>JABFTP020000103.1:33447997-43447997 GCA_013387265.2 Cryptolaemus montrouzieri
CAAAGACTAGGAATCAGAGGAACACCATATCACCTCTTCAAATCATATCTGACAAGTAGAACGCAAGTTGTTGTTGAACAAGACCCAAGTACTGGTGAACTGATCAAGTCTTCGGAGATGGTGTTGAAGAGCGGGGTACCTCAGGGGTCAATTCTTGGACCATTGCCCTATATTATATACTTGAATGACCTACCTGAGAGTATACCTGAGAAACTGGTTCCATTTGCAGATGTGGTGTCAGATAACTGAGGAGAAATAAACTCTAAGATATTCAAATCATTAGATAGGCTTGAGCAATGGTTCACTAAAAATGAACCTGGAAAGAAACAGATTATAAATTTCAATTATGGCACAGAGTTCAAGAGCATAACATACACCAATGACAAACAAGAATCGCTTAAAACTTCTGAAAGTGTATGCAAGGCATACATTTGGACCACAGACTAAGTTGGAAATCTCATGTTGATGTTTTATGCAAGCATATGGCGAGCTAAACTTATGCGATAAGGACTCTAGCATATTCAGTGAGTGCTCATGTGGCTCTACTTGCATATCATTCTTACGTGCAGGCTAAATTTAGGTATGGGATTATATTCTGGGGAAATTCTTCAGAGATAGAAAGAATTCTAATTTTGCAGAAAAGATATCTTCGAAGTATTTTCAGGTTAGATTTTTAATGTGTTTTCGGTTTCATTCCCAATTTACTCTTTATATTTTTGTTGTTTGTTGATACAAGATATGTCATTTACCCTTATTGTTCATTAATTCGTCAATTTTATTTTTACTACTAAGTATCACTAACTTCATTAAAATTAGAATTATATTGACATGTTCAATACCCTACTGGGGTCAACAATAACCTAATAAAGAATATTATTATAATGAAATTATATGTTTGCACTTTCATGGTCATTGTTTTGTCCAAACATGTCATAACTTGTGTACTGCCATCATCACATTCATTTTACCTGACTTTAAGTCGTAGTACGCGAAAACATCTCGAAAACCACCATAAACCAATTTTCATAAAACTCATTCTATCTACCCATATTTCTACTGGAAATATCAGTGGGACACCCTGTATCTATTGAATTATCCACTTATATAACCAGATGTGTGATATCACATGTGCTTATCAAATTTAATTAGTGAGCATACAACAGTCGAAAAATTACACTTTATCCTTCAATTACGTTCTCGTAAAATTACAGTATGCACGAAAATAAATACTAGAAATATTCATAATATAAAAACAATTCCAATCATTATTTCAATGGAACTATGAGCTATAAACTTTCGAGAAAAGATATCTGTTTTTGAATAGCATCAAATATTATGGTGTGATCTTGAGTATGTTACCTAACTATAACTTTGAAAAGAAAAAATCTTCAAAAATTGGTTACTCACAATGGCAAATTTATCCTGTTATATAACCTTCAATAGTATATATGCGTATGCTATATACTTGAAAGTATTGCATTTATTTCCAATACTAAGAGCCACTCAAATAATTCTAGTGATATTAATGGATTTTCTTGCAATTTTCATGTACACCTTGGATATACTTACCCACACATTTTTCAAGAAAAAAATGGGAAGAAATGCTAAAATTATTTTCAATAGTAGACATCATCTTGAATAATAGAACCAAAAATGAAAGGAAGTTCTTCAAAAATTTTTTCTACCAATTTCTCATGGTTCATTCTTTAACAGCACTGATTCTGATACAGGCATTATTGTTTGATGCAGATAAAAATTGGATTTTCTATTTATTTATGGTATATCTGCGTATCTGTATTTTTCATCAACTACTATAATTGCTAATATAATATATTCCATTACACTCAGGTATGAAGATCTGAATATAATTTTGAACTATGACGACAATTTTTTCTGTTTGTATAAAAGTCAGTTGAATATATTGCTGAATATAAAGAAAATAAAAGTTGTTAGTGAAACAAATCGCATGATCATCAGATATTTTAACGAAATTTTTGGATGGCATCTTTTAGCTATAACAGTAAGATCAATTGTTAGTCTATTAGGAATTCTAGACTTATATTTTCTAAATGGGTGTGACAATGAAGAGAGCGAATATGAACAAATTTGTGACGGTCTATTCACTATGATCATGATGGTAGGTAACAACATTCCGTTTATAGTTTCTTTTGAATAATTCAGATTATACGGGGTCTGTTCAGTATATCTACTTTATTCTCTTCAGAATAATGCTTCTAGGATATCTATTTCATTCTCCTCAAAGTAATTCCTGTCGGATATACATTTATACCAACGTAATGTCCAATCCACTTTAATACGAAATTCACTATACGTTTTCAACAGACCTCGTACATACCCATTCCTTTCAAAGCACATGAAGTTGAAGATTAATTATTTCCATTATTTTCAGTACGGAACTATAGTCATAACTTTAACGTGCCATTCAACTACAGAAGAAGTCAAAAAATTATTTTCAAACTGTCTACATCTAAAAATAATTTATTCTGATAACGTCAACGTGCACAAGGAACTCACATCTTTATTAGAATTGCTGCAAAACCAGCCAACTTTCTCTGCAGGAGGATTCTTCGATATTGGTAGACCATCATTACTATCAGTTGTTAGCATTACTACAACATATTTGATTATTATCATACAGCTGAACAGTGGTGCTTGTATTGAAAATTAATATTGACTACTATGTTCACACATTATCTAATTTATAGTGAAATCTCATTTCCATAAGAAGATTGGAGAAAAAAAATCAAAAGGTGCATGATTTGAATTTTCATCATTAATTAAATACATTATTCCACTTATATTTGCTCTAATAAATAACAGTTTGCACATTACAGAACATCAAAGTTGTATTCTGTGTTGCACATTTCATGAAAATAGGTTTCAATATCATAAATTCTATGGAAAAAATCAGAGTATATAAATTATCTTTGCGCATACGCAACCGCACTGTTAATCTTCTGTGTTTCACCATCCATAACCTAAAAATTTCATTAGAAAATCACAAATTCCTGCTTTTAAAAAAACAGAAAGAATGTCCATTTTACTCAAATTACCACAAACAAAACGTACGAGAAATATTTGAGGTACTTTTCTCAATAATTATGTTACCATTTTCAGGATCTTTAGTGAATATAATCAGATGTTCATCAAATATCTCGAGCAGTGATACTCCTAAATTCGACATGGAAAATCCTTTTGAGAAAGAAAAGCAAAAATGCATATTGTGCCAAACTGGTGTGCAAGTAGACTATAAAAATACTAAGCTTTTATCACAATTTCAGTCATCGTATACTGGAAGAATTTATGGTAGACACATAACCAGATTATGTAAACAACAGCAAGAAATAGTTGAAAGGGAAATAGGAAAAGCACAGAATGCTGGTTTAATGTCATCATATAACAAAGATCCTGCTTTCCTTGGGGACCCCAAATTATATGATGTAGATAATCCCATTAGACCACATAGATTCTAAGTATCAATTTGTTTTCGTAATTCAAATATAACATCTATAATGTTGATATCTTTTTTCTTAAGTGAAAACATTTTGACAGTGTCTACATTCTTAACCTTTGTGTAATATTTAAAATGTACTAAAATTTAATTGTCAGGTATTCCGCATTTAAACATATGAGTAAACGACTCAAGGTAGGAAGCTTTCATTCACTCTTCAGTATAAAAACTTAACTGATAAAAAATTGGATAGATTATTATAAGTTGCTACATTTATTTTCTTGTGGATGTGTCGAAAACTTCATCCAATAAATGATGAATCAAAATCCCAATTTTTGTATTTTTTCTGGTTTGGATTTTATATAAGAAAGTTTCTTGGAGATAAATCTGAGAATAATTGGTGAATTACTAATACACATTCTATTTTCTGGTATATTCTTTATTTTCCTGGAAGTAGCTCTCAAAACTTCGTCTAGTTTTAAATGTAATGTAAAGACCAAATATCATGAAAGTATCTTCGCTAGAGCCATCTCTTGACGACTTTATTAATTAGAATAGTGTTTCGGTTCTATGTTCGGACTCTATCGACCGGCGAATGACGATTTCCTGAAAATAACTGCATTATCGACATGTACTTGAATCGTCACGGAAGTGATCAGTCATCTTTTTCTGGAACTTTTGAAATTAAAAGTACTGTTAGAACAGAAATAGAGGTATATAGTTGATAAATCTCAATTAGATTATTAGTCAAAGTGAGCTGATCAATTGTAGTGCAAAATATTGTTGAAAAATATTGAGTGGTTTCTCTTTGATTTACGTCGTGTGTGGAAGTTTTGAAGGAGGCCATCTTTGCAAACTACTATCAGAGGTCCTTGGCTCGAGGTTTCATTGTCTGGTCAAAAGCCAGTATTTAATCAACATATAGTTCATCAAATGGCTTTAAAAAGAATTAATAAGGTAGGTAAATAGTTTTCGATAAGATTTATATAATTTTGAACGTAATTCTAATAGTTCTAGTCTTAATAAAAAGTACCAAACGCCCTTGCTCAATACTAAAAAACGTATATTTAGAAAAAAAGAAGGTTTACTCGGCTAAGAAGTAGAAAATTGGTTTCGATATGAGAAGATTTATTTTGGGTATACCATTTGATTCTAGTTGGAATTAAAATATCTCTTTGCCATCCATTGTTTCAGTTCCTATTAGAAAATATTTCCGGATTTGAAAGAAATAAATGAAGCCACATGTTTCCTCAAACGAAGTGTTTATTTTTATTCATCTCTAACGATTCCATACTGAGCAAAATTGAATTTCTAAAATTAAGACCTTGGCCTGGTCACAGATGTTTCTCAAGTATCTATAACCTAACTAATGCCTAACCATATTAGGGCTCCTAATTTTTGTATTAAAGTAACTTTTCCATTTTAATTACAGGAACTACAAGATCTTGGAAGAGATCCACCTGCACAATGTTCAGCTGGACCAGTTGGAGATGATTGTGAGTGAGAATTTCATTAATGTTTGTAAAATTGGTGTGAAACTCTTGCTCTGCAAGGAAATTCAAGTTTCGGTGAAAATTTTCCGAAGGACTATCTAGAATTAAAGATGTTTTTTATTTTCAGTGTTTCATTGGCAGGCTACAATTATGGGACCTGTGAGTATTTCTCTTATTTTTATTTTACTGATTAACTTCTCAAATGTTCTGTTTCACTGGTTTGTTAGAGGTTGATGACCCATTGATGATTCATTGGGTTGGTTCATCTGGTTTTCTGGAAATTTTTCATTTAAAAAAAAATCTAACTTGTTTTTATGCATTTTTCAATATTGTGTAAACAGTTTTTCAATATTCATTGCAGAATTTTGAATCCTGGATGGATTTTGACAGTTTTATTTGCTTTATGATTTTGCCGTCATCTCTATTAATAAATTGAGCTTTTATAAAAAAAGAAAGTTTGATTCATTATAATAGGAAAATATAATCTTAATTCTTTTTACCATTTACCACTAAATAATAATTTTCACAATTCTCATTATTGTCTCCCATTTTGAGTTGGTAAGCATGACTTTCAATAATTGTCAAACATTAGTAATTTATTTAATATTATTCAAAATCACTAGATACCACTGCAGCAGTTTGTATGCATTTTGTTTTTCATTTATGTATTTATAATTATCAATATGTACTTTGGAGATATTTTCTTTACATTCATTGTTCAGGTAATGCATAATTAATAACCAGTTATTCTCGACCAAAGTTACCAAAAGATAAGTTAAAATTCTTATGAATTGTACAAGGGCTACGTAAAATTTACAAATAATGCGCTCCTAACCATAGACTGAATCTTATGTAGGCTGAGTAATTCTGAGTCTGACATAAGTGGCGCACTGTTGACAAATCCATATTATTTCTAGAAAGTACCAATCCTCTAACTTCACCTGTCAAAAATGACATTTCGATTATTCCTTTACAAGTTATAGTGCTATTTTCAATAATTAAATTAAATTATTCATAGCAATATCGTGTGTTAACTTAGCATTACTTTTGATAAGAAATTTGATTGAGATCATTACTTGATGAAAATTGATATACATTTTTCAATTTAATAGAATACAATTTCACAAACATATGACGCGTTTTATCAGATAAACAGTGCATTCTAAAGTAAAATACCTATTATTTATTAATTTCATTACTTGTTCAGGGTGTCTGAAACTCGATGGTGCAGGGTTTTATCAAGCAAAAACAAATCGGAAGATATTTTGAATGTGGGATTTCAAATGGGATAACTTATGCTTCTTTTTGCACTTAAAATATTGCTTTCGAGAATTTCCAAAATGTTGGATATGACTTCATCAAATATATTTTTCCAAAAACTTATCGAACAACTACTTATATCTTAAATTGTTGAAAAGGCAACCAAATAACAATTCATGCCGTTTCATTGTATTGAAATTGATTTTTTTCATATTTTCTAGCCGTTTTCTTTGACTCTTTCCTTTTTCAAAACCTTTAAAACCATCCTCATGTTGAAACAAACAAATCAAGATAAAGTATTCAAACCTTTTTTCTCTGCTTTTCATAAAGTAATAACAAATCAATGTTTTTGTTTTGTTACTAAATTTTGAAATTCACAGTGAAAACAGATAATTATGCAATAATTATTGTACACTTCTTTGTAAGCAAGTTGAAGTGTTGAACTCTAACTGTCGGTTTCAGATAGATGTTTGGTCATACTATTGTCATGATTTTAATTGATATAACCCTAGAGTTATACTACCTCTATGATAAAAGGGATAAAACTGACTTGGGGGAAGTACTAGTATTTCTGCTGTTAATTTAACGTTTAAAAAAATATGTAAGTTAGTAAAAAATGGTCAAAAGAAAAGATATATTTCTGGGAAAAAATATTTATATTATAGCCAACAGTTTGGAAGTTCTTGAATTAAATTGAGTTTATTGATTCCATAGGTTAATCTCCTAATACAAATACAAAATAATACAATAGAGAAAATAATATTTTCTCATATACAGTGTAATATTCATCACGCACATAATAGCCAATTTGAACTAACGACTATTGACTATCAATATCTTATGAAATATTAGGAAAACTGAATCAATTGCAACATATAGATACCCAACCTTCTCTTAAATAAACTAATGGATGAACTTTCTCTAACATATGTTGGCAGACTGTTATAATCTTTCAAACTGTCAAAAAACAAGGACCTTTAGTCAAAGACAGATTACATCTCTCAACATGGAAAAAGTTTTGCTTGCTCTCTCTCTCGTATTTTTTCATGAATCTGTCCTTTAAGTGTGATGATTCATTCAGGTATATGGGAAGTTTACCCTTCACTAATTTGAATATAAATATCATAGCAGTTTGCTGCAACTGGGAACCACTGAAGGCAATCAAACATAAAAGTTATTCCTGTGTACCTATTACACCTTAGAATGATCCGCATAGCTCGGTTTTGCAATTTTTGTAGTACACCACTCTTGCCAACATCGAGAGAAAACATCAGAGTAGAACAATAAACAAATTGGGGCTGAAAAATAACATTGAAAACAGCAATTCTAGAGTACATTGATAGTTCAGAAAATATTCTACTAAAAAATAAAGTTTTTTCGAATTTTTTTCGTTATATAGTTGAAATGGGAAGTGTGAGTTAAACAATCGTTCAAAACGAAACCAAAGTACTTGAAGTCATGAACAAAATCAATTTTTTGCCTGTTAACCAAAACACTATTTCTAGTTAAATCAATATTATTCAATTTATATTTGGTTGACATAACCATTGCCTTCGTCTTACTGACATTCAAGAATAGTCTATTGATACTTAAATATCTCATCACCTGTTCAAGTATTTGATTCATTCTGTCAATCGCTTGTTCCAAATTCGAATCATGGACAGACAACACGATATCATCAGCAAGTAGGTTCATAAAGTCGCCATCTTAATGCAGATTCAGATCATTTACGTAAAGGAGGAACAGCAGTGGGCCCAACACACTACCCTGAGGCACACCAAACTCAGTGTCCATGGTTTCTGAGAAAGAATTATTGATTTTCTTAATCTGTTTTCGGTTCCTCAGATAGTCCCTGAACCATTCCAGCACTGTACCTCCAATAACATATGACTCAATTTTTCCTGGTCAATTGTCCTGAAGGCGCACCTCAGGTCGAGAAACACCGCAACAACATATTCTCCCTTATCAACGGCCCTCTTCCAAGTCGTAACAGAGAACTACAGAGCAGACTCGCATGAGTATAATATTTTAAGTGCAGAATGAAGCTAGTTATTCCATTCATACACTCTTATTCAAAATTTTTCCGGGTTTTTCGTTTGTAGAATATAACCCTCGATCATCGAGTATAGAATACATTGGTAAAGGCAGGTACTTTGGTTAGTCAAAGAAATATCCAAACAGAATTGCTTATTTTGAAAACTGAAAAGATTGAATGATGGTGACGAATTAAGGTCTAAGTGACTATTTATTAAGTTTCGGGAGTTTTTCTCTTTGTTGATTACTTATGCTTTCCATAGGTTCAGTTTTCAATCCATTATTTTCATTTTTGAAATTTCAATATTACTGAAAGAATAGTTTTCTTCTAATGAACGATTTGCATTTTGAGAATCTGATTTTTGTCTGTCAAAACTGCATTGGTGCTCTAATATTGAAATTTCTAACAGTTCTATCGATATATACTTTATTACAACTTCCACAACAGAGCTTATAAACCTGATTTTGTTCTTTCATTAATTTCAGATCTAAAATTTTAAATTCATATTAAGTTCATAAACCATACTGTATACAATGCCAGGGTGATCCTCTTTGAAGCAACAAGAGTTGGTCACTTTTTAGATATTATTTTTAAAATTTTCAAAGTTATTTATTTAAAATTTGAGAGAAGTTATTTGAGTAAACAAACATTGATAAAATCTTAATCACAATTCTTCTCATTTTTACAGCCTGATAGCCCATACCAAGGTGGAGTATTTTTCTTAACAATTCACTTTCCAACAGACTATCCTTTCAAACCTCCAAAAGTGGCGTTCACCACCAGAATCTATCATCCTAACATAAACAGTAATGGTAGCATTTGTCTTGATATATTACGTTCTCAGTGGTCTCCAGCTCTTACTATATCAAAAGGTATGTAAAGTTCTGAAAATGATTTATAATATAATAGTTAGTGTTAGTTTTTTATGAATAATATTGTTCAAATGCAAGTTTATGAGGGATAATCCAATGATTTGTATTAACGTACAAGGTTATTCATATATTCCCCTTTCTAAGTAATCCCCATTTACATTTTTTGAAAGTTTTTTTACTAGAATGGGTGAAATCGCCAGAAAATAGGAAATTTTTTTCATCAACTTCATGTTGATTTTAGGCCTAAATGACATCGACTTCAATAGCTCCTTTGTCACCGCTTACATATATTCATCTAACGGTACCCACTAGTCTGGTAAATCTTTCATGGGGGACCTTTTCTGTGCCTAGCTCACAGTGTCCTGTAAAAAACCAAACATTATATATTGGCTTTGTATGTCAGTAATAAGACCTATCCTGACCTTTGTGACCATTATATGATGCACTGAATAAAGTCATCAAACAAGATCCAAAGACAAGATTGACACCCACAGTTTCCATGAAATATCTGCTGGGGCTCCATTCTTTACACATAATGGTGGAGAAGACGGCCATGATGATCTCATTAACGCTGGGGAAGGACAGGAATTTGAATTCGAGATACTCTACTTCCCTTAAGAAATCAGAGAACTCCGACCTGATCTCATAAGGAAAGACAATCATCAATTCAATGGAAGTATTCGAGGTCATTTTTCCACACAAAGAAATTAGTTCTACATCACATGCCCTACTCATCCCTTAGGGCCCCACCTGACTTATAAACGAATCCAAAACGTTATCTACCGCCCCAAGGTAAACATTATGACAGCCTTCAGGGAGTGTGTCACTGTAACGCAAGCAAAAGTGTTCGCTCATATCAGATGTGTACAGAAAATCTTTACAGGAATTACAGAGATGCTTACATCTATATATGCTCTGATAGCCAGAACCCCTTGGGATACCTGGAAGATCTTGGGGTCACATCCCAAATGCAAAAGATCGTTAATGACAGCTTAGTCCAACAGAGCTACACTACTCTGTTGAACAGCCCATAGATCATGACTATCTTGCCCAAATGCAGCAGCTGTCAAGCCGATGCTCTAGTTTTTTTAATATTGTAACACCACCCTGACCGTGAACTACTGGTCAGGCTGGTAACCAAAAGGGCTTAAATGGCCTCAACCAAATCAAAGAAGAGTGTATGTACATGAACTATTGTCCCTTCACAAAAAGTCTTTTGGGATGGTAGTTGAAATACTACTACACAACTGACAGAACACTCAATGAATATCTACATATGAGACTACACAATGCTATGGTTGCCTAGAAAATGATGAAACATGTAACATATACATACAACAATATATATGGCAAGCACAATTGGTTAAAAGACCCGAGTGATGCCCATAAGGTTAGGTGGGTAATCCGCTCGTTTAAGGCATTTAAGGCTCCTGGATAGGATGGCATTATGCCTGCCTTGCTACAGCTGGGAGTAGACATCCTTCCATATACAATGAGGCTCTTCCGGTCGAGTCTGGCCTGAAATGTTGTCCCAACTAGCTGGCGGACGGTTAGGGTTGTATACTTTCCTAAGGTGGTTAATTCGAACTCTACCTATCATATCATTATGAAAACCCTGGAGGTGTTAGGTGGATTCATCATGACTGGGATATTATCGCTGAAGCCTCTAAGTGAGTATCAGAACACCTTTGAGAAATGTAAATCAACTGATCTGGCACCCATCAATTCAGTCAGATTGGACGGCAAGACTGCAGGTGCATGCCTTCATAGACAATTCCAAAATTGCCCAAGGTGTTGGAATTGGTGTACGTGGTCGAGATGCTTCCATGAAACAGTGTGGCTTGGCGGGTTTCCGACTGTTTTTCAATCACAAATATTCCAATGTCCCATGTGCTAACCTTCTGCTTGTGAGGGTACTAATAAGTAGGTCAATAAAAATCAATGGATACCAAGCTGCAGTGAAGGATTGACATCCGACAACTGCATGTCAATGATTGTGCAGGAATGTCATTCTAACCTCACCAAACTGGGAGAAAGAAATAGACTCCTTCTGATGTAGCTCCTGGACCACTTGGACATTCGGGTTATTAAAAGGCGGACTCATTAGCCGCTCGAAGAGTAGCCTTAGGATTCACCAGACTGGTGCCTAGGCTTGGAATTCCCCTAGAGACTGAAGGATGGAAAATAATAGGTGCTTGGACCTGAAGCTACGGAAGCACTAGCTGAGCCTCACAGGTCTAAAACACTCATGGCTTGCCATCTGTGAATGTTTCTTTACGTGAGCCAAGGCTTGGCTTAAACTTGCCAGACTAGACCTGAGAGTTCTAATTACCATATTAACAGGACACTGTGGCCTCAGAAATAACTTATATGAAGAACAGATAGAATTAATAGAGAATGTCATGTGCGAATGCCCAGCTGGGGACTGAATCGGGTTTGGTTTGGAACTTAAATCTAATAAACTGGAGCTCACTAAGCTCATTAAGTTGTAACCACCAAGCTTATAGCTTTTACAAGAATAGAGCTTGTAGGGTTAGGTTAGATTTAGGACAGAGTGCCACAATAGACCACAGGATCTCAGTGGCAGGGCTGTCAATCAGCCCATACTCAATTCTAATATCTATCTATCTGTCCATATGGATGCCGTGCAGAAGGAAGAAGTCCGTATCATATTTTTTTCTACCCAGTAAGTTTTTTTTAAGGCATTAAAGCCATGAAAATCTATTAATTTTAGGTGTTTTCACTAAATGTTGAGTGTTTGGGAGGGGGATTCTTCTTCATATTGAAGTTATTCAGAAATTGTGTATATTTGTATTCTTTTATGAGATGTTTAGGGCACCCTGCATATTATGTGTATAATTAATCCCATATGTATATGTATATACACACAACCAAATTTATATGGAATCACCCGATATTTTGAATATTACCTCTGGGATTTTGGAAATTTCGAAGGATTGTTAGAATTGATCATTTTTGAGATATTTCAAATGAAAAACGAAATAAATTAAGGTTCATTTTAAGGAAGAATCAAAACAAAGAAAATAAGAGACTTTCCGCATGTAGTAAAAAAATTGAAAATTGTTTCCTTCCGGAGTAGGTGTTTTTTTCTCTACCTCAGTAGCTTGTATTACATCCTCTTGCCCTGATACAAGCCTGAATCTGTCTAGGTAGCTTTGGATTAGGTTTTCAACCTCCTCTGGAGTGATATTCTGCCACTCTTATGTGGCGGCTTGCATGAGCTGTTGTGGGGTTCTTCGATTATCTTGGGGCAATCTAATTTTCCTTTTAAGATTATCCCATAAATGTTCAATATGATAAAGGTCTTGAGAGCAAGCTGGCCAGTCCAAAATAGCGATTCCCTCTGTTTCAAGATAATGTCGCGCGAGGTTACTGGTATGCGGAGGGGCATTATCTTACATAAAAATGAAATATTCACTGTGGGCATCTCCCAGAGTCTCACTATGGGCTCCAGCACTAAGTCCACGTAATTTCTAACCGTTACACTCGCAGGAAACGAAATCAAATCTGTTTTGCCTCCCAGCATAATACCACCTCTAAACATCACACTGCCCTTTTGATATTTCGGAATTTGTCATGCTGCTCGGAGTCTAGCTTGTCTTCTACGACCCCTTAGAACCCGAATTCGGCGGTCATTTGATCGAACATCAATTCTGGTCTCATCCGAAAATAGAACATTTCGCCAATTCTCAATATTCCAATTTTAGTGCTAGATACACCAATTAAGTCTGTTATTTTTTTGTTGTCTGGTTAACTGTGGAACTCTCAAGGGCCTTCTGCTGTATAAACCCCTTGAACGAAGTCTTTGACGTATCGTTTCGACTGATACACTGATGCCTGTTGCTTCCAGAAATTGCATCTGGAGTATGGGGTGCGACGCACTAGGGTCTCTTGCAAATTGTCACAAAAAGCGGTCTCGTTCTACAGAAGTGATCTTCCTTCGACTTCTTCTAGGCCTATTCTGCAGAGATTGTAGCTCCACGTATCGGGCGTAGGTTTTGAAATCACCCCCTGTGATACCCCAATAATGGCCGCTATATCCCTCTATGTTACCCCTTCTTAAACGAGAGCAATTATTCGACCCCTCTGCACATCGGACAATCCAACGTAAGGCATTTCCAATTATGATTATAGGCTTTTTTAAATTTTGAAATTCACAGTTTCGAGTCTCAGTGACGACTGAGTACAATATCCCGAACATGTGGTAATAATTTAACATTTATTATCATACTATCCAGTTTTTTTACAACAAAAAACTTCATTTTTCACTAGTAGTCAAAGATCCATGGTTAAAAACAATCAATAATGTGAAATACCGAGTGATTCCATATAAATATATATATATATATATATATATATATATATATATATATATATATATATATATATATATATATATATATATATATATATATATATATATATATATATATATATATATTTATTCATTCAGTATTATATAGTTATGAATATTTTTTCAGTCCTATTATCCATCTGCTCACTGCTGTGCGATCCAAATCCGGATGATCCTTTAGTACCAGAAATTGCTAGGATATATAAAACTGACCGGGAAAAGTACAACGAGTTAGCGCGCGAATGGACTCGCAAGTACGCCATGTGATGCGCCGGCCCCCGTATATTCCCATACTTCACGTTTTAGATGAGACAAGTTATTTAATTCAAAACAAAAAAATACAAATACACAACTCGATGGAAGAGAGTGGAGGGGGAGGATTGTAACGGGCCAGCTTTTTGTTTAATTTTCTAAAAGTCATCTCTGTATATTTGCTATCGATTGGACTGTGTTCGTCGCCGATCCGTCTGCCTTCAGACCACAATATGCTAACCTGATGAACTCCAAAGTGGTTTTTATGTTATAAACTTGTTTCTCAGAATGAAACTTCTATTGATTCTGTACTTTAGCCTATTATTATTATTATTTTGAATTCATTTTTTAATTAATATATTGTGGTTGTAAGGAGCTGCTTTAGGCTACATTCTTTATCCCCATCACTTGTGCCCATTACTTTACATCCTTGTCAATAAACACTCATGGAGCACTGATCACGATATGTTGCTCGTTCATTGTTGTACATAAACTACCCTCAAGTGTTTTTATGGTAGCGTCTGTGGTCCCGGAAGGTCAGTGTGAGGTGTTCAAAATTTTTTTACAACACGCATTATTCCAAATACACCACTCATAAATAATGTAATTGTTAGATGAATAAATATGTAGGTTTTCTGTGGTTCAATTAGATGTATTTATAAATAAAATCGTTTCAATTTTTTCACCATTTCATGAATGTCTATAAAATTAAACTTTTGAATGAATAATGGAAAACATTTTCTTAAATCTCAACTTAAAGTACAGTGATTGAGGCTTTTACATCTAATCATTCAATTTCTAGCAATGGTGTGAGATATTTTATATTTTCACTTTAGGAAATATGAATATTTGAATTTACTGAAGTTAATACTTTGATGGAATAGTTCAGATTTAATCAGGAACACTTGGAAATCTTATTCTAGCAATTGCTGTGAATATATTCGCATATGAACTTGATATTTTTACTTCGTACTTAAGGCACTAAAAATACTCGCGACGTTTTCCTAGATATGTTATATTCTTTTTAATACAATGAATTTGTGTTATAATGATGATGACTAATAATTTCAGGGATTTTTACTTCAAGAATTCTGGTACTTCATTCAACTTTGCAATTGATATTTGCTTTCAAAATTATTGTCACTTTCATAAGGAAGTCTCAGTTGTTGATGCCATGTTATCACTATTTTACTATTGCCGTTTTTCATTAGAAATTCTTAATTGTTGAGGCCATTTTTCCATCATTCTGCTATTTCAAAACTATTACTATAGTTTCATTTGGAATTCCTAGTTATTGATGCCTTTTTTTCATTATTTTGCTATTTCAAAATTATTGCCACAGTTTCATTAGGAGTTCTTGGCCATGTTTTCATTATTTTGCTGTTTCAAAATTATTGCCGCTGTTTGATACTGAATTCTTGGTTGTTGATGCCATGTTCTGACTAATTTACTGTCTCAAAATTATTGCCACTGTTATATGAGGAACTCTTAGTTTTTCATTCCATGTTTTCATTATTTTGTCATTTCCAAATTATTGCCTGTTTCATTGGGAATTCTTGATTGTTGATGCCATGTTTTCACTATTTTGCTATTTCAATATTATTGCCACTGTCTCATTAGCAATTCTTCGTTGTATATGCCTCATTCTGATTATTTTGCTATCTTAAAATTATTGCCAATTTCATAAGGAACTCTTAGTAGTTGATGCCATGTTTTTACTAATTTGTTATTTCAAAATTGTTATCTCTATTTCATGAGGCACTCTTAGTTATTTATACCATGCTTTTCTTATTTGCGTCAAACTTTACTGCACTACTAGCTTCTGCAATATGAAGCAAAACATTCTTCTCAAACCTTCCAGTGTGAAAAATCCACTGTATTCAACTCATGGTGTTTTAAAGTTGGAAAAAAATTTTGCCCTTCATGAAACAAAAAATATACTCATTACAAATCTCATTCTTATTCTTTCAATTGATAGAAGTTGATACCAAAGTAAACGATCAAATCTGAATTTATGTACATAAGATCTACTTTTAATAATTAGAATCATTAACAATTAATTCTACAGAATAATGGCACTATCCATAATATAACTGTTTCTTTTATATATTAAGTAAGTTACTCAAAATATGAACAATGTAAATACTTTTTGAACATAATAGAACTTTCTGAAAAACCTAATGGTGTTTGAAAACCAAGTAGACATTTAAAAAACATATAAACTAATTCTTATCTACTTGAACTTTCATTACTATAAGCAACACAGTCTTGAGTTAATACTTGTGATACGGGAAAATTGTGTTTTCTGACCCATCACGAATTGCCTAGATTTTTATTTATCATAACTATTCACGAAATGTGGATATTTGTGTTTCTGGATTTATAACTGTATTGCTGAAACTGTAAAACTTTTTATACATAAATATAGATTGCGTAAAAATATAAAATCGTAGTGAATACTAAGCAATTGCCTTTCTGATCCTCTGATTTACTCCGGGACCTTTGGCAGGGTAGTATTCTCCTAATCAACATCCTGAAAGTTTTCCTCTGGAATTTTAATGTAAATTTGATATAATCTTCCTAAAGAATAAGATCTGTTAATTTCTCGTCATTATCAAGCAATAAATAAAGAAGTAATCTGTGTTTCTTCAATTTTAGAATAAAAAGTAGCAAAATATAAAACGGTATTTTTCCGTAAAATAAAAATAACTTGAGTATGGGGTTAATCGTTTAATCTCCATCAAATTGCCCCAAAAAGGTTGGGAGGTTATATTTCAAAATTATTGTAACTTTTAAGAAATATTCGTGTAATACACAGTGAAAATACATGAAAAATGTCGAAAATACAAAATTTAGTGTGGTAATAAGATTTCGAACAATTTTAGTTGAAAATTTAAAGGATATTCAACAAAGAAAAAAATATATTCAAATATTGCTGACAGTTCAACGAAAATTTGAATTTGTTCACATAGTTCTGATTTTTACCATTTTCGCACCCCAGAATATGCCTATAATTTGAACATTTAAGTTGGTATTAATATAAGAGAGGAATGCAGTTTTCACAATACTCTGTTACTCTTGTGAAACTAAATATTCTGTAAAGAGAAAACGTCATGGCCTCTGTTACTGAGCTAGTGTGATTTTGAATATTTTCCGCGACTGATATTCCTGTGTATGAAATCTCACAATTATAATGAAAATTGATATTTATGGTGTTTTGCACGTCGAATCCAGTGGTGTTGAAAATTTTCTTCCAAATTATGAGATAACATTTATTGTTACTTTGGAACACTGGATTTCTTCGATCAGATATATATGTTAGTTTCAATGATTTCGCGTATAATCAGTTTCTTTTTCCGTCGTCTTTGTGTTTGGTTCTTAGAATAACCAGTTGCTTTATTGCTACGTTTCTGCAGTGCCCCTTCTGCCATTATCAAGCGGTGAGAACTGACACTACAAACTAACTAGTACCAGATACCTAGCACTAGAAACTCACGAACGTGATCTCGAACGCATTCGTTTTATATATATATATATATATATATATATATATATATATATATATATATATATATATATATATATATATATATATATATATATATATATATGTGTGTGTGTGGGTGTGAATTTGAGGCAAAAGAAAACTGCAGTTTCGTGCTTATTAGGAGCACATCAGTGTCGCATATCGCTTCTCAGCAATCAAACCAACTATATCAGGGTAACCTGACGATTCCAAGAAAGACGCATGCCAACACTTGTAGAACTGCATTCCTTTCTTTTATATCAACGGAAATACCATTCAACTTATCGAAAATTTATACCTGTAGTCAGCTTATAGAAGCTACATAAGAACAATATGAAAAATTATTGGTTGATTCTATTTCAAATCGTAAATGTACTTTTTTATTTAATTGGAATTTCATAGGCTCGATTAATTTCACCTAATTTTTTGCTACATTTTTATTGAATAGTCTTCATGCAATAAAAGAAATCTCTAGACCACTGTGGTATGAAGTATCTAACTACCATAACATTTAATTATTTTGGTGAAACTGGATTAACACAATGAAGTAAGTAGTACAATTTCCTATAATTCCAAGGATTGTATATTTGCTTATGTTGAAAAATCTTGCTGCAGAGAATTTCAGCGGCATATTCTCCACCAATTGAATAGCGATAGACTTAGCATTAGCATTAATGCTGTCTTCTTCCATTTGATGCAGCAAGTAGAGCAAATGTTCACCTTCTTTTGTAACTGAAGAACACAGCAATATAATCATAACAATGCCCAGCTGAAACAATGATATAGATTATTAAAATCAAAAATAATATACTCGCCTTTTAAAGAAATGTATTTAACCTTCAGACCGATCACGCTAAAGATTTATATATAAAACAATAAAAACTTCCGGACCCCCAAATTAGATAACTCCCTTTTATTGTTTGTTATTATTGTTGCAAGTTTTGTTAAACGAAAATTAATAGATATGAATTTACATACAGGGTGCTTCAACGAAAACTAAACAGAGGCTATATCTACCAAGATATTCATTTCTGGTCAGAACGCGAAAACAGGTCAATTTTTGTTTCAAGGGGGACATCTTTTGGGGTACAAAACTTGCCAGAAATATCAACTCCCTAAGCGGGGGTTGCAATCCTTGAACATTTTGAATAGGGAAGATGGGTCGAGTGATGACTCAAAAGAAAGTGGTATCTTTGTCTACATCGCCTTGAACGAACTTCCATTTTTAATTGAAAAAAACTACAGAAGATATCAAGGGTGAGAAAACTGAAAATAGAGGAGGCTATCTATCGCCCTCAAGTATTAGTGCAAAAAAATGGAACAGATTCATTCCAGATCAAAGGCTGTCATCTTTGATCTAAATGAATCTATTCCAGTTTTTCGTACTAATGCTCCAACAGTCTTGGGGCGATAGTCTTCTCTATTTTTCAGTTGCTCAGTCTGTATCTTCTACAGTTTTCAATCAAGAATGAAAATTTTTTCACGGGAATGCAGACAAGGATAATACCTTTCTTTCGAGTTATCACTCGACCATCTACCCTCTTCCAAACTTTCAAGGGTTGTCACCTCTACTCCAGGGGTTAAAATTCGAGATGAGGATGGTACTTGATGATGACTGCCATTGATCAGCATGAATCTGTTCCATTTTACCTCACTGAAACTTGAATAGTCTCAGGGAAATAGTCTTCCCTATCTTTCAGTTGCTCACCCTGTATCTTGTACAGTTTTCAATTAGAAATGGTTATTCGTTCAAGGCAATGTAGACAAAGATGCCACCTTTCTTTTGAGTCATCACTCGACCCATCTTCCCTATTCAAATGTTCAAGGATTGCTACTTAGGGGTTGATATTTCAGGCAAATACTTGAAGATGTCCCTTGAAACATAAATATATATATATATATATATATATATATATATATATATATATATATATATATATATATATATATATATATATATATATATATATATATATATATATATATATATATATATATATATATATTCAAACGACTGTCAAAAATTTGAACAAGATCCACGAAGAATAATATATGGGAGAATAACTTTGTGGGGGGACCTCTTCCTACGTTTATTTGAAAATTAACGAGCACCCTCCCGAGAGGGGTGATTCTTTTAATCGGTGTATAAAAGAGTAATTTTGACGAATCGCAAAAAATAGTTCTTTACCTCAAACGACAATGTTATGGCTATTTTCAAGAAAGGAGAAGCAAATCAATATTTTTTGAGGAAATCTTTCGAGAGTAATACGCGCCTACGTGTTTTAACCAGTAAATTATCTTGAGGTTTCGGGAAGGGTTAGTTTTGTTATGATGTCATTTGAAAACCTTTTTACAAACTACAACAGTCATACATAGAAATAAATAAAAGAAAATGCGACTTACACTTACTATATTTGTAAATCTTAAAAAGATTTAATTTTTTACTTAAACTGCGATTTCTTCCCATATTCAGGTTATTTCGTCAATCATAATTTTAAAACGAATGTCAAAATTTTTTCGCAAATTTTTCTATAAATTGCTCAAGATCCACGAAGAAATATTATATGGGCGATGTCAACCCAAATTATTGGGTTCATAATGATTTTAGAACATCTATAGACCATAATCGACATCACTTAGAAGACCGAACCAGGCCATCGGGGCACTCTCGGTCAAACAGAGAGGGAATTGTTTTGTTGAGTTTAAATATTGAAGAGATTTTGCAATTATACTTCAAAATTGGCTAACAAGAACAAGAAAGTGATTATGTTTTAGGAGACTCACACTGCGACGAAAGAACATCTCCGCGAAAGGAAATATAGCAGGTTATGTACTTTTTGATTATCTCCTTAGTCCTTTTTATGGCCTTGCTTGCTATGTAAAATCATTTCTTAAATTCAAGCGAGTTCAGACATATAAGAGTCAGGTATGATTGTTGAAATATTTTTCTGCTGGTTTTCTTTTTCCATTGTTACAGACTCCTGTCCCAAACCCCCTTCCTTTCACCCTTTTCTTCGTCTGGAAATCATGGAGTGCAAGATGAGAATTGAAACTGCTAAGCAGAAAAATGTTTTTTACTCTTTATGTACACACGACACTAACACAACATAAACAGACAAGTTATTGCTAGTGCAATAGCGACAGGGAAACGAGTTTTTACTTCAAGTTTTTTCTCTCGTTTATTGAATCATACGCAAGATAGTATGGTGTTACATTTCCTGAGCTCGCACTTGTGTTCACACACCAAAATTATAGATATAAGCATCTATTGCAAATACAATTATTCGAATTTTGTAAATCCTCTCATTTTCAAAAGATATATATATATATATATATATATATATATATATATATATATATATATATATATATTCTTTTGAAAATCTCAGGTTCATATTTGTGAAAATAAAATATATATATATATATATATATATATATATATATATATATATATATATATATATATATATATATATATTTATTTTCACAAATATATAATATATATATATATATATATATATAAAATGATAAATATAAACTTTATTTTGTTAAAACAATATAAACTTTTGCAACAGAGCTGTAAAACACAATATTTTATTTATTTGTTCATATAAATGTAATATAATTAACTGACAATTTTGTCATATTTATATTCAGAGCAGTATTCTATTCGATCGTTCACCACTTCACAAAGGAAACTATTAATGAGTAACATTCAGTGTTACTTGACTAAGGTCCGTACACTGGATTTTTCCGGGAGAAAGCCTCTGACACTACTCGTTGGTACATTGATATCATTGTCTGATGATGCTTTAGTATGTATATATTCTGGTAGATTGATATATTCTCATAACATTTAACGTTATCCTAATATATAATTATTCCAGGATATGTTTTGATTATAATCATTGCCTGGCAATGGTATTAATTACCGGGTGGTGGATTTATATTTTTTCATGAAATCAGTTTGATTGCATGAACAGATATATGGGCAACTCGTCGGGGTAAAACCCCCTATATATCTTTCTTATATTTTGAATTATTGTAATGATGCCTTGAAGTGTAAGAGAACTAACACAACCAATGCTCTAGAACTAAAAAATTAAAAACCGAAAAATTTCCTCAAGATATTATTGCTAAAAAAGATAAATGGGTTGCGAAAATCAATGTTCTTATAACTTTTTACCCCGAATATGTGCAATATACTGGGTGTCTATTTAGTGCGTATTCGGTCCATAACTTTGCTCCTGATGAATACGTTGAAGAAATTGGACGCGGATTTGCTGCAATTATTCTAAAATATACAGGGTGTTCCATTACAGAAATTCATATCAGAGTAATGCTTTTTCCCAAAAGGATACCCTAGAGGCAAAATTATCTTGGAAAAAACAGGACAGACAATAAGACTGAAACAGTCTGGAACATAATATATAATAAATTCTAACACAAGAAAAATGAATATGTAGACAGAAAATCCTAGTGAAATAATAGAAAAGTTCAACGAATTTCTTATAAGCATTGCATCAAATTCAATAAAAAATATCCCTAATACTCGGGACCGACGGGATTTGAGGCAATCAAGAGAATCATTCTATATGTTTCAGATAACAGAAAATAAAATCATTAATATATATTAAAAAAATTAAGAAGAATGCTACGGTTCCTATCGAAACCCAAAGAACATAGTACAGGAATCAATAAAATATATTTTGAAGCCACTATATTATGCGATGAATGTAATTCTTGTTTCAGAGGTTTTATTGTAAGGAACTAGGGCATCACAGACCGATAAGCCTGTTGTCATCTTTCATAAAAATCTTTGATAAACTGTTAAACTTTTTTCTGAAGTTCAAAAATTAGAAAATAATGAAATTCCTTTGGGTTTATGTTATATTATTTATCTTTCAAAAGCTTTCGTTACTGTGATTCACAGTAAGTAGAAGTATTCTAGAAAATTGTGACGTTAGAATGAAACAACGTAAACTTATTCAAGCAACTTAACGAATAATCAAGGCAGTATATTTTGGACCACTTCTTTCCATCATATATATAAATGATATGTCTGATGTTTTCTTGGATTCATCACTGAAAGCTTTCATTTATAAAGATAATACCAATAGAATTATATCGAATAAAAATAGTAAGCAGTTTATTGAAACCCCAAATTCCAATTGATGGTTTTGTCAGGCAGCTATGTGAAACAATACAGATAGAAAAAAATTATCCTTGTTTCTCGGTCTCGATTTTCGAGAGAACCTTATTGGTGAAAACCAATTTCAGTAATCATTTTTTATTTTCGATTTTCCGGGATTTGATTAAATGACCATATCCGGTACCAAAAAATTAAAAAATGTTTTCACATTCTTTAGACATTTATCTAAGAAATTCATGGATTCTATTCATGAGTGCCTAAACAACATGAAAATATTTTTACGTAACTTAATTATTATCCGAGATATGGTCATTTACTCCAAACTCATGAAATTGAAAATTCCCTATTAACTGGAAAACAAAAACTTTTAACTAAAATTGGTTTTGACGAATAAGGTTTTCTCGAATATCGAGGCAGAGATAGGCGGTCTTTTTTTCTATCTGCAATGTTCCACATAGCTGCTTACAAAACCATCGAATTTGGAAAACTCTGTACATTAGTTAAAATAAATATTATTATGAACATTTTTGTTCATGTGATTTCTATTCATTATCACTCACCAAACTGATAGTAGCATGAAACGGTAGTATGATCATCATTGAAGCTCTATCCATCTCGGTTTTTGTAGCAAGAACACTTTGATTTATAGCCCTTAGTAGCTCTACAGTACAATTTAGATTCAAAAATACCATATGGTACCCAAAAATATCGTTGAATAATTGAACGGCTTCATAAATCCTCCTGTAGTTCTTCATAAAGTACCCAAAAAAATTTATTGGGTTTACTAATATAACATAATTAACCTTATATCCATCAATTTCTTCCGGCAATGAATTTCGAACCAAAACGAGCAGGTTTATCATTTGATCTTGAATTTTGCGTACCACCAAATATACAAGCAAAAGCATATAACAATAATAAATAAAAAGCACAAATTCAAACAATACATCTTTCGAATATTTGGCTATTACAAGGAATACAAATGAATTGATCAAAATATGTAAACTCATCAAGCATATATCAATGTAGGAATGGCCGAAAACACCTTTTTTGTTGAAAGTATCACATAGTTTTGACCGAGCTTTAACGACTTGTATATATTTTCTCAACAAAATCCATTTTTGATGCTTAAAAAAATTAGTGAAAATCATCATGGCAAAAATATCAGCCGTCAGAAGCGTTACTGAAAAAAAATTCAATAAAAATTGGATGAAATTATTATCTTCTTCGTATATTCTTATTTGAATCTCTTCATATTTGAAATATCCCATGAGAAATGCAGCAGAAATCAGAAGTACATAAATTTGATAGTGACGAATATTTCTTCCAATCCATGGATGAACTGCTAATAAATTTCCAATAGAAATGAACACTTTCCAGAATTCCACATGCATTGTAGAAGAGATATAAAGGAATAATGTTGATTCTTCGATATAGAATATATTCTTACACAAGCTAAGTGAAGCATTAATAAACAAACAATTGAGTAAATGGATAAAGTTAATATTCATAAGAATTATGGTAATCGATTTGTATTCATGTTTCACAAAATCAATAACAAATAAGAAAATTAGAAAAGTAAGTTTTTCGAAAAGAATTATGATAGTGTGGGAGTCAAATTTTATTTTGTTTCGTTGATCAATGGCTTCAATGTTACACCAATAAATGTTGCAAATATAATACGAAGCCCAACTCAATATGAAGGAGGTAATGCTTCCTTTTATTGTATTATCTTATATATTTTGATATTGTTGGGTAGGATTCGAAAGTATTAAGCCTCTAACTTTAGGCAGTGCGTTCCGTTTGTCAACAATAGTAATAGGGGTGTTGACTTCACTGCGCAACAGCGCTCAGTTGTTTCGAACTTTTGGGGCGGTGATCCTAGCTTTATGTTGCCAATATCGTTGAAGCGTCTGTCAGTTGACAACAAAGTTGACAACTTCATTAATGAAGTCTAAACCCAAATAAATTTTTAAAAGAGCATTTTCTCTTCCGCTTGATGAAACTTTCTCTTCCACATGTTCTTCCTCATCGTTGATAGGATTATTCTGTAACTCTGTATCAGATCTTCATTGATTAGAGGTTTGTCGTGCGTTACTGCAAGATGTTCGGGATCTTCAATAGCCTCCATGATGTTGTATGACTTTCACCATTATCCTTCCCTGTCAGTTTCTGTCCTTAGTTGAAAGTACGGAAATCGTAATGAGCTTTGAAGCTTGCTATTGCTCCACGATCCACAGGTTGTAATGTTCTTCCCCTATCAACCATTTTGGTGTTTCTGGAGTTAAACACATGGCTATGTAGATCTCGACGCGACGCGTCTTTTCTGCCAAGTAAGAACTACCTATCTTCATTGTAAAGGTTCGAAAAAAGACTTTATCTAATCTCCTTTTTGCTGATCTGGACCCCTTCCTAAGTTGAAACATCCCAAGTGGGTGATCCTAAGCGAAAAAATCCTAAGTGCCATGAAATCATGGGATAAGGTACTCTACCCTAGTACTGACAGCACGCGTTTGTAACTCGACATAGATTACATCGCCATAAGTGAGCGTTAATGGTGGAGATAGCACAGTCTAGTCTAGTATCACTCGTTTCCATGTAAATCGGGTGTCCCTCAAACGTGTCCTATCTCCATCATGTTTTTCTTTTGAAACTTTTTACTGCTACAATCTTGAAGTCATAGAAAAAGGAGTGACAATGCCTCTTGAAGGCTCAACACAGAGATGCTTGCCCTTTATGGCCGAGGTTAAGACAGTGAACGTACCATATTGCAGACGCAGACGGAGAAGAAGAAGATGATAGTTATCAGTGTTGAAACTGTTTTATCACTTATCATGTCTTTTTCATTTTTGCTTACTTTATTCTCCCGGTTCGTTTCAGTTTTCGCGATGTTTAGTTGATAGTGTTTCCGATATTTATCAAAAACTGCCATGGAACCAAGAGGAAGTGCTAGAGCCAAGCTCTTGGTTGCTTTTGGGCAGAAGAATAAAGAGCTCAAAGTGAAGATGTCATAAACACTCACTCGATCTTTACGCTGAAGCCGACCCTGATTATGCTCCTACCAACTTGGAGGACAACTCGGATTTTTCTGATGAATACGACCAAAAAAGAAGAAAGTAAGATGCCACTGAACAGACTAATGATGAACTGGCCCCATGTTCTGATGTACATACCTTGGTCGATGAACTTACGGATTCTATGGTTGCTGACGAGAAGAAAAACCTTTGAAGAAGGTATCAAAAATAATGGTTATTGTGGAAAGTGATGAACAAAACTATTTCAACTGTTTCTAACGTGATTATTGAATAGTTGGAATGTATTTGTGAAGGTAAGGAGTACGAATACATAGCTGATAACATAGAAGCTTTAGTTGCTTACACCAAAAAAGATCAGCCCCGTAAACGACTGTTCGAAAGCAGAAGAAACACGAAACGATAAAAACTACAGTGTACGCCCTTGTAAGCAAGCAGCGTCGGCAAGTAATAAATGAGCAGTACTGGGGCCTAAGCTATAAAGACAATAAACTATTCGTTATGACTTCCCAAAGAAAATGCCAAAAATCAAGGAGCAGATCAAAGAATCCTAATGGAAAAAATTGAAGGGAAAACATTTATCAGTATTGATCAACTGATTGTGATGTACACGACTTGTGTAGGGTATTCCACCTCACAAGCTTGGGGTACAATATCAAAAATTATGGCATTCTGAGGACGACACGTTCTTCAATCAACGATGGCTGAGTGATGCCTGAAAAAGATAGAAGAGGATATCATTCCAATAAAAGCAAACTTGACAGAGAACCAATAATCAACCATATCATGGCTTTCATTCCAACGGTTTCGCATTATCGAAGGGTCCATAACCCAAGTCATCTAGACCTTCCGAGCGATATAAGTGTCTAAATGATGCACTAACTTTTCAAAGAATCACATCCTGAACTTGGCAAAAATGTGTCCAACGAGCTTTATCAACAAATCAAAGCTGTATGTTTCTTGTACGAAGCTTGGGCATGAAGAGTGCTTGGAATGTGAAGTTTTCAAATTGCACTGCTCCTCACAGTAAGAACATGCATGACCTAGCGTACTCACCATGAAAAATATAAAAAAACTCGGATGAAGTACCAGAAGGATGCCACGAAGTGGTCCGCTTCTGATGACAGGTACATACCTAATATTTTCTGTTTACTTCAATTGTCGGTTAACTTTTGAGGAATATTTTTGTATGTACTAAATGGATCAGATGGTTTTCCATCCGACACGAAAAGTCATATTAGGTGTAGTTTACCTTGAGTTGAAGCACAATTGCTCACGATTTTTCTCTTTGCAAGTTATCATTCTCCCCCAAGCGGATATGATCATTGCATTCAATGAATCATTTGAGCAATTCACTAGAAAAACCGATGGCTGTGATTTGGCACGAGGGCATTTCTGATCGGAGAAAGTCTGACATCGCCTCAACGATCTACGTTTTTCTGCTTCACAAAAAAAACAAAAACTTGGCATGGTTTTCGTTTCTTTATGGTGAATTCGTGTGCTGAAGTCAACGTGGAAAACCTTGAAATCAAGTACTTCGAAAGCGGTCATACATTTATATCCGCCGATGCATTCCACCATCAGGTGGAACTTTCGACTCAAAATTAACGACTTCAATGATTTCTCCAGCGCCGTACAAGAAGCAAATTCTTCTCAGAAATACTTACACAAGATGAAAGTACAGGATCTCTTGAAGGAAGACTTGAAGGGTTATAAATCGGCAGCGAAGCTAAACAAGCTTCAACCCAAACCACATTTATCCGATTTTGTAAGTGTGCTTTTTGAGAAAGGCGAAAATTGTTTGCAATTTGAAAACGACTACTCTGTACCGTACCAAGAATTGAACTACCTCACTGCTGCAACCTATAAACATGGGAGGCCGAAACCTGAACTGAAGACTGATGCTCGTGGTATCGAATGCGAAAACGTTTGCAATCAATTATTCCCAAAAATCGTCTTATATTTTGGCGGAGTTTGCCAGTCACTCATACCGTCCAGCCAGTAGATGATGACATATAAAAGCAAAAGTAAGAGTACGTAAGTACCTACCCGTATTCAGACAAGTGACCCAATATTCAAGTTTTGCTTGTTAACGGCTTATTTTTTATTCATTTATTTAATATATATGTACATATGCCATACATTGTACACATAATAATGAACGGTACAACCCACTTGAAACAATAAATACCACCATAACAGCATAGGTATCCCATGTTATCCCATATTATAAATAACCCAATAACTGAACTATTTGTGAATGTTTATATCTAATGCCAACAATCTCAATCAAGAATAGAAATGCAAAAATAAAGACCAGACGTATTAACAAGCAAAGGAAAAATGCAGTGATTATTCAATAACATAAAACAATTTTATAACTTAACCTGCCATTAGAAATTAACAACAACTTTTTAAATTCAAGAAATGAGACACCAAAGTAATTCATCGCAGGAGAAAGAGCTTTACTTAATGACAATGCTCGACCAAGAAATAAATTTTTACAATAATTAGTTCGAACTGAATCCGTGTAAAGCATCTGAGGAATGCGGGAACATCATCTCGGTACATTAAAACTTACACGACTAAGTAACTCACCAGAATTAACTTCATTATTTAAGACCTTGAAGAGAAAGTTTAGATCAGCACAAGATCTACGAATGCTAA
The DNA here is from genome assembly GCA_013387265.2 of Cryptolaemus montrouzieri. Classification (NCBI taxonomy): domain Eukaryota; kingdom Metazoa; phylum Arthropoda; class Insecta; order Coleoptera; family Coccinellidae; genus Cryptolaemus; species Cryptolaemus montrouzieri. The sequence goes on from JABFTP020000103.1 coordinate 33,476,134, forward strand.
GAGCGGAAAGTCCAATTTGTAACCTTAACTGCTCATAAACAATTTATCCCTCGGAATATAAACACCTCAAAAAGTCTAGGGAACACTTCTGAATATCGATATATCGTATCCAGAACGATCGATATGGATGATTTTTTTAAAGAAATGAACACCTGCATCAATTTCTCACCAAATTATGTAGAGGGCCGCAACAGATTTCAGTTTTTTTTATAAAAAACTAAAAATGCAGCAGATGCGACGCTGCTTTATAATCATTTCATGTATTCAATGTGTGAAATCAGTTAGTTGGCACTTTGTTTCGGTTGTATGGACAAATAAAAGATTCAAGTCCGGTGATTCGACCATGGAAAGACGTCATTTGACTAGAGAAGAGATGTTACGAGCCGTTGCCATGCTCCAAGCTGGGAGTTCACAACGGGAAGTATCCAGGGTTCTGGGAAGTAGCCAAAGTGTCATAAACCGTTTATGGTCGCGTTTCAATGAAACAGGTAGCGTAGAAGAACGCCATACAGGCCGTTTCAGGATTACTACAGTCGCCCAAGACCAATTTTTGGTTTTACAAGCCAGAAGAGATCGTACTACCACAGCATCTCAATTAGCTCAAGAGCTATTAGGAGTTCATAATGTACAAATTTCCGATCAAACTGTGAGAAATCGACTGCACGAAGGTCAACTCCACTCCAGACGTCATTTAAGAGTTCCACAACTGACCCATGGAAATCGCGCTGCTCGTTTAGCTTGGTGCCAAGAACACGTAAACTGGGATCAATAAAGGTGGGCCACAATTCTCTTCAGTGATGATTCTAGATTTAGTTATTATCCCGATTCGGGAAGAATTCGAATATGGAGGGAACCTGGAAAGCAAAACCGTCTCCAGCATGCTCGAGAAGTTGTTAGACAGGGAGGCGGATCAGTGATGTTTTGTGGAGGTACATGCCTTGGTGGAAGAACTGACCTCGTTTTCATACAGAACAACCTCACTGGAAATTCTTACTCAAATGAGATAGTTTTACCTGTAGTGGTACCGTATCTTCAAACAATGGGTCAAAATCTACTCTTCCAACGAGATAATGCCCCTCCTCATCGTGCAAGAGTTGTCTTGAACGTTCTTGAAGAGAATGATATCGATCTTTTACCGTAGCCATCCTGCTCCCCAGATCTGAATCCTATCGAGCATGTGTGGGACACCCTAAAAACAAATCTCCTGCGTCAAAACGTCTTCCATCATGAACAGGAGCTTCGATTAGCAGTTCAGGGGGCTTGGAATGACTTTGGCCAGAATGTTATAGACAATTTAATATTGAGCATGCCGCGACGATGCCAAAGTGTCATTAATAAGAGAGGTGGACCTTCTGGGTACTGAAAAATATAAGTGCTTCCATATCGTTTCGAAAATATTAGTTCAGGATTTTTTTTTGTGTTTTACCAAATTTCGTCATCTTCAAATTTTAATTTTGTTTTTATAATAGGTGCTTTGGAGAAGTCAAATATTATTTTTTTTTCTTGAGAATACATTATATACAATACATCCTAACAAAAACCGAAAGATTTCTATAGATTCGAATCATCAAATTTATATTTTAAAGATATTGGTAAGTGTTCCCTAGACTTTTTTGAGGTGTTTACATTTTAAAAGCCACCAATCGAAGAAAACTATTCTGAACTCTTTCGAGACAGTCTATGTAAATTGAGTAGGAAGAGCTCTAAACCACCGAAGCAAATTCGAGATACTTCTAACAAGGGCACAGTATACCATTTTGAAGGTATCAATTGAAAACTTCATAATATTCCTCTGTGAAAACCCCAATAGTCTAATGCCCCTCCTAGCAATACCGAAAACATGATATCTAAAAATCAAACGAGAATCCAGCGTAACATCCAGATCTTTGATAGTATTGACGCGACTCAAGGCGAAATTATCAATATAATACTCATAGATCTTAGGAACACCCCGACTAAACGTTATAACATTACACAATATTGAGCTCTAAACGGTTACAGCGGTCCAAATCAGATTGGAAATATATCGCATCATCCTCGTCAGAGAGAGTCCTAAATTTTTTAAATCATTGGTAAACATCAAGAATTACTGTGTCGAAACACCGAGGATACATCATTCACGAACGAGATAAACAGGAGGGGTCCCAAATGTGAACCCTGGGGTACCCCAGAAGGAGAACTAAATGAACTGGAAACGAAACTCTTTTGGTGAACACAATAATTACGACCACGCAAAAAACTAGGTGTCCAACTATGCATGGTCCCCCTGACACCCATCCTGTAAAGCTTGTCCAGCAATAATGTAATATTTACTCTGTCGAATGCTTTACGGAAATCTGGATGATTATTGAGGTTTGGTAACATTTCATAATGTTGCATGTTGTAGCATGATGACCTTCTGGCAATAATTGGCGCACTGGAAGTTTATGTACAAGCGTACGCTGATGATATAGTCATTCTGGCTGTCGGAGATGACAGCGATGTCTCGGACAGACTATATCAGCTATTCGGGGGTGTTCTGAGGGATGGAAACTTAGCATAAACCCTTATGATACCATTCACCAGGAAAAGGAGGCCATTTGTTTCTTCCCCGACCCTGGGTGAGGTGTTTATTCCGGTTGTGGAGGAAGCAAAATATCTGGGGATTACCTTGGATAGTAAACTCACGTGGAATTCGCACCCGGTACACACAAGATTAGACATTCTTTATGGGCATGTCAAATGACTTGTGGAAAAAATGGGGTCTTGCCCCAAAGCAACTTCAGTAGCTATATGTGATGGTGACCACGAATTACATACGGCTGCATTGCTTAGTGGGAGTGCAGTCTTAAGAAGCTAACCCAACTCAAGCTCTGTGAATTGCGCAGAACGGCCTGCATGATGAATACTGGAGCCTTTCGCTCTACACCCACTACGGCCATGGTACTGATATTGGGCCTTACCCCTCTTCAAATGGTGATAAGAAGAGTAGCTAGAATGGATTTCTACGGATTCCATCATCTTTCCCAAAATGAAGCGGGTAATTTCGGCTTTGTGTCCGGCGCCTTACAGTCTGAAATCGAGGACAATGAGGTGCTGAGTATAAGGTCTGACATAGCACCACCTAAAACCAACATGGATAGGCCATTCCAGATCATCATTCCCGATAGACAGGAATGAACCAACTGCGGACCGTCTACTTGAGGGTCCCTGTTGGTACAATGATGGCTCAAATCTGCAAAAGTTGTTGGATCTGGTGCCTATGGTCGAGGTGCTCACAAGGAACAGTCGATTTGTCTTGGTGGGTATGCGACTGTCTTTCAAGCAGAAATATTCACCATTGATCACTGTGCTAACCTATTGCTTGCGGGGGGAATTAACAAATAGGTCAATAAAAAACCTCCGCGATAGCCAAGCTGCACTGGCATCTGATACCTGTACGTCACTTATGTTGCAGGAATGTCGCTTCACCCTTGCCAAACTAGGAGAGCGGAACAGGCTCCGTCTAATATGGGTTCCCGTCATTCGGACGTTGAGGGGAATGAGAAGGCGGACTCATTGGCCGCTCGAGGAACTGGCCTGGAGTTCATAGGTTTGGAGCCTAAGCTCGGATTTCCACTGGAAGCTGCAAGGATGGAAAACAGCTGATGGCTGGACCTGAGGTTACGTGAGCACGTAATGAGTCTCATGTCTCAGACATGCTCGACGTGCCATCAATGGACCTTCCACTGTGAGAACCAAAGCTTGGCTTAAACTCTCTAGGTTGGAACTGAAAGTTTTAACTGCCATACTAACGGGGCACTGTCGCCTCAGGAAACACCCAAATAAGTTAGGATTGATTGAGGATTCTTCATGTAGGATATGCGAAGAATATATAGAATCAATGGAACAAGTTATGTGCGACGACCAGCTGGGGACTGAGTCAGGATGGAAGAACTTGGATCTAGCAAATTGAAGCTGACTGAGTTTATTAAGCTCTCACCCACGAAACTCGTATCCTTTACGAGAAGGATGGAGCTCGTGGATGAAATTTAGGACAGAGCGTACAACAATAGACCACTGGGTCGCAGTGGCCAGGCTGCTAGGCAGCCCTCACTCATATGATATCTAAAGAAAATGTTGTAGCATGAAATGATGTAGATGGCGTAAAGCATCCTACTTAACTACTTTTTTATCAAAATGAAAAAAATGGAGATAGGTTACTTTAACTTACGACGGTAGTATTGACGTAGTGTTTCGTGGCAGGAACTTCACGTATACTTTTGAGTCTCTCGTTGTGGTTGTTTGTCCTGGGGCATTTTCTAAGAGTAACATAGCTTTACGTTCAATCTCATTTCTGTCACAGAAAGATTTGGCTGATGGGCACAACAATTAAAATATCAGTCTTGAGAAACTTTCAGTGTAACCGACACCTTTCTGTTGGACCGCCATAGGACTAGTAGGTACAACTTATCTGTACGTCGCATTACACGGAGTGTTTTTGAATGGTATACCAGTAAAACTTACAGTTTGTAATAACCAGTGGCATTTTCATCCAGAAGTGTTTATCGATCTTTCGCAGCTTTGAAACCGCTGACGTTCCTCTTAAGCAATGAATGTTCGAGATGCATTTTTTCAAATAGAGCTCAGTCTCATCAACATTGAGGATGAAATATATGAAATTTTGCTCGTGCTACAAACTATTGAATCTGTAAGCTCAGCTGAGTATCCACACTCGCAGCCTCACTTGGGGATGTTGTGAAGATTGGAACGCTACTTGAACCTAATAAACTAACCTCTGCTGGCAGCAAAATTCGAAGTCGAACTCTCTTCACCTTCTTCTGGTTTTAGCTACTCATACATTCTCTATTCTCTCTTAGATAGAGGAGCCCAAATGAAAAAGTTTTGTTGCACTTATAGATGTGGAACTTTTCCCGATCTTCTAAGAGTTCAGAATCTCTAATGTGGTGCCTGTACTATTTTCAATTCTTCTCAACATATTTATCGATAATTCCAAAGTAACGCTTTTTTCTTCATAGACGGAATTTTTAACGTTAAATTAGACAGGCCAACATTTTGTCTACAAGTATACATGAGAAACGAACAATAGATTCTAGGGGACAATAAGAGTTTTAGTTAACACCCGTCAAGTCAGGTTCAAGGTCATTTTTCAAATCGAGAGATCAATATTATTCAAAGTGTCTTGCCGTCCATGACGTCCGGTTCAAAATTATTTGAAGGTCAAACAAGAAATTCATAACCAAAATGTCTGAAAAATATATGTATTCATCAAATCCCAGGTTAGTTTCTTCGTGTGATGTTTCCTAAAGATCACTTAAGATAATTTCAAAGTTATTTGAAGGTCATTTTAAAATTTGACTGGTCGAAAAGCAAAAACAACATGGATAGCAGGAATAAGAAAAGCTATGTCAGAGAGAAATCTACAACCGGAGACTGGGAAAATAGAAGAGGCTGGAAGTTGGGGACCGGAGAGCGGAAGACGCTGTAACACCGGTTATATATATATATATATATATATATATATATATATATATATATATATATATATATATATATATATATATATATATATGTGATTATTCATCTTCTCGATAAACTAGGAGTCTAAATATGTTAACTTGAGACAAGAAGAACTATTCAAAATCCGTAGATCAATGAATAATCCTTCCTGAAAAGAGCTAGTTTCAAATCTGTAGATCCATGCATCGCTTCCTCAAGAGCCACAATAGTGCAACTTAGCAGGATGCCGAGAAACGAAGCGGCAGATTGTAGTTTCGCCCTTATTAGGACCTCATCAGTGTCGCAAATCGCTTCTCAGCATCCTATCAAGCTACATCAGGGTACCCTATCGATTCCAGAAAAGACGCACCTCGTACATACGTATGAGAGTCGCCCTCTATGGACCGACGCGGCGTTTCCACATCTGTTTGTTATTGTTCGTATCTTCCTCGAAGTCCGATAGCGGGTTCGCCGTGTCGGTCCATAGAGGGCGACTCTCATACGTATGTACGAGGTGCATTCTTTCTGGAATCGATAGGGTACCCCGATGTAACTTGATAGGATGCTGAGAAGCGATTTGCGACACTGATGATCTCCTAATAAGGAGAAACTGCAGTCTGCCGCTTCATTTCTCGGCATCCTGCTTAGTTGCACTATTGTGGCTCTTGAGGGCTGCGTGCATGGCAGGCAGATTCGGGAACTAGCTCTTTTCAGGAAGGATTATTCATTGATCTACGGATTTTGAATAAATATATATATATATATATATATATATATATATATATATATATATATATATATATATATATATATATATATATATATATATATGTTTTTGTTTTATCTTGTTGATTCTTAACAATTGAGGGTATTCTCTTGAGAAATCTAATGGTCAAGTCAACATCGCCAGACTGTTGACGGCGTTTCAGTTCACTCCTAATATTAGAGAAGTAGTTTCTCTGTTTAGTTGTCTGATCAGCACACAAGGATATTCTATTATTAGTAGACTAACCCATGATTATTAACCTATGCTTTAGTACATTTATAACAGCTTAAGGATTTTTAAATTTAACGATTTCCAAATTTTTTGTAATTGTCTACTTCATAATGTAATTCTCAACTAAATTTTTCTTCTGCATCTTTATGATTTTAGATTAGTTCACAAAGTTTCTCACGAATTCAACACATCAAACTATATTAAAACCCGTCCCACTGCGCAAAAAATCGATAGTTCGTTCTTTAGTGTCTCGATTATGAGCAATTGGCTTAATGCGAGGCATTTTAGCGCGAACTACTCTGTATAACAAGCTCCATAATTTATTTTATTGCTGACAGTTCCCCAAACAGAGTTGTTATCCTGTGGAAATTACACGGCAACCAAGTAGGAAAAAAATTTATCTGTAGAACCTTTGGTGGTTCTCTTTAATTGACTTTTATGACAATTCAGAGTTTGATTTTTGATGGCCTTCTCCCTCATAGAGACCTGTATCCGCCCTTGACAAAGAATAATTTCTATTCCTTTTTACTCACCAAGTTAATTCCAACTTGAACATGTAGAATGGTTATCACTGTGGCTTCCTGAAGTCTGGTAGAAAAAAATAAATGATTGATAGCATGTAATATCCCTATACTACCATTCAGGTTTAAATATACCATATGATACCCAAATATATCATTGAATAAGCGAACAGTTTCATAAATCCTTCTATAATCCTTCATGAAGAATACAAACCTATTCATTGGCATCACTATATCAACATGATTAGAATTGAATCCTTTTTTCCGTGGCAAGCAATTTTGAATAATGATAACCAAGTTTCTCACTTGAAGCTGAATTTTATGTATTATTAAATATAGAAATTGAAGCAAGTAACAATAATATATAAAAGTAAACCATCAAAGATTCGAATTTCAGTCGAATATATTTGTGATAAAATAAGTATTGAAAAATTCAGCAAAAAGTGTGAAATTATAAAACATAAATCAACGTAAATATGACCAAAAACACCTTTTTATTGATAATTTTGAATTGATCATGACGATTTGAAAATATTTTCTGAACAAGATACATTTTTGATATTTGAGGAATGAAGTGAATATCATCATCGCAAAAATGTCCAAAGTTCGCAGAGTTATTGTGGAGGAATTCAGAAGAAATTCAATGAAGTCTTTATTTCTTCTATATTTTCTCAATTGACTATACTGGTCCTGGAAATATTCTGTGAGGAACAGTAGAGAAATAAGGATCACATAAATTTGATAATAACGAATATTTCTGCCAAACCACGGAATAACAGCCAACATATTTCCAAAAAATAGGAATACTTTTGAAAATTTCACAATCATTTCAACAGAACTACGAAGGAAGAGTATTTTTCTTTCCTCTATTTATAATTCTTATTCTAACATAAGTTAACCGAAGCATTAATAAACAAATAATTAGATTAATGGATAAAATTCGAAACGAACAGTTTAAATTATTACTCATAAGAATGAAGTAATCAATTTTAATTTATTTCCCACTTTGAAAAACGAATTAGGAAATTAGAAGAGGGGTTTAGTAAAAGAAATAACAGCCTGCATTAACTGAGTACGTACAATAAATTTTACAAATGTACAGGGTGGACATATTTCGACGTTTTAGTACTGAAGCTATGCGAAATATTCTGAATAGAGAAAAATGATCTCGATTTCCCATTATTAGGGGAGGAATTAATTGCCGCAAACATATTTAATCAAGCTTTTCATTTTCGAGTTTTTTTAAAATTTTTGGAATCAATCAAGTGCCAATATCTCTGTTGTTTTTGAAGTTTTGTGCAAAAAATGAAGCCTATTGAACTTGGTCAATTTCAACGCCAACAAGACGCAATTAACAAAGTTTTCCAGAAAAGTCACTCCCTAATCCTGCATCTTCTCGGTATGACAGTCATTACTGGAGGACTACAGGTCGATACATCCCTGGAGACCCCTATACACAGAGCTATTGAGGGATCATCAAGACAAGCAAAGGAAAAACGGAGAACTCATCTACCAGCCAACATCAAAGCACTTCTAGAAGAAAATAAACGAGCGAAGAAGAAGTACCGAAGGACACTACATCCCGAAGACAAGAGAGAACTGAACAGACTAACCAAGAGAGTAAAAGAAGAACTAAGGAGCATATTCGACAAGCAGTGGGACAACAAAATAGAGCAACTGAGCACAAAGGACCAATCACCATGGGGAATGGCAGCAGCACTGACAGAAAAGAAGAGAGAAACGACGACACCACACATCAAACACAATGGACAAACAGCAGTAACAGATGAGGAAAAGGTGGACATATTTGCATCAGCACTAGAGGGACAATTTCAAATGAACGCCAGCAACGGAGATGCGGAATTCAACAAAAACGTCGAAATAATAGGAAGAAGAATCCAGGAATATACAGGTGAAGACTATCGCATCGAAGAGATTACAACAGCAGAAGTACAGGGACACATCAACCAACTGAAAACAAGGAAGGCACCAGGACTAGACGGATTCCCCAACCAGGCACTGAAGAACATATCAGACAAACGAATTCATGAAATAACGGAAAAAGCACGAGCAATAATGATAACGGAGCATTACCCAGCCATATGGAAAACAGCGGAGACCATCTTGATATCGAAGCCAGCAAAACCAAGGACAGAAGCCAGCAGCTACCAACCGATAAGCCTACTACCAGCAATGAGCAAGATCATCGAGTGGATCATCTACACTCGACTAAAAGCGGTCGCCGAATAAAAAGGAATACTCCCGGAGCACCAATTTGGATTTAGAGGACGACATTCGACAATACACCAACTAGCTAGAATCACGGAGGACATCTAGGACAAACAGAACATATTAACACCGATAGGAGCAGCATTTTTGGACATTGAAATAACATTCGACTAAGTTTGGTACGAAAGACTAATCTACAAGATGAAGACCATAGGATTCCCAGCGAAGCTTACCAACATCACGATGACATATCTACAAAACAGAAGATTCATAACCAAGATACAGAACCAGAAGTCAACATCGAAGAGAATAGGAGCCGGCGTACCCCAAGGATCAGTACTAGGACCACTACTATTCAACATATACATCGTAGACATACCGAAGATGAATCACTCGAAGATGGTGCAGTTCGCAGACGACACGGCCATATACTCATTCCACAGGAACAAAGCAGCAGTGAGGAAATGGCTACATGAAGATATCGACCAACTTACCAATTATTTTAGAGAATGTAGGATCAAGGTCAATTCGAATAAGATGGTAGCAATGTACATCGACCACAAGAAGAGGAGACATCCGGAAACTCCAAAGGAAATCACCATAGAAGTCAACAAATCGAATGGAAAAAGGAAGCAAAATATCTCGGCGTGATTCTGGACGACCAACTGAACTACAAGAGACACATCGAGGAAACTACAAGAAAAACAAGAGCAATAAACGGAAAACTATACCCCGTACTCAACGGAAGAAGCAAACTCACATTGGAGAACAAAATCAAGATAATTAAGATAATAATCATTCCAGGAATAAGATACGCAGGACAAATTTGCCATCTAGAGGACAGATTCGAGAATAGGAAACAACAAGCAGCACTCAACAAGATTGTCAGGACAGCAACAAACGCCCTATGGTACATAAGCAACGACCAACTGAGGAAGGAAATGAAAATCGATACACTGGAAGAAATCATCACACGACTAATGACGAAGACAACCGACCAGATGGAAGACCACGGAAACAAGAAGATCAACCAAATAATGAAACTACAACCGAAAATAACAGGAAAGAGGACATTCCTAGTACAATGGCCAGCATAGATGCACCACAACATAAAAGAAGGAGGATAACCAACCTGTAGGACCCCAGGACAAACCAAGGAGATGTAAAATAAGCGAGATGAACAGGAAAAAGGATAGATAGACATTCGACCCTCACAAAAATTCAAGGATCACAGAGGTCGATACATCCGAATAGCTTCAAAATTGCTTTGAGGAGTCAGTACAAGACCTTTGATAATTCCGAGCACAAGGCACTGTGCACTATCAAAGTGCCAATGGTCAAAACTAGAGGATGCGCTCTGTTTTATTTCAATGGATATTTTCATTCGCCATGTATATTTATGCCATTGTTCGTAATGCGCCTAATTCCTCTTTTCCATATTTTAATATATTTTCTACGTCCCATAGAGTATCTAAGCGTCTGCCCTGAACTCTTATACCTTATCCCTGAAACGACACTCAGTCCTAGCTGCAAGACGCAAGAGTCTCGCAGGCTTAGTCTTGTTCTTGCTCAAATCTTGCACCGTTAGTCTTGGTCTTGGTCACTAATTGGATAGTGTCCAGAAGAGCGCGTGATCTCCAACCTCTCGCTCAAAAGATACAGGATGCCTTTCTCTTTTTTACATATACTTCCATAATAAATGCTCTGAAGAATTGAAAGGCTTGGTCCCGGAAATATTCCAGTTCCAAAGAAAAACTAGGCTTGCGGAAAACTCCCATTAGAGGACGGTCCAACTAGCACAGCCACGTACCTCTCTCTATAAATATTATTATTTTTACAGGGCTAGTCTGCTGTAGAACTAGTTTTCATTGAAAATGTTTCCGATAACTTACAATTTGATCCCTTCAAGAGACGAGTGAATACACACATTAAATCATCTTGGGTGGCCTCAGCTGCAGCATGTAAGGCATCGCCCATTCCCAAGAATTAAGAAAAAAATAATTTTGGCGTTTTTACGTAGAATCTAAAGTTTATTTATTTCGAAAATAGATCACAAGTGCTCTCAATTTTTCATCCAGGATATCATGAAGAATGAAAAATTGTATAAACTTTCCCGAATTTTATCGAGTAACTCTATGTATACACAGAATTAACACGGAATTATTGAAATAGCTCAAGTGTGTTATGTGCTCTCATGATGATGGTTCGAAAATTAATGTGTGTGTACAGTGGAAGTGTGAAAGAATGTTCGGTTGATAAATTGAATTTCATTTTTGATCAAAGAAAATACATATGCTTGTTTGGTTTGGGAATATTTATAAATAGTTTTGAATCTTCAATTATTGAAAATGTGTATAGTTTTAAAATATTTTCTGAAGACTTTTGTTATGAGAGAATATTTCATTTTCTTTAGAATACTTTCTTTCTATTTGTTTAAACATAATTTTTTATACAAACTCTGATAACAGTTTTTCCTTACTAGACTAGAAAAAAACTCATTTCAGTATAATTCTTGCAATACAAACTACAAAAATTTTGTGAGTATAGTACCGTTTGTAATAACGAGGTAACCATGTCGTACTAAAATTTTGAAAATTCAATATGATTGTGTTATATTTGAAAATAATTATGAATCGGATGCTTCAGAAGCTGTTTATTTGTATCGTTTTCGTGAAAGCCGACATTCTCATAAAATTATATTCGATAAATTGAGTCAAAACCACATGAACAATGATGCACTCAACCTTCCAGGAAAATAAAAATATGAAGTCATTGATGTAGATGTAAAAATTTATGTAATAGGTAGTGTAACTGCCAACCCATCGATTTTAAGCAAGCTAATTGAAATGGAAACAGGACTATCTAAAAGTCGAGCGCTCAGAAAAATCGATAATAAGAATCTCCCATTTTTTTGTGGCCAGGGGATTTACAACGTCTACTCGATTCTTAATACTGGTTTCTGCAAGAATCTGGAGAAATCTGATGCAATATGACTGAGTTGGAACCCTTGTCAGTCTACCTCACATCAACACAACAGTGCAAGAAGAACAATTGATAGAATTGGCTTATGAAACAGCTTTAAACTCCAATACAACAGAGATAAACTGCTTGAATTTTAGATTAGATTGCCTCATTTTCTCACGAATATCATGCCATTAGCACTTCAGCATTCAGGGCTTTGCTACCATTTGCAACAACGTACTTACACGAAACAGGTTCTTCTGCAGTTGCATAATAAGGAACTAGTACAGATAAAAAATAAATTTAGACAAAGAGATGAGAGTTGCAATTTTCAAACTTGAGTTTCGTTTTGAGCAGCTATGCTCAGCAAGTCAAGCACATCCTTCTCATTAGTAGCCTCAAAAAAGTATGAAAAGTATTCTTGTTTTGTTTTCGTCTTATTTTTTACACACACCATAAAAATTGTCGCATCACCTGGTATTCTGAATTCCACAATCGATTAAGCAGCACGATCGCAGTTTCTTTGTCAACATATGTTTTTGGACACATGAGGGGAAAAATCTTATCTATGTAGTAACATTTGTTTCCATATGATCTCAAACACGTCTGAAACAAGAATGAGTTTATTTGACAATCAGATTCATTTAATTTCTCTTCAGTTTTCACGCTTAATTAATGCAAGTGTTCTGTGTTTCTTGTTGATTTTAGAATCTTCGAATTTATTGTAATGGCTGCTGAACGTCCTGGACGCTATTTGAGTGATCATGAAGTGGTAAGAATTGTAACACTTCTAGAGGAGTAGCGAAGCCAACGTTACGTGGCTAACTTGTTGAATATTAATCAGAGCACTATTTCAGGAGCAATTAATTAATGGGTCTCAGTAATGGTGTGGGGAGGCATTTATTTCCATTGTCAAACTGAGTGAGTTCTAGTGAATAATGGAAGAATGATAACGGTCAGATACATCGCAGATATCCTTGAACCACATGTTGTCCCTTTGGCCCATTGATTGGCGAAAACTTCATTTATATGTATGATAATGCTCGGCCTCATCCAGCTAGAGTAGTTACAGAATTTCTGCAAATTGCCGAAATTGATATTTTAAGAAAGCCAGCCAGAAGTCCCGACTTGAATCCCATAGAACATGTTTGGGACAACATGGGGTGGCAAATTCAGCAACGTAGGATGCCTTGTAGAACACTTCAACAACTAGAAAATCTGCTTCCTTAAATTTGGAACTCAGTGACTCAAGAGTACATCCAAAAATTGTTTGAGGGGCGAAACGTATAATGGCAGTATTTAGGGCCCGGGGAGGAAATACTCGATTTTGGAAATAATTAGTAATCATTCGATGCTAGTCTCTTGGCGAATGTTTGAAGATGATAGAATTTTTTAATTTTTCAATAACTCGAAAATTGTTGATATTTTCCATCATAAACTCATCTCTTTTGAATTATATCTTCTTATTTTACACTTCTGAAAGTAACCAAGCGACTCTTGAATGACCAACCTAAAAGTTTATATAGTATTGTTGTAAAATGTGATGCGATAATTTTTGTGGGGAGTGTAATAAAAAATATAAAAATTTTCTTGACTTTTTATGATAAAGTCTTACTGAGCTATGGGGGGTGGTGGTGGTGGGGTTCGAAAAAAATTGATAAATTCCCAAGGGCTCACAGTAAAAATAAGTTTAGTAGGCCCTGGTTTCAATGTATGATTCTAAATAACAGTATTATCGATGGAAATTTTGATGAACTATCTCTTGATGAAATAAGAAATATCTATTTCAACATGATGGAGCTCCTTTCCAAATATGACAGTTGTTAATTTACTTGACTTAAATTTAGGCAATAATTAAAATTGAACTATATCGATATATCGAGGATCTATTACATAGAAGAACTAGTCTAAATATTGAAGAGTTAAAGCAAAATTTTAGACATAGTCTTGCCTCGGCACAATATTCAAATTTCCAAAGCGTTTCGGAGTATTCGTAGGTGTAGTGAATTATGCATACAAACTTATGGCAATTCATTTGAATAGCTACATTGATTATTACCATTAAATTGTTTTCTTATAAGTGTTTCATGGTACTTTTATTACAAACTTTATTCACACAAAATTTGTCACTTGGTGGATGAAAAGAAATTGAGTGTATATTTTTGAAAAGAAAGAAAAACCCTACCCAACAAAACGAAATTGCCTATTGTTCACGTTTAAGTAGACTCAAATTAGCATTATTACTCAAAAACAGTTGAACAAAAAACTCCACACGTAGTTCGATTCTACGTAAATAAGTGCCTGAGAATGTCAAATCCATTTTTACACAGCTTTAAGAGCAACCGAGATATCGGCACTTGATTGGTTCCAACATTTTTCAAAAATTTCCGAATAACTCGAGAACGAAAAGAGCTACATCCAATTTGTTTGCGGCAAAGAATTCCTCACGCATAGAAAACACAGATGGGGTCATTTTCCTTCAATTAGAATATTTCATATGGTTGGAATACTAAAACGTCGAAATGTGTCCACTCTTTAGGGAAGAGTCGGGTAACCCCGGCCGGCAGGAACCCCCGGCCAAAACTAGTTCCAGAAAATCCCGCAGACATACATTAACAGGCGCCACGTCAAAATGACGACAGCCATACGTGCAAGTCTAATGTCGGTTCTTTGGTCTGTGCCGCACACTTTCCAAACTCATTTTTTTTGTAATGTAATTATCTTACCATGGCATTTTACTTATTCAGAAAGGTTGTCAATATAGTTCAAAAATATGTTGAATATTTGAAGCTTTTCATATTGATATTGGTGATAGACATGACATCATAGGATCGAATAGGTCGGGTAGAATCGGACACTTGTTTGTTGGGTAGCCACGGCCATTTCATTAATAATGAATTTTTCGATTGTATGAATGAAATAGTTAAATTATGAATCCCAGTTGCTCTGTCATGTGAAGTCATCTGCTTATCTTTATGTTAAAGTCGCTTTTGTACTGCAATAGGGAAGAAATAAGTGAAAATCTGATGTTTTCTTAACAGAAAATGCCAAAATTCAAAGAGAGAAAAACAACTAGAGGAAGTTGGGATGAAAATACTATGAAAAGAGATATCCAGAGCGTTCAGGAGAGAAATCTATCTATAAGAAGAGCTGCTGAACACTATGGTGTTCCAAGAAGTACGCTCCAGGATAAAATAAAAGCTATAGGTAATGGAGGAGAAACACAGTTCGAGCCGAAATTGGTAAGGTTGGAGCACACATTTTCCAACGATCACGCTCTGAAACTTCATGAACATGTTATCGATCTAGATAATCAGCTGATGCCACTTACGAAATCGGAATTTTTGAAACTGGCTTTCCAATTCGCATAGCAACTGAAAATTCTTCATAGATTCAACAAGGGAAAAAATGGCTTTTCGAAAAGATTCCAAGATATTGCTCTCAGAACTCCAGACTCAACCAGTATCGCGAGAGCCCTTTGGTTCAATAAACCTCAATTAGATCGTTTTCATGATCAGCTGTTCCAGTTCAGGAAAAATATAGTTTTCCAGCTTCGAAAATTTACAATGCTGATGAAACGGGAGTCTAAACGGAACACAAAAACGAGAAAGTTATTTCTACTAAGGAAAAAGAAAGTAGGCAAGTTGACATCTGGTGAGAGGGGACGAAACATTACCTTGATGTTTGCTATGAGTGTGACTGGTCACTTTGTACCTCCACTCTTCATCTTCCCGAGAAAACGGATGGATAAAGATGGTCGATTGATGATTGGAGCTCCACCGGAAAGCATAAGAATTCCACATAAAAGTGGATGGATGAATGATGAGATATTCCTGAAGTGGCTCCAGCATTCCAAACAGCACCCACAGGCTTCGAGGGAACACCCTGTTCTTCTGATTCTCGATGGACATGAGAGCCATAAAGAATTGGCAGTGATAGAGTTTGCTCGTGTCAATCACATCCATATACTTAGCACACCAACATACACAACTCACAAAGTGCAACCGTTAGACCGGGTATTTTCAAGCCGTTCAAGTCTACATTCAGTTCAGCCATGTGCCATGTGGATGAGATAAAACCCAGGAGCGAGAATTTCAGACCATAACATCGCTTCCCTTGTCAATTTGGCTTTCACTAAGGCATCTTAGCAGAAATAGCACAAAATGGGTTCAAATGCTCCGGAATTTATCCATTCTATAGGAAGATTTTTACTTATTTGGATTTTTTACCATCATCGATGACCAATATCGAACAAAACCAGTTTCGGATGAGACTTCTGAGCAGCCATCAACCAGCATAAGATCAAAATCATCCACAAGTTTCAATCCGCAGCCATCCACTAGTGGCATCCAACAGCCATCAACTATTTCTACCCAGCAACCATCCACCAGCTGCGCCCAGCAGTCGACCACTACTCAGGCATCACAACCATTAACATGTGGCAGCGCGCAGCCACCTACTGCGAAGTTTGAATCCATTGCTGCAAAAATTGCCCCCTCTCTCTAACGCCTCAATGAAGCGTCTTGCAGCCCGTTCTCGAAAAACCCAAAAAAGTGACATTCTGACATCCTCTCCATTTAGCAAACAAGGCTGTAGTTAATAAATCTAAGGCTGCAACTGATAGAACAAAAGCAGCATTATGTTCATGTTACGGCAACATGGCATGAAGTGAAGACTTCGTAAACGAGCTCAATAAATAGAACTAATGGAAATAATAATTTACAAAAGGGTGCCAGATTGCGTTACTTTGAGTGATCTTCTGAAGAATCATATATTCCCTGCCGAAATCAGCGAATCCCAGAATCTAAGTGATATAAATACGATTAACCTAAAAACTCACGTGCGAATACTAAACCTAGAAAGTGAACTGAAAATTATGGACGTTAAATTGGAATCTCAAAATAAGGTTGTGACGCATTTGGAATCTATCATTGAACACCAAGAAACCATTATCGACCTTCAGAAAACTAAAAATCTTGGTGTGATAAATGTTGGTGGGAAAATAACAAAATCATTACTAGACGATCTGAATAAATTCTTTGCAGATGTTTCTCTCAACCGTACAGATCATGACCCCAACGGGACGTCGGGTAAGGCATTCGTTATGAATTTTCCTCCGAATCCAAATACAATGTTTTTTGAACTGGTCACAATGCAGGAAATACTTTCAATTGTCAGAAATCTGAAGAACAAGCAGAGCTGCGGTTACGACGGTCTCACAACAAAAATCATCAAGGAATGTATTCATTTGATAGTTGCACCATTATGTTCTATCATGAACTCATCTCTAGTAAGTGAAACCTTTCCAGATCACCTCAAAATAGCTGTTGTGAAACCCTTTTATAAAAAGGGAGACAAAGATGATTCCAACAACTGTCGACCCATAAGTTTGCTCACAATTTTTTCGAAGATTTTTGAATCAGTGCTTTCTGACAGAATAATCAAATTTTTCAACAGAAATAAGATTTTTAGCAAACATCAGCACGGGTTTCTTAAAAGCAAAGGGACTGATACTATTTGACTTCGTTCAGGCGATAATATCAGCCATAGAGAAAAAATTTAGAGCGTGTGGGATATTTTTGGACTTGTCAAAGGCATTTGACACTCTGAGCCATAAGCTTCTTCTTTTGATACTTGAGAGGCACGCGGGGTTTCTTTCGGCTGGATAAAGTTTATTTATTGTCAAGAAAGCAGAAGGTATCAGTGATGCTCGGCTTGGAATCTTTAAACTTAGGCTGTGTTGAACTCAGGGCTGGTGTCCCACAGGGCAGCATATTGGGGCCACTTCTGTTCTTAATTTTTATAAATGATATTTTTGAGTGCTCATTGCCGGATGCCAATCTCGTTACCTATGCAGATGACACCACTGCAATTATTCCGATTGGGAGGGACTCCGATGGCTCCACTGGCTCAGACAAGGTCAATGCTCAGCTAGAACTCCTGCAAGAGTGGCTTAACACAAATAAATTAATATTAAATACGAAAAAAAACTAATCTTGTAATTTTTCAACCTTCACAGGCTAGCGATGATCAACAAATGCAATTTCGTCTTCGGGGAGAACCCATAAGCACAGAGAATTGTTCTAAGTTGCTCGGCATTCATATTGACGGTAGTCTCAGTTTCGATGTTCAGGTGGAGGTCACTAGTAAAAAGTTGTCTCAGGCATGTTATTTAGTTAGAGTTATTCAGAGACAATTATCTCACTATGCCGCAAAAACGGTCTACTTTAGATATGTCTATCCCATATTGAAGTACGGTGTAATCATTTGGGAGAGTAGTGTGCATTGCAAGCGTATTTTTATAATTCAAAAAAGATCATACGGATTATGTTCAACATGGCGTTCACTCAGACCTGTGGAAATGTTTTCAGATCAAATAACTTGATGACTTTTCCGGGTATCTACATATATGAGACACTTTTATTCATGTTTAAAAACAAAGCACAATTTTCCAATTATTTGATAAATCACGACATTGCCACTACAAACAATAATATCAACTACAATACACCGATTCAAAGACTCAACATGACTGAAAGATTACCTCTCTGTACGGGAATATTGTTTTATAACAAGTTGCCGTCTGAAATCGAACGTACAGAAATCTTTAACATCTTCAAATCTCAAATATTCAAATGTATCCGTGATATCGAGCCCTACACTATAAATGAGTTCTTGAATGCTTAATGAGAAGATTTTAATTATATGCGATGTGTGTTTTTATTTCAATGTTATTCTGTTAGATGTTTCATTTTCGTTTTTGTTTTGTTTTATTCTCTGATATGGACGAATTGTACAACCATGTGTGTTAGACAATTAGTGAAAATAAATATTCAGTCAAATGACATCGAGGAAGAATATCCAGAGTTTAACTAGGGAGGAAACAAATCATGATACAGAATGCATCATTTGTGGGGAAACCTTCGATGAAGACTGGATTCAGTGTCACAAGTGCAAAAAATGGGCTCATGAAAAATGTGTGGACATTGATCCATCGTCATCTTTCTACTATTGTGATGTTTGCAAATCGACATAGTCATATTTTTTGTGTTCGGGGCTACCCCACAGAAGTGATTGTGACAAATATTTGACAGTGCCTTCTAAATTTCATTACAGTTATAAAAATGAGAATTTTTATTTTTTATTTCATTAGTATTGAGAGGAATATGTTTCGTTCATTATATAGATTGAAAATAGATCTTTTTTCCTTAGAGTTTTTTTTTGTAAACCTGAGTTTTACTTATTTGTCCGAGCCTACCCGACTCTCCCCTACACATAACTCTTACTTTTGCTATAATATATGAGGAATTGCATCAAACATACTATAAATGAATTCAAAAGATCGCCTCGCATAAAACGATGCTACAATTTCTATCTCTATTTACTCACCAAATTAATTCCAGCTTGAAGAGAAAGAAAGATGAAAGCTATCGTTTCCTCTTTTTGATAACTTGTAGAAAGAAATGTTTGATTAATAACCCTCAATAGTCCTGTAATACTCTTCAGATTCAAAAATACCATGTGATACCCAAAAATGTCGTTGAATACTTCAAAAGCTTCATGAATCCTCCTATATCTCTTCATAAAGAATCCAAAAATATTTATTGAGTTTACGATTTTAAATTGATTGAAATAATTGCTTTCGATTTCCCGTGACAATGAATTTTGAAGTAAGAATCGCATGTTTGTCATTTCCTTTCGAATGATATGTACCATAAAATATATAATTGCAAGCATATAACAATAATAAATAACAAGCAGACAATCAAAAATCAGTACCCCTTCTGAGGATATTTTAAATACAACATATTTCAAGAGATTCATTAGGAAAAGTAAACTCATCAAAGACATATCAACATAGACATGACCAAAAACACCACTTTTGTTAATGAATACTTCAGTTTCAACAATTGCAAGATATTTTCTCAGCTCAACCCATTTCTGATGCTTTAAGAAATTCGTGAACATCATTATGACAAAAATATCTGCAATTAAAAGAGTAACTGTGAAACAATCGAGTAAAAATTGGATAAAATTATTGGTTTCCTTATATCTCCTTATTCGTTCGAATTCAAACTGAAAATATCCCATAATGAATACAGTGATTATCAGAATAACATAGATTTGACAGAAACGAATATTTCTTCCAGGCCATGGATGAAGGCCTAATATATTTCCAATGGAAAGAAATAGTTCAGAGAACTTCACATTCATTTTAACGGAACTAAGAGAGAAGAATGTTTTTTCTTTCTACCATTTATAATTTTACTTTTACGCAAGTTAACCGAAGCATTGAAAAACAAATAATTAAATTAATGGATAAATTCGGGAACCACCATTTAGGGTTTTCATTCATGCAAACAATAGAAATCATTTCTCTTACACGTCATAACTTGAAAAGCGAATTAGGAAATTCTACATCTACAAAACCGTTAGAACCACTTTTATATTTATTGGAATTCGTCTTCCTTTTCCGAATGGTGCACTGTTGACAATCCTTGTAGGAATCTTGTAAGTTTTTATCAACCCAAACTTTCTGAACAGTTATCCTTCATTAACCCAAGTCTTTCTGATTGATCTCAAATATTTTCGTCTTCAACATACAGTTTCTTCCTTTTCTACGAGAGATGTCCTTCAAGTTTTGCATATAGAGCAACAATTTAGAGTTGTTAATGACTTTATTGTTTTTCGAAATATTCCGCGAAGATTAATACACTTCTGCATTCCTTCGAATCAATTCTGGAAGCAATTATTCCGATTGTCTGCTGCTAAATTCAAAATAGGCCTTTGGAAAGCATCAACAGCTCTTTCTGCAGACTGAAATTTTTGACCACGCAGTTCGTTCTTGACTTTGGAAAATGTAAAAAAATTGTAGGGACTATACGCAGGATGATATATTAATTCAATATCTTCTTGCGTTAAATAGTCAATTGTTTTCCGGTCTGTGTGCAAACTTACATCGTTTTGGCGAAGGGCTTTTCAGGGTTGGTTTCTCCAAGTTTACTAACGACTATCGATAAACAAATGGTTGTGTATCAAACGGTTGTAACTGTTCTTTGATCTTGTGAAGGAATTGTTGCTAAATGACCTGTTTTTGAAACAAACGTTGAGACTATCTTTTTGGAGACACTTCGGCCACGGATAACTTATGTCCTTTTTTTGGAACATCCCAACAGGAGATTGGCGATTATTTTCTGGCTCGTATGAATAAATCCGAGATTCATCACCGCTGACAATGTGGTAAACGCCTTTAGCCTTACCAAAGTATAAATTGTCCAGAGTTTTCACAATGCACACATAAACCCAAGCAGCTATCTGTACCCAACGGGAAATTCATTTTTTCACAAGCAATTCTTCGTGCGAAATTTCTTGTAGCCTTTGAAATCCGCAGAGATACCTCAATTTCTCGATATGTTGCATGCTGATCTTCCTGGATAATCTTACGCACTTTTGTTGGTGCACTTGCCCTTATTTTGTCGCTAAGTCTAACCCTTTTGCGTTTAAATTCTCAATACCAACTGGAAACTATTGCGTTCTTCGTAACCTTTGTTCGGATGTAATATTGGTCATGATATTTTGAAGAATCATGAAAGTGTTGAAGTAGTATTTGAAGGATCTAGAAATCCATTGAATATTTGCCAAGATATCTGCAGCTTAGCTCTAGCTAACGTAAGACCAGTTGCTCTTCTTCAAAATCTTTCTCCCGACTGTAAGCCAATTGCTATAAAATCTCGAATACAAACAGATAGTGACGCCAAATTTGTAGAAACGGAGATTGAACGACTAATATCTGAAGGTATTATTGAAACAAGTAATTCCCTTGGAGCGCCCAAGTACTGATTACTGTTTCGACAAATCATAAAAAACGAATAGTCATTGATTACTCGAGAACAATCAATAGATTCACACAATCAGATGCTTATCCGCTACCACGTATAGAAGACATAATCAATAGAGTAGCGAATTATGAAGTTTTCAGTACTATTGATTTGAAAAGTACTCGCCACCAGTTTCCTATTAATGAAGAGGACAAACTCTATACCGCATTCGAAGCATGTATCAATTCAGAAGAATTCCATTTGGTGTGACTAACGGTGTAGCCGTACTCCTATTAAGATCATGTACTCCTATTAAGATCATGTTAACTATATGTGAAAGATATCAAAAGGAGCATGATGAAAATCTGAAGCATTTCATGGAAGCTGCCAGCAAGTACAATTTAACTCTGAATAATGAAAAACGTTCTTTCTCACTGCGATCAATCAACTAGTTAGGCTATTTCATTTCAAATAAGACTATAAGACCAGATCCAGAGAGGCTTATGCCTTTAAGGGGGCTGCCTCCTCCAGGTAATGCAGCGTCTCTCAAAAGAGCTGTAGGTATGTTCGCAAGATTTTCTCAGAAGATGACGATACTCACATGCACTTCCTTTCTCTCTCAAGAGATGCACTTGAAACTTTTCATGCACTAAAGCAAGACATTGAGAATGCTGCACTTGCTCCTATCAATGAAGATTCCATATTCACGCTCAAAACAGATAATGCTATAGGTGCAACACTCTTTCAATTAGATAGGCCTGTGGCATTTTTTCAAGAACGCTAACTGGATCTGAATGTCGACACTCATCTGGAGAGAAGGAAGCATATGCTATAGTTGAAGCTACACAAAAATGGTGCCACTTTCGTCTCATCACTGATCAGAGATTTGCCACATTTATGTTTGACGGCAAGAGCTCTAGAAAGATTAAAATCGAGAAAATTTCGCGATGGAAATTAGAATTATCATGTTTCAGTTACGATATTATCCACAGACGTGGAAAACAAAATGAAGCAGCTGATGCTTTCTCACGAATTTGCTCAGCAACGATATCAGGAAAAACCGCCTTGCACTACTTAATGATTCTCTATGTCATCCCGGAATCTCCCGAATATATCATTGGGTTCGTAGTGAAAATTTACCATTTTCGGTTGAAGATATAAAGCAAGTAACTTCACGCTGCTCAGTATGCTCTGAACTGAAACCTAGATTCTCCAAACATATGAATATCCTTTTGCTACAGCATGTCCAGATATGACATCACAAATAGTTATTTCCTCTTTGAAGAATATATTTTTGCTGTTCGGAACTCCAGCTTACATTAACTCGGATAGGGAAACTCAAAACTTTTCTTAATTCGAATGGTATTGCAACACCCTACAATCCTCAAAGAAATGGACAGGTTGAAAGGTATAATGACATAATATGGAAGACTATAGAGCTTGTACTCAAGTCAAAAGCAAAACAAATAGAGAAGTCTCTGATGCTCTCCACTCAATCATATCCTCATTATGTGAGAGTCCTCATGAAAGAATGCTTCGCCATCCTAGACGACCTTGTAATGGTCAGTCAGCATCTTCCTGATCACTTTAACCTGGCCCTGTTCATTTACGATGTTCAGTTAGAAATTTAAAGTTTGATCCGTTTGTGAAGGAAGTAACGCTCTTAGAAGAAAATGCTGAATACACTCTCTTCAAACATCCCGACGGAAGAGAATCTACTGCTACAACTCGGATCTCGCTCCAATGCGAAAAGATAAAGAGGAGACTCAACCAGATTCAACTATGACACATGCAGAATTGTCTGAACCCCAAGATAAGAAAATGATGGATCAATTTTAGATGGTACTATCAGTGAATCCGTTGAGGGCAATAGTACCAATTTAATTAATCAAACTACTTATCCAAGAAATTCTAGAGTTCTAGACCTCGAAGAACTCCTGCTTATCTTGAAGATTATAAACACCATTAGTTTAAGGGTGGGGGTGAATGTGGTGAATTAGATATTGTTAATCTAGATTCCACTTGAATATTGTTTCTTAGTTGTCATTGTGACATAAGTTATTTAATCGCAACATTTAAATGTACGCTCGTTCTTTTAGTTTAATAAAGCCTTGTCGAAGGTCAATTTGTCAATTGAATCATACTGCGTTCACAGTGAGAGTTTGTTTATAAGCTGCTGCTGAGCTAATTCTAAAGATCTAGCCGATTCGTAAGCATCACTCAAATTCAAAGTAGAATTTTCAACAAGCCTCTGTCTAATTGCGGAGTTGATAATCCACGTATTTTCCTCACAAAATCATCTCGATGCTTCTCAGCTGTACCAGCTTTGAACATGCAGTCTTTAGCTAAAATCTTCAGAGCTTGTAGATATTGGTCTATTGTCTCGTCAGGTTGCTGACGTGTGCATGTTTATGACGACTATAAACTTCATTGATAGGTTTCACATATAAAGTTTTTAGAATAGGGACGCCTTCGTGGTATGAGTGAGATTCGCTTACATGTTGATAAATTCTTGACGATATATAGTTGAACAGAAGCTTCAATTTTTCAGAGTCTACTCTCTCGAATGCGAAACTGAGGAATCTTTTGTACCAATGTTCCCATTCGATTGCAGCAGTCAGCGAGTCGGGATCGATATCAAATCTTCCAGGAGCCAGAAGGTTTTCCATCTTTTGCTGAATTGAGTTTTTAGTTTAATAAATTGTGATAGATTTGACAAATTGACCTTCAACAAGGCTTTATTAAACTGAAAGAACGATCGTACATTTAAATCTTGCGATTGAATAACTTATGTCAGATTGATAACTAAGAAACAATATTCAAGTGGAATCTATGTTAACAATATCTAATTCACCACAACTGGTGTCGGCTACAATGCCAAAAACAGAAACCAACTCGACAAGAAATTCTTGTAGGGATAATTGTTGTAAAAAATTATTGCGTGAAAATACTCACGGTTTAATTCCATTTTTCAACTAACTTGCCAACTTTGACAGTTTGTTGTGGCTGAAACATAGCACGCAGAGAATTGAAATTTTGGATTCATTTTAAGATACCTTACCTGATCATCCAAAGGACCTCCCGAACACCTCAGATCTTTTTCTGTTTCAGATCCAGATGATTTTGGAGTAGAGATCTCAGCACCGCTAGGCAACTCAGACTACAACCTTATATCTGTTACTGGAACCATTGTGCTGCCCCTAAATCAAGAACCTAAGCCACCCAGACTCATTTGTAACTGCCCTAACTGGGATGAGCTGCGTGAATTGTTTTCGTGCTTTCCATTCAGTGATGTTCGCCTTTCAGATCCAGACATCAATGTGTGCACTGAATCTGTTACAGAAATCATGCATGTAGGAATGGATCTCTATATCCCTCATTCCATGAAAAGAACAACAGCACAAAATGGTTCAACAAAGACGGCGAAAGAGCCTCTGCAGCCAAGAGCAGAGCTTACTAGTCATGGAAGATAAATCCAACAGAGAAAACAAGAACAACCTTCGTACGAAATTATGCAACCTAACAACTGCAAGAGCAAAGGTCTATTTCAATGAAGGGGTTAACTGATAAACTTCTTGAACAGGCAAGTGGGACTAGACAGTTCAATATTGTCAATCGTCCTGACAAAATGTGCTCCTGAATTGGCACCCACTCTTAACCATCTGTTTCAGATTTCTTATGAAAGCCAGACTTGTCCGAGGAGCTGGAAAATAGATAGAATTGAACCGATCCAAAAGAAATGAAAGAAGTCCTTACCCCAAAACTACCGTCCTATTGCACTTCTTCCCATTATGTCTAAAGTGATGGAAAGAGTCATAAACGATGAACTCATCAAATATCTTGAGTTGCAGGGAATTATTGATGACCATCAGTATGGATTTCGCAGGCAAAGATGGACAGGAGATCTGCTCGCCTAAATTACTCATGGTTGTTTCAACGATTGAAAAGCATGGGGAATCTACAGCAATAGCTCTCGACATGTCTAAATCCTTCGATAGGGTTTGGCATGCAGCCTTGTTGAATAAACTTGCTGAATATGGGCTTCCCGAAAAATTGCGGGGTTGAATAAGTAGCTTTCTTTCAAATAGATCAATACAAGTTGTGGTCGACGAAATAGCATCTGATTTTTGCCAGTTACAAGTAGGAGTATCTCAGGAATCCATCTTTTGCCAACCTTGTTCATGTTGCAGATAAACGATCTTCTGTCATCTACTGAGAACAAGTTCATCACTTTTGCAGACGATTGTACCCTGGTTTCGTCTTTCAGTAATCTGCGGCCGATTATAGCTGCGGAATCTCAGCGTCAGAGATGTCAACAAATTAATAACTTAAACTCGGACTTACAGAAGATATCGGAGTGGGGTCAGTTGAACCTCGTGAGCTTCCACGCGAACAAGACGCAAGCAACTACGTTTTCTAAAAAGATCCCCGCAAGAGAACCTCCTCTAACGATGCAAGGCCAACGAATTGCATCCAAAGATTCGATGCACCTTCTCGGAATAACGATCAACTCCGGGTTTTGCTGGCATGAACATGTATCAACAATAGCTAAGTCTGCATCAGCTAAACTAAGTTTTCTTTTCAGAGTCAAACGATGCTTCACGTCATCTCAGATGTTGCATCTATATAAGGCGCAGATTCGACCTACTTTGGAATATTGTTTCCATGTATTGGAATCTGCGCCCAAACATTCGTTGCAGATGTTGAATAGTGTGTAAGAACGGACTGTGCGCCTCACCCGCGATCTCCAACCGCTGGGTCTCAAAAGACAAGTTGCAAAGATTCAACGATAATCAAGTTTTTTCAAATGATTCACGCTGAAAAAGGCAGATTTCCAAGCTCCAATCTCAGTCAACTAGAAATTACTCAGAAACATTTAACGGCATATCGTTTACGTTTCATTTATTTTATTTTTCAACTGTTTCAAAGAATCCTTTATTAATTATAAAATTGTAGGACAACTCAAACAAGGAATAATTGATTACATTCATCTTGAAGAAGCATTCTATCACGATTTACTCACCGAATTTATTGCAGCTAGAAAAGGTAGAAACATGATGGATATCGCTTCCTCTGTCGTAAATCTTATAGGAATAAATGTTTGATTAATAACTCTGCTGTACAACATAGGTTCAAAACAACCATATTATACCCAAAAATTAAATTCGCCAATAGTATCATGATTCCTCCTATATTTCTTCATAATAAATACAGAAATGTTAATTGATTTAATTATTTTAACATGATCGAACTTGCTGTATTCAATTTCCTGTGGCAAGAAATTTATAACTAAGAAAAGTAGATTTGTCATTTGACTCCGAATATTAAGTACCACAAAATATCCAACTGAGACCATGTAACAATAATAAACAGCAGGCATATTAGGTGCGAAACTAAGTTCTCGCTGTCAATAGATGGCTGGTCGATTTTTACATATCAAGAACGTCTTGAACAAAGCTTGGACATATGGTAAGCAAACCACTCCGACACATTAGTGATTTTGTTTTTGCGTCATATACTTTTAGTTGTGAGTAAATGTCTGATTTTGTACCAAATAATCGTCATTTGCGGGAAGTGTTGATTTTCTTCTTTCATTCGAAGAAAACGGCGGCTGAAGCTCATAGAGACTTCCAAAAAGTTTACAGAGATGCTGCTCTAAGTGAAACAATGTGCCGGGATTGGTTCCGTCGCTTCAAAAACGGTGATTTCGATGTGGACGACCGTCCCCGTCAAGCAAGGCTAAAAATCTTCGCTGAAGATTGAAGATGAAGACGCTGAATTGGAGACATTGCTCGATGAGGATCCGTGCCAAACGCAAGAAGAGTTTGCTTCAGCCTTAGGAGTTACCCGTCAGGCCATTTCCAAGCGATTGCATGCGTTGAGGATTATTCAAAAGCGAGGAACTTGGGTTCTTTATGATTTGAAGCCAAGAAACGTTGAGCGGCAGAAAAGGAAGGGTTTTCTTCATCGCATCGTAACGGGTGATGAAAAATGGATTCGTTACTGCAATCCAAAGAAAAAAGCCTTGGGAACTGCCCGGTCATGCTTCTACGTCATCGCCTCGGCAGAATATTCACGCTGCGAAAGTTATATTGTGTATTTGGTGGGACCAAGTCGGTTTTATTTATTATGAGCACTGGGGAACGATATCAAACTCAATTGATGCTATTGAGTAAAGCACTGCGCGAAAAACGGCCCTTTACGAACAGAGACACGAAAAAGTAATTCTACAGCATGACAACGCTCGGCCTCACGTTGCCAAACCCGTTAAAACCTACTTGGAAACGCTTACATGGGAAGTCCTACCCAACCCGCTTTATTTCCCAGATATTGCACCATCCGATTATTACTTGTTCCGTTCGATGGCACATGGTCTGGCTGATCAGCAGTTCCGCTCATATGAAGAGCTCGAAAAATGGCTTGATTCGTGGGTAGTTTCAAAAGATGAACACTTCTACCGTCACAGAATTCGAGCTCTGCCAGAAAGATGGAAAAAAGTTGTAGCTAGGGATGGGCAATATTTTGAATGATTCATTTATAATAAAGTGTATTTTCATAAAAAAAAACAGAGAGAACTTTGTTGCGGACCTAATACCATCAAAAATCAGGATTCTTCTCGAAAACATTTAAAACGAAAAATATACGAAGATATTCATTAGAAAACAAAGTCATCAAAGATATATCAACATAGACGTGATCTAATGCCCCATTTTTCTACAAATTAATAAATATTTTCGATATATTCTTAACAACAAGATATTTTCTCACCAGAATCCATTTCCGACGCTTAGAAAAATTCGTGAAAATCATCATGACTGAAATGTCTATAATTAAAAGACTGAAAAAATTCAGTAAAACTTCGATCATATTGTTTTCTTCGTTTTATTTTTTATCTCTGACTTTTCGAAGTTTAAATACCCACGAGAAACGCAATAAAAATTGAAATGGCATAAATTTACAGTTACGAATATTTTTTCAGGACATGGATAAACAGCTAATATATTTGCAACAGAAAGAAATAATTTAAAGAATTGGATAATCATTTTCAACAGAGGTATGAATGAAGAAAGTTTTTCTTTCATTCATATATAATAATTCTTATTCTCAAACAAGTTAACTGAAGCATTTATAAGCAAACAATCATATTAATGGAACATACATTTCAAGTTATTTTTCGTAACAACAATAGTAATCAATTTTCCTATAATTTCTCAAGTTAAAAAATATATGAGTAAAATTAGAAAAGTTGATGTTTTAAAATTAATATACTGGGTTAAATAGCTTCTATGTGAAACTTACTTTATTATAATAATATATTTTACCTAGTAAAGGCAAAGTTTCGAATTAACTCTCATGTGAACGATGAATGACCAATTTCTCGATACGATCCTCAGAGTTCGAGATCAACATCCGAAGAACAATGCATACTCAAAATTTCGGAAAGGAAATTCCGACTACTGAAAGAACACACAATACTCTCAAAGTAATACATTTAGAATGTAACCACTCTTTCAACCACGAATTCGAGTTATGCACAAATAATAGAAATTGGAAAATATATCTTTGGGAAATTTTACAGACTAACAAATACAAGGACTCAAATAATGTAATCACTGAGGTTCAAATTTGTTAACCCTATTAAATCCTTTCAGGGAGTAATCTTTACCATAGACTTCATGGATTTTCCTAAAGATTTAGTCTTTTTATATTGTTTAGTTGAATACAGCTTAGTTTACTTCTAGGAATTTCTCGATTTACCATCCATGTTTTAGGTCAGCAAGTATGTTCTCGCTGTTTTTTTATGAAAATACAATTTTATTGTGAAAAATGATTACAAATGAATCATTCAAAATGTTGCCCATCGCTAGCTACATCTTTTTCCCATCTTTCTGGCAGAGTTCGAATACTGTGACGGTAGAAGTGTTCGTCTTTTGGGGCTTTCCACGAATCAAACCATTTTTCGAGCTCTACATATGAGCGGAACTGCTAATCAGCCAGTTCATGTGCTATCGAACGGAACAAGTTATAATCGGATGGTGCAATATCTGGGGAATATGGCGGGTGGGATAGGACTTCCATGTGAGCGTTTCCAAGTACGTTTTAACAGGTTTGGCAACGTGAGGCCGAGCGTTGTCATGGTGTAGAATTACTTTTTCGTGTATCTACTCGTATTGTGGCCGTTTTCCGCCCTGTGCTTTATTCAATCGCATTAATTGAGTTCGATACAATTCCCCAGTGATGGTTTCGTGCGGTTTCAACAGCTCATAATAAATAACACCGACTTGGTCCCACCAAATACACGGCATAACTTTCGCAGCGTGAATATTCGGCTGAGGCGATGACGTAGAAGTATGACCGGGCAGTCCCCAAGAATTTTATTTCTTTAGACTGCTGTAACGAATCCATTTTTTATCACCCGTTCCGATGCGATGAAGAATACCCTTCTTTTTTTGCCGCTGGAACAGTTGTTCACAGGCGAGAACACGAACACATTGAATAAAAGAGGACCAAGCACGAAGCCCTGCGGCACACCGCTAGTAACGGAATTAACCGAGGAGAACGAGCTACCAACTCTCACCACGAGCCTTCTGTCACTCAAATAGTTCTTAATCCATATCAGCAAAATTTTCCACTTATACCACAGAGCTCCATTTTATGAAGTAGACACCGCGGAGGAGTGCGATCAAAATAGATTACGTCGTTGGGTATTTTTGAATCAAGCGCTTCAGACCAGTCATTGATACACGACAATAAATTGGTAGTGGTGGATTTTCCCTTGACGAATCTATGTTGTTCTTTTGACATAACTTGATTCAGGTCTAGAACAATGGTGATTTCATCCACTAAGATCGACTCCATTGTCTTCGAAGGCACCGACAAGAGACTAATCGGTCGATAATTGAGGGGGTCCAACATATTTCCCTTCTTAAACACTTCTTCCAAGAGGATGGTTATTGTCCCTTTTCGAAGGAGGCGGGCATCATTCGAGATAACAGATGGCAAAAAATATCTGCGTTGTTTTTGAGTAATGCCGAGGTGATTCCGTCCAATCCAGAGGATTTTGAAGGTATTTTTGTACTTTCTCTGGGGTAAATAACATGTCTGTGAGACTATCCTCAACACAGGGCGACAGTAGTGGCGGGAGGAGGTACCATCAGTCGACGCAGAAGAAGAGTTGTAACTTTTCTTTTGAGACTAGTTCGGATGTGTGTGAACAAACGTTTGATTATGTTAATTTTTATAATTTTCAAGTATAGAAAGAAATTCAATTCAGAACAAGACGTTGTATAGTCATGAAATCATTCATAAACATTGTTTAATATTCTTTTAGGTAATCTTCGTTACAAGTCATGTGGAAAATTTAGCTCAAGTCTACTATAACATAAAATAAATCTACATTTCCATAATTTACTGAAATTATTGAGTTGTCTGAAATATCATAAACTTTATTTATTATATATTTTAACATATAGAGTTAAGCGTAAGTTGAATATGCATGAAATTCTTAAATAATTATTTTTGGTACCATCTAGATATTCACATTAAATTATTATCGTTTTTAAATACATTAGTGTTCAATTAATTCAATTCTATTTTTGAAGAGAACCCCAAAGTACATATTCGTCTACGCTAGTGACTACAAATTTTGAACGTATAAAGTAAACATTTCATTCAAAACGAGAACAGCAATATTCGCAAACGATAAAAGAGACAGAGAAGATCGTAGTCAGGTAATTGGGTTCTTCCTGAAGATCTGTACGAGGGTTTCTATCAAAGATTCGGCAATAAATTATTGCATGTTTGAAGACGAAATCATAGACAATACATTTATTTTTTAATTTGCTCACGTACCACATTTCTAAGAGATTTTCATACTTAATGAGCTTTTTATACTCTACGTCAGGAGTGCTCAAATTTCAACTGCTGGCGAGCTACCTCAATATTTTTAGAGTACTTACGATCGACTCTGAGAGGCTGCAAGTATGTGTGATGCAGGGTTGTCGTTCATACACTATACATCCTACCTACCTACCTACCTAGGTAGGGTGTACCGTAGCATATATAGATATTAGCTTTCCGCACAATATACATTATTTTAGACGCTCAACGTCTCTTGGCTTCAAATCATAAGGAAACCAAGTTCCTTGCTTCTGAATCATTCCCAACGAATGCAATTGCTTAAAAATGGCTTGGCGGGTAACTCCTAAGGCTGAAGCAAACTCTTCTTGCGTTTGGCTCTTCTTGCATTTGGCGCCGATCCTCATCGAGCAATGCCCCCAATTCAGCGTCTTCGAAAATTTTTGGCTTTCCTTCACAATTGCCGTTTTTGAAGAGACGGAATATATCTCGGTACGTTGTTTCACTCAGAGCAGCATTTCCGTAAACTTTTTGGAGCTCTCAATGAGCTTCGGCCGCCATTTTCTTCTAATGAAAGAAGAAAATCAACACTTCCCACAAATGACGATTATTTAGCACAAAATCAGACATTTCCTCATAACTAAAAGTATATGACGCAAAAACAAAATCACTAATGTGTCAAAGTTTGTTTACCATATGTCTAAGCTTTGTTCAAGACGTTCTTGAACCTGAGGGGTATAGCCCGAACCCTCTGCTTATCTTGAGCCTGTAATTATACATACTTTCTGAAAGTATTATTGCCTTCAGGAATTTCTAGGTTTAGTAATCGGTTTTATTGTACATAAGTTTATACTGGGTGATTCACCAGCGGCGCGGTGCTCTGTAGCTCGTACACTCTTGAAGATTTCATTTTTGTTCGAACGGTATTGTATTTGGAAGTGAGAATCTACTTCAGCAATTTATTTTGCAGTAAACAGGGTGTCCCAATTTTCTATAAAAAAACCTTGGGTGGTTTTTTCATATTGGAAGACCACTTTTTTGTTGAAGATTCAAGTGCGGCCTAAACTCTGCTATAATGTCTTGATGTAATAAGTTATTTTGGTGAGTAGTTTCGTCACAATATTTTTTTTCCGTGAAAATTCATGAAAATAGGCTCTCATATCATCGCATGCTCCTTAGGCCAGAGAGGATGAATACTTTTTTCCTTTCGTTTTCTTATTGCCCAAGGATAGCTTTATTGATGAACTAAAATATATTTCATAATGGAATGACTCAAAAAAATTAGTGAATATTGTAATTTTAAAATATTATATCTTGATTTTTTCAAATAGAACACCCTGTATTTTATTATTCATGTCAACGCATAAACTACTGTGCTATATTTTTGCAGAAGTGACCTTATCTTTATCTTCGATCATTTTCGAAATATTCGGTTATTTGTACAAATTTTGATGAAAATTCTACAATTCTATCATTCATTATATATTCGCACAGAAGTTTTTTTTCTGTAATGATTCAAGTAGTAAAAATGAAATCTGAACAAGATAATTCTTTTAACGAATGATAAAATCCCCACAAAATTTTTAATTTTTTAAACACAACTCCATTTCTCTTTATGAAATTTCGAAAGCCACCCTCCAGTTTCCGCAAAGTTTTTGATGCTTAGAGTAGACGCGTACTGTTTTGCTTTTTCCTTTAACAAGTTTCCGCTAATAGACACTTTTTGTCCTCTACACTGTCTTAGCCAAATGAGAAGGCATTCTTCCAGATGAGGAAATTCACATTTCGTAGTACTCCAGCAGTTTGAACAGCATTAATTTTCTCCTTGTGCTTTATTATGGTTAAGAGAGTACTCAGAGGAATCTTTAATTCTTTTGCAACATCACTTTTCTTCTCACCTTCCTCTACTTTTTGAATAACTTTTTCTATTCAGCAGTCGTCAAAGATTTATACTTTCTAGGACTAAATATGTTTTAGTCCTAGAAAGCCAAATCGATTCGTGTGTGTCCACTAGACAAACTAATCATAACAAAAACAAAGGCTTTTGTACGTTGATCGTGATACAAAATGTACTTTGTACAATCTTTCCGCCTCTTTCTCCGTGCAACTTTGAATTGTCGAGTGTTGGATGCCGATGAGTTTATTTATTCATTTAATGAAACAAAGGAACCCCAACAGGAAAGACCCTATTATAGGGGTTCACAAAAACTTATAACAAGAAGAGTTTGCAGATGTGAAACATGTCTTAAGAAATATTAACTATAAGTAACTTAAATTAAGCAAAAATCAAGTCAAAAAAAAACAAAATCAAGGAAATTTTCATGAGAATCAGCAACATTCGAAGATTATGCTGACTCAGATCTTATAAAGTATGAGATAACTGCATTTCTGAATAATGAAATAGATACATGAAAAATATCAATGCCGGCAATATGCCAGTTTTATAAACGCATAATTCTCAAGAACACAGAATGATAAAACAAACTAGTACGTGCCTTTGGAACATAGAAGAATGCAATGCGACGATTACGATAAATGGAAACGCTGAAAGTGAGATAGTTGACTAACGGATAATTGAAAGAATTATTTAATATTCGATAAAGGAAAACTGTGTCGAAAAGCACTCCTCTCTGGTCCAGGCTTTAAATCTTGTGACGATGCAAACTCAAAGTATAATCTTGTTTTGGAATGGAGAATCTGAAGTTGAAATTTTTGAAAAATTTTTTCTGAACCCGTTCAATCTGTCAATGTACTTGTGACAGTGAGGCCACACAATATTCCTAATTACTTCTAACCAACGGAAAGTATAATTGTTTCAAAGATCTCGGATCATTAAAACTTCTGGTTATTCTAAGAACGAACCCCAACATTTTGAAGGCCTTTGAAACGATATGATCCACGTGATACTCGAAAGACAGTTTGGAATCGAGATATATACCGGATAACTTTATCCGGTTTACCCTCGAAATCACAAGCCCATCAACAGAAAAAGAAACATCAAAACATCAAAGACATTTTTGTTTTTTGTAGAAGTTATATGTTTGCGTTTTACAATATCATCATGGGACCGAATGTCACTATAAACTCTGAGATCGTCAGCACACAAATCATGCCACGTACTCAGAAAACATTCCGAAATGTCATTTATGTAAATAGAAAACAACAGTGGCCCCAGATGCGAGCCCTGGGGCACACTGGATGTAACACAAATAGAACCGGAATGAGGGCCATTGAGCGCAACATATTGTATTCTATTCGATAGATAAGATTCCATCCATTTCAATAGGGACCCCACCACACCAAAGTCTTCTAGAACTCGCAGGAAAGTTGCATGATGCACCCTATCAAACGCTTTAGCTACGTCTGTATAAACAGCATCAACCTGTATAACTTTGTCAAAATTACTACTCATAAAATGAATGTAAGGATTCCAATTAGTTAAGACCGACCTACCCTTAAAAAATCCATGCTGAGATTGAATTAACTTGGAACTGGATAAATGGAATACTTTATCAGTTATTATTGCTTCAAAAATGTTGCCGAAATAATTTTAAATAGAGACAGGTGGGTAATGACTGACTTCATTTTTCTTACCACTCTTGAAAATCGGTACAATTTTTGCCGTTTTCCACTTATCTGGAAAAACACCAAGTGCTAGAGACTTGTTGAAAATAATTGGAAGAGGAATGGCTTAGCTAGCAGAGCATGACTTGTTGAAAATAGGTGGGATGGAGTCCGGACCTGGACCTTTCGTAACATTCAATCCCTCTATTTCAGCTTTGTCATCGTTCAGATCAATCGAGTTGAGTGAAATTGATGAAGAAATTCTATATCTTTTTCGCTAGAGAACAAATCTATTCGGATCTTCCTAAACACTGGCAAAGTACTCAGAAAAAACATTAGATATGGCAGAAGTGGTATTCTCTGACTATCTCTTAACTCTCCAACATAAGACCAAAAAAGCTTTGGATTCTTCGCAATCCCACCTTCTATAGAGACAATATGGTTTTTATGAGCCCTTTCAATCAAAGCTTTACACTGTCTGCGCAAAACAAGGAAATTTTCATGAGGAATTTTTCATTGATACACTTAATAGTATCTTAAGCAAGCCATGATGGGAATTAACTGCACTTAGCAGTTCTACGAGGCACAAAATTATCTTTAACATCATCTACAGCAGAGTAAAACGAATCCACACACTCATTTACATCACTCGAATATAATAAAGTATACCTACCAATTTGAATTTGAGAATGCCGAATTAATCGCTTCATAGCATTCAAAAATTTATACATAGATCTAATCTTACTAGCAATTTCATCATCTGAAATATATATATATATATATATATATATATATATATATATATATATATATATATATATATATACCAATGGTCAAAAATGCTTCGTTGCCGAGATACAGGGTGTTAAAGTTGAGAAAATTTTTCGATTTTCTCTCGAGAAAACCTAGACTTCTCAAGATTTCGGGCTCAAATTGTCCACATAAGCTATTAAACACAATCTGAATCACCAGGTGAGGCCAAATTTTGAAACAGTATACAGGGTAATACTTTTTCATGGGCCATGTTCCATTTTCACCCTCGGAACTTTTTTTTGGTACGCCACTGGCACTAACAAAAAATAAAATCGAATAGACCATTCAATTTGAAATTTTTTTTTAACTCCTGCATTTTGATCGTAACTATCACCGTTTCTGAGATATTAATTATTGAAAATAATCCAATAGTTTTCCCATATCGAAGCCATGGAGATATTATCTTAATAACTGATGCAATTTTTCAGGAATTGAGCTAAAATTTACATCAGATATCTCCTTATTGTATGTTTATAACAAAATGAGGCAAAAATTCCTGACAGTATACAGGGTGTTATTTTTTCACGTGCATTTTCCTCTTTTTGCCCCCTGATCTTTTTTGTGGTGCGCTACTGGTATATTCTGAAAACAGAATCAAACAGATTATTCAAAGTGAAAACTTTTTTGTTCCTTGTATTTTTCCGTATCTGCCACCATTTTCGAAAAATTAATCAACAACGCCCGAACAGGCTACCCCTCTGCCTCCGTATATTTTTTCGGTGCATAACTGAATGGAGCCTTATATCGCCACTTTCTAGAAGAGATTTTACCTGTGTTGCTAGAAGATGTGCCGCTGCAAACTAGAAATAGAATGTGGTTTATGCATAACGGAGCACCACCGCACTTCAGCATGGAAGCTAGAGAATATCTGAATATGACATTCAATAACCGCTGGATAGGACGTGGTGGACCAGAAGCTTGGCCTCCAAAGTCGCCAGATTTAAACAGTTTGGATTTTTTTCTTTGGGGACATCTGAAAACTTTGGTTTATAGCTCTCCCGTGAATACACTTGAAGAATTGAGGAATAGAATTACAGCATCATGTGACGTCATCAGAAATACCCCAGGAATATTTCAGAGGGTGCGCACTAATATGCGGAGACGAGCAGAAGCATGTATTCTTTCAGGTGGAGGACATTTTCAACATCTTCTTTGATTTGTTCTGTTTGTTCAATTTTTGTTTTCATCATTATGAGTTTTGTTATTGAAATCATTCGCGATTATTTATATTGTTTATTCATTTACTTCCGATTTATACACTCAATAAAACACATTTTGAATTCGAATTCAATGATCAGGAAATAATATCACCCTTTATACTTTCTCATAAATCCTACCAATCTAGTGGTGCAGATCTTAAAATGTGAACTTCGTTTGAAATTCGAGCTCAAGGTCTTCACAAATTGCCGAAATAACATGAAAAATATCTTCAAGCTTTCAATACTGAAGGGACTATACGATTACTTTTCTTGATTAATATCTCGAAAATGGTGGCAGATACGGAAAAATACAAGGAACAGAAAAGTTTTCACTTTGAAAATCTGTTTCATTCTGTTTTCAGAATATACCAGTAGCGCACCACAAAAAGTTCAGGGGCAAAAGAGGAAAATGCACGTGAAAAAATAACACCCTGTATACTGTCAGAATTTCTGCCTCATTTTGTTATAAACATACAATAAGGAGATATCTGATGTAAATTTTAGCTCAATTCCTGAAAAATTGCATCAGTTATTAAGATAATATCTCCATGGCTTCGATATGGGAAAACTATTGGATTATTTTCAATAATTAATATCTCAGAAACGGTGATAGTAACGATCAAAATACAGGAGTCAAAAAAAATTTCAAATTGAATGGTCTATTCGATTTTATTTTTTGTTAGTGCCAGTGGCGTACCAAAAAAAAGTTCCGAGGGTAAAAATGGAACATGGCCCATGAAAAAGTATCACCCTGTATACTGTTTCAAAATTTGGCCTCACCTGGTGATTCAAATTGTGTTTAATAGCTTATGTGGAAAATTTGAGCCCGAAATCTTGAGAAGTCTAGGTTTTATCGAGAGAAAATCGAAAAATTTTCGCAACTTTAACACCCTGTATCTCGGCAACGAAGCATTTTTGACCATTGGTTCTTCGAACTTTCTTGCTCAAATCATTCAGGGATTCGCATCCTTCATTTATGACATTTTATTCGGAAACACCTTGTATATATATATATATATATATATATATATATATATATATATATATATATATATATATATATATATATATATATATATATATATATATATATATATATATTTGATTAAGCCAAGATTTCGTTACACAATGAAATCAAAAGAAGTATTTAGAGTAGAAAGATAAAAGTCCTTGGTTTTGGTTTTGAGTCCCCGACAGTTTTGATAGTATACGCTAAACGATATCGACATAACTTCTACAAAACAAACAGGAAATATTGGAGCAAATGTAAACTCACTTCAACAGTTTCGTCAGATCAACTTCAGAAGTTATATAGCGAATTTTTGAGGACACTTGTTCATCCTTCCGAACCTGACCCCTTACAATCCTGGATCGTACAGAATTTGAACCATTGCTTTTGCAGTATTGTTTGGTTTCATAAAAAAGTTTTTTTATTATGAGCGATCAGACTATCATAGATGAATACCCTTGTAACAGTATCAATAGAACCTATATCAGATGTCCTCAACTCTTTCTTTCGTTTGTAGGCCTTGATAAAATCAGATTTCAACAAATTAGTCTTGAAACTAACAACAATGGGGTGAGACCTATTATTGTCTTTTGGTACAGAATGTACTCTGTAACAATTGCTCAAGGAATCCTCAACAGACGGAAACTTCAGTGTGGAAGCGACGTTCTTCACAATATCAATTACATTCTCGTTTCATTTCTCAGGAATTCCTATCATTTCTAAATCACCATTTTCAATTTTTGATATAAACCAACCACTTCATTTTTTAGCTGAGTATTATCCCTTTTCAGACTGACTGTTTCAGCGTGACAGAATAGTATCGTTACTCATTAATGTGACCCCAACTCCAATTAATACTGTGCAGGTTTATGCACCTACATCTAATTCCGACGAGGAGGATCTGGATTCTTTTTATAACGACCTCGAAGCTACACTTGAATTCCTGTCGAATCGCGAGATGGTCCTTACTGTGGGCGATTTCAACGCTAAAGTTGGTAAAACAGTAGAAGAAGAATATCTAGCGGCACACA
The DNA here is from genome assembly GCA_013387265.2 of Cryptolaemus montrouzieri. Lineage (NCBI taxonomy): Eukaryota > Metazoa > Arthropoda > Insecta > Coleoptera > Coccinellidae > Cryptolaemus > Cryptolaemus montrouzieri. The sequence continues at coordinate 33,515,612 of JABFTP020000103.1, forward strand.
TTGGTAAATTCGGCCTCGGTGTCAGAAATGAACAGGTCAACGACTACTTCAATTTTGTATTGACCATAATTATTCAATTGCCAACACTTTGTTCACCCAGCATCCGCGACGTTTATATACTTGGACCATACCGAACGGACAACATCGTAATCAAATTGATTACATTTTAGTTGGAACACGGTGGAAGTCATCTGTTACCCTTTGCAAGACTTTACTAGGTTCAGATTGTTGCTCAGATCATCAACTTTTAATTTGCGAACTCCAATTAAAACTTAAGATATGTAAGCGGATAGCTACAAGGGAAATCGCTGACCCTGCTTCCTTTCGGTCAGAATATTCTAGACTTTCTCAAGATGCCTCTATAACGGATCATTCCAGTTATAATAATATGTGGTTGTCATTCAAAAGTGCACTTTTACAAGCTGCTCAAATATCTCAACCAAAGCGCAGCATACAACCAAAACAATCTTGGATTTCCACCCATACATTGTCTGTTATTGAGGCACGCAGAAGCCTTAAGCTTTCGGGTCTGGATTCTGATACAAAACATAATACGTATAGGCAGCTCTCGCTCGAAATTCAAAAACTTTTCCGACAAGATAAAAACTTCTATCTGCAAGACCTGTGTAAGAAGATACAGACCCATGCAAATACTAATCTGCCGGGAGAGATGTTTTTAAAGATTAAACATATTACTCAAGACTTTAAGTCCAGAACTTGGGCGGTCAATATTTCCGATGCACAGTTAATCACCAGCTTGGATGGGTTGATTGGGGTATGGCGTACTTATTGTCAGAACCTTTACTTTGATGATGGCATCCAGGCTCCTTTGTTGAATTATGAACATGAGCCTGATATTCTCAGAAGTGGAACATGCCCTGAAGAAACTGAAAACGGGCAAAGCAACAGGCATAGATGCCGATTCTGCCGAAATTTTAAAATGCTTGGGCAATGACGGTATCTCTCTTTTACATAGTATTTGTAATAAAGTCTGGTCCTTCGGTGTTTGGCCAGATGAATGGTGCTCGTCTATTTTTATTCCACTCCATAAAAAAGGTTCTCCCACAAACACAGACAATTATCATTTACTCTCGTTGATCTCTCATTCAAGTAAGGTGCTACTATATATTTTACAGTCTCGTTTGGAGTGTTTTATTGACTGGCAAATTTCTCCGGCACAGGCAGGTGAAAGGACGTGGTACGTGCGAACAGATCTTGAACTGGAGGCAGATCTTTGAGAAAGCCAGGAAACATTACTTTCCCGTTTATATCTGCTTTGTAGACTACTTCGAGGCTTTTAATAACATCAAGTAGCCTAAACTGTGGAAAATCCTGCGGCTTATGGGAGTTCCCTACCATCTAATTTTTCTCATTCAGAAACTGTATATGTCCAACTCAGCTCTAGTAAGAATTGACGGTAATCTGTCTGATCAAATGGCAACCAGAAAAGGAGTACGTCAAGGATGCGTATTACCTCTGATGTTATTTAACATCTACTGCGAGTTTGTAATGAGACATGTACTTGACAACTAGTATGGCGGCATAACTATTGGTGGTTGCAAGATTTCTTATTTAAAGTTTGCTGACCATACTACCCTTATTGCTAATCATAACCAAGGTTATGATTGTAGACAGGGAACATAACAATTACCCTGAAATGAAGTCTGTTGGCCGTTGCCAAGTAGTTCAAAGTTTTGTGTATCTCAGTTCTTTGATCGAAAATTCTGATGGCTGTGGAAATGAGATTAGACGACGTAAACAGCAAGCACGGGCGGCCATAACGAAGCTCACCAAAAATATGGCGTGACAATAATATCACTAAAAGCACCAAAATGTCGTTAGTTCAGACACTTATTTTCTCTATATTCCTATATACTTCTGAAACTTGGACTATTAAAAAGGTTGATCGCGCTCACATTGATGCATTTGAAATTTGGGCTTAGAGGAGAATGTTGAGAATTCCTTATTCCGCCCATCGAACTAATGTTTCGATGGCTCTCCTCCATTGTATTCACGCGAATTCTGACTTTCTTCGGTCACATTCATAGAAGCGATAATATGGAGAAACTTGTTGTCCAAGGTCATACTCCGAATGGGCGACGTCGTGGCCGTTTTCCTACATGCTTGGTGGATGGAACGAAACAGCTCCGACTAATGCATTTTACGAATTCACAACATGTCTGTTAAGATATTGTGAATATGAAGATGATTTCGGCGTTGGATTGAATCATCTTGTTATCCAGTGATTCAATCACTTTTAAATTTTTGTCAAATCATCAATCTTTTCACTATAAAAATTCAAAGAATTGATGAATTCTGATTGATGCTTTGTTATGCGTGCGAGACAATTCCAAGAAAATGTTATCTAGTGTACCCTCAATATCGACTACTGCTGAGGTAGCGACACTGGCAGGACCGAGAGCAGGTCCCGACCGCTTACCATCACAGTCCGTACACATCCATTTAAGGTCACCCGCTGACACATGAGTTCGAATTAACGCGTCGTTTTGTTAGATAGCAATGATTTTTCCGTTTGAATTATCAAGTGTATTGATTTTGTAACAAACCGTCTTCCGTTTTGTACTATTTTCTAATTACTTCATCGATATTCCAAGAGACCGGTTATCAGAAACAAAAACATTAAATCTCTACCGAGAGACCAAACAGAAAGAGACAATAGAAAACAAGGAAAAGTATCGTCTACTTAGTTGACATAATCAAGAGAGTATCGAGTAAGAAGTGGGAGACTATTGAGTTTACGCAAGTCTGCGGATTGTTTCATTCTTTTGGAATCCCAGACTCATATAAATATTCGTGTTTCAGTAGTTACAGGGCAGTACAGTGCTTGCTCCGTTACCGACTTCCAGACCTGAGCCCAGAACCAGACCAGCCAGATCCTTAATGTGAGAACCAGCTTCCAGTGAAATTATGTGTGAATTCCGGAGACCCGTTGTGCTGAACTGCAGTGTGTTATACGGAGCGGAGTGTTCCTGGTGTGGTCGCCCGTTGTGCTCTAAGTATGATACTCCACTCCCGAGTAGTTGCTGGTCATAGTTGAAAATAGGTGGATGCCCTGCGCAGTTCTTGTGTCCTGAGCATGAAGCAGCCCCTATATTCCAATAGACGTTTTCCTAATCGGGGTATGTAGACGCCCTACATAGTGGTTGTATCCTAGTATAGAGAACGTCTCATACCTTTATCATACCTAGGAGATGTTGAGAGTGGTGTAGCTCACGCAGTTGCTGTGTCCTGGTAAGGCCCGTCTCTTACCACAAAGTGTTCATGCCACCAGGAAGACCTATCGTGAGGTATGAGTCAGAGTACCTCCGTACTGGATCATTTCCTTAACTTTCATTGCAAATATTGTTTCACCTTCTTCAATCATTTTTACCTGCATTTCAATCCGATTCTTCATTTCCTTATAATTCACGCACGTTACCAGTAAGTTCTGAAATCATGTATTCCGCCTGATCATTGTTGAATTCCGTAAATTAATTATTCATAATATAATCAACCGTATACCCGCAATACAGTAGCTACCAGTAAACATTAGGAAATCTACGTATCGAACCCGACATCTGCACTCATCGTCGTAGATAAACCGCTATACTACCTGTAGAAATATTTGATCGCTTTCCCGGCGCTGCCGTTTTCTGACTTTTCGGATATCCGTCATCTTTCAAAACTCCAGAGTTATCCTGAATTAAGTTTAATTTCACTTTGCACCTTGAGGCAATCCTGGTAGTAACATTAAGTTGATATTCTTACTATATAAAATTCACACTCGTAAGTCTAGTGTATATGGTATCTTTTACGAGAGATTTATTTTGATTCAAAAATGATGCACCTGTAATGAAGTCAAATATTTCTAAGTAGAGTTGATGTTCATTCTCTGGAGCATTGTTCCTGATATATAAATAAAATTTGTTTGATCTTCCTGATTCATTTCAAGAATAATGTTGGATATAATTTTGAATAATAAAAAACAAGTACTATGTTTTAAAGAATTTTACTTTATAATTGCGATTCGTAACGAGTTTCACTACACCGTAGCTTATTCTGACGAATGAATGTACAGAAAATAAGAATGAGAATATAAATATAAATGTTCTTGAGCTTATTGGATTGCTTCTTCTTAAGTGGTTATTCATGACAGGTATATCCAATAAAATTATGGAATAGATTGCTCCCCAAAGAGATTCAATAGAGGTGAAGGACTTAAATCGACTTGTTGTTTGTATTTATTGATTTCTAAAGTTTCCTGAAGATCTACCTTTTAATATTCATTATCTGTATGCAAAATTTCAAACTGTGGGTCGAAAGAGTGATTATTTTCTAAGAGATGATTCGCGTAATTTGAATCTGATTTTTTATTCGAAAAACTGCGTTTATGTTCCGATATTCTAATATTAAAATTTCTATGTGTTCTACCAATGTAGAAATTATCACAGTCATTGCAATTCAATCTATAAACACCTGATTTATTGTTTTTACCTGATTTGGTGTTATTATTTTTATATAAAATTATACCTAAATTATTACTATTGAATGCTGATATTTTATGTTGATACGAATGACACGACGAGTTATGTATTATAATATCTGTATGTGACGGCTTATGGTAAATTGCGAAAACGTATTTTCCATTTTCATTCGAAATTGTTACGTCTAAGAAATTTATCGAATTATTGCTTTGTATTTCGGTTGTGAATCCAATTTTTGGGTGTGATGAATTTATATGATTTTCGAAAATTTTTAACTGTCTATCTGTTCCTGTGAAGCAAATAATGATATCGTCTACATAGCGATACTAGTATGAACAATATTTACTGAGTGGATGATTATGAATTAATTTCTCTAAATTATTCATGAATATTTCTGCTAACAAAGGACTTAACGGATTGTCCATAATCGAGCCGTCTTCAATAGTATAATATTTGTTATTGATATGGAAATAATTTTGATCTAAACAAATTTGTAATAATGATTTAATGATAGTATTGACATGATTCTTTTCTAATAATTCTTCAACTAAGTAATACGTATCTTTCGGAGGAATGTTGGGAAATAGACTCTTAATATCGAAAGAAATGAGTTTGGAATTAGGTGGTATAATGGTATCTTTGATATTGGCAATTAGTTCGTATGAATTTTCGGCCGAAAATTTAGATTTGAAATTGCAATGTTTTATTAGCTAGTCATTGAGGAATTTTGAAAGTTTGAAAGAAGGAGTTAATGAATTTATATTTTTCTTGGTCTGTAATTAATGATTTTGCTGTCGAAATTATGTTTTTAACCACTTTCTGAAATTTTGCGGTAGGATCCTTAGTTGATGTTATATAGTTTCCGGCTGTTAAGAATTCTTCAGTTTTAGAAATATAGTCGGTTTAACTAATCGCGATGACAGTGTTACCTTTATCTGCTTTAGTGAATACTAAATCGTTCTTGGTACTATTTTCACGAATTGTTTTTATTATCTTATAATCGGAATTGCAATGAGGTGATAATTTCGAAAAGTCTTCTTTGATGATTTTTGCGGTTTGATGTTTGGCTAAAATATTATCTTTGGAGTTTTCGAGAATGATTTCGGAGTCTATGCATAACTGTTCAAAATTAGTTTTATTATCTTTTGGATGTAAATTATGTTTGAATCCTTTTTCTAATAGATCTTTTAGTGATTGTGTAAAGTCGGTATCAGTTAAATTAGTGAATCTGTCAAAATTTATGTACTGAAAATTTATCAGTTGCAGGTTTGGGTGGAGAAGTTTTGAATTTAAGTGAGTTCAACTTTTTTGTTGTTGCTGAAACTTTTTATGAATTAAAATTTTTTTGACATCGTAAAAAAATTTTAATTCATGAAAAAAATTATATTCTCATTCTTATTTTCTGTACATACATTTGCCTGAAGAAGCTACGGTGTAGTGAAACGCGTTACGAATCGCAATTATTAAGTAAAATTCCTTAAAACATAGTACTCGTTTTTATTATTGATAATGGAATTTTACCAAGCAAAACCCCATCAAATTCAAATATAATTTTGAGTTGAATAAAGAATTATTTTACCTGATATGACTTCGTATTAGTGTTTATTTTGAATTATCCTTACTACGAACTTTGGATTAACTTTCTCTGGCTAGAGTAGTTACCTTGGCCTTAGACTTTGAAGCTTTGAAAGTATAAGTCCAGAAGTGGGTTCTTGCTAACATAAAATACAAGAATGGCGCTCGAGAGGCATCCTTGGAAGATAAGGGTGTATTAGTGACCCCCGTTACTGAGACTCCGACGAAGTTGAGTCACAATATAAATCGAAATACAAAGAGATTTTGTAGGGAACTCGTGATCACTTTGAATCATAGAGAGGTTCGAATTATCACAGGTTTCAATTAATGAGAGTTCACTGTACCAAGCTTTCGAGCAGCTTCAAAATGCTTGATGTCAAGTCAAGCTTTCGGGTTTCAAAATCAAGTCAAGTGAAAAATTTGATTCTTCAAAAGGTTGAATTTCTAGTCAAGTTTGGCTTCTCGAAAAATTTTCAAGCTGCATGACTTATTGATACTGACATTTGTCATATTTTTCGAACGGCTGTCAAAATTTTTTCGCAAATTTTTCTTTATATTAAACAAGTTCCACGAAGAAATAATATATGGGCGATGTTAACCCAGATTATTGGGTCCATAATGATTTTAAAACATCTATAGATCATAATCGGCATCACTTGGAAGACTGAGCCTGGCCATCGGGGCTCTCTCTGTCAGACAGAGATGGAATTTGAGGAAATATCGCAGGTTATGTATTTTTTTTTATTTATCACTTTAGTCCTTTTCATGACCTTACTTGCTATGTAAAATCTTTTCTTAAATGTGTTTAGACATATAAAAAGTTTGATTGTCGAAATATTTTTCTGCTGGTTTTCTTTTTCTATTGTTACAGATTCCTGTCCCAAACCTCTTCCTTTCACCCTTGTTTTTGGAAATCATGGAATGCAAGAGAGAATAAAGCGGCTAAGCAGAAAAATCTTTGGTACTCTTTATGTACACACGACACTTACACATCATAAACAGACAAGCTAATGCTAGTGCAATAGCGACAGGAAACCAGTTTTTTCCGGATATATATATATATATATATATATATATATATATATATATATATATATATATATATATATATATATATATATATATATATATATATATATATATATATATATATATATATATATATATATATATATATATATATATATATATATATATATATATATATATATATATATATATATATATATATATACTGAAATAATTCATCAACATATAAACTTCTGAATAAATTTGAATTTTTCGCTTTGTGCGTTACTTTCTCAGCGTAGTGTATAATATCTCATCTAACTACTGTACTAAAACACGACATTTCTCCACCATTCACAATAAGCTATAAAACGGAGAAAAGTTATCCAACAAAAACTGTTGCTCTTACATTTACAAAGTATCAAACAAGTTCTCATATTAATTTACTGAATAATTTTATCTTCTCTTACTCACCAAATCGATTACAGCTCCAGAGAGAAAAATGATAATATACACCTTCTGAACTTGCGTAGAAAAAAATGATTCATTAAGAACCCTCAATATCGCTATGATAGAAAACAGATTCAAGAATACCATATGATACCCAAAAATATCGTTGTATACTCTTACAGCTTCAAAAATCCTCCTATAGTTCTTCAAAATAAATCCAAAAACATTAATTGGTTTCACCAACTTTTCATGATACTTTTTAGCTTCTTCCTTTTGTGACAAGCAATTTTGTACATAGACATTCAGGCCCTTTATTTGATCTTGAATGTTACGTACCAAAAAATAATCAAGTAAATGCATATAGTGATTGTGAATAGCAATTGCTGACCCAAAATGAAATAATTTTCCAAAATATATCATACGTAGTACACATATAAATAGATACATCAAAAAATATGAACTTATTAAAAAATATTAAGGTAGCCATAATTGCCACCTTCCTCATTCAAGTTTTTGGTTATTTTTGAATTCGTTTTAACGATTTTAAATATTTTTTCAGCGAAATCCATTTCATATGATTGTTAAAATTAATGAATATCATAACAACATTATCTGTAGTCGAAAGTGCGGCTGTGAAAAATTCAAAAAAAATTATGAAATTATTTTCCACATATTCTCCTATTTGTATGTACAGCAATTGCAAATAACCCATAATAAACACTGCAGAAAACAAGATGACATAAATTTGATAGTAACGAATATTTTTCCTGTCATTGGATGAACTGCTAATATATTTCCTATGGAAAATAATACTTTTAATAATTTCACATTCATTTCACCAGAGTTGTGAACGAACTATGTTTATTCATTTTTGATGTCGATGAAATATTTATTTTTATGAAGTTTTCTGAAGCGTAAATAAACAAATAATTGAATTAATGGATGCAATTGAAGCACCAGTATTTACTATCAACTCAATATTTTGAGAATGACAGTAATCGATTTTTCTATATTTTTCACGATTTACCGCATAAAAGAATTAGAATTATTAGAAGGAAATATACAGAGTGAAATGACTAATTCTTAGTAAAAGATGAAATTTATCTTATTAATATTCGAGAAACCGGATCCCGAAATATTCATCAATTCTTCATTTACTGTACAGATTTCGATATTTATAGTACTGCTGCTGTAAAATATTGAGAATAGAGGAAAATGAATAGCATTTCCTGTGTTCATTTTTGGAAATTTAAAAAAATGTCGGAATAACACCGAAGTGGCAATATCTCGCTTGCTTTGAAGTTATGTGGAAATGATTTCAACATTCTATAGGCACTTTCTCACATAGATTCAAGAGCGGAATTGTTTTTTATAACGATTTTCAAATTATAATGCGTTTTTTCAAATATGAACCATTGATAAATTCATTTTGTTGAATAGTTTTTCCTTTCAAAAATATAGCACATGTGCCCTCTATATTGTCATCGAGGTCGCGTTTCCATGAAAAACCGAAATTTGATAACTTTTCCTTAATTTTATCTAGTAACTCTATTCTCTCCATTCTCAAAATTTACATGGAAAGATTGAAACACCTCAGTATGTTCTGATGATGACAGTTCAGATAAATTTTTCAACGTTTTTTCATCAAGTTACAACTATTATGTGCGTATAGTATCGTTTGTAATAACGAAGCGTACTTGCTGTATGAAAATGTTGATCCCATATCGACATCGACGTTGAATATTAATATGGCGATGTAGGTTTACATCCGACCATCAATGTTCGTTTTGCCAATCGAATATTCCATCAGTTCTGATGTACACTCCTTCAGTCTAAATTATTTCTCGAAAAAAATGCGGATTTTCTTCTATCGTGGCTGTAAAAACTTGGATATTCTCATTTTATAATATGCCTACTCGAAATCGATGGGTTGGCAGTTACACTACCTATCATATCAATTGTTGCATCTTCTCCAACAACTCATATCATCATATTCTTATCACCTTGGGACGTTAAATGTACTATAGTTCATGAAGTTTTCTTCAATTTATAGAATATTGTTTTATGAGGATGGTTTAGGTTAGATAGAATATAACATTCAACATTGATTGAATATAATTCTTCGGTTAGAATTACCATGTGCATAAAGATATATTTATATTAATCGAAATACGAAGAGATTTTATAGGGAACTCGTGATCACTTTGAATTATAGAGAGGTTCGAATTATCGCAGGTTTGAATTAACGAGAGTCGACTGTACCAAGCTTTCGAGCAGCTTCAAAAAGCTTGATGTCAAGTCAAGCTTTCGGGTTGCAAAATCAAGTCAAGTGAAAACTTTAATTTTTCAAAAGGTTGAATTTCTAGTCAAGGCTGGCTTCTCGAAAAATTTGCAAGCTGTATGACTTAATGATACTCTATAAATTTGAATTTTTCGCTTTGTGCGTTACTTTCTTAGCGTAGTGTATAATATCTCATCTAGCTACCGTACTAAAACACGACATTTCTCCACCCTTCACTTTAAGCTATAAAACGGAGAAAGTTATCCAACAAAAACAGTTTCTCTTACACTTACAAAGTATAAAACAAGTTCTCATATTAATTTACTGAATAATTTTATCTTAACTTACTCACCAAATCGATTACAGCTCCAGAGAGAAAAGGATAATATACACCTTCTGAACTTGCGTAGAAAAAATGATTCATTAAGAACCCTCAATATCGATATGATAGAAAACAGATTCAAGAATACCATATGATACCCAAAAATATCGTTGTATACTCTTATAGCTTCAAAAATCCTCCTATAGTTCTTCAAAATAAATCCAAAAACATTAATTGGTTTCACCAATTTTTCATGATACTTTTAGCTTCTTCCTTGTGACAAGGAATTTTGTACATAGACATTCAGGCCCTTTATTTGATCTTGAATGTTACGTACCAAAAATAATCGAGTGAAAGCATATAGTAATTGTGAATAGCAATTGCTGACACAAAACTGAATAATTTCCCAAATATATCATATGTAGTAAACATACGAATAGATACATAAAAAATATGAACTTATTAAAAAATATTAAGGTAGCCATAATTTCTACCTTCCTCATTCAAGTTTTTGATTATCTTTGAATTCGTTTTAACGATTTTTAGATATTTTTCAGCGAAATCCATTTCATATGATTGTTAAAATTAATGAATATCATAACAACATTATCTGTAGTCGAAAGTGCGGCTGTGAAAAATTCAAAAAAAATTATGAAATTATTTTCCACATATTCTCCTATTTGTATGTACAGCAATTGCAAATAACCCATAATAAACACTGCAGAAAACAAGATGACATAAATTTGATAGTAACGAATATTTTTCCTGTCATTGGATGAACTGCTAATATATTTCCTATGGAAAATAATACTTTTAATAATTTCACATTCATTTCACCAGAGTTGTGAACGAACTATGTTTATTCATTTTTGATGTCGATGAAATATTTATATTTTATGAAGTTTTCTGAAGCGTAAATAAACAAATAATTGAATTAATGGATGCAATTGAAGCACCAGTATTTACTATCAACTCAATATTTTTGAGAATGACAGTAATCGATTTTTCTATATTTTCACGATTTACCGCATAAAAGAATTAGAATTATTAGAAGGAAATATACAGAGTGAAATGACTAATTTTAGTAAAAGATGAAATTTATCTTATTAATATTCGAGAAACCGGATCCCGAAATATTCATCAATTCTTCATTTACTGTACAGATTTCGATATTTATAGTACTGCTGCTGTAAAATATTGAGAATAGAGGAAAATGAATAGCATTTCCTGTGTTCATTTTGGAAATTTAAAAATGTCGGAATAACACCGAAGTGGCAATATCTCGCTTGCTTTGAAGTTATGTGGAAATGATTTCAACATTCTATAGGCACTTTCTCACATAGATTCAAGAGCGGAATTGTTTTTATAACGATTTTCAAATTATAATGCGTTTTTTCAAATATGAACCATTGATAAATTCATTTTGTTGAATAGTTTTCCTTTCAAAATATAGCACATGTGCCTCTATATTGTCATCGAGGTCGCGTTTCCATGAAAACCGAAATTTGATAACTTTTCCTTAATTTTATCTAGTAACTCTATTCTCTCCATTCTCAAAATTTACATGGAAAGATTGAAACACCTCAGTATGTTCTGATGATGACAGTTCAGATAAATTTTTCAACGTTTTTTCATCAAGTTACAACTATTATGTGCGTATAGTATCGTTTGTAATAACGAAGCGTACTTGCTGTATGAAAATGTTGATCCCATATCGACATCGACGTTGAATATTAATATGGCGATGTAGGTTTACATCCGACCATCAATGTTCGTTTTGCCAATCGAATATTCCATCAGTTCTGATGTACACTCCTTCAGTCTAAATTATTTCTCGAAAAAAATGCGGATTTTCTTCTATCGTGGCTGTAAAAACTTGGATATTCTCATTTTATAATATGCCTACTCGAAATCGATGGGTTGGCAGTTACACTACCTATCATATCAATTGTTGCATCTTCTCCAACAACTCATATCATCATATTCTTATCACCTTGGGACGTTAAATGTACTATAGTTCATGAAGTTTTCTTCAATTTATAGAATATTGTTTTATGAGGATGGTTTAGGTTAGATAGAATATAACATTCAACATTGATTGAATATAATTCTTCGGTTAGAATTACCATGTGCATAAAGATATATTTATATTAATCGAAATACGAAGAGATTTTATAGGGAACTCGTGATCACTTTGAATTATAGAGAGGTTCGAATTATCGCAGGTTTGAATTAACGAGAGTCGACTGTACCAAGCTTTCGAGCAGCTTCAAAAAGCTTGATGTCAAGTCAAGCTTTCGGGTTGCAAAATCAAGTCAAGTGAAAACTTTAATTTTTCAAAAGGTTGAATTTCTAGTCAAGGCTGGCTTCTCGAAAAATTTGCAAGCTGTATGACTTAATGATACTCTATAAATTTGAATTTTTCGCTTTGTGCGTTACTTTCTTAGCGTAGTGTATAATATCTCATCTAGCTACCGTACTAAAACACGACATTTCTCCACCCTTCACTTTAAGCTATAAAACGGAGAAAGTTATCCAACAAAAACAGTTTCTCTTACACTTACAAAGTATAAAACAAGTTCTCATATTAATTTACTGAATAATTTTATCTTAACTTACTCACCAAATCGATTACAGCTCCAGAGAGAAAAAGGATAATATACACCTTCTGAACTTGCGTAGAAAAAAATGATTCATTAAGAACCCTCAATATCGATATGATAGAAAACAGATTCAAGAATACCATATGATACCCAAAAATATCGTTGTATACTCTTATAGCTTCAAAAATCCTCCTATAGTTCTTCAAAATAAATCCTAAAACATTAATTGGTTTCACCAATTTTTCATGATACTTTTAGCTTCTTCCTTCTGTGACAAGGAATTTTGTACATAGACATTCAGGCCCTTTATTTGATCTTGAATGTTACGTACCAAAAAATAATCGAGTGAAAGCATATAGTAATTGTGAATAGCAATTGCTGACACAAAACTGAATAATTTCCCAAATATATCATATGTAGTAAACATACGAATAGATACATAAAAAAATATGAACTTATTAAAAAATATTAAGGTAGCCATAATTTCTACCTTCCTCATTCAAGTTTTTGATTATCTTTGAATTCGTTTTAACGATTTTTAGATATTTTTCAGCGAAATCCATTTCATATGATTGTTAAAATTAATGAATATCATAACAACATTATCTGTAGTCGAAAGTGCGGCTGTGAAAAATTCAAAAAATCGTATGAAATTATTTTCCACATATTTTCCTATTTGTATGTACAGTAATTGTAAATAACCCATAATAAACAGTGCAGAAAACAAGATGACATAAATTTGATAGTAACGAATATTTTTTCCTGTCATTGGATGAACTGCTAATATATTTCCTATGGAAAATAATACTTTTAATAATTTCACATTCATTTCACCAGAGTTGTGAACGAACTATGTTTATTCATTCTTTGATGTCGATGAAATATTTATTTTTATGAAGTTTTCTGAAGCGTAAATAAACAAATAATTGAATTAATGGATGCAATTGAAGCACCAGTATTTACTATCAACTCAATATTTTGAGAATAACAGTAATCGATTTTTCTATATTTTTCACACATTACCGCATAAAAGAATTAGAATTATTAGAAGGAAATATACAGAGTGAAATGACTAATTCTTAGTAAAAGATGAAATTTTTATTAATATTCGAGAAACCGGATTCCGAAATATTCATCAATTCTTCATTTACTGTACAGATTTCGATATTTGAGTACTGCTGCTGTAAAATATTGAGAATAGAGGAAAATGAATAGCATTTCCGTGGTCATTTTTGGAAATTTAAAAAAATTTCGGAATAACACCGAAGTGGCAATATCTCGCTTGCTTTGAAGTTATGTGGAAATGATTTTAACATTCTATAGGCACTTTCTCACATAGATTCAAGAGCGGAATTGTTTTTATAACGATTTTAAGTTATAATGCGTTTTTCATATATGAACCATTGATAAATTCATTTTGTTGAATAGTTTTTCCTTTCAAAATATATCACATGTGCCTCTATATTGTCATCGAGGTCGCGTTTCCATGAGAAACTGAAATTTGATAACTTTTCCTTAATTTTATCTAGTAACTCTATTCTCTCCATTCCCAAAATTTACATGGAAAGATTGAAACACCTCAGTATGTTCTACTGATGACAGTTCAGATAAATTTTCAATGTTTTTTCATTAAGTTACAACTATTATGTGCATATAGTATCGTTTGTAATAACGAAGCGTACATGCTGTACGAAAATGTTGATCGCATATCGACCCCGACATTGAATATTAATATGGCGATGTACGTTTACATTCGACCATCAATGTTCGTTTTGCCAATCGAATATTCCATCAGTACTGATATAAACTCCATCAGTCTAAATTATTTCTCGAAAAAAAGCGGATTTTCTTCTATCATGGCTGCAAAAACTTGGATATTCTCATTTTATAATATGCCTACTCGAAATCGATGGGTTGGCAATTACACTACCTATCATATCAATTGTTACAACGTCTCCATCAACTGCATCATATTCTCATCACCTTGGGACGTTAAATGTACCTTGGTTCATGAGATTTTTCCCCAATTTATCGAATATAGTTTTATGAGGCTAGTTTAGGTTAGATAGAATATAACATTCAACATTGATTGAATATAACATTCAATCATATCAAACTTTTCAAAATTTGCTTGCGCCATGGTCACTTCGTTATTACAAACGGTAGTGTAATACACCAAGAAATTAACACAAAAATTTAAAATCCTAATCCTTTTAGAAGAAATTTAGACATGTGAAAAATTATTTTTCCAGTAATCCATCAGCACTAAAGAATACTTGAGAATAATCGAAATGATGATGGTACTCATAGAAATTGAAATAAAACAAATAATGAAAAATGCAAAACTTCTGGATGAAGTGCCCAACAACCTGTAAATACCAAATATTCTCACTCCTGACGAGAATTGCTGCATGAAATCTACGATTCATACTCAAGTGACCTTATAACATTCTGATCCATTTCGTTTCGAGTTCGATTAGTCTATTCCGAACGTCATTCACCATAGCTGGCTGGTTTTGCTGGCTTCTTTATCTTGTATTGAGAATATTCCAGAGATGTTGGTGGGAATGAGTTCTGGACTCCATTGAAGTTGTTCCGTGATCTGGAAAAGCTAGTTCCTAACCATATGAGCCATATGAAGTCTGGCATAATCATACATAAACAATAAGTTTTCACCAATATTTGCCTCAATTGGTACAACATGTTCTTCTGAAATATGTGTAACATATCACTGAACGTTCAGGAATCCATTATTTACAATGGCCAGATCATTGCAGGCGTTCAAAGAAATTCCTGGCCACACCATTACTGCACCTCCACCGGGTCCATAAGTAAGTAAAAAATTACATCGGACATATCTCCTATGTCGTCTACCTTACACTAGAGAACGTGAATCGCAATGAGAAAGACAAAATCTAGGCTCATCTGTAAATAATTCTCTGCAAGTCAGCTTCCAACGAATTTACATATTCCCTTGCAAAATTAGAGCTTGGCTTCGAGCTGCGACACGAGGTATCAAACCAAATTCCTTGAGATGTTGTCATATCGTTTCAGTGCTAATTTGTACTCCACTGTTCTGTCGAAACTAAATTTGAAGATGCCTAGCAATAGCGAACCGTTGTCTCAACAAGGAAATTCTTAAATAACGATCATGCATCAGCGTTGTTGCTTGAGCTCGTCATTGCCAGGTTTCTCTTTGAGATTACCAGCCACCTTGTATCTACGGATCATTATAAAAACAGTTGAATGGGACACCCCAAGCCTCCCAACCTATTCTTGTATAGGTCCTTAGGTCATCTGACACCACTGCTGCAGCACATTAGGCCGGCATCAAGTTTCGTGAAGAACAAACGTTACTCGCAAAAATTGATCAACAACTGCTGTTATTTGAATTGTGGAGGCCGTTACTTGATGTAGATCCATGATATAAATGAGATAAAAAACACAAGGTTTAATTTTAATCTACACTTTATTTGAAAAAATTCGACAACGTTTCGCTGACACAGCTTTATCAAGAATGACAAACAGAATGAAGAGTATGGTATTATAAACAAATCGTAGAACAAGTTGGATGAATAACAGGAAAATCCACACCGAGCCATTGTACAGTTAGTATGAAAGGTAATAAAAACTAATGAAACAAGTTAAGTAGGGGTGAGTAATTCAAATCTACCTGTTCATTCAAAAGCTTGTCCGAATGTTTGTATCTATTTATTTCTAATGCTTCTAGGAGATCCAATTTTAAACTTTTTGATTTTATATGTAATATGTCAAAGTTTTTATTGAATGAATGGTTTTCTTTTATTAAGTGGTTTGAATAATTTGAATCAGATTTATTTTTATCGAACCTACGTTTATGTTCAGATGTTCTTATACCAAAACTCCTATAGGTCCTACCGATATAAATTTTATCACAAGAACCGCAATTGAGTTTATAGATTCCTGATTTAATCGATTTTTCAACACGAGATTTATTATTTTTAATATGTTTACCTAAGTTATTAGAAGTTTTGAAAGTAATATTAAGATTTTGTTTGACGAGAAAGGATTTAATATTTGTACTTGCAGAACCGCAGAATGTTAAACTATTGAATATTTTATAGTCTTTATGAATAGGATATACTTCATTTATTGCTTTCTGATACAGTTTTTACGAATGATTAGATCTATCATATCCGGATTATATGAATTATTAATGGCTATCTGTTTGATGATGTTTAACTCTTTATTATAATCTTCTACTGATAAAGGTAAATTGAGTAACCGATGTACCATGCTGTTTAAAGCTGCAACTTTGTGTTGAATTGGATTTAATGAGTAGTTATGTATAATTGTATCAGTATGTGTTGGTTTACGAAAGACCGAAAAACATGATTATTATTTCGTTTAGTGATTTTCAAGTCCAAAAATTAATGGAATCGTTCTGTTCAATTTCTATCGTGAATTTAATGTTCAAATGGATGGAATTAATGAAATTAAGAAATAAGTCTAATTGACGAGTAGTTCCAATGAAACATACTAAGATGTCGTCAACATATCTATACCAATAAAGAAATTTGGAAATGAGTGGATGTGTATGAATTTTCTGTTCAATATTATTCATAAAAATCTCTGCTAAAAGTGGACTCAAAGGATTTCCATGATCAAACCATTTTCACTACTGTAATAGATGTTGTTGAAAGAAAAATAATTTTGTTCAATGTAAACGTCCAACAGATTCAATATTTCTGATTTAATTATGTGGTTAACATGATTCGAATTCAACATGTTTTCGATTAATATTTTGACATCACCTGGAAGAACATTTGGGTATAAAATCTCAACATCAAACGAAATAAGTTTTGCGTTAGGTGGTAGCTTAACGTTTTTATGTTATTTATCAATTCGAAAGAATTTTTATAGAAAATTTTGATTTGAATGAACAATAATTTTTAATGAATTCTATAAGGTAGTGCGACAATTTCACGGCTGGGGCTGTAACGTAAGATACGACTGGTCTAACGGGGTTATTTACTTTATGCAATTTAATGAGTGAATACAGTTGAGGTGGTTGATGGTTTGGTAAAATTAATTTGTATTTATCTATTGCTTTAATTAAAGATTTTGCGTCATTTATTGCAATTTTAATATTTTTCTGGAATGTAATAGTTGGATCTTTGTTTAAAATTGTATAGTTTCCGGACGCAATGAAATTTCGAGTTTTAAATAGGTAGTCATTTTTATTTAACGCAATAACAGTATTACCCTTATCTGCTTTTGTAAAAATAACTTCATTTAGTTGAGATTTTTGTTTGATGGCCTTTAAAATATTTTGTTCTTTACTCGTTTTAAAGTCAGCTAATGATTCATTTTTATAATGTTAGATGCTAAATATTTAAGGTGAGTGTTATTAGGAATATTTTTCAGAGAAATTTCAGTATCTATGCCAAGTCCTCTAAATCAGATTTTATCTTGTTTGTTTTAATATTGTGTTTGAAACCTTTCTCCAAAAGATTTGTTTCATCAGTTGTGAAATTAGTATCAGAAAGGTTAACGAATCTATCAAAAAATTGATGGTCAGAAAATTCAGTTTTACGTGGAGTAGGTTTCGGTTTTCGTGACACGAGAAACTTTAATTTGCGGTATTGGATGGTATATTTATTATGTATTATTGATCTAATTTTGAATCTATTATTATAATCTAATGAATCGAATTCAAGTGGATGAAGATAACTGCTGTTATCAAAATGTGGTGGTACCTTGTAAATTCTCAATTTATTTGTTTTTCATTTCTCATGAGAGTAACATGTGCACAATCTTGAAAACAGCCAAAATATTCAAGGTGGCTCGTTTGAAATGAAAAATTATTTTTGCGTAGAAGATTCATCAAAATTGCTTTTCTCATATACCGTTATAAACTGATATTCTATTTCTCTGCTCAACCACTTTGCCCTATTCAAGTTTGAGGGATTGAAGCTCTCCCTTTCAGGGGGTTTCTCCTTAAAGCCTCAAATATACCGTCAAAGGGTCTCCTCCTAACAAAACTTTTTCCAATCACTGTGGGATAAGAAAAATACTGGGTCAATATATTAAAAAAAACAATAGATAATGAATTTAATGTAGATCTTTATTTTTACAAAATAAGTATTTCATTTATCCCCACCATACGCCAGCAATGTTTGCAGCGGCGTCAGCAACATCCAGTCCTCTCCTAATCTGTAAATAATATTAAATCATCAAAACTTTCGAAAATTTCACTTGTTTCATATTATGATAGTAAGAAAAACATGTCTTTCGAAAAATTCATTTTACTGAATTTAAGAAGAAAGAAATACTTTTTCAATCCGTATATAATATTGAAACTCTCAAAAATTTGATTTAAGAAGAAGAATGAAAGTAAATTCACATCAAATCTGTGTGGAATACCTTGTTTCTCATCCTTTTTTGAACGTAGCACTCCGAAATAAGACCTTCTTCAGGTCAGTATATGCCTCAACTGAACAATTTTGGAATTAATCAATATTTTTTTTAAAATTTTACTTTTTTCGAACTTCTCCTGTATATACTGAAATGGCCTTAGAATATCAATTTTAATAATCAATTATTCTGATAAACCCATATGTCCACGAGCAATAATTAGTTGTTGATATAGCTATACAAGGTGTTCTTAATGGATAAAAATTTAGTTTGAGATCCAACCTTAGTATTTTTCTTATTTCAAATTAAACAATATCTATTCAAATGTATTAGGTGCCACAATAAATTCAGAGGTGAGAATAATTTTGTACTAGAATTTTCACATAATCTCATAAAAATTAGCATAAAAATGCTCAAACATGGTCTAACTAGGAACGATATCCGAAAAATGCCTAAGTTATGTTAGGTTAGGTTAGATGGATGAGCTTCAAAATAGTTTATGTTATCTTCTGTCCTCCCGGCTTTCGAAAAAACCCGTCTTTCCAAAAAGAGACGAAATTTAAGAAATTGTCATTGAGTGTTCTGCAGGTCCGTCTAATATTCATATGTCACTGGCCATAAATCACAAGAATATTAATGATCTGTTAATTTGTGTACGAGGGCGGTTCGATAGTGTCCGACCTCTACGTGAAGATGGTAGCACTCGTAAGTAAAAGCTAGTATATTTTAAATAATTGATCGATGAAGCCTGAACTACGTGATAGTTGATATTCATAATGACGGTCAAAATTTTCTTGCAAATTTTTCTTTAAATTAAACAAGTTCCACGAAGAAATAATATATGGGCGATGTCAACCCAGATTATTGGGTCCATAATGATTCTAAAACATCTATAGATCATAATCGGCATCACTTGGAAGACTGAACTTGGCCATCGGGGCCTTCTCGGTCAAACAGAGGGGGAATTTGAGGAAATATCGCAGGTTATGTATTTTTTTATTATCTCCTTAGTCCTTTTCATGACCTTGCTTGCTATGTAAAATCTTTTCTTAGATCTGTGTAGACATATAAGAAGTAGGATTGTTGAAATATTTTTCTGTTGGTTTTCTTTTTCCATTATTACAGATTCCTGTCGCAAACCACTTCCTTTCTCCCTTGTCTTCGTTTGGAAATCATGGAATGCAAGAGAGAGAGAGAGAAGCGGCTAAGCAGAAAAATCTTTGGTACTCTTTATGTACACACGACACTAACACAACATAAACAGACAAGTTATTACTAGTGCAATAGCGACAGGGAAACGAGTTTTTTCCTCAGGTTTTTCAGTCGTTTATTGAATCATATACAATATAGTATGGTTCCCTGTTATATATATATATATATATATATATATATATATATATATATATATATATATATATATATATATATATATATATATAATGAATAATAAAATGAAACAAGTTACTATGTTTTAACTATCACTAATTCATTGATGTAAACTAACTAACATCAATAAAATGCTAGTAGAGGTCACAGTAACTTGAATAATGGTGATTGGTAGGTAATTAAGTCTACCTGGTCGTTAAGGAGCTTAACCCTTTCCACCCTAGATGCCTTGAAAATTTCCATCGATTCAAAAAATTGAGTTTATAAGATTTATCACAAGAATGAAGAATTTTTAGCTGTTGAAGTTCTGGAAAAGGATGACATTCATTCAGACAATGTGCAGCTAAAGCTGGATCATATTTCTGATGTAGGAATGACCAGAAATGTTTCTTGTATCTAGCCTTGAAAGAGAGTCCTGTTCGACCTATATAAAAGGAATTGCAGTCAGAACATGTTAATTGGTTTACTCCTGATTTTTTCGAATTTATCGTTTTCATCTTTTGTGTTGAAAAGCAGGCCTGACAATTTGCTAACTGGTTTGAATGCAATATGAACTTTTTCATTATCAGACAAAACTCTAGCAACCTGTTCTGACGTCTTCCCAAAATATGTTAGAGACATAATTTTTTCGGGCTTTTCTCCCTTGGATTGGGAAATATCATGTTGAATGTGTTGTTGCATATTTTTCGATTAATTAAACTCTATTGCTTTTATATCGAAGCCGTTGTTCTCTGCTATCAACATAATGGTGTTAAATTCTGATTTTCGGTCCATGTCCGATGAAGGCAAAGAAATCGCTCTTTGAATCATGGATTTGAAGGCTGCTATTTTTTGAGAATACGGGTGAAATGAATCTATGGGTATGACATTATCCGTGTACGCTGGTTTTCTGAAGATATTAATTGATAAACGGATATTATTCTCCCGGGTAATCCTTGGATCTAAGAAATTGATTTTACTATCGACTTCTGTTTCTACTTCGAAATTAATTTTAGGATGAATGTTATTAATGAAATTCAGGAAGATTTCTAGCTGTTCCAATGGAACATGCTAAAATGTCATCAACATATCAGTACAAAAATATTTTGGTACCGATATGTTGATGATATGTTGATCTATACCCGGAATGGCACGCCGGTGACGAAGACGTTTGTTTTTGTTGGAAGCCACGAAGCAGCTTGTTGAGCCTATGATAAAACGACCTATAAAAGACACATCCGTTCGTACATAATACTCAACCAACAGCAAGTATGAACGTAATTTGATTGAGGAGGTCGTTACTTGATGAAAATCGATATACATATTTTCAATGAAATAAAACTATGGTATTTAGATTTTCGCTATATTAACAAAACTATGACCGGTTTCACCACACTGTGTTGCTTCAGATAGATACAAACTAATGAACAGAGTTATTCCTTATGTATTAGTCTCATTTCCTACTTAATATTACAATAGGTACAAGTACAAGGAATATGTTGGAAAACCCATCAGAGTTGCTTACTTTATGAATTGAAAAGATTGAGTAGAGGAGAAGGATTTTGATCTAATTGACTATTAAGTAACCTACCTGAATTCTTTTCTTTGTTGATCTCTAAAATTTCCAATAGATTGAGTTTTGGTCTATTATTTTCATTGTGTAAAATTTTGAAATTATCATTAAAGTTATGGTTTTCTTCGATTAAGTGATTAGAATAATGGAAATCCGATTTATGATAATTAAAACTACGTTTGTGCTCGGATAATCTAACTTTGAAATTTCTGTGAAAGTTCTACCAATATAAATTTTATTACAATCCCCGCAAGTCAGTTTATAAACACCGGATTTATTACCTTTATCAATCTTAGATTTGCAGTTTTTATATGTTGACCTAAAGAATTATCAGTTCGGAATGCTATATTGAAATTATAATGCGAGAGTAATGATTTTAATTTTAGACTAGGATTATCAATATAAGTTAAGCTGTTGTATTTTGTGTTAGAACTTTTATACTTGGAAATATTTTCTGGATTGCTTTTGAACATTTTTTGCGTGAAATGATGTTCTAAATCATACTTAGACTGTAACCGTTACTGACTGCTATTTGTTTAATTATATTTAGCTCTTCTATAAAATTATATTGTGATATTGGGATATTAATGGGTCTATGTAAGCTGCTAATTTATGTGGATAGGGATGTGTTGATGAGCTGTGAATAGTAATATTTGTATGCAATGGCTTATGACAAATAGAAAAATCATGTCTGCCGGTAATTTTAGTAATAGTTAAATCCAGAAAGTTAATGGGGTTTTTGTTTCTATCTCTTATGTGAATTCAATATTATAGTGAATTTTGGTAATGAATGTTTTGAATGACTCTAATTGTCTATCTGTGCCAGTAAAACAACAAATGAAATAATTTTGTTCTAAACAAATTTCTATAAGGTGTAATATTTCTGATTGAATAACTGGATTGTCTTTATTAATTTGTAGGTGGTTTTTGATGAGTTTCACTGTATCACTAGGTGGAACACTAGGGAAGAGATTTACTACATCCCATGACATAAGTTTAGCGTTCGGTGGTAGTATCGTGTGCTGAATTTTATTTATTAGGACTGAAGAGTTTTTTATTAAGAATTTAGGTTCAAAATTAGCGCACTATTGAATGATGTCTATGAGAATTGATGAAAGTTTTGCAGCTGGAGCTTGAAAATCTGAAACTACTGGTCTAATGGGAAGGCCTGTTTTATGGAGTTTGACGAGGGAGTAAAGTTTTGGTGATTGGAGGTTGTCAATGAAAAGTTTATATTTTTGGTTGGTAGGTATTTTAGACTTGGCATACTCTAAAGCGTTTTTACTATGGATTAAAATTTATTAGATGAATCTTGATCAATTGTTTCATAACTACCTGTTTCAATGGAACTTTGAGATTTTAATGAATAATCTGCTTGATTTAAGGCTATGACTGCATGACCTTTGTCTGCTTTAGTGAATATGATATCTTCAGATGCGGAATTAGATTCAATGGACTTTAAAGTTGTATTTTCGAATTTCTTAGGTTGAACACTAGTTATGAAAAATTGATAAAGATTCAACTAATAAATTTCAATCCATAGTTAAAAACTTTAGAGTATGTAAATTTTATAACACCTACCAACCAAAAATATAAAATTTTCATGGACAACCCGCAATCACCAAAACTTTACTCCCCTATCCAACTCCATAAAACAGAGCATCCCATTAGACCAGTAGTTTCATATTTTCAAGGTCCAGCCGATAATTCTTAAGACCGACATATAGAAACTGCAAATCTAAAATTGATAAAGGTAATAAATCCGGTGTTTATTAACTGTCTTGCGCGGATTATAATAAAGTTTATATTGGTAAAACTTTCAGAAATTTCAAAGTTAGATTATCCGAGCCCAAACGTAGTTTTAATTATCATAAATCAGATTCCCATTATTCTAATCACTTAATCGACGAAAACCATAACTTTAATGATAATTTCAAAATTTTACACAATGAAAATAATAGACAAAAACATAATCTATTGGAAATTTTAGAGATCAACAAAGAAAAGAATTCAGGTAGGTTACTTTATAGTCTTTTTGAATTTGGGAGGCTTTTACTTGGTAAAATTCCATTATCAATAATAAAAAACAAGTACTGTGTTTTAAGGAATTTTACTTAATAATTGCGATTCGTAACGCGTTTCACTACACCGTAGCTTCTTCAGACGAATGATTATGCAGAAAATGTAAATGAGAATATAACTATAAATGTTCTTGAGTAATTAAAAGCTTATTGGTCGGCTCCTCCTAAGTGGTTATTTATGGCAGGTATATCCAATAAAATTAAGGAATAGATTGCTCCCCGAAAAGATTCAATAGAGGTGAAGGGCTTAAATCGACTTGTTCATTGATGAGTCTATCTGAGTGTTTGTATTTATTTATTTCTAAAGTTTCCCAAAGATCTACCTTCCAATATTTATTATCTGTATGCAAAATTTCAAACTGTGGGTCGAAAGAATGATTATTTTCTAAGAGATGATTCGCGTAATTTGAATCTGATTTTTTATTTGAAAACTGCGTTTATGTTCCGATATTCTAATATTAAAATTTCTATGTGTTCTACCAATGTAGAAATTATCACAGTCATTGCAATTCAATCTATAAACACCTGATTTATTGTTTTACCTGGTTTGGTTTTATTATTTTTATATATTTGCCTAAATTATTATTAGTTTGGAAAGCTATGTTGAAATTATTGCTACTTAAGAATGATTTCAGTTTCTCACTTGTAATGCCAACGTAGGTTAAGGTGTTGAATTTTGTTTCAATTTATCGACAGGGTAAACTTCATTCAATGCGATTCTACTTTGTTTTTTATTTAAAATATTATTTATTAGTTTGGGATTGTAACCATTATTTTTGGCTATTTGTTTAATCAAATTTAGTTCTTTGTTGAAATTTTCTGGTGATAGCGGGATGTTAATCAATCTATGAATAAAACTATTGAATGCTGACATTTTATGTTGATATGGATGACACGACGAGTTATGTATTATAATATCTGTATGTGACGGCTTATGGTAAATTGCAAAAACATGTTTTCCATTTTCATTCGAAATTGTTACGTCTAAGAAATTTATCGAATTATTGCTTTCTATTTCGGTTGTGAATGCAATTTTGGATGTAATGAATTTATATGATTTTCGAAAATTTTCAACTGTCTATCTGTTCCTGTGAAGCAAATAATGATATCGTCTACATAGCGATACCAGTATAAACAATATTTACTGAGTGGATGATTATGAATTAATTTCTCTAAGTTATTCATGAAAATTTCTGCTAACAAAGGACTCAACGGATTGCCCATAATCAAGCCGTCTTCAATAGTATAATATTTGTAATTGAAATGGAAATAATTTTGATCTAAACAAATTTTTAATAATGAAAGAATATCTGATTTAATGATAGTATTGACATGATTCCTTTCTAATAATTCTTCAACTAAGTAATACGTATCTTTTGGAGGAATGTTGTTCCTTGAAATGGAAATAATTTTGATCTAAACAAATTTTTAATAATGAAAGAATATCTGATTTAATGATAGTATTGACATGATTCCTTTCTAATAATTCTTCAACTAAGTAATACGTATCTTTTGGAGGAATGTTGTTCCTTGAAATGGAATAATTTTGATCTAAACAAATTTTTAATAATGATTTAATATCTGATTTTTCAACTTCACAGTGATACGTATCTTTTGGAGGAACAACATTCTCCAAAAGATACGTATTACTTAGTTGAAGAATTATTAGAAAGGAATCATGTCAATACTATCATTAAATCAGATATTCTTTCATTATTAAAAATTTGTTTAGATCAAAATTATTTCCATTTCAATTACAAATATTATACTATTGAAGACGGCTTGATTATGGGCAATCCGTTGAGTCCTTTGTTAGCAGAAATTTTCATGAATAACTTAGAGAAATTAATTCATAATCATCCACTCAGTAAATATTGTTTATACTGGTATCGCTATGTAGACGATATCATTATTTGCTTCACAGGAACAGATAGACAGTTAAAATTTTCGAAAATCATATAAATTCATTACATCCAAAAATTGCATTCACAACCGAAATAGAAAGCAATAATTCGATAAATTTCTTAGACGTAACAATTTCGAATGAAAATGGAAAACATGTTTTCGCAATTTACCATAAGCCGTCACATACAGATATTATAATACTTAACTCGTCGTGTCATCCATATCAACATAAAATGTCAGCATTCAATAGTTTTATTCATAGATTGATTAACATCCCGCTATCACCAGAAAATTTCAACAAAGAACTAAATTTGATTAAACAAATAGCCAAAATAATGGTTACAATCCCAAACTAATAAATAATATTTTAAATAAAAACAAAGTAGAATCGCATTGAATGAAGTTTACCCTGTCGATAAATTGAAACAAAAATTCAACACCTTAACCTACGTTGGCATTATAAGTGAGAAACTGAAATCATTCTTAAGTAGCAATAATTTCAACATAGCTTTCCAAACTAATAATAATTTAGGCAAATATATAAAAATAATAAAACCAAACCAGGTAAAAACAATAAATCAGGTGTTTATAGATTGAATTGCAATGACTGTGATAATTTCTACATTGGTAGAACACATAGAAATTTTAATATTAGAATATCGGAACATAAACGCAATTTTTCAAATAAAAATCAGATTCAAATTACGCGAATCATCTCTTAGAAAATAATCATTCTTTCGACCCACAGTTTGAAATTTTGCATACAGATAATAAATATTGGAAGGTAGATCTTTGGGAAACTTTAGAAATAAATAAATACAAACACTCAGGTAGACTCATCAATGAACAAGTCGATTTAAGCCCTACACCTCTATTGAATCTTTTCGGGAGCAATCTATTCCTTAATTTTATTGGATATACCTGCCATAAATAACCACTTAGGAGGAGCCGACCAATAAGCTTTTAATTACTCAAGAACATTTATAGTTATATTCTCATTTACATTTTTCTGCATAATCATTCGTCTGAAGAAGCTACGGTGTAGTGAAACGCGTTACGAATCGCAATTATTAAGTAAAATTCTTAAAACACAGTACTTGTTTTTATTATTACTTTATAGTCAATTAGATCTAAATCCTTCTCCTTCACTCAATCTTTTCAATTCATATAGTAAGCAACTCCGATAGGTTTTCCAACATACTCCTTGTACTTATACCTATTGTAATAGTAAGTAGGAAATAAGACTAATTTATAAGGAATAACTCTGTTCATTAGTTTGTATCTATCTGATGAAGCCACAGTGTGGTGAAATCGGTCATAGTTTTGTTAATAAAGTGAAAATCTAAATACCATGGTTTTTTCTATTTTTTATACGATGGAGGTCCAAAGCTTGTCAAATTTTAAGACAAAACGTTGAAAATATAAGATGTGCCTGAGAAATGAGGACACGAAAATAAATAAAAAGTGTAATATTGTAGAAATTTTGTTGGTAAGTCTCATCGGGAAGAGAAAGTAAAGTATCAATGCTAAATTGTAGATAATTAAAAAATAGGATATCTATTAAAATGAATAAAGTTAGATCAGCAATCAATTTGTATTATTTCTAATAAATTTACCACAAATGTTCAAGACAAATAAACGCATAAAAACCGAAAATTGAAGTGGGGTCCTGAGGGGACCACCGTGGTAGTCTACGTTTGTCCTGACCCGTGGTACTCGGAGGATATTATCATATTAAACTATTTCCATTGTTTCCTGCAGATACATACGTGTGGAAAATTGAATTGTTCTCACTAAATGGCGAATTACGAATTGTCGTGCCATTCTATTTAAGTAATACTCCAAAATTAAGGGATCATGTATTATACAGTGAGAAAATGAATCGAATGAAGTAAAACTACTAAAAAAAATTATCAAATCAAATCAAAACTTACATGTTTCCATTTTACTCTAGGGTCAGCCATTGCTTCTGGTTCTGGTTCTGGCTCGGGTTCTGGATCGGGATTAGGGTAAGCGGAAGTGAAAGCGAATAGGCCAATAATAACGGCGAACATAAAGAAGAATCTTAAATTCATGGTAACTTTTTGTTGATACAACCTGATGTGAATGAGAAGCAAGCATTCTTATATATAGTTGAAAATTTTCCGCTTCCTGTGGTTTCAACAAGATTTCGTTAGTTATCTGTTTGTGTCGCAGGTATTGCACAATATCTTTTGCAATTTCACATTGGATGTTTCAAAAGATAGGAAAAATGTTTAAATGTCCTATTTTTCCGAATTATCGTAACTCAAGTATTTGCATAACAGGACCATTGACCCGCCGGTTGTTTCCGGTAGAAATATATCAAGAGTGGTTCGAATGATTTTCATGAAAATTCTACGAGGGATGTTGTCAGATATGTCTATTGATTATATTCCATTCAGAAAAGATATAGAGTAATGAAACATGTGTGACAGAATAGCTATGGATGTGAGCTCACTGCTCGAGTTTTAGTTTAAAATATCGCTATGCATCAAATATGCAAGTATTGGTTTAACTATAATATACTGTACCTACACCAGGCAAAGTTTCAAATGATTCCAGGATGTATACTTTGGTGAACAATAAATGTCATACTCCTTGATCGATTCTCGGAAATTTGTCCTGTTAAACTCATTCTGTGGACTTCATCAAGGCAAATCGAATGCAGTATTTTACTTGGAGAATAATGTAACATTCTGTTCGGTCACATAAGTGTAGAGTCAACTGTCCCACAGTGAATCATATTCCACAGTGAACCATTTGAGCATAGGTAAAAACTATTCATAGCCCATTGAAATGTTACAATTTCAAGGCAGAATATAGGAATTTTTAGAGGACGCAATTTTATTTTTTGGGACAATGAGAGGGGGTCGATAGAAGCTTAACCCCAAGTTTGTGGGGTTGCCGCTCTTGTCTCCTGGAAGCCTTCTTGGAAAAAGTGGTGCTAACATGTTTTCGCGATATCTAAAAACTATACATCCATAAGCTCATAACTTTTGCCTTAAATTTAAAATAAAGAAGAAATTTTCCTTTTTTCTGTATAACTTTTTTCATATATATATATATATATATATATATATATATATATATATATATATATATATATATATATATATATATATATATATATATATATATATATATATATATATATATATATCTATATATATGTATATATATCTATCTATATATATATATATATATATATATATATATATATATATATATATATATATATATATATATATATATATATATATATATATATATATATATATATATATACAGGCCCGCCATAAGCGGGCGTGCAAGGCGTGCAATGCACGCGGGCGGCGCATTCAGGGGGCGGCAAATCAGACAAACATCGACTAAAATTCAGACATTGTCACCTCACAATACTAAAAGATTATCCTTATAAAAATAATATGATGAACGGCGCCCAAATATTTCTTTTATATCGTAGCATTACATAGCGTCATCTATTGAAATTCATGAGAACAAAGTTAATCCGTATCGTGCTCTATGCGAAATAGGAAATCCCACAGATATCAGGGAAATCCTTAAAACTATATACTCATTTCTTTGTTTTTATTTATTTAACACAAATGCGAAAGTGATGTGAGTGAACAACAAACTTCAATTATTTGGTTATAGCCCTAATGTGAGATCCGGAAACGGTCCAGGGTACTTAAAATTAATAATATTCTGTATATTTTTGTGCGAAGTATGACTATAAAAATAATTTAGAAAATTATTTATATTATCCGTCGGCGCAAAAAATCATAATTATGGTAAGTGTCTTTGTTTAATTAATCAGCATATGGGCGCATTCATATAAACAGCAGGTATTCATGTAAAATTTAAAGGTTATTTTACTGAAAAACTTAAAGTAAAGATTTATTTAAAAAATGTATTAAAATTAATACAGAGTGTAACAAAAGTAACTTAAGTAACGAAAGGGGACATTCCATCTAATCAATACTTTTACTATGGGGTCAACTCTGAAGTCGCAAAAAAAATTAGTTATTCCATTACATTTGTGTGCAGTAGGTATGAACTTTTTTTCGCAGTAGTATTGTGATTATTATTGTGATTTAAAGGGTATTTTTTCTGTTATACAACTTAAGAGTGAAGATTTATAAAAAAATATTGAAATTATACCTATACAGGTGTAACAAAAGTAGCTTAAATCCCGAAAGAGAGTCATTCAACACATACATACGAACAACTTTTACTATAGGGTCAACGGTGAAATCGCGAAAAAAAAATAACTATTCCATACAAAATGTATGAAAAAGCTGATTTTTTTTCGCGATTTCAGTGTTGACCCCCTAGTAAAGGTTGTTCGCAATAATGGGTGGAATGATCGACCCCCTTTTGGGATTTAAGTTACTTTTGTACAACCGTATACTAAACTTTTTCAAAAAAATTCCAGGAACCGCAAAAAAGGAAAGCAATTTCAGGAGCTCAATTTCGACGGCAAAAACGAGAAAAAGATACAGAGAAAAAAACTAGCGGGATCTCTTGAGAAATTTTTCAGCAAACCAGAAAATAGGGACTCTGAATGTCAAGAGAATGTTGACGTAGATGTAGCTTCAACAAGCGCAGCTTTAAATCTAGAAGTTATGGAGGTATCTGAAGAGAAAATGTTAGTCCTTCAGAAGGAGACTCAAGTGAAACTAAAAAAAGAGAAAGTAGTGCTAAAGAACCTGTGAGCAATTTATCGTCATCAAGTAGCTGTTTAGATTGTGGTGATGATCCCGGTTCGTGGCCCGCCAGTATGACTAATGATATTGTTAATATTTTGGTTAGCCGTGGTCCCGTGCAGCTGTTTAACCACAATTTTCCTGCTAATATCGATGGAAGAAAATTTGCAAACAGTTATTACTCTAGAAATCTTGCTAATGGGGAAAATATTAACAGAGAATGGCTTGTTTACTCTACGTCAAAAGATTCAGTCTATTGTTTTTGTTGTTAAATATTCAGTAAAACTGTAAGTAGTCTGTCAGCTCCAAGCGGTTTTTCCGATTGGCAACATCTGTCATCTACCTTCAAACGACACGAAACAAGCATTTCCATAGCGAAAATTTAAAATGTTGGGTCCAACTAAATCATATGTTAAAAAATAAAACTACTGTAAATCAAATGCAACTGAGACTATAAGAATCTGAAAAAAACAATGGTGTGATGTATTGGAAAGGATCATAGCTGTTATAAAATTTTATCTCATCAATGTCTGGCGTTTAGGGCTCGTCCAAAATATTATATGAGCATGATAATGGTAATTTTCTCAAAGCAATAGAAATGATAGCATCCTTTGATTCAGTTATGCGGGAACATATTCACAGAATTCAAGCCTGGAAATTCGATTCAACTCGCATGACTCACTATTTAGAAGATCAGATTCAGAATGAAATCATTGATTTACTCGGCACGACCATAAAAAATTATATCCTGAACAAAGTCAGAGAATCAAAATATTTCTCTATCATACTAGATTGCACACCAGATGTAAGTCACACAGAACAAATTACAGTTATACTAAGGTATGTTGTTTTAAACAGTGAAACTAAAAATGTTACAATATGCGAAAGTTTTATTGGCATCTGTCCGATAACCAGCTCCACAGGTGAAGGACTATTAAATTTTGTTTTAGATTTATTTTCGCAATTAAACCTTGATATCAAAAACTTACGTGGCCAAGGTTATGACAATGGTTCTAATATGCGTGGAAAACACAATGGATTACAAAAAAATATTGAAATGAATAATCGTGCATTTTACGTTCCATGCTCGGCGCATAGTCTCAATTTGGTCGTTAACGATGCGGCAAATATAACGCACGACACGGTCAACTTTTTCAACTTAATTCAAGAAATTTACGTTTTCTTTTCGTCTTCTACCAAAAGGTGGTCCATAATTTGCAAGCATTTACCTGATTTAAAACTAAAGGCATTAAGTGCCACGCGATGGTCTAGCAGAATCGATGCAGTCAAACCTTTACGGTATCACCTCGAAAAATATTTGACGCTTTACTTGAAATATCAGATAACAATTCGTCGGAATGGGATTGTATAACAACTCACAAAGCACATTCGCTTGCTTTGAATATTCAAAATTATAGATTTATTTGCTTAGTTGTAATTTGGTTTGATATTTTAAACGAAATTAATGCTATTAGCAAAATGATGCAAAACCCACAATAAATACTCAAATCTGCATAAATTTGTTAAATAAATTAATTCATAAATTCACCGAATATCGCACAGATGAGCATTTCGAAAGGGTGTTAGAAGAAGCTACCACTGTGGCTCGGGAACTTAATGTAGATGCAGATTTTCCGCCTATAGATACCGTTCGTCCACGAAGAAAACCAACTTAATTTCAGTATGAACAGAGTGATGAAGTCTTACTAGACCCTAAAACAAAATACAAGGTAGATGTTTTTTTTAGGATCATGGACCAAACCTTAACTTCTTTAAAACGTAGATTCGATGAGTTAGAAACTTTTACCGACGTTTTTGGCTTTTTCACCAATAATAACTTGTTTAGTTACTTCAAAGATGATTTAATGAAACATTGTAAAGATTTGAATGTGAAGCTAAAAGATAGTTCAAGTAGTGACGCAGATATTGACGGTATAGATATGTTTAATGAAATCAATGCTTTAAAGTTGCATTTAACTGAAAACCAGTCTAATGATCCACAAACACTATTGCAATACATTTGTGCTAATGAATTAATGTCAACATTTCCGAATACAGCAATAGCGCTAAGGATACTACTTACATTGCCGATTTCAGTTGCATCTGGTGAAAGGTCATTTTCAAAGTTAAAAATAATAAAAAACTATTTAAGATCAACTATGCACCAGCAAAGACTAAGTAATTTAGCAATAATTTCAATTGAACATGAGATTCTAAATAGACTAGACACCAAAAAAATTATAGCTGATTTTGCCAACATGAAGGCAAGAAAGTGCAGTTTCTGTTAAATAACTTAATACCTATACCTACCTACATAATATGTATAAACTGCACCTTTCTTGCCTTCATTTTTTCATTTAATGTCGTATTAGTGAATCTATCTTGTATAAAATAACCTAATATAACATAGTTTTTCACTGTACAGCACTTTTTTTTCACATTTTTATAAACACCTAGGTTTTGTAGTTAGATAGGGGCGGCACGATAGGAATAGCACACCGGCGTTCAAACCGCTAGCGGCGGGCCTGATCACCATTACCTTAGCTTTTCCTTTGTTCATTTTCATAACACTCTTCTCCAATTCTCTGTTCCATATATTCAAGTTTTTCTGAAGATCTTTTTCATTGCTGGCCGATATCATTATATCATCCGCGTATACCCCTTCTGATACTTCTACTTGGTGTAAGTTTCTATGTCCAATCTGGATTTTCCTCACTCCTGTCGAGCAATTGGTGCACACCTGGTCAGTTATATAGCCCTTCAAGTTTTATTTATGGATATCTTATATCATAGAATTTGCTGTTTCATCATGCTTTCTCAGGATGTGATACAACATTAGCAGCCTATAATATGGGGAAACTAAAATTTATGAAAATTATGGAGAAACATCCAGAATTAGCTGGTGGTATTGCACTATTCTTGAGTGAAAAAGTCGTCCATCTTTGCTCACTCTTGTTGGCGAACGTTTTTTCGTAGCTTTAAACGGCGGTACTGAAGACGACTCATTAGGTGGCATGCAATATAAACAATTTGCCAAGACAGTGACTAAAAATTCATTTAGTTTGTCAGCGCTGCATCCCACACAAGTCACAGTCTCCGAGTATATCACCAGGTCCAGTCGTGGCTCGGATGGTATCAAAATACTGAAGACTGGGGCTGGAAAAACCATACAAAACTAACCTACAGACTCTACCGAATAGGTTAGACGGGGAAAAGAGTTAGCAATGAATAAGTGTAATTGTAGGTAGGGATTTAACCAAAATTTTTGAAAATGTATTTTCAATAAAAAAGAAAGATCGTAAAACTAAGTTGAACATTTTGTTTTGACCGGATGAGCATTTACGAACCCGGTCAATTTTGGAGCGCCGTAACAGCGTTTTGAATGAATGAAATTGAAAAAAAAAAAAACTTCCTCAAAAGACCATCTACAAGATTGGTCTGAGGTAATTTTTTTGTAAAATGTATAAAAAAAAAGTTATAGAGCAAAAAAGAAAATTTTCATAGAAATTTTATCACTTTTTCGCTTATAACTTGTATAACTTTTTTGCTTATAATTTTAAACTTAAGGCAAAAAGTTACATAGGTAAAGCAATTTTCTACAAATTATGACCCCACAAATTTTTTGTAGGATGTTTAGTTCTCGAGATATTCCGCGAAAGGTGTTTGCATCGCTTTTTTTTTAAGATGACGGTACAAGGGCGGCAACCCCACAAACTTGGCGTTGAGCTTCTATTGACCCCTCCCCCCTCATGTCCCAAAAATAAAATTGCGTCCTCTAAAAAATGCAAAGCTCATGTAGCATTTCAATGGACTATCACTGTTGGAATAAAAGAAAAGCGGTAGTATAACCACCACCCGCTTTCGCGTCCACTCCCCAATCAGTACTATTCGAACGCGTGACGGAAGAGTACGTAGACATTCAAAAGGACATCATAGCAAACCAACCTCAAGAAGATATCATTTAAAAACCATTAATGCATGAGGACAAAACATAGTTAATTATTCAGTCAATCAAATTTTTAATAACGAACAAGAACTTAATTACATATTTAAAAGACAGCGCTTTTCTATTCTATGGATTGACAAATATAGATTTTCGATTAGCTTACGAAACAGCAATAATCAATAAAATTAAGATTCCGACATCCAGGAAGCAAAATAATATGGTAGGCATTGAATAGCTAAGATCGTTTTGGTCTCGTCATCCCGAGTCGACCCTAAGGATGCCAGAAAGTTGTAGCTTGGCTCAAGCTACGGGTTTTGATCGCCATATAATAGATAAATATTTTTAGAATCTTCAAGAGGTTATAAAACGTCATCATTGTTTCGGCGATGGTACACATGTGTACAGTTTGGATGAAACGGCTACGACAACAGTACAAAAACCACCGAAGGTTTTGGCACCAAAAGCAATAAGAGATCTTTCGAAAATTACAAGTGGCGATTGTATGTGCTAGTGGCCAAGCACTCCCACCTGTTGTAGTATTCCCACGTAAAAGTTTTAAAAATTTCATTATTGAAGACACACCATCTGGCATTCTAAGATTTGCAACAGAAAGTGGGTGTATGAATACAGGATTGTTTCCGGATGTCATTGAACATTTCATAAAGCAACGTTCATATTCGAAAGACAATCCTTCACTGCTTATTTTTGATAATTATGAATCACACTTATCTAAAGAATCTTTAGAACTGGCGAATACAGATACCGTTACGATTCTCATGTTGCCACCACACCCATCCCACAAAACACAACCACTCGATATAGGGTTATTTAAGCCATTCAAGACGTACTTACAGTGCAAGCATGGATTCTTGGATGATGAAGAATCCAGGCCAACCAGTATCGATATATCAAGTGGGTGCCTTCATCGAAGAAGCATATCCGAAAGCTATGACACCTACATCAATAACAAATAGTTTTAGAAAAACTAGAATTTTCCCATTTGACTCATTGGTTTTCACGGACATTAATTTCTTGGGAAGGGCAGTGACCGATGATCGTTCAAACACACAAGAAATTGATCGTTCAAAAACATAAGAAACTGATTGTTGTGATGTGATTTTGATGATTGTCAAAAAGTATTGATTCGCAAAGAAATCTAACAGCTAACGAAAATTTTATAAGTTCAGCACAATTTCGTCCTCCTTCAAAAGCACAACCAAGGAAGAATATAAGGAAGAGCAGAACGAAAGGTAAAAGTATAATAATCACGGACACTCCAGAAAAAGACAAGATTGAAAGAGAGAGACTAGCTAAGAAGAGACAAAAAGAAATAAAAAACAAATCCAATAAAAGAATTAAAACAGTAAAAAAAGTGGTACAGGATAGTTCTAAATCTGAAAGTTGTATGATCTTGAAAAGTGATTATGTTATGACTGATGAAAATTCTGATGAAGAGAATATGCAGTGTGTAAAAGAACAGTTAAGGAAACTTACACGAGATCCTATCGAGGGGAATTTGTTCTCATTGAATTTCAAGGAAAAAAGGATAAAGTGTACTGCATCGGTAAGATTTTGGCAGTTAATAATGAGTATTATGAAGTTAGTTTCTCAAGAAAGAAGTCTTCAATACAATATAATTTCGTCAAATCTTTTCTCAGGTTTGTTTAGACATATAAGAAGTATGATTGTTGAAATTTTTTTTGCTGGTTTTTCTTTTTCCATTGTTACAGTTTCCTGTCCCAAACCCTTCCTTTCACCCTTGTCTTTGGAAATCATGGAATGCAAGACAGAATGAAGCAACTAAGCAGAGAAATCTTTGATACTCCTTATGTACACACGATAGTAACACAACATAAACAGACAAGCTATTGCTAGTGCAATAGCGACAGGAAAACGAGTTTATTTCTCAGGTTTTTTCACTCGTTTATTGAATCATATACAAGATAGTATGGTTCCCCTGCTACATTTCCTGAGCTCACAGTTAAGTGTGTTTTTTCTGACACACACCTAAATTGTGTGTCCGTGATTATTATACTTATACCTTTCTTTCTGCTCTTCCTTATATTCTTCCTTAGTTGTGCTTTTGAAGGAGGACGAAATTGTGCTGAACTTATAAAATTTTCGTTAGCTGTTAGATTTCTTTGCGAATCAATACTTTTTGACAATCATCAAAATCAAATCGCAACAATCAGTTTCTTGTGTTTTTGAACGATCAATTTCTTGTGTGTTTGAACGATCAATTTCCTGTATTTCGGGACCATCGGTCACTGCCCTTCCTAAGAAATTAATGTCCAGAACCAATGGGTCAAATGGGAAAATTCTAGTTTTTCTAAAACTATTAGTTATTGATATAGGTGTCATAGCTTTCGGATATGCTTCTTCGATGAAGGCATCCACTTTATATATGGATACTGGTCGGCCTGGATTCTTCATCATCCAAGAATCCATGCTTGCACTGTAAGTACGTCTTGAATGGCTTAAATAACCCTATATCGAGTGGTTGTGTTTTGTGGGATGGGTGTGGTGGCAACATGAGAATCGTAACGGTATTTGTATTCGCCAGTTCTAAAGATTCTTTAGATAAGTGTGATTCATAATTATCAAAAATAAGCAGTGAAGGATTGTCTTTCGAATATGATGACATCCAGAAACAATTCTGTATTCATACACCCACTTTCTGTAGCAAATCCTAGAATGCCAGATGGTGTGTCTTCAATAATGAAATTTTTAAAACTTTTACGTGGGAATACTACAACAGGTGGCAGTGCTTGGTCACTAGCACATACAATCGCACTTGTTGTACATAATATTTCTCTTTCGCCACTTGTAATTTTCGAAAGATCTCTTATTGCTTTTGGTGCCAAAACCTTCGGTGGTTTTTGTACTGTTGTCGTAGCCGTTTCATCCAAATTGTACACATGTGTGCCATCGCCGAAACAATGATGACGTTTTATAACCTCTTGGAGATTCTAAAAATATTTATCTATTATATGGCGATCAAAACCCGTAGCTTGAGCCAAGCTACAATTTTCTGGCATCCTTAGGGTCGAATCGGGATGACGAGACCGAAACGATCTTAGCTATTCAATGCCTGCCATATTATTTTGCTTCCTGGATGTCGGAATCTTTATTTTATTGATTATTGATTGACTGAATAATTTGGAACTAATTTTACGTTTTGTCCTCATACATTAATGGTTTTTAAATAATATCTTCTTGAGGTTGGTTTGCTATGATGTCCTTTTGAATGTGTCGTACGTACTCTTCCGTCACGCGTTCGAATACTACTGATTGGGGAGTGGACGCGAAAGCGGGTGGTGGTTATACTACCGCTTTTGTTTCATTCTAACAGTGATAGTCCATTGAAATGCTACATCAGCTTTGCATTTTTCAGAGGACGCAATTTTATTTTTGGGACATGAGGGGGAAGGGTCAATAGAAGCTCAACGCCAAGTTTGTGGGGTTACCGCCCTTGTACCGTCATCTTAAAAAAAAGTGGTGCAAACACCTTTTGCGGAATATCTCGAAAACTATACATCCTACAAAAAATTTGTGGGGTCATAATTTGTAGCAAATCGCTTTACCTATATAACTTTTTCTATTTTATTTATTGTAAATACAATTATTCAAATGTTTGTAAATCCTCTCATATTTGGAAACTTTCAATTAAGATTTTGAATAATTCGTCTTGTCTCAGATTTACATACTTAGACTCCACGCGAAGTTTATCGCGGAACACATTTGACCATATATATATATATATATATATATATATATATATATATATATATATATATATATATATATATATATATATATATATATATATATATATATATATATATATATATATATATATATATATATATATATATATATATATATATATATATATATATATATATATATATATATATATATATATATATATATATATATATATATATATATATATATATATATATATATATATATATATATATATATATATATATATATATATATATATATATATATATATATATATAACCTGAAAACATGCACTCGTTACACAATAAAGTACCACCTGAGCCGATCTACTGAACAGAAAGCTACTAATCCAACCAATTAGTTATTGTTTATGTCAATTGTGCGAATTTAAAAAATAATTAAAACTTGTCAAATTTCACCCCAGTTAACCGGATCACATAGTATCCATCGCAAAGTGAGATATGAA
This sequence comes from Cryptolaemus montrouzieri, assembly GCA_013387265.2. Classification (NCBI taxonomy): domain Eukaryota; kingdom Metazoa; phylum Arthropoda; class Insecta; order Coleoptera; family Coccinellidae; genus Cryptolaemus; species Cryptolaemus montrouzieri. Next base: position 33,554,544 of record JABFTP020000103.1, read on the forward strand.
GCTTTGAGGCATAAAAATAGTTGAAGAGTCGATAAAATGTGACAACTTGTGCGACAATGACAGGAATTCTAAAGTCAACAATTTACAAACTTTTTGTGGAACAAACATCTGAAAATGGATCAGAGAAACCACTAAAGGTTGGATTTCTCCAGGGAGATCCCGAACAGTAATTGATGAGGACTTCAAGATGAACATTCGAAGAACAGTGCTTAGCTTTTATTCCTACTTTCGTTAATATACACAATTCTCTCAAGTACCAGGACTTGCCCCTATTATCCGAAACCAAATTGTGTCAGATATGAGGTCAATCAGGAATTATTTTGCTGAATAGAGCAATATTTTTATATTGACGAGACTTTGTTTGATGAAGAATTTGCTGTTCAGAAAGTTTGGGTTGGAAACGTACAAGATTTCCGATGAGCATGCCTATAAGGATCAACAGATTTTCATGCACCATCCGGAAAAGGAAGATGAATAATAATAAACCATGTGGTGGTGTAGACTATGCCGGACTCTGGTTAGACCTGTTGTCACTTATGGGGAGAAACTTGGATCAACTATAGAAGATGAATGGTTATGTAATAGAACAGTATGTTTCTACAATATCTCAATCAAGAAGACATCTTGGGTTTCATTAAGGCTCAAAGAATTCAATGGTTCGGGCATGTTAACCAGATGACCAAAAAAGCTACAATAAGAAAGGTAAGACGGCGTTTACGATAGCTTGTCTGCATTACCAAAATTCTGTAAATTATGGGTGCGAGAGTTTGGAGCAGCAGATCCTAGGACAGGGTTAAGTGGCGAGGCATAATGAAGGAGGCCAAGGACCACATCGGACTGTAGCGCCGTATAATGTCTTTTTGGATACTATCCAATAGATGTGACGAATGTTTGGAACCGAAGCCCCACAGATAGGAACAGTATTCCAGACGAGGTCGCACCTATACTTTGCATAAAAGCATCAGCTTTAATGGCGTGAAGCACTGCCTAGCCCTAAAATGATAACTGAGAAGCACATTTGGCAATGGGTGGCACATGGCCATGCCAGCAAACTCCGGTGTTGACTATGATGAAAAAAATATGCATGTTCGATCGATGTGCTTACATGATTAAAGGAAGTTTTCCAGCAGTGACCTTTCTGGAAAACGCTGCTTCTTGGGTCTTGTTCGCGTCGAAATTGACCGAATTCAACTGGCCCCACTCTGATATCTTCTCCAAGTTTGAATTCAGTGACATGTTCTATTGGTATCTTGGTCGGTGTAACTCCTCAGCAGTTATAGGAGGTAGACTAGAAAATGAGAGTACGAGGGTACAGTCATCCTCGAACCCAAGTATTCTGTTTTCGAAGGAAGCAGATCATTAATCAGCCCTGATGTTCTCCTGCATTAATCTCTTCTTCACCGTGTAGAAGGCGTAGCGCCTGTTCAGTTTCGGTTTCCCTGCAGGAGTTCTTGTAAAGTTGATTGCCAACTGTCCCGCCATCGTTTTGGTGGTCGTCCAACGGGTCTTCTTCCGTGTGGTATGTTGTTATGTGCGATTTTGGCTATTCTATCTGTGGTCATTCTGTTTACATGCTGGTTCCATTCTCTTCTTCTTTTTCTTACCCATCTTACAATATCGTCTGTTTCACATTTTTCCCTTATGTCGGTATTTCTTTGTCTGTCATTCAATGTGTAACCGGTTATAGTTCTTAGCGTTTTCATTTCTGTTGTTCTTAGTATCCTCTTTGTTACCGACGTTTCCGCTCTTGTTTCTGCCCCGTATGTCAGAATTGGTCGCACACATGTTTTGTAGATTCTGGATTTGCATGGTATACTGAGGTGTTTATTTCTCCAAATTGGTTGTTTAAGATGTCCCGATACTGCAGCTGCTTTGTTCACTGGTCTCCTCACTTCATCTTCAAGGTATCCTGTGCTTGTTATTTTGCACCCTAAGTATTCGAATGACATGACTTGGTCTATAGTGGCGTTGTCTATTGTTAACTTGCAGCGCAGAGGTTCCTTAGCTATGGTCATGCATTTTGTCTTACTTGTTGAGATTTCCATATTGAAATTTTTTGCGCGTTTGCTAAAGGCGTATAACATTCTTTGTAGGCCGTCTTCTGATTCTGCAATGAGTACGGCGTCATCGGCATAGCATAAGATGTTAATTTTGTAGGTTCCCATGCGGTATCCTAGTCCCAAGTTTTTAACGGTCTCTACAAGTTGGTCCATAACAGTATTAAATAGTAGAGGGCTAAGACTATCACCTTGGCGGATGACGTTGTTCCGAAATGCTACGTTAGGGTGTGGTTTGTTCGTATTTGCGTTGTTGTATTAGTGTTCAGATCTTTTATGAGTCTTATATATTTTTTGGGTACCTCTTTGTTCTCCAGTATCTTGATTACATGCTTCAGTTGGACTCTGTCGAAGGCCTTCGTTAAGTCTATGAAACAAAGATATGCTGGAGTGTTATATTCAAGAGACTTTTCTACTAATTGCCTTGTTATAAATAGTGGACCTGTTTTTTCGAAAGCCTTGTTGCTCTTCGCTGATTGGCATTGTTGACGTTATGTCATCGGCAAGAGTCTTTGTAAGCAGTTTCAAAGAGGTGCTTAATAAGGTTATTCCGCGATAGCTGGCAGGATTTGTTTTGTCTCCTTTTTTAAAGATAGGCACTGTTACAATTCTTTTCCACTCTTCTGGTATTTTTCCGTGTTGAATTATGATGTTAAACAGTTTTGTGTACTCTTCTCTCATGGCTTCTCTGCCATATTTGATCATCTCATTTGTTATCTTATCTTCATTTGGAGCTTTCCTATTTTTAAGTTTACTTATTGCCATAGCTACTTGCTCTTTCTTGATTGTTACCGGTTCATTTATAATGTCGTTTTCTAAGTCTTCTTCTGGGGGTTCTTCTTCATATTCTGATTCGGTGTAAAGATTTTTGAAGTATTTTTCCCATGTTTCGTTTGTGATTGTTTTCAGTTGTATAGTTTCATTGGTGTTTTTGCACTCCGTATATATCCGCTTCCATTTCAGCACTAAATCTCTGCCAGTATTCTTCTTTAATTTCCCGAACTCTGTTATTCACCCTATTTCTTATTTCTATATATCTATTTCGGTTCTCTGGTGTCGGATGGTTCTTATATTCTAGATATATTTGTTTTTTTTCTTTGTAATGTTTTTGACTTCAGTGGTGAACCAGGGTTTATTATTAGGTTTGCCGTTCTGTGATACCGTGCGGGTTCCAAAGGCCTCTGTGGCACCCTTGTATATGTTTTCTTTTAGTTTGAGCCATGCTATGTCGGGGTTATCTTGCTGCAATATTGGATTACGAGTTATATACTGTTTGCAACGGCATTAATCTGAAAGTATTTATTCACTGGTTACACCATCAACTACCACCCGAATTAACCTACTAAATAGACTGATATTAATCAAACCAATTAGTTAGCATCCAGTGATATTGTTTATGTGAATTTAAAAAACAATGAAAAATTCATCGAAATTCACTCCAGTTAAAGGAATTATAAAGTCTCTATCGCGAAGTGAGAAGATCCTCAGATTGAATCTTTATGATGCTTTGAGGCATCAAAATGGTTTGAGAGTCGAATAAAATGTGACAACTTGTGCGAAAAACACGGGAATTAGAATGTCAACCATGTAAAAGCTTCTTGCGAAGGAAGAACCTGAAAATAACCTATTGAAACCTCTCCAGGGAGATCCCAAACGGTAATTGATGAGGGCTTCAAGATGATCATTCGTAGAACAATGCATAGTTCTATTTCTACTGCCGTTAATATACACAATGCTTTCAAGGACCAGGAGTTGTGTCAGCTTCTTCACGTACTACATTTCTGGTGAGAAAAACATAATAAGAAATCAGTTCTATTAAACAGGGAAGAAATTGTATATTGAGGACGAAAATATTTGAGGTCAAATAGAAAATACCGTTCTCAACAGAGGAATATATATTATATTGACAAGTATAGAAAGTCTAGGTTGATAGAAACAAGGATTAAGTTTCTATGCAACATCCGGAAAAGAACGACGAATAAAAACCCATGTAGGTGGTATTAAGTCCGCAACTAAGTTGTCGCTGTTTTTTTTATGAAAATACATTTTTATTGTAATGAATTATTACAAATAAATCATTCAAAATATTGCCCATCGCTAGCTACAACTTTTTCCCATCTTTCTGGCAGAGCTCGAATACCGTGACGATAGAAGAAGACCTATCCACGAGTCAAACCATTTTTCGAGCTCTAGATATGAGCAGAACTGCTGATCAGCCAGATCATGTGCCATCGAACAGAACAAGTAATAATCGGATGGTGCAATATCTGGGGAATATGGCAGGTGTGGTAGGACTTTCCATTTGAGTGTTTCCAAGTAGGTTTTAACGGGTTTGGCAACGTGGGGCCGAGCGTTGTCATGCTATACTTTTTCGGTTCTCTGCTCGTATTGTGGCCGTTTCTCGCGCAGTGCTTCACTCAATCGCATCTATTAAGTTCGATACCGTTCCCCAGTGATGGTTTCGTTCGGTTTCAAAAACTCATAATAAATAACACCGACTTGGACACCAAATACACAGCATAACTTTCGCAGCGTGAATATACGTAGAAGCAAGACTTGCAATCCCGAAAAGATGGTTTTTAAGCGATTGCTATAATGAATCCATTTTCATAACAGCGTTACGATGCTTTTGAAGTTTCTATCTTCTTTCAGCCGCAGTTGTTCACAGGAATAAAAAAGCCGCTCAACGTATTTTGGCTTCAAATCATACGAAACCCGAGCACAAAATCAGAATCATTCCCAACGCATAATGGTATATGACGCAAAAACTAAATCACTAATGTGTCACAGTGGATTGTTTACCATATGTCCAAGCTTTGTTCAAAACGTTCTTGATATGTAAAAATCTACACCTAATATTAATGGTTTTGTACATGGAGATTTACTTAGGTTTGAAACGCACTATTATTATATGCTGATACATCTATTATTGGAACAACAAAGCTCAAATTCTTCTGAAAAAATTATTGGATGACAAGTTCGATCATGTTAAAATAATTAAATCAATTAACATTTCTGTATTTATTATGAAGAACTATGGAGGAATCATGAGAGAATTTAATTGCTTCTGGGTATAATATGGTTTTTTGAACCTAGCAGAGTTATTAATCAAACATTTATTCCTATAAGATTTACGACAGACGAAGATATCCATCATGTTTCTACTTTTCTAGCTGCAATAAATTCGGTGAGTAAATCAGGATAGAATCTTCCAAGATGAATGTAATCAGTTTTCCTTGTTTGAATTGTCCTAAATTTTTATAATTAACAATTGCTTGTTTCATTAAAACAGTTGGGAAATATAATAAATGAAACGTAAACGATATGCCGTGATTCATTACTTGCTACATTATTTATTTAAAGGTAACTGTGGTTTGTCCGCAGCTTAACTTATATGCATTCAAATGTTTCTGAGTTATTTCTAGTTGACTGAGATGGGAGTTTAGAAATCTGCCTTTTTCAGTGTAAATCATTTGAAAAAAACTTGATTATCGTTGAATCTTTGCAACTTGTCTTCTGAGACCCAGGGTTGGAGATCGCGGGTGAGGCGCCGTTCGTTCTTAGACTATTCAACATCTGCAACGAATGTTTGGGCGCAGAGTACAGAAACAACCTATTCCAAAGAAGGTCGAATCTGCGACTATAAGATGCAACATCCGAGATGAGTGAAGCATCGCTTGACTCTGAAAAGAAAACTTAGTTTAGCTGATGCAGAAGCTATTGCTGACATGTTCATGCCAGCAAAACCGGAATTGATCCGGTGCATAATCCGGATGCAATTTGTTTGCATCTACCGTCTAGCAATCCCAACGTAGCCGTCAATCTTGTTCGTCGAAGCTCACCAGGTTCAAACCCCTCCGATATCTTCTGAAGTCCTTGCAGTTATCTTGTCTGAATCTCTGACGCTGAGATTCCGCAGCTGAAATCGGCCGCAGACTACACGTTGTTTCATAGAGCAGGATAGCGTAAACTGATATCCGTACTATGAGCTTCATGCCTTTTTCTTCGAGGAAGAAAAAAATCAACACTTCCTGCAGAAGAAAATGCATAATCAGACATTTTCACAAGAATTAGTAACTAATGTGTCACAGTGGTTTGTTTATCATATGTCTAAGCTTTGATCAAGACGTTCTTGAAATGGAAAATCTACAGTACTGCTGCAGCCATCTATTGACAAACAGCGAGAACTCAATTGCGCACCTAATATTAATGGTTTCTGATACATGGAGGTTAACGGCGTTTGAAACGCACTAGTGCTATCGCAAAGACATGAATGCCGATGTTTTTGAAAAATATTTTGAACAACTAGTAGATTAAATTCCTACAGGATCAATCAATTCAATACAAAGAGAATATAGTTGAAAAAGAACCCCTTTCAATCGCCGAACACAAGAAATTCTATAAAAAGTTCGAATTGACGTAATGGTCAAGAACCAGCAAATTACCATTCATCATCATCATTGCGAATTGAACCCAATTAAAGCTGATATGGACACAAGTAAAGGGTGAGGTAGCCAGGAATAATACAGAGTTTACCGAGCAGTTCTATGCTTGATCAAATAACGAACAGATTATGCATGATTATTATATTTAATACATTGAGAATAAAATGATAATAATTGCTTCATACAAAAAATTTCATTTCATTTATCGAAGTTTTCTATTGCATCAATAACTCCTACTGCAGTATCAACAACATGTAGTGCTCTGTCAATCTGTAAATAAAATTATATCATCAAAAATCTTGAAGAATTTTGAATCGAATCGAAAAATTGTATTCTACTGAATTGATAACTGAAAGTTTGATAAACATAGTGTTTCCTTAATTCATGGACTTCAAATGGTGATTTCCATGCTGAAATGAAAACGATTTTTAGGAAGAACTATTTTTCTTAGGGCCTCCTTTTTGAAATAGACAGTTCACATAAAAGAGCATATTCGAATATTCTTCAATTTTTATTAGGGCTATACATACATATAATCATACATTTTTAAATTATCAGTTTTATACATACATATGTAGTTATTTGAGACTGCTTTCTCCTGAATGCGTTTTAAAGTCATTATGTCACTGACATCAACATTTTCTTGTTCTGTTTATTGTTAAACAAGTTTGATAGCTTCGGGGTGGAAAAATTTTGTTGGGAAATAATAAAATCTTCACCGTCGCTGCCTTAAGAAATATCACTCTCCTCATCTGATCAGTCTCATTATTTAAAATGTTTTCCTCAACATCTTGGATTGTATACTTAGATGGAGCAAGAGCATGTTATAAGTCATGACTATCATTAATCACGGTCTCCGGTCAGTGCTGGGAAGTAATCGAGTACTTTTGTACGATCTACGAAAATGCAGAGCATAGGCTTTTTTTGTGTTTAGACATTTATATACCTTATCCGTCAACTCTATAATGGCAACTTTTGTTGATTTACCTTCTCTAAAGCCGTATTGGTTTTCTGAAATTATTGTATATTTATCCAAAAATTTTATGATGATTTTATGATTATAAGAGATAAATCCATATTTAGAGCTGATTGCCATAGTCGAAACACTAGAGTGCTGGCATGTTGGAGTTACCGCTTTTCATGTTTAGGTGATCATTCACATACTCGGCTGTAATGTTGTATAATGCAAGCCCTGAATTTTTGTGTGGAATATATGGATTTGCATTCAGACTGGAACATAGGAGATTTCTTACCCAACTTTGTAAGTTTATTTGATATTATTTTTTTTTGTTTATGGTGATATTTTTATTTAAGATTTAGATTAGTATGGATATGTCATGAGATTGATTGTTTCTTCTAAAATTACTTTACAGTTAAATATGTATGTAGTGTCTATCAGCCATAATTATTATATTGAATATTTGGAAGCCCTCATTTGAATTGAGCAGATCATGATCTGGATTCCGCTGAGGAGAACCAAAATAAATATACAGGGTGCTTCAACGAAAACTAAACAGGGCTATATCTACCAAGATATTCATTTCTGATCAAAACGCAAAAACAGGTTAATTTTTGTTTTAAGTGGTACATCTTTTGGGGTACAAAACTATTAACCCTAAGCGGGGGTTGCAATCCTTGCACATTTTGAATAGGGAAGATGGGTTGAGTGATGACTCAAAAGAAAGGTGGTATCTTTGTCAACATCGCCTTGAACGAATTTCCATTTTAATTGAAAACTGTAAAAGATACAGGGTGAGCAACTGAAAGATAGGGAAGACTATTTCCCTGAGATTATTCAAGTTTCAGTGAGGTAAAATGGAACAGATCATCAAGTACCATCCTCATCTCGAATTTCAACCCCTGGAGCAGGAGTGACAACCCTTAAAAATTTGGAAGAAGGTAGATGGGTCGAGTGATAACTCGAAAGACAGGTATTATCTTTGTCTGCATTCCCGTGAAAGAATTTTCATTTTTGATTGAAAACTGTAGAAGATACAGCGTGAGCCACTGAAAAATGGAGAAGACTATCGCCCCAAGACTATTGGAGTATTAGTGCGAAAAACTGGAATAGAATCATTTAGATCAAAGATGACAGCTTTTAATCTGGAATGAATCTGTTCCATTTTTTTGCACTAATACTCGAATAGCTCAGGGCGATAGATAGACAGTGGATTTCCGAATTTGAAATGTGTCGTGAGAGCACCTCTGATAGCCACGCTCAGGACACCCCGTTGAGATCACAACTCCAGATATAATCGAAAAAATTCATAAAATAGTGCTGGAAGACCCCAGATCAAAAATGCGTGAGATAGCTGAGACCTGCAATATGTTATATGAACGTCTGCAAAATATATTGCACCAACATTTGCATATGGAAAAGGTCTGTGCAACATGGGTGCCGCGTTTACAAAAATTGATTCGAAAAACCATTTCTACCGCCAATTTGGCTCTGTATAAGCATAATCCAAACGATTTTTTGCGTTCATTCGTTACTGTTGACGAAACTTGGGTCCACTACTACACTACTGAAACCAAACAACCGTCTAAATAGTAGATTGGAACAGAGGAACTAACTCCAAAGAAGGCAAAAACAATTTTATCGGCAAACAAGGTTATGGCTACTGTTTTTGGGATGCAAGAGGTATTGATTACCTTGAAAAGGGTTAAACTATCACTGGTCAATACTACGCAGACTTATTGCAACGTTTCAGACACGAGGTGCAAATTAAAAAATTTTGTTTCATCACGTTAACGCTCCAGCACATTCTTCGCACGTTGCCATGGCTAAAATCTATGATTTGAAGTTCGAATTGATGCCGCACCCTCCCTACTCTCCAGACCTAGCCCCTAGTGACTATTACCTGTTTCCTAACCTCAAAACATGGCTTGGCGGTAAGAGATTTACGGGCAATGTAGAATTAATCAAAGCTGTAAATGGGTATTTTAAGGAACTGGAACTCGACGAATCAGCCTATAGATGTGGCATTACTGGACTAGAACACCGCTATTAGAAATGTATCAGCCTTAAAGGAGATTATGCTGAGAAATTAAAAAAATCTTTAAAACGTTGTTTTTCTTGGTCAGGCCAGAAACTTATCAATTCATCCTCGTACACTTGTGAGAACAGACAAAATCGAGCACGGTAAACAAACTAAATAACAGACCGCCATCAAAGTCGTCGTCAATATAAAAAACAGTTCTGCCAACTTAGCAACAACAAAAATTTTGACGATCGTCTTAAACAGAGTTCTTAAATAATTAAGTCCCGTTACTTTTTTGATAGAATGTAGAACGTGACTCTTACAATCGCGATATCTCAGGAATGCTGGCTCTTAGAGAAAAAACGTAAGTACCATTTATATAGATAATTTAGAGATCTACAGCTTTTTTATGAAGTACTTTTTAGATGAAACTTACCGTTTCCCAGAAAAACTCAAAAAACCTTAAATTTTGATCTTTGACACCGAGTAACTGTGCTAGCACACATTGGATCGAATGGGACTTTTGACACTTTATTTTCAATGATAAATCTAAGGTCTCCACCGTAATTTTGCTTTGTCGGAATTTTTGTTACTCAATTGCTTAAATTGACCGGACTATAATCCTCAACAGTTTTCGAAGTGATCGACATTTTATGAAAAAATTACTTTTTTTCAATCATATTGATCTACGCCGTCTTAGAACCTCAATTTTAATACCAAATTATTCTCATAAAATTAGTATTCATGAACAATGAGTAATTGTTGATACAGTACGGGGTGTGAAGGATGTTATATTTTTTAGCTTCAAATCTTATTATTTTTCTCATTTCAAATGGAACACCTTGTATTAAGTGATTTCAAAGGGAAAACAATTTTAATATCTTCTTAAATGTATTAAGTGCCCCTTTACCTATTTACAAGAGATTAATTACAGTTTTTAACATCGAAACATGTAAATTCGTTGTGGACGTGCATGAATTTGATCTTGTACTCGTCCAGTATTTTCGTAGTTTTTTTATGTGACGATTTTTTCTAATTCAATGTTTCCGCGTGCAAGTAGCGTAGTGGAACAAATAATATAAAATTATTACTTACTTTTTTCCCTAGTTTTTTCCCCCTCTTTCCCCCTATTTTTATCCTCTTGGGCATTGGTTCTGGTTCAGGCTCTGGGTAAGCAAAACTAAAGGCGAAAAGGCCAATAATACTAGCAAAAATAAAGAAGAATTTCATATTCATCGTAACTTTTCGTTGATACAACGAATGATGCGAATAAAAAACGATGCTTTTTATACTCAGTTTAAAGATTTCCGCTTCCTGTGGTTTTCTTAAAATTTCGTTAGTTATCTTTTTATTTTCCCAGTTATTGCACAATATCTTTTGCAAGATTGGAAATTTGTTTGATGTTCGTTTTTTCCCAATTACTGTGAAGCATGTGTCAAGCTTCGCCTAACCCTCCTAAACGACAAGTATAACGCATCATTCAATAAGTCCCGCGCTGGCATATACTAGGGTACCCAAGTTAGATGTTTATGGAGAATGGATTAGACATAAACTTCCTCATTTGGAATGAAATGCCCTGTATATTTTTACCCAGTTGAATTGCGCCCTCAATACTGATCTCTAAAATGTAGCAATTCATAGGAATTAATTGTACAGTTTTGAAAATATTTCACTTTTTGTGAAAAAATTTATCTTGACGTGTCGCAGATAAAGTATCATAACTCCAAGAGTACACAAAATTAAAAAGTTGGGACACTTTCAGAGAGGAAATATCCGCGATATAAATGTGTTAGCGACAAAATGTTGAAAATACACAGCGTGTACTTAAACTTATAATGTTCGAACCGTATACCTTATGTGTAAAAACTCTGTTTTACAACGTATGTTTTTCATTGTTCAAGTGGATTACCCTTGAAAAAATAGATAACACTTGTCTATATCTGTCTTTACTATTTGGTAACGTATTCCGTGGTTTTCTTCTGTGTAAGGAAGGGATCCAGAGAAAAATGTCTTGCAATCAACTGAAGAAGAAGAAATAATATTTATTACGCTCATAGCGAGATAATGAAATGCTCGTGAGTAATACCACATGAGATTTGGCCAGATATTTTTCTATGCTCGTTTTCGACTACTTACGTCCAGGCATTTCAACAAGAACTGGGCGACAAAATCACGAGAGAGTAGCTCGAGGGATTTTGTCGAGCAGGTCGAGTTGAATTACTGAAAAGTAAGTATGAGAAAACGAGCTTAGAAAATATCCTGCCAAATCTGAGCTCGAGTGGTATTTGCTGAGAAAATTCCGCGAATGACAAAACGTACAAAATGAACTTTATTGGGAAATGCACACAAACTCAACGAGAAAATCATAAAGCATTCATTACAAACATGTTTAGTTATTATTGGAATGAGCAGTTATTGAAAATGCAATTACTATTTACAATTTTTTCACTCCGGGTCGATTCTATATGGAACGATGCCTGAGGAATTATGGAAGATTCAGCATTCGCAGAAGTTTTTCGAAGATTCGTATGATTCTCATTGTTCAGTTGCAGGTAGGGCTTAATAGAACTTGCCGTAGAGTGTCTGGTTAGTTTGATCAATTCTTGTTCACTGTCACCTGCCTCAGATAGGTTCGAAACAGCACTGGATCTATGAAAATGATTTGTGATCTTTTTATTTTTCGTATCCAGTCCAACTTTCTCTGCTGAAATTTTTGTCCATTTGGATATTTCATTTATTCCCAAAGGCATATTTTTGTACCAACCCTTAGAAGTACTGTTTTTCCAAAATTGATTGGAAGGCAGAAATAATCTATCACTTGTAATATGATCGGGTCTTTCCCACAACATCTTATAAAACAACGTTACAAGACATAAATCTGGGTTTTCCTTATTTTTTACTAGCCATTTACTATCACAGCTTTTTTTTTGAGCCGCCTTGGCAAGTTTTCGAGAATACTGGATTATATTCAATACGACCAGTCACTTCTCCGTTATTAAATTTTTCCTCTTTGAAAAAGTGTACCTTGCAAGTTGCTGCTTCACCGCTACGTCATGCTAATTCATAAGCAACAATGGAAACATTTTTCAACAAACCTATCAGGGCATTTTCGTCCCAGTACAGAACCACGCTATCAATTTCAGTTCTTGTTAATGCAACAGAACTTTCTTTGCGGTATCCACATCCCCTTGTAACATCTTCCTTTTAGAATTGCGAGCTTCACGAGCCTTTCTAAATGCTGAATCGGTAAAGGGGTTGAAACTCATGTTGAATTTTTCGAAATACATATTCTACATCATTTTCGCAATTCTGTTCCACATTGTTTTGATAACGTATTCTTTGTAATCTTGTCCATTCATTTATTCCATATTGAAACCCCAATCCATAAGAATTTCTGCAATATCTTCAATAGAATGCTGTATATCCAAGTCGAACGTTCGTTCCTTGCAGAATATACTGAATTGATTCCAAATCGAGCTGTGCGTATTTCTTGTATTTTTCGGGATAGAATTCTGTATAGTACTATTTATTTCTGCTTCACTGGAGCTTCCAAAACGAGACATTTTAATTTGCAAGTTCTTGTCCAGACATAGAAGAGACGCCATTAAATCTGCTAAAAAAATCTAAAGAAAGCAAAGAAAACTCAATATTCATGGGACCAGTGACTGAGAGTGAGGTTATTAGGGTTACAAGAAAACTGAAATAAAAAGACACAAAAGACACATATGGAATGTCCACATGGCTATAGAAAAAGATCATAGCACAAAATGCCCACCCCATCAACATCCTTGGTACAAGGTGCTTTTCGGAAGGATATTTTCCAGAACAACTTGAAAGTACAAAAGTGGTACCCGTACATAAAGGTGGGGATGCAAATGAACCAAGTAGCACTTGCTGATATTCTGGAGCAAATAGATTATGCTTCTGGCAATAGCCGGAAATGTAAACTTTCCGACTGTGACTTAAGCAAAGCCTTTGACAGCATCGTCCACCTCGTAATGCTCAAGAAACTTGAGTTTTTTGGTGTTAGGGGGGTAGCATTGCAGCTTCTGAAGAGTTATCTTAGTGATAGAGTTCAGCAGGTATGTTTACCGGGACGCTTTCTCTCAATGGCGAGGAGTGCATTGCGGTGTACCACAGGTGTCGATTTTGGACCCACCGTTGTTCCTCCTATATGTGAACGACCTCCCGGGAAGTGTGAAGTCTGATGGTTCCATCTTGTATGCTGATGACACCATCTTCATGATTGTTGGTGTGGACATAGGCGAGATCAACTACCAATCTGAGGAAACACTAAGACAGGTGAAACTATGGTTGAAGATGAATGCCGACAAAACGCAAAACTCAATTTTCAAACTAAACCCCAAAATAATGGACATTCAAAGTTTTTGGGAATCATATTAGTCAGATCTAGGTTTTGGTCGTCATATTGAAGGTTTGGCAAGTAGTTTATCTGGGGCCATCTTTGCAATAAGGAGAATAAAACAGATTGCTGGCCCATCCTCAGCCAAGACTGCTTACTTCGCAACCTTCCACAGCCTTTTATCATATGGCATTTTATTTTGGGGAAACCATCAGGAGAGAGAAAAGTTTTATCAAGCAAAAATATGCAGTGGCGCCAAGAAAACTGATAGCTGCAGAGAATTGTTCAAAAGGGGGAGCGTTCTCACTCTGTCATCTTTGTTTGTGCTTGCTGGCGTTCTCTTCGTAAAGGATTGTAAAGCCAAAATAGAATTGCCAAGGAAAGGCTCAAACCATACCTACCTCACCCGGAACGCAGACCAGTATAGGATTACCACATAGTGAACGCATCACAACTCAGCGTTAATTATACTGCTCTTAAAATATTCAATAATCTTCCGCACACATACAGAAATATTGAAAAGAATAAGCTCCAAAAAGAGGTTAAAAAGACTCTGAAGCAGAAAGCATATTATTCCCTCGCAGAATATTTTAGTGATGACCGTTTCAGAGATGGTTTCAATCAGTTGTAAATATTGTGAATTCTGAATATTGTGTATTTTAAATATCACATATTTTTAGTGTTTTGTGTTGGATTTTACTTGTTTCGTGTCTTGTGACTCCCCATGTATGTTATTGATCGGTCAAATTTATTGTTCTAATTTGTATAACTACTGTAGCTGCATGAACAACAAATGATTGAGTGATTGATTGATTGATTCTACGTGAAAAAAGGCCTCAAGAATGTCAAAACCATTTTTATATAATTTCGAAAACAACCGAGACATTGGCTAAAAATAGAAATAGAACAAAAAGAACACGTGGAAGAAATCTCAGTTTCCTATATTCACAATATTTCACATAGCTGCAGTACCAAAACCTTGTACTTCTTCAATATATTCAACAGTAGCAAAGTTATAAACCGATTGCGCACTAAACGGACATCCTGTATATTCAATTTAAATGTTTGCATTGAAAAGTTCCGAATCGATTTGTATTCTGAATGGAATCATCGAACTGAATATTTTTATGTGATCGCTTCTGAATTATTAATAATACAAAGATGATTGTATCTTTAACTACTAGAATATATGGGACAAAAATTATTATTCTTTATGAAAAGTTGATACGTAAAACAGCAATGGCTCCAACATCATTCGAAACATATGACGATCTGAAGCTTCTGAATCTACTGGTTAAATTTGGGAAATACTCTGGATTGTTACCATGGTCTTATTTGGATCATTTATGTTTTCCTGTACGATTGATATGTAAGGTTATTGGGGCATGCAATATGGTTATATTTCTGTCACAAATAATTTTGGTGATTTCAACATCTCTTGAACCAAAAACAGCCATTGAAGTAGTACTAATTGCGAAGTGAGTATAACGACGAGTATGTGCATATATATTTTGCGCCTGACAAAAAAAAGTGACTTAGCATTCTCTATGAAGATACATATACTTTTGCATGCGTTTAAACCAATTTTCAAAACACTTTTGCCACTCCGAATGAGATACCTCCAAAACATGGTTTTAGAAGGCTTCAATTGCCTCTTCTGCCGTCGAAAATCGTTGCCCATGCAGTTTTTTCTTGATATGTATAAACAAAAAAAAGTCGTTAATTGCCAAAACGGGACTATAAGATGGATGGCCCATTAATTCAATGTTTTGGGTTTCAAATACTCCATCGTATGCGCTGATCTGTGACCTTGCATTGTCATGATGCAGAATAATTTAAGTTCTTCGATTTGATTTTCTCAACTCATCGAACACGTGTGGCGACATGTCAGGTTTTTCTAAAAATACAAGAAATCTAACCATTTGCTTGAAAGTGCTTCGTGCACAAACAACTTTTGTTGAGTTCTGCTCGTGTTGAAAGACCCATACTCCTGAATATTGTTTAGTTTCGGACTCGTACACATATATCCAAGATCTGTCGTCTGTAACAATTTTGTAAACGTCTTTTGAAGCAACGCGGTCGAATTCTTTCAACATTTCTTTGCACCAAACGACACCAGCCTTGTTTTGAGCGATTGTTAAGTTATGTGGGGTCCAACGCGAACAAATCTTTTTGGCAGCCAAATGTTCATGCAATATTGAATGTGCGCTGGTGGAACTAATCTTCTTCATATTGTGCCTTATCCTCACTGGACGTTGGCGATCATGCTGGCCCATAATAAACACCTCAAAAAAGTCTAGGGAACACTTACCAATATCTTTAAAATATGAATTTGATGATTCGAATTTATAGAAATCCTTCGGTTTTTGTCAGGATGTATTGTATATAATATATTCTCAAGAAAACGAAATAATATTCGACTTCTCCAAAGCACCTATTATAAAAAAAAATTTGAAATTGGAAAATGAAATTTAGTAAAACACAAAAAAAATCCTGAACTAATATTTTCGTAACGATATGGAAGCACTTATATTTTTCAGTACCCAGAAGGTCCACCTCTGTTATTAATGACACTTTGGCATCGTCGCGGCATGCTCAATATTAAATTGTCTATTACATTTTGGACTAAGTCATTCCAAGCCCCCTGAACTGCTATTCGAAGCTCCTGTTCATGATGGAAGACGTTTTGACGCAGGAGATTTCTTTTTAGGGTGTCCCACACATGCTCGATGGGATTCAGATCTGGGGATCAGGATGGCCATCGTAGAAGATCGATATCATTCTTTTCAAGAACGTTCAAGACAACTCTTGCACGATGAGGAGGGGCATTATCTTATTGGAAGAGTGGATTTTGACCCATTGTTTGGAGATACGGTACCACTACAAGTAAAACTATCTCATTTGCGTAAGAATTTACCGTGAGGTTGTTCTGTATGAAAACGAGGTCAGTTCTTCCACCAAGGCGTATACCTCCCCAAAACATCACTGATCCGCCTCCCTGTCTAACAACTTCTCGAGCATGCTTGAGACGGTTTTACTTTCCAGGTTCCCTCCATATTCGAATTCTTTCCGAATCGGAATAACAACTAAATCTAGATTCATCCTGAAGATAACTGTGGTCCACCTCTCTTGATCCCAGTTTACGTGTTCTTGGCACCAAGCTAAACGAGCAGCGCGATTTCCATTGGTCAGTTGTGGAACTCTTAAAGGACGTCTGGAGTAGAGTTGACCTTCGTGCAGTCGATTTCTCACAGTTTGGTCGGAAATTTCTTCATTATGAACTCGTGATAGCTCTTGAGCTAATTGAGATGCTGTGGTAGTACGATCTCTTCTGGCTTGTAAAACCAAAATCGGTCTTGGGCGACTGTAGTAATCCTGAAACGACACCTGTATGACGTTTTTTTACGCTACCTGTTTCATTGAAACGCGACCATAAACGATTTATGACACTTGGGCTACTTCCCAGAACCCTGGATACTTCCCGTTGTGAGCTCCCAGCTTGGAGCATGACAACGGCTCGTAACATCTCTTCTCTAGTCAAATGTCGTCTTTCCATGGTCGAATCACAAAACTTGCATCTTTTATTTGTGCTTACAACATAAACAAAGTGCCAACTAACTGATTTCAAACACTGAATACATGAAATGATTATAAAGCAGCGTCGCATCTGCTGCATTTTTAGTTTTTTAAAAAAAAACTGAAATCTGTTGCGGCACTCTACATAATTTGGTGAGAAATTGATTCAGGTGTTCATTCCTTTAAAAAAATCATCCATATCGATCGTTCTGGATACGATATATCGATATTCAGAAGTATTCCTTAGACTTTTTTGAGGTGTTTACTCTATTGACTGCAGCTCGAAATAATTCCTGAGATGTTTTCCCGGTCTATTGCCTAAGATTGGCTAGCCATGAGATTCGTGCTTTTCCAGGTACCCTCTTACCGTCCATCTTCCTTGCCTGAACAGATGGAAGATTTCATACTTTTCATTCGGCATTATATGCCCAAAGTATACGGCTTTTCTCTCTTTGATAGTTCCCATAACCTCTCTATGTTTGTTCATGCGTTCGAGGACTATTTCATTCGTCACATGGTGTACCCAAGATATTCTCAACATGCGACGGTAGCACCACATTTCGAAGGCCTTTATCCTCTTACAAGCAGCATCAGTCAACGTCCAAGAGTCCACACCATTCAGCAATATAGAGAACACATAGCACCTCAATAGACGAGTTCTTATTTGTAAATGCAACATAAAATTACATAAAACAGCTCTCATGTTGTTTAAGTAGGCTCTGGCTTTCTCAATATGTATTTTGATCCTCTAATCTGTTCCCAGTTATTATTCAGATACGCACCCAGATACTTTATGGTTGTAACTGTTTCAATGGGAGAACCTCCGTCATAAAATTGTACGTTAGGTTGGTTATGTTTGCTTATTATCATAACTTTCGTTTTGTTCGTATTAAGCCGCATGTTGTATTTTCGCAAACTTGTACCACGCTTTCAATGAGCCTTTGCAGTCCGTCACTTGTACTTATTTATTTATTTATTAAAGTACAATATAAGGAATGTCCACCGCCGAAGCCAAAATGATATTCACTAGATGAATATTAGTTACATAGAATCTAGTACTCTGTCTAAAAAAAGTGTTATATAAGGCATGTTTGTTTGTTTTTCCTTTAACGTGCTCTATTTCTGTCTTTTTGGCTAATGTCACGCCGGGGAATTCTATCACCTCACTAACCCGGGAATTTTGCCGAACCCCTCTCGTGTCGAGGGAAGGGATCTTTAATGTTCAACACATCTCTGTTATACAGGATCGACAGCTTTACATCTCCTCCGAAAGATGGACACAAAAGCGATTCCCAGAATCCGAAAAATAGCACCGACTTTGTGGGGATTGCACCCAGGTAACTCTGCGCAGGAGACGAGCATCATATCCCCTACGCCACCGAGCCGGCTATATAAGGCATCAATAGTGAGTTGTATTCACAGAAAGAATGAAAAAAGAAATACAAAATGAATATAACAAAACGAACGATTGAATGAATTTGATGTTAGTCAACGAAAAAGCAAGCGTAATGTTCTCTTCAAAGAGGCCAATGTGACTACAAACACATTGATACTCCTATGCGTGTTGCAGACACGTAGCATCCTATCGATAGGGGAGTTCTGTGCACTATTTGTTTCTCTAAAGTTCTAGAGAAGAGGCCGTGGTGCCTCAAAGATTTCATAGGAACATTAACAGTAACCATGTGCAAGATCTCAGGTACCTGAAGTACGCAGTTCAATATTTTAAACAAAACCAAAATATCAGATATAGTTCTACGATTTTACTTGCCGAAAGAACCGTATCGTCCCCGTATCTCAGATTGTTGATCAAAACACCATTCAAGGAAATGCCGTCCTCAATCTCGCCAGGAGCTTCCCGAAACAGTTTTTCAGAATAAACATTATAAAGCAGCGGGAACAACACACATCCCTATCTGACACCCCGTCGAATCTGGAATCTCTGCGATTCCACTTCCTCCACTCGAACAAACGCCTCCTGCTTCCAATAAAGGTTGGAAATAATACGAAACTCCTTATCGTCTATTCGATACTCCTGTAATATTTCTATTTCCCTCTGATGATTTACCCTGTCGAATGCTTTTAAGAAGTCAATTAAGCAGGCATATAAACACCTCAAAAAAGTCTAGGGAACACTTCTGAATATCGATATATCGTATCCAGAACGATCAATATGGATGATTTTTTTTAAGAAATGAACACCTGCATCAATTTCTCACCAAATTATGTAGAGTGCCGCAAGAGATTTCAGTTTTTTTTTATAAAAAACTAAAAATGCAACAGATGCGACGCTGCTTTATAATTATTTCATGTAGTCGGTGTTTGAAATCAGTTAGTTGGCACTTTGTTTCTGTTGTAAGCACAAATAAAAGATTCAAGTTTTGTGATTCGACCATGGAAAGACGACATTTCACTAGAGAAGAGATGTTACGAGCCGTTGCCATGCTCCAAGCTGGGAGCTCACAACGGGAAGTATCCAGGGTTCTGGGAAGTAGCCCAAGTGTCATAAACCGTTTATGGTCGCGTTTCAATGAAACAGGTAGCGTAGAAGAACGCCATACAGGTCGTTTCAGGATTACTACAGTCGCCCAAGACCGATTTTTGGTTTTACAAGCCAGAAGAGATCGTACTACCACAGCATCTCAATTAGCTCAAGAGCTATCACGAGTTCACAAAGTACGAATTTCCTACCAAACTGTGAGAAATCGACTGCACGAAGGTTAACTCCAACTGACCCATGGAAATCGCGCTGCTCGTTTAGATTGGTACCAAGAACACGTAAACTGGGATCAAGAGAGAGGTGGGCCACAGTTCTCTTCAGTGATGAATCTAGATTTAGTTATTATACCGATTCGGGAAGAATTCGAATATGGAGGGAACCTGGAAAGCAAAACCGTCTCCAGCATGCTCGAGAAGTTGTTAGACAGGGAGGCGGATCAGTGATGTTTTAGGGAGGTATACGCCTTGGTGAAAGAACTGACCTCGTTTTCATACAGAACAACCTCACGGGAAATTCTTACGCAAATGAGATAGATTTACCTGTAGTGGTACCGTATCTCCAAATAATGGGTCGAAATCCACTCTTCCAACAAGATAAAGCCCCTCCTCATCGTGCAAGAGTTGTTTTGAACGTTCTTGAAGAGAATGATATCGATCTTCTACCGTGGCCATCCTGCTCTCCAGATCTGAATCCCATCGAGCATGTGTGGGACACCCTAAAAAGAAATCTCCTGCGTCAAAACGTTTTCCATCATGAACAGGAGCTTCGATTAGCAGTTCAGGGGGCTTGAAATGACTAAGACCAAAATGTAATAGACAATTTAATATTGAGCATGCCGCGACGATGCTAAAATGTCATTAATAACAGAGGTGGACCTTCTGGGCACAGAAAAATATAAGTGCTTCAATATCGTTTCGAAAATATTAGTTCAGGGTTTTTTTGTGTTTTACCAAATTTCGTCATTTTCAAATTTCAATTTTTTTTTATAATAGGTGCTTTGGAGAAGTCAAATATTATTTTGTTTTCTTGAGAATACATTATATACAATACATCCTAATAAAAACCGAAAGATTTCTATAAATTCGAATCATCAAATTCATATTTTAAAGATATTGGTAAGTGTTCCCTAGACTTTTTTGAGGTGTTTACATCGCAATTTACATCACGATTTCTTTCAATTTAAACATTCGAACTGAACAATGCTTCTCTAGTACCTAGACCATTCGAGAAGCCAAACTGCGTATCACTAATGTGTTGTTCTAGTTTTGGGTAAATTCGTCCATGAATTATTTCAAAGAATACTTTCAGAACATAGCTCATGAGACTGATAGATCTATATTCCTCGCAATTTTCAGAAGATGATTTCTTTGGTATTGGAATAAATGATGAAATCAGCCAATCGTCAGGAATTTTTTCTGTATCGTAGACGTAGTTGAAAAAGTCAGTGAGAATGTCCAAATGATCTTCCTGAATTAGTTTGAGCAAATCTCCACAAATTCCGTCCGGGCCAGTAGCCTTGTTCCTTTTCAAATTATTTACTTCGTGTTTTGTTATAGAAGGTCCTGTTATTGCATATACTCCTTCCATGTCTTGACCTTATTTTCAGCTTCTAAGATAGTTAAACCGTTATCATCAACTAAAGTCCCATTGTTCCTTTTTCTCCAATTCCTGCAGTTTATCGTTGGCTGTTTCTTTCATTATGTTTTTGATGGCATTTCATTTCAATTCTACATCAGGTATGTTATTTTTCACATCCTGAATTTTGATATTTAGGTGTTCAAACTAACTAATGTTTAATCAGGAGGTCTGTAGATGCATAAAAGTTCAAGCAAAGTGAGCTTTTGGAAAACTCAATTTCCATCCCTTGAATTTTTATCTCCTCACTAGAGATTGCAGAATTTTCAAAGATATAGTCATTTAGATAAACACAGACGCCCCTACGATTTTTCATATTGCTCCTAAAAATTATATAGCCCGTGATATTAACTAATAAGTCTGGAATTTCGCTGTGAAGCCAGGTTTCAGTAATGAGTATTACGTGGGGATTTAAATTTTGAACAGTACATATCAGCTCTTCGAATTTAGCCATTAGAGAGTTAAGGTTAGTGTACATAAATGGCAGACCAATAGGGGAGCATGAAGCAGTATTACAATTCTTCTTCTTCTTCTAATGCATATCCATTAATGGATGTTTGCGATAACATTTTCCATTGCGTCTCCATCTCTTGCGGTGTGTATCAATGACTGTATATCGTGTAGTCCTGTCCACTGCCTGATATTTCGCAGCCAAGAAATTTTCTTCCGTCCGATCCCTCTCCGGCCTTCGATCTTGCCTTCGATTAACAAATGCAGGAATTGATATTTCGTGTTGCGCATTATATTACCCAGATATGCTGTTTTCCTCTTTTTGATCACTGCAAACAGTTCACGTTGTTTGTTAACTCGTCTAAGAATTTCCTCATTTGTCAATCTAGCCGTCCAGGGTACTTTAAGGATTCTGCGGTATAGCCACATCTCGAAAGCCTCTAATTTGTTTATTTCATTCGCTTTTAATGTCCAACCTTCCATACCATAAAGAAGCACCGACCAAATGTAGCCCTTAGTGAATCTTAGCCTTAGGTTTAGGTCAAAGTCGGAGCAGGTGAACACTTTTCGAAACTTTAGGAATGCCTGTCGTGCTTGCTCTATGCGATATTTTATCTCTTTTTCTGATGACCAGTCTTGAAACAGCCAGATTCCCAAGTATTTAAACTTTTCTACTATTTCTATGAGCCTTGCGTTAAATATCAGCGTAGAGTTTTCGAACATTTGCTGGTTTCTGGAGATAATCATAAATTTTGTTTTTTTACATTTATATTTAGGCCCATTGATTGGCTTTGTTCACCTACCCTATTGACCAGTTGTTGCAGGTCGGTCATGTTGTCAGCTATTAAGACCGTATCGTCAGCATATCGGATATTGTCTATCCACACTCCATTGACTTTGATTCCCATTTCCATGTCTTCTAGTGCCTCTTGGAAAATCGTCTCTGAATACAAATTGAATAGGAGTGGAGAAAGCACACATTCCTGTCGTACTCCTCTTCTAATTTGGATGTCATTAGACATATTATTGTCTACTTTTATTTGTGCTGTTTGGTTCCAGTATAAATTCTCAATGCATCGTATGTCTTTTGTATTACAATTGTTATCCACGAAAGTTATTAACAATTTTTGGAACACCTCTCATATATTTGATAGTGAGGTTCCTCTCTCCATTTTTTCTTTCGTTCACTGAGCTTGATTCTCAGTTCCTGAAGTGCCTGCTATTGCAAAAGAGTTCGATCGCTTATGAATGAGAAGTTACGGCTGCGGATAGATTCGAGTTTTTCTTACTCTTCGAAATAGTTTCTACATCCTGTTCGTACGGCATTACTATTTTGATCATGCAAGGAAGCTGCTCGTCCCCCTTTTTCTTGCCTACGCGAAAAAAATATTAAAGCAACATTACATCTGACCGCACTGAGTGCCCCATCATCAATCACCAGTTTATCGTTTTCGAGGACAGAGCCAGCATCATCTGTACTCTCAGGAACACCACGCAGTGGTGATATTAGTGTTAAAGAAAATTGATTCATACTCTCTCGATCTCTTTTACAGGGATTATACAGGGTGTTACTTGATAGTATGTCACAACTTGAGGGGGTAAATCTACGTGAAATTTTAAGAAAAAAAGTTCATATAAACATAGGTCCCCAAAAGCTTCGTTACGGAGCTACAGGGTGTTGAAATTTCCGGAAAAATTTGTTTTTTTTCTTCAAAACTCCAGTGAGATATTCAGCCGAAATTTGGAATGCAAGCTATTTTTCACAGCTTCCATCATTACACGTCCTAGATTTTAACTAGAATCTACAAGGTGTTTTCTTTTCCGGAGCCATGCCTTCTTTTACCCTTTCAAACTTTTTTGCAGTACGCCACTGATCAGCGTACAATCAATTTTCGACATCTTCGGTCAATTTAGAAACTTTTTTGACACATGTAATTTTTTCGTATCTCCGACCGTTCTCGAGCAAAAATTTATTAAACGATTCAGCGAATGCATACATTCGCTGAATTGAAAGCAATTAAAAAAATGTCTAGTTGGATTTGATTTTTTCATTTATTTATTTATTTTGACAGTTGCTAAAGTTGAACTAGTGTTTCCTCAAATTTTTTATTAAATTAACGATTAGTTTTAAGACTTTTGAAGTTATTGCTGTAAGAAAAAATGGCTGATTTTACTAACGCCTATTAGGCTGATATCCATTACATGTACGGTCTGGCTGACGGAAACACAACAGAAGCTAGGCCATTATTTCAGGTGCGCTTTCCAAATCGAGTAACACCATACAGACGAAAATTTTCAAATATCCACAGAAGGTTGAGGGAAACTGGTACTTTCGATGCAAATAATCTTTCAAAAGGTGCAACTCAAACTATGAAAACTCCAGATATTGAGGAAGCAGTTTTAAATTGTATTGATTTGAATCCTCATGTAAGTACAAGACAAATTGGAAATCAGTTGAATATTTCAGATGTTCTAGTTTGGAGGATTCTCACGATTTTTTATTGTACCCGTTTCATATTCAACGCGTCCAAACTCTACTTCCTCGAGATTTTCCTTCAAGACTGAATTTCTGGCGATGGTTCTTAGATAAAATTAGAGAAAATTCTCATTTTGATAGTGAAATAATGTTCACAGACAAAGATAACTTTTTGAGAACTGTTATCACAAATTTTCTCAATAATCATT
Organism: Cryptolaemus montrouzieri; assembly: GCA_013387265.2. NCBI lineage: Eukaryota > Metazoa > Arthropoda > Insecta > Coleoptera > Coccinellidae > Cryptolaemus > Cryptolaemus montrouzieri. Next base: position 33,579,233 of record JABFTP020000103.1, read on the forward strand.
ATTGGGCTGAGGAGAACCCCCATTTGATTGAAGAATCTCATCATCAAGAACAATTCTCACTAATTGTCTTGGTCGGAATAATTGGAAATTATTTGATTGGGCCATTTTTTTGCCTAGCAGACTAAACGGTCCCGCTTATCGGCAATTCCTGGAGGAGGAGTTACCTTTATTGCTCGAGGTTGTGCCACTTTTGGTGAGAAACATAATGCATAACATGCACGACGGGGCACCAACAAATTTTAGTGGAGAAGCTAGATAATTCTTGAATGATACATTCAACAACCTGTAATGGTTTTGTTTCTAATTTTATCTAAAATTGGAGAAATATTTCAATTCAACTGGAACTAAGAAATCTAAATAACGAAGTTTTATGAGATTCAATTATAGAAAGGCTAGTTGAAAGAAAATTACAATTGACACTACCTATTAATACCTATGCCTAGCTAGATCAGAGTCTCGCACAAAATTGATACTTCTCATAAGAAAGTGACAGAAAACATGACTCTGTTTCCAACAAATTCTTCAATGCTGATCAATGCTTCCGCGTCAGTAAGGCTACCTCCTCCAACCGGTACGGAGAGGCAGAAAATAACTCATTACTTTTAGTCCCTACAAAAAGTTTCTTTGGAGGAAAGAATTTCAAGGATGATTTCTAAAGATGGCATGTCGAAAGACTTGAGAGAATTATTCGCGACTAGTGACTACAAATTCCATGCATCGCCTAACTCCATAAAACAGATTGTTATGGATTATGGCATGAGTTTGAAATGAAAGTTTCGCAGGATCTTATGAATCTACGGAAGAAGAACCATAGATTCAGCCTTACTTTCGATGAATGTTCATACATTTTCAGAGAATAAAAATATGTTCTGGAATTTGGGTCTTGTGTGCATGCCTGCAGAGAGTTGCATAACTATTTTGAAGAAGACCTTATCAGAATATGGCTTGTCAGTAGATGAAGATATAGAGTTACTACAGATGGGGCCAGTGTAATGGTGAAGGTTGTCCGTTTCATGAATCCTCTTCACTAGCTATGCTACGCTCACGGTATTCAATTGGGAGTTATAGATGTGATTTACAAATCAAAACGTGGAACCGAAACGCAAAAATAACGTACAAAAGACACAGTCGTAGCTCAGTCAGATGTGAAGGAGTCTGACGATAAATAATTTGATGACATTATTGATAATGAAGGATTTGACTGCAGATTACTCACCTTAGATGAAGTTGACTTAGTGCCAGAATTTGATCACCTTATCAAAAAAGTAAGGCAGTAGTCAAACTTTTTAAAAATCACCAACTAAGAATGACATTCTTCAGAAATATATAAAGGATGAATTCAGCAAAAATGTGCAACTCGTGCTGGACTGCAAAACACTTGCAGATATGATTTCCACATTCAATAATGTGAAGCAATGTGAAGGCAAAGCCTTGATTGATTGCATTCGTGGATCGAATACAAATCATAGTTTCTCAGACGAAGAATATCGTGCTCTATCAGATTTAGAAGTCGTATCCCAGCCTTTAAAACTGGCAGTGGAAGTACTATGTCGTTGAAATTCAGACTTGTTAACTGCCGAAACTACTCTGCAATTTATGGTGAAAAAGTTAGAAGAAATCGGAACACCAGTAGCTCAAAAACTTGCTGAAGCCATCAGGGATCGATTAATGAACGCCGAACATTTATATCCGCAGCATTGTATTATTTGACAGACCCTGTCCAATACGACGTATAGTTCAGTCGATCTGCTAGTGATCAAACTTTCGACTTGCCTCCAAAATCTTCATTCAAAAAAGAAATAATAAAGTTAATCGGAAGATTACACAAGAACAGTACCGAAGATGGCAATATTACAGTCAATATACAAAACAAACCCTCTACATCTTCAGTTGCAGATGGAGCCATGAATGAAAGTGATGATGACGATTCAATTCCATTAGTTGCAGTGAAAAAAATTTAGAGTCTGAAATGGCGAACGCTTCTCTTAGTCTTGATGAGGAATTGGAAATGGCATTGAAAGAGCGTTCGCAAAAACGTCACGCACCTTTGTCATCGTCACTCGATATGATTTTGAAGAGAGAAATCAATTTGTACGAGTCAGGAGGGTCAAAAGAACAAAATCTACAGTTCGCTCACCAATGTTTTTATCTGTAGTACCACGAGGCAGAACGGGCGTTTTCCTGAGCTGGTTATCTGGCATGCAGCATTCGGAGTCGGCTGGCAGATGAGACCCTAGATACTTTATGCTTTTTGAGGAGTTTTTTTCAAGTTTTAGAATAATATGTTACTTTTTGAATGAATTACTGGTTAGCTTGAGGTTTTATTACTCTATTTTACTCCTGCAGAGCAATTAGAGCCAGACGAAATATAAATGATAGAAATTTACGTACATTTTCGATTATCATTTCTTTACAATGCGAGATCTCGCACAATATCGAGATTTCGCAAGATCAGAATTCCTGAATCTCGCGAATACCGAGATTGATATTTTGATGCGAGATTGCGTTCCCTATTTGTGGCGTCATTACAAAAAGACATTAGTGATTGTGACTTTCAAATTATCTGTGGCTGCAACAAGCAAGTTTCCTGCTCGGAAATATTTTTGAAAGCTCAATTCATTCGAGGGTTGAAAGATAATTGGATCCGGGAACATTTGCTTCAATCAAACGTGACCAGTTTCGACGAACTCTTCAATAAAGTAGTAGCACTAGAAGCTTCGAGAATTGAAAGTAGGGAGATTTCAAATCAACAAAATACTTCAGAAGATCCAGAACTGAACAAACTTTCGCGTATACCACAAAATCGTGAGTATCACAAAAATAAAAAGTCGTATACGCATTCTCAAAAGCGTTTCCCTAATTCAAAAAGCAGGAGTTTGTCCCGTCGAATAAATTATCATGATTTAGGTATTGAAAATTGTTATTTCTCGTGTGTAAAATCAAATCATAAGGCTGATAAATGTAGAATCCAGCTAAAAAAGCTGAAATGTCAGAATTGCGGAAAAATTGGGCATGTTTCAAAAGTATGCATTTCTTCTTTGGTAAGACAAAATTCAGAACAATCCACATCTGTTAATCAGATTGATTTCGGTCATTCATATGATTGCAACAGCATAGAAATTTTCGAACTGTCCCAAGATAATGAAATTATTGATCTCCATTTTGAAAATGGAGTCTAAAATCCACTATACTATACTATACTCGGCAGCTTCGTAAACTTGTGACAATTAGTAGCAAGTGTCTATTCTGGCTAGGTTATTTTTGGGTTGAATATCAGTGGCTGAGGGAGTCACAATAGGGTATCTGGGAGTCTAAAAGGTTAACACTTAATAGAATCATATCTAACTTGCGCTACCTCGGTATATAAAAGCGTTACTACTGTACAAAGCAAAACTATAGCATAATATTAGAGCTTTGTAGGAACTGAATGATCAGATCACTCACTTCCTGAAAAGGAGAGAATATACAATCAACAATATCCAAAGGATAATTGAAATCATATTTTAGTAAAGTATTATACAGGGATATCCACCGGGACCGTCCGTTAAAAACGTTTTGAGTTCCAATTACAATATCAAACTGAAATTTTATACGCGGCCATAACTAGCGATTTCCAATTGAAGTGAAATATTTTCGAGGGTGATACCATTTCCAGTTATATCGGATGTGGGTCATCACTTTGTTATTTCAAACGGCAATCTACCTTTTTTATTATAAATGTAGAACCCACATTTGAGCAAGGCATAAAATACCCAAGTTGTTGGCACTTATCTGTCAAATTTTTTGACAGATTAAATTATTTTTGTTATAAATTCGATTTTTTAGGAACATTTAAAAAAATTGTAGCTCGTAGATCTTTTGCACTACAGACACAATTTTTGCTTGGGTGGATAGAAAAAGGATCAAGGAATTTTTCAAGCAGTCTACACATGTCAAATGTTTATTGCGTTGTTTTGTATGAATTGTATCAGCGTGTACTATACCCATCTCTTATAGTTTCGAAATGATTTGGAAATATATTGAATTTTGATGATTTTGCAAGAACTAACAGAGAATGCTTTGAAATATTTGAATCAAGTAGCTGAACTGGCTACGCTCACCTGACAGGTGCCTAAAATTAATGTACTTGTCACTTCGTTCATTTGAATTTGATATTCCCACAAGAATTGTTGGTAATTTGAAGTGAAAATTTTTGAAAAACACCAGATTGAATGTCAAAAAGTGGTGGATAGAACTTGCAGGCAATTCAATAACCAATTTTCAAATTTGGCGCCTATGAGTAAAACAAAATTTCGAAGGATTAGAAGCATTTTTCTGCAATTTGGAGGAACAAAATACATAGAAACTAGAATTAGTCAAACTCATCATAAATCTATAATCTATCTGGAGGAATATAGATATTATACACATTCAAATCGTCAATTTTGATTCTAATCAGCTGAATAAGCCCGGGGCGAAGCCTCCGGGCTGAGATTTGACATGCTCCTATATCAAGGAACGTGTTTTCGTCCTATCTACAGAAAATTATGCCCACTACTCGGACACAAGGAAAAAATTCAAGCTGAAGCAATTAAAGCCAAGTTAGAAAACCCGTTAAGGTATAGGGAATTAATCAAGGTTACTTAGAATTTCACAGCACACAAGAAGAAAGGAAAAAGAGTCAAAACCACTTTATTTTCTTAGCCTTAGCCCTCAACAATCTTGCCCTGTCCCTAGCCAAACCGGAATCCAACCTCTGTAATTGTTAAGATAAATCCAAAATTTACATTTGACAAACTGTTAAATTGACATCTCAGTTGAAATTGGAATTAAACCGTGAGCTTTTTCGTCTCCTACAATTTTCGATGACAATTATCTCAACAAGAATGTCCCGGCATGTTGGTTTCTGTTAACGGCGATGAAGCACCACATCAGTCAACAGTTTCCCGTTAGTATGGAAAATGTAAACGCAATAGGGTTAGGCTTAGCGACGATCCAAGAGCAGGTGCACCAAAAACAGTGGTCAATCAAGAAAATGTGGATGCACTGATATAATGTTTCACAACACTATATCAGTAAAATCAGTATGGAACATATCGGAAGATTGAGATATCATCGGATTTCTGATACAAGAATTGTGTGAAATAAATTAGTTTCCTGTTGGATACCTGTTGGATCTGTTGACCAAAGAACAGAAAATTGCAAGGGTGAATTGGTGTTGAAAAACTCTGAACCGTTTTAACTTTTTAAGGTCTAAAAGTGTTCACAACATTCTCAGTGGTGATAACTCTTAGATTCATTTATACGAGTTAGAAGAGAAGGGCCAATCTTTTGTTAGGGTGTTCCACGGGGAAGAAAAATCGACAAAAGTCATTCGTGACCGAAGTGTCTCCAAAATGATGGTTGCAACATTTATTTCAAAAACTGGTCATAAAGCAACAATTCCTTCGAAAGATCAAAGAACAGTTGCTGACGATTGGTACACAACAATTTGCTCAACACAAATCGTTAGTAGGCTTCGAGAAAGCAACCCCAGACGGCAAATCATCCTTCACCAAGACAGTGCAAGTTCACACACCCTGGAAAACAATACAGTATTTAACACAAGAAAATATCGAAATGTTACATCATCCTGCGTACAGTCCAAACCTAGGTCTTAAAGATTTTTTAATTTTTCCAAAATCAAGAACAAACTGCGAAGTCAAAGGTTTCAGTCTTCAAAAGAAGCTGTTGATGCCGTTCTTAAGGCCATTTTGAATTTAGCAGCAAACGATTGGAATAACTGCTTCCAGAATTGATTCTAACGAATGCAGAAGTGTATTAATCTTCGTGGAGAATACTTCGAAAGACAATAAAGTCCTCAAAAGTTCTCAATCGTTTCATTCTCACTTTACACACCTCAAAAAAGTCTAGGGAACACTTCTGAATATCGATATATCGTATCCAGAACGATCAATATGGATGTTTTTTTAAGAAATGAACACCTGCATCAATTTCTCACCAAATTATGTAGTGTGCCGCACAAGATTTCAGTTTTTTTTATAAAAAACTAAAAATGCAGCAGATGCGACGCTGCTTTATAATCATTTCATGTATTCAGTGTTTGAAATCAGTTAGTTGGCACTTTGTTTATTTTGTAAGCACAAATAAAAGATTCAAGTTTTGTGATTCGACCATGGAAAGACGACATTTGACTAGGGAAGAGATGTTACGAGCCGTTGCAATGCTCCATGCTGGGAGCCCACAACGGGAAGTATCCAGGGTTCTGGGAAGTAGCCCAAGTGTCATAAACCGTTTATGGTCGTGTTTCAATGGAACAGGTAGCGTAGAAAAACGCCATACAGGTCGTTTCAGGATTACTACAGTAGCCCAAGACCCAAGCCAGAAGAGATCGTACTACCACAGCATCTCAATTAGCTCAAGAGCTATCACGAGTTCATAATGTACAAATTTCCTACCAAACTGTGAGAAATCGACTGCACGAAGGTCAACTCCACTCCAGACGTCCTTTAAGAGTTCCACAACTGATCCATGGAAATCGCGCTGCTCGTTTAGCTTGGTGCCAAAAACACGTAAACTGGGATCAAGAGAGGTGGGCCACAGTTCTCTTCAGTGATGAATCTAAATTTAGTTATTATTTCGATTCGGGAAGAATTCGAATATGGAGGGAACCTGGAAAGCAAAACCGTCTCCAGCATGCTCGAGAAGTTGTTAGACAGGGAGGCGGATCAGTGATGTTTTAGGGAGGTGTACGCCTTGGTGGAAGAACTGACCTCGTTTTCATACAGAACAACCTCACGGGAAATTCTTACGCAAATGAGATAGTTTCACCTGTAGTGGTACCGTATCTCCAAACAATGGGTCAAAATCCACTCTTCCAACAAGAGAATGCCCCTCCTCATCGTGCAAGAGTTGTCTTGAACGTTCTTGAAGAGAATGATATCGATCTTCTACCGTGGCCATCCTGCTCCCCAGATCTGAATCCCATCGAGCATGTGTGGGACACCCTAAAAAGAAATCTCCTGCGTCAAAACGTCTTCCATCATGAACAGGAGCTTCAATTAGCAGTTCAGGGGGCTTGGAATGACTTAGGCCAAAATGTAATAGACAATTTGATATTGAGCATGCCGTGACGATGCCAAAGTGTCATTAATAACAGAGGTGGGCCTTCTGGGTACTGAAAAATATGAGTGCTCCCATATCGTTTCGAAAATATTAGTTCAGGATTTTTTTTTGTGTTTTACCAAATTTCGTCATTTTCAAATTTCAATTTTTTTTTATAATAGGTGCTTAGGAGAAGTCAAATATTATTTTGTTTTCTTGAGAATACATTATATACAATACATCCTAACAAAAACCGAAAGATTTCTATAAATTCGAATCATCAAATTCATATTTTAAAGATATTGGTAAGTGTTCCCTAGACTTTTTTGAGGTGTTTATATGCAAAACTTCGTTGAGAGCATGTGTAACTTTGTTTTATGAAGGGTTGAGACCGCAAGAGGGATTTCAGACACCTTTTTTTCTCAAAAAGGAAAACGTTCAATTGTATCCCTGTTCTAGAACAGGTAAATATAGTCTCTTCTTTATTTCAGACTGTTCTCAGATTTATGGGCTACATTCTTTATTTTTCTTTGCCTAATTTATGAAACTAAGTGGAAAAAGTTGAGAAATAATTTAGATATATTATGTAAGAAAATACCATCAAGACCCATTACAAAACATGAAAGAGCAAAAAACTTAAAATTCAATTAACACTTGGAAGTATTATTGGGCTAATCTATTTGTTGTCTTTTCGAGGTAATTATCTACACTCCCGAGGAATTTCTTGTTTTATAATGAATTCTGAAGAAATCTTTGGATTTTATACATTTTAATCCACTACAGTCTCTTAGAAATTATTCACGTAAAGTATAAGGATATAATTTATTTACACAAGAATTGTAGAAGTGTCATATTCTACAATATTATACCTGAAAATTTCTTCGATACTCAGATCAAGTATTTAAAATTAATGAAGAAGACCAATGAAATCTTTAATGACATATATGGGATACTTTTAATGAACCATTTGTTGGAATCTCTCTTTCATACATTATTTGTTGTCAGTTCAATTTTACTTACTGAAACACTTGGTGAAGCCTTGTTTATACTTCCTTGTTTCACCGCAAACTTGGTGAGTATAGAAAATACGAGGGAGAATTAATAAGTCAGGTAAAAATGGAAACAAAAATTCACTCTTCTGGGTTTCATTTTTTCACATAATCTTCTTTTAAGGTTTGTGGTGAATTAGATATAGTTAATCTAGATTCCACTTGAATATTGTTTCTTAGTTGTCATTCTGATATAAGTTATTCATTTGCAACATTTAAATGTACGCTCGTTCTTCTAGTTTAATAAAGCCTTGTTTAAGGTCAATTTGCCAATTCTATCACAATGTAATAAACTAGAAGAACGAGCGTACATTTGAATGTTGCCATTACATAACTTATGTCAGAATGACAACTAAGAAACAATATTCAAGTGGAATCTAGATTAACAATATCTAATTCACCACATTTACCCCCACCCTTAAACTAATGGTGTTCATAATCTTCAAGATAAGAAGGAGTTCTTCGAGGTCTAGTAGAGGTTGATGATACAGCGGTAGTGAAAGTTTGATTATAAGATAGTGCCTGCTGGTGAGCCAATTGCTATAAGATCCCGAAGACAAACAGATGGTGCCGCGAAATTTATAGAAGGGGAGATTGAACGACTACTATCTGAAGGTATTATTGAAACAACCAATTCACCTTGGAGGGCCCAAGTACTGATAAAAAACAAGTACTGTGTTTTAAGGAATTTTACTTGATAATTGCGATTCGTAACGCGTTTCACTACACCGTAGCTTCTTCATTCGTCTGAAGAAGCTACGGTGTAGTGAAACGCGTTACGAATCGCAATTATTAAGTAAAATTCCTTAAAACACAGTACTTGTTTTTTATTATTGATAATGGAATTTTACCAAGTAAAAGCCTCCCAAATTCAAATGCCCAAGTACTGATTACTTCTTCGACAAATCTTAAAAAACGAATGGTCATTGATTACTCGATCAATAGATTCAAACAATTAGATGCTTATCCGCTACCACGTATAGAAGACATAATCAATAGAGCAGCGAATTATGAAGTTTCCAGTACTATTGATTTGAAAAGTGCTTACCACCAGTTTCCTTTTGAAGAAGAGGAAACACTCTATACCGTATTCGAAGCATATGTCAAACTGTATCAATGCAGAAGAATTCCATTTGGGTGACTAACGGTGTAACAGCTTTTCAAAGAGGAATTGATAGTATAATACAAAGTGAGGGATTCGTCGATACTTACTCCTATTTAGATGATGTAACTATATGTGGAAGAGATCAAAAGGAGCATGATAAAAATCTGGAGCATTTCATGGAAGCTGCCAGCAAGTACAATTTAACTCTAAATAATGAAAAAAGTTCTTTCTCACTGCGATCAATCAACTGTTAGGCTATTCCATTTCAAATAAGTCTATAATACCAGATCCAGAGAGGCTTAAGCCTTTACGGGAGCTGCCTCCTCCAGGTAATGCAGCGTCTCTCAAAAGATCTGTAGGTTTGTTCGCACATTTTTTAACTAGTATTCCAAGATTTTCTCAGAAGATAGTGATACTGTCGCGCACTTCCTTTCCTCTCTCAGTAGAAGCACTTGAAACTTTTCATGCACTAAAGCAAGACATAGAGAATGCTGCACTTGCTCCTATCAATGAAGATGCCATATACACAGTCGAAACAGATGCATCTGATAATGCTATAGGTGCAACACTCTCCCAATTAGATAGGCCTGTGGCATTTTTTTCAAGAACGCTATCTGGATCTGAACGTCGACACTCATCTGTAGAGAAGGAAGCATATACAAGGTTATACACGCGCTTAGGCAATGCTGGAGCTTTTTGATGCCCTTTTCATAGTAGCCTTTCCCAAACTCCCAAAATACTCTTTTTTTTCATATCTCAATATCCGAATATTATCGCTATACAGGAAGATTCACAATTCGCAATTGCTTTGAGGGCGGTACCACTTTCGGTTATACCGGACATCAACCACAAGTTGAATGGTGTACTTTCTAAATTTTATTAAAGGGCATCCATTTTCAAGCCCCTTTCGTAAAGATTTGCCCTATCTAAAATTAACCACCATTGAGGTAGGACTTATTTTTAACAGAATTTTAGTATTATCTTCTTAACCAAAAAAAATCGACTCAGATTTGAGTAAGATTATATCTTTTTTGATAAACGAGATAAGTGTTATTTTTTTTAGGTCAACATACTTTCCGATGGTATTTTATATACAGGATGCTCAAAATCACTAATATTAGATTTACCTAAACCCAAAATGGCTCGTTTTCATTTTATTTATTTTTTTTTCATTGATTGCTTTGGAAAATGAAATCATTAGGTCGTGTAACATAGAAACAGAGTGGATTTAACTCCGATGTCAATTTCAATGAGCCACAATGTTCTATGCAAGGTTCTATAAATTTCGGCCCTAGTATGACGTTTGGGAATTATTCGAAAATAGCAGTAATACTAATTTTGTTTGTGTACAATTTTTCATTAAATAAAATAGCGAACAAATATCGTTCATGAATAATGTCATCAAATAATAAGTCGAACTTGCAAAATATTCAACAAAAATACCCGAATTTACGACCAATTTGTAGAAAATAATTTAGAAAATTACAATCAAATTTTGTCGTCGAAAAATACGTTTCTCTCAAAAATAACACTTTTCTCGTTACATTAAAAAAGTTATAATCTCACTCAAATCTGAGTCAATATTTTTCGGCACTATAATTCAGATATAATTTTAATAAAAAAAACGTAACTCGATGGTAAAACAAATCTCAACGAAAGATGCTTGAAAGAGGATGCCCATTTGATGTAAAAATTAAAAATTATACCATTTCATTTGGAACAGCAAAGTAGTGGATGTCCGGTATAGCAGAAGTGTTGCCGCTCTGAAAACAATTGCGAATTTCAGATCATTATCCATTTACTCTAATGCCAAAATTTGAAATTGATCAATAAACCTGATCGTCAGATAGTTCTAGTGAGCCCTTTAGCGCGAACACCCTGTATGTATAAACACATTGGAGACTTTTCTTCAATGAGCAATATTGAAAGTTCTGTACAATATTAGATATTGCTTCCTGAAGGAGCTTGTTTTCTGATCTACTTTTCATAATCATCGTCTGCCAGGCCTGTATAGCAGTCGTAGAATCTGATCCGATGTCATGAATAGGACCAACAGACTGCAATTCGATCTTCTTTGACCTCGTCAGTGTTCGTATTCACAACAATTTGTTGAAACGTATCCAGTACACCCTCCAACGAACCGACTCAGAAGACTACCAGAGCCACCGGGAAACGATGAAGACAAAGAGTAAATCAAACAAAAAAAAAGTTCAAGAAGTCAGACTAGTTTGATCCTTCAGCGCATCACTGCACATAGTGCCTGCAAGTTACAGTAGGTAAAATCGACTAACGCTCCAGCACTTGATTGGCTGTTAAACCAGATGTACAACATATCTCAATATCCTATAAACACGCGAATTGTTTCGCTATTAGTGTAAATACATTAAAGACATCGAAGATGACTTTCGCATTTGTTAAAAATCTCCGTCCTCCAACCCATATTTTCATGTTTAGAAACAAATAGAAATCACTAGGAACCAGCTCAGGAGAATATAGTGAATGTGCTAGCAATCCATGTCGTGACTTCACCAGTTTATCAGCAAGATTATGTTCTTGGCAAGATATGACCACTTTAATTTGATTTCCTCATTCAAATAATTTAACAGTGAAGCGTAATACTCTCCTTTTATGATCTTTTTTTGAGAAAATGAGTGAAGATAATGCCCTGCCCGTCCCAGAAGACGGTCGGCGTCGTGGTTTGAACTGCTGCTTCACCTCAGGCCTGTAGAAATGAATCCATATTTCATCTACCATAATTCAACGACGCAGGAACACATCTAGGTTTTGTTCAAAGATCTGAAGATTAACCTAAGAAAATTTCACTCTTTCTTTTATTTGCACTCAAAATTTACTTTCTGTCATTTTACAAGAAATGAAGCTCCTCGTCCGGTTTGATTGGCTAATCAATATTAATTAACATACCAGTATGAAATTTCATGTTTGCTAGCATCACCACTTATTTCATATTTACATGATTTATCAACTCCCCTCGTATATTATTCAACTAAAATTACTTTATCACAAATATCGATATTATTAACCAATATCCTTCATTCTAGATTACTCTGAGTATATCAATTCTGAAATGTGATTCAATCGTTCAAACAAATGAAGAATTCATAAATATAATTTCTTCAGTCTTACAGTTCCAGATATTTCATAATAAAATAAAAGACTCACGAAAGGAAAGAGCTTTAAAAGAAATTTGGAATGCCGTAAGAATTAATAAACTTTATTTTAGCTGTCAAGACTTCATCACATTTGATAGGAAAATTGCCAGCAAATTATTAGTTAATTTTTCTTCGTATTTCTTAATAATACTTCAATCTGAAATACACCAAAAGAATATCAGATTCAAACCGAAAAGTATTGAATTACCATAATTAAAAAAAAGATTTGTTTCCGCCCGGGATCGAACCGGGGACCTTCCGCGTGTTAGGCGGATGTGATAACCACTACACCACGGAAACACTTGATATGTGATGAATTAAACTTTACATATATGTAATCAGTTAATAAATATGTAAGAATAATATTCATATTCTAATCATTTTTCCTTATATTTCTCTCAATAGAATTAATTTATTAAAGCTTTCTTATTGCTAATAAATAATCCAAGATATATATAAGGCTTTAGTATTATTTATGGTTGTCCACTTATTCTTAAATTTGGTGAAAAATTGAAAATCGAAATAATATTCATTCTGAAACAGCAGGTTCTTTATTTAGCATAATAGTTCGAGGCAAACCTACTATCTCTTGGAATGTAAGTCACATTCCTAAGTTAATCTTCTAAATGGAAATTTAAAAAATCCTGTTAGCAAATTGGGATGCTGCTAGAACTTCTAAATTGGTATGTAATGAAGGATGGAGTGTTTCCCTACAAAAATTGGACAACTAATGTTACACGAAATAGGTTAAAATTACTATAAATTCTATAAAAATAATTGCTTAGTTCGCGATACTTCCAGAATTGCTATTTACTGGATATGAATGGTTGCTTCAATCACATGATGGTAGAGAACAAGCAAGGAATTTATCCTGATAAAATATCAGACAAGATACATTAGAAAAATCAGGATGATAAAATTGCTACCTGCGAATGAATCATAGGGCATTATGGTGGATTTTTATTTATTTCAGCTTCAAGAATCGAGAGTTTTCAGCTGTTCTTTATAAATCATATGAAAGCATAGCCTGGCAACTGAGGCAGCTGTTCGCTACCTGCTCTGAGAACCTTTGCAGTGACTAGTTAGATTCGTCGATAACTACGAACCTATCTTATTCTGATGTATCGTAGGAATATTCTTGAAAATGAGAAAATGTAAAATTCATTTTTTTTAACCACAAGACCTAGTCCCAAATCTTCAGCAAAATTAACTGTAGTTAATAACTAACTTGACTGCTCAAATCCAAAAAATATCCAATCACAATATCAATATATTCATCCGTAATCAAATATTCAAGATAATTGACTTAATTATGAGTTATACAGAAAAAATGTCTTATTGCTTGCATATAATTCAAATAAACGAAATAAATGTTTTCTCAAATTTACCTAACTCAAATGAATACATAGTTGATAGAAGTGACATTAAATCACAAATCACTTTTAACTTAGACAGCAATTATTAATTTAAATAGATATGTCAAGAATACGACTGACGACGTTTTCCAAATTTAGATTTTTCGTTATTTGTCAATATCTTTTTCAGTTTTCAAGTTATTCGGCACAAATTTGATACGTAGGTTATCCTTGAGAGTTTGCACAATTAGTTGTGAAAATCTACAGGGTGATATTTTTCCTGGAGCCATATAGCTTTTCCACAATACGAAACCTTTTTGCACTACACCACTGAGCGTTCTCAGTATAATAAAGTTATTTCTTGTTCTGTTTAGAAACTCTTTTGTCTCTTGCAAAATTTTATTAAAATGACTAGTTTTCAAGAAAAAAGATATTTTTTAGGCCATAAACTTAATTAATAAGTCGTTCGGAAAGATATTGCCTAAAAAATTATATTTTACTCGAAAACTAGACGTTCTATCAAAATTTTGCGAGAGACAGAAAAGTCTCAAGACAGAACAAGGGATAATAATAATAATAATTTATTTGCCCACCGACCATAGATCACATGGTATCAGACATGTCAATGAGTTACATAAATGAATAAAATAAACGATAAGAAACACGTTCAATACAATACTCTAAATATAAAATCTAAAATCAATACAAATACTAATACTAAACAATTGTCAAAGAGCAAGAGAGGAGCAGCCTTCGTTCGCAACATATCAGCTAGATACTCCTCAAGATCGTAGTAGTTTTTATTCAACAATACATTCTTAAGTGATCTACAATATGTTCTTAGGCACTGTATATCCCTAATATGCCTTGGGAGTTTGTTGAACAGTTTGATACCCATGTACCTAGGGGACCCCTCATAGGCAGAAGAAGAATGGTCACGTTTGACAAGATCATCGAAATTGCGAGTTGAGTATTCGTTATTGTAATTGTTGCGTTGGAACGATTGCAGGTTTTTTTCATATAGGTCAGCAACACGAGTGTGTATATGCAAGCTATATAGGTCAGCAACTCAAGTACGTGTATGCAAGCTATTGCCAATATCTTAAGTTTTCCAAATAAGATCCTGCAGGTGAGCCGAGAAACCCCCAATATATTATGAACATCCTTTTTTTGCATTCTGAATACCCTTGTACTTTCAGTAGAAGCACCCCAAAACAAAATCCCATACGATACTCTAGAACGGAAGTGAGCAAAATAATAAGCCACACAAGTTGTTATATTGGCAATTTTTTGTAGGCGGTATAGAGCGTAACATATGGAACTCAGCCTGCTACACAGGTTCTGAATGTGAAGCTGCCAGTTCAGGTTCTTGTCCACTATGAGGCCCAGGCACTTAATGCTGTGGACCTGCCTAATAGACGGCTTATTTGATTTTAACAATAGGCGTTTATTATTTGTTTCTGTGTTTTTCAATGTAAAGTTAATAAACATTGTCTTGTCGACATTTAGATACAAACCATTCGTGTTAAACCAATCCATACACCTCATTAAGCACTGATGTGCATTGTCGAGGATTTTTTCTTTCCCCTCCCCGGTACAAATGAGGGTGGTATCATCAGCGAACATTGTGAGTCTCTCCGGATTCCGTAGTGCTGTTGGCAAGTCATTCATGAAAACTAAAAACAACAGTGGTCCAAGGACAGAACCTTGTCATACACCAGAACCAATGCTTACACTCGAAGATTTTTTTGCCATCAACCTCTACAAATTGAAAGCGATCTGTCAAAAACAATCTGATCAACCCATTTTTCTGACCCTTCATACCAAGGCAGTTCATTTTATATAAGAATGGCTTATGAGATAACAGATCAAATGCTCAACACAGGTCCATAAACAAACCAAGACACTTCAATCCATCA
The DNA here is from genome assembly GCA_013387265.2 of Cryptolaemus montrouzieri. Lineage (NCBI taxonomy): Eukaryota > Metazoa > Arthropoda > Insecta > Coleoptera > Coccinellidae > Cryptolaemus > Cryptolaemus montrouzieri. Next base: position 33,594,914 of record JABFTP020000103.1, read on the forward strand.
TCAATGTCATCATACAATTTATTCAGAATATCCATCAAAGCAGAATTAGTCGATCTTGCATTTCCGAACCCGTGTTGGCAATTTGAGAGAATATTGTTTTTCTTTATGAATGTTACCATTTTGTCATAGATCACTCTGTCAAGTACACTAGACACAACAGACAGCAATGATTTCGATCGATAATTGCCCATAAAAGTTGGTTCCCCCTTTTTGAAAATCATTTTGATACGAGCGATTTTGAGAATATCAGGAAACAAACCAAACTCTAGTGAGAGATTTATGAGAAATGTTAAAGGCCGAACAACAAAGTGGGAGATCTTCTTAAGCAAATTATTACTGATCCGATCCACACCAGAGGAATTTCAGTTTTTCAGACCGTGGATAATATTGAACACTTCTGCCTTTGAAACAGGAGAGAGATACATAGTTTCATTAATAGCTCTCATGCTAGGAAAACCGCCTGGTATGTCCGGTATCTTGTTTTTTATCCTCTTAGTGATGTCAATTAAATACTCATTGAAATAGGCTGAATAAACTCTGGACTCTTCACAATATGTCCGTCCACAAGGATCTCCATATCTGTACTTCTACTTGGGCCATGATTACCCAAATTACCATTTATAATACCCCGAACTGCGCTGAATTTATTCTCTGCTTTGCGAAATATTTCGTCATTGTGTAGTTTTTTTTGCCGCCAATATGGTTTTTTGGTAGATCTTCTGAATTTTTTATAGAAGGTTATATTATCAGGATGAGCATTAGATATAGTCAAAGAATACAGCATCTTCAGGATTTGGGAGGAAATTTTAACACCGCTTGTAATCCAAACCTTATTCAATTTCCCTGTTTTGCATTCGAATCTAGGAAGTGGAAATGCCTGATCTATATAGAATGATAAAGTCCCAATAAAATTCTCAAACGTCAGAAATTTATATTCCTTATGTACGCCAGATGGTTTATAGATATCATACCAGTTTTCTTTAGATAGAAGAAAGTATAGCATGTTATAATTTTCCTCACTGAACGACCTAGCATAAATCGACTTTGTTATAGAGATGTAGGTATCAATACAAGTGAAAACCTGAGCGGTGTGATCTGAGTCTGTTGGCACATACCTCTGCACCAAGGTAGCCGAATCGGCCAAACTACAACATATATAGTCTATGCCACTATTCTTAGATGTATGGTATCTAGTATAATATAAGAATAGTAATATATTCAAGTCTCCACATAATATGACCTGGACATTCTTACTACATATTTTATTGAGAATATTGTCCAATTCATAGAAGAACCTTTGAAGATTTTCAGGTTTAGGAGGTCTGTAAACAGTTATTATTGAAATTATGCTATCATCAGGTAAAATGAAATCTATCCCACACACTTCATAAACTTGATCCTGAGACACAGAATCAGACAAAAATGTCAGGGGTTTTATTCTAAAATTCAGCTCGTGTCTTACAGAAACAGCAACTGCCCCATTTTCCATGTTTTTCCTACAATATATAGAATGCATTTCATATCCACCTATGCGTATAAATTTTGATTCACTTTCACTGAGTCAATGTTCTGAGAAACAAGTAATATCCATATCCCGCGCGGAGAGCTTGAGTTCAAGTTGGTCGATTTTGTTCCTGAGACACTGCACGTTTTGGTGAAAGATTTTCAAGCCCTTGTATATGGATTTTTCATTGATGTTGAGCAATAACGACGATAGTTTGGTTACATCTTCCTAATGATTTAATCGTTCGGTTGATTTTGGTGTCGCTTTCGTAGAAAATGCTCTCCAGGTGAAGGTTGAGCTTTGAATTCCTTCTCCAAGTGTGCTGGAACTCCAACTTGAAGAGAAGCAACTCTGGGATTGGGATAGCGAGACTTCAACTTCCGACATACGTATTTACCTTTTTCGTGTTCGTTCAAACATCCTCCTCAGCCGTCTCCTGATCGAGGTTGGATAGGGACAGTCACTTGAGCCTCACCGTCACCTGCAGTCTACTGAGTGCAAGGGTTTAATTTTCCTCATTTGGATATTCTTGACAATGGCGATAACTTGTTCTTCTCTACAGTTTGCACCATCCAGTTCCCTCCACTGTTCACAATTTCAGAGTACATCCGGTTTGCTGGAAGAACCTCCAGTGTCTTGTCAGTTGAGTGCTGATCAGTTATCACAATGTCAGAAGTTTTTTGACTCTGAAACTCTCCCTTCAAAGTGTCTTCGCACGAGAGTGGTTGGTTTGTTGTGTTGCTACTGGCGCATGCGCTATTAACAAGTGGCGTTTTTATCATTTGTGGGCTTGGTACGAGTATTTTATTTTTTGATTTACCCTTTAGTGTGTCAAATTTGTGGTTTTCGATAGTTGTTCGCGGCAATTCTGACACTAGATTCTTCTTTGTTTTATGTATTGTTCACCTTCACTCCTAGTTGTTTTAGTGTTCATCTCGACTTTCAAGCTTTCGAGCACCCTTTTGTAGATCCGACTCTCTATCACTGCCAAGTCTGATGTTTGAACGTATTCCCTTTCATTAACGCATTCATTATCCGAAGTCAATAATTTGTTCCCGAGCAACTTATATCCACCGTTAAAACCTCAATGGTAGTTTACATAGAAAGTTTCATCTCGCTAAGGTGGTTGAGTTGTATGTTTAGATTATTTATTACTTCTTCTGATTTTTTTACTTTATCTTTGAGAGATTTGTTTTCTTCCGCTAAAATGGAAGGTAGATTTTCGAGGTTTTTCAACTGCAAATTGTCTATATCAGAATTAGAGTTGTCCAGGCCTTCTCCCAGTTTTACAATTTCACTCTGACACTCTTGGTTTTGATTGGACAGAGAGTGATTCAACGTTCTTAAGTATCGACCTGAGAAAGCAAAATTTGTCCCTCTAAACTCAGCCTTTCTAAAAGTTGCTTCTGTTCATGTTCCACTGATATTTTTCCATCCACTTCCTTCTGCAACATCACATCTTTATCTTGTAGTCGTTTTACTGCTTCCTCTAGTTCTTTTATTCGATTTTCATAGTGTGCCTCAGCAATAAATTCTTCAAAAAAATCACTCAATAGATTTTTGCAACAAATTGGAACTCTCAAGTCGTGTAAACACTCAAAAGTAACCTGTTTTAAATTTGAGCTGAATATTTCGAAAAACATTAATTTTACACCGTCTTACTTCAAAAACAAAACATCTTTAGGCTTTATAAAGACCATTCTTGACATTTTCAAATAATCCGTTGATTGTTTTCTTTCAATATTGGATAGCTTCTGAATAATCGAAAATCATTTTCAATTATTATTCATACCTTGGGAAAATTGAATTAAAGAAAATTTTATTTCAATATCTTTATTTGTATTCACCTATTCAAGATAATTGACATAATATAAAATTCAAAAAAGAATTGAATGTTTTTTAAATTTCTTAATGAACCAATATCGGAAAATATGCTTTTACAGCAATCAATTAAACTACATAAAATTACACCGAAATTGATAAACACTTTGAGTTTCTTAAAACTAAACATAATAAACTACCCTAAAATAAATAGTCGATAAAATATACACCAACGTGAAAAATATAGGAATGGATTCTTTCATAAAATACAAAATATCACTGAATTTGTTATAATTGAGCTACACATCAATGAAAAAATTAAAGTTCACTGACAGGCAGTTGAAATTGATTTATAATAAAAAATGTCACTTATTGTATGTTATATAAAATCTTAATAAGTTGGTTAATATATTCTAAGGTCATTCCAAAAAGTTCGATTTTATGTAATTGACATCTGTCAATATTTCAATTTTGTATCTGTGTCAAAATCATAAAGCAAAATTTCATTTTGTGTAAAACAATTTGAAAAAGTGCCTTTGAAGAATGAATTCTACATTAAAGAATATAAATCAATTTATCAATCCTTAAAAAATTCTAACACTTCCTAATTATTCTCGAAATTTTACTTCCTAAAATAACGTGAGTATGCAGTACAAAACTCAATGGATTTTACTTATCTCAATTATAATGCTATTGATAACATTTGATCCCACAATAAACATGAAATAGTTTAAAAATAATAATTGGTCTCAAAATGAAAATATAATATTTTGAATCACAAGTATTGCTACTTACAAAATCTGTTATAACAAATGATTAAATACTTTCAATACAAGATTTAGTTACATATAAATTTTGACGATTTAAATGAAATCATTTATAATTTGACATTTTACATAGGAAAAAATCTATTACAATGATCTCAAATAAATATTTCACTTCATTTAATTTAATTGAAAATGAATAATTAATGCATAATTTGAATTATTCATATATTCTTCTGTAAAATTTGTATATAAAGTGGTCTACTAATTTGAATTTCTAATTTTGAATCAACATGTGTAAAGTTAGTTGAAGATTAATGTAAATTGAATGAATTTGATACAGATATGTGACAGGCGTCATTTCAACAGAACATAATTCAATTTTGTGTTCTAACAATCAAAATACAAAATATTTTTCAGAATGACCAATTTGAGCATAAGATTCAAACTTTTAAAAGATCAATACGAGATTTCAGTTAATATTAAATGACAATACATTGAAATTACTAAGAATTATTTTATATACTATAAAAAAGCCCCAGTCAGCAATAGCTATATTATGATATATCCTCATAAAAGATTATATAAATCTTATAAAATTACCACAGAATATGTTTCAAAGGCATACAGCAAATTCTTCAGTATATTAAAAGAACTTGCTATCAATCACAATTTGGAACGAGAAAATTTCAAGTCTTTGAGTCTTTCTGGCAAGATTCTAATAAAATATTCGAGACAAAATTGATAATCTCAAGCCAGTTGGCCATATGAACAACTAAAATCATCTTCTATTTGAACCTTTAACTTCAATTCTTTTAGCCAACTCTGATATCATTTCTCGGAAGATTAATGTATCCATGTTTGTACCCAACATGAACAAAATCCACCAATCTCCAATATCAACTTTACGTGTTATAGTCTCAGATATTTCTAGAGGAAGTCCATAGTTTTTAGCATGGAATATTCGAGTTCGAACTCTAGGTGAAACTAACATGCAAATTCTATAAATAATCAACAGAGTTAGAAGTGTTGCTAATATCATGAACCAGAACCATATAAAAATATATGTTTTTTCATTAACTATATTCAGGGGTAGCACACAAAGACTATCATGCTTTTGAATAGAGCCTGAAGGACCATATTTATAAAAATTGCATTTCGTGACTCTAGGAAATATAAAAACCATTGGATCTACTCGTTCTTCTTGAATTTCTGAGGAATAAGTCATTACACGCCAACCATAACTTAAGAATTCTCCATCGAAGAATTTATTCATCAAGAATAACTGAATGAGTATATTAACAAGACAAAGACATTCACAACACCAATACCTAATTGCATAAAGTTTATGTCTTTTCAAATGTTCTAAAAGATAATCTATTAAAATTTCTTTCCTTGCATTTTTAACTTTCTCAGGTGTTGCTCCAATATTCAACCCCATAACTAGAGTTTTCATGAGATTATTCTCGAAAATATCCCAAAGATATTTAGGAAGATAACAAGCAATACCTTGAAAAAATAATACAAAACAAACCCACTGATAATAAGTGTAATATTTATGAGCATGTACATCATCAAAATCATTTGCTATACCTGGCCCGGCCACTTCGGTACCTACTTGTCTTTTGAATGCATCTGGCATCGAGAATGTCGATGATATCCAGCAGAACGTATTAACAACATGGGGATTTCTTCCTTCAACGATGCATTGAATTGGACGCCCAACAAATTGAGTTGCCGTGATGATGAGACTGCATGCCATCAACAAGGCTGTTGTGAACAAGTTATGCAGGCGAAATATTACACAATCTGTCACTATGTCCTGTTGTTTGAGGTAATGAGCTAATCCTCCTAATAACTTAAACATGTTGAATTCGTTGCTTATCACTCAAATTACTAAAACCGCAGCTCCATAATTATCAGTTAACATTACACAAGTCATCAAACTGGATCACCAACCGAAACGAAGGTTCTATACTATTGTACCATTAAATAGGTCGCCATGCAAGTTTCTTTACCCGCCTGTTAAAATGAATCATTTCATCATTTCCTTTTACAGCAGTCTACTGTGGTTGCGGTCACTTCAACTTCAATTGCATCCAGTTGCTTGTTAAGCTTATTATGATGCTACGGTGCGAGATGCGAGTCACGTCCACTTCCACTTCCAAGAATTACAACAGATCTTAGGCACTATCCACAGTTACATAAACAACAATTATGTAACTAAAACTTGTTTATGCCATTGAACTCTACCCAACCACCTCACCGAAAATAGGAAATAGAGATAGCACATAAAAGTGTACTATTAAATTATTCTACCTGGTCGTAGTTGGAATGCGTAATTTACAACAAAGAAAAGAAATTTTCATTCTCTGTGTTCCATGCTACAAATATTACATGGGTATCAGCAAAGATGATTTATATACTTCTATACTTGGTCTATGGTATCAGTTTCAATCGTCTATACTTTCCTCTATGACACATGGTAATGCCATTCACTATGTAGCTAAATTTACTGATTTGCTTCGCTACGAATTTATCAGTATTTTCTAAATATATTTGCATATTTGTAGTATAAGTGGTTATTCTTTGATGAGAGAGATGAAAGGATATCTAGCTTCGTTCTATAGGCGGCGTAGACCTGTTCCGTATTTAGTGTAGGCGGCCATTGTTTCGGTTGCTAAGTTAGACTTTGAAATCAAAATGTCAAAATTAGCTAAAATTAATTATTTTATTAATACCGTCTTCCATGATATCTATTCTCAAATTTCTATGGGCGTACGCAAAACATTTTTTTAACAACGATATAGTTTCAGGTTTTTTATCATAAGATGTGCGCAAGCGTAGCCGCCATGTTAAAACGGAGGTAATTCAAAACATTCGTACAACAATGGCTGGGCAAGGAATATTATCTCCACAAAAAAATAGATTATTAGAAAAACTATCGATGGTACTTCTCTTATTTATATATCAGTAGGTACTCATAATTGTGAACAATTGAAAAGGTGGCTCAAATGTCATGGGCATCCGCAAAAAGCACAAAAAAGGGGGCTGATTGAGGTGAGGCGTCGACGTTTGTTTAATATCTAAAAACTCATAAACAAAATTAATATTTACAATTTTACTCTTATTGATAATGTCAAATCATTTACAATAATTGAAAATATATTTTGAATAATATTTATGGAAGTAATTAATATTTAAGGCTATATATGACATTATTAAATACTAAATTGAATATGTTTAATAGTTTTTATTATAAATTAAATGTTTAAAATGAGACAATATATAAAAAATTATGATATTTACAGAGTCAAAAATGCAATTAGGAATAATGTACCAGTGGACCAAACAGTTAACGAAGAGAAATGACTAAATATCCTAAACACACTCAAAGTCCAAATGTATCGAGTCAAATTTCTGATACACGAGAAGTTGGCACTGCTGACTGCAGCAAGGTTGTTTACAAAAACAGTACGAAAAAGATGGCGGATGATAACGCATGCGAACAAAAAATGTTGTGATGAAAAGGTCTATTATATGGCATTATTGGGTTCAAACAACTGAAATTAATGTACTATAAAAAGTTCAATCGATATAGCAATGCTAAGTCACTCTTTCATTAATTCTAATCGATTTACAGGTTTCCAACAGATCTTAATAAGAAAGCGTTGTGGATCAAAAATATTAAAATTCAAGACAGGAGTCCAATAACTTATGACCGAATATGTTCAATTAGTTTTGAAATCTCAACGTGAATTAGGAATATAAATAAAACGTACTACAATAGTTCTTCTAAGAAGGTTACAACTCTTGTAAATAATCCTAAAGAACTGGTTGATTTTGACATCTTCAGATGAAACCTCTTTTCTTTTTCTTCTTTCGTTTCAACTGTATTAGTTGTCAATGGTTTAGAATTGACCAAGGAAATTTTCTAATATTTGGAAAATTATTGAATAGCTACATTCTCTAAAATAAAAACACAGATATTTTGTACAATGTTGTACTTAGAAGATTATTTGGAAAGTAAGTTACGTTCCATAAAACTCTTGTAATTACCCTATATTGGCGCTAAATTCCAAGCTTTGTTTTAGTGATTGAGCATTTACCCCAAGAATTAAGGGATCGATTTACAGAAATGAGAGAAATGGATTTATCAGTTCAAAGTATGGACGTACATGATTTTCTTTTCATTCAAAAATTTCATTTACATTTCCCACTTATTCACTTTTTATAATATGTTGCAGATAACATGGATGAGTTGGAGAAGAGAGTTAAAAACTTTTTCAACGAATGTAAACGTTATCAGAACAGCGATCTGCCCCAGAATCTGGAACAGGAATTCAAAGCCATAGGAAAGGAATATTACAAAACTTTAGAAGATGCAGATGAAAAGGTAACAACAACCTAGAATTTATAAAGTATTTTAAATGTTTTATTTACAGGTCCATTTGGCAAATCAAATGTATGAGTTGGTTGATAAATACTTGAGAAGACTTGACACTGAGTTGCATAAGTTCAAATGTGAATTAGAAGCTGACAATAAGGGTATTACCGAGGTACTTGAGAAACGTTCTTTGGAACTGGATGTACCAGTAACTGCCCCTAGTCTATCTTCTCAACAACAAAAGGAAAATAGATATGAAAGGTGAATATTACTTAAACATGAAATATAATAAGATAATAATTAACTTTCTTTGATAGTTTCAGGTATCGACCAAGAAGTGAAAAGAGAAGGGAAAGCAGTAATTCGTCTTCCCCTTATGTAGAGAAACGCCAAGCTGTTGCTCCTGCTTCTATCATAGAAGCTAGACATTCTGCAGTATCACAACAAACACCTGTTTCCAATAATAATGTATCCTATAATTTGGGTCATATAGGAGCTGGACCTGCTATAGCTGCAGCAGCTTCACAAGCTATTGCTGCTACTCAACAGGTAAAAAGTTAAATGATATTGGTGTTAATATGCTTTTATTAGTCCCCCTTGTATCTATCTGTATATTGAAATATTGGAAAGTTGTTTTATAGAACTTATTAGAAAATTAGCTTACTTATCAAGCGTTGATGACAGTATTATAATTCAATGCAGTTTTCCAGTATCTGACTCAAAAAATTCAGAAAATAAATAACCGTTACCTGAAACCAGTGGGATTCCTAGTATGAGGGGGACCAAACTTACATCTTTAACTGCTTCTGCAGTACAAAGCACACAATCTATTTATCGATAGCAGAAACGAACATCGAATTAACTAAAAGTTTAGGAAATCAATAATAATTATTTTTGGTAATCCTGCTGTTTACGCTGACCGCTGTCGTGTGTCTAGTGCTGTGTCGAATAGATGCTTCCCGAAAGTATTCGATTTGCAGCCAGTGTTGCCACTATTTATCTCACGTCGGAGATTTGAGTACTTATCGTTGAAAATGAAATAGCAAAGGATAAGATATACTATTGAAGGCAAACCGATAGTAAAACACTTCTAAACAAGGGCGTAACTTCTCTGGAGCGGAAGGGACATGGGTTTTTTGTCTATGTCAAGCTTAATAGAAAGAAAAATTTCGGCTCATCCACTGCAATCTATTCAAAAAAGTAACTGAAGGTAATAATTGAGTATAGTGTCGATTCAAAATTCACTGAAAAATTATTTACTTACTAATTTTGGGTCCCAGAATCCAAACCTGAAATCATTTTGCCTCGGTAGGCTATCGTTTAAGAAAAAAAAATGAAAATTTCCTTGAAGTTCTCTTGTCTATGTCATCCAAACTCTATAATTGCTTCATTAAAATGCCTTTTTACTATTACAATGGATAAAATATACACACATGTACCATTAATCAGTAATTCGACGCTCAAATATACATTAATTGCTTATTGAAATGCTTTTTAATTCGAATGTTTATTTTCTAGACAGTTAACCCGCCATATTTACAATGATTTCATGTTACGTGTTATACGACGTACGGCTCAAAACGATGCAAGAAAGATAGAAGCACTCACTTTCTCTCTCGTTCATAACTGAGACCGAAATTCAAATGAGAATATTTCCAAACCTAACCTAACTAACCTAATTTTACCTAAAACCTAATCTACTAATCTATTCAATTCAAAATTATAAATTTAAATTAGCTTTGAGGTTCGGTTAGGTTAGTTAGGTTTGGTTTGAAGAGATTTTCATTTGAATATCCCTCTCTATTATGACGAGAGATGGCGAGTACGTCACTATTGACGGGTTCATGTCACGTAGGTCTTGGACTGTAAATGTGTGAAATTGTTGCCAAATATTGAGAATTGAGGGGCATTTATATCTGGAAAGTAAATAAGGCGTTAAGTTAACTGTCAAGAAAATAAATTCGAATGGAAAAGCATTTTAATAAGAAATTAATGTATATTTGTGCGTAGAATTACTAATTAATGGTACATGTGTGTATATATTATCCATTGTAATAGTAACAAGGCAGTTTAATGAAGCAATTATACAGTTTGGATGACAGACAAAAGGACTGTCAAGAAATTTTTTTTCCCTAAACGTTAGCCTTCCGGGGCAAAATGATTTCAGATTTGGATTCTGGGACCCAAAATTAGTAAGTAAACACTTTTTCAGTGAATTTTGACTATCGACACTATACTAAATAAATACCCCGAGATCAAACATGAAATTGAAATGAACACCAGGAAAGAAATCTATACTTGATACAACGAAGAGAGAGAGAGTGTAAACAAAACAAAGGCACGAGACCTGAACGTGATGTCACACAGGGTTGAATCCAGGGACTCGCTTCTATTTGATCACGAAATTGAACTCTGAATTAAGTAATGGACATCAATGATGTAGAATTTCATTCTAAAATGAAGTATTCACGCAATAGTTTCTCATATGACTGAATTATCATAAAAAACAGGCAATGTAATACGCAAACGATGTTGTAGGTTTATTTTCTGGTAGTAGAACATTATTGAAACATAGTTATTACAAGAGTTAAAAAAAAAGGACATCGAGGATTATCATCGTCATTATCAGATTCAGACGATGAACTTGAATCATTCTCGAGATTGACAATAATAGGATCCAGTTGTTCGTCTATTATGTGATCTAATTGCCACATTCTCGGTTCGACCTTCTCTACGATATGCTTAATGCAGTTTTGCCACTTGACAGCATCAATCCTTTCAATGGATTCGGCGAAAAGCTTCTTCATGTCTTGGAATTTGAACGATGTGTTCTTAGATGCCACATAATTCTTCATCTCAGCCCAAACCAGTTCGATGGGATTGAGTTCGCAATGATAGGGTGGGAGTCGCAACACGATTTTATTTTGGTTTCGAGCCATTTCATCTACTACATATTTATTATACGCTGGTTTGTGGGTTTTGACTATTCGAAGAAGCTCTGCTTTAATCAAATCATCCCCGAAAGCAATATTTTTTGAATTCTTGAATAGTGGCTTTTCTACTGGCAGATATCGGGAGTTTTTCTGTGCGTCTAGAATGATAAAACGCATTGTCCAAAACGATGACACATCCGTCTTCCAATTTCGGTAAAATATTTTCAAACCATTCTTCGAAGTTGGGTCCATCCATTTCTTCGTGGTAGTCACCAGATTTCTTCAATTCGAATGACCACAGTGCGTCGGGAACGAATCCAGTATCACTTCCAATATTGCAAACGATGAGGCTCTTGCCTTTACCTGCAAAGACATGAAAATGATTTCTATTAATGATTGCATGTGTCTATTTTCATCTAACTTAATCATGTGGAATCTCATAATTCAAGAAAATACTTAATTTTGATAATTAGAGAATTGAGTTAAATCACCGATAAACCTTTTGACGACAGGTAGGTGGTACACAGCCTACTTAAGTTAATTTACAGTAGCAATAGAGATAAAGAAAAACCCAGAAGTAGTAACAGACCCTTAATAAGATCCCATCTATTCGTCCAAATTGAATTATCCTATTGCTGTTGTAAATATAGATTGAAAACATGATATAGAACGTCCTTGAAAGAAAGCGGCATGCTAACAATTCGAAACAGGATTATTGTGGTACCAGGTACTGGATAATGAACAGTATGTATGGGTTTTACCCTATAGCATAATTTGCAAGGAATAACAGGAATATTTTCATAAAGGGTATTCGGAAACCTTCATTCTGCAGTTAGTTTTAGGCAAAAATTATGGTTTCAAAAAATATGATGAAATACCTGATGAAGTCCCTATTGTTGATACAGAGTAAGCATGATTAAAATCAAGATTTGAATCAGAATAAAAATCAAATAAGTATATCAAGAAATTAGCGATTTCAATCAAAAACGAACCAACAGAACTTGTGTATCATTTGAAAATCATGAATATTATATTATATTATACATGCATAATATAACTACCACTCACCTGTGGGATTTTTCAATCCAGTCGATAAACCTTCTTGGAAAGCCTGTCCGGCTGTTTTGACCGATGCATCCACCCAAACACTTGATTTAGTGTGCCCATCATTCACCGACGTTTCATCCAGGTAATAGATTTTTCTATTCTCTTCGCGGTAGTTTTTAATTTGTTTAAGATAGTCTCTCCTCCGCAAGACTATTTCCTCTTTCTCCAATAATAAACCATTCCTCCCTCTCTTCTGGAATCTGAAGTCCATTTTTTTCAATATTTTACGGAATGTTGTTCTTTTAAAATTTGGCAGATCAACATCACTGTTCACTTCATTCAATATTTTATCTATTGTAGGTAATTCATTTCTATGAAAAAACTGATGCACTTTCCTACTAATCAGATTTTTGTCGAAATCAGTAACACTATCCGCAATTTTCACCCTTTTCGGGTACGTCCTCGGTTGTGAAAAAGAATGATTCTCCTTATCCTCCTTTATGAGTCTGTAAACACTAGTTTCACTAACTGCCACAATAGTTGCCACTTGTTCGACGATTTCGTTGATAGGTGCAGAATCTATTTGCATTTGTCTATTTAGACGTTGAAAATGATCTGTTTTTCATTCAAAGTAAAATGACCTTTCTTAGGCCGTTTTTTCGGAGGATAATTTTCAACAGTACTTTCATCTGCAGTATCCGTAGACGACAATATTTTCACTTTTCAACACTCGACCAATAACACTTCCAAAACAATAATGAAAATTTAATTTTCTATCCGATGGACCGAGACCGTACCTGTACAGACTGCTGACATTCAGATCCCACCCCCTAAACATGATTCGGCCAATTACAGAGCTACTAAATCTTCTGGCGTCTGCTGTATTTGTTTTGACGTGGTCTCTCTTTCGGTTGCCTAGAGTATAGCAACACTGTCTGAAATTTAAATCGTTCGGAAACATTTCCTGTCGACTCGGTACACGATGCGCGAAGTGGTCAGCGTGATCAGCAGGATTACCTTATTTTTTTATCACTACTGTTTCTCTCAACCCTCTGAAGATTAATTCATTTTATCAAGTTAGTTTCTTTGCTATTACTGTTGGATTACTTCTTAAAAATTGAGAATTGTTTTTTAATTTTTCAAACTAACATTTATTTAATATATTTTGAAAGTATGATAGAAATATATTTTGTTTTGCTTCAAGATGCAACAAGGTCGCAGGACTGCCAGTCTCAAGGCATCCTATGAGGCTATCAATACAGGTGGTCATGGACATGAGTTCAGTATTGGTAGAGATCTTGCTGGAGCGGCTCAAACTGCCATTCAGGCGATTCAGCAAGATCATGCCAATAACCGAAAAAAGCAGAAGTAAGTAGTTTTTTAATTTTGTCTTGGGAAAGTGGATTTATTTTGACAATTGGAAGTGTAAAATATAATTCAATCAAATACTCAATATTTTACAGGAAATGGTCTAGCAACAGCATGACCAGTTCTTCTGCTTCCAATTCAACAGTCCAAGCGATCATTGCGCAACCCGTTGTAGCTCCTGCTCCCGAATCTCCACCTGTTGATGCTTCATTACAAAATGCAGAAGTCACAGATGGAGAATGGACGTACGATCCAAATGAACCCAGATATTGTCTATGCAACCAAGTTTCTTATGGAGACATGGTTGCTTGTGACAATGAAGATGTAAGTAAAATATTTCTCCTGCACAAAAATCTACAAAAAGATGATTTGGGCTTTTTCAATTCTGGAATTTATTTCTGAAATATCAGAATTCAGGAATTTTTCATAAAATAAAAGGTACATTTGGAAGACTCCCCATGATAGTTTACGATATTCTCTTTCAGTGTCCATCTGAGTGGTTTCACTACCCTTGCGTGGGTATCACTGCACCTCCCAAAGGAAAATGGTACTGTCCAGAGTGTACAGCATCTATGAAAAGAAGAGGTGGTAGGAAAAATTGAATGTGCTAAATTGTGAATGTTTTGAATATAGATAATTTAATTTCGAATAAGTTCCAAGTAGATAACTTTCTGATGATGATTTTTGTAATATGAGTAGACAAATAAAAAACACTTTTTTTGGAAATGCTTGTTTTTATTTTATCTAACCAGAAATAAGGCGATCGATGCGTTTAAAGTTTGACCGTTTTCATTTTATGTTGAAAAAAAATTGCGTTATATGCCTGAGAGTCTATTGAAATGAAAAACAGTTCAACTGTGAAATGAGTTTAATCTAGTAGGTTTGTTCCAACAGAGAATCACAGACCTGTTTCTGATGCGTTCCTGACATTTCTCAAACAGTAACAGTGCGCAGGCGTAAATATTTATCAATTTCAAACTAGTAAGGAATTCCTCTTCTGTGACAACAATAAACATTGAGTAAAGAAATCGGCTTGTGTAGATCCTTTTCGTTTTCATTAAATTACCACTACAAAAAATGGATCACGAATGTAAGTATTTAGTTTTTTATATTTTACTCCTTGGTCCTTGGCCATTTTATTTTATATGGAGCGAGTTTGCTCAAAAAATATATCATTTTTTTCAATATTCTATGAAGACAGCTAATGCTGATATTGAACCTATCAGCAACATCACGAAAGCTTGCAGTTTGGTGTCCTGCAAACCACAGGAAAATATGTGTATGTTGTTGTGGGTCCCGATTGCGTATGGAAATAATCACTGATACTCAATCGTTGAGCAATATCTGCAACAACTTCCCTGCTCACTCGAAAGTGTTCCATAAATTCAGCATTATCCATTAGGGGAACTATTTCTTCTAAATAATTTTCATTTTTCGGTCTCCATCGTTCTTCAAGTAGATCTTCCAGATCACTTATCCCAGATTCATCATCTGAAGATGATGAAATAGCGCTCATTTCGACGCCAATAACATTCTAAAAAATGAACACTAACCAAACCCAAAACTACAACACAATAAACAAGTTTATCACTCCTCCCGAAGAAAAATTCAACCACAGAACAAATTTAACTTATTGCACTGCTCATTGCGCAGGTTTGCGACACTTGATTTGCTTTTCGTCAGCAAACTCGTCTGACAGTCATAATTTAGTCCGAAGATTCAGTTGGAACACCCATTTCATAGTTTGAGCAGAGTTTGAGAAATACCGGAAATGCTCTTGGAACGTACTTTAACACACTGCGCACATCGTGACAGTCCGTGACTGTTTCTGATCGCTGTAGGAACAAACCTAGTACTGTTTTGGAAAGCAGCACAGTTTGCATTGTATAAAGTGTTTCTTATTAATATTTCATTTTATATAAAGTTCCTGATAATTAAAATAAGTGTCTGATATTGTTGTTGAAATGTTATATAAAGTGAGAATATACCTTTTATTATTTCTAATATTATATAATTGAGAATAAAGTAATCTCTTGACAGCTTTTTCATAATTATTGTCTATAATTTTATGTTATGTATACATTTACATGAATTGAAAGGTCTAATGGCTGTGAAATGTAGAAAGTAATAATTATAGAAATTCAATACAGTTACTAAAACCACCTACAGAAAAGTTCCCATTACGAAATCATCAAGTAGAAAATCCTGCTTTCTTCGAAAGAAAAACATTTATTTCTGAAAAATGTACGCTTTTTTAAGGTAAGTATAATTGAATCTGTATGTTTTAAGCTGGAATTTATATCTTCTGATCCTCCATTTTCTGCGAATATACCCAAAAAATGATGCCATACCTCAATTTTAATTCGACAAATGCTGAGTAGGCAAGAAAGACTGCTCCAATGTTCATAAGAGAAGAAACGACTTCGAAGCTATAATAGTATCCACCAATAGAACCCTCAAGATATTCGATATGTCTTGTCCAATCGTTCCAAGAAAGTCCATCCTTGTCTTCCACTTTTATATCTCCTGTTTATGCATTTTGTTATGTGCCTTTTCTTTAAATCAATGTTCTGGCCTGAGAAAATAAAGGATGTATCATCAGCATACTGGATTGAGTCCCTTTTCTTCTGGTATGTCAATGATGTACAAGAAAGGCCCCAACATAGAATCTTGTGCTACACCTCTAAGTATCTCAATTATAACAGAAACAACCTCATCACCATTTTTATCCACTTCACATTTATATTGATACCTACTTGAAATGCATGACTCGATTTATCCATTATGGGAATAGGGTGATTTTTTTGGTTGATTTTATTACCGAATTTCTGAAAGATTATATTGACAGTTTGACGTGTTTTTTCATGTAACTCCGATTCGTTATTCCAAAATTTGATCTGGAAAATTGCAGGAACTACAGAAAAAGATTACACAACTACTTTAATTTTAATACCCTGTAGATTCCTAACGAGTGTTTGCAGACTTGAATTTATTAGGATATCCTGTATATCTTACAGTTAGTATACATACATGTGTAAATAGTATATGTCACAACGTGACGGTTTTCCAAAATCATACGATTTTATCATCTAAAATTCACCAATAGCCTAAAGAAGTTTTCATTGGAAAAAGTAGTAACACTTCATAGTAAATATAAACTTTATTCTGAATGTTATGAATTAAATTTTTTGAACACCTGTATAGACAAAAATCTTTGTCATAACAATTAATAACATACTTAACGAGGCAAACGCCAATGAAAGCTTAAGCAACCCTTCATGCCGATGACCTATCACTATACACCACATTTATGAAAAGCAACACAACATCATTACTTCAGACAGCAATACATAAAATAGAGGAATGATCGAGAAGAAATCGCATTATGTTCTATTTAGCAAAAAACAACGATAAGTTAAACATCGCCGTTAATGTGGGACCATTTATGGGAAATGACAGCACAAATAAATTGGGTTTTACTTTCGATAGTCAACTAACATGGCAGAAACACATTGATAAATTTCTCGAATTCTGTCAATCTGTTTTGAATATCCTAAGAGTTATCTCTTACGTCTGATGGGGTGCCGATTCAAATCATCTCCTAGACTTATAGCAAGCATTAATTCGAAATAAAATCGACTATGGGTCCTGCTAATGTAAGTGTTATAAAAAATTAGACAGTACAAAATATAGCTATGCGTATTATATCCAGAGCATCAGAGACCTGCTAAAAGAACCACCTCTAGAAATCTGTCGAGAATATTTATCGTTGTGTTATGCATCTAAAATCTCAGAAACTAAATCTAACATGAACAACACCATCATCTCTTCTTCTTGTACAGTTTTCAGGAATTCAAAAACCCGTAGATGTTCTTTAATAGAAAGAGTTTTCAGAAGCAATTTTGATATTTAACAATTTGAACTCTCACTATCATATCGGGTAGCATCCCCTCCATGAATAATTAAAATTCCTATCATCAACTTAACGCTCACAAATTTTATCAAACATTTATTTACCCAAACCTTTTTCCAACAAATTTTCTTACTTTATCCAAATACCAAGTTTACGATAAGTTACACAACGATGCTTCTAATACGCAAAACGGAGCTGTAATAGCAGAAGAAGCAGGAAATGTCTTCCGCCAAATAAGTTCAGTATCTACAATGGTGAAATTTCAACAATACCACAGGCTTTGAAAATAATTCATCATTGCATTACATTGATACAAATATATAAATCATCACGGACTCCCTAAGTGCATTTAAATATTTCACCCAATTATACATACGGCACCCTATCATCCAACTCTTTAAAGAGCAACTCCTCAATTTCCAGGGTCAGAACAAAACCGTGTTATTCATATACATATGAGACCCCTCCCATATGGGAATAATAGGCAATTCAGAAGGCCGATCGGCTTGCAGTTACCTCAGCGTCAAATCCGAATTTACACACTTAGTGATAAATTTTCTCAAACGGACTATAGACAGCTAATCAAAAAACATATATAGGAAACGTCAATTGATTTACTTTGTGATTACAACCGACCAATAGTAATAGAAGATACCAAGTGAAAGTAAGCCACACAGCATTGACACATAGCTATAGTACTTTATGAAGTTTGAACCCCCTGATAATTACGAAACTTGTGGTGTCCAAATAACGATAGCTTTACGTGTATCTTGTGCGAGTGTCCTCAATACACTGTTGAGCCCAGTAGATGGGCAAACTACTAACCTCGAAACTTCACCATCAATCAGCATAAACATTAACTTTCTTAAAAAAAATTAACCTCTACCAAAAATCATGAATCACGACTCATTTTTATGTCTTGTATTTTCTATGTACTGTATTCTGCACTAATAACCTTAGTGGTTGATGCGGCTAAATTAAGAAAAAAAACTACGTTATGCTAGTTGTGCTTTATCTTTTACTCGTACCTCTTATAAAGGATCCACAGTTGCCTAGTTTCAATTACAAACTTCTGATCTGAATGGGATCTACCAAAAATGATGTAAATATCTATCTCCTCTATCTATTTTTTATTTGTTGGCAAATGCACACACTAAATATATTTGAATTTCGTAAAGGTGACGTTGAACAGCTAAATTTATATTATCAACGTGACGCCAAGCTTCCTGCAAATCATAAGATACGTAATGCTCAACATTTGAGAGGACGAATCCTGACAAGTTCCCATTTAATTTGTCGCGCTTTCGTTTGAATTATGCTGTAGACAATTATTTTTCCTCATTTTACGTAAGAACTTGTGGAAGTTTCTCGATGTTTTCTTTTATTGCAGTTTGTATTATTGTTTTCCATGCTGTTAAAACATCAGCAAAACCGAGTGAATTGAATCAAAATGCTAGTCTTATTGAACAAGAGTTTTCTATATTGAAGGATGCTGTTCTTGGTTGTTCCAGTATTGATGATAATCATAATTTTTATTATTGGTTCCATTTGGATTCCCAGACAATTATTGGACCCTATAATGAGGGTGGGTTTGATTATACCAAATATGGATATGAGGTATTGTCAGGAAATCTGACAATAAGGGTAAGTTTTGTTTATATCGACATATATAATTATTTCTGAGCGTGATAGTTATTTTTGTTACAGTAAGTAGATATTGGTTGAGAATACAAATATTGTCAAAAATTGTAGTGACTGTGTATCCTGTTAAAAGTACTGTCATTTTCAAGTTCAAATGTGTTTTGTTATTTATTTATTTGTGAAAGAGAAAGTAATATAATTTGGAAAACTCTGTAACGTCTGAAAAACTAAACAATTTGCGGAATTTTTTTCACCAGGATAATTGAGGAATATGAAGATCGAATATATTTTAAATATAATTTATATACATTTTATTGAATAATTACCAATCATTACGACGTTATATAACTCTTTCTGTAGAGCATGAAAAAACGCCTCACGGTCGTATCGACTTCTTAAAACGGATTATCTAAAAAAATCTAGTTACATTACTATCTACAAGTGTTCCCATGTTCCCATTCATGTTATAAACACCTCAAAAAAGTCTAGGGAACACTTACCAATATCTTTAAAATATGAATTTGATGATTCGAATTTATAGAAATCTTTCGGTTTTTGTTACGATGTATTGTATATAATGTATTCTCAAGAAAACAAAATAATATTTGACTTCTCCAAAGCACCTATTATAAAAAAAAATTTGAAATTTGAAAATGACGAAATTTGGTAAAACACAAAAAAAATCCTGAACTAATATTTTCGAAACGATATGGAAGCACTTATATTTTTCAGTACCCAGAAGGTCCACCTCTGTTATTAATGACACTTTGGCATCGTCGCAGCATGCTCAATATTAAATTGTCTATTACATTTTGGCCTAAGTCATTCCAAGCCCCCTAAACTGCTAATCGAAGCTCCAGTTCATGATGGAAGACATTTTGACGCAGGAGATTTCTTTTTAGGGTATCCCACACATGCTCGATGGGATTCAGATCTGGGGAGCAGGATGGCCACGGTAGAAGATCGATATCGTTCTCTTGAAGAACGTTCAAGACAACTCTTGCACGATGAGGAGGGGCATTATCTTGTTGGAAGAGTGGATTTTGACCCATTGTTTGGAGATACGGTACCACTACAGGTAAAACTATCTCATTTGCGTAAGAATTTCCCGTGAGGTTGTTCTGTATGAAAACGAGGTCAGTTCTTCCACCAAGGCGTATACCTCCCCAAAACATCACTGATCCGCCTCCCTGTCTAACAACTTCTCGAGCATGCTGGAGACGGTTTTGCTTTCCAGGTTTCCTCCATATTCGAATTCTTCCCGAATCGGGATAATAACTAAATCTAGATTCATCACTGAAGAAAACTGTGGCCCACCTCTCTTGATCCCAGTTTACGTGTTCTTGGCACCAAGCTAAACGAGCAGCGCGATTTCCATGGGTCAGTTGTGGAACTCTTAAAGGACGTCTGGAGTGGAGTTGACCTTCGTGCAGTCGATTTCTCACAGTTTGGTCGGAAATTTGTACATTATGAACTCGTGATAGCTCTTGAGCTAATTGAGATGCTGTGGTAGTACGATCTCTTCTGGCTTGTAAAACCAAAAATCGGTCTTGGGCGACTGTAGTAATCCTGAAACGACCTGTATGGCGTTCTTCTACGCTACCTGTTTCATTGAAACGCGACCATAAACGGTTTATGACACTTGGGCTACTTCCCAGAACCCTGGATACTTCCCGTTGTGAGCTCCCAGCTTGGAGCATGCCAACGGCTCGTAACATCTCTTCTCTAGTCAAATGTCGTCTTTCCATGGTCGAATCACAAAACTTGAATCTTTTATTTGTGCTTACAACAGAAACAAAGTGCCAACTAACTGATTTCAAACACTAAATACATGAAATGATTATAAAGCAGCGTCGCATCTGTTGCATTTTTAGTTTTTTATAAAAAAAAACTGAAATCTGTTGCGGCACTCTACATAATTTGGTGAGAAATTGATGCAGGTGTTCATTTCTTAAAAAAAATCATCCATATTGATCGTTCTGGATAAGATATATCGATATTCAGAAGTGTTCCCTAGACTTTTTTGAGGTGTTTACTACGCTACCAGTTACATTGAAACGCGATCACAACCGATTGATAACATTTGAGTTACTTAGATACCACTGTGAGCACCAGCTTGGAGCATAGAAATGACTTTTTTCACCAATTCTCTGTTCAAATGTCTTCTCTTGATCGTTCTGGATACGATATATCGATATTCAGAAGTGTTCCCTTGACTTTTTTGAGGTGTTTATGTATCCTAAGTGGAATATTAGACGTTTATAGATGCTATCGTTCCATTACAAAACACCTAACACATAAGTCTAGCATTAGGAAATTTTGCCTCATCCGTCGAGATAATCCTTTGGTAGAATCGGAATCCTTTTGTGTTCTGAGAAGAAGGATCTCACACAGTTCTATTCGAAGCTGTGGATCGCCAGCTTGTAGAGTTGGGGCCAATGAAAATTTATAAGGGTGCAGTCTAGGTTTTTTTCAGAATTTCGTGAGGTAAATTCAGATCATGCTCTGCTATTGCCAATGATGCAAGTGGATTAACATCAAAATAAGCTAGAACGGCAATTTCATAGTCTTCATTGTTGACTGCAGGCGATGAAAATGTTGTCTTATTCTGAACGGTTCCAGTCTTAAGAAAATTTGTAACGTATCTTCTGAATTTTTTAGCTATCATAGACGGCATATTTGGATATAATTCCTTAAATGTCCTACAGGTTCTACTCACATTCCGTGTCTTATCTCTATGAATGAAAAATAAATTAAGTATTTACTCATTTATATAGCTAGCCATTCTGTTTGAATTAGACTGATAGTTAAAACAATAATAGTTTGTTATCTATGCTCAGGAGCCTGTCTATGCTCTGGGATATGTCTATGCACGCGCAGAAATCTAAGCCTCCTTTGCCAACTTCAGGTAGGTACGTAAAATTCGTTTTTTCGCCATAACTTGAAAACTTGAAATCTCAGGTACAGGGTACCTGAGTGAATCTGATGAATTGAAAAAAATATGGGTTACAATTAGAAAAAACGTAGTTTTCGATGTTTCTTCTTCTTCGTTTCGAAATGTGAGGGGAAAAAAAGAGCACTCTGTACACTGACTGAGATTCAGTCGAATATGAATTATGTCCCGCAGGGTGTCTTGTTTGCAAAACACTTTTGATTATTTTGATAGCTCACGCCGTTCTCGAGATATCAATTTTCTTCAAAAAGCAAAAAATCGACAATTTTCAAGTGAAACTAGTATATTTCATGAATGAGACCAGCTAGACTTATGTGTTAGGTGTGTTGTAATTGGAATAACAAGTGTTTTTAGAACCAGTCATCAATATACAGTGTGTTCTATATTAAATAACAAAGTTGGTATGTACTTCTGGTATAACCGGAATCGCCATTGAGGTGGAAATATTTTAGAAATAGTTTTGGGCCAGCTGAATCAACTACTAAACTTTCAGAACGATAGCATTATTAGTTCTCCATAAACGTCGAATAGGTCCCTCAACTTGGGATACTCTGTATTCATATTGTGAATCTTATTTTAAAATTTGCGGTAAATATCTCAAAAGTTGTAGGACTTTTAGAAAAAAAATTGAAAAATATCAAAAATTCAATACCACCCTGTAGATCCGTAACGAATCGTTTCTCAGAAATTTTAGTCAAAAATAATCAAGGAATCACTACATTCCACTATTACATAATATTCAGGAACACCCTATTGACTAGTTAATGTTGACTAATTCGTGACTTGTAGGTACTAACTACAGGCACAGTGTGTCCCAAACCCGTCGAGCCTCAATTAATAATAATTAATTAATAATTGACTTTATTACCAGTACCTTCAAAATAACATTTTCAAATAACATATCTATACATATTAGGTTACCAGTAATTGGCGGAGTCCATCAATTTGATGCTCTACTCAACCAAATAAAAGAAAATATAAATTCAATAATGGAGAAAAATACAATAATAATACTCATGATAATAATATAGAATGACATAACAAAACCCTTCTAGTTTTCATTAATTTTTTGAACTGATTAAGTGATACAGTCCGAAAGCTAATCCGCAATCATTCACTGACTGCCACATTATAGGAAAAAGACCTTAGGTAGAATGTAGTTCTATGCTTGGGTATGCAGACAACATTAATATTTGCTGGCTCGGTGCCGTAGGGGATAGGATGCCCGTCTCCTGCGCAGAGTTTTTTTTTCGGATTCTGGGAATCGCTTGTGTGTCCATCTTTCGGAGTAGATGTAAAGATGTCGGTCCTGTCTAACAGAGATGTGTTGGATATTAAAGATCCCTTCCTTCGACACGAGAGGGGTTCGGCAAAATTCTCGGGATAGTGAGGTGACAGAATTTCCCGGCGTGTCATTAGCCGAAAAGGCAGAAATGAGCACGTTGAAGGCAAAACAAAACAAAACAAAAACAATAATATTTCTTGTTTTTTGTTCATGCACCTGATATTGAAAGTTTATTTTGTCACATAGGTATGAGGGTGTTTTATTATTTATTATTTTATGATACCAGCCCAGCTCTTTCAGTCTATCATGAACAGAGTCAAACTTTCTTTTTCCATAAATAAGTCGAACTGTTTTGCGCCTTTTGTATACTATAGCTATAGCTATACTAGGCTTCTACATAGAATTGTTCTCATTTATGTCTAGAAAATCCCTGCTACCATATATCATTTTTAGATTCACAAATGCCTTTTTAAACGGGATAGCTAACATGATCTGAAAATCTCAATTTGTTATCCACAACCAGTCCCTAACTATTAAACTTCATTTTCTCTTGGCACATCAACCCCCCAACCTTCACACGAATACCATCTAGTCAACCAGACGACCCACTGCCAAACACCGTCACCACCGATTTCGTAGGATTAAGCTTTAACGCATGTTAAACCCAATGCAGAGGTTTCAATAGATCCGAGAGCACACCGGACATCATCTTCAGTACACATTCTGATAGACAAGGATCCCACATTCTGCCTCATTGTTTCAAGGTAGTAATTGATTAATTCTTCCTTCGGAGGATCCACAATGTTTTGACTTTCTACAAAGTAACGGTTCATTCTACTCAAATCCGTTAGTTCCGCAGGTATATCGTAACTATTTTTTTACTTCGATAAATGTTTAACTTAAGTAAATATTTTCACGCATTTTGCGGATTAGCTGACATTCTATTTGTTAAGTAATCCCGCTTTGCTTTTCAAACCTCACAATTGACACAATTTTTTCTTGCGTTCTTAATGGTAATCCAGTCTGCAGCAGTCCCTAAAATTTTATATTCTTTCAATTTTTTATCGCGTTCCTTTAAAAGTAGTTTAAGGTTTTCTGTCATCCAGGGTGCTGTCACCGAATTGGGTGCTTAGGAATTTCAACGTATTCTCAAATCCATCAATAAAACCGTTCAGAATAGCACCAGGAGGACGATAGACAACTCCACACAAGATAGTCTTACCTACCTTCAACCATAACAAATTCTTCCATGGCAGAAATCAAGTTCAGAGTCCGCACTGTGAGACGGGATCTCGAGCAGCTGAACTACAAGAAGGCAGTAGGTCTAGACGAAATACCGCCAATCGTCCTGAAAAAGTGTGCTCCTGAACTGGCACCGTTTGTTTCAGATTTCTTATGAAAGCCAGACTTTTAATTCAACCGATCCCAAAGAAAGGGAAGAAGTCCTTACCCCAAAACTACCGCCCTGTTGCACTTCTTCCCATTATGTCCGAAGTGATGGAGAGAGTCATAAATGATGAACTTATCAAATATCTTGAGTTGAGGGGAATTATTAACCACCGTCAGTATGTTTTTCGCAGGCAAAGATCGATAGGATATCTGCTCGCCTACGTCAACGATGGAGAAGCAAAAGGAATCTAGAGCAATAGCCCTCGACATATCTGAAGCCTTCGATAGGGTTTGGCATGCAGCCTTGTTAAATAAACTTGCTGCATATGGGCTTCCCGAAAAATTGCTGGGATGAATAAGTAGATTTCTTTCAAATAGATCAATACAAGTTGTGGTCGATGGTATAACATCTGATTGTTTCCAGTTGCAAGCAGGAGTATCTCATCGATCCATTATGTCGCCAACCTTGTTTCTGTTGCAGATAAACGATCTTCTGTCATCTTCAAATAATCAAATCCAGCAAACTTAGCATAGTATAGGAGATCCTTGTAGGCTGATCAACTATCTGCTTCAAATCAAAAGACGCAAAAAGATTACTCATCATTTTAAATGCTTTTGAAGAAGCATCAAACATCTGAGTATTCAAATCTCCCACACAATAATGTCACCGAATTGGGGGCTTAGGAATTTCAACGTATTCTGAAACCCATCGATAAAATCGTTCAGAATAGCAGCAGGGGGGCGTTAAACTCCACACAAGATAGTCTTACTCACCTTCAACCATAACTGTTCAATATCACATATAGCCCTAGTATTAATTACACTTCAACAGATGCCCGACTTTACATAAAACGGCACTCCTATTTCCAAATCTGTCTCATCAAGTATTCTCTTGGGTGACTCGAAATCATTCCGCCTGATATAAATTCGCCCGTCAATGGTGTACAAAGATTTGAGTCGTTTATTCTTCCTCAGTTCTCAAGCCCTCTTCAACAATGTCACTCCTGCCGGAGTAAGATCTTCATTAAAATATATGTATTCATTTCCTTCCAGCCCATAATCAGATGCCCTTCAACACTCTGATCCTTCGAAGCATATTCATATTGTGCTTCTTGTTGGCAAATTTGACCATTCTTGTACAAAGCAAAATGTTCTCTTCTTTTGTTTCCTTTTCATGATAATTTGCTTCGGTCTTTCAATACCTGTTTCACAACTCCTGTGACAACCAAATTGCTCTCACTTCCCTTTTGCTCAAGAGCATTCATCTGCTTTTCCAATGTTTGCACCTTTCCTCGTAGGTTCGGATTCTCCACCTCCTGTATCCTTAGCTTATTCAATAGTTCTTCAAATTTTTTCGCGCTGCTCCTCATACGCTTCTGCCATGAAGATCAACGAGTTCCGCAAGTCTGTCAACTCTCCACTCATCTGGTCTCTGTGCCTCTTGAAGTGGTCCTCAAACATCCTATTAAGCATTTTTTCCATATTTTTCTTCAGTTAAAGGATTAGATGTTGAGTCTCATCTGGTCTCTGTGCCTCTTGAAGTGGTCCTCAAACATCCTATTAAGCCTTTTTTTCCATATTTTTCTTCAGTTAACGGATTAGATGTTGAGCCTTGTTTAAGTTCATTATAGAAAGCTACCCCTTTTTCCCTTCAATGGCAGCAGTTCACCTATTTATCTTTTGTTAGAAAGCCAGTTTCATTCGCGTAGCTTGGATGATAATGTTTCCCACATTTAATGCATGAAATCGAAGGGACCACCTTTTTTGAACACCACTTGCAAATGTTATCACTCATTTTGTGAAACCGTTCGACTATAGAAGATCGGGCGGTGTATGATCTTCTTTATATTTTCCGATAGAAGACAGATGTTACTGTCTCGTTACCAAACTTTCCTCTGGTTACACTTGATAATGTTCAATATTTAAGATATTCTCAAAATTATTAATTTCCTAGTTTTTCAATTTGCTAGCATACAAATTCCGTAATGCACTTATTAATCTGTTCCTTTATTATGACTTGAGCCTGCATTCACTTTTCATTACAGCTTTCAACCACACTAAATTCTTATCCTATTACTATTCTTGATGTCTGAATTAAATATTCAGTAAAAATTTTCGTATTTTATTTAGTTATACAGGAGGTAAGAGGTCAGTTTAGTAATTACAATTGCCTTCACCAGTTTTAGAACAAACGCAATCTCTGCAGTTATGTTCTACACAACCATATTTGGTGTTAAAATACAAGAATTCTAATGGAATTATCCTCATTGGTATACTTTCCTCTTCTGATTTTTAAAAATTGTGTTTTGCCCAAATTTAGGTGCAGTGAGTTTGCTTCAAACCAATCAAGCGCCCTCTCATAGAGTTCAGATTTCATTCAATTCATTTGAGAACGTCATGTTATCGGTAAACAGACACAATCCGTCTGGATCAACGCTCTATAGCAGATAGTTTATATATCACTTGCTCTTTATTTTAAGATATTCCACAATAACATTTACTATCCATACTATAATACGATGCTAAGTATGAAGTCTGACAGCAATATTTAGAACCAACATTGAGCTGCCATTCCAAATCATCATTCTCAAGAATGGGTCAGCTCGAGGACTGTCTAATTGAAGGTCCTATCCTCGACTACTGTGCTAACCTTCTGCTTGCGATGGGATTGAAGGCATTGGCATCCGGCAGCCGCACGTCACTTATGTGACATTGAGAAGACGGACTTATTGGCCACCCGAGGGGTTGCCTTGGGATTCATCAGACCGTAGAATAGACTCGGAATTCCCCACGACACCGCAAAAATGGAAAATAACCGGTGGGTGGACGCGAAGGAACAGGAGCACTGACTGGGCCTCACAAGTCTCAGACATTCTCGGCTTGCCATCAGTAGGCCTATCCAGACAAGATTAGATTATACATATTAACGGGACACTGTCGCTTCAGAAATCACCTCTATAAGTAATGATTCATCGAGCAGCCTTCATGCAAGGAAAGAAGCAGTCAATAGAACGTCATGTGCGAATGCTCAGCTGAGGACAAAATCAGGCTTGAGGAAGTTTGATCTCACAAACTGAAGCTCACCGAGCTTACCAAGCTCCCATCAATTAAGCTTTTAAACTTCTTAAGAAGAATGGGGTTTGGAGGTGAAATTTAAGGTAGAGTGTGCCACAATAGATCACTGGATAACAGTGGTTGAGTTGTCCACATTTAAATTTCTATATATATATTGATCTATCCATACCACTGCTATAGATGTTGATCTCTTCTCACAAAAAACCTTATTGCGACTCACTCAAAATTGCTGTTTTCTTAACATTATGCAAGATTCGATCTTTCTAATGAGCTTCCAAGATACTCGAACGAGTGGATAGGATTGTTTTTGAACGGCATTTTAAATCGTTTCTATCTCTCTTTTTGTGAACTGGAACGACTCTAGCTGCTTTAACGGAGCGTTTCCAGAATCCGCTTTTTGACATTCACACCACCTCACCGCTTCGACATTTTTAGTATAAGGAGCAGTCACTTTAAATGCTGTATCTTCGTTAGCTTTGACTCTGATTTACTAGAAATTTTGACACAATATTCTTGACATGTTGTATATTCAGAAAACAAGTTTTGAAACCTCAATCCCCTTAAATCCAAACATCTTCGTTTTGCCTTTGATATTAGGATGGATAATAAAAATTACACTGAATTTTGAAGTGTATTTGATTTTCATGCTTTCAAAAGGGATAATAATTTCATCAAAAATGATTATTGCATATCTTAGAAAATATTTAAAAAAGATGATAATAAAATAGTATACCTAAAAGTCATCAACACTTGACACACCACATAGTCAAAATCACAGATTAACAATTCGCAAAGCATACTTAATCTTCAAACTTTCAATCCTTTCAAACTATCTAAATAAGTGGTACTCGCAGAATATTGTGCTCCAATCGGATGTAACAGTTTGGTTTTCAGTGAATCGTTGTGAATTTCCAAGGAATTCGTTGCATAATGAAGAACTAGGTCTTTTAAATTAGGATAGATGTTGTAGGGTTCAGCAAAGCCTAAGCCGTTGTTGGTACGATGGATTATACAATGATTGACAACACCGTTACAAGAAATAGATAAAGCGAGGAAATGTTCTTTCATGCTTGATTTTCTGATTAAAAAAGTTCCATCGGGAGTATTCATCAAAGCTCTTTCAGCATCTGGGCGAGAGTAATCGAGCATCAACCAAGTACGTTCATCATGATGTGGAAAATTTTCCAAATCTTCATTCTCATATGCAAATTCTTCAGTTTCAGACCGTCGTAACACTTGATTAATTTTAACTAAGGAAACTCCCCGATCTTGTAGCCAGCGAATACACTTTTCCTGCTCTTTGATTAGTCCAAGAATAAAGAGCTTTTCAGAAGTAACTTCCCTATCCAACGATTTTTTATATGCAATTTTTTGTCGTAAACTATCAGTCAAATGATCACAACTTTCTTCCAACATTCTTAGTCTATCACACAGTAATTCTTGGTTTGTTTCTAAATCTTTCATTTCATGTGGTTGGGCTTCATGATCGCATACGACTTTCTGAAGTTCTTCTTGTTCTTTCAACATCCTAACAAGCTCTTCAAAAGCTTCTAATGCTTGTCGTTTAGTCTCAATTTCTTCTTTAGTTTCTGCAAAAGCTTTTGATAAATCTCCTAATTTTTTATTATTCAGTTCGATTTTAGCAGATACTTCTCGTAAATCTGTCCATAGTTTTTCGTCATTTTCTAATCTTGCTGCCTCGTCTTCTTGATTATACTTTGAAACCGGATACAATAATTTTATATCCAGAGATGCATTATAAAGAGACAACGAACAATGCCTGAAATTATTTATCAGATCGACAACAGAATCAAAAGTATAAGGTTCAGTGAAGCCATATTTTCCATTTCTATAACATATTTTAATTAATTTATTTGCTCCTCCTTTTCGTAACGTCAAAGTATATTCACCACCTTTATTTGAGGCATCTCTAACCAAAAATGTGCCATCAATGGTATTTTGTAATTTTTCTGTAACTTCTTCTCGGCTGATATTACCCCAATACCATTCAGCATCTTGAAGAGAAGTGCTTATACTACTACTAGTTACAGGTAATGAATCTTTTTCTGATAGAGATTTTTTTGTTGTTCGAAGTCCTGAAACAGAATATTTCCTAGGAGGAAGTGCTGGTGCAGGTTCCAACTCTGGAACTGTCTCAAGTCTCGAATTTTTCATCTTAGTACCTAAACTTACAGATGCTATATTAATTGGAAACCGGTTTCAATATTATGTAGTATAATCGACGAGTTTTTCTTCTATGTTTACATTTTTCATTTTCTGCATCCATTATAGCTTATGTTAATCAATAGCTTTGATTAAAAAGATGAACTATTAATTTCATCAAGCATCCACATCTGCAACTGAACCATGATTATTAGAAATACAAATCACCCCTAGATTTCATATAAATTTGATTCCTCTTTCAAACAAAGTTAAAATACAGAAATTCACTCAGAGATCTCCTTAAATTAAGATATATTTAAGGTTACCTTATTATGCCAATTCCGACACCTGGTTTTCTGTATGTATCATTGATCATGTATAATTAACTCTTATCAAATTACGAAGTGATTTTTTCGAATATTTCCAATACATTGATAATCCAAACAAAAACATTTACGTAAAATGGTTTGTCTTTTTACATGAAATTCTCCGCTCTGTGACAGAATATTTCCTACTTCGTCTGCTCCTCTGTTGATCGCTGACAACTATTTGACATAATTTCTATGACTGCAGTTTTTTCATAGAAACTGGACTCATAACTCTTTAACACAGGGTTCATTTCGTAATTTTAGAGCTCCTTTTGTGATATTTTAACAAGTTTCAATTGGTTTTAGGTCATATTCAATATTTCTTCTTTAAACCAACAAAAATAACAACAGTGTCACCCGTATGTTTGCCATCAAAACAATGGCCGCCAATTCCAAACATTGCACTAGTCTCACGGCCAATAAAAAGAAAGTTGCGTAATCTTTCATCTCCCTTGTCAAGACATCTTCAATAATATAAATTATTTTTCCCATCATTGACTTCTTTCTAATGCTATATTTTCGCAGTTAAGAACAATATGGGATGACAGTTATTTACGTTTTATCTCTTTTTCTTATTCATATATGAAATAATTAGAACGGAGCATAGAAATTGATTTCATAATATAATGATATATTGAAAATAAATGATTATATCTATACAATATAAATATTTTCTTATAGAATATAACCAGAAATGAAAAAGGAGTATACAATTGTGTTTCAAGGGAATTGATAATGAAGAAACGAAGATAACCACTGTTAAAGTAATAGTTATAGGAGAAATTCATGATTCAGAAAAAGAGGTTCGTTCATTTCGATTAAGTTAATATAAATTTCTATTTCAAATTTTACACTACTTATTTATTTCTATTTCAAGGTGAATTCTTTGAGGACGATATTAGCTATTTGCAGTTTAATTTTCTTTTGCTCTTTTTTGTATGTAGCGTACAGGGTATGGAAGGACAGATATGCACATCCAAGATATTTAGGTATGTTCACTAAATAAAAAATTCCCCTAACAATTTCTTGCGCTATTGTTTGGATATTTGTTTTGGCTAAACTAAAATATATTTTTTCAGAACAATTGGATGACGATGAAGATGTTGATAGTGCAGAAGAAATTTATCGAGCTCCAAGCACATCTGGTTTGATCAAACAGAGTATTGTGAAAGATAAGCCAAAGGATTATGAGAGCCCACTTATCAGTACAGATTTTAATAGTATTTTAGATTCAAGAATATGAATGAAATAAGGTCTACACTGTTTGAAAAAATTAAAGAACAATTGCAAATATATTTCAGAGATGAACAGAAATAAATCTAGATTGTCTAACAGGGTAGTTTCAAGTAAAGAAATGCAGTTTGGAGTTAAATACTTTTCAATAATGTATGTATGTAAATATATCATATTAAATTAAACCTGTTTCAAATAAACATTTCTTTTGTGGGCATGATTTAGTGAAAAATAGACTGCAAATAATTTTGATTGTATTATGCAATTGTCAAAACCTAAATTTCGTCTTTCTAGTTACATCAGTCTTTCGTGTCTGCTATTTGATTTAAAACTATATACTTTGAAATTATATTTTGGATTGTGTTAATCACAAACAATTAGCTGTTTAACTGAATTATTTTTCTTGGTCTAATAATCCAATCAATAGGTATAAGACAATTTTGTGGCGTAAGGATTACCTCATATCTAACGGAAAATAAAAATATCACCACATATGAAAATACAGAGCAAGATGGCAATTTTCACCAGTAATTCTCGAATGTTCTTGATAACCTCAAATATGGGTTAAAATTAAAAAGACTGTTTTTCGTAAATGAAGAAACAAGAGTTCGCAGAGAAAACTGCTTAGGTATAGAAATGTAGGTATTAGAAATATCTATCGATTCACTTTTATTTTACTTCAACTGGTATATTTGAGAAAATATGGAAAATCGAATAATTTTGATTTTGGTTAAACGTTTGGTAATTAACGTTTTGTAACTTGTTACCTTCTGAAAATATAGCATACGGCAAACCAAAAAAATACGTTTTTTCGAAACTTAAAGGTAAGTTTTGAGATGTAAATTTTTTGAAGAAAAAAGGTAGTTTCAAGATCTCGGCAAATAGTCCTACAGAAACAACTTTGGACACTTTTTTCTTAAGGATTTGCATCTTCATGACAAAGAGGAATGGTAAAGATTGTATTAATTTAAAGCGTCTGAAAAACAATTTTCATGAGTTGCAAAATTGGATCGCCGGCATTTTTAACGAGCAAAATAAATGTCTTTTTCTACGACCTTTCGGAATCGAGATAATTTTCTTTTGTTTCAAAAATTTCGCTATATACGTACTACATAGCCGCATCATTTTGTAACAACTTCTTGAACCATAAAGAGTCAATTTTCGACAGTTAGTTCTTCTGATATAAAAAAAAATCAAAAGACCTGAATACCTAAAAGTCAGTTTTATATTTTCATCTTTGAACTATTGTTTTCTTTCATTTACGAATTTTAAGGTTATAAAGAATATTGAAAAATTTCATCTTTCTTGAAATTTTTCTTCTACAAGATTTTGGGAAATCATATATTACTTATCGATTGAGCTATACATTTCATGTTTTGTAGGTATTTTTAAAAAAAACTTCCCATTATCCTTCAGGAATGTTAACCCAATTGGTCGATATTTTAGGATGTCAGATAGTTTGAAAAATCGAACCACCCAATTCACCTAGGTGTTTTTTCAAATGAATATATCGCTACAAATTTAATAAAAATAATTTCACTTTCTCAATAAATCAAAAGGCGTGCAGAAAAAATTTTTTCAAACGGTTTTTGAGGTAATAGGTAAATTTTATGAAAAGTGAAATATAGATGACTGATATATAGAATAAGCAATTTTGTTCCTTATTAGCTGAATGTTCTGAAATTATTTTCAAATGTACAGAGTGTTCCATTCTACAGATTCATATCAAAATTAGTTTTTGTTTAGTGTTCTTAGATTACATTTGAGAATTTTAATGCAGAATTTGATGAGATTTATCTGAAAATTCTAGCATAATATATAGACGCCTAATACATTTCAATATTTATTGGAATTGCCTTTTATTTGAAGTCACTCAATACAGATGTTATAATTTGATATATATATATATATATATATATATATATATATATATATATATATATATATATATATATATATATATATATAATTATATATACTTTTCCCAATTTCAAATGTTTAGTGGATGCCAATAAACAAAGTAAAAAAAATGAAATAAAGATGAAATATCTAATTTCAAGTTGAAAAATATTTAATAAAATTGCTACATCTAACAATATCAAATTAAGAACTTAGTATTTACATTTATGTACATGCAACAGCCGTATTAAGCTATAAAAACAATATATAAAAACGTAATCAGGCACAAATCAGAAATAAAATAAATTACATAAAATACATTTTCCATTCTACACAGTAGAAGACATCAAAATTTATAAATACAGAATATTCATCCTGAAAAATCACTATGATCAAACAAGGTTTGGTCATAAAGAGAAGCTCTAACCATTCGTCCCCCAAAATACCTTCCGTTCAATGCATCTCGAGCAGCCTCAGCCTCTGAAAAAAAAAAAGAAAAATTACACAAACTCTCACATAAAAATAGCAAATAAACTCACCTTTCGTTCCTAAAAACTCCACAAATATTTTCACGATAACATCATCATCATTCCCTTCTGACTGCACTTCGTTATAAACTATCACCCTTTCAACTGCACCAAATTTACTACACTCTTCCTGAATTTCTTCTTCCAGCGTTTCATCTACCTCCTCAGGCCCTACCATATTCCTAAGAATCACAACTCTTGAATCCACCTTACGCATCAATTTTTGCATTACTAAATGTCTAGCATTCTGTCCTTTAATCGACATGTTCTCCTGTTGTTGAAGCGTTTGGGGTTCATTCTGGTCAAGTAACTTCTTCTGCAACTCTTCCTGTTGTTTTAATTGAGCCTCTTGCGCCCGTTTGAGAGCCTCCTGATTGGGTGTCGTCGTGGGCATCGTAGATTGAGCCAAAGTTGGCGTGACAACTGCAGGAGGTGGAATTACATTTTGTGGCAACGTATTTACTACTGGCGTCACTATGGATGGTTGCATCACGTTCGGATATTGAGGTATGGCCACGCCAGGAGGCGGAATTACAGGAACAATGCCTGGACCACTCCCCTGTAATGTTGAAGAGGGTACAGCTACACCTGGAGCTCCTATGCTTGGTACTGTTATTACTGGAGCCCCTAAACTTGGAACTGCAACAACTGGTACGCCTGGAATTGCAACGCCAGGGAGAGCTGTCGCAACTGGTGGAATAGATCCTGGTACCTGATTGAAAAAAATTAATGAATTCATTTAAACAAATTTATTTACTTACAGTAGGAATTGCGATTCCAGGAGGCGCTACCACAGGTATTGATGTAGTGACAGCTGGTTGTGATAATTTGGTGAGCCCCAATGCGACCGCATTGCTGGCCACTGCGTCCATAGCTTGAATCTTAGCAGTTGCTGCAGCAGCAGCAACAGCAGCTGCGGTTGGCAGAGCTCCAGATGGGGAAGGTCCCATTAAAGCATTTGGTGGAGTTATAGCACGCCCAACCCTGAGATATTGACCCCCTAGGTCGAATAGGTTCATACTGGCTATTGCTTCGTTGGCAGCTTGACCTGTTTCATATTCTATAAAACCGTAACCTTTATGCTTATGTCCCGAACTACCTTGTGCTAGTTTACAATAAATTATAGGGCCGAACGCTTCGAAGACACTGTAAAATAAAATGTAATTGACATACAAATATTTTCCGAAATTTAACTTTAAAACTTACCTTTTTATGTCATCCTCAGTCAGATCAGGATGTATCGAAGCCACATATATACGATTATATAACTTTGCTTCCTCCTGAATCTCGTCGATGACGTTCTGCGCCTGCGGCATGTTACTCGGCCTTCCTACCACTTTTATATTACGACCGCCGATCATGACTCCGTTCATTTGTTCCAACGCCAACTGCGCAGCTTCCGGTATTTCATATTCCACGAACGCGAATCCTTTGTGTTTCTGCGTTACCGGATCCCAGGACATGTTGATGGATTTAATAGGACCGAATGGTAGGAAGGATTGTCGGATCGTATCTTCCTTGAGTTCGAAGCTGATGCTTCCGACGTAAACCCTATTAAAGGGATGTAGTTTAAATGAATTTGAAGAGATAACTTGAACTAATCAGTAGGAACACTACTTGAAGTTACTATATCATTTTATTAATTATCGTCATGGTATAATTCGTAATGAATACCTTAAAAAGTCTAGGGAACACCTACAAATCAATAAATATGGAGCTAAATGTTATGGTTATCAAGTATTGATAATGAATATTTGAATAACACAATTCATTTCATGTTTTCACAATACCCCTTGGACTGCCAAGTGAAACTTATTTATGTTGGAGGAAGTTTTAACTCTATATTTCTCACAAATGCTTGATGGGGATTAGGAGAGCAGGATGACAGTAGAAGAACATTGATTTTGTTTCCTTCCAGTGCATTTTGGATCAGTGTATCGATATGTACAATAGCATTTGCTTATTAACAATTTGGATGAATGGAGGTGAGGTATCACTATTGGTGAAATTATATAATTTGTGCAATATTTGTATTTTTCTCTATAAGTTCTTTCATAATGATTGATAACACTTTTAGAACCTTGGATACCTTTTACTATGAGTTCTCAGCTTGGAATATACCACCTCTTTTCGGCTAAAATTTTAATCGTTTTACAAAATTATATTTCCTTATGTCTACAACTAAAACAAAGATAAACTGAAAATAAAGATGAGAAAATTATGAAATATCGTCTCACCTGTTGCATATATTTTTATACAAACTCCAGGACTGAATTTTACTTTATTCGATGACAAATGGATGCAAGTATTAGTCTTATAAACAATAATATCCATATTCATTATCTATTATATTCATAGGTGTGCTCTACACTTTTTGACGTGTTTATTTGTTAAGTTTTGTTGCTTTTTCTCGTATTTGAACACAACTAATATACTTTTCATTAAATAATAGTTATAACATTTTCATAGTATTAAATTTTCTAATTCAAACTGAATTGGCAGAATAATATATTGGCTTTGTCTAGAACATATAGGAAACTGTGAAATTTCTAAATTTACAGTCAAGTTTCCTTACTTATAATTCAAGATCCACCTAGAAATTTCTGGATTCATGTAGTTCAAGAACCAATGAATTTGATTGAACTAATTTAGTAATAAAACATCAATTCTGGTTTATACTACTAATGAAATTATAAAATTACGACTACATGAAGCGAACTAATTTTGATTGGATATAGACAAAGAACTTCCTTGAAAATAATTAGTATTGCTGTCATTCTTTTGTAAGAAAGTCAAACTGAAAAGTAGATGATCAATTTAGGTCAGAGATATAGCCACAAATATCGTGCTAGACCAGATTTCATTGAAATGAAAATTTCTTCCATTATTGATTAATCAATTTTGTTAGTTTATCTATTACAATAAGCAAGAGACAATATAACTTTCTTTTTGAAATCTGAATGAATTTTGATGCAAAATGAATTCCATTACAATAAAAGTCTAACAGTTGAAAATTTGAAATACAATCAACTCTAGAAATGATTTATTTGACACAAATTTTCAAGGGTTTCAAGTCAAGTTATCCATCTGAACATTTATGATTTTCTGAGGATTTAGGAAATATGTTTTAGTGATAAAATTCAGAGGATTTTAGGGGCGCATATAAAATGCTATGACCACTAGAAGAAAAGAAAAAGTATATAGAAAATAGAAGAATGCATACACAGTGATTCTTCACTATACCACCTCTAGGTGTAGAAAGCATTTGTCCCTCCTCCAATAATGAAAAAATCACTTAGGTAAAAGAGTTTTGCTGCAATAGTTTCTCTAGACTTTCTATATTTGACCAAAAAGACAACGATTTATAGGGGTTGAACATTCTGTCATGGTGATTTATAGTAGCACAGTTATCAAGGTACTTGGAAGAGACTTGGTGAATTCTCAGGTAAGAAGAAAGATCAGTATCACTTATCTGACTATAAACTTCAGCAGCAGAATTAGATAAGTCAATATACAAATTTATCTAGCACAAGCAGGATGTTTTTTACATCAATAACATGGAATATTTTATGAAATGTTTATTCAGCTGAAATGAATGTGAAACGATAAATATCAGCCCTTTAATATTTCCATATTAGCTTGTATTAATTAAAATTCATTCAGAACACTATGAATCTCTGACAGTGCAATACAAAATGATGGAAAGAAAAAACATTGTTTTCATCTCGATCGTATCAAATTTAAAAGAAATGAATTCAGGTTTTGAGGAAAACGAATAAAGTATTTAGAAAGAACAGGTGCTGCGGTGGAAACCCATGGTACCTTCCAGTACTGTCTGAAATATATTTTTAATTCAGACAAAACCTATATATTTTTCAAATATAAACCGATTTTTGGATTTTTAACAAATCGGAATTGATTCAAATGCAATTATTAATGTTTGAGTATGCTCAGATCTTATCAGCTAGTTATCATTAGTCGGAGAAAATAGATTCCTCAACGACTTCGTTATTTCGAAGGTTCATCATAGCACAACCTTAAATAGCGTATTCCAATTTTAACTGCTGCCTTTGGATTGTTGCAATCGAATGAAGAAAGACAATTCAACAAATATTGTTATTCTGAACGAGGAAAAGCAACAAAGTTAGAAAAATTCAAAGAAATTGTAAGAAAGCCACTATATACAATATTTCAAAAGGCAACAGTACATTAATCGATGAAAATAATTCAGTATTTGACACAATTTCCAATACATCGTTTTTGTATACAAAATTAAAGCTACCAAATATTAATATTCAGTCAATTTCGTGCAGATGTGCAGAGCTAACAAAAAGCTTTAATAGTTTTCGCAATTCCCCCAATTGCTTGAAGTACTTACAATTTCTTTGACAATGAAAAAAACACTAATAATAAGAAAGCGCTGCTAACCTGCACATGAGGGCGAGAGCCTGCTGCCGTTGTACCTGAGTCCTCTGACTTGCCATTTGCTGCAACAGAGGAGCTGTTTTGACATTTATTTTTTTAAATGTATGTTTTATTATCTAGAGCTTGGGGGCGAGCTCTCGCCCCCCCGAGCGGGCGCTGCGCGTCCACGCATGCGCACTAACCTGCACATTAAATTTAACACTTGATGGCGCTGAAACGTTCTGTCCTTCTGCGAAGCAAAACGAGATTAGTGACTTCCAAATGTTCCGATTTTTAGATTCAATTCGAATCTAAGCGATCCGATTGACGTTTATTTAATATCCACCTGAACGGGAATTTCTCTAAATTGGAAATTAGTTTCAGACCGAAATTTCTTGTAAATACCTGATATTGGAAATTTATATTTTGATGTCCTACTTCAAAATTTCAAAGATGAGTAATTTCTCATGAGAATAAATAGGTTCTTCAACCAAATTTTGTATGAACTTCTATGGACTAATTGACCAATAATTCTTTCAAGTTTAAGCTTTGGCTGATAGGGTCTAGAAGAATTAACTTATAGCGAGTGAAACGAAGTCCATTTTAACTTTCTCATGAAATTGAAACACTGTGTTTCAATTATGAATTGCAAAAACTGAGTATTCAAAACTGGCTATAATTTATGTATAAGTATTGAAGAATCATAAAAATACACCAAAGGTGCAATATATTTATATATCCATATATTATATTCTTATTCGCATATTTTTTAAAAATGATTAATTAGCATATTTTGTAAAATGTATAATAGTCTCTGAGATAGCAACATTTTCGAGAAAGAAAGCTGATTTAGAAGCAAATTAGGTATTTTGAATTATTTTTCTAGTAATCCACCAGCACTAAAGAATGCTTGAGAACAATCGAAAAGAAAATGGTACTACTAGAAATTGAAATAGAACTAATAATGAAAAATATAAAACTTTCAGAAAAAAACAAAGTCCCTAAAAACCTGATAATGCCGGATATTTTTACCCTTGGCGAGATTACTGCATGACATCAACGATTCATACTCAAAATCAATAACCTTATTGAACTCTGAACCATTTTGTTTCAAATTTCGATCAGTCTGTTCCGACCTTCATTCTTAATTTTCTATTTAAAATGTCCCAGAGATGTTCGATGGAATTGAGGTATGGATTTCCTGTAGGCCACGCCTTTGATCTTGAAGGTAGTTCCTCATGATATGAGGTCTGATGTTATCATGCAGAAACACAAAGTTTTCACACATGTTTGCTGCAAATAGCACATAATGTTCTTCTAAAATGGCTGTAACATACCTCTGAGCATTCAGGGTTCCATTATTTACGATGACCAGATCAGAGCGGGCGTTCAAGGAAATTCCTCCCCAGACCATCTTTGAACCTTCACAAAAAGTTGCACAGGGCATATCTCCCATTTCGACGTCTGTACACTAGAGAATGAAAAAGGCCAAATCCTGACTCATCTGTAAATAAAACTCTCACAGTCAACTTCTAATCAATCAACATGGCAAAATGCAATCAGGCTTTTAGATGTGCTATGGTTTCAGCTGGGCCTTGAGTTGCGCCATGAGGCCCTAAACCAAATTTCCTGAGACGTTGTCGTATAGTTTCAGTGCTAATTTGCTGTTCTCTAAAAGCTCCAGTTGCAGGTGCCTAGCATTGCCAACATTGTCCCAATATGAAAATTCTTAAATAAGTCATGGATCGCCGTTGTTTTTCGGATTCGTCCGTGTCTAAGTCTCCTTTCATGACTACCAGTCTCCCTATATCTGCGGATTATTCCGGAAAGTTATATGGGATACCGAAACCTTTGATCTATTCTTGTACAGAGTGGGGCGTAATGGAAGGGCGTTTTTGAAATGAGAATAACTCAGATTTTTTTGACGTAGAACATTTTTAATTACGTAAAATTACAGCTTAAACGTTACCATTTATTGTAGAAAAAGTAAAAAAAATCATGTTCTGAAAACGACATAAGGCAGATGACGTCCGTGTTCCGCAATGCAATGCTGTAGTCGATTTTCAAAGTTCTGCATCACCCGTTCTAACAAATCGATGTCGATTGCCCTAACTTCTCTCGAGATGACTTATTTCAAGCTCTTTCAATCTTTCAACTCTTGCAGATTTCGAGGTTTATCGACGTAGACCTTAGTCTTCAGGTTTCCCCACAAAAAATAATATCAAGCAGTGAGATCCGGGAAACGAGGGGGCCACGGCACATCACCAAAACGAGAGATTACATGATTACAAGAAAAATGCGACGCACAACTTCAATTGAGGCTCTGGCTGTATGTGCCGTGGCACCATCCTGTTGGAACCAAACATTTCTCCTGTTCATTCGTCCTCGCAATTCTGTTATGAAGGTGAAAACATATCGCTCAGAGTTTACAGTTACGGTTGCCCTTCGCTCATCCTCGAAAAAATACGGTCCAATCACCCCAAGACAGCTCATAGCGCACCGAACGGTGACTTTCGGGATTCATGCAGTTCGCGGGGGGTCAATATCGGCAGTTCTGTTTATTAACCGAACCGCTCAAATGAAAATGAGCCTCATCACTCGTTATCACTGGTTCATTTTCATCAGCGATAATCATTTGCATTTTCATTCAGGTGCTGGACAACCATCAGATTATAGGGATGAAAGCGGAGGTCTTGGTGTAAAATTCTGCGAACAGTTCGACTACTCATTTGGAGTGCTGCAGCTTGTTTTCGGACGGAGCGCCCTGGGCGTTGAATTGTATCTTGTTTCACTCTGGCTGGTGTCCTCACATTTCAGGGACGACCTTGAGGTTTCGGATTCATTGCTGATGCAGTCGTTGTCAAATTCTGTACCCATCGGATGATTGTACCACGTTTCGGAACTGAAGCGTTACGACCAAAGTTGAAGCGCTGGCGAAAGCGCCGCTGCACGACAATGACAGACTCCCGATTTTAAATACTTTTCAAATGCAAACGCACGGGGATCTTTTGTCCAGATAACCATTGTGAACTAAATGGTAGCTCCTCCTGAGTCGAATGACCTCAGCCGCTCCCCTCTACTCACTCCCTGTTACGTGTAGTACCCGTTCCAAAACGCCCCACCATGTATAAGTTCAACTTAGGTCATCTAACACCACTTTCAGCACATTCTGTCGGGATCAAATTTCGTAATTCCCTTGCATTATTACAAAAATTGAAATTTTCAAGAACACTCGCACAAATGGATCAACTGCTATTATCAATATATGGCGGGTTCTTTTAAATTTTAATATATTTCTTCCATTTTATTTCTCATGAGAGGGACATGTGCGCCAATAAAAAAAATCCTGTGTTAATAATTAGTTGCCTACCAACAAAATCATTTGAAATGTTGATATTGTGACTTAATATCTGGGCAATGTATTCTATTATATTTTCTGTTCACAACCTATTTGGTGGAAAAGAATTTTTTCAGTCATGGTTAGCAAAGTGCGACAGAAAAAGATTATAGTTTTTTTAACTGAAGACGTTGCTAGCTCTCATACTATAAATACAATACCTAATTTGCTGAGTTAAAAATGAATTTAAATATATTCTGAATGGTGTTGGTTCCCTGAAAGAATGAATAAACATATCTGGCCGTAGGATAATTCTTGGTTAACCAAAACTTTGTATTCCAAAAAATATTTGAGTGATATTTAATACATAACAATGAACTTTTTAATACAAACTTGAGACCCAGTTACCTGTTGAAGACTTCTCCGGAAATTCATTAAAACAGATTAGAAATAAAAACCCAAACAACTGTAATTGACGGTTGCATCAATTTTGGTTATAATTAACCAAATTGTTGAGTAAGATTTTTTACATACCTGCTGTTGATGTGCTAATGTTTGTTTCATGAGAACCATCCGAATACTTTGTTCCATAGCATACTTCTTTGCTTTGCTCACCCAATCAGCATGATCTGAAGATAATTTGGGTAAAGCGCCACCTAGTATTCCAGCTATCGTATTACTTCTAGCTCCTGGACCTTTGAAAAGATTCAGAATTAATTCACTGGAATGCCTATTTTTTTATTGAAAACTCTTACCTGTAATTACTTCGCCTGCTTGATTAATGTCATAGATATATTCGATCCCTTGTGTTCCATCTAAAACAAATATTGATTCATCAGGAATTAATATAATCGCTGCACAAACAAATCAATCGCATAGTTCTTATATTATTCAGTACCAAAGTATTTTTTATTTAAAACTTGCGTTTGAAGAATATCTTTTAATATTAATGCGTTGTATAAACTTTATTCACCAGAAGAGGTGGTATATAGAAGGAATTATCGTTTTAGAAAATAATAAAGTTTTATTAGTTTTGTTTGAATCACGAATAGAGTTCTAATTATGCTTATATTACCAAAGAATAAATTAATAGATCACTGTTACCGCAGTTTCGAACTCTACTTCATCATTGGACAGTATGAAACTAAGTATAGTGCCGTGGTATTTAATATTGAATTTGGCGAAAACCAGATGGTAGATATGCAGTTGATAA
This sequence comes from Cryptolaemus montrouzieri, assembly GCA_013387265.2. Taxonomy (NCBI): domain Eukaryota; kingdom Metazoa; phylum Arthropoda; class Insecta; order Coleoptera; family Coccinellidae; genus Cryptolaemus; species Cryptolaemus montrouzieri. The sequence continues at coordinate 33,638,138 of JABFTP020000103.1, forward strand.
ATATTGAAAGGAGTTATCATTTGAATACATCAAAGATTTCGGGTTCATTAAAGCAGTTTGGTTGTTATTTATCAGAATATTGACATTAAAAAGTGATTATGATTCTAAGTAATTGAATTCTCTACTTTTTGGGGCAATTTGTAGGATTTTCAAATTATCAATACAAGTGTCACCATTTTGGATAAAGTGGTTAGTGCTGATTCTTAATGAATAAAGTTTAATATTCTTTGTATCTTATTTTGTAGGAATGTCCAGTTTGACATATGTATAAATTATTGCAGTCTGGGCAATACAACTTAAAAACTTATTTATTTAAATTCTCGATGTGATTTTTAGCATGAAATAAGAGTTCTAATGGTTTCGATTTCTTCTTCAATGTTTTCTGATAGTAACGTAACGAAAATTTGGAAAATAGAATTATATGCCGAAATACTATCTGTTTTTGTTCAATCCAATAAGTACCCACTTATCAATACCACAGTACTTTATACCTAAGTTTCATTTTCTAACCATAAATAAGGGTTCTAAACCGCGGTAATAGTAATCTGATGATTTATTTGTTGGTAGTGAAAACATAAGGTTTGTTTCAACATGATTTCGAATCAAGTATATGCGCAGTGTGACGAATTTCTAGTTCAGAATTAATTTGTAATTCGTAAGTTGACAACGGAAATGCGCAGTATACATACTCGCGATAATTCCTTTTCATTCCCTCCCTAAAAACAAGAACTGATTTCACCATTCCAGAATCAATTCTAGGAACGTTAGAACATGATGTTTACCAGTTCGGAATCTATTTGAATGTTTGAACGAACGCCAATTTCAATTTGCGCACAATCCATTAAATCAAGTCCGTGTTGGAACAAACCTATAGTTGAATTCTATTCATTTTTCAATCATGCTTACGTAGCGAATAGTACCAGCTAAATTCATACTTTGATTATATACTAGAGCGAGCATAACATCGCCGTATGAAAAATAAAAAATTTTAGGTACTGAGCACAGCTGAGATAAAAAATATTTGTGAAAGTGTCAATAAGTTATTTTGCGCTTCTAAACATGATGAATAAATCACAGCTCTTGAAAGTAGTACATTGGAAAAACATGAAATTATTCAACGAGGACATTTCGAAGAATATCTGGAAATTATTGACACTTCCCATCACATTATTTGCTTATCACTAGAGAATATAAATATCCTAAAGTATGAAATATGGAAGTTTTCACAATCAAAAATACATTAAAAACACTTGCAATCGTGAAAGTTTTTGATAATCAGAAATGCAACAAGTTTTATAACTTTCCGAAGAGTTGAAATATGAAATTTAATGGAGAAGAGAGAATATTACTTTGTTGAAAGGTTCTGACTTCTTACGAATTGACAGAATAAACAGTAGTTTTGGAGCAACATAAACACCTTGAAAATTTTATTAAACGAACTCTAGGGTGGGTCAAAAGAAAAAAAAAACGATTTTTTTTGTTTGGTACTCTGAAAAATAGATTTCTAGACACCTCTAAGGAAGTCTCCAAGTATGAGCTCTTAATTGTAACAGGAAGCTCCTCCGCCTCAGTTTTCTATTTTTTTTTATTATCACATAAGAAAAATTGATATCTCGCTTCCAACTACTTGAAAAAATATAACGTTTTATACATTTCGTAGGAAATTGCATGTTCTACAAAAAAGCCTCTTACGATTTTTTCGTAAACCTAACCGTTTAAAAGGTATTAACGGTTGAAGTTTGATTATTAAATAAACAAATTTTTTCTTTTATTATGAATTTTATAACTCAATGAAAAAACAAACATTATGAATAATGAAACTCAGTTCTGTAGGAAATTTACTGCTCTACAAAATTGTCTATTATAATTTTTCGAATAAGTTAAGCGTTTACGAGATATTCATCGTCAAACATCAATGTCCAATTTTTGATTAATGATTCGAAAAAATTTTAAAATTTAAGGCGGAGGACCTTTCTATTACAATTTAGAGTTCATACTTGGAGAGACTTCCTTAGAGGTGTCTAGGAACCTATTTTTCAGAGTATCAAGCGAAAAAAGAAATATTCGTTTTTTTGACCCATATTAAAGAACTCTCTGTGGAAGGAAGAATTATAGACCTCCAAAGAATAAATATTTAGGGTAGTGTTAAATATATCTCATGTGAAAACAACCATGAAAAAATAGGGAACTTTCTTGATGATTGCTGTGAAATTACATTTTAGTTCTCCGTTAAAATTAAAATCTGCAAAATCTCAGAGTCCTCGAATTGCTGCAACTTTCAGTCTGAACCTATAAATAAAATAAAAGTATTTCACAAAACGGTTTTGGGAAAACAGGAGGAACAGGAAATACCTAAAATCATAAAAGAATTATATAAGTCGATCACCACTAATTTAAAATCCTAGTTGAGCCTGGAAATATATAAAACGTTATTATTCCCAATTTCAAGGCCTCCTCATAGAAATATGCGTTTCTTTTTTTAAATCATGGGTTTCGTCACAAGTCACAACTTATAATTTTTTACTAAGACCTAAATGATACCTCATCAACATTGCAACAAATCATCATATTTAATATACTCTAGCTAAGAATAAGTTGCAAGAAATACAAGGGTCAGGTATATGTTTACGAATGTTTATAATAAAGATAGATTCAGATCATTATTGTGAAAACGGTAATGCCACTTTTATTTTGAAGATTACGAGGACTGCCTACATTAGATGGTTTCAAAATTCATTGTTTTTTTGCTTAAATCGAAAGTATTTCATGTGTAGAATCTTCTGATAAAATCCTAAGTCTGAATTCGAACTGAAAAAGGTGGAAATATCCATTTATAGAGCGCATGCTCCGAGAAGACAGGCTTCGGACACTCGTAAGGGCATTATAAAGAGGGAGTACAGTATATGAACTAGAACTGTACGTTTCTGAAGCAGCAGTGAAAGTGCGCAGTATATTTCTAGATTTATTTGAGCAGAACGGTTGTATAAAGACCATTACAACAGCGATAAACACCAAAGAGAAAACGACAGGCCAGCATAGATGCTCCAGAACATAAAAGGAGGATAACCAACCAGTAGAACCCCAGGACAAACCAAAGAGAAGTAAAACAAGCGAGATGAAGAAGAGAAAGGACAGAAATTCGACCCTCACCAAAATTCAAGGATCTACGCGGATAAACACCAAAACATCTTCACTGCTACCACAATATCCTTGTAATCACTGCTGGAATATTTAATGAAAGGCATTTATCAACATTATGATATTATATCAAGCATAAAACATGATTATTGGGCCAGTTTGCCGAGCAGTTGCAAGAGCTAAAATTATCGAAACAAATCAATATAACAAGAAGTGAAATATTACCTTTATAAACGACAAATTGAAGCAAATAGGTTATACGAAGACGTGGAGAGAATTTTTTATGAAGTAGGGATAGCAGACTAATGAAAAAGTTGAGGTAAAAAGCGACAATAAATTTTCATAAACTACTTTAGGTCTCTTAATGTAAGTGGTCCCCTAAAGGTGCGGAAATATCAGATATCCATTCATTAATAGCGAATGAAACGATTGAGATTTTCATTTTTGGTGAGTCAAATCAATGCAGTTGTAATGTTGCTTTCTCGGAACAACAGTAAGAATGATCCTAAAGTTCTTTTGATATGTGCAAAACACAAATGGTATAATATTCTTTATATAGGAAGAATTTTTTATGAAATCAAGAACAAATCCACATTATCGCGATGAAAAAAATCAATAGTTGTTAGCCACTTGTTGCCTATCGCTTAAAACGACGCATTACACTATTTTATTATTATTGGGAATTTTGTCAGGAGAAGGAATTCCTAGTTGAAGGAACCTGTAAACTTAACACTGATTTGCTTGACTTCTTTGGTGATTAAAATTACTTGCATTGGTCATGATATTGTCACCAAATATTTCTCTTAACATTTGGAGAACCAAAAACGATTTTTGAAACAAAATTTAATGCAACTTCTTTGTTAAAATTTTCGACTATTAAAAATTTTCCTCCCTTTTGTTCATGGTAGTATTGTTGTCAATATTGAATGTTTACTTTTGAAATGCGACTTTTGTGACGAAATCCAAAGAACCATGTAGAAAACTATAGACAAGAGTTATAACCTTATAACAACTTCACTTAATTTTTCTTTTCTCTAGTTTCGGTAACTTTAATATTTTGAAATTGCAGATCTGCGAAATGTTTTTTGACAAAACAATTTCATCTGAAATGAATCTCAAATAATAAAGATTACTCTTTATACTTCTATATCAAAAATTATTTTTATATATTGGGAATTACACATAACCGGTAGAAGCAATGAATATTGTTGTAATAGCAAAACAGTTCTAGGAAATTCTAAATTGTAATCGATTGGTTTACTGGCTGAACCACAGCTGTCTTGATCTAATCTAGTGACGTGATGTCACAAAAGTAGTGATGGCTACTTTTAAAAGGCACATTTTGCCTCTGATATTCCTGAAAATAGCACGTTTTGAATAATTTTGTCAATTATATTAATAATTAAGAATTAGTAACTGAATCTATTGCGTTATAGGATAGAATTATTTCATGAGATTTTATCATGAACATATCACAGCTTGTATGGTGCTCTTGAATTAGATCACTGTTAGCTCAAGAAGGCTATGACTCAATTTTTAATTCAAAAACCAAACTCTATCAACTGATGGATCAGTAAAACTTCAATTCAATAACCCATATGAAGTGTAATTAGAAAATTTTGAATGATTTTGGTTGATTATTATTTACTCCCTAATTCCCCCTTTCCCTATCCATTTTTATTAAATTAGAAATGTACTTTGTACAACAAAAGAAAATCTGCATCTCTTGTATCCTGTAGAGGTCAGACAAGGCTCTAGATATTCTCAACAGTAGCAACTAATAGAACGAATCTGGAAACACAAACAGAAAATAGAGATGTCTCAGAAAAATTGCTTCATTCTTAAGGACTGAATGAGAGAATATGTGTTTTAAAGTATATTAACTTGAGGAAAATTTCACTTTGAAATTATAATAATTCAGGAGATATTTCACTTGAGCCGATGTTTCTCTAATTTTAAATCCATTTATTTGTAATTTAAGGAATGCAAAACAGCATTTCAGTTGAAATGTTATGCCTAGCCCATACAAAAAATCACATTAAGGGGATATACCTAATAAAAAAAATTGTAATTAATTCTGATACACATTGAGGTCCAGTAAAGCTTTGGAACTGTGTTGTTTTTGGAAATGTATCTGAGAACTTTAAAATACATATTCAATCATTAATTTACTCATGTGTTTCCTACCAATAACCATGAAGGCAATGGTTACGACAGCAATTCAACATCAACTCCATGTTTGGTTATGCGCCGGCTGATCTCAGTTCTGCAACATCTCAAGCACACATCACACATTAGAATGGGTGTCCCGTACTTGAGGCTATTAACCTTAAATAATGTAAACTTTGATTTAATACTTACTGCTTGAATCTTCAGCGATATTGGATTCTTCCACTGGTTCTGGCTCTGGGGTTTCTTCCATTGGAATGTCTTGAGGTATCTCTGTCATTTGGTCTGCGTCAGGAGGTGGTACGCCCATTTGAGGAGGCTAAATTAGAAAAATCACTATGTAACTCTCGCCATTGTGAAATTGCTGTCAATAATCAATAGGTCAATTTTTGCAACAGCATAATTTAGAAATTCAAAGGTAAAAATTAATGTTAAAGCATTGATTATGATTCATAATAGTGTTTGGAGATTTTGTTATTAAATACTTAAGTTAGTTATATCTGGAATTTAAACGTTTGAAATGCGTCGTGTGTGCAACATGGAGGTGGTCCATGAGCAACTAAGTTATTACCCATTCTTCCAATTACATTTAAAATTGAGAGAATGTATATATATATTTTATCTACACAATTTTCTGATCTCACCATTGATGTTCCTCCGTTCATTACCAAGCGTTCTTGCTGATACGTGGTCATCATCTCTGGATTTGTTCGTGACCGTATTCACCTGGAACTAAAAGGCGAACACACAAAGAAAATTTCAAAATATATTCACAAGCCGAGATGTTAATCTTAAATATACAAATTAACACAATCCCAAGTTTAATCCTAGTATAAATGAAGTATATTAATGAATTCAAGAACATTAAACACTAAATAACATGGCGGAGCTTTGAGCATAGACATGTACTTTGTGAAACAGAAAACCCAACCATAGACGTTAGTCCAATAACGTTGATTAATTTTAGGTATGTTCCAATAGTAACTGCAAATGTGAGTTATACAAGTTGGATGTTATAAGAGTTTTCATGTTTTTAACTTCACAAACGACTATCTATTCTAACAAAATTTATTACCTTCACCTTCGTGCTTCAACGTAGCAATTTTAATACCTCCCAATGAATTTGATATTATAATATTCCAACCAGTTTTTTTTGAAGAATACCTATTACCTCTGAAGAATCTACTTGCCAAACTTTTGTTTGTAACAGTTATTATATTTGAGATTGCTTTATTAATTAACTGTGAAAACCTTCGCTTGGTTGCAGTTCCTTTAGTTTGCCTTCTGTTTTCTCATTTTGTAAATAGTTTATATAATAGCAATTTAGTATTTTTCGGATTCTGGGAAAACCTTCAGTCAGCCTGTCTAACAGAAATGTGTGGACATTAAAGATTCCTTCCTCGGTTGCAGTTGTGTGTCAAATATTGACGAGAGTTAAAGATGACAATATAGGTCCATGGGATCACTTTCATTTGCTGGGGCCATAACCAGGTATGTCCCGGACTTACCATTTATGAATTTTTGACACCAATGTTAAAATAACGTTAAATATTTTAATCCTTTAGGGAATACTAAGGTGAATCCTGCACTAACTCGGTTTTTACTCCAAGCGTTTCCATCGGATGATGCAATATTAAGTACTGCTTACGTAGGTTAACTCAACAACATAAGGTTATCAAGATCACAGTTTTATAAGTCACATCCAGTTCAGTCCACGCAAGTGACAACAACTTCTATTACTCATTTTCGAAATTAATTCCCTGGCAATAAAGGTGTTCGAAGGTTTGAGTATTGCTTTTTTTGATCTTGGACGTTATATAGTACTGTAAGGTCATAATGGACAACGACGACAGCTCAGAGGAACATGAAGTGTTACAACCGCTTGCCAAGGGCAAACACATGTTCCAAAAGCCAAAAGAGTGGAAGAGGAATGTAAATAAACTAAAAGAGGCGAAGGGTTAATCCTATTTCAACTCATCTGATAAGTTAGATAACGTTCGAAAAACTGGCAAATTAAAATGTTCCCAGAAGATGAGTTCAGAGTTTTACTTGACAACTTTAATTTAATCGCAGACAAAGAAAAACAAGATCAGTACTTGTGTGGTTTAATATGTACTTTGCTCGTCGAAAGACATCGTCGCCGGACGAACGAAAAAAACCACAAACAATTCACAGTCAAGTACAGAATAAAAACCCAGCTTCAAGAGCATGAAGTTTGCCAGACAGTTTTCTGCTCTTTACATGGAATATCGAAGAGAAGGGTAGAGTGCCTGGTAAACCACCTAAAACACAACATCACCAGCCCTAAAGACCTCAGGGGTAATTCAGTAGATAGACGATCACATCAACAGTTTTCTCGCCCCAATCTCACACTACAGCCGAAATAATGGCACTAACCGCAAGTACTTGAGACCAGAACCTAATATAAGTATTCACTGTACCTAGAAAATACGAACCCGAACAGTTGCAGAACATCAAGAGTGGTGTGAGGTCTTGCGTTATGATTTTTTTTCAGGTACTTTAATTTATACATAACTTTTCATTTGGTCAACCTAAGTCCGATAGGTGCTTAAATTGCGAGGAGTTATTCGAAAAGATTAAATCGTCGTGTGACAGCGATAAAAATGAACTGATCATCTGAAGAAATTTGCATCAAACAAAGACTGAAGTGTTTTATGAAGAGATGAAGGAAAAAATAGAGGAATTAAAAACTAATCCTGGAGCTGAAATGATTTGTTTCGGTTTCCTAAAAAACTTGCCTCTGTCAGGAGATTTATTTTATATGCGACAGATGTGGGTGTACTCATTTTGCATTTATGTCGACAGTAAAGGAAAAAGTCTCTTTTGTACTCACAATGAAATAAGTGGAAGAAGATCACAGAATGAAGCTATTAACTGCCTGTATTAATTTCTTTCTACACACTTAAAAGTTGGCGTTTCTACGTTTCCACCCTCTGGCGTTAGAAGTTTAAATATATTCAGTGATGAATACGCCTCCCAGAATGAAAATTTTCTTTAACTTAGTTTTACCACGCTTTGTTGTGTTTAATTAATTTGAAAAAATACTTTATAGATACCCCGAACCAAGGCACAGTTTCATGCCATGTGACAAATTATTTGGTTTGGTCGAAAAAGACAAACGAAAAATAGAACGGTTGCACTTGTCAAGTGAAAGGAACTTTGTAGTAAGTAAAACTTACCGCAATGTTGTTGTTCCACCCTGAAAAGAGAGGATAACGTCGATTTCAAGCTGTACTTTGATAACCATTACTTGAAAATTCCTTTCGCTCCAATCGCAAAGAGCGGCTAGAAGTTTATGACCCAGTAATTACAGAATGATGATGTTCGAAAGGTCTTTTCTGAGCGAAAAATGCATCAGGTCTTGGATCCGTGAAATTCAACATAAAGAAGTCCAGTGCTATTCCGTCCTTTTCTACTTCCGAGACATATCTGTTATACCTATATACCTTGAAGCTGAAAGATGCCATACTGAGAGATATCTTGAACATTGCCGAAAAATATTTACCCCCATTGGAGTTTAAATTTTATAAAAATATCAACTCATGGAATAGTGAGAATGATGACTCCTCGACTGACAATGAGACTTATTCTGGACAATAAAGTAGCTTGTTATCTTTACTTGAATTTAATAAAAACCATTCACTGAACCGTTCAATGTTTGCTTTTTTTCAAAACACTGTCAGTAGACTTACCTGATTGCTCATGACTTTGATTTTGCTCTCCCGTAAAATTTCAATTTTACGACTTACCCGGTTTTTGCACTACACCCCCCAATTTTTTTGACAATATGACCAATTTTTCAATATATGTTTTTTCGGCAAATTAAAACAATTAGGGAAATCATTTCGAAGAGTACTTTATAGTATACAATTTTCAATAGATAATATTTGATTAATATCTATTTACATCTCAAACTCTTTTTATAGCAAACACATGGGGGCAACTCTCCACAATCCGATATGATTACTTTTACTAATGGTTTTCCAATTTCTCGTCCATATCCATTAATTTTCATTAACACATCAATGCCCATTATAACCTTACCAAAAACAACATTTTGTTTATCCAGTTTCTCTATTGGACGAAACGTAATACAAAATTTGGAGTTATTTTTTTGATTCTTTAATCGAACCATTGACAAAGTACCTAAATACATAAAGAACAATTTTAACAACTCGCAACGTGGTTCTTGTTACAAACCTGGTTTTGAGTGCTTCAGTTTATGATTCTCCTCGTCGAACGATTTTCCAAATATTGAAAATCCACCAGATCCTGTACCTTTCGTTATATCACCAGTTTCTAAATATTGGTTTTTGACTATGTAATGTACTGGACAATTTTTATAGGACAATTTGTTTGAACCCTTGCATATTTCCACAAAGTTTTGTACCGTGATCGGCGCGAAATCCTGGTATAGTTCCATTATGATTCTACCAAGGTATTCTCCTTTTTCTACTTTGAAATCCATAAAACATCTGTAAAAATAATCGAATTGTGACAAATTGTTAGAATTAAGTTATAAGTGCTTTTATATGATGGAGAAACCTACATTCCTCTTTTTTCTATTTTGTAATAGTTTTTAGGTGCCTTTTCATTGGAGCGCTAGTTTCGATCGTCAAAATGGTCATGTGATCTATTTTTCTATGAAATCATGACTCCCATAAAAAGGGGTTCTCAGCATCAAAATATGTCATTTGTCACTTATTTTAGGTTGAAAAACTTAATTGATAAATATAAAGTCTACTTGATTTGGTATCATTTCTGGAATCTTTAGTGTCATATATTGCGAAATTCTTTTTTCAAAACATTTTACTATGTTGTTCGAGTATCGAAAGCTAATATTGCGCAATAACTGAACGACTATAAAAAGAGACCAAACCATTTTGTATCGAAGAAATCTGCTTGCCTTAAGTCTTTTATTGGCAACCCTTGAAGATCCAAAATATAAACTTGTCACTTGCCGCTTTAAGCGTCTGCCGCTATAAAGTTCAGGAATCCCAACTTTCTAGCGTCAATGATGAAAATCACGTGACCATCAGAATCAGCGTTAAAACGCTCTGATGAAAAGGAATCTTTTAAGTTATTCAACATAACGAAGGTGGCAACATTGTCAAGTCATAGAATAGAGAAGAAGAAAAATTATATTATTTACACTGAAGTTTACTGTGGTTATCAATTTTCGAATTAAATGGAAGATCATGAAAATGTTTTATTTATTTCCCAAGAAAGTAATCGTCTTATAAAGTTGAATTTATGGAAATACTATTTTAATGTGCCAATGATATTACTTACTCTACATGGAGTGGTTGCTTGGACAAACCTAAACTGATAGAAGGTTGCTTGCTTACTTCTCTATCAATATTACGTTTCTTGAATAAAACTATAGGATATCGAGCGGTATCTTGTAAGATCTTTTTCCGTCTTCGCCACTCCATTGGATCATAAGCGTATGTTGATGTCTGAATAAATGGAAATTGATATTTGTCAGAATAATTTAATACTGATTGTTGATTAATTTTTTTTCTTTCTGATAGAATATAATTCAAAATTTCGAAATTCGAATGTACATGGTGTACAGATTTTGATGTTTTAGTACTGACGCAGCTATGTGAAACATTGTGAATATGGGAAAAATGATTTCCCGTGTTCTGTTCGCATGAGAAATTCATTGTTGCAAACTGATTCAAGCTAGCTTGAATAGCTAGTTTTCATTTTCGAGTTATTTGAAAATTTTCCGAAGCAGTCAAATGTCAATATATCGGTTGTTTTTGAAGTTATGTAAAATTGGTTTTGACATTCTACAGGCAAGCAGAATACTTTGATTTTGTTGAATAGAGTTTCCTTTTTCTTTCCAATAATGTTTCACATGTGCATTCAATTTTTTCATCTAGGACATGCTTTCATGCAAAACCGTAAATTGTATAACTTTTCCCTAATTTTATCAGTAACTCTATGTCATTCACAGAATTCACATGAAACGATTAAAATCGATTAATATATTCTGTGCTCTCATTATGACAGTTCTTGTAATGAAAATTTGATAAATGTTTTTTCATCAAGTTACTTTTGAGCGAATATAGTATCGCTGCTAATTTTTATTGTGAGAATTCTTCCGAAATTTATGGAAAATTCTATGGTTTATTAAACATTATGTTGTGAGCTACCAAGATTGCTTCCGCGAGCTACCAGTAGATGTAATTCGCGATCCAAGGGTTGGCATCACTGTTTTCAAGGGAATTTTTGAATTTGACCAAAATCTAATGAAAATACAGGCTCACCCTGAATGTTCGTCAGATTATGTGGTGTAGCAATTCGAATTAGCGTTCCAATAGGGTATTTATCAATGAATCAATGAATATTAGACTCACCTGAGATATTATTCTATCGTATATTTTCTTGTTCTCTTTTTCTATTTCTAACAGTTTGAACTGAAAAGCTCTCAAACTCGATGCATGAAAATTGATGCCAGCATTAACAGTATCGACCTCGCCCTAAAATAAGTTTATTCTTGAAGCACGAAATATATGTTGGAAAAAATAAAATTAATTGACTGGAATGAATCAAAACTGATTTCATGAAAAATATAAATCCACCACCGGGGTAATTAATACCATTGCCAGGCAATGATTATAATCAAAACATAGAATAATTATATATTAGGATAACGTTAAATGTTATGAAAATATATAAATCTACCAGAATATATACATACTATAGCATCGTCAGACAATGATATCAATGTATCAACGAGTAGTGCCAGAGGCTTTCTCCCGGAAAAATCATATATATATATATATATATATATATATATATATATATATATATATATATATATATATATATATATATATATATATATATATGTTGGTATGTTGGTTCAGATTGACTCATCAACAGGTTGGCTCAATAATAGGTGAAATTTAGCGAATGAATAATTAACATATTTCGAACTGCACACCTCATAGAAAAAATATTTTTCATATTGATTTTAACGAAAATAATTAAAAATATGATATACAATAAAAAGTAACATATACAAAAAGTATGAAAAGTCACCACGATTTTAGTTTAATCAATCTGAATCGCAATTGTGATATACATAGATTTCTGATAGCCCAGATAAAGCACATTCTTCGTGTGCCGACAGCTTGAGAAAGGTTCCATACTCACCAAACAAAAATATACTTCATCATCTGATAGTTCCGATGCATATACTCTTCAGAGATTTCTTTTACACTTCTCTTGTTTTTTTTTCCGAATTAACTGTCTCACTGACTCAGCCAAAACTTTTTTCTGATTTCTTTACTTTCATCTCCCTTTCTGTTTCAATCTTTTCTGAAGCCAACTTCTTCAGAGTATCGGTTACTATGGTGGATGAACGTTTCCTCTTCGAACTAGCCGATTTCCTTGCCCCAGCTTTTGAAAAAGGTTTGATTTTCTCTCTATATTGTTATCAAGAGTTTGATCTTGGACTTGGACGAGGCTGTTGACTTATATTTTCAGGACGGACTAGACTTAGTGATCTGTCAGTTACCATATTACCAGATACGTCATTAGATATATAATTTCGTTCCATATCGAGTGGGACTGAATCTATAGCTAATCTTGTCCATAAAATCAGAATCGTTGAAAACATGTCTGTTGAATTCATAAATCCGTTTTCTTAAAACCAGCCATTATATTGTTTGGGGTCAGTGCTAGTGGAAAGGCTATTTTAACAATTTCAGGAGTATTGTATTGTACCGTTTCTTAGTTCTTGAAATTGTTTGTGGGTTCAAATTAAACACTTCAACGTTATAAAAACACTAACTAATTTATTTACACGTAGACTGAACAATTATAATACTAACTAAATTACTAATTCATATAACACAATCGATACTGCTTAATTTATCTCTAACACTTATTCGAGCTCTGTATTCAAACTTAAATCTCTACGCTTTGCGCTCTCTTCTTATATACAAGTACGAATTGTTCTAGAACATTTGCGTAACTTCAACCTCGATACAAGCTATATGCTCAGCCCTTGCAGCTCCCCAGTTCAGAATACCATAGCATAATCTAGAGTGTACAAGACCGTAGTAAATCTTTATCAAAGCTTTTTGATCGAGAACATGTTTGAGGTATTTGAATCTGTACAGCACACCGCGAAGAGTTGCAACAACGGTACAAATATGATGGTCCCAACGCTGATGGCTATCAAAAACAATTCCCAAACACTTATAAGTGACAGCTTGGCCTACTTTCCTTTTTTCAGAAACATTTAAGTTCTAAAAGATGGCATATTGCGGTTGTAGCATGAAAAAGGTAAGAATTTGGTCTTATCAAAATTGATTGGATTCAGAAACTGAATACTATTACATTTCAATAATCCTCAGATTGAATACGAGAATAACATTGACAAATGTGAAAATGTGAGGGGTGTGTACAACACATAGAATTATTTAAATGAGAATGAGAATGAAAGTCACATGCATTATTCGTTTTATTCGAAGTAAGTAAGTAAAGAATCTGCCCAGATTCTGGTGGAAAACTAGAAGAGTGTGTTAAATAATTATTAAACAACAACGACAATTGTCTTTCATTTTGTGGTTTGATCTCGTACATTTCGAAGAAATAAAAATCCAGCTTGTCGTGCTTCAGAAATAAAAACCTGAAACAATATCAGAGCCATTTTCTTTCTTCTGAGCATTTCTCCCTATATTTGGAAGCCAAACCTAACCTTCGAATGTGGCGGTACCATGCTTGTGTGAGATGAAACCTACACACAATCAAATTTATATGGAATTACCCCATATTTTGAATATTACCTCAGGGATTTTGGAAATTTCGAAGGATTGTTAGAACTGATCCTTTTTGAAATATTTCAATTGGAAAAGAAATAAATTAAGATTCATTTTAAGAAAGAAACAAATAAAAGAAAATAAGAGACTTTTTCCGCATGTAGTAAAAAAATTGAAAATTCTTTTCTCGCCCAGTAGGTGTTTTTTCTCGATCTCAATAGTTTGTATTACCTCCTCTTGCCTTGATACAAGCCTGAATCGGTCTAGGTATGTTTTCGACCTCATCTGGGGTGATAATCTGCCACTCGGCTCGCATAAGCTGTTGTGGAGTTCTTGGATTTTCCTGGCGCGATCTAATTTTCGTTTTGAGATTATACCATAAATGTTCAATAAGATTTAGGTCTGGAGAGCAAGCTGGCCAGTCCAAAACAGCGATTCTCTCTGTTTCAAGATAACGTCGCGCGAGGTTTGCTGGTATGCGAAAGAGCATTATCTTGCATAAAAGTGAAATTCTCACCGTGGGCACTTCGCCATAGTCTCATTATGGGCTCCAGCACTAGGTTCACGTAATTTCTAGGCGTTAAACTCGCATGAAACCAAATGAAATCTGTTTTGCCTCCCAGCATAATGCCACCCCAAAACATCACACTGCCCCTTTGGTATTTCGGAATTTGTCTTGCTGCTCGGAGTCTAGCTTGTCTTCCACGAACCCTTAAAACCCGAATCCGGCGGTCATCTGATCGAACACCAATTCTGGTCTCATCCGAAAAACATTTCGCCAATTCTCAATATTCCAACTTTGGTGCTCGATACACCAATTAAGTCTGTTAATTTTTTTTGTCTGGTAAGCTCTGGAACTCTTAAGGGCCTTGTGATGTATAAACCTCTCGAACGAAGTCTTTGACGTATCGTTTCGACTGATACACTGATGCCTGTTGCATCCAGAAATTGCCTTTGGTGTATGGGGTCCGACGTACTAAGGTCTCTTCTTGAAATTTGGCACAAAAAGCAGTCTTGTTCTTCAGAAGTGATCTTCCTACGACTTCTTCTAAGCCTATTTTGCAGAGATTGTAGCTTCACGTATCGGGCGTAGGTTATTGAAATCACCCCCCTGTGATACTCCCATTGCGGTCGCTATATCCCTCTGTGTCACCCCTTCTTCAACGAGAACAATTATTCGACCCCTCTGCACATAGGACAATCCAATGTAAGGCATTTTCAATTATGATTATAGGCTTTTTAAATTTTGCAATTCACAGTTTCAAATCTTAGTGACGACTGAGTACAATATCCCGAACATGTGGTGATAATTCAGCATTTCTTATCATGCTATCCAGTTTTTTTACAATAAAAAACTTCATTCTTCACAAGTAGTCAAAGATCCATGGTTAAAAACAATCATTAATGTGAAATATCGAGTGATTCCTTATAAATTTGGTTGTGTGTATATACGGAATCTACAAATGTTTGGAACAATAAGGCAATACTACACTATCTACGAGTTTATCAATCACCACTAATGTACACTATTTACAAATATGAGTTTCACAAACGGAGTTTACTGAAATGTTGAATTAAATGTTTGCTAAATTTTCTAGATAGTTGAGGACCGTGTGTATACCGGGAACTTTATACACCCGTCTATAAGATGACCCTAATCAATAAAATCTACTTCCTTTCAAAATTCCCCATGGCTTATGAACCAAGAGAATTTTTCCATTTTGAATGAGCATTTTACTCAAACTTAGAGCACTATTATTCTTAAACATTGCCTATTTTTCACTTGCAATAACTTTAGAAATCTGATTGATTTTGTTTTCATTTTCTGTTATATTTGTAAACTAACAATGAATATAAATAAAAATTATAAAACAATGAGAAGATAATGGTTCGGGTTGGGAGAGAATATCCCCACCTTTTACATATGAAACTCTAGGCCGAGATCAATATAGCACTATTATTCCAGATCATAATTTTCCTCATTTTCAAATAATTAATTATTCTGGAAATTTCACAGACAAGTAGAAAAAATGGCATCAGACATTTCTATCTTAGCAAATGTGAAAAATTTCAAATTTATCTCCGAATTATCATGATTGATGATATTATCAATTGTTCATAATAATTAACCACTAATGTCAATTTATATTAATACTTACCCTTTTCTTTCTATAGTTATTAGGTTTTTCAGTAATCTCTTATTCTCTTTATCAATTTTTTAACTTGGAAAGAGTTTTCTATCATCTTCATAGGTCTCAAACGTTGATGAATATTAAAAGATGGAGGTGAAGAATCCACATAGGCTTTTGCATAAAAACACTGCAAAACAAATTATCAACATCGATTCAAATATACAGAGTATAGACTTTAAGCGGAGTTATCTGATATATTGATAAAAATAAGGAGGAAAAGATGTAAGATCTATATTTCCTTAAAGCCATATGTTCACTCACCCTTTCTAGATGTTCGTTATATATTTTCAAATCATTCTCTCTAACCATTTTATTTTTCGGCGAAATACACATCCTAGGTATTGTTGTGGGTACAAATTTTGTGCATCGACATTCCAAACAAGCACATTTTTTATTTTCCCTGTGCATTTTCACATAAACAACCTAAAAACGCTTAATTTTTCAAGGATTCAGAACGACTCAGATTTTCAAGATGACACTGATGTATGTGATGACATAATTATACAGGGTGACCCCTGGGAATTCTTGGTCCCATTGTCTACCTGAGGACATGCCTCATCAGTAGAGACCGAACTATATGCAGCCAAAAAAAATTGTTTTGAATTATATATTTCAATTTTTATCAAAAATATGAAAGTTATTTCAATTATATGCACATTATTCATTTGACATAAAATATAGATAATAGGCTTTCTTGAACGTTTTAATAATGAAATAATAGGAATAAAGGATGAATTGACAAACATCTATTGATGTCATTGGGGTACTATCAAAATTTGCAATTAACTTTCTTGTACGATTTCCTCCCTTAAAATTCGAGCAACTTCATTTAAAACTACAAAGCCTTCGTTTTTTCGGAGTTCTGATTCTAGTTTCTCTTCAATCGTTCGACCAATTTGACCACTAACATTCGAACACAAAGTTTCAAGTTTTTTGATAATTTCGACAGAAATAATTGAATAAGAAGATGTATTTTCTAAGCTTTCGATAGATGGAGCGATAAAACTATAGTTACATTTCAAGAAATATAAAAGTTGCTGAAGAAGCTCTTTGATGCTGAACAATTTTTGAGGATCCAGTATGTACACTGAATTGTCATTTATTTCGGATATCACTTTTTTACTTTCGAAAAATTATCCGCGTAAAATATTGCCAGTGGCGTACTTCTTAGTTTTTATCTATAAAAATGAATCCTGAGCTTTCAAAAATACTTTTTTACTTTACTTATCAAACCGCTATTGAGGGTGTGGGCCAAATATGTATTATGAATGAGTTTGGTTAAAAATTTTTTGAATTGTTACTGGTTTTAACATATAGGGCGTGGAGTTTAAAATGGACAAGTGCTTTATTGACTGGAACTGTCTAAGACAAAAAAAAATCTGCTAGACCCTCCTTTCTGACTCTTGAAATAGTGAAGCTATTCGTTTTTTTGAGGACATTAAAAGTAAGTGTACGTTGAACTTTCGCTTTGATTCTTATTAGATCCGCTCTACATCGACCTGAATAATTGGTGATTTCGTCAGCACAAATGTAAAAATATTTGCCTAATTTTCATCTAAACTACAGTATAGCTAGTATCAATATCTTGTTTTCTTAAACTACTTTCGTCCGGAATGTTGAACTTGTTTTCTGAAAAAGCTTTGAATTGATCGGCCAATTTATTGAAGGGAATACCCATACCCATAATTTCAAAACTAAGTATTATATCCAAAGAAAGAATGGTATCAAATATTTCAAGGTATTGATAAAATTAATAACGAATAAAGAAAAAATTCCTTACTTGCATTATTTCGCCCCCTATAGATGTCATATGCTTGTCTAGATACCTATCTGATATAATGGGAAACGGTTCTTGGTCTATAATTGCTAATGACTCCAGGTCTAGTAGGAAAACCCATTGTCAATCTCTAAGAGTGAGTAGAATAACAATGAATTGCTGGATATGCTGATAATCAGACTTTTATGCAGAAATCCTGAAAAATGCATAAAACATGTAAATATGCATAAGTAGGCATTTTGCATACAATCCGGTCTTGAACTGTCTCAGACAAAAAAAGAAATCTGCTAGTCCCTTCTTTCTAAATCTTGAAATAGTTGAGCTATTTGTTTTTTCGAGTTTTTTTGAGGACAATAAAAGCAAGTGTACGTTGAGCTTTCGCTACGAATTTCTATTAGGTGCACTCTACATCGACCTGAATAATCGGTGATTTCGTCAGCACAAAGGTGAAAATAATTATTTCTAATGATTTGCCTAATTTCCTTCTAAACTACAGTATTGCTAGCATCAACATCTTTTTTTCTCAAATTACTTAGGTCCGGAATGTTGAACTTGTTTTCTGCAATTTGAATTGATTGGCCAATTTATTGAAGGGAATACCCATAGCTAGTATGAATACATAGCTGAGACGGCTTTTAAGTATTGTCCAAACGATTGTCCCCAACCTCTATTTGCATCATTTTGTTGACATGCAGAGCCGTCCTTACGTGTTGATCAACTGGGAATTTTCTTGTGCACGAGATGTGCAAGCCTAAGAAAAATATTATGAAATGATATATAATCTCCTGACACATTTGAATTGTTGAACATTGAAATAAATGAGTCGAAAAAACGAAAGGAATGCTTGAAATAAAAAAAAGTCGGAAATGGATTCTTGACAGAGACTTTGAAATATATTGAAAAGTAATTTAGAAATACTAACAATTTTGCTGCACGCATTACAGAATATTTCTTCATTGCCCAAATGTAATTCTGGATAAAGTCAGATCCTGAAAAGATTAGCAGCAGCACACGTCACTTTTGACATAAGCTAAAACTGGACTGAAGTTTTATATTGGGAGATAGTTCGAATCTTTGGGAACTTTTACTGTATTGGGAGATTCGTATATTAACCTGAATACTCTCCGTAAATAATAATGGGATTAACTTTGGCGTCAGAGAGACTCGCTCACGCAGACACCTGGAACTTCTAAACTAGATATTATAACCAAGGAAAGAAAGGTATCAAATATTTCAAGATATTGATAGAATCAATAATGAATTGAGACAAAATTCCTTAATTGCATTACTTTGTCCCCTATGCCATTATGCTTGTTTAGATACCTACTTGATATAATGGGAAACGGTGCTTGGTCTATAATTGCTAATGACTCCAGGTGTAGTAGTAAAACCCATTGTCAATCTCTAAGTGTGAGCAGAATAACAATGAAATGCAGGATATGCTAATAATCAGACTTTTATGCAGAAATCCTGAAAAATGCAGCAAACATGCAAATATGCACAATATTTTGCAATGTTTTGGATATAATCCGGTCTTAACTAATCAGTTGCAATTAAAAGTTGGACAATTCAACATCGGGTGGTCGTGTACAACGGTTATTTCAGAAGTAAAGGAAACGTGAGTAAAGGAAACATGAGTGAAGGAAATGTGAGTGAAGGAAACGTGAGTGAAGCGATCAGGCAATTCAGATGATATCCCTTCTCTCCCTTCAAGGAGTAGGATTTAACGTTAGGTATATAACTTAGGGATAACTGGAAATTCTGTCATAGAAGCCTCCTGGGCCAGAAAAAACTGTAAGTCCCGAAAATATTCAGATAATGATAAAATCATTGATGCGGAGCTCTGCACGATCAGCACGAAGGTATGTAGCGGTATTACGCACCAATAAAAAGCGAAAACAATTTTGAAGCAAGTTTTGAGGTTTCTTTTGTATGAAGTAATAATCACTTAAGAATTGAAGTCTGCATAGCATTCGCTATGCAGAAAATTTTTATATTTTTTTCACCCAATTCTTGGCAATGCCTATTATGCCGTAGCTGTGGCTGTCGAAGAAGATTTAATGTGTATTCACTCGCTTCTTGAAGAGGGTAGATTTTCAGAAGGATATTCGGCAGAAGCAAGTTTTACAGCACACTAACCCTGTAAGAGGAAGAATTTTTATAGAGACCTACTTTTCATTCTTTTATTCTGTGGCTACTTATGACCTAATGATTTGGGCATTCTCTCGACTGAGGCGAAGAGTTTTGCTAAATAAGAAGGAGGCAGTTTGAGTTTTGTGAGGTGCCCCACATACTACCAGCTGCCGTGAAATATTTAAATAGAATATTCTTACAGTGACCTCAGTTTTTATTCTGCTATTTCTGAATATGTCCATGAACAAAAGGAGAGGTTTCCAAACGCCAATTTCCATTCATACAACACTCGGGGCAGGTATGATTGTGACATCGAACGTCATAAGCTCAAGAGAACCAACTGCTGTTGCAAACTATATAATTAGCTGCCAGAACAAATAAAATGCATTCCTCTCTCAAGAGACTCTTTTTGCCGAGGATTGTTCACTCGTTGGAAAAGTACCTCGAGTGGTATGATAGTTTGATAGATTTGACTCCTTTGTATTTGTTTTTATGTTATTTTTTGTCTTTTTATTAATGTTCATTTTGTTTCCTGATTAATTTAATGAATTATTCGAGATGTCATGTAAGTCTTGATGACAAAAAAAGATTTAAGGTACGTGACTTTGCTAGTTGGACTGTCTGCTGATAAGTGATTCCAACAAATCTCGTTTTTCTCTGGAACTGGATTGTTTCCTTCAGTACTACAGAGCATTTGCCATGGAAGTATCTGTAGAAAAGAGAAAGATCACCTACCAGTGATCTCCGGATGGCTGAACTGCTCTCCTCTTGATACTATCTAATAGATGTAATGAAGATTTAGGTGGAGAGTCCCACACATGGGGAAAGTATTCTAGATCAGGTCCACAGTTGTGCTTTGTGAAAAAGCTTAATCTGTGATGGCGTGAAGTACTGCTTAGTCCTGTAAAGATAACTGAGTTTAGCAGAAGCAGATTTGGCAATATCTGACACATGGTTATGAAAGCAAAGACCGAGTGATGTCGAGTAGATGCATTAAAGGAGTTTCTCCAGCCGTGGCTTGTCTAGAGAACGTTATTGGTTGCATCTTGTTCGCGTCAAAACTGACCAAGTTTAACCAGCCCCACTCTGATATCTTCTCTACGTCTGAATTTAGTGACATGCTCTATTAGTATGTAGGACCCTAACTAAAAAAATGGGGATATCAGGGTATAGACAACAAAAATGCAATTGTGGTTATAAGCGACCAAGCAAAGGTTGGGTGACATCTTGTTTGAAAGTATTGTGAGAATTCATTCATGTGAAAAGCCTTCTCCGACGTATTTCCTCATATCTAGAGGACTGTCAATGAAAAGTTGACGAAAAAATTGGAAATTACCTAAATAAAGTACCATTACTTATATTTTATAAGTGTAACATATTTTTGAGGAGTGCATACAATTTTTGTTGTGAATTTAAAAAAAAAATCCTGTATTAATGTCTCCGGCCTGACCAAGAGATGCCGCCACTAGGCATACTTCGGAGGTGGTTTTCTACAGTACCATCCTTAGATAGCTTGTAGGTATAGTTTTAGTCCGATTGCCATGTTAGTTTACGTTTGGGAGCACGCTGAACAAGACGCCTCTGTGTTGTTTGTGAAAATGGAAAAATTGGAAAAGCGTGCTGTCATCAGATATTTTTATTTGAAGGGGTTAACGCCGAAGGAAATTAAAGAAGAGATTGATTCAACACTAGAGACATCCTACCCATCATATTCAACCGTTAAGCAGTGGGTTTCCGAGTTTAAAATGGGTCGTGTGAGCCCTCTGATGATCCACGCTCAGTTGAGATCACAACTCCAGATATGATCGCAAAAATTCATAAAATAGTGCTGGAAGACCGAAGATTAAAAGTGCGTGAGATAGCTTAGACCTGTAAGATGTCATATGAACGTGTGCAAAATATTTTGCACCAACATTTGCATATGGAAAAGCTCTGTGCAAGATAGGTGCCGCGTTTACTAAAGATTGATTCGAAAAACCATTTCTACCGCCAATTTGGCGCTGTATAAGCATAATCCAAGCGAATTTTCACGTCGATTCGTTACTGTTGACGAAACTTGGGTCCACCACTATACTCCTGAAACCAAACAACAGTCTAAACCAAGGATTGGAAAACAGGGAACCAACTCCAAAGAAGGCCAAAACAATTTTATCGGCAAACAAGCTTGTGGCTACTGTTTTTAAGGATGCAAGAGGTATTAAAACGACCTCATTTGGCAAAGAAAAAAAAATTTGTTTCATCACGATAACGCACCAGTGCATTCTTCGCACGTTGCCATGGCTAAAATCTATGATCTGTTTGAAATGATGCCGCACCCTCCCTACTCTCCAAATCTAGCCCCGAGTGAATATTATCTGTTTCCTAACCTCAAAACATGGCTTGGCGGAAAGAGATTGACGGGCAATGAAAAAGTAATCGAAGATGTAAATGGGTATTTTGAGGAACTTGACGAATTAGCCTATAGAGATGGCATTACTAGACTAGAACACCGCTATGAGAAATGTATCAGACGTAAAGGAGATTATGTTGAAAAAAAAATCTTAAAAACATTGTTTTTCTTAGTCAGGCCGGAAACTATCAATCCATCCTCGTATATGTTCCATTAAAAACATAATTTTATATCATATCTGAATAATAACGTATCTGACTGCGTCGCTAAATTCTAGAAAAAAAAAATTTTTTAGAAAACAGTTTTTAGCTTTCCGATAAGTTCAGTATAACCGAGATACGGGAGGGCTCGCAAAATATAATACACTGCGTCAAAAAATTAACGCACAAAATTCAAAGTTGGTCAGAAGTTTGGATATCTTGAAATATTATCATTCCAGTAATCCATCTGAGGAATCCTTGAGAACAATTGAAATGAAAATGATACACATAGAAATTGAAATAAAATTCCAACCCTGGCAAGAATTACTGCATAACATCAACGATTCATACTTAAAACAAATACAAATTCAGGTCAATCTGTACCGAACCTCATTAACGGTAGCTGGCTGGTTTTGTTGGTTTATTAATCTTTCATTGATAATATCCCAGACATGAGGTATTGACTACGTGCTGGCAACTCCATTGAAGTGATTTGAAGGTAGTTCTTAACGATATGAGTTTGGTGATGTACTGCGTTATCATGCATAAACAAGAAGGTTTCTTCCATAATTGCCACATATGCTCTTTTAAAATGTACGTACTTCTGGACATTCACGGTTTCATTATTGGGGAATTTCTTCCCCAAATTATTATTGAACCTCCATCAAAACTGTAGGTAAGTGAAAGGTTGTACAGAACATATCTCTCATTTTCGTTAGTGCACTAGATAATGTCTATCGCAATGAAAAAGATAAATCTCGACTCATATTTAAGCAAAACTTTCTTGCAGTCAGTCAGATTCTAACCAATTGATATGTTCTCTGGCAAAATTCAATCGGGTTTTTGTGCTGTGGTTAGAGCTCGGCCTAGAGCTGGGACTTGAGGCGTCAAGCCAAATTATCTGAGAAGTTGTCCTATCGTTTCCGTGTTATTTTGCACTACACTACTCTACTGTATTTAAAGGTGCCTAACTGTAGCGAATCGTTGTCTCAAAGAGGAAATTCTGGAATAACTGTCGTCGTCCTTAACCAGGTCTCTTTTCGTGACTACTAGTTTCTCTGTACTGCAGAACATTCTGAAAACAGTTGAATAGACACCCCAAGTGTTTGGCATTTTCTTGTATAAGTCCAACCTAGGTCATCTAACACCATTGTCTCAGCACATTCTACCGGTGTCAAATTTCGTGATTCCGAAAATTAAAATTTCAAAAACAAAAGTGACCGGAAAAAATTAATTTACAACTGCTGTTATCAGTATATGGTGGATTCTTGCAAAATCTCAATTTATTTTCTTCATTTTATTTCTCATGAGAGCATACGTCAGGACATATCCGAACAAAAACATGTGTAAATAGTTGGTTGTCTACCAAGAAAGAAATTTGAAATATTAAAATTGTACTAAAAGTATATTTCATATACAAAGCACAGTACAAAAATTTGGAGTACGGGATTTTTAGTTTCACGAAAAGTAGCTAACGTTTATACGGTGATTTTGGTTACTTTATAAATAATATAACAAAATTGATAGTATTGATGATGTATTTATTTTATTGAAATGCATTTTTAAACTAAAACGAAATGAGACACTTTTCCACAATTTATTCAATAATCACGACCGGTTTCGTCGGTTTTTTCAAGTGAATAACAATATAATACATGATGAGTAGGCAAGTACAAGTACATAATGAAATTTATCCTAAATATTGAGTAGTGGGGATCCATTATGCTCCAGTTGGCTGTTTATCGTAATAAATTGTGGGTTTTTACATATTTTGTTAATCTCCAAACTTTCCAACAAATTCGTTTCTCTCCTTGCTACATTTATTAAGGATTTTAAGATTGCTCAATGATATCGAGTGGTTAGTTGATTTTATGTGTTCAAATATTGGCGAATTTTTATCTGAGGAAATATGTTCCTTGAATCTAGCTTCAAAACTTCTCCCTGATTGTCCGACATAGGCTACCTGACATTCATTGCATTTGATTTGATAAATTCCTGATTGCTTGAATTTATCGTTCTTTTGTTTGACGATGAATAATAATCTGCTTAAGTTGGTGCTGCTTGAGAATGAAGTAGTTATGTTCAATCTGGAAAAGTAGTTACTTATTTTGTTAGAGTTCGCCGGTGTATCTGAGACTAGTGTATCTTTTTTGGGGTTTCTACGATGCTATATAGTAATTGAGAGATAATACGTTGTTGTTTGCGTTTAATGATTGTATTTAGAAAATACATAAAATACATACCACAACATTTTCTGAATACAATCATCAAACGCAAATAAAACGTTTTACCTCTCAATTACTATATAACATCGTAGAAACTTTTATTTTGGTTCAATTTCACAGCAAGTTTCAAATCAAATGTCAAGTCACAACATACAAATTGCCTTCAAACCTATACAGGGTGTTACATAATAGTATGTCACAACTTGAGGAGGTAAATCAAGGTGCAATTTGAAGAAAAAAAGTTCATATAAACATAGGTCCGCAAAAGCTTCGTTACAGGGCTACAGGGTGTTGAAATTTCCAGAAAAAAATGCTTTTTTCTTCAAAACTCTTGCAGTTTTTGAGATAATCATCCCAAATTTGGAATGCAAGCTATTTTTTACAGCCTCCATCATTACACGTCCTAAATTTCAACTAGAATCACAAGGTGTTTTCTTTTTCGGAGCCATGTCTTCTTTTGCCCTTTCAAACTTTTTTGCAGTACTCCACTGATCAGCGCTCAATCAATTTTCGTTATCTTCGTTCAATTTAAAAACTTTTTTGACACTTGTAATTATTTCGTTTCTCCGACCGTTCTCGAGCAAAAAAATATTAAACGATTGTATGCATTCGCTGAATTGAAAGCACTTCTAATTAAGAAGATGACTAGTAGGCTTTGATTTTTTTCGTTTATTTATTTATTTTGACAGTTGCTAAAGTTGAACCAGTGGTTGATCGAATTGTTCATTAAATTAATGATTAGTTTTAAGACTTTTGAAGTTATTGCTGTAAGAAAAAAAAGGCTAATTTTACTAACACCGAATTGGCTGATATCCATTACATGTACGGTCTGGCTAACGGAAACAGAACAGAAGCTAGGCGATTATATCAGGTGCGGTTCCAAATCGAGTAACACCAGACAGGCGAAAATTTTCAAATATACACATATATAACTTTTTCTTAAAATTGCACGTAGATTTACCCCCTCAAGTTGTGACATACGTTTAAGTAACACCCTGTATATACCTATAGTAGAAACTTAATGATTTTCTCTTTCTTCATAATTCATACCTGTTTTTCTATATTTGAGACAAATTGTACAACTGTATCTTAATTTTAATTCACAATTTGTAAATGTCTGATGATGATAGAAATATCGAAATAGCTATCACGTTTGCTGATTAAATATTTTCCATCTATTTTTGTGATATTCTTTAGTAGTAACGGCCGTCTTAATGTAATTTTAGGCAAAGTTTAACTGTGATCCTTTATCTTCATCAACGATTGAGATATCCGGCAAGAACAATGAAAATGGGAAATTCTGTACGTTTCTTTCTGGAACTAAGGAAAAAATATTTCTCACATTATATTTCACTAAGAAACAATAACACAAAATAATCAGATGCTTATTACAAAAAGAAAATCTTAAAATATGATTTTTCGAACAAAAACTGTTCTCCATTATTTCTATGCGCATTTGAATCTATTTTCTTCCTCACAGTTACACCCAGGCAACTCACTACAATTTGAAATATATATTCTTCTTAGCGGTTTTCCTATATTTCGCCCATAAGCACTTATTTTGGTCAATACTTTCGCCCCTGAAATAACTTTTCCAAAAACAACATTTTTTTTGTCCCATTCTGGCATATCCATGAAGGTTATACAAAATTTTGAGTTGTTTTTCTGGTTTCCAACTCTAACCATTGATAAAACGCCTGTAAAATAAAAGGGTATGATTTTTATTGGCACAATCATGGACGAACACAAAATCGAAATCTTCAATTTATTCAGAAGAAGGTTAGATACATTTTGAATTGATTATATAAAAGATCTGCTTGAAATGATTGTCAAAAATTTTGTTGTCACTGAGAAGGCACAACTGTTTTTTATACTGATGCGAAGTTTGAACGCCATCTGTCATTTAGTTTCTACACACTGCTCGATTTTGTCAGTTGTCACAAGTGATTTTTACAATGGATGAAAATATCGAACGAAGAATTTGTCTGAAATTCTCCATTGCTAATGGAAATTTGTGTTCGGAATTACTGAAAATGTTACAAAAGGCTTACAGGAGCTAGAACTGTATAGCTCCAATAAGGAGAACAGAAGTCTAGCGGGCCGAATCTTCACCCTACATAGGGTGAAGTGGGCCACCAAAAGTTTCAAACCATACAAATCACCAGGGCCCGTCTATCCGGCCATGTTGCAAAAAGGCAGCACATATACAACCCCATGAGAGCTATATACAAAGCCAGCTACTCACTGGGTTACATACCCCAGTCAATGGGGTATCAATCGAAAAATGATTGATGGAACAGGAGCAGGCATATATGGACCCAAGTACACGTCATCAGTGCCTCAGGGCTCTACTCTCACAATCATGCAAGCAGAAACACTTGCTGTAAACCTGTGCTGCCAGGAAGGACTACAAAGGAAACTCAAAGGTGCACAGATTTACAGTCAGGCAGTATTTAAAGCTCTTAATTCTCACAGTTATCGGAGCATCTCTGTCTGGGAATGCCGTCAATCCTTGAAGCAACTTGCTGAGCGGAACAAACTTTTCCTGTGATGGATGCCTGTCCACGAAGGCAAACAAGGAAATGAAGCCGCTGACGAACTGGCTAGATCAGCTGCTGGAATCCCACCCATCGGACCTGAACCGTTCTGCGGTCGAAGCAAGCCAAACAGACGACAGAAACTGGAACGGTGGAAGAATTTAGCAAAAAAGAATACTGGAGGAAAACTCCAGGCCAAAAACAAGCGAAAATGTTCATTGACTATTCGCCAAAAAAGACAAAACAGCTTCTCGGACTCTCTAGGGACGAGCTGAGGACTATAACAGGCCTCCTTACTGGACACTGCCCACTGAGATACGATCTTAGTAAAATGGGCAAATCGGAAACGGCAACATGCAACAGCAATATCTAAGTCGGCATCAGGTAAACTTAGTTTTCTTTTCTGGAGCTAAGCCATACTTCACGTCATCTTGTATATAAGGCGCAGATTCGACCTGCTTTGGAAACTTGTTTCCATGTATAGAGAGCTGCGCCCAAACATTCGTAGCGGATGTTGGATAGTGTGCAAAAACGGGCTGTGCGCCTCATCGACCACCGCGATCTCCAACAGCTGGCTCTCAGAAGACAAGTTGCTGACCTTTATCTGTTTCACAGATACTTCCACGGAAGATGCTATAAGGAGCTGAAAGACCTTGCTCCAGGAAAACTCATTACTTGCCGCAACACTAGGCTGGCAAGAAGTTTTCATCATATGGCGGTACATTTAACGACCCCTCGAACCTCTCTCTATAAGAATTCCTTCGTTTACAGGGCCGGTGAGCTGTGGAACTCGCTTTCGTCCTACATCTTCCCAATATCCTACAACTTGGCCCTCTTCAAGAAGCGAGTAAACAGACACCTCAATTCTTTCCAGGCGCCTACTCATGTGATGTAACAGCTTCGCCTATTATTGGGAAGCACGCATAAAAGAAATCTTGAATAACGTGGATTATCGTTGTTCCTTGCCCAGGTCTCCTCTCCTGACTACCAGTCTCCCTGAAGCTGTGGATCATTCTGCAAACAGTTGAATGGGACACTCCAAGTTTTCCGTATATTTTAGTATAATTTTAATCTAGGGCATCTAACGACATTGCTTCAGTATATTCTGCCAGTGTCAAATTTCGAGATTTGCAATGCATTATTCCAAAAATTCAGTTTCTCAAGAATAAACGTTACTCGAAAAAATTGATCAACAACTGCTGTTATCAATACGTGGTGGTTTCTTGACAAACCTCAATTTATTTATTTCAGTTTATTTTTCATGTGCGCCGAGAAAAAAATATCGATTTTTGTTGACATATGACCGGACACATCCGGAAAAAAACTGTGCTAATAATTAGTAGTCAACCAAAAACGAAATTTTACATATTGAAATTGTGCTCCAATTTCCTGATGCAGTGTAGATAGACATCAGGACGACGCAAATGCATATGAATCCACTTATCTAACGAGCCTAAGGAAGTTTTCTCTCATAGTCAAATTAATGGAGGAATAAAACCAACCTGCTTTCGTATGCTTCAGTCGATGTCCTTCTTCGTCGAAATTCTCACCGTATATTGAAAATCCTCCAGTGCCAGTACCTTTAGTTATATCACCAGTCTCCATAAAGCGATCCTTAACGATTCGATGAACAGGGCAGTTCTTGTATGTCAAATCGCAGTCTCCCCGAATAATTTCCAGGAAATTTTGTACTGTGACTGGCACGTGATCGTTGTACAATTGAACAATGATTTTCCCCAAGTATTCGCCCTTTTCAACTTGGAATTCTATGAAACATCTAAATGAAAAATAATTTTTTTTAGATTATTTATATCATTGATTTTCATTCAATCACATTGGGATGCAAACAGGACGAGCCCAAAATTAGTATCCTCGAAATTATATAAATTATCAACATATATTTCAAATAAATCTGAATAATCATTATTAAACAATCTGAAAGAAAATGAAAATTACAAACTACAAATCTACAAAGTTTTGAATTTAAGTATGCGCAAAACCATCGATAGATTATAAATAGAAAAAAAAATACGAACAAACAATCAGACAATAACAAACACAATAACAATCAATACCCTAAATGCTTCTCAGTGAAGAATTTTGTTCTACCCTGAGACCAAGAGAAAACGTCAAGCTCTGTTCCACTTTGGAGCAAATTGACTGCCTTTAGGCAAACGAATGAAAGCGCATTTTGCGAGCAACTTGTCTTCCTGAAGGGTATGTGAAAAAGTTTTGAGTATCTGAGATTTCTGATAGGAACGTTGAAATGAACACTCGATAATAAATCGAACAAGCAATGCAGCTATTAAGTATCCTGTACAAAAAATGACATCAGATAACTTTCTCCTATTGTTAAGTGAATATATTTTAAAATGTTCCCTAGCCCTCTGTATATTCATATCTCCGTCCATATCAAAATATGAATGCTGCATAACATGACTACATTTTTCGGGCGCCTTGCTAAAGTCTGTATAAACGGAATACACTTTCCCCCGCTGTCAAGGACATTGTGTAGGTACTCCGAGTAGCCAGAAAGGTTAGACTCCAACGTTCTGCCCCTGATGAACCTGTGCTGTTCCGGTATTATCATTTGTTTGACTAGATGCAGTAGATACTTGTATGCTAAAGACTCAAACAATTCAGGAGTGATACGATGGGAAAACTCTTTGTGAGGTTGCTATTGAACAGACTAGAAACAAAACTGGAGGAGAAAGGAGTGATTCCAGAGCGGCAACACGGCTTCCGTGGGGAAATCAATGGTGACTGCTATGCCTAAGCTGAAGAACTTCCCGACCGCATCGAGAAGAAAGTGGTGCATAATTGTAACAAAAGATATAAAAATGCATTCAACATGGCAAGCTGCTACCATATCATAGAAGAACTGAGGAAGGCCAATATAAGTGACTATTATATCTAATTAAAAGTATAGAAGCTTATCTATCACATAGATATGTCAAGGTGGGATAGTATCGCACAAATGTAGCAGAGGCCTCCCACAGGGATCCATAATCGGACCCACCCTGTGGAACCTGCAATATAACGGAGTCCTCCAATTAGGGTATGGAGAAGGGGTCGAAGCGGAGAGCAGAGTACACGGTGAAGAAAGCAGCCGTCTGGCTGGAAGAAAGGGGCCTCGACATTGCCCAAAACAAGAAGGAGGCGCTGGTAGTGAAAGGGCCTAGAAACGAACAGAATCTGGCGATGAACATTTGCGGCACGGAAGTCCGACCCTCCTAGACAATAAAGTTCCGCACACCACATAGATGAAGTAGTTGAGTAGAGAGATCTCTAGGCTGATACCTAACGTGGGAGGCCCAGCGTACGCAAAGAGACGTATATTGAACGGAGTGACCCACACCACCCTCTTGTATGCGACTCCGAAGCTAAAAAGAAGAAACAGCTACATGCAGAAAAAGGGCCTACTTCGTGTAATTCCGAGATACTGAACTGTTTCTGCGGCAGCACAGGTCATCACCGACTTTCCCCCTATAGACCTTAACATCTCCGAGAGGTGTTCTTTATTCAAAGTAGGAGGGATGTTGCAGGAAAATTGGAACACGCCAAGAGCGATGAAAGAGAGTAGATAAAAGAACAGCCGAATGAACAAGAACTCTCATTGGTAAGATTGCACCTTGGATCAAGTGCAGTCACAGAAGGGTAGAATATTTCTCCACCCAGTTCCTCACGGGCCATGGTTCCTTTGACATCTATACGCATAGAATTTGGAAAACATCAACCGACAGGTACTGAGTGTGTCAAGAAACGGACGATCCCAAACACGTTTATGAGAATTGCCAACGATGAGATACAGAATGCGCAGAGGTAATATTTAAGCTCGGCCCCACAGTCGTGATAGTGAAAATGGTATCTGACAAGAAGATCTAGAACGAATTGTATGAATACATAATAAAGATCGTGAGGAGAAAGGAGCAGGAGGACAGCGGTTAGGAGGAAAGAAGAAAATAAAAAGGTAGAGGATAAATCTAACCCTGAAGTATGGGCTTTTCAGGTTTTCCTGGGGCACAGGTAGCTTCAGAAGAATGAGGGAGGGGGTTTTAATGGGTGCAAACCCATGGCATTGCACTGCCCAGCAGTGGGGGTCTTCCAATAGGGATTTTCCCCTTCGTCCTGCGGTGAGAAAGAGAGAGGTGTAGCACACATACTTATGCCGGCAGTTTGTGATTCTCTTATTCTGGACTCTCGCAGTTGCTGTGTACTGAGTAATGCTAGTCTCTTACTCCAGAATGTTCAGCCACCAGGAAGACCTATCATGATGTATGATTCAGGGTAGTTCCGTACTTCCTGCTTCATTGCATATTAGCGCATAAATTCATTCGAATATTTACATTTATTCAGATTTTCTTATTGCTGCCTGCATATCATTCAATTCCTACTTTAATGACTTGTCGTTAACTGGATTGGATCATTTCATCATCATCAATTCACGCACGCTTCTAGTAAGCTTTCAAATCATATCTTCTGTCTGGTCATCGTTCAATTCTGCAGCACCGTAAACAAACCGCTATGCTGTCATAGCAATAATTGGTGGCTTTTCTGACTTTTTACGATATCCGTCATCTTTCAGAACTCCAGAGTTATTCAGAATTAAGTTTGAATTTTGAGATTGTCCTGGCAATAACGTTGAGTTCACATTTTTACTCAATAAAATTTACACTCGTGAGTCCAGTGTATGTGGTATCTTTTACGAAAGATTTATTTCGATTTCCATTTTGTACCTAATGCAAATTTTTCAATGTAGAGGGAATTTTCTTACTGTCGAGCATTGTTTCTGATATATGAATGACTTTTGTTTGTTTGATTTTCCTGATTCATTTAAAAAATGATTACATGATATGACAGTGTTTATTTTAAATCTATCCTTACTACGAACTTTGGATTAACTTTCTCTGGTTAGAGTAGTTAGGTTTTGAAGCTCTGAAAGTTTAAGTGGTGAAGTAGGTTCTTTCTACTATTATTCATAAGAATGGCGTCCGAGAGGCAACCTTGAAAGTTAAGGGCATATAAATGACCTCCATTACTGACACTCTGACAAAGTAGAGTCACATAATATTGTATTGTAATCTCATTCAAAATTTTAAAATAGAATATCATAATCTATAAATATCACTAATATTCTTAGACGTGTTGTCTTTCCTAATTTACAATTGGAAAAATATTATTATCGTGAATAAAGTAAAGGATATTGGCCGAAATGGGCATACTGATTATACACTTGAAATTTACTTGGTGCACTTTCTTAATCCTCATACCTGTGTCCTCGGCCGAGATAGGCACCTCGAACATTTTCTGAGAAGGGATTAAGTGTGACCGTTCTTATCTTAATTTAAATCTGGCGTAATATCGCCATCAATTTCTTTTTGATTTCTCCAATGTTTTTATAGTTTCAGTACCTATCAAAAGACCCTCCCTGGTAAATTTTGTTATTTCCCTTAGTTTTTCTGTTCAGATTTTTATCTAATGGGCTGAAATGAAACATTTTTTTTCAAAATGTTGTAACAGTCCGATTTCTCGAATTAATCATTTATATCTTTTCAACTCAGTTTTCATAATTTTATTGATAATAATAATAATAATAATAATAAAAAAAAAAAAATATCACGAATGAAAAAGAACGCCTCGATATCAGACATATGGACTTCGATGGAATAACGGAGGAAGAAATCACAACAATTGGAAGGCCACAGGTATAGATAATATCCACAACTACTGGTACAAGAAGTTTGATAAGCTCCATGGTTCCCTAGCGAAACAGCTCACATATGTTCTTCAACATCCCAAGAAAACACCCACTTTCCTAACGCAAGGCTTAACATATATGCTACCTAAGAGCGATAGAACACAGGATCCGTCTCAATATAGGCCAATCACGTGCCTGCCAACACTCTACAAAATACTCACCTCATGCATATCCAATCGAATATACCAACACCTTGACGACAACAATATATTAGCAGAGGAGCAGAAAGGATGCAGAAAGAAACACCACGGGTGCAAGGAACAACTCATCATCGATTCTGTTATAATGAAACAGGCACACGTAGGGCATCGCAATGTTCATTCAGCTTTTCTCGATTATCTGAAGGCATTCGATAGTACCGCCCATTCTTGGCTTGTTGAAGTATTGCAGATATACAAAATTCACCCATCCCTGGTAGAGTTCTTGAAGACAACAATGACACACTGGCGCACGTCTCTGCAGGTCAACATGAACAATAAATCAATTAAAACCGACGAGATACCCATACGTCGTGGAATTTTTCAAGGAGACTCTTTGAGTCCTCTATGGTTCTGTTTGGCAATGAACCCATTGTCCTCAATGCTCAATAGAACAGGATACGGATTTAGGATAACAGCAGAAAGGAATTATCATACAATCTCCCACCTGCTGTATATGGATGACATCAAATTATATGCTTCGAACAAGAAGCAATTGGATGATTTGCTGAAAACTGTCAGTGAGTTCTCGGCAGATGTTCATATGAAATTCGGGATTGAAAAATGTAAGACCCTGAACATTCAAAGAGGGAAAGTCATAGATGGTGAAACACAACTTCCAAATGGTGATATTATACAGTGCATGAGAGATGGTGAAACATACAAATATCTGGGATACCAACAAGCCAGATTGCTAGACCAAAAACAATCAAAGGAGAAGATTCGTTCAGAATACAGTCAGCGTCTGAAGTTTGTGCTGAAATCCATGTTGAACTCGGGGAATTTAGTCAAGGCAATTAACACCTACGCCATTCCAGTGTTACTTTACTCATTTGGAATAAGCAGATGGATTAAGACAGAACTGGATGATATTCAAAGGCAGACCCGAACGATGCTAACAAAGTACAACAACCATCATCCAAAATCGTCTGTGATACGAACAACTTTGAAGCGGAAAGAAGGAGGACGCGGATTGATAGATGTAGTCAATTTACACACCGAACAGATAAAAATCTCAGAGAATTCTTCTCAGAAAAGCTCTCACTTCTGACCTACATAGAGCGGTATCGTTGGCTGATAAGGATATACACCTCTAAATCTTGCTACCAGAGATGACCTGCTGAATCTACCATTCCTATCAGATACTGAAAACAAGAGCAATGGTCAAGAAAGGAATTGCATGGACGACATCACTATGAGATTAATCAACCACACATCGACAAAGAAGCCTCCAACAAATGGTTGATGAAAGGAGAATTATTCGCGGAAACAGAGGGATTCCTTATGGCCATCCAAGACCAAGTGATCGCTACAAACAACTACAAAAAATTTATTATGAAGGACGGAACATTACAAACAGATAGGTGCAGAAAATGCCATATAAGATCGGAGACTATACAGCATATTACGTCCGGATGTGAACAACTGGCCAATACAGACTATCTTCACAGGCATAATCAAGTGTGCAACATTATCCATCAGAAACTTGCACACAAGTTCGGACTTCTGAATACATTCCAGCCATATTACAGGTATCAACCGGCGCCCGTATTGGAAAATGACTTATCAGATTATATTACGATAGGCCTATTATCACTGACAGAATGGTGACGAATAATAGGCCGGACGTAGTGGTGTATGATAAGAGAGCCAAAACAGTAATGCTGGTGGATGTCGCCATACCGAATAATAACAACGTGCTGAATAAGTTCCAGGAGAAAAAGTACAAATACACAGACCTTGCTATTGAGATCAAGCAGATGTGGCACCTCGATAAAATAGATATTGTTCCTGTCATCGTATCCTCCACTGGATTAATACCCAAAACTTTGCATGATAGCCTTAAGAAATTAGAATTGCATAAGAATACCTATATAGAAATGCAAAAAGCTGTTATTCTTAATACATGTAGAATAGTTAGGAAATTTATGTCAAGTATATTGTAATCGAGCCTATTCCCTGTGATTGCTGAATCTGGAAAAAGTAAATTATATCCAGCTAACAGCTGAGATAGTGCATAAGTCCACGATAATAAATAATAATAATAATATATCATAATGGAACTCAGAAGCGAAAATGATACTCATAACGTTATACCTGCTGGAGTCAATGAAAGTGTTACAGATAACATCGAAGCCACGGAAACGAATATTAACATGGAACGCCCTCTTGAGCCGAATCAGCAGAACGAATATACATATTTAGCAAGATCACAACTCAACAGAGCAATAACTGAATTCAGTGGTAGTAACCCAACTAAAAGACCTAAACTGCCCAAACTCAAGACGAACAAGAACACCAATATCATCCTAGCAAGTGTAAACTCAATGTTTGAAGAATATACCGACCAGAACACCTTGGAGAAGATTCACACTTTGATTTACTGTGGAGCAGTAGCGGTTCTTCGACTTCACAAACAACAAATCTCCACAACTCTGATTCAAGCTGAGCCAAAAAGCGTCAGAAAACCATCATGGCAAAAACGACTGGAGAAGGATATTGATAATATTAGAGCAGAAATCGGTCGCCTCACAGAATTCCTGAGAAACAGAAAACCCTCAAGGCGCTTGAAATCACATATACGCAAAATTTATAGGAAAATTGGTACGAACACAAAACACCCTGATCACAAACAACACATCGACGTGTATATGGACACTTTGAAACAGAAACTCCAAGCAAAAGCAAAGAGGCTTTCAAGGTACGTCAAGTGTACTGAAAGGAAACACCAAAACCAAAGGTTCCTCCAAAACGCTGCCAATTTTCATAAGGGAAATAACAAAACTGCGACCAACAATAACAGAGAAGTACCTGACGCACAGTGCTTGACCGACTATTGGTCATCAATATGGTCGAACCCCAAAGAACACAATAGAGATGCGGAATGGATCACGAATGAAAAGAACGCCTCGATATCAGACATATGGACTTCGATGGAATAACGGAGGAAGAAATTACAACAGTATTTGGAGCGACCAAAATTGGAAGGCCACAGGTATAGATAATATCCACAACTACTGGTACAAGAAGTTTGATAAGCTCCATGGAGCCCTAGCGAAACAGCTCACGTATGTTCTTCAACATCCAAAGAAAACACCCACTTTCCTAACGCAAGGCTTAACATATATGCTACCTAAGAGCGATAGAGCACAGGATCCGTCTCAATATAGGCCAATCACTTGCCTGCCAACACTCTACAAAATACTCACTTCATGCATATCCAATCGAATATACCAACACCTTGACGACAACAATATATTAGCAGAGGAGCAGAAAGGATGCAGAAAGAAACACCACGGGTGCAAGGAACAACTCATCATCGATTCTGTGATAATGAAACAGGCACACGTAGGGCATCGCAATGTTCATTCAGCTTTTCTCGATTATCTGAAAGCATTCGATAGTACCGCCCATTCTTGGCTTGTTGAAGTATTGCAGATATACAAAATTCACCCAGCCCTGGTAGAGTTCTTGAAGAAAACAATGACACACTGGCGCACGTCTCTGCAGGTCAACATGAACAATAAATCAATTAAAACCGACGAGATACCCATACGTCGTGGAATTTTTCAAGGAGACTCTTTGAGTCCACTATGGTTCTGTTTGGCAATGAACCCAATGTCCTCAATGCTCAATAGAACTGGATACGGATTTAGGATAAAAGCAGAAAGGAATTATCATACAATCTCCCACCTGCTGTATATGGATGACATCAAATTATATGCTTCGAACAAGAAGCAATTGGATGATTTGCTGAAAACTGTCAGTGAGTTCTCGGCAGATGTTCATATGAAATTCGGGATTGAAAATGTAAGACCCTGAACATTCAAAGAGGGAAAGTCATAGATGGTGAAACACAACTTCCAAACGGTGACATTATACAGTGCATGAGAGATGGCGAAACATACAAATATCTGGGATACCAACAAGCCAGATTGTTAGACCAAAACAATCAAAGGAGAAGATTCGTTCAGAATACAGTCAGCGTCTGAAGTCTGTGCTGAAATCGATGTTGAACTCGGGGAATCTAGTCAAGGCAATTAACACCTACGCCATTCCAGTGTTGCTTTACTCATTTGGAATAATCAGATGGACTAAGACGGAGCTAGATGATATTCAAAGGCAGACCCGAACGATGCTGACAAAGTACAACAATCATCATCCAAAATCGTCTGTGATACGAACAACTTTGAAGCGGAAAGAAGGAGGACGCGGATTAATAGATGTTGTCAATTTACACACCGAACAAATAAGAAATCTCAGAGAATTCTTCCCAGCAAAAGCTCTCACTTCTGACCTACATAGAGTGGTATCGTTGGCTGATAAGGATAAACACCTCTAAATCTTGCTACCAGAGATGACCTGCTGAATCTACCATTCCTATCAGATACTGAAAACAAGAGCAATGGTCAAGAAAGGAATTGCATGGACGACATCACCATGAGATTGATCAACCACACATCGACAAAGAAGCCTCCAACAAATGGTTGATGAAAGGAGAATTATTCGCGGAAACAGAGGATTCCTTATGGCCATCTAAGACCAAGTGATCGCTACAAACAACTACAAAAATTTATTATGAAGGACGGAACATTACAAACAGATAGGTGCAGAAAATGCCATATAAGATCGGAGACGATACAGCATATTACGTCCGGATGCGAACAACTGGCCAATACAGACTATCTTCACAGGCATAATCAAGTGTGCAACATTATCCATCAGAAACTTGCACACAAGTACGGACTTCTGAATACATTCCAGCCATATTACAAGTATCAACCGGCGCCCGTATTGGAAAATGACTCTATCAGATTATACTACGATAGGCCTATTATCACTGACAGAATGGTGACGAATAATAGGCCGGACATAGTGGTGTATGATAAGAGAGCCAAGACAGCAATGCTGGTGGATGTCGCCATACCAAATAATAACAACGTGCTGAATAAGTTCCAGGAGAAAAGTCCAAATACACAGACCTTGCTATTGAGATCAAGCAGATGTGGCACCTCGACAAAATAGATATCGTTCCTGTCATCGTATCCTCGACTGGTTTAATACCCAAAACTTTGCATGATAGCCTTAAGAAATTAGAATTGCATAAGAATACCTATATAGAAATGCAAAAAGCTGTAATTCTTAATACATGTAGGATAGTTAGGAAATTTATGTCAAGTATATTGTAATCGAGCCTATTCCCTTTGATTGCTAAATCTGGGAAAGGTAAATTATATCCAGCTACTAGCTGAGATAGTGCATAAGTCCACGATAATAAATAATAATAATAATTAATAATCTCATTTCATCAAGTGAATATTCAAACAGAATTCGAATTAGGAATCTACAGTTAACGATACTCAATGGAAATTATAGTTATATCCGTAAGGTGTCGCTGCTATTGATCTAGGTTATTCGCCGGTTAATTTTGAAATCAGCACTTGAAAGAAGATCGTTTTCTAGAACGGAAAACAGTAACTCATTCTATGTTTCGTTTTCACTTTATTGTTGTGAAGAAAATGATGTCGCTTTTTATTAATTTTTTGAATATCAATAGTTTTTTGATAGAACCGAGTCTATATAAGTTCGGAATTCATTAGATTTCTTTAATTGAAATTAAGTATTCATAGATTTTTCTGGATAAATTCCATTCGTCTGAGGCGTATAAGTAGTCGGTAATTTTGCCGGATTTCCTCGACAACCATTTCAATTAGCAAGTGGAGAGATTTCGAATTTTCTTTTGTAAATTAACCTAGATCGATATCTGCTATTCCAAGGTAAGTCAAATTCATTCTGTTCCTTTCAAAAATATATATTCGAGAGGTATGGTATTGTTATAGATCTTTTTTGTTCACCGTCAAGATATTTGAGTTTTCAACTTTATGCCAAACCTTGTTATCTTACGTCTGGGGTAACCACGTTTTTGGGGAAAAGTCTTGCCACCTAGGACAGTCACGTTGCGAACGATATTCAGCCAAACAAGTAACCTGTAAGCTGTACGATACAGGAATACCAGAAAACTGATGTAAAACACCAAATCAAATCATCGTGGGAATTAATCTCATTGATAAAAGCTAAGTGTTTCTCTTAACCATCAAATTCTTTTTTTCTATTTTATTTAATTGTTGACAGAGCTCTATCATTAAATTTCGCTTTGTTGAAGACCTCAGATTATTTTAAATTGAGAATTTGTACTATGTAATTTGAATTCATCTCATCTGAGACTCATTTTATTGTTAGTGGTTAATCTTCTTTAGTTAAGTTATTTTTTTGTATAATTTTCTTTGATTAGAGTTAGTAAATTAATAATCAGATACTGTGATTTTGGATATTTATCTTGTAATAAAGCTAGTTGATTGAAGTGATGAGTATTATTCCTGAGGCTATATCTAGGACCTAGGTTCTAGAAGAAGATTCCATACACGGAGATTAAGGGACTCTGATCAGGCTAGGCATAGGTAGTGTCAATTGTAATTTTCTTCAACTAGCCTTTTTATAATTTAATGTCCTTACACGTCATTAGTTAAGTTTCGTAGTTCCAGTAAAATTGAAATATTTCTCCAATTTTAGACAAAATCAGAAACAAAACCATTACAATGTTTATTTCGGTCTTTTAGGAAAGAATAAGAAGAGAATATTCAAGTTGCATCAGAACGTATTTTTCAGCTTCTACAATTGGAATCTGAAGTTTTCTTATTGTACTCTTCATTGTTTAACATTCTTGAGTCCTTTCTGGCAGTGGTCCCTGCATAATTACTATTCTTTTGAATTTTCAAAAAAGATATTTCTTTATAAATCATCGTAAATGTCAATTTTATTACTTTTTAATTTTGAAAATTCGTAAAAAATAGTAATTATGAGGAACCTACGAAAACCTTGCAATTAGAAAACTAAGAAATTGAAATATACTCTCAAGAAACTCAATCCAAGGCGGCCTAAATATTCTCTTTGCATTGTTTATTGAAAAGGCCATAAACATGCGATGATTTCGATATCACGACGAGTAATCAAAAAATTTGAAAATTTACCAGAAAAGCATCTTTCGACTCAAAACTATGAGGAAATCAAGGAAATAAAAGGAAAAACAGTTCGATATGGCGTTGAACGCCACATGTATATTATACAGGATGTTTCCTTAGTATTTGGAATATGAAACAGTATAAAGTACGACTTACTCTGGCCGTCCTGTTGAATAATCTAAGCCCTTAGAGATTGTAGGCTGTGCTTTTAAAATATCATCCAAATTGGTCTTCTTGAATATATTCATAGGAAATTTGCAACTTATCTTCATTCTATTTCGAAACAGCTTCCATTCCGAAATATGATACTTTCGGGGGTAGTAGGGATCCTTAACAAAGAGAATTTCGGCTGAGTAAAACAAGATAAAATAATGATGGTATTCATACCAAGAATATTTGGTCATTTATGTTTTGTATATAGAGTTAGAACGAAATAATTGAGAGCTTATAATATTTCAAAGTGTTCTCTGTGAAGATTAATATACTCCTGCATTCGTACCAACCAATTCTGAAAGCAGTTATTACAATTGCTTGCTACTACATTCTTCTGAAGACTGAAACCTTTGACCATGCAGCCCGTTCTTGTTCTTATGCTGTCTATATCGTTCGCCAAACGATATTCACTTCCCTAGACTGTTACAGTATCTAGGTGATAAGGTGGATTTGATTCAGACACCTCCTGCGGCAGCTGAGATCATTGTACTGGGTGGCTCTGTCACTCCAATAGTACAGATGAAGTGGGAAGACAGGCTGAAGCTTTCGCAATCAGCCACAATATAACGCAGCTAGTCGACGAACCGACAAGAATACCTGATCACCGAACCGACTTCCTGAACACCTTGGATCTCTTTTTGATTTCAGATCCAAATGATTTTGAAGTGGAGATCTCAGCACCGCTAGACAACTCAGACCACAACCTTATATCTACTACTGGAACCATTGTGCTGCCGCTAAACCAAGAACCTAAATCACCCAGATGCATTTCATTCACGCAGGAATGGATCTCTATATTCCTCATTCCATGAAAAGAACAACAGCACAAATGCCATGGTTCAACAGAGATTGCGAAAGAGTCTCTGCAGGTAAGAGCAGAGCTTACAAGTCATGGAAGATAAATCCAACAGAGGAATTAAGAACAACCTTTGTACGAATACGGAACCAATGCAATCTGACAACTGCAAGAGCAAAGGCCAATTTCAACGCAGAGGTAACTAATGAACTCTTTGTACAGGCAAGCCGAAATAGACAATTCTCGTCTATGGCGAAGACTGTAAGTGCCAATTTCTGCAAATCTGCGTTTCTGTCTCTTGTTAGAGGAGACGGAAGTGAAGCATCATCTCCGAAAGAGAAAACCGATCTCTTTGCTTTCTTGTTCTCAAAGAACTCTGTGCTAGATTCATCTAACGCAATACCACTGAACATTCCACCTACATATTTTCCATGGCAGAAATCAAGTATAGAGTCCGCATTGTGAGACGGGCTCTCGAGCAGCTTAACTGCAAGAAGACAGTTGGTCTAGACGAAATACCGCCAATCGTCCTGAGCAAATGTGCTCCCGAACTGGTACCCATTCTTAACCGTCTATTTCAGATTTCTCATGAAAGCCAGACGGATCCGAGGAGCTGGAAATTAGCGAGAATTCAACCGATCCCAAATAAAGGACAAAAGTCCTTATCCCAAAACCGCCCTGTTGCACTACTTCCCATTATGTCCAAAGTGATGGAGAGAGTCATAAATGATGAACGCAGGGAATTATTAACGACCGTCAGTATGGTTTTCGCAGACAAAGATCGATAGGAGATCTGCTCGCTTACGTCATATTTATACATCAACGATGGAAAAGCATGGGGAATCTAGAGCAATAGCCCTCGACATCTCTAAAGCCTTCGATAGGGTTGGCATGCAGCTTTGTTGAATAAACTTGCTGCATATGGGCTTCCTGAAAAATTGGGTTGTATAAGTACCTTTCTTTCAAATAGATCAATACAAGTTGTGGTCGACGGTATAACATCTTATTGTTTCCGGTTGCAAGCAGGAGTACCAACCTTGTTTCTGTTGCAGATAAACGATATTTTGTCATCTACAGAGAACAAGATCTTCGATTTTACAGACGA
Source organism: Cryptolaemus montrouzieri (assembly GCA_013387265.2). Taxonomy (NCBI): domain Eukaryota; kingdom Metazoa; phylum Arthropoda; class Insecta; order Coleoptera; family Coccinellidae; genus Cryptolaemus; species Cryptolaemus montrouzieri. The sequence goes on from JABFTP020000103.1 coordinate 33,680,790, forward strand.
TTGTACCCTGGTTTCGTCCTTCAGTAGTCTGCGGCCGATTACAGCTGCGGAATCTCAGCGTCAGAGATGTCAACAAATTAATAACTTAAACTCGGACTTACAGATGATTCCTCTTCTAATGATGGAAGGCCAATAAATTGCATCCAAAGATTCGATGCACCTTCTCGGAATAACGGTCAACTCCGGATTCCGCTGGCATGAACATGTATCAGCAATAGCTAAGTCGGCATCAGCTAAACTTAGTTTTCTTTTCAGAGCCAAGTGATACTTCACGTCATCTCAGCTATTGCTTCTATATAAGGCGCTGATTCACCTGCTTTGGAATATTGTTCCCATGTATGGGGATCTGCGCCCAAACATTCATTGCGGATGTTTGATAATGTGCAGACACCTCAATTCTTCACAGGCGTCTACTCATGTGATGTAACAGGCGCGCATATTCCTGGGAAGCGCGCATAAAAAAACTGACAATGTTGTAAACGCTTTCAGACTTTCCAAAGGTAAAACGGTTAAAAGTTTTTTGAAATCAATTCACCCTTAGGATAGAAGAAACATGGATCGAGTTCTACACATCTGAGTCGAAGTAGCAATCCTAACAGTGGGTAGAGGCCAGTTTTCTGGGATGCATATGAAATCATCTTTGATTTTAACCAAGAAGGAAAGATCATACAAAAGCAGAGTACTACGCATTATTGTTAGGTCAATTGAACAAGAAAATCAAAACGAAGCTTTTTTCATTCTCAACTCGTGGGAGGAGGTAATGCCTGTCATACTCATGTGTGGCCGCCCAAAATGATTTGATTTGTGTGTTCACTCGCTTCTTGAAGAGGTCAAAATTGTAATGTATAGGAAAGATGTTCGATGAGCCAAATTGGCTGGGATAGCGGGACCGTCCAATGGGAGGTTTTTGCTAACCTGACTTTTCTTTGAAACTGGATTCTTTCTTGAACCAAGCCTCTTAGTTTTGTAGAGCATTTACCATGGAAGTACCTCTAGAAAAGAAAGAGATCAGTAACCTGCCGCCTTTGAGCGAGATGCTGAAGATCACGCGTGATCTCCGGGTGGTCGATGAGGCGCACTGCTCTCTTCTGGACACTATCCAGTAGATGTAATGAATGTTTAGGTGCGATGCAATTCAAAGCACTCGTGCTTTGTATAAAATCACTAGCTATGAATGAGTGAAGTAGTAAACTGAGTTTAGCAGAAGTAGACTTGGCTATGACTAAAGCATGTTCATGCTAGCAAAATTCGGTGTTGGACTGTATCGCCGAGTAGATACGATCTTTTCTGAGGAAATTCGATGACCTTGCATTATTAGAGGAGGTTCTTCAGCAGGTACTTTTCTGGAGAACATTCTTGATGGCGACTTGTTCGCGTTGAGATTGACCAAGTTCAATTGGCCCTACCCTAATATCCTCTTGAAGTATAAATTTAGTGACATCCTCTGTTGGTATGACCCCTCAGCAGTTATGGGAGGCTGATTAGAAAATGTAGACACCAGAGTACAGTCGTCCGCAGACTCAAATATTCTGTTTTCGGTGGAGCTGATCATTAATCTTCAACAGAAAAAGAGTTGGCGAGAGTATGGGACCCTGGGGTACACCAGAATTGACCTGTGAATTTTTATTCGTTACACTATCAACTACCGAATCGCTCTACTGAAGAGAAAGCTACTAATCCAACCACGCAATTCCTCGAAAAGTCCATATGTCGAAGGCCTTTGTGGTATCAGGAACAATAGTTCTTGATTTGCTATGTTTTTCGATTGTTGATGTCCACAAATGCGTAACGTATACAACGAGGTCACGATTTGATCGTTTTCTACGGAAACAGTATTGTCGATCATATCCTGTAATTACTCGAGATATTTTATGATCTCATCGTTTATCAGTCTATCTGAGACTTTCGACAAAATGGGCAACAATGCGATTAGACAATTATTTTGGGGTAGGCATTTCTTCCCTTTCTTTGGAATCGATTGTACTCCCGCAATTTTTCAACACTCCGGAAAAGTGTGGTTTTCATACGGAATCTGAAACAGACGATTGAGAATTGGTTCTAATTCGGGAGCAGATTCCTTCGAAACGGTTTGTTTTATTCCATCAAGACCCACTGCTTTCTTAGGGTCAAGATGTTGAAGAAAGCGCCTTACCGTACTCACTCTGAATTTGACTTCAGAGTTATTCGATCAAACATGTAAGATGCTTGGTGGCACTTCATTTGATGTATTTAAAACAGAATTTTGCGAAAACATGTTTACAAAGAGATCAGACTTTACGTTAGGTAATGATGCGATAGAACCGTCATCTCTTTACAAAAGCGGGAACGATGACTTGCAAAAGTTGCTTTCGCCATAGACCAGAGCTGACGAGTCTCAATGGTCTACTCCAAGACTTTCTTCCTAATTCTTTCCTTGAAGTAGGTTTCGCTCTATAAATTGTTGAGTTACAAACCTGAAGCGCACACATTTAGGTTTAATTTCATATGTTTGATTTTCTCCAGTTTTTATAAGCTCTGTTTTGAACTGAGAAGGCTTTTTGACAGTTTTAGTGTACCAAGGCTTTTGCGCAGATGTTTTTCCGTGTAGTTTGTAATGTAGAGGTCCATGCCTGCAATAATAACTTCAGTGACGGACTCAGTGCAGACATTGATATATCGGATTGACTTTATTAATTTGAAGGGCGTTCTTGATGAGTTTCACTGTATCACTAGGTGGAACACTAGGAAGAGATTTACTACATCCCATGACATAAGTTTAGTGTTCGGTGGTATTATCGTGTGCTGAATTTCATTTATGTGAACTGAAGAGTTTTTATTGAGAATTTAGGTTCAAAATTAGCGTACTGTCGAATGACGTCTATGAGAAAGCGTGAAAGTTTTGCAGCTGGAGCTTGAAAATATGAAACTACTGGTCTAATGGGATACCCTGTTTTATGGAGTTTGACGAGGGAGTAAAGTTTTGGTGATTGCGGGTTGTCAATGAAAAGTTTATATATTTTTTCTTCTCCTTTACTCAATCTTTTCATCAATTCATAAAGTAAGCAACTCCGATGGGTTTTCCAACATACCTCTTGTACCTATTGTAATATTAAGTAGGAAATAAGACTAAAATATAAGGAAAAACTCTGTTCATTAGTTTGTATCTATCTGATGAAGACCTAAACCACACCTTGACTTAAATAATGTATATTGTGCGGAGAGCTAATATCTATATATGACATGCAGTACGGTACACCCTACCTAGGTAGGTAGGTACGCCTTGACTTAAATAATGGTGTAGGTAGGTAGGTAGGTGTGTATGTATGACAACCCTGCATCACACATACTTGCAGCCTCTCAGAGTCGATCGTAAGTAGTCTAAAAACATTGAGGTAGATCGCCAGCAGTTCAAGTTTGAGCACCCCTGATCTAGGGTAGTTGTTATCGTTAGTTGATCGAAAGAGACAACAAAGAAACATGGTTTTGTTCTATAAACAGATTTTGAACCATGCCAGGATGCAGGCGTCCTCACGCAACGTATACTTTCTTTGGATTGCGTCGTCCGATCTGGCAAAAACACTAATCCCCCCTTTGAATCAAAGCCTTGAGTGCAACTCATAGCCATTGAAACAGGGATAGGTAGTGTCTGCTGTTGCCTTTATTTTAGTTTTCGTTAGAGCCAGTATATGAGCTGCCTTATAACGCCCGAAAGGTAATCCTGTCTCAACACGACACCGCATGTGCTCATTATTTTGCCAAAGCAACAGCCATCATATTCTCCTGATCTGGCTCCCAGTAATTTATATTTGTTTCCAAACATAAAAGTATGGTTCTGAAAACGAAGATATTTAACAGATTCGGAAGTTATCTCATTTGATAATATAAAACGGTCATCAAAAATATCCAGCATCGTCTATGCAAGGGTATAGCTCTGAAAGAAAAGTGAGGTCTTGTTTAATTTTTTTCAGAATCATCACTTCTTCCTCGTATAATATGAATCCCCTTCCTCTTCTTATTAATTGAGTAAAAGCAAATCAATTATTGTTTCGAAGGGTAAATTAAAGGATACTTACACAGTCACATATTGTTCTATGAACTCGATTATTTTCTTTGTCGATTTCTAGCATTTTCAGTTGATTTTTTCTCCATTGAGACACATTCATGAAAGCGTTTGCGTTGATGTTATCTGTATAACCCTGCAACAGTTCATAATAAGGCAGGATTTTGAGAAACCATATTTATGAGGAAATAGGAGTAAAGTTTCCTAGTTTTTGTGAAAATTATTAAAACTTATGGATTATCGACCCGTAATTCGAATGATTTAAAAAAACGCGTAACTCCCCAAGTGAATTATTTTTCTATTGCAAAACGGTTGCTATTTCGAAAAACTTTCGAGAGATAAACAAAATTTTTAATGGAAAGATCTTTTCAATAAATAATTTTGATGAGACCAGTGACGCACTATGATTTTGATGGGGTTAAATGTATCATGACCCTGAAAAAATATCACTCTGTTTATTTTCGCAAAGGCTGGACACCTTTATTTCAAGAACGGAGGACTTTAGGACATGTTTATGGGCATTTTTTTCATGTTTTTTGATCTCCTGTAGAAATTAATGACTGAATACCTGAAACTCCATGTATATATGTACTGTCTTGCATTGAGTATTCAATTTAAATACATAGATACATACATCATAACGTAAGTATGATATTCGAGTTTAATTATTCGAATTATTTGAGATTGATCTGGTTTTTATTAATCGGTATTATCGAGACACAACTGTACGTTAATTTGCTATAAATTCTTGCACATTCAAATTGAATAAGATTAGGTCATAAAATTATTGAAATGTTGAAATGAACTTGGAACTCACTCCTTTCCTGTTGATTTCAATTATTCTCTTGAACAATTTCTTATTTTCTTTTCGATTTCATATATCCTCTCATCATCACGATGTATTTTGTTGGCTTGTAAGTAATACATTATATCCAATCTAGGAGGTCTTGTATCGACTTCGCATTTTGAATCGAATACCTGAAATGATAATTTTAGTTATTAAATATTGGAAAAACAAACACAAAGCGCTATTCTATCTGTTCAGGATTAATTTTGATTTATTATTTTATAGTTAGTTATGAAACAATGAAAAAGAGAAGTTGTCAATATTTTCAATATAAATTTGAAAGAAGTCATTTTACATCCAGCATTTGAATTAAATAATATTTATGTGTCCTGTTTGACTAAACATTTTGGACGTCATCACTAGACTAGCTCCATACTCCTTCATCCAACTTTGCCAGAATTGGTCTGCATAGCGTTGGGCTATCCGCCACTGTTTTCTTCGAATGCCTCTACCATCAAGGTATGCTCTAGGACACTGTTGATTCAGAATGATTTTCAGTGTACTTTTCACCGAACGTACCATACGCTCCCAGATTCCTCCCATATTTGGAGCCGCAGGTGGATTGAAGTGCCACTGAATTCTTCGGGTTGAACAAAAACATTCAATTTCTGTTGATGTGTTGATATCTTTTACGGCCAAACGAAGGTCTTTCTCAGCACCTCGTAGATTCGTTCCGGAATTCGTCGGAAGGAAAACCTCTGCGGCATGTGAATCTACGAATAGCCATTATAGCAGAATCACTAGTAAGCGCTGACGCAATTTCTAAATGCACAGCATGTGTAGATAAGCAAGTGAAGATAACTCCATACCTCTTCTCCCGACGACGTCCGATTGAGACTATCATTGGACCGAAATAGTCCATCCCTGTAATCATGAAGGTTCGACACTGGGCAGTAACTCTTGCTTCAACTAGCGAACCCATGATTTGTGACTCAAGCTTAGCATTTACTTTTCGGCAGATCGTGCATGTTCTTTGATAGTTTCTAATGGCTGATCGTGCATTCAGAATCCAATATCGTTGTCGCAGATCATTGAACACTTGTTCTATTCCTTGATGGTTATTTCTTTCGTGGTACCAACGTAGTACTAGTTTAGTGAGTAAATGCTTAGAATCCACAATTATTGGTCGTATCGCACTCTCATGCAACTGATAGGCATTTTCTTACCGTCCATCGAGTCTCATTTCTCCTTGTTCGTCCACAATTGTATTCAAATTACGCAGTCTACTTGTATTCTTCATTCGAAATTTTCCTTTGTCGAGTCTATTAATTTCCTCAGAGAAACTTTACCTCTGCGCTTGCTTTATCAAGCTTAATTCGGCTCGTTCAATCTCCTTTACGGTTTGCTCTTGATGAGTTGGCTTGTTATTTTCTAGGTTGACTCTACTTTTGAGAATTTCTGTTATTCTGAAGACCCAAGCTGCCGCCCTAATGAGCTTATTTAGATTTGAAAGTCTTTGGAAACTGAAAATATTGCCTTTACAAATATTACTCCAACAAATGTGCTCTTTTTCATCTCCATACCAACGAGGAATTTTAAAACCTACTAATAATTTTAATTGGCTCACCCATACTCTCCATTTTTCTATCAAAATTGGAGTCAGTTTTTCATCCCATTCAAGATTTGTAATCCATATGTCGTAAAGAAGTATCCGCCCTTGAATTGTTAATGCAGGTAACATACCGGGGGGATCATAAATTGACATCACAACCCTTAAAAGTTTCTTTTTCGTTGGTACCTTGATGCCTGAGAACAAGTCTTCTAGTTTTTCTGCGAATCGATCAGAAAAACTCAATGTGTCATCTTTCGGGTTCCTGAGAAGGCCTAGCACACGCTCCATAGTGGACTGCTGTTCCAAACTTTGGGATTGATTTTTAGATCAATGCTCGGTGGGAATTTGTGTTAAAACTTTTTCACTATTTGTTAATCAGTTACGCATATTGAAGCTACCATAACTGTGAATTTTAATAACTTCTTGTACGGTTTTTATAGCACATTCTTCACTGAGGAAACTATCTAAATAATCATCCATGTAACGATATTTTCTTATGGCATTAACAGCTTCTGGGTAAACATCAGCATACTTCTCAGAATTTTTACGAGTTACGTAAATTGCACAGCTAGGAGAGCAGATGGAAACAAAAATCATAGCCTGCATTCGATAAGTTTGAGGAGGATTCACCCTATTTCTTCCTCTCCACATGAAACGTTGAGCACTCTGATGTTCTGGTCGTATTTTCACCTGGAGAAACATCTCCTGAAACTACCACAGGATACTGCCGGAAATTAAACGAAACATCTATTAGGGAATTCAATAAATCAGGTCCTTTCAGTACATTACATTACATTACATTCGTGAGGGTCGATTGGCTTTGCAAGCCTTTCCGAACTGCGACCAAATTGATCTTTTGTTCATAACCCTTCTTATTCATTACCCTGTAGGTCTAGATCCCTGATCTCCCTGGGAGTTTTTGCTTATACTTCGTGCGGTTCTAGTTTGTCGCTACCGAAATGTATATGTCTTTGACGGACAGTTGCGATGCAACTGCAAAGAATATGTTCGGCAGTCATCAACTCGTCCCTAGAGAGATCGAGAAGCTGTTTTGTGTTCTTTGGCGAATAGTCAATGAATTTTTTCGCTTGCATTTGGCCTGGAGTTTTCCTCCAGTATTTTTTTCTGCTAGATTCTCTCCATCGTTCCAGTTCCTGTCGTCTGTGCGGCTTACTTAGACCGCAGAACGGTTCAGGTCCGGTGGATGAGATTCCAGCAGCTGATTTGGCCAGTTTGTCAGCGGCTTCATTTCCTTGTATGCCTTCGTGACCAGGCACGCACCACAGGAAAAGTTTGTTTCCCTCAGCAAGTTGCTTCAAGGATTGAAGGCATTCCCAGACAGAGATGCTCCGATAACTGTAAGAGTTTAGAGCTTTTATTACTGCCTGAGTGTCCGTTAAAGTGTAAATCTTTGCCCCTTTGAGTTTCCTTCGTAGTCCCTCCTGGCAGCAAAGGTTTACAGCAAGTGTTTCTGCTTGCATGATTGTGGGAGTAGAGCCCAGAGGCACTGATAAAGAGTACTTGGGTCCATATATGCCTGCTCCTGTTCCATCGATCGTTTTTGATCCGTCCGTGCCAAATGGAGGATTTTTGGTCTAATTGACTTATTTTTCCCTTTACGGTGGTGCGGTCTTCTATGACCACTTCGAAGGGTGTGTGAAAATCAAACTTAAGCGGCATTATATCCGATGGTTGTGATAAGATTTTTGGCGCTATGTAACCCAGAATCCCCAGGTGTCCCTTCAGATCACCAGGTAATAGTTTTTTAGTGTCTTGGAGCCGTAATGCCGCCATCAACGCCTCCTTTTTCAATTTTATATGGAGAGGAGGGAGATTTAGGATTACCTCCAGGGCAATAGTCGGGGTGCTTCTCATACCACCTGCTATGCCCAAGCCGCGGCAGCTGTATATAGCCAGTAGGCCCCAGGTCTTTCCGAAGAGTCTACGGCATGACCATAGGCACGATGTAGCCCTGGAAAGAGTTTTTTTGCAGCTTGTTTTGCGTAGTTATTTCTGATGTTTTCGTCCACCATACTTACGATGCATATGTGACAATGGGTCTTATAACCGCTGTGTATAACCAGTGGGTTATTTTTGGCTGTAGTCTCCAGGTCTATCCGAAGAGTCTACGGCATGCCCATAGGCACAATGTAGCCCTGGAAAGAGTTTTGTCAATATGTAAGAGGCCATCAACAACTACTGACCATAGTAGCGGCGATAGGACACCTCCTCGAGGGCATCCAATTTTAACGCACTTTCTTTTGAATCTGCACTGAAATTTGCTGACACCGATATTTCGGTGTCTCCAAAAGTCCTATCAGTAACACGTCGTTGAAAGATTCCGTTCGAATTTGCTTTGGCATCAAACACAAATCTAAACTACTTTTCAGGTTTGCTTCCTCTGAAATATCGAAAGGAAGAAAGAACAATTTAGTGTTTTTAGGAACTGAAAATGAAAGAACAGTCAAGAATAAATGTGTATTCACCGAAATATTTTCAGAGGAAGATCTTATTCGAAGAAAACAGTGGCGGATAGCGCAACGCTATGCAGACCAATTCTGGCAAAGGTGGTTAAAGGAGTATGTACCTAGTCTGGTGAAGAGGTCCAAATGGCAAAACACTAACAGAAATATACAGATAGGGGATATTGTGGTTATTGCGGATGAGAATTTTCCTCGTTATCATTGGCCTAGAGGCCAAATTTTACGCAAATTTCCCGGAAAAGACAACAAAGTGAGAGTAGTCGATGTTAAAACTATGTCTGGTGTTTTTCGACGGCCTGTTACGAAACTATTGTTGCTGAAGGCGAATTCAGAGCCGAGTTCAGTTTCTGATGCGGTGGAAAATGTTCAGGATTCATTTTGATTTATAATTTTATAGTGAGTTATGAAACAATGAAAAAGAGAAGTTGTCCATATTTTCAATATAAATTTGAAAAACGTCATTGTACATCCCGCATTTTAATTAAATAATATTTATGTGTCCTATTTGACTAAACATTATCAAAAACCAGCAGTTCCTCCGGAAAATGAAATCATTAGGCTTTGAACATGAAAACCAACACAGTCGATTTGATTCCGATGCCAGATTTTATGTTCCATAATGTCCTATATAAGGTTCTATGAGTTTCGGCCTCAGATCGACGTTTGGAAATTATTTAGAAATGGCAATAACACAAATTTTGTTTTTGTAATATTTTTCATGTTGAATAAAATGTCAAATAAATACTCAAATGAGGAAATTATAAACTTTTCATCACTAATGGCAATATCAATAAATAATAAGCTGAATTAAACACAAATTTGCAGAAAACAATTCAGAAAATCACAATCAAATTTTGTCACTTATGGAAAACAGACAGCGGAAAGGGGTATAGTTAATTTCATTAGCAACGGTGAAGATATTGCAGATTTCTTCTTGGGTTATTTTCATTCAAGTCCGTTCGCGTCTGTACGTACTGCTCTTGTTGACTTGGTCTCAGCACGTACATCAATTATTAAAATTTTGGACAACAATAATTTCAACTGTTAGGAATTCTCATCATAACCATCGATGAATCCAGAAGACGCGGTGGTTAGAATGAATTTTTGCAAAATTTTGATGGTTGACACTTCAGAAATCAAGATTTCGAGGGAAAATATTTGGAATCAGCAGAATTCACATATCTGAGCTGTCGAAAATCCACATCAAACACAGGAGTGAAATTCACAACATCGTTTCAGTTTCGGAATTCCTGGATAATCTCCCGTTAAATGCTGCCTATTACTCAGCTCAGTTATCGGAAGAATTAACCGACGATTTGGCCTGCAAGACATTCGGATTTTATCCCTTTTATCTAAGGAGGTAGCTAAAGAACTAAGTTTATAATTCGAAGATAAATTCACGGGAGCATGCCGAATCAAAAGCACTTGCCATTGACAACATCTATACCAATTAAGTGTAAAAAACAACCATTATGAAGTGCGTTCATGGATTGAGAGATATTTGGAAAGCATGGGTGAACGATTTGAACAAACATTGATTTCTTTTTTACCCCTTTGCTTAGTTTTACATTTTTTTTAATTTAGTTTTTCATAAATATTAGAAATTTTGTTTCATGATTCATTTCGCCAAAACGACATGTTTATCGTTTGAAGTGAGGTAACGCAACTCATTTTCTGTATTTCACGAACGACAAATTTTGATTATAATTCTCTAAATTGTTTTCTGCTTATTGGACGTGAATTTGACTTTTAGTTAAATGTTCTGCAAGTTCGACTCAATATTTGTTGACATTGACCATGAATGATAAATAAATTCATAATATCCCCTTTGAGTATTTATTTGCCAATTTATTTAACGAAAAAATTATGCACGAACAATAATTTTAGTGTCATTGCTATTTTTAAATAATTTCCAAACGAAAAACTTAGAATTAGTGGCATTGAGTTGACAAGTAATTTTCGAACATCCTGTATATACTGGGTGATTCAACAGTGGAGCGGTGCTCTGTAGCTCATACACTCTTGAAGATTTCATTTTTGTTCGAACGGTATTGTATTTAGAAAGTAAAAATATACTTCAGCAATTTATTTTGAATTAAACGGGGTGTCCCAATTTTCTATAAAAAAATCTTGGGAGGAAGACGACTTTTTTGTTGAAGATTCAAGAGCGTCCTAAACTCTGCTCTAATGTCTTTAAGTAATAAGTTTTTCTGGTGAGTAGTTTCGTCACAATATTTTTCTTCCGTAAAAATTCATCATCTCACATCATCGCATGCTCTTTCGGCCAGAGAGGATGAATACTTTTTTCTTTCGTTTTCTTATTGCCATATTTTTGCAGAAGTATCCTTATCTTTATCTTCGACCATTTTCGAAATAAAAAAATAAACTAAAATGATAAAATCAGAGGTTGCCAAAGAAGAGTTGTTAGTACATTTCATTATTCTTGATCAGAGAAATGCAGATATTTTAAGGTAGTCGTGTATGAATTACGTAATAGATTGATTTTTGGTGTGATGATCTACAAGGTAATGAACTATTTCAATAAGTGTTCGAAATATTGCCCGTTTCTTTGTAGACACAACTCAATCCTTCTCAGTAAAGACCGTTGAACTCTCGACAACATTTGCGGATTAACTGACTGGAAGGCGTCGACTATTCTCTGTCTCATATCCAACTGTGTTGTAGAAGGAATCTGGTAACCCCACAAGAAAAAATCTAGACTTGTAAGGTTCGGAGACTTAGCTGGCCATCTAACAGGACCACTACGTCCTATCCATTTGTTTGGAAATACATGATTCAAATGCTCCCCAACCTGATGTGAGTAATGTGCCGGTGCTCCATCCTGTTGAAACCACAAATCTTGTCTTATATGCTCTGGAACATCGGCAAGTAACATTGGTAGATGATTTTGCAGAAAATCTAAATACATTTCACTATTGAGGTGCCGTCGAAAAAATGCGGCCCAATTAGATATCCATCTACTATAGCGGCCCATACATTCAAGAACCAACGATGCTGGTGATCTATTTGTCTGATGAGGTGTGGATTTTCCGTGGCGTAATATTGAAAGTTGTGCCTGTTAACAAGCCTATTCTTGTGGAAAGTTGCCTCGTCCGAGAAAAGAACTCTGCTAAACATATTTGGATTTTCCGCTACTTTGTCACTTGCCTAATTGCAAAAATTGATTCAATTTTTATAGTCTTGATTGTTCAGTTCCTGGTGCAGCTGTACATGATATGCATGAAATTTATTCACTTTCAAGATTCTCTGGACGGAAGTTTGACTTATATCTGTTAACTGAGAAATCTCTCTTTGGCTTTTATATGGGTCCTATGTCACTGTCAACAAAACTGATAACTGGTTGTCTTCAGCTGTAGCAGTTTTTGGTTTTTCATGTTTTTTGTGAGCGATATTATCCGTTTCGATAAATCTAATTAGAAGTTTTCAAAGCATCTTGCATCAGTATGCCTCTTTTCAGGAAACCTTCGTGCATAAACTCTACTTGCCAACAAAGAATTTCTATCACACTTAGCCAGAATAAAAATCATATTAACCAAACCTCACTTTAACAATGTTTAATAACGAAACACTGATAAGTTCACCATGTAAAATGCAGAACATGATATGTCCGGACACCTGACGGAAGGCACAAATAAAAAGAATGTCAACAAATACCTCGATTTACGTTTTAATCATCTTGATTTTATCATTCGTTAAAAGAATTATCTTGTTTAGATTTAATTTTTACTATTTGAATCATTACAGAAAGAACACTTCTGAGCGAATAATGATGCATGTTGATGAGTTTGATAAAGTTTGTAAAATTTTCTTCAAAAATTTTTACAAATAATCGAATATTTCGAAAATGATCGAAGATAAAGATAATGTTACTTCTGCACAATATTTTATGCGTTGACATGAATAATAAAATACAGGATATTCCATTTGAAAAAATCAAGATATGATATTTTTAGAATATTAGAATATTCAATAATATTATTGAGTCACTCCTGTATAAGATGAGGATAGTCTATTTCAATTCATCAATAAGGCTATCCTTGGAAAATAAGAAAACGAAAGGAAAGAAAGTATTCATCCTCTCTGGCCGAAGGAGCATGCGATGATGTGAGAGCCTATTTTAATAAATTTTTACGGAAAAAAGATATTGTTACGAAACTACTCACCAAAAAAGTTATTACTTAAAGACATTATAACGGAGTTTAGGCCGCTCCTGAGTCTTGAACAAAAAAGTGGTCTTCCAATCTGAAAAAAACACTCAAGATTTTTATAGAAAATTGGGACACCTTTTTACTGCAAAATAAATTGCTGAAGTAGATTCATACTTCCTAAACATAATACCGTTCGAACAAAAGTGAAATCTTCAAGAGTGTACGAGCTACAGAGCACCGCGTCACTGGTGAATCACCCTGTATAATAGCATCGGAAATTATGTTGCTTTCAAAAAATAACATTTTTCCCCGTTAAACTAACTACGAAAGTCATAAAGTTACTCATATCTAAGGCAATAAATAATCACGAAAATTTTGATAAAAAAATATAGTTCAAAGGTGGTTAACAAATCTTAACAAAAGATGCTTGAAATGAAGCTCTTTAATGAATACAAATGCCATTTGAAATAGCGAACTTGTAGTCGATATCCAGTATAACTGGAAGTGTTACCGTCCTGGAAACTATTGCAAATTTTTAGATCAGTATCCATTCATTCTCATGCGAAAATTGATTGATAAACCTGTTTCCAGATATTTCTAATGGGTCTTTTAGCGCGGATATTCTGAATTTAACAGGAAGAAAGTTATAGACTGTCTTCAAACAAATGGACCTTCGATATACATACAAATCGGCTTATGAATCAATCAGAATATGTATTGTGTACAATTATATTGTCTATGATGAATCATACTTACGTTCTTCAAATGAAAATTGTAATATTTCAAATCTTCTTTCCATTTTGCATTCGATACCATCCATTTCACATATCTAGGTTCTTTTCTTGGCATAAAATACTCTTTATATCGAATGAAACAACCGCAGTGTTTTCCACAAATTCTACATTTAGGTTTATGAGCTTCTTTTTTCTCCCCATTGTCCGGAATGATGGGCATGAGTGAAAACTATGATCTAGGTATATGGTAATTATGTTTTATATATCAAGAACTATAAAAAACGTTATGGTGGAAAAATAATGATTGAAGTTATACAGATTTGATTCAAGCATTCTTTGTTAATATAAACTGTCAAAAATCAATTTGTCATATTCATCAAGTGAAATTCCCACAAAATTCACAATGTCTAATATATTTTTTCATCTCGTTTACTCATAATTTTTTTCATATTCGTTCCATTCCACAAAATGAATCATTCAAATAAAAATCGAAATTGCGCTGTTGGAAATTCGAACAATTCATCTGAAGAATCATTTTTCAATGATTGTGCGACGTGTTGTTACGAATTCCGTCAATCACCACCGTTTCCGAACAAATGTATCTACGATGACGTCTTGCAACAATACAAAATGAGGCTGAAAAAGGCTGAGTTGGAACTGACTGATAGGGAATTACAGGTCGCAATGATGAAAGATCAACGCCTAAAAATGGAAACTTACTGTAGAAACAATATGGAGGAAACTGAAAACCTTAAGGCGAGGTATGTGGCAGTTCTGGATGAGTTAGAAAATTTGAAGAAACATTATGAAGTAAGTAAGTCAATTTTAATAATTTGCACGGAGCAATGCTTAACTGAATTTCTTATAGATAGTGAATGATCAGAAAACAAAACAAAAAAGAGCGAGCAACGAAGCCTTCGAAGCTCTTTTCAAAGCTGAGCTAGACAAATGGAATGAAGAGTAAGTTTGGATTGAGATGAAAACATAATTCTTTCTCTAAAATTTATTTTTTGATATAAAATGATTTGAATGAAACAGAATTCAATACGGAAAATTTTTTACGGAGTTTCTGATACAACCATAATCTAACCTAACTATATACCTAACTTTTTTCAAACAGATAGAGATCCTGTGAAATTCTTGGCCATCTATCCCTGAACTATTGTGGTCTAGTAACACTGAATGTTCTTTCATAAATATGTTTCACGTTATGAATTCCTAGACATACTACCAGCAAAAATTTTCTACAAATATATTACACTGGTCTACAATGGTTTTGTTGCCCTAGATATGAAAATGATTTTGGGTCTATTTATGCACACAATTCGTGAAACTATCAATGATTTTGAAGGATTTGCTCTGATTTCTTTTTAAATCTTTATTTTAATTTTACATAACAAAAATCGTAAAACAAGAAACAAAATAACATATATATTTATAATGTCAGTTATGTTTTGAGAAATTCGGATACATCGAAGTAAATAAAGAGGAAAACGTCGAAAATATATTTCATATTTCCATAAAACACCTTTTATGAGCTTTTCTTCTTACCAGCAGTAATCTGCCATCATGTGACAATCCCATCGACCTTGATACCTTTCTTCCGTCACTTTTAGATCTTGATGAAACCGCTCTCCCTGTTCCTCACTATAATTTCCTAAATTATCCGGAAATTTATCTAGATGATTGCGGAGATAGTGTAACTTAATACTCATATTTGCTCCTAAAATCTGAAAGTTTGTCAGCATATTTTGCACAATTCCTTCATAATTTGCTGCTTTATGGTTACCTAGGAAATTTTCGGCAACCAACACAAAACTTTTCCAAGCTTTACTTTCCGGAACAGTCATAACTTTGATAAAATCTGAGTCTTTCATCAATTGCCGTATTTGAGGACCATCAAATATTCCACCTTTCAATTTTTCTATACTAAGCTTCGGAAATTTTCTGCAAATGTAATTAAAACAATTTCCGTCTTTGTTCAACGCTTTTACAAATTGCTTAATCATACCTAACTTAATATGTAATGGTGGAAGTATGATTTTGTCTCTGCTCACCAGCGGCTCCCTTATTACGTTGGCTTTACCGACTGTTGAAGAATTTCTTACAGGCCAAACATCTTGTTCCCAATGAAGTTGCTTTGCTCTACTATCCCACATACAAATAAAGCAAGGGTATTTTGTATATCCACTTTGTTGGCCAAGTAAAAAATGAACCATTTTTAAATCCACAGAGATCGGCCATTGATGCTCAGATTATTTAATTTTCTCTAAAACTAATTTTACATTTTCATATTCTTCTTTGAGTTTCGTTGAATAGGCAAATGGAATTGATGCAAATTTATTTCCATTGTGCAATAAGACGCATTTTAAACTTCTTTTGCAACTATCAATAAAAAGGCGCCATTCAGTAGATTTGTACTCTTTTAAACCCATGTCTATAAGCAGCTTCGCGATATCATTACAATACACTAATCCTTCATTTTCACTAAAAATTGTAATAACTCTTTTCTCGCGTTCTGTATGTTGTAATTGTTACTGTTGGGGCCAATAAATTTTTTTCTTTCAATCTTGAGGCTAACAGTTCTGATCCTTGTTTTGATAAATTGAGATCACGTATTAAATCACTGAGTTCATTTTGAGAAAATAACTTTGGCGTAGATGTTTCACCTTCCCATTCACTTCCACTAGTAGATGGTCCCGATTTCTGTGAATTTGGTAACATCATTGTTTCTGAGGGATGCGAATTACTTTTGAAATGTATATGGGCCGAGGGAGATTTTCACTGTGTAGAACCGAACATTTCGTAGACTGTAAGTCTGGGTATCTCCACGTTTGATTTCGATTAAAACCTTTAACATCTACTACGCAAAAGTAACAATCATCTAAATGATTCGTAGGCTCCATCCAGATCATAGGAATACCAAAGTCTAATCCAGAACGTTCACCTTTTTTCCACAACCGTAAAGACTCAACACAGGACTTACAAACTTTATTAGGAACCCATGGTTTACCTAATTTGTCCATTTTGAAACCAAAATATTGAACATAAGTCTCCTTGACAAAGTCTGTGATATTTCTTTTTGTTTTTTGGTATATAAACACCGCAAATATAACAAAATAAATCACTACAATATTTACACTTTCTTCGTGACGAACTCATATTTTAGACTAGAAGACAAATATATAAGAATGGACATTCAGTAATTGAAATAAAATATTAATCCATGACACTTTATCCAGATTTACGTGTATATGTACTTCAATATTGTCAAATAACTGAGATCTCAGCTGTTCTGTGGAGCAAGGGGTCTGAGAGTGGGGATCAGGTGATGTTTGTATGCGCGAAAAAGTTGCGCAGAAGCCTAATCATGACTGGAAAATTAAATTTTATTTCTAACAAGCTTATAATTGTTCAAAATATAAGAAATGCAAAAATCATGAAAATACGAGCACATTGAGAACTTTCATGAATATATTCGTAATCTGGGCACTTGAAAACATAAAAATTTGCGATGATATCCAGGGCAACAATAAAAAATTTTTTTTTGTAGAGCTGTGTTATATACAAGGAAACCCAGGTTATTTTTTGCATTCACAACTCTTAGGAGGATACGATGCTTGTCATGCCATAGCTGTGGCCGCCCAAGAAGATCAATATCAATGGTTGTTCACTTCTTGAAAGGGCCAAATTGTAAGTCATCGGAAAGATCTTCGATCGATACGAGTTCTACAGCACATCAGCCCTGTAAACAAAAGGATTTTTATAGAAAGAGGTACGTGGCGTTGCTTATCCTCTGATGAGAGTTTTCCGCAAACCTCGTTCTTCTTTGGAACTGAATGCTTTCCGGAACCAAGCCTTTCAGTTCTTCAGAACATCTACCATGGAAATATCTATAGAGCTGAGAAAAATCAGCAATGTCAACTTTTGAGCGAAATGTTGTAGGTCACGTGTGATCTTCGGTTGGTCAATGAGACGCACTGGTCTCTTCTGGACATCATCAAATAGATGGCATCAATATTAAGGTGAGGAGTCTCACACAGGGAGCTAGTATTTCAGACCAAGTCGCACCTGTGTTTTGTATAAAAGCATCAGCTGGATGGCGTGAAGTACTCAGCCTGAAAAGAAAACTGAGTTTAGTAGAAGATGATCTGGCACCGGCTGACACATGGTTATGCCAGCAAAGTACGGTGTTGACTGTGATGCCGAGTAGATGTATGTTCGTTCCTGAGTAAATTCGATATTCTTGCTTGATTAGAGGAGGTTATCCAGCAAAGTGCCTTTTCTGGAGAACGTTGTTGATTGAATCTTGTTAACGTTATAATTGATTAAGTTCAACCAGCCCCACTTTGATATCTTCTACAAGTCTGAATTCAGTGACATGCTCCGTTGGTATCTTTGTCTGTGTGACTCGTCAGCAGTTATAGGATACTGACTGGAAAATGAGGAAACCAGGGTGCAATCGTCGGCAAACACAAATATTTTGTTCTTGGTCGACTTGAGTAGTTTACTAATCTACTGCATCAGAAAACGAATTGGTGAGAGTATTGAGCACTAGGGGAATCCCTCAATTAAACTGAAAAGATTCACTCGTCACACTTTCAATTACCACATGAATAGATCTACTGAAGAGAAACATACTAATCCAACCAGGTAATTTTTTGGGAAGTCCATATGCGGTTAGTTTATTCATCAATGATGCGTGCTTAACTCTTTTGAAGGCACTTGAGATATCAAGAGCAATGGTTCTTGATTCACTATGCTTCTGAATTGTTGATGTCTACAAACACGTAACGTGTGCAAGGAGGTGACCATTTGATCGTTATCTACGGGAACCGTATTTTCGAACACTAACGATTCTCGGCAAATTGAGATATTTTATGAGCACATCTTGTATTACTTTTTCCATGACTTTCGGAAACTATCTGGGTCCACTTGAGGTCTTCAAACTGCTGAAACTTTACAACACTTCGGAAACGTCTGGCTTTCATTCAGAAATATTTTTGCGAAGAGGTCTTGCAAGAGTTGTTACTGACTGCCTTAGCCATAGACCAGGACTGACGGGTTCCACTGGTCTGGTCCAAGAGTTAATTAATAACTCTATATTTTCGCTACATCAATTGTTCATTTACAAATGTTCTTGAAACGCACATATTCAGCTTTAGTTTCATCTGTAGGATCCAGTTTTTATAAGCTTTGTTTTAACTGTGGTAGCTCTTTGACAGTTTTTACTAAACTATGGTTTTTGTGTTGATGTTTTTTTGTGAAGTTGGAATGTAGAGATCCCTGCCTGCAACAGTAACTTCAGTGACGAACTCAGTGCAGACTTTAATGTCAGGATCTGAAAACCAGACAGTTATGGGCTATTAGGAGTTTATGGAGAATGGGTTAAGATATTTTCTTGAAATTTTCATAATTAGATTTCGTTTTGACAAACTATATTTCATAAATACACACTCCACAAAAATTGTCGCATCACCTGGTATTCTGAATTCCACAATCGATTAAGCAGCTTGATCGCAGTTTCTTCTTCAACATATGTTTTTGGGCATATGAGGGGAAAAAATCTTATCTATGTAGTAACATTTGTTTCCATATGATCTCAGACACGTCTGAAACAAGAATGAGTTTATTTGACTATCAGTATTCATTCAATTTCTCTTCAGTTTTCACGCTAAATTGATGCAAGTTTTCTGTGTTTCTCGTTGATTTCTGAACCTTTGAATTTATTGTAATGGCTGCTGAACGTCCTGGACGCTATTTGAGTGATCATGAAGTGGTAAGAATTGTAACATTTCTAGAGGAGGGGCGAAGCCCACGTTACGTGGCTAACTTGTTGATTGTTAACCAAATTACTATTTCAAGAGCAATTAATCGGTACCACGAAACAGGGGAATATGGAAGAAGGGCCGGACATGGAAGAAATCGGATAACAACACCAGTTGATAATCGCTGGCTTCGTTTAATTGCACTAATGGTTCGGCACTGTACGGCTAGAATTCTACAAAATGAACTTGCACTTCCCAGAAATGTGCATATTTCATTACATTTTGTTAGAAACAGCCTCAGAGAAGAAGATTTGAGACCAAGGGTGGCTCCTACCGTCCCGCGTCTCACCAGAGAGCATCGAGTTGCAAGACTTCAGTTTGCGAGGGAACATGCAAATTGGGGTATTCCAGAATGGTCGAATGTTCTCTTTTCCGACGAGTCCAGGTTCTGTCTAGTATCAAATGATAGACGCATGCCTGAATACAGATGACCTGGGGAACGGTATCAGCAATGCAATATCCGACAAACCGAAAACTTCTGAGGGGGCTCAGTAATGGTGTGGGGACGCATTTCTTTACATGGTCGAACTGAGTTAGTCCTAGTGTATAATGGAAAAATGACAGCGGTCAGACACATTGAAGATATCCTTGAACCCCATGTTGTACCCGTTGTCCCATTGATTGGCGAAAACTTCATTTATATGCATGATAATGCTCGGCCTTATGCAGTTAATGTAGTTACAGAATTTCTGCAAATTGCCGAAATTGATATTTTAAGATGGCCAGCCAGAAGTCACGACTTGAATCTCATAGAACATGTTTGTGACAACATGGGGTGGCAAATTCAGCAACGTAGGATGCCTTGTAGAACACTTCAACAACTAGAAAATCTGCTTTCGCGAATTTGGACTCAGTGACTCAAGAGTACTTCCAAAATTTGTTTGTTTGAGGGGCTTCCGAGACGTAAACTGGCAGTAATTAGGGCCCGGGGAGGAAACACTCGATTTCGAAAATGATTAGTAACCATTCGATGCTAGTTGATTGGTCTCGTCGCGAATGGTTGAAGATGGTGGTAGAATTTTTCAAATTTTCATTACTCGAAAATTGTTGATAATTTCCATCATAAACTCATCTCTTTTGAATGATATCTTCTTATTTTACACTTCTGAAAGTTAACAAGTGACTCTTGAATGACCAACCTAAAAGTTTATATAGTATGGTCGTAAAAGTAGGGTGATGCGACAATTTTTGTAGGGAGTGTATTTTCAACTTCTTGCCATTCCCGGGTAGACCGGAACTTGACACATAAACTTCTTTATTTTGAATAAAACACCCTGTATATTTTTCTTCAATAGAGTTTGCCTCTCAATTCAAATATGTACCAATTCATGAGAATGAATTGTTCGGTTCCGGAAATATCTCATACTTTTGAAAAAAATTGATTTTGACGTCATGATTAATTTTTCTAGAAAAAGAAATATTTTGAAATATTCATTCCTATGAAAAGGTACATTTTTTCAAACAGTATTGAGAGTTGAAAGGAAATGTTGAGAAAAGACAGGGTTCTAAATGGAAATGAATTACATCTTTTCAAAAAGTAATTCGTCAAAACCAAATTTAACTTTGAAAATACACATAAATACAGTACGAGTGTAAAGTAAAATGACCGATCATTTTTTCCTAACTAGAATCCCAGTTTTCATTCGTATCATTAATAGCCAATTTTTTGTTTTGCAATGTCCCATTGTGGTCGAATATTTCTCGAGATATAAGGTGTTTCATCCGAGAAAAAAATAATTTGATATTTTTCACGACAGAATCGAAAGTTTGCAACGGTTGGTAACCAAAAGTTTTGTTTCAAGGAATAAGAAGACTTTGAACAAAATAGAATTAATGGATTTCGATATACAGAAACTGATTCAACTGTTGGCAGA
This sequence comes from Cryptolaemus montrouzieri, assembly GCA_013387265.2. Classification (NCBI taxonomy): domain Eukaryota; kingdom Metazoa; phylum Arthropoda; class Insecta; order Coleoptera; family Coccinellidae; genus Cryptolaemus; species Cryptolaemus montrouzieri. The sequence continues at coordinate 33,702,316 of JABFTP020000103.1, forward strand.
GAAAACTAAAGCAGAAGAAGGAAATGAAATGAAACAACATATCGAAAGGATTGAGAATCTTGTGGCTCACCAGTCTACTATACTGAATAAACTCACAGCCAAAGTAGGGGAGAACACTGTCGCCCTAAATTCATCCAATCAAGGCATTGTCGATAAAATGAAAGCATTGATGGAGAAAACAGAGAGTGATTTGTTGGGTGAATATTGCTAGATAGATGCTTATTTTATATAGGTAGACAGATTTCGACGTTTTAGTACTCCAGCTATGTGAATATATTGAAATTCTGGAAATTTTCAGAATCAGTCAAGGCCCAATATTTTGGTTGTTTTTGAAGTTACGTAAGAATGATTTTGACACACTACTGACACTTTTTTATGTAGAACTACAAGCGGAAATCTGAATTGTTGAATTAATTATCGAATAAGAGCACAGAAGATACTCATACTTGACTTTCTAGATAAAATAAGGAAAAACTTATACAATTTTCGGTTTTTCATGAATACAAATCCTGAACAAAAAATTGAGTGCACATGTGATATATTTTTGAAGGGGAATAAAACGACTCAGTAACCGTAGGACAAAAATAATTTCGTTCGTAGTTCTATATAAAAAAGTGCCCGTTGAATATAATATATAATACTATTACATATTTTCATATAACTTCAAAATAATCGAAATATTGACACTTGACTGATTCCGAAATTTTACAAAATTTCCAAATGACTCGAAAACGAAAAAGCTAGTTTAAATCTGTTTTGCGGCAATAAATTCCTGAGGCAAAAAGAACACGAGAAGGGAGGCTCATTTTCCTCTATCCACAATATTTCACATAGCTGCAATATCTGAACGTCAAAATCTATCCACCCTGTACAGGGTCATATTGGAAGTTTCTACTAGTTTTAGTGTAGATAGAACATAAAAATTTAAAACTTTTGTATAGGGTTATTTCAGGTTTCATACATGGGAACAATATTCCAAAGCAGGTCGAATCTGCGCCTTATATAAAATCAACAGCTGAGATGGCGTAAAGTATCGCTTGGCTCTGAAAAGAGAACTAAGTTTAGCTGATGCCGACTTAGCTATTGCTGATACATGTTCATGCCAGCAAAACTTGGAGTTGACCGTTATTCCGAGAAGGTACATCAAATCTTTGAATGCAATTTGTTGGCCTTGCATCATTGGATGAGGTTCTCCAGCAGGGACCTTTCTAGAAAATGTCGTTGCTTGCGTCTTGCTCGCGTTGAAGCCCACCAGATTCAACTGACCCCACTCAGATATCCTCTGTAAGTCAGAGTTCAAGTTATTAATTTGTTGACATCTCTGACGCTGAGATTCCGCAGCTGTAATCGGCCGCAGACTACTGAAAGACGAAAACAGGATACAATCGTCTGCGAAACCGAATATCTTTTTCTCTGTAGAGGACAGTGGATCGTTTATGTGCAACAGAAATAAGGTTAGCGAAAGAATGGATCCCTGAGGTACTCCTGATTGCAAACAATCAGATGCTATACCGTCGACCACAACTTGTACTGATCTATTTGGAAGGAAGCTACTTATCCAATTTTTCGGGAAGCCCATATGCAGCAAGTTTATTCAACACGGCTGCATGTCAAACCCTATCGAAGGCTTTAGTACAAACATAAGTGACGTAGGCGGGCAGATCTAATGTCGATTTTTGCCTGCGAAAACCATACTGACGGTCGTTAATAGTTCCCTGCAACTCAAGATATTTGTTGAGTTTATCATTTATGACTCTCCCCATCACTTTGGACATAATGGGAAGAAGTGCAACAGGGCGGTTTTGGGATAAGGACTTTGTTCCTTTCTTTGGGATCGGTTGAATTCTCGCTCTTTTCCAGCTGCTCGGAAAAGTCTGGCTTTCATAAGAAATCTGAACCAGACGGTTCAGAATGGGTGCCAGTTTGGGAGCACACTTTCTCAGGACGATTGGCGGTATTTCGTCTAGACCAACTGCCTTCTTGCATTTCAGCTGCTCGAGAGCCCGTCTCACAGTGCGGACTTGTTCGGTGGTATTGCGTTAGATGAATCTAGCACAGAATTCTTTGAGAACAAGAGAGCAAAGAGATCGGCTTTCTCTTCCGGAGATGATGCTATACTTTCGTCTTCTCTAACAAGAGGCGGAAACGCAGATTTGCAGAAATTGGCACCGACAGTCTTTGCCATAGACAAGAATTGTCTAGTCCCGCTTACCTGTTCATGGAGTTTATAAGTTACCCCTTCGTTGAAATTGGCCTTTGCTCTTGCAGTTGTTAGGTTGCATACGTTCCGTGTTCGTACGAAGATTGTTCTTGTTTCCTCTGTGGGATTTATCTTCCATGACTTGTAAGCTCTGCTCTTGGCTGCAGTGGCTCTTTCGCAGTCTTTGTTGAACCATGGCTTTTGTGCTGTTGTTCTTTTTATGGAATGAAGGATGTAGAGGTCCATCCTTGCATGAATGATTTCTGTAACAGATTCAGTGCACACATTGATATCAGGATCTGAAAGGCAAACATCACTGAATGGGAAGCACGAAAATAATTCACGCAGCTCATCCCAATTAGCACGGTTATAGTGCCAAATGCATCTGGGTGATTTAGGTTCTTGGTTTAGCGGCAGCGCAATGGTTCCAGAAGCAGATATAAGGTTGTGGTCTGAGTTGCCTAGCTGTGCTGAGATCTCCACTTCAAAATCATCTGGATCTGAAATCAAAAAGAGATCCAAGGTGTTCAGGAAGTCGGTTTGGTGATCAGGTATTCTTGTCGGTTCGTCGACTAGCTGCGTTAGATTATGGCTGATTGCGAAAGTTTCAGCCTGTCCTCCCGTTTCATCTGTTCTATTGGAGTGGCGGAACCGGTTGGTGTTGTGAACTTTGAAGTCACCTAGTACAATGACCTCAGCTGCTTTATGATATGTCTGAATCCAATCCACCTTATCACCTAGATACTGAAACAGTCTAGGGAAGTGAATGTCGTTTGGCGAGCGATATAGACAGCATGAGGACAGTGTCTTATATAAATAGATTTTAAACCACGGATCTCCTCACTCGGAGATCCGAATGGAAGACTATTTCAACTCCGGATGATTTTGTCCCAGAAGAGCTCATCATGCTTCGCTGCCAATCTTTCCCACTCTGGAAACCGGAACATCCGGCAGATCCCGAAACTTAGTCCCACAGGTGACCAAATCACGGGACCTATAGCTGGATGTGGTGGTACCACGCCGGGCGACGGGGGTGAGGCCGCCTGCTTCCTCCCCTGATAGTAAAGGTGGCCTTATCCCGTTTTGTTGTCCTGGAATTAGCGCTTCCCGAGAAGGCCAATTCTTTTCATTCAGCCTAGGAACCAGGATTTCTGAAGCAGACTTTTACAGTCCGAGATTTCTGATTAGGTCATTTAAATCATCTTATGTCTTATCATGCATTTTCAGCGGATGCCCAAAGTGATTTTTGTGAACTTTATTTACGAAACTTGTCACATACGGTATTATTTAAATATATACTCTCCGCAAATGAAATAAGAATGATTTGAATCATTCACAAATACTTTATTTTTTAATTAATAGCAAATTATTACGGTAGTTAAGTGTTTTATTAATGAAAGCTATAACTCGTAAACAGGAGCTGTTAGAAAACAAATTAGGTATATTTAGAATGAGCCACGTCCAATTAGTAAAAATCGAGGGATATAAGTCATTCATCACAGGAAAAGTGCAATTTTGTGGTCCAGTGTAATGAGTTGCTTACCAAAAAATAAATTTGAAATATTGAAATTGTGTGTTTTTTTATTTTAATGTTTTTGCTTCATTGAAATAGTTATCTCCATTTTCTTAAGTTTTTCCGAGTCCAGGAAACGGTGCCCAGCTTCATTACAATCTGGAAATCGTTCCCGTTAGAGTCAAAATGCTCGAGCATTAGTTCTGTTAGATTGAAAATAGGCTTGTATATTGTCTGTATTCACTTAATTTTCTTCTTTCGTACTTATAAATTCTCTGTGAAAACGAACCGAAACGAAATCAGGACAAAACTCGTCGTGTATGTTCTTATTGTGTCATAATTTCGCGTAATAATTATGAATGTCATTTATTATAATTCTATGAAGATTGCTCTGTAATTTTTAATGGTATTTCGCCACAGAGTTTAGTTCACGATTCGTTAGAATCTTGTGTTACGTTTTGAGTCCTTTTTTAGCTAAAATACGAACCAATGTGACTTATCCGAACTGAAATAATGATCAAAACATTAGTGTTCGTTGGTTTTCTCGAAGTCCGGTAGCGGGTTCACCGTCTCAGTCCGTAGAGGGTGACTCTCGTAAGTATATGCGAGATGTGTCTTTTCTGGAATCGTTATGTGTTCCGATGTGGTTGGTTCGGGTGCTGAAAAGCGATATGCGACACTGATGAGTTCTCAGTAAGGACGAAACTGCAGTCTGCCGCTTCGTTTCTCGACATTCTCCTCAATTGCACTATTGTGACTCTTGATGGCTGTGTTCATGGCAGACAGATTTGAGAACTAGTTCCTGTGAGTAGGGATTAGTCATAGATCTACGGTTTTTGAACAATTATTCTTGTCATAAGTTTACATCAATGACCAAAACATTCAGTAGGACCGAATAATTTTATCAAAAACTCAAATTACATCGATGAATTGGGAGTGCTAGTTTTTTCAAAAACTTGACAACAATTTCTATTTTCTTGGAAAATACAGCGTTTGAGTAATATTCTTTTCGTAGAAGGTACTTGAAATTGAAGGTGAAAATAAAATTAAAATATGAGGGGTACCATTCAAGAAGTCCAGTTTGAGGTCAAATTGCGGTTTATGACAACTAAGAAAATGTTCCAAACTATAAGAAGATCATTTGAGATTCAATTCTGTTTTTGTTTCATTGAAATCTGTCCATGATTATGTAACGAAGTGATTTTCGTTTCAACTTTGAATACTTGTAATTCAAGTTTTCATTTTATTTTTCGTTCGAATCTTGGTTTCCGATATTGAAAATTATTTTGAACGGGATTGATCTTCATTTTTCGTGGGCACTCTTGCTTGATAAGCGTAATGTAAATAACACTGAAAACCGTTGCTGGAGTACAGTAACCAATCACAACTCGTGATCTTATAGCAAAATCTGGTAGATGGAACACTAGGTCTATGTAGGAATCATGAAATTCATTAATGAAACTCATTCATGAAATTGATTCATTCAGTTTAGTTCAGTCGTAGAATTTAGACGCTCTTTGGATGTGATAATCACCTCAATAGAACTTTTATTAAGTTCTAGTGAACATACGGGGGCAGGCCGAAAAGTAATAGATTATCTTGAATGATTCGAATCGGTAGCATTTGTTTGTAAAGCATAAGTTCGCTAATTTAGTGTTTGCCAACTAGGCATAGTCAATCTATCATATTGTATTTCTGGAATCCTTATCTTGTTAATACAAGTTCGAGTAAGATCTGTTCAAATCATAACAAAACAGAAGTTTTCTTTCCAATCACCAAGTGCTCAAAGCCCACTTGGGAACTGACATTCTGGGTTATCGCTAACGCCTTAGATAACAAGTAACTCTTCTCCAACTGCAGCTTACCAGAGTTAGATCCGGAAGGAAAGGTGCACTAGGTCCCTTTCGCCGAGGAGCCAACCTCGACAACCAAAATCTAGCGCTCGAGCCAGAAAATTGTAGTAGCTATAGTTTGCGGCGTTTTATACTGGGATACTTAGATTAAATTTTTTTTCTCTTTCAGAACAGATCGAATCAGTCCAAAAGAAGACACAAATTATTTCAGACGACTCTTCCAAGCTTGCCCGCCTTCATTCCATAGAAAATCAAATAATCGATCCCGATAGCAGCAACACTCTACAGCATTTACCCCCTAGAAATTCCGTCGATGAAGAATCGATAGAACAAAAATTCATGCAACCATCGGAGATGGCTTCGCCTTCGCTCAAATTGGACGCTAAAGACGACGTCAGAATCTCCATTCAGATACAACACGTTCCGTCTCTGAGGGATGTCCAGAATTCAAATAGAAAATCTACAGACGAGAGTTTACCAAAAACAGGGAAAAATTCGAGTTCGGAACGTTGGTAACATTTTCTGGATAACAGTAAATACCATTTCGAATATTCTGCTTCAATTTAGACTAGCGAAATTCAAAATGTTATAGGGTTATATCATAGTAAGAATGTGAGCAATCGTCATTCAATTCAGTTTTGCTGTTTTTTGGGAGACACATTGTTTGTGTTTCACTTTTGTGAAGATTTAGTTTATTCAAGCTTAGCTTCCGTATAATATTAAATATCCGTCACTGAATGAGCTAGTTCTCCGATCTGTCAATTTTGATCATCGTCAACCAAGGTCATAACAGTAGCAGTACAATTCAGTCAGGTGTCATGAATATGAGCAACACACTGTAGCTTGGTTCTCTTCTGAACACGTCAGTGTAGCATACCCATTCTGAACATTGGGTCAGACTGCAACCTACCTGTATGAATTCGTTGGAAGGACCGTATGTATGTACATAGGTACATACAGGGTGTCCGCGCTGAAAGGCCCATTAGAAGTATTTGGGGAACATCAAGAAGAAGAGATGGTTCTAACCAACACCGTTTTTTAACAACCTGTTAGAAGACTCAACACGTGAATATCACCCAGAGATCACCCAGAGCACATTGTTCGAAATCAAATTGACTTTATTGCGATCAACAAAAGGTTCAGGAATGCAGTGATATCGTCAAAGGCTTACCCTTGTGCAGATATTGGAACCGACCCCAGTATTGTTATTGCAGATGTTTGTGTGAGGCTGAAAGCGATAAAAAACGGCGTGGGGAAGGCTGCAGTTGACATACGGCGAGTGTGCGAGGTAGACACAAAAAACAGACTTGCAGAAGAAATTGCCTGTAGTTTCAATGATGCACTAAGAAATTCTGAAGATGTCGATGTGGAGATGTGGAGGAAAGTGAAACGAATAATCAATGAGTTAATTTAACAACATTTGAAACTAGCAAGAAGACCGCTTGACAAAGTGGATGACAAACGAAATTTTAATATTTATGGAGGAGAGAAGAAAATGGCGAAATACCGAGATGCGCATAAATGTATTCAAAGAAAGGTCAGAGAAGCTAAGCAACGTAAAGAAGAGGAAAAATGTCGAGAATTAGAACAACTGCAAGAACGACATGATTCGTTTAATCTGCACTAAAACATTCGAGGGTCGCTAAGGAAAAGACGAGGAAGAGAAATGAGTGTTCTTCGAGATCAACTTGGAAACACTGTCATCGAGATCGAGGACAAAAAGCGAATATAGGAGGAATACGTTTAGCAGCTCTTCCATGGTGTAAGACAAGAATCACACGGCTTACAAGAAGCGAGGACGGAACCAAACATCCTGGAAGATGAAGTTCGATATGCAATTAAAAAACTCAACAATGGAAAGGCCACTGGCCCAGACGACGAACATGGAGAGGTCCTGAAGCTGCTTGATGATGAAACAGTTAAATATCTCACCAGACTGTTCAACAAAGTGTACAGAGAAGATAAATTGCCGGTGGATTGGTTGAAATCTCATTTCATCACACTGCTAAAGAAACCCAAAGCCAGGAGATGTGAAGACCACCGCACTATTAGTCTCATGAGCCAAGTTCTTAAAGTATATCTCAATATTATACTTAAGAGAATATACAGACAATGACATGAACACATCTCTAGCGAACAATTTGGCTTCAGGAACGGATTTGGGACAAGAGATGCGCTATTTGGCTTGCAGGTATTTGCCTGTTTTATCGACTACGAAAAAGCCTTTGACAAGGTTAGACACACTTCACTCATCGGGATACTGAAGGATGTCGGTGTGGACGACAGAAATGTTTATACTATTGCAAAATTGTATTGGAATCAAGTGGCGTCAGTTCTCGTGGACTCTGATGAGACAAGAGACATCCCAATCGTAAGAGGAGTGAGGCAGAGATGTGTGCTTTCGCCTATGCTTTTCAACCTCTATTCGAAAAGAAAAATGGCTGAAGCTTTGGCGGGTGCGACTGAAGGATATTTCAGTGATCGGAAGACTTTTCAACCTCAGGTGCCCAGATGACACAGTTATCATAGCTCGTCGGCATAAAATCTACAACAGCTACTAGCCGAGTATATGTTGCCAGCAGAGTAGAAGTTTAGTATTCAAATGAATGTCAAAAAGACGAAGTTTATGGTAATCAATAAGACAGATGATGTACTGGCTACGCTACAGCCGGATGGGCAACAAATTGAGCGATGAACGCAAATTGAATATCTTGGCTGCCTAGTAACCAGCAAGTGGGAGATGAAACCCGAAATACAAAGCAGAATAGAACAAGCAAGAGCTGTCTTTGTGAAGATGAAGAGGCTACCCGCGAACAGAGATCTCAGTCTCGGCTTGCCTCAGCGGATCGTTCGCTGTTATGTCTTTCCCATTGTGCTGTATGGAGTAGAATGCTGGACTATAACTCAATGTCTCAAGAACAAAATAGCTGCATTTGAGATGTGGGCGTACCGACGAATGCTTCGAATCTCATGGCGAGACCACGTGACCAACCTCGAAGTTTTCCGAAGAGTAAACAGCTACGCTCAAGTACTCGCCACTGTGAAGACGAGGAAACTCCAAAACTGCGGCCACATTATGAGAAATAAAAAATACAGACTGCTTCATCTCATCGTTCAAGGCAAGATCCAAGGAAGACGAGCGCCCGGTAAGAGAAATCTTGGCTCATGAATCTACGACAGTGGTTCAACAAGGGTACGAAGTCTCTGTTCAGAGCTGCTGCCTCCAGAGTGAAGATTGCTCTGATGATCGCCGATCTTCGTTAGAAGAGGCACCTTAAGAAGACGAAGGGGAATGGGTTCATCCATCAATTTCAAATTTTGGGATCAGAGTAAATTGATACCAACGTTCTTTTCGTACAGCCTCTATTCTTCATACAGGCTCCTCAAAAATCACTTGTCAACTCAATAAAACTATATCATCAAAGAAAAACTTTTAAATACGAATATCTATTGTTTTTACTTCATTAAAACCGTATTTTGAATTAGTGTTTGTTCAAATTACCTAAAAGAGCTCGTTTTGCTTCGAGATTATATCAAAATCCTTAGCCCGTGGAGCACAGAAACAGACAGTGTGTATTTAATTCCGAAGCCAGTTCCTACAATTGACAATGCTCTATGTAAGGTCTATAAATTTCGGCCCCAGTTTTTCATTCGGAAATTATTTAAAAAATAGCAATAACACTAATTTTGTTCGTCTAAAGTTTTATCATTAAATAAAATGGCGAATGAATACTGAAACGAGGATATTACGAATTTATCCATAATCGATGTCAACAAATGATAAGTCGAACGATTCATAAAATTACAATCAAATTTTGTCACTTATAAAATACAGAAAACTGAAAAAATGAATAATTTTAGCTAACTTCAACTGATGAAGAAATCATGAAACAAAATTTCTGACATTCGTGAAAAATAAAATCTAAGAAAACCGTGAACATAAACATATTCAATTAACCAAGAAACTATACTCAAATAAAATTAGTAGTTTAGCTATTTCTAAACAATTTCCAAACATCAAACTGTGGCTGAAATTTATAGAACCTTACATAAAACGTTCTGGAACATAGAAACTGACATCGGAATGAGATCCACTCTGTTTCTATGTTCCACAACCTCTTGATGTAATTTTCCAAAGAAACTGCAGGTTTTCAATTGAATTTGCGAATAAAATGAAAACAAATTCGAAAGGGAAACCTAATACCAATCAAATACGGTTCTGATGGAAAAAAACTGTTATTGTATATTTTGACAATTTTTTTTGAGCACCCTGTATATAAAATAGCATTGGAAAGTAAGTTGCTCCCGAAAATAACACTTTTCTGGTCAATCTAAAAAAAGGTAATAATCTTACTTAAATCTGAGTCAGTTTTTTTGTTAAAGAAGACACCATAATTCCGAAAATTTTGATGAAAAATATGGTGGTTGATTTAAGATAATCTCAACAAGAGAAGATAATCAAAAAGGAAGCCCTTCCATAAGAAAATTAAAAAGTACAGCAGGCCATTTACAATAACAAAGTTATAGTCGATGTCCAGTATAACCGGTAGTAGTACTGCTCTGAAATTGCATATTGTAGATCAGTATCCATTCAAATAATTCCAAAATTTGAAATAGATCGCTAAATCAGTTCCCTAGATAGTTAAATCAGCCCTGCAGAGCGCAACTCACTGTTAGTGGTCAATCTCAAATACTCAAAAGTATTTCCATTATTCAAAATGCCAGAATTTCAATGTCCAGAAATATTTCTGCATGCATTTTGAATTTGAATATTGCTCATTTAATAATTTCTTGAGTTTTATTCCTTCAGTGTCATATATATATATATATATATATATATATATATATATATATATATATATATATATATATATATATATATATATATATATATATATATATATATATATATATATATATATATATATATATATATATATATATATATATGATTCAAAAACATGAGGAAAACACTCGTTTCCTGTCACTATTGCACTAGCAATAGCTTGTCTGTTTATGTTGTGTTAGTGTCGTGTGTACATAAAGAGTACCAAAGATTTTTCTGCCTAGCAGCTTCATTCTCTCATTCTCATCTTGCACTCCATGATTTCCAGACGAAGACAAGGGTAAAAGGAAGGGGGTTTGGGACAGGAATCTGTAACAATGGAAAAAGAAAACCAGCAGAAAAATATTTCAACAATTATACTTTTTATATGTCTAAACAAATCTAAGAAAAGATTTTACATAGCTAGTAAGGTCATGAAAAGGACTAAGGAGATAATAAAGAATACATAACCTGCGATATTTCCTCAAATTCCCTCTCTGTTTTACGGAGAGAGCCCCGATGGCCAGGTTCAGTCTTCCAAGTGATGCCGATTATGGTCTATAGATGTTTTAGAATCATTATGGACCCAATAATCTGGGTTGACATCGCCCATAAATTATTTCTCCGTGGAACTTGTTTAATTGAAAGAAAAATTTGCGAAAAAAATTTTGACAGTCGTTCGAAAAATATGACATAGTGAAGAGATCTAACGAAGTTGAATCTAGAGACGAGGTGGCCATCCCACTGTGCTGTCGATCCATTCAGTTAGCACCGAAAGATGGGTTTAAAAGTTTAGGAACATTTCTTGTATGTTGTGGAGGTGCACCGTAATGCTGAAAAACACTAACCTTATTTGTGCCAACAAAATTTCAACCAAAAAACCCTTGTTCGGATTTTCTTTCAAAGTTACATATGCCACAGCCAAATCGTCCTTGGTGTTGAACATTCACTTCGAGATTGGGGATTGACATCGATTCTGTATTGTTCATCATTGTGATTGAATAACCCGTCACTGGCCTCGCTAACTTCAGTCCATAAACACCTCAAAAAAGTCTAGGGAACACTTACCAATATCTTTAAAATATGAATTTGATGATTCGAATTTATAAAATTTTTCGGTTTTGATAGGATGTATTGTATATAATGTATTTTCAAGAAAACAAAATAATATTTGACTTCTCCAAAGCACCTATCATAATATTTGACTTCTCCAAAAAAATTTTAAATTTGAAAATGACGAAATTTGGTAAAACACATAAAAAAATCCTGAACTAATATTTTCGAAACGATATGAAAGCACTTATATTTTTCAGTACCCAGAAGGTCCACCTCTGTTATTAATGACACTTTGGCATCGTCGCGGCATGCTCAATATTAAATTGTCTATTACATTTTGGCCATTCCAAGCCCCCTAAACTGCTAATCGAAGCTCCTGTTCATGATGGAAGACGTTTTGACGCAGGAGATTTCTTTTTAGGGTGTCCCACACATGCTCGATGGGATTCAGATCTGGGGAGTAGGATGGCCACGGTAGAAGATCGATATCATTCTCTTCAAGAACGTTCAAGACAACTCTTTCACGATGAGGCGGGGCATTATCTTGTTGGAAGAGTGGATTTTGACCCATTGTTTGGAGAAAAGGTACCACTACAGATAAAACTATCTCATTTGCGTAAGAATTTCCCGTGAGGTTGTTCTGTATGAAAACGAGGTCAGTTCTTCCACCAAGGCGTATACCTCCTCAAAACATCACTGATCCGCCTCCCTGTCTAACAACTTCTAGAGCATGCTGGAGCCGGTTTTGCTTTCCAGGTTTCCTCCATATTTGAATTCTTCCCGAATCGCGATAATAACTAAATCTAGATTCATCACTGAAGAGAACTGTGGCCCACCTCTCTTGATCCCAGTTTACGTGGCACCAAGCTAAACGAGCAGCGCGATTTCCATGGGACAGTTGTGGAACTCTTAAAGGACGTCTGGAGTGGAGTTGACCTTCGTGCAGTCGATTTCTCACAGTTTGGTCGGAAATTTGTACATTATGAACTCGTGATAGCTCTTGAGCTAATTGAGATGCTGTAGTAGTACGATCTCTTCTGGCTTGTAAAACCAAAAATCGGTCTTGTGCGACTGTAGTAATACTGAAACGACCTGTATGGCGTTCTTCTACGCTACCTGTTTCATTGAAACGCGACCATAAACGGTTTATGACACTTGGGATACTTCCCAGAACCCTGGATACTTCCCAGCTTGGAGCATGCCAACGGCTCGTAACATCTCTTCTCTAATGAAATGTCGTCTTTCCATGGTCGAATCACAAAACTTGAATCTTTTATTTGTGCTTACAACAGAAACAAAGTGTTTATGACATACTGATAGAACCAGGAATTTACTGTCAGCTTTTCCTCATAACAGGTTTGATTGCTTCCTGTATAGTTATACATCCATGTAAATCCCACTATATCTGTAATGAGATATGACTGAAAATAAAATTCGGTATTTTTCCGTTTCAGAAATCAAAATCAGTCCAGTTGAAAAATGGAAAGATTATACATCTCAAGGAATACAAACTGAAAATAATGACGAAATGAAAGACCTCGAGGATATAGAAGATAAAGAGTTGATGTTATTAGATGAGTATTATAAGGATTTGTGTTCTGAAGCAATTAGAGAACCTCGTGGTTTCCATAAACCTCTTTTTACTGATCCGGAGGAAACAATTACTGTTTCTAATTGTGTTGATCTTATTTCTGATAACCCGAGAGTTATAGAACTGACAATTGAGAAAGAAAAACGACCGAATGAAAAAAAGAAAAATGAGGAAACTAAAGATACAAATATGAAAAATCCACGTGAAGACATCAGGAAAGATGTTTGTAGAACTGTTACAACTCAAACTGAAGATGAAATTCCTTTAAACCAAGAGGAATGTTTTGCAGCCAGAGAGTCTGCTAGTTCTGTTGAAAATGTATCTTCTGAATTGGAACAGACGAGTTTGTTATCAGGTTTTCGTGAAGAAGACATGCCTGATTGCCGTAAAATTTCTAAATCTTCTAGTGATCTTGTAAAATGCATGGTCCTAGGATTTCCCGATAATGAAGTTTTTAAGTTCGCAGATCCCCCCTGCAGACAACAAGATATTGTGAGCGATTTCGAAGTGTTATTTTCGAAAAATGAAAATCAACAAGTTGAACCTGATTCTTCTTCTGGTTCAACTTTACCGGAATGCTGTGGAGATTTCTCGAGTACAGAAGATGCTGTTCAAAAGAATATTGGGTCCAACATGAAAGGACCTGCATATTTCAAAATGTCTGAGTCATCTTCATGTAAGGGCGAGCATGATTCTTCCGAACAATGTTGTAAACAGCATCTAATGAAGAATGATTATTTTATCCCATATAGTGAAGATTTGGATCAACATTTGAAAATAGAAGAAACTCGTGTGGCTTGTCCATTTCAAGTAGAGAAAGAAACTCAGACATTACCGGAGGATTATGAACATTCTGAGGTGGATGAAGATGAAGAAAAGAATGAATCAATCATTGAGGAAAAACAACCAAGAGTTCATTTGGAAGAAGAGAAAAATACTCTTCCAGGAGATGAAATTGAATTGAATTCATCAAAACTTGGAGAGTCACAAACCGGCTCAGAAAAGCAAGACTATCAAGAAAATAAAATAGTTCTACCTGATTTATATCAATCCATCGAAAGAGAGATAGAAGAAGAAATTTTAAGAGAATTGAGTGGTTCATACTCTGATTTGAGAATTTTCGAAGAGGTATCCATGAAAGATGTTTTAGAAAGTCCAGAAAGCGAAGAAATTGAAGTGAAACAAATAACGGAACTCGACTCAAGCCCTACAGGTTCTTTTTCGAGAAGGGATAGAAAACATGAAAGAGTATCTTTAGATAGTTTATATAAAATAAAAATGAACTGAGTAATATTAAAACTTTTGTTGAAAATTATTTGCATGAAAAATTAGATGAATTTAGTCATAAACTTGACGAACTAATAAGAAAAGAACAGTCAACTCTTGAAAAAATATCTGAATTTGAAAATATTGAAGAAACCATAAATAATATAAACAAAAAGTTAATCATATCGAATTTCATATGAAAGAAATTCCGATTATGACTAAAACTAAAGAAGATTTACAGATGGAAACGATTTTATCAAAACTTGAAATAATGAATAAAAAATTGATGAAGAAGCAGAGCTTCTAAATAAGTTATCCAGCAGAATGGAAATTTATGAAAAATATAAATGTAGGTGTTCTGATGATAAAAATCAAGAGAAGAAAAAATTTCATGCCAAACCATTAGAAGCTGCACCTGTAATGTTAAAAGAAATACCCTTTGCACTCAGAAAATTAAATTTAAAGAATGTGACAAGAATTGTGAAAGAAATAAAAGTGATAATGTTGAAACTTATACGCTGCAAAAATCATTACTTTGCAGTGACAATCTTTTCATTCAAAGTATTTGTCGCTCTCTAGTGAACAGAATATTATTTATGGTTGAAAAAAAGATTCAACCTAATATTAGAACAGTTACTTTTAATCATTCTCAGGAATATTATCAGATTAGTTGTAAAGGTGGTTTTGAGCTAATTCCAAATCTACTAACTCAAATGGTTATCCCTTCATTTAGTATAATAGCTACGAGGGAAAGAACCATTGTTGCTGGACTTTCTTTTCGTCTGAATCAAGAAAAGAAAAAATCTAATTCTATTATTTCTGGAACTATCTGCAGAATTTCGAAATGAATAAGGCGAAAACTATGATGAATTGTTGAAATAAAAATGATCTTACTGACAGTTTGAATTTCATGTTTGAGTGTCCATTTCTATTGCTCATGTAAAACGGTACACAGATTCAGAAATCTAATGAAATAATAATAATAAATAATAGAACTTTTATTATTCTCTGAAAAATACAATTTCATAAATAAAAAATTGAACTAAAGGTATCCGAAGACAGAGCAAACAACGGAGACAGTGTTTTTTCTCTGAAATACTCAGTACTTTAATGAGAAAGTCACAAAATAGTTTTTCAATTTGGACAGTTAGTTTTTTATCGGCAAGATAAGATAAGATAACATAAGATATTTATTCAGTCCAGTGATCACAATATGGATATAAGACACGTCAAGACAAAATAGGAAAGGAACACTCTTTCCCAACGATAGTTGATACATGTTTAAAATAAAAATGATACAGAAAACAATCTAACCCATTCAGACAAGTTTTAGAATTGGAAACCCAGCATTTAGCTATTTACATAACAATATCTTACAAATGAAAAATATCGAACACGTGACAGTCCCTCAAGAGAATAATACACACACCACAAAAATTGTCGTATCACCTGGTATTCTGAATTCCACAATCGATTAAGCAGCTCGATCGCAGTTTCTTTGTCAACATATAATTTTGGACATATGAGGGGAAAAATCTTATCTATTTAGTAACATTTGTTTCCATATGATCTCAAACACGTCTGAAACAAGAATGAGTTTATTTGACAACCAGTATTCATTCAATTTCTCTTCGGTTTTCACACTAAATTAATGCAAGTTTTCTGTGTTTCTTGTTGATTTTCGAATTTTTGAATTTATTGTAATGGCTGCTTAACGTCCTGGACGCTATTTGAGTGTTCATGAAGTGGTAAGAATTGTAACACTTCTAGAGGAGGGGCGAAGCCAACTTGTTGAATGTTAACCAAAGCACTATTTCAAGAGCAATTAATCGGTACCACGAAGAGGGGAATACAGAGGAAGAACCGGACAGGAAGAAATCGGATAACAACACCAGTTGATGGCATCGTTTAACTGCACTAAGAGTTCGGCACTGTACGGCTAGAATGCTACAAAATGAACTTGCACATGCAAATTGAGGTATTCCAGAATGGTCGAATGTTCTCTTTTCCGACGAGTCCAGGTTCTGTCTAGTATCAAATGATAGACGCATGCCTGTAAACAGACGACTTGGGGAACGGTATCAGCAATGCAATATCTGGCAAACCGAAAACTTCGGAGGGGGCTCAGTAATGATGTGGGGAGGCATTTCTTTCCAGCTCGAACTGAGTTAGTCCTAGTGAAAAATGGAAGAATGTCAGCGGCCAGATACATCGCAGATATCCTTGAACCCCATGTTGTACCCTTCGGCCCATTGATTGGCGAAAACTTCATTTATATGCATGATAATGCTCGGCCTCACGCAGCTAGAGTAGTTACAGAATTTCTGCAAAATGCCGAAATAGATATCTTAAGATGGCCAGCCCGAAGTCCCGACTTGAATCCCATAGAACATGTTTTGGACAACATGGGGTCGCAAATTCAGCAACGTAGGATGCCTTGTAGAATACTCCAACAACTAGAAAATCTGCTTCCTGAAATTTGGAACTCAGTGACTCAAGAGTACATCCAAAATTTGTTTGAGGGGCGTTCGAGACGTATACTGGCAGTAATTAGGGTCTGGGGAGGAAACACTAGATCTTGAAAATGATTAGTAACCATTCGATGCTAGTTGATTGGTCTCTTCGCGAATGTTTGAAGATGGTAGAATTTTTCAATTTTTCATTAACTCGAAAATTGTTATCTTCCATCATAAACTCATCTCTTTTGAATGATATCTTCTTATTTTACACTTCTGAAAGTTACCAAGCGACTCTTGAATGACCAACCTAAATATTTATATAGTATTGTCGTAAAAGTAGGGTGATGCGACAATTTTTGTGGGGAGTGTATTCAAGAAACTCATCCGCAGAGTACTAAACATTTTTCACCAGTTTATCTCCCACATCGATCAAAAACTCTCTTATACTCTTAAGTTTCATAGTTTTTGTAATACGTACCCTGATAGTGAAGATTTGATTCAAAGAATGAAAGTCTATGTTGCTGGTATTGTAGAGTTGTTGATCCATGTCTTGTGTGGTAGTTATGATGATCATCTAGTGCAGCAAAATCTGATATATTATGTTTAACATAGCTCATCATCTCTAGAATATATAAGGGAGGTAGTGTCAAAATAGACTCTCGCTTGAAACTGTCTCGACATGTTTCTCTGTAACCTAGGCCAGGCAAGCATCTCACTACTATTTTCTGCATTACGAAAACCCTTTCCGCCGCGGACGAGTTTCCCCAAAAATTAACGGCATACCTCAGAATTGACTCAACTTTGGAGTAATAAAAATGCCGTGCTGTAGATCTGCTCGTTATATAAGAAAGTTTCTTTATAGCATAACAGTAGGATGAACATTTCCTACAAATATCTTCGACATGTGCTTTCCAATTCAGCGAAAAATCTATGTGCAAACCAAGCAGCTTGATATTAGTCACTTGGTGTATTCTTTTTTTGTTGACTTTTGTTGTATTTATGCGCACAAGCCTCAAACTGCACCGAATGTGTCTTTTCTTAATCGAGACTGAGATCATTAGAAACAAAATAATCATTAATCATTTCAAAATTTGCACTCAAAGCAAACGTTCTGTTGTTCTTCATCAGATGATACCAATGTTATGTCATCAGCAAAAAAGTGTGGTTGTATAATGGAGTTAGAAACCGTTATTTTCGAGTACATAGACAAATGTGATGATATTCTACTGAAAAATACAATTTTTTGAAACTTTCTTTCTGATATAATGAAGTGAGAACTCAGTGACAAGCAGTTATCCAAGATGAAACCCAAATATCTAAACTTCTGCGCAAAGTCAATCCTTTTACTTTCAAACAACACATTATAGCTTTTTAGATCTACCCTAGCTAGTTTATACTTAGTGGACATTATCATTACCTTTGTTTTGCTAACATTGAGAAAAGGTCTATTACTATTTAAATAGCTTTCTATCTTCTCAAGTGATTGATTCATCCATTCAGCAGCTTTCTCAAGGGATGTATCATGAACAGACAAAACACTGTCGTCGGAAAATAGGTTAATGAAATCACACTTATGATGACAGTGGATATCATTTATGTACAAGAGATAAAGCAATGGACCTAACACGCTCTCCTGAGGTACACCAAACTCAGTAATTATGGCTGCAGAAAAAGCGCGCTTCAAATCTGAAAAAACCAAAACATATTCACCCCGATCAATAGCCATTTCCAAGTAATAGTCGACAAATGTAAAGCATACCTGCAAGAGTGTTTTTTTTTCTAAATGCTGATTGGTTGGTCCATAGAATTTCATTTCTTTTCAGAAATTCATTCAGATGCTCATATACACACCGCCCTAATATTTTTTCAATTGTGGGTAACGTATTGATAGCTCTAAGATCATTAAATGTCACTACTTTAGGAATGGGTACAAGAACACTCGTCTTAAGTTCCTTAAGATCCCTACCATACCTCTTCTGTTCGTCCTCTTGTTCATTCATCTCGAGCGACCACAGCTGTGGCATATCAAGCATCGCCTCCCCCCAAAAGTTTAGAATAGAAAAAAGATCAAAGAAAAGTTACTGTTGATTGGTACGAACCATTTGTTTACCGTTAGAAAGCTTCAAGAAAAATAATAACGTCTTTGAAAGTTGCTAATTGTTTTATTCTAGCACTATAAGCAAAACTTAAAACTAGTATGTCCATTTTTTCTTGAGTGCATAGGAAGAATCTTGAATCACTTCGAAATATTCATTCATTAAAATTACCAATTATATATTCATTTATGAAATTTTCTCAATTAATAATGGAATATTCCCTGTAGTACGGGGTACTTCGGAAATAACTCCTGTGAAAGGATTTTAATTTTTCGTGTGCTCCCTGTCAATTACTTGAGAATTGTCATCTGTAGGTTAGGTTAGTAGATTTGGAGGTTATTTAAAATAGGGATAATCACGTCCCAGGTTTAAAGATTTTTTTGTTTATATACTGACAAATCAACATATCAATTTCTATGGGAGTTCAAAAAGAATTCAAGAATCCATGCAGAACAACTCAGAAAATATCCCACAAATAACAAAAAAAATGCTGGTTCCATATGATAGAATGACAGCTTTCGAACAATTTTCCTGTCACTTTTTCTCCTCATAGCAATTCGAGTAGTTATATCTGAAAATCCAAATTGTTTCTGTAGCGTGATCTTTTCGGTAAATAGTGCATTATAAGGCGATCTTTTTGGAAACATATAAACTGAGAAACTGTGCGTCAAAACTTCCGGTAAAACTACGTGCGTGCTTGAAGAATCATCAGGAAATAAATCTGGGTTTATTTTTCCTCTAATCACAGCAAAAGACATGACAAAAGCAGCTTTGATTTCATTCTTCCAAATGAAATCTCGCAAATGCAGATATTTGATACTCCGATATTGTTCGTGAAACATATACGCATGTCCTTGTAGTTTGGTTAGATTGTACGATGAATAGAGGGGAAGTTTTGAGTTTTTCAGTTCTTCCAAAGTTGTTATACCATTTTCGTATATTGGATTTTGCATGAGATAGATTAAACGAGTTTGAAATGATACAAAAAGTATCAAACAGCACCATATCCAAATGACTACGAGAGTTCTTAACCATTCATTGTATTCTTGAAAATTCTTGCTCCCTTGATTAAGAAGCATCCTGAATAAATCCATGAATAACTCCTGAAATGACCAATTGAGTTTATGTTTTGATTGTGTAGCTATGAACTTCATAGTACATAGAAGAGAAATTAAACTTATAATGATGGAAAACCAAATTTCTTTACAGTAAATTTTGAGAAAAACTTCCCTCCTGCTTATTTCATTCGGTTTTGGTATCAGTATATTCAAATTTGCAAATTCTTTGGGTGCACTATATTCTATACCTTCTACAGTTTCATTGAAGTATAAATGTCTTACGAAACAAAAGTCAGTTTTGTTCTTCAGGATATCGCTTATGGCACCATCATATCTACTATTCTTTGGAGGCTCTACCACTTGGTATGTAGAGTTCAACATTTTCATTATTACTTCTAACAATTTTATATCTCTACCAATCCATTTTTTCTTGAATGGAAAAAATCTAGATTCACTTCGCAGTATGGGCCATTCATTAAAAAGTCCAATTTTAAACTTATATCCATTTAAATTTCTCAAATAATCATGGAAAATTTCTCCTGTACGCTGAACTTCGGATAAGACACGTGTGAAAGGATTGTAAGTTTTTGCGTAAACTCTATCAGTTACATAAATGAGGATATATTTGGTAAATCCAAGTTTCCATATTTTATTCATAAAATCTTCTATTTCCAATTCCTGACTGTCATATATAATGATTGCTGTGGGTATCGTTCTGCTTTGTGATGTACTTCTAAATAAATTTTAATTATTTCATAAACAGTTTCCGTATTTTCATATATAAAAGAGTGAAAGACGTTTTTATTTCGTCATTATCATCAAATCTGTAGTTTTCAGTAGAAAAAACTGATGGAAGCGGTGCTGTTCGTAAAATCATCTCTGCTATATCATACGTTTCAAAAGAACAGTCACCTAAAATAAATAAGGTTTCATCAGAAGCAATAGCACCCAATAAATCAATTTCTTCGATAAATTCCATTATTTGAATAGTTATATTCAAATTCTTTTTAATTTCATTTCGTATGTATCAATTGGAATGATGAAAAACAAAAATTGAGGATTTTATCAAAATTAACATTGTCTTTACAATAACTTTATTATGAATATGAGACGAGACAGAATATTAAGGTGTATAAATGATGCTTTTATGATTCAATCGACCCATATTTTAAAACGTTGGAAATTGAGCTCATAAATCATACACTGCTTTTCGATATAAATAGGGCAATAAAATCCATGTCTATGTCATTAGTAGTAATTCATAGACATGTCATGACACATATTCACAGTAGTTACATCAAAATTGTGGACAGGAACCGAACTTTTGAGTGAAACACCTACTTTCAATCGTCTGGTTCAGATTTTATACGAGAGCCAGGCGTTTCCGAAGTGTTGAAACGTTGCAGGGGTACAACCGATTTCAAAGAAAGGGAAGAAATTCCTACTCCGAAGTTACCGTCCAATTGCATTGTTGCAAATTATGTCGAAAGTGATGGAAAGAATGACAAACGATGAGCTCATAAAATATCTCGAGTTGTAAGGTATCATCGGTGATATACAATGCGGTTTCCGTAGATGAGGATCAACTGGTGACCTCCTTCCGTATTACGTATTTGTAGACAGCAACAATCGAAAAGCATGGCGAATCAAAGACCATTACTTTTGATATCTCAAAAGATTTCAACCAACTAATCGCATATGCAATTCCTGGTAAATTGCGTGGTTCGATTAGTAGCTTTCTCTTCAGTAAATTCAGGTGGTAGTTGATGTGAATCTTTTCATGTTATTTCAGGAGTATCCCAGGGCTCCATACTGTCGCTAACTCTTTTTCTGTTGCAGATCAATTATCTGATCCGCTCCACGAAGAACAAAATATTTGGGCTATCGGACAACTGTACCCTGGTGCCTCATTCTCTTCTTGAATTCAGGCTTGGAGAAGATATGAGAGTGGTCAATTTTAATACAAACAGGACGCTATCAACAACGTTCTCCAAAAAAGTGTAAAACCTTCAATCATGCAAGTACAAATTGCCTCAGAAATAAACATACATCTACTAAGTATCATCGAGTTTATTGGCATAACCATATATCAGCCATTGCCAAATCTGTTTCTGTTAAACTAAGTTTTCTTTTCAGGGCTAAGTTTTAGTACTGTTCTCATATGTGGAGCTCTGCAGCAAACACTCATTATATCTATTGGATAGCGTCCAGAAGGGATTATTACATCTCATCAACCACCCGGAGATCACGGAAGATTTCCAGCTTCTAGCTCGAAGACGGTTGGTTGCTGATTTTTCTCGTTTTTACAGATACGTCCATGGAAAATGCTCTGAAGAATTGAAAGGCTTAGTTCCGAAAAGAATCCAGTTCCAAAGAAAAAGCAGGTTTGAGGAAAACTTACATCAGCGAACGGTCCAACTAGCAGTTGGACAAGTCTCAAAATTTCCGGAATCATACTGTTCATTTAAAGTGACTATAAATTATAGTAAATTGGAAGAGACAAAAAACACTGACAACTGGCCGGAGGGTGCGCTAAGTACAAGGTTTTCTCACAGACCACAGACGAAGACTTCCAATCCAGTCTGAACACTACAAACCTGAATGATGCTGTTGACTAGGTGAGTCATCCATTCTCACTTCTCCATGAAAACATACAGAGCATTAAAAACAAGTGCTGTGGTATGAGTGTTTATTCAGGCCCGAAATAATGATTATGATATGATGTGCATCAGTGAACATTGGTTGAAACAGTCTAAGTGTTTGCTATTTGCTATGCATGGCTGGATCACTGGCTCTATTTATGCTAGGTCTAACACTGCTCATGGTGGATCCATGATCCTATACTCTAGGCAATAAATGTTAGTTTGAAAAATTAAAAAACAATTTTCAATTATTAAGAAGTAATCCAACAGTAATAGCAAACAAATTAACTTGATAAAATGAATTAATCTTCAGAGGGTTGAGAAAAACAGTAGTGATGAAAAAATAAGGTAATCCTGCCACGCTGACCTCTTCGCGCATCGTGTACCGAGTCGACAGGAAACCGAACGATTTAAATTTCAGACAGTGTTGCTATACCTAGACAACCGAAAGAGAGACCACGTCAAAACAAATACAGCAGACGCCAGAAGATTTAGTAGCTCTGTAATTGGCCGAATCATGTTTAGGGGGTGGGATCTGAATGTTAGCAGTCTGTACAGGTACGGTCTCGGTCAATCAGATAGAAAATTAAATTTTCATTATTGTTTTGGAAGTGTTATTGATCGAGTGTTAAAAAGTGAAAATATTGTGTGTATAATGACTACAGATACTGCAGATGAAAGTACTGTTGCAAATTATTCTCCGAAAAAGCGGCCTAAGAAAGGTAATTTTACTTTGAATGAAAAACAGATCATTTTCAACGTCTATAATAGACAAATGCAAATAGATTCTGCACCTATCAACGAAATCGTCGAATAAGTGGCAAATATTGTGGGAGTTCGTAAAACTAGTGTTTACATAAAGGAGGATAAGGAGATCTCATAATTGCGGATAGTGTTACTGATTTCGACATAAATCTGATTAGTAGGAAAGTGCATCAGTTTTTTCATAGAAATGAATTACCTACAATAGATAAAATATTGAATGAAGTGAACAGTGATGTTGATCTGCCAAATTTTAAAAGAACAACATTCCGTAAAATATTAAAAAAAATGGACTTCAGATTCCAGAAGAGGGGGAGGAATGGTTTATTATTGGAGAAAGAGGAAATAGTCTTGTGGAGGAGAGACTATCTTAAACAAATTAAAAACTACCGCGAAGAGAATAGAAAAATCTATTACCTGGATGAAACGTGGGTGAATGATGGGCACACTAAATCAAGTGTTTGGGTGGATGCATCGGTCAAAACAGCCAGACAGGCTTTCCAAGAAGGTTTATCGACTGGATTGAAGAATCCCACAGGTGAGTGGTAGTTATATTATGCATGAATAATTCATGTATAAAATAATATAATATTCATGATTTTCAAATGATACACAAGTTCTGTTGGTTCGTTTTTGATTGAAATCGCTAATTTCTTGATAAACTTATTTGATTTTTATTCTGATTCAAATCTTGATTTGAATCATGCTTACTCTGTATCAAGAATAGGCACGTCATCAGGTATTTCATCATATTTTTTGAAACCATAATTTTTGCCTAAAACTAACTGCAGAATGAAGGTTTTAGAATACCCTTTATGAAAATATTCCTGTTATTCCTTGCAAATTATGCTATAGGGTGAAACCCATACATACTGTTCATTATCCAGTACCTGGTATCACAACGATCCTGTTTCGAATTGTTAGCATGCCGCTTTCTTTCAAGGACGTTCTATATCATGTTTTCAATCTATATTTACAACAGCAATAGGATAATTCAATTTGGACGAATAGATGGGATCTTATTAAGGGTCTGTTGCTACTTCTGGGTTTCTCTTTATCTCTATTGCTACTGTAAATTAACTTAAGTAGGCTGTGTATCACCTACCTTTCGTCAAAAGGTTTTCAGTGATTTAACTCAATTCTCTAATTATCAAAATTAAGTATTTTCTTGAATTATGAGATTTCACATGATTAAGTTAGATGGAAATAGACACATGCAATCATTAATAGAAATCATTTTTATGTCTTTGCAGGTAAAGGCAAGAGAGTCATCGTTTGCGATATTGGAAGTGATACTGGATTCGTTCCCGACGCACTGTGGTCATTCGAATCGAAGAAATCTGGTGACTACCACGAAGAAATGGATGGACCCAACTTCGAAGAATGGTTTGGAAATATTTCACTGAAATTGGAAGACGGATGTGTCATCGTATTGGACAATGCGTCTTATTATGCTAGACGCACAGAAAAACTCCCGACATCTGCCAGTAGAAAAGCCACTATTCAAGAATGGCTACGTTCAAAAAATATTGCTTTCGGGGATGATTTGATTGAAGCAGAGCTTCTTCGAATAGTCAAAATCCACAAACCAGCGTATAATAAATATGTAGTAGATGAAATGGCTCGAAACCAAAATAAAATCGTGTTGCGACTCCCGCCCTATCATTGCGAGCTCAATCCCATCGAACTGGTTTGGGCTGAGATGAAGAATTATGTGGCATCTAAGAACACATCATTCAAATTTCAAGACATGAAGAAGCTTTTCGCCGAATCCATTGAAAAGATTGATGCTGTCAAGTGGCAAAACTGCATTAAGCATGTCGTAGAGAAGGTCGAACCGAGAATGTGGCAATTAGATCACATAAGATACGAACAACTGGATCCTATTATTGTCAATCTCGAGTATGTTTCAAGTTCATCATCTGAATCTGATAATGACGATGATAATCCTTGATGTCCTTTTTTTATGTAACTCTTGTAATATATATGTTTCAATAATGTTCTACTAGCAGAAAATATACCTACAACATCATTTGCGTATTACATTGCCTGTTTTTTATGATAATTCAATCAGTCATATCCGAAACTATTGCGTGAATACTTCATTTTAGAATGAAATTCTACATCATTGATGTCCATTACTTAATTCAGAGTTCAATTTCGTGATCAAATGGAAGCCAGTCCCTGGATTCAACCCTGTGTGACATCACGTTCAGGCCTCGTGCGTTTGTTTTGTTTACAATCTCTCTTTTCGTTGTATCAAGTATAGTTAAATATCCCAATCATATTTGATTTCCTAATATTAATAATATGTCACTCGAAGGCCACTGTGAGGTGTCTGTGGTTTATTTGAGCGATACTGATTTAACTGTTATTTGTTTTTACAGGCAACTTTGATTTATTCCTTGAAATATGTAAATGTATTTTGAATGAGCTCTCTACCGGTCGATATAATAGTATAGTTATGTGTGGTGATTTTAATGTTAAGTTTAATGTTTTTATTAAAAGGGCTTCTGCCTTGTGTGATTTATTAAGTTCTTTTGGATTTTTTCAGCAAGATTTATCATACAACGAGGGGTAATAACTGCCTCGATAATATTTTTCTAAATTTTCGTCCACTGAAGGAGATGGCAAGGGTAGTCAAAGTTGAGTTTTCTGACTATTACGCACAGGAAGTAGAGATGAATCTTTCTGCAAGGGCAGTGAAAAATAAGTGTCTCAAAACTACGCCCCTTACGCTGGGTGGATTTGTTGCTATGCATGATGACCTTGCTGGCTCGGATTGGGATTATGTTGATGATGACTTGGGGTGTAATGAGGCATTCGAAATGTTTCATCATAAGTTTGTGCAGTCATTTCTTACATCTTTTCCTAAGAGGGTTGTTCGCGATCGAACTATTCAGTCTGGGGGTGGGTGGTTCACGAATGAGCTAGCACAAATGAGAGAGCAGCTAAATTTCGTAAGCGAATTATATGACCAGTTCAGAACTGATGACCTAAAAAAGCACAGAAATAGATTGAAATATCTTTATCGCCTGGAAATTCGAAAGGCCAAAATTTCGCATAATAATAACCTACTCAATATGTCTTCACACAAGTCTCGAATATCTTGGAAGATCGTGGTGGGTCTCTGGATGCTAATAGGTACAATGAGTACTTTACCAGTATAACAGATATTATTTCATTCAATATACAGATCTGAATGATACATTCAAGAAAGAACTTCCTTCCGTTACAACGTTCTGTTTTTCAGAGGTAGGCCACAACACTATTCGTGACGCAGTGGGGTCCCTGAAAAATACCAAGTCAACTGATTTTTATGGTCTGTCAAGCACTATCGTTAAGAGAAATATTGATTCCATTATTCATCCACTTACGAAATTGATGAATAAATGCATAAGATCTGACATCTTTCCCGACTGTCTTAAAATCTCGAAAACTCTACCTGTGTTCAAGAAGGGGGATGTTGAGGACGTTAAAAACTATCGCCCTATCTTCTTGATACCGGTTTTATCGAAGATAATCGAAAAATTCTCTGCAGACAAATAATTGATTTCTTTGAGAGCGAATTCTTGTTTTCGATTGATCAGTATGGATTTAGTCGGGGTAGGAGTACATCTGGTGCGCTTCTTTCTTTTATCGGTCGTACGATGGAGTGTTTTGAGTTAGGTCTTCACTTTTTTTTCATTTACATAAAACAGCATCAGAAATTTTCAATGACAATCCATAAGATGCGAAATGAGAACAAGCAATCAACATTGAAAACTTGCCAGCCACCGCTACACAAGGAGTTCCAATCGCATTTTCAATGAACGCAGCGAAACGGCAAAGAGATCAACCTGAGTGTGTATTTTGTTCGCAATAGCAACCGAGCGATCTGTGAAGAGGTTCCTTGAGTAATTCGTTGGTCAGTCCAGATCGAAACGCCAAGTATCGAAGACATCTTCGCTGTACCCTTTCCAGGCAATCTATGGAAACAGGTATGTGGGGACCAAATCATGCAACCATATTCCACCACCGAACGTAGCAAGGAACAGCATAGCAGCTTCAGAACATCGAAATCGTCAGAGTTACGCATCACTAAACCGAGCATTTGGAATGCCTTCTTCGTAACATTTGATATGTGTTCGTTAAAATTCAGACCTTCATCGAGTGTGATCCCCAGATCTCTGACCGAGCTGACGCGGGCCAAAATCTGCCCTCCAACATCATACCGATATTCAATTTTTTCTTTGCATCGTGTATATGTGATAACAGAGCACTTTCTAAGGTTGGGATAGAGATGGTTCTGTTCCGTCCACTCATAAAGACTGTCTAACTGACTCTGCAGATACTCAGCATCAGAAACACTTTTAACAATCGAATAAACCTTCATATCATCGGCAAAGAGAAGGAAATCAGTTGACAAAATTCGTCCAACGTCGTTAACAAAGATGTTGAATAAAAAAGGCCCAATGTGAGATCCCTGGGGAACACCGGATCTCACACAAATCTCTTTTGAATAAAAGTTTTTGTACCAAACTATCTGCTTCCGGCAGTATAAAAAACTACGAATCCATTCCAGTAATGACCCCCTTATCCCGAGTGAAAAGATTTTACCAATAAGCAGATTGTGGTTCACTTTATCAAACGCCTTGGAAAAGTCGGTACATACGACGTCGAGCTGGTATCACTCATCGAAGCATTTTACGATATCACTGGTGAAGAGAAGTAAATTAGAGATTGTGGAGCGTTGATTACGGAACCCATGTTGTTCTTTTATGATAACTGATGTGCACACCCAAGATAAATAATTGCTTATCATGCACTCCAATAATTTGGGTAACGCAGATTGAATGCATATTCCTCTATAGTTAGAAACAACTGATTCATCGCCTGATTTGAATATGGGAACTAAAAAACTTAACTTCCAAAATGATGGGAAAACCCCACTCAACGACAAATTATAAAGGTCACATATCGGACCAACCAAAGTGAAAATACATTTATTCAAGATAAAAGTTGGGACTCCATCGGGTCCAACTGAAGTTTTGAGCTTTGACTAACTTATCAACTCAAAAATGTCGCTTTGTGTGAACTGTATTGACGATAAATCCACCACATTATCATATTCAAAATGGGGTGGCACGACATACTCCTTACTATAGACTTTAGAGAAAAAATCAGCAAAACAGTCTACTATTTCACCTCCGTCTGATGAGTTTACACCCCCGCACTCCAAGGTATTCGGTAATTCATGCGAATACTTCTTGTGATTGATATATCTCCAAAAGTTCTGGGGACTCGACCTGATATCTGCCTCAATAGAATCAATATACCTGAAATACAAACAAGATCCAAGTTCATGACAACCAGCTCTAAGCTCCCTGAATCGCAAATACTCCTCACGAGATCCCGTTCTCTTATACTACCTATGAGCTCTATTTTTGCGTCACACCATATGTATAAGCTCTGAATTCAACCATTTTGAATATCTACTGGGTGCAAAAGTTTTTAGAGGTATAAATCGATACATTGCTTCGTACACATTATTATAAAGCTCACATACTGTCCTGTTGATATCATTGTTGTCCAAAGACCAATCACAAGAGCATAAAAAACTATTAATTCCGATATAATCACCCCTAATGAACATAAACTGAACATCCCTGTAGTCTTAACACTTTTACTCAGCGAAAAATGGCACATCTATATGAAGGGCAACATGATTGCTACAATTGTTCACCAATAAATCCGAAGCGACACCAACTACTGCGGAATCGATATCACTAAACACTAAGTCTAATAGTCTATTTCGAGAATTTACACATTTGTTCATCTGATGGAGATTTTACTTCCGATACACACGCGGCCGGACTTTCACTCCCGCACAGAACAAAATCTCCATTTCCCCGCCAGTGAAATGTGGGGTCATTATAATCTCCACATAGAAGAAACCGATCACCTGAATATCGTAGAGAAACCTCCTCAATGGCTGAGCAGTGTGCCGAATATACATCTTCATTGGCGTTTGGGGGTATGTAAACACAGCCTAAGATCATTCTGTCAGTATTATTAGACACAAGCAAGAAAAGCTGTTCAACACTTCTCTGTGAGATTCCACCCATCTTTTTAGAACTAGTGAGATCATTTCTATCCATTCTTAAAACCCTATATGAAGAAGAATCATCCGCATCATAAAACGAAGAGTTAAGCCAAGTCTCAGTAATAACAACAATATCGTACAATTCGTGTGCAAGGATCGGAAATATCGATTTGAGTTTAGTACGTATACCACCAGCATTCTGATAATATATACTGAGATGTAATGGGGGTGTTTTTAGTTTTTTCATAATTGTGGGGATTCCCCTCGCGAACTTCGCATAAAGATCCTTTTCACCATCTTTTTCACGTTGTTCCAACTTCCCCAAAACTCTCTTCAAATGAGTTCCTCAAAACAGTCCTAACAATCCCCGAATTCGACAAGACAATCTTCATTGGTCTTGGTTTAGTGCCTTTTTTACCAACAGGTATTACCTTTTCAATAACATCTTCCTTGATATCTATCATATCTAGAATCTTCACAACCTCAGCCTTATCATGTAGAATTCTCTGATTTAGGCTTTGGCTATTGGATTCAATTTGTACACCATTACGTTATTTACTTTAGAATTTCTTTCATTAATCTCCGCAATGAGTTCTTCAGGATCACCATTAATTTCTGGAACATTTTTCATAGAATTTTTCAGTTTCTATCTCATTGCTCTCTTTTAACATCACAAGCTCCTCCTTCAGTTTCCTAACTTCCCGTTCCTATTTCTTTCGTTTTTGTGGACCTGACCAAAGCATCCGGCTGCGTGTAACGAGACAAACTTTTACTTAAGCTTCACAAATACGGTTTCAACGATGTCAGTATGGCCATTATAAACTCTTTTCTATCCAACAGAAGGCAGCATGTTTTCGTTAACGACAAATTCTCAAGAAACATGCCTATCAGTAACCCATCAGGGGTCTATCATGGGCACGGTACTGTTTTTGATCTTCATTAATGATTTTTCTTGTTTTACTGATGAAGCTGACTCAACGTTATTTGTTGACGATGAGACTCTATCTGTTCGGAATGATAATATAGATGAACTTCAGGGGTTATATGAGAGGGCTCGGGACCAGGCATTGAGATGGTTCTCAGTTAATGGTCTTAGCAGGAATAACGAAAAAACACAGACCATGTTGTTGAGTTTGAAGGGCGAATCTGACATGCGTGGCTCTGGTAGTGTTAAATTTTTGGGCATATATTTGAATCCGACAATCAAGCGGGATTTTCATGCTACAAATCTATCAACCAAGATCAGTAGGAATATTTTCGTTTTGAGACAGCTTGCGTCCTCAGTGTCGGAGGCTGTTATTGGCACTGTTTTTTTGCTAACATAGAATCCCATTTGAAATATGATATCGTGGCATTGGGCAACTGCGCATCTAGCTTTCCGTTATTTAGACTCCAACGGAGGGCCCTCAGAGTGGTGGCTGAACTGAACTATAGAAACTGTTGCAGGGCGGCATTTAGAGACTTGCGAATCCTCACTTTTTCCGCTCTATTTGTGCTGGAATGTCTGCTTTTTGCTCACGGAAGCATTTATTTTTCTTCTTGGGCATTCTTCTTCTATTAGTTCAAATAATTAATGATTTTTAAGTCACTCACGCTGTAAGACTATGAATGGAAAAATCAAACGGAGAAGTGCTGGGTAACAACAACAGCATGAAGTGTAACAACGAAAGCATGATATATTCTGTCGCCACCATTCAGGGTAAACTTTGAAAATGTGGTTGAAACTGTACTGAACCTTTGTTCTAGTAACCATCTAGGAATTCTATGAATTTGTCCTAGGTTCTAGGTGTATCGTACACAAAATTGTTGCATAACTTCGTTGGTAGATATTGATTTGTAACACTACTCCAACTTAAAAACAACAAAAATAATAGAGAGCGGAGATAAGCATTTAATATTTCAGAATTTAAAAACAGGATCATCTAAGAAAATATTTCTTACAGGTACAACATCAGTCAAACTATTGAAAATATCAGTGACTATATCCGTTATGAATGCTGCAACTTTCGGTCCAAATTCAGTCATGGCAAGCTCCCAGTTTTCATTCAGAAATTTATCCATTACCTCATCTGAAAAGATGTGAAAGTTTATAACTGGAATGCAAAATTATGTCAAATTGTATTGTATTTCGTGAAGTATTCGGTTATAACAAAAACAAGTATTATTTTTTGAGGAATTTACTGAATAATTGTAATTCGTAACGCGTTTCACTACACCGTAGGTTCTTCAGACGAATGTATGTACAAAAATTATGACAACTATATATAGATACAATTGAGAATATAAATACAAATGTTTTTAAGTAATTAAAAGCTTATTGAGTTGCTTCTTCTTAAGTGGTTATTGATGACAGGTATATCCAATAAAATTGAGGAATATATTGCTCCCTGAAAAGATTCAATAGAGGTGAAAGGCTTGAATCGACTTCTTCATTAATAAATCTACCTGAGTGTTTGTGTTTATTGATTTCTAAAGTTTGCCAAAGATTTACTTTCCAAAATTTATTATCTGTATGCAAAATTTCAAAGTATGGGTCGATAGAGTGATTATTTTCTAGGAGATGGTTCGAGTAATTTGAATCTGTTTTTATTTGAAAAACTGCGTTAATGTTCCGATATTCTAATATTGAAAGTTCTATGTGCTCTTCCAATGTAGAAATTATCACAGTCATTGCAAGTCAATCTATAAACACCTGATTTATTATTTTTATCTGATTTGGTTTTATTGTTTTTTATATATTTGCCTGAGCTATTATTAGTTTGGAAAGCTATGTTGAAATTACTTCTACTCAAGAATGATTTCAGTTTTTCACTTGTAATGCCAACGTAGGTTAAGGTGTTGAATTTTTTTCAATTTATCGACAGGGTAAACTTCATTCAATGCGATTCTACTTTATTATTTATTCAAAATATTGTTTATTATTTCGGGATTATAACCATTATATTTGGGTTTCTGTTTAATTAAATTTAATTCTTTGTTGCAATTTTCTGGTGATAACGGAATGTTAATCTATCTATGAATAAAATTATTGAATGCTGACATTTTATGTTGATATGGATGACACGACGAGTTATGTATTATATCTGTATGTGACGGCTTGTTACGTGTAACAAATTTTTTGAGTTATTGCTTTCTATTTCGGTTGTGAATTCAATTTTTGGATGTAATGAATTTATATAGTTTTCAAAAATTTTCAAC
Source organism: Cryptolaemus montrouzieri (assembly GCA_013387265.2). Classification (NCBI taxonomy): domain Eukaryota; kingdom Metazoa; phylum Arthropoda; class Insecta; order Coleoptera; family Coccinellidae; genus Cryptolaemus; species Cryptolaemus montrouzieri. The sequence continues at coordinate 33,734,920 of JABFTP020000103.1, forward strand.
TGTCTATTTGTTCCTTTGAAGCAAATAATGATATCGTCTACATAGCGATACCAATATAAACAATATTTACTGAGTGGTTGGTTATGAATTAATTTCTATAAATTATTCATGAATATTTCTGCTAACAAAGGACTCAACAGATTGCGCATAATCAAGCCGTCTTCACAAGTATAATATTTGTTATTGAAAAGGAAATTATTTTGGTCTAAACAAATTTGTAATAATGAAAGAATATCTGATTTAATGATCGTATTGACATGAGTCTTTTCTAATAATTCTTTAACTAAGTAGTACGTATCTTTCGGAGGAATGTTGGGAAATAGATTTTTAACGTCGAAAGAAATGAGTTTGGAATCTTTGATTTTGGCAATTAATTCGTATGTATTTTTGACCGAAAATTCAAATTGGAAATTGCAATGTTTTATTAGCAAGTTGTTAAGGAATGTCGAAAGTTTGAAAGTACATGCCGTTACATAAGAAACAACAGGTCTAATAGTAATTAGGTTCATGAAGTTTTATCAACAAATATAATTCTGGTCTGTAATTACTGATTTTGCTGTCGAAATTACGTTCTTAACTTCTTTCTGAAATTTATCGATAGGATCCTAAGTTGATGTTATATAGTTTCCGGCTGTTAAGAATTCTTCAGTTTTTGAAATATAATCGGTTTTACTAATCGCGATGACGGTGTTACCTTTGTCTGCTCTAGTGAATACTATATTGTTATTGGTAATATTTTCAAGAATTGTACTTATTATTTTACAATTGGAATTGCAATGAGGTGATTATTTCGAAAAATCTTCTTCGATGATTTTTGCTTTTTGATGTTTGGCTAATATATTTTCTTTTGAATTTTTGAGAATGATTTCGGAGTCAATACCTAACTGTTCAAAATTAGTTTTAGTATGTTTCGGATGTAAATTATGTTTGAATCCTCTTTCTTATAGATCCGTTTGTTGTTGTAAAAATCGGTATCAGTTGGATTAGTAAATCTGTCAAAAATTTCATGGTCTGAAAATTTATCAGTGCAAGGTTTGGGTGGAGAAATTTTGAGTTTGAGTGAATTTAACTTTTCTGCTGGTGCTGAAACTTTTTCTCTTAACAGCCGCAAACTATATAACGTCAACTAAGGATCCTACCGCTAAATTTCTGAAATAAGTTAAAATCGTAATTTCGACAGCAATATCAGTAATTACAGACCACGAAAAAAATATATATTCATTGACTCCAATCCACAATGCCCGCGTCTGTCTTTCCTTGACCTTTCAGGTAACTTAGACATTGTCCATCAATTATCACAGCTCTACAAAAAATTTTTTTTTTATTGTTGCCCTGGATATCATCGCAAATTTTATGTTTTCAAGTGCCCAGATTACGAATATATTCATGAAAGTTCTCAATGTGCTCGTATTTTCATGATTTTGCATTTCTTATATTTTGAACAGTTATAAGCTTGTTAGAAATAAAATTTAATTTTCCAGTCATTATTAGGCTTCTGAGCAACTTTTTCGCGCATACAAACATCACCTGATCCCCACTCTCAGACCGCTTGCTCCACAGAACAGCTGAGATCCCAGTTATTTGACAATATTGAAGTACATATACACGTAAATCTGGATAAAGTGTCATGGATTAATATTTTGTTTCAATTACTGAATGTCCATTCTTATATATTTGTCTTCTAGTCTAAAATATGAGTTCGTCACGAAGAAAGTGTAAATATTGTAGTGATTCATTTTGTTATATTTGCGGTGTTTATATACCAAAAAACAAAAAGAAATATCACAGACTTTTTCAAGGAGACTTATGTTGAATATTTTGGTTTCAAAATGGACAAATTAGATAAAGCATGGGTTCCTAATAAAGTTTGTAAGTCCTGTGTTGAGTCTTTACGGTTGTGGAAAAAGGTGAACGTTCTGGATTAGACTTTGGTATTCCTATGATCTGGATAGAGCCTACGAATCATTTAGATGATTGTTACTTTTGCGTAGTAGATGTTAAAGGGTTTAATCGAAATCAAACGTGGAGATACCCAGACTTACAGTCATTTCATTTTAGTGAAAATGAAGGATTAGTGTATTGTAATGATATCGCGAAGCTGCTTATAGACATGGGTTTAAAAGAGTACAAATCTACTGAATGGCGCCTTTTTATTGATAGTTGCAAAAGAAGTTTAAAATGCGTCTTATTGCACAATGGAAATAAATTTGCATCAATTCCAATTGCACATTCAACGAAACTCAAAGAAGAATATGAAAATGTAAAATTAGTTTTAGAGAAAATTAAATACTCTGAGCATCAATGGCCGATCTGTGTGGATTTAAAAGTGGTTAATTTTTTACTTGGCCAACAAAGTGGATATACAAAATACCCTTGCTTTATTTGTATGTGGGATAGTAGAGCAAATCAACTTCATTGGGAACAAGATGTTTGGCCTGTAAGAAATTCTTTAACTGTCGGTAAAGCCAACGTAATAAGGGAGCCGCTGGTGAGCAGAGACAAAATCATACTTCCACCATTAAATATTAAGTTAGGTATGATTAAGCAATTTGTAAAAGCGTTGAACAAAGACGGAAATTGTTTTAATTACATTTGCAGAAAATTTCCGAAGCTTAGTATGGAAAAATTGAAAGGTGAAATATTTGATGGTCCTCAAATACGGCAATTGATGAAAGACTCAGATTTTATCAAAGTTATGACTGTTCCGGGAAGTAAAGCTTGGAAAAGTTTTGTGTTGGTTGTCGAAAATTTTCTAGGTAACCATAAAGCAGCAAATTATGAACAAATTGTGCAAAATATGCTGACAAACTTTCAGACTCTAGGAGAAAATATGAGTATTAAGTTACACTATCTCCGCAATCATCTAGATAAATTTCCGGATAATTTAGGAAATTATAGTGAGGAACAGGGAGAGCGGTTTCATCAAGATCTAAAAGTGATGGAAGAAAGGTATCAAGGTCGATGGGATTGTCACATGATGGCAGATTACTGCTGGTCTTTGAAAAGAGATTGTCTCCTGAAAAATTATAGAAGAATAGCTCATAAAAGGCGTTTTATGGAAATATGAAATATATTTTCGACATTTTCCTCTTTATTTACTTCGATGTATCCGAATTTCTCAAAACATAACTGACATTATAAATATATCTGTTATTTTGTTTCTTGTTTTACGATTTTGTTATGTAAAATGAAAATAAAGATTCAAAAAGAAATCAGAGCAAATCCTACAAAATCATTGATAGTTTCACGAATTGTGTGCATAAATAGACCCAAAATCATTTTCATATCTAGGGCAACAAAACCATTGTAGACCAGTGTTATCATATCATATAACCTCTAAACACACGGACATTTACAACACCCATACCATCGCCGGACTCGAACCGGCAGCCGCATGTGTGCAAAGTGGAAAGCATGTGTTCTTTCCACCAGGCCACAGGCGGTGGTCCCCGAATTATATTCGTTGATAAAACTTCATAAACCTAATAACTCTCTTAGACCTGTTGTTTCTTATGTAACGATAATTCAGAGAAATTAATTCATAATCAACCACTTAGTAAATATTGCTTATACTGGTATCAATATGTAGACGATATCATTATTTGCTTCACAGGAACAGGTAGACAGTCGAAAATTTTCGAAAATTATATAAATTCATTACATCCAAAAATTGAATTCACAAACGAAATAGAAAGCAGTAACTCAATAAATTTCTTACACGTAACAATTTCGAATGAAAATGGAAAACATGTTCTCCCAATCTACCATAACAGTTTTATTCATAGATTGATTAACATTACGTTATCACCAGAAAATTTCAACAAAGAATTAACTTTAATTAACCAAAAATAATGGTTATACTCCCAAAATAATAATATTTTGAATAAAAACAAAGTAGAATCGCATTGAATGAAGTTTATCCTGTCGATAAATTGAAACAAAAATTCACAGACCAACACACGTTGGCATTACAAGTGAAAAACTGAAATCATTCTTGAGTAGAAATAATTTCAACATAGCTTTCCAAACTAATAATAGCTTAGGCAAATACATAGAAAACAATAAAACCAAATCAGATAAAAATAATAAATCAGGTGTTTATAGATTGAATTGCAATGACTGTGATAATTTCTACGTTAGTAAAACACATTGCGCGAATCATCTCTTAGAAAATAATCACTCTTTCGACCCACTGTTCAAAATTCTGCATACAGATAATAAATATCGGAAAGAAGATCTTTGGGAAACAAATCAACAAACTCAAACACTCAGGTAGACTCATTAATGAAAGAGTCGATTCAAGTCCTTCGCCTCTATTGACTCTCTTCAGCGAGCAATCTATTCCTTAATTGTACTGGATATACCTGTCATCAATAACCTCTTAAGAAGAAGCAACTCAATAAGCTTTGAGTTACTGAAGAACATTTGTTATATATTTTCAACTGTATCTATATACAGTTGTCATAATTTCTGTACATCCATTCGTCTGAAGAAGCTACGATGTAGTGAAACGCGTTACGAATTACAATTATTCAGTGAAATTCCTCAAAAAATATTACTTGTTTTTGTTATTGATAATGGAATTCTACCAATAAAGGCCTCCCAAATTCAAATATTCGGTTGTAGGTTGGTAAGACGTATACATCTCGTATACGTTACAAGATGTCGTGAATCAATACTTGTGCTAATTCAAGAAAGAATTCAAAATACTGAATAGCAACTATAGTTTTCAAAATTATCAAAAAGTTGACACAAAAGTTATCTGCTTGAATCTACATCACCGAATAAGCCGAACGTTTGTGACAGTATACTGGGTGTTAATTTCTCACGAGTCAGCTGCCTGTTTGCCCTATTAACATTTATTGGTACGCCACTGGTGCATTCTGTATAATAAATGTGATTATTCATTCATTTTGGAAACAAGATACTCAATTTCAATAATTTATGTAACTGTTGGTATATTAAGCTCAAATCTTCCACGCCTTTGAAATTTCAATTTTGCAATGTAAGATAACTCTTCTCTGAAACTTTTCTTGTTTCTCCTTATTTTACTTCGGAAACTATGATAGTTATAAGAAATTGTATGAGGCGAAATGGCTTAAATTGAACGAATAAATACATACGATATACCGAATATATCAGTGGCGCACTAGAAAAAGGTGAATGAGTAACTAGGGAACTTGACCCTAGAGAAAAATATCACCCTGTATACTTTCAGATACTTTCGGCGATCTACTAAAATATATCTCAATAGGTATCGAGTCTCAACAATTGTGGGAATTAATCAAATATATTTTCGAACTTTCAATATAAGGAATACGTTTTAATTATTTAGATTAATGAATATCTCAGAAACGCAAAATTATGCAAGATATAGAAAAGTTTGTGAATTCGATGGTTGATTCAATTTTCAGCAGAAAATTTTGCAATCTGTTGTTGCTATTGAGAAAAATCTGTAAAATTTGTGGTATTTAGGAAACTGTGGAATTCATAATTCTTCAACTTTTCGATTCATGAGAACAACTTTAATTGAGAAGGAAAGCATTTGTGATGTCTTTTTTTATTCTTCATGATAATGTAGCTATTTTAATTTCATATTTTTTCCCATCCTTGTGAACCAGGGGTGCTTAAATTTGAAATGCTGGCGATCTACCTCAATATTTTTAGACTACTTACGATCGACTCAGAGAGGCTGCAAGTATGTATGATACAGAGTTGTCGTACATACACTATACACCCTACCTACCTACCTAGGTAGGATGTACCGTAGCATATTTAGATATTAGCTTTCCGCACAATATACATTATTTTAGTCAAGGTTTGTGTTAGGTTTATTTATGTTTTTCTCTATAATATCAATGAAAAAACTCATAGTTATTCAAAATTGGTTGTTATGAAACAAAAGAGTTAGATATGGTGGTAAAATTAACTGAAGAGTGATTTTGGATGTTGAAGCGTGACACTGCATGTCCTCAGCATACTTTTCATAAGATGGTACGTAACCACTTAGATTCGGATATTTATCTTCAGATATAAAACACCAGAAATTTGTATCAAATGCTGTAGCTTTAAGATGTATTTCGGATATAATCTTCTCTAACTCATTATCAACAGAACATGAGTTCATATTAAACTGACTTGCTATTTCAGTAGCTAATTTCTTAATGTTTTTACATGAAAAAGCATAACTTGTAAAAGATGCTATATTTGCCAATTTTCTGCAATCATAAAAACGCATTTCAAATTGTCCCAAAATATTTGATAATTCAGCCTCATACGTATCAAAATTCAACTGAGGAATCCTTGCTTTCAAAGACGGAAAATGTTTCAGATCCTTTCTTTTCAGTTGATCTACCATAAGTTGCAACTTACTTTTGAATGCGTTTACTGCGCTAATCATCCCAATAATAGTTTTTTCTTCACCTTGAAACTCCACGTTAATGCTGTTTAAGTGCATTGTGATGTCAGTCAGAAATGCCAAATCAGGCAGCCATTTTTCGTTTTTCAACATTAGAGTGTCATCACCTCTTCCGTCTAGAAAAGCTGTTACTTCCGCGATAATTCTTGAAACCTTTCTAGGAATTTTTGGCGACTCAACCACCTGACGTCCGTGTGAAGAACTAAGTCAGTGTGTTCAGCTGACTCTCTTCTTCTAAGTGCAACTTAAAGAGCAGCCGTTGCAAGCTACGTGCACGGATGGAATTCACAATTTTTGTTGCAATGCCCTTAATTTCATCCGTGTTCAAAACTTTTGAACACAAAACTTGTTGATGTATATTGCAATGGAATGAAAAAAATTAAGGGAAATCTTCCTTATCTCGACACAATGCCACAAAATCGTTTTTGTTTTCAGTCATTGCTGGTGCTCCATCTGTTGTAATGCACACTAATTTATATATTGGTAGCTTGTAGTTTGTTACAAAATTGAAGAAAACGTCATATATACCTTCGCCATGGGTCTTCCCCTTCAGAGGAATGATTGTCAAAAATTCTTCCTTACCAACATGTCATTGAATACCATCCGAATGAAAATACACAGCTGGACAGTGTCTGTCATATCGGTGGATTCTACAAACTGTAGAGAAAAGTATGTACGTTTCATGATATCATCTCTTAGTTTATGTACCATGTCCTGACTCATGACTTCAGTACACCTTGTTACAATTGGAAGAGATAACTGAAGTTCTCTAATAGCAGACATGATTTCTGTTTTATTTTTAAAATCTCCAAATAAAGTCTCACACGCTTCAATAAATGCTTCCTTCACAACCGATCCATCTTCGAATGGTTTCTTGTGTTTCGCCAATATATGAGATATTCTTAATGAAGCTATCGTAGCAGCTTTTGATTAGAGAAAAGTATGTACGTTGCATGATATCATGTTTTAGTTTATCTGGCATGTCCTGACTCATGACTTCAATACGCCTAATTGCAGTTGGACGAGATAACTGAAGTTCTCTAATAGCAGACATGATATCTGATTTATTTTTGAAATCTCCAAATAAAGACTCACCCGCTTCAATAAATATTTCCTTCACAACCGATCCATCTTCGAACGGTTTCTTGTGTTTCGCCAATATATGAGATATTCTAAATGAAGCGATCGTAGCAGCTTTTGATTGTTTGGCTGATCTTGTGAACATGGTTTGTTCTTTTTCAAACAAGATATCAAATCACGTGCTTTCGTTTTCTTGATTCACTCTGTGGCGGAAAATCCTTTTCATAATTTTTATGAACCGTTTTATGATACCTCTCTAAGTTACCACGGTTAGGTATTGCTACTGACGCACGACAAATAAGACAAATGCACTTATCCTTCACCATACAAAAGAAAAATTCTTCCTTCCAATCATTATTAAAATGAAACGTTTTAGATTTCTTCGCTGCACTCATTTTGCACTATTTAATAATAAAATTTGTATCGACGTAGTATTGCCTTCAAGTTACAATTCAGAATGACTTCAATTCCTGCAGGTGCAATATTTATATCGGCGTGAACAAAAGTCTCGAATGTTCCAGTCAAACGCGCCACCCGAAATTTCTTGAAAAGCAGTAAGAATAAAAAACGCGGACTTCGACACAAGTACCGCGCGTTCCTTTGATAAAGCCGCCTTTGCCGCTGGCAGAGTATTATTTTATTACGTAATAAATTTTTATAGTTTAGTTACCTACTCATTAAAAATTTTTTTCTTCTCGAGATCTACTTAAAAATCACTCACGTTGTAAACTATTCAACTTACCTAGGACAACGTTCTCTCCGAAAAGTTTTTCTATTTTGAATTCTATCTTTCCCAGTGTGTATTGTAAAGGTTCAAATACTGGTTTATAATATTTATCACCAAGTTTATCGATGATGTGATCTATTTTCGTAATATTATAAGTCCCATTTACTGAAAAAGATAAAATTTTCAAATCTATAAAATTAGGAATTTTATTGATCTTACTCAAACTCATCGAGAAGAATCCTTTCGATTTGACAGGGAGTATTATAACTCTACCTTCTGCATCGAGTGCCCCTACAATTGTTAGATTGCTGCTTTTGATCGACGTTTTGAATTCCCTCCTTTTTAGATCAACTCTGAAAATAGAAAATTCTTCAAGAGACATATAATGGGTGCTTCTTAAGAAACGCCGATAGCAATAATTCCTTCATTTTTTATGTGATTGGGAGGAATTTAAAGGTTTGATGCTCTTCGAAGTGTGAATCAAATTTTTTATGGAGTGAGGGAAAGCGCCGAAAAAAATTTGGAATATTCACTGCGACTAGAATTTAAGACTCAATTTCAATATTTCAAATTTGATTTTTCGGTAGGCAACTAATTTTACACATGTTTCTCTCCGGAAATCCGGACATCAACATCTCAAAAAAGTCTTGGGAACACTTCTGAATATCGATATATCGTATCCAGAACGATCAATATGGATGATTTTTTTCAAGAAATGAACACCTGCATTAATTTTTCATCAGATTATATAGAGTGCCTCAACAGATTTCATTTTTTTTATAAAAGCAGCAGATGCGGCGCTGCTTCATAATCATTTCATGTATTCAGTGTTTGAAATCAGTTAGTTGGCACTTTGTTTCTGTTGTAAGCACAAATAAAAGATTTAAGTTTTGTGACTCGACCATGGAATGATGACATTTGACTAGAGAATAGATGTTACGAGCCGTTGGCATGCTTTAAGCTGGGAGCTCACAACGGGAAGTATCCAGGGTTCTGGAAAGTAGCCCAAGTGTCATACACCGTTTATGGTCGCATTTCAATGAAACAGGTAGCGTAGAAGAACGCTAAACAGGTCGTTTCAGGATTACTACAGTCGCCCAAGACCGATTTTTGGTTTTACAAGCCAGAAAAGATCGTACTACCACAACATCTCAATTAACTCAAGAGCTATCATGAGTTCATAATGTACAAACTTCCGTTCAAACTGTGAGAAATCGACTGCACGAAGGTCAACTCCACTCCAGACGTCCTTTAAGAGTTCCACAACTGACCCATGAAAATCGCGTTGCTCGTTTAGCTTGGTGCTAAGAACACGTAAACTGGGATCACGAGGTGGGCCACAGTTCTCTTCAGTGATGAATCTAAATTTAATTATTATCCCGATTCGGGAAGAATTAGAATATGGAGGGAACCTGGAAAGCGAAACCGTCTCCAGCATGCTCGAGAAGTTGTTAGACAGGGAGGCGGATCAGTGATGTTTTGGGGAGGTATACGCTTTGGTGGAAGAACTGACCTCATATTCATACAGAACAACCTCACGGGAAATTCTTACCCAAATGAGATAGTTTTACCTGTAGTGGTACCGTATTTCCAAACAATGGGTCAAAATCCACTCTTCCAACAAGATAATGCCCCTCGTCATCGTGCAAGAGTTGTCTTGAAAGTTCTTGAAGAGAATGATATCGATCTTCTACCGCGGCCATCCTGCTCCCCAGATCTGAATCCCATCGGGCATGTGTGGGACATCCTAAAAAGGAATCTCCTGCGTCAAAATGTCTTCCATCATGAACAGGAGCTTCGATTAGCAGTTCAGGGGGCTTGGAATGACTTAGGCCAAAATGTAGTAGACAATTTAATATTGAGCATGCCCCGACGATGCCAATGTGTCATTAATAACAGAGGTGGACCTTCTGGGTACTGAAAAATATAAGTGCTTCCATATCGTTTCGAAAATATTAGTTCAGGATTTTTTTTGTGATTTACCAAATTTTGTCATTATCAAATTTCAATTTTTTTTTAATAATAGGTGTTTTGGAGAAGTCAAATATTATTTTGTTTTCTTGAGAATACATTATATACAATACATCCTAACAAAAACCGAAAGATTTCTATAGATTCGAATTATCAAATTCATATTTTAAAGATATTGGTAAGTGTTCCCTAGACTTTTTGAGGTGTTTATGCCGCCAAAATTCGATGTTCCTTTCATGACAAATGAAACGAGAACATTATTTGAGATTTTACAATAAACCACCACATATTGGTAACAGCAGTCGTTGATGAATTTTCGCTAATAACGTTTAATCTTCTTGAAAATTTTAATTTTCGGTAATAATGCAACGTGAATCACGAAATCCGACCTAGCCAGAATGTGCTGAAGTAGTGGTATTAAATGACCTAGGTTTGACCTATACAAGAATGAGATGAGCTTGGGTGTTCCATTCAACTGTTTCCAAAATGATCCGCAGGTTCAGAGAGACTTGTAGTCATCCAAGGAGACCTGGGCAAGGACAACCTCGAACAACAACGGCGATTCATGCCGCCTATTTAAGAACTTCCTAATTGAGACACGATTCTCTATTGCTAGGCATCTTCCAACACAGTGTCGATAAAACAGTGGAATGCAAAATAGAACTGAAACGATACGACAATGTCTTAGGGAATTTTTTGAGACAGCTCAAGACCCAGTTCTGAAGAATATCGAAGGGCTCGATCGAATTTTGCCAGGGGGCATGTCAATTGGTTGAGAGTTGACTGGGATATTTTGTTTATAGATGAGTCGAGATTTTGTCTTTGGCATTGCGATCGACATTCTCTAGTGTACATACGAGTCGAGAGATGAGGCCCCCGAGATGTTGTCGTACCGTTTCTAATTTCCAATCCACTATTTTGTCGAAGCTGCGTTTAAAGGTGTCTAGGAGTATCGAACGTATTAACGATGAAATGCTTAGATAACGGTCATGAACCGCCAATTTTGCTTGACGTCCTCCTTGCCAAGGTCTCTTTTCATGCCAACCAGTCTTTAATCAATATGTGATGGTTTCTTGCAAAATCTTAATACAATACAATACAATATTTATTCATCTTTGAAAATATAACATTTTGGAGACACGTCATCACAAATACAAGCAAAACACAAAAAAAAAGATAAAATTACAAAATACAAAAAATATTAAAGACCAAAATTATATTCATGAAAACCTTCTAGAGTGTATAGATAGTTCTCTGTGAGCAAAGTTCTACAATATTTCTGGAATGACTTTTCATGTAGAGCTCTCACTTATGGAGGTAATGCGTTGAATAGCCTTGTGTATATAAGAGTTGTCTTCTTCAATTTTAATTCAGATATAACTATTGAATCTCTATTCCTAGCACTGTAATCGTGAATGTCTGACATTTTATTAAACTTATTTTGGCTCCTCCTGATAAACAGCAAATTTGCATAAGCTTTGAGTGAAAACAATTTTATTATTTTGAGTTCTCTGAAAATAGGAGCACAGTGATCTCTAAAGTCAGCACCCACAACATGCTGTAGGTGAATGTGGGAGGCGCCTCCCCATGCCAAGACACCATATGCAACCTTCGAACTGCATAATCTGATTTCGCTAGACGATTGCACAAGGATTCCAAATGAGGACGCCATGCAAGCCAGAATCAATGTCAACTCCAAGGAACCTAACCGTATCCACAGATGTTGGTCTAGTGGCATATGTCAATACTTTGGTCTTCTGTACATTCAGAAGAAGTTCGTTTCCATTGAACCAACCCTGGGCGTCCCTCATTATTTTGTCATAGTCGATCTGGAAGTATTTCCTCTGTGATACCATATGAGTGAAGACCGTGTCGTCTGGGTATATTATTGTTGAGAGATCTGAAGTTGTCATTTTCTCTACAAGATTATTTATAAACAGTAAAAAGAGGAGAGGCCCCAAGATCGATTCCTGTGGTACACCTCTCGTTATAGTCATCTCTTCACTCACTCTGTCTTGGTAAAATACTACCTCTGCTCTGACTCTTAGTTAGGATGAAATAAGTTTGTTTGCAGTTCCTCTTATTCCGAGATTATAGAGTTTATTATGTGATTTTTCATGGGACATGCAGTGAAAGGCCTTAGTGGAGTCGATAAACAAACTGAAGCACAGATCCCGCTCTTCAAAAGATTAATATATGTTAGAAGTTAGTGTCATGATGGCATCAACAGTATGTCTGTTCTTTCTATAGCCATATTGATGAGAGAAAAGTAAGTTACGTTTTTTCAACGAAGGTGTATAACTGTCTATGTATTACCTTTCAGAATACTGGTAAGATTGATATTTGCCTGTAGTTGTTTGGATCATCTTCATTGCCCTTTTTGAGAATTGGGGTCACTTTGGCTCTCTTTAATATTCTTGAAAAAACGCCTTCCGCAATACATAAGTTGACAATATGACAGAGCGGTTCAGCCACAAATGGCCCGCACTTTTTCAGCAACCAAGTGTTATTCCTTTAATTTTAATTCTCATGAGGGAAACGTGTTCGCCAAGAAAAAAAGAAAAACATCGAATTTTGTTGCAATATGTCCTGACATATCCGAAAAAACATCAGTTTATAATTAGTACCAACCAAAAAAAACTATGATGTATTGAAATTGTGCCTTTATTTTTTGATGCAGCGTATGTTACTTCAAAATGTTAAGTGGCCAGTCAAGATCACCTGATTCAATCCTTCTTATATTTTCAGAAAGAATGTTTATGTCATCCAATCTGAAAGCTTGAGGGAGTGGCTCGAAAGAATCATTACCATATGTAAGTTTTCGACACTTTGGATAGAATTACAAATGTTTTTTTATCGTATGGAGGTGGTCGAATGTTGTTCGATTATATAGCATCTAATTGGTAGAAAGTTCGATAACCGTTGTTTCTGTTCAGTTTTGAGAAACGAGCAAAATATTAATCTTGTTTTTCTTCTCTCTTCTAGAAAGTGTAATACGTTTTCGTGAAGAGCTTGCTCCAATACATTTGGACGTTCTTGTGCAACAATATTTGGACATAAACATTCCAGATCGGTGGATTGGTAGAACAGGACTAGTTGAGTGGTCAGCCCGGCCACCTTAATTGAATCCCTTACATTTATTCTTAAGGGCTCACAATTTATGCCACACTGCCTGAATCCAAGTTCATGTTGTTCCGAATCAATTAAGTTGAAAATTTGAAACAACTCAATATGGATACTTTATAATGCAATAATCGTTCAGGGAAGTTAATTAGCTTTCGAATGAGGTGCAATTCGACCTATTTTTGCCAACATGATTTCTTCTTTTCATACAGATTCAGGTTAATAGATAATAACTTTCGCGTCGAGGGGACACCTTGTATAATAATATAACATTTCGAGAATGGAATATTCCGGTAGGGAATTGAAAGACCTTTTCAAAGAAATACCACTGGACCCCTTTCTTCTATAATGAGTTTAGAGTTGGAAGATGCTCAGGATAGAATTGATTTTCACGAAAATTCAACCTATAATTAATTTTTTTTGGAACATAATGTGTAATAGGTACTTTATACCGGGTGGGGCAACTAAAACGAAAAAGACTCAATAACTGCCAAACTCGTGTATAAGAAATTAATGGGAAACAAGTTTATCCATCAATTTCAAAATTTAGGATATAAAGGCATACAGATCCACAATTTGCAAATTGTTTTCAGAGCGCCACCACTTCCGGTTATACCGGACATCGGCTACAATTTTGCGATTCTAATGTCATGATATCCTTTTTTATTTATTGTATTAATGGGCATCCTTTTTCAAGCATCTTTTGTTGAATGTTGCCCTTTCTAAAATTAGGCACCATTGAGCTATAATTTTTCCATCTTCTTCTTCTTCTTACGGTGCCTTATCCTTAAGGACGTTGGCGATTACATTTGCCCATCTTATTTTATTTGTTGCAGTTCTGAACAATTCTATAGAGCTCATATTAGTCCATTGACGTAAGTTCTTAAGCCAGGAGTTGCGTCTTCTTCCCGGTCCCCTTTTGCCATTGATTTTTCCTTCGATGATAAGTTGAAGCAGTTCGTACTTTTGATTTCTCATAATGTGACCGAAATATTGCGTCTTTCCTTCTTTCATTATCTGCACAAGTTCTCGATCCTTTCTCATCCTCTGCATAACTTCTACGTTTGTCGTATGACTAATGTAAGATATTCTGAGCATTCTACGGTAGCACCAAAGTTCGAACGATTCTATTCTTTTTTGTGTTATTTCCGTCATTGTCCATGCTTCAACGCCATATAGCACGGTGGAGAAAACGTAGCATTTCAGTATTCGAACTCTTAATGAGATATTTAGTTGGCAGTTGCATAGTATTTTTTGCATTTTATAAAATATAACTTTTTCCATCAAAGTTATCAAATTCGTCTCACCTCTTTCCTACTGAAGACTATGGACAGACTAGTAGAAAGATATCTTAGTAAGTTACCCTCGCGGAACGCCTCCTATATATCACTCAACATGCCTATGAGCCAGGTAGATCAGTCACCTCAGCACTACACTCTGTAGTAGGGTACATCAAGAAAGAACTGGGAGAAGGTAAATTCACTCAAGGAATATTCATAGATATAGAGAGCTATCGACAACACACTTTATAAGTCGATAGATGAAGCTATCGTAAGTAAAAAAGTAGACAAAACCATAACAAGGTGGGTGGGACGTCTGCTGTCGACCAGGCGCATCGAAGCTCACCTCGTCGAGTCGACCGTCCGGAGGCCTGCCAGCAGGGGATGTTCTCAGGGGAGTACTATCTCCTCTCCTCTGGAACTTCTGCTGGATGGGCTACTGGCGGTCCTTGCCGATGCTGGGCACTTTGCGATGGTTTATCCTGACGATCTCGTCCTCCTTGTTCGAAGAAAAAACCTCAGCACCATATGTGAAGTTGCACAGAACGCTCCGCAAATGACTGCACAATGGTGCATAGGGAACGACCTGTCTGTTAATCCAAGCAAAACAGACATGATTCTATTCACTCGAAAAAGGAACTATCGCCTTTCAAGGCACCAATTCTTTTTAACGAGGAACTAACACTAGTAAAACAAGTGAAATATCTAGATATGATGCTCGAAGCCAAACTAAATTGGGACAATCACATCGAAAGACAAGCGCAAAGAGCACAAAACACACTCTGGGCCTGCTGGAGATTATTCGGCCCCAGATTGGGACTCAACCAAACATAATATATTGGTTATACACAACGGTGATAAGACCGCTCCTGAACAATGCGGCCATTGTATGGTGACCTGCACTAGACAAATAGATAAAACGGAACAAAATAAATAAGATCCGAAAGCAAGCATGTCTAGCAATCCCGGGAGCCTTGAGATCCACACCCACGGCCTCTATGGAGTGTCTTCTAGGCATCCCTCCGCTACACATAGTGGTGAAGGTGGCGGCCATGAGGGCCTCTTTGAGACTGTAGGAAGGAGGTATGTGGAGGGACAAAAATCCAACTTCTGGACACTCCACGTCCCTGAACAAAATAAAAGAACTTCGACCTGCCCTCCTCACAAGATTAGATCGAATGTGAGCCACCTACCACTTTGACGAACCCTGCAAGGTCGTCATTTCACCAAAAGAAATTTGGACCAAACCCCACGCCTTACTCATCCCACAGGGCTCCACCTGGACAGGTCCAAAACCGAGATGGATGCAGGCTTCGGCGTACATAGCCCGAGGGCAAACATTACGATTGTCCTGTAGACCATGTCACCTTAACACACGCAAAAATATTCGCCATTCTCCGGTGTGTACAGGAAAACCTACACAGGAACTACAGAGGAACATACATCTACATATGCTCTGACAGCCAGAATGCTCTTGGATATCTTCAAGATACGAAGGTTACATCCAAACTAGTTGACGAATGCAAAATAGCACTTCGATAACTCAGTGCTACAAACAAAGTTACTCTGCTTTAGTTCTTTAGTTGCTTCATCATCGAAACAAATGCCGATGGCCGATGGGTCCAAAACCAATTCTGATCATCCCATGGACCCACGTACTTTCTTCCTTTCAAAACTGGAACACCAGCCAGGCCCTGAACTATTGGACAGGCATCTAGGGACTGAGACAGTCATAAAAGCTCATAAAGGGGCCGCAATCAAATAAGGGAGTATAAGACCTATTGTTCCTCGATAAAAAGTCTATTGGGATGGTACTCGGTCTATTGGTGGGGCAGCAACTCAACAAACACCTACACGTCATGAGACTATCGGAAACCACACAGTGCCGTGGTTGCCTAGAAAATGATGAAACAACGGAACACATACTCTTCGAATATCCTACTCACACCTTGGGCACTGAATCACCCAGTGCGTGGATGATCCAGGAGGCCCCCTACAACAGTCTTGCAAGCTTCATCAAAAAGTTTTGCAAGAGAAAAAAACAAAATAACACAACACGGCAAGCACAATGGCTTAACGGCTCGAGTGTTGCCTATTAAGGCGCCGTGCAGGAAGAAGAAGAAACCTTAAATGGCGGTTTGAACGAAAGCCTGCAGTTTCTTCGGAAAATTAAATCATTATTTTCTGGAACATGGAAACCAACACAGTGGATTTAATTCCGATGCCAGTTTCTATGTTACATAATGTTCCATATAAGTCTCAGTTCGACGTTTGGAAATTATTTAAAAATGGCAATAACACAAATTTTGTTTCTGTAATGTTTTCTTGTTGAATAAAATCGGCATAATTCTTATATATGGGCCGTCGAAAATCGTGCGTGAAGATGATCTGTAAAGTTAGCCGGTGAAGTTACGGTAACCATTTATACAAATAACATAATGTTCTTCGGTATATATGTTAGAGTGACTACAAAGATGTTTCATGATATTCGAGATATTCTTTGAATGCCGATGTGATGCAGAATGATCTTTCCCGAAGGAAAATATGGAGAAGAATCTTAAAATTTATTGATAAATCTGAAAAAATCGTTTAACATTTTACTTACTCTGCATCAACAATCTTCATTTCATTCAAACCATAAACTTTTAAGTTTGTCAAATTCAATGAAAGCATTGGCGTTGTTGTGAGTTGGGCGACGGGTATCTCAAATGGGTTCATCTTTGGAATATTGTACTCTTCATCGCCTGTATAAGAATAAGAGTGATAATTGTTGTTGAAAGTATACAGAATGTCTTAAGAAAAACCATTTGATTTTTTCTTGGAGAAACATTTTCATGCACAATGACAACAACCATGAAAAAAAGGTACAACTCTTTATATGAAATCTGAGATATTTACCGTAACTATGAAGAAAAAATTATTTTTATTAGATGAAATTTCACTTCTTAATAGATTTAGATGAGATTTTAATATTTCATATTTAAATAGATTTTGAAAATGCTACTCATTTCAGATGAAAAAATAAACCCTCCACGAGAGAACTGGCGTCGAAGTGTGTTTTATACACTGTGCCAGGTATCAATCTTTCAAATTTCCTTACTATTAAGCAACTTATTCAAACACGTTTTTTTTTTGATATGACAGAGCAGTTATTGATAAATTTTTACGAGTAACGTTCGTTCGTCTTGCAAATTTTAATTTTCGGTAATAATGGAACGCGAATCAACAAATTTGAATACGGCAAAATGTGCTGAACACTGGTATTAGATAACCGGGGTTGGACTTTGTTTGTTTGTTATTCCTTTAACGTGCTCTATTTCTGCCTTTCTCCCAATGACACGCCGGGGAATTCTGTCACCTCACTAACCCGGGAAATTTGCTCGTGTCGAGAGAAGTGATCTTTAATGTCCAACACATCTCTGTTAGACAGGACCGACGGCTTTACATCTTCTCGGAAAGATGGATACTCAAGCGATTCCCAGAATTCAAAAGATCGCACCGACTTTGTGGGGATTGAACCCAGGTAACTCTGCGCAGGAGACGAGCTTCATATCCCACACGCCACTGAGCTCGGAGAGTCCCATTCAATTGTTTCCAGAATGATCCGCAAGTACAGGGAAACTGGTAGTCATGAAAAGAGACCTGGGCAAGGACGGTCTTGAGCAACAACGGTGATCTATGACCGTTATTTCCTCGTTGAGATAACGGTTCGCTACTCCTAGACACCTTCAAATGCAGCTTCTACAAAACAGTGGATTGAAATTTTGCACGGAAACGATACGACATCATCCCAGGAAACTCAATATTATTATTATTATTATAAAAAAATACAGAGTTGAGGATATAAATCCTATATGACTCGAAATTAAATTAAAGATATCGAAAACGAACTTAAAATATTACATGGTAAATTAATTAAATTTATATTAAGTACTAGAAAAATAGAAAAAAAGAACAACGTTGAAGAAATTCAATGCTTCTCCAGCTGACAAATCGATTTTTGAAGGCGTTGATGGAAGGAGCGTTCACTACATATGAGTTCATGCATTTCCAGCAGCTGAAGACTCTGTTAATCAAGAAGTTTTACCGGCATCTCGTGAAAAATCTTTCTCTTGCTAGTTTGAGATTGTGTCCTCAGAGGTGATTTGAATTCAAAGAGAAGAGATAAGACATATCGATGTCGACAAAACCATGAAGAGCCCTGTAGACAGTAATCAAGTCCCCACGAAGCCTGCAATCCGCGAAAGATGAGATGTTCATCAGTGAAAGGCGCTGTTGATAGCTTGGCCTTTGAGGACCTAAGGGTATTCGAGTGGCACGTCTCTGCATTGACTCGAGAACTTAGGAGTCACCGATCAGCCACGGACGCCACACAGGACTAGCAAATTCTAAAATCGGCCGGATATACGTTTTGCAGAGGGAAGATATGGTCGAAAAATGACAGTTCCTGAAGCATTTGTGAATGAGAAATAAGCTTCGTTTGGCCTTACTAGTTGTATGCATTACATGAGATGTTCAGAAAAGGTCACTACTGATAACAACATCCAGGTCAACATGTGACGAATAGCTCTCAACAACACTACTACCAATGACATATTGACGCTTAGGGTTATTCGAGCCGAGGTGCAACACGCGGCACTTAGCAAAGTTGAGAGGCAGCATACAAAGCTTTAATGATTTTGATGTCCTCTTGAAGAGAATTATTGGGATCTGTGGCAACATTGAATAATATTAATATCGTCTGCGAAGGCTGCACTTTGGGATACCGATAAGCTGGAAATGTCAGAGACATACAATACAAACAGAAGAGGGCCCAAAATGGACCCTTGGGGAACACCACTAAGAAGTATCAGTACCCACCTTAACAACGAATTGCCCATCAGTTATAAATTCTTCTACCAACATTGTTCAAGTTTATGTAAAAGGCGCTTCCTGTGAACCTTATCAAAGGCACGGGTAAAATCCAAATAAACAATGTCTACAGGAATTCTTTTATCAGGGGACTGGGTCGAATCAATGAAACATTGAAGCAAGTTGGTGATTATAGATCGACCCGGCACAAAACCATGCTGTTTGTCAGGAATAACAGAATTGGTGATCATGAATTTGATCAGCTCCTCAGAAATAATTCTTTCGAAAGTTTTAAGGACCGTGGAAGTAAAACTGATAGGTCTATAACTCGAAGGATCGTACTTATCACTCCTTTTAAAAATAGGCGTTACAGAAGCTCTCAACCAAGGAGTGGGGAGGACATCATATGACAGTGAGAATTGCATGATTTTACTAAGAGGAGCACTGATAGATGTGGCACATGACTTCAATAACGAGGCTGAAAATCCATCTAGACCAGGTGCAGATGAAGACTTGAGTTTGACAAGAAGGCTCTCTATTTTTGCAGGCTCAATAACTACATTAGCAATACTCACACCGCATCTCGGTAGACCAATTTGTGGCACCGAGCCATCCGGCTCCTCAGAAGAAGCTTGCGAAAATGTGTTGGCTAATATTGTCGCCGATTCCAAACGGCCAGAAGCCAAATCCCCGTTGGTGTTGCGGACCACTGGGAAGGATATTGTGCTGTTCAGAGCATTACGCACATACTTATAAAACTTTTTGGTAACCCTAGACTTGACCAATTGATCCTAAAACTGTGCTTTAGACCGACAAACATGGGATGAGAGCTCCTCCGAGAATCTCCGATGACGTAGAAAATTGTTCTCCAACTTGCTTCTCTGAAATCTTTGCCACAAACTTCGCTTGATTCTCCACATGCGCAGAATATCCGAGGCTATCCATGGTTTTGTTGGATTGTGTTTGATCTTTTCGGTTTTTGTGTTATTCTCTATTATTTGAAATACAGTGTCTCTAAAAGTGCTCCACATAACGTCAATATCATGCTCAGGCAGAGTGCGTTCCCTGTCGATTTTGGTCAGAATACGATTCGCCTTTAAGTAGTCAATAATTGTTATGGTCTTGCGTGCAGACTGAGGACGGACAGATGTTGACAACTGGTGTTTGGAGAGTAAAACAATATGGTCGGATTTTCCAAGTGATGGGAGGTATTCTAATGATGACAGAATTTCGGAATCATCGAAAAGCAGTAAATCAGACATAGTGGGTTCTTGGTTGATTCTATATCTCGTTGGCTTCGTAACCATCTGATTTAAATTGGCCTTATCAAGCATTTTAATGAACACATAGGACGGAGAATTCACGGAAGGCAATTGATTTAGAGGCCATTTGCGAATATCTCCAAAGTTGAAGTCACCAGCTATAAATGCATTCTTTCCAGTATCAAGTGAAAGGTTTTCTAAATGGTAGAAAATAGTTTTGTCAGGTTCAGAACTCCTAGGACGATAAATACAGGCTATACAAATGGAGAAGTCCTTGAACTTCACATCCAAAACAGTGTTTAGAACATAAATACAAGCCCCTGCATAACAGGGTGTTGTGAGGCTATCACAACGAAGATCGAGTATCCGGGAATTGAAAAACACTGATCGGGTACACCCGAATGAAGCCAAGGCTCACTTATAAGAATGAAAGCAGGTTTAGTATCTTTGTGAAGAATAAGCAGATAATCAAACTAAGCAGATAGTGAGGCTAAATTAGTGTAAATTATCGACCATTCAGTAAGGCAGGTTTCAAGTTTTTCGGAGGTTTTACGGTAGAATTTACGATAGTGGGTAATCCTCTGATATATCGAATAGTTAAGTCCGTATCACCAGAAGAACGGCTAGCTTTCAGTTCATCGCGAAGTTCTTGGAGCTGCCTAGCCTGTTGTGGAGATTTATCATCTGATAAGGCCATCTTTCTATAATCCGAATGACTTAGAAGCATCTTCTTATTTCGCAGTAAGTTGAGCGCAACCGAACCACTATGAAATTCAACCTTAATCGGCCTTGAATGATTTTGGCGAGAACCGAGGCGTTTGATGGATACCATTGAGGTTATAGCTTGAGCATCTATCTTACCTAGCAAATCAAGGACAAGAGATTTGTCAGAAGCGTCATCTGCATTCTCGGGTGCATTTCAAATAATCATATTATTTGCTTTTTTAACGAGCTCTATTATTTCTGAAGGTTCAAGAGAATGAGGAATTTGAGCGCGGTTGATTGCTGTCGTAGCTTGCTTAGAATTCACTCGGTCTGAGGCCTCGTAGTAAGTTCGGTTTTTTCTTTTTTTACACTTCTAAATTTCAACTAGAATCTACAAGGTGTTTTCTTTTCCGGAGCCACGGCTTCGTAATCTTCATTCAATTTAGAAACTTTTTTGACACCTGTAATTTTTTCGTATCACCGACCGTTCTCGAGCAAAAAACTATTAAACGATTGTATGCATTCGCTGAATCGAAAACACTTCTAATTAAACAAATGACTAGTAGGCTTTGTTTTTTTTCATTCATTTATTTATTTTGACAGTTGTTAAAGTTGACCCAGTGCCTGCTCGGATTGTTTATTAAATTATCGATTAGTTAATCTTCTTGAAGTTATTGCTATAAGAAAAAATGGCTAATTTTACTAACGCCGAATTGGCTGGTATCCATTACATGTACGGTTTGGCTGACGGAAACACAACAGAAGCTAGGCGATTTTATCAGGTGCGCTTTCCAAATCGAGTAACACCAGACAGGCGAACATTTTCAAATATCTACAGAAGGTTGAGGAAACTGGTACTTTTACTGCAATTAATCATTTGAAATGTGGAACTCAAACTATGAGAACTCTAGATATTGAGGAAGCAGTTCTGAATTGTATTGATTTGAATCCTCATGTGAGTACAAGAAAAATTGGAAATCAATTGTATACTTCACATGTTCTAGTTTGGAGGATTCTCCACGACTTTTTATTGTACCCGTTTCATATTCAACGTGTCCAAACTCTACTGCCTCGAGATTTTACTTCAAGACTGAATTTCTGCCGATGGTTCTTAGATGAACTTAGAGAAAATGTTCATTTTGGTGGTGAAATGGTGTTCATAGACGAAGCTAACTTTTCAAGAACTGCTACCATAAATTTTCATAATAATCATTATTGGGCTGAGGAAAACCCCCATTAGATTGAAAAATCTGATCATCAAGAACGATTCTCACTAAATATCTGGGTCGGAATAATTGGAAATTATTCGATTGGGCCATTTTTTTTGCCTAAAAGACTAAACGGTCCTGCTTATCGGCAATTTCTTGAAGAGGAGTTACCTTTATTGCTCGAGGATGTGCCACTTCTGGTGAAAAACGTAATGTGGTTCATGCATGACGTGGCAACAGCACATTTCAGTGGAGAAGGTAAGGAATTCTCGAATAATACATTCAACAACCGATGGATAGGTCGGGGTGGGCCAGAACTATGGCCTCTCAGGTCCCCAGAGTTAAATAGTTTAGACTTTTCCTATGGAGATATCTCAAAAGTTTAGTTTATACCACTCCAAAGAACATTGTAGAAGAATTGAGGAATCGAATAATAACCTCTTGTGACACGATAAGAAATACCAAGGAATATTTCAAAGAGTGCGTGATAATATGCAAAGAAGGACAGAGGCCTGTATTCTTGTTGGTGGAGGACACTTTCAGCAATTTATTTAGTTTCCAGTTGTTCTTTTTTTTAGTTTGATATTGAATAAGTATAAGTTGAGTATCAGAAGACGAGCTATCAAATTAAAAGCAAATTTTGGGCATACATATCGAGTATTTCAATTATTTTTTTTAGCCAATAGCATACAATTCAAATAATTCAAATTCAATAATTTTCCACTCGAAAACGGTTGGAGATACGAGAAAATTACACGTGTCACAAAAGTTTCTAAATTAAACGAAGATGACGAAAATTGATTGTACGCTGATCAGTGGCGCACTGCAAAAAAGTTTGTGAGGGCAAAAGGAGACATGGCCTCGGAAAATGAACCACCTTGTGAATTTCAGTTGAAATCTAGGACGTGTAATGATGGAGGATGTAAAAATATCTTGAATTCCAAATTTGGGCTGAATATCTCAAAAACTGCAGGACTTTTGAAGAAAAAACCAATTTTTTCCGGAAATTTCAACACCCTGTAGCTCCGTAACGAAGCTTTTGCGGACCTATGTTTATATGAACTTTTTTAAAATTGCACGCAAATTTACCCCCTCAAGTTGTCACATACATATTATGTAACACCCTGTATAGAACAGTTACTAATACTCTTTTAGGTCATTTCCTCGTAAACGGTTAATATTTTCGAGATCTATAACAGTACCTTCTTTCTAGCACGATGTTTATAGACAAATTGAAAATTCTATCAGATCTGCCCAAGGTTCAGTCAATTGAAAGTTAAGGGGTTAATAAACGTTAGGGTATTTCACCTCCTTTAGGTGAAACGGAGATGAAAAACGAAAAACCGCTGTTTTATTGTATTATTTGGAATTTCCAGAACATCATCAAAATCTATAGATCTTCACAGATCTTATCGAATGAAAACATTATTTATTATTTCCTCAACTTGAATGGCAAATATCTCAGCAGGTATGCATACTACGAAAAAAAATTTCATTTAATGAGATTTATCTAATTTCGAGTTATTGATACTTTGTTTTGAGACACTATATAAAAGGCCGGCTCGGTGGCGTATGGGATATGATGCTCGTCTCCTACGCAGAGTTACCTGGGTTCAATCCCCACAAAGTTGGTGCCATTTTTCGGATTCTGGGAATCACTTGAGTTTCCATCTTTCGCAGGAGATGTAAAGCTGTCGGTTCTGTCTAACAGAGATGTGTTGGACATTAAAGATCCCTTCCCTCGACACGAGAGGGGTTCGGCAAAATTCCCGGGTTAGTGAGGTGACAGAATTCCCCGGCATGTAATTAGCAGAAAGGCAGAAATAGAGCACGTTAAAGGAAAAACAAACAAACTATATAGAAGTTTGATTAAATCTCACCTCTAATGATCGTGAAAGCAACTCATGTCAAAGTTGATCTTTTCTTAACAAAACTTTCAGTTGCGACAGTTCTGAATCGAATTAGATAAGAGGATCAATTGATGGAATTATTAAAAAAATTCTTTTTGAAAAGACATTCAATTGAATAATTATATTCTGCGTGGTTAAAATTCCTCATTTCGATTCAGTGTCTAAAATTTGCGGAATTGATTTTTTTGTTTCAAAAGCATATGCTGTTGAATAACACTGCCGAAAGTCCGAACTGGAGACTATTTCAATGTCATGGAATAATAAATAAATCTCTACTACATCCATTACCCCTTTCGCGCCCATTCTTTTCTATTTCATTTTCACAACACAATGATTCAATAATTTTCCCAGCACACTGGTTTTACTTCACACTAAATCCAATTTATACAAATTCTTTCATATAACAGTGATTTGAATTTGTTTCGTTTATAATTTGAGTATTGAATAGGAAAAGTATTTTGGCTTTTTTTTGTCACTCTTATGAATATAGAATGCTCTATAGAGAATATGGGTGAATTTATATGCTTATTTCGATTTACATACCTTCAGCTAATAATGGTATAGCAGCATTTCCATTCTTCAAGAAACATGGTTTGAAGTTATGTGTCAAAGGACATCTTAGATTTCGAAGAAATTTTGCTGAAAAATAAATATGCATCATGTAGAACATACTATGTGGTTATTTTGATATACAGTGCTTTCCAATGAAAATTAACGCGGGTGGTATGATTCTTCTATGGATTTCTAGAAACATTTTGGTTAGGAGGGGGACATGTTTCGTTCACCCCCTATCAACTTTTCCTGTCAGCTTCCAGCCCAAATTTTTGAAAAGGTAAGAGGGGTCGTGTGATACCTCTTTGAATAGGTAATTCCTTTCTTAATTAATAAATTGATTGAATCATCACCATGATGTGCTCAATTTGAAGGAAGACAAGTATGATCATCATGTTTTTGATATTAACTGCGCTAGTTATCTAAAGCAAATATCTTTAAATAAGGAAAGAATACAATATCATAAATAGCAACCAATATGCCATGAAAATTTTCTTTTAATATGTATTAATATAGATTTACAAATTTAATGCAACTCCAGCAAGTAGCAACAGATTTACTATTTACCAATTGTCTTGGTGGTTATTGAGACTCACATTACCGTTGACATAGAAAGGGGAGGATACCAAATAGATGGATACAATAGTGTAGTGAATAATTCGGATAGTGGGCATACCGGAGGTGTTATTATCTATATTAAAGATACCCTAAAATATAAACAGGTACAACATTATAGCTTATCGAAGGAGTATTGTTGTTTTTTTATCAGATTGTCATTGGATGGGAGGGATCTGATGGTTGGCGGTTTGTATAGATCTCCAAGTGGAAATAATGGTATTTTCTTCAATTTTATTCAGGATTTGTTTTATTCAGACTTCATGAGTTCTAATGGTGTGATATTGATGGGTGACTTCAATTATGACCTTCTAACGAGCAATCTTCATTCTCGTAGCCTTATAAATATTATTCAGTCCGCTGGTATGAAGCAAATAAGAAAGAACCCAACTAGATGTACAGAATATTCCAGAACTTTAATAGATTTGATAATAACAAATGAAAAAATCAGAGAAGCGGAATACGACTTTCCAAAAATATCTGATCATGATATTGTGAGTGTTCAGATTGAGAAGGCATATACTCAACCCAAATATTTATATAAAAACAAAAGAGATATGTCGGTACATATACTGGAGGAAGTGAAATTAGACCTTATTTCGAAGGATTGGGACTATGATTCAGTCGATGTCAATATTTTGTATGATAATATAGTGGAAAACGTTAAGGATTCAATGGATAAGTGGGCTCCTATAAAAATTAGAAAAACTCAATGTAAAAAGAAATGGATTGATCAGGAAGTGTTATTACTACAGAAAGAGAGAGAGATTCAGTATAAGATCTTCAAGTGTACTGATAATCCCGCGGATTTTCATGAATATAAAAAAAAGCGTAATGAGGTAGTGTCTTTACTGCGAACAAAAGAGAAAAAATATTATGAAGATGAAATCAATAAGTGCGGTAAGGATAGCAAGAAAATGTGGAAGGTACTAAAGGAGGTTGTGAGCACTTCTAGAGAGGGATTTAGTTCTTTCACGTTGGGAGATGATGAGTTTGATGTGGCTGAAAAGTTGAACCGTTTCTTCATTGATGATATAGATGAGTTGGCGGGCAGCATTCCGGCTCCATTAGGATCTTTTGCTGATGTTCATATGGGAGGTGATGATTGTATCGGGGTATTTGAGAATATAAAACTCTTAATAAACTATCAAATATTATAACATAGATGAAGAACAAAGCATCCGGTGATGAATTGTTATCAGTCGCTCTGCTTAAGTTATTGTTTCCTGTGATTGGTTATCCTTTGCTCAATTTGTCAACTCCTGTTAAAGAACTGCTGAATTGCCAACTGATTTGAAATGCAGTATAATAGTACCTGTACCTAAATTGAATGCTCCGAAGGGTCCAGTGGATTTCAGGCCGATCAACCTACTTCCGTTATTGGAAAAGATTTTGGAAATAATAGTTTATGAACATCTCATAAAGTTCATTGAGAAAAATGATATTTTATTTCCGTTTCAGTCTGGATTCAGAAAGAATCACTCGTGTGAGTCTGCATGCCAACTTGTTTGCACTAAATGGAAGAGATATATCGATAAGGGAAATATTATTCTTGGCGTTTTTGTTGACTTGAAGAGAGCGTTTGAGACCGTTGACCGTGAAAGATTGCTGGTAAAATGTGAGAGGCTGGGCATCAGAGGGGCAGTACTGAAGTGGTTGAGGAGATATCTTGCAAATAGGCGCCAAAAGACAAGGGTCATGGGAGTGTTATCACAGTGTGCAGAGGTTGGTTGTGGTGTGCCACAAGGAAGTGTGTTGGGGCCGCTGCTGTTCATTTTGTATATGAACGATTTGAATTTCTACTTGGGTGATTGTTTTTCAGTTTGTTTGCTGATGATGCGCTGGTGTCGATAACTGATAGTGACTTTGACAGGTTGGTTACTGCGATGAAAAAGACACTTGATATACTGCAGGACTGGTTGAAGATGACAAATTGAAATTAAATGATGCTAAGACCAAGTTTATGCTTTTCGGATCAAAATCTAAGTGCGCGGAGTTTCGATCTAGGAACTACAAAATTTTTATGGATGATCAGGTTATTGATTTCGTCCAAGAGATGAAGTATCTGGGAATCGTATTTGACCAGCAGTTGAACTTCTCTAAGCATGTTGATCTTTTATGTAAGAAAAATAAGTAGGTTACCTAGGCAGGATTTCAAGAAAGTTGTCTCCATGGTGTAGACGAGTGGTTTATAACACTATTATTGCTCCACATTTAAATTAGTGCATTTCATTGCTGATATCTTCGACGGGAGAGGACATTCGGAAGCTATAGATAGTACAGAACAGAGCTATGAGAATACTTCTTGGATGTAGTAGGTTCCTCCTATCAGAGATATGTTGAGGAGCTTAGGTTTTCTGAGTGTTGAGCAATCAAACCTTATTTTCATTTACAAGATTAAGAATGATCAAACGCCTTCATATCTAAAACAGTTTCTGGTGAAAAGGTCAAATATGATTGGTTATGGTCTCCGATCAAACGATGAATACCACATTCGGAGATTTGATTTGTCTTCAACACAAAAGTCCACATTTGTCAGTGGTCTGCAGCGTACAATCGTTTGCCTCCTGATGTGAGGACATCCGCGAGTCTAAGTGTTTTCAAATCACGCCTGAGAAAGTTGTATGTTCCGGATTAGATGAGAAATCATTTATACAATATCTTCATTCGTATTATTACGTCAATGTATTTTATGTTACTGTTTCTAGCTTCAGCTAAATAAACAGTCTTATTATTATTATTATTACTTTCTAAAATAACATGTGACCAATTGAAATCAAGAAATGTTTGGAAAAATTCCAAGTTTTTATCAATCCGTTTGAGGAAAACACTGATTGATTCTTTGTCCGGTCAAGAAAATTTATTGTCTCATGAATATTTTCGATAAAATGTAAGGTTTTCAAGTAAAATATATTTTTGTATGCAGTGATCTTTTGAACAATTGTATAGAACTCTTAACTTAAAATAATATTTTTACTAGAGAACTAGACGTTTTAGGAAGAAGTTTCGAATTTGAGCTCAATAACTTGAAAAGGCAGAGACTTGACACTCTTTATACTGTTGCATTCAAGATTTGATTTGAATTATTAATACATTCAGTACACTTGCAAAGAGGAATGTGCAGTAATAATTAAACAAAATTATACTCACGTAGTTCTTTGGCTTCCAAAATATTAACTAATGATAAAAATAGAATCAGCGTTTTAAACATTTTAAGTCTAAAAAATTGTGTTAGTTTGAGAATACTGTTGTTTGAAATACTAAAATATATTTCTTTTAATTCGATCTTTCCTTGGAAATTAGATCCGAAGTTCATGCGTAAAGGTGATCATACATTCAACAATTTATTTCAAGATATATTGAAATACAATGCGACAAGAAATCAACGCACAAAATCGAAAATTCAAATTCAATCAGAAGTTCAGATATATTGAAGAATAATTCTTCCAGGTATCTACAAGCATTAAGGAACGTTTGTGAACAATCGAAATGAAAATAATAACTGAAATAAAAATTAATATTAATCTTTTGGAAAAAATAAAAATCCCCAAGCACTCGTTAATACTGGATATTTCCACCCCTGGCGAAAAATACTGCATGATATCTAGGATTCTTCCTCAAAATCAATGACTTTATAGTATTCTGATCCATTTCGTTTCAAATTTCGATCAATCTGTTCCGAAACTCATTCACGGTAGCAGGCTGCTTTTACTGGCTTCTTAATCCTCTATTGGGAATGTCCAAAACATGTTCGATGGCATTAAGGTCTGGACTTCAAGCAGGCTACTCCACTGAAGTGATTTTGTCATATTGAAGGTAGTTCCTAACGGCATTTCACCCAAGTTTGCGCAAATGGTACAACATGTTTTTCTAAAATGTCTGTAACATACCTCTATGTATTCGGACTTTCGTTATTTACGATAATCAGATCAGTGTGGACGTTCGAAAAAATTCCCTGTGACATCATTATTGACCCTCTACCAAAACCATAGTTAGGTTAAAAGTTGCATTGGACAATTCGACGTCTGTACACTAGAGAACGCCTACCACATTTAAAAGGACAAAATTTTCAGTCATCTTTTAACGAAACTCTCTCCCAGTCAGCTTCTAACCAATTCACATGTTACCTGGCAAAATTCCATCGGGCTCTTTGATATGCTGTGGTAAGAGCTGGCCTTCGAGCTGCATCAAACCCAATTTCCAGAGACATCATTGTATTCTTTCAGTCCTAATTTGCATTCCACTATTATGTCGAAGCTGCATTTGAAGGTGATAATTAGTCGCCCTGTATCTGCAGATCATCATAAAACGCCTAATATAAGTTCCTGCAATCATTCAAAAGTATACTTTAGCATAAATTTCGAAAATTTGAACAGATATTGGTACTACCACAAATATCACATTGTGTTAGATTTCCTTTAGTCAGGATCCAGTCTTATTTCTGGTTTATTTTGATATTCGAAGCTGAATATATAAATACGCATCCATATTCAGTTTAACAAATTTATATTCAGCATTATAAGTTAATAAATTAGATGGATAATATCTATAACCTTCAGTAATTTTGGCATTGAAAATTCATAGTTCCAAAGTGTTTCAGATTAAAAAGCTTCCAAAAATATGATCGAATGCCATCTATAAAAAAGTATCATTTATTTATTTTTAACCCCTTCACAAACACTAATAGTTTGGTCTTTACACGCAAGGAGGAACGGAATAAGTTTACAAACTACACAATACTAATACTACCCTAAACTCCCTACCAATATAAAAACAATTGAAAAGAAATTGTAATAAAATAAAATGGCTGAGGAACAAAATGCACTACAGAGCGCCCCCGAGGCTCTTTTAGTGTCTCGTGGGCACCCAGCAGCGCCCTCAGCTCCCCTAAGCCAATACAAAAGAGAATCTTTCACTCATGTCATTGCACAGCCTCATCATACAGTTAATTGGAGAAACACTGCTTAGGTTTACATCAAAAACATCATTCTTATTCAGTGTTCTTAAATTGATTTTGGGAACTTTGAAATGTAAAATACTTATAAAATTACATTTTTGTACTTGAGATTCTTTACTATGTTATATAAAAATATCACATCCTGCCTAATCCGTGTATCTATTAGTGTTTCAGAAGTAAAAGTGACCAACATGGACATATATGAAATCCTAAAGGGGTATAGTCTATTCTTTCTTGTATATAAATACCTAAGAAATCTTTTCTGGATTCTCTCCACTAAGTCTATATTGCACTGGGTAGATGACATCCATATTTGGGTCGCATATTCTAAATGAGGTCCAACCTAAGAGTTGGACAGTCTCAGAACAGTAGAAATGCCGAAGTTCCTTGAATTTCGAATGACAAAACCTAGTGCTTTGAATGATTTTTTGATAAAATAGCTGTAGTGATTATTGAACTTGAAATTGTCCTGAAAGCATAAACCGAGGTCCCGAGTTTCAGTCTTACGCTCGAGTATATTTTATTATTATTTATTATCGTGGACTTATGCACTATTTCAGCTGTTAGCTGGATATAATTTACCTTTCCCAGATTCAGCAATCAAAGAGAATAGGCTCGATTACAATATACTTGACATAAATTTCCTAACATTCCTACATGTATTAAGAATTACAACTTTTTGCATTTCTATAAGGTATTCTTATGCAATTCTAATTTCTTAAGGCTATCATGCAAAGTTTTGGATATTAACCCAGTCGAGGATACGTTGACAGAAACAATATCTATTTCATCGAGGTGCCACATCTGCTTGATCTCAATAGCAAGGTCCGTGTCTTTGGACTTTTTCTCCTGGAACTTGTTCAGCACATTGTTATTATTCGGTATGGCGACATCCACCAGCATTGCTGTTCTGGCTCTCTTATCATACACCACTATGTCCGGCCTATTATTAGTCTTACATTTTTCAATCCCAAATTTCATATGAACATCTGCCGAGAACTTACTGACAGTTTTCAGCAAATCATTCAATTGCTTCTTGTTCGAAGCATATAATTTGATGTCATCCATATACAGCAGGTGGGAGATTGTATGATAATTCCTATCTGTTTGCATCCTAAATCCGTATCCTGTTCTATTGAGCATTGAGGACAATGGGTTTATAGCTAAATAGAACCATAAATGACTCAAAGCGCTCCTCATAGCTTGGACGTACAACACCATACGACATCCTAGTAGCCCTTCTCTGAATGGATTCTAAAAGCTTCACGTCTTTAGTTAGCCAAGGATGCCATACTGAACCAGAGAACTCCAAAATTGGACGGACGTAGGTCTTGTATAGTTCTGCAGCAGTAGAAAAAAATTTTGAAATAAGTACTTTTGGCTTTATTAGAACACTGCATAACATGATGGCTCCAGGATAAATCAGCCGATACAATTACTCCAAGATCGTTGTGCATTTCTACATTTTCTATTTGGTGACCATTAACGAAATATACCAAATGAGGATTATTTTCCCCCAAGTGGAGACCTTACACTTTTCGGTATTTTGTGGCAGGAGTCAGTCTTCGCACCAACGAGTAATAATGTTCAAGTCATTCTGTAGGGCGATGTGATGCAAGATGGGACAATTGAACAATTTTGTATCATCAGCATATGAGAAGCAGGCAGGTTTCAAAGAATAAGGCAAATCAGGAATGTAGACCAGAAACAGAGGGGCCCAGCACTGAGCCTTGGGGAATCCCACTTTCTACAGAAGCGGATACAGATCTTTTACCAACAACCTTATATGAAAACTCTCTTCCTGAAAAAAATCCTTTGATCCACAGTAGCAAATCTCCTCGAATACCAACATGTTGAAGTTTCTGGAGAAATATTAATAAGTGTTTTTAGAGGAACACGATCAAAGGCTCTAGGGAAGTCCAAATAGACTATGTCCACTGGATCACCTATATCCAGAGACCTCGTTGACCGTTCAATACATTGAAGCAGACACGTCATGCCAGACCTTCCTGGAATGAAGCCATGTTGCTCCTTGGGGATGATATTATTAATCATGAGAAACGGCAGCAGAGTGTTGACAACTATCCTTTCCATAATTTTGACAGCAACAGAAGTTATTGAAATTGGTCTATAATTGTCTTAGGAGAATCTGTCGCCTTTTTTAAACACATGAGTTAAAGATGCCTTCGTCCAACAACTTGGGAGTGAATGCGTTTTAAGCGATGTTGACATTATCTGGGACAGTGGACCTATCAGCGAACTCCTGCAAGATTTATATAATTTGATCGATATTCCATCTAGTCCAGGAGACGAATTAGAAATCAGTCGCTTGATGGCCGCTTCCACAAGTTCTGGAGAAATGGTTACATCACTTATAGTATTTTGGTTTCTTCTGGTGGCAGAGTGCCTATAGGTTCTCTAGAGAAAGCTTTGGAGAAAGTATCAACGAAAATTATGGCAGATGTCTTATTACAGTGGATAAATTCCCAACGTTGTCTCGAACTGAAGGAATAGATACTTTGGTGATGAGAGTGCTACGACTGTACTTGAAAAATTCATTTTTATCCTTACTGGAAGAGATCTTTTTGTCAAAATTCTTCTTAGCAAGGGATATACATACTGACAGACGGTTGGAAAATTGTCGATAATCTTGGAAATCAGTATCGCGTCTATTTCTGATATATCTTTGCCACAGAGACTTTTCATAGCGATGATGCCATCATCAATCCAGGGTTTGGTAGGACTCCGACTCATAAATCTTGAAGATTTGTTTTGGGCAACATGAAATTTGACAGTAGCACAAAATTTGTCCCACATGTCGTTGATATCGCCTGGATTCCACAGCTCATTCCAATACACCAACTGCAAAGCCTCACTGATTCTCTGATAATTAGTAATTTCTATCTTCTTCACATTTTTTGAGTAGTTAGGGGTTTCATAAAACTGCATCTTCATATTAAGAACTACATGATCCGATTTTCCGATTGGTGGCTGATATTCTAGTGAAGGAATCAAGTTTCTATCATTGACAAGGATAAGGTCCAAAGTTCTTGGGTTAGGTTAATTTTGAGTCGATATCGAGTAGGTTTGTCTATTAATTGTTTGAGGTTGCAGGTATTCAGCATATTCAAAAATTCAGAGGAAGGCGATACAACTGAGGGACAAGAAGTAACAGCCCACCTGAGATCACTTAAGTTAAAGTCACCAGCAAATAAAACATTTTGCTTAGAATTGGATAAATTTTCGAGGTGATCAAAGAGTAATGAATCATGGACGCAGGCAGGCCCGCCGCTAGCGGTTTGAACGCCGGTGTGCAATTCCTATCGTGCCACCCCTATCTAACTACAAAACCTAGGTGTTTATAAAAATGTGAAAAAAAATGCTGTACAGTGAAAAACTATGTTATATTAGGTTATTTTATACAAGATAGATACACTAATACGACATTAAATGAAAAAATGAAGGCAAGAAAGGTGCAGTTTATACATATTATGTAGGTAGGTATAGGTATTAAGTTATTTAACAGAAACTGCACCTTTCTTGCCTTCATGTTGGCAAAATCAGCTATAATTTTTTTGGTGTCTAGTCTATTTAGAATCTCATGTTCAATTGAAATTATTGCTAAATTACTTAGTCTTTGCTGGTGCATAGTTGATCTCAAATAGTTTTTTATTATTTTTAACTTTGAAAATTACCTTTCACCAGATGCAACTGAAACCGGCAATGTAAGTAGTATCCTTAGCGCTATTGCTGTATTCGGAAATGTTGACATCAATTCATTAGCAAAAATGTATTGCAATAGGGTTTGTGGATCATTAGACTAGTTTTCAGTTAAATGCAACTTTAAAGCATTGATTTCATTAAACATATCTATACCGTCAATATCTGCGTCACTACTTGAACTATCTTTTAGCTTCACATTCAAATCTTTACAATGTTTCATTAAATCATCTTTGGAGTAACTAAACAAGTTATTATTCGTGAAAAAGCCAAAACGTCGGTAAAGTTTCCAACTCATCGAATCTACGTTTTAAAGAAGTTAAGGTTTGGTCAGGATCCTAAAACAACATCTACCTTGTATTTTGTTTTAGGGTCTAGTAAGACTTCATCACTCTGTTCATACTGAAATTGAGTTGGTTTTCTTCGTGGACGAACGGTATCTATAGGCGGAAAATCTGCATCTACATTAAGTTCCCGAGCCACAGTGGTAGCTTCTTCTAACACCCTTTCGAAATGCTCATCTGTGCGATATTCGGTGAATTTATGAATCAATTTATTTAACAAATTTATGCAGATTTGAGTATTTATTGTGGGTTTTGCATCATTTTGCTATTAGCATTAATTTCGTTTGAAATATCAAACCAAATTACAACTAAGCAAATAAATCTATAATTTTGAATATTCAAAGCAAGCGAATGTGCTTTGTCAGTTGTTGTACAATTCCATTCCGACGAATTGTTATCTGATATTTCAAGTAAAGCGTCAAATATTTTTCGAGGTGATACCGTAAAGGTTTGACTGCATCGATTCTGCTAGACCATCGCGTGGCACTTAATGCCTTTAGTTTTAAATCAGGTAAATGCTTGCAAATTATGGACCACCTTTTGGTAGAAGACGAAAAGAAAACGTAAATTTCTTGAATTAAGTTGAAGAAGTTGACCGTGTCGTGCGTTATATTTGCCGCATCGTTAACGACCAAATTGAGACTATGCGCCGAGCATGGAACGTAATATGCACGATTATTCATTTCCGATATTTTTTTTTGTAATCCATTGTGTTTTCCACGCATATTAGAACCATTGTCATAACCTTGGCCACGTAAGTTTTTAATATCAAGGTTTAATTGCGAAAATAAATCTAAAACAAAATTTAATAGTCATTCACCTGTGGAGCTGGTTATCGGACAGATGCCAATAAAACTTTCGCATATTGTAACATTTTTAGTTTCACTGTTTAAAACAACATACCTTAGTATAACTTTAATTTGTTCTGTGTGACTTACATCTGGTGTGCAATCTAATATGATAGAGAAATATTTTGATTCTCTGACTTTGTTCAGGATATAATTTTTATGGTCGTGCCGAGTAAATCAATGATTTCATTCTGAATCTGATCTCCTAAATAGTGAGTCATGCGAGTTGAATCGAATTTCGAGGCTTGAATTCTGTGAATATGTTCCCGCATAACTGAATCAAAGGATGCTATCATTTCTATTGCTTTGAGAAAATACCATTATCATGCTCATATAATATTTTGGACGAGCCCTAAACGCCAGCCATTGATGAGATAAAATTTTATAACAGCTATGATCCTTTCCAATACATCACACCATTGTTTTTTTCAGATTCTAATAGTCTCAGTTGCATTTGATTTACAGTAGTTTTATTTTTTAACATATGATTTAGTTGGACTCAACATTTTAAATTTTCGCTATGGGAAATGCTTGTTTCGTGTCGTTTTAAGGTAGATGACAGATGTTGCCAATCGGAAAAACCGCTTGGAGCTGACAGACTACTTACAGTTTTACTGAATATTTTACAACAAAAACAATAGACTGAATCTTTTGACGTAGAGTAAACAAGCCATTCTCTGTTAATTTTTTCTCCATTAGGAAGATTTCTAGAGTAATAACTGTTTGCAAATTTTCTTCCATCGATATTAGCAGGAAAATTGTGGTTAAACAGCTGCACGGGACCACGGCTAACCAAAATATTAACAATATCATTAGTCATACTGGCGGGCCACGAACCGGGATCATCACCACAATCTGAACAGCTACTTGATGACGATAAATTGCTTACAGGTTCTTTAGCACTACTTTCTCTTTTTTTAGTTTCACTGGAGTCTCCTTCTGAAGGACTAACATTTTTCTCTTCAGATACCTCCATAACTTCTAGATTTAAAGCTGCGCTTGTTGAAGCTACATCTACGTCAACATTCTCTTGACATTCAGAGTCCCTATTTTCTGGTTTGCTAAAAAATTTCTCAAGAGATCCCGCTAGTTTTTTTTCTCTGTATCTTTTTCTCGTTTTTGCCGTCGAAATTGAGCTCCTGAAATTTTTTCCTTTTTTGCGGTTCCTGGAATTTTTTTGAAAAAGTTTAGTATACGGTTGTACAAAAGTAACTTAAATCCCAAAAGGGGGTCGATCATTCCACCCATTATTGCGAACAACCTTTACTAGGGGGTCAACACTGAAATCGCGAAAAAAAATCAGCTTTTCCATACATTTTGTATGGAATAGTTATTTTTCGCGATTTCACCGTTGACCTTATAGTAAAAGTTGTTCGTATTTATAATAGAATGACTCCTTTCGGGATTTAAGTTACTTTGTTACACCCTGTATAGGTATAATTTTAATATTTTTTTTATAAATCTTCACTCTTAAGTTGTATAACAGAAAAAATACCCTTTAAATCACAATAATAATCACAATACTACTGCGAAAAAAAATGTTCATACCTACTGCACACAAATGTAATGGAATAACTAATTTTTTTTTCGCGACTTCAGAGTTGACCCCATAGTAAAAGTTGTTCATATTGATTAAATGGAATGTCCCCCCTTTCGTTTCTTAAGTTACTTTTGTTACACTCTGTATTAATTTTAATACATTTTTTATAATAAATCTTTACTTTAAGTTTTTCAGTAAAATAACCTTTAAATTTTACATGAATACCTGCTGTTTATATGAATGCGCCCATATGCTGATTAATTAAACAAAGACACTTACCATAACTAT
The DNA here is from genome assembly GCA_013387265.2 of Cryptolaemus montrouzieri. Classification (NCBI taxonomy): domain Eukaryota; kingdom Metazoa; phylum Arthropoda; class Insecta; order Coleoptera; family Coccinellidae; genus Cryptolaemus; species Cryptolaemus montrouzieri. Next base: position 33,772,319 of record JABFTP020000103.1, read on the forward strand.
GATTTTTTGCGCCGACGGATAATATAAATAATTTTCTAAATTATTTTTATAGTCACACTTCGCACAAAAATATATAGAATATTATTAATTTTAAGTACCCTGGACCGTTTCTGGATCTCACATTAGGGCTATAACCAAATAATTGAAGTTTGTTGTTCACTCACATCACTTTCGCATTTGTGTTAAATAAATAAAACAAAGAAATGAGTATATAGTTTCGAGGATTTCCCTGATATCTGTGGGATTTCCTATTTCGCATAGAGCACGATACGGATTAACTTTGTTCTCATGAATTTCAATAGATGGCGCTATGTAATGCTACGATATAAAAGAAATATTTGGGCGCCGTTCATCATATTATTTTTATAAGGATAATCTTTTTAGTATTGTGAGGTGACAATGTCTGAATTTTAGTCGATAATTGTCTGATTTGCCGCCCCCCTGAATGCGCCGCCCGCGTGCATTGCACACCTTGCACGCCCGCTTACGGAGGGCCTGGACGCAGGCACGAGGTCGATAAATACACCCTACGCAAATAGAAAATGTTGGAGGCTGTATGTTCAAGAAAATATGCCGGGGGTCGCTATGGAGTGTGAACACACAGTATAATTAATTATTCATAACCGAATCACTAATGAATATACAACATCCTGGTACTAAAATATTCCGTTCTATATAATAATCATTTTTGATAGTGTTTTTATTGCGAGTGTACGTCATAACTGAGCATTCATGAATATTGAGAAACATTTTATTTTCCCGAAACCAGTTCATGACCCTATACAAATCAGCTTGTAGCTCGAAAGTATCTTCTAGACTCGATATAATTCTAAACAGCTTGAAGTAATCGGCAAATAAAGGACAGGCTGAGGTGTTTATGCGGTCGGGTGGTGAATTTATGAATATAGTAGAAAGAAAACGCCCCAAGATGCTACCTTGTAGAACGCCAGATGTTATAGTTATTTCCTCAGAGAGACATTCACCCACCTTAACTACCTGTTTCCTATTTGTTAGGTAAGATCTAATAAATTCGAAAGCCCCCTTTGAAAAACCAGCTTCACTGAGCTTAGTTAATTGTTTATTGTGATCCACCTTATCAAAGGTTTCCTCACCATCAGTAAAGAGGGCATCTAGCTGCTTTTTTGTTTCAAATGTTCTAGCCACTTATTCAGAAAGATGCAAAAGTTTGTAGTGGTTGACTTATCACAGACAAACCTATGTTGAAAATCAGATATTCTAAATTCAAATACGCTGTATATACTCTCATGCAAAACGATCTCAAAAATTTTTGCCATAATATTTATCAGACTTATCGGTCTATAATTCAAAATTTCATTTTTCTTTTATATACTGGAGTTACAACAGCAGTCTTGAATCTGGTTGGAAACCTCTGACTCAACAGTGCCATGTTGAAAATTTTAGTAATAGGTTTTACCAAGAATTCTGTTACATCCTTATACAGGGTGCTTCAACGAAAACTAAACAGAGGCTATATATACCAAGATATTAATTTCTGATCAAAACGCAAAAACAGGGGAAGATGGGTCGACTGATGACTCAAAAGAAAGGTGGTATCTTTGTCTACATTGCCTTGGACGAATTTCTATTTTTAATTGAAAACTGTAAAAGATACAGGGTAAGCAACTGAAAGGTAGGGAAGACTATTTCCCTGAGACTATTCAAGTTTCAGTGAGGTAAAATGGAACAGATCCATGCTGATCAATGGCAGTCATCATCAAGTACCATCTCCATCTCGAATTTCAACCCCTGGAGCAGGGGTGACAACCCTTGAAAATTTGGAAGAGGGTAGATGGGTCGAGTTATAACTCGGAAGAAAGGTATTATCTTTGTCTGCATTTCCGTGAAACAATTTTCATTTTTGATGAAAACTGTAGAAGATACAGAGTGAGCCACTGAAAAATAGAGAACATCCATAGATCAAAATCGGCATCACTTGGAAGACTGAACCTGGCCATCGGGGCTCTCTCGGTCAAACAGAGAGGGAATTTGAGGAAATATCGCAGATTATGTATTTTTTATTATCTCCTAAGTCATTTTCATGACCTTGCTTGGTATGTAAAATCTTTTCCTAGATTTGTTTAGACATACAGGGATATCCACCGGGATCGTTCGTTAAAAACTTTTTGAGTTCCAATTACAATATCAAGCTGAAATTTTATACGCGGTCATAACTAACGATTTCCAATTGGAGTTAAATATTTTCGAGGTGATATCATTTCCGGTTATACCGGAAGTGGGTCATCAATTTGTTATTTCAAATAGCAATCTACCTTTTTTATTATACATCTAGAATCGACATTTGAGCAAGGCATAAAATACCAAGTTGTTGGCACTTATCTGTCAAAACTTTTGACAGATTCAATTATTTGTGTTATAAACTCGATTTTTGAGGAACATTTAAAAAAATTGTAGCTCGTAGATCTTTTGCACTACAGACAAAATTTTTGCTTGGGTTGATAGAAGAAGGATCAAGGAATTTTTTAAGCAATCTACACATGTCAAATGTTTATTGCGTTGTTTTGTATGATTTTTTCCATTTGGCCTTTTTCAAACAGCAATAACTCAATTTTTTCAAATTGCGCGTGTCAATTTTTATATCGCCATCAGATGAAGCGTCAAATTTCAGATGGAATTGTATCAGCATGTACTATACCCATCTCTTATAGTTCCGAAATAATTTGGGAATATATTGAATTTTGATGATTTTGCAAGAACTAACAGAGAATGCTTTGAAATATTTGAATCAAGTAGCTGAACTGGCTACGCTCACGTGACAGGTGTCTATAATTAATGTACTTGTCACTTCGTTCATTCGAATTTGATATTTCAACAAGAATTGTTGGTAATTTGAAGTGAAAATTTTTGAAAAATACCAGATCGATAATTAAATGGCTGATTATTCAAACGGGAATATGTTTAATCTCATTTTAATTCATGGCGAATGTCAAAAAGTGGTGAATAGAACTTGCAGGCAATTCAATAACCAATTTCCAAATTTAGCGCCTATGAGTAAAACAAAATTTCGAAGGATTAGAAGCAATTTTATACAATTTGGAAGAACAAAATACATAGAAACTAGAAGAAAACCAATTCTCGAGGACGACGACAATCAAATTAATACGCTAGCCTATTTTCGTGCCAATCCACATGCGTCCATTAAGCCAGCATCAATGGATATTAGATTGAGTTATACTTCCATTCAAAGGATCCTTAAGAAACATAACATACAACATAACGTTCAGTCATTTGAGTTACAATTAGCTGCATATAACTCCATGATTCATAGAGCTTACTCTGTTCCCCTTTCGAAAGAAAATTTTCAAACTGAACTTAATATCATCAGAAAAATTGCCTCAAATAACAACATACCACAACATTTTCTAAATACAATCATTAAACGCAAAGAACAACGTATTACCTTTCAATTACTATATAGAATCGTAGAAACCCCAGAAAAAAGATACACTAGTCTCAGATACACCGGCGAACTCTTTAAGAAATTCAGTAACTACTTTTCTAAATTGAACACAGCTACTTCATTCTCAAGCGGCCCCAACTTGAGCAGATTATTATTCAATGCCAAACAAAAGAACAATAAATTCAAACAATCAGAAATTTATCAAATCAAATGCAATGAATGTCGGACAAACAGGGAGAAGTTTTGAAGCTAGATTCAAGGAACATATTTCCTCAGATAAAACTTCGCCAATATTTGAACACATAAAATCAACTAACCACTCGATATCATTGAACAATCTTAAAATCCTTCATAAATGTAACAAAGGGAGTGAGATGAATTTGTTGGAAAGTTTGGAGATTAACAGACTATGTAAAAACCCACAATTTACTACCCTTAACAGCCAACTAGAGCATACTGGATCCTCACTACTCAATATTTAGGATAAATTTCATTCTGTACTTGTATTTGTCTACTCACATATTATATTATTATTCACTTGAAAACATACCACAACATTTTCTAAATACAATCATTAAACGCAAAGAACAACGTATTACCCCCTAATTATTATATAGCATCGTAGAAACCCCAGAAAAAAGATACACTAGTCTCAGATACACCGGCGAACTCTTTAACAAAATCAGTAACTACTTTTCTAAATTGAACATAACTACTCCATTCTCAAGCGGCCCCAACTTAAGCAGATTATTGTTCAATGACAAACAAAAGAACGATAAATTCAAGCAATCAGGAATTTATCAAATCAAATGCAATGAATGTCAGGTAGCCTATGTCGGACAAACATGGAGAAGTTTTGAAGCTAGATTCAAGGAACATATTTCCTTATATAAAAATTCGCCAATATTTGAACACATAAAGTCAACTAACCACTCGATATCATTGAACAATCTTAAAATCCTTCATAAATGTAACAAAGGGAGAGAGATGAATTTGTTAGAAAGTTTGGAGATTAACAAACTATGTAAAAACCCACAATTTACTACCCTCAACAGCCAACTAGAGCATAATGGATCCCCAATACTCAATGTTTAGGATAAATTTCATTCTGTACTTGTATTTGTCTACTCACATATTATATTATTATTCACTTGGAAATGACCGTAGGGTCGAAACCGGTCGTGATTATTGAATAAATTGTGGAAAAGTGATAAAAGTGTCTCATTTCGTTTTACTTTAAAAATAAATTTCCATAAAATAAATAAATCATCAATACTATCGATAATAATTCTTTCATTTCTATTGTTGAATTCTCGAAGTTGGGCTTTGCCTTGATATAATTGGTTTTTATATCTTGCGTTACCCATGTAACGGCTTTATTCTGCTAACAAAGAACCGTGCTTTCTTCTCCACTCGGGCAAAACCAACCTGCTTTTGATTCTCATTCGTTTTGCCGGTGCCCAAACTTGTGGTACCGTTCCTTTTCTTTGGAAGGTTCTCTTCAATTACTACTGGTACTAGAATAGTTTGTTGGATTTTCTATAATTCCAAGATCCGAACCTTCCGATTTTTGTTGTTGTCTTTCGATGGAATTATGCTGAAATATTCTTCCATAAAAAAATATGGTATTTATTATGATTGAAATTTAATAAGTTTCAATTCAGCTAATAGTTTTTAAGATATCTTGGGTAACACTATTCAAAAAATCACTCTATATTACTTCAGAGCAGGACAACGTCTACCGGGTCCGCTAGTTTCCAATGAAACTGTTTATATTCTGTATAGTGTGTTGTTATATCAATAGAATTCATTTTTGCAGAACTATGCTCAGATTCAGAATCAAATGAAAGAGGTTAGAAATAGATAAAAATATTTGAAATTGATATACTAAATTCTATTGATTCATTAATATCTCTCGGAAAATAATATCAGAAATAATCTATACTGCAGTTGACGTGGGTTAGTCTGGAAGAAAAACACCATTCGCTGGTACGTCTCTGGCAATACCATTCATAATTTGTTGAATGAGAGATGAAACTGCATCAGACACCAAAGGTCCAAAATCTCTTAAAAGAGTATTCCAGTTTTCATTCAAAAGTTCATTTACTTGTTCAACTGGAAAAGACCCTGAAAAAACAATTGTTGAATAAATCTTTATTTTAAAAACAACAAGAAATTTCTGAACAAAAATGCAAATAAGAATTGATGAAAACTTGAGTGTTACTTATACAGTGTAGAAAAATTATTGTTAATAATACTGATTTTTATTTATTGTGTTTTAGGTTTTATGTTCATTTTATACGTTCTCCTTGATAATGGGACTATATTTTATTTCTTTCTAACAAAACGCCATATTCCATGACCATATTGTGTAAAACAAGAAGTGAAAAGATTTTATTTTTCAATGCATAAGGTGTATTGTTTAATGACACTTATTAGACGTTCTGTCCTTTGGTGAAAGCTGCTATGAATTTTTTATTGTTTCATTTCTCCTTTCATTACAAAAATTGTGATCGAGTAATACCTCTCTACCGTTGTCTTCCTAACTTATAATTAGATATGCAGCATTGGTCATAAAATACGTACTGGAACATGGAAGTTTATGATCGATATATCGATGTTTTTTTAGCAGAAATGAGATATTATTATATTTATTTTGAGGTTTATTTTCAAAGAACAATCATTATTTTATTTTAACAGAAAATAAATATGTATTTATTCCTCAGCACAGAATTTAAAAATGATAATTTTGTAAACAGTATCTCTCCTCTGTGTGATTGTAGCTTTTAAGTTCTATATTATAGTGAACGTCAAACAACAAACAAAACAATGGCCGCCAATGTGGGCGAGCGAAGGAATTGCTTAGTTTTGCGGGCGTTTGTATTACAGAGAGAGCGAACTAGACACTAAACAGAGAATTCATTATTTTATTCATGATCCCTATTACATCCATACTTATAATGTGTTATATTATACAGGGTTAAGCAAAAGTACCGGAACGGTTAATCATCTCAATTATTTACCGAACGATTTTTTTGAAAATTAATATTCCTACATTGCTAAACATAAAGAATTTAGTGTTAATATTTTGTGCTCGCTAGTGTTTCCGTTGTAACCGGAAATGACCAAAAATGTGAATTTCAAATAACACCTATGTTTATCTATTTTTAGATTCAGAGAAACAATCAACAAAAACATTTCCTTTCAATGTCGAGTTCATAAAAATTATAATAATAAAAATTATATCATCTAAATCAAATCACTTTTGCATTAATAATTAACGGGACAGGTTGACAAATAATATCAAGTATTTGTTGAAGTTTAGATTTTTGCACTTCAATTCCTAATAATGGTATTCAAGTTCAGAGAAGCAGAATGGATCGAGGATTTGATGATGAGCGGATATGGTGACAGACAATGATCTTACCAAGAAGTTCCCAGTCTGTTCAATACTGTTTACCCAGATCATCAAATTAGTAAATCTACAGTATGCAGAACTATTCAGCGATATGAAGCAAGTCGGCAAGTGAAAGATATTTCCAGAGCAGGACGCCCTAAGTTTGCCACTGACGAAGAAACAAAGTTTGACATTTTACTGGCAATTGAGGAAAATCCTCAGGTTTCTACAAATAAACTAGCCTTGAATCATGATATTTCTCAGAGGTCAAGTTGTAGGATACTGAAAACAGAAAAAAAAAAGCTTACTGAAGACGATCCTGACCGTAAAGTACAATTTTCATAGACCTTCATGGAAATGAAAATGGCGAATCCAAATTTTTTGAATAGAATCGTATTTTCGGATGAAGTTACGTTCTGCCTCAACTTTACAGTAAATAGGCATGATTGCCGTATTTGGTCGAGAGACAACCCACATTGGATTAGAGAGGTTCAAACACAACATCCACAAAATTGAATATTTAGGCTGGTATTATCGGTGACCACATAATTGGTCCATTTTTGATAGAGGGGAATTTAAATGAAGAGCGATATTTGGAATTATTAAGGAATGAAATTGTGCCAGCCATAACAGCTTTATTTCCAAATTAAAATAATCCGTTAACCCCAGCTGATATTGAATGGAGCTTCGCCACACTTTGCGGTAGCTGTTCGAAATTATCTGGATGAAGTTTTTCCAGAAAGATGGATCGGTACAAGAGGTCCTATCAATTGGCCCCCGCGGTCACCTGATCTATCGCCTCCGGACTTCTTTTTATGGGGCCACTTGAAATGCCAAGTTTATAGAGAACAGCCTGCCAATCCAGATGAGTTAAGGCGTCGCATAACAGAAGAAATCAATTTGATACCCAACAATTTCTGCAAAATTCTCTAAGAAATTTCGGTGATCGATTAGGTTATTGTCAGGAGGTGAATGGAACTCATTTTCAACACTTGCTATAGTTTCAATAAAAAATTTCTCTCTTTCGTGCAAAAATCAAAACTTCAACAAATACTTGACAATAATTGTCAACCTGTCACGTTGATTATGAATTCGAGAGTAATTCGATTTAGGTGATAATAATTGTTGTCATTTTGACAACAATTTTTTCCTCTGAATCCAAAAATAAATAAACATATAGGATGTTATATTTAAAATTCTCATGTTGTGGTCATTTACAGCTACTTCGGAAACACTATTGAGCACAAAATATTAACACTGCATTCTTTATGGTTCACAATGTAGGAATACCATTTTTCAAAAAAATCGCTCGTCAAATAACTGAGCTAATTAGCAGTTCCGGTACTTTTGCCTAACCCTTCATATTATACACATTAATATTTTCGTACTATAATGAAAGTAGAAATGCTTGATAGTTTACGCCTTGAAGTGTCTTTTGCATCCTTATCACCCTCATTCAATGTTAACGGGTTTTGCATGAACAAACTTGTTGCATATGAACTTCCCGAAAAGTTGCGGGGTTGGATAAGTAGCTTTCTTTCAAATAGATCAATACAAGTTGTGGTCGACGGTATAACATCTGATTGTTTCCAGTTGCAGGCTGGAGTACCTCAGGGATTCATTCTTTCACCAACCTTGTTTCGGTTGTAGATAAACGATCTACTGTCATCTACAGAGAACAAGATCTTCGGTTTTGCAGACGATTGTATCCTGGTTTCGTCTTTCAGTAGTCTGCGGCCGCTTACAGCTGCGGAAACTCAGCGTCAAAGATGTAAACAAGTTAATAACTCAACCTCTGACTTACAGAAGATATCAGAGTGAGATCAGTTGAACCTGGTGAGCTTCAACGCGAACAAGACGCAAGCAACTACGTTTTCTATAAAGGTCCCCGCTGGAGATCCTAACCGCTGGCTATCAGATGACAAGTTGCTGAACTTTCTCTGTTTTACAGATACTTCCATGGAAGCTGCTCCAAGGAGCTGAAAGACCTTGTTCCGGGAAAACTAATGTTTTGACGCAACACTAGGCTGGCAAGGAGTTCTCATCATATGGTAGATTTAGCTACCCTCGAACCTCTCTCTATTAGAATTCCTTTGTTTACAGGGCCGGTGAGCTGTGGAATTCGCTTCCAGCCGACATCTTTTGAACATCCTACAATTTGGTTCTCTTCAAGAAGCGAGTAAACAGACACCTCAATTCTTTCCGGGCGGTCACTCATGTTGTGTAACAGGTTTGCCTATTCCTGGAAAGCGCGCAAAAAAAACGAAACAATTATACGATCAATAAAAGAAACTCGAAGATAAAGTTATCGCAACCAAAAAGCAGTGACCCCAATTAGAAGTTCAATAGAAGGCAAATCGTCTTTATGCTCATTTTAAAGAACCTAGTGGTAGTTGTGGTAATGAAGGATTTCAGACATCGGAAGTTTGGTTCAATAAATTTAAGGTGCGACAATAATTGCACAGCATTAAAGCCGTTGGAAAAGCTGCATCTGTAGACACTGCTGCAGCAGAAAGATATCCTGGAGAATTTGAAATTCTAGTAGCTGATGAAGGATACAAACTTGCGCAAGTATGTATGCTGACGAAACTGCACTGTTTTGGAAGAGAATGCCAAACAAAACATTCATTGCCAAAGCGAAAAGTCTATTCCTGGAATTCAGTCAGCAAAAGATAGAATTACACTGCTGGTATGTTCTAATAGTTTACCGTGCTTCAAAAAATCAAAACAAGACCGACTTGCAGTGTTTTGGTGTGCTAATAAGAAAACAGCATGGGTTAACAGCGCTGTTTTTTGTGATTGATTGCAGAATTGTTTTGTTTCAGGAGTTGAAACTTAATGAAAAAAATGATATAGAGTTTAAAGTTCATCTAGTTTTGGATAATGCTCCCCAAACACGACGTCTCCGCTTTAACCTATAGACCATGGAATAATCCAGGCCTTTAAGCTCCACTACACTACTAGACAAACCTTCAATATCATGTAGGATAATATAGAACGTGATAATAATATAAATGTTATGGAATGCTGGAAGAAATTTGACATAGCAAAAATCTTAAACATGATAGAATCAGTGGAAGAACTGAATCTATACACATTTAAATGATGGTGGAAAAACTGTGGCATTTTCTAAGTGCAGAAAGCAACGAAGGATCTGTGCTAATTCAAACTGCAAACATTGCCGAAATTGCGAATGCAATATGACGAGATGGCTACGAACAGACAGAATCAAGTGCCGTTTAGGAATTAAATTTACAGCATTTTGAAGGGGAGGCTTGAACAAGCACTGGAAATGTGACATTTAATTTGAAGAATCTGAGATTACCTAAATTGTAAGGGGTACTACATTCTTCTTTCCACACTCTACCATGAAAAATGCGATTTCCAATTATTGTTATGATTACGTATTAATTACTTACCGATAGTTTCATCAGTGCTTGTCAAACTCTCAAGATCAGAAGATATTTTGTCAAAACGAAATTCAAGTTTTTGTCCCTCGATTTGATAGTGATTTTCTCCATTTATCTCCACTGCTTTGATCACAACAGTGTATGTGTACACTCCATTATCTGAAATCAAAAAATTATATTCTCCTACGCTTTTTATTCAACGGAACTTTAGCTGCAGTACCAGATTCCTGGTTTTGAAAAGAAAAATTTTGAGTTCTTGGGAAATTCGATCACAAATTGAGTACAAAAATGCATGATATCCATTATTTTATTTTTATGTACCCAATTTATATTTACGTTGGTTCTACAGAATAATATTGTCATGAAAATTATATTTTACTCAAAAACTAGATATTTTATCAACATTTTGCAAGAGGTATTATAAACTTTTCTGCAGTACGCCATGATAGGCTGATTCCTGGTTTTGAAAATAAAAATTTTGAGTTCTTGGGAAATTCGATCACAAATTGAGTACAAAAATGCATGATTTCCATTATTTTATTTTTAAGTACCCAATTTATATCTACGTTGGTTTTACAGAATAATATTGTCATGAAAATTATATTTTACTCGAAAACTAGATAATTTACTAACATTTTGCAAGAGGTATTATAATAAGAAAGGTTGATAGCGTACTTTAAAAACGTTCTGAGGAGTAAAAAGGGGATAAAAAATTGTGTACGTGTTTAAAAGTAATCTTATCTGAAATTTGTGCTGTTTGCAGTAACAAGAATAACTACTCAATGATTTTTAGAAATAAAAACTGACTTGGTATCACACATTTTTATCCTGAATATCTGTACAGGCTGAACCAAATTCAATGTTTTAGGTACGGCAGGTATGTGGAAAATTGTTGATAGAGAAAAATGATTCACCTTCTCTGGAGCTCGATTTTAGGGATGAACTCATTGGTGAAAACGAATTTCAGCATTCTTTTTTAGTTTTCGAGTTATTCCGGAATTCTGAATTTTCCGGGATTTCGGTATATGACAATATTTCGAATTCTATTGAAGTTAGGAAAAAATATCTCCACATCCTAGAGGCTCTTTTTTTGCGTAGAATGTAGGGACGTATTCGAAAAATTTTTTGCTTATCGGTTTCTGAGTGATGAAACAAACGTTTGTTTTTTTGAATGCTACTTGATGCTACGTGATTTCGGTATCAATAGAGATGATTAGTTATTATGTCCAAATATATATCATGTGTTATACTAATTCCTTCAATAAATGTCTTTTCAAAAAAAATAAGAAAATTTATATCTATCCACTCGGAACATAGTAGATATTCTATGGTGGAAGAGATTCGTCTGTGTGCATAAAATATCCCATTTATTCAATTCTACGTTTTTTTGTTGAAAAATTTACTTAATGTTCAATGTTACTCACATTCTCCAAACAAATCCTAAAATTTCGTTTTTTTCTTTATACAATAAATTCTCAACATCCCCCCAGAGGAAGAAATCTTGTTCCTATCCAGTGATCACCGAAATTTCAGTCCAGCAGTTGAGATAAGGTTCGTTTCTAGTGTGACGGTGCACCGTCGTGCTGAAACAATATATTTTCTCTTTGCCCTAATGGCAATTCATCTAAGTACCCTTGCACCATATTCTCATTTATAATATCATGGTAAATTTCGCCATTAAGGTTGTCGTCAAAAACAGTGTATGCCAATACACGATCATCTAACAAAGTGCACCACACATTGAAACCTTATCGCCCTAGGTGTTGAATATTTAACTATCGATGGGGATTGTCATCCGACCAATAAAGCTCATTGCGCCTATTGAAAACTTCGTCACTTGTAATGTGAACTTCATCGGTCCATAGAACCCGTCGATTAAATTCTGGATTTTCTTCTGTTCTGAAGGTACTGGTGACTGAACTTGAGTCATTGTTGGTTACCACCAGGCTAGAGGAATTGCGATTTTCTCATCCTGTAGGGTCTTAATTCGTTCCCCTCAGGAATTCTTAGCACCCTTGACTTTCGAAATTCCAGTTTCAATTACCATTGACGGCTTGAAATTTAAGGTTGGTGTGCAACTGTTCCAAAAACGTAGACTATGGCATATTCTCCATTTTTATTTCATATGGTTCACTTCGTTGTTTTTTGAAAAACTAATTAAATTTTAATTCAATCTTTTGAAAATACACTTATGCGGTTGTCTTCTCTCAGGGAATCTACTGAAATAAGATTCTTTCGCAGCATCCAAACCATACGCATTCTGTATATAACATCTCAACATCTCCTACTTTTCGGAATTTTGGAATTGAAGAGCCATAACGATTGATTTATCAGTAGAAATTTTCGAAGCAGATAGAGAAGAACGAAATCATGACGTAATCATGAGATAAATAATTGTTTTCACGGAATCAATGCTATTGATTGAATATTTGAATTTTTTAAACACAGAATTGAATGAATTCACATCAAAAAGATTGAATAGTTGACATAATGCCATAAAATAAGGAAATCTTTGTTCTAAGGGGTGAACTCTTTTGTTTTCAACACAGAAATGAATGAATGAGATCTTTGAAGCTCTTCTAACCTAGGATTTTGAACATCTGCCATATTCCGAATGATAGATATGATTTTTTAATGAGAGATGCTGATGTTGAAGGAATTGATCTAGCATGTGATATATATTCGGAAAGACAAAAATAATCTTCCCAACTGATATCAAAATCACCTATAGTTGGTATTTGAAGAAACACATGTTTACTTCATAACTCAGAAACCGATCGGCAAAAAAGAGGCCTCTAGAATGTGAGTATATTCTTTATCTAACTTCAATAGGATTCGAGATAACAGCAGATGTCGAAACACTTACCAAAAAATTCAGAATGCGGGAATAACTTGAAAACTAAAAAGTTAACTGAAATCCGTTTTCACTAATGAATTTTTCTCGAAAATCGAGCTCGAGAGAGGACGGATCATTTTTCTCTATCTACAATATATCAAATAGCTGCCATACTAAAACAGCGAATCTGTACAATTTCAACAAAGTAATAAAAAATTAACTAATCAATAAGTAAAGTAAAACGAAATGAGACACTTTTGTCACTTTTCGACCCTACGGTCATTTTCAAGTGAATAACAATACATGAGTAGGCAAATACAAATCCAGAATGAAATTTATTTTTAATATTGAGTAGTGGGGATCCATTATGCTCTAGTTGGCTGTTGAAGGTAATAAATTGTGGGTTTTTACATAGTTCTCCCTGTTTGTCCGACATAGATTTGGTAAATTCCTGATTGCTTGAATTTATCGTTCTTTTGTTTGGCATTGAATAATAATCTGCTTAAGTTAGGGCCGCTTGAGAATGAAGGTTCAATTTGGAAAAGTAGTTACTGATTTTGTTAGAGAGTTCGCCGGTGTATCTGAGACTCGTGTATCTTTTTTCCGTGGTTTTACAGTGTTATATAGTAATTGAGAGGTTTGCGTTTAATGATATTCAGAAAATGTTGTAGTTTGTTGCTATTTGAGGTAATTTTTCTGATGATATTAAGTTCAGTTTGAAATTTTTCTGTCGAAAGGGGAGCAGAGTAAGCTCTATGAATCATGCAGTTATATGCAGCTACACTCGGAGGCAAAATTAGCGGAACACTCGAAAATTTAACCAAATTCGAAGTCCGATATTTTTCCTAATTCTCAACCGATTTAGATGATTTTTTCGGCAAGTTATACATCAACTCTTCTGCTTTATAGAAATCATAAGAGAAAACAAAAACAAATTTGAAAAAAATTTTATACGGGGGCTAAACTAAAAGTGTTTTTTTGTCAAAAATTCGTAACACCCTGTGGAATTTCGTGGTCCGAGTTGAAACGGACAATATCATGGTCTGTCAAGACACCATCTTCCTACAGTAACACCCTTCTTGTTTTATGCATTTATCTCTATTTTTACAAGAGATATCCAATTTGAAGCGAAAAGTCACAAATTTCAAGAATTTATTTTTAATCTTGCGTAGGTGCATAACATCGGAGGTTAGCCAAAAAATAAAATCAAAATTAGAGAAGCGGAAATCTAACGAAATGAAAATTTTTGAAATTCACTGGCCAATTTCACGCTCCGGGAGAACTCGAAGTACACTGGAAAAATCGTCGATTTTGCACATTTATTTTTGAATTTTTTTGTGTGACACTCTATAATAATTATCATTCCTGTCCAAAATTGAGAGCAGGTGTGTATCCTGGCGATACACTCGTGAAATGAAATGAACATGTTGAGAAAAATGACCCACAAAAAAAAACATTTGATTTTAGTAGCGAATATGACCCCCCCGAGCTCTTATTACAGCGCGCATACGATTTCGCATACTCCCAATGATGTTGTCTATCATCTGTTAAGGTATGTTGTCCCACTCTTCCACCAAAGCCAATGTCAGCTCTTCAACGTTCCTGGATTCCGTTGTCGAACCCTTCTTCCAAGAATGTCCCAAACGTGTTCGATCGGGTTTAAATCCGGTGACCGCGACGGCCAGTCCATTCGTGGGATCCCAACTTCATTGAGATATTCTATCACTATGCGCGCAGTATGAGGGCGTGCGTTATCGTGCATAAAAAGGAAATTTTCCCCTATGTAAGGAGCAAAAGGCACAACATGGGGCTCCAAGATTTCTGTTATATACCGATGGGCATTAAGTGATCCATTGCCAATAATCTCCAGTTCTGTTCGTACTCCCAAGCATATGCCACCCCATTTCATAACTGACCCTCCACCGTATTGCTCAGTTCCTGCGAAGTTCGCTTGATTGTACCGTTCCCCTCGATGCCTCCATATTCTATCTCTACCATCCACGAAATTCACACAATATCGGCTCTCATCACTAAATGAAACTCGTCTGCACTGATTGATTGTCCATGCTACATGCTCCCTAGCAAACGCCAATCTTGCTTCCCGATAGGCTCTATCGAGTCTCGGTGCTCTTGCTTGCGCGTATGATCTCAGACCAACTTCATTTAATCGTCTTCTGACTGTCCTCACACTGACGTTAATGTTATCCACTGCTTGTAAAAGGTTACGTGCCTGAACAGCAGTAACACGAGGATTTCTTATGGTTTGATTGACGATGAAACGGTCATGTATAGCGCGGGTTGTCCGATTTCTTCCTTGTCCTCGCCTCCTCACGTACAATCCAGTTTCCTGTAACGTCGGTAGATTCGATGGATAACCGACGTCGAGACACCAACATGGTACCGACTGAGCGGTAGGTGCGCCCTTCCTCGATCAATGTAACTGCCCTTGCTACTGAGGTTGGTGGTAAATCTCTCATTCTGAATGAAAAATACCGTTTCGAATCGTAAACAGTAAAAGAATCACAAAACACCGCAACCGATCGAATTTGTATCAAATCAAAGAATGGAAAACTCTCATTCTTTAAACAAGTGCAAATGTTGTCATATACAAAAAAATTGTAATTTCATATTTGATACAAAAAGGTGTGCACATGTGTAAATGAAGAGTTTTATCAATGGTCCCAGAATTCGGTTGTGTATTTTAATACCTACCGACTGTTATCTCCTATGAATTCCTAATTTTCACCAAATTAACCAAATTGTCATCAATAACTAATGCAATTCGAACATAAAAATCGCAAACAATTTCGACACGCCTGAGTGATAATAAGAAAATTTCAAATTGACAGACGAATTTTAATGACAATTTCTTGATTCAATGGAATTTCTCCAAAATGGTGATTTTCCACTTGAAATTAAATATATTTTGCAAAAATAGAGATAAACGCATGAAACAAGAAGGGCGTTACTGTAGGAAGATGTGTCTTGACAGACCATGATATTGTACGTTTCAACTCGGACCACGAAATTCCACAGGGTGTTACAAATTTTTGACAAAAAAAACACTTTTAGTTTTGCCCCCGTATAAAATTTTTTTCAAATTTTTTTTTGTTTTCTCTTATAATTTCTACAAAGCAGAAGACTTGATCTATAACTTGCCGAACAAATCATCTAAATCGGTTGAGAATTAGGAAAAATATCGAACTTCGAATTTGGTTAAATTTTCGAGTGTTCCGCTAATTTTGCCTCCGAGTGTAGTTTGTGGCTTAAATGATTGAACGAGTCCATTGGAATCGATGAGTCTGTGAATGTTTCCTCTCTGAAAATTTTATAAGTGAGTTGGTTATTTGAATTTGTAATGGTTAAGTCGAGGAAATTAATTGACCTATTATTTTCTAATTCAGAAGTGAAGCTGATGGGGCAATGTTTTTTATTCAGGAAATTTAAAAATTGCTGAATTTGTCTGTTTAAACGACGAAAACCAACTAAAATGTCTAAATATCTGTACCAGAAAGTAATGTGTTTTTTAGCGAAATCTGTGTTTAATATGGAGTTTTTCTCTAAATTATTCATGAAAATATCAGCTAGTATAGATCTTACTACAATCATTAAACGCAAAGAACAACGTATTACCTGTCATTTACTGTATAGCATCATAGAATCTCCGGAAAAGAGATACACTAGCCTCAGATACACCGGCGAACTCTCTAAGAAAATCAGTAACTACCTTTCCAAATTGAACATAACTACTTCATTCTCAAGCGACCCCAATTTAAGCAGATTATTATTTAATGCCAAACAAAAGAACGATAAATTCAAGCAATCAGGAATTTATTAAATCAAATGCAATGAATGTTAGGTAGCGTATGTCGGACAAACAGGGAGAAATGTTGAAGCTAGATTCAAGGAACATATTTCTTCAGATAAAAATTCGCCAATATTTGAACACATAAAATCAACTAACCAGTGGATATCATTGAACAATCTTAAAATCCTTCATAAATGTAACAAAGAGAGAGAGATGAATTTGTTGGAAAGTTTGAAGATTAACAAACTATGTAAAACCTACAATTTATTACCCTCAACAGCCAACTAGAGCATAATAGATCCCCACTACTCAATATTTAGGATGAATTTCATTCAGTACTTATACTTGCCTACTCATGTATTATATTGTTATCCACTAGAAAATTTCCGTAGGGTCGAAACCGGTCGTGATTATTGAATAAATTGTAGAAAAGTGACAAAAGTGTCTCATTCCGTTTTACTTTGGAACTGAATTTCGATAAAATAAATAAATCATCAATACTATCAATTAATCAATAAGTAATTATTTCTATCATCATTATGACCCATACAAAATTGTAATTTTGCAATTTACTTCTGATTTCCATTTTACAATTCTCTTCTGAAAGTATTTAAATTAAAAAGTATGGTTTACCACCAAGCATTCAAATTTTAACTTTCATTAATGTTATTCAACAGCTTGTAAAATACCTCTATGTTGATTAATTTCAATTTTTAGCCCAAATACTTACTTAAAAATAGGGAAATACGTCCTTTGGCATTCACTGGCATTATCATAATCTTACCATCAATACTATAATCTGCGTTTATGGTTACTTTAGGAATTGCTAGAACAATATCGAACAGCATCTTATCCACATTTGCTGGCCTGGAAAAAAAAACAGTAGAAATAACTCTGGAAATCTCATAAAAGTCTCGCCGCGACTCATAGACTATCAAAAATGTTGCGCAATATTTGATATTCAACAGTTTTTGAATCTTGAAGTTTGGATGTTAAATACAACAAATGATTCATTTTTTCAATCGACCATTAACTTTGAGGACATACTTACACAAAATCGATTAATTTAGCTTGATCTAAGCCCTGTATATTAACATCTGTCAAATTGAGACTCATATCTTTTGTTTTAATGAGTGACATGAATGGTATACGAAGGGGTGACAGATTCGGTATATCGTAAGCAGGATCGCCTAAAAAAGAAAATATTTGATTTGTTACTGTCATTCAATAATATACACACAACCAAATTTATATGGATTCCCCGATATTTTGAATATTACCTCAAAGTTTTTGAAAATTTAGAAGGATTGTTAGAATTGTTCCTTTTCTGAGATATTTCAATTGAAAAAAGAAATGATTTAACGTTTATTTTAAGAAAGAAACAAACAAAATAAAATAAGAGACTCTTTGAGCATGTAGTAAAGAACTTGAAAATTGTTTTCTCGCTGAATAGGTGTTTTTTTCTCGACCTCAGTAGCTTGTATTACCTCCTCTTGCCCTGATACAAGCCTGAATCCGTCTAGGCAAGCTTTGAAATAGGTTTTTGACCTCCTCTGGGGTGATATTCTGACTCTTCTGTGGCGGCTTGGATGAGCTGTTGTGGGGTTCTTGGATTATCCTGGCGAGACCTAATTTTCCTTTTGAGATGATCTCATAAATTTTCAATAGGATTTAGGTCTGGGAAGCAAGCTGGTCAGTCCAAAGAAGCGATTCCCTCTGTTTCAAGATAATGTCACGCGAGGTTGCTGCTATGCGAAGGACCATTATCTTGCATAAAAGTGAAATTCTCACTGTGGGCACCTCGCCAGAGTCTCACTATGGGCTCCAGCACTAGGTCCACGTAATTTCTTGCCGTTACACTCGCAGGAAACGAAATAAAATCTGGTTTTCCTCCCAGCATAATGCCACCTCAAAACATCATTGATATTTCGGAATTTGTCTAGCTGATCGAACACCAATTCTGGTCTCATCCGAAAAATATTCTCAATATTCCAATTTTGTTACTCGATACACCAAATAAGTCTGTTAATTTTTTGTTGCCTGGTTAGCTCTGGAACTCTTAAGGGCCTTCTGCTGTATAAACTCCTTGAATGAAATCTTTGACGTATCGTTTCGACTGATACACTGATGCCTGTTGCATCCAGAAATTACCTTTGGAGTATGGGGTGCGACGCACTAGGGTCTCTTCTTGCAATTTGGCTCATAAAGCAGTCTTGTTCTTCAGAAGTGATCTTCCTACGACTTCTTCTAGGCCCATTGTGCAGAGATTATAGCTCCACGTATCGGGCGTAGGTTTTTGAAAACACCCCTGTGATACCCCGATTGTGGCCGCTGTATCCATCTGTGTCACGCCCTCTTCAATGAGAGCAATTATTCAACCCGTCTGCACATCGGACAATCCAACGTTTTCATTTTCAATTATGATTATAGGCTTTTTTAAATTCTGAAATTTACAGATCCAAATCTCAGTGACCACTGAGTACAATATCCCGAACATGTGGTGATAATTCAACAGTTCATATCATACTATCCAGTTTTTTCACAACAAAAACCTTCATTCTTCACGAGTAGTCAAAGATCCATCGTTAAAAATAATCAATAATGTGAAATACGAAGTGATTTCATATAAATTTGGTTGTGTATATTTCGTTATCAAAGTGAATAAACATACCTTTGACTATAAACGGAATAGCATCGTTCGCACTTTTTATAGCACATTCACGTAGATTATGCTTCAAAGAACATTTCCGAATATAATTTGCTGAAATTGGGCATATTAAGAAATGAGACATGTTCTACAGGGTGATCCTGTTGCTTTAGCAGAAAATTTAGAACACAATTGAGTGTCGTAAAATAATATGAGTTTGCCATATAAACAATATTCAACAAATGCTTCGTTGAAGAAAGTTAGTTAGAAAAAACAAATCTATTAATTGTTGCCAAACGACTGCAGATATTTGAATGGAATTTTGTAGGCGTTAATTGCTGTTCAGGTAGTAGAAATCAGAATATTCTTTTAAATGTACCAGTGGTGTCCATACTAGCACATTACTTGATATTTTTGGAGGAAAAAATGGTGCACCACGGTTTTTCCACAAAATGAAGATCAGTTTTGGATTTTCCATTAAATTTGGAAGAAAAACTGCACTTATTCAATTTTTCTGTATAACTCAGCAGTGGGGAGTAAAAAATTAAAATTGAAATAATTTCATGTTCATAAATTTTTTGGTTGAATTTTTCTAGAATTATTTTGTGACCATGGTTATTATAGTAATTCGTTACTCCACGTCTAGTGAAAACGATGCATCTGTCCCAAGAATTTTCTTTCGTTCAGTTTACTGGCAAAAATATAAATCAGGAAAGTTAATGAATTTTTAACTTTCTGGATTTAACTATTACTAAAATTAACGGCAAATATGATTTTTCTATTTTTCATAAGCCATCGCATACAGATATTACTATTCACAGCTCATCTACACATCCTTATCCACATAAATTAGCAACTTACAATAGTATGGTATATAGACTCATTAATATCCCAATGTCACAAAATAATTGCATAAAACAGCTAAATATATTAACAAGTAGCAGTCAATAACGGTTACAGTCCAACTATGATTGTGAACATGATTTCACGCAAAAAATTTCAAGAAGCAATTCAGAAAGTATTTCCAAGTATAAAAAGTTGTAACACAAAATCTAACAGCTTAACTTACATTGGTAATCCTAGTCTGAAATTAAAATCATTCCTCTCGCATTATAATTTCAATATAGCATTCCGAACTGATAATTCTTCAGGACGACATATCAAAAACTGCAAATCTAAAATTGATAAAGGTAATAAATCCGGTGTTTATAATCTGTCTTGCGGGGATTGTAATAAAATTTATATCGGTAGAACTTTCAGAAATTTCAAAGTTAGATTATCCGAGCACAAACGTAGTTTTAATTATCATAAATCAGATTACCATTATTCTAATCACTTACTCGAAGAAAACCATTTAATGATAATTTCAAAATTGTACACAATGAAAATAATGGACAAAAACTCAATCTATTTCAAATTTCAGAGATCAACAAAGGAAAAGAAGTCAGGTAGGTTACTTAATAGTCAATTAGATCTAAATCCTTCTCCTATACTCAATCTTTTCAATTCATAAAGTAGGCAACTTCGATGGGTTTTCCAACATATCCCTTGTACTTGTACGTATTGTAATATTAAGTAGGAAATATGACTAATATATAAGGAATAACTCAGTTCATTAGTTTGTATCTATCTGATGAAGCCACAGTGTGGTGAAACCGGTCATAGTTTTGTAAATATAGTGAAAATCTAAATACTATAGTTTTATCTCATTGAAAATATGTATATTCTCATCATGTAACGACCTCCTCAATCAAATTATTCAAGGAAATGGTTAAATTCTAATAATCCGCAAAATTGGATAGGTGAATTAGAGAGAAATGATATGCATCGTGACGTGATTAATGGCATTTGAACTAGTAGCTTGGCCACCCAGATTACCGGATCTTAATCTACTGGCCTTTTATGTTTGAGGTAATAGAAAGAAAAAATTTACGCTATTCCAGAACGTACAAGAGACGACTTAGTGTTAAAAATTCAGGAAGTCTGCAATGTTATGCGTCTAAACCCGAATGAAATATCTGAAATGAATTCATTAATTAGGCTCTGTCTGCCAAATGGATGTAGACGGATGGATTACATTTCGTGCAATTTCTTCGAAATTTCAATTTTTTAATTTTGTTGTTGAACGGCATTAATTAAATGAATTAAAATTCTTTAAATTCTAGTGTTAAAATTTTACTCGCAAATGGTAGAGTCGTACAGAAAAATCGAAATATGGCTTTCTCATTACAAATTGAATGGAAAATTCAAAACTCATTTTTATTTTGTGAAAAACTAGTGACGTTGCAATTTTTATCTGAAAATATCCAGTTACGTGTTAGTACAGACGCCACTGGTGAAATTAAAAATAAAACTTCATTGCAAAATATATTCCTTGGACGAGTACAATATTTCATTCTAATATCTGCAGTCCTTAGGCAATAATTAATAATTTTGATTTTTTACCAAACTTGAACAACCTGTAGTTCTTTAATGCAGCATTTTTGGAATATAGTTTATAAAGCAAACTCATATTAGTTTTCAATTCTCTATTGGTCCCTAAATTTTCTGCTATAGAAACTGGACCAGTCTATATAAAGGGTGTTTCAAGATTAACGCAAGATTTGAATTTGCCGCAAAGGTTGCAAATCCTAAAAAAAGACAGCTGACAGGTTAAGGTTAATGAAAATGTGAAAATTATTGAACAATATCTCGAATACTATGGTTCGATGATTTCATTCAGAATACAGTCGAGTGTTTTAATTTTGTCATCTATGAAGAGAATAGTTGAAAGATTTAGGCATATTTAATTTGTTGAAAATGTTAGGTATACTGATCATCCAAAAAAAAGTCGTTCAAATGTCAAGATTTAAGCACTGCAAGGGAGTGCTAATGAAAATGCACTAATTCCATGACGAGAATTTCTGATATCAACAAGCTAAAGATTTGTATCTTCATGCTTACAAAAATTCAAGTAACACTACTAGTGGAAAGTTTCTGGAATAGATTATTGAACATCAACAAATGGATGCTGTTTTTTCAAGAAAAATTATCGTAAGCGACGGAGCACATTTTCACCTTGATGGCAGTGATAGTCGCCAAGATTGTCGCATAAAAACAAATGTATTTACAACGTGTTGGATGCGGATTTTCTGTTGAACATACTATATCCATTTTCTGCAATCATATTCGTATAAAAATGAAGGATAACGTGAATTTGTCTATCTTGACGAAACATGGAATTTCAAGGATAGTACTACCGGTCGTTCGATGACAATATCAAAAGTGTGAATAAAACAAAAGTTGTAAGTACTGAATTCAAATAGGATTGTATTTCAAGGAGTAGGAGTGTTTTCAATCAGGCTATGTTTCACAGGAATAAGCCAAAACCAATATATGAGATTGATAATCTAGCACGAAGTATTACGTCTTCCTCCCTACCACTGCGTTTTCAACACAATTGACAATATTTGGGGTATAACCAAAAACTATTATCAGGACCATGTAGGGAAGGAATGGAGTTCCGCTAAACAATCTCTTTCTGTATGGAAAGAAGCTCTTCAGAAAATTACTCCAGAGGTATGGAGTAAAATTATTGAGCATACAGAAAAAGAAATTCAATATTCGTGGGAACTCGAACTTCATTTTGATCTCGAAGATGTTCCCCTTTTATAATAAATATGACGAGAATGACAGTGACAGTGAATCATTTTTAGACGAACTTTCAGAATAGAATGGACTATTTTTTTTAATTAATTTTAACTTTTCAACCTTTCCTTTGTAAAATTATCATTAAATGAATGATTTTGTTGATTTCTGTTATTAGATAGTTTTACATGTGAACCTTATTTGAATCTGCAAGTGCCAAGTAGACTAAATTCTAGTTTCTGTTGAAAGATTGAAATATTCCGAAAATAATTAGTAAAAATAATAATTTTTATCAGTCAAAAAGTAACGTTTTGATTTAAATTTTGGACTAATTCAAAATTTGTTTTTCTCTGAAACCTTATTCATTTCCACTGTATTTCAATTTCAAAACCTTGATTGAACAAAGTGCATAATGAAAATTTCTTTTTTCTGTTTTTATATCTAAGAAAGGTGAACACAATTGAATTGGATTATGCCTCATGTGTTGCATTTACAGGTAAGTACTAGTCTTCTGAAGATTCATCATGATCATCAGGTCGATTTTATTTTCAACTTCTTACATTCTTTGAAAGGTACAGAGATTATTTTTCTGAATGTTTTAATAACCCACACTAGGGGTCTGAGATGCGTATTTTTCGATAAACAGGATGCTCCATTCAAGAGGTATTCATATGAATGATTATTGAAAAATTTTATTTTTGGGAAAGGAAGGTCGCAAATTAATTTCATATGCCTCAAATTGACATTAGACAAAGTTTTCTCAAGAAAAAAGTCGAAGTGACAATCGAATTTATTCTGACAAAAATTCATACCACTACCTCTTGAATGAAACAGCCTGTATTTTAGAAAATACGTATCTCAAACTGCTACTATGGGTATCAAAACACTCAGAAAAATAATCTCTGTAGAAGAATGATGAAAAAATAGGGGTTGTAATTTTAAAAAAATTGTCGATGACGTCATATCTTGCGAGTTACAAAATAAAAAACTCTTCTCTTCCAAATAATTTCGAGTTGAATATAAAAATCGACCTATCTGAGCGTTTTGCACGAAAATCAAAAATAAAGAAATTATGACTTTTATTCCATACTTCTCAGTCGCACTGAATAGGAATTCTGGGAAACATTGGCAACATCCGAGAAAACTGGTTGATGACGTCACTTTGAACTCAACGTGAACAGACTATATTAAACTATACTGTATTGGCGGAGGCGTTAATTTCCATTCATGGTAAACAGTGAAGAAAAATGAGAGATGGACGAACCTAGAGGAATCCGAAATGTACAATTACGTTTCCTCGAAGGCGCCTATATTAAAAAGTTGGAAAGCAGAATATTTTCAACAGCCGTTGAAGTCTGGTTGCACGCGGTCGTACAGGATTCTAGTTATTCTCCTCTGGATGTTCTCAAAGTATCTTTGTCACGCTTGAGTGTGGCAGACCAGACTGATCCAGCAACTTTCAATATTAGTCTAATATGCGTCTGGCATAGTAAGCTGCAAGTAGCTGGATCGCATCGAGTAAATGGAATTTATAAGAAAGCAGATGTTTTGGAGACGAGCTGACCATGTCAGATCCTCAGTGACAGAAGCCCCCAAGTCCGAATGCTTATCCTTCATATTAACTGGATTACGTTCCAAGTAGTATTGAAGTCTTGGGTTATTTTACCAATATGGAGAACCTTGCCTTTGTCCGGACTTGATGGCATAAGCCAATCCTAACACGATCGATTTATGCGGATAGGGTCTTCTTGAAGCGGATTTGAATAAGTTAGGGAATTGTTGTATATTTTGCGTCATCAGCAAAGAACGATGATGAAGTTAGAAGAAGGGGTTGTTGGTTTGCAATATACAGGGTGCTTCAACGAAAACTAAACAGAGGCTATATCTACCAAGATATTCATTTCTGATCAAAACGCAAGAACAGGTCAATTTTTGTTTCAAGGGGTACAAAACTTGCCGGAAATAGTTTTACATCACCTTGAACGAATTTCTATTTTTAATTGAAAACTATAAAAGATACAGTGTGAGCAACTGAAAGATAGGGAAGACTATTTCCCTGAGACTATTCAAGTTTCAGTGAAGTAAAATGGAACAGATCCAAGCTGATCAATGGCAGTCATCATCAAGTACCATTCTCATCTCGAATTTCAACCCCTAGAAACCCTTGAAAATTTGGAAGAGGGTAGATGGGTCGAGTGATACCTCGAAAGAAAGGTATTATCTTTGTCTGCGTTCCCGTGAAAGAATTTTCATTTTTGATTGAAAACTGTAGAAGATACAGAGTGACATATCTTCTTCTTTAAAACTAACACAGGGTGGTCACCCCTGCTCTAGGGGTTGAGTTGAAATTTGAGATGTGAATGGTGTTTCGGAAGATGAGAGCTTTTGTTCTGGAATGAATCTGTTTCATTTTTTTGCACTAATACTTGAATAGCTCAGGGCGATAGATAGTCTCCATTATTTTTCAGTAGCTCACTCTGTATCTTCTACAGTTTTCAATCAAAAATGAAAAATCGTTCACGGGGATGCAGACAAAGATAATACCTTTCTTTCGAGGTATCACTCAACCCATCTACCCTCTTCGAAATTTTCAAGGGTGGTCACCCCTGCTCTAGGGGTTGAAATTCGAGATGAGGATGGTACTTGATGATGACTGCCATTGATCAGCATGAATCTGTTCCATTTTACTTCACTGAAACTTTAATAGTCTCAGGGAAATACTCTTTCCTATCTTTCAGTTGCTCACCCTGTATCTTTCACAGTTTTCAATTAAAAATGGAAATTCGTTCAAGGCGATGTAGACAAAGACACCACCTTTCTTTTGAGTTATTACTCGATCCATCTTCCCTATTCAAAATGTTCAAGGATTGCAATCCCCGCTTAGGGGGTTAATATTTCAGGCAAGTATTGTACCCCAAAAGATATCCCCCTTGAAACAAAAATTGACCTGTTTTTGCGCTCTGATCAGAAATGAATATCTTGGTAGATATAGCCTCTGTTTAGTTTTTATTGAAGCACCCTGTATATTGAGAATAATGTAAAACAAGAAATTTCCTTGAAATTGTTGTATCTCAAGAGTTAATTGAACTTTATTTACTATTTCCGTGGTCAATTTGATGTTTGGATGAAATAAATTGATAAATCTTGCTAAGAAGTTTAATTGGTACGACTTAAATTATTATTTTAGTAAAAATTCTAAATTGTTTTATTTGTTATGGATTTATATCAAGTAAAAATTCAATTTTCAAGTTCATATGTTAAATTGTCATAAAAGAGTGGGTAAGTGTCAGCAAACTCCAATGTGTTTTTCCATAAATAACCCCATTCAGTGTTCTTAAGGATTCAATAAAAATAACAATCTGAAGATTGAAAGCGGTGTTTTCTATATAATTCAATTCTTGCGTTTAATTTTGAACACTCTTTAAAAATATGTTACTCACGTAATTGTTTTTGATAGCTTTCAAACACACACAAAAATGAAATTACAATAAGAAACCCCGTTCTGGACATATTTCTTTACCTAAACAAAACCCTTTGAAAGTAAATAGTATACTGAATTGTCAACAACTTATATTAATGATTAATTGTAGACTTTCATCCATTAATTTCAATGAAAAGTATTAACAAGGATGATTCTTATTGATACTTATAATTCATTACGATTATGTTTGTTTTTGTATGACTTCCATACTGGCTGACGCACTTTCAAGGTAAATAATGATTGGTGAGATGTGATCAAAATCCAAAAAAAGTTAATCAACCAGATTTATTGTTTAGCAATACAGTTAAGCACACGTGGTGTGTCAAGGTAAACTGTCTGTTAGTATCTAGTTTTTGAAAAACTAATAAGCGATAATCCATTCTGCTCCAAGTAATTTTATGTTCAGATTTAATTTAAACTCACCCTTTCCGTATACAACGGTCAACTGGCTACCTCCTCGCAATCAAATCAGCAATAAAAAAGCATTGTGAATAGAGAGCCAGTGCTCTTGATATATCAAACCTCTTCGACAAGGTTTACTACGCAGTTTTCATGAATAAACTAATTGCATATGCTTGATTGGATTAGTGGCTTTCTCTTCAGCAGATCGATTTAGGTGGTAATTAATTGTATGACGAGTAAATCTTTTCAGGTTGACGCAGGAGTACCCTAGGATTCCATAATTTCTCCAACTCTGATGCACTTATTCACTAATCAGCTTCGTATAACTCCTGAGGAGTCACAACGACAAAGAAACCAACAGAGTATGTCACCGAATTCAGACTTGGAGAAGATATCGAAGTTGGGAAAGTTGATCTTGGTCAATTCTAACGCGAACAAGATGCTGCTGGAGAACCTCGTTTGATTATGCAAGTCATCGAATTTCCCCAGAAACGAGCATGCATCAAGTCGACATCACAGTAAACACCGGAGTTCGCTGGCATGACCATGTCTCAGCCATTGCTCAATCTGCTTTTGATAAACTCAGTTTTCTTTTCAGCAGTAACTCTAGCCATCACAGCTGATGCTTATGTACAAAGCACATGTGCGAACTGGTTTTGAATACTGTTCCTTTGTGTGGGACCCCGACCTGAGATACTTATTCCTCTAAGAAGACTTCTCCACAAACTTCATGTTGGTATTCGAGGAGATTTGCTACTATTGATCAAAGTATTTCTTTCAGGAAGAGAGTTTTCAGTTAAGGTTGGTGGTGAAAGATCTGTAAACGCTTCTGTAGAAAGTGGGGTCTCCCATGCCTCAGTGCTGGGCCCCTTACTTTTCTGGTCTACATTCCTGATTTCCCTTCTTCTTTGAAATCTGCATGCTTCTCATTTGCTGATGATACAAAACTTTTCAATTGTCCCATCTTGCATCACATCACCCTACAGATTGACTTGTACATTGTTACTCATTGGTGCGAAGACTGGCTCCTGCCACTAAATACCGAAAAGTGTAAGGTTCTCCACTTGAGGAAAATAATCCTCATTTGGTATATTTCGTTAATGGTCACCAAATAGAAAGTGTAGAAATGCACAACGATCTTGGAGTAATTGTATCGGCATATTAATCCTGGAGCGATCATGTTATACACTGTTCTAATAAGGCCAAAAGTACACTTTACTTACTTCAAAGATCTTTTCATGGATATGATCCCTCCACTGTTCCAGAACTATACAAGACCTACGTCCGTCCAATTTTGGAGTTCTCTCGTTCAGTATGGCATCCTTGGCTAACTAAAGTCGTGAAGCATTCAGAATCCATTCAGAAAAGGGTTACTAGGATGTCGTATGATGTTGTACGCCCAAGCTATGAGGAACACTTATCGATTATGAAGATTCCCACTTTCGTTCATAGGCGACTAAGAGGAGATCTGATAGTCGTCTACAAAATTATGCATAGTCTATTCAACAGTAACTTAAGTGAGCTTTTCGAACTTAATATGAATAACTTACGTAGACATCAGTTTGAGTTAGTACGTGAGCGGTTCCTTACGGCATCTCGCAAGCACTTCATTTCGAATAGGACCTTCAGTGTTTGGAACCGTCTAATGGATAGTAGTTGGTTCTGCATCAGTGAATGCCTTTGAAAATTCTTTGGACAATTGGTTCACTAATAATGGAGTTGCTTAGTTTATTTCAAATCGGCCAATAATTATTTCAGATTATTTTTTTAGCTTTAAGTTTTTAGTTATCTTTAAGTATTGGTTCTCATTTTGTCATTTCACTTTTATTTTTGTCACTGAATATTTAGTGTACTATTTGGGTTTATAGATTCCAAAATCTCAACTCCTCATGAAACTTAATAATAATAAAATAATAATAATAAATAATACTTCCATGGTAAATGCTCTCCTGAATAAAACCAAAATTCTGAGTGCAGAAAACATACACATTTCGATTGAGAATCAGGTGATAGAAAATGTTACCAAATACATATATCTAGGCCATAAAATAAAACTGGGCAAAGCAAATGAAACCTGTGAAATTTTCAGGAGAGTGGGTTTGGGCTGGGCTGCATTTGAAAAACTGGGCTTTGTTTTGAAGTCCCGAAATATTCCTCTAAACCTAAAAAGAACAGTCTTCGATTCGTGTGTTCTTCCTGTCCTTACATATGGCCTTGAAACGATATCTCTAACCCGAAGATCAGCCAATAAATTACAAGTTTCACAACGTCCTATGGAGAGAACCATTATGGCAATTTAAGATATGAGAGATAGAGTGAGGAAAGAGGATATTAGAGAGAGGACTGAAGTGACTGATGTGCTAAGAAGGATAGCCCAATTGAAATGGAAATGGGCTGGCCATGTAGACAGGCAGGACCCATCGAAATGGGCCAACAAACTGCTTGCATGGAGACCTAGAACTACCGAAAGGATCAGAAGATCGCGGGGAAAAACTGGATGCAAACAGCTGCTAATAGAGACAGATGGAAAAATTTGGAGGAGGTCTATAACCAGGATTGAATTAATACAGACTTAGGAAAGAGAGAGAGAGAAATGCTCTCTTGAACTGAAAGCCCTGGTTCCGAAAAGACTCCAGTTCCAAAGAAAAACCAGGTTTGCGTAAAACTCCCATTATTGGACGATTTAACTAGCAACGCTACGTAACTCTCTATAAAAATTATTTTGTTTACAGGGCTAGTGTACTGTGGAACTCGCTTCCATCGAACATCTTTCAAATAACTTACAATTTGGCCCCTTTCAAGAAGCGAGTGAACGCACACATTAAATCATCTTGAGCGACTACAGCTGTGGCATGACAGGCATAGCCTCCTCTCAAGTACTAAGAATAAAAAAATTTCGATAGTAACAAGTGGAAGGCCAAGCGTACTTTGCTTCGAAAATATTGAACCTACTACCCAGATGGCGAAAAAAGTAGGAATATTATAATAATTCTCTCCAATTTTCAAACAACCAATGGAATAAAGCCCAATCAAATTCACAACATGTTTATTTAATAATAATAATAATAATAGCATTTTATTGGCATCTTGTACAGAAATAATAATCATAACTATCAATTACATTAAAGGCCTTAAACTTATTATGAGTGAGTATTACTGTACATTGAGAGATACCAAAAGGTAGGATACAGCATAGCTGATTAATCCAACCTGAATAAAATAGAAACAAATACTAGACAAGTGTACCCAAAATTGTACGGAAACATCGTTATGTAAGAGATACTTATCACTAATCTTACCAACTATTCATCTTGAAAACAAGAATTAAACACTAAAATAAATTAAAATTAATTCATGCACTCCATATATAAAAGATCTTTTCTTCTTGGTGAAAAAAAAAATTAGGACACAAGGAAAGACTACATCTCATTTAACTGGCTCTCAAAAAGCCAATGCCTCACCCTCCTCTTAAATGCATCCAAACTCAAACCTAAAAGACTACTCGGTATTTTATTGATTTCATCTACAATAATATAAGAAAAGCAACGCTGAAACATGGAAGCACTATAACGCGGTATGGCAAGTTTATGTCTGAACCTGACGTTGATGCTATGAACATCTGTTCTATATTTGATTCGTCGGTGCAGATAGGAGGGTTTCTTCTCATTCAAAATCATGTAAAACAGACTCAGCACATGCAGCCTTCTTCGATTCGCCATGTTCAACCAACCCAATTGCTGCAGTCTACAGGACGTGCGATCTGTGCGTCTAAGGTTGAAAACAATTCGAACACACCAGTTTTGAATTTTCTGAACTCGGGCCACACTCTGTTTTGTCAGACATGGGCCATATACGGTATCGCAATAATTGAGGTGAGACAACACCAGCGCTTCACAAAGCATTTTTCTTTGTCGAATATCCAGAAATTCTTTGCAACCATAAATCACTTTGATATTCACGAAAGCTCTTTTAAGTAGCAAGTTTATGTGAGAATCAAACCTCAAATCGCTATCCATAATCAAACCCAAATTACGACACTCGCGAGTCAGAGGAAGAACTGCGCCATTCACAGATATCTCAATTAGATCTTTACATGCCTCTCTCATGACCTTCCTTCCAAATAGCATAACTACAGTTTTTGAAGGGTTAATGCTCAGACACATACTCTCCGACAACTTAAAGATGTTATCCAAATCTATATTAATTTTTTCTAGAGCTTCATCAAGTGAGTCGCGCGAAAACTGTAAATAGAGCTGTGAGTCGTCAGCATATAAATGAGCCGAGCAGAAAATTAAACAACACATGAGCTGAAAGGTATAGATAATAAAAAATATCGGTCCGAGAATGGATCCCTGCGGAACTCCACATGGGATCTCTATAGGATCAGACTTAATTTTTCCGTACAAAACTCTTTGTGTTCTGCCAGTCAAATAGCTTTCAAACAATAAAACCGTATTTTCAGTGAAACCAATATAATGAAAGATTGCCACTAACAAATCGTGATTAATTTTATCGAAAGCCTTCGAATAATCCAGTAGGACGAGCAACAAAAGTTCATTATCGTCTACAGCCTTTATGATGTCATCCACCACTGCGAGCAGGGCAGTGGTACAGCTATGACCCCCCCTGAAACCCGACTGGATATCAGGCAAAATACTCTCCGACTCCAAATTAGCTTTTATTTGGACAGCGACAAGTTTTTCAAAAATTTTGGACAATACACTCAATATACTTATAGGTCGGAGATCCCTGTAATCCTTAGGATCGCGTACTTTTGGAATCGGAATGACATGAGCCATTTTCCACGACTTTGGATAAACTGACTTCTCGATGCAATAATTTATTATGTGACATATGAACTTCAGGATAAAAGGTGAACACAACAAAAGTATCTTGACACTTATACCATCTGAACCCACCGAGGCAGACTTAATGGAAGTTAAAACATCATAAACCTGACTTTCAGTAACCATTGACACTTGAAATGATATAGAATCCCTTAGCTTACCATTACCGTACTTATTCAAAAGTTCCAAGCTTGGAACAGGATTGTCAGCAAAAACACTGGAAAAATATTTACTCATTTCATTCACGTCACTGATCGTTTCAGGAATTAAACCCTTCTGTCGCACTCCCACTGAGAACTTCCGTAAATGTTTCCATATACGATTCGTATTGGCCCCAGTTTTAAAACGAAGGTAACCACGCTTTTCATTTCTGATGGCTGTATAAGTGAAATTTCGCAACTGTTTATAATAATCAAAATCTTTAGGGAGTCTCGATTTTTTGAAGTTATTTAAAGCTTTATCGCGGAGAGAGATGAGTAATTTCACATTGTCAGTAAGCCACGGGGGTTTACGTTTCTTGATAATAATTGTTCTAATTGGCGCATGCTTATCAAAGCCGGATAAGACTAAATTTTCAAAAAATCGACATTTGCTATCAATATTACTATCTCTGATCATAGGGGTAAAATCTGTGAGTGCTAAATCCTGCAAAAGCAAATCCCTCCTAAAATTCCTAAAATCACGAAAACTCAGATATTCTGGCTGCTTCACACCCTCATCTACAATTAAACTCAAAAGAATCATCTGGTGATCCGTCTTTAGGTTCGAATCTGTAACTCGACAATCACTTATAGTGAGCTCCTCAGAGCAAAGAAATAAATCAATTGTCCTAGCAGAGTTCTCAGTTATTCTCGTCGGCTCGTCAACAGGCTGCACCAATGCAAAAGTTTCCATTATGTTAGTAAGATATCTGACCTGGCAAGTATCCTGAAAGGGATCAATATTGAAATCACCGGCACATATAATATAGGTGTGAGTCAAAAGGATGTTACCCAAACACTCCTCTAGTTCCCCGAAAAAGTCCACATACGCCGAGCCAGCCTTATACAAAGCACCCAATGCGAATGCTTCTCCGTTTACTTTCAATGTTAACCAAAGCTGCTCAGAATGAACAGATTGAAAAGGTATACTTTCAACAACCCTCAGAGCCTCACGACAGTATATACAAACCCCACCACCCCCAGAAACACTTCTGTCCAAGCGAAATATTCTGTAACCTTGGTTGAAAATATCCGTGTCGAGTATATCCGGCGATAACCATGTTTCCGAAATAATCACCACATCAACGTCATTTTAGTTACCCATTGCCTCAAATGGATCATACAAGGAACGAGCGACCTAATATTTAGATGAACAATCCTCATAGCAAACAAGAAAGAAAACTATACAGCAAGAGAAAAAAACTCTTTTTTAAATTAGAAGAGATACTATTCACTAATTATAATTGATTTTATCCTTCAGGCGCTGCAGATATCTTTCATAAATGGGACATTTCTTATCTAGGGCATCGTGCCCAACATCGAGCTTAGTTTTGTATTGCACGTTATTTCTATGACAATTATAACATTTCGGTCTAGCAGATTTACAGGCACTAGACAGGTGCTCTCCAGAGCACTTATAGCAGATCTTGTTTTTAACATTACATTCTGATTCTCGATGGTAAAATGCCGAACACTTATAACATCTCGGTATGAAAAAATTTTCGAAAACAGGACATTTATTGAATCCGATATTAATTCTCTCACTATACATAAATTTTTGAAATACCTCATTCTTGCACTCCAATACACAACAAGAACTCCTGCCATTGCCACACCTTCTTAGTATCTTGAGATTCATTTCATCATTATCTGTGAATATTTCATTCTGATTTTCTTTCTTCAAATCATTATCGATATTAGCCACCATCACACTCGGATTTTTCATTTTAGTTTCCTCACACCTATACTCATCCTTCATGTTTTTCTCAACAGCTATCTTCACCTTATCTATAGCCTTTCTTGATCCACACTGTACAATTATTGAACCATTTTTACCATTCATAACTCTATCAACGCCAACTGCTAATTTGATTGGATCAACCCCAGCACGAAAATCCTCCTTTGTCTTCAAACTCTCCTGTTCACTCGTTGGGGAAATAATAAGTTTATGGCACACTGTAGGTGTCTGCTTAAGTTTTTCAGCAATAGTTTCCATCCCAGAATTCCACATAGGTTTAGACATCAAGACGTTCTGCTTTTCTTCCTGTAATGATGCAATTCTTTCCTCGAGCATGGCAATAATTCTGTCTTTGGTCTGAATAATCTCATTCTTATCCTGTATAGTGTTCTTCAACAAATTCAGGGTTTTGAATCCCTGACAGTCTTCGCAGTGGTAAAGTAAAACTCGCTTAGTTTTGAGCTCCAATACTGCAACCTCTGACGCAGTTAGTCGTGTACACGATTTACAGAAATAATTATTGCATCCATCACATTTGTAAGAAGTTTTTATTTTACACTTGATACATTTGGAATCCATCACTTCTTATCTTATTGATTCTCACGAAGAACAATAATGAGACCAGGCACGGCACAGATGTTACCTGCGAAATTCCTTCGAATCGGAAATCTTAGGATTTTAAGTCTTTCTTCTGATTTTTCACCACTTCAGCGACAAAACCACTAACGAAACTTAACAAATTTAATAGCACCCACCAATTACAACCTCTATGAAAAAAAATTAGAATTTTCGCCCATATTTTTCATGTAGAATACACAGATAATTGAAGACAAGATAACAGACGTGTTGGTTGATTTTCTCTAGAAGAACTGTTGGTTTCTCGAAATCAATCTTTACTCCAGAAGACTTCGGAATTGTCAGCCTTTAACGAAGGAAAATCAAGGAGTTGGTTTATGTAAGGTTGAAAATATTGTGAAATAGGGACCTGAAGACTGGTCCAGTTTTCTATTCTCAGATGGTTCTGGTTCCAATTGCAGTCAGATTCTAGGCAAGTGGGACTGTGGGGATAGCCTGGCAATATTTGAAGTCTTAGACAGGTTCATAAAAGTACACAACTGCAGAACAGATAGTCTAATACAATGCGCCAAGACATTAATGCATAATTTCAAATTTCTGTTTTGGTAAGCAACTTAACATTTTTTTTCGGATAACTCCGGACATATGCCAACAAAATTCGATGTTTATTCTTGGCACTGAAATTCCTCTCATGAGGAATAAATTGAGATGTTGCAAGAAATCACCTCATATTAATAACAGTAATTATTAATCAACTTTCGCGGGTAACGTTTGTCCTTTCTGAAAATTTTAATTTACGGTGATAATGATGACCTAGTTTGGACTTACACAAAAATGGGCCAAAGACTTGGAGTGATCCATTCAATTGTTACCAGAATAATCGGCAGAGACAAGAATGCTGGTAGTCATGAAAGGAGATCTGGGAAAGGATGACTACGAGCCTTAAGCAACAAAGGCGATCCATGATCATTATTCAAGAATTTCCTGGTTGAGACAACGGTGCACTACTGCTAGGCACCTTCAATTGCAGCTTCGATAAAATAGTGAAGTTCTAATTAGTACTGAAACGATACAACAACGTTTCAAGGAATTTGGTTTGAGGCCTCCTGTCGCAGCTTCAGTCCCAGCGCTAACAGCAGCACATCGAAGAGCCTAATTGAATTTTAGCAGGCAATATGTCAATTGTTGAGAGCTGACTGGGAGAGAGTTCTGTGCACAGATGAATCGAGATTTTGTCTTTTTCATTGGAATCTACGTTCTCGGGTGTACATACGTCAAAATGAGAGATATGCCCAGTGCAACTTTTTATCTCCTATGGTTTTAGTGGAGGTTCAATTAAGATGTGGGGAGGAATTTCCTTGAAGGTCCGTATTGATCTGGTCATCGTAAATAATGGACCTTGAATGCTTAGAGGTACGTTACAGTACCATTTGCAGCAAACATGTGTGAGAACTTTGTATTTATGCATGATAACGGCACACCTCACCAAGCTTATATCGTTCGGAAGTATCTTGAAGATAGCGGAATCACTTCAATGGAGTAGCTTGCAAGAAGTCTAGTCCTCAATCTCATCGATCATGTCTGGGACATTCTTAGTAGAAGATTAAGACGCCAGCAAAACCGTGCAGCTACCGTGAAATTTGGATCAACAAGCCTCAGAATGCTATAAAGTCATTGATTTTAAGTATGAATTTCAATCAATCAATCAATTTCAATCGTTTATTGTTCATGCAGCTACAGTAGTTATACAAATTAGAACAATGAATTCGACTCATCATTAACATACATGGGGAGTCACAAAACATGAAACAAGTAAAATCTAAAACAAAACACTAAACACAACGCACAATATTCAAAATACACAATACTCAGAATTCACAATATTTACAACTGATTGAAACCATCTCAGAAACGGTCATCACTAAAATATTCTGTGAGGGAATAGTATGATTTCTGCATCAGTCTTTTTAACCTCTTTTTGGAGCTTATTCCATATAATATAAGGGAATCCTATATTGATCTGCGTTCCGGATGAGGTAGGTATGGTTTGAGCCATTCCGTGGCAATTCTATTTTGGTTTCACAATCCTTGACAAAGAGAACACCAGCAAGCACGAACAAAGATGACAGAGTGAGAATGCCCTCCCTTTTGAATAATTATCTGTAGCTATCAGTTTTCTTGGCCCCACAGAGAATCCGCACTGCATATTTTTGCTTGATGAAAATTTTCTCAGTCTCCTGATGATTTCCCCAAAATGAAATGCCATATGATAGAAGGCTGTGGAAGTATGCGAAATAAGCAGTCTTGGCTGAGGATGTGCCAGCAATCTGCTTTACTCTCCTTACCGCAAAGATGGCCCCAGACCTCCTACTTGCCAAATCTTCAATATAGTGACCAAAACCTAGATCTGACTCTAATATGATTCCCAAAAACTTTAAATATCCATTATTTTGGGGTTTAGTTTGAAAAATGAGGTTTTGCGTTTTGTCGGTATTCATCTTCAACTTGTTCGTATCAAACCATAGTTTTGCCTGTCTTAGTATTTCCTCAGATTGGTAGTTGATCTGTCCACACCAACATTCATGAAAGTGGTGTCATCATCATACAAGATGGAACCATCAGATTTCACACTTCCCCGGAGGTCGTTCATATATAGGAGGAACAACAGTGGGCCCATAATCGACCCCTGTGGTACATCGCTATGCACTCTTCGCCATTGAGAGGAAGCGCCCCGGAAACATAGCTGCTGAACTTTATCACTAAGATAGCTCTTCAGAATGGTACCCCCTAACACCAAAAAACTCAAGTTTCTCGAGCATAACGAGGTGAACGATGCTGTCGAAGGCTTTACTTAAGTCACTGGCGGATAGTTTACATTTCCGGCTATTGTCAGAAGCATCAGCTATTTGCTCTAGAGTATCAGCAAGTGCAGACGAAGTAGATTTTTGTTCTAGGAAAGCATGCTGTTCCTTACAAAAGACATTATGATGCTGCAGAAAAGTTGATAGTCTATGCTTTATGGCTGTTTCAAAGATCTTCGATACAGAAGGTGGCACAAATATTCACTGTCACTGGTCCCATGAATATTGAGTTTTCTATCCTTTCTATAGATTTTTTTAGCAGATTTAATGGCGTCTATCCTATGTCTGGGCAAGAACTTGCTGTGTTCACTTCTATTTCCACAAAGTATTCATTCAGAGTATCTGGCCCCAAGTCAGATATTGTTTCGACCTTTCCTGCGTTTCTTTCACCCTTAATAGTCTCCCACATTGCCTTTGTCTTGTTTTCTGCTTCCTCCATTTTTCTTGATTTGACTTTCTTTTTGTTTCTGTTAGTTTCGATCTATATATGTCCTTGAGAGCATTATAATCGTTTCGACTAGTAGTATCTTTCCTCACCTCACTTATTGTAGCTAGGGCATCGAGTTGATTTTTAAGATTCACAAAATCGCTTGTTTTAGAGACCCTGTTTTTATATGTTCTCCTTTTTATTAATTCTTCAGGACAGGTTCTATTGAAGATCTCTATAAGCTCTTCCCAAAATATGTCAAATGCTTCTTGAGCTGAAGAGGCCGAGAGACATAAGAGCCATGTTTGTTTGTTTAGTTCTTTATTCATCTTTGAAATATTGGTATCGTTCAGCGATCTACTTAGTCTCTTTTCTATTTGCGATGGTTAATTTTTCATAAATGAAAAGATCTGTAGCAACTTTGCTTTATGATCAGAGAGGTGAGGTTGGAAAGTTTGCGTAATTGCATGCTCTTCAAAGGCGAAGATGTTGTCAATTAATGTGTCAGATGATTCGCCAATTCTGGATGTCTCCAAAAAGTTCCAACAACTCTGTAGATGCTTTATTATTCTTTAGCAAGTCGATGTTGAAATCTCCAACTACATAGATATCATCTTGTTCTAAGCATTCACCTCCTCCAGACATGTTCTCAATGTGGATAGAAAATGTCAGAAGAACCCTGAGGCGGTCTATAGATAGCTAAAACAATCTTATTTAATTTTTCCGCAACTATACCTGTAATTTCAACCACGCCATCCAAGGAGTGCACCTGAATCTGTAGCAAACTTCTGGTTCAATGATCCTTGTGTACAAGTATTAGCGCGCCTCCATATGCTTTTATTCTAGAGAAGTGTGCTTCAATTCGAAAGTTTTGTAGATTAAGTTGGTGTGGTAAAGATTCCGCTAACCAGTGCTCAGTGATCACCGCTAAATAAATGTCCTCTTCATTCAGTATCTTTTCCAAATGATCGAGTTTATAACTTATGGATCTTATGTTAAGGTTGAGTAGACTGAATGTCCTCCTTGTCAGATTTGGCCTGACGCTGGTCAAATGACCCCCCGTATTCTTGAATCTCGCGGTATCTTCTGACAACGACTCCCTCTGGCCACACGCTTTCTTTCAGTTCTTCAATCCTGGCCAGTGCAGCGCCCACTCTAAATGATTCGGGGAATTCACTCTTCGATTTTAGATCTTCTACTGTGACTTCAAGGTTCTCAAACTTTTGCTTTAAGTAGTTCTGAATAGTTATGGATTCGGTTCCTTTCCTCACCGTCGTTACAAACAACCATGCTTTTCGTGTCTTTCCTAGGAAGTCACTTGTCAGAACTGAAGCTGCGGTTCCCACAATTATGGGACCGTCTTGTTTTCTTTTCCTTGATGGAGAGCCTCCCTCTTCATTCTGAGATGTATTATCGAATGATAAGTATTTATTTCCGGATGAGACATTCGTTATTCCTGATGTGGTGCTCTTTTTCTGTAAATGTGAACTATTGAAGAACCGATTTGTGTGCTGAATTTTTGCAGTATAAGCAGTTTGAGAGATTATATACTGGTTCACTTTATTCTCCGATGTGTTCAAGTCAGTTCTTCTTTCTTTATTTTTTTTTTGTAGGTTACAGTTTTCCATGCATCGTAGAGACCTTTTTCTTTCAGCGTGTTAGCGTCAGATTTCTCCTCCACGCTTTCTGAGATCCTGAGTACACCCCCTTTTTCTTGGTTCAAAGATGATTTTTCGGATTTGTTTGCAGTCTGGATAACTTCTCTCCTGATCGTGGATGTATTGTATTACGATGTTCCCTATGGATTTTCTTTTGCGGTTGAAATTACAATTTTAGAGCCCACGTTTTTGGTGGCGCACTTAGCGGAAGTTCTATAGCCTGTGTTCACTCCAGTAGAAATTTGAGGTTCTTCAATAGTTATTGGAACATCATAAGCAGCTTCCTGTTACTCATTAAGTATGCTGATTTGCTGCCGTATATGGGTGCTAATTTCTTTCTTAAGCTTTCAAACAATTTGGTGATTCAACATCAAAGATATCTGAAACTTTACCAACCTCTCTCAGACACCCTCAATGTCCATCTTCCCTCTCAGCCAGTCTTTCGCCGAGTATGGTGGTTTCCATAGATTTTCTGAGCACTTTTAGGTATTCTATTTCCTCAGTCAATTTTCGCTCACTTGCATCAAATTTGTTTGCATCGTTTAGGATGGTCTCATTTTTCAATTGCTCAATCATTGATGTCTTGCAGTATTTGTCGCCAGGGGTGGAAATATTCAGTATTAACAGGTTTCTGAGGACTTCGATTTCTCCATTACGGTTTCGATTGTTTTAAAGCATTCCCTAGCACTGTAGTATTACTGGAAGAATATTCCTTTATCATATCTTCTCATAAATTAATTTGAATTTTCGATTTTGTGCGTTTATTTCTTGCTGCAATATACTTTGATTCATCATTTACAGTAAGTTTTTCATCAACTTACACCAGTACTCAATTAATGAATCAATAAATACCTATTATCCCCACGTTATGGCCGTGTCAAAAAATTCATTATTGTTTGATTATTTCAAAATAGTCGAAATCAGAATGAATTAACTGAAAATGGTTTGCGGGTTTCTTAAGAAAGACACCGAGAAAAGCTTTTTTAGTCTCATATTTCTCAACGAATAGTACGACAACTCTACTAAAATACATGAACATGGCTACCCCATACACAATAAACAGGCTAAGAATTAAAGTTTCGATTTAATTTTCATTTAAATTTGAATACAGGGTCATCTAGAAAAACATATTTCACAGGTACAACGGCAGCTAAGTTATCGAATATATCAGTAATGATTTTGGATATAATTTGAGCAATTTCGGGTCCGAATTCAATCATCAGGATATCCCAGTTGTTGTTCAGAAATCTGTTTACTTCATCACCTGAAAGAAGATAAAATTTGAAAATGGATTTTCAGCCTAAAATCCACAAATTTTTTGTTGTAGTCCAATGAAAAATTGGTTGAAATAACTATTACTGTTTGATGAACAATTTGCAAAATAAAAACCTCAGCTCTGAGCCTTAAATTCATATTTGAATTGTAGAGTGGAGGCCGTTACTTGATGTAGATCCATGATATAAATGAGATAAAAACACAATTTAACTTTGAACTTAAGGTTGAAGCATTTTATTCAAGAATGAAAAATAGAGCGAAATCCTGTTTTATCTTAAATTTATTATTGAGCTCAAGGTTGCATCTTAAATCCTGTTTCAGAATTCAATTTCAAACCTCAAGCTTCAATCTAAGATAAAAAGTTCGATTTAATACACTAATAAATTAATAAAATGAATAACATAATGAATCAGTCGAACAGAAAATTGGAATCTGAGCTTTGAAGCAAATTATGTAATTAGTCTCATTTTTGCTTTGAATATAAAGTTTAACCAGAAAAAACAGCTATTGGCTCATAATTTGTCTGTTTACTAATTGAATCTTCATTTTAACCTTCCTTACCTAAAACTTTATTTTCTCCAAATAAATTGTGTATTTGAAAATCAACTTTCTCCAAATGGTAGTCCAAAGGTTCGAATACTGGTTTGTAATATTTTTCTCCATGTTTGTCGATGATGTGATCTATTTTTGTAGCAATATAAATTCCATTTTCTGAAAAGGCAATTTGATGAATATTTGTTTCAAGATTTATAAAATGTTTGTTGAAGTTAAATTAGGTTATTCATAATTTATCCTGAAATGTCTTGTAGTAGGATAATTACAAACTTTTGGAATACAAGACATACATACAAATATTGAAAAAATTGAAACTTTAACTCAGAACAATGGCTTTACTCCTGACTTAATTAAGAAAATAGTGAAAAAAAATACAATTTTATAGCTTTATTAACCGAACACCAGA
This sequence comes from Cryptolaemus montrouzieri, assembly GCA_013387265.2. Lineage (NCBI taxonomy): Eukaryota > Metazoa > Arthropoda > Insecta > Coleoptera > Coccinellidae > Cryptolaemus > Cryptolaemus montrouzieri. Next base: position 33,813,909 of record JABFTP020000103.1, read on the forward strand.
GAGGTCTTCATTGAAATGTGTTCTATTGAGAAGTATGGAGTTCCACAGGGAACGGTTCTGGGAGTTCTCGAACATGTACCATTCGAAATACCATGAACTTATAAATGTAAATCCCAGAAAGATTCTCGATTTGTTTTTGAATTAGGATGCACTCTGGATCACGAACTTAGAGATCTGATAGTGAAAATTGAATATCTCACCATTGGGGCTTAGTTTATAACAATGTTATCAAAGAATTTGTTTCTCGCAGAAATGGCTCAACTATTGCTATGTCAAAAAACTAAATGTCAACACTGTCAAAATTTTCCTATTCGCCCCTCTTGAAAAACAAAATTCTCGTTGAAGAAACCTTGAAATATAGCAAAAAATGAAAGACTTAAAGGAAGAATTTGTTAACTCATCATAACCAGTATTTTTCTTTCAACATTGATACGGAGCATGCTGCTAGTACCAGTTCTTTAAATAATGAGCATATTTTGGAGCCAGGACATGTATTCGAGTACGTTCTCCAACCCATCTTAGACATGGTCAATTTCAATCTGGATGAATGACAGGAAACTCAAAACGCTTTACTGCTCTCATTCAGACGTTCCTTAAAAACTCTGACATTATCTGGCATTACCACCAATGGCATTGTGTAGTCATCGAGAGATTCTACAATGTACCTTTGAGCAGTTGATCAACAGTGTATGTCGTTCTGAAGAAATACCTTCCCAACTCATATAAGATTCACCACCAAAGGAAAGCCTCACGTCGATACAACCGATAGCGTGTCCTTCTGTAGGTCTTCTCTATAGTTTACGAGGACCATCCGAACCATTAACGCTAAAACGAGACTCTCTGAAGACATTCTTCTGTTCAAGCCTTTATTATTTCTTGCCAAAAACAGTCTCGCAACTCTATGTCCGAACTGAAGTAAACTCAGTTTTGCAGAAACGTAGACTTCTTCTGATAGTCTATTAAATAACAGTGACAATTCTTATTTCTTATGGTCGATTTCCTAGCGAAAACAAGGAACATTCTGTCCTGTTCAGTGGACACCAGAAAAACGGTCATTGTTTTGGGTGGTGATTTTTATTTATTTAATAGTGTTGGTATAAGTACTTTCTGAACTGCACAATGAATCTTCCAATAAACGAACAATTCTTCCCTAGGATATTTAAAAAGATTAATTAGAATCAGGACAACTACAACAAACTTCGCTCACTACAGGGTGTTACATAATAGTATGTCACAACTTAAGGGTGTTAATCTACGTGCAATTTTAGGAAAATAAGTTCATATAAGCATAGGTCCGCAAAAGCTTCGTTACGGAGCTAGAGGGTGTTGAAATTTCCGGAAAAATTGGGTTATTCTTCGAAACTCCTACAGTTTTTGGAGATATTCAGACCTAATTTGGAATGCAAGCTATTTTTACAGCCCCTTCGTTACTCCTCCTAAATTTTAACTAGAACCTACAAGGTGTTTTCTTTTCCGGAGTGTCTTTTTGGCCTTTCAAACTTTTCTGCAGTACGCCATTGATCAGCGTACAATCAATTTTCGTCATCATTGTTGGATTTGGAAACTGTTTTGACACCTGTAATTTTTCGTATGTCCAACCGTTCTTGAGAAAAAATTATTAAACGATTGTATGCATTCGCCGAATTGAAAGCACTTCTAATCAAAAAAATGACGAGTAGGCTTTGATTTTTTCAATTTATTTATTTATTTTGACAGTTGCTAAAGTTGAACCAGTGTCTGCTCGAATTGTTTATTAATTAACGATTAATTCTAAGACTTTTGAAGTTATTGCTGTAAGAAAAAATGGCTAATTTTACTAACGCCGAATTGGCTGATATCCATTACATGTACGGTCTGGCTGACGGAATAACAACAGAAGCTAGGCGATTATATCAGGTGCGCTTTCCAAATCGAGTAACACCAGACAGTCGAACATTTTCAAATATCCACAGAAGGTTGAGGAAAACTGGTACTTTTACTGCAAATAATCATTTAAAATGTGCAACTCAAACTATGGGAACTCCAGATATTGAGGAAGCCGTTTTGAATTGTATTGATTTGAATCCTCATGTGAGTACAAGAAAAATTGGAAATCAGTTGAATATTTCACATGTTCTAGTTTGGAGGATTCTCCATGACTTTTTTTTGTACCCGTTTCATATTCAACGCGTCCAAACTTCCTCGAGATTTTCCTTCGAGACCGAATTTCTGCCGATGGTTCTTAGATAAAATTAGATAAAATGCTCATTTCGATAGTGAAATAATGTTCACAGACGAAGCTAACTTTTCGAGAACTGCTATCACAAATTTTCACAATAATCATTATTGGGCTGAGGAAAACCCTTATTTGATTGAAAAATCTCATCATCAAGAACATTTCTCACTAAATGTTTGGAATAATTGAAAATTATTCGATTGGGCCATTTATTTTGCCTAACAGACTAAACGGTCCTGCTTACCGGCAAATTCTTGAGGTGGAGTTACCTTTATTGCTCGAAGATGTACCACTTTTGGTGAGAAACATAATGTGGTTCATTCATGACGGGGCACCAGCTTATTTCAGTGGAGAAGCTAGGAAATTCTTGAATAACACATTCAACAACTGATGGATAGGTCGGGGTGGGCCAGAACCATGGCCTCCTAGGTCCACAAACTTTATTTCAGACTTTTTCTTATGAGGATATCTTAAAAGTTTAGTTAATACCACTCCAGTTAACACTGTAGAAAAATTGAGAAATCAAATAATAACCTCTTGAGACACGATAAGAAATACCTCAGGAATATTTCAAAGAGTGCATGATGACGACACTTCCATCAATTTATTTAGTTTTCAATTGTTGTTTCTTTTAGTTTGATATTGAATAAGTATAAGTTGAGTCTCAGAAGACGATGTATCAAAATAAAAGCAAATTTTGGGCATGCCTATCGAGTATTTCTATTATTCTTATTTATTCAGCGAATAACATACAATTCAAATAATTCAAATTCAATAATTTTTCACTCGAAAACGGTTGGAGATACGAAAAAATTACACGTGTCGAAAAAGTTTCTAAATTGAAAGAAGATGATGAAAATTGATTGTACGCTGATTAGTGGTGTACTGCAAAAAAGTTTGAAAGGGCAAAAGGAGACATGGCCTCGGAAATTAAAACACCTTGGGAATTTCAGTTGAAATTTAGGACGAGTAATGATGGAGACTGTAAGAAATAGCTTGCATTCCAAATTTGGGCTGAATATTTCAAAAACTGAAGGAGTTCAAAGAAAAAAAACAATTTTTTCCGGAAATTTCAACACCCTGTAGCTCCGTAACGAAGCTTTTGTAGACCTATGTTTATAAAAATTTACCCCATCAAGTTGTGACATACTATCATGCAACACCCTGTATATTCACAAAAATAAATAATTTTAGACGGAAAAGAAATTACCGAATTACGGGTGTTCAATAAACGTGAACAATTTAATTCATGTTTGTTTTTAATTAAGCATCAAAAATGGTAACTCGTTGCCTAGTATTGATAACACCGGTCAACAAAAAAATTTTTTCTTGGATTTCTCTCCTTATGCTTAAATTCGAATTCTAGACATTGAAAAACACTTGAATATTCATTTTATTTCTCCAAGTTTGCTTTGGTCTGATTTACATCGATGAGTATATTTTAATTTATTTCATGAACGAAAGATGGCACCACTTCGATGAACCATAAAGTAAAATATTCTATTGTTTGTAAGAGACACAGTAGTCAATGTTAACTTGTTTATTATTGTTTTAATGTTATTATTATTATTATAAGCTTCGTCAGACGAATGAATGTACAGAAAATAAGAATGAGAATATAAATATAAATGTTCTTGAGTAATTAAAGCTTATTGGGAAAATGGGAAACATGTTTTCGCAATTCACCATAAGCGGTTACATACAGATATTATAATACATAACTCGTCGTGTCATCCGTATCAACATAAAATGTCAGCATTCAATAGTTTTATTCATAGATTGATTAACATCCCGTTATCACCAGAAAATTTCAACAAAGAATTAAATTTGATTAAACAAATAGCCAAAATAATAGTTACAATCCCAAACTAATAAATAATATTTAAAAAAAACAAAGTAGAATCGAATTAAATGAAGTTTACCCTGTAGATAAATTGAAACAAAAATGCAACACCTTAACCTACGTTGGCATTAAATTGAGAAACTGAAATCATTCTTGAGTAGCAATAATTTCAAAATAGCTTTCAAGCTAATAATAGTTTAGGCAAATATATAAAAATAATAAAACCAAATCAGGTAAAAACAATAAATCAAGAGTTTATAGATTGAATTGCAATGACTGTGATAATTTCTACATTGGTAGAATACATAGAAATTTTAATATTCAAATATCGGAACATAAACGCAGTTTTCAAATAAAAATCAGATTCAAATTACGCGAATCATCTCCTAGAAAATAATCACTCTTTCGACCCACAGTTTGAAATTTTGCATACAGATAATAAGTATTGGAAGGTAGATCTTTGGGAAACTTTAGAAATCAACAAATACAAACACTCAGGTAGACTCAACAATGAACAAGTCGCTTTAAGCCCTTCACCTCTATTGAATCTCTTCGGGGAGCAATCTATTCCTTAATTTTATTGGATATACCTGTCATATATAACCACTTAAGAGGAATCAACCCAATAAGCTTTTAATTACTTAGAAACATTTGTATTTATATTCTCATTCTTATTTTCTGTACATTCATTCGTCTGAAGAAGCTACGGTGTAGTGGAACGCGTTACGAATCACAATTATTAAGTAAAATTCCAAAAAACACATTACTTGTTTTTATTATTGAACTTACTTGAAGATGATAACAGACCGAAGAGAGCGCTATTCAAACTTTTTCATGTTTTTTTAGGAGAGAACCCGGTCTTTGTTACTGCAACAATGTGACTGATTTGTTTAATAAAAATCGGAATGCCATTCGTAGTATCTGAATGGAGGCTTTTTATCGACAACTCTTCAAAAAGCTTGATAGCAGTTCTGCTCCACGACGGAAACCTATTGCCTAGTCTTTCTCTAGCACACTCTGTTTTGTTGAGAGAAAGCTATAATAGTGTGAAAATTATACTAGAAAAATTAAAATACACAGAATACCAATGGCCAGTGACCGGTGATTTCAAAATGGTTGGTTTCCTAATGGGAATGCAAGGTGGATCTACTAAATACCTTTGTCACCTTAGTTTATGGGACAGCAGAGCTAACTTAGTTCATTACCAACAGCTTAAATGGCCTGATCGCGTCAGATTTCAGATCAAAAAGCCCCAAAATATATTGATGCCACCGCTACATATAGACTTAAGGTTGATGAAGCAGTTCGTAAAAGCTCTGGATCCAAACTCTAAACCTTTCAAATATTTAAAGGGATTTTTCCCCAAATTATCTGAAGCTAAAGTTAAAGGAGGTATTTTCGTTGGACCACAAATAAAACAAATAATGAAGAATAATGACTTCACGAAACTTCTCAATGCTCGCGAAAAATGAGCCTGGAAGAGTTTTGAAACAGAAGTTGATGGTTTTGTTGGAAATCATAGAGAGAAAGCATTCACTATGCAGAATTGATTGAGACAATCCTTCAAAGCTTTAAAATTATAGACTGCAGTATGAAGTTTATGCGACATTCCCATTTGGATGAATTTAAAGACAATATGGCAGCCTTCTCCGAGGAACAAAGATAACGTTTTCACCAGGATGTCATGGACTTCGAACGGCAATATCAAGGGAGTACAACGAGAATATAATGGGAGATTACATTTGAGCTTTAATACTAGAAAGTCCACAAGAGCATAAGAGAAATACAAAAAATATTCACTTTTAGATATTAATTTTTTGTTATTTTACTTCTATATGTTATTGTCTATCACAAATCTTGAATGAAAACGACTCTCGTATCTAAAAATTGTTTTCTAATTATTATTTACAGTGAAATTGTAGAAAAATATGAAAATCAGTAACTTTCACCGAAAAATTTCTCTAGTTATAACAAAAGCAAACTTAAATCGAAAAAAATTTCTCTTATTTTTATCATACAAGAAACTGATATTTAACATATAAAAGTCAAACCCGAAATCGTGTTGACCGGAGTAATTTGAAAAAATTGAATTCGTATTTCTAAAATCACTTGAAATTTTCAAATCATAATCTGGTTTTCCAAATTCCATGAGGACCAATTTATAAATACCACAGCAATTATTCTCAGGTTCATACCAGCCGATGTTAAACGAGCGTTCGGAACCACGGTAACAGTGATCTAATATTTACTTGTTAATAGTAAGTATTCCATTCAGTTTTAATCAATTACAAATTTATTTCTTTGTTTCGAAAAGAAAACGAATATTTATTCCGTCCTTAATTCACGTAATTTTTTTTTGTTGAAATGAAATTTGTTGTGTATCTGGACGGATGTTCAAAAACAGCAAACTTACGGATATACATAGAAAACAATCCTTTAGATTTAATAGGCATCACAAGTATTTTTCCATCTATACTATAATTCCCTATTGCAGTGACATTTTCCCCTTTCAATGTTGTTCTAAACATTCGTCGATTCAAATCAACTCTGAAAAAGAAAATACTTTGAAATACAATAAAATCAATTCGGTCATAATGAACAGCAAAAAAAAACACAACTAAAGTTATATGGAATCACCCGATATTTTGAATATTACCTCAGGGATTTTGGAAATTTCGAAGGACTGTTAAAATTGATCCTTTCTGAGATATATCAATTGAAAAAAGAAATAAATTAAGGCCTATTTTAAGAAAGAAACGAATAAAAGAAAATAAGAGACTCTTTCTGCATGTAGTAAAATAATTGAAAATTTTTTCTCACGGAGTGGGTATCTTTTTCTCGACCTCAGTAGCTTGTATTACCTCCTCTTGCCCTGATACTAGCCTGAATCCGACTAGGCATGCTTTGGATTAGGTTTTCGACCTCCTCTGGGGTCATATTCTGCCACTCTTCTGTGGCGGCTTGGTTGAGCTGTTGTGGGGTTCTTGGATTATCTTGGCGCGATCTAATTTTCCCTTTGAGATTATCCCATAAATGTTAAATAGAATTTAGGTCTGGAGAGCAAGCTTGCCAGTCCAAAATAGCGATTCCCTCTGTTTCAAGATAATGTCGCGCGAGGTTACTGGTATGCGGAGGAGCATTATCTTGCATAAAAGTGAAATTCTCCCCGTGGTCACCTCGCCTGAGTTTCCTTATGGTCTCCAGCACTAGGTCCACGTAATTTTTAGCCGCTACACTCGCAGGAAACGAAATCAAATCTTTTTGCATCCCAGCATAATGCCACCCCAAAACATCATACTGCCCCCTTGGTATTTCGGAATTTGTCGTGCTTCACGGAGTCACGGAGTCTAGCTTGTCTTCTACGACCCCTCAAAACCCGAATTCGGCGGTTATCTGATCGAACACCAATTCTAGTATCATCCGAATGAAGAATATTTCACCAATTCTCAATATTCCAATTTTGGTTCACGATACACCAATCCAGTCAGTTAATATTTTGTTGTTTGGTCAGCTCTGGAACTCTTAAGGGCCTTCTGCTTTATGAACCCCTTGACCGAAGTCTTTGATGTATCGTTTCTACTGATATACTGATGTATGTTGCTTCCAGAAATTGCCTTTGGAGTATGGGGTGCGACGCACAAGGGTCTCTTCTTGTAATTTGGCACAAAAAGTGGTCTTGTTCTGCAGAAGTCATCTTCCTACGACTTCTTCTAGGCCTATTTTGCGGAGATTGTAGCTGCACGTATCGGTCGTAGGTTATTGAAATCAACCCCTGTGGTACCCTGATTGTGGCCGCTATATCCCTCTGTGTCACACATTCTTCAACGAGAGCAATTATTCGACCCCTCTGCACATCGGACAATCCAACGTAACGCATTTTTAATTATGATAATACGCTTCTTTAAATTTTGAAATTTACAGTTTCAAATCTCATTGACGACTGAGTACAATATCCCGAACATGTGGTGATAATTCAACATTTCTTATCATACTATCCAATTTTTTACAACAAAAACTTCATTCTTCACAAATAGTCCAAGATCCATGATTAAAAACAATCGATAATGTGAAATACCGAGTGATTTCAATTAAATTTGGTTGTGTATATATTGTATAGATTGCTTTCATTTTCAAATTATTGAATTAGGATCAATAACTTAGTAATGAATAATTGAAAATGAATATGGTACATACAAGGTTAAGTCTCCAGTGGCAATATCTCAAGAATTAATCGAATGAGTTTAATAACTATTTGTATACCGGGTTTTCCCAGTTCATGCACTAGTAGTAGTTTACGCACAAAATCCAAAATTCAAATTTATTCCGAAGAAGTACAGATATGTTGACGAATTATTTTTCCAGTAATCCACCAGAATGGTTGAGAAGAATCAAAATGAAAATGGTACTCATAAAAATTGAGTTAAATCTAATAAAAAAATGTGAAAGTTTTGGAAAAAATCCCCAAAAACCTGTGAATACCAAATATTTTCACCAACTACTGCATGACACCTATGATTCATACTCAAAATCATCTCTATAGCGTTCTGATCCATTTCGTTCCAAATTTCAATCAGTCTGTTCCGAAGCTCATTCGCAGATCCTGGCTGGTCCTGCTGCCTTCTTAATCTTCTATTGAGAATGTTCCAGACATGTTTGCTGGTATAGAGGTCTGGGCTTCGTGCAGGCCACTCCATTGAAGTGATTTCGTGATCTTGAAGGTAGTTCCTAACAATATGAGCTTAGTGAAGTCTGGCGTTACATGCATAAACAAAAAGTCTCCACACATGTTTGCCCCAAATGGTACAAAATGTTCATCTGATATCTCTGTAACGTATCTCTGAGCATTCAGGATTTCATTATTTACGATGACCAGATACATGCGGGTGTTCAAAGAAGTTCCTCTCCACACCAATATTGAGCCCACACCAAAACCACAGGTAGATAAAAAGTTGCATTGGGCATATCTTTCATTTTGAAATCTGTACAGGGTGGACCAAACTTTATGTTTTAGTACGAAAGCTATGTGAAATATTGTAGATAGAGAAAATAATCCCCCTCTCGAACTCGATTTTCGAGAAAAGCTTATTGGTTTTAGATATCTCGAATCCTATTGTACTTAGGTGAAAAATATTTTGACATTCTGGAGGCCCTTTTTGAGTATAATGCAGAAACGTATTGGAAATTTGTTTTTGCAGAACGGTTTATGAATTACGAAGCAAACTTATTGTTTGTCGCATACGAACTAAAGATAATTTTGGTATCAATAGAGAGGATTATTTTTTTTCTTTCCAAATATTTACAACATGCTATAAAAACTCCTTCAAATAATGCTATTCTGAAAGAAAATTCGATAATTCATATCGATAAATATTAATTATTAATTAATAATTAGATCAATTATTAATTAATAATTAGATTAATTATATAATCACATATAAACTTCATCGAGTATTATTCATTACTTCATAAGTGGTCACTTGATCTTCCATAATTATAACTATATACTTACTCTATGTCAATAATTTTCAAGTTTTCTAAACCATAAATTTTCAAATTCGTCAGATTCAAAGCCATTGAAGGGGACGAAAAGAGCTTCACGACAGGAATTTCAAAAGGATCCATTTTTGGAATATTGTACTCTGGGTCTCCTGACGAAAAAAAATTAATTATACATTGAGTCACACAACCAAATTCAAATGGAATCACCCGATATTTTGAATATTACCTCAAAGATTTTGGAAATTTCAAGGATTGTTAGAATTGATTCTTTTTGAGATATTCCAATTCAAAAAAGAAATAAATTAAGGTTTATTTTGAGAAAGAAACAAACAAAAGAAAATAAGAGATTCTTTCCGCATGAAGTAAAAAATTGAAAATCGTAGGTGTTTTTTCTCGACCTCAGTAGCTTGTATTACCTTCTCTTGCCCTGATACAAGCCTGAATCCGTCTAGGCGGAGCATTATCTTGCATAAAAGTGAAATTCTCACCGTGGGCACCTCGCCAGAGTCCCGCTATAGACTCCAGCAGTAGCTCCACGTAATTTCTAGCCGTTACACCCGCAGGAAACGAAATCAAGTCTGTTTTGCCTCCCAGCATAACGCCCCCTTCGTATTTTGGAATTTGTCTTGCTGCTCGGAGTCTAGCTTGTCTTCTACGACCCCTTAAAACCCGAATCTGGCGGTCATCTGATCGAACACCAATTCTGGTCTCATCCGAAAAAAGAGCATTTCGCCAATTCTCAATATTCCAATTTCGGTGCTCGATATACCACTAAGTCTGTTAATTTTTTGTTGTCTGGTTAGCTATGGAACTCTTAAGTGCCTTCTGCTGTGAAAACCCCTTGAACAAAGTCTTTGACGTATCGTTTCGACTGATACACTGATTCCTGTTGCTTCCAGAAATTGCCTTTGGTGTATGGGTTTCTTCTTGCAATTTGGCCAAAAAGTGGTCTTGTTCTTCAGAAGTGATCTTCCTACGACTTCTTCTAGGCCCATTTTGCTGAGATTGTAGCTCCACGTATCGTAGGTTTTTGAGATCACCCCTGTGATACCCCCATTGTGGCCGCTATATCCCTCTGTGTCACCCCTTCTTCAACGAGAGAATTCTTATGATACTATCCAGTTTTTTTACAACAAAAAAACTTCATTCTTCACAAGTAGTCAAAGATCCATGTTTTTAAACAATCAATAATGTGAAATATCAAGTGATTCCATATAAATTTGGTCATGCTGTCTACTATGAACAGACCATGTAAATACATGAAGATTCGTTCTCCCAGTGGTTTTGTATTGCACACACAGGATGTTGACATCGTCATACTTATTCGTTTCTTATCAATATTTTTTTTATTTCTTAAATTATTTGTTTCAATTTTGAATCGCAGGTTATTTTTAATGGTTTACACGATACGGCTAATTTATTGTAAAACTCTACATAATGATATTTTCCGGAGCAGGATGAATTCAGATCTATTATCACATTTTATGTATCTATTCTATTACCTTTAGCTATTAGTGGTATAGCTGCATTTCCTTTTTCCAAGAAACATGGTTTAAAGTCGTGAGTCAGGGGGCATCTTAAGTCCCGCATAAACTTAGCTGAAAAATTATGAAATTAAGATTAATTAAAAAAATATAGCTAAAAACCGAAAACGTGGTTTTGGTTACTATTTATCAGGGGGCACTGGAAAGCCCCGCCAAGTCGAGCGCGAATCAAACTCTGCCGTACAATTCTTAAAATCCAAAATTTCAAGTCTGTAGGTCATTCATTTCCGAAGTTAAACGTAGGCAAAGTTTCACATTTATGACACTCACTCACACACTCACTCACCCATCATCATCAGAACAGAACTAGTACTTCCCATAAACTCAGAGAGCTGAAAATTGGTACAGAGTTAGGGTCAGATGTCTCGAATAGGAGCAATGGACTGCAGTTTCGGTCTCATTTGATCTCGTCAGCATTGCCTACCCATTCGTAACATTAGGTCTGTTTAATTTTGACGACGTCCGGAAAATCTTTCCTTTCGCCTCTTCGTCTTTCTTTTGGCTTTTTCTACTATTTTCTTTTTATTGTCCCATTTTTCAGAAAATTTACTCTTACCTACTTATGGTCTTGGGCCACCAGCCTCTCTTTGTCGTAACATCAGGCTATACCGCTACCTACTCATCTCAATTCGTTGGAGCGAAAGTAAACATGTAAATGGTACTGCGCCCCGCAACGAACCTGAAACAGAGGCTACATCACCATCGTCCCGCGAAACGGTGAAAACAAAGAGTAGATAAAACAGGAAAACGTTAAGTGGTCACACTAGTTCGATAAGTTACCGCAACGCGACACTCACGTATCAGACAGAAGCGGCCGTCGAAATACAGTGACCGCTTAACGTTTTCCTGTTTTATCTACTCCTTGTTTGCGATGGTGAGGTAGCCTCTGTTTCGGTAGTAGGGTGCTCTTCTTCATAACGATTTCAATTATTGTCTGATAATTATGAATCACGCATAATGATCATCTTCGTTGAATTAACTAATGAAATCATGAAGTTTTCATTTATTATTTTTACTTAATCATTTACTTCACAATGGCGTCACGAAATTTTGATCGTCGAAGGCCTCTGCATGACCTAAAACGGCCCTGTAGACAGCAACCTGCTTACATTCCGCTTATTTCAAGAATCTTGAAATTTTGGTACTTCAATAACAATACCTTTTTCGAAAAAATGGGAGAGATGAAAGTTTTACTTTTCTGTCAAATTACACTTTTCAAGATATATCTTAATAAAGATATTTTACCCATTTCCATAAAGTTTTTCTACAAAATTTTAAGTTGATTTCTTCTTTCGTTTGCAAAAGAAAATATAAAAACCCATTATATATTATATTCATACTCACGTAGCTCTTTATTTTCCACAAATACAAAACAAGAAAATATATAGAACAACTTCAATTTCAACATGTTGAAAGATAGATGAGATAGAAAATGATTTCTTCAAGTTGGATAGACCCAACAGAAATCGACCAGTATCATTGATTTTTTTCATTCTAACTTTTTCAAGTAGTAATCATCAAGATTATTTTCACCTCAGTCAAGCTTGTAAACACTTAGAAATTATTAATAAATCTGTGATCATATCAACTTCAAGGAGAAATTGAACGTCGAAAAAGTTGTTTGGTAATTAAGAAATTTTTATAATTGGGATTAAACAATTTAGATTGCGATTTATTGAGAAAGAAACGTAATCGATTATAATTTATTGTCAAGTCATCAAAATTACCATATCTCAATTCAGTGTTCGGTTAACACATCCACCAAGTAAAGCAGAACACACGACTATTTCATCCTTTTCTTGAGGCATTTTCGTCCCCCTCTAACTCTGCAGTTAAACGTAGAAACTTGAATTTTCAATAACTTCAAATATCTCCTTAAACTAGATACATACCCATATTACTTATTCTTGTACTTCATACAAATTATTATTAATACAGTGTCAAGCATCCAGTTGTTATGTTTGCCTCTGCTGGAAAATCATGTAAGAATTTGAAAATGGTTCTTATTATAAATGAAAGAGGTTTGTTTTCATAATACAGTTTTGTGTTTTCTTGTTTGAAACATCCTAGATATATATGTAGTACATCTATTACTATTTATGCTATTAATAGCAGACCTCCACTATAGGGTATTGCAGAACTCAGAAAAATAATCTGTTACCGATGAAAATGAAAAAATATGGGATTCTAAATTGAAAAAATTGTCCATGATGTTATATTTTGGTAAAACTTTTTCCAGATAAATATAAAAATCCATCTGTTCAAACATTATTTCCAAAAACTAAAGTGACAGAATTATCAATGTTATTCCATACTTCACACTGCCACTTTCCATAATAGTGATCTTATGCTGAGATGTTATTTTCGTTGAGAGTAATAAAACTATTAGATTCTTGGATGATAATTCTCTCGATAGGTGGGGGTATCAATTGAGGCTTGTATTGAAATGAGATTCTTCTTATTTAATTTGTGTTTGTTCATGTAATTTTTGTCATTATTCGATTTTTTTTTGAATAAAATTATGATGTTCAAATTTTCACTATATTGGCAAACTCGTTGCACCAAACTGTGGCTTCCTCAGGTAAGTAGTTCATTTTGGACGATGATGTGTCTTACATATTACTTTGGTAAAAGCAGGTATTTAATTAAATAGGAGGAAAATCCAAACAGGGTTGCTTCTTTGAAGAATTGAAAAGATTAATTGATAGTGATGAATTCAGATCTAATTTACTATTAAGTAAATTTTCGGAATTTTCTGTTTATTTCGAATGGTTTCAATAGGTTCAGTTTAAATCTATTATTTTCATTATGTAAAATATCAAAATTATTATTAAAAGTATGGTTTTCTTCTAGTAGATTTGCACAATAAGAATCTGATTTTTGTTTGTCAAACTGCACATATGCTCCGATATGCGAATATTGAAATTTCTAAAAGCTTTTACCTATATTAATTTTATCACAAGAGAGTTTATAAACTCCTGATTTTTTTATGAATATTAGGTACACAGTTTTTAATATATCTGCCTAGAGAGTTATTCGTTCTCAAACCAATATTCAAATGAGGAGATGACAAGAATGACTTCAAACTGTGGATCGTAGTGAGTCTGTATATCATACTTTATAAGCTGCTATTTATGTTGATGTGGATGTGCTGAAGAATTGTGAATGGTAATATCTGGATGGGACGGTTTAAGGATTATAGAAAAATCATATATGTGCTCAATTTTGATTATAGTTGAATCTAACTTTTCACATATCATTAAGATAATCATTAATTTTGACGTATTTGACGTAAATTTTGTGAATTCATTGAAAATATTGCAAATAAATAAAATAATTATTTTCAATACCAGTTGAAAATGCACATAACCAAATTTATATGGGACCACTCGATATTTTGAATATTACCTCAGGGATTTTGGAAATTTCAAAGAATTGTTAGAATTGATCCTTTTGAGATAATTCAATTGAAAAAAGAAATGAATTAAGGTTTATTTTGAGAAAGAAACAAATAAAAGAGATGAGAGACTCTTTCCGCATGTAGTAAAAAAATTGAAGATTGTTTTCTCACGGAGTAGGTTAGATTTTTAGTTTTTTCTCGACCTCAGTAGCTTGCATTACCTCCTGTCCTGAATCCTTCTGGGCATGCTTTGGGGTGTTATTCTGCCACTCTTCTGAGGCGGCTTGATGAGCTGTTGTGGTGTTCTTGGATTATCCTAAAGCGATCTAATTTTCTTTTTGAGATTATCCTATAAATTTCCGGTTCTTCGGTAACAGATGCAGTATTCAACGGGAAATTAATTTTCTCACGCGCAATTCATCGTGCAGAATTTTTTGTATTGAGGTCTTTGAAATCCGCAAGGATGTCTCAATCTGTCGATCTGTTGCATACCGATCTTGCTGGATAATCTCACGCACAGCATCCACATTTTCTCGAGTGACTACTGCTTTTGATGCACCTGCCCTTTCATCGTGGCTAATCGCTACTCTTTCGCGTTCAAATTCACTATTCAATGCCGAAAACAGAAACCAACTCGCCACAACATTCTTGTTGAGATAATTCTCTTTGAAAATTGTAGAAAATTATTGCTGGCGGTTTAATTTCATTTCTCAACTTACTCTTCAATTTTGAAAATTTGTTGTGGCTAAGACACAACACACATAGAACTGATATATATTGAAAAATCATATAGGTTCTTTAATGGTGAGCTTATTTAACTGGAAAAGAGAAAAGATGTTTCAAAAAAATTGGCTTACACAATTCGAAGAAATAATTGAAACAAAACAGTCAAGAATAATTCTTTAATATTACTTAAATAATCTTATCACAGAATATTTAAAAATTATACACGAAATTACAAAAAATTCAATGCTTAAATACGTCTAGAAAAAATCATATATAAAATTGCTTCCTACGCTGTTCTCACTTAGTCCAATAAAATTTGGTAAAAATTTTGCTAATAAATAAAAATAATCAATGACTCTAAAACTATATCATTTACTGAATTAGAAAAAATAATTATTGCTTTGTTACACATATTGCAGAAAATATATACAAATACATTAAAGAAAAACTACAATTACTGAATATATTTTCATTGAAAGTCAACCAATGCGTTATAGAAATATTTCTTGAAAGAATATACCAACGAGAAAATTGAAAAAGTTTTGATGTGACCCTACATTGTTTTAATATAAAAAATGTAGTAGACTAGCTGCGAATTAACTGAAAGATTCTAGAAAAAATTGTTCAATGGCAACCATAATGACTAATAATTCATGAAACGTGTTGAAAACATTTAAACCTATTTATTGATATGATTTTTCAGATATAGTATATTATTTCAAAGTACGATAAATTCTTTGATGATTCCAATTTTCTTATAAATTTTTACGAATATAATTCCAAAAATTGGTATATAAAAGTGATTGTATGATTAGATATTGATTGGTCTTTTCAAGGAAGACAACAACTGTTGAGCTTATGAGTCTTTCGGGATCACAAAATGTCTCACAATAAATACCGAATACGAGGACTGTTCAATAAGTATCGCGAATTTTGAATTTACGTTAGCTGAGTAGAATCGGTTTTCATTTTTTTGGTGGCGTTATATTAGCCTCACTTATACTGACACAATTGGTATCTTGAATATTTAGTTTTGGCGTGGACAATTATTTCTAGACCAAAAAATAGATTGCAGAATCTGAATAAAATTTTGAGTGAAAAGCAAAATTGAATGGACTAAAAACGTTAGCATTGCTCAGAAGCTGTTAAAGTCGAACTGCGACGACAACAATTTACTGCAGGGATTATGGTTATGGCATAGTAATCAAGGTTGAATCATCCCAGTAGCACTGCGGCATGAACTAAGAAAAATAAGTCAAATGTAAAGGTTTTCCCACAGTTTTCTTTGATTTCAGAAGAGTGATTCATCATGAGTTCTTACCACAGGGTAGGACATCAATGAGGAATATTACAAATACTCCGCCAGGGACGCCATATTTTGTGGAAGACCAAAAATTGACCTTTGCAAATGAATACGTTCACACTAAAATCATATCACCTGACATCTGGGAAAAATATTTTACAGAGCTGTACCAAGATGAAGAAACAACTGATACATGGGTGAACGAAGACGAAACACCAGATGATGTTTTGATAACAGAGGAAGAGCTGAGAAAAAGAATACAAAAGCTAAAAAACAGGAAAGCCGCGGGAACAGACAACATCCCGAATGAATTGCTAAAATATGGGGGAAAGAAACTCACCGAGAAGCTGCTAACTCTTTTCAATAAAATTTTAAACACATCACAGATTCCTGAAGAATGGCGCGGCAGCATCACTATTCCTAAAGACATCACCTGAAAACTACAGGGGTATTACCCTGCTAAGTACGTCCATGAAACTGCTCACTGGCATCCTAAAAGACAAATTGGAATCACGTATCGAGAATAGAGAGGAACAGTTTGGATTTCGAACAAATAGATCAACAACGGACGCTCTGTTCATAATGAAACAACTAAAGGAGAAATCCATAGAGTTCAACAAGCCTGCTTACATCTGCTTTATAGACTTAACAAAGGCATTCGACAAAGTGCGCTCGACAGACATCCTACAAATTCTAATAAAAGACAGTCCCCGACCCAAATCACCAAACTAATTAAAAACTTAAACACCGGAAATGTGACAAAGATCAAGTCAGGCGAACATACTACACCTAACATAAAAACACCAGGCGGAATTAGACAGGGTGACAGCCTGAGCCCTTTCCTTTTCAACCTCTTGATGGATGAAATAATACAACAAGTCACATCCTTAGATTTGGGATACAGAATGGGCCACTCTAAAATATCTGTGGCCTGCTATGCTGACGACGCAGCTATTATAGCAGAAACGGAGAGCGATCTTCAGAGACAGCTTTTTAAATTCTATCAAGTCAGCCAACAACTCAACATGGTAATTTCAATATCAAAAACCAAAGCCATGACATTCTCCAGAGAACCTGTCAGGTGTAAAGTGGTTGTGGAAGACAAGTCAATCGAGCAAGTCAATGTCTTTAAATATCTAGGCATGGACATCTGCAGCTACCACGATCCGGCGAAGGAAGTAAGATGTCTCATAACTAAAGCAGCAGCTCTGTCAGGGTGTCTTAGAGATGTGATATGGTCAAACCAGCACATGGGAACAGACAGCAAGGTGAAGATCTATAAGACTTGCATCAGACCTATCATGACTTACGGCATAGAAGCACGCGAAGACACAAACAAAACTAAAAGTATGCTACGCGCGGCCGAAATGAAAACCCTAAGAACTATCCTCGGAAAGACCAGACTGGACAGGATAAGAAACACTGACATACGAGCTCAATGCGGCATAGTAGACATAGTCAGATGGGGCAGACAAAGACGAAGAGAATGGTATACGCACGAGCGAAGAATGCACGAAAACAGATTACCACGCATAATGATGGAGAGCAAGCCACATGGAAAGCGCCCACCAGGAAGACCCCCAAAAAGGTGGCAGGAAAGCTGGCAGTTCACCTCGCAAGAAACCATCCAGAGACGGCTTCGGCAAGCAACAGACCAATAGGTCTATTTAAAAGAATAAGAAGAAGAAGAAGAAGCAACATGACAATGCCCCTGTTCTCACATCGTGGTTGTGTCGGAATTTTCGGTCAAATCAACAAATTGATGATACAGCAGCCACAATACTCCCTGACTTGACTGATGGAGCCCAGTAAAGAACGACACTACGTCATGATTTAAGCACTAATTACGGTATTGAAGGAGGAGCACAACATGATAAAGAAAGATTCCCCAAGTGCTTCGAGTATTGGAAAAATCGTTGGTAAATAAATTATGTTGAAGAGCATGAAATTGATATTGACGTGACACAAAATTCACGATACTTTTTAAACAGACCTCGTACAATAATACAAGTTTGTTGTCGACACAGAATTTAAGAAAGTTCACTTTGATTTTAATATCTTTGAATGTCAAATGTTCTAGAAACATTCTTAAATATATGTCGATAAAGACCTATAAAAATATTTTTCCACACATAAAACTTCACATTTATATCAGAATAATTAGAATAGTAATAATGAAATTATTACTATTTTCTTTAGAAAAAATTTCATACTGGATCGGCGTCTGGTTTTCGTCTTTTATAAGATCTTTAGATCCAAATGGACTTGGCATCTTTTGATAATGTGGTTTTAAAGTACTTACAGGTCTAGTATAGTCTAGATGATCGTATTCTACTTCTGGAAAAGAAAAATTAAAATCAATAGATATAGATTTAGTTTTCACATGGTCTAAATTAAATCTTAGAATTATCTACTTGAACATGCATGTGTCATTCCAAATTAATCTATAAAGCTGAAGTACACTGCGCCGAAAAATTAATGCACAAAACTGAAAAAAATTTATTCAGAAGAAGTTTGGATATTTTGAAAAATTCTGGACATATGATTGAAAAGCTCATTTGAGGTTTATAAAAATAAGATATATCTGTTGGAAACTTCCGGTAGGACACCCTCTATAATTTTCAGTAGTAACTGTAGCACGATATTACATGTGGATGAGGCAGATTACGGATTGGCGCTGTCATATTCAGATCGACAATAAAACTGGAACGTTTGAATTCCCCACGCTTGTCAAACCCACTGAAAACAATGAAAGTCTCTCGAATTACTCGCCCTCAAGCAGAAAGAGCAAAAAAGAAACAGATTTACATTGGACTGTGACAATGTAAACTTTACAATAATTTGATTGAGAAGGTCGTTACTTGATGAAAATCGACATACATATTTTCAATGAACTAAAACTAGTATTTAGATTTTCACTATATTAAGAAAACTATGACCGGTTTCACCACACTGTGGCTTCATCAGATAGATACAAACTAATGAACAGAGTTATTCCTTATATATTAGTCTTATTTTCTATTTAATATTACAGTAGGTACAAGAGGTATGTTGGAAAACCCATCGGAGTTGTTTACTTTATGAATTGAAAAGATTGAGTAAAGAAGAAGGATTTAGATCTAATTGACTATTAAGTAACCTACCTGAATTCTTTTCTTTGTTGATCTCTAAAATTTCAATAGATTGAGTTTTGTCAAGAGAGAAAAAACTCAAAAAGGTTACTTAATAGTCAATTAGATCTAAATCATTCTCCTTTACTCAATCTTTTCAATTCATAAAGTAAGCAACTCCGATGGGTTTTCCAACATACCTCTTGTACCTATTGTAATATTAAGTAGGAAATAAGACTAATATATAAGGAATAACTCTGTTCATTAGTTTGTATCTATCTGATGAAGCCACAGTGTGGTGAAACCGGTCATAGTTTTCTTAATATAGTGAAAATCTAAATACTTTAGTTTTAAACTTTACATCTGAAGATGGCGGCGCTTATGACATATTTTGGCAAAATTATTCTAGATTCAAGCCAAAAACACACAAAAACAAGACATATTCTAGGTTACTTACATATTCACTTCCACTTAGAAAAACCTACATAGGATATGTATTGTACTACGATATACGATTTTTGACAAGAGATTTAAAATTTCACACCCAAACGTAAGGGTTCTTACCTATATCCTTCAAGTCGTTCTGCTTGATTTCGTCGTAAACATGATCCACCTTTTCTAAACTATTGTAAATGTTTGGATTCGTAGCATCAGCGTCCTTATTCTTCAAAGAACGTAGTTCGTCCTCCACTGAATACGATGCTGCAAAAATGAGGGAATATATTAATGAACATAAGAGCATTTCTGATGATTGAGTTATGGCGCATGATATCAGCCTTATTCTTAATGGCGATTTCAAATCCGTAATTAAAACTACTGTATTAGCTATAGTTCAGAAAATATTTAAGATGACCCATTTTACAGTAAGATAAAACTTTCTTTTGAAGATTTTCTTGCAGATGTAGTGAGCTGTTCTGAATACTCCAACAAAAGTCAGCCATCATGTGTGCGTCCTAGTAGCGTTCCTCCATAGGCCGATGGTCCTGGTGGAAACCTCGCCCTGTTCTTCACTCAAATTCCCAAGATTATAAGGAAATTGTCTAGACCGTTGTGAAGAAAATGTAACTAACTTGATGCTCATGTTACATCCAAGCATTTGAAAGTGGCTCATTAGTTGTTCAACGTGTTTAGAATCCAAACAAACTCATTCCATGCATTTTTCTCAATGTCTTTTATTAATAATCTAATCTGTTTCTATCTTTTCTGCACTCAATTTTGGAAAATTTTGTGACAAATAAAGGAAACGATTACCATTTGTGTTAAAAGCTTCAACAAAATTTTCATGAGCCCTATAATAATATAAAATCGCAATATAATGCTATTCCTTGATATCAAAGATGAATTTATCACGTTTTCTTGTCCTGGAATTAGCGCTTCTCGAGTAGGCCAATCAATGTCAACCTAGGTTTGATTTTAAGCTCTACTATCCCACAAGCAGAGTAAACAGGGATATTTTGTGAAACCACTTTGTTGGCCTTAAATAAAGTTGACCATTTTTAAATCAGATATGAGCCAGTTGTTCTCTAGACTTAATTTTGTTCAAAACCAAAGCAATAGATGTATATTCTTCTTTTACTTTAGTTGAATGTGCAATCGGCAACGGCCATAATCTATCCTCGTTGTGTGAGAGAATACATTTTAGACTCCATTTTGACGAATCTATGAGCAAACGCCATTCATTACAATTTAATTTTGTTACCCCATTGCAGCCATCAAACTAGGTACATCTTTACAAAATACAAAATCATCTCCTTCAACAAAATATTTTAGGAAATTCTGTTCTGTGGTGCGGTAAAAAGAAATTTTAGTTCATTTTCTTACGAAGTTCCTTTCTTTTAACCTAGGGGACAGGATTTCTGAAGCAGACTTTGACAGTACCAGATTTCTGATTAGGTCGTTTAAATCATCTTGATTAAATAATTTCGGCAATTTCAGGTCACATTCAAAGTCACATTTCGATTAACTTCTGCTGTGAACTTTAGCTTGATGTAAAGGGGAAGTTCTAGGGCTCAGAATTCGTCTATGTGCCGATTGTATGGAAGAATATTTACATTTGGCTCGATTTGTTCGGTTTTTTAGGTTCACTGAACAGTCATCGTGGCGGTCAAGGCGTTCTTTTCAGATGATAGCAGTTTCGTACCAGAAAGTTTTCTTTTGTTCATTTCTCCATCGACGTAGAACCTCTACGCACGTTTTCAAACATTTTGAGAAATTCAAGGCTTAGCAAGCATTTCTAGTTTATGCCCAAAGTAATATTTGTGAGATTTGAATTTGGAAGGCTTTTACTTGGTAAAATTCCATTATCAATAACAAAAACAACTAATATTTTTGAGAAAATTTACTGAATAATTGTGATTCGTAACGCGTTTCACTACATCGTAGCTTCTTCAGACGAATAAATGTACAGTAATTATGACAACTATATACAGGGTGCTTCAACCATAACTGAACAAGAGGCTATATCTACCAAGATATTCATTTCTGATCAAAACGCAAAAACAGGTCAATTTTTGTTTCAAGGGGGACATCTTTTGGGGTACAAAACTTGCCTGAAATATCAACCCCCTAAGCGGGGGTTGCAATCCTTGGACATTTTGAATAGGGAAGATGGGTCGAGTGATGACTCAAAAGAAAGGTGGTATCTTTGTCTACATCGCCTTGAACGAATTTCCATTTTTAATTGAAAACTGTAGAAGATACAGGGTGATCAACTGAAAGATAGGGAAGACTATTTCCCTGAGACTATTCAAGTTTCAGTGAGGTAAAATGGAACAGATCCATGCTGATCAATGGCAGTCATCATCAAGTACCATCCTCATCTCGAATTTCAAGCCCTAGAGCAGGGGTGACCACCCTTGAAAATTTGGAAGAGGATAGATGGGTCGAGTGATACCTCGAGAGAAAGGTATTATCTTTGTCTGCATCCCCGTGAACGAATTTTCATTTTTGATTGAAAACTGTAGAAGATACAGAGTGAGCTACTGAAAAATAGAGGAGACTATCTATCGCCCTGAGCTATTCAAGTATTAGTGCCAAAAAATAGAACAGATTCATTCCAGATCAAAGGCTGTCATCTTCCGAAACACCATTCACATCTCAAATTCCCCTCTTTATTTTCAGCCATTGTATTAGTTTTTTTATCTATTACCTTTGAAACCGGATGTCTCAAACGAGTAACTGTCTTTCAAAAGGTGTTTATTCAGTGAAAAATCAACCCCTGTTTGATACTGGTCGAAGATAGATGGTATACCATGCATTGCATCGTCAGTCACTTTTCCGTTTTGCATCCTCTAACTCCTATGGAACTCAATGAGAATAGAATTATTGCGAACAGTCATGAAGGCAATCGAAATCCTTTACTTGAAAGGTATCACTGGAAAATTACCCCTGCTCTAGGGGTTGAAATTCGAGATGAGGATGGTACTTGATGATGACTGCCATTGATCAGCATGGATCTGTTCCATTTTACCTCACTGAAACTTGAATAGTCTCAGGGAAATAGTCTTTCCTATCTTTCAGTTGCTCACCCTGTATCTTCTACAGTTTTCAATTAAAAATGGAAATTCGTTCAAGGCGATGTAGACAAAGATACCACCTCTCTTTTGAGTCATCACTCGACCCATCTTCCCTATTCAGAATGTTCAAGGATTGTAACCCCCGCTTAGGGTGTTGATATTTCAGGCCAGTTTTGTAGCCCAAAAGATGTCCCACTTGAAACGAAAATTCACCTGCTTTTGCGTTTTGATCAGAAATGAATATCTTGATACAGTTGAGAATATAAATACAAATGTTCTTAAGTAATTGCAAGTTTATTGAGTCACTTCTTCTTAAGTGGTTATTGATGACAGGTATATACAATAAAATTTAGGAATAGATTGCTCCCTGAAGAGATTCAATAGAGGTGAAGGGCAATCTCTTCCTAACCATTCGAAATTATCAGATAGCTCATTAATAATTGAAAATCATTTTGAACTTTTTAGTTGAAGCTATAAATGCGAGTTTTTCTTTATTTTGAAGTATAATTTGATGGAGGTCGTTACTTTATGAAAATTGATATACACTTTTCAATTTAATAAAACGATGTTCTAATTTTCACCATATTGAAAAACTTATGACGCGTTTCGTCATACTGTGACATTAGATGAGTAGTATATTTATTCAAACGGATGGTGTGTTTTATATATTACACTGGTAAGAGCAGGTACTCGGTTCAATATGTGGAATTCTTATTTAACCTAGCCTAAACAGGGGTGTCTCGCCAGGAACCCAATGTCAAAAAATACACTGCACCAAGAAATTAACGCACAATTTCAATATTTCGAATCACCTTCGACATAACAGTGAGGTGCAGATTAGCACTGAAACGACACGACAACGTCTCAAGTCGCAGCTGGATGCCCAACTGTAACCGCAGCGATCGAAGAGACCGATTGAATTTTGCCACGGAACATGTCAATTGGTTAGAAGCTGACTGGGAGAGAGTGAGGTGAGAAGAGATCATGGTGACGAAGGCTACATGATGGAGACGATTACTTCGTGCTAGAGACGATGGCTGCGTGATGCAGGAAAACGAAACGGGCCGGAAATTTTCATGTTTGGGAAGAAGACGAAGACTACATATTGAAGACGATGATTAACATTGAAAACGAAGACTACATGATGGATAGAGAGATTAAACAGTGAACAAGATGGGGAGGAAACCTGAATGCTGATGATGAAATTTGAAGAGAGAGATTTCTTGGTGACCAGAAAAACTACAGGGTGAAGAGAAGATTGCTTGGTGAAGAGAAAGACTACATGATGGAGAAGATAGCTGCAGATACTTAAGTGATGAAAAGGAAGATAAATACTACATATTGATAACGAAGACAAAAAACGAGATGGGCCGAAGATATTTTGGAGGCCAAGACTTTTGTAATAGAGATGAATATGCAGATAAAATTAGAAGATAAAGAGAAAGACGAAGATGTGGAAACGAAAACTACATGATGAAGACCAAGTCTACAGGTTGGAGGCAGATACTGTATGGCGGAGACATCATAACTTAATGAAGAGTACTACCTGTAGATGCAGACTGTATGATTACAACGACGAATGCATGATGGAGACGTAAACCACCTGATAGAGACGACGATCATCCGATGGACAAGAAGACTACCTGATGGAGACGAGAATTCAATAAACAGAAAAATTACGGAAGTTTACTCAATAGTCATAGTTAAACCTGAATGCGTCACCATTACTTCACCTTTTCAGTTCATAAACAAAGCAACCCTGATCCGATTTCCTCTTATTAAGCCAAGTACCTGCTCTTATTAATGTAATATAAAAGGCACATCATCCTTTTCAATGTAATACTTACCTGATAAAACCACAGTGTGGTGCGTCATACCCTTGTCGATTTAGTGAGAATTTGAATTGTTGTTTTAAAAAATGTTTCAAACTATAATTAATTTTTAAAAATTTTTGTCGGACATTAGAACAGCCATATCGAATTATTGTATTGTCATAATTCCTTGATAAGTATGCAGAGTTTCAATTGAATCTGATGTCTAAAAGCAACTTAAAACAACGTTGTGAGATTCAGTTCCATAGATATATAAATAGATAGATACAGGTTAAAGGCGTATAAAAAAGTATACTTACAACCATTTGAGCAAGAAGCGCTATTGAATTGAGCCAATCGTGCCCTCTCCAGCAGAGTATTAGAGGGCCTTTGTAAATTATTACGAATCATACAAGTTGTATTATTCAAAAGTTGTTCATTGTCTCTCTTACCGCTACCTTGAAATGAATACACCGGATTGTCGAAATTATTTCGTTCTGAAAAAAATTACAATTATTAACATCGATTAGGTTTTCAATTAACCTGTTTCAAAGATGTGGTTAATATCAGAATTTGAACATATTTCATATTGAAGACTTTAATTCATAGATCAATATTCAACCTTCTGTAGAATTTTGAATATCTCCCACTGAAGGAGCTAGTTCTTTGATCTTGAACATCGTCAAACTGGATCACAATAGTGGTGCTAGAATTCAGTCGGATGTCATGAACAGCAACAAACTGCAGCTTCGCTTTCACAATATCAGACTCAACATACTCATATCAATTCGTTGGAATTCGAGTATATTCGCCCTCCAAAGAATCGACACAGATGACTACCAAGGGCTACCTACCAAATGATGAAAATATTAAGTAGATCAAAACGAACAGAGCTTTAAAGGCCAAATTAGTTTGACTATTTACTGCAACGCTACACTCTGTGTCTGTTTTGCCATTTATCTCATCTGGGCTCCAACACTTGATAGACCTTCCCCAGATGTAAATCATATGAGGACTACGCTGTATATTATGCCATACAAGAAATACAAGAGGCATATGATGCAAATTGGTTTATTTATGTTTGAAGTGATCCACACCAACATTAATGCACTTTTGCAACTGAAGCTTGCACAACTGAAAGACTCGAAGCTATCTTCATGAACGCTCTGAAAAAGTGACCAATTGTTTCATCGATTTCGTGAAACGTCGACTACGTAAATGTTTTTTTAGGTTTAAGACAACCAAAAATCACACTAAATCAGGCGAGTAGGACGGATGGGGAATGCCTGACTGATTCAACCACTACAGTTAAACCCTTTGTGGTGTACCAGATCTTAAAGCTTAATCGCTTTCACTGATCCTGTTTTCTGAAAGAAATCTGCATACAAAAATTTTTGACAGGTCTTTGATCTTCGCAATCTTTAGGGTTGGGTCATCGTCAGGAATCCACTACACTCCTGGCGGGCAGGAACATCTAAAAATGGAATGTATGTTTCATCACTCATTACGATTTTAGATAGAATGAGATTTGACATTTCACATTTTGTCTTTATCGATTCTTCTGAAATTCCAACCCTATCAGTAAAAGCTCAAATTATCAATCAGGGATTCTGGATCAATAAGTCTTTGCGTTAATTGGCGTATTGTATATCAGTTGTTGTTGATGATCGTCCGGAGTATTGGAAGTCATCAACGCGTTTGTCTCTTAAATTCACTATTCAAGGCTTTCTTCTTCAGTAAGTCCAACTTTCAAATCATAGTAGATTATCGTTCTCTGGACAACTCAATATTTCGCTGGGAAATAGTCATTATCACGTTGAATCTGTGGGAAGAACAACTCAACTGAAGTCAGATCTTTACTAATAGAAGATGAGGGTTTTTGATAATGCAATGTTGTCAACTCTACTCCTTTTGTTCCGTGACATCTCAAAATATACAGCGTTATGACATTGAAAGTTTTTTCAAGGAGTAACATTCTAAGGAATTAACCAAACGCTTCTCTGAATTTCCAGATTGTGAACACTCCACCAACTATTAATTGAATGAAACAAGAAATGATGTATATAAAATCTTACCTGGAGGATCAGCTATGTACTGCACATGCGCAATTTCTGTCTTCAAATTAGCCACGCGTCTCTTATAGTATAATATCACCAGTACAATTATCGACACCAAAATCAGTGCCACGAAAACTCCTGCTACCATACTGCCATAGCCAGGACCGTCTTGGGATGCGGACGATATTCGTCCCAGTATGATAGATTCATCGCAGTTTTCACCAGTGAAGCCATGGCGGCACACACAACCGTTTATTGCATGACAGAAGAAGTTGTCATTTTTGCACTCGCAGGGTGTCATGCAGTGGTCCCCAAAGTAACCCTCTGGACAAACTGAAAAATAATTTATCGTAGATACGATTTCATTAAATTTTCAAAGTGTTACTTACTTTCTGTACACTGAGTTCCAGTCCATCCAGCTTTACACCTGCATACTCCATCGTTTCTTCTGCATTCTCCACCATTAAGACACTTGCAGTGTTGACTACAGTTCATGCCAAAACGTCCTGCTTCGCAAGGAACTGTACAATTTGCTCCCATCCAACCAGGAAGACATTGACAATATCCTACATAAGTAAAACAGTTTAACTTGTATTCAAGAATTAAATGGGGAGTGTATCACTACAGAAAACAAGTTTTACAAACTCGCCAAGCAATTATGAACCCTGGGCTAATATTCTAGTTGTGAGTAAAAAGTTCAAAAAAACGCATAAACTGCAGATTATTCATCATTTCAAATCCTTCGACAAATTCCATTTATTATCAGTTATCGTCGACGACAATGGCAAAAATTTATAATTCTTTTGAAACAAATGATTATACTGGAGCGTTTTCATCGATACTTCGAAGGCTTTCGATTGTGCCACTGCTGATATTTTCAGGAGTAGGCTATATTCTATCTCGATATTTATCAAATAGGCAACAATGTGTCATTTTAATGGCATACAATCGAAGTTGATGCCCATAGAAATGGGTCGGTTTTGGGACCGCTTCATTTTCCCATTTATATATTTAATACTATACCTCTGAGGTGAATTTTTCAAGATACTGATCTCTTCTCTCAAATCACTGAAGAGTATTGATTCTAACTCGTTTCCTGGGTGTGATACTGGATGAGACAGAGTTATAGCAAGATCATGTAGATCAAGTTGTGGTTTCTACATCTAGTGGTCTACCATATATGCAATGAGAAATTTGTATGGACTAGTTTCGAAATCGACTCTTCTTTCATATTATGGTTCAATCGAGAGTTACTACACTATCTCAGCTTGGGATCATTCAGCTTACAGCTGGAGAGTCTTTGGTTTGCAAAGAAAGGCACTTCGAATTGTAACTGTGCTGATTGTAGGAATTCCTTCGAAAGGTTGAGGATTCTCACTCTCCCTTGAATATATATTTTTTAAACCAAAGAGAGAAACTATCAACTGACGTGTAATATACACTCCTTCAAGACTCAATTCGTCTTAGTAGAAGTCGAAGTGGATCAAACTATAGGGATGTTTTTCAATAACCTTCCCAAGGGAATGGTCACTCAAATCATTTGAACGTATTATGAGGGATTATCTGATACAGAAATGTTTTTAGGCATTCAGTGAATGTGTGACCTATGTTTTCTCCGATCTTGGATCGATTACATATTCACAAGAATGAATTATTGAAATTTTATTACTTGTGGTATTAAGAAAATGTACAAAATAATGGAATCAAAGTATACAGGGCGTGTGAGTGTAAGGGCCTATTAGAGGTATTTATCGATCAATTTCGAATTTTGACATTAGAGACAGATCTACAATTTGCAATTGTTTTCAGAGCGGTACCACTTCTTTTCTCAAGCATCTTTTGATGAGGTTTATCCTATCTAAAATTAACCCCTTATTGAGCTATGATTTTTCTCATCAAAATTTTCATTGCCAAAAAAATTGACTCAGATTTGAGTTAAATTGTAACTCTATTTTTAGTTTAACGGAAAAAGTGTTATTTTCGAGGGCAACGTTTTTCTTCAAACACGAACAACCATTTTTTTAATCTAAGATTCTAATCTAATTCGCGATTTTACCAAAAACTTTCAGTTCCTTCGGAAAATCGCATCATTAGGTTAGATATCCGTTTTTATGTTCCGCCATGTGAGGTTCTATGAATGTCGGCCTCAGTTCGACGTTTTAAAATTGTTTTAAATGACAATAACACTAATTTTGTTTATGTATAGTTTGTTGGTTGAATAAAATGGCAAATAACGGCTCAAAGAGGATATTACGAATTTATGAATTTATTCATCATTCATGGTCAATGTCTATTAAGTATTAAATCGAACTTGCAGAACATTTAACAAAAAGTATCCGAATTTCCGACCAATTAGCAGAAAAGAATTTAGAAAATTATGATTAAAGTTCAATTTGTAGAACTATACAGAAACAGAATTAGTGTTATTACTATTTTCAAACAATTTCCAAACGTTAAACTGAGGCCAACATTCATAGAGCCTTACATAGAACATTGTGCAACATAGAAATCGTCTGTTTCTATGTCTATCAAACCTAAAATCAATCAATACTAATTTGAAATACGGTTTTACTAAATGAAAATGATTTAGTTTTATAGAATTGAACAAGTGATTTTTGAGCTCCCTGTATATAAAATAGGATCAAAACGTTGCCCTCAAAACTAATACTTTTTTCGTTGAAAAAATTATGATATTGCTCAAATTTTGATAAAAAAATCATAGCTCAATGGTGTTTAATTTAAGATAGGACAAATCTTAACAAAAGATGCTTGAAAAAAAAATGCTTTTTAATTAAAAATATTAAAAAGTATACCCTGGCATGTGCCGTTCTGAAAATTGATCGATAAACGCGTCCCCCAAATATATCTGATGGGTCCTTCAGCACGGATAGCCTGTTTCTTGAATTATGTATATTTGGTTATCGTTTCTGTTTTTTCACTGATATTAACATGATTTAATGTAAAAGCATCAATAAATCAAATCAAATTAAATATTCACCTGTTACATGATGACAATCCCCACCATTTTTACACGAGCAGTTTTGTAGACAATTTTTTCCATGAGTACCAACGGGGCATGGATGTTCACAGGTAAGACCAATGAAACCAGGAGGGCAAATAAATTCTCCAGTTATATGATCGCATGTT
This sequence comes from Cryptolaemus montrouzieri, assembly GCA_013387265.2. Taxonomy (NCBI): domain Eukaryota; kingdom Metazoa; phylum Arthropoda; class Insecta; order Coleoptera; family Coccinellidae; genus Cryptolaemus; species Cryptolaemus montrouzieri. The sequence goes on from JABFTP020000103.1 coordinate 33,844,079, forward strand.
TTGTTACCTGGAATTATCAATTCATTAAAATAATTGTACTTATTCAATGAATTACGATTATTCATCAGTATAATCTTCTTGAATTCGAATTACACTAGTCGACTAGTTAAAAAAGTGGAAAATAGTCATACGATTCCCAATTAGCACAATTTTCATGAACTTTCTTCTTCATTATAAAAAAAAAAAAAGTTCAAACAATTGTCGAAAATATTTTCGCTTAGTAAGTGCCCTTTTCTTATACGTATATAATATAATCATGTTATAAAAGTTGAAAAAATAATTATTTGAAGTTAATGAAAATAGAAAATTTTCTGTTTCGTTAACGTTCCATGAAATCTTTGAACAATCTGATATATGATCTTACCACTAGACATTTCAGGGCATTTCTGCCTGCATCCTAAACCATAATATCCATTACTGCACGGTTGGGAACAATTATCTCCTTGCCAACCAGGAGCACAAAGGCAAACGCCACTTTCTGGATCACACGAACTGTTATTCTTACAGTTACAGACTTGGTCACAGTTTATTCCAAATTTACCAAGCGGGCACTGACCTTCGCAAGTGACTCCTTTAAAAAATATACTCATGAGAAAAAACCTCTCAAATATAAATGCCTGATTAACGAAGCAAATTAGGCAAATTCTGGATCGACAGAGTTTTGCAACCCTTCATAAATTCTCAATTTATAGCGGTTGTCTATTTAACGCGATCCATATATTTGTTCCTGTTGAATATACCGGGTGTAATTGAAACTAGGGCCACCCCTGTAACTTTTTTCTATTTGGAATATTTTGATGAAAATTGGGAATCGGATAGAAGACAACATTTCGAATTTGAAAACGTTATTAACGGTATTAGAAGCAGTAAATTTTCATTATTTTTTCATACCACTCACGTCACTCTATTCTTAACGGTTCCGGAGTTCTAGTGTAAAATATCGAGGCAATTTTCGCAGTTTCCCCATTCGCTAATAACAATAACTACGTTGGCGATTCAAAATTTTTGTTCAGACCTATAATATTCTGTGATCATAAAAATATTAGTGACATGTCAAAATTCCATTGTTGTTAATTATCGACATTGCGAATTAGTGAATTCAGTTTAGAGTATGAATCAATACACCCAAAGTGAAAAAGTCGATATGCTCCTTATTTATGGACAGTGCAGGCAAAATAGCGTTCAAGCTAAACAATTATACAGAGAGCGCTATCCGGAAAGACTTCTTACGAATAGAACCTATTTCGCTAAAGTTGTACGAAAATTTCGTGAGGTGCAAACTGTTGAAGAGGAGGATTTCGTTATCGGCGTGTATCAATTTATACTCAAAAAGAATTCACTAATTAGCAATGTCGATAATTAGCAACAATGGAATATCGATTTTGCATCGCCAACGTAGTTATAGTTATTAGCGAATGGGAAACTGTATAAATTGCTTAGGTATTTTCCACTATAACTTCGGAACCGTTAAGAATAGTGACGTGAGCGGTATAAAAAAAAGATAAAAAAATACTGCTTCTGTAATACCGGGTGGCCCGATATGGTTGTCCCAGAAGAAAACCTACCTTTTGAGGAAAAACTGAAATTTAAAACTTTGACACCCCGTAAAATGTGAGCAATTGAATTTTTAAATACAATCTAGTATTTTCGTGATAGATGTTGAGCTAAGCAAGCCAATTGTCACTGTTTTTGGCCTTCTAGAACGAAAGATGAACATTGCAAAGAAAAAGATTGTGTTTTGTTTTTCTCAAAAATATGTCAAAAGGTCGTAGGATGAGATGAACAATTAAAATGAGCATAAAAATACAGGGTTTCCAAATATCAAACATATTAGTGTAATCAAGTTCAAAATGTTGTCTCCTATCAATTCCCAAACTATCAATCAAAATATTCCAAATTTAAAGAAAGTTACAGGGGTGGCCCTAGTTTCAGTTACACCCGGTATTGAATAAATGAATAAAAAGATTTTATGCAAATTTACTGCTCGCTCTAAATTATTTTCGAATATACTGACTTTTATATCAAAGTTATGTATCTTCAAATGGGACGCTCTATGGTTCTCATCATCTTTACACGAAATGAAGGTTTCTTCAAACTTTAATATACCTCAACTAAAACTAAAATTAATCGACATTTTGTGATAACATGGCTTCTTCTCGAACATCTTCTGAATCTACTGGAATCGTCGTTTAATCTCAATTTCAATACTAAATTGTTCTCATAAATCCGAATATCCATAAATAGTAAGTGATAATCGATACAGCTGTGGAGGGTGTTCTGTGCTGAATCATTATTTCAATTGGAAAACCCTGTATTTATTGACACCAAATGAATGAAAATTCCAGATGTCTCTATACCTATTGTCAATAGATTCAAAGTTAAATAAAAAAAGTTAATAATCGGAATATAATGCTCGATGGCCTCCAAGGTCTCCGGATTTAACATTCATGGACTTTACTTATGAGAATGTAAAAACTAAAGTTTACTAGAAAGAAGTAACTATAGGGAGAATATGAAGCAAGAAAATCGAGATGCATTCCACAATATTACTCCAATCAATAACAAGAGAAATTTTGTGCCCATTTCTGAGAGATTCTTCTAGTTAGACCATGTCTGAAGAATGCAAAGTTATGAGAAAATTCTAGAATAAACAACAAAACTTCCTAAAACTCTGAATCTATTTAAAATAGGTACAGTATAAGCTCTTTATTCGGGGGGTATATGTTCTAGCTTGGCTGTTTTAAAAAGCTCCTTCAATTCAGACTGATATTCAGCAATGGCATTACCAATTTGTCCTCAAAAATAAGACTTCGTTTCATAAACGAATTATATTACATTACATTACATTAGAGGGGGTCGTTTGGCTTTGCAAGCCTTTGCGAATTGCGACCAAGTTGATCTTTTGTTCGTAACCCTTATTTATTTCCCTGTAGATCTAGTTCCCTTACAAAATTAAGAATCTCCCTGGGAGCTTTCGCTTTTACTTCGTGCGGCTCTAGCTTGTCGCTATCAAAGTGTTTTAAGACTCCCTCGGCCGACTCCGGTCTTTGATCGGGCATTACGATGGTGTCACGAGATCATTGAGAGTTGCCACACTACCAAACAGCTCGCATAAACATTGTTATTATTGTTGTGATAAACTGATGAATATTCTCATGGTTCTTGCCATTGAACTATTGTGCGAATAAGTGTGCAATTGCAGTTGATTCAGGTAATATAAGATTACACTGAATCCGTTGAACATTTGTATTTATAATTTTGTTTGAATGAATTCAGTGATTAAACAGAATCAACCAACTCATTTATTCAAACCTTTGTTTTGAATCCAAACTGACATAGTAATATCACACAAAATCAGAGAACTCCGACCTGACCTTCTCACAAGAGGAGATCAAACAAGAGCCATCTACTACTTTGACGAACTCTACAAAGTCGTTACTCCACCAAAAGAAATTTGGACCATACCCCACACCTTACTCACCCCACAGGGCCCCACCAGTTTAACGGATGGGTACAAAACCGGGTCGGGTACAGACACCGGCGTTCACGGCCCTAGGGCAAACATTATTATTGCGCTGGGAGACAACGTCACGGTAACACACGCAGAAATATTTGCTATTCTTCGGTGTGTACTGGAAAACCTACATAAGAACTATAGAGACGCATACATCTACATATGCTCTGATAGTCAAAACGCCCTTGGATATCTTAAAGATACGAAGGCTACATCCAAACTGGTTGACGAATGCAGAACAGCACTTCGACAACTCAGTGCTACAAACAGAGTCACTCTGATTTGGTGCCCAGCCTATCAGGGCATTGAAGGAAACGAGATAGCAGACAGCCTCGCCAAAAAGGCATCTGTCAGGCCGATGGGACCAGAACCAATTCTTACCACCCCATGGACCCATGTGCTCATGTGACGGGACACCAACTCAACAAACGTCTACACGTCATGAAACTATCGGAAACCACACAATGTCGTGGTTGCCTAGAAAATGACGAAACAACGGAACATATACTCTTCGAATGTCCCGCTCCTAAGGAAACTAGAATGAATACCTTGGGCGCTGAAACACCCAGCGCGCGGATGCTCCAGGAGGCCCCCTACAACAGCCTTGTAAGCTTCATCAGGAAGTTTTTTCAAGACAAATAACAACTGAACAAACACGGCAAGCACAATGGGCCAAACGGCCTAAGTGCTGTCCACGAGAGCAGTGCAGGAAGAAGAAGAAGAAAATGTCGATTACTTCAAAGACGGTTAAATTAAGGCATATACGAAGAATGCCTTTCAAGTTTTGCATGTAGAGCTAGAATGAAACAGTTGAGAGCTTTCAAACACTTTATTGTTTTTAGAAGTTACTCCAATCGTGTGCTGCTACATTTAACAAGATCTTTTGGAAAACTTTAACAGGTTCTTCTGAAGACGGAAACTTTTGACTAAGCAGTCCGTTCTTCCTTTTGGGAAAACTAAAAGAATCGTTTGGACTCAGGTCCGAGGTGTACGAAGGATGGTATAAGAATTCGATACTCTGCGTTAAATATTCAATTGTTTGTCGGGTTGCTTGCGAACTTGCATTGTCTTGGTGAAGGATGACACGCCGCTCGGTGTTGGTTTCTCGAAGCTTATTAACGACTTGCAGTAAACAAACGGTTATGTACCAATCGGCAGTAATTATTCTTTGATCTCGTGAAAATTGTTGTTACATGACCTGTTTTTGAAACCAATGTTGTGTCCATCTTTTTGGAAATATTGCGGCTTTTTGTCGACGTTTCTTTCATTTGGGATATCCAAACAGAAGATTGGCGCTTATTTTCTAACTCGTTTATACAAATCCAAGATACATCACCGTTGACAATATAGTAAACACTTTTAGACTTTTCAAAGTTGTAACTGTGCAGAGTTTTTTCACATTTATTCACCCTTGCAGCTTTCTGTGCTGCGGTATTCAACGGGAAACTAATTTTTCCACACGCAATTCTTCGTGCAAAATTTCTTGTAGACAGGTCTTCGAAATCCGCAATGGTGCCTCAATCTGTCGACATGTTGCATGCCCGAATGATCTTATCACTGTTTTTGATGCACCTGCCTTTGGATCGCTGTTAAGCCAAACCCTTTTGTCTTTGAATTCTTCATAACAACGCCAAACTGTTGACTAGTGTATTGCTTCAATGCCGAAAACAAAAATTGACTCGTTGGGATAATTGGCTTTGAAAATTGTACAAAATTACTGTGCGAAAATGCGGATTAATTTCATTTTTCAACTAACTTATCAACTTTGACAGTTTGTTGTGGATAAAAAAGCATAAAACTAAAATTTTGGATTTATATCACAAATCATTGAGGTTCACTTTTAGTACTGATAGTTGATTGATGGGGTTCAAAAATGATGAGAAACATAGAGTGTCCCATTTAAAAACATAACTTTGATCAAAACTCTTCATTGGAACACCTATATCTTTGATAATAATTTTTCTTCATTGTGTACAACAAGCACAAAATTAAGTACTGATTTCACGGAGTACAAGTATAATTTCTATTGTCAAAACTATATAATTTATAGCATTAGTATTTTCTGCAAATTAATTATATAAATGAATAATTCTTCATACCAAAAGAGAAGTTACTATATTGCAGGCAATACTACAATCCACTAATTTGTTGTGAAAACTTCTTGTCGGTTTAGGTATCGCGAAAGTTTGACATGATTTAATATCTACCTTTCCAGGTTGGTTTACATATGCATTTTCCGGTAACAGAATCGCATCCTAGACTGTGTTCTCCTTCACAATGACATATTTGTTCGCAATTATGGCCGAAATATCCCGACTGGCATTTATGCTCGCAAAACTCTCCAGTAAATCCAGCACTGCATGTACAATTACCTGAACAACACAAAACATAAACATGCAAAACCAAAATAAATTCACAAAAAAACAGAATTCAAACGATCAACTATTACCTATTGATTTCCAAGAAAAGCTTCATCTTTTTATCCAATCTAAATCTAATATTTTGAATGTATTTCTAAATTAAATTTTCAAAACTAAGAGGAAAATTAAGATCACTCTCTATGTCAATTATATTACTAAACACACACAACCAAATTTATATGGAATCACACGATATTACCTCAAGGATTTTGGAAATTTCGAAGGATTGTTAGAATTGATCCTTTTCGAGAAATTTCAATTGAAAAAAGGTTTATTTTAAGAAAGAAACAAATAAAAGAAGATAAGAGACTCTTTCCGCATGTAGTAAAAAATTGAAAATTGTTTTCATTTTCATTTCATTTCATTTTATTATAAGTAATTCACAGAGTCACTTAGTACACTGTCTCTAGACATGTCATAAATATATTAGCATCAATAAATTGAATTGAAGAACGAACAAGTTAGTGCTTAGTATATACACACTACAAAAAAGAAGAAGACAGACTTAAATACTATATCACTATTTGAAAATAAGCAATTTACCTAAATAAACACTATTCAGTCTTACTGTGCTAGTCTATTCATCAAAAAATTCATTTACATGGTAATAGCTCTTTTCTAGTAAAAGACCCTTGAGCTTTCTTTTGAAGGCAGCTAATTTAAGTGTTGTAAATGTTTGGTCCATTTTCAGTAGTTTATTGTAACATCTTATCCCAAAGAAGGATGGATTTGCTTCGCAGATTTGCTAAGCATTGAATAGGTTCTTCCAGCACTGAGTTTTGTCGAGTGTACGATCATGAATATCACCTCTTGTAGTCATATTATTGATATTCTTCTTGATTTCAACTATTACTCAGAATAAATACAGACCTGTTAAAGTAAGTATTCTCAGTACTCTGAAGTGTGGTCTGCTTGATTCTGTGGGATTAAGATTCAGCATATAGCGGATGGTTCGTTTTTGGAGTATGAGCACATTGTAGGCATCAGCACCGAGAGCCCAATAGTTACACCATAGCTCATTGGATTGGAATAGCTCAAAATATGCTTGCTTGAGGACATCGATTGACACTGAATTTCTTATATTACGTATTAAGTAGCAGAATGAGCTAAGTTGGCGTGTGAATTGTTCAATGTGTGGGCCCCAAGTGAGTTTTCTGTCAATGAGTCAAGAAGTTTTGTTTCTGGAAATGCTGGCAATAGATTTTTTGTTCAGTTTGACTAAAATAGATTTTTCTATTTTCTCGTTTTTGGGATATATTTCCAAGATGCTGGTTTCAGCTACATTAAGCTTCAATTTATTGTCTTCACACCAAGCAGACATTGCCTCAACACATCCGTTACATTTCTCCCTTACCTCGCTGCTGTTTTTACCCGTTATGATAACTGTGGTGTCATCCGCATAAAGTACTGGATGACCAAATTTTCTGAGAATGGTAGGTAATTCGTTGATGTATATGTTGAAAAGTGTGGGTGAGATAAAGGATCCTTGTGGAGTCCCGACCCATGTATTCAAGAGGCTCGATCGCACCCCATCTATGTACACTATCTGGGATCTGTTAGTTAGATATAATCTAAGCCAGTTGTATGCAATTCCCCGGATACTGCAGTTCTCAAGTCCAGATCCCAGGATCACATCAACTAGATCGAATGAGATCAAACAGTATAATTACGACCAGATCTCCCCTGTTGATGTCCTCAAATATGTCCTGTAGTGCGCTGTCAATTGTCCTAAAGCCATGCTGGTAGTTAGATAAAATAGAATTATTTTCCAAGAATTCTGATAATCTATTGTTACAGATGTATTCGAAGATGTTACTGAACTGGCATTGTATTGCTATAGGTCTATAATTGCATGCACTGGTTATACTACCCTTCTTTTTGTATACACGGATGATTTTAGAGGTTTCAAGGGTGTCAGGAAAGGTTCCTTCCTCAAAGCTCATGTTCAGAATCAGAGATAATGGTTCGCTGATGCAATCTGCTACTTCCTTTATAATAGTTCCAGGTATATCATCGATACCACAAACCTAGTTCATAGCCGTTAAGATAACAGCATTGTTGATTGGCCTAAAGAAAAATGAGCCTGGTGTTGACATATTCTCTGTTTTTGCTCTTTAGGGGGCGTAGGGAACTGATTCCTCAGAAAGGCGCTATCTCTGAAGTACAAATTTAGGGCATCTCCGATTTTTTTTGTTTCTGTGATAGAGTTTCCCCTCTTCATCAACAAGTGTGGTTATCGTTTTGATTTCAGTGCTCTCAACATCATGTTCTTTTATTATATTCCACACTGTTCTGGCCCTATTTGAGCTTAGAATTTTTTCCTCACAAAATTGCGTTTTTTCTTGATGTAAGGAGAGATGATAGATTTCTCACGAAGTATGTGTGTTTTCTCGACCTCAGTAGCTTGTTTTACCTCCTCTTGCCCCTGATATAAGCCTGAATCCTTCTGGTCATGCTTTGGATTAGGTTTTCGACTTCCTCTGAGGTGATATTCTGCCACTCTTTTGTGGCGGCTTGGATGAGCTATTGTGGGGTTCTTGGATTATCCTGGCGCGATCTAATTCTCCTTTTGAGATATTATAAATGTTCAATAGGATTTAGGTCTGGAGAGCAAGCTGGCCAGTCCAAAATAGCGATTTCTGTTTCAAGATAATATTGCGCGAGGTTGCTGGTATGCGGAGGAGCATTATCTTGCATAAAAGTGAGATTCTCACCATGGGCACCCCTCACAGAGTCTCACTATGGGCTCCAGCACTAGTTCCACGTAATTTCTAGACGGCACACTCGCAGGAAACGAAATCAACTCGGTTTTGCCTCCCAGCATAATGCCACCCCAAAAGATCAGACTGCCCTCTTGGTTTTTCAGAATTTGTCTTGCTGCTCGGAGTCTAGCTTGTCTTCCACAACCCCTTAAAGCCCGAACCCAGCGGTCATCTGATCGGAAACCAATTCCGGTCTCATCCAAAAAAAAAAACAAAAGAACATTTTGCCAATTCCCCATATTCCATTTTTGGTGCTCGATACACCAATCAAGTCTGTTAATTTTTTGTTGTCTGGTTAGCTTTGGAACTCTTAAGGGCCTTCTGATGTATAAACCCCTTGAACGAAGTCTTTGACGTATCATTTCGACTGATACACTGATGCCTGTTGCTTCCAGAAATTGCTTTTGGAGAATGGGGTGCGGCGCACTACGGTCTCTTCTTGCAATTTGGCACAAAAAGCAGTCTTGTAGAAATGATCTTCCTACGACTTCTAGGCCTATTTTGCAGAGATTGTAGCTCTACGTATCGGGCGTAGGCTTCTTAAATCACCCCCTGTGATACATCTATGGTAGCCGCTTTATACCTCTGTGTCACCCCTTCTTCAACGAGAGTAATTATTCGACCCCTCTGCACATCGGACAATCCAACGTAAGGCATCTTCAATTATAATTATAGGCTTTTTTAAATGTTGAAATTCACAGTTTCAAATCACAGTGACGATTGAGTATAATATCCCGAACATGTGGTGATAATTCAACATTTCTTATCATACTATCCAGTTTTTTACAACAAAAAACATCTTTCACCAGTAGTCAAAGATCCATGGTTAAAAACAATCAATAATGTGAAATACCGAGTGATTTCATATAAATTTGGTTGTATGTATATCTAATTTGTGCAGTTAATACTACATTTGTACAGATTCTAGTATACAGGGTGGTCCTAATTTGCAGCGTTTGATTCCTTGGTCTATTTCGAAAAGGTTTAGTGAGAACATGATGTATCTAACACATTTTGTTTACAAGATATAAGGTGTGCATCATATATCATGTTAGATGATTGAATCTTCTCGAAATACATCAAGAATCCAAACCCTGAAGTTGAGTACTCCTGTATATCAACTGTTAAAAGCATTTTAATCAAACATGCACGAGCAAAAATAAGTGTATTAAAAAAATAAAGCTTTCTTTTTAGTTATAATTAATCGGCTAACCATTCTGAGGATTACAAGATGCTCCATTTTTGCAAACACACTTCTTACTACATTGTGTACCATATGAATCGTTGCTGCATGGTCTATCACACTGTTGACCCTGCCAACCTGGTGTGCAGAAACATTGCCCAGTTTCTGTTGAACAAGATGCACCATTTTACCTAAAAAATTACCATATGTGAAATAATCTGTCAAGTTAGGGTTCTAAATCATTTCAATTCAGCTGCAGAGTATAAGGAATAGGATCAAAGTTATCTACTCACAGTCACATTTTTGGGCACAATCTTCTCCAAAACTTCCTACTTCACATGTTTTCTCACAATTTTCTCCTGTAAAACCAGGCGCGCATATGCAAGTTCCATTGATGGGTGAACATTGACCATTATTTTTGCAATTGCAGATACCCTGACAGCGTTTTCCATATGTCAGAATAGGACAAGGCCTCAAGCAATCTTTGCTATTCCAACCGGCCTTGCACTCGCAGTGTCCTGTCCAAGGGTGACACCTGAAGAAATGAAATTGTTGAAAGCCCTCAAGTACATTTGAGTAAATAAAATCAGTGCACTCATCTGCAATGCTATAGATTGGATTTAACGTTCTTTCAAGCAAGTCGTTAAAATAAAGAAGAAAAAGAGAGAATAGAACCCTAAGGAACTGCCACCACAACACGCAATCATTTGTATCAGACACAGTAGATATGCTTGGGATATATATCGGGCAACATCTCGAGACTCGATAGCTTTGTTCCATATAGAAACCCTGGAAATTGAGGTTAGAATGTAAAGCGAAAATTTCAGCTAACAAGTAAATGGTGGTTTACTGGACTTAGAGGAGTTTACGGTAACAGCTTTAGCGATTGACCAAAACGATCTTGAATTTTATGGCGAGCAAGAAGTCTTTTCCTAATTCTTATGTGCTACCGGTAAAAATAACATTAAAACATATTCAGAACTGGCAGGATCGTCTGAGCTAAAGCAAACCTCCATCTAAGGGAAAGTTAGGTAGTGTTTATGTTCTTTCCTTTTAGCTGATTTGTAGTGTCAGATGTGGTTTGGAAACTTCACTGCTTTTGGTTTATGGTCAGATGAACCCAACAGTGGATTTACAATGAAAGTATAAATCTTGGAATTTGTGGTAAGAAATAGCTCAAGAAGACTAGCAAAATCTCTATCACGTTCAGCGATCAGTGGAATATGACTGGAAGGTGTTAAATCACGACTGGATAGTCGATAAAAGAAGAAAATGAATTTTGTTATTGAACGAGTTGAAATATTCAACCACACAAAACCAAAATCTCTGGAATCGAGAATTTCTCCTCGTTGGCAAGAAAGATTACTTCTAATAAAGACAAAGTTACATCGGAGCCGGGAAAAAACTCGTTGCTAGAAGTTGACTGTGGTTGTCGATGAATTGAAGACCGATTACATGAGTTGGTGAACTAGAGTTTAAATCTTCACTTACATTTCAGTATTTTCCTTCACGCATTCGCATGAATTTTCGCATCTTGGTCCCCAGAGTCCATCTGCACATTTTCGTTCTTGACAGTATTTTCCCCTCCATCCTGGCGCGCATGTACATTTTCCATTATCACTGGAACATTTGGCGCCATTTCTGCATTTGCAAGTTTGGGTGCAGTTATAGCCGAAAGTGTTCTCTGGGCATATATCTAAGCACTAGCAAAAGAAGATAAAATTATAGCTTGGAGCAACAACTAGGTTTGATCGAATCTATTGCTTACTCTATCTCCTGTAAATCCTGGAAGGCATTCACATTCTCCTGTGATATGGTGGCAAGAAGCTCCATTGTTGCAATCACATACTTGAAGGCAGCTTTCTCCATAATATCCAAATGGACATCTATTGGCACAAACAACACCAGTCCAACCTGCCTTACAAAAGCATTCCCCTGATTCTGGATCACACACACCTTGGTTTTGGCAGTTACACTCAGACTTACATTCTGGACCATGTTTGCCTATTGGGCAGATATCATCACATCTGAAAAATTATCAACTTATAAATGTTTTCTGAATTTTTTTGATGAAACTTACAGTGGTCCCATCCACCCTGAAGAACAATGACACTCTCCGGAGACATGATCACAGTCACCGTTCTCACAACGACATTTTTCTTGGCAATCTAATCCATAAGTTCCTTGGCCACATTTATTTTCACAATGAATTCCTGTCCAACCTCTGGAACATATACACTTCCCGTCGAAAGGGTCACATGTTGAGTTATTCTGGCATTCGCACAAATTTTGACACTCTCTACCCCATAAGCCTTTCGGGCAAGCTGAAAACAAAAACGAACAAATGCATCACCCATGTGTCTGGTAAAGCAATCAAATCGATTTCATAAAAAATATAAATCTAGCACCCCGTAATTAATATCCTTGGTAATGATTATAATCACAATATATCCTGGATGATTATACATTAGGATAACTTTGCATGTTATAAAAATATTTAAATCAATCAGATTTGTCCAATCCAATGAAAATAGTGGAGTTATTGCGATTGGCGATTTTTAAGAAACACCCTGTATTTATAGGGTGAGTCACGACGTACTGTTTAGTGTTAATCCGTACTGTTTAGAGTACGATTTCATGAAGAAAGATATGCCCGTACAGGTGACTCACCCTATATATTAAATAAACGAGATGTATATATTTACAAATATCACAGTAAGGTCCTCCATAACCAGTTTCACAAACACATTTCTCTGGTGCTGCGCATGTCCCATGTATACAATCTTTCGAGCAAATAGGTTTACAGTGTGTCTCAGTTATATCTTTAGCATATCCTTTACAACAGTCTTCCACTGGTCTTGTTTTCACAAGATTCTGAGTCTTATAAACAGTCTTGAATTTGATTTTATATTTGGAGCATCTTGGTGGAACATTCAGACACCATGTATATTCCCTGACCTGATATGGTTGCTTCTCTGATACTCTTACCGTTGTAGTATATCTGAAACAACATAAGAATTCAATTCAAATGAGTTAAATGTGCAAATTCAAGCAATCCAATATATTCTCTTGAAGTTAGTTGAAGTGGAAAGTGGACTAGAAATTTCTGAAAGAATTTATATGAATGGGGGAGAACAGCATATAATAGCATTGACCTTGAGTTTTCACTTTGATAACGGTCTTTTTAGACTACAGTAATACCCCGCTTCCCACGAGAAATACGTTACGCATATATGGGGCTTCACAATTGAACATAATCAATAGCTAATACAAAAATAGATACGAGGGGTCTTGATTTAGGTGTTGATTCCAATACCTATCTCAACCGCCTCGTGGTGTACCCTGGGAATTCTGTGTGAAGTTGCTGGGTCCATTTTGATGGGTAGGCAGCGGATCTCAGGGGCTAACGGAGAAGGGTCCCAAGCCATCGTGCCGAGGTCTGCATGGTACTAGAAGAGCAGTATCGCAAACTATTCCCTGTCGGCACCAGGCCAAACCTGCAGATAGAATGGCCTTTCCCCTCGCAAGAGGCTGTTTGTGTGGAAAGGGGGTTCTATTGCCGTTTTTTTTCAATGCTTGAGGGAACAACAGGAGGTAATCAAAAGAAAATAAACAAACCCGAAAGGAAAATTACGCTTGGGGAGACAATTGCGTCTTTATGAGCAAAGCCTAAGCAATAAGGTCAAACCGGGACTATCGTGGCTGAAGAATCTCTTACTGGGAGTGCACTCTCGGGTCTCGAACACGATAGGCCCGAAAAAACTGGCGCCGATCCATAAAACAAGTCTGGTGCTGAAAGGAGGAAGATGGTTACAAATCCCAGGAATGAGAGATATCCATTATTCATAAACATCACATTTGTGACACCAGGTGTCATGTCAGTTGTCTGCGACAGAGAACATCCAAGTTTACCACCGGAGAAGGGTTCCTGCCATTCTCAGAAATGACAAGAACTTTGCGTAACGAACACTATGGTTGGGAGCCTGATAGCCTGCGATGGAAATCATTTCTATTGCAGGGACTCACTCAACTCACAAATACCTCGTCCAACAGAAGAATTACAGGAGCTGGTGAACTACTGTATAAGACAAGAGTGGCCACTCCTCGTTGGATGTGATGTCAACCCTCACAATGTCTTATGGGGAAGCCGAGGCAATAATATCAGAGGAAAGAAGTTGGTCGAATATTTTTACAGTACAAACCTTATACTTCTCAGCGAAGGAAACGAACCAACTTTCGTCACATCGAATAGAAAAGAAGTCTTGGACCTGACTTTATGTAGTGAATAATTCACCCCCAAAATTCGAAACTGGAGACTAGCTATAGAAGTAGTGTCCCTCTCTGACCATCGATTTATCTCTTTCGACATCACAAATGTACCGAAATAGCCAACAGTGTCTTACAGGAACCTCAATAAACCGAATTGAACCGTTATCGGGAACTATCGGAAATTGTGGAACCAACAGCTAAGACACCGAGAAACATCACGAATTTGGAAGCTGCAGTTGAGAAACTGCAAATCTGCATCCCATAACTGCTGCCCTATACAACAGAGGCAGAAAGAACAAAGCTTTGAAGTTTGCTATTGCTCTGATCCGTAGGTTCTAATACTGACGTAGTGTTTGGTGGCAGGAACTTTACGTACACTTTTGAATCTCTCAGCGTATTAAGTGGAATTGGATGTCTTGGGAAGAGTAATATAACTTTACGTTCAAGTCGATTTTTGTCACAGTAGGATTTGGATGATGGGCAAAAACTATTAAAATACCAATCCAACCTTTCTGTTAGACCTCCACATGATAGGCAGGCTTGTCTTGCTCGTACCTGGCATTGCAAGGGGTGTTTCTGAATGTACCAGTGTCATTACCGCCCAGCAGTAAGTGTTCTTGTATTGACGTTCTTCTTTAGAAATGAATGTTCGAGACATTTTTTTCCAATAAATCCAGGTTTCATAAACATTGACGATTAGACATGCTACGAACTTTTGAAATTTATCTGGAAACTCAGCTACAGTTTGACTGTCCGCGTTCGCGGCCTTACGTGTTATGTGGATATTGTGAAGATTGGAATGCTGCATGAACCGATGAAACCAGCCTCTATTGGAAAGTAGAACTCCCTTTATCTTCTTCTGTTTTTATTTCATCTCATACATTTTTTATGAGATCTTAATGAGTGGTGTATTCTTCTTATTTAAATCTTCAATTCCGACTACCAGCAACTTCTCCATTCTTTCTTAGATAGAGGATCTCTAACGAGAAAGTTATTTTTCACTTATAAACCTTCAATTTTTATCCTATGTTTAAAATCGTTTTCACAGTCCATTCTTGAGTTCAGTCTTTACCAGCAATAGTTGATTTGCTTCCATTTTCCATTCTTCTTAACACCTTCATCTTTACTTAAAGTCATGCTTTTCCTCATGGGCGGCATTTTTAAGGTGGTGTTGAATCATGTATCTCCACTAAACGTTAAAACAAGAGTGCCAGCCGAGATAAACATAAAAAACAAACGTAACAATCGAGGAATGCCCATAGAACAAAATCGTAAGGCGGGAATTCCCAACTCACCAATCCGTATGATCGGAGAAAGCGGAGAATCCCGCGACCATAGAGAAGTCATTGACTACATTATAACATTCATATTTTCGAATAAGCAATTCGTGTAATTTGCGAAAATTTTGAAATTGAGCTGTTTTCATATTCGTTAAAAAATTCTCGTTTTATAGTTACGCACTTGATATTTTCAGAACTTACGTTTCTTGATGAGTGCAAATATTCGGGCCTTCTAAAATGGCTAAGACTGGGCTCAAACAAAGAAGTAAAGGTAAAAGTTTGAAATCCATATTCCAGATAAAATGGGGCATCCTGTCAGCAGGTGAAAAACACTCTATTGTTCACATTGCTAATCTGAAAATAAAAGATTGTGAAAATTTATAGTTCGTGATATGGAATTATAAAAGGAAAACAAAAATCGATGGGGAACATTTTTGAATTCGCATTCGCACGATTATTGAATTCCAAGACAGAATCAATGAGTATATTGATTTCTTATAATCAGTTTCAAAATACATAAATATAGTCTATGTGTATGAAGATATCTACCTTACGTATATGATATATGATAAAGATATTATCAGATGATAACGATAACCATTTTTATAGCAATGGAAATATCGGAGACTTCGAGTTGCTGAATAAGCTTTTAGATAGTTCTAAGTTGGTATGACGAATGGACCGGTGCTTCCTATGATTTATATTGATCACTAAACAATAATTACTCAAACTGCATTGAATTAAATTTCAGTCAACAGTGTTGAAATATTTTTTTTCTCAAAACGTAATATACGCTAGTACTCTAATGAAGTTTGTCGGCATATCGACACACAGCTTTAAAAGTTCGGGAATTCCCCTATCTACTCACGGCAAACTAACTCACAAACAAGCTAATGCAATGATTCGGTTCTCTGCACTGAGATTAATTCAATATTATCATTTCGTATCTCTTTAGTACATTTATTATTAGTCCGATAAATTTAGACATTCACTCTAGCATAAATTCTCAACGAGCTGAAAATTCGCATGACCGTTAGAAATAATTAAATTCAGAATCAGAAAATTTAACACTAAAATCAGTACCTCACACGGTATGTACTGATTTTAGTGTACCGTTACAATTTTTTGATTTTGAGAGATGTTGTATTTGAACAATTCTAAACAACTTTTGTTTCGGGTCTTGCCCAAAAATGTGCCTATGTTTCAAGTTTTAGGGTTCTGTACTTGTTACCACGTTAAGAGTGATTTTTATTTTATATCTCGGAAAGTAAAACAGATGCGTGAAAAACTCACAGAACTAAAAGTTGTATTTTGAGTAGATCAATCTGAAAAAAATATAAAAATCGAAATAAAATTAGTAGCATGCTGACTTTCATCGAAAGTTTTGGTTAACCTGTCTGCCGGGACGCCACTGGAGTCGATAAGTTGAAACAAACGGAAGTCAAATCAGCCTCTTGTTACATTGAATATCAGTACCGCTTTTCAACTGAATCATCAGATACATCAAAAAACAATTTTTTCAAAAAACAATTTTTCTCACAGAAACTTACTTTGACACCCATCATCTCAGCAGACATTAATATTTTGAGCCTAGGATTCCACAGTTAAAATATTTCCAATTGTTAATGAAACACCGTGTATATATATATATATATATATATATATATATATATATATATATATATATATATATATATATATATATATATATATATATATATATATATAACATTATGGACAAATTCCTTCAAGAACGTGAATTTTTCCAGAAATGACAATTCTTCTTTGAATATTCTATGGTTTCATCTAGTACGGTTGGTGCGCATTTGTCCAAAACATCCCCAACGTTTACATTTCTAAAGTCACAACAATAAATGTACAAAAATAAAACCATTGATCAATTTATTTTGTTGATTCACAAAAATCAGCTGGAATCTTTTTGACCCAAAATTGTTCACGATTTTTGAGAAATTCTATAGTTTGAATGCTACGTTCAAAACGGATATGATTCTGATGCAGCTTCAGAAAATGATTCTGTTCATTCTCCTGGCAGGAGGAAATTTATATAGGGAAAAACTGACATTCAGAAGAATTTGTACATGAACTTTTGCCTTAAATTGGGCATATTCATGCACAAAAGGTGGAAAAATATAATGAAAAAATTAAAATAGAACTGATGAGTTCGAAAATCTACACAACTTGTTGAGAAATATTATATAATTTCTAAGGTACTATCTCCTGAACTTTTTATGCACAGATTGTTTCAAGTAGACATTTGATCACAATTTGTGTAATGTTAACCTACAATTGTGCATTTTTTCCAGAGTGTACAAATATATATTCCAAATATTGACACAGGTCCTCATAAACACTGGTTCTTTCAAAGCACAAAGTCAAGAGAAAACATCGAATTCTAACAGTATACCATATGGACTAATGAAGTGAGAGTGACCAGTGGAGAATTATTCAATCGCAATACTGATCATTACTGGTCCTTCGGCAATCCCATCGAAAAATGAATGTTCAGCACCAAGGGCGATACGGTTTTAATTTTTCGAGTGCGTTAATGAACTACCGTGATTTGGCGTATGTCATTTCTGACCAAAATTTTCGTGGGGAGCTTTATTATTATATTTAAGAATATTTGCTAGGTCAGGGATTTATTCTGTAGATAAACCCATAATAATATAGATTAATTGGAAAAAATTTTTTTTAATTACTACGCTTCAATAACCAATATTCAAATTCAAAATGCATGCAGAAGTGGTCGTGGACAATGTAATTCTTGCATTTTGAATAATGGGAATACTTTTGGGTGTTAGAGACAGGTTTTATTTGAATAGTCTTATTCAGGGAACACTATTCAACCTTCCATAGAATGTTGAATATGGCTCCCTGAAAGACCTGGTTTTCCGATCCATTATTCGTAAGCATCGTCAACCGGGCCCCACAGTAGTGATACTGTCCAGTGATATGTCATTAATAGCATACTGCAGTTTCGGGCTCGTTTAATCTTGTCAGTATTGCACAACCATTCCGAACGAACTGATAGAGGCTACTACCATCGCCTCCAGGAATTGATGAAAACAAACGGTACTTCAAACAGAAAAACTTGAAGAATCCATATTATTTCTGCGATCTGTGGTAAAGCTTACGCTCCAGTACTTGTCTGACTGTTAACCAGGTGTACATACTAACCTTCTACGAAGGTTACATATTGTTTCCTGAATAAAAGTCTTCATATAGCGATAAATTTCGCATGTTATCATTTCTGAGATATATTTTTATTCGTTTTTCTGTTACTAATTATTTGCAAAACGTACCGGTAATAAAAATGGTGCAATTAGCTCCGCTTTCTTCAAACTCGACTTCTGCTCACCAACAATTTTCTCATGTACATTATCTCCTCCAAAAGTGGACTGATAATCTAACGGTACCCAGAAGCATGGGGTGGAAAGCTAACTAATAAAGTGTTGGAACCAATTCATAATCGACTTCTAGTAACTTTAAGAATTCGTTTTTCTCAAAAATGGTTGATGGTGGTAAGAAATGTAAGTACAATTTATATGGATAATTGTATGATCCACACTTTTGTGACATATTTTTATTATAGAACTAACCGTTTCACTGGAAAAATCATAAAATTCATTTTGACACTGCATAAAATTTTTCCACACATAATATCGATGGGGATTTCCAACAATTTCATTACAATGGAGTCTCATACGTTCAGTTTGTTCGAAATTAACGCAAGGATATGCCTATTTTGTGGGCTAATTTAACCCAGTTAATTTATCATAAATTTCAGTGTATGAGTTAAGGAAAAGAAACAACTTAGTACCATTTTATCTTCTTCAACATCAACATCTTCTATAGAAGCATTTAAGAATTGTCACGCAAAAACACTATAAAACAAATATGCAGATATTATATTCTGTGCTGTTTTGATCAGAATAAGAAACCTCACGAAAAAAGGATAAAGATACCTTGAAACTCAGAAATGTGGATATAGAAAAGAATGAAAAACATTAAACGTAAATGAAAGTCCTGTTTCATATTCATAATACAATTATGAAAGAAAGAATTCTTACCCACATAATGCGAATTGCAACTATTTAACATATATTCCATTCGCCATTCAAGAAACAGAACAAATCTTTCACTTTACTATTAATACATTGAAACAACGCGAAGTTATGAACAACACATTAGGTATATTTATGTGCAGAATATATGTAGCAATTTGTTTGATGAGTAATCGAATAGAAGGCAAGTCAACGATCATTTGGAAAACGAATCAGTTTGAAGTGCCACTGAACTATGGAACCAGTAATTTAATGCATGTTCAACCAGTGTCTTGGTAATACCAGCTTATTTCATGGAATGAAATGAACACTTGCATGATAGTCAACTGGATTTGATGTTTATAATTAGTAAAACTATTTTAAAATTTAGAAACTTGAAATTCAAGGAATAATGGGTAATTAATTAACAATTTAATATACTGAGTGACACTTACAACGTCATCATTAGGGTTTCATCAAGTCAAGCTGCTTGAAATTTTTCCGTATAGCTTGACTTGAAATTCAAGCTTTTGGAGAATCTAAGGTTTGACTTGATTCTGCAAACCAAAAGCTTGACTTGACATCAAGCATTTTCAAGCTACTTGAAAGCTAAATAAATAATAATTAATAAATAATGATTCAAATGAAAGGATTCCTTCACAGGTTTTTCGTATCATCAGTTAAGAACTCAATATTCATTCTAAAAATATATAGAAAACTGAAATTTATTTATGTAGCGGCCAGAATCTAGCGATTTAGGTTTACTTCATTCGGCGATATTCAGTAGAAGCTTTTCGGACAATGAGGAAATCACCAAGAAGCGGCATTGAACGGTGATTCCCCGAGAACCGAAACTCGGAGGAGTCAGGGACTAGCATATAAATATATATATATATATATATATATATATATATATATATATATATATATATATATATATATATATATATATATAAAAAATATATCTAACGTACAGCAGACCGCACTTAAAGAGAAAAAATGAGTGATTTTTCCGAAATCCCCTCGAAAATGAAAACAGAACCTAATGGGGACAATGGTTCAGAATTCCGAGACGAAAACTTATCACATTCTGATACTGATATAGCCTCAACAGATAGAGTTCAATGTTTTATTGCGATTGTGTTATGATTCACCTTTCAATTTTTGCGATTCAAGGAACTTTAATTTTCAACCTTTTCTGAAAGAAAACTTAACTTGGCTTGGTTTCAAGTAAATTCAAGTGAAGCTGTGAATCTCTAGTCGTCATAGATGCTACGGCGAACAGATCATGAAAAAATGGAATTATTCTTACAAAAAACTTTTCGAAATACAGGATGTTGAAATTTCAATTTTATTTTGCGTTTTAGTCAATACGAGGATGGATTGATAGTTTCCGGTCTGACCAAGAAAAACAACGTTTTTAAGAATTTTTTTTCATTTCTCAACATAATCTCCCTTAAGGCTCATATATTTCTCATAGCGGTGTTCTAGTCTAGTAATGCCATCTATATAGGCTGATTCGTCAAGTTCCTGAAAATACCCATTTGTAGCTTCGATTACTTATTCATTGCCCGTAAATCTCTTACCGCCAAGCCATGTTTTGAAGTTAGGAAACAGATAATAGTCACTCGGTGATAGGTCTGGAGAGTAGGGAGGGTGCGACATCAATTCGAACTTCAGATCATAGATTTTAGCTATGGCAACGTGCGATGAATGCGCTTGTGCGTTATCGTGATGAAACAAAAGTTTTTTCTTCACCAAATGAGGTCGTTTAATTTGCACCTCATAGCTAAAACGTTGCAATAAGTCTGCGAAGTATTGACCAGTGATAGTTTTACCTTTTTCAAGGTAATCAATGTATATAATACCTCTTGCACCCCAAAAAACAGTAGCCATAACCTTGTTTGTCGATAAAATTGTTTTTGCCTTCTTTGGAGTTGGCTCCCCTGTTCCAATCCATTGTTTAGACTGTTGTTTCGTTTCAGTTTTTGGCGGTAAAAATGGTTTTTCGAATCAATTTTTAGTAAACGCGGCACCCATCTTGCACAGAGCTTTTCCATATGCAAATGTTGGTGCAAAATATTTTGCACACGTTCATATGACATCTTACAGGTCTCAGCTATCCCACGCACTTTTGATCTGCGGTCTTTCAGCACTATTTTATGAATTTTTTCGATCTGGAGTTGTGATCTCAACGGTGCTCACACGACCCATTTTAAACTCGAAAGTCCACTGCTTAACGGTTGAATATGATGGGGAGGATGTCCCCAGTGTTGAATGAATCCCTTCTTTAATTTCCTTCGGCGTTAACCCCTTCAAATAAAAGTATTTGGTGACAGCACGCTTTTCCAATTTTCCATTTTCACAAACAACACAGTGGCGTCTTGTTCAAACGTGAACTAACATGGCGATCGGGCTGAAACTATACCTACAAGCTATCTACGGATGGTACTGTAGAAAGCCACCTCATAAGTAAGCCTAGTGGCGCCATCTCTTGGTAAGGCCAGAGACTTATCAATCCAGCCTCGTATCTCGTTTAATTTTTGAGCTTCATTTTCAGGTGATAACCTAAAATTTGCTTTTTTTACTTTTCAAAGAGACAGTAGAGAACTCCAAACATTCCACAAATTCCCAAAGAGCTACAGCCATTATTGCAGAAGTTTCAAAATCTGTTGTCCACAGTATTGAAATTACATAAAGTATCTTTGGAACTAGACCGTGTAGGAAAATGTAGCGTAACGAAAGGAAAATCGAAGATGTCGATGTCTGACTCGAAGATCAGGACAGCGATGTAGTAGTACTGTAACTATGTGAAATATTATGAATAGAGCAAAAAGAGTTTAATTCTGATGTTATGTGTCGGTTAGTTATCAATCTTCACATGTTTGATTTTCTCCAGGTCTTCTAAATTCAGTCACTTTTGGTTATTCTTCAGAACACTTGTGACTTGGCTTTGTAGTTTTGATGGTCTAAAATAACGATGATTTAGTTGAAGATGAAGTGTTTATGTTACAGGAACTCATTGAAATTGTGTTTTCAAAATTAATAACTAACTTGCTAGAGTAATTGCGCGAAAATTAATTTGGGGCAAAAATATGTTCTTTAATTAACAAGCCAAACTCATGGAAAGTGGATGCGTTATTAATAAAAAAACAATCCCACCTTTGAATGGTGAAGGAATTGGTGTGGTCGTTTTCGGTGAAGTTGCCTTGATGGGGAATACACAATCTGCGAGGAATAGTCGCAAATATCTGTAATATTCAGGATAAGGATTCGTCGCAAGAACAAATTCACTCCATATAAAATATGTATACGAGCAAAATGAAGATGATTTCGATCGTCGTTTAGAGTGCCGCCAACATTTCAGTAAGCAGATCAATAATGATACGAATTTACTTCAAAATGTTTGTTTTTCTGACGAATTTATTTTTTTTAGAATGGCTAGATTCAGGAGCGACAGTAATCTCCATTTAAAGAGGGAGAATCGTACTTAAAAACCCCAAAAAATTAATGTTTGGGCAGGAATTTTGGCAGATTATTTTGAAGGGCCCTTCGTAAAAAAACATTTGAACGGCGGAACCTATTTAACATGCTTGAGAATTTGATTGATCCTCTCCTAAGTTATCATGGAAGGGAATCCAAATATATCAGAACGGAATGGAATTGATGAAGGACCGTCCCATTATACTGGCGCTGTGCGGGACTGTTTGGATAATAGGGTCGTTGGATAGGTTGGAAAGATGCTATAGAATGGCTGGCTAGATCGCCCGATCTATAGCTTTTCGGTTTCTTCTTGTGAGCTATCATGGCTATATGTCGCCACCCTAATCGTTTGAGAACTATAAGAAAGAATTGTTCAGACATGTCAGCAGATAACAAATGTTGCAAAATGTTAGGGAATCATTCGAATCTTGATTGTAGCAATGCATGAAAATAAAGGGGGCCATTTCGAACATTTTGAATAAGAGTGTACCGCAATTAAAAACCTGAAAACACAGTAATGAATTTTATTTCATAATAGATTCTGATGAGAAGCATTGGAGCCCAAGCAGTGTTATTTTTCAATGTATTGCACTTCAAAAAGCAGACTGATATTGAGTGTCAGCTATCCTTTCTAATAATATATCACACAATCCCTTTCTCGTTAAAAAAAAAGGGAATTGAGGTAGGGGTTGGATACACAAACATTTAAGTAACAAAAAATTTCCGATTTAAACCAAATCGATTTTGATCGAGTGTTTTCTTGAAATGGAGATCGAACGGATTCATGAAAACCTGTAATTTTTCCAAACAATTCTCAATTTCAATTCGTCACATCATTATCATCATCATTATTAGCTCATACTGTACACTGATGAACAGAAGCCCCCCTTAATTCAATGCATCTTTCTCTGTCTTTGGCATTCTGAATCCAGTTACCGGCCAGTCTCTTTATATCATCAATCCATCGGGTGAGCGGTCTTCCTCGGTTTCTGTAGGCCTCGTTTCTTGGTCTCCACTCAACAAGTTTTTTGGTTCATCGACCATCCTGCATTCTGGCAGCATGTCCTGCTCAGTTCCATTTCACTTGGAGAATTGCTTCAACAGCGTCTTTCACTCCGGTTCTGTTTCTGATAGTCTGGTTACGTATTGTCTCTCAGAGTAACTCCAAGCATCGATCTGTCCATTCTCCTTTGCATTACTTGACATTATATGTCAAAAAAGGAAAAACACACTGATCAAAAACCTTCCTCCACAGACACACAGGAATATCGGTTTTGAATATGTGCCGCAAATTTCCGAAAGCTGCCCATGTTAGACCTATTCTACTCTGTATTTCGTGAGTTTAATTATCCCGCCTGATACCGATCTCATGTCCCAAGTACTTGTATACATGCACCTGCTCCATATTTGTCACTTATTTTCAATGAGTCATCTAGAACAAGATTTATCATATACTGGGTTTTCATCAGGTTGATTTTTAGGCCGAACTCACTCGAGGCCTCGTGTAATAGTTGAAGCATAGTTTGCCCTTCTTTCACATTGTCTGCTATCAGGACAATGTCATCGGCGAAGCAGAGGTGGTTAATTTTCTCGCCATCGATATTGATTCCTGCATTTTTCCATTTAATTTTGTTCAGCATGATCTGCAGCAATGTTACGAATAGTTTGGATATCTCCCTGTCTAACTCCTCTCTCAATTCTGAACTTATCCATACATTGGATTTCTGATGTTTTAATAGTTGCTGAAGCATTTTCATATATGTATTTGATTATTGTAGAATATCGGTGGTCCATACGGCACTCGGCAATCGTTTCTAAAAGTTTTCCCTGATTTATTGAATCGAAGGCATTATAGGTTTGTTGTATTCTATACATTTTTCAATGAGAATCTTCAAGGTGAGAAGATGGTCATTTGTCCCATATCCTGAGCGAAAACCTGCCTGTTATTTCGTGAGAAAGAAAGCAAACTTGTCAGTTAATCGTTTTATTATAATCTTCGTGAAAAATTTATAAACATGACTAAGAAGGCTAATAGGTCTAAAGTTGACGAGGTCAGAAACATCTCCTTTTTTGTGCAAGAATACGATGGTGGCATTGGTTAATTCCGATGGTGTTATGCCCTCTATCAGGCATTCATTCAGTAAAACCTTTACGGCTTTGATAATTTCCTCTCCACCATATTTGATGGCCTCTTTCTTTATACCATCTTGTCCCGTAACTTTGTCATCTTTCATTTCTTTAAGGGCTGATAGAATTTTATCTTCCGTTATCTCAGGAATTTCTCCCGATCCTTGGTTCAAAACTTTTGGAACATTTGGATTGTTGATTTCTATATTTTGATCTTTATACATATACAGTTCTTGATAGAAGTCTCCTATAGTTTGTAGTATCTGCTTTTTGTCTGTTATAATGTTACCATGTTTATTTTTAACCTTATGTATTTCCTTTCTTCCGATTTTAGTTCGTCTTCTTAGAACTTTGAGGCTTCTATTATTTTCAATGACAGTTTTAATTTCTTCGTGGTTTTTCTCTCTTCTGAATTTTTTCATTTCTTTGGCTATCTCTCGATTTATGGATCTGTATCCTTCAGCGGTTTTGTCTGACATTTCTCTTCGTTTCCTCATAAGGAGTTTTGTTCTTTGATTCAATTTCTGATCTTCGTTTGGCTTATGGCAATGTTTCTCTTTGGCATTTGTAATTGTTTTCAAACAAGATATTTAATGACATATTCTCGTTATATTCCAGAGTAATACCTATTTCATTTTTGTACTGATCCACGTTCGCATGAGTTTTCTATCTATTGTTTTTTATGTGAAATCATAATATGAAAAAGTAATAAATAAATATTAATAATATAATTCGTCACATATTACTTAAGAAAGTAATTAATGACTTGGTCGTATAGAAAATAGAATCACCTTTTAAAAAAGGTACCACACGACCCTTTTTCCTTATTCATAAATTTGGGATAGAAGCTGCCGGATATAAGCGATTGAAAGGGGGAGAAAGAAACATATAACAGAAAATTTCACCTTCCAATCAAAAATCGACGTGTTTCAAGAAATTCACAGAAAAATCAGATGCAGGTAACTGGCCCTAATAATATGGGAACTATATTTTTCTTGACTCAATTCTGAATCAATGAGTTATTGTCCATATTTTCAGAAGTTTCATCAAGAATTAACATCCATTTGAACTTGTGAACAGCCATTCAATGACGCTCTGCAGCAATTTTCTCTAAATGGCAACAAAAAGCAATACAATTAACATTTTATTATAACTTTAATGACAAATGATGATAACATCTGTTCAATTTCGCGAAAATATCACGCACTACAATTGAAACAAAGGATATTTCGTTATACCTTAGAAAACGCTGTCAGAAATCTATATTGTTTTCAGTCCATATCGTTTCGTAGAAATGTGAAGAAACAGTGATGTAAAATCAATCAATTTCGAAATATCTTCCTAGGTTCTTTATTTCAAATCAAATGATCTTTATTCTGACTGTTTGGATAATAGATTTCTGAATCGTTGGATTGGTAGAATGGGCGCTATAGAATGGCCGACTAGATCGCCCGATCTAACGCTTCTTGTGGGCTATCTTAAGGCTATGTGTTGCCATCCTAATCGTTTGAAAACTATGAGAAAGAATAGTTCAGACATGTCAGCAGATAACAAATGATGCAAAATATTAGGAATCATTCGGATCTTGAAAGCAGTGTTATTCTTCAATGTATTACACTTCAAAAAGCAGACTGATATTGAGTGTCAGCTATCCTTTCTAATCAAAAATCGACGTGTTTCAAGAAATTCACAGAAAAATCAGATGCAGGTAACTGGCCCTAATAATATGGGAACTATATTTTTCTTGACTAAATTCTGGATCAATGAGTTATTGTTCATATTTTCAGAAGTTTCATCAAGAATTAACATCCATTTGAACTTGTGAACAGCCATTCAATGACGCTCTGCAGCAATTTTCTCTAAATGGCAACAAAAAGCAATACAATTAACATTTTATTATAACTTTAATGACAAATGATGATAACATCTGTTCAATTTCGCGAAAATATCACGCACTACAATTGAAACAAAAGATATTCCGTTATACCTTAGAGAACGCTGATGTCAGAAATCTATATTGTTTTCAATCCATATCGTTTCGTAGAAATGTGAAGAAACAATGATGTAAAATCAATCAATTTCGAAATATCTTCCTAGGTTCTTTATTTCAAATCAAATGATCTTTATTCTGACTGTTTGGATAATAGATTTCTGAATCGTTGGATTGGTAGAATGGGCGCTATAGAATGGCCGACTAGATCGCCCGATCTAACGCTTCTTGTGGGCTATCTTAAGGCTATGTGTTGCCATCCTAATCGTTAGAAAACTATGAGAAAGAATAGTTCAGACATGTCAGCAGATAACAAATGTTGCAAAATGTTAGGGAATCATTCGGATCTTGAAAGCAGTGTCATTTTTCAATGTATTACACTTCAAAAAGCAGACTGATATTGAGTGTCAGCTATCCTTTCTAATCAAAAATCGACGTGTTTCAAGAAATTCACAGAAAAATCAGATGCAGGTAACTGGCCCTAATAATATGGGAACTATATTTTTCTTGACTCAATTCTGGATCAATGAGTTATTGTTCATATTTTCAGAAGTTTCATCAAGAATTAACATCCATTCGAACTTGTGAACAGCCATTCAATGACGCTCTGCAGCAATTTTCTCTAAATGGCAACCAAAAGCAATACAATTAACATTTTAATATAACTTTAATGACAAATGATGATAACATCTGTTCAATTTCGCGAAAATATCACGCACTACAATTGAAACAAAAGATATTTCGTTATACCTAAGAAAACGCTGATGTCAGAAATCTATATTGTTTTCAATCCATATCGTTTCGTAGAAATGTGAAGAAACAATGATGTGAAATCAATCAATTTCGAAATATCTTCCTAGGTTCTTTATTTCAAATCAAATGATCTTTATTCTGATTGTTTGGATAATAGATTTCTGAATCGTTGGATTGGTAGGATGGGCGCTATAGAATGGCCGACTAGATCGCCCGATCTAACGTTTCTTGTGGGCTATCTTAAGGCTATGTGTTGCCATCCTAATCGTTAGAAAACTATGAGAAAGAATAGTTCAGACATGTCAGCAGATAACAAATGTTGCAAAATGTTAGGGAATCATTCGAATCTTGAGAGCAGTGTTATTTTTCAATGTATTGCACTTCAAAAAGTAGACTGATATTGAGTGTCAGCTATAATTTCTAATCAAAAATCGACGTGTTTCAAGAAATTCACAGAAAAATCAGATGCAGGTAACTGGCCCTAATAATATGGGAACTATATTTTTCTTGACTCAATTCTGGATCAATGAGTTATTGTTCATATTTTCAGAAGTTTCATCAAGAATTAACATCCATTTGAACTTTTGAACAGCCATTCAATGACGCTCTACAGCAATTTTCTCTAAATGGCAACAAAAAGCAATACTTAACATTTTAATATAACTTTAATGACAAATGATGATAACATCTGTTCAATTTTGCGAAAATATCACGCACTACAATTGAAACAAAGGATATTTCGTTATACCTAAGAAAACGCTGATGTCAGAAATCTATATTGTTTTCAATCCATATCGTTTCGTAGAAATGTGAAGAAACAATGATGTAAAATCAATCAATTTCGAAATATCTTCCTAGGTTCTTTATTTCAAATCAAATGATCTTTATTCTGACATTTAAACAGTGAGACGAAGAAGAAACGACTATCTGGTAGAAGGCCTATTTTACAATTTTTTTGTAGGTGACATTCGTAACCAAAGTAAAATGATTATCCGGGATGTTGAGTTACTTTGGTAGATAAATGACAGAATATCTTTTTCCATAATTATTGTTTTGGAACATTTTTCAAATTGACATACATTCCTTCGTTCATGAAGAATATGCGTATATGATACATATTTATGATTTTTGTTATGGAAACGCAAGACAAGCTGCTATATAATACCAAAGAATATTCACGAGAGGTATATGGTGGTGATGAAATACATATTAAATATAACAATTTCGAACAGACATGATCACATGTTCATTATTCTGACCTTCAAACAGTGAGAAGAAAAAACTACTATCTGGTAGTTTGTAGGTGACATTCGTAACCACAGTAAAATGATTATCAGGAATGTTGTTAATTTTGTTAGATGAATGTATTTTTCGTAAAGATAATTATTGTTTTCAATTCTTGCATTTTTCAAATTGAAATACATTCCTTCGTTAATGAAAAATATGCTTATATGATCTATATTTATGATTTTTACTATGGAAACGCACGACAAGTTGCTATTTGATACCAATGAATATTCAAGAGAGATATTGTGGTCTTGAAATACATATTAAATATTATAATTTCGAACAGAAAATTGAAAAATTATTTTGAATTGACATTATGTTCCAAAACAGAATTTATTAAAGGAAATAATAGATATATTTTCAATGAAATAAAACTAAAGTATTTAGATTTTCACTATATTAACAAAACTATGACCGGTTCCACCAAACTGTGGCTTCATCAGATAGATACAAACTAATGAACAGAGTTATTCCTTATATATTAGTCTTATTTCCTACATAATATTACAATAGGTACAAGAGGTATGTTGGAAAACCCATCGGGGTTGCTTACTTTATGAATTGAAAAGATTGAGTAAAGAAGAAGGATTTAGATCTAATTGACTATTAAGTAACCTACCTGAATTCTTTTCTTTGTTGATCTCTAAATTTCCAATAGATTGAGTTTTTGTCTGTTATTTTCATTGTGTAAAATTGTGAAATCATCATTAAAGTTATGGTTTTCTTCGAGTAAGTGATTAGAATAATGGGAATCTGATTTATGATAACTAAAACTACGTTTGTGCTCGGATAATCTAACTTTGAAATTTCTGAAAGTTCTACCAATATAAATTTTATTACAATCCCTCAAGAGAGTTTATAAACACTGGATTTATTACTTTTATCAATTTTAGATTTTCAGTTTTTGATATGTCGGCCTTAAGAATTATCAGTTCGGAAAGCTATATTGAAATTATAATGTGAGATGAATGATTTTAATTTTAGACTAGGATTACCAATATAAGTTAAGCTGTTGTATTTTGTGTCTGAACTATTTATATTTGGAAATACTTCCTGGATTGCTATTTGAAATATTTTTTCGTGAAATCATGTTCTCAATCATAGTTGGATTGTAACCGTTATTGACTGCTATTTGTTTAATTATATTTAGCTCTTTTATGAAATTATTTTGTGACATTGGGATATGAATGAGTCTATGTACCATACTATTGTAAGCTGCTAATTTATGTGGATAAGGATGTGTAGATGAGCTGTGAATAGTAATATCTGTATGCGATGGCTTATGAAAAATAGAAAAATTATGTTTGCCGTTAATTTTAGTAATAGTAAAAACCAGAAAGTTAATGGAGTTTTCTGTTTCTATCTCTAAAGTGAATTTAATATTATCCTGAATTTTGTTAATGAATGTTTTGAATGACTCTAATTGTCTATCTGTGCCAGTGAAACAACAAATGATATCATCGACATATCTAAACCAATAAATAAAGTGTTTGAATAACGGATGTTCTTGGATAGTTTCTTCAATATTATCCATGAAAATTTCAGCGAGCAAAGGGCTCAGAGGATTACCCATGATTAAACCTTTTTACTATTATATAATACTCCATTGAAGTTGAAATAATTTTGTTCTAAACAAATTTCTAAAAGGTGTAAGATTTCTGATTGAATTATCGGATTGACTTTATTAATTTGAAGGGCGATTATTTATTGAAAACCCAAAATTTCATTGAATCAGGTTGTTATGAAGAAATTGATAAAGATCCAACTAATAAATTTCAATCCATAGTAAAAAAAGCTTTAGAGTATGCCAAGTCTATAATACCTACCAACCAGAAATGTAAACTTTTCATTGACAACCCGCAATTACCAAAACTTTACTCTCTCTTCAAACTCCATAAAATAGGGTATCCCATTAGACCAGTAGTTTCATATTTTCAAGCTCCAGCTGCAAAACTTTCACGCTTTCTCATAGACATCATTCGACAGCTAATTTTGAACTTAAATTCTCAATAAAAAACTCTTCACTCCTAATAAATAAAATTCAGCACACGATACTACCACCGAACGCTAAACTTATGTCATGGGATGTAGTAAATCTCTTCCCTAGTGTTCCACCTAGTGATACAGTGAAACTCATCAAGAACGCCCTTCAAATTAATAAAGTCAATCCGATAATTCAATCAGAAATATTACACCTTTTAGAAATTTGTTTAGAACAAAATTATTTCAACTTCAATGGAGTATTATACAATAGTAAAAAAGGTTTAATCATGGGTAATCCTCTGAGCCCTCTGCTCGCTGAAATTTTCATGGATAATATTGAAAAAACTATCCAAGAACATCCGTTATTCAAACACTTTATTTATTGGTTTAGATATGTCGACGATATCATTTGTTGTTTCACTGGCACAAACAGACAATTAGAGTCATTCAAAACATTCATTATCAAAATTCACGATAATATTAAATTCACTTTAGAGATAGAAACAGAAAACTCCATTAACTCTGGATTTAACTATTACTAAAATTAACGGCAAACATGATTTTTCTATTTTTCATAAGCCATCGCATACAGATATTACTATTCACAGCTCATCTACACATCCTTATCCACATAAATTAGCAGCTTACAGTAGTATGGTACATAGACTCATTAATATCCCAATGTCAAAAAATAATTTCATAAAAGAGCTAAATATAATTAAACAAATAGCAGTCAATATCGGTTACAATCCAACTATGATTGAAAACATGATTTCACGAAAAACTTTCAAATAGCAATCCAGGAAGTATTTCCAAATATAAAAGTTCAGACACAAAATACAACAGCTTAACTTATATTGGTAATCCTAGTCTAAAATCAAAATCATTTCTCTCACATTATAATTTCAATATAGCATTCCGAACTGATAATTCTTCAGGCCGACATATCAAAAACTGAAAATCTAAAATTGATAAAAGTAATAAATCCGGTGTTTATAAACTGTCTTGCGGGGATTGTAATAAAATTTATATTGGTAGAACTTTCAAAGTTAGATTATCCGAGCAGAAACGTAGTTTTAATTATCATAAATCAGATTCCCATTATTCTAATCACTTACTCGAAGAAAACCATAACTTTAATGATGATTTCAAAATTTTACACAATGAAAATAACAGACAAAAACTCAATCTATTGGAAATTTTAGAGATCAACAAAGAAAATAATTCAGGTAGGTTACTTAATAGTCAATTAGATCCAAATCCTTCTCCTTTACTCAATCTTTTCAATTCATAAAGTTAGCAACTCCGATGGGTTTTCCAACATACCTCTTGTACCTATTGTAATATTATGTAGGAAATAAGACTAATATATAAGGAATAACTCTGTTCATTAGTTTGTATCTATCTGATGAAGCCACAGTTTGGTGAAACCGGTCATAGTTTTGTTAATATAGTGAAAATCTAAATACTTTAGTTTTATTTCATTGAAAATATGTATATCGATTTTCATCAAGTAACGACTCCTCAATCAAATTAAATAATAGATACATAAAATCGTATTAAACAAATTGGCCGCCTCTAACTT
The DNA here is from genome assembly GCA_013387265.2 of Cryptolaemus montrouzieri. NCBI lineage: Eukaryota > Metazoa > Arthropoda > Insecta > Coleoptera > Coccinellidae > Cryptolaemus > Cryptolaemus montrouzieri. Next base: position 33,876,779 of record JABFTP020000103.1, read on the forward strand.
GAATGCATAGCTCACATCTACGGAGGAGTGACTGCAGGACAATATGAAGGGTATTGTCATTTCTAATTCTTTTGGCGGTATTGTTTATTCATTCTTGTTGCTGCTGAAATTCTACACTGACGAGTTGTTTTATATATTCCCATACAATGAGGTATAACGATTTGAGATCCGATGACCGTGGCGGAAAAACAATTGGACCACCCCTTCTAATCCAGTTATTCGGAAAATAATCGTTTAGTCGTTCAACATTTATTCTTCCTGAATGGGGATGTTCTCCATCATGTTGACAGTACATATCATCATCATAAATTGAATTGAACTACGCGTTCTGTAGAAAATTTCGATAAGTAATGGCATTCAATCCGTTATTTTAAACATGAAGAAGCAAGAAGCTATCATTATGAAGGCCACACCAAACGTTGATGCCGAACCATCTTTGAAAATCATCTTTTTTGGAGCATGATCTGGATCTTGAACATGTTGCTGCAGAATCCAGCGGCAGAATGTGAGTCGATGCTGCTCGTCCCCTGCTTTCAATACCTCTCTTCTCATTCTGTATGTTGACTTGATGAGGTTAGGTTAGATTTCCCCAAGTGTTTCGGTTCTCTATGTGTCATAAATACCGAAGTAAAAACTGTATGAACAGTAGGATCTCTTTGGGGAAATCTTCGATGGTATTCTCTAGATTTCCATCACAAAAACTATGAACATGGTTCATATCTGCATATTCTTCATTACTGAAGGAATACATTTTCAATACGAGGAATTCAAGATTTCAAAACACAAAACATATTCTGGCATTTATCTACCAAAAGTAACTTACGAATGTCACCTTCTGTACAACAAGATATGTATATCATCCCATCTATTGTAACACCACAGAATCGCTCTCGAATACTGAATATTGTGATTTCAGGACTTGTGAGGATAACATTTTTGAAGCTGAATATCTCCGCATTTGGAAGGTTAGGATCGTGCTGTTGTCATTAATTTGTCTTAGAATTGTTTGAAGAATCACTTCCTAAAGTTTGTCACAGAGCTTGGGGTACATCCTATAAATGACTCGAAGGAGAGATATTTTCAACAGATTCGGAAGTCATCTCCGAAACGAAGACCTTGAGAAAGACTATCACAAAGAGAGCATCGAAAATCTCTAGCAAGTGCATAGTCTTAAAAAGAGATTATGTTGAAAAGCAAGTCCTTGCTTCATTCTTAGTTGACCTATAAATCAACGTTCGCATGTATCTAATAGTTATCATTCATGCTGAATTGAATACTCAAAAGAAAAATGTTCATATCGAATAGTCACTATGTTTATAATAACTGAACCGGAACTTTATGATGTATTTTATCACTTTTCTGGAGAATGTAAAATAATATCTCATTCAAAAAACTGTCGTTTCATTAGTAGTCATTACTGAAACCGCTATTTCAAGGACATTGTGAAAACCTATTATTTGGAATGAATAAAAATTGGATAAACTTTAGAATATATGTATTGTGTTAAAGGATTTTATTGTGAAAAATTGAATGCTTTTTTGTCGTTAAAATATTTTTCATCCGAAACATCTCCGACTTTAGTAGGAAAGTGAAACTTGTTCCTTTTTGGATTCTGGTCATTTTTCAAGTAGTAACGTGACCCCTTGGCTCTAGCTACGAAATTTGATAGGACGTCTGTCGATTCAGTAAGCTTGCAATGATTATGTTGATGGGTGTAGCTCATAAAATCAAAACAGTCGACCGTCCTATCACAAATAGTTCACCGGAAATGAATCACACTTCAAAGCTAATGTTCTTAATGATTTTAAGTGAAGAGAAAAGGAACAATACTTTTACTGAATCATTGCGTTCTGCCAATAACTATATTTCGAGATAATTACTAATGAAACGACATTTTTGGGAATGAGATATTATTCTACATTCTCCAGAAAAGTGATAAAATACGTCATAAAGTTCCGGTTCAGTTATTATAAACATAATGACTATTTGATATGAGCATTTTTCTTTTCAGTATTCAATTCAGCATGAATGATAACCATTAGATACATGCGAACGTTGATTGATAGGTCAGCTAAGAATGAAGTAAGAACTCGCTTTTCAACATAATCTTTTTTTGAGGCTATGCATCTGCTAGAGGTTTTCGATGCTGTCTTTGTGATAGTTTTTGTCGAGGTCTTCGTTTCGGAGATGACTTCCAAATCTGTTGAAAATCTCTCTCCTTCGAGTCCTATACGGGATGTCCCCCAAGCTCTGTGGCAAACTTTGAGAAGTGATTCTTCAAAATTCTAAGACAAATTAATGACTACAGCACGATCCTTATCTTTCAAATTCGGAGATATTCAGCTTCAAAAATTTTATACTCACAGGTCCTGAAATCACAAGTTTCAGTATTCGAAAGCGATTCTGTGGTGTTACCATATATGGGATGAAATACATATCTTGTTGTACAGAAGGTAACATTTTTCGTAAGTTACTTTTGGTAGATAAATGTCAGAATATGTTTTGTGTTTTGAAATCTCAAATTCCTCGAATTGAAGATGTATTCCTTCATTAATGAAGAATATGCAGATATTCACCAAGGGAAACCCCACTGTTTTGATTGTTCCTCGATCTTTGGTGTTTCGATGTTCACATTGTGGCAATCATTCTTTAAGGAGATACGGTTGCGCTTTTTGATAAGCAAATAATTATGTGAAATGGGATGTACCAGCTCAGTTGTGATTAGGAATTCACAGCTTGACTTGACTTGGCTTGAACTAAAGTCAAGCTGAAATCAAGTTTTCGTTTTCAGAATTCAAATCAATCTTTTATTTTCACAAAAACCGACTTTCAGTTGTTGGGGAATCACCGTTCAACCTCGATTCTCGGTGATTCACTCATTCTCTGAAAGGTTCCTGCTGAACATCTTCAAATGTAGTGAACCTCAATCCATTTATTATTATATTTACACTTTTGGCCGCTAGGTGACGACACTACATACATTTCTTTCAGTTTTCTATATATGTTCACACGGAATATTGAGTTTTTAACGAATGATATGAAAAAACCTCTAAAAGAATCATTTGAGTCTATTCTATATTATATTGAAATCTATTAAAGGTTATGGGCGACATAAATTTTTATTAAGTGTTATTGAATACAGAAATTCTTCACTTTCTGAAATAACTGCTGGTTGACTTCTTACCTTTTTTGAATTAACCAAATTCCCTCGCGGAGCTTTTTGTATCTATTTGTTGCGCTGAGAAATGAATTGACTAGATCGAACGTACCAAGTTTTGAAATCCCAGTGTGTCACAGCTAATGAAAAATTCTGTAGAGATACTACTTACTTCTATTGCAACGGGTATAGCAACATGCAATTAGTAAGTGAACTTAACTATGCTCCTACAAGTATCGAGCTTCCAAGTAGCTTGAAAAAGCTTGATGTCAAGATTTTGGGTGGCAAAATCCAGTGGACTCAAACCTTTGATTTTCCAAAAGCTGGAACTTCAAGTCAAGTCAAGCTTTTCGAAAAACTTCAAGCAGCTAGACTTGATGAAACCCTAGTTGAGATACCTACAGCCTCAGCCTTTCCAAACATTTTCATTCTCCTATTGTTTCATATCTTTCCATGAAATTTGCCCACCTGTACAGCGAGGAATTCCTCACGCAAAAAGAACTCGGTAGAGGGGTCACTTTCGTATATTCATAATATTTCGCATAGCTGCAGACCGAAGATCGAAATCTGTCTTCCCTTCATATCAGGGGTCTCCAAACTACGGCCCGCGAACCAAATCCGGCCCACCAGTGCCATCAATCCAGCCCGCGACAGCTTAAGACTATTATCATCAATCTGGCCCACGACAGCCAATGTTTCACTGTTGTTACTATTGTTGTGATAAGTTGAATGGAAGAAAATGAAAACACAGAATGATTATTACTCAGTTTCATTTACTTGCAAAGTAAAACTTTACGACAGAAATTATCATGCAGAAACCTAAGCTTAAGTATCTCAGCTTAAGCATATTCTAACAAATAATTAATATGAAATCAATCACACTAAAAAAACACTAATGAGATTTATGTAATTGTGATTTTCCAGCGACAATTGTTTGTAGTTGTGGATTAATTTTACTTGTACCAATTAATAGAAGAGATTTAAGATCATCAGTTGATTTAGATCTGTAAACGTTCTTTGTGTACTTCATCTTGGAAAACGTTTTCTCACACAAGTACGTGGTACCAAATACAGAAAACAATCCATGAGCAAAATTATGCCAATTATCAAATTGTACCAGTGGAAGACTCTCGTAAAATTCCAATAAAGATGAACTTTGATATTTGTTCTTAAACATATCATTGCTCTGTAAATAGATATCTTCCATTCGGACTTCCGGAGCCAGGGTCTCAACGTCAGAATCAAAAGGATTTTTAAAAAGCCTGGTTTCATTCGCAATCACATCAAAGTCTGAGAAACGGGAATCGAAATTTATCTTTCAATTTTATTTGCAACTTTAGGTTGGTAAGGATGTGCTGATGTATAATGAATTGGTTTTCTTCTAGTAGATGATTTGGTTAGTGAGAATTAGGTTTTTGTTTGTCAAAACTGCGTTTATACTCAAATATCCTAATATTGAAATTTATAAAAGTTTTACCTGTTTAAATTTTATCGCGAATTCTACAAGAAAATTTATAAACATCTAATGTGTTTGCTTCATGAATGTTAGATTTATAGTTTTCAATATTTATTTAGAGTTTTTCGTTCTGGAGGTTATATTCAAATTAGGTTAGGTTAAGTTAGATTTCAGTCTCTGTAGTGTGACTAAATACTTCACATGTTTTGAGATGTGTGAAACATTTTTTACGTAATTGCGATTGAAATAGTATTATTTTCTGTTTGAACGTTTTGATATTGGTGAATAAATCAGGGAGATGCTGATTTTCTCCTTGCAATCTCAAAATTAGTTCGCTCATATGATTTGTCAAATCAACATAGAATGCTAATTTCCACAGCCACTCACTGTTTCCTAAATCGGCACAAGGGCGATGCTTCTCTTTTAAAAAAATTTCGATCTCTGCTCGAAGTTAAAAAAACGCTTAAGGACTTTTCCGCAACTAAGCAATCTCTTCAATAAACTGGCGGAATTGTCGGTGATTCAGTCCTGTGGGTCTGATGAAGTTAGCAACTGATATGACTGGTTTTAAAACTTCAGACAAATCCAAACATTTTCAGCACATAGACTGTTGATGAATGATACAATGTAAAACTAATGGTTTTGAACCACCATCATTTTCTACAGGCTTTTATACAAGTGCGACCACTCCTTTATTTTTTCCACACATATTTTTGTCTCCATCGGTGGTAATATATTCTAAGTTTTTCCATCGAAGGTTCTTTTTATTAATGGCATTTTCAACTCCCTTAAAAATATCTGCCCCAGTTGTCGTGCCGTGAATATTATCAATATCAATCAGTTCTTCATACACGTCATAGCTCTTATCTACTCCACGAATAAAAATCAACACTTAAGCAGTATCCGTCACATCCGTTGAGTCATCCAAGTCTAGAGAAAACCGCTCAAGATGTCCATTTTTGTCAGACAATTGAGATGATGTATTTTCTGACAAACTGACACCTTTCAATAAATGTACCTTTGCGAGGTATATTTCTTCCGCTACTGCAATCAAACAGTCTTTCATCATTTCTCCATCGGTGAATGGTTTTCCACGTTTTGCAATTTCAAGAGCCACATGAAAGCTGGCGCGAGTTGCAGACTATTGCTCAGCATTTACTTTGGTAAACAAAGATTGCTGCGATTTCAGTCCGAGCTTCAAAGTTTCAAATTTTTTCGTCCGCAAACTTCCTGTAGATTTAGAGTAATTTTGAAGATGTTTCGATTCACAGTGACCTTTAATGTTATATTCTTTGAGAACCACTATGGTTTCATTACAAATTAGACAAACCGATATATTATTGCACTCCATCACAAAATACTTAAGGTTCCATTTATCTTGGAACGTTCTGCATTCACAGTCTATTTTTCGCTTCTTTTCCATACTAATAAATCGAGCATACAACAAGTCTAATCAAAATACTCTTACTAATGCACGGTTGTTACTTTATTTCACAATGAGCAGTTTCGCTTCCTTCGCCTTTCCCACGCAAACTGACTCGCAATGGCGGCGCTAGCCTTTTTATGCCTATACAATTACTACCATCTCGAAGTGTTCGAAAAAACTAGTCAGAACCAGAACTTTCTCGAATCAATGCGGAAATTCTCAAACATGCCACCTGTTAGTAGTTAGTGGGTAGCCGAAATAGATAGTACCTGCATCACAGACCTGCATAGTATTACTACTCGCCACTAGATGTCCCTACACAATCAATAGTAATTGAAATGCAAAACGCCTATGTTTGCTCAGGTGGGCAGAAAAATTAAAATTGTTTTGGCCCTTGGAACGCACCGAAAAAGAAATATTGAGGCTTCAATGTTTGGAGACCCCTACTTTATACCAAAAGCTGAGGATTATTTTGTAATTCCAATTGAAAAGAATACATTTTTTCATTTGATTTCATAATGAAACTCAATCAGCTCATAATGTGAGTAGTGATAATAAAATAAATATAAACAAGGCGCCAATGGTTTGATGACAATTTCCGATTACGGTTTTGTCTATACTCATTGTGATTCAGAATTCTTCGAGCTAACCACAACAAAGCCTTTTAACAACAACGAGATTATCTGAAGCTTCCTCCACATTTCGAGATGTAACTTTATCACAAAAAGTTTGTACGCGACATGAATCCTACTGATAATACAATACGTCTCTTTTGAGTGTATGATAAGTTGTGGAAAATTTTAATTTTCCTTTCTACGGAAGTAGAACTCCTATCAAGAGTATTTTGATATTAATGTACTGATGTCTTCTCAGTTAGATACATATTATATAAACTGTCAACTAATCTAACCCATTTGAACCCACGAATTATTCTTAATTGAATCATGATTTTCTTCACATTTTTAATATCTGAGAAGTAGAGTTGAAACATAAACATAAAGAATATTTTTTTCAAACCATTTTAACAAAGAAATTGATGGGCTCATTAAGATCCACTGGGACATTTAGGGGTCTTGCGAAAAATTCTGTTTAAAGAAAGTTTATTGGGGGTCAATGAAACAAATCCTGCTAAGATAACTAGTGATGTCGGATGTCCATGCGAAATGGGACATTAAAAGTATATGGAGAAAGAAATGACCGGTTGAAGAAACTTTTTTTGTTGTCTTGAATGTTTCGGACTAAGTTCCGAAAATATTTCCAATGCTGTGGCACCATCTTTGTTATTTGAAAGGAATAATGTATGTTTCTATTTTTTTATTGCAGAAAATTAAGTTCTGAATAATTTTTTTTCATATCATTACCACCTGAAATCAACCGAGAGGAAGATATGAATTTTTCAATCGGAATTTTGCGATTTTTGTTTGTCTTTTAGAAGGCATCATAAAAATACTAAAGATCATTCGATAACGATTATTTCTAGGCCATTGTTAGTACCATAAAGAGGCTCATTCAGCAGAATTCAATGCATTTAGAGGTTTCACGGTATACAGGGTGTTCCCAAAGCATTAGCTCAATTGTAATACATTCAAAAGTACAAAGGTCCGTTTTTCAAACTAGACTACCTATTTTTGCACACACCATTCAAGTCGTATTAGTAATAGGCATTGATCTGTTATAAGTTTTTTTACACCTGAAATGACCGGAAAGCTTTCAAATAATGCATTTCGATCTCTTCTTTCTTCTTTTCCAGTAGGTATTCTCGATTACATCAGTTACTTGTCAGGAAAGCCATCACCGAATTGTGATTAATTTTAGATCTAGACGCATAATTGAAGAAATACGCCATGGTTTCTTTTGTTGGCAATATTTTGAAAAGTACCTACATCTAACCATGAAAGAAATCGACATGTTTCATTCAGCGCGGTTTTTCTGGTAATCCAAAGATAACTTTCCTGACAAGTAACTGATGTAATCGAGAATACCTACTGGAAAAGAAGAAAAACGAGAAGTCAGATTCAATCCACTTCAATAGTTTTATTATTATTATGAATACAATAAGAGTGAGGTCTTTAAGACGTATAAAACTCAAAAAAGAATCAATCATTACAATCAAGTAATTTAAACTAAAAAATCAAAATTTCATAAGGGTAAACTAAACTACATAAACCAGCCAAGCATAATTCAACTAACTCAAAAAGTATCTATCCAGTCTATTCTTGAAGCAGTTTATCGAAGGGGCATTCACTACATCCTCAGGAAGGGAGTGCCAAGTGTTAAACACTATATTTGGAAGGAATGCTTTTCTACAGGTGGTGATATACCGCTCATGCGTCAGCTTCAAACTGTGACCTCTCAGGTTGGAATTCTGAGCCAGTTAGAAAATATCTGCGAGATCAACAGAGAATGATGCATGTAAAATTCGGTAAGTGTTCACCAGGCATCCTCTCTCCAGTCGGTCAATCTGGGACATCATTTTTGTCATCAGCATTCTATCTTCATAAGATGGTCGATGAATTCCATATGGGAGACGGGTGGCTGCGCATTGAACTGATTCAATAAGATTCATGTCCCCAACAAGAACAGACGTCCAATCCGAGGAGCAAAACTCTATCTGTGGTCTTATATAAGTTTTATACAAACACGCCGCTGTATCTAGGAAAGGTTTAGAAAACACTTTTTTGAACAGAAACAATTTTTTTCTGGCATTATAACAGATGTTTTCTATGTGGGCTGTCCATGTCAGATCCTCAGCCACTATTACTCCCAGATCATTATGTTTTTCGACAGTTGAGAGGGGCATTCCATTGATATAGTATGTGTGTTGAGGATTATTTTGACCGATATGCATCACCACACATTTTGATGCATTTAATGGAATGAGCCATTTTCTGCTCCACTCCATAACTCTGTCAAGGTCCATCTGAAGGTTAGAGTATAACTTGGTGTCGTCTGCATACATCGAATACGTGGAAGAAAGCAAGCCTGGGAGGTCAGAAGTATATATAAGGAAGAGTATAGGGCCATGGACTGATCCTTGGGGGATTCCACTTGTCACCGGATGCATGTTTGAATAGGCCTCATCCACTTTAATCCGAACACTTCTATTGCTCAGAAACTGCTCAATCCATCTGAGTAAAGCTCCCCTAACCCCAATGTGTTCCAACTTTTTTAGTAGACGTTTATGTGGAACTTTGTCGAATGCCTTCTGAAAATCGAGATAGATGGCATCAATAGGAAAACCGAGATCGATAGATTTGGTCCACTCACTCAGGCTCTGCAACAAGTTAGAGGTAACAGATCTGCTAGGGAGAAATCCATGCTGCCAAAGTGAAGTTATGTTGTTCTGCATCAAATATGGTATCAAGTTATCAGAAATAATTCTTTCCATTATTTTCACCTCGGAGCCAGTTAGGCTGATTTTTCTATAATTTTCTTAGAGACTTTTATCTCCCTTTTTATGCACCGCAATGACATCAGCTACTCTCCATGCAGCCAGTGATGTTCCTTCGTCGAAAGATTTTTGCATGATTAGGGACAAGGGAAGGGAGAGAGAGGAGGCGCAATTCTTGAGAATGTATGGCGAGAGACCACCCGGATTCACAGTAGAGGCAGTATTTATTTCTTTCAATTTCTGGAAAACGAGTTCCTCAGAAAAAACGACCGAACTTAAACTTGTAGAAGACAAATGAGCTACTTGATCTGGTATTATGCCCACCGGCACGCCGAATATTTCGGCAGTTTCCGTATCATTTCTTGTCAAATTTTCGTTTCGTACGTTTACACGGGGGACTCTGACTGTCGATGCCAGTGATTTTCTTACATAACCAAAGTAATTGATTCGTATTTTTTCTCCCGGAATTCTGAACAGAATTACTTTGATGAATAACTCGGGAACGATGCATTTTAGGTATAAAGAAACCTATAACAAATCGATGCCTATTAATATTACGAGTTGAACGGTGTGTGCAAAAATAGGTAGTTTCATTTGAAAAAACGGACTTTTGCACTTTTGAATGTACTACGATTTGCCACATGCATTGGAAACATCCTGTATACCGTGAAGCCTCTAAATGCATCGACTTCTGCTGAATCAGCCTTTTTATGGTACTAGAAATAATCGATATTGAATGATCTTTAGTATTTTTATGATGGCTTCTAAGAGACAACCAAAATCGCAAAATTCCGATTGAACAATTCATATCTTTGAAGTACAGGATGTTTTGGATTTCACATCATTATCTTTTTCGCCTGCGGAAGTGTTTGAGGGAATCGGTGCCCTGAAGCAGAGTTACTTCTGTGGTCCAGATGGTATTCAGTATGTTCTTCTCAGGAGTTGTATCTGTGCATTGACCTCTCCCCTAACGAGTATATTCAATTCCTCTTTAAATGCATCAATCAATTTCAATCTATTTGGAAACAAAGTTACATCTTGCATATTTTCAAATCTGGCAATCGCCAGGATGTTTTCAATCATAGAGGAGTTTGTATTCCATCAGTTATTCCCAAATTGTTTGATAAATTGGTATCTCGGTTTTTGTCATAGAAGTGCTTGCTTTGTGTTATTAATGAACAACATGGTTTCATGAAGGAAGATCAACTGTTACAAATTTGATTCTGTTCTTGGACGATATCACAACATCTCTTGAAAATCATTTGGGAGTTGACGCGGTGTACACTGATTTTCGAAAAGCATTTGACAGAGTTAATATAACATTATTGTTGGACAAGCTGTACAGGATGGGTCTGAGGGGTGTATTGCATGATTGGTTGGGTAGCTTCTTGCGCAACCGTAAATTTTGTGTTCGTTATGGTGGTTTCATTTTGAAATATTTTCACATTCTGGTGTTCCCCAGGGGTCACATTTAGGACCCCTCCTGTTCATCTTGTTCATCAATGATATTTCTTTAGTGTTTCGTCATAGTAAATTCTTACTTTTTGCTGACGATTTGAAAGTTTATAGAACCGTGTCATATCAGAACGATGCTTCGCTATTTCAAGATGACCTCAACCGTTTCAGTGTATGGTGTGAGCTAGATCTTAATTTATCGAACTGTAATATCATCGCCTACTCTCGAGGGGGTGTCGAGTTGCATCAATATTCTATCAATGGCTGTATGTTGAATCGAGTGAGTTCTATAAGGGACCTTGGTGTTACTTTGGATTCCTGTTTATTGTTTAGGGAACATATTTTTGATATCGTAAAGAGGGGTTCCAGCCTGCTTGGATTTATTCAGAGGAATTGTATGAACTTCTCTGTTGGCACCTTTAAAATTGTGTATTGTTCTTTTGTAAGAAGTATTCTCTAGTATGCCTCGGTTGTGTGGAGCCTTCCTATACTTGCTATGTCAGTTGTCTAGAGAGTGTGCAAAAGCGATTTTTGCGTTTGGTAGCATACAAAATATACATTCCTAATCAACTTGATTATACTCAACTTTGTTGTTGTTGAGTGCGAGAAGATCTTGTGCGGATCTGAGCATACTCTGTAAGTTGTTGAATGGTGAAATTATTTGTAGCTAATTGTCCAGTTGTGTTAACTTTAATGTACCTAGACTATGTTCTCGGAACTCTTTCATTTATTTACTGATTTGTAAATAAATGAAAGAAATTAAATGATTTATTGTAAACACTTTTTTCTTAACCGGGCATTGTCTTTGAGTAGTAGTATCTCTTCTGATTTGCATTATTTTGGAGTTTCATTTTTGAGTTTCAACAAAAATGTAAACAAGTTACTTAGTTGGTTCATTTTGTTTGCGTCTAACTGCTTAGTTAATGTGTACCTATTTTGGGTACCTTTCTGGTGTTTGTTCAATTCCGAGTTCAAAATGGGTAGTACTGTTCATTCATTATATGTATGTATACAATGTATGTCATGTTACATATGCATGTATGAATAAATAAATAAATATCTTCCTTTCGATTGATTTCATGATGATATGGTAAAAAATTGTTTAGAATTTAATTTTCTACAATAAAAACAATAGAAACATACATAATGTCATCGGTCATTTCTTTCTCCATATACTTTTAATGTCCCATCTCGCGAGGACACCCGGTATATCTCGAAACAGTTTCGTTCTAAACATAAAGTGACATCATATTTAACACATTTCCAACGTTCTTCTATTTTTACTGCAAAATTACTGCCTTCTTCTTGTATAATACTCTTGGGTGTAGAACCAGGTCTGCTCCTGGAGTGTGAGATTTTCCTAAATCCTCCGCAGATAATGACCGAAAAAAGTTAACAAATCGCCTTTATCTTCACAAATCACTGTATAAAGATATTCTCTAGTTCTTAACACCAGGAGGTTAACACCCCCATGAAAGTGTTATATTTGAAAAGGGTAAAAGGCTGTGGAACCTCAATCTTTTGCTTTCTAACTGAAGACCATCTTTTTACTTTTGCCAGTGGTTCAACCGAATCGTGATTTGTTCCCATTGTCACAATATTGTTGTCTTTCCATTTGACAAACAACAATTTATTTTTTCAGTCGTGAATGAAAACACCTACCATCTTCTTTCTTCATTTGGGGCACTGATACTAAATGGTACTTATTGAGGCGATTATCGTAAATGGTCAAAAAATTAAAAAGTGATTCGACAGATAAGAACACATTCTAATGGTTCCAAAATGACTCTAGAGGCAAGAGGTAATGAATTTTTCACAACATTTTCCTCGCTAACTGTAGATGGTTTTGTACCACAGTAAGTTTCAAATTTGTAACAATATCCAGTGGAGCTGCAGATCATCCAGTCTTTAAGGCCAAATCGATCAGGCTTTACAGAACGATGATCAAAATATTTGATCATAGCCTTCATCTGCTGAAAGTTTCTACTCAGAATTTCCATAAGGTCTAACACTGTACATTTTGTCATTTCTATTAAGTTTTAAATTATCAGAAACGCGCAAGAATTTTTTTATTTCCTGAAAGCGATTTCTTGACAAAGCTTTGGACCCTAATGCTATAGACAGATCCTCATCTAGACTCCGAAACAAACGTTTCCTAGGTAATAAAAACAAGTAATGTGTTTTTCGGAATTTTACTAAATAATTGTGATTCGTAATGCGTTTCACTACACCTTAGCTTCTTCAGACGAATGAAACGCGTTACGAATTGCAATTATTCAGTAAAATTCCTAAAAACACATTACTTGTTTTTATTATTGATAATGGAATTCTACCAAATAAAAGTCTCCCAAATTCAAATGTTCCCTAGGTAGTTTATGGTATCCATTGGAGAGTAATATTCCGACAAAAATCTTGATATATTGTGCAGTAATACAAAACTAATGAGTTGCATATAATTGTGATTGTTCTGCTATAAGTTTTAAAATATTTCATCCATCAGTTCTTCATAGATTCTCAACGGAGTTTCGTTTTTCAATATTGTTTCCAGAATATCTAGATGGTTGATATAAGCATGCGTTTCATCCATACTAAAGTCAATTGTATCCTCAGTCCAGATTGGTTGAACTTTTGGGGTTATTTTCTTTTTGAGATGGATTAGATTCGAAGTTTTTGTTTTGTTTTATCCATTCTGAAAGAGCATATTGTCTTCATCGTTGCTGTCTTGATATTTGTCATGAAGTAATTCGATTTCTCCTGGCAGATTGGAAGGATCACATTCATTTTCATCTATATCCCCTTCATCCGTTAGTTCATCTACTTCAAGGGGTTTTATAACAATAGCTACGTTATGATAATTGTGATTACTAATATCTTCAAGTGCTGTGTCAAGTCCTTTGAAGTGCTAAGCGCACAAAAGTTATCAGGAGGATCCATTATAAACTGAGTCTACAATAAATTGAATTCGAATTACAGATTCACCCCAAAAAAACCATTGTCCCCAAAGGATGACAGCGGCAAAATACGTGCAAAAACATTATAAAAAAAAAATTTCTAATTATTCACATAACGTATTCTTCTACACACCTGAAAAATGTTAACAACCTCAGAATCAAAAAATATAAATAAACAATAAGCACAGTCAACCCCAACTTATACAATAGAATCTAACAGTTAGGAATCTCAGATTTCTATTTTTCGAACAATTAAATGAAGAAAATTGAATAAACGCACAAGTTATCTTAGCATGTATATTAGAAGTCCTTTATATAGACTTGGTATCAAATTTCAAAACTAGATGTCTCTAGTAATATTGCTTATAGTGTCCCCATTAGACCTAATGAGTTGAAAAAATGTCTGAAAATTCAGAATTGGATAATTGAACCTAGTCTAAGAAGAATTTTTGGGCTCGTGAATGAATATTTACAGGGTGTCGAACAAAAGTATTTTCCAATGTTGCACAAAAAAATGGCAATGGAAATTTTGAGGTTTTTTCTACAAGAGAACCGCATTCCATGTGAAAAAGAAGTTGTAGATGAGTGAATATGGAAATGAAAAACGTGATTTCGTGTATTGTTTTACGTATTTCACATGAGATTTCATGACTTTAAATTATCTTCCGCGAATGTTGATTAAAGTCCAAAAAATGATCGATTATAAATCTTATATTCTAAATAATTATGGATAATTTAAGATAACCATAATATAAACTTCGACAAACGGAACAATAGAATGAACTCATATTCCTCACGATTTGGATAGATTCGAGAAGCATCAGCCTTCTTAGAACGTATACGGTCGATAGTAAGTACGTCAGCATCGTTGTTTATACAACAATTTTTATTTTCATTGTGACTAATAGACAAATTATTCATCACCATGTCGATTAAATAGAATAGTGCGCTTATTTATTACTTCATTTTACTACCGATTTAAGAATGGATGGATTACTGGAACATATGGGTATGATGTTTTGAAACAAATAACATATACCACAATATTTCACATATTATTAATAACAAACATTCCCCACGAATATAAGAGTATGTGATAGTAGCTCATAGAAAATATTGATATAAAAATTGGGTCAATGGATCAATTATTATAAAACTTTATTTCTCTAATTACAGAAAAAAAATTTAATGTGAATTCGAAAAAAAGGTTCATGTACGTTTTCATTAGCCGAGTCTTTGGTTTCAGTAATTTAGCAATTTACATTTCGCCAAGAAATTGACAGAAGTTTGGATATGTTGAAGAATTATTTTTCTTGTCATCCACTAGCACTAATGCTTGAAAACAATCGAAATGAAATTGGTACTCATAGAAATTGAAATAAACCTAATAATGAAAAATGTAAACCTTTTGGAAAAACCTGTTAACCCATTCGAAGCGATGTTCCAGAAATGGAACTTTGCATAATTCAACTACAAACTCGTAGATACCGCTACTTACCCCAATTTTAACCGCTTCCGTTATTCATAGAATATCGGCAGTTATACACAAGCTAGTGAACAGAGAAAAGATCCATTAAGAAGGCCGAGTTACCGACCAAAACATTCAACACTCCTTCAGGACCCCTCACCCGTCTATCTAGTTCTCCCAAAATACATATAGATGGCACTAATTTAACCACGTCAAGTGTCAAACTCTGTCGATCAAACTTCAATCGCCGATAAATGAATTGTCAAATGTCTGTCAATGTCAAAGTTTTCAGTTTCCCGCTAAACCCTTATTTTTGCGGTTTGTGCATCCAAAATCACTTTCTTTTCAGGTGTTTCCGTTGCTGTGTGTAATAATAAAGATGTCACAAATCGATTCCACTGCATTAAAGGCTGGCAGATAACTATTAGATCGATTATATATCTTTGGCATCGGTTGGAGAAGATAAGGTTCAAGTATTTTTGATTGCGATCCTTCAGGATCGTTTAGAAAATTTATTTTTATTATTAGATAGCATGGTGTGGGAACACAAACCCTATTTGCCACCAGTTTATTGCTACCTTAAAAACTTCTATCATAAATGGCTTAACATCGACCATTATTAATGGAAATTGTAAAAGAGATGACTGTGAAAATTTGAATGATTTGACTTTTTTTTGCAGACTAACTCACAGAACATACTCACTGATTCTAAGGATTCAGAACCTTCTGTTCCTGAAGAATATAATGAGATCTTTGGAAATCTACCAACTCCTATAACTGACAATCACGCTACCTATTATGTGGCAGGATACCTTTTGCGAAAAATCACAGCCCCAGAATGTCAAGTATGTAATGAAGAACTTTTTTGCGAAGTGCCCCAACAACAACACACCTTTATTACATTCAAGGAATTTTGTGATAATAAGTCTAAGTTAACGTATCCTTCAGTAAAAGTTTCTCAACTCTTAGAAGACATTCACAATAAACTTTACTTTTATCTGAATAGTCAGGGGCATCAGGAAAATCTTGCTTTGAGATTAAAAGAAATTTACAATCCTCATTTTTCTCAATTTGATTTTTGTCAATTACATTCGGTGAAAGATGAAATTTTTGAAAGGAATACTCGTCTTCTAATTTTTAAATTCATTGAGGATAAAAAGAAGGAAACTGTTACTTCTGGGACTGAAAGCAAATACGAAAGGTTCAGAAACAAGTAGGACATCAATCTTTGATGGGTTCAATTATAGGCATTTATTGTGATTTTAAAGAGCGGGTTATATGCACCCTATTATGTGTGTGTTAGTTATTTACCATCGATCTTATACAATCGGTGGTACTATACATGTTTTTTGTCTGGGCTTTTATACCCTTTTATAATTTACAAACATGTTTTCTAGTCTGTAATATTATTTATTTTCCTCCATGCACCTTTTACACTCATGGAGAAAGAAATTGATCTCTGACCAAATAATTGAATTTTTTGGGTGCTTTACACCCTACATTCCCTTTGTTATCTATAATTCATGTTTATTTTGTGATATACACATTGTTATTATTCATTCAATTTTCTGAGTTCGTTCTACTCAGAGTATATATATTGTTTTTTTTTTGTTACAATGGGCTTTTTACACCCTGCCTACACTTATAATTCTGCGGGCTGAACCTTATATATTTGGTTTATCTTTCTACTATGAACCTATCAATTGAACCCATCAGGAATATTAATGCAACGCTAGTTTCCCAGATTAGTAATGAAATTGAATTTTTACCATATTCAACAATTTTGAGTGATCTCAAATTCATGCAAATAAAAACTTCTTGAGACAGTTATTACTGCGTTTTTGTTTTTCTATTTCCGAAACCAGTATGGGATAATTGCCATGAACATGGCAGTTATTATTATTATGTTGTGATTTTGGAACGTTTGGCGTATGAACAATGAAGACACTATATCACCAATACACCAAAACTTTAACCTTAACTGTCGACGCGCGTTTCGCTAACTAAGTTAGCATCATCAGGAAATGATAATATAGTAGGAGAATTCCAGCACTATATGCTATTTGTGATTTTCCTACATTTCACAAGTGAATAAAAATCGATAGAAAAAATAATTTTTGTATTTGAATTTGGGAGGCTTTTACTTGGTAGAATTCCATTATCAATAACAGAAAGAAGTAATGCTTTTTGAGGAATTTTACTGAATAATTGTGATTCGTAACGCGTTTCACTACACCGTAGCTTCTTCAGACGAATGAATGTACATAATGTCATAATTTCTGTACACTGTTTTGGACAACATGGGGTGGCAAATTCAGCAACGTAGGATGCCTTGTAGAATACTCCAATAACTAGAAAATCTGCTTCCTGAAATTTGGAACTCAGTGACTCAAGAGTACATCCAAAATTCGTTTGAGGGGCTTCCGTGACGTATACTGGCAGTAATTAGGGCCCGGGGAGGAAACACTCGATTTTGAAAATGATTAGTAACCATTCGATGCTAGTTGATTGGTCTCTTCGCGAATGTTTGAAGATGGTAGAATTTTCTAATTTTCATTAACTCGAAAATTGTTGATATTTTTCATCATAAACTCATCTGTTTTGAATGATATCTTCTAATTTTACACTTCTGAAAGTTACCAAGCGGCTCTTGAATGACCAACCTAAAAGTTTATATAGTATTGTCGTAAAAGTAGGGTGATGCGACAATTTTTGTGAGAAGTGTATTTATGATGACCAGATGAGTGCGGGCGTTGAAAGAAATTCCTGCCCTCACCATCAATAAACCTCCACCAAAAACATAGGTAAAAATTTGCACTGGGCATGTCTCTCATTTCGACGTCTGTACACTGGAGGATGCCGATCGCAATGAAAAAGACAAAATCTCGATTCATTTGGAAACAAAACTCTCTCCCAATCACTTTCTAACCAATTGGCATGTTTCCTGGCTGAATTTCAACGAGCTCTTCGATGTGCGGCGGTTAGAGCTGACCTCGAAGTGCGAAATAAGGCCTCAAATTTCCTGAGACGTTGTCGCATCGTTTCAGTGCTAATTTGCACTCCACTGTTGAGTCAACGTTACATTTGAAGATGACAAGCAGTAGTGAACCGTTGTCTCAACGAGGAATTCTTAAATAACAGTCATGGATCGTCCTTTTCCAGGTCTGTTTTTATCTTTCGCCACTGCTTCATCACATTCTGCCAGAATCACATTTCGTAATTCGCGTTGTATTATTACCGAAAATTGAAATTTTCAAGAAGAAAATTGATCAACATCTTCTGTTATATAAGGTGGATTCTTGCAAAATTTCAACTTGTTTCTTTCATTTCATTTCCTAGGGGAGAAACATATGCACCAAGAATAACACCTTATTTTAGCGTAAGTAAGTAAGTCTGGCTTCAACTTTGCATATAAATACCAGAGTCTTAATAAAGCAATAATTTAGAAGAACAATGTAAGATAATAAAAGAATTTACATTGTTATGAATAAAGTAACGTAAACCGAAGTTATTTTGATGTCGAAAGGTTCATATATTCTAACAATGTTGCCTGACGAGTTAAGTTTTTCTTCTTTTCACGCAGAATTTTCTCGTAGCATACCAGTAACTTTTCCATTCC
The DNA here is from genome assembly GCA_013387265.2 of Cryptolaemus montrouzieri. Taxonomy (NCBI): domain Eukaryota; kingdom Metazoa; phylum Arthropoda; class Insecta; order Coleoptera; family Coccinellidae; genus Cryptolaemus; species Cryptolaemus montrouzieri. The sequence continues at coordinate 33,895,702 of JABFTP020000103.1, forward strand.
CCGTTTTGTAGTAAAAACGCGCTGTTCATCAGAATCTATTTTTTCTAAAATTTGTAAACCCGTTTGAATTGAATTGAGGCCCTCTGTTAAGTATGCAATTGCCATTTGATTTTCGATTCAACCGGGTCTAGCGAATCAGTTTGTTCAATGTCTTGCTCATGCGTACACATTTCTATAAGCTCGACAATTATTAGCTATAGATTGTGAGAATCTAGCAATTCTTGAACACCATCACGATCGAACTCCAAATTTAATTGTTTGGCGATATCGACCACTTCTACTATCGATTTATTTAGGATCTGAAACTGATTATTTCAGTGGTGAAAAAAAAGTATTTTCCAGTCGCCAATCCAATTTTTTTGTGAAACATCATTCCAAGATTGTCCAATAATTCCTACAGCATCTAAAACATTGAATTGCTTTCAAAAGTCTTCACCTAAGCTCTCTCATAGCTTCATGTGGATGAGCAAAGAATCGCCTTGTGTACTAAGCTTCAAATGTTTTAATGACTCCATTATACCTTATAACTACAATAGCAGCAGATAACCATGACAGAAGAGATAAAAGGTAGAATCCAAACGGCCAACCGATGCATGTATGCTCTGGAGAAGCTTCAGAGATGCAGAGGTCTATCTAGAATGTCGAAGCTAAAAGTTTATAAATCGATAATAAGACCTATTGTCACCTACGGGTGTAAAACCTGGACACTAACCAAAGACAATGAGGAAAAGCTTAGACGGTTCGAGCGTAAGATCCTACGGAAAATCTACGCCCCCACTACAGATCAATACCATACAAGAACTAATGCGGAACTAAATGAGCTATACAGAGACAGTAACATCATCCAGGAAATCAAGGCGCAGCGGTTGAGGTGGACAGGCCATGTCCAGAGGATGGGGAACGAAAGGCTGTGAAACTGATTTGGGAGGAGAAACCACATGGAAGGAGACCACCAGGACGTCCACGGTTGTGTTGGCGTGATAGTATAAAAGCAGATCTGTCTAAATTAAATATCCCCTTGTTGAAGTGAAGTTAGCCAAGTCCCACCCAGGGTTGTAGCGCTTTTAATGATGATGATGGTTCTTTGGTTAAAGCAAGCTGGTAGTGTTTGGTGGCTAAAATACAACTTCCACTCGTGGATCGAAATTGATTAGGGTTGTGAGAGGATGACCTGGTGCATTGTCAATCATTAGCATCACGTTAAATGGGATTTCTTTCAATTGGCAGTAACGTTCGATTTCGGGAGTAAAGTGATAGCCAAACTAGTCTTCAAAAAGGAAAGCTATCACCCAACCTTAGGCATTAGACTTTCAAATGACAGGCAAACCAGCTTTTGATTTATTCTTTAAGGCTCTTGGATTTCTGAGCGATTAACCAAGAGAGGTTTCAATTTACAATCTCAAGTTGCATTCGCACTAACCATCACTGTCAATCGATCCTTGGCGGCTTTAAAACCTGGAACAGTTTTCTCTCGGCGAGCAATAAAAGTTCTTTTAGGCATATTCTTCCATAAAAGACCAGTTTCATCTACTTTAAAAATGGTTTGGCTAGTGTAGCTACCTTCGTCTATCATTGTATTAGAGATGCAGCTTCTTTATCAGCGCTTGCCGCTTCTGCACTCCCTGCAATACTATGCCAATTACAACATTTCCTAAATCGGCTGAACCAACCGCTAGTACCTTTCAACACATTTTTATTCGCCTCCCTAGCTTCTTCTTTTGGTCTTTCAAAAACCTGCTTTGCTTGAAAGCACACTGTGTTTTAATCAACAAAACAATTTTTCACTCTGACTTGGTTATCACACCATGACTGAAACAATGTTTCCATCTGAGCGATAATACTGTGATGCTTACGGATGATACTTGAATTCAAAGATTGGATGTCTTCCACAGCTTTTATAATATTTTTTTACCTCTTGTAACCGTTCAAACTGTTGATTCTGGTAGATCAAATTTCTTTGCCAATTCAGAAATTTTAATTTTTGCTTCAGTATTTCATTATATTCAGTTCACACTCTAAAGACAGCGTTTTTTTTTCTTGTTAGGCACCAATGACTCATATTTTGTTCTTTTAGATGACATAATTAGAGATTATAAGCAAAACACTGCGAACGTAAAAACATTCCTTATGGAACACGTTGGAACCTGTCGCAAATTGAAAACTGAGATGGCGGAGCGGAAGAGCCGATGCGCGCGGCGATCAAAATGAATAACCGGGTATCTCCGAATTCGCGTGAAGTTGGGGTATTAATGTAAATGAAACAAGAATTTTATACTTTATTTATATGCAAGATCTATCATTCCAATTGCAACATCTTTCATATAAAATATGACACGTAACTAATTATTATTTGAAAATTGATAAGGAACTGAAATTCAATGAATAAAATTGAATGAACTTTCGAGTTAATGATATAAATATCCAATTGCATAATGTATCATCATATTTCTCAAATTATTAAATCAGTTAACTCTAATGATAATATTATCTATCACACTTCATTATATCAAATTGAGTTTAAATTTCACCTGAATTGCTTACAGGAAATTAATCGGTCCAAGAAAAAAGGTTCCGGAAATGAATGATGGCATTAAGCTTGCATATCAGCCATCGGTAAAGTGATGATTTTTGAATAGATAACTTTGAACAACTGAATCCGAAGTGAACAATGTTATTAGTGAAACTACATTGTGCCAAAAAATTAACTCACAATTTCGATAATTCAAATTTCTTTTTTAGTGGGCAGCTAATTATTAACACATGTTTTTCACGGATATGTCCCGACATATGCCAACAGAATTCGATGTTTTTTTCTTGGCATACATATTCCTACCATGGGAAATATAATGAAAGAAAAAATAGAAACTTTGTAAGGAGCCTCTGTGGTACAGTGGACAGAGATCTCCGCTTTGACACGGAAGGTCGCTTGTTCGATTCCAGCCAAGTTCTGGGTGTAGTGTTTGTCCCTTGATTGGTTACAAGAAAAACAACTATGCTGAAAAAATGACGCACTTGACAAATTCTTGTTCTATAAGGTCAAGGAAGGACGGACGTAGCATATAATGTCCGCGCCCTTCTTCTATACAGGGTGTTACATAATAGTATGTCAGAACTTGAGGGGATGAATCTACTTGCAATTTCAAGAAAAAAATTTCATATAAGGTCCGCAAAAGCTTCGTTACTGCAAATAATCATTTAAAAGGTGCAATCAAACTATGAGAACTCCAGGTATTGAGGAAGCAGTTTTGAAGTGTATTGATTTGAATCTTCATGTGAGTACAAGAAAAATTGGAAATCAGTTGAATATTTCACATGTTCTAGTTTGGAGGATTCTCCACGACTTTTCATTGTACCCGTTTCATATTCAACGCGTCCAAACTCTACTTCCTCGAGATTTTCCTTCAATACTGAATTTCTGCCGATGATTCTTAGATAAAATTAGAGAAAATGCTCATTTTGATAGTGAAATAATGTTCACAGACGAAGCTAACTTTTCGAGAACTACTATCACAAATTTTCACAATAATCAACATTTGGCTGAGAAAAACCCCCATTTGATTGAAGAATCTCATCATCGAGATGAGAAATGTCATATTTTTCGAACGACTGTCAAAAAAATTTTTCTTTAAATTGAACACGAAGAAATAATATATGGGCGATGTCAACCCAGATTATTGGATCCATAATGATTCTAAGACACCTATAGATCATAATCGGCATCACTTGGAAGACTGAACCTGGCCATCAGGGCTCTCTTGGTCAAACAGAGATGGAATTTGAGGAAATATCGCAGGTTATGTATTTTTTTTATTATCTCCTTAGTCCTTTTCATAACCTTGCTTCCTATGTAAAATCTTTTCTTAGATTTGTTTAGACATATAAGAAGTATGATTGTTGAAATATCTTTCTGCTGGTTTTCTTTTTCCATTGTTACAGATTCCTGTCCCAAACCCCCTTCCTTTCACCCTTGTCATCGTTTGGATATCATGGAATCCAAGAAAGAATGAAGCGGCTAAGCAGAAAAATCTTTGTTACTCTTTATGTACACACGATACTAATACAACATAAACAGACAGGGAAACGAGTTTTCTCCTCAGGTTTTCTCACTCGTTTATTGAATCATATACAAGATAATATGGTTCCCCTGTTACATTTCCTTAGCTCACACTTCTGTCTTTCTGACATACACCAAAAATATAGATACAAGCATTTATTGTAAATACAATTATTCGAATTTTTGTGAATCCTCTCTTTTTCAAAAGAATATATATACCAATATCAATTGCTTATATGCGTTAAACAACCTTTAACGTTTCCTAAATTCAAGGATATCGAACGTCAAATCAGAGAGTTATAGTTTCAAACTCGAGGATAATTTCTGCTTGATCGATTTTCATGCAGTGAATCATTCTACTCAAAGAATTTGTAGGCATGTACTTTAATTTCACAGTTATTTTAAGGTTTTACCTTTCAAAAACCATCTGATCAATTAACTTTCAACTGATTTAAATCATACTCTACTAATTCTGCAAGTTTTACGTTCTGATAAAATCATCGCTTTCAAGCAAAATTTTTCTCTATCTTTTTGGTTACTTGCTCTTCATCAGTAGAACCGCTTAATTTTTTTCGTGACACACATCAAAATTGTAGAAAAAATACAATTATTCAAATTTTGTATATATATATATATATATATATATATATATATATATATATATATATATATATATATATATATATATATATATATTTTTTTTTTTCTTTTGCCTAACACACTAAACGATCCCGCTTATCGGCAATTTCTTGAGGAGGAGTTACCTTTATTGCTCGAGAATGTGCCACTTTTGGTGAGAAACAGAATGTGGTTCATGCATGACGGGGCACCAGCACATTTTAGTGGAGAAGCTAGGGAATTCTTGAATAATACATTCAACAATCGATGGATAGGTCGGGGTAGGCCAGAATCATGGCCTCCTAGGTCCCCAGACTTGAATAGCTAAGGCTTTTTCTTACGGGGATATCTCAAAAGTTTAGTTTATATCACTCCAATGAACACTATAGAAGAATCGAGAAATCGAATATCAACCTCTTGTGACACGATGAGAAATACCCCAGGAATATTTCAAAGAGTGCATGATAATATGCGAAGAAGGACAGAGGCCTGTATTCTTGCAGGTGGAGGACACTTCCAGCAATTTATTTAGTTTTTAATTGTTCTTTTTTTAGTTTGATATTGAATAAGTACAAGTTGAGTCTCAGAAGACGAGCTATCGAAATAAAAGTAGATTTTGGCCATACCTATCGATTATTTCTATTATTTTTTTTATTTAGCGAAAAACATACAATTCAAATTCAATAATTTTTCACTCGAAAACGGTTGGAGATACGGAAAAATTACAAGTGTTGAAAAAGTTTCTAAATGGAACGAAGATGACGAAAATTGATTGTATGCTGATCAGTGGCGTACTGCAAAAAAGTTTGAAAGGGCAAAAGGAGACATAGCGTCGGAAAAGAAAACACCTTGTGAATTTCAGTTAAAATCTAGGACGTGTAATGATGAAAGCTGTAAAAAATAGCTTGCATTCCAAATTTGTGCTGAATATCTCAAAAACTGCAGGAGTTTTGAAGAGAAAAACATTTTTTTCCGGAAATTTCAACACCCTGTAGTTCCTAACGAAGCTTTTGCGGACTTATGTTTATATGAACTATATTGCACGTAGATTTGCCCACTCAAGTTGTAACATACTATTATGTAACATGTATTATGTCTAGCTTGGCGTATTGATTTCCAGGTGCGAATTCCACGTGAGCTTACTATCCAAAGTAACCCCCAGATATTTTGCTTCCTCCGCAACCTGAATAAACACTCTACCTAGGATCGCGAGAGAGACAAATATACTTATTTTCCTAGTGAATGGTACCATAAGAGTTTTGTGGGGGTTTATGCTAAGTTTTTTCACTCTCACAGGACCCCTGGATAGCTGAAAGAGCCTCCTGAAGTCTGTCGTAAACATCGTCATCTCTGACAGCTAAAATGCCTATATTGTCAGCGTACGCTTGTACATAAACATCCAGTGCGCCGATTATAGCCATAAGGTCATCAACCAGCAGAGACCACAACACTGGGGATGATACTCCTCCCTGCGGTTAGCTCCTGCCAACCACAAAACTGACTACTTCCCCTTTCAGGGAAATGCTGATCACTCTGGCATTTAGCTAGCCCATTCCACAATAATATTTGGTACTTATCTAGGTCTCGCAGTCCCTCATAGTGAACTAGTGGAAACCGCATTAAATGCACCCTCAATGTCCATCGGAAGAGCCTAATTAGGTATGGAAGGTCATTTACCCTTGCTGTAAGAGCGAGGCAGGCAGAATACCATCCTCCCAAGGAGCTTTAAATAGCTTGAATGGCCGAATCGCCCACCTAACTGCTCCGGGCTCGATGATCGTTCTTGCGTTCTTCCAATCTTCCTTTTTTTACCTCTTAACAAGACCCTTCAGCGCGACGGTGTCACAGCTATCACTGATATCAAGAAACTGACAATCTGGAAAGTGTGTTCTCGGAAGAATCCCCATCATCTCTCTTCCAGAGCTAGCTACACTATATCGCGTGATTTATTTTCTTTCGGAATACTTTCTGGACGCCAATGATCTTTCGGGTGATTCCGGCAATTCTACCGGCTGATTTTACAGGCTAGTACCACCGCGCTTGTCCTATATCGTTTGGAATATTGAGATTATTGAAAAAGTGTCAATCGTTTTTCATCAATACATTAAACTTATCTGAATTATCCTACTAATTCCTATAATTTTACACAAAAAAATCTCAGAATACCATATTAACTCGAGAGAAACATTAAATGCAGCTGGCTATTTTCAATTGAATTTAGCGAAATCGAGAATAATGCACAATTTTTTAAATGAGTCATTGACGCATAAGGAAATAAAACTAGAATGATTCATAACATCTTTAAGTTTGTCGGTTCCGGAACAATGGATCTGGTTCATTGATAACCAATTTACACGTAGGAATGCGAATGAGTTAAATAAATGTTTTCGAAGGAAATAAAACGAAATTCAAGTACAATATGTCAGAAAGAATTGATGCTGTTATTGAACAGTAGAGAAATTCAAACTACTATGTTTTTGATAGCACTAAATATACAGGCTGTTCCCAAAGCTCTATGACCAACTTGAGAGGTGGTTCCTGATGAAATTCTTAGACAAATCTTTTTAAATTCGGACATATTCAGCTTCAAAGATTTCATCCGCACATAAAAATTACAACTACCGAGAATAACATCGCCAAAGTTCGCCAAATGGTGCTAGTCAACAGCCGAATTAAAGTGAGAGTGATAGTAGAGGTTAAAAAACGTGTTTATCACATATTAAATCTGTCCGCGCGTTTGCTCACGTTAAACCAACGTGTTCGGATGAACATTTCCAACGTTCTGTTGCAGTTTAGGCGCAATAAATCCGAGTTTTTGTTCCGAATGATTACTGTAGATGAAACTTGGATACACCATTATACGCCAGAAACAAAAATATAGTCCAGACACTGGACTATATATATAACCGGTCCCAAGAAAAGCAAAAACTGTTTTTTCGGTTGGGAAAATGATGGCGTCTGTATTATGGGATAGTCATGGAGTTATTTTAATCAATTATCTTCAAGAAGGAAAAACCATCACAAAAACATACTACACATTATTACTTAACAAGCTAAAAGAACTTGCGGAAAACCGACGACATTTACAGAAAAAGAAAACCATTTTTCACTGCGACAACACATCAGATCTAGTTCCAAGCGACTTTTTTTTTTGTTTCCTCATCTAAAAATTGAGCTCGGAGACACAGATTTTCGTCAAAAGAAGAAGCAATCATCTTCATGCACCACTATTTTGCAGAGAAAAACGCCGAGTAGTATTTGGACGGGTTACAGAGGAGGGAACATCGCTTGGAAAATTGTGTAGAGTTACAAGAAGACTACATTGAAAAATAAAGAAAATTTTCAGAAAATATCCTTTATCTTTGTTAGATCAGAAATTTTTCAGACCACCCCCGTATGAAAGTGATTGTGAGGTGTTACCCCAGATGGAATGAAATACATATCTTGTTGTACAGAAGGTGACATTTATAGTAAAATCGTTATGAAGAATGTTGATAGAACTTTTGATAGATAAATGTCAGAATATCTTTTTCGATAGAGAGAATGTTGTTTCGAGACCTTAAATTCTTCGAATTGACAATGTATTCCTTCAGTTATGGAGAATATGCAGATATGATCTATGTTTATGGCTTTTTTTATGGAAAAGAACTACAAGAGGATACCACTGAAAATTCAAGAGCAATTTTGTGGTGATGAAATACAAACTAATTGTAATTGCCGGTTCGGTGGCGTAGAGGATATGATGCTCGTCTCCTGCGCAGAGGTACCTGGGTTCAATCTCCACAAAGTCGGTGCGATTTTTCGGATTCTGGGAATCGCTTGAGTATCCATCTTTCGGAGGAGATGTAAAGTCGTCAGTCCTGACTAAAAGGAATGTGTTGGACATTAAAGATCGCCCACGAGAGGGGTTCGACAAAATTCCTGGGTTAGTGAGGTGACAGAATTCCCCAGTGTGTCATTGGCTGAAAGGCGGATATAGAGCACGTTAAAGGAATAACAAACAAACAAACTAATTGTAATTATCTTGATTAAAAGCAAAAACTAATTTTGAATTGACTTTATGTTGCGGTTGTCAACATTTATTGAAGAAAATGAAAAATAAATAAAAAATCATATCAATCTTTACAAGTGTTGCTGAAAATGATCGCCTACAACTTGAATGCACAGTTCTCATCTGCGAAGTGACTTCAGAAAAGTATGATCTTCAGCATTTCTAATTCTTTGGTGGCAATGTTTATCCGTTCTCATAACTGCTGGATATTTGTTATCTTTACACTGTAGACGAGTTGTTTAATGTAGCCCATACATAGAAGTTTAGCGGGTTGAGATCCGGTGACCGTGGTGGCTAAGCCTTTGGAGCTTTCCTGCCAATCCATCTATTCGGAAAATAATCATTCAGCCACTCAACAACTATTCTTCCTTATTCGGACTTGCTTCTGAATAAAATTTAGCGGAATATCATAAATCAAATTGAACAACGTGTACTGTAGAAAACTTCGATAAGTAACGGCATACAATCTTTTATTTACAATTTGAATGGGCAAGAAGCTTTTATTACAAAGCCACCCATAACGTTGATACTGAACCTCTTCTGGCAACGTCTTTGTCTAACCGCATTTGGATTCTACGGGTCCCAGAAATGATTCTTATGGAAAGTATCTATACCATCTCTTGTGAAGCATGATTCATCCAACCATGAAATGTTAGAAATGGAATCTGGATCTTGAGCATATTGCTGCAGAATCCAGCAACAAAATGTGAAGCAATGCTGCTCGTCCCCTGCATTTAATGCATCTCTGCCGATGATAAGGGTGCAGTTCCTCTCTTTTCAAAACACGCGACACATTTGAAATGCGCCGAATATTTATCGAAGGATTATCTTCAATACAGTCTATAATGTTCTCGTTTTATATGCTGACTCTACAAGGACGTACATGTTTTGGCTTAAGTGTTCCCGTTTCTTTGAACCTTCTAAGTGAACACAAGTTAACACCGTTGACAATCGGGAAATCAAAGTCAACTAGATGTTTTAAAAATTTCAATAATCCTCTAGTCTACTAAACACTAGGAAAGCATGGATGACCAAAGAAATTTGTAAAAACTGGTTTTTATAGCAGCTTCTTCCTGAGGTGAGTTTTCACATATTTCTTTGACTTTATAATTCAGCGAACAAAAACGTTCACAGGTTAAAACGAAAATGTTTCTATCTAAGCCATCCTTCTGTTAGATAATAATAAGATAATTTATGTCAAATTAATGCCACATATGTCATACCCTTTATTCAACCCATGGATCAGAATGCGTTGAGACTTACTAACCTTTTTGACGTGACAACGTCTTATAATTCGATGGAGCCGGCTGCACGCACGAAAAAATATGACTCATGCGGCGTTACCTCGCTCTGAGGCTTGAAGTGCAAGCGAGAGCGGGGAACGAGCGACATAGAAACACATTCGTACTTGTGAAAACTATGTACATTATAAAAAATAAATAAAAATTGACATAATTGTATTTATGCGTACAAATAAATGTAACTTGATCAATTCAATTATGATTTCCATTTACCTCCTTCTCTATATCCATACAAAATATCTATCAAACAAATGAAATCAAAATTTTCTTTTGAAAACTGCAACCATTCCATCAGTATTTTCTTATGACGTCACGTTCAACTATCGTCAGTAAACCGACTTTACAGACAACCGATTTCTTTTTTACAGAAAAATCTTGCTTAGCTCTGTTATATCCAAAAGTAATAGACTAACAGACGCTCTTGAGACAATAACTTTGAAAGATGCTTCTCTACATTTACATACGGCTTGGGAACGGCTGAAAAGGACAATGATAGTAAAGTTTTGGCATAATACACTCCCCACAAAAATTGTTGCATCTCCCTACTTTTACGACAATACTATATAAACTTTTAGGTTGGTCATTCAACAGTCGCTTGATAACTTTCAAAAGTGTACAATAAGAAGATATCATTCAAAAACGATGAGTTTATGATGGAAAATAACAATTTTCGAGTTAATGAATAATTAAAAAATTCTACCATTTTCAAACATTCGCGAAAAAACCAATCAACTAGCATCGAATGAATACTAATCATTTTCAAACTCGAGTGTTTCCTCCCCGGGACCTAATTACTGCCAGTATACGTCTCGGAAGCCCCTCAAACAAATTTTGGATGTACTCTTGAGTCACTGAGTTCCAAATTACAGGAAGCAGATTTTCTAGTTGTTCTCAAGACATCCTACGTTGCCGAATGTACCACTCCAGGTTGTCCCAAACATGTTCTATGGGATTCAAGTCGGGACTTCTGGCTGGCCATCTTAAAATATCAATTTCGGCATTTTGCAGAAATTCTGTAACTACTCTAGCTACATGAGGCCGAGCATTAACATGCATATAAATGAAGTTTTCGCCAATCAGTAGGCCAAAGGGTACAACATGGGGTTCAAGGATATCTGCGATGTATCGAGGCGAATTCTTCCATTATTCACTGGAACCAACTCAGTTCGACCATGGAAGAAAATGCCTTCCGACGCCATTACTGATCTCCCTCCGAAGTTTTCGGTTTGCCGGATATTGCATTGCTGATATCGTTCCTCAGGTCGTCTGTATACATGCATGCGTCTGTCATTTGATACTAGATAGAACCTGGACTCGTCGAAAAAGAGAACATTCGACCATTCTGGAATACCCCAATTTGCATGTTCCCTCGCAAACTAAAGTCTTGCGACTCGATGCTCTCTGGTGAGACGCGGGTCGGTAGAAGCCACCCTTGGTCTGATATCGTGTTGCAATGAAATATGCACATTTCTGTGAAGTGCAAGTTCATTTTGTAGCATTCTAGCCGTACTGTGCCGAACTCTTAGTGCAGTTAAACGAAGCCAACGATCATCAACTGATGTTGTTATCCGATTTCTTTCCTGTCGGGCCCTTCTTCCATATTCTCCTGATTCGTGGTACCGATTAATTGCTCTTGAAATAGTGCTTTGGTTAACGCTCGACAAGTTAGCCACGTAACGTTGGATTCGCCCCTCCTCTATAAATGTTACAATTCTTACCACTTCATGACCACTCATGACGTTCAGCAGTCATTACAATAAATTAAAAGATTCGAAAATCTACAAGAAACACAGACAACTTGCATTAATTTAGCGTGAAAGCTGGATACAAATTGAATGAATACTGATAGTCAAATAAACTCATTCTTGTTTCAGACGTGTTTGAGATCAGATGGAAACAAATGTTACAACATAGATAAGATTTTTTCTCCTCATATGTCCAAAAACATAAGTTGACAAAGAAACTGCGATCGAGCTGCTTAATCGATTGTGGAATTCAGAATAACAGGTGATGCGACAATTTTTGTGGTGTGTGTATTTACGAAAACACAATGTAGATGAGAAGGAATCTACCTTTAGCTGTGCTTCGCGAAATTTGGACACAAAATGTACCGGAAACAGCGATTAACGATATTCTTGATTTATTTCATGCTCTTGCACCTTCTGATTACACAATGCAAGACACTGAAAAATGGAATGAAGATATTTTAAATAATGACACTGACGTGGGAGCAGATGAGGAAAGTGATATTTCTGAAGATAACGGCTGTGAAGCTCCGAAGCTATTGTAGCTATCAAAATTGTTTCAGAATGGGCAGAACAAGAAAATGTTGATGTCAGTGACATGGTGACTTTAGAATGAAATCAGGAAAAATCAGTCAATGCAAGTTTGCTCCAAAAAAATTCAAACTAAAATAACTTCATTTCTCAAATAACTACACATATATGTATACTAACTGATGATATCCAAATGTATGTATACGTACATCCCAAATAAAAATTGAAGAATATGTAAATGTGTTCTTCTTTTTCGATTCATACATTCATAGGTGTGAACATATAGAGGAAGTAACAGCACCGAATTTTTCAATTTTTTTTCACATTATCGCGAGTCTACTGTATACAGGAATATCCACCGGGACCGTCCGTTAAAAACTTTTTAAGTTCCAATTACAATATCAAGCTGAAATTTTATACGCGGCCATAACTAGCGATTTCCAATTGGAGTGAAATATTTTCGATGTGATACCATTTCCGGATATACCGGAAGTAGGTCATCACTTCGTTATTTCAAATAGCAATCTACACTTTTACTATACATCTAGAACCGACATTTGAGCAAGGCATAAAATACCCAAGTTGTTGGCACTTATCTGTCAAAACTTTTGACAGATTTAATTATTTTTGTTATAAACTCGATTTTTGAGGAACATTTAAAAAAATTGTAGCTCGTAGATCTTTTGCACTACAGACACAGTTTTTGCTTGGGTGGATAGAAGAAGGATCAAGGAATTTTTTAAGCAATCTACACATGTCAAATGTTTATTGCGTTATTTTGTATGATTTTTTCAATTTGGCCTTTTTCAAACAGCAATAACTAAATTTTTTCAAATTGCACGTGCCAATTTTTATATCGTCATTAGATGAAGCGTCAAATTTCAGATGGAATTGTATAAGCATGTACTATACCCATCTCTTATAGTTCCGAAATAATTTGGGAATATATTGAATTTGGATGAATTTGCAAGAACTAACAGAATGCTTTGGAATATTTGAATCAAGCAACTGAACTGGCTACGCTCACCTGACAGGTGCCTAAAATTAATGTACTTGTCACTTCCTTCATTCGAATTTGATATTTCAACAGGAATTGTCCTTATTTCAGATTGAAAATATCCAAAAAATACAACACATTTGGAATAAAACCACTGGTTTTTCAAACTAAAATATATTAAATCTTTTTTAATTCATTTTGGAATGTAAAAAAGTAGTGGGTAGAAATTGCAGGCACTTCAATAACCATTTTACAACTTTATCGTCTATGGGTAAAAAAAAATTCGAAGCATTAGAAGCAATTTTCTACAATAAGGATGCCCTCCTAGTTTCCTCAGGATCAATATTACGAAAAGCATTATGAATGCGCTCTAGTAACTCTTCTTAACTTCTTACAGGAATAAGATACACTTCACTCTTGATTTTGCCCCATAAATAAAAATCGAGGGGCGTCAGGTCCGGAGAACGCGGAGGCCATAGATTTGGTCCTTGCTTACCTCACCATCTATCTAAAAAATTTGCTAATGTTCCTCTCAAAATTTCCAGGTATATTTGTCCATTAATATTTTCCTCATAAATGTGATAAGCCAACAAATCATTCATTATAATTGCAAAAACGTTCACGCTGAATTTATTTTGGAAATCAATAACCTCAATGAAATGTAGATTTTCTGTGGCCCAAACATGTCGATTTCTCCTGTTATTCCACTTTCATTGAACTTGGCTTCATCAGACCATATATTTTTTGCAGAATTGTCTCATCTTCTTGAAGCCGAATTAATAAATTTTCACAGAAATTCAGAAATTTAGCCGCTTGGGAAGGTCAGTTGGTTTCAATTTTTGTAGTCTGATAAAAGAATACGGATGCATGTTATGTTTTCTTAAGGATCCTTTGAATGGAAGTATAACTCAATCCAATATCCATTGATGCTGACTTAATGGACGCATGTGTATTAATTTGACTGTCGTCGTCCTCGAGAATTGGTTTTCTTCTAGTTTCTATGTATTTTGTTCCTCCAAATTGCAGAAAATTGCTTCTAATCCTTCGAAATTTTGTTTTACTCATAGGCGTCAAATTCGGAAATTGGTTATTGAATTGCCTTCAAGTTCTATCCACCACTCTTTGACATTCGCCATGAATTAAAAAGAGATTAAACATATCCTCGTTTGAATAATCAGCCATTTCATTATTAATCTGGTGTTTTTCAGAAATTTTCCCTTCAAATTACCAACAATTCTTGTTGAAATATAAAATTCGAATGAACGAAGTGACAAGTACATTAATTTTAGGCACCTGTCAGGTGAGCGTAAGCAGTTCAGCTACTTGATTCAAATATTTCAAAGCATTCTCTGTTAGTTCTTGCAAAATCATCAAAATTTAATATATTCCCAAATTATTTCGGAACTATAAGAGATGGGTATAGTACATGCTTATACAATTCCATCTGAAATTTGACGCTTCTTCTAATGACGATATAAAAATTGGCACGTGCAATTTGAAAAAATTTGGTTATTGCTGTTTGAAAAAGGCCAAATTGAAAAAATCATACAAAATAACGCAATAAACATTTGACATGTGTAGACTGCTTAAAACATTCCTTGATCCTTCTTCTATCCACCCAAGCAAAAATTGTGTCTGTAGTGCAAAAGATCTGCGAGCTACAATTTTTTTAAATGTTCCTCAAAAATCGAGTTTCTAACAAAAATAATTAAATCTGTCAAAAGTTTTGACAGATAAGTGCCAACAACTTGGGGTTGTAGAGTTCTAGATGTATAATAAAAAAGGTAGATTGTCATTTGAAATAACAAAGTGATGACCCACTTCCGGTATAACCGGAAATGGTATCACTTCGAAAATATTTCAGTCCAATTGGAAATCGCTAGTTATGGCCGCTTATAAAATTTCAGCTTCATATTGTAATTGGAACTCAAAAAGTTTTTAACGGACGGTCCCGGTGGATAGCCCTGTATATTTCATTCCATGTATGATAACACCACAGAATTACTCTCGTAAGATGAGAATTGTGATTTCTGGACTCGTGAGAATAAAATTTTTGATGATGCAGTTGTCACCAATTGGTTTTAGAATTGCTTAAGGAAGTGCCTTTCTAAGTTTTTCATAGCACTTGGGGGACATCCTGTATGTAGGTACATATCCCATCGCTGGAGTGAAACACCGTCGAACAAGTATTCGGATATATAAGGCATGAGAACACTGGGTATACTTGCTTTTTTCTTTTCTAAATCTTTTTAATGTGCACACTTGTAAGTCGAGCCAGGCGATTGCTGTAAAGGTAAAATTTTCTACGTTGTAGCTATACTAGATCTTAACAATTTATTATACTCTGTCATCTATCACCTGGTATATTGGGTGCGGCTTCTAGAAACTGGAGATTTAAAACCATCCATCGAGAAAACTGCTTCCCCCAACAATCTAACACCAATAAAATAGAGACTTTTCCTTTAATCTCACCCACACTCTTGTAATTAACAATGCAGCTCCGAATTTGAATTTACAAAGTTCAGCGACACTTTCCCTTAAAGAAACCGATGTCCCCCCAGTCAGGAAGCATGAGTACATAATTTCCAAGTGTATAATTGGATTGTGAACGCCTTTTCTAGAAATCCTCGACATCGAGGTCAGCATCACGAAACCACATGAATGTTTCATATGAAACTAACGACATTAATATTACTAATAATTAAATTAGAACTGTAATTTGCATGAATAACCTAATGAACATATAAGACGATGAGAAAACTTGATGCAAGTCACTTTTTATATCTTTAACATATCCATATTTGAGGAAGATAAATTTTCAGCGAATTTCGAAAAGAGAAAAAACTATGGAATATAACAATGAAGGATAGTTATTTTAAATCCTGAAAAATGAGAAAACGATTTTTTCGTTGATTAACAAAATACACTCCTCACAAAAATTGTCGCATCACCCTACTTTCACGACAATACTATATAAACTTTTAGGTTGGTCATTCAAGAGTCGCTTGGTAACTTTCAGAAGTGTAAAATAGGAAGAAATTCAAAAGAGATGAGTTTATGAGTAGAATTAAGAAATTCTACCATCTTCAAACATTCGCGAAGAGACCAATCAACACTCAAAATCGAATGTTTCCTCTCCGGGCCCTAATTATTACCAGTATACGTCTCGGAAGCCCCTCAGACAAACTTTGGCTGTACTCTTGAGTCACTGAGTTCCAAATTTCAGGAAGCAGATTTTCTAGTTGTTGGAGTGTTCTACAAGGCATCCTACGTTGCTGAATTTGCCAACCCATGTTATCCCAAACATATTCTATGGAATTCAAGTCGGGACTTCTGGCTGACCATCTTAAAATATCAATTTCGGCATTTTGCCAAAATTCTGTAACTACTTTAGCTGCATGAGGCCGAGCATTATCATGCATATAATGAAGTTTTCGCCAATAAGTGGGCCAAAGGTTACAACATGGAGTTCAAGGATATCTGCGATGTATCTGGCCGCTGTCATTCTTCCATTATTCACTAGGACTAACTCAGTTCGACCATGGAAAGAAATGCCTTCCCAAACCATTACTGAGCCCCCTCCGAAGTTTTCGGTTTGCCGGATATTGCATTGCTGATACCGTTCCCCAGGTCGTCTGTATACATGCATGCGTCTGCCATTTGATAGTAGATAGAACCTGGACTCGCCGAAAAAGAGAACATTCGACCATTCTGGAATACCCCAATTTGCATGTTCCCTCGCAAACTGAAGTCTTGCAACTCGATGCTCTCTGGTGAGACGCAGGCCGGTAGAAGCCACCCTTGGTCTGATATCGTCTAGTTGCAATGAAATATGCACATTTCTGAAAAGTGCAAGTTCATTTTGTTGCATTCTAGCCGTACAGTTCCGAACTCTGAGTGCAGTTAAACGAAGCCAACGATCATCAAACTGGTGTTGTTATCCGATTTCTACCCTGTCCAGCCCTTCTTCCATATTTCCCTGTATCGTGGTACCGATTGATTGCTCTTGAAATAATGCTTTGGTTAACATTCAACAAGTTAGCCACGTAAGGTTGGCTCCGTTAAAAGTGTTACAATTTTACCCTCATGATCACTCAAATAGCGTCCAGGACGTTCAGCAGCCATTACAATAAATTCAAAGATTCGAAAATCAACAAGAAACACAGAAAATTTGCATTAGTTTACCGTGAAAATTGAAGAGAAATTGAATGAATACTGATAGTCAAATAAACTCATACTACATAGATAAGATTTTTTCCCCTCATGTCCAAAAACATATGTTGACAAAGAAACTGCGATTGAGCTGTTTAAACGATTGTGGAATTCCGAATACCAGGTGATGCGACAATTTTTGTGGTGTGTGTAGTTCATTTATTCCAAAGCCGTCAAGTGAAATACAAGAAGAGGTGCGTTTTTACTCTATGCGTGTGGCAAATTATTTCATAGTTTTATTTTGTATTCCATTGACATGAGTCAAATTTGAATCTAATCTTGTTGTTTTTATCACTCTTTGATGATTTTTCATTATTAGTCATATTTTTTAATTGAATAAAATGATATTCAAATTTTCACTATTATGACAAACTTATGATGCATTTCACCATATTATGGCTTTTTCACAGAAGAAGTACATTTGAAAGGAGGAAACCCCCTCTGGTTAAGACGACGAAAACTTCTCCTGAACTATTCAGCTAGTCCCATCTAGAATCCCAACAATCCAATCTCAAGAACACTTTCGCAAATCCCGTCTAACAGAAATGCTCATAATAATGCCCCATCCAAACGTCTGCAATCAACCTTACAATCTCTTCTTCCAATAACTGAATCAGTCTCTCAAAAATCACCCTTCTCTCTCACTCAATCCCCCTTTGGTATCTGATGTCACCTGAAATCGACACGAGCCTCAGTAATTCCAATAAAATAGGAACTGCGTCTACCCTTTTCCGGCCAGCATTTCTGGAACCCACTCCCAGAAGATAATTCAACAGAATTCTCTACATCGATGCCTCCAAATCAGACACCCATGTAGAAACCTCAGTCACAACTAACTCAGACATCCCCAAAACCCATCTCTTAACCCAAACAAGCTGCATACATACAGAAGAACTATTCGCAGTACTACAAGCTCACAAAACACTCTCATCAGACGACAAAAAAGCAGCGGTTTCATTGACATCATTAAAGTCAATAAACGAAATGTTCACTCAACACCCTTTCGTTCAAAATATCCACAAAACTCATCGACTCGCCAGTCAAGGCACATCTGTCACTTTGATCTGGGTACAGTACACACACAAACAGCATCTACAGAACAGTTGGCCCTAGAAGAAATCTATCTGCGAAACGATGCTAAAAATGAGATGAAGAATATCGTTAACAGAAAATAGCAGCGTAAGTGGGACTCATCTCAGAACAAACTGCATGAAATACAAGCTTCAGTGCAATCCACGAAACTACCACATATGCCCAGAAAACAAAAAGTGATCATTCGCACTGGACACACGAGATTAACTCATGAACACCTGATGACCTCTCAGCCGCAACCACAATGTGAGTCCTGCCCCGGAACGTCCCTCACCGTAAAGCATATCCTCACGACATGCCCATCATATCAAGAAGCGCGACAATCGCAGAAAATTGGAGGGTCAATAGCAGGCACTCTCAGCAACTCACAAAACTTTGGTAAATTACTGAAATTCCTCGAGGCAACGCAACTGTATAACCGTATTTGAAAAATACCTCTTTTATTTAAACATGATTATCTAATATAGTACACATGCATTATATATTGTCAATGAACTCTGTAGTCGAGACATAATAAATAAAATGAAGAAAAAGGAGGAACTAGGAGTAAAATCCAAACAGGGTTGCTTCTTTCAAGAACTGGAAAGATTAAGTCATGTTGACGAATTTAGGTTTTGACTATTAAGTAAATTTCCGGAATTTTTCTGTTTATTGATTTTCAATGTATACATAGTTTCAGTTTTAATATCTTATTTTCATTATGTAAAATATCAAAATTACTAGTAAAATCATAGTTTTCTTCCAGTAGATAATTTGCATAGTGAGAGTCTGATTGTTTTTGAAAACTGCGTTTGTCCTCTGATAACCTAATATTAGAATTTCTTGAAGTTCTACCGATATTAATTCTATCACAACTTCCACAAGAGAGCTCATAAACAATTGATCTGTTTCATTTATGAATTTTCGATTTCTGGTCTTTAATATATCTGCCTAGAGAGTTATTCGTTCTGAAATATATACTCGAATTAAGAGCTGAGAAAAATGACTTTAAATGCAAGTTTGGTTTACGAATATAAGTTAATATATTAATTTTTGTTTGGTCTCTTTAACACTAGCAAAAACTTCATGAATTACATGTTGAAATTGTTTGAGACACTTAATCATACTAGAATTATAACGAATATTGACCACATTTGTTTCATGATATTGAGCTCTTTTTCAAGAAATTATTTTCGGTGATTGGTATTGTGGTTAGTCTATGTATCATAATGTTAAAAGCAGCTTTTTTATGTTCATGTGGATGTGCGGAAGAATTGTTAATGGTAATATCTGTATGGAAGGGTTTATTGAAAATAGAAAAATCATGTCTGTGATCAATTTTGGTTTTAGTTAAATCTATAAGGTTGCTGGAATTTCTAGTTTAGTTCCATAGTGAACTTTATATTAGAGTGTATTGAATTTATGGAGGTACTAAAGTAATCTAATTATCGATTTGTACCAGTAAAACAACAGATTATGTCATGGACATGTGTTTCGACAGCAGATGATTATAAATCATTTTCTCAATGTTATTCAGGAAAATGTCTGCTAATAAAGGACTTAGAGGATTATCTATTATTGTACAAATATTCTTGTTCCGAACATGCTTCTAAAAGATGCCTATGTTTGATTTCGAAACTTGGAATCGAAAATTATTTTAAACTTTTTAACTCGACCAGTCATAAAAAGCTTCTTGTTTTCCAATTTTTTATACTATTATCTATTTTGAAAAGATGAAACAAAGAATTGTTTGTTCATAGCATATTCATCGAATTTTCATCAACAATATAATCTTCAATGTTTGATAATGAACCTTGAATTATTAATGAATATCGCCATTCCTTAATGTATTCCCAAGCATCATTGTATATAAAGAATAGTTATTTCACGGACAGGGGGGGAGAAGGGACAGAAGACAATAATATCAAAACTACAAGTATCAGTTCTTTGCGAAAGAGATCATAAATTTCAACGAGATTCATTCATTTCATATATTTCAACTAAAATTATCACATATTTTTCTACCTAATTCGAATTATGCGCGAAAACGCTAGTAGATGCATCTGAGGTCGATGAAGAAAATCAAGAGATGATTGCACAATTCGGGCGTACTAAATGAAATCTACCAGATTTAGTTCGCTAATTTATTTAGGTGAAGACCACGTTGATATAATTTAAGGTCATCATTTAAAGTGGGAAACCCGTATCAATAAATTGGTATCTAAGCTGAGAGGTTTGGTGTCAAAATTCAAACAGCTTTCGAATATTTTGGATATACCCCAAATGATGAGACTTTACTCGCCATTAATAGAATCTCAACTACGTTATGGAATAATTGCTTGGGGTGGGGCTTATAATCATGTTTTGAATAAGTTGAAGATCCAACAAAAGTGGTTACTCAAAATTATATATAAAAAAGAAATTCAATATCCCAGCATACTTCTTTACGAATTATCTAGTGCATGGGATGTGTACCAGTTATTCTGCTATTTTATTATAAATAATCTGAAAGTTAATATATCAAATCAAAGTACATCTTCAAACGCAAAAAATACAAGATATGGACAATTTTCGCTTTACATTCCAAAAATGGAAAAGACAATTAGACAAACCGCGATTGTACAATAAACTTCCTTCGTACATCAAATGCATTGTGAATCTCAAAAAGTACAGAATCTCTTTAAGAAAATGGATAACGTCAACAGAGAGAGATACTATCAGATATTATATAGATGTAAAAAATGATGTTACTTGTAGGTGAGCTGCGCCCTGTTGTTCTGGTTGTACCTTACGCTACCTAATTATTGTGTCGTATTCTGCTTCGAGAATTCAAAACTGTCCTAGTCGATGTAACATTGCTATAATCTCATGTTAAATTTCATTCAAAATATGTGTAAAAATCATATAATCCCCCACCACAAGTCTTTGGATTTTGTGAGGTTTTTCACTTTATTGTATTGTGTGTAATTTCTATATAAACACCTCAAAAAAGTTTAGGGAACACTTCTGAATATCGATATATCGTATCCAGAACGATCAATATGGATGATGTTTTTTAAGAAATGAACACCTGCATCAATTTCTCACCGAATTATGTAGAGTGCCGCAACAGATTTTAGTTTTTTTTTATAAAAAACTGAAAATGCAGCAGATGCCACGCTGCTTTATAATCATTTCATGTATTCAGTGTTTGTAATCAGTTAGTTGGCACTTTGTTTCTGTTGTAAGCACAAATAAAAGATTCAAGTTTTGTGATTCGAGCATGGAAAGACGACATTTGACTAGAGAAGAGATGTTACGAACGTTGGCATGCTCCAAGCTGGGAGCTCACAACGGGAAGTATGCAGGGTTCTGGGAAGTAGCCCAAGTGTCATAAACCGTTTCAATGAAACAGGTAGCGTAGAAGAACGCCATACAGGTCGTTTCAGGATTACTGCAGTCGCCCAAGACCGATTTTTGGTTTTACAAACCAGAAGAGTTCGTACTACCACAGCATCTCAATTAGCTCAAGAGCTATCACGAGTTCATAATGTACAAATTTCCGACCAAACTGTGACAAATCGACTGCACGAAGGTCAACTCCACTCCAGACGTCCTTTAAGAGTTCCACAACTGACCCATGGAGATCGCGCTGCTAGTTTAGCTTGGTGCCCAGAACACGTAAACTGGGATCAATTCGGGAAGAATTGGAATATGGAGGGAACCTGAAAAGCAAAACCGTCTCCAGCATGCTCGATAAGTTGTTAGACAGGAAGGGGGATCAGTGATGTTTTGGGGAGGTATACGCCCTGGGTGGAAGAACTGACCTCGTTTTCATACAGAACAACCTCACGGGAAATTCTCACGCAAAAGAGATAGTTTTACCTGTAGTGGTACCGTATCTCCAAACAATGGGTCAAAATCCACTCTTCCAACAAGATAATGCCCTCCTCATCGTGCAAGTGTTGTCTTGAATGTTCTTGAAGAGAACGATATCGATCTTCTACCGTGGCCATCCTGCTCCCCAGATCTGAATCCCATCGAGCATGTGTGGGACACCCTAAACAGAAATCTCCTGCGTCAAAACGGCTTCCATCATGAACAGGAGCTTTGATTAGCAGTTCAGGGGGCTTGGAATGACTTAGGCCAAAATGTAATAGACAATTTAATATTGAGCATGCCGCGACGATGCCAAAGTGTCATTAATAACAGAAGTGGACCTTCTGGGTACTGAAAAATATAAGTGCTTCCATATCGTTTCGAAAATATTAGTTCAGGATTTTTTTTTGTTTTACCGAATTTCGTAATTTTCAAATTTCAAATTTTTTTTTAATAAGTGCTTTGGAGAAGTCAAATATTATTTTGTTTTCTTGAGAATACATTATATACAATACATCCCAACAAACACCGAAAGATTTCTATAAATTCGAATCATCAAATTCATATTTTGAAGATATTGGTATGTGTTCCCTAGACTTTTTGAGGTGTTTAATGCAATAAATTATAATTATTATCATTATTATCTTGAACATTCTGCACATTCGGCATTTTATTGGTGATCATCACTGGATCGACCCGTTACCACCGTAATAATAAGGCCTAAGCACTGTGACGTATCATGACGTCACCCATCTCTAGTAGTCATAACAAGCATGCGAAACGATAGCACAGTGTAATCGAAAAGCCGGTACATGTCCTTTTGTTTTCTGTATTTCATCTGAAAATAAGTGTTTCAAGTGCTTAATTTACGTAGTAATGCATTTATAAGACATCAGGATACAGTATAATGATGTGTATTCACTGAATAATTCGCGTTAATTATAAATTTGAACGAATTTCAGTGAGGTGAATTGTGAGTGAGGCTAGAAAAGGCGTATTAGTGTACAGTTGAACTTTTCGTTAATAAACCTAAATTTTTTTGATATTTTTATTGTGAGAGTGTTAGTGTCTTTGAGATATTATGCCGTTCAGGTGTTGTGTTCCTGTTCAGGAAAATACGGTTATGCAGATGCACCGAAAGTGGCGGTATTTTCCTTTCCGGATGATATCTGTTTGAAAGGTTGAAATCTATTCCCCGAGCTCATTTTGATCCGTCGAAGTACAGTAAGGTATGTGAATTACATTTTCAAACAGATGACTTAATCAGGGATACTACAAAATTTGATAAAGAAACTGGTAAGTACTCTCCTGTGCCAGTAAAACGTCTTCACTTGAAAGAAGTGGCAGTACCAGCTATTTTTCCGAATTGCCCCACATATTCATCAAAACCACATCAAAATCGTAAAAGGAGGGAAGAGAAACTCATTGAAATAGAAAATCAGAACTTGCTGAAAGCTATTTATGAAAGTAGAGCTGAATATGCACTCAGCAAAGATCTCATTTCTTTTGATACTTTCGATAAACTTTTAGTAGTTCTAGATCAAATGCTGCACAATCCTGAGTGGCTTAAAGTTATTGAAACAGAGAAAGTTACTTTTTTTCGATTAGATTATACTCCAGGCCTCACAACTTTGTTATCAATTCTAATTTAAAAATGGAAACATATTTTCAAGGTCAGAAAATTTTTGTGAATATTAAAGGAGTGAGTACACCATGCGACATTAACAACTTAAAAATGTTAAAAAATTGCTTGGAGGTACTAGATTCTGAAACAGAATAGTTGAAGAGTTCCCCAAAGCTCAATGATAACGATGAAAATTTGAAACGTATAGTTAATCATTTGATAACTATTTTGAACTCTATAGATGGCGAAAACTTAGGAAAAAGTAATTGTTTCAAATTTCTTTCCGAACAACTGAAACTAACAATAACACCAAAAAAAGAAGATATCGCTACTCAACTAGCACTCTAATTTTGTCTTCTATTATGCTTACTATAAGTTCGCATGCTTATAAATTCTTACGACACTCAGATTGTTTGATTCTGCCACATCCATCCACTTTAAATTACATTTGTAATAAGTTTTTAACAGATCCAACTAACATGTTTTCCTTTTTTACGCACGTAATATTTTCAAACTTTCAGAAGAACACGAAGAAAATGTCATGCTTATGGACGAAATTCACATTCAACCCTACTTAGATTTCAAAGGTGGAAAAATTATGGGGACTTCATATACTGATTCGTCTGCATGTACATCAGTCTATACTTTCATGATAACTAGTGTGACATCATAATTCAAAGGAGTTATCCATATATTCCCCACAACGACAATTAAAAGTGATACACTTTTTGACTATATAAAATGATTGTTTCAAAACTTAAACATATAGGTTACAGAGTATTTTGTGTTATTAGTGACAGTAATGCTATTAATAGTAAAGCTATAAATAACAGTTATACGAATCATCCGTGTGCACACACCAATCCAACCTGTGGTCGATATTGACACCCAACAAATATACCGAATCCTCACATTGCAAGCCCACGTTCCCCTCAAGCAACACTCGAGTCGCTCCCTCCGTCCCATAGTCAAACACAACCATTTTGGTTTATTCAACGTTCAATACAAGATCATTTTCCCAGCACCTCCAGTACTTTGGAGTTTTAATTCTCCAGAGAGTAATCACTGAATATAAAAGACTCATCGTCGGCATATTGAACTAGACTTTGCTGTGTCACGCTACTGAGATCATTTATATAAAGTAAAAAGAGTGCAGGACCCAAAATTGAGCCTTGCGGAACACCTTTCAAAACCGTTTCCTCATTAGATCTTATAGTATTTACCTCAGAGTCAAACGCAGTAACATACTGACTACGATTTTCAAGGTACGATCGGAAGAGACTAAGACTATCCAATGTATTTTTGTAGGAAAAAAAATTATTAGAGAAGCTGAGAATCCTGATGTTGAAATCGCAATGTATAACTGGTTTTTTTAACTTCGCAACGCACACGTAACAATTTCGTCAAATATATTGGGAGCAAAAGCCAAACAGTTTTATGAACAAATCACAGGAAAAAAAGGTTTTCTGGCAAGTTCGGGATGGTTAGATAAATTCAAGCTTAGACATGGAATTCGTTTTACGACACTCAGATTGTTTGATTCTGCCACATCCATCCACTTTAAATAACATTTTTAATAAGTTTTTAACAGATCCAACTAACGAAGATAAACATGTTTTCCTTTTCTACGCACGTAATATTTTCAAACTTTCAGAAGAACACGAAGAAAATGTCATTATGGACGAAATTCACATTCAACCCCACTTAGATTTCAAAGGTGAAAAAATTATGGGGACTTCATATACTGATTCGTCTGCATGTACATCAGTCTATACTTTCATGATAACTAGTGTGACATCAAAATTCAAAGAAGTTATTCATATATTCCCCACTACGACAATTAAAAGTGATACACTTTTTGACTATATAAACTGATTGTTTCAAAACTTGAAGATATAGGTTACAGAGTATTTTGTGTTATAAGTGACAGTAATGCTATTAATAGTAAAGCTATAAATAACAGTTATACGAATCTGAAAAAAACTGAGAATTCAATCGCTTTTATCATTAATGTCTCAAAATTTTGGCAATATTTCTATAACTAGCTTTTCGGAAAATTTTGACGATTGTCATGAAGAACAGAAATTTTGTGATAATTCCTCCGGCCAGATATTCATCTTGACAATAAACGATTTCGAAAAAGTTCAATTTGAGATGCAAGTTGTTACTTATTTGGCAGGATATTGCAGTTATAACAGAAATTTTGTGATAATTCCTCCGGCCAGATATTCATCTTGACAATAAACGATTTCGAAAAAGTTCAATTTGAGATGCAAGTTGTTACTTATTTGGCAGGATATTGCAGCTATAAGGTAATACCAAAAATCAAATGTGACCTTTGTGAATCAAAATTAGTGTTTGTCGAAAAAAGTTATAATTTGATAAGAAATTTGAGCCGAGGAGGTCTATCTTTTCCACACGATATTGTAGTCCGTTTGGTTTCAAGCATGAATTCTTGAAACTCAATTTCAAGAAGGATTTTTTCAATTATTGGATGAAAAATGAAATTGAAAACTATAGGTTACCTGCTTGTAAAACCACAGCCCGGAATATATTTCGAAACTAATTATAATAGGTACAACAAATACTTTTTGAAGAATTATTGCGGGAAAACAAATAATAGATTAGGAAAAAACAAAAAAAGGAAATTGTATACAGTATCGAATGAATGAGTATCTGAGTCTCCTGAATATGTTCTTTTCTATATTTTCCCAGACAATCTAGGTCTTTTGTGCTAATGCTTTTTCAAAATGAGAATCACTAAAAACTAAAAAATAACAAAAAATTATAAAAATCGAAAAAATCAATCAATGTTTTCAATGTTTATAATAGTTGAAGCGCCTACGAACGCCCGGCTGGGTAGAGTATCGAGCTAGCGCGTTATGACTACTAGCGAGATGGTGCGTTCCGAGCGCTCAGGCCTTATTATTACGGTGGTAACGATAGACCAGCTCGCTCACTCGCTCTCACGAGTTGCGACTGAAATAAAATCTTCTTTTCTAAAAGGTCGAATAACCAAACCGTGTGTCCATTTCATAAATAGAGTTATCTTCATTTATACAATAATATCGTTTCCTGTAAAACATATGCTTTGAATATGATGTTTAAAACAAATGAATAAATAAGTAATCTATCGCGACAACGTGAACACGTCCTCAGATTCCCGGTTCTACATACTCATTCGCAGTTTCCGAATGGAGATATTAATAAACAAGGTTAAATCACGGGACGGAGGCATGATGGCATGGATGCGAATAATGCACAGAATGAAATCTCCGTTATCTTTCCTAACACACACGAATGCGCAATTTCGTTCAATGTCCTGTACGGAAAGATAAGGTAAAAAATAATATAAACACGTTCTGCCTTAGGATATAAAAAAATTTTAGTATCAAAATATTTTTTTAATTTCAACCTTGGTTAGGCAGTTTACTAAATACACACAACCAAATTTTATATGGAATCACCCGATATTTTGAATATTACCTCTGGGATTTTGGAAATTTCGAAGGATTGTTAGAATTGATCCTTTCTGAGATATTTCAATTGAAAAATAATTTATTTCAAGAAAGAAACAAATAAAAGAAAAAAAGAGACTTTCCGCATGTAGTAAAAAAATTAAGAATTTTTTCTAAGGGAGTAGGTGTTTTTTTCTCGATCTCAGTGAGAGAGAGAGATCCTTTATTTGTTCCGAAATTAAATCGGCCAAAATTGGCATAGAATATGTCAATAGCTACTTAAAAAATAATTTATACCTAAATACCTAATATACAAGTAAAAATAGAGAAACAGAACAAAAAAATAAAACACAGAATCGAAATCGAAAGACAAACAATAACTAGCTGAAATTTTCATCTACTAAAAATTCATCAAATTTATAATAGTGTACGTTCTTCTGTAAATAAGTGAAGTTGTATTTCTCACATGTGACGTTTTCCTTATTGCGGGTATTATAAACATGCTTGAGAGTGTTATCTGCGAAAAGTGATTTATTTCAAACTACAAATAAAATAAACTCCAATATATACAACGAATACAAGGTGAGTATTCCATTTTCAACGAAATGTGGTCTACGGCTCCTCCTGTTTTATGTTTAGGATACCACGGAGACGCCTTTTCTGAACCAAAAAAACTCTCTCAGAATCGCATGGGCGCCCCCAAAAATCATTCCATTCCTCAACCTTGACAGAAAATGAACGTGGTAAGTAGCAGCAGTTTTCATGTCTATATTAAGCGATATAGTTCTCAAGGCAAAAGTGCTTTTTGAAAGTGTCTTAGCCAGTTCATCCGTGTGCACACACCAATCCAACCTGTGGTCGATATTGACACCCAACAAACATACCGAATCCTCACATTGCAAGCTACGTTCCCCTCAAGCAGCACTCGAGTCGCTCCCTCCGTCCCATAATCAAACAATTTTGGTTTTATCAACGTTCAATAAGAGATTATTTTCCCAGCACCTCCAGTACCTTGGAGTTTTGGTTCTCCAGAGAGTAATCACTGAATATAAAAGACTCATCGTCGGCATATTGAACTAGACTTTGCTGTGTCACGCTACTGAGATCATTTATATAAAGTAAAAAGAGTGCAGGACCCAAAATTGAGCCTTGCGGAACACCTTTCAAAACCTTTTCCTCATTAGATCTTATAGTATTTCCCTAAGAGTCAAACGTAGTAACTACTGACTACGATTTTCAAGGTACGATCGGAAGAGACTAAGACTATCCAATGTATTTTTGTAGGAAAAAAAAATATTAGAGAAGCTGAGAATCCTGATGCACACATACCAATTTCGTCGAACATATTGGGAGCAAAAGCCAAACAGTTTTATGAACAATTCACAGGAAAAAAATGTTTTCTGGCAAGTTCGGGATGGTTAGATAAATTCAAGCTTAGACATGGAATTCGTTTCTTGAAGGTTTGTAGTGGAAAACTTTCCAGTGATGTTTCCGCTGTGATACCATTTAAGGAAAATTTTCTATCAGTTGTTGAACAGATGGAATTAAGCAAAGAACATGTGTATAATGCTGATGAATCGGCCATTTCTTGAAGATGTTTACCAGACACAACTTGGGTTCATCAAGGGGAAAAATCAGCACCAGGTCGAAAAGTGTCAAAAGACCGCTAACATTCATGCCATGCTGCAACGCTGCTGGAACTCACCAATTACCTTTACTAGTCTTGGGAAAAGCGGCAAATCCACGAGCATTCAAAAACGAAAGTTCACTACCAGTTGTCTACAAAGCATCTACCAAAGGGTGGATGGCCAGACCATTATTTAATGAATGGTTTAAAACATCTTTTATCCCCGAGGTTAAGATTAACGAGCCCTTTAAAGCTCTGTTGTTGGTAGACAATGCACCATCGTACCCCCCTCAGGAAGAGATTAATACTGATCCAAACAGAGTTATGTTTTTGCCACCAAACTGTACTGCCGTTCTCCAACCTATGGATCAGAATTCAATTCATAACATTAAAGTGTCGTATAGAAAATGCCTTCTTAATCATATCAATTCGCATGAAGGTGAAGAGATAACTTCCATTTTGAAGCAGTATAATTTTAAAGATGCCGTGAACAATCTTGCCCAATCTTGGAAAGCCATTACTTCAAAAAATATTGTTGGACAGCATTGTGACATGACACTACAGAAGTAGAAGAATCAGATGATGAAAATATTCCACTCTCAGAGCTTCAGAAGAAGCTTCGTCCAATCAGTGAAAAATATTGCCGAATCATTAAGGGTCATCGATCCAGAAAATTACTTAACCATTGTGAACATTACCAACTGGGTTGTGGGAGACCAAGAAATTGTCATCGATTTGACTGAAGAAGAGCTTATACAGGATACTTTAGGAAGGAATATTGAAAACGTAGAGGAATCTTCTGACTCAGAGGATGTGAACACGTTTTGTTCGGATATGCCAACAAAATTCGTCGTTTTTTCTTGTCGCATATGTTTCTCTCATGAGAAATGAAATGAAAGAAATAAATTGAGATTTCGCAAGAAACCACCAGATGTTGATCAGTTTTTTCTTCTTGAAAATTGTCATTTTCGGTAAGAATGCAACGCCAATCACGAAATTTGGCCGCGGCAGAATGTTCTGAAGCAGTGGTGTTAGATGACCTAGATTGGTCTCATACAAGAATAGGCCCACGGCTTGACGTGTCTCATTCAACTGTTTCCAGAATGGTCCGCAAGTAAAGGGAGACTGGTAGTCATGAAAGGAGGCGATCCATGACTGTTATTCAAGAATTTCCTAGTCGAGACAACGATTTGCTACTGGTAGCCACCTTCAAATGCAGCTTGGACAGAACGGTGGAGTGTTAGTCGGCATTGAAACAATACAACGTTTCAGAGAATCTGGTTTGAGACCTCGTGTTGCAGCTCGAGGCCCAGCTGTAAACGCAGCACATCGAAGAATCTAATTGAATTATGCTAGGAAACATGTGAATTGGTTAGAAACTGACTGAAAAAGAAAGTCGAAATGAGAGATATGAGGAATTCCTTTGAACGCCCGCAAAGGACGACAAATAACAATAACCCATATAGGTGGAGCTCTGTAGATGGGGCTTTACTTTGAAAGCAATAACTTGAATTTCAAGAATATTTTAAACAATTGCTAAAGTTAATTCCAACAGGATCGATTATAGTGATGGATAACGCAAGTTACCATTGACACCAACGAGTTCCTGGTGAGAAGCAGACATCATCAGGTGGTTTGTCAGAAAAAAATATTCAGTGCGAAGTAAATATGGTTAAAAAACTTTACAAGTAATTGTATAAAAAGTAATAGATTGACTAAATCATAAAGAACTGAGAAGTTACTATTCTTCCTCTTTACCATTGCGAATTGAACCTAATTGAGCTGATTTGGGCACAAATGAAGAGTAAAGTAGGTTTAGGTTAGGTTAGGTAGCCAGCAATGGTAGACAGTTTAGGTAAGGTTAGATCTCAAAGTGCTTTTGAATAACGCAATAGAAAATATGAGACCTGGACTAAGGGCATAGCCCACGTGATTGAGGAAGAAAACAAAATGTGAGAACTGGACCATCTTACAGACGCCACAATACACCTTGCTATAGTGAATATAGATGCGGAATATTCTTTATCAGAGGATGGAGATAACTAGGGTGATCTGAAAGCAACACAGCCATATGCAGCGATAATGAATTGTTTATATTTTAGTTTTCATTTTTGTGATCGATACATTTCGACAACATTGTTTTGACAAATATACCCTATAACTCACATTACTCTACGTCACTGAGTCGAGGTTTTGAAGGGGTAAAGAGAATTGGTAGATGACATAGATGAGGAGAACTATATCAGATTTGATAAGAGAAGGATAAATTTTACAGGAAGTCAGGTATATCGTTGGGTTATATACGAGGAATTATTTCTGGTCGACCGTCATTACAATTATACCAAGCCTAATGTAAAATGATTTGAATATTTAGTGAACATTTAATACCTTACACTTCTACTGGATACACTACACACACCACAAAAATTGTCGCATCACCTGGTATTCGGAATTCCACAATCGTTTAAACAGCTCAATCGCAGTTTCTTTGTCAACATATGTT
The DNA here is from genome assembly GCA_013387265.2 of Cryptolaemus montrouzieri. Taxonomy (NCBI): domain Eukaryota; kingdom Metazoa; phylum Arthropoda; class Insecta; order Coleoptera; family Coccinellidae; genus Cryptolaemus; species Cryptolaemus montrouzieri. The sequence continues at coordinate 33,927,352 of JABFTP020000103.1, forward strand.
TTTGGACATGAGGGGAAAAATCTTATCTATGTAGTAACATTTGTTACCATACGATCTCAATCATGTCTGAAACAAGAATTAATTTATTTTACTATCAGTATTCATTCAATTTCTCTTCAGTTTTCACGCTGAATTAATGCCAGTTTTCTGTGTTTCTTGTTGATTTTAGAATCATTGAATTTATTGTAATGGCTACTGAACGTCCTGGACGTATTTGAGTGATCATGAAGTGGTGAGAATTGTAACACTTCTAGGAGGGGCGAAGCCAGCGTTACGTGGCTAACTTGTTGAATATTAACCAAAGCACTATTTCAAGAGCAATTAATCGGTACCAAGAAACAGGGGAATATGGAAGAAGGGCCAGACAGGGAAGAAATCGAATAACAACACCAATTTATGATCGTTGGCTTCGTTTAACTGCACTCAGAGTTCGGCACTGTACGGCTAAAATTCTACAAAATGAACTTGTACTCTCCAGAACTGTGCATATTTCATTGCAAACTGTTAGGAACAGGCTCAGAGAAGACGATATCAGACCAAGGGTGGTTTGTACCAGCCCGTGTCTCACCAGAGAGCATAGAGTTGCAAGACTTCAGTTTGCGAGGGAACATGCAAATCGGAGTATTCCAGAATGGTCGAATGTTCTCTTTTCCGACAAATCCAGGTTCTGTCTAGTATCAAGTGATAGACGCATGCCTGTATACAGATGACCTGGGGAACGGTATCAGAAATGCATTATCCGGCAAATCGAAAACTTCGGAGGGGGCCAGTAAGGGTGTGAGGAGGCATTTTTTCCATGGTCGAACTGAGTAAGTCCTAGTGAATAATGGAAGAATGACAGCGGTCAGACACATCGCAGATATCCTTGAACCCCATGTTGTACCCTTTGGCTCATGGATTGACGAAAACTTCATTTATATGCATGATAATGCTCGGCCCCATGCAGCTAGAGTAAATACAGAATTTCTGCAAAATGCCGAAATTGATGTTTGGGATAACATGGTGTGGCAAATTCAGCAACGTAAGATGCCTCCTCACTCCAACAACTAGAAAATCTGCTTCCAGAAATTTGGAACTTTTTTGAGGACACTCAAAATTTGTTTGAGGGGCTTCCGAGACGTATACTGGCAGTAATTAGGGAGGAAACACTCGATTTTGAAAATGATTAGTAACCATTCGATGCTAGTTGATTGGTCTCTTCGCGAATGTTTGAAGATGGTAGAATTTTTTAATTTTTCATTAACTCGAAAATTGTTGATATTTTCCATCATAAACTCATCTTTTTTGAATGATATCTTCTTATTTTACTCTGAAAGTTACCAAGCGACTCTTGAATGACCAACCTAAAAGTTTATATAGTATTGTCGTAAATGTGTGGTGATGCGACATTTTGTGTGGGGAGTGTATAAATCGCATAATATCATGTCGAGAAGCTGCTATTATTCTGTGTTCCATTATTTCTGACTCACTCTGTATGTATCTTTGCTACACACCTTACCCAGAGAAGTGTACACATCTGTCAACATGGTACTTAATAAATGAGAAAATAAGTGTGCTTGTTAAGCGTTTCCGGTGGCGAGGAGTCAAATAATTATTTTCAACTAACCTCGCAGTCAGAAAACATTTAAGAATGATGCACCAAACGATGATTATATTTTATTTAACTTTTATTTTTTATGGCAGGTAATATAATTTATATTATAAAAACAATATCTATAAACTACGAGGGCTTATTTGATAGATTCTGTAAGAAAAGAAAATATGGTAATGAGCTTTCAATAAAGTCCTTTTTGAAGATGTGATATACAGGCGCAGATTGTACAATAAGTCCTTGGTCTATAGAATGATAACAACACAAATGGCATGTAGGGATATTTGGTATTTCTTGATTCGTTATTCACCTACTAGTAGAAATAATAAATCATAAAAATTAAACAAGAAATAGCGTGAAAGAAAATTATATTGAATTGATATCCCAAAGGCCTTCGATAGGGTTAGGCACGCAGCCTTGATTAATAAACTAATCGCATATGGATTTTCCGAAAAATAGCTTTCTCTTCAGTACATCCATTCAGATAACGAATGAATCTTTTAAAGCTCATACAGGAGTACCCCAGGGCTCCATACTCTCTCAACTCTTTTTCTGTTGCAGATTTTCTGTTGCAAATTGATGATCTGCTATTCAGCGTTGCAAATTGATGATCTGCTCCACTCCACTGACAACAGAATGTTTGGGTTTTCGGATGACTTTATCCTTTGTCTTGTTAGCGTCCATAACTGCTGGGTAATCACACCGACAAAGATACCAACAAAGCTTGTCATTGAACTCAGACTTGAAGGTTTTAACGCAAACAAGACGCAATCAACAACGTTCTCCAGAATAGTCACTGATGGGGAACCTCTTTCAATTATACCAAGCTATCTAATTGCCTCACAAACGAACACGCAATAACTCGGTATCACAGTCAACACCGAAGCAATTTCCGAATCTGCTTCTGCTAAACTGTTTTCTTTTCAGGGCTAAGAAGTATTTCACGCCATCAAAGCTTATGAGTTTCTATAAAGAAAGGTGCAATCTGGTCTGCAATACTGTTCTTATGTGTGCCACCTCCCAAGGGTTGAGAAGAAAAAAAAACATTTATGTATTTTCATATAACGATGTATTAGAAGTTAATGTTTTTTTATTTCTTACACCAAAATAATAATTATATATTTTAATGAAATTTAGTTATTTCGTAGGGGGCTGTGGATAGCATTGTGATCAGGGGATCGTATTGGCTAGTCCATTCTGTGAATATTGGGAGTTGTAGAGTTTCTCATTGTTGCCACGATAAGGACGTTCATTACCGTCCATAAAAATGAAATCAGTTGAAATTTTTTTTTGAACTGAAAGGTGCTGTGGAAAACAAATCTTTTTTATAATGAGAACATAGATAACAATAAATTATTGTTAATATTATTTTTATTTGGCCACGGTATTTATGTCAATTCTTAGAGATTATTAGAATTGTTTGAAGTATCAAAATAAAATAAATAGTGCGTGAAAATGACACTTCAAAATTCTAACACGCGGGAGTCATACCTAGTAAACCTATATCGCGGGTACGCTGAATCATGTGGTAACCACCGTTTTTGAAAGTTAGCTCTTGTTTAGGAGATATTCGCCTTTGAAGTTAGCTGATTTTAGTACGGTTCGTCGCTTATGACTTCAGTACATTATATGCTTGTAATTCCCAAACCGTTCGGAATATCGCTTTACTGTATTCGGCAAAGTTTTAGCTATTGTTATGGCCAACAACTTTTCTGAATATACCAACATAGAAAAACCTCATTCAAACACCGTTTCTTAACAAAATGTCCAAAAAACTCCATTTCTTTGCCATTTTTTCGTTAATTTTCGTCTGAATAATAGCAAAATCAAGGGAATTTCGCTTTAAAATCTTAAAATAAGAGAAGAAAACACATTTCCTATAGTTAAGTCAAAAAATTTAAACGCACAATCATGATTTAAACTCAAATTTCTCACAGATGTCACTGTTAATACGTGTTTATTAGTATTGTCACTGATGTTACTACATATTTTGCTATGTGTTTGTGTGCCATGTTTCATAGTCTTAGTTCTGATATTTCTTAATTTGACATTTCTTGTTGAAGTTTCTTTGTTTACACAAGTTATATATTTGGTAAAAATATCAAAAATGAATTCGTGCAGTAAATTTAATAAATTTTGCTACATTTGTGGAAAGTTTACTATAATGATAAGCAAGCGTTCAATTTCTGAAGAAATTGCTGAATCATACACACAATATTTCAACCAAACTGTAATCGAAGATGTGAACTGGGCTCCAAAAATCGTTTGTACTGGTTGTGTCCTAAGATTGAGTGGATGGAGAAGAGGTAAAATGAAATGATTTATCATTTATTTCAAAATTATATCAATTGAAGCTATTTTTATTACAGGTGAATTCCAATCTATGCCTTTTGGCATTCCAGTAATTTGGACAAATCCTCAAGAACATAATCCAGATGACTGTTTTGCTTGTGTTAATGAAATTGTCGGATTGAACAGAGCTAAAAAACGTTAAGTTGAACTCAGAGAAACTCGGTTTGTCCAGTTGCCGTTACCACATTCGGAATCCATTCCAATACCGAAAAGACCCAGTCTGTCAGAAGAGTACATTCCATCTACTTTTGATACTATTGGCGAAACGTCTGCATCGGTTTATGTACCATCAAATGTATCTGCACAATGTAATCATGCCGAGTTTTCTCAAAAAGATCTGGATAAAATTATTCGTCGATTGAAATTATCGCAGCGTCAGTCCATTATTTTGACTCAGGAATTGAAAAAAAGAATGTCTTAGCACCTGATGTGAAAGTATATGGAGCAATCGGCCGTCATAGACAGTTCACTGTTTAATTCAAATCCATCGAAGATTCATTCGCGTACTGCACTGATATCAAGGAATTGGTATTAAAAATGCATCATGAGTATAAACCAGAAGACTGGCGTCTTTTCATTGATTCGTCCAAAAGTAGTCTCAAGGCGGTTTTGCTTCATGTCACAAACTCAAAAAAACAGTGTCCCGATTGCCATCAGCACAAGAACGAAATAAAATTACGAATCATTGAAAAAATCCTTGATTTGGTGAAATATGAAAACCATCGTTGGAAGATTTGTGCAGATTTGAAGGTGATAACTCTTTTGAGAGGAATGCAGACGTGATATACGAAAAACATGTGTTTTATATGTTTATGGGATACTCGATATGCCGGCGACCAATATGCCAATAAAAGCTGGCCTATGAGACAAGGGTTCAGATTGCGTCGAGAAAACGTCGTTGAAATTTCACTTGTGCCAATCGAAAAAGTGTTGCTTCCACCTCTGCATATCAAGCTTGAGATTGTTAAAAATTTCATCAAGGCCCTAGATTCTGAAGGCAATGCATTCAATGAGTTGAAGCGAAGTATGAGTGGAATGAAAATAAAAGAAGGTTTGTGTGAAACTATATACGTACCAATCAACCTAACTTATTCAATATTTAACACATAGTTTTTCGAATTATTTTATTACAGGCATACTCAATGGACCTGATATTCGACGCTTGATGAGAGTCCAACAATTTAAAAACAGTTTGTCGCATTTGCAGCTCGTTGCTTGGGATTGCGTCAAAAGAGTCATCGAAAATGTACTTGGAATTATTCATCGTGACGAAAACTGGCGCATACACGTTGAAAATATGCTCGTTGCTTTTCGTAACATCGGTGTAAAAATACATTACCATGCAGAAAAGTTTGCCGAACAATCACCATGTGAATCAGATGAGCATGGTGAACGGTTTCATCAGGTGACGGCTAGGCTTGAGCACTGGTATAGTGGAAAAAAAACTTGATTTTCTATTAGGAGACATTTGCTGAAATTCACAGCAAGATGAAGATGGAGAAGAAGGAGAATGAACATGAATTTATGTTTCTTTGTTGAAAATTGTTGGAATTGGAATAAAATTTAGAGTTAATATCATGATTGTGCGTTTAAATTTTTCGATTTAACTATAGGAAATGTGTTTTCTTTTCTTAATTTGAGATTTCAAAGCGCAATTCCCTTGATTTCTTCATCATTTAGACGAAAATTAACGAAAAAATGGCAAAGAAATTCAGTTTTTTTGACATTTTGTTAAGAAACGGTGTTTGAGTGAGGTTTTTCTATGTTGGTATATTCAGAAAAGTTATTGGCCATGACAATAGCTAAAATTTTGCCGAAGACAGTAAAGCGATATTCCGAACGGTTTGGGAATTACAAGCATATAATGTACTGAAGTCATAAGCGACGAACCCTATTAAAATCAGCTAACTTCAAAGGCGAATATCTCCTAAACAAGAGCTAACTTTCAAAAACGGTGGAAGCTGGATTCAGCGTTCCCGCGATATAGGTTTACTAGGTATGTCTCCCACGTGTTAGAATTTTGAACTAGCACAGTGTAATCACACAATGTTATTTTGAGTTTTGAAACTCGAATCAGGCTTTTTATACTAGGCGTTTTCCTAAAATAAGGCAGAACAATTCAAGAAGTTCAAAAGGTTGGAGCAGAATTTAAAAGGTTATGGAGCCTTTAAAAAACCCAAACCGACGGTGTCCCTTGCATAATTCAAATACTGATTAGCTGAATATTACATTTGATGAGATATGAACAGACGTATCCGTCCAATGGCCTGTTCATTCGGATGATCTGACGCCCTTTATGGTATTGAAGATATATACGAATTTACATTACATCATCAATTAATGAAGAAGACTTTAGGTAAAAGATTATTAATACTTATCTCGAAGTACTTGAAAATTTCATTTTTAATGAAATAGCTGGAGTAGAAGGAATGTGCCAGTGGTGTATTCAACAATATGGCGGTCTTATTGAATATTATTCATAATTGATTATTCAAGTAGTCATTAGTTGTTCCGTTTTTTGAATTAAAAAATCAAGTATCTTCTTTATGTTACACTCATTCTCAGAATGGCTCTGGTTTAGTTTTTTTAAGCTGTGCACAGTGTGTTTACGGCTTTTATATATCATATTTAATATTAAAACTGACTTTGATTAGTGTTTTCAATGCTTTAAAATGAAACTGTATTAATAATAACTCCAATTTAGGTGTATAAAAACAAGGAACTACCATTCATTGCCATATTTGAAACAATGTTCTCTACACAGAAAATTAAATATGTATGTTTAAAATAAGAATTTTCTTTCACGAGCCAATACTTTTAAACCTTAAAATATTAATGAGGTAAAAACACAAGGTTTAACTTTGATCTACACTTTATTTGAAAAATTCGACGACGTTTCGCTGACACAGCAACTTTATCAAGAATTCTTGATAAAGCTGTGTAGATCAAAGTCAAATTAAAAGATGTGTTTTAAACTCATTTATTTCTTGATAAAGCTGCTGTGTCAGCGAAACGTCGTCGAATTTTTTCAAATAAAGTGTAGATCAAAGTTAAACCTTGTGTTTTTACCTCATTTATATCATGGATCTACATCAAGTAACGGCCTCCACAATTCAAATCTTAAAAATATTACACATCAGGTCATTTAACTATTTATTTTATTTTTTCCAATCGGTTGAAAATTGAATATTCATTGCGTTTTTAGTGAACTAGAAGAAGTTTTTAATGAATAAGAATCTCAGGTGGAAAAATTTTAATCAACCTATATTTGTGTTCTAAAGTGCAGAGTTTTGCAATAATTGAGTCTGTTTCTCACATATTTTTATATTAGGACATTTTTTCAACTATCTTCGTCATCATCAATTGAGAATAATTTCAACATGAAGTATCAATACTCGAAATATATACAACATATAAGTTGAATATGATCACTAGCCTATTGAATAAACTAGACAAGATTAAAGTTGTCAGAATATCAATCTTCTAGTGAACCGTTATCGACACATATTTCACCAAACTTTCTCATCACTCAAGATTATACCCACAGCCAACTATTTCTACTATGTACATAGTATGTTATATAAACTTAGGGATAGTATTCCAAATTATGCCTTTTTTTGTTATGCGGGCCTTAGTGACAAGTTTCTTGTTTAATACTTCCTCTTATCTTGTATACCTTTTAAATCATTGTAGATAGAGAATGGGGTCATTGCATTCTTAAGAAACCTGTTTGCTTCATTCTTTCTTGGGTTTTCTTTTTCATTACATATATTTAGAAATATCACTTTCCAACCAAAAACTATAAAATTCATTCAGATCTAAATGTAAACATTAATAATATTGTGTAATGTCTGATGACTTCAACAATAAGAAAATACGTATTATTAAATAAAAATTGTATTGCGCTAGAAGTTGAAGGTAATCCAGTATTGAAGTGTCAGGTCTACGACAGTAACTTTAAAAAAAACTTCACGAGTACCATGCATAAAATAGTATTCAAATTGGAATCACAATGATTAGGCACAAAGATTTTATTATTCCTTGAGGTCATATTAGAATTCTTACCTTCATTTTTAAAGGCTTTTATCCTATCTGTTGTGAAGAAGGGTACAAACTTGAATAAAAAAAATCACTTATTATCTCGGAACATAAAACAACGAGCACATTCACAAGACCGTCACCCTACATTCAGTAATCTTCTTTTATAAACTGACAAGATTTGTTTACCAATAGTCCAATACCTACCAGATTACTAGCAACAGACTGAAAAATAGAATCATAAAGAGAAGGGAATGAACATTGGAACGCTTGCGCGTTAGGCATCTCTATTCTGTATCACTCTATTGTATTCTCTCAAAGATGGAAGCTGGGTGCTTCATATCGAAATCAGTAAATATCGCTGTAGGCTATATCAGTACAAGCCACTGTACTACGTACTGTGACATCAGGTTTTCGAATGTTCCAGTTCGGCAAAATTTTATCACAACAGCTCTGTTCCATTGGGACAATGATGAATTACTGAAGCAGTGACAGCGCAGAGATATATCGAAGCGAGATATCGTTACTACAGAATAGAAAATTATGTCATTCTGTCAAAAAGACTGGAAATTGATTATTTAAAAAGTCTGCTTAAAACGATTTCGAAACCTGTTTTAATACTGACGAGGAGTTTGAACGCGATCTGTCATTAACTTTGTTTACATTGCTCGATTTTGTCAGTTCTCCAGGTGTGTTTTGAGATTTTCACCATGGATAAAAATATCAAACAAAGAATTTGTTCCAAATTTTGTATTGAAATTGGAATTTCCTGTGCCGAATCGCTGAAAATGTTACAGAAGGCTTACGGTGAATCGACATCATCGAAAACACGTGCATATGAGTTGTACAGAGCATTCAAGTGTTGGAAGATTTTCGTCGCTCTGGTCGGCCATCAACATCTTCAACCTAGCCTAACATCGATGAAATGAAGGGAATAGTACAGTACAACCTCTCTAATCCGAATCATATGGGACCAGGGCTTGTTCGGATTACTGAAATATTCGGATTATCGAGGTAATTGAAATGAAATAGTAAATAAAAGACAAGGCTGAAAAACGTGAAATATTTATTGAAAAACGTAAAATATTCATTGAAAAACTCAATATAACTACATATTCTTAAGAAAGTGATACATTTCACAGATCATTTTTTAGGTTCTGATGAAGTGTTGGATTGTTTTCTGTTTTAACGAACGAAGATGAGAATTTGCAGCTTCCTATCTCAATTTATTCAATAATAATATTTGGTGCTGAGGGATATCATTTTCTGTGCACCACTCCAAACATTTGTTGAATCACAAGAGAGCTTCTCATGTTTCACTGAATTCATGGTGACATCGCTTTCTTCAAGTTCTTCTGTATCCTCGTCACTTCTATGTTGTTGATTATTTCATCTTCAGAGGATGATTCTCATTATCTCCTATAACCCATTCTTCTATGTCTTCAGTTGTTAATTCTTGACCAGATACATTTGTTAGCACATCTGTCATCATGCGTAGATCGCGATTTTTCTCTTCTTTCTCTAGCAAATTTTTTTCTCTCAACCGTGAAAGAGGCAACAGGTCACCTGCATCATGATCATCATCTTTTGTGGGCCATAAATTCTTCCATGATTTCTGAATTAACTCTTGGACACAGATGACTAGGCCCTTTCAAGAGAAAACATCATGTGTTTGAGGTCCAATTGCTTCAGTAACTACGAAACGTTATTGTCTTCTTGTCCCAGAATATTCAGTGGCAAAGATTTTCGATAATGCAATTTCACATTCTGTATTACATGTTGATCCATTGGTTGTAATAATGGAGTACAATTAGGAGGTAGAAACATGACCTGAATATTTCGGTCCTCACTGATTAATTCCTCTTCTCTTGAATGTACAGGAGCATTATCTAATAAGAGCAGAGCTTTTTGTGGCGATTGCAGCTCATTCATTTCATTTTTAACATCAGGAATAAATTGTTTGTGGAACCATTCATAAAAAGTTCTCTAGTTACCCACCTTTTAATTTGACCTTTATAATAAACAGGCAAATTGGAGCAGTTCTTGAATGCTCGGGGTTTGTTGGCTTTTCCGATGACCAAAAATTTCATTTTATGAGATACTGATGCATTAGAGCATGGCAAGAATGTAATACGGTCCTTACTCATCTTCTGATCAGGAGCTGAATTTTCAGCAGCATGGGTTAGTGTTTTGTTTGGAAGAATTCGCCAAAATAACCCACTTTAATCTGTGTTGTAAACTTGATCTGGCACTAGATCCATCTCCCGTATTTTTTGAAGAAATTTATTTTCAAATGGTTCTACCGCACTAACGTCTGAGGACAATTTCTCTCCTGATATGGTAAGTTGTCGAATTCCATGTTTTTTTTTTAATTTTTCCAACCATCCTTGACTTGACTTGAAATCATCTCTACCTGTTATACTGGTGTAAAAAAATCTTGCTTTTCTCACATACAAGTGTATAGAGCATCTTCAACATTCGGATTTTCACTAGTTCTGAGCGTACGCCGTTTCCCAGGACCAGAATCAGAAGAAGATATAAAATTCTCAATTGATTTTCTTTTTTTCCTTTATATCGCATACTGTAGATTTTCCAATTGAGTGTATTCTGGCCAATTCAGAAACACTTTTTCTATTATCTAATTCTTTCAAAAGTGAAGCGAGTATTCAAACAAGATATTGCAAGTTTGGATACTTTCAATCAATGAAATTATTGACGGCGTTCGGATTATAGAGGTAAAAAAAATTGTGCGGATTATAGAGGTGGGTGATTTCAAAGTTTCGTTGTTCGGATTACTGAATGTGCGGATTAAAGTGTGTTCGGATTTGAGAGGTTGTACTGTAATTGAAAATTGTCATTTAAGTTTGGGAGAGATAGACAATGAACTTTCAGTGTCAAACGAATCAATTCGTACCATTTTAAACAATTTTTGGGCATGAAACGCGTTGCCGTTCGACTAGTTCCAAAGCACCTGAATTTTCTTCGAAAATTGAACCGCGTAACGGTCGTTGAAGACATGCTTGAACGAGTCAATTCCGACCCCACATTCATAAAACACGTTGTAACTGGTGATGAGACATGGGTTCATGAGTTTGACATGCAAACCAGTCAACAAGCTTCCGAATGGCGCCTTCAACTGAACCAAAACCGAAAAACACGTCAAATTTGATCAGAAGTCAAGGTAATGTTGTGCAGTCGAAATTCTTGCCAGTAGGTCAGACTGTGAATAAAGAATACTACATGAGCGTTATGCGGCGTTCGAGAGAGCAAATTCATCGAAAAAGGCCAAACTTGTAAAAAAAAAAACTAATGGGTTTTGCACCACCATCTACATAGTCCAGTCATTTAAGCTTGAATTAGGTAAGAATCTCGGAATTCGAGATAGTTTGTAAATACTTGTATTTTAACACCCCAAAAGTTGTCTCAAAACCTACATATGGTAAGGTGTACGCAACTATTAAATTTTGAGGTCAAAGGTCACAAAAATCGTTTTTTGGGCTTTTTTTGTAAATATCTCACTTCCTATGGGTTTTTTGCTATTTGTATTTATTATCAATATTGTAGAGTACAAAATTCTCTACAAATTTTGTTTGAATTTTTCGAGATAAAGAGCGGAGAGCGCGCGCGGTCACAGCATCACTTCAGGTCAACCGTTGCCTCCGGTCAAAAACGCGCCATATACAGGGTGCTTCAACGAAAACTAAACAGAGGCTATATATACCAAGATATTCATTTCTGATCAAAACGCAAAAACATGTCAATTTTGTTTCAAGGGGACATCTTTTGGGGTACAAAACTTGCCTGAAATATCAACCCCCAATCCTTGAACATTTTGAATAGGGAAGATGGGTCGAGTGATTACTCAAAAGAAAGGTGATATCTTTGCCTACATCGCCTTGAACGAATTTCCATTTTTAATGGAAAACTGTAAAAGATACAGGGTGAGCAACTGAAAGATAGGGAAGACTATTTCCCTGAGACTATTCAAGTTTCAGTGAAGTGAAATGGAACAGATCCATGCTGATCAATGGCAGTCATCATCAAGTTCCATCCTCATCTCGAATTTCAACCCCTAGAGCAGGGGTGACCACCCTTGAAAATTTGAAAGAGGGTAGATGGGTCGAGAGATACCTCGAAAGAAAGGTATTATTTTTGTCTGCATCGAATTTTCAATTTTGATTGAAAACTGTAGAAGATACAGAGATCTTTCAGTTGCTCACCCTGTATCTTTTACAGTTTTCAATTGAAAATGGAAATTCGCTCAAGGCAATGTAGACAAAGATACTACCTTCCTTTTGAGTCATCACTCGACCCATCTTCCCTAATCAAAATATTCAAGGATTGCAACCCCCGCTTAGGGGGTTGATATTTCAGGCAAGTTTTGTACCCCAAAAGATGTCCCCCTTGAAACAAAATTTGACCTGTTTTTGCGTTTTGATCAGAAATGAATATCTTGGTAGATATAGCCTCTGTTTAGTTTTCGTTGAAGCACCCTGTATAGTTGATGAACTATCGATAAATCAATGATTCTAAATATTTGTCCATTTCTATTAACTATTATAATATATTTTATCATTTTTTCCTAACCTATCCACTTTTTATTCAGTATTAATTTATTTAACAACACTTACCTGCCCAGAATTGCAGAATTGTTAGTGAAAATATAGGAATTATATTTGAATTTAAACCTAATTAATATTAATAACTTCTTACATGATAAAAAAAAATAAATTATGAATTAATCTTTTCATTAAAAATATCATTCAATACATTTATTTTCATTAAAAGTAAAAAATGGAATAAAGGGTAGAAAAACTACAATTTATAATTTTAATCATCTCCTTCCTCTTCATTGTCGTCTTCCGGCTCTTCAAACTGGTCTTCATTATCGTCTTCAACGACATTTGTCTCAAGTTCATCCATGATTTCGGGGTCAAAGGTTCCATCTTCGTTAATGTCACTCTGATATGGTAGATCATTGAGACAAGCTTGGCCATTACATTGGCCACAATCTAAAGAGCACTGCAAGCCAGCTTTCCTACATCCGCATCGCGAACCACTCTTGCAGTTGCAGAAAATTGTATTTAGCAAATCTTTTGGAGCAGGTGGTAAAATTGTCATGATAGGCTCCACAAAATCGTTTCGCATTGTCCAACCCCATACCTGGGGTTCCAAATCATGCCCTAACCAAGTTTGAACTTGATAATATACACTATTGAAATGTTGATGAGCTACTGCACTTGTTGATGGAATATTTGAGAGCTGTACAGGTTTATTAAGTTTTGTAGACTTGACGTGATGCATATAACGAAGATGATCCAGACTTTTTACAGATTTCGGAGCATTATAGACTGCCAATAAGGTTTGAGTTCCACTCCTAATGCTCTGGGCTGAACAATTTTCTTCCTCAAATGCTGCAGCTAGTTTATTCAAATTTGTTAGTTTCTCAAAAACTTTTAAAAATGATTTTTTCACATTTCAAAAAGAGCAGAAGTTATGTCACAACCACTTAATACGTGCAGAAATAAAATATGTGACTTATCTGTCAAAAGTTTTGACAGATAAGTGCCAACAACTTGGGTATTTTATGCCTTGCTCAAATGTCGATTCTAGATGTATAATAAAAAAGGTAGATTGCCATTTGAAATAACAAAGTGATGACCCACTTCCGGTATAACCGGAAATGGTATCACTTCGAAAATATTTCACTCCAATTGGAAATCGCTAGTTATGGCGGCGTATAAAATTTCAGCTTGATATTGTAATTGGAACTTGTAAAAGTTTTTAACGGACAGTCCCGGTGGACATTCCTGTATAGATTAAATTGAATTTACTTGTAAATTGGCATATCTGTAAACAATAAATAAATAAACTTTTTCCCTTCAAAAACTTTCAAGGAATAAAGTATATTCTACTCTTATCAAAATTTACAAAAATAACATGAAATTAAAAATTTATTTAGATTCTTTGTTTGAATCTTTACTTGTTTCTTTTTCAGCATCCCCCTCTGCAAGTTTTCGCTTAGACAGCATTCCTGGCCTGTATATGGCAATTGTAGGTCGATCCTTATTTCTGATTCTTTCCCTTCTTGCTTCTCTTGATTCTCCACACTTTGAATCGGAATCCCTATTTTCTGAATCTTTGGCATTACTGTAATCCTTATCCTTTTGGGAAATTTTAATTTCCTTTTCTTGATTCTTCACAGCTTCTTGTTTATCTAAATTACCAACAGAGGATTCTTTTTCAGGTTTGGTGAGAATAGAATCAATTTTTTCTTCTGATTCCTTCTTATTGACTTCTGCTTTGGTTGAATTAATAACTTTATCTTCAGATTCTTTACTTTTTTTGTCTTTTGATTCCTTGATTAAAGCTGCTTTACTTTCTTCCTCAGCCTTTTTCATTTCGGCTTTTTGTGCTTCCATTTTACGTTCTTCACGTTTTTCACTGTACTTTTTCACTTTTTTGGGAAATTGCTTATCTTCTTTCTTATAATCAAATTTTGATTCTTTGAAGAATTCTTTCCTGCCTTTATACTCTTTCTTATCTGGGTATTCTTTTCTAGGTGAAGGTTTAGCCTTAATATCTTTTTTACGATCTTCAAATCTCCTATCTTTATTCCTGAACGAATTTGTTTTTTCAAAATTTTTATCGTGTTTATTATCATAGTTATCACGCTTTTCCTCCTTTATCTCTGCATCTGAGTGTTCCTTGTCTTCAGTTTTATTTTTTGAGAAGACTTTGGTAGGTGATTTTTCTTCGAATCTTTTCTTCCTTTCTTCATCACGAACTTTTTTCCTTTCAAGCTCTTTTCTGCGTCGTTCTTCTCTACGTTCCTCTCGAATCCTCATTCTCTCTACTCTTCTATTTTTAACAAACTCTAATAGGGGAGTAGTTATTGAATCTTTACCGTCTTTGATTTCAGTCAAAAATTGATATGAATATTCAGGTTTATCTTCTTGTTCAATAGGTTTATTCAAATTTTCCATGAATTCCAAATAATAAGGATCCGATTCAATGCTTCCACATTTTGGATCGACACGGACTTTATTTCTCTTCTTGGGAATCTTTTGAAAAGCTGCAAATTCAACTACAGCAGCATATTCATTACCCTTGTGATCTAAGAAGACATAGTTGTCAAACTTTTCCTTGAAATCAAACACATCATTTGGGCTCACAAAATTGATGTAAGCTCTAGCAAAAGAGTTTTCTCCCAGGGCAGCCTCACCATTAACCAGATAAAAATAATCATAGGGTGGAACTGGTGAAATTTGATTCAGAAAAGTTTCTTTATTGATGGTAGGGGGTAATCTCCGAATTACTACTTTAGTTAGAGGTTTTTCACGTTTATCTGCTTTTTGACTTTGATTGTTAGTGCCAGGTTTGACAGAGATTGCCTTTCCCTCTTCCGGAAAAGCCATTTTCAAATATTTCTTTCTTATTATTTACATAAGTCAGAAACTGTTTAATAATTATTTCTTACTTCATAAATCCTGGCACACTTAATTTTTTATATACAGTAGAAATGTCATTTAAGTAGCTATGACAGATGTCAAACAAATGGCTCTCAACAATTACTGGTAAGTTCTATGGCTTATTGCACCTTCAATTTAAGTGGATGCATATTTAAAGTTAATTTGAATTATGATACTAACCTACATTAGCTATTTTGAACATTGAATATTGCTGTAAGATGATTCAGAAGTTAACGATATCAAATCCCACACAAAATTCAAAAACTATCAATTTCTTGTACCATAATTTCATTGTGAGAATTGTATGTTAGATTTCCGAATTTTGCTTGAATATTTCATTTTTCAAATCAAAACCGATTTTAAACATATATTGAAAATTTTCTTCTAGTAGTACAACTGAAATATATTTTCAATTTTCAGATGAGCATTCCAATCAGAAAATTAGTAATTGTTATTAAAATTAACAAGATTATTCAATTTGGAAAATAAAATACAAGACATCTTCAAAATTTTTATTTTATTCGGTATAAATTCAGTAGAATATTCGTTTACTTCTGAAATGTGGTTAGAAATTTGAATCTGGATCAATACTCATCGTTTTCGAAGGGATGATAAGGGTGACCTAATCCTCTGTAAAAAGATTTTATAAGTGATAACAGATTTCTTATACAGAGTATTTTCTGAAAAACTTCAATTGCATAGGTTCTCTATTTTTCATCAGATTGAAAAAATTCAAACACATGATCAAATGGTTTTTGAAACTAGAAATCTTTTTTTTTCCAGGCTTTTCCTGTACTCCACAAAAAAATGCGGTGTAGCGAGTCGATTAAATTTTTTCAATAGAATCAACAGTGGATTTATTGATACGTTTTTCAGAAAACACCCTATATATCAACATTTATAAATACACAATTATACTTACGCGGTCATTGGGCAAAATCTCCCATTACAATCAAATGTATCAATATACTTCATATCATCTCCTGATAGCACAAAATCAAAAATACTCATATTTTGTTCAATTCTTGATTTATTGGTGGACTTAGGAATTGTAATAACTCCTCTTTGAATTTGGTATCGTAAAAGCACTTGGGCTGGGGTCTTGCCATACTTCGTAGCAAGTGTTTTCAATTTAGGATCTTCAAGAAGTTGGGGATCTTCAGGCTTTGCCCATGGCCTGTCAGGTGAGCCTAGAGGACTGTAGGCAGTTATGGCAATGTCTTTAGACTTGCAAAAGTCAATCAATCTATTCTGATTCAAATAAGGATGGCATTCGATCTGCAAAAGTAATTCCATAGATAATATTACTATTATCATAATGAATAAACAATAGTTCGAAAGACTAAAAAACAAAAACCCCTAGTTGCCTTTCAATCACTGCTGGATGACTTCCCAATAATCGAAAATTATTTAAAACTTATTAATTGAACTTGCTATGAAAGTTCTTGTAGTTTTTTGCACAATTATTCTCAAATTTCTAAGTTTATTAGATGTTTATGTTTCTAATACCGACAAGTAGATCGCGCGTTTCATGTTACAACGTCCTGTATCATTACTGATCTTTCTGGTTTGACCTGCTTGTTACTAGAGGGCGACACTGGTTTTGGAGTTTTTGGTAAAGATTAGGTTAGGTTTTTTTAATGTCCTTGATCAGTATGTAAAGCTTAAATTGAATGTGATGTCTCAAAATGGGTTAAAACAATTTTCTAATAGTCCATTACATAGAGGGGTGGATAAAGGTGAAGCTAATATTGAAAATAATGAACAAAAATAAATCTGAAATAAGTTCCTCTGTTGTTGAATTATTATGATGCCAATATTACCTGTAGATTCACTGGTTTCACAGTTGCTACTTTTAGTATTCTTTCAATTTGATTCTTATTGAAGTTAGATAAGCCAATGGATTTGGTAAGACCCTTTTTTTGAACCACTTCTAGAGCTTTCCATGTATCGACATAATCAACATCACTGAATTCGATTTTTCCTGCTTCGTTAGTAGGGAAGAGGGCTCCACCTTCCTGTAGACATGAGGTTGAAGGTTGTGAATATAATTAACATAAATTTTCTATAATATACCTTATAACCAAGAGGCCAATGAATGAGGTATAAGTTGATATAGTCAACACCCAAATTTTTCAGGGTTTCCTTCAAAGCTTCTTCAACAAGTTCAGGCCTGTGGAAAGTGTTCCATAATTTACTTGTTATAAAAAGTTCTTCTCGAGTAACAACACCTTCTGCTATTTTGGATTTTATGGCTTCTCCTACTTCCTTCTCATTACCATAGATATAGGCACAATCAATGTGGCGATAACCTAAATCAATGGCATCTTTCACTGCGGAGGTGACTTCCCCAGGTTTGGACTGGAAAATATTGAGAGAATTGTTTGAAATTTAAAGTTTAGGCGAAAGCACATGTTTTCAAAATTTTAGATCTGCACTTGTATACTATATCAGAAACAAATACACGAATGGAAATTAAGGAAAAATACTTACTTTCCATGTTCCCAAGCCAAATATTGGAATCTCTTGTCCATTATTGAATTTTATAACCGGTATTTGCACCATTTTTCTTCAGAAGGTGTATGCGTTACGAGATAGATGAAAGAGGAATGTTAAATATTACGATTTAAGATTTATCGATTTATCATTCATTTCACAACAATTTGAATCTATGAGTTCAAATAAGCGATAACAGATGTTAATTGATGTACAGTACGAGCTACGACCTACCCGCTTCAGAAATCAACAAATATATGTATCTCTCTTATATTCATACCTAACAAGTGAGACTCCATACACCAAATAATTTGGAAATCTCGTCTATAAAAAGTACGCAATTTAAAATGTTGAAAGTCCAGTGGCAGTGGGCTAAATAGTTTTTGTCGAAAATTAATCGCTCATTATTTCTGCGTCTGTATAAATAATAGAAATTTGATGTGTTCATATTTTTCTCTTTCCTTCTGTTGATGATTTTGATGTATTTAATATTTGTTTTTGGAAATTGTGAGTTATATTAATCACAGAATGATTCTTTTCAGTGGACCATTAGTCTGAAATTTTGCATACGGTCTCAAATTGTATTAATATCTAACCCGCGTTCATAATTGTTAAATATTTCGAAGAATTATTAGTCTAACATTTTTAACTTTATCTGAAATTCAAAGGCAAGTGAATGGCATTGGGCCTCTTGATTTTGTTCTAATTATCTACTTTATCTTTTGAGTTAAATATATTACTGGGCTGACAAGTTCCTAGGCTGATATACAGAAGGCGCTACTACGATCAAATCCACTAGATTTTCGGTTGATACTAATCTTATCTAGATATGAGTAAAAAGTTTTAACTGTCCGACCGTTGGTTCGGGAGACATAGCATTGAAAATGAATCAATTTTTATTATTGTTGGAAAAATAGATAAAAGAGAATTCCGTGTGTTGATTAAACATCGCTTTTTCATGAAAAAAAAATACAATTGAAGCGAAAGCATAGCTTGATGAACATTATTCGGATTATGCACCTGGAAAATCAACGATGGAAAAGTGGTTTTCAAAGTTTAAACGATATGTGATATGAGCATCCAAGACGATGAACGTAGTGGACGTTCCAAAGAGGCTGTCATCGATGAAAACATTAAAAAAGTACAAGAAATTGGTTTGAATAATCGAAAAATGAAATTGATCGAGATAGCTGAGACCCTGAAGATATCCAAGGAACGTCTTGGTTTTATTTCAAAAGAATGAAATGGACATGCGAAAGCTGTGTGCAAAATGGGTGCCGCGTTTATTGACTCTTGATCAAAAACAACAAGCCGATGATTCTGAGCACTGTTTGAAGACAATTAACCGTAATAGCTGAGTTTTTCGTCAATATCACACAAAGGATGAAACATGGATTCATTACTACATTCCAAAAAGCAATCGACAGTCATCCGAGTGGACTGAACGAGGTGAACTGCATCCAAAGCGTGCAAAAATGCAGCAGTCAGCTGGCAAGGTTACGGCATCTGTTTTCTGGGATGCGTAGGGTATTATATTCATCGATCAACTTGTAAAGTGCCAGACGATGAACAGCGACTACTACATTGAGTTATTGGATCAATTGAAGGACCAAATCATGAAGAAAGGGCGCCATTTGAAAACAAGAAAGTGCTGTTTCATCTAGACAACGCACCTTACTACAAATCAATGAAAACATTGCCAAAATTGTACGAATTAGGTTTTTAATTACTTCCCCATGCAGCTCATTCACCAGATCTTGCCCTCAGCGACTTTTTTCTGTTGCCAGACTAGAAAAAGATGCTCGCTGGAAAAAATCAAGACCAATGAACAGGTAATCGTCGAAACTGAAGCCTATTTTAAAATTAGAGAGATATCTTATTATAAAAATGACATCGAAAAAATTACTTGAGGTAAATGGTTATGGGTTTACCCTCAACGAGGAATACAAGCAACCTGCGAGGATGGACTCTGATAAAAGAAAAAAAAAAGATAAAATTCGTCCAGAAATTTAAATTAATTTGAGACATATATTCATAATTCACGTTGTTATCATGGTTACTTTTAATATTTTTTATATTGTTGATACATGTTTTCATTATTCAGTCATTGTCCTTTTTTGTATCATCAATAGAAATTAATTGATTTTGATGTTATTGAGTCAAATAAATTGCCGCAATAATTATCGCATTCGATTCAATTGAGAAAGATCCAAACTGCAATTGATGCTGTTCAAATTTCTCACTACTCCTGCTGCTTTTGGCTAACGCCAACTCGGGGGCGCCACTTTCTACTGTTGTTGTTTGTTTGTTATTCCTTTAACGTGCTCTAATTCCGCCTTGACCAATGACACGTCGTGGAATTGTGTCACCTCACTAACCCGGGAATTTTGCCGAACCCCTCTCGTGTCAAATGTCCAACACATCTCTGTTAGACAGGACCGACGGCTTTACATCTCCTCCGAAAGATGGTTACTTAAGCGATTCCCTTTGTGGGGATTGAACCCAGGTAACTCTGCGGAGAACACGAGCATCGTATCCCCTACGCCACCGAGCCAGCTCACTTTCTACTGTTTCTGCTACGATAACATAGAGTTCTTATATCTGTTTATGGACTGTCTATTAGCGCTTTCGGCTGGCTGATCTTGGGTGATCTGAGAGCGCTCTCCCAGAAATATTTATGTTCGACTGGATTGATTTCTGTTGATCGCTCATAGATTTGACAGGCATTTCGGATCGCTCCGAGATCGCTCGGACTTGATCTGAATCCATGTGTTGTTTGGGATTAGTATATAGTAGTGAAAGCGTGAAAAGTATATTTTAGGCAAAAAATGTAAATTGTCGCATTCTTTAAAAACATATAAGTGACAATTATGGGGGATTTAGAAGATCATAGGTCTGTTAAAGGATTTGTTATGTTGATGCAAAGTTGATTTCTTCTTTGATATGCTCTTGGTGATTTTAACCATACAATTTGTTCGTTTGTTATTCCTTTAACCTGCTCTATTTCCGCCTTTCGGCCAATGACAACGCCTGGGAATTCTGTCACCTCACTAACCCGGGAATTTTGCTGAATCCCTCTCGTGTCGAGGGAAGGGATCTTTAATGTCCAACACATCTCTCCGAAAGATGGATACTCAAGCAATTCCCAGAATCGACTTTGTGAGGACTGAACTCAGGTAACTCTGCGCAGGAGACGAGCATCATATCCCCTACGCCACCGAGCCCGCGAACCATACAACTAATGTTCGGTTGGTAATTTACTCTTGACAGATCATAACCAGAGTTGACGTTGACGTTTTTTCCAATTTCCGAGCAATCTCAGATCGATCCGATTTTTTCCAGCAGAAAACGCTAGAAGATCTATCTCATCCCAAGACGATGGAAAAAATACATTATTTTCATTCTGTTGTCACCACAGAACAGACCCTTCACTGGTGGTCACATAGTTGGGTTCGGTTCAACCTTAGGTTAGATACATCCAGTATGAAGTTATTGAGATTATTCGTATATATTATATTACTCCTTGTACTATAGACAACACAACATTATAAATTAATTAAAATTATTCTTGAAGAATAATCTTCGTTTATCTGGATTTTAATTATAAAGCATCACTGGAATACATGTAGAAAGTTTGAATAACATTAAACATTTTTTATTACTTTAAATATATGACAAAAATATAAATTTCTGTGTGACGTCATATTAGGTACAAAACCGAATTACCGAATCTATATCAAGGAAATTTGATCAATTCAAACTAAAGGGATGAACGTCAAAATGACGTTTCTAAATAAATAAAACAAAATTTTAGTAAAACTAAAGTTAATATTCATATCAGTTTGCATGATTCCATTTATATAATATAACCGCAAACTCATCACTGCAGTGTATCTCTAAAATTATCTCAGATTTCGATACTGAACTATTATCCATGCTTCCATATTTCAGTTTTTCTGCACACTTGGGTAAAACCTGAAAATGGAGAAATTTTATACGAATTTCGAATTAGAATGGGCTGAGCATGCAAATGCTTCCTGGTGTTCCAAAGATTGTGATAATATTGCTAGCAGAGATTCTGTGCAATTGTTATTTGATATTTTGGTTCAAAACAAAGAAGTTCGACTGATACCTAAAAATCTAACAGCATACAATGATTTTCAAATGTTGCCTAGTTTTCAGTATGAAAGCCCCTCTGTAGCTGAACTTAATCATTATATAGCATGTTTGTTAACATCTCAATTAGAATTAGCTAGGGAAACTTGTTCATCAACTAGTTTTGCTGTTGTACTGAAACAGAGAGCAATGATTTTGAAGAGAATTTACCATGCAATTTCTACGAAGTACCATAATAATGAAAAACTGGATCAACAAAAAAATGAACCTGTTGGAGGCATTGTACTCCGTAATGAAACATTGACTGGATCAAAAGCTTTGCTTGAATTCGGTGTCAAAACAGGATTAACATTATTATTTTCTCTATTAAGGCAAGATTGGCAAGTTAGTAGCATGTTAAAAGTTCCATCTCTTTCAGTGACAATGTTAGAAACAGGTGTTGATTTAATTCAAAAATTACCACCTCTTTGTTTATCGAATGATTCACAACTTACTAATTTGGGAATAACAACATTAGAGCAAACATGTGAATTTTTAAAGGATTCAGTGTTAAATACTCTTAATGCTGATATAAAATCCAAAAAACTTTCATGTGAACTGCTTCTCGGAATTGCTCTACAGAGAGGTTCATTAAGATATTTGTTAGATTGGATTGAAATGGCTTTGCAAGCATCTTCTAAAGAAGAGGAACTAATTTGTAGTGCATATTTCAAAAAAGCGATATACCAATTGGAAGGTGGAAAAAACCGAGTAAGATTGGAAGGTTGGCAATCTGATGAAGATGATATTAACATCTACCATGGTTCTTTACTTTTGATGGAATTGCTTTCGTCAATGGCTATAGATTATGGGGGTGCATGTTCAATAGTGGAATCTTCAACTTCAGACACCGAACTTGGAGTTTTTGAGAAAAGTGACGTCTTTGTGTGGGGAAGTAATTCTTCTCATCAATTGGCAGAAGGAAACCAAGAAAAAATTCTTCTACCATTGAAATCTAAAATTTTCACTCAAGTACAACAGGTATGATATAATACAGTTAACAAATTGTTAATAAACATTTACTTTCATTGAGAAGAGCAGAACATTTTTTTTCATCTTTTCTAATGCTCAAGAACTTTTTTACCCATTTACACAGAAAATCTCTGGTTTTCAAAGGACTTGTAATCAATTATTGGGGTTATATGTATACATACTTGAATCTAAGGACACATAGACATATGCTTATTATATATATAACTTATTTATAACAGAATAATTGATTTTTTGAAACATACAAGGTTCTCATTGAAACTCAAAACGGTTTCAGGAAGGGTAAAAACACCATAAGAGCCATATACCAAGCAATATCATTTGTTGTAGATAGCTTAAATAAAGGGAAAGTAACTGCTCTTATGTGTTTAGATATTACCAAGGCGTTTGACACTGTGCACCACGATTTACTGCTGGAGAAACTATACAGACTCGGAATTAGGGGTACCCCATTGAATTTGATTAAATCTTTTCTCACAGGATGTACTCAATGTGTAGTTGAAAATCACCATCCTGTGAGCCTATTGCTTCAAGAACTCTATCTACTAATAAAGGTGTGCCTCAGGGGTCTATTCTGGCACCTCTGCTATATATTGTTTACGTAAATGATTTAGCTGAAGCAGTCTCAGAGGCAGTAGTGCAGTATGCTGATGACACGTCAGTGATGCTTTCAGATCCTTCGTCCATAGTCCAGCAAGTAACAAACGCAATGTCTGAAATTCATGGATGGTTCTCTAGCAATGGCCTTGAGGTTAACACAGAGAAAACCAAAAAAATACAATTCAATTATGCCAAATAGGTTGAAAAAAGTAAGTAACATATACTTACCAGAAAGGCGCAGTTGTCACCTCAGAAAATTTTCGGTTTCTTGGTGTTGTGTTGGATCGCAGACTCACTTGGAGTTGTCATATTGACTATTTAGCGAAAGATATGTCTAGGTACATTTTTGCCTTGTGTTTTCTGTTAGCTCATATGAATGGAAAAACCGCCATCCTCGCATATAGGGCATATGTTGAGAGCCGATTGAGATATGGCATTGTTATATGGGGAAACTCGCCTGATGTCACTAGACTTCTGATTCTGTAGAAAAGATGCTTAAGATCGATTTTGAACCTCAACTACTTGGAAAGCTGTAGACAGCATTTTGAGGGGAGGCGGATTCCAACAGTAATAGGTCTATATGTTTATTAGTCAGTAATGTTTGTTGTACGTAACAGGGATCTGTTCAAGGAGATTTCCCATGAACATGAAACGCGAGGGAGATGTGATATAAGGCCACCGCATACCGAGTTGTCTTATATTCAAAAAAGTGCACAGTACATGACTGTATGGATCTATAACCACATTGCCAGGGAAGCGAGGAAATGGCCTCAGAGAAGACTGATAACTAGGATGCTTCACTATTTGTTGAAAATCCATATTACGCTCTTGATGAATATTTTGCGGACGACCTAAGTGGTTTCTGATAAGTTTTTGTTGAATTTTGTGAGAGTTGTGCATTCTCTACGTGTAATGTTGACATATTCTTCATTTTGTTTTATTTTTATGTTTTGTATTTCAATTGATGTTTCATTTATTATTAATTTAAATCTTTACACGCTGTAAGCCATATTATGAATTTATAACAGCAAATAACTGATATTATTATTATTTATTATCGTTGACTTATGCACTATCTCAGCTGTTAGCTGGATATAATATACCTTTCCCAGATTCAGCAATCAAAGGGAATAGGCTCGATTACAATATACTTGACATAAATTTCCTATCTATCCTTCATGTATTAAGAATTACAGCTTTTTGCATTTCTATACAGGTATTTTTATGCAATTCTAATTTCTAAAGGCTATCATGCAAAGTTTTGGGTATTAACCCTGTGGAGGATACGATGATAGGAACAATATCTATTTTATCGAGGTGCCACATCTGCTCGATCTCAATAGCAAGGTCTGTGTATTTGAAATTTTTCTCCTGGAACTTGTTCAGCACGTTGTTATCATTCGGTATGGCGACATCCACCAGCATTGCTGTTCTGGCTTTCTTATCATACATCACTATGTCCGGCCTATTATTCGTTACCATTCTGTCAGTGATAACAGGCCTATAGTAGTATAATCTGATTGAGTCATTTTCCAATACGGGCGCCAGTTGATACTTGTAATATGGCTGGAAGGTATTCAGAAGTCCATACTTGTGTGCAAGTTTCTGATGGATAATGTTGCACACTTGATTATGCCTGTGAAGATAGTCCGTATTGGACAGTTGTTCGCATCCGGACGTAATATGCTGTATAGTCTCCGATGTTATATGGCATTTTCTGCACTAATCTGTTTGTAATGTTCCGTCCTTCATAATAAATTAAATTAATATTATTATTATTATTATGCCTTACATGGGTTTTGAACCCGGACCTTCTGTGCAGGAGTCAGCTCTTCAACTGATTTTCCTACAGAGGTGACAAAGCATAAAACATTGTCAGTGATTTTTACACAGAGAATCATTAACAATATGTCAATGTTGTATGAAATATTTCTGTATAGAGAGTGCAAATATCGTATACTAACAGAATGCGATGATTCTCTGGTTAATTTTACGATTAAAATTTCTAATAAATTTTGGTTTGCCGACGCTTCGTTAAGGATCGACAGGGTGTTGAAATTTCGATATTCATTTAGTTTTTTCTATAGCTCCTGCAATTCATGGTTGCCATAGACATTTTAAGTATGAGTTATTGCACTTTTACCTGGATTACAAAAGTTGATGAAAAATGCTTTGCAATCATAGAGATTTTTCTTTCAGATAGAGGCTGGCCAATATTGCACATTTGCAATTCACTGGGATGGTTACGTTAGCGCGTGTGGAAAGGGTAGTTACGGCAGATTGGGTCTAGGGGAATCGTCCAATCAGAGTTCTCCTAAACGTATATTATTAGACAGTACTGTTAAAAGATTATCTAGCTCGAAGGGCAGCGATGGACACACATTGGCTCTTACGGAGAATGGGGAGGTTTACAGCTGGGGGGATGGTGATTATGGAAAATTGGGACATGGAAATTGCGCAACTCACAAACAGCCAGAAAGAATTATGGGTCCTTTTGTGGGAAAGATCATTAAGTTCATCAATGCAGGTTGGTAGTGAAACTTGATAGTACCAACTGTTCAAAATAAATTTCACAATTAATTTTGAAATTTGAAAGGAAATATTGTTTCTTCATCTACAGTTTTATTACTGTTGCCAAAATTTTCATAGTTAGATATTGAATGAACAAACAAGTTACCGAAGAGTTCTTATTGCAAAAGTTTATGCTTACACAGCTTGTTTCATTAACAGGCTACCGACATAGCGCTGCCATAACGGATGACGGTAAGCTATACACCTGGGGTGAAGGTGATCATGGTAGGCTAGGTCACGGAGATGGAAACGGCCGACAAATTCCCACTCTCGTAACGAGTTTGAGCGACGTGGGCTCGGTAGCTTGTGGAAGTTCACACACTTTGGTCGTTTCAAAAGATGGTAAAAGTGTTTGGTCCTTTGGTTCGGGAGAAAATGGTAAATTGGGACACGGTGAGATTGCTAAAGTATTCAGACCCAAACTGATTGAGTCGCTACAGGGTTTAACCATACAGAAAGTTTGCGCTGGAACTTGTTTTTCAATGGCTCTCACAACTAGTGGGCAGGTGAGTATTCACATTTAATAAATTACAGCGTTTCTGGCAAAACTTTTCTGCTTCAATTTTGAAAACTTCTATTAATCTTTTGACTTGTTTTGTCAATATATTTCTCAGGAAATTCTTATAAGTACCAAAATACATACGATGCGGCAACAAAAATGAAGCAGACTCTATAACTTCAAAGCTTTTAATTTTTGGAAAAAATTCGTCGATTTTTGTTTTGAGCGGGAAATCTTTCAGCTTCCTCATCCAGCCAACATTATAACAGAGACTGTAAAGCTTCTAACCAAAATTGCTAAGCCTGGTGTGATTTTAAAACAATAATAATGAATTATTAATTAGTTATTAAAAGAGATGGAAAACAGATTGTGCAAATGATTTAGAATTTAATTTTCCATTTTTAAATCTCTAACTGTTTCAGTATTGAATTGTTCTCTTTATACTCAAGGTTTTTGCATGGGGTAGTGGCGCCATATTAGGAATTGGATCTGCTGATGCTATTTGCCTTCAACCAATGCTTATCGAAGATCTAGCTATGCACAGAATAATTGACATCTCGGCTGGAGATACTCATTGTTTGGCACTCACTGACGAATGTGAGGTATATGCATGGGGTACAAATAGCATGGGTCAGTGTGGTCAAGGTCATACTTCCACACCTATCACAAGACCTCTAAGAATCGTTGGTCTAGATGGCATGAAAATACGTCAAATAAGCGCTGGTATGTCTATATTAACTTTGGCTTTTGTTTTTATCATTTCATTTCCTCTATTAAACATGTAAGATTTGAGTTGTACATATTTCCAGGTACTTCACATTCTATCGCATGGACTTCTATACCAGCCGAGAGTCCCCATATTATGAGGCACAAACCATTCTGTCTGGATCTGCACGAAAACACCTTCGAACTTTTCAGGAAATTCTTGGAAAAGTACACGGAGACTTTTAAATACGAAACACCTCCGCTGCCTTTCAGAACTGAAGCCGATCACCAAAGATTCGTTCTGTTGTGTCTTCGACTTTTAAGTACTCATTTAAGTTTATGCGTCAATGGTAATTTAGGAAATAACGTTTTATGCAGACACGCGAAATCTTTGAGAACTGTTTTATTTAGGTTAGTTTGAAAAGAAAGAGTAAAAGAAATTATTTTAGATTTTCATTGAAGATCTACACATCAGTTGAAAACAAAATATGCCTCCATGCTTTAGAATAACACGCATATAGTATTAGCGTATAATTTTCTTTAAGGTTGGTAGACATTGAAGCTCCCCAAGAGGTCCATTCTGCCGTATGTGAGTTGCTCAACATAGGTGCCTCGTTACTTCTTCCTCAATTACACGAACGAGTAGAATTTCTACATCAACATTTATCCAAAGGAGCTGAATTATCACAAGGTCAACAAATGCTTTTGAGCATTATACTGAATAGTTTAGAAGACCCAGTACATATTGCTTCCTTGCTCGGATACAATTATATCCCAGAGAAAACCAAATCAACTGATCCAAAACTGACAGGAACTCTTATGAATACTTTATTAGAAACTTTTACAAAAAATACGGTGAGTTGCGCTGTGTAAATGAAGTATCACTTTTATGTAGATTTTTATCTTTCAGGAAGAAACCTTGAACAGTATCGCCTCACATCTGAGTACGCATAACGAGTCGAAATGGCAGAACGGCGGAAATGCCCGAATCATACATTTGAGGAAACTACTTTCAGCCCTTCAAAACCACCTGTTGGCTCATTTGGCTGTTCCTCAAAGAAAACTGTTCGGAAGTCAAGAGGATGCAATTTTGAAAAATCATCTCTCTCAGTTATTTCCTTTAGCCGTTGGAATTCTCAAAAAGAGTTCTGATGTTGTTGAAGCGCATCCCTCCAGCTTAGAATTGTTGTATAATGTTATGTTGGAATCTGTGACGGGATCGATGCTTTTTAAAGTGTTAAATTCATTGTTGCTGATGCCTTCTCATTTCGTTAAGGATCTATTGCCACTCTTGGTTGACTTATTGGATCCACTGGATAGTTTTAATAAACTTTTACCCTCC
This sequence comes from Cryptolaemus montrouzieri, assembly GCA_013387265.2. Lineage (NCBI taxonomy): Eukaryota > Metazoa > Arthropoda > Insecta > Coleoptera > Coccinellidae > Cryptolaemus > Cryptolaemus montrouzieri. The sequence continues at coordinate 33,956,163 of JABFTP020000103.1, forward strand.
GGCATACTTCTTGATAATGAGAAGGAGTCATCAAGTAGTAAGTACATCTGGCTACTATTATTGTTCTTTTAACACTATTTGATTTAAAAGCTAGGGGACCTAGAATCTATACAGGATGATTCACTAAAGTGTTTTAATAGACTTCTGATCGTAGTATGAAATTCGAAATTTCGCATACTGGTCCATCTGGAAATGGAATCAACTTCTTTATTTCAAATAGATTTTCTCAACAAATTCAAAAGGAACTCTGTTCAGATTCACTCAGAAAATAGTAAAACGTTTTCTCAATCACATATCTAGAATTCAACGTTTTTTAGATATTCTATATAAGATGTTTCCGTTAAGACAAAACAGCCTGTTTGGTGAAGCAGGCCTTGATATAGTTGGACAGAAACATAGAACATTATACGCTTTGTTCTTCTGAAACAACACTTTTTCGAACAAAACAATGTATGACGACAGACTTTACTTCAAAGGAATTACACCAAGTTTCAAAGAATGCTCTACCAGATGTGTTCAAGCAATTTATATACTAACTTATTGGTTCAAGGAATGTGACATGCGCAGTGGCATGGGGCATTTATCTCTAGATAATTTTCGGTCTGAACTAGGTCACTTCCACAAGTTTCGAGAGTTTGAAGGTCCTGAGTGTAGTGTTGTTGACCATAATCTTCTGGGTTAAGACCAGCTGATTCTACGCCTTCTTTTCCAGATTCGATCTTTTCTCTAACAGAAATGCTTCTTATGGAATATCTCGAAAGCACTGACTTGGATGATATGTATTTGGGAAAATATTTTTTCTACTTTCATTAAGGAAAAATGTTTGAGTTTCAAGTATTCTTAGGAGACATTTGTGATCACATATGAAACATCCTGTATAAAAAATCGGTTGATTATAGTTCTTATCTAACATAGCAGTGCATTAAATATAAAACATGTAAAAATTTGAACGAACTGGATACAATGAGATATATAATTTTGAAATTAGTGAAGTAAGGATATTCTATAAAATTTGCTGCAATGATGAACATATTTTAGAATTTTGAAGTGTGTCACGAATGGTAGCAATTGGCGAAAACAAACAAAATTTATCTCATCTAGTTGCCTAGCCATTCAGGTATTAGGAACAACGAACAAGCCTAGTAGGTTTGAAAGGTCAATGTATAGATTCTCAATTGTTTCACTGATATAGGAGACAATATATAAAGGTAGAAACATGAAAATTCTGAAAACTGAATAAATAGAAATAATAACAGAATTTATTGCACACAAAAAACTAAAGGGAACTCCCATTCGTGTTTAAGATCTTCCATGGGGTCCTGAATTAGTACAAAGACATATAGTTTATATGAAAATATAAGTTTTAACATTTATATACAAATAATAATAATAAAATGTATATCACAGATGTTTTGTTTGTTGACAGATAAGAACCTTAAATGATATTCTGCAAGCATAGTCTTTGTTTACATAGTAAGCAGATGAAGTTTTCGAGGACTGGGGTCTATTACATGTCATCAGCCTTTTGAGGAAATTTAAAAAAATATGTGCACATTTTGTGAAAGTTCTTCAGACCATTTACCATGAAAGTATCTATAAAGAAGGGAACGATCAGGAACATGCCGCCTTTGGGCGAGAGGCTGGAGATTATGAGTGATCTCCCGGTCGATGTGAGGTATTGCTCTCTTCTGGACCACTATTCAATATATGTAACGAATGTTTGGATGCAGATCCCCACACATGGGAAAAGTGTTCGAGACCAGATCGCACCTAAATAAAAGCATCAGCTGTGGTGGTGAGAAGTATTGCTTAGCCCAGAAAATAAAACTGGGTTCAACAGAAGCAGATTTGGCAATGGCTGATATTTGGTCATGCCAGCACACTCCGATGTTGACTGTGGTACCGAGTAGATGCATGTTCGTTTCTGAGGAAATTCGATGCCCTTGCATGATTAGAGGAGGTTCTCTAGCAGTGACTTCCTTGGAGAACGTTGTTGATTGCGTCTTGTTCGCTTTAAAATTGACTCAAGTTCAACCAGTCTCACTCTGATGTTTTCTCCAAGTCTGATTTTAGTGACGTGCTCTATTGTCGGTGTGATTTCTTAGCAGTTATAGAACACTGACTAGAAAATGAGGACACCAGGGTACAATCATCCGTAAACCCAAATATTCTGTTTTCGGAGAGTAGAGAGGATTATCAATCTGCAACTGGAAAAGAGTTGATGAAAGTATGGAGCTTTGGGGTACTCCAGCATTAACCTGGAAAGATTCACTCGTTACATCATCAACTACCATCTGAATCGATTTACTGAAGAGAAAGCTACTGATCCAACCACCCAATTTTTCTGGAAGTTCATATGCGATTCATCGAAATTTCGTGGCAAACCTTGTCTGAGGCCTTTGAGATATCAAGAGCAACGGCTTAATTCGCCATGCTTTTCGATTGTTGATGTACACAATTGCGTAACGTATGCAAGCAGGTCACCAGTTAATCGTTGATATGCAAGGCATTGTCATAAAAAGGATAGAAGGAGTTGAATTCAAAGTGATAAAGTGAATTACTTGGGGATGGTACGAAAGGCTTTGTAGTCGTGAGGTTCCACTGTTACCGTTCATTAACTCAGTGATGTATACAGATTAAAATAATAGTAATGACACATATATTTTTTTGCAATGAATCGAAGCATTTACAGAAAAACCAATCATTCTAATGTTCTTGTGATACCTTGATATTAAAATTTGTTTTATCATTCGACCCAACGATAATGATAATCCACAATTATCCAGGAAAACATGATCCATAATTGTTAAGTTTCCATATTTTTTTAGGATCTGAGACACCAACCTTCTCTGAGCTTGCAGATCGTTCATGGATTTGGCTCGTAGAACTTCAAAAAACTTGTTCCCTTCTAATAGGACAATGTTTAGGGGAAATGATAGTCGGCCATCCGACCATGAACGAAGAAATTTTTACAAAATACTGGTTACTAAACGATATTTTCATGAACGGAATCGAAGAAAACATCCCGAACATAGCTTGCTTGATGAGAGCTTCTTTCATCATCTCTTCGAACATGGTAAAAAACCCTCTATCCGTTTTCGTCGAAAGTATTCCCGAAGATAGGAAAGAAGTTTTCAAATTGGCGTTTAATCTACCGGAACAATTCGACGAAGCATGCGCGGTGCTAGAGACGGAATCAGACGAAAGTAACAATTTTTACGAAACGATGGTATCTACAAGTACGAGCGACATATGGGAATTGGAAAGCGAAGATATTCAATTGGTGGAAACGGTTGTCAGATGTTTCCTAGTGACGCTTTTGAAACATACTGGATATATTAATAAATCCCCCAAACATTCTGGAGTTCAAGAAGTTTATAATTGCGCTCTGAGACTGAGAAGAAAGTTGATTAATTTGATGTGTTTCAATTCGGAAAATATGTCGGTGGATGAACCGATGGAAGATGATACTCAAGGAGCTTTGGAAATAAGCGATTTTTCTGGATTACTGGCCAATCCTAGTACAGGACAATTTAAATTCCGGGACTGTTGCGAAATGATAATTCATAGATGCTTGTATTTAATGGCGGCTGTCAAAGGTAAGTTAGAGATTGATTGGAGCATATAATAAGTAGATAAGCTATAAGATTGAAGCATATAAGTAATCTTCGAAGAGATTCTCGATCAGTCCTGGTATATTTTGATGGTTTTTGAGGCAGCAATTCCCTATTAATATGGTAGTATGGCATTTATAACTCTTAGGACTTTGAGTGCTCAAGTAAATTTTGACTCTTTTTATTATTTTCAATTCTTGATGGGGGTCAAATTGTAAGCTATCGGAAAGATGTTCGATGGAAGCCAGTTCCACAGCACACCAGCCCTGTAAGAGAACAATTTTTAAAGTGAGAGGTACGTGACCGTGCTAGTTGGGCCGTCTGCTGATGAGAATTTTCCGCAATCCTAGTTTTTCTTTGGAAGTGGATTCTATCCGTGACCAAGCCTTTCTGTTCTTCAGAGCATATACTATGGAAGCATATGTGAAAAAAGAGAACGATCAGCAACCTGCCGCCTTTGAGCGAAAGGTTGGAAATCACGCGTGATCTCCGGATTCTCAATTAGGCGCCCAGCTCTCTTCTGATAGATGTAATGAATATTTTGGTGCGGAGCCCCATGGGAACAGTATTTCACACCAGGTTGTACCTGTGCCTTCTATAAAAGAATCAGCTGTGATGGTGTGAAGTACTGCTTAGCCTGAAAAGAAAACTGAGTTAAGCATAAGCAGATTTGACAATGGCTGACAAATGGTCATGACAGCAAACTACGGTATTAACTGTGATGCCGAGTAGATGCCTGTTCGTTTCTGAGAAACGACTTTCTTGCATGATTAGAGAAGGTGGCTTTTCTGGAGAGCGTTGTTGATTGCGTCTTGTTCGTGATAAATTGATCAAGTTCAACCGGCTTCACTCTGATATCTTCTGCAAGTCTGAATTCAGTGACATGTTCTGTTGGTTGCTCTGTTATAGGACGCTGACTAGAAATGAGGACACCTGGGTTCAGTCGTCCCCAAACCCGAATATTCTGTTTTCGGTGGAGTGCTGCAGATCATTAATCTGTAACAGAAAAAGAGTTAGCTAGAGTGGAGCCTAGGATACTCTTGCATGAATCTGAAAAGATTCACTTGTTACACCATCAACCAACACCTGAATCGATCTACTGAAGACAAAGCTACTAATCCAACCGCAATTTTACGGTAAGTCCATATGCGATTAGTTTAATCAAGGCTGTGTGCTCAAACCTGTCAAAGGCCTGTGAGATATCAATAGCAAAATAGCAATGCTTTTTAATTATTGATGACTAAAAATACGTAAAGTATGCAAGTTGGTCAACAGTTGATCGTTCTCTACGGAAACAGTATTGCCGCTCACTGATGATACCCTGAAACTCGAGATATTTTATGAGCTCATCGTTTATAATTTTTCCATGCCTTTCGATAGGATGGGACTTTTCCATCTTTGTTTTGTCAGTGCACAACTTTTTGAATTGGGTTCTCGGGTATTGTTGAATTGGCAGAAGAGGACCCGCCTATGGCCTGCCCGCTCCCCAGATTTGAATTTGAAAACTGGAAAAGGAAAAATGAAAATATGATGTGTGAATTTTGATTACACAATGATATTAGGTTATAACAGGAATTTTAAAATATATCTCACTTTGCCAGTACCAAAGCAACCATTATCCGCTTCTTCTTTTTTCACTTTATCAAGTGGAATTCGTAACATGGATTATCTACCGACAACGCAGAACTTTTTATGACCTCCCATATCCATTATATTTCACAGTTAAAAACGCGGTTTTTCTTTCTTTTTTAGGTATAGACATCGAAATGATTGAAGTTCAGTACTGTTATTCTGATGACGAGATCGAAAGCGAAAAAGCTTACGTCGAAGCATACAAAAATCGCGAATCTTGTAGTTTCACCGAATTGAGAAAAATTTGCAATTATTGCTTAAATTTCGTTTGTAACGAACCGGTGGACAAGGGACCAAGTTTGACTAAAGGCGAATTGAAAAATGGATGGTTCACCGAACCTCTTCTCATTCATAAGGCTTTGTTAAGTCAGAAGAAGAGAGCTGAAAGTAGGTTGGAAGCCCTCGAGCACCTTCTGACTTTGCTGAAGAAGGAAAAGAAATCAGCGATATTGAATTGTATGCACCAGCAAGTTTTGGCAGGTTGCTTTAATTTTTTCAGTACTAAATGTGACGATAGTTGCACGCAATATCATCATTATCTGGAAGGGATAAAGGCGTCTCCCTTTTATTTGCAAGATAAAATTAGAAGTGTGGTTCACAGTATAAGAGAGTATCTAGCGAAATCATTGCAGAAACAAATAAATTCGAATGATGAAGGTGGTTTACTTTTGTTGATAATAATCTTTTCATTGACTACTCGGTACCAACCCGATGATTTAAGTTTAGCTATAAACAGTGATCTTTTTTCAATGTTGATGACGTTGACACAAACTTTACCGAAGGAAAGTGGTAAAACGAATACACTCAACGTTGCAGTGAGTAGATTAATTAATATATTATCTATTTCATGCTGTATTCACGCAAAAAAAATTGACTCAGCTACTTTAGAAAATGTGTCGAATAAATTATATGAGAGATTGCTGTACCTCACATCAGTTTACAGTGAGTGTTATGGAGTATCTCAAATCAACTATAATACCAACTCTGATAAGTTTCTTGGTGACTTTTTGTTATTATTAAGGATTATGTCATCAAGTCGTGTGAATCAAAAACTTTTAGCAACTAAGAAGTGGATATTTACTTTATTATCAATAATGGATACCAACGATTCCAACTTGAATTCAGTTACTCAGTTGAAATTGCTTAGACCTAAGATGTTGGTACTGCAAATACTCCAGGGAATCTTACCTCAGTTAAAACAGTCGCATATAGATGATGAACTAAGAAAACATATAGTTAATAGACTCTTTCAACAACTTGGTAAAGCAGTGTGGTATCTACCTAATACGGTACAGTTACTGACACAATTAAACTTATGTGATAATAAAGGTATCTCTTATAAATTCTGTGATATTATGGATAAGGATTGCGAAGGTGATATTCCAGTACACGACATGGGATTTGATCCTGAAAAATCATTAAATTGTTTGGTGGAAAGTAATTTAACTTTAATACATGGCAGTGGTGGAAGAGGTTATGGACTTGCTTTGCAACCTATAAGATCAGGGTGTTATCAATGGAAAATACTGATTGTCAAAGAAAATCGTGGTAATGAAGGAACTTGTATAGGTGTTTCGAAATACCCACTTCGTGATTTTAGTCATCGTTCTACCAAAGATATGTGGCTGTACAGAGCTTACAGTGGAAGTCTGTATCATAGTGGAGAAAGGGATAATATTAGTTTTCCTAGCTATACTCAAGGGGATTATATAACAGTTATACTCGATATGGATGCTAAAACTTTGAGTTTTGGGAAGAACGGGGAAGACCCGAGAGTGGCTTTTGAAAATATTGATGCTACCGAGCTGTATCCAAGCGTGATGTTCTATAGCACCAATCCTGGCGAAAAAGTGAAAATAACTGATATGAAGGTAACTCATTTCCTATTAATTCAATTATTTACATTTTTTCTTTCACAACTATTCCTGATGTATCAGCGACAGAGTCATATAAAGCGTGTGGTTAATTTGTTTATTTTCCTGAGCGTACACTTTAGGGGCGAAAGTTTTAAAAGTTTGTCGGTTCTACATTCCGTGTTTCTTTCGATCGTGTTTGACTCATCAAAATTCGACATAGCAAAATGTAGTTCTCCAATTTTTGTTAATCTCTTTTTCATTCACTTCTAATTAATAATACATATACAGGGATATCCACCGGGACCGTCCGTTAAAAAGTTTTTGAGTTCCAATTACAATATCAAGCTGAAATTTTATAGGCGGCCATAACTAGTGATTTCCAATTGGAGTGAAATATTTTCGAAGTTATACCATTTCCGGTTATACCGGCAGTGGGTCATCACTTTGTTATTTCAAATGGCAATCTACCTTTTTTATTATACATCTAGAATCGACATTTGAGCAAGGCATAAAATACCCAAGTTGTTGCCACTTATCTGTCAAAACTTTTGACAGATTTAATTATTTTTGTTATAAACTCGACTTTTGAGGAACATTTAAAAAAATTGTAGCTCGTAGATCTTTTGCACTACAGACACAATTTTTGCTTGGGTGAATAGAAGAAGGATCAAGGAATTTTTTAAGCAGTCTACACATATCAAATGTTTATTGCGTTGTTTTGTATGATTTTTTCAATTTGGCCTTTTTCAAACAGCAATAACTCAATTTTTCAAATGGCACGTGCCAATTTTTATATCGCCATCAGATAAGCGTCAAATTTCAGATGGAATTGTATCAGCATGTACTATACCCATCTCTTATAATTCCGAAATAATTTGGGAATATATTGAATTTTGATGATTCTGCAAGAACTAACAGAGAATGCTTCGAAATATTTGAATCAAGTAGCTGAACTTGCTACGCTCACCTGAAAGGTGCCTAAAATTAATGTACTTGTCACTTCCTTCATTCGAATTTGATATTTCAACAAGAATTGTTGGTAATTTGAAGTGAAAATTTTTGAAAAGCACAAGATTGATAATAAAATGGCTGATTATTCAAACGAGGATATGTTTAATCTCTTTTTAATTCATGGCGAATGTCAAAAAGTGGTGGATAGAACTTGCAGGCAATTCAATAACCAATTTCCAAATTTGGCGTCTATGAGTAAAACAAAATTTCGAAGGATTAGAAGCAATTTTCTGCAATTTGGAGGAACAAAATACATAGAAACTAAGAGAAAACCAATTCTCGAGGACGACGATAATCAAATTAAAACGCTAGCGTATTTTCTTGCCAATCCACATGCGTCCATTTAGTCAGCATCAATGGATATTGGATTGAGTTATACTTCCATTCAAAGGATCCTTAAGAAACATAACATGCACCCGTATTCTTTTATCAGACTACAAAAATTGAAACCAACTGACCTTCTCAAGCGGCTAAATTTCTGTGAAAATTTATTAATTCGGCTTCAAGAAGACGAGACAATTCTGCAAAAAATTATATGGTCTGATGAAGCCAAGTTCAATGAAAGTGGAATAACCAACAGGAGAAATCGACATTTTTGGGCCACAGAAAATCCACATTTCATTGAGGTTATTGATTTCCAAAATAAGTTCAGAGTGAACGTTTTTGCAATTTTAATGAATGATTTGTTGGCTTATCACATTTATGAGGAAAATCTTAATGGACAAAGAAAGCTGGAAATTTTGAGAGGAACATTAGCAAATTTTTTAGATGGATTACCCCTTACCATTCTGAGGGATTGCTATTACCAAATGGATGGTGCACCAGCACATGAAACACGATCTGTAGATCGGCAGCCAACAGAAATGTTCGAGGATAGATGGTGGGGTAATCAAGGACCAAATTTATGGCCTCCGCGTTCTCCGGACCTGACGCCCCTTGATTTTTATTTATGGGGCAAAATCAAGAGTGAAGTGTATCTTATTCCTGTAGGAAGTAAAGAAGAGTTACTAGAGCGCATTCATAATGCTTTTCGTAACATTGATACTGAGGAAACCAGGAGGGCAACTCATCATGTTCGTATACGAGCTGTCAAGCGTATCGAGCAAAATGGGGCCCATTTTTTATGAACATGAACATTTATTCAGATCGTAAATTAGTTTTCTCCTATGATGTTTGCTATCATTCATTCGTATTAATGTAATTATCTTCGATGATTGGTTTTCGCTTAGTTTCTACAATTTTTATTCATCCGAATTGTAGAAAATTGCTTCTAATTCTTCGAAATTTTATTTTACTCATAGACGGTAAATTTGGAAATTGGTTATTGAATTGCCTGCAATTTCTACCCGCTACTTTTGACAATGAATTAATGATGATGATGAATTAAAAAGATTATATATCGTTTGAATAACCATTGGTTTTATTCCAAATGTGTTGAATTTTTCGGATCTTTTCAATCTAAAATAACGACAATTGGTTATTGAATTTGAAATATCACTTTTGAATTCGCCATGAATCAAAAAGTGACGTTTGAATAATCAGCCATTTTATTATCAATCTGGTGCTTTTCAAAAATTTTCACTTCAAATTACCAACAATTCTTGTTGAAATATCCGAATGAAGGAAGTGGTAAGTACATTAATTTTAGGCACCTGTCAGGTACGTGAAGTTCAAATACTTGATTCAAATAAAGCATTCTCTGTTAGTTCTTGCAAATCATCAAAATTCAATATATTCCCAAATTATTTCGGAATTATAAGAGATGGTTATAGTACATGCTGATACAATTCCATCTGAAATTTGACGCTTCATCTGATGGCGATATAAAAATTGGCACGTGCCATTTGAAAAAATGAGTTATTGCTGTTTGAAAAAGGCCAAATTGAAAAAATCATACAAAATAACGCAATAAACATTTGATATGTGTAGACTGCTTAAAAAATTCCTTGATCCTTCTTCTATCCACCCAAGCGAAAATTGTGTCTGTAGTGCAAAAGATCTACGAGCTACAATTTTTTTAAATGTTCCTCAAAAATCGAGTTTATAACAAAAATAATTAAATCTGTCAAAAGTTTTGACAGATAAGTGCCAACAACTTGGGTATTTTATGCCTTGCTCAAATGTCGGTTCTAGATGTATAATAAAAAAGATAGATTGCCATTTGAAATAACAAAGTGATGACCCACTGCCGGTATAACCGGAAATGGTATCACTTCGAAAATATTTCACTCCAATTGGAAATCGCTAGTTATGGCCGCGTATAAAATTTCAGCTTGATATTGTAATTGGAACTTAAAAAGTTTTTAACGGACGTTCCCGGTATATATCCCTGTATAAATATAATATAAAATAATTCACCTAAATTATGGGGTAATATACAGTGAGAAGGCCAAAAAAAACAATTTTTCAGGAAATTGTCCTGAGAAGACAATTGAATTCAGTAATTTGTACACATATTTTAGTAACTTCTAACTATATTCTAGCCTTTTTAATTGAAAAAATAATAGTTTTAAAAGAACCTCTAGCTGATCTTCAGCAGCTTTAAAAAGGCATCTTGTGCTTTTCAAAAAAAATTGATTTCAGACCAAGTTGTTTATAAAAACGAGATATTTATTGGTGAAAAAAACCTTCGATTAATTACCGAACAAAATTAAGGAGCTCGTCTAACAATTTGCGACTTGATCGGTTCAAGCGTATCGGAGAAATCTTGAAATATACACTGCACCAAGAAATTAACGCATAAAATCGAAAATTCAAATTTATTCAGAAGTTTGGATATGTTGGTGAATTATTTTCCCAGTAATACACCAGCCTAAGGAATGATTGAGAACAAGCGAAATGAAAATAGTAGTAATAGAAATGGAAATAAAACTAATAATGAAAAATGTTCAACTTTTGGAAGAAATCAAAGTTCCCAGAAACCTGTTAATACCGGACATTTTCACCGAGGGCGAGAAGAAATGCATGACATCTACGATTCATACTCAAGATCAATGAAAGCATTCTGATCTGTAGGTGTATCTCTCATTTCGACGACTATACACTGGAGAACGTCGATCGCAATGAAAAAGACAAAATCTCGACTCAGTTATGAACTAAACCCTCTCCCAGTTAGCTTCTAATCAATTGGTATGTTCCCTGGCAAAATTCAATCGGACTCCCCGATGTGCTGCGGGGCCTCGAACATGTGTTAATAATTAGTTACCTGTCAAAAAAGAAATTTGAAATATTGATAGTGCATTAATTTCTTGCTGCATTAATTAACATATCTACAAATATGAGTGTAAAATTTTCATTGCCTACTTTTTTAGGTTCATGGGACGCAAAAGGATCTTTTACCAGGTGAACCAAATTTGGCTCCTCTGTATGCAGTGTTGAGCGAAGCTTTTATAACGTTAATAAGAAAACTGCATAATTCAGATACTTGGACATCTGAGGTATGATTATTCAGTTACTTTTTTCTTTCAAGTTTCAGAGAAAAAATATTTCAATTTCTGAACTTGTATCGACAAATCTCACAGAAATATTTAAATGTGGAGTTTTGATAAACCTATAAAGTAAGACTAACTCCCTTATTCCAATGTTAATCGTCCACTTTTCATCAAAATTATGATTTCCATATCCAATTTTAAGTTATTATCATGTAGCGTGCGTTTAGTCTAAATTTCACCATTTTCCAATAATTAATCATTTCGAGAATCTCGCAAACATGTAAATATGTGGAAATGAATTTATGCACATATATTGGTACTACCGCTAAATAATAACACAGAGACATAATAAAAAATGTTACCTGACACTGTTAAGGTACAAAATTGAAATTGTTGAAGTTTAAAAATCGGTGATTCCCCGAATCAAATTCATAAATCTCGAACCACTACGTTCGCAGCAATCACAGAAATCTCGAACGAATAGAACTTGACATGCGCTTTACAACAGTGTAGAAATCTAATTCAGAATTTGTTTGGCATTTGCCCCCGCTGTTTTTGATACATCCGCAAATGCAGCAAAAAAATTCAAAACTAATATGTGGTTGTCCTCATGATCTATTACTAGTTCAGATCTTGTATTTTAGGAAAAAATATACAAAAGTCGAACAATTGTTAATCCATTCGGTCCCACTGTACTCAGATGGGGACACTTATAAATAACATTACTAGAGCCATCTAGCTATGAAATTTGATACCAAGTCAATATAAAGGACTTCTGAGATAGGTACTAAGATAACCTGTGTGTTTATACAGTGGATGGCTTCATTTACTTTTTCAAAAACAGGGAAATCGGCGATTCCCAGCTGTTAGATTTTATTGTGTAAATGAGGGTTGACAGTGCTTATTGTTTACGTATATTGTCTTGGTTCTGAGGTTGCAAACAGTTTCTCAGATATGTAGTGCAAAACTCTATTTAAATAATTAAAAATACTTTTATGTTTTTGTTCCTATTTTGCGGCTGTCCTTGTTTGGGGACAAACTGAGATTGAATATAATTTCTGACATTTTTTGGATTCTGACATTTTGGTTTAGTACTGCATAACACGGTGTTATTGAGTGTTTGAACTGGGGAACTGCGCTGTTTTCGGATGGTTGATTCTGTTTTGTGGCCTCAGTAGGTTTCAGACGGTCTTCGTGGATATTGATAAAACGGTGTGCCACAAGGCAATTAGACCCATTCTTTTCTTATTTCAATCAAATTGATACATTGTTCAGATGATATGACAGCTTGAGGAGTTGCGGAAGGTGGTGCGAACGAATGGCCTCATATTTATAGTTCAGTATATGACAAACGAACGAATTCAATTATAGTGAAGGAAGGTTGAAGTTTCTTGGGGTGCATTTAGATCGGAAACTGAAGTGCATCAGTGTTGCGACTAAGCGGAGCAAAAATACATTCGTACTTCGTAATCTAGCATCAGCGGTATCACCGGGTGTGTTTATTTTGCTATAATCGAGTCTCACATCCGATATTGTGTTGTGGCATGGGGTAATTGTGCGATGCGCGAAAATTTGTTCAGAATACAGCGACGTGCTATTAGAATAGTAGAAGATTTAAAATATAGAGATTGCTGCAGGGATGCTTTCAGGCAGCTTGATGTGCTCACTTTCCCATCATTGTTTAGTTACAAATGCCTTTTATATATGCACAAGAAGGCAACATTCTCTAAAAAAGGTGTCGATATTCATTCTTACGACACACGCAATAAAACAGATATCCGAAAAGAATTGTTTCGACTTGGTAAGTCGCAGAACGGACCTGGTTTTCTGTCTGTTGATTACTTTATGCTCCCAACCAGGCTAAAAGATTTATCTATGATTGATTTCAAACCAAAGATAAGAAACATACTTATAAAGAATGTACTTTACTCAACAAATGACTTTTTTTCCTATTGATTTCACTGGTTTGTGATATTTAGTCATGTGTTCACTCATTCATACATTATACACATATTTATTTTTTTCTTGTATTCAGTCGTTTGTGGATAGTTATTTTCGTGAATAGTACTTGTCCCATTTACATGATGATTATAACTCATTTATATGTACGTTTAGATAATTATTCTATGTTTTTCAATTTTATATATTTTGATGACTTGACATGTGCAAACAAAAGTTTTTTGTAAAGCATGAATAAACTCTATCTATGCAACTTTTTATGGAAAGCGCTTCAAAAGGCTCGAAACAGTACTTGAAGATATAAGTAATCATAATTATCATCACATAGATATTGTTATAATACCCTCTGAAGTAGATGAACTAACGGATGAAGAAGATATAGATGTGAAAAATGCGATCCTTCCAACCTGCCCAAGATGTACCAGGGGAAATTGAGTAAAATTATAGAAATTTCAAGCAAGCGACCATGAGGACAATATGGGCCTTTCAGAATGGATAAAACAAAACAAAAACTTCGAATCTAATCCATCTATGAAAAAAATAACTCCAAAAGTTCAACCAATCTGGACTGAGGATACAATTGACCGTAGTTCGAATGAAATGTATGGTTATATATACCGTCTAGATATTCTGAAAACATAATTGAAAAACGAAACTCCTGTAGAAATCTTTGAAAAGCTGATGAATGAAGATATTTTAAAACTTATAGCAGAACAATCACAAGCAAAAGATGGATGTTCCACAGCCTCTTCTCCTTTCCAAATATAATACTTGAATGGGGAGTGATATATATGATGATAATGTCGTTTATTTAGCATTGCTAATAATATACATCAAAAATTTAAGATTTACTATGATAACAAATATTTACTTTATCTACTTAATATTGAAAATTTTCGATTTAAAAGAATAAAAGGCAAACAAAATAAAATAAAATTAAATAACACTTGACTGTACATCAGGTACGCTTTATATGCATTAAAAGTAACCTCCGAAATTTAGTTTGACACTCACAATTTTTAATTCTTTCTGGTAGTCGATTATACTTATTTAAACCCTTATAAAAGAGGGAGTTTTCAGTTCTCGCCATCTGGCAGCCATTTACATAAAAATCGTTTTTATTTCTAGTGTCGTACGAGTGGACTTCATTTCTATATTTGTTATTTTTCATTTTATATATGAAATCCATAGTTCGGAAAAACAATCTCTGTCTGACACTGAGTATATTCAAAACATTCAACATCATATTGATGGGAGTATATTTATTACACTTCAAAATTAACCTCATGGCTTTATTCTATAAAATCTGAAGTTTATTAATTTCGATATTGGGCAGTTCAAAAAATAAAGTGATATAGTACTCCAAATGAGGTATGATTGCATTGTATAGAGATTTTCTCGCAAACATACTAAGAGACTGTCCAATTCTACCTAATAGAGACAACTTTTTGGATATTTTATTTCTAATATAACCAGCATGGGATCCAAATGTGAGGCATTCATCCAACATTACACCGAGGTACTTAAATTCCCTACATCTATCCAATTTACAGTTGTCTATACTGACAGAAATAAAATCACAGTTCATCTGACTTATTTATATCTACTTCCAACTATCATATATTTACATTTATCGATATTCACACTCAAATGGTTATTACAAAGCTAGGAGAACAAAGAACTCAGATCCTCATTAATTTTTCGATTCATCTCTTCAATATCATTACCACAAATATACAACTTCGAGTCATCAGCAAACAAAGTAATTTCGCAATGCCTAATACACTTAACTATATCATTAATATATAATAGAAAGAGTATAGGCCCAATGATTGTTCCTCGAGGTACCCCATACTCAATAAGTAATTCTTCAGATTTAGCATTGCCATATTAAACTCTTTGAAACCTATCCTTTGAATGAGATTCAAACCTGATCAAAGTGTTAACAACTATAGAATATCAATTTGGGGGAAAATGCTGGTGGTCTCTTTTCACACATATGGTCATAGTGGTTGCTGTCAATGCTTGGAAAACTCATACAGTGGTTTGTGAAGATAAAGTCGATTTGTTAACTTTTGTTCAGTGCATTACCCGTCATTATCTGCGGAGCTTTCCTAAATCCTCACACTCCAGGAGCAGACTTTCTGGTTCTACGCCCAAGAGTATCATACTAGAAGAAGGCGGTTATTTTCCAGTAAAAATTGAAAAAAATTACGGTGTGAAAATTGACATTTCAAAGCACGTTAGAAATGTAATGCAACCTCATGCTTAGAACGAAACTATTTTGAAATATATCACACCTCTGCTTAGCAGGACTTGTTTGGTTGACCTTCAATGAACTTTATTTAAACAAGAATTTTTCCCTATACCCATAAATGTGCCAGTAGATCCAAATGAGTCCACCAATTTTTTGTTAAAATTGCTTGAAAAAAAAATGTTTTTCTTCATGTTTATGTTTCTAAAAATTTGAAAAAAGTCATGATTCAATCAAATTGGTGGGATCAAATGGATTAAGAGTCTTTCAGCATGTACGCGCCTGATTCGAGAATTGTTCCGGTAAAGTGTTATAACATTGGCATTTTTCAATAGTATATACTTTTATTTTTACTTTATAAATATGCGAAAATAATTAATTACTCAAAAATGGGGACATTTGGACTGGGGGTATGCTAGATTGAAAATTGAATGGGGGGGAATCATAATCTGGAATCAAAAAGATGGGGGTTTACAAATGAACAACTCAACTTAACTCCCTAAGGCTACTTCCAGTAGAACTGGATGTTGATAACATTATAGTCCATGAGAACAAATTTTTATGAAGATCATTCCATCCATTCGTGAGATATTTGCACTTGAAACTTCCAGCACTCTGTGATATCAAGAAGTTATACTGTAGAAAGTTTTTTATTTTAGGTGAATGAAGCATTGATTGAAAGATTCCAAAAAATTGACAAACTATTTCCTGTGGCTCAGTCTCATAATGACGATATACATGAAACTCTTGAAGAAGTAGACACACCCGAGGAAACTTCCATTGTGAAAACTGACGAACTGTGCCTAGTTGTTTGGCCAGCACTTGTAGTTATAGGAGGTGAGAGTTTTTTCTTATAACAATGAAGTTCAGATATTTTTACAATAGCATAAAATTTTTGTATATGGTAATTCCATGATCTCTTGAAAAAAATATTTTCTGATGTTCAGTATTAATAGAGGCTTGAAAAAGAAATGGAAATTTGTCTATCAAAGGATTGATATTAAAGCCATTAATTAAACAAAGATGAAAATCTAATTACTTTTAGAATGAGTACAAGAATTAACAGAAAGCAATATTTACACATACACACAAACTGCGCTAAGAAATTAACACGCAAAATCGAAAATTCCAATTTATTCAGAAGAAGTTTAAATATGTTAACCAATTATTTTTCTAGTTATCCATCAGCACTAAAGAAATTTCGATTATAATCGAAATGAAAATGGTACTCATAGAAATTGAAAAGAAGCTCGAAATATAAAATGTTAAACTTTTGGAGAAAATCAAAAGTCCCCAAAACCCTATTAATATCGGATATTTCCAGCCCTGGCGAGAATTACTGCAGGATTTTTACGATTCATATTCAAAATCAAAACCTTAAAGCATTCTGATCCTGTTCTTTACTGTTGCAAAGCTCAGATCACTACATTGAAGTGAATTTAAGATCTTGTGAGCTTGAAAGTTCCTAACGGTATGAGCTTGGTGAGGTCTGGTGTTATTCTGCATAAACAAAAAGTTTTCAACCCACGTTTGCCGCAAATGGTACAGCATGTTCTCATTAAATGTCTGTAACGTACCTCTTTCAGATCGAAGGGGTCATTCAAAAATTTCCTCCCCACTCCATTATTGAACCTGCACCAAAATCATAGGTAGGTAAAAACTTGCATTGGGCATATCTCTCATTCCGACTGCTGTACACTAGAGAACGTCGAAAAAGACAAAATCTCAACTCGTCTGTAAACAAAACTCTTTCCCAGTTAGCTGCTAACAAATTGACATGTTACCTGGCACTCTTCGATGAGGTGAGGTTAGGTTAGATTAGAAAACTAACCTAATCTAACTAATTGACAGGTTCCATGGCAAAATTCAATCGGACTCTTCGATCTGGTGCGGTCAGAGCTGCTACTCGGGACCTAAAACAAAATTCCCTGGGACGTTGTCGTATCGTATCAGTACTAATTTGCACTCCACTGTTCTGTCGAAGCTACATTTGAAGGTACCTAAATAGTAGCGAAGCGTTGTCTAACCTAGGAAATTCTTAAATAACGGCTATGAATCAAGAAATTTGAAATATTGTGATTGCGCGTTAATTTCTAGGCGCAAAGTATATATACACAGCCTATTCCAAAAGACAGTTTTCTACATGTTTTTAATTCAACTCTAATATTTGTTCAGGTTTAGATCGAGGTTTAAAAATGGGAGGATACTGCAGACATAAAGGTACAGGAAAGAAGGGTGTAGTTCTGGGAATATTAAAGAAAGGTATTACCACTGTGAATGTACAATGGGAGACAGATGGTGGTATATCCGATGTATCAGTTCCAAATTTGGAATTTGTAGAGTCCATAGCTTTCAACACTAATAAATTTTTAGGTAAGTGATGCAAAATACTTTCTTGTTCAGAATATTCTTTTGTAGAAATATGGTACTTTGAATTATTCCTCACACGCCACCTAGCACTCAATACCCTGAAAATTTCCTCTTGTCAAAATTCTTCACTTAATTAACCTGAATTCTCAATGACTGAGAGAACCCATTAATTCTACCAAATCATATTATATACTACTATGCCTTATAGTTCACGAACTATTGCCTGTCAAAATTGTTTGATTTTGTCACTCATCGATTATCAAAATTCTAAGGTACTTCTCTGCCAAGGAACAGTCTATCTTTCTTGGCGAGCTTGCGACTGTTCTTCAAGCAGATATATTCACCATTAACCATTGCACTAACCTCCTGTTTACAGGAGGATTAACAAGTAAGAATATATCACCATGGATAGCCAAACTACACTGAAGGCATTGGCATCCGACAACTGCACGTCATTTATTGTGCAGGAATGTCGTTCAACCCATACCATACTGGGAGAAAGAAAAAGTGTCTGAAGTGTGAAATTTCCCTGGAGACCGCAAGTATGGAAAATAACTGGTTGAACCTAAAGGTGCGGGAGCACTGGCTGAGCCTCACAAGTCTCAGATACTCTCGACTCAGTGGACCTTTCACCGAGAGAGTCAAGGTTTGCCTTAAATTCTCCAGATTTGATCTGGAGAGTTCTAATCAACGGGGCGTTTCGCCTCAGAAATCACCTAAACAAGTTAGGATTAATCGAGGTCTCTTCATGCAGACTATGTGAAAAGGAGATAGATGCCAGTACCCAGCTGGGGACAGAATCAGGCTTGGGAATTTTCATCTAAAGAACTGGAGCTGACCAAGATTATTAAGCTCGTACCCACAAAGCTTATAGCTCTTACAAGAAGGATTGAGGTTGTAGGTGAAATTTAGGACAGAGTGTGCCACAAAAGTCCACCAGGTTGCAGTGGCAAGCTTATGAATCAACCCACACTGATTTTTAATATCCTACTTTATCTGAGGTACTTCTAATGGACACACAAACTCCAAATTTTGAATCTAGTTGGTGTTTAGCACAAAATTCAAGTATATTGTGTAATTCCGGAAATAATGTTTTATACTAAATGCATTTGTTGTAAGTAGAAATCAATTTTATTATCTTCGTTAGAAAGTAGTGAACCTTATTAGTATGCTTGGAAAATCAATTCAACTATGTAGATGTTTTAGTTTGGATTTGAATTCAGTGAACCAAGGGTTACTTTTGGCTAACATTTGGTGAACAGGAGGCTATTTTGAGTGTATTGTGTCGTTCAATTCAATTAAATTAAAAAAAGCTTTGATTCAATTTTTTCAGGGTTGACGTCCAACTTACTGTTGCACATAAGCAGACTAAGCGGTTTAACAAACGAAGTTAAATTCCCAAGCTGCAAACTTACCGAAGACGAAGAGCGTCTAGTTAATCGAGAATACATGAAGGCCAAGAAATCCTTCAGAAAAGATTCCTTGTCGAATTCTGACTCAATGAGGTCTAGTTCTGATTCCCAGATTCCCCATCAGAGTAACATTGAATTCCAGAATACACCTAGAACGATGGAGTCTTTAACTAATGAGATGGTATCTCGAATAATGGGAGAAGTAAAGCGTTTGAGTACTGAGAAAATCATCGGTTCACAAAGCGAATCAACTCTGAAGGAAATGAACGACGATGGTACTTCTGCTAGTAACGATTTACAACTCAAACTGTTGGAAAAAAAATTTTTAGAATGGGAGGGTATCTGTTTGAAACTTGGCTTCTTACAGTTCGCTGCGTTGAAAGCTCTTGGAGTATTACTGACGTCGAGTTCTTATTCAGAGTTATTCCTAATTAATAATTCGAATGATAAGTTGAGTAACTCTGAAGAAATAAAAGGTATAATGCAATTTTTGGCAGAGAAGAGTGTGGAACAATGCAAACTTAAGAATATTGTCACTGTAACGGACATGGAAAGAATACTTACCATTTTCCATCTCAGTTTCACTAAGAATAGATCATTGGAGACTAATGATAAAGTAACATTTGAGTCAACAGATATTTCTAACGAAGCTGATGTGTCAAACAAATTATCTTCTTGCCATCTGTTGGGTGAAGTTGCAGGGTGTTCCAGGAATAATGTTTCGTCCAACGTCAATAATACATTTGCTAGCCAGCCATCCGACAGTTCACCCTATGCAAGGTGGAGAAATGTTATTGGTATGTATAAAATTTAGTTTTTAAATTTTGCTTAGTTTATTCATTAATCATTGAAGAGCTAAGAATTTTTATGTAACTAAGGGCGGGCCAGAAATAACGTTTCCATCAAATTTATAAATAGAGAATATCTGGAGTCCTAGTATCCTTCACTCTAAGCAATTAGCGGCATTTTCGACCCCCCTGTAAGTTTCAATAAAGCTAGAAGTCCTAATATTCAGTAACAAAGCGAACTTACTAAAATTAGCCATATTCCCAAATTACTTACTATTATATCTTACATTTTTCGAAATATCATTAGTTAAAATTCCTTAATTTTTCCTCTGAAGCACTAACTGATCATCAAAATTCTAGGGTACTTCTAGCAAACACACAAACTTTGAAATTTCAATTCAGTTAATGTTTGGCCCTAAATCAAAAGAAAAATTGTAATGAATTTTTATCAACTTTGTTACGTACCAACATATATACTGATGATATTGTTGATGGATTAATTTCATGGAAATTTATTTTAATATAAGTAAAATGAAATAGTTTTGTCTCGTTTCTACAATGTATATTTTTAATACACACGACCAGTTTCGACAGTTCGTCATTTTCAGGTGTCTAGAGCTAACAGTTATGAGAAAGAATATGACCACTATATTTTAAATATTAAGTCCTGGAGAGTGATCTAACCTAACCTAACAGTTATTAGAACGAATATGACAACTATATTTCAAATGTTGAGTCCTGGAAAGTGATTTAATTCTAATTGGTTATTGAGAGTGGAAAATTTCGGGTTTTTACAAAGTTTGTTTATTTATAAACTTTCCAACAGACACAATGTCATAACTCAATTGCATTTGTGGATAATTACTAAATTATTTAATGTAGTTATGTGATTTGCAGATTTAATGTGTTCAAAAACTGCGGATTTGTTTGGGAGACATGTTATTTGAATTTAGATTCAAAATTTTGACATGTTTGTCCTACGTAAGCTGTTGTGCATTCATTGCAATCATTCTATATATTCAGACTGAAACAATAAAGTTAGCTTATACATTCCTCAATACATGTTTAGGAAGAGGAGACGGCAGTTGTAACAATAGCATAGCTTTGTGCACATCATTTGTTCACTTGGTATGCGAGCGTAGGTGTTAAATGTTACTCTAGTAATATTCTTCACTACTGTCATACAAATGTATCAATTAGTTGTTCTGAATAGAATGTTCTTGGACAAAGTATAGGAAAAAAAACACTGCAATAAATAGGTTTATACTGATTGTTGCTCTCATAATTTGGCCATATAAATTGGAGTCACTATATTTAGTGTAGTTGGAATTGACTGAAGAATTCTTTGCCATAAATGTTCAAAATAGTGAGTCAAACTTTCTTTCAGATCTGACCAATGCTTCAGCTAGAAACAATTTGTTACCGTCATTCGAGTCAGACGACAACTTATGCGCGTCAAGGAGACACTCCAACTCGCCACCGCCTCCCATTGCCGCGCCTCTTTTAGAGATGGGTTTCACCATGAGACAGATCATGAGGGCCATAACTGATACGAGAAGCACTGGCGAAGTGAGCGCTCACACCATCAACACGCTGGCCTCTTGGATGCTGGAACATCCACAGACTGAAAGCTCCGACGAACTGACGTTGAATTCGTCAGTATCCAGGACTGATGGAACGAATCATGAGCTCATCAGACAACAGGTAAGTTGAGAAAACATTGAATTCAAATAAGAAAAGGTTTTAACGTTTATACCTTTAGAGTTTGGATAGCGCCAGTGCAGACCTAGAAGGAATCAACAGACGATCAACCACGCCCAGAAGAAGGGCGTTATCGGAATTGAGAAACTTGATAGCAGAACGTTTCGACAGGAATATTCAGGAGAGACGAGAGCGGGAACGGGAACGTTCACACGTTCGAGGAGAGGCGCATCCCTTGCTAAGAAGTGGATTTGAAAGGGAACATGTTAGGGGAGAAGCGCATCCTCTATTATGTGGAAACAATTCTTCGTTTGATGATTTGTACTCTGATAATATGGCTTCTACTGATTATTTTCCGGTGGATATAATATTCAGCGCCGGATATACAAATGTGAGTTGAGTTGCATGAATTAATAAGTTTTTTTTTCATTATACAATTCTATGTATTTGTCCCCATATAATATTCATTTAGAAGGATCATAATATGATATAATC
This sequence comes from Cryptolaemus montrouzieri, assembly GCA_013387265.2. NCBI lineage: Eukaryota > Metazoa > Arthropoda > Insecta > Coleoptera > Coccinellidae > Cryptolaemus > Cryptolaemus montrouzieri. The sequence continues at coordinate 33,978,686 of JABFTP020000103.1, forward strand.
TGATTTCATATTTAACAACTTTCCAAATTCAAGAAGTTATTTATATCATACCTCAGCAATAATAATATGCAAAATTTATCGCTCTATGTGTATATAGGGAATTCAGGGAACAGTAGTCAACCTTTTGTACAATGTTGAATATCCCTCCGTGAAGGAGTTGGGATATTTAACATTCTACGGAAGGTTGAGTATTGTTCCCTGGATAAAACTTTTCAATGTGTTCACACATACAGCGTGTTATCCGATGATATCAGAACTGGATGATATTCAAAGGCAGACCCGAACGACGCTGACAAAGTACAACAATCATCATCCAGAATCGTCTGTGATAAGAACAACTTTGAAGCGGAAAGAAGGAGGACGCGGATTAATGGATGTTGTCAATTTACACACCAAACAGATTAAAAATCTCAGCGAATTCTTCTCTGCAAAAGCTCGCCCTTCTGACCTCCATAGAGTGGTATCGTTGGCTGATAAGGGATATACACCTCTGAATCTTGTTACCAGGGATGACTTGCTGAATCTACCGTTCCTATCTGATACTGAAAAACAAGAGCAATGGTCAAGAAAGGAATTGCATGGACGACATCACCATGAGATTAATCAACCACACATTGACAAAGAAGCCTCCAACAAATGGTTGATGAAAGGAGAATTATTCTCAGAAATAGAAGGATTTCTTATGACCATTCAAGGCCAAGTGATCGCTACAAACTACAAAAAATTTATAATTAAGGATGGAAGGAAACAGATAAGTGCAGAAAATGCCATATAAGATCGGAGACTGTACAGCTTATTACGTCCGGCTGCGAACAACTGGCCAATACGGAGTATTTTCACAGGCATAATCAAGTGTGCAACATTATCCACCAGAAACTTGCACACAAGTACGGACTTCTGAATACCTTGCAGCCAGATTACAAGTATTAACCGGCTTCCGTATTAGAAAATGACTCTATCATATTATACTACGATAGGCCTGTTTTCATTGACAGAAGGATGACGAATAATAGGCCGGACATAGTGATGTATGATAAGAGAGCCAGAACAGCAATGCTGGTGGATGTCGCCATACCGAATAATAACAACGTGCTGAATAAGTTCCAGGAGAAAAAGTCCAAATACACTGACCTTGCTATTGAGATCAAGCAGATGTGGCACCTCGAGAAAATAGATATTGTTCCTGTCATCGTATCCTCGACTTGGTTGATACCCAAAACCTTGCATGATAGTCTTAAGAAATTAGAATTGCATAAGAATACCTATATAGAAATGCAAAAAGCTGCTTAATACATGTAGGATAGTTGAAATTTATGTCAAGTATATTGTAATCGAGCCTATTCCTTTGATTGCTGAATCTGGGAAAGGTAAATTATATCCAGCTAACAGCTGAGATAGTGCATAAGTCCACGATAATATAAGAAATTATAATCGCATAAGAATACCTATTGAAATGCGAAAAGCTGTAATTCTTAATACATGTAGGATAGTTAGGAAATTTATGTCAAGTATATTGTAATCGAGCCTATTCCTTTGATTGCTAAATCTGGGAAAGGTAAATTATATCCAGCTAACAGCTGAGATACTGCATAAGTCCACGATAATAAATAAGAAATTATAATCGCATAAGAATACCTATATAGAAATGCGAAAAGCTGTAATTCTTAATACATGTAGGATAGTTAGGAAATTTATGTCAAGTATATTGTAATCGAGCCTATTCCCTTTGATTGCTAAATCTGGGAAAGGTAAATTATATCCAGCTAACAGCTGAGATAGTGCATAAGTCCACGATAATAATAATCTTTATTTACATGATTAGAATGTGTATGGGCTTAGTTCTTTCACTGATTCATTTATGTTTAAGATACATTTGGTATGTAAAATGTCTTCCAGCATTCCATAACATTTATATCAGGATCACATTCCAAATTATCCAATATGATTTTGAAGGTTCGTATAATGTAATATTCTAAATTTTTATTCAAATACTTTATTTCCCAATAATTCCATAAAGAAAAGAACACAATTCCATATTAAGAGTGAATAATAAACAGAATTCCTCTACTACCCTAAATAACTAAGATGAGGTAAGAGAAAAAAAAAAAATACAAAATGGATGGTAACATACTTGAACTCAACATCGAATGTACCCACAACTAGAGATAAAGTATAGTTTACTTCACTCAGCAAAGCTTGAATGCCTGGATTATTCCTTCGTCCATAGGTTGAAGTAAAGATTTGGTAGTTGAAAATGTCACTTTTATATTAGGATGCATAGTTTCAAGTTCGCAAGGATGACCTGATGCATTTTCCAAAACTAGAACAGTTTTAAAGTCTGAATTCTTTTTTTTAGTGTGTCAACTTCTGAAAGAAAACAATTTCGGAAGCAGTCACAAAAATGACGCTTGTAACCCACGCTTTCTCATTAGTACGTCGAAATACTAACAGGTAGTTTTTGTTTCAATTTTTTAAAGCATAAGGATTTAACGATCTGTAAAGCATCAGTGGTTTAATGACCCAATCTCCAGATGCATTAGAACATAGCAGCAGTGTAATTCTATCCTTTGCTGCCTTAAATTAAGGACCAAACTTTTCGCTTTTGGAAATGAATGTTTTATTTGGCATTCTATTCCAAAACAGTGCAGTTTCGTCTGCATTAAATACTTGCTCAGGTTTGTATCCTCAATCAACTACTAGGTTTGCAAATTCTTCTTGATATCTTTCTGCTGGAGCAGTATCTGAAGATGCAGCTTCTCCAACGAATTTAATGCTATGCAATGATTGTTGCACCATAAATTTACTGAACCTACCTTCCGATGCTTGAAATCCGTCACTATTACAAGTACCACCAGGTTCTTTAAAATGTGCGTCAAGACGCTTTGCCTTCTCCCGCATAATTGGACCATCAGGGACGCTCTTTTTTGTTGCGGTCTTCGATCCATAATGACAACATCACTTCCATTTTTTCTCATGCTGGATCATGAACATTTTTCGCTGACAGTTACACACGAGCTAATTTTATCTTCGGTTTTTTTTATCGATCGTACAGTTGATTCATTACCATTGATGAGCATGGCGTGGATGCAAACGACCCTCCAAGGCGTTAACGATCAAGCATTTCTATTTTCACTTTAAGCGGAAACACTGATTTTTTTCGCATCGAAACTTGTTTTTCAATTTTTTTAGGCGGCATTATAAATTTAGAAGACAATGGTAGCGTATTACTCGATCACAATTTTTTTGAGGAATGGAAAAATGAAACACTAGAAAAGTCAAAGCGGCTTTCACCAAAGGATGGAACTTCTAATAACGAGCATTTAACAATATACTTCATGCATTGAGTAATAAGGTCGCTTCACTTAAACATTTTGTTTGTTTACATCCTCACAAAGACCGACCGTGGCGAAGGCGGTTTATGTCAAAGAGAAAGCCTAACCAATGTAGCGCCGATATCATTTAAAAACATACTTTAGACGTAGATAAGGTATATTTTACTTTTTATTAGTACATTTGGCGACCCGTTTACGAAGGATACAAAATCCTATTTATTAATACATATACACACAACCAAATTTATATGAAATCATCATCTTGAATATTAGCTCAGGAATTTTAGAAACTTCGAAGGATTGTTAAAATTGGTCCGTTTTGAGATATCTCAATTGAAAAAAGAAATAAATTAAGGTTTATTTTAAGAAATAAACAAATAAAAGAAAAGAAGAGACTTTCCGCATGTAGTAAAAAAATTGAAAATTGTTTTCTCGCGGAGTAGGTGTTTTTTTCGACCTCAGTAGCTTGTATTACCTCCTCTTGCCCTGATACGAGCCTGAATCCGTCTATTAATGCTTTGGATTAGGTTTTCGACTTCCTCTGGGGAGATGTTCTGCCACTCTTCTGTGGCGGCTTGGATGAGCTGTTGTGGGGTTCTTGGATTATCCGGACGCGATCTAATTTTCCTTTTGAGATCATTCCATAAATGTTCAATAGAATTTAGGTCTGGAGAGCAAGCTGGCCATTCCAAAATAGCGATTCCCTCAATTTCAAGACAATGTCGCGCGAGGTTGCTGGTATGCGGAGGAGCATTTTCTTGCATAAAAGTGAAATTCTCACCGTGGCCAGAGTCCAACCCGAATCCGGCGGTCATCTGATCGAACACCAATTCTTGTCTCATCCGAAAAAAGAACATTTGGCCAATTTTCAATATTTCAATTTTGGTGGTCGATACATCAATTAAGTCTGTTAAGTTTTTGTTGTCTGGCTAGCTCTGGAACTCTTAAGGGCCTTCTACTGTATAAACCCCTTGAACGAAGTCTTTGACGTATCGTTTCGGCTGATACACTAATGCCTGTTGCTTCCAGAAATTACCTTTGAAGTATGGGGTGCGATGCACTAAGGTCTCTTCTTGCAATTTGGCAAAAAAGCGGCCTTGTTCTTCGGAAGTGATCTTCCTATTACTTGTTCTAGGCCTATTTTGCAGAGATTGTAGCTCCACGTATCGGGCGTAGGTTTTTGAAATCACCCTCTGTGTCACCCCTTCTTCAACGAGAGCAATTATTCGACCCCTCTGCACATCGGACAATCCAATGTAAGGCATTTTCTATTATGATTATAGGCTTTTTTAAATATAACTTTTTGAAATTCACAGTTTCAAATCTCAGTGACGATTGAGTACAATATCCCGAGCATTTACTGATAATTCAACATTTCTTACAATCCAGTTTTTTACAACAAAAACTTCATTCTTCAGAAGTAGTCGAAGATCCATAATTAACAACAATCAATAATGTGAAATATCGAGTTATTCTATATAAATTTGGTTGTGTGTATGTACCGATTAGATCCGCGAATGAAGAAATCTTTAATCGCGAATATAGGAATTGGGTCGTACTTTTTTCATCCGCGAATTGTGAAAACGTGAATGTAGGAGTTGCGATTAAGGAGCTTTTACTGTACTCTTATTCGACTTCAGCTTCTAATTGATAATAATTCTTTGGACATAACTTCATTTGATTTGTTCTAGTAAGTCAAATCAATTCAAAATGAAATTTTCTCTATGTAGTGTTACTTTCACAATATGGTCATTCTTGTTATCAATTTTTTTCGTAAGCATATCGTAATGTTTTACGTTGGTTTTGGAGTTTTCATTTATGGCTTCGGTTGTTAAGCTTGTATATTTTTTTCCCTTGGGGTATTATATTCAAATGTACTGGAGCCAATAAATATACTAATCATTGAAAATCTTGTAAGTTTTTTTGATTACACCAGAGCGAATAAGTCGAGTAAAAATTAATTAATTGGTGATTTTAGTACACAAGTAACTGTTAAGCTGGTAGGGTTACGATATGAATTGCTCCTAATCTGACTCCCAGTGATTTATATTTGTTTTCAAACAGGAAAATATGGCTCTGATTTTCAATAGATTCGGAAGTCATCTCCCAAACCAAGATAATTACAATGAGGATATAAAAACCTGCAGCATCACCTAAAACGAGATTATGTTGAGAAATGAATGTCACCCATCAGGAAAACTTTGTTCTTGTTTTATTTTTCATTTTCTATCGTACGATATGACTCATGGTGTTCTATAGTTAATTCACATTTTATCGTCATCGATATGTACAAAAATAAGGACATGGTGTTAACTCTAGTTAATTTTAGTGACATTTCTGAGTCGATGTTATATTTTGAACTTTTGAATTACTTCAATATGTTACGAAATCAGTAGTGGCCCTTTTGAATTCGAAATTTGATATGTTTTTATTGATATTGAATTTAAAATAAGCAAAATTTCTTGGGATATTCACATAAAATATTTCTTTCAAGATTCATCGACCATGTGCTGTGTGCTCTTACTGTGGTCACTTATCTCCATATCTGCAGTCTCATATGGCAAGCTACCACCCAGGCTGCAATATAAAAGTGGGTCGTGGCAGTTGTGGAACAGTAATAGGTAGCCATCGAAATCTCGGGATATATTCATTAAATTAATATATGCTTTGTACTTTCAGGTGATTATTATGTTTTATGCTCAACCTGTAAGACAAAGTACATGACTAAAACGAAGAGTGATAGCAACCGTCTACGGGCATTAGCTCCAGATATCGTATTTGATGAAAAAGGTAGGCACCGTTTCAGTTTTCGAACAAAAACAATTTTATTCTTTTCTCTTTTAGATATGACAGAAGGAAATGTTCAATCAATGGAAACGACTCTACCTGATTGTACCGAAGTGGATAAGATCAAATCGTATTTGGGGCTCTTAGTTGATAACTTTAGAGTTGAGAACATTCCAGTGGTTACAGCAGATCCACTTGGTAGCACTGCGGTACCCAAAGTAACTCCAGAAAATCATCCAAAAACTGATCAACAAGTTCGATATGTGACAAGTCAAGCCATATCACTGAGTTTATCTTCGGATAGAATTGTTGCTATAAAGCATTTAACCACGAGTATTCAAATATTGTTATCTCGGAGTATAATATTGAACATTTTATCACTTTTATCAGTTAACACCAATTATATAACATTGGTTAATTGTTTGGAAAGTATTGGATTATCAGATATACGAAAAATTATCAGACTGATGACTCTAACAGCTATGAATCGAGTTGAGATAACCCATTTGGAAAATTTGGGGGAAATACCGAGCTACCAATTACCTAAAGATTTTTTGCAACTAGCTAATAATTTATCTCCAGCTTCAACAGCTTCTTTGAATTATTTAAGTATAATTATAGCTGCTCTAGCGCAGAATGAAATTGATTCATCTAAATTGGTGGTACATATGTGTACAAAAGACCTTATAATGTCAGCAATAGGAATTGCAGTACCAAAATCTGGATTTGCAGTAACCCAAGCCCTAGTTAACATTCTTTCAAGTCATGGTGGCTGTTCTTTACTAGATATTCCCAAAGATGATTCTCCATTAAGTCCAACGTCAGATGCTCAAAGTCAAGGACCATTGACACTAGTCAATGCTTTATCAGCTTACATTCTATCAACTCGAGTAGATTCAAGCTACAAGGAATGGGTGGCCCAAAAACTATTCAAATCTTTAGCTACCAAAATTCAAATGATGTCTGGTCCAAACTTGGAACAGATTAATTTCGCAGACCTTTCCTACTTTTTACCATCGCGAAATATAACGTACCTTGATGGTCACGATAACCGAGTGGCCAGTATAAATTGGAATGAGAGTAGCAGAATGTTGGCGTCCTCTGGACACGACGGCACCGTCAGATTATGGTCCTTTGATTCTACCAATCAACTTACTTTAGATTCAATTTTGGTTTTTCACGCTTCCGGGGAAGTGTTCGGAAACGATCTGCAAGGAAAACCGATTGGAAACTTAAAATGGTCACCGACAGGAAATTTCGTGGCGGCCAGTATGGAGAATATCATCAACATATGGTGCTTGAACGAAGGAGAGAACACGCACGGATATAAAGAATGGATAATAGATGATCAACGAGAGTTTATAACTGCCATGACTTTTCCTAAATTCAAGAATTCATCAGAAAAAGATAGAGACTACTTGCTTGTGGGCAAAATTGATGGGTCCGTATCTTTGGTCTCGATTTATAAGGGAAAGAAGGAGATTGAACCCTTGATAAATCTTTGTATTTCTCAATGTGAGTATGTATGCTTTTAAATGGTCAATTTTATTTGTATTTGTATTTTGTCTTGTGTCTTCAGATTTCTGTGCCACTGTAGTAATTCGAGGTTCATTGTGCTCGTCTGTTGACACTCATTCGTGATTGTTCAGGTTTATTTCTTTAGCATATTTAAATGAGTTCAAAATCCTATTTATCAGGTACTTTTCGTTTAGTTCTCTCAAGGTTTATTTGTATCCTAAAATTTCCTGAAATTTTCCAAGACTAAGGCTTGGCATTCTTTTGCAATGTGCTGTTTCTTCCTCTTCGTTGTATAGTCTACACTTTAGCGTGTAGCTTTCCTATCCAGGTGTTGATCGTGTCCTGTACCTTAGAGTTAGCTATATTGAGAGCTGATTTCGGGCCAATAAATCTCGTCTTGGCGGCTTTCCTGACAAGAGTATCCGCTTCCTTGTTGCCTGCAATTCCACTATGCCCAGGCAACCAGACCAAAGTTACCTAGTTCCTTTTGGCATCGTATGAGCTTTGACCGGGCTTCCCTCCAAGCCGAAACTGTTATTGTCGTCTGACTGTCCGAAAGAATGTTAAGTTTTTTAGTCATGATATCATTCCCCCTCTTCAGTATTGGGGTTTTGATCAATTCCTTAATTCTGGTGTGCCCCGCGTGTCCGGTTTTTCAGCTTCCATTTATCTCCTGCCTGCATGCCGCTTTTCTAGCCTCATTCCTTATATAAATATCAAGCGGGTAAATTCAGGATTGCATCCAGGCTTACGATTGGTGTTGATCTTAAGGAGCCTGTGATGAATATCCTGGCTAGTCTCTGAAGTTTGTTCAGCTTCTTCCTAACCCCCTTCTACATCACTTTTGGCCACCATGTAAGAGCACAATGTACCATTATGGGTATCATTACTGCAGTGTACAGCCAGTGTACATTTTTTGGTTTAGTCCCCATTTATTGCCGATACGCCGTTTATTGGCCATAAGGCAGTAATTACCTTTATTTATGAGTTGATTAAGGTGGTTATTCCATGTAAGTTCTTTATACAGGATTACTTCCAGATATTTGGCCTCATCATAGAATTCCTCTCTTTTTCGAAGAAGAGTGGCTGCATTATGCCATCAGTATTTTTCTTAACTGTATACGGTACTAGTTTGACGTTGTGTGAGTTGACTGTTAGCTCTATTTGGATTCACCAGTGCTCTTCAATGTTCAGAGCTCCTTATATGAGCTGAGACACTAAGTTGAACTGCTTCCCTCACTACTACGACTATATCATCGGTATACTCCTGAGAATAAAAGCCCTTGTTGTTTAGTGTATTCAGGAGGGCATGCACTATCAGGTTTCACAGTGTTGGGAGGAGCGATAACACCTCTCTGCGGACATTCTCTGTTGACGTGGAATCTCCCAGTTACACCAAACAATTTGGCTGAAGATTCTCTGTTTGTAAGCAAGTTTTCTATCTATCTTAAGAGGGTGTCGTCAAAACATTGCTTGTCTACTGCTTCAACCTTTGATGTTCTTAAGGTGTTGTTAAAAGCACCGTCTATGTCAAGAAAATCTGTCATAGAAATGTCTTCATTCTGTGTAGTAGCCCTAGTTTGCCACAAGATGATGAAGGGCTGATTTGTATGATTGTTACAAACCGATTATGGGATACCTTGTATTATAACTCAGTTCACTCAAAAACCATTACAATATAAGAACTTCAATTTGTATTTCAGCTGTTGCACATATGGATTGGCATCATCAAGATGAAGCTTTCGCTGTTGGATACCTGGATGGTACTTTAAAATTAGGATGGATAAATCAAGATTTGAATATAATTACAATAAAAGCTCATGAAAACGTCATATCTGCCATAGAATGGAATCCAAACGGAATTTTGTTGGCGACCATATCTATCGATTGTAGTTGCAAAATTTGGCTTTCAGGAGACAATGAACTGCAACTGTTACATACTATTTTGCAACCTTATGAACCGGTTACTATGACATGGTCACCGTTGATTGGAAAAAGCGATACTCCGTATTTATTAGCTGTTGGTACATTGTATGGTACTGTATGCGTTTGGACATTTCCAGCACTAGATATTGAAGATAAGGCACCACAACTGGTAATGCACTGTCAAGGTCATTCTTACAACGCTGTGACAACTCTTAAATTTGACAATAGTGGGCTTTTATTAGCTAGCGGTTGCTCCAAAGGCCCTAGTGGTGTAGTAAACATATGGTCTATGCATAATGGAACTTTGGTCCATAGTGCGACTGGAAGTGGAGGTGTTAACTCATATGGATTAGTTTGGATAGATGAAAAACTCATCATGGCGTTTTCCAGAACGATATCTATATCAGTTTTAGAGTTCAGTTTGAATCATCTTAGAAGTACATGCGCACTAAGTACAGCAAGGTGTGCTCTGATGAAACATGGAATAAAAAGTTTGAAGAATGCTGATTTCTTCAAGGAATTAGTGTTATTATTGCCAAATATAATTCTTCAGCAATATAATAGCGAAAAAATGTCAGTTCAGATCGGAGTTCAACTTATGCATTCGGCTTATTTGAAATCTTTGGCTTCCTTAGCGTTATTGTTGGAGATTGATGGTGTACTATGTTATCCTTTACTTCCTTTCAATAACAAAAACGATCAGGTTGTTCCAGAATATCATTGGTTGTATACATTTAGTGTGGGTGCATTAATGGCTGAGTGTTTAATTAAAAGAACGGAATTGCCCCAGCAAATCATCAAGCAAACTCAAATTTTAGATAAAGAAATAAAACCATCAGCTATTCAAAATATGTTCTGGACTATAAAACAGGATGAGCAGATAATGCAGTGGGTCACCCAAAGGCCACAAGATTGGCAGATTGGTGGTAAATGTGAAGCCTATTTGTGGGGTTCTGATAGACATGGACAGCTTGCTGAAGTTGGTTGTAACGCATCTGCACCGATACTGGTTGAATCATATTCGACCGCCAGAAAAATTATTTGTGGTCAGAACTGTACCTTTGTAATTCAAGGAAATGGTACAGTATTGGCTTGTGGAGAAGGAAGTTACGGAAGACTTGGACAAGGAAACTCGGATGATTTACATAATTTAACTGTGATATCAAGCTTACAAGGTTTTGTGATTACCGATTTAGCTACCTCTGTTGGATCTGACGGGCATAGTTTAGCTCTGGCTGAAAGTGGTGAGGTCTTTTCTTGGGGGGACGGAGATTATGGCAAATTGGGACATGGCAACAGTGATCGACAACGACGACCAAGACAAATCGAAGCCCTTCAAGATGAAGAAGTGATCCAAGTCGCCTGCGGTTTTAAACATAGCGGTGTTGTAACAGCGGACGGAAAATTATTCATGTTTGGAAACGGAGATTATGGTAGGCTCGGATTAGGCTCTACATCAAATAAAAAACTGCCAGAAAGAGTAGCTGCGCTTGAGTATTACAAAATCGGTCAAGTCTCCTGCGGATTGAACCACACTGCGTGTATATCTTCGGATGGAATGATTGTTTGGACGTTTGGTGAAGGTGATTATGGCAAACTTGGTCTTGGACATACTACTGCAAAATCGATTCCGCAAAGAGTAGAAACTATGTGCAATATCGGTATTAAAAAAGTTGGCTGTGGTACTAATCTTACTGTATTTCTTACAAAGGATGGTAAGGTTTTTGTTTGTGGGATAGACAGGGTTCCCTGGCAAGCCAATTTTAGGGAAAGATCAGATTATAAGCCACATCAATTAATGGAGTTGGCTAGTTACTTTATTGAGGATTTTGCGATTGGGACTGAACACGTATTATATTTAAGTTCTTGTGGAAAAGTTTTTGGATGGGGTATGAACAGCGAAGGTCAGCTCAAGTTGCCTCTTGGATCTATACTCAGGGAAGCCGAGGAAATACCTGAATTGAGTAATAAAGGAATAAAACAGATTTCTACAGGACGTACTCATAGTGCAGCTTGGACTGCTGCAGCTCTTCCTCAGAGGGTACCAGGAGTAACTAGACCTTTAACATTCGGAATGCCTACAGAAATTCCGTCACAGTATGATCATTTGTTAGGATTACCAATACAGTCAATTCAGGCTAGACTTATATTTTTATACAGTTTTTCTGATAAGTTGTATTCTTGTTGGACTTTCATGCCTTTAAGTGCGCAACAGAGTGATATGCAAGTACCACCACTCGAAGGTTTAGTTTCTCCGAAGTTGAGGCCGCTTTTAGCTCCAAGAGTGTATACTTTACCTTTCGTCAGGTGTATTTGTAAAACAATGGTGCAAGGAAAGAATTATGGACCACTGATTGTGGTGAAGAGGATTTCCCAAGAAAGTGAGTATATACTACTTTTCGTAAAAAATAATTTAAACTTTGCGGACTAACCGATTCAGGTGAACTCTTTTATGTTTATGTTGGTACTACCGTTACTGACATATATGCTATTTCTAAAGAACTAAGATTGATTTTGACAAACTTTGCAATGTCTGAAATTGCTGATCAAAGAAGTGCCTTTAAATTTTTTTTAGGTGTATAGTGTTGCAGAAGGCTTTTATTGACTTGACTATGACGCAGAGAAATGTTTAATTAATGATATTGAGTATTATATAAAATATAAATTCATTTTAATATAAATAAAATAGAACACTTTTGCCTGATTTCCACAATGTTTATTTTTAATACACACGACTGCTTTCGACAGTTACGTCATTTTCAAGTGTTTAGAGCTAAGAGTTATGGCTATTGAGAGTGGTGAATCTTGGGGTTTCAAACAGTTTGTTGATTTTCAAACTTTCCAACAGATTAATTGTCATGCCTGTATTGCATTTGTGGAGAATTTTCAATTTACGTAACGTTATTATGTGATTTGTAGTTTTTGAACACAAAAACTGCGGATTTGTTATCTGAGGAGAGATTTATTTGAATTTTAATTCGAAATTTCCACCTGTTTATCCTACGTAAACTGTTCGGCATTCATTTATTAGTTACTTGTTTGGCTTTGAATAGTATATCTGCCTATGAGACCTCTGGAGAAGAAAATCATTGAAGCCAATTTGAAAAGATAATTGGTAATTAGAGAGAGAGGCCAATGTGTGTATTCGTTTTCTGGTTTTTCTATAATAAAATATAGTAATTGAGAAATCTGTTTTTGTTCTTTGCGTTTCATAGTACTGTTTATGTGAGAGGCTGGAATATTATTTGTGGCAATTTTCTTAATGAAATTGATTCCCGTATTAAAAGTCAGTTATGGATATGGGAATGGAAAAAGGCTCTATGAATCATAGAATTATAAACAGCTAATTTATGTGTAATGTGGTTAAGAGGTTCCATCGGGCTTTTTGAGTCTATAAATGTTTCTTTTCTATATATGTTGTAGGTGAGATTATTAGGGAGTTTAGTGATGGTTGTGCCAGGGGAATTTATTGAATTATATGATGATCAATTTCAGCAGTGAAGGTTATTGTATTATGAATATTATTTACAAAATATAAAATCTGATGTTTTACGGTAAAGTATTATTTATTGTAGAGTCTTCAAGGTTCTTCATAGAAATATCTGCTAATAATGGGATGAGTGTGGATGGCATGGGGAGTCCTGAGCTCTGTTTGAAAATGTTGAACATAATTATTGTGGAGATCAGACAAAATGTTTTATTTTATTTATATTAGAAAAATGTTATAAATTTCACAAAGATTTTAAAGAAGACAGTGAACCTGTTGATGAAGAATAATTGTTATGCCGTCATGTTGAAGCATCCTCATAGATAAACAATCTACTTTGTGTTTGAATTACATATATCATTTTAAGGTCGTAAGTGCAAACCAATATTCGTCCAAATTGCGAAGCAGATAGTAGAAATAAAGCCACAAGATGTGAGATTGCCATCTAGAGCATGGAAAGTGAAGTTAGTTGGGGAGGGAGCTGACGACGCAGGGGGCGTATTCGACGATACCATAACAGAAATGTGCCAAGAGATAACAACTGGTGTAGTTCCTCTATTAATTCCAACACCGAATGCTGTGAACGATGATGGCTTTCAAAGGGACAAATATTTGCTGAATCCTCAATTAAATACGTCCCAACACATTATGTGGTTCAAATTTTTGGGTAAGGGATATTTGATGGGATAATAAGTTTTTACCCCTGTTAATTTCTTTAGGAATTTTGTTTGGAGTGGCTATAAGAACAAAGAAACCCCTAGCTATTCCCTTAGCTCCTATAATTTGGAAATTAGTGGTTGGGGAACCGGTGACTATAGAAGACTTAGAAGAAGTTGATTGCATGTATGTGCAAAGTTTAAGAAGCATTAGGGATATTCATGTCTCTGGAGTGACTGCAGAGAATTTCCATGATGTTATTCCTTTAGAATGTTTCGAGGGAACCAGTTGTACTGGAAAGGTGAGTCAACCATATTTAGTAAATGTTGTTTTCCTTTTTTTCTGACAGCTAAGGATCACGTCAAATGTGCAAAGTTGTTTCGTCAGATGAAGATACCATGTCTGGTCGAAATAATTGACTTATTCAAGATTGGAAATCCAAGGATATTGACCAAAAATGTTTCAGATAAGAAACTGTTCATTATTTCAATAAATATAATTGTCTACTTTGCTCTTGAGCATTACTCAAGTGAAATTCTTGTTCGAACTTTATAAGCATGACGATGATCTTCTGGGAGTAGGAAGAACATTTATTTTCATCGAGACGGTCCTGCTGCTCAAAACGCAGCTTTGGATGTGAACAGGTGAAACGTTGAATTAGGGCAGCGAAGGATAGGGACTAATGGTCTTGTGGTGGCTCGCCCACTCTCCAGATTTGACCCCTTCTGATTTTAGACTCTGGAGTTGCTTACAGGATCAAGTTTACCGCACTCTGCCAGAAAATTTGAAGGTGTTAAAGGAGGAGATAAGAAGCTCCTGTTAAGAAATTCCTCCAGATTCCAGCATTTTAAATGCAACATATATCGGAGCCAGTTGAATACATATTCAACAGCATGAGGAGTATTTCCGAAAATTTCTTTAAGACATGTATCAATCCTAGTTGAGTATTTTTATTTGGATGCTTTTGCTTTATTACAATAGATATCTCCGCCTCCTCCAGCTTTTTTTGGGCTCTGGTTCATTCGGAATCTGGAAATCGTGCTGCCACATGTATTAATTCTTCAGTGGGATAAACAAATGCAAAATAATAAGCGCTAAACACATTGCTACACAGTTTATCAGTATTTTAATAATAGTCATTTATTCTGCGAATTATATTGATGAATTGTAGTAGTGGGTTTTCTTCGAAAATTTTACGATATCTTCTTTCATTTTTGAGAAATATAGCATTTTGACTGATGCATCTTAGTTCAATTTAATTTTCAGATTGTTCCTATTGTTTATGGGGGTAGAAGTATTCCACTTACTTTCGAAAACAGGAATCAATATTTCGAACAAGCCGTTAAGTTTAGGATACAGGAATTCAATATTCAAATTGCCGCCATAAGAGAAGGTATGGCAGGAGTGATACCAGTTCCTCTATTATCTCTAGTCACTGCAGATCACATGGAAAAATTGGTGTGTGGTATTTCCCATATATCAATTCCATTATTGAAGAAGATTGTTAGGTATGTTTCAGGTGTACTATTATAGGCGATCCTGAATTTATACTCTGGTTATAATCTTTAGGTATCGCGAATTGGATGAAAATCATCAGTTGGTGCAGTGGCTGTGGAATATTTTGGAAAACTTTACTGATAACGAGAGAGTTCTTTTTATGAGATTCGTTTCAGGACGTTCGAGGTTACCGGCTAACTTAGCTGATTTGTCACAACGTTTCCAGGTGGGTGTATAACGGGGTACCCAAGCTAGGTGGCGTACCATAAGTTTATGGAGAATGGGTAGAGATATTCTCCTGAAACTTTCACAGTAGATTTGGTTTTGACTAAACTAGATTCTGAAAATAGTTTTGCTATCTCCAGTTAGACCGGAAGTTGACATAAACTTTCTTTCATTTTTTGCAAAATTGACTTGCCTTCTCAATACTCAAAAAATTTACTACTTCATGAGAATAAATTGTACGGTTTTGAAAATATTTCACTTTTTGTGGAAAAAATTGATCTCGACGTGTCGCAGTTGAAGTACAGTAAAAGCTCTTCATTTGCGCCACCTACATTCTCGTTTTTACTATTCGCGGATAAAAAAATGCGATCATATATTCGCGGTTAAAGATTTCTTTATTAGCGGATCTAATCGATACATACATATACAGGGTGTCCTTGAATTGCTTGTACAACGTTATACTACAGATTCTTCAGCTCGAAATGAGTCGATTTAGGCCAACTTACCTATATGAAAAGTTTCTTCGTTTGGCCGCTAGAGGTCGTCAAATCCAAAGATTTTTTTTATTTTTCAAATAATTCGAGAACGACTCGATCGATAGAAACCATATTTGGTATGCGTAATCGGGTGCATTATTCACGTTTTTTAGTGATCCACTCAATGGTTTTGACGTTTTAAAAGTATCCCTAAAAACTCGAACGTGTTTTTAATCAACAATAATTTTTCAACTGTGTATTTGAGCAGAACTGTTTCAGACATTGACATTTTTTGTCTCTTGAGAAATTTTGATATGATGAGCGGTTCAATTACAAAAAACAGCTTTTCAATTTTATGATTTCATTTCTTGAACCACCTTGCAAGTAAAAAATATCACATATTGACCATGTTGACTTTGGAATTGTTTCTATAGTCTGGCAGATTGTCATTTTATTATGCTTGACAACTTCTAGTTGACAAAACTATGTTTTCTACAGGAGTTAATCCTCTTTAAGAAATTAAATTGTACCCTTGGCATTACTTCAGGGTCATTTTTGAAGGAGTTAGCCGCATTAAAAATTCTCATATGTAACCCTTCTCGGGTGTCAATTGGAGAAGAGTAAACTCTAGATTTTAAAGCACCCCACAGAAAGAAGTCGCACGGTGTCAAGTCGTTAGATCATGCTGGCCAACTTGCAGGAGCATCAGCTCCCATTCCGATCCAACGATTCCGCATACTATGCATGTAAGAACTCGCAAACCGCTAAAATGAGGTGAAGTGAAGTGAGGAAGTGCACCGTCGTGCATAAACCACATTTCTGCACGCACTAATACTGGAATATCGTCCAACAAATCCGGCAAAGTTTCTTGCAGAAAATTCAAATATGCCTCTCCGTTTAATCGATAGGGAATCACTACCAGACCAATAATGACATTGTCAATTACTGAAATCCATACGTTATTTTTGAATTGATTCTGATTATGTGTACTTGTAAAAGCATGTGGATTTTCGACACTGTACACGTGTTCATTGTGAAAGTTAGCGATGCCAGACCTAGTAAAAGTGCATTCGTCAGTGAATAGAATTTTCCTACGGAAGTGGAGATCCTGAGTTCTCTTCTCTTGGATAAATCGGCAGAAAGTTAGGGGGATTCTCAGGATCGTTAGGAAGTAATTCCTGAACTTTCTGAATGTGATAAGAATGAAATAATTGTTCCTTCAAGACATCATGAATCCTGGTTTTAGGAACGACCAACTGCAAACCTAAACGCCGCGTGCTTAATTGTGTGTTTTCTTCAACCATGTCCAAAATTTGTTCTCCGCGTTCTACCGTCCTTACTGTTCGTTGTCATCCTCGATCCAAATTCCTGGGTTTGAAGCAACCATTCTCGCGCAGGCGCCTCTCCAGATTTCCAAATGTTTGGTGGATCGGCACCATGCGATCTGGAAATCTTTCAGCATATACTCTCGCGCTTTCACGTCCATTGCCTTGACAAAATCCGTACACTATAACCATATCAACCATTTCAGAGTAACTGTACATCTCCGTGCCTAATAGTGATAAAAAAATCACCAACATACCTAGTAAAGCAATTAAGGAACACTGTTGTGTCAACAATTGGTTGTCAAGCCTGATAAAATGACAATCTGCCAGACCAGAGAAATAAATTCAAAGCGAACATGGTCATATGTAATATTTTTAACTTGCTTGGTGGCTGAAGAAATGGAATCATGAAATTAAAAACTATTTTTTGCGATTGAACCGCTTATCATATCAAAAGAATTATACCAATATACAAAGGAGGGTGCAAGCATGATCCAGGAAACTATAGACCCATATCAATTCAATGTATATTTTCCACAATAATCGAGAAAGTAATAAAGAAACGATTATCGAAGTTCCTAGATATGTCTGAATGCCAGCCTGGGTTCCAGGAGAAAACAGAGAGTCCCTTATTGTACCTGCTGCAAGTTGAAAGCATTAGACTTGCAAAGCAGATCGGAGAGGTATAAATGTTTTGTGACGACACAGCACTGATCTCTTCTGGACACGATCTGGAAGAACTAAATAACCTAGTTAATAGAGACTTGGCTACATTTGACTAGTGGTTGAACGCAAACGGTCTAATTTTAAATGAAAATGAAAGTGTTTTTATGTGTTTGAACCAAAAAAAAAACAAAAGAATGAATTATCACATCAAAATCATCATAAAAAACAAGCCACTGAAGAGATTGGACTCGTACAAATATCTCAGTATTGTTATTGATAATAAACTCACTTGGTCAAACCATATCGACTATGTGATAAAATCTTTACGTTCTTTATTTGGAGCAATAAAACGCGTTAACTGTTATTTGTCAAAAGAGAGCAGAAAATTTCTATACAGTGCCCATGTTCAGTCTCGTTTATCCTATCTAATTACCATTTGGGCAAATACAAGTGATAAAAATATGAAGAGGATCGAAAGGTTACAGAAAGAAGCAATTTTCTGCAATTTGGAGGAACAAAATACATAGAAACTAGAAGAAAACCAATTCTCGAGGACGACGACAATCAAATTAATACGCTAGCGTATTTTCGTGCCAATCCACATGCCTCCATTAAGTCAGCATCAATGGATATTGGATTGAGTTATACCATTCAAAGGATCCTTAAGAAACATAACATGGACCCGTATTCTTTTATCAGACTACAAAAATTGAAACCAACTGACCTTCCCAAGCGGCTAAATTTCTGTGAAAATTTATTAATTCAGCTTAGATGGATTACCCCTCAACATTCTGAGGGATTGCTATTACCAAATGGATGGTGCACCAGCACATAAAACACGCGCTGTAGATTGGCAGCTAACAGAAATGTTCGAGGATAGATGGTGGGGTAATCAAGGACTAAATTTATGGCCTCCGCGTTCTCCGGACCTGACGCCCCTTGATTTTTATTTATGGGGCAAAATCAAGAGTGAAATGTATCTTATTCCTGTAAGAAGTAAAGAAGAGTTACTAGAGCGCATTCATAATGCTTTTCGTAATATTGATCCTGAGGAAACTAGGAGGGCAACTCATCATGTTCGTACTCGAGCTTTCAAGTGTATCGAGCAAAATGGGGCCCATATTAAACATTTATTCAGATCGTAAATTAGTTTTCTCCTATGATGTTTGCTATCATTTATTCGTATTAATGTAATTATCTTCGATGATTGGTTTTCGCTTAGTTCCTACAATTTTTATTCATCCGAATTGTAGAAAATTGCTTCTAATGCTTCGAAATTTTATTTTACTCATAGACGGTAAATTAGGTAATTGGTTATTGAATTGCCTGCAATTTCGACCCACTACTTTTTGACATTCTAAAATGAATTAAAAAAAGATTAAATATATTTTCGTTTGAATAACCAGTGGTTTTATTCCAAATGTATTTTCTGGATATTTTATATCTGAAATAACGACAATTCTTGTTGAAATATCAAATTCGAATGAACGAAGTGACAAGTACATTAATTTTAGGCACCTGTCAGGTGCCTAGCAGTTCTGCTACTTGATTCAAAAATTTCAAAGGATTCTCTGTTAGTTCTTGCAAAATCATCCAAATTCATTATTTCCAAATTATTTCGGAACTATAAGAGATGGGTATTGTACATGCTTCTACAATTCCATCTGAAATTTGACGCTTCATCTGATGGCGATATAAAAATTGGCACGTGCAATTTGAAAACATTGAGTTATTGCTGTTTGAAAAAGGCCAAATTGAAAAAATCATACAACACAACGCAATAAACATTTGACATGTGTAGATTGCTTAAAAAATTCCTTGATCCTTCTTCTATCCACCCAAGCAAAAATTGTGTCTGTAGTGCAAAAGATCTACGAGCTACAATTTTTTTAAATGTTCCTCAAAAATCGAGTTTATAACAAAAATAATTAAATCTGTCAAAAGTTCTGACAGATAAGTGGCAACAACTTGGGTATTTTATGCCTTGCTCAAATGTCGGTTCTAGATGTAAAATAAAAAAGGTAGATTGCCATTTGAAATAACAAAGTGATGACCCACTTCAGGTATAACCGGAAATGGTATCACTTCGAAAATATTTCACTTCAATTGGAAATCGTTAGTCATGGCCGCGTATAAAATTTCAGCTAGATATTGTAATTGGATCTCAAAAAGTTTATAACGGACGGTCCCGGTGGATATCCCTGTATATGATCTAGCTTATGAAACTCCGTCTATAGAACTTTATGAAATAGTGAAAGTGTTGCCTCTAAAAGAATTAAGATATTACAAAGTGTAAAATTGGCTTATAAAATTAAACACAACCTTATGAAATCAAGTACCAATCTCATATCCAACAATGAAATCCACCATTATAATATAAGAACAGTTACAACCTATATTACACAAATATTACGGACGGAAAAGGGGAGACTTTTACCAACTTACCAAGCCATAAGTGCATACAACAACTTGCCTCAGGAAAAAAAGAACTCAGTTAACTATCGAACTTTCTTGAAAAAAGTAAAAAATTCAACGTGATATATATTATTCAAATATTGTATTTATAATTTTTTTATCAACAAATTGTGAAAAAGAAACTCCACGGTAACAGCTAACACGCTGTTTTGTGGTTTCAATGAATAAATAAATTCGCAAAAACGATCTTGAGAATATACAGGGTGTCGGAATAAATTGAGAAGTTCGAATCGAAAAATTCGTTTTTTTTAAATTACAACGTATGTTTTTTAGGATTCAAGTGTATTCTTCTTGAAAAATAGATAGAACCCAAGAACATTGTCCGTACCTAAATTTGAAACCAGTTGGAGTTATAACGTTGTTATATTTGGTAACTTCACCAAATGTAACATTTTTTTTGGATTTTTCGTTTTCTCGTTTTAACTCTGACTGGTCTGAAATTTAAGTTTAGACAGTGTTTGTTGGGGATTATCTATTTCCTCGAGGAGAATCCACAATAAAAAACATACGTTGTAATTTGAAAAAACGGAGTTTTCTCACATTTTTCGGTTCGATCTTCTAAATTGATTTCGGTACCCCTATATATTTTCAAGATTTTTCCGCGAATGCATTCATAACGCCAACATTTTTTCTCTCTAAAGATATCCAAATTTTTTTTTCATTTTATACTTCATCTGCGACGTCAAGATCAATTTTTTTCACAAAAAAAGGAATATTTCCAGAACCGTACAATTCATTCCTATGAAGTGGTAGATTTTCGAAATCAGTATTAAGAGGTCTATACAATTATGGGATAATATGCATGATTTTTTATCCAAATAAGAAAGTTTATTTGAACTTTCGGTCTAACTGAAATGGTAAAAATTGAAAATATTTTTAAAATGTAGTTTATCTAAACCGAATCTCCACGTGAAAATGTCAGGAACATATCTTAACCCATTCCATGAACTTCTAATAGGCCATCTAACTTGGGTACTCCAGTATAATTTTAATATATTCATGTAATGTTCATTTTGTGCAAAACTAGTTCCCAATTTTGTTCAGCAATTTCTACAAAAAGTGAGGGAAGGGCACTTTGCCAAAAGATAGCATTTTGTTTGTCGTTGAAATAAATATATCAATGAAATTTTGACATTTGTGAACCGCCACAATTATTATATTGAGAATATCAAGTTTTTCTAGAAATAATTCCATTGAATTATTCAAAAAGATATATATATATATATATATATATATATATATATATATATATATATATATATATATATATATATATATATATATATATATATATATATATATATATATATATATATATAAAATATTTTTCTTTTCAGGTAATGAAAGTGGACAAAGCCGTGAATGGATTACCTACTGCGCAGACGTGTTTCTTTCAATTGAGAATCCTCTATATACTTCTCAAGAAATAATGGCTGAAAGATTAAGATACTCCATAAATAATTGTCGGTCCATAGATATGGATAATTATATGCTGATAAGAAATATGGACAATGGAATTGGTTCTGACGATGAATACTGAATTAAACTGAACTCCAGTTATTATGTTCAAGATAATTTTTCATTAATTTATTCATACTCGTTATTTATATTTGCAATGAAATATCCCAACATGAATATATTATTAGAAAAGAAATGTTTTAATATCTTAATGTCTATACAGGTTGGTATACTCGTAATTCATTCATTTATTTAAATGAATAAAAATAGAGTAAAAAAGTGGAGGACTATATGGATAATATCATAATGTCCAACTTTGATGTAAGTCAAAACATCGGAGGAAAGCCCTGTATGTAGAATGGATAAAAACTGAAAACACACCTAGCCTCTTACGCTCAGAAAAATGAAGTGAAAGGAGCGAATCATCTCTTATATGATTCAAGAGAACTGGAAGAAAAAACCTGAAGAAAAACTCCGTTTCGCTAATCGCCGATACATTAGTAACAGTTAATCTGTGAGTGAGTTGTGTGTAATCAGAATTATTGCTCCATTTCGAGCAGATCTTCAATTGATTATCAAGCAGATTATAAGTGAAAGAAAATATTCAAGGTAAGAAGCAAGATCATACACAGGACTGAGAAGATATTCAATTAATACATAACTTGCTTCACTTTCCTTTTTATTGAAATGATCCTTGACTGCAACTTATGTTTGTTGTAAGGTTGATACTTTTATATTTTCTTGCTATTTTAGAAGCAATTTAGTGTTCTGAAATATTTTCAATGATCAAGCTTAACAACACAATATCTTCCCTTTCCGATCGGGAAGATCAAAATGACTAGTCCGATTTTCGGGTGATGGTAATTTTGTTTTACTCAAGAAGTAGAAACATTATGGGCTCTAAAATTAATGGTACCATCTCCCATATTCAAATAACAATTACAAGCAAAAATTCGCGATAGGATATTTGAAATGCAAAATAATTCTATGAATATATATTACTCTTAATGAAAATAGATAATGCTGAGTAGTATGAACTCGATCATTTTATTCAAATTTTTCGGTCTGTCAGCGTATAAACAACTCAGTGTGAGCTCGAAGCATTCGGAAGCTCGTAGAGCTAGGTATCTGGTACTCGCTTGCTTGTAGTGTGTCAGCTCACACCGCTTGATAATGGCAAAAGGGGCACTGCCGGAACGTTGCAATAAAGCAACTGGTTTCTCTAAGAACCAAACACAGGGGCAACGGACTAAATACAGCAGATGTTGTGGCTTGCCGTTTTTCAGAGTTTTTGTGTTCTTGAATCCGAACCTCCATTCTTCTGTTTGTTTCCCCAATGTAGACGAGCGAGCCAACAGTCTACATGGAATTTTGTAGATTCCTTGGTTTTCAAGTGGTGTCCGGTCCTTTGGTGTTCTCAGATTTTTACGTATCGTGTTGTGAGGTTTGTAAATCGATTTTATCTTATGTTTCTGCAGGATCCTACCAATCTTGTCAGTTCCACTTCTTATGAATAGCTGGAAGGCTAAGCCTCTCGGTTTTGTATCCTCTTCTGTTTCTTTGTCGAGAGGTTTCTTGTACTGGATGGCTTGTGTCTTTGTCTTCTCTTGTGTCCACTTTGTAGAAGGATATCCTTGAGCTTTGTCAGTTCTTTGTTGATGTTGTTAGGTGAGCAAATACTTTTTGATCGGTGAACGAGTGTCTTTATAACTGAATGAAGTTGAGCTGGATGGTGATGGGAGTTTCCATTCAGGTATCGGTTGGTGTGTGTTGGTTTTCTGTGTACATCGAAGTTCACATCGATGTTGTCTGTTTTTTGTACTAGGACGTATAGGAATGGTATTTGGCTGTTGTACTCCAGTTCGAGGGTGGTGAACTTGATTTTATCGTGTTGTTTGTTCATTTGTTGTACGAAGTTCTCTGGTTTTTCTTCTCCGTGTTGCCAGACTATAAAAATGTCGTCCACATATTTTAGCCAGATCTTCGGTTTATGTTCTGCTTGATCCAGCGATTTTGTTTCGAATCTTGTCATGAATAAGTTTGCTACTGCAGGTGAAATTGGGGATCCCATCGGTGCTCCGTTGGTCCGTTTGTAGTATTCATTCTCGTATCTAAAATATGTGTTTTAAACAGTGTTCTGTTAGCTCCACAATATGTGCTGGGACGTCAAAATCGGTGCAGAGAATATCCAATGATTCTTCTCTTGGGATATTCGGAAACAATGATACTACATCTGAGCTGGCTAGAATGTCATATTCTTCGATCGGTATATTTCGTAGTTTCTCGACAAGATGAGCTGAGTTTCTTATGCAGGATCAGCTTCTATGATCTTGGATTGTTAAATGTCTGCTAGATATTTGGCCAGTTTCTGGAGTGGAGATCCAATGGAGCTTACTATTGGCCGAAGTGGGATGTTTGATTTGTGGATTTTTGGTTACCCGTATATCTTCGGACATCTCGACGATTTTGCCCTTGGTATTAGTTTCTTTTTAATGTCGATGTCTATTGGTGTGTCAGTGATCTTGGTTTTTGTGGTTTTCTCAAGATATGTTGTTGGATCGTTGTTATTCTTCTTATAGATGGGATCTGCCAGTATTTCGGTCATCTTTGTTTTATATTCGTGTTGATTCATGATCACGGTTGCGTTCCCTTGTCTGCAGCAAGTATTATAATTCTGTAATTTTTCTTTAAGGTTTTCAAGGCTGTGATTGATTCTTTGGTACATTTTGGTTTGCATAGCTTGCAATTTCTGATTATCGAGCCTACGTCTTGTCTTACTATTTCTGCCTTCTGTAATGGCGTCCTCTAACTTCTTCCCCGCGGAAGTCCTTCTAGGTGATTGCGAAATTGAAACCTTTGGCTAATACCGAGGTGATATGTTCGTTGACTTCGTGGTCTGATAAGGTGACGATTTTTCTTTTTTTAGTGTTTTTGGTTTCATGTTTTGCCTCTGTTGATGTACCAGTTTATCAAACTTTCTCTGGAGTGTGGGGTGAATTATCTTGCTGAGTTGGAGATCGACGTCTAGCAGGTTTTCTTCGATGATGTTGAGGTCTTTGCGGGTAACATTGATTGAGCTCCTCAATAGTGCCAATCTGGTATATATATATATTTTTTGGTAGGCAATTAGTTATTGACTCTTTGTTTTTGGGTATGTCCGTATATATACCAACAAAATTCGATGCTTATTTTAGCGCTTCGACAGAACAGTGGAGTTCAAATTAGCACTGAAACTATACGAGAATCTCAAGGAGTTTGGCTCGAGGTCTCGGGGCGCAGCTCTAACCGCAACACATTGAAGAGCCCGATCGAATATTGCCAGGGTACATGTGAATTGGTTAAAATCTGACTGGCAAAGAATTTTGTTCACAGTTGAGTCAAGATTTAGTCTTTTTCATTGCGATAGACGTTTTCGCGTGTACAGACATCGAAATGATGATCAACAGATTCTTGGGGACTTTGATTTTTTCGAAAAGTTCAAGATTTTTCATTATTAGTTTTATTTCAATTTCAATGAGTACATTTTCATTTCGATTGTTCTCAAGCATTTCTCAGTGCTGGCGGATTGAAGGATAAATAATTCTTCAACATATCTGAACTTCTGAATAAATTCGAATTCTCCATTTTCGGTGTTAATTATTGGCGCTGTGTTTTTGTGTTGAGGGAGGAATGTAATGATCATCTTCATTGAAGAGTATTCTTTTAATCAGCTCTTTTATGCCTGTTTTGTTTCCTCTTATTGTTCATGCCATTTTGAGAGATTGTTAAGGGCTTTGTTATTAAAATAATACACGCAAGATGAAATTTAATGTGTGGACATCCTAAAATGTAAATTTATACCAAGAGTATTTCAATCAACTTGTAGTTTTCTAAACAAAAATATATGGCCGTATAACAGAAAATGCTAAGCAAGGTAATGTTCTTATGCCCTTCTTATCGTTTTTACATAAAATATTTTTCGTGACAGTATTATTCGTGATAAAAATTATATTTTTGTAATTTGCTATTGTAAATTTAGCGCTGGCCAAATCAAAGAATAACTTTATTTTTAAAATTGCAAGAATTTGATAATTTTCTGAAATAAACCAATTTTTTGAAAATCAGCTGTCACATCTCAACAGATTGGATTGGAAGAATAAATATGGAGACACTTTTCCTTAAAGAGTTGTATGATCACGGTAAAACAATTTTTTTAATGCCCAGAAAGAAATTCGAAATTATTGGTCTCGTTTTCCTCGAATATTACTTCTTCAAATTTTTCTATATTCTCCATTTGACTTTGAAATATATATTTCATTCAATTTTGTGTGAGTATGTCAGATTGATTTCCATTATCAAGAAAGGAAAATTGAAAATCAATTTCGGACACTTGAGGGTTTAGCCCACTCTGGAGACTAGAAAAATTAGCATTTTCATGATTTTTTCAGGAAAAGTATAAAATAAATGGAGATTTCAAATGTAGAAGTTCGTTATATGGGTGATTCTCAGAAATATGTTCAAAGGGCCATAACATTATTAAATTTTTTCTTTGGAGGAATGAGAATTGAATTCATGTGGATCAATACTTCCTCTTTTCCTAGTATCTCTTTGACTCTTTGAATTTCTTTGTACTGGCGGTTTATGTTTCGTACGTGTAAAAGGAATGGTTTCAATGAATTTCTCAAAAGTGAAAGAATTTCCCCTTTAGTACTCACGACCTTTTCCTTAATTGTTTTCATGCACACTTTTTCAATACCTTTAACTATTATTTTACCACGTTTTGAGCCCCATTTTTTGTAGACAAGAGAGTCTGTAAAATTGAAGCTATTTGGTGTTATTTCTTTATATTTAAAATCTTCACATTTCCTCTCGAGACATTCATCTTTAGGAAAGTCGCCTTCACAGCAAATACTTTTTACTATTTCCTGGTAGCTTTGCTCCTTTATTATATTGGATGCTCTCAGTTTTTTATCATTAAACTTATATTCGTATGCGACATACACAGACCAGTATTCCTTCTTCTACCTTGGGGTGCAGAATCCAAAATGGTCGGAACCTACAGAACATCGCGTAACTTATCTGTCTATTATATATCTTCATGAATTTTCTATGAAGATTTCTTAGAGTTTCATTGAGGACTCTTTTCTGTTTCCTGATATTATTTTTCTTTACAGAGTCTCTATGATATGTTTTCTAACAATTTCGTAAGGCTTCACTTTCCTGTAGTTATTTTTTTAGATAAGAATGACGAAGTGATAGCTTTCAGTAAGTTCATCTTCTTGTATTTCTTCACAGCATTACCACTGATGAATGTCCAAAATTGTCGTTTCTCTTTTGGTTTTTTCAAACTCCGATAATTTTCAGCTAACTGTTTTTCATGAACTCTGAAAATAACAGGTTTTTCTCTTCACCTCAGGTGTAACATTCTGCCCTTTCACTAAAGATTCAACGTTGTTTGTTGGGGAATTCTTTTTCCTATCTGTTTGCACCTGTATATGTATCCTCTGATCTGATTCTATATTTGTTTTTTTATGCGTTTTCTATTTTCAGTTTCTCTTTCAACTCTGCATTTTCTCTCATTAGGATTTCGATATTTTCTTTTCCGTAGTCTCCCTTGTCTAGCTCTACCATCCTCATGATTACGACAAGGCACGTTTTGTACTTGTTGATTGGGTGTAGGTGTAGCGGGCGGTGAATCATTTCGTAATCTTCCAGTTTTTTCGTTTCCCTTTTTCTTTCGTTGTATACCTTACGACTTAATCTCCATTCTTTTCTTTGGTTTCTTTTTTCTCTTTCCGACATTAGATCAATGGTTTCAATTTTACCTTCTCCTTTCCGTTTGTAGTATCGCATTCTTTCTTTGCGCTTCTCCTCCTCATAAATTGCTGGATCGGCTTTTCTTTTTTGTCGAAGTCTCCGCATAGCTTCTCTCTGCAGTTTTTTTTTGTTTTTCATGATCTGCCTTCTTTTTCTTATTGTCCATAGCTGAAAGAAGTATTGAACATATTCTTATCTCTCAGAGAGAAAAAATTGTCACCTCCATGAATCATCTTTCAACTCCGAGAATATTCGCCTTCACGAAGTTGAGCATCACGGAAGTGAAGATATTGAATGTTTTTTGTGAGTACCTGATCTTCATAATATCTTGAAGGGCTGATACTATGAATACAATAAAAGAAAATGAATAACTATCGAATTTGATAATAATCTTGTATGCAGAATTGGTCCTTACCTTTTTAGTTTGCTTCACGAAAGTGATATCCTCAAGATGCACCGTCGAAAGCGCAACACGAATTTGGCTCACTCAAAGACTCCTCACTATGTGAGATCCAAACAACAACTGATTTTGGAAACAGAATAAAAGGGCGGGAAATGCTCTACAAAGAAGGCACCGAATGAGCAAATGCTTTCGCCATCTACAGATCAAATGTTGAAATGAGTTAAGCTTCATGGAGTTGAAGTCTGTTTCTAGGAACTACTTTTCGCCTTTTCTTGAAAATGAAATGTTGTGATCACAAACTGATGAAAATGAAATTTCGAAACACGCAGAAGGAACATTCGCCGAGGGGAAATTCTCTGATATTCTCCGAAAAAATCTGTAATTCTGTATAACAAGGCGAGTATAATGATGTCGCATTTCATTAAAAATAGACGAATGAAGCTTACTGTTGTAAAGAGTTGGTTTGAAAATTCATTTTTTACATTTTTAAGCGGAGTGAACTAAAAAGATTCACTGTTGGTGAGAATCACCCATATATTTTTTAATGATTCATTCAAAAATATCGGTAGTTGAACCTCTACTTTCGAAGGATCTACGGCCACACCAACATCTCCTGTAAATTTTGAATTGAGATGATTTACTTATTACTTTTCATTGCACAAAACAACAGCTGAAGAATACGTAGGAAGTTTTTCATATATTAATTTTTTTGCAAAATGGCGTGCTTCCAAAGTTCAAACGTTCAAACATGAAAAATCTCTAGAATATTGCCTCCATTTTCTGTCCACAACACATATACAAACTAGCTGCTACTGATGTTTCAGAGACTTTTTAATTTGAATTTGCAAAAAGCTGTTTTTTTAATTTTACGAATTTCTTAGGCAATGAAAATCATTATAGTTCTACTGGAAAAAATTATCCTAGAAAGTTTTCTTCTATGCGATCATACATTTTTGTTAAGAGTTCTTGCTATTCAGGAGTTAGTACCTTTCATCGATGACGGCTGCATAGGAACAATATTCAATGATAGACTTCAGTTTAAATTTTGTTGTAGATTCGTCGTTCAACTATGTGCACTACACATAAACTATACAGGGTCTAGTAATGAATGCGAAAAATACTTAATAACAGTTATTATTGTTAAAAATTAATAATAGTTTTGGAGTTATTGGGGATGGATCTCATAAGAAAAAAACAATTTGAAATAGGACTTGTTTCTAGTACTAATAATAGTGCCTTAATTTGAAATAAACATTAAAAAATAATTATTTCTCAATTACCTATTTTTTTTTCCATATTCCATTTAAATAAAATTTATAAAAATCGTTATTCGTTAACATTAATCTATACTAAGTGATCTGAAGGAACCTTCCATTCCAAACATTTGTTTTTTATTATCATGTGCAATTCTTTTGGATTCGTTGACTGCCCATCTGGTTTCGTCCATTATGTACTCCTTATTGTCAATCACTCTTTTGACCCATCCTTCTTTCAAATCTGAAATTGACCCAATCGATCCTCCGTATTCCACTGGTAGTAATTCTTTGGGTACGTAATCGAAAAGTGTGTTTGAATTAGGCAAGTGTGTATGAATCTGAAAATAAATGCAAATAGAATTATTATTTGAACTTAATTTCATTATGACATGGTTATTTATGTATCGAACGAAGCCAAACTGAATTACCAAAGTTAGATTCGACCAATATAAACTCGTCGACAAATAGTGCAATACTGGTTGCAGATTCAGCTGGATATTATATTATATTATATTTTTCCTTTACTTTATAAAGAATCTTAACAGGTATATTAGGAGTAGGCTATTCTAGGAATCGAAATCTTCTCGCAAACAATTTCCTTACTTTATTGCAATTGTGTATATATGTAGAATAGAGAAATATCTGGGTTATAAGTCGTAGTGATTCGAAGCTAGTGTTGTGTTTAGATTCATCAAATCACCCGTAAAATGAAATAGTGACCTAGGTATTTCTTCATTTTTGGAAACAGTGACTACACTCACATAAACATATCATATTCATATCAAAACAATAAGAATGAGTGTATTGATTTTATGTCATAGAAAACTTACCATGGATAATATTTCACTCTTCATAAAAGGTCTCATAAGCGCCATCAATTTATCTAGAAAGATGGGTGCATTAATAAGATGAATCTCTTTCAGTTGTATTGGATGAGCTTCCTGAAATAGATAGAATCTATCAATAAGACAAAATTGAGTTTATAATAACTTCGATGCAAGATTATTTTATGAAAATCCCTTAGCTTGAAAGTGGAGGATCACGATTGTTATAAAATATGTCAGCTTCCCATCATAGAATGTATGAGGATAATATTAAAGGGTAATATATCTTGCATTAAACTGCAAGGATATCGAAATATAAAAGAAGATGAAACATCATTTGACTCCTTAATCTATTTCGAGAGGATTCAGTGAGAACATAATGTCTTTACACTTAATTCTCGAGTTTAAATTTTTCTCAAAAAGAGAATCGTTATGACTTTGGAATTCACTATTGTTGGAAAGTTTCATTTCATTATTATTTTGTGAATTTGGTGGGGAGCTACGAAATTGAGACTATTGAGTGCTCTTTGGGTACTTTATTCAGGAAGCAATATTTAACCTTCGGTAAAATGATAAAATATCCTTCCTTGAAGGAGCTCGTTCTCCGATCCAATAATTATGATCATCAACTTTTAGGTTGGTCATTCAAGAGTCGCTTGGTAACTTTCAGAAGTGTAAAATAAGAAGATATCATTCGAAAGAGATGAGTTTATGATGGAAAATATCAACAATTTTCGAGTTAATGAAAAATTTAAAAAATCTACCATCTTCAAACATTCGCGAAGAGACTAGCATCGAATGGTTACTAATCATTTTCAAAATAGAGTGTTTCCTCCCCGGATCCTAATTACTGCCAGTATACGTCTCGGAAGCCCCTCAAACAAATTTTGGATATACTTTTGTGTCACTGAGTTCCAAATTTCTGGAAGTAGATTTTCTAGTTGTTGGAGTGTTCTACAAGGCATCCTACGTTGCTGAATTTGCCACCCCATGTTGTCCCAAACATGTTCTTTGGGTTTCAAGTCGGGACTTCTGGCTGGCCATCTTAAAATATCAATTTCGGCATTTTGCAGAAATTCTGTTACTACTCTAGCTGCATGAGGCCGAGCATTGTCATGCATATAAATGAAGTTTTCGCCAATCATAGGTCAAATAGTACAACATGGGGTTCAAGGATATTATTCACTAGGACTAACTCAGCTCGACCATGGAAAGAAATGCCTCCCCACACCATTACCGAGCCCCTCCGAAGTTTTCGTTTTGCCAGATATTGCATTGCTGATACCGTTCCCCAGGTCGTCTTTATACAGGCATACGTCTATCATTTGATTGTAGACAGAACCTGGATTCTTCGGAAAAGAGAATATTCGACCATTCTGGAATACCCTAATTTGCATATTCCCTCGCAAACTGAAGTCTTGCAGCTCGATACTCTCTGGTGAGACACGGGCCGATAGAAGCCACCCTTGGTCTGATATCGTCTTCTCTGAGCCTGTTCCTAACAGTTTGCAATGAAATATGCACATTTCTGGAAAGTGCAAGTTCATTTTGTAGTATTCTAGCCGTACAGTGCCGAATTCTTAGTGCAGTTAAACGAAGCCAACGATCATCAACTGGTGTTGTTATCCGATTTCTTCCCTGTCTGGTCCTTCTTCCATATTCCCCTGTTTCATGGTACCGATTAATTGCTCTTGAAATAGTGCTTTGGTTAACATTCAACAAGTTAGCCACGTAACGTTGGCTTCGCCCCTCCCCTAGAAGTGTTACAATTCTTACTACTTCATGACCACTCAAATGGTGTCCAGGACGTTCAGCAGCGATTATAATAAATTCAAAGATTCGAAAATCAACAAGAAACGCAGAAAACTTTCATTAATTTAGCGTGGAAACTCAAGAGAAATTGAATGAATACTGATAGTCAAATAAACTCATTCTTGTTTCAGACGTATTTGAAATCATATGGAAACAAATGTTACTACATAGATAAGATTTTTTTACCCAAATATGTCCAAAAATATATGTTGATAAAGAAACTGCGATCGACATGCTTAATAGATTGTGGAATTCAGAATACCAGGTGATGCGACAATTTTTGTGGTGCGTGTAGTAATGATTAAATTCATTCTTTTGTCACTCGTTCACAACATCCGGCTTGTTATCATTTGATTTTTACGAACACTGGAATGTTTTTTTTCTTCCCCTTCATTTTGATTTGCCTGCTTTTTTCTTGTTTTTGTTTGTTTTTCTCCTTTCGAGAGGCCAGCTTTTGGTGTTAGAAAACCAGCCTCCTTGTGGCAGCATAGTGTCCCTCGTTTTTGGTCCTACATTTTTATTTTCTTTTGAACATTTTTATGATTTTGAACTATTTCTCTAGGAACGTCAGCTTATGTGAAAGATTGATGGATGATTCTCATGCTCCCCAGGACCAGCGCCAGTTCGTTTTTTTCGTTGTTTGGAACAGTATTCTTCTGTTCCCCTCTCTTTTCTTTCCTCTGCCTTTTTCTGTAAACTGTTAACAGCCGATAGAAGGGCAGGCTTGAATTTTTCTCCTGCTTACTTTTTCTGGCCAAGGTTATCTGGACACCTAATCGAATTTGAGAGGTATGAATCTCCGTAATTTGAGCATACAGGTATCGTTGTCTGAGCACGCCAATGAATGACAATGTCGTAGTCCATGCCCAATTCCTTTGCAGATTTTCTATCAGAAGTGAATATGCACTTATTCCACAACTCCACTAACAACAGTGGAGCGGGATGCAATTGTTTTCATCGCATCCGAATTACTCTCGTTGAATATCCCTATTATTTCTGTGCACTATCTTCTTTTCTAGCTTATGTACAAAGGAAGTCTGTCCCTTCTTTTAGCAGCATCTGTTGAAATTATCGTATGGAATCAAGGTGCAACCAACTTCGCCTCAGTATATTCATTTCCGTTTTGCTTTATGTCAGCATTAACAGTTTTCCATATGTTTTTTTCTGACATTATTATTGATACGAATCTTTTGATTCAATAATCTTGCTGATTACTTTAACTTGATTGTCGTCATCCATTTCAAGTTCAAGTGCTTCGAAACGATTTCATTCCTCCAACGGTTTTTACGTTTTTCCTACCCTCCGTGTATCTCTTTCTTGCTTCGCGTGCTGTCGCATTTTCGTCTTGCCATAATCCATATTCTTGTTGTCAATCTTGATCTCATAGCATTCAGCGGGGTTGCAAGTAGATCATATATCGATCTGGTAAAAGACCCAGCGTCCTCCAATAAACCGATACAGAAGACCTACCAGAGGTCACCTGGTAAACGATGAAAACAATAAGCAGATCAAAACCTAAGAGAATATTTAAAACGAGCCTAGTTTGAGTATTGATCACAGCTGTATATACTGTGCCTTATGCCTACCTGAGAATATACCATATATTTTTTTAAAATTGGTAAAGGCATCCTCGTTACATGTTTCCAACTCATACCAGCCATGTCGAAGATAGGAACTTCACCATCTGGAAATTCTTTTTCAACTAACATTCGAACATCTGATACCATATAAAATGTCTTCACAGAATCAGCAAAAGTAAATTTTTCTGGATCTGGATCTACTAAGCGATAGAGCAGTAACTTATAGTTTTTTGATGTCAATTTTGGAAGAGGAACCATATCTCTAGAAATGAGAAACAGGAAGTTGAATACTTTTTATGTCCTTGTTAGGATAAATGTGAAATCAGGAAAGATTTTGTCTATACTTACATTGCATTAATGCAGTTTTGAATAGATTTTTGTGCGACGTCCCTGTTTGAGAACAATTCTGGGGCTTGCGATCGTATTGTGAAAAATAGGTCGATGAGGACCTTTGTCTTTTCGATGCTGTAGTGACAAGTATGCAAAAATCGATGCAACATCATATCATCTGCAAGGAATAAAAATCCTTAAGTTTTGACCCTCAGAAATCTACATTGAGTACAGAAAAAATTTGCCATCGCAATAAATAATATTTCGGAAACATAATTCAATCTCTCATTCTTTCAAATATTGAGACAAAGTCACCCAAAAATTGTAGTTCAAATTTCCTGGGAGAGTAATTGAAAAAAAAACTTTTAATACGCCAAATTTAGTACGATTTATCAACAAGTTTGTTTATTACGAAGTTGGTCCCAGAAGTATCTGGCCTGACGAAGAAAACATATTTGGGAAAGAAAAATATTTTTCAATGAACTAAAATTTGAAAAAAAATTCAACCAGTTAGAAGTAAGTTTGCAGCTGTCGTTCATAAAGAACTTTTGTATCGAACGAACCGTCAAAATTCTTGAAATACCAGAAAAAAATACAATAGTTGCCAAAAATAATACATGATAACAGCATACTTGGATATTTTTGATTTCGAGTTTCCTTAAATTTCTATTGTAGGTGCTTGTATAATTTTTTCTTAAAATAATGCAATAGTTTTCTACCAAAACGGAGCTAGAAACAAATATTTCAAATATCTAATGAAAGAAAGAGAAGGCGTTGTTGATTTCATTCAATGGTGAATGAATGGAAAAATATTGTCATGAAAGAAGAATGTCAAACAGATTGTATTTTCGTTATTAATTATATAGGAAACTTTCCACATGTGAGCTAAGGAATCATTATCTGATGCAGCTTCGCGTACTCAGGAAACAGCCTGTATTATTTCTTATTATTAAAAAATTCTAAGGAGTGCTAGTTACTCACTACAGTTCCTATTCTCACAGATGTTGAAGTTGTTTTTTTATATTTCCAATTAAACATAGAGCAATTCGTGAATTTCAGAGCTCTGTGCAGGTGCTATCAATAAGACTGAGAGAATATTATTTGTGTACGAAATGAAGGTCAAAAAGCATTTACCAGATTTAGCATCGTGTAACTTTCTTCTTAGCCAGAAACGCAAGTTTTTGTTTTGTACAGCCTATTTTCAGTCGATTAAGAACAAGCAACATTCGTGGTAGGAACCACACAGAATAATGTTTTGTGGAATGTAAAAATACATTGAGGATTATTTTTAAAGTTACGGAATCTTCTTTACTGTTTTGAAAGTATATACACTGCTCCAAAAAGTTAACGCACAAAATCGAACATCCAAATTTATGAATTATAATATTTTATATTATTATTTTATTTATGAAATAAAAGTATGAGGTTTTGGGTAAAAATTTAAGTTCCCAATATCTTGTTAATACCGAATATTTCCATCCATGGCGAGAATAACTTTATGACATTTACGATTCATACTCAAAATCAATGACCTTATAGCATTTTGATCCATTTCGTTCCAAATTACGATTAGTCTGTTCCAAACTTCATTCACTACTATAGCTGGATAATTTTGCTGGCTTCTTAATCTTCTATTGAGGATGTCGCAGGTATGTTCGATTGGATTGAGGTCTGGACCTCATGCAGGCTTTTCCATTGAAGGGATTTCGTGATGTTGAAAATACTTCCTAACTATATGGGCTTGGTTGAAGTCTGGCGTTATCATGAATAAACAAAGAGTTTTCACCCAGGTTTGCCGCAAATGGTGCAACATGTTCTTCTAAAATGTCTGTATCCTATCTCTGAGCATTCAGGGTTCAATTATGTACGATGACCAGATCAATATGGACGTTTAAGGAAATTTTTCTATACACAAAAATCAAGTAGAGGAAAAATTGCACTAGGTATATCTTCTCTTTTCGACGCCTGTACACTAGAGGACGTAGATCGCAATTAAAAAGACAAAATCTGGATTCATCTACGAAAACTTTCTTCCAGTGATTCGCCTAGACGTTGTCATATTTAATTTGCACTCCATTGTCCTGTTGAAGCTGTATTAGAAGGTGCCTAGCAGTAGCGAACCGTTATCTAAACGAGTAAAACGTTGTTACTCGAGGTCGTTCTTACCCAGGACTCCTTTAATGACTACCAGTCTCGCTATGCCTGCAGATCAATCTGAAAAGAGTTGAATGGGACACCCCAAGCCTTTGGTCTAGTATAATCGAACTAAAGTATTCTAACACCATTGCTTCAGCACATTCTACCGGAGTCAAATTTCGTGATTCGCGTTATTTTAACAGCAAAATTTCAAGAAGAATAAACTCGAAAATTGATCAACAACTGCGGTTATTAATATGAGATGGTTTCTTGTAAAATATCAAATCATTTTTTTATTGTATTTCTCATGAAAGGAACTTGTGTACAAGAAAAAACTCCGAATTTTGATTGCATACGTCCAGACATATCCGAAAATAAAATGGGTTAATAATTAGTTGCCTACCAAAAAAGAAATTTCAGATATTAAAATAGCCAAGTTCATTATTCGAGTAACCGAGATAGCTCATAATAATATTGGTGTACTCACATCTCTTTTCAACTAAAATCACAATGGTAAGACTATATATGAAATTGCTTCAAATTGAAGAAAAAAAATAGAACATAGACTAATAGGACTAAGAACAAGACAAAAACACGTGGATAACTCAATCAATCACTCTATCATTTCCAGTTATAATTGTGAATTCTTTAATTATTCAGTCCTAAACCTTAGAACAGTGGTGCTCAAACGGTCGATTGCGAGGGCTTTTTGAGTAGATCACAAGGAGATTTTTTTTTAATAAGTAGATAACTAAACTACAAAAATTTATTACATAATAAAATAATACTCTGCTAGTGGCAAAAGGCGGCTTTATTAAATTAACACGCGGTACTTGTCAAAGAAAAGACGCCTTTTTTATTCTTGCAGTTTTTCTAGAAATTTCCGGCGGCGCGTTTCACGGGAACATTCGAGACTTTTGTTCACGCCGAAATAAATGTTGGGCCTGTAGGAATTGGAGTCATTCTGAATTGTAGCTTGAAGGCAATACTACGTCGATACAAAGTTTATTATTGAATAGTACAAAATGAGTGCAGCGAAGAAATCTAAAACGTATCATTTTAATAACGATTGGGAGGAAGAATTTTTCTTCTTTATGGTGAAGGATAAGTGCATTTGTGTTATTTGTCGTGCGTCAGTTGCAATGTCTAAGCGTGGTAACTTACAGAGGCATCATAAAACGGTTCCTGAAAACTATAAGAAGGAAGTACGTGATTTGATGTCTTTGAAAAAAGAACAAACCATGTTCACGAGACCAGCCAAACAATCAAAAGCTGCTACGATCGCGTCATATAAAATATCTCATATATTGGCGAAACACAAGAAACCATTCGAAGATGGATCGGTTGTGAAGGAAGCATTTATTGAAGCGGGTGGACATTATTTGAAAATTTTAAAAATGAAACAGAAATCATGTCTGCTAGTAGAGAACTTCAGTTATCTCGTCCGACTATCACAAGGCGTATTGAAGTCATGAGTCAGGACATAGCGGATAAACTGAAACATGATATCATGAAATGTACATACTTTTCTTTACAGTTCGACGAATCCACCGATATGACAGACACTGCCCAGCTGTGTATTTTTATTCGGATGGTATTCAATGATATGTTGGCTAAGGAAGAATTTCTGTCAACCATTCCTCTGAACGGGAAGAACCGTGGCGAAGATATATATGACGTTTTCTTCAATTTTGTAAAAAACTACAAGCTACCAACATATAAATTAGTGTGCATTACATCCGATGGAGCACTAGCAATGACTGGAAACAAAAACGGTTCTGAGGCATTGTGTCGAGCTAATGAATATTTCCCTTTTTTTATTTTGTCAGTCCATTGCATTATATATCAACAAGTTTTGTGTTCAAAAGTTTTAAACACGGAGGAAATTATGGGCATTGCAACAAAAATTGTGAATTCCATTCGTGCACGTAGCTTGCAACGGCGGCTTTTTGAGTTGCAGTTGGAAGATAGGGAGTTAGCTGAACACACTGATTGAGTCTTCACACGGACGTCAGGTGACTGATTTGGCATTTTTAACTAACAGCACAATGCACCAATGCACTAGGAGCTTCAAGGTAAAGGAAAAACTATTATTGAGATGATGAACGCAGTAAACGCATTCAAAAGTAAATTGCAACTTATGATAGATCAATTGAAAAGAAAGGACCGGAAACATTTTCCGTCTTTGAAATACCTCAGTTGAATTATGATACGTATGAGGCTGAATTATCAAATATTTTGGAACAATTCGAAAGGCGTTTTTATGATTGCAGTAAATTGGCAAATATAGTATAATTTATGAGTTATCCTTTACTCTACTTGTTGTATGTTCACAGTCTAAAATTTCTCCAGGTTAAGTCTCGATATTTTATGTATGCGGATGATACTGTCTTTGTGAACTCAGGAAATGATATTGATCACTTGGAATTAGATATAAACAACGATTGGAATCTGTACTTTAATTGGCTTTGTCACAATAGGCTTAGTATGAATCTAGAAAGTCGTCCGTCTATATGATTGTTAAACAAAAAAACAAAAACCATGTAATATTGAAGTCTAGATCAAAAACACACCGTGTACAAAAAAATTAAATGGAGTCGGCCATTTCGTTCACTATGAATTTAGAGACAAAGCTGAATTACGAAAAGAATTTGCAAGAACAAAAATTTTCCAATCATCTCCCCTTAATAGTAGTATCTCAGCGTATAATAAAGTTCCAACTAATATAACAGAAATATCCAATTATTATAAAATGCTCCAATGTCTTAAACACTTCATAAAAGAATATTAGGTTTTTTTAATTTATTTTATATGAGAATATCTCAAACACAACATTTTTGGTAGAATAGGTTTTTTTCCCTGTTTATTATGGAAGTTGTAATTTATTATTTATGCGTGGAAAGAGGAAGGAAAATGTTTTTCTGCTAAACTGTTTTTGTAAGAATTAGGCCCAAATATCAGCAGAATGCTGCTGATTTTGGAGGTCAGAAATAAAATTTATTTTGAGGTGATTTGATTTTTCATGTAAAAACATTGAGGAATTAGCTACTGAAATAGCAAGTCGGTTTGATATGAACTCATGTTCTGTTGAAAATGAATTGCTGCAGATTATATCAGATATACATCTCAAAGCTACTGCATCTGATACAAATTTCTGGTGTTTTATATCTGACGATAAATATCCGAATCTAAGGCAAATCGCCCTTCAACTAACGTGAATGTTTGGGTCAACTTACTTGTGCGACTCTGCATTTTCTGAAATGAAGATAATTAAGTCAAAATATCGCAATCGACTAATTGACGATCATATGTCATCATGCTTGCCATTAGCACTCAGTGGTTACGTACCATCTTATGAAAAATATGCTGAAGACATGCAGTGCCACGATTCAACATCTAAAACCATTGCTTAGTCAAGTTTAACACTATATGTAACTCTTTTGTTTTGTAACAACCAATAAACTCGCAATTTTGAATAACGATGAGTTTTTTCATTGATATTATAGAGAAGAACCTAACTAAATCTAACCCAAACCTTGACTGAAATAATGTATATTGTGCGGAAAGCTAATATCTATATATGCTACTGTACACTATACTAGGTAAGTAGGGTGTATCGTGTATGTACGACAACCCTGCATCACACATACTTGCAGCCTCTCAGAGTCGATCGTAAGTGATCTAAAAATATTCAGGTAGATCGCCAGCAGTTCAAGTTTGAGCACCCCTGCCTTAGAGCAATTTGAGTCAATAGATTATCCAAGATATACTCTTTATCTGACCCTTCTTGTTTTTCTGAATACTAACTGTATCAATTATGCCTTCCTTCTATTTTTGGGGTAGCTTGGAGCGTTCTACTAATAAATAATATATTTTGTTGACTATAATTATTACGAACGTATTCGTTTAGATCCTAAATTTGAATAAAGGAAGTAGTTGTTTAACGATTCCAACATAAAAATATTAATGTTGATTACATAAAAATAAATTAAACAAGAATAAATTGCGTCACTATGACTTAATCCTATAACTGTCATAAATTATTCACGGAAGCGTGTTGGACACATGACAACGTAATATTAACAATTCTTCATAACTAATTTGATTCTTCGAATCTTAAAATATAAACTCTACTCTTTCGGAATAGGAAACCTGTTGGGTGAAGGACAATTTTCAATTAATTGACTTGCGGATATTTAAGAGAAGCGTAAAATTGAATTATTACTGCTACACTCAAGAGCTGTAAGAAATTGTTTTATAAATTTTATCGATTGAAGAAAACACTTCATCGAGAAGTGACACACATTTTGGCATATTTTGAAAGAATTTAGATATACTTAACAAATAAATTAATAACATTTGTGATATATTGAGCGGATATGCAGATTTTTATTCCTTCATGCATCCTAATGAAGTGAATCAATTAAATTTTGCTTTTAATTTCTGATACAGGTGAAAAATATTCTACGTACACTAGGGTCTCCTTTATATGGGAGATATTTTTTTTGAAAATGAATGCATACCATCTAACTTTTTTACATCTGCCTAGACTTATCTAAATACAAAATGTTATCTTCCTACGCCTCCATTAACCCGTGCCTACAGGGTTTCAAACTTTCAAGAATTTTATATATTTAAATATATATTTATATATATATATATATATATATATATATATATATATATATATATATATATATATATATATATATATATATACTCGGTTTTCTGGTTTCACGCACTCTGGAGTAGGAACCTCCTCACAATCCTCACCGTACCCAGCAGCACCTCCTTTTGAGCGTTCGAGACAACCCTCCGTGTTCTCCGTGTTTTTTAAGAGATGCCTTTCCACCAGACCATAGGTTTTAATCACTAAAGGAATCGCTGGCACAGATTCGAGTCGTTAAACCTCCTTCATTTAGAAAGCCAGATCCTTATATTTCTCGATCTTCTCAGTGTACGCCTTCGTTAAATTATCGTCTGCAGGAATCGTCACATCAATAAGAGCTGTTCTATTCTCTTTCTTATAGAATATGACGATATCGGGCCTATTGTGCTGCACTGCCCGGTCGGTGATAACAGTGTTGTCCCAGTACATTTTGTAGCCTTCCTTTTCAAGCACTCCCTTAGGTTGACAAAGATAATGCTAAACCTTTTGTTTGAGTAGCCCCAATTTTAGTGCTACTTCTTGGTGGTATATTTTGGCAACAGCGTTATGCCTTTCCAGGTAATGCTTGGGTGCCAGTATGGGACATGAAGACGTCACGTGTTGGATAGATTCGGTTGCACGAGAGCACTTCCGACAGAGATCCGATGCTATATCCTGTTTGGCTATGTGTTTTTTATAGGCTAAGGTCGGCATAACTTGGTCTTGTATGGCTGCCAGGCGCCCCTCCGTCTCCGGGAGAAGATATCCAGCAGTAAGGTAAGTGAGCAACTCATTTTTATCGACACGTGTGTTCTTTAGTGCATTTGAGTATCTTCCATGTAAGTTCATAGACTCCCACTCATCAGTCAACTCCTCCGTTGTGCGGTTTTTCAGTTGTAGGTCCTGGCTTGTTTCTCGTCCGTTGATCCTGGTAATGACCATTCGTTGGTTGTTGTTGACGACGTTTCGGCTGGATCGCACCAGCCATCTTTATGTCGGAGTATATTGGTATGTTGAATTTATATTTCGTGCGCGGTCTCAGGTTGTGGTGCGGTGGCAGTGGCGCGTTCCTATTGGTCGGTGGCTTGACCCGTTTGCGTTGCATGATTGGATCTGTCCTCGGTGTCTCCCTACTTGTGTCTGCGTTGGGTTCTCTTGTTCTTGCTTTTACAGGTTTCAACATAGATTGCCATATTGTTGATATGTTTAGGGCGTCATCTCTCCTGTTCATTGTCGTGTGTATTTCTATTTTAATGGCTTCTCGTAATTTTCTTTTTCGGAGTTGCTCTATGTTGGCTACCTGTGTAGTGTTGTCGTAATCGAGTTTGTGGCATGTTTTGTGCGAGTGTTGAAACACAGCAGATGTACTGGTTTGTTGGTCTTCTGAGTTCTTATGTTCTTGTAACCGAACCTCCATTCTTCTATTTGTTTCCCCAATGTAGACGAGCTCACAGCCTGTACACGGAATTTTGTAGACTCCTTGGTTTTCAAGTGGTATCCGATCCTTTGGTGTTCTTAGGTTTTAAGTATCGTATTGTGTGGCTTGTAGATCGTTTTTATGTTGTGTTTTTTGTAAGATCCTACCAATGTTGTCGATTCCACCTCTTATAAATGGCAGGAAGGCTAAACTTCTCGCTTTGTATCTTCTTCTGAATCTTTTCTGAGAGGTTTCTTGTACTCCATAGCTTTGTGTGTTGTTCTTCTGCTATGTCCATTTTGTTGAAGAATATCTTTGAGCTTGGTCAATTTTTTGGTTGTATTGTTTGGAGAGCAAATACTTTCTGATCGGTGAACGAGTGTCTTGATTACTGAGTTCAGTTGGGCAGGATGGTGATGTGAGTTTCCATTCAAGTATCCATATATATATATATATATATATATATATATATATATATATATATATATATATATATATATATAATCGAGCCAAATGGGAATATCCTTTCATACAATCGACCCATAGAGGAATTCTGATCACTAGAACTTCCCTGTACCTCAAGCTAATGCTTTACAGTGAAAGTTCATTTACATTGAGTCGAAAACTGATAGTAGTGACTTTGAATATGACCTGAAATCGACGAAATTATTCAATCATAATAATTTAAACGACCTAATCAGAGATCTGGGACTATCGAAGTCTGTATCAGAAATTCTGGCTTCTAATCAAAAAAAGGAACTTGATAAAAAAAGGAACTAAAGTTTTTCATTGCCGCACCAGAGAACAGAATTTCCTAAAATATTTAGATGAAGAAAATCATTTTGTATTTTGTAAAGATGTATCTGGTTTAATGCAATTGGTTCAGGAAATTACATTTGTATGGCATTCGTTCATATTTTCCTCAAAACGGAGTCTAAAATGTGTACTCTTACACAACAGGAATAAATTAGAGTCGTTGCCGATTGCACATTCCACTCAATATATATCAATTGCTTTGGTTTGGGACAAAATTATGTATACAGAAAACAAATTCCTAATATGTTGTTGATTTGAAAATTGTCAATTTTCTTTTAGACCTACAAAGTAGTTTTACAAAGTATCTCTATTTTCTTTGCTAGTAGTATAGTAGAGCTGAAAATCAACTCTGGGTCAAAAAGGATTGGCGGAGCGGTAGTTCCAGAAAAACAGAACCTTTAGTATCAAGGAATTGTATAATATGGCCTCTGCTGCATTGGAAATCAGGACTAACGAAACAATTTGTTAAAGCTATTAAAAAAATGGATATTGTTTTCGTTTCTTGTAGAAAAAGTTCCCAATACTCAGTGCAGAAAAGATGAAAGCAGGCATCTCTGATGGGCTCCAGATTAGATCATTAGTAAAAGATATGAGAGATGTTTTACGGGAACTATGATAGAGATTGAGAATAAAGCATGGGATTAGTTTGTTTGGTTTATTCAGAATTTCTTGGAGAATAAGAAAAGTTCTGACTATTCTCAACACTAATGAGTCACTTTCAAATGCTTGAATATAATATAAGCATCAAGTTGCACTTTCATCACAACCGTCTAGACTATTCAA
The DNA here is from genome assembly GCA_013387265.2 of Cryptolaemus montrouzieri. Lineage (NCBI taxonomy): Eukaryota > Metazoa > Arthropoda > Insecta > Coleoptera > Coccinellidae > Cryptolaemus > Cryptolaemus montrouzieri. Next base: position 34,022,316 of record JABFTP020000103.1, read on the forward strand.
TCTCCTGGTAATCTTGAGAATCTAAGTGAAGAACAGGGCGAGCGATTCTACCAGGACCTTAAGACTAGGGAGCAACGCTAGCAAGACTACTGGGATGCTACTGACACAAGATCAAGAAAATCTGAACCTTGAGCCAGATGCTTTGAATGAATATTTTGGGAACGTGGGAGCGAACGCACCCAGTTCTTGCGAAGCTAATGATGAAAATTCATTAAACCTTAAGAAAAAAACCCAGGAAAGACTAGTGAACTCAATTTTCCCAAATGAAGTGACTGAAGGAGAAGTAGTTCGAATTACAAGAGGTCTTGAGTCCAAAGACTCAAAAGACATCTATGGAATGTCCACAAACTTGTTAAAAAGTATCATAGTCCATATTGACCTCCCTATTAGCATATTAATAACAAGATGCTTTTCAGAAGGATACTTTCCGTCTAAACTTAAAATGGCAAAAGTAGTGCCCATATATTAAGGGGAAGAGGTAAATGAACCAAATAATTATCGCCCTATATCCGTGCTCCCTGCACTATCTAAGATCTTCGAAACTGCCATAAAAATAGAATCATCACGTTTTTGAGACAACCTGATGTCTTCTGCAGGGACCAACATGGTTTTTTGGAACAAAAGTCGACGACGTCAAATAGCAGATGCCTTTGACAATGATCAGATGTGTAAACTTTCGGCCTGTGAATGAAGTAAAGCATTCGACAGCATTGACCATATAGTTATGCTAAAAAAACTTGATTATATTGGTATCAGAGGAATAGCTTTGCAGCTCATGAAGAGCTATCTAAAAGATAGATATCGACAAGTACACTTTAAGGGTTCATGCTCTCAGTGGAAGTTAGTGAATTGTGGTGTCCCACAAGGCTCCATATTGGGTCCACTTTTATTCATTTTGTACGTGAATGATCTGACATACAATGTAAAATCCGATTGTTCAATCCTGTATGCAGGTGACACCACCTTCTTGAACATTGAAGCTAATGAAGAGGAAACAAACCATTAATCCAAAGAAACGCTGAAGCAGGCAAAATTGTGGTTTGATACGAGTAAACTGAAAATGAATGCTAACAAAATGCAGGAACTACTTTTTCATACAAGGTTACAAGGTATAATCACGTAAAGCTCTTGGGAATTATATAAGAGCCTGATCTGGGGGTTGGTCGCAACATTGAGGATTTGGTGAGTAGATTATCTGGTGCCATTTTCGCTGAGAGAAGAATTAAACAAATCGCTGGACAATCATCAGCAAAGATTGCATATTTTGCATATTTCCATAGCCTGATCTCATACGGAATAATATTCTGGAGACATCATCATGACAGTAAAAGGATGTTCATCAAACAGAAATATGTGGTGCGGATTATCTGTGGCGCCAAACAAACAGATATCTGTAGAGGCCTGTTTAAGAGGGAAGCCATACTTACTCTGTTCTTAGTGTTCATTCTAGCCTGCGTTTTATATATATCAAAGACTTTGAAGATGATCTCCCGAAAAATAGTGAAAATCCCTTCTACTTGACCAGGAATGCACACCACTACAGAATTCCCAACCACAGAGTCAACGCATCTCAACTTGGCGTTAACTATAACGCAATAAAGATTTTTAACAAACTTCCTGAGGAAATGAAAAGGAAAAACAAGGCTGACCTCAAAAGAGATTTGAAGAGTATCCTTTTGTCCAAGGCATATTATAGCATCAATTAGTATTTTAATGATAGTTTTTAAAGATTAATGAATTTTGTGGGATATTTTAAGTGTGTTAAACGTATTTCTGTACCTGTATTTTATAATGACACCTCATGTATTTTTTGATGGAAAGTATTTATCGTTAATTCCTTTTTGTTGGTGTATTTATTTAAACAATAAATGAAATAAAAAAATACATGATGTCTGAATATTGTTGGGGCATTCAGAACAGCTCACTGACTACATCTGCAAGAAAATCTTACCAAATAAAGTTTTTTCGATTGAGGATTTTAATAAAATAAGATCCATTCTAAAGAGGTTGCGTTCTATTGTTAAATGGACCATCATATTTTCTGAACTAGAGGTGATACAGTGTTTTAATCGCGGATTTGAAGTCATCATCAAAAATTAAGCTAATATTATTTGCCTTAACTCAATCATCAGAATTGCTGTTGTGCGGTGTTATCTATTAAGTAACATGATTATGATCTATTAAGTGAATTTATGGAATTTTTCTGTTTATTAATTTCCAATGCTCCCCACGGGTTCAGTTTCAATCTATTATTTTCATTATGTAAAATATCAACATTACCATAGAAAGTATGATTTTCTTCCGGTAGGTTTCTATGCAAATTATCCACTAGAAGAAAACCATTCTCCAATAAAATAATAGATTGAAACTAAACCTATGGAAAGCATTGGAAATCAACCAAACAGATAATGCCAGACGTTTAATTAATATTCAATTACAGTCGAGCAACTGTCGTTTTTTTGCGGAGTAGGACGGATTTCGATGAGCAAACTCTTGTTCGATACGGAAAGACTACTAAGGGGTTTTTGGTGTCGCGGAACACGAATATGAGATTGAAAATGACTCCCGGTGTATCTGGTGCCTTGAGTTACTGCTATCTACATCATCTTCTTGAGTTTTGGGCGAAATTCTTCAAAAAATGTTAGAGCTTGTCAACTCGGGGTTTTTGAGATCACTGATCACGAATTTTAGGACATGTCCCGATGTACTCAGGGTGACTGGTATCTGGATCATCTCCTATAGTTTTGGGCAAAATTTTTATTAAAATAATTAAAGCTCGTAATCTCCTGGATTTTTTTGGTCGCTGAGCCCTAATTTTAAGACTACAAGTGTCCTCGATGTACCTGATGCCCAGGATGACTGCCAACGTCTCTGAAGTTTTGGACAGAATTTATCCTGTAGGTAATAATTTTGAACAGATTCTTCTTCCCCATTATTTACTTTGATATATAAAGATTATCATTTTTCCTAACTTTTCAAATTTTAATAGCTTCAATAACAAGAAAAATGTGACAGAAGCAGCTGTACGGTTTTACTTGGGGCGTCTAACTGTAAACTAGTCTGCATGAGTGAAAGTAGCCAAAGATCAAAGGGTTTATGTTCCACATGAAACGACTTACATTATTTCAATGCTACGAACAACATTTCAAGCGTCAATTTTAATTGTTAATTAATTTAATTTCAACTACATATTAAAAATTTACGCTGCCACCTTGAAATTCATGCTCAGTGACCTCGAAAACCTACGCGTTAACGAACTTTAATAATTTTTATGAAAATTCTGGCCAAAACTCCAGAAGATGAAAATGGCTCAGATAACAGTATCCTGGGCAGCAGGTTCATCGGGGACACTTGTAGTCGTGAAATTCGTGCCTAGCGACCTCCAAATCCCTCTAGATGATGAGCAAAAGATACAAAAATTTTGCTCGAAACTCTAGGCGATGACTCTGGAAAACAGGTACTCCAAAGGTATTTTTCAACCTCGTATTATGCTCAGCGACCCCAAAAAAGCCCGAGTAATGAAATTGGACTCGATTCTGTCCTTATTTACTAGTTTCAAATTTTCCATATTATTGCCGTTTGAGATGCACTTGGAAAAGCAGAAATAAAATTTTCCTAAAGAATGAAGATTGTTCACAAATTTTCCTGAGGTCTTACTCCGTAAAAATTCAACAGTCCTTCGCTTCTTTTCCTCGATATTGGGCAGCAATTTGTCAGCATTACTTAATATTTGCAGTTAAATGAAGCAGTCCTGTTTCTACTTACCTGATGTGGTGAAACGCGTCCTAAGTTTGTGAATATAGTGGAAATTTCAACAGCATTGTTTTATTTAATTGAGAAATTGATTATTTGATATTTTGTCAATGAAATATTCAGTCATTATAATACAATATACAGGGTGTCCCAAAATTTTGGAAACAGGCAATATCTCTGATGTTATGAGAGATTGAGTTGTGAAACAAAATGCACTGCGATGTACTTTTAAAATGCCTCCAACTTACACAGTCTACGCTCGAAATTTTCTTTCGACTTTCAGGAAACAACCCACAACTTGAGTTTTTCAAATTGCACCCCTTAAAATCTTATAGTATCAATAATTTCCAAATGAACTCCAAGTATTGTAGTATATCGTTTTCAAAGTTTTAATGTTTTCTGTTGGCGATGAAGAAAGAATTTCTGAAAATCAACGTACTCAAAAACGTTGGTAGATATAAAAAAACATAGAACGCAAAGCCATGGAGAACTTAATAAAAGTTTATGCGCAGAACTATATCATGAAGTGTTCCTATGCAATCGTACCCTCCGTCAATTTTGAAGTTTTGGAAGAGTATTTATGAACTGCGAAGTAAAAACAAGTGAAAATATATTTTTCAATACAATTTCGAAGAATTATATGATACTTACTAGTGCAATAAGCTGCAAATATGCCACTTACATTTAGAGCTAATGAGTATGTGAATATGTTGCTCATTTATTGGGAGTGTCGAAAAAATAGTCGCGACGCTGCTCATCTGTATGATGAACGATTTCCAGCTCGTCGTCAACCATCGCATTCAACATTTCTAAAGTTGGAACGGAAAATGCGTACTGGATCATTTCCGAATTTCAAACATAGGCACCATCGAGCTCCAGTAAAAAACTGACGAAAATGTTATAAATATTTTAGTGTATACTGTGTGAATCCACATATTCCATTGCGTACTCTAGCAAGAGAACTGGCAACTAGTAAGAGTACTATTCAGAGAATACTCAAAGAGCATAAGTACCACCCATTTAAAATTCATTTAGTACAAGGATTGCGATCATTCGACGTTCTAAATCGATTGCATTGTCATGCAAGGACGTGCAGACTTGTTCAATCATATATGTTGGAGCGATGAGAGTAGATTCCATAATAATGGGGTAGTTAATAAGCATAACGCCCATTACTGGTCTACAGAAAATCCACACTGTATAAAAGAGAGTCGCTTTCAAACAGTGTGAGGTATAAATGTATGGTGCGCGTTATTCAATGGACAATTGATTGGGCCCCATTTTTATGAAGGAACATTAACAGGGCAACGATATTTTGGTTTTTTGGTGAATACGTTACCAGATTTATTAGAAAATGTTCCCCTGGTAGAAGTACGTGTATTGATGTGGCAACAAGATGGGGCTCCTCCCCATAATGCACATATTGTGACAAATTATTTAAATGACTCATTTGCCTGTTGATGAATTGGTAATAGAGAACCAATTCAGTGGCCTGCACGTTCTCCAGATTTGACTCCCTTAGATTTTTTCTTGTGGAGATACATAAAAGATCTTGTTTATCAAGTACGTTCAGCTGATGTGGAAGACCTAAAAAATCGGATCCGTGCAGCATGTCGCACGATAACAACCGTTATGATTATAGTTTCCTGCACAAGAGGAGTAGAACGTAGGTTTGAAGCTTGCGTGCAGGCTGAAGGGGGACATTTCGAACATCTCTTATAAGAAAAGACAACATTTTACCACTTCAATTTATTATTGATGCGTTGTTGTTCAAATTTGATAATAAATAACAATTTTTGATTTTTGCTGTAGGTATCCAACATAAGTATACGCATAAATACCCAATAGAACATTTGAATTGAATGAATAAAAGGAATTCAATTCTGATAAATGAAGATTGTTTTTTGATGGTTCAAAGAATGAATCCGATCTGGAAGATGAGAGTAAACTCACTTTAATTTTCAACTCAAAATAGCCTCTTTATGAACATCAGAACTGACAAGTAAGTGAAGAATAAAATATTTTGCTTTTACCACAGATTCTATGGTTTATTAAGATCCAGAACCTACGTATACCTAACAAATGAATACATGGAACCTCAATCGAAGGATCTCTGAATGACGTGTAGTTGTCAACTCGATATCTAATTAACAATGCTCTCAATGAACACGAAAATAATAATTGTAATTATAATAAATAATAAGTGTAATTTGAGTTGAAAGAAGTGAATTATGCATTGAGTCCATATAGAAAGTGCAAGACTAGCATATACTTATTAATAAGTATGTGAAGACTAGTTTATAAAAATTAAATTTTGACTTGGCTAGACTGGCGACTACATGAAGGTGCTATATCCATAGATGTGCTATCTAGAATTAATGGTAACGGATTTTGAGTTTGTTAGGAATGCTGTCAGATTTTCTGATGAATATTTCTTTTCTTATCGCGAATATCCAGAATTGAAACGTAAAAATTGACAAGCCACAATACTTTGAATTTATTTTAGAATCAATGACACTATAAATGTTTATGGGTTGCAATTTGAAAAAATTAAATTAGGGGTTGTTTCTGAAGAGTTAAAAGAGAACATCCAGTATAGAAGTTGTGAGTAGAAGGAATTTTAGAAGTACAAAGTAGTGCATTTTATTTCACAATTCAATCTCTCATAACACCGGAGATATTGCCTGTTTCCAAAATTTTGGGACATAATGACTATGAAATAAACACTTCAAAAGTCTAGGGAACACTTACCAATATCTTTGAAATATGAATTCGATGATTCGAATTTATAGAAATCTTTCGGTTTTTGTTAGGACGTATTGTATATAATGTATTCTCAAGAAAACAAAATAATGAAATTTGAAAATGACGAAATTTGGTAAAACACAAAAAAACATCCTGAACTAATATTTTCGAAACGATACGGAAGCACTTATATTTTTCAGTACCCTGAAGGTCCACCTCTGTTATTAATGACACTTTGGCATCGTCGCGGCATGCTCAATATTAAATTGTCTATTACATTTTGGCCATTCCAAGCCCCCTAAACTGCTAATCGAAGCTCCTGTTCATGATGGAAGACGTTTTGACGCAGGAGATTTCTTTTTAGGGTGTCCCACACATGCTCGATGGGATTCAGATCTGGGGAGTAGGATGGCCACGGTAGAAGATCGATATCATTCTCTTCAAGAACGTTCAAGACAACTCTTGCACAATGAGGAGGGGCATTATCTTGTTGGAAGAATGGATTTTGACCCATTGTTTGAAGATACGGTACCACTACAAGTAAAACTATCTCATTTGCGTAGTAATTTCCCGTGAGGTTGTTCTGTATAAAAACGAGGTCAGTTCTTCCACCAAGGCGTATACCTCCCCAAAACATCACTGATCCGCCTCCCTTTCTAACAACTTCTCGAGCATGCTGGAGACGGTTTTGCTTTCCAGGTTCCCTCCATATTCTAATTCATCCCGAATCGGGATAATAACTAAATCTAGATTCATCACTGAAGAGAACTGTGGCCCACCTCTCTTGATCCCAGTTTACGTTTTCTTGGCATCAAGCTAAACGAGCAGCGCGATTTCCATGGGTCAGTTGTGGATCTCTTAGAGGACGTGTGGAGTGGAGTTGACCTTTGTGCAGTCGATTTCTCAAAGTTTGGTTGGCAATTTGTACATTATGAGCTCGTGATAGCTCTTGAGCTAATTGAGATGCTGTGGTAGTACGATCTCTTCTGGCTTGACTAACCAAAAATCGGTCTTGGGCGACTGTAGTAATCCTGAAACGACCTGTTTGGCGTTTTTCTACGCTACCTGTTTCATTGAAACGCGACCATGAACGGTTTATGACAGTTGAGCTACTTCCCAGAACCATGGATACTTCCTGTTTTGAGGTCCCAACTTGGAGCATGCCAACAGCTCGTAACATCTCTTCTCTAGTCAAATGCCGTCTTTCCATGGTCGAATCACAAATTTGAATCTTTTATTTGTGCTTACAACAGAAACAAAGTGCCAACTAACTGATTTCAAACACTGAATACATGAAATGATTATAAAGCAGCGTCGCATCTGCTGCATTTTTAGTTTTTATAAAAAAACTGAAATCTGTTGCCGCACTCTATATAATTTGGTGAGAAATTGATGCAGGTGTTCATTTCTTAAAAAAATCATCCATATTGATCGTTCTGGATACGATATATTGATATTCAGAAGTGTTCCCTAGACTTTTTTGAGGTGTTTATAATAGTTTGTTTGTTTCTCCTTTAACGTGCTCTAATTCTGCCTTTCGGCTAATGACACGCCGGGGAATTCTGTCACCTCACTAACCCGGGAATTTTGCCGAACCCCTCTCGTGTCGAGGGAAGGGATCTTTAATGTCCAACACATCTCTATTAGACAGGACCGACAGCTTTACATCTCCTCCGAAAGATGGATACTCAAGCGATTCCCAGAATCCGAAAAATCGCACCGACTTTGTGGGGATTGAACCCAGGTAACTCTGCGTAGGAGACGAGCATTATATCCCATACGCCACCGAGCCGGCTGTTTATAATAGTATTTCAATCAATACTTGCTAAAAATGATAAATAACTCCAGCAAACTTAAACCTTTTTCCGATTCCGAGAACTGTTTTCGAATTAATCAATATTTTGTGCAAATATGACTTTTTTCTACTGAAATTATAAAATAACCTTAGATGCCCATGAACAGAAAATAATTGTTGATACAGTAATACCGGGTGTTTAGTGATTAATCTCGAATTTTGTATAGTTTTAAACCTCCTTATTTTTCATGCTTCAAATGGCACAGCCTGTATTTAGTGATTGCAAATAAAAGGCAATTCCAATACATATTGAAATGTATAAGGTGTCCTTTACCTATTTTCAATAAATTCAAAGTTGAAAATGATTTTATATTTTGCTAAAAGTGTCACATAATCTTTACAAACAAATAAGTGTAAAATATTTCGTGAACCAAGAACATGGAGAATTAATAAAATTAAATAAAATTAGTCGATTTTCTTTCACACAACGAAATTAATCGAATAAACAAAGAAAAATGAAATATTGAAATGCGTAAATATTAATTATATCATAATATCAACTTACGAATATTTTGTGGTAAATGAGGCTGTTTCGAAATCCATTCTCTAAGAATTGTGACATCTTCAATTTTGAGGGTACCATTATTTTCTTCGGGCATTTTTTTGCACCACTATTACTACCAATTCAAGTTTGAGTAATGACGAAAGCTTTGAACTGTTCTTGACAACTGCAGTTGCGTCCTACTTTCGCGAATTCTGATAGATTGTTTTTCATTCAAGCGTTCACTTTCTCGAATAATGCTGATTTCAAATGACCGGTGATAATAACTGAGAAGAGAATCTGGCTCCGCAGTTGGATGGAAGAAGTATTCAAATAAGCGCAAGAAATCTATTATTAAATATTGAAGAACGGTAAAACATCGAATAAATATGCTGAATAGAATCGATGAATTCCATGATTTTGATAGTGATTCAAAGGAAAAAGAACATTTGTTCTAGTAAAAAGTTTTTCTATCAAGACTCTTTTTTCATAAAAGAGTAGATATAGGAATAGAATTAACATGAAATAAACATATAACAGAATATTTGATATTTCTGGTATTGATCGATAAAAAAATGTCTGCAAATGATAAATTAAAGTATACGGGTGTCCGCGCTAAAGTGCCAATTAGAAGCATCTGATTTTATCCATCAATTTCGAATTTAGGGATAGCAATTTACAATTTGCAATTGTTTTCTAAGCGGTAACACTTGCGGTTATAGCGAAAACTGACTACAATTCTGCTATTGAAAATAGCATTTACTCCTAAATTTTTCTAATAAAGAGCATTCTTTTTCAGGCAACTTTTGTTGAGATTTGTTTTATCTAAAATTAACCATCACTGAGCTATCATTTCTTTTCGAATTTTCAGAATTATACTGTCATCTCCTTTGCCCAAATAAATTGACTTAGAGTTGAGTATGATTCTAATTTTTCTCTACTTTAACGAAAATTATGTTACTTTTGAAGGAAACACACTTCCTGATGCAATATTATATATAGAGTGCTCGAAAATCATTTGCTAATTTAATGAAACTAAATTGTCAAAAGACAAAAGAAAACACCATCTGTAAAAACTGAATAATATAACGTAGAATCGCTCAACAATCAGAGCACAAAACAACTTTATTCAAACCGTTGCAAACAGTATATAACTCGTAATCCAATATTGCAGCAAGATAACCCCGACATAGCATGGCTCAAACTAAAAGAAAACATATACAAGGGTGCCACAGAGGCCTTGGGAACCCGCACGGTATCACAGAACGGCAAACCCAATAATAAACCCTGGTTCACCACTGAAGTCAAAAACATTACAAAGGAAAAAAAAACAAATATATCTAGAATATAAGAACCATCCGACACTAGTGAACCGAAATAGATACATAGAAATAAGAAGTAGGGTGAATAACAGAGTTCGGGAAATTAAAGAAGAATACTGGCAGAGATTTAGTGCTGAAATGGAAGCGGATATATACGGAGCGCAAAAACGAATTTGGAAATTATTAAGGGGTATGAAAAAGGACACCAATGAAACAATACAAGTGAATACAATCACAAACGAAACATGGGAAAAATACTTCAAAAATCTTTACACCGAATCAGAATATGAAGAAGAACCCCCAGAAGAAGACTTAGAAAACGACATTTTAAATGAACCGGTAACAATCACGAAAGAGCAAGTAGCTATGGCAATAGGTAAACTTAAAAATAGGAAAGCTCCGAATGAAGATAAGATAACAAATGAGATGATCAAATATGGCGGAGAAGCCATGAGAGAAGAGTACACAAAACTGTTTAATATCATAATTCAACACGGAAAAATACCAGAAGAATGGAAAAGAAGTGTAACAGTGCCTATCTTTAAAAAAGGAGACAAAACAAATCCTGCCAACTATCGCGGAATAACCTTATTAAGCACCTCTTTGAAACTGTTTACAAAGATTCTTGCCGATGACATAACGTCAACAATGCCAATCAGCGAAGAGCAACAAGGCTTTCGAAAAAACCGGTCCACGGTCGATGCACTATTTATAACAAGGCAATTAGTAGAAAAGTCTCTTGAATATAACACTCCAGCATATCTTTGTTTCATAGACTTAACGAAGGCCTTCGACAGAGTCCAACTGAAGGATGTAATCAAGATACTGGAAAACAAAGAGGTACCCAAAAATATATAAGACTCATAAAAGATCTGAACACTAATACAACAACGCAAATACGAACAAACCACACCCTAACGCAGCATTTCGGAACAACGTCGGGCATCCGCCAAGGTGATAGTCTTAGCCCTCTACTATTTAATACTGTTATGGACCGTTAAAACTTGGGACTAGGATACCGTGGGAACCTACAAAATTAACATCTTATGCTATGCCGATGACGCCGTACTCATTGCAGAATCAGAAGACGACCTACAAAGAATGTTATACGCCTTTAGCAAACGCGCAAATAATTTCAATATGGAAATCTCAACAAGTAAGACAAAATGCATGACCATAGCTGAGGAACCTCTGCGCTGCAAGTTAACAATAGACAACGCCACTATAGACCAAGTCATGTCATTCGAATACTTAGGGTGCAAAATAACAAGCACAGGATACCTTGAAGATGAAGTGAGGAGAGAAGTGAACAAAGCAACTGCAGTATCGGGACATCTTAAACAACCAATTTGGAGAAATAAACACCTCAGTATACCATGCAAATCCAGAAACTACAAAACATGTGTGCGACCAATTATGACATACGGGGCAGAAACAAGAGCGGAAACGTCGGTAACAAAGAGGATACTAAGAACAACAGAAATGAAAACGCTAAGAACTATAACCGGTTACACATTGAATGACAGACAAAGAAATACCGACATAAGGGAAAAATGTGAAACAGACGATATTGTAAGATGGGTAAGAAAAAGAAGAAGAGAATGGAACCAGCATGTAAACAGAATGACCACAGATAGAATAGCCAAAATCGTATATAACAACATACCACACGGAAGAAGACCCGTTGGACGACCACCAAAACGATGGCGGGACAGTTGGCAATCAACTTCACAAGAACTGCTGCAGGGAAACCGGAACTGAACAGGCGCTACGCCTTCTACACGGTGAAGAAGAAGAAGAAATTGTCAAAAGACGTTTTTCTAAACGAGTACCTTTCTTAAAATTTATTTGAACCGTATTGTGCAATATTATATATTATATATATTATACATAATGCTCAAAAATCACTTGTAGGTTGAATAAAACCAAATTGTCAAAAACCATATTGTGAATAAGTAAGTATTGGTTGTATATGGTTTTCCCAAACCTCAAATAGCTCGTTTGCATTTCATTTGCGATTTCATTTAAAACCAGCAGTTCCTTCGGAAATTCAACTCATTAGATCGTGGAACATAGAAACAGACAGAGTGACATTTGATTGTATTAGGTCCGCACCAAAGTTCTCGCAGTTTTTTTTTATGAAAATACAACTTTATTGTGAATTTGATTAAAATGAATCATTCAAAATATTGCCCATCGCTAGCTACAACTTTTTCCCATCTTTCTGGCAGAGCTCGAATACCGTGACGTGTTCGTCTTTTGAGGCTATCAACGAATCAAGCCATTCTTCGAGCTCTTCATGCGGAACTGCTGATTAGCCAGACCATGTGCCATCGAACGGAACAAGTAATAATCGGATGGTACAATATCTGGGGAATATGGCGGGTCGGGTAGGAGCGTTTCCAAGTAGGTTTCAACGTGAGGCCGAGCGTTGTCATGCTGTAGAATTACTTTTTCGTGTCTCTGCAAGTATTGCGGCCGTTTTTCGCGCAGTGCTTCACTCAATCGCATCAATTGAGTTCGATAACGTTCCCCAGTGATGGATTCGTTCCGTTTTAACAGCTCATAATAAATAACACTAACTTGGTCCCGCCAAATACACAGCATAACTTTCGCACCGTGAATATTCGGCATAGTCCCCGGGTAGTCCCCAAAATTTTGTTTTCGTTGGATTGCTGTAATGAATCCATTTTTCATCCCCGTTACGATGCGATGAAAAAAACCCTTTCTTTTTTGCCGCTGGAGCAGTTGTTCACAGATGAAAAAACGATGCTCAACGTCTCTTGGCTTCAAATCATAAGGAACCCAAGTTCCTTGTTTTCGAATCATTCCCAACGCATGAAATCGCTTGAAAATGGCCTGACGGGTATCTCCTAAGGCTGACGCAAAATCTTCTTGTGTTTGGCACGGATCCTCATCGAGCTATGCCTCCAATTCAGCGTCTTCGAAGATTTTTGGCCTTCCTTCACGGGGACGGTCGTCCACATCGAAATCGCCGTTTTTGAAGCGACGGAACCAATCTCGGCACGTTGTTTCACTCAGGAGCAGCATCTCCGTAAATTTTATGAGCTTCAGCCGCCATTCTCTTCGAATGATAGAAGAAAATCAACAGTTCCCGGGAATGACGATTATTTGGCACAAAATCAAACATTTTCTCACAACTAAAAGTATATGACGCAGAATCAAGATCACTAATGTGTCACAGTGGTTTGTTTACCATATGTCTAAGCTTTGTTCAAGACGTTCTTGATATGTAAAAATCGACCAGCACTTAATGCTGGAGCCATCTATTGACAAACAGCGAGAACTTAGTTGCGCACCTAATAATTTCTCAATTGTTTTCTCCAGATGGTCGTAAATTCGGGTACTTTTCGTTGAATGTTCTGCAAGTTCGACTTATTATTTGTTGACATTGACCATGAATAATGAATAAATTCAGAATATCCACGTTTGACTATTTATTTGCCATTAAATTCAACAAAAAACAATACTTAGTGATTTTGAATGAGAGCCGTTTAAGGTATAGTATACTAATTTCAATTTAAAATGCAGTTCTAATGAAATGAAAGAATAGTTAATCATATTTGAAAAAAAAACATCTTTTTTGCAAATTTAGTTTAATTGAGTTGACAAGTGAATGCTGGGCACCCTATATATAAAATAGTATCGGAAATTACGTTGTCTAGAAATAACACTGTTCTCGTTAAACTAACAGGAAGTCATGATCTCAAATCAATTCAATCAATCAAGTCAATTTTTCTTTTGGCAAAGAAGATGACACTATAATTCTGACAATTTTGATAAAAAAGATCATAGCTCAATGGTGAATAATTTTAGATACAACAAATCTCAACAAAGGAAGCTTGAATAAAAATGCCCTTTAGTAAAAAAAAAAGAAAAAGTTCACCATGCCATTTAAACAAGGAAAGTTGTAGTTGATGCCCGGTATTATCGGAAGTGGTACGGCTCTGAAAACAATTGCAAATTGTAGATCGGTATATATTTACTGTAATCCCAAAATTTGAAAGTGCTAGATAAATCCGTTACCCAGATACTTTTAATGGGCCCTTTAGCGCGGACACCTGCATACTGGTGTTGTTTTCTAATCTCAAGTCAATTTGTTTGTTTGTTTTCTATGGAGTTATAGTTTATAGTGGACTCCAAAGCACTCACCTCTCAGGAATACAAGTTATCTAGCCTTGAGAGGTTATGGACCAACAACTATGGTTATGTGTCCAATATCAATGTATGCCTTAGTTAAATTCACTTTTTTGTTCAAGGACAACATCCATGATTTGAACCCGGATTCGAACCAGGCAGCTCGGCTAAACATATTCCTACATACTTGCTCACTAACCGTGCAGCTACCGAGGCGGTCTGAACCTCAACTCAACAAAATTTTATTTACAAGAATATATACAGAGACAATTAATTACAGAAGAAATATTATGCACTAGCTGAATGTGATGATCCTTTGGTTAATTTTATGTCTAAAGTTTCTAACAAACTTCGCAAATACTTTGTTACGGATCTACAGATGCTGAAATTTCGACATTTTTCTCAAAATCATAAATAAAGTTACATAGTATGAGTTACATCTAACTCATATGATGTGATCTCATTTCAGAATTTCAGATGATTAAATCGTAGGAGCTATAAGAAAACTGAAAACATCGACATTTCAACACCCTGTTGAAATTGGTTTCAACATGCTCTTTAGAAACACCCTGTATATAAATCAGCAACAATAACAAAAAACTGGATGCTACTGTCAGAAACAGACAATTGGACAACATCAAACAATTGTTTCTGATGTTAAAATCATTTTCATGTAGTAGAATGCTTTTATGCAATGTATTCCAAACATACTGAATCAAGATCAGGTTCGGCAATCAATCAGGCCAAAGTTAGATTTCAGAATAAATTAGGACAAAATGCATTGTTTCTCTTGCAATAATTCAGAAAGAAGTAATAATTAAGAAATTATCATAAAAGAATACTTCAAAAGAACAAATTTTTGACTTAAAATCAATTATTAATTATTCCGTGTAAATATTTTGTATTTTCATTATTTTGTTTCCTAGATCGTAGCTCAGGGCAAAATCCGGAAAGTTTAAATATTTAATGGTACATGAATAGAGAATATCCTTCAAGGCTAATCAATAATTCTAGAAGGTTATGCAAATTTTATGTCATTCAAACATTGATATAGAAAAATAGGTATAAAATCAATAAATCGATGATTATTACCTTAATGTATTTTTCATTAAATAAAAAAAGGCAGTATGTATGTACAGCATGTCCCATTTTGGGGGTGCCACCAGGAGCATCTCTGTTATTATTTAGGATAGAGAGATGGGGTTTTCACGACCCTTGGCTACTTTTTCGAGACAAATTCATAGAGCTAATCAGAATTATTCTAACTTCAGTGGTTTCTCGATATCTCGGTTCTTATAGAAGATAATTGAAATCTGTTTTCACGTTTCTAAAACGGTTTTCTGAGTAGATTCCAGTGACGTACTCGAAGTTTTTTTTTTCATTAATTATGACAGATATGACATAAAGTTGCATTTTTTTAAATACGAACATAGTTTTTTTTGGCATATTCCGATTGCCGTTTTTTTTCCTTTTCAAAAATATATAACATGATGACAAAATGTCCACCCAATTTGAAGAAAATAACGGAATAATGATTTACCCTAATGGCTGGGCGAAGGAACACACGTGAGCGGACGAACCATAGAACATTTGTAGTTATTCGATGAAAACGATCAAAACAATGCAAAATCTTCTTGACCGAAATAATGAAGCTAGGCTGCTCCTAAGATTCCATCGTTATTTATGACATCCGCAATTTCCGCTTTTTATTTTATTTTTGAGATTGTCGTTTAGTTTCTAGAGTTCTCTGAGAAAAACCTACATGAAAATAATAATAGGCACCTAATAATTTACTCAAATTTGCTTTTCATAATGATTTTCATATATTGCTCGAACTGATTTCCATCATGTTGTAAACATAAAGTGCATCTTCGGATTATATCTTCTATGTCTGAATGCTCTCTGTGAACACAGAAGTCTTCATCTATGCACGTTCATTAGAAACCATAGAACGACCAATAATTATCATTATTCATTATCTGTGGATATATTGGCTTCGTGTCTATTTGAATTCGTAAAATTAGTGTTCGTTGTTGAATCTGGATTGTTTAGTTAATTTCTGCAATTCACACTATGGAACAAAATAGAAGATACGAAAATTTCGAAAAAGTTGATATGCTGAAGGTCTACTTTCAGTGTCACTGTAACGCAGTCCGTGCATCAGAAGAATATTTGAATAGGTAAGTTCGACAATGGAAATGGAAGTAGTAATTCTAATCAATATTAAATACCTGACTGACACTCTCCAATAGATTTCCTCAAAGAATTCAACCAAACAGGAAGTTCTTCGCCAAAATGGAAGCAAATCTTTCCAATTATGGTTCGTTCGAGAAACCAAGAAGTAAAAACTACAATAAACGGAATAGAGGTGATAATGAACTTGACGTGTTAGCAGCTGTTGAGGCTAACCATTCTACATCGTGTCGGCAAATTGAGAGCGAAGTGGGTGTGTCAAAAGCAGAGCCCAAAGAATTTTGAGAAAGTATAAATATCATCCCTATAAACATAAAAAATTCATCATCTCAATGCCGGGGATGCAGAGAGGAGAACGGCGTTCTGCAATTGGTATTTAGGGAGAATCAGAGGTGAAGCTCGTTTTGGGCGACATATCATTTGGTCTGATGAGTCAAGAATCAGCAGTGCCGGAATATTTAATCGCCATACGAATAGATTCTGGGCAAACGAAAACCAACACGAAGCAGTAGCTCGACGGCAGCAGGGGAGGTTCGGTTTCAATGTGTCGTGTTTCGTAATGGGCAACAAATTAGCCTACTATATCTTTGATGGCAACTTGAATGCACAGAGATATCTCGAAATTTTAAATATTTGTCAGCCACAACTGCAAGATGACATTCCTCTTGCTCAATTCAACACATATTACTTCCAACAAGACGGTGCTCCTTGCCATAATTCGGCCGTGGTGAGGAACTACTTGGATTTAAATTTTGAAAATAAATGGATCGGTACCAATGGCCCAATTCAATGGCCACCTAGGTCTCCTGACCTATCCATTTTAGATTTTTTTCTTTGGGGTTATTTAAAAAATAAGATATATAGGAGGCAATACGCCAATTACGATCAATTGAAGAATGCAACAAATGAAGCATTCGAAGATCTGAGGAGATCCTCGCTACATTTGACTAGGGCCATAGAAGATATAATCCGAAGATGCACTTTATTTTTACAACATGATGGAAATCAGTTCGAGCAATATATGTAAATCATTATGAGAAGTAAATTTGAGTATATTATTAGGTGCCTATTATTATTCTCATGTAGGTAATTCTCAGAGAACTCTAGAAACTAAACGACAATCTCAAAAATAAAATAAAAAGCGGAAATTGCGGATGTCATAAATAACGATGAAATCTTAAGAGAAGATTTTGCATTGTTTTGATCGTTTTCATCGAATAACTACAAATGTTCTATGGTTCGTCCGCTCACGTGTGTTCCTTCGCCCAGCCATTAGGGGTAAATCATTATTCCGTTATTTTCTTCAAATTGGGTGGAAATTTTGTCATCATGTTATATATTTTTGAAAAGAAAAAAACGGCAATCGGAATATGCCAAAAAAAACTATGTTCGTATTTAAAAAAATGCAACTTTATGTCATATCTGTCATAAATAATGAAAAAAAAAACTTCGAGTACGTCACTGGAATCTACTCAAAATACCGTTTTAGAAACGTAAAAACAGATTTCAATTATCTTCTATAAGAACCGAGATATCGAGAAAAAAAGAAATCCGGAAATTTTCAAGATTCGCGAATAACTCAAAAACCACTGAAGTTAGAATAATTCTGATTAGCTCTATGAATTTGTCTCGAAAAAGAAGCCAAGGGTCGTGAAAACCTCATCTCTCTATCTTAAATAATAACAGAGATGCTCCTGGTGGCACCCCCAAAATGGGATATACTGTACAGGTGGACAGATTTAGACGTTTTATTACTGCAGCTATGTGTAATATTGTGAATAGAGGGAAATTACCTTTTTCCTTCTCCGTGTTCTTTTTGCGTGGGGGAATTCATTGTCGCATTGTCAAGCTACCTTTTTTCATTTTCAAGTTATTTGCAAATATTCAAGATTTTCGGAATCGGATTTACAATATCTCAGTTGTTCTTGAAATTAAAAATGGTTTTGACATTCAGGCATTTTTTAGGAAGAATCAAACTATTTGCGGAAATTTCCTTTTATCCAATGGTATTTGAGTTATAATGCAAACTTGCGTTTTTTTGAATATGTACCATAGGCAACTTTGATTTCGTTAAATGAAGTTTATTTTTTCCATTCGAAAAATATATCACATGTGCAATCAATTTTTCATTTAGGTAAGATATATTTTCATGAAAACCGAAAATTGTACTAGTAACTCTTTGCCCTTTATATGGAATGATTGAAATATCTATGTATGTTCTGTGTTCTCTTTGTGACAGTTCGAAAATTAATTCATCACTGAGTTTTACTCAGAAAAAATTATGAAACTCATTTTCATCCAATTTTGATAATAGCTGAGTTATACGTGAATGATGATTTGGTCATAATTTGAGAGATTTTGATAACTCAAAATGCACAGAGATATTGGAAATATATTAATTATTGGATATGATATTTTTCCTTGCTGTCGTACAAAAACAGTGATATTTGCACATTCTGTCTACTGAAAACAGAAATGACTTAAGTATATATTATTTACATTCATTGGATCCTATTCTATGAAATAAATGTAAATAATTTTTCGAATGTACGAATACATGAAATATTCGACATTAAGAATTTTTCAGAAAAATTCATTGGATTAATTTTGGTTATAAAACTTTCTTGGCACGATAAAATCTAGAAGAAAAAGACTTATGGAGTTATAACCTCAAAGTCATCAGCTGTCATACAGGCAAGATTGCAAAAAATGTTTTAAATTGATGATGTCTATTCGAGTTTTAAGAACATTTTGTAAGTTATCCAAGGAAACAACTAATAATATTAGTTTTATAGTGAGAAATTTCTCTAAGAAAAAGGACTTGGATGATCCCTATAAATTCGTTAAACGCAAACGTCTTAGCAAAAATGGTAAATCATTGACGAAAAATAATGTATTATTAATGCATCAGAATTGCTTTCAGAGGAACCGCTCGTTTGGAAGGATCCAAATTTTGAGATT
This sequence comes from Cryptolaemus montrouzieri, assembly GCA_013387265.2. Lineage (NCBI taxonomy): Eukaryota > Metazoa > Arthropoda > Insecta > Coleoptera > Coccinellidae > Cryptolaemus > Cryptolaemus montrouzieri. The sequence continues at coordinate 34,041,784 of JABFTP020000103.1, forward strand.
CTAGCCTCTTCTGCTACTGAATTCCCTTTTTTCCTACCAGGAGAAGTTGGTTTAGCATGGTTCGATAAACAAACAACCCTTCATACTCAACATGAATTTATTATGAAACAAAATCATGATGTATGTCAAATATGGTGATTATAATTTCTAGAATTCAAAAGTCTTCTCTTTCAGAAAGAAATGAATGATGAGATCATATGTAGCATACAAGAGTGTCCTAAAGTCCTGCGTAAAACTGTGTATGATTTATTTACTTCTCGTAACTTCGAAGCATGTGATCTTTCAATCATAACCATTTCATTGAAACCGAACCAAAAATTGATGAGACAGAACAAGGAAAATGAAACAGAGAAAATGGCTCAAATTGTAAGTTAAGTTTTTGTGTGTATTTCATTTAATTCCTTCTTGTTTTAGTTCATTATGGCAGCAAAGAGTATTTGTGAAAAACTGAGGAAAGCTGGTTATTGGGCTGATTTTATAAATCCTTTCTCAGGGCTTCCATATGTATCACGTAATAGAATAACTAATGGAGGATTGTATGAGTCTGATAAAAAGTTTCGATGTTTGGATTTTCAGATCTTTGAAATAGATCATTGTAAAGTTATATCAAATGATCAAGCAGGCAATGGGAAAAGATTTATAGGTAAGAATGAAGATAATTGCTTTAGTTGTTCAATTAATGTTCTTATTTTTTCAGGAAGTTTGTTCACAACTGCCCCTTCTCTCCAAGAAAATATAACACAAATTTTGGATAGCAAACTGTATTTTATTGTATTTTCAAATCAAATGACGTTTATTAAAGTGAAATTAGTTAGTTAGTATCTGTTTTATTATCCTCTCGATCTTATTAGAGCATTTATTAGTTTTGCCTCTATCTGTCTATCGATGTACTTCTCAATTTCAGACAGATTTAATTGATATTTTGCATACTTATCAAGAATTGATGACAATAATTTTCCAAAGTTTTTTTATTCTCAACTCTTGTTAGGAGGTCATACCTTCATCATACAACGTGTGTTTACTTGCTTAATGAAGAGGGCTAAATAGTAAGTTATTGGAAATATGTTTGATGGAAGTGAATTTCACAGCACATGACACCTGTAAACAAAAGGATCTTCATAGAGAGAGGTATGTGGCTTTGCTAGTTGGATCGTCCATTGATGAGAGCTTTCTTCTGCTAGCCTAGTTTCGCTTTGGAATTCAGACCAAGCCTTTCAGTTCTTCTGAGAATTTACCATGGAAGTATCTGTAAAAAAGAAAAATATTAGCAACTTGCCGCCGTTGAGCGGCACTGCGTTTTATATTCGATACTAAAAATTAAGAATATTAATAATACTTAAAAACTTTATTAGTAAGTCAGACTGAAAAGATTAAAAGAGTTTTCTAATCATTCAGAAGATATTCAACAGTGATAAAAAGGCAACTCAAAATAAAATAATTTTCAAAGGGTTTAAAAAACAGTTGAATAAAAAATGTTTAATACAAAATGCATGGAGTGCTTGATATAAGTTGTCAATGATAGTAGGTAGCTATTTCAAGGGGACCCTAAAATGCAGATTTCTTTTAGTTTAGGCAGAAAAGAAAGTTTCAATTTTCAAGTTAATTTCCAATAAAATTTCTGAATTGAAATGTAAATTCGAAATCAAACAACATTTTGTGATGATGTTGGATCGAGACGAATCTGAGTAGGCTTCGTTTTGCGTTTATTCATTGCAGCAAATTCAAGCCTTTTTTTTTTAATAAATACTATAAATATCAATTAGTTTTGCAATAGCTGTGTTTCTTCATTCATTAACAGCGGTATATTTATTAATGTAAATTCATTATTATTATATTACCTGTAAATAGAACTATATCATTATTGCTTTATTTTCATTCACATTTTTGGTAGGCAACTAATCATTAACACATTTTTTTTCGGATATGTCTCTTTTCTTTCGGCGCACATGTTGCTCCCATGAGAAATAAAATGAAATGAATAAATTGAGATTTTCCAAGAAACCACTACATATTGATAACATCAGTTGTTGATCAATTTTTGTGAATGGCGTTGAACGTTATAGGACTTTTCCAGGAATAGGCCGAAGGCTTGGCGCATTTCATTCGGAAGGCAGCTTTGACAGAACAGTGGAGTGCTAATTATAATTGAAACGATATGACAGCGTCTCAGGGAATTTGATTTGAGGCCTCGTATTGCAGATCGACGCCCAGCCCTAAATGCAGCACATCACAGAACCCGATTGAATTATACCAGGGAACATGTCAATTGGTTAGAAGCTGCCTATGGTTTTGGTGGAGGTTCAATAATTGTGTGCCAGGAATATCTTTGAACACCCGCCCCGACCTAGTCATCGTAAATAATGGAACCCTGAATGCTCAGAAGAACGTTACAGATATTTTAGAAGAATTTGTTGTAGCATTTACGGCAAATATGGGTGAAAACTTTTTGTTTATGCTTCAGAGAAGTGGCCTGCATAAAGTACAGACTTCACTTCCATCGAACGTCTGGGACATTCTCTAAAGTAGATAAAGAAGCCAGCAAAACTAGCCAGCTACTGTGAATGAGGTTAGTCACAGATTGATCGAAATTTGAAACGAAATTGATCAGAATGCTAAGATTGATTATGAGTATGAATTGTAGATGTCGTGCAGTAATTCTCGCCAGGGGTGAAAATATCCGGTATAAACACGTTTTTGGGGACTTTTCTGAAAAAGTTTTACATTTTTCATTATTAGTTAAATATCTGTCAGTATCATTTTCATTTCGAATATTTTCAAGCATTCCTTAGTGCTGGTGGATTAGAGAAAAAATAATTCTTCAACATATCTACACTTCTTCTGAGTAAAGAATTTTCGGAATTGTGCGTTAATTCCTTGGGACAGTGTAGTTGAGGTGGATTTTATTTGGATGAAAGTGTGTTATGCAGGTTATAAGCCCATATTAATGATAAAACATCAGTCGATTGTTCTATCATGGGATATTCAATCTTCTTTTTTAATTTTATTGGTTGAATATCAAGTTATCACCATCAAGCTTATTATCAACAAAACAAATGAATAAACAACTTCACATATATTTATTTTCGCAATTTTGTGGAATTATAAATCATTGAATGATAGATTTAATTTTATTGACTAAGGGAAACTTTCCAGATCCACATACGCCATTGAAATCATCGGTATCAAGTGACCAAATAGCTACTCCACCTAAGGAGTTATCCTTGACGTATTGAGCTTTTTCTGTAAGTGAATTGATATCTTCGCATCCTATCCATTGGTTGCCATTGATGATGTGAGGTACTCTTTGTTCATTGTCGAACACATATTGCCAATTTTGGTCAAACTGGCAAATCTGAAATAGAATATACCAAATTAGAGAGAATACCAAAATTGTTTTATCGAAATAAAGATCATTCAGAAGAGTTGTTTTTCTTACCTCATTGTAGCCCATCATACCAGGTGTTGCCGTGTAGGGCCCAGCTGCAGAATCTCCTATAGTAGGTGCATATAAACCATTTTGGGCGGCATTTGCTAAGGTGTATCCTCGTCCATAAGTGACCAAGCCAACATTTATCTTAGATTTATCTGCGCCCTTTAGTACCCAGTGAGTTATTGTTGAATTCTGAAAGAAAATAAAGGTGTGCATTAATTTTTTTCATTCTTTACTCTTGGGAAGAGGCGATGCGTGTCATGCAAATTGTATTTTATTACATTTTCAAATCAGATAACGTTGATTAAAGTGAAATTATTAGTTATTATTTGTTTTATTATACTCGTGATCATATTAGAGTTTTCATTAATTTTATATCTATCTATCAATGAAACGGAATCTGCAAATGTTGTTCCTACTCAATTTGAGATAGATTTCATTGATACTTTGCAAATTTATCAAAAACTGATGACTATACAATAATTTGCTTAGTTTTTTTTCTCAACTCTTGTGAGTAGGTGGTGCCTGTTATGCCACATATGTGCCGCCGCGGCTGGTCGAAGAGACGCACTGCTCTCTTCTGGACACTATTCAATAGATGTAATGAATGTTTAGGTACGAAGCCTCTCACATGGAAACAGTATTCCAGACCATCTCGTAACTATGCTTTGTATCAAATCATAAGCTGTGATGGCGTGAAGCCTTAAGAGAAAACTGAGTTTAGCAGAAGCAGATTAGGCCATGGCTGAACCATGGTCATGCCAGCAATTTCCGTTGTTGACCGTAATGCCGAGTAGATGTATGTTCTTTTCTGAGGAAACTCGATGTTCTTGCATGATTAAATGAGGTTCTACATCATTGACTTTTCTGGAAAACGTTGATGTTGGGTGTTGTTTTAGTTGAAATTGACCAAGTTCAACTGGCCCCACTCTGATATCTTTGCCAAGTCTGAATTCAGGGACATGCTCTGTTGGTATCTTTGCCGGTGCGACTCATGAGCAGTTACAATATGGTTACTAGAAAATGAGGAAACCAGAGTACAGTCGTCTGCAAACTGAAAGATTCTGCTTTCAGTGGAGTGGGGCAGATCATTGATCCGCAATAAAATAAGAGTTGACGAGAGTATGGACCCTGGGGTAGTCCTGCGTTAAACTGATGAAAGTCACTCTAATCCACCTCACAATTTTTCGGAAAGATCATATGCGATTAGTTTATTCATCAAGGCAGCGTGCCAAAACCTGACGAAAGCCTCTGACATATCCAGCGTAATGCCTCTCGATTCGTCATGCTTTTCGATTGTTGAAGTCCACAAATGAGTAACGTACCTACGCAAGGAGGTCACCAGTTGATCGTTGTCTACGGAAACTGTATTGTCGATCACTGATAATACTCCGTAACTCGAGATATATCACGAGGTCATCGTTTATCACTCTTTCCATTTCATCCTTTTCTTTGAAATCGGTTGTACTTTAGCAACCTTCCAACACTCCGAAAACGTGTTCTCTCGAACACATTTCTTCAAAACAGTTGGTGGTATTCCATCAAGACCCACTACTTTCTCACAGTTCAAGTGTTGAAGAATACGCTTTAATGTATACACACTCTGAATTTTCTGTAGACATATATGATTGAGCATGGTAGAAGTACAGGAATATGAATTCTGAAACTGTACATCCGAACCCTTCAAGGTTGTCGTTTCATCCGAAGGAATTTGGTCTGCATCTCATATCTTACTAGCTCCACACGACACCACCAGATCTACAGAAGGGTCCAAAAGCGGGACAGGTTCAGGTATCGGCATCCACGGCCCCAAAACAAACATTATGATTGCCCTAGACTATCATGTGGCCGTAAAATTGCTGATATAGCAACCATAACACCTGATAAGAGTGTAATTTGAAGGTATTTCGATAATTTCTTGTAGAAGCGAAGCAACAAAACGAAGCAGGGTGAATAACTGCTTATTCATGAAATTCAAAAACAGATCGAAAATGAAAACTTCTATCCCTAATAATACCCAGAAATTCATGGGAATGCTAAGTTAATTGAACAGAAAGTACTTACAACATTCAAAGTTATTTGAACATCAGTAACATCTAAGGAAGACGCATAAAGACCAGATGGATGACCAGCCCTTTGGTCGTAGGAACCATGATAGTCGTAAGACATAACATTGATCATATCTACAACTCTGAAAAATTAATTATATCAAATTGAATTCATAATGAAAAATGAGTGAAAAAGTTAGGAGGCTAGATATAAGAGCCATTGGAAGTTACGTTTTACTTTGACATTTTAATGATATAGTCTTCGAAATTATCAAAGTTTCTTCTTTACTCATTTGAGAGGAAAGACAAGAATATTATTCACGCAGAATCAAAGTTATAATGAAGATGCATGACTTCTTAACCTACCTACAATTCTGCATTTCCAAAGTCTTAATATAAGGACATTGGTAAATTCATATTCTGATGGAACCCGATCTTTGATATCAACTTTTGAAGGAAACCGATTCTTTTTAATTAATCTTTTGAAGTAAACTGAAGTTCAAAGTTACATTCCGACAGTTTTGCAGCTATTTTTCGAAGAGGCTAATTTTGGAATCAACTTTGAGATTCGAAAAAACACAGTAATATAGAATTTATTGAGATCGATCCTTAAAATATTTTGTTCTTTATAGAAATACATTATTAGTTAACGCCTTACATTTTTTCTTTCAATTAAGAATATAGAAACAGCTAAAACGAACTCAATATATAATAGAAATGGGTGTAAAAATATGTTCAAAAGTTAAGCTTCGCGTAGATTCCACAGAAGATTCTTCTGATTCAGCCGGTGGATCATGATTTCAAATTATTCTATTAGTATTTCCTGACTCGATCAAATATTTCGAATGCCTGTTAAATGGATGAAATAAAAGATGACCTTCAGAGAAATATGCGACAATACTTCTGGTATATCGGGTAGTTCTTTCAGGGGAAAATCACTTGAATTTTTAAGGGAAAAAACATATTTTGCGTTTCTCATCTGCATTGAAAGGGTCAAAAGAGCTAGAGTTTTCTATGAATTGTTTATATAGCATTCCACATAATCTTTTATTGAATACTCCTTTATTTCGTGAATATTCGACAGGATCAATTTCATAAAAAGGCTAACAGCTCCAATTTTCAACGAATGTCATAAGAAATCTTCAGGACTGTTGATGTTATCATAAATATTGATTCCTTCAAGTAAATAAGTCAACATTTTTTAGTTCTTCCCAAAATTGTAATCGAAGTAAAATTTAGATAATTTAATCAACTCATATCCAAATTCATTGATATTGATGTATCTTGAAATAACTGATGCAAATATAACAGTTGCATCATCCCGATGCAAGTCATCCAAATGGTTATACGGAAAACTGTTAATATGTTTCGCCATTTAGGAGTTTTGGTAGGCGATAGTACAAACCATTATGCATAATCTACAACGTAGGATACGGTATATTCTAAGAGCCAACGACTTCTTCTCGGATTGGCTCCAATTGAAATGCCTTGATTATAATTATTAGTGAAACTACGAACTATCAAGGTCTCCACTATTGTGAAATTCGCCTTAAAATTTCTTTTTCAAGATCTCTAATGATGAAGACAACGAAAATTCTCTGCGGTTTGAATCCTTGGGATTACATCCACACAACCAAATTTATTTGAAATCACCCGATATTTTGAATATTACCTCAGGGATTTTGGAAATTTCGAAGGATTGTTAGAACTGATCCTTTTTGAGATACTTCAATTGAAAAAAGGAAATAAATTAAGGTTTATTTTAAGGAAGAAAAAAATAAAAGAAAATAAGAGACAATTCCGCATATAGTAAAAAAATTGAAAATTGTTTTCTTACGGAGTAGGTGTTTTTTCTCGATCTCAGTAGCTTGTATCAACTCCTCTTGCCTTGCTACAAGCCTGAATCCGTCCTAGGCATATTTGGATTAGGTTTTCGACCTCCTCTGGGGTGATAATTTGCCACTCTTCTGTAGCGGCTTGAATGAGCTGTTGTGGGGTTCGTAGATTTTCCTGTCGCGATCTAATTTTCCTTTTTAGATTATCCTATGAATGTTCAATAGGATTTAGGTCTGAAGAGCAAGCTGGGCAGTCCAAAATAGCGATTCCCTCTGTTTCAAGGTAATGTCGCCCGAGGTTGTTGGTAAATGGAGGAGCATTATCTTGCATAAAAGTAAAATTCTCACCGTGGGCACCTCGCCAGAGTCACATTATGTGCTCCAGCACTAGGTCCACGTAATTTCTAGCCGTTACACTTGCGGGAAACGAAATCAAACCTGTTTTGCCTTCCAGCAGAATGCCACCCCGAAACATCACACTGCCCCCTTGGTGTTTCAGAATTTGTCTTGTTGCTCGGAGTCTAGCTTGTCTTCTACGACCCCTTAAAACCCGAATCTGGCGGTCATCTGATCGAACACCAATTCTGGTCTCATCCGAAAAAACAGCATTTCGCCAATTCTCAATATTCCAATTTCGGTGCTCGATATACCACTAAGTCTGTTAATTTTTTGTTGTCTGGTTAGCTATGGAACTCTTAAGGGACTTCTGCTGTATAAACCCCTTGAACGAAGTCTTTGACGTACCGCTTCGACTGATACACTGATGCTTGTTGCTTCCAGAAATTGCCTTTGGAGTATGGGGTGCGACGCACTAGGATCTCTTCTTGAAATTTGGCACAAAAAGTGGTCTTGTTCTTCAGAAGTGATCTTCCTACGACTTCTTCTTTGGCGAATAGTAATTTTTTCGCTTGCCTTTGGCCTGGAGTTTTCCTCCAGTTTTTTTTGCTAGATTTTTCCCACCGTTCCAGTTCCTGTCGTCTGTCCGGCTTGCTTAGACCGCAGAACGGTTCAGGCCCGATGGGTGAGATTCCAGCAGCGGATCTAGCCAGTTCGTCAGCTGCTTCATTTCCTTCGTGGCCAGCCACTCACCACAGGAAAAGTTTGTTCCCCTCAGTAAGTCACTTCAAGAATTGACAACATTCCCAGACAGAGACGCTCCGATAACTATAAGAGCTTAGAGCTTTAATCACTGCCTGACTGTCCGTTAAAATTTAAATCTTTGCACCTTTGAGTTTCCTTCGTAGTCCTTCCTGGCAGCACAGGTTTTGAGCAAGTGTTTCTGCTTGCATGATTGTGGGGCTAGAGCCAAGATGTACTGATGAAGAGTACTTGATTTAGGTTAGGTTTTGGATCCGTCCGTGTACCAGATGGAGGATTTTTGGTCTAATTGATTAATTTTTCCCTTTACGATGGTGCGGTCTTCAATGCCCACTTCTAAGGGTGTGTGAAAATCAAACTTGAGCGGCATTATATCCGATGGTTGGGATAAGATTTCTGGCGCTATGTAACCCAGAATCCCCAGGAGTTCCTTCAGATCACCGGGTAATAATTTTTTTGTGTCTTGGCGTCGTAATGCCGCCATCAACGCCTCCTTTTTCAATTTTATATGAAGAGGAGGGAGATTTAGGATTATCTCCAGGGCAGTAGTCGGAGTGCTTCTCATAGCACCTGTTATTCCCAAGCACTGTTTTTACAGCTTGTTTTGCGTAGTTATGTCTGATGTTTCCGTCCACCATACTAACGATGCATATGGGTCAATGGGTCTTATTACCGCAGTGTCTAACCAGTAGGTTATTTTTGGCTGTAGCCCCCAGGTCTTTCCGAAGAGTTTACGGCATGCCAATAGGCACGATGTAGCCCTGGAAAGAGTTTTGTTAATGTGTAAGTTCCAGTTGAGTCTCTGATCTAGGGTTAACCCTAGATACTTAGCCTGTTCCGAAAATTTCAGAGTTTGTCCATTCAGAAAGGGTAGCTCTAAGTTTAACTTTCTACGTCTTGTGAATGGAATTAGAATAGTTTTGTCTGGATTTATGCTGAGCCCCTATTCAGCACACCATTCATTTACGATGTTAAGGGCTTCTTCCATTAAGTTAATGATGACAACTAGATCATCAGCATAACCTTGTGCGTTGAAGCCAGCGTTGTTCAGTCTTTTTAAGAGGCCATCAACAACTACTGACCATAGTAGCGGCGACAGGACACCTTTTTGAGGGCATACTTCCACTGCTGATACCGATATTTCAGTGTCTCCAAACGTGGCCCTTATGATCCGGCCCTTGAGCATTTCTCTGATCCATTTGATGGTGGGTGTTTCGACACCCTTGTTGTTTTCACCATTGCTAATGGATGTATAGGACGTATTGTCGAAGGCTCCTTCAATGTCTCCGAATAGAACTAAGGTTATTTCTTTAGCCTCTAGTGCTCCTTCCATTTCTTTGATTAGATCGTGTGGGGCATCAATTGTAGACTTGCCCGGTTGGTATTCAAATTGTTTTTATGAAGTTTTATGAAACTTCTCAAGTGGTTGTCGAGGATTTCCTCCATTGCTTTTTGGAGAAAGGAGGTTAAGCTCATCGGGCGATATGATTTAGGTTAGGTATAAATTAACCTATGTGTCACCCCGTCTTCAACGAGAACCCCTCTGCACATCCAACGTAAGGCATTTTCAATTATGATTATAGGCTTTTTTGAATTTTGGAATTCACAATTTCAAATCTCAATGACGACTGAGTACAATATCTCGAACAGGTGATAATTCAACATTTCTTATCTTACTATCCAGTTTTTCTGCAACAAAACACTTCTTTCTTCACAAATAGTCAAAGATCCATGGTTAAAAATAATCAATAATGTGAAATACCGAGTGATTCCATATAGATTTGGTTGTGTGTATATCTGTGTAAGTAGGTTTTTTTTCTGTAATAAAGTGTAATCACAAGCCATTTTGATCCATAGGTTGAATAAGGGGTGTAAAATCAGATGGCGTAAATTTGACAAAAATATCACGGTCAAGTGTATTAGCAGTACAAACATAGTAAAAAATTTCATTTGAATTTTTATGTAGAGGAGCACAAGTTATCCATCCAGAGTTTGTTATTACAATTTCAAGAGAGTTCATTAAGTTCTTTTCAAGTTTATTTTATAATTTTTCTCAACTGAGCATAAGATTGTCACTAGAATTACTCACTTGCTAACGCTAGGTACATCATAGTAATCGTCGATTCCAGATACTAATCCTGCTCCAGCAATGGATAGAGTTCGGTCACCAAGGGCAGCTTTCAGTTCATTCAACACTAAAACTAAGTTTTGAATATCACTCGGTATTCCACCTCTGCTGTTCGGGTATTCCCAGCTTAGATCGAAACCGTCAAAACCGTATTGATTGAGGAAATTGACCACGTTCTGAACGAAATATGCTCTTAAAGTTGGATTTCCTAGAATATATAAAGACTGTTAACCAGATGAAGAAGATAAGTATTCGAGTTGAATGTGAATATGAATTACAAAAACATTATTTTATTATTATTTATTATCGTGGACTTGTGCACTATCTCAGCTGTTAGCTGGATATAATTTACCTTTCCCGGATTCAGCAATCAAAGGGAATAGGCTCGATTACAATATACTTGACATAAATTTCCTAACTATCCTACATGTATTAAGAATTACAGCTTTTTGCATTTCTATATAGGTATTCTCATGCAATTCTAATTTTTTAAGGTTATCATGCAAAGTTTTGGGTACTAACCCAGTCGAGGATACGATAACAGGAATAATATCTATTTTATCGAGGTGCCACATCTGCTTGATCTTAATAGCAAGGTCTGTGTATTTGGACTTTTTCTCCTGGAACTGGTTCAGCACTTTGTTATTATTCGGTATGGCGACATCCACCAGCATTGCTGTTCTGGCTCTCTTATCATACACCACTTTGTCCGGCCTATTATTTGTGTCACCATTCTGTCAGTGATAACAGGCCTATCGTATTATAATCTGATAGAGTCATTTTCTAATACGGACGCCGGTTGATACTTGTAATATGACTGGAAGGTGTTCAAAAGTCCGTTCTTGTGTGCAAGTTTCTGATGGATAATGTTGCACACTTGATTATGCCTGTGAAGATAGTCCGTAATATGCTGTACAGTCTCCGATCTTATATGGCATTTTTTGCACTTATCTGTTTGTAGTGTTCCGTCTTTAATAATAAATTTTTTGTAGTTGTTTGTAGCGATCACTTGGTCTTGGATGGCAATAAGGAATCCTTCTGTTTCCTCGAATAATTCTCCTTTCATCAACCATTTGTTGGAGGCTTCTTTGTCGATGTGTGGTTGATTAATCTCATGGTGATGTTGTCCATGCAATTCCTTTCTTGACCATTGTTCTTGTTTTTCAGTATCTGATAGGAAAGGTAGATTCAGCAGGTCATCTCTGGTAGCAAGATTAGGAGGTGTATATCCCTTATCAGCCAACGATACCACTCTATGGAGGTCAGAAGTGAGAGCTTTTGCAGAGAAGGATTCTCTGAGATTTTTTATTTGTTCGGTGTGTAAATTGACAACATCTATTAATCCGCGTCCTGCTTCTTTCCGCTTCAAAGTTGTTCGTATCTCAGATGAATTTTGATGATGATTGTTGTACTTTGTCAGCATCGTTCAGGTCTGCCTTTGAATATCCTTCATGTCTTAGTCCATCTGATTATTCCTAATGAGTAAAGCAGCACTGGAATGTATAGGTGTTAATTGCCTGGACTAGATTCCCCGAGTTCAACATTGATTTCAGCACAGTCTTCAGACGCTGACTGTATTCTGAACGAATCTTCTCCTTTGATTGTTTTTGGTCTAGCAATCTGGCTTGTTGGTATCCTAGATATTTGTATGTTTCGCCATCCCTCATGCACTGTATAATATCACCGTTTGGAAGTTGTGTTTCATCATCTATGACTTTCCCTCTTTGAATGTTCAGGTTCTTACATTTTTCAACCCCGAATTTCATATGAACATCTGCAGACAACTGACTGACAGTTTTCAGTAAATCATCCAATTGCTTCTTGTTCGAAGCATATAATTTGATTTGTTATTATTATTTATTATCGTGGACTTATGCACTATCTCAGATGTTAGCTAGAAATAATTTACCTTTCCCAGATTCAGCAATCAAAGGGAATCGTCATTTGTTATCACTAGGTAGGAGGAATTGCAATTCACTCATCTTGTAGGGTTCGAATTAATTCTCCTTGAGAATTCTGAGTCCTTGATTTCGAAATGCCATTTGACGGCTTGAAATTTCAGTTTCGGCTGCAACTGATGCTGAAACGTCGACGATAGCTGTTCTCTATCTTCAATTTCATATGTTTTGATCCCTTGTGCTTTGAAAGAATCTCTAGTAGTTAAATTACACTTCAGAACGTTATGAAGAAAATAGAGAAGAACGACATAAATTCTTGACATAAATGATTGTAATCAAATAAGTGGAATAGTATCATAAAACAAGGAAAAGCTGTGTCCTAAGGGGCGAACTATATTGTTTTTAACACAAAAATGAATGAATGGTATCTTTGACGCATATAGACAAATATCCTCTACCATAGAATTGTGAATATCCCCGATATTCCGAGTGGATAGATATGAGTTTTCGATGTTTTGATGTTGAAGGAGTTAATGAGACATGTTACACAGATTTGGAAGAATACTTTCTTGCATTTTACTCAAAAAACTGCCTGAAGAATGATAAAATATATACCTAGCTCCAATAGAATTCAGAACAGGTCGAAATTCCGAAAAATCTTAAATTCTGGAATAAGTCGAAAACTAAAAAAGATAGCTGAAATCGGTTTTCATCAATGAATTCTTCTCAAAAATCGAGTCAAAGAGAGGAAGGATTGTTTTCTCTATCTACAATGTATCACATAGCTGCTGTACTGAAACATCGAATTTGGTCGACCAGGTTGAATCCTCACGCAAAAATAACACTGGAAGGGGGTCATTTTCCTTTATTCACAATATTTCACATAGCTGCAGTACTAAAACGTCGAAATCTGTTCCGGTTGCACAATTCTCACTGAATCACCGTGTATACTTCTTCTAATGAGATATTTTACAATCAAGTGGATGAAATACAAATTTTAACAAATCTATCAACATACCAAAGACTTCTGAATATGTATATGAATTTTCGTTGTATCCTCCCATACTGACTAAGACTTTTAAATCCTTGTTTTGAGATTTCAAATTGACAGCATCTTGGAATTCGTTATCAACGATTGCTGCTTGTGGGTCTAGGATATTGACAGAGCCATCAGGGTTCAAACCGATGAATGTATACAGGATATGTGTACATAGATTAGGGTCGATATTCTGTGGACTGAATTTTCCATAACCTTGTCTATACACTGCCCAACTGCTGAAGTAGCATACAACATTGGCTGAAAAATAAATTTCAATTTATTATATTTCAAATAAAGTTTAATATACTAAATCTGTGAGTCTTATTTCGGACAATAGGAGGGAAGTTATTGCGAACTGTCATTTTTCGAGATTACAACTCCTTATATTTCGGAAATAAGGCGTTTACGGGTGTTCATAAAACTACCTGTGAAATTTGCTTTCTGGATTCTTCAATTATGAAATACGATATTCCACACTTACATTGTCATGAAACCTGTGTAGGAATTAGCAGGAAAGGATGCGGCAACACCGTAATATTTTTTGCCACTTGGTGTCGTTCATTGGAGTTCAATGAAATGGAGGCCATTTCAACTATCTATACGGGGTACCCTTTGTGAGCATATTCAGCATGCGACAAACTCTTACGTTTTGTGTAATTCCTCAATTTGGAACACTTACCAGGAAACACTTTCAATTATAATACTGATAACTATGCTACCCATTGGGCCACAAGATCATTCAGAAAATTTATTCAAACCTAAGCCTCTTGAATTTCATTTCAATATGCGAATTCATTTGAATTGTTCTTGAGAATAGTTGGTGTAAAGGACAAAAAGGTGCTTAAATAGAACAAAAAAATAAAATCTTTTCCATTGAGATGGTCCATGTCGCACTGCAAAAAATATAGTAATAAAAGAGATGGAGTGAATTCAGGAAAAGTAATTTTGAATTTGAACCAATTATCTCGAAAATTGATGAATATATCAAATAACTGAATATTTTTCGACATTTCAAATACAAGGTGTTACATAATAGTATGCCAGAACTTGAGGTGGTAAATGTACGTGCAATTTTAAGAAAAAAAGTTCATATAAACAAAGGTCCGCAAAAGCTTCGTTGCAGAACTACAGCGGGTTGAAATTTCTGGAATAAATAATTTTTTTCTTCAAAAGTCCTGCAGTTTTTGGGATATTTAGCCCAAATTTGGAATGGTTTCAACTGCAATTCACAAGATATTTTCTTTTCCGAGGCTATGTCTCCTTTTGCCCTTTCAAACTTTTTTGCAGTAAGCCACTGATCAGCGTACAATCAATTTTCGTCATCTTCGTTCAATTTAGAAACTTTTTTGAAACGTGTGAGTTTTTTGTATCTCCAACCGTTTTCGAGTGAGAAATTATTGAATTTGAATTATTTGAATTGTATGTTATTCCCTAAATAAAAAAAAATGATGGACATACTCGATAGGTATGCCCAAAATTTGCTTTTATTTTGATAGCTCCTCTTCTGGGACTCAACTTACATACTTTTTCAATATCAAACAAAAAAAAAACAATTAAAAACTAAATAAATTGCTGCAAGTGTCCTTCACTGGCAAGAATAAGATCTCTGTCCTTCTTCGCATATTAGTTATTATTCGTTTTCTCAATTCTTCTACAATTTTCACTGGAGTGGTAAAAACTAAACTTCTGAGATATCCCCATAAAAAAAGTCTAAACTTTTTAAGTCTGGGGACCTGAGAGGCCATAGTTCTGGCTCACCCTGACCTATCCATCGTTTGTTGAATGTATTATTCAAGAATTGCCAAGTTTCTCCACTGAAATGTGCTGGTGCCCCGTCATGCATGAACCACATTATGTTTCTCAACAAAAGTGGCACATCCTCGAGCAATAAAGGTAACTCCTCCTCAAGAAATTGCCGATAAGCGGGACCGTTAGGTCTGTTCGGCAAAAAAAGGCCCAATCAAATAATTTCCAATCTTCCGACTCAGAATTTCAGTGAAAATTGTTCTTGATGATGAGATTCTCCAATCAAATGGTGGTTTTCCTCAGCCTAGTAATGATTATTGTGCAAATTTGTGAAAGCAGTTCTCGAAAAGGTAGCTTCGTCTGTGAACATTATTTAACTATTCAGTCTTGAAGGAAAATCTTGAGGAAGTTTGGACGCGTTGAATATGAAACGGGTGCAATAAAAAGTCGTGGAGAATCCTCCAAACTAGAACCTGTGAAATATTCAACTGATTTCCAACTTTTCTCTTACTCACATGAGGATTCAAATCAATACAATTCAAAACTGCTTCCTCAATATCTGAAGTTCTCATTGTTTGAGTTGCACCTTTTAAATGATCATTTGCAGTAAAAGTACCAGTTTCCCCCAACCTTCTGTAGATATTTGAAAATGTTCACCTGTCTGGTGTTACTCGATTTGGAAAGTGCACCTGATATAATCGCCTAGCTTCTGTTGTGTTTCCGTCAGCTAGACCGTACATGTAATGGATATCAGCCAATTCGGCGTTAGTAAAATTAGCCATTTTTTCTTACAGCAATAACTTCAAAAGTCTTGAAACTATTCGTTAATTTAATAAACAATTCGAGCAGACACTGGTTCAACTTAAGCAACTGTCATAATGAATGAATAAATGAAAAAAAATCAAAGCCTACTAGTCATTTTTTTTAATTAGAAGTGCTTTTAATTCAGCGAATGCATACAATCCTTCAATAATTTTTTACACGAGAACGGTCGGAGATACGAAAAAAAAACAGGTGTCAAAAAAATTTCTAAATTGAAATAAGATGACTAAAATTGATTGTAGGCTGATCAGTGTTGTACTGCAAAAAGTTTGAAAGGGCAAAAGAAGATATGGCTTCGGAAAATAAAACACTTTGTAGATTCTAGTTGAAAATTCAGCACCTGTAATGATGGAGGCTGTAAACAGCTTGCATTCCAAATTTGGGCTGTATACCTCAAAAACTGCAGGAGTTTTGAAGAAAAAACCAATTTTTTCCGGAAATTTCAACACCCTGTAGCTCCGTAACGAAGCTTTTGCGGACCTATGTTTATATGAACTTTTTTTTTCAAATTCCACGTAGATTTACCCCCACAAGTAGTGACATACTATAAAGTAACACCCTGTATTTGTGTTATGGACAAGAAGCGTTAGTGTTTATAGAAAACCCTTTCCCTAAAATAGCCTGTAATTCCATTTCAAAAAAAGGTTGAATCGATTTCCAAAATAGCTAAGTGAAGTGAAATACAATTGAGATATATTTATATTGACATCATCTCACAATGGAAAATTAAATATTCAATGCATCTACAGCAGAGCAACCGATCCAAATAATGCTAGTTAGGGGCCCAGAATCCAAAACTAAATCGTTTTGTCCCGAAAGGCTGCTGTTTAGGAAAAAAAAACCCAAAAGTTTCTTGAACGTCCTGTCTATATCATTCAAACTCTATCATTGCTTCATTAAAATGTCCTTGTTACTAGCACAATGGATAATATATGCACACATGTACCATTAATTAGTAATTCTACGTTCAAATATTCATTTATTTCTTGTTAAAATGCCTTTCAATATAAATGTATCTTTTCTAGACAGTTAACCCGCCATATGTACAGTGTTTTCATGTAACATGTTATACGATGTGCGGCTTAAAACGACGCAAGAAAGAGATAGAAGTATTCACTATCTCTCTCGTTCATAACTAAGACTAAAATTCAAATTGGAATCTTTCCAAACCTAAGCTAGCTAACCTAATTTCACGTAAAATCTAAGCTACTAAAATACTTAATTCAAAATTATGAATTTAACTTAGGTTTAAGGTTCGGTTAGGTTAGGCTTCAATTATTCAATTGACGAGGCTTTTACATGATTGAAATCCATTTTCGCAAATACAAGTGAACGATGATTTTTACTAAAATATATTAATAATTGCTCGACGCGTTTCGATACACAGTAACTATGTCAAGAGCGAATGAATACTACTCGTAGTCGAGCGTCGAGCATTCAATAATATATTTTAGTAGAAATCATCGTTCACTTTTATTTGTCATAACAATCTTATCGATTGAAATCAAATACAAGAAAAAATTAGTTCTATTTGAAAGCCAAATACCAATTTCATTCTGATGATAGGTTAGATTTCATTATTATCGGATACGATAATCCCTAAGATTTCAAATTTTCGATAAATACTCATAAGTTAATATGAGAAAATATTATTTTAATCAACCACTTGAAGGATGATTTTATCGATTCGATATTTTTAATTTTTTTTTATATTAAGGCAACAATCAATAACACGTTTACTATACAGGGTGCTTCAACGAAAACTAAACAGAGGCTATATCTACGAAGATATTCAGTTCTTATCAAAACGCAAAAACAGGTCAATGTTTGTTTCAAGGGTGACATCTTTTGGGGTACAAAACTTGTCTGAAATATCAACCCCCTAAGCAGGGGTTGCAATCCTTGAACATTCTGAATAGGGAAGATGGGTCGAGTGATGACTCAAAAGAAAAGTGGTATCTTTGTTTACATTGCCTTGAACGAATGTCTATTTTTAATTAAAAACTGTAAAAGATACAGGGTGAGCAACTGAAAGATAGGGAAGACTATTTCCCTGAGACTATTCAAGTTTCAGTGAGGTAAAATGGAACAGATCCATGCTGATCAATGGGGGTCATCATCAAGTACCATCCTCATCTCTAATTTCAACCCCTGGGGTGACAACCCTTGAAAATTTGGAAGAGGGTAGATGGGTCGAGTGATAACTCGAAAGAAATGTATTATCTTTGTCTGCATTCCCGTGAAAGAATTTTTTTTTTTTGATTGAAAACTGTAGAAGATATAGAGTGAGCCACTGAAAAATAGAGAAGACTATCGCCCCAAGACTATTGGAGTATTAGTGTCTTCCCAATCTTTAAGTTGCTCACCCTGTATCTTCTACAGTTTTCAATTAATAATGGAAATTCGTTCAAGACAATGTAGACAAAGATACCACCTTTTTTTTGAGTCATCACTCGACCCATCTTCCCTATTCAAAATGTTCAAGGATTGCAACCCTCGCTTAGGGGGTTGATATTTCAGGCAAGCTTTGTACCCCAAAAGATGTCCACTTTGAAACAAAAATTGACCTATTTTTGCGTTTTGATCAGGAATGAATATCTTCGTAGATATAGCCTCTGTTTAGTTTTCGTTGAAGCACCCTGTATAGTAAACGTGTTATTGATTGTTGCCTCAATTGAGGAAAAAATTAAAAAATATCGAATCGATAAAATCATCCTTCAAGTGGTCGATTAAAATAATGTTTCTCATATTAACTTATGAGTATTTATCGAAAATTTGAAATCTTAGGATTGTCGTATCCGATAACAATGAAATCTAACCTATCATCAGAATGAAATTGATATTTGGCTTTCAAATAGAACTAATTTTTCTTGTATTTGATTTCAATCGATAAGATTGTTATTACAAATACAAGTGATCGATGATTTCTACTAAAATATATTATTAAATGCTCGACGCGTTTCCATACACAGTATCTTTGTCAAGAGAATACTACGAGTAGTATTTATTCGCTCTTGACAAAGATACTGTGTATCGAAACACGTCGAGCAATTATTAATATATTTTAGTAGAAATCATCGTTTACTTGTATTTGCAAAAATGGATTTCTATCCTGTAAAAGCCTCGTCAATTGAATAATTGAAGCCTAACCTAGCCGAACCTTAAACCAAAGTTAAATTTATAATTTTGAATGAAATAGGTTAGTAGGCTAGATTTTAGGTAAAATTAGGTTAGCTAGGTTAGGTTTGGAAAGATTACAATTTGAATTTCGGTCTTTGTTATGAACGAGAGAGATAGGGAATACTTCTTTCTCGTTCTTGCATCGTTTTGAGCCGCATGTTACATGTTACATGAAAACACTGTACATATGGCGGGTTAACTGTCTAGAAAATAAACATTTGTATTGAAAAGCATTTCAATGAGAAATTAATGAATATTTGAACGTAGAATTACTAATTAATGGTACATGTGTGCATATATTATCCATTGTGCTAGTAACAAGGATATTTCATAGAAATTTCAACCCCCTGTAGTTACGTAACGAAGCTTATGCGGACCTTTGTTTATATGAACTTTTTTTCTTAAAATTGCACCTAGATTTACCCCCTTAAGTTGTAACATACTATTATGTGACACGCTGTTTTTGAGATGTTGAAAAATATTCAGTTATTTGATATATTTATCAATTTTCGAGATAATTGGTTCAAATTCAAAATTACTTTTCCTGAATTCACTCCATCTCTTTTACTACCAAATTTTTTGCAGAGCGCCATGAACCATCTCTATGAAAAAGATTTGATTTTTTGTTCCATTTAAGCTCCTTTTCGTCTATTACGACTACTATTTTCAAGAACAATTCAAATTGAATTTGCATATAGAAATGATATTTAAGAGGCTTAAGTTTGGATGAATTTTCTGAATAATCTTGTGGCCTAATGGGTTACACAGTTGTCTGGAAAATATCGATTCACAGGTTCGCATCCCAATATTATAATTAAAAGTTTTCCCTGATAAGTGTTCCAAATTGAGGAATTACATAAAACGTAAGATTTTGTCGCATGCTGAATATGCTCACAAAGGGTATTCCGTAAAGATAGTTGAAATGGCCTCTATCGTGATATTCTGAGGGTGATCAAAAAGAGAGCTTTGCATCGTAATTTTATCCTCTCTCCATGTTCCCCCTTCCCTAAACATCAGAAAACGTGTTTTTCACGTCTTGTGTTTTTCCTCGGATTCGATCATTTAAAAAATCTGAAAAAATTCGTGAACAGTGTTAATCACCTCACAAAACATGGGAAATTTTTACATGATTATTGGGCTTCCACAAGGTCCCCAAAAAAATTTTAAAGCACCCTGTATATCCTATACATCATCATCTTATTTTAAAGTAGATGCCTTGCCAACGCAAGAGGATTACTTTAATGATTTGAAGTACTATATTCTTTGTCGTCCTTTTCATTTTCTTCGCCTCAAAGATATTGCTGAAAAGTGAATTATGTTGGATAATACGACATATGCAACAGACTTCAGTAGAGATCTTCTTCCCATTATTTCGTTCAATACCTTTACGTTGATTTTTCTCAATTTACTTCGTCTTTGTCAATTTCTCTAGATTACGTTTTTTGAAATCTTTTTCTAGTTTCATTGATGAGGTGTAAGGAGTTGGCTTTTATCTAGAAATTTTTTGTTTCGCTGATGAATTCCTCTCATATCCAGAATAAATGTATTGTCAAAGATAACGGTGCTCCAAAGGCAATAGAACTATTAGACTTGGACAATTGATGTCAGCAGATGGAATCGGATTTGCTATAGATACTACCATCGTTTTCGTTCTTCTGACATTTTGTAGACTGCACCAGGAAGTTAAAGCACAAAATCGAAAATTTGAATTTATTCAGAAAAAATTCAGATATGCTGAAGAAATATTTTTCCAGTAATCCACCAGCACTAAAGAACGCATGAGGACAATCGAAACGAAAATGGTAATCAGATAAACTGAAATAAAACTAACAATGAAAACATGTAAAACTTTTGAAAAAAAACTAAAGTCCCCGAGAAACAGCGATGTTTGTTATTTCCATCCCTGGCGGGAATTATGCATGACATTTACGATTCATACTCAGAATCAATGGCCTTACTTCTTCCGAATAAATTTGAATTGTCGATTTTGTGTGTCGATTTCTTGGCGCAGTGTTGGTTGTCCAATATGTTCGCTGAATATAAATGCAAAAACGATTCATAGTTGTAAAAACTTTATTTTCCAATTCAATCTCCTTCAACTTTAATATACAGGGTATTACATAATAGTATGTCACAACTTGAGGAGGTAAATCTACATGCAATTTTAAGTAAAAAAGTTCATATAAACATAGGTCCGCATAAGCTTCGTTACGGAGCAACAGGGTGTTGAAATTTCTGGAAGAAATTGGTTTTTTCTTCAAAACTCCTACAGTTTTTGAGATATTCAGCGCGAATTTGGAAGGCAAGCTATTTACAGCTTCCAACAGATTTGAACTGAAACTCACAAGGTGTTTTCTTTTCCGAGGCCATGTCTCCTTTTGCCCTTTCAAACTTTTTTGCAGTACGCCACTGATCAGCGTACAATCAATTTTCGTCATCTTCGTTCAATTTAAAAACTTTTTTGACACGTGTAATTTTTTCATATCTTCAACCGTTTTCGGGTGAAAAATTATTGAATTTGAATTATTTGAATTGTATATTATTCACTAAATAAAAAAAAAATAATAGAAATACTCGATAGGTATGCCCAATATTTGCTTTTATTTTGATAGCTCGTCTTCTGAGACTCAACTTATACTTATTCCATATCAAACTTAAGAAAGGAACAATCAAAAACTACATAAATTATTGGAAGTGTCCTCCAACTGCAAGAATACAGGCCTCTGTCCTTCTTGGCATATTATCACGCACTCTTAGAAATATTCCTGGGGTATTTCTTATCGTGTCACAAGAGGTTATTATTCGTTTTCTCAATTCTTCTACAATTTGGAGTGGTAAAAACTAAACTTCTGAGATATTCCCATAAAAAAAGTCTAAACTATTTGAGTCTGGGGACCTGAGAGGCCATAGTTCTGGCTCACTCTGACCTATCTGTCGGTTGTTGAATGTATTATTCAAGAATTGCCAAGCTTCTCCACTGAAAGGTGCTGGTGCCCCGTCATGCATGAACCATATTATGTTTCTCAACAAAAGTGGCACATCCTCGAGAAATAAAGGTAACTCCTCCTCAAGAAATTGCCGATAAGCGGGACCGTTAGGTCTATTAGGCAAAAAAAGGCCCAATCAAATAATTTCCGATCTTCCGACACAGAATATTAGTGAGAATTGTTCTTGATGATGAGATTCTTCAATCAAATGGGGGTTTTCCTCAGCCTAGTAATGATTATAGTGCAAATTTGTGAAAGCAGTTCTCGAAAAGGTAGCTTTGTCTGTGAACATTATTTAACTATCAAAATGAGCATTTTCTCTAATTTTATTTAAGAACCATCGGAAGAAATTCAGTCTTGAAGGAAAATATCGAGGAAGTTTGGACGCGTTGAATATGAAACGGGTGCAATAAAAAGTCGTGGAGAATCCTCCAAACTAGAACCTGTGAAATATTCAACTGATTTCCAACTTTTCTTGTACTCACATGAGGATTCAAATCAATACAATTCAAAACTGCTTCCTCAATATCTGAAATTCTCATTGTTTGAGTTGCACCTTTTAAATGATCATTTGCAGTAAAAATACCAGTTTCCCTCAACCTTCTGTGGATATTTGAAAATGTTCGCCTGTCTGGTGTTACTCGATTTGCAAAGCGCACCTGATATAATCGCCTAGCTTCTGTTGTGTTTCCGTCAGCCAGACCGTACATGTAATGGATATCAGCCAATTCGGCGTTAGTAAAATTAGTCATTTTTCTTAGAGCAATAACTTCACAAGTCTTAAACTTATCGTTAATTTAATGAACAATTCGAGCAGACACTGGTTCAACTTAAGCAACTGTCCAAATGGATGAATAAATGAAAAAAATCAAAGCCTACTAGTCATTTTTTAATTACAGTAAAACCTCTGCTTACGGACACCTCCGAAATGCGGACACCTCTGAATATCGGACAGTTTTAGAATCCCAACATGTCAAAACGAATATTTCATGCCATTCATACCTCTCAAAAGCGGACACCTCCCTAAAACGGACCCGGACATCTGATAGATTCAAAATTTGCTCATAAACCAGTAAATTCACCTCTCTCTATCGGACATACGACCTTCTCAACGCTATTCATATTGAAATAATTGTCAACACTAGGGATAACAGGATTTACGATGGTTAGTGGAACTGAGGGATAATAAAATGGTCATTTTAGTTCTGTGTAGGTAGGTACCTTTTATATTTTTATAGGTACCTATAGAAATAAAACGAGAATATTTGGAAACAAGAAATGCTCGGTTTTTCCTTATCACCAAAATTAAGATCCTAACCACCTGGAGGACCTTGATTTCCATTCAGTTTAAAATTGTAGGTTCTTGCAATATCATGGCTTCACAAAAAGAAAACGTTTGTCTATTAAAGAGAAGATAGATATTATTGATGAGAGTGAAAAAGTGGATTGAGTGTTCGGAAGCTGAGTGAAAAATTTGGCGTCGGAAAAACGCAGATAGGGGATATAGTGAAGAATGCTAGTGAAATAAAAAGTTGTTCCAGACAAGTGGAAATCTTCAACAGAAGAGGGCGTTCCCAAAACTGATGGCCTTGCAATTGATCAAGTCGTATTTAACTGGTTCTGTAAGGTTCGCAACAAAAATATTCCTATTTCTGGTCCCTTAATCCAGGAGAAAGCACTGGAAGCCGCCAAAATTTGCAGCTGAATGACTTCAAAGCTTCTAACGGCTGGTTAGAAAAATTTTGTCAGAGACATAAAATTACTTTCAAAGCTATATGTGGGGAATCTGCGCATGTTAACTTGCAGGATGTTTCTGAATGGAAGCAGAAGTTGAAGTTGATACTTCAGGACTATTCACCTAAGGATATTTACAATGCTGATGAGACAGGTCTTTTTTTCCGCGCTCTACCTGCAAAAACTTTTGCATTAAAAAATGATAAGTGCTCTGGAGGAAAGGCAGCCAAGGAGAGACTGACTGTTCTTTTATGTTCGAATATGGAAGGTCAAAAAGAAGAGCCATTAGTTATTGGTAAAAGTAAGAATCCAAGATGTTTTAAGGGGGCCCATGTCGATAAATTGCCTCTAGAATGGGTCTCTAATAAAAAAGCGTGGATGACAATGGAGATCATGTCCTTTTGGTTGAGGAAATTCGATGATAAAATGAAAAGGGAAAAGCGGAAAGTCGTTCTCTTTTTAGATAACGCAACATCGCACTCAAGTATTCCACTAGACAATGTGAAAATAATTTTTCTACCGCCGAATACAACGTCATATTGCCAGCCAATGGACCAAGGAATAATTCAAAATTTCAAAGTAATTTATAGGAGCCTGCTCGTGAAAAGACTTCTATCGATTATGGATACAGAAGAGTCATTAGAAAAAGTGGAGAAAAGCATAACTCTAACGAATGCACTCATATGGATTGCTGCTGCGTGGAGAAAACTATCACCGGAAGTAGTGAAAAACTGTTTTGCCAAAGCCGGCTTCCATAAAAGTGACAGTGCGGTACGCGATTCCGACATAGATCATGAAGATAACATCCCACTATCGCTTCTGTTCCCAAATATCGGAGAGACTTTTGCCGACTTGGAAGTGTATTCTTCAATTGATGACAATGTGTTGACAGAAAACAATGACGTTTCTATTGAGAGCTGTTGTCTCGAAGTGACTAATGAGAACATTGATTTAGATAGTGAAGATGAAGAATCATTAGTGACCACTATCTCTAGTTTGCCTGAGGTATGTGAAAAATTGAGAGATATAGAAAACTTTTTTATTATAAACCATCCACATCTAACCAAAAATATTTCCTCAACTCTTTTAGACTGTGAGTCTGAAATTTTCAAGAAAAAATTGAAGACAGCAAAACAAACCACTATCCAAGATTATTTCAAACAATAAAATATAGTATAAATTTGTTGGTCTCAGTATTTTTTATTCATCTGTCCCTATCACGAACCTCCAAATAACGGACACCCCCCAATAGCGGACAACTTTTTGATCCCCGTGGGTGTCCGTTATTCGGAGGTTTTACTGTAGAAGTGCTTTCAATTCATCGAATGCATACAATCGTTCAATGAGTTTTTGCTCGAGAACGGTCGGAGATACAAAAAATTACGTTAATTAAGTGTCAAACTAGTTTTAAAATTGAACGAAGATGACGAAAATTGATTGTACGCTGATCAGTGGTGTACTGCAAAAAAGTTTGAAAGGGCAAAAGAAGACATGGCTCCTAAACCGAAAGTACCTTGTGGATTCTAGTTGAAAATTTAGCACCTGTAATGATGCAGGCTGTAACAAATAGCTTGCATTCCGAATTTGGGCTGAATATCTCAAAAACTGTAGGAGTTTTGAAGAAAAAAACATTTTTTCCGGAAATTTCAACACCCTGTAGCTCCGTAACGAAGCTTTTGCGGACCTATGTTTATATGAACTTTTTTTCTTCAAATTGCACGTAGATTTACTTCCACAAGTTGTGACATACCATTATGTAACACCCTGTATTTGTGTTATAGACATGAAGCGTTAGTGTTCATAGAAAACCTTTTCCCTAAAATATGCTGTAATTCCATTTCAAAAGTAGGTTGAATCGATTTTCAAAAGATCTAAGTGAAGTGAAATGCAATTGAGATATAACACCCTGTATTTATTCCAAAGATCATCTAATTTTGGGAGGTTTGCAAAATACACCTTTTCAGTAGCTATTACCTCTTCGTATGACGACAATCGTTTTGCACAAAAGAATTTTTTGAGGTGAAGAAAGAAACAGTTCGAAGGACCTAAATATTGCGAACAGGAAGGATATCACAACAATTCGTACTTTGATTAATTGATTGTTGTCTTGAGAAAATTAATTTTTTCTTCTGCGAATCGAGTCTTTCTTCACGAATTTCTGCATCGAATTGGTCCAGAAGGTTACAATAATAAAGTGAGTCTATTGTTTTAACAGTTTGGAGTAAAAACATTCTAATGTTATTAGTGATAATATAATAGCGCACCATGAACTTTTTGAACAACTTAGAACTTTCAAGAGCTTGCAAGATAATGAAATGATATATCGACTTGAAATTTTGTGTCAGTTCATACGAAAATGAATCGATTTAATACATCTTTTGATTGAGGAGGTCGTTACTTGATGAAAATCGATATACATATTTTCAATGAAATAAAACTATGGTTTTTAGATTTTCACTATATTAACAAAACTATGACAGGTTTCACTACACTGTGGCTTCATCAGATAGATACAAACTAATGTGTAGTTTGTTGCCAAGTCTATAACACCTATCAACCAACAATCAACAAAACTTTACTCCCTCTTCAAACTACATAAAACAGGGCATCCCATTAGCCCAGTAGTTTCATATTTTCAAGCTTCAGCTGCAAAACTGTCACGCTTTCTCATAGACATCATTCAACAGTACACTAATTTTGAACCTAAATTCGCAATAAAAAACTCTTCAGTCCAAAAAAATAAAATTTAGCACACGATACTACCACCGAACGCTAAACTGATGTCATGGGATGTAGTAAATCTCTTCCCTAGTGTTCCACCTAGTTATTCAGTGAAACTCATCAACAACGCCCTTCAAATTAATAAACTCAATCCGGTAATTCAATCAGAAATCTTACACCTTTTAGAAATTTGTTTAGAACAAAATTATTTTAACTTCAATGGAATAACATATAATGGTAAAAAAGGTTTAATCATGGGTAATCCCTCTACTCGCTGAAATTTTAATGGATAATAGTGAAAAAACTATCGAAGAACATCTGTTATTCAAATCCTTCATTTATTGGTTTAGATATGTCGACCATATCATTTGTTGTTTCACTGGCACAAACAGACAATTAGAATCATTCATTAACAAAATTCACGATAATATTAAATTCACATCAGAGATAGAAACAGAAAACTCCATTAA
This sequence comes from Cryptolaemus montrouzieri, assembly GCA_013387265.2. NCBI lineage: Eukaryota > Metazoa > Arthropoda > Insecta > Coleoptera > Coccinellidae > Cryptolaemus > Cryptolaemus montrouzieri. The sequence goes on from JABFTP020000103.1 coordinate 34,068,920, forward strand.
CTTTCTGGATTTAACTTATACTAAATTTAACGGCAAACATGATTTTTCTATTTTTCATAAGCCATCGCATACAGATAAAACTATTCACAGCTCATCTACACATCCTTATCCACATAAATTAGCAGCTTACTATAGTATGTTACATAGACTCATTAATATCCCAATGTCACAAAATAATTTTATAAAAGAGGAAAATATAATTAAACAAATAGCAGTCAATAACGGTTACAGTCCAAGTATGATTGAGAACATGATTCTTCGCAAAAAATTCAAAAAGAAATCCAGGAAGTATTTCCAAGTATAAAAAGTTCTAACACAAAATACAACAGCTTAACTTATATTGGTAATCCTAGTCTGAAATTAAAATCATTCCTTTCGCATTATAATTTCAATATAGCATTTCGAACTGATAATTCTTTAGGCCGACATATCAAAACTGCAAATCTAAAATTGATGAAGGTAATAAATCCGGTGTTTATGAACTGTCTTGCAGGGATTGTAATAAAATTTATATTGGTAGAACTTTCAGAAATTTGAAAGTCAGATTATCCGAGCACAAACGTAGTTTTAACTATCATTATTCTGATCACTTACTCGAAGAAAACCATAACTTTAATGATAATTTCAAAATTTCATACAGTGAAAATAATATTCAGCGATTAACAAGGAAAAAATTCAGGTAGATTACTTAATAGTCAATAAGATCTAAATCCATCTCCTTCACTCAATCTTTTCATTGCATAAAGTGAGCAACACCGATGGGTTTTCCACCATACCCTTTGTACTTGTACCAAATGTAAACATAAGTAGGAAATAAGAATATTATATAAGAATAACTCTGTTCATTAGTTTGTATCTATCTGATAAAGCCACAGTGTGGTGAAACCGGTCATAGTTTTGTTAATATAGTGAAAATCTGAATACCATAGTTGTAATCTATTTAATACAGTTCAAAATTTTAACCTACCTGACATAATTTCTTTATAGCAATATTGACATTTACCAATTTATAATTGAAAAACTACAAAAAATGTGGGGTAAAAGTCGTACGATCCCAGAGAAACCCTATAGATTTTCAGAACAAATCGAAACGCCAAGTTACTCAAGAAATAATACTTTAAATTTGAGCAAATAAACCCGAAAAGTAAAAGAGCGGAGAAATTTAAATGACCCATATTTCGAAAACAAAATATTTTCTGATTTTACTAAGATGAACACTTAATGTATCACACCCTGTAGAATGGTGATATTTCAAAGTACATATAAGCGTTTAGTATAATCCTATTCAAATGTGTTCCATTTTAATGCAAATTCGTTTGTAACTAATTGCATTTGAAGAGATATTAATGTATCAAAATATACGTGGTTGTATGCATAAACAATATGTTTTATTCATTGAAATGAATGAAAACATTTTCCGCTTTATTCAAAACTTAATTAAAAATAGTTTTGAAATTTAGGATAACGAAGGGCAATTAATGAGAATGGGAAACAGTAGAGAAATAAGAGAAAATAAGAAATATTTTATAGTAAGTAGTACCAACCTGCTGAACAACCTGCCACTAGGAAAGATAACACACACAGAGCAATGATTGCCTTCATCGTGATGAACTAAAAAACTTCAATAAGATGGGTTCTTATATACTTAAACCAAATTATCATTATTTAATCTTCAGATTAAATTTACGTAATACGATTATCAATTCGAAAAAATTGATATAACTGAAACAAATGCACTTCTCTAAAACTGATAGGGATCAATTTTATTTCTCGAAATTGTGCACGAAATATCGTATGTTAATGGATTAATGAAATGTTTTTGATGATTTTACAATTTCTATGAACTATGCAAACGTGATAGTTTAAGATTTTTCTTTGAAATTCTTTTAGCCTATCGCTTTTATCGTGATGATAGAACGACCTCTAGATTTCCGTGAATATGAGTTCAGTGTCTACAGTGGTCAAACTGTCTTTCAACACTTGGTACAAACAGATTGATCATCATGGACTTCCTCAGTTCATTGAAAGATTTGAAGCAACCCTATCATTCAGCTTAGTAAAGGGAACTCCTCAATGTCCAGGGTCAGAACAAAACCGTATAATTTCTATGGGTCCCCTAACATATCGGCAAACAGGCAATAAGATGGCCGACCGGTTTTCAGGATCTCATCATTCCGGATTGACACACTAATAGCCATAAATCACTTCAGAACAGACAACAGAGGGCTAATCAAGAAACACATAAAATAAAAGAGGAAATTGATCTGAAACGTCACAAATACCCAGCTCAAGTAGTACCTTCTTTGTCAACCAAACTTCACAACCGACCAAGAGTAATAGAAGAGACAAAGTAAAAGTAAATCGGATAGGCCACACAACATTGACACATAGCTACTTTATAAAGCGTAAACCACCTGATATTTTTTAAGCTTGTGTTGTCCAAAGAACTGAAGCACATATTTCGGGCGAGTGCCATGAATACCCCGCTGAGCACAGTTGATGAGGAATTACTAACCAAGAAACTTAATTTTTAATCAACAAAAACCAAACACTTGAATTGTTTGTTTGTTTTTCCTTTAACGTGCTCTATTTCTGCCTTTCGGCTAATGACACGTCGGGGAATTCTGTCACCTCACTAACCCGGGAATTTTGCCGAACCCCTCTCGTGTCGAGGGAAGGGATCTTTAATGTCCAACACATCTCTGTTAGACAGGACCAACCTCTTTACATCTCCTCCGAAAGATGGACACTCAAGCGATTCCCAAAATCCGAAAAATCGCACCGACTTTGTGGGGATTGAGCCCAGGTAACTCTGCGTAGGAGACGAGCATCATATCCCATACGTCACCGAGCCGGCTAACACTTGAATTCTTTAAAACAATAAACCTGTACCAAAAACTGCATTTCTTACTTATTATGACTGGTATTTTGTAAGTGCTATAGTACTTGTCTTAGTATTCTACAGATTAAATTGTCTACAGAATTTTGGCGCAGATTTTTGCATATCTGAACTGCTTCAGTTATTCGTGGGTTTCAAAAGGGTTTTGAAGAAATTGTCTCGACATCTCATCCCCAATATGTTCAATGCAGTTCATATTTGGAGAGCGTGCTAGCCATTGTATTATGATTGTACCATGGATATTATTTCTCCTAACCTGAAGTTATTGGACTTAATTTTACAGAAGCCGTGTATTAGTTCGATTCTCTTCAAGTCCTAACCTTCTCTAAGTTTACTAGACGATGATTGCCTTGAACTGGTGACCGGAACGCACTTCCAGAAAACCACAGAATTGATCTTGTAGGCCCCCAAGGCTCCCAGAGTTGCCAGACTGTCGGAAAAGATCGTGATCCACTCATCAGTGGCACCCAGTTCTGCCAGCCTTTGAGCATAGCCATGATCGCTGACAGAATCCATCTCTCCTTGATACAGTGTTGGTCAACGACCCAAATTTGGTTTACGATCTCTCACGATCACGTCGCCATTCTTTCAAGACTTCAATTCTCTTTCCCAATTACTAGTGAAAAATGTACCCGGAGCATTAAAAAAATCGACTACATAGCCCTTAACGCCTGTGTGGGGGTGGTGAATTGGCACGACTGGTTTATCCCCTGTGTCGACGTGAACCATTTGTGGAAGGTTTTCTCCGAGAGTCTATCAGCTTGTATCGATCGATGTTCTTTTTCTAGCACTATTGTTACAGATTTTTCCTGTCCCAAACCTCTTTCTCTTTCACCCTTATCTTCGTGAAGAAGTCCAGGAAATCATGGAGTGCAAGATGAGAATGAAGCTGCTGAGCAGAAAATTTTTTTGGTACTCTTTTTCTACACACGACACTAACACAACATAAACAGACAAGCTATTGCTAGTGCAATAGAGACAGGGAAACGAGTTTTTCCTCAGGTTTTTCACTCGTTTATTGAATCATACGCAAGATGATTTATATATATATATATATATATATATATATATATATATATATATATATATATATATATATATATATATATATGTAAACTGATGACAAAAGAACTATTCAAAATCCGAAGATCAATGAATAATCCTTCCTGACAAGTGCTAGTTTCCAAATCTGCCCGCCATGCACGCAGCCCCCAAGCGCCACAATAGTGCTTCTAAGCAGAGAAACGAAGCGGCAGACTGCAGTTTCGCCCTTATTAGGAGCTCATCAGTGTCGCATATCTGTCTCAGCATCCTACCAAGCTACATCGGGGTACCCTATCAATTCCAGAAAGAATGCATCTCGTAGATACGTATGAGAGTCGCCCTCTATGGACCGACACGGCGAACCCGCTACCGGACTTCGAGAAAGATACGAACAATAACAAACAGATGTGGAAACGTTAAAAATTCCAAACATTTGGGAGACATCTTTCGCCGTTCCGTGAATCACATCAACGGTAGAAAACGAGCGAAATAATCCCGCTGGAATAGTGCTCTTTTCCTCTGTATCCGAGATAAACCTCCCGTCGGTAAATATTTGGTGGTACAAATATTTTCCGCTACAAACTTCGCGAGGAGTCTATATGTGTAAACTGGTGACAAAAAGAATTATTCAAAAATCCGTAGATCAATGAAAAATCCTTCCTGACAAGAGCTAGTTTCCAAATCTGCCCGCCATGCACGCAGCCCCCAAGCGCCACAATAGTGCAACTAAGCAGGATGCCGAAAAATGAAGCGGCAGACTGCAGTTTTGCCCTTATTAGGAGCTCATCAGTGTCGCATATCGCTTCTCAGCATCCCACCAAGCTACATCAGGGTACCCTATCAATTCAAACATATATATATATATATATATATATATATATATATATATATATATATATATATATATATACTGGCTATATATATATATATATATATATATATATATATATATATATATATATATATATATATATATATATATATATATATATATATATATCATATATATATATGCGCCTACAAGATCAATTTAATGGTTTTCTGGAAGTGTTGATCGCAATAAATTGAAAATGATTCGACACAAAAAATCGATTTGGCAGAAGTTTTGCCGGAGAAGGAATGATGCTGATTACGTGGCGCACAGGAACTACTCAAACCTGTTGTCTGATAAGCTCAAAGAAGCCAAAAGAAAGTTTGAATCTCACCTGATTTCATCGAACAACCGAAAACGTTTCTTTAAATATCTACGGTCATCTGTGTCAACGAAAGTATCAACTCTCCAAGTGAGGAACTCTGCCGGAAATTTATGTAGAAATTCTCTTGAGGCAGCTGAAGTTTTTTGCAGATTTCTTCGCTTCCTCGTTTACTGTTGAGCCAGACGGAGTTCCTGATATGTTAACTCCAAGAGTTGTGGTCGATTCGAGTGATGTTGAATTTCCTTCTCCTACAGTTGAAAAGCATCTCTCCTGCGTTAAAGCAGCAACAGCTCCTAGGTCAGACGGAATTCCGGCTCTTGTACTTAAGAACTGTGCGTCATCTCTCTCATCGCCTCTGTTCGTCATCTTCACCCGATCTTTTGCTGCAGCTTCTATTCCATCTGCATGCTCATGTGCTTTGGTGACCAAAGACCCATTTTCAAGAAAGGGGACAAATTGAATGCGGACAACTAAGGGCCTATTAGTCTCGTCCCTATTATCTGCGAGATAATTATTCTCGAGAAAATTCTAGAATTTGCCCTCTTGAATAAAATAATTCCAGAAAACCAGGACGGTTTTCTCCCTGGCCGCTCAGTTATTACAAATTTACTGAAATGCGTTGACGAAGATGCTTGACGAGTTCACCCCAGTCGATGTGATATACCTCGACTTTTCCCGAGCCTTTGAACGTGTCTTCTCCTCATGCTCGAGCTTCTAGGAATGCGTGGCAGACTTTTCTCTTGATTGGATGGTTTTCTATCGGTGAGAACTTTCCGAGTTCGTGTTGGTGATTCTATCTCATCTGTGCGATCTGTGACCAGTGGAGTCGTCCAAGGATCAGTACTTGGACCTATCCTGTTTCTTTTATATACGGCTAACCTCCCCTCGATTGTCGCTTCTGACTGTTCTTTATTCGCTGATGACTCTAAGCTTTATAACAATCCTCTCACCAACGCTACGACTATTCAAGATGACCTGAACAGAATTTTCTAACGACTGGCTTCTACCATTGAATCTTTCGAAGTGTCGTACTTTTCACATGGGGAGAAATAACTCGACGAATTCCTATTTACTCGCGGGTCAACCCATCACTAGTTGCAGTAGTCATTCAGATCTGGGCGTAATTATTTCTCACGATTTATCCTGGTCTGAATATATTTCACATACATCAGCAAAGGCGAAGCGTCTTCTGTTCATGTTACAGCGTTCTTTTTCTGGATGTGACCTCCCTACTTGTTCTCTCCTTTATCGGACATATATTCGACAAATTCTCGAATATGGGGGTCCTGCATGGCGCCCTTGGCTGGTTCGAGATATCGAACTTCTCGAACATATCAAGAGAAGAGCAACGAGGATTCCATACTGTACCTCACGTCTCCGACCAAACTACAACCAAAGGCTGAAATTCCTTGACCTTTCTTCATTCGCTGATTGTCGACTATGTAGCCATCTCATAATAACTTATAGAGCCCTTCACTCGTTCTTCGATGTTGACTTCAGAAGTCTCTACCAACTCAACCAGGATAATCGCTTACGTGGACATAATTTGAAACTTACGAGCGAAAATTTCAAGCTTCCTTGTCGGGAGCATTTCTTATCAAACCGGGTGTTTCGTATGTGGAACAGTTTTCCTTAATCAGTAATAAACGCTCAAAGTGTAAATAGTTTCAAGAATCCTTTGGACTCCAGATCGCAACTCCAGAATGCATCTACCGTTTGAACTCTATGTATTTCTCAGTTTTAGCATCATGTATTTTTTTTGTAACTGAATTTATAGGTTCTTACCTAAACTCTCACCTACTGTTAATAATAATAATAATGATAACCTGGCAGTAGGAATGAAATGCAACTTATCCAATGATGTACAATCTAAGGAATAAACAGGTGAATCGACATTGTACCACCATACCTCTTGTCGTGTTCAAGATTTAAGAAGAGGGTCTTGTTCGGAAAGTGAGTCACAATCTCCCTCGGTTAGCGACGGAAGCAGCGTCGTATCGAGTAGGGATACTGCAACACAAAACCAAGTGGGAAACAACATCAATACCACCCAACCGACTCTTGATGTTTCAACGGTGGCGCAAGTCATTATGTCTACGACCACGAGAGCCGGACTCCCTAGGAAACGCATGAAGTGGACCCCAGAAATGAATTCGCTCATTATGCGTTCCTAGTACAAGATTACAAACTTGAAATCGGAAATGGCAGCATACAGATGCGCGTTATATCTTGCGTTCGTAGAAAAATATCCGGAATTACAGCACATATCCAAGCAGAGAATTTCGGAGCAACGAAGAACAATCGTAGAAACAGGCTATTTCTTCAGAAACGCTGCAAAGCATACGAGAAGAGATCATAATGGAACTCAGAAGTGAAGATGATACTCATAACGGTATACCTACTGTCTATGAAAGTGTTACAGATAATATCGAAGCCATGAAAACGAATATCAACATAGAGCGTCTCCCTGAGACGAACCAGCACGACAAATTTATGTATTTAGCACGATCAGAACTCAACAGAGCAATAAATGAACTCAGTGGTAGTAACCCAACTAACCGACCTAAACTGCCCAAATTCAAGACGAACAAGTACACCAATATCATCCTAGCAAGCATGAACTCATTGTTTGAAGAATACACTGATCAGAACACCTTGGAGAAAATTCACACTTTGATTAACTTTAAAGCGGTAGCGGTTCTTCGACTACATAAACGACAAGTCTCCACAACTCTGATTCGATCGTAGCCAAAAAGCGTCAGAAAACCACCATGGCAAAAACGACTGGAGAAGGATATTGACAATATTAGAGCTGAGATCGGTTGCATTACAGAATTCCTGAAAAACAAAAAGCCCTCAAGGCGCTTGAAATCCCATATACGCAAAATTCATAGAAAAATTGGTACGAACACAAAACACCCTGATCACAAACAACATATCGGCGTGTATATGGACACTTTGAAGCAGAAACCCCAATCAAAAGCAAAGAGGCTCTTAAGATACATAAAGTTTACTGAAAAGAAACATCAAAATCAAAGGTTCCTTCAAAGCGTGGCCAACTTTCATAAGGGAAATAACAAAACTGCGAACAACAATAACAGAGAAGTACCTGACGCACAGTGCTTGACCGATTATTGGTCATAGTTATGGTCGAACCCCAAAGCACACAATAAAGATGCTGAATGGACCACGGATGAAAATCAACGCCTTGATATCAATCATATGGACTCACTCAGCGAAATAGCTCACGTATGTTCTTAAACATCCCAGGAAAACACCCACTTTCCTAACACAAGGCTTAACATATATGTTACCTAGGAGCGATAGAACACAAGATCCGTCTCAGTATAGGCCGATCACTTGTCTGCCAACGCTCTATAAAATACTCACCTCATGCATATCCAAGCGAATATACCAACACCTTGATGACAACAATATATTAGCAGAGGAGCAGAAGGGATGCAGAAAGAAACACCGCGGGTGTAAGGAACAACTCATCATCGATTCTATGATAATGAAACAGGCACACGGAGGGCATCGAAATGTTCATTCAGCTTTTCTCGATTATCTGATAGCATTCGATAGTACCGCCCATTATTGGCTTGTCGAAGTATTACAGATTTACAAAATTCATTCTGACCTGGTAGAATTGTTGAAGACAACAATGACACACTGGCGCACGTCCCTGCAGGTCAACATGAACTATAAGTCAATTAACACCGACGCGATATCCATACGTGGAATTTTTCAAGGAGACTCTTTGAGTCCACTGTGGTTCTGTTTGGCTATGAACCCATTTTCTTCAATGCTCAGTAGAACAGGTTACGGATTAAAGGTAAAAGCAGATAGAAGCTATCACACAATCTCCCACCTGCTATATATGGATGACATCAAATTATATGCTTTGAACGAAAATCAATTGAATGATCTGCTGCGAGTTGTCAGCAAGTTTTCGGCTGATGTTCATATGAAATTCGTGAAAAATGTAAAAACCCTGAACATTCAAAGAGGGAAAGTCATAGATGGTGAAACACAACTCCCAAATGGTGATATTATACAGTGTATGAAAGATGGCGAAACGTACAAATATCTGGGATGCCAACAAGCCAGATTGCTAGACCAAAAACAGTCAAAGGAGAAGATTCGTTCAGAGTACAGTCAGCGTCTGAAGACTGTGCTGAAGTCAATGTTGAACTCAAGGAATTAATACCTACGCCATTCCAGTGTTGCTTTACTCATTTGGAATAAGCAGATGGACCAAGACGGAACTGGATGATATTCAAAGGCAGACCTGAACGATGCTGACAAAGTACAATAATAACCATCCAAAATCGTCTGTGATAAGAACAACTTCGAAGAGGAAAGAAGGAGGACGCGGATTGATGGATGTTGACAACTTACATACCGAACAGATCAAAAATCTCATAGAATACTTCTCTGCAAAAGCTAGCACTTCTGACCTCCACAGAGTAGTATCGTTGGCTGAAAAGGGATGCACACCTCTAAATCTTGCTACCAGTGATGACCTGCTGAATCTTTCGTTCCTATCAGATACTGAAAATCAAGAGCAATGGTCAAGAGAGGAATTGCATGGACAAGATCACCATGAGATTAATCAACCACACATTGACGAAGAAGCTTCCAACGAATGGTTGATGAAAGGAGAACTATTCGCGGAAACGGAAGGATTCCTTATGGCAATCAGTCATCGCTACAAACAATTACAAAAAATTTATAATTAAGAACGGAACATTACAAACAGATAAGTGCATAAAATTCCATATAAGATCGGAGACTATACAGCATATTACGTCCGGCTGCGAACAACTAGCCAATACAGACTATCTTCACAGGCAGAATCAAGTGTGCAACATTATCCATCAGAAACTTGCACACAAGTATGGTCTTTTGAATGCCTTTCAGCCATATTATAAGTATCAATCGGCGCCCGTATTTGAAAAGGACTCTACCAGATTATACTACGATAGGCCTATAATCACTGACAGAATGGTGACGAATAATAGGCCGGACATAGTGGTGTATGATAAGAGAGCCAGAACAGCAATGCTGGTGGGTGTCGCCATACCGAATAATAACAACGTGCTGAATATGTTCCAGGAGAAAAAATCCAAATACATAGGCCTTGCTTTTGAGATTGAGCAGATGTGGCAACTCGATAAAATAGCTTTCGTTCTTGTCATCATTTCTTCATTCAACTGGGTTAATACCCAAAAGTTTGCATGATAGCCTTAAGAAATTATAATTGTATAAGAATGCCTATATAGAAATGCAAAAAGCTGTAATTCTCAATAAATGTAGGATAGTAAGAGAATTGATGTCAAGTATATTGTAATCGAGCCTATTCCCTTTGATTGCTGAATCTGGGAAAGGTAAATTATATCCAGCTAGAAGCTGAGATAGTGCATAAGTCCAGAATAATAAATCATAATAAACATTGTATATTTATCTTATGGGAGGTAAAAAACCCTCCCATTCATATGGTAGTAAACTCTGTAGCCTTAGGTGTATTTTTAGGAATTTTTTCTTTCCTCCCACTCTTGTCTTTTTCCAGCTCGGCGTGGTTCTATGCAAGTTTATACGTAGTAAGTGATTGCTGTTAAGAGTTTCAGGAAAGAGGGTATGTCTTGCACCGACCACAAGTGCGCTTACCCCTCAACAGGGTAGTCAAAATTGATTGATCTAATTGTCTATTTGTACCAGTAAAACAGAAGATTAAGTCATCCACCTATCTGAACCTGTTGTTTCATAGGTACAAAGAGAGGATTAGCTTTCTCCAGTACCTTTATATATTCAATTCATTGTAAAGTAAAGTTTATTTTGTAAATGATGGAGGAACTGGTCCAAATAATTAAAAAGTACAAAATCAATAAAAAGTTATCAAGTATCATATAGTAAAGGCTCTGTTAATCAATTATGTAAATGGATGAATGTTGGAGCTTAAAATAATAATGACGCGAATAATTTGAAATAAGAGAATCGAACATATAATTTTTCGAAAGAACGAAAGAAATACTTTTAGATTGCACTTCGTACATTCAAAAAGATAATGACTAAAAAAGCAATTAGTGGCAAGTTGAACGAAAAGCATTTCGAGCTTTTCCTAATTGCCGGTATTGGAATCGTCTCAACCCCTTTTCTTGGAAAAATTTCAATTTTCCGTTGGAAAGTATAAAAAGTGCTCATTTTACGCCTATTAAGTCGTCAAGATTGCTCGAAACTGCTCAATTTAGGAAAAGCTATCAGACAAATTAATTAGAGTGAATAATATTGAAGTCACAGATGGCTGATTCTTCTCAGGTAATTACCATAGAGTGCACTTTACGGCGCCGTACCGGAATTATACGGCGGACACCAAGATTGCTTGTGCCAGACTACGTATATGAAGAAATAGGTGTGAAGTTGAATCGAATCGATTTCTTCAGTGGTTGAATTAGTGAACTTATATTATGTTTGTTATTTCGTGACCATAGAGTTTCTAGGAGTTTTCTTTGGTGAACGGATTCCGTTGGATTGAAATTATGAAAGGTGAGTTGAAAAAATATACCAAGCATCTATGTTGTGTCTTATAGTTCAATTTTTTCAAACATCTCTGACCCTGTATAAGATGAAATTGTCTTGGATACCCTATTTTAATATTAAATTATTCTCGTAAACGGATTATTCATGAACAATAAGTAATTGTTCATCAGCTATACGGGGGTCGGTAATAGATTTCAATTCTTTGTAATTTCAAACTAGTGTATTAGAAAATGTAAATGAAAGCTAATCTTAATAGCTATTAAATGTATTAAGTGCCCCTAATTTCAATAGATTGAAAATGATTTTATTTTCTATGCTTCAATTCACACAAAATTAAATTTTGCATTAAAATTTTCGAGCAGATTAACTAGGAAGAATATCTGAGAAAATTTTTTCTCAGATATTAATGATATAAATTTTCCCACTCACTATGAAAATGTTCAAAGTGTTTTCATTTTCTTCTCGGATGCATTTTTCAATTTAACGTATGAAAATCTACCTCGTGCTACTGACATTGTACATAGTGTCATTATGGAATGCATCTCAAACTATTCGAACTCGTTTCTATTTTCATTCTGGAAAATTTTCGATTCTCAGATATGATACCTTCTCGATATTGCGTAATAATTATTTTGGCAATCTTCGTTTCAATAGAAACATGTTTGTTTCTTGTGTTTACCCCAAAAAAATGCATTTCTTTTGAGGAAAAATTAAGCAAACCAAATTCAAATTTAGTCAGAAGAAGTATCGATATGTTCAAAATTTTCCTTTTCGGTAATTCCATTTAAGGAATGCTTTAGAACAATCGAAATGAAAATGGTACTTATTGAAACTGAAATAAAACTGTTAAAGAAAAAAGTAAACATTTGGAAAGAATTGAAGTCACCAAAAACCTGTTAATACCGGATATTTCTACCCCTGACGAGAATCACTGCATCATATCTACGATTCATACACGAAATCAATGACCTGAAACCATTTTGATCCATTTCTTTCCCAATTCCAATCACTCTGTTTGGAACTTCATTCACAGTAGCTGGCTAATTCTTCTGGCTTCTTAATCTCCAACATACGTTTGATGGGATTATGTTCTGGATTTCGTGCAGGACACTGAAGTAATTTCGTAATTTTGAAGGTAGTTCCAAACGAGCTTGGTGAGTTCTGGTTGTTGGCTGCAAATGGAACAACATGGGTTTCATCAAGTCAAGCACCTTAAAAATTCCTCGGAAAGCTTGACTTGACTTGAATTTCAAACTTTTAAAAAATTGAAAGTTTGAATTAACTTGAAATTTCAACCCAAAAGCTCGACTTTACATGAAGCTTTATTAACTGCTTGAAAGCTTGGATACTTGTAAGAGAATAAATTTAATTGAAAAATTTCATTCGATGAACAATATTCAATCTTCCGTAGAATGTTAAATATACTTCCCTGAAGAAGCTGGTTTTCTGATCCACCCTACTTAATCATCGTCAATCAGGCCACACCCTAGTAGTACCGCTCGGTCGGATGTCATGAATAGTAGCGATAGACTGCAGTTTCGGTCTCGTCAGTATTGGACACATATTCTCAACATCATGCCAGACTGCCACCTACTCATCTTAATCCGTTGGAGAGTATCGAGACACAGAGAAATTTATCTTGCCTCAAAAAATCAACACTCACTCTTGATTGAATCTACCAAGAAAGAGTATTATCAGAGTAAGATTGCCTGCGCAATGAATCAAAATAAAGCTTTTTGGAGTAACAAAACCTGTAAACAGGTTTCACAAATACAGATTAGGGAGAGTGACGGTATCATTTCCGATGTCCCCGATGTGGCACAGAGGTTCAACGAGTTTTTAATTGAAACGCCAAGAGAGTTGTCAAGCCAAATTTCTGGTCAGGGGTACTCTGATAATTTAAAGATAAGAAATACCACAATGTTTCTTGATCCATTTGTTGAGGATGAACTATTCTCATTAATAGATAGTAGATTAAAGCCTTCAAATGCCAGCGGCTACGATGATTTTTCAGGTTTCCTTCTTAAGAAATGTCCGTACCTTGAACATTCTTAGTCAATATTTCTTTTTCCAATGGTCAGTTCCTTGAAAGGTTGAAAATATATAAGGTTATACTCTCTATACGAAGGATGATTTCGAGTCAATGAAAAATTATCGTCCCATATCACTTTCTTGTCCAAGGTTTACGAGTAATGTTCTCTTGATCGGCAAGAGATTCTGACAGATAGTCAGTTCGGTTTTCGACCGGGACATGAAACAAATTATGCGATATAAGCTATTGTTGTGGATGTTGTAAGGTGTTTGGAATCGGGTTTGTGTCCTGTTGGTGTCTTTTGGGATTTGAGTAGGGCGTTTGACCTTGTCACACATGCAATTCTGTTGGGAAAGATCGATAAATGTGGGGTTTGAGACAATGCATCTTAATGGTTAGAATTCTACTTGGCAAAACGGCAACAACTTGTGTCCATTGACTATGCTGAAGGAGATACAAGAAAAACATCAAATTCGGTTTTTTTGAGCTCCGATATGGGTGTGCCTCAATGTTCAATTTTGGGGCCTGTATTATTCCTTTTGTATATAAATGACATGGAAAGTGAACTCGACTGCAAGGTCTTTCTCTATGCAGATGATGTGACAGCACTTGTTGTGGACGAGGACGACCCTTTGATCGAGATGCAGGTTCGTCAGAATAATAACCTATTATATCAATGGTTCTTCAAGAACAGACTACATATCAATGCTTTGAATACCACCTATTTAGTATTTCATAACCAAAATAGGATAAATTACATCATTAAACGATGCTCAGCTTGTCAGGGCTTATGGTTTTTTGTATGCTTATGGGGTTTTATTTTGAGGGGTTTCTTTTGGCGCTTGTGGAGTGTTTCTTGGTCAAAAGAAAATTATACGTTGCATGCTAGGTGTTTCATAGACGACTTCGTATCGAGAAATCTTCAAAAGAATACCTACTTTACCATCTATTTGTATCTTAGAAATGGCAACAGTGGTTTTTGAAAACCATAATGAAATGATACGTAATGGTGACTATCATGATTATAACACACGAAACCAGTATAGCTTTGTCCCACCCAATCTTAGACTGAGGATAAGCAGACAGACGTCTATGTACTTAGGAGTTAAAATATTCAACAAACTAGACAATGACATTAAGACATCTAGTTCATGTTCCTTGTTTATGAGGAGACTGACTGATTTTTTGCTAGTTCAGAGTTTTTATAGTATAGATGAATTTTTATTTTGAAAAAAAAAAGATGCCACTCACTATCGCCACCGGGATAGATTGAAAACAAAGAGAAGATATCAAACTGAACTGAAAGTGTCAAGAACTCGCACTAGTTCGACTATTCACCGCAACGCTACACAATATGCCGGCGAGAAAGCAACTTGTCGAAAGATTAATGCTCCTCATTCTTGTCTGGCTGTCAACCAGGTGTACATCATATCTCAATAATGATAACATGCAAAATTTTCACTATATGTGTAGGCATTGAAGATTTTTATTCAAGGCACAATATTCAACTTTCCGAGGAATGTTAAATATAATAAATAATCATCAACCAGGGCCACAGAGATGGATGTCAAGAATAGAAGCAATAGATTACAGTTTCTCATTTAATCTCGTTAGTATCGCACACTCATTCACAACACCAGGCCAGACTACCACATACTAATCTCAATTCGTTGGAGTCCATCGAGATGTGTAAATATATTGGCGCCCTCCAACGAACTGACACAGAGGTCACTCACCATCACCACCGGAATGTTCATTCGTTTATTTCTCTTTGCCGTACCTGTACAGGTGCAAAAAAAGTAGGTAGTATCTAGTATACAGAATTTTTTAATTGACTGCTACACACTGTGATTTCAAAACTTGCGTTTAGCAGCGCAAAAAGTAGATGCAAAAAGCTCTGTGGGGGAATTTATTTAATTCAAATGAAAAGAAAGAAGTCAACCAGTCATTTCAGAAATATAAGGGATTTCTGTTTTCAACAACACTCAAAAAAATATTGAGGTCCCCTCCAATCTACAATAGATATTATATAGAATAGATTCAAATGAAATGATTCTTTCAGAGGTTTCTCGTATCATTCGTTAAAAACTCAATAGTCGTTGTAAACATCTAGTGGCCAGAAGTGTAACGATCTATCGACTGAGGTTTATTATATTTGGTCATATTCAGCAGGAATAGACAGTCGGAGAGTCTATTGTTTATACGAAATTGGTATATACAAAAGAGAAAAAAATGAAATAAATTTTTAAAATATATAAAAAAATATCTTGGTTCAAAATAGCGATTTATCAACTATCTTCTAATTCTTTTTGACTCAAGTTTCCATTGTAGGTATTTATTTTATTTTGACAGAAGTTTATTTCAGTTGTTTTATAGAATATTTATTTATGTTGTTTTCGTGATGCTATGGCTGTATTTCATTTGAAAATATACATTTCACTTCCACTTTCGCCTTTGTTATGTATTCGAGTTTTCTTCAACAACTCTATGAATTCGTTTCTGATTCTTACGTTGAATTTCATTTCTCGATCAAATACCCAGTATTAATTATGCCTTTATTCTCGCTCTTATCGAATATAAGAGGAAGTTTAATGTTTTATTACAATTTTGTTTTTATTCAAGCCTTCGAGTTTCAAAAAGCTCGAATTTTCAAGCTTCTGTGAAAAAACCTGACTTCAAGTTTGAGCTTGACTTGAGCTTCATTTGATTTCATAGATCGTGTGAGTGCATATATGCACTCTATCATGATGACTTTTACTTTCCGCGTCTTGTATAACAATAAAATGATCCGTCATTTTCGCAGTTTTTTCAATACACTTATTTTTATTCTGCATTGGTTCTCTATGTGTTGAGACTATATCAGTATCAGAATACGATGAGTTTTCGTTTGGGTACTGGTCCTCAAAAGAATCTGCTTCTATTTTCGACAAGATGTCAGAAAAGTCACTCATTTTATTTCCACCTTCTAACCTAACACTATATATATATATATATATATATATATATATATATATATATATATATATATATATATATATATATATATATATATATATATACAAGACGAATTATTCAAAATCCGTAGATCAATGAATAATCCCTCCTGACAAGAGTTAGTTTCCAAATCTGCCCGCCATGCACGCAGCCCCCAAGCGCCACAATAGTGCAACCAAGCAGGATGCCGAGAAAACGAAGCGGCAGACTGCAGTTTCGCCGTTATTAGGAGCTCATCAGTGTCGCATATCGCTTCTCAAATATACATATATAGACTCCACGCGAAGTTTATCGCGGAAGATATTTGACCAAATATTTACCGACGGGAGGTTTATCTCGGAAGCAGAGCACTATTCCAGCGGGATCATTTCGCTCGTTTTCTACAGTTGATGTGATTCACGAAACGGCGAAAGATGTATCCCAAATGTTTGGAGTTTTTAACGTTTCCACATTTGTTTGTTACTGTTCGTATCTTTCTCGAAGTCTGGTAGCGGGTTCGCCGTGTCGGTCCATAGAGGGCGACTCTCGTACGTATGTACGAGGTGCGTCCTTTCTGGAATTGATAGGGTACCCCGATGTAGCTTGGTAGGATGCTGAGAAGCAATATGCGACACTGATGAGCTCCTAATAAGGGCGAAACTGCAGTCTGCCGCTTCGTTTTCTCGGCATTCTGCTTAGTTGCACTATTGTGGCGCTTGGGGGCTGCGTGCATGGCGGGCAGATTTGGAAACTAGCTCTTGTCAGGAGGGATTATTCATTGATCTACGGATTTTTTAATAATTCGTCTTGTCTCAAATTTACATATATAGACTCCACGCGAAGTATGATTAGCTGTCTCCCAAAAATATGGAAATATTGAAATTGTGCGTTAATGCGTTAATTTCTTGGAGCAGCGTATATCTCTAACC
The DNA here is from genome assembly GCA_013387265.2 of Cryptolaemus montrouzieri. Lineage (NCBI taxonomy): Eukaryota > Metazoa > Arthropoda > Insecta > Coleoptera > Coccinellidae > Cryptolaemus > Cryptolaemus montrouzieri. Next base: position 34,086,533 of record JABFTP020000103.1, read on the forward strand.
TCTAACTGAAACCCTGTATTAATATATCGACGAAAAAACCAATTCTCAAAGCTATTCCAACCAGATTCACAAGATTTATATATCAAGCAGGCTTGAATCGAATACGTAGAGCGCGGACGGTAATTGAAAGCAATAAAATAAAATTGAAACTCCCTTTAATGCCGTATAGTCGAGCAAGACCTCGACATGATTCCGTAAACTCGATAGCATTAATTTCATCGTATTTACATTGTTCCATTCCGAGTTAAGGAAGCAAAAACATCTCTGGAAAACAATTGAATTCTCCAATTAAACGGTTACTGGATTAAATGTGGGCTAGGACAATTTCATCAATTCTGGACGACGAGATGGCGACATGCTTCTGAAATGTTGGATGTTCGTTTAGTGATAGATTTTTATAGAGATATGAAGGAATTGTATTGAGTCGATAGAGAAGTATAAGAATTTTTAATTATATTAATCATCAAGGGATGAGGATATTTGAACTGATGAGCGAGTATACCGAGGGATATCGGATTAGTACTTTGTTTGACCAATGTGTGCTCCATCCGAATAAACAGTTTGTTTGTAGCACAAGTGATAAATTATCCGTGCCTCATAGCACTGAAATGGTTGAATTGATTCGTATAAAAAGAAAGTAGAAAAGAACAGGGCAAGAGCAGCAACCCAAAGAGTGGGACCATCGCTACCTCAGCTAGTTTTGTAGAATATTATTGCCTGTATTCAGTGTTTGACTCAGTTTATTGATATGTGATTTAAAGGTTAATTGGGACATTTGTGTTAGACCAAGATATTTAAAATATATGATTTAGTGGAGAACCATCTTTTTGATTATAGAACGAAGCGGATTGTCATTAGAGAGTTGGTTCACAATATCTAGGTTGGCAGTTAAAACTTGTTCGAAGTATCCATATTTATCGTGACGAAGATGTGAAAGAATCTCGTTGGCATTTTGAGAATATCTCTCAAGTATAAACTGAATAATATTTCTGCACGAATAAATCCCTGTGTAAGGTCATTATTGAGGACGAGAAATATGCTTTTCACTCTCCAAAACCTAAATAATTTGGTCAGACATATTTCCTATCGATTAACTAATGAATGTTAATATCAAAAATAAGTATTGTAACGCTTCTTAGTTCTTGAAACTATTAGTGGGTTCAAATTGAACACTTCAAAGTTACAAAAACTCTAACTAATTCATTTACACGTAAACTGAACAATTAAACGATTAACTTCTATAACTAATTTTTATAATACAATCGATACTGCTTAATTTGTTTTCAACACTTTGTCTACTTATTCGCGCTCTTCATTCAAACTGAATTTTCTGCGCTTCGCGATGTTTCTTCTTATATACAAACTTGAATGTTCGAGAGCATCCGTTTAATTTCGGCTTTGTTCTAGATCTTCGTTCGAGAGCCTTCTGTAACACTGGTTTCTCAGTAATTCGGTGTGCTGAAACTTTTAGATCTTTCTCAAATTCTCTCGAAAGTGCACAGCAATTCGTCATTCCGTCGGGCAGTGATAGGGTCGGCTTCAGGGACGATTGGAAATCGTTAAACTGCCCCCCTCTTAAAAACTGTTCTGTCCCAGAGCAGACTGAGTCTTTGATCACTATGACGGAATCAGCATTTATTTACAGCTTTACATCTCCCTTGTTGATGGAAATAACATTCAACTGTCTTCTCTCCTTGTCTCGAAAGTGTATGATTGAAATCGCACATAGCCAAAGGCGGATAATTTCAGATAGGACAAATTCGAACGAAATATACATTACTTAGTCTTTTCAGTTCAGGAAGCAACTCTGTTGGAGCAAAGTAAATGCTTTTACCAATGTGAAATATTAGGCAGATAATCATTTTTTAAAAACTACTCATCTGCTGAAGCCACAGTGGGGTGGAACGTGTCATAATATAGTGAAATTTGAGCATAATTTTTTTTATGTAATGAAGAAAACTTAAGTATCTTTAAAATTTTCGAAAAGATTACTACAAAGACATCAAAAAGCTTCAGCATTTCTTAGCAAGTCTATCGTTCTAAAATTAGATTATGTTGAGAAAATTACATTCGTTATGAGAAAGTTGAGAAATTTTTCTAAAGAGAAGATTGTGTTTAGATTTTCATTATGAACTTAGAAAACGTTCAGCAACTAACTTCAGTAATTCACACTGTATCTCTATCAGGTTGTGGTTGAACTGAAAAAATTTGAATTCCCTTGAAATCATATCATTAGTTCAAATGGAAGATCAATTGAAACTAATCTAATTGATTTCGTTGAATTTCCGTAGAGTGGATTCGGGCAGCGCTCATAGGTTGATATTATTGATTATTTCAGCAAAGCCTTTGATAGTATTAATTTCGATAACCTTATTTCTATTTTGCTGGCATCGGCGCGTGTGGCTCAATATTGTGCTGGTTTGGGTCCTACTTAACGAGCAGGAGATAATTTGCCTCTATCAACTCATATGTCTCTGAGTCTTTCTCTTAATCTTGTGTACCTTAGGATTCTCATTTGGGACCCCTACTGTTTATTATTTATATAAATAATATATAACAAAAAGTTACTATATGCGAGATTTCGCAATGTGTAGACACATCGAAGAAAATTATTATTCAAGGAAAAATATTCAACCTTCCGTAGAATATTAAATATCCTCCGCTGAAGGAGATAGTCTACCGATCTACTCTTCATAATCACCGTCAACCGAGGCCACAGAGCAATGGCACAGAGCAGTGTCAGATGTCACGAATAGGAACAATGGACTGCAGTTTCGGTCTCGTTTGACCTCATCAGCATTGTCTACCCATTCGTAACACCAGGCTATGCCGTTACCTACTCATCTCAATTCGTTGGGGAGAACGTAAGCATGTAAATGTCACTGCGTCCTCTAACGAACCGAAATTATTTGCCGATGACCTCAATATTTTCATGGAAAATAATCACCCTGGGGACTGTCTAACTCTGCAGCTTGAATTGGACAATTTCAACTTCTTTTTCAGGATAACAGGCCTTCATTTGAATCTAATAAAATGTCGAGCAATATCTGATACGCGTGAAAGAATGTTTTAAGACTTCCTTATTTCTTAAATAACACTCTACTCTCTAGAATCGAAACTATAAAAGGGGGTGGTATTTGATCCAAAACTCTTGTTTAATATTCGTGTCGACTATGTCGTTAATTCTAGTAGCCGAATGTTAGGTTACTTAACATTGTAAATATATAAACAACAGAAGAGTATTACTAGCCCTCTATTCTGTTTATATTTCTTGTAAACTAAACTTCGCTTCGCTTGTTCATCATCATCATCATCAAGCAGCTCGTTCTGTCCACTGCTGGACATAAGCCTCCCGTAAACTATGCCACATCCTTCTGTTCTGTGCCGTCTGTATCCAATTCGTCTGGATGCGTTTTATATCGTCAGACCACCTTGTTGGGGGACGTCCTATACTTCTTTTTGCTTCGTGTCTGGGTCGCCATTCTAGAATTTTCTTGGTCCATCTTCCGTCGGTGGTTCTTGCCAGATGTCCGGCCCATTTCTACTTAAGTGTGGCGATCCTACTAATAGCATCCTCAACCCCACTCCTTTGCCTGATTATGTCATTTGATATTCGGTCTCTAAGGTACAATCCGAGCATGCATCTCTCCATGGCACGCTGGGCCACTCGAACTTTATTGGCCGATTTCTTGGTCAGAGTTAAAGTTTCCGCGCTGTAAGTCATGACAAGCAATATACACTGGTTGTAAACTTCGTTTCAAACAAATTGGGATATCTGATTTTAAGATATTGCTCAGTTTACCAAACACTGCCCAATTAAGGCCAATTCTTCTAAAGATTTCACAGGTTTGGTTGTCTCGACTTATTTTGATTTCATGTCCAAGATATTTGTAGGCTTGGACTTGTTCAATTTCAGCATCACCTATCTGAATATTTCCACTTGTAACGAGATTGGTCATATATTGTGTTTTAGACGCGTTCAGCTTTAGTCCAACCCTTTCAGAAGCTTGTTTCAGCCTTTCAAGCATTTCTTTTGCATCTCCTATGTTGTCGGATATGGGGACGATGTCGTCGGCAAACCTAAGGTGGTTCAAGTATTCCGCATTAATATTTATACCCATATTTTCCCAGTCTATCCTTTTGCACATATACTCGAGTAGGGTTATAAAGAGTTTTGGCTAAATCAGATCTCCCTGTCGCACGCCCCTCTGTATTTCGAATGTTTCTGTTTTTGCGTGAAGTTTCACACAAGGTGTGGCATATATGTACTTTATCTGTGCCATGTATCGATGGTCTATGCGACACTCAGCTAGAGCCTCTAACATTTTACGTTGGTTTATGGTATCGAATGCCTTTTCATAATCTACAAAGATGAGAACCAGGGGTTTATTGTATTCGAGGCATTTTCCTATTAAGGTTTTAATAGTTTGTAGATGATCATTCGTACCAAATCCGCTCCGGAAACCAGCCTGCTCGTAGGGCTGGTAGAAGTCAAGCTTGACTGTCAACCTTTTGTAATAATTTTCATATAGAGTTTGTATATGTGCGATGAAAGGCTGATGGGTCTATAGTTGTTAAGGTCAGTGATGTTTCCTTTTGTGCATTATCACTACCACGGCGTTGTTCCATTGGGTTGGAGTTACACCTCCGTTAGGCATGCATTGAACAACTTCTGGATCTCTCGCAGCAGAGTCCCTCCTCCTGCTTTCAGAGATTCTACCACAACCTCATCATCACCAGGTGCTTTATTATTTTTCATTTCTGCTAATGCCGTTGATATCTCATCTATGTTATATCTGGTATATCTTCTGACCCAACGTTTAGACTTTTAGGTAAAGGGTTTTCTTCTGTTTGGTTTTCTCTTAGTCGATAGAGCTCTTGGTAGAAACCTTTGGTAATTTCAAGGATTTCATCTTCATTCGTTGTTACGTTCCCTTCCTTGTCCGCCAACTGCCAAATATTTTTCTTTCCTGGACCCAATCTTCGTCTTAGTACTTTCAAACTCCTGTTCTCCTCAATCACTCTCGTAATCATCTCTGTATTGTAGTTTTCGCTTGTTAGGAATCCGCAATACTTAGTTTATATTGATAGGCTTGAAAAAGTGCAAAAAAGATTTCGTGGCTCCAAACGTAACTTTCGGTTAATATTGGGTAATCCTGAAAATCACTCTCTTCGACTTGCACATTTTGGAGTACTGTCTTGTAGCGACCGTAGAAGAATTCCTTACTTACGATTGAGGAACACAATTAGTACCATGAATCACCAATGTTTCGTATGCTTCAATCTCCTAACTCCTGTAGTACTTCAATAATAGGACAGTAATAAAAAAATATCAAATTATTGAAAATTATATATTCTAATGAAATTAAATTCGTGGTTTCATTTTTGTTACTCTTCTTGTTTGGGTTTTAAATTGTAAGTTATTAAACTGTTTTTGGATTTATCTACTAGTTCATGAATTGATTAAACTCAAATTTTCATCTTTCTTTTTTGTGTAGACTGATTTTATTTCACAGTGAATATTGATATTAGATTTAACTCATCTGTTTGTATTCCTATGATAAATAAATGAGTAGATAAATGAATAAAGCATATCTTCTATGAAGTATCACTCGACTTTCGTTCCCAATTCAAAAATTTGAGGGTCGATATTGAATATAACTATTTTATGCTTAGTTGGGGACTGGAACCTTTGGCGTTGACTAACACTAAAGATGTAAGCAACCCCACCTTGTCGAAGTTGTATTACCTTCCCAATGTCCATTAACCTGGATAGGCAATGCGATCAATTATATCAGAAATAGATACACCTACTTATAAGATTGCAAAATAGTTATCAAACGAGTTCAAAAATCTCTCAACACGATTTCAAAGTTTTGTAGTTGATAATTCTTTAGAATTAATAAATAAGATCAAAGATATTCAGTTACAAGTAGGAGACATTTTGGCCTCGTTTGATGTTATTTCATGATATCCAAGCACACCTGTACCACATGCCCTAAAGGATTTAAAGAATGTCTCCATACGAACAATCTAGATCCCAAAATTATCAACGAATTTACAAGAATCAATTTTATAAACCATACGCAGGCACAGCCATGGGAAATTGTCTTTCGCCTTTTATTGTCAACTCATACATCAGCAAATTTCAAACAACTATACCAAGTTGTTCAATAAATTTTGTCGTTCGATAAGAAAAACACAATGTTGTGGTTCAAAATACACTTTATTATTCAGTATAATCTATCTGACCATTGATACACTTGCTCCAACGATCCTTCAATCTGTGGATCCTATCCCTGAAGTGAGAATCCGAAAGGTCTGCAAAATACGCTTCAACAGCCGTTATGACATCTTCATTTGATAGAAAACGCTTGCCACGCATGAATTTTTTGAGATCTGGAAACAAATGGAGGTCGCTGGCGGCCAAATCTGGTGAATACGGTGGATGCTCCAACAATTCGAACTTTAATTTATAGATTTTAGCCATTGTCAAAATGCTCTTGTGACACGGTGCACTGAATTGATGAAAACGGATTTTTTTCTTCTGCAAACCTGTTTTTTTTTTACGATTTTTTTTCTTTAACTGGTCCGAAAGGTTGCAATAATATTCAGAATTAATTGTTTCACCAGTTTCCAAGTATTCCACAAACAAAATTTCTCTAGCATCCCAAAAAAATGATGCCACAACCTTCTTGGCCGATTTCCGGACACGAACTCGTTTCGGAGCCGAACAACCAGGTTCACACCACTCTTTAGCCTCTTGTTCTGATTTCGGATCATGGTGATAGACCCAAGTCTCACCCATTGTGATGAATCGACTCACAAAATCCACTTTATCCTTTTTAAAACGCTCCAAATGTTGCTGAGAAAGTCGCATTCGAATGTGTTTTTGTTCCATTAATAGAGAATGCGGTACCCATTGTGTACACAGCTTTCTAAAACCCAAAATTTCACTTAAAATATGGTTCACATTGCCAATGAGACGTGTAGAGCCTCCACTTAATCCCTCTCAGTCAATCGACGATCTTCCGAAACCATATCCTGTATTTTGGCTATGATTTCTGGTGTTCATGCGCTTTTTGGACGTCCTTCAAGTGGATTGTCTTCAAGGCTTGTACGCCCACCTTTAAATTCAGCAACCCATCTTTTCTGCTGTTCTAATTGTAGGTGAACAATCATTATACACTCTTAACATTCGTTCGTGAATTTTTTTTGGTGCTACACCTTCCAAAAATAAGAATTTTATCACTCCACGATATTCAATTTTTTCCATTGTACAAAAATATTGTGACACGATGACACTAAATGGCTTGTAAACAAAGAATGACTTGACAGATTGAAATGACCTTCACATACGTTCATATGAAGAGTGTACTGACAAAACGAAAACAAATTTGGACTAGTAGCAAGTAGCAATGCCCTCTCTTATCGAACGACAAAACTTGTTGAACAACCTGGTAAGTCAAAATTTTGAATATTTTCCTAGAGTGTGGTACAGGCCTGTCGATGATATATTTGTTGTTTTTGATATCAAGATGGCTATCTTGGAAAATTTCCTAGAGAAATTAGTTAAATAATCAACACGATTCGATTAAATTCACTTATGAAGTAGAAAAAGATAACCAGTTGGCTTTCTTGCACACACTTGTCACCGGAAATAACAATTTCTTAGAATTTGATGTTTACAGAAAGAGCACTGCCGCATTCCTTTCGACTCTTTCCATTGTCCATAGCAAAAATGGCTAGTTTACAGTTCCTAATTCACAGATTAATTAGTTTTTCCCTAAATGAAAGGAGGTTTTAGAAAGAAAAAGCTCTTATAAGGAATGTAGCTACTTTAAATGGTTATAATGATAGTACAGCCAATAAGTTAATCAATAGATACACATATAAAGATAAATTGTCTAATGCAACTTCTCCAACCGGAAGAACAAAAAAAAAAAGAAATTCGTTTCTTTACCTTTCGGTCCGCGATAGACCAAAGGATTGCATAAAATATTTAAAAATATTAACATAAAAGTAGCCTACAAATCAAATTCAACTTTGAAAACCTCACTCGGAAACCCAAAAGACAAAGTTAACGCGTCCTAAAAAAGTGGCATATATGAAATTAGTTGTAAAGATTGTGAAAAGAAGTATGTTGGACAAACTAAACGATCTGTTAAGACTAGTTTAAAAGAACATGAAGCACATTTAAGATACGGACGAACAGAAAAATCTAGTGTTGCCCAACATGCTTTTGATCAAGACCATAGAATAGATTTTGAGAATGCTAAATTGATAAAAAAATGTTAAAAACGAAAGTACACTAAATGCTTTTGAGAGTATCCACATAATGAAATGCAAACATTCATTAAACAGGGACAACGGTCCCGTTCCGTTCAGTGTACTCTACAGTTTGTTAGATTTGACACGCCCCCTAAGCGCGTTTGACCAATCAGAACGCTCAATTTGTCAAACGCGTCTAGTAGCAGGGATAGATTAAGTATAAATTATAGAGCCATGTAGAAATAGATTGATTCTTTATTTGAGTACCAGTTTTAAAACTTTCAACTTTACATCTCTTATTGGTTTTAGAGGAAAATAGTACAATTTTTTGCTTCTAAGCCGTGATCTGAGGGATCTGAATGTAACTTAAAATAACTAAATTAAGTACAATTCATTTTGTCTTCCTAGTGGCGACGGTCTTAACATATTTATTTCAAAAGATTATTATATCTAATCCAGGTCGAAGCACCATCCTGGGCCTTTTGTATTTTCTCGGTTCATCTTCCTCGTAGTCTCCTAGGGTGTTCACCAATGGATTTGGATGTTCATCAACTGCTTGGAATGCTTTCTCCGCTGTCTCTCTGATGAACTCCATCACAGTCGGGATCTGCAGATTTCGATGTATCTAGGGCTTTCGCATGTACAAGGGACGTCCACGGTCATTCTCAATGCTTTGTTCTGCAAGACTTGGAGTTTCCGGATATGACATGCAGCTGCATGTCCCCAGACTGTTGATGCGTATGTCATCATGGGCCTGATGATGGTCTTGTAGAGCTTCAGCTTGTTCGCTGCGGTCAGAATGTTCCACCTATTCATCAGGTGGTACAGGAAGGCTCGGGCTGCCTTCGCCTTGCTCGTGCAGTCTTCCACATGTTGACGCCATGTCAGCCGCCAGTCGGGTCTGACTCCCAGGTATTTGGTAATCTGCTCCTCGGGGCTACGTCTTCTTCGGAACAGAAAGAGTGCCGAGCTCTTTTGTGGGTAGATGGTGATCAGCCCCTTGGTAAACTATTCCTCCAATTGGTCTGCGGCCTCTTGGAGTCTCCTGATTATCAAGTAGGGAGCTGTCAATCTGATCATTATTACCGTGTAATCCGCAATGAGGGCTTAGCTCGTGTTGGGGGTCTTCGGGGCGCCCGAGGTGTAGATGTTGAACATCAACGGCGCTAGTAGTGATCCTTGTGGTACTCCTGCTTTCATCCTCCTGGTGGAAGAGCGGGTATCGCCTATGCGTACCACGAAAGGCCTTTTTCTCAGGTATGACCGGACCAAGCGCACCAGGGCAGGTGAGAAGTTTGTCTTCAACATCTTGAAGAGTAGACCTCCATGCCAAGTCCTATCGAACATCTTTGCGTTATCGAATAGTGTCAAACCGGTTGACTGGTTCCCATCGAATCCATCACTGATGAAATCAACCACTCGGAGAAGTTGCTGTTGTGAAGAGTGGTTTTCTCTGAAGCCAAATTTCTCATCGTCAGGCGTCGCAGGATAATCCGCTCTACAGTCTTGCAGATCGTTGACAGGAGACTGATAGGCCTATAATGCTGTGGAAAGGAAGCAGACTCACCCGATTTCCTGATGACAACCACGTCCACTGTTTTCCATTTTTCAGGAAAGTGTTGGAGCCACATACTCGCTTTGCTGATTGATGCTAGCTGTCCAAGAGTTCGTTGAGGGAGGTTCTTGTGCTTGTTCAGTGCTCTGTTGCTAATCTCATCTGGTCCAGGTGCTTTTCTCACTTTTGTTCGAGAGATTACGCTTTTTAGCTCTTCCGTGGTGGTAGGTTGGATGATCTCCACGTTATTTTTGGCTAGACGTCTCCGGACTTCTGCTTCAGTTCACTCCACGTGGTAGAGTTCGGCTTCCGCATAGTTTACCGTGAACTGTCGTTCAAGGCTGTCGGCGAAGGCTTCTGCTTTGTCTGAAACAGAAAATACTAACCCTCGTTCCCTTGTATGTGTGGCATGGGTGTCGTCATTTAGCGTAGAATTTTGGCCAATATTCACAGTGAATGGTCATCCTTTTCTAAAGATTCGATCTTGACGGCCCAGAATGCATTGCGGTGGTCCTCCAAGACTATGTTCACCTCCGTCACCAGGCGGTTGTATTCTCGTCGGTGCTGTGGGTCCCAGGTTCTCTGGAAACTTCATCTGGCCCTGTTTCCCTCTCTGATAATCTCAAGAATGGCATCAGGGAGTTTGTTGGGTCGACGTTTGGTTTCGTTTGTCTTTGTGCACGCTTCCACTGTCTGCCTGACGGCTCTGTCCAGGTCGTCGGTCGACTCTAGCTTGCACAGGGGCGGCAGGTTCTGTTGGACGTGGTCTGTGAAAGCATCTCAGCATGTTGACCTGGTCTTCTGAGTTGTTTCCTTGTTCGGTAAGTTACCTAAAAGGAGAAGAACTGGGTTGTGATCTGATGTTAGGTTAGATTTCCGTTAACTGCAGTTAGGTTGTATGAAAGCGACACTTTTTTCATAACAGCGATGTCAAATACATCACCAAGCCCTCCGTTGTTATGGTGAGTTGGTTTTGGAGCTCCATCTAGCACCAGGTCACCTTCGTCAGCGTAGTTCCTTAGGATGTTTCCATTCAGGTTGCTCCTTCTGCTGTTCCACGATGGGTCTTTGCAGTTGAGATCGCCCGCTGCAATCGTCGAAGAATCAGCTTCAAACAGCTTATCCAGGTCTGATTGCAGTAGTAGTCACTGGGGGGCCTTATACACTAAGATTAGTCTCAGGGTTCCTATTGAAGCAGTTTGAATCTCCACTGCTGTCGCTTCTACGTGCTCCAAAGTATCAATTTGTGCAGCGTGGTGTTCCAGGTTGGATCTGACGTAAATGGCAGTTCCTCCTCCTCTTCGGTCCTATCTGTCATTTCTGTACATGGTGTAATTGGCAATCTTTGCTGAGATAGCTTCGCGAAGATGCGTCTCACTAACCATGATGACGTTCAGATCCAGTCTCCCAGCGAATTCCTGTAATTACAGTTTCTTCTCCCTGATGCTGTTTGCATTCCAAAATGCTATCTGTAAAGAAAGAGGATTAAGTCAAAGTTAAATAGATTGAGTGTACTATCATCTCCTGATGATGCCAACTTAGTTGGCGAAATGCGCGTCGAGTATTCGAAATGAAGTTTTGGTCTAGTGGTGTACAGTGTTTTTAGTGTTATTTTATGATCGAGAAAATGATCCTCTCCAATCAACAATCGACCATTTAATGATTCCGTTACGTTTTCGTGGATCACCTTGTATATCAACATTCATTTGTATACAGATACAATGAAATGTATGTTAATAGTTTTTTTAGAGAAACGAGATAACTTTGTAATAAAACTTTCAGCATGTTAACATCAGTAGGATCTTGGCGATATATACGGGAGCACTTGAGCGTCAAACACGGAAATGCAATTTGAATTTACTGTTTCAATGTTACAACGAATTTGAATTAACTATCAAATGAGTTTGTGTAGTAGATTTAGATAGTGTCTAACCTATTTATTTCTATATTAAAGCGGTTGTAAGAGACTTAAAACGATAACGATATACAGGGTGTTGTTAATGGTTGTTAAAAATGTGAGAAGAATATATTTTTTTAATACAGTTCGTTGCAATTGAAACAAACTCCCCTCAATAACTCGGCTGGTTTGATTTTTTTGTTAATTTCCTAATACAGGTTAATTTTGTGTGAGAGGGGACATTTTTTGTTGCATGTTTCATTTACCCTATATCAACCCCTACTGCTCAAACAGTCGATCGATAGTGCTTATTGAGTAGATCTCGAGGAGAAAAAAAATTTAATCATGTTAATTACGGTTAAGTGCATTTGTCTTGCGTCAGTTGCAATACCTAAGCGTGGTAACTCTGAGAGGCATCATAAAACGGTTCATAAAAAATGTGAAAAGGATTTTCCGCTACAGAGTGAATTGAGGAAACGAAAAGTACGTGATTTGATATCTTGTTTAAAAAAAGAACAAACCATGTTCATAAGATCAGCCAAACAATCAAAAGCTGCTACGATCGCGTCATTTGAAATATTTCATATATTGGCGAAACACAAGAAACCATTCGAAGATGGATCGGTTGTGAAGGAAGCATTTATTGAAGTGGGTGAGACTTTATTTGGAAATTTTAAACATAAAACAGAAATCACGTCTGCTATTAGAGAATTTCAGTTATTTTGTTCGACTATCACAAGGCGTATTGAAGTTATGAATCAGGACATGACAGATAAACTAAAACATGATATCATGAAATGTACATATTTTTCTTTACAGTTCGACGAATCCACCGATATGACAGACACTGCCCAGCTGTGTATTTTTATTTGAATGGTATTCAATGACATGTTGGCTAAGGAAGAATTTTTGACAATCATTCCTCTGAAGGGGAAGACCCGTGGCAAAAATATATATGACGTTTTCTTCAATTCTGTAAAAACTATAAGCTACCAATATATAAATTAGTGTGCATTACAATCGATGGAGAACCAGCAATGACTGGAAACAAAAACGGTTTTGTGGCATTGTGTCGAATGAAGATTTCCCTTAATTTTTTTTTATTCCATTGCATCATACTAGACGAAAGAGGTGATGACATTCAGATGTTGAAAAACTAAAAATGGCTGACTGATTTGGCATTATTGACTGACATCAAAATTCACTTAAACACCATTAACTTGGATCTTCAAGCTAAAGGAAAACTATTATTGATATGAATAGCGCAGTAAACGTATTCAAAAGTAAATTGCAACTTATGATAGATCAAAAAGGATCTGAAACATTTTCTGTCTTTGAAAGCAAGGATTCCTCAGTTGAATTAAGATACGTATTAAGCTGAATTATCAAATATTTTGGGACAATTCGAAATGCGTTTTTATGATTTCAGTAAATTGGAAAATATGACATCATTTATATTTCATCCTTTTTCATGTAAAAACATTGAGGATTTAGCTACTGAAATAGCAAGTTATTTTAATATGAACTCATGATCTGTTGATGATGATGATGAGTTGGTGCAGATTATTTCAGATATACATCTGAAAGCTACAGCATCTGATACAAATTTCTGGTGTTTCATATCTGAAGATAAATATCCGAATCTAAGGCAAATCGCTGACGATCATATGTCTTCATGCTTTCGATTAGCACTCAGTGGTTACGTACCATCTTATGAAAAGTATCCTGAGGAAATGTAGTGCTACGATTCGAAATCCAAAGTCACTCCTTAGTTAAGTTCAACATCATATGTAACTCTTTTGTTTTGTGACAACCAATTAACTCGCAATTTTGAATAACTATGAGTTTTTTCATTGATATTATAGAGAAGATCCTAACTAAACCTAACCCAAACCTTGACTAAAATAATGTATATTATGCGGAAAGCTAATATCTATATATGCTACGGTACACCCTACCTAGAAAGGAAGATAAGTAGGGTGTATCGTGTATGTACGACAACTCTGCATCACACATACTTGCAGCCTCTCAGAGTCGATCGTAAGTAGTCTAAAAATATTGAGGTAGATCGTCAGCAGTTCAAGTTTGAGCACCCCTGCTGTAGATGCTACAAATGAAAATGCTAGTTGATTTGTTGTCAGGTTCAGAAAATTTATTGAGTTATTAGTTTCTAATATAGACTTTGATATTGCCACGTACTTTATACAGCAAGTTGAGTTCTTTCTTTTATTTGGTTGTTGTATCATTCCCGACACAAAATTTGAACTTGATGTAATAATGGATCAAAATTCCCAAACCAAAACCAAAACTCCAACGACTTTGTTCGAAGGAAGAACTCAAAATGTTGTATAAAGTACGTGAGAATATCAAAATCTATATTGGAAATTAAATACTCAATAAATTTTTTGAACCTGACAACAAAATCGACTAACATTTTTCTTTATAACCTTTGAAGAAAAAAAAAACCTTCATAGACTCAACTATTCCCATGGAGTCATTCAATCATTTATATCACAAATTAGGAGCTTATAATTTATTGATCCATACATAGGGCCTTCTGCATTTCTCAGTCACCGACAAATTGCGGAATTAAACTAAATACTATCAGAAAAATTGCCTTAAATAACAAACTTCCTCTGGTTTTTATAGACAAAATTATCCAACGTAAAGAAAAACATCAAATAGCACAATTATCATATTGCATAAAAGATACTTGCTTGAAAAAATACGCTAGTTTCAACTACGCTGGTCCTCTTTCCAATAACTCAAGCAACTATTTTTCCAAATTCAAAACAACCACCTCTTTCTCAAGTGGTCTGAACTTAAACAAATTATTATTCAATGCTGAACAAACAATAGACAAATTAAAAAAATCTGGAGTTTACAAATTGCTTGCAATGAGTGTATGGTAGCTTTTGTTGGGCAGACTAGTAGAAATTTCGAAACCAGAAGTGTAAAGAACACTTATCCTCTCATAATAGTTCTCCAATTTGTGATCATATAAAAACCCACATTCAATAACATTAGATAATATCAAAATTCTTCATAATTGCGACAAAGAAGGAAAATCAATCTGTTGGAATGTATGGAAATCAATAAAATTTGTAAAAACCCTAGTGAAATGATCCTAAATAGCCAGCTAGACATTAATAGCTCTCGACTACTTAATATGAAATTAGGCTAGTACCTATAAAGGGTGATATGTAATAGTATGTCACAACTCGAGGGAGTAAATTTTCGTGCAATTTCAAGAAAAAAAGTTCATATAAACATAGGTCCGCAAAAGCTTCGTTACGGAGCTACAGGGTGTTGAAATTTCCGGAAAAAATTGTTTTGTTTCTTCAAAACTCCTGCAGTTTTTGAGATATTCAGCCCAAATTTGGAATGCAAGCTATTTTTTACAGTCTCGATCAATACACATCCTAAATTTTAACCAGAATCTACAAGGTGTTTTCTTTTCCAGAGCCCGAAATAAAAAGCTTTTGAACACCTGTAATTTTTTCGTATCTTCGACTGTTCTCGAGCAAAAAATCATTAAACGATTGTATGCATTCGCTTAATTGAAAGCACTTCTAATCAAAAAAATGACTAGTAGACTTTGATATTTTCATTTATTTATTTATTCTGACAACAGTTGCTAAAGTTGAACCAGTGTCTACTCGAATTGATTATTAAATCAACGATTAGTTTTGAAGTTATTGCTATAAGAAAAATTAATTTCACTAACGCCGAATTGGCTGATATCCATTTCATAACGGTCTGGCTGACGGAAACACAAAAATGGCTAATTTCACTAACACCAGACAGGCGAACATTTTAAATATCCACAGAAGGTAAAGGGAAACTGGTACTTTTCTGCAAATAATCATTTAAAAAGTGCATTTCAAACTATGAGAACTCCAGATATTGAGGAAGCAGTTTTAAATTAAATTGTTTTGAATCCTCATCTATGTACAAGAAAAATTGGAAATCAGTTGTATATTTCACATGTTCTAGTTTGGAGGATTCTCCACGACTTTTTATTGTACCCGTTTCATTTTCAACGCGTCCAAACACTACTTCCTCGAGATTTTCCTTCAAGACTGAATTAATGCCAATGGTTCTTCGATAAAATTAGAGAAAATGCTCATTTTGATAGTGAAATAATGTTCACAGACGAAATTAACTATTCAAGAACTGCTATCACAAATTTTCATAATAATCATTGTTGGGCTGAGGCAAACCCCCATTTGATTGAAGAATCTCATCGTCAGGAACAATTCTTACTGAATTTCTGGGTTTTTTTGCCTAACAGACTAAACGGTCCCGCTTATCGGCTATTTCTTGAGGAGGAGTTACCTTTATTGCTCGAGGATGTGCCACTTTTGGTGAGAAACATAATGTGGTTCATGCATGACGGGGCACCAGCACATTTCAGTGGAGAAGCTAGGGAAGTCTTATTCATTTATCATTTCTTTGCCCAAAGTATTACATAATTACATGCAAATACTCCACAGAGAGTAATAAAACTCTATTCGAGGTGAGGCATGAAAACTACAGAAAAATAAGGCTGAAGAATCAACCATAACTGAAACTAAAACAATAAATTAACAGAACGTACTAAAATAGTACTTCAGACATTTAAGAAAAACCCAAGTACCCCTATACCAATAATTTTAAATTTTAAAATCATTTCCATTATTGAAACAGCAAAGTCCCCCGATTTCAAAACCCAATTCTATCTCTCTCCCTGTTACACAGATACAAATTTTTCAATCTATTTTTTAAATTTCTTTTATAAGAACCTGTCGTGGTTTTTAGAGCCTTTAAATCATCACGAACATCATTAAATAGTTTAAGAGCCTTGATATATCTATCCTTGAATCGTATTGTCTTGTTTATTTTAGGTAGGATTATATTCCTACTTCTGGTTCTTGTGCCAATGGGGTGTTTTTGATTGAATGTTTCATAATGGTATTGGAGTGACTCATATGCAAAAATCTGTCCAATGTTCAGTATATTTTCAGGAGAAACAACTGATTTTTTTCAATTACTTTCAATAATTTATGCTGCAGTGACTCTAACAAAGACAGACAATTGCTGTACGCACCTCCCCAAGCAATACTACCTTATGTGATAATACTATTGAATAAAGCATGATGAATCAATTTCAGCGTTGCACTGGACATAAATCGAGTAAGCCTGTGAAAAACGAAAATCAAGTAGTTCGTTTTGTTGACGATGTATTCAATATGTTTATTCCATTTTAAGTTGTAGTCAAAAACAATCCCCAAATATTTATAGTGTCCAACTCTTCTCAAAGACCTACTCTCAATTTTATATCTACCTCCCTCGGGACACTATCACAATAGTTTCCAAAAGATATAAATACAGACTTCTCAACATTCAATGACAATTTATTCAGTTTCAACCAAATGGCGACTTTTTCAAATTTTTATTCACATTATTTTATGTTTCTGACCATGTGCTTTCAGCTGATATAATAACTGTGTCGTCAGCATAGGGGATTCTTGAATAATACATTGAACAACCGATGGATAGGTTGGGGTGGGCCAGAACCATGGCCTCCTAGGTCCCCAGACTTAAATAGTTAAGACGTTTTCTTATGGGGATATCTCAAAAGTTTAGTTTATACCACTCCAGTGAGCACTGTAGAAGAATTGAGAAATCGAATAATAACCTCTTGTGACACGAAAAGAAATACCCCAGGAATATTTCAAAGAGTGCGTGATGATATGCGAAGAAGGACAGAGGCCTGTATTCTTGCAGGAGGAGGACACTTCCAGCAATTTATTTAGTTTTCAATTGTTCTTTTTTCAGTTCAATATTGAACAACTATAAGTTGAGTCTCAGAAGACGAGCTATCAAAATAAAAGCAAATTTTGGGCATACCTATCGAGTATTTCTATTATTTTTTTTATTTAGCGAATAACATACCTTCCAAATAATTAAAATTCAATAATTTTTCACTCGAAAACGGTTGGAGATACGAAAAAATTACAAGTGTCAAAAAAGTTTTCAAATTGAACGAAAATGACGGAAATTGATAGGTCGCTGATCAGTGGAGTACTACAAAAAAGTTTGAAAGGGCAAAATGAGACATGGCCTCGGAAAAGAAAACACCTTGTGAATTTCAGTTAAAATTTAGGACGTGTAATGATAGAGGTTGTAAAAATAGCTTGCATCCCAAATTTGGGCTGAATATCTCAAAAACTGCAGGAGTTTTGAAGAAAAAACAAATTTTTTCCAGAAACTTCAACACCCTAGGTCCGTAACGAAGCTTTTGTGAACCTATGTTTATTTAAACTTTTTTCTTAAAATTGCACGTAGATTTACCCACTCAAGTTGAGACATACTATTATGTAACATTCTGTATAAGTTAGTATGTTTCCTGCAGACCACATGAAAATGACTTGATGGACGAAACTGGTGGTGTTTGTGAAAATAAAATTATGGAAAGTATAAAATAAATTTTACTTCATCTTCGTTGAGATTTCTTTCTCTAAGTTTGCAAATGTCTATAATAGGTGTGTATTCTTCGTTTAATTCCTTGACAATAATTTGTTTTAGGCATAGATTCTCTTTAAATCAGTTTTCTTTGCTATTTTCATCTTCGCAACATGTTATTTGGAGGTTGTCGGTTCCAGTCTATTACGTCTTTTACATGTGTAGCTCATTTAGGAACTGACAATAGAACCACTTATGCCAGCTTTTCTATGTTAATAGCCAATCTCATTCTTCGGCAGAAATAAAGCATTCCTAGTGCATTTCAAATTCCCATGAAGAGCGAATTCATAATCAATCTTATCCTAAAAAAGTTATTAATTGTTCTGTATTCTCGAGCATATTAGGGCGTCCATCTCCGTTCTAAAGACTTCTTTTTTGCCATGAACACGCGACGTGAATTTTCTTGAACATTTCTGCTTACAATCTTGATTTCGAACCATTTTCCGAAGATAAAGCAACTGGTGTCGTTTGTTTAATTGGGCCATCTTCGCCTTCCCACTAAGTGAATTGAATCATTATTCACAACATTCTAACAAAATCGGTTCTTGAGATAGGCCACACGGCGCGCGCGGCGCGCTCTGGAAAATCAAAGGATGAAACAGGATCAGAAGGACGTCCGCCGACAGTTGTTTGGCGGCGGCAGACAGAGTGGCGTGGAGGTAAATGACTGCCGCCTCGTGAAAATCACGCGAATTTTCGTCTTGGCCGTAGTTATCTGAAATTTTTTTTATTTTTATACGTTGATTTTTAGAAACGATAGTGAAAAGAATGTGTGTTTTGTGTATGAATTTTTGTGGTTTTTATATTGCAGTTTCTCATTGATGGTGGGAAGAACATGAAGGTAGTATTAAGTTAAGGCATATACGTTAGGAATATATACAGGGTGACTCAACTTTCACTTATATTAAAGCTACCGTAGGAGCTAGAAAAAATGAGTGGAATGTTTTCAAGTTTTTTGGGAGAAAATATACAGGTGAAAACTTGTTCAGATTTTTCGTTTTCGTAGTACCAATGAAAATTAAGTGGTTCTCACGGTGTATATAGGTTCAAATATGCAGTGTTATTGAAACTAGAACTTCAAACCAATATAAATACTAGGTATGTCAAACGCCCTCAGACGAAGTAGTTTAGGCTATTCAAATCGTAGAATCATGGAGGTCAAGTTACAGGACCGCCTTTACCAATCATCTATTGGGATATACTTGATACAAATGATTGCTCACTATTAGTTCAAAATGCGAAGAGTGTAATCATGAATAAATCACTTTGTTCTTCTATTCGCACAAGGCACATCATCGAAAGAATCCGGAACATTCTGCAGGAAGTCGAGGTATGCTCGAGACTCCATTATGTTAGGAATAATTACTAGTCCCAACCAAGGTGCCCAAATATCGATAGAGAACTTTTCATGGTAGCTACGCTCGATTGTCTCATGAGGATTTTCTTCGGCAACACGTGATCGTTGTGGAAATTCATTCTACTCTCTCGCATAAATCCCATTTCTGCTTTAAATGAAACTAGTGAGCTCATTAAGATCACCTTTTATATCTAAATAGCCAATATACTAAACGCCTAATATACTGAATGCCTTATATACTAAACGCCTAATATACTTAGCCCCAAATATACTGAACGCCTTTTCATATTCAACTCTATACTGAACGCCTTGTTATATTCACTTCATTATTCATATTTATACTTAATAGTTCTTTATGTTTCATGGAACTCTCTCATATATTGCCTCAGTCATCCTTAGGGTAACGCACCTTCCAGTATTGTTTTATGAATACTGACTCATCAACCACACAAATTTCAACACTATTCACTACTATCCCAATTCAAAGAGATACATTCGATTTGAAAATCTCAGTTAGCATAGGATGAAATTAAAAACATTCCAATATTCCAAAAACAAATTGTTCAATTCAGTCATTAATAATTCTAATATTAATTCACAATATTCCAAATTTTAGTTCCAAAAGTATTAAATATATACTTCAGAAAGATCGATATCTGCAGATCTATAGTTTCAAATTTTAATTTTCACTCAAAAGTTCTGATTCGTATTAGATCAGATAAGAATCGAATAAGATTCATGAATTATAATAAACAACAAATATGAGCTTAAAACAGCAAGATGGAAGAATGACTTCTCAAGTATATTGATGAAATAGAAAATGAAAGTTCTACTCAGATTAAAGTTTCTTGAGTTAGATCCAAAAGACAGAAGCGAGAAATTAGTAATCAAATAAAGGAACACTACTGAATACATAGAAATTTCACCTTATGTGATTGCCCTATACTTAACTAATTTGTATAAATTCAAATTCACCAAAATTCACACAATTTGCTTACCACAAAGAACAAATGTCTTCTGAATTGAAGTGTTCTTGTGGAAATCAGAAATGAGATCCACAAATTTGTAAATTACCTTATGGACCCTCATATACAATACAATGATGTTAACTATATATCAGTTCAGTGAAACTGTTTCTTGTAAATGTTAATTTCCTAGATCCTTGACTGTCGACTTGTGAGTTGGTTTCGAGCAGTAAGCTTCTTATAAACTTGCTCTCTAATGATTGAAATTTCTATTCTTCAATTTTACTTCTCTTCAATTAAGTTTCTTGTGAAACTTCATAATATACTATGAAATGAAAATCAAAAGGAAGAAATTGCATTAAAACAACTTCATATTTCCATATTACGCGATAAACGTACTCATTTTATAGTACAACTACCTATAACAAAAATTGTCAAATTGCATTGCATTCTCCAAGTAGTAGTTAAATTTTTTCCAAAATATGATTCACATAATCAGCAGAATGTTTCCTGTGACTTTCAGAAATCTCGATTGAAAGTTGTGGTTGTATAAAATGAAACTTCGTTTGCAACTTCAACATATTTGAACATCATGTTTCCCACTATTAGATACCTATAACAGAGAAACTTTCAACTTCAAATCAATGAGGAATTCCTGTCATTCAATCAACAACCTTGATAAAATTTCCTGAGAAACAGTAACTATGAGTTATGAATAGAAGGAACTCACAACAATTATCTTTTGTGCAAATTTGAGATCTTATTTTCTTTGGTTCAAACTTGAACATTGTCAAACAAATTGAACCTTATTTACTTTTACATTTGGATAATTGTAGAATAGAAACGTACTTCTTCTTGAATGAACTGAAACGAAAATTCAATTCGAAATCCAGTTTAGAATATTTTAATACAGATATAGCCTTTAGTGGGTAGCTTATAATATTCATATGATAAATACTCTAAATATACTAACGAAAACTTTATCGAGTTCCTTCCAGAAAAAACATTATTATACAAAACAGCTTAATATCTATTAATAGCAACTCGAAGGATATCTCATCATTTTGTAAGATCCCCAATTGATTCGCTGAGAAATCCTAGTAATTCCAGGACATTTTCAACGCATAGAGGTTAAAATAACTAAGAAAGAAAAATGAAATATGTGAATTCTGAGTTTAGGTTAGAATAACCACAAAATGTTAAATTTATGAATTTTGATAGTTGGTCGTTTCTTTCCTTAAAAAATATACATAAAATGGATAAAATAAACATCAAACTACGTTCACTTACTCCTAAAAGTATATTTCAAGTTTCGTCAAACTTTTCGGTGAAATAAAATTCCGAATTACTTATTTTGACAGATCGAATATAAGACTAATTGAAATAAGGTTAGATTCGATTGTCACTCAAAAGAGAGAGAGCACTATATTCTAGATGTTTGGTAGTACCGAAATTATGTTGGTGAAAATAAAAGTTACTATTTCCATCTCAATATTTTCATTCAAAAAAGAGAGAGAGCATCAAATTTTACATGTTGGTAAAGCTCACTTCCGACATGGAATAGCGATCTAAGGGA
Source organism: Cryptolaemus montrouzieri (assembly GCA_013387265.2). NCBI lineage: Eukaryota > Metazoa > Arthropoda > Insecta > Coleoptera > Coccinellidae > Cryptolaemus > Cryptolaemus montrouzieri. The sequence continues at coordinate 34,108,661 of JABFTP020000103.1, forward strand.
CGGTAGGAGAGTGACTGGCTCCGCCCCCGTGTTTCCGTTCTTTTTCCTCGAAATTATAGGTCTTAAAAATTGTTTCAAATTCGAAAATTGACTCGTAGAGTAACGATTTCTCTTCGCTGATCCGGTCTCGAGATATGTAGGAATTGTTCGACACCCGAATCCAGTCTCCCGGTAACCCAGTATAAGTAGGACGGATGCAAGAAAACCACTTATTTTGACAGTTCGAAGTTAGTTAATTTCTGTCCGTCAGAGATATTCGGAATGAGGAAAATGGAGCGAAATTTATCCAATGCCGCCGATAGCCCTTGGTTGAATCGAAGATTTTCCAGTTTTCCCGTCGTTTAACGGGAATGAAACTATTGCGGTGCAACATGCGAAACTCGAGGTTTGCTCAGTGTCCTGGCTTTGAAACGATCGAACGCGATGGAAAAATTTGAATAGACATGAAAGTCCGACGAAATTATCCCCTCCACTCGCGAAAAATCGAAGACCTTTTTTATTTTCGCTTTTTCCGGGCTTTCTTTCTGAATTTTCACTTGATCGCCTTTCGAAAGACCGAAGCTACCGGTTCCGAAGAAATCTCGCCGTTTCGACTTTCCGTTCGCTCTCGGCGACGTTTCGGCGAAAATATTCGAAAAATCCTGAGGGCTCCGTCGTTCGAGCTAGAGGCACGGACCTTCCTCAGATCCTTAATCTCCAGAAAAAATAATCGAGGGGACCATTGGCCCCCGAATTTTCGCCGCGTCGGTTCTTCTCCGCCCGGTTTAAACTACCGTTATCCCCTCGGATTGTTTCCGAAAATGGTCTTACGACTTTATAAGTGTAGAATATTCTTACAAAATTCGGCATTTTCAGCACACCTTTGCGGTAGCCATTGGCAAAATTCTCGGTAGATCTTCAGCTTTGCGGGCTTTTGTGCTCTGGATATGGTAGGGGTGCAACAGTAGCTCATTTAAAACAGTTGAATGTGATACCCAACCTATAGAGATAAATTTGATTGCAGATTCTCGGATTATTATGGATTCCAAAAAAATTCTTAATCATTTTTTATTGGTCGAAACCGAAAGCTGCAAGATAGAGTCGGCCTTCTCATGTAAATCATTTTTTTACTCGAAAACGGTTGCGATATGGAACAGATTTCCAGAAATATAAAAAAATTTGAAATTGAAAGATCTTTTCAAAAAATATTTTTGATCATACCAGTGGCGCACTACATAATGATTTCCATGGGATCAAATGTAGCACGAACCTGAAAAAATTACACCCTGTAAATTTTCGCCATTACTGGACACATCTACTGAATTGATTAGTAAAACAATTCCAATTTTGCAAATTGGAGATAGATACCTCGAAAGTTACAAGAGTTACCTACAGACGTGTGAAAAAATATGAACCTCAACACCCTATATCTCGGGGATGAAACACTTTTAGACATATGTTTGAGGGCATTTTTTTTCTGATGTGGTATCTCTTTTCGGAATCAATGACTACATATCTGAAACATCCTGTATACTTTTCTATTTGGTGTCTATTATCTTTTAAAGTTCTGTAGAAACTCATGTTATATGATCTGATGTGAGTAATCAGTTTAATCTAGTTTTAGGTTCTGTTATGAATTATTAACTTCAGTAGAGGATAAAGTTCCTAATTCTTGTTCCACTTTGAAACGAACCCTTTCCCATGAATTAAAGCCACTCGTAATTAGTTCACTTAATCGTATTTGGAGATATCTAATTATGACTATTCAGTTAATTGCCCATTCTGATGCGAGTAGCATTATGCGTTAAATTATCGGTGTTTTGAGAAGGAGGAATATAATTTGAATTGATGTACCAGAGAACTCATATGAAATTTGTTGAGAAATTCAAAACTTTTCAAAAACTATAATTCCCAATGTCGTTTTATCTTCATTATCCGAATTTTCTGCGATGAATGTTGGTGAAATACTTCTTGCCAAGAAATTAGGACACAAATTCAATATTTCAAATTTGGTTTTTGGTAGGCTGTTTGGTTAAGTTTCGTTTAAATTATTGGTGCTTCATATGTAATGCAGAGTATATGCACAAGTGAAATTTAAAATTGTAAATGAATTCTAAATAAACTGCAAACAAATTGTCAATAGATTGTTAATAAATTGTAAATAGCTATAAGAAATAAATAGTTTCAGTGAAGTAAAATGGAACAGATCCATGCTGATCAATGGCAGTCACCATCAAGTACCATCCTCATCTCGAATTTTTTTTTTGAACAGATTCATTCCAGATCAAAGGCTGTCATCTTTGATCTGAATGAATCTATTCCAGTTTTTCGTACTAATATTCCAATAGTCTTGGTGCGATAGTCTTCTCTATTTTTCAGTGGCTCACTCTGTATCTTCTACAGTTTTTAATCAAAAATGAAAATTCTTTCACGGGAATGCACACAAAGATAATACCTTTCTTTCGAGTTATCACTCGACCCATCTACCCTCTTCCAAATTTTCAAGGGTTGTCACCCCTGCTCCAGGGGTTGAAATTAGAGATAAGGATGGTACTTGATGATGACTGCCATTGATCAGCATGGATCTGTTCTATTTTACTTCACCGAAACTTGAATAGTCTCAGGGAAATAGTCTTCCATATCTTTCAGTTGCTCACCCTGTATCTTTCACAGTTTCCAATTAAAAATAGAAATTCGTTCAAGGCAATATAGACAAAGATACCACCTTTCTTTTGAGTCTTCACTCGACCCATCTTCCCTATTCGAAATGTTCAAGGATTGCAACCCCCGTTTAGGGCGTTGATATTTCAGGCAAGTATTGTACCCCAAAAGATGTCCCTCTTGAAACAAAAATTTACCTGTTTTTGCGTTTTGATCAGAAATGAATATCTTGGTAGATAGAGCCTCTGTTTAGTGTTCGTTGAAGCACCCTGTTTAAATAAAATTAAAGGATCTTCATGGGGTGCACCTCATTATGTTGACTTCAAGAGTATAAAAGCTCAAGCTTCAGCGATCATCGAACACTACCTGCTTAGGCGTAAATACCGCAGCGATCTTTCAGAAATCAAACCGCCTAAATCGTCTTTTATTATAGTTAATGTTCTGTGACTTGGCCGTTGAAAGGTACACAAGGGTACAAAACCAGGTGCTCAATGACACCATTGCACCAATCTGTTCCCAGAACCGCTACCTATTGACGAAGGAGAATTACCACTTGGAAAACGTTGATTGAATAGTAGGCTTGATAAAACTGCGTATTTCAATAATACTTAGGTATAGGCGAGCCTGAAACAAACAGTATAAAAAATATTTCCAGTACAGAAGGACTTCTATTTATTGATAGTCCGTCTGTACGTCTATTTTATGTTAGATCAGTGGCCGATTTGATGCTTCAAAATGAAGAGAGCAGAAGTCAGTATTGTCAATGCTGAATGCATGTATTGCACAATAAACAACAGCCTAAAACGAAACGCATGCGTCTAATTACCAATACCAGTAGCGGCTATTATCTCGCTAAACAAACGTAGGTAGTTACAACAGATATAATATTACGTGTAAACAAAATTGACTTGTAGAATGTTCGATGGCTAAGTCACACACCATTAACTATAGTACTAAAGAAATCGCAGTAAGGAATCTTAGACTTGGCACGACTATGTCTAGAATTCATTACTTGTTAGAGATAAACAAACAGCTCCATCCAGAGTTGGCTAGTTTTTTACAGAATGTTTTTGGTGGGATATATTTGGTCAGGAAATTGAATATTTCCGGTGAAAAATTACTGGTGAGTGTTAAAATATTATATTCATTCAAAAAATATCAACAGCTATCTTTCATTGAGTAGAACTGACAATTTTTTCTTATGAACCATAGGTTGGTATTTGAAAAAACGGAACTCAATAACTCACAAACAACTCAGAAACAACTCTTAACTGAAAAAAATTTCTTAGTTTGAAAATTTACTCCACTTTGATGTTTTTCAAAGTGGATAAAATAGAGAATTTAAATCTGTAACATTTTCAAGAAATCTGACTATTTGATCTTGATCAACAATGTTTTCATCCTTAACAGTTCGATAGGTAAAATAATCTCCCATTGTTTCTGTATTTTGCTTCCTTAAAATTCCCTAAAAATATTCTTATCTTTCTCTATCATCACCTCAGATACACTGCTAACGTAATATCTATTGATTTTGCTTTTTCTGCAGCAAAACTTTACTAGTACATAATTATTTACTTCTATTGAATCGATATTATTATTAGAATCACCTTGGTTTTGAAACAAAATACGTTCATCATACGTTTCTATAGCTTCTTCGTCACTCTCAATTTTAATCCCACATGTTTCATCATCTTCGTCTTCGCTTATAACATCCACAGCACTCTGGTGCTCACTTACAAATGGTCCCATGTCCTTTGAAGAAATGCTTTTACCAGCAGGAATATTAATTTTTTCTACTTGTCTTTTTGATGTCTTCAGTCACAGAAAGTCAACTTTCATGGAGGAAGTTTTCTAGGATGCTCACCCAGTGTTCCTCGTTTCCTTCGTTTTTATTGTTCTCGTGATCAGGAATTTTTTTGAGGACAGCCTCTGGTGCTAATGGAATGATTCCGCAAGCTCGAAAGCCAGACTTTATATTATTTTCTATATTTTTGATCTTGTCAATAGTTTGATTCAAAAGTGCATACAATTTGAATTTACGAATGCAACCTCTGTCTTTCAATTTCCATTTGCCAAGCACAGTTCGCCAAAGTTTTTTAAATGAGGCTTTAGCTGAACTCTGTTCCATTTGTATTCAGTGTGTTGTTTGTATTTTTATCCTCCGATGCAATAAACATTATTATTATTATTATTTATTATCGTGGACTTGCGTGCTATCTCAGCTTTTTGCTGGATATAATCTACCTTTCCCAGATTCAGCAATCAAAGGCTCGATTACAATATACTTGACATAAATTTCCTAACTATCCTACATGTATTGATAATCACAGCTTTTTGCATTTCTATATATGTATTCTCATGCAATTCTTATTTCTTGAGACTTTTGCCCAGTAGAAGAAATGATGACAGGAACGATATCTATTTTATCGAGGTGCCACATCTGCTTGATTTCAACAGCAAGGTCTGTCTATTTGGACTTTTTCTCCTGGAACCTGTTCAGCTCGTTGTTATCGTTCGGTATGGCGACACCCACCAGCATTGCTCTTCTGGCTCTCTTATGATACACCACTATGTCTGGCCTATTATTCGTCAGCATTGTGATAACAGGCCTATCGTAGTATAATCTGATAGAGTCATTTCCCAATACGGGCGTCAGTTGATACTTTTAATTTGGCTGGAAGGTATTCAGAAGTCCGTACTTGTGTGGAAGTTTGTGATGTAAAATGTTACACACTTGATTATGCTTGTGAAGTATTGGCCAGTTGTTCGCAGCCGGACGTAATATGCTGTTCAGTTTCCGACCTTATATGGCATTTCCTGCACTTACCTGTTTGTAACGTTCCGTCTTTAATTATATATTTTTTGTAGTTGTTTGTAGCGATCACTTGGTCTAGAATGGTCATAAGGAATCCTTCTGTTTCCGTCAATAATTGTCCTTTCATCAACCAATTGTTGGAAGCTTCTTCGTCGATGTATGGTTGATTAATCTCATGGTGATGTCGTCCATGCAATTCCTTTCTTGACCATTGCTCTTGTTTTTCAGTATCTGATAGGAACGGTAGATTCAGCAGGTCATGACTGGTATCAAGATTCAGAGGTTTATATCCCTTATCAGCCAACGATACCACTCTATGGAGGTCAGAAGTGCGAGCTTTTGCAGAGAAGAATTCTCTGAGATTTTCATTATGTTCGGTGTGTAAATTGACAACATCCATTAATCCGCGTCCTCCTTTCCGCTTCAAAATTGTTCTTATCGCAAACGATTTTGGATGATGATTGTTGTACTTTGTCGGCATCGTACTGATCTGCCTTTGAATATCATCCAGTTCTGTCTTAGTCTATTTGATTATTCCAAATGAATAAAGCAACACTGGAATGTCATAGGTGTTAATTGCCTTGACTAGATTCCTCGAGTTCAACATTGATTTCAGCACAGTCTTCAGACGCTGACTGTACTCTGAACGAATCTTCTCCTTCGACTGTTTTTGGTCTAGCAATCTGGCTTGTTGGTATCCCAGATATTTGTAAGTTTCGCCATCACGGTATAATAACACCATTTGAAAGTTGTGTTTCACCATCTTTGACACTCCCTCTTTGAATGTTTTGGGTCTTACATTTTTCAGTTCCAAATTTCATATGAACATCTAATGAGAACTTACTAACAGTTTTCAGCAGATCATCTAATTGCCATATACAGTAGGTTGGAGATTAAGTGATAGGTCCTATCTGCTTTTATCCTAAATCCGTATCCTGTTCTATTGAGCATTGAAGACAATGGGTTCATAGCCAAACAGAACCATAGTGGATTCAGAAAATCTCCCTGTAGAATTCCTCGATGTATCTGTATCTCGTCGGTTTTAATTGACTTAAGGTTCATGTTGACCTGCAGAGACGTGCGCCAGTGTTTCCTCTTTGTTAGCTTCAAGAATTATTCTAGGGCTGGATGAATTTTTTATATCTGCAATACTTTGACAAGTCAAACAACATTCCTTAGTGCTGGTAGATTACTGGAAAAATAATTCTTCAATATATCTAAACTTCTTATGAATAAATTGAAATTTCGATGTTGTGCATTAATTCTTGGCGCAGTGTATTCTCAAGATCTTCGTTGTATCCTAAACTTGATTCTGTTTTTCCAATTTAGCGAGAATTCAAATAAAAATGTACGAAATTCGCGAAATCAAAACATCCTCCGAGGAAATTGAACGAATATATTAGACGTACTGAAAAATACAGACCTTCCGGCGCATTGAAATTCGTGGAGGAATACGCTTATGAAAAGGTAGAATTTATGATACATCAAAATCTTCTCAGAGTTGAATACACGACTGGCGCGAACAGGCTTTCACTTATGCATAGAAGTATCATTTCCTAGGATTCTCTGAAAAGGGATTGAATGTGATGAGGTAGACACAAAAAAATTATGAATAAATATTGATCTCGCTTTTTGGAAATAAGTTGAAATCATGAACGTTGCAAATCTGATGATTCGAATTTATAGACATTTTCGGTTTTCGTTAGGATGTATTGTATATAAAGTATTCTCAAGAAAACAAAATAATATTTGATTTCTCCAAAGCACCGATTTTAAAAAAAAATTTGAAATTTGAAAATGACGAAATTAGGTAAAACACAAAAAAAATCCTGAACCAATATTTTCGAAACGATATGGAAGCACTTATATTTTTCAGTACCCAGAAGGTCCACCTTTTAGTGACACTTTGGCATCGTCGCGGCATGCACAATATTAAATTGTCTATTACATTTTGGCCTAAGTCATTCCAAGCCCCCTGAACTGCTAATCGAAGCTCCTGTTCATGATGGAAGATGTTTTGACGCTGGAGATTTCTTTTTAGGGTGTCCCACACATGCCCGATGGGATTCAGATCTGGGGAGCACGGTAGAAGATCGATATCATTCTCTTCAAGAACGTTCAAGACAACTCTTGCAAGATGAGGAGGGGCAGTATCTTGTTGGAAGAATGGATTTTGACCCATTGTTTGGAGATACGGTACCACTAGAGGTAAAACTACTTCATTTGGGTAAGAATTTCCCGTGAGGTTATTTTGTATGAAAAAGAGATCAGTTCTTCCACCAAGGCGTATACCTCCCCCACATTCCTGCGAAGCACGCATAATAAAAAAGCGACTTCTCTATCTCATTTTTTGGAATTGTTTTTAGCGCTTAGGTCACTGCAATTTCAATGGCCTCAGTTGTATTCTTGACAGCAATCGCTTCATGATGGCCAAATAAAAGACTTCTATGACAGTCTGGTCGCGTGAAAAAAATTCTTTGTGGATAACTCCTTTACAATCGTAGAAAAAAAATTAGTAAAATCTTTACCCTTGAATTCTGCAAACGACTATTTTGAGGTTTTCCTTCATCCAGCGTTCTCCCTTCAGCACTTTTCCGCTTTGTTTCGAACTCACAATCGTTTTCAAGAATTTGGGTCCTCCGAGCACTTATAATAATGTCTATATATATATATATATATATATATATATAGGGATTTTACCCGACGAGTTGCCCATATATCTGTTCATGCAATCAAACTGATTTCATGAAAAATATAAATCCACCACCCGGTAATTAATACCATTGCCAGGCAATGATTATAATCAAAATATATATATATATATATATATATATATATATATATATATATATATATATATATATATATATATATATATATATATATCACATATTCACAAAACACCTAACACATAAGTCTAGATTGTTTCATTCATGAAAAATTCTAGTTTTACTTGAAGATTGTCGATTTGTTTCTTGTTTCTTTAAAATAAAAACTTATAAATCAATAAACAAAATAATAATCATGTTTTTCGGTCTTTCGTAAACCAACACATACTGATACAATTATAATAACTACTCATTACATCCAATTCAACAGAAAGTTGCAGCTTTAAACAGCATGGTACATCGGTTACTCAATTTAACTTTATCAGTAGAAGATTATAATAAAGAGTTAAACATCATCAAATAGCCATTAATAATTCATATAATCCGGATATGATAGATCTAATCATTCGTAAAAACTGTATCAGAAAGCAATAAATGAAGTATATCCTATTCATAAAGACAATAAAATATTCAACAGTTTAACATTCTGCGGTTCTGCAAGTACAAATATTAAATCCTTTCTCGTCAAACAAAATCTTAATATAACTTTCAAAACTTCTAATAACTTAGGTAAACATATTAAAAATAATAAATCTCGTGTTGAAAAATCAAGTAAATCAGGAATCTATAAACTCAATTGCGGTTCTTGTGATAAAATTTATATCGGTAGGACCTATAGGAGTTTTGGCATAAGAACATCTGAACATAAACGTAGCTTCGATAAAAATAAATCTGATTCAAATTATTCAAACCACCTAATAAAAGAAAACCATTCATTCAATGAAAACTTTGATATATTACATATAAAATCAAAAGTTCAAAATTAGATCTCCTAGAAGCATTAGAAATAAATAGATACAAACATTCGGACAAGCTTTTGAATGAACAGGTAGATGTGAATTACTCACCCTACTTAACTTGTTTAATTAGCTTTTATTACCTTTCATACTAACTGTACAATGGCTCGGTGTGGATTTTCCTGTTATTCATCCAACTTGTTCTACGATTTGTTTATAATACCATACTTTTCATTCTGTTTTTCATTCTTGATAAAGCTGCTGTGTCAGCGAAACGTCGTCGAATTTTTTCAAATAAAGTGTAGATTAAAGTTAAACCTTGTGTTTTTTATCTCATTTAAAATAAAAAGATATATTTCGAGAACGGCGTGAGCTACCACAAAAATGAAATGTGTTTTGCAAACAAGAAACCATGCTGGACATAACTCATATCCGACTGAATCTCAGTCAGTACACAGAGTACTCTTTTTTCCGTCTCTCATATCGAAACGAAGAAACATCGGTAACTACGTTTTTTCGAATTGTAACCCATATTTTCTTCAATTCATTACAATTGCCGTGAAAAAACTAAATGAAGTTCCCGATACATACCCTGTGGCCGAGATTTCAAGTTTTCAAGGCGAAAATACGAATTTTAAGTACTTATCTAACTTTGGCAAAGGCTTAGATTCCTCCACGTGCATAGACAGTTCCTAGAGCATTAAAAAATGACTGTCTTTTTGTCATTGGATGATTAATAAATTAAGAGAAAAAAAAATACGAAAATTTTCGAGCATTTTGCAGTCTATTATTATAAACATATCTTGAAGTCACAGGTTCAGAATAAATTGTATCTTTCAGCGTTCTCCAAAGATGAAAATCCATAGGCGTAAGGTCGTTGGAGGCCACAAAGACGGACCGTTCGTTATAATCCTTCTAATCTTCAAACATTTCGATCAACATTCGATAATTTTAATTTGTGAGATGAGATAGCGCTCTATCTAGTTGGTACCAACAACGCCTTTATTAAGCTAATAATAAAGTGTCCTCGAAGACACTTATTATAATCCTCAAAATCTCAGAATCTCCATCTAAAGTTCACCATGTAAGTTTTCATCATACATAAGATACAAAAATCTGTTGTCCTTCAAGAGTGCATACACACATAACTAGATTTATTTTGAGGATTTTTCCCCTCTTGTTATGAGGTTTTTGGTTGTTTTTTTGGACCAAAAATGTGAGTTATTATGATTAAAAACCCCCTCATTAGAAAATTTGGCATTATTCGTTCAGATAGTCCTTTTGAGAAAACCGGGATCCTCTTGTGTTCTGAGAAGAAGAATATCAAACAGTTCTATTCGAAGCTATGGATCGCCAGCTTGTAGATTTTGGACCAATGACAATTTATAAGGGTGCAGTTTATGTATTTTTAGAATTCTGTGAATACTACTATGATGTAAATTCAGATCATGCTCTTCTATTGCCAATGATGCACGTGGATTGACATTAAAATGAGGTAGAACGGCAATTTCATTGTCTTCATTGCTGTATGTAGGCGATGAAAATTATATCTTATTCTGGTCCGTTCCAGTCTAAAGAAAATTTGTAACGTATCTTCTATAAAAAGATTTCGAGAACGGCGTGAGCTACCACAAAAATGAGAGGTGTTTTGCAAACAAGAAACCATGCTGGACATAACTCATATCCGACTGAATCTCAGTCAGTACACAGAGTGCTCTTTTTTCCGTCTCTCATATTGAAACGAAGAAACATCGATAACTACGTTTTTTCGAATTGTAACCCATATTTTCTTCAATTCATTAGATTTGCCGTAAAAAACTAAATGAAGTTCGCGATACATACCTTGTGCCTGAGATTTCAAGTTTTGAAGTTATGGCGAAAATACGAATTTTAAGTAAGTTGGCAAAGGCAATTTCAATGGCCTCAGTTGTATTCTTGACAGCAATCGCTTCATGATGGCCAAATAAAAGACTTCTATGACAGTCTGGTCGCGTGAAAAAATTCTTTGTGGATAACTCCTTTACAATCGTAGAAAAAATTAGTAAAACCTTTACCCTTGAATTCTGCAAACGACTATTTTAAGGTTTTCCTTCATCCAGCGTTCTCCTTCAGCACTTTTCCGCTTTGTTTCGAACTCACAATCGTTTTCAAGAATTTGGGTCCTCCGAGCACTTATAATAATGTCTATATATATATATATATATATATATATATATATATATATATATATATATATATATATATATATACATATTCAAAAAACACCTAACACATAAGTCTAGATTGTTTCATTCATGAAAAATTCTAGTTTTACTTGAAGATTGTCGATTTGTTTCTTGTTTCTTTAAAATAAAAGATATATTTCGAGAACGGCGTGAGCTACCACAAAAATGAAAGGTGTTTTGCAAACAAGAAACCATGCTGGACATAACTCATATCCGACTGAATCTCAGTCAGTACACAGAGTGCTCTTTTTCCGTCTCTCATATTGAAACGAAGAAACATCGATAACTACGTTTTTCGAATTGTAACCCATATTTTCTTCAATTCATTAGATTTGCCGTAAAAACTAAATGAAGTTCCCGATACATACCCTGTGGCCGAGATTTCAAGTTTTCAAGGCGAAAATACGAATTTTAAGTACTTATCTAACTTTGGCAAAGGCTTAGATTCCTGCACGTGCATAGACAGTTCCTAGAGCATTAAAAAATGACTGTCTTTTTGTCATTGGATGATTGATAAATTAAGAGAAAAAAAATACGAAAATTTTCGAGCATTTTGCAGTCTATTATAAAAAACATATCTTGAAGTCACAGGTTCAGAATAAATTGTATCTTTCAGCGTTCTCCAAAGATGAAAATCCATAGGCGTAAGGTCGTTGGAGGCCACAAAGACGGACCGTTCGTTATAATCCTTCTAATCTTATAATCCTTCTAATCTTCAAACATTTCGATCAACATTCGATAATTTTAATTTGTGAGATGAGATAGCGCTCTATCTAGTTGGTACCAACAACGCCTTTATTAAGCTAATAATAAAGTGTCCACGAAGAAACTTATTATAATCCTCAAAATCTCAGAATCTCCATCTAAAGTTCACCATGTAAGTTTTCATCATACATAAAATACAAAAATCTGTTGTCCTTCAAGAGTGCATACACACATAACTAGATTTATTTTGAGGATTTTTCCTCTTGTTATGAGGTTTTGGTTGTTTTTTTGGACCAAAAATGTGAGTTATTATGATTAAAAACCCCCTCATTAGAAAATTTGGCATTATTCGTTCAGATAGTCCTTTTGAGAAAACCGGGATCCTCTTGTGTTCTGAGAAGAAGAATATCAAACAGTTATATTCGAAGCTATGGATCGCCAGCTTGTAGAGTTTGGACCAACGAAAATTTATAAGGGTGCAGTTTATGTATTTTTAGAATTCTGTGAATACTACTATGATGTAAATTCAGATCATGCTCTGCTATTGCCAATGATGCACGTGGATTAACATTAAAATGAGGTAGAACGGCAATTTCATTGTCTTCATTGCTGTATGTAGGCGATGAAAATTATATCTTATTCTGGTCCGTTCCAGTCTAAAGAAAATTTGTAACGTATCTTCTATAAAAAGATTTCGAGAACGGCGTGAGCTACCACAAAAATGAAAGGTGTTTTGCAAACAAGAAACCATGCTGGACATAACTCATATCCGACTGAATCTCAGTCAGTACACAGAGTGCTCTTTTTTCCGTCTCTCATATTGAAACGAAGAAACATCAATAACTACGTTTTTTCGAATTGTAACCCATATTTTCTTCAATTCATTAGATTTGCCGTAAAAAACTAAATGAAGTTCCCGATACATACCTTGTGCCTGAGATTTCAAGTTTTGAAGTTATGGCGAAAATACGAATTTTAAGTAAGTTGGCAAAGGCAATTTCAATGGCCTCAGTTGTATTCTTGACAGCAATCGCTTCATGATGGCCAAATAAAAGACTTCTATGACAGTCTGGTCGCGTGAAAAAAATTCTTTGTGGATAACTCCTTTACAATCGTAGAAAAAAATTAGTAAAACCTTTACCCTTGAATTCTGCAAACGACTATTTTAAGGTTTTCCTTCATCCAGCGTTCTCCCTTCAGCACTTTTCCGCTTTGTTTCGAACTCACAATCGTTTTCAAGAATTTGGGTCCTCCGAGCACTCATAATAATGTATATATATATATATATATATATATATATATATATATATATATATATATATATATATATATATTCACATATTCAAAAAACACCTAACACATAAGTCTAGATTGTTTCATTCATGAAAAATTCTAGTTTTACTTGAAGAGTGTCGATTTGTTTCTTGTTTCTTTAAAATAAAAGATATATTTCGAGAATGGCGTGAGCTACCACAAAAATGAAAGGTGTTTTGCAAACAAGAAACCATGCTGGACATAACTCATATCCGACTGAATCTCAGTTAGTACACAGAGTACTCTTTTTTCCGTCTCTCATATCGAAACGAAGAAACATCGGTAACTACGTTTTTTCGAATTTTAACCCATATTTTCTTCAATTCATTACAATTGCCGTGAAAAAACTGAATGAAGTTCCCGATACATACCCTGTGGCCGAGATTTCAAGGCGAAAATACGAATTTTAAGTACTTATCTAACTTTGGCAAAGGCTTAGATTCCTCCACGTGCATAGACAGTTCCTAGAGCATTAAAAAATGACTGTCTTTTTGTCATTGGATGATTGATAAATTAAGAGAAAAAAAAATACGAAAATTTTCGAGCATTTTGCAGTCTATTATTATAAACATATCTTGAAGTCACAGGTTCAGAATAAATTGTATCTTTCAGCGTTCTCCAAAGATGAAAATCCATAGGCGTAAGGTCGTTATAATCCTTTTAATCTTATAATCCTTCTAATCTTCAAACATTTCGATCAACATTCGATAATTTTAATTTGTGAGATGAGATAGCGCTCTATCTAGTTGGTACCAACAACGCCTTTATTAAGCTAATAATAAAGTGTCCACGAAGACACTTATTATAATCCTCAAAATCTCAGAATCTCCATCTAAAGTTCACCATGTAAGTTTTCATCATACATAAAATACAAAAATCTGTTGTCCTTCAAGAGTGCATACACACATAACTAGATTTATTTTGAGGATTTTTCCCCTCTTGTTATGAGGTTTTTGGTTGTTTTTTTGGACAAAAAATGTGAGTTATTATGATTAAAAACCCCCTCATTAGAAAATTTGGCATTATTCGTTCAGATAGTCCTTTTGAGAAAACCGGGATCCTCTTGTGTTCTGAGAAGAAGAATATCAAACAGTTATATTCGAAGCTATGGATCGCCAGCTTGTAGAGTTTGGACCAACGAAAATTTATAAGGGTGCAGTTTATGTATTTTTAGAATTCTGTGAATACTACTATGATGTAAATTCAGATCATGCTCTTCTATTGCCAATGATGCACGTGGATTGACATTAAAATGGGGTAGAACGGCAATTTAATTGTCTTCATTGCTGTATGTAGGCGATGAAAATTATATCTTATTCTGGTCCGTTCCAGTCTAAAGAAAATTTGTAACGTATCTTCTATAAAAAGATTTCGAGAACGGCGTGAGCTATCACAAAAATGAAAGGTGTTTTGCAAACAAGAAACCATGCTGGACATAACTCATATCCGACTGAATCTCAGTCAGTACACAGAGTACTCTTTTTTCCGTCTCTCATATCGAAACGAAGAAACATCGGTAACTACGTTTTTTCGAATTGTAACCCATATTTTCTTCAATTCATTACAATTGCCGTGAAAAAACTAAATGAAGTTCCCGATACATACCCTGTGGCCGAGATTTCAAGTTTTCAAGGCGAAAATACGAATTTTAAGTACTTATCTAACTTTGGCAAAGGCTTAGATTCCTCCACGTGCAAAGACAGTTCCAAGAGCATTAAAAAATGACTGTCTTTTTGTCATTGGATGATTGATAAATTAAGAGAAAAAAAAATACGAAAATTTTCGAGCATTTTGCAGTCTATTATAAAAAACATATCTTGAAGTCACAGGTTCAGAATAAATTGTATCTTTCAGCGTTCTCCAAAGATGAAAATCCATAGGCGTAAGGTCGTTGGAGGCCACAAAGACGGACCGTTCGTTATAATCCTTCTAATCTTATAATCCTTCTAATCTTCAAACATTTCGATCAACATTCGATAATTTTAATTTGTGAGATGAGATAGCGCTCTATCTAGTTGGTACCAACAACGCCTTTATTAAGCTAATAATAAAGTGTCCACGAAGACACTTATTATAATCCTCAAAATCTCAGAATCTCCATCTAAAGTTCACCATGTAAGTTTTCATCATACATAAGATACAAAAATCTGTTGTCCTTCAAGAGTGCATACACACATAACTAGATTTATTTTGAGGATTTTTCCCCTCTTGTTATGAGGTTTTTGGTTGTTTTTTTGGACCAAAAATGTGAGTTATTATGATTAAAAACCCCCTCATTAGAAAATTTGGCATTATTCGTTCAGATAGTCCTTTTGAGAAAACCGGGATCCTCTTGTGTTCTGAGAAGAAGAATATCAAACAGTTATATTCGAAGCTATGGATCGCCAGCTTGTAGAGTTTGGACCAACGAAAATTTATAAGGGTGCAGTTTATGTATTTTTAGAATTCTGTGAATACTACTATGATGTAAATTCAGATCATGCTCTTCTATTGCCAATGATGCACGTGGATTGACATTAAAATGGGGTAGAACGGCATTTTCATTGTCTTCATTGCTGACTGCAGGCGATGAAAATTATATCTTATTCTGGTCCGTTCCAGCCAAAAGAAAATTTGTAACGTATCTTCTATAAAAAGATTTCGAGAACGGCGTGAGCTACCACAAAAATGAAAGGTGTTTTGCAAACAAGAAACCATGCTGGACATAACTCATATCCGACTGAATCTCAGTCAGTACACAGAGTGCTCTTTTTTCCGTCTCTCATATTGAAATGAAGAAACATCGATAACTACGTTTTTTCGAATTGTAACCCATATTTTCTTCAATTCATTAGATTTGCCGTAAAAAACTAAATGAAGTTCGCGATACATACCTTGTGCCTGAGATTTCAAGTTTTGAAGTTATGGCGAAAATACGAATTTTAAGTAAGTTGGCAAAGGCAATTTCAATGGCCTCAGTTGTATTCTTGACAGCAATCGCTTCATGATGGCCAAATAAAAGACTTCTATGACAGTCTGGTGGCGTGAAAAAATTCTTTGTGGATAACTCCTTTACAATCGTAGAAAAAATTAGTAAAACCTTTACCCTTGAATTCTGCAAACGACTATTTTAAGGTTTTCCTTCATCCAGCGTTCTCCCTTCAGCACTTTTCCGCTTTGTTTCGAACTCACAATCGTTTTCAAGAATTTGGGTCCCTCCGAGCACTTATAATAATGTCTATATATATATATATATATATATATATATATATATATTCACATATTCAAAAAAACACCTAACACATAAGTCTAGATTGTTTCATTCATGAAAAATTCTAGTTTTACTTGAAGATTGTCGATTTGTTTCTTGTTTCTTTAAAATAAAAAGATATATTTCGAGAACGGCGTGAGCTACCACAAAAATGAAAGGTGTTTTGCAAACAAGAAACCATGCTGGACATAACTCATATCCGACTGAATCTCAGTCAGTACACAGAGTGCTCTTTTTTCCGTCTCTCATATTGAAACGAAGAAACATCGATAACTACGTTTTTTCGAATTGTAACCCATATTTTCTTCAATTCATTAGATTTGCCGTAAAAAACTAAATGAAGTTCCCGACACATACCTTGTGCCTGAGATTTCAAGTTTTGAAGTTATGGCGAAAATACGAATTTTAAGTAAGTTGGCAAAGGCTTAGATTCCTGCACGTGCATAGACAGCTTCTAGAGCATTAACAAATAACTGTCTTTTTGTCATTGGATGCTTGATAAATTAAGAGAAAAAAAAAATTCGAAAATTTTCGAACATTCCGCAGTCTATTATGAAAAACATATCTTCAAGTCATAGGTTCAGAATAAATTGTATTTTTCAGCGTTCTTCAAAGATGAAAATCCATAGGCGTTAGGTCAGGTGACCTTGGAGGCCACAAAGACGTTCTAATCTTCTAATTCTTCTAATCTTCAAACATATCGGTCAACATTCGATAATTTCAATTTGTGAGATGAGATAGCGCTCTATCTAGTTGGTACCAACAACGCCTTTATTAAGCTAATGATGAAGTGTCCACGAAGTTACTTACTACAGTCCTCAAAATCGTTTGGACCAAAAGTGTGAGTTATTATGATCAAAAACCCCCTCATTAGAAAATTTAGCATCATTCGTCCAGATAGTCCTTTCGAGAAAACCGGGATTCTCTTGTGTTCTGAGAAGAAGAATCTCACACAGTTATATTCGAAGCTATGGATTGCAAGCTTGTAGAGTTTGGACCAATGAAAATTTATAAGGGTGCAGTTTATGATTTTTGGAATTTTGCGAATACTACTATGATGTGAATTCAGATCATGCTCTGCTATTGCCAATGATGCACGTGGATTGACATTAAAATGGGGTAGAACGGCATTTTCATTGTCTTCATTGCTGACTGCAGGCGATGAAAATTATATCTTATTCTGGTCCGTTCCAGCCAAAAGAAAATTTGTAACGTATCTTCTATAAAAAGATTTCGAGAACGGCGTGAGCTACCACAAAATGAAAGGTGTTTTGCAAACAAGAAACCATGCTGGACATAACTCATATCCGACTGAATCTCAGTCAGTACACAGAGTGCTCTTTTTTCCGTCTCAATGAGGTAGAACGGCATTTTCATTGTCTTCATTGCTGACTGCAGGCGATGAAAATTATATCTTATTCTGGTCCGTTCCAGCCAAAAGAAAATTTGTAACGTATCTTCCTGAATTTTTTAGCTATCATGTACGGCATATTTGGATATAATTCGTTGAATCTTCCACAAGTTTTACTCAAATTCCGTCTCTCATCTCCAGGAATGAAAATGAATTAAGTATTTGCTCATTTGTGTAGCTAGCCATTCTGTTTGAATTAATTCGACTGACTGTTAAAACAATAATAGTTCTTTATTTATGCTCAGGAGCCTTTCTATGCTCTGAGATATGTCTATGTACGTGCAGGAATTTAAACAATTTTTGCCAACTTTGTAGGTACGTAAAAGTCGTTTTTTCGCGATTACTTGATAACTTGAAATCTCAAGTACTGGTATATATGGGAAACTTCATTTAGTTTTTTACTGCGAATCTACTGAATTGAAAAAAAAATATGGGTTACAATTTCAAAAACGTAGTTTTCGATGTTTCTTCGTTTCGAAATGTGAGGCGGAAAAAAGAGCACTCTCTATACTGACTGAGATTCAGTCGGATATGAGTTATATTCCGTATGGTTTCTCGTTTACAGAACACCTTTCATTATTTTGGTATCTCACGCCGTTCTGGAAAAATATCAATTTTTCGTAAAGCAGAAAAGCTATAATCTTCAAGTAAAACAGGAAGAATGAACGAAACAAGCTAGACTAGACTGTTAGGTTTTTTTGTAATTGGAATAATAAGTGTTATCGATCCAGTCATCGATATACAGGATGTACTATATTGAAGAACAAAGTTGGTTATACCGAAAGTGCCATTGAGGTGAAAATATTTCAGAAATAATGTTTCCAACCAGCTGAATTAACCACCAGAATTTCAGAACGGTAGCATTATCAGTTCTCCATAAACGTCTAATGGGCTACTTGGAATACCCTGTATACTGTAATTTTTGTATTTAGCCAAACATTTAATGAGGCATGGTGAATTTTAATTTCAAAATCAATGTATACTTCTGCTGGAAACACTACAATATTCAATCTTGAATAGTGGTTTTTGATATTATTGATATGTTAGTTGATTTATCTTTCAACAGACAAAAATCCAAAGAACTTCAATGAAAAATATAAAGAATGTGCAATCCAAATAAATAATTTTGAATCGTTTAAAACGATCACACGAAAATATTACCAAATTCTCTGAAACTTCATTGAATAATAAAATTCATGGTTTCTGTTGATTTTAGGTTAAGTTTATACAATTCTTCCTGAACTTCTTGGATACATTTTGGTAAAGCTGGTAACAGTTTGCGGTGTGCAAAATAAATATTTTTCCTTATACAATGTAAATCATACGTTGTTGAATATGTAATGTCAGCTTCAGTTTGATACATTTCTTGTCTGATGATTTTCAACCGGGAAGCTCATATTTTGTCGTTACAGCATATGTCTTATGGTTGATGGCTATTGTTTTCATTCGAATTCCTTGTAGCACCAACTGTTCGAAAAATGTTGAAGATTTATCTTTAACGCACCTCCATCTAGTGTCTCCTGATGTTAATTCCCGATTTTATTCTTTATATTTGAAATACTTATGAACTAAGAAAATTTTTCCTCCTTGAATTGAGCATTTCTCTTAAACTGGGTGCTATTACGAAATTTGATTCTGCTTTAATTTTCTGTTATATTTATAAACTAACAATGAATAGTAAAATAAGAAGAAAATAATTATTGGAATTAGGGAGGATTATCCCCTACCGTTTACCTGTGGCACTCTGCCGAGATAAGTACCGCCCATACCTCTTGGGGCTGATTTTCCACCACCCAGTTTTATACTGACCGATGATGATTCACACCCATATTAGATAGAGTAATTATGATAAGAATGAAAACAGCGCAAAGAACACTCAACATAATTCAAGTATATACTCCCACGGCTGATTAAGTCGAAGAAGAAATTGATCAATTTTATGATGACGTCCAACAAGCTCTAGATATAACGAAAAACAGAGATATTACAATCATTATGGGAGACTTTAATGCAATGATAGGGAAAGGTAAAATGAATGATATTATTGGGGATTTTGGACTGGGAATAAGGAACGAAAGAGAAGATAGATTGACAGAGTTCTGCCAAGAATATGATGTGGCAATCACAAACACCTTTTATAAGCTGCATGAAAGAAGATTATATACATGGAACTCGCCAGCTGATAGAGACAACAAGATTAGAAGAAATCAAATAGACTATGTTTTGATAAAGAAGAGATATCGGAATACTATCAAATCGGCCAAAACCTACCCGGGTACGGACATCGGGTCAAACCACAATCCAGTGATAGTTAAAATGGAAATCCGTCTCAAGATAGCCACAAACAAGAGAAAATCATGGATGACTGATGACATATTACAGTTAATCGAAATCAGAAGGTCGTATAAGAATAGAGACGAAAGTGCATACAAGACCATACAAAAAGAAATTAGAAAGAAAATAAGACACGCCAAAGAAAAATGGTACGAAGGAAAATGCGTAGAAATAGAAGAACTCCAAGCAATACATGACGACTTCAATCTCCAAAAAAGATTAAAGAACTAGCGGGCATTAAAAGAACGAACAAAAGCAATATTCTACTAGATAAAAATGGTAAGATAATTCCAGACACCAAAGGGAAACTAGAAAGATGGAAAGAGTACATTGAAAAATTCAATAAAGCTCCAGGACCTGATGAAACACCTACAGAAATTATCAAATTAATTGCAGAAGATCAAATTGGAGTACTGGTAGATCTGTACAACACTGTATATAACACCGGAATCATCCCTAGAGAATGGCTCAAATCAACATTTATTACACTGCCAAAAAAATCGAACGCTAAGGAATACAAGGATCATCGGACGATCAGCCTAATGAGCCATACACTTAAGATATTCTTCAGAATTATACATCGAAGAATTTTTAGAAAGATTGACCAAGATATTAGAGAAACACAATTTGGTTTCAGAAATGCAATGGGTACTAGGGAGGCGTTGTTTGCTTTTAGTGTGTTGTCTCAAAGACTCATGAACGTCAATCAGCCAATAAATGTAGCCTTCTCCGATTATAACAAAGCTTTCGACAAAGTCCGCCATAATCATCTCATAAAACTCATGAGGGATAAAAACATTGACAGGAATGATATCAGAATAATAACATATCTCTATTTTAACCAGACTGTCAAAGTTTCTGTGCAAAATGAACTTTCAGAAGAGATAAAAATAAAACGTGGAGTAAGACAAGGATTCGTGTTTTCACCATTACTCTTCAATTTGTATTCAGAAGATATAGTACAAGAAGCACTGCAAAAAACGACGGGAGTGACGGTTAATAGGAAGGTTATAAACAACATTAGATACGCGGATGACACAGTACTAATAGCAGAAACCCTGGAAGAACTACAAAGGCTAATAGTAGTACAGATCAGCGAAGAAAGAGGGCTCACACCAAAAAGACTAAATTTATGACAATAAAAAAAAACCAACAACAGCGAGAAACATTATGGATCAAAGGGGAGCCAGTGCAGAAAGTCTGCAAATACAAGTACTTGAGAACAATTGTAAATGACAATAATTATTATTCACAAGAAATAAGATTAAGAATCGGAAAAGTTAAAACAGTGTTTAATATAATGAGGAATGCATTAACCAGAACAGATCTTAGTCTACATCTTGAAGAATGCTTAAATGCTACGTATTTCCAGTACTATTTTATAAAATGGAAGCCTGGACGCTTAAGAAGTGCGACACTGACCGGCTGAAAGCATCCGAAATGTGGGCATATCGAAGAATCCTCAGAATAAACTGGGTGAGCAGAACAACGAACAAGGAGGTATTGAGAAGAATGGGAAAGGAGAAAGAAATAATCAACACAGTTAAAATCAGAAAGTTGCAAAATCTGGGTCACGTAATGAGAGGGGAAAGATATACACGGTTGCAAACTATTTTACAGGAAAAAATACAGGGTAAAAGAAGTATAGGAAGAAGACGCATCTCCTGGTTGAACAACCTAAGACAGTGGTACAACAGTAGCTCTGTTGATTTGTTCAGATCCGCAACTTCAAAGATAAAAATCGCCATGATGATAGCCAACTTTCTTAAAGGAGACGGCACGTAAGAAAGAAGATGATAAAGATAAACGGAAGTTCGAAACCACGAAAATAGTGAAGGATTATTCTACTTATTGGTAGTAAAAATTCCATTCTTTCATGACTAACTACTAAATAGTAACAAGTAAATCCATAAAAAACTTTTATGCATTTTCAAAATTCACGTATTTTGGATTTATAAGATAAAATTGCAAGATCATGCCAAAAGTTAATTACATTTATATAAAAGATACATTTCCAATGAGGAGAAATGACATCATGTGGTTTGAAATAAACAGTCAGGGTTATTCTTGTCCCATATATTGTAAAAAAGAAATTACAGGTGGATCATAATTGAGTCAAAATAAAAAATGACGCTTCTTGGAAAATTTCATAAAAATTGTGCTCAACATTTCACTGAATTTCTTCTCTTTAATGTCAGCACTTTGTATGAAAATATACATAGTAGTCATGAATTTCGTCCAACCCGGGTTTGTTCGTTTTACCGTATTTTCTCTCTGCACGAAATTCATTTCTCTCCACTTTGGATAAGCCCTTATGCAAACTGCACTCGAAAGTATAAAAGAACCAAGAAGAGCCCAACCTTACACCATTCGTTCATACATGTAACAATGAACTCTTATTTTTTCTTGGAAGAAATAAACATGCAACTATATTCTCTTTCCGTTATCGTAGGAACGCAAATCCGAAAAACGAAGAAAATGAATGAATGAAATTATTCTTCCTCTATATTCTATGAAAGCAATTCAACAAACTCAATATTTTTCCAAATAAGACGAGAATATCTAGCAAAAATTTAAATGTAAAGTACAGAGTGGATAGATTTCTTTGTTTAAGTACTGCAGCTATGTGAAATACTATGAATAGTGGAAAATAAACCCATTTCTAGTGTTTATTTGCGTGAAAAATTCATTGCCGAAAAACAAATTGAAACAAGATTTTTCCATTCTCGAGTTATCTTGAAATTTTGAAAGTTTTCGGAATTAATCAAGTGTTGTTTTCGAAATTATTAAAAATGAATTTGACATTCTACAGCCACTCTTTTTCATAGAATCGAACTACGTGTGGAAACATTTTCATTCAACGGATTTTGAGTTAAAATCCAAACTGGCGTTTTCTTAGAAATAAACCATAGGTAATTTTGACAAGGTTTTCATGAAAAACCAAAAATTGTATAACTTCTTCCTAATTTTATCTAATAACACCATGTCCATTCACCGAATATACACGGAATGATTAAAATTGCTAAGTTTGTTTTGTGTACTCATTATGATAGTTTGAAAATTAATTCTTGCAATGATCTTCTTCTTGTAGTGTCTATCCGGTTCGGATGTTGGCGATCATTCTGGCGATTATAGTCTTGTTTGTTACGACACGGAAAAGTCCTGTTGTTGATACTGAGAACAATGTTCTGAGGTTCTTGAGCCAGGAGATCCTTCATCTGCCAGGCCCACGTTTACCTGGGATCTTTCCTTGTAGTATCCTTTGCAGCAGCCCTTATCTTCCTTAATTTCTCATTATATGACCCAGATATTCATGTTTGCGCGTCTTTATCGTGGTTATTAATTCAGGATCTTTCTCCATTGTTCGACAGACTTTTTCATTAGAGACATGGTCTATCCATGGAATTCTTAGAATCCTACGATAAAGCCACATTTCAAAGGCTGCAAGTTTTTGGTAGTTGGGGTCCATGATTCTACGCCGTAAAGTAAGATAGAGAAAACGTATCACCTGAGAAGTCTTATTTTTGTGGTTGAAGTTAGAGATCGGCTCTTAAGCACTCAGCTCATTTTAAAAACACTGCTCTTGTCTTCTCTATCCTGCAACGGATCTCTTGCGAATGATCCTATTGGTCTTTAAGTACAGTGCCCAGTTATGTGTATTTTGTCACTCTCTCGATTTGTTGTTGGTTGAGTATTAGATGTACGTGTGGGATTCGATTTTTGCTGATCACCATGTATTTTGTCTTGTTGACATTAATATCTAGACCGTACTCCATGCTGACTTCTACCACTCGTGCCATCAGTTGTTGTAATCCACTCACACTATCTGCCATAATTACTGTATCGTCAGCGTACCGGATGTTGTTCAGTATTTTTCCGTTGACGTTTATTCCGGCGTTGGTGTCCTCAAGAGCTTTCCTAAAAATGTGTTCCGAGTACACATTGAATAATAGTGAGGAAAGCACGCATCCGTGTCTTACACCTCGAGAAATACTTATCGCCGTTGACTGTTCTTCGTCTATGGTTATATACGCTGACTGTCCCCAATATAGTTGTGATATTATGGCCAGATCTTTTTCGCCGATACCTATATTACCCATAATTTTGATTAATTTGTTGTACTCGCTCGAAAGTCTTACAATTGCTACAAAGCAAGCATATACAACGCAGTTAACATCTCTGCACCTCTGGAACAGCACCTGAATACTGAATAGGGATTCTCCGGTGCCTATTGCATCCCGAAATCCAAACTGAGTCCCCGACATGTATTCTTCACAGATCCTGTATATTCTTTTGTGTATAATTTTTAGGATAAGCTTTACAGATGGCTCATAAGAGAAACAGTTCGATAGTCTTCACATTTCTTTGCACCAGGTTCCTTAGGTGTTATGACCAACTCTGATAATAACCATTCCTTAGGTATTTCTCCAGTTTCGTGAATGTGATTTTTGGGATTGTTGAGTCGTCTAAAAGTTTTAGGAACTCAGATTTAATATTATCTGGCCCAGTAGTCTTCCTTTATTTTATTTGTCTTACTGCTGCTTTTACTTCTTCATTGGTGATGGAGGACCCTAATCTATCTAATATCTGTGGCTGCTGTGGTGTTACGTCCTGAAGTAGTTCTGTGATATATGTCTCCCAGACTTTTATTATGTCTTGTTTATCTATGACTATATTCCCTCAATTGTCCATCAGTTTACATATTGTTTTGGGCCTATACATGCCAGCCGTTTGTTTAACTTTTTTATGGATGTTAAAATTGCCATATTTCAGCTGCAGAGCTTCTATTTCTTGGCAGTCTTCTTGGAGTTTTCTTTCTTTGGCTTCTCTGATCTTCTTTTGTGTTTGTCTATGTATTATGAAGTATTGCGGTGTATCTTTCGCGAGTCTTCATTTGTAGGATTTCGTCTGTCATCCACATATTTTCTTTTGATGTTTTGATCTGGTTTTAAATATTTGTCGCTTGCACTATTAACTATGCTGCTTAGCCTTTCTAGTTCGGAACAAATATTTTGACTGCTATTTTCATTTTGTATTTGTTCAGCTTAGTAGTTTCCTACTTCTGCTTTCGTGCTCGGATTTTTTAGCTTTTGCATATCATAGCTATTTTCCTCTGTCTTTTCTTTACAGTTTTTAATTCTAGTTTTAATGTACCAACTACAGGATTATGGCCTAACATTATGTCTGCCCCAGGATAGGTTTTGACCGATGTAAAAGAATTCTGGTATCTCCTGTTAATCAATATATAGTCAATCTGGTTTCGAACTATGTGTTCTTTCGAGTCGAGTGGCCATCTTCAAGTGTACAACCTTCTTGGTGGTAATTTGAAAAACCTCACCAAATCCACGAGGGCCGATAGAATCTCCCTCTCTCCCGCAGCCTATCTTGGCGTTATAGTCCCCCATTATTATTGTTAGATGGTGCTTGGAATTCTATTGTAGATGTTTGATATTTCGCTGTAGAATTTTTCATTTTCTCCTCGCGTTTATCTGCTGTGGGAGCATATATCTGAATTATATTGATTGGTACTGGGCTTGCGTTGATTTGTAAAAGCAGGGATGGTTTTTTCAATGATGATACCTAATTCGTGTAGGTGGTTTTCTGTACTTATTCCCGAGTGATATACTTGATATTCGCCTATTAGGGATTGACCCTAATATGGCCATCTCATCTCACTAATACCTAAGATGTTTATCTTTAATCTGTTCATTTCCTCAATTACGTTATTGACTTTTCCGATCTTGATATAATGTTTTTACATTCCATGTTCAAATCTTTGTGGCTGACCCAGAGATTCTTAGCAGCTCTGGAGAAATGTTGATATGATGATTTGTTCAATCACAAAAAAACAGTTTTTTAATTTCATGATTTCATTTCTTCAATCACCTAGCAAGTCACACATTTGACCATGGTGGCTTCGGATTTATTTCTGTGGTCTGGCAGATTGTCATTTTATTTATTAGGCTTGACAATGAACTGTTGACACAACAGTGTTCCTTAAGTTCTTAATTAGGTGATTTTTTCATTACTATTAGGCACACAGATATACAGTATCTCTGAAATAGTCGATATGGTTATGGTGTACGGATTTTGCCAAGGCAATGAACGTGAAAGCGCGAAAGTATATGCTGAAAGGTTTCCGGATCGCATAGTGCCGAGCCACCAAACGTTTGGAGAGGCGCTTCCGCGTGAATGGTTGCTTCAAGCCCAGGAGTTTGTATCGAGGACGACAATGAACAGTAAGGACGGTAGAACGCGAAGAATAAAATTAGGACATTGTTGAGGAAAACCCACAATTAAGCAGGCGGCGTTAAGGTTTGCAGTTGAACATTCCTAAAACAATGATTCATGAAGGAACAATTATTTCATCCTTATCATATTCAGAAAATTCAGGAATTACTTCCCAACGATCCTGAGAATCGCCTTACTTTCTTGCCGATTTATCCAAGAGAAGAGAACTTGGGATCTCCACTTCAGTAGGAAAATTTCTTATCACTGACGAATGCACTTTTACTAGGTCTGGCATCACCAACCTTACAATGAACACGTGTACAGTGTCAAAAATCCACATGCTTTTATAAGTGCACATCATCAGAATCAATTCAAAATTAACGTATGGATTTCAGTAACTGACAATTTCATTGTTGGTCCAGTAGTGATTTCAGATTGATTAAACGGAAAGGCATATCTCAATTCTGATTCGACATTTAGTCAAAAGACAAATCTTCAATACAACAATGTGCCGTAGAGGATGAGATGCTCGTCTCCTGCGCAGAGTTACCTGGGTTCAATCCCCACAAAGTCGGTGCGATTTTTCGGATTCTGGGTATCGCTTGAGTGTCCATCTTTCGGAAGAGATGTAAAGCTGTTGGTCCTATCTAACAGAGATGTGTTAAAGACCCCTTCCCTCGACACGAGAGGGGTTCGGCAAAATTCCCGGGTTAGTGAGGTGACAGAATTCCCCGGCGTGTCATTGGCCGAAAGGCGGAAATAGAGCACGTTAAAGGAATAACAAACAAACAAACAAATCCAAAGTCTACATGGTCAATATGTGATATTTTTGACTAGCTAGGTGGTTGAAGAAATGAAACCATTAAATTGAAAAACTGTTTCTTATGATTGAACCGCTCATCATATCAAAATTTCTCACGTGACAAAAAGTTTGATAATTAGTCTAGCTACTCAATGTTGCAGACAGTTGAGAAATTATGGTTGATTGAAAACACGTTTGAGTTGTAAAACGTCACGTTCATTGAGTGGATCACTAATAAACGTGAATAGCGCACCTGATTACGCATACGGAATATGGTTTCTATCGATCGAGTTGTTTTCGAATTTGAAAAATAAGAAAGAATTTTTAGGATTTGGCAATCTCTAGCGGCCAAACGAAGAAACTTTTCATATAGAAAAGTTTGCCTAAATAGACTCATTCACGGACATCCTGTATATTTCAATTGACGAGCAATATATTTGACAATCAACTCATTCTTTGAAGTTTATCCAGGTTTCTTCAAATAAGGATGAAACTAGGATTATTCACGAAGGTCGATAGACAGGAATAACGAATTTCGGTCTTCTCTGGTTGGTACTTGAATGACATGAAATAAAAGAGGATTAATCTACGTTCAGACTAGGCTTCTATTACACCTCGTGATACCCTAACGGAGTATATAATTACAGACATATAATACTCTTTTTACACCGCTGTTGGCGCTTAAGCACTAGTGGAAATGGGGATCCAACAAATATCATCCAACTTTGCGATCATTGAAAAAAAAAGGGAAGTAACATTACTACGAAAGTTTGGGACAAATGAAGCGGGATCATTTTTATTCCTTTGAATGGGGATACTTGTACGCGATACTGTGTATATGTGTGAGAGTGAAAAAGATCTCCATATGTTTCACAAACTATGCGACCGACCAGAAATTTGACCTCCACTTTAATAAAATAATTGAGAAAAAACAATAGGCGCAAGGTTCTCAAAATAAATGTTTTGGGTTTTGAGAAACAGTTTTTCAACGGCCCATCTCGATTCAAGAATAAGAATTTGGAAAATGCAGATCACGATTCCAAGTAATTTTCAGGTGTCTAATTTTTAACATTTGAATTGTAGAGGCTTTTACATGAACCACACTCATAGAAAAAGGTTTCAAACATAATATTTTACTGAAACATCTTACTTCCATTTTTGAAAAACTAGCGGTAGGAACAGAAATTGCTCTGAAGAATACAGATAATATTTTCAATAATAAGCATCAGTCAGTCAATTCGATCAAGAGAATATATAATAATTCTAAAAGACTATTAATTTCAGATCACAATATTATAAAAACAATAAAAACAAAATCAATTTCTGAGGAATTCATTTTCACCAAATCTGATAAATGCAATACAGTCATGGCAATAAAAAACAAGTTTACGTATCAAAAACTCTATCTTTCATGAATTCATCAAATTTCAAAATTTTACCTAAAGATCCGATTAACAATAATAAAAACAAGTACTGTGTTTTAAGGAATTTTACTTAATAATTGCGATTCGTAACGCGTTTCACTGCACTGTAGCTTCGAATGAATGTACTGAAAATAAGAATGAGAATAAATATAAATGTTCTTGAGTAACTAAAAGCTTATTGGCTTGCTTCTTCTAAACTGGTTATTTATGACAGGTATATCCAATAAAATTAAAGAATAGATTGCTCCCCGAAGAGATTCAATAGAGGTGAAAGGCTTAAATCGACTTGTTCATTGATGAGTCTACCTGAGTGTTTGAATTTGTTGATTTCTAAAGTTTCCCAAAGATCTACCTTCCAATATTTATTATCTGTATGCAAAATTTCAAACTGTGGGTCGAAAGAGTGATTATTTTCTAAGAGATGATTCGCGTAATTTGAATCAGATTTTTATTTAAAACACTGCGTTTATGTTCCGATATTCTAATATTAAAATTTCTATGTGTTCTACCAATGTAGAAATTATCACAGTCATTGATTTATTGTTTTTACCTGATTTGGTTTTATTATTTTTATATATTTGCCTTAATTATTATTCTTATCTTTGGGAAACTTTAGAAATCAATAAATACAAACACTCAGGTAGACTCATCAATGAACAAGTCGATTTAAGCCCTTCACCTCTATTGAATCTCTTCGGGGAGCAATCTATTCCTTAATTTTATTGGATATACCTATCATAAATAACCACTTAAGAAGAAGCAACCCAATAAGCTTTTAATTACTCAAGAACATTTATGGTACATTCATTCGTCTGAAGAAGCTACGGTGTAGTGAAACGCGTTACGAATCGCAATTATTAAGTAAAATTCCTTAAAACACAGTACTTGTTTTTTATTTTTGATAATGGAATTTTACCAAGTAAAAGCCTTCCAAATTCAAATCCGATTAACAAATTCAATAAACAAATAAAAACAGCAATTGAGGAGTCAAAATCGTTAATATCGTATCAGTAAAAATAACAACTCGTTTCGGCCAAACCTCTTTTACTACAGCAGCATCTGATTCACTTATTAAATTTCTTGTAAACATTTTCAACAAATTTTGCAATTTTCAAGTTAAAAACGCCATTCTCAACTTTTCGACCTTATTCAGAAAATTCAAAACATACACCTTACACTTGATTGTAAATTCCTTTCTTTCGACGTCAAAACCTTTATCCAAGCATTCCACTATCTGAACCCTATAACCTTGTCAACCAAATGTAAGACTACAATAGAACAAATCCATTAATAAAAGCGGACATTCTGCGACTCCTGAATACATGTTTATCTCAACTTTCTTTTCGAAAACACAATTTATGATTCAGATGAAGGGTTAATAATGGGCAACCCTTTGAGTCCCATCCAATCTGAAATTTTCATGGACAATTTAGAAAAACGAATTCATAGTAAACTTTGTCTTTATTGGCTCCGCTACGTTGATGATATTATTGTCTGATTTAAAGGTACGAACAGACAATTAACTATGTTTGAAAAATTCCTTAATAATCAGCATGTACTATACCCATCTCTTTTAGTTCAGAAATAATTTGGGAATATATTGAATTTTGATGATTTTGCAAGAACTAACAGAGAAGGCTTTGAAATATTTGAATCAAGTAGCTGAACTGGCTACGCTCACCTGACAGGTGCCTAAAATTAATGTACTTCGTTGTCACTTCGTTCATTCGAATAATTGTTATTTTCAAGAATAAAAGCCCAAAACAATATCGGAGCCATTTGCCTCCTTCTGAGGATTTCTCTATATATGTAATATAAGTCGAACCTAATCTCTGAATTTGGCTTTTCAATGCTTCTGTGAGCTGAAACCTACATCCTGTAATTTTTCATTTGACCAAACATTTAGGCATAGTGAATTGCAATTTCAAAATCAATCACCACTTCTGCTGGAGATAATACAAGGTTTAATCTTGAACAGGAGTTTTTGATTTTTTGTAGCACCATTTATATGTATTGGTTGACAAAAAACCGAACAGATGTAATAAGTGTTGAAAAAATATGGATAGTGAACAGTTTTCTTAAAACCGTCCATATCAATGATTTTCGAATCGCATGAATATTTTAGGTTCTGATCATACAAAAAGATTATCAAATTCTTTGAAACATCATTGATCAATTAAAATTCATGGTTTCTATTGGTTTTTCAGGTTGAGTTTATCAAATGCATCATGAACTTCTTAGATATATTGGTAACGCTGATAGTAGTTTACGGTGTGCATAATAAATATTTTTACATAACAGAGAAGTTCATCCATCATTGTCAGATTGAGTTTGGCATATTTCTTGACTATAATTTTCGACGGTTTTTCACAAACTTCTTGCTGTCTTTCGTCTAACACAGGAGCTTATATTTTGTCGTTGCAGCATATGTTGTTCTTCTGGTTGGTGTTCGGATTCATTATAATATGGCTCCAAGATTCACCAACTGTTCGAAGAAATGATGAATTTTTCACACACCCC
Organism: Cryptolaemus montrouzieri; assembly: GCA_013387265.2. Lineage (NCBI taxonomy): Eukaryota > Metazoa > Arthropoda > Insecta > Coleoptera > Coccinellidae > Cryptolaemus > Cryptolaemus montrouzieri. Next base: position 34,139,957 of record JABFTP020000103.1, read on the forward strand.
TATTTAGTTTTCCCTGATGGTAATTTACGATTATGTTCCTCATATTCGAAACACTTACGAAATAAGATAGTTTTTTCTTCTTTGACTGAGAATTTCATTCAAACTTGTTGCTCTTGTTATTTCCGAAATCTGATTGATTTTGTTTTCATTTTCTTTCATATTTATAAATGGGATGTGAGAAAATTATTCCTTTCCTTTTACATGTGGAACTGTTCGCCGAGATTGGTATTTTCCAAGAGTCATTAAAAGGGTTATGGGCCGAGATGGTCATTTTGGAGCTGAGATGGGTACGACACACTCGATTTACGTTTGTGTCAAGTTCTCTCATCGGTTTCTCAAATATAAATGACATTGTAATTGTTCAATTTCCTCTTAGTTTTCGAATATAGAATAAAACCCGAAACAAATGTTTAACCTACTTTCATTCTTTATATTTTGTGGAACATAAGTCTATATTGTTTTTTATTAAATTGCTTCATAATTCAATAATATAACTCCTGATAATCTCAACAACACGAAGGGAAATTTTTTGCGTGAAAGTGAAATGCGATTCGAGAAGAAAGTAGACATTCAGAACATTATCGTAGCGTGTGAAAGTTACCCATGTCGGACATTGTTCCTAGTTAGATCATGTATGAGAATTTTAGAGCAAAATTCGATAAAATTTCGTGAAAATTTCAGCATGAAATACAAAATCATTTTTAACTTTGAATCTATTGAGAGTATGTGTGGGGACAACAAATACATTTCAATAGATATTGGAATTGCCTCTCATTTATAATCACCAAATACAGAGTGTTTCACTTAAGGAAAATAATTAGTTTGAACTCGAACAAAATTAAACATCCATTACTGAATATATTGGATAGCTATATCAATAATTAATTATTAGTATTAAAATTAAGAAATTTAGGACGATTTCAGTAGATAAAGGGATGTTTGAACAAAATTATATTTGTTTTCGGCATGAAGCTTATACAGGTTGTTACATAAAAGTATGTCAAAACTTGAGGGGGTGAATCTACGTGCAATATTAAGAAAAAAAGTTCATATAAATATAGGTCTGCAAAAGCTTCGTTACGGAGCTACATGGTGTTGAAATTTCTAGGAAAAATTGTTTTTTTCTGCAAAACTCCTGCAGTTTTCGAGATATTCAGCCCAAATTTTGAATGCAAGCTATCTTTTACAGCCTCCATAATTACACTTCCTGAATTTTAACTAGAATCTACAAAGTGGAGCCATGTCTTCTTTTGCCCTTTAAAACTTTTTTGAAGTACGCCACTGATCAGCATACAATCAATTTTCGTCATCTTCGTTCAATTTAGAAACTTTTTTGAAACTTGACTAGTGGGCTTCGATTTTTTTCATTTATTTATTTATTTTGACAGTTGCTAAAGTTGAACCAGTGTGTGCTCAAACTGTTTATTAAATTGCCGATTAGTTTTATGACTTTTGAAGTTATTGCTGTAAGAAAAAATGGCTAATTTTACTAACGCCGAATTGGCTGATATCTATTACATGTACGGTCTGGCTGACGGAAACACAACAGAAGGTAGGCTATTATATTAGGTGCGCTTTCCAAATTGAGTAACAACAGACAGGCGAACACCACAGAAGGTAGAGGCAAACTGGTACTTTTACTGCAAATAATCATTTAAAAGGTGCAACTCAAACTATGAGAACTTCAGATATTGAGGAAGCAGTTTTTAATTGTATTGATTTGAATCCTCATGTGAGAACAAGAAAAATTGAAAATCATTTGAATATTTCACATGTTCTAGTTTGGAGAAATCTCCACGACATTTTATTGTACCCGTTTCATTTTCAACACGTCCAAACTATACTTCCTCAAGATTTTCCTTCAAGACTGAATTTCTGCCTATGGTTCTTAGATAAAATTAGAGAAAATGCTCATTTCAATAATGAAATAATGCTCACAGACGAAGCTAACTTTTCGAGAATTGCTATCACAAATTTTCACAATAATCATTATTAGGTTGAGGAAAACCCCCTTTGAATGAAGAATCTCATCGTCAAGAACAATTCTCACTGAATGTCTGGGTCGGAATAATTGGAAATTATTCGATTGGGCCATTTTTTTTGCCTAACAGACTAAACGGTCCCGCTTATCGGCAATTTCTTGAGGAGGAGTTACCTTTATTGTTCGAGGATATGCCACTTTTGGTGAGAAACATAATGTGGTTCATGCATGACTAGGCACCTGCACATTTTAGTGGAGATGCTAGAGAATTCTTGAATAATAATGTATTCAACAACCCATGGATAGGTCGCGGTGGGCCGCAGCCATGGCCTCCTAGATCCCCAGACTTGAATAGTTTAGACTTTCCTAGTTGAAATTCAGGAAGTGTAATGATGGATGATGGAGGCTGTAAAAAATAGCTTGAACTCCAAATTTGGGCTGAATATCTCAAAAACTGCAGGAGTTTTAAAGGAAAAAACCAATTTTTTCCGGAAATTTCAACACTCTGTAGCTCCGTAACGAAGACTGACCTTTGTTCATATAAACTTTTTTTCTTGAAATTGCACGTCGATTCACCCCCTCAAGTTGTGACATACTATTATGTAACACCCTGTATACTTTCTCATTATATTTGATCTTATGGTCCAGATTCAACAAAGAATATTAGAAACGGCTTTTCCCAATGTTTCTTTTATAGAAAGTACAAAAGGAATACCCCTACATGTTGTATCAAAGTTTCTTTGTATGCGCACCATTCAATATTCTCCCTGCTCAATTTACAAACAAGCGAACTACTTTTCCAACCGATGACCTACGTGGAAGATATGTTTCGAGATAACGACTTGCCTAGCTTTGTAGTCGCAAAATGTAAATTGAAACTGGACGGACAATGGCCTCATTTGACTTTGTTTGCAAAATGCTTTACTCTAATCCTGAATAAAAGGAAGCGTCAAGCGGTTCTACTGATGAAGAGCAAGTAACCAAAAAGATACAGAGAAAATTTTGTTTGAAAGCGATGACTTTTATCGAAACGTAAAACTTTCAGAATTATTAGAGTATGATTTTAATCGGTTAAATGTTAATTGATCAGATGGTTTTTGAAAGGTTTAAAAACTTTAAAATAACTGTGAAATTAAAGTACATGCCTATAAATTCTTTGCGTAGAATGATTCACTGCATGAAAATCGATCGAGTTTGAAACTCCATAACTCTCTGATTTGACGTTCGATATCCTTGAATTCAGGAAACGTTAAAGGTTGTTTAACGCATATAAGTAATTGATATTGGTAAATATATATATATATATATATATATATATATATATATATATATATATATATATATATATATATATATATATATATATATATATATATATATATATATATATTCTTTTGAAAAAGAGAGGATTTACAAAAATTCGAATGATTGTATTAACAATAAATGCTTATATCTATAATCTTGGTGTGTGTCAGAAAAACACAAGTGTGAGCTCAGGAAAATGTAACAGGGGAACCATACTATCTTGCGTATGATTCAATAAACAAGTGAAAAAACCTGAGGAAAAAACTCGTTACCCTGTCGCTATTGTACTAGTAATAGCTTGTCTGTTTATGTTGTGTTAGTGTCGTGTGTACATAAAGAGTACCAAAGATTTTTCTGCTTAGCAGTTTCAATTCTCATCTTGCACTCCATGATTTCCAGACGAAGACAAGGGTGAAAGGAAGGGGGTTTGGGACAGGAATCTGTAACAATGGAAAAAGAGAATTAGCAGAAAAATATTACAACAATCATACCTGACTCTTATATGTCTAAACACACTTGAATTTGAGAAAAGATTTTATATAGCAAGCAAGGCCATAAAAAGGACTAAGGAGATAATAAAACAAAAAGTACATAATCTGCAATATTTCCTCTTTCGAAGAGATGTTCTTCCGTCGCATTTTGAGTCTCCTGAAACTTAATCACTTTCTTGTTTCTTTTTGTCAATTTTGAAGTATAATTTCGCAAAATCCTTTCAATATTCAAACTCAACAAAACAATTACCTAATAATTGATCGATGAAGCCTGAACTACGTGATAGTTGATAATCATAATGAATAATAGAATAAAACAAGTTACTATGTTTTAACTATCACTAATTTATTGATGTAAAGAATGACAAAATTTTACATGGGTTGGACCGGTTTCGGACATACGTCCATTATCAACAACAAGCAAATGAAAACTGAATACTAATGTACAATACAGGAATTACCATCAACAAAATGCTAGTAGAGGTCACAGTATTTTGAAAAATAGTGATTGGTAGGTAATTAAGTCTACCTGGTCGTTAAGGAGCTTAAGCCTTTCTACCCTAGATGCCTTGAAAATTTCCATCGATTCAAAGAAATTGAGTTTATAAGATTTATCACAGGAATGAAGAATTTTCAGCTGTTGATGTTCTGGAAAAGGATGACATTCATTCAGACAATGTGCAGCTAAAGCTGAATCATATTTCTGATATAGGAATGACCGGAAATGTTCTTAGTATTTAGCCTCGAAAGGGCGTCCTGTTTGACCTATATAAAAGGAATTGCACTCAGAACATGTTAACTGGTATAGTCCTGATTTTTCGAATTTATCTGTTTTATCTTTTGTGTTGAAAAGCAGGCCTGACAATTTGCTAACTGGTTTGAATGCAATATGAATTTTTTTACTATCAGACAAAACTCTAGCCTGTTCTGATGTCTTCCCAAAATATGTTAGAGATATAAATTTTTCGGGCTTTTCTCTCTTGGATTGGGGATATAAAATGTTGAATGTGTTGTTGCGTATTTTTCGATTATTTAAACTCTCTATTGCTTGTGTATCGAAGCCGTTGTTCTCTGCTATTAACATAATGGTGTTAAATTCTGATTTTCGGTCCATGTCCGATAAAGGCAAAGAAATCGCTCTGTCAATCATGGATTTGAGGGCTGCTATTTTTTGAGAATACGGGTAAAATGAATCTATGGGTATGACATTATCCGTGTACGATGGTTTTCTGAAGATATTAATTGATAAACGGTTATTATTTTCCCGGATAATTGTTAGATCTAAGAAATTGATTCTATCGACTTCTGTTTCTACTTAGAATTTAATTTTAGGATGAATGTTATTAATGAAATTCAGGAAGACTTCTAGTTGTCTATTCGTTCCAATGAAACAGGCTTAAATGTATCGGTATCAAAATAGAATATGTCTTTTCGTCAAAGGTGACGTCATAATTTTAGTGTTTTCCAAATTAGACATGAAAGTTTCAGATAGAAGGACACTGAGGGGTGAACCCATAGCTAAACCATTATTTTGTGAATATATCTTATTATTGAACTGAAAATAATTTTGGGTCAAGCATAAATCAAACAGAGAAATTAATTCATCTTTATATGCCACCTTGAGATTTTTTGCCTCTAGAATACTTGATATTAAGGGGACATATTCTGTTGCAGGTATATTCGAAAACATATTATCTACATCTAATGATATTAATTTTGCGATTGGTGGCATGAGAAATAATAACCGTTTATCAATTAATATCTTCAGAAAACCATCATACACGGAAAATGTCATACCCAAAGATTCATTTCACCCGTATTCTCAAAAAATAGCAGCTTTCAAATCCATAATTCACAGAACGATTTCTTTGCCTTTATCGGACATGGACCGAAAATCAGAATTTAACACAATTGTGTTAATAGCAGAGAACAACTGCTTCGATATACCAGCAATAGAGAGTTTTATTAATCGAAAAATACGCTACAACACATTCAACATGATATATCACCAATCCAAGAGAGAAAAGCCCGAAAAATTTATGTCTTTAACATATTTTGGGAAGACATCAGAACAGGTTGCTAGAGTTTTGTCTGATAGTAAAAGAGTTCATATTGCATTCAAACCAGTTAGCAAATTGTCAGGCCTCCTTTTCAACACAAAAGATAAATTCGAAAAATCAGGACTATACCAAATAACATGTTCTGAGTGCAATTCCTTTTATATAGGTCAAACAGGACGCCCTTTCAAGGATAGATACAAAGAACATTTCCGGTCATTCCTACATCAGAAATATGATTCAGCTTTAGCTGCACATTGTCTGAATGAATATCATCCTTTTCCAGAACATAAACAGCTAAAAATTCTTCATTCCTGTGATGCAAGATAGTGCCACACCTTATACCGCAAGAAGAAGTAGTGATTACCTTGAGGGAAATATTGAGGATAGACTGGCCGGCAAGAAGCCTTGATCTCAATACGATTGAGCATGTGTAGGACACGATGGCTAGGAATTTAAGAATGCGCATCACCTTTCCGCAGAATCTCCCTGAAGTAGGACATAAATATCATATCGATCATAATATATCTCGAGTTACAGGGTATCATCAGTGATCGACAATACGATTTTCGTAAAGGACGTTACGCATTTATCGACATGTACTATCGAACAGCATGAAGAATCAAGATAGATTGCTTTAATATCTCAAATGCCTTCGACAGGGTTTGGCACGCAGCTTTGATAAATAAATCAATCGCATATAGATTTCCGAAAGAATGGATTAGAATATTTCTTTTCAGTATATCGATTTAAGTGGTAATTGATGGTGTAACGATCATTTCGGGTTAATGCAGGAGTACCCCAGGGCACCATACTCTTACAGACTCCTTTTCTGTTGCTGATTAATGATCTACTTCACTCCACCAAAACAGATAATTTGGGTTTGCGGACAACTGTAATCTGGTATTCTTATCTTCTAGTCAGCGTCCTTTAACTGCTGAGAAGACACACCGACAAAGGTACTAACAGAGCATGTCACTGAATTCAGATTCGGAGAAGATATCAGAGTGAGGTTAGGTTAGGTTAGTCAATCTCAATGCGAACAAGACGGACAACGAAGTGTTTCTAAAAGGTTTTTATTTTTTGTGGTGTAACGGAACCTTGAAAAACGGTATAATTTTCGGAACAACTTAATAATTTATTTCAATGGAAGAAAAATCTGCAATTTTTCATCAATAAGATAATATCATAAGGCAGTTCTCCATTTTTCACTGGTAGATGGTAAATATGATAAATCATCCCAGAGTGTATATTAATCATTTGAAGTAAGCTCCATTCTATTCAGCTTATTCAGTTAAGAGAAGCTCATGAGATTTCAGGAAATGCAAAAACTGATAAAGGAACTAACATCAGACGCTCTTTCTATTCATAGGATTTTCGTTTAAATTATTCAGTACCCACATAAATTTGAATTTGCAGTCCATGGGGGAGTTATTCCGGTAGAAGGATAGTCGAGTGCAAAGCAAAATTGACCAATGGGACATACATAATTAATGAACACCCGGTGGGAAGCGTTACAATTTGAAGAAAATTAACTTCGTTTCGGGCGTGACGCCATCATGAAAACGATATTTCGATGTTACTCTTCACTGGAAACGATGATTGAGTATGCTGTTTCAGACGAATAGTGCCAATAACCTGATATATAGTGCCAGTGTAAAGTATGAAATAAAATTCATAGTTCCTTTCAATTTAGTTTTTGGAAAAATGTTCATTGAACAATCGAACAACAAAATTAACGCACAAAATCGAAAGTTCAAAAGAAGATAAATTGGGGAATTATTTCACCATTAATACATCAGTACCAAGAAATGCTCGAGAGTAATCGAAATGAAACTCATATAAATTTAAATAAAACTAATAATGAAAATTGTTGAACTTTTCGAAAAAAGACCTCGAAAACCTATCAACACTGGACATTTCCTCCTCTGGCAAGAATTAGTGCATGATCCAACGTTTCATCCTCAAAATCAATGATCTTATAGCATTCTGATCGATTTCGTTCCAAGTCAGTCTGTTTCGAATTTCACTCACTGTAACTGGTTGGTTTTGCAGGCTTTTTTATTTTTCTATTGAGAATGTTCGATGGGTTCAAGGTTTGGACTTCGTGCAGGCCACTGAACTGAAGTGATTTCGTGATTTTCAAGGTAGTTCCAACGATAAGAGCTTGTGGAGATCTGGCGTTATCTTACACAAACAAAAAGTATTTCACCGATCTTCGTTGCAAATGGTACAACATGATCTTCTAAAATATCTGTAACGTCCTTCTGGGTATTCAGGGTTCCATTATTTACGATGACCAGATCGATGCGGGTGTTCAAAAGAAGTTCCTCCCACCACCATTACTGAACCTCCTCCGAAACCAAAGTTAGGTCAAATTTGCAATGGGCATATCTTCTATTTCGGCGTCTTCACACTAGAAAACGTTGATCGCTATGAAAAAGAGAAAATCTCGAATGATTTCCACAACGTTTAATTCTAAGAGACATGACTGGTTTCGACAGTTACGTCATTTTCAAGTGTCTACTGCTAACAGTTGTGAGGAAGAATGTGGTAACTATACCTATTTTAAATGTTGAGTACTGAGGAGTTATTCAATTCTAGTTGACTATTGAAAGTGGCGAATATTGTTTTTGCAAAAGTTGTGGATTTTCAAACAAAGATGTATTGTGGATTTTTTAATTATCTAATCTAATTATGTGATTTTTATTATTTATATGTTCGAAAACTGCAGACTTGTTACCTGAGGAGAAACTAGATTCAAGAATTCGACCTGTTTGTCCTAAGTAAGCTATTAGGCATTCATTGCATTCAATTTTGTGTATTCCAGACTATTTGATTTATAAAATTTTTGTTTGTATTGAATTGTTATTTGCTTATGTATAAACACTGAAAAAGGTTGTTGAATTGAATTTGAAAAGATAATTGCAGATGTTATTAGGAGAAGGACCAATGCAAGTTAGATATATGTATCTATCTTTAATTTTTTCTATCATGGAATATAGTAATTGAGAACAAAAATAAATTTCTCAATTACTATATTCGATTATAGCAGAATCAGAAAATAAATACGCACGTCTAAGTTACATTGGTTCCCTTTCTACATCAGTATTTATCTTTTCTAATTCAACAATATTCTTTTCTAGTAGTCCTAACATAATCAAATTACTATTCAATGCCAAATAAAAACTTATGAACTGAAAAGGTTTGGAATATACCGAATTGAATGCAACGAATGCCCAACAGCTTACGTAGGACAAAAATTTGAATCAAGATTCAAAAACCATTTCTCCTGAGATAACAAATCCGGAGTTTATGAATATTAAACACATTGATTTGTAGATATCATATAATTACACAAGATAATTGGAAATTCTCCACAAATGCAAATGAAGGAAGGACAATGAATCTGTTGGAAACTTTGGAAATTAACAAACGTTATAAAACCGGAAAGTCACCACTTTCAATAGTCAACTAGAATTGATTTTCCAGTACTCAACATTTGAAATTTGTACAGTTGGCATAATATACACTCCCCACAAAAATTGTAGCATCACCCTACTTTTACGATAATACTATATAAACTTTTAGGTTGGTCATTCAAGACTCGCTTGGTAACTTTCAGAAGTGTGAAATTAGAAGATATCATTCAAAAGAGATGAGTTTATGATGGAAAATATCAACAATTTTCGAGTTAGTGAAAAATTAAAAAATTCTACCATCTTCAAACATTTGAGAAGAGACCAATTAACTAGCATCGAATGATTACTAATCATTTTCAAAATCGAGTGTTTCCTCCCCAGGCCTTAATTGTTGCCAGTATACGTCTCGGAAGCCCCTCAAACAAATTTTGGATGTACTTCTGAGTCACTCAGTTCGAAACTTCAGGAAGCAGATTTTCTAGTTGTTAGAGTGTTCTACAAGGCATCCTACATTGCTGAATTTGCCACCCCATGTTGTCCCAAACATGTTCTATGGGATTCAAGTCGGGACTTCTGGCTGACCAGAATATCAATTTTGGTATTTTGCAGAAATTCTGTAACTACTCTAGCTGCATGAGGCCGAGCGTTATCATGCATATAAATGAAGTTTTCGCCAATCAATGGGACAAAGGTTACAAAGGTTCAAGGATATCTGCGATGTATCTGGCCGCTGTCATTCTTCAATTATTCATTAGGACTAATTCAGTTCGACCATGGAAAGAAATGCCTCCACACACCATTACTGAGCCCCCTCCGAAATTTTCGGTTTGCCGAATATTGCATTGCTGATACCGTTCCCCAGGTCGCCTGTATACAGGCATGCGTCTATCATTTGATACTTGACAGAACCTGGACTCGTCGGAAAAGAGAACCATTTTGGAATACCCCAATTTGCATGTTCCCTCGCAAACTGAAGTCTTGCAACTCGATGCTCTCTGGTGGGACGCGGGCTGGTAGAAGCCACCTTCGGTCTGATATCGTCTTCTCTGAGCCTGTTCCTAAGAGTTTGCAATGAAATATGCACATTGCTGAAAGGTGCAAGTTCATTTTGTTGCATTCTAGCCGTACAGTGCCGAACTCTTAGTGCAGTTAAACAAAGCCAACGATCATCAACTGGTGTTGTTATCTGATTTCTTTCCTGTCCGGCCCTTCTTCCATATTTTGCTGTTTCGTGGTACCGATTAATTGCTCTTGAAATAGTGCTTTGGCTTACATTCAACAAGTTAGCCACGTAACGTTGGCTTCGCCCCTCCTCTAGAAGTGTTACCACTTCATGATCACTCAAACAGCGTCCAGGACGTTCAGCAGCCATTACAATTAATTCAAATATTCGAAAATCAACCAGATACACAGGAAACTTGCATTAATTTAGCGTGAAAACTGAAGAGAAATAAAATGATTAATGAAAGTCAAATAAACTCATTCTTCTTTCAGACGTGTTCGAGATCATATGGAAACAAATGTTACTACATAGATAAGATTTTTCCCCTCCTATGTCCAAAAACATATGTTGACAAAGAAACTACGATCCAGCTGCTTAATCGATTGTGGAATTCAGAATACCAGGTGATGTGACAATTTTTGTGGTGTGTGTGTTATCAATACCATATAAATGTAATGTATAAATCATGAAAACCAGCCTCACGCCAATAACTTAAGGGTTGATGCGAATTTTAATGAAAAAAACACAAATCTGAAACAACTGTTGAAGATTGTATTATCTCCATCGCTGAATGTTTGGCAAGTACAAAATTACAAAATATAGGTTTCATTTTACTCAAGCTTGGTAACGCCAAATTCTAAGATTAGGTTAGATGAAAGAAAGAAGCAAATGGCTATGATACTGTTCTAAGCTTTTATTTTTGAATTTTTGAAGAAAGAGATTTCTGTATTTTCGATATGTACCAGATCCAACCACAAGATGAAAGGTTAGAGCAATTCTCGGATTGTTTCAAAATTATTCAACGAGTTCTTCTAGAGTTCTACCGTTAATCTTGATAGATGTCTCTGCTGCTTTAAATGAAAGTGCAAATACATGTGAATTATTCCATTCTCATTAGAATAATTCTATATATTGTGAAAACCCTTGCCTTTCACATTTGTCAAGATTATTCTCAGCATTAAATCCGAGGTTTATGTGAAATGTAATAGTATTCATCTTCCTTATAAATTTAGAAATATCGAAGTTAGAACTAACACGCCTTTATAAAAGTAATGCTTAACCAAGTTTATATTTAAAATTCTAAAATAGAATTTAATCTATAATATAAAAATGAATCACAAAATGTGTCGGTAAGCGCATAACTCAACAACGCCTGGGCCAATTTGGCCAATTCTTTTTTCTAATTTTAATGTTCGTTGCAAACAATTACCCTTAGAAACAGCCCTTTTCTTTTTCTCCTAAAAACGTTTTCGAATCAAAACGTAGAGTCAATTTGAGCTTTATTGCTATTGTATAAAGTTCATTTGCACAAACATTTACGAACTGTTAATGGTGAATTGTGTGAATCCTACATAGAAGCCTGTCAACGTTTGCCATTGCTAGAAAATGACGCTCATTGGGATCCAACTCTCACAGATGCTGTAATATCATCACACGTTCATCAAATACGAACATTGTTTTCTATGATCATATCTACATGCTTCCTATCAAACCCAATTGATTTGTGGATGAAGTAAAAAGATTATGTGTGTGATGATATTTTGTATCAAATACGAAATAAAATGGGAAATCCAAATATACAAATCAGTGAAGAAATTTACAATGAAGCATTGATTTCAATTGAGAACATGTGCTGGATGATGTCAAACAAACTATCAATTCAATTATGCCTGGCTACGCCCAATCGTCCAAGCATGATGCTCTTAACCAAGAGTTGCAAAGAGAAAAACTCTATGATCTCAACACTTTGAAAGAATTAGTTCAAACAAATCTTCCACTGTTGAATGAACAACAGAAGTATGTATTTCATACTCTTATGAAAGTAAGAAATGATGAAACTGGAGGGATTTACTTCTTAGATGAACCTGGTGGTACAGAAAAAACTTTACATGCACTCGCTTCGTTGGGAATCGCAGCAACTATGCTTGAAGGTGGTCGAACAGCACTAAAATTGCCGTTAAATATGCAAAGCACCGAACCTGCAACTTTTCGAAGAACTCTGCAATGGCAAAGATTTTGCAGCAATGTAAATTGATTGTTTAGGATGAATGCACGATGGCACATAAAAATATCTTTGGATGCTTTCGACAGAACCTTGAAAGATCTACGGAGCAATCATAACCGATTTGGTAGTGCAATGATTTTATTAGTAGGAAATTTTCGTCAAACATTGTCAGTGATTCGACGATCAACGCCAGCTGATGAACTGAATGCATGTCTAAAGCCCTCCAACATGGAAACATTTCAAAGTACCTCATTTAAGCAAGAATATGCATGTCGAGTTGCGAAATGACTAATCTGAAAACATATTCTTCAAACAACTCATTGGCATTGGTAATGGCAAATTTCCTATAGACATGTTGACTGACTGCATTAACTTTCCTCAAAGTTTTTGTACGTTAACTCGATCAAAAGATGAACTTATTCAGAAGGTGTTTCCAGATGTTTCTCAAAATTACAGAAACCATGATTAGTTGAGCGAACGAGCTATATTGTAGATGAATTAAATTTCACAATTCAATAACAAATTACAGGCGAATCGAGGTTCAGTTGATTCGGTTACTTACCAAAATGATGTAGTCAACTATCCACCGGAATTTTTAAAGTCGCTGGATTTGCCAGGATTGTCACTTCACAATCTTCAATTAAAGATTGGATCAGTAGTTATGATGTTGCATAATATCAACCAACCGCGTCTTTGCAACGGCACACGGTTAGCGATAAAAAAATTACTAAACAACGTGATAGAAGCAACTATACTGAAAGGAAAATATAAAGGGGAAGATGTTCTCATACCGCACATCTCAATGATTCTGACTGATGTGTCATTTGAGTTCAAACGATAACAGTTTCCAGTGCGGCTTGCTTTTGCTATGACCATGAACAAGTCACAGGGGCAATGATTGACTGTTTGTTCCATCTGGGAAAATGTTACTCACATGGTCAATTGTATGTCGCCTGTTCCCGTGTTGGAAAACCATCAGATTTGTTTGTCAATGCGCTAGGTAATCAAATAAAAAACATCGTATATTACAAAGCACTACAATGAAAATAAAAATGATTTTTGTTAATAGATAAACACCTCAAAAAGTCTAGGAACACTTACCAATATCTTTAAAATATGAATTTGTTGATTCGAATTTATAGAAATCTTTCGGTTTTTGTTAGGATGTATTGTATATAATGTATTCTCAAGAAAACAAAATAATATTGGACGTCTCCAAAGCACCTATTATAAAAAAAAATTGACATTTGAAAATTACGAAATTTGGTAAAACACAAAAAAAATCCTGAACTGATATTTTCGAAACGATATGGAAGCACTTATATTTTTCAGTACCCAGAAGGTCCACCTCTGATATTAATGACACTTTGGCATCGTCGCGGCATGCTCAGTATTAAATTGTCTATTACATTTTGGCCTAAGTCATTCCAAGCCCCCTGAACTGCTAATCGAAGCTCCTGTTCATGATGGAAGACGTTTTGAAGCAGGAGATTTCCTTTTAGGGTATCCCACACATGCTCGATGGGATTCAGATCTGGGGAGCAGGACGACCAGGGTACAAGATCGATATCATTCTCTTCATGAATGTTCAACACAACTCTTGCACGATGAGGAGGGGCATTATCTTGTTGGAAGAGTGGATTTTGACCCATTGTTTGGAGATACGGTACTGCTACAGGTAAAACTATCTCATTTGCGTAAGAATTTCCCGTGAGGTTGTTCTGTATGAAAACGAGGTCAGTTCTTCCACCAAGGCGTATACCTCCCCAAAACATCACTGATCCGTCTCCCTGTCTAACAACTTCTCGAGCATGCTGGAGACGGTTTTGCTTTCCAGGTTCCCTCCATATTCGAATTCTTCCCGAATCGAGGTAATAACTAAATCTAGATTCATCGCTGAAGGGAACTGTGGCCCACCTCTCTTGATCCCAGTTTACGTGTTCTTGGCAACAAGCTAAACGAGCAGCGCGATTTCCATGGGTCAGTTGTGGAACTCTTAAAGGACGACTGGAGTGGAGTTGACCTTCGTGCATTTCTCACAGTTTGGTCGGAAATTTGTACATTATGAACTCGTGATTGCTCTTGAGCTAATTGAGATGCTGTGGTAGTACGATCTCTTCTGGCTTGTAAAACCGAAAATCGGTCTTGGGCGACTGTAGTAATCCTGAAACGACCTGTATGGAGTTCTTCTACGCTACCTGTTTCATTGAAACGCGACCATAAACAGTTTAGACACTTGGGCTACCTTCCATAACCCTGGATACTTTCCGTTGTGAGCTCCCAGCTTGGAGCATGCCAAAGACTCGTAACATCTCTTCTCTAGTTAAATGTCGTCTTTCCATGGTCGAATCACAAAACTTGAATCTTTTATTTCTGCTAACAACAGAAACAAAGTGCCAACTAACAGATTTCAAACACTGAACACATGAAATGATTATAAAGCAGCGTCGCATCTGCTGCATTCTTAGTTTCTTATAAAAAAAAACTGAAATCTGTTGCGGCACATAATTTGGTGAGAAATTGATGCAGTTGTTCATTTCTTAAAAAAAATCATCCATATTGATCGTTCCGGATACGATATATCGATATTCAGAAGTGTTCCAAGTATATATCTAGACTTATATATATATATATATATATATATATATATATATATATATATATATATATATATATATATATATATATATATATATATATATATATATATATATATATATATATATATATATATATATATATATATATATATATATATATATATATATATATATATATATATATATATATATATATATATATATATATATATATATATATATATATATATATATATATATATATATATATATATATATATATATATATATATATTCATTCTTTTGAAACGAGAGGATTTACAAAAATTTGAATAATTGTATTTAAAATAAGTGCTTATACCTATAATTTTGGTGTGTGTCATAAATTAGCACAAGTGTGAGTTCAGGAAAATGTAATAGGGGAACCATACTATCTTGCATATGATTCAATAAACGAGTGAAAAAACTCGTTTCCCTGTCGCTATTGCACTAGTAATAGCTTGTCTGTTTATGTTGTGTTAGTGTCGTGTGTACATAAAGAGTACCAAAGATTTGTCTGCTTAGCCGTTTCATTCTCTTTTGCATTCCATGACTTCCAAACGAAGACAAGGGTGAAAGGAAGTGGGTTTGGGATAGAAATCTCTAACAATGAAAGAAGAAAACCAGCAGAAAAATATTTCAAACATCATACTTCTATATGTCTGAACAAATCTAAGAAAAGATTTTACATAGCAAGCAAGGTCATAAAAAGGACTAAGGAGATAATGAAAAAATACATAACCTGCGATGTTTCCTCAAATTCCTTCCCTGTTTGACCGAGAGAGCCCCGATGGCCAGGTTCAGTCTTCCAAGTGATGTTGATTATGATCAATAGATGTTTTAGAATCATTATGAACCCAATAATTAATAATAAAGCGGTTACTTACTTTTAAATGCTTATATATGTTTTATTCAATTATTTTTTATTCACAGCGCCCTATCATCAGGGTGAAGAAATTTTTTCCCCGACTATAAAATAAGTAGGAACAAAAACCTGCCACATTACAAATGTTTTTGTAATTAATAAATATAACAAATATTCTTAGACGTGTCTTCTTTCCTGAAACTGCAAAACATTGCAATCATGAATAAATTAAGAATATTAGCCGAAATGGACATAAAGAGCATACGCATGAAATTTACTTGGGGCCGAGATGGGCACTTTCCAATTCTTGATACCTGGATCCTGGGTCAAAATGGACACCACCGATGCAATAGATTGTTCCGTTCTTGGAATATTATGGTTATCTGGTCTCACTGGCCCAGTCTGTATAAACAAGGCGTGAATCTTATGACTTATGTCCTGCAGTAACTAAGCTGAAAAATGACTTCAACATGAAAATTCAAAAAGTATTTACTCCCACTTTTTAGCTGTATAGATTTTCTGTAAGGATGTTATTAATTCTTGTTGGAGCTGCCACTATTCCCTTCAGTTCATGTTATTCGTAAAACAGAATTTAATTAAATTTTCGGGAGAGTAATTACTATTCACGAAAATATTGAAAAGAGAAGTTGAAAAACTTACTCAAAATCAAATAATAACCTTAGCTTAGATAATCTACATTGGGTAGGAAAATGAACTGCTGGAAAGAACTTTTCTTTTCAACCAAAATATCTCGGAAATGGCAAAAGTTCACTAAAGTATAGAAGAAACTTTGGGGGGACTTATCGTTTCAAATAATTAATTAGGAATAGTATATAACTTCTGATATTGATATCAATGACTTTCATCTTGTTAGACCCTTTGATTGTAATTGTAGATGACGTAAATATTTGGACTGGTAGAAATTAATGACGGTTCGTTCCAATATCGCGCTAAAGGGTCCATTAGAAGTAACTGGCTTATCCACCAATTTCAAATTTGGCATCAGAGTATACTGTGTGATTCACCAGTGGCGCGGTGCTCTGTAGCTCGTACACTCTTGAAGATTTCATTTTTGTTCCAACGGTATTGTATTTAGAAAGTAAAAATCTACTTGAGCAATTCATTTTGTAGTAAACAGGGTGTCCCAATTTTTTATAAAGAAATCTTGGGAGGTTTTTTCAGATTGGAAGACAACTTTTTCGTTGAAGATTTAAGAGCGTCCTAATATCTGCTATAATATCTTTAAGTTTTAAGGTTTTTTGATAAGTAGTTTCGTCACAATATTTTTTTTCCGTAAATATTCATGAAAATAGGCTCTCACATCATCGCATGCTCCTTCGGCCAGAGAGGATGAATACTTTTTTCCTTTCGTTTTCTTATTGCCAAGGATAGCTTAATTGATGAATTGAAATAGATTATCCTCAATTTATACAGGAGTGACCCAAAAAAAATATTGAATACTGTAATTTTAAAAATATCATATCTTTTCTTTAATGGAACATCCTGTATTTTATTATTCATTCAACGCATAAAATATTGTGCCATATTTTTGCAGAAGTAACCTTAGTTTATCTTCTACCATTTTCGAAACAGAAAAAAATAAACTAAAATTATAAAATCAGAGGTTACGAAAGAAGAGTTTATTAGTACATATCATTATACTTTTTCAGAGAAATGGAGATATTTTGAGGTAGTCGTGTATGAAATACGTAATAGATTGGTTTTTGGTGAGATGATCTACAAGGTGTTGAACTATTTCAATAAGTGTTCGAAATGTTGCCCGTTTCTTTGTAGACATAACTCAATCCTTTTGAGGAGAGACCGTTGAACTCTCGACAACATTTGCGGATAAACTGACTGAAAGGCGTCGACTATTCTCTGTTTCATATCCAACTGTGTTTTAGAAGGAATCTGGTGAACGATGCCCTTAATATAACCCCACAAGACAAAATCTAGACTTGTAAGGTCCGGAGACCTAGCTGGCCATCTAACAAGACCCCCACGTTCTATCCATTTGTTTGGAAATACATATTTCAAATGGTTCCTAACCTGATGTGAGTAATGTGCCAGTGCTCTATCCTGTTGAAACCGCAAATCATGTCTTATATGCTCTGGTACATCGGCAAGTAACATTGGTGAATGATTTTGCAGAAAATCTAAATACATTTCACTATTGAGGTGCCCGTCGAAAAAGTGGGGTCCAATTAGATAACCATCTACTATAGCGGCCCATACATTCAAGGACCAACGATGCTGGTGATCTATTTAGGTGTGGATGTTCCGTGGCGTGATAATGAAAGTTGTGTCTGTTAACAAGCCGATTCTTGTGGGAAGTTGCCTCTTCCGAGAAAAGAACTGTACTGAACAAATTTGGATTTTCTGCTACTTTGTCACTAGCCCAATTGCAAAAATTGATTCGATTTTCATAGTCTTGATTGTTCAGTTCCTGGAGCAGCTTTACATGATATGCATGAAATTCATTCATATTCAAGATTCTCTGTTATTTGTTAACTGAGAAATCTTTTTTTGGCTTTTATATGGTTCCTCTGTCACTGTCAACAAAACTGATAACTGGTTGCCTTCAGCTGTAGCAGTTTTTGGTTTTTCATAATTTATTATTATATATTACCCGTATCGATAAATTTAATTGGAAGTTCTTCAAAGCATCGTGCATCAGGGTGACTCTTATCAGGAAACCTCTGTGCTTAAACTCTACCTGCTAACAAAGAATTTCTATCACACTCACCTAGAATAAAAATCATATCAACCATTTCTCCTTGGGAGAACTTCATGACAGTCAATTGAAAAAATTGGGTTCAAACCTCAATTTAACAATGTTTAATAACGAAACACTGATAAGTTTACCATGAAAATGCAGAATATGATATGTCCGGACACCTGACAGAAGACACAAATAACAAAAATTTTAACACATACCTCGATTTACGTTTTAATCATCTTGATTTTATCATTCGTTGAGAGAATTATCTTATTTAGGTTTCATTTTTTACTACTTGAATAATTACAAAAAAACTTCTGTGCGAATAATGATGCATGTTGATGAGTTTGATACGGTTTGTAGAATTTTCATAAAAATTTTTACAAATAATCGAATATTTCGATATGATCGAAGATAAAGATAGGGTTACTTCTGAAAAATATCACAATATTTTATGCGTTGACATGAATAATAAAATACAGGGTGTTCCATTTGAAAAAATTAAGATATGATGTTTTAAAATTACAATATTCAATAATTTTTTGAGTCCCTCCTGTATAAATTGAGGATAATGTATTTCAATTCATAAATAAAGCTATCCTTGGGCAATAAGGAAACGAAAGGAAAAAAGTATTCATCCTCTCTGGCCGAAGGAGCATGCGATGATGTGAGATCCTATTTTCATGAATTTTTACGGAAAAAAAATATTGTGACGAAACTACTCACCAAAAAAACTTATTACTTCAAGACATTATAGCAGAGTTTAGGACGCTCTTGAATCTTCAATGAAACAGTAGTTCTTTCAATCTGAAAAAACCTCCCAAGATTTCTTTATAGAAAATTGGGACACCCTGTTTACTGCAAAATAAATTGCTGAAGTAGATTCTTACTTTCTAAATACAATATCGTTCGAACGAAAATGAAATCTTTAAGAGTGTACGAGCTACAGAGCACCGCGCCACTGGTGAATCACTCAGTATAAGTACAAATCTACAATTTTCTATCCAATTTTTGGGATTAAATTAAATGGATACTGATCTGAAATCTGCAATCATTTTCAGACACCTCAATTCTTCCCAAGCGCCTACTCATGTGGTGCAACAGGATCGCCTATACCGGACATCGATAACAACTTTGCTATTCCAAATAGCATGATATACTTTTCAATTTTTTAACTATTTATTAAAGCGTATCCTTTTTCAAGCATCTTTTGCTAGGAATTGTCCTATCTCAAATTAAATACCATTTAGCTATGATTTTTTATAAAAATTTCGGAATTACAGTGTCATCTTAGCAGGAGAAAATTTACTCAGATTTGATTAAATTATAACTTTTTCTAAGTATTACGAGAAAAGTGTAATTTTTGGGGAAACGTACTTTCCGATGTTATTTCACATACAGGGTGCTCAAAAATTACTTGTTAACACAATAAAACTTGTCAAAAATGTTTTTCTCAAATACGAGCATTAGAATTGTATTTTGAATTAGTATTGATTGGTATTAGATTTTCCTATACCTAAGCTGAAGCTCTCCCTAACGAGTGCCCTGTCCTAAGTGGCGTGCCCCAAGGTTTAGTATTGGGGCCCATTCTATTTTTAGTATTCATTTCTGACCTCAAATTCCACGTCAAATCCCAATTTTTGTGCTACGCAGACGACATAAAAATCACGATCACACGATCAATAACAGGAGGACCTTACGAAAATTGAATCTTGGTGTGACAATTGGCTACTACCTCTACCTCTGGAGAATGCGTAGTTATCCATATGGGCAGAAATAATCTACGAATGAATTTCTCAATAGATTCAGTGTAACTCGAAGAAGTTGAATCACAGAGGGAGAATCTTTGAATTTACTGTAATGGCTGCTGAACGTCCTGGACGCTATTTGAGTGATCATGAAGTGGTAACACTTTTAGAGGAAGGGCGAAGCCAACGTTACGTGGCCAACTTGTTGAATGCTAACTAAATATGGAAGAAAGGCCGGACAGGGAAGAAATCGAATAACAACACCAGTTGATGATCGTTGGTTTCGTTTAACTGCACTAAGAGTTCGGCACTGAACGGCTAGGATGCTACAAAATGAACTTGCACTTTCCAGCAATGGGCATATTTTATTGCAAACTGTTAGGAACAGGCTCAGAAAGGACGATATCAGACAAAGGGTGGCTTATACCGGCCCGCGTCTCACCAGAGATCATCGAGTTGCAAGACTTCAATTTGCGAGGGAACATGCAAATTGGGGTATTCCAGTAGTTCAGTAGTCGAATGTTCTCTTTTCCGACGAGTCCAGGTTCTGTCTAGTATCAAATGATAGACACATGCCTGTATGCAGACGACCTGGGGAACGGTATCTGCAATGCAATATCCGGCAAACCGAAATTTTCGGAGGGGACTCATTTCTTTCCATGGTCGAACTGAGTTAGTCCTAGTGAATAATGAAGAATGACAGCAGATACATCGCAGATATCCTTAAACCCCATCCTTTGGCCCATTGATTGGCGAAAACTTCATTTATATGCATGATAACGCTCGGCATCATGCAGCTAGAGTAGTTACAGAATTTCTGCAAAATGCCGAAATTGATATTTTGGCCTGCCAAAAGTCCCGACTTGAATCCCATAGAACATGTTTGGGACATTATAGTTTGGCAAATTCAGCAACGTAGGATGCCTTGTAGAACACTCCAACAACTAGAAAATCTGCTTCCTGAAATTTGGAACTCAGTGACTCAAGAGTACATCCAAAATTTGTTTGAGAGGCTTCGGAAACGTATACTGGCAGTAATTAAGTTCCGGGGAGAAAATACTCGATTTTGAAAGTGATTAGTAACCATTCGATGCTAGCTGATTGGTCTCTTCGCGAATGTTTGCAGATGGTAGAATTTTTTAATTTTTCATTAACTCGAAAATTGTCGATATTTTTCATTATAAACTCATCTCTTTTGAATGATATCTTCTTATTTTACACTTCTGAAACTTATCAAGCGGCTCTTGAATGACCAACCTAAAAGTTTATATAGTATTGTCGTTAAAGTAGGGTGATGCGACAATTTTTGTGGGGAGTGTAATTGGGTTGTTGTTTCGTGTATATTCGCATCATACTAGATATGTTAAGAACTTGGATATACTTTTAGAATTTACATTTGTACGTATTAACATAAGCTCGATACTGATGTGATGCACAGATGATAATCTCAAAATTTATAATTTATTTCAAAAATCATAAAATTTATCATTTAATTACCATAAGCATTTAATAAAACGTCCATTTCAGCTTTGTACAATAAGCCATAAATATTATTATTATTATTATATTATTACTGTGTTTGCCCAGGTATCTAGTTTTAGATTTAACCAGGTCGGTGAAATTTCCAAAAATTTTGATTCATTGATCAATGAAATCTTTGCATCCTTCCTAAATGTTAAGACCAACTTTAATTAGTCAAAGTACATATTATATAGTGAGTTGTGTATAGAAAGAAGACAAGACTAGTCTGTTATTGTAACAAGTCTGAAATCAAAATAAAAATGAAATAAGTCGGTACAACAGTGGTTCAACTCAATTTAAACCAAAGCCAACATAACTCAAAAGAATCAAGTGCATCAAGCATAAAACAACCTTAAATCAATACGCTTCTAGAGGAAATCAACGGTTAAGTATTGATACCTTCTGCGAACCTCAACAAGATGAAAGCACAGAATGTTCAAAGAATTACCATTTCTGACGAAATTCATGTTTTTGAGGAAACTTGTCGAGCAAATATATATATATATATATATATATATATATATATATATATATATATATATATATATATATATATATATATATATATATATATATATATATATATATATATGCAGTTCCTATTCTTACATCTTCTTTTGGAATTATTAAATGGTCTAAAACTGATCTAAATGAATTACAATGCCAAACGAGGAAAATGCTTTGTAAATATCATAAGCACCACCCAAAGTCAGCTGTTCAGAGAGTTACACTACCTAGACATCTTGGAGGTCGTGGATTAACTGATTTGAATAATCTTTATAGTAAACAGATTTTTCATCTACGTTCCCATTTTCATGATAAACAGAGAACGTCTAAATTACAAGATATTGTTGTTGCTTCAGATTATAATCTTACACCTCTGAACTTGACAATGCAAAAGGTAGATTTTGATATATTTGATGATAATTCTAAAAGAGAAAGTTGGATGCAGAAGGAATTACACGGAAAGCACCCTAAAGAATTGAAAAATGATTATATTGATGAAATCGCATCGAATAAATGGTTAGTATCTGGAGATTTGTTTGCTGAAACAGAAGGCTTGGCAATTGCGATCCAGGATCAGGTTGTTTTCACGAGGAATTATAGAAAACACATCATCAAACAAAATATAGATGATTCTTGCCGTAGATGTTTCTGTTCTTCAGAAACAGTTTTTCATATACTATCATCTTGCTCAGTCCTTGCTTCAACAGATTAACAAGAAAGACATAATGCAGTCGCTAATATTACTCATTTTAATCTAGAAATTAAACATGACCTAATTCTCAAAAGAAAAAAATTTACAAATATGAACCTGAGATTATTTGTGAAAATGACAAATATAAACTTCATTTTGATAAAACAATTCTTTGCAACAGAGCTGTAAAACACAATAGACCAGATATCATTCTTAATGATAAACAGAATTAAATAACATATATCATTGATATTGCTATACCCGACATACATAATATACAAAATAAATACAATGAAAAAATTTCTAAATATATGATGCTTGGCGACGAGATTAAAAAATGTGGAAAATGAAAAAATATTTATTCTACCGATTATTATTTCCACAACAGGTGTTATTCCTAGAAATCTTCACAAAAGTATTGAGATTTTGGGTCTGAAGAAAATTTGTTTGAACAGTTACAAAAGATAACAGTCATCAAATCTTGTGATATTCTTCGTAGGTTTCTTTCCGAAAAAATAATGAGGTAGAGTCATAGGTTTTCTTTTAGTTTATACTGCTCAGAATCTCATTTCATATTTTATTTATTTGTTTATATAAATGTAATATAATTAACTGACAATTTTGTCATATTTATATTCAGAGCAGTATTCTATTCGATCGTTCATCACTTCACACAAAGGAATCTATTAATGAATAACATTCAGTGTTACTTGACTAAGGTCCGTACAATGGATTTTTCCGGGAAGAAAGCCTCTGACACTACTCGTTGGTACATTGATATCATTGTCTGATGATGCTATAGTATGTATATATTCTGGTAGATTGATATATTTTCATAACATTTAACGTTATCCTAATATATAATTATTCCAGGATATCTTTTGATTATAATCATTGCCTGGCAATGGTATTGATTACCGGGTGGTGGATTTATATTTTCTTCATGAAATCAGTTATATATATATATATATATATATATATATATATATATATATATATATATATATATATATATATATATATATATATATATATATATATATATATATATATATATATATATATATATATATATATATATATATATATATATATATATATATATATATATATATATATATATATAGTTTTAGTATTTTTAACTTTCTATATTTTATTTCGGTATTGAGTTTACTTTTTTGGGGTTTAAGGTTTATAGGAATATTTAAACACTATCTAAAATAGACGTTGCGGGATTTTTCTTCTCTTCTTCAGTTTTAATCCACTAATCTTTGGATGATTGTTTTATTTTATTTTTAAGCATTGTGGAAACTTTGTGTTTTAGAGACATCTCTAAAATACAAAGTTTCCACAATTATCCTTTGATAACAACCGAGATATTAACATATCACAAAATCGCAGGAAATCGAGAAATATGGATTAACTCGAAAATTGCGATTTGTTCAATGCCTTCAACAGGAACGTAGAAATAGTGGTGTAACTGCACTATCCTCAGAAATTATAGGATATTTAAAAAGTATTAGGGAAATTCACTCATTATAGAAATATTCAGTCAGCATTCATATTTTCCTTACTATACTTAATACAAAAACGAACGAATGTTTACCCTTCCACGAAATATCCCCGGCTTACAATGTGAACAAGTTTATTGCGGTTTCGGCCGTATACTTTTATGTAATCCCCACCGCGCGTCCGTAAAAAAATCCAGGTAAATACCTGAACTAATTGAAAAATTCCCTTCGGAATTGTTATCACTTTTTGCAGGCTCTACAACCCAAATGACTGCTTCGAGTAAAATTTCAAACTTCTGGAAAGGGGAAAACTTTCGCAATGCTCTCATTCCGTTTCGGAATTCTGTTATTATTACATAAACCTATTTTTAATTGAAGATCACGAATCGAGGACTGACGTATGAGACTCAATTATGATACAATGCTAAGGAAAATACTGAAAATAGAGAAGGATGATTCTCTTCCCATCACCAATCTCGATTTTCGAGAAAAATTTATTAGAACAACAGATCACAGCTATCTTCACTTGTTTTAGACTCATTCTGGATTTCTACTTTTCCGAGATTCCGGAATATCTTGGTTACTTTCAAAATTGAGTGAAAACGTTTTTGATATTCTATGGACTCTTTTTTCAGTAAAACGCAGAAACGTATTCAATATAATTGAATTGTTTTCGAAGTATAATATTAAACTTGTTTTTCAGAATGTTAACCCTAGAAAAATTTGTATGAAGTGATTGGAGTATTTTTCTTTTTCGAAATATATATAACATGCCTGATAAATATCTTCAAAACTGTAAATTCTTCCAGAAATGAAAATTCTTTGGACACTCTGTGATTACATCTGGTGTGCTAGTGCGAATTTGCACAAAACAATTTAAATGTTTTCTATTATATGCTTACTATAATGGACTACATTTATAATAGAATCAAACGAGTGTTAGGATCTACTTCGTGTTGGCAGCCTGGCAAGCATAAGGAGAGTTAGTTTTTTGAACGATGGCATCTAGCCGACACAGTGTGTAGCGTTGTGGCAGATAGTCCAACTAGTATGGCTTCTTGAAGTTTTCTGTTTGATATTCCCTTCATTTTTATCGTGGCGCTAGTAAGTAGCATCTATGTCAGTTATTTGTAGAGTGCCAATGAATATACATCTACTGATGCGCTTCAACTGATTGAGATGAGTAGGTGTCAGTCTGGCTTGATGTTGTGAGTAGGTATGCAATGCTGACGGGGTCAAACGAGTTACAAACTGCAACCTATTGCTGCTATTTATGACATCTGATCAGACTGTACCACAACTTTGTGGCTCTAGTTGACGATGATTATTAAGCTGTTCAGGGAAGGATATATAATATTCACGGAGGATTGAATATTGTTCCTGAACAAAAATATTCAATGTGTTCACACATATAGCGATAAATCTCGCATGTTACATTGTTGAGATATGCTATTTATAACTTATGAGTAATCAAATTTCGAGTGCTTATTTGGGAGGTATTGCCACATCTACTTACAGTCGTCAAGATGTTGAGAGTATGGCTGAGGAGATATCCCGATCGATCGGGTCAGCGTATCACGATAACTGTCTCTTAAGGAGGAAGCCTAAGAATGACACAACTACATGGTGGAAACCTGCCCTTGAAAAACGTAGAAGAGAAGTTAGGAAATTGTTTAACCGAGCTGAAAATATCGGCAATTGGGACCACTATCGTTCCACTCTAACGTCATACAATGAATAAATCAGGAGGGCAAAGCGAGAGTCCTAGCGCAGGTTCTGAGGGGAGGTGGAAAGTACCCGTCAGTGCAAGGCTGCAAAGGGTTCTCGCATGATGCCCAGTGGCTCCCCATCAGATCTGTGGAGGGTCTGGATGGGCAATACAAGGGCTCTGAAAAGGATACGTTAGAGATTCTTGCGAGAACACACTTCCCAGATTATCGTTTTCTTGATATCAGTTGTTGTTGTTGTTGTCCTGGAACGCTGGCGAAGAGTCAGTGTTATTTACATCCCTAAGGTGGGTAAATCGAATTCACAACCTAAGTCGATTAGACCGATCAGTCTTACGTATTTTGTTTTGAAAACCTGGGAGAAGGTGTTAGATAATTACATAAGGAACGAGGTTTTATCACTGAGGCCTCTGAGCGAACATCAATAAGCCTTTCAAAGAATAAATCAACCGATCTTGCATTTAACAATTTAGTCAGGACGATCACACAGTCTTTGGACTGCAAGGAGACCGCAGCTGCAGCCTTCATGGACATTGCGTTTAATGCGGTCCCCACTGGCTCGCTGTGTGGGGCTGCGAGAGCCAGAGGAGTACCAAATATTATTGCCGAATGGATGAGTAACATGCTAAATGCCAGAGTGATCAACACTTCACAGAAAGGGGAAGTAATCGCTTTTATGGCTGGCAGGGGCTACCATCAGGAAGGGGTACTATCTCCTCTGTTTCGGTCCCTGCTGGTTGATGACCTTCTGGCAATAATTCGCGCACTGAATGTTTATGTACAAGCATACGCTGGTAATATAGTCATTCTGGCTGTCGGACATGACAGCGATGTTTCCGACAGACTTCAGGAGGCTTTGTCAGCAATTCACTTAGCATAAAACTCTGGGCGGGGTGTTTATTTCGGTTGTAGAATGAGCAAAATATCTGGGAATTACCCTGGATAGCAAACTCACGTGGAATTCACACCTGGAAAACTCAATGCACAAGGCTAGACATTCCCTATGGGCATGTCAAACGACCTATGGAAAAAACTGGGGTATTGCCCCAAAGCAACTTCAGTGGCTATATGTGATGGTGGTAAGACCACGTATTACGTACGGCTGCATTGCTTGGTGGGAGTGCAGTCTTAAGAAGCAGTCCCAACTCAAGCTCTCTAAATTGCAGAGAACGGCCTCCATGATGATCACTGGAGCCTTTCGCTCTACACCCACTGCGGCCATGGAATTGATATTGGGCCTTGTCCCTCTACATCTGGTGATACGAGGAGTGGCTAGAATGGCTTTCTACAGATTACATCATTTTTCCCTTAATGAAACGGGTAACTTCGGCTGTGTGCCCGGCGCCTTACAGTCTGACATCGAGGACAGTGAAGTGCTGAGTATGAGGTCTGAGATTGACACCTACGACCAATATGAAGAAGCCATTCAAGATTATCATTCCCTATAGACAGGAATGGACCTGCTCCAAGGACCGTCTACTTGAGTGTCCCTGTTGGTACACGGATGGCTCAAAAACTGAAAAAAGCGTAAGAGCTGATGTCTATGGTCGAGGTAACGCAAGGAACATCTATCTCTCTTGGTGGGTATGCGATTGTCTTTCAAGCAGATATATTCGCCATTGACTACTGGTGCCAACCTCTTGCTTGCTTGCAGGGGATTAACAAATGAGTCAATTAAAATCCTCACCGATAGCCAAGATGCACTGAAGGCATTGGCACCCGATACAGGTACTTATGATGCAGGAATGTCGCTCCGTCCTTGTCAAACTCGGAGAGCGAAGCTGGCTCTGTCTAATATGGGTTCCCGGTTATTCGGGCATTGAGGGAAATGAGAAAGCGGACTCATTGGCCGTTCGAAGAACAAGCCTGGAGTTCATAGGACCAGAGCCTAAGCTTGGAATTCCCCTGGACACTGCAAGGATGGAAAACAGCCGATGGCTGGACCTTAATTCACTCATTCTGAAGCTTCAGTCTTTTGATTTCTTTGGCGGTATCGTCTAATTTTCCTGCGGCGAATAGGCTTTTAACATTTCATGTTCCTATTCGAATTTTGGACTTCACTACTTTGAGCTGGGGGATTCTTCTCACCACTCGTGAATCAACCTGTATATGGATTGATGACAAAGGAAGACGGATCATTCGGTCACAATAATGAACAATACTGATCCGATGTCAATCCTCATCTAGAAGAGAATGTACAACACCTAGGGCGATTCGGTTTTAATGTTTGGTGCACGTTAATGAACGACCGTGTTTTCGCGTACGTAATTTTTGACGTAGGCAACTTTATTATGATATAATAAATGAGAACATAGTCGAGTGTTCTTGGATGAAACTCCCTCATATCAAAGAAGGCTAGTGTATTCAATCCATGGCGGTGTGCCTCAAGCATAAATATCTCAGAACCTTTTAATCAGTCTTTTTGTGATAACTGAACGGAAACGAGAGGAGCAGATGTTTACCTCGTTCACCAAATTTAAACTCGTTAGATTTTCTCCCAGGGTCTATATCAGAAAATTAATATTCAGGTGAACCCTTAATTATAGAAAAGTTGAACAATGCATTTTAATTTAAATAATGGAATTACTTCTGAGTATCTCAGTTCTTTTTATTATTTTTGTCACTGATTATTTTCGATATTTTCTCACTCATGAGTAATAAATAACTTTCATTTGTTCTAATTAGCACTGGGCTTCATATAGACCGGGAGCTGAGTGGATTTGAGTATGCAAAATATGAGGACCGCATTTCATGAACAGTGTTGAATTCAGAAAAGTTTGCAGATTATGATTCTGAATGTTGCCGGAAGATTTCTTGGTCCAATTTTTTTTATTCTCCATCCCCTTCGGTATCTAAGTGAACAGATGCTTCTTAACTACATTAATGGTTATTTTATCAAAATATTGAATTTTTCATATGATAAAAAAATTATAGATACTCAATAGCAATAAAGAATAAAAAATATTAGTTGAAAAAAATTTTTATTGCGAAAAAGCGCATTCATACATTTCAGAAATTTAAAAAAACGAACTCATCAATGTCTTTTATTTTGACAGTCATTATTGATAAATTTGCATAACAAAATAAAATATAATGCTAATTTTTACATGGACAAGCCTTTGTTAAACACTTTGAAGTACATTTACAGGATTGAATTAATGATTCGACAATGGTGGTTTGGTTAGTTGCTGTGGGTACAGCTTACCATCCTTCTTTTCATAGCCTAACAAGGTGTAATCAATAGGCTGTAATTGTGTTTTATCAGCATTCATCCATACATACGTTTGTGCTGAAGCTCTTAATAAATGTAGATGTAGAGCATCTGATGTGCAAATTACTTTTAATAAATTTAACCGAAAGCCAATGTTTTGTGAAATTAATTTGTATCGAAGTTGATTAGAAGTAATTTTTTTGTGAAAATAAATATTTTATAAGAACCATCGAACCATAAACTTAAGCAACCTAGTCGTGTTAGCTTGCTCAAAAATGAATTCCCAAGATGAAAACATCAATGACATGTATCAATGACTTCATCTAATGGAATGCTGGGTATAATAATCAACGATAACGTTTTTCACCATATATATATATATATATATATATATATATATATATATATATATATATATATATATATATATATATATATATATATATATATATATATTATAATCTTACACCTCTGAACTTGACAATGCAAAAAGTAGATTTTGATATATTTGATGATAATTCTAAGAGATGAAGTTGGATGCAGAAGGAATTACACGGAAAGCACCCTAAAGAATTGAAAAGTGATTATATTGATGAAATCGCATCGAATAAATGGTTAGTATCTGGAGAATTGTTTGCTGAAACAGAAGGCTTGGCAATTGCGATCCAGGATCAGGTTGTTTTCACGAGGAATTATAGAAACACATCATCAAACAAAATATAGATGATTCTTGCCGTAGATGTTTCTGTTCTTCATAAACAGTTTTTCATATATTATCATCTTGCTCAGTCCTTGCTGCATCATCAGATTATTTAGAAAGACATAATGCCGTCGATAATATTATTCATTTTAATCTAGGAATCAAACATGACCTAATTCCCAAAGAAAAAAATTTCACAAATATGAACCTGAGATTATTTGTGAAAATGACAAATATAAACTTTATTTTGATAAAACAATTCTTTGCAACAGAGCTGTAAAACACAATAGACCAGATATCATTCTTAATGATAAACAGAATCAAATAGCATATATAATTGATATTGCTATACCCGACACACATAATATACAAAATAAATACAATGAAAAATTTCTAAATATATGATGCTTGGCGACGAGATTAAAAAATGTGGAAAATGAAGAAAATATTTATTCTACCGATTATTATTTCCACAACAGGTGTTATGCCTAGAAATCTTCACATAAGTATTGAGATTTTGGGTCTGAAGAAGAATTCGTTCGAACAGTTACAAAAGATAACAGTCATCAAATCTTGTAATATTCTTCGTAGGTTTCTTTCCGATCATTCGAGTTCCTATCTTTGTCTGGTTTTAGTTTCCTTCTTTCTTCAAATAATTTCGCTGTTTCGTCACTTATTTTTCTTCGAACCTCACTTCCGAAAAAATAATGAGGTAGAGTCATAGGTTTTCTTTAGTTTATACTGCTCATAATCTGATTTCATATTTTATTTATTTGTTTATATAAATGAAATATAATTAACTGACAATTTTGTCATATTTATATTCAGAGCAGTATTCTATTCGATCGTTCACCACTTCACACAAAGGAAACATTCAGTGTTACTTGACTAAGGTCCGTACACTGGATTTTTCCGGGGAGAAATAAGCCTCTGACACTACTCGTTGGTACATTGATATCATTGTCTGATGATGCTATAGTATGTATATATTCTGGTAGATTGATATATTCTCATAACATTTAACATTATCCTAATATATAATTATTCCAGGATATGTTTTGATTATAATCATTGCCTGGCAATGGTATTAATTACCTTGCTGGGTGGTGGATTAATATTTTTCCATGAAATCAGTTTGATTGCATGAACAGATGTATGGGCAACTCGTCGGGGTATAAGACCTTCTGAACCCCTTACGCCCCATATATATATATATATATATATATATATATATATATATATATATATATATATATATATATATATATATATATATATATATATATATATATATATATATATATATATATATAAAGAAAGTCGTCTCAGTTACATTATTTATAACTCAAGAACGGCTGTACAGATATGGCTGAAAATTGGTTGGTTAGAACCAGGAGGCGGACATAGGATACTGTTTATCCCCTATAACTGAACTATAAAACAAAAAAAAAGAAAAATGATACTTTAATGAAGGCAATCGATGATGAAAATGGTGGAACTGGTAAGACATTCCTCATGTCAGTAGTTTTAGCCACTGTTCCTGCAAGATCCAACATAGCGGTTGCAGTTGCTTCTTCTGGAATAGCAGCGACATTTTTAAAAGGATGCCGTACGGCTCATTCAGCATTAAAATTACCGTTAAATCTTCAAACTATTGAAGAACCAACGTGTAATATTGCAAAACTCTCAGCAATGGCCAAAGTTTTATCGGCATCGAAAATCATCATCTGGAACGAGGGCACAATGGCGCATAAACGTGCATTAGAAGCACTTAACCGAACATTGAAAGATTTACGCAATGACTCGAGATATTTTGGAAGAGCAATGATTTTACTGGCTGGAGATTTCCGCCAAACACTTCCAGTAATTCCAAGATCTACAGCTGCCTCAAATCGTCGAATCTATGGCGCTAGTGAAGAAACTGCAGCTGACAACAAACATGAGAGTTACATTGCTTAATGATACATCTGCTGAAGATTTCTCGGAGCAATTGCTGACTATCGGTAATGGTCAAGTACCTGTCGATGAATCGAACGGATTGATATCATTTCCAAATAATTTCTGTAATTTTGTCTCATTAAAAGACGAGCTTATCAAAAATGTATTTCCAAACATTATTTCTAACTACAAAAATAATGAATGGTTGAGTGAGCGAGCAATTTTAGCTACTAAGAATAAAAATGTAGATGACCTGAACTACATAATTCAAAATAAAATTAATGGAACAATGCATTCATTCAAATCTTTTGACTACGTCACAATTGAAGATGAAGCCACCAACTATCCAATTGAAATTTTAAACTCCTTGGATGTGCCTGGCTTACCACTTCACAATTTCCGCCTAAAGGTTGGCTTCGTAGTAATCATGCTTCGAAACATAAACCAACCAAAACTGTGCAACGCCACGCGTTTGGTGGTAAGAAAATTGATGAACAATGTTATTTACGCGACGATACTGAAAGGAAAATTCGAAGGTGAGGAAGTTCTCTTTCCGAGGATCCCGATTATCCTAATTGATATGCCGTTTGAATTTAAGAAACTTCAATTTCCGATCCGTCTTGCATTTGCCAAACCATAAACAAATCATAAGGCCATTCTTCAAAAGTTTGTGGTTTGAATCTAGAACATCCATGTTTTTCCCATAGTCAATCATATGTGGCATGTTCACGGGTCGGAAGACCATCTACGTTGTTTGTTTTTGCGCCTGATAATAAAACAAAAAATGTCGAGTATCACAAGGTACTTAAGTGAAGAGCAACCTAAAATATAAAAATCATAATGTAGGTACCTATTTTTTTTCTGTATTTTTTATAATAGACAAAAAAATTAATAAATTCCAAAATTTGCTTATTTATTGCCCTTAAGGCGGAACAGCTATTCTATCAATAAATAAAGATTTCATAATGCGAGTTTCTACAACAGCATCTTCTATTTCAGTAAGTTCAACTACACGTTTAGCCAATAACGATATTTCGAAAAAGTGAGATGTTAATTGGTGTTCTATTTCATGTATTAGCTTTTCAAATGTCTCTAAAAGTATTTAATGTGGTATTTTATTTGAAGGTATACCAGCTGGAGTTTCTGAATTTCGAGGTAACCGTAGATAATCACGATATCAGTGTTTATGGTACCTCACTTCCATTGCGAATAAATCAACAGGATGTAGACAAGTGCTAATTTTTGTGAAGACATCATCCTGCTTTTTTCGACCAGTATTTAAAAATTGTTCCGCCGCGGAAATTTCGGAGCACAAATATAAAGTTTTATTTTCATATTTTGTTTGTTTAGACCTTTTTCTTTCTCAAATTTTTAAGAAGCTCTTGATGACTTGCGAACAGATTGAGTACCGGAAACACTTGCTTCTACTGCAGAAGGGGTGAAATTAGGTATATTCTCCTGCTCATGTAATGCTAACTCCCGACGCCTTATTTTCTCTTCACTAACATAACTTGCCATACAAGTTTGAAGCCATGAACAATTTTGGTGATTAAAATTTATATTATTTTTATTTTCTCACTTATCATATAAGTGAGAATCCAATCTGCTGCTATTCTAATATTCATGAATGATTGTGGTTTTTGTTTCTGAACTAAATTATCCGTTGTATCACAAAACAAACATCATAATTCGTTGAGTTTGAGTCTTCGTTCTTTAATATTTAATACTTGTAACGACATTTTTCACAGTTTTTTCGAAGTAAACCAAAATTTTATACTTGAAAATGGGAAAACTGAAATAATTACACTTAAACACAAGAATATAAGCCGCTTGCCACTAAGAATTCTTTCTTACTAATTGTTACAAGTGCTATGACACGTCGACGCGCTGAACGGGTAGAAGGGAAGAGGTCAAAGGGAAAGAGATCAGCACAGCTGCCGGCAACATGTTTTTTTTGTTGTTTGGGATCTCAGGTAAAAGAATTTGAGCATAGTTGCCGGTCATCACATTTTGCATACACAACTGCTTATGGCTCCTGCACTAATAGTTGTTAGCATAGAATTGAAATCATTAGGGAAGATTTGTGTAAATTTGCACATGCATATTAGGTAAGATCACTATATTCTCATTTTTGGAAATATCATTATTGGAAAAAATTGGTCTAGCATCATACATACAGGATGCTTCAACGGAAACTAAACAGAGGCTATATCTACCAAGTTATTTATTTCTGATCAAAACGCAAAAACGTCAATTTTTGTTTCGAGGGGGACATCTTTTGGGGTACAAAACTTGCCTGAAATATCAACCTTTTAAGTGGGGGTTGCAATCCTTGAACATTTTGAATAGGGAAGATGGGTCAAGTGATGACTCAAAAGGAAGGTGGTGTCTTTGTTTACATTGCCTTGAACGAATTTCCATTTTTAATTGAAAACTGTAAAAGATACAGGGTGAGCAACTGAAAGATAGGGAAGACTATTTCCCTGAGACCATTCAAGTTTCAGTGAGGTAAAATGGTACATATCCATGCTGACCAACGGCAGTCATCATCAAGTACCATCCTCATCTCGAATTCCAACCCCTGGAGCAGGGGTGACAATCCTTGAAAATTTGGAAGAGGGTAGATGGGTCGAGTGATAACTCAAAATGAAGGTATTATCTTTGTCTGCATTCCTGTGATAGAATTTTCATTTTTGATTGAAAACTGTAGAAGATACAGAGTGAGCCACTGAAAAATAGAGAAGACTATCGCCCAAAGACTATTGGAGTATTAGTGCGAAAAACTGGAATAGATTCATTTTAGATCAAAAGCTGTCATCTTCCGAAATCACCCTCATCTCGAATTTCAATCCCTAGAGCAGGGGTAACACTTCGATCCAGTGATACCTCAGGGCGATAGATAGTCTCCTCTATTTTTCAGTAGCTCACTCTGTATCTACTACAGTTTTCAATCAAAAATGAAAACCTGAAGGACATTATATTGAAAACTAAGTGACAACTAGTAAAGAGAAGTGACTTTTTGTTTAACTTTCATCTGACTCTTTTGTGGACAATATGTATCAGCAAATTGAACAAGGACGTTGTTATTAGATATAAATGATTTCAAAAAGACATCTGGCGTCTAGTTCTACAATCTACATTTCATTGGTTCCATCTTAACAAGCCAACGCAGTGGTATCTTCTAATCGTTGAAACCATTTTCAGAAATCAATTTGCATTTACTTTATAGTTAAGTCTGAGCAATCATTGAATTGGAAGCTCACGTGACGTAATTTGGGTCCCTTGTAGTTCGTGGTCTATTGTCAGAATATCTCAAAACCATCTAGACTAGAAAGACGAGTTGAAATTCACTTTATCACAACTTTCTGAATGTTGATGAAGAAGATGCATGAATAATTCCATGTTGTTTCCATGAATGTTGTTTCGAACTTAGATTAGCTTACAAGAGTTGAATTGTTCATCAAGATGGAAATGCAATAATTCACTTGAAATTATCAATACAATAGATACACTGGCTTGTTATAAAATTTTCTTTTTCCATCTATTTCTAGTAAACTATTGGAAAAAATATTCGAGTCAAATTAGCTTGCAAGTCTCTTCTCTGTTCTCGATTTTCGGGCAAAATTCATTGGTTCGAGTTATTCCGCTTTTTTCGATTTTCCGTGATTTCGATATATGAAAATATCATGGTTGCTATCAAAGTTAGGTGAACAGATAGAATACTGTAAATACAAAAAAATTAATCCCATCTCTTTCCTCGATTTTCAAAGGAAATTCATCGGCAAAAACAGTTTGCTGCTATCTCATTTTGTTTTCGAGTTATTCGTGAATATGGAATAAATTTCAGATATTTTATGAATGAAAATCTTAATTAATGTCCACTAGATTACTATAATTTGTCCCATATTTGAATCAGGTAATAGGGCTGAGATTGAGAACTACCGTCCTGTTTCAAACCTACATAGTTTTTCAAGGGATCGGTCCTCTATGACTAACCTTGCCTCTTTGATGCAGTATTCGATGAGAACTGTTAATTCTGGTGATCAGGTGGATATGATCTGTGCTAATTCCTCCAAAGCATTTGACATCATTAGCCATGACCTAATATTGAAGAATGGTTTTATTGCTTTCTCTAGATCTTACTTGACTGAGCGACTCAGTATGTACAGTATAATGGTTTCAGGTCGACATCTTTTCGTAGTATCCTCGGGTGTGCCACATGGTTCAAATCTTGGCCTACTTTTTTCCTCATCTTTATCAATAACATTTTTCAAGTAATAGATGTACAGCAGGGGTGCTCAAAGTTGAACTGCTGGCAATCTACCTCAATACTTTAAGACTACTTACGATCGACTCTGAGAGGCTGCAAGTATGTGTGATGCAGGGTTGTCGTACATACACGATACACCCTGCCTACTTACCTACCTAGGTAGGGTGTACTGTAGTATTTATAGATATTAGCTTACCACACAATATACATTATTTTAGTCAAGGTTTGGGTTAGGTTTAGTTAGTGTCTTCGCTATAATTTCAATGAAAAAACTCGTAGTTATTCAAAATTGCGAGTTTATTGGTTGTTACAAAACAAAAGAATTACATTAACAAACTAAGGAGTGACTTTGGAAGTTGGCACTGCATCTCCTCAGATTACTTTTCATAAGATGGTACGTAACCATTGAGTGCTAATCGCAAGCATGATGACATATGATCGTCAGTTAGTCGATTGCGATATTTTGACTTGATTATCTTCATTCCAGAAAATGCAGACTCGCACAAGTAAGTTAACCCAAACATTTCCGTCAGTTGATGTATCTACAGATACAAAACTACAGAAATTTGTATCAGATGCTGTATCTTTGAGATGTATATCTGATATAATCTGCACCAACACATTTTCAACAGTACATGAGTTCATACAATACTGACTTGCTATTTCAGTAGCTAATTCCTCAATGTTTTTACATGAAAAAAGGTAACTCATAAATGATGCTTTATTTGCCAATTTACTGCAATCATAAAAACGCATTTCGAATTGTCCCAAAATATTTGATAATTCAGCATCATACGTATCACAATTCAACTGAAGAATCTTTGCTTTCCAAGGCGGAAAATATTGCAGATCCTTTCTTTTCAGTTCATCTATCATAAATTGCAATTTACTTTTGAATTCGTTCACTGCCCTACTCGTCTCAATAATAGTTTTTCCTTTACCTTGAAGCTCCAAGTTGATGGTGTTTAAGTGCATTGTGATGTCAGTCAGAAATGCCAAATCAGTCAGCCATTTTTCGTTTTTCAACATCTGAGTGTCATCACCTCTTTCGTCTAGAAAAACTTTTATTTCGAGCAATAATTCTGGAAACCTTTTCAGGAATTTCCCGCGACTCAACCACCTGACATCTGTGTGAAGAACTAAATCAGAGTTTTTCAACATCTGAGTGTCATCACCTCTTTCGTCTAGAAAAGCTGTTATTTCGGGCAATAATTCTTGAAAATTTTCTAGGAATTTTCCGCGACTCAACCACCTGACGTCCGTGTGAAGAACTAAATCAGTGTGTTCAGCTGACTCCTTATCTTCCAACTGCCATTTAAAGAGCTACCGTTGCAAGCTACGTGCACGGAATTCACAATTTTTGTTGCAATGCCCATAATTTCTTCCGTGTTTAAAACTCTTGAACACAAAACTTGTTGATGTATAATGCAATGGAATGAAAAAAATGAAGGGAAATCTTCATTAGCTCGACACAATCCCACAAAACCGTTTTTGTTCCAGTCATTGCTGGTCCTCCATCGGTTGTAATGCACACTAATCTATATATTGGGAGACTTCTACAAAATTGAAGATAAAGTCATATATATTTTTGCTATGGGTATTCTCCTTCAGAGGAATGATTGTTAACAATTCTTCTCTAGCCAAAATGTCATTGAATACCATCCGAATAAAAATACACAGCCAGGAAATTTGTGTCATATCGGTGGATTCGTCGAACTGTAAAAGAAAGTATGTTCATTCCATTATATCATGTTTTAGTTTATCTGCCATGTCCTGACGCATGACTTCGATACGCCTTATGACAGTCAGACGAGATAAGTGAAGTTCTCTAGTAGCAGACATGATTTCTGTTTCATTTTTAAAATCTCCAAATAAAGTCTTGAATGGTTTCTGTTGTTTCGCCAATATATGTGATATTTTGAATGACGCTTTTGATTGTTGGGCTGGTCTTGTAAACATGGTTTTTTCTTCTTTCAAACAAAATATCAAATCACGTACTTTTCGTTTTCTTAATTCACTATGTGGCGGAAAATCCTTTTCATAGTTTTTATGAACCGTTTTATGATGCCTCTCTAAGTTACCTTGCTTAGGTATTGCAACTGACGCACGACAAATAAGACAAATGCACTTATACTTCACCAAAAGAAAAACAAATTCTTCCTCGCAATCGATAATAATAAAATTATTAAATAAAAATAAAATATTAAAATGATACGCTAAATTTCTTCGCTGCCCTCATTTTGTACTAGTTAATAATAAACTTTGTATCGACGTAGTATTGCCTTCAATTTACAATTCAGAATGACTCCAATTCCTGCAGGCGCAACATTTTTATCGGCGTGTACGAAAGTCTCGAATATTCCCGTTAAACGCGCTGCCCGAAATTTCAAGAAAAGCGCAAGAATAAAAAACGCGGCTTTTCTTTGAGAAGCACCTTGCGTTCTTTTGATAAATCCGCCTTTGGCCGCTAGCCGAGTATTATTTTATTACGTTATAAATTTTTGTAGTTTAGCTACCTACTTATTAAAAAATTTCTTCTTCTCGAGATCTACTCAACAAGCACTCGTGATCGACTAGTCGATGGCGATCCACCGTTTGAGCACCCCTGCTCAAGACGAATTTGGTTAACTGTTTATATTTGCGTGGAGTGCGAATTAGCAGTGAAACCATACGACATACGCAGGGAGTTTGGTTTGAGACCTCTATCATAGCTCGAGGCCAAGTTCTAACCGTTGCACATCCAAGAGCTCGATTGAACTTTGCGTGGGAACATGTCAATTGAATAGAGGATGACCGGGAAAGTTTTATTTACTGATGGGTCTCTCTCATTGTGATCGACATTCTGTCTTGTATTAGCGTCGAAATTGGAGATATACCTAGTGTGACTTTTTATCTACCTATGGTTTGGCGAGGGTGCAATAATAGTGTGGGTAGGAATTTCTTTGAATGCCCACACTGATTTGGTCTGAACTTTGAAATTACGCTGTAAATAGACTATTTCCTATAGGTGATTATTCAGATACAATTTGGATTATTCATTGAGTAATAAATTCCTTTCTCGAGAAGTGGTTGCTCGACAGCAGCCTACTCAAATTTTTCCTGTTCTGAGTTTCTAGAAGCTTTGATTGTAGGTGGTTAGATAATTTTTTTTCATAAAATATCCTTTTCCGAGACGGAAAAACGGCATATGCGGAAATAATTCTTTCGTAGTCAAATTATACTTTCGAACAAAAGCTCCAAAAAAAAATGAGAAGAGGCTGTGGATTTTACACAGTTCTCGAAAATGAGATGAATGAAAAATAGTGACATAATAATAATAGCCATCATCAAACTTAGTATTTCAATTTTCAAGCGAATTACTCATTTCGCTTGCAAAAACTTTCAAAACCAAATTTCGTTTCTTCATTTCGAGCAACCATACCTCGAAAACAAGAGAAGTAATTCGACAAATCTCTCTATTTTCTGTTGGAGAATCATTACTTAAATTAGTTCCGCATACTGTTAATAGTATTAATCCCAGTAAAGCGTACAAAACAAGAATTAAATCTATAATTACATATCAGATAGAAGTTTATCAAAATGAAATTGAGTTTAACAATAAATTTCATTCAATATACCAAATGATGAACTCGTGAAATATAATCAATATCGTTCAATTTGATTAGATTTCATTCTATTGTGAACGTCACTAATTATAAATGACAATGCGAAATCTTTTAATCTGAAGTAGGGAATACAAATTCTGCAGTTTTGATTGAATGTGTTGAATCAGTGAGGAATATGAATGGTTAGCAACATTTACGATTCTTCATTTTCTTCAACTAAAAATCTGTGAAACAATACTGTTAGCTGCCAAAAAGCTATACAATGCACATATATATCGGCGTGCTACCAAAAAATTGAAAGTGGCTTGGCCAATAATAAAAGACATTATGAATTCGTCAGCGATCGGGGAGGAGTTCGTTCCTAACCCAAGCGTGCTGGCTAACACGCTAACACGTATTGATGATATTACACTGGATATTGTTAGAAAGGCTCCATCATATTTAATACCTACACTCACTAAACTATTAATTAGATCGATAATTTCAGGCGTTTACCCTAAAGTTTTGAAGGTAGCTCATGTGATTTTCCTGTTCAAAAAAGGAGATCCAACCTATTTCACGGATTACTGTTACATCAAAAATATATGAAATGATAATCCTCAGGAGAATTATTTCATTCCTGAATATCATAGTTTTTGGACAATCTGTCAGCATGGGTTTTGGGAGAAGAGATCAACGCAATTATGAGTTTTGTCAATTTCCTATATGAATGTATGAATGATAGTAGAAATTGCATAGCAGTCGTCATAGACCCCTACCTACAGCCTTTGAGCTGGTGGTGTATGATGTGCGATTGGACGAGGTACATCGCCTTTATTTCAGGAGAGCAGTTCGTGAGTTGATCGAATCTCATTCATTCGATAGAATACAATGTGCTGGGATTATATTTGTAAAATCTTCGTTGTAACATATGATGTTGTGTTCTCCAGGGACCTGTGTTGGAGCTTCTATTATTTCTCTCGTTCATCAATGATATGCCTGATGCTGTTGGGAATTTGGACAGCTTGATAATGTTCGCTGATGACACTGTCACGTGCTGATCAGACTCTCCTCAATATAAATATAGAGAAAGCCTATGTAGCCAGGGATTTCCACATTGATATTATGAAGGATTGTAAGATGACAAGGGACTTCTCGAGCTGATGGCAGATTTTGGGTTGAGTCCACCTTTTGCGGAACCATCAAGAACCACAGAATCATCTGAAACACTGATTGACAACATCTTTCCAAATGAAGAAGAAACGAAAATAAAAACATTTCAACCAGACCTCTCGGTCACAGTGCTCAATTATTACAGTGCCGTTTAAACCTGAAGAACGAATCTCCAAAAACAGGAAAAATTCTCTCTAGAGCTGTAAATGATGTCAATGTCTCAAAGATGATAGACGAACTGAAAGCACAAACATGGCACTTCTGTTTGTTGCTTCCTACCGCTCTTGAGGCCTTCAGCTCATTTTGGGAAAAACTAATAGAAATCTTTAAGAGAACTTGTCCAGAGAAGTGGATTAAAAAAAGAACTCATAAAGCCAGAGTCTCCAATATGAAGGAAATAAGTGATCTCAAATTTCAACTGGATGCCTTAGCCACTGTGAAACAAGTGGGGAAAGATGAAACTAGTAGGCATGGATACAATGTCGTCAATAATCTCTATAGATCTAAATTAACAGAAAAGAAAGTGATAAACAAAGCAAAAATTAGAGAATCTAAAAACAAAGCAATAAACCTTCGTCCTGCCATGAGCCAGATGCTTTTAATGATTATTTTGTGAACGTGGGAGCAAACGCATCCAGTTTTTACGAAACCACTGAGGAAAATTCATTAAAACTTCTGGAAAAAATTCAGGAAAGACTAGTAGACTCAATTTTCTTAAATGAAGTGACTGAAGCAGAAGTATTTCAAATTACAACAGATCCAAAGAATCAAAAGACATCTATGAAATGTCCACAAACTTGTTAAAAAGTATCATAGTTCATATTTGCCTTCCCTCTCAGCATATTAATAACAAGATGCTTTTCAGAAGGATACTTTCCGTCTGAACTGAAAATGGCAAAAGTAGTGCCCATATATAAAGGGGGAGAGGTCAATGAACCAAGCGATTGTCGCCCTATATCCGTGCACCCTGCACTATCTAAGATCTCCGGAACTGCAATAAAAAATAGAATCATCACGTTTTTGAAACAACAAAACGTCTTCTGCAGGGAGGAACATGGTTTTTTGGAACAGACTACCATGACGTCAGTACTTGCGTTCCTCCTTAGTCAAATAGCAGATGCCTTTGACAATGGTCAGATGTGCAAACTTTCGGCCTGTGATTTAAGTAAATCATTAGACAGCATTGACCATATAGTTATGCTAAAAATACTTGATTTTATTGGTATCAGAGGAGTAGCTTTGCAGCTCATGAAGAGCTATCTAAAAGATTAATATCATACATCATACATAAAAACCATTTAAGGGTTCATGCTCTCAGTGGAAGTTAGTGAATAGAGGTGTCC
Source organism: Cryptolaemus montrouzieri (assembly GCA_013387265.2). Lineage (NCBI taxonomy): Eukaryota > Metazoa > Arthropoda > Insecta > Coleoptera > Coccinellidae > Cryptolaemus > Cryptolaemus montrouzieri. The sequence goes on from JABFTP020000103.1 coordinate 34,182,566, forward strand.
ACTAGGGCTCCATGTTGTGTCAAATTTATTTATTTTGTGCGTGAATGACCTGCACAACAATGTAAAATCCGATGGTTCAATCTTGTATGCAGATGATACCACCTTTTTAAACATTGGAGTTTATGAAGCGGAAACAACAAATTGTGGTTTCACACGAATTAACTGAAAATGTACACTAACAAAACACAGGAACTACATTTTCAGACAAGGCCACAAGGAAATAATCATGTAAAGCTCTTGGGAGTTATATTAGAGCCTGATCTGGGGTTTGGTCGCCACATTTAGGATTTGGTGAGTAGATTGTCTGGTGTGTTGATCTCATACGGGATAATATTCTGGGGAAATCATCATTACAGTAAAAGGATATTCATCAAACAGAATTATGTGGTGCAGATTATCTATGGAGCCAAACAAACAGATAGTTGTATCGACCTGTTTAAGAGGGAAGGCATACCTACTCAGTCCTCACTGTTCATTCTAGCCTGCGTTATATATATCAAAGACTTTGGAGATTATCTCCCGAAAAATAATGAAAACCACTCCTACTTGACCAGGAATGCACACCACTACAGAATTCCCCAACGCAGAGTTAACGTATCTCAACTTGGCGTGAACTATAACGCAATGAAAATTTTCAACAAACTTCCTGAGGAAATGAAAAGGAAAAACAAGACTGACCTCAAAAAAGATTTGAAGGGTATCCTTATGTCCAAGGCATATTATAGCATCAATGAGTATTTTAATAATAGTTTTTAAAGATGAATGAATTTTGTGGGATATTTTAAGTTTTAGGTGTATTTCATCGCTTTTGACTATTTTAGAATAGATATTTGTATTTTATAATAGCACCCCATGTATTTTTTGATGGGAAGTATTTATTGTTCATTCCTTTTCGTTAGTGTATTTATTTGAATAATAAATGCAATGAAATTAAATAATCTTCAGAATGTGCAGAACTAACAAAGTTTGAATTTTCGATCCGGTTCGATACTAATGAAGTACTACTTCAATACATCGTCTGTAGACCAAACCACAAAGTTTTTAGCCATTATGATATACAAAATCTTAAATGGCACGGGCATATTGACCACCTATGTAGTGTTTTGTCTCTACTCTACTTTGAAGTGTATAGAGTGTATAGAATTACAACCACCTTAGAGATATCCTTGTCATTTTACCACGCATTTTGGATCTAGACTTTGTTATGGTATTATATTTTGTGGTGCCTCTGGATACTGTGACAGATTATTCAAAATATCAGAATTATTGTGGCAATAAGTGGATCTTATATTGGGTATTTCATGCAATTGCATATTTTGCTATTAATCAAAATGTATTTTTTGGATCTTGTGATAAGGAAAGTGTTATCTCAACAGCTTTTAAACAAACAACTTCAACCACAATTATCGAACAAGGGGCTATTGCCACACTCGCTATCGCTATCGGGAGATAGAAAGGGTTCAAGATACATGGAAATAAAAATTTTGAATGTTTTGCCCAAATATTTGAAATAAATAGGCGATGTGAAAGCGTTTGGGGGGTGGCTGTTGAAAAGTACACACTAAATGCTTTTACTTAATGAATAATTTTTTTCTGACAATTCCACTCATGTGTCAAAATGCACGTTTAAGAACAAAGAAATTCGAGTTTGATATCGGATAAATTGCATAGAAATAATAAGGAAGTTAGGATATTAGTGGATAAATTTGCCCATAGAGATTCCTTGCGTTTCCATAGCAACGCAACATCCACAACAAATAGCACGGTTTTAATACTGTCAAGAACAGCCATTGTAGTACCTCTTGTTAAATTTCTTCCAACATAAATTAAAATGTCTCGTTTTGGAAGCACCAGTGAAGAAGAAATAAATATTTCTACACAGAATTTTATCCCCAAAAATTCAAGAAAAACGCATGTCTCGATTTGGAATCATTTCAGTATATTCTGCAAGGAACGAACGTTCGATTTGGATATACCGCATTCTATTGAAAATATTGAAGATTTTGCAGAAATTTTTATGGAGGGGTTTCAATATGGAACAAATGAATGGACAAGATTACAAAGAATACGTTGTCAAAACAATGTGGAACACTACTGCGAAAATGATGCAGAATATGTATTTCGAATTTCGAAAACATGAGTTTCAACTCAGCATTTAGAAAGGCTCGTGAAGCTCGCAATTGTAAAAAAAAAGATGTTAAAAAGGGGATGTGGAAAAGCGCAAAGAAAGTTCCGTTGCATTAACAAAAACTGAAATTGATAGCATGGTTGTTGACTGGCACGAAAATGCCCCGATAGGTTTGTTGAAAAAATGTTTCCCTATTGTTGCTTATGAATTTGCATGGCGTGGCGGTGAAGCAGCAACTTGCAAGGTACACTTTTTCAAAGAGGAAAAATTTAATAACGGAGAAGTGACTGCTCGTATTGAATATAACCCAGTATTCTCGAAAACTTGCCAAGGCGGCTGATGATAGTAAAGTGATTGATTATTTCTGGATCCCAATAAATTTTGGAAAAACAGTACTTCTAAGGGTTGGTACAAAAATTTCAGCAAAGAAAATTGGACTCGATACGAAAAATAAAAAGATCACAAATCATTCACATAGATCTAGTGCTGTTTCGAACCTATCAGAGGTAGGTGTCAGTGAACAAGAATTGATCAAACTAACCGGACACCCTATGGCAAGCTCTATTAAGCCCTACCTGCAACTGAACAATGAGCATCATTTGAATCTTGTTTCAAATTTTCGAAAAACTTCTGCGAATGCTGAATCTTCCATAATTCCTCAGGCATCGTCCCATATAGAATCGACCTGGAGTGAAAAAATTGTATATAGTAATTGCATTTTCAATAACTGCTCATTTCAATAATAACTAAACATGTTTGTAATGAATACTGAAATGATTTTCTCGTTGAGTTTGTGAGCATTACTCAATAAAGTTCATTTTGTATGTTTTGTCATTCGCGGAATTTTCTCAGCAAATACCACTCGAGCTCAAATTTGGCAGGATATTTTTCTAAGCTCGTTTTCTCATACTTACTTTTCGGTAATTCAACTCGATCTGCTCTCGTTGAATTGCCTGCACGTAAGTATTCGAAAACGAGCATAGAAAAATATCTGGCCAAATCTGAGCACTTGTGGTATTACTTACGATAAATTTTATTTTCTCCTGTTACATATGGGCATGTCTTTTACCTTTACTACCTACTTTTGTATTGAAATGTTCAGAAGATAATAAATTATTATGCTTATAAGATACCCTCATCTTTCATTGGTAAACGTCTAACTTCAATTGAGTCGCTGCTCCCACACATTGAACCTTTCTGGTTATTTTTTAACCTTGAAAAAGCATATACGTGTAAAATATACAGCGTAACCTTTGTAAATTTATTGGACTGCAAAATGAAAGGAAGACTCATCTAGTTTCTACTCGATTGGTATTTCAAAACCTATTCTTCTTCACAAAATATATATCAACTCAAGTTTTATTTTATCAATACGAGGGATGTCTTTTAAGTTTTCCATATAGAACCAGACAGAAACAATTGAAAGCTTTGAGAAACTTTATTGTTTTTCGTTTAAACCAATGCTTAAATCAGTTATTCCTATCATCTGCTGACACTTTCAAAATAGTCTCTTGAAGACTGAAGGCATCAATAGAAATTCAATAGAAAATTTGCAATTAACTATATTCCTAATATTAGCAACAAGATATGAAACAGATTACACAGAAATAATATTAACACCATCAGAATTAATAAAAGAATTTGGGTTCATTGTTAGTTAATAATAAAGATGAAACAAAATGATTGGATGAAAGCGGAGTATATAATATACATTGCAGTGAATATGAGACATTCGATTTAGGCCAAATCGGAAGATATATCGAGAAGAGAGTTGAAGAACATAAAAGATCTATTCTCCAAAATGAAAATTATACTGGTTTTTCGGACCACTGCATAAACAGAAATCGTTTCATAGATTTCGAGAATATCTAACTCAAGCCTCCAGGTAATAAAGGAAAAAAGATGGACAGCTTAGAGATTATTGAAATTACGTCCGCTCATAGGAAAAACCAGCAAATTTGCAACGACCAACTAGACTTCAATTTACCTACTGTTGTGAATGCCGTTATAAATAAGTGAAATCAATCATTTTGAATTTAGTATTGTATTACTCTTTATAATGGGCTAACAATATATGTCGAGTATTTTAATAAATATTTGTGAGAAACCAATGATTTATTCATTATGTTTCACCAAGTGTTAACCGATAATTCCATACATGAAAATTCGGATTTATATTAACAAATCAGTAGTTAGGATTTAAGGACAACCGCGTTGGGATTTACAGGTCCGGATTCGAGAGTTTATATCAATGACAGTCTGACCGCTTATAACAAAAAACTCTTTTATGAAACAAGGCAATTTTGTAGAGATAATGACTTCAAATTTTGTTGGATACAAGATAGCAAAGTACTGGCGCGAAATGATGAGCAGCAGAGTTCGAAAATTCGTCATGTAACATCAGAAGCTGATCTGCCAAAACCATTGAAATTACTATTTTGTTTTCATATTAAAGATCCTAGAATTTTCCGTTTGTGTTGTGCCTACCAATGGAGCTCTCATTTAACTTGAATTATCAAAATTAACGTGGATCGAGAACCAAAACCAAAGACTTTTATATTTCCTCTTTGAACAATATTTTTGACTTGATTTCTGTTACTGAATCCTGGCTCAACCATAATGTTGTCAGCTCTGAATTTATATGCGAGAATTATAACATCTTTCGTCGCGATAGGAGCGATTTCCATCGTGTTAAGGGCGAGGGTGGTAGTGTATTCGTAGGCGTCAACAGAAAAATTAAGGCTGATGGTGTATCACTAAAAAATATGTTAATAGTAGAGGATGTATGGGTGAAGGTGTCAATTACAGGAAATAGGAAACTATTCTTGGGTGTTTGTTACTTTCCGCCAGATATAAAAAATGAAGATTTTATCGTCTTTTTCGACAGTGTGACATCTCTCATGGAGTCGCACCCCAATGATATCTTCATGATAGTTGGGGATTTCAATCTCGGATCATTTTCATGGTCTTCAGATGGCAGTGAGTGCGGCTTCATCAGTGATGTTGTTCGCGGTGATGCGCATTCGTCGTTCAGGGATTTTTCTTATAATTCCCTTAATCAGTTCAATGGTATCACCAATCATTATAATAAGATCTTGGATTTGATTTTGTCGAATTTTACTGATGTGTCTTCTGTTCGATTTTGTACGCTTTTCGTTCCAGAGGACCGGCATCATTCCGCCTTAGAAGTGTATGCAACAATTTCTTTGGATAAAACTCCTAGCAAATCAAGATCGATGTACAAATTTTTCAACGCGGACTATGTCTGTCAAGTTTGAATTGGAAAACTTTGCTATGTTCTACCGATGTGAATGAATGTGTTGATTCATTTTATTCTGCTTTGAATATAGTTATTGATAAGTATGTATCTCGTAGATCTGTTAAGTGTGATAAATTTTCTTCGTGGTTTGGTAGAGAAACTATTAAATGTATTAAGGATAGAACTAACTTATATCAAAGATTAAAAAAATTCAAAGACCGTTTTCTGTATGACAATTTTGTATTTTGCGTAAACAATGTAAAATCTTAATTGAAAGAGATCATAAGAAACATATTGCTTCTGTAGAGGGCGGAATTGTGGAAAATCCTAAGCTCTTTTGGTCTTATGTGGGCGAGTTGAGAGATAGCCAGAAGAAGTTTCAATCCATGTGTCATGGTGAAAAAATCTAAGAAAATAGTTCGGCTATATCTAATGCTTTTTCTGAGTACTTTTCTAGTGTTTATAAAGATCCGTATAAACCTGTTCTTTACTAAAGTAGATATAAATATTCTTCATCGATTACATTTAACTCGATAGATCTGAAGGATGTCAAAGCTGAAATCGAGGGACTGAATGTCACGAAGGGTCCAGGTCCGGACTCCACCAATTTTTTTAAAATCGTGTTCCGCTAGTTTGGCGACTCCACTTCAAATTATTTTCAACAAATCTTTAGTACAAAGTGTCTTTCCAAGTTGAAGGCGGTAAAGATCGTACCTATTTTCAAATGTGGTAAGAGAAATGAAGTAAGTAATAACCGACCTGTCTCTATTCTAAGTTATTTCGGTAAAATTTTTGAAGCAATAGTAACTCATAAATTTTTTCATTCATCCGGTTTCAAGTTGATTCAATCTCAACATGGGTTTTTCAGAGGTAGGTCGGTGTTAACTAATTTAACTTCTTACGTTCATTTCATAAGTAGAAGTTTCGATGATGATATTCAAGTTGATGCCGTCTACACAGACATGGCTAAGGCCTTCGATAAGGTACATCATGCAACTTTGTTGTGGGTTCTAGAGGACTTTGGTGTGGTGGGGTCCTCACTGAAATGGATAGAATCGTATCTGTCGGATAGACTGCAGTATGTTGCACTCAATGACACTCATTCCGGTTTCGTTCGTGTCACCTCTGGTGTTCCTCAAGGGTCACATCTTGGTCCACTTTTATTTTCAATTTACATTAATCATATTTCGGAATGTTTCCTTTATACAAAACATGATTTATATGCCGACGATCTTAGAGTGTACAGCGCTATTCGGTCCTATGATGATATTTTGCGGTTTCAGAGTGATCTTGACAGACTTATCTCTTTTTATCAAAGTAGGTATTTTCAATTAAATATTGATAAGCGTAAACATATAAAGTTAACAATGCATGTCAATGTCTTCGATGCTATTTTTTCTGTTGATGGGCTTGCTATTGGGAGGGTAAACCAAATTAAGGATCTTGGTATATATCTTGATTCTAAGTTGTCCTTTGAGTATCATATTGATCATATAGTTTCTAAGGCTTTCAAAATGTTGGGTTTCGTTCTAAGAATTACTAAAAGTTTCAGTGATCCAAAGTCTGCTATCTTTTTCGTTGGTGAGGAGTAATTTGGAATATGCTGTACCTGTTTGGTCCCCTCACTATTACAAGTATATTGACAGAATTGAACGAGTCCAGAGAAAGTTGGTCAAAAGTTTCAACTTCAGATTTTTCAGTCCTTACCATGATTATCAATTAAGATTGCGTCATCGCAAAATTTTAAGCCTGGAGCAGAGGAGAGTCCTTTTCGACACTGTATTTCTTCATCGAATTATAAACATTCTTTTAGTTTTCCGCTTGTAAATTATCTCACTTTCAATGTTCCCGTGTATCCTAGTCGTCGAAATGCACTCTTCTATGTTCCTAAGGCCCGTACTAGTTTATTTTTTCATTCTGTCTTCTTGCGAATTATGCATCTGTTCAATTGACATATTGCCAGTATAGATATTTTTCATGAACCTCTTTCTTCTTTCAAAAACAGTTATTGCATATCTCATTAGATCTGAATCATCCTCATTGTAGTGGTTTTTAGTTTTCATGATATTTTACTTGATTCTGTAGTCTTTAGTGAGTCTTTTTTTTCTCTCCTGAATTTTTATGAAAGTTATAATTTTCATTTCGTATGACAGTTTCATTTCTGTTTATTTTGCTGTTATCATTTTTGTGAACCTCGGTAATTGGGTCTATCCTGTAGGGGTTCCTATGTTTTGTAACAATAAATAAATAAATAAAAATCAGGTTCATTTTCTGTACTGACAGTAGATAAATGGTGTCCTCTATATCATAGCATGAAAAATATGAAAGACATCTCTCATATAATACTCATATTTGAATCAACAAATATCATGATGAAACTTGTTCTTGTATGTTCTGAATTACTTTCCAAGATAACAGTAATATTTCAAATTTTCATTCATCCCTATCGTCTTTAAATTCCATTTACAGAATTTCCATTAGGTTGCCATGTTGATCTCACCCCGACAATGCCATCTGTGTCACAGAAGAGATATAATTAAAGTTCTCTGAACAAAGTCTGAGCGTTTTCGTAATTGCGAATTGTCTTGAAACATGAGAAATTCGCAACCGTATATGGTGAAAATTAACCTCGAGCTGCCTCGAATAACATTTTCATTCGCCCCCATGTTGCTATTAAAGAATTTGAAATCTTTATGTTTCATCACCGAAAAGTTACATTTGAACTACCAGATACATAAGTTTCAAATAATGAGCCATTGATTCATAGAAGAAATGGGAATTCATCAAAAGGAGGTTCACAGAAAATTTCAGAGTATGGAATGAATTTGAGATTCTTGATAAATAAATATTTGTATACAGTTTCCCTCTGGGAATTATCAGAAAATGAAGGAATAAGTTTCAGAAAAAATGTGAAGTGAGGTTTTTGGGGATATCCTCGCAAATTTAGAATATTATCAATAATCTAACACTTTCGTTTATACCGGAAATTGATTGATAGGTTGAGAATTTCAATGAGAAAATACTGAAATTCTGATAGGGTATCTAGAAATTTAAGCGATACTAATAATAACTAGGAAATAATTAAACTCCATCTTCTAACCTTGTTCAAGGTAGACGAGCTTTTTAAATAAAAATCAATTTTGCATTGAACGGAAACCAATTTCGGTGTTTAATTTTTGGAACGTTTACTACTACAAAGATTTGAAATCTGTTCGGGACAGTTCAATCAGAGGCATTGGAATATGCCTTTAGAAAGAACAACGTATTAACAAGTAAACAATTTTTCTTTTCTTGTGTTGGTATCGAGGTGGCAACATGGCTAGTGCAATAAACTTCGAAGATTTTAATTCTGAACTGAAAAAAACAAAACAAAAATAAACTAATTGAGATTATTTTCAACGAACGTGTTTCTGAGGGTATATTAGTCAGTGAGAGTGTGGAAAAACACATAAATTCATGGAAAGACGCCTCTACATAAACGTGAAATTTCTGTAAACGGAAAATGAGCTCAACATAGTAAAAGAGAAAGTAGAGGCTCTCAAAGGATGAGTGACCTTAATACTATTATTGACTACCAAAAGACTATAATTGATTCGAAACATTCTTCAAAAATATCGAATGAAAATATAAACAGAAAAGTTCCCGCGAGGAAATTCTCCAGTGTTGCCAAATCCTCACAAAATTCTCGCGATTTGACGACAGCTGCTACCAAGTTGGAGAGTGAACAAAAACTCAATAGAATGACACATGACCAGCAAAATACTAATGAGTCGGTCAAAACTAGCAAACAAAATCTTGAAAACAGAAGATATCAGCTAATTCGAGGTACCGAACAAACCGAAAATGACTCCCCTGAGTCGCTTATTGGTGCATGAAGTTTAGGTTGGATTCAAGTTGGACGAGTCTTTCTAAATTCTGCTACTGTCGTTTAAGACCTCAAAGAGGGGGCAACCTGTTGATCTTTTAAAGTAGGTTGGGATCTCGATCTACTTGATATATATATATATATATATATATATATATATATATATCAATGATGAAATTTATAGAAAGGAAACATTCACAGACGCATATAACTCCATGATTCATAGAGCTTACTCTGTTCCCCTTTCGACAGAAAATTCTTGAATCGTAAATTTCTAGACCTCACGAATTTTCGCGCACAATACAATATCTCCAATTCTGTAGATCTCATACTTAAACTTTCAAATCTCACAATCTTCCAAGGTATTGAGTTAGTCTCTTTCGATGTCAAGAATATGTACCCGAACATTCCAACGAATGAGTATTTTCCCTTGATCGAACACCAATTCTGGTCCCATCCTTCTCTTATGTTCAATCTTGGTATCCGGACGCTTTTGACACTGATAATTACCTCATTCTATTTTCCGTTCAGTGAATTATTCTTTCTGAAATTTAGTCTCGTAATTAGCTGATACCTGTATACATGCATTGTTATTTCCGTTGATTTAATTTGTTATTGCAAATTATTCCATGCCAGTTTTGGTAGAATTTGTGGTAAATTTTGTGTTGCTATATTTCGAGAATATAGCAGGCTTGTATTCCGAAGAGTAACAGATTATGCAGTTCCATTGTTTTTGCTTGTAATTATTGATAATTTCACGCCGGTTATAATAAAATTGGTGCTGCTATTTTCAAATAATATACCATACGAGGGTAATCCTAAAAGCAATAGATTATCTAGACCGATTCAAATCGATAGTATTTGTTTGTGAAGTATATTCTTGCTATTTTAGAGTTTGCCAAATAGGTATTTACCATTTTCACACTACAACGTACTATTCCATATTTGTTAAATTATTTAATGTGTGTTCGCTGGTGTCGCTACTTTATTGGCATCTCAGTAAGGGGTCAATTATACACCTATATCTTCCAAGGATACCTCTCTAACCGGAGAAACTTGATAGGTTCGTAGTAAGGATAGATTCAAAATAAACACTGGATCAGGTGAAAGATCTCTTCATTCAACTCAAAATTAGATTAAACGTTATTATTTAAATGAATCAGGAACATCAAACGAACAAGATTCATTTATATATCAGGACCCATGCTCGAGAGAAAGAGCATTAACCCTACATTGAAAAATTTGAAGTCAATACAGGTGAATTATTTCTCTGAATGTAAATCGAAATAAATCTTTAGTAAAAGATAAGACATATACTGAACTCACGAGTTTGAACTTCAGAAAGTAAAATTGTGAAGTTAATGTTACTGCCAGGACAGTCCCAAAATGCAAAATAGAATTAAACCTAATTCAAATATACACACAACCAAATTTATATGGAACCACCCGATGTTTTGAATATTACCTCAGGGATTTTGGAAATTTCGAAGGATTTCCTGAATTGATCCTTTTTGAGATATTTCAATTGAAAGAAGAAATAAATGAAAGTTTATTTTAAGAAAGAAGTGAATAAAATAAAATAAGAGACTTTTTCCACATGTAGTAAAAAATTGAAAATTGTTTTCTCACGTAGTAGGTATTTTTCCCGACCTCAGTAGTTTGTATTACCTCCTATTGCCCTGCTACAAGCCTGAATCCGTCTAGGCATGCTTTGGATTTGGTTTTCGACCTCCTCTGGGATGATATTCTGCCAGTCTACTGTGGCGGCTTGGATGAGCTGTTGTGGGGTTAGGTTCTTGGATTATTTTGGCGCGATCTAATTTTTCTTTTGAGATTATCCCATAAATGTTCAATAGGATTTAGGTCTGTATAGCGAGCTGACCAGTCCAAATTAGCGATTCCCTCTGTTTCAAGATAATGTTGTTAGTATGTGGAGGAGTATTATCTTGCATGAAAGTGAAATTCTCACCGTGGGCACCTCACCAGAGTCTCACTATGGGCTCCAACACTAGATAAACGTAATTTCTAGCCGTTACACTAGTACTCAAAACACTAGAACTCAAAACGTCACACTGTCCTCTTAATGTTTCGGAATTTGCCTTGCTGTTCGGAATCTAGCTTGTCTTCAAAGACCCCTTCAGACCCGAATCCGGCGGTCATCGGATCGAACACCGATTCTGGTCTCATCTGGAAAAAGAACGTTTCGCCAATTCAATATTCCAATTTTGGTGCTCGATACACCAATTAAGTCTGTTAATTTTTTGTTGTCTGGTTTGCTCTGGAACTCTTAAGGGCCTTCTGCTATATAAATGCCTTGAACAAAGACTTTGACTGTTACACTGATGCATGTTGCTTCCAGAAATTGCCTCTGGAGTATGGGGTGCGTCGCACTAGGGTCTCTTCTTGCAATTTGGCACAAGAAGCGGGCTTGTCTTTCAGAAGTGATCATCCTTCGACTTCTTCTAGGTCTATTTTGCAGAGATTGTAGCTTCACGTATCGGGCGTAGGTTTTTGAAATCACCCCCTGTGATACTCGTATTGTGGCCGTTATATCCCACTCTTTCATCCCTTCTTCAACGAGAGCAATTATTCGATCTCTCTGCACATCGGTTAATCCAACGAAAGGCATTTTCAATTATGATTATTGGCTTTTATAAATTTTGAAATTCACAGTTTCAAATCTCAGTGACGACTGAGTACAATATCCTGAACATGTGGCGATAATTCAACATTTCTTATCATACTATCCAGTTTTTTCACAACAAAAAACTTCATTCTTCACAAGTAGTCATAGATCTATGGTTGGAAATAATCAATAATGTGAAATACAGAGTGATTTCATATAAATTCAGTTGTGTGTATATAAAGCGATCAATTATTTCTACGTGCAATATACGGCGATGAGTGCAGATGTCGAGTTCGGTACGTAGATTGTTTAATGTTTACAGGCAGCTACTGTCATGCAGGTGGTGTAGTTGATTACTTCATTATGAAAACAATTAATATCCGGAATTGGAAAATGATCATACAGAAGATATAATTTGAAACCTTACTTGAAGCGTGCGTGAATTATTAGGAGATGGAAAATCAGACTAAAAAGCACGTAAAATTGATTGAATAAAGCAAAAAAAATTTAAAATGAAAAGGTAGATATTGGAATGTATTTATGTGGCGATATCCAATACATAATGAAGTACGGAACTACTCTGAATTATACCTCATGATATGGTGGCATGAACATTCTGGGGTGAGTGACAGACGTGCGCTACTAAGGATACAGCAATTGCTTGAGCCGTCCACTCCCCTCAGGTAATCAATGTAAAGAGTCCACTCAGGAAATCACAAACTGCAGACACAATTATGTGTGCGATACCACTATCAACATCTCCTAGGTATGATTAGAGTATGAGATGAATTCTACAATAGGACATAGAAGCAATGTAGGGCGATTAAAACGACTTCTCAAAAATAGCTGCTTCATGCAACTTACACATCAACTACGCAGGGCATCTACTTTCAATTAGGACCAGAAACTACTCAGTAGCACATTATCATACCCAGAGCACAACGGGCCCATCACGAACACTCTGCTCGGTACATTACACTGTAGTTCAGCACAACGGCGTCCTCTGGACTTCACAAACAATTTCAGTGGAAGCTGGTTCCAATGTCAGGATGACGGGGTAGTGGTCTGAAGAGAGCCATTGACGTTTCTATCTTGTAGTTCCATATTACGTTCTTCATGAGTGCGATATCCAGTGTGTCCATGGTTCCTGTGGCTGCGTACAGGTGTGTTGGTTCCCTTGGCCCTATTGCATGATGTTGTTCCCCGTTGTGATTGTCTTCAGTATCCTTCCACTTCTGTTGATTTTTCTGCAGTTTCAATTCCTCTCATTGTCTAAAGTTTTATTTCTCCCTTCGATGTTCTTTGAATTGGCGCGTGGTAGCTCGCTGTGCCTTGTCCCTGTGTTCACTAGGATCGCTGTTCTTCCTTGTCTTCCCTCTAAACGGTCGGTCCTGTTTATCGCGTAATTCCTGATATTGACGTCTTTCGTTAGTTTAAGATGGGTTTCGCTGACGAGCATCACGTCGATCTTCTTCTCCTCTAGGTAGGTCATCAGTTCATGTCGTTTGTTGGCGATTAAATTTGCGTTCCAGAATGCTACTGTGAGTTGTCTCTCCATAAATCTATTTCATGTTGAATAGCTGAATGAAACTGCTTTGTTCTTCTGAAAATTTCATCTTTTGTTCTGTGGTTGCATTTGCCGCGTTGAATCGGATGGCCATTCGTCCTAGGATCATCTCTAGTTCGTCTTCGCTAGTCATCTGGGGCCCTCTTGTTTCAGTCGTCTTCTTCTCCTCCTTATGTCTGGTCATCTTTGTGTTCGGTCCTCTTCGCTTGGTCGGCAGCCTTTTTCTCCTCCGCTCTTTTTGTCCAGAATTTCGTAGGTGGTGCTGGCGCTGGTGCGAGTTTTTCGGTCGGTCGATTTTTGGGGTTGTTTGGGTTCTTTGAGCAGTTGACGTTACTCGATAGGTGCTCTCCTCCGCTATTGGTGCATTTCGGTGCTGAGGTCCTCGGTTTCTTGCATTCCGTTGTCATGTGGTCTTCTCCGCATTGCAGGCATCTGAATGTAGCATGGCAGTTCCTCTGGGCGTGTCCAAATAACTGGCATCGGTGACATTATATGATCTTGGATTTTACTTGGATCGACAATCCGCAGCAGAACTTGAGGTTGTTGTAGATGCGCTTGTAGCTTTTGTCTATCTCGATCAGTACTAGTGGGGCTGGGTGGCCGTTCCTTCCTTTTATTCTCGTCACTTTTGTAGTAGGGTATCCTTGTTGTTCCAGGTCCTCGGCGATCTCCTTTTCTGTCTGCTCCGTCATGACTCCTCAAAGCACCACCTTTAACTTCTTCTGCGATATCAGCTCGTACGTGTAGAACTCGAGGTTGTCCTTCTTTAGTAGATGAAATAGTTTCCTGTAGTCGTTCTCGGTAGTCGGCTCCACCTTTATTCCCTGTGAAATCAGTTTTGCACGATTATATTTAATACTCACCTGATTCATCTGGTTGCTCATCTTTGTTCACTCAGTTTTTTCCTGATTATATGGGGCGATATCTTCTCTCGTTTCTTCAGTGCTCCCAAGGTCGTCTTAGCGGGGCTCTTTGTCGTCATTTTCGTTTTCCTGTTTCCTTCAACGTCTTTATCATCTTCTTCCTTCGGGTGGTTGTCTTCGTTTAGGACCTCGTCAATGTCTCCTTCCATTAAATTCTCGAACTGATTTGTGATCTCGATCTCCGAAGTGTTTTCAGATTTCCTCATCCTTTTGACGGTATTTTTCGGTGATTTGAAGTCCTCTTCTTTGCTGCTCGCTTAGTCGCTCCCTTTACTGAAATTAGAAAAAAATAGAGGCGTTATTTGTGGTTCGTAGAATATCGGAGATATTATTCCTCCTAGCGGTCAAGGCAACGATTATAATACGTAACACTCGGTAGGCGCGTTGAAAAACGCGACATCTGCTGGATTCTTCTCGGCTGAGTTCCTTGAAGTTCAATATGTAGCTAGGTATTCAGGCACATCTGCTTCTTTCGAAGGTCGAGAGCTGAATGTCATGTCTTGAAACTACATGAATGTGCCTTTTTATATTATTTCGTGAGTCACCAAAAATGAAACAATGCTCAGACTTGTGTAAACTCGATAGTCTCCCATTGTTTCGATTTTGTCAACTAAGTCAATGTTGTTTTTCATTGTTTTCTATTATATGTTTCTGTATGGTCAGTGTCTCTCGGTATAGCTACAATGTTGTTGTTTTCGATAGCGGATCTATTGGAATCGATGGAATAAAAAGAAAATAGGACAAAATTAAAAATGGTTTGTTACATGCATTTGACGCTGCAGAAGCTACGTGAAACTGACGTGCAAAGGCTAATATTCAGTGTTAAATTAAAACTATAAATAAAACAGAAAGTGTTGGGTGTTTTCATCAAAAATTTGCTCCTTTTTAAGAACAATTCTTGAGGTCCTGATATTGGTAAAAAACTAAATACCATTTTTTCTAACTTTAATTTTTAAAACTTTTGTAATTTTTCATGTACCTACTAATATGAGCTTCCGGTATATTCTTCCAAGCTTCCCTCTAGATTCAATTGGAAATACACATATTTTTGGGAGCTGTATCACTATTTTCCCGTTTTTTTAACTTGTCGACTATACTAAGAAAGCTGAAAAAAGAATGGTAATATCGAAAAGTTGTCTATCATCTTTCACTTTCTCCCCTAACAAATTTGCGCTCGGACGCTGGTGACCCCTTCTTTAGAGCATTCAAATTAGTCCAAAATTCTGATGAAGGGATGAGATTTTCGGATTTGTTGACAGTTATAATTGGATCGATGATACCCTTAACTGCCCAGGACCCTGGTTTAAGGATTAAAAAAGTGCTCTTCTTGTCCCCAAGTAAATTTCAGTTTTATATTCTGTATGTTTATCTCGTCTCTCCTTAATTTTCTTAATTTGTTTATGATTATAGTATTTTTACATTTGAAGGAAAGAAATATTAGTGATTTTTACTGATTATTATATTCTAGTTCAGAAGTTGAAAGGAGGTTATAATATACAGGGTGTCCGCGCGAGATGGGGAATTAAAAGTAAATGGAGAAAGGAATGATCGCTTAGAGAATTTTTTTCTGATGTCATGAAGCCAAGTTCCGAAAATATTTCCAATTCTTTGGCACTTCAGGTTATACCAAACGTTGACACAATGTTTGTTATTTCAAATAGCATAATGTATATTTATACTTTTCCATTGTAGAAAATTAAAATTTGAACAAGTTCATTCATATTATTACCACTTGAAATTAACGCAAAGGAAGATATGAATTTTTCTATCGGAATTTTTCGATGTTAGGTTGTTTCTTGAAGGCATCATAAAAATACTAAAGATTATTCAATATCAAGTATTTCTAACTCGTTGTAAGTACAGGGACTCATTCAGCAGAATTCAATGCATTTAGAGGCTTCACGGTATACAGGATGTTTCAAAGCATGTGGCCAATCGTAGTACATTCAAAGGTACTAAAGTCCGTTTTTACAAATTAAACTACCTATTTTTGCACACACCGTTTAACTCGTAATATTAAATGTGGTTAGATGTACTTTACAAAATATTCGCAACGGGGAAAAAATTCGAATTTCAAAAGTGTAACTCTAACGTCAATAACTTTAAGGTCCAATCATCTTGGAAAACGAGAGTACCTGTTAAGTAAGATGTTCAAATCTCCCTCCATCTTGTTGCAAACATCTTTCCAACCAATGAAAACATCGTGTCCGGCTGCTCTTCTAATGATGTTTCGATGAAGGCTGCGAAGAGCTTGATGAACTCTACGTTCCAACTCCTCTATCGAATTTATTATTTTTACGTGAATAATTTCTTTTGAATGGCCCCAGAGGAAAAAAATCTAGTGGTGTCAGGTCTGGTGATCAATTCCAAGGACCCAATCTCCAAATCCACCTGTCCTCGAACATGTTAGTTAGTTGACGTGAAACTTCGCTAGTGTAGTGAACCGGAGCACCATTCAATTGGTACCAGCAGGATTGATATGGTCATAGGGGCAATACGTCAAGAAATTCGGTGACGAATGTTTATAAAATTTCCAGATATTTCATCCCTCTTAAGTGCTCATCTCTAATCATATAACAAAATTGGTCGTTATAATGAACAAAAAACATTAAAGCTGAAATTTTGCTTAAAATTTTGCTCCGCGTCACATGTGAATTCTCGTCACACCAGTAAGGGACATTTTTCCGGTTGATAATGCCTTCTCTCGAAAATTTCAATTCGTTCGTCCAAATCTTACTACCCAATAAATTTTCATCTTCTTGAATTCGAATCAACATCATTTCGCAGAAATCTCTTCTGCTGGCTGCATATTCAGGATTCATTGCACAAGTTAATGAAAACTTGTACTGATGAAATTTGTGTTCCGTCAGAATGTTGTTGACTGACGTCTTCAACATTTTCAAATCTTTAGCCGCAGTACGTATTGACGAACTTGGATGAACATAAATATATGCCAAAACGCTGATAACATTATCTTCATTGCTTACCGTGGTTTTAGTTCTGGTTCCATAATTCATGTTCTGACTTCCATGATTCATGAAATTTCTTTTGATTCATCCTGTACACGTGCACTATATCGGCTCTTGCTGTTTGATCTCTTCATTGAAGATTTACTTCGTATAATCTCTATATATTTGTTTGAATGTATCTATAAGACATCGGGAAACTCTAGTGATTGTGTAACCACACGAAAAATCGCGAATATTGATGCGAAAATCGTGGGTTTTGGTGCGGTTTTTTTTATACCTGTAGTTCGAAGTAAATTTCGATTCCCGTGATTGGTATAATTTCTTCACTTCCAAGATATATGATGAGGGATAACCCCATAGCAACGTGTGATGGCTGTGAAATAGCAGTATGTAAGATGTGTCCTTAATCTTAAAGAGCGAGTTATGATTTACCACTGCAAGAGTTGTTTAAAAAGTGAAACATTTAAATTAGTTGCATAAAATAATAGAAGATAAAGGGAACTTGATATCCAGTAAATACAAAATAATAGAGTTACGAGATTTGGGATTACTGAATTCTAGGACACAAATGGATCAAAAAAAGACAAACGAAAATGTGCAATGGCACTTGAAAATAAAAATGTCAAGGTGAATGATAATCTCCCCTATACAGGGTGTCTACTATAAAAAGTGCCAAACTTCAGAGGTGATAGTACAAGTCATTTGCAGCAAAAAATTTCCAATAACATCTTTTCGAAAAGTTGATAATTATCGAGTTATTTAACAGTTCTTGATTTTACGAAATTTTTTGCTTCTCTCTATAAAAACATAATATCTCTGTTACTCCTACAGCTACATCTAATCTGACCATACCATCGGAAAGAGCATTAAATTTGCTATAAAATAGGTAAGTACTAATGGTAAAAAAAAATTGTATACCGGGTGTTGTGAAAGGCTTAATAAAAAAATTGTGAAATGAACAAAATTAGTGGTATTTTCTTGTTAGCTGTACCACTTAAAAGTGATCGACAAGTAGCTTTTTTTTTTACAAAAATTAAATATATTCATCTGGCTTTCAAACGGAATATCAACTTTAGAGTTTACTATTTTTTTACGAGCAATAGCATGGGTAAGAGTAAGAGTAAGAACATTAAATTCTCTTATCCATCGATCACAAATGAGCTAGTTCCTCCGAAGCGTCTAAACAATTCCACAAATGACTTTTCAATAATGATAAGCTATAAATAAATAACATATCTGAATATTAAATGTTTAAGAAACTAGAAGAAAATCGAATTAGAAGAAAAAATCAGAAAAAGAATTGTAAAAGAATAAATCACAGAAGGTTTGTATTACTTGATTTTAAAACAAATAAAAACATTTAGAATTTGACAGGAACTGTCATTCAATGAATAAATGAATTGAAGTTTATATTTTCCTCTTTTACGGTTCCATTTTTTTTTTCGAATAAAAGAAAACATGCTTAGTTTCTCAAATATTGAATATCGAGATATGTTTTCTGTTTATGGCTTCGCGAATGGAAATTCCCGTGCAGCGGTGCGGGAGTATGCATTGCGCTTTTCAAACAGACACCAACCTTGTAGAAAGACATTCTTTGAAGTGTTTAGGCGCCTCGGTGAAACAAGTTCATTCAGTGGTTTAAGAATTAGAAAAGGTGGTGGAAATGCTTAGCATTTGGGACAAGCACCTGCAATATTGCAGGCTGTTCGCGAAGACCCTACAACAGGTACTCGGAGAATTGGTGCTACATTGAGGCTTCATTATTCCACGGTTCATAGAGTTTTCAAGCGAAATAATTTACATCCTTACCATTTGAGTAAGGTTCAAGACCTATTGCCAGTGGAAAGTGAGGTGAGGTTGCAATTTCGTAGGTGGTTGGGGATACAGAAAATCCTCATGGCACCATTGTGTTACACTCTCAGCACGAGATTAGAGTAAATGTGTGGTTGGGGTTAAGGAGAAGTCAGCTTGTCGGGCCAGTTATACTGCCCGATCGTCTCAATTCAAACGAATTTTTAAATCTATTAAATAACGAAATAATGAACATTCTGGAAGAAATGCCTATAGCTACTCGGCATCACCTTTGGTTTCAAATGGACCGCTGCCCGGCTCATAATTCTAGAATGGTCCAGAATTGGATAACTGAGAGATTTGGAGAGAAATTGATAGGTCGATTCGGGCCGGTGAGATGACCACCCAGAAATCCTGACCTTACGCTGCTTGATTT
This sequence comes from Cryptolaemus montrouzieri, assembly GCA_013387265.2. NCBI lineage: Eukaryota > Metazoa > Arthropoda > Insecta > Coleoptera > Coccinellidae > Cryptolaemus > Cryptolaemus montrouzieri. Next base: position 34,202,130 of record JABFTP020000103.1, read on the forward strand.
TATGTGCTCATTAAAGGCTAATGTTCAGAGAATTTCCTTTAATACTCGAGAAAAATTAATTGGAAGGATTCAAATCTTTTGCAACGAAATGGGTCAAAAACACATTGGACTTCAAAGAGAAGAGGAAGACATTTTGAACACCTGTTGATATTTGCGTTTTCCAATTTTATGTTCTTATTACTCTTACCCATGATATTGCTGGAATAAGAATAGTTAGCTCAAAAGTTGATATACCATTCGAAAGCCAGTTAAATGTAGTAAAGAAAAAAAAACAGCTACTTATCGATCAATTTTCAGTGGTACAGCTAACAAGAAAATACGATAATTTTGTTAGTTTCAAAATTTTTTCAAATTCAATGCTCTTTCCGATGGTATGGTCAGATTTGATGTAGCTGTAAGAATAACAGAGATATTTTCGTTTTTCTAGAGAGAAGAAAAAATTTCGTAAAATCAAGAAGTGTTGAATAACTCGATAATTATCAACTTTTCGAAAAGAAATTTTTTGCTGCAAATGACTTGTACTATCACCTCTGAAGTTTGGCACTTTTTATAGTAGACACCCTGTATAGGGAGATTATCATTCACCTTGACATTTTTATTTTCAAAAAATGTTGAGGACATTTTTTGTTGCAAATGACTTGTACTATCACCTACTGAAGTTTGGCACCTTTTATAGTAGACACCCTGTATAGTTTGCAGACCCAAAACTAAGCAAGATTCCTCAGAAACGAAGGAAGATATCGAATAGAAAATTAATCTAAAACAGGTGGCTGCAGGAATAAGTTCGCTGAAGAATAAAGGAAGCGGATGCATTTTAACTAAGTGCGACTGAATAAATTCAAATGAAAAAATGAAGGATGAAATGAAAACTTATCTAGGTAATTCTTATGAAATAAGTGAAACAGAACGGAGAAATCCATGTATTACAGTTACCAACTTTGACAAGAACATAAGGGAACACGATATTTTAGATCTGATAACAAATCACAATCACTTTATGGATGATCAAGACCAACTATCATTGAAAGTAACTAAACCATCAAGAGAGGGTTATACTTTGCATGCCATAATTGAATGTAATGGTTCGGCTTTCCGAAAGATCACTTCAAGAGGAAAAGTTTATATTGGTTTGAACAGATGCAAAGTTTATGAAAGTATGCAGGTATTGAGGTGTTAATAGTGTTATAAATATAATCATAAAATTAAAAACTGCAGAAGCACACGGGAGCAAAATGTTCTAAATGTGCGGTAACCCATAGTTATAAAGAATGTGAAATGCGGGTACCTAAATGTTTAAACTGTATGGAGAGTAACTTGAAATTTGGCACGAAACCAAGTGTGGATCATGAAACATTGAGTGAAAGATGTATGCTATATGAGCAACAACTGAGACTGCTTGTTGATAGGACTGATTACAAGGTTACTGGATAGTGAAAGGGACATGTCAACTGCTCAAAATAGTATAACATTAGAAGCTTAGATAAGAATTTGAATGAACTAACTGTATTATTGAAACAAATTGACTCTGAATTTGACTGTATCGTTTTGAGCGAAACATGGCAGCTTTTAGATACTGAACTCTATAATATACCAAAATATAACCTCATTTAAAATAATAGTGCTCTTAATCAGAACGACGGAGTTGTGACTTATTTGAAAGATTGTTTTGCTTACACATATTCTGTTAAGTTTGTGAAAGATAACTTGAAGGTAATGAACTTAGAAACTTCCTTCAATGATCAGAGTATATCAGTGTCTGCTGTTTATAGGTCTTATTGTTTCTCTCCTAATTCATTCAATGAAGGATTTAATGCTAATTTTGACATCAATATAGTTTAAGGAGATGTAAATATTGATATTTGCCAAACTGGAATAATTATAGTGAAGAATATTTGAATGTCATGACTATGAATAGTTATATTTCCTACATAAATATTGTTACAAGACCAGAGAGTGGTACATGTATTGATCATCTTCATCTTCGTAAAAGTGAAATCACAAATATACGTTTCGCTCCCCGAAAAGATTCAATAGAGGTGAAGGGCTTAAATCGACTTGTTCATTGATGAGTCTACCTGAGTGTTTGTATTTATTCATTTCTAAAGTTTCCCAAAGATCTACCTTCCAATATTTATTATCTGTATGCAAAATTTCAAACTGTGGGTCGAAAGAATGATTATTTTCTAAGGATGATTCGCGTAATTTGAATCTGATTTTTATTTGAAAAACTGCGTTTATGTTCCGATATTATATTATTTTATTATTATATTATTGTATGAAGAAGCTACGGTGTTGAAACGCGTTACGAATCGCAATTATTAAGTAAAATAAAACACAGTACTTGTTTTTATTATTGATAATGGAATTTTACCAAGTAAAAGCCTCCCAAATTCAAACCAGTTATTTTAAAATACAGCTATTTTAAATTACACCCTAGTGTATCGGAGGATTCTTATCATCCTACTGATAATAATCATTTTCGAAAATTCATAAATTATGACAGACTCAATGATAACTTGAAGAACTTGAGTTGGAATGTGTATAACGTCGATGTTGCGACAATTAATTTCATTAGAAGTCTGACTGAGCGTATCGAGGAACATACTGAAAAAGTTGAAATTAAGAGTTCCAATATCAAGCGTATTGACTGTATAACAAGCAGTATAATTAAGTCAGTTAATTTCAAAAATTATTTGTACAAACGAATCAATCGTGACCCAAATAACCAGCAGCTACTTGAGGACTACAAAACCCATAAGAACAAACTAGTTCAGTTGATTAAAACAGCAAAAAGCAATTATTATAAAAGAAAAATAAATTCTTTTGCTGAGGAGACTCAGGAATGTTTTGGAATTTGTTAATTCTCTGATTCCAGTCAACCCTCCATATGTATCACGCCACTGGTTAACAATCTGATGCGCATAATCCGCATATGATAAGTACATGTGCTACGAGCATTCTTCAGTTTAGGCGTTTTTTCTTTGCAGACCTTCGAGCGAATTAATTGAACTTGAAAATCCTCCTGAATTGCAGTTAATTAAATAATTAAATTATATTAAATTCATATCTTTATCTTGTAAACTGTGTAGTGACCTATATCAAAATATAGGTCCTAGGTGGAGACCCATAGATAAAAAGTCCTAGGTGAGGAGCCCTAGACAGACATTCCTAGGTGAGGAGCCCTAGATAGAAGTCCTAGGTGAGGAGCCCTAGATAGAAGTCCTAGGTGAGGAGCCCTAGACAGACATTCCTAGGTGAGGAGCCCTAGATAGAAGTCCTAGGTGGGGAGCCCTAGATAGAAATTCGTAGGTGTTAAGTCCTAGACTGAAATTTCTAGCTGGAGTTTTCTAGGTAGAGATTCGAACGTGGAGCTCTACAGCTGAAATAGAGGTTTTCCACAAAGGCAGCAGTAAGACCAAGAACCAACAAGATAAGTCTTGCTGCCTGTATTAACATATAAAGAAGTATTTGTGACACTGTATGTATCATTATCACAATTTATATAATTGATTAAATATCTAAGCGAAACTTTCTTGACTTTTCTTCCAAGATTTCAGTGACGAATATTGAATTAGGATCTCAGTCATTCATGCTGCAAAGAAAAGAACGCCTAAATTGAAGAATGCTCTTAGTACATGTACTTATCATATGCGGATTATGCACATCAGAGTGTTAACCAGTGGCGTGCATCAGTGATAATGGTTATGAGAAAGTTCTGTAGATTATTGAAATGCATGCCAAAAGTTTATGTTTCTAAATATCACTGAAGATTCTGTCTGTGATGAATATACGAGACGTAGTAACATACATCTTATTTAATTAATTGTTTGTTTGTAAGAACATTGTAGAAATTTCGTTTGTGTTTTAATCATGCTTAACTTCCAAATTGAAACGACTGAATCCGTATTGTTTTGTTTGAAGATACCTGAATTCTCTGTATTTCGAAAGAGTCATGTAAGTAGATTCGAAAATCAACAACTGGCTTGAAAGTGAAAGGTGGCTCAATCAATTGTTCAAGAGCATTCTGGGAGATACGAGTATTTTTTCAATTATATTGTGCTCGAAAAAACGTCCCGTGTGTCCATCCATGTGGATAAATGAATTAATTTCCTCACGAAGCCCGAGATTGGTTGTCTCATCAATGAAGACCTAAACAAAATAACGTGGAGAGTACTCGAGCGTGTTAAGAGAGCGGCATGACTGTGAGTAAGATAACATTGTGTACAAATTGATTTACAGACAAAGCATCAAGTCTTGCCCGCCGAGATATTCGTGAAACTGCTCTGTTGGCTCTACATTTTCCGGCGTTTCACGTTATCGACCAGGCAGGCTTCTAACAACGTCTGGAATTGTAGGAAAGGTTGGGAAATTGGCGCGAACTCAATTCGGGCTGTTCCACGTTGTGCCAGAACTAGGTCATTTCTAGTATGCAATTGGCAGAAAGTTTCAAGTCTGAAATTGAGTCTGCTCTTCTTCTTTTCGTCGCTTGATCATATCTTTCTTGTATATAAAATTTCGAGCACTCGAGATTTTGCAATAAATATATTACTTTCAGCAGGAAACGTTGATATGGAAGAAGGGTTGGCGATATTAGGCCTTGTAACGATTCTACGAAATACAAACAAACATGGATCGTGGAAAACATTAAATTATTCGTACATCATTGAACAATTTGAGATACTAGTCATCAGATTGATCCACAAAACTTATAGTGAAAAATGTCAAGAATTGAGCTGGATGTTACAGCATTGCACGTCATGACTTGTCACTGTGGTATATCGTTGACAGCTGAACAAAATCACTCCCAGGCTATACCGGATGTCCATTTAGTCGGTAATAGGTACATATCCTTGTCCTTGTTGAATATATCGAAGAAGTGAATATAGAAAAAAATCAGATGATAATTTGCTGCGTGTTGTAAAATTATTCTCACATACACTTTATTTCTCAACATGTTTGATTGTGTAAACCTGAAATAAGGTTAGTTTTTTCAGATAGGTATATCATATGTGTTAACTGAATCTTTTTCGAATTAATCAACATTTTGTGAAACATGACTTTTTTGGACATCAGTTAATATGATAACAATATTTCTGGGTTTTTACCTTTGCAACAAGCTATATACCGGGTGATGCATATAAAACGAAAAAGACTCAATAACTGCTAAACTATTCGTTTCTGGACAAAAAACAGAAACAGGTAAATTTTTGTCAGAAGTGAGACATCTTTTAACACACAGTGATTTCATTTTACATCAATCCCTTGAGCAGGGGTGCACAAAACTCAAATTTTTGAATATCGAAGATAAGTCAAGTGATACCTTATTGGAAAGTTCTTTCAATTCCTCAACACAAATGTGTAATAATTTTTGAGTTTTATCAAATTCGGAAGAAGATACAGGCTGGTTCGTTAAAGGACGAGTTATTTTCAGTGATTGCAAAATCTTTCGATTTAGAATGAACATTCACCGAAATACTATTGTATTTTGGAGTAAAGTATCTCTAAGCAGTGGTGTTCCCACTTTATCTTCTCAAATACCCCCTCAAATGAGCGTGTCAACCCCTCAAATCTTCGAATTGATCAGTTAGTATGAGTTATAGCTCATTCAAATCCGATTACATTTCAATGAGGATACAGGGTGGACCATGGAAAAAGTCAAACACAGTATAAGAGCCTCTTCGTAAAGAAGCGATCATCGCAAAAAATGTTCCCCATCGGTGGACGGATGGGTAATGACCCGCACGCTTCACGACCGCATATGCAACCGTCGTATGTGAAAAGCCTCTAACAGCATGGTATCCAAGGTTGAAATGAAACGAACTCAAGTAAACTTCTCGTAACAGAAAAATATTCATCCGAAACCACATAGGTGTAATGCAGATTTCTCAACAACAAATGCGGCAGTTTGAGTACAAGAAAAGTGAAATTGGTGAGAGTCGAAGAACTATTGGACGAGTTTTCAAACAATACAACTTCCATCCGCATAAAATGAAGATAGTCCAGGAATTGAAGAAGGATGACTTCGACCGCAGAGTGCAATTCTGTGAAATAATGAGTGAACGAATCGCAAACAATCCCCACTTTCTCTACAATATTTGCTTATTGGATGAATGTATTCTTTTTTAATGGCAATGTAAATGATCTGACGGGAGAAATATATCTGCAACTACTTGAAGAACTAATCAATTCGGCCATAACTGAAATTTTGGAAAATGATTCTAGCTATTTAGAAGCGGATGTTGTGTTTCGGTAGGATGGCGCCTCCCTGCATTTTGCATTTCCTGTTCAACAATATCTAGATAGACAATTTCCTGATCGATAGATCGGAAGAAGAGGCCCTACAGAATGGTCCCCACGTTCTCCCGACTTGTAACCATTGAATTTTTTTATGGGGCCACTTAAAGATTCAAATGTATTAAACTGATCCAGCAGATTTGGTGCATCTACGATAACGGATTATAGTCGAGTGTAATCCTATAACCCCTGAGATGATACGGAATGTCCGGAACGTTTCGACTGAAATGTGTATTTGTGTTTGGAATTTGGCTGCGAACACTTCAGCCATTTATTCGATTAACCTAGAGTTGACCTATGAAATGTATCAGATATAATAAATCCAATTTTTTCTCAATTTTTCCCTGCTCACTAACATGTAGGTAATTCTATGAATAAGCTCTATCATTTGAAAACGAAACAAACGTGTTCTGAATCTTCATCCAAAATCAGCAGACCTCGCAAACACTGTATCGCTTTCTATTAATTCATTCTAACCTCTTCACAATGTAGATGAAACAAAAATTTTGTCTACAATATTCTAGAAGTTCTAAAACCTTTCTAATGAGTTATTCCTCAAACTAACTGATCAATTCGAAGAATTGAGGAGTTGAGACCCTCATCTGAGGGGGTGTAGTAGAAGCACCACTGCTTATATTTTTCTCCAGAATACAATAGTATTTTGGTGAATGTTTATTCGAAATCGACAGATTTAGCAATCACTCAAAATAAATCGTCTTTTGACGAACCAGCCTCTATCTTCTTCCAAATATGTCAGAACTCAAAAATTATTACGCATTTATGTAGGAAATCAAAAGAGCTTTCTAATGAGGTATCACTCGACCTATCTTCTCTATTCAAAAATTGAGTTTCGTGTACCCCTGCTTAGGGGGTTGATGTAAAATGAAATCACCGTGTGTTAAAAGATGTCCCGCTTCAGACAAAGATTGACCTGTTTCTGCTTTTTGTCCAGAAACGAATAGTTCATCAGTAATTGAGTCTTTTTCGTTTCAGTTGCCCCACCCGGTATGTTTTTATAGATTATTCGGCTGGTTCTTGCAGTTCTAGATTCTGGTCGATCTGTTTCAGATGGAATTTCATCTACAGAATGTAGCAAAGGGCCAATATACCGCGTTGATTTATATTCTGGATATTCTGAAATTCTTGTTTTCTCTAAAAGAGCAGAATCAGATAAATGAACATGAAGAATTTGTTCAGAGTTCTCCATTAGCGTTAGTATAAGATATAAATATACGTACCCTGTATTATCAACTAATATACAGGGTGTTCTATTGCAGATATTTATATCTGTTTTTCCTATATGGAACGCCCTATGTTTCTAATCATTTTTGAACTTGTTCACCCGAATAATGTGAGTTTCCTATAAATCAGTTTATGCCTTAACTGAACGCTTTTTGGATTAATCGGCATTTTATGAAGATATAATTTTTTTCCATACAAGTCCTGTATCTACTGGGAGCGCGTTAGAATCAAAATTTAATCACAAAATTTTTCAAAAAACCATGAACAATGAATAATTCTTTATAGAGCTATATAAGACTTTTCGTGATTGATGTAAAATTTTGTTCAAGTTCAAACCACATTATATGTTATAGTTGGAAATGATTTTGTATATTATGCTAGAATTTTCTCATAATCTTATCGAATTTTAGATTACAATTTCCATACATGGTTCAACTAGGAACAGGGTAACTTATACACGTTTTTTTGGTTGCACATTTGAATTCAACGTAAAAAAATTCCTGCTCACGATATTGAGATTGAGTAATATTAATGCATCTCGAATTCTTTGCATCATATGCTACATTGTAGTTTCCTAAACAACGTAAACTTAATTCTTACTTTTCCCCATAATTGAAAGTCTATGGAAGTTGAATCTGAAGATCTAGAGGGGCGTTGAACATTACTTCTCATATTTATTATTCCGGAGATATGGTGTTCGATTCGCACATAATCCAGAATAAGTTCTTCATTTACTCGTTTCTTGAGGAACCGATCTGTTCTAGAGTTTTCTTTGGCCGGACAAAGTCGTCCGGTTTCACGTAACGAACGAAAAGATTTTCTTTTGAAGGAATATTTTGGTTACAAAAAGCAGCAAGATGGAGCCTTCGGGCTCTAGCTGGTTTATCACCTGGTCGGCCACAGAAAAGATTAATTTCAGCTAATCCAACCTCAACTACGTAAACTTCATTCTTACTTTTTCCCATAATTAAAAGTCCATGGAAGTTAAATCTGGAGATCCTGAGGAGAGTTGAATATTACTTCACCTATTCATTATTCCGGAAACATGGTGTTCAATTCGCACATAATTCAAAATAAGTTCTTTATTTACTGGTGTCTTGAGAAACCGATCTGTTCTAGAGTTTTCTTTGGACGGACAAAGTCGTCTGGTTTCACGTAACGAACGAAAAGATTTTCTTTGAAGGAATATATTGGTTACGAAAAGCTGCAAGATGGAGCCTTCGGGCTCTAGCTGCTTCATCACCTGGTCGGTCACAGAATAGATGAATTTCAGTGGAAAGTGTATTCTATTCTTACTTTTTAAAATATCAAAAACTATGTACTATTGACAGAAATCAACTTCAATTATGACAAGTCCCCTGTATGTTACTGTGGATGCAAGCAAAATTATGTTTTACTTGAAAGTACCCGAAATATGATGGCTCTAAACAATAAACGTTATTCGAATTTCCACTAAATAGAATGAACACTCTGATATTTAAACTCAAAATAACGTAAAAACTACTTCAAAACGCTATTATTTTCCAGATTTTTGTAGAAATTATGAGGACAGTTCCGATACCTCGTTCATTTTACGGGTTATTGACCCTGACTTCATTTGATTTCGGGTACTTAATTTCGAAAAAATTTAATCAAACCAAAATATTCTGCTAACGGAATTTTACGCCTTCAACGAACCACGGATTAACAACACCTTCTACGATCACAAGGAACAACTTAAGTTTACTTGGTCTAATACCCAAAGACATCGATCAATTCTAGATTACATACCGACAAATAAGGAATTTCATCCAAGTCAGATAATGGATATACGTGCTCTGACATATCCCAACATCGGTTTAGACCATAATATGGTTCTGGGAAAATTACGAAATATCATAATCCACAGGAAACAGGCACCATCTATTCAATACAGAAGCACTCTATGGCTGTTCAACGAAAGACTCAAGACCAAAATTACAGGCAATCCAATAAAGCAAGAACAAAATGTTGATGATAGCTCGAACACGATAAAAACAAATATTCTGGAGGCAGCAAAGGAAGCGCCTGGAACGAGAATAGTTGGAAACGCCACAAAGTACAAGTCGACACCATGGTTTACAGAGGGGGTAAAAGCTTTAGCGAAGGAAGAAAGAGAAGCATATTTGAGATACAAAAGTATGAAGACTCAGACAGAACACAGAGAATACGTGCAGGCACGGAATACAGTGAACAAACAAATCAGGGAGATAAAGAGAGAACATTGGAGAAAGTTTAGCAAGGATATGGAGAACGATATGTACGGAACTCAGAGGAGACAATGGAATATGCTTCGAGCAAGCAAAACATCAGTAAATGAATATGTCCAACTGAATCAAGTAAGCGCGAAACAATGGGAACAATACCTCATAGAACTCTATAATAACAAAGAGTGCGAAAACGATATTGAGAGACAAGCAGATCAGCTTGAGTAGGAGAAATTGGCGTTGATGTGACCTCCAACGAGTCGATAACTAAGGCCATTCAAAAATTCAAAAATCGAAATGCACCAGGAGTAGACAACATCATGAACGAAATGATTTTATATGGAAAAAACACTTTAATAAGCGAAATCAAGGCTTTATTTGGAAAAATCCTAGACAATACCAGTGTACCCGCAGAATGGAAAAAGAGCCTTTCTGTATCCATATACAAGAAGGGGGAATAAAAGTCATAGAAGTCATAGAACAATAACTCTGCTAGGGGCACTAATCAAGCTCTTTACCGGAATTCTATGAAACAAAATAACAGAAGTGATAGACATCAACGAAGAACAACAAGGATTTAGAAGGAACAGAACAACAACGTATGCAATCTTCATAGTACGACAAGTAGCAGAAAAATCTCTGGAATACAACAAACCCTTATACATATGCTTCATTGACCTCACAAAAGCCTTCGATCGTGTAAAAGTGAAACATGTGCTGCAGATACTGAGAGAGGAACTTATCCCGGAATCAATCATTGAAACTATCAAAGACCTGAACACCAACAACACCACGAAAATAAAATCTCAAGGCAGCCTTACATCAGAAATACCTGTCACTGCGGCATAAGACAAGGAGATAGTCTCAGTCCCCTTCTCTTCAATTTAATAATGGACAGAATCATCAACAACTTTAAATCATTAGGAAACGGATACAGGACGAGTACGGGAGAAATAAAAATAGTATGCTACGCGGACGATGCGGCAACAATGGCGGAAAATGAAGATGATCTTCAAAGATTGTTTTCAAATCAAGATGGAAATTATAACATGAAGATATCTACAGAAAAAACAAATAGCATGGTGATGATGGTGATGTAATCTCACAATTGATGATAAAACCTTGGGGAGCAATTGACTAGTAATAGGGATTTCACTAAAGAGGTTCTTGAGCAGGTAAATAAAGCATTAGCGATTTCCAGATGCCTGAGAGATGTTGTATGGAAGAACGAGCATATGAGCATTGAGTGCAAAACGAGGATCTACAAAGCGTGTCTACGACCTATCTATCTATGCAATAGAAACTAGGGCCGATACCTTCATAACCAAAAAAATTTCTCAACGTCAGAAATGAAGACGCTAAGACAAATATCAGGAAAATCGCTCAGAGATAGAATTAGGAACGAGGTTATACCAGAAACAGATAACACTGAAGATATTGTACGATGGGCAAGAAAACGCAGACGAGAATGGAATTAACATAAAGATAGGATGGAAGAACACAGACTATCACGTATTGTACGAATCAAAGCAGCATGTCGGCCACCGGGAATCGCCCAATAGCTGGAAAGTTGGCTAATCTAAATTAATTGGAGATCTCCTGAAAAAAATAAAAATTCAAAATGAGAAGTTTGAAGAAAGCATGACCCTGAAAATTACATCCCTGTGTATTTTCGCAACTGCCGCCTATATCTAATGAACTGATGAGTACAAAGATTCCCTTCCTGCAAATGGGAGCTAGATCCCTTGAAAACTATACCGTGTGACAAACAAGTATCCGGAAATTTGAAATGAAACACAAAAATCTTAATCTTCAATATTCATTGAATCCCCTCCAGAATATGTTTCATTTGAAGCGATACATATGTGCCAACGTTTTTTCCAATCATCGAAACATTTCTTATAGGCGCTTTCAGCAATGGTCTTCAGCTCCTTCTGCGAATTTTCTTTTATGACGTCTATGGAATCAAATCAGGTTCCCCGGAGCGGCAATTTCAGTCTGTAGAAAAGAAAAATGTCACACGGAGCTAGATCAGGCGAATAAGACGACTGCTCGATGGTATTTATCGAGTGTTTGGTTTTAAAGTCGTTAATAACCGTGGCTCGCTGAGATGGTGCGTTATCGTCATGCAAAATCAACGAATTGTTTTGTCACCAATCCGGCCGTTTAGGGCGAAATTTCTCACGAAAACGTTTCAAAACGGTTAAATAGAAGTCTTTATCGACCGTTTGACCTTGCAGAATGAATTCATGATGAACCACACCACGAATATCGGAGAAAACAATCAGTATCATCTTGATTGCCGAACGACTTTGACGAGCTTTTTCAGTTTGACTTATTTTTCCCACCCAGTCCGATGATTGTTGGCTCGTTAGTGTCGTTTTTATAGATCCATTTCTCGTCACCAGTTATGATCCATGAACGTGAGATCAGAATTGGCACGATCCAGCATGTCTGCAGCTACCTGCATCCGGTACTGTTTTTGAAGGAAATTCAGCTCTATCGGAACGGGCCGAGCGGCGATGCGCAGCATGCCCAATTGGTTCACTAAAATCAAACGAGCAATTTCACGAGAGATAATGGGATTACGAGCTATCTCTCTAACACTAGCATGACGATTTTCGAGCACCATTTCCTTGATTTTTAGTTGTTGTCGTCGGTTGAAGAGGTCGAAGGTTGTCCGGAACGAGGAAAATCTTCGAAGATCTCCGGACCATCTCTTAAGGCTTTGTTCGACTCGTACACTTGTGGTTTGGATAAAACAGAGTCTCCATAAGCCTTATCTAGCATTCGCAATGACTCACCTTACGGAATATCGTTCAAAATACAAAATTTGAGACAAACTCTTTGTTCAATATTTTTTTCCATTGTAAAATTCGAAGAGTACCACAGAGGTCGACTGGTTTCAACAGCTGTCGTTAACAAACTAGTTAACAGATCACGATCATGTTTGGCATAGTAATTAAGGGCAGTCCCCTTACAGAAACTTAAAATACTTGAAAATACGCTACGCGGGAAATGTAAATGAGAATTTTCGGATACTTTTTTGTCACAGAGTTAGAGTTATTATCAGAAAAGCGAATAAAATCTGAAGTTCAATACTCTGTATCTCGAGAACGGGGCATATATTTATGGGTATTGTAATGGGTCGGGTTTGAATCAGTCAAATTATCCTTGTTAAATACAAAAGTTTAATAGATGTAAACACACATTCATTTTCACACTATACTACTTGTGATCACAGCAGAATATGGATATTTGTAAGTCGTGGTTATGACAACTACCCTGAACTTGAACTGAACTTGACTGTAGCATTAATGTTGAAAAAGAACTTCATGAATAAGTCTGAGCGAAATCTCTTTCTCTTTGTAACTGTCACTTATACAGGGTGCTTCAACGAAAACTAAACAGAGGCTATATCTACCAAGATATTAATTTCTGATCAGAACGCATTTTGAATAGGGAAGAAAACAGGTCAATTTTTGTTCCAAGGGGACATCTTTTGGGGTACAATACTTACATCTGAAATATCAATCCCCTAAGCTTGAAAATTTGGGGGTTGCAATCTGTATTATCTTTTGTGCATTTTGAATATTTTGATTGAAGATGGGTCGAGCCAGAAAATAGAAGACTATCGCCCCAAGACTATTGGAGTATTAGTGCGAAAAATTGAAATAGATTCATTTAGATCAAAAGCTGTCATCTTCCGAAATCACCCTCGTCTGTCCCTAGAGCAGCCTTTGATCTGTTCCATTTTATTGCACTAATAGTTGAATAGCTCAGGGCGATAGATAATTTTCATACAGTTTTCAATCAAAATGAAAATTCGTTCATGGGGATGATAAAAGATACAGGGATGAGCATGACTGTCATTGAAGATATCTGTTCTATTTTACTTCACTGAAACACTATTTCCTGAGACTATTCAAGTTTCAAAGTGGAGTAAAATGGATATTCCAGGCAATCTTGAAACAAAAATGATCTGTTTTTGCGTTTTGATCAAAAATGAATATCCTGGTAGATAAAGCCTCTGTTTAGTTTTCGTTGAAGCACCCTGTATATACCACTGACTGAATTGACCTGGACAAAGTATCTTTTGAAATACATATGGTTCTCAAAAAGTGTGGGGTCAACAGGTGCCACATAATTCATGGTTGAGTTGACAAGAATGTTCTAGTTTTTGAAACTCCTGGATTTTATGTACCCTTATTCTAAGAAGTGACCATTAAAATGTTCTGAGTGGCTCGATTTCACATGTTATGCCACGTAATATGATAACCCGGACAAATTCAATGAACGACGGATTCCTTTTCATTACATAGTACATAGGTGGTCCAAGTCCGAAGGGATAATGTAGATTTGTTCTTCATTTAATTCCTATAGCAAATCATAGACGTAATATAGAATTGAAAAAGAGATAGGTGGTGTACAACAAAGTACAGATACATTACAGCATTTTCTTCATGATAATTCAATAAAGAATCTCCTGTAGAAATCAAAGACGGTATACCTGAATTACCCTGTATACATTGAGAATATTGGAAAATGGAAATCTCCCTACTAAGAATTCCAATCCACATACTTATGATACCCATTCCTTATTTCATCTACAGAATCAAATGGTTTTTTTATGTCGAAAAAAGTTGGGACATCATCAAATTTACATTCTATATTTAGCTTGGACCCAACCACACTGTCTGATGACGCACAAACCAACGCAATATATGGTTTAGTAAATCCTCACAACCCAGAGAAAAGTACACATTCATTTTATTATAGAATAAGGATGATAACGCACGAATGAAATGATAACAAAAAATATGAGGTGGAATCTCATCCCATTTCTCTTCACGAATTTGTGGTGAGATATTTACAAAAACCAAGGTTACCACTTCATGAAAATAATCCGTTCTGGTAATTCTTTTTTAATTAAGGAGGTGTTTTACTTGAACAGTGCATATGTAGATTTTTGTTGATTTTTGAGAGAGTTCTAGGAGAAGCTTACTTCGGTTCTGTTCATGAAACAATTGAGGTGAAATATAACTTCAACAACTCGATTTAACTTTTCATTTCCCACGTTATCAATACAGGCTTCACGTTTTAACATTGTGACAAACCGCCACTAACGTAATAACGATATAAACGTTGCCAATTATACACAGTTCCAAGAAATCAACACACAACTCTAATAATTCAAATTTTTCCCTTGATAGGTATCTAATTATAAAATAAATCAAGATTTCTTAGAAACTAGTACATGTTGATAACAGCAGTTATTGATCAATTTTCTCGAATAACGCTTTCTTCGTGAGAATTTATATCTCGGTAATAATGAAACGCTGATTACGAAATTTCATCCCGGCAAATTGTGCTGAAGTAGTGATGTTAGACAACCTAGATTGGAGTGTTTCATTCAATGGTGTTCAGAATGATCCTCACGTATAGGAAGACTCGTAGTCATGAAAGGAGGCCTGGACAAGGAACACCTCAAGCAACAACGGCGATCCATGAAAGTTATTTAAGAATTTCCTGGTTGAGACAGTGGTTTGCTACTGCTACGTACCTTCAGCTAAAGCTTCGATAGAACAGTAGAATGAAAATCAGCTCTGAAACGATACAACTTGTGTCAGGAAGTTTCAGTTGAGGACGCAGCTCGAATGTCAGTTCTAACCGCACCACATTTAGGAGTCCGATTGAAACTTGCCTGAAAACATGTCAATTGGTTAGCAGCTAACTGGGAGATAATTATACTTACAGATGAGTCAAGATTTTATTTTCTTCATTGCGATTAGCGTTTTCCAGTGTACAGACGTCGACATTAGAAATATACCCAGTGTAAATTTTAACTAACCTAACCTACGATTTTAGTGGTGGTTCTATAATGGTGGGAATTACTTTGAACGCCCGCACTGATCTGGTTATCGTGAATCATGGAACCCTGAATACTCAGAAGAACGTTATAGACATTTTGAAACATGTTGTAACATTTACGGCAAACATATATGAAAAGTTTTTGTTTAGGCATGATAAGGCCAGGCGTCACCAAGTGCATATCTAACAAACTAAACGATCTGTTGAGACTATATTAAAAAACATGAGGCACATTTAAGATACGAACTAACAGAAAAATCTAGTGTTGCCCAACATGCTTTTGATCAAGACCATAGAATAGATTTTGAGAATGTAAAATTGATAAAAATTGGTAAAAACGACTGTACACTGAACGCTTTTGAGAGTATCCACATAATGTAATGCAAACATTCACTAAACAGGGACAAGGGTTCCGTTACGATCAGCATACTATACAGTTTGTTATATGAGACTCCCCTTAATAACGCGTTCAACAGATCAGGACGCTCGATTTGTCCAAAGCGTCTAGTAGCAGGGATAGATTAAGTATAAATTATAGAGTAGTATGTAGAAAAGATAGTTAGAACATTATTGGGGAAGATATCTCAAGAAAGGTCTTTCAATTTTCTATGCAACAATTTCATCTTCATGAACCTTCAATATTATAACAATAGTTCAAACAAAACAAAAGTTTGTTTTCCAAATTCCACAATGCTAAAAATCAAATTAGGTTCTTAATATTATCCGACATCCATTCATTTCTGATTCTCATTCATTCTAAAGTTAAGATTCCTGTCCAATTTTTAATTCTGAAAGAAATGTCATAATTTGAAATGTTGATAAACATCAATGTTTCGTAGGGAACGCACAATTTCTTCAACACAACCATCTGGTACTGATGAATCTCTTTCACATTTGCCTTTCATTTTCGCAATAGTATTAACCACGATTTTCATTTGTTAAGCAAACTTTAAACTTCGGTTTACTCAACTGATGAGCGGGTCCCTATTGTTTCAATTTATAATCGAAACAATAATTATGCCAGAGAAACGGCAATGACTTTCAATGTGAGTCATTCAGAAAAACAGCTAGGACACCCGTATGTTTTATATTTGATGAATGAAATTTTAACTACTGCTTCGGTGGTTAATAAACAACCTGAAGTTCAACATCGGCCTATACGGAACGAAGCAACAGAAGTGACAGTTTTGGGACACCTACAAATGGAAAACACTTCTTTCATCAGAGAATTGTCACGTGTGTCTGCTGTATTAGCTTTCATAATCTACAGCAGGTGTCTCCAAACTACGGCCCGCGAGCTAAATCCGGCCAACCTGTGCTATCAATCCGGCCCGCGACAGCTTAAGACTAGTATCATCAATCTGGCACACGACAGCCAATGTTTTACTGTTGTTACTATTGTTGTGATAAGTTGAATGGAAGAAAATGAAAACACAGAATGATAATTTTCTCGGTTTTATTTACTTGCAAGGTAAAACTTTACGACAGAAATTATCACGCAGAAACCTAAGCTCAAGTATATCAGCTTAAGCATATTCTAACAAATAATTAATATGAAATCACTAACACTGACAAAAACATTAATGAGATTTATGTAACTGTGATTTTCCATCGATACTTGTTTGTAGTTGTGGATTGATTTTACTTGTACCAATTATTAGAAGAGATTTAAGATGCTCATCAGTTAATTTAGATCTGTAAACGTTCTTTGTGTACAGTATGTCCCATTTTGGGGGTACCACCAGGAGCATCTCTGTTATTATTTAAGATAGAGAGATGGGGTTTTCACGACCCTTGGCTACTTTTTCGAGACAAATTCATAGAGCTAATCAGAATTATTCTAACTTTTGAGTTATTCGCGAATCTTGAAAATTTCCGGATTTCTTTTTTTCTCGATATCTCGGTTCTTATAGAAGATAATTGAAATCTGTTTTTACGTTTCTAAAACGGTTTTTTGATTCCGATTGCCGTTTTTTTTCCTTTTCAAAAATAGATAACATGATGACAAAATTTCCACCCAATTTGAAGAAAATAACGGAATAATGATTTACCCCTAATGGCTGGGCGAAGGAACACACGTGAGCGGAAAAACCATAGAACATTTGTAGTTATTCGATGAAAACGATCAAAACAATGCAAAATCTTCTTGACCGAAATAATGGAGCTAGGCTGCTCCTGAGATTCCATCGTTATTTATGACATCCGCAATTTCCGCTTTTTATTTTATTTTTGAGATTGTCGTTTAGTTTCTAGAGTTCTCTGAGAAATACCTACATGAGAATAATAATAGGCACCTAATAATTTACTCAAATTTACTTCTCATAATGATTTACATATATTGCTCGAACTGATTTCCATCATGTTGTAAACATAAAGTGCATCTTCGGATTATATCTTCTATGGCCCTAGTCAAATGTAGCGAGGATCTCCTCAGATCTTCGAATGCTTCATTGTTGCATTCTTCAATTGATCGTAATTGGCGTATTGCCTCCTATATATCTTATTTTTAAATAACCCCAAAGAAAAAATCTAAAACGGATAGGTCAGGAGACCTAGGTGGCCATTGAATTGGGCCATTGGTACCGATCCATTTATTTTCAAAATTTAAATCCAAGTAGTTCCTCACCACGGCCGAATTATGGCAAGGAGCACCGTCTTGTTGGAAGTAATATGTGTTGAATTGAGCAAGAGGAATGTCATCTTGCAGTTGTGGCAGACAAATATTTAAAATTTCGAGATATCTCTGTGCATTCAAGTTGCCATCAAAGATATAGTAGGCTAATTTGTTGCCCATTACGAAACACGACACATTGAAACCGAACCTCCCTGCTGCCGTCGAGCTACTGCTTCGTGTTGGTTTTCGTTTGCCCAGAATCTATTCGTATGGCGATTAAAGATTCCGGCACTGCTGATTCTTGACTCATCAGACCAAATGATATGTCGCCCAAAACGAGCTTCACCTCTGATTCTCCCTAAATACCAATTGCAGAACGCCGTTCTCCTCTCTGCATCCCCGGCATTGAGATGATGAATTATTTTATGTTTATAGGGATGATATTTATACTTTCTCAAAATTCTTTGGGCTCTGCTTTTTGACACACCCACTTCGCTCTCAATTTGCCGACACGATGTAGAATGGTTAGCCTCAACAGCTGCTAACACGTCAAGTTCATTATCACGTCTATTCCGTTTATTGTAGTTTTCACTTCTTGGTTCCTCGAACGAACCATAATTGGAAAGATTTGCTTCCATTTTGGCGAAGAACTTCCTGTTTGGTTGAATTCTTTGAGGAAATCTATTGGAGAGTGTCAGTCAGGTATTTAATATTGATTAGAATTACTACTTCCATTTCCATTGTCGAACTTACCTATTCAAATATCCTTCTGATGCACGGACTGCGTTACAGTGACACTGAAAGTAGACCTTCAGCATATCAACTTTTTCGAAATTTTCTTATCTTCTATTTTGTTCCATAGTGTGAATTGCAGAAATTAACTAAACAATCCAAATTCAACAACGGACACTAATTTTACGAATTCAAATAGACACGAAGCCAATATATCTACAGATAATGAATAATAATAATTATTGGTCGTTCTATGATTTCTAATGAACGTGCATAGATGAAGACTTCTGTGTTCACAGAGAGCATTCAGACATAGAAGATATAATCCGAAGATGCACTTTATGTTTACAAAATGATGGAAATCAGTTCGAGCAATATATGTAAATCATTATGAGAAGTAAATTTGAGTAAATTATTAGGTGCCTATTATTATTCTCATGTAGGTATTTCTCAGAGAACTCTAGAAACTAAACGACAATCTCAAAAATAAAATAAAAAGCGGAAATTGCGGATGTCATAAATAACGATGGAATCTTAGGAGCAGCCTAGCTCCATTATTTCGGTCAAGAAGATTTTGCATTGTTTTGATCGTTTTCATCGAATAACTACAAATGTTCTATGGTTCGTCCGCTCACGTGTGTTCCTTCGCCCAGCCATTAGGGTAAATCATTATTCCGTTATTTTCTTCAAATTGGGTGAAATTTTGTCATCATGTTATATATTTTGAAAAGGAAAAAAATGGCAATCGGAATATGCCAAAAAAACTATGTTCGTATTTAAAAAATGCAACTTTATGTCATATCTGTCATAATGAATGAAAAAAAACTTCGAGTACGTCACTGGAATCTACTCAGAAATATAATATTGAAATAGATTTCAATCATCTTCTATAAGAACCGAGATATCGAGAAAAAAAGAAATCCGGAAATTTTCAAGATTCGCGAATAACTCAAAAACCACTGAAGTTAGAATAATTCTGATTAGCTCTATGAATTTGTCTCGAAAAAGTAGCCAAGGGTCGTGAAAACCCCATCTCTCTATCCTCAATAATAACAGAGATGCTCCTGGTGGCACCCCCAAAATGGGACATGCTGTACTCCATCTTGGAAAACGTCTTCTCACACAAGTACGTAGTACCAAATACAGAAACAACCCACGAGCAAAATTATGCTAATTATCAAATTGTACCAGTGGAAGTCTGAGAAACGAGAATCGAAATTTATCTTTAAAGCACTTACAGTTTCGCATGCGAAATCGACGGGAAATTCAGTCTCCGTAGTGTGGCTAAATAATTCACATGTTTTGAAAAGTGTGAAATATATTTTACGAAATTGCGATTAAAAAAGTATCATTTTTTGCTTGAATGTTTTGATAATCTCAAATTCAATTCGCTCATATTTCATTTGTCAAATCAACATAGAATGCTTATTTCCACAGCCATTCACTGTTTCCTAAATCGGCACAAGGGCGATGCTTCTCATTCAAAAAAATTTCGATCTCTGCCCGAAGTTCAAAAAAACGCTTAAGGACTTTTCCGCAACTAAGCCATCGTACATTAGTATGATACGGCAAGTCATTTTTAGAAGCTATCACTTCAATAGAGTGGCCTGCATAAAAATTGAACTTCAATCCCATCGAACTTTTCGGGGACATTCTCTATGGAGGTTAAGAAGAAAGCAAAACCAGCCAGCTACCGTAGATGAGGTTCGAAACAGACTGACCAAAATTTGAAATGAACTAGATCAGAAAGCAATAAGGTCAGTGAATTTGAGTATAAATCGTAAATGTTATGCAGCAATTCTCGCCAGGGAAAAAAATATCCTGTATTGAAATGTTTTTGGGGACTTTGATTTTTGGAAAAAATAATTCTTCAATATATCTAAACTTCTTCTAAATAAATTTGAATTTTCGATTTTTCCGTTAATTTCTGATGCAGTGTATAAATGAGTGAGGAAATTTCACTATATATTTAAATTTTTCCTTAGATATCTCTTGAGCGATGTTCATAAATAACAATCCATTTCATCGTTTTCAAAATTACAACAGAGCAATGGAGGAAGTACATTTATTTTGCTGTCAAGTTAATGATGATTGAAAATGAGGGAAGACAGCTTGATGAAGGATTTAATAAATGGGGAGGAAGTTGGACGTTTAAAGTAATTAAATTTTATTTTGTAATCTACGCAACGAACGACCGAGGTCCCGACTTTTGTACTGCAGATTTTGATGTCACTTAATAGATAATAAAAAAATGAATGAACATTAGATATCATGCTGAAAAAAAGTGGAAATTGGATAGCCTACTAATATATTTCGCAATCGAAGCGAAATTAAAAAGAACTCGATATCATCCAACCTGACCTTTCATTTTGAGAAGAAAATAGAGATATTTCGAGACAATGTGGGCTTGATATTCTGGAGGGAAGTTCATGTTTTACATAATGCGAGTGTTACAATTTTTTCAACCAGGGAACCAATTCGTCGAAGGAGTGTGGAATTCATATAGATCAATGTATCAGTGATGGGATATTCATTCAGCCTGAACGCCGTGTTTTAGCTTCAAGAATTTGTGATGAAAACCTGAATGTAGACCGATATGATTCACTCCACAAGCGCATCACTGAATCCTACTGAAGAAAATACTTTAAGTATGTCAAACTCATTTCAATAATCTACCGTTCCTATCAGATACTGAAGAACAAGAGCAATGAGCAAAAAAGGAATTGAATGGACGACATCACCATGAGATTAGTCAACCACACATCGACAAAGAAGCTTCCAACAAATGGTTGATGAAAGGAGAACTATTCGCGGAAACAGAAGAATTTCTTATGGTCATTCAAGTCAAGACCAAGTCATATTACAACAATAACAACTACAGAGAATATATAATTAAGGAACATTACAAACATATAAGTTCAGGAAATGACATATAAGATCGGAGACTTTACACCATTTTATGTCCGGCTGCGAACAGCTGGCCAATACGGACTATCTTCTCAGGCAAAATCAAGAGTGCAATATTCTCCATCAGAAACATGTACACAAGTACAGATTTCTGAATGCCTTTCAGCCATATTATAAGTATCAATCGGCGCCCGTATTGGAAAATGACTCTATCAGATTATACTACGATAGGCCTGTTATCACTGATAGAATGGTGACGAATAATAGGCCGGACATAGTGGTGTATAATTAGAGAACCAGAACAGCAATGCTGGTGAATGTCGCCATCGAATAATAACAACGTGCTGAACAAGTTCCAGAAGGAAAAACCCAAATACACAGACCTTGCTATTAAGTTTAAGCAGATGTGGCACCTCGATGAAATAGATATTGTTCCTCTCATCGTATCCTCGTCTGGGTTAATACCCAAAACTTTGCATGATAGCCTTTAGAAATTAGAATTGCATAAGAATACCTATATGGAAATGCAAAAAGCTGTAATTCTCGATACATGTAAGACAGTGGGATAATTTATGTCTAGTATATTGTAATCGAGCTCAATCCCTTTGATTGTTGAATCAGGGAAAGGTAAATTATATCCAGCAAACAGCTGAGATAGTGCACAAGTCCACGATAATAATAATAATAATAATTATATAATATATATAATTATATAATTATAAATGTAAGACCCTGAACATTCAAAGAGGGAAAGTCATAGATGAAAGACAACTTCCAAACGGTGATATAATACGGTGCATGAGAGATGGCGAAACATACAAATATCTGGGATACCAACAAGCCAGATTGCTAGACCAAAAACAATCAAAGGAGAAGATTCGTTCAGAATACAGTCAGCGTCTGAAGTCTGTGCTGAAATCGATGTTGAACTCGGGGAATCTAGTCAAGGCAATTAACACCTACGCCATTCCAGTGTTGCTTTACTCATTTGGAATAATCAGATGGACTAAGACAGAACTGGATGATATTCAAAGGCAGAGACGAACAATGCTGACAAAGTACAACAACCATCATCCAAAATCGTCTGTGATACGAACAACTTTGAAGCGGAAAGAAGGAGGACGCGGATTAATAGATATTGTCAATTTACACACCGAACAGATAAAAAATCCCAGAGAATTCTTCTCAGCAAAAGCTCTCACTTCAGACCTCCATAGAGTGGTATCGTTGGCTGATAAGGGATATACACCTCTAAATCTTGCTACCAGAGATGACCTTCTGAATCTACCATTCCTATCAGATACTGAAAAACAAGAGCAATGGTCAAGAAAGGAATTGCATGGACGACATCACCATGAGATTAATCAACCACACATCGACAAAGAAGCCTCCAACAAATGTTTGATGAAAGGAGAATTATTCTCGGAAATAAAAGGATTTCTTATGACCATTCAAGGCCAGGTGATCGCTACAAACTACAAAAAATTTATAATTAAGGACGAAAGGAAACAGATAAGTGCAGAAAATGCCATATAAGATCGGAGACTGTACAGCATATAACGTCCGGCTATGAACAACTGGCCAATACGGACTATCTCCACAGGCATAATCAAGTGTGCAACATTATCCATCAGAAACTTGCACACAAGTACGGACTTCTGAATACCTTCCAGCCATATTACAAGTATCAACCGGCGCCCGTATTGTAAAATGACTCTATCAGATTATACTACGATAGGCCTGTTATCACTGACAGAATGGTGACGAATAATAGGCCGGACATAGTGGTGTATGATAAGAGAGCCAGAACAGCAATGCTGGTGGATGTCGCCATACCGAATAATAACAACGTGCTGAATAATTTCCAGGAGAAAAAGTCCAAATACACAGACCTTGCTGTTGAGATCAAGCAGATGTGGCACCTCGAGAAAATAGATATTGTTCCTCTCATCGTATCCTCGACTGGGTTAATACCCAAAACTTTGCATGATAGTCTTAAGAAATTAGAATTGCATAAAAATACCTATATAGAAATGCAAAAAGCTGTAATTCTTAATACATGTAGGATAGTTAGGAAATTTATGTCAAGTATATTATAATCGAGCCTATTCCCTTTGATTGCTGAATCTGGGAAAGGTAAATTATATCCAGCTAACAGCTGAGATAGTGCATTATATCATGGGATGCAAAGAACAACTTATTATAGATTCAGTTATCAGCGAAACCGAGCTTATTCCTACAATCGAAATCTCTTCACGGCTTACGTAGACGACTAGAAAGTTTATGATTCCGTATCGCAAGAGTGCTTGATAAAAATTCTAAGAATGTATAAAATAGAACCTAATCTAGTATCATTTTTAGAATACTCCATGTCCTATTGGCGAACTAAGATCCAGCTAACGCGGCCAATGTCAATTTGGAAACAACTGTCCCCATCAAAGAGGAATGTTTCAAAGAGACACTTTGAGTCCCCTATGGTCATGTATTGCTTTGAAACCTCTGTCGTACCGTTTTAACTCGACAAAATACGGATTCATTTTAAAGAAGAACAACGCCGACATGAGGAGAGTGAACCACCATCTCTACATGGATGACATAAAATTGATGGCTGTCACCAAAAACCAACTAAAGCAAATGCTGAAAATTGTAGAAGAGTACTCCGATGATAAAGGAATGCGTTCGGGAATGGACAAATGTAGCAACCTCAGTACAATTAGGAGAAAAGTACAGGAAACCGCAGATGAGATCGGAGAGGTTCAAAATATTGCCGCAATGATCGAAGGGGAGACCTACAAATATCTGGACATGACACGAGCACTACGAATAGATCACGGAAGAATAAAAAAAAATTGATCAACGAATTCATTAGGAGGGTTAGACAACTGCTTCTACATACATTCAAATATTAACAGCAAGAATATGTTTAAGGCAATCAACATTTACGCATGTTCAATCCTGGGTTATTCCTTTGGAATAATTGCCTTGAGCAACACCGATATTGATAATCTACAACAAAAGATGAGAGCGCTGCTGATAAAGGCACAGAAGCACCATCCAAGGAGCGCTATCGAAGGAACTACATTGCCGATATCAAGGAGGCAGAGAAATAGAAGATATCACGAAGCAGTTGGATCAGCAGATTTCTAACATATGAAACCCTTTCCAATAAGAAGCGAATACTTCAATTCTCCATAGAACTATTTCCGAAGTAGACGACTCAACTCATTGTCGTCTAAACGAACATGAACATAGGACTCGTCACAAGACCGACCATGAGAAACTACGGGAAAGGAACGCTACACGGGAGACATCCCAACGAGGCCGGCGGGGCAAGTGTCGACAAATTTGTGTCGAACTGCTGGGCGACCTACGGATTGAAGTTTCCTGAGACGGAAGGGTTCATATTAGAAACTATATATAATTCATCAAAGACGCATCTGTAGCGACAGACACATGCAGATATGGATGCCAGACTTCGGAGACGATTTAACACATAACAGGGGAATGTTTGATGTTTGCGTCGACAGAATATAAGGAGAGACACGACGCGATGGGTAAAATCGTACACCAAGAATTGGCACAAAAGCATAAGCTCAAATGCATTCCAGAGCCACTTCTTGAAAATGAAAACAATAAACTGTACTGGAACGTACAGTTCTCACCGATCAACGGGTCGCGTATAAAAGACCTGACATCATACTTATAAATAAATTTTCTGGCAACTTTGAAAGACGTAGTCATTTCCACCACAACAATTTGAAGCTGAAACATGCCGAGAAAATTCCGAAGTATGGAGACCTGGAAGAAACTATGAGAAAACTGTGGAGAATCGAGTCCGTTCCAACACTTCCAATGATAATATCCAGAACTGGAAGAACAACAAACATCAAGAAACTGGGACTGAACGAACATCTGTACAAACCCATGCAGAGAGAAGTATTGTTGGCGACACCTAGAACCTTCAGGAAGTATATGGGAAACACAACAACGCGTCAAAACCGGACTACGCCACCAAGGCCTGATGAAAGGTCACTTCAGAGCTGAATCATTTTGATATCGAAGATATCTGGGATCAGTGATTGTTTCCCTTGGAAGGAGTGCGAAACACCTTAGGGTGAATTCGATAATAATAATAATAATAAATGGTCTTTATTTGTGAGCAATTCATCTCGTTAACAGAAAAACACTTGAGGCGAAGTCATTCAGAGCTATTCCTACTTAACCTATTATATTCAATAAAATTATAGATTAAAATAAAAAAACAAAATGAGATACAATAACTTTCAAGATGCAGAAGCCATTAAGTTAACCGTGAAAAAGGTAACGGAAAAAGACATAATGAAAAACAAAGACCATCCTAGGGCAACAAGAGCAGGAATAAGCAAAATCAATTGTGAAGAAAGAAGAAGATATACATTCACCAAAATAATCAATCTTAATCTGTTGCAAATGGATCAGGTGGTGTTTCAGGCACATTGAGGTTGTTGAAGGATTTTTCAAACTATTTGAAACCTGATAATAAATATTCACAAAGCTATATGTGAACGATCTCCTGAAAAAATCCGAATGGAATCTTGTCAGAGAAAGTGTAATAAATTTCTCAGATTAAAATTGCGCATAACATTCCTAAATATAAATTTCTAACAAAGGTACGAAGGATATCCTGAATGTAAAATGCGTTGTATATTTCAATTCTTGAATTTAGAAAGAAACATGATCATATTACCGCAAACGGCTCACGAATCGGCAGCATGGATTCTGGACACGCTGCAATCTTTTCTGCGTTAGCTTGTCCAAGCAAGGGAATACGACAACCAAATCATAATTCAAAAAATGTGATACTTATGTCTCAACTAGTTCTTTCCTGAATTCGAAATTGAGAACTCTAGCATTCATTTTCAAAGCCTTCAAGGCTCCATAACATTTTCTGATCACCTGGGAAATACGAGCCTGAAAATGAAGGCCACAGTCAAAAATTACACCGAGTTCTCCACAGAGTTTTTCACAGCAATTGATGCCGCTGAGATTTCAACCACAAAGTCCGAGTCAATAAGCTTTCTACTAGATTCCGTACCAAACAGTATGAAATCATACCTACGAGTATTTAATTTGAGACCATGTGCCTCGACGTACTGAAAAAATTTCGACAAATCGGTATTGATAATTTTTGCAGCAGTGAAGGCCCGTAGAGCGTCAGAGCTGTAGAAGAAGCTGAGTGTCATCTGCAAAAGCACAAGCCCTACACGAATTGATTTCTTGAAACATATCTTCAGTGTAAAAAAGAGAAAGTACGAGCCCCAGCATGGATCCCTGCAGAATCCCAGACGTCACAGGAATTGCGTTAGAACGATCATTGTCGATAGCTGCTATCTGTGAATGCTTGTCCAAATATGACTTAAAAAATTGTAAATCCGTCACATCGAAAACAAAATACTCCAGTTTTGCATATAGTATATAGATATATAGAAGCAAGGTTGCCATGCTGTGCCCCCTAAGGAACCCAAACTGCATCGGCGATATAATTTTATTTTCCAACAAATAATCATTTATCTGGACCGCAATGAATTTCTCCAGAACTTTAGACATTGGGGATGGGATACTGATGGGACAAAATATTCCGGTATCCAAACAAAAATTTATTATATGGGTCATATAGGGAGTAATTATAGGACAGCTCAACTTTTCAGACGATATTCTATCCGACCACATAGCATTCGTCTATAATTTCATGATCAGCTATTGAATTTCATCAACCAACTCCAAACGAAAACGGAACTTCGAATTCTGATTGTATTCATGGGTGCTGTACAATTCCGATGCCGCTCCACAAGCACAAACACAGATGAGAAGTAAGATTTAACTTCACAGTTCCTGAGAGATACAGGAATCTCTTTATTGTCATGATTATTTTTGATGCCCAAGTTCCTAACCGCCTTCCATAGAAGCCTACTATTTTGCGCCAAAACCTGAGTTCCAAATACCCAACCTTCACAGAACGTACAGCATTTGCTACCATTTTCCTTTGCCGCTTGTGATTTGCAGGTCCATTGAGTCCTTTTTTTTTCGTATATTTACTCATGGCATTGCTTCTCAATCTCATCATATATCAAAGATTGTTGGTTTACCAAGGAACATACATCTTACTAACTTTCACTGTTCTGAGAGAAGCTTGCCTAACGAATAGACTATGCTATTCAATAATTGAATTTTACTGTTGACATCATTCATATATAATATATCAAATCAAAGAGCCTCACGGTGGTCGGCAGCATAGCTGTTGGAATCAAGATTCTTAAAGTCTCTATATGTAATAATGCGTGACTGAAGAAAAAATTGCTGAACAATGCATCAACTGGTGAACAGAAGATGCACTATCCAGGACTCCAGAATCCACATCATGATCAACAACGTTAGTGAAAATCCAATCTATGATAGACTCGCTGGTCTTAGTGATACGCGTAGGTTCCGTAATAAATTGCTCAAAGTCATACGACTCTGCAATGGAGCCCAATGTGACATCAACTAGTTGATCAATATTGAAATCACCTGTAACGATGATATTTGGATATTCATGTTTAATTAATGATATTGTTGATTGGTGTATTTTCAGGAAATTCATTTTAATATGAATAAAATGAAACAGTTTGGTCTCTTTTACACTATTTCATTTTTCTGAGCTATACCAATTTTAAATGTTAAATAATGGGATAGTTTTGGGACATGAAATTTGTTTATCTCCCAATTCTCCAAACAATTTTATTATCATCTCTTTATTGCTCGTTGAGAATTTTCTAATTGTCTAATATAATTATGTGATCTGTAGCTTTAATATGTTCGAAAACTGCGGATTTGTTATCTCAGGAGAGAGATTCTATGGATATTAAATCAAAACTTCGAATTATTTGTCCTACGTTAACTGTTGGGCATTCATTTGATTCAATTCTGTATATTCTAGACTTGTTGAATTCATTAGTTTTTTAGTGGACATTGAATAGTCATTTGCTCAAGTTGAGTACATTGGAGATGGAGGTTGGTAACTTACATTTTGAAGATAATTACTGATGTTATTAGAGAAGGGGCCAATGTGACTTAGAGAAGCGTATTTAATTCTTGTTTTTTTTTGCCTTGATAGGCATCGCCTCCTCCCAAGAATAGAGAATAAAATGAAAGAATAAAAACCTGTACACCTCGAAATTTGTCTATCAACTAAATACACACATGTATGTGATCATTTAGAGAAAAAAAAATTTCATCCTGGCGCATTCGCCAAATGGTAGAAGGAAAACAAAATATGGGATATATCAGGTAATATTTCTAGTCATTATCTAGAAATTTGTAACTACAGAAAAGATAAATTCAACGGAAACGGAACGATAACATCTGATAGAATACCTATTCCAATGAGGACTTCAGTTTCTTTGCGACATAAAACGATGCTGGGGAGGGTATATTTCCTCGCAAAATTTGTCGATGAAGGCCATCCAATTATTCTGAATACCTCGCTAACACATTATACTCAGCTAACTAATTTTTGAAATCGCCTACGTGACATATTTCCAATGAAGTAGCTCTGAATTCGAATACCTCCTTATCAATATTCTATTTATTCAAAACTCGTGATGACGTTATCTATAGCAAATATCGCAGCATACAATGATGTAAAATGGAAAATGTAGGAGGAATATACCTAATCCTATTCAAATTGCGACCGTATTTAAACGTGATACGAATTGTATATCTTCTAGTATCATATAATACCCTTGAACTGTATTCATTCGATTTCAATGAAATTAAAGGTAAATATCGGTTGTGATGGTTGCAATGATTGCCTGAGAAACGTTTCGTGCCAAATTATAGATAAGAAGCATAGAAAAATGCATGAAAAATTAGTAGTGAATGAAAAGTTTAAAAATTACATTTTTTCAGTAATCGGAATAGATTATCTTTTTTGAGGAAGAAACACTAGAAAAAATTGCATAAAATAGGCCGAAACCCCATTACAAATTGGCTGTTTTTTCCAACGAGCGGACGTGATTTCCATCATATCTAAAATGTCTATCTTCTTTCTTTTATTACCTGAATGTATAGGTTCAATTCTCTCGAAATCTATGAAATGATTTTATCCATACAAAGGTCAAAAAAACTAGCAGAATTTTTGTTTTGCATAATGGATCTCTTCTGTTCTCTCTCACATTCACTGCAGTTTATTTCAAATACTACGATTTCATCCAATAATCTTATTTCATCTATATTGTTAACTAAGAATGAACCCAAATTCTTTTTATTATTATTTATCACATACAGGGTGCTTCAACAAAAACTAATTAGAGACTATATCTACCAAGTTATTCATTTCTGGTCAAAACGCAAAAACAGGTCAATTTTTGTTTCAAGGAGGATATCTTTTGGGGTACAAAACTTGCCTGAAATATCAACCCCCTAAGCGAGGGTTGCAATCCTTGAACATTTTGAATAAGGAAGATGGGTCGAGTGATGACTCAAAAGAAAGGTGGTATCTTTGTCTACATCGCCTTGAACGAATTTTCATTTTTAATTGAAAGCTATAGAATAGAAATGATGAAAGATAGAGAAGACTATTTCCCTGAGTCTATTCAAGTAGTAAGTGAAGTAAAATGGAACAGATCCATGCTAATCCATTGCAGCCATCATCAAGTATCATCCTCATCTCGAAGTTCAACCCATAGAGCAACCTAACCACCCTTGAAAATTTGGCAGAGGGTAGATAGGTCGAGTGATACCTCGAAAGAAAGGTATTATCTTTATCTGCATTCTCATGAACGAATTTTCCTTTTTGATTGAAAACTGTAGAAGATACGCCCTGAGCTATTCAAGTATTAGTGCAAAAAAATGGAACAGATTCATTCCAGATCAAAGGCTGTCATCTTTGATCTAAATGAATCTATTCCAGTTTTTCGCATTAATACTCCAATAGTCTTCTCTATTTTTTAGTGACTCACTCTGTATCTTCTACAGTTTACAATCAAAAATGAAAATTCTTTCACGGGAATGCAGACAAAGATAATACCTTTCTTTCGAGTTATCACTCGACCCATCTACCCTCTTCCAAATTTTCATGGGTTGTCATCCCTGCTCCAGAGGTTGAAATTCGGTATGCGGATGGTACTTGATGATGACTGCCATTGATCAGCATGGATCTGTTCCATTTTACCCCACTGAAACTTGAATAGTCTCAGGGAAAAAGTCTTCCCTATCTTTCAGTTGGTCACCCTGTATCTTTTACAATTTTCAATTAGGAATGGAATTTGTTCAAGGCAATGTAGGCAAAGATACCACCTTCCTTTTGAGTCATCACTCGACCCATCTTCCATATTCAAAATGTACAAGGATTGCAACCCCCGCTTAGGGGGTTGATATTTCGGGCAGGTATTGTACCCCAAAAGATGTCCCCTTGAAACAAAAATTGACCTGTTGTTGCGTTTTGATCAGAAATGAATATCTTGGCAGATATAGCCTCTGTTTAGTTTTCGTTGAAGCACCCTGTATATTGTTACCAATATTAGAAATATAATAAGTTGGAAATTTTTTATTCAATTTCTCAGTTTGCAAAAGGTTAATATTCTGCAGTGAAAGTTTATGTTGTTTCTGTCGTTTTTGTTTATTTAAGGTATCAATTAAATTCTAAGCGATTCATTTCAAAATTTGAACTTCATTCTCGAAATCAACAGCTGACAAAGTAATGGTGAGTGCTCTGTAAACGAAATAATGTAAAGCACTTAATTTGATATCAAAAATATTGGGTTCATCATTCGTAAATAATGAAGATGAAATGAAATTATTAGATAAAATTGGGATATTTAAAATACACTGCAGTGAGTGTGAGTGTTTTTAAGTAGACTAAACCGGAAGATGTATTGAGAAAAAAATTGAGGACAAAAAAGATCCATTCATTTAAACAATAATTTCAATGGTTTTTCTGATCATTGACTGAGTGAAAATCATTTCATAGATCTTGAGGGAGAATTGAACACCTAGGTAGTAAAGTTGAGAAGATGGACATTTTGAGATGAAGGAAATCACGTCCGATCGAAAGAAAAACTAGCCAATTCGTATTGAACAAACAGACTTTAACATATCTCCTGTTGTAAATGCCATTATGTTTGAGTAAAATCACACATTTTGATATTTAAAATTGTATTATTCTTGATAACCTGATACATTTTTCGGGTATTCCAATATATTTTGGTGAAACCTTTGTTTTCAGTTGATCATTTTTCCAAAGAAAGTTTCAGAAATAAATATACGTATCACTAGCATAGATTCCTATGGTGAAATTCATGTTCAATTTGCGTAATGAAAGTGTAAATTATCAGCAGCATCTC
This sequence comes from Cryptolaemus montrouzieri, assembly GCA_013387265.2. Taxonomy (NCBI): domain Eukaryota; kingdom Metazoa; phylum Arthropoda; class Insecta; order Coleoptera; family Coccinellidae; genus Cryptolaemus; species Cryptolaemus montrouzieri. The sequence goes on from JABFTP020000103.1 coordinate 34,234,376, forward strand.
CATGAACCTACAGGCATAATATTTAACGCGTGCCGTAACAAGTATCGACCAGAGGGACAAATACGATAACCATCACGTATATACCGGTTAATTTATCAATAATGCATGGATACATATTTGACATTAACAATTATTACACTTCGTGTTTTGCAGGCGTGATGTCCGCTTTCTGAACCGAACTAACTCATAAATTTTGTTCATAATAGTATATACCGTGTGTAACTGAAACTAGGGCCTCCCTTGTAACTTTCTTTCTATTTGGAATATTTTGATGAAACTTGGGAATCGGATAGAAGACAACATTGTGAATTTGAAAACATTAATACATTTAACATTTCGTTTCCAACTTTAGATTTTCAAATGGACACCCTGTATTTTTTGCTCATTTTAATTATTCATCTCATCCTACGACCTTTTGACATATTTTTGTAAGAAAAACAAAACACAATTTTTTTTGCAATTTTCATCTTTCGTTCTAGAAGGAACAGTGATAATTGGCTTACCTCAACATCTCCTATCACGAAAATGCAAGATTGTATCTAAAAATTCAATTGCTCATTTCTTAGGGGGTGCCAAATATTTATATTGTATTCAGTTCAAGTTGACGACTATGAATTATATTATTGAATTTTATCTTTTATAACGGATAATACGAGGGCGATTGAAAAAAGAAATAAAATAATTAATGTGACAACGAATTTCATTGGATCCTCATCAGGGACGGTAAGTGGTCGCAGGGATAGAGATATTTTCAAATTTATCAGGGAAACAAGGAAGCTTTTGTCTGATCATAAGGAGGTTTTGGTACTGAAAGCTGATAAGGGCAATTCAACAGTAGTGATGTTAGAGAATGAGTATAAGTCTAAGGCATCTAAGGTATACTACTTAATGATCATTCTACTTATGAAAAATTGAAAACAGATCCAACTAAGACAATAGATCAATAACCCAACTCAATGAAAAACAACATATAGATGATATAACATTCAAATATCTGAAAGGTAATAATGAAGTATGTCCTAAAATATATTCTCTACCCAAAATTCACAAAGATGGTTGTCCTTTACGACCTATTGTTAGTTTTGTAGTCAGTCCACTATACAACTTCAGTAAGTTTTTGTCTGAACTTTCAAAAAATTTTTGTGGTAGATGAGAAACATGTGATCGATTCCTTTAAATAAGTGTCAAGTTTGGAAGACGTTTCTCTTCCTAATGACTATGTTCTGATATTGTTGGATGTTTTATTTTTATTTACCTATTGAGCTTGCCATAATACTTATTAAAAAATACTGGAAGCGAATCATACCGGACTGCCTATGGATGAATTTCTTATGTTGTTTGATTTTTGTAAGAAAAATAGTTGTTTTATCTTTGTTTGTGAAGTTTACAAACAGGCCTTCGGTCTAGAAATGGGAAATTGTCTTTCTCCCATTGTTTCTGATATTGTTATGTCCGAGTTACAGGATGTATGTCTGAATAAATTGTCGTTTCATGTTCCTTTTTATCAAAGATTTATCGACGATATCAGTACCACCGTTCCTAAAGACAGAGTAAACGAAATACTCCATGTTTTTAGTAGTTTTCATGCTGAACTGCAATTCACTGTGGCGATGGAAATGGACTGTAAGCTACCTTTTTCAGATGCGTTGCTCATAAGAGAGAATAGAAAAATGAAAACAAATTGGTATCATAAACCGACATTCTCAGAAAGATTTCCGAACTTTCATTCTCAACATCCACTATCACAAAAGTTAAATATTATTGAGGATTTAAAATTCCGAGCTTCAAAATTATCACATCACAGTTTCCTTGATTCTAATTTTCATAAAATTCGAGAGATCCTTATAAGAAATGATTATCCTTCTACACAATTTGTCCGAATTTTGAGGGGGACTATAGGTGATGATGGAACGATAGAAACTATTGTGAATGATAACAAAAAAAATTTCAAAATACTTTTTATCAATAAAGTAGAAAGAATCTTACAAGATGGTAATGAGAATATTGTTGTAACCCATAAACCTGAAGACACAAATTAATGCTTCTCTTCCAAACTCAAATCTAAATCTACTGAAAGCCTTATGAGTGATATCGTATATAGAATTCCGTGTGTTGACTGTGATGGTGTTTATATAGGCCAAACAGATGGTTACTTAAGTACCAGAATCTCCGAACATCAGAGGGATATGATTAATATTCATAATCCGTCGAAATGAAAATCCAATAATACAGCCCTAGTAGAACATGCATTTGAAAATCTACATACTTTCAATATCAATGAGGTTGAAATACTACGTAGACAAAATGTGTTAGAGAAAAGATTATTGCATGAGATGATTGAAATCAAAAGAGAGTAATTCACTTAATGTGAGATCCGATATAGAACATCTAAATACTTTATATTTCAATCTTATTAGTAAAATCGAAACGAAAACGCATAGAGTGTTATAAGTTTTAAACCAATCATGTTTGTAGCATTGAAATGTATCGTTCGTTCGTTCAAATATCTATTTGTAATGGTGACATGAAAAACATTATGTAGGTAACTCACAACTCTGAAATTCTTTTATTCGACCCATAAATACTGTAATTTTCAATTTCAACCTTTAAAATTTGTATCTATTTTTATTTATACTATAATGGTTGCATGTCATTTCTGTTCTGTGAGTCCTTAAATAGTTCTATATATTTTTCTCATTTTACTTATAATATTTTATCTATACATTAGCTGTGTGTCTCTAGCTTTATTGCACCTAGTTTTTATTGATTTTAGCTTAACTTTTTTTTAAATAATTTCACAAATTTCGAAGAATCTGTATGATATCTATCTCGATATATATTTTCCGTTCTTCTAGAGCCCTGAAGAAGATTTAAAATATAAATCGAAACTGTTGTCCTTTTAAGCAAACTAGTTTTTTCTCAATTGAACCTTCAAACGATCAATAATTAAATAATTTATATTTCAGTTTTTTCTCCAAAAGTAAGTTTTCTTCTGACACAACCATATCGGGCCACCTAGTATTACAAGAGTATTTTTTCATCTCTTTTTTTATAACACTCTCGTCACGTCGAAGCTCAACTACTTGCGGTGAACAAATTCGGCAGTAACTATTCTCATTTTCTGGCTCTCATATCGATATCCAAAAAACATCACCACTGACAATGTTGTAAATACCTGTGGACTTTCCAGAATCAAAACGGTTCAGAGTTTTTGGCACTAAGGCACCCTTGCCGTTCTCTATTTTTCAGATGAGGTATTCAACTAATTTCTCCATAATTCTCAATACCAATGAAAAACTGTTGACTGGTGTGGTGCTTCAAGCCATAAACAACAACCAACTCGCCGATACATTGTCATCGGGATAATTGTCTTTGAAAATTGTAGAAAATTGTCGTGCGGAAATTCCCACGGTTTAAGTTAATTTTTCAACAAACTTCTCAACTTTGACACTTTCTTGAGGCTGAAATATATATACATAAAGTGAAATTTTTCATTTATATTAACAAATTAGAGAAGTCAAATCTTAGAACTGACAGTTGATTGATGTTGTTCTCTATTTCCAAGCATGCAAAACATAGGAGACATCCTTCGTAATGGGTATACTGTTCAAAAACTGTTGAAAGGAACTTATTATTTGAATACATCAAAGATTCGGAATTTATATGAATCACTTTTATAGATTAAATCTTTAATAAACGCCAAAGAAAGACGTCTAGTGGCGTCAAGTCAGTGGGACAAAATGGCAAATTTAACTGGTCACTGATGGCTCTATTGGTGAAGAAGAGCACCTGTATGTTTTGTGTTATTATTCAAGATGCTGCCGGCTTGTCAACAAATTGTAACGCTACAGCCTTTTATAGTAAACAAGTTTTGGTATTGAAGAAAAAATGGAAAAAGAAGAATTTCTTATTTCGATCTAACATTATTTTTTGCGTGGAAAAACTCCAAAAGAAGCGAAGGAGAAGCTCGATAAATATTATCCGGGAACTTCTTCGTCGTATACAACCGTCAAATATTGGTTCGCAGAGTTCAAAAGAGGTCGAACAAGCACAAAAGATGAACATGCCGGAGGAGCGCCAAAAACAGTGACGTGCGTGAGATAACAGAGACTGTATGCATCTCAATTGGGTCGGTGGTTTCGATAATTCATGAATAACTGGGCATGAAAAAGCTGACGGCAAGGTGAGTGCCGCGTTTATTAACAAACGATAAAGAACGTGAACGTGTACGTGTTCGCACTTCTCAGCATTGTTTGTGCATGTAAAAGAAAAAAATGAAGCATAGATTCACCATTACACGCCAGAACCGAAAGAATCGACAAAAGAGTGGGTAGGCCCCAGCGGAAGTGCTCCAAAGCGACAGAAGACTCAACAATCAGCAGGAAAGGTGATGACATCAGGTTTTTGGGATTTAAAGGCATATTGTTTATTGACTATCTTGAAAAGAGAAAAACTGTCAATAGTGACTATTACTTCGAATTTTTGGCCCGTTTGAAGGACCAAATCTCAACAAAACGGCCCCATTTATCGAAGAAAAAAGTCATTTCTTTGCAAGATAATTCACCAGCTTACAAATCGATCAAAACGATGGCAAAATTGAACGAATTACGCTTCGAATTGCTTCCTCATCCCCCGTATTGGCCAGATTTGGCCCCCAGCGACTAATATCTCTTCACAAAATTTGAAGGTGGCTCCAGAGAAAAATATTTGTGACCATTGAAGAAATTAAAGCCGACACTGAGGAATAATTTGAAGGCAATAAATCGTACTATTCAAAGGGCGTTGCAATGATTGAAGACCGTTGGAATAAGAGTATTGCGCTAAAAGGAGAATATATTGAATCAAAAATACAAATTTTGGCTTGAATCTTATGTTTTCTCTGAGAAGCCGGCAGTATCTTGAACACCCTAGTATTATTGATGATTTTTCCGTCACCATTCAGGTTTTCATCATTTGAAAGCAAAATCGTGGCTATTTCCTGAGGTACACCAGACATATCAAAGCGATATCTTCTTTGAAGCTGCACGTGACCGGTGATTAACATCGAACCAAAAATGTGCATTTTGGCGATTATATATCTATCATAAGGGATCATCAGATCCATTTGACTTCTTTAAAAGAGTCTGGGCGCTCACGCATTTCTTCTAAATATTAATTGAAGATGTAACTTGATGAAGGAACATAAGATAATTTTATATATCGAATTCTTGCTTAAAACTTGGTCCAACATAATGAATAAATGATTAATTGAACCACTTTGTGAAGGTTCACAAAAATATATTGAAATATTCGTCATATCTTCTTCTTCTTCTTTGAATAGGACGATGTCCTGTTTTTCTGTTACAGCCCCTGCTGCGAACTGGAGCTCCAGCACTTATGCCATCGCTTTTTCGGCCTTCCTATGGGTCTTCTAGTGTTGGGTTTTTGTGTTTTTGCCCACTTCGCCATACGTTCGGGGCCCATTCTGTCTACGTGATCTCTCCATAGGCGTCGACGTGCTCTTGTCCACCTCACCACATCCTGGACACCTAGCTCCCTTAGCGTATCCACATTCCTTAATCTATCTCTGCGTGTAATACCTCTTATAGCTCTTAGTGTTCTCATCTCTGTTATCCTCATTAGTTATTTTGTTTTTGTTGTCTCAGCTCTTGTCTCAACAGCATATGTCATCACGGGTCTCACACAGGTTTTATAGATTCGGACTTCGCTTTCTGTGCTTATGTACTTATTCCGCCAGATTACATCTCTCAGGAAGCCAGATATTCTCGATGCATCATTCGTCATATGTTTCGGGTTATCAGCCTATTATCAACAGTAATACAAAAAGCAAAATGAATGAAATGTATTTCATATACTCCGCTTCTATATAATAATTTGCAGAGCATTCATCCTTTTATACTGAGAATCGAATAGAAAACTCCCAGTTAATTATATCCTAATATCAGAAATAAGCGATATAATAGATTGCGAAAAATAATATTAACACTATCAGTACTACTAAAATGAAAATCGCGCCATTGTTAGTTAGTAATAAAGATGAAATGAAATTATTGGATGAAATCGGAGTATATAAAATGTACTGCAGAGAATGCGAGACTTTCTATATTTTAATTGTTCAAAACAAAAATTCTACTAGTTTCTTCGACCAATGAATTGATAAAAAGTAGAACGAAATGAGACACTTTTGTCACTTCTCCACAATTTGTTCAATAAATACGACCGGTTCCGACCCTACGGTCATTTTCAAGAGAATAACAATGAAATACATGAGTAGGCAAGTACAAGTACAGAATGAAATTTATCCTAAATATTGAGTAGTGGGGATCCATTATGCTCTAGTTGGCAGTTGAAGGTATTAAATTGTGGGTTCTTACATGGTTTGTTAATCTCCTAACTTTCCAACAAATTTATCTCTCTACCTTTGCTACTTTAAAAATGAATTTCTTAAAAATAAATAATTGGTGAACATGTACTATCGACTACAGATGAAATACAACAGAATGTCCTTGAATTTGTGGTCCAGCAAAGAGTGTCTGAAGCGGAAAGTGATGCCTAACTATATCAACTTCAAAATGTTTAATAATGAAGCAACCTCTAAAATTAAACCAAAAATGGAACTTCTCTGGCTCAAGGAAAGAATTAAAAAGTGGTATAAGGAACGTGATAATATAAAACTTCACGTGAAATCAGTTCAGGACGAATTATTTTATATTTTACATAATATTGAATTTGAGTGCCTTCAATATAAAATCAATATGAAAATTAGTGTGATTTCATAAGAAAATTATGAAAACCTGCATAAAAATCTTTCAACCTTAGAGAACAGAAGCCTCAGCAACCTATGATCCAAACAGATGTTATCGAACGATCAGATATCACTTTTTATTTGTATTATATTTAGATTCATAAATCTATAGAACAAATTCTTTGATGAAGTTCAAACGGATCTGCTGAACAAAGGACCAAAATTCTCCCCGGAAAACGGAAAATTCAAAACAGACACGGAAATAACCGAAATACAAGCAGAGCTGGCCATCCAATAAAGATAGCATCACCAACCCAAGCCTACATAAACACAAACTCACAGAGGTCATCAGAAAATTTGACATAAAAACAACAATCAGAATCAGTTGAAAATAAGTCCATATCAAGCAAAATCCAAGCCGAAGATCTCATTATGACTAAAGCTGACAAAGACAATAGTAGAGTATGCCTCAATAAAGGCCAATACGAAGAAAAGATGCAGGATGTACTGAAAACAATAGATATCACCGAAATACCAAAAGATCCAACCAAACTTTCCACAAAAGAAATCAAAGAAGAGCAAAATTTGTCAGAATACCTAGCACACACAGAATGGAAGAAGAGGAAACTGATTCCAATGAATGTTCAAGCTCCAAAAATGTACTGATTGATTAAACTATATAACGAAAAAAAAATTGCAAGACCTGTAGTGTCATATATAAACACACCACAGGTAAACTAGCAAAATTCTTGGAACAAAAATTTCTAGGTCTCTCAAATTTTCAAGCACACTATGTTATCTCTAATTCTGTATATTTCATACATAAACTCTCGAATCTCACAATCTCCCAAGATATTAAATTAGTCCCTTTCGATGTCAAAAATATGTACCCTAACATTCCAACGAATGCTTGTCTTTCCCTTGTTACAGACATCTTATCCGAGTCGTATAACACACTGCCATATATCACTAATGAATTTAGCTGTTCCACTTTCGACAGAAAATTTTAAAACTGAACTCAATATCATCATATAAATTGCCGGAAATAACAACATACCACAACATTTTATAAATACAATCATTAAACGCAAAGAATAACGTATTACCTTTCAATTACTATATAGCATCGTAGAAACCCCGGAAAAAAGATACACAAGTCTCAGATACACGGGCGAACAAAATCAGTAACTGCTTTTCCAAATTGAACATAACTTTTTTATTCTCAAGCGACCCCATCTTAAGCAGATTATTATTCAATGCTAAACAAAAGAACGATAAATTCAAGCAATCAGGAATTTATCAAATCAAATGCAATGAATGTCAAGTAACTTGTGTCGGACAAACAGGGAGAAGTTTTTAAGCTAGATTTAAGGAACATATTTCTTCAGATAAAAATTCGCAAATATTTGATCACATAAAATCAACTAACCACTCGATATCATTGAACAATCTTAAAATCCTTCATAAATGTAACAAAGGGAGGGAGAAGAATTTGTTGGAAAGTTTGAAGATTACCAAACTATGTAAAAACCAACAATTTATTACCCTCAACAGCTAACTAGAGCATAATGGATCCCCACTACTCAATATTAATGATAAATTTCATTCTGTACTTGTACTTGCCTACTCATGTATTATATTGATATTCACTTGAAAATGACCGTAGGGACGAGACCGGTCGTGATTATTGAATAAAATGTGGAAAAGTGTCTCATTTCCATTTACTTTAAAAATGAATTTCCATAAAATAAGTAAATCATCAATACTATCAATTAGAATTGATAAAAATCATTTCGTAGATTTCGAGAGAATTGAGGTTATATATCCAGATAATAAAAGAAAGAAGATGGACATTTTTAATATGATGGAAATCAAATCCGCTCGAAGGAAAACCCAGCCAATTTGTAATGAGCAAACTGACTTATGTCTATCTCCAATGGTATATGCCGTTTTTTTTCAATTAACCACTAGTTTTGTTTTTCAGTATTGTATTACTCTTGATAATGGGCTGATAACAAGAAACATATATCGAGTATTTTAATATAATTTTGTGAAATACTTTGCCAAGTTTTCATTTAACCGCTCAAATAATTCATATGAATTGAAATCGCGAAAATCAATTTAAACTATCAAAATGAGTGCATAGAACATACTTAAGCCACTTCAAATATTCCGTTTAAATTCTGTGATTAGATAAAGAGTTACTAGATGAAATTAGGATAAAGATTTTCGGTTTTGGATTGAAACACATCCTGGTTGAAAAAAATGAATGCATATGTGATATAATATCGAAAAGGAAAAAAAGTCCATTCAACGTAATCAAAGTTGTCATGAGTCTCGAACAAAATCGATGAAAAGAAATTTGCTCACGTAGTTCGATTCTACGTTGAAAAGGGCCAGCCGAATATCTTCGAAAATAATCGAGACATTGGCACTTGACTGAATTCCAAAATTTTCAATATTTCCAAATAACTCGAAAACGAAACTTGTTTGGACCAGTACAAGGCAATGAATTCCTTGAGAAAATATTCACGATGATGGAGGTATTTTCCGTCACAATATTTCACATAGCTGTAGTATTAAAACTTCGCAATCTGTCCATCCTGTCCAATTACTACGGGAAGCATAAGTTTCGTACTGGCGCATTCACCAATTTGCAAACCGAAATGTTTTTTGTTTGTGTTTCAAAATTTTATTTAAAAAAAATATAAATGAAACAGATTATCTGAAAATGAGTTTTCCGTGTTGAAATCGCATTCAATCAATCTTGGTCCTGTTCACCTTATAACTCAACGAAATTTATGAAATGTGTCCATTTGTTAAATGAAAATTTTCGTCCAAGTATAGGTAAATTTGAATTAGTCTATACATATCTCTGATATAGAACAATCTAACGCTAACATCAAAGACCAAATCCTCCGAGATGTACCCACTTGAGGCCTTTGATATCCATATCAAATTGGAATATGATGCATTCAATATCCCCTGATATGTTCCATCAGAATTGATATAAGCTTTATCAACCGTAATATATATAATTCAAATCAAACTAAGATGTAGCTAATTGTTATTCCATTTAAATCTTACCTCGTTTGGTGAAGTTACTCACCTTGAAGTTAAAAAGAGTTTCCTATTAGACTATCACTTCCATTCGTTTGTCTATCATTTAGTATTTTAATAATAAATGAAATGAAAGTTTTTTTTCTGATTTCCACAATGTTTATTTTTAATATACAGAACCAGTTCGACATATAATTCAGAAAAGAAATGCGAAATTATCTGATATAATTATGTGGTTTGTGGATTTAATATGTTCAAGAACTGGGGAGGAGGACCACCATCTGAGTTGTTCGAAGCATGTGATATCAACCCCCTAACCTCGACAGCTCTTAATTTGAGATTCATTATTAGAAAAAAGGATCGAGTGAGATATCTTTGTGAAAGTCTGGTAATTTTGTCTATTCAAAAATTATATCTTCATGAACATTTAATGTCATATACACACAACCAAATTTATATGGAATCACCCGATATTTTGAATATTACGTCGAGGAATTTCGAAAGATCCTTAGGATTGATCCTTCTTGAGATATTTCAATTCGAAAAAGAAATAAATTGAGGTTTATTTTGGGAGAGAAACGAAAAAAAAAAGAATTGTGTGGTTTCATGAAACCACGGCAAAAGTAAACTTTTTCACATTATAGACATGTAACTGAATATTTTTGGAATAATATTCCATTGAGGGTATGAAAATCTGTTCATCAATATTAATTTTATACTCGGAAAAGTGGAATGATAATGGGTAATGATATAAGTAAGGCTCCAACTAATATTTTCATTGAACTCTGTGTCTTAGAATATCACATAAACACATCAAAAAGTCTAAGGAACACTTACCAATATCTTTAAAATATGAATTTGATGATTCGAATTTATAGAAATCTTTCGGTTTTTGTTAGGATGTATTGTATATAATGTATTCTCAAGAAAACAAAATAATATTTGACTTCTCCAGAGCACCTATTATAAAAAAAATTGAAATTTGAAAATAACGAAATTTGGTAAAACACAAAAAAAAAATCCTGAACTAATATTTTCGAAACGATATGGAAGCACCTATATTTTTCAGTACCCAGAAGGTCCACCTCTGTTATTAATGACACTAATGGCATCGTCGCGGCATGCTCAATATTAAATTGTCTATTACATTTTGGCCTTAGTCATTCCAAGCCCCCTGAACTGCTAATCGAAGCTCCTGTTCATAATGGAAGACGTTTTGAAGCGGGAGATTTGTTTTGAGGGTGTCCCACGCATGATCGATAGGATTCAGATCTGGGGAGCAGGGTGGCTACGGTAGAAAATCGATATCATTCTCTTCAAGAACGTTCAAGACAACTCTTGCACTATGAGGAGGGGCATTATATTGTTGGAAGAGTGGATTTTGATCCATTGTTCGGAGATACGGTACCACTACAGATAAAACTATCTCATTTGCGTAAGAATTTCCCGTGAGGTTGTTCTATATGAAAACGAGGTCAGTTCTTCCACCAAGGCGTATACCTCCCCAAAACATCACTGATCCGCCTCCCTGTCTAACAACTTCTCGAGCATGCTGGAGACGGTTTTGCTTTACAAGTTCCCTCCATATTCGAATTCTTTCCGAATCGGGATAATAACTAAATCTAGATTCAACACTTAGGAGAACTGTGGCCCATCTCTCTTGATCCCAGTTTACGTGTTCTTGGCACCAAGCTAAACGAGCAGCGCGATTTCCATGGGTCAGTGGTGGAGCTCTTGAAGAACGTCTGGAGTGGAGTTGACCTTCGTGCAGTCGATTTCTCACAGTTTGGTCGGAAATTAGTATATTATGAACTCGTAATAGCTCTTAAGCTAATTGAGATGCTGTGGTAGTACGATCTATTCTGGCTGGTAAAACCAAAAATCGGTATTGGGCGACTGTAGTAATCCTGAAACGACCTGTATGGCGTTCTTCTTCGCTACCTGTTTCATTAAAACGCGACCATAAACGGTTTATGACACTTGGGCTACTTCCCATAACCCTGGATACTTCCCGTTGTGAGCTCCCAGCTTGGAGCATGCCAACGGCTCGTAACATCTCTTCTCTAGCCAAATGTCGTCTTTCCATGCTCGAATCACACAATTTGAATCTTTTATTTGTGGTTACAACAGAAACAAAGTGCCAACTAACTGATTTCAAACACTGAATACATTAAATGATTATAAAGCAGCGTCGCGTCTGCTGCATTTTTAGTTTTTCATTAAAAAAAACTGAAATCTGTTGCGGAACTCTAAATAATTTGGTGTGAAATTGATGCAGGTGTTCATTCCTTATAAAAATTATCCATATTGATCGTTCTGGATACGATATATCGATATTCAGAAGTGTTCCTAGACTTTTTCAGGTGTATATAAACACCTGTTTCATTATTTAATCTGATTTGATTTTATTATTTTTATATATTTTCCTTAGCTATTATTACTTTGGAAAGCCATGTTGAAATTATTTTTAAATTATTTTCTGGTTATAACAGGATGTTTATCAATCTATGAATAAAACTGTTAAATGCTAACATTTTATGTTGATACGGATGACACGACGAGTTATGTATTATAATATCTGTATGTGACTGCTTATGGTTAATTGCGAAAACATGTTTCCCATTTTCATTCGAAATCGTTACGTCTAAGAAATTTATTGAAGTATTGCTTTATATTTCGGTTCTGAATTCAATTTTTGGATGTAATGAATTTATATGATTTTCGAAAAGTTTCAACTGTCTATCTGTTCCTGTGAAGCAAATAATGATATAGTCTACATAGCGATACCAGTATATTGGTATAGCTATGTAGATGATATCATTAGACTACAAACATTGACATTAAAGTTAAACAAAAATTTCGAAAATCATAATATTTTGAATAAAAAACAAAAGTAGAATCGTATTGATTGAAGTTTACCCAGTCGATAAACTGAAACAAAAATTCAACACCTTAACCTACGTTGGCATTACGAGTGAGGTACTGAAATCATTCTTGAGTAGCAATAATTTCAACGTAGCTTTCCAAACTAATAACTAACTAACAACTAACTGATTTCAAACACTGAATACACGAAATGATTATGAAGGAGCAACGCATCTGCTGCATTTTTACTTTTTTATAAAAAAAAACTGAAATCTGTTGCGGCACTCTAAATAATTTGGTGAGAAATTGATGCAGGTGTTCATTTCTTATAAAAAATCATCCATATTCAACGTTCTGGATACGATATATCGATATTCAGAAGTGTTCCCTAGACTTTTTGAGGTGTTTACATAATACTTAATAATTATTTAGATTATATACACATATTAAAAAACTGAAAACCGTATTTTATTATCGTTGAGTGATTTTGATCCGTTATCAATTGTTTCCAATCATACTGCTATCAATTCCATCTTCATCATGAGTTTCTCAGTTTTTAAATGTAACCAATATTTTATGGTAACTGAAATACGTGAACAGTAATATACATTCGATTTTTCAATATATCTAGTAAAAACCCCATTGATCGTTGTACAATATCTCGTAGTGGGTACATTTTTATCATTTATCATTTCGAGATTAAATACTTCTATGAAGTATTAAATGAGTGGAGACTTTCTTAAAGGCTGTATTAAAATCACCAGACTAAAAACATTCACATTAAACACTGACAAAAACAAACAAAATAGCTTGAAATACTGGCACAAATGAGTAAAAGCCTATACACTACAAATATTCAATAGGATTTAGGTCTAAATAGCAAGCTGGCCAGTCCAAACTAGCGAATACCTCTGTGTCAAGATAATGTCGTGCGAGGTTGCTGGTATGCGGAGGGCACTATCATGCATAAAATTGTAATTCTCACCGTGAGCACCTCGCCAGAGTCTCACTATGGTCTCCAGATTAGGTTCACGTAATTTCTAGCCGTTACACTCACACAACGAAATCGATTCTGCTCTGCCTCCCAGCATGATGCCACCCCAAAACATCACACTGCCATCTTGGTATTTCGGAATTTGTCTTGCTGCTCGAAATGTAGCTTATCTTCTACGACCCCTTAAAACCCGAATCCGGCCACCAATTCTGGTCCCATCCGAAAAAGGAACATTTCTCCAGTTCTCCATATTCCCATTTTGGTGCTCGATACACCAATTAAGTCTGTTATTTTTTTTTGTTTTCTGGTTAGCTCTGGAAGTCCTAATGGCCTTCTGCTGTATAAACCCCTTGAACGAAGTCTTTGACGTATCGCTTCGACTGATACGCTGTTGCTTCCTGAAATTGCCTTTGGAGTATGGAGTGCGACGCACTAGGGTATCTACTTGCAATTTGGCACAAAAAGCGGTTTTGATCTTCAGAAGTGATCTTTCTACGATTTCTTCTGGGCTTTTTTTGCAGAGATTGTATCTCCACGTATCGGGCGTAGGTTTTTGAAATCACCCTCTGTGATACCCCCATTGTGGCCGCCGTATCTCTCTGTGTCACCCCTCCTTCAGCGAAAGTGAATATTCGACCCCTCTTCACATCAGACAATCCAACCTAATTCATTTTTATGATTATAGGTTTTTTTAAATTTTGAAATTCACAGTTTCAAATCTCATCGACGACTGAGTACAATATCCAGTTCTTTTACAACAAAAAACTTAATTCCTCACAAGTAGTCGAAGGTCCAATATTAAAAACAATCAATAATGTGAAATACCGAGTGATTTCATTTAAATTTGGTTGTGTGTAAACATTCCAAACGAAACAGAAGTTTGTTTTCCAACGGAAGTTCCCAAAATGACCTCATCATGATACAATTCTAATTGTCTGCTTTTATTCGCGAGATGCGATTCTTGTCCACAGCACCTACAAGTTTTTAATATTCTCATGGAAATATAATAATTCGAGATATGGATGAAATCAATGTTTTGTAGGAACATATGATTGTTTTTGTTACAACCATCTGGTAATGATAAATCTTTTTCACATTTGTCTTTCAGTTTCACAATACATTTGATCAGAGTTGTCCTTTGTTAGAAGAACACTGCAAAAGGTTTACCCAACTGATGAGCGAGTCGAGATTGTTTCAATTTAGCATTATTATTTAAATGAGATAAAAAACACAAGGTTTAACTTTGATATACACTTTAATTGAAAAAAAATTCGACGACGTTTCGCTGACACAGGAGCTTTATCAAGAATGACAAACAGAATGAAGAGTATGGTATTATAAACAAATCGTAGAACAAGTTGGATGAATAACAGGAAAATCCACACCGAGCCATTGTACAGTTAGTATGAAAGGTAATAAAAACTAATTAAACAAGTTAAGTAGGGGTGAATAATTCACGTCTACCTGCTCATTCAAAAGCTTGTCCCAATGTTTGTATCTATTTATTTCTAATGCTTCTAGGAGATCTAATTTTGAACTTTTTGATTTTATATGTAATATGTCAAAGTTTTTATTGAATGAATGGTTTTCTTTTATTAGGTGGTTTGAATAATTTGAATCAGATTTATTTTTATCGAAGCTACGTTTATGTTCAGATGTTCTTATGCCAAAACTCCTATAGGTCCTACCGATATAAATTTTATCACAAGAACCGCAATTGAGTTTATAGATTCCTGATTTACTTGATTTTTCAACACGAGATTTATTATTTTTAATATGTTTACCTAAGTTATTAGAAATTTTGAAAGTTATATTAAGATTTTGTTTGACGAGAAAGGATTTAATATTTGTACTTGCAGAACCGCATAATATTAAACTGTTGAATATTTTATAGTCTTTATGAATAGGATATACTTCATTTATTGCTTTCTGATACAGTTTTTACGAATGATTAGATCTATCATATCCGGATTATATGAATTATTAATGGCTATCTGTTTGATGATGTTTAACTCTTTATTATAATCTTCTACTGATAAAGGTAAATTGAGTAACCGATGTACCATGCTGTTTAAAGCTGCAACTTTGTGTTGAATTGGATGTAATGAGTAGTTATGTATAATTGTATCAGTATGTGTTGGTTTACGAAAGACCGAAAAAACATGATTATTATTTTGTTTAGTGATTTTCAAGTCCAAAATTAATGGAATCGTTCTGTTCAATTTCTATCGTGAATTTAATGTTCAAATGGATGGAATTAATGAAATTAAGAAATAAGTCTAATTGACGAGTAGTTCCTATGAAACATACTAAGATGTCGTCAACATATCTATACCAATAAAGAAATTTGGAAATGAAAGGATGTGTATGAATTTTCTGTTCAATATTATTCATAAAAATCTCTGCTAAAAGTGGACTCAAAGGATTTCCCATGATCTAACCATTTTCACTACTGTAATAGATGTTGTTGAAAGAAGAATAATTTTGTTGAATGAAACGTCCAACAGATTCAATATTTCTGATTTAATTATGTGTTTAACATGATTCGAATTCAACATGTTTTCGATTAATATTTTGACTTCACCTGGAGGAACACTTGGGTATAAATTCTCAACATCAAACGAAATAAGTTTTGCGTTAGGTGGTAGGTTAATGTTTTTTATGTTATTTATCAATTCGAAAGAATTTTTTATAGAAAATTTTGATTTGAATGAACAATAATTTTTAATGATAGCTATAAGGTAGTGCGACAATTTCACGGCTGGGGCTGTAACGTAAGATACGACTGGTCTAACGGGGTTATTTACTTTATGCAATTTAATGAGTGAATACAGTTGAGGTGGTTGAGGGTTTGGTAAAATTAATTTGTATTTATCCATTGCTTTAATTAAAGATTTTGCGTCATTTATTGCAATTTTAATATTTTTCTGGAATTTAATAGTTGGATCTTTGTTTAAAATTGTATAGTTTCCGGACGAAATGAAATTTAGAGTTTTAAATAGGTAGTCATTTTTATTTGACGCAATAACAGTATTACCCTTATCTGCTTTTGTAAAAATAACTTCATTTAGTTGAGATTTTTGTTTGATGACCTTTATATCATGGATCTACATCAAGTAACGGCCTCCAATTTCCAAACATTATTATTTGTTATATTATTATTGAAATTAATAGTAGTGCCAGAGAAATGGACAGGATTTTCAGTAATCCATCAAGAAAAACGGGTAAGACGTCAGTATGTTTCATATTTGATGAATAAATGCCTAACAAAAATCATAAAATACAACATCGTGCTATACGGAACAAAGCAACTGAAATAGCAGTTTCGGCCACCTGCAAATGGAAAACACTATTTCCCTCACAAAATTATCACGTATGTCTGGTATATCAGCTTCAACAGTCTAGAGAATCATCAAACAGCACCAATTTCACCCTTTCAAGGTGCAACTAGCTCTTGAAATAAACGAAGACGATCCTGATCGCCGCTTGCAATTTTGTGGAATTCTATGTGAATTTATTAACAATAATCCACATATTCTGTATTATACCTTTTTTTTCTGACGAAATTCCTTTACTCCCTATAGTGAATAGAGTGGGCATAGTTGTCGATATTGAGATACCTAGAATCCTAATTGGTTCACACGGGTATATACACAAACGAGTTAGAAGTTGAATGTTTGGACTAGAATTTATGGTTACCATACTGTAGAATGAAAAAGTGAAGGCAACAGCGGGAATTGAAAAAAAAAACAGAAGGACTTTAGTAGATGATAACGGTTTAACTATCTTAGAAGCCGAAAATAAGTTCAAGAAATGGAAGGAGTATATACAATCACTTTTTAACGACAAAGACAGAGAGCCTTTTGCGGAAAAGGAGGCAATAACAGGACCTTCTATAACAAAATGCGAAGTAGCATACGCAATAAATAATTTGAAAAGGAACAAGGCTACTGGCCCGGACGGAATTTGTGGAGATTCTCTCAAACTATTTCAGGAAGATCATTTGGCATTCTCACTGACTTTTTCAAGTACCTCTACGATACAGGAAATATTCCTGACGATTGGCTGATTTGTTTGTTTGTTATTCCTTTAACGTGCTCTATTTCCGCCTTTCGGCCAATGACACGCCGGGGAATTTTGTCACCTCACTCACCCGGGAATTTTGCCGAACCCCTCTCGTGTCGAGGGAAGGGATCTTTAATGTCCAACACATCTCTGTTAGACAGGACCGACGGTCTATCAGTCTCATAAGTTCTGAAAGTATTCCTTAAAATAATAAATGGACGAATTTACCCAAAATTAGAACAAGACATTAGTGATATGCAGTTTGGCTTCAGGAATGGTCTAGTTAGTAGAGAAGCAGTTTGAATGTTTTAATTCAAAGAAATCGTGATGTAAATTGCGATGTATATGCCAGGCTAAAACCATCAGAGGGTAATAGAAATATTTCAGGAGTATCGAAAAGACAATAAGGATCTTCGTATCATTTCTAAACATTATTGGAAACAGAAGGCGTTTGTTCGAGTGGAGGAAGTGGAATCGCAGAGATTCCAGATTCGTCGGGGCGTCAGACAGGGATGTATGTTGTCCCCGCTGCTTTTTAATGTTTATTCTGAAAAACTATTTCGGGAAACCCTTGGCGAGATTGAGGACGGCATTTCCTTCAATGGTGTTTCGATCAACAATCTGAGATACGAGGATGAGATACGGTTCTTTTGGCAAGCACAAGTGACGGACTGCAAAAGCTCATTGAAAGCGTGGTACAAGTTTGCGAAAAATACATCATGCGTCTCAATACGAATAAAACGAAAAATATGATAACAAGCAAACATAACCAACCTCACGTACAATTTAATGCCGGAGGCTCCCCCATTGAAACAGTTACAACCGTAAAGTAGCCGGGTGCACATCTGAATAATAATTGGGAACAGATTAGAGCGATCAAAATACATATTGAGAAAGCCAGAGCCTACTTCAACAGCATGAGAGTTGTTTTATGTAATCTCAAGTTGGATTCACAAATAAGAACCCGTCTATTGAGGTGCTATGTGTTCTCTATTTTGCTGTATGATGTGGAGTCTTGGACGTTGACTGATGCTGCTTGTAAGAGGATAGAGGCATTCGAAATGTGGTGCTACCGTCGCATGCTGAGAAAATTCTTGGGTACAACATGTGACGAATGAAATAGTTCTCGAACGTATGAACAAAGATAGAGAGGTTATGGGAACCATTAAAGAGAGAAAACTCGCATACTTTGGGCATATAATGCGGAATGATAAGTATGAAATCGTCCCTCTGGTTATGCAAAGAAAGATGGACGGTAAGAGGGGACCTGGACGACGACGAATCTCATGGCTAGCCAATCTTAGGCAATGGACCGAGAAACCATCTCAAGAATTATTTCGAGCTGCAGTCAATTGAGTAATATGGGCCAAAATGATCGCCAACGTCCAGTAAGGATAAGTCACAGTAAGGAGAAGATATTGTAGTATCTTTCTTCATCGAAAGTTATCACAATGGAGACATTTGCAGTTATTTGTAGAATGAAAGGCTCACAGAAATTTCGAAATACCATGAAATTCTTTCAGAAAATGAGATATATTTCCAGCAAGATGGTGCTCCTGCAAATTTTGATGTTCGTGTGCGACAATACTCGAATTTCCCAGAACGGTGGATTGGCAGAAGAGAAATAGTAGGTTAGCCAGTCAGATCACTTGATTTGAATCCTTCAGATTTTTTTTCATGGGGTAATCTTAAATTGAGAGTTTATGCTACACAACCTGAAAACTTGGAAGAGCTGAGGAGGAGAATCGACACTGAATGCAGAGTTCTGATAGCAGAAGTTCTTCAAAATATTAGAAGAAAATTCAATCATTTGTATCATTGTATGGAGGTAGGAGGAGGTCATTTTGTGCATTTAGGGGAAGGTAGTACGAGATGATTCCCTTAAGCGGGTATCGCTGTTAAATGCATACTTTTTCAAGGTAAACCAGAAATAAAGGCGATTACTACAGTATATCTATCTATTTAACTTAT
The DNA here is from genome assembly GCA_013387265.2 of Cryptolaemus montrouzieri. NCBI lineage: Eukaryota > Metazoa > Arthropoda > Insecta > Coleoptera > Coccinellidae > Cryptolaemus > Cryptolaemus montrouzieri. Next base: position 34,254,076 of record JABFTP020000103.1, read on the forward strand.
ACCCAAAACTAGAAATTAATTGAGGTTCCGTTAAAGAAAATTATTTTTTAAACACCTTACAAAGTAATCATCTTGTACATCTCTATGGGTAAGATGATCCCACAGGTAGAGGTAAGATGGTCCTATGATCATCTTACTTATTTTCAGGAAGAAAAAGGTTTTAAAAAACAAAAATACGTAATAATGAAACTTAATCCTTATTTAAAACAGTCATAAAATCTTACTCGAGTTGAGTTTTTCGTTTAGTATGGTAATAAAATTAAGAAATCAACAAGTCACAAAAATCAACAATAAATAATATAAATCGGTTCTCTGAATAAGTTGATAATTTGTTACATTAAGCTTCAAGAGATCAATTAATATAGTTTTCCTTTCTGAATATCTAATTTAGTGAACATATCGTGCAAATTTAGTAAAAATAGACATTTATGAATTAACAACGAAAATAACATATTCCCTGTCTTTACAAATTCAAACGCTTTTTTCAGTTGCTGTGCTGCAAAATTCAAAAATAAATTCACCAGCATCATCACTCCCTATTTCAACACATGCTTCATCTCCCCATTCTTCATATGCGCAGCATTTTATCCATCCTTAACTCTTAGTATCGCTTTTTTTGTGCAGTACAGAGACAATACAGTGTCATCTTCTTCAGATTCAGATGTATTTTATGAAGTTTTCTTTCTATTTGACTTCTCTTTACATACTCCTTTGCCTTTCTGTGTTGTTTTAAGTGCAATTTTGTTCTTATTTTTCTTATTCTGATGTTTTTCATTACCTTTCTCTATCTTGATGTTATTTTCTTCCCTAAATAATTACTGTAGGGTGTACTAGTTAAAACAGTCGTATGGGAGGTTTTTTTTTGACCATAATTTTTGGCATAAGTTTTAATAAAGCAGGTGTAATGGCAAAATTTTAGATATTATTGTTATCAAGCGATGTCTCTTTGTGGTTGGCTGCACGACTTGTAGATGAGATTGGCGACAGAGGACTGCGAATTGGTACACTAACCTCACGGTCTACCGATGGTATCACCATTGATCACTGTACTAGCTGATATTTTCATGCCGCATATTGAAAAACTCATATTCAATTCTTCAAAATCAAAATTAGTAAATTTTCGATATAGATATGTAGACAATATAATACAATGTTTCATGGGAACCGCTAGACAACTAGATCAATTCAATTTAATTTAATTTTTATCTTAATCAATAGCATTCATACCAAAACTAAGTTCGAAATAGAGAGGAAGAAGTAGATAATCAGATTCACTTTTAGATCTAACAATCACTCATATAAATAACACACTAAGTTTTGATATATATCGAAAACCCACCATTACTGATGACTCAACACAACCAAAATCTCATGAATATGCTGCGTTTAATTCAATGGGGCTCTCTCTCTGCCATTATCCGAAGAAAATATGTCCAGGAAAGTAACAGCTATTGAAGAAATAGCTAAGAACAATGGTTATCCCTCAAATAAAATAAACGGAATGATCAGAAAAAAACAAACAGAAATAGCATATCATAATATTCATCCACGTATTGAATCGACTAATACCGATAAATATATCTCATAAACATATATTTGCCCTATCAGCGAGAAGATTACAATTGTCATTTAAAAACGGAATAAGAAATTGAAAAAATCCACATGAATTTCTTCTAAGAATTTTTTCGATAATAAAGATGAAACTCATAAATTTGACAATACTGGAGTTTACATCCTGTATGTATTGTGAAGGCGTTTATATAAGTCAAACTGGTCGTTTATTCAAAACTAGATACAAAGAACATCAGTCAGATTTCAATAACCAGAAAACCGACGAATATACTTTCGCTTCATATTGAAATTACTCACTGAATACCAAAGGGACCACAGTTAGATTTCTTGGAATCCATCGATATTTTCAAAATGCAACAAACCCCCATAGAGATAATCTTCTGAATGATCATACAGGCTCATTCGTCCCTTTCGATATAAGTTGAACAGACTAATTATTTTCAATAATAGATATCTCAAAAATATATATATATATATATATATATATATATATATATATATATATATATATATATATATATATATATATATATATATATATATAGCCTCCTATCCCCAACTATTTTGGGGTGCACCACTCACATGTTTGAAATATCAAATCGAATAGATCAATTAGATTTCTTCATCTGTACCCATTTTTGATATATCTATAATTGGAAATAATTAGATGGTTCAACTCATATCGAAAGAATTCAGATATTTAGTCTATAATTCATACGATTGTTAAAATTTCGAGCTCAAATTCGAAACAGGGTCATCTATGGAATGTCAACAGCACTAGATAAGATGAAATTATGTGAAATTTTACTTTAACATAATTCCGTCTTATCTAGTGCTGTAGATCTCAGAAATTAAATTATGTATTATACTATTCCAAGAGATTTATTGAAAATCAGGATTGCAGTTTCCGTCTCTCGACTATCTTCAACTGACAACAAATATTGAACTGAAAATGAAAATACATATATATATATATATATATATATATATATATATATATATATATATATATATATATATATATATATATATATATATATATATATATATATATATATATATATATATATAGATACATAAGTTATAAGGGTGCAAACGAGAGGTACTAAACTAATTAGGATAAAGCAGGTATTATTTGAAAATTTCAAATAGAGACGAATGAACCGGTATGATCATTCAGAAGATTCTCTCTATGGGGGGTTTGTTGCATTTTGAAAATATCGATGGATTCCAAGAAATCTAACTGCCCCTTTTTGGTATTCAGTGAACAATTTCAAGTTGGGTGAAAAATGATGGCCATTTTCGAAACAATGTGAAGCGAAAGTATATTCGTCGGTTTGCTGGTTATTGTAATCTGATTGATGCTCTTTGTATCTAGTTTTGAATGAACGACCAGTTCGACCTATATAAATGCCTCACAATACATACAGAATGTAAACTCTAGTATTGTCAAATTTATCAGTTTCATCTCTACTATCAAAAAATTCATGTTGAAAGTTTCATGTGGATTTTTTCAATTTTTATTCCGTTTTGAAATGTAATCTTCTCGCTAATAGGGCAAAAATATGTTTATTAGTTTTATTTATCTGTATTAGTTTATTCAATACGTGGATGAATATTATGATATGCTATTTCCGTTTGTTTTTTTTTGATCTTTCCGTTTATTTTATTTGAAAGATAACCATTTTTCTCAGCTATTTTTTAATAGCTGTTACTTCCTTGGACATATTTATAAGAGATGCAAATATCAGTAATGGTGGGTTTTCGATATATATCAAAACGTAGTGTGTTATTTCAATGAGTAATTGTTAGGTCTAAAAAGTGAATCTGATTATCGACTTCTCTCTATATTTCGAATTTAATTTTGGGATGAATGCTATTGATTTAGTTAAAAAATTAAATTAAAATTGATGTAGTTGTCTAGCATTTCCCATGAAACATGCTATTATATCGTCTACATATCTATACCAAAATTTACTAATTTTGATTTGGAAGAATTGAATATGAGTTTTTCAATATGCGGCATGAAAATATCAGCTAGTACAGGACTCAATGGTGATCCTATCGGTAGACAGTGAGGTGAGTGTACCAATTCGCAGTTCTCTGTCGCCAATCTCATCTACAAGTCGTGCAGCCAACCACAGTGAGACATCGCTTGATAATAATAATATCGAAAATTTTGTCATTACACCTGCTTTATTGAAACTTATGCCAATAATTATTTTAGATTATTTTCTTTAGCTTTTAAGTTTTAGTATTCTTTAAGTATTGATTCTCATTTTGTCATTTCACTTTTATTTTTGTCACTGAATATTTAGTGTACTATTCGAGTTTATAAAATCCAAAATGTCAACTCTTTATGAAAAATAAAAAAATAATAAATTATGGTCAAAAGAATCACATCAAAAGGAAAACCAACCATACAACTGTTTTAACTAGCACGCCCTACAAGAATTATTTAGGGAATAAAATAACAACAAGATAGAAAAAGGAATGAAAAACATCAGAATATGGAATGTAAAGGGAAGTCAAATAGAAAGAAAACTTCATACAATACATCTGAATCTGAAGAAGATGACACTGTATTGTCTCTGTACTGCACAGAAAAGTTTTCAAGCGAGTTGAGGATGGATAAAATGCTGCGCATCTGAAGAATGGGGGACATGAAGCATGTGTTGAGGTAGAGAGTGATGATGCTGGTAAATTTATTTGTGATTTTTGCAGCACAGCAACTGAAAAAAGCGTTTAAATTTGTAAAGATAGAGAATATGTTATTTTCGTTATCAATTCATAAATGTCTATTTCTACTACATTTGAACGATTTGTTCACTGAATTAGATATTCGGAAAGGAAAAAATATTTTGATTTATCTCTTAAAGCTTGATGTAACAAATTATTCACTAATTCAGATAACCGATTTATATTATTTATTTTTGATTTTTGTGACTTTGAAAGTCCCTTGACTGTTGATTTCGTTAATTACTTAACTTAAAACTAAGATTTTATGACTATTCTAAATAATGATTAAGTTTAATTATTGCATATTATTGTAGATTGCCGATATGGAGGGTATCTCACCTTATATGAATGTTATAAGTAGACACGTAATAGAGTTACAGGCTGTTTTCTGAATTTTGTCGAAATTTCGATTGGTCAAATCTTCCTTACCAATCCATCGATTTCTATGCAACTTAGCAGGTCTTCATTCTGCTAAGTATCAATTGGAACCAATATCAAATTTTGAAAGAGTCCAGATCGGGATTGTCATGAATTGATACGAAATGCGTCAGGATATAAATCCTGTATGAATCATATTGAGAAACTTATCTCATAGTAAAAAACAACAAGAACTGTTGATTCAGAAAAACCAATGGAATAACACACTGAAAGCCACCTAGAAAAAAATTTATTCATGAATAAAATGGAAACATGAAATTAAACGATAAATAAAAAATGAAATCAAGCAATAAACAAGGAGAACTTTCATAATTTGTTCTCGAAATAAGACCCTTCTTCATCAATGCAAGATCCACACCTCTTATAAATGTTCACTGTTGCCTTTCTAATGATGTTAGGAGATTCTCGTAACAAGTCACAGGTGATTCTTATCCTTTCGATCCACTCATACATCGTTCTGATTCCTCCTTGATATACCTTCTCCTTAAAATATCCCCAGAGGAAGTAGTCTAGAGGATTAAGATCTGACGATCTAGCAGGCCAAGCGATAGGCTCTCCTCGACCTATCCACCTATTAGCGTATTGGTGATCTAGGTGAGCCCTTATATCCAGAGCAAAGTGAGGGTCTGCGCCATCATGCTGGAGAATTGTACCTCTTCTTCCATTCACTGCTAGGCCCATCAGTTTGGGCAGATCATTCCTAAGGAAGCCCAAATAACGTTCAAAGACTCTTCAAATATGTGGGGTCCTATCAATTGGTTATCAAATACCGAACATCATACATTCACTGAAAATTTGTACTGGGATCGCCGTTTGTAAACAGCTCTAGGATTTTCACGAGCCCACAAATGCCTTTTATGTGAATTATGTATTATGTATATTCCAGCTCTCGTGAAGAGCGATTCATCTGTGAAAATTATCCTCGAAATAGATCTCCTATGATTCATAATGTAACGGCAAAATATCAGTCGAGGAACTTCATATCCAGGTTCCAACCGTCGTACTGGATGTAAATGATAAGGGTGCAACTTTTTCTTTCTAAGAATCTTCCATACTTTCTTCTGGGCAATACTCAACTAATTTCCCATTTTTGTGGTTTTAGTAGAAGGATTATTGAGAGCCATATTAATAATTACTAATTCTTGACTTTGATTATTTTCCGCATATTATCGTTTCTTTATAGAGGATGGAAAGTGCCTGGTCCTTCGAAAAAATTGAGATAACTTACTAAACGTCTGGCTTGAAGGGAACCGAATGAGATATTCCCTCTCCAAAGCGGGGACATTACATCCAAAGCACCATACACAATTACCATGTCTGCATATTCTTCATGGGAGTATAAGGGCTTTCTGAATGGAGAAGATATTTTAGACTCATGAAAATTGAATTATTTTTGACTGAACATCAATAATATGACAACCCCCGTTTTATGACGGTAAGTTCACAGCCACCGTAGAGAAATTTCAATGCATTCTATGGCCTGTAAGCGTGGTGAATTTTGTCTATGAATTTCACTTTGGAGTACGGATATTAGATGTAATTACATAAAATGGAAAATACACGAAGAGCTTTGTTCATTCAGAAAGGTAATCAAGCTGAAATGAAGAACGAATAGATTTATAAATCGAACTTTCAGTCACTAGTGAAATATCTAGTAAAAATATCCGTTGAATGCAAAAAATTTCTGATTATTATATTCATCTGTTTGCTCTAGAGAAAATTGTGCTTTTCAGCTGTTCATTTCATTGTGAAAACTTCTTAGATTCTAAAAGAGCGGATATGACGACAACATTCAATGAAATATCTCATCATCAATGATCAATTTGTCTTCTTTCAAGATATATGTAGAAAAAATACTCAAATATTACGATTCCTTGAACAAGGTCATATTTCTTTGAGCCCAACCCTGCACTATGAAAAAAGTCTCATTTTCGTTGCGAGAAAACGAAAAATACTTCGAATTGATTATTTTGAGAAATTCAATATGATTGCTTCCCTATTGCATTGATATCACCTCAAGGGATTCAATAATGAATTGACTTGACGAGATTCCCAATTAAATTCGTGAATAAATTTTTCTTCTGGGTGGCTTCAGTGCGCCAGGTTATTTTATTAGTTTTTCTGAATCAACAGTTCTTTTTGATTTTACTATGCGATAAATTTTTCAATATTATTCATACATCTTGAAACACTTCGTATCAATTCATAACAATCCGAACCTGGATTTTTCAAAATTCGATAGTGGTTCCGATCGATACTCATCAGAATAAGAAACCTGCTAAATTTCATAGAATTCGATGGATCGGTAACGAATATAAGGTCAATAGAAATTTCGACGAAATTCAGCAAATAGCCAGTAACTCTATTACAAGGCTGCTGGGAACATTCATATAAGGTTTTCCTAGATGCCCCCCATATCGGAAATCTACCATCAATTTATTTTCAATTTTATCAGGAACATCCTGTATATCTTCATTCCCCTATCCATAACTGACTATATTGCGGAAATATCATTGAGAAAATACATCAAATAAAAATATTTTACTCTCGTCTCACACATAAAGTATATTGACGTTCCAAACGCAAAGCAAAAACAAATTTCAAAGCTAATATATTCAATTATAGAGAAATCAGTGAGTCAATTATTTGATTAATTGATCGAGGAAGCCTGAAATACGTGATAGTTGATATTCATAATGAATAATAATATAAAACAAGTTACTATGTTTTAACTATCACTAATTTATTTATGTAAAGAATGACAAAATTTTTCACATTGGTTGGACCGGTTTCGGACATACGTCCATTATCAACAACAAGCTAATGAAAACTGAATACTCATGTACAATACAGGAATTACCATCAATAAAATACTAGTTCACCGTAACTTGAATAATGGTGATTGGTAGGTAATTAAGTCTACCTGGTCGTTAAGGAGCTTAACCCTTTCTACCCTAGATGCCTTGAAAATTTCTATGGATTCAAAGAAATTGAGTTTATAAGATTTATCACAGGAATGAAGAATTCTTAGCTGTTGAGGTTCTGGAAAAGGATGACATTCATTCAGACAATGTGCAGCTAAAGCTGAATCATATTTCTGATGTAGGAATGACCGAAAATGTTCTTTGTATCTAGCATTGAAAGAGCGTCCTGTTTGACCTATATAAAAGGAATTGCACTCAGGAAATGTTGATTGGTATACTCCTGATTTTTCGAATTTATCTGTTTTATCTTTTGTGTTGAAAAGCAGGCCTGACAATTTGCTAACTGCTTTAAATGCAATGTAAACTTTTTTACTATCAGACAAAACTCTCGCAACCTGTTCTGACGTCTTCCCAAAATATGTAAATATGTTAGAGACATAAATTTTTCGGGCTTTTCTCTCTTGGATTGGGGATATATCATGTTGAATGTGTTATTGCGTATTTTTAGATTAATTAAACTCTCTATTGTTTTTATATCGAAGCCGTTGTTCACTGCTATTACAATAATGGTGTTAAATTCTGATTTTCGGTCTTTGTCCGAAAAAGGCAAAGAAATCGCTCTGTGAATCATGGATTTGAAGGCTGCTATTTTTTGAGAATACGGGTGAAATTAATCTATGGGCTATTGCCGGGAAGTAAAAGGGTTGTTAATTTATCTGATGTTCAATTTAACGAAAACGAAACAGATCTTCTTTCCAAAGGTCCTAAATTTGTTTCGAAAATACAGACTAATTCTTTAGAAACGTTAGCCATTGAATCCGAAATTTTAATGAGAACCTTAAATACTGGCAATTTTGAAAAGGCAAAAATTGAGAGAATTTTAAAGAATCATAAAAATCAAACCAACTCGAAAGTTAAAATTTTGATTAAAAATATCAAACGAAAAATTTCTGAAAATTCATTAGTACTCACGCGAGCAGATGAGTCGAATGCTGTAATTGTTATTCCAAAAGTACAATATGAGGAAAAAATGGAAGATTTCATTGATAAAGAAGCGCTTACACTCGTTCATAAAGAAACAACTTAGAGCAGCCGCTAATAATATGCAATCACTTTTTAGTAGCTTCGAGAGAAACAGATGAATTAAAATGAATCCTAGAATTCCTAGATTATGTGGTCTCATTACAACACATAAAGAAAATAACCCCATTCCTCTAGTGGTGTCATATACCAATAGTCCAACACAAATATTTGCAAAGCAACCAAATACCAAATTCAAATCAATTTCAGATTTTCATTCACAATATAGTATAAAAATTCATTTGAATTATCGAATAAAATAAATAATTTCCTCATGCCACCATCCGCAAAATTAATACCATTTGATGTAGATAATATGTTTTCGAATATACCTGCAACAGAATGTGCTCCTTAATATCAAGTATTCTAGAGGCAAGAAATCTCAACGTGGTCTGTAAAGATGAGTTAATTTCTCTGTTTGATTTATGCTTGTCCAAAATTATTTACAGTCAATAATAAGATATACTCAAAAAATAATGGTTTAGTTATGGGTTCACCCCTCAGTCCCTTTCTTTCTGAAATTTTCATGTTTAATTTGGAAAACACTAAAATGATGACGTCACCTTTGAAGAAAAGGCATATTCCATTTAGGTATCGATATGTTGATGACATTTTAGCCTATTTCATTGGAACGAATAGACAACTAGAAATCTTCCTGAATTTCATTTATAACATTCATCCTAAAGTTAAGTTCAAAGTAGAAACAGAAGTCGATAGTAAAATCAATTTCTTAGATCTAATAATTACCCGGTAGAATAATAACCGTTTATCAATAAATATCTTCAGAAAACCATCGTACACGGATAATGTCATACCCATAGATTCATTGTGTCCTTTGGAGTTTATATTACATATAGAAATCTAGCCAATCTTCTATTGAAACATTTTGATTAAGCAATTAAATAATTATAATGAATAATGAAATAAAACAAGTTACTATGTTTTAACTATCACTAATTTATTGATGTAAAGAATAACAAAATTTTTCACATTGGTTGGACCGGTTTCGGACATACGTCCATTATCAACAACAAGCTAATGAAAACTGAATACTCATGTACAATACAGGAATTACCATCAATAAAATACTAGTTCACAGTAACTTGAATAATGGTTATTGGTAGGTAATTAAGTCTACCTGGTCGTTAAGGAGCTTAACCCTTTCTACCCTAGATGCCTTGAAAATTTCTATGGATTCAAAGAAATTGAGTTTATAAGATTTATCACAGGAATGAAGAATTCTTAGCTGTTGAGGTTCTGGAAAAGGATGACATTCATTCAGACAATGTGCAGCTAAAGCTGAATCATATTTCCGATGTAGGAATGACCGGAAATGTTCTTTGTATCTAGCATTGAAAGAGCGTCCTGTTTGACCTATATAAAAGGAATTGCACTCAGGAAATGTTGATTGGTATACTCCTGATTTTTCGAATTTATCTGTTTTATCTTTTGTGTTGAAAAGCAGGCCTGACAATTTGCTAACTGCTTTAAATGCAATGTGAACTTTTTTACTATCAGACAAAACTCTCGCAACCTGTTCTGACGTCTTCCCAAAATATGTAAATATGTTAGAGACATAAATTTTTCGGGCTTTTCTCTCTTGGATTGGGGATATATCATGTTGAATGTGTTATTGCGTATTTTAGATTAATTAAACTCTCTATTGTTTTTATATCGAAGCCGTTGTTCACTGCTATTACAATAATGGTGTTAAATTCTGATTTTCGGTCTATGTTCGAAAAAGGCAAAGAAGTCGTTCTTTTTGAGAATACGGGTGAAATAAATCTATGGGCTAGTGACAGGAAGTCAAAGGGTTGTTAATTTATTTGATGTTCAATTTAACGAAAACGAAACAGATCTTCTTTCCAAAGGTCCTAAATTTGTTTCGAAAATACAGACTAATTCTTTAGAAACGTTAGCCATTGAATCCGAAATTTTAATGAGAACCTTAAATACTGGCAATTTTGAAAAGGCAAAAATTGAGAGAATTTTAAAGAATCATAAAAATCAAACAAACTCGAAAGATAAAATTCTGATTAGAAATATCAAACGCAAAATTTCTGGAAATTCATTAGTACTCACACTAGCAGATAAGTCGAATGCTATAATTGTTATTCCAAAAGTACAAGAAGATTTCATTAGTAAAGAAGCGCTTACACTCGTACACAGAAACAACTTAGAGCAGCCGTTAATAATATGCAATCACTTTTTAGTAGCTTCGAGAGAAACAGATGGATTAAAATGAATCCTAGAATTCCTAGATTATATGGTCTCATTAAAACACATAAAGAAAATAACCCCATTCGTCCAGTGGTGTCATATACCAATAGTCCAACACAAATACTTGCAAAGCAACTAAATACCAAATTCAAATCAGTTTCAGATTTACATTCACAATATAGTATAAAAATTCATTAGAATTATCGAATAAAATAAATGATATCCTCATGCCACCATCCGCAAAATTAATATCATTAGATGTAGATAATATGTTTTCGAATATACCTGCAACAGAATATGTCCCCCTAATATCAAGTATTCTACAGGCAAGAAATCTCACGGTGGCATATAAAGATGAATTAATTTCTCTGTTTGATTTTTGCTTGACCCAAAATTATTTTCAGTTCAATAATAAGATATATTCACAAAATAATGGTTTAGCTATGGGTTCACCCCTCAGTCCCTTTCTTTCTGAAATTTTCATGTTTAATTTGGAAAACACTAAAATGATGACGTCACCTTTGAAGAAAAGGCATATTCCATTTTGGTATCGATATGTTGATGATATTTTAGCCTATTTCATTGGAACGAATAGACAACTAGAAATCTTCCTGAATTTCATTTATAACATTCATCCTAAAGTTAAGTTCAAAGTAGAAACAGAAGTCGATAGTAAAATCAATTTCTTAGATCTAATAATTACCCGGGAGAATAATAACCGTTTATCAATAAATATCTTCAGAAAACCATCGTACACGGATAATGTCATACCCATAGATTCATTGTGTCCTTTGGAGTTTATATTACATATAGAAATCTAGCCAATCTTCTATTGAAACATTTTGATTAAGCAATTAAATAATTATAATGAATAATGAAATAAAACAAGTTACTATGTTTTAACTATCACTAATTTATTGATGTAAAGAATAACAAAATTTTTCACATTGGTTGGACCGGTTTCGGACATACGTCCATTATCAACAACAAGCTAATGAAAACTGAATACTCATGTACAATACAGGAATTACCATCAATAAAATACTAGTTCACAGTAACTTGAATAATGGTTATTGGTAGGTAATTAAGTCTACCTGGTCGTTAAGGAGCTTAACCCTTTCTACCCTAGATGCCTTGAAAATTTCTATGGATTCAAAGAAATTGAGTTTATAAGATTTATCACAGGAATGAAGAATTCTTAGCTGTTGAGGTTCTGGAAAAGGATGACATTCATTCAGACAATGTGCAGCTAAAGCTGAATCATATTTCCGATGTAGGAATGACCGGAAATGTTCTTTGTATCTAGCATTGAAAGAGCGTCCTGTTTGACCTATATAAAAGGAATTGCACTCAGGAAATGTTGATTGGTATACTCCTGATTTTTCGAATTTATCTGTTTTATCTTTTGTGTTGAAAAGCAGGCCTGACAATTTGCTAACTGCTTTAAATGCAATGTGAACTTTTTTACTATCAGACAAAACTCTCGCAACCTGTTCTGACGTCTTCCCAAAATATGTAAATATGTTAGAGACATAAATTTTTCGGGCTTTTCTCTCTTGGATTGGGGATATATCATGTTGAATGTGTTATTGCGTATTTTTAGATTAATTAAACTCTCTATTGTTTTTATATCGAAGCCGTTGTTCACTGCTATTACAATAATGGTGTTAAATTCTGATTTTCGGTCTATGTTCGAAAAAGGCAAAGAAGTCGTTCTTTTTGAGAATACGGGTGAAATAAATCTATGGGCTAGTGACAGGAAGTCAAAGGGTTGTTAATTTATTTGATGTTCAATTTAACGAAAACGAAACAGATCTTCTTTCCAAAGGTCCTAAATTTGTTTCGAAAATACAGACTAATTCTTTAGAAACGTTAGCCATTGAATCCGAAATTTTAATGAGAACCTTAAATACTGGCAATTTTGAAAAGGCAAAAATTGAGAGAATTTTAAAGAATCATAAAATCAAACAAACTCGAAAGATAAAATTCTGATTAGAAATATCAAACGCAAAATTTCTGGAAATTCATTAGTACTCACACTAGCAGATAAGTCGAATGCTATAATTGTTATTCCAAAAGTACAAGAAGATTTCATTAGTAAAGAAGCGCTTACACTCGTACACAGAAACAACTTAGAGCAGCCGTTAATAATATGCAATCACTTTTTAGTAGCTTCGAGAGAAACAGATGGATTAAAATGAATCCTAGAATTCCTAGATTATATGGTCTCATTAAAACACATAAAGAAAATAACCCCATTCGTCCAGTGGTGTCATATACCAATAGTCCAACACAAATACTTGCAAAGCAACTAAATACCAAATTCAAATCAGTTTCAGATTTACATTCACAATATAGTATAAAAATTCATTAGAATTATCGAATAAAATAAATGATATCCTCATGCCACCATCCGCAAAATTAATATCATTAGATGTAGATAATATGTTTTCGAATATACCTGCAACAGAATATGTCCCCCTAATATCAAGTATTCTACAGGCAAGAAATCTCACGGTGGCATATAAAGATGAATTAATTTCTCTGTTTGATTTTTGCTTGACCCAAAATTATTTTCAGTTCAATAATAAGATATATTCACAAAATAATGGTTTAGCTATGGGTTCACCCCTCAGTCCCTTTCTTTCTGAAATTTTCATGTTTAATTTGGAAAACACTAAAATGATGACGTCACCTTTGAAGAAAAGGCATATTCCATTTTGGTATCGATATGTTGATGATATTTTAGCCTATTTCATTGGAACGAATAGACAACTAGAAATCTTCCTGAATTTCATTTATAACATTCATCCTAAAGTTAAGTTCAAAGTAGAAACAGAAGTCGATAGTAAAATCAATTTCTTAGATCTAATAATTACCGGGAGAATAATAACCGTTTATCAATAAATATCTTCAGAAAACCATCGTACACGGATAATGTCATACCCATAGATTCATTGTGTCCTTTGGAGTTTATATTACATATAGAAATCTAGCCAATCTTCTATTGAAACATTTTGATTAAGCAATTAAATAATTATAATGAATAATGAAATAAAACAAGTTACTATGTTTTAACTATCACTAATTTATTGATGTAAAGAATAACAAAATTTTTCACATTGGTTGGACCGGTTTCGGACATACGTCCATTATCAACAACAAGCTAATGAAAACTGAATACTCATGTACAATACAGGAATTACCATCAATAAAATACTAGTTCACAGTAACTTGAATAATGGTTATTGGTAGGTAATTAAGTCTACCTGGTCGTTAAGGAGCTTAACCCTTTCTACCCTAGATGCCTTGAAAATTTCTATGGATTCAAAGAAATTGAGTTTATAAGATTTATCACAGGAATGAAGAATTCTTAGCTGTTGAGGTTCTGGAAAAGGATGACATTCATTCAGACAATGTGCAGCTAAAGCTGAATCATATTTCCGATGTAGGAATGACCGGAAATGTTCTTTGTATCTAGCATTGAAAGAGCGTCCTGTTTGACCTATATAAAAGGAATTGCACTCAGGAAATGTTGATTGGTATACTCCTGATTTTTCGAATTTATCTGTTTTATCTTTTGTGTTGAAAAGCAGGCCTGACAATTTGCTAACTGCTTTAAATGCAATGTGAACTTTTTTACTATCAGACAAAACTCTCGCAACCTGTTCTGACGTCTTCCCAAAATATGTAAATATGTTAGAGACATAAATTTTTCGGGCTTTTCTCTCTTGGATTGGGGATATATCATGTTGAATGTGTTATTGCGTATTTTTAGATTAATTAAACTCTCTATTGTTTTTATATCGAAGCCGTTGTTCACTGCTATTACAATAATGGTGTTAAATTCTGATTTTCGGTCTATGTTCGAAAAAGGCAAAGAAGTCGTTCTTTTTTGAGAATACGGGTGAAATAAATCTATGGGCTAGTGACAGGAAGTCAAAGGGTTGTTAATTTATTTGATGTTCAATTTAACGAAAACGAAACAGATCTTCTTTCCAAAGGTCCTAAATTTGTTTCGAAAATACAGACTAATTCTTTAGAAACGTTAGCCATTGAATCCGAAATTTTAATGAGAACCTTAAATACTGGCAATTTTGAAAAGGCAAAAATTGAGAGAATTTTAAAGAATCATAAAAATCAAACAAACTCGAAAGATAAAATTCTGATTAGAAATATCAAACGCAAAATTTCTGGAAATTCATTAGTACTCACACTAGCAGATAAGTCGAATGCTATAATTGTTATTCCAAAAGTACAAGAAGATTTCATTAGTAAAGAAGCGCTTACACTCGTACACAGAAACAACTTAGAGCAGCCGTTAATAATATGCAATCACTTTTAGTAGCTTCGAGAGAAACAGATGGATTAAAATGAATCCTAGAATTCCTAGATTATATGGTCTCATTAAAACACATAAAGAAAATAACCCCATTCGTCCAGTGGTGTCATATACCAATAGTCCAACACAAATACTTGCAAAGCAACTAAATACCAAATTCAAATCAGTTTCAGATTAACATTCACAATATAGTATAAAAAATTCATTAGAATTATCGAATAAAATAAATGATATCCTCATGCCACCATCCGCAAAATTAATATCATTAGATGTAGATAATATGTTTTCGAATATACCTGCAACAGAATATGTCCCCCTAATATCAAGTATTCTACAGGCAAGAAATCTCACGGTGGCATATAAAGATGAATTAATTTCTCTGTTTGATTTTTGCTTGACCCAAAATTATTTTCAGTTCAATAATAAGATATATTCACAAAATAATGGTTTAGCTATGGGTTCACCCCTCAGTCCCTTTCTTTCTGAAATTTTCATGTTTAATTTGGAAAACACTAAAATGATGACGTCACCTTTGAAGAAAAGGCATATTCCATTTTGGTATCGATATGTTGATGATATTTTAGCCTATTTCATTGGAACGAATAGACAACTAGAAATCTTCCTGAATTTCATTTATAACATTCATCCTAAAGTTAAGTTCAAAGTAGAAACAGAAGTCGATAGTAAAATCAATTTCTTAGATCTAATAATTACCCGGGAGAATAATAACCGTTTATCAATAAATATCTTCAGAAAACCATCGTACACGGATAATGTCATACCCATAGATTCATTGTGTCCTTTGGAGTTTATATTACATATAGAAATCTAGCCAATCTTCTATTGAAACATTTTGATTAAGCAATTAAATAATTATAATGAATAATGAAATAAAACAAGTTACTATGTTTTAACTATCACTAATTTATTGATGTAAAGAATAACAAAATTTTTCACATTGGTTGGACCGGTTTCGGACATACGTCCATTATCAACAACAAGCTAATGAAAACTGAATACTCATGTACAATACAGGAATTACCATCAATAAAATACTAGTTCACAGTAACTTGAATAATGGTGATTGGTAGGTAATTAAGTCTACCTGGTCGTTAAGGAGCTTAACCCTTTCTACCCTAGATGCCTTGAAAATTTCTATGGATTCAAAGAAATTGAGTTTATAAGATTTATCACAGGAATGAAGAATTCTTAGCTGTTGAGGTTCTGGAAAAGGATGACATTCATTCAGACAATGTGCAGCTAAAGCTGAATCATATTTCTGATGTAGGAATGACCGGAAATGTTCTTTGTATCTAGCATTGAAAGAGCGTCCTGTTTGACCTATATAAAAGGAATTGCACTCAGGAAATGTTGATTGGTATACTCCTGATTTTTCGAATTTATCTGTTTTATCTTTTGTGTTGAAAAGCAGGCCTGACAATTTGCTAACTGCTTTAAATGCAATGTGAACTTTTTTACTATCAGACAAAACTCTCGCAACCTGTTCTGACGTCTTCCCAAAATATGTAAATATGTTAGAGACATAAATTTTTCGGGCTTTTCTCTCTTGGATTGGGGATATATCATGTTGAATGTGTTATTGCGTATTTTTAGATTAATTAAACTCTCTATTGTTTTTATATCGAAGCCGTTGTTCACTGCTATTACAATAATGGTGTTAAATTCTGATTTTCGGTCTTTGTCCGAAAAAGGCAAAGAAATCGCTCTGTGAATCATGGATTTGAAGGCTGCTATTTTTTGAGAATACGGGTGAAATAAATCTATGGGCTAGTGACAGGAAGTCAAAGGGTTGTTAATTTATTTGATGTTCAATTTAACGAAAACGAAATAGATCTTCTTTCGAAAGGTCCTAAATTTGTTCCGAAAATACAGACTAACTCTTTAGAAACATTTGCCGTTGAATCCGAAATTTCAATGAGAACCTTAAATACTGGCAATTTTGAAAAGGCAGAAATTGAGAGAATTTTGAAGAACCATAAAAATCAAACCAACTCGTAAAATAAAATTTTGATTAAAAATATCAAACGAAAAATTTCTGAAAATTCATTAGTACTCACGCGAGCAGATAAGTCGAATACTATAATCGTTATTCCAAAAGTACAATATGAGGAAAAAATGGAAGATTTAATTAATTAAGCGCTTACACTCGTTCATAAAACCCAACACAAATTTATGTCTCTAACATATTTTGGGAAGACGTCAGAACAGGTTGCGAGAGTTTTGTCTGATAGTAAAAAAGTTCACATTGCATCTAAACCAGTTAGCAACTTGTCAGGCCTGCTTTTCAACACAAAAGATAAAACAGATAAATTCGAAAAATCAGGAGTATACCAATTAACATATTCTGAGTGCAATTCCTTTTATTTAGGTCAAACAGGACGCTCTTTCAATGCTAGATACAAAGAACATTTCCGGTCATTCCTACATCAGAAATATGATTCAGCTTTAGCTGCACATTGTCTGAATGAATGTCATCCTTTTCCAGAACCTCAACAGCTAAGAATTCTTCATTCCTGTGATAAATCTTATAAACTCAATTTCTTTGAATCCATAGAAATTTTCAAGGCATCTAGGGTAGAAAGGGTTAAGCTCCTTAACGACCAGGTAGACTTAATTACCTACCAATCACCATTATACAAGTTACTGTGACTTCTACTAGGATTTCATTGATGTTAATTCCTGTATTGCACATGAGTATTCAGTTTTCATTAACTTGTTGTTGATAATGGTCGTATGTCCGAAACCGGTCCAACCAATGTGAAAAATTTTGTCATTCTTTACATCAATAAATTAGTGATAGTTAAAACATAGTAACTTGTTTTATTTCATTATTCAATAGAAGATAGGCTAGATTTCTATATGTAATATAAACTCCAAAGGACACTTGGTTTCACCACAAACATTCATTACTCGTAAATAACAATCAATTTTAAAATTCACTGTCATAATATTCAATAATTCAATTGTGTTTCAACCCCTCACTTAATTAGCACAACCAATCTCCTCTGCTATATTGTATAGGTCGAATGCGTAGAATTGAAGCATGAATTTTTGAGAAAATCGATGCACGATAGGAATACCTTCTATATTTTGTAAACTTCAAACAAGGATCGGATCTCTTTCCAACTCTCTGAGCGGCTTGCAAAACATTCAAATGGAATGTAAGCGTTTACACGAAGGTTAGATAACGATGAACGAGGGACAATATCGAGCCCCAGTGAAAAGGTTGAATTCCAAATCGTGCCCTACAAGTGAAAGCATAAATAGCTGCACATTTTCCCCTTTGTATGAAAAATATGTGATATTATAGTTTCGTTGAATAAAACACGAGAGGAAAATGTTTTCATTTATCTTTCAGCATTATATTTATTTCTCAACTTTTATTTAACTGCTGTGGTTGTGCGTATGAATTCATGAATATTCTTTCAAAGTGTTCTGTATATGCCGTTTAGTCATTAACAAGTCCCTGACTTTTAAGGAAATATAATTTCGTTCAAGTGAAGAATGTGATCTTTAACTGACTTATTGAATGCCTTGCTAGTAGAGAGGTATATTATCTGATCACTCAGCAGATTTTCTGTTCTGTGTTAACTTCGGCAGAACCTCACTCCCTTCAATTATTTGATGCAGAGTTTGAAGTGAGCGTTCCTTGGGTATTATAACAAGAGAGTCGCACGTCATTAACAAAGGCTTTTGTCACCAACAATGTCGCTTTAATATCAAGAGCTTTTCTTAGGAATATTGATTGCATTTAACTGTGTAAACTGAATTAAAAACATTCAAACTACTGTATTGATCTTGACTTAATTGTTGAAATAGTAAAACTGAAAAATTAACATATAGGCCGTTCCATCTGTCTGATTTCCACGATCTTTATTTTTATACACATGACCATTTTCGACAGATAAGCCATTTTGAAGTTCCTGGAAGTAACAGTTGGGAGAAAGTACATCCCAATTATACCTCTTTTAAATTTTGAGTAGTGGTTAGTCATTCAGTTCCATTTGACTATTGAGAGTGGTGCATTTTGGGTTTTTACAAAGCTTGTTAATTTCCAACAGATTTATGTCATTCCTTTATTGGTTTTGTGGAGAATTTCTGAATCATCAAAAGTAATACCTTCAAATACTGCCCATTTGTTATCTGACAAATGTCATATTTTTCGAACGACTGTCAAAATTTTTTCGCAAATTTTTCTTTAAATTAAACAAGCTCCACGAAGAAATAATATATGGGCGATGTCAACCCAGATTATTGGGTCCGTAATGATTCTAAAACATCTATTATGTATTTTTTTATCATATCCTTAGTCCTTTTCATGACCTTGGTTGCTATGTAAAATCTTTTCTTAGATTTGTTTAGACATAAGGTATGATTCTCGAAATATTTTCTGCTGGTTTTCTTCTTCCATTGTTACAGATTCCTGTCTCAAATCCCCTTCCTTTTACCCTTGTCTTCGTTTGGAAATCATGGACTGCAGGAGAGAATGAAGCGGCTAAGCAGAAAAATCTTTGGTACTCTTTATGTACACACGACACTAACACAACATAAACAGACAAGCTATTGCTAGTGCAATAGCGATAGGGAAACGAGTTTTCTCCTCAGGTTTTTCACTCGTTTATTGAATCATAAACAAGATAGTATGGTTCCTTTGTTACATTTCTATATATATATATATATATATATATATATATATATATATATATATATATATATATATATATATATATATATATATATATATACAGTGTGTTCCAACGAAAATTTGACCCCCTATAACTCCGAAATGAGTAACATTAGCGAAAAACACCAAGACACGTCAATTTTGTTTCGAGGGGGAGCATTTTCGAAATAATTCGAAACTTGTCAGATCAACCCCTACCCCCAGCAACCCTAATTTCGAAATTCATCATAGGAATAAGGGTCGAGTGGCACTTACTGTAAAGGTCTGTCAATTCTCCATTCTGATTTGTCATTTTAGAATTTTAAATTAACATACAGGGTGTCCCAACCGAGGGTAAAGTTGAATTCCTGCAAATCCCAAATACTAAATGAAATCGATTTATTTTGGCATAATGCAAGCGCAGGTTTATGCTCGGTCTAGAAAACGACCTACACTTGTGAATTTGGAGTTGGTGCAATCAACCCCTATTTCCAGCATCCCCAACTCAAAAATCATTCGATCGAAAATAGGTCAAGTGGCACCTCGTTGGAAAGGTATTTCAATTTTCTCTTCGAATTTGGTATTTTCGAAATTCAGAATCAGTATACAGGGTGTCCCGGAGCAGGAACACTGAAAACCCAAATAACTTTCTGAAACTGGTTCATTTCAGTATAATACGAGAACATGTTTATGTTTGATTCGAGAATAAGACTCTCTTGCGTGAATATGGAATTTTGCAATCAATCTCTTCCATTCAGCATCCCCAACTCAAAAATCATACAAGTGATTACAGGTTGAGTGGCAAAGTTCCAGAAAGATTTTTCTATTTTCTGAATCACTGAGGCATTGGTTTCAGTTTGGCAATCGAGGTTTTCTGGCGTGAGGATCAGGATGAGGGATGATGGAGAAACTGATTGGATGCTCATCTAAACAGGAAAACGAGATTTATTGAACATGTATTCAATTGAAAACAAAAAACTAACTTGATTATTACAACAATTGTTCAAAATGACCTCCGCCCACCTCCATACAGTTATACAGACGATTTTCGAACTCTCTTCTCACATTAGCGAAAACTTCAGGAGTCAAAAGTCGGCATTCTGTGATAATCCTCATCCGCAGCTCCTCCAGGTTTTCTGGTCTTGTGGCATAAACTTTAGATTTTAGATGGCCCCACAAAAAAAAATCTAGGGGATTTAAATCTGGTGACCTGGCTGGCCACTCAACAGGTCCTCTTCTACCAATCCACCTTCCTGGGAAATTTTCGTCTAAATATTGGCGCACCCGAGCATCATAATGCGGAGGAGCACCGTCTTGTTGAAAACGCATTTCGTCCTCAGAAAGAGTTGGATCGTTCTGTAAAATTTCTGTCAATCTAGGATGTATGTGTTCCTCTCACAACTGTAGGTAGCCATTTCCATTCAGATTACCCTAAATAAAGAAAGGCCCAACTAGATGATTGCCAAAATTCCTGCCCAAACGTTCAACTTCTGAGGCCTTTGCGTGTGGGCCTCTCTAAACCAATGAGGATTCTGTGTGTCCCAATATCGACAATTATGTCTATTCACTTCACCACTGAGCATAAAGGTGCTTTCATCAGAAAAACAGATGTTATTCAGAAAATTTGGATTAGCGTTTAGGTTTTCACTTAGATTTTCACAAAACTGTAAACGACGATCTGGATCATCTTCGTTCATTTCATGCACTAATTTTACCTTGTAGGGGTGAAATTTGTGATGTTTCACGATTCTATGGACAGTTGTAGCTGATACACCAGTCAGACGAGATAGTTTTCTGATCGAAGTAGTATTCTCCATTTGTAGATAACCCACTACTGCCACTTCCGTTGCCTCATTTCTGACAGGACATGCCACTTCATGTTTTTTGTTTGCCACCGAACCCGTAGCTAGGAATTTGTCAACCAAATATTTAGCGTACTGGTGACTGACTCCCCTTTCTCTTTCAGGATGGTTCCTATCGAATATCCTTGCCGTTTCTTTGGCACAACTGTTATTTCGAAAATACGTCGATACAATTTCGACCCTTTCCTCAGTGGAATAAACCATTTTCAGATTAATTTCAACTGACGAACAACAACAATAATGAGGAACTGATCTGAATAATAATAATATTTCATTGCAAAAATGAGAAATAACAGATGACTGCACGCCAGATGGAAATGAAAAAAATGTGAACATTTTCAATGCAGAAATCAGCTTTATTTCTTCGTAATTGAAGCTCAACACATCGTACCCCAATACTTTTAACAGTTTCGAATTAATTTTAGTTGATAATTTCAAATGACGATATTGAATTTTTCGAAAGCGACATCCTGTATGGACAGCCGAACTGAATGAAATGCTTTAATCATTCTGGAATTCAAAAACCTTTCTGAAGATATGCCACTTGAATTATTTGTATGATTTTCAAGTTGGGGATGCTGAATGGAAGGGGTTGATTGCAAAAATTCTATAACCACACAAGAAAGTCCTATTCTCGGATCAAACATGTTCTCGTATACCGAAATGAACCAGTTTCAAAAAGTTATTTGGATTTTCAATGTTCCTGCTTCGGGACACCCTGTATGATGATTCTGAATTTCGAAAATACCAAATTCGAAGAGAAATTGCAGTACCTTTCGAACGAGGTGCCACTTGACCTATTATCGATCGAATGATTTTTGAGTTGGGGATGCTGGAAATAGGGGTTGATTGCACCAACTCCAAATTCACAAGTGTAGGTCGTTTTTAGACCGAGCATAAACCTGCGCTTGCATTATGCCAAAATAAATCGATTTCATTTAGTATTTGGGATTTCCGGAATTCAACTTCACCCTTGGTTGGGACACCCTGTATGTTAATTTAAAATTCTAAAATGACAAATCAAGGTGGGGAATTGACAGACCTTTTCAGTAAGGTGCCACTCGACCCTTATTCCTATGATGAATTTCAAAGTTAGGGTTGCTGGGGGTAGGGGTTGATCTGAGAAGTTTCGAATTATTTCGAAAAATGCTCCCCTTGAAACAAAAATCAACGTGTCTTGGTGTTTTTCGCTAATGTTACTCATTTCGGAGTTATAGGGCAGTTCAAATTTTCGTTACATATATATATATATATATATATATATATATATATATATATATATATATATATATATATATATATATATATATATATATATATATATATATATATATATATATATATATATATATATTAACAATAAATGCTTATATCTATAATTTTGGTGTGTGTCAGAAAAACAAGTGTGAGCTCATATATATCTGACGAGAGAAATTCTTTAAATCTTGATACAAGTTCGACCTGTTATCCTACGTAAGCTGTTAGGCATTCATTGCATTCAATTTGATATATTCCAGACTGTTTGAATTTATTAATTATTTGTTTGGCTTTGAATAGTAATTTGTTTATTGGACCACTTGAGAAGATAGTTGTTAAGTTAATTCAAAAATATTATCGCTGATGTTATTAAAGAGGGGCAATGTAAGTTAGACATGTGTATTTATTTCCTGGTTTTTTATAAATAACAACATTTATTATTATTAACACACTTTGTGAAATCCTTTTTAATAGGCAACTAAAATTATCGCTGGTCCTACAAAATGAAGAACATCCAACTTCATTCATTAAAATTAAATAAGATTCAACATTAAATAATTGAACAATTGAAAATAAAATATTAAGTGCAAGTTTCACAAAATATAATTGATAAAAATATGTTTAACTTATGTTTCGGGTTTTATCTTTTTTCAAAAACTAAGAGGAAATTATTATTATATAATAATGTCTCTTATAACTATGTAAGAGACGAGAGAAATTGGGACAAACGGAAATCAATCTGGTCGTTAGTTATTGGTAAATTATGTTTGTGAGCTGATGAAATTTCTACGAATTCTGATGAATGTAGTCTCTTGCTTTCGTTACCTCTATGATTTTGTGAATTCTATGAGTTTAATTTCGTGTATACTATGTTCTGAAAAACAATTGTTAGTTCATTATGAATTATCGATATTTTATTAATGATATTGTTGATGGGGTTATTTTTAGGAAATTGCAATATAAATAAAACGATAGACTTTTGTCTGATTTCCACGACGTTTATTTTCAATGCATACCACCGTTTTCGACAGTTACGCCATTTTAGATTGTCTAGAACAGGGGTGCTCAAACTTAAACTGCTGTCGATCTACCTCTATTAGTTTAGACTACTTACGATCGACTCTGAGAGGCTGCAAGAATGTGTGATGCAGGGTTGTCGTATATACACGATCCACTCTACTTACCTACCTACCTAGGTAGGGTGTACCGTAGCATATATAGATATTAGCTTTCCGCACAATACACATTATTTCAATCATGGTTTGGGTTAGGTTTAGTTAGGTTCTTTTCCATAATAACTCATAGTTATTCAAATTTGCGAGTTTATTAGTTGTTACAAAACAAAAGAGTTACATATGGTGTTAAACTTAACTAAGGAGTGACTTTGGGTGTTGAAGCGTGGCACTGCATGTTCTCAGCATACTTTTCATAAGATGGTACATAATCACTGAGTGCTAATCGCAAGCATGACGACATATGATCGTTAGTTGGTCTGTATCAGATGCTGTAGCTTTGAGATGTATATCTGATATAATCTGCACCAACTCATTTTCAACAGAACATGAGTTCATATTAAACTGACTTGCTATTTCAGTAGCTAATTCCTCAATGTTTCTACATGAAAAAGGATAACTCATAAATGATGCTATACTTGCCAATTTACTGCAATCATATTTGATAATTCAGCCTCATACGTATTATTATTCAACTGAAGAATCCTTGCTTTCAAAGACGGAAAATGTTTCAGTTCCTTTCTTTTCAGTTGATCTATGATAAGATGCCATTTACTTTTGAATGCGTTTACTACGCTAATCATCTCAACAATAGTTTTTCCTCTACATTGAAGCTCCAAGTTAATGGTGTTTAAGAGCATTGTGATGTCAGTCAAAAATGCCAAATCAGTCAGCCATTTTTGGTTTTTCAACATCTGAGTGTCATCACCTCTTTCGTCTAGAAAAGCTGTTATTTCGGGCAATAATTCTTGAAACCTTTCTAGGAATTTTCCGCCACTCAACCACCTGAAGTCCGTCTGAAGAACTGAATCAGTGTGTTCAGCTGACTCCCTATATTCCAACTGCAACTTGAAGAGTCGTCGTTGCAAGCTACTTGCACGGATGGAATTCACAATTTTTGTTGCAATAATTTCCTCCGTGTTTAAAGTTTTGAACACAAAACTTGTTGATGAATGGAATGGAATGAAAAATATGAAGGGAAATCTTCATTAACTCGACACAATGCCACAAAACCGTTTTTGTTTCCAGTCATTGCTGGTGCTCTATCGGTTGTAACGCATACTAATTTATATATTGGTTGCTTGTAGTTTTCTACAAAATTGAAGAAAATGTCATATATATCTTCGCCTCGGATCTTCCTTTTCAGAGGAATGATTGTCAAAAATTCTTCCTCAGCCAACATATCATAGAATACCATCCGAATATATAATAAAAATACACAGCTGGGCAGTGTCTGTCATATCGGTGGTATTGAATCGGCCATATTCCTGCAATACGGCCAGATATGCCTTTATCCATTGTTGCAACTTTCATTTCTGCTTTACCAAAAATAGCAGCAAGTTTATAATGGGTAATTTTTTCATGGCCATGAGTTATGTGGTATAAGTCACATTCTCGATTTGAAGCATTTTTAGTGGCCTTGAAAATGTTAAATAGAGTGTTTGTAACTTGTGGGATGTATGGGAAGGTAGGGATACCATGAAAAAGCCATGACTTCTCCAAAAATTGTGTATATCTAAGGAAATATTGCTCCCATGGTTATCCAAGATAAGGAGCACGGGGTCATCCTCCGTGGCTTTTACGTGAAGTTGAAAATGTTGCATCCATTCAAAAAACATCTTCGTTAATCCAGCCATTTTTTGAGCATCAGTATATTGCCCCACTGCCCTACTGCACTAACAGCACAGACCACTGTTACGTTTTTCCCTCTCTCCCAAGAGATAACAGAGCCTATCTGCTTCAGTCCTTTTGGCGCCAAAATTTTTGCTGGCTTCTGTACAGTCGAGATTTCCGTTTCGTCAACGTTCAATATTCGCCCTTCACGGAATTTAAACTTCTCAATAACTGACAGCTGATTGCTGAAAAATCTATCAACCTCAGGCTTATTGAATGCAGCAATATGAATAAGGCTGGTGCCTTCAGGTTTTCGGAGGCTGATTTGTGGATTACGTTTCAAAAATAGATCAAGCCAATCTTGACCAGCCATTTTTTTCTCATAGCTGAAACGGTGTTTTATTTTGTTCATTTCAGCAAACCGGTATGCTAAGCGCCTTGATTCAGTTGGCGTAGTTCCAAAAAAACATTAGCTAATTTTATGACATGATTAGCTATAGCGTTTTCTTGTTCCTCATTGGAAACAGGCTTCTTTCCATATGAAATTTGTTACTCTGATTCGCATTCAATTTGTCCCGAAGAGTGCTTTCTGGAATATTCAAAGAACGACCTACCTACCTCACTTTTCGGCTAGATCGCATCGCAGTGAATGCTTCTTGCAGTGTGGATTCCAGCCATTCGTACTTTTCTGATTTTCTGATGTACTCACGAGGCATATTATGGAATCTGTATTATCCCTACGTAAATCCGCGGTATAACCCCAACCAGCATCGAATCACATAACCTATTCATGTCGATAACAAACTTATTATATTTGTATTTGAAAAGCATCCTTATTATTTAGATATAACAGATGTGAAATCTGTATGCGAAATTTATATAAAACACAATTAATATTGGACACCTATCTCTTATTTAAGTTTGAATCGAAATTACTTGAAAACGATGGAAAACACACCACTCACCATAGCATATAAACCAGCAGGAAAAGCGGTTATTCGGGAGTTTACTAGTAGATGGCACCACAAGTCTGGAGCTTAAGAAACTATTCGGTGGCTGCGATAAGACTATGCGAGGTATTACCCAAGGCACGGTATTCCCCCGCTTTCCTCTATGTAGGATAAACAGCTCGAACTTTTAAAACAAGATTTAAAGAATCTCTGGTTAGATAACAGTACTTGAATATATCATTTATTATTTTGATGCTTTAAAAAGGATAACAAGGAATCTGTTGGGAAGTTTTGAAAATTAACAGTTCATAAAAACCCAAAATTCACCAATCTCAATAGTTAAATAGATTCAAATCACTTCCCATTACTCAACATTCAAAATATGTATAGTTAGCATATTTTTCCCCACAACTGTCAGTTCTGGACACTTGACGTAATTGCTTTGTGGATCATTGAATAGTGTTCTAAAATTTTATGTGAATATGGGTGATTGAGTTCTTGGGATTATGCGGGGTTGTGAGCTTCCTAGAGATGGTGAAGTTGGATTTACTTTTCGAGTGGGAAATTAACAGAACTAAAATTGCTATTTCATGGTTTTTTTATTCAAATTTTATTTATGGATCGATACTATTTATGAATTTGGGAAAATTATCAAATTATTTGGATGTACTGTTTAGACAAATAAGTATGTCATCGACGTACCTGTCCAAAACGGAATTTTCAATGGCCAAATAGAATGAAGCATTTTGTTTTCCTAGCTCGATGGATAAGATGAATAAATATATATAGAAGGGGGCTGAGAGGAGATCCCATCACAAAACCATTAGATTTTTGATATACCTTTTCATCAAAATCATCTAAACTTAGGAAATTATTCGATACATTTCGAATTTATAATTCTGTAGGAGTTATGCATACAAATGAATTATCTTCATTTCAATGAAAATAATATATGACTAACCAAGTGGTATTGTACTCGAATTACCACAACAATCACTACAAACTTCTAGAAGTAACCTTTGACTTCAAACTCACCTGGAAACTCCATATTCAGGGGATCAAAAAGATCTGTTTGAATAGACTAAATATCCTGGAAACTCAATCACATCACCACTGGGGCGCTGAAGAGGAAATACAACTCAGAATATATAAGGCTATAATACTTCCCAAAATCGATTATGAAAGCTTGGTTTACTTGTCTGCTTCTAAGTCAAATTTGAAATCTCTTGACGTATTTCACAATACAGCTCTTCGCATTTGTTTGGGTGCCTTCCGATTCAGTCCATCTGAAAGTCTTTACTGTGAATCTCACGAACCTTCACTCGAACTTCATAGACAACAAAATCTGCAATTATACGCAGCCAGAATCTCGGCAAATCCCACGATCCCAGTACTCCAATTGATGATTAACAACCAAAAACTCTCAATTTACAGAGAGGTCCTTTATCGATTCCTCGTATTCTGAAAACGTTTTTATGAGATTCAAACCTCTCCATCAACACACCAACCTCCACTTCAATTAACCCACCATGGATCAGAACAACACCATGTATAAACACGACCTTTAAGAAACTTCTCGAACATTCTTTCTTGATGATCCTGAATCGGCATAAATTTGATCATTTCCTTTATACTGATGCATCGAAAGGAGAAGAAAGTGTTGGTTGTTACGTAGTTAACACAGCAGAAACAATAGCAAAATACCGACTACCCAGAAAATGCAGCGTTTACACTAGTGAACTATTTGCAATCTTCAAAGCCCTTGAGTCAGTGACACTAAACCAGAAAAAAGTAGCGATATGCACTGACTCCTTGTGCTCCACATGTTCTATTAGTGACATCTATTCTAAGCATTGGGTAGTTCAAAATGTTACCATCTCGGCTCTAACGGAGTATCCATCACCATTATCTGGGAAAATATCGGAATTCTTGGCAATGAGTTAGCAGATCGAGCCGGTAGAGAAGCCACATCCGAAGAAATCACAGAAGAGATTCAACTACCCAACGATTAAGTCAACCCTACAGACTCAAACCCTTGCGGTGTGGCAAAACCTGTGGAACACTGCGAATACTAAACTCCGTACTGTACACCCAATGATAAATTCTATCAAACTTCCCCCAATGAGCAGGAAGAATAAAACCATTATAAGAAGAATAAGAATAGTTCACACACGTATCAATCATAGTAACGTTATGGCATCAGACAATCCAGCAGAATAACAACACTGCAACACTCTGCTAACACATTCTTACAGAATGCAATAACTTTAGAGATGCTAGGTTGCACCACAATCTCAGCAAAAACTTGAGAGATTAACTAAGTTCAGAAGATCAAATTCCTAAGTTATTTGAATACCTGAAGAATATCGACATATATAATCTTATTTAACTCACAATGTACTTAAATATCATATGTTTCCACTAATGTATGGTTTTATCGTGTCAATGACCAAAGCAGTCGAGACAAGTTCATTTCCTAAATAAAAAAATTACCATTACACCCCTTTTATCCGAAATATTTACGTCTAGCATAGATGATGAATCCATTTGTGTTTTCATGAAAATTTGATTACTAGTGTTTCACAAAATGTTCTTTCGATCTAAACAATTCCAATTATGATTCTTCATTAAATTTTAAGTGATCTTTTAGTGTTACATATGCCCAGTCTATATAATTTTGAGACTGAAACTCTTCATTTCTACAGCTCATATAAAATACATCAAAATATTTTCACATGATAAAAATATTCAATTATTTGTACGTTGAACTTTCTAAGTACTAATGAAGATTGTATTGTGTCTAGTAGACAAGAATGAATAGTCCAAACATCTCTCTGAATGCAAATAAAATTATAATATTTAAAAGCTATTGAAGAAAAGAGATGAGAGAAGTTACCATCAACATTCAGAATAAAATATGCAAAACTCCTAACAAACTCTTTGGAGATCACTCTAGCGATGCAATTTTCACGTAATAGAGGAACATTTTCTAGTGCAGTAACTAAAGTTGAATGCTGTTGAGACCCTTAAACGAAATAGTTGTTCTGCGTGAGACAGACTGGAGGATTAAATCACTGTTGCCATGTCTACTTCAATATATAACGAAACCATGACAACTCAGTGAGCTTTTCTTTTCTGGATAAAATCTGATGTAATAGGATGAAATTCGAGCAAATTATGCCAGCAAGTGAAATTTTCAGGACAGTGATCCGGATAATTGGAAATCATTCCTGCAGACATCGATTCGGATTGTATTATGAAGCGATTATTACGTCAACGAATTATATCTTCACTTGCGTCTGTGTGACAATTTGATGTTGTTGGAAATTCTGAAATCTTGGTGTTCAATGATAAGCAAAATTAGGTGACGAGAGTGGTATATCTTGTCGACTTTTTGCATTATAACGCAGTTGAATTGTCGAAGAAAATTATTCATAAATGAACAAGCTGTTTTGGTACTATTCGCAACCTCATTTGAGTAGGGACTGGAACCTTTGGCGTTTAGTGTATCGCGGATCGAAAGTTGATAAAACGAATTTTATTTTTTATTCTTCAGGTTAAAAAAGAATATCATTTGGGAATTATTTTTGTAGATTGATAAACTTATCAACTAAACTACACCGCACAAAGAAGTTAGAGCAACATTTAAATATTTCAAATTCCTGTTTTTGGTAGACAACTAATTTCTCATGAGCAATGAAATGAAAGGAATAAGGATTTTGCCAGAAACGAATAATTTAAATTTTTGATAATAATGCAACGCGAATCACGAAATTTCACCCCGGGAGAATTTTCTGAGGTGGTGTTAGATGATCTAAGTTAGATTTATATAAGAATAGACTAAAGGTTTAGGGCAGGGGTGCTCAAACGATCGATCGCGATTACTTTTTGAGTAGATCTCGAGAAGGAAAAAATTTTTAATGAGTAGGTAACTGAACTACGAAATTCGTTACGTAATGAAATAACAACAATAACTCTGCTAGCGTCAAAAGGCGGCTTCATCAAAGGACCGCGCGGTACTTGTCAAAGAAAAGCTGCGTTTTGTATTCTTGCCGCTTTTCTAGAAATTTCGGTCGGCGCGTTTGACGAGAATATTCGAGACTTTCGTTACGCTGATATAAATGTTGCGCCTGCAGGCATTGGAGTCATCTGAATTGTAGCTTTATCATTAAATAGTACAGAATGAGTGCACAGAAGAAATCTGAAACGTATCATTTTAATAACGATTGGGAGGAAGAGATTCCCTTCTGTATGGTGAAGGATAAGTGCATTTGTCGTTTTTGTCGTGCGTAAGTTGCAATGCCTAAGCGTGGTAACTTAGAAAGGCATTATAAAACGGTTTATGAAATCTATGAAAAGGATTTGTCGCCACAAAGTGAACTAAGATGATAAAAAGTACGTGATTTGATATATTGTTTGAAAAAGAACAAACCATGTTCACAAGACCAGCCAAACAATCAGAAGCTGCTACGACCGCGTCATTTGAAATATCTCATAAATTGGCGAAACATAAGAAACCATTCGAAGATGGATCTGTTGTGAAGGAAGCATTCAATGAAGTGGGTGAGAGTTTATTTGTAGATTTTAAAAATGAAACAGAAATTATGTCTGCTATTAGAGAATTTCAGTTATCTGGTCCGATTGTCACAAGGCGTATTGAAGTCATGGGTAAGGACATGGCAGATAAACTAAAACATGATATCATGAAATATACATACTTTTCTTTACAGTGCGACGAATCCACCGATATAACAGACACTGTCCAGCTATGTATTTTTATTCGGATGGTATTCAATCACATGTTGGCTTAGGAAGAATTTTTGACGATCATTCCTCTGAAGGGGAAGACCCGTGGCGGAGATATATATGGCGTTTTCTTCAATTTTGTAAAAAACTATATGCTACCAATAAATAAATTAGTGTACATTACAACCTATGGAGCACCAGCAATGACTGGAAACAAAAACGGTTTTGTGGCATTTTGCCGAGCTAATGAAGATTCACTTTTATTTTTTCATTCCATTGCATTATACATCAACAATTTTGTATTCAAAAACTTCAAACACGGAGGAAATTATGGGCATTGCAAAAATATTGTGAATTTCATCCGTGCACGTAGCTTGCAACTGTGGCACTTAATATTGCAGTTGGAAGATAGGGAGTCAGCTGAACACACTGATTTATTTCTTCACAAGGGCGTCAGGTGGTCGGGTCGCGGAAAATTCAAAGAAAAGTTTCAAGAATTATTGCCAGAAATAACTGCTTCTCTAGACGAAAGAGGTTATGACACTTAGATGTTGAAAAACGAAAAATGGCTGACTGAATTTTTTACTGACATCAAATGCGCTTAAATATCATTAATGTGGAGCTTCAAGGTAAAGAAAAACTATTATTGAGATGATTAGCTCAGTAAACGCATTCAAAAGTAAATTGCAACTCACTATAGATCAACTGAAAAGTAAGGATCTGAAACATTATCCGTCTTTGAAATCAAGGATTCCTCAGTTGAATTATGATACATATAAGGCAGAATTATCAAATATTTTGGGACAATTCGAAATGCGTTTTCATGATTGCAGTAAATTGGCAAATATAGCATTATTATGAGTTATCCTTTTTTATGTAAAAACATAAACATTATCTACTGAAATAGCAAAGCAGTTTAATATGAACTCATGTTCTGTTGAAAATGAGTCGGTGCAGATTATATCAGATATACATTAAAAGCTTCAGCATATGACACAAAATTCTGGTGTTTCATTTTGAATAACTATGAGTTTTTTCATTGATATTATAGAGAAAAACCCAACTAAACCTAACCCAAACCTTGACTATAATAATGTATATTGTGCGGAAATCTAATATCTATATATGCTACGGTACACCCTACCTAGGCAGGCAGGAAGGTAGAGTGTATGTACCACAACCCTGCATCACACATACTTGCAGCCTTTCAGAGTCTATCGTAGGTAGTCTAAAAATATTGAGGTAGATCACCAGCAGTTCAATTTTGAGCACCCCTAGTTTAGGGTGTTCCATTCAAATGTTTCCTGAATGATTCGTAGGTATAGGGAAACTGGTATTCATGAGAGCAGACCTAGGTAAGGAAGACCTCGAGAAGCAACGGAGATCCATGACCGTTATTCAAGAATGTCCTTCTTGAGAAAACAGTTCGCTACTTTTAGGTACCTTCAGATACAGCTTCAACATAACAAAACATATCGCAGCTCAAAACCAAGTTCTAACCGCACAAATCGAATAGACCGATTCAATTTTGCTAGGGAACATGAAGCTGAGCTTCCGTTTGACAATTTCTCTTTCAAAAATGAAAATAGCACTTCACTCGAAGGAGGGTCTTTAGATGCTCTGAACGAATTTTGTCAACATTTTGTGTTGAGGGTCTATATCAGGTGATATAGAAATTCTCCGTTGAGATAATGGTTGGCTATTGCAAGGCTTCTTAAAATGCAGTATCGTCAGATCAGTGAAGTGCAGATTAGCACAGAAACGATACAAGAACGGCTCAGGAAATTGGGTTTGAGTCCCTGTGTTTCAGATCAAGGCCCAACTCAAACCGCTCGATTGAATTTTCCCGAGGAACATGCCGAGTGGTTAAATGCTGACTGAGAGAGTTTTATTAACAGATGAGTCAAGATATATAACTGATACTTTTTTATCTACTTAATGTTTTGGTGGAGGTTCAATAATAAAGTGGATAGGAATTTCTCTGAACGCCTGCACTGATTTGATCATCGTGAATAGAAAAATTCCAATGTTCGGAGATACTTGCACACCATTATTCAACCATAGGTAGGTAAAATGTTGTACTGGGCATATCTCTTATTTCGACGTCAGTACACTGAAGAACGTCGATCGAACATCAATATTGTAGAATAAGTTGGACGAAAGGTAAAAAAAATGATAATCTTTAACCAGAAAGCAAAAGATGAATGTTACATAGCCTCTTTCCTTTTTCAAATATAATACTTTTATGGGGGTTGATGGTCTCTTGGATCGAAGTGTTAACAACTACAGAATAGCATTTCGGGGAAAAAATGGTGAATGGTGGTGGTTTCTTTTCACACATGGTCAACGTGGCTTTCGTCAGTGCTTGGAAAATTCATATAGTGGTTTGTGAAGATAAAGTCAATTTGTTACCTGTCATTATCTGCGGAGCTTCCCTAATCATCACTCTCCAGGAGCCGATCTTCTGGTTCCAGACCCATGAGTATTATATAAGAAGAAGACGGTCATTTTCAAGTAAAATTGAAAAATATTTACGGTGTAAAGTTAGTTATCTCAAAGCATGATGAAACTGTGTCAAATTTAATGTCACTTCATGCTTAGAACAAAATCTTCGTCGAAATATATCAATAGTCTCTCTTACCAGTACTTGTTTGGTTGACCCCCAAATGAACTTTTTTTAAACAAGAATTTTTCGCTAGAACCGTGAATGTCCTAGTGGACTCAAATGAGTTCACCAATATTTTTGCTGAAATGGCTTGGAAAAATTTTTTCATCAAATCATCAATCAAAAAGGTTTCTTGTAGCAGTGTATTAAATACATTCTGTCAAAAAAGTACGAAAAATCCATCATAATATTTTTCGAACTCTTTTTTCACAATCGACCTCAATTCTCGCCACGAATTCTCTTTCATGTCTTTTGTCGATTCAAAACGGGTACCTCGAAGTCTTAATTTGAGTTTTGGAAGAAGAGAAAGGTCGGCCGGACACATATCAGGTGAATACGGTGGTTGTTCGATGGTGTTTGTTGAGTTTTTGGTCAGATATTCTTTTACAATGATAGCGCCTTGTAGATGGTGCATTATCGTGGTGCAAAATATATGAGTTTTCTCTCCACAAATCTGTTTTTTTCGACAAATTTGCTCTCTCAAACGCCGCATGACACTCAAGTAATATTCTTTATTTACCGTCTGGTCTTCAGGTAAGAATTTCGAGTGTATAACTCAACTGGCACTCCGAGGATAGTGAATACCTTTCAAAATTAAATGACAAAATGTTACTCGTACCCCAATCTGTCTTTCATTTTTTTATACAAACTTAAACTCTTTACTGTCCAAGTTTGATGAATTAGAATGTTTTATAGAACTGTCCAAACCTCATATCATATCCATTACGGAAACTTGTCTGAACGATGAAATTCCTAACTCTCTGGTTGATATTAAAGGATATGCTATCTATAGATGTGACAGACAAGATCGTAGGGGTGGGGGAGTTTGTGTTCACCTTAGCGATTATATTACCACAAGCTTCCAAACTTATACAGGAAAAATTAGAATTTCCGGCATTGATGTTTTATAAATTTGTTTATCAAAAGCTACCCTCCATTTGAATTTAACCTGTATCTACAGGCCACCTGTTATTATCCGAGATGCAGACTCTGAACTGGTCCAGTATCTAAATCTCATCTCCACCAGAGAAAACCTTGTTGTTGTTGGCGATTCCAACCTTCCTAGAGTCACCTGGCCGATTCCGAAAATTCCTGACTGTAATTCCGAAAGCGCTATCTCAATCTTTACTCGTTTTTTGCTGATTCGAATCCTTCACAGCTGATATCTAAGCCTACTCGATTTCGAACTGACAACACCAGCAAAGAACAATTCTTGACTACTCCGGATATTCACTCGCCAATAGGTATCTCTGATCAAGTGGTCATTAAGTCTGAAAGTCAAATCCTTTCACTTCCCTCACACTCCACTTCTTAATCGATGTTGACAGTTACTAACTTCCATGCAGTAAGAGGAGAGCTGTCTGAAGTTGACTGGCCTACTATTCTTAGACCCAGAGATGGCCCAGCGTGGTTCAGCAGTCACCTCAAGCATAGATAGGAATTCGAGAAAAAAGGTTTTTCTCATTAATCCCTTCAAACTTTGGCTCAATTGAGAACGCATGCAGATGATCCGTCATAAGAGAAACATCTGGAAGAAATAAAAGAGAACGAAGAGTACTACTGATTATGCAACACATCGCAATTTCTCGAATTATCTTCGCTCTTCCAGACGTGATTACGAGACCTCAATAGCAAACTCTGAAAGCCAAAAACGCCTATATAAATATATTAGAGCTGATTTGTAAAGTAAAGTGGGGACTCCCTTCTACATCGTTCTGATGGGAGCCTTTGTTCGACGGATGCTGAATCTGCGGAGGTGCTCGCTGAAACATACTGATGACACCCTTCCCCAGCTGCTGTCACCTCGAGTCGAGGACACAATATCAGATATGTCATTCACAGCCGAAAAGGTGAAAAAGTATGACTGGATGGAATTACTGTTGATCTATTTAAAAACAATGCTGACATCCTTTGTTACCCACTGTCTCAGATTTGATTTATTCTTTCGAACACTCCTGTTTGCCTTCTTCGTGGAAGGTTGCTTCCATCACTGCTATCTACAAAAAGGGCGATAAACTAAACCCTTGAAAATATTGCCCTATCAGCCTACTTTTTATACCTTCAAAGATAATGGAATCAATCATTGCGGACGAAATTACTATATTTCGGAATCGTCATAATGTCATACCCAAAGAACAGCACGGGTTCGTTGAGGGAAAGTCCACTACGACTAACCTACTGGTTAACCTACTAGTCCAAATCCCTCGACTCTAAAATACCCAATGATGTGCTCTACGTGAACTTTGCAAGAGATTTTGATCGCACACCAACGCGCCGGCTTCTTCACAAGATTGATCACTGTGGTGTGAGAAGGAGACTGTTGCTTGGATTGAGAGCTATCTGACCGATAGGCGATTCGTGTTTAGAGTTGGGAGTTCAAATTCTGCTCCAAGGTCCGATACTAGTGGTGTACCTCAGGGCTCTGTGCTCGGCCCCCTTCTCGTTCTTTTGTATGTGAGTGATCTAACTTTTCATATCAAGAGCAAAAAAGCCTTCTATGCCAACGATGCCCAAGCTATCCTACAACCTATGCGGCTCAACATTACAAGGAGTTTTATCGCATGTCTATTTGGGGGTGAACATTAATAGTAACCTGTGTTGGTCGGACCACATACGTGCGGTGTGTAAAAGAACTAACTCGCTACTCTATCTTATTCGTCAGTCTTTCGCGGAGATTTCGTTTAGTGCGTCCATCAAAGTTTATAAAACGTACGTGCGATCATTGATGGAATACGCCGCATGGTGTCCTGTTTCGTTACGCGATCGGGATTTGTTAGATGGTATGCAACGCCGAGCAACACGTTTGTCGTACGGGCGTACAAGACCGACGTACCAGGAACGTCTGACTGCCGCCGATCTCTTGACGTTCAATCAGCGCAGGCTTAGGGGTGATCTGATCTCTACATTTCGAATAATTAAATTTAACTACGCGCACCTAGAAGGCTTGTACAGGCTCAGGTCTGATACCCGTCTGCAAGGCCATCAAATGAAATTGAAAAAGAGCTCTTCAAAACAACGAAACGCCAATATTTTTTAGTGATAGGGTATTTGATGTCTGGAATAGCTTAGGGGATGAGGTGGTTGACGCGTCGTCGACCAATATTTTTAAAAATGGTCTTGATCGGCCTGTTTTCTCGTGAACTCTCCGCTACCTTAGTATTAGTGTTATTTTACTTTTTAAGCATACTTGTTAGAAACATCACCTTGAGTTTTGATCGAATTTAACGTGGTGTTTTTGTTTCGGTTCTGTTGGACTGGTTTGCGCATATGCATGTCTCATCACCAGTTACAATTGTTTTTGATGAAGTCGATTCATCGTAAGCCTTCTGTAACATTGTCAGCGATTCGGCAAACGATACTCTATTTGCAATACAAAATTTGAGCCAAATTTCTTATTCTACATTTTTATCCATTGTGAAAATTGCTAAACACACTTGTGTGAACTGATAAAATCGAGCACTGTAAACAAACTAAATGTCAGATCGCTTTCAAACTCCGCATCAGTATAGAAAGCAGTTGTGCCAACATCAAACATTTTGACAATCGTTTTATGTAGATTTTTTAAATAATCAACTCCCGGTACTTTATTGACACTATGTATTACGCCAGCTGTTTTAATATTCATTATATCGAATATTCGTTTTTGTTTAGTTAGTAATTTAATTCATTCTGCTACGTCATAATGCTTTCATATTTTAGGAGAATTAATTCTTTTATTCTGATTTTGACAGACTTCATTATATGTCATTTATGTGTCTATGTATACTCATCAATTGAAATCGGCAGCGACTGGGTTTCCTTTGTTGTTAATTTCACTAAAAGAGAATTCCACATAAACGGCTTTATAATTATGACAGAAAATCAATCGCAAAGCGTAGCTTCTCGACGAATATTCCGCGAATGTTTGATAGAATACGAGGGGAAAATAAGATGAGAATATGAGTTCCGTCTCTTCCCAGAGGTGTTTAATATTCATTTGAAAATTACAACGCAGAAGTTCGTGTAGAGAAGACGAAAAAATTTAATCTAAGGTTGCAGGTCGAATGAATTGAAGTTATACTAGCTGTTCATTCAGTGTGTAGTTGCATTCAAATTTTCTGCATGTCCTGGAATAATTTTCAAATGTTTGGGATCTTTCATTAAAAAGATCATAACAATTTAATGCTTTTTACATGGAACAGGCTATGTTTCTCATTATTTTTGAAAATAAGGTGAGCTTTTCAGATCAGTATATGCTTCAACTTGACCGTTTTCGTCTTATAAGTTTAATTTCAGTATAAAGTGAAAAAGGGACGTTAATATAATTTGAGTGACACTCCAAACACACAAAACGCAGTCCACCTACTTCCAAAACAATAAAATCAAGCCGGGCACCACCGAAATCCGAGTTGATGATATCGTAAAATTCACCGAAGAAGCAAGAATTTTTGGATATATATATATATATATATATATATATATATATATATATATATATATATATATATATATATATATATATATATATATTATAATAATAATTGTATTTACAATAAATGCTTGTATCTATAATTTTGGTGTGTAAGAAAAAAGCACAAGTGTGAGCTCAGGAAATGTAACAGGGGAACCATACTATCTTGTATATGATTCAATAAGCGAGTGAAAAAACCTGAGGGAAAAACTCGTTTCCCTGTCGCTATTGCACTAGCAATAGCTTGTCTGTTTATGTTGTGTCAGTTTCGTGTGTACAAAAAGAGTACCAAAGATTTTTCTGCTTTGCCGCTTCATTCTCTCTTGCATTCCATGATTTCCGAACGAAGACAAGGGTGGAAGAAAGGGAAGGAAGGACAGGAATCTGTAACAATGGAAAAAAAAACCAGCAGAAAAATATTTCAACAATCATACTTCTTATATGTCTAAACAAATCTGAGAAAAGATTTTACATAGCAATCAAGGTCATGAAAAGGACTAAGCAGATAATAAAAAAATACATAACCTGCGATATTTCCTCAAATTCCATCTCTGTTTGACCGAGAGGGACCCGATGGCCAGGTTCAAGCTTCCAAGTGATGATCTATAGATGTTTTAGAATCATTATGAACCTAATAATCTGGGTTGACATCGCCCATATATTATTTCTTCGTGGAACTTGTTTAATTTCAAGAAAAATTTGTGAAAAAATTTCAACAGTCATTCGAAAAATATGACATTTGTCATATATAATATGTAATGATTTTATAAATTTTTCGAAAATTTTCAACTGTCTTTTGTTCCTGTGAAGCAAATAATGATATCGTCTACATAGTGATACGAATATAAACAATATTTACTAAGTGGATAATTATGAATTAATTCCTCCAAATTATTCATGAATATTTCTGCTAACAAAGGACTGAACGGATACCCATAATCAAGCCGTCTTCACTAGTATAATATTTGGTATTGAAGTAGAAATAGATTTGATCTAAACAAATTTGTAATAATGACAGAATATCTGATTTAATGATCGTATTGACATGATTATGTTCTAATAATTCTTTAACTAAGTAGTATGTATCTTTCAGAGGAATGTTAGGAAATAGATTTTCAACGTCGAAAGAAAGGAGTTTGGAATTAGGTAGTATAATTGTATCTCTGATATTGGCAATTGGTTCGTAAGTATTTTTGACCGAAAATTCAGATTTAAAGTTGCAATGTTTTATTAGCAAGTCGTTAAGGAATGTCGAAAGTTAGTTATCCTTCCATTTTCTCGGGAAGATGAAGAGAGGAAATACAAAGTGACCAGCCACACTCATAGCAAACATCAAGGTGATGTTTCGTCCCCCCTCACCAGATGTCAACTTGCCTATTTGCTTTACTCCCTTAGTAGAAATAGCTTTCTCATTTTTGTGTACCGTCGAGACTCCCGTTTCATCAGCATTGTAAATTTTCGAAGCTGGAAAACTATATTTTTCCTGAACAGCTGATCATAAAAATGATCTACTGGAGGTTTATTGAACCCAACGGCTCTCGCGATACTAGTTGACTCTGGAGTTCTGAAAGTTATATATGGAAATCTTTTTGAAAAGCTGTAGTAAAAACCTTTTCCGGCTATTTGTCCCCCTGTTGAATCTATGAGGAATTTTTGGTTGCTTTGCGAATTGAAAAGCCAGTTTCAAAAATTCCGCTTTCGTAAGTGGCATCATCCGATTATCTAGATAGATAACATGTTCATGAGGTTGCAGAGCTTGATCGTTGAAAAACATGTGCTTCAACCTCCTCAACTTCAGCTTGAACTCCGTTTCTTCCCCATTACCTATAGCTTTTATTTTATCCTGGAGAATACTTCTTGGAACACCATACCGTTCAGCAGCTCTTCTTATAAATAGATTTCTCTCTTGATCACTCCGGATAGCACTTTTCATAGTATTTTCATCCCAATTTCCTCTAGTTGTTTTTCTCTCTTTGAATTTTGGCATTTTCTGTGACGAAAACATCAGATTTTCACTTATTTCTTCCTTATTGCTGTACAAAAGCGACTTTTGACATAAAGATAAGCAGACGACTTGACATGACAGAGCAACTGGGATTCATAATTTCACTTTTTCATTCATAAAATCCAAAAATTCACCATTCATGAAATGGCCGCGGTTACCCGTCAAACAAGTGCCCGATTCTACCCGACCGAATCTAGCCGAACAGCTTCAAATATTTAACATATTTCTGAACTATAATTATAACCTTTTTGAATAAGTAAAATGCCATGGTAAGATACTTGCACTGTACAGAAAAAACTGAGTGTGCGGCACAGACAAAAGAACCAACACTAGTAGATCGACTGTCACGCGTTGTTCACTGAACTGACACGGCTCATAGACTCGCACGTATGGCTATATGTTGCGGCCGTTATTTTGACGTGGCGCCTGTTTGCGGAATTTTCTGAAACTAGCTTTGGCTGGGGGTTCCCGCCGGCCGGGCTACCCGAGTCTCCCCTAGTTATAAGCTTAATAATGGAATATAGTGAAAAGAAACAGTCTAAATAGGAATTTATCAAAAATTGAAAAACATCAATCTAAAAGCGTGTAACATTATTATCATAAATAGTGAACACCCATTCAGCGCGCATGATGAAAATATTAAATAAAGGATGGAAGTTGAAAATAACTACAAAGATATGCGTACAATCTCTGTATCAATTCAATGTTTGCTCAAAGGTACAATTAAGTATAGAAATAAAGCGGATGATAATGGATTATTACTTACCCCTTTGTGAAAGGGCTATAGAAAACTTCACTAATAAATAAATAAATGTATTAAATCATAAACAATATGCAAGACTTATTACTTCATAGATGCAGATGGAAGTGAGACAGTAAGGAAATCTTCACGCTTATGAATTCGTCAGATGAGGAGTGCTACTAGTGAAAGGAGGATTGAACAGTGTGACATCAGAGGTGATATAATTATGCTATAAAGGCTATTACAGCGTTAGTCACCTCTTGTTTGCACCCTTATTAATTTTGTATCTACCTAATTTCATATATATATATATATATATATATATATATATATATATATATATATATATATATATATATATATATATATATATATATATATATATATATATATATATATATATATATATGTATTTCTACTTAATTCTGTATGTTTCAGCTGAAGACGGTCGAGAGACCAAAATTCAAATACTGAATTTTAATGAACTCATGTGATTATACACCTGGAAAGCACCCAGTGATTCACCCGATAACATAATACGAAATCAAATTGACTTCATCATCATCAACAAAAGGTTTCGTGATGCAATAAAATCAACGAAGACCTATCCTGGTGCAGACATTGCGTCAGACCACAACCCTGTTATTTCTCAATTTCAGATTGAACTCAAAAAGCTGAACAAAGCTCTCCCAAAGAACCGCATTGACATCAGAAGGTTAAGAGATGAAAATATCAGAGAACAAGTCAGGAATACAATTGGCACATGCTTGAGAAAACTAGAGGAAGAACAAGAAACAACTCCAGGAGACAAGTGGGAAAACCTAACCAAAACAATGGATTTAAGATGCAAGCAGTACTTACAGAGGAACAACGACCAGACAAGGAGTGGATGAAGGATGAGATTAAGAACATGATGGACAGAGGAAGAACTGAGAAGAATAGAGCCTCACAAGAATATAAAAATATCAACAAGGACATTAAAATCAAAATAAGACAAGCAAAGGAGGAATGGATGAACCAAAACTGCCGGGAAATAGAAGAACTCGAGCAAAAGTACGACTATGCTGGTGTACATAAAAAAAACAGATGGTGGGAAAAGCAGATATAAAGCAGCAACCTTAATGGACAACGATGGCAAGGTTATTATAGACGACGCTGATAAATTACAAATATGGAAAGACTACATATTAAATTTCTTCGGAGACACTCGTTCTGAAATACGTGCATCACAAGCAACTACCGGACCATCAATAACTCGTGATGAAGTACTACATGATCTGAGGACAATGAAAAGTGGGAAGGTGCCTGGCCCAGATAACATCTATATAGAATTGTTAAAGCTCTTTGATGACAATGACAGACTCCTGGATCTTTTGACAGGACTATTTAACG
This sequence comes from Cryptolaemus montrouzieri, assembly GCA_013387265.2. Lineage (NCBI taxonomy): Eukaryota > Metazoa > Arthropoda > Insecta > Coleoptera > Coccinellidae > Cryptolaemus > Cryptolaemus montrouzieri. The sequence continues at coordinate 34,296,990 of JABFTP020000103.1, forward strand.
ACGTCTATGATACTGGCCAAATTCCCAGAAAATGGCTTATTTCAACTTTCCTGACCATCCCAAAGAAGACGACATCTAGGAAATGTGACGACTACCGACTAATAAGCTTAATGAATCATATAACTCAGCTCTTTCTGAAGGTTATCCACCGACGAATATACAGCAGATGCGAGGAACATACCTCTGAGACGCGGTTTGGTTTTCGTGAGGGTCTTTGGACCAGAGAGGCCATATTCTCGTTGAAAGTTCTAATCCAGAGATGCAGAGATATGAGCCAGGATGTGCACATTTGTTTCATTGACTTCTCCAAGGCGTTCAATAAAATCAGGCACGACAAACTCATCCAGATATTAAAAACATCTAATACCGATGAAAAGGATATAAGAGTTATCACCAATCTGTACTGGGAACAGCGTGCGACAGTAAAATTGGATAATGTGAACATCTCGGAGGAAATGGAAATATGTCGTGGAGTACGACAGGGATGTGTTCTCTCTCCAACACTGTTCAACCTGTACTCTAATCTTAAGATCAGAATGCTCAGCTGTTTATGGAGTAGAGTCAGTTAACAAAGTGAGAATTGCCATGATGTTAGCCAATGTCCGGAACGGATAAGGCACCCTAAGAAGAAGAAGAATAATACATAGTTTAATTTCAGGAAAAACTTATTATCATCATGATTAACTATCGCGTAGTAAAAGCCGAATCAATTAACTATTCTAATGCAGTGCTCAGAATCATACACTTGAATTTCTTTCACAGGCAGACAAATTTCTGATTTTATTTTTCAGAAAATTTTTCCTGTTCGTGTTATTTTCTAATGAGCTTCATTGGAGTTCGCTAAAATCGTTTTAAACTTTCGAAGCACTTTACAATAAGTTTACACATCTTCCCTGAAAATTTGCCACATAAATTCTGCATGGCAATGAATTATTTCCATGACTATTTTTTATGGCATGTTCACTAATTCTTCACTAGTACAATTCATAGTATTGTCAAGAAAGAAAAACGGGAATTAAAAAAAAAACAAAATTTCAAAGAAGTATTCAAACTGAACGATAATCATATGGAAAATGTTCGAAATAAACGATTGATAACTGGATGGGAATTAAAAATCTAAAGGTTATTGCACTAATTCATTCTAAAGTTACGTAATAACTAAGCTGACCAAATGGTACCTGATATTTATGGTCTGAATGCCTGGGCACAACACGATTGCAGACAACGAGAAGGCGGATTCTCTTGCCAGGAAAGCCGCCAAGACGAGATTTATTGACCGGAACTAGTTCTTGGTATAACTAACTCTACGGTACAGGACACGATCAACACCAGGATAAGAAAGCTACACGCTAACAGGTGGAAATTTAACCTTATCACGTGTCATACACAAATCAAACCTCTGTTGGAAAAACCTAGCAAGAAGTTCACTGAAGAAGTTCTTAGACTGGGCAGAAAAAATTGATCACCGTAAGAAGCCTAATAACTGGACATGTGAGGCTTAAAAGCATATACACACAATAGGCATTTATTGTGCAGAACCTATACGTAGACTTTATAGTGAAGAAGAAAAAACACCTTGTTAACAAATGCGAAACTCTATTCTGGAAAAGACGAAAAATGTTAGGGGACAAAGAAACTTTAACAGAGCTAAGCGAAAGGGACTTGGTAAATGGAGTTCTAAGCCTTGGTAAAGAGATAACCCTGAACATTCAGGGATGAGTGTCAGAGGAGAAGCATAATAAGCCATGAATGGCTGCATTGGCATAGAACTCTGAAGTCACAAGACAAAATACAATGCGAAATAGTCGCTCTGAAAACCAAACTATCCATATCAGACCTTGATAGAGATGATTTTCAATGCATTTGAACTACAGTGGACAAATTTCGAATTATTTTTGGATGAAGAATTCATTGCTGCAAATACATTCGAGGTACTGCTTTTGAGAATTTTCTGAAACAGTATTGACAGTATAATTCTTTCCCTATTTTCCTCAGTAGGTTTATTTCAATAAACATAGGTGATCCTGTATAATTATATTATGGAATCAATGAAAACTTTATTTGGATGTCAATAATAATCAATTTCATAGATCTTTCCATCTGTATGTAACCTCAAGTAATTTTGTTGTATAAAGGAAAATTTTTCGAATTTTCCTTTATAAAATTTCATGAACATTTTCCTTCGAGCCTAGTTATTAGAAGTGATTATTTCAGCTTGTGATTGTTCGTAAAATATGAAATTCTTGGCTCCATTTCCAGGAAACTAATATTCGGCACAGATGGTGCACCTTCATAACGTAGGAAATAGGTGTTCTTATTTGTTCATACAAATAAACAGCTGAGGTATTGAGTTAATAAATGAAAGAGATATGAATTCTGCAAAAACATATAGGCTGTGCTACGTAATGTAGATATCTAAATATTCTATTAGAACGCAAATTTTCAGAGATTTCCAAGGGCAATTAATTAATCACTTATTGTTACTTCAATTAAAAACCATAGTTGGCCCTGAAGATCAAGATCTCCTGATATCTTTTTGAAAATCAATAACAATAACACCAAATAAATTGAAAATCTCTGTAAACGATGAATCATAGTATAATATCTATGTATCAGAGTATAACGAAAGCCATATACCCTGTGAGTAAATTTCAACACTCTTTGATATTTCCCTATGGAGGCTAGCCAGAGATCAATTTCTATTTACCTCTGGTCCGAAGAGATGGGTGTGGATGTAAAAAGTAGCCCAATGAATTATTAAAGTGAAATAGATGAATCTTTTTTGAGATAAAATAATAACTTGCTCTTCACTTTTTTCAATAACATAAAAAATAAATTTTGACACTAGTCGAGAATTCCACAAAGTTTATACAAAGGACACAAAGAATTTTTCAAATTAGTTCAAGTTTTGTCTAACTGAAAATGAGACAACAAATGCTTGATCTATAATTTAAGCCGCACTAAAAATTCTGGTTAACACTATGTACAAAAATAGCATCAAACATGTAAAAAAGTAGGAGCACATAAATACTTCAGAGTCGTTTGAAGATTTTTTCGCTGAGAAGTTGAACTTCTGAAAAAGTTGAGAGGGTTTTGCTCCAGAAAGTAGACTCAATCAGAACTGCAGAAATTCAGTCTCTTCCAAATGAAATATATGTCTCTCCCAATAGGTTATCTCCTCCATGAATTATCTTCACTGTACTTCCGTTACTCGCAAAAAAATTTCGTATCTCATCTAAAATAGACTTTTCGGGTTATTTAAAAATTATCTTCTCCAGAAACCTGTAATATTCCAAGAAAATCGCAACCTGAACAAAATCTTTTAGGTTTTTCGCGGTTATCTCGCAAAATATGCGTATTTTGAGAAAAATAGTAGAGGTAATCTTCAATTAAATTATATAGATTTCTTATTTGAGCAAAACTTTCCAAGAATCACTTTTTATAGACGGTTTTTTGATGAGAAAGTTGCAAAAAAATGACAACAACTCTCTTTCCAACATTTTTCGCATTTTTTTGTTGAGGATTAGCGTTATATTCAAATAGAAAAGTTGTGGAGGATGAAATTTCTTACATCTTATACAAAAAGTTTTTGTGTGATCTGCTCACAATGAATGGGGAAAACTAGGCCCTTAACCACGTATAACCAGAACATCATAGTACCTTCCCTATAGCTGAGTAGTTCTCACGAATTTGCGAAAAGTGACTTCGTTTAATATGAGAATATAATTTGTGATAATTGACAGTTTTATATATTCAATATATAGTACACAAGTAACTTATCTCAGCTGACTATGTGGTCGCCACTTTTTTCGATTTAAATAAAAGTAAAGGGCTGATTTTAAAAGATCAATTATGAAGGAATGATGATTCAAGTCAGGGAATATTACCCTGAAGCCTACGTGGATAAATGCATCATTTTCAGTAAAATTTTTTATATTGGATACAGTTTGATATTGCTCTGCTATAGTCGCAACTTGTTGTGAAAATGATGGCAGAGCTTCTTCTAGATTTTGTACTAGTTCAGTGATAGGAACATTAATTTCTTTCTTAATGGTTTACGTACTGACTTGGTTTTTCCATATTTATAATATGAATTGGTTTTTAAAATCAATTACGATAAACTGCTTTTCTAATAGAATGCGGAAGAAAATATTCCAGAGATTTATCTTTATATTCCAATCATTTTCTAAGCCAACATTTTGTTGAATGAATATTGCATGTAATGGTTGTCAGAAGACTGGTTACGGTGCAAAATCGTAATACTTTGTGTTCATTGAGTGCTGTAAGCATTAATTCAATATTGGCTTGAATTATACATTAGAAAATATTGCGTTCTTTAAGATTAGCCCAGGTTTTTCAAAAAGGTTTGAATCTACAAAAAGTAGCGAAACTCATTTTATAACTTACACTGGTCAAAATTTCTGATGTGAATTCCTCATCGTATCACATAACAAACGTTTTTCTTTAGTTTCCTCTTTTGATTTGATATAGTCATTTTTACCAGGGCATATCCTAGAATTTTGGTTCTTCTCTCAAAATTCAATAACTTCTTTTCTATACGCTACATCTTGACATTTCATTTCTGTAAGCCACGTCTTCCACAAGTGTCACGTTTAAAAAAAGGTCTTGACGCGGATAGTAATTTGTTTTTCCAAAGATTAGGTTTCAATATATAGTAATAATTCTTTTTTTCGTTAGTCTTCAAATTTGTATAACTTTTCGTTAACTGCTGAGTCAGAACTTCACATAACATCATTTTTTCACTATTGGCTTTACATTTAAATATTTTACAAGTGCCGTTACCTTAGCTTGAGGAGAAGACGGATCATTGTTTTCAGAATTTCTAAAACTCTCTTCCAGAATTTTTCACTTCGCCGTTTTTCGTTTTTTTTCTAGGTTCGCCATTCTAGCATACAAAATTGCTCCACGCTTCGTCAATTGACGTTTACGACGAGCAGCTACTAATTCTTTTTTATTTTTAACTTGACCCGCCATCTTGGATGATTCTTTCGTTTTCTATGATAATATGATCCAATCTTTCTTTTCCATTGTTTCTTCTTTTTCCGTTTTGCTCTGCAACTGATCATAGATATCATTTTAATTTCTCTTGTTGTTTTTTATTCAAGTATTTCTGATGTTCCTTTTCACGAAGCTTTCTTAATGCAAAGACCTTAAAAGTATATATATATATATATATATATATATATATATATATATATATATATATATATATATATATATATATATATATATATATATATATATATATATATATATATATATATATATATATATATATATATATATATATATATATATATATATATATATATTCTTCTGAAAAGAGAAGATTTACAAAAATTGGAATAATTGTATTTCACTAAATGCTTATATCTATAATTTTGGCGTGTGCCAGAAAAACACAAGTGTGAGCTCTCAGGAAAATGTAACAGGGGAACCATACTATCTTGCGTACGATTCAATAAACGAGTGAAAAACCTGAGGAAATAACTCGTTTCCCTGTTGCTCTTGCACTAGCAATAGCTTGTTTATGTTGTGTTAGTGTAGTGTGTATATGAGGAGTATCAAAAATTCTTCTGCTTAGCAGCTGCAATTTTCAGACGAAGACAAGGGTGAAAGGAAGGGGGTTTGGAACAGGAATCTGTAACAATGGAAAAAGAAAACCAGCAGAAAAATATTTCAACAATCATACCTGATTCTTATATGTCTAAACACACTAAAATTTAAGAAAAATTTTACATAGCAAGTAAGGCCACAAAAATACATAATCTTAAAAGTAAAAAGTAGCTATGAAAATTTATTAAATTTACAATTAATTATTACAAATGAGTGTTAATTGTTAAAACAAATAGATCATAAATTAGAATTCGATTCGAGGTTATGTTTGATTTTATCATTCCTGTATGAATGAAGTGAGGAATGATGAAATCAAACATGACCTACGAAATCTAATCAAATATTAACCTCAAATCGAATTACGATTCGAGGCAGAATATCTACCCTCAAATATGGGAAACAGCATAATGATTATTACTAATGAAATAATTATCTAATATTCAAATGGTGTGAGGCAATGATGCATAGAAATGTAACTTTTAAATAATTAATTGAGAACCTTTTGACAACATGTCGCTTTGCGCCTTGCAACAATGATATGGCTTCATTGACAATGCTGTCAACTACCAAATATTTATAAGCGCGGCAACCTACGATCCGATAGAAAGGTACAATCTAAGTTTCAGTAAAAAGTGACAGAATGATTTTTTTCTGGGACCCACATAAAAATCATATTTTACAATCATTTCTCACTCGGTATCTAATAAAAAATGTACTGTTAAATGCAGTATTTTTAATAAAAGGGATAGCCAAAACTAGTCAAATTTATAGCACCATAAATTGATGATATAATATTATTTAAATAATTTTAAGTTTGGGACACCATGAGGGAATGATTTTTAAAGTGTTGGGTTACCTACCATTTGTTTGTGTGAGATGAAAACACCTAAAAGAAGTATGTCACAAGCAGCTCATTTGTTTAAACTATTGTTAACAATTTCAAACGTCAGCAACACTAAGATAAAATTCGAGTTCAAACCAGATGTCGTCTAAAATTCGATGACATTTAATTATTTCTTGTTTATCATAGAGTTAATGCATGCGTCTATGTTCAGAGGTTTCACAACGGGAGGTGCATATGAAAGTGGAAAAGAGAAGCATTATTGACGACAATTGGCACAATTCTGAATCAATATTCGAGTTCGATCCCTCAAAATGATGAGAAATGTTCAATATCGTGATTGAATTACGCAGTTGATTCATTACGACCGCGAAAACTTTTTAATGCGCGGGGAAAATTGTTAATATGTGAGGAAGTCGGCCATTTTGAATTCGAACGGAAATGAAAAATTAGGTTAGTTTTAGTAAGAAATGGTTCTTTGTCTTACTAGAACATCCATGAAAAACACAACTACACGCCATGAGGTGAATAAAATTTTTCGATTTCAGGTGAATATCGGAATGAAAAAAATTCTTCGCGCTCCTTTTCAACCAATTCTTGTAATATTTTGAGGATCAATATGTCCAATTGTTCAGAAAGGCTGAGTTATCGACTGAATGCCCCATTCGAATTTTTTAGTGAAAAAAAACGTTCCAGCGATCTTGAAATATTACTCATATTCGAGTCAGCCATATTGGATTTCACCGAAAGTGAAATTTCGATACAATTTCTGAAAAACCTAGTCCTTTGGCTTTTCAATGAATCAAGAACGTATGATCTAGCTCTAAAATTTCGAAAGTTATAATGGAAAAAAATTGTCCGGCTTTCTTTGGCGCACCCTATACTACTCTCAACAGGCAACTCTCCCCTACTTATCATTTAAGGAAAAAATATATGTTGTAATCATCTTTGTACCTCAGTTAGTGTTCAGCACTTCAAAATGACCGACGGGTCGATACCAGCCGTGTATTAACCAATGAAAGTTGAAAATTGTCAAGAGTGTTTTTTCCCTTTCATATTTTGAGATGGATTTCCACAAAATAAATATGTCATTAATTATACTCAACAACTGCCTCTGAATTAAATCGTTTGGGTTTGATCCATTCATTATGAAGTGTTTCTATGTCTCTACTCATTTTCGGGGGAAACTCAGAAAGAAAATTATAAGATTAATATTTGAGTTCTACTAGATACATGATATTTCAATTTTTTCAGAATATTCTTGAGGATATCATCACACTACTTGTAGAAATATTAATCCCCAGAATGAATACGACAAATAAAACCCGAAACTGTTCTTTTGTCTCATTTAAGTTTGAGTGCCTTCTGCGAGAAAATATCATTCAAAACGCTACATTTTCTGAAAAAAACGTGGAAATGTTTCGAAAGAAAACGTATACCATTAGTGAAATTCGCAGTATGGACGACTATTCGAGTTTGTTATTTTCAGTCCTGCGAAGCATTTCGATCATTATTCCATTTCGGGTAATTCAGATTATACCCCATTTCGCGTAAAACACGACTGAAAATAGTGCTAGAAAAAAGTAGAATGCACTATTTCTATTGTATTCAAAATAAACTCCTTTTATGTCTGTATTCATTTGACTTTCATCGTCGATGCTCATTAATCAATGGGGTAAACTCAATACGAAACATTAACAATAATGATCGGGTAAGAACCTAATTAATTATAATTTTTGTTAATTGAAAATGACATTCATCATAAATCTACGAAGAATAGTCTGCGATTTTCAATGTTCTCACGATAAAGAGGGTGTTTTCTTTTTTCACGGGAATTACAGAGTTTTAATTGATATTATTTTTGCAGAAAGTACGAGGATGGTCTGAAAAGTTTCCGACCTCTACGTGAAAATGGTAGCACTCGTAAATAAAAGCTAGTGAATTTTCATTGATTATCTGTTGACACCTCCTCACCAAACCTTCAGCCATTTTGGACGCGCAGTTGTTATGGAAAAGTCGTTTAAGGGAGTTGATGTGAGTGTTTTGTGACGAGATCGAGTATCGAACTGTCATTAAATATTTGACTTTGAAAGGCATTCGCCTATTCAAAATGAAAAATGAAAACTGTCGAAAAAACGGCCACATTTACAAAAACGAAAATTTGGTTTCACCAAGACAAACCATCGTTTTACACCTCAGCGGTTGCCATGGCGAAAATCAACGAGTGACGGTTCGATCTGGTTGACCTTACTGACCACATCTAACCGCAATCGACTTCTTTGTGTTCCTTCAGCTAGAAATTACGCTCCAAGGAGAGAGATTATAGTCAAATGAAGAGGCAATCACCTTCGTGAACCACTATTTATGGGTTACAAAGATGGTAACATCGCTGGAAAAATGTGTAGAGTTACAAGGAGACTGTTGAAAAATTATTCAAGAAAAAGTCTTGTATCTTTGTTAGGTCGGAAACTTTTCAAACCACCCCCATAGTGGAAATTGAATGAGTAATCGAACAAAAAATAAAAATGGGCGGATACCTTTTAAAAGTTCCTGTGAAGCTATTCATTATCATTCAAAACGATACATTTTCTGAAAAAAATGTGGGTTTTCGAAAGAAAACGTATACCATTAGTGAAATTCGCGGTATGGACGACTATTTGAGTTTATGATTTTCAGTCCTGCGAAGCATTTCGATCATTATTTCATTTCGGGTAATTCAGATTATACCCCATTTCGCGTAAAACATGACTGAAAATAGTGCTAGAAAAAATTAGAATGCAATATTTCTATTGTATTCAAAATAGACTCCTTTTATGTCTATATTCATTTGACTTTCATCGTCGATGCTCATTAATCAATGGGGTAAACTCAATACAAAACATTAACAATAATGATCGGGTAAAAACCTAATTAATTATGATTTTTGTTAATTGAAAATGACATTCATCATAAATCTACGAAGAATTGTCTGTGATTTTCAATGTTCTCACGATATAGAGGGTGTTTTCCAATCATTTCTTTTTTCACGGGAATTACAGAGTTTTAATTGATATTATTTTTGCAGAAAGTACGAGGATGGTCTGAAATGTTTCCGACCTCTACGTGAAGATGGTAGCACTCGTAAATAAAAGGTAGTGAATTTTCATTGATCATCTGTTGACACCTCTTCACCAAACCTTCAGCCATTTTGGACGCGCAGTTGTTATGGAAAAGTCGTTTGAGGGAGTTGATGTGAGTGTTTTGTGGCAAGATCGAGTATCGAACTGTCATTGAATATTTGACTTTGAAAGGCATCCGCCTATTCAAAATGAAAAATGAAAACTGTCGAGAAAACGGCCACATTTACAGAAACGAAAATTTGGTTTCACCAAGACAATCCACCGTTTTACACCCCAGCGGTTGCCATGGCGAAAATCAACGAGAGACGGTTCGATCTGGTTGACCTTACTGATCAGATCTAACTGCAATCGACTTCTTTGTGTTCCATCAGCTAGGAATTACGCTCCGAGGAGAGAGATTATAGTCAAATTAAGAGGCAATCACCTTCGTGAACCACTATTTATGGGTTACAAAGATGGTAACATAGCTGGAAAAGTGTGTAGAGTTACAAGGAGACTGTTAAAAATTATTCAGGAAAAAGTCTTGTATCTTTGTTAGGTCGGAACTTTTCAAACCACCCCCATAGTTAGAATTGAATGAGTAATCGAACAAAAAATAAAAATGGCGGGAAACCTTTCAAAAGTCCCTGTGAAGCTATTCGCGGAAGTAATGAAACTACGAAAAGGTTCCAAGCTGTTACAACAATATTTGAGATGTAATTCGGCTTTAATTTCATTGAAATCGATTAACGATTATAGGAGCTAAAGTTTTGATCTTGGGAAACACTCGATATTTGAGTAAATGTGGAAAAATATTCAATACTCATTCGGAAAATTGAAAATATATTAAACTTCTCCATACTGAAATGTAAATGTTGATTAATGGTGATTCAAATGGTTTAGCGAATTGATTAATCTGCAAACGATATCAACTCAACTGCTTTCCACATCCAAGTGTAGACAATTTCCCCCATAATTCGCTTGGACTAATTGTGAACATCGTGGGATAATGCAATTCGTTTTACCCTTGTTTATGTAGGAGTTACGCAAGTGACGTCATGCGTCGATACAGACAAAACATCGCCAAATGGCCGACATAGTATGGGAATATCGTGCCAAAATCGCGTATTTCAGAACAAGGTATCGCGGAGGGATTTTCTGACCTCGAAAGCTATTCTCACGTACCTCTTTCTTGTATTTATGAGCAACATATTTTACTGTGCATTAATTTTTAATAATACTTCTGGTACTTCTGATAAAGATCATGTTGACATGCAACTAAATTTAGAGTTTTTTGTTAACGTTTGAAGAGGATATTGGCTAATACTTGTAGTTGAAGTTCATAGAAAGAATTATAGTGATAAATTACGACGCGCTCGAAATAATTTTGCCTTTGAATGCATTATTCTATTTGTATTTGAAAGCGTCAGGCGTCTCAGCGAGCAAATTAAACTGCCTCCTTTCTTAAAACATCATGAAAAAAATGCAAAAGTAAATGCCTTTTCTTTTACACTGTCGGTTTGCTTGCGGTACATTAACATCCGATAGACATTGAGTTTACCTGAGCACATGAACCTGTTCAGGCTGTCCCGTTTTCATTGCCCTCGCTGGATATCTCAGCTGCTAATAAAGATGAAGAATCGGTATTTTCGCAAAGGTGGGTTACTTTTTCGTGAAATTTACGACCCCGTAATCCGAATTTTCGTATCTCAAATATTTTTTGACACATCGAATAGCTGAAAAATCTTTTTTAAATATTTCCTCACGAGAAATTTGATGACGTAGTCTTATTTTTGATACAAACTGTTATTATACAGATATAAGTTAAAATTATGTTTCTAAATGAGCTAAATTATATATTCTTCAATATTTAGAACAAAATTCTCTACACTTCTCAAAAATATATTCAGTACTCATATAATTTTTTGAGTACTAGTACTGTAGTTTGCTAATTTCCAGGTTTTCGTTATTTTCCTATTAGCAGTCTTGTGAATATGAGGCAATTCTATCAGTGCTTCTTATTAATTCGAAAATTTATTATCGACCATAATCCACTGTTTACGTACTGGTTATCCTAAAAATCCTAGTAGTAGCTTCGGAAAATAAAATTAGGTGCAGAATGTTGATGTTGCTGTGAAGGTTTACAAAATTTAAAAGATTAAATATACCATACAGGTCACAGAGGTCCAGGGGAACTGATCAATTCCACGAGAGAAGCGTCAAAAGCCCCTACTTTAACTTACAATTGATTCTATGCTGCTGAAATGACAATTTTTTCTGCAACGGAATGTGCAGCTTTTAAAGAATGTTCATTCAATAATTCCAAATGGATTGGTTCAATTTTATTGTTGGCTTAAATGAAATAAATGATAGTAATTACATATAAAGTGTGATTCAACAAAAATTTGCCACTCCTAACTCAAGATTGACTGATTTTGGCGAAAGAGTAGACACGACAATTTTTGAGTGGAAGAGGACCAACTGAGATGGTTCGGAGTATGTGAAATCAAACACTTAACCTCATCACCACCCCTTTCCTACAGGAAAGTAGGTCGACTGAAATACCTTTGGAAAGATCTTATAATTCTCCATTCAAAAATAGTACCTTTATGAACGATTGACATCACGCAGAAAGTCCAAACAACAGTTTGCATCTCAACGAAAATCCGCCAGCCCCAGAATGTCTAGAACCACTGATTGTAGCGGAAAAAGCTGAGACATGTCAATTTTTGATTAGAGGGGGACTAATTTCTGAGTTGGTTCGGAGCATGTAAAATAAACCCCCTTCCCTCAGCAACACCTGTGTCGAAATTAGTTATAGTGAAAGCGAATCAAGTGGTATATTTCGGAAAGCTCTTTCATTTCTCTATTCATAAATAGTATCATTATGAACATTCAATATTATACAGACAGTTGAAACACAACGGAAGCAATTACGTCAATGCAAAAAATGAAATTAAATCCTCCCACGGCAGTACAATGGTATAAACAATTCTTTCTAACATTTTGAAGAACTTCTAGTGACAAAAGTCTGTATTCGGTGACGAATTTTTCCCACAGATCTTCCAAGTTTTCAGGTTGTGTAGCATAAACTCTCGATTTAACATGAGGAAATCTAAAGGACTCAAATCAAGTGACCTGGCTGGCCATTCCACTGTTCCTCTTATGTCAATCCACTGACCAGGTAATCCAAATTGCATTTAAATTTGTAGCACAACGAACATCGAAATGTGCAGGAGCGCCATCTTGCTGAAAACGTATCTCATTCCCTGAAAGTGTATCATAATCTTCAAAACTTTCTGTGAGCCTGAAATTTATTAATTCTGCAAACAAATGCAGATAATTGTCTTTATTGAGATTTCCGTCGACGAAGAAAGGTTCTACAATATGGTTTCCATAAATTCCAGCCTAAACATTCAATTTGTCGTTTGTGTCTGTATGAACCGATGAGGATTCTGGTTATCCCAATAACCACAATTATACATATTCACTTCACCATTGAGGGTAAAGGTACTCTCGTCAAAAAGAAAGGTATTATACAGAATTTGTGGATTCTTTTTGATATTTTCACTTGAAATTTCACAAAACTGCAAGCGGCGATCAAGATCGTCTTCGTTCATTTCATGAACTAGTTTCACTTTATGAAATGAAATTTGTGATCTTGTAGACCAAGGGTCTCCAAACTTTGAAGCCTTAGGGCAATAATGTTTCTTCGGTACGTTTTATGGGCCAAAATAATTTTAATTTTTCTGCCCACCTAAGCAAACATAGGCGTTTTGTATTCAGTATATTGTGACAAGTAGGGACATCTAGTAGCGAGTAGTAATTCTATTCAGGTCTGTGATGCAGGTACTATCTATTTTGGCTACCCACTAACTACTAACAGGTGGCATGTTTGAGAATTTCCGCATTGATTCGAGAAAGTTCTGGTTCTGACTGATTTTTTCGATCACTTCTAGATGGTAGTAATTGGATAGGTATAAAAAGGCTACTGGCACCATTGCGCCTGGGAAAGGCGAAGGAAGCCAAACTGCCTATTGTGAAATAAAGTACCATCCATGCATAAGTAAGAGTATTTTGATTAAACTTGTTTTATGTTTGATTTATTAGTATGGAAAAGAAGCGAAGAATGGACTGTGAATGCAGAACCTTCCAAGATAAATGAAACTTTCAGTATTTTGTGATTGAGTACAATAATAAGGCGCTTTGTCTAATTTGTAATTGAACCATAGCTGTTCTCAGAGAATATAACATTAAACGTCACTATGAATCGAAACATCTTCAAAATTACTCTGAATATACAGGAAGTTGGTAGACGGAAAAATTTGAATCTTTGAAGCGGGGACTGAAATCGCAGCAATGTTTTTCAACAAAGTAAATGCTGAACAAGAGTCTGAATCTCGCGTCAGCTTTCGTGAGACTCTTGAAATTGTAAAACGTGGAAGACCATTCACCGATGGAGAAATGATAAAAGACTGCTTGATCGCAGTAGCGAAAGAAATATGCCCCGAAAAGGTAAACTTATTGAAAGGTGTCAGTTTGTCAGCAAACACCGTGACTCGGAAGGTGCAAGGCATTGCAGAAAATATATCATCTCAACTGTCTGACAAAAATGGACATCCTGAATGGTTTTCTCTAGCTTTGGATGAGTCAACGGATGTGTCAGATACTGCTCAGGTGTTGATTTTTATTCGATGAGTAGATAAAAGCTATGAGGTGTATTCAAATTGATATTATTCACGGCACGACAACTGGGGCAGTTAAAAATGCCATTAATAAAAAGAACCTTCGATATAAAAACTTAAAATGTATCACCCCCGATGGAGGCAAAAATATGTGTGAAAAAATAAAGGATTGGTCGAACTTGTGTCAAAGGCTTTAGAAAATGATGGTGGTTCAAAACGATTAGTCTAACATTGTATCATCCATCAGTCCTTGTGCGGAAAATGTTTGGATTTGTCTGAAGTTCTAAAACCGGTCATATCAGTTGTTAACTTCATCTGATCCACAGGACTGAATTACCGACAATTCCGCAAGTTTATTGAAGAGATTGGAGAAAATGACTTGCCGTATCATACTGCCGTACGATGGCTTAGTCGCGGAAAAGCCTTCGGGCAGAGATCGAAATTTTTTTGAATGAGAAGCATCGCCCTTGTACCGATTTAGGAAACAGTGAATTGCTGTGGAAATTAGCATTATATGTTGATTTGACTAATCATATGAGCGAATTGAATTTGAGATTGCAAGGAGAAAATCAGCCTCTCCCTGATTTATACACCAATATCAAAACGTTCAAGCAGAAAATGATACTATTTCAATCGCAATTACATAATAGATATTTCGTACTTTTCAAAACATGTGAAATATTTAGCCACACTACAGAGACTGAATTTCCCGTCGATTTTGCAGGCGAAACTTTAAGTGCTTTTAAAATAAATTTCGATTCTCGTTCCTCAGACTTATGTGATTGCGAATGAAATTAGGGTTTATCAAAATCCATTTGATTCTGACGTTGAGACCCTGGCTCCGGAAGTCCAAATGGAAGTTATTAATTACCAGTGCAATTACATGTTTAAGAACAAATATCAAAATTCTTCTTTATTGGAATTTTACGAGAGTCTTCCACTGGTACAATTTGATAATTTGCATAATTTTGCGCGAGGGTTGTTTTCTGTATTTGGTACTACTTACTTGTGTGAGAAAATGTTTTCCAAGATGAAGTACACATAGAACGTTTACAGATCTAAATTAACTGATGAGCATCTTGAATCTCTTCTAATAATTGGTACAAGTAAAATTAATCCACAACTACAAACAATTGTCGATGGAAAATCACAATTGCATAAATCTCATTAGTGTTTTTTATCAGTGTTAGTGATTTCATAATGATTATTTGTTAGAATATGCTTAAGCTGAGATACTAAAGCTTAGGTTTCTGCGTGATAATTTTTGTCGTAAAGTTTTACCTTGCAAGTAAATAAAACCGGTAATTATCATTCTGTGTTTTCATTTTCTTCCATTCAACTTATCACAGCAATAGTAACAACAATAAAACATTGGCAGTCGTGGGCCAGATTGATGATACTTGAACTTCATGTTTTTTATTAACCACCAAAGCCATAGTTAAAATTTTATTCATCAAATATAAAACATACGGGTATCCTAGCTGTTTTTCTGGATGGCTAACATTGAAAGTTATTACCGTTTTTCTGGCATAACTATTATTTCTATAATAAATTGAAACAATAGGGACCCGCTCATCAGTTGAGTAAACCAAAGTTCAAAGCTTGCTTAACAAATGAAAATCGTGATTAATACTATTGCGAAAATGAAAGGCAAATGTGAAAGAGATTCATCAGTACCAGATGGTTGTGTTGAAAAAATTGTGCTTTCCTACAAAACATTAATGTTTATCAACAATTGAAAGACCTTTTTCAAGATATCTTCCCCAATAATGGGATCTAACTATCTATTTCTACATGGCTTTATGCTTAATATATCCCTGGTACTAGACACTTTTGACAAATCGAGCGTCCTGATTTGTCGAACGCGCTATTAGGGGGAGTCTCTTATATAACAAACTGTAGAGTACACTGAACGGAACGGGGCCGTTGCCCCTGTTTAGTGAATGTTTGCATTACATTATATGAATACTCTCAAAAGCGTTCAGAGTACTGTCGTTTTCAACATTTTTTATCAATTTCATTTCTCAGAACTTATTCTATGGTCTTGATCAAAAGCATGTTGGGCAATACTAGATTTTTCTGTTCGTTCGTATCTTAAATGTGCCTCATGTTTTCTTAATCTAGTCTTAACAGATCGTTCAGTTTGTCCAAAATCCTTCTTTTCACAATCTTTTCAACTAATTTCATATATTCCACTTTTTTAGAACACGTTCACTTTGTCATTTGGGTTTCCGAGTAAGGTTTTTAAATGGCTATCAAACGAGTTCAAAAAAGTTCCAACACATTTTCAAAGTTTTTCAGTTGATAATTCTTTAGAATTCATAAATAAGATCAAAGATATTCAGTTACAAATAGGAGAAATTTTGTCCTCGTTTGATGTTATTTCATTATATCCAAGCACACCTGTAACACATGCCCCAAATGATTAAAAATAATGGCTCAATACGAACAATCTAGAACCCAAAATTATCAATGAATTTTCAACTCTGGTCAAACTTGCATGGACCAAACCTATTTTCAATACAAGAATCAATTTTATAAACAATACGCAGGCACAGCCATGAGAAATAGTCTTTCGCCTTTCATTGCCAACATATTCATGAGCAAATTTGAAACAACTATAAGTCAAAATTTTGAATATTTTCCTAGAGTATGGTACAGGTATGTCGATGATATATTTGTTGTTTTTGATACCAAGAAGGCTAACTTGGAAATTTTTCTTGAGAAGCTAAATGATCAACACGATTCGATTAAATTCACTAATGAAGTAGAAAGGATAACCAGTTGGTTTCTTGGACACACTTGTCATAAGGAAAAACAATTCCTTACAATTTGATGTTTACATATAGAGCACTGCCACAAGTAGATACATATAGTTGATAAGTTAATCAAAGGATACAGATATAAGGAAAAATTGTCCAATGTCACTCTTCTCCAATCGGAAGAACAAAAACTAAAATTCGTTTCTTTGCCTTTCGATCCGCGATACACCAGAGGATTGGAAAAAATATTTAAAAATATCAACATGAAAGTAGCGTACAAATAAAATTCAACTTTGGAAACCTTACTGGGAAAGCCAAAAGACAGAGCTAACGCGTTGGATAAAAGTAGCATATATAATATTAGTTGTGAAGAGTGTAAAAAGAAGTATGTTAGACAAACCAAACTATCTGTTAAAACTAGATTACGGGCATTGAGGGAAATGAGAAAGCGGACTCATTGGTCTTTCGAGGAACTAACCTGGAGTTCATAAGACCAGAGCCTAAGCTCGGAATTCCCTGGAAACTGCAAGGATGGAAAACAACCGACGGCTGGACTTGAGGATACGTAAGCATTTGATGAGCCTCCAAGGTCTCAGACACGCTCGACGTGCCACCAGTGGACCTTCCACTACAAAAGCCAAGGCCTGGCTTAAACTCTTTAGGTTGGAACTGAGAGTTTTAACTGCCATACTAACGGGACACTGTCGCCTCAGGAAACACCTAAATAAATTAGGATTGATTGAGGATCCGTGATGTAGGCTATGTGAGGAAGATATAGAATCAACGGAACATGTTATCTGCGAGTGCCCAGCTGGGGGCAGGGTCATGATGGAAGAACTTGGATATTGCAAACTGAAGCTGACTGAGCTTAAAAGAATATGAGGCACATTTAAGATACGGAAGAACAGAAAAATCTAGTGTTGCCCAACATGGTTTGGATCAAGACCATAGAATAGATTTTGAGAATGGAAAATTGATAAAAAATGATTGAAACGAGAGTACACTGAACGCTTTCGAGATTATCCACATAATGAAATGCAAACATTCACTAAAAAGGGACAACGGTCCCGTTCCGTTCAGCGTACTCTACAGTTTGTTAGATTAGACATGCCCCCTAATGCGCTTTTAGGGGGAGTGTATAATCTAACGAACTGTAGAGTACGCTGAACAGAACGGGACCGTTCGACCAATCAGGACGCTCGATTTGTCAAACGCGTCTAGTAGTATTTTATCTCCTGATGATGCCCACTTAGTTGGCGAAACGCGCGTCGAGTATTCGAAATATAGTTTTGGTGTAGTGGTGTACAGTGTTTTTTAGTGTTACCTTGTATAGGTGGTATTTCCATTAATATAAGATATAAAGGAACTCGCTTTGATAATAGTGTGCTAGTTCTTCGAGAAACTAAATATTCCGGAAAAAATGTTGTCACTTCGAGATACTTGATGATTTTGAATATTTGGCATGAGTGCACTGTCATGATATCTCCAGTGTATGAGACCTCAAGACGAAAACGAAAGATTATATTAATGTGTCTTGTATATAAGATATAGTATAGTTGAAATATTTCTTCCGAAGAGCACAGGTTTCGGTTTGGGAAGATTATATTAATTTTTTTTATTTTGTGATACTCTGTAAATTTTCAATTATTGAGATTGAATCCTTGGCAAGCTTTTCACATAAACAGGGTGTTCACGCGAAATGGGACATTAAAAGTATATGGAGAACGGAATGACAAATTGGATGAAATTTTCTTTGTTGTCTTGAATGTTATTCGAACTAAGTTTCTAAAATATTTTCAATGCTGTGGCACTTCTGGTTATACCGAAAGTTGACACCATCTTTGTTATTTCAAATGGCATAACGTATGTATCTGTTTTATTCATTGTAGAAAATTGAATTATGAGCAATTTTTTCTCATATCATTGCCACCTGAAATCAACTGAAAGGAAAATATGAATTTTTCATTCGGAATTATGCGATTTTTGATCGTCTCTCAGAAGGCTTCATGAAAATGCTAAGGAGCATTCCATATAAATTATTTCTAGCACGTTGTAAGACAGGAAACACATTCAGTGGTATTCAAAGCATTCAGAGGCTTTACGGTAAACAGGGTGTTTCAATAGCATGTGCAAAATCGTAGTACATTCAAAGGCTCAAAAGTCCCTTTTTTCAAATCAGACTATTATTGCACACACTGTTCAACTCGTTATATTAATATAAATCGATCTGTAGTATGTTTTCCCATACCTAAAATGCATTGTTTCCGAGTTATTCAAGAGTTTATTCCGCGAGGACCGTGAAATTCGCAGATTATATGACCCGAAATCTTTCAGATAATGCATTTCAACCTCAAAATCTTCATCAAAGTAATTTTGGTCTAAATTCCGAGAGAAAAAGTGCGAAACCAATTATTATTGAAGTGGATTGAATCTGACTTCTCGTTTCTCTTCTTTTCAAGTACGTATTCTCGATTACATTAAGGAAGTCATCTTGGAATAACCAGAAATACCTCCCTAAATGAAGCGTGTCGATTTTTTTTATGGTTAGATGTAGAAGTAGTGAAAAATATTGTCAATCGAAAAAACATCACGTATTCCATCAATTATGCTAGAAAATATCAGAGTTACAACTTTGTGTATTTCAAAAAGTCTAGATCTTAAATCAATAACAATTCGAAGATGACTTTCTTGACAAGTAACTGATGTAATCGATAATACCTACTAGACAAGGAGAAAAACGAGAAGTCAGACTCATTCCACTTCAATAGTAATCAGTTTTGCACTTTTCTCGAAATTCTGACCAGAATTACTTTGATTAAGATTTTGAGATGGGTGCTCGTAATGAGAGATCGAAATGCATCATAATTTGAATGATTTCCGGTCATAAAATCTGCGAATTTCAGAATCCTCGCGCGAAAAATCGTAATTTTTGGAATAAAGTAGTGAATAAGTAGGAAATAATGCATTTTAGGTATGGAGAAACCTATAACAGATCAATGCTTGTTAATATTACGAGTTAAATGGTGTGTGCAAAAATTAGTACCACATGCTTTAGAAACACCATGTATACCGTGGAGCCTCTAAATGCATTGGATTCTGCTAAATGAGCCTCTTTACTTACAACGAGATATAAATAATCGATATTGAATGGTCTTTAATATCTTTACGATGCCTTCTAAGAAACTACCAAAAATCACAAAATTCCGATTGAAAACTCGTATCTTGCTTTCGGTTGATTTCAGGTGGCGATGATATGGAAAGAATTTGATCAGAATTTAATTTTCTACAATAAATAAATAAAATAGAAACATACATTATGCTATTTGAAATAGCAAAGATGGTGTTATTTTCTGGTATAACCGGAAGGGCCACAGCAAAAAGAAAATTCGTTCGAATAACATTCAAGAGAACAAAAAAACTTTCTACAATCGGTCATTCTTTCTAATGCCCCATCTCGCGTTGATACCTGGTATTTCATGAATGAATATCATCTTAAAAATACATCAAATGAAAATTCTATTGAATCAAGTGCTGTGCATATAAAATAAAATTTTCTTTTCGTGGCATTTTTAAGATTATTCAGTGAAATACTGAAAATTTTCTGCAGATATTAGTCACATTCGATAATTTTTAACTTGAAAAGAGTACTCCATCTGCTTTTATGGTGAAGTCGAAACTGCGTACATTAGATTATACCTGCAAGAAATCTTTCAATACCAATAGTTGATTTCCTATATGAGAATTACTCGTACAGGTATTAGTTTCGAAAAAATTTCTATGGCCAACATTATCGAAGCTTATGCTTGAATAGTAATAATACATCAATTGATCCAACATAAATTGATGATACATCACTAATGCATTATAAACGTTCATGTTACGTCATAAATGCCATCAATCAATTAGTCATTAGAGAATCATAACCACTAAATCATCTCATTATATGAATCCACATAAATAATGTATCTACATGAATATTTCCCTCAAAATTAGTTTGAAATACAAACTCAATATCAATTTGCATGTTTGCTGAATCAAAAGCAATTAAAATTACCCTTCTTCTAATATCTTTAGTACGATTAAATCGAAAAACAGATGAAATAGGAGAGAGAATCGTTGTTTTCAATTTTATTTGTTTGAAGGGTAATTTCAAAAGAGTTTCTGATACGATAAACGAATTGAATTAAAGAACCTTTTATTTAGATTGTTGTTCGAAGAATTGGAACATCGATTTTGTCTGAAAGAGTTCTGCGAATTGTCTCTAGAACAATATGAATTATTGAGATTACATTGCAGTCTTTATATGAGCGGTTTTCATTGGATTTTTGATTTTACTGGAAATACAATTATTTTGCGATATTTCATTCTATTCATTCGTCATTGATTTATTCACGAGATATAATTGAAACAATTTCATCAATTACTATTTTCGAAATGATCGCTGTGTGTAGACACATAGAAGAATTTTTATTCAAGGAAAAAAATTCAACCTTCCGTAGAATGTTAAATATCCCTCCCTGAAGGACCTGGTGTTTCGATCCACCTTCCATAATCTCCTTTAACCAGGGCCACACACCAGTGGTACAGCTTGATCGAATGTCATGAATATGTATATATATATATATATATATATATATATATATATATATATATATATATATATATATATATATATATATATATATGTTCTGGAAATGGAGTTCCTAAAATTGATATTCTAACTGATTATTGGTCTTCAATTTGGGCAGTGCCAAGGCAACACAATTCCAATGCAAGTTGGATTTTAAATGAAAGATCTCGATTTTTTGAAATAAAATGCATGCAATTTGAATAATTTTCAAACGAAGATATAACATCAGTTATCAAATACACAAAAAATTGGAAATCACCAGGTGTCGATGGTATTCATAACTTTTGATTCAAGAAAATCTCTTGCGTTCATGAAAAATTGGCTGAATATTTTTCATTTATAATAAAGAACCCCTCAGCTACACCCTCATTTTTCACACAAGGAATTATATATTTAAAACCGAAAAGTGCTAATACTATTGATCCGTCTCAATATAGATCAATTACTTGCCTTCCAACAATATATAAAATTCTAACTGCATGTATTACCCAAAAAATTTATGCACGTTTGGAGAATTATAATATTCTTTCCGAACAACAAAAAGGATGTAGAAAAAAACACCTTGGTATTAAAGAGCAACTTGTAATTGAATCTGTTGCTTTGAATCAAGCTCAAACTAAGAAGAGAACTATTCATACAGCCTTCATTGATTACCAAAAGGCTCTTGATAGTTCTCCCCATTCATGGCTTCAAAAAATTTTGGAAATTTATAAAATTAATAAGACACTTCGTCTTTTTCTTGAATTTGTAATGAAAAATTGGAGAACCAATTTTCATTTAAACATTTCAAAACAATCGTTAAAATCCGAAGTAATTCCAATCGAAAGAGGCATTTTTCAAGGTGATTCTTCAAGTGCTTTTTGGTTTTGTCTTTGCCTTAATCCACTATCTCATGAATCAAATGCTACTAGTTTCGGCTTCAAAATAAAGAGTCTATCAACTGAATTCAAATTGAGTCACTTTATTTAGATGATATTAAATTATATGCCGGAACCAGATCTCATTTGAAAAGTCTACTTGAAATTACTTTCAACTATTCCAATGATATTCATATGAAATTTGGGCTTCCAAAATGTAAAAATCTTTCTATTGAAAAAAAAAGACCACCTCTGATTATATAAAGATTTCCAATATCGTAATCGAGCCAATGCATCAAGGAGATACATATAAATATCTTGGATTTGGTCAAGAGAAGACAATTAACCATAGCAGCACTAAAGAAAATATTAGAAGTTCATATTACAAAAGACTTAGAATTATCATCAAGAGTCATTTAACTAGTAAAAACCTTTTCAGAGCTATCAACTCCTATGCAGTTCCTATTCTTACATCTTCTTTTGGAATTATTAAATGGTCTAAAACTGATCTGAATGAATTACAATGTCAAACGAGGAAAATGCTTTGTGAATATCATAAGCACCACCCGAAGTCAGCTGTTCAGAGAGTTACACTACCTAGACATCTTGGAGGTCGTGGATTAACTGATTTGAATGATCTTCAGAAAGCACCCTAAAGAATTGAAAAATGATTATATTGATGAAATCGTATCGAATAAATGGTTAGTTTCTGGAGAATTGTTTGCTGAAACAGAAGGCTTGGCGATTGCGATCCAGTTTCAGGTTGTTTTCACGAGGAATCATAGAAAACACATCATCAAACAAAATATAGATGATTCTTGCCGTAGATGTTTCTGTTCTTCAGAAACAGTTTTTTATATATTATCATCTTGCTCAGTCCTTGCTTCAACAGATTATTTAGAAAGACATAATGCCGTCGCTAATATTATTCATTTTAAACTAGGAATCAAACATGACCTAATTTTCAAAAGAAAAAATTTTAAAAATATGAACCTGAGATTATTTGTGAAAATTACAAATATAAACTTTATTTTGATAAAACAATTCTTTGCAACAGCGCTGTAAAACACAATAGACCAGATATCATTCTTAATGATAAACAGAATCAAATAACATATATAATTGATATTGCTATACCCGACACACATAATATACAAAATAAATACAATGAAAAAATTTCTAAATATATGATGCTTGGCGACGAGATT
The DNA here is from genome assembly GCA_013387265.2 of Cryptolaemus montrouzieri. NCBI lineage: Eukaryota > Metazoa > Arthropoda > Insecta > Coleoptera > Coccinellidae > Cryptolaemus > Cryptolaemus montrouzieri. The sequence goes on from JABFTP020000103.1 coordinate 34,320,708, forward strand.
GAAAAATGTGGAAAATGAAAAAATTTTATTCTACCGATTAATATTTCCACAATAGGTGTTATTCCTAGGAATCTTCACAAAAGTATAGAGATTTTGGGCCTGAAGAAAATTTGTTTGAACAGTTACAGAAGATAACAGTCATCAAATCTTGTAATATTCTTCGTAGGTTTCTTTCCAAAAAAACAAGGTAGAGTTTTCTCTTTAGTTTATACTGCTCAGAATCTCATTTCATATTTTATTTATTTCTTTATATAAATGTAATATGATTAACTGACAATTTTGTCATATTTATATTCAGAGCAGTATTCTATTCGATCTTTCACCACTTCACACAAAGGAAACTATTAATGAGTAACATGAGTGTTACTTGACTAAGGTCCGTACACTGGATTTTTCCGGGAAGAAAGCCTCTGACACTACTCGTTGGTACATTGATATCATTGTCTGATGATGCTTTAGTGTGTATATATTCTGGTAGATTGATATAAATCAGTTTGATAGCATGAACAGATATATGGGCAACTCGTCAGGGTGAAACCCTATATATATATATATATATATATATATATATATATATATATATATATATATATATATATATATATATATATATATATATATATATATATATATATATATATATATATATATATATATATATATATATATATATATATATATATATATATATATATATATATATATATATATATATTTCCTCTTTCGCGGAGATGTTCTTCCGTCGCAATGTGAGTCTCCTGAAACAAAATCATTTCTTGCTTGCCAATTTCAAAGTATAATCGCAAAATCCTTCAATATTCAAACTCAACAGAACAAATTTCCACTCTGTTTGACCGAGAGAGCCCCGATGGCTAGGTTCAGTCTTCTAAGTGATGCCAATTATGATCTATAGATGTTTCAGAATCGTTATGAACCGAATAATTTGGGTTGACATCTCCCATATATTATTTCTTCGTGGTTCTTGTTTAATTTAAAGGAAAATTTCCAAAAAAAGTTTTGACACTCATTTTGAAAATATGACAAATGTCATGAATAGGAGCAATAGACTGCAGTCTCGGTTTCTCGTCAGTATTGCATACCCATTCACATCAGGCCAGACTGCGACCTACTCATCTCATTTGTTGAATATTTGTCGAATTGTGTCAAGGTGGTAATTATATTTTGGTCCAAGGAGGAGAGATTTCACACCTTGAAGGGAGACAGGTAGGAAGAATGATGATGAGTGTCGAGAGATCGGACCGAACTTGATGAAAATGTGGAAAATGAAAAAAATTTTTATTCTACCGATTAATATTTCCACAATAGGTGTTATTCCTAGGAATCTTCACAAAAGTATTGAGATTTTGGGTCTGAAGAAAAATTTGTTTGAACAGTTACAGAAGATAACAGTCATCAAATCTTGTAATATTCTTCGTAGGTTTCTTTCCAAAAAAACAATGAGGTAGAGTTTTCTCTTTAGTTTATACTGCTCAGAATCTCATTTCATATTTTATTTATTTCTTTATATAAATGTAATATGATTAACTGACAATTTTGTCATATTTATATTCAGAGCAGTATTCTATTCGATCTTTCACCACTTCACACAAAGGAAACTATTAATGAGTAACATGAGTGTTACTTGACTAAGGTCCGTACACTGGATTTTTCCGGAAGAAAGCCTCTGACACTACTCGTTGGTACATTGATATCATTGTCTGATGATGCTATAGTGTGTATATATTCTGGTAGATTGATATAAATCAGTTTGATAGCATGAACAGATATATGGGCAACTCGTCGGGGTGAAACCCTATATATATATATATATATATATATATATATATATATATATATATATATATATATATATATATATATATATATATATATATATATATATATATATATATATATATATATATATATATATATATATATATATATATATATATTTTATATTTCCTCTTTCATGGAGATGTTCTTCCGTCGCAATGTGAGTCTCCTGAAACAAAATCATTTCTTGCTTGCCAATTTCAAAGTATAATCGCAAAATCCCTTCAATATTCAAACTCAACAAAACAAATTTCCACTCTGTTTGACCGAGAGAGCCCCGATGGCTAGGTTCAGTCTTCTAAGTGATGCCAATTATGATCTATAGATGTTTTAGAATCGTTATGAACCGAATAATTTGGGTTGACATCTCCCATATATTATTTCTTCGTGGTTCTTGTTTAATTTAAAGGAAAATTTCCAAAAAAAGTTTTGACACTCATTTTGAAAATATGACAAATGTCATGAATAGGAGCAATAGACTGCAGTCTCGGTTTCTCGTCAGTATTGCATACCCATTCACATCAGGCCAGACTGCGACCTACTCATCTCATTTGTTGAATATTTGTCGAATTGTGTCAAGGTGGTAATTATATTTTGGTCCAAGGAGGAGAGATTTCACACCTTGAAGGGAGACAGGTAGGAAGAATGATGATGAGTGTCGAGAGATCGGACCGAACTTGATGAAAAGGTTTAGGTGTTCGTGGTTTGTTGGAAAATAAGTTTATGAATTTGTCATTGTCTTCATATTTGTATGTTATATTTTTCAGATCTGATTGACTTTCCATTGAGTATGTGATTGTAAGGTACGTTCTTTTATCATGGTGAGATGGTTCACCTGCTTCGCAGTATAAGCTCTCTATAGGGGTTGTTCTGAAAGCTCCTAGTATTAACCTTAATGCCTTCTTGTTCATGGTGTTTAGAATTTTTAGTGTTGAGCTGTTTGTGGAAGAATATGCTATTGAACTATAATCTAGCTTAGATCTTACTAATGTCCTATAGAGTGTCTGCATGGTTTGCCTATCCGAGCCCCAGTCCTTGTCTTCAACACATTCAGTCTGCTATTGGATTCTACAGCCAGCTCTTTATATGCTCTTTCCAAGTGAGTTTATCATATAGAATCATCCCTAAAAACTTAATGCTTAATGCTAATTTCTTCGGCAGGTTTTTATTATAAAGCGAGAGTTGGGGTGTGTCGATACTTATTTCAGTGAAAATTATGTACTGAGTCTTTTCTGTGGGGAATTTGAAACCTTTTTCCTTTGACAAATTTTTCAAACTATTTAGGTAGTGTTGCATCATAGTAAAGATGTTTTGGATAACTTTGCTCATTATAAATATGACTGAATCATCTGCAAATAATCGTCCTTTGAATGGTGTTTTGAGATTATTCATTATTGATGGCTAACAAAAATAGTTCGGGCCAAGTACAGCACCTTGTGGTATTCCATTCTACAGGTTCTTTGATGCTGATAGTACTCCGTTAATTCTCACTTGAGATTTTCGATTCCCAAGAAAATTTTGTATAAAAGCAAGACAATGCCCATGTATGTTATGCGATTGAGTATTTTTAGAATAAAGATTTCTGCAGATATTGAGAAAATCGAATCATCTGAAAACCTCGATGTTTAGGTATACTAGTTTCTGATGAAACTAAGTTTTTTAAATGCTCAGTCCAAATATTTAATGATTTATCAATTTATTCATTTATTTGTCATCACAAAGGAATGTCAACAGTCGAAGCCAAAACATTATTCACTGAAAAATACATAAAAAGTTTAGTAAGCAATTCAGATTATTTCTGAAACAAAACATTTAGGAAAAGTACTGACTAATACAAGTTACTAGAATTTACTGAGATTAACATCAATGATAAGTTATGAATGAACGAAAGAGTGAATCACAGAAAAGTTGAACGACATTTTATTCTAAAGCAGATAAGAGAGACTCCATACAAATCTGAATGAAAATTCAGATTGGCAGAGTGCTTCATTATATTGATTGGGGAATTTTGTGCACAGAATGTTTTTTGAAACCGATCGAGAAACGATCATAGTTTCTCAGTGATCTACTGGGAATATTAAATAAGATCATATGAAGCACCTGAGGTGCTTGAAAGATATAATTCACGATTTTGAACAGAAACAAAATATCGGAAACAATACGGCGATTCACTATATAATAATAAGCTTAGATATCTTTGAGCAGGTATATAGTCATGATTAGTAATCTGAGAGCCTATTCTGTAGCAAACGAACCGAATAAATTCATTCTTAACCCTTTCAATGCGATTGGAGTAACACATGTATCGAGGATTCCATATACAATACGCAAAATTAAGTTTACTGAAAACATATGCATAGTAGAGAGTGAGAAAAGATTTAACATTCCTGAATTCTCTAACCTTCCGAAATATAATAACATACGATTGGAATCACTCACAATTTGACTGATGTGTGCATCAAAGAGAAGCTTACTATCAAAAGTCACACCCAAATCTGTAATCGAAGATACTTTCTTGAGTGTACATCCGTCAATTGTATAAGAAAACGTGAATGATGAGTGATTTCTAGTGAATGAAATAGAACAGCACTTTCTCAAATTCAGGAAAAAATGGTTATCCTCACAGTATTTAGATAAGTTATTCAAATCACTTTGAAGCTTCAGACAGTCATCCCACCACCCGATTGTCCTGAATACCTTCAAGTCATCCGCATAAAGTAAGAACTCAGAATGTCTGAAGCAACCGTATCGTTAACGTAGATGATAAAAAAGGGTGGTCCCAAGTGCGTTCCTTAAGGCACACCGGAAGTACTAATGAAATAATCGGATTAAAAACCGTTGTTCCAGACAGACTGCATTCTACCCTCAAGATAGGACTGAACAGAACTCAGAACATCACCGTCAACAACTGCTACACCTAATTTATGAATTAGGGTCGATATACAAATTCTAACAGGCCATGGAGGTACTTATTTATTTATTTATTTATTTAAGTACAATATAAGGAATGTCCACAGCGGAAGCCAAAATGACATTCACTAGATGAATAGCAGCTACATAGAATCTAGTACTCTAAAAAAAAAGTATTATATAAGACATTTATAGTGAGTTGTATTAAAGAGCAAGTTTAATGTTCTCTTCAAAGAGGCCAATGTGATCCCAAACAAATTGATACTCCTATGCGTGTTGCAGACACGTAGCATCCTATCGATAAAGGAGTTCTGTGCACTATTCGTTTTTCTAAAAAATATAGAGATGAGGCCATGGTGCCTCAAAGATTTCATAGGAACATTAAAAGTAACCATGTGCAAGATCTCAGGTACCTGAAGTACGCAGTTCAATATTTTAAACAAAACCAAAATATCAGATATAGTTCAACGATTTTCAAGTGACAATACATTTAAATGTTTACGGGCAGGAGCGTAGTCGTGATTCAGGATAACAAAGTTAGTTTTGAAGCATATGAACCGTATGAATCTATTCTGAATGTGTTCAAGTCGGTTGCAATAACAATCATAACGAGGGTTCCAAATACATGAGGCAAAATTTAATTTACTGTAGATGTAAGCATAATACAAAGTAATAAGTGATTTTACATATTTAAATTCCTTACTCTTCCTGAAAATATAACCCATCATTCGACTTGAACTATTTGCTATGCGATCTATGTCTGCATCGAAGAGTAACTCCGAATCGAAAGTGACACCCAGATCAAAAGCCGTGGGCACACGTCGCAACAATGAATTTCCAATTGAGTACTGAAAAGTGATAGGAGAATGGTTTCTAGTAAAAGTTATCGTGAAACATTTATTTAAATTCAAACATAATTGGTTTTCTCTTCTGTACTCAACCAAGTTATTCAAATCTAGTTGAAGATCAAGGCAGTCCCTTAAGCATCTGATAGATCTAAAAACTTTCAGATCGTCTGCATAGAGTAAGAATCTGGAATGCCGGAAACATTTATCTATGTCATTGATATAAATTAAGAAAAGGAGAGGACCAAGATGAGCTTCCTGCGGTACCCCAGAAGTACTAATGAAAGATTCAGATTTAAAACCATTTAAACTAACGAAATGTGACCTATACAGAAGATGCGATTGGATCCACTCAAGCACCCCACCAATTACTCCTGCTTCGGCTAGTCTAAAAATGAGAATATCGAAACTTATTTTGTCGAAGGCTTTAGAAAAATCTGTGCAAGTAACATCAGTCTGAATTTGAGAATCCATTACACTCTGCAGGAACTCACTATAAACGATCAAATTAGTTTCCAGAGTCCTACCCTTAAAAAATCCGTGCTGTTGTGGGATAATGAAATTTTTCACATGAGAGAAAAGATACTTATAAATTATACGTTCAAATACTTTAGCGATGATCGAAAGCTTGTTACTAGGTCTATAATTAGAAATATCATTTTTATTTCCACTTTTGAAAATTGGGACAACGGCGGACTCCTTCTACTTTTTTGGAAATACACCATTAATCAGAGACTGATTGAACAAAACATGCAGTGGTTTACTTAATTTGTGAGCGCAATTTTTGAGAAAAATTGGAGGAATGCCGTCTGGACCTGAACCCTCCGACACGTCAAGGTATAAGAGAACCTCTCGGACCTCTTCCTCTTCTATGTGAATATTTGATAGTACATCATTATTGCAGTTTCTAACAGTTACACTACGACTACGCTGCTGACTTACAGGAACATATACACTCTCGAAATAACGGGCAAAAAAATTGCATGTCTCTTTTCCATCTGATGAAGAAATATCCCCATACCTCATTTCATTAGGTAGTTTAGAGCCCCATTGACAGAGACACATATTTCCAGAATGATTTGCCGCTCAATGTTAGAGGTGAGTTTATTTAAATCAAGTTCAATAAGTTCCTTCGAATGAGCACGAATCTGTTTGAATATATTTAGATCATTGACATTTTTACTAATTTTCCATTTTTTATTAAATTTTTTCTTTTCTCCTATTGTAGCAATAGTATTTTTCGAAAAGAATGAAGGAAAACACTGAGGTGACTCTTTTCTTAGGAACAACAGAACTGATTATGTCATTGATTTTCTCATAAAAAATATCCAGATTTTCATCAATTGCCTTAGAGCAGCTGTTGAGCAAAAACTCCCAATTCACCAGCGATAATTAAGCATTAACAGCTTCATAATTCGCATTTCTAAAATCGTAATAAAAATATTGAATCTTTGAATTTTTCATCATCTTCTCTTTAGACAAGGCAACTATAAACTCCAGTGTGGGATGATGTGTGTCCTCGTTTACAAACGGATGAGCACTTTTACGTATATTCGAGACAATTGTTTATTATACAAGACTAAGTCAAGAATTTTATCGTTACTATTCTTCACATGATTGTATTGATTCAGTTCGACAAATGCAAGTGTATCTAATATATCTGAATATTTATTTTTAATGTTAGTGAGTAGGTATCAATTAAATCTTATCAGAGCTCACCCAATCAACCGAGGGACATTTAATGTCACCACACACAAGAAATGGACATTTTATGTTCACTATATTGCTCTCCAATTTACTAGCGAACACATCACTTGCCACAGAAATCCCTCAGGGGCAAATACACACAGCAAATATATAACTTCGAACTATTCACGTTCAGACATACCCAGATATCCTCCGCGTCACTTTCGAAGTCATCCAAAAGCCGTGGTCCGAATTTGTTGCGAACGGCAATGAAAACTCCACCCCCATCCTTCTTAGAAGACACCGATGGATCTCGGTCGCGACGAAACACAGAATATTCACAAGTATCGACCAATTCATTGTCGAAAACGGTATCGTTCAGAAATGATTCAGTAACACACATCACATCAGAAAAACCTGCCATTGAGTTCAACCTGAAGTTATTTAGTTTGGTACGAAGTCCTCGTACGTTCTGGTAGTAAATACAAATATCGAAGAGAATGAGAAGTGATTTTTATAAATTGGCTATTTCAGATTCAGATGCAATACGAGGTATCTTACTTGTGTAATCTTTCCTCACTAAAACATTCCCACCCTGGATCCAAAAAAATTTGTAACCTTTGGCCTTTGCAGACGTGCGAACTTCCTTGAACAAAAGCTTTACAGCAGAAGTATTGTGCTCATTAATATACAGCCTGTCCGAAACACCATCTATACTAATGCCCGGATCGCCCCCCCTGTTGAAGAAAATTATCACTGGCTATCCTGGAAGTAAAACGTACAACAATGTTTCTTGCTTCATTTTCTGCCTTCGTAGGAACGCGGTTCACATAATCGATAGTGTTAGGGTCTATAGGGAAATTTAACTGGGCTCCAATAGTTTGAACTATACCGGATAGAATCTCATTTTTCTTTTTAGGTACATCCTGTATCTCAATGTTTTTGGAGCGACTAAAATGTTCCATATTATCAATTTTAGTGCGCAAACTGGAGATTTTTTTTAAGTATCGCATTCTTTTGCTTCACCGTCTCCAAAGTCTTTATCAGATCTTTCAGCAGATTTAATTTGGCCCCAAATCGCTGATTTTATTGCTGCAAAACTCAACTGCCCGTTTAGGGTCACGAAGTTCACCGCCAATGTCTACATTTCCGACGTCAGCTGTAGTCAATCCCTGGCTAACACGAGGGGGACGGTGTCGGCCCGAGGAAGGTGACTCCGATAAACTACGGCAATCATTGCACATCCACTTGCCACCTGGTAAATTTTTTATCGCACTCGCTTGTTGTTTTGATAAATCGCAACATCGCGAATTTGCATGAAAGGAGTTTTCATAAGGCCCTGAACACTTCAAACCCGGAGATTTTTTGGAAATTCCGCCACTACACGCCGCACATAAGTACGTACTTTCACCGACCATCATAATTTAATTAATTCAATCGAATTAAATTATTAAAAATAAAGTCAACTAGATACCGATATCCAAAGATGCACAGATGTTAACTGTAACTTGTATGCAAGGTACTTGCAAAGTGGTACTCTGTATATACTAGCAAATTCGTCTCAAGAGTCCTGCCCTTGAAAAATCTGTGTTGCTGCGGCATAATGAAGTTCTTTACGTGAGAAATATTTGAAAATTAAATGCTCAAATGCTTTGGCTATTGTAGAAAGTTTACTTATAGGCCTATAATTTGAAACAACTTTTTATCGCCACTCTTGAATATGGGTATTATGATCTCTATTTTTCAGTAGCTCACTCTGTATTTTCTACAGTTTTCAATCAAAAATAAAATTCGTTCACGGGGATGCAAACAAAGATAATACCTTTCTTTTGAGGTATCACTCGAACCATCTTCCCACTTCCAAATTTTCAAGGGTGGTCGCCCCTGATCTAGGGATTGAAATTCGAGATGAGGATGGTACTTGATGATGACTGCCATTGATCAGCATGGATCTGTTCCATTTTACTTCAATGAAACTCGAATAGTCTTCCCTATCTTTCAGTTGCTCGCCCTGTATCTCTTACAGTTTTCAATTAAAAATAGAAATTCTTCAAGGCGATGTAGACAAAGGTACCACCTTTCTTTTGAGTTATCACTCAACCCATCTTCCCTATTCAAAATGTTCAAGGATTGCAACCCCCGCTTAGGAGGTTGATATTTCAGGCATGTTTTGTACTCCAAAAGATGTCCTCCTTGAAACAAAAATTGACCTGTTTATGCGTTTTGATCAGAAATAAATATCTTGGTAGATATAGCCTCTGCTTAGTTTTCGTTGAAGCACCCTGTATAGTTCCAACGAAATGATACAGGTGGATTAAAGTTTGGAGACATGTTGTAAATGGGTATGTAACACTGAGGAATTCGAAAGATAACGAAACTGCACTCTGTTGTTTTCATTTATGACATCCGTCCGAGATTATTGTACCACTTCTTCTGGCCCCGGTTGACAATGATATTATCATCAGTACGTTAGCTTCTTCAGTGAGAGACACATAACATTCTATAAAAGGTTAAAAATTATGAAAGCTTTCAAATTAATAATGAATAAATCCGAGATTACCTTCGTGAATATTTCTGAAATGTTCAATGAATGTGCTGATATAAAGATATTTTCCCGAAAGAGATTTGTACGAAATATATTTCAGATTAGATAATTTATTTCGAATATATTTCACATAGCCCTTCACCAATACCTGCAGGTAAAAAATGTAACTACAACAACGAAACGTTCATAAACAACTGCAATATACTGTAAATGAGATGATCATTCTTCTTAGTTATTGGGTTTGAAATTAATGGCCCAAATGTAGATGGGCCGACAGACATTAACTGCCTTCCGTAGTATACATGCCTTGGGAATCACTTGATATATGTCCCAATAGAACGGACCCAATGTGGGATTTATTAAGTATAACTATGGGATATAAAAGCGAACATGAGTTGACTGTTCAAAATTTATAAAATCTCAGAAGAAGGCAAGATGGTAACTATGATTTTATGTGCAAAAATGATTGATATGAATAGTAAATTTTAGAGGGTAGTTGGGAGTTATGTATCACAATATCGTCTTGATCAACGAACACGCATCAAATTAATCTAAAAAACCTGCTGTTCACTTTAGGTCACTAACAAAAATCGTCTTGATACATGTGGAAAAAGCGGTGTATATTACTGGGTGATTCACCAGTGGCGCGGTGCTCTGTAGCTTGTACACTCTTCTTGAAGATTTCATTTTTGTTCGAACGGTATTGTATTTAGAAAGTAAAAATATAATTCAGCAATTTATTTTGAAGTAAACAAGGTGTCCAATTTTCTTTAACGAAAATTTGGGAGGTTTTTCAGATTGGAAGACCACTTTTTTGTTGAAGATTCAAGAGCGTCCTAAACTCTGATATAATGTCTTTAAGTAATAAGTTTTTTTGGTTTTTTTCCGTAATAATTCATGAAAATAGGCTCTCACATCATCGCATGCTCCTTCGGCCAGAGAGGATGAAACTTTTTTCCTTTCGTTATCTTATTGCCTTAGGATAGTTTTATTGATGAATTGAAATAGATTATCCTCATTTCAATACGTGTTGGAAATGTTGCCCGTTTCTTCGTAGACACATCTCCATCCTTCTGAGGAAAGACCGTTGAACACTCTACAACATTTGCAGATTAACTGACTGAAAGGCGTCGACTATTCTCTGTCTCATATCCACCGGTGTTGTAGAAGGAATCTGGTAAACGATGCCCTTAATATAACCCCACAAGAGAAAATCTAGACTTGTAAGGTCCGGAGACCTAGCTGGCCATTTAACAGGACCACCACGTCCTATCCAATTGTTTGGAAATGCATGATTCAAACGCTCCCTAACCTGATATGACTAACGTGCCGGTGCTCCATCCTGTTGAAACCACAAATATTGTCTTAAATGCTCTGATACATCGGAAGTAACATTGGTAGATGATTTTGCAGAAAATCTGAATACATTTCAATATTGAGGTGCCCGTCGAAAAAGTGTGGGATAATTAGATATCCATCTACTAAAGCGACCCATACATTCAAGGACCAACGATGCTGGTGATCTATTTGTCTTATGAGGTGTGGATTTTCCGTGGCGTAATAATGAAAGTTGTGCCTGTTTAAAAGCCCATTCTTGTGGAAAGTTGCCTCGTCCGAGATAAGAACTCTGCTTAACATATTTGGATTTTCCGCTACTTTGTCACTTGCCCAATTGCAAAAATTGATTTAATTTTCATAGTCTCATTTGTTCAGTTCCTGGTGCAGCTGTACATGATATGCATGAAATTTATTCACTCTCAAGATTCTCTGGAAGGAAGGCTGTTTTATATCTGTTGACTGAGAAATCTATCTTTGACTTTAATATGGGTCCTCTATTACTGTCAACAAAACTGATAACTGGTTGTTTTCAGCTGTAGCAGTTTTTGGTTTTTCATGTTTTTTGTAAGCGATATTACCCGTTTCGATAAATATAATTAAAAGTTTTTCAACGCATCTTGCTTCAGGATGCCTCTTATCAGGAAACCTTTATACATAAACTCTACTTGCCAACAAAGAATTTCTGTCACACTCACCCAGAATTAAAATCATATCAACCATTGTCCTCTGGAGAACTTCATGGCAGTCAATTGAAAACATTGTGTTCAAACCTCACGTTAACAATGTTTAATAACGAAACACTGATAAGTTCACCATGTAAAATGCAGAATATGATATGTCCGAACACCTGTCAGAAGGCACAAATGAAAAAAATTTCAACACATATCTCGATTTACGTTTTAATCATCTTGATTTTATCATTCGTTAAAAGTATTATCTTGTTTAGGTTCAATTTTTATTACTTGAATTATTACAGAAAAAAACTTCTGTGCGAATAATGATGCATGTTGATGAGTTTTATACGGTTTGTAGAATTTTCATCAAAAACTTTCACAAAAGATCGAATATTTCGAGAATGATCGAAGATTAAAATATGGTTACTTCCGCAAAAATATAGCACAATATTTTATGCGTTGATATGAATAATAAAATACAGGATGTTCCGTTTGAAAAAAAACATATGATATTTTCAAAATTACAATACTCAATATTTTTTTGAGTCACTCCTGTATAAAATAAGGAGGATAATCTTTTTCAATTCATCAATAAAGTAAGCCTTGGGCAATAAGAAAACGAAAGGAAAAAAGTATTCATCCTCTCTGGTCGAAGAGCATGCGATAATGTTAGAGCCTATTTTCATGAATTTTGACGGCAAAAAAGTATTGTGACGAAACTACTCACCAAAAAAACTCAATACTTAAAGACATTATTGCACGATTTAGGCCGTTCCTGAATCTTGAACAAAAGAGTGGTCTTCCAGTCGGAAAACCACCCAAATTTTTATTATAGAAAATTGGGACACCCTGTCTACTGCAAAATAAATTGCTGAAGTAGATTTTTACTTTCTAAGTACAATGCCGTTCGAACAAAAATGAAATCTTCCAGAGTGGACGAGCTACAGAGCACCGCGCCACTGGTGAATCACCCAGTATAAATTATATTGATTGTCCTGATTTTCAAAAGTTAAATGGGTCATTTCATCAATACTTCAGAAGATGAGAATAAAAAATCTATGATTTAAAATGTATAAATAACTGGTTTTTCAGAATTCAAATAATTTCTAAGATTCCACAAAAACACAAATTTTACATTCAGGTAGATTTAGTGTTGTTTTTAATACACTTTGTGTTGAAATTCTCCATTTCAATCATGTTTTATTATTTCCCTTTTCACGCTGCAGAATTTAAAGAGTTTTTCTTCATTTCAGATGAAAAAGTTGGACCAGGGAATGTCAAAACAGGATTTATTCTACAAGGTTTCCTTGTAACATGAACGAGGAGGGAATGCGTATACGCGACCGGAACATCATGCTAGATAACTCCAACCCTCATAGACCTTTCAACGTCAAGAGAAAAGCACCCTTATCCAAACAACCATCTAGGTGAGTGAAGTTGTTGATATGTCGATTATTATGAATCCTTTGAATTCCCTTTTTGGCAGGAGATGAAAGGTTAATTAACTTGCTGGAATAGTTTGACGAAATATTTTCTCTATTCGTATTATGTACATGTGGATCAAATTCGTTCACTTAAGGCATCTCAATAATCATAACTGCTAGAAGAAAGGATGGCACGCTTTCGGGATACTTTTTCAAAAATGACGCCGAAAAAGAAACCTGTTCTGGTGAACAATTTTTGTGGTATTAATCAAAATTGAATTTTTGCAGATTCGTATAACTGTTTATATCTTTGTTACTAGTCAAGTAAGATTTCGTTCAAAGTTCAGAGGAGTATATCATTTTTTGGAGGTTTGATTTTGGTAGTTATCGACATCAATTTGAATTTGATTCAATACGAACCTTCGTTTTTGAATAAACGATCCAATTTGTCATTTTTTCATTTTGAAGTACATGGAGTTACATAATAGTATGTCACAACTTGAGGAGGTAAATTTACGTGCAATTTTAAGAAAAAAGTTCATATAAACATAGATCCACAAAAGCTTCGTTACAAAGCTACAGGGTGTTGAAATTTCCGAAAAATATTGGTTTTTTCTTCAAAACTGCTGCGGTTTTTGAAATATTCAGCCAAAATTTGAAATGCAAGCTATTTTTTACAGCCTCCATCATTACACGTATTATTATTTAACTATAATCTACAAGGTATTTTCTTTTCCGGAGCTATGTCTACTTTTACCCTTTCAAACGCTGATCGCCGTAAATCAATTTTCATCATTTTCGTTCAATTGATTTTTTTTCATTTTCCATTTATTTTGACAGTTGCTAAAGTAGAACCTGTGTCTGCTCAAATTATTTATTAAATTAACGATTAGTTTCAAGACTTTTGAAGTTATTGCTGTAAGAAAATATGGCTAATTTTACTAACGCCGAATTGTCTGATATCCATTACCTGTGCGGTCTGGCTGACGGAAACACAACAGAAGCTAGGCGATTTTATCAGGTGCGGTTTCCAAATCGAGTAACACCAGATCTGCGAATATTTTCAAATATCCACAGAAAGTTGAGGGAAACTGGTATTTTTACTGCAAATAATCATTTTAAAGGTGTAACTCAAACTATGAGAACTCCAGAAATTGAGAAAGCAGTTTTGAGTTATATTGATTTGAATCCTCATATGAGTACAAGAAAAATTGGAAATCAGTTGAATATTTCATGTGTTCTAGTTTGTAGGATTCTCCACGTACTCCATATTCAACGCTGCTAAACTCTACTTCCTCGAGATTTAATTTCAAGACTGAATTTCTGCCGATGATTCTTAGATAAAATTAGGGAAAATGCTCATTTCGATAGTGAAATAATGTTCACAGGCGAAGCTATCTTTTCGAGAACTGCTACCACAAATTTTCACAGTAATCATTATTGGTCTGGGGAAAACCCCCATTTGATTGAGGTGGATCATAATCAAGAACAATTCCCACTGAATGTCTGGGTCGGAATAATTGGAAATAATTTGTTTGGGCCATTGTTTTTGCCTAACAGACTAAACGGTCCCGCTTATCGGCAATTTCTCGAGGAGGAGTTACCTTCATTGCTCGACAATGTCCCTGTTTTGGTGAGAAACATAATGTGCTTCATGCATGACGAGTTACCAGCACATTTCAGTGGAGAAGCTAGGGAATTCTTGAATAATACATTTAACAACCGATGGATAGGTCGGGATGGGCCAGAAACATGGCCTCCTAGGTCCCCAGACTTAAATAGTTTAGACTTTTTCTTAAGAGGATATTTCAATAACCTCTTGTGACACAATAAAAAAAACCCAGGAATAGCATACAATTTGAATAATTCTAATTCACTAATTTTTCACTCGAAAACGGTTGGAGATACGAAAAAATTACAGGCGTCAAGAAAGTTTCTAAATTGAACGCAGATGACGACAATTGATCGTACGATAATCAGTGGCCTACTGCAAACAAGTTTGAAAGGGCAAAATGAGACATGGCCTCGGAAAAGAAAACACCCTGTGAATTTCAGTTCAAATCTAGGACGTGAAATGATGGAGGCTGTAAAAAATAGCTTTCATTCCAAATTTGGGCTGAATATCGTGAAAATTGCAGAAGTTTTGAAGAAAAAACCATTGCTTCCGGAACTTTCAACACCCTGTAGCTTTGTAACGAAGCTTTTGCGGATCTATGTTCATATAAACTTTGTTGTGACATACTATTATGTAACATCCTTTATAGGTAACTTAGGTAGATACGTCATTCGGGTTTCCCAAACGGGAAAAATCTAGTAGAAAAATTGTTGGCTGATTAAAAGAAAATTTGGATGTTCTGAAAAGCACAGATCAAAAGTTGTACGTAGGTTAATGGCGAACACAATGAAATTAATGTCCTGGCAAAGGAAACAATGACACTTCATTGCTATCGTGGAATACGGTCCCACTCCAATATCCCGGTGTAATACTACCACATCATGCTATAAGCTCCGAGAAGTGGTCATTTATGCAGATTCTGAGCCAACTTCAAATTATAAGTGCATTATTTATATTTATATTTCTCAATATTCTATACACAGAGGATATGCCGACTATGTCTTCAACTTTCCTGGAAGATTGAGTTGGTTCAATCTCAACTGCTAATGTGTTAATTTCAGTAATCTCCCGGTTTTCAAATGTTCCATAATAGATGAGTTTTTTCGTTGTATCGAATGTTTTGGAGCAAATTTGTTTTCGTTCTGGAAACCTAAGAAATTATATCATTAATGAGTTCAGGAATGTAGTAACACCCCATGATTCTTAACCTTTTTAAGTAGAGATTACTTGCTATATTCACATTTCTATAACGTTCTTTCCAAAAGTGGTAATTTCATTTGCGGCCATATTTTCGATCAGAGAAACTCAAAATGTTTTTCGGCTAATGCAAATCTGACATACATTTATAACTGCAAAATAGCATTTTTCCGCTTCCACAAAAAATAAAACCCCTAACTTTAATATGTGTTATTATATAAGAATATACAGATAAAATGATACACTTCTGTCTGATTTCCACAATGTTCATTTTTGATACACACGACCTGTTTCGATAGTTACGTCATTTTCATGTGTCTAGAGCAGGGGTGCTCAAACGGTCGATCGCGAGTGCTTTTCGAGAAGATCTCGAGAAGTAAAACAATTTTTAGTAAGTAGGTAACTACAGAAATTTATTACGTAATGAAATAACACTCTGCTAGCGGCAAAAAGCAGCTTTATCAGAGGAACGCGCTGTACTTGTTAAAGAAAAGCCGCGTTCTTTATTCTTGCCGCTTTTCTAGAAATTTCGGCCGGCACGTTTGACAGGAACATTCGAGACTTTCGTTCACTCCGATATTAATGTTGCGCCTGCAGGAATTGGTGTCATTCTGAAATGTAACTTGAAGACAATACTACGTCGATACAAAGTTTTTTATTAAGCAGTACGAAATGAGTGCAGCGAAGAAATCTAAAATGTATCATTTCAATAACGATTGGGAGGAAGAATTTTTCTTTTGTACGGTGGAGGATAAGTGCATTTGTCGTGCGTCAGTTGCAATTACTAAGCGTGGTAATTTAGAGAGGCATCAAAATGATTTGATTTGTGATTTGATGTCTTGTTTGAAAAAAGAACAAACCATGTTCACAAGACCAGCCAAACAGTCTAAAGCTGCTACGATCGCGTCATTCAAAATATCTCATATATTGGCGAAATACAAGAAACCATTCGAAGATGGATCGGTTGTGAAGGAAGCATTTATTGAAACGTGTGAGACTTTATTCGGAGATTTTGAAATTAAAACAGAAATCATGCCTGCTATTAAAGAACTTCAGTTATCTTGTTCGACTGTCACAAGGCGCATTGAAGTCATGATTCAGGACATGGCAGATAAACTAGAACATGGTATCATGAAATGAAAATACTTTTCTTTACAGTTCGGCGAATTCATCGATATGACAGACACTGCCCAGCTGTATATTTTCATTCGGATGGTATTCAATGACATATTGGCTAAGGAAGAATTGTTGACCATCATTCCTCTGAGGGGGAAAACCCGTGGTGAAGATATATATGACGCTTGTAAAAATATACTAGCTATCAATATATAAATTAGTGTGCATTACAACCGATGGCCCACCAGCAATGATTGGGAACAAAAACGGTTTTGTGGCCATGTGTCGAGATAATGAAGATTTCCCTTCATTTTTCTCATTCCATTGCATTATACATAAACAAGTTCGGCGTTCAAAACGAAAACGGAAGAAGTTATGGGCATTGCAACAGAAATTGTGAATTCCATTCGTGTACGTAGCTTGCAACGGCTGCTCTTCAAGTTGCAGTTAGAAGATAGGGAGTCAGCTGAACACAATGATTTAGTTCTTCACGCGTCAGGTGGTTGAGTCACGGAAAATTCCTAGAAAGGTTTCAAGAATTATTGCCGGAATAACAGCTTCTCTAAATGAAAGAGGTGATGACACTCGAAAAATGGCTGACTAATTTGGCATTTTTGACTGACATCACAATGCACTTAAACACCATTAACTTGGAGCTTCAAAGGAAAAACTGTTATTGGGATGATTAGTGCAGTAAATGCATTCAAAAGTAAATTGCAACTCATGATAGATCAACCGAAAATAAAGGATCTGAAACATTTTCCTTTTTCGAAAGCAGGGATTCCTCAGTTGAGTTATTATACGTATGAGGCTGAATTATCAAATATGTTGGTACGATTCGAAATGCGTTTTCATGATTGCTGTAAATTGGCAGATATAGCATCATTTATGAGTTATCCTTTCTCATGTGAACACATTGAGGAATTAGCTACTGAAATAGCAAGTCAGTTTAATATGAACTCATATTCTGTTGAAAATGAGTTGGTGCAGATTATATGAGATATACATCTCAAAGCTACAGCATCTGATACAAATTTCTGGTGTTTTATATCTGAGGATAAATATCCGAATCTAAGGCAAATCGCCCTTCAACTGACGGCAATGTTCGGGTCAACTTAGTTGTGCGAGTCTGCAATTTCAGAAATGAAGATAATTAAGTAAGAATATCACAAACGACTAACTGACGATCATATGTCATCGTGCTTGCTATTAGCACTCAGTGGTTACGTACCATCTTATGAAAAGTATGCTGAGGACATCAAGTGCCACGCTTTAACATCCAAGTCACTCCTTAGTTAAGTTTAACACCATATGTAACTCCTTTGTTTTGTAACAACCAATAAACTCGCAATTTTAAATAACTATGAGTTTTATCATTGATATTATAGGGAAGAACCTAACTAAACCTAACGCAAACCTTGCCTAAAATAATGTATACTGTGCAGAAAGCTAATATCTGTATATGCTACGGTACTCCCTACCTAGGTAGGTAGGTAGGTATGGTATATCGTGTTTGAACGACAACCCTGCATCACACATACATGCAGCCTCTCAGAGTCGATCGTAAGTACACTCGGAGGTAAATTAGCGGAACACGAAAATTTAACCAAATTCGAAGTCCGATATTTTTCCTAATTCTCAACCGATTCAAAAGATTTGTTCGGCAAGTTATAGATCAACTCTTCTGCTTTGTAGAAATTATAAGAGAAAACGAAAAAAAAATTTCGAAAAAAATTTATACGGGGGCAAAACTAAAAGTGTTTTTTTGTCAAAAATTTGTAACACCCTGTGGAATTTCGTGGTCCGAGTTGAAACGTACAATATCATGGTCTGTCAAGACACATCTTCCAACAGTACCGATCTTCTTGTTTCATGCGTTTATCTCTATTTTTACAAGAGATATCCAATTTGAAGCGAAAAGTCACAAATTTCAAGAATTTATTTTTTATCTTGCGTAGGTGCATAACATCGGAGGTTAGCCAAAAATAAAATCAAAATTAGAGAAGCGGAAATCTAACGAAATGAACATTTTGAAATTCACTGGCCAATTTCACGCTCCGGGAGAACTCGAAGTACACTGAAAAATCATTGATTTTGCACATTTATTTTGAAATTTTTTGTGTGACACTCTATAATAATTATCATTCCTGTCCAAAATTGAGAGCAGGTGTATCTTGGCGATACACTCGTGAAATGAAACGAACATGTTGAGAAAATGTTCATGATGACCCACAAAAGAAAACATTTGATTTAAGTAGCGAGTATGACCCCCCCGAGCTCTTATTACAGCGCGCATACGATTTCGCATACTCCCAATGATGTTGTCTATCATCTGTTGAGGTATGTTGTCCCACTCTTCCACCAAAGCCAATGTCAGCTCTTCAACGTTGCCTGGATTCCGTTGTCGAACCCTTCTTCCAAGAATGTCCCAAACGTGTTCGATCGGGTTTAAATCCGGTGACCACGACGGCCAGTCCATTCGTGTAATCCTAACTTCATTGAGATATTCTATCACTATTCGCGCAGTATGGGGGCGCGCGTTATCGTGCATAAAAATTTTTTTCCCCTATGTAAGGAGCAAAAGGCACAACATGGGGCTCCAAGATTTCTGTTATATACCGATGGCATTAAGTGATCCATTGCCAATAATCTCCAGTTCTGTTCGTACTCCCAAGCATATGCCACCCCATATCATAACTGACCCTCCACCGTATTGCTCAGTTCCTGCGAAGTTCGCTTGATTGTACCGTTCACCTCGATGCCTCCATATTCTATCTCTACCATCCACGAAATTCACACAATATCGGCTCTCATCACTAAATAAAACTCGTCTCCACTGATTGATTGACCATGCTACATGCTCCCTAGCAAACGCCAATCTTGCTACCCGATGGGCTCTATCGAGTCTTGGTGCTCTTGCTTGCGCGTATGATCTCAGACCAACTTCATTTAATCGTCTTCTGACTGTCCTCACAGTAACGTTAATGTTATCCACTGCTTGTAAAAGGTTACGTGCCTGAACAGCAGTAAGACGAGGATTTCTTATGGTTTGGTTGACGACGAAACGGTCATGTATAGCGCGGGTTGCCCGATTTCTTCCTTGTCCTCGCCTCCTCACGTACAATTCAGTTTTCCTGTAACGTCGGTAGATTCGATGGATAACCGACGTCGAGACACCCAACATGGTACCGACTGAGCGGTAGGTGCGCCCTTCCTCAATCAATGTAACTGCCCTTGCTACTGAGGTTGGTGGTAAATCTCTAATTCTGAATGAAAGAAACCGTTTCGAATCGTAAACAGTAAAAGAATCACAAAACACCGCAACCGATCGAATTTGTATCAAATCAAAGAATGGAAAACTCCCATTCTTTAAACAAGTGCAAATGTGGTCATATACAAGAAAACGTGTGTTGTATTTCATATTTGATAAAAAAAGGTGTGCACATGTGTAAATGAAAAGTTTTATCAATGGTCCCAGAATTCGGTTGTGTATTTTAATGCCTACCGACTGTTATCTCCTAAGAATTCCTAATTTTCACCAAATTAACCAAATTGTCATCAATAACTAATGCAATTCAAACATAATAATCGCAAACAACAATTTCGACACGCCTGAGTGATAATAAGAAAATTTCAAATTGATAGACGAATTTTAATGACAATTTCTTGATTCAATGGAATTTCTCCAAAATGGTGATTTTCCACTTGAAATTCAATATATTTTGCAAAAATAGAGATAAACGCATGAAACAAGAAGGGCGTTACTGTAGGAAGATGTATCTTGACAGACCACGATATTGTACGTTTCAACTCGGACCATGAAATTCCACAGGGTGTTACGAATTTTTGACAAAAAAAACACTTTTAGTTTTGCCCCCGTATAAAATTTGTTTCAAATTTTTTTTGTTTTCTTTTATAATTTCTACAAAGCAGAAGAGTTGATCTATAACTTGCCGAACAAATCATCTAAATCGGTTGAGAATTAGGAAAAATATCGAACTTCGAATTTGGTTAAATTTTCGAGTGTTCCGCTAATTTTGCCTCCGAGTGTAGATGTCGCTGAAATGAACTGAGTTACGTATTTTTTTCTATTGAAAATATTGAAACCCAACTCAAATCTCCGTGAAAACTGTAGTAAGTAAATAGAGCCCCATGGAACCCATTGAGAAAAAATGACCATCTTGGCTCCAATAAATATTGAAGATATCAAAGTTATCATTATCATATATTAGGCATTTTCCACTTGAAATTAAATATATTTTGCAAAAATAGAGATAAACGCATGAAACAAGAAGGGCGTTACTGTGGGAAGATGTGTCTTGACAGACCATGATATTGTACGTTTCAACTCGGACCACGAAATTCCACAGGGTGTTACGAATTTTTGACAAAAAAACACTTTTAGTTTTGCCCCTGTATAAATTTTTTCGAATTTTTTTTGTTTTCTCTTATAATTTCTACAAAGCAGAAGAGTTGATCTATAACTTGCCGAACGAATCATCTAAATCGGTTGAGAATTAGGAAAAATATCGAACTTCGAATTTGGTTAAATTTTCGAGTGTTCCGCTAATTTTGCCTCCGAGTGTAGTTTAAAATATTGAGGTAGATCGCCAGCAGTTCAAGTTTGAGCAACCATGGTCTAAAGCTAACAGTTATGACAAAGAATGTTCTAACTATGCCTATTTCAATAATGAGCATAAGGGACTAATACAGTTCTAGTTAACTATTGATGATGGTGAATTTTAAGTAATTACGAAGTCTGTTATTTTCCAAATTTTTCAACAGATACATTGTCATCCCTTTATATATAATTTTTAATTTATCCAATGTAATTCTATGATTTGCAAATTCAATATATTTAAAATCTACGAGTTTGTTATATAATAAGAGTAGTTTTTGAAACTTGGTTTAAGAATCACGGCTCTCAATAGTCAACTAGTATATACTTTCCTCCACTCAACTTTCGAAAAAGGTTTATTTAACACATTCTTTCTCATAACTGTTAACTCTGGACACTTGAAAATGACATAACTGTCGAAATCGGTTTTGTGTATCAATGAACATTGTGGAAATCAGACAGAAGTATATCATTTTGTTTATATCAAAATGAATTTCCATCAAATAAATCTTTCAATAATATTATATCATTGAAATTCGTGCGGTTTTAACGAATATAATTTTTTCACGGAAGAATATATAGGGTGTTCCTTTAAGAAAACTGAAAGTTTAGTTTATAATTTCAAAATTGTACACTTTGAGAAGAATCTGGAAACACTACTGGATTACCGGTAAGAAATTTTGTAAGATAAACTTTTCACTATTGTGCTATGTTTAAGAATAACTGCGTACTTGAAAATTGTAGATTTTGAATATCATCCTGTATATCTAAAACGAAGAGACTATGAAAGTTTTATTAACTGCATCCTTCTTTCTATTAGTTCAGAAGGTACCATTCAAAGACAGCGAATTTGGGACACTTGTACACTATTTCAGTTTAGAGAGCGAATTAGTTCGGTAAATATTTCATACTAAATGTCGCTTACAATTTGTACCGAAAGCAATTGAATAACCTAATAGAATCCGCATGAACCGTAAACAGCTTTATGTATACAACATCTTTCAGAATGTTTGTAGTCCTGTGGTGAGTCCTGAATATGAGAGAATCCTTTGTTTCCAATTTAGCCTACATAGATTTCCTGCTGCATTTCATTTATACCTTAAACAATGGTTTTGTATGCTATTATGTTTTCGAAATATTTCCTTCATTAGGAGTTTATATAAGATTGAAACAATCCGTGAAAATTACAAAAGCTTTTCGAAGAAGATTAGATAACGCATTCAGATTGAATGTTTGGTTTTGATACTGACAATGAAAAAGCTTACCAGCTGGTGTAACTCTCTAAAACAAATTCTGTCAGGTTTGTACTTGACCCCCATCTCGAAAATAAATGGTCGAGTTACTGAGCCCGAGAAAACAAAGAGAGAAGAACTTGGGTTAATTGCTAGCATCTATCCTAATTAAGGGGGTAACCACATTAGGACGATTATTTTCATGCTTCTTTGTGAATTTTTTGAGGAGAATAAAATAATAAGAACTAATTTAAATTACGTGGTCATCTCATTACATTTAAGACAGGTTTGTTCAACAGATGTTGTTCTGTGCAATTTTCAATATCCCTGACAGCTCGAGACTACTGTTTCACTCACGAAAACTGAGATTTTAAATAATTTGATATGAACACGAGGCGTTTCAAGCATACTATGCCTTTATTAAGTTCAAATTACGTCATAAGTTGAACAATATCAACTTATCATGAGAACCAGAAAAAGGGTCTAATTGTGTATTTTACTTTGGATTTTCTAGTATTCTCGTACCTATTCATTTCTAGTTTCCAAACGATTGAGTTTGATGCCTCTACATTTAAATTGCATATTGGACGGATGCTTTTTTCTATTAGATGGCTAAAGTAACTTGAATCTGTTAAATTATCGAATTCACGACAGTTGCAAGCAGGAGTACCTCAGAGATCCATTCTTTCGACAACCTTGTTTCTGTTGCGAATATACGATCATCTGTCATTTACAGAGGACAAGATCTTTGGTTTTGCAGACGATTGAACCCTGGTTTCGTCTTTCAGTTGTCTGCGTCCGTTTACAGCTGCGGAATCTCAGCGTCAGAGATGTCAACAGATGAATAATTTGAACTCTGACTTACAGAGGATATCTGAGTGGGGTCAGTTGAACCTGGTGAACTTCAACGCGAGCAAAACGCGAGCAACTACGTTTTCTAGAAAGGTCCCCGCTGGAAAACCTCCTCTAATGATGCAAGGCCAACAAATTGCATCCAAAGATTCGATGCACCTTCTCGGAATAACGGTCAACTCCAAGTTTTGCTGGCATGAACATGTATCAGCAATAGCTAAGTCGGCATCATCTTAACTCAGTTTTCTTTTAGAGCAAAGCGATACTACACGTCATCTCAGCTGTTGCTTCTATATAAGGCGCAGATTCGACCTGCATTGAAATATTGTTCCCGTGTATGGGGATCTGCGCCCAAACATTCGTTGCGGATGTTGGATAGTGTGCAAAAACGGGCTGTGCGCCTCATCGACCACTCGGAGATCACCCGCGATTTCCAACTGCTGGCTCTCAGAGGACAAGTTGCTGACCTTTCTCTGATTTGCAGATAGTTCCACGGAGGATGCTACGAAGAGCTGAAAGACCTTGTTCCTGGAAAACTTATGTTTTGCCGCAACACTAGGCTAGCAAGGAGTTCTCATCATATGGCGGTACATTTAATGACCCCTCGAGCCTCTCTCTATAATAATTCCTTCGTTTACAGGGCCGGTGAGCTGTGGAATTCGCTTCTATCCAACATCCTCCCAACAACCTACAATTTGGCCCTCTTCAAGAACGAGTAAACGCACACCTCAATTTTTCCCATCGCCTACTCATGTGGTGTAACAGGTTCGCCTATTCCTGGGAAGCGCACATAGAAAAAAAATTTTCCCAAACCTTGGAATTTCTTCCTGTCTTATCTTTATGAAAGCAGCCATAAACCACACATTTCTAGTTGTAAATATTTGTACTATCTGCTAAATTTCGATTTATTATTTTCAATTTACGAACATAAATTATCTGTAATTTGATTAGGAAGGTCTTTTTAATTGATAAAACAATGCTGTTCAAATTTTCACTATAAGGACAAACTCATGACACCTTTTATTACAATGTGCTTCTCTTCAGATAAGTAGTACATATGTTAGCTCGAAGGCCTCAAGATAAAGAAATTTGCGGGTACAAAAGGATAAATTGGGTTATGGGTCTAGGGAGATAGCGAGATGCCCGTCGGTGTCCGGAGGGGGCCTGAACTGATGTCCTATGGTACTCACCCATCGTAGTTTAATTTGCAATCATAGTACTACGAAGTTTCAATTTCCTCAATCGGCGGAGAGGCATCTGATTCAATTCATTCAGCCCACGCCAGAAAAAGTGCACAAACCGACGAGTTAAATAGGCTGGCGCCGGTAGTCTGTTCCATAGTCCTGCCTGGCTACGCAGAGCAGTACGGACGGTCTTCACTTCCAGGACGGCTGCAGAATGGGTGTGCTCCTGTAGCGCATAAAATCGGCCTGCAGGGTGAGAGATGCCATAGTCCGGCCTAACATGCTCAGAATGATATTCTGCAGCTGCTGAAACAATCTTTTCCGGACTACTTGTTGATAAATGTACATTCACTTTGACTCTGACAAAATCTTTATTTAAGTGCCACTTTCATAATTTTTAACACAACATCTCTTACGGTATAGTTGATAAAATGTCAAAATTTGGCTTTTAAGCTGTGATCTGAAAGATCTAAATAACACTTGAAATTTAGTACATTATATTTTTGTCATCCTATTGACGACAGTCTCATTATTTTATTTTACGAGATTCTTATCTAATCCAGGTCTTCTCGAAGCACCCTTTTGGGCCTCTTGTATTTTCTCGGTTCGTCTTCTTCGTGATCACGAATGGGTTTGGGTGGGTGTCCACAGCTTGGAACGCCTTCACAGCTATGTCTCTGATGAATCCAATAACACTCGGGATCTTTAGGTTCTAATGTATCTGGGAGTTTCGGACGTTTCATGGGGCATCCATGGCCATCCTCAGTGCGTTGTTCCCCACGACTTGAAGTTTTCAGATATGCGTTGATGCCGCATATCCCTATACTGGCGAGCCGTATGTCATTACTGGCCTGACGATGATCTTGTATATCCTCAGCTTTTTTGCTGGACTCAACATGCTCCTCCTATTCATTAGGGTATACAAAAAGTAAGGGTTGCCTTCGCCTTGTTCGTGCAGTCTTCTACGTGTTAACGCCATGTCAGCTTCGGTCTAGCGTGACTCCTAGATATTTGGCGTTGTTGACCCATGGGATCGGTAGGCCATTCATGGTGATCTGCTCCTCGGGGCTTCGTCTTCGTCGGGACAGGTAGAGTGCCGAGATCTTCTCTGGATTGACCGTGATGAGCCACTGGTTAAACCATCACAATTGATCTGCGGCCTAATGGAGTCTTCTGGTTATCAGGGGGCGGCCGATTATTATAGCCGTGTCATCCGGGTAGAGGTGTGCTGAGCTCGTGTTGGGGGTCCTTGGGACGTCTGAGGTATAGATGTTGAACAGCAACGGCTTCAGAAGTGATCCTTGGGGTACGCCGGCTTCCATTCTTCTCGTGGTAGAACGTGTGTCGCCTATGCGGACCGAGAAGGAACTGTTTGACAGCTATGATCGGACCAAGCGTACCAGCGCAGATTGGTAGTTACTCTCTAACATCTTGAAGAGTAGGCCTCCTAGCTAGGCACTATAGAATGCCTTTGCGCTGTCGAACAGCGCCATGCCGGTTGATTTCCTGTTGAATATATTGCTGATAAATTCAACTACACGCAGAGGATGCTGTTGGGTGGAGTGTTTCTGCCTGAAGCTAAATTGCTCATCCGGTATAATTGGATTAGCCTTCGCATGTTCTCTCAAGCGTCTACAGTCTAGCCGATCGTGGACAGGAGACGTGAAAACTGATGGGCCTATAATTCTGTGGAAAATGAAGCAGACTTACCTGGTTGCCTGATGACAATCACATCCGTTGTTTTCCACTTTTTAGGAAAATGTTGTAGCTGCAGACACGCAATGGTGATTGAAGCCATCCGGCCTAGTGCTCGCTGAGGGGGTTCTTCAGGGCTCTATTGCTGCTTGCATTTGGTCCAGGTGCTTTTTCCACCTTCGTTCAAGTGATTACGCATTTCAGCTCTACCGTGGTGGTTGGCTAAATATTCTGCTCGTTATTCTCGGCTAGACGTCTCCGGACTTCTGTTTCTATTCTCTCTACGTGGTCGAGGTCTGCTTCTGCGCAACTCACCGTAAATTGGCGTTTCAAGCTGTCTGCAAGCCTTATCGAAAACCGAAAATATCAACCCCGTTTTCATTTGTATGGGGGTCATTGGTATCGTTTTCTGGCGTAGAATTTTGACCATTCTGTACAGTGAATCGTCATCCTCTTCTGAAGACTGAAGGCGATCTTCACCTCCATTGTCAGAAGGTTTTATTCCCTCAAGCTTGCCCAGGGGCAGCATATTCTCTTCGACGTGGGCTGTGAAAGCATCCAATCGCGTTCCCCTTAGCTTCCCGGTTTTATTTTCGTTTGTTAGGTTATCTAGAAAAAGGAGAGCTATGATCAGATGTTAGATCATTGATCGCGGTTAGTTTAGGTATGAAAGCGATACATCTATGATAACCGCAATGTCCAATACATCACCTGCGTTGTTGTGATGGTTTGGTTCTGGTGGACCGTCTGCCACTAGGTCTCGTTCATCGGTATTATTCCTTAGGTTGTTTTCGTTAGGGTTGCTTCTCCTACTACGACAGGTGTTCACAGTTGAAGTTGCCTGCTGCAATCGTTGGGACGTCTGCCTCGAAAAGCTTCTCCAGATCCGATTGTAGTAAATGTCGCTGAGGAGTCTTATATACTGAGACTCATCTCAGGATTCTTATCGACGTAGTTTGTATCTCCACTGTCGTTACTTCTATGTGCTCCAAATCGTCGATTTGTGTAGGATGATGCTCAGGTTGGATTTGACGTATATCGCCACACAATCTTATATGATATGGCTTCTCTCAGATGCTTCTCACTTACCATAATGACCTCCAGATTCAGCCTCCCAGCGAATTTCTGTAACTCCAGTTTCTTCTCCTTGATGCCGTTTACATTCCAAAAAGCTATCTACATCTGTACATTAAAAGGAAGATGTGCCTTAATAATTCATTGCCAGGACCCGGTACGAAGCGCATTAAGAGTAGAAACCCAAGAGGCATGCCTCTTTTAAGTACTGAAAATATTAAGTTATGATGATTAATTCAAGTCTAGTTGACTATTAAGAAGTCCCGAAATTCTTTTGTTCATTGATTTACAATGCTTCCCGAAGGCTCAGTTTTAATTTACCATTTTCATTAGGTATAATGAATTAAATTTCATTAAAACAAAGTATACATCAGACAGTATCGTTTATACTAAGAGCGATAAAGGTTAAACTGTTAAACATTGAATCTAGATATTAAATCACCAATTAGTTTCAGTACAATTTCAAACAAGTCTTAGGGAATGCCAAATCTTCAATACAAAAATACAAACTTTCAGTTCAGCAGTCACCAAAATATTTATACTCCCTTCAATCTTCATAAAAGGAGATATCCCATCAGACCGGTTGTTTTATACGTTTAAGCCTCAGCAGCCAAACTTTCATGTTTTTTTATAGACATCACTCAACATTCATGTAATTTTAGTCCGTCCAAAATTTTCAATTGAGAACTCTTCAAAAGTCTTCAGAAAAAAATTCAACGTACTGTACTACCATATAATGCTGAACTCGTGTCATGGGATGTAGTTAATATATACCCAAGTGCTCCACCTCACGGTTCACTGAAATTGATTAACCTAGCTCTGCAGAATAATAATGAGAATCACATTAAACAATCAGAACTTATGTATGCATCTTTTAGAAGTATGCTTAGAACAAAATAATTTCTACTTCAATGATGAAATTCACATAAGCGACAACAGTTTAATAATGTGAAATGCTCTCAGTCCGTTTCTAGCCAAAATTTTCATGGATAATATTAAGAAAATAATTCTTGATATTCCCATTTTGAAACACCGTATTCATTAGTTTACATTTGTGAATGACATAATCAGTTGTTCACAGGTACAAATAGGCAATTGAATTCCTTAAGTATCTTTATACTGGGTGATTCACTAGTGGGACAGTGCTCTGTAGCTCGTACACTCTTGAAGATTTAATTTTTGTTCGAACGGTATTGTTTTTGAGAGTAAGAATCTACTTCAGCAATTTATTTTGCAGTAAACATAGTGTCCCAATTTACTATAAAAAAAACCTTGGGTGGTTTCTTCAGATCGGATGACCACTTTTTTGTTCAAGATTCGGGAGCGGCCTAAACTCTGCTATAACGTCCTTAAGTTAATAAGATTTTTTGGTGAGCAGTTTCGTCACATGATTTTTTTTCCGTAAAAATTCATGAAAATAGGCTCTCACATCATCGCATGCTCCTTCGGCCAGACAGGATGAATACTTTTTTCCTTTCGTTTTAATATTGCTCAAGGATATAATAGATTATCCTCATTTTATATATCATATCTGGAATTATATATATATATATATATATATATATATATATATATATATATATATATATATATATATATATATATATATATATTTAATTCCTATAAAATATTTGATTCCTCTGACCACCCAGGTATATAATCCTTTCGGAAGCCTCTGGAAATATATTTTTTAGCAGCATTTTTGACAAGTCCTTTAAACAGGGAATAATTTTTACTCAGAGGGGAATCCATCTCAAATAACTATTTACCTGTTTGGTGAAAACATTCCAACGAGCTTTTTTGAAATTCCATCTTGGTTTTTCTAATGAATCTGCAAATGTAAATTGAAAACCTAACTAAATAATAACTGGCCTGTGTTGACTGTGAGGAAAATCTGAAAGTACTTTACGACGAACAGGTAAAGATCAGGATTATAATCGCGATTCCATCTGGTAGAATAAAAAGTGCCCTTCACCTTCGCATTGAATACAAGTTGAAAAACATTTGTTTCCATCCTTTCAACTAATGAAATACCACTCCTGTCGTTTTCTGTATAGTCCCATCGATTGTAATGGCAATTGAAGTCATCACAATAGATAGCAGGGTGGCGAAAAATAATATCGAAATTGATGGACCAGATTTCGCCAGGAGGTTTATAAATATTAACGACAAACACACCAGAATATTTGAACGCAATATAGAAAACACCACTCAACATGTCGTTCTGTACAAGTTCAATATGATATAATGATGAAGATTCTACATAGCAAGCAAGGCCAAAACAGGACTAAGGAGATAATCAAAAAGTACATAACCTGAGATATTTCCTCTTTCGCAGAGATGTTCTTCCGTCGCAGTGTGAGTCTCCTGAAGCATAATCACTTCCACCTTATTCTTGCTAGCCAATTTTGAAGTATAACCACAAAACCCCTTCAATATTCAAACTCAACAAAACAATTCCCTCTCTGTTTGACCGAGAGAGCCCCGATGGCCAGGTTCGGTCTTGTAATAATGCCGATTATGATCTATAGATGTTCTAGGTTCATTATGAACCCAATAATTTGGGTTGACATCGCCCATATATTATTTCTCCGTGGATCTTGAGTAATTTATAGAAAAATTTGCGAAATGATTTTGACATTCGTTTTGAAATTATGACAAATGTAAGTTTGAAAAAAAATAATAGATCAAAACTGAAACTAACGGAATCATAGGTTATCAGTTAATAGAAAAATTCCTTAAATTCCTTTAATAGTCAATTGAACTTTTATTTGTCACCATTACAAAATGTTTTCGGATATTGAGGGAAGCAACCCTTTTCAGAATTTCTTCCTATTGAGCTAAGTACTTATTCTTACCAATGTAATATACAAAGCATATCTTTCTTTAAAATGTACTTTCGATAAAGCCACAATGTGATGAAACGCGTCACATTGCGCATGTAGTGAAAATTTGAACAACATCGTTTTATTCAATTAAAAACTAAATCAATTGTTGTTCGGAAAGCAATATTCAAATCGACATTTTCAATAAAGTGCTTAACAAGGTTACTAATATAACAGATATATGCTAGAAAAAAATTTCATTTTTAATATCAATTTCATTGTTTTTCAGGACAGGATCTGGCAAACTTACGATGCAGGATTTTGTACGTATGGATCCTGGTTACACACCCAATATAGAACACCTTGTTTTCCCATCAAGGAAGCGGAATCCCCAGCAGATAGCTCCTATCAATCCTTCCACTCAGAAGACTAGATCGCGGCTGGCTGAAATGTTTGCTCTGAGTAGGCATCTTCAAATGCGATCGGCTGATCGAGACACGAAATCTAGAATGCCGTTAATAAATGTAAGTGATGAAGATGATTATTTTTCTCTAAATCGTTAGTTATCATCAACAAGCATATTTTTGATGGCGTAAACCGAAGAACTTCAGAATCTTATATCTAGGGAATAAGGCATTTGACCAATAAAATCTGTGGGGTTAGATGACCTAGGTTGCATTTATATAAGAATAAGCCAAAGTCTTTTTTCCTATTCAACAATTTCCACACTGATCCCAAAGTATAGGGAGAATGATAGTCACGAAAGGAGTCCTGGGCAAGGACGACCTCGAGCAACAACGGCGATTCATGACTGTTATTTGAGAATTTCTTGGTTGAAACAACGATCCATTATTGCTAGGTATTTTCAAATTCAGCTTCGACAAAACCGTGTGATAATTATCACTGAAATGATACGACAACTTCTCGGGAAATTAAGTTTTAGGCCCCGTGTCGCAGCTCAGAGCCCACCTTTAACCGCAGCATATCAGAGAGGCCGATTGAGTTTTGCCATGGAACAATGGTAAGAAACTGACTGGGGGAGAATTTTGTTTGCAGCTGAGTCGATACTTCATTTGTGATAATATGTATGGAATTCTTGCTTAACACTTGGTGGAACATAATGAATAAATGATTCGTTTATCACTTGGCAAGGTTTTCACAAACGTTTATTGAAAATACTCGACATGTGTTTCGGGTTGTTAGTCCATTATCAAGTGTAATACGATACTAAATTCAAAATGAGAGATTTTACTTATGAATAGCGATATTCACAACAGGAGGTAAATTGAAGTCTAGTTGATCGTTGCAAATTGGCTGGTTTTTCCTATGAGCCGACGTAATTTCAATAACCTCCAAGATGTCCATCCTTTTTCCTTCAGTGGTCCGGAAAACCCGTAGAATTTTAATTTTTTATGTTATTCAACTCTTTATATAGAATATCTCACATTCACTGCAGTGTATTTTATATACTCGCTTTTATCCAATAATTTTCTTTTATCTTTATTATTAACCATAATGAATCCAAATTCTTTTTATTAGTGCTGATGATGTTAATATTATTTCTGTGAAATCTGTTACATATCTTATTGCTTATATTAGGAATATAGTTAATTGGAAATTTTCTGTTAGATTTCTCAGTATACAACGGATAAATGCTCTGCAATAAAAGCCTGTGAATTTGGATTCATTATTGAATAGGTTGGTTTTCTGTATATTTTAAAGGCAGAGTGAGTCATGAGCTCTACTAATCGACAAGTCCAAGAAGTTAGTAATAAAGATAAAACAAAATTATTGGATAAAATTGACTGCGGATTGTCCCATGCATATAATTATACACTGAAATTTCATACAACATAATCCAAATGAATGTGAGATTCCGATAAATGCTGAATCATATCTATATAGGCTAAACCTGAAGATGCATCGACCAATTTGAGAAAGGAGAGAGTGTATTTTGAATGAAGAACATAGAAGATCTGTTCTCCAAAATAGAAATTGTACGGGTACACTGCAATGAATGTGAGACATTTTTCGGACCACTGCATCAATAAAAGTCGAGAATATCGAAGTCATGCATCCAGGTAATAAGAGAAAAGGATGAACATCTTGGAGATTAAAAACAAGTTATGTGTTTCTAGGAATTTCACTTAATAATTGTGATTCGTAACGCGTTTCACTACACCGTAGCTTCTTCTGACGAATGAATCTACAGAAAATGAGAATGAAAATAAAAATACAAATGTTCTTAAGTAATTAAAAGTTTATTCGGTTGCTCCTTCTTAAGTGGTTACTGATGACAGGTATATCCACTAAAATTTAGGAATAGATTGCTCCCTGAAGAGATTCAATAGATGTGAAGGGCTTGAATCGATTTGTTCATTGATGAGTCTACCTGAGTGTTTGTTGATTTCTAAAGTTTCCCAAAGATCTACCTTTCAATATTTATTATATGTATGCGAAATTTCAAATTGTGGGTCGAAAAAGTGATTATTTTTTAGGAGATGATTCCCGTAATTTGAATCTGATTTTTTATTTGAAAAACTGCGTTTCTGTTCCGATATTCTAATATTAAAATTTCTATGTGTTCTACCAATGTAGAAATTATCACAGTCATTGCCATTCAATATATAAACACCTGATTAATTGTTTTTATTTGATTTGGTTTTATTATTTTTGTATATTTGCCTAAACTATTATTAGTTTGGAAAGCTATGTTGAAATTATTGCTTATCAAGAATGATCTCAGTTTCTCACTTGTAATGCCTACGTAGGTTAAGGTGTTGAATTTTTGTTTCAATTTATCGACAGGGTAAACTTCATTCAATGCCATTCTACTTGGTTTTTATTTGAAATATTATTTATTAGTTTGGGATTGTAACCTTTTTTTAGTTATTTGTTTAGTCAAATTTAATTCTTCGTTGAAATTTTCAGGGGATAACAGGATGTTATTCAATCTATGAATAAAACTGTTGAATGCTGTTTGCTTTTTGAGAATGATTTCGGAGTCTAAGCCTAACTGTTCAAAATTAGTTTTAGTATGTTTTGGATGTAAATTATGTTTGAATCCTGTTTCTAATAGATTTTCTTGTTGTTGTGTAAAATCGGTATCAGTAAGATTACTGAATCTGTCAAAAAATTCATCAGTTGAGGGTATGTATGGAGAAATTTTGAATTTACGTAAATTCATTTTTTCTGTTGTTGCTGAAATTTTTATGAATTACAATTTTGACATAGTATCTGGATTCAGAGTGCAAAATATCAAATTAAATCTAAATTTCCGGTCAAAATTCATAAGAACTAATTGCCAATATCAAAGATACCATTATACCACTTAATTCCAAACTCATTTCTTTCGACGTTAAGAATCTATTTCCCAACATTCCTCCGAAAAATACGTACTACTTAGTTGAAGAATTATAAAAAAGAATGATGTTAATACGATCATTAAATCAGATATTCTTTCATTATTACAAATTTATTTAGATCAAAATTATTTCCATTTCAATAAAAATATTATACTAGTGAAGACGGCTTATTTATGGGTAATCCGTTGAGTCCTTTGTGAGCAGAAATATTCATGAATAATTTAGAGGAATTAATTCATAATCATCCACTCAATAAATATTGTTTATATTGGTATCGCTATGTACACGATATCATCATTTGCTTCACAGGAACAGATAGACAGTTGAAAATTTCGAAAATCATATAAATTCATTACATCCAAAAATTGGATTCATAACCGAAATAGAAAGCAATAATTCAATAAATTTCTTAGACGTAACAATTTCGAATGAAAATGGAAACCATATTTTTGCAATTTACCATAAGCCGTCACATACAGATATTATAATACATAACTCGTCGTGTCATCCGTATCAATATAAAATGTCAGCATTCAACAGTTTTATTCATAGATTGATTAACATCCCGTTATCACTGAAATCATTCAAGAGTAGCAATAATTTCAATATAGCTTTCCGAACTAATAATAGTTTAGGCGAATCTATAAAAATAATAAAACCAAAACAGATAAAAACAATAAATCAGGTGTTTATAGATAGAAATGCAATGACTGTGATAATTTCTACTTTGGTAGAACACATAAAAATTTTAATATTAGAATATCGGAACATAAACGTAGTTTTTCAAATAAAAAATCAGATTCAAATTACGCGAATCTTCTTGAAAATAGTCACTTTTTCGACCCACAGTTTGAAGTTTGGCATACAGATAATAAATATTGGAAAGCAGATCTTCGGGAAACTTCAGAAATCAACAAACACAAACACTCAGGTAAACTCATCAATGAACAAGTCGATTTAAGCCCTGCACCTCTATTGAATCTCTTCAGGGAGCAATCTATTCCTTAATTTTATTGGATATACCTTTCGTCAATAACCACTCAAGAAGGAGCAACCCAATAAGCTTTTAATTACTTAGGAACATTTGTATTTATATTCTCATTCTTATTTTCTGTAAATTCATTCGTCTGAAGAAGCTACGGTGTAGTGGAACGCGTTACGACTCACAATTGTTAAGTAAAATTCCTGAGAACACATTACTTGTTTTTGATCTCCAAGATGTCCATCCTTTTTCCTTTATTTCCTGGATGCATCAGTTCGATATTCTCGATGTTTATTGATGCAGTGGTCCGAAAAACCCGTAGAATTTTCATTTTGGAGAATGTGAAACGTGTTACAAATCACAATTATTAAGTAAAATTCCTAAAAGCAGATTACTTGTTTTCATTATTGATAACGAAATTCTACCAAGTAGAAGCCTCCCAAATTCAAATCTTGGAGATTATTGAAATAACGTCCTCTCATAGGAAAAACCAGCCAATTTGCAACGACCAACTAGACTTCAATTTACCTCCTGTTGTGAATGAGTTATACATAAGTAAAATCACTCATTTTGAATTTAGTATTGTATTACTCTTGATAATGGGCTAACAACCCCAAACACATGTCGAGTATTGTTAATAAATGTTTGTGAAACCTTTGCCAGATGATAAACGAATCATTTATTCATTATGTTTCACCAAGGGTTAAGCAAAAATTCCATACATATTATCACAAATGAAGTATCGACTCAGCTGCAAACAACATTCTTCCCCAGTCAGTTTCTTACCATTGTTCCATGGCAAAATAAGGATATGCCCATCACAATTTTTTACCTACCCATGGTTTTGGTGGAGATTAAAAACTGGAGTGTGGCAGAATTTCCTAGAACGCTCGCACTTATTCGGTCTTCGTAATAAATCGTAAATATCATATAGTAATTCCCTCCAGCAGTGGAAACATCCGGTATCAACAACCAAAATTTCAAAAAACTCAGAATCGAAAAACATTGAAACATATTGTTGTAGTTTATACTGATTTCAATATTGTTTGATTCGTTTCATTCAATGATTATTCATAATAACATTGTCTGTTGTGTTTGTTGAATAATATTGATCATCAAGTCGGTCAGCTTGAAAATTTTTCAAAAACGACTTGAAATTCAAGCTCTCGAAAAATCAAAGTTTCGACTTGACTTAATTTTCCAACATTAAACCTCGGCCTGTCATCATGTTTTCTCAAGCTGTTTGAAAGATTGATACTGTAAGGGCATAAAGTTTAGTTCACTAATCGCTTGTAGATGTACCTTCTCAGGTGCAGTAGAAGTAGGTAGTATCAGAGTACGTTCGATCTAGTCAATTCGTTACGCAGCACAACAATTAGATACAAAAAGCTCCGCTAGGAAATTTGGTTAATTCCAAGGAAAAAAGGAGAAATTCAACTAATAGTCATTTCAGAAATGTAAAGAATTTCAGAATTTGTGTATCCACCAATGAAACTCAATCAAATAATGTCGCCTACAACCAACAACATATTTTTATATGATATCTAATAAATTCGAGTGAAATGATCCGATACGACACGAGCTTTTTGTCTTAGTCCTTGAAAACTCAATATTCTTCATGAAAATTAATGAACAACTGAAGGAAGTGTCGTAACCTAGTGGCCAAAAGTGTAAGTATAATAATCTATCGATTACGGTTTACTACATTTGGAGATATTTAGCGGAATCCTTTCATGGAATAGGTGAATCCTCGAGTATCAAGATTGAACGATGATTCCCGAGAATCGAGAGTCGGGGTAGTCCTGGAACTTCCACGAAAAGAAGTGGGAATTTAGTTTCGCCTAATCTTATACATTTTGACTAGCGTTCTAATGTAGGTATTAATTTTATTTTCACAGAAGTTTAGTTCAGTTGTTTTCATTTTTACAAGAGTTTATTTCAGTTGTTTTATAGAAAATTTATTCATGTTGTATTTGTGAAGCTATATACATTTCACTTTCTCTCTTGTTCTGTATTCGTTTCTTTCAACAAGTTTGAGATTTTCAGATTCTTACGTTGAATTTCATTCAAATATTTCCCGATCAAATATTCAATATTATTCCATAATATTCAATTTATTCCTGCTCTGAATATAAGAGGAAGTTCAATATTTTATGGAAATTGTGTTCTTATTCACGCTATCAAATTTAGCGATGCGAGAAGCTTTAATGTTTTGTGGAAAAAACTTGACTAGAATTCTCAAAACAAAAGCTTGACTTGATTTCAAGTCCCCCTCAGCGTTATTACATGGTTCACGTCTTGTTTAAAGAACAAATTTCGATTTTCTTTACAAATTATAGGGCTCGTTCTGATAGTTCCGCAACCGTTGATAACGCAGTTTTTAAGTTGATTGACGTCATTTATTGACAGATGTTAAACTATAGATTTCAAATGACCAGTATTTAATTTGATAAGAGTATTTTCTCATAGAAAGTTCAAAGAAACAGAAAATTTTAAATTTGGAAAAATTCCAACTAATTTGAAATTGAGGCCTAATAAATGTCAGGGGTAGTTCCCCTTTCTTATTGGGAACGAAACGAAGAACACTATTATGGAACTAAATATGTTATTCAGAATTCTAGAATTTCAGCAAAATTCAACAAATTATATTGAATGAAAACGATTTTACTCCTCAACTTCATGGGTAAATATTTCAGTAAGGGTGAATCCGACGAAAAGAATTTATTTCAAGTTGTGGCATTATTTTGATGATATCTATCTGATTGTTTGGCGCGACCTGTATAACCTAATTTTTTCTAACCTCGAGTAAGTTATAACTGTGCGAAGGGCAGCTCTTTTATTGTTACGATTTTCAGGGGGGGTTATGTATATTTTTTCAGACCTCGAATAAATTTAATTTTAAGGCGCCACTGCCTCATTTTTTAAAATAATGTGGTAGTTCCTTCAACTATTAGTTCGAATTATATTCAAGAAAAGATGCTATTTTGAGCCAGAGAAATATAATTCTTTAATAAGAAATATCACGATGATATAATAATATATCAGATATTATAAGATTTAAATATTAATAAGGAATAATCACAAATATATTCAACTGTGTATGTGTTATAACTTTAGTTGTTGTATATGTAGCTGCATACTTTAAAATATTTTCTTCGAAATATACTAAAAGATAAAATAAAATAATATGAACTTACTGAAGTTCATCGGGAGTAATATATTGATTTTCTGAGGTCTTGCAGTTGAATTTGTTGGTATGATCGAGCGAAATAAGTACAATAACTCATCAATGTTTGGTGACAGTAAAAAATTAAAAGGAACGCATTCAACAGGGTTTTCCTTGTAGTGATATCCGCCTTGGATGAAATCA
Organism: Cryptolaemus montrouzieri; assembly: GCA_013387265.2. Classification (NCBI taxonomy): domain Eukaryota; kingdom Metazoa; phylum Arthropoda; class Insecta; order Coleoptera; family Coccinellidae; genus Cryptolaemus; species Cryptolaemus montrouzieri. The sequence continues at coordinate 34,359,091 of JABFTP020000103.1, forward strand.
GCTAAGGGCTGCGGATGATAACAGGAGGCGGAGAGTTTCGTACTATTTCCAACGATGCCTTGATATCAGAGTGATTTCGATAGGAATTTCCATGTCAACTGTATATGAAGGAGTTTCTATTAGAAGTTAGAACTTAGAAGCCTAAAATTAATAGTTTTCTTTAAGAATTTTGGATATGAAACTATTCAGAAAATCAGATTGAATCTATATTTAATTGGAAGAAATAATCAGCGAAAATTTTACCTTGATCTAATCGGCTTCTGCGGAAAATATTGCGTTTGTTCCTATTTAAGTTTTCCATTCAGTTGTATCGAACAATGCGCAGATCTGAATGAAATGAATTCAACTCATATCGCAACAGCTGAGTATTTTAAAATCAATTGACTACCTAATTCGTCGACTCGCATCGTTAGGAACAGTACATTAGAATTCTTATAACGTTCATTCATTTAAGATATAGGGTGGTTATAAATATCATAATTGATTAGAAGTAAAATGAACGTTACACTATTTATTGATACTTCATTCTAGGATCCTAGAATTATAATTTTGGTCTGGCGCATTCGCCATTTTGTTACAAAATAAAGGTGCTCATACAATATTGTTTGGAAAGCTTCAATAATTTATATGTGTATAAATATAATGAGGCGGAAAATAATGTTTATTTGATGGAACGCGTTTATTACAGAAACCATTATTCTGATTTGAAATTTTTTTCTAGTTTTCAATAGTCTGTTTAGAGAAACAGAAAGATCCTTACGATTCGGGCCAGAATAGTAAGGGAGCCTTTGATGTTAATGATGATTTATTCCAGCGTCGAGGGGACCTATTTAAAATTTCAGTGGCAGCACTATGGTGCACAATTCTAGGCGTTGCAAAAAAAAACCTTGTAAAGTTGTTTCAATCTACAGATGTCACCTTAGTCCCCACTGTCCTCATAATTAGTGCTGTTCGAACGAGTTTAGCTCGAGACCTCTTTTGTATGACAGGTGCCTGTTTGAGAGTGATTTGATCTAGAATTCCGTGGGCCACCTTTTGTGAATAAACAGTTTGGAGTGTTTTTCTTCGAATTGAATCTTCAATTCAGTATTTTGAACGAAATATATTTTTTAGCTCGAGAGGAATGAGCTATGAATAAGTGCAATCTCGTCTGAAAATGTTATCTGATGAACTTGAAAACACCGACAAAAATAGAGATTTTGATGATGAAGAGGAGAATGACGAGACACAATAATAGAGGAACGATGATCAAGTGATACGGAGCAAGAATTCGACGAATAGCGAGAACCTAAAGAAGTCTAAGAGGTAGAAAACAGTGGGGAAAATCAATAAAACGTGGTCCTTTCTGGCACATTCATTATTCATAATAACTCAATGGATGAAACATGCACCGACAAGAAAAGTGAAAACTTGAAGAGAAAATGTCATCAAACAATTACCAGATGTGAAGGGACCAGCAAAATCCTTGAAATCTTCTCTAGAAATCTGGTCGTGTCTTTTCGTTCAAGAAATGTGTCAAGCAATAGTTTACTTCAAGAATAAAAACATTCAAGCTGTTTATGAAAGATATGCCGAGGGGAGAGACGCACATCAAACAGATATAGTGGAAATGAAGGCTTTCACAGCTACTTTACTTGGCAGGCGAAAGGCATAAAAACCATCTGACCTGCAAAGATCCCTCGAAAACAACTGGTCCTGAAATTGAACCATTTTTCTTCTTCTTTTCAACAAGTTGGCTCTCGTAAGATTTTTTTGTTGAGAAATTCAACAAGAATTTAAAAAATACTACTCCCACTCTGAAGTTATCACTGTCAATGAGAAATTTGATCTTTCAAAGATTTGGTCAAAGGAATACTTGTAAACCAATAATCGTCTGTTACCTCTGTATATATATATAACATAGGTAACAGTCTAATAGGTATATATATATATATATATATATATATATATATATATATATATATATATATATATATATATATATATATATATATATATATATATATATATATATATATATATATATATGACCACGTTCGCATTCGAGAAAGATTGTACCATTCCCAAGAAAAAGAAAATGCCCTCTTCTTTTGACTATGCTCATATTTTTGTTCAGTTTTCACAACGATTTTATAATGTTTCCTAAGTAATAATTTTTTTAAGTTTAAATTGAATACATATAGAATGAATTTTCTGTTCATCAATTTGGTTTCTCCATAAAAACAGTCGAATATACGAAACAAGAGATTCTGGAGAGGGTGTAACCAATGGTGTTACAAGATGAGTGCGACCACTGGATGATTGAATCTTAGGAAGTTAAATGTAAAAAAAAGATATATAATGTTTTACTTTCAATGGAGGGAGGGGACGTAAATAGGTTTTCGAAAATGTAAGAAAAAACAGTAATATGGAACTACTTCATAGTGTCAGTATTAATATCAATATGATAGTTGATTGATAGTTGAGGTGTCCTAATTCGTTTTTGAAAAAGAGGTAATCTAATCGGAGAGTTTGCACAGTGGGGATGGTCATACCAAAAAAATTGAACGTTTTTTTTGGACACGTCAGATATTCAGTGGAAATGTTGTAAGATGCTGAAAATCCGTAGAAAAGAGACCAAAACATTGCCGATCAAAGTCAAGCTGTGTATACGATTGAGTCACCGGAACGCTGATAGACGCTTCTGCTAAATTCAGAAATATATATTTAATTTCTGCATACCCGTTATTTATGCAGACACCTCATAAAAGATAGACCGTTTCAGATGCTGATTTTACTAAATGAAAGAGATCTTTAGTTGCAGTAACAACAGTTCAATAAACTTCTCACGATTCCATAATTCAAGAGAGATGCGATCGATATCTGGACTGCAGCTGGTGGTTTTGTACTTTGTATATAATTGGAAATAGCATTCAAAAGAAAATAATTAATGAAAGTTCATAAGTACTTTTAACTCTTGCTACTGAATCCATGGCGTTTAGACGCCTAATTGGAGTGCCTCGCATTCTGTCTCCATCACTAGAAAAATTATGAAGTCTTATTCGAAGTATTATATAGGGTGCTTCATCTCAAACGAGCAACCCAGTATATTTTTTATACTGAAGTGATTGAAATTTGCCAGCATACTTCGAATGATTATTTTTGGGAATATGTCTTGATAAATACTTGAGGATTCAACGAGCAACCCCCCTAGAAGGGATGCTTCAACCCATCAAAATTGAATAGCGCAAAGGGGACGAGCGAAACCTTACTGACAAAGCTTCTTTACAACGGTATATGAGACTAGTAGATTTGATGAATCTGTATCGAAAAAAATCAATTTCCATCTCGAATGAGGCATTTTGAATATTTATATAATTTTCAAGATCCTTGAAGAACGGAAAACGAATCAATTTTCGTGTTGAAGGGAAACCGTTTGAGGATAATTAACGCCTGAGTACATTAACCAGTAAATTCACTCCACCATGAAAAGGAAAGTAGATTCGTTGTTTTCTGAAAGTCCTCTTCACAAGCCTCAACAATCTCAAAAATATTTTATTGTTTTACATGAATTGAAAGAGATTTATTTGATAATATCATTTAATACTTGCAAAGTCCACATTGCAAGAACGTGTAGAGATGATTAGCTTTTATTATATTAAAATCAAAATTGTGCCGAGTGGCCGTAAGGATATCTAACCGAGACCATCTCGTTCGTAACGTTTTGCAAAAGTAAGTTACGGAATTGGTATCAGAATTTATTGAGACGGGATCAGTATTGGATAAAAAAGGTCGCCCACTGGAATTGGGAACGATATAGCAGTAGCTGTGACGGTATTGGGACATGTCCAACTTTTGCCAAATATGCAAGATGAACGAAAACTTTTTGGAGCTTTGGAGTTCACCAAACTAACGTTTTTAAAATTCTACATAAGCACAAGTTCCATCCGTATAAAATTGAATTAATTCATGAAGTATTGATTACAATTTGGATCGAAGGCAAGAGTTTGGAGAAATTATGACCGATCGTATTAACAATGCATGCATGTATTGTACGACGATCTTCTGTCGAATGCGCTTCTTTACTTCATGGAGAGGTTAACCGACATAACTGTAGATTTTAGAGTGACACAAACCCTCATACCTACACTCAATATCCGGAAAAGCTAAACACTTGGGTAGAAATTCATCTCGATATGCTAGTAATGCGATTGATAACAGTGAAACAAAAAGCAATCCCCTAGTACTCGAACAATACTTATGGACTGCCGGATCCCCTGACCTGAACCCTCAGACTTTTTCGAGTGGGGGACATCTTAAGTCCAAAATTTTTGTGTAAAGCAAGCGGATTGTAAATGAGTGTCAAATAACTCCAAAAAAAAAAAGATCATGTGAGAGACAGTTGGTTATACACACCACAGAAATTGTCGCATCACCTGGTATTCTGAATTCCACAATCGATTAAGCATGTCGATCGCAGTTTCTTTGTCAACATATGTTTTTGGACATATGTGGGGAAAAAATCTTATCTATGTAGTAACATTTGTTTTCATATGATTTCAAACACGTCTGAAACAGGAATGAGTTTATGTGACTATCAGTATTCATTCAATTCCTCTTCAGTTTTCACGCTAAATTAATGCAAGTTTTCTGTGTTTCTTGTTGATTTTCGAATCTTTGAATTTATTGTAATGGCTGCTGAACGTCCTGGATGCCATTCGAGTGATCATGAAGTGGTAAGAATTGTAACACTTTTAGGGGAGGGGCGAAGCCAACATTACGTGGCTAACTTGTTGAATGTTAACCAAAGCACTATTTCAAGAGTAATTAATCGGTACCACGAAACAGGGGATTATGGAAGAAAGGGAAGAAATCGGATAACAATACCAGTTGATGATCGTTGGCTTTGTTTAACTGCACTAAGAGTTCGGCACTGTACTGATAGAATGCTACAAAATGAACTTGCACTTTCCAGAAATGTGCATATTTCATTGCAAACTGTTGAGAACAGGCTCAGAGAAGACGATATCAGACCAAGGGTGGCTTCTACCGGCCCTCGTCTCACCAGAGAGCATCGAGTTGCAAGACTTCAGTTTGCGAGGAAACATGCAAATTTGGGTATTCCAGAAAGGTCGAATGTTCTCTTTTACGACAAGTCCAGTATCAAATGATAGACGCATGCCTGGCATGCCTGTATACAGACGACCTGGGGAGCGGTATCAGCAATGCAATATTCGGCAAACCGAAAACTCCGGAAGGGGCTCAGTAATGATGTGGGGAGGCATTTCTTTCCATGGTCGAACTGAGTTACTCCTAGTGAACGATGGAAGAACGACAGCGGCTAGATACATCGCAGATATCCTTGAAGCCCATGTTGTTTCCTTTGGCCCATTGATTGGCGAAAACTTAATTTATATGCATGATAATGCTCGGCCTCATGTAACTAGAGTAGTTACAGAATTTCGAAAATGCCGAAATTGATATTTTAAGATGGCCAACCAGATGTCCCGACTTGAATCCTATAGAACATGTTTGGGACAACATGGGGTGGCAAATTCAGCAATGTAGGATGCCTTGTAGAACACGCCAATAACTAGAAAATCTGCTTCTTGAATTTTTTAACTCAGTGACTCAAGAGTACATCCAAAATTTGTTCGAGAGGCTTCCGAGACGTATACTGGCAGTAATTAGGGCCCGTTGAGAAAACACTAGATTTTGAAAATGATTAGTAACCATTCGAAGCTAGTTGATTGGTCTCTCCGCGAATGTATGAAGATCGTCGAATTTTTAATTTCTCCGCGAATTAACTCGAAAATTGTTGATATTTTCCATCACCAACTCATCTCTTTCGAATGATATCTTCTAATTTTACACTTCTGAAAGTTACCAAGCGACTCTTGAATGACCAACCTAAAAGTTTGTATAGTATTGTCGTAAAAGTAGGGTGATGCGAAAATAATTTTGGGAAGTGTATATTATTGTATAAAACAAAATTGATGAGGAATTGAAAATTCGATTTCATGGTTTTAAGTAAATAGAATAAAACAATAAAATATATTTACGATTGTTGTAGTTTGTAAAAGGGCTTTCAGAAGATATGACAACAAACCCTACTCTCTTTATCTTGAATCTCAAGCTAAGCAAATTTACTGGCTCAGGCGCTAATTTCTCTTGGAAAATTTCATTTAAAAAAAAAGTAATCTGATTTCAGGCCAGTTTGACATAAATGATTTTTTCAGTAATCTTGAAAATAGACAAAGATCTTCAAGTAAGGCCAGTTTGACATAACATGAGGTTTTTTCATGAAAAGATTCGGTTGTCATCTCTAAGAGGCGTCAAAGATCTTTCAACTGAGGTTTCTGCATATAGAGCTAGAATGAACGAATTGAGATCTTTTCTAAACTTTATTGTTTTTCGAAGTATTCTCTGTGGAGATTTATCCACTTCTGCATTCGTTAGATCCAATTCGGGAAACAGTTATTCTGATCACTTGCTTCTCCAAAATGGCCTTTTGGGAGTCATCAACAGTTTCTTCTGAAGACTGAACCTTTGACCAACCACTCCTTTCTTGATTTGGGGAAAGGTAATACATCGTTGGGTTAGTTATTCCGAACGTTTGCTAATTCAAAGCGACCGTTTAGAAGACATTAACAGCTTCTTTTAAAGACTGAAAAGTGAAAAAATCGTTGAGACGTAGATCCGGACTGTAGGAAGGATGATGTTTCAATTCGATGATTTCTTCTCCAGTGGTTGTGTATCGATCGACAGAAACTGTTTTCTGATCTTGACAAGGAACTGTTGCTATATGAGTTATTTTTGAAACCTAACGTTGCGACCATCTTTTCGGAGACACTCCGGCCACGGATGACATTTGTCGGTTCTTTTCTTTTGGAGCACCCAAACAGAATATCGGCACTTATACTCGTTTGAATAAATCCAAGATTCATCATCAATGACAATGTGGTAAACGCTTCAAGACTTTTCTAAATTCAAAACGATCCAGAGTGTCTTTACATCAATTCACCCTCAAAGCTCTTTGTTTTTCGGTCAACTAATACGGTATCCAACAGAGAAATAATTTTTTCAGAGGCAACATTTTTTCAATTTTGAATTCGCAATGATGCCTCGATCTTTCGATATGTTGCATGCCGATATACCTGGATAATTTTACTCCCAGTATTCAAACTTTGTTTAGAGGCCACTTGTTTTTGGTGCACCTTCCTTGGATTGACGCAATAATCTTTATTCTTCATATTAACACGAATCTGTTGACTGAAGTGGGTTTTCAGTGCCGAGAACAGAAATCAAATCGCCGAGACTTGCTGCAAAAATTGGCTTTGAAAATAAATTCGGGAAAATGCTGAAGGTTTAATTCAGCTTTAAAACTAACTCACTGCTTCGACAATTTGTAGCTGAAACACACTACGTATGAAACTGAAATATTGGATTTATATCAACAAATCATAGTGGTTCATCATTTTTGTTCTCAAAGTTGATCAATAGTGTCCTGTATGTTTCAGCATGGAAATCATGAAAGACATGCATCTAAGCAGTGACTCTTAATTTCGCATTGTAGACGAAATGTCCAAAGAATTGAATACGTGTCCGTATATTTTCTCTCACAAGAATATCTTCCCTACGCGAGTCGCTTCAAAGCTGAATATATTCATTAGGGAAATTCGAGAAGCGGAAATACTTTGGAAACACCTTAAGCTGAATGAACTTGAGAAGCATTCACGCTTAATTTTAACTCTTCCTTGATTCGGTGAATGCTTTTGGGATTTCACGAACACCCTTTCAGTTGGTAGATAATGTATCTGGCGGTAAGTAATGATAATTCTTTATGATGAAGTTCGCTTTACAGAGTTCAGAATTTCACCGAGTACACGATTTAATAAAACAGTTGATTACTTCATCATTTGAAGGGGTTAGAAGCAAACACCGATGAAAAAGGTATTCTCTACACAAAAAACATATGAAAATGAATGCTGATAACATAGGTCTTGAAACATAAGCTGAGATCATTCATTTATGAAATAAATATTTTAGTATTTTCAATGAAATAAAACTAAAATATTTAAATCTTCATTATATTTATGAAAGTATGACCGGTTTCACCACACTGTGGCTTCATCAGATAGATACAAACTAATGAACAGAGTTATTCCTTATATATTAGTCTTATTTCCTACTGAATATTACAATAGGTACAACAGGTATGTTGGAAAACCCATCGCAGTTGCTTACTTTATGAATTGAAAAGATTGAGTAAAGGAGAAGGATTTAGATCCAATTGACTATTAAGTAACCTACCTGAATTCTTTTCTTTGTTGATCTCTAAAATTTCCAATAGATTGAGTTTTTGTCTATTATTTTCATTGTGTAAAATTTAGAAATGGATTGAACTACTACTAAAATTAACGGCAAACATAATTTTCTATCTTTCATAAGCCATAGCATACAGATATTACTATTCACAGCTCATTTACACATCTTATTCACATAAATTAGCATCATACAATAGTATGGTACATGGACTCATTAATATACCAATGTCACAAAATAATTTCATAAAAGAGCTAAATATAATTAAACAAATAGCAGTCAATAACGGTTACAGTCCAACTATGATTGAGAACAAGATTTCACGCAAAAAATTTCAAAAAGCAATCCAGGAAGTATTTCCAAGTATGAAAAGTTCTAACACAAAAAACAACAGCTTAACTTATATTGGTAATCCTAGTCTGAAATTAAAATCATTCCTCTCGCATTATTACTTCAATATAGCATTCCGAACTGATAATTCTTTAGGCCGACATACCAAAAACAGCAAATCTAAAATTGATAAGGGTAATAAATCCGGTGTTTATAAACTGTCTTGCGGGGATTGTAATAAAATTTATATTGGTTTCACAAATTTCAAAGTTAGATTATCCGAGCACAAACGTAGTTTTAATTACCGTAAATCAGATTCCCATTATTCTAATCACTTACTCGAAGAAAACCATAACTTTAATGATAACTTCAAAATTTTACACAATGAAAATAATAGACAAAAACTCAATCTATTGGAAATTTTAGAGATCAACAAAGGAAATAATTAAGGTAGGTTACTTAATAGTCAATTAGATCTAAATCCTTGTCCTTCATTCAATCTTTTCAATTCATAAAGTAAGCAACTCCGATGGGTTTTCCAACATACATTATACTTGTACCTATTGTAATATTAAGTAAGAAATAATATATAAGAAATAACTGTGTTCATTAGTTTATATCTATCTGATGAAGCCACAGTGTGGTGAAACCCGTTATAGTTTTGTTAATATAGTGAAAATCTAAATACTTTAGTTTTATTTCATTGAAAATATGTATATCGATTTTCATCAAGTAACGACCTCCTGAATCAAAATATTTTAGTCTTTCTCTTAATATTCGAAGCTGAATTAAACTAATGAATCTGAACTTGACTTCAAATTCTGGGTTTCTACTTATAAGTTTCCCTTTTATTTTCATCTTCAATAAAAGCTAATATAAAATATGGTTCTGAGAAATTAATACTTATCGTTTTCACCACGGCCTTCCAAGTGTCAACTTTTAGTGATGCACAAGTGAGTTACATTACATTATACGGACCATTAATCGAAATTCATTAAAATTAACGTTAGGCCGTCGAATAAGAACATTATCAAGACAAAAACTGAAGTGATTTTTTTTCATATTCCTTCGAAGTTTTCTGAAATTTTTTTTCGTCATATAAATGATATTTAAACGCTCCTCGAAAGTTTATTGCCTAGCTTTGAGTGTAGTGTCTGTGATAATATTATGTTAGGCAATATGCTCCAAGCAATTGTAATAGAATAAACAAAGATAACCCTCTCTGGCGAGCTATAATGGATACCTCAAAGGATTTAACAGGAAGGGATACAATTGCCCCGAAAGATATTGAGACAAACATTATAGCCATCTTAATTATCGAAAGTCAATATAGACCAACCTCCTATTTTTCATCTTATGAACTTTTTTGAATAAGAGCAAATAAACTAGATTTCTTATGAATCTATATGGAACAATGAAATTCGAATTACATTGTCATGAAAGAGAAATTGAAAACCTGAACAGATAATCATAGTTAACAACTGAAACGAAGAAAATGCCAAATTCAACTTTTGTTTTGTTGTGTATGGTTTTGAAAAATTTTCAAGAGTAAAAATTTCGCATAATGATAACAAAATTGAAAAATATGAACAACTTATTGTAGTTACAATTTTGCTTTGCATATTAGATTATAGTTGATGATGGGAAGAATATATTTGATGAATATTGAAAAATGATGAAATTTCTATACGTTTACAATCCGAAGTTCCGAATGGAAACTTCGCGTTTAGATGATTCATTCTATATTTTACTTTTCAAGAAACTTGAGCTACAATAACCCAATTCAAGAAAAATTGTGTCCAGTGTGACTTAGACACGCAGGCCAACGTTTTAGTAAGAGCTTGAAGGTATATCAATCTACAATATACATACACACTGCGAAATTGATAAACATTATTGGCATCAAACTTGAAATTATCCCATGAAATTCGATTCCTCAACAATTGTCAATTTGAGTGATATTCTCTTATCATAAAACATTTTCTTCAGTCTGTCACTCGTTCTCTTCTCGACTTCCCCGCAACCCGTCTCCAATAATCCATTTCAGTGACCAGTAGTGAATTCTCGGTAGTCTTTTGAGTGGTCATACTTCACTGCTATACGTAATTGGAAATTTGCTGAACCCATAACACACCATGAAGTTGCACGATGGCTCTTCTATATTGAGTATTCCTGTTCTTGATAACTTTGTCCAATTCACCATAATCTGTGAGTTCAACTCCTCAATAGGTGTATTTGTCGCAGTGTTCAATCTGATGTCCGTCTTCTAACAAGATGTTCTGTTTTCTTCCGCCGATGTTGATATCAATGTTTACCTCCAGACCCTATTTTGAATATTCCTCGATCAGCTTCCTTGTCATGTATTCTAAGTAGTCATAGTCTTGCACTATGACCACTTTATCATCTGCAAAGCAAAGTGTGTATAAGCTGTTATTTTCAAACCCTTGCTAGTTGACCTGCCTATTTTAATCTTGGTATTAGATTCTCTGTACAGCTTTTTCACAGCTGCTATAAGGTTTGCGTTGACGTTAGTTTCCTGCATGGCTTTCCATAATTTTTATGTGGAATACTATCATATGCTTTTTTGAGGTCTAGATATAGGAGGTGTAATTCTTGGTCAACTGCTTTCTATTTTTCTATCATCTGTGTAATGCAAATGAGGTGGTCTACTGTCAATCTGCCTGCTCGAAACCAAGCCTGTACTTCGGCTTCCATGTCTTCGTATTCCCTCTCTATTCTAATTTTTAATAGCTTTCCGTATATTCTACTTATAGTATTGGTGACTGCTATACCTCGGTAATTATCGCAAGTGCTTCTGCTACCTTTTTCTGTAGATCGGGGATATGAAGGATGTTTTGATCCGTTTATGCAGCTTTGAAACAATTTCCTAAATGTTCATTCAGTTCATTTGTTCCATATTTTATAAGTTCTGCTGGTACGTTACTTGGCCCAGCTGCCTTTACGTTTTTAGGGATGTGCATATATCTTTAACCTTTTGTGAGTGATTTTATTGGAGATCCGATTATGTTTTCATTCTCGTTGAATTCCTATCTGTTTTCTGTTAATAATATGCCAAAATGTTCGTCCCACGCTTCTAACGTAATTGGTGATATTAGTTCCTTCTTTCTTTCTGTTCGTAACGCTCTTATAGTTCTCCAACTTTCTGTGCTTTTTCTTCCTCCGCTGTGGGCATTGAGCACTTAACATCTGTGCTTTCTTTTCTATACGTTATTCAATTTCGAATACCTTGTGCCAAAATCTCTTAAAACGTTTTTTTCGAAAAAAAAAGATAATCGAAATATTTTGGAAGAAAACGCACATTTTCAGTTCATCGATGTAATTGGTAAAATCGGCGACTGTTTGTGTTTGTAATAAGATTCTTCTGTTCTATAAAGTATGTTGGTGATTATTTCAGTTCGGATAACTCTTAATATTTCATATTTTGAGTACGAAAGACTCAAATTGTAACAAAAGATTCTAATGCAATTCTGAAGCAGAATACCGTTGAAAATCACAGTGCAATCTTCATAGAATTAAAATAGAGGTTATTTACCATAATTAATGAGAAATTATGATAGATTAGGAACTTACCCGCCAATTGTTATTATCGTTTCGGATCCTTTTCATAGAGAATTATTAAGTAAAGAAGACGAAATCCAAGTGAATACAGACACGATACGAGCCTATTTTCAGTCTAACAGAAATAGTATTCGAGCATTTCGACTCTATCGGGAACGATTTTCATATAGGAATGAACGAGTGCACTGCGAATTTACCATCCTCCAAAAAGCCTAGACAAAAGTTTTTAGAATGTCCCCCATGCATTTAAATACACAGTTGGCATTTCCTAATTACGGCACGTATTCTATTCAGAACGGCATTTTGTGGAATTTCTAATTAGGGTTTCTTATTCTTGATCCTGATGTGGCAGGTAACTTCAGAGCAAAAAATCAGGGTAGGGCTAATCAGTAGAGCGGTGTTACCACATAACAGGACCTTTTGTCTCTATCCAACGATCACCAAAATTATTATTCAGCCAGTTTATATTAAAAGCAGTATTGTGAGTAGCAGCACAATCTTGTTAGAAGTAGATTTATCTTCGTTCTTCCTGATGAAATTCTACGAGATAATCGTGTGAAGTTTTAATGAGATTTTAACTATTCTTGATCTGATTCAAGTTTCCTTCAATGAAAAGTGGTCCTATCACGCGATTCAATCAAATGACGACCCAACGTTCACGCCGAAAATTATTCGTTTTTATACTATGCAGATTCTGCAAGCTCCAATGTCAGAAATTATTTCTATTGAAAAGATGGTTGTTATGAAGTACATTTGTCAGACCAAAGGATGGTTGTGAAACAAGAATAATCTAAATGCGACTAACACATGTTCTTGAAAAGCTGGAACTTTTTGAAGGACATGAGGCTGGTATTTACGTTTTCATGAAACAAATCAAAGAGTTCTCTATGACGTATCCGTTTCTGCAGATATTTGTCTAACACAAGTCGATCACGAATGCTTTTCTGAGTAGATCTAGAGAAGAAAAAAATTTTTAATAAGTAGGTAACTAAACTACAAAAATTTATTACGTAATAAAATTTTTCACTAGCGGCAAAAGGCGGCTTTATCAAAGGAATCCGCGGTACTTGTCAAAGAAAAGCCGCGTTTTTTATTCTTCACGATTTCCTTGAAATTTCGGGCGGCGCGTTTGACGGGAATATTAGAGACTTTTTTCACGCCGATATAAATATTGCGCCTGTAGGAATTGGAGTAATTATTAATTGTAACTTGAAGACAATACTACGTCGATACGAATTTTATTATTGAATTGTACAAAATGAGTGCAGCGAAGAAATCTAAAACGTATCATTTTAATAACGATTGGGAGGAAGAATTTTTCTTTTGTATGGGAAGGATAAGTGAATTTATCTTATTTGTCGTGCATCAGTTGCAATACCTAAGCGTAGTAACTTAGAGAGGCATCATAAAACAGTTCATAACGGCTATGAAAGGATTTTCCGCCACATAGTGAATTAAGAAAACGAAAAGTATGTGTTTTAATAAATTGTTTGAAAAAAGAACAAACCATGTTCACAAGACCAACCAATCAAAAGCTGCTAGGATCCCGTCATTTAAAATGTCTCATATATTCGCGAAACACAAGAAACCATCCGAAAATGGATCGGTTGTGAAGGAAGCATTTATTGAAGCAGGTAAGACTTTATTTGTAGATTTTGAAAATAAATCATAAATTATGTCTGCTATTAGAAAACTTCAGCTATCTCGTCCGACTGTCGCAAGGTGTATTGAAGTCATGATTCAGGACATGGCAGATAAACTAGAACAAGATATCATGAAATGTAAATACTTTTCTTTGCAGTTTGACGAATCCAACGATATGACAGACACTGCTCAGCTTAGTATTTTTATTCGGATGGTATTCAATGACATGTTGGCTTGGGAAGAATTTTTGACAATCATTCCTCTGAAGGGGAAGACCCGTGGTGAAGATATATATGACGTTTTCTTCAATTTTATGAAAAACTACAATCTACCAATATATAAATTAATGTGCATTCCAACCGATAAAGCACCAGCAATGACAAGAAACAAAAACGGTTTTGTGGCATCGTGTCAAACTAATGAAGATTTCTTTTCATTTTTTTACCTTCCACTTACACATCAAAAAGTTTTGTGTTCGAAAGTTTTAAACATGGAGGAAATTAATGGACATTGCAACAAAAATTGTGAATTCCATCCGTGCACTTAGCTTACAACGGCGGTTCTTTGAGTTGCAGTTGGAAGATAGGGAGTCAGATGAACACACTGATTTAGTTCTTCACACGGACGTTATGTGGTTGGAAAGGTTTCAAGAATTATTGCCCGAAATAACAGCTTTTCTAGACGGAAGAGTTGATGAAACTCAGATGTTGAAAAACGAAAAATGGCTGAGTGATTTGGTATTTTTGACTGACATCACAATGCACTTAAACACCATTAACTTGGAGCTTCAAAGGAAAAACTGTTATTGGGATGATTAGTGCAGTAAATGCATTCAAAAGTAAATTGCAACTTATGATAGATCAACCGAAAATAAAGGATCTGAAACATTTTCCGTTTTCGAAAGCAGGGATTCCTCAGTTGAAATATTATACGTATGAGGCTGAATTATCAAATATGTTGGTACGATTCGAAATGCGTTTTCATGATTGCTGTAAACTGGCAGATATAGCATCATTTATGAGTTATCCTTTTTCATGTGAAAACATTGAGGAAGTAGCTACTGAAATAGCAAGTCAGTTTAATATGAACTCATGTTCGGTTGAAAATGAGTTGGTGCAGATTATATGAGATATACATCTCAAAGCTACAGCATCTGATACAAGTTTCTGGTGTTTTATATCTGAAGATAAATACCGGAATCTAAGGCAAATCGCCCTTCAACTGGCGGCTTTGTTTGGGCCTAGTTACTTGTGCGAGTCTGCATTTTATGAAATGAAGATAATTAGTTCAAAATATCACAATGGACTAACTGACGATCATGTCATCATGCTTGCGATTAGCACTCAGCGGTTATGTACCATCTTATGAAAAGTATGGTGAGGACAAGCAGTGCCACGATTGAACATCCAAAGTCACTCCTTAGTTAAGTTTAACACCATATGTAACTCTTTTGTTTTGTAACAACCAATAAACTCGCAGAACCTAAACTAACCTAACCCAAACCTTGACTTAAATAATGTATATTGTGCGGAAAGCTATTATCTATATATGCTACGGTACACCATACCTAGGTAGGTAGGATGTATCGTGTATGCACGACAACCCTGCATCACTCATACTTGTAGTCTTTCAGGTTCGATCGTAAGTAGTCTAAAAATTTACAGGTATATCGCCAGCAGTTCAAGTTATAGCACCCCTGGTCTAACAGATGCTTCGTGGTTCGCTTTTATACTCAAAAAGACATTCAATGCCTTCATTTTTGTTTTTGAATTGACCGTATTCTTTCGTTAAGTTTTCCTTTGTCTGAAAATCTTGCGGCGCTCGTTTTCATCATGATCTGTAAATCGTTCCCGATAAAGTCAAAACGAAAGAACACTAATTCTCTTTGTTTGATTGTGAATAGGCTTGCATTATGTCTGTGTTCACTTGATTTTCATCTCCTAAAATCATTGTTTGTCAATGAAGAAAGACTCCAAAGGAAACAATAACAAAAATTAGCGGGTCATACTTGTCATAATTTCTCGTTAATAAGTGATCTGTGATTTTCAATGGTATTCCGTCACAAAAATTCACGATTCATTGGAATCTTCTGTTATGTTTTGGTTTTCTTACTCAAAGTGTAACATAATGTGAGTTATCCGTACAGAAATAATGACCAAAACAGTTTGTAGGAGAAAAAAAATTTCACAAACTCAAACAGTCCTATTCTACGATTATATCAATGAATCGGAAATTTTTTTTCCGAAATTTTTGGACAATTTCTTTTTTCTCGGAAAAATGGCGTTTTGTGTGATACTTTTTTGCAGAATGTAAAAAAACAAACATATGGGGTTACCATTCGAAATGGCTTGTTTCAAGTTGTGAGAATATAGTTCTGGATGCATTTCGGACTTATTTTTCGTTGCAATCAATCCACAATTGTAGGATCTATAGCTTGGGGTGATATACCGTCAGTCAATAGCATCGCACATGCGCCTAAATTATCAAATATCTGCTGACATTCGTAGAAACGGTGTTTGTTCAGTTATTTCAACTCGTAATTTATCGCATGGCTTTTTATTACTATACATATAAATTCATATCGTGCAGTTTAATTTAACTTTAACATGTCAGACAGTTACATATAATTACAACCGTAGTAAATAGTAAGTGAAATTGAAGAAATTCAATAAGTCACATGAAAAATAAAAAAAAAATGTGTTTAAGAAATATTTTCGGGTCTATATCTTTTTTTATTATATCAGAATTCTCCACATCATGGCAAAACATTTTTCTCACTTCAAAGCTTTCTCCTGAACTAAATTAGAATGACGAAGCTTTTAGCTCTTAGAAAATGAGATTTTCTTTTCTTTTTTCTACTGAGAAGGTACCGTGAATTACATCCAATTTAAGGAAGGAGCAGACAACCGCCCGAGTGCTGATAACGCTGGTTTTATAAATGCATTCTCTTCCGCGTTTAGTCTTTCAGCTATTTCTCTAACAAGATGACCGATATTGCACTCAGGTCAGTGATATGTTATTTTTATACTCGATCAATTGTTCTGATTGCAGTTTGAATTGTGTTACGAATCGCCGAAGCCTGGAATTGGGTCGTTTCAGAATTGTAGGCTATAATTTTTGGAACTAAACGAATATTTTTTCCTACTGTTAAATTGGGAAGGATTCAGAGATAAAGTAAAAACATTAATGTTTACTTTGTAATTGATAGCTTGAATACTAATTTCGATGTGACCAATATTGAACAAAATTTGTAAAACAAATAAAACAAAAAATTAAATTTTCGTATGTCTCACTGGCAAAAATTATAGATTGTCATCACTGTGACAGCAGTTTTGAACTCACGTTCAATGTCAAACAGGTAAAACTACATCCAAAGTACAGAGGCACTCATATGTCTTGTAACAGCAAGAGATAATAGAGAATTAATGAAAAAATATTTGAAAATATCGAATATTTGAATTCTTCTTAAGTCGTTTAACGTCAAAGTAATATTCTTTGCTGTTACAAGACTTATAAATACCTCAGTTCCATCAAACATGTCTAGGAATGACGTTTGGAGCAGATTAATTGAAACTTGCAACGCAATGGATCAGAAAGCTTTAAGGTTATTGATTTTGCAAAGGAATCGTATGATGTCATGCCGTAATTCTCGCTCTTGGTAGAAATATCAGGAATTAACAGTTTTTTGGAGACTGATTTTTCCCAAAAATTGTGCTGGTGGATTATTGATAAAATTATTCTTCAAAATATCCATTTTTAAATGGCTTAAAGATTCACTGTATTTTATCAAATTTTCACTATTTATTGTTAAGTTACACGACTAGTTTCGAATATAACTTCATTTTCAAGTGTTTATAATACATAACAGTTTTTGAATATATTGAATCTACAAATCACATAATTACGTTAGATAATTTGAAAATTCTCCACACATGCTATTAAGGGGTAACAATTAATCTGTTGGAAGTTTGAAAGTTAAAAATCTCTGTGAATCCCAAAATTCAACACTTTTAATAGTTAACTAGAATTGAATCACTCCCCACTTCTCAACATTCAAAATAGGTATGGAGCACTTTTTTTCCCAACTGTTAGCTCCAGACACTCGAAAATAAAGGAATTTTCGAAACTGGTGGTGTGTTCTGAAGATGAACATGGTAGGAATGAGACAAAAGTCTATCATCTTTTAATAGAAAGAGTTAAAAAGTTTATCTAGGAATTCTTCAGGCATTGAAATGGAAAATATTAAGATTTGTATAAATAACAGTAGCAGCATTTCTGAAGAAAAAGAATCAGCTCTGAATGTGCGACATAAAGGATGAATGGAATTTTCGCCAGGATCAAAGTTTGTGATGACAAAAATTGTATTGAATGTTAGTCTTTACTATTTGGTAGTTAATTTCGATTGAAACACAAATATTGGATTTTAGTATGTCTTACTATCTAAAATCATGAAATTTTGATACTGTGACTGCACTTTTCAATTCACGTTCATTGTCTTCCAAATGTTGGAATTTTTAACGTTTTCACATCTGTTTCTTATTGTTCGTATCTTTCTCGAAATCCGGTAGCGGGTTCGCCGTGTCGGTTCATACGTATGTACGAGGTGCGTCCTTTCTGGAATCGATAGGGTACCCCGATGTAGCTTGATAGGATGCTGAGGAACGATATGTGACACTGATGAGCTCCTAATAAGAGCGAAACTGTAGTCTGCCGCTTCGTTTCTCGGCATCCTGCTTAGTTGCATTATTGTGGCTCTTGGGGCAGGCAGATTTGGGAATAACCTCTTGGCAGGAGGATTATTCATTGATCTATGGATTTGTGAATAATTCTTCTTGTCTTAAGTTTACATATATATATATATATATATATATATATATATATATATATATATATATATATATATATATATATATATATATATATATATATATATATATATATATATATATATATATATATATATATATATATATATATATATATATATATATATATATATATATATATATATATATATATATATATATATATATATATATATATATATATATATATATTCTTTTGAAAAGAGAAGATTTACAAAATTTGAATACCTGTATTTACAATAAATACTTATATCTATAAGTGTGTGGAAAAAGAAAACCAACAGAAAAATATTAAATATTTCAACAATCATACGACTTATATGTCCAAATAAAACTAAGAAAAGATTTTACATAGCAAGCAAGGTCATAATAAGGACTAAGGAGATAATCAAAAAGTACATAACCTGCGATATTTCCTCTTTCGCGGAGATGTTCTTCCGTCGCAGTGTGAGTCTCCTGAAACATAATCACTTCCTTGTTCTTGCATGCCAATTTTGAAGTATAATCGCAGAAAAAATTCTTCAATATTCAAACTCAACAAAACAATTACCTCTCTGTTTGACCGAGAGAGCCCCGATGGCCAGGTTCAGTCTTCCAAGTGATGCCGATTATGATCTATAGATGTTTTAAAATCATTATGGACCCAATAATTTGGGTTGAGATCGCCCATATATTATTTCTTCGTGGATCTTGTCTAATTTAAAGAAAAATTTTCGAAAAAATTTTGACAGTCGTTCGTCAGACAGATGAAACTGCATGGAAGGTACAAAGTTCAAGTTGTGAGAATATCATTCAGGATGCATTTCGGCTTTCGTTTCATTGCAATCCATCAAAAATTGTAGGTGCTATAGATTAAGGTGATATACTACCAGTCAAAAGCCTCGCATATGTGCGTAAATTATTAAATTAAAAATTAGTCGTTTCAACTCGTAATTTATCGCATGGCTTTTGATTACTATACGTATAATTTCGTATCGTGAAATTAAACTTTAATATGTCAGACAGTATCACACTATGGAAAACATAGTAAATAGTGAGAAAAATTGAAAACATTCCATAAGCTAGATGAAAAATAAAGAAAATATGTGTACTAGGAATATTTTCGTGTCTTTCCCTTTCTTAATCATATCAGATTTCTCCGAATCACGACTAAATTTTTCTCACTTTAAAGCTTTCTCCGGTACTGAATTAGAATGACAAAGCTTTTACCTCTTAGAAAATGTGATTTTCTTTCTTTTTTCTAATCAGATGGTACCGTGAATAACATTCAATTTGAGGAAAGTGCAGACGACCGGCCTAGTGTTGATAAAGCTGGTTTTATAAATGCATTCTCTTCCTCTCTTGGTCTTTCAGCTATTTCTCTCACAGGATGACCGATATTGGATTCAGTTCAGTGATATGTTGTTTTTATACTCAATTAACTATTGTGATGGTAGTTTGAATTATGTCAGTTACTAATCACCGAAGCTTCAAACTGGATCGTTTTAGAATTGTAGGCTATAATTTTTGTTATTGAACGAACATTTTTCCTTATAGTTGAATTGGGGAGGATTCAATGATAAAGTGGAAACATTAATATTTTACTTTGTGATTAATAGCTTGGATACTGATTTTCATGTTTCCAATATTTAATAAGATTTTTAATACGAATGAAACAAAACTATTGAATTTTACTATGTTTTACTGCCAAAACTAATAAAATCTCAACACTGTGACAGCAGTTTCGAACTCAAATTCAACGCAAAACGAATAAACTATATCGAAAGTACAGAGGTACTACAAGTCTTGAAACAGCAAGAGATAATGGATAATTAATGGAAAACTATTTGAAAATATCGAATATTTGTACTCTACATAAATCATTCGAAGTAAAGGGAATATTCCTTTCTCTTACAAGATATAAATACCTCAATTCCATTGAACATGTCTAGGAAATTCCTAATGAAAGATTAAGAAGCCAGTAAAAGCAAGCCAGCTAGGATTGGAACAGAAAGATTGAAACTTGGAACGAAATAGATTAGAAAGCTATAAGGTCATTGATTTTGCGAATGGTAGATGTCATGCAGTATTTCCGCCATTGAAATATCAGGTATTTACAGGTTCTTGGAGATTTTGCTTCTTTCCAAAAAATAACCGAGTGGATTACTGAAAACATAATTCTTCTTAATATCTAGTTTGAAATGGTTAAATAATTCACTAAGTCACATCAAATTTTCACTCTTTGTTGTTCAGGTACACGACTAGTTTCGAATATTACTTCATTTTCAAATGTGTTCATACTACAGTTTCTGAACATATTGAATATAGAATTCACATAAATACTATCGATAATTTAAAATTCTCCACAAATGCAATGAAGGGATAATAATTAATCAGTTGAGGGTGTGAAAGTTGATAAACCTTGTGAAAACCTAAAATTTGAAATTCGTTTAGTTTACTTGAAAATAACGAACTTTTCGAATACGGTCTTATGTTTTGGAAATAAACATTGTGGAAATCAGATGAAAATGTATCATTTTATTTATATTAAAGATGAATAGTTTATGCCGGAAGTTTTAGGCATTGAAACAGAAAATATTTACATTTGTATGAGTAACAATAGCAGCATTTTTGAAGAAAGTCCTCTGAAAGAGAGGTATAAAGGATGAATGCAATTTGTCCTAGACTTAAAGTTTGTGATAACGAAAAATTGATCAAATATATACACTTCCCACATGAATTGTTGCATCACCCTATTTTTACGACAATACCATATAAACTTTTAGGTTGGTCATTCAAGAGTCGCTTGGTTACTTCAGAAGTGTAAAATAAGAAGATATCATTCGAAAAAGATGAGTTTATGATGGAAAATATCAACAATTTTGAGTTGATAAAAATTTAAAATTCTACTATCTTCAAACATTCGCGAAAAGATCAATCAACTAGCTTCGAATGGTTCCTAATTATTTTCAAAATCAGGAGTCATTCAGGAGTCGCATGGTAACTTTCAGAAGTGTAAAATGAGAAGATATCATTCAAAAGAGATGAGTTGGTGATGGAAAATATCAACAATTTTCGAGTTAATGAAAAATTAAAAAATTCTAACATCTTCATACTTTCGCGAATAGACCAATCAACTAGCATCGAATGGTTACTAATCATTTTCAAAATCGAGTGTTTCCTCCCCGGGAAATTACTGCCAGTATACGTCTTGGAAGCTCCTCAAACAAATTTTGGATGTACTCTTTAGTCACTGAGTTCCAAATTTCAGGAAGCAGATTTTCTAGTTCTTGGAGTGTTCTACAAGGCATCCTACGTTGCTGAATTTGCCACCCCATGTTGTCCCAAACATGTTCTATGAGATTCAAGTCGGGACTTCTGGCTGGCCATCTTAAAATATCAATTTCGGCAGTTTTGTAGAAATTCTGTAACTGCTCAAACTGCATGAGGCCGAGCATTATCATGCAAAGTAATGAATTTTTCGGCAATCAATGGGCCAAAGGGTACAACATGGAGTTTCAGGATATCTGCGATGTATTTGCCGCTGTAATTCTACCATTATTCACTAAGACTTACTCAGTTCGACCGTGGAAAGAAATTCCACCCCACACCATTACTGAGCCTCCTCCGAAGTTTTCGGTTTGTAGGATATTGCATTGCTGATACCGTTCCCCAGGTCGTGTGTATACAGGCATGCGTCTATCATTTTATATTAGACAAAACCTGGACTCGTCGGAAAAGAGAACATTCGACCATTCCAGAATACCCCAATTTGCATGTTCCCTCGCAAACTGAAGTCTTGCAACTCGATGCTCTCTGGTGAGACGCGGGCCGGTAGAAGCCACCCTTGGTCTGATATCGTCTTCTCTGAGCCTGTTCCCAATAGTTTGCAATGAAATATGCACAATTCTGGATAATGCAAGTTCATTTTGTAGCATTCTAGCCGTACAGTGCCGAACTTTTAGTGCAGTTAAACGATGCCAACGATCATCAAGTGGTGGTGTTATCCGATTTCTTCCCTGTCCGGCCCTTCTTCCATATTCCCCAGTTTTGTAGTACCGATTAATTGCTCTTGAAATAGTGCTCTGGTTAACATTCAACAAGTTAGCCACGTAACGTTGGCTTCGCCCCTTCTCGAGAAAAGTTACAATTTTTACCACTTCATGATCACTCAAATAGCGTCCAGTACGTTCAGTAGCCATTTCTATAAATTCACTTTAATTTAGCGTAAAAACTGAGGAGAAATTGAATGAATACTGGTAGTCAAATAAACTCATTCTTGTTTCAGACGACAATTTTTATGGTGTGTGTATTTATTTACTTAGTCCTCACTATTTGGTAGTTTATTTTGATTGAAACACAAATATTGGTTTCTAGTATATTTTAATACCTTACATTATAAAATCTTAATACTGTGACTGCACGTTTTGAGAAAATTTATGTGTTGCCGCTGTACGGCACAACTTTTATTCTCGTGTCAGTGAAGAATTCATATTTTCTCGTCCCGTTTCATTGGGACCAAGTTTTTGTCTCGATTATGTCGAATATTTTAATGGAATTTTAATAGAGTAAGTTTTACGAGACGGTTAATAAGTTTTAAAGGGAAAGTCCGGGCACACGTTTCTATACCGATAGAGATTTTCTTCTGACATAAATTATGGAAGTTTAAAAGTCTACGTTGTCTAGCTAAGTAAATGTAAACTTAGTTCAAGAAAAATATGAGGTGAAAGGCTTATATTTTCCTAGGCAGTTATACGGAGTATAACGATGAATTTTTCTGATAAACAATATTATGTCACTCAATTTTGTGTAAGTTGTCTGTCTTTCACGCATTAACAGCTAAACTGCTGAATTTATCTTGATGAAATTTGTAATTAAGATTACTTTAAACTTCAATATCGAAGAAAGTTAACTTTTCTTTAAATACCTCTTCTATGATGCGAAATTTGAATATTTATAAAGAGATTCTCTTATCCATAAGTGACTTCAATAAGGAAATCAATATATTAAGAAAATTCCATGAAATAATACTCTTCCAGCTTTCCACACAAGCAGGATTATTAAACGCTAAGAACAAAGACAAATCTTCCAATTGCTATATTCTATTATAGAAAAACTAGTCAATAAGTTGTCTGTCTTTCACGCATTAACAGGTAAATTGCTGAACTTATCTTGATAAAATTTGTATGGAAGATTACTTAAGACTTCAATAACGAAGAAAGGCAATTTTTCTATAAATTCGTCTGTTATGGTGCTAAATTCGAATATTTATAAAGATATTCCCTTATATATAAATGACTTCAATATGGAAATCGAAATTGCATGAAATAATACTATTCCAGCTTTCCACATAAACAGGATTATTAAACACCATATTGATGTGCAGCATCAAGGAAGATATGGTTTCAATGTGTGGTGTGCACTGAAGGATAGTCGCGTTTTGGCGTTTGAAATTCTTGGAGAAACTTTGAATGGAGCACATTATGAAGAAATCATCAACAACATTATCATTGAAGAATTTCTCGATAAACTTCCGTTAGCACAAAAATCAAATATTTTTTTCGACACGATGGTGCACCTTCCCACCAAACAAGAACCATCACTGATCTGTTGAATTTGAATTTCGGACGTAATTGAATAGGGACCAAAGGTCCTGTGATATGGCCGCCTCGTCCTCCTGACTTGACGCCACTAGATTCTTTTCTTTGGGGTCATGTAGAGGATTCATTCTACAAGAAGAACGGTAACAATTTAGAATAGTTAAAACAGTATTTCAGGGAATGCCTGCTTCTGTTAGCAATATTCATATTCACAATGCCTACCGTAGTGTTTCTCGGCTATATAATTTATGCATTGAAAACAATGGTAATACTTTCAAATATTTGCGATAAAGTAGTTTTCCCGATTTAAACCGTTAGGACTTTTTGTTTCTGTTAAAGATTTTCGTATGTGTTTTTGGTTTTCGTTTGAGAAAAGTTTAATATCATTGGTCTGGTTTTTTATAATAATATATTCTTTTACTCGCCTAACTTTATAATCATTCTAATCTAATATTACCATAGCAACATGCATGGACTCATATGTTACGTGGATTCTTCGGGTGGTGTAATTCGATTTATGAAGAGTAGAAGTGATTATCAAACTTTGGGACTACAGTTGGTCTACTATGGTCTGAATCGAATCAAACCATAGCAATAACCATGATCTCGAAAAGGCATGCACCTAATGAATGGAATTGTGAAAATATTAGGTTTTTCTCTGAAAGAAGGTATTGAATGCAATAATTGTCTGCAAATGTTATATATTTCTGAAAAGTAAAAAAAATTGTTGCATCGAATAGAGGTCAAATCATCCAATAAAGGTAAAATTTGCATTAAAACCTAAAACCTGCATTCTTTTCCAAAAATTGCCAGTAGAATGAAAACAAACTTATTCTTATGTAACTTTGATGATGATCGAGATATCCGCGATGGACGATTTTCACAAAATTCGAGAAATTTTGAATAAGTCCATAACGGAAAGAGATATCAGAAAAATGTTGGTACCACTAAACTAGTGCCTGAAAATGAGATCGGGAGAGAAACGTTTATTTTTCTTCATCTGCCATATTTCACATAACTGCCCTGCCGTACAAATACATGGAAATTTGTCAGATTTCTTAAATCTATTCAGTTTGGTTTTTGAATTAAATTATAATTTTTCTAGGTTAGGTACGCTGGTGAACGCAATTTCTATAATAAATTTGAAAAATAATTCTATATTTTAGTCAAATAAATGTTCTTTATAACTCAGAGAGATATAAACACCTCAAAAAGTCTAGGAAACACCTACCAATATCTTTGAAATATGAATTTGATGATTCGAATTTATAGAAATCTTTCGGTTTTGTTAGGATGTATTGTATATATTGTATTCTCAAGAAAAAAATAATATTCGACTTCTTCAAAGCACCTATTATAGAAAAAATTTGAAATTTGAAAATGACGAAATTTGGTAAAACACAAAAAAATCCTGAACTAATATTTTCGAAACGATATGGAAGCACTTATATTTTTCAGTACCCAGAAGGTCCACCTCTTGCACGATGAGGAGGGGCATTATCTTGTTGGAAGAGTGGATTTTGACCCATTGTTTGGAGATATGGTACCACTACAGGTAAAACTATCTCATTTGCGTAAGAATTTTCCGTGAGGTTGTTCTGTATGAAAACGAGGTCAGTTCTCCCACCAAGGCGTATACCTACCCAAAACATCACTGATCCGCTTCCCTGTCTAACAACTTCTCGAGCATGCTGGGGACGGTTTTGCTTTATAGGTTCCTTCCATATTCGAATTCTTCCCGAATTGAGATAATAACTAAATCTAAATTCATCACAGAAGAGAACTGTGGCCAACCCCTCATGATTCCAGTTTTCGTGTTCTTGGCACCAAGCTAAACGAGCAGCGCGATTTCCATGGGTCAGTTGTGGAACTCTCAAAGGACGTCTGGAGTGGAGTTGGCCTTCGTGCAGTCGATTTCTCACATTTTGGTCGGAAATTTGTACATTATGAACTCGTGATAGCTCTTGAGCTAATTGAGATGCTGTGGTAGTACGATATCTTCTGGCTTGTAAAACCAAGGATCGGTCTTCGGCAAATGTAGTAATCCTGAAACGACCTGTATGGCGTTCTTCTACGCTACCTGTTTCACTGAAACGCGACCATAAACGGTTTATGACACTTGGGCTACTTCCCAGAACTCTGGATACTTCCCGTTGTGAGCTCCCAGCTTAGAGGATGCCAACGGCTCGTAACATCTCTTCTCTAGTCAAATGTTATCTTTCCATGGTCGAATCACAAAAATTGAATCTTTTGTTTGTGCTTACAACAGAAACAAAGTGCCAACTAACTCATTTCAAACACTTAATACTTGAAATGATTATAAAGCAGCGTCGCATCTGCTGCATTTTTAGTTTTTTATGAAAAAAAACTGAAATCTGTTGCGGTACTCCACATAGTTTGGTGAGAAATTGATGCAGGTATTCATTTCTTTGAAAAATTTATCCATATTGATCGTTCTGGATACGATATATCGATATTCAGAAGTGTTCCCTAGACGTTTTTGCAACCGAACCATGATTGCAGGATAATTGTTAAAAATATTATGAAGACTCTTAAAGTGCAATATAAGAACGACGATTTTCATGAAATCTATAGAATAGGAAAAAAGAAAATGATCCAATAATGTTGAAACTTAGTAACCATGAATTGAAGAGACAAACAATACAGGTGGTGAAGAATATCAAATTCGAAGCCTAGAGGGTAAAAATAATACACTCCCCAAAAAATTGTCTCATTACCCTACTCTTACGACAATACTATATAAACTTTTAGGTTGGTCATTCAGGAGTCCCATGGTAATTTTCAGAGGTGTAAAATGAGAAGATATCATTCAAAAGAGATGAGTTGCTGATGGAAAATATCAACAATTATCGAGTTAATGAAAAATTAAAAAATTCTACCATCTTCATACATTAGCGAAGAGACCAATCAACTAGCATCGAATGGTTACTAATCATTTTCAAAATCGAGTGTTTTCTCCCCGAGCCCTAATTACTGCCAGTATACGTCTCGGAGCCCCCCAAACAAATTTTGGATGTACTCTTGAGTCACTGAGTTCCAAATTTCAGGAAGCAAGTTGTTGGAGTGTTCTACAAGGCATCCTACGTTGCTGAATTTGCGACTCCATGTTGTCCCAAACATGTTTCTTGGGATTCAAGTCGGGACTTCTGGCTAGCCATCTTAAAATATCAATGTCGGCATTTTCGAAATTCTGTAACTACTCTAGCTGCATGAGGCCGAGAATGATCATGCATATAAATGAAGTTTTCGCCAATCAATGGGCCAAAGGGTACACCATGGGGTTCAAGGATATCTGCGATGTATCTGGCCGCTGTCATTCTTCCATGATTCACTAGGACTCACTCAGTTCGACCATGGAAAGAAATGCCTACCCACAGCATTACTGAGCCCCCTCCGAAATTTTCGGTTTGCCGGATATTAATTGTTGATACCGTTCCCCAGGACGTCTGTATACAGGCATGCGTCTATCATTTTATATTAGACAGAACCTGGACTTGTCGTAAAAGAGAACATTCGACCTTTCTGGAATACTCCAATTTGCATGTTCCCTCGCAAACTGAAGTCTTGCAACTCGATCCTCTCTGGTAAGACGTGGGCCGGTAGAAGCCACCCTTGGTCTGATATCGTCCTCTCTGAGCCTATTCCTAACAGTTCGCAATGAAATATGAACATTTCTGGAAAGTGCAAGTTCATTTTGTAGCATTCTAAGCGTACAGTGCCGAACTCTTAGTGCAATTAAACGAAGCCAACGATCAACAACTGGTGTTGTTATCCGATTTCTTCCCTATCCGGAACTTCTTCCATATTCCCCTGTTTCGTGGTAAAGATTAATTGCTCTTGAAGTAGTGCTTTGGTTAACATTCAACAAGTTAGCCTAGTAACGTTGGCTTCGCCCCTCCTCTAGAAGTATTACATCTCTTACCACTTCATGATCACGCAAATAGCGTCCAGGACGTTCAGCAACCATTTCAATAAATTCAAAGAAAATCAACAAGAAACACAGAAAACTTGCATTAATTTAGCGTGAAAACTGAAGAGAAATCGAATGAATACCGATAGTCAAATAAACTCATTATTGTTTCAGGCGTGTTTGAGATCATATGGAAACAAATGTTACTACATAGATAAGATTTTTTTCCTCTCATATGTCCAAAAACATATGTTGACAAAGAAACTGCGATCGAGCTGCTTAATCGATTGTGGAATTCAGAATACCAGGTGATGCAACAATTTTTGTGGTGTATGTAATATATTTCTTTCCTCAAAATCTTTTCAAGAAGGTTCGAGAGTAAAAGAGACACAATAATTTTCAAAGTAATATCTGCTCAAAAGGAAAAATATACATGAAGAAAGTTGATAATGGACCCTTCATTAGAATTCTTGATGAGGGGACCTCAAAGAACTACAAAAGCTTGAAAACAGAGCGAAATAAGGTGCAATTATACAAATGCGATATTTTTTGTGATGGATAATTAACGAAAATTGAATATAATTTATATCAATATTAGGAGTTTAAGAGAGAAGTTGGATGATCTCAAGGGTATTCTAGAAAATCGAGAACAAGAAGTTCATATTCTTGTTCTTACCGAAACATGCCGTTATGAAAATGAGACTGATCTTTTTAATCGCGACAATTTCAATTCAGTACATAACTGTAGGAATACGAGAGGTGGTAGCACAAACATTTATGTGAGAGAAAACATACACTTCCCTAGTAACAATATGGACTTCTTTGAAGTTCGTGATTCTAATATTTTGTCCATATATCTTACAAAATATAAATACTCCTTATGGTCAATATACAGGCCTCCACATACTAGTTCTGAACATTTTTTGGAACAAATTGACAAAGTAATAAAAACAACGAAGAAAGAGTTATTATCATCGGTGATATTAATTTGAACCTTCTAAACAACGATTTAACCATAATAAAATACAAAAATATTATTCAAGCTAACACTTTCAACCAAAGAAAAACTCTAACAATAGAAAATGCAACTAGAACATCAAGAAACAGTGCAAGTATCATAGATTATGTTTTAACTACTGATAATATCCATCGTGAAATTAAAATGGAAGATGATATGTTTTCGGTTTATAAACTATTGTACATAAAGATAGTCTCAACCTCTGATCCAATAATCAAAGGAAAGTCAAAAACAAAATTATATAAACACAAAATGATTAGAATTTCTGAAGAAAAATGATTAATAACACTGTTACAACATTCGACCAACTAAAAAACATGATAAAAGATGCAAAAAAAGGGTATACGAAGAAATATTATCTGAAAAAGGGTATATGAAGAAATATTATCTGAAATCAATCCCCAGAAGTTCTGGATGGAAATATGTATGATGGAACCAACTGCAAAATGACATCATCAGAGAAAATTTTATAAAGGGTAAAAATGCTTCCAATAATTTATGGAGAAAATTGAAGAGAGAATACACTTAGAATAAGTTTGAACAGGCAAAAAGTAGCAGTAACAAAGCTTGGGATGTTCCAAACAATACTTGTGGCGGAATGAAAACATTGACAAGATCGCAGAGGCAAATGGACAAATAATATCAAACAAAAAAGAAATCGCACACTCATTGAATGATCATTTTTCTAACATAGGAATAAAGTTAATTACCAAGATCAAAAGACAAGGAAAAGTGAAGTTGAAGAAAGAACATATAGATAATAATATATTTTTGACACTAACCAAGTTGGGAGAAGTCCCAGAGAAAGTTTCAAGCTTAAGAAATAATTGTGCACCTGGACCGGATATTATCACCAAGAATGATATTGTGTGTTTGATTCCTGTCATAGGTGAAACCTTAGTTGGACTTATAAATAATATTTCAGAAAATGATATGTTCCCTGAAGAACGAAAAATGGCAAAGATTATTCATCTGTATAAAAAAAGACCCCGTGATAATGTAAACAACTATGGACCGATATCCTTCCTGAACTGTTTCGCTGAGGTAGTAGAAAAGATAATCAAGACACGATTTTTCAAGTTTATTGAACGCAAAATTGAATTCGATACACAACAATACGGTTTTCAGAAAAACCGCAAAACCCACAGAGCTGTTATGGTCCTAGTAGAATATATATACTGTGAATTAGACCAGAATAAATATGTATTAGTTATATTCATTGACTTGCAGAAGGCGTTCGATACTATGGACATTCATAATCTTCTTTATAAACTTTATGAAATGGTGTTTCGTGGAGTGTGCTATGATCTTCTTAAATTATACTCAAAAAGTCGAAAACACATCACAGTGGTAAATAATGAAAGTGAGTGGGCGGATTTGAAAGTAGGGGTAGCTCAAGACTCGGTACTTGGTCCCCTACTCTACATTTTATATGTAGATAGCCTAAAATTTGTTCAGCTAAAATTCCGTTACTTCATGTATGCAGATGTACCGTAATTGTGTTATCAATTACACAGCTCTACAAAAAAATTTTTTTTTATTGTTGCCCTGGATATCATCGCAAATTTTTATGTTTTCAAGTGCCCAGATTACGAATATATTCATGAAAGTTCTCAATGTGCTCGTATTTTCATGACTTTTGCATTTCTTATATTTTGAACAATTATAAGCTTGTTAGCAATAAAATTTAATTTTCCAGTCATGATTAGGCTTCTGCGCAACTTTTTCGCGCATACAAACATCACCTGATCCCCACTCTCAGACCCCTTGCTCCACAGAACAGCTGAGATCTCAGTTATTTGACAATATTGAAGAAATCACGAAGAAAGTGTAAATATTGTAGTGATTTATTTTGTTATATTTGCGGTGTTTATATACCAAAAAAACAAAAAAGAAATATCACAGACTTTGTCAAGGAGACTTATGTTGAATATTTTGGTTTCAAAATGGACAAATTAGGTAAACCATGGGTTCATAATAAAGTTTGAAAGTCCTGTGTTGAGTCTTTACGGTTGTGGAAAAAAGGTGAACGTTCTGGATTAGACTTTGGTATTCCTATGATCTGGATGGAGCCTACGAATCATTTAGATGATTGTTACTTTTGCGTAGTAGATGTTAAAGGTTTTAATCGAAATCAAACGTGGAGATACCCATACTTACAGTCTACGAAATGTCCGGTTCTACACAGTGAAAATCTCCTCGGCCCATATACATTTCAAAAGTAATTCGCATGCCCTCAGAAACAATGATGTTACCAAATTCACAGAAATCGGGACCATCTACTAGTGGAAGTGAATGGGAAGGTGAAACATCTACGCCAAAGTTATTTTCTCAAAATGAACTCAGTGATTTAATACGTGATCTCAATTTATCAAAACAAGGATCAGAACTGTTAGCCTCAAGATTGAAAGAAAAAATTTATTGGCACCAACAGTAACAATTACAACATACAGAATGCGAGAAAAGAGTTATTACAATTTTTAGTGAAAATGAAGGATTAGTGTATTGTAATGATATCGCGAAGCTGCTTATAGACATGGGTTTAAAAGAGTACAAATCTACTGAATGGCGCCTTTTTATTGATAGTTGCAAAAGAAGTTTAAAATGCGTCTTATTGCACAATGGAAATAAATTTGCATCAATTCCAATTTCCTATTCAACGAAACTCAAAGAAGAATATGAAAATGTAAAATTAGTTTTAGAGAAAATTAAATACTCTGAGCATCAATGGCCGATCTGTGTGGATTTAAAAATGGTTAATTTTTTACTAGGCCAACAAAGTGGATATACAAAATACCCTTGCTTTATTTGTATGTGGGATAGTAGAGCAAAGCAACTTCATTGGGAAAAAGATGTTTGGCCTGTAAGAAATTCTTTAACTGTCGGTAAAGCCAACGTAATAAGGGAGCCGCTGGTGAGCAGAGACAAAATCATACTTCCACTATTACATATTAAGTTATGTATGATTAAGCAATTTGTAAAAGCGTTGAACAAAGACGGAAATTGTTTTAATTACATTTGCAGAAAATTTCCGAAGCTTAGTATGGAAAAATTGAAAGGTGGAATATTTGATGGTCCTCAAATACGGCAATTGATGAAAGACTCAGATTTTATCAAAGTTATGACTGTTCCGGAAAGTAAAGGTTGGAAAAGTTTTGTGTTGGTTGTCGAAAATTTCTTAGGTAACCATAAAGCAGCAAATTATGAAGAAATTGTGCAAAATATGCTGACAAACTTTCAGACCTCAGGAGCAGATATGAGTTACACTATCTCCGCAATCATCTAGATAAATTTCCGGATAATTTAAGAAATTATAGTGAGGAACAGGGAGACCGGTTTCATCAAGATCTAAAAATGATGGAAGAAAGGTATCAAGGTCGATGGGATTGTCACATGATGGCAGATTACTGCTGGTCTTTGAAAAGAGATTGTCCCTGAAAAATTATAGAAGAAAAGCTCATAAAGGCGTTTTATGAAAATATAAAATATATTTTGACATTTTCCTCTTTATTTACTTCGATGTATCCGAATTTCTCAAAACATAACTGACATTATAATTATATCTGTTATTTTGTTTCATGTTTTACGATTTTGTTATGTAAAATGAAAATAAAGATTTAAAAAGAAATCAGAGCAAATCCTACAAAATCATTGATAGTTTTAAGAATTGTGTGCATAAATAGACCCAAAATCATTTTCATATCTAGGGCAACAAAACCATTGTAGACCAGTGTTATCAATTGATGATGTAAAATGCATGGAATCGGATATAAACAAGGATTTGGGACTCTACCATGACTGGCTATATTAGAACAGTCTCAGCGTGAACCTGAATAAGTTGGTCTGCATGATTATTAAACAAAAAAAACAGTCTTAATTTGAAATGAAAATTGAAAACACACCACTCAAAGAGGTATCGCAGTATGTTTACTTAGGCTTAACGATTAATAATAAATTGGAATGGGATTCGCATATTCGAGAACTGACAATCAAAATATCTCCCATGATAGGTTCAATCCGAAGATGCAGTTACTTGTTGAAAAGTCAAGTCAGAGTGATGTATTTTCTAGTTTCATTGAGTCTCACCTGAGGTATCTGGTTTCATGCTTGGGAAATGCCCCAAGGAATGCAAAATAAGAGCGTCAAAGCTCTATATTTAATGGATTTTTAAACTCCAAACGTAGAAGTTTATGAAACTACTAAAATTTTTGATATTCACAGGTTGAAATGTTTTGAATAAGTGAAATTTATTTTCTGTATAGAGAACAATGCTCTAAAATCGGAATGTAAGAATATGTTGAATGAAGTTAGTCAAATAGTCCAGTATCAGCTTAGAAATAAAACAAATTGCAAGAACTAAAATTCCCCAAACTTATCCTCTGAATAGTGGTGTTGCAATATTTAACACCATCCCAAATTGTATAACAGTTACCAAAATATGCTGCACAAGCTTATACATTTTATTTCGTTACAGTAAGGATAGAACCAATATTTTCATTTTGATTTTTAAATTTTCTTTATTATAATCTAACTATTTATTCATATTGCTGTAATAATTCATTGAATTTGCAGAGTTTAGGTTCTAATACCAGCAGAATGCTGCTGTTTCAACATGAATCCATCAGTTTGCTAAGAAATGCGTGTTCTACGTAAGATGTTTGGCATTCATTGTTTTCTATTCTCTATATTACAGATTGTCTGAATTTTAGTTCGGCATTGAAGTAATATCCCCATGTTGGGACGATTGGAAAAGGAATTTTTTGAATTAAATTTGGAAAGATAATTGCTTATATTATTAGAGAGGTGGCCAAAGTTAGTTAGACATGCTCATTTATTGTCTTGTTTTTCTATAATAGAATATAGTAATTGTGCGATTTGTTTTTGTTCTTAGCGTTTAATAATCCTGTTTGTGTGGAAAGCTGGAAGAGTATTATTTCATGCAATTTTCTTAATATATTGATTTCCTTATTGAAGTCACCTATGGATAAGAGAATATCTTTATAAATATTCAAATTTCGCACCATAGAAGGGTATTTATAGAAAAGTTAAGTTTCTTCGATATTGAAGTTTGAAGTAATCCTAATTACAAATTTCATCAAGATACGTTCATCAGTTCAGCTGTTAATGCGTGAAAGATTGACAACTTACACAAAATTGTGTGACATAATATTGTTTGTCAGAAAAATTTTTCGTTATACCCCGCATAACTCTCTTGGAAAATATAAACCATTCACCTCATATTTTTCTTGAACTGAGTTAACATTTACTTAGCTAGACAACGTAGACTCTTAAACTTCCATAATTTATATCAGAATAAAACAACTTTATCGGTAAAGAAACGTGTGCCCGGACTTTCTCCTTAAAACTTATTAACCTTCTCTTAAAACTTACTCTATTAAAATTCCATTAAAATATTCGACAAAATCGGGACAAAAACTTGGTCCCAATGAAACGAGCCGAGAAAATATGAATTCTTAACTGACACGAGAATAAAAGTTGTGCCGTACAACGGCAACACATAAATTTTCTCAGAACGTTCACTACAAACCAGGTCGTGTTTCCGGTGCTGATGTTACAACGGTCTTATCGCAAGAATGAAATAGTGGAGACAGATTCAAAGACATGAATATGGAAGCTGGAAAATGCAGATTTAAATTGTTTCGTTCGGAGAAGAGCAATAAAAGCAATGCGTGTATTTTCCATACCTGAATTGGAAGAGTTTAAACGTCAAGGTGAATATTAGTAAAAGAGAAATCATTAATGACGCTACAGCAGCCAGAGGTTCTACCACAAAAGTAACAATTGTGATGGGAAAAAAGTCTGTGGAAATTGTGCTGGTGAACATGATAGCAAAGAGTGCAATGAACAAACTAGAAAATTGCATAAATTCTCTGGGAGCTAATAAAACATATAATACAATTTGTATTTGTAATTAATACTGATTACACTTCAACTGATTCTTCTTGTCCGTCGTATCAGTATCATCTAAACATCTTGAGAAGCAAAATTAACTATTGCTATTGATTGCTATTACATCAAGAAGTTTCAAACGATATTGAAATAGACAGTGAAGACAGAGTTGGACAGCTGGTACGTGAAGAAGAACTTGCTGCCACAACTGATTCAGTAAGTAAACATTTGAGTTTAATTCATTTGAATATAAGAAGCATAAGAAAATATTTTGATGCATTGCTTTTGTTACTCGAGCAATTCAAATTCATCATATGTAGATGTGATGGTATTGTCTGAATATTTCCAATAGTTGCAACGGATCATTACAATATCCCTAATTACAATACTGTATAACAATTTCTTATGCGGATGATACAGTTTTGATTTCCAGTGGCAGGGATTGGGCGGTGGTGTAACAAAGAGTGAATCTTAAAAAAATATAACACGAGTAAATAGACCGGAACTCCAAAGCATTGTAATAAATGATAACCAGCAAATCCTTGAGGTATCAAAAACTAAATATTTAGGTGTTTACATTGATCAATTTCTCGAATGGCATGCTCACATTGATTACCTCATTGATGAACTTCGAATTCCTCTACACAAGTTTTATCTGATGAGAGAATTTTTGCCGTTGAATGTTTTGTTGTAGGTTTATAGGGCCCTGGAGGAGTTATTGCTCAGGCATGGGATACTGGCATGGGGAGGTTTATACAAAACTATTTTACGTAAAATACATGTAATGCAAAAATATATTTTTAAAGTCATTTACAAAAAGACTAAAACTTTCCCATCACATCTGCTGTTTATTCCTGACATAACAAATATTCGAACTATTTAATATTCGAACATTAGCTGTTACAAAAGTGCTAACTTGAGATTCTTCGACTACATTGCCCCGAAAGTTGATGATTTATTGCCAAACGAAATAAGGGGACTAAAAAATATTAAGGTATTCATAAATCCAGCAGGCTATTCGTGGTGGAAAACTATTATTTGTTTCGGGGTTTAGTGGAGTATTTGCTCATTCTATTCTTTTTTTTTGTTTTTTAATCATATGGCAAAGTCAGATTTTTGATGTAATGATATTCGTTTGTATTTGTGATAAATTTCTATAAAATCATTGTGATTTATACAATTTAAATTAGTCTATGTGACGCATACAAGTGTTTTTTGTACTAAGGTGTCTATATATAAACAATATCTAAGATAGTTTATTCTAGTTTAATAGATGTTCATTCAATAGTACGAATCCTGTAGAACGCATTCTGCATTGGGAATTTTTGTGATTTTTGTATTCACATTGAATAAATTTATTGTTATTGTAATTGTTATTATAATTAATGATGCCTGTGACAGCAAGTTTCAATATCAGAAGTCAAACTAAGAATGATGGATACCTTTCAATCAATCTATGCCGAGAAATAAAAGAACAATTTCAATATTTCAAATTTCTCTTTGGGTAGGCAACAAATTATTTACACACGAAATTTGACAACGGTAGAATGTGCTGAAGCAGTGATTTTAGATGACTTTTGTTGGATTAATGCGGGGACAGAACGAATGATTGGGCAGTCCCATTCAACTGTTTCCAGAAGGCTACGGGAGACTGGCACTCATGAAAGGAGATCTGGGTAAGGACGACCTCGAGCAACAACTGCGATCCATGACTGTTTTTCAAGAATTTCTTCGTTGAGAAAAAGGTTTGTTTCTTATAAGCAACTTCAAATGCATCGGTAGAACAATGGAGTGCAAATTACCACTTGATTGTGACAATATTTCAGGGAATTTGGTTCAATAATGAGGCCTCGTGTTGCAGCTCTAACCGCAGCACATCGAAGAGCCCGATTGAATTTTACCAGGAAACATGTCAATTGGTTAAAAACCCACAGTGATATCTCCTCCAAGTCTGGATTCAGTGACATGCTTTGTAAGTGTTTTTGTCAATGTAACTCCTCAGCAGCTATAGGACACTGACAAGAAAATGAGTATACCAAGTACATTCTCTCACAGATCCAAACATTCTGTTTTCGGTGAACTGGAGCAAATCATTAATCTTCAACATAGAACGAGTTGACGAGACTATAGAGCCCTGAGGAACTCTTTCATAAACCTGAAAAGATTCACTCGTTACACCATAAAATAACACCTGAATCGATCTACTGAAGAGAAAGATATTAATCCAACCACGCAATAATTTGGGAAGTCCATTATGCGATAAGCATCAGGCCTGCGTGGCTAACCCTGTCGAAAGCTTCAGATATAACAAGAATAGGGAATGCAATCTCGGTATACCAAGATCTTGCAATACGGAGATTTCGCACCTATTCTGCAAGATCAATCTCGCATCAAAAATAATGCGGGATCTCGCAAGGTTTGCAAGATTGGTATTATGTCAATTTTTGTTAACTTTCAGTGCTTTCACATGTTGTTCTTAACTTATGTAAACAATGTACCTATTCCCTGTCGTAAATTTGTCATTGTTTTGCGAGCCGACGTGTTAGAGTGCATAGCAATCTGCAGGTTCATAAACTGTTCCAATAACAGTTGAAAATGGTTCCTTGTGTGTTTAAGTTCTCTCGGTCTATTCGTTTTGTGTTGAAATGACAACAAAGGTAGTTTTTAAAGAGTTTTAAAGTAGATCAGAGGTATGAAAATACTTTTTGAAGGCAGAGGATGGAGAAAGTACTCAGTGCAAATGTGTAAGTCTATTTTGAAAGCAACGGCACGATCTCCCAAAGGCTTACATGTACATTTACTGTCCAAGCACAAAATTGATCTTATGAATCTAAGATAGAATAACCATAGATTCAGCCTTACTTTCGATGAATGGACTTCATGCAAAAACCAGGCGCTTCATGAATGTAAATGTTTATATATTTTCGAAGAATAAAAATATGTTCTAGAATTTGGGTCTTGTGCGCATAGTAGGAAGTATTCCTGCAGAGAGTTGCATAACTATTTTGAAGAAGAAATTATCAGAATATGGCTTGACATTAGATGATGATATAGGAGGTGTTACTACAGATGGGGCCAGTGTAATGGGGAAGGTTGGGCGACTCATGAATCCTGTTCACCAGCTATGCTACGCTCACGGCATTCAGTTGGGAGTTAGAGATGTGATTTACAAATCAAAACGAAAAAAGAAAGTACAAAAGATACAGTCGTAGCTCAATCAGATGCGAAGGAGTCTGACGATGAAGAATTTGATGACATTATTGATAATGAAGGATTTGACTGCAGATTACCTACTGTAGATGGTGATGATTTAGTGCCAGAATTTGATCACCTTATCAAAAAAGAAAGACAAGTAGTCAAACTTCTCAAAAAA
Source organism: Cryptolaemus montrouzieri (assembly GCA_013387265.2). Taxonomy (NCBI): domain Eukaryota; kingdom Metazoa; phylum Arthropoda; class Insecta; order Coleoptera; family Coccinellidae; genus Cryptolaemus; species Cryptolaemus montrouzieri. The sequence continues at coordinate 34,397,624 of JABFTP020000103.1, forward strand.
TCACCAACAAAGAATGCCATTCTTCGGAAATATATGAAGGACGAATTCAGCAAAAATGTACAACTCATGCTGGACTGCAAAACACGTTGCTGTAGTGTTGCAGATATGATTTCCACATTCAATAAAGTGAAGCAGTGTGTAAGCAAAGCCTTGATTGATTGCAATCTTGGATCAAATACAAATCATTGATTCTCAGGCGAAGAATATCGTGCTTGAATTAATGAACGCCAAATATTTATGACCGCAGCATTTTATTATTTGACAGACCCTGTCCAATTCGACGTATATTTCAATCATTCTGCTAGTGATTAAACTTTCAAACTGCCTCCAAAATCTTCAATCAAAAAAAAATTAATGAAGAAGTTAATCAGAAGATTAAACAAGTACAGTACCAAAGATGACAATAATGCAGTCAATATACAAAACAAACCCTCTTCAGTAGCAGATGAAGCCATGAATTAAAGCGATGATGATGATTCAATTCCATTAGCTGCAGTGAAAAAAATTTAGAGTCTGAAATGGCGAACGCTTCTCTTAGTCTTTATGAGGAATTGGAAATGGCATTGAAGGAGCGTTCGCAAAAACGTGTGGCACCTTTGTCATCGTCACTTGATATGATTTTGAAGAAAGAAACCAATTTGTACGAGTCAGGAAGGTCAAAACGACAAAATCTACAGTTCGCTCACCAATGTATTTTATCTTTTTAGCAGTAGTACCAACAAGTGTCTTTATCAGCTGGTTATCTGGCATGCAGCATTCGGAGTCGGCTGGCAGATGAAACCCTAGATACTTCATGCTTACGGAGGAGTTATTTTCAAGTTTCAGAATAATATGATACTTTTTGAATGAATAACTGGTTTGCTTGAGATTTTATTTCTCTATTTTGCTCCTGAAGAACAATTAGAACCAATAGAAATACAAATGATAGGAATTTTCGTACATTTTCGATGATCATTCCTTCACAATGCGAGATCTCGCACAATACCGAGATCTTGCAAGATTAGAATTCCTGAATCTCGCGAATACCGAGATTGATATTTTGATGCGAGATTGCATTCCCTAATCAAGAGCAATGGCTCTTGATTCGCCATGCTTTTCGGTGGTTGGTTTCCACAAATACGTTATGCATGGCAAGGAGGGTACCAGTTGATCTTTGTTTACGGAAGCCGTATTGTCGATCACTGATGATACCCTGTAACTCGAGATATTCTATGAGTTCATCGTTTATCACTATTTCCATGACTTTTGACATAATGGGCAATAATGCGATTGGGCGGTAATTTGGAGTAGGAATTTCTTCCCTTTCATTGATTATACTCGACAACTATCCAACGTCTGGCTCCCATACGAAATATGAAACAGACGATTAAGAACTCTCTCTCTCTCTTACAATTCAATTGTTAAGGCAAGCGCCGTGCTTACTCTTAGGAAGAATTTATGGAACGATATTGATAAGAACATTGGTGTTATTTTGATACATAGAACATTCTGCCAAAACAATACGAAATATAACACTGGTCTACAATGGTTTTGTTGCCCTAGATATGAAAATGATTTTGGGTCTATTTATGCACACAATTCGTGAAACTATCAATGATTTTGTAGGATTTGCTCTGATTTCTTTTTAAATCTTTATTTTCATTTTACATCATAAAAATCGTAAAACAAGAAACAAAATAACAGATATATTTATAATGTCAGTTATGTTTTGAGAAATTCGGATACATCGAAGTAAATAAAGAGGAAAATGTCGAAAATATATTTCATATTTCCATAAAACGCCTTTTATGAGCTTTTCTTCTATAATTTTCAGGAGACAATCTCTTTTCAAAGACCAGCAGTAATCTGCCATCATGTGACAATCCCATCGACCTTGATACCTTTCTTCCATCACTTTTAGATCTTGATGAAACCGCTCTCCCTGTTCCTCACTATAATTTCCTAAATTATCCGGAAATTTATCTAGATGATTGCGGAGATAGTGTAACTTAATACTCATATTTGCTCCTAACGTCTGAAAGTTTGTCAGCATATTTTGCACAATTTCTTCATAATTTGCTGCTTTATGGTTACCTAGGAAATTATCGACAACCAACACAAAACTTTTCCAAGCTTTACTTTCCGGAACAGTCATAACTTTGATAAAATCTGAGTCTTTCATCAATTGCCGTATTTGAGGACCATCAAATATTCCACCTTTCAATTTTTCCATGCTAAGCTTCGGAAATTTTCTGCAAATGTAATTGAAACAATTTCCGTCTTTGTTCAACGCTTTTACAAATTGCTCAATCATACCTAACTTAATATGTAATGGTGGAAGTATGATTTTGTCTCTGCTCACCAGCGGCTCCCTTAATACGTTGGCTTTACCGACAATTAAAGAATTTCTTACAGGCCAAACATCTTGCTCCCAATGAAGTTGCTTTGCTCTACTATCCCACATACAAATAAAGCAAGGGTATTTTGTATATCCACTTTGTTGGCTAAGTAAAAATTAACCATTTTAAATCCACACAGATCGGCCATTGATGCTCAGAGTATTTAATTTTCTCTAAAACTAATTTTACATTTTCATATTCTTCTTTGAGTTTCGTTGAATGGGCAATTGGAATTGATGCAAATTTATTTCCATTGTGCAATAAGACGCATTTTAAACTTCTTTTGCAACTATCAATAAAGAGGCGCCATTCAGTAGATTTGTACTCTTTTAAACCTATGTCTCTAAGCAGCTTCGCGATATCATTACAATACACTAATCCTTCATTTTCACTAAAAAATTGTAATAACTCTTTTTTCTCGCGTTCTGTATGTTGTAATTGTTACTGTTGGTGCCAATAATTTTTTTTCTTTCAATCTTGAGGCTAACAGTTCTGATCCTTGTTTTGATGAATTGAGATCACGTATTAAATCACTGAGTTCATTTTGAGAAAATAACTTTGGCGTAGATGTTTCACCTTCCCATTCACTTCCACTAGTATATCGTCCCGATTTCTGTGAATTTGGTAACATCATTGTTTCTGAGGGCATGCGAATTACTTTTGAAATGTATATGGGCCGAGGGAGATTTTCACTGTGTAGAACCGGATATTTCGTAGACTGTAAGTCTGGGTATCTCCACGTTTGATTTCGATTAAAACCTTTAACATCTACACATCAACACAGGACTTACAAACATTATTAGGAACCCATGGTTTACCTAATTTGTCCATTTTGAAACCAAAATATTCAACATAAGTCTCCTTGACAAAGTCAGTGATATTTTTTTTGTTTTTTGGTATATAAACACCGCAAATATAACAAAATAAATCACTACAATATTTACACTTTCTTCGTGACGAACTCATATTTTAGACTAGAAGACAAATATATAAGAATGGACATTCAGTAATTGAAACAAAATATTAATCCATGACACTTTATCCAGATTTACGTATATATGTACTTCAATATTGTCAAATAACTGAGATCTCAGCTGTTCTGTGGAGCAAGAGGTCTGAGAGTGGGGATCAGGTGATGTTTGTATGCGCGAAAAAGTTGCGCAGAAGCCTAATCATGACTGGAAAATTAAATTTTATTTCTAACAAGCTTATATTTGTTCAAAATATAAGAAATGCAAAATCATGAAAATACGAGCACATTCAGAACTTTCATGAATATATTCGTAATCTGGGCACTTGAAAACATAAAAATTTGCGATGATATCCAGGGCAACAATAAAAAAATTTTTTTTTTGTAGAGCTGTGTAATCTATCCTAACATAATTATGGACATTCTGTACAGTTGCATAGTCGTGAAAACGAATGGATAATTGGTTTTTCCATACAGGTGTAATTTGTGCCGCATCCAATGAAGTGATAATTTTCTTAGGAGTCTATCTAGATTTTGAGAGTTCATTTGAAATATCATCGCTTCAGATGAATCTTGAATGAGGTTATAATTTAAAAATCTCTCACGAACCAGTTTCAAAGAGATTTTTAAATTATAACTTTATTCTGGGTTTCATTTGAGCATACTTGTTTACCTGGGATCATATTTTCCTTGAACAGAATAAGGAAGAGAATGCTTAAATTAAGTTTGTAACCCTACGAAATCACAACGGTGAAATGCCATTCATGAAGCTTACACAATTTAGTCCGCCCTTTCCATTTGCGAAATAAGATCAGAAGCATAACTGCCACCTTTCGGACTTCAAAGCGGAAGTGTCATTTCCAAATAATATTTATACTGGGTGATTCACCAGTGGCGCGGTGCTCTGTAGCTCGTACACTCTTGAATATTTCATATTTGTTCGAACGGTATTGTATTTAGAAGGTAAAAATCTATTTCAGCAATTTATTTAGAAAGCAGAAGTAACATTATCTTTATCTTCGACCATTTTCGAAATAAAAAATTAACTGAAATCATAAAATCAGAGTTTGCCAAAGAAGAGTTCATTAGTACATATCATTATACTTGATCAGAGAAATGGAGATATTTTAAGGTAGTTGTGTATGCAATACGTAATAGATTGGTTTTTGGAGAGATGATCTACAAGGTGTTGAACTATTTCAATAAGTGTTCGGAATGTTGCCCGTTTCTCTGTAGACACAACAATCCTTCTGAGGAAAGACCGTTGAACTCTCGAGAACATTTGCAGATTAACTGACTGAAAGGCGTCGACTATTCTCTGCCTCATATCGAACTGTGTTGTAGAAGGAATCTGGTAAACGATGCCCTTAATATAACCCCACAAGAAAAAATCTAGACTTGTAAGGTCCGAAGACCTAGCTGGCCATCTAACAGGACCACCACGTCCTATCCATTTGTTTGGAAATACATGATTCAAATGCTCCCTAACCTGGTGTGAGTAATGTACCGGTGCTCCATCCTGTTGAAACCACAAATATTGTCTTATATGCTCTGGTACATCGGCAAGTAACATTGGTAGATGATTTTGCAGAAAATCTAAATACATTTCACTATTGAGGTGCCCGTCGAAGAAGTGCGGCCCAATTAGATATCCATCTACTATAGCGGCCAATACATTCAAGGAACAACGATGCTGGTGATCTATTTGTCTGATGAGGTGTGGATTTTCCGTGGCGTAATGATGAAAGTTGCGACTATTAATAAGCCCATTCTTGTGGAAAGTTGCCTCGTCCGAGAAAAGAACTCTGCTTAAAATATTTGGATTTTCCATTACTTTGTCACTTGCCCAATTGCGAAATTTGATTCGATTTTCATAGTCTTGATTGTTCAGTTCCTAGTGCAGCTGTACATAATATGCATGAAATTTATTCACTTTCAAGATTCTCTTGACGGAAGTTTTACTTATATATCTGTTAACTGAGAAATCTCTCTTTGGCTTTTATATGGGTCCTCTGTCACTGTCACAAAACTGATAAATGGTTGTCTTCAGCTTGAGCAATTTTTGGTTTTTCATGTTTTTTGTAAGCGATATTACCGGTTTCGATAAATCTAATTAGCTGTATAAAATGAGGATAATTCATCAATGAAGCTATCCTTGGGCAATCAGAAAACGAAAGGAAAAGAGTATTCATCCTCTCTGGCCGAAGGAGCATGCGATGATGTGAGAGCCTATTTTCATGAATTTTTAAGGAAAAAAATATTGTGACGAAACTACTCACCAAAAAACTTATAACTTGAAGACATTATAGCAGAGTTTAGGCCGCTCCTGAATCTTGAACGGAAGAGTGGTCTTCCAATCTGAAAAAACCTCCCAAGATTTTTTATAGAAAATTGGGATACCCTGTTTACTGCAAAATAAATTGCTGAAGTAGATTTTCACTTTCTAAATAGAATACCGTTCGTACAAAAATGAAATCTTCAAGAGTGTACTAGCTACAGAGCACTGCGCCACTGGTGAATCACCCAGTATAAAACTAATGTGGGGAATTCACACCAACGAAGATGCTGCCTCATCACGTTCCAAAGGTTCAAAGAAATACCAATTACTATGACAGTTCACTGAACATGACATACACACAGTTCTACACTCTTCGATGCACTTCAGAGATACGAGAATAGATATTGCGAGTTCACTATTTTCATACTCCATTTTTGTACCTTCAACAAAAACTAAAGATTTTCTGGCTAGATTTATGTGATAGATTTTCATTTATTTTAAAGAAAATTATCTTTCTATGGTTTCAAATCTTCATAACTCTAAACGAGCGATCATTTCTTGTATACAGGATGTTTTTAGTACAAGGATCAATTCAAAGCTTTTTTTTTACAAAGAAAGCAATCAGTTGGAAATTCTGCAAAGATCCTCAGTTGATCAAACAATTTTTTGCCAGTATTTTTCATTCATCCATTTAGACTGGGATAATTGATCACAAATATTGGAGTTCATTCTGATTTAATACAAAAAATTCTGAAATCTCAACACTGTGACTACAATTCGAACTTCACGTTCATTGTCAGGTAGATAAAACTACATAGAAAGTAGACAGGTATTTACGAGGCTTGTTACAGTAAGAGATGATTACTGTATAATGATATTTCAATATCCGATTTCACGTGAAATTTCTCGCTATACAGGGTGTTACATAATAGTATGTCACAACTTGAGTTGGAAATCTACAATCTACAATCTACAATTTTACGACAAAAAGTTCATATAAACATAGGTCCGCAGAAGCTTCGTTACGAAGATACAGGGTATTGCAATTTCCGGAAAAAAATCGTTTCTTTCTTGAAAACTCCTGCAGTTTCTGAGAGCCCAAATTTGAAATTCAAGCTATTTTTATAGCCTTCATTACACGTCCTAGATTTCAACTGAAATTCACCAGGTGTTTTCTTTTCCGAGGCCATGTCTCCTTTTGCCGTTTCGAAAGTTTTTGCAGTGCGCCACTGATCAGCGTACAATCAATTTTCATCCTCTTCGTTCAATTTAAAAACTTTTTTGACACACGTCATTTTTTCGTATCTCCAACCGTTTTCGAGTGAAAAATTATTGAATTTGAATTATTTGAATTGTATGTTATTCGTTGAATAAACAGAAAATAATAGGAATTCTCGATAGGTATGCACAAAATTTGCTTTTATTTTAAAAGCTCGTCTTCTGAGACTCAACTTATACCTATTCAATATCAAACTATGAAAAAGAACAATTAAAAACTCTTTGAAATATTCCTGGGGTATTTCTTTTCGTGTCACAAGAGGTTATTATTCGATTTCTCAATTCTTCTACAGTGTTCACTGGAGTGGTATTAACTAAACTTCTGAGATATTCTAATAAGAAAAAGTCAAAACTATTCAAGTCTGGGGACCTAGGAGGTCATGGTTCTGGCCCACCCCGACCTATCCATTTATTGTTGAATGTATAATTGAAGAATTCCCTAGCTTCTCCAATGAAATGTGGTGCACCGGCATGCATGAACTACATTATGTTTCCCACCAAGAGAGGCACATCCTCGATCAATAAAGGTAACTGCTCCTCAAGAAATTGCCGATAAGCGGGACCGTTTAGTCTGTTAAGCAAAGAAAATAGCCCAATCAAATAATTTCCAATTATTCCGACCCAGACATTTAGTGAAAATTGTTCTTGATGATGAGATTCTTCAATCAAATGGGGGTTTCCTCAGCCCAATAATGATTATTGTGAAAATTTGTGACAGCAGTTCTCGAAAAATTATCTTCGTCTGTGAACACCATTTCTATATCAAAATGACCATTTTCTCTAATTTCATCTAAAAACCATCGGCAGAAATTCAGTCTTGATGAAGGCAAATCTCGAGTAAGTAGAGTTTGAACGCGTTGAATATCAAACGGGTACAATAAAAACCAAAACATGTGAAATTTCCCTTTTTTCTTGTACTCACATGAGGATTCAAATCAATACAATTCAAAACAGCTTCCTCAATATCTGCAGTTCTCATTGTTTGAGTTGCACCTTTTAAATGATCATTTGCAGTAAAAGTACCAGTTTCCCTCAACCTTCTGTAGATATTTGAAAATGTTCGCCTGTCAGGTGTTTGGAAAGTGCACCTGATATAATCGCCTAGCTTCTTTTGTGTTTCCGTCAGCTAGACCGTACATGTAATGGATATCAGTCAATTTGCCGTTAGTGAAATCAGCCATTTTTTCTTACAGAAATAACTTCGAAAGTATTATTGAGAACTGTTTGTGTTATTTCGATGAGTAGAATATCCTGCCAAAAGGACGACACCTAATAATGGTACATACTGTATAAAATTCGTTCCATATTTCTGACATCGAGATGAAATCAGTAACCTTGATATCTATAGGGACCTACATTTATTGATCTTTTATTTGCTTTACTTTCAGATCTAAAGTCCATAAAGCTTTTATTGTCCATCTGAACTGAATATAAATAGAAACAATTCAGCCATGAAAACCTGTGCCAAAAACTGAAGTTTAGATTCCAACGTTATATATACACTACGCGACAATTGAAATACATAATTCATTATTTTCGTTTTCAAATTACAGCAAGCAATTTTTGTATTTTCTTGAAAAATACTTTTATCACATGTCCAAACCTCTGAATAAATGTGAATTTTCGACTTTGTGCTTTCTTTTTTCGGGCAGTGTAGTTTTCACTGATAAATCAACAACGTGCCACATATGGTTTCGTCTAATATTTTTTTTCCTGTTCACTGGAATCATATGGAAAATTATATAAGCTTCACCTGTTTTTTCTCATTGTAGGTGGCTTAGTGTGCTTTAAGGGATTATCAATTCTACATACAGTGTTTTCACCTATCGTATTTTTACTTACAACAAAATGTGACAATACAGTTTTTTAATTATTCAGTTTTCTTTAATTAAATTAAATAAACGATTTTTCCAATAAGAGACTTGTAAATTCAATTTTCTTATGAAAAATTAAATTATAAGAATTCGAATTTTCTTCCCTATCAAACTCAAAACTTCCCAACCGTTCTGTATTCTACCTTAACCGAATCTTCAGCCTAATCAAATTATTCTCTAGAGAGTACAGACAACTCCGAATGATATTGATTCAAAGCACTCGCTAAAGCAATGAACTCTTTAGTTGAATATCCTGATGAAAATTGCCGTTGCACTTATCCAAGCCTCTCCGAATGTGCATCGTCCATATATTTCAGTAAAAGCGTCTGGTCATGAATTAATAAGAGTTCAATGCATTCCTGCATGTAGAAATTTCAATACCATCATACAAAGGCGTGATTACAATGAATATGTTAATGGAGGTCACAAATGTATAATATTTATGTAAAAACAATTTCAATAATTCGGCATATAGTAAGCGCGTTTTCCGAAACCTCCTCCAAGCTGAATTGTTTGATGACTGGATTCTTAGGTATAATCTAGGATATAGATGTTGTGATACCTATTAGAATTAATGGAAATCAATGACATAAATGGAATGGTTACTGTTGGTACCAAATGACATAACAGATTGTTTAATATAGGTGGTTTAAAAGTTTGTGATCTACTACTTTAGAATCCTCATTCACCAGACTGTCTGGGAAGAATTGAGGTGTCTGTTTACTCGCTTCTTGAAGCGGGCCAAATTGTAGGATGCTGGGGAGATGTTGGACGGAAGCGAGTTCCACAGCTCATCTTCCGTGGAAGTATCTGAAGAACAGAGAAAGGTCATTAACTTGTCTTCTGAGAGCCAGCAGTTGGAGATCGCGGGTGATCTCTGGGTGGTAAATGAGGCGCACAGCCCATTCTTGCACACTATCCAACATCCGCAACGAATCTTTTGGAGTAGATCCCCATGCATATGAACCATATTCCAAAGAAGGTCGAATCTGCGCCTTGTATAAGTTTAGCTCACTTAGCTATTGCTGATACATGTTCATGCCAGCAAAACCCGTAGTTTACCGTTATTTCGAGAAGGTGAATTGAATCTTTGGATGCAGTTTGTTGGCCTTGCATCATTAGAGGAGGTTCTCCAGCGAGGACTTTATAGAAAACTAGTTGCTTTCGTCTTGCTCGCGTTGAAGCTCACCAAGTTCAACTGACCCCACTCAGATATCCTCTGTAACTCAGAGTTTAAGTTATCAATTTGTTGACATCTCTGACGATGAGATTCCGCAGCTGCAACCAATACTGAAAGCATACCATACTGACGGTTGTTAATAATTTCCTGCAACTTAAGATATTTGATGAGTTCATCATTAATGACTCTCTCCATTACTTTGGACATAATGGGAAGAAGTGGAACAGGGCAGTAGTTAAGGGATAAGATCTTCTTTCCTTTCTTTGGGATCGGTTGAATTCTCGCTATTTTCCAGCTGCTCGGAAAATTCTGGCTTTCATAAGAAATCTGAAACAGACGGTTAAGAATGGGTGCCAGTTCGGGAGCACACTTTCTCATGAATCTAGCACAGAATTCTTTGAGAACAAGGGAGCAAAGAGATCGGCTTTCTCTTTCGGAGATGATGCTATACTTTCGTCTCCTCTAACAGAAGGCGCAAACGCAGATTTGCAGAAATTGGCACTGACAGTCTTCGCCATAGACCAGAATCGTTTGGTTCCGCTTGCCTGTTCAAGGAGTTTATTAGTTACCCCTTCGTTGAAATTGGCCTTTGCTCTTGCAGTTTTCAGGTTGCATACGTTCCGTATTCGTACGAAGGTTGTTCTTGTTTCCTCTGTTGGATTTATCTTCCATGACTTGTGAGCTCTGTTCTTGGCTGCAGAGGCTCTATCACAACCTTTGTTGAACCATGGCTGGTGTGCTGTTGTTCTTTTCAGGGAATGAGGGATGTAGAGATCCCTAACCTATAAATTATTTTTATTTGTACAAGATTTCACACATTTCTCACCCACGGTGGTTTCTAGGAGAATGTATAATTGTCTTGATGAAAATAAAAATGATTGTAAGTATTTATTTTAATAATTAGAAGACCCGGCAGACGTTGTCCTGCCTTGGAACCTTATCGCAACGATCTCAATTTCCATTAAAACATGATTGTCATTTTGATGTTTCAGTTATCTCAGTTTTAAGAGTTGTAAATAACTAAAACAGAGTGATTTCTTGAAAATTTCCACCCAAGATATCTTGAAAATTATTACAGTGTCAAAAAGTTGTAAGAAAATGTGAGCGTTAGTATTTTCGGAAACACTTTTCAAAAACAAAATGGATCTGTTTCATTTCACCATATTCTAACAATCACAAACACATAAAAGGAATTATCCAATTTGATACAGTCGTTCGGAAGTCTATATGCAGGGTGTTTCTGGACGAAAGGGTCATACCGTAATAGGGAATAGAGTGACACCAGGCCTTTCAGAAGTGGTGTGGAAATGTCATTAAAGTTTTCGAGTTTCAAGATTCAGGGTGATGACTTGGTTTGGTCGAATATTTAATCATTCATAACGCGTTGACCAGAATTGATGAAATTCTACACATTCTCGTCTTATTGAATCAACTCATGAAGCCACTTTGAAATAACTCTCAAGCCTCTATTCTGAATCCTCTGTAAAGTATCCGAATTACTCTTTTGTAAACCAAACGTCGATGTCGAGCAAAAGTCGAATGCTTTTATGAATTATCAAAACTGTCATTTTGTGTACCCGCATTCAATGGTCTATTGAAGCATTTAATAGTTGTTTTCTGTAAACAATATCTACTTCATGCACTCAACAGAAAGTAATCTAGAGGGTTGGGATCAGGTAACCTTGAGGAGCATGCAACTGGCCCACAGAAATCAATCCAAGTATTCATTTATAGTTTTAGCCTAGAAAATTTCCCACATCATTTGGAAGATGAGGTGAAGTTACATCGTGCTGGAACCAAGTTCACCTCCCATTCACAATTTTCAACAGATTGGGCAGAATACTGACCAAAATATCGAAATGCATTTCACCTGTAAATAGTATAATAAAAAAATAAATCTTTATTTAGCAATTTGCTATTGAAAACAACATCAATTGCTGGGTTATAGGTATGTAATATCTTTAACAATATATCAATCAAAATAATACACCAAAAATTAAATACAGGGTGCTTCAACGAAAACTGAACAGAGGCTATATCCACCAAGATATTCATTTCTGATAAAAACGCAAAAACATGTCAATTTTTTATTCAAGGGAGACATCTTTTGGGGTACAAAACTTGCCTGAAACATCAAATTCGTTCAAGGCGATGTAGACAAACATACCACCTTTTTTTTGAGTCATCACTCGACCCATCTTCCCTATTCAAAATCTTCAAGGATTGCAACGCCCGCTGAGGGGGCTGATATTTCAGGCAAGTTTTGTACCCCAAAAGATGTCTCTTTTGAAACAAAAACTGACCTGTTTTTGCATTTTGATCAGAAATGAATATCTTGGTAGATATAGCCTCTGTTTAGTTTTCGTTGAAGCACCCTGTATAATTCTTCAATACAACATCGGTTAATATGAATCTGAATTCCTCATAATTTTTAGATTCCTTAAAATTAATGGGCAGAATACTCTTATTAACGCTGTGTTTTAAGTTTTATTAGTTTTACATCTCTCAATAAAAAAGCCGTTTTTATTTCTTGTATTAAAATATGGTTATCTTCAATAAAATGTAAGTGTTCATATATTTATTTAGAAACTAATCTTGTTAATAAAATTCAACGTTTTGAAATAAATTCTCTGTTTGACACTCATAAGTTTTAACACTATCAACACTCCTTACTGGAGTCATTTTATCACACTTTGAAATAACTCCAAGCCTCTATTCTAAATTCTCTGTAAAGTATCCAAATTATTCTTATGTAAACCAAACGTTAATGTCGAGCAAAAGTCAAAAATGAGGATACAGCATAAGTCTAGTACCAAAATTCACCTTATCGCCTATTTTGATATGCAATGTATTTTTGTTGACATCTTTTTGAGACATAATCACAATGTAACTTGAAGTCCAAATTCTGATCAAGAACTACTCCTAAGTACTTCATTTGGGTTACTCTATCAAGAATATTGTTATTAATTTAAACACATGAGTTTACCAAATTCAGATTATTTAATTTGTATTTACTTCCCAGTATCATATATTTAGACTTATTAATGTTTATTCCTAGACTATTATCACAGACCCATTCAATTTTAGCAGCAAGGTCTTTATTTATTAATTCAATCATCATTTTTATATTATCACCTGTTATGTACAGCATTGTGTCATCCGCAAACATAGACACAAACTAAATTTTACAAGTTTCACTAGGTCATTTATGTACAACAAAAATAACAAGTGCCCTAAAACTGTCCCTTGAGGTATGCCATTCACATATTCTCTATGCCTGATAAATGATGATTAAATTTCACCCTTTGAGCCCTATCACTCAATTATGAAGAAAAACAGTTCAAAACATTCCCCTCATTCCTATTTTCTTGTGTTCCAATAATAATAAACTCCTTTAAATGGTTTCAAACGCTCTTTGAAAGTCGAAAAATACACCTATGACATATTTACCCTCTTCTATATCTCTCTTACATTTATCACATATGTTTAAAACTGTACTTTTACATGAATGACCCAGACGAAAACCAGATTAGTTTTCAACTATTATATTGTTTTCATCACAGTATGCTAATAGATGTTGTTTTACTACAATTCTATTACTTTCTCGTAAACCGGTACCATATTAATCCCCCAAACTCCTGACATAGGATAGTATTAGTAACTTTTCAACTGGAATAATATTTAGTGTTTTCCAATCATTTGGAAACTTCCATATTGTAATGAAGTATCAATAACATCCAACAATCTATTACCAATAACCCTAAAAGCGTCTCTCAAAATACTCGTTATTCCGTCTTCTGTCCCACCTATATTTTTCAGTGATTTAACTATTTTCTTAAGTTCCTGTAGAGTAAATTATACTCCTTTGAAGAAATGAGATTCAACTAGATGGCCATCATACACACCACACATTACAGAAAATCTTTGTTGCCCATCAAGTTTATACTTGACTTCATGAGGAATTTGATACTCCAAATGCGCTCAGTTCTGCAACTGTAGATTCCATCCCACGTAAATTGAGCCTAATCCCCAAATAATATCCTGTGAGGAACCCAAATATATAGAAACATCGTAAAATCTCATCTCCTGTCTGTAAGCGTTGGACAGTTTTTCAATGAAATTCTTTCGAATTCTTCTGTTTGAGTTTTTTCCAAACTTCTATTTGGGACATTCAAACGGTGATTTGTCTTTCTCGTACTGACTCTGTTTCAAGGTAATCTCACGCGAGGTTGCTGGTATGCGGAGGGGCATTATCTTGCGTAAAAGTGAAATTCTCACCGTGGTCGCCTTGCCGGAGTTTCACTATGGACTCCATGTCCACGCAATTTCTAGCCGTAACACTTTAGGAAACGAAATCAATTCCCAGCATAATGCCACCTCAAAACATCACACTGAACCCTTGGTATTTCGGAATTTGTCTTGCTGCTCGGAGTCTAGCTTGTCTTCCACCACCCCTTAAAACCCTAATCCGGCGGTAATCTGACATTTGCCATATTTTTCGAACGACTGTCAAAATTTTTTCACAAATTTTTCTTGAAATCAAATAAGTTTCACGAAGAAATAATATATGGGCGCTTTCAACCCAGATTATTGGGTCCATAACGATTCTACTAAAACATCTATAGATCCTAATCGGCATCACTTGGAAGACTGAACCTGCCATCGGGGCTCTCGGTCCAACAGAGGGAATTTGAGGAAAAATCGCAGGTTATGTATTTTTTATTATCTCCTCAGTCTTTTTCTTGACCCTGCTTGCTATGTAAAACCTTTTCTTAGATTTGTTTAGACATATAAGAAGTATTGATTGTTGAAATAGGTTTTTTACTCGTTTATTGAATCATATTCAAGATAGTATGGTTCCCTGTTACATTTCCTGAGCTTTCACTTGTGCTTTTTCTGACACACACCAAAATTATAGATATAGCATTTATTGTAAATACATTTATTCAAATTTTGTAAATCCTCTCTTTTCAAAAAATATATATATATATATATATATATATATATATATATATATATATATATATATATATATATATATATATATATATATATATATATATATAAATAGATATTAAGTTTATTTTTTTGAGGTTTAAGGTTTATAAGAATATTTAAACACTATCTAAAATAGACGTTTCGGGATTTTTCTTCCTTCTTCAGTATTTAATCTACAATATTACAGAAATATACATTACGATTCATATTAAATTATTCTTAAAATGTATCTTACTCACAAATCTTTGGATGATTGTTTTATTTTTATTTGTAAGCATTGTGGAAACTTTGTGTTTTTGAGACGTCAGTTTTCGAAGGTATGTGTGTTGGAGTTTTCTATGGTGCTGTTTTCTTTGTGGACTTTCAGGTGTTTCTGGAATCTGTTTGTACCGTGTTCTATCTATCTATTGTGATTGTTAACCTTCTCGTAACGAGTTTCTTTTGTGCCCTGTTTTGTAGAAGATCTATTCATATGGAGCCTAGTGTCTGTATGTCTTTCCGGTCATTTACAGAGTTGTCTATGTTTTTTTGTATGTGTATCATCTCAAGTATTTCTCTCTTTTTTATATTGTGTTCTTTGTCAAGAATTTTTTCTGGTCATAGTCGAATTCGTGTTTTTCTTATTCTTCGTGTTTGTTTAGTGCAGTGCTGTCGTTTTTTGTGTATTTATGGAGTTTGAGACGTTCTTTGAGGTGTTGTTCTGTTTGTCCAATGTAGACCTTTCCGCAGTTCTTGCAGGGTATGGCATATGTGCGGTATTTTGGATTTTAGTTTCGTATGTACGTGTCTTATCTGATTCATGGCTGAGTAGGCCATTTTGAAGTTATAAGGTTTGGGGATGTTCTTGATGGTTTCTGTTAGTTGAGGTATGTAAGGGATAGTTATGTATCGTGTGGTGTTAGTAATGTCGTTTTTCTTTTTTTGTTCTGTGTTGTACAGCATATGTGTTCGTTTTTTGATGATTTTGTTTTTTACGTTTTCTGGGTAGTCGTTCATTCTTAGTAGGTCTTTTGTGTCGTTTAGTACG
The DNA here is from genome assembly GCA_013387265.2 of Cryptolaemus montrouzieri. Lineage (NCBI taxonomy): Eukaryota > Metazoa > Arthropoda > Insecta > Coleoptera > Coccinellidae > Cryptolaemus > Cryptolaemus montrouzieri. The sequence goes on from JABFTP020000103.1 coordinate 34,413,607, forward strand.
TCTTTTCTTAATTGTGGTGAGGTGAGTTTCAGTGCTCTGTCAATATATCCTCTTATAATTTTTTCTGGGATTGGTGAAGGTTTGAATTCTAGTTTAAGATGTTATCTTCGTTTATTTCTTTTCGTTACCATCTAGTTATTAATTTATTGTCTTTTCTTATTATTGTTATGTCAAGGAAGTTGATGTTGTTATTTTTGTCAGTTTCTATAGTAAACTGCAAGCTTTTGGGGAATTCATTGAAGGTTTCAAGAATATGGTCTACTTCGTTTTTGTTCATTATTAGTAAACAGTCGTCTACATATCTTTTGAATAATGTGATGTCTGAAGATATATATATATATATATATATATATATATATATATATATATATATATATATATATATATATATATATATATATATATATATATATATATATATATATATATATATATATATATATATATATATATATATATATATATATATATATATATATATATATATATATATATATATATATATATATATATATATATATATATATATATATATATATATATCTGATCGAACACCAATTGTGGTCTCATCCGAAATGAAGCCAATTCTTCATATTCCAATTTCGGTGCTCGATAGACCAACTAAGTCTGTCAATTTTTGTTATCTGGTTAGCTCTGGAACTCTTGAGGGCCTTCTGCTGTATAAATCCCTTGAACGAACTCTTTGACGTATCGTTTCGACTGATACACTGATGCCTATTGCTTCCAGAAATTACCGTTGGACACTAGGGTGTTTTCTTGCAATTTGGCACATAAAGCGGTCTTTTTCTTCAGAAGTGATCTTCCTACGACTTCTTCTAGACCTATTTTGCAGATATTGTAGCTCCACGTATTGGGCGTTGGGCGTAGGTTTTTGAAATCAACCCCTGTGATACCCCCATTGTGGCCGCTATATCCTACATATATATATATATATATATATATATATATATATATATATATATATATATATATATATATATATATATATATATATATATTTATCACATCTTCAACGAGAGCAATTATTCGACCCTCTGCATATTAAACAATCCAACGTATTTTCAAGTATGATTATAGGCTTTTTCAAATTTTGAACATGTGGTGTTGATTCAACATTTCATATCATACTATCCAGTGTTTTCACAAAAAAAATTATTCTTCACAAATAGTCGAAGATTCATGGTTAAAAACAATCAATAATGTGAAATAGCGAGTGATTTCATATAAATTTGGTTGTATGTATAAAACATCGCTCAATTTCTTATTATCATCCTAAATAACTATTACGTAGTAGCGGCGGAATCGATTAACTATTTCAAGTGGGCAAGTACAGTCAAACAAACCGCCCTTTGTTGCAGTTTAAGAACTAAATATGGTAGGTACAGTGATGTATGTATGGTTTAACCAAGAGCACATCAGAAGAAAAGTTACCCCAAAAAATTTCAACATGAGAAAACACTATACATCAATACCTTCGAGGAAAGCACTCAAAATAGCAGAAACCACGTGGGTAAAAGAAGAGCTAAATTTAATTTTATCCAACGAGACGTCATGCAACATTATATTTAGGTTTTTCATTCTGAGTTTACTTTTAAACTCCATCCAATAGAATTTGTATTGAAAGACGCCAAGGTGCAAAATGAAATAAGCAAACTTGTTCACGATAAATTTAAAAATTAATCCAAGAAATTAAAAATTCTAAAAGTTCAGAAGTTAAGTTTTTCGAAATATTCAGATAACTTCCAGGACACCGCATCCGTTAGATCATTTAGTAGTAAATTTATTAACTATCAGGATATTGATTTATCAACTTCTGTACGTAGTTTGTTAGAGAAAGGTCACACATTTAATCCCAATATTTCATCCAAAAACAAGAAAGAAACCTTGACCGTGGAATCCTCAAACGCGCTGAAACAAATAGATGAGCCTCATTCAATATCATTCAAAAACAAAAATTCAATGCAATGGTTTAGTTTTAAATAATATATATATATATATATATATATATATATATATATATATATATATATATATATATATATATATATATATATATATATATATATATATATATATACACTCGGAGGCAAAATAAGCGGAACACTCGAAAATTTAATCAAAATCAACTCTTCTGCTTTGTAGAAATCATAAGAGAAAACAAAGAAAATTTGAGAAAAATTTTATACGGGGCAAAACTTAAAGTGTTTTTTTTTGTTAAAAATTCGTAACACCCTGTTTAATTTCGTGGTCCGAGTTGAAACGTACAATATCATGGTCTGTCAAGACACATCTTCCTATAGTAACGCCCTTCTTGTTTTATGCATTTATCTCTATTTTTACAAGAGATATCAAATTTGAAGCGAAAAGTCACAAATTTCAAGAATTTATTTTTAATCTTGCGTAGGTGCATAACATCGGAGGTTAGCCAAAAATTAAATCAAAATTAGAGAAGCGGAAATCTAACGAAATGAAAATTTTTGAAATTCACTGGCCAATTTCACGCTCCGGGAGAACTCGAAGTACACTGGAAAATTCATTGATTTTGCACCTTTATTTTTGAATTTTTTTGTGTGACACTCTATAATAATTATCAGTCCTGTCCAAAATTGAGAGCAGGTGTGCATCCTGGCGATACACTCGTGAAATGAAATGAACATGTTGAGAAAAATGTTCATGATGACCCACAAAAAAAAACATTTGATTTTAGTAGCGAGTATGACCCCTCTTATTACAGCGCGCATACGATTTCGCATACTCCCAATGATGTTGTCTATCATCTGTTGAGGTATGTTGTCCGACTCTTCCACCAAAGCCAATGTCAGCTCTTCAACGTTGCCTGGATTCCGTTGTCGAACCCTTCTTCCAAGAATGTCCCAAACGTGTTCGATCGGTTTTAAATCCGGTGACCGCGACGGCCAGTCCATTCGTGTGATCCCAACTTCATTGAAATATACTATCACAATGCGAGCAGTATGAGGGCGCGCGTTATCGTACATAAAAAGGAAATTTTCCCCAATGTAAGGAGCAAACGGCACAACATGGGGCTCCAAGATTTCTGTTATATACCGATGGGCATTAAGTGATCCATTGCCAATAATATCCAGTTCTGTTTGTATTCCAAAGCATATGTAACCCAATATCATAACTGACCCTCCACCGTATTGCTCAGTTCCTGCGAAGTTCGCTTGATTGTACCGTTCCCCTCGATGCCTCCATATTCTATCTCTACCATCCACGAAATTCACACAATATCGGCTCTCATCACTAAATAAAACTCGTCTCCACTGATTGATTGTCCATACTACATGCTCCCTAGCAAACGCCAATCTTGCTACCCGATGGGCTCTATCGAGTCTTGATGCTCTTGCTTGCGCGTATGATCTCAGACCATTTTCATTTAATCGTCTTCTGACTGTCCTCACACTGACATTAATGTTATCCACTGCTTGTCAAAGGTACGCGCCTGAACAGCAGTAAGACGAGGATTTCTTATGGTTTGATTGACGATGAAACGGTCATGTATAGCGCGGGTTGCCCGATTTTTTCCTTGCCCTCGCCTCCTCACGTACAATCCAGTTTTCCTGTAACGTCGGTAGATTCGATGGATAACCGACGTCGAGACACCCAACATGGTACCGACTGAGCGGTAGGTGCGCCCTTCTTCGATCAATGTAACTGCCCTTGCTACTGAGGTTGGTGGTAAATCTCCATTCTGAATGAAAAATACCGTTTCGAATCGTAAACAGTGAAAGAATCACAAAACACCGCAACCGATCGAATTTGTATCAAATCAAAGAATGGAAAACTCTCATTCTTTAAACAAGTGCAAATGTGGTCATATACAAAAAAACGTGTGTTGTATTTCATATTTGATAAAAAAGGTGTGCACATGTGTAAATGAAAAGTTTTATCAATGGTCCCAGAATTCGGTTGTAATACCTACCGACTGTTATCTCCTATGAATTCCTAATTTTCACCAAATTAACCAAATTGTCATCAATAACTAATGCAATTCGAACATAAAAATCGCAAACGACAATTTCGACACGCCTGAATGATAATAAGAAAATTCCAAATTGATAGACGAATTTTAATGACAATTTCTAGATTCAATGGAATTTCTCCAAAATGGTGATTTTCCACTTAAAATTAAATATATTTTGCAAAAATAGAGATAAACGCATGAAACAAGAAGGGCGTTACTGTAGGAAGATGTGTCTTGACAGACCATGATATTGTACGTTTCAATTCGGACCACGAAATTCCACAGGGTGTTACGAATTTTTGACAAAAAAAACACTTTTAGTTTTGCCCCCGTATAAAATTTTCTTCCCAAATTTTTTTGTTTTCTCTTATAATTTCTACAAAGCAGAAGAGTTGGTCTATAACTTGCTGAACAAATCATCTAAATCGGTTGAGAATTAGGAAAAATACCGAACTTCGAATTTGGTCAAATTTTCGAGTGTTCCGCTAATTTTGCCTCCGAGTGTATATATATATATATATATATATATATATATATATATATATATATATATATATATATATATATATATATATATATATATATATATATATATATATCATCTTGTACCTTGAAAACCCGAAAGCTATGATAACTTTTATACACCATTTCTGAAAGGTCTGGAGTAATTCTGTTTCCCATTGAAGTATGACTCTTTCGTCCGGAAACACCCAGTATTCCAATGAGAAATGCCTAATCTTGGAACTCACGAAATATTCATAGACCGAATCTGTAATCAACACATTATCAATAAGGGTAGTCGATTATGTATAGATCGCTTACTCGGTGAATTGGATATTCCCCTACCATAAATACCATTGAAGTTCCTCCCACTGGGGAATTTCCGACGTTGCTAGAAATTACATTATCCCAAATTTCCATGAAGAAACGATAATTGTGTCAACCAACATGCGAAAATTGGGATGGAAATCAAACATTGTGTTGCGGAAAGTTCTTAACACGCTGATATAGCATTATTTAAATATGTGTGGAGATCGTCAGGGGACGGATATTTGCCAGCTCTTCTCGAACTTTGAAAAATACGTCAAATAAAGTATTGTGATTCTTTTCAACATAAGCTATGACGTGAATTGAAAACGTCTCTAGGAAAAAATATTGGGAGAAAAATGAAAACTACTGAATAGCATTCTTTATTTCTCTTCTTCCAAGTGATTGTTGTACGAAAATTTCCATGATTCATAAACAAAAATGATTAAAAATTAGCGTCAATTTTTATACTCAATTATTTTAATAATCTTAAGTATCCATGAAATATAAGTAGTTGATTATACATCCATTCAGGGATGTCAAATTTCTTTAGGTTCAAATCTCATTATTCCCATTTCAACTTGAACATCATACATTTAGTTACTGCAAATGAAAAACAATTCCAATATCTATTAGAATGTATTAGGTCTACCTATTTTCGAATAGATTCAGAGTAATAAATGATATTGTACTTTATGCAAGAACTTTGCACTTAAATTCTCAAATATGGTTTAACCAGGAAAAATATCCGAGAAAAGGTAACTTACACACATTTTCAAGAAATATCAAAATGTCTATCTTCTTCTTGAATGGACATTTCAAATTGACCCACAAATTTTCTCCTTCCATCATTGAGATTATACGGATTAATACTATGGAATATAATTCGATTTTTGCACCATATCACCTCTTGTGATAACTCAATGTCTCGAGAATATAATAGCTGCATTTGAGATGTGTGTGTACCGGGAGTACAGTTCTCCGAAGAGTAAACAGCGACGCTCAACTCACCACTATGAAGACTAGGAAACTCCATTACTTTGGCCAAATTATGAGAAAGGAAAAATACAAACTGCTTCATCTCATCGTTCAAGGCAAGATCCAAGGAAGACGAGCGCCCGATAAAAGAAATCTTGGCTCATGAACCTACGATGGTGGGTCAACAAGAGTACGAGGTCCCTGTTCAGGCTGTGGCCTCCAAAGTGAATATTGCCGTGATGATCTCCGATCTTCTTTGGAAGAGGCACCTTAAAAATAAGAAGAAGAAGATAATTCGAACCACCCGTATTCAATAATAACAAATGAAAGATAATTCCATTATTTATCGAAAGGAATTTGTTTTCTTCAACATATGCAGAGAAGAAAATGATTTTGCATTTCACTCATTTAAAATATTATTACTGAATTAACAAAATGTATATAAATTACCTTAAAAATTTTCAATTGGATATTGCCAGTTTTGTTTTGGAATGGTTGAATGGGATTATTTTTAATTTTTCACTTTCGAAGTTATCTATCATTCATTTTGATCATTTTTCATTTTAGATGATTATCATTCATTTTGAGTATTTTTGATTTTTCTTTTTAAGTTATTTTCTAAACATACCGACATTTCTCGAATAACTTCTACCACCAGTAAAAATATTTTGCTTTTCTACAAGTTCACCCAGTATTGCACTGATACAAGTAAAAATGCGAAAACTATTAATTTGAAGCTACATCACGAAAAACGTTCGGAAAAAATCAAAGTACCCAAAAACCTGTTAATGCCGGATGTATCATAGATCTGTGACAGCAACAACACTTTTCCTCTCTCCGTGTATATTGCCGAATTTTCCATCGACGTAATGAGTTTTCGGGTATGAATTTAGTACCGAAGTGCTCGTTAAAAGTTCGATTTCGAAATGTGAACTGACTTACTAATTTCGATATTTCCAAAAATTTGTAATTGAGACAAAACGAAAATTCATAAACTAATTTTCTGGTCAGGATTGCTCCGTAAATCTAACATATGGGTGCAAATAAACTATCAACTTTTTTTCTCTTGAAGTGCGAGCGTGCTAAAGTCGTACATACACCACGCGATACACTTATCTGAGTGAAAGTGTCGATAAGATGTCGCTTACAGTACTGCAGCCTGATGAAATCCCTCCAGATATCCCCTTTAAATGTCACCCAAATCAAACATTCTCGATAGTGATCTGCATTATATGTGAAAATCTTTATCATAAAAGTGATTTCAATAGACGAAAAGGGGTGAGGTATATTACTGATAGTCTTGTCATTTGTGACGAACATAAACAACTTCCAACAAAGGAGCGGGATATCTTCTTCGAGTTGAAGGATAATGTCACTCTACTGACGGATGAGCATAAAAAACTAGAAGATTCTAACATAAATTATAAAAATAAGATTAAACTGGAACAACAACAACTCGAGGAACAAAAATTGAAATTGGAACATGAAATTGAAAAGCTGAGGGTATTGAACGGTCAATATCAAGAGAAGAAAGATATACTAAATGATTTGAACTTTGAATTGAAGGATAAAAACGGTATGTTAAATACAAAAACCATAGATCCATAGTATCTCCTCAAGCAAACAGTTCACACTAGATATGCCAATATAACCAGAGGTGAGCAAAGAGTCCCAGCTAGAGTCACTCCTAGTGTGATTGTTAAGTCCACGGATAAGGAAAAAACCAATAAAGTACTGAAAGATGCACGAAAAATTTTAATGAAAAGAGTGAACATCCAAATCGATCAAGCATGTGCGTACAGAGACAATATCTAGATTAAATGCAGAAACCATAGGCACCTTTGAAATGTAAGAGATTTAATCATAGTGAAGAAAAGTGTAATTCTGATAAGTACTGCTAATTCTGCTCTGAATAACTTGTGAGAAGGACTGCACAAAAAAAGATAGCGAAAAATGCATTAAGTGCATAAGATTTACGGCAAAAATAGATGAGATCAATAAAACAAAATCTGAAGACAAAGAAATTCCAAATAGAGATATCAACCATGCAGCCAATGATAAAGGGAGTTGCGAATCCTAGAAACACCTATTACAAAAAGTAGTTAAAACAACAGACTACCCGTTTTATACCTCAATCCATGGATATTCCCCATGTAACTGAACAGGACGAGAAAATTCCAACGTACCAGGAAGAACAAACTCTCTCTGAAGATCAAGAAATATTGGAAACAGAATGTGTTTCGGTTAAAGTGCTCAATGAGTGCATGGTTGACGGTAGGTTGATGATTTTACTTATAAATATTAGAAACTTGAATAAGAATTTTAATCAATTAGAGGTTCTTGTTAACAGTTTAGTTATCAAACCTGATGTTATTGCATGCACTGAAACTGATGGGTTGACTTATTGTGGGTATTTCAGTTTGGACAATTATAATATATACTATAATAGAAGCAAGGTCAATAGGTCTGATGGCGTGGTGGTTTATGTTAGGTCTAATCTTACAGAAGACCTCACTGGCTCCTAAGTTATCCGAACATATGAAATCCCAACTACAATTATTCAAAATGCCAAAAAACTATTGAGAAGTTTCTCAGTTAGTAGTCAACCAATTTTTGTGACATACCTACTTTTCTTGAAATACACTTGGAGTATCCCCTCAACTATAATGTGTATGATGAATTATTTTCTTGAGAAAGTCAATATAAAATACTTATTTCCAACTGTGTAGAGATACTATACCCAAACACAAATAGTAACTGAGATATCGACCGATTAGACATAGATGAGTATCTTTATCTGTTATGAAGCACCCTACAGGAAAGGAATAATTGTCCTAGTCAATGCTTAGATCATGTTCACATGGGAAAACATGTTTTCGAGATCAAAAAGTCTGACCTGGAAAGTCCACAATGATCCTCTGCAATCTGTGATCAGAGAAATCACAATTAAATACATTTACCGTCTCATTACAGCAGTCGAAGTTCATAAAATTGTTATCAACACAGTATGGACCTCGTGTAGGCTCAAAAACTTGTTTGTGGAAACCATAGGAGTGGAGAAGATCGCACAACAACACCGAAAATTTATGTGAAACATTGAAATGAACGTTAAAATCACCACACAAGAATAATTTATCAGTAGATTTGAGCTTCTTCAATATAGATTCAAGGATGAATGAAAATCTTTCAAAACACCCAGAAGGGGATCTGTGAAAATACAGTACATATTAAATTCAACTAGTTTAACACCTGTTACTTCACAGTGAAGCTCATCATAATAAGATCTACAAATTTCATCGAGAGATACAAAATTGTTATTTCTACACAGGACTGCAACGTCGCCATGCTGCAAGATTTTACGACCGAACGCTGACGCAGTATACCACTCATCAATAGATAAGCAGTTCACTCGTGACTCACTCAAAGAATGCTCCGAAAAATACCACATCAGGGAGTTTATAATCACATAAAAAAATACTTCAAATAGATGGCATTTATCTCCCAATCCCTGTATATTAAGATGTAATAGAGAAAAACTAGTCATCTCTTTCGTCGCCTTCACACCATCAGTTTTCAGTCGAAATTCTCCCTCGTCATTACAGATTGAAAAAACCTGGTGATGAGAGCCATCTTCAGCCAGATATATTTGTCTTGTGTATTCTCGAAATCAAGAAATGAGATTAAAAAAAATTTCAGTCTCCCAAACGTGCCACTCCAAAATGTTTTTCGTCATGTAGCTTTCATCATTGAAATTCCGAAATTGAGAACACAAGCGCTGAATTCAGGAGGGATTGGGGTTAAACTATTAGGATGCCCTATTGCAAATTTTGAAGAAAAGAAAATAAAAAAATATATAACGCAAATGATATGTGTTTATCTAAATTGTATGCAATATTCAGGGTTTCAATATTTACGATGACCACATCAGTGCATGCTCCACAACATCATAGAAGCAGTCAGTATACTAGAGAACTCGATAGCAATGGAAAAAACAGAATCTCGACTCATCTGTAAACGAAATTCACTCCAATTCAGCTTCTGACCAATTCTCATCTTGCCTAGCTAATAATGAAACCAAGTAATGTGTGAATTTTACTGAATGATTCGTAACGCATTTCACTACACCGTAGCTTCTTCAGACGAATGAATATACAGAAATTATGACAATCATATATAGATAAGAATTCACAAACCTTGGTTAAACATTGAAAGCTTCTAAACATGAACCCACCTCATTGTACACCCACGACACTGATGAAAAATTGAAGTCTCCCACCAGAAGAACATTACGGTTTTCGATGTGTTTTTTGATTGAGTTCAATTTGGTGTTGAAGTAGGCACCAGCAATGTTGTCACTGGGAGGCAAGTAAACAAAGCCCAGGAAAACAATCTCACTATTGACAACAATACGAACCTAGAGATCTTCAGCATCACTTTGGAAATCTTGAATGGGAAGAGGCTGAAAACTGTTTCGAGATACTATTAGAGCTCAACCCCATCATGTTTCATATTTGCAGATGAAGAACGGTCTCGGTGAAAAAGCGAGTACTCCGCAGAGTCCACCAGTTCACAGTCATAGATCTCTGAAGTTAACCAAGACTCACAAATAAAATATATATCATGATCATTAGCTGAGATATTCAATTTGAATTGCCAAAGTTTAGTCCTTAAACCTCGTACATTTTGATATTGAATCTGAAGCTACATCACGGAAATCGTTTGGAAAAAATCAAAGTACTCAAAAACCTGTTGATGCCGGATATTTTCATCACTGGCGAGAATTACTTCATGACACCTACGATTCATAGTCGAAATCAATGACTTTATGAATGAAGAAGAATGAAAATATAAATACAAATGTTCCTAAGTAATTAAGAGCGTATTGGGTTGCTTCTTCTTAAGTGGTTATTGATGACAGGTATATCCAATAAAATTAAGGAATAGATTGCTCCCTGAAGAGATTCAATAGAGGAGAAGGGCTTAAATCGACTTGATCATTCATGACTCTACCTGAGTCTTTGTGTTTGTTGATTTCTAAAGTTTCCCAAAGATCTACCTTCCAATATTTATTATGTGTATGCAAAATTTCAAACAGTGAGTCGAAAGAGTGACTTCTTTCTAGGAGATGATTCAGCTAATTTGAATTTGATTTTGTTCTGAAAAACTGCGTTTAGGTTCTGATATTCTAATACTAAAATTTCTATGAGTTCTACCAATGTAGAAATTTTTACAGTCATTGCAATTCAATCTAAACACCTCAAAAAGTCTAGGGAACACTTATATTATTTAAAATATGAATTTGATGATTCGAATTTATTGAAATCTTTCGGTTTTTGTTAGGATGTATTGTATATAATGTATTCTCAAGAAAACAAAATAATATTTGACTTCTCCAAAGTACCTATTATAAAAAAATTTGAAATTTGAAAATGACGAAATTTCGTAGAACACAAAAAAATCCTGAACTAATATTTTCGAAACGATATGGAAGCACTTATATTTTTCAGTTCCCAGAAGGTCCACCTCTGCTATTAATGACACTTTGGCATCGTCGCGTGCTCAATATTAAATTGTCTATTACATTTTAGCCTGAGTCATTCCAAGCCCCCTGAACTGCTAATCGAAGCTCCTGTTCATGATGGAAGGCGTTTTGACGCAGGAGATTTCTTTTTAGGGTGTCACACACATGCTCGATGGGATTCAGATCTGGGGAGCAGGATGGCCACGGTAGAGGATCGATATCATTCTCTTCAAGAACGTGCAAGAAGACAACACTTGAACGATGAGGAGGGGCATTATCTTGTTGGAAGATTGGATTTTGGCCCATTGTTTGGAGATACGGTACTACTACAGGTAAAACTATCTCATTTGCGTAAGAATTTCCCGTGAGGTTGTTCTGTATGAAAACGAGGTCAGTTCTTCCACCAAGGCGTAAACCTCCTCAAAACATCACTGATTCGCCTCCCGGTCTAACAACTTCTCGAGCATGCTGAAGACGGTTTTGCTTTCCAGGTTCTCTCCATATTCGAATTCTTCCCGAATCGGAATAATAACTAAATCTAGATTCATCACTGAAGAGAACTGTGGCCCACCTCTCTTGATCCCAGTTTACGTGTTCTTGGCACCGAGCTAAACGAGCAGCGCGATTTCCATGGATCAGTTGTGGAACTCTTAAAGGACGTCAGGAGTGGAGTTGACCTTCGTGCAGTCGATTTCTCACAAATTGGTCAGAAATTCGTACATTATGAACTCCTGATAGATCTTGAGCTAATTGAGATGCTGTGGTAGTACGACCTCTTCTGGCTTGTAAAATCAAATATCGGACTTGCGCGACTGTAGTAATCCTGAAACAACCTGTATGGCGTTCTTCTACAATACCTGTTTCATTAAAACGCGACCATGAACGGTTTATGACACTTGAGCTACTTCCCGTTGTGAACTCCCAGCTTGGAGCATGCCAACGGCTCGTAACATCTCTTCTCCAGTCAAATGCCGTCTTTCCATGGTCGAATCACAAAACTTGAATCTTTTATTTGTGCTTACAACAGAAACAAAGTGCCAACTAACTGATTTCAAACACTAAATACATTAAATGATTATAAAGCAGCGTCGCATCTGCTGCATTTTTAGTTTTCATAAAAAACTGAAATTTGTTGCAGCACTCTACATAATTTGGTGTAAAATTGATGCAGGTGTTCATTTTTAAAAAAATCATCCATATTGATCGTTCTGGATACGATATATCGATATTCAGAAGTGTTCCCTAGACTTTTTGAGGTGTATATAAACACCTGTTTTATTATTTTAATCTGATTTGGTTTTATTATTTTTATATATTTTCTTTTGCTATTATTACTTTGGAAAGCCATGTTGAAATTATTGTTAAATTATTTTCTGGTTAGAACAGGATGTTTATCAATCTATGAATAAAACTGTTGAATGCTAACATTTTATGTTGATACGGATGACAAGACGAGTTATGTATTATAATATCTGTATGTGACTGCTTATGGTTAATTGCGAAAACATGTTTTCCATTTTCATTCGAAATTGTTACGTCTAAGAAATTTATTGAATTATTGCTTTCTATTTCGATTCTGAATTCAATTTTGGATGTAATGAATTTATATGATTTTCGAAAGTTTCAACTGTCTTTCTGTTCCTGTGAAGCAAATAATGATATAGTCTACATAGCGATACCAGTATATTGGTATAGCTATGTAGATGATATCATTATTTGCTTCACAGGAACAGATAGACAGTTAAAAAAATTTCGAAAATCATAATATTTTGAATAAAAACAAAGTAGAATCGTATTGATTGAAGTTTACCCAGTCGATAAATTGAAACAAAAATTCAACACCTTCACCTACGTTGGCATTACAAGTGAGAAACTGAAATCATTCTTGAGTAGCAATAATTGCAACATAGCTTTCCAAACTAATAATAGCTCAGGCAAATATATAAACAATAATAAAACCAAATCAGATAAAAATAATGAATCAGATGTTTATAGATTGAATTGCAATGACTGTAATAATTTCTACATCGGTAGAACACATAGAAATTTTAATATTAGCTTATCGGAATATAAACGCAGTTTTTCAATTAAAAAATCAGATTCAAATTACGCGAATCATCTCCTACAACATAGTCACTCTTTCGACCCACTGTTTGAGATTTTGCATACAGATAATAAATATTGGAAGGTAGATTTTTGGGAAACAACAAACACAAAGACTCACGTAGAGTCATCAATGAACAAGTCGATTTAAGCCCTTCGCCTCTATTGAATCTCTTCAGGTAGCAATCTATGTCATAGTTTCTGTACATTCATTCGTCTGAAGAAGTTACGGTGTAGTGAAACGTATTACGAATCACAATTATTCAGTAAAATTCCTAAAAACAAATTCTACCCAGTAAAAGCCTTCCAAATGCAAATGTTTCCTAGCTAAATTCAATAGGGCTCTTTGATTTTCTGCGGTTAGGCTGGATCTGGACCTGCGACACGAGACTTGAAATCAGATTCCCTGAAAAGTTGTCATATCGTTTCATTTCTATCTAATACCACCACTGCTTCAGCCCATTCTGCCGTATTCGCGTTGCATCATTACCGAAAATTAAAATTTTCAAGAAGAACAAACGTTACTTGCAAAAATTGATCTACAACTGCTTTTATCAATATACGGTGGTTTCTTGCAAAATCTCAATTTATTATTAATTTAATCATCAATTTCTTGGCGCAGCGTATTTTTATAAATTCAACCAAATTTTGTACAGAAAAGATTCTTTAACTAACAAAAACACCAATCCATTCACCCTTACTCAGTCGTCTTATTCTATTATCATTAATTTAAAACGAATAAGGAACAATTATGTCAAATGATGATGAATAACTATAAACAGGAATCCTAGTATAAAACATCCTCGGCACAAACATGCTACGTTGCCATTTAAGCATGACAAAATTTCGGAAGTGGAAGATATCAACTTTAGTTATAACTCAGGAAGAACGATAATATGAAGTGAAATAATAAGCGGATCAAGCATAGAAGAGAGAAACCACATTGATGTCTTATAGTTACTATGTTTCAAGCGTCCGACGTTGCCATTTACACGAATAATCATTCACGTACACTCCTTTCATTGTATATACATCACCCGATGAGAATTTTGGCATGTACGTGATAAGCTGATGGATGAATTTAATGCTCCATTTATGTGCGGTTACCGGAAGAGGTATTTCACGCTCGTATAAGCGAAGATTACACGAACGTTGTCAGAGTGTAGCAAGTTTTAGCTCATTTCAATAAATATTCCAGGCCGTATTAATTGTCAACTGTAAATCGAAGCAGTAACAGCTGCGAGGTGGAACGAATGCAATCTCCAAGGACATATTGTTAATGTATATAGTCATTTTTATTCGACATCCCCGTTGTCAGTTAGAAATCAATTACGAAATATTCTCCTGTTTTTTTGAATTGTTGAACATATATCTATTACAGTCAATCTATAGGAATATGGAATACGCAATCGTATCGTACGGGAAACTGTTTTTACCCATATTTAATATAAGTATTTGTATTCAAGAATCGCGAGAAACATTCAGTTTTCTTGTTGATATCGCGGTTTGATTTCTAATGAACGTGAAGAGATTACAAATTTCTTCGGCGCTGTCTGAATTTCAGTTTGAAGCTTTCTTGTGTTACTTTATTCGTATCGTTGTTGAAATTATGACAGTGTTAATTTGTATTCCACCTGACGATGAGTTGAATGTAAGTTTAACAATTCATCTTATCGTATATTATTGTTATTGAACAAAATCAAAGAAATGTTTTCTTTGGTATCTGTGTGACTTTAGGTAGTTTTCATTCAGCAATAAGTTCTTTAACTTGTAAGGAGTATCAACAGTACGCAAATAAATAAACTCACAATTTGAATACTTCAAATTTCTTTTTATATAATAAAAAAAGTTCTGCACGTGTCAGCCTCAATTTAAAAATTTATTGGAACCCATTGAACAAGTAAATCGACATGATTTTTCTTTTCAAAGCTCGATTTGTAATTTATAAGAACTTCTCCAGCTTTGCAAAGCTCATTGGACTTATGGACTTAATTTTACGTTTCCGGTTTTTCGGAGTTCTTGAATAAGAAACTAATTGATTTTATCTGAAAGTAACGAACCCAATTTCTATAGGTATTCGAGAAGTTTGATTTTTTTCACTTCGATGAATTTACCATTCTGATAACAAAGTTTCCCGAATTGATTCTACTTTATTTCATTCGTGTGGTTTTTGAGAAAGTGAAAATTTTATGCATAATCTTTTTGTGTGCAAGAGTAAAGTGTGAAATCAAATTTATAATTCTTTCCATTTCAACTTTTGGGAGAAATGCTTGGACATTTACATATGAATTAAGTATTTACTATATTTTAACAATCAATAAATAAATTAAGTCAATAGATCACCGTTACGCGGCTTTAAACTCTCGTTCATCATCAGACAGTATGGAAATATGAATAATATACTATTGTATCAATGTATAGGTACTTATTGAATTTGGAAAGATCAGATGATCTGATATACAATTCACAAATTATTGAAAGAGCTTCATTATTTGAATACATAATTCAGTCTGCTCGTTCATTATCTAAAAGTTTTATTCCAACAATGCAAACATGCGAAATTTATTGCTAAACATGTGAACATATTGAAGACTTTCATTCATGAACAATTTACAACCTTCTGAAGAATGTTGAATATCCTTCCCTGAAGGAGCTAGTTTTCCGATCCACCCTTCGTAGGCGTGTGTCTGGTCTGCTATTGTGAAAGGGTGTGCAGTACTGACTATTGCTCCTATTCATGACTTACGACCGGATTGCACCACTGCTGTGTGACCCTGGTTCACAATGATTATGAAGGGTTGATCGGAAAACCAGATCGTTCAGGGTAGGATATTTAACATTCTACGGAAGATTGAATATTGTTATTGAATAAAAGTCCTCTGAAAGTTTTCAATAAAAATTTAAACTGATACTAGTTAATTGAGTTTTTCTTTTTTGGACCAATGTGTAGGATTTTTGAAGCATCAATATTAAGAAGAGTGATAATTTTTAGAGAATTAAGTTAGATATTCTGTATATCTAATTTTGGAGGAATGATCAATTAGACTTAGGTAGGAAGAAATTGTTGCAGTTTGGACAGCATAACTTATAAACTCTTGATTTGTTTATAGGATTTATGGCGTTAAATATAAGTGCTGATGATTTATTTTAAGGTTTGAATACAATTTCGGATTTCAATTTGTGAAGATTATTGTTACATTTCCACTTATCTGTCCGGAAAATGTGTAAGTAATTGGATTTATTGCCTAATAGCTATATACACACAACAAAATTTTATGGAATCACTCGGTATTTCACATTATTAATTGATTTCAACCATGGATCTTTGACTACTTGTGAAGAATGAAGTTTTTTGTTCTAAAAAACTGGATAGTACGATAAGAAATTGTTGAATTATCACCACATGTTCGGGATACTGTACTCAGTCGTCACTGATCTTTGAAACTGAATTCAAATGTTAAAAAAGCCTATAATCATAATTGAGAATACCTTTCGTTGGACTGTCCGATGTGCAGAGGGGTCGAATGTTCTCGTTGAAGAAGGGGTGACACAGAGGGATATAGCGGCCACAATGAGGGTATCATAGGGGTGATTTCAAAAACCAACGCCCGATACGTGGAACCACAATCTCTGCAAAATAGGCCTAGAAGAAGTCATACGAAGATCACTTCTGAAGAACAAATTGCAAGAAGAGACCCTAGTCTCTAGTTGGTGTTCGATCAGATGACTCATCTGATCGAATCATCATCAGATGATTCGGGTTTTGAAGGGTCGTGGAAGACAAGCTAAACTCCGAGCAGCAAGACAAATTCCGAAATACCAAGGGGCAGTGTGATGTTTTGGGGTGGCATTATGCTGGGAGGCAAAACAGATTTGATTCCGTTTCCTGCGTTTCCAGTGTAACGGCTAGAAATTACGTGGACCTAGTGCTGGAGCCCATAGTGAAACTCTAGCGAGGTGTCCACGGTGAGAATTTCACGCAAAAACAGCAACCTCGCGCCACATTATCTTGAAACAGAGGGAGTCGCTATTTTGGACTGCCAGCTCCAGACCTAAATCCTATTGAACATTTATGGGATTATCTGAAAAGGAAGCCGCCTCAGAAGAGTGGCAGAATATCACCCCAGTGGAGGTCGAAAACCTGATCCAAAGCATGCTTAGACGGATTCAGGCTTGTATCAGGTAATACAAACTACTAAGGTTACATGGGAAAGGGTCTTCTATTTTCTTTTATTTGTATATATATTTATTTATATATATATATATATATATATATATATATATATATATATATATATATATATATATATATATATATATATATATATATATATATATATATATATATATATATATATATATATATACGGGTTTTACCCCGACGAGTTGCTCATATATCTGTTCATGCAATCAAACTGATTTCATGAAAAAATATAAATCCACCACCCGGTAATTAATACCATTGCCAGGCAATGATTATAATCAAAACATATCCTGGAGTAATTATATATTAGGATAACGTTAAATGTTATGAGAATATATCAATCTACCAGAATATATACATACTATAGCATCATCAGACAATGACATCAATGTACCAACGAGTAGTGTCAGAGGCTTTCTCCCCGGAAAAATCCAGTGTACGGACCTTAGTCAAGTAACACTGAATGTTACTCATTAATAGTTTCCTTTGTGTGAAGTGGTGAACGATCGAATAGAATACTGCTCTGAATATAAATATGACAAAATTGTCAGTTAATTATATTACATTTATATAAACAAATAAATAAAATATGAAATGAGATTCTGAGCAGTATAAACTAAAGAGAAAACCTATGACTCTACCTCATTATTATTTTCGGAAAGAAACCTACGAAGAATATTACAAGATTTGATGCCTGTTATCTTTTGTAACTGTTCAAACAAATTTTTCTTCAGACCCAAAATCTCAATACTTTTGTGAAGATTTCTAGGAATAACGCCTGTTGTAGAAATAATAATCGGTAGAGTAAATATTTTCTTCATTTTCCACATTTTTTGAATCTCGTCGCCAAGCATCATATATTTTGAATTTTTTCATTGTATTTATTTTGTATATTATGTGTCGGGTATAGCAATATCAATTATATATGTTATTTAATTCTGTTTATCATTAAGAACGATATCTGGTCTATTGTGTTTTACAGCTCTGTTGCAAAGAATTGTTTTATCAAAATAAAGTTTATATTTGTCATTTTCACAAATAATCTCAGGTTCATATTTGTGAATTTTTTTCTTTGGGAATTAGGTCATGTTTAATTCCTAGATTAAAGTGAATAATATTAGCGACGGCATTATGTCTTTCTAAATAATCTGTTGAAGCAAGGATTGAGCAAGATGATAATATATGAAAACTGTTTCTGAAGAACAGAAACATCTACGGCAAGAATCATCTATATTTTGTTTGATGATGTGTTTTCTATAATTCCTCGTGAAAACAACCTGATCCTGGATCGCAATTGCCAAGCCTTCTGTTTCAGCAAACAATTCTCCAGATACTAACCATTTATTCGATGCAATTTCATCAATATAATCATTTTTCAATTCTTTAGGTGCTTTCAGTGTAATTCCTTCTATATATATATATATATATATATATATATATATATATATATATATATATATATATATATATATATATATATATATATATATATATATATATATATATATATATATACTGGGTGATTCACCAGTGGCGCGGTGCTCTGTAGCTCGTACACTCTTGAAGATTTTATTTTTGTTCGAACGGTATTGTAATTAGAAAGTAAAAATCTACTTCAGCAATTTATTTTGAAGTAAACAGGGTATCCGAATTTTCAATCAACAAATCTTGGGTGGTTTTCTTAGATTGGATGACCACATTTTCATTCAAGATTCAGGAGCGGCCTAGACTCTGCTCTAATGTCTTTAAGTAATAAGTTTTCCGTGAGTACTTTCGTCACAATATTCTTTTCTTCGGTAAAAACTCATGAAAATAGACTCTCATATTATCGCATGCTCCTTCGGCCAGAGAGGATGAATACTTTTCTCCTTTCGTTTTCTTATTGCCCAAGGATAGCTTCATTGATGAATTGAAATAGATTATCCTCATTTTATACAAGAGTGACTCAAAAAATTATTGAATATTGTAATTTCGAAAATATCATATATTGATTTTTTCAAATAGAACCGCCTGTATTTTATTATTCATGTCAACGCATAAAATATTATGCTATATTTTTGCAGAAGTAACCTTATGTTTATCTTCGAACATTTTCGAAATATTCGATTATTTGTAAAGATTTTTGATGAAAACTCTGCAAACCGTATCAAACTCATCAACATGCATCACAATTCGCTCAGAAGTTTTTTTCTGTAATGATTCAAGCACTAAAAAGTGAAACCTAAACAAGATAATTCTCTTAACGAATGATGAAATCAAGATGATTAAAACGTACATGGAGGTATGTGGTGACATTTTTTTTCATCTGTGCCTTCGTCAGGTGTCCGGACATATCATATTCTGCATTTTACATGGTGAACTTATCAGAGTTTCGTTTTTAAATATTGTTAAAGTGAGGTTTGAACACAATTTTCTGAATTGACTGCCATGAAGTTCTCTAAAGAAGAAATGGGTGATCTGATTTTCATAAGATAAGATTTTTATGAGACAAGATTTCTGTTTCAACAGGATAGAGCACTGGCACATTACTCATATCAGGTTAGGGAGCATTTGAATCATGTATTTCCAAATAAATCGATAGGACGTGCTGGTCCTGTTAGATGGCCAGCTAGTTCTCCGGACCTAACAAATCTAGATTTTTTCTTGTGGGGTTATATTAAGGGCATCGTTTACTGATTCCTTCTACAACACAGTTGGATATGAGACAGAAAATAGTCGACGTTTTTCAGTCTGTTAATCCGCAAATGTTGTCAAGAGTTCAACGGTCTTTCCTCAGGAGGATTAAGTTGTGTCTACAAAGAAACTAGCAACATTTCGAACACTTATTGAAATAGTTCAACACCCTGTAGGTAATCTCATCAAAAACCAATCTATTACGTATTTCATACACTACTACCTTAAAATATCTCAATTTCTCTGATCAAGTATAATGATATGTACTAATAAACTTTTCTTTCGCAACCTCTGATTTTATTACTTTAGTTTATTTTTTCATTTCGAAAAAGGTCGAAGATAAAGATAAGTTTACTTCTTATGCAAAATTATGGATAATATTTCATGCGTTGACATGAATAATAAGATACATTTTCCATTTGAAAAAAAATCAAGATATGATATTTTTAACATTGAAATATTCAATAATTTTTTTGAGTCACTCCTGTATGAAATGAGGATAATCTATTTCAATTCATCAATAAAGCTATCCTTGGGCAATAGGAAAACGAAAGGATGAAAGTATTCATCCTCTCTGGCCGAAGGAGCATGTGATGATGTGAGAGCCTAGTTTCATGAATTTTAACGGAAAAAATATTGTGACGAAACTACGCCAAAAAAACTTGAAGACATTGTAGCATAGTTTAGGACGCTCTTGAATCCTCAACAAGAAGTGGTCTACCAATCTGAAAAAACCTCCCAAGATTTTTTTATAGAAAATTCGGACACCCTGGTTACTTCAAAATAAATTGCTGAAGTAGATTTTTACTTTCAAAATACAATACTGTTCGAACAAAAATGAAATCTTCAAGCTACAGAGCACCGCGCCACTGCTGAATCACTGTGTATATGTATATATGTATATATATATATATATATATATATATATATATATATATATATATATATATATATATATATATATATATATATATATATATATATAGATATATATTTTTTTTGGTGGTAACTTCAACACTTCTCAATCTCCTATTTTTCTCATGATGATGATAGAAAAATGTTAATTCGAAATCAACAGATTTAGTGTTAAATGAATTAATTGCACATGACCCGAATTTTAATATAGTCGTTGAATTCTGTTTGTTATTGATTGTGGAAGTTAAATTTTGCAATGTATGTCGTCGGTCTCTTGGAGTCTTCTGGTTCGAAAGTAGGGGGTAGATGTTAATCAGCAACGGGGCTAGTAGTGATCCTTGTGGTACTCCTGCTTCCATCCTCCTGGTGGTATTTCCTATGTTTACCACGAAAGGTCTATTTCTCAGGTATGACTGGACCAAGCGCACCAGGGCAGGTTAGAAGTTGATCTTCAACATCTTGAAGAGTAGACCTCCATGCCAAGTCTTATCGAACGCTTTTTCGCTGTTGAATAGTGTCATACCGGTAGACTGTTTCTTATTGAATTCATCACTGATGAGCTCAACTACTCGGAGAAGTTGCTGTTGTGTGGAGTGGCTTTCTCTGAAGCCAAATTACTCATCTGGGATGGGCATAATATTACAATAGGTATAAGTACAAGGGGTATGTTGGAAAACCCATCGGGGTTGCTTACTTTATGAATTGACAGATTAAGTACAGAAGAAAGGTTAAGATCTAATTGACTATTAAGTAACCTACCGGAATTCTTTTCTTTGTTTATCTCAAAATTTCCCATATATTGAGTTTTTGTCTATTATTTTCATTGTATAAAATTTTGAAATTATCATTCAAGTTATGGTTTTCTTCGATTGAGTGTTTAAAATAATGGGAATCTGATTTATGATAATTAAAACTACGTTTGTGTTCGGATAATCTAGCTTTGAAATTATTATTATTAATAAAATTTATATTGGTAACTTTCAGAAATTTCAAAGTTAGATTATTCGAGCATAAACGTAATTTTAATTATCATGAATCAGATTATTATTCTCATGACTTACTCAAAGAAAACCATAACTTTAATGAAAATTTCAAAATTTTATACAATGAAAATAATAGACAAAAACTCAATAAATGGGAAATTTTATAGATCAACAAAGAAAAGAATTCAGGTAGGTTACTTAATATTCAATTAGATCTGAATCCTTCTCATTTACTCAATCTTTTCAATTCATAAAGTAAGCAACTCCGATGGGTTTTCCAACATACCCCTTGTACTTGTACCTATTGTAATATTAAGTAGGAAATAAGATTAATATATAAGGAATAACTCTGTTCTTTAGTTTGTATCCATCCGATGAAGCCACAGTGTGGTGAAACCGGTCATAGTTTTGTTAATATAGTGAAAATCTAAATACCATAGTCTTATTTCAATGAAAATATGTATATCGATTTTCATCAAGTAACGACCTCCTCAATCAAATTATTTCATTTCTATTGTAGTAAAATTTTTTTAAACTGATTTCAGAAGCTACCTTTTTTGCGAGTCTATTAATGGATACGTACCAAATTGAATCATTATTCATTTTCTCTCGGTGGTTATGTTATAGTTCAGTAAGTTTGGGGATTTTCTTGTTCGACAAAAATTTAATTCTTACTTGGGTTATCAGTGACCGTTGAAATATCATTGGTTTCCTTTTCCATAGTTTTATCCTTTACACCCGTATCGTGAACTTTGTTAGGAGAACTCTATTACACAACATATAGTCCTTTGTTTTAATTCCATTCACCTAGAGGGATATTGAGTAATCTGTATACCATAGAATATAAACCATAGCAGCAACTTTAAGTTGATAAGGGTAGACAGGTGCGTTGTGTATAGTTATTTCAACATACGAGGTCTTATCATAAATGGGAAAATCATGTTTGTTATTAAATCCGGATATACAAAGGTCCGAGGAATGAATTGAACCTTTGTATATCTCAGCTGGGAAGATTATATTGAAGTAAAACATATTCAGGCAACTTCTTCAATATAAAAAAAATTAGAAATATGTAGTTCATTATGGACAACAAATTGAAATGATTTTGATTTTCACAGAGTACCCCAAAAATGTAAGGCACATCATTCTCATACAGTGTATCCCAATGAGATCGAACAACACTTCATAACTCGGCTGAGAATGTCCTGGAGCAGGTTGATTTTTAATTGTAGGGGGACATTTTTTATTACATGTTTCATTCTATCCCAAATTTCTGAATTAGGAAGAAGGTCGTGTGATATTTTTCTGGAAAGGTAATTCTATTCTCTATATGATAATGTTTGAAATAATTCCTGAAAATTAAGAAAAGGGGTTGTGTGATACCTCATTAAAAAAACATGTAATCCTCTGTTTGTATTGCTAATGATTAAAAAGTAGCACTGCTTGGACTTCTTTGATTCTTATGACAATATACAGGGTGTTACATAATAGTATGTCACAACTTAAGGGGGCAAATCTACGTGCAATTTTAAGGAAAAAATTTTTATATAAACATTTGTAATTTCTTTTCCGAAGCCAAGTTTCCTTTTGACCTTACAAACTTTTTTGCAGTACGCCACTGATCAGCGTAAAATCAATTTTCGTCACCTTCTTCCAATTCAGAAATTTTTTAACCCATGTAATTTTTTCGTATCTCCAACCATTTTCGAGTGAAACATTATTGAATTTGAATTATTTGAATTGTATGTTATTCGCTGAATAGAAAAATAATAGAAATACTAGATAGGTATGCCGAAAATTTGCTTTTATTCTTCGTCTTCAGAGACTCAACTCATACTTATTCAATATCAAACTGAAAAAAAGAACAATTAAAAACTGAATAAATTGCTAGAAGTGTCCTCCACCTGCAAGAATACAGGCCTCTGTCCTTCTTCGTATATTATCACTCACTCTTTGAAATATTCCTGGGATATTTCTTACCGTGTCACAAGAGGTTATTATTCGATTTCTCAATTCTTCTACAGTGTTTACTGTAGTGATATAAACTAAACTAAAATATCATCATAAGAAAAAGTGTGAACAATTTAAGTTTAGGGTTCTAGGAGGCCTTGGTTGTGGCACAACCCGACCTAACTATCGGTTGTTGAATGTATTTTTCAAGAATTCCCTAGCTTCTTCACCAAAATGTGCTGGTGCCTTGTCTTGCATGAACCAAATTATGTTTCTCACCAACAGTGGCACATCCTCGAGCAATAAAGGTAACTTCTCCTCAAGAAATTGCCGATAAGCGGGACCGTTTAGTCTGTTAGGCAAAAAAAAATGGCTCAATCAAATAATTTCCAATTGTTCCGACCCAGACATTTAGTGAGAATTGTTCTTGATGATGAGATTCTTCAAGTGATAGTGATAGTGGTTCTCGAAAAGTTAGCTTCGTCTATGAACATTATTTCTATATCAAAATGAGTATTTTTTATAATTTCATCTAAAACCATCGGCAGAAATTCAGTGTTGAAGGAAAATCTAGAAGACCTAGAGTTTGGACGCGTTGATTATGAAACGGGGACAATGAAAAGTCGTGGAGAATCCACCAAACTAGAAAATGTGAAATATTCAACTGATTTCCAACTTTTCTTGTACTCAAATGAGGATTCAAATCAATACAGTTCAAAATTGCTTCCTCAATATCTGGAGTTCTCATAGTTTCAGTTGCACATTTTAAATGATTATTTGAAGTAAAAGTAGCAGTTTCCCTCAATCTTCTGTGGATATTTGAAAATATTAGCCTGTCTGGTATTACTCGCACCTGATATAATCGCCTTGCTTCTGTTGTGTTTCCGTCAGCCAGACCGTACATGTAATGGATATCAGCCAATTCGGCGTTAGTAAAATTAGCAATTTTTTCTTACAGCAATAACTTCAAAAATCTTGAAACTAATCGTTAATTTAATAAACAATTCGAGCAGACACTGTTTCAACTTTAGCAACTATCAATATAAATAAATGAATGAAAAAAATCAAAGCGTACTTGTCATTTTTTCATTAGAAGTACTTTCAATTCAACGAATGCAATCGTTTAATAGTTTTTTGCTCGAGAACGGTCGGAGATACCAAAAAATTACATGTGTCAAAAAAGTTTCTTGAAATTGATTGTACGCTGATCAGTGGCGTACTGCAAAAAAGTTGAAAGAGCAAAATAAGACATGGCTCCGGAAAAGGAAACATTTTGTAGATTCTAGTTGAAATGTAGGACGTGTAATGATGGAGGCTGTAAAAATAGCTTGCGTTCCAAATTTGGGCTGAATATCTCAGAAACTGCATGAGTTTTGGAAAAAAACAATTTTTTCTGGAAATTTCAACACCCTGTAGCTCCGTTACAAAGCTTTTTCGGACCTATGTTTATATGAACTTTTTTTCTTAAAGTGGCACGTAGATTTACAATCTACTACTTTTAACATACTATAATGTAACACCCTGTATTATGAAATGAAATTAATTACTAACCTTTTGCGCTCCAGTTTAGCAACTCATATAGAATACCAATAACTAAAGTACTATATTAGTTAAAAGTACATACCTGTGATGTAAGAGAAAACTAGTCTTTGGAATACAGCAAAACATTTATTTCTTAGATTTTTGAAGAAACATATTCTGATATTATGAAAGAAATACAAATTTTAGGGCTTAAATTTTCTTGAAGTGTGATATCTTTAGAAAAAATTACCCGATTTACCGGGGCAGGTATCAAAATATGCCGAAATTTCACGTCTTTTTCCTTTACTCTATCTATTAGTACACACGAAACGATGTCTTCTCTTGCCTTTTCGCATTATGTTTAGTCTTCTGTCCAGTCTTGTTTCATGTGCTGTAATAGAAGGTTTTGATGGATCTCTGCGGAACGCACCTACGTACTATCAGAAATCTCAAAAATTACTACTTGCGAAATTATCGTGTAGACACATTGAAGAATTTTTATTCAAGAGACAATATTCAACCTTCCGTAGACAGCCAGATAGGAATGAGGAACTTTAGTCTTTCAACAGACCGCATCCTAGCTGACACGGTGTGAAGGGTTACGGTGAATAGTCGAACTAGTGTGACTTCTTGAAGTTTTCCGTTTATCTATGTTACCCGTTGTTATCATAGATTCACGGTGGTAATGGTGGGTTGTGAATATGACTTCGAGCATACATCCACCATGGCTACGAGTTACATGCTTCACTCGATCAGTGCCGTTTTTTGGCCACTTTTTTCAATTAATCTGGCTGTATTTCGTCAAATGTGAGTTGGATATGGCATCCATCGCTTCGAAAGTTGCTGGTTTATCGGCATAAACCAATGACTAAACGCTGTAATCAAGAGTGTTGAATGGCAACAACGATTGTTGATTGAAGAAAATTGATAAACCAGCAGATACTGATGTATCAACGACGGAAGAGACACGATTTTCTGCCTGTTCTCTTAAAACATACAAAAAATTACGTATGGTTTACCCGTTTCTCCTATCTTTGATGTCCGATCCTGGCTTAACTTGTTTTGGATGATTATCTATTCTACATACTGTGCTTTCTCCCGATCGTATTTTTCACTCACATAAAAATTTGATGAACGATATAGTTTTTCTGTAAATGCCATTCTTTCTTCTTTCATTCGAGTAAATAAATGTTACATCGTCAGCAGGAATCGAGAGAATATTTTTCAACTTCAATTTTGTATATGATGGTATTTGCCATCTTAAAGACAGCTCTTATATCCATATCATGTACAAGGGGTCCAGGCACTGTTACCTAGTGATTTTCCCAACCGTCTTGACTTTTCGCTTTAGATGCTAGATATGATCAGACAAGAACTGGAATTTTTGTAGCATATTTTATTGACAGACGAAGTAAGTTTTTGAGAGATGCCATTATCTATAACCACAACAACCACATATGGGCAGAAGAACTTCATCATGCTTTTATTGAAGCTCACCACCAGGAACAATTTTCTTTCAACATGTGGATTGGAATGATGATGACCTAATTGGTCCTCGTTTCCTTCCACCCAGATTGAATGGTGATTCATACATTCAATTTCTAACTGGGGAGCTACCGGTTCTACTTGATCCTAGTCCTTCAGGTGACAAGGCGGATGTGTGATACATGCACGAAGGCGTCCCTGCAAATTTTAATATTAGAGCACGCCAAAATTTGAACGAAACATATCTAGATCGCTGGATAGGCCGAGAAGGACATCAATTTCGGCCAGCTTGTTCATCTGGTCTGAATCCAATAGACATTTCTAGGCCTCTGTCTCGGTTCATTGGTAGGCGCCATAATATTTAAATGTTTCTTCACCCTCCAACGAATGGAGATGAGTAGATGGCAGTGTGGCCTGATGTTGTGTGTGATATTGATTCATGACGTCCGGCCGTGCTGTACCACTGCTGTGTGGCCGTGGTTGACGACGATTATGAAAGGTGAATCGGAAAACCAGCTCCTCCAAAGAGGGATACTTAACATTCTACGGAAGGTTGAATGTTGTTCCTTGAATAAAAATTCTTCAATGTTTCTACACCTCACCTACGAGTTGATCGACAAATCTTTTTACGAACTGCAAATGAGACAGGGGTTTTTGTTACTTTCTCCTTTTTACAAAATGTATGCATTCAAGTCAGATATCTCTATTCTTCAGAAGAATATTTTCCTCCACCACTTAAATCATTTCCCAATAGGTGCCAATTAAAATGAATTATTAATCTCATGGAAATAAAACATACCGATTGTTCACGCGAGATGGGACGTTAAAAGTATATGGAGAAAGGAATGACCGATTGCAGAAATTTTCGTATTGTTTTCTTGAATGTTATTTGAACTAAGTCCCGCAAATATTTTCAATGCTGTGGCACTTCAAGTTATACCGGAAGTTGACAAAATCTTTGTTATTTCGAATGGCATAATGTATGTTTCTATTTTTAAATTGTAGAAAATTAATATGTGAACAATTTCTTCTCATATCATTGCCTCCTGAAATCAACCGAAAGGAAGATATTGTAGCGTGCTAAAATCACGTCACAACAATTTGAATTAAAACACCTGATTCCAGTCAACCCTCTATCTGTGGTTACGCCACTGGTTAACAGTCTGTTGCGCATAATCGGGCTACCAGATGATATGTGCTACCAGCTTCGCTTCAGAATCTTCATTTTGCTTTCTTTTCTTTGCCGACCTTTGGACTAATTGAAATAATTAATCTATACTATTAAAGTCGTAAGGCCTTTTTCGGGAATAATCCGAGGGGATAACGGTAGTTTGAACC
Source organism: Cryptolaemus montrouzieri (assembly GCA_013387265.2). Lineage (NCBI taxonomy): Eukaryota > Metazoa > Arthropoda > Insecta > Coleoptera > Coccinellidae > Cryptolaemus > Cryptolaemus montrouzieri. The sequence goes on from JABFTP020000103.1 coordinate 34,442,091, forward strand.
AGGCGGAGAAGAAGTGACGCGGTGAAAAATCGGGGGTCGATTTTTTTTCCGGAGGGGAAGGGTCTGAGGAAGCTCCGTGGCAAATTTGGAGCCCCTAGCTCGAACGACGTGACCTGAGAATTTTTTTTAAATTTTCGCCGAAACGTCGCCGAGAGCGAAAGGAAAGTCGAAACTGCGAGATTTCTTCGGAATCGGAAACTTCGGTCTTTCGGAAGTCGATCGGAACGATAGATCAAGCGAAAGTTCAGAGAGAAAGCGCCAAAAAAACAAAAATGAAAAAGGTCTCCGATTTTTCGCGAGTGGAGGGGATAATGTCGTCAGACTTTTATGTCCATACAAACTTTTCCATCGCGTTGGATCGTTTCAAAACCTGGACAGAGAGCAAGCCTCGAGTGTCGCATGTTGCGCCGCAATAGTTTAATTCCCGTTAAACGATGCGAAAACTGGAATATCTTCGATTCAACGAAAAGCTGTCGGCCGAGTTTTGCAAAATTTTCCTCATTCCGAATATCTCTGACGGCCAGAAATTAACTAACGTCGAGCTGCCAACATAAGTGGTTTTCTTGCATCGGTCCTATTTATACAGGGTTACCGGGAGAATGGATTCGGGTGTCGAACGATCCCTACATATCTCGAGATTGGATCAGCGAAGACAAATCGTTACTCTACAACTTAATTTTCGAATTTGGGACAATTTTCGAGACCTAGAATTTCGAGAAAAAGAACGGAAACACGGGGGCGGGGCCAGTCACTCTCCTACCGCCCCTCAGATCGCTATTCTAATGCTCTCTCTTTTGAATGAAAATTTTGAGATGGAAATAGTTAGTAACTTTCATTTTCACCATCATAATTTCGGTACTACTAACATCTAGAATATAGTGCTCTCTCTCTCTTTTGTGAGTGACAATCGAATCTAACCTTATTTCAATTAATCTTATATTCGATCTGTCAAAATCAGTGATTCGGAATTTCATATGAATGAAAAGTTTGACGAAATTTGAAATAAACTTTTAGAGGTAGGTGAACGTAGTTGGATGTTTATTTTATCCATTTGTATGTATATTTTGTTTAAAGAAAGAATCGATTAACTTTCAAAATTCATAAATTTAACATTTTGTGTTTATTCTAACCTAAACAATGTGATTCACACGGAATGTTATAATAAAAAGAAGTTAAGGAGACTAATGTTTGAAAGATAAGTGAATGTAATTTGAGATTTATTTATATATTCAGAATTTACAAATTTCATTTTTCTTTCATGGTTATTTTAACCTCTATGCTTTGAAAAATGTCCTGGAATTAACGAATCGATTGGGGATCTTACAAAAGATGGGATATCCTTTGTAGCTATTAATAGGTGTTGAGCTCTTTTGTATAATAATATTTTTTCTGGAAGGAGCTCGATAAAAATTTCGTTAGGTCATTTAAAGTATGTATCATATGAATATTGAAAGCTATCCACTAAAGGCTATATAAATATAATAAGGCGATCAGTAGATATAGAGCTGGATATAAAAAGACGTTCAGTATATTTAGGGTTAAGTATATTAGGCGTTTAGTATATAAGGCGTTCTGTATATTAGGTGTTTAGTATATTGGCTATTTAGATATAAAAAGCGATCTTAATGGGCTCACTAGTTTATTTAAAAGTTCTCTAGTGAAAATTAGAGATATAACTATCTTAAATACTGTGTAGTGACCTATATTAAAAATATAGAATATAGGTATAGAGTCGTAGGTGCAGAGTCGTAGGTGGTGCTTAGAAGTTGAGATGTAATTTATACCTGAAGCCCTGAAATTTAGATGAATCTGAGCTGACGAGTTCCGAAGCTGAAATTGATGCAGCAGTAAAATGCCAGAACTGGGAATTTGAACTCCCTAAGTGATTGGGGATTCTAACATAGACGACCTCTACCTCATCTATTTCACCAAGATAAAACTTATTGACTATATATACAGAGTGCTTCAACGAAAACTAAACAGAGGCTATATCTACCAAGATATTCATTTCTGATCAAAACCCAAACACAGGTAAATTTTTGTTTCAAGGGAGACATCTTTTGGGGTACAATACTTGCCTGAAATATCAACCACCTAAGCGGGGTTGCAATCCTTGAACATTTTGAATAGGGAAGAAAGGTCGAGTGATAACTCAAAAGAAAGGTGGTAACTTTGTCAACATAGCCTTGAACGAATTTCCATTTTAATTGAAAACTGTAAAAGATACAGGGTGAGCAACTGAAAGATAGGAAAGACTATTTCCCTGAGACTATTCAACTTTCAGTGAAGTAAAATGGAACAGATCCATGCTGATCAATGGCAGTCATCATTAAGTACCATCCTCATTTCGAATTTCAACCCCTAGAGCAGGGGTGACCACCCTTGAGAATTCGGAAGAGGGTAGATGGGTCGAGTGATACCTCGAAAGAAAGGTATTATCTTTGTCTGCATCCACGTGAACGAACTTTCATTTTTGATTGAAAACTGTAGAAGATATAGAGTAGGCTACTGAAAAATAGAGGAGACTATCTATCGCCTTGAGCTATTCAAGTATTAGTGCAAAAAATGAAACAGGTTCATTCTAGATCAAAGGCTGTCAACTTCCGAATCACGTTGTTCAGGTTAGAATAACCACAAAATGTTAAATTTATGAATTTTGAAAGTTTATCGATTCTTTCCTTAAACAAACAATACATAAAAATGGATAAAATAAACATCCGACTACGTTCACCTACCACTAGAAGTTTATTTCAAATTTCGTCAAACTTTTCATTCATATAAAATTCGGAGTTACTGATTTTGACAGATCGAATATAAGACTAATTGAAATAAGGATAGATTCCTATGTCACTCAGAAGAGAGGGAGCACTATATTATAGATATTGGTAGTACCGAAATTATGACATTGAAAATGAAAGGTACTAACTATTTCCATCTCAAAATTTTCATTCAAAAGGGAGAGCATTAAATTTAACACTTAAGGCTCAATTCCAACATTGAATTGCGATCTAAGGGGCAGTAGGAGAGCGACTGGCTCCGCCCCCGTGTTTCCGTTCTTTTTCTCGAAATTCTAGGACTCAAAAATTGTCCCAAATTCGAAAATAAAGTCGTAGAGTAACGATTTCTCTTCGCTGATACAATCTCGAGATATGTAGGAATCGTTCGACACCCGAATATATTCTCCCGGTAGCTCCGTATAAATAGGACCGATGCAAGAAAACCACTTATGTTGGCAGCTCGACGTTCGTTAATTTCTGGCCGTCAGAGATATTCGGAATGAGGAAAATTTTGCAAATGTCCGCCGATAGCCCTTCGTTGAATCGAAGATATTCCAGTTTTCGCATAGTTTAACGGGAATTAAACTATTGCGGCGCAACATGCAACACTCGAGGTTTGCTCTTTGTCCAGGTTTTGAAACGATCAAACGCGATGGAAAAATTTGTATGGATATAAAAGTCCGACGACATTATCCCCTCCACTCGCGAAAAATCGGAGACCTCTTTTATTTTTGCTTTTTCGGTGCTTTCTCTCTGAACTTTCACTTGATCTATCGTTCCGATTCCGAAGAAATTCCACAGTTTCGACTTTCTTTCGCTCTCGGCGATGTTTCGGCGAAAATTTTAGAAAAATCCTCAGGTCACGTTGTGCGAGCTAGGGGCTCCAAATTTGCCACGGAGCTTCCTCAGACCCTTCCCCTCCAGAGAAAAGTCGACCCCTGATTTTTCACCGCGTCGCTTCTTCTCCGCCCGGTTGAAACTACCGTTAACCCCTCGGATTATTCTTGAAAAAGGCCTTACGACTTCAATAGTATAGATTAATTATTTCAATTAGTCCAAAGCTCATTGTTTTCAATTATTTCTCTAATTCAAAGACAAACAGGTACTTTATATTGATCACAGAAAATTTAGGAAGAAGTCAAACTTTCTCACAGATGAGAAACCCATAAATATGAGTGGGGAGTGTTTCCTTTGTTGTTTTTCAATTATATCCCTATTTGGTCTTTAGAATTCTTTCTTCAATTCAAAGACAAACAGGTAGTTTATATTGATGACAGAAAAATTTAGGAAGAAGTCAAACTTTCTCACATACTGTTGTACATTATAAAGCTTTTGCTACTCTTTCTCTTACTCCTTTTTTTCTGAGAATCTCATACTACTCTTTTCGGTGTAATGTCAAAAGCCTTCTACAAATGAGGGAAAACCATAAATATGGTTTTGGCTCTATAATTGGGAGTAATCCTGTTGAGTTTGTATCAATAAATAAATTTTCAGTCATATATCCAATCTGTTGTTCTTTAAACGGTGGTTAATCGTGAAAGTGAGATCCTGAATAGACTTCTTCCTAATATGAAGTGTGAGTTTCTTAAGATATTTGACATATAATTCTCTCACTTTTCTTCGAAGAAGTCTTTCGAAGAGTTTGGCATTAATGTGAGTCCTTCAGAATTTTCTCAGTTCCTGCATCCTTCTTTTACAGAATTGGTTTTCAAATGTCAATCATTATGAGCTGTTATACTTTCTCAAGACCTTCTGAATATTGCAGTCAGATCTTTTCTTCCCTTATGTACTATGCATTGTCTTATAATAGGTCCTGTTATTATATATCCTGGTGAATTTTAAGTTCTTTGATCTTTTACTTCTTTGTGGATATATATATATATATATATATATATATATATATATATATATATATATATATATATATATATATATATATATATATATATATATATATATATATATATATATATAATAAATATTTGTAACATTAGGAGTATCTAGACTTTGTACATATAAAACTCAAATATCTCTTCATATTTGAATTTTATATTATATAATCTTACTTATCTTCAATTCATTATATGATGTAAAATGAAAATTTATGAGCAAACTGGACTGAAATAACATATAACGTGAGTATCTTTAACGAAAATGATCAACTGTACACAGCATTTTTAGAAGTAATTGCATTTTCCACAAAATATATGATTTTCTCGAACCAAAAGTTCCTGTTGTGATGAAGCTTCACAATTTGCTTCTCCTGATTTTATCGAGTTTCTCACAAACACCAATAAAAAGAAACTTTACATTCTAAATGTATAGACTACCTGTTATTCAGTGAACAGCTTTGACTAATTTTCTTTAAATACAAAAGAATGTGTTATGTACAGAAGTAGCTCAAAACATGTACCTTATGTGTTATGTAAATATTGGAATATCCTGAAAAGCTCAAGTTTTCATGCCAACTATATGAAGAATTGTTCAACAAATAAATTTTGAAGTTAAAATTGCAGGTAATTTACTTGATCTTTTCCTTCAGAGTTTGAAACTATTATTAATCTATTGTAACTATTATTAATCAGACTGGTTTACTCAGACAAAAATATCTACGAAGATTGTTATCAGAGAACAGAGATGTATTACATTCATATTTACTTGAAAGTTTCTTGTTATTGCTTATTATTGTCTTTGCATATTTTTCGTTTAATTTTCCAACCTGTATTGTAATCTAAAAGTAAATATTTCATTGAAAAGAAACTACTTATATGCACAAAAGTAAAAACTCACTTTCAAACAGTCACTTTCATACATTTCAACTTGAATAACTTTCCATATGTGATGAACATACTCATTTTACACAATTATATAAATTACCTATAGTACAACCACCTATTACAAAATTGTCAAATTCCATAGCATTCTCCAAGTAGTAGTTGAATTTTTTCCAAAATATGAGTCGGAAAAGTAGCAGCATGTTTCCTGTGACTTTCATAAATCTTGGATTGAAAGTTGTAGGCAAAGAAAAGAAAGCAAAATAAAGACTCTGAAGCGAAGCTGGTAGCACATATCATCTGGTAGCCGGATTATGCTCATCAGACTGTTAACCAGTGGCGTGACACAGATAGAGGACTGGAATCAGGTGATTTTAGCACGCTACAATATCTTCCTTTCGGTTGATTTCAGGAGGCAATGATATGAGAAAAAATTGTTCACATATTAATTTTCTACAATATAAAAAAAAACATACATTATGCTATTCGAAATAACAAAGATTTTGTCAACTTCCGGTATAACTTGAAGTGCCACAGCATTGAAAATATTTTCGGGACTTAGTTCAAATAACATTCAAGAAAATAATACGAAAATTTCTGCAATCGGTCATTCCTTTCTCCATATACTTTTAATGTCCCATCTCGCGTGGACAATCGGTATGTTTTTCTCCGTGATATTAATAATTCATTTTAATTGGCACCTAATGGGAAATGAATTCGCCAATATGTAAGAATGCATAAAAATTAGCTTTTGATTATCTACATTATTTATGTACTAATTTCTCAGCGGGATCTTAGACTATAGCCAATTGGTAGTGAGAAAACGAACATGTAACAAAAAAATATCCTTCCCCAATCAAAAATCGACCTATTTCAGGTATTTCACAGAAAAATCAAACTTGCTGATTTATTAAGGATGGTTTGTTTTTATTGGGACGCAGTGTATATTCCATTAAAACATAATATATAGAAATGATGTGCTACTCATTTTTGTGCCACTCTATATAGTCCAAAATAATTTTAAATACTCTTTGTAATGAACAGGTCCGGTGTAAGCTTAGGAAAAAATCTATTTCTATATAGTTAATTTTCTCAAGTACCAGTAAGAAATCGATAATTTACGGCAATATTTTTGCTTTCAACGAAATATCTACCATCAAAGCGTTCATTGTAAGAGTACAATGAACGTCCTTGTTCATGATCGTTCGGAGCATTAATTATATTCATTCTTGCAAACACACCTTCGAAATTCCTATTATGATTTCTTTTACAAATTAACATATTTGTAAATGTATGAACTGATAATTGAACATATTATTGGACGCCATAATTGATTATTGAAAGTAAACCTTACACTTTACCGTTTCAAAATTTATATGTATGCACGGTATTCATTTTATGACGTCAAATTACTTCGATTCCTAGTGTAATAAAATTGTGTCCTTGCAGAAGAAAGAGATAATCTTATGGGTTTAGTCTATGAAATTTAACGAAGAAATTTTTCAGTTTGCCGATTTCATAAGTTCATACTTACATACATACTACACATACTACATAATAGTAGGTTTAATTAGGATATCAAAAACATTTCGGATCATTTTTTCCATCAAAGTTTTAATTTTAAGCAAGCATTAGTTGGAACTTCTCATTGCAAAGAAATTCATGCCTTAGAAAACATTGAACCCAATCGTTGACGGCACTTTTGTAATTGTTATTTAAACGCACTTCGACAAAATCACAATTTTGAAAGAATGGTTCCCGACTAGGGAATGCAATCTCGGTATACCAAGATGTTGCAATACCGAGATCTCGCACCTATTCTGCAAGATCAATCTCGCGCCCAAAATCATGCATGATCTCGCAAGATTTGCAAGATTGGTATTATGTCAATTTTGGTTAGCTTTCAGTGCTTTCACGTGTTATTGTTGACTTATGTAAACAATGTACCTATTCCCGGCAGTAACTCGTGGCGCTAGGGCTACAGGGCGATAGGGATGAGTAAGGCGAGACGTTTTCCGGTTGTCCTAAATTTGTCACTATTTTGCGAGTCTGGACGTGTCAGATTGCATGGCAATCTGCAGACTAATAAACTATTCCAATAGTTCCTTGCGTATTTAAGTTCTCTTGGTCTATTCGTTATGTGTTAACATGACAACAAAGGTAGTTTATAAAGAGTTTCAAAGTGGATCAGAGGTATGGAAATATTTTTTGAAGACAGAGGATAGACAAACTGCCCCGTGCGAATTGTGTAAGTCTATTTTGAAATCAACGGCACGATCTCCCTAAGGCTTACATCTACATTTACTGTCCAAGCACAAGTTTGACACTTCCCATAAAAAAGTAGCAGAAAACTTGACTTTGGTTCCATCAAATTCTTCAATGCTGATCAATGTTACCGTGTGTCTCTTCGTACCTCCAACCGGTACGAAGAGGCACAAAATATATGATTACTTTTAGTTCCTACAAAATGTTTCTTTGGAGGAAAGAATTTCAAGGATGATTTCTAAAGATGGCATGACTTTTAGATTTTTTTGCACGTCGAAAGACTTGAGAGAATTATTTGCGACTAGTGACTACAAATTACCTGCATCGCTTAACTCCTTGAAACAGATTGTTATGGATTATGGCATAAGTTTGAAAATGAAAGTTTCGCAGGATCTTATGAACCTAAGAAAGAATAACCATAGATTCAGCCTTACTTTCGATGAATGGACTTCATGCAGAAACAGACGCGTCATGAATGTAAATGTTCATACGTTTTCAGAGAATAAAAATATGTTCTGGAATTTGGGTCTTGTGCGCATAGTAGGAAGCATGCCTGCAGAGAGTTTCATAACTATTTTGAAGAAGAAATTATCCGAATATGTCTTGTCATTAGATGATGATTTAGTTGGTGTTACTATAGACGGGGCCAGTGTAATGGTAAAAGTCGGGCGACTCATGACTCTTCTTCACCAGGTATGCTACGCTCACGGCATTCAATTGGGAGTTATAGATGTGATTTACAAATCAAAACGTGGAACCGAAACGCAAAAAGAAAGTACAAAAGACACAGTCGTAGCTCAGTCAGATGTGGAGGAGTCTGACGATAAAGAATTTGATGACATTATTGATAATGAAGGATTTGACTGCAGATTACCCACTGTAGATGAAGTTGACTTAGTGCCAGAGTTTGATCACCTCATCAAAAAGGTAAGACAAGTAGTCAAACTTTTTAAGAAGTTACCAACGAAGAATGACATTCTTCAGGAATATATGAAGGACAAATTCAGCAAAAATGTGCAGATATAATTTCCACGTTCAATAAGGTGAAGCAATGTGTAACCAAGGCCTTGATTGATTGCAATCTTGGATCGAATACAAATCATAGTTTCTCAGACGAAGAATATCGTGCTTTATCAGATTTAGAATTCGTATTTCAGCCTATTAAACTGGTAGTGGAAGTACTATGTCGAAATTCATATTTTTTAACTACCGAAACTACTCTGCAACTTATGATGAAAAAGTTAGAAGAACTCGGAATACCAGTAGGTCAAAAACTTGCTGAAACCATGAGGGCTCGGATTAAAGAACGCCAAACATTTATGACCGCAGCATTGTATTATTTGACAGACCCTGTCCCATACGACGTATATTTCAATCAATCTGTTAGTAATCAAACTTTCAAACTGCCTCCAAAATCTTTAATCAAAAAAGAAATAATAAACTTAATCGGAAGATTACATAAGAACAACACCAAAGATGACAATGGTGCAGTCAATATGAAAAAAACCCTCTACGTCTTCAGTTGCAGATGAAGCCATGAATGAAAGTGATGATGACGATTCAATTCCATTAGCTGAAGTGAAAAAATAATTTAGAGCCTGAAATGGCGAACGCTTCTCTTAGTCCTGATGAGGAATTGGAAAGGGCTTTGAAAGAGCGTTCGCAAAAACGTGTGGCATCTTTGTCATCGTCACTTGATATAAAGAAAACCAATTTGTACGAGTCAGGAGGGCCAAAAGGACAAAATTTACAGTTCGCTCTCCAATGTCCTTTATCTGTAGTACCATCCAAGTATCGAGGCAGAACGAGCGTTTTCCTCAGCAGGTTATCTGGTATATTTCTGAATCAGAAATATTGAATCTGTTGGACGTTTGCATTGAACAAAATTATTTTTCTTTCAACAATATCTATTACAGTAGTGAAAAAGGTTTGATCATGGGAAATCCTTTGAGTCCACTTTTAGCAGAAATTTTATGAATAATATTGAACAGAAAATTCATACACATCCACTCATTTCCAAATCTCTTTATTGGTATAGATATGTTGACGACATCTTAGTATGTTTCATTGGAACTACTCGTCAATTAGACTTATTTCTTAATTTCATTAATTCCATCCATTTGAACATTAAATTCACGATAGAAATTGAACAGAACGATTCCATTAATTTTTTGGACTTAAAATCACTAAACAAAATAATAATCGTGTTTTTCGGTCTTTCGTAAACCAACACATACTGATACAATTATACATAACTACTCATTACATCCAATTCAACACAAAGTTGCAGCTTTAAACAGCATGGTACATTGGTTACTCAATTTACCTTTATCAGTAGAAGATTATAATAAAGAGTTAAACATCATCAAACAGATAGCCATTAATAATTCATATAATCCGGATATGATAGATCTAATCATTCGTAAAAACTGTATCAGAAAGCAATAAATGAAGTATATCCTATTCATAAAGACTATAAAATATTCAACAGTTTAACATTCTGCGGTTCTGCAAGTACAAATATTAAATCCTTTCTCGTCAAACAAAATCTTAATATAACTTTCAAAACTTCTAATAACTTAGGTAAACATATTAAAAATAATAAATCTCGTGTTGAAAAATCAAGTAAATCAGGAATCTATAAACTCAATTGCGGTTCTTGTGATAAAATTTATATCGGTAGGACCTATAGGAGTTTTGGCATAAGAACATCTGAACATAAACGTAGCTTCGATAAAAATAAATCTGATTCAAATTATTCAAACCACCTAATAAAAGAAAACCATTCATTCAATAAAAACTTTGACATATTACATATAAAATTAAAAGTTCAAAATTAGATCTCCTAGAAGCATTAGAAATAAATAGATACAAACATTCGGACAAGCTTTTGAATGAACAGGTAGATGTGAATTACTCACCCCTACTTAACTTGTTTAATTAGTTTTATTACCTTTCATACTAACTGTACAATGGCTCGGTGTGGATTTTCCTGTTATTCATCCAACTTGTTCTACGATTTGTTTATAATACCATACTCTTCATTCTGTTTTTCATTCTTGATAAAGCTGCTGTGTCAGCCAAACGTCGTCGAATTTTTTCAAATAAAGTGTAGATTAAAGTTAAACCTTGTGTTTTTTATCTCAGGAATATAAATGATAGGAATTTTCGATAATCAATTCTTTACAATGCGGGATCTCGCACAATACCGATTAGAATTCCTGAATCTCGCGAATACCGAGATTGATATTTTGATACGAAAGTGCATTCCCTATTTCCGACCCTATTTAATTGATACATTATAAAACAAAAAAAACATAAACTTTTACAGCAGATCATTCATCCTTTGCATACTAAGAAATCGAATAGAAAATCTCAATTAATATATATATATATATATATATATATATATATATATATATATATATATATATATATATATATATATATATATATATATATATAATATTCCAATATTACCACCAAATTGAAAGAATAATATTAACGCCATCAGCACTAATAAGAATTTGGGTTCATTGTTGCTTGATAATAAAGATAAAATTAAATTATTGGATCAAAGCGGGGTATATGAAACACGCTGTAGTGAATACGAAAAGGCTTTATATACAGCGTGTTCCAACGAAATTTTTCCACCCCCTTTATTCCAAGATAGACTGATTTTGGTGGAAGAAACCAAACCAATTTCTGACCCCTACCCTTAGCAACCGAGAGCCGAAATTCATTTCAGGGAAAGTGTATTCAGTGACATATCTTTGGAAGTGTCTTTGAATTTTATATTCGAAGAGAGTACTTTATAAACATTTAATATTACACAGAAAGTTTAAACACAACGTAAGCTTGTATTCCAAAAAATATTTGTCGCCACCTCTATGTCAAGAAAGACTGATTGTAGAGGAAAAAGCTGAGACACGTCAAAATTTTATTGGAGGGGACCGATCTGTGAGTGGGTTCGGAGTATACGAGATTGACTTCCTACCCTCAGTAGCTTCTAAGTTGAAATTCATTTTTGCGAAAGTGGATCGAGTGACATCTTTGGAAATATTTTTCAATTTTCTATTCAAAAATTTTATCTTTATGAATGTTTAATATCATACACACAATTCAAACACAACAAATTTTGTATTTCAACGAAAATTTGACAATGTAAAAATCAAATTAATTGCTCAAAATGGCGCCTCCTACCTTCATACAATAATACAAATGATTCTCGAATTGTCTTGTAACATTTCGGAGAACTTCTTGTGTCAAAAATTTGCATTCGGCGACGATTCTTCTCCGCAGTTCTTTCAAGTTTTCAGGTTATGTATCATGAAATATGGATTTATATTGAATGAATAAAAAGTGTCAAATACAGAGAAAATCAAGTTATTCATCGAAATAGTGCCAGTATTCATGTGTTGAACTGATTTTTCTGAAGTGAATTTCTGACAGCCAACTTTCATGTCAGGGAATCATGCTAGCGTTGAAATTTTCTTTTTCTACGTCTCATATAGCAGGAACTGAAAGATATACAAAGAACAGCATTCCAGACGTGCTTACGAGACTGAACAGCGTCTGGAATCACTTCAGAGGGGTGCGAAATTGAATTAACAAGATCGCTAGCGTTTTCTGTTTGCTTCTTGTCTGCATTTTCTTCCAATAATAACTATATTGCCGCTCGGAACGTTAACATATACTTCACTTCGATAAATGTATTGTTTTACCCTCTAACAATATTGGAAAGTATCGAAAAATTATTCGAGTGTTCTGTTCCATATATAAAAGCTAGCAATTTTATAAATTGAAAACTGACATACTAGATGGTGGAGTCACTTGGATTGCTTATGGAGACATTGTACCACTAGAAAGAAAAAAATTGAAGTAGGATTTCAGTTTGACCTAAGCTCTTTAGCTGAACGATGAAATTGCTTGGTTCTATTTTTATTATGTCTTTTGTATTCAAACATGATCATGAATAACGAACGAAAGCAATAACAAATTTTGGATGATTTTTTTCATTTTGTTTGTTATGGTAAGTGTACTGAAAAAAATTCGGGATATTCATGAAGAATAAACGTGAAATTTGAACAAACTGAAAAAATCACAAATTTTTTCTGTATTTCATGAAGGAAAGCATTAGCGTATGGGAAAATTGTGTTTGCGCAGCATATACCATGAATGAGGTTTGGAACAGCATGATTGTAATTTAAAACGAAATGGATCAGAATACTATAAGCTCATTGATTTCGAGTATGAATCGTAGATGTCATGCTATAATTTCGCAAGGGGTGGATATATGCAGTATTGAATGGTTTTTGAGGAGTTTGAATTTTTCAAAAGTTTCACGCTTTGCATTATCAGTTTCATTTTAATTTCTATGAGTACCATTTCATATCTTTTTTTTCAGACATTCCATAGTGCTGATAGCTTACTGGAAAAATAATTCATCATTAAATCTCAAATTATTTGAATAATTGCGATTTTATGCGTTAGTTTTTCGGTGCAGTGTAGTTTTGCTCCTATAATATTCATCGGGTATTGGGTATCCGTACTGGAAATGTTGTCAATTCAGAGTGAACTGTTATTTTGCGGACATAACACAATGCTTAGAATTTCTTGTAATGAAAAATTGAATACTAAAGGAGGTTACTTGATGCAAATTCATTTCGAATGATAAATTAAAGAAAATTCGATTTGCCACGATACGACATTCATATTCTTTATGCTTTATTCAATATAGGTACATCGAGTGCCATCATCGATTGATAATAATTAATTATTAATATTTATTTCCTATCAGATGAATATAACTGCAGTTTTCTTTCACATTACTTTTATCAACAAAATTCACCTAAAAAAAATTAACCTAATACCTATACTAATACCGGGTGAGTCAATAAGGCGAGGAACTTCTACATCACGGAAACTATTTGAGATAGAAGCAAAATTTTTTCTGATTATTATTTTATAAGTATGTGTGCATTCTTTGAAATTGTTTTCGTACATACAGGTTGTTCCATTTTTGCTCCAGGAACAAACATAATTTATTTTTGAATGGCACGCCCTGTATTTTTTATCATATTCTGATTACAATTAGAATGCAGTATTCAACGACATCTGTTTTGTGCCCGAACAACTATCGGCCGATTTTAAATTATTTAAAATATCGATAATTTCGGGAGTTTGGAGGTTTTTTAAAAGTTCTCAAATGCCTCATTTCGCATAATTTACGCATGATATTTTTTTTGAGGTAAAAGTGTTGTACCTTATTATCAAATGAAGAAAATAAATTTTTTTCATACCGAGTGTTCCTAGTAACCCGGCGAAAATAAATTTTTCAAACATGAAAAACTTTGTTTAAGAGGCATTCGAGAGACTGAAGGAAAAGTTTGAAAGAACTGGACAAGTTGGATATGAGAAGAATGAGAGAGCTAAGCGTTTACTCAATGAAGAGAATTGCATGCAGGTTGTTTTGACTGAAGAAGAATCCTCATGTTAGTACAAAACATGTTAGTCGAGACTTGGGCATTAGTCAGACATCTGTATCAAGAATTTTGAGGAAGGAAAAAATCCATCCTTTTCATGTTTAACTCCACCAACAGTTGGAGCCCCTAGACTTCGGGCGGAGATTGGATTTTTGTCTTAAATTTGTCTTTAAATAAATTAGCAGACCAACCGAATTTTTTCAATGGGGTACTTTTCTCTGATGGGGCCACCTTTCATAAGAATGGATTGGTGAACCGGCATAATTCTCATTATTATGATACTCAAAATCCTCATTTCATGAGAAATGTTGACCACCAACATCTTCGGTCTTCAAATGTCTGGGGAGGTAAAATTGATAATTATGTGATCGGACCCTATTTTTTTCCAAGAACATTTGAACGACGAACGTTATTTGAATTTTGCAGCATGATCTGGAGACTTTGCTTATTTATATTCCCCACAACATCAAAAAAATATGTGGTTCCACCACGATGGGGCATCAGCACACTACAGCGGCAATGTCCTCCATTTTTTAAATGGTAGGTCTGAGGGCAATTGGATAGGCCGTGGAGGTCCTGTAGGATGGCCTCCTAGGTCTCCGGACTTAAAAAATTGGATTTTTTTGTGGGGTATGTTAAAGAGAGGGTGTATAGAGACCCTCCAACAAACAGGCAAAATATGATGGAGAGAATGACAGAAGCATTTAGGAGTATAACGCCGAATGTTCTCCAGAGAGTGACCGAATCATTTAACAATCGTGTTGGAGAATGTATTCGTCAAAATAGGGGACATTTCGAACATCTAATTTGATTTGAAAACTTATTGAAATAGAATTACTTCGATGTTTATGATTTTGATTTGCATTTTTCTTTCAGTGGATGTTTCATTCACGACAAGCACTTCAATTTCGTTTCATAATGATGATTCCGGAATATTTTGGGCAATTGTGAAAGTAATACAAGTTCAGTGAAAAGAACAGGGTGTTACATTAAAAAAAAAGTTATTTTATCTCGAAAAATTCTATTTTTGTTGGATCACCAAGAACACTGGGTATAAAAAAAAACAGTTGGTCGTACTTCGATGATGAGGAACATATTTTCTTCAGAGAATAATTATTGTCGCACTCAAATGATACGGAATGAAGATTGTGAGAAGTTCTGGAAAACCTTCCAAATTCTCGATCTTTTCGATATTTTGACTTTTTGAACATTTATTGAGATAATTTCGAACTGAGTAATTTCAATTAAGTGAAGACTTATCTCTGAGCACAAATGATAATATCGCAAATGAATCTTTTCTTGTGAAGAAATTTCGATACACCTTGAGAGTTTTGATGTTTAAGTTTCATTGAACAACAAAGAATTAAATTTTGTTTTGAAATTTGCATATTTCAATGTCTGCATTTTATCATTACCATGTTTATTGCAAGGAATACCTAAACCTAACACTAATTTCGAAATTTTCTGGGAAATCTCCATCGGATTTTTGAAAGAAAGGTATCGTTGTAACGCTCGTTTGAGTGGGAACAAAACACGTGGAAAAAATACAGGGTTTTTCATTTGAAAAAACAAAGTTTTTCATGTTTGAAAATATCATTTTCGCCGGGTTACTAGGAACACTCGGTATATAAACAAATTTTTTTTTCTTCATTTGATAATAAGGTACAACACTTTCACCTCAAGAAAAAAAAATATCATGCGTAAATTATGCGAAATGAGGCATTTGAGAACTTTTGACAAAACTTCCAAATTCCCGAAATTATCAATATTTTAATTAATTTAAAATCTACCGATAGTTGTTTGGGCACAAAACAGATATCGTTGAAGACAACATCCAAATTGTAATCAGAATATGATATGCGTGCCTTTTGAAAAAAATCTTTATTTGTCCCTAAAGCAAAAATGGAACACCCTGTACGAAAATAATTTTAAGGAATGCACCTATCTCAAATAGTTTCCGCGATATAGAAGTTCCTTGCCTTATTGATTCACCCGATTTATTGAATCCCCTTCCGTATCCAACTCTATCTATACTGAACGTCCCATTATTTTCGCTGGTATTCATACTCGATTGATTTTTATGTTATATTGAACCCCTCATATATTACCTCGTACCCTGTTATGTTAAGGCAGTTTTGAATAGTATTTTATGGATTCCGGCTTAATTCTCATACAAATTTCAAGACAATTCACTAATACATAAATTGAATTTTAAATTCTCAGTTTTCTCTAATTGAACTGACGCAGGATGAAGAAAGAGGTTTAAGCATATATTCAGAAATAGAATCATTCAATTACACTTATGGCGTAATAATTTAATTATCAAAACGCAAATAAACATTCTCAATAACCCATATTAATCTTCGAGTATGAGCAAACGTTTTTGAAGGGCGCCAGAAAAATATTCTGCCAGTTGTCAGCAGCCAAATCAGTGAAATAAGTAGTAGAAATAACCGAAATGGAAAAGATTAATTTCAAATTCGAGCTCGACGATATGAAATCAGGGGTTTCAATCTTTTTGATTTCCCGTCCGTACTTAAATGTCCTCATCGAAATAAGAACGACGACTTTCATTTTCCACCGAAAGTAAAGAACAAAAAATGTATAAAAACAGTGAGATGAAAAAAATTTATTCCAACAAATTACTGTGAACGTAAATCTCTGACATTACTGATAATTTTTCTAGAAGTTACTGTTTTACAATCCTTGGATTAATCCATTTTACTAAGTCTCCTCAGGAAAACATCTTGAAGGTTCTAGTATATTGTGGAATTTAGTTCATCCCATTTTCAATTGTCTATGTATATTTACTTCATACTAATTTAAACTGAGAAAACTGATTTTCACATCATTCTGGAATTCAGTTTTACCTAACAGTTACTTCAGCTGCTTCATAAAATTTCAAATTTTTTCATTGCACCTGTAACTGATATTCTTTCAGAACTGATAGTTTATTGAAAAATTTTTCAACTTTTCAGAATTTGTAGAATAACACTGTCCTATATATACTTGAAAACTTAATGACATTCTTATTTAAATTTGAAATTGAAGATATTTAAGGAAGTTCTTCAGGGTATTTTTTTTAAATTGAGATTTTAATCGAAATATTGCAAAAGAAATACATTTTATTTTACTTGATCTAAAAAAACGGAAGAAATTTTCTTAGAAGATAATAATCATTCTCTAATAAAACGAATCTTAATCACATCTCAATGATAGAACAACACATAGAAGACGGGTGATTGCCCCCGCACATGACATTTTTCGTTGTGTGAGAAAAAATATCAATGTTAATTTATGTTTCTATGGTTACCGCTTTTAAGTTCTATTTTACTCATCCTCAATTCATGTTCTCGAGATATATTCAATATACAGGATGTTACATAATATTATGACACCACTTGAGAGGGTGAATCTACGCCGACAAATTTGGAAAGCAAACTATGTTGTACAGCCTCCATCATTACACCTTGATTTTAAATGAAGTTCACAAGGTGTTTTCTTTTTTCCGAGGCCATGTCTCCTTTTGCCCTTTCAAACTTCTTTGCAGTACGCCACTGATCATGTATAATCCATTTTCGTCATCTTCGATCAATTTAGAAACTTTTTTGACACGTGTTATTTTTTCTATCTCCAACCGTTAAAAATTTCGATCTCAGCTGAAAATCAAAAAATGAAAAAATTCTTCTCGTTACTATTTTACCAATTTTTGTAATATTTTTAAGATCAATATGTCGAATTGTTCATAAAAGACTGAGTTATCGACTGAATGCCCCATTCGAATTTTTTAATGAAAAAAACGTTCCAGCGATCTCGAAATATTACTCATTTTCGCACGAGTCAGCCATATTGGATTTCACCGAAAGTGAAATTACGATACAATTTCTGAAAAACCTAGTCATTCGGCTTTCCAATAAAGCAAGAGCGAATGATCTAGCAATAAAATTGAGAAAATTATAACGGAAAAAAATTGTTCCGTTTTCTCAGGCACACCCTATACATGTTACTACAACTACCGCAGCTAAGTTTATATACACCCGATTTCATTCCTTAACCTATCTAACTTTTATTATTTTGATATTTTGAGTTTTATTGGTTGATAGTTGGGTAACTGGAATCCAGTTTTTAATCATGGCCAACTTTCGCAGCAGCTATTATATTTGGTTGATCTTTAGATTTTATTATTCTTGTACGGTATTTCTTTCTCATTAAGTAAATCCCTCATTATTTATTTTCAGGCTTATATTTTTTTCTGCTGAAATGACTACAAACCATCAGTTTGTTCAGTTTCTTTCGAGTTATTTATATTTATACCCAGCCAATTCATTTAAAATATATTTTATCGGATTACCTTTCGTTTTCTTGAACTTATTCTCTACATGATAAAACATTCCTAAATTGTAATTCCATATAAGAGTCTTCTCGATCTAAAAATTCAGTAGAGCAGAATATTCCTCTGCAATTCCTGTTTGTCATTGTATACGTTTGAAATATTGTAACTGCATCATTGAATATCATGGAGTTTTTGAATACCAGGAAGTTCTATTTTCGAAGAATTTCTTTTTCAGGATGATATTCTTTGGGAAAATCAAAGTATCCAACATTCTGTTAAAAACGGATATTTCCAAGACTGGCGAGAAATACTGCATGACATCTGCGATTTATACTCAAAATCAATGACCTTATAGATCAGTCTGTTCCGAACTTCATTTAAGGTATCTGGATGCTTTTGTTGGCTTTCTAATCTCTTGTTGAGAATGTCCCAGATATGGGATGAGGTCTAGACCTTATTCTATTGAAGTGATTTCGTGGTCTTGAAGGAAGTTCCTAATGATATGAACTTGGTGAAGTCTGTTACAAAAAAATGTTTTCGCCATGTTTGCTGCAAATGGTACATGTTTTCTCTAATGTCTGTTAAGACTTTCTGAGCATTCAAGGTTCCATTATTGAGGATGACTAGATCAGTACGGGCGTCTGAAGAAATTTTTGAACTTCCGCCAAAACCATTGGTAAATTGAGAACGTTGATTGCAATAAAAAAAGAGAAAATCCCGACTTATCTGTGAACAAAACTCTCCCAGTCTCAATCACCTTCTAAGCAACTGACAAGTTTCCCTAGCAAAATTCGATCGAGCTTTTCGATATACTGCGGTTAGCCCTGGACCTCGAGCTGCGACACGAGACTTCAAATCAAAATCTTAAGATTTTGATGTATCGTCACAGAGCTATGTTCCACCGAAGTTTTATTTGAAGGTGCCTATCAGTAGCGAACCATTGTCTCATCGACAAAATTCGTAAACAACAGCCATAAATGGCCGCTGTTGCTCGAGGTCTTCCATTTTCAGGACTACCAGTCTGCCTATACCTACGGATCATTCTGGAAACAGCTAAATGTCATACCCCAAGCCCTTGGTTTTTTCTTGTACAGGTCGAACCTAGCTCATCTGATAGTTCATTCTACGGGATCACATTTCGTTATTCGTGTTGCATAACTACCAAAAAATCGAAATTCCCAAGTAGAAGAAACGTTACTCGCAAAAGTTCATCAACAACTGCTGTTATCAATTTATGGTGGTTTCATGCAGAATCTCAATGTATTATTAGAGGAGCATATGCGAGAAGAAAGAACATCGAATTTTAAAGGCATATGTCCCGACACATCCGAAAAACATGCGTTAAAGATCAGTTGCCTATCGAAAAAAAATTAGAAATATTGAAATTGTGCCTTAATTTCTTGGCCCAGGTGTAACTGAAACTAGGGCTATCGCTGTAATTTATTATCTATTTAGAATGTTTTAATTAAATTTGGGAATCGGATAGAACACAACATTTTGAATTTGATAACATTAATACGTTTGAAAAACTTTCGATTTTCAAATGGGACACCCTGTATTTTTTTGCTTATTTTAATTGTTTATTTCATTCTACGACGTTTTGACATATTTTTGCAAGAAAAACAAAACACAATATTGTTTTTGCAATTTTCATCTTTCGTTCTAGAAGGCCATGAACAGTGACAATTGGCTCAACTCAACATCTCCTATCACGAAAATACAAGATTGTATCTAAAGATTTAATTGCTCATTTTTACGGGGTGTCACTTAATAACAAAAGAGTGAACATCGAAAACGAAGGAGTTATAATAAATGTTCAAAAATACAACCATTCTCACGAACACAACATCGCACACGATTGATGGTTTCTCGCACAATATTATTTAACTGTTGGGCTGTAATGCCTGCAATAGCCTGTCTCGAACGCTTCTACAAGCAAGTTGTTGATGTAATTGGATTAATATCAACAAATGTCAATACGTCTATTTCGGTATCTTCGTCGATACGAAATCCTCCCCTTCAGCAGGTGGTGCCTGACGGAATTTGCTTTCAACTTTAGAGAAATAGGTTCTATTCGGATGAAGTCTTTCCGAATAGGGCTCTTTGTATAATTGTTCAGCTTGAACACTATTTGGCCTGCACTCTCCATTAATAAGAAGTATATCGACTTTTGCACTTTGGTTTTATTGAGTCATACTCAAAACTGAATTCACTAATTCGCAATGTCGATAATTAAGAGCAATGGAATTTTGACATTTCACACTGATATTTTTGAGCTCACAGAATATTATAAGTATGAACAAAAATTTTGCATCTCCAACGTATTGTTATTAGCGTGGGGAAACTGCAAGAATTGCCTAGGTATTTTCCACTAGAACTCCGGAAACGTAAAGAATAAAGTGACGTCAATGGTTTAAAAAAAAGAAAAAAAAAATTCTGCTTGTGTAATACCGGGTGGCCCGATATGGTTGCCTCAAAAGAAAACCTACTTTTTGAGGAAAAACTGAATTTTAAAATTTTGACACCCCGTAAAAAATGAGCAATTAAATTTTTAGATATAATCTTGTATTCTCGTGATAGGAGATGTTGAGCTAAGCCAATTGTGTCGAAACACCCACCATCAAATGGATCAGAGAAACGATCAAGGGCCGGATCATAGCGGCCACTTTTGGAGACACTGGAATATCGGTGTTAGCAGTGAAAGGATGCCCTCAAGGAGGTGTCCTATCGCCGCTACTATGGTCAGTAGTTGTTGATGGTCTCTTAGAAACACTGAATTACGCTGGCTTCAACGCACAAGGCTATGCTGATGATCTAGTCATCATCATTAGGAGAAATCATGATGGAATCTTATAGAACATGATGCAAAAAGACCTTAACATCGTAAATAAATGGTATGCTGAAGAAGAGTTCAGCATCCATCCAGACAAAACCGTTCTAATTCCATTCACAAGACGAAGAAAGTTGAACTTGAAGCCCCTCTTTATGAATGGACATACTTTGAAATTCTCGGAATAGGCTAAGTATCTAGGGTTAATCCTAGATCAGAGACTCAACTGGAATTGACACATTGACAAAACTCGTTCCAAGGCTACATCGTGCCTATAGGCATGCCGTAGACTCTTCTGAAAGACCTGGGAGCTACAGCCAAAAATAACCTACTGGTTATACACAGCGGTTTAAGACCCATTATCACATATGCATCGTTCGTATGGTGGACGAAAACATCAGAAATAAATACGAAAACGAGCTGCAAAAACTGCAGCGGTTAGCGTGCGTGGGCATAACAGGGGCTATGAGAAGCACCCCGACTACTGCCCTGGAGGTTATCCTTAATCTTCCTCCTCATCATATAAAATTGAAAAAGAGGCGTTGATGGCGGCATTACGGCTCCAAGACACAAAAAACTATTACCTGGTGATCTGAAGGGACACCTTGAGATTCTGAGTTTCATAGCGCCAGAAATCTTATCACAACCATCGGATATAATGCCGCTTAAGTTTTGATTTTCATACATCCTTCGAAGTAGCCATAGAAGACCGCACCATTGTAAAGGGAAAAAGAAAAGATTTAGACCAAAAACCCGCCATCTGGTACACGGACGGATCAAAAACGATTGATGGAACAGGAGTAGGCATATATGGACCCGAGTACACGTCCTCAGTGCCTCTGGGCTCTACTCCCATTATCATGCAAGCACCAACACTTGCTGTAAACCTGTGCTGCCAGGGAGGACTACGAAGGAAACTCAAAGGTGCACAGATTTACATTTTAACGGACAGTCAGGCTGTGATTAAGGCACTAAACTCTACAGTCATCGGAGCATCTCTGTCTGGGAATGTCGTCAATCTTTCAAGCATTTTGCTAAGGAGAACAAATTTTTCCTGATTTTTCCTGTGGTGAGTGCCTGGTCACGAAGGCATACAAGAAAATGAAACTGCTGACGAACTGGCTAGATCAGCTGCTGGAATCCCACCCATCGGACCTGAACCGTTCTGCGGTCTAAGCAAGCCGCACAGACGACAGAAACTGGAACGGTGGGAAGAATCTAGCAAAATAGAATACTGGAGGAAATTTGCAGGCCAAAGGCATGCAAAAAAGTTCATTTAGAATACAAAGAAGACGAAACAGCTTCTAAACCTTTTTAGAGACGAGCTGTGGACTATAACAGGCCTCCTTACTGGACACTGCCCACTGAGATACCATCTCAGTAAAATGGGCAAATCAGAAACGGCAACATGCAAAATACCGAACATATTCTTTGCAGTTGAATCGTAACTGCCCGTCAAAGACATATACACTTCGGTAGCGACAAGCTAGAGCCGCACGAAGTAAAAGCGAAAGCTCCCAGGGAGATTCTTAATTTTGTGTAATTTTGGAACTAGACGTACAGGGAAATGAATAAAGAAGGGTTACGAACAAAAGACCAACTTGGTCGCAGTTCGGAAAGGCTTGTAAAGCCAAGCGACCCCTTCCAATGGAATGTAAGCCAATTGTCACTATTCATGGCCTTCTAGAACGAAAGATGAAAATTGCGAAAAAAAATATTGTGTTTTGTTTTTCTTACAAAAACATGTCAAAAGGTCGTAGGATGAGATGAACAATTAAAATAAGCAACAAATTACAGGGTGTCCTATTTGAAAATCGAAAGTTGGTAGCCTTTCCGGCGTATTTGGAAACGAAATGTTAAACGTATTAATGTTATCAAATTCAAAATATTGTCTTCTATCGGATTCCACAATTTCATCGAAATATTCCAAATGAAAAAAAGTTACAGGGGAGGCCCTAGTTTCAGTTACATGTGCTATATGAACTATCAGTTTGCATTTCCTTCCAGATTCAAAATAAACTAACATTATAGCTTTAATGCATTTCGTACAAGCTCTATAACGCCTCTCCCGATGTTCCTTAATGATATATTCTTCCTCTCTTTTGTTCTGACATTCACGACTCGCATTTTTCGCAGAGGAGTGTCGACAGCGCCTTGGAAGGACGGTCGGCCGGCGGCGCTAGCGCGGCTCCAGGGCCGCCTCAACGTTCCGGCACCGTCACAGGCGACCCACGGAGATGGCTGCAACACCAGCAGAAGCCCGAAGAACCGGTCCGCCAAAGAATCAGTCCGGTCGCGGATTCCGATATGATCACTGCAAGGTAAGATCGCTTTGTTGAATGTTTCTGTTCTGTGAGTGTATGTGATTCGTGTCTAGTTGAAGGCGAAAGTTGTGATTACTGGGATTATTTAATGTCAGTTGCCATTTACGGTCAGGTAGGTCGAAATAGCTATCCTAACTTTGATAAGCAGATGTTACGACAGTTAATAACATAATTAATAGAGTGAACAGAAACATATATTTGTTGTTTTGCTTTTCAAAAGAGTGACGGTTATGATTCGACAATTTTTTATAGATTCATTTTCGTTCCGATTGAGATTTTCAAAAATAGGTAAAAAACTTTTTAAGTTAAACGGTTTTATGTTAAACATACATTGCACTGTTTAAGATAAATGTACTAAAACCAAAAATAATAAAATAGATACAGTCGTGGGAATTATAAACATATGCATAGACTAGACTAAAATAAAACCGTGGGGCACGTCAATTGTCTACAAATTATCGACTTAATGTGCGATAGAAGAATCGTTTAATTCGTCGTTAGGCAGTTGGCCCGCAGACGGTGAGGAAATTATTTACTATTTTCTTGCTCATGGAAATTCTAATAGTTATACACTCCATGTAAATAAAAGAGATGTTTTAACTAGTTTATCGTTGGACATTCACACTGCTGGCTGGCGAGGAATCGTTTCACTGCTGGCTGGCGAGGAATCGTTTCACTGCTTGTTGTTTGTCTTTAATCGACAAAACATATGATAAAAGTACTACTCGCTCACCACTATGAAACCCTAAAACTCGCTTATAATCGAGCTTGCTAGCTTGTTTCCACATTCTAGCCCTACTTATCACACGTCCATCGTTGTCGGTTGCACAACTGCCTAATAATTATAGTGTAACATTACAAAACAAACATTTTAATCAACGATTGTAGACAATTGACGTGCCCCACGGTTTTATTTTAGTCTAGTCTATGCATATGTTTATAATTCCCACGACTGTATCTATTTTATTATTTTTTGGTTTTTAGTACATTTATCTTAAACAGTGCAATGTATGTTTAACATAAAACTGTTTAACTTAAAAGTTTTTTACCTCTTTTTATTTTCTAGTTTTTAGTTTTTATTTCGCATTCTTTTAATTCATTTAGTGCTTCATTATTGCAAGGTTTCTTGCCCGTTAGTTTATTGCAATCCAACTCCTCTATACGTAGTCCTGCAAAGATCTTACTCTACTAAGAGCCACGTAGGCTTGACATGTATACAAATTGTGTTAATAGCATTCTCGAATGCCTGCAGATTATTAGCTCTGCATTGCTGGGTACGCTCTCGTTGTTTACTTAACCTCGTATCGCGATGTTTAGGCGTTTCTGAACCCAACTGCTGTCTTTGTCTTTCACGGCTTTGTATAAATCTAACTTCATATTCTTCAGGCGTTTCTGACGCTACCATCTGTGTATATTGCTCCCGTTGTTTTGTTAACCTGGCTTTATATTCTTCAGGCGTTTCTGACGCTACCATCTGTGTATATCGCTCGCGTTGTTTTGTTAACCTGGCTTCATATTCTTCAGGCGTTTCTGACGCCGTCATTTGTGTATATCGCTGACGTTGCTTTTTTAACCTGGCCTCATATTGCTCAGGTGTTTTTGACGCTAATTGTTCCCGTCGTTTCTGTAATCGTTTTTTTCTATCACCTTCACTTTCTTCAGCTCGTTTTGCTTGATACTTTTCTTTCGCTTTTTGAAGCCTTCATTTACGTTGTGTTGCAGTTTCTGTTTTATTTATGTTTGTATTTTTTATATATTTTTTTACCATTTTGTTCCCACGAGTAATAGACATTTAAACGGTCGACCCCCAGAGGTCCAATAAAGGGCAAGGCTATGTACAACAAGATGCGCCTGAGTCTTGAGGGATAACGCTAACGACATATCATTTTTATCCACCCTAATGCCATACAGTTCTCGGCGCGTTTTAACCTTTCACCTTAACTTGGGTGGTGTACCGCTAACGACGTATCATTTTAGCCACCCTAACGCCACACAGTCCTCAACACGATACAAAATCTTGACTTGGGTGGTAAATTCAGGCTGGATACATTGTATTCTACTGGTTGAGCACTTTCATTTGATACCCATATTGATAGGATTGATAAAACCTACGTTATCCGCCATTTTGTAGCGGCCGCCATCTTGGATTTCAATTTTTATAGTATATTGTATTCTAATTGTTGAGCCCTTTCATTTGATACCCATATTGATGGGATTGATAGAAGCTATGTTATCCGCCATTTTGTAGCGGCCGCCATCTTGGATTTCAATTTTTTATAGTATATTGTATTCTGCTTGTTGAGCTCTTTCATTTGATACCCATATTGATGGGATTAATAAAACATAAATTATCCGCCATTTTGTAGCGGCGGCCATCTTGTATTTATAATGATAATGAATAAATATAATTGTATTGTCACCAAAATCCAAAGTGCATACAAAATTTCAGATTAATCGGTTGACAGGAAGAGGGTGAAATTTGAATTACTAAATTTGACCCAAGAATAAATAAAACAAACGGGGTGAGCTAAATAAAACCGTTTAAAAATATATCTACCATTTCTTTAGGTGTCAGAAATTGTGAAAACCATTTTTTATTCTTCCGATCCATGAATTCATCAAATTTAGAATATAACTTCAATTTTAAACATCTGTGAAAAATATGTCTTTGAAAACTGGATGAAAGGAAATTTTTATGTCCAAGAACACTTACTCCTGGATAGATATTGTAGCGAAATTACGTTTTGCCAGCTGATTTATAGAAACAGGAGTTTGAAAATACTTGAAATAACTTCAAATCTATACAGCGTGGCCCACGAGTCACTGGAAGTAGCATAATGCCAAAAAAACGACGGATTTTGAAATTTTTTTCTCGCAATATGATGAAATTCTGTTACGGTCACAATTTAATTTAATTTAACAAATAAAAGTTATTTATCTTGAGGATTTTGGCTTCGTAAGATCAAATGAAGGTGACTAAGTTCGATATTCCCTATACCTAAGTTCAATGGTTTTCGAAATATTTGAGATTTTTCGAAAATTGATGACTACTTTGACAATTTTTTTTCTTCTCTCGTTGTGACTTTCCGATTGTGATTTTGCAAAAAATTATGTTACTAATACTCCATTTCTGAGTAACCATATTTGGGTAATTCTGAAATTGAAACAGGGTGCACAGTATAAAATTTCCGATTCCGCCTTTCTTCAAGCCTCATTTCTTCGATTTTGTCAAATGACACACCTTGTATCTTATACTCTATAATGATCGGTTGTTTTTATGCCTATCGAACGATACCCATATTTCCCATGCCTATCCCTATCGGTTACTGAGATTTCTCCAATTTTCCGATATTTTGTGTCTCAATATTCATCTCGAAATGTTTTCCCTCGTTTTTGAAGAGAGGTCCACGTCACTTGATAAAACAAAACAGGAGTTTGTACGATGTTCTACTTAAAACACCTGTTTCAAGTCAATAAGTCGAAAATGATCAAAAAATCTCTGCATGGACCGATGTGAAGTCGATGAAAATGAGTATTTTATGGAATTGAGTTTGAAATAATGCAGTGTTTGGAGAAGTTGAAAATTGTTCAATTCGAGCCTATTTCTTATTTTCCTTCTTGTAAACTATTTACCCTTTCCTGTAATGGTATTCATAATATTTTTTTTCAAAGTTTTCTTTTTGCCCAAATAACTATTTTCCTACAAACAGATTTTTTAGTGGAAATAAATATGCTTTGAAGGAATGAAAATGTTTGACAATGGAGAATATGAATGAAAATCACGGAAAAGAAAATATTGCATGAATAATTGAAGCAATACATAGAAATGTTACAAAATATGTTCAAAATGGCCTCCATTCTGCTCTATTCATAAATGTATTCTTCTTTCTGTGAACCCTTACTATGAAAACTGTATTCATTCTTGAATTGTTTGTTCTTGAATTTATTAGTGTTGACAAAGAAGAAGGAAGAAAGTCTTTAAAAAATGAAGTATTCTGGGGACGAACGAGTCGATATGATTCTGACTATTGGAGATGCTATGGAAAATTGTTTGTTAGCTGAAAGACTCTACGCTGCAAAATCTCCGGAACGAAGACATCCGAGAAAAGAAACATTCGAAAAATGGCTACGATAATTCAGAGCCACTAGTAGTGTATCCGATGAGAAACACCACCGACAAAAACCAATTGTTGGGATTGAAGAAAATGAACTTCTTGTTCTAGCGTCTGTGATAGATCCACCAAGTACAAGTCAACGGAACATTGTTCAAGAAATAGGTCTGAGTAGACAAAGTGTGGGAAGAATATTGAAAAATCGTGGTCTTCATGCATATCACGTTGGAACCCATCAAGAACTGTCACAAAGAGATCATTAACGACGACTCGAATTTTGTATGTGGATGTTAGAAATGATCGCAGAAAACTGAGGATTTCCCGAATTCAATTCCATTTTCTGATGAAAGTACATTTCAGAATAATGCTTTAGTAAACAGACACAATTATCATCATTACTATGACATTAATCCACATATTTTTCGTCAATCCTACACCCATCACAGATGGCCGGTCAATACATGTTGAGCAATTATAGGACCTCATGTAGTAGGTCTTTTTTTTTTTTCGATGGAAACCTGAATGGAACGATGAACCTCAATTTTCCGGTCAACGATTCACCAGAGCTGTTGGAAAATGTGCCACTTGACAGGAGACAACGAATGTGGAGCCCTGTGCTAACTACAGCCAACAAGTGAGAGATCATTTGAGTGAGAATTTTCCAGAAAATTTGATCGGAAGAGGAGGACTCTGGAATTGGCCAGCGAGATCGCCAGATTCAACGTCGCTCGACTTCTTCCTGTGGGGACATGTTGAAGAGTTCGTTTATCGTACGCCGCCAACTACACTGGAAGATATGATAAATAGGATTGAGGAAGCTTTCCAGACAGTTACGCCTGAAATGCTGTTAGGAGCAAGGGCTTCTATTGAAAGGAGAATACCTTTATACATAGAGCAAAACGGAGGCCATTTTGAACATCTTTTGTAACATTTCTTCCTCTTCAATTATTCATGCAATCTTTTATTCCCCATAATTTGTAGTTATATTCAACATTGTCAAAATTTTGACTCATTCAAAGCTAATTTTTTTATTAAAATAATCTGTTTCTCGAGAAATAGTTATATGAGCAAAAAGAAAAAAATTGGAAAAAAGTTAAGAATAACGTCACAGGAAAAGGTAAATAGTTTTCAAGGATGAAAATAAGAAATAGGCTCGATTTGAACAATTTTCAACTTCTCCAAAAACTGCTTTTTTTTTAAACTGAAGTCCATAAAAAACTCATTTTTATCGCCTTCGCATCGGTCCATGGAGGGATTTTTTTATTATTTTCGACTTATAGACTTAAAACTGGTGTTTTGAGTAGCACGTCGAATAAACTCCTGTTTTGTCTTATCAAGTGACATGCACCCCTCCTCCAAAACGAAGGAAAACATTTCGAGATGAATATTGAAACACAAAGTATCGCAAATTCGAGAAATCTCAGAAACCGTTCAAGATAGGTATGGGTATCATTCGATAGGTATAAAAATAACCAATCATTACAGAGTATAATATACAAGGTGTGTCGTTTGAAATATTTGAAAAAATGAGGCTTGAAGTAAGGTGGAATCGGAGTTTCCCAACGATGGTCACTCAGAAATGGAGTATTAGTAACATAATTTCTGCAAAATCACAATCGGAAAGTCACAATGAGAGAAGAGAAAAATTTTTCAAGAAAGTCATAAAATTTCGAAAAATCTCAAATATTTCGAAATCCATTGAACTTAGGTATAGGGAATATCGAAAAAAGTCACCGTCATTTGGTCTCAGAAAGCTAAAATCATCAAAATATATAGGGTGTTCTATTTAAAAAACATAACTTCGATTTGTTCCTCAGAAACACCCTATTTAAACGAAATTATTCTTGAATTTTGACCGTAACAAAAGTTCATTATACTGCGAACAAAAAATTTTCAAAATCCGTCGTTTTCTTGGCATTATTTTACTACCAGTGACTCGTGGCCACCCTGTATATGGCAAATGAAATGGCTTCGTACCAAGACTAGATTGTCACAACGACATTTATACTGCTAAAGACCGTTGCAGCGCCCACTATTCATTCTGGATTCATCGACCTTTGATAACAATCTCCATTTGACGGTTCATAATTCTGTTCCTGTTGAATATTGAAGAATTATATAAAAGAAAAGTTGGACGCTAAGTTACTGCATGTCCTCAATTCGTTTTTGAATACAGGCTCTTCCACAAGCTCTAATATAAACCTCGAGAGATAATTCCTGAATCAATTATGTTTTTAAATTCGGAAATATTCAACTTCAAAAACCTCATTCTGACAGGTATTTAAATCACAATTTTCAATATATGATAGAGATTCTATAGTATAACTATAGATGGAATGCATCCGAATATCTTCTTTGATAGATGATTGTTGTTTTGAAACATTGAATTCCTCGAATTGAAAATGTATTCCGTCAGTTATGCAGAATATGCAGATATAAACTATGCTTATGGTTGTTGCGATGGAATCACATAATAAGCTGCTAGAGAATAGCATCGAAGATTTCCAAAGAAACATTCTCCTGTTCATACAGTTTTTACTCCGGTATTTAGAAGACTCAGAGATACGTAAACACTTGAGAATAATCCTTAGATAAGTATTCGGCGCTTTGCAAATCAGTTGTAAATACCCCGAAGTGTCGTGTGGAGTTTTTTAAAAGAGAGAAACTTCACTGCACCCTTATAATCGACAGGGAATACAGGGGACGAGCAGCATCGACTCACATTGCGCAGTTCGATTCTGCAGCTACATGCTCAAGATCCAGATTCAATTTCCAACATTTTATGGTCAGATATGTCATGCTTCGCAAGACATGGTATAAATAATTTTCAGAATGATCATTTATGAGCCCTGCAGAATCCAAATGTACTTAGTCAAAGAAGTTTCCAAAGGACGTTTCGTATGAACGTTTGGGGTGGATTCTATAATAATAGCTTCTTGTCCACTTATATTTTGAAGGAGAGATTGAATGCCATTACTCATCGAAATTTTCCACACAACACGTTGATGAGTTTTCTTGATGATAATGTAGTGATCAATTGTATTATCAATAGAAGGAGCACCTTCACATCAAGAAAGAAGCCCAAATTTGGAATGCAAGCAATTTTTCACAGCCTATATTTGAACTGAAATTTTCAAGGTGTTTTCTTTTCCGAAGCTATGTCTCATTTTGCCCTTTCGAACCTTTTTGCAGTACGCCAATGATCACGTACAATCCATTTTCGTCATCTTCGTTCAATTTAGAAACTTGTTTGACACCTGTAATTTTTTCGTATCTCCAACCGTTTTCGAGTGAAAAATGATTGAATTAGAATTATTTGAATTATATCTTATTCGCTAAATAAATAAAAATAATCATAGAAGTACCCGATAGGTATGCCCAAAATTTGCTCTTATTTTGATAGCTCGTCTTCTGGGACTCAATTTATACTTATTCAATATCAAACTAAAAAATAGAACAATTAGAAACAAACAAAAAACACAAAGTGTCCTCCACCTGCAAGAATACAGGCCTGTGTCCTTCTTCGCATATTATCACGCACTCTTTGAAATATTCCTGGGGTGTTTCTTATCGTGCCACAAGAGGTTATTATTCGATTTCTCAATTTTTTAACAGTGTTCACTGGAGTAGTATAAACTAAACTTTTGAGATATCCCTATAAGAAAAAGTCTCGAATATTTAAATCTGGGGACCAAGGAGGCCATGGTTCTGGCTTACCCCGACCCATCTATTGGTTGTTGAATGTATTATTCAAGAATTCCCTAGCTTCTCCACTGAAATGTGCTGGTGCCCCGTCATGAATGAACCACATTATGTTTCTCATCCAAAGTGGCACCTCCTCGAGAAATTGCCGATAAGCGGGACCGTTCAGTCTGTTAGTCAAAAAACATGACCCAAACAAATAATTTCCAACTATTCCGACCCAGATATTTAGTGAGAATTGTTCTTAATGATGTGATTCTTCAATCAAATGGGGGTTTTTCCTCAGTCCAATATTGATTATTGGGAAAATGTGTGATATCAGTTCTCGAAAAGTTAGCTTCGTCGGTGAAAATTATTTCACTATCATAATGATTATTTTCTCTAATTTTATCGGCAGAAATTCAGTCTTGAAAAAAATGTCGAGGAAGTAGAGTTTGGACGCGTTGA
Source organism: Cryptolaemus montrouzieri (assembly GCA_013387265.2). NCBI lineage: Eukaryota > Metazoa > Arthropoda > Insecta > Coleoptera > Coccinellidae > Cryptolaemus > Cryptolaemus montrouzieri. Next base: position 34,474,140 of record JABFTP020000103.1, read on the forward strand.
ATATGGAACGGGTACAATAAAAAGTCGTGAAGAATCCTCCAAACTAGAAACGTGAAATATTCAACTGATTTACAATTTTTCTTGTACTCATATAAGGATTCAAATCAATACAATTCAAAACTGCTTCCTCAATATCTGGAGTTCTCATAGTTTGAGTTGCACCTTTTAAATGATTATTTGCAGTAAAAGTACTAGTTTTTCTCAACCTTCTGTGGATATTTGAAAACGTTCGCCTGTCTGACTCGATTTGGAAAGCGCACCTGATATAATCGCTTAGCTTCTGTTTTCCGTCAGCCAGACCGTACATGTAATGGATATCAGCCAATTCGGCGTTAGTAAAATTAGCCATTTATTCTTACAACAATAACTTCAAAAGACTTAAAACTAATCGTTAAGCAACTGTCAAAATAAATAAATAAATGAAAAAAATCAAAGCCTACTAGTCATTTTTTTAATTAGAAGTGCTTTCAATTCAGCGAATGAATACAATCGTTTAATAATTTTTTGCGCAAGAACGGTGGGAGATACAAAAAATTACAAGGCTCAAAAAAGTTACTTAATTGAACGAAGATCATGAAAATTGATTGAACAATGATCAGTAACGTACTGCAAGAAAGTTTGAAAGGCAAAAGAAGACATGCCTCCGGAAAAGAAAATACCTAGTAGATTCTAGTTAAAATTTAGGACGTGTAAAGATGGAGCCTGTGAAAAATAGCTTGCATGTCGAATTTAGGCTGTATATCTCGAAAACTGCAGGAGTTTTGAAGAAAAAAACAATTTTTTCCGGAATTTTCCACACCCTATAGCTCCGTAACGAAGCTTTTGCTGACTTATGATTATATGAGCTTTTTTTTCTTGAAATTGCATCTAGATTTACCCCTTATTTATTTCATTTTTTATTATTTTCTTCAATGAATCTTCACAACTTTGTATAATAATGTCGATTCAAAATTATTTTTCGAGCGTTATGATTGAAATAATTATATTCAATATGTATCGTCACAGAATCGGACTTGAATCATCAGTGTGTTTCCATAGCAATTGCCATAAACATAGATCATGTCTGAGTATTCTTCATTACCTAAGAAATACATTTTGAATGCGAAAAGTTTAAGGTTTCAAAACAATAATTATCTATCCAAAATATATTCTGACATTTATATGTCAAAAGTATCTCAACGTTCTTGATAGACTTTTAACTATGGTTACGAATGTCACCTTCGGTACAACAAGGTATATATTTTGTTCCATGTATGGTAATACCGCAGCATCGCTCTCATTTGTTGAAAATTGTGATTTCAGAACCCGTGACGATGTCAGGACCCGTAAGGCTTCAATTTACGAAGCTGAATATCTCCACATTGAAAAAGATTCGGAACATACCGTTCTCACGAATTTGTCTTAGAATCTCTTCAGGAACCTCCTTTTAAATTTTGTAGGAGAGCTAAGGGAAACTCCTTTTACGAGAAGTTTCATTACCGAAATTCATATATAGGGTGCACCAGCGAACACCGGACAATTTTTTTCCGTTATAACTTTCGCAATTTTAGAGCTAGGTCATTCGTTCTCTCTTTATTGGAAAGCAAAAGGACTAGGTTTTCCAGAAATTGTATCAAAACTTCACTTCCGGTGAAATCTAATATAGCTGACTCATTCGAAAATGAGCGATAGTTCGAGATCGCTGGAACGTTTTTTTTTCACAAAAAAAATCGAATGGGACATTCAATCGATAACTCACGCTCTTTTGAACAATTTGACATATTGTTCTCAAAAATATTCCAAGAATTGGTAGAATAGTAGCGTGAAGAATTTTTTCATTCCAATTTTCAACTGAAATCGAAGTATATTTCTCACCTCATGGCGTTTGCACTCCTGAAGTTGTTATGTTTCTCATGAATGTTCTATGACATAGAAGTCATATGATTTTTTCAATCTATAACTCTAAGAACAATATTTAAGCCGAAGTCGAAAAATTCTACATACAGTAGGATAGTACAGGATCATGTTGAGACTTGTCGGTGAGCCATCTGCATCGGTTTCGCTGCCATTCTTTTTGTGTTTCTAATTGAGTGAGTATTTACGTAATCGAAAAGTGAAGATTTTGGATGAAGAAGAAGAAGAGGAAAGGATGAATGAGCCAGCAGATGTCACTACTAAGCAAGCAAAAGTTGCGGTAGAAACTTTACGTATCTTTTTGGAAAGAACCGGTGACGTGCCCGACAGTGCGTTTTCTAGCATTGTTTCTATTGAAAACATAATAGACATGCAAGAAGCTATAACTCTCAAACAGAAGAAGATTACAGACTTTTTTGGAAACTGTAGATTTCAATAACGTTAAGCAAATTTTTTCTCATTTTTAAGCTTTTTCTATATTTTTTTAATTATCTATCTTATTATTATATATCATTTTACATATAATATTATACAGGGTTAGGCAAAAGTGCCTGAACGGCTAATTATCTCATTTATTTACCGGGCGATTTTTTTGAAAATTGGTATTCCTACATTGTGAAGCATAAAGAATTCAGTGTTAATATTTTGTGTTCAATATTGTTTTCCGTGTAGCCGGAAATGACCACAACATGAGAATTTCAAATATAAAACCCTATATGTTCATTTATTCTTAGTTTCAGAGGAAAAACTACCTCAGAAACAATCAAGAAAAATGCTTTTCCTCCAATGTCGCGTTCATAAAAAAAATCAAAATGACAATAATTATTATCACCTAAATCAAATTACTCTCGTATTCATAATCAACTTGAAAAGTTGACAATTATTATCAAGTATTTGTTAAAGTTTTGATTTTCGCACGAACGAGAGAAATACAAATACTTGTCATTATTTATCATCCTGTCCCGTTCATTACTAATGCAAAAGAAATTTGATTTAGGTGATATAATTTCTATTATTTTAATTTCTTATGAACTCGATATTGAAAGGAAATGATTTTTGTTGATTGTTTCTAAAAAAGTCTCTTTCTCTGAATCTGAAATAAATAAACATATACGGTGTTGCATTTGAAATTTACATTTTTTTGTCATTTTCGGCTACACCAGAAACACTACCAAGCACAAAATATCAACACTGAATTCTTTATGTTTAGCAATGCAGGATTACCAATTTTCAAAAAAATCACTCGGTAAATAACTGAGATAATTTACCATTCCGGTACTTTTGCCTAACAATGTATATTCGTAAGTAATACCTCAAGAGCTCTGATTTGGCAGGATATTTTTCTATGCTCGTTTTCGAATACTTACGTGCAGACAAAATCACGAGAGCGTAGATCTAGTGATTTTGTCGAGAAGGTCGAGTTGAATTACCGAAAAGTATGAGAAAACGAGCTTAGAAAAATATCTCGAGTGGTATTTGCTGACAAAATTCCGCGAATGACAAAACGTACAAAATGAACTTTATTGAGAAATGCACACAAACTCAACGAGAAAATCATAAAGCATTCATTACAAACATGTTTAGTTATTATTGGAATAAGCAGTTATGGAAAATGCAATTACTATATACAATTTTTTCACGCCGGGTCGATTCTATAGAGGACGATGCCTGAGGAATTATGGAAGATTCAGCATTCGCAAAAGTTTTTCGAAGATTTGAAACAAGATTCAAATGATGCTCATTGCTCAGTTGCAGGTAGGGCTTAGTAGAGCTTGCCGTAGAGTGTCCGGTTAGTTTGAACAATTCTTGTTAACTGGCACCTGCCTCAGATATGAGAATGATTTGTGATCTGTTTATTTTTCGTATCCAGTTCAACTTTCTCTGCTAAAATTTTTGTCCATTTGGATATTTGATATATTCCCAAAGGCATATTTTTGTACCAACCTTTAGAAGTACTATTTTTCCAAAATTGATTGGGAGCCAGAAATAACCTATCACTTGTAATATGATCGGGTCTTTTCGACAATATCTTATGAAACAACCTCACAGGACATAAATCTGGATTTTCCTTATTTTTTACCAACCATTTACTATCACAGCATTTTTTTGAGCCAGCTTTGCAAGTTTTCGAGAATACTGGCTTATATTCAATACCACCAGTCACTTCTGCGTTATTAAATTTTTCTCTTTGAAAAAGTGAACCTTGTAAGTTGCTGCTTCACTGCCACGCCATGCTAATTCATAAGCAAAAAATATGAAAAAAATTTTTTCAACAAACCTATCGAGGCATTTTTGTCCCAGTACAGAGCCATGCTATCAATTTCAGTTTTCGTTAAAGAAACTTTCTTTGCGCTTCTCCACATCCCCTTGTAACATCTTCCTTTTAGAATTGCGAAATTGCGAGCTTCACGAGCCTTTCTAAATGCTGAATCGGTAAAGGGGTTGAAACTCATGTTAAATTTTTTGAAATACATATTCTGCATCATTTTCACAGTTGTGTTCCACATTGTTTTAAGAACGTATTCTTTGTAATCTTGTCCATTCATTTTTGTCTTATTGAAACCCCAATCTATAAGATTTTCTGCAATATCTTCAATAGAACGCTGTATATACAAATCGAATGTTCGTTCCTTGCAGAATATGTTGAATTGATTCCAAATCGTGCTGTACGTTTTTCTTGTATTTTTGTGGATAGAATTCTGTATAGAACTATTTATTTCTGCTTCCTTGGTGCTTCCCAAACGAGACATTTTAATTCATATCTTCAGATATAAATAGGTACTAAAATGGCTGTTCTTGATAGTTTTAAAAGCGTGCTATTTGTTGTGACTGTCGCGTGGCTATGGAAACGCAAGGATTCTCTATGGGCAAATTTATCCATTAATATCCTACCTTCCTTCCTATTTCAATGCAATTTATCCGATATCAAACTAGAATTTCGGTGTTCTTAAACGTGTATTTTGACACATGAGTGGAATTGTCCTTAATATACTACCTCTATAATTGTTTACTTACTTCAACCTCTCTATATCATAACCTCTACAAGTCGAATTATGTAAAAACGACCTCCACAACTAGAACTATTTGTAACTCGAACTATACGTAACTCGAAGGAATACCATGTTCCCTTGAAATTCGAGTTATAGAAAATAGACTGTATAATGATCGAAAAAATTTCGGGTTAATACGTTCAAAATTTAAGTATAGGGCCTTCTATTGAAAAACCAACATAAATTTGATATGATTCTTTGTAATGGAACCATTTGTATATTTGAAAATAATTTAACAAACAAATTGATATCCAACTTTTTTCCATATTTACTTCTTTAATATATTCAAGAAAAACAAAGTTATGGACGATTACGCACAACGGACACCCAGTATAGTCATAGGTATGTCGAAATGAAAATACAAACCTTTTCCAGTATGACAAGTTCAGTTTGGACATTACAACATACCATATAATCTTTTCCTCTTTTGAATACGATTTTGGATTCCGACTGGAGTCCTCGAATGACTAGCCTGCACAGATAAACGTAAAATGCGGCAAGGTGAAAGTTCCCATGATTACTTTAATCTCAGCAGAACCGTATACGGTGAGGTATGTTGCTTTTTCATTGAGATTAGAAAATTCCGCGCTATTCAGACTGCGTTTCTTCTTTTTCTTTGCTCCGCAAATATGGATTTACTAATGTTTCTGGAATTTTTTCAAGGATGGATGTGACGAAAGTGAAAACGTTCATGTTCTATCGGAAATGAGTAGAATATAGATACACATTTCCCGCAAAAATCGAAAGAATATGTTTATCTCATTGGATGAATTTTTTTCTGTACAAGGTATCCTATTTTCGTGTTTTAGAACACTAGCTACTTGAAATTCCGCCAATATAGAAAATCGTTCTCAATTTTCGAAGAATATTCATTGATGGAAACAATAGCAACTATCTTCCTGTCTTTTTGAGTTATCCCGGATTTTTCGATTTTCCTGAATGACGGCATACGCCAATACGGGAGATATTTTTATGTTCTGCATTCTGGGACAAAAACAGGATAATAATAATTAACCATCACTACAAAAAATGAACATCTATGTTTTTGTTGATATAAATCCCAAATCTAACCTTCTCGGTGGCGTAGGGGATATGATGCTCGTCTCCTGCGCAGAGTTACCTGGGTTCAATCCACACAAAGTCGGTGCGATTTCTCGGATTCTGGGAATCGCTTGATTATCCATCTTTCGGAGGAGATGTAAAAATGTTGGTCCTGTCTGACATAAATGTGTTGGACATTAAAGATCCCTTCCCTTGACACGAGAGGAGTTCGGCAAAATTCCCGGGTTAGTGAGGTGACAGAATTCCCCGGCGTGCCAGTAGCCGAAAAGCAGAAGAAGAGCACGTTAAAGAAAAAAATAAAAAACAAACAATCCAAAATCTCACTTCTATGCGTGGTGTGTTTTGATCACAACAAATTGACAATTTCATTAAAAGTTGAATCAAATCGCGAGCATTATCGCGCAATACTTTTCTTCAATTTTCAAAGACAATTATCTTAACGAAAATGTCTCGATGAATTAGTTTGTACCTTCGGCATTGAAAAATCACACCAGTTAGCAATTTCCAATTGGTATGGAAAATTTGAACGTAAAAGAAAGATCAGTATGCAGAATATCGAGGGGTTGAAGCTTCATTGCTGATTTCAAAGACCTCAATATAAAAATTTTGCACGAAGAATTTGAGTTAAAAAATTAGTGTCCAGTTGGACACTGCATATGTTGATTGAAGTACAGAACATTGTAACTGCAGTAAAAAAGTTTTTAACTTTGGAGAAAGTCTGAAAGCATTTTCAACATTTCCAGTGGTAATGAATCTTGGATTCATTCAAAACAGCCAGAAAAAAGCTCCAATTCTCTATTTGGATGTTCCAAGGGGAAGAAAAACCGACAAAAGTCATCTGTGGCCAAAGTGTCTCCGAAAAGATGGTCGCAATGTTTGTTTCAAGAACAGGTCATGTAGCAACAATTTCTTAACAAGCTCGAAGAACATTTACTGCCGATTAAAACAAAACCATTTGTTTTCCGCAAAGCGTTAGTAATCTTCGCAAAACCAACCCTGAGCGGCGAACCATCCATCAATAAGACGATGCAAGTTCACACTCAACATCGAGTTGTTACATTATCCTGCGTACAGTCCGAATCTAAATCTCAACGTTTTTTTAACTCTTCCCAAAATCGGACAGCATGGTCGAAGGTTTCAGTCTTCAGAAGAAGCTGTTGATACCTTCTTGAAGGCCATTTTACATTCAGCAGCAAACTATTGGAATAACTGCTTCTAGAATTGGTTCGAACGAATGCAAAAGTGTATTCATCTTCGTGGAGAATACTTCCATGAAAAAAGACTTTGAAAGCTCTTAATTGTTTATTTCTTATTCAATATACAAAACTTAAAAGACATCCCTCGTATATCGGTTATTATCAAACTTAGGTGAAAACTATTTTGACATTGTAAGGGCACTTTTTTGAGTTTATGGATGAAGGTATTCAATTTTGTTTTTGTTGAGGGTTTTCGAATTGTAATCAAAACTTGTGTTTCTTTTAATGTAACCATTGGCGAATTTGAATAAGAGAGGAATAGTATTTCTTCTCTTCTTTCAAAATATATAACATTTCTGATATATTTTTCCAGAAGTTAACATTCTTTGAATATTCTGTGGTTTGATCTAGAATGCAAATGCGAATTCACACATCCCTAATGTTTCCAATTCTATGCTCACAACAATAAATAAAAAGATAAGAACAAAAGAAAGTTATCTTAAATCGTGAATAAGGATATATGATAAGTAATCAGCACTAAAAAACAAATACAAATCTTGAATACTCAAAAGTATTTCCATTATTGAAATGCAAGAATTGCAAAATCCAGAAATACAGTTGAATATTTGTTACTCATGCTAAACAATTTCTAAAGCTTTGTTTCAACTCTTCAATATCATTAAGGGTTTGTCTTCATAATAAATTCTTCGCTTAGCCTCAGAAAAAAAAATAAAATGGGGTTAAATCTGACAAACAAGGTGAGCATTCAACTGGCCCTTTAGTCCTCATCCAGTTTTCACCCAAATACTTGTTTGAAAGTTCTGAGACATTTTTATCTGATGTGGGGCGCACCATGGGGCTAGAAATATTCTACCCCTTGAGCCATGGGAGTTTTATCTGAAAAATCCTTGACCATGACCTCATTTATTCAATATATCGTACTATCTGACGGGGCGAACGTTATTTTACCACATGAATTATTTCAATTCATTATTGTATTATGAAAAAATACCAATTTATTATAAGTATGATGAATCTACTTGAAAATAATACTCATCTAGTAAACTGATAATTGAACGTCACTATTACGATCGATGCACAAACAAGAATGATGGCCGAAAACTTCAACCAATGAGAAACGGCTTATTGTGCAAGAGATCTCATCCCTATTTCGTTCTGTTTACTGGGTGAGAAGAGATATCGGTAGGACACAGCAGGGATATCTGATCAAGTGATAATTTATCAATTATCCACAGAGTTGAAACTTGTTGAAATACTAATATCCCTATAAAAATGAGAGTTGATGGTATAATGGCGAATAATTAAGTTTGTATGTATTTTTTAAGGTAAAATCATAATGAACTGAACAAAAATAGATAACAACTTATTCTCAGACCTACAGAACATCATGAAATGGATCAAGACGTTTCGGAGAAGTATAGTAAGTGAAACATTGACACGCGAAATTTATATATTAATCAAAGCTTCCTAAGAATATTTTCGTCGAAACTGACTTGGTGTTGAACATTCACTTCCGATGGTAAATGTCATCGAATCTAAATTTTTTTTTAATGCGATTGAACAATCCATCACTGGTCACTCTTACTTATGGGTCCACATGGTATACTAGTAGAAGTCACAATTTTTTCACGACTCTTCCTGATAACATCGTTAAAATTTAGCCGTTGCTTATAATCCCTTGGCTATAGAAACTGAGATTTCCACATCCTTTAAGGTTAAAACTTATTTTTGAAGAGGCCTACATGAAATTGGGAATTCGTAGTAAAAACTTCCAAACCTTTCATTGTAACTTTTTACTCCGTGTGCTTTGAAAGAACCAGTCTTTATGAGATTCTGTTTCAACCTTTGGAATATGAATTATGTCAAAAAAAGTACCGGAAATTCGTCAGTGATACACCAAATATTTATTTTTCATCCAAATTTATTGTATTGCCTTCAAAGGGGGCCCCTTCCAAAATGATACCTTTACGCCAACGATTGAACTGGCACTGGCTGCCTTCAGGAAGCCCACATTTTGGGGGAATATGGAAGGCAGACATCAAATCAATGGAGTACCACCTAAAACGTGTCATAGGTAATGCTACACTAACCTTCGAAGAAATGACCACACTACTGTGTCAGATAGAAGCAAGTTTGAACTCCACACCACTACTACCACTAGATTACCATCCAAATCTATCAACAGTACTGACACTAGGGCATTTCATCATTGAGCGACCAACTCTCTAAATTCCAGATATCAATCCACACGTCGAATCAAACGAATCAGTACCTAATAGATGAAAACTTATTCAGAAAATGAAACAAGACATATGGAGAAAATGGCTCCAACAACGAACTAAGTGGCAATGAAAGCAAATGAATTCCAAAATCGGCGGCATCGTATTTATTAAGCAAGACAATTTGAACCCTAACAACTGGCTGTTGGTACAAATATCTAATCTATATCCAGTTCAAGATGGTCTAGTAAGGGTAGTCACTATGCATCCGTACAAGAGAAAACAAAGAGGTCAAGAGACCGATTACAAAAGTATGCCCACTCCCAATCAACGACAGTTACTGCAATCAAAGCCAACTACACGGTAACCAGCATCGATCCAGGAATCAACGTAGAACACATAGGTCGGGTATACATAAGCGGAGGAACATTCAGACTTGGACTCAATTTCTCAATCATACAGCAAAATTGAGATTGCACAAATGTCAATGAAACCATCTTTCAATTCCAAGATTTATGTAACCAACCTGAAGATCACGCAAGTGCCACCCATTGTTCGGATCTGAGTCACCACCTTGTCGAGCTGGGGAAAGAAATATCATTGAACATAGCAAGTTTCAACGATATTGCCGTAGGTAGAAGAAAATGAGGAATCTTAGGCGAATTTTGAACCTCAGTATTCGGCGTGAATGACGAATTATACCGAGACATCGATGCCCCAAACAAAAATCAGGAACGTCTCATCGAAACTACCAATAGACAATCCAAACTAATGGTCTCAGGCATGGCGATGGGAAGAAACAGAAAAAATAATAAATAAAAAATTGGAGAACTTCCGATCAAAAGTCAATAAGGGAGTTTCGAAGCAATTGGTGGAATGGCAAGATGGTACAAAATATCGAATACTAACCAGGCCCATTTTGATCTGCAGATAAGCTTCCAATTGGCAGAAAACTACCTAGAAGAAAATACTGGTAAATACAGAAAACTTACCAACGTCTGTTAACATAAAAGCCAAATAACGGAATTCTTGGCCCCAGCAGAACTTACAAAAATAGTCCGAACAGTTTCCACAAACCTACCAGCTACGTTAACGGTGCTATCCAAACCAATACAAAAAATGGAGATAAAGCAAGACGATCAATTTATTAAGGTTTATGCTCATCTGCACATCATAGAAAATGACAAATTCGAAGTAATTAAGACAACTGCAGCTCCCATGAAGAAACAGAATTTGTTGGCATACAAGTATCAACTCCCTTCTTAGCTGTCAACTATAATACCCAAAACTTCTTTGAAATTTCGAACGACCAAGTTATTCAAGCCATATCAATTGGTGAGAACACTTATATCTACGACCCTACCATCATACAAAGTATGGATAAGAATCCTAACTACATAATTGATGAGATCTACCAAAGAGTAGATGAACTCTTTAGAAACACCCTGTACACTGTAAAAACCATTGCATGGAAGGAACTCCACAAACCAAACACCTGGCTCTTCATTGCAAACGTGCCATTCAGAGCAGCTATAATATACGAGGGCAGACAGCAAGAAGTCACTTTGAACAATACTGGAATCCTTCTCCTCGCTCCTCACTGTATTATAGAAAAGAAACTGAATACGCTGCAATCCAAGGCAACCGAAACGTTCTCAGTCATTGGAGCCTATAACAGAAGAATCGAACTATCCTTAGTACAGAAAGATGCACATCAAACTTCATCGGATCTAGATATCGACGAAGAGCCAGTCCTGAATGCTCCAGACACGATATCACGTCCTAAAAACGAGCCATCTGATATCGATGAAGAATTCACAACATATCGCTGGCGACAGGTTACCACAGATTCGACTATATTCAGCGTAATTATAATTGCAACAATTCTGCTGACGATTTTCATCATTTACTGAGCCATCCAACGCTTGCGACGAACGAGATGTGTACGGGAGAAATCGTCGAATTCAAGCGGCAGTTTCATCGCTCGAAGTCTTCATCTGCGAAAAGAATCAACAGAAGAAGTGGGCATGGAAATGCGGGCGCTATCCAGAGAGGCGCAACGAGCATCTCGCACTTAGACGACTATCCCCTACATCCCTGTGGCCAAGCCAAGATGTTGGTTTCACCCTTAAAAGTTCATCCACTTGAACCATCATAAGGTGAAAATACTCCACAAGTCGCCTAATCAACAATTCGACGACCCGTGAAGGGAAATATGGAATTAAATTCTGCAAGCTAGCGTCTGATGGATTTCCTGTGTCAACGAACCACGCGCTGAACTCGGAACAGCGACATCAATCTATTACGTCATGCAATAATCAGTATATAAGTAAACTTAAATTGTACAATAAACGATCCCAAAATATCTATATTTCATTCAAGTCGCCACTCTGCCCTAATTATTACTGAGTCTCTCATCGCAGATTACGATTTTCTACCATTTTATCCATCTTAGTCTCCTACCGTAGACTAAGATAATTCACAACTACTCAACATTTGAATATTGAGGAAACAAACCGAATATTTATGAAATCGACTTCAGTTCTTGTGGCGAATTCTCTTTTATGTCTTTTATCGATTCAAAACGAGTACCTCGAAGTGGTAATTTGAGTTTTGGAAAAGGGAAAAAGGTGGCCCGAGCCATATCAGATGAATACGGTGGTTGTTCGATGGTCTTTGTTGAGTTTTTGGTCAGAAATTCATGCACAATGGTAGCCTTGTGCGATGGTACATTATCGCGGTGCAAAATCCATAAGTTTTCTTTTCACAAATATGGCTTTTCGAAGTATTCGCTCTTTCATACTCTCAAATAATATTCTTTATTGACCTCTGACCTTCTGACAAGAATTCCGAGTACACAACACCGCGATAATTAACCAAAACAGTCAGCATTACCTTGACCTCTGATTGATTTTGACTTTTCGATTTCGGTTCAGTTCGAAGGAGCCATTCCGAAGCTTGTTGCATCTGAAACTCATGAACCCATGACTCATCACCAGTTACAATGCGTTTTATGAATGTGAGGTCGGAATTGACCCCTTCTAGCAGGGACCTTTACACGATTCAAGTGTTGAAGAACATTCATTTCTCTTAGAGCTAGTCGAGCGGCAACTCTTTTCATGCTATGACATTAGTCATATTTTTCGAACGACTGTCAAAATTTTTTTCGCAAATTTTTCTTTATATTAAACAAGTTCCACGAAGAACTAATATATGGGCGATTTCAACCGAGATTATTGGGTCCATAATGATTCTGAAACATCTATAGATCATAATCGGCATCACTTGGAAGACTGAACCTGGCCATCGGAGCTCTATCGGTCAAACAGACATGGAATTTGAGGAAATATCGCAGGTTATATATTTTTTTATTATCCCCTTAGTCCCTTTCATGATCTTGCTTGCTATGTAAAATCTTTTCTTAGATTTGTTTAGACCTATAAGAAGTTTGATTGTTGAAATATTTTTCTGCTGGTTTTCTTTTTCCATTGTTACAGATTCCTGTCCCAAACCCCCTTCCTTTCACCCTTGTTTTTTGGAAATCATGGAATGCAAGAGAGAATGAAGCGGCTAAGCAGAAAAATCTTCGGTACTCTCCATGTACACACGACACTAACACATCATAAACAGATTGCAAAAGCGACAGGGAAACGAGTTTTTTCCTCAGGTTTTTTCACCCGTTTATTGAATTATATACAAGAAAGTATGGTTCTCCTGTTACATATCCTGAGCTAACACTTCTGTTTTTTTTTTCTGACACACCAAAATTATAATAATTAGCACTTATTGTAAATACAATTATTCAAATTTTGTAAATCCTCTCTTTTCAAAAGAATATATATATATATATATATATATATATATATATATATATATATATATATATATATATATATATATATATATAGAGGGTTTTACCCCGACGAGTTGACCATATATCTGTTCATGCAATCAAACTGATTTCATGAAAAATATAAATCCACCACCCGGTAATTAATACCATTGCCAGGCAATGATTATAATCAAAACATATCCTGGAATAATTATATATTAGGATAACGTTAAATGTTATGAGAATATATCAATCTACCAGAATATATACATACTATAGCATCATCAGACAATGATATCAATGTACCAACGAGTAGTGTCAGAGGCTTTCTCCCCGGAAAAATCCAGTGTACGGACCTTAGTCAAGTAACACTGAATGTTACTCATTAATAGTTTCCTTTGTGTGAAGTGGTGAACGATCGAATAGAATACTGCTCTGAATATAGATATGACAAAATTGTCAGTTAATTATATTACATTTATATAAACAAATAAATAAAATATGAAATGAGATTCTGAGCAGTATAAACTAAAGAGAAAACCTATGACTCTACCTCATTATTATTTTCGGAAAGAAACCTACGAAGAATATTACAAGATTTGATGACTGTTATCTTTTGTAACTGTTCGAACAATTTTTCTTCAGACCCAAAATCTCAATACTTTTGTGAAGATTTCTAGGAATAACACCTGTTGTGGAAATAATAATCGGTAGAATAAATATTTTCTTCATTTTCCACATTTTTTAATCTCGTCGCCAAGCATCATATATTTAGGAATTTTTTCATTGTATTTATTTTGTATATTATGTGTGTCGGGTAAAGCAATATCAATTATATATGTTATTTAATTCTGTTTATCATTAAGAATGATATCTGGTCTATTGTGTTTTACAGCTCTGTTGCAAAGAATTGTTTTATCAAAATAAAGTTTATATTTGTCATTTTCACAAATAATCTCAGGTTCATATTTGTGAAATTTTTTTTGGGAATTAGGTCATGTTTAATTCCTAGATTAAAATGAATAATATTAGCGACGGCATTATGTCTTTCTAAATAATCTGTTGAAGCAAGGACTGAGCAAAATGATAATACATGAAAAACTGTTTCTGAAGAACAGAAACATCTACGGCAAGAATCATCTATATTTTGTTTGATGATGTGTTTTCTATAATTCCTCGTGAAAACAACCTGATCCTGGATCGCAATTGCCAAGCCTTCTGTTTCAGCAAACAATTCTCCAGATACTAACCATTTATTCGAAGCGATTTCATCAATATAATCATCTTTCAATTCTTTAGGTGCTTTCCGTGTAATTCCTTCTGCATCCAACTTTATCTTTTAGAATTATCATCAAATATATCAAAATCTACCTTTTGCATTGTCAAGTTCAGAGGTGTAAGATTATAATCTGAAGCAACAACAATATCATGTAATTTAGACGTTCTCTGTTTATCATGAAAATGGGAACGTAGATGAAAAATCTGTTTACTATGAAGATTATTCAAATCAATTAATCCACGACCTCCAAGATGTCTAGGTAGTGTAACTCTCTGAACAGCTGACTTTGGGTGGTGCTATGATATTTACAGAGCATTTTCCTCGTTTGACATTGTAATTCATTTAGATCAGTTTTAGACCATTTAATAATTCCAAAAGAAGATGTAAGAATAAGAACAGCATAGGAGTAGATAGCTCTGAAAAGGTTTTTACTAGTTAAATAACTCTTGATGATAATTCTAAGTCTTTTGTAATATGAACTTCTAATATTTTCTTTAGTGCTGCTATGGTTAATTGTCTTCTCTTGACAAAATCCAAGATATTTATATGTATCTCCTTGATGCATTGGCTCGATTTTGATATTGGAAATCTTTATATAATCAGAGGTGATCTTTCCTTTTTCAATAGAAAGATTTTTACATTTTGAAGCCCAAATTTCATATGAATATCATTGGAATAGTTGAAAGTAATCTCAAGTAGACTTTTCAAATGAGATCTGGTTCCGGCATATAATTTAATATCATCTAAATAAATCAAGTGACTTAATTTGAATTCAGTTAATAGACTATATATATATATATATATATATATATATATATATATATATATATATATATATATATATATATATATATATATATATATATATATATATATATATATATATATATATATATATATATATATATATATATATATATATATATATATATATATATATATATATATATATATATATATATATATATATATATTTATATGCCGAAATTATCGTTAAGGATAGTACGAATTGTTTCATGAGACACAGAAAATTTATTGCCTATCCCTCCCACACTTAAATGTCGACTTCCAATTTCCAGTTCCTTCACTTTATCGATGTTAACGTTGAAAATGTTGATAGTTGACCAGAGCGAGATAAATCTTCAAACACATCTCGACCTCTGTACCACTCATATACACGTGTTCTTGATGAAGTCGATTCACCGTAGGCCTTCTGTTAGATTTTTAGCGATTCAGCACACGAAATTCCATTTGAAATATATAATTTGAGACAACTTCTTTGTTCGCTACTTTTATCCATTGTGAAATTCGCAAAACACATTTTTGAGATCTGACAAAAGCGAGCCCTATGAATAAACAGAATTACAGATCACAATCAAATTCCGCGTCAGTATAGAACAGTTGTACAACAAAAATTTCGACAATCGTTTTGAGCAGATTTTTCAAATAATCTAATCGCGGTTTTTTTGAGATGATGTAGACCTGTGAGGTTGCTTCCTGTCAGATGAAGGAAAAGAAAAATTTTTTGCGTCACTTTCATACCATTTTGAAGATAGCATTGAAACAAGTCGACATTTTCAAAATTTCGAATTTTTTGGTTGTGAGCATAGAATTGACATCAGGTTTCTATTTATTTATTTATTATATATGTTCATATGCCATACATTGTACACATAATAATGAACGGTACATCCCACTTGAAACAAAAAACACCCCATAACAGCATAGGTATCCCATGTAATCCCATATTATAAAGAAACCAATAACTAAACTATTTGTGAATGTTTATATCTAATGCTAACAAACTCAATTAAGCATAGAAATGCAAAAATAAAGACCAGACGTATTAACAAGCAAAAGTAAAAAGCAGTAATTATTCAATAACATAAAACAATTTCATAACTAAACCTGCCATAACAAATTAACAAAAACTTTTTTAAATTTAAGAAATGAGACACCAAAGTAATTCAACTCAGGAGAAAGATCGTTACTTGATGACAACGCTCGACCAAGAAATTTTCGAAATAATTAGTACGAACTGAATCCGTCTGAAACATCTGAGGAATACGGGAACATAATCTTGGCGCATTAAAACTTACACGATTAAGTTACTCACCACAATTAACTTCATTATTTA
The DNA here is from genome assembly GCA_013387265.2 of Cryptolaemus montrouzieri. NCBI lineage: Eukaryota > Metazoa > Arthropoda > Insecta > Coleoptera > Coccinellidae > Cryptolaemus > Cryptolaemus montrouzieri. The sequence goes on from JABFTP020000103.1 coordinate 34,490,829, forward strand.
AGATCTTGAAGAGAAAGTTCAGATCAGCATACAATCTACGAATGCTAAGAGCGGGAAGTCCAATTTTTAACCTTAACTGCTCATAAACAATTTCATCCCTCGGAATATACATTTTGAAAGCCACCAATCGTAGAAAACGATTCTAAACTTTTTCAAGACAGTCAATGTGAATTGAGTAGGAAGGGCTCCAAACTACCGAAGCAAGTTCGAGGATACTTTAAACAAAAGCACAGTATATCATTTTAAAGGTATCAATTGAGAACTTCATAATATTCCTCTGTACAATAGTCTCATGCCCCGCCTATCAATACCGAAATCGTGGTCTCTAAAAATCAAACGAGAATCCAGCGTAACACTCAGAACTTTAATAGTATTGACGCGACTCAAGGCGAATCAATATGATACTCATAGATCTTAGGAAGACCCCCAGTAAACGTTACAACATTACACTTGGAAATATTGACCGGTTAAGTTCACACCAGGTGTTGAAGCTGTCCAAATCAGATTGGAAAAGTATCGCATCATCCTCATCAGAGAGAGTCCTAAATATTTTTAAATCATCGGCAAACATCAGGAATTTACTGTGTCGAAACTCCGAGGATACATCATTGACGAACGAGATAAACAGGAGGGGTCCCAAATGTGAACCCTGGGGTACCCCAGAAGCAGAACTAAATAAACTGGAAACGAAACTCTTATAGCGAACACAATAATTACGACCACGCAAAAAACTAGCTATCCAACTATGCATGGTCCCCCTGACACCCATCCTGTTAAGCAATAATGTAATATTTACTCTGTCGAATGCTTTAAGGAAATCCGTATAAACAGCATCGACGTTGAAATGCTTTTCCATGAAAGAAGTAATATAATCAGTAAAAAGTAAAAGATAATAGTTTACAGTAGATTTCCCCTTTTAAAACCCATTCTGCTCGTTAATGACGCAAGACACGCACTTTCAAGATAGAAAACCTACTAGTTTGTCTAACAGCTTTGGCATAACCGAAGGAATGCAAATTCCTCTATAGTAAGAAACATCATGCTTATCTCCTGACTTGAAAAAGGGGAGAATAAAGCTCTCCTTCGAGAGCTGTGCTCATAGATGAGTTGAATAAACTAGACAATGGATAGGTCAGCGAATATATGCATTTTTTAATCAAGGCCGAAATGTTTAAATTCGCAACAGCATACTAGCTTAAATCACAGAATGTTAAATGAATATTCATTCCAAAAAAAATTCAAATTTTTGAAGAAATTAGAATGTATTTTGTGATAAAACGATAGGTTACCTGTGGATAACCCCTAATATTTTAATTTGTCATTTATTTGATAATTATTTTGATGTGACTGTTGTCCATCCGTGTGAACTTCTATGGATAGTTAAATGTATTGCTATTATAGTTTTGAAATTTGTTATGCTCTGTCTCATAAAGACATGACACATGTTACAAACTGTTTCTAATTTATATTTATTATGTTTATTTATTGTTCAATTTATGTATACTATACTCATAATATTGCTTTATTCATTACTAGTCTTTAGGCTTTTTCTTTTGTATTACTCATGATGATTTAATTTTCGAATTGTAACTTGGAATGGTTCAATAAATGATCATGATTATGAATATAATTGAAAGAGATAAGAATATCCTTTAACCAAATTCATCCTTGGTTTACATTTAAGAAAACACAAATTTATATTATATTTCGAAAACAATGCATCTAAAAGTATACCTCAATACGTCCCTGCATTCTACCCCGAAAAGTGCACGTCGAATGTCAAAATAGTGTTCACCTAACTTCGATATCAACCGAGATATTAGCATATACCAAAAATCCGGAAAATCGAGAAATCTAGAATAGCTCGAAAACAAGAAAGGATAGTGTCGATATGTTTTCACAAATGAATTTTGCTAGACAATCGAAGATGGAGATCTGGAGTTATTTTTCTCCGTTTGCAGTATTTCACATAGCTGTCGTACTAAGACATCGAATATGGGTCACCAATAATGAAAAAATATGTTAAATTTTCTGTTTACATTAACTCGAAAAACTGATTTTTAATCGTGTACCATTTCTTCATTTTTATTCCAGTCGTGTGTACTGCCGAGAAAGAATTATAATAATTTAATTTGCCTGAACTCTTTCTACTAAAGGCATGAATTTGTAATTACCATATAGCGTATAAATAATATTACATTGAATTACATATCCACGAGCACATTCCGTATATGTCGAATTATACGAACGGGAAATCAATACCGTAATTTATGGAATGCAAATTTGATTTGAAATTTCTCCGTTCACCATTAGCTGTGAATATATAAAAGTGAAAGGATAAAGGACTTTTAAGCCTATAATTATTGTTTGTTGAAAGAAAAATTACTGTCCGTTATTTATGAATATATTGAACAAAATTATTACCAATTGATTGTCTATGATTGTTCAATAATTCTGTAGAGTGAGGAATAAGTCACTACATAATTGTCAAATAAGAATTTAGGAGTAATTATGAGAAAATCTCAGTTGTTAAAGACATAATAACTCAATACGTGTGTTACATCAAGAGTATCTGACCTCAGAAAGAAAACTATTATACTGGGCGATTCACCAGAGGCGCGATACTCTGTCGCTTGTACACTCTTGAAGATTTCATTTTTCTTCGAAGGGTTTTGTATTTAGAAAGTAGAAATCAACTTCAGCAATTTATTTTGCAGTAAACAGGGTGTCCCAATTTTCTATAAAAAATCAGGTTTTTTCAGATTGAAAGACTACTTTTTTATTGAAGATTCAAAGTCGTCCTAAACTCTGCTATAATGTCTTTATGTAAAAAGTTTTTTTGGTGAGTAGTTATTTTTTCCGTAAAAATTCATGAAAATAGGATCTCACATCATCGCTTGCTCCTTCGGCTAGAGAGGATGAATACTTTTTCCTTTCGTTTTCTTATTGCCTAAAGATAACTAGATCGATGAATTGAAATAGATTATCCTCATTTTATACAGGAGTGACTTAAAAAATTATTGAATGTTGTAATTTTAAAAATATCATATCTTGGTTTTTTCTAATGGAACATCCTTTATTTTATTATTCATGTCAACGCATAAAATATTGTGTGATATATTTTGCGGAAGTAACTTTATCTTTATCTTCGACCATTTTCAAAATACAAAAAAATACACTAAATAATAAAATCAGAGGTTGCGAAAGAAGAGTTTATTAATACATATCGTTATACTTGATCAAACAAATGTAGATATTTTAAGGTAGTCGTGTATGAAATACGTAATAGATTGGTTTTTGGTGAGATGATTTAGAAGGTGTTGAACTATTTCAATAAGTGTTCAAAATGTTGGCCGTTTCTTTGTAGACACAATCTTATCGTTCTGAGGAAAGACCGTTGAATTCTCGACAACATTAACGGGTTAACTATTTGAAATGCGTCGACTATTCACTGTCTCATATCCAACTGTGTTGTTGAAGGAATCGGGTAAAGGATGCCCTCAATGTAACCCCACAAGAAAAAATCTAGACTTGTAAGGTCCAGAGACTTAGCTGGCCATCTAACAGGACCACCATGTCCCATCCATTTGTTTGGAAATACATGATTCAAATGCTCCCTAACCTGGTGTGAGTAATGTGCCGGTGTTTCATTCTGTTGAAACCACAAATCTTGTCTTATATGCTCTGGTACAACGGCAAGTAACATTGACAGACGATTTTGCAGAAAATCTAAATACATTTCACTATTGAGGTGTCCGTCGAAAAAGTGCGGCCCAATTAGATATCAATCTACTATAGTGGCCCATACATTCAAGGACCAACGATGCTGGTGATCTATATATCTCATGAGGTGTGGATTTTCCATGGCGTAATAATGAAAGTTGTTCCTGCTAAAAAGCTCATTCTTATGGAAAATTGCCTCGTCCGAGAAAAGAACTCTGCTGAACATATTTGGATTTTCCGCTACTTTGTTACTCGCCCAATCAATTGATTCGATTTTCATATTCTTGATTGTTCAGTTCCTCGTGCAGCTGTACATGATATGCATGAAATTTATTCATTTTCAAGACTCTTTGGACGGAAGTATGACTTATATCTGTTAACTGAGAATTCTCTCTTTGGCTTTTATATGGGTCCTCTGCCACTGTCAACAAAACTGATAACTTGTTGTCTTCAGCTGTGGCAGTTTTTGGTTTTTCATGTTTTGAAGGCGATATTACCCGTTTCGATAAATCTAATTAGAAGTTTTTTCAAAGCATCTTGCATCAGGATGCCTATTACAGGAAACCTTTGTGCATAAATTCTACTTGCCAACAAAGAATTTCTATCACACTCACCCAGAATAAAAATCGTATCAACTATTTTTTCCTTGGAGAACTTCATGGCAGTCAGTTGAGAAAAATGCAGAATATGATATGTCCGGACACCTGACAGAAGGCACAAAAAAAATGTCAACACATACCTCGATTTACGTTTTGATCATCATCATTTTAACATAAGTTGAAAGAATTATCTTATTCAGTTTTCATTTTTTACTACTTGAATCATTACAGAAAAAACTTCTGTACGAATCATGATATATGTTGATGAGTTTGATACGGTTTGCAGAATTTTCATCAAAATTTCTACACATAATCGAATATTTCGAAAATGATCGAAGATAAAGATAAGGTTACTTCTGCAAAAATATAGCACAATATTTTATGCATTGACATGAATAATAAAATACAGGGTGTTTCATTTGAAAAATCAAGACATGATATTTTCGAAATTACAATATTCAATAATTTGTTTGAGTTTTTGAGTCACTCCTGTATGAAATGAGGATAATCTATTTAAATTCATCAATAGAGCTATCCTTGGGCTATAAGAGAACGAAAGAAAAAAGTATTCATCCTCTCTGGCCGAAGGAGCACGTGATGATGTGAGAGCCTATTGTCATGAATTTTTACGGAAAAAAAATATTGTGACGAAACTACTCACCAAAAAAACTTATTACTTGAAGACATTATAGCAGAGTTCAGGTCGCTCCTGAATCTCGAACAAAAAAGTGGTCTTCCAATCTTAAAAAAAAAATTGGGACACCCTGTATACTGCAAAATAAATTGCTGAAGTATATTCTTACTAAATACAATACCGTTCGAACAAAAATGAAATCTTTAAGAACGTACGAGCTACAGAGCACCGCGCCACTGGTGAATCACCCAGTATATATTTTGCTTCGAAAAACTAAATCGATCCTTTTTTCGAATTCAGGATATGACTTTGTTCGTCACTGTCTAAAAGTAACAAAATAGGGAGATTAGCATTGTAACGGATGTTTCGTGAAAAAAGGCCCAAGCTATAGCTTCTAAAATTATTGATCGACTTGGATTGAACGGAAACCGAATTATATCTTGAATGGCATTCTAACAATTTGAAACATTTTAACTTGTCTGCCACCTTTTGACTTGACCGTATTGGTCATTATTTCACTTCGGATAACTCACATTATTTCGCATTTTGGGTAGGGTAAGTCGGATAAAGATGGATCCCTTTTTCTCAAATTTGATATAACTGTCTCAAAAATTGTGCAATGAATTTCACAATATATATTGGTTATAAAACAATACAAACAAACGCAATCAATCAGCAATATCACTTGCCGTTTTTGTAGAAAAACTCAGATGAAATTTATGTCGGACCATCTGACTTAACATTCTAGAATTGAGGGCCGGTCCTGAAAAAAAATTCTCAAAATTATTCAACTTTTTCTGTGCTACATGTTTACCGCACAAATGGCACAAATTGACATGGTTTGTACACCACTCATGCACCTAACGACCACATATCAGACATCTTATCCAATCTTTGCGCTTTTCAAAATTTCTGTAGTCCTCCATATATCCTGCACATTCATTTTCATAATCTTCCATCTGTTCTGTATCGTCATCTGAGGAGTCATTTATAATGTGTTTCTCGGAACTATTTGAGGAAAAACGGGTTGTTCTTCGCTTTGTGGGAAGCATTTCTCTAGCCACTGTTTTGATAGTTGATAGGAGTATTTTGCCCCCTCGCTACCATACAGATTCCTCGGAGGTTGACGGCTCTTCCAAGAGTTTCATCTCATTTTCATAGAAATTGTTGGAACGGTTCATGAGTTACCTGGTCTACCTCTGTACGTGGTGAGTTTGATTCATCCATTCGAAGCATAGTTCTAGAATTTGGTTCGAATCAATGAAGATATATTCAGGAATGGCGTTTGGGTTAAATGGAAGTTTCCCTGTGAATTTGAATGCTGACACCGCATTTTCTACTGATGATTTCATTTTCCATGCCTCTCCAGATAGCTCCAACACTAGATTGGTGTTCGTTCTCAAAAGTCTTCAGCATACGTCATAGTGAAATATTTTTATTAACTTGAAGAAGGTCGGAGAGCCTGAAAACAATACACCTGTAGCCTCTGTATAGACAGAGGCTGAAGGTAATGCGTTGTGTAAGGAGGTAGGCACAGAAGTATAATTTCATAAAGGTCGGAAAATTCTAACATCTCCAAATTTGTAATGTGAGATGTGTATCTATCTAGGATTATTAAGACTATTCCAGGCATCTTTCTGAGAAAAAATTGATTCTTGAGGCAATCGAAATAGAAAACTGAATTCACGTTTGCTGATTTTTCTGACATTTTGATTACACTTTCTGGTAGCATACCATCTAGCAGTGCTTTTTTTTGTTTTTCTCTCTGAAAATGCAAATGGGTGTCAGAAACACTCCTTTTCCATTACAAGGCGTGATAAAACTGATGGTTTTTCCTTCTTCCTGGGCTCATGAACACTTTTTGATCCTTTCTGGGATAAGACTGAATTCCTTGTATTCCACCGCAAGCCGGTTACATCCATATCATAGATACTTCCTGGTCATGTAAATTATTTTGCATTACAATATCTTCGAGCAATTCGAAATATTTGGTAACATCTTTCGACGTAGCCATAGAACGAGTAACCCATACATTTCCAGCTTTTCCTATTGAAAGTGTCGTTTGTCTACTCAAAAAAAGACGAAAGCCATAGATATTCTTCTTTACCTGAATAATATGTATTATCAATCAGCATTGCAATATTTCCGGAACATCATGATTTTAACTTTGCTCGTATTAATATTGTGTCTAATAATTTTCTGTCGAGTTATAACTCATTATGCAAACTTTGTCCAAAGTAGGAGCAAAATCACTCTGTTGGAACTTTATTATATGTTTTACTAACTTTTCTCTGTGTCTTTCCCTAGCGATGAATCAAGGTCGAGACGTTTATTTTTTTCGAAATATTGTTCGTTCTCAATCTATGCAAAAGAGTTGTGTTCGTGATTCTCAAACGCCTAGATGCTTGACGACCTATAGCGATTCCATCTTAATTGATTAGCGTTGAGAGCATCTCCCATGTTCTCGACATCCCATTAACCTCTTTCAGGTGCAGTTTTTTCCGTTTATAAATTGTAGGCATAACTGAAAAGAACATTGACTCCTGAATACTTGAACCATCTCTCCTTCCATCTAGTGATCTACATATCCTCAACTGTTGAAGAGAGATGAACCAATCGAATTAGTGCTTCGAAGTCTTTTCTTTTGTATTTTTAGGATATGTGAATAAAACAAGTTAAACTTCATGAATATGAAATGAAAATGAGTTCAGACTTTATTTAATTTAACCAGTTTCTCCAAAAATTCTGAACAGAATACAGCGAAATTACTGAATCGAAGTTTGCACGTATCCACGGCGACAACTTAATGGACTGTAGGCCGGAAAGACGTGGCAATTCAGCAAGGCGGGAAGTAGTAATTTAAATCAGTCCGTCTCTCCTTCCAGTCTATCTCTCCTCGAATTACCTTAAAAAACACTCAAAACGTAACAGGAGATTTTGATGAATAGTGAAGTGTGATCTGTGAAGGAATACCATTGAAAATCACAGGACAATCTTCATAGAATTATTATGGATGTTATTCGCAATTATGACAGATTAGGTACGTACCTGCTGATTCTTGTTACCGTTTCGTTTCGAGTATTTTTCACAGAGAATTAATAAGCGTTGAAATATGAAAATCAAGTGAATGCAGATATAATGCAAGTTTTTTTTCAATCTAACAGAAAAAGTCCTCGAAGATTAATGAAGAAATGGTATTAAATATATTGATGAATGTAGAAGGGAATCTGTTCGACTAATTTTTGCAGAAACTGGGACGTCAGCGACGGCTGTTCATTCTGTTTCACAAAAACATAAATTCAAGCCTTTTGATTTTTAAGCCCTGGAAGAATTGGACAGTGTTAGATGTCGAATATTTCTACATGAAGAATGCATTTATATTGTTCTTTCTCAGAACCATAATCTGGTCTGATGAGTGTACACAACATTCGTCGTTTCAAAGGAATCATTTTAGTCGTTAGAATCAATAAAATCCGCATAATTTTCAGCGTAGATTCGGTATGAACGTCATGCGCTCGATAGGACCAGTTTTTGTGAAGGAAAGCTTGAATTAGAACTATCATAATGAAATTCACATTCAATCATTACAAAATTTCTTCGATGATCTTCCTCCGGAAAAACGAAGAAATGTATACTCCCAGAAGATGGTGCTTTTCACAACGCAGCTTTGAATGTGAACCGGCTGAACAATAAATTTGGGGATCAATGGATAAGGACAAATGGTCCTTTTAGCTAGCTAACCCGCTCCTCAGATTCAAACCCTCATGGTTTTTGAATCTGGGGTTGCCTACAAGATGGTGTTTACCCCACACCACCAGAAAATTTGCATTCTGAAAGAAGGAATACGAAACCCCTATATACAAATTCTCCCAGATATCGTTCTGAATGCAATACTCAGGAAATGCCAATTGAGTATTCAGCAGCATTGAGGGGATTTTCAACATTTTTTATGAAACATATTTTTCCGTTCAATGAAACAGATGTCTCTCCTTTCTCATTATTTTTCGAGTTTAGTAACCTTTGGTTCATCACCGCGATATGGAAGTTGTGTAAGATTGAAAATAGGTTCATATCAAGGTTGTATTCACTTGATTTTCGTTTTCTATATTCATCAGTTCTCCGTAAAGAAGGCTCGAAACGAAACAATAACAAGACTTAGCGGGTAGGTATCTAATTTGCCATAATTTCTCGTTAGTAGTTGTGAATGACGTCTATTATAATTCTATGAAGGTTAGTGATGTGATTTTCAATGGTATTTGGCTACAGAGCTGGCTACTCCACAAAACTGTCGCATCACCTGGTATTCTGAATTCCACAATCGATTAAGCAGCTCGATCGCAGGTTCTTTGTCGGCATATATTTTTGGACATATGAGGGAAAAAATCTTATCTATGTAGTAACATTTGTTTCCATATGATCTCAAACACGCCTGAAACAAGAATGAGTCTATTTGGCTTTCAGTATTCATTCAATTTCTCTTCAGTTTTTACGCTTGATTAATGCAATCTTTCTGTGTTTCTTGTTGATTTTCGAATCTTTGAATTTATTGTAATGGCTGCTGAACGTCCTGGACGCTATTTGAGTGATCTAGAGGAGGGCGAAGCCAAAGTTACGTGGCTAACTTGTTGAATGTTAACCAGAGCACTATTTCAAGAGCAATTAATCGGTACCACGAAACAGGGGAATATGGAAGAAGGGCCGGACAAGGAAGAAATCAGATAACAACACCAGTTGATGATCGTTGTCTCCGTTTAACTGCACTGAGAGTTCGGCACTGTACGGCTAGAATGATACAAAATAAACTTGCACTTTTCAGAAGTGTGCATATTTCATTGCGAATTGTTAGAAACAGGCTCATAGAAGACGATATCAGAACAAGGGTGGCTTCTACCGACCCGCGTCTCAACAGAGAGCATCGAGTTACAAGACTTCAGTTTGCGACTAAACATGCAAATTGGGGTATTCCAGAATGGTCGAATGTTCTCTTTTTCGACGAGTCCAGGTTCTATCTAGTATCAAATGATAGACGCATGCCTGTATACAGACGACCTGGGGACCGGTATCAGCAATGCAATATCCGGCAAACCGAAAACTTCGGAGGGGGCTTAGCAAAGGTGTGGGGAGGTATTTCTTTCCATGGTCGAACTAAGCTAGTCCTAGTGAATAAAGGAAGAATTACAGCAGCCAGATACATCGCAGATATCCTTGAACCACATGTTGCACTTTTTGGCCCATTGATTAGCGAAAACTTTATTTATATGCATGATAATGATCGGCCTCATGCAGCTAGAGAAGTTACAGAATTTCTTCAAAATGCCGAAATTGATATTTTAAGATGGCCAGCTAGAAGTCCCGACTTTAATCCCATAGAACATGTTTGGGACAACATGGGGTGCTAAATTCAGCAAAGTAGGATACCTTGTAGAACACTCCAACAACTAGAAAATCTGCTTCCTGAAATTTTGAACTCAGTGATTCAAGAGTACATCCAAAATTTGTTTGAGTTGCTTCCGAGACGTATACTTTCAGTTATTAGGGTCCGGGGAGGAAACACTCGATTTTGAAAATAATTAGTAATCATACGATGCTAGTTGATTGGTCTCTTCGCGAATGTTTGTATATGGTAGAATTTTTTTTTTTCATTAACTCGGAAATTTTTGATATTTTCCATCATAAACTCAACTCTTTTAAATGATATCTTCTTATTCTACTCTTCTGAAAGTTACCAAGCGATTCTTGAATGACCAACCTGAAAGTTTATATAGTATAGTCGTAAAAGTAGGGTGATGCGACAATTTTTGTGGGGAGTGTATTTCATTACAATCTTCTGTGACGTTTCAAGTCTTTTTATACTCAAAGTACGGAATAAGTCAGTTACGCAAACTGAAATAATGACCACAATAAGTTCTAGATCAGAAACATTTTATCACAAACTCAAATAGTTACGTATTAGTGAGTATTTTTCGGAAGTTTTTCAATAATTTTTTTCTTTTTCGAAAATACAGTATTTTAAGTGATACTTTTTCCACTGAAGGTACTCAAAATTGATTGAGTTATTGAAAAAAATATGACAATATGGGGATAACATTCAAAAAGTCCAAGTGAAGGTCAACTTTCAGCATTTACGGAAATGGCAGACCAATGAAAAAAATTCAAGCAATCAGAGTATCATTCAAGGAGTGATATAGTTTTTATTCCATTGAAATCGATCAAAAATTGTAGGAGCTTGTAGATTGGGGCGTTTTCACGAAACACCCCATATATCTCTTTCGAAACCTGCTGAAATATTCATATTTTGATAACGCAAGGCAAAGTTAATATTTCCTTGCACCTAGTTGGTAACTTTGTGCACACTTTTCCCTGAGTTTCAAATAGATGCATACACCGAAACTAACAAGAGAGAAAATTTCGCTGACATGATTGCAAACTGTAACTAAGACAGGTAAATTTGGTGTCAGATTCTGTTTTCAGCGTTTAGTGCTAATTAAAATATATCCTGGAGCACTTACAGCAACTCAAATATTCATACGAACATAACTTGTCTACATACGGAAACTTTCCTAGGGTTTGAAAATGTCAAAAATCCAAACTCTATTAGATATTCGCTTTAAAGTGGCGGAAGTATAATATTCGAGGCATGTCTTTTGTGTTTTGCATGCTGGGGCATGGAGGACAAAATCAACAGTCAGTACTAAAAATTAACACTACCACAAGCCTAGAGACCTTGAGATCTACAGGTATGTATGAATATACTGCAGATTGATTTGTTGATGTTTGTGTACGTCCTCGGGTCTGGGGATTGACCCAGAGAAGACAGGACTGGTTGCTTTCACGAGACAGCATACGATTCCATCATCTTCGAATACCATTTTCTTTAGATCATGGCTTGACATAAACAATCCGTTGTATCTGGGGGGTAGTACTGGATAGAAAGCTTAGCTAAGCTCAGCATCTTAAGTTATCGACTGGTAGGTTTTTACTGCCCTCAAGGGATGTAGGAGAACATTCCGCGGCACCTAGGGCTTGAAGGCTCCCATGCTGATGTGGTTCTCCAAAACTGTTCTGCTACTCAGACACACTTACGTCTCGCTAGTCTCGTGGACGAAGGTCTTACTAATGCTAAGAAATGTGGTGCGTGCTCAAAGCGGTGTTAAGTGCACTGTTAGGGCTCGATCTTCTTCATCTCAAAATAGTTAGTAGGGCAGTTTTGACTGTTTGTAGGCTAAGAATGGGGGGCACATCAGAGATCAGCGCAAGACGAACCCTGTTTCCTGAAGCTTTTAACAACCTTCTTGGGGAGAACTCGGATGGAACCAGGCCGAGGTGCACTTCGGTCGTAAGATCGAGATGAAAAATTACATCCAGAAAAGAGTAGGAGGAAAGGAAGGATTCCTTGCCAGATGGGGGGTACATCTGGTACATGGATGGCTTGAAGACCAAGGAGGTATCAGGTAACGGAGTTACTGCCGGAGGAATGAGCAGAGTTTCTTCTTCACAGTAGGTGGAAATAGGTGTGCAGATAGGTTGGCCTATCTGCAATCTTATTTTCTCCGACCCCGGTATGGCTCGGGCCCAACGAAAACGGATTTGGTTGTTTACTGATAGATGGACCAGTGCCTGGATGCACACCTGAACTACCTTAGAAGTAATCATGTGGACGCCCAGAGCTCCCAGGACAGGTCGACTGTCGGAGCAGCTCATGATTAATCATTAGTTGTACCCGGTTCTGCCAGCCTACAAGCACAGCAAAATATCGCTGACCGGAGAACAGATGTTTGGTTTCTTTCCTTTCTTACCACTCTTGTCTGGATGAAATTTTTCATCTCAATCTTACGACCGAAGTAAGTCAAAACTGCCCTGTTAATTATTTTGAGATGCAGTGGATCGAGCCCTAACAGTGCACATAACACCACAGTAGGAGCATTTCTTTGAGCACGCACCACATTTCTTACCATTAATACTCTGAGCCTCTCTAGAGCCAATTTCGCTATCTGTTTTTTCACCTTTGTCCACGAGACTAACGAGACGTAAGTGAGTCTGAGTAGCATAACGGTTTTGGAGAATCACATCAGCACAGGAGCGTTCAAGCCACACGAGCCGCGGGAGGTCCTTCTAAATGTCATGAGGGCGGTAAAAACATGCCAGTTCATAACTTAAGATGCTGAACTTAGCTAAGCTTCCTATACAGTACCAACCCTTAAATACAACGGATTGTTTCATGTCAAGTTATGATCTAAGGAAAATTGTTCTCGAACATGATGGAACCATATGGTTTCTCGTGAAAGCAACCAGTCATGTTCTCTCTGGATTAATCCCCAGACCCTAGGACGTACACAACCATTAACAAAACAATCTGCAGTGCATTCGTGCATACTTGTAGATCCCTAGGTCTATAGGCTTGTGGTACTGTTCATTTTTCCTACAGACTGTTGTTTTTATCCTCATGTCCCAGAATGCAAAATATAAAAGACATCCTTCGCAGATAAGTTGGCCTATCTAGGAACTGAGAATATTCTAATAGGACTAGAGCCCGCGGTCGTTATCTCAGCCTGTGTTGTTGAATCAAGTCTGGGGAACTGGCTAGCGGAAGAACATAGGGACACCTGGTTAAATGCTCGAGATTGTCGCCAGTCGAAGGTTATGCTAGGTACATCACCTAGTGAAACCTGGATAAGGTTGGCACTTGAATGCAGTCGAACTCATGCTCGTCCCAGACAGTGACAAGGCATGGCAAGTTCAGATATCACTTTTGCAAAATAGGTAGTGTGAAAATGAGGTTGAAATATCACCTTATTTGATATGGATTCGACTTAGACGTAACTGACTCGGTGCGGACATGTTGGAATGATCTGCCGCAGGTATCCCCTCGTTCTATTAGAGACTTCCTTATAAGAATCGAATTGGGAATGAAGTTACACAAAAAGTCGTAGTCCAAGGTGTCTATATCCACGACGGACCTCTTGATTTAAGAATGAAGATGGCGGAAAGTAAAGCGACGCAGTTAGCGACCGCGTTAAGTAAAATGACGAAAACTTTATTAATCGATATTTTTGTAAGCAACAAAGTTCCGAACAGTGTAACGTGTGGAATTGTAAGTGATTTCATAACAAATTTGACCAAGATAAAGGATTATTATCGGGAAAATCGTAAAGAACCCCAGTGCAACTGTCAAACCGTTCAAATCATCGACCAGCTGATCTAGGAAAATACGAAATATTCTCAAAGTAATGAACAAATGATGATGATGATGATATTATTAAGGGGAGAAAACGGACTACTGAAATAATTGAATGTTGATAAGCACGAAAGAACAAACCTATTGTGTTTCAAAATAAATGTATTAGAGGTGCAGAGCAGAGGAAAAAATAATACTTCGTACGTAACGATATTGTGGGCAAGGATAGGCAACCAAAGATACAAGCGGCGCAATGTGACAACGCGCGAACTCGGATCCTCTCGGACCTGCTTGTCGATGTCAAAACAAAAACGAATGAGCATACACCTGTCAGAAGTCAAAATGACAACAAACATAAAATAAAGAACAAAAAGGTTAGTGAAGTTGTACTGCAGACACAAAATATACTCACTATGCCTAAATTCACTCATCAATTAGATAATGCTTCTAAAAAAGATGATTGGAAACTTGTAAGCCGTTCTTTGAAAAGAGAGGATTTACAAAAATTTGAATAATTGTATTCACAATAAATGCTTATATCTAGAATTTTGGTGTGTGTCAAAAAAAACACAAGTGTGAGCTCAGGAAATGTAACAGGGAAACCATACTATCTTGTATATGATTCAATAAACGAGTGAAAAAACATGAGGAAAAAACTCAATTCCCTGTCGCTATTGCACTAGCAATAGCGTGTCTGCTTATGTTGTGTTAGTGTCGTGTGTACATAAAGAGATTTTTTAGCTCAGCCGCTTCATTCTCTCTTGCATTCTATGATTTCCAAACGAAGACAAGGGTGAAAAAGAGGGGGTTTGGGACAGGAATCTGTAACAATGGAAAAAGAAAACCAGCAGAAAAATATTTCAACAATCATACTTCTTAAATGTCTAAACAAATCTACGAAAACATTTTACATAGCATGCAAGGTCATGAAAACGACTAAGGAGATAACACAAAAAATACATAACCTGCGATATTTCTTCAAATTCCATCTCTGTTTGACCGAGAGAGCCCCGATAGCCAGGTTCAGTCTTCCAAGTGATGCCGATTATGATCTATAGCTGTTTTAGAATCAGTATGGACCCAATAATCTGGGTTGACATCGCCCATATATTATGTCTTCGTGGAACTTGTTTAATTTGAAGAAAAATTTGCAAGTGTATAGTCGGAAACAATGGTACAAATTAAGTGTTCACTGTTCCAAAAGCTGTACATTTGCATGTCACTCGGCACAAACCAAACACAAAAGCACTTGATCTTGCAAATACACTTCTAGAAGCGTCCAGCGAAGTAACCTGTGAACAGCATGTTTTCAAGATGCCGAATATATATGCTTCATTGAAAGTCACAATTCGTGAGAAAAATGTAGACAAAGCATAGGTAAGTGAAATATGGCGAAGTGGTGCCCTTGGTACTCGTTTTTTATACAGAAGGAAAACTCAAATACCCGAAAGATAGACGATGAATACAGTTATGCGGCCGGTAGATCCTTTGAAAATTGTATTCTATCACAAAATTCACAACCCATTGGAAACAAGAAGGAATTAATCCAAGAGTTATTATTGAAGAACAAATCATGCCTATGCCTTTGTATCCAGGAACGTTGGAAATCTAAGAATCAGATCAAAAACTTTAACTTTGCGAGCTATAATCTCAAATCTAAGTTCTGTCGGGAAGAATATGAACGTGGGGGTACGGCAGTGCACGTGAAAAGTGACATTAAGTTCAAAAACAGACATGATTTGGAAAAATTGTCGGTATGTGGTGTTGTGGAAATCTACAGTTTAAATCAGCTGTGTGAACTCCAGTAAAAGTGTTGTGTTGTCCATCTATCGCTCTGAGTAAAATATCAACATGTTCGGCTATAGGCTTTTTCACCAGCGAGGGAAGAGAACAAAATCTTTTATCTCGTTTACTGGTCGACTGTCAAATCAAAGGTACCAGTTGGAGTGGAATAGCTGGTTGATATAGTAAGCTACTGTCATTGCTATCTCATCCACCATAGTACTCTCGATCTGGCTTATAATGATTTCAATTGATTTCCCAACATAAAAATATGGTTTCGGGGAAAGAGATTATCAGCAGATTCTGAAGAAACCTCCGAAACAAAGACGTATTTCAAGGACCATTGAAAAGACTACTACAGTGAGAGCATCAAAAAACTCTAGCATCGCCTGAGCAAAGCAAGTGTATTCAATGGAGATTATGTTGAAAAATAAATGACTACCAATAGAAAAAGCGCATTCTTGTTGCATTTTGACCTGACTTGTCAATTAACCCTCGTACAGTCAGACTCGCCATGATTTCACTAAATTTCAACAACAATCCTTGAACGTATTTACTGTTCAATTTTTCTCCCGAAATATTAAAAAAAAATATATACGACCCGTATAAATTACTACGTATTTCGCCGTCAAAATTAGTTGGGGAAAAACTCGGAACAAACTCTTCTATTCTGAATATTCAACATACTTAAAACCGCAAAAAGCGAACGGCCAGAGCCCGACTTTTCAAATTAATCCTTTGTTGACAACGCATTCGAAAATAATGGTTGGTATTTGGTAGAATTCGCAGCAACCTGAAGAACTTTGATCCTACCCCCTTTCGGGTGTGATTAATGTTATACGATTCGTTGTAAACCGGACGAAATTATGCCGTTTCACGCTAACAGACAGAAAGGCCGAAATAGGAATAATTGATTCGTCTTGCTTGGAAAAGTTGAATAGAAGGAATGAAGAATTTCAACAGGTTGTTGTTTGGATGGATATATTCTAGAGTAGTATATTGATGAGAAATTTCAGTATTGTTAACCTCGGACTGGAATTCGATTGAACTATTCTAGTTAGGGGAGAGTAATATGCTCTATGCCAGGGGTGCTCAAACGGTCGATTGCGCGGGTTTTTGAGTAGATCTCGAGAAGAAAAATTTTTTTAATAAGTAGGTAACTAAACTACAAAATGTTATTACGTAATAAAATAACACTCTGCTATCGGCAAAAGGCGGCTTTATCAAAGAAACGCGCGGTACTTGTCAAAGAAAAGCGGCGTTTTTTATTCTTGCCGCTTTTCTAGAAATTTCGAGCGGCGCGTTTGACGGGAATATTCGAGACTTTCTTTCACGCATATATGAATGTTGCGCCTGCAGGAATTGGAGTCATTCTGAATTATAACTTGAAGGCAATACTACGTCGATATAACGTGTATTATTAAATAGTACAAAATGAGTGCAGTGAAGAAATCTAAAACGTATCATTCAATAACGATTGGGAGGAAAAATTTTTCTTTTGTATGGTGAAGGATAAGTGCATTTGTCTTATTTGTCGTGCGTCAGTTGCAATACCTAAGTGTGGTAACTTAAACAGGCATCATAAAACGGTTCATAAAAACTATGAAAGGATTTTCCGCCACAGAGTGAATAAAGAAAACGAAAAGTATGTGATTTGATATCTTGTCTGAAAAAAGAACAAACCATGTTTACAAAATCAGCCAAACAATCAAAAGCTGCTACGATCGCGTCATTTGAAATATCTCATATATTGGCGGAACGCAAAAAGCCATTCGAAGATGGATCGGTTGTGATGGACGCATTAATTGGAGCGGGTGAGACTTTATTTGGAGATTTTAAAAATATCACAGAAATCATGTCTGCTATTAGAGAACTTCAGTTATCTCGTCCAACTGTCACAAGGCGTATTGAAGTCATGGCAGATAAACTAAAACATGATATAATGAAATTGTCCTACTTTTCTTCACAGTTCGACGAATCCACCGATATGACAGACACTGTCCAGCTAAGTTTTTTTATTCGGATGGTATTCAATGACGTGTTGTTCAAGGAAGAATTTTTGACAACCATTCCTCTGAAGGGGAAGACCCGTGGCGAAGATATATATGACGTTTTCTTCAATTTTGTAAAAAACTACAAGCAACCATTATAGAAATTAGTATGAATTACAACCGATGGAGCAACAGCAATGACTGGAAACAAAAACGGTTTTGAGGCATTGTGTCGAGCTAATGAAGATTTTCCTTATTTTTTTTCATTCCATTGCATTTTACATCAACAAGTTTTGTGTGTGTTAAAAAAATTTAAACACGAAGGAAATTATAGGCATTGCAACAAAAATTGTGAATTCCATCCGTACACGTAGCTTGCAACGTCGGCTCTTTAAGTTGCAGTTGGAAGATAGGGAGTCAGCTGAACACACTGATTTAGTTCTTCACACAGACGTCAGGTGGTTCACCCGAGGAAAATTCCTAGAAACATTGTCTGTCTCTGAAAAGCAAGGATCCCTCAGTTGAATTATGATGCTTATGATGCTGAATCTTCAAATATTTTGGGACAATTTGAAATGCGTTTTTATAATTGCTGTAAATTGGAAAATATAGCATCATTTATGAGTTATCCTTCTTCATGTAATATAATTGAGGAATTAGTAGAGAAAATCGCTCTTCAATTGACGGCAATGTTTGGGTCAATTTACTTGTGCGAGTCTGCATTCTCTGAAAAGAAGATAATTGAGTCAAAATATCGCAATCGACTAACTAACGATCATATGTCATCATACTTGTGATTAGCACTCAGTGGTTACGTACAATCTCATGAAAAGTATGCTGAGGACATGCAGACATGCAGTGCCAGGCTTCAACATCAAAAGTCACTCCTTAGTTAAGTTTAACACCATATATAACTCTTTTGTTTTGTAACAACCAATAAACTAGCAATTTTGAATGACTATGAGTTTTTTCATTGATACTATAGAGAAGAACCTTACTAAATCTAACCCAAAATATTGTACGGAAAGCCAATATCTATATATGCTACGGTACACTCTATCTAGGTAGGTAGGTATGTAGGGTGTATCGTGTATGTACGACAACCCTGCATCACACATACTTGCAGCCTCTCAGAGTCGATCGTAAGTAGTCTAAAAATATTGAAGTAGATCGCCACCAGTTAAAGTTTGAGTACCCCTGTTCTATGCGAAAGTACTTATAATAAGGATAGGGCCTTGCTTAATTCTACAAAGTCAATTCAGAAAGTATCGCTAATTTTGTGTTCTTTCAGGAAATACTGAATTTTAATTGAATGAAACAATGATCTTTGAATATTCACAATATTGATAGACTTATGCGCATTTCACCATATATTATAATAATATATAATGGTATATGCAGGTACTTAGCTAAATAAGAGGAAAATCAAATCAGGATTGATTCTTTCGAGAACTGAGAAGATTAAGTAATGGTGACGAATTTAGGTCTAATGAATTTACTGTTTAAATGATTTTTTGGAATCTTACTGTTGATTGATTTTCAATGGTTCCCATAGGTTATTATCCGTATATTTTGAACAGGCCTCGTATATCCAGTAATTCAACATCATAAACAGGCTCTAATCTATACCAAAAAGATACTATGTAAAATAATATTTTTTACGGAAAATATGATAATATTATGAAAATAATTTATTATCAGAAAATGATTGCAATTGGTGAAAATGGTTAACCATTGAACGTTTTTGAAAAACAAGAATAATGTCCCAATAGTTTTCAAGATCGTAACCACTTCTGATAATTTGTTTATTGTAAACATTATCCTCCGAGCAGATTCTATAGGGTGAAGAACTTCAGTCTGCTTATTCGTTTTTCATAAATGAAATTGTTGATGGATTCATTTTATGAAAATGCATTATAATATAAATAAAATGAAATAATTTTTAGCTTATTTTCACAATGTTTATTGTTGATAAAAGCAACCTAGCTGCAATAATAGGGGCATTAAAATTTCGTCATACTTTTACTTTGTGCGCAATTATTCAGTGATAGCTGAACGAGGTGTTCTAATTCAAATTTCTCAAAAACTTCATAAGCTTTATTTGCAGAAGACTTCAGAGTTAACCGAAATAATACAAACATACCTAAAAAGAAACGATCTTATTTCAAATTCGTTCATGACATAGGCACAAAATTTTTCTTCCTCCGTTAGTTACTCCGAAATCGAAATACCTCGATTGAAAAATTTGATAAATCTAGAAGAAAATTCGTGGATTAATTGAAATTCGTACCGGTCGTCTACCATCATAAAAATAAATTTCTATAACGTTCGAGCTGAAACATTTTTCATCATTGATTTTAATTCCATTTAATTTCCATAATCAATTCGTACTTTTCTGCGATCTTCAGGAAAAAGTGTAATTTCACAACAATCGCTCAAATAATATTCGTAGAATGGAGAGCACTGAAGCATATTTATTAATTCCTTTGTGAAACGTTGAAATCATGACATCAATTGCGAACCTCATTTAATAACGACATATATAATAAATTGAAATCCTTTCAAACATGATAATTAGAAAACAAGAACAAATGAGTGTATCCCATTTGCCAGGGATGATAAATGAGAATAGAAATTCAAACATAATAATGAACAGTGAAATTGAAAATATTACTGTTGCAGAGATTTCTATCAGGGGCATGAATCAAAGGTTTCTGCGAAAAATTTCCTGGCACGGTGGCTATCTCAAATTGGTAGTACAGGAGGAGGTGCTTATACTGGGTGATTCACCAGCGGCGCGGTGCTCTGTAGCTCGTAGAATCTTGAAGATTTCATTTTTGTTCGAACGGTATTGTATTTAGGAAGTAAAAATCTACTTCAGCAATTTATTTTGAAGCAAACAGGGTGTCCCAAATTTCTATAAATATCTTGGGAGGTTCTTTCAGATTGGAAGACCACTTTTTTTTTAAAGATTCAAGAGCGTCCTAAACTCTGCTATAATGTCTGTAAGTAATAAGTTTTTTTGGTGAGTAGTTTCGTCACAATATTTTTTTTCATAGAAATTCATGAAAATAGGCTCTCACATCATCTCATGCTCCTTCGGCCAGAGAGGATGAATACTTTTTTCCTTTCGTGTCATCATTGCCCAAGGATAGCTTTATTGATGAATTGAAATAGATTATCCTCATTTTATACAGGAGTGACTCCAAGAAATTATTGAATATTGTAATTTTAAAAATATCATATCTTGATTTTTTCAAATGGAACACCCTGTATTCTATCATTCATGTCAACGCATAAAATATTGTGCCATATTTTCGCAGAAGTAACCTTATCTTTATCTTCGACTAGTTTCGAAATAAAAAAAAAATAAACTAAAATAATAAAATCAGAGGTTGCGAAAGAAGAGTTTATTAGTACATATCGTTATACTCGATCAGAGAAATGCAGATATTTTAAGGTAGTCGTGTATGAAATACGTAAAAGATTGGTTTTTAGTGAGATGCTCTACAAGGTGTTGAACTATTTCAATGAGTGTTCGAAATGTTGCTAGTTTCTTTGTAGACACAACTCAGTCCTTCTGAAGAAAGGCCGTTGTTTCTCGACAACATTTGCGGATTAACTGGCTGAAAGGCGTCGACTATTCATTGTCTCATATCCAACTGTGTTGTAGAAGGAATCTGGTAAACGATTCTTTTAATAAAACCCGACAAGAAGAAATCTAGACTTGTAAGGTCCGGAGACTTAGCTTGTTTGTAAAAACATTATTCAAATGCTCCCTAACCTGATGTGAGTAATGTTCCTCTGCTCCATCCTGTTGAAACCACAAATATTGTCTTATATGCTCTGGTGCATCGGCAAGTAACATTGGTAGATGATCTTGCAGAAAATGTAAGTACATTACACTATTTAGGTGCCCGTCGAAAAAGTGCGGCCCAATTAGATATCCATCTACTATTGCGGCCCATACATTCAAGGACCAACGATGCAGGTGATCTATTTGTCTCATGAAATGTGGATTTTCCGTGACGTAATAATGAAAGTTGTGCCTGTTAACAAGCCCATTCTTGTGGAAAGTTGCCTCGTCCGAGAAAAGAACTCTGCTAAACATATTCGAATTTTCCGCTACTTTGTCACTTGCCCAATTGGAAAAATTGATTCGATTCTCATAGTCTTGATTGTTCAGTTCCTGGTGCAGCTGTACATGGTATGCATGAAATTTTTTCACTTTCAAGATTCTCTGGACGGACGTTTGACTTATATCTGTTAACTGAGAAATCTCTCTTTGGCTTTTATATGGATCCTCTGTCACTGTCAACAAAACTGATTACTGGTTGTCTTCAGCTGTAGCAGTTTTTGGTTGTTCATGTTTTGGTAATGCGATATTACCCGTTTCGATAAATCTAATTGGAAGTTTTTCAAAGCATCTTGCATCAGGATGCCTCTTATCAGGAAACCTTCGTGCATAAACTCTACTTACCAACAAAGAATTTCTTTGGAGAACTTCATGGCAGTCAATTGAGAAAATTGGGTTCAAACCTCATTTTAATTATGTTTAATAACGAAATACTGATAAGTTTACCATGTAAAATTCAGAATATGATATGTCCGGATACCTGACAGAAGGCACAAATAATAAGAAATGTCAACAAATACCTTGATTTACGTTTTAATCATCTTGATTGTATAATTCGTTAAACAAATCTTGTTTATGTTTCATATATTACTACTTGAATCATTACAGAAAAAAACTTCTGAGCGAATAATGATGCACGTTGATGAGTTTGATACGGTTTGTGGAATTTTCATCCAAAATTGTTACAAATAATCGAATATATCGAAAATTATCGAAGATAACGATAAGGTTACTTCTGCAAGAATATAGCACAAGATTTTTTGCGTTGACATAAATAATAAAATACAGGGTGTTCCATTCGAAAAAATCAAGATATGATATTTTTAAAATTACAATATTCAATAATTTTTTAGTCACTCTTGTATAAGATGAGGATAATCTATTTCAATTTATCAATAAAGCTATCCTTAGGCAATAAGAAAACGAAAGGAAAAAAGTATTCATCCTCTCTGGCCGAAGGAGCATGCGATGATGTGAGAACCTATCTTCATGAATTTTCACGGAAAAATATTTTGACGAAATTACTCACCAAAAAGACTTAATATTTAAAGACATTAAAGCAGAAGTTAGGTGAACAGAAAAGTGGTCTTTCAATCTGAAAAAACCGCCCAAGATTGTTTTATGAAAAATTGCTGAGGTAGATTCTCACTTTCTTAATACAATACCGTTCGAACAAAAATGAAATCTTTAAGAGTGTACGAACTACAGAGCACAGCGCCACTGGTGAATCACCCAGTATATTACATTGGTAAAAGCAGGTACTTTGCTTAACCCTTAACAGGCGTACAAGTGGGGTCTTGTAAGGATCCCAATGTTCCATATTCCTTTTTCTTCTTTTCATTTTTAATGAATGACAACAGCACCTCAAGCTATGTATCAGTTTATTCCTCCTTATTCAGTCCTATTCAAAAATTCGGTGTGAATAACACTGTTGTTCATCGAAAAATGAGAAAAATCGTAAGCGCGCAGGATGTTACCAGTGTCCACGCAAAAGTGATAAAAAGTTAATACCAAATGTGAGTTATGTCAAAAATTTGTAGGCCACATTTATACAGTTAAAAAGAAAACATAATCTGTTCAAACTTTTTTAATGATTTATTTTCTCAAAATTTTATTTTGTGTTTTTGCTCGAATGTTTCATTTTGTTTTTGCCAATACATTTGACATTTACTAAATAACAATTTGTTTTTCATTACATTTACTAATAAATATATAGTTTTGAAGTAAAATATGTTTTTGTGGCGTTCTTAACTAACTCTACAAGCAACAAAATCACTCAATAACTTGAGGCTTTAAAAATGCATGGGCATCTACGTTAATTTCAATGTCTTGAGTATTCAAAGTCGTGTGATAAGAGAAAAATCCCAACACGGGTGCTTATTTTATGAACTGAAAAGATTTACTTCACAATTTCAGTGTGCAATTCCTAAGATTTTTCCCAGTATTAAAATGACCAATCAAAAATATAATATACTAGCATACTAGGCCACGCGTTGCTGTGGATTGAGGTTTTTGTAATATCACATTGTAGTAACAATTCAGAAGACGTTAGTTCGGGAATATTTTAAGAGGAACGGTAGGAAAACATCAGTTACGGGAACCATGCTTTTTTTATAGATGGCATTTGTAAAAAAAATATGGTGACCTCCATGACGGATTTTCTACTACCATTACCTCTTAGTACAATGAAATTATTATTTACGAACAGAAACGTTAAAGCTGGTATATCAATTCACTGCATTGGGATTTGAAGGGGAAGGATTTTGAACACGAATGATATTAAGCAGAAACCAATACAAAAGAGCAGCTAGTCCGCTGCCTCTGTCGTTCTTGTACTTGTGCTGTAGTTATGTTTCGTTCTCGTGCCGCTCTTGATCTCATAATTCGCAGGGAGCACGACGAAAGCGACATCTGATGGTAGCGTAAAATCATGCTCGGCAATGGTATGACATGTGAAAGATCCGTATAAATAACAGTGAATTGTTTCAAAAAATGAATTTAAAAATAAATATGTGTTATAAAAATCTGTGATCGTGTTTTTAAATTGAAAAACTCATTACGATGGAAAAAGTGTGTATAAAAAATTAAGGAAAAAATTCTTTGAAAACAAGCTTTTATTTAAATGCGCTAAAATGAAAAAAATAAACTTTTGCACTAAAACTTTTACCGTTAATTCATAACGTCATTTCAAATTTAACACATTTGACACAATTTATATGTTATAATATAAAAGCTTGTCGCGAGATATAAGTACTCGTATTTACTTTATCAGTTTGAAATATTAACAGGTAGGCATAACATATAAATTGTGTCAAATGTGTTAAATTTGAAATGACGTTATAAGTTAACAGTAAAAGATTTAGTGTGAAAGTTAATTTTTTTCTATTTAGCGCATTTAAATAAAAGGTTGTTTTTAAAGAATTTTTTTTAAACTTAATTTCATTTTTTAGTTATTCTTGGCAATCTTTCATTTGGTACCCATATTGTAGGAACGAATAAAAGAAAATTATCCGCCATTTCGTTTTGCATTAAGAATAATTGGTCCACCGCCTTGTTGGATTTAGAATGACGTCACATAGTTAATCATGCATTGTCATCCAAACTCAACGTGTATACAAAATTTCAGCTCAGTTGGTTGAGTTCAAGTGCCTTAAAATTGAGTTGTAAGATTTTACCCGAACATACAAACATACATACATTGCAAGTTAAATAAAAGCTTGTAAATATGTTTATAAATAACTAAAAGGAGTTTTAAGAATCCCATGGGGTTAACCTGTGAAATGTAAACAAATTTGATACATGACAACTGCAATAATGAAAATTACAAAAGTGTTGATTGTTAATATGATTTTCAGAAATAAAATGAAAAATTAATGGCAATGTAATTGCGAATCGTAATTTGAACATACATTACCCTAGTTGCATTGTTTCTGAATAATGTTACACACTACTTTGTTTTTCTTTTAACATCATTTATCCATTTATTTCTTCCATCCATTTATTTCCACTTGACCACTGGAAATGTGTAAAATTCACATATACTGTTTCTAGCTGTATTTTTGCAATCAACAACACAACAACTATTATGGATCATTTTTTATTTAATGTTAACGTGTTTATTTATGATAAAAGCATGATTTAACGATAATTTGACCACATCGAGCGCTGTGATCGATTCAGCTGTCCCCACTATATACTCCGCTCCCTGCCAACGTTCGTCACGTTGTTCTTGAGATTCTTGTACACGACCCTCTGCTGTCCTGATTCTTTGATCTGTATTTCTAGCTGCGATTTGTTCTGTCAACTGATGAGCTCTTTCAACACGTTTGGGTCGTGCCCCTCCGCTCATCTAATTGTTGAGGTTAAATTTTTTCGGTGGCATTTAATAATGATAATTCAATTGTTTAAAAATCAGAAAAAAACTGAAAAACTTGCTATTATAGCACATTGAAATGGTAAGTGCAAAATAATTTTTAATAGAGGTCAAATATAAACAATTAAAAAATATTTGTATTATTATTGAAAGAATGTGGGGAGCTTTGTACCTTTTTCTCATTGATTTATTAATTAAGTTTTAAGACTATGTGATAAAACATAAAAATTGTTGCATCACCCTACTTTTACGACAATACTATATAAATTTTTAGGTTGGTCATGCAAGTCGCTTGGTAACTTTCATAAGTGTAAAATAAGAAGATATCATTCAAAAGAGATGAGTTCATGATGGAAAATATGAACAATTTTCGAGTAAATGAAAAATTAAAAAATTCTACCATCTTCAAACATTCGCGAAGAGACCAATCAACTAGCATCGAATGGTTACTAATCATTTTCAAAATCGAGTGTTTCCTCCCCGGGCCCTAATTTTGGATGTACTCTTGAGTCACTAAGTCCCAAAATTCTGAAGCAGAATTTCTAGTTGTTGGAGTGTTCTACAAGGCATCCTACGTTGCTGAATTTGCCACCCCATGTTGTCCCAAACTTGTTCTATGGGATTCAAGTCAGGACTTCTGACTGGCCATCTTAAAATTTCAATTTCGGCATTTTACAGAAATTCTGTAACTACTCTAGCTGCATGAGGCCGAGCATTATCATGCATATAAATGAAGTTTTTGCCAATCAATGAGCCGAAGGGTACAACATGGGGTTCAAGGATATATGCGATGTATCTGGCCGCTGTCACTCTTCCATTATTCACTAGGACTAACTCAGTTCAACCATGGAAAGAAATGCCTCCCCACAACATTATAGAGCCCCTCCAAAATTTTCGGTTTGCCGGATATTGCATTGCTGATACCGTCTCCCAGGTCGTCTGTATACAGGCATGCGTCTATCAGAACCTGGACTCGTCGGAGACGAGAACATTCGACCATTCTGGAATACCCCAATTTGCATGTTTCCTCGCAAACTGAAGTCTTGCAACTCGATGCTCTCTGGTGAAACGAGGGGCCGGTAGAAGCCACCCTTGGTCTGATATCGTCTTCTCTGAGCCTGTTCCTAACAGTTTGCAATGAAATATGCACAATTCTGGAAAGTGCAAGTTCATTTTTTAGCATTCTACCCGTACAGTGCCGAACTCTTAGTTCAGTTAAACGAAGCCAACTATCATCAACTGGTGTTGTTATCCGATTTCTTCCCAGTCCGGCCCTTCTTCCATATTCCCCCTGTTTCGTGGTACCGATTAATTGCTCTTGAAATTGTGCTTTGGTTAACATTCAACAAGTTAGTTACATCTCTTACCACTTCATGATCACTCAAATAGCGTCCAGGACGTTCAGCAACCATTACAATAAATTCAAATATTCGAAAATCAACAAGAAACACAGAAAACTTGCATTAATTTAGCGTGAAAACTGAAGAGTAACTGAATGAACACTGATGGTCAAATAAACTCATTCTTGTTTCAGAAGTGTTTGAGATCATATGGAAACAAATGTTAGTACATAGATAAGATTTTTTTCCTCTTTTACCGTTGGCTTCGCCCCTCCTCTAGAAGTTTTACAATTCTTACCACTTCATGATCACTCAAATAGCGTCCAGGACGTTCACCAGCCATCACAATAAATTCAAAGATTCGAAAGTCAACAAGAAACACCGAAAACTTGCATGAAAACTGAAAAGAAATTGAATGAATACTGATAGTCAAATAAACTCATTCTTATTTCAGACGTGTTTGAGATCATATGAAAACAAATCTTACTACATAGATAAGATTTTTTCCCCTCATATGTCCAAAAACATATGTTGCCAAAGAAACTGCGACCGAGCTGCTTAATCGATTGTGGAATTCAGAATACCAGGTGACGCCACAATTTTGTGGTGTGTGTACTTACATGTATATATTCGAATAATAGAGTTTTGAACAATGAAGCACAAATATGTGAAAAGCCGGAATAATTTCACTTTATTATTTTCATTATAATATGAATTTAATTTACACTTCAGTCTAAGTAACACGTGGCCGGCTATGCTAACACCAAAGATTTTAAAAGTAGGAATAATTGAATTCCACGGTATTTGTTTTACTACAAAATAAATTTAACTTATACTTTAGCCTCAACAACACGTGGTGGTTATGCTATCAAATTGTAGCTTATATGACACATTTGTAGACTTAACATAGCAGCGCTATGTATTGATTACTTGACTGCAATCCAGTCAACAGATATAGCTATCTGTTAAAATCGTTTGGAGTTAACAGATAATTGTGAAGCTCAAATAATAGACAAATAATCTGCAATAAAATAATATTGCGGCTATTAATACAGATGTCAGCTATCCTATCTTTCAAGTTGGATCAAACTGCATAAGGTGTGCAAATTTAATTTAAAATCGGTTAAGTAGTTTAGGAGTCCATCTCGGACAAACAACGTGACACGTGATTTATATATATTAAGATTAACTCAAATTTAAATTCTTTTCTCTCAAGTTATCATTTTAATATACACCATACCAAGAAATCAACCCACAATTTCAATCTTTCAGATTTTCTTTTTACTAAGCATTTAATAATTGACATATGTTTCTTCGGATATATCCGGACAAATACCAACGAAATTCTATATTTTCCTAAGCGCATATGATGCTCCCACGAGAAAAAATGAAGTAATAAATATAGACTTCGTAAGAAATCGCCACATATCGATAAGAGCAGTTGCAATGGTTTAGATGACCTAGATTGGACATAAACAACAATGGGCTAAGGCCTTGGGGTGTCCCATTCAACTATTTCCAAAATGATTCGCAGGTACATAGAGACTGGTAGTCATGAACGGTGACGTGGGCAACGATGGCCTCGAGCAAAAACGGTGATCCATGACCGTTATTTAAGAATCTCCTCGTTAAGACAACGGTTCTCTACTACTAGGTACCATCAAATGCAACTTCGGCAAAACAGTATGGGGAAAATTACCACTGCAACAACTCCCCGAAAATTTGGTTTCAGGCTTCGTGTAGCAGTTCTAACTGCAGCACATCGAAAAGCCAGATTGAGTTTTGCTCGAGAACATATCAATTCATTAGAAACTGACTGCGAGATAGTTTTGTTCATAAGTGAGTCGAGATTTTGTCTTTGTCATTACGATCGATGTTATGTAATGCACAGACGTCTAAATGAGAGATAAGCCCAGTGAAACCGGTGACTTTTCCACCACCTATGATTTCTGATGGGGACTCTATGATGGTGTGGGGATGAATTTCATTGAATGTCCGCACTGATCTGGTTATCGTAAATAATGGAAGTCTGATTGCTCAAGGGTACGTTACATAGATCTTTAGGAAATATCATAGAGTAGATATCATGCCAGAGGAGAAAATATACCGTTAAACGGATTTTTGTAGACTTGCTTTTTTTCATTATTTGTTTTATTTGTACCATTTCCATTTCGATAGTTCTCGACGATTTACTTAGTTCTGGAAGAATAATTCTTTAACATATCTAAATTTCTAAATAAATTAGAGTTTTCTTTTTTGTGCGTTATTTTTTTTGGCGCAGTATATTTGGCGATAATAAAAATAGATGTGGTATCTGATATCTCTAATTTTTTAAATCACCCTGTGTCACAGAAAATATGGCAGATAAACCAATCTGTTTGTGGCATCTATAGTTTTTACAAGACATATTATGGTGTCGCAAAATCGGCATTTATCTATCTCTACTTGTAACTGAAGATTCCAGATGAAACCTTCGAGATTGGAACACCCGAAACAAAAGAGAACAAGAGCTTTTTGATTGAGTACATGATCTTCCCTTGTATATAATTCAATAAAATGATTTTGGGAACAGAGATTCCACAAGATATTGAAACACAAAACCTCAATTCATCTCCTCAAATTTCAGTTATGATTTCTAGATTCCATATTTCAAATTTGATGATTCAACCATTAGCATAAATATTTCATAAAGTTATAATAACGAGCAAAACATAAACATGTCATGAACATCGACCCAATTTGTATTGGAGAGTATTTTTACGAGTCAAAAGGATATATTCGATTTTGGTCTGCGTTCATCTAACTTGAAATGTTTCCCTAAGTTTAGTTCAGAGTGAAATAAATATTTGAGTACATTTTATTTATTTAAAGGGATCTTCCCTGCCTTTTGTCCTTTCCAATAACTTTGTTGTGCGAATTAAATGTGAGTGCAAATTCTTATCAAGTGGAAGTAACAGCTCCGAAGAAGCTCCATAGGAGTTATTGATAACTCGAGAAGCAGGCTAAGGAACTTATTGTTATATATACGAAAAGTGGGACTTTTGCGGGAAATATATTACTAATGCTTGGCTTCCAGATAACTATAAGTATACATAATATGAACTTGAAAGTGCATTATATCAACTCTTAAAGGGTGTCATCTAACGTTTATTAAGTCATCATAAACACCTCAAAGAAGTCTAGAGAACACTTCTGAATATCGATATATCGTATCCAGAACGATCAATATGGAGCATTTTTTTCAAGAAATGAATACCTGCATCAATTTCTCACCAAATTATGTAGAGTGCCGCAACAGATTTCAGTTTTTTTTAACTAAAAATGCAGCAGATGCGACGCTGCTTTATAATCATTTCATGTATGTGTTTGAAATCAGTTGGTTGGCACTTTGTTTCTGTTGTAAGCATAAATAAAAGATTCAAGTTTTGTTCTGGGAAGTAGCCCAAGTGTCATAAACCATTTATGGTCGCGTTTCAATGAAACAGGTAGCGTAGAAGAACGCCATACAGGTAGTTTCAGGATTACTACAGTCGCCCAAGACCGATTTTTGGTTTTACAAGCCAGAAGAGATCGTACTACCACAGCATCTCAATTAGCTCAAGAGCTATCACGAGTTCATAATGTACAAATTTTCGACCAAACTGTGAGAAATCGACTGCACGAAGGTCAACTCCACTCCAGACGTCCTTTAAGAGTTCCACAACTGACCCATGGAAATCGCGCTGCTCGTTTAGCTTGGTGCTAAGAACACGTAAACTGGGATCAAGAGAGGTGGGCCACAGTTCTCTCTAGTGATGAATCTAGATTAAGTTATTATCCCGATTTGGGAAGAATTCGAATATGGAGGGAACCTGGAAAGTAAAACCGTCTCCAGCATACTCGAGAAGTTGTTAGACAGGGAGGCGGATCAGTGATGTTTTGGGGAGGTATACGCCTTGGTGGAAGAACTGACCTCGTTTTCATACAAAACAACCTCACGGGAAATTCTTACGCAAATAAGATAGTTTCACCTGTAATAGTACCGTATCCCCAAACAATGGGTCAAAATCCACTCTTCCAACAAGATAATGCCCCTCCATACGTGCAAGAGTTGTCTTGAATGTTCTTGAAGCGAATGATATCGATCTTCTACCATCCTGCTCCCCAGATCTGAATCCCATCGAGCATGTGTGGGACACCCTAAAAAGAAATCTCCTGCGTCAAAACGTCTTCCATCATGAACACGAGCTTCGATTAGCAATTCAGGGGGCTTGGAATGACTTAGGCCAAAATGTAATCGACAATTTAATATTGAGCATGCCGCGACGATGCCAAAGTGTCAATAATAACAGAGGTGGACCTTCTGGGTACTGAAAAATATAAGTGCTTCCATATCGTTTCGAAAATATTAGTTCAGGATTTTTTTTTGTGTTTTACCCAAGTTCGTCATTAACAAATTTCAATTTTTTTTTTATAATAGGTGTTTTGGAGAACTCGAATATTATTTTGTTTTCTTGAGAATACATTATATACAATACATCCTAACAAATACCGAAAGATTTCTATAAATGCTATTCATCAATTCATATTTTAAAGATATTGGTAAGTGTTCCCTAGACTTTTTGAAGTGTTTATAATACTAGAAAAGATGCTAATTACAAACTCGTTAATTATGCAGCCAAAAGTTTTATTATTAACAAGTCAGGTAAAATGAATGTTGTTGCTTGTATAAAATTATACCCAGAAGATTCCTGGTTTTGGTATCAAAAGAAAAATGTTATGAATCTCAAATTCGTTAAAGAACCAGGTCACTATCGTTGTAATACACTACGCTAAGAAATTAACGCATAAAATCAAAAATTCAAATTTGATCGGAAGAAGTTTAAATACGTTCTTAGAATTATTTTTCCAGTAATCTACCATCACTAAAGAATGCTTGAGAACATCATACATGAAGTTGGAATATCATAGAAATTGAAGCAAAATTAAAAATGGAATATGTAAGACGTTACGATGCAATATATATATATATATATATATATATATATATATATATATATATATATATATATATATATATATATATATATATATATATATATATATATATATATATATATATATATATATATATATATATATATATATATTCTTTTGAAAAGAGAGGATTTACAAAAATTTGAATAAATTGTATTTACAATCAATGCTTATATCTATAATTTTGGTATGTGTCAGAAAAAACACAAGTGTGAGCTCAGGAAATCTAACAGGGGAACCATACTATCTTGTATATGGTTCAATAAACGAGTGAAAAAATCTGAGGAAAAATCTCGTTTCCCTGTCGCTATTGCACTAGCAATAGCTTGTCTATTTATATTGTGTTAGTGTCGTGAGTACAAAAAGAGTACCAAAGATTTTTCTGCTTAGCCGCTTCATTCTCTCTTGCATTCCATGATTTCCAAACGAAGACAAGGGTGTTTATATCGGATATTTCCAAATCTATCAAAAATTATTACATGACATGTACGATTCAAACTAAAGATGAATGATTTCATATCATTCTGATTCATTTCGTTTCAACTATCGGTCAGTCTGCTTCGAACCTCATCCATGGTATCTAGCTGGTTTTGCAGGCTTCTTAATATTCTATTGAGAATGTCCTTGGCATGTTAGATAGGATTAAGATCTGAACTTCATGTAGATCACTAGATTCAAGTGCTTTCGTGATCCTGACGATAATTCCTAACGGTATGAACTTGGTGAGGTCTGGTTTTATCATTCATAAACATGTTTGCTACTCTAAGCATTAAGGGTTCCATTAGTTAAGATGACCATATCAGTGTTATTTGAATTTGTATAAGTACCATTTTCATTTCGATAGTTCTCAACGATTCCCTAGTTCTGGTAGCTGTATGAAAAAATAATTCTGCAACATATCTAAAATTATGAATAAAATTGAATTTTCGATTTTGAGCGTTATTTTTTTGGCGCAGTATATTTGGCGATAATCAAAATACAGGAGGTATCTGAAATCTCAAATTCTTGAAATCATTCTGTGTCACAGAAACTATGACAGATAGACCAATCTGTTTGTGGCATCTATAGTTTTTTCAAAACATATTATGGTGTCGCAAAATCGGCATTCCTCTTCTTCTATTTGTGATTAAAGATTCTACATGAAACCATCGAAAATAGAACACCCTAACCAAATTCCACAAGTACTTTTTAATTGAGTACATTATCTTCCCTTGAATATATTTCAATTAAAAGGATTTTGGGAATGAAGATTCCACAAGATATTGAAACACAAAACCTCAATTCATCTCCTGATGTTTCAACTAGGATTTCTAGATTCCATATTTTAAATTTGATGGTTCAACCATTAGCATAAATATTTCATAACGTTATAATAACGAGCGAATATAAACATGTCATGAACATCGACCCAATTTGTTTAGGAGAGTATTTCTACGAGTCAAAAGGATATATTCGATTTTTGTCTGCGTTCATATAACTTGAAATGTTTCTCTACCTTTAGTTCAGATAGAAATAAATATTTGAGTACATTTTATTTATTTGGAGGGATCTTTCCTGCCTTTTGTCCTTCCCGATAACTTTGTTGTGCGAGTTAAATGTGATCACAAATTCTCATCAAGTGGAAGTAACAGCTTCGAAGAAGCTTCTTGAGAGTTATTGTTAACTCGGGAAGTATTAAACGGCTAAGGAACTTATTGTTGAATATACGAAAAGTTGGAGTTTTACAAGAAATATATTACCCACGCTTGGCTTTCACAAATAACTAAATGTATGCGTAATATAAACTTGAAAGTGCATAATGCTTAACTCTGTAAGGGTATCATCTAACGTTTATTAAGTCATCAATGAAATAAAAGAAGAGATGCTAACTACAAACTCGTTAATTATGCAGAGAAAAGTTTTATTTATTGACATGTCAGGTAA
Source organism: Cryptolaemus montrouzieri (assembly GCA_013387265.2). NCBI lineage: Eukaryota > Metazoa > Arthropoda > Insecta > Coleoptera > Coccinellidae > Cryptolaemus > Cryptolaemus montrouzieri. The sequence goes on from JABFTP020000103.1 coordinate 34,525,021, forward strand.
AATCAATATTGTTGCTTGTATAAAATTCTACTCAGAAGATTTCTGGCTTTGGCCTCAGAAGAAAAATTTTATCAATCTCAAATCGTTTGAGAACACCAGGTCATAGTCGTTGTGGTACACTACTCTGAGATATCAACGCACAGAATCGAAAGTTCAAATTTATTCAGAAGAAGTTTAAATATAATTGAGAATTATTTTTCCAGTATTCCACCATCACTTAGGAATGTTTGAGAACGATATACATGAAATTGGTACTCATCGAAGTTGAAGCAAAGCTAATAATGAAATATGTAAAACGTTTTGATGCAATAAAAGTCGCCAAAACCTATTAATACTGGATATTTCCGCATCTAGCAAAAATGACTACATGACATGTACGATTCAAACTAAGAATGAATGATCTTTTAACATTCTGATCCATTTCGTTTCAACTATCGGTCAGTCTGCTTCGAACCTCATCCACAGTATCTGGCTGGTTTTGCAGGCTTCTTAATATTCTATTGAGAATGTCCTAGACATGTTCGAAAGGATTAAGATCTGAACTTCATGTAGATCACTTGATTAAAGTGCTTTCGTGATCTTGAAGATAATTCCTATCGGTATGAACTTGGTGAGGTCTCGTTCTATCATTCTTAAACATGTTTGCTATAAATGGTAACTCTAAGCAATCAGGGTTTCATTATTTAAGATGACCAGAACAGTGTTTTTTCAATTTGTATAGGTACTATTTTCATTTCGATAGTTCTCAATGATTCCTTAGTTCTGGTGGCTAAGTGGAAAAATAATTATTTAACATATCTAAACTTCTGAATAAAATTGAATTTTCGATTTTGTGCGTTATTGTTTTTGACGCAATGTATTGGCGATAATCGAAATACAGGTGGTATTTGAATTTTAAAATTTTTGAAATCAACCTGTGTCACAGAAACGATGACAGATAGACCAATCTGTTTGTGGCATCTATAGTTTTATCAAAACATATAATGGTGTCGCAAAATCGGCATTCCTCTTCCTCTACTTGTAATTAAAGATTCTACATAAAACTTTCGAAAATGGAACACCCAAAACTAAATAGCACAAGAGTTTTTTAGTCGAGTACATGATCTTCCCTCGTATGTATTTCCATTAAAAGGATGCTGGGAATAGAGATTCCACAAGATAGTGAAACACAAAACCTCAATTCATCTCCTCAAGTTTCAGTTACGATTTCTAGATTCCATATTTCAAATTTAATGGTTATACCATTAACATGAATATTTCATAACATTATAATAACGAGCAAACATAAACATGTCATGAACATCGACCCAATTTATTTGGGAGAGTATTTTTACGAGTCAAAAAGATATATTCGATTTCTGTCTGCGTTCATCTAACTCGAAATGTTGCCCTAAGTTTAGTTCAGAGAGAAATGAATATTTGAGTACATTTTATTTATTTGAAGGGATCTTTCCTGACTGTTGTCATTTCCAATAACTTCGTTGTGCGAGTTAAATGTGAGCGCAAATTCTTATCAAGTGGAAGTAACAGCTTCGAGGAAGCTTGTTAGGAGTTATTGATAACTCGGGAAGTACTAAACGACTGAGAATTTTATAGTTATATATACGAAAAGTGCGACTTTTGCAGGAAATATCTTACTCACGCTTGGCTTTCACGGGTGTTGAAACACACCATCTTTTGTGTATTTTAAAATGGCCTACGACTCCATGAAGATGCAGGAGAAGGACAGTTTCAGATACCATCACACTTGGTGAAACTGATACAGCTTATTATGGGCAAGGTAGAGTGCAGAGCCAGGGTAGGTAACGTGCTGTCAAAAACATTTGTGACGTTTAATGGCCTCAGGCAGGATGATTCTCATTTCTGCATGCCATTCAATATTGCACTTACTAAGGTCGTCAGATTGTCAGGTATAAACACAATTGGAACAGTATACAACAAATCGGAACAAATACTTGCATATGCTGATGACATTGATATTATAAGCTGGACGGAGAGAGGTGTTAAGAAGGCATACAGAGCCCTGAAATATGCTGCCCTAACAATGGGTCTGCAAATAAATACTAAAAAAACCAAATACAACACGTCGGCTGAAATAAACCGTAGAATTCTATCAGCCTCTAGATGCTCCTTCTCTCTTATGCCACAACTAACATCTCGGAACATTTCAAGGCCAACCAAATGCAAGCTATATAAAACAATCATTGGGCCTGTATTAACTTACGGGTCAGAGACGTGGACTCTCACCAAAAAAATCAGCAATAGATGTGGTATCTGATACCTCAAATTTTTTAAATCACCCTGTGTCACAGAAACTATGGCAGATAGACCAATCTGTTTGTGGCATCTATAATTTTTTCAAGACATATTATGGTGTCTCAAAATCGGCATTCCTCTTCCTCTACTTGTAATTAAAGATTCTTCATGAAACCTTCGAAATTGAAACAACCTAGCCAAATTACACAAGAGCTTTTTAATTGAGTACATTATCTTCCCTTGTATATATTTGAATTAAAAGGATTCTGGTAATAGAGATTCCACAAGATATTGAAACACAAAACTTTAATTCATCCCATATTTCAAATTTGATGGTTCAACCATTAGCACAAATATTTCATAAAGTTATAATAACGAGCAAACATAAACATGTCATGAACATCGACCCAATTTGTATTGGAGAGTATTTTTTACGAATCAAAAGGATATATTCGATTTCTATCTGCGTTCATCTAACTTGAAATGTTTCTCTAACTTTAGTTCAGAGAGAAATAAATATTTGAGTACATTTTATTTATTTAAAGGGATCTTCCCTGCCTTTTGTCCTTTCCAATAACTTTGTTGTGCGAGTTAAATGTGAGTACAAATTCTTATCAAGTGGCAGTAACAGCTTCGAAGAAGCTTCTTGAGAGTTATTGTTAACTCGGGAAGTATTAAACGGCTAAGGAACTTATTGTTATATATACGAAAAGTTGGAGTTTTGCAGGAAATATATTACCCACGCTTGGCTAACAACAGATACCTAAAAGTATACGTAATATAAACTTGAAAGTGCATAATGATTAACTCTTTGAGGGTATCATCTAACGTTCATTAAGTGTTTAGATAATACTAGAAGATATGGTTATTACAAATTCGTTAATTAGGCAGCGAAAAAATTTTAATATTGATAAGTCAGGTAAAAATAAATGTTTTGCTTATATAAAATTCAATTCAGAAGATTCTTGTTTTTGGTCCTAGAATAAAAATTTCATGTACCTCAAATCGTTTAAGAACACCAGGTCATGGTCCTTGTGACACACAGCTCTGAGAAATGAATGCACAGAATCGAAAATTCAAATTTATCCAGAAGAAGTTTAAATATGTTTGAGATATTTTTTCAATAATCCACTTCTACTAAGGAAGCTTGAGAACAATATAAATGAAAATGGTACTAATAGAAAATGAAACAAATCTAACAATGGAATATGTTAAAAGTTTTGATGCAATAAAAGTCCCCAAAACTTATTTATATCGGTTATTTCCACATCTCGCAAAAATTATTTCAAACAAATATTTTCTATTAACAAAACTGAGGGTTTTATAATATGTTTTCCTTCAGTGGCGAAGAACTTTCGGCATTGATCAATAATAAGCTGACACTAACGAATTCCACTAGGTTTGATTAAGTTTCGAGTTTCCTGATAAAGAATCGTCTCAAGGAGATTATAAAACATTTAACATACATGGTGAATATCTCTTTCTCTTCTGGAACTTTTCAGACAGACTGAAGATTGATAAGATCATACCAATTTATAAAAAGAGGAATAGTGAACTGATGAAAAAATATTTGAATACTCTTTCTTGGATCGATTTATGAATTTTTGGAAACGCACAGGATTATGCATGAAAATCAGTTTGGTTTTCGTCTGAGGCACAAATGCTGCGAAGTATGCTACGCCATATAGAGTCGGGGAGTTGCACGGCTGGAATATTCTTGGACTCGAGTACATGTACAATTCAAACTAAAAATGAATGCTCTTATAGCATTCTGATCCATTTCGTTTAAAATATCGATCTGTCTGTTTCGAACCTCATCTCAGGTAACTGGCTGGTTTTGCAGGCTTCTTAATATGAATATTAATATGATAATGAGATAAAGTACACCCTTCATGCCAAAAGTAACTGTTTTAACCTTGAAGTGTGGACGTGGAGGCTCACTGGCTCCTTAATGTTTCGAATTTGCTTGTTTTATGTTATGTATGCGCAGTAGCTCAATATATTCAGCGTTAGTACCACAGAACAGACACTAATGAGAAATATAAACTCAGTGCTTCGACATAGGAAACAATATGGCTGTCGCTGCAAAGAAACTAGCGCTACGCCTGCCGTTATGGAAAACTAAACCGAAAGCCGCCTCATTTGAATTCTAGATTTCCCACGATCGAATTTAACTTGAATGAAATGGGGTATATGAACTAGTCTGATCGATGCAGAGTATTTCTGCTTCAATTAGACTGTTCAAAAATTGAGAAAATAATGAGTATTTTTCACAATAACACTTTTATTTTAAAATAACAAAAATAACCATATATACAGGAAACATTTCCAGAAATTAAACAAATTCTTAACACATGTAAATCAAAATATAAATCACATATCACAGAAAATAGGTACATTCTAACATTCAAAATAAAAGAAATTCTGAAATATTGTTGTCAGCCACAATATTGTTCCTCCATTGCTACCATTGGACCCCCGTTTGGAGTAAACTGCTTTCACTGCCATCTTCATGGCAGTTACCCCATAGTGCTTCTGAATATTGAAAAAACGCAGTAATAACTGTTTCAAGAAGTTTTCATTTAAATGAATTTGAGATCACTGAAAATTGTTGAATATGGTAAAAATAGGCAATTTCATTATCAATCTTGGAAATTAGGGTTGCATTCATATTCCTGATGGGTTCAATTGATAGGTTCATAGTAAAAATATAAACCAAATATATAAATAAGGTTCCGCACGCAGAACCTTAAGTGTAAGCAGGGTGTAAAAAGCCCATTGTAACAAAAAAACAATATATACTCTGAGTAAAAAGAAGAAAATTGAATCAATAATAACAAAATAAACATGAATTATAGATAACAAAGGTAATGTAGGTTGTGAAGCATCCAAAAATTCAATTATTTGGTCACAGATCAATTTCTTTCCCCATGAGTGTTCATGCAGGAAAATAAACAATATCACAGACTAGAAAATATGTTTGTAAATTATAAAAGGATATAAAAGCCCAGACAAAACAACATGTATAGTTCCCCCGACTGTATAGGATCGATGGTAAATAAATAACACACACATAGTAGGGTGTAGATAACCTGCTCTTTAAAATCACAATAAACACCTGTAATTGAACCCATCAAAGATTGCTGTTCTACTTGTTTCTGAACCTTTTGGATTTGCTTTCAGTCCCAAAAGTAACAGTTTCCTTCTTTTTATCCTTAATGAATTTAAAAATTAGAAGACAAGTAGTCATCTTCAACCGAATGTAATTGACAAAAATCGAATTGAGAAAAATGAGATTTGTGAATATCTTTGAATCAAGCAAGATTTTCTTGATACCCCTGATTATTCAGGAAAAAGTAAGTTTATGGTAAATGTCTTCTCAGAATTGAGAAACTCTTACTGAAGGATACAATAACTTATTATCACAAAATTCCTTGAATGTAATAAAGGTGTGCTGTTGTTGGGGCACTTCACAAAAATGTTCTTCGTTACATACTAGACATTCTGGGACTGTAAGTTTTGCAAAAGGTATCCTGGCACAGGTAGCGTAATTGTTAGTTATAGGAGTTTCTACATTTCCAGAGATCTCATTATATAAATGAGATAAAAAACACAAGGTTTAACTTTAATCTACACTTTATTTGAAAAAATTCGACGACGTTTCGCTGACACAGCAGCTTTATCAAGAATGACAAACAGAATGAAGACTATGGTATTATAAACAAATTCTTTCGAATTGATAAATAACATAAAAAACGTTAACCTACCACCTAACGCAAAACTTATTTCGTTTGATGTTGAGAATTTATACCCAAGTGTTCCTCCAGGTGATGTCAAAATATTAATCGAAAACATGTTGAATTCGAATCATGTTAACCACATAATTAAATCAGAAATATTGAATCTGTTGAACGTTTGCATTGAACAAAATTATTTTTCTTTCAACAACATCTATTACAGTAGTGAAAATGGTTCGATCATGGGAAATCCTTTGAGTCCACTTTTAGCAGAGATTTTTATGAATAATATTGAACAGAAAATTCATGCACATCCACTCATTTCCAAAATTCTTTATTGGTATAGATATGTTGACGACATCTTAGTATGTTTCATTGGAACTACTCGTCAATTAGACTTATTTCTTAATTTCATTAATTCCATCCATTTGAACATTAAATTCACGATAGAAATTGAACAGAACGATTCCATTAATTTTATGGACTTGAAAATCACTAAACGAAATAATAATCATGTTTTTCGGTCTTTCGTAAACCAACACATATTGATACAATTATACATAACTACTCATTACATCAAATTCAACACAAAGTTGCAGCTTTAAACAGCATGGTACATTGGTTACTCAATTTACCTTCATCAGTAGAATATTATAATAAAGAGTTAAACATCATCAAACAGATAGCCATTAAAATTCATATAATCAGAAAGCAATAAATGAAGTATATCCTATTCATAAAGACTATAAAATATTCAACAGTTTAACATTCTGCGGTTCTGCAAGTACAAATATTAAATCCTTTCTCGTCAAAAAAAATCTTAATATAACTTTCAAAACTTCTAATAACTTAGGTAAACATATTAAAATAATAAATCTCGTGTTGAAAAATCAAGTAAATCAGAATTTATAAACTCAATTGCGGTTCTTGTGATAAAATTTATATCGGTAGGACCTATAGGAGTTTTGGGATAAGAACATCTGAACATAAACGTAGCTTCGATAAAAATAAATCTGATTCAAATTATTCAAACCACTCAATAAAAAAAACCATTCATTCAATAAAAACTTTGACATATTACATATAAAATCAAAAAGTTTAAAATTAGATCTCCTAGAAGCATTAGAAATAAATAGATACAAACATTCGGACAAGCTTTTGAATGAACAGGTAGATGTGAATTATTCACCCCTACTCAACTTGTTTAATTAGTTTTTAATTACATTTCATACTAACTGTACAATGGCTCGGTGTGGGTTTTTCCTGTTATTCATCCAACTTGTTCTACGATTTGTTTATAATACCATACTCTTCATTCTGTTTGTCATTCTTGATAAAGCTGCTGTGTCAGCGAAACGTCGTCGAATTTTTTCAAATAAAGTTTAGATTAAGGTTAAACCTTGTGTTTTTTATCAAGTAACGGCCTCCACAATTCAAATCTCATTATATTCTTAATGAACAGAAGGTTCTGAATCATCAGAATCAGTGAGTATGTTCTGTGAGTTAGTCTGCAAAAAAGACAAAACATTCAAATTCTCAGTCATCTCTTTTACGATTTCCATTAATTATGGGCGATGTTAAGCCATTTATGCTTTTAAAGCAGCAATAAACTGGTGGCAAGTAGGGTTTGTGTTCCCTACACCATGCTGTCTAATAATACAAAATAAATTTTCTGAAGGATCCTGGTTGAAGGACCGTAATGAAAAATACAAGGGAATTTCTGAACTTGAGTCCAAGACACCAGCAACGGAAACACCTGAAAAGAAAATGATTTTGGAAGCACAAACCGCAAAAATAAAAGGGTTTAGCGGGAAACTGAAAACTTTGACATTGACAGACATTTGACAATTCATTTGAAGTTTGATCTATAGAGTTTGACACTTGACGTGGTTAAATTAGTACCATCTATATCTATTATGGGAGGACTAGATAGATTGGTGAGGGGTCGTGTGGGTGTGTTGAATGTTTTGGTCGGTTACTCGACCTTCTGATTAGGGTCTGTTCTGTGGTTAGTACTAAAACGGCGAGTAAGTTGGGAGGTTTCATCGCCGGCTGAACAACACGTGCGTAATTACGATTTAATGACGTGGAGCCTGACAGACTACACGTCCATTGTTGGTACAACAAAAATATTTTGTTTCATTTTTGTTCTAAGTTTGTTGTGTGAAATAAAATGGCAGAAAATAATGTTCCAGTACTAAACGTCCATCTCAAAGTGTACAGAAGCAACCCCCGAAAAAAAATTGTGTGTCAACGACCCGACCCGTCTTTTGAAGTAGAATTATATTATGTACTATATGATTCTAAGTCGAATAATGAGGACGACATAGAACAGTCTCAGAGACGAAACTAATTCAGCATCATGAGAGTGAGAATGAGAGTGATTATAACCGCGAAGAAGAGGAAATGGAAAGTGATGATTCGGATGAACCTTCATCGGAACTACAATCTTCTTCTTCTATTAATAACTTTGCCTCTTTTTCGTTTTATTTGTGGAACCTGAGACTTTTCCAAAATAACAGGAGAAACGGCCACCCCTTCTTCAAGAATTCGAGTTCATTATTCACATTTTTCATAACATCAATTTCACTTTCACTTTCTGAGCATGGAGATGGAATTTCAACAGTACGAATCGATAAAAAATTTATTCACAACTGAGTACCTTCTTCTTAGGGGTGCCTTATCCGTTCCTGACATCGGCTAACATCATGGCAATTATCACTTTGTTAACTGCTGCTCAAAACAGCTGAGTTGAAGTCAATTCGAACCAATCGCGCAAGTTCTTCATCCACGAGTGACATCTTCTTCCAGGGCCTCTTTTCGCCTCAAGTTTTCCCTGAAGGATTAATTGTAGTAGTCGATATTTGTCGTGTCGCATTATGTTGGCAAGATATTGAAGCTTCCGTTCCTTCAGTGTTTGAACAATTTTCCTCTTCTTGCCCATTCTATTTACGATCTCCTCGTTAGTAACATGCTGCGTCCATGAAACTTTGAGAATACGTCTGTAGCACCACAACTCAAAAGCGTTCAGTTCATTATTAATTGTCCCATTGACAGTCCACGACTCTACTCCATACAACAAAACAGAGAAAAGATAACACTTGAGCATTCTGATCTTAAGATTAAGTGTTAGGTCTCAGGCAATAAACATCTTTTTCATTCTTAAAAATGTCACTCTGGCCTTCTCAATTCGGCACAATACCTTTCCCCTGTAGTCCCACGAATGATACACAGTCGTTCCCAAATAGTTAAATGTGTGGACCTGCTGTACTCTCTCCCCATTGACAGTGAGATATCCCTGTATGCCTATTCTTTTGGTTACGAACATATATTTTGTTTTTGATATATTTAAATTCAGGCCGTATCGTTCTGAGTGTTGTTTAACCCTTTCTACTAGTTGTTGCAGTTCTGTTAAGCTACTGGCTATGATAGCAGTATCATTTGCGTAGCGGATGTTTTTTATAGGTAGTCCATTGACTTTTATACCTTGTTGACCTTCTAGAGCTTCACGAAAGATTCCCTCTGAGTACAGGTTGGACAGTGTCAGAGAGAGAACACATTCCTGTCGTACTCCACGACATATTTCTATTTCCTCCGAGTTGTTCACATTATCCAATTTTACTGTCGCACACTGTTCCCAGTACAGATTGGTGATAACTCTTACATCCTTAACTACAATCTAGCTATTAATATGGTACAAAGCGATATAACTGGGCAACGGCTCCACCTACTTCCATGGTTCGCACCCTTCAACATAATATTATAACATCCCGTATTGCTTCTTCAAAGTTGACGATTCATGATAAGAAAGATCCGTTCGATATATGGAATAAATTATTCGATGATGATATGATGCAATAAATATTAACATGGACAAATGCAAAAATCGGTAGTTTCAGAACTAAGTTTGCTCGTCTTGGTAGGCCTGAATTGAAAGACCTAGACATTATTGAACTAAAAGCTTTTTTTGGTCCATTATTTCATTCAGATGTACTGAAGTCTAACCATGAAAAAACGAACTACTTGTTTACTTTGGATGGTACTGGTTGTAGGATTTTTGATGCTCTATGAAACAAGATTATTAATTTTCAACAAATTTGTCAGCAATTCACAAAAATTAAACGAATATTCCGAGTGTGTTACGGTAACCGAAAATCTTGTCAAATTTTGAGGAAGAAATCATATGATATCTTATGGAAATATGGAATGGTGATTCGAGCGTTATGCGATTTTATTTTTATAATGGCTATGTCTATTCTGGGAAAACCTCTAATGGCTGCGAATTGACGGAATCAGAGCAGAAATTCTTAGTTTCCACCAAATGCGCCCTACGCCTTAAAAAACCAAATCAAGGGAGTAATCGTAATGTAACGGCTGATAATTGATTCTCTTCCATTCAGCTTGTTGATACACTTTCGAAGCGGAAGCTGTCGTATGTGGGGACAGGAAAAATTAATAAGAGAGAACAGCATAGCAAATTTCAACCACAAAAACAACAAAACAACGACAAGTTCAGTCAACGTTATTTAGATTTACTAAAGACAAAACACTATGTTCCTACGTGACCAAAAATGCTGCCTCACTAATATCTTCAATGCACCATAATGATAACGTTAACGATAACAGTAAAAAATCTGACATCATTTTGTACTACAACTCCACAAAAGGTGGAGTAAACGAGGCCGATAAAAAGTGCTCCATTTACTCAAGTAACCGGCGAACAAGGAGGTGGCCTATGGTATTATTTTACAGAATACTTGACTTGACTGGTATGAATGCCTATACAGGGATATCCACCGGGACCGTCCGTTAAAAACTTTTTAAGTTCCAATTACAATATCAAGCTGAAATTTTATACGCGGCCATAACTAGTGATTTCCAATTGAAGTGAAATGATTTCGAAGTGATCCATTTCCGGTAATACCGGAAGTGGGTCATCACTTTGTTATTTCAAATGGCAATCTACCTTTTTTATTATACATCTAGAACCGACATTTGAGCAAGGCGAAAAATATCCGAGTTGTTGGCACTTATCTGTCAAAACTTTCGACAGATTTAATTATTTTTGTTATAAACTCGATTTTTGAGGAACATTTAAAGAAATTGTAGCTCGTAGATCTTTTGCACTACAGACACAATCTTTGCTTAGGTGGATAGAAGAAGGATCAAGGAATTTTTTAAGCAATCCACACATGTCAAATGTTCATTGCGTTGTTTTGTATGATTTTTTCAATTTGGCCTTTTTCAAACAACGATAACTCAATTTTTTGATGAATATCGATTGCAGATGGCTTCATTATGAATTAATTATTTAGAACACAGAATAATTGTTGAAAATAGTTTGCGGTGGCAAGATGTTCAATATTTATTTTAAGTTAGATTTATGGGTTGTTCTTTACTGTACTTAGCCAAATAAACGTCCCACGCTCTAGCTGTTTGGAAAATCAAACAAATTGTACATATCACCAAGAAAACAATGCTGTTTTATCATGACTAAGCTCTTGCCATATTCTGCTATTGAAACAGCAAAACTGATGGAATAACGAAATGTAAGTGTATCTCATCTACCTTGCTTCTCTGACCTGACTACCAGTGATCTGTATTCGTTTCCAAACATGAAAATATGGCATGGAAGACGGATATTGTCAACAGATTCATCTTGTCCGTAATAAAGATATATTTCAAGAACCTTTGAAGGGACTACTACAAATAGGACATTAAAAATCTCCAGCATCACCTAAGCAAGTGCAAAGTAGCTCCAGAAGGTGATTATGTTAAAAAACGAAAGCTTCCCAATGGGGTGAGTTTTTGTTTTATTTTTACCTGACATGAATAGATAGAGAACATTAAATCATTCGATATGCAGTTTTTTGAATTTGTCCCGAGAAGTGCTTATCGAAGAATTCTCGAATAATGTTACCCAAAGAGGGATGAACAAAAAAGACAGATTTAGCAGAAACGCTGGCGACGTTTTTGTCTCGTCTCTATCGATAAAATCGCGCGAATATATAGTTAGTATCGGTTCACGGTATTGAAAAGAGTGAATGTGTGTATCAATGAACTATGCGGAATGGAAATATCTAGTTTTATCGTTCGTTCGCAGAATATCTATCTACATTTCAACGGTTTCGTCTTTTATTTTGTTTTCCGCGCGATAGAGCTCTCTCGGGATATTCACCTAAAACATCCATTTACACTTTATGGGGAAGAAATGTTTATTCGTCTGGATTACAATCGAATTTCGCGAAATTGAAGATACTAAATCACATACGGCGATTTCAGTTTACTTTGTTGAGAATATCACTAAAATAGGTGGAAAATATTCAAATAACAAACATGATAGCTATTTCGATATTTCTATCATCGTCAGACGTTTGCAAATTATGAGTTAAAACTAAGATACAGTTCTAAAATTTATTTTAAATACCGCAAAACAGGTATGAATCTTAAAGAGAAAGAAAAAATAACAAGTTTCTACCATTGGGATATAGATAAGAATTCAAAGATACATTCATAATTCGTACATGAAAATCCTATATATTGGGGAATAACATAGGTCTGTGTTGTCGTTAAGAAGGGTAAGATTGTTTCTATTGTGTATTAGCTTTGAAAATTTCCAGAGATTCTAGGTAATTGAGTTTACTGCTTTTCGGGGCACGCTGAATAATGTTAATATTATCTATACTAGGGAATCGGTGGTTGTTATCTAGACAATGCTGTGCGATGGTGAACTCAGTTTTGTTTTCACAGAAGGAAGAGTGATGTTCTTTATATCTAATGCGAAAAGACCTTCCTTCTGACCTAAGTATACACCGTTACAATCAAGTCAAAACAGTCCGTATACTCTTGAATTGTCTAATTTGAGAGTTTCGTTTTTAACATTGAAAAATAATTGTGTAATTTTGAAGGTCATTTTCATGTTTTTACTTGACATTTGATTTGAAATTTGCTGTGAAATTGTACCAGAATAAGTTAAGGAGAAAATTTGAGAATTTTGAAAATTGGTATTTGGATTAACTTAGGTGACACAGAGAGAGATGGCCCAAAAGAGCCTTGGAGTATGTACCAAACAGAAAACAGATAACAAAACTATTAAAATGACAGACTACCTTTTGACTTTTGAAACAATTTTTTCTCTTTTTACCTTTGTTGAAGTGGAACGCCCTATATATTTTTACAAAGTTGGCTCGCAAATAATTTTCCAAATTATACCTCGCAATCGATATTTTGGGCGTCAAAGTAATTTTTGGTTCGATTTTATTTTTCAATCTAGGATGCCATGAGTTTCGTCAGAATAATGTTCTTTCGAATGGTGGCATTGCTAACAAATTATGATGATGTAATTTTCATTAATTTTATTTCAAAATACCTCGCAATGGATAATTGTGTAACTTACTTTGACGTTCAATGTAAAAGTTATCCAACAGAACAGTATAACTATCTCAAAATTTAATTTCAATATCACTAACGATTTACAGTTTCTATCCCATTTTATGGGATACATTATTTGACTGAAAGTTATTATACAGCTTTTGTTTATATTGAGCTTTAATCTATTGTCATTACTCCACTTGTACACAGAAACAAATAATTCCTGAGACGAGAGATTCGGAGAAAATTGCAACGAATGGTCCAATAACTACTACAGTCCTCTTCAGTTGCAGTGTACAGTTCCGGAAAATCATTACGCCGTGCAATATAGAAAGGACAGAATGGTTTTAATTCCGTTGCCAGTTTCTATGCTTCACAATGTTCTATGTAAGATTCAGGTCTTGAGCGAACAAGTGAAGCAACTCAATTATACTCCGAACACATCTTGTAAATTCTGATTTTCTATCACTACTTTGAGTATACACCCCATTCTTCAAAACTAGATATTTTAGAAAAAATGTCATCGATAAAGATGATCGCTAACGATTTAAAATTTCTATCCCATTTTATGGGATACATTTGTTGACTCAAAGGTATTATACAGCTTTTGTTTATATTGAGCTTTAATCTATTGTCATTACTCCACTTGTACACAGAAACAAGTAATTCCTGAAACTACTACTACAGTCCTCTCCAGTTGCAGTGTACAGTTCCAGGTCTTAAGCGAAAATCTGATTTTCTATTACTTGAAAACTGTCATCGATAAAAATGAGGAAAAGCGTAGACCAAAGTTTGAACCTTGTGGTACACACGATGATGTCATGAAATATTTCGACCTGAAACCATTATACTGTACATAATGAGTACGCTCAGTCAAGTAATACTTCTTCAATATTATGTCATGGCTAATGATGTCAAATGCTTTGGAAATATCAGTGCAAATCATATCCACCTGTCCTCCAGAATCAACAACTTCCATCGAATACTGCGTCAATGAGTCAAGGTTAGCCAGAGTGGACCCTTAAAAACTATGTTGCTTAGAAATAGGACGGTAGTTCTCAATCTCAGCCCTATTACCTGATTTAAATATGGGACAAATTTTAGCTATCTAGTGGACACTTAGGAAGATTTTCATTCTACCCATAAGTCTTCAAATTTATCTAGAATGTTGCAGAATATCTGAAATTAATCTCATATTCAAACATCACTCTAAAACAAAATAAGATAGCTGCAAACTGTTTTCGCAAATGAAATTTCTTCGAAAATCGAGAATAGAGATGGGGTTAATATTTAGTTATTTCAGTATTCTGTTCACCTTACTTTGATAGTAACCAAGACGCATGCATATGTCCAATCCCGGAAAATCAAGAAATCCGGAATAAATCGAAAACAAAGTAAGATAGCTGCGATTTGTTTTTGTGAATTGATTTTCATTAGAAAATGGAGGAAGGAAGCGCGTCTTTATTTATCATTACTCTTTTCGCCTAATTTTGATAGCAACCGAAATAAGTTGAAAACAAAATAAGATAGCTGCGATCTGTTTTCATCAATAAATTTTTTCCAAAAATTAATAATTAAACATCGAATATGAGATTTCGTGTGCAAGCTAATTCAACTCGAACATTTTTCCAAGTAGCTTACTAGAATTAGATAGAATAGAAAAATTTCATAACAAGCCAGTATATACTTTGTAATGATAATTTCAGGTGAATTATTGCATTTCCATCGTGATTAATTCAACTCTTGCAAGCTAATCTAAGTTCGAAACAACAGCCGTATTGGAATTATCTATGCATCTTCTTCATCGACATTCGGAAAGTTGAGATAAAGTTCAACTCGTCTTTCTAATCTAGATTGATTTGAAATGTTCCGACAATAGACCACAAACTTCAAGGGACCCCAAAGTACGTCACGTGAGTTTCCAATTCAATGATTGCATAGACTAAACTACGAAGTAAATCTGAATTGATTCGTGGAAATATTTTAACAACAAGAAGATACAACTGTGATGGCTTTCTAAGATGAAAACAGTAATATGTAGATTGCAAAACACCAGAAACCAGATGTCGTTTCGAAATCGTTTCTAATCAATAACAACGTTCTTGTTCAGTTAGCTGATACATGTTGTCCACATGAAAGCCAGATGAAAATTGAACAAACCGTCATTTCTCTTTACTGGTTTTGACAATTCCACTCATGTGTCAAAACGCACGTTTGAGAACACAGAAATTTGAGTTTGATATCGGATAAATTGCATAGAAATAGGAAGGAAGCTAGGATATTAGTGGATAAATTTGCCCATAGAGAATCCTTGCGTTTCCATAACAACGCAACATTCACAACAAATGGCACGGTTTTAAAACTGTGGAGAACAGCCATTTTAGTACCTGTTGTAAAGTTTATGCCGATATAAATAAAAATGTCTCGTTTTGGAAGCACCAGTGAAGCAGAAATAAATAGTTCTATACAGAATTCTATCCACAAGAATACAAGAAAAACGCACAGCTCGATTTGGAATCAATTCAGTATATTCTGCAAGGAACGAACGTTCGATTTGGATATACAGCATTCTGTTGAAGATATTGCAGAATTTTCATGAATTGGGATTTCAATATGAAACAAATGAATGGACAAGATTACAGAGAATACAATGTGGAACACAACTGCGAAAATGATGCAGAATATGTATTTCAAAAAATTCCACATAAGTTTAAACCCCTTTACTGGTTCAGCATTTAGAAAGGCTCGTAAAGCTCTCAATTCTGAGAAGAATATGTTGCAAGGGGTTGTGGAAAAGCGCAAAGAAAGTTCCGTTGCACTAACAAGAACTGAAATTGATAGCATGGCTCTGTACTGGCACAAAAATGCCCCGATAGGTTTGTTGAAAAAATTTTTCCATATTGTTGCTTATGAATTAGCATGGCGTGGCGGTGAAGCAGCAACTTGCAAGGTACACTTTTTCAAAGAGGAAAAATAACGGGGGAAAGACTGGTCGTATTGAATATAACCCAGTATTCTCCAGATTTATGTCCTGTGAGGTTATTTCATATCATATTGTCGAATAGACCCGATCATAGAAGTGATTATTTCTGGTTCCCAATCAATTTTGGAAAAACAGTACTCTTAAGGGTTGGTACAAAAATATGCCTCTGGGAATAAATGAAATATCCAAATGGACAAAAATTTCAGCAGAGAAAGTTGGACTGAATACGAAAAATAAAAAGATCACAAATCATTCTCATAGATCCAGTGCTGTTTTGAACCTCTGAGGCAGGTGTCAGTGAACAAGAATTGATCAAACTAACCGGACACTCTACGGCAAGCTCTATTAAGCCCTACCTGCAACTGAACAATGAGCATCATTTGAATCTTGTTTCAAAAACTTCTGCGAATGCTGAATCTTCCATAATTCCTCAAGCATCGTCTCATATAGAATCGAACCGGAGTGCATTTCTCAATAAAAATTGTATATAGTAATTGCATTTTCAATAACTGCTCAAACCAATAATAACTAAACATATTTGTAATGAATGCTTTATGATTTTCTCGTTGAGTTTATGTACATTTCTCAATAAAGTTCATTTTGTGCGTTTTGTCATTCGCGAAATTTTCTTAGCAAATACTACTCGAGCTCAGATTCGGCAGGATATTTTTCTAAGCTCGTTTTCTCATACTTACTTTTCGGTAAATCAACTCGACCTGCTCGACAAAATAACGATAGTGTAGCTCTCGTGATTGTGTGCAAAGATGATGATGTATAACTGGAAGTGGTAAGGCTCTAAAAACAATTGCAAAGTGAAGATTAGTATCCATTTAATCTAATATCAAAATTTTAAATTGATCGGCAAACCCGTTCTAGAATCTTCCGATTTATTTATTAACTAGAATCAGTAAATTCATATACATGAACTCCTTGGAATGCAAAATCTTCCACTCTTGAAATGAAAGAGAATTTCGTAATTTTAATGACCGGGTCCAAGGTAAGATTCTATTTTAGTAGCAACTGAACGAAGATTTAAATAATTAAGGATTTTATCTATGATTAAAAACCTGTCAGCAATTCAACTCAGTTGAACCTGACTGGAATGAAAAGATGAACAAATGGCGATATTGGCGTCGATTAACAACACATATGATCCTTAAATACTAGATTAGTTTCCTAATTTCATTGCATCCAAATTTGAATCTGGTTAATAAATTTTTCAACTGGACCATCGTTACTTGATGCAATCTCGTTTCAAATCATAAATAAAAAATTGAAATACACTTACTAACTTAATTTGTAACACGTTTCGAAGACACTTCGCTTTCATCAGGCAGATACAAAATTAAAACAAATCTGAGGTACTACAATTAATCAATGATCTATACCAGGGGTGCTCAAACAGTCGATGGCGTTCGAGTGCTTTTTGAGTAGATTTCGAGAAGAAAAAAAATATTAATATGGAGGTAATTAAACTACAAAAATTTATTACGTAATAAAATGCTTGTCAAAGAAAAAGGAGTTTTTTATTCTTGCCACTCTTCTAGAAATTTCGGGCGGCGCGTTTGACGGAAACATTCGAGACTTTTGTTCACGCCGATATAAATGTTGCGCCTACAAGAATTGCTGTAATTCTGAATTGTAACTTGAAGGCAATACTACATCGATACAAAGTTTAACATTAAATAGTGCAGAATGAGTGCAGTGAAGAAATCTGAAACGTATCATTTTAATAACGATTGGGAGGAGGATTTTTCTTTTCCATGGTGAAAGATAAGTGCATTTGTTCAATTTGTCGTGCGTCAGTTGCAATACCTTAGCGTGGTAACTTAGAGAGGCATCATAAAACGGTTCATAAAAACTATGAAATGGATTTTGCGCCACAGAGCATATAAAGAAAACGAAAAGTACGTGATTTGATATCTTGTTTGAAAGAGAACAAACCATGTTCACAAGACCAGCCAAACAATCAAAAGCTGCTACGATCACGTCATTTAAAATATTTCATATATTGGCGAAACACAAGAAATCATTCGAAGATGCATGGGTTGTGAAGAAAGCATTTATTGAAGTGGGTGAGACTTTATTTGGAGATTTTAAAAATAAAACAGAAATGATGTCTGCTACTAGAGAACTTCAGTTATCTCGTCCGACTGTCACAAGGCTCATTGAAGTAATGAGTGAGGACATGGCAGATAAACTAAAACATGATATCATAAAATGTACATACTTTTCTTTACAGTTCAACGAATCTACTAACATGAGAGACACTGCTTCTTTAATTTTGTGAAAAACTACAAGCTACCAATATATGAATTAGTGTGCATTACAACCGATGGAGCACTAGCAATGACTGAAAACAAAACATTGCGTCGAGCTCATGAAGTTTACCCCTGAATTTTTTCATTCTATTGCATTATACATCAACAAGTTTTGTGTTCAAAAGTTTTAAACACGAAGGAAATTATGGGCGTTGCAACAAAAATTGTGAATTTCATCAGTACGCGTAGCTTGCAACGGCGGCTCTTTAAGTTGCAGTTCGAAGATAGGGAGTCAGCTAAACACACTGATTTAGTTCTTCTTACAGACGTCAGGTGGTTGAGTCGCGAAAAATTCCCAGAAAAGTTTCAAGAATTATTGCCCGAAATAACAGCTTTTCTAGACAAAAGAGGTGATGACACTAAGATGTTGAAAAACGAAAATGGCTGACTGATTTGGCATTTTTGACTGACATCACAATGCACTTAAACACCGCTAACTTGGAACTTCAAGGTAAGGGAAAAACTATTATTGAGATGATTAGCGCAGTAAACGCATTCAAAAGTAAATTGCAACTTATGATAGATTAACTGAAAAGAAAGGATCTGAAACATTTTCCGTCTTTGAAAGCAAGCATTCCTCAGTTGAATTATGGTTCATATGAGGCTGAATTATCAAATATTTTTTTGGCAATTTGAAATGCGTTTTTATGATTGCAGTAAATTGGCAAATATAGCATCATTTATGAGTTATCCTTTTTCATGTAAAAACATTGAGGAATGAGCTACTGAAATTGCAAGTCAGTTTAATATGAACTCATGTTCTGTTGAAAATGAGTTGGTGCAGATTATATCAGATACATATCTCAAAGCTACAGTATCTGATACAAATTTCTAGTGTTTTATATCTGAAGATAAATATCCGAATCTAAGGCAAATCGCCCATCAACTGACGGCAATGTTTGGGTCAACTTACTTGTGCGAGTTTGCATTTTCTGAAATAAAGATAATTAAGTCAAAATATAGCAATCGACTAACTGACAATCATATGTCATCATGCTTGTGATTAGCACTCAGTGGTTACGTACCATCTTATGAAAAGTATGCTGAAGACATGCAGTGCCACGCTTCAAAATCCAAAGTCACTCTCTAGCTAAGTTTGACACCATATATAACTATTTTGTTTTGTAACAACCAATAAACTCGCAATTTTGAATAACTATATCCATCGATGTAATAGAGGAGAATCTAACTAAACCAAACCAAAACCTTTACTAAAATTGTGTATATTGTGTGGAAAGCTAATATCTATATATGCTACGGTACACCCTACCTAGGTAGGTAGGTAGGTGGAGTGTATCGTGTATATACGAAAACCCTGCATCACACATACTTGCAGCCTCTCAGAGTGGATCGTAAGTAGTCTAAAAATATTGAGGTGGATCGTCAGCAGTTCAAGTTTGAGCACCCCTGGTCTAGTGTATGTGGTATCTTTTACGAGAGATTTATTTCGAAATTTATATATTAATGGGTGACTTCAATACGAAGGTAGGCTATAGAGGGAGTAACAGAAGCGTTTGGATTAGATGATAGGAATGAATGAGGAGATATGCTAATTCAGTTTTGCCAAGAAGAAGAAATGACAATAAAAATACATATTATAGGCTATAACCTAGAAGGCTCTACACATGGAAATCGCAACGAGATAACAGCGACACTATTGACTACTTCACAATTAACAAAAGATATCCAAATGCCATTACTCGCGTTGCAGCATATCTAGGAGCAGACATCGGCTCTGATCACAATCCTCTTGTTGCCAACTTCCTTTTCCGATGTAAATCGTTTTCTTAAAAGCTCAGCAATAGGAGAAATGACATTCAATCACTAAGTCAACCAGAAATAAGATCTAATCTGAGGAGAGAACTCACTCATAAAATGTGCCAAGAAAATAATCCAGCCAAAGAAAATACATCTAATGAGATCTGGAATAAATTTCAATCTAAAATTCAAGTGGCCACTGAAAATATAATCGAACAACCACAGAGAACGAAAACAAGTCTTGGATGACTGTTGAAATAATGCAGTTGATGAATGAGCACCATCTTTTGAAGAATGTACCAGATCGATATAGGGAAGTTGATACCACCATTAGGAGAAAAATCGAAGAAGCCAAGAGAAATGGACCCAAGAACAATGTGTCGAGGCTAAAAGACTGCATCGTCTTCAAGACTCATTTAACTTTCATAAAAAGGTGAAAGAAATAACTGGTACAGGCAGGAACACATCCATAACAATGATTAAAAACAAGCAAGGGAAACCAATATTTGAACCTGATGAACAGCAGAGAGTATGGAAAGAATACGCTGTTCAACGATCAACGCATCAATCTCAATCCCACATTTCAAAACGAAAATATGAGCGGTCCCAAAATTCTAGAGTTGGAAGTATAACATGCGGTAGACAACCTGAAGAACAATAAGAGTCCGATGACGTGCATGCAGAGGTCTTGAAACAAATAGATTTCGAACAGCTCACATATATTTTTAATGTTATAATGATACAGGGCAGATTCCGATAGACTGGTTGAAATTCACATTCATCACCATTCCGAAAAAAAGCCAATCCAAAACACTGTGAAGATTATAGACTCATAAGTCTTATGAGCCATGCACTTAAAGCATTTCTACGAATAATTCACTCAAGAATTTACAAAAAGTGTGAAAACAAACTGGGTGACACCCAGTTTGGGTTCATTAAATGACTCGGTACCAGAGAAGCCTTGTTCTCGATGAAATTGCTTGTACAAAACTGCTATGTCCAAAGACTAGATGCATTTATGTGTTTCATAGACTATGAGAGATCATTTGATAACGTCAAGCATGAACCGATGATGGAAATTTTATAGGAAATGAATATAGATGAGAAAGATATCAGAATAATTGAATCCGCATAATAGAGACACAACAATAGAAACCTTCGACATTTTGAAGGGGGTTAGGCAGGGACGTATTATTCAATATTTATGAGGAGAAAATATTTCAGAGGGCACTAGAAAACGAAACACGGGGAGTAAAAATAAATGGACATGTCTTGAACAATATCCGGTATGCAGATGATACATTTGAATTTGGGAGGATTTTACTTGGTAAAATTCCATTATCAATAATTAAAAACAAGTACTGTGTTTTAAGGAATTTTACTCAATAATTGCGATTCGTAACGCGTTTCACTACACCGTAGCTTCTTCAGACGAATGAATATACAGAAAATATAAATGAGAATATAACTATAAATGTTCTTGAGTAATTAAAAGCTTATTGGGTTGCTTCTTCTTAAGTGGTTATTTATGACAGGTATATCCAATAAAATTAAGGAATAGATTGCTCCCCGAAGAGATTCAATACAGGTGAAGGGCTTAAATCGACTTGTTCATTGATGAGCCTACCTGAGTGTTTGTATTTATTGATTTCTAAAGTTTCCCAAAGAACTACCTTCCAATATTTATTATCTGTATGCAAAATTTCAAACTGTGGGTCGAAAGAATGATTATTTTCTAAGAGATGATTCGCGTAATTTGAATCTGATTTTTATTTGAAAAACTGCGTTTATGTTCCGAGATTCTAATATTAAAATTTCTATGTGTTCTACCAATGTAGAAATTATCACAGTCATTGCAATTTAATCGATAAACACCTGATTTATTGTTTTTACCTGGTTTGGTTTTATTATTTTTATATATTTGCCTAAATTATTATTAGTTTGGAAAGCTATGTTGAAATTATTGCTACTTAAGAATGATTTCAGTTTCTCACTTGTAATGCCAACGTAGGTTAAGGTGTTGAATTTTTGTTTCAATTTATCGACAGGGTAAACTTCATTCAATGCAATTCTACTTTGTTTTTATTTAAAATATTATTTATTAGTTTGGGATTGTAACCATTATTTTTGGCCATTTGTTCAATCAAATTTAGTTCTTTGTTGAAATTTTCTGGTGATAACGGGATGTTAATCAATCTATGAATAAAACTATTGAATGCTGACATTTTGTGTTGATATGGATGACACGACGAGTTATTTATTATAATATCTGTATGTGACGGCTTATGGTAAATTGCGAAAACATGTTTTCCATTTTCATTCGAAATTGTTACGTTTAAGAAATTTATCGAATTATTGCTTTCTATTTCGGTTGTGAATGCAATTTTTGGATGTAATGAATTTATATGATTTTCGAAAATTTTCAACTGTCTATCTGTTCCTGTGAAGCAAATAATGATATCGTCTACATAGCGATACCAGTATAAACAATATTTACTGAATGGATGATTATGAATTAATTTCTCTAAGTTATTCATGAATATTTCTGCTAACAAAGGACTTAACGGATTGCCCATAATCAAGCCGTCTTCAATAGTATAATATTTGTTATTGAAATGGAAACCTTTCGGAGGAATGTTGGGAAATAGATTCTTAACATCGAAAGAAATGAGTTTGGAATTAGGTGGTATAGTGGTATCTTTGATATTGGCAATAAGTTCGTATGAATTTTTACCGAAAATTTAGATTTAAAATTGCAATGTTTTATTAGCAAGTCGTTGAGGAATTTTGAGAGTTTGAACGAAGGTGCCGTTACATAAGAAACAACAGGTCTAATAGGGTTATTAGGTTTATGAAGTTTTATCAACGAATATAATTGGGGGGATTGTGGATTGGAGTTAATGAATTTGTTTAGAACAAAATTATTTCCATTTCAGTAACAAATATTATACTATTGAAGACGGCTTGATTATGGGCAATCCGTTAAGTCCTTTGTTAGCATAAATATTCATGAATAACTTAGAGAAATTAATTCATAATCATCCATTCAGTAATCATTGTTTATACTGGTATCGCTATGTAGACGATATCATTATTTGCTTCACAGGAACAGATAGACAGTTTAAAATTTTCGAAAATTATATAAATTCATTACATCCAAAAATGCATTCACAACCGAAATAGAAAGCAATAATTCGATAAATTTCTTAGACGTAACAATTTCAAATGAAAATGGAAAACATGTTTTCGCAATTTACCATAAGCCGTCAAATACAGATATTATAATACATAACTCGTCGTGTCATCCATAGCAACATAAAATGTCAGCATTCAATAGTTTTATTCATAGATTGATTAACATCCCGTTATCACCAGAAAATTTCAACAAAGAATTAAATTTTATTAAACAAATAGCCAAAAATAATGGTTACAATCCCAAACTAATAAATAATATTTTAAATAAAAATAAAGTAGAATCGCATTGAATGAAGTTTACCCTGTCGATAAATTGAAACAAAAATTCAACACCTTAACCTACGTTGGCATTACAAGTGAGAAACTGAAATCATTCTTAAGTAGCAATAATTTCAACATAGCGTTCCAAACTAATAATAATTTAGGCAAATATATAAAAAATAATAAAACCGAACCAGGTAAAAACAATAAATCAGGTGTTTATCGATTAAATTGCAATGACTGTGATAATTTTTACATTGATAGAACACAGAAATTTTAATATTAGAATCTCGGAACATAAACGCAGTTTTTCAAATAAAAAATCAGATTCAAATTACGCGAATCATCTCTTAGAAAATAATCATTCTTTCGACCCACAGTTTGAAATTTGGCATACAGATAATAAATATTGGAAGGTAGATCTTTGGGAAACTTTAGAAATCAATAAATACAAACACTCAGGTAGACTCATCGATTTAAGCCCTTCACCTCTATTGAATCTTTTCGGGGAGCAATCTATTCCTTAATTTTATTGGATATACCTGTCGTAAATAACCACTTAAGAAGAAGCAACCCAATAAGCTTTTAATTACTCAAGAACATTTATAGTTATATTCTCATTTATATTTTTCTGTATATTCATTCGTCTGAAGAAGCTACGGTGTAGTGAAACGCGTTACGAATCGCAATTATTAAGTAAAATTCCTTAAAACACAGTACTTGTTTTTTTATTATTGCAGATGATACCGTTATTTTCAGCAGCAAATTGGAAGATCTTCAGCTTTTATTGAATAAAATTAACCAGCATAGAGAACGGCTAGGGTTGAAGATGAACACTGCCAAAACAAAAATGATGATGGTCTGTAGAAATAATCAATATTGTGCACCTCTCAATATCAATGGACAAGTCATAGAGCGCATAACAAAGTTTATATGTCTGGGCGTCACTCTTAATGATAGATCAGACTGCGATGAAGAGATGAAGTGTAGGATTGGCTGAGCAAAAACAACCTTAAACAAACTAAGGAACCTCCTTATCCACAGAGAGGTCTTTGAACACCCGAATTCGAGAAATTCAATGGTATGTTTGGCCTATTATGCTGTACGATGCTGAGACTTGGTCACTTAAAACTAGGACTTTAAACCGAATAGAGCCTTCGAAATGTGGATGAAATGAAAATGAGACAAATGAGAAATGAGACAATTCGGCGTCTGCTGCGGATACCCTGGACAGAGCATGTTACCAATGAAGAAGTTTTACGAAGAGCAGAACTAGACAGACAACTCTTAGACATCGTGAAGCAGAGAAAAATATCGTATTTGAGTCATATGCTGGGGGTGATAAATACCATATTCCCAAATAAATATTGCAAGGTTAAATCGAGAGAAAAATAGGTCCTGGTCGAAGAATTACACTCCTGGCTCAGAAACATCAGAAACTGGTGCAATATTTCGGTCGCAGCAGAATCATTCCGACCGGCTGAAAATAGCACCCTGACCTAGACGTGATTGGAAATGAACGAGTGTTCTCCAACGTGCAATGCACATGGTACAAGAAGAAGAAGAAGTGAAAATAATTCAAGCCTCTTGAACATAATCAACTATAAATGGCGAAATGAAGAGTTATCTAACTAGTTTTCAAATGAATAACAGATATCTAACGCATCTCTTAAAACAGTCTTTACAATTCCAATAGAAATCTAGCAAAAGCATTCGTAATAATAGCTTGATGCCTACTTTCTTTAATGCCTTTAAATCTTTGAATATCCAACTACCGAGCTGCTTTACTCATAATTTCTCAGTAATAGGTAATAATTCCTTACTGGGCTAGACTGAACCCTCCAAAACCCTTAGCGATACTCATATATATGAAATGAATTGCGTCATTCTTTCTCGCATTCAAAGTAAGTACTCTTATTCAAATATAATTGCGCTGCTACTAAAGGAATGCAATTTTCTTGCAAAACGTACGGATTGAATATAAAGTTTAACGCCCTTCTGGTCGTGAAACTTGGTGGAAAAGTTTCATACAAAATGAATAATCGAGGAGAGATGCAGGGGCATAATTCTCAAAGATTTTCCTTTTTTAGTGCTGATACTCGCGCAAGGAAATCCTATTATGTCTTGTAGGACACCGCCAGCAGCTGAACACGTAAGAAGATTAATATTTCTCTTGAAAACTACAGTGTTGATTAATTTAGAGTGTTAACACACTACAAAATAAATGTTTTCTTATACTAAAGTTTTCTCATTTTTGGGTAATTATGCATTAAAAACGAATATCCAAAATATGTTTTCACCATATAAAGTTTTTGATAGTTATAGTAATTATTGGAGAGCGGATTATGTCAATTACATATTTTGACGTATTTTACTTATTTTTACAAAATCTGAACAAAGATTCATATTTCACAGTATTGTTACATATTTTCGTCATTTGAATAGATTCCATATATGATGTTCGTTCCAAGGATTGTGAATCAAAGAATTGAAAACCAGGTAACTACATTATCCATCACTCATTATCCATCTTCTAAAGATCTAAATGGTGAAAATCCCGATTGAGACACTCATGTCGTAAATAGGAATTTATGTTAAACTATAATTCTATTACCCGAAATACCTTTTTCTTCAATTCAAATGACTTTGGAGGTGGTAATAGATCAGCGGCATGTTCAAGCTTTTTCCAATTTTCACAACAATTATTTCGAATCATTCACTGTTCAAATCTAGTAGTGTAAAGTACGTTTGAAAATGCCAAAAGTGAAGTTGGATTGAGAAACTTTATTTTGCGAAGAATGTTCGAAAATCACAATTGCAGCGTATTCATGAAAATATTTTTAAATATTTTTCCCGTATAGAAGCAGGGTAAACGAATACTCTGGATTATATCTCTTTTCTTTCTTCGTATATTTTCCTAAATTGTGGATATGAAAAGCCCTTTTGATAGCAACGGTTGGTTTTTAATCGTTGCCTAGTGCAGGTGTGCTCAAACTCAAACTGCTGGCGATCTACCTCAATATTTTTAGAATACTTACGATCAACTCTGAGAGGCACAACTATGTGGGATACAGGGGTGTCGTACATACACGATACACCAAACCTACCTACCTACGCAGGGTGTACCGTAGCATATATAAGTATTAGTTTTCCGCACAATATACATTATTTTATTCAAGGTTTGGGTTAGGTTTAGTAAAGTTCTTCTCTATAATATCAATGAAAAAACTCAGAGTTATTCAAAATTACGAGTTTATTCGTTGTTACAAAACAGAAGAGTTACATATGGTGTTAAACTTAACTAAAGAGTGACTTTGGATGTTGAAGCGTGGCACTGCATGTCCTCAGCATACTTTTCATAAGATGGTAAGTAACCACTGAGTGCTAATCGCAAGCATGACATATGATCGTCAGTTAGTCGATTGCGATATTTTGACTTAACTATCTTCATTTCAGAAAATGCAGACTCGCAAAAGTAAGTTGCCGTCAGTTGAAAGGCGATTTGCCTCAGATTCGGATGTTTGTCTTCAGATATAAAACACCAGAAATTTGTATCAGATGCTGTAGCTTTGAGATGTATATCTGATATAATCTGCACCAACTCATTTTCAATAAAACATGAGTTCATATCAAACTGATTCGCTATTTCAGTAGCTAATTCTTCAATGTTTTAAACTGAAAAAAGATAACTTATGAATGATTCTATATGTGCAAATTTACTGCAATCATAAAAGCGCATTTTGAATCATCCCAAAATTTTGATTCAGCCTCATACGTATAATAATTCAACTGGGGAATCCTCGCTTTCAAAGACGGAAAATGTTTCAGATCCTTTCTCTTCAGTTGATCTTTCTTAAGCTGCAATTTACTGCGCTAATCATCTCAATAATAGTTTTTCGTAAATCTTGAAGCTCCAAGTTAATGGTATTCAAATGCATTGTGATGTCAGTCACAAATGCCTAATCAGTCAGCCACTTTTCGTTTTTTAACATCTGAGTGTCATCACCTCTTTCGTCTAAGCCGTGGCAAGCTAAGTGTACGGATGGAATTCAATATTCTTGTTGCAATGCCCATAATTTCCCCTTTTAAACACAAAACTTGTTGATGTATAATGCAATGCAATGAAAAAATGAAGGGAAATCTTCATAAGCTCGATACAATGCCACAAAACCGTTATTGTCTCCAGTCATTGCTGGTGCTCCATCGGTTGTAATGCACACGAATTTATATATTGGTAGATTGTAGTTTTTTACAAAATTGAAGAAAACGTCATATGTATCTTCGGCACGGGTCTTCCCCTTCAGAGGAATGATTGTCAAAAATTCTTCCATAATAAACATGTCGGACAAATAACTGAAGTTCTCTAATAGCAGACATGATTTCTGTTTTATTTGAAAATCTCCAAATAAAGTCTCACCCGCTTCAATAAATGCTTCCTTCACAACCGATCCATCTTCGAATGGTTTCTTGTGTTTCGCCAACATATGAGATATTTTAAATTACGCCATCGTAGCAGCTTTTGTTTGTTTTGCCGGTCTTGTGAACACGATTTGTTCTTTTTTCAAACAAGATATCAAATCAAGTACTTTTCGTTTTTTTAATTCACTTTGTGGCGGAAAATCCTTTTATAGTTTTTATGAACCGTTTTATGATGCCTCTCTAAGTTACCAAGCTTAAGCATTGCAATTGATACACGACAAATAAGACAAATGCACCCATCCTTCATCATAAAATAGGAAAATTCTTCCTCCCAATCGTTATTGAATTGATAAAAAACGTGGCTTTTCTTCGACAAGTACCTCGCGTTCCTTTGATAAAGCCGCCTTTTGTCGCTAGCAGAGTTTATTTCGTAATAAATTTCTGTAGTTTAGTTACTTACTCATTAAAAAATTTTTTCTTCTCGAGATCTACCCAAAGAGCACTCCTTTTGAGCACCCTGGCCTAGTGTATTAGAATATTTAAGAATATTGAGAGGAATACCCCGTAAAATTTTCGAAGTTGATGAAAAGACCTTCAAATAAATTGAAGTTTTTGTTTCATGTTAAAGCTAATACCAAATTATACGTTGACCAGCATGACAAAACAGCGAAATATTTCGAGTATTGCAAGATTAAGGAACGGAGAAAGCGGGCAGCAATTTCACAAACAATTTATCTCTCATAAAAATTAGTCAAAAAATAAGAAGCAGTTCAATGAAGATTTATGTACAGCGTTGGTTGTTTCAAATATTCCATTGAAAAATTGAAAAAATTGAATAACAATAATCTTTTTCGGAAAAATTTTGTGGATTCAATATCGCCAACGGATTTACATTAAGAAAATCAAGCGTCGAAAGTATTTTCAAAACAACAATGAATGGAATCAGAGAAGGTTGGCGAAAGTCACTTTTATGTTATTGTGGACGAAACAACAGATGCTTGTGGAAGATACATAATTGATCCACTCATTGGAGCACTGAAAAATTACAGGGCATTCATTCCTAAAAGCCTCGAAGCATCTTGAAACAGCGAATAATGTACCTGTTACAAGATTCATAAAAATGTATTGACAAATTTTTTAATAATGAAAAACAAGTACTGTGTTTCAAGGTATTTTACTTAATAATTGCGATTCGTAACGCGTTTCACTACACCGTAGCTTCTTCAGACGAATGAATGTACAGAAAATATAAATATAAATGTTCTTGACTAATTAAAAGCTTATTGGGTTGCTTCTTCTTAAGTGGTTATTTATGACAGGTATATCCAATAAAATTAAGGAATAGATTGCTCCCCGAAGAGATTCAATAGAGGTGAAGGGCTTAAATCGACTTGTTCATTGATGAGTCTACCTGAGTGTTTGTATTTATTGATTTCTAAAGTTTTCCAAAGATCTACCTTCCAATATTTATTATCTGTATGCAAAATTTCAAACTGTGGGTCGAAAGAGTGATTATTTTCTGAGATGATTCGCGTAATTTGAATCTGATTTTCTATTTGAAAAACTGCGATATTCTAATATCAAAATTTCTATGTGTTCTACCAATAGAAATTATCACAGTCATTGCAATTCAATCTATAAACACCTGATTTATTGTTTTTACCTGGTTTGGTTTTATAATTTTTATATATTTGCCTAAATTATTATTAGTTTGTAAAGCTATGTTGAAACTATTGCTACTCAAGAATGATTTCAGTTTTTCACTTGTAATGCCAACGTAGGTTAAGGTGTTCTTTTAATTAGTCAAGAACATTTATATTTATATTTTCTGTACATTCATTCGTCTGAAGAAGCTACGGTGTAGTGAAACGCGTTACGAATCGCAATTATTAAGTAAAATTCCTTAAAACACAGTACTTGTTTTTATTATTGATAATGAAATTTTACCAAGTAAAAGCCTCCCAAATTCAAATGACAAATTTTTTCCTACCAAATACAGTTAATCAAATTTAAATTGGTTTTATCAGATACGGCACCTTGTATGGTAAAGACAGGACAAAATTCAAAAATATTTCATGAAAATTTAATTCTCGTCACATGCTTGACTCATGGAGTTAACAGAGAAGCAGAAATTATTCGAGAAAAATTTCCATTTGTGAATGACTTAATAGGCAACATAAAACAAGTTTTCCTGACAAGCTCCTCCTCAAATTCGCTTATATAAAACAGATTGCCTAATTTGCAGCTACCACCATAACCAGTATTGACCCGATGGGGAATGGCTGAGTACGGTAGTTTTTCACGGTGAAAATTTCGAAGGTATCTGAAAAAAACATTAACGAAATATCGAATTCTTCTTTCTCAGTAGTATCATCGAAAAAGTTATAAGGAAATAAAGAAGTGCATAGAAGTCTTCATCTATTCATAAAACAAAATTATAGCTTCATTCCTCATTCAGTTTTATATTTGGAAAAAAGTACTAGCCTTTAACCGATTCTGTAGGAAAGATTGAAAATTCTGAAAATGAATACGAAAAAGTTCGATATGAAATTGGTGAAATTGTGTTCGACAAATTGAAAACGGTTTTAGAAAATAATAAAGGTATTGAAGAAATTCAACATTTCGACTTGAAAACCAAATTCGCCGAAAAAGTGCTACCGAAATTAAAACACCCCAGTAGATGTAGAAAGAAGTTTCGCTCCGTTTGAATATGTTTAGCGATAAGCGTTATAATTTCACTTCAAAAAATTTTGAAAAAACTTTAGTTATCAATTCGTTTCATAATAAAAAATAGAATATAATAATATTGAGTTCGATGAGTAAATTCTCAGTTAAGCGCTCTCGTTATTATTGTTGTGCTTAGAAACCCCTTCAAGTGATATTTATACTTCACATATTTTCCAAAATTTTCTACATGTTTTCGAAAAATCATTACAAATATATGTAAATGGTGAGCAAATTTGATGTATTTGTACGGCAGCTATGTGAAATATTGCAGATAGAGAAAAATGAACCCTCCTCTCTCGATCTTATTTTCAGGGACTAGCTTAGTGGTACCAAAATTTTTCTGATATCTCTTTTCGTTCTGGACTCGTTTTGAATTTTGTGAAAATCATCCATCGCGTATATCTCGATAATCATCAGAGTCACATAAAAATAAAATTAACATTCTACAGGCACTTTTCTAAGTAGAATACAGTGCACAGTGAAAAAATTCCTTCGAGTTTGAATGCAAACGTACTTTTTAAATACAAACCATAGGAAGTTTTACCTCTATTGAGTGCAGCAATTTTTTTCCTTCTCATAAATATATAATACTTGTAGACAACTTGATGCATTCAATACCTTTTTCAGAGAAAAACCTGAAATTTCCACAATTTCATTGATTAGGTGCATGCTCATCAACAACTCATATTGTTCTATCACTGAAAACCACAGATTTTGAAGATCCATTTCAAGATCATGGTTATTTCGATGGTTTGATTCGATTCAGACCATAGTAATTAGCTGTGGTTCGACAATCAGTTCTACTCTTCATAAATCGAATTACAGATGAACATTAATTTTTTTGAAATTCCAAACTTGCCAACCCGAGGAATCAACGTAACATATGAGTCCATGCATTTTGCTTTGGTAATATTCTATCAGGATGATTAGGAAGTTATGCGAGTAAGAAAATATATTATTATGAAAAACAAGACCTATGACATTAAACTCTTCTCAAACGAAAACCAAAAACACGTACCAAGATCTTTAACTACTTTATCGCAAATATTCAAAAGTCTTCCCATTGTTTTCAATGCATAAGTTACATCGCCGAGAAACACTACAGCAGGTATTGTAAATATGAATATTGCTAACATAAGCAATCCTTGAAATTCTGTTTTAACTCTTCTAAATTGTTACTTTTCCTCTTGTAGAGTAAAACCTCAATATGACCCCAGAGAGAAAAATCTAGTGACATCAAGTCAGGGGAACGAGGCGGCCATCTCACAGGACCTTTAGTCCCTATCTAATGATGTCCAAAATTCAGATTCAACAGATCAGTGATGGCCCTTGTTTGGTGGGAAGGGACATCGTGTTGAAAAAAAGGTATTTGTGCTAACGGAAGTTGATCGAGAAATCCTTCAATGATATTATTGTTGATGATTTCTTCATAACGTGCTCCATTCAAATTTTCATCAAAAATTTCAAACGCCAAAACGCTTTAGTGCACACCACACATTAAAACCATACTTTCCTTTATGCTGCACAGCAATATGTCGTTGAGGATTTACATCGGACCACAACTTTCATTAAAGCGATTAAACTTCCCATCGCGCTAGTGAGGCGGACTTCAGCTGTCCATATGACTTCCCTAAAAAAGTTTGGGCGTTCTTGAATATGTTCTAGATATAGTTGCGGAAATTTACTCGGCGAGAGGAATCTCCTGGCTGCCAAAATTGGAAAACTCGCATTTTATAGGGTTTAAACTGGTTCTCCTTCAGAATGCCGAGTGCCCAACGTCTCGAAATTCCTGTTTCTGCTTCTATTTGTCTACTCGACATTGAAGGTTTGGCCGTTACAGCATCTATCACTTAAAATCGTTGCTTCCTCTTTATCATTTACATTATATTTTTCATTTCTTGATTTTCTGAATGAGCCATTCTTCGAAAAATAGATTTATTTGGTTGGTGCCTTTCAGGAGACCAATTGAAATATGTCTCGGCCGTTGCGGCTGAATCATACCCACTAAGGATATAACATTCCATCATATTGAACTTTTCATAAATTTCATATTCATGATTTCTATTCTGCATCTTGAAACAACCAAAGTTTCAGGTGAACATATTCTTAAATGTGATAGTTGGAACATACAACTAACAAGCAGCTATTTCGATATTCAATAAATATTAATACCTATACTGAAACTGGAATCGTAAGTGTCAAACTCTAAGACCACAGTTAATTACTATGGCCTAAATCGAATAAAACCAAAGAAATAACCATGATCTTGGATCTTCTTCTTCTTCTTTTTACTATGAGCTCGAAAATGATCTTAGATAGGATCTTAAAAATCTTTGGTTTTCAGTCATAGAGCAATATGAATCATTGATGGGCATGCGAATGTTGAATGGAATTGTGGCAATTTCAGGTTTTTCTCTGAAATAAGGAATCGAATGCAAAAATTGACTACAAGTGTTATATATTTTCGAAAAGGAAAAAATTACTGCATCCAATAGGGGGAAAATTTGCTATGGTTCGTATGAAAAAAGCTTGTTATAACTCGAAAACCGCTGAGCTAAAAAAAAATTTACACAGCACTGTATTCAACTCAAAAAAATGCCTCCAGAATGTCAAACTTATTTTTATCTAACTTTGATGATGATCGAGATATCTGCGATGGACGATTTTCCCAAAATTTGAGAAGTTTTGAATAAGTCCAGAACAGAAAGCGATATCAGCAAAATTATGGCACCACTAAAATAAGATCGAGAGAGGGGGGTTCATTTTTCTCTATCTGCAATATTTCACATAGCTGCCGTACAAATACATCGAAATTTCCCACCCTGTACATATTTTCACATTTGGCCTAAGATATAATCTGCTCTTTAGTAATTATACTAATTTTCGAGTTTCCATAGAAATTATTAATTAATTAATTAATTAATTAATTTCAGTATATTGAAATTGACGGGTTTTACATTCATACAATGCATCCAGATTCCTTCCAGTGATAAACAACATTCAGCTGTTTTGTATAAATTCATGAAAAAGTATAATATCATTCTGAATCATTTTCTTTCACAGAATATTTCAGGTATGCTGTCATTAATTTATACAAGAGATTCTCAAGATACAGGGCGTTGAAGATTTCTTATCACATTTCTGTTGGTAACTCATAGTTTTCAAGAAATCTAGCACCAATTTGCAAAAATAGTTTTACTTCATTAGATGTATCCAGTAGTAGTTGAAAAAATATATTGGGTGATACTTTTGACCCCATCTAAATCATAATGTAGTGTGCCACTGATCATTTCAAGAATATTTATTGAAAAGATCTTTCAATTTTAAAACTTTTTCATCATTCAGACAAGTAGTTGTCACGTTATTTTCAATTTAAATATCTGATTGTTCATTTTATTCAGTGGAAATTCAAATGATCTGTTACTTTTTGGGCCATCATATCACGGGTCCTTTTGAGCAAAACCTAATCTTGCTGATATCCACAGTAACCTACAGACAACTTATCACAACAGAAGTTAATTTTTTTCAATATCACATAATTAATGGTATTTTGAAAAGTTAGAATGTAATACACAATTGAAGAACTGGCTGATGTTATGCAGCTTAAACCAAAATACTTTGTCTTACAGCTTTTCCTAACAGAAATATTTCTGAAATTTTTTGTTTCCATTGACCGATCGTCACGTGAAACCGGCCGGTTTCAACTAGTCAAGGAAAATCATGAACCAGATCGATTGGTCAGGACACCGATGAATGAAGAACTTATCTTGGATAAAGTCCATAATAATCCAAAAATCAGCACTCGAAGGCTATTCCTATAGGTTAGCATATCACATTCGACTGATCGGAGCGTTTTGCATGATCAACTATTATACACTCACTATAACCAGAGAATTCAAGCCCTCAAAACTGAACATCTACTCAGAAGACTCGAATTTTTCCAATAACTACTACGAAGATGTGCTGAAAATATCGAATTTTGTTTATTGGCGGTTCACGCGAAAGGGTATAATGAATTTCCACAAGGAGTATGTGTGGGCTGAATACAATCCTCATGGGCGAAGCCACCAAGTTTTCTATCAATGTCGGTTGGTATGATGACAGACTGTTGGGATCAGTTATTCTTCTTAGCAGATAGGATTCTCTATCATACCCTTATTTCTTGAAGATCAGTCTGATTGATTTTTACAGACTTATAGTAAGGAACCATTTGTATCAATCATAACCTAATAGATGGTTTGTTGGAGGCGGTCTTGTAACTTGGTCTTCACGATCACCCGATCTGAACTCCCTATGAATGAAATACAATGAAAATATAATGGGAGGCTATCTTTGGGATTTATTGGAAGAAATCACTTATAAATGTCAACAAATTAGTGAAACAGCGCACTTGCGAATTTTTTGTATCGTTTTATCATAAAAAAACAGTGAAAATCATAAACAAAGTAATATAATCGAATAATTTCATAATCAAAATACCGCATCTAATATTATCGATTCTTGACTAACTTGAAATACTACTTCATTATCCTTGTATATCTGAACTTGTTTTATTATTGCCATTCATTCATTCCTACGAAATTTTTGATGAGGATTAAGTTTGTTTGATTTCCATAACTATTCGTTATGAAATTCGACTTTCACTTGTACACAGGGTGTCCGTGCTAGAGGGCCCATCAGAAGTATTTGAAGAACGGATTTATAGGTTGATTGCAAACTTTGGGATTAGAATACGTTATTACTGATTTAGAATTTGCAATTTTCATCTGAGCAGTAACACTTTTGGTTATACCGGACATTGAATACAATTCTGCTTTTTCAAATAACAGGATGTACTTTTTAATATTTTTACTATTCTCTTTCGAACATCTTTTGTTGAGATTTGTCCTACCCAAAATTAACTACCATTCAGCTATGATGTTGTTCATCAAAGATTTCGGAATTATAATGTCATCTCTGCTCAAAAAAATTGTTTCGATTTAAGTAAAATTATAGTTTTTTTTTAGTTTGAAGAAGAATTTTCTATTTTCGGGGGCAACATTTTTTTCGATTATATTTGATATACAAGGTGCTCAGAAATCACTTGTCAACTCAATAACACTGAATTGTCAGAAAAACGTTTTTTTTCCAAATGCGAGTACCTTTTTTTCACTTCATTTTGATCGTTATTCAAATTAGTATTGATTGGTTTCCCTTTACCTAAAACGTTTGGTTTTCATTTTATTCTGGATTTTATCATAAACTTATAGTTCATTCGGCAATTAAAATCATGAAACAGAACTTGACAGAGTAGATTTGATTCCGATGTCATTTTCTATGATCAACAATGTTCTATGTATCATTCTATGAATTTCGGTCTCAGTTTAACGTTTGGAAATCATTTAGAAATAGGAATAACACTAATTATGTTTGTGTTTACTGTTCTTGCTAAACAAAATGGCAAATAAATACTCAAACGAGGATATTATGAATGTATGCATCATCCATGGTCGATATAAACCAATAAAGAGTTGAACTAGAAACATATTTAACGGAAAGAAGCCGAAGTTACGACAAAATTGCAGAAAACATTCTATTATAAACTTGCAATCAAATTTGATCTCTTATGGACAGACAGCGGAAAGGGATAAAATTAGTTTCATTACGAGCGATGATGACTTTGCAGTTACCGTCCTGGTTCTTTTTTATGCCAATCTGTATGCGTATGTACTTGCTGCTGTTGGAGATTTGGAGATAGCCCGTACATCAATTGATGAAACTGTGAACAAAAATAATTTACACCGCAACAAATTCTCATCAATATTATTTCATATCATATTTAAACGGCATAATTCGAATATCTGATCCATCAAAATTTACATCAAACACGGAAACGAAATTTCCAACATCATTATAGCATTAATGTATTCACTTTAATGTACAAAAACGAATGTCAATATTTCATTTATGAATCGAATTCATATGGTGTTAAACATTCAGAGATAAATGCACGTCTTTTATTTTGGTACCAAGTAGATGGTGCTCTGGCCCATTGTTCACCTCAGGTATCAGAAAAATCAACCAGCTTGTTTAAGGACAGATGGATAAGATGGTCCAATGAATTAGCAACAACATCTCCGCATCCTAAACCTTTGGTTGGAGTATCTTTCCGAATAAATATCATCGTCGACAAAGTTTATAATTTCTGGCAAACTGTCATTATATTCTCATGCAGAATCAACCCCTAGAGTTGGTCCGACCTATTTACTAACACTCTGTATTTGAGTATTACACGTTTGACACGCAGTTGTTTTTTCATTAATAGAACTGACTAATTATGAGATGAAACTTGACTATATCAGATATATAGATTTACGTCAAGTTTCTACCGGAATAAAAATGAATGCAGTTTCATCAATTCATGGATATATTTCCCAAAAGCTGTGAAAACTGCATTCTTCGAACTACAGTAGAATGTATTAAGCCTTATATACAGGATGGCCCACGAGTCCTGGAAGTAGCATAATACCAAGACAACGACGGGTTTTGAAATTTTTTTTTCTGACAATATGATGAACATCTGTGTCGGTCACAATTTAAAAATAATTTCGTATATACTAGGTGTTCCGTTTGGGAGGAAAAAATAAAAGTTATGTTTTTTTTAAATAGAACACCCTATATATTTTGATGATTCTAGCTTTGTGAAATCAAATGAAGGGGACTTTGTTCGATATTTTCTATAGCTGATATATTTGAGATTTTACGAAATTTGATGACTTTTTTGAAATATCTCTCGTTGTGACTTTCCGGTTGTGATTTTGCAAAAATTATGTTACTACTACTTCATTCCTGAGTAACCATAGTTGGGAAACTCTGAAATTGATACAGGATGCACAGTACAAAATTTCCGATTCTGCCTTTCTTCAAGCTTCATTTTTTAAATTTTTTCAAATGACACACCCTGTATATTATACTTTGTAATGATCCGTTATTTTTATACCTATCGAACGATACTGTTCTCTATACCTATCTTTAACGGTTTTCGAAATTTCTAGAATTGTCCGATACTTTGTGTCTCAATATTCATCTGGAAATGTTTTCTTTTGAAGAGGAGTGCATGTCACTTGATAAAAAAAAAACAGGAGTTTGTACGATGTGCTACTCAAACACCAGTCTATAAGTCGAAAGTGATCGATCTGCATGGACCGATGTGAAGACGATGAAAATGAATATTTTATGGAATTCAGTTCTAAAAAATGAAGTGTTCGGAGCAGTTGAAAATTGTTCAATTCGAGCCTATTTCTAACTTTCCTCCTTGTAAACTATTTACACTTTTCCGGTGATACGTTTCCATAAAATTTTTAAAATTTTTTCTTATTTACTCATTCAACTGTTTTTCGAAAAACATTATTTAAATGGAAATATTTGAATCAGTGAAATTGTTTGATGATGGAGAATATTACTACAAATCACGGAAAAGAAAAATTGCATGAATAATTGGAGAAATACATAGAAATGTTACAAAAGATGTTCAAAATGGCCTCCATTCTAGTCTATGAATAAATGTTTCCCCCTTTCTGTGAACCCTTACTATGAATTGTGTGTTCTTGAATTCATTAGTGTTGACAAAGAAAAAGGAAGAAAGCCTTTAGAAAATGGAGTATTCTCGGGAAGAATATGAGTCTGACCATTGGAGAAGCTATGGAAAACTGTTTGTTAGCTGAAAGACTTTACGCAGCAAAATATCCGGACCGAAGACATCCAAGGAAAGAAACATTCGAAAAATGGCTACGACAATTCCGAGCCACTGGTAGTGTATCCCATGAAAAACACCACCGACAAAAACCAATTGTTGGAAATGAAAAATAAAAACTTACTGTTCTAGCGTCTATGATTGAACAACCAAGTACAAGTCAACGGAACAAGAAATAGTTCTGAAAAGACAAAGTGTGGAAAGAATATTGAGAAATTATGGTTCTCATGCATATCACATTGGAACCCATCAAGAACTGTCACAAAGAGATCATGAACAACAACTCGAATTTTGTATGTGGCTGTTAGAAAGAGTCGCAGAAAATGAGGATTTCCCGAATTCAATTCTATTTTCTGATTGAAGTTCATTTCAGAATAATGCTTTAGTAAACAGACAGAATTGTCATCATTACTCTGACACTAATTCACCCATTTTTCGTCAATCCTACACCCAACACAGATGGTCGGTCAATACATGAGGAGCAATTATATGACCTTATAGACAGATGTACCTCAATTTTCTGGTCAACGATTTACTGGAGCTGTTGAAAAATATGCAAATTGACAGACAACGAATGTGGTTCCAACAGGATGGAACATTGTGCACTACAGCCAACAAGTGAGAGATCATTTGAATGAGAATTTTTTCAGAAAAATGGATCGGAAGAAGAGGACTCTGAAATTGGCCAGCGTGATTGCCAGATTTAACGTCCCTTGACTTCTTCCTGTGGGGACATGTTAAAGAGTTTGTTTATCGTATGCTGCCAACTACACTGGAAGATATGAAAAATAGGACCAAGGAAGCGTTCCAGACCCTTACGAAATCTCGGAAACCGTTAAATATAGGTATAGAGAACATGGGTATCGTTCGATTGGTATGAAAATATCCGATCATTACAGAGTATAAGATACAAGGTGTGTCATTTGAAAAAATTGGGGCTTGTCGGAAGGCGGAATCGGAAATGTTGTACTGTGCACCCTGTATCAATTTCAGAATTTCCCAACGATGGTTACTCAGAAATGGAGTATTAGTACCATAATTTTTGCAAAATCGCAATCGGCATGTCACAATGAGAAAAGAAAAAAACTTTCAAAAGAGTCATCAAATTTCAAAAAATTTCAAATATTTCGAAAACCATTGAATAGGTCTAGGGAATATCGAACAAAGTCACCTTCATTTGATCTCACAAAGCTAAAATCAACAAAATATATATCCTCTTCTATTCAAGAAAACATAACTTTGATTTGTTCCTCAGAAACGGAACACCCTGTATATACGAAATCATTTTTAAATTGTGACCGTAACAGAAGTTCATCAAAATCCGTCTTTTTCTTGGTATTATGCTACTTCCAGTGACTCGTGGGCCACCTGTATATTTGAAAAGGTATCAATAAATGAAATAAGATAATGTTAAAATATAAGCTATAAACTCAAAAAAACTCCTAGCCTGGATTGTAGTAACACAGTACTTTTCAGAAAAAAATATTAAGACCATCGGATTCTTAACAAGGAACACGACCGGGAGCAGTTTTCATCCTTTGCCAGATGTCAAAATAAGAAAAAGCCAATACAATAGATTGGCGGTAACTTTATGAACAGCTCAATAGGCAAACCCCGGTTTCATAATTTTACCTAGAATGGGCGAACTACCGAAAGCAGACAAAGCAAGTCAATTCCTTCTCTGATAAAGACGTAAAATACGACAAATTAAGTTTGAAAAGAGACGTTTTTTGCCCTTAAGTGTTTCCTCGAACTTCACCCAGCTCAACGGGGGCGCTAACTCCTTAAATTTTTGATTAGATAGAATGGTATCTCGGTAGAATGACCTCTCAATTGTCTCTATTACTATTTATACGTTTTAAACTTGGTGCAATTTTCTCAAAAATACGGAATGTCGAAGTGAGAATTTTTAATGAAGCAAGGATAACCATTCAATTATAGAAGTAATGGCAAAATTGATTTTTTCTTATTCTCTAATCTGAATCAACAAATAGCAGCTTTGATGCGTGAAGTAATCTTTATTAATGGACCGAGCACACATTTATTGGTTAATCGGTGCATAACTTCGTTTGTGTTGAATATATCGAAAATGTAAATATTAAAGATGTTAGCTAATTTGCTGCTTGCTTAAAATTTTTTCAAATATCCAGGGTGTTCAATTGAGAAGATCCATATCAAAGTTATGTTACTTTAATGGGATGTCGCTCGTTTCTCATTTAGAATGTGTTGACCCGAAATAATTGATCAATTCATGTCTAAATTCAACCGTTTTACGATATTCGAACTTTTATAAAATATTACTTTATTTCGAACATTTCGTGTATCTTCTGAAACCTTCTTAGAATATTGATACAGCTATACAGAATGTTGATACAGCTATACAGAATGTTCTATAATGTATGTCAAATTTTGTTTATTTCCAAATTTCATTATTTTTTCTTATTTCAAATCAAGCCCCATATATTTAATTACTACAATTGAAAAATTCTTACTGTCTCTATACCTATTCATTATGAATATGATTATGTATTTCATGCAAGAATTTTTACATGAAATTTTGCATTAACAAACATGGTTTAACTGAAAATAATATCTGAAGGAAGGGTAAAATATCACATGTTCTCAAAAATGTTTTTATCAGTAAGCCTTATTAGATGCACATTTTAATGTTAAAATTATGGAACTCATCTCGAATTCTTTGCATTACACTCAACCAAATTTATATGAAATCACCCTATATTATGAATATTACATCAGGGATTCTGGAAGTTTCGAAGGATTGTTAGAATTGATCCTTTTGAGATATTTCAATTAAAAAGAAATAAATTAAAGTTTATTGTAAGAAAGAAACAA
Source organism: Cryptolaemus montrouzieri (assembly GCA_013387265.2). Taxonomy (NCBI): domain Eukaryota; kingdom Metazoa; phylum Arthropoda; class Insecta; order Coleoptera; family Coccinellidae; genus Cryptolaemus; species Cryptolaemus montrouzieri. The sequence goes on from JABFTP020000103.1 coordinate 34,566,634, forward strand.
ATAGAAGAAATTAGGAGACTTTCCGCATTTAGTGAAATAATTGAAAATTGTTTTCCCACGGAGTAGGTGTCTTTTTCTCGATCCGGTAGCTTTTATTACCTCCTCTCGCCCTGATACAAGTCTGAATCCGTCTATGCATGCTTTAGATTAGGTTTTCGACCTCCCCTGGGGTGATATTCTGCCACTCTTCTGTGGCGGCTTGGATGTGCTGTGGTGAGATTATCCTATAAATGTTCAATAAGGTTTAGGTCAGGAGAGCAAGCTGGCCAGTCCATAATAGCGATTCTCTCTGTTTCGAGATAATGTCGCGCGAGGTTGCTGGTATGCGGAGGAGCATTATCTTGCATAAAAGTGAAATATTCACCTCGCCAGAGTCTCACTTTGGGCTCCAGCACTAGATCTACGTAATTTCTAGCCGTTACACTCGCAGAACATAAAACAAAATCTGTTTTGCTGCTCGCTAATTCTCAATATTCCAATGTTGATGCTCGATACACCAATTAATTCTGTTAATTTTTTGTTGTCTGGTTAGCTCTGGAACTCTTAAGAGCTTTCTGCTGTATAAACCCATTGGAGAAGTCTTTGACGTATCGTTTAGACTATTACACTGATGCCGATTGCTTCCAGAAATTGCCTTTGGAGTATGGGGTGCGACGCACTAGGGACTCTTCTTGCAATTTGGCTCAAAAAGCGGCCTCGTTGTTCAGAAGTGATCTTCCTACGACTTATTCTAGGCCTATTTTGCAGAGATTGTAGCTCCCCGTATCGGGCGTAGGTTTTTGAAATCACCCCCTGTGATACCCCCATTGTTGCCGCTATATCCCTCTGTGTCACTCCTTCTTCAACGAAAGCAATAATTCGACCCCTCTGCACATCTGACAATCCAACGTAAGGCATTTTCAATTAAGATTATAGGCTTTTTTTAAATTTTAAAATTCACAGTTTCAAATGTCAGTGACGACTGAGTACAATATCTCGAACATGTGGTGATAATTCAACATTCCTCATCATACTATCAAGTTTTGTTACAACGAAAAACTTCATTCTCCACAAGTTGTCAAAGATCCGTGGTTGAAAACAATCAATAATGTGAAATACCGAGTGATTCCATATAGATTTGGTTGTGTTTATATCATCGATAATTCAAATAGACCACCTGTGTTTAATTAATATAAAGGGAAGACGATTCCATTATTGTGATGTATTCGCAGTGATCATACCGAAAAAAATCCACAAGTTATATATCTTCTTACTAAAGTTGAGCCACAAAAAAGTTTTTTGTTCAAATAGGTCGACCAAGCCTCTGGCTCAACTCCAATAGTTAGACATAATAGGCTCGTGGACTTTTAATCAATACCTACTTACTTAACATGCAAAATTTTGACAGCGTGGGTCACATAATTGTTATTTTCGTAGTGATCTCAATTTTCTTTTTGAGATTTAAATATAGCTATGTCACTCACATATAATATAGCTCTGCTTATCTGAAAATATTTTCAAAATCAGTTAATTGTTTAAAACTCTGCTTAAAAATACTTCTATCGACACGTTTGCCCCTCGAAAACCTCGCCTGCAGGTGCGCAAAGCAAAGTTTGCACCATTTGGGTGCACAAGTAAAGTCCACGGCTGTGAAATATATACGTTGCATTATAACTGGTCGTCTATCATGGTTGTAAGCGAGAGGAGTCGCCTGTTCAAGCTATCAATTTATCATTGTGAGAATTCGTACTGCAAACTAACTACTATGCAATAGATTCTAGTTCAAAATATTAAATAGATGCCTTTGTTTCATAAAACTTTCAAAAATATAAAGAATAGTACATTGGATTCAGAATTAAATCCAAAAGAATGTATTGAAATGTTTTACCTGTACATAAACACTGCAACATCTGATAGGATGATGATTTTAGTTTTTTGTTAATAATACATAAAATGTCTATGATTTCCAATTATGGAAAAAGACTCTTAAAAAGGAATAGTTCCCGATAAGAAAGTTTCAACGTCTGGAACTCCATTTCTCTTATTTGTATACCGGGTGGCTCACCACATTTGCGACTGAAGACTAGGCATATTTCACGGCTTATTTTTAATTCTTTGCGCAGTAATGTGTAGACTCAAAATTTTTTAGACTATACAGGGATAATCCATAATAAAGTTTAAAACAAAAATATGATTTTTTCAATTGGACAGCCTATATTTTGTTTCAATTTTGACTTTATGAGGAAAATGAAGGTGAATCCTCAAAAATATATTTCCGTTTGAGTGCTTATCGAAAGAAAAAAGGTCCGATGACATGCGCGCCTATTATTGAGCCCAAAGTATTAACTGCCCATCGATTCTGCGTGTACGGCTGATAAAAGATATATGGATTCTGAGGCCTTTGCGTGTGGGCCTCTCTCATCGTAATAACGAAAATTGTTCCAGTTCACTAGAGTGTTGAAAGTGGACTCATCCGAGAACATTATATTTTCTGTAAAATTTTCTTCCGATTATTTTCGTATATATATATATATATATATATATATATATATATATATATATATATATATATATATATATATATATATATATGGAGAATCGCTAAGGCCCGTCGATTTCTGATTCCAGGGGAACAACTTTTCTGATTTTTCCATCCCCATAACTTATATTCCTTAACGGGGTGAGCATAACCCCTGATTCTAAATAGGTATGAGGGGTGTTGAGATATCTCATTTTGAAGAACTTATCGCTTACTATCTGACCCTAAATGTTTGCTTCAAAATTTCATCGTTGACGAAATGACAGCTAAAAAAATGGAAGACTACTTTTGTAATTAGTTTTTCAAGTGCTGAAAATGGCCACCATTCACTTCCATGCAGTAGAGACCGCTGCTGTATGGATAACTTATGTTGAATTTACCTCGAAGTATGCAGTGTTTTCATTTATTTGTTAAATTTTTGTTTGAAAAAGTAGACAGACCATGTGTTTGGTTTACCTATTCTCTCGTTAGTCTATCGTGATTTTTCAGGAACGTTGAAACCTATGCCAAAGCGATTGAATATTTGTAGTAGGATTGAAATGGTGTATTTCATAAAAGAAAGGGTGGAAATGATAAAATTATTTCTTGGAACGACTCAGCACGATTAACAGCGGCTTTATTTAACGAACGACATCCTACAACAAATGTATCCGCTGTTTACGTTGTGTAACTGGTTGCTAAATTTGACGCTGCTGGTTCAGTCGGCAACAAAAAGAGAAGGGAATGAAGGAGACGAAGCGAAGGAAGTTGTTATCTTTGGTCTCGTAGCGAAGGATGCAACCCTCAGTACTAGGAAATTGTCCAATGTGTCTAGTATTTCTCGCACAACAATCATGAGAATTTTAAGAAAACATAAGTATCATCCTCTTGAGATACGATTGGTTCAGGAGCTGAATGGGGATGATTTTGATCGCCGACTCATGTTCTATGAAATGGTCAGTGGAATTGTTAACACTAATCCAAACAACAAGTTCAATATCTGTTTTTCATAACTGTCGGTACTGGTTAGATGAAAATCCAAGATTATTTCGAAAAGAGCATACTCAGCATCCCCAAAAGTTAAATGTATTGAATTAAAAGTATTGGAGAATAAAGAAGAACATGAAACGATCATTTGTCGACAAGATGCCGCACCATCTCATTCCTTTCAACTTGTGCGTCATTTCTTATATAAAACTTTTCATCAGGCCTCGATTGGAAGAAAGGGACATATTGAGTGGCCACCCAGATCACCTGATCTGGCGCCACTGAACTTTTTTCTATGGGGTCACCTTAAATCTAAGATTTACGCTATCTAACCTGAATCACTGGATGATTTGCGAATTCGGATCATTAATGAATGCCTTCGAATTGAACCAGAAATGTTGAGTATTGTACGTGAACAATTTGAGCAAAACTTATTTAACTGCATGGAAGTGAATGGTGCCATTTTCAGCACTTAATAAACTAATCACAAAAGTAAGTAGTCTTCCACTATTTTAGCTATCATCTCGTTAACGATGAAAATTTAGGGTCGGATAGTACTTGACAAGATCTTCGAACTGAGGTATCGCAACACTCTCATCCCTATTCAAAATCAGGAGATTGTGCTCACCGTCGGTAGGGGATTGAAGTTACGGGGATGAAAAAATCGCAAAGATTCTCCATATCTTTATTTTAAAACCGGAAAATCACGTTGGAACACCCTGTATATGTAATGTCAAAATAGTTTCCACCTAATTTTGATAGCAAACGAGACATTAGCATATGCCGTAATTCCAGAAAATCGAGAAATCCGGAATAACTCGAAAACAAATGCTGCGATGTTTTCAACAAGAATTTTCCTCCGAAACTCGAAAATGGAGGTAATAGTTGTTCTCTATTTGCAGTATTTCACATAGCTGCCGTACTGAAACATCCGAAAAGGACACCCTGTACTAACCTATTTTCGAAATAATAAATGCAAAAGTCGAATATGGAAATCGATTTTCCATCAAAATCCCAAAACCGTGTGTAAATGTTGGTGTAGGAATAACACTGCCGTATCTACAATCCTTTATGACATAACAATGGTCTACTATTATGAACTATATAGCTATTGTGTCTAAAAAATCATTTCGGGCGATGTCATGTTCCGTCGATCAGAGGAAAATCATAAAAAATATTTTATCACATTTTCCGATGAAATGATGGAATATTATTCTCATATGTGAATTCATACCCAGCAAGAATTGTTGATAATAATCGAAAGGAATTAGGTTAAATGAAGAAAAAGTGGAAAAAGCAATCACGAAGTTTCATTTTTCAGCAAGAACGAGTGGTTTTTCGTTTGCATTTCAATAGGTTGATCGCTATTGAAATGGCGGATGCGCCGAGTCAGCAATTTTTCTAAGATAAAAAGAAAATATTCTCAAAAATAGTATAGTTACAGAGGGGCCAAAGGTTTCTTATTGGTAAATTTTTTCATTAATAGCTTTACACGTTCATTAGAAAACAAAAATTTTGTGATGTGATTACAACTTTGCAGTTTCCAGTTTTTCTTCTACAGGATGTTTCATCTCAAACCAGCCACCCTATATATTTCTCTCCTTCATAGTTTCAACTCGAGCCGCGTTAATACAAAAAAAGAATTTATTTTTACAATAATGCTTTTGTGATCTGAAGATAGACCATCTACTGCAGATTTTATTGCATTGTGAATTATATGTGATTCACATCCAATAGTTATCAATACTTTCTTCAGAGATGGTTATGTTAGATTTATGTTATATCAGAAATTTCACCCAGTTGATCTTGGAGGCCTAACATTTTTTACTTGCACACCTTCGTAAGATTGTAATTGAGAAAAAACCAAATCGTAATGATACATTATCTCATTGCCATGGATTCAAGCGTCGTTTAAAATTGTAAAACAATAGAACTTATTGAGATCAACTCTTTTCGCGATCGCTTTACGAGTGCAAAAACATTTACTATGATAGCTTTTGTTTTTGTACGCGCGCATGAAAACGCATTGAAACATTATTGGATTGATTTCAACGAACAATCATTGGATCGAAAATTGTGGTTTTCTTGTATAGTGTGATAAGCCCAGATGCTATTTGTAGCAGCAAATTATTGGTACGTTTGAATTCTTGAAAACCAATATTGAAGAACTGGAAGCAGTGGCAGGAATATTATTCTTTTGTTTTTCAGACTTCAAATGCTGGTATATATTACCAGAGATCCATGGGAAATACTAAACTCTGTTCGACGCTTTTCGAATTTGATATTCGAAGAAGTATCAATTTCTTATAAAATGAGTAATTTGCTGTTAAATTAACATTAATTGAACCTTTTCATTTCGGCATAACTGTTGTTAAAATCAAAATAACAGGAAACTTCAGCGACCTGTTTACCACTAAACTACTTCAAGCACATTACCCAAAAACAAAATAACAGCGACTTGCATGAGCGTAGCAAACTTAATGACCAAATAAATGTAGTCGACGGCGACGCGACGATTTATAATTTATCGTCCACGCGTGTCTCACAAGCTCAAGATTTTAAATGTTAGCGCTATTTCGGAAAACCTGATTATTTTGGATCCTGGCGTTTTGTTTGGTGACAACGGGATATGTGATCGAGAAAGGACAGTCCCGTTCAAAACGGGACGAAACTCAGTTATATCCCAAGATAATTATACCAAAAGAATGGCGGAAAAGCATATTTACTTTTTTCTACATACAGGGAAAGGGGAGGCAAGACGGGGTGCCGGGCAACATGGGGTCTTTGACCAATCACAACCGTTTTTGCGCGTGATTCAGCGCTACATAAAAGGTTTTAGTCATCGTAGTGACAGAACGAGGACGCCACTGTTTTTTTTTATTATGTAAAGAAAATTATATTTGGCGATTTTCTTAGCGTTTTCTCATTTTGGTTGCACCGTGATTGTTATATCAACGAATACTCGAGCAGGTAAATATTTGCTTATTTGTGTGCGAGAGCATTGTTTTTAGAGGTTCATTCATCAATTTATTTGGGCATGAGAGGGAAAGACTGGGTTTGGTGTACCCCATCTTGCCCGTACTAAAATAGTTCTTATGTTTATTTTGCTAAAAGTTTGATGATACGAAATGTTTCTACTATTGGTGTTTATGTTTTATCATTGCAAAATGGTGAAAATTCATAAAAAAAAAAACAAATATAGGAGATTGATCAGAAGAGATCATGAGAAATGCTGTGGCCTCTGTGCTACCAAGCCAAATGGGTTACTATCTAGCACCGAAGACTTTTGGTGTCACTCAAACAACTTTGGAAAGAAAAGTGATGATGGTTCGTGAAAGCTCTAAAGAAAATGCATCAGCTACAATGAAAATGAAGGTTCAGTTAGGCCTTCAACAAACAGTTTTTCCTTTTGATGAAGAGAAAGAATTCTGCAGTTATATACCAGATATGTAGAGCAGGCTCTACGAGTTAACTACTAAAGGTATTAGAGGCTTAATCTACAGACTAGTGATTAAAAATAATAAATCACATCCATTTAATAGGACAAAAGCTACTTAAAGAGGCATCCAGAGTTGTCTATAAGGCAACCTGAAAGCACCTCAGCTGCGTGTGCTGCCGGATTCAACAAAAAGGTGGTTGATAAGTTTTTCACTTTCTTGGGAAATGTTTATAATGAACATCAATTGACACCTGACTGAATCTATAATTGCGACGAAACTGGAATTTCAATTCTGCCTATGACAAAGTCAAAGCTACTAGCTAAAAGAGGTCGAAAGCAAGTAGGGGCCATAAATTCCACAGAAAAAAAAACAACCATCACAGTCGAAATATGTTTCAGTGCAAGTGGCCAAAATATGCCATGCTTGATGGTAGTTCCTAAAGAGTGGATGGATCCGCTGCTGATGCTAAATGCTGCACCTGGAGTTTGGGGAGTTTGCAGTGATTCTGGCTGGATGACAGCAAAGTTATTTGTGAAATTGTTCAAAAAGTTCATCGAGTTTAGTGGAGCTAACGTCGAACGACCTGTTCTGTTACTGGGAATAATACCCACACACACTCAAAATATTGATCTCAAAAATAAAACTCGATACCAAGGAGTTATCATTTTATTTTTCCCCCCGCATACAACTCACCGCCTTCAGAGTGCTGCTGTTGCTTACATGAGATCGTTGAGTTCATACAATGATCAACAAATAACAACTTGGCTTCGCAGCAATCCAGTAATGGTCGCCACTGCTCCGCAAGTTGCTGAAATTTTTGGGATAGCTTTCATACAGGCTTCATCTTTGTCAACGGTTGAAAATGGGTTCAAAAAATTCATCAGTATTCTCAGAAAAGTGACTTTGATCCTTTGTTGATGATGGATATTCCGCAGATCGAGAGGGACACGATGACCAAAGTAACAACTGCAACTACAACATCTAATATTGAATCATCATCTGCAGGAGCACTCATTCATTTCCCAGATTTTAGCTCCAACTGTCACAGAAACATAGCCAATTATTGTAACAGAACCAAACTGTCTTGAAGTCATTCCTCTTGCAACCCTCACTACAACAATATCATTTCCGAAGCCAGGTTTCTATAGTTGGTTTGATGACACTGAAATAAGCAAGACACCAGGTACTCCATAAAAATCAACATTTTATCCAATCAGTTCCCAGCAAATAATGTTCTTTTCAGCAACACGCAAAGCTTTTAGCGTTGTTAAAAAACGAGGAAAAACCGCAATTATAACTTCATCGTCATATAAAAATGAATTGGAAGAGGCGTTAAGAAAAAAGAAGTTGTCATAAGGAAGAAAAGCAAAAGAAAAAAGCAATAAGAGACCTGATGAAAACCGAAAAAAAATCTTTGCCTAACATAAAAATAGTAACTAAAAAGAAACAGTATCTAAGGAGCCATCAATATATATATATATATATATATATATATATATATATATATATATATATATATATATATATATATATATATATATATATATATATATATATATATATATATATATATATATATATATATATATATATATATATATATATATATATATATATATTCTTTTGAAAAGAGAGGATTTACAAAATTTGGATAATTGTATTCACAATAAATGCTTATATCTATAATTTTGATGTGTGTCAGAAAAAACACAAGTGCGAGCTCAGGAAATGTAACAGAGGAACCATACAATCTTGTATATGATTCAATAAACGAGTGAAGAAACCTGAGGAAAAACTCGTTTCCCTGTCGCTATTGCACTAGCAATAGCTTGTCTGTTTATGTTGTGTTAGTGTTGTGTGTACATAAAGAGTACCAAAGATTTTTCTGCTTAGCCGCTTCATTCTCTCTTGCATTCCATGATTTCCAAACGAAGACAAGGGTGAAAGGAAGGGGGTTTGGGACAGGAATCTGTAACAATGGAAAAAGAAAACCAGGAGAGAAATATTTCAACAATCATACTTCTTATATGTCTAAACAAATCTAAGAAAAGATTTTACATAACAAGCAAGGTCATGAAAAGGACTAAGGAGATAATAAAAAAATACATAACCTGTGATATTTCCTCAAATTCCTTCTCTGTTTGACCGAGAGAGCCCAGATGGCCAGGTTCAGTCAATAATCTGGGTTGACATCGCCCATATATTATTTCTTCGTGGAACTTGTTTAATTTAAAAAAAAAATTTGCGAAACAATTTTGACAGTCATTCGAAAAATATGACAAATGTCCTCAATAGAGAACAGCGATAGTGAAATTGAAAATACACCATGTTTGTATTGTAACGGTTGTTATTTGGGGTCAAATGAAGGTTGGGCTGCCTGTTTCGCATGCGGCAAATGGTATAACTGTAGCTACGCTGGTGTAGATAATGGAGATGAAGATGCAATTTTGTCAGCAAAAATAAATTGAATTGTTTCAGACTCCATCTTGCTCTTTAGGGTACCCTATCTTACCTGACAGAGGGGGCAAGATGGGGAGATCTGACATAGTTTTTGTTGATTGTCTAATTAATTATTTAACATATGCTCCTAATTAGAAACACTTATGGAAGATTGATTACCAAAGATGATTACTAAATGGACACCCGGTATAATCTGTTTGATTTTCGGTAGTTCACCCTATATTCATTCTCATTTTTTCTCGTTTCATTAACTCTCATCCACAATGATTCTATAAACATAATTTCCAAGCTTTTATTGAATGTCCTCTGAGATCGCAATTTAACGATGAAAAAGTCAGAGACGAACTTGATACGCAAGTATCAAACCAATTTATTATATTAAGTATGTACTTAATTTATTAATATACTGCAATTTCTGTGAGATATTCGAAGGGGAGAAAGATTGAATAAAAAAAACTGAAAACAACAAATTCAGATTATACGCGTTCGCGAGTTTAAGTGGCCAATTAGGAGTTCCATTTGTCGCTGATGTCCTGAAAATCTGTATAATTGTGTGTTGTATAATATATTATGTTCTGTATGAGTGCACTCTCGTATATGAATAAAAGTTGAGTAAGGACTACATAGTTGAAAATTTATTAATTGCGCTTCCTCATAATTTTACAATTTCAACTTCGACTGAATAAACAAAAGATTGAAACGACTGGTGAAAACATGAACCTTCTATTGAAGATACACTTTCATTAAAGAAGAAAAAATTCTAAGGATTTTGTAGCTCCATCCATTTTGTTATCTCCAATTCTCTCTGAAAGATATGCCGGAACCCATTGCATACATGTAATATTAAATCTCACGTAGAAATGGTTTCTTACTTGTAGGATAATTTCGAAAATCGTTTTCAAGACTCTCAATGAAATGACTTTAGTGTCGTTTTTGTTGTTTCAGCGTTCATGAAGATAGATATCCAACAGTTTGCAACTTAGGTTAGGTAAAACTTTGGCAAAGACATATTTGCAGCAGACACGGAAGTGATTGTGGCATGACCTCAACATCGTTGAGTACAAAATGTATTTGACCTCTAGTAATTGAATATTCAGTCCTATGTCGTGTTGCCTTGAAGACAAACGTCATTTACTTCAACCTATTGGTCTCCAATATGAAGTTTATTAGGTAAAAATTTCGCAATCACGTTTCGTCATTGTATCTGAATGGTTGTAACAAACTATACTCCAAACTCATCAGTAAGTCTTAAGTATCAATCTTTTCAATAAGCGTGCATTTTTTCTCGAAAATATTTTGTTTGAAGAGGTGTGTTATTGTGATTAAGCGTTCTGATCCTGTTAATGTCTTCTATATAATAAAAAATTCAAAGAAAGAAATCCAGCTAGAATGGTGAAATTCCACTCAAAATGCTTTAATCTTTAAGTCGGCGGTATATTTTCAATTCTTTTAGAACGATAGAGAAATAAGAGAGTATGAGAAGGTCTTTTTCCGTGGTGTCAGGCTGTACTCGAGACCCGGCTGGACAACTTATATCATCTATTTGACGGCCGCTGTTAGTGGAGCTGCTATGCATATAAGATTATCTCCAATCTGATTGATGTAGACTGATGGCATAGTATGCATTGGTTAAGTCGAGGCTTCGGTATGGATTCATTTTCAGAGAAAACTCTACTACTGTAGAAAGAATCTTATTTCTGCAGAGGAGGTGTCTAAGAAATATTCTAAAACTATACCATCTTTAGAATTGCAGGAACACTTCATCTCTAAGAGTATACTTACATTGTCAAGTCTTTATACTTTTGAATGAGCCGTATAGGCAAGACAAAATAGAAACCTAATTGGAGAAGGTACATACAATCATATACACCCTGCATTTCAAAAGTAACCCAACTTTTTGAAAATAGATACAACCAGTATTAATTTTGATAAAAATCTTTTTTTATCAATCAATTTATTCGCCTTTTACATTGATACGCAAATTTGCAAGCGCCAACAGGTTGTCTGTTCGGTGTGAAACTCAACGACTTATTCATTATTAATACCGACGAACATCTGAACTCTTTGTTCAATATTTTTCCATTGTAAAATTCGCAGAGTACCACTGAGGTCGACTGGTTTCATCAGCTGTCGTGAACAAACTAGTAGACAGATCGCGCTCATGTTTGGCATAGTAATTGAGGACAGTCCTACCAACATACAGAAACTTAAAAATTTAAAAATAGTCAACGCGGACAATTCAAATGAGAATTTTCGGATACGTTTTTGTCACAGAGCATGTATCGTCAATTCACCGAATACAATTTAAGTACAGGATGAACTCAAGCGATTTCATGAAACGTCATTGAAACCCACACAAAAATCGAGTGCTTCTAGAATATATGTGGACAATGAACTTGCGAAATAGAGTAGGCCGTGTACGTATTTGCACCAGGAAATTTTGTTTCAATCCCACATGTTTTTCCAAACTCTAATGTAAATTAAGTAACTACTCATAAAATTATTTCAAACATGGAAGATGAAGATGCGATTAAATTCCTGAAATACCATTAAACTCTATTTTAATAATGAGGAATAAGAATAAAGCATTAAGCAGAACGGATAATGTTGCGTTATTTTTCTAGAAATTGTTTAGTCACATAATATACAGCATGATTTTCAGAAAACTGTTCACTTCAAATATTTTAAAAACGATTTAAAACTATTACCATACATAGGACAGGAGATTGTCAACTGTGAAATGTTTGGTACCACCATGGGTTTCCCCTAAAGAATCGATTTTAGGACCTCGTTTATTTATTTTGTTTATCAATGACATAAGTTATTGTCTTAAAGGTGATTCGTTTATTTTTGCTTTTTCTAACTAAAACAAGAAAATAGTTTTTTCTGTACATTCATTCGTCTGAAGAAGCTACGGTGTAGTGAAACGCGTTACGAATCGCAATTATTAGGTAAAATTCTTAAAACACTAACTCTTGTTTTTATTATCGAAATAAAATATTGTCCAGAAAATTGTATTTTCTTGAAACAGGAGAAAAGCTTGAATGCCATAAAATTTCCATAGGAAAGTCAGAAAATTTATTGATCGAACTAGTTAGGTATATATTTTTCAATGGGAATTTTAACTCACTCAACCGTCTCTCATATATCCCATATTATATCGAAGATAGTTCTTACTAAAATGATTCTCTCAAATTACAAAAGCAATATTAACTGTTGTCTCTTAGATTTCTTTTACCCTGTTGTAAATATTTCCTTTCTTCAGCAGTTAATCCGGAGCATCCACTGCAATATATATTGTAGCATCCATCACATTTAACTAGTTTTATATATTTAATTAACGAGTGTTATACTCGTTGTACTCCATCCCGCCTCGAATTCCGAATATCTCGGCTGACGTGTATACGAATTTATTGATACACACCCATATGTTGATAGACGAAAAGTTTCCGGTAAACTGACCGGTTAATTTAGCAATGTTTTTCAAAATTTTCACTATAAGCTTATAAACTGAATTCACAATTACGTAACATAATATCCTGATGCAATTTTAAATATTTTATTCGCAGGAACTCATACCAAAAATATAATATTCCAGAATACATATAAATTTACAATTCTTCCTGCGACGACTAATTGACTCAACTACGAGTTTTTCTGACTCCAGCATTGATTGGTTTCTTAGTTTAAAATGTCATTTGATAAATAAAAGAAAAATTTAAAAGTTTTCGACGACACTGCGCCTACAAGAGACAAATAAAAAATTTTGTATCTTAAACAATACTAAAAATCTATACATTAATAAGTATCAACAACGAATGTGAAATAAAAGTGACCCTGCGCAAGGATGACACTCCAAATTGTGAAGCGTTCCACATTTAGACCTTTTCAGCTATAGGCTTATCATTCTGCGATGCCACACTAACACATTACCTCACGTGGAACACACTTCCTGACTTATACAATAGCTAACATTTCCCAATCATCATATCGTAAAGCAAGGACGACCCATCACCTCAAAAATGGAAACTTATCGGAGCCAATTGGCTAGAATTTAAGGAAATCAAAGATCTCTCAATACATACCTTTGAATTAGTTGATAATATCGACACCACCATGAATAATTTTGCACAATTGAAAGGAAAAACCAAATCTTCTGATACAAAAACACCCGTTCCATGGTGGAACGATCACATCTTCCACGCTTCGAAAGAGAGCAAGCATGCATGCAATAGATTAAAAAGGCATAACACCCCTGAAAACCTCGATTCATATAAGAAACTGAGAGCCAGAGCCGGATACCTTGTAAAAAAAGCAAAAGAGAATCCTGGAGATATTACGTCTCTACCATGAACACTTCTACACCAGTGCCACAAATCTGGGAGAAAATGAGAAAAATTTCCGGCTCTAAAACATTTCAAGATATCCGAATATTACAACACAACAACTAGGTCATTTCCGATAGAGAACAAATACCTGAAATCTTCGCAAATATCTATCAAAGTTACTCGAGCAACGATATTCACCAAGCAAACTTTCTCGAACACAAAAACCACACAACAACAGAGATTGCATTCACCAAGAACCATGACGCCTTAAGCACTCCTATCAGATACACCGAACTCAACGAAGCATTGAAATTAATGAAAAACTCAACGCCGGGGCCCGACGATGTCCTTGCGCTATTCTTGAAAAACCTGCTGAGCAGTGCTAAAGGAGTACTTGTGAATATATTCAATGTTATCCTAGAATCCAGAAAATTCCCTATTAGCTGGACAGAAGCTACAGTAATACCACTAATCAAAACAAACAAATCAAAAAGCGACCGGTTGTCTTATCGCCCAATATCTCTAACTTGCTCGATGTGCAAGAATATGGAAAAAAATTTGAATAAAAGACTCACCTGGTTCATAGAGGAACACAATCTACTCGGCTCATACCACAGCGGATTCCGAAATAACAGGTCAACTATGGATAACATTATTCTATTAGAATCTGCCGTTAACGAAGCCTCTTGGAACAATCGAAAAGTGATAGCTATATTTTTCGACTTACTTCGAGCTAAAGATACGACATAAAGAATGTTCATTATCCAAAACATGATTGACATGGACATAATTGGAAACTTTTTAGCTTTCACCCACAATTTCTGAAAGAACAGAACCATCCGAGTTAAAGTCAACGTTATAACATCCAGAAGTAGACCACTAGAGAATGGAATCCCACATGGCTTCGTCTTGAGTACGACACTTTTCCTAATCGCTATTGACAAAATTACTCCATCCTTTAAAACACCAATAACATACATTTTTTGCTGGCGATCTTGTGAAGTACATGGCAACTAACAACTTATCAACCAGTCAAAAAATCTCACAGAAAGGTAATAATGAACTTGAAAGATGGATTTCTGAAACAGGATTCCGATTTTCAGAAGGAAAAAACCGAATAAATGATATTTACTAAACCAAGATTCACTGCAAGCAATATTACTTTGACTATAAACAACCGACCCTTACAGAGAGAAGAAAACATAAGATTTCTTGGCATAATATTCAATAGTCATATGAAATGGGACGAACAAATCAATCAAACTATATCATCAAGTCAAAAAAGACTTAACCTCCTGAAGATACTTGCCAGTAAAAAATGGGGAAGCGATACTACTATTCTCCTTAGAATCTACTTCCTAACCATACGTAGTGTTATCGACTACGGGTGCATCTGTTACGACAATGCAAACAAAGGACTGTTGAACAGACTTGGAACAACACAAAATACAGCAATAAGAGTGATCACAGGAGCACTAAGAACTAGTTCAATATAGAGCTTACACGCCCTAGTGAACGAACCTCCTCTACACATGCGCAGACAACTCTTATCTCTTTCCTATGCCTCATAAAGCTTTCCACAGCACCCCGTATATTCTACAGTATTTTCTAAAACAACAACGAAACTTGGAAACCTGAAACCAGCACCATTTTTTGAAAGACTAAGACGAACCCAGTTTGAACTCAATCTCCTAAAATCCACGATATCCTGCACCACCTCGACTCCACCTTGGATAATCTCTATTCCACAAGTCATTTCTTTCCTCAAGATTTATGCGAAACGAGCCACTATATCATACGTGGGAAGTTTTCCGATATTCTATCGTATCACCAAAATTGCAGAAGTATTTACACCGACGTCTCGAAAGCTGAAGATGGCGTTGGTGCTGCAGCAATAAGCGAAAACCACAAGACCCTATACAAACTCTCAGAAACACTCCAGCGTCTTTACGGGAGAGATGACGGCTTACTAGGAGCTCTAAATTTCGCTGAGACAATTCCACAACATCAAATCTTGATGATCTCGTTCTTGAAGATATCAAACAAGTTTACACAAAAAACCAAATTCTACAAACCATCAAAGAAAAATTACATTATCTACGTAACATCAATAAAATCGTGAAATTTTTTTTGGTCCCATCCCACATTGGAATACCAGGAAATGAGAGAGCAGACAGATCCGCCATGTGCCACAAGAATTACCTTCAAACACATTCTCATAGAATGTCGCATCTACTCGAACAAAGAACTAAATACAACATACCCTACATATAAAAAAAGCTCCGACTGCACATTTACTAAATGTATTATCATTTCTAAAAAAGAATGATTTGTACAATCGATTATGAATAGTATTTATCATGCTTTTACTTATTCGTGACTTTGTTATTATAAATAATATTAATAATTCATCTATATTCTGATTAAAATATTTGTGTCCCATAGCATCCTCCAAAGTAATTGAATTTCAATTAAAATATATTTTTCAAATTTTATTTCGGTTAATAATAAATTTGAAAACAGCATCGCTATATAAGAAAATTCTCTATGCAAAGAAAATAAATTAGAAATATGTAGTTTCCACTTTGAAATATGTTTTCACAGAACTTTCATTTACTCCTTGAAAAAAATGGTGTAGCCATTTGAAAGCCCATTTTACCCTAAATTTTACAGAGGAGTTTTTGCGGTGAGTGATTTTTAGAGACACCCTCTATATGACTAAATTATTTGCCTCACTTCAAATATCGTAGATATCTTGGAGTCTACAGAAAGCATTACTTGCAGATATATTCCAAAATATAACATTATTTCCACAAAATGAATATTCAAGAGGGCAGGAATATTCATTTCGACCAAGGTAATTGCGGAAAAAGAAATCGCAATTTCACATAAAACTGTAACTTGGATCGAGCGTTTGGGACGTGAATTAATAAGTTAATAAATGAGTAGCTTGAATATTCACTTCGGTTGAAGAGAACAAGCGTAGATATAAATTACAGTTCTCACTGGTACGAATAGTCCCTTCGTTTTATTTGCGGAAATGCAGATGGGCGAGGAATTTTCTGGAAGGAACATCACTCGAATGTAATTGAATAATTTCGTGCAGAGGTTCAACTGTCGGTGCTCTTTGCTTTGTTTTGAATTCGAAACGATCTTTAGTAGCGACGCCGAAGGTTGCATTCGGGAATTTGCTGTATTTAGAGCCAAGTGGTCGATGTGAAGGTTTCGTGCTTTTCAGCGTAATTATTCATGAAGAGGTTAGGTTGTTTCTTTTATTTTTCCTTTTTATTTATTGAAGGCGGAACTTTCAAAAGATCTATTGAAAAATGCTTGGGGGAAATTATATCTGCTGAAGATATAAAGTATATAATAAATTGAAAATATGAAGAATGAATCATGCAATACCACATGGATAAGATAAAGTATTTCAACTGCTTTCTTCAAGAGAAGGCTTTTCCACCACTTCAACTTTATAAATTCCACTCTTCATCACACATAACCTCCTTAGTATTGAAAATGTTAGAAGTCGTCTCACAGGAACATAACATTCATCACTGAACACCTACGACAGACCTTAGGTTCATTGCAGAGCATCGTGTAGCTCTATTTGGTTCGAGAACAACTCTAATGAAATGAGCGAACGGCAGTGGATCTCTGATGGTTTGGGGAAGTTATCAATCTCCCCGGTAATTACGCAATGGCATTAGGATTGGAGAAACATAAACCATATATTCACTGAATTAGATAGTAAAAATGTTTCTGTACTATAAATCCCTCATAATTGGTTTAAATGTTTTCAGTCGCAATACTCTTACAACTTGGGGGATAATTGAAAATCGTCCCTCACCAATTGCAATCCATTATGATTCCTACTAATAGGGTAAAATTACACTTGAAGCTTTTGTTGATTCGTGTATTGAAAGAGTGAAGATTGCACATCGGAGTATTGGTTTTTATAAATAATGAACCTGACAAATGTATATTGAAGGTTTGGCTAACCTGGCACACTTCGTATTACCTCAATCAATAAATAAAAGACCTAAACTTTTGTATAAAATAAACTTAAAACAAACAAAAGGAATCCGTAGTTAATTAAAAGAATGCTTGCTACGAATTAAGTCTTATTATAATTTTCGCAAATTGTGGCAAATTTACTTTGCCTCCAGCACAACATAATCCAGTAGATTCGCCACTATATTTCAACGCCTAACAATATTTACAAATTATTGTCATTTCCCCAATTGTTACCGATTTGTCAGCACAATAATCTATTGCAGGATTATAGTGGAATGTAGCTCGTTCCAGAATCACAGAAGATTTGCGTCTGCGGAATCGCTCAATTTCATTATGTCGTGCTCGCTGTTGTTGTGTTTGATGAACACGAACTTGTTGTTCAAGCGTATCTACTTTATAGTCACTCAATGAAAAAAGCAATTATGATATAGCTGCTACGCGATGGGGTCAAACACACGAAGAAAACGTCGAAGGTTAACACGAACACTCGTTATAAATGAGAATGTAAGATTAAATAAAACACGTGAGTCGCTGGTAGTCAACGGCGGTTTGACAATATGGCTGACTTTTGGGTCCGTAGAATCGACTCGCGGCAACGCGTGCTGCAGACGATCTACGGAGACGATGTGAACTCGATGAGGCCGATGGAGGAATAGAGACAGTAACGAGAGGGCGAGTCTCAGAGATGCACAGATATTTAAACCCTCGGTCGAGCTAGGCTCAGACTACGTTTTGTGCATAGCTTGCTCAGAAGGGCCTAGAGCGATCTATGGTTAGATAACGTAGTGAATACGGTAACATGGTCCCCTTTGAAGAACGCGATTAGGCGCCTCCATACTGCCCTACCCCTACTACTGGGTAATAAAATCATGTTGTATATTTTTTACGACATGCGCATACGTGTACAACATACCATTGACAATGACAGGGTGCACGTTGAAGACCTTTCAGATATCAAAAGCAATGACTTTCGACTGTTGACGTCCACAAATATGCAGGTAGGTCCCCTGTTACTCGTAGTCTACCAATACCTATTGTTGATCACTGATGATACCCTATAATTCGAAATATTTTAGTAACTCATCGTTTATCACGCTTTCCATGACTTTCGAAACAAAAGACAACAATTCGATTAGACGTTAATTTCGGTGGAGACATTTCTTCCCTCTCTTTGGTATCGGTTGTACTCTCGCAACCATTCAACGCTCCGGAAACGTGTGGCTCTCATATAAAATCTGAAACAGACGATTGAAAACAGGTGGTTACCCTGAAGCAGATTTCTTCAAAACAGTTGGTGGTATTCCAGCAAGACCCACTGCTCTGCTACAGTTCAGTTTCGACATATTTGATTGAACACGTAGGATGCTGGGTGGCACTGCGTTCAATGTATCTTAAACATAATTTTGCAAAAAGATTCGCATCTGTTTTAAGGGATGATGTGATAGAACCGTCATCTCTAATCAAAGCTGAGAAAGATTAGTTGCAAAAGTTGTTGCTTACTGACTTCGTCATAGACCAGATCTGATGAGTTCCACTGGTCTGTTTCAATGGTCTTTTCTTAATTCTTTCATTGAAGAAGGTTTTTGCTTTATCAATCATTGAATTACAAATGTTCCTGAAACGCATATATTCAACTTTAGTTTTATCTGTTGGCTTTTTCTTCCAGTTCCTGTAAGCTCTGTTTGTTACTATGATAGCTTCTTGAAAGTTTTTAGTGAACCAAGGCTTTTGTGCCGATGTGTTTTTCGTGAAGTTTAGAATCTACAGGTCCATGTCTGCAAGAATAACTTCAGTGGCAGATTCAGTGCAGACATTGATATCAAGATGAGAGATGAGAAACAGACTTCATTAAAGGTAGAAGACACGCAACTCCTTCCAACTAGCTCGGTTTCACAGCCATTTCTTCCTGGAAGGCCTTGGATCTTTATTGCCTGGCTATGCGAAGCTACCAATAGCAGAAGCAAGGTTGTGGTCGAAGTTGCCTATGAGTGCTGAGACCTGTAAACGGAAATCATCTGGATCTTAAATGAAAAAGGATCGTGAGTATTGGGAAAACCGGTGATATTGTCAGAAATTCTTATCGGCTCTTCGACAAGTTGAGTCAAGTTTCCGCTGATCGCAAAGGCATCCGTTTAGCTTCCTGCTTCGTCGGTCCTATTTGAATGGTGGAGTCAGTTGATGTTGTGGACGTTATGATCACCTCATCTAACGAATGTTTTATTTGGATCGTGTCAATCTCATTGCCTAGATACTGAAATAATCTCGGTTAAATGTTATCGTTAGGAGATCGATGCAGACAGAAAAGAAACGAGGTATTATTTATATTGTTTCGTTTTATGAAGGCATTCAAATATGCAGGAACGAAATTTATTCGAATTGAGTACTTTTCATCCATTTATTAACAGATTACTCTCTATTGCTTTGTCTACTGTTGATTTCAAGAATGAAGTTTAAATATTGAAATTGATCGTAAAATATAACGGTTATGAACCGAATTCAATTAGCATCTCAATTACTCAAAAATAACATAAACTCAATGCAGAACATTTATTCTTTTTATACTAAGAAATTGAATAGAAAATTTTAAATAAATATATCCCTAATATTAGAAAAATATATATAATAGATTGCACAAAAATAATAATAACACGATGATCACTGCAGTAAATGCAAGAGAAAAATGTATCGAGAAGAGAATTGATAAACATTATCCGTTATTAAAAACAAAAATTTTGTGGTTTTCTGGCCATTGTAGAATTTAATTCATTTCATATATTTCAAGAGAAATGAAATTATTCATCCAGTTAATAACGGGAAGAAATTTGATATTTTAGAGAGAAAAATCACGTTTGTTCGTCTGTCTATCTCCTGTTGTAAAGGCCCTTACATTTAACTGTAACCACTCATTTTGTCTTTCAGTATTGTATCAGTCTTGATAATAGACTGATAATCCGTAACATATGTAATGTATTTTAACATATTTTTATGAAGCCTTTGCCAAGTGTTCTATTTAATCCTTTATTCATTATTCATTCATTCATGTTCCACCAAGTGTTGTCGGAGAATTCCATATACCGGGTTTAACTGAAACTAGGGCCACCCCTACTCCTTTTTTTCTTTTGCGAATAATTTAATGATATTTGAATCAGATAGAAGAAACATTTTGAATTTGATAAAATTAATATCTTTGACATCACCCCGTTATAAAAACGATACAATTCGATTTTCAAATAGGACACCTTGTATTTTCTTGCTGATTCTAATTGTTAATCTCATCCTTCGAGCTTTTGACATATTTTTGAAAGAAAACAAAACACTATCTGTTTTGCATGTTTTACCTTTCGCTCTAGATATCCTATTACGAAAATGAAGATTGCAAAAAATTCATTGTTTGTGTTTTTCAGTTTTTCTTGAAAAAATATGTCGATAATAGACGCAGTATGTTTTATAGGATGAGATAAAAAATTAGAATGAGCAAATAATACAGGGTGTCCCAATTTGAAAATCGAAATTTGTTCATCTTTTAATGTTCATGATCCAAAATATGAATATGTCAAATTCCATTGTTGTTAATTATTGACATCACTGATATTTTCATGAAATGTATAAGTATAAACAAAAATTTTGCATCTAGTTATTGATATTGGGGAAACTACAAAAGTGCCAAATTTCATCAGAATCGGAACCGTTCAAAAGAGTGACGTACTTCTAAAAAAGATAAAAATATGCTATGTAATACCGGATCGCCCGATATGGTTGTCTCAGGAAAAACTGAGGAAAAACTGAAATTTAAAACTAAGACACCCCGTTGAAGATGAGCTAAAGATTTTAGATACAATCTTGTATTTTCGTGATAGGAGATAAGAGCCAGTTATTACTGTTCATGCCTAGAACGAACGATGAAAATTGAAACTTAAGCACCTTTTGATTGGACCATAAGATGAAAGGTTAGGAGATGAATCGAATCAGAAATTATTTCATGCAAATTTCTCATCACATGCAGATTACTTGAATCACATGTCACTAAATGCTAGGCATGATTTTGTTACAAAAGTGTCTCATCAAAAGTCACAGCTAGAAAACGGGTTACTATAGAATCAAGAACCTCAATAGATTTAGATGATTAGACTCATGATTTACAGCTAATTTTTGTAAAAGCACCAAGTTCGTCTTTCTAACCACTTCCATGAAGTCATTCAAAGTTTAAAGGTCAAAACCACTCTTATCTGCTATAGCCTCATCCTCACAAATTTCACAAATTCATTAAGTTAATTAAGTACATTAGGGAAGGTCATTCATATAAATGAGATATAGTAACGATTCCAGAATCGAGCCCTGAGGACATCCATTTATAAGTATCAGCTCCAATTATATAACATTGAAAATGACACATTATGGCCTATTTGGGGAATATATTTAAGGTACAAATAGACAACTGAATATCTTCATTAATAATAAATCCCCTAGTATTGACTTTACATCATAAATTTTGCGATCTCTGTACACTAGAGAACGTTGATGGCAATGAAAAAACAAAACTCTCCCATAGTAATCGTCCAACCAATTGATATGTTACCTGGCTAAATTTAATCGGACTCTTCAATGTGCTGCCGTTAGAGCTCAAACAACATTCCCTGAGATATTTTCGTATCGTTTCAGTGCTAATTAACACTCCTCTGTTCTGTTGAAGCTGCATTTGGTGGTGAAGCAGTAGTGAACTGTTGTCTCAACGAGAAAATTCTCATAGATCGCCGTTGTTGATCGGGGTTGTGCCTGCCTAAGTCTTCAATCATAACTAACAGTCTTTAGTACTTGCGGATTTTTTTGGAAACAGTTTAGTAGGACACCCAGCCTATTCTTGTATAAGTCTAAACTTGGTCATCTTATACCACTTCAATACATTCTGCCGCAGTCAGAATCAATATGTGGTGGTTTTTCTTCTTCTTTATTTCTTTCATTATATTTCTCATAAGAAGAACTTATGCGCGAAGAAAAACATCGAATTTTGTTGGCATATGTCCGGACATATCCAATCAATAACATATGTATATAATTAGTTGCCTACGAACAAAGAATATCAAAATATTGAAACTGTGTTTCAGTTGCTTAGGCTAGATATCGCTCGGTACAAATTCATCGTTATTTCAGAGAAAAACAAAATTCGCTTCTATAAAATACTAAATATTTTACGGTGCTATGAAAACTCAGATTTTAGATGCTATCGCTCAGAGCTGACGCTCCCCTGTTTTATTACAAATCCATAAATGTAGACGAAATTGCTTGAGCAATAATACCCTACTCACCACTTATTTTAAATTGCAATTTTCCAGATTTCGATAACGTGAATACGTCACTACATATTCAGGAACTCGGAAGCTTTACTCTTTCAAAATATATCTCGATTGGACGTAAAAAGTTTTTCAATATTTCCCGATGTATTTCATCGCGACAGCTACTTGCGATAGTCCCTGAGATGGGAGAAAAATTCGATTCAAGTTATTATTTGTTCACCTTCGTCACATTCAATCGCATTTCGTAGAAATGAATAACTTATATATGAATATTCTTTTGATCATTTTTACTTCGAATAATTGTGTACTTTTGGCGATATTTTAAACAATGAATCATACCCCCATGTATTTCTTTCATATTTTCCAAATATATTATGTAAGGTTACCTTTCAAAGATACATAACCACAGAGTTATAAGATCTTATTTTTTTGGTTCAAACTTGAACATTGTCAAACACATTGAATCTCATTTACTAACACATTTGGATAATTGTAGAATAGAAACGTACTTCCTCTTGAATAAACTGAAACGAATATTCAATTTGAAATGGCACGGTCTTATTTCCAGTTTGAAATATTTTAATACAGATATAGCCTTTGGTGGATAGCTTCCAATATTCATTCAATACATACTCTAAATTACCGAACGAAAACTTTATCAAGTTCCTTTCAGAAAAATATTATTATACAAAAGAGTTCAATACCTATTAATAGCAACTCAAAGGATATCCCATCATTTTGTAAGATAGTCCCTATTGATTCGTTACAAAATTCTAGTAATTCCAGGACATTTTTCAAATCATTAAGTTTAGAACAACCATGGAAAAAAATTAAATATGTCAATTCTGAGTATATTTGTTGAGCATGGATAAAATATACATTAAAATACATAAATGAACTTCAAATAACATTCACTTACCTTTCAAACATTATTGTAAGTCCCTTAACTCCTTCTCATTATAACATTCCGTTTAAATCATATTCTTTAAGTTAGAATAACCACAAAATGTCAAATTGATGAATTTTGAAAGTTTGTCGTTCTTTTCCTTGAAAATAATATCCATAAAATGTATGAAAGAAACTTCAAACTACGTTCACTCACCTCTGGTTTATTTCCAGTTTCGTCAAATTTTCATTCTAAAAAAATTCGGAATTTCTTATTTTGACTTATCGAATATAAGACTAATTGAAATAAGGTTAGATTCGATTAGATGTAATGGATATTTCATTCCGTCTCATATTGTCATTCAGAAGAGAGAGAGCACTACATTCTAGATGTTGGTAGTACCGAAATTATATTGGTGAGACTGAAATTACCAACTATTTCCATCTCACTATTTTCATTCAAAAGAGAGACAATTGAATTTTACACGTTGATAAAGGTCACTGCCGACATTGAATATCAATCTGAGGGGCGGTGGGAGAGTTGAAATTCCAGGTCTCAAAAATTGTCCCAAATTCGAAAATTAAGTCATAGAGTAACGATTTCTCTACGCGCATCCGATCTCGAGATATGTAGGAATCGTTCGACACCCGAATTCATTCTGCCAGTAACCCCGTATAAGTAGTACGGATGAAAGAGAACCACTTATTTTCACTGCTCGAATGAAGAAAATGGAGCGAAATTTTGCAAAAGTCCGCCGATACCCTTCGTTGAATCGAAGATTTTCCAGTTTTCCTGTCGTTTAACGGGAATGAAACTATTGCGGCGCAACATGCGAAACTCGAGACTTGCTCTTTATCCAGGATCTGAAACGATCGAACGCGATGGAAAAATTTGTATGGACATAAGAGTCAGACGAAATTGTCCCCTCCACTCGCGAAAAATCGGACAGCTTTTGTATTTTCGCTTTTTCAGGGTTTTCTTTATGGATTTTCGCTCGATCGATCGCTCCGATCGCCTTCCGAAACACCGACGTTTCCGATTCCGAAGAAATCTCGCCGTTTCGACTTTCCGTTCGCTCTCGGCGACGTTTCGGCGAAAATTTTCAAACACAAGAGATTTATTGAAAATCAGGATTGCAATTTCGGTTTCTCGACTATCTTCAGCTGACAACATGTTAAAAACTTGCTGTCAGCTGAAGATCGTCGAAATTGCAATCCTGATTTTCAATAAATCTCTTGTGATAGTATAAAACATAGTTAAATTTCTTATTATCATCGTGAACTAACACGTAGTAACGGCGGAATCAATAAACTCTTATTGTTATTTCATTTAATTCATTATTCATTATTCATTATTTTAGGAAAATTATCTCTAAATTTCTTAATATTTATCTCTGTTGATCTCTGTTAGATTTTGAATGAACTATTTGTAAGTCTCTTGTTTTCGTTATTTATTAAAGAATTCAGTTATATTAGTTGGATTGTAACCTTTATTAAAAGCTATTTGTTCAATAATAAATGATAACAAATTGCACTTTTTCGTTTGAAGAATGACTTATGTCACTTCATGTTCACTAGTTTGATATCGCTGATTCTAAATATACCCTAATTTGTTTTCTAACAACTCTATTTTAGCAGCTATAACTTTCATTTAAAAATACTTAATTCCGTAATAATTTCCGGTTAATTACCAAAATTAAAAACAAGTAATGTGGTTTTTGGAATTTTACTTAATAATTATGATTCGTAACGCGTTTCACTACACCGTAGCTTCTTCAGACGAATGAATGTACAGAAAATATAAATGAGAATATAAATATAAATGTTCTTGAGTAATTAAAAGCTTATTGGGTTGATTTTTCTTGAGTGGTTATTTATGACAGGTATATCCAATAACATTAAGGAATAGATTTCTCCCCGAAGAGATTCAATAGAGGTGAAGGGCTTGAATCGACTTGTTCATGATGAGTCTACCTGAGTGTTTGTATTTGTTGACTTCTAGAGTTTCCCAAAGATCTACTTTCCGATATTTATTATCTGTATGCAAAATTTCAAACTGTGGGTCGAAAGAGTGATTATTTTCTGAGAGATGATTCGCGTAATTTGAATCTGATTTTTTATTTGAGAAACTGCGTTTATGCTCTGATATTCTAATATTAAAATTTCTATGTGTTCTACCAATGTAGAAATTATCACAGTCATTGCAATTCAATCTATAAACACCTGATTTATTGTTTTTACCTTATTTGGTTTTATTATTTTTTATATATTCGCCTAAATTATTATTAGTTTGGAAAGCTATGTTGAAATGATTTCAGTTTGTCACTTGTAATGCCAACGTAGGTTAAGGTGTTGAATTTTTGTTTCAATTCATCGACAGGGTAAACGTCATTCAATGCGATTCTATTTTGTTTTTTATTATTATTTATTAGTTTGGGATTGTAACCATTATTTTTGGCTATTTGTTTAATCAAATTTAATTCTTTGTTGAAATTATCTGATGATACCGGGATGTTAATCAATCTATAAATAAAAGTATTGAATGTTGATATTTTATGTTGATACGGATGACACGACGAGTTATGTATTATAATATCTGTATGTGACGGCTTATAGTAAATTGCGAAAACATGTTTTCCATTTTCATTCGAAATTATTACGTGGAAAAAATTCATCGAATTATTGCTTTCTATTTCGGTTCTGAATCCAATTAATGAATTTATATGATTTTCGAAAATTTTAACTGTCTATCTGTTCCTGTGAAGCAAATAATGATATCGTCTACATAGCGATACCAGTATAAACAATATTTACTGAGTGGATGATTATGAATTAATTTCTCTAAATTATTCATTAATATTTCTTCTAACAAAGGACTTAACGGATTGCCCATAATCAAGCCGTCTTTAATAGTATAATATTTGTTATTGAAATGGAAATAATTTTGATCTAAACAAATTTGTAATAATGAAAGAATATCTGATTTAATGATAGTATTGACATGATTCTTTTCTAATAATTCTTCAACTAAATAGTACGTATCTTTCGGAGGAATGTTGGGAAATAGATTCTTAACATCGAAAGAAATGAGTTTGGAATTAGGTGGTATAATGGTATCTTTGATATTGGCAATTAGTTCGTATGAATTTTAGACCGAAAATTTAGATTTAAAATTACAATGTTTTATTAGCAAGTCGTTAAGGAATTTTAAAAGTAAAGTTTGAAAGAAGGTGCCAAATGTTAATTAACAAAATTTGATTCAATTTGCTATCATATGGCATCGTGAAGAAGAGTTTGTGAGAATGATTCAAATCATTCTTGTTTCCATTTGAGGAGACTATACTTACCCATAATCAGCTATTGTAATATGACGACAAAACTAACCTAACTCAAGGAATGCCGTTTGAATGTGACAGAGTTCGTGAGTTGAGCCTACAAAAATTACTTCCGGCAAGGAAACAAAACTTTTCGATACGAAACAGCTATGATCTGGAAAGCCCGTTAACCACTATGATGGCTTCTAATTTTTTTTATGTATATAACTGGTATTAATCAAAAAAATCGAGCCGAACGGGACTATCCTTCCATAAAATTGGTAGGTAGACGAATTCTGAGCCGAAGCTATTCAATCGAAATGACTAAAATGACCTTATCAAAGATTAGGGACTATCAAAGTGTGCGTCGGAAACCCAAGCTTCTAGGCTTAAAGAAAGGGACTGAGGAACAAAAGGCACTGAAGTTTCTTATTACCGCACCATAGAACTGATATTCCTGAAATATTTTGATGACGAAGATGATTTTGTATTTTGTGAACCTGATTCAATGACTGCAATGGGATTACGAAATTACGTTTGTAATTAAAGCCGTCTGTTCATAAATTTGTCAGAACGGAGGCTAAATTGTGTACTCTTACAAAACGGAAATAAATTAGGGTCGTTGCCGATTGCATATTCTATTAAAGTGAAAGAAGAATATACATCTGATGCTTTAGCTTTGAACAAAATTAATTAGACAGGAAACAACTGGTTCATATGTGTTGAACGAAAAATGATCAATCAATATGGTGATTTGGTTTTAGAGAAAATTAAGTATACGGGAAACAACTTGATCATACGTATTGATTGAAAAATGATTTACTTTCTTTTAGGCCAACAAAGTGGTTATACAAATTATACCTGTTTTCTCTGCTTGTGAGATAGTAGAACTAAAAATCAACACTGGGTCAGAAAGTATTGGCCTACTTGGAAAAGTCTGATTCCAGGACAACAAAACGTGATAAATCCACTTTTCGTATTAATAAATCCCAACATATTGCATCTAAATTTAGCGCTAATGAAACAATTTGTTAAAGTTCTTTCCAAACATAGAAATTATTTCTTTTTCTTGTTCCAAAAGTTCTTAAAACTGAGTGCATAAAAGATGAAACCGGGTATCTTTGATGGCCACATATTAGATCATTAATAAAAGACACATTTTACGGGAACTATCAAATGAGTTTGTTTGGCTTGTTGAAAAGTTTTTGGGGAATGAGAAAAGTTTTAAACATTCTCAGCATGTTGAACAACTAATGACTCA
Organism: Cryptolaemus montrouzieri; assembly: GCA_013387265.2. Lineage (NCBI taxonomy): Eukaryota > Metazoa > Arthropoda > Insecta > Coleoptera > Coccinellidae > Cryptolaemus > Cryptolaemus montrouzieri. The sequence continues at coordinate 34,595,111 of JABFTP020000103.1, forward strand.
TTTTCAAATACTTGGATGAACATTGAGCATCAAGTAACACTTTCTTCACAGCCATCTAGAGTATTTTCCTGCTAACCTTAGGAATTTCAGTGAAGAACATAGCTAGCGATTCCACCAAGATCTTCGGACTATAGAGGAACGTTACTAGATCCGCAATCTGCATGCAACTTCCATTCTGCTTTTGTTATAAGATCGGTTGAACATAAAGTTAAATCCGGGGCACTGGTTATGAAGTTAGGTGCAGTGTTTCTCGTTGCACTACCATTATTAATAATTGTGCATGCTATTTCCTCCAACAAGGATCCAAACAATCTACCATTAGTGTTGATTACCGTTGAGCCCCATATGGGGTTCTGCGCATTCACATCACCAACCAAGATCCACGTTCCATGCAATACATTAGCTATAGATCTTAGATGAAAATCATTAAACCTGACATAAGGAATATATATATATATATATATATATATATATATATATATATATATATATATATATATATATATATATATATATTAAAATTGTCCAATAACTATCCTCATCACCTGTCCCTCACTGGGAGATCAACCTTAAGCGTTATTGGACAAGAAGAATTATTCAAAAATCCGTAGATCAATGAATAATCCTTCCTGACAAGAGCTAGTTCCCAAATCTGCTTGCCATGCACGCAGCCCCAAGAGCCTCAATAGTGCAACTAAGCAGGATACAGAGAAACGAAGCGGCAGATTGCAGTTTCGCCCTTATAAGGGGCTCATCAGTGTCGCATATCGCTTTTCAGCATCCTATCAAGCTACATCGGGAGACATCTTTTGCCGTTCCGTGGATCACAACAACGGTATTGAACAAGCGAAATAATCCCGCTGAGAAAGTGCTCTGGACCTCTGTTTCCGAGATAAAACCTCCCGTCGGTGAATATTCGATGGGACAAATATCTTCGATAAACTTCGTGAGGAGTGTAAACATATATGTAAACTTGAGACAAGAAGAATTATTGAAAAATCCGTAGACCAATCCTTTCTTAACGTTCTCACATCTGTTTGTTATTGTTCATATCTTTCCCGAAATCTAATAGTGGCCGTGTTGGTCCATAGAGGGCAACTCTCGTACGTATGTACGAGGTGCGTCCTTTCTGGAATCGATAGGGTACCCCGATGTAGCTTGATATGATGCTGAAAAGCGATATGCGACACTGATAAGCTCCTAATAAGAAATGAATATCTTGGTAGATATGGCCTCTGTTTAGTTTTCATTGAAGCACCCTGTATTATTTACATTTCTATACCACTATATAAATTATTAACTAAAGGATTATTGTGTAGAGAAGTCTCGAAGTTATTCTCGTGTGTTTTAAACACATATCCAATAAAAAATATTTTGCATTGAATTGAAGAGTTCACGATGTATATATCATCTATTGTTGCATATAAATTTTTAATATAGTATTTGGTTTCAAATAAACAATATCGTTTCATCGAATCAATTAATTAACCAGATATCATAACCACGGGAGCTGAAATATAAGAAACAAACTGGTCTGATAGGGTATACCGGCTCATGAATTACTGAATTTTTGAACTTATAATTTTTCTAAGGAACTCTTTTTCTACATATAGTTGCTCGAAGTGGAGACATGAAATATTATTCTTTATTTTCTATTTGCAAACAAAAAATAATAATCGAATATACTGTCAACATTAACACGATTTTAGAACGGCTTTTGCGTGATTATGTTCATCTTTTGGATATATAAGCTGGAGCTGAAGGTTCAAATGAGGAAACGAGGAAGGGGTTGGTGTTTTCACCCATTTCCCAGAGAAGATGGATAAAACGTAACTCTTGTTAAAGAGAAATTTGTAAGGAAATTCCTGCTGATTGCAATTTCCGTTTGCGAAGGAAAATTTAAAATCCTCATACTATGGTTCCAATTTGAGCTATCATATCTAGCAAATCACAACCTGCAGTAGATCCGCGTACGTAGGTTACGCCCTGTAGATTCATGAAACATTAACATCAAATTTGGAACTGCAATATGGCGAATGCGCCAGGTATAAAAATTGTGTACGTGAATAAGAACATCAAACAATGAGATTAATTCGTCCTGGCTTGTTGTTCAAAACTTCAGAAATTTCACAAAAATTTGAATTATATTTTCTGAGATCAACGAAAACAAAGAAATACTTTTTCTGTTGGTCTTTTGCTAACACCTGTAATATACCAATCAGCTTAAAGCCGATGTAGTGAACAACGTAAAACAGAAAAATAACTTTAGGAAACATAATGGATTAGACAATACGTAATTTATCACTTTTTAATGCTCTCCCATGAACATCACTACAATCCATCATGTGGATGCCGCTCTCGAAATAATGTTTCGGGGGAATATCTCGTAGCGATCGATATTACTCGAAAAAATAAAATTCTCATCTGAATTCGCATTCAATACTCTGAAAAATTAAACAGAATCAGATTTCTAGTTTAACTCAACATGAATGCGGTTCATATACCTGGAATAATCAGATTTCAACGAGATATGCGAACGGAATGAGCAGAGTACAACGGTGTATGTTTTAAATCCATATACAAATTAAATTAACCATTATTGAAATGAACGATTTCATTCCGTTTTTGATTTGCGAATGTAAATGACGTGCCATTGTGTTTACTTGGAATTCATTGAGAATTGAACATCGTTCAAATTATGAATATAGTGCATACAAGATTTTTTTTACAAAAAAAACTATACAATCAACTACAGCGCGAAAAAATTGAAACACTATTTCAAATTTCTCTTCTGTTAGACAACTGATTATTAACATATTTTCTTTTGGATATGTCGGGACATATTCCAACAAAATACGGTGTTTTTTGTTGGAGCAAATATTCCTCCCATGAGAACTAAAATGGCAGAAATAAATTGAGATTATGCAAGAAATCACTACATCTTGATAACAGCGGTTGTTGATTTTTGCCAGTAACGCAACAAGAAAAATTTCAATTTTCACTAATATCTAAACGCGAGTCACGAAATATGACCCCGGCAGAATGTGCTGAAGATGACCCACCGTTACAGGAAGACTAGTAATCATTAGAGGAAACCTAAGCAAGAACGAACTCGAGCAACAACGGCGATCCATAACTGTTATTTCTGTTATTTGAAACGATAACATAACGTCTTAGGGAATTTGGTCGAAAAATGCAGAGATCTCGAACAAATATAACAAAGGAAACAATTACGAAACAAAACTTCAAGAATAATACGAAAGAGTACAATATCTTACCACCGAGATTGAAAATTCATATATGTAGTATCAAATTGTTAATGAAAAAAAAGAGCTTATCTTGAATAATGACGACAATAATAGAGCTTTCTGCCCTTCGTAGAGAAAGAAGGAAAACAAGGATCACAGTGAAGAAAGGAGAAGAATTTTTTGTTCTTTCACGTTAATTATATAAGTAAAAAAACGTTGTTCATGTTTACGCTCAAAACTATTTTAAGTAAACATAAGCTATTTTTATAATTATAGTATAACTGAATCTAGGAGCCACCCTGTAATTTTTTTTATTGGAATATTTTTATGAAATTAAGAAATCCGATAGAAGATAACATTTTGAATTTGATAACATTAATATGTTTGACAATCATTTCTTTCTCTGTTATATCGGAAACGATACCAACTTTCGATTTTCAAATGGCACACCTTGTATTTCTTTCTTATTTTAATTGTTCATCCCATCCTACCACCTCTTGACATATTTTTAAAAGAAAAATAAAACGCAATCTTTTTTTTTCAATTTTCATATTTCGTTCTAGAAGGCCATGAACAGTGACAAATTGCTTAGCTGAACATCTCCTATCACGAGAGTATCTCAAAATTGAATTGCTCATTTTTTACGGAATGTCAAAGTTTTAAATTTCAGTTTTTTCTCAAAAAGTAGGTTTTCTTTTGAGACATCCATATCGGGGCACCCAGTAGAAGCAGTATTTTTTATCTGTTTTTTATACCACTCACGTCACTCTATTCTTATCGGTTCCGGAGTTCTAGTGGCAAATTCCTAGGCAATTTTTGCCCCATTCCGCTTATAACAATAACTACGTTGGGAGTAATTCACTTAATAAGAGATCCGATATAGAACATCTAAATACTTCATATTTCAATCTTATTAGTAAAATCAAAATGAAAACGCATAGAGTGTTATAAGTTTTTAAATCAATTGCTATCCTTCAGAAAATATGTGTTTTTGTTGTCGTTGATAATCTCTGAAGACCGTCCGCTGCCTAATATTTAGTTGATATCATGCACTTGTCCCGTCCTATAGCAGTGAAATGTATCGTTCGTTCGTTCAAATATTTATTTAATGGTGACTCGAAAAACTAAACGATTCTGTAAGCAACTCACAACTCTGAAATTCCTTTATTCAACCCATAAATACTGTAGTTTTCAATTAACCTTTAAAACTAACTTTAAAAAAAACATGTTATCTATTTTTATTTATATATTGATGGTTGCATGTGTCATTTCGAATGGATTGAAGAATATTCTATGAAAGGACAGACTAAAGGCATGGTTGATAAGGCAAAAATTAAAAAAAACCTTGGTTTTGTAACTCTTCAATACCAAGAAGGACCATAACTACAATATGCAAGTTGAAAAGTAACCATGCCTCATATCCACAACATCTAATCAAAATTGAAGCTATTCAGTCACAACTGTGTGATTGTGGTAAATTAAGGGATCTTAATCACATATTTTTTGATTGTGTCAATAGTAGAGAAAGATGTGATGGACTATATTCAGATTCAATAAATAAATTGAAAATAACATCTCCTATTACTATTTATGATGCTATATTTCATGAAGACCTGAAGATTTTAAAACTAATAGTTTTTTGCATCATCAGGTATTGAAATGCAACAACCATGGAAAAGATGAACTGGTATCTACTTATCAAACTTACTCCACTTGGGTTGATGTGTGTGTATTTTGTGTCCATATCCTTCTTCCTGAATTAGTTAAGTATGTCAGAGGGGACAATTATCCTCAATTCCTCCAACCTACCTAAAAAATTAGTACAAAATACAAAGTAAAAGGAAAAATAATCCTCTGAAACTAACTGAATCAACCACCAAAAATTAATAAGTGGAATAACAAATAACTACAGGGTTGGGTATTGGAAATACCCAAGATTCGTCACTAACGAGCCCAACCATCCCTAACAAGAAGCTTGTGCAGATGGGCATAGTTCCCAAACACATTTTAAAAAGAAATAAGAAAAAGAATGTTCTGTCAGTCCTTAAATAGATCTATAGATTTGACTCATTTCAACTTATAATATTTTATCTATACATTAGTTGTGTGTCTGTGGAATTATTGCACTAAGTTCTCATGGATTTCAGCTTAACTTTTTTGAAAATAATTTCACAAATTCCGAAAGATCTGTAAAATATTTATCTTGATATATATATATATATATATATATATATATATATATATATATATATATATATATATATATATATATATATATATATATATATATATATATATATATATATATATATATATATATATATATATATATATATATATATATATATATATATATATATATATATATATGATATAAATATATAATATACAGGTCAATTTTTATTTTTCAAAACGCAAAAACAGGTCAATTTTTATTTTCCCCGCGGGGGTGGGGGTTGATATTTCAGGCAGGTTTTGTACCCCAAAAGATGTCCTCCTTGAAACAAAAATTGACCTGTTTTTGCGTTTTGATCAGAAATGAACCTCTTGGTAGATATAGCTTCTGTTTAGTTTTCGTTGAAGCACCTATATATATATATATATATATATATATATATATATATATATATATATATATATATATATATATATATATATATATATATATATATATATATATATATATATATATACATTTTCCGTTCTTCTAGAGCCCTGAAGAAGATATAAAATATAAATTGAAACTGTTGGCCTTTTAATCAAACTAGTTTTTTTTCAATTGGACCTTCAAACTATCACAAAATGAATTAAATGATACAATGATTTTACGGTATTTTACAAAATAAACTTCATGATAATGAAACGAATAAATTTTATAACCAGTGTAATTGTCTCCCTTTGTAGTCATCAAATACAAACTGGTCTATTTGATCTGTCACAATAGATGATATGGTGAAAACATGATGGGAAATTTTGAGCGTTGAATTGAAATGTGTATCCGAGAGAAAAATACACTTCTTGAACGTTTTCATAGTGTGTAAGTTACTCTTCTCCGGATATTGTTACTAGTTATACCATATATGTGAATTTTAGTGCAGAGTCACATTGAGAATATAACTCACAATGATTTTGCTCGTGGTTGAATTGACGAAATATCGCAACGGAAACAATAACATATAGCTATAGGCCAAATATATCGAACAAATCCGAAAAATTCATCCCTCTGACATATTTTGGACTGATATATGAAAATATTGCAAATAACCTTCCCAAATTGAAATCTTAAATCGCATTAAGATCCAAAATAAATTATTTAATGCGAACAATCCAATTTAAATAAATCAGGAGTTGACAAGTTATCTTGTCGCGACTGCAGTCATTTCTACATAGGTCAGACTGGTTGTTTCAAAATCAAATACAAAGAATCAAACCTCATTCCTCCAAATTAATCAAGGCTCAACCTTACCTAATTAAAGGATCAGAAATGGTTAGGGTAGAAAACTCAATTACCAAGTAATTTTCAAATCACTTTTAAATGACTACTTTCAGATAATGAACGATCCAGCTGATCTATGTGAATCCTAAAATTTCGATATATTCAAGTAATAACTCCGTTTCAATAGTTGTGAAATACAGTCCTTATTTCAGTTCTTTTCCAAATCCAATAAGGATTGAGTAAGATCTATTAATTAATTTGTTGGTAGTAGAAACATAGTCAAAAATTCTATTTGTTTTAGAAAATGTATTTCTATTGAAACAAAAGTTTCACTACCTGGTTTAAAATCATCTTTGTAATCATCATCGAATAGATATTGAATATTCAGTTTAACATTCTACCTATTCTGAAAACCTTACCTATAACACATATATTGAAAACATATCATAGGACCTGAGACTGTGACAGTTCCTCCATTACTAGTCATGAACACCTAGAAAATAACATGATAGATTTTGCTATCATCCAATCATACAACTGTCCCATGGAAACTTGTCTATTTTCTATTATTTCCTGACATCTAACTAATATATTTCTCTTTACAGGGGCTCCAACGTGTCAATCCTTCATCTACGCAATATAGCAGACAATTCCGAGAATAAGCCAAAACTGTCTAGCGTACGGATAAATAAAACCAATAGAAAAACCGGAATGCATTCTCTCACGAAGCATCCTTCGCTAGGAAGCAACGAAACTAAAAAATATAAGTGGACTTCTTTAGAAACCAGTGGTGCTAAATCTTCAGACATATTTTCCGACAATCAAAATAATAGAGAATTATCTCCAGTACGATGGTGTGACCGTGAAGTTGATGGAGTTTACCTCGGTCGATCAGGTTGGGTACAAGTTCAACACAGATCTTTAGATGAGCGAAAAATAGCTAATTATCGTACAGCTGCCAAACTTCCATCGGCACAAGACTCAAAACGTGTTGCTGTGAAACTTGCTGATTACTATTGCCAAAATGATCCAGGGAAGTACCCAAACTCTCCAACCAAACTACTACAACCACAGAAGCCTTCATACTTATCCATAACCGAACCTAAATTTGATAAGGTTCAGAAAAGATCACCTCAAAATAGACCAGAATCGTTTTCTCCACCTTTGCATACTCCAATAATTTCACCACCTCCAGCTTTTCAAGACAAAGCATCCAAATCATCCCCGAAACGTACATTTTTCGGTAAAGGTCATTTCTTACCTCGATCAGATGCAATAGATAGAGATAACAGTCCACCTGCTTCACCTCCCAAAGAAATCTTTAAAACATGTGCACCAATGGCGACAATTCCAAAGCCACCAACACCATTGAAAACATCACCTTCATCACTAGACCATCTGAGAAACCAAACAAAGCCTATACCGCAAACAAAATCCCTAGAAGAAACTTCAGCTTCACGGCGTTATAAATTTCTCCAGAGACATTTGGAATCTTCGTCATCCTCCTCTGCGTCTTCAATGGGATTCAGAAGCCTCGACAGTTGTGTTTCTAGGCCAACCATGCCACGTTTATCAGAAAACACAGATTCGTCCTTAGATGTGTACGAAGATGCAGACGACGAAGACAATAACAGCTCATCTATAAATATGAGTATGACAGGAATTGATAAAAATTTATCTCTAGATATTTTTAAGACAAAAGAAAAAATGCTGGCTAACATACAAAACACGAAACAAGCTCAGCATCGAAACCCTTTACGTAGATCACCTGCTGGTTCAGAATGCAACAAGCAACTCAATTTGAGTTCTTCATCTACTGAAAGTATTGATGTACCTCAACGAGTTACTCCGACGAATTTACAGAGTAGAAGAAGTCCATTGAATCGATATATTCCTAACAGATCACCTCAAGAAGAGATTGCACAAAAAGTGAGGAGATCAAGGAGTCTGCAGTTACCTGAAAGAAAACCTACTAATTCAGCAGACATAAGGAGGGTATCACCACAAGCAAGAGGTATTGAACGAAACAGGAATTATACCAAACCACAGTCATTGGAAGCATCTATCAACGAAGATGTTCGTCGAGAAGCTGAAGTCGTTACAGAGTATATCTATGGAAATAGAAGTAGAGCTGCAGCTCAAGCGTTGTTGATGCATAGATTTAATAATGGAAGAACGAAAGAGGAAATTATTGAATCTAGGCGACCTCCAGCTGAAGGTCTTACTTTTTATTACGTTGGTAATCAAAGGTACGAAAAACCAAGAGTTATTCAAAGAGATAAAACTGTATCACCAAGAATAAATCCTGTAGCACGACAAGATAAATCGTATGGTATATGTGATTATTGGTCCTATTGTGGTAATCGGGAATCGTCGTTAACAAGAGATCCCCAGTTTGCTATGAGATCTTCGCAAAGTTATCCAATACAACATCATGTTTCTTTGGATTCCTCAAACGTTAGACTAGAGAGATCCACGCAGGATTCTTTGAAGAGAGGATCAGGTGTTATTACTGAAAGAAGAGTGATTCCACCTGTATATCCCAGTAGAACTACTCCTACACCCAAAGATTTATTCAGAGATTCCAAGCCTGTACAAGTGAAGGATCGGTTGAGTCCAAGTGGCAGAATCGTAACTCCTAACGATACGTACGAAAGGAAATCATCCCCAGCTAGTCCAAGGAATATGTCGAATCGTTCCCTCGATAACGTTAGCAATTCGTCATCCAGTAGCGACATATGGCTGGCTTCCGATAGAACAGTAACTAAATGCCCCAAGAATATGAAGAGTTCAGGTGCATCTACACCTTTAGAGGATCTGCCGACGCCGGAAAACGAACAGCAAGTACGCGAGATGATATTGACACGACCTGGAAGTGCTCCTTCGCAGGATAGGCGGGAAAGTTTCCTGGAATCGCAGCAGAAGTCTATGTCGTTACCGAAGTCGTTTCAGTCTACAGATTATCTGCAAGGGTGAGTGACTTTCAGTTTCTTGGTGATTAAGGTAATTTACAGGATGTTGACGTTGGCGCATTTGCCAGGAATTTATTAAAAAGAAAATGTTCCTTGTACTAGGAAAGTGAAATCTTAGAAATGAATAATTCGAGAAGAGCTTTCAGAATTACGCTTTTAGTCTAATTTATTGAAAATCTGATGGGTTTTCCTTTTCTTGATTACTGCGTACTTTTTTTTAGCAAAATCATGACGGTTATTTTTGTGATACAGGACATTCGGTCCTGTGTATGTTTGACAAATTCGGATTTTGTATCCTTGCAACCCTCTGTATATATTTCAATAAAAGTTCTTGACGATCATAAGTTTTGTAAAAAGGCAGAATTAAAAAATTGGCATGCAATTCAGAAAAAGATAATAATACATATTTTTATATGTACGAGGTGTGTCAAAAAATATTGCGAAAAGTATGAAATTAAGAAAACCTATTTCAAAGTAGTTTTCCTCAATTTTCATAATCTTGTTCTGGTACTCCGTCGATGCCATCTTTATCGTCTCAATTGTGGGGTAACGCCGTCCAGTCATGAACCTCTTAAGATTTGGAAACATGACAAAGTCACAATCGAGTTCTGGTTCCGACATAGACATTAACCATCAAACATAAAATGATACAAAAATATTACAATCATGGAGCATCCGAATTGAAAATGTACTACACAACAAGGAGTTAAAGAAATAAAAGTCGCAATTAGAAGGCTAATAGTTCTTTGATTGTTTCAAATTTTCCTTTTGGTGGCAAAAGGAAAATTTTGTAGAATTCAAATTTAAAAGTTTATGATGCCTTATAATCTTTCTATAGGAAATATTCATCTTTAATTTCTTAAAGAAATACTCTTCTTCCATTCCGAAAATAAATATTTGTAATTCTTCACTGTCCCTCTACTGCTCGGCATATTTTAATTGATCTCTAGTCTCTACTAGCTCAACGTATGGACGTTGATTATAATATATCTTTTTCAAGGTTCATAAAAATTCGATGAATTATAAGAATTATGTTCTTTTCTACCAGCATTGCATTCACAAGCTACCCATCGACGGGTAGCTGATCACTGGTGAATATTTTAATCGAAATCCTAAATTTCCTTTCTTTTTCAATTTTAATAAAACAATGGTGTTTATTTCACTATATTCACAAACTTATGAAGCGTTTTACCACACTTTGACTTCTTCAGATAAATAGTTGATGATTCGCATAGTGGGTGACTAATTTTTGTTCATCAAAACAGCGTTCGTGCTCTGATAACCTAATATTGAAATTTCAAAAAGTAATACCGATATAATTTATATAGGGTGCTTCAACGAATCTAAACAGAGGCTATATCTACCAAGATATTCATTTCTGATCAAAACACAAAGACAAATCAATTTTTGTTCCAAGGAGGACATCTTTTGGGGTACAAAACTTGCCTGAAATATCAACCCCCTAAGCGGGGGTTGCAATCCTTGAACATTTTGAATAGGGAAGATGGGTTGAATGAACCCTCAAAAGAAAGGTGTTATGTTTGTCTACATCGCCTTGAACGAATTTCCTTTTTTAAATGAAAATTGTAAAAGACAAGGGGTGAGCAACTGAAAGATTAGAAAGACTATTTCCATGAGACTATTCAAGTTTCAGTGAAGTAAAATGGAACAGATCCATGCTGATCAATGGCAGTCATCATCAAGTACCATCCTCATTTCGAATTTCAACCCCTAGAGCAGGGGTGACCACCCTTGAAAATTTGGAAGAGGGTAGATGGGTCGAGTGATACCTCGAAAGAAAGGTATTATCTTTGTCTGGATCCCTGTGAACGAATTTTCATTTTTGATTGAAAACTGTAGAAGAAACTGAGTGAGCTACTGAAAAATAGAGGAGTCTATCTATCGCCCTGAGCTATTCAAGTGTTAGTGCAAAAAAATGGAACAGATTCATTCCAGATCAAGGGCTGTCATCTGTGATCTAAATGGATCTATTCCAGTTTTTCGCACTCCTACTCCAATAGTCGTGGGGCGATAGTCTTCTCTATTTTTCAGTGGCTCACTCTGTATCTTCTACAGTTTTCAATCAAACATGAAAATTCTTTCACGGGAATGCAGACAAAGATAATACCTTTCTTTCGAGTTATCACTCGACCCATCTACCCTCTTCCAAATTTTCAAGGGTTGTCACCCCTGCTCCAGGGGTTGAAATTCGAGATGAGGATGGTACTTGATGATGACTGCCATTGACCAGCACGTATCTGTTTTTATTTTTATTATTATTATATTATTATTATTATTATTATATTTTACTTCACTGAAACTTGAATAGTCTCAACTCAACAATTACAATTACGCCAACCTGAGATGTTTGTTTAGTTTGGGTGCTGATACTCGTTTGCGTGGTCATTATCTGAAGCTGAAAAAAGAAAAATTTTCGTCGAGACAAAGACAGTATTTTCTTGTGAATAGGGTGTTCGATGATTGGAACAGGTTTTCTAGTGATGTGGTGGACTCAAATTCGGTTAATGAATTCAAAAATAAGTTGGACTTTCTTTTGTTTAATTAGATTTCGTTTTTGACATAAGTGGATTTAGTTATTATATATGTGTGCATATTTAACTATGGCTAAGCTGTGCTTGCAATACTATAGAAATTATTTTTTTTTATTAGGCTTTTATAGGACTTGTCATCAGCCTTAAATAACTTCAATAATAATAATAATAATAAACTCTCTCAACTAATGTGGAATAATATTGGAACGATGAAATTGAATACAAAAAGTACGAAAACATTGAGAATACATTTTTTTGTTGAAGAAATCTGATCATTGTAACATCTGCGTTCCTGTTTCGTCAAATAAGAGTCATTTCACATGAGGACGATGATCATACAGTATCACCTGTGAAAAAAAAAGTTTCCTTTCAGTCAACTGATAAAAACGCATTTACATGTGAACCCTACTCTAGATGCATTGCTCGCATATCGTACAACGAATGTTCAAATATCAATAAAATGACTATGACTGATAGTTTTATGGTTTTCTTTCAAGAGTCATAATCCTTCATAATCATTCCAATTTTTCAGCTGCTCACCCAGTAATTTTGATGGAGAACGAAAACTTGCAGCATCGATCTGTTCCATTTCACTTCACTGAAACTTGAATAGTCTCAGGGAAATAGTCTTCCATATCTTTCAGTTGCTCACCCTGTATCTTTTACAGTTTTCAATTAAAAATGGAAATTCGTATAAGGCAATGTAGACAAAGATACAACCTTTCTTTTGAATCATCATTCGACCCATCTTCCTTATTTAAAATGTTCAAGGATTGCTACCCTCGCTTAGGGGGTTGATATTTCAGGCAAGTATTGTACCCCAAAAGATGTCCCCCTTGAAACAAAAATTGACTTTATTTGCGTTTTGATCAAAAATGAATATCTTGGTGAAGAATGAAGTTTTTTGTTGTAAAAAACTGGATAGCATGATAAGAAATGATGAATTATCACCACATTTTCGGGATATTGTACTCAGTCGTCACTAAGATTTGAAACTGAGAATTTCAAAATTTAAAAAAAACCTATAATTATAATTGGAAATGCCTTACGTTGGATTGTCCGGTGTGCACAGGGGTCGAATAATTTCTCTCGTTGAAGAAGGGGTGACACAGAGGGATATAGCGGTCAGAATGGGGGTATCACAGGGGGTGATTTCAGAAACCTACGCCCGATACTTGGAGTAACAATCTCTACAAAATAGGCCTAGAAATAGTCGTAGGAAGATCACTTCTGGAGAACAAGGCCGCTTTTTGTGCCAAATTGCAAGAAGGGTCTAGTGCGTCACCATACTCCAATTTCTGGAAACAACCGGCATCAGTGTATCAGTCGAAACGATACGTCAAAGACTTTGTTCAAGAGGTTTATACAGCAGACGGCTCTTAAGAGTTCCAGAGCTAATCAGCCAGCAAAAAATTAGCAGGCCTAATTGGCGTATCGAGCACCAAAATTAGAATATTTGGAATTTGCGAAATGCTCTTTTTACGGGTGAGACCAGAATTGGTGTTCCATCAGATGACGGCCGGATTCGGATTTCGAGGGGTCGTGGAAGACAAGCTAGACTCCGAGCAGCAAGACCAATTCCGAAATACCAAGGGGGCAGTATGATGTTTTGGTGTGGTATTATGCTGAGAGGCACAACAGATTTGATTTCGTTCTCTGCCAACAACCTCGCGCGACAATATCTTGAAACAGAGGAAATCGCTATTTTGGACTGGCCAGCTTGCTCTCCAGACGTAAATCATATTGAACATTTATGAGATAATCTCAAAAGGAAAAATTGATCGCGCCAGGATAATCTAAGAATCCCACAACAGCTCATCCAAGCCGCCACAGAAGAGTGGCAGAATATTATCTCAGAGGAGGTCGAAAACCTAATCCTAAGCATGCCTAGACGGATTGAGGTTTGTATCAGGCAAGAGAAGGAAATACATGCTACTGAGGTTGCGAAAAAAGCACCTTTCCTGTGAGATAACAAATTCACTTTTTTACTACATGCGGAAAGAGTCTCTTATTTACTTTTATTTGTTTCTTTCTCAAAATAAACCTTAATTTATTTATTTTTTCAATTGAAATATCTTAAAAAGAATCAATTCTAACAATCCTTCGCAATTACAAAATCCCTGAGGTAATATTCATAATATCGGGTGATTCCATATAAATTCGGTTGTGTGCAAAAGGCTATAATATTTGAAAGTCAATTTCTTGCTTTCATAAATATATTTGGATAGAAGAGAACCTGACAAAGCAGCAAAAGTACACCTGAATACAGTAGCTCGCATGAAAGGACATTTCAAAAGGAAAATTTATAAACATTGAGGCTCACAGAAAATTCAAAGAAAATCAAACAAAGCCAAAAAAATTCGTACCTCTATTTGTCGGATGCCAACACCAGATTATTTATATGCTGACAATAGACCCAGAGCCAGTCTGACCCTGTTGCTTCCATATATACGCGGCTCAACCCCAACGAAATCGGGATATAGGGTTCATTCTCGTGAATATCCCACTAGTTCTCTTCCATTTCGTTCGGTAAAAACCGGCTAGAATCGATTACGTACACCTGTTTGTTGAATGTTTCATATTTTTTATCGTTCGCGCAGCACACAGATGTAGGTGTGTACTTTTAACACGTATGTGGGCGAGTGTGAGTTGTTGATGATAAGAAGATTTGAAAATTGAAATGAATCAACATACATTGAACAATTTATGAAATGGGAATTCCGTAAATTTACTTTGCAGGGAAGCGTCTATCACTGTCTGATTATCGATCGGCAATTCCGCCTATTCTCTTTGTTCGACGTTTCGGCTTTTTTATTATTTAACCAGTTGACCCGACAGAGTTTGTTCCGTCCAGATTTCAATAAATTTCCAGGTTTTCTCCAGATATTCCACGGCTTTTTCTGATTGAGTTATACATGGAGTTCGAAAGAAAAGAAATCCGATGATCATGTTTCTGGAATATCTGCAGATAAAGAGCGTGAATGGTCTCAAGAACTTGGGAATTTTATAGATATGATCCTCGAGCCAAATTCTTTCGAGTTTATTACAGTTATTTATAATTAATTTGAAATATTAGGTCAATTTTCCCTGGGTACTCCAAAGTGAATATTATAGAACAAGAAATGAGGCAGTAGTTGTTATAGTTTTTTCACTTCAAAGTTCGAATCATTCTGGAACAGACCAATGGGAACCCCCAAGCATTTAGCCTATTCTTGTAAGTTCAACCTAGGTCATGTAATACCACTGCTTCTGCACATTCTGCCAGGGTCAAATTTTGTGATTCGCGTTGTATTATTACAGAAAATTAAAATTTTCAAGAAGGAGGAATGTTACTCTTGAAAATTGATCAACAACTGCTGTTACCAAAATGTATCGATTTCTTTCAAAGTCTCAATTTATATTTTTTTAAATTATAACTCAAGAGTGGAATAAGTGCGCCAAGAAAAAATATTGAATTTTTTACATATGCCAGACATATCTGAAATAAAACATGTGTTAATAATTAGTTGCCTACCAAAACAAAAATATAAAATACTTAAAAAATTTCTTGCCTTAGTGTAGTTTCGTTTTTCGAAAGAAAATGGAAATCAGTCTATTGTAACCAAATGTTTGAAGCTCGCATTATACACACAACCAAATTTATATGGAATCACTCGGTATTTCACATTAATGATTGTTTTCAACCATGGATCGTTGACTACTTGTGAATAATGAAGTTTTTTGTTGTAAAAAACTGGATAGTATGAAAAGAAATGTTGGATAATAACAACATGTTCGGGATATTGTACTCAGCCGTCACTGAGATTTGAAACTGTGAATTTCGAAATTTAAAAAGCCTATAATCATAATTGAAAACGCCTTACGTTGGATTATCCTATGTGAAGAGGGTCGAATAATTGCTCTCGTTGAAGAAGGGCTAACACAGATGGATATAGCGGCCACAATGGGGGTATCACAGGGGGTGATTTCAAAAACCTACGCCCGATACATGGAGTTACAATCTCTGCAAAATCGGCCTAGAAGAAGTCGTAGGAGGATCACTTATGTAAAACAAGACCGCTTTCTGTACCAAATTGCAAAACGAGACCCTAGTGCCTAGCACCCCATACTCCAAAGGCAATTTCTGTAAGTAACAGGCATCAGTGTATCAGTCGATACATACAACGATGCGTCAATAACTTCTTTGGAGGGGTTTATACAGCAGGAGACCCTTAAGAGTTCCAGAGCTAACCAGACAACAAAAAATTAACAGACTTAATTGGTGGATCGATCACCAGAACTATAATATTGAAAATTGGAGAAATGTTCTTTTTTCGGATGAGACCAGAATTAGTGTTCGCTCAGATGACTGCCGGATTCGGGTTCTGAGGGGTCGTGAAAGACAAGATAGACTCCTAGAAGCAAGACAAATTCCGAAATACCAAGGGGACAGTGCGATGTTTTGGGGCAACATAATTCTGGGGGGCAAAACAGATTTGCTTTCGTTTCCTGCGAGTGTAACGGCTAGAAATTACGTGGACTTAGTGATGAAGCCTATAGTGAGACTCTGGCGAGGTGTCCACGGTGAGAATTTTACTTTAATGCAAGACAATGCTCCTCCGCATACCAGCAACCTCGCGCGACATTATCTTGAAACAGAGGGAATCGCTATTTTGGACTGGCCAGCTTGCTCTTCAGACCTAAGTCCTATTAAACATTTATAGGATGATCTCAAAAGAAAAATTAAATCGCGCCAGGATAATCCAAGAACCCTACAACAGCTCATCCAAGGCGACATAGAAGAGTGGCAGATTATTACCCCAGAGAAAGTCGAAAACCTGATCCAAAGCATGGCTAGAAGGATTTAGGCTTGTATCAGGGAAGAGGGGAGGTAATAACACTTACTCCGTGAGAAAACAATTTTCAATTTTTTCACTACATGCGGAAAGAGTCTCCCATTTTCTTTTAGTTGTTTCTTTTTTAAAATAAACCTTAATTTAATTTATTTTTTTCAATTCAAATATCTCAAAACGGATCAATTATTACAATCCTTCGAAATTTCCAAAATTCCTGAGGTAATATTCAAAATAAAGGGTGATTCCATATAAATTTGGTTGTGTGTATACCTCAGAATAAGAACTTGATCGAATTGTTTGAAGTGTCTTGTTGGATAAGGTAATTTCGACGTTTCAGTATACCAGTAATGAGAAGTATCTGGAAAAATAAAAATGATTCTTCCATCGCCGTCCTAGCTATATACTCTTTTCAAATATATTTAATATGGTCTGACGAACCATCGGCAAAACTTTTGCCATCGCTTGAATTCCCCTGACTGTAGATATTGGGTTTACATCATCTTGTAATGTAGAAACATATTTTTCTTAAGGATTTGCGAAAACTTAGATTTTGGTATTCCATTCTCTGCTGCAAGTTGCCCACGTGAAATTAAAGACTTTGCATTAACAGCTCCGAAAACTTCCAGTATAACTTTTTATTATCTTGTTTATTATAACTCATTCCTTTGAGTGCTTTGAAAAAATCAGTTTTTATGAGATTCGGAATATAGACTAATGTTGCCTCCTGTCAAGAAAAAAAACAGAAATAATTCCTACATTTTAACATGTCCAATTTTTCAAGCTTTCATAATTCTTTAATATTTTCCAATTAAAAAGTTTTCAGCTAATTATTTGTGAATCAACAATGTGAATTGAATACTGGATGAATATTAACATTTTATAGTGTGAGCATAATATTGAAAAGTCATTTGAAATATTCTATGTAAATTTGCACCAGCATAAAAATACCCTTCCTATTTTGTGATATTTAATTCTTACAATTTGTGTTATTCTGTTGAGAATAGGACGATGACATTTATGTTTCAATTGTTGATCTCATAGATAGCTATTTCGAGCAAATAGTAAAACAATTGATTTTTTACTCATCGTGAAATAGTTCTGTTAACTTATTGTTATAGTTTCGTTAATTATAGCATAACCTACAATCGCTGCACCAGCGGATCGATGCTATTCATTTTAATTTTGAAAGCACGAATATTCTAATATATCACTGAACATATGTTTAATATCGAAAGACTCATTACCTTTATCGCCGCAATTATCGTCGCTTTAAACAATTGACACCACATTCACTTTTCACTGCACTTCATACTTGACGAAAACATGTAAATGTATTATTGTATAGCAGCTGTCCACGCGGACGCATCGCTTACTCAAGTAGGAGAGAGACAGATGTCGAACGCTGCGGAGGCCGATTGTACTCGTTCAGCACTTCAAGCTTTAAATGGAACGCCTCAGAGCAAGGTAACGCCGCATGAGTCATGTATTTTGAGCAAGCAGCCGGCTCCATAGAATTATAAGACGTTGTCACGTCAAAAAAATGCCCGTATAATGTCAAAATATATCCAAAATCTCGGAAAATCAACAATTCCGGAATAACTACAAAACAAAACAAAAAGGATAGATGCCATCTGTTTTTATTACTGAATTTTCTCAGAATTTCGAGGATGAAGATTAGGACGACAGTTTCCTTTATTTGCTGTAATTCGCTTAGCCGCTCTACTAAAATATCAAAAACGGGACATCCTGTACACCCGTTAGACATGGACAATAAGCAAACCAGAAATAGAATATTTTGAAGCGTTTAAAATGCGTTGCTTTGGAAAAACCTTGAAATTTGATAGACGGACAAAATAACCAGCGATTGAGCGCGAAAAAGAGAGAGAAAACAGGAAAATGAAAAAGTAAATGTTTTCCTGCCTTAGGATTTTCATTCAAAATTGAGGTTTGGAGGCGGTTATTTCATTCAATCGTACTCAATATTTTTTTACCAAAGATTTATCTACAGGAGAGGCAAATTTTTCACGAGATTTCATTATTAATTTTTACAATGACAATATTTGGGCCGACAAAAATCACCACTTTATTAAATAAAGTCAGTTTCAACATCAATTTACGTGAATATTTGGATAGAACTCCTAATAGGGGTCTTTTTGTAGCAGCAAGATTATCAGGTGAATCCCTCAGAGACTTTTTGCGAAATCATATATAATTTCTTAGAAAATATACACCTTCAGTCAAGAGTCAACATGTGGGTCATGCAAGACCGGTTTGCACCTCAATTTTGTGTAATTCCTTATGAACATAAATCTCTATATTGGAGGTAGATAGAGAACCTCAAAATTATTTTGCCCACAGTCCTGATAATAATGCTCTAGATTTCTATTTATGAGGTCATTAGAATCATGTTAATACATCTCGTGTATTAGATGGTAATGACTTGAGGCATTGTATTATTGTAATGTCAGAAAGAATACTCCAGGTATGTTTTAACATATCAGATATGAAATAGAGAATCGATTGCAGTACTATACAGGGTGTCCGTGAATTGCGTGTACAATGTTATACCACAGATTCTTCAGCTCGAAATAAGACGATTCAGGCCAACTTACCTTTATGAAAAGTTTCTTCGTTTAGCGCCTAGAGGTCACCAAATCCAAAGATTTTTTTTCTTATTTTTCAAATAATTCGAGAATGACTCGATCGATAAAAACCATATTTGGTATGTGTAATCAGGTGCGTTATTCACGTTTTTTAGGAATCCACTCAATGACCTTGACGTTTTACAAGTGTCCCTAAAACTCGAACGTGTTTTTAATCAACCATAATTTTTCAACTGTCTGCGTTTGAGCAAAACTGTTTCAGACATTGAGTAGCTAGACTAACTATCAAACTTTTTTGTGTCTTGAGGAATTTTGATATGATGAGCGGTTCAATCACAAAAAACAGTTTTTCAATTTCATGATTTCGTTTCTTGAACCACCTAGCAAGTCGAAAATATCACATTCGACATTGTTGGCTTCGGATTTATTTCTGTGGTCTGGCAGATTGTCGTTTTATTAGGCTTGACAACCAATTGTTGACTCAACAGTGTTCCTTAAGTTCTTAACTAGGTTTTTGGTGATGTTTTATCACTATTAAGCACAGAGATGTACAGTAACTCTGAAATGGTTGATACGGTTATGGTGTACGGATTTTGTCAAGGCAATGGGCAACCATTCTCGGGGAGGCTCCTCTCCAGATTTCCAAACGTTTGGTGGTTCGGCACTACGCGATCTGGAAATCTTTCAGCATATACTCTTGCGCTTTCACGTCCATTGCCTTGACAAAATCCGTACACCATTACCATATCAACCATTTCAGAGTTACTGTACATCTCTGTGCTTAATAGTGATAAAAAAAATCACCAAAAACCTAGTTAAGAACTAAAGGAACACTGTTGTGTCAACAATTGGTTGTCAAGCCTAATAAAATGACAATCTGCCAGACCACAGAAATAAATCCAAAGCCAATATGGTCAATATGTGATATTTTTGACCTGCTAGGTGGTTGAATAAATGAAATCATAAAATTGAAAAACTGTTTTTTGTGATTGAACCGCTCATCATATCAAAATTTCTCAACAAAAAGAGAAAGAAAACAAAAAAGTTTGATCATTAGTCTAGCTACTCAATGTTTAAAACAGTTTTGCTCAAATGAAGACAGTTGAAAAATTATGATTGATTAAAAACACGTTCGAGTTTTAGAGACACTTGTGAAACGTCAAAGTCATTGAGTGGATCCCTTAAAAACGTGAATAATGCATCCGATTACACATACTAAATATGGTCTCTATCAATCGAGTCGTTCTCGAATTATTTGAAAAATAAGAAAAAATATCTTTGGATTTGGCAACCTCTAGCGGCCAAACGAAGAAACTTTTTATATTGGTAAGTTGGCCTGTATATTTCTTCAACTTGTTTCGAGAAAATTGCTAAGCAAATAGCTAGTGGTATATTATAAAATAAAACTATCTGCTTCGTTTTTGAACTACTAAATTATCAGATGCTCTTTTCTACGCCAAAGATAAAACTGACAAATCAAGGGTGTAACAACTAAATTGCTTCAAGACTGAAGACAAAGTGATATTACCCTACTTTATACAAAGTACATTTTAGATCCTTCATTAATATAAAGAAAATCTGCAATTGAGGAAAATTGCGTCGACAAACAACACCCTTTCTTGAAATTCAAAATATTAAAATACTTCAGTTGAAATAGATAAGTTCCTCAACGACAAACTAAGCACTTTCTCTAAGTTAGTGCAATTCCCCACAATTTATTGGTTCAATCTGACTGCTTCTCTTCTATTAAATATTAGCGGACCGTTCAGACGTTGTCTTGCCCTGGAATCATATCGCAACCACCTCAATTCGCATTAAAACATTATTTTCATTTTTATATTTCAGTCACCTCACTTTAAAGTGTTGTAAATAACTATTATAGGGTGATTTATTAGGAAAATGTGTCCACCCAAGAAATCTCAAAAACTAGTGAGCTGTAATTGGTCGGATGAACTTCAACACCTTTAATTTAAGTATAGTTTATTCATAAATGATAATATTTTATAAACGTGAAATTTCATTTATAACTACCAAATGACATAATAATATAGAGACTCAGTAAATAGTTAGATTTGAGGAAGAATCAAGAACTGAACTTGACTGTAGAATGAATATTGAAAGTATGAGAACTGAATAATTGAGTCTGAGTGAATATATATCTTCTTTGTAAATGACACCTATATATACCACTGACTGAATTGACCTGGACAAAGGATCTTTTGAAATATATATGGTTCAGCAAAGTGTGGGGTCAACAGGCGCCACATAATTCATGATTGAGTTGACAATAATCCTAAAGAATTCTCTAATTTTTTAAAGTTCTTGATTTTGTTTCTCTTATTCTAAGAAGTGACCATTAACTTGCAATAGCGAGTGCCTCGATTTCGCATGTTATGCCAAGTAATATGACAAAGCGGACAAATTTAAAAAAAGAAAGATTCCTTACCATTACATAGTAGATAGGTGCTTCAAGTCCGAAGTGATAATGTAGATTTGTTCTTTGTTTAATTGTTGAATTGAAAAAGTGATAGGTGGTGTATAACAGAGTAAAGATACATTAAACAGCGTCTAAAAATGGCAAAATCTTATAAACTTTAGTTTTTTGGGAGCCACTTTAAATGGGAACACTCCACTTGTAACTATTTATCGGGTGATAAGTGAATGTGAGCAAAGAATACCATACTTGAATTTGCCAAAAAGTGGTCGACCGAAGGCTCTGAATGAAATCTGTAGAAATAGGCTCTTAGAAAGAGCAAGAGATACAGTAGGAACATCATTACGAAAATTATCCAGGAGATTTCGTACTTCTCATGAGACAATAAGGCGAGGATTACTGAATGCGGGTTGTAAATATCGTAAAAGGCGTAAGTGTCCAAAATACACCCAGAATCAATTGGAAAATTTTCCAGATGTTGCCCTGCCTTGAGAAGAATTCACTTCGCAAATGACAGAACCATAATTTTGGATGATGGAAAATATTTTACATTATCCCATTCTGAAATCAACTGTAATGCTGGTTTCTATCCAAATAACCTGGAACTGTCCAAAAAATTTGAGGACAAGGCTTTGGTTTGGTGTGCTATTTCTGAAGCTGGGGTTTCAAGACCATATGTAGTTGATGCAAACTTATATACTGAAAGATGTCTCCCAAAGTTGTTAGATTTCATCAATACCTATCACGAAATAATGTTTTGGCCAGACTTGGCGTCTTCCCATTATGCGCGAGTTACGAGGAATTGGTTGGAGGATAATAACATCACATTTGTACCTCGCTGAGATAACCCCCAAACGTTCCACAAGCAAGACCAATCGAAAATTTTTGGGGTTTACTAACAAGGAAAGTCCATGACAATGGATAGGAAAACCAAAACGAAGAACTGAGACAGAGAATCTTTCAGAAGATACGAGAAATCGATGTGGATGTCGTCCAAAGAGTAATGGGAGGTGTTCAGAGAATATTGCGCGCCATTGAGCAGCACGGACTTTAAATACGATTTTATAGAGTTTATATATGAGGTGAAATCCTAATGATATAATCAATTCAATGAAGTTTTTTAGGTACATATTTTATCCATTCGAATTTTTTCCCAAGACTTTTGTAACATACGTTACGTACATTTTGGTGCTTCATTTTTGTTTATATATTGCTGAAGATGAATAAACTGAAACTGGTCCAACCAATCAAATAACTGATTTTGTATAATCGATAAAAAGTGATAGAAATTGTTTCATTACCTGATCATAATGAACAACTCTCTTATAAAATAGGCTTCGTTATCAATTATTTGAGAGTAACTACATAGGTTAATAGATCTGGACACTGAGATTTCTCAGGATGGATATTTGACATGTCGCATGTGTTGATGTGTGAAATCACCAATCACTAACAACTTCTGTAGTTAACGTTCATTAATTTTAATTCAATCATTCACTGGAACGAAAATATTTATTAGCTACGAATCGAATTCACCTTTAACGTAGTTAGGAGGCGCCTACTAATGAACCATGTTCCTTAGTCTCATCAATCCTCATGGCAGGTTTCAACTAATCAAAATAGGAGTCGTTTTATTGGAAAGCAATCCGACGTCCTTTATGTAATTAAATTCAAACTCGGAATGAACGAATGCAGCGCGGAAAAATGTGAATTTCAAAAAGTCCATATACTGTAAAAGCTTGGAAGTGGGTTAAAATTATCCTATGTGAACGCTCACGAATAGTAGAACCGACAGTAATCCCTAAAGTAGCGAACTGTATTGTATTCCATCGTTGCAGAAAATGAAGGATCCAAGTAATATCGAAATTAACAGTAATCTACACTTAAAGCAATGTAATTTTATACAGTGTGTTCCAACGAAAATTTGACCCCCCCTATAACTCCGAAATGAGTAACATTAGCGAAAAACACCAAGACACGTTGATTTTGTTTCGAGGGGGAGCATTTTTCGAAATAATTCGAAACTTGTCAGATCAACCCCTACCCCCAGCAACCCTAATTTCGAAATTCATCATAGGGAATAAGGGTCGAGTGGCACCTTACTGTAAAGGTCTGTCAATTCTCCATTCTGATTTGTCATTTTAGAATTTTAAATTAACATACAGGGTGTCCCAACCGAGGGTAAAGTTGAATTCCTGCAAATCCCAAATACTAAATGAAATCGATTTATTTTGGCATAATGCAAGCGCAGGTTTATGCTCGGTCTAGAAAAACGACCTACACTTGTGAATTTGGAGTTGGTGCAATCAACCCCCTATTTCCAGCATCCCCAACTCAAAAATCATTCGATCGAAAATAGGTCAAGTGGCACCTCGTTGGAAAGGTATTTCAATTTTCTCTTCGAATTTGGTATTTTCGAAATTCAGAATCAGCATACAGGGTGTCCCGGAGCAGGAACACTGAAAACCCAAATAACTTTTTGAAACTGGTTCAGTTCGGTATAGTACGAGAACATGTTTATGTTTGATTCGAGAATAAGACTCTCTTGCGTGAATATGGAATTTTTGCAATCAATCTCTTCCATTCAGCATCCCCAACTCAAAAAATCATACAAGTGATTACAGGTTGAGTAGCAAAGTTCCAGAAAGATTTTTCTATTTTCTGAATCACTGAGGCATTGGTTTCAGTTTGGCAATCGAGGTTTTCTGGCGTGAGGATCAGGATGAGGGATGATGGAGAAACTGATTGGATGCTCATCTAAACAGGAAAACGAGATTTATTGAACTTGTATTCAATTGAAAACAAAAACTAACTTGATTATTACAACAATTGTTCAAAATGACCTCCGCCCACCTCCATACAGTTATACAGACGATTTTCGAACTCTCTTCTCACATTAGCGAAAACTTCAGGAGTCAAAAGTCGGCATTCTGTGATAATCCTCATCCGCAGCTCCTCCAGGTTTTCTGGTCTTGTGGCATAAACTTTAGATTTTAGATGGCCCCACAAAAAAAAATCTAGGGATTTAAATCTGGTGACCTGGCTGGCCACTCAACAGGTCCTCTTCTACCAATCCACCTTCCTGGGAAATTTTCGTCTAAATATTGGCGCACCCGAGCATCATAATGCGGAGGAGCACCGTCTTGTTGAAAACGCATTTCGTCCTCAGAAAGAGTTGAATCGTTCTGTAAAATTTCTGTCAATCTAGGATGTATGTGTTCCTCTAACAACTGTAGGTAGCCATTTCCATTCAGATTACCCTCAATAAAGAAAGGCCCAACTAGATGATTGCCAAAATTCCTGCCCAACGTTCAACTTCTGAGGCCTTTGCGTGTGGGCCTCTCTAAACCAATGAGGATTCTGTGTGTCCCAATATCGACAATTATGTCTATTCACTTCACCACTGAGCATAAAGGTGCTTTCATCAGAAAAACAGATGTTATTCAGAAAATTTGGATTAGCGTTTAGGTTTTCACTTAGATTTTCACAAAACTGTAAACGACGATCTGGATCATCTTCGTTTATTTCATGCACTAATTTTACCTTGTAGGGGTGAAATTTGTGATGTTTCACGATTCTATGGACAGTTGTAGCTGATACACCAGTCAGACGAGATAGTTTTCTGATCGAAGTAGTATTCTCCATTTGTAGATGACCCACTACTGCCACTTCCGTTGCCTCATTTCTGACAGGACATGCCACTTCATGTTTTTGTTTGCCACCGAACCCGTAGCTAGGAATTTGTCAACCAAATATTCAACGTACTGGTGACTGACTCCCTTTCTCTTTCAGGATGGTTCCTATCGAATATCCTTGCCGTTTCTTTGGCACAACTGTTATTTCGAAAATACGTCGATACAATTTCGACCCTTTCCTCAGTGGAATAAACCATTTTCAGATTAATTTCAACTGACGAACAACAACAATAATGAGGAACTGATCTGAATAATAATAATATTTCATTGCAAAATGAGAAATAACAGATGACTGCACGCAAGATGGAAATGAAAAAATGTGAACATTTTCAATGCAGAAATCAGCTTTATTTCTTCGTAATTGATGCTCAACACATCGTACCCCAATACTTTTAACAGTTTCGAATTAATTTTAGTTGATAATTTCAAATGACGATATTGAATTTTTCGAAAGCGACATCCTGTATGGAGAGCCGAACTGAATGAAATGCTTTAATCATTCTGGAATTCAAAAACCTTTCTGAAGATATGCCACTTGAATTATTTATATGATTTTCAAGTTGGGGATGCTGAATGGAAGGGTTGATTGCAAAATTCTATAACCACACAAGAAAGTCCTATTCTCGGATCAAACATGTTCTCGTATACCGAAATGAACCAGTTTCAAAAGTTATTTGGATTTTCAATGTTCCTGCTTCGGGACACCCTATATGATGATTCTGAATTTCGAAAATACCAAATTCGAAGAGAAAATTGCAGTACCTTTCCAACGAGGTGCCACTTGACCTATTATCGATCGAATGATTTTTGAGTTCGGGATGCTGGAAATAGGGGTTGATTGCACCAACTCCAAATTCACAAGTGTAGGTCGTTTTCTAGACCGAGCATAAACCTGCGCTTGCATTATGCCAAAATAAATCTATTTCATTTAGTATTTGGGATTTCCAGAATTCAACTTCACCCTTGGTTGGGACACCCTGTATGTTAATTTAAAATTCTAAAATGACAAATCAAGGTGGAGAATTGACAGACCTTTTCAGTAAGATGCCACTCGACCCTTATTCCTATGATGAATTTCAAAGTTAGGGTTGCTGGGGTAGGGGTTGATCTGAGAAGTTTCGAATTATTTCGAAAAACGCTCCCCCTCGAAACAAAAATCGACGTGTCTTGGTGTTTTTCGCTTATGTTACTCATTTCGGAGTTAGAGGGGGGGTCAAATTTTCGTTGGAACACACTGTATTTGTTTGTATGATGAGGGCCAATTCGATTATCCGGCAGGTGTGATTACATGCTCCGCGATTTTGTAATATTAACAAGTTTATAGTGCTCAATAAAATAAATAACTTATACCAAACTGTGAGGAAATTCGTACGCTTTCAACTCACAATAAATACTCAATAAATCAGAGGGCACAATTTGAATATTTTTGAAAAGTCCTTCTTGAGACTTCTATTACTTCAAGAACAAAAAAGTCGTGAAAAAACGTGTAAATTAAATAAGAAAGTGATTACCGGCTGATCGCAGTGCCACATCTGTTTCGCTTTTAAGAGGAAAAAGGACGGTCTCTCTTAAACTAAAGGTAACCACACGCTACTAAAGGTGACAAGTTGACGCTTGCTCTAGAGACCCAGGGAACATGTATTCCTCTTCAAAGTGTGGTGAGCCCAAAGAGGAGAGGAATATACTTTTTGGATGTCTGTGTGATGGATGCAAGAGTTTCCTCTGTCGTGCCTGCTCCCATATATCGTCCAATGAAGTAAGATGTATGACTTTGGGCGT
The DNA here is from genome assembly GCA_013387265.2 of Cryptolaemus montrouzieri. Classification (NCBI taxonomy): domain Eukaryota; kingdom Metazoa; phylum Arthropoda; class Insecta; order Coleoptera; family Coccinellidae; genus Cryptolaemus; species Cryptolaemus montrouzieri. Next base: position 34,622,665 of record JABFTP020000103.1, read on the forward strand.
TCGGATGCTGTTGTTTTTCTGTTCCGATTGTGTCGAAGCTGAAGGAAGCTAGTCAGCTGAAGTTCAAAGTCGAAAAGATGGACTAGAAAATTGAAGAGTTTCAAGAAGAGGTCAACTCTAGTCAATGAGTGAATGGATAAACGAACTAGAGAAAAACATGAAAGTGCAAATGAATAAAATTGAGGCTGATATTGAGCAAATAGCTAATTCAGATGTACAAAAGCAGAATCCACCACTCACTTATGCAGAAATGGTCTTCCTCAAGTCTGAGGTGGCAAACATCGAGGTGGAACTTGACACAAAATTGAGGAACGCCAGCACTGACCTACCACTAGAGCCAGCAATAGCAGAGATGCAGGAAAGGGAGAAGCGATCCACAAATATCATAGTATTCTGCCTGGAGGAGGTTGCAGCCAATACAAAGGAAGAAAGAATTGCAAACGAAGAAAAGAAAGTATTCAATATTCTGAAAAAGAAAATATAAATGCAAACAGTTTCAAAATGCATCGCTTGGGGGCACACGACCAAAATAAAAAGAGACGCATCAGACCAGGAGAAGCTCTGGAAATACTGAAACTCTGGAACAATTTGAGAGATCCAGAGGTTTATAAGTCAGATCAAATACCTGCCCAGCGAGGCTTTCTCAAAAAGGTACTCAATGACATGAACAACAAAAAATCTGTGGGTAAATCAAATTTAAGGGTTAAATATATCGGAGGTGTCCCCACCATAACAACAATTTCAGCAGCTAAGGGAGCGGAGGCCGCTCGGATAAAAAACGGTGTGACCCCGTCGCAGAACTAACACTCTATTACTCAAATGCAAACTCTCTCAAGAACAAGTACAATGAACTGCAGGCGGAAATAGCAAGGATTGATCCCACCTTCACTTTTGTAACGGAGACAAGGCTGAACAGCGACTTTTCGGATTCTCTCTACAAAGTCTACTCTAGTGTAAATATAAAACACTGTTTACCTATATATAAAGAGGGGGATGGGTCGATGTTAGGATAGCCGACAAGAGGTTTACACTGGCTTGTATCTACAGACCCCCAGGAGTTTCGAACATCGATAACTTCGAATTGATATCAGCAATAGGTAGAACGTTCGAGGGAGATACTGAACCCATAATTTTCGGTGATTTCAACTACCCTGAGATTGACTGGTCTCAACTGGCTACATGACGGTGTAGTACTGCTGAGGAGGACTTTCCGCTGGGTCATGCGCAGTGGGGCTGTTATCATGTTGATGTTGAAAACAAATACTAGGCTGAGGGGAGATTCGCTCTCTTTATTGGACTTGTTGCTGGTGTGCGATGATAAGTTGGTGACAGAGATTCCGACTCTTCCTCCTTTGGATCCATGTGACCACATGGTTTTGTTAGCTACAATACAAAGTGCCCTTTCGGAAAGAAACACCAAATGCATAACAAATGGAAACTTTCACAAGGCAGATTATGTAAAGGTGAATGAATATTCAACAAATAAGTTAAATTTACTAATTTCTGAAGATACTACACTTGATACTATGGAGAAGCTGTTGCAGAAAACTATTCAGGACTGTTTTCCTCTAACAAGAAGAGAAATAACTATAAAAATCCTTGGACTAATAGAATGCCATTCAGAGAAATAGATCGAAAGAGAGCGTTATGGGATAAATATATCTAAACTAACCTGTCGTACCTAGAACAACTATCTACGACGAGAAATGCTGCAAGCCAAGCAAAAGTATAAAGAGAGCGTTGTGGAGCAGGGAGACAAAAGGTTCTTTGGCTACATTAAAAAAACTTTGTGCAGCCATAGCACTCAAATATTTCTGAAGGATGCGGACACCCAGAAAGTGATAGGCGACAGCTTAGAGACTGCAGCACTTCTTCACATTCACATAATGAATTGAATGAAATTATTATAAATGAAGAAAACGTTGTGCAGACAGTGCAGACTCTAGGGACTGACTCGGCTTCAGGACCAGACAATATTCCTCCGATTTTGCTCCTGAGGTGTTCAACCACACTTGTTAAGCACCTCACATGTGCCCTCAAAAGCAGCTTCAGGGATGGCTTTATACCAGACTCCTGAAACAAGGCCATTGTTATTCCAATCTCTAAGAAGGGAGAAAAGTACAGACCAAACAACTACAGACCAATAAGTCTCACCTCGGTCCTTTGTAAAATAATGGAGAAGGTTATTGCGAAACAGCTCGCCGCATTTCTACTAGGTAACGGAGTCATAACTAAGCATCAACATGGTTTTCTGCCTGGACGCTCAACTACCACCAATCTGCTCACCTGCGTTAATAACTGGACAAAATAAATTGGTAATGGTGAGTCAGATGGTGTGGTTTACCTGGACTTTAAAACAGCATTTGATACAGAGCCAATTAAGAGATATCTCTACAAGTTTGAGCACTTTGGCATAAGAGGCAAGCTTCTCAGATGGATTGAAAGTTTTCTAACAAAATAGAACCTTCAGAGTTACAATAGATGGTTTCCTCTCATCTGAGCGTCAAGCTCTTAGTGGCGTTCCTCAGGACTCCGTGCTTGGACCTCTTCTGTTCGGCACCTATATCGGTGATATGGTTCAAAACATTAAAACCAACATAATTTGTTACACTGACGACACAAAACTGTATTGCAATCCTACTCAGCAATCCGTCTTATTGAATGAGGCTCTACGGGCTATCGAAGTATGGACTGAGGCTTGGCACCTCTTCCTGAATGCAGCTAAGTGCGCAGTGCTGCATATCGGTAGGAAGAATCCTAAGATACCTTACACGGTCAAGGGTAGTGCGATATCAGTTGTCAAAGATCAGAGGGACCTGGGCGTTTGTATTCGGGGAGACCTCAGGTGGGAGGCTCACATAAATCAGATGGTGAATGGCTCAAACTCGCTTATATACCTTGTGAGGAGAGCGTTTTCAGATAAGTCGGTACCCTTCATAAAAAAAAATTATCTCTCCTATATTAGACCAAGGCTGGAATATGCACATTCAGTTTGGAACCCATACCGTGTCCAGGACATCGAAAAACTTGAAAGGGTTCAGAGAAAAATAACCAGAATGCCATTGGAGCTGTCTGCCACTTCATATGAAAGAAGACTAGAAATTTTTCAGCTACTAACCTCGAAAAATAGAAGATCCAGAGGTGATTTAATAGAAACTTCTAAGGTCCTGGCGGACTGCTATAGCGAGGCACTAACGTTGCATCTTTTTGTACCCAATACAAACTATCAGCTAAGAGGACACTCTCAAAAACTCTCCAGAGAAAGACGTGCGTTGCAGCCTCGCAAGCATTTTCTGACAAACATAGTGGTGGCGGATTGGAATTGCCTGAGTGAGTCAACAATAAGCTCTCCTAATAAAAATATATTCAAGAATAGATTGGACCAAGAACTGAGATGGTGTTGAACAGTGTGTCCTTCCTGTGACTGTGTTGTGCTCCGTGATTCAATTTTGTCTGCTGCGGTGCTCCACCCTGTCGTTTGTTTATTGGTTAAGTAGTTCACTTCAAATAGCTGAAATACAATAGAGTCATCGGCTTTGGCCGCTTTCTATTGTTTAAATAATAATAATAATTCTGAAAGTATTGAGACACAGCATGTTCAGTTGGATATATCGAGGTTCAAGTGGCATGTAATTTATATGATTGAAAACATTTTGTGATTACATAAACAAAGCGTGTGTTCATCATCACTTGGTACAAAAATATTGATCGTCGCGGACTCGCTCAGTGCATTGAAAGCTTTGAAACAATCATACAAACGGCACCCTATCATCCAGCTCATTAAAGAGAACTCCTTAATCTCCGAAGATAAGTAAAATATGTTTTATACTTTCCACAATTTTATTTTTACGAACACAACCGGTTTTGAGCTTTTAAAGTGGTCAACAACAGGAAATGAACCTACTGATATAGAAACTAGCCTAATTTGATATTAAGTAGTGGAGATGTATTAATGTCTAGTTGGCTATTAAGGGTGGGGTTAAATTTCAATACATTCATTTTCTTTCCTTTATCGCAATTATGAAGAATTTTGATATTATTTAATGTTATTGAATATTTTGTGGTTTTTATATGTTCACATATTGTAGAATTATTGTCAGAGCATAAATGTTCTTTGAATCTGGTTTCGAAATTCGAACCTATTTGCCCAACATAAGCTACCGTACACACATTGCAAGAAATTTTGTAAACTCCTGATTTTTTGAATTTGTTTGTTTTTGTTTAGCATCGAATAATAATCTGCTCAAGTTCAGACCCCTTGAAATAGAGTTGGTTATTTTGAATTAAGAGAAATATTAGCACAAGTTATTGGACAGAGGTAAAAGAACCTCTTTTTTAATGCTTCATTAAATATATACATATTACAAATATTTCATTTATACTATCTAAACAGTAATAAGTACTGATATCGACAGTTTACATTATTTTTACATCGAAGGATTACCCATTCAAATTCAAATACCCACCCAAACTCAAAATAAATCAAAATGACACTTCAAAATTACATTTCTAAATAAACAGAAGAGGTTGTTGCTATTTTTCAAAAAACCTTTCTGAATGATGCCGCAATAGATTGGAATAATTACTTCCAGAATTGGTTCGAACGAATGCAGAGGTGTATTAATTTTTCGAAAAACAATAAAGTCCTTAAAAGCTGTCAATTATTTCATTATAACTCTATACGCAAAACTAAAAGACATCCCTTGTACCTATTGGAAAGGGTCTGATATCCAATTTCCATTAAATAATTGTGGCAATTACGACACTTCTAGTGGCATTTATTTACTACCGTTAAATGACCAGGGATGTATCTGCGGACCAGCTTAGGTATAACCGCACACCACCACAGGGGTCTGGTTGGGATAAACTGATATAAAGTATGAAAGATTTTCATGAATTGTTGATATATTTTCTCGGATACAGTTAATCCCCCAAAAATTGCCCTTCGAAAAGCTCTGGCTAATCCGGCCCTGTGCGGCGGGTCGATCGTTGGTTCCCTTTATGTTTATGCCGTCGCAGTCGCGCACCGACCGCGTGTTTGTCGGAGATACAGATACCAAACCGGCTACCCGTCGAACGAACGGTCCCATATAACACTCCATTTTGTCTCTCGTGTTCGCGTCAAATTGTGATGTTTTTCGTCTAAAAATATTGTAGTGACGTGAATTTCGTTGTCGGCAATGCATTTACCCTTTTTGAAGGTCCGAGTTCAGCCGGAAACCGGAAGATGTCGCTGAAACAGAAACGGCACACTTGGCATTTCACTTCTGTGGAGGATTTTTCCGTTTCGCGTATTTGCATACCGGCCAGGTCCTGGGAAACCGTCCTCTTCTGTCAGGAGAGTAAGAAAAAGGTCGTCAGGATCTTCTACATCGTTCGAAGTAAGAAAGAAAATCAATAATCTATGTTGCATCTCCACATTCCTAGGAATCATGATTATCTTCCAGTAACTTGGCTTCTCTGTTTTTTCATTTTTATTCTTAAATTGTTAGAATATGTACCGAATTCGCTTTCTCTTCTACCCAATAAGCATAATAAACTAACGAACGAAGACAGCTGTATCCGTCAGCTGTCACTGGATCTGATGTATCAGTTGCTATGTAAGGTACTCGAATATTGTAAACACACTACCTGTACGAAAAATATCGTATATCTCATAACAAATTTCGGGTACTCTAATTTCTTTTGTGACGTATATTTCTACATCTCCAATTTAGGGTATGGTTTAAAAATTATTCCAACTTCCTTCTAACAACTTGTTGAATTTTTAATCAATTTTGAAATATTCTAATTTCATATGTATGAATTTCTCCATCAAAAATTTTTTATTTTGCTTGTTTCGGTCTCTCTATATATGCTTTCATGAAGTAATTATTATTATTATTAGTTCCTTCAAGTTACAGCTTAGATCAATCTACTTCAGAAGAATTTTCATATACAGAGTGAAGAGAAGTTCACAACCCTACCTTCATTTTTCCATACAAATAAAATGAAATTGTTTTGTTTGATCTCCACAATGTTTATCTTCAATACACGTCCAGTTTCGACAGTAACGTCATTTTCAAGTTTCTGAAACCAACAGTTATGAGAAAAAATGTGTTAACTATATCTATTTCAAATTGAATTTTGGGTATTTAGAAAGTTTGTTAATTTCCTAACTTTCCAACAGATTCATTGTCATACCTTTATTGCATTTGTGGAGAATTTTAAATTATCTCATGCAATTATATGATTTGTTCATTAAATATGTTAAAAACTGCGAATCTGTTATCAAAGGAGAGATGTTCTTGGAGTCTTGGAATATGTACCCAAACATACAGATGATTGTCCGTCTGTAATTAAAGAAATCTTTAACCAACACAATACTTCATCAAACATTATAGATAAATTTTAGGGACTGTTTGTCAGAAATTCTTTTGCAATTTGAATCAAAATCTTTCAAACAAAACTGGGAACTTCAACTCTTCAGAACAATTAAAAAAAATCTACGATGAGTTATAAAGGAGCACAAAAACAATTATTATTTGGTACAGATAAGTTGATGTTCTTGTGGTTTTTTAAGGCTCAAACCGACTACTAGAACAGTTTTTACATTTTATAAATAGAAGGCGTAATGAAATAACAACAGCACTGCTGAAATTGAACGCAACAATTCAATAAATTCCCTAGCAATAAACATCACTAAACTCAATAATAATCTCACCTACAACATTTATGGAAGAGAAACGTTTATAGACTCAACAATCCCAATGGATTTTTCAAACCATATTACACGTAAATTAACTGTCTACAATTCAATTATTTTGCCTTTTCCATTCTCCTATCCATAACTGACTTCAATACAGAAATCAATATTATTAAGAAAATTGCATCAAATGAGAATATTCCAGTCTCTCAGATAAACAGTATTATTAAACGCAAAGAACAAAACAGATTTCTCAATAAGTGCCAACAACTTGGGTATTTATATATATATATATATATATATATATATATATATATATATATATATATATATATATATATATACATGTCCTCAAAAATCGAGTTTATAACAAAATAATTAAATCTGTCAAAAGTTTTGACAGATAAGTGCCAACAACTTGGGTATATATATATATATATATATATATATATATATATATATATATATATATATATATATATATATATATATATATATATATATATATATATATATATATAATATATATAAACTCGATTTTTGAGGAACATTTAAAAAATTGTAGCTCGTAGATCTTTTGCACTACAGACACAATTTTTGCTTGGGTGGGTAGAGGAAGGATCAAGCAGTCTACACATGTCAAATGTTTATTGCGTTGTTTTGTATGATTTTTTTCAATTTGGCATTTTTCAAACAGCAATAACTCAATTTTTTCAAATGGCACGTGCCAATTTTTATATCGCCATCAAATGAAGCGTCAAATTTCAGATGGAATTGTATCAACATGTACCATACCCATCTCTTATAGTTCCGAAATAATTTGGGAATATATTGAATTTTGATGAATTTGATGCAAGAACTAACAGAGAATGCTTTGAAATATTTGAATCAAGTAGCTGAACTGGCTATGGAGGAAGATATGTTCAATCTCTTTTTAATTCATGGCGAATGTCAAAAAGTGGTGGATAGAACTTGCAGGCTATTCAATAACCAATTTCGAAATTTGGCGCCTATGAGTAAATCGAAATTTCGAAGGATTAGAAGCAATTTTCTGCAATTTGGAGGAACAAAATACATAGAAACTATAAGAAAACCAATTCTCGAGGACGACGACAATCAAATTAATACGCTAGCGTATCTTCGTGCCAATCCACTTGCGTCCATTGAGTCAGCATCAATGGAGATTGGATTGAGCTATACTTCCATTCAAAGGATCCTTAAGAAACATAACATGCACCCGTATTCTTTTATCAGACTACAAAAATTGAAACCAAGCGGCTAAATTTCTGTGAAAATTTCATTGAGGTTATTGATTTCCAAAATAAATTCAGCGTGAACGTTTTTGCAATTTTAATAAATGATTTGTTGTCTTATCACATTTATGAGGAAAATCTTAATGGACAAAGATACCTGGAAATTTTGAGAGGAACATTAGCAAATTTTTTAGATGGATTACCCCTTAACATTCTGAGGGATTGCTATTACCAAATGGATGGTGCACCAGCACATAAAGCACGAGCTGTAGATCAGCAGCTAACAGAAATGTTCGAGGATAGATGGAGGGGTAATCAAGGACCTCCGGACCTGATGCCCCTTGATTTTTATTTATGGGGCAAAATCAAGAGTGAAGTGTATCTTATTCCTGTAAGAAGTAAAGAAGAGTTACTAGAGTGCATTCATAATGCTTTTCGTAACATTGATCCTGAGGAAACTAAGAGGGCAACTCATCATGTTCGTATACGAGCTGTCAAGTGTATCGAGCAAAATGGGGCCCATATTGAACATTTATTCAGATCGTAAATTAGTTTTCTCCTATGATGCTTGCTATCATTTATTCGTATTAATGTAATTATCTTCGATGATTGGTTTTCGCTTAATTCCTACAATTTTTATTCATCCGAATTGTAGAAAATTGCTTCTTATGCTTCGAAATTTTATTTTACTCATAGACGGTAAATTTGGAAATTGGTTATTGAATTGCCTGCAAGTTCTATCCACCACTTTTTCACATTCGCCATGAATTAAAAAGAGATTAAACATATATTCATTTGAATAATCAGCCTTTTTATTATCAATCTGGTGCTTTTTAAGAATTTTCACTTCAAATTACTAACAATTCTTGTTGAAATATCAAATTCGAATGAACGAAGTGATAAGTACATTAATTTTTGGCACCTGTCAGGAGGGGGTAGCCAGTTCAGCTACTTGATTCAAATATTTCAAAGCATTCTCTGTTAGTTCTTGCGAAATCATCAAAATTCAATATATTCCCAAATCATTTCGAAACTATAAGAGATGGGTATAGTACATGCTTATACAATTCCATCTGAAATTTGACGCTTCATCTGATGGCGATATAAACTATCGTCCTCAAAATCTCTTTACAAAATTCACCATTCTTTTATCATATACAATATGCGAAAATCATTAAAACTAAATTTATTTTGAAGATTTTTTCCTTCGTAATATGAGGATTTTGGTGAGATATTCCTGTTCGAATCCCCCTCATTGGCCTCATACGTCCAGATAATCCTTTTGAGAAAATCGGGATACTCTTGTGTTCTGAGATGAAGGATCTCACACAGTTGTATTCAAAGCTGTGGATTACCAGCTTCCTTAGGACGCCGTCTTCCTTAGAAAGTTGACGATCCAAATGACTGTTGTTGTGCGGGAAACCGCAGCTCTGAAAATCTCTATAGTAGAAGTCTTTCCGAACCATCTACGTAAGTCTCTCAGCCATGAGTTTTGTCTACGTCCGACTGACCGTTTTCCTTCGATCTTTCCTTCTATTATCAGGCGGAGAATCTCATATCGTTCGCCTCTCATGATATTTCCTAGATAGTGCAGCTTTCTCTCCTTGCTTGTCGTGAGGAGTTCTTTATGTTTACCCATTTGCTGCATAACCTCTATGTTTGTCTTATGTGCCGTCCAAGATATTCACAGCATTCGCCTGTAGGCGTACATTTCGAACGTATCGATTCTCTTTTCTGTGGTTGCATCAATGGTCCAGCTCTCACATCCGTATAGAAGAACAGGGAAGATGTAGCAGCGAAGTAATCTGATCCGGAGTTCTAGCCTGAGGTTTCGGTTTGCCAGAAGTGTCCTCATGTTATTCAGAGTTTTCCGTACTTGCGCAACTATTGATCTGATTTGAACCTTTGGGTACTTGTGCAATCTTCTTTGCGTTCATCACTAGAGTAACGGGTCTTGGTGATTTTGAGAATACTAGTAGTTTGGTCTTGGATGTATTCATATAAAGCCCAAAGTTTTCGCTATGTGCCACAATAAGTTCCATAAGGGATTGAAGTTCTTTTATACTGCTGGCAATCACGACAGTATCATTTGCGTATCGAAGGTTACTTACATCGATTCCATTGATCTTCATGCCTGCAGTTGAATTTCGATTTTGACTGTTGCTGTTTGGTGCCAATAGAGTTCAGTAATGATCTTTAGATCTTGAGCATCGATCCCGGTTGATTTTAGGATGTTGATCATTCTTTGATGTGACACACAATCAAAAGCTTTTTTATAATCAATAAAGCATGCGAATACATCGACATTCATGTCGCTACATTCAAAGAGAAAAGAGCTTCTCGGGTACCCGTTCCGATCCTAAAGCCAAATTGCGAACGATCAATTATGGACTCACACTTTTTGTATATACGGGTATGAATGATCCGCAAGCATATCTTCAAGGCATGGGACATCAAACTGAGTATGCGGTATTAGCCAAATTGTGATGCCTTGTTTTTCTTTGGCAAAGTAATAAAAGTGGATCTCAGCCAGTCTGTGGGTATTTTTCCGACTATGTACATTCGGTTAAATACATTAGTAATGAGATCTAGATCAACCCCGTCCTCGGCAGCTGCAAGTTTAAAGGTTTTTCGCATGTACATTGTCAGAACCAACTGCTCTTCTGTTCTTTTGCAGTTTAATTGCATGTTTGACCTCTTCTCTTGTAATTTCAGGAGTCCTTTCGTTGATTTCGTATATATCCGGGGGTGTCATTAAAGAGATTTTCGGTATATTCTTTTCACTCTTTTTAGTTTCTCATCTACTCTTATAAGAATTTCATTGTTGGAGCCCCTTAATATTCCACTGTGATCTCTCTGCAGCCTGCTTGTAAGTTCTTTGATATTCTTGTGTAAGTTAAAGAGATCATGCTTCTTCTAAAGTATTTCTATTTCTGGAATTTGTTCGCCAGCCATGATTCTTTGGCTTGTTTGCATTTCGCACGAATGAGCCTGTTAATTTCGTCATATTTATCTATAATTTTGTGTTTTTGTTCTCTTCATACATTCATAAGTGTGAGGATTTCACCAGTCGCCCACTCCTGTTTTTTGATGTTATTTGCAAATTCAATATCGGCCTCCTGGGTCATAGTCAACGCTTTCTTCAGAACTTCTCCGGATTAAGAATCAATGTGTTCATCCGATTCGTTGCCTATAGATCTCTCAACTTATTTCAACCTGTTCTATAATTTTTGACTGTTTTGTATTCTTTCTGCAGGATTCTCGAGTTTTCTTATATCAAAACGTTTCTGACGTGGGGCCTGTTTAGATTTGATAAATCGGCGAATTTTAATGTTTATCACAACTGGGTTGTGGTCGCTGTGGTCTGCTCCAGGATATGTTTTGACTGATTTAATAAACTTTTAATATTCGTTTCTTACTTGATGTCTTACAATATGTCTTTCTCGGTCAGCAGGTGAACACCAAGTGTATAAACTTGGCGTTCACCTGCTGTGAATACTACTATGAGGTAAATTCAAATCATGCTCTGGTATTACCAATGATGCACGTGGATTACCATCAAAATAAGCTAGAAAGGCAATTTTATCGGCTTCATTGTTGACTACAGGCGATGAAAATTATGTCCTTTTCTAAACCGTTCCAGTCGAAAGAAAATTGGTTATGTATTTCCTGAATTTTTTAGCTGTCATAGACGGAATGGATGGATATAATTCGTTAAATCTCCTACAAGTTCTACCCACATTTCGTCTCTCATGCACGTTCATAAATCTAAGCCTCCTTTTCCAACTTCAGATAAGTACGTTCAATTCGTTTTTTCGCTTCAACTTGAAAACTTGTGATCTCAGGTACAGGATATGTATGGAAAACTTTATTTAGTTTTTTTACGGCGAATCTAATGAATTAAAGAACAAAATAGGTTTATAATTTGAGAAAACGTAGTTTTCGATGTTGCTTCGTTTCGAAATGTGAGGCGGGAAAGGAGCACTCTTTATACTGACTGGGATTCAGTCGGATATGAGTTATGTTCCACGTAGTTTCTTGTTTACAGAATACTTTTCATTATTCTGTTAGCTCATGCCGTTCTCGAGATATATCAATTTTCAAAAAGTAACAATCTATAATTTTGAAGTAAAACTAGGATATTTGATGAACGAAGAAAGCTACACCTATGTGTTAAATGTTTTTGTAATTGGAATAACAAGTATTATCGAACAAGTCATCAATATAGGCTGTTCTATATTAAATAACAAAGTTGGATGCACTTTCGGTATAAACGGAAGTGCCATTGAGGTGAAAATATTTAAGAAATAGAGTTTCAGACTAGCTGAATCAACTACCAAAATTTCAGAACTATATCATCATTAGTTCTCAATAAACGTCTTATAGGCCACTCAACTTGGGATACCCTGTATATGAATATGAGCATGCAAGTTTATGTTTTCTTAACTGCATCATCGATGGTTGTTGTGATTAAAAAAGCTATTAGTCGTGAATGAACATTCATCGGTCCATATAATATTTCTTTTGAAATTTGTATATCAATGAAAAATTTGAACATTTACTTTGTCCATGAGGATCAATCACATAAGAATTTGACGTCGGTTTCCATTCACAAAAATTAAAACTTATATTTGTTAGTGAAAAGTGAATGAGAAGGCAAAGTATCAATGATATAAAGCCAGATTCTGTATCAAGAATATCAATTCATCAATAAAATCCGCATTTCGATAAACCAAAATTAACTTTAGACATATTTGGATATTACGTGAAATACAATATTATAAGACGTATCTGCAGAACAATCAAATCAAAAGTATTTTAGAACGAACTGACGCACCTATCTGATATTTTTGATGTTTTTTGAATTTTAATAAACATTTCTGAAAATTAATTTTTATATTATATGGAAAATGTCGGTAAACTCCGCACAAAATGATACTTTTTTTTCTTTTTAAGATATCACAAAGAGAGATAATCCAGTTATCGTGTTTTTGTTCTCCTGAAAACTTCTTAAAATGCTAGGGAATCAAGCAATAGGCAATCATGAATTCGTGTTGATCTATGTGAGGTCCGAATGTTCTAGCTTCCGACATTGACAGACGTTAATAAAGGAACCCCTCATGTACCTAGTTAGAAAGCTAAGGTGCAAATCCCTACAGTGTCTGAGACTATCCCTTATAATTTGACAGGGGTTTTGATGAGGGGTGCAATTCTTTATGAATTCCATTATTTACATATTTTCTGAGAAGTTGTTCCCCTACGGAGTTATATTTCGGATTGTATTCGGTATTTGCCGGTTCGTCGCTAAATATATAATATATTCGCAGGCAAATTTGTCGTTGCATATGGGGCTCTTGTCTGTAATGTTGCGAGTAAATGCAATTTGCTTTCAGATCGATTAATTCATGAGATTTCAACAGCATTCGCTGTAACTGATTGAATTAGAATTGGCCACTTATCATATTATATGTCGGTACAATCCACATTGATTCGATTTCAATAAGGATCGATTGTATGATTCTTTGAATTGTTTCGACATATGCTGCAATATGAAGGCGCAATACGCAGTTCCAGAGAAACTCTCCCTTCTATTTGAAAAAGATCTGGGTATAGTAGAGTTAGATGAAATACGTTTTCTTTCTATTTGAAACCTTTTTATAAGGTCCCTACAATAGGACGCCATGTGTTACCGCTTGACTGTGACGAACTTTGATGAAATTTCTAACTGCTTACCGTTAGATGAAACTAGTTGCTTAAATTGATGTACACTAGGTTTTATTTAAAATGGATAATTCATTATTTTTGTTTTTGAACTTCAGCAAGCTTAGCAATTCTTGTGAAATATAGAATTTGTAAAATACTTTGATCGAATAGTTCAACAATCAGTTGATTGTCGAGCTCGAAGCAAACACCGCCGTACCATTCTTTAGTGGAACCATTTCGCCGCATTTTCAGGCCCCTATTTGAGAACCTCTGGAAAAGACCAGAAAGCAGAAATTTTCTTCATCCAGTAAGCTATAACCATATACTCAAAATCCATAATTTCAAGTCTGTAGGTCATTTAGTTCCGAAGTTGAGCGAAAGCAAAGTTTTGCATTAATGACATTCAACCACTGATGATCATCAGAAAATAACTAGTACTTCCCATAAACTCAGGGCGCTGAAAATTGGTACAGAGTTAGGACTTAATACTAACATAAAGGGAAAACTATAAAAACTAGGATAATCGAATATCTGGAGTACCTGGTGACCCTGATTAGAAAACACAAGAGCCCAACCAAACTATTAGAGATCGACATACCGCCATCACAAAAATTATTCAACTTGGTGGGCCACTTCATTTGATGTGAAAAATCGAAAATCTGAAGTATCTGATAAAGAACCTCAGATGGTCTCAGCTGTTCTCAGCTGAAAAAGATCGACTGTCATTGCAAAAATCCAGCGTAGTGGAACACATCTTCTAATTTAATATAAATTATAGCGTCACTGCTCGGCAAGTGCCTACTCTTCTACTTTTGATACGCATATAAATAAAATTGAAGAAAAACTCTGGATAAAACTAGACTGGCTAATATACTTATACTTACAAGTTTACAAAAAGAAATAGCGAATGGCAGTACGAAAAACTGTTTCTAATGTACAAGAATCAGAAGCGGAAAAAAAGAATTGAGAGATTTGTAATAATAAAAAAACTACTGAACAGAAAAAAAAATTCACATAAGAAAATCTAATAAAATAAATCAGTATGCCCACATTTCTACAAAAACATTCTGTGTAAAAAACTAGCCAAGTCTCTACGAAGCTGCTTGTTTATCTCTACAAATTAATGAAATCTAGACAAAATCGTACCAAGTCTAAGGTCCCTTACTGAGATTTCTTTATTATTATAGTTCATGTTGTGTGACTTGGACGTTGAAAGGTACACAAGGGTGTCTCATTGCACCAATCAATTGTAGGCTTGATAGAACTGCGTATTTCAATAAAACTTATGTATAGGCTAGCCTGAAACAAATAAAATATTTCCAGTTCAGAAGGACTTTCAATCATTGATAGAAGTCCGTCTGTACGTCTATTTTATGTTAGATCGGTGGCCGATTTGACTCTCCAAAAACAAGAGAGAAGAAGTCAGCATTGTCAATGCTGAATGCATGTGTTGCACAATCAACAACAGCCTAAAATAAGACACTTTCGTCTAATTACCAATACCAGTATGGGCTATTATCTCGCTTAACAAACTAGTTAGTTACAACATACATAACATTCGTGTAAACATAATTGACTTGTACTTACCCACTTACGTATAAAGAATGTACAACTGCCAAGTCACACAATATTTACTATAATAATAAATAAACCGCAGTAAGGAACCTTCAACTTGGCGCGACTTTATTTAGATTTCCTTACTTTTTAGAGATGAACAAGCAGCTCCATAAAGGATAAATTTGTCACTATCATTCTGCAAAAATTTCTCCTTTTGCCCTTTCAAACTATTTTTCGGTACGCCACTGATCAGCGTACAATCAATTTTCGTCATCTTCGTTCAATTGAGAAATTTTTTTGACACCTGTTATTTTTTCATATATCCAACCGTTTTCGAACGGAAAATTATTGAATTTGAATTATTTGAATTGTATGTTATTCGCTGAATAAAAATAATAATAGAGATACACCCAGCCCTGGTAGAGTTCTTAAAGACAACAATGACACACTGGCGCACGTCTCTGCAGGTCAACATGAACAATAAATCAATTAAAACCGACGAGATACCCATACGTCGTGGAATTTTTCAAGGAGACTCTTTGAGTCCACTATGGTTCTGTTTAGCAATGAACCCATTGTCCTCAATGCTAAATAGAACTGGATACGGATTTAGGATAAAAGCAGAAAGGAATTATCATACAATCTCCCACCTGCTGTATATGGATGACATCAAATTATATGCTTCGAACAAGAAGCAATTGGATGATTTGCTGAAAACTGTCAGTGAGTTCTCGGCAGATGTTCATATGAAATTCGGGATTGGAAAATGTAAGACCCTGAACATTCAAAGAGGGAAAGTCATAGATGGTGAAACACAACTTCCAAACGGTGATATTATACAGTGCATGAGAGATGGCGAAACATACAAATATCTGGGATACCAACAAGCCAGATTGTTAGACCAAAAACAATCAAAGGAGAAGATTCGTTCAGAATACAGTCAGCGTCTGAAGTCTGTGCTGAAATCGATGTTGAACTCGGGAAATCTAGTCAAGGCAATTAACACCTACGCCATCCAGTGTTGCTTTACTCATTTGGAATAATCAGATGGACTAAGACGGAGCTGGATGATATTCAAAGGCAGACCCGAACGAGCTGACAAAGTACAACAATCATCATCCAAAATCGTCCGTGATACGAACAACTTTGAAACGGAAAGAAGGAGGACGCGGATTAATAGATGTTGTCAATTTACACACCGAACAGATAAGAAATCTCAGAGAATTCTTCTCAGCAAAAGCTCTCACTTCTGACCTCCATAGAGTAGTATCGTTGGCTGATAAGGGGTATACACCTCTGAATCTTGCTACCAGAGATGACCTGCTGAATCTACCGTTCCTATCAGATACTGAAAAACAAGAGCAATGGTCAAGAAAGGAATTGCATGGACGACATCACCATGAGATTAATCAACCACACATCGACAAAGAAGCCTCCAACAAATGGTTGATGAAAAGAAATTTATTCCCAGAAACAGAGGGATTCCTTATGGCCATCCAAGACCAAGTGATCGCTACAAATAATTACAAAAAATTCATAATGAAGAACGGAACATTACAAACAGATAAGTGCAGAAAATGCCATATAAGATCGGAGACTATACAGCATATTACGTCCGGATGCGAACAACTGGCCAACACGGAGTATCTTCACAGGCATAATCAAGTGTGCAACATTATCCACCAGAAACTTGCACACAAGTACGAACTTCTGAACACCTTCCAGCCATATTACAAGTATCAGCCGGCTCCCGTATTGGAAAATGACTCTATCAGATTATACTACGATAGGCCTATTATCACTGACAGAATGGTGACGAATAATAGGCCGGACATAGTGGTGTATGATAAGAGAGCCAGAACAGCAATGCTGGTGGATGTCGCCATACCGAATAATAACAACGTGCTGAACAAGTTTCAGGAGAAAAAGTCCAAATACACAGACCTTGCTATTGAGATCAAGCAGATGTGGCACCTCGATAAAATAGATATTGTTCCTGTCATCGTATCCTCGACGGGTTTAATACCCAAAACTTTGCATGATAGTCTTAAGAAATTAGAATTGCATAAGAATACCTATATAGAAATGGAAAAAGCTGTAATTCTTAACACATGTAGAATAGTTAGGAAATTTATGTCAAGTATATTGTAATCGAGCCTATTCCCTTTGATTGCTAAATCTGGGAAAGGTAAATTATATCCAGCTACTAGCTGAGATAGTGCATAAGTCCACGATAAGAGATACTCGATAGGTATGCCCAAAATTTGCTTTTATTTTGATAGCTTGTCTTCTGAGACTCAATTTATACTTATTCAATATCAAACTAAAATAAAGAACAATTAAAAACTAAATTAAGTGCTCCACCTGCAAGAATACAGGCCTCTGTCCTACGCATATTATCACACATTATAGCACTCTTTGTAATATTCCTGGGGTATTTGTTATCGTGTCACGAGAGGTTATTATTCGATTTCTCAATTCTTCTACAGTGTTCACTGGAGTGGTATAAACTATATCCCTGTATGAAAAATTGTTGTAAATCTACGTGCAATTTTAAGTAAAAAAGTTCATATAAACATAGGTCCGCATAAGCTTCGTTACGGAGCAACAGGGTGTCGAAATTTCTGGAAGAAATTGGTTTTTTCTTGAAAACTCCTACAGTTTTTGAGATATTCAGCGTGAATTTGGAAGGCAAGCTATTTTTCACAGCTTCCAACAGATTTGAACTGAATTTCACAAGGTGTTTTCTTTTCTGAGGCCATGTCTCCTTTTGCTCTTTCAAACTTTTTTGCAGTACGCCACTGATCAGCATACAATCAATTTTCGTCATCTTCGTTCAATTTAAAAACTTTTTTGACACTTGTAATTTTTTCGTATCTTCAACCGTTTTCGGGTGAAAAATTATTGAATTTGAATTATTTGAATTGTATGTTATTCACTAAATGAAAAAAAAATAGAAATACTCGATAGGTATGCCCA
The DNA here is from genome assembly GCA_013387265.2 of Cryptolaemus montrouzieri. Taxonomy (NCBI): domain Eukaryota; kingdom Metazoa; phylum Arthropoda; class Insecta; order Coleoptera; family Coccinellidae; genus Cryptolaemus; species Cryptolaemus montrouzieri. The sequence goes on from JABFTP020000103.1 coordinate 34,640,842, forward strand.
ATATTCGCTTTTATTTTGATAGCTCGTCTTCTGAGACTCACTTCATACTTATTCCATATCAAACTCAAGAAAAGAACACTTAAAAACTAAATAAATTGCTGGAAGTGTCCTCCAACGGCAAGAATACAGGCCTCTATCCTTCTTAGCATATTATCACGCACTCTTTGAAATATTCCTGGGGTATTTCTTATCGTGTCACAAGAGTTTATTATTGGATTTCTCAATTCTTCTACAGTTTTCACTGGAGTGGTAAAAACTAAACTTCTGAGATATCCCCATAAAAAAAGTCTTAACTATTTGAGTCTGGGCACCTGAGAGGCCATAGTTCTGGCTCACCTTGACCTATCCATCGCTTGTTAAATGTATTATTCAAGAATTGCCAAGCTTCTCCACTGAAATGTGCTGGTGCCCCGTCATGCATGAACCACATTATGTTTCTCACCAAAAGTGGCACATCCTCGAGCAATTGCCGATAAGCGGGACCGTTAGGTCTGTTAGGCAAAAACAAATGGCCCAATCAAATAATTTCTAATCTTCCGACTCAGAATTTCAATGAGAATTGTTCTTGATAATGAGATTCTTCTACAAAATGGGGGTTTTCCTCAGCTCAATAATGATTATTGTGAAAACTTGTGATAGCAGTTCTCGAAAAGTTAGCTTCGTCTGTGAACGTTATTTCACTATCAAAATGAGCATTTCCTCCAATTATATCTAAGAACCATCAGCAGAAATTCAGTCTTGAGGGAGAGTTTGGACGCTTTGAATATAAAATGGGTACAATAAAAAGTCGTGGAGAATCCTCCAAACTAGAACATGTGAAATATTCAACTGATTTCCAATTTTTCTTGTACTCGCATGATGATTCAAATCAATACAATTCAAAACTGCATTAAGAGTGCTTTCAATTCAGCGAATGCATACAATCGTTTAATAATTTTTTGCTCGAGAACAGTTGAAGATACGAAAAAATTAGAAGTGTCAAAAAAGTTTCTAAATTGAACGAAGGTAACGAAAACTTATTGTACGCTGATCAGTGGCATACTTCAAAAAAGTTTGAAATGGCAAAAGAAGACATGGCTCTAGAAAGGAGAACACCTTGTAGATTCTAGTTAAAATTTAAGACGTGTAGTAATGGAGGCTATAAAAAATAGCTTGGATTCCAAATTCGGGCTTAATATCTCAAAAACTTCAGAAGTTTTGAAGAAAAAAACTCTGTTTATATGAACTTTTTTCTTAAAATTGCACGTAGATTTACCCCCTCAAGTTGTGATATACTATTATGTAACACCCTGTATTTTTATGGATTTGAGTTGACTTATATATCCGTCATTTCATTCGTAATAAAGCATGTTGACAATAAAAACGAAGAATTGATACATATTCCAACAGTTTTTAATCTTCATTCTTGATAAGTTCAAAGTACTCTCCTTTTCCCCATATCCACCCACATCACCTTGATCTGCGAATTTTACAAATCAGTGGAATTCGACGTGGGTTTGACGTAATCGGTAAATAGTAATACTAAAAATAAACAGGACGATGCGAAACGACCTCGTTTGAGATAAACACACCGGTATCGATCACTCGTCTACTTGTGTTGAAAATTATCGATAGTTTAAACGATAATTCGTTCGAGAGCTCAATAGATGGGAATTTATCAGCGAAAATGAGATCATTTAATGGATATACGAAGATTGGTATCATCAATCGATGTATAATCGTTGAAATTTTTAGATTCAGCATGACTCACCAATTAGAATTTTATTTGTTGACTATGATCCATAGTTTTGAGTAATAAGAATGCAGTTATTTAAACAGCAATAATGCATATCTTGTGAAATATTCTTGAAATCTGCTCTTCGCTAAATAAGCGGACCTACTTCAGGAATACCACGGATTTTGCTGCGAAAACGATTTGGAAAGACCTCAGGAAAATTTGGGAACAATCTTTAGAATTTTTTTAAAAATAATGAAAGTTTTCGAGTCACTGAGTATGAATTTTACGACAAGTGTCCCCGATGCACCTAGTACCTAGGATAGCTGGTATCCGGGGTTCTGGGAAAAAATTATCATGTAGATAATAATTTTCATGAATTTTTAATAGAAATTTCATGCATATTATTCAATGAAGAAGTCACTTTGATTTACAAAGATTATCACTTTTCCTAATCATTCAAATTCAAATAACTTCAATAACAAGAAAAACAACGAGAAAAAGCAGGTGTACGGTTTTGCTTGAAGCGTCTAAGTAGCGAAAGATCGAAGGCTTTGCGTTCCACCTGAAGTGATTTATGTTATATCGATGCTACCAACATTATTTCAAGCGCCAAGTTTGAAAATAGTCATCACAAAATAACAATAGCTCAACTACTCATGGTAGCATATGAAAAAAATACGCTGCCATATGCGAGTTAACGAACTTTCATTATTTAAAAAAAAATTGCAAGAAGATAACCCAAATACCAATCACCCTGAGCACTAGGTGCTCCAGAGGTCATTCTTAACCTCATATTCTTGTTCAACGAACTCAAAAACCCCCGATTAACGAAATTGGACTCGATCCCACCTTTATTTATACTTTCAAATTTTTCATTATATAGCCGTTCGAGATGCGCATGGAAAAGTGCATTTTCTTTATGCAGAGGTGCAATTTCCCATTTTCTCCATGGGCCCTCCTTTTTGAGATATGACGATTCGAATTGGAGAAATAAAAAGAGCTTTTTGATACTTTTTCCACAAATAGTTGAGTAACTAGCTTGAAATGTTGCAAAAATTCTTAGTTCAGCAAATACTTTTATGTCAATATTATTCATTCATCCTCCTTTTCTAAAAATGGATCAAAAAAGATGTCTGTCCACAATATTTTCTGTGATTTGAATAATTGTCGCATATATCAAACACAAATTATGAATACAGGGTGTCCACGCTGAAGGGCTAATTCGAAATATCTGGGGTACGGCTTTAAAGATCAATTTCAAATGGGTTTAGAGTAAATGAATACTGATCTACAATTTGCAATTGTTTTCGGAGCGGAACCACTTCCGGTTATACCGAGCATCGACTACAACTTTACTATTTCAAATGGCATTGTGTACTTTTTATTTTTCACTGAAGAGCATCCTTTTTCAAGCTTCTTTCGTTAAAATTTGTCCTGTCTAAATTTAACCACCATTGAGCTATAATTTTTAATATCAACATCTTCGGAACGATAGAGCCTAAAAAATCAACTTAGATTTAAATGAGATTATAACTTCTTCAAAGTTCAATTAGAAAAGTGTTACATTTGAAGGCAACGTAATTTTCGATGCTCTTTTATATATAGAAAACTGAATTGTCAAAAAACGTGTATTTCAAATACGATTACATATCGTTCTTTGCCTTATAGGAACTATATTTTATATAGTACTGATTGGTATTAAATATCTATAGGGTGCGCCAGAGAAAACCGTACAATTTTTTTCCGTTATAACTTTCGCAATTTTAGAGCTAGACCTTTCGTTCTTGCTTCATTGGAAAGCCAAAGGACTAGGTTTTTCAGAAGTTGTATCGAAATTTCACTTCCGGTGAAATCCAATATGGTTGACTCCTTCGAAAATGAGCAATATTTCAAGATCCCTGGAACGTTTTTTTTTTCACTAAAAAATTTTAGTGGGGCATTCAGTCTATAATTTAGTATTTTCTGAACAATTTGACATATTGATCCTAAAAATATTGTAAGAATTGGAAAAAAGTAGCGCGAAGAATTTTTTTCATTCTGATTTTCAGCTGAAATCGGAAATTTTTTTTCACCTTATAGCGTTGGCTCTCCTGGAGTTCAGGTTTTCATGGATATTCTAGGATGACAAAGAATCATTTTTTACTAAAACCAATCTGAAATTTGATTTCCGTTCGAATTCAAAATGGCCGACTTCCTCAAATATTAACAACTTTCCCCGGGCATTAAAAAATTTTTCGCGGTTGTGAATCAACAGCATAATTCAATTACTAGTTTGAATCTTTCCCATCATTTTCTGGTGTCGAAACCTCTGAACGTAGACTGCATGCATTAACTCTATGATAACCAACAAATAATGAAATATAATCGAGTTTTAGACGACATCTGGTTTGAACTCGAATTTTATCTTGGTGTTGCTTGTTTTTGACGTTTGAAATTGTTAACAATGGTTTTAACAAATGAGGATAAGCGTTTCATTGAATGTTTATATGTGCGTAGCTATACGGTTAGGCAAATATTACGCCAATTTCCAGCCCCTTATTACAAAAGAAGTACAATCTATGATCTTAAGGAAAAATTTCGGACAACAGGGTCATTAGGAAGAAGATCAGACAAGATGACTGTTTCCCAAATATCTCAGAGATGTCAACTGATAAAAAACATCTGCGAGAATAATTATACGACATGATTTTGTTTAATAAATTACATGAGTAAAAACATTCAACAAAAAAAAACAAGTACTCAGAATGGAATTTGACCTCCAGTGGTATCCACAACCATCTGCACCCGTCTTCTCCAGCTCTCTATGTATCTCGAAATTACTTCTTGATCAAGATTGTTCCAACATTCTTGAATATTCTGCATCAGCTCCTCACCACTATTTAAAATAATATCATTTTTATACACCATTTCTACCAAATGACCTCACAGAAAATAGTCGTACGGATTGAATCAAAAACGAATGATCTAGCTCTAAAATTCCGCGAATTATAACGGCAAAAAAAACTTCTCGTTTTCTCTGGCGCACCCTATATAACTATACCTAAAGTGGCTCGTTTTCATTTTGATCGAATTTCATCGAAAATCTTCATTTCCTTTGGAAAATTAAATCATTAGGTCGTGTAACATTGAAGCAGTCAGGTGTTCCACAATATTCTATACAAGGTTCTCTTTTATTTCTTCAACGAAATTATCAGCTGTGACAGGATAGTGAATACGTTGTCAGGGTAGTCGTCCAACCCTTTAAGATAAGCCTACACTGTGTATCGTAACTTACTCAGATATTAGATTTTTTTATGCAATATTGAAATAGTTGGAGAAATTTTTCTACCAGTGCAGTAGATATTAAAATGAAATTCTATTACCTAATTTACATTCCACATTTTTTATCTAATTGCGAACCGTATCAGATATACCCTCAAGGACTTCCGTCTAACTTATATATATATATATATATATCCACTGCAAAAACTCAACAATTTTGTTGATGTTTTACCGAGTTGAAATTACTCATACAGTTGGTGTTCGTAGTTTCAATTTGAAACAAGTTGAGGGCGAGTTAGTTATCTGGATGAGTGAAATACCCGAAGGGGAAATTGGAATCATAACGTCAGCGCTGTAATAATTGGCCAGGGATTAGAAATGAGTGGAATGTGCCTAATGTAACCTTTAATTCCCGTTTCAGCTGGCCAAATTGAATATAATTTATCTCATCATGTGAATGCTTGAGGTGTAGCTGAAAATTGCGAGTTATATCATAGTAGGCGAGGGAAAATACGTCATACTTTCTGAGCTAAATTGCATTTGCACATTTGAGGGCGGTTTTTCAACATTATTTCTGAAACGTTTCGCATAGACATTCTAAAATTCGATATACTAATATAACTACTTATTTCTTTCAAATATAGAATTGAACTATTGCGATTTTTAGTCACCTCAATGCTTAATCTTCTGAAATTGAATTTTGTCGTTTATGGAAAGGTTATAAGATGAGTGAATGAACTCATCACGTATACTCCAAATTCAAGAATCTTGATCAGAAGAAAACTGTACTAAAAATTGAAGTAAGGGTGTAAATATTTATGGAATTCTCTCTTAACACGTGGTGAAACATAACGAATAAATGATTGGTTTATCACTTGGCAAAGGTTTCACAAATATTTATTAAAAATACTCAACATATGTTTCGGGTTGTTAGCCTATTATCAAGAGTAATACAATACAAAATTCAAAATGAGTGATTTCACTTATGTATAACGGCATTCACAACAGGAGGTAAATTGAAGTCTAGTTGGTCGTTGCAAATTGGCTGGTTTTTCCTATGAGCGCACGTAATTTCAATAATCTCCAAGATGTCCACCCTTTTTCCTTTATCACCTGGATACATCACTTAGAAGATCGAACCTAGCCATCGGGGCCCTCTCGGTCAAACAGAGAGGGAATTGTTCTGTTGAGTTTTAATATTGAAGGGATTTTGTGATTATACTTCAAAATTGGCAAGCAAGAACAAGGAAGTAATTATGTTTCAGGAGACACAATGAGACGGAAGAACATTTCCCCGATAGAGGAAATATCGCAGGTTATGTACTTTTTGATTATCTCCTTAGTCCTTTTTATGGCCTCACTTGCTATGTAAAATCTTTTCTTAAATTCAATTGTGTTTAGACATATAAGAGTAAGGTATTATTGTTGAAATATTTTTCTGCTGGTTTTCTCTTTCCATTGTTACAGATTCCTGTCCCAAACTCCCTGCCTTTCACCCTTTTTTTCGTCTGGAAATCATGAAGTGCAAGATAAGAATTGAAGTTGCTAAGCAGAAAAATTTTTGGTACTCTTTATGTACACACGACACTAACACAACATAAACAGACAAGCTTTTGCTAGTGCAATAGGGACAGGGAAACGAGTTTCTTTCTCAGGTTTTTTCACTCTTTTATTGAATCATACACAAGATAGTATGGTTCCCCTGTTACATTTTCCTGAGCTCACACTTGTGTTTTTTTTTTCTGACACATGCCAAAAACAAGCATTTATTGTAAATACAATTATGCAAATCTTTGTAAATCCTTATTTTTTCAAAAGATTATATACCTGGATATACGAGTTCGATGTTCTCGAATTCTATGAAATGATTTTTATTGTTGCAGTGGTCCGAAAAACCCGTAGAATTTTTATTTTGGAGAATAGATCATTTATGTTCTTCAATTCTCTTCTCGATGCATCTTCCGGTTTGGCCTATATAGAATGTCTCACATTCACTGCAGCGTATTTTATATACTCCAGTTTTATCCAATAAATTTGTTTTATCTTTATTATTAACCAAAAATGAACTCAAATTCTTTTTATTAGTGCTGATGGTGTTAATATTATTTATGTGTAATCTGTTACATATTCTGTTGCTAATATTAGGAATATAATTAATTGGAAATATTCTGTTAGATTTCTCAGTATGCTACGGGTAAATGTTCTGCAATAAAAGTTTATGTCGTTTTTTTCTTATTGAGGTATCTATTAATTTTGGTTCATAGCGATTAATTTCAAAACTTGAACTTCACTCTCAAAATCGACAGCTGACAAAGGAATAGAAAGCAATCTGTGCACAAATGAATCAAATGAATGAAAATCACTCAATTTGATACTGTGAATTGAAAACTACTGTTATGAATCAAGGTATCCGAATGAGTTAGTTTTCTGTATATTTTAAAGGCGAATGAGTCATGAGCTCTACTAATCGACAACTCCAAGAAGTTCAAAGATTTTTCATTATTTCCATTTTCCATTGTAAATTGCATTGATTGATGAAAAGAATTTAAAAACTGTTAGAAACTATTGAGTTGTCTGTCTGTGCCAATCCAAATGCAGAAAATATCATCTACATATCTTTTCCATAAGAATACATTATTGATTAGGATGTTGGAGGAACTAAAAATTCTATTTTCTAAATTTATCATAAATATTTCACTTAATAATGGAAACGATGGAGAGCACAAAGGTGAACCGTCTAATTGTTGATATATTTTATTATTGAACCTGAAATAACTTTGTTGGAGACATAGGTTTACAGCTGACATCGTTTCTTTTATATGAGTGGGGCTTAATGTACTATTGGATTGAAGTTGTTCATTAATTGTGGCTTTGACATCACGGCAGGGTGTAGACGGATAAAGATTGATTATATCAAAGGATACTAATTTAGCATTTATCGGAATTTTCGGACATCTCAAGTGGTTGGTTAATTCTCTAGAGTTTTGTACTGGGTAAATTGGATTATGTTGTACCAAGTTTGGAAAAATGTTGTTCAAATATTTACATAATTAAGTAGCTGGAGCACTTACATATGAAACAATCGGTCTCATGGGATAATCTACCTTGTGAATTTTGGGTAATGAATATAAAATTGGAGCTTTCGGATTCATAACAGTCAATTTCAACTCATCTTTTTGCAATAAACTCGTACACTTTTTAATTAGAGATATGACTTAGGTTTGAAATTTGTAAGTAGGATCAACATGTAATTCTATAATTTTTTTTGGAATAGTCTTTCTGTTTTATCAATATATATATATATATATATATATATATATATATATATATATATATATATATATAGGGTTTTACCCCGACGAGTTGCCCATATATCTGTTCATGCAATCAAACTGATTTCATGAAAAATATAAATCCACCACCCGGTAATTAATACCATTGCCAGGCAATGATTATAATCAAAACATATCCTGGAGTAATTATATATTAGGATAACGTTAAATGTTATGAGAATATATCAATCTACCAGAATATATACATACCATAGCATCATCAGACAATGATATCAATGTACCAACGAGTAGTGTCAGAGGCTTTCTCCCGGAAAAATCCAGTGTACGGACCTTAGTCAAGTAACACTCAATGTTACTCATTAATAGTTTCCTTTGTGTGAAGTGGTGAACGATCGAATAGAATACTGCTCTGAATATAAATATGACAAAATTGTCAGTTAATTATATTACATTTATATAAACAAATAAATAAAATATGAAATGAGATTCTGAGCAGTATAAACTAAAGAGAAAACCTATGACTCTACCTCATTATTATTTTCGGAAAGAAACCTACGAAGAATATTACAAGATTTGATGACTGTTATCTTTTGTAACTGTTCAAACAAATTTTTCTTCAGACCCAAAATCTCAATACTTTTGTGAAGATTTTTAGGAATAACGCCTGTTGTAGAAATAATAATCGGTAGAATAAATATTTTCTTCATTTTCCACATTTTTTAATCTCGTCGCCAAGCATCATATATTTAGAAATTTTTTCATTGTATTTACTTTGTATATTATGTGTGTCGGGTATAGCAATATCAATTATATATGTTATTTGATTCTGTTTATCAATAAGAACGATATCTGGTCTATTGTGCTTTACAGCTCTGTTGCACAGAATTGTTTTATCAAAATAAAGTTTATATTTGTCATTTTCACAAATAATCTCAGGTTCATATTTTTGAAATTTTTTTCTTTTTGGGAATTAGGTCATGTTTAATTCCTAGATTGAAGTGAATAATATTAGCGATATATATATATATATATATATATATATATATATATATATATATATATATATATATATATATATATATATCAGTTTTAAAATCGTAATAGTGTTACCTTTGTCAGCTTTACAAAGAGTTACATTATGGTCTTTAAGTTTTGTTAGTATGGATCTAACAATTGCTAATTGCCTGTTGTTTTTGGTCAATCTAGAATGTCTTATATATTGAGCACATACTACTTCTTCATAGGCTTTATCATCTACAACTTCTATTGAGCTAAGAGCTATCTCAGAGTTAACGGCTAACATTTTTAAATCGTTCAAATACATTTAAGGGTACAAATATCTCCAAGACTTTATTTTGACATGATGAGCTCAGAATATGATACCTAAGATTATTTCATAAAGAAAATATTTTTAGTTATAAAACCTTCGCAGTTGAAAGATATGTTTTTTGAATTGTGCAGCTTCTTATATAGTATTGCTTTTCCATCAGAAACTGCTATCTCTAAGTGAGACCAAGTACCACTCGTGGTATTAGCATAAGACGTTCTAAAGAAGATTAAATCACCGCTACAAAAATGTGGATCAAATTAGTCTCACTATGTCCGATTGACTGAATCAAAAACTTGGATCATTTATTTTTATGAAAAATATAACGCGAATATAGTTCTGAATGACTAGAAAGAATAATCTTAACGTTTAAGCCCTTAATATAAGTTTCAAAAGCCATATCATCGCTATTTTCGATCTTTTATTCCTGATCGGATTTGCGCGTCAAAACTGAAAAACCATTGAGGTCAAAAAATTTATCTCTACATATTTTTGTAGGAAGTTATATATCCTGCAAAAAAGGTCTGATTGAAAGTTGTCGTCCGACTTCCCATTTCGAGCCTTTCATATTGATATATTTTTAGTTTCATTATTTTATTTTGAAATTTTTCTAAGACGAACAAATCAATTTATGAGAGAGAACGATACACAGCTTTTAAGGATTTTGATGCTCTATAAGAAAGGTGTCTTAGCAATTTTGCGGAAATTCAATTTTTCAAAATTTATTCACGATTCCAATTGGAGATACAATTGAATTCTTGATTTTTCATGTTCAATCCAATTTGTTGAACTTAAACAAATTAATATTTATATCATGATAATCATTATTCCATCAATATAAGCACTAAAATTATTCAAAATTTATGATATACATCAACTCGTTATTACACAAAAGCAATTTATTTTATGAGAACGTAGTTTTTAGTCTCAAAATAATAATAATGAAAGTATTTTATGTAGTTCCATTTTGAAATTATTGATTCACAAATTTTATACATTAAAGAAAAAGTTAAATCAGATTATGGTTCATGAAATAATAGTATCAATGAATTGAAGAAAAATTTTGACAACTCTAAAAAATCTATATTGAATATTTCTTATGAAATATTAGTTGTGAAAATACTTTCAATGATTTTTTCTTTAATTCATTGATAATTTTATGGTATGAAGAATAATCTGATATTCTTTTCCAATATTGTGAAAACTATTAAAACAAATAATCAAAAAATGAAACTACATCATTATTATATTTATGATATACAATATTAATTTGCTTAGTAAATTCAAAGAATTGGGTTAAAAATTACAAGAATTTAATTTTTTTGAACTTCAATTGAATAACTTTCAGAAAGTAGATTTATACAAAATTGCTAAGGAACCCTTTTTGCAGATCATTAAATGGACGCATCTAGTACAAACGTACGAGAGTCGCCCTCTATGGACCGAGACGGTGAACCCGCTATGGGACTTCGAGAAAGATACGAACAATAACAAACAGATGTGAGAAAGTTAGAAATTCCAACACTAGGAAACATTTTTCGCCGGTCCGTGAATCACACCAACGGTCCAAACGAGCGAAATAATCCCGTTGGAATGGTGCTCTGGGCCTCTGTCTCCAGATAAAACCTCCCGTAAATATTTGATGAGACAAATATCTCCCACGACAAACTTCGCGAGGAGTCTACATATGTAAACTTGAGACAAAAAGAATTTTTCAAAAATCCATAGATCAATGAATAATCCTTCCTGACAAGACCTAGTTCCCAAATCTGCCCGCCATGCACGCAGCCCTCAAGTGCCACAATAATGCAACTAAGCAGGATGCCGAAAAACGAAGTGGCAGATTGCAGTTTCGCACTTATTAGGAGCTCACTAGTGTCGCATATCGCTTCTCAGCCTCCGAACAGGCTACATCGGGGTAACATATCGATTCCAGAATGGACGCATCTCCTACTTACGTACGAGAGTCGCCCCCTATGGACCGAGACGGTGAACTCGCTACCGGACTTCGAGAAAGATACGAACAATAACAATCAGATGTGAGAACGTTTTTCGCCGGTCCGTGAATCACATCAACGGTACAAAACGGGCGAAATAATCCCGTTCAAATGGTGCTCTGGGCCTTCGTTTCCGAGATAAAACCTTCCGTCCGTAAATATTTGATGAGACAAATATCTTCCGCGACAAACTCCGCGAGGAGTCTACATATGTAATCGACATTAGCCGAAAGGCAGGAATAAAGCACGTTAAAGAATAAAAAAAATTCTTTTGCAAGAAACCACCACATTATGATAACAGCAGTTGTTGATCAACTTTCGCGACTAGAGTTTGTTCTTGAAAATTTTAAATTTCGGTAAGAATGCAAAGCGACCTCGGTAGAATGTGTTGAATCAGTGAATTGAAATTGTACAAGAATATTTCGAAGGCTTTGGGGTCCCATACAACTTTTACTGCAATGATCCGCAGTTGCAGGGAGATTGGTACTCATGATAGGAGACCTGGGCCAATTTTCTCGTTGAGACTTCCTTCTCTAGCGTACAGACGTCGAAATGAGAGTTATACCCAGAACAATTTTCCACCTATCTATGGTTTTGGTTGAATTTCGGAAGTTCACCAATGGTGTGGGAAGGAATTTCTTTGAACACCCGCACTGATCTGATTATTCTGAATAATGGAACCCTGAATGGCCAAAGGTACGTTGCCGATATTTAAGAAGGCCAAAGCGGCGAACAAAGGTGGAAATTTTTTGTTTATGCATGATAACGCCAGATATCACGAAGCTGATATGTTTACGGAGTAGCTCAAGATCACGAAATCACTTCCATCGATCATGTCTAGGATATTCTCAATAGAAGATTAAGAATCCAGTAAAACCAGTCAGCTACAGGAAATGAGGTTTGGAACAGACTGATGAAAGGGATCAGAATGCTATTGGGTCACTAATTTTAAGTATGAATCGTAGATGTAGTAATTCTCGTCAGGTGTGGAAATAACCGTTATGAACAAGCTTTTGCGTACATTGATTTTTTCCATATTTCAAACATTTTTCATAATAAGTTTTCTTCAATTTCTGTGGTTACCATTTTCATTTCAATTTTTCTGAAGCATTTCTTCGTACTGTTGGATTACAGGAAAATAATTCTTCAACATATCTAAACTTCTTCTTAATTTGTGCGTTAGATTTTTGGCAGTTTCAACGCAAAAATGAGATCAGGAATAAAAAATTGAAGAAGCGATGATAGAGTTAGTTTTCCTTCGTTATCTTGATCGATATAAGCGATATATTTTTCATAAAAATGAATTATCTATTAGATATCCAAATAACTCATTATACTGAATGCAAATGTGGTTAAATGTATCAAACTTTCATGAAGTATCCTCGAAAAATAACTTTCGTTTCAAGTTTACCGCAAATACCATATTCCTTTGAAAGTCAACATTATTCTAAACTTTATTAATTTGAATGTAAACGATATTCAATTACTTATTACGGTGTTCGTCCGCGATTTCTATTACTTAATACCCGTAACACAAGTTTGCAACCACATGGGTAAATACGGGGATTTGTCACTTTTCCGAATTAATTACTTCATTCGTTATGGTTAAAGTTCTAATGGTGCTAGCGAGTTGTTTTAAAGTACCTCATCTCGACGAAACGTGAACGGGTTCAACTTCAAAGATAAATATTGATAGATATGAGTAAGAATTTATAGAAGCTTCATTCTTAGTAAATGAAAGGAGTCGTTAAAAAGTGAACCACGTATCAGTTTCTGTTTGAGCTACTGTCTGATTGAACCAGACGATGTACTTATTATTGAAGAAAACTGAACTGTTCTCAGCTCTGCTTTTACACGAGAAAGTCGTTTGTGACGAAGACGGTCCGTTAGAGAACTATATTAAGACACTTTATAGCAAACCAATAATATAAAAAAGCAGACTTCTTCTATCTCTTCAAATAACGAACTTGTTGTTGTTGATCGCCTCTGTGAGTAAGTGAATTCAAGAAGTGACTCCAATGCAGATGATCCGGGTTCAATTCCCGGATGGGTGCGTATATGTATGGGGTAAATATGCACTATACAGGGTACAAAATTTATTTAGGATGAAATTTATACAGGGTATCCCTAGTTAAGTGGCCTATTTGACGTTTATGGAGAACTAATAATGCTACAATTCTGAAATTTCGGTAGTTGATTCAGCTAGTCCTAAACTCTATTTCTAAAATATTATAACCTCAATGGCTCTTCCGGTTATACAGGAAATGCATACCAAATTTTTTATTTAATATCGGATACCCTATAAATTGATGACTTGTTCAATAACACTTGTTATTCCAATTACAAACACCCCTAATACATGAGTCTGGCTTGTTTCGTTCATAAAACACGTAAGTTTTACTTGAAAATTATCGATTTTTCGCTTTCTGCAAAAATTGATATATTTCGAGAACGGCATGAGCTATCAACATAACGAAAGGTGTTTTGCAAACAAGAAACCATGTGAACATAACTCATATCATACTGAATCTCAGTCAACATACATAGTGCTCTTATTCCCACCTCACATTTGTAAACGAAGAAACATCGAAAACTAAGTTTTTTCAACTTGTAACCCATATTTTTCTTCAATTCTTTAGATTCACCGTTTAAACTTAATGAAGTTCCCCATACATACCCTATACCTGAGATTTCAAGTTTTCAAGTTATAGCGAAAAAACAAATTTTACGTACCTACCTAAAGTTCGCAAAGATGGCATAGACATATCCCGGAGCATAGACAGACTATTATTGTTTTAACTGTCAGTCGAATTAATTCGAACAGAAAGGCTAGTTACACAAACGAGCAGATACTTGATTTATTTTTCATTCATGGAGATGAGAGATGGAATGTGAGTAGAACTTGTAGGAGATCTAACGACATATCCAAATATGCCGTCTATGACAGCTAAAAAATTCAGGAGATACGTTACAAATTTTCTTTCGACTGGAACGGTCCAGAAGAAGACAGCATTTTCATCGCCTGTAGTCAACAATGAAGACAATGAAATTGCCGTTCTAGCTTATTTTGATGTTAATCCACGTGCATCATTGGCAATAGCAGAGCATGATTTGAATTTATCTCATAATAGTATTCACAGAATTCTGAAAAATCATAAACTGCACCCCTATAAATTGTCATTGGTCCAAAATCTACAAGCTGGCGATCCACAGCTTCAAATAGAACTGCGTGAGATCCATCTTCTCAGACCACAAGAGGATCCCGATTTTCTCAAGAGGATTATCTGGACGGATGAGGCCAAATTTTCTAATGAGGGTGTTTTTAACCAAAATAACTTACACTTTTGGACAATCCGAAATCCTCATATTACGAGGGAAAGAAATCCTCAAAATAAATTTAGTTTTAATGTGTTTGCACTTTTGAAGGGCAACAGATTTTCGTATATGGTGTATGATGAAAACTTAAAAATGGTGAATTTTGTATAGAGATTTTGTGGACGATAGTAAGTACTTTCTCAGCAGCTGAATCAAGGCATCGTTGGTACCAACTCTATGGAGCGCCAGCTCACCGCACAAAAGAAAATTTTCGAATTTCAACTGATATGTTCGAAAACAGATGGATTGGAACAAACGGTCCGTCTTTGTGGTCTCCAAGGTCACCTGACCTAACGCCTATGGATTTTTATCTTTGGGGAACGCTGAAAGATGAAATTTATTCTGAACCTGTGTTTTCAACATATGATTTGCATAATAGACTGCACAATGCCTTCATGCAGTTGGATATGGAAGAACTGGGGCGAGCCACATCACAGGGTGGTATGCGTCCAGTAGAACTATGTCTAGAAGTCAATGGTCATCATTTTGAACAATTATTATGACATTTAGGAAAATGGAGTTCAATTCATTCTCATATTTTTTAATTCGACTTTAGAAATTCAGTTTCGCATTTTTTTCTCTTAATTTATCAATTAACCAATGACAAAAGGACATTTTTTTTGTTAATGCTCAGGAAACTGTCTATGCACGTACAGGAATCTGAGCCGCCTTTGCCAACTTTAGGTAGGTACGTAAAATTCGTTTTTTCGCCATAACTTGAACACTTGAAATCTCAGGTACAGGGTATGTATGGGAAACTTCATTTAGCTTTTTACGGCGAATTTAATGAATTGACAAAAATGGGGTACTATTTGAAAAATCGTAGTTTTAGATGTTTCGTCGTTTCGAAATATGAGGCGGAAAAAAGAACACTCTGTATACTGACTGAGTTTCAGTATGATATGAGTTATGTTCCGCATGATTTCTTGTTTGCAAAACACCTTCCATTATTTTGGTAGCTTATGCCGTTCTCGAAATATATTAATTTTTGCAAAAAGCAAAAACTAGATAATTTTCAAGTAAAACTAACATATTTTATGAACGAAACAAGCCAGACTTATGTGTTAGGTGTTTTTGTAATTGGAATAACAAGTATTATCAAACCAGTTATCAATCTACAGGGTATTTTGTAATAAAAACAAAGTTGGTATGCACTTCCGGTATAACCGGAAGTGCAATTGAGGTGGAAATCTTTCAGAACTAGAGTTTCCGACCAGCTGAATTAACTACCAAAATTTCAGAATGATAGCATCATTAGTTCTTCATGAACGTCTAATAGGCCACTCAACTTGAGATACTCTGTAAAGTGATGATTATTAGATAGTTAATGTCAAGTAACAACACCAGGGTGGAGCGAGGACTATTGCTCTTAAACATTAATAATAAGTTTCGGTTAATTATTTGCTAAAAGAAAACTTTACCGCTGAACATATTTTAGTCTAGCAAGCTGACGATGAAGCTGATGTACTGGGTAACCCGTTTCGGAATGTTTTTGTACGGCAGCTATGTGAAATTCTACAAATGGAGAAACATGAAACCCTATCGTCGTATGCTGTCGTATTTACATCCCATATATTTTCAATTCTATGTTCGCAACAATGAAGCCCACTAATGAGAACAAAAAAATATTCTACTTATGAGTAAGAAAATATCGAGAATATTAAGTGATAAACAACAAATTAGAAATACCTTAAATACTTCAAAGTGTTTTCATCATTCGAAATGCAAGAACTGCAACGTTCAGAAACACTTCTGCGTACATTTTGAATTTTAATATTGTTTGTTGAAGCTGAACAACTTCTAGAATTTTGTTTAAATTCTTCTATATCATTATGGGTTTGTCTATATGATAAATTCTGGTCATAGAAAAAATCTAACGGGGTTAAACCTGATGAATGAGATGGCCATCTCACTGGTCCTCTCGTTCTTATCTAGCTATCACCAAATCATTGACTTATAAGTTTTGAGCCATTTTCGTTTGGTGTGAGAGGACACCGTCATGTTGAAAATAATGTAACCTTCTTGAAGCTGAAGGAATTTCTTCCAAAGAATTTTCAACAATGTTCTCGTTTATTATGTCAAAATGAAGCTGGCCACGAAGTTTCTCGTCGAAATTGAAGTACGCCAAAACACGGTGGTTCATTAAGATACACTTAACATCAAAACCGAATCGCTCTTGGTGTTGTAAATTCACTTCTCCATTGGGACGCCACTGGTCACCCCCACTTCATCAGTTCATATGGTATTCGGGATTTTGTCTCGACTGTCCTGATATCAACGGGCAAGTTCCACCCATTATTGTAGAAACTGAGATTTCCTCATCCTACAAGGTCGGCTAGATTTAATTTTTCTGATGATTGATTTAGAATCTTCAAATATAGACCTCAACATAAGAAAGAACTCGATCAAATCATTTATTTAGAGTGTCCTGTTAGAGAGGGTGTCCCATTTTCGACGTTTTAGTACTACATCTATAAGAAAGACCGCAAACAGTGAGAAATAATCCCCCATCGCAAATCTCGATATAAACTCTTTTCAGACATATATAAAATATCTGACAAACCATCCGCAAAATTC
This sequence comes from Cryptolaemus montrouzieri, assembly GCA_013387265.2. Taxonomy (NCBI): domain Eukaryota; kingdom Metazoa; phylum Arthropoda; class Insecta; order Coleoptera; family Coccinellidae; genus Cryptolaemus; species Cryptolaemus montrouzieri. The sequence continues at coordinate 34,658,389 of JABFTP020000103.1, forward strand.
TAATCAGTCTCTGAGTACTTTGTAAAAACCAGTGTTTATAAGATCCTGTTTCAATCTTTGAAATATAGACTTGTGCGTTCTGACTGAAAAACTGCTCCAGAACCGAAATATTGGTATATACGGAAATAGCTGCGATCGGTTTCCACCAATGAATTTTACTCGAAAATCGAGGATGCGGATGGGCAGTCATTTTTCTGCATTTGCAATATTTCATATAGTTGTCATAATAAAACATTGAAAATGGGACATCCTGTACTCAGTATATAATCTGCTATAAATCAACCAATTCAACTTATTGTTGGTGAAGGTGTTGTTCTATTGGTATTACTTTAACCCTTGAATACCAACGCGATTGAAATCAACATAAATACCCAAGCGGGGTCCTGCAGAGATCCTAGCTTAAAAACAGTTTTCTGATTATGGCATCTTTTTTTTCAATAAAGATCAAAGTCTAAGGCATTCCTCAAGTATAATTTCATAATAATAATTTGAATTCGCAAAAAAAAAATGAAAAATTCGAACAAAAATAAAATATAATTCTTCAGTCGTAAAAAAAAGTAACAACTAAATCATGAAAACTACAAAAAAACCATAACATCAGATGATGAAAAAACAAGTGGTTTGACTGTTAGGCCAACAAGCAATCATGACACAAAACAGAAAGTTGTTTTTTTCTATGCTCTTCACATACAAACTGCTTACATTGTGCACTTTTTGTATTCACTGTTTTGTTCAAACTTGTGGAGCATTCAAAAAACCAGGCACATTTTTTAGCTGCAGCTTGTGCTTCAACCTCAGGTTCAACAGTAACCTCAATTCCACAATCTTTCAGTGCAGATTTTATGTGAGAGTGGTGATGTTTATTTACTGCACGCGTCTCCGTGTTGGCGCAAGCTAGTCCATCTCTCAACTTCAGCAGAAAGAAACACCGTCTTGAAAGATTTTCTTTCTTCCAATTGGGGTTTTTTTCATATATATTATGAAAGCATTTAGGGCACAAATATCTAAGATGTCCATCAAAAGTCTATACGGCCATCGGGCCGTTCTTTTGGTACATGAATATTCCCGAATTAGTTTATCGGCATTACCAACTGCGCATTTGGTTCTGTTGTAATCAAAAATCATATATGGCTTATTACACAGCTCTACAAAAAAAATTTTTTTTATTGTTGCCCTGGATATCATCGCAAATTTTTATGTTTTCAAGTGCCCAGATTACGAATATATTCATGAAAGTTCTCAATGTGCTCGTATTTTCTTGATTTTTGCATTTCTTATATTTTGAACAATTATAAGCTTGTTAGAAATAAAATTTAATTTTCCAGTCATGATTAGGCTTCTGCGCAACTTTTTCGCGCATACAAACATCACCTGATCCCCACTCTCAGACCCCTTGCTCCACAGAACAGCTGAGATCTCAGTTATTTGACAATATTGAAGTACATATACACGTAAATCTGGATAAAGTGTCATGGATTAATATTTTGTTTCAATTACTGAATGTCCATTCCTATATATTTGTCTTCTAGTCTAAAATATGAGTTCGAAGAAAGTGTAAATATTGTAGTGATTTATTTTGTTATATTTGAGGTGTTTATATACCAAAAAAACACAAAAGAAATATCACAGACTTTGTCGATGAGACTTATGTTGAATATTTTGGTTTCAAAATGGACAAATTAGGTAAACCATGGGTTCCTAATAAAGTTTGTAAGTCCTGTGTTGAGTCTTTACGGTTGTGGAAAAAAGGTGAACGTTCTGGATTAGACTTTGGTATTCCTATGATCTGGATGGAGCCTACGAATCATTTAGATGATTGTTACTTTTGCGTAATAGATGTTTAAGGTTTTAATCGAAATCAAACGTGGAGATACCCAGACTTACAGTCTACGGAATGTCCGGTTCTACACAGTGAAAATCTCCCTCGGCCCATATACATTTCAAAAGTAATTCGCATGCCCTCAGAAACAATGATATTACCAAATTCACAGAAATCGGGACCATCTACTAGTGGAAGTGAATGGGAAGGTGAAACATCTACGCCAAAGTTATTTTCTCAAAATGAACTCAGTGATTTAATACGTGATCTCAATTTATCTAAACAAGGATCAGAACTGTTAGCCTCAAGATTGAAAGAAAAAAATTTATTGGCACCAACAGTAACAATTACAACATACAGAACGCGAGAAAAAGAGTTATTACAATTTTTTAGTGAAAATGAAGGATTAGTGTATTGTAATGATATCGCAAAGCTGCTTATAGACATGGGTTTAAAAGAGTACAAATCTACTGAATGGCGCCTTTTTATTGATAGTTGCAAAAGAAGTTTAAAATGCGTGTTATTGCACAATGGAAATAAATTTGCATCAATTCCAATTGCCCATTCAACGAAACTCAAAGAAGAATATGAAAATGTAAAATTAGTTTTAGAGAAAATTAAATACTCTGAGCATCAATGGCCGATCTGTGTGGATTTAAAATGGTTAATTTTTACTTGGCCAACAAAGTGGATATACAAAATACCCTTGCTTTATTTGTATGTGGGATAGTAGAGCAAAGCAACTTCATTGGGAACAAGATGTTTGGCCTGTAAGAAATTCTTTAGCTGTCGGTAAAGCCAACGTAATAAGGGAGCCGCTGGTGAGCAGAGACAAAATCATACTTCCACCATTACATATTAAGTTAGGTATGATTAAGCAATTTGTAAAAGCGTTGAACAGAGATGGAAATTGTTTGCTTAGTATGGAAAAATTGCAAGGTGGAATATTTGATGGTCCTCAAATACGGCAATTGATGAAAGACTCAGATTTTATCAAAGTTATGACTGTTCCGGAAAGTAAAGCTTGGAAAAGTTTTGTGTTGGTTGTCGAAAATTTCCTAGGTAACCATATAGCAGCAAATTATGAAGAAATTGTGCAAAATATGCTGACAAACTTTCAGACTTTAGGAGCAAATATGAGTATTAAGTTACACTATCTCCGCAATCATCTAGATAAATTTCCGGATAATTTAGGAAATTATAGTGAGGAACAGGGAGAGCGGTTTCATCAAGATCTAAAAGTGATGGAAGAAAGGTATCAAGGTCGATGGGATTGTCACATGATGGCAGAATACTGCTGGTCTTTGAAAAGAGATTGTCTCCTGAAAAATTATAGAAGAAAAGCTCATAAAAGGCGTTTTATTGAAATATGAAATATATTTTCGACATTTTCCTCTTTATTTACTTCGATGTATCCGAATTTCTCAAAACATAACTGACATTATAAATATATGTTATCTTGTTTCTTGTTTTACGATTTTGTTATGTAAAATGAAAATAAAGATTTAAAAAGAAATCAGAGCAAATCCTACAAAATCATTGATAGTTTCACGAATTGTGTGCATAAATAGACCCAAAATCATTTTCATATCTAGGGCAACAAAACCATTGTAGACCAGTGTTATCATGTTCTCGAGATACTCTATCATCATCGTGTTGACTAGACAGTAGATGTACCATTCAATTTTTTTTTTTGGAACATACGAAACTATTGTTATATTTCGAGTAAATGCAAACATTGAAGAATGAATGGGTACTTAGATTTTATACTTAGTTCCCAGTAGTGTAAGTTGATTTTTCAACAAGTGATCGGCTAAGTCAACCCTTGTGGAAAAATTATCTGTGGTAATTCCACGCCAAGTGGTATGATATGGTTCCACCAAATCTCTGACAACCCGATAACCTTGATTCTTTTCTGCTACGCCATCCGGCATCTTTCCTGTATATATCTAGAGATTACACAAATATGAGGTTTGGACGTCCAAATTTTTATACCGTACCGACCAGGTTTCGATTTTATATATTGCCTAAAGGGACACTTTCCCCTAAAGCAAACCAATTGCTCAGCAATGGTAATAGTTGCATACGGTTCGAAAGCATTCTTGCAGTTGCTAACGAACATCTCCCAAATATCTCTTATTGCTGCTAATATGTCTTGTTCTCGCCTTTCCACTCTCGTCGATTTGTCATCAAATCGTATAAATGTTCAAATTTCCTCAAATATACTGCTGGAAAAAAAGATCTTCGAATTGCTGTGTTTGTAGTCCACATTTCTCGTGTCGTTTCTTTCCTACATCTCAAGGCACCAGCTCTTATCAGAACTCCTAGAAAGCAGTTCAATTCACTCCGTCCATTCTTTTTTTGCTGGGTTTTTTTGGTTCCAGGCATCAGAATATCGGGAGGCTTCTTGATTGTTGTGAAGTTGAAAAATTCTAAAATTGTACTCACATTTTTACAGACGATTTTTTCGTAATTCTGGAAAAAACTTTTCATTCTTCAAAGAGGGTGATCTTGTTCTCCTGAAAGCTAATAACACCTCGTCTGCTATTAAGTCTGAGATAATTATTACTTTTTGAGGGACCATATAGAATCAAGAAAAAAATTTATGATCATACTTACCTTCTTTCTATTTCTACTGGCGAAGAGGAAAGGGGTATTTTTCATGCATCGCACCTAAAGCTTTATCATTCGCCTTATGATTCGAATCGAACTTAAATTATATCATCTCTCCTCACATAAGTTTGGTGGGCAAGTTGTAATGAAACCATTTGATTAAAACTACCTCCATTGATTTTACAGCTAATCAGGTTGTTTATATTTTGTTTGGTTTTGATGATTGCTCATTTCTTATCGAGGTAAGATGTATAAACTGTCAAATTATATAATAGAATTGATAGAACCAAATTCTTTGGGTCAAAAAAGCAAGTTCAGAAGTTTGAAGTTCTGTGGTTCTTGAATGTATTATTGGTTGCCACCACGAAGTAATAAGGCGCAAAAGTTGCCTGAGCGCAACGGCTCGCACCGAACACTGAACGATTTAAAATTGAATTTGTTTATGATAGTTTTTTTTGTGGTGATTTTTTTTCGATTCATTTCTTATGTTGAAATTATTAGAATCTTTCTTTCTGCTTTGACAACGCAATCAAGCTACACGAAAGTTTTGTACTGAGATTTGGTGAACCATTCTGAACCTTGTAATACATAGAAAATTTATTTCTTGAATTTTATATTTTTGTCATTTGCGAAACATATTGTATGATCGATCTAATTGTTGTACAGTCTATTTTTATTAAAGAAACTGACTGCTACTTCGTAAGTGTATCATTTCCCTTACTTTTAGTCAGAAACCACCCCTCATTTAAATGTATTAGCACAACACTATACATTTCATAATTTGATTCTTCGCTCTTAAGGTGATTTGAAATGACAAAATCGAGCATTGTAAACAATCTTAATGACAGATCGCGTTTAAACTATGCATAGAAAACAGTTGTGCCCACTTAGCAAAAACAAAAATTTTGACAATCGTTTTAAGCAGATTTTTTAAATAATCTATTGTCGGTATTTTTTCGACAGAATATTAGGCAAAATACAACTTAATTAAATTTTAGAATCACTTTTTCTCAGAAATGTTTAATATTATGGAAATCAAGGTATAAGGACAATTTTTGTAAATGATGCTCTCTAATTTTTATAATCAGAATCTCTATTAATTAACACAGGCTTAGACATTTATCAGTCTCACTACAAAAAGTGGACCAACCTCTAAACAATTTGTTTCTGAAAACTCGTCCGACGTTTGATAACCCCATTTCGCGTAAATTTTCCGTGACGTCGAAACCGTCTAACTTGGCGTAATGAAATATTATCTCATAGCCTGGACTATCATTATTCAAATGAAATATGGTCCACTCCATCGTAACTGCCGTCATAACAAGTTGAGATTTAGTCTCTTCGACTCGATTGCAACGTATGCAGGCGAGTGGCTGCTTCATCCCTAGGTTCCCATAAATCCCAGCTATTTCCATGGCAGCTATGTGAAATGCTACCTAATTAAGAAATCTGAGTAAACTACGTGATGTTCATTATGATTAGATGTGAAACAAGAAAAGAAAAATTTCTGAGGCGTATTTCAAGGAATATTCGATATTTCTTGATTTGTTAACTGAGGGATGAGAAAATTATTGCAAACCTTCGTTTCTCAACCGGGGGATCATGTATGTTATCGAAGGGGGTGGTTGTCTGACGGTGCGTCGGTCTGTCGCAGTAAGATTTCGAAACATGCAAACTGTACAAAATGTATTAAAGCAATAAATTTTAGTAATAACAACATGAAACAATCAATTTATAGCTAACTTTATTTGGGTGATTCAAATGATTATTCGTAAGCATTAATATTAATATTTGCAAATACTCATAAGTAAATTATTTCCGATTGATAACAGATTATAAGGGGGGTCACCTGTGTGACTAAGTTTGGGGTCTGGCGGATGTTCCGGAAGGATTGGCAACGAAGCATGATGAGCTCTTCTGGGGCACAATCAATCGGGGTTAAAATAGTCTAACATTCGGATTTCCAGGGGGGAAAGAATCGAAGGGTTCATGATGCGGATAAGTCGAGCATTCCTCCGGCGAATACTCTAATTCATTCACATTCTAGAAAAGATAGCAAACTATTTATAGAATTCTGCAAGATCAGAGGACTATGTAATTTCGATGCAGTCCACCAGCATCTCCAATACGCACAACTCCATGTGCTAGCCCTAACCGAAACCCAAATAAGTCAAACAACCGACACAACGTATTTGCGTTTTAATGGGTATGAGTTACATACGAGATTTAGGTTTGAAGAGGGCCTTTGTGTTTTCACCAGATTGGATGTTGCATGCCAGACAGAGGACACGATGGAGGACGACGGTTTCGACCTTGCGTGTTTTAAAATCTGTTTGCAGGATAAAACACTGTTCATATGCTGACTATATCGTTCGCCAAACGATATTATTCACTGTTTCAGTATCTAGGTGATAAGATGGATTGGATTCAGACACATCATCCGGCACCTGAAGTCATTGTACTGTGGAAGAAGGCAACAATAGTCCCGATACATAAATCTGGTGATGAAAACTCATCTATAAATATTCTTTTTTTCACTGTTAAAAGTATTATTGATAAAAGGCTACACGGCTTCTTCTCTAATCGGTCCATAGACTCTAACCTGATTTTCTATGTGGAATATATTTTCAGAACTATGGATGAGCAGGCTAGGGTTGACTCCGTTTACTCCGACTTCGATAAGGCCTTCGACAAGATAGAACACAATCTGCTCTTGATTAGGTTGCCTGGTCGGGAAGGATGGTGTCGTTCTGGACTGGTTCAGATCTTACTTATCGGATCAAGAATATCGGGTTGCTGTACCTCTGAATTCTTTATTGCAACTTCCGGAATACCCCAAGGGAGTCACTTGGGGCCGTTGTTGTTTATCATAAACATAAGTTAGGCACTGCTTCAAACACTCGTAATATTTATTTTACGCCGACGACCTAAAAATTTTCAGAAAAATTCGAACTTTTAAAGATTGTCTTCTTCTACAGTCGGACCTTGTTAGATTTGAGGAATTTTGTAAGCTGAATAGTTTATTCATTAATGCCGATAAATGTTTCATTATCACTTTTACCAGAAATCGTAATGAATTTCAATTCAACTTTGTGTTGAAAGGCAAGACTCTAAAACGCGGAGATCAAGCTAAGGACCTTGGGGTCATTATTGATAGTAAACTACTCTTCAATCGTTATATCGAGAGTATCGTCGGTTCAGCATTTCGAATGTTGGGGTTTGTGAACAGGAAATTTAAAAATTTCCAGAATAATAATAACATTACTCTCTTTATACTATGCTTATGTATTCGGTCGTTTGAACTTTGCCTCATCAGTATGGAACCCGAAGTAAAATATTTATAAGACTCGCCTTGAGTCAGTCCAAAATAAGTTTTTGAAAAGTTTGGCTTTCGAAAATAATGTGTTGTTTGATAGAGATTATAACTTCTTGCGCTCACATTTCCTCGAAGATCGTAGAGTTGCTACAGACGTTGTTACCTTATATAAAATTGGTAATGCAGAAGTAGATTCTTCTGATTTACTGTCTCTTGTTGCTTTCAGTGTTCCGCAGGGGAGTTTGACACATTTCAACCAATTCAATACACCCTTTTCCAACACAAATAACTCCTCAAACTCTACTATGTCCAGAATGTTCAGGTCGAGTATTAATTATTGTGAGAATATTGACTTATTTGAGGTATCATTTTACTCCTTGAAAAGATTTTTGAAAAACACTCTAATGAATAAAAATCATTAGTTTTCTTGTTGTTTGTTTATTTTTTTCAATATAAAGATTTACTTATAGTATAAGCAATTAATGTAATTTATGTTTGTAAAACGTGGACACTTTGCTGGGGTTTCCTGTTTGTGTCCCAAAAATAAAAATAAATGAATAAATAAATAAATAAATTTATAATGAATGGGCGGCTTTGCGTTTTAATTTTGAATGGAGCCTTGAAAGTTTACTATTTATTATATTACTTATTCAAAATAGAATGTTTTAATTGATGATATCGTCAATATTATTATTAATCCGGAAAGAGACTAAAAAAATAGAAACTATACCTCGATACTGTGAGAGAACACGACGATAGATAGCGTTATCAACGGACGTTCGTTGACACCATAGCAATTAATTTTTTTCAAATGGGCAATTGATTTTAACGCAACGCACCATCGTCTGCTCCACTTTTCCGGTGGCGCCACTGGCAAATTGTTTGTTGCTACCGCTATGTATGTCGAGCAACTATGGTTGCCCCTCACCAAAAATAAAATTAATTACAAATTAAAATTATATTATTTTTGCTTGAAATAATATCGAAACTAAAAATCACATTAATTCAATTTTTAGTAACCTCAGTGAAGGATATTACATCTTCGTTAATTAATCACTGTATTATAGCTACCAGGCTTGCTTAAAATTAACTATCCCCCAAGAATCAAGAGATTCGCTCCCCTATATCTCCGAATTTTTCTGATCTGAATCGCGTTGAGTGTTTCACATTTTTCATTCAAAGACTTGATCTGACACTTTCCCGAACGCAGTTCTTTCCCTCATTCACGGGATTTCCACGAGTTCAATTCTGTAACATAAAAGCCTCACAAATTATGCAAATGGCTCGTGTCTCAAGAAGACCAGTAGTGTATGATAATTCCGAGTAATCCAGACGTTCTTCGCCAGACTCTAAATTCAAATGCATCGAGCAACAAGCGACACTGGCAACGACCTGCTCCGCTTATTTGCCGATTAATAATTCATGGCTGTCTGTCAGATGTCCCCGGATTCGCATTCCTGTACCGGATCCTGAATATATCCGAAGGAGGAAATTGAATCATTTTCTACGCCATCCTTGGCAAAAATTGAAATTTGATTCTGCCGCTTGACGGGAGCGTTCTGGATAGACATTGCAAACGTTTATTTGGAGATAGAGATAAACTACAAATTGATTTAGGTATCTACACTACTCCAACGAATTATTGTATCACTTAGTACACACGCCACAAAAATTGTCGCATCACCTGGTATTCTGAATTCCACAATCGACTAAGCAGCTCGATCGCAGTTTCTCTGTAAACATATGTTTTCGGACATATGAGGGCAAAAAATCTCATCTATGTAGTAACATTTGTTTCCATATGATCTCAAACACGTCTGAAACAAGAATGAGTTTATTTGACTATCAGTATTCATTCAATTTCTCTTCAGTTTTCACGCTAAATTAATGCAAGTTTCCTGTGTTTCTTGTTGATTTTCGAATCTTTGAATTTATTGTAATGGCTGCTGAACGTCCTGAACGCTATTTGAGTGATCATGAAGTGGTAAGAATTGTAACACTTTTAGAGGAGGGCCGTAGCCAACGTTACGTGGTTAATTTGTTGAATTTAACCAAAGCACATTATCAAGAGCAATTAATCGGTACTAAGAAACAGGGGAATATGGAAGAAGGGCCGGACAGGGAGGAAACGGATAACAACACCAGTTGATGATCGTTGGATTCGTTCGGCACTGTACGGCTATAATGCTACAAAATGAACTTACACTTTCCAAAAATGTGCATATTTAATTGCAAACTGTTAGGAACAGGCTCAGAGAAGACGATATCAGACCAAGGGTGGCTTCTACCGGCCCGCGTCTCACCAGAGAGCATAGAGTTGCAAGACTTCAAATTGCGAGGGAACATGCAAATTGGGTTCTGTCTAGTATCAAATGATAGACGCATACCTGTTACAGACGACCTGAGGACCGGTAACAGCAATGCAATATCCGGCAAACCGTAAACTTCGGAGGGGGCTCAGTAATGGTGTGGGGAGGCATTTCTTTCCATGGTCGAACTGAGTTTGTCCTAATGAATAATAAAAGAATGACCAGATACATCTCAGATATCCTTGAACCCCATGTTGTACCCTTTGGCCCACTGATTGGCGAAAACTTCTTTTATATGCATGATAATGCTCGTCCTCATGCAGCTAGAGTAGTTATAGAATTTCTGCAAAATGCCGAAATTGATATTTTAAGATGGCCAGCCAGAAGTCCCGACTTGAATCCCATAGAACATGTTTGGGATAACATGGGGTGGCAAATTCAGCAACGTAGGATACCTTGTAGGCTCGGTGGCGTATGGGATATGATGCTCGTCTCCTACGCAGAGTTACCTGGGTTCAATCCCCACAAAGTCGGTGCGATTTTTCGGATTCTGGGAATAGCTTGAGTTACCATCTTTCGGAGGAGATGTAAAGCTGTCGGTCCTGTCTAACAGAGATGTGTTGGACATTAAAAATCCCTTCCCTCGGCACGAGAGGGGTTCGGCAAAATTCCCGGGTTAGTGAGGTGACAGAATTCCCCGGCGTGTCATTAGCCGAAAGGCAGAAACGGAGCACGTTAAAGGAAAAACGAACAAACAAACACTCCAACAACTAGAAAATCTGCTTCCTGAAATTTGGAACTCAGTGACTCAAGAGTAAATCCAAAATTTATTTGATGGGCTTCCGAGACGTATACTGGCAGTAATTAGGGCCCGGGGAGGAAACACTCGATTTTGAAAATGATTAGGTACCATTCGATGCTAGTTGATTGGCCTATTCGCGAATGTTTGAAGATGGTAGAGTTTTTTAATTTTTCATTAACTCCAAATTGTTGATATTTTTCATCATAAACTCATCTCTTTTGAATGATATCTCCTTATTTTACACTTCTGAAAGTTACCAAGCGACTCTTGAATGACCAACCTAAAAGTTATATATCCACCGGGACCGTCCGTTAAAAACTTTTTGAGTTCCAATTACAATATCAAGCTGAAATTTTATACGTGGCCTTAACTAGCGATTTCCAATTGAAGTGAAATATTTTCGAAGTGATACCATTTCTGGTTACACCGGAAGTGGGTCATCACTTTGTTATTTCGAATGGCAATCTACCTCTTTTATTATACATCTAGAACCGACATTTGAGCAAGGCATAAAATACCCAAATTTTGGCACTTATCTGTCAAAACTTTTGACAGATTTAAGTATTTTTGTTATAAACTCGATTTAAAAAAATTGCAGCTCGTAGATCTTTTGCACTACAGACACAATTTTCGCTTAGGTGGATAGAAGAAGGATCAAGGAATTTTTTAAGCAGTCTACACATGTCAAATATTCATTGCGTTGTTTTGTATGATTTTTTCAATATGGTCTTTTTCAAACAGCAATAACTCAATTTTTTCAAATGGCACGTGCCAATTTTTATATCGCCATTAGGATGAAGCGTCAAATTTCAGATGGAATTGTAGCAGCATGTACTTACCCGTCTCTTATAGTTCCGAAATAATTTGGAAATTTTGATGATTTTGCAAGAACTTACAGAGAATGCTTTCAAATATTTGAATCAAGTAGCTGAACTGGCTACGCTCACCTGACAGGTGCCTAAAATTAATGTACTTGTCACTTCGTTCATTCGAATTTGATATTTCAACAAGAATTGTTGGTAATTTGAAGTGAAAATTTTTGAAAAACACTCTTTTTAATTCATGGCGAATGTCAAAAAGTGGTGGCAGGCAATTTAATAACCAATTTCCAAATTTGGCGCCTATGAGTAAAACAAAATTTCGAAGGATTAGAAGCAATTTTCTGCAATTTGGAGGAACAAAATACATAGAAACTAGAAGAAAACCAATTCTCGAGGACGACGACAATCAAATTAATAGGCTAGCTTATTTTCGTGCCAATCCACATGCGTCCATTAAGTCAGCATCAATGGATATTGGATTGAGTTATACTTCCATTCAAAGGATCCTTAAGAAACATAACATGCACCCGTATTCTTTTATCAGACTACAAAAATTGAAACCAACTGACCTTCCCAAGCGGCTAAGTTTCTGTGAAAATTTATTAATTCGGCTTCAAGAAGATGAGACAATTCTGCAAAAATTATATGGTATGATGGAGCCAAGTTCAATGAAAGTGGAATAACCAACAGGAGAAATCGACATTTTTGGACCACAGAAAATCCACATTTCATTGAGGTTATTGATTTCCAAAATAAATTCAGCGTGAACGTTTTTGCAATTTTAATGAATGATTTGTTGGCTTATCACATTTATGAGGAAAATCTTAATGGACAAAGATACCTGGAAATTTTGAGAGGAACATTAGCAAATTTTTTAAATGGATTTCCCCTTAACATTCTGAGGGATTGCTATTGCCAAATGGATGGTGCACCAGCACATAAAACTCGAACAGTATATCGGCAGCTAACAGAAATGTTCGAGGATAGATGGTGGAGTAATCAAGGACAAAATTTATGGCATCCGCGTTCTCCCAACCTGACCCCCCTTGATTTCTATGTATGGGGCAAAATCAAGAGTGAAGTGTATCTTATTCCTATAAGAAGTAAAGAAGGCTTACTAGAGCGCATTCATAATGCTTTTCGTAATATTGATCCTGAGGAACCTAGGAGGGCAACTCATCATGTTCGTATACGAGCTGTCAAGTGTATCGAGCAAAATAGGGCCCATATTGAACATTTATTCAGATCGTAAATTAGTTTTCTCCTATGTTGTTTGCTATGATTATTCGTATTAATGTAATTATCTTCTACGATTGGTTTCGCTTAGTTCCTACAATTTTTATTCATCCGAATTGTAGAAAATTGCTTCTAATGCTTCGAAATTTTATTTTACTCATAGACGGTGAATTTGGAAATTGGTTATTGAATTGCCTGCAATTTCTACCCACTAATTTTGACATTCTAAAATGAATTAAAAAAGTTTGAATATATTTTCGTTTGAATAACCAGTGGTTTTATTCCAAATGTCTTGTATTTTTTGGATATTTTCAATCTGAAATAACGACAATTCTTGTTGAAATATCAAATTCGAATGAACGAAGTGACAAGTATATTAATTTTAGGCGCCTGTCAGGTGAGCGTAGCCAGTTCAGTTACTTGATTCAAATATTTCAAAGCATTCTCTGTTAGTTCTTGCAAAATCATCAAAATTCAATATATTCCCAAACTATTTCGGAACTATAAGGGATGAGTATAGTACATGCTTATACAATTCCATCTGAAATTTGACGCTTCATCTGATGGCGATATGAAAATTGGCACGTGCAATTTGAAAAAAATGGGGTTATTGCTCTTTGAAAAAGGCCAAATTGAAAAAGTCATACAAAACAACGCAATAAACATTTAACATGTGTAGATTGCTTAAAAAATTCCTTGATCCTTCTTCTATCCACCCAAGCAAAAATTGTGTCTGTAGTGCAAAAGATCTACGAGCTGCAATTTTTTTAAGTTTTCCTCAAAAATCGAGTTTATAACAAAACTAATTAAATCTGTCAAAAGTTTTGACAGATAATTGCCAACAACTTGGGTATTTTATGCCTTGCTCAAATGTCGGTTCTGAATGTACAATAAAAAAGGAAGATCGCCATTTGAAATAACAAAGTGATGACCCATTTCCGGTATAACCGGAAATGGTATCACTTCGAAAATATTTCACTCCAATTGGAATTCGCTAGTTATGGCCGCGTATAAAATTTCAGCTTGATATTGTAATTGAAACTTTGTTTTGGAAGTTTTTAACGGACGGTACCGGTGGATATCCCTGTATAGTATTGTCGTAAAAGTAGAGTGATGCGACAATTTTTGTGGGAAGTGTATTGATACTCATCTGGTAGATATTTTTTAGCTCTACAACTTTTTTTATTCACGCGTTTTTGATTCAATTTCTGAATTTTAGTTGTACAACAACACTTCCTCTGAATGGTTTGCAGGAAATTGTGTCCTATACAATTTTTTGAGTAACGTTACTGTACGATGCACCGTTTCTGTGAATCCAAAATTTTTTGAGTTCATCAAAAATGCTCAAGGGTGCAGAACCCAACTTCTTGGAATTTTTCACATGTGAAGCCTATTTTCTCCCAAAACCGCTCTCTATTGAGACTGTTGGAATGTACTAAAACTACTCTGAAAAAGATTTCGAGAGAAAATTGAACTAATTAATAAAATTCATAATTCGAGTTTTGATTTTCAATACCTAACATTTTATGATAAATTGGGGGGTTTATTCCCCTTCCACCTTCACTTTGAATTTTCAAATGGCAACACCCATATTGTGATTGCTGTTTTAGGAACTTTATGAAGCTTCTAGTTAACTGTGCAAAAAATTTCAGAAGAAAACGATTGCTGTCTTAAATACAGGGTATTAAAATTTCCATTTTTCTCGTCACACCGCCTCTTCATTACCCTTAAATTTGTTTCGGGTTGGGGGGTTGTAAACCCAGCTCATGATTAATTCGAACACAATTGCGAATGATCGAACATGTGCTCATCAATATTATGCATGAGTTTTGATATTTCAACGCCCTGTATTGAAGAAAGCAATCGTTTTTTCTGGAAATTTTCACACAGTTATCTAAAAGGTTTATAGAGCTACAAAAAGACCAATCACAAGATGGAGGGTTGCCATTTGAAAATGAAAGTGAGGGTGGCTGGGGTTTAGGGCTAAACTCCTCCATCATTCAAAGTTAGGTATTGAAAATTAAGAATCGACCTGTGCGAGCGTTCTCGCTGAAAACTAACAATCAATTAATTAAGAATTTCATTAAGGACCTTCGCGCAAGCCGGTATAGATACAGTGGATAAGTAATCACACACTCTACTATACAAACCATCATTTGAAAGTGTATGAATTACAAATTTAATAATACATTATGATGATCAATATACAATACATCATCATCCCCGTAATGAATACAATTCAAAAAAGAACACCTTTCTTCAAAATACATCGATTTACCAATTGAATTGTGAACCAACTCTAAAATTCCAAACATCTCTTAAACGCTTTCTCGCCGAAATTTCACCCATTTTCTTCAGTAAACCAAAATGGCCCCTCGTTAATATGAAACCTTATGAACTCAAACTTTAAAACTCACAAAGGAAATGCCCCCATCCGTGCAGTTGTCTCTTTCACTAGTTCTCCAATGTACAAACTTTCAAAAGAGCTAAATTATATTTTCAAAAGATTTACGAATTCTATCCCCTAATATTCCATAAAAAACTCCCTAGAACTTTCCGGAAAACTACAAAATGTTACAGTATCTACAAATGCCTTTCTACTTTCCCTAGACGTCGACGATATGTACTCTAATATCCTCGGAGATGAATGTCTACCATTAATTTTCAGCATTCTCGGCCATTCACATATCAATTCTATTATTCACAAGGATTTTATTTCTCTTCTCAAACAAGACTATTTTCAATTTAATAATAAATCTTTTGAATAGTCTGGAGGCATTGCTATGTGCTCTCCCTAAGTCCACTTCTTGCTGAAATATTCATGAGTCATATAGAAGAACAAATTTTTCAAAATACCAGAGCTTCACAAATAATTTTTTTTTGATATCGTTATGTTGATGATTTACTAGCATGCTTCAGTGGCACATCAAGACAACTTGATGTTTTCCTGAATTCCATTAACAATATCCACCCAAAAATCAACTTCGAGTTAGAAATAGAAACAAACAATCGGATAAATTCTTCAGACTTAGCCTTTTCCCGAAAAAATAACTCTTTTGATCTACTGGGAAATGAATAAAGAAGGGTTATGAACAAAAGACCAACTTGGTCGCAGTTCGGTAAGGCTTGCAAAACCACTTTTAATGTAATGTAATGTAATGTATTTCCAAATGCTAGTAGAATCACGTCTGATCCCTGACTCTGTTTCAGGGATATAACTCGAATAATCTTTAGGAAATGGCGCCTTAACAGCTCGTATCATATCAGAAAAACACAGTAATTTAAAGGCGACTTGGTCCTTTTACACGATTTGTAGAGTTACTTTTGATATGAACGAATGAAGAATTTTCAAGAAGATGTAGGCTCTCGATCTTCGAAATTAATTCAGTTTTTCAACCGCATTCAGAAGTTCCGAAATGGCTGAACTATTCCCGATTGTTTTATTGTGGCAACGCCGACGTCGAGAACCAAAATCGATTCTACTCGAGCGACTAATGACATCGGTCCTCGACGCTCCCGTCGTGACGCCGCAAGTTCTAATTGCGTTGAACAACTGATATGGCCATCAAACGACATCCAATCCAAGTACAAAGGACGAAACTATTTCTGGAAAACAAATAACTACACGATAAAAATGAGGCTTATTATGGTTTCGTATAAATCAGTTGGTATAAATGACAATTTTTTGACGATTAGGAAAACTGAATCTTTCTTACAGAATTTGATGAAAATTTTTCATTACACCACAATTGTATTGTACGAGGGCGAATTGAGTAGTTAGGTGAAAGTTAATGAACTGTTGATAGGGCGATGGTAAATTCGTTCCAAGCAGGTAGCAACCAGAAAAGTTCATGTTAACTCAACCATCGACATATAAATATCTTCCCGAGACTTTCAGATACCTGAACCTACCTAATTACGAGGGATTTTTTTTATTTTCTGTATCATGGGACATAGAGGACACCATTAATCAAGTGTCAGTGCTAAAAATGAGCCTCTAGCATTTTTTTATATAAATCCAAAATTTCATTTCTATGCGTGTTGTGTTTTAGCCACAACAGACTGTCAAATTTGACAAGATAGTTGATTAATTACGATTTCATCAAATCAACCAGCTTGAAAATTTCTCAAAAAGCTTGACTTGAAATTCAAACTTCTGAATAATCATCAAATGTTTGACTTGACTTGTTTTTTAAACCCAGAAGCTTGACTTGGCACCAAGCTTTTTCAAGTTACTTCAAAGTTTAATACTTGTAAGAGCATATAATTAAGTTCACTTGCTAATGGTGCAATAGAGATAAATAGTATCTCTAGTCATACAGAACTTCTTAATGGGCTGCGACACACTCAGATTTCGAAACGATCGATTTAGTCAATTCGTTACTCTGCGCAACAAGTAGATGAGACGTTCTTCTTTTGAATTACAACCTGACAGGCAAATTTTCATATTTGTTAAAAAAGTAAACATGTAATTTCTTTAGTAAAATGTATTTTAATTTATTACCTCGTTATTGTAGATTTCAAAAACATATAATGCATCAAAGTATTACTTGTAATTTCTGTTTTACTTCAAATTTTGAAGGAATGGTAATAAAAATGAACACACAAAAATGTTTTAATATTTTATTCTTCATGCAAAATCATATCTTCAGTTTCTTATTCCTTTCTTATCAAGAATACAAACATTTATTTTAGATAGTTCCATGGGACGGAATTCTTAATAAAAACATTTAAAAATGTTATCCAATACCACTCTGTCACATTTTTGCTTCTTAAGCCAATATTATGAAAAAACTGGTCAACACCTTCATTGTTAAGTATGTAATGAGAACGTTATTTCTGTTAATATTACCAATAAACTGGATCATACACCACTTTGAACATAAATTATAAGGGGACAAAATTGTGACAGAGTGGTTAAGAAAATGACAGAGTGGTGAATAATGATTATCCGCCGAACAAAATTAACCTTTCAACAGTTTTAAATTTCAGAAAACAAGGATAATTTATAATATTTTCTTAAAATTCTATTAGGTGCACAACTAAGTTCTCGCTATTTGTCAATAGATGGATCTAGCAGTAAGTGCTGGTCGATTTTTACATATCAAGAACGTCTTGAACAAAACTTATGTTTTTTATTTTGTTTTTGCGTCATATACTTTTAGTTTTGAAAAAATGTCTGATTTTGTGCGAAATAATTGTCATTTGTGGGAAGTGTTGTTTTTTTTTCTTTCATTCGAAGAAAAAGGCGGCTGAAGCTCATAGAGAGCTCCAAATAGTTTATGGAGATGCTGCTCTGAATGAAACAATGTGCCGGGATTGGTTCCGTCGCTTCAAAAACGGTGATTTCGATGTGGAAAAATCTTCGAAGACGCTCAATTGGAGGCATTTCTCGATGAGGATCCGTCCCAAACGCAAGAAGAGTTTGTTTCAGCCTTAGGAGTTACCCGCAAGGCCATTTCCAAGCGATGGCATGCATTGGGAATGATTCAAAAGCAAGGAACTTGGGTTCCTTATGATTTGAAGCCAAGGAACGTTGGGCGTCCTTTTTTCGCCTGTGAACAACTGCTCCAGCGGCAAAAAGAAAGGGTTTTCTTTATCGTTGCGTAACGTGTGATGAAAAATGGATTCATTAAAGCAATCCGAAGAAAAAAAATCTTGGGAACTACCCAGTCATGCTTCTAAGTCATCGCCTCGGCCCAATATTCACTCTGCGAAAGTATTTGGTGGTACCAAGTCGATGTTATTTATTATGAGCTGTTGAAACCGGACGAAACCATCACTGGGGAACGGTATCGAACTCAACTGATGCGATTGAATAAAGCACTGTGCGAAAATGGCCACAATACGAGCAGAGACACGAAAAAGTAATTCTACAGCATGACAACGCTCGGCCTAACGTTGCCAAACCCGTTAAAACCTACTTGGAAACGCTCAAATGGGAAGACCTACCCCACCCGCCCTATTATCCAGATATTGCACCATCCGATTATCACTTGTTCCGTTCGATGACCCATGGTCTGGCTGATCAACAGTTCCGCTCATATGAAGAGCTCGAAAAATGGCTTGATTCGTGGTTAGTCTAAAAAGACAAACGCTTCTACCGTCACGGTATTCGAGCTCTGCCAGAAAAATGGGAAATAGTAGTAGCTAGCGATGAGCAATATTTTGGATGATTCATTTGTAATCATTCTTCACAATAAAGTTGTATTTTATAAGAA
The DNA here is from genome assembly GCA_013387265.2 of Cryptolaemus montrouzieri. Lineage (NCBI taxonomy): Eukaryota > Metazoa > Arthropoda > Insecta > Coleoptera > Coccinellidae > Cryptolaemus > Cryptolaemus montrouzieri. Next base: position 34,677,526 of record JABFTP020000103.1, read on the forward strand.
AAAACAGCGAGAACTTTGTTGCGGACCTAATACTTATACGTCTTATTTATTGCTATACATTCTTTGGTAGATATTAATTCAGTCTTATGATATATATTTTCGCTTACTCTACTTTTTAAATACTTCTGGAATTTTCAAAATAAAGTTGTATTTTCATAAAAGAACAGCGAGAACTTTGTTGCGGACCTAATACTATAAGTCTTATTCATTAGTGTACGTTCTTTGGTAGATATTAATTTAGTCTCATAAGTTTTTCTTCTTACTCTACTTTTCAAATGCTTCTTTTGGTTGATCGAATTGGTAAAACACGCGTTTTTTCTTTCACCTACCTCAGGAGGTGACATAATTTCTAAAAATTTTCCAAAATCACATCTGACACTTCAGATTCTACCTATTCAAATAATTTTCCAGTATTATCAACAGTTTTATAAAACATCACCCGAATATCTCCATCTTTATCTACTCCACTTGTGCCACAATTGAATATTTGACGATCATCGAATTGTTACATTATCGTGCATACAGTCCGGACCTTAATCCCAACGGTAGCTCTGCGATCTGTTTTCACCAATGAATTTTTCTTAAAAATCGGGAACGAATATAAGTGGATAATTTCTTCCTATTTTCAGTATTTTACATAGTAGCCGTACTAAATCATCGAAAATAGGACACCCTCTATAGCTTATATAGATTTACCATAAGAGAAAAGTGAGTTCTTGTTTTAGTTTTACTCATCTTTTCAATTAACTCTCATTGGTCCATATACGTAACAAATTTTCTGTCCATTAGGAAAACTGAATCTTACTTACAGGATTTAATGAAAACCTTTTCATCTTCCTAACAACTGTCTCTTACTTGCGGTCATAAAAATTGTACTTCCTCCGTTAAGTGCTCATAAACGTTGGTCGAAGATCCTGAAACGAACGTTGAGTTTTCTGTTGGTTTTTTTTCGTGTCGTATACTCGTGCTCTGGCAATAGAAACTTTCAAGTGGTAGATATCGATTCAAGGGGAATTGTGACATCGAATATCTGTTGCGCATTCGAAAAAGGATAGTTGCTACTTTCCTAGAGTTCTTATAACTGAGTAAGCACTTTTCTCTATCTGTATGACGTACATTCGAAGTTTTAATTCGTTAGGTTTTGTCATGGTCAAAACTTGAAATGTTATTCTCCACTTAGATGGACAATTTAACTTTTACACAACTGGAACTTCATTGCAACTGTATTGAATCAATTTAATACCCCATGGTATGTACAATAAATAATGAAAAAATATTAACAGTTGGAAGGAATTAAACTTTTTTGTATTCTGAATTTTTTCAAGCTATTAATGAAAATATGAAAATATTGCATCTGAGGACACAGTAATGTACCCAGTGCAATGCGAATCATAACTGACCAAAAACAAAACTCGACTCCTGAATGACCAACCTAAAAGTTTATATAGTATTGTTGTAAAATTAGGGTGATGCGACAATTTTTGTGGAGAGTGTATTTATAGGCGTCTTATGCAAAATATAATAGTTCAGTATGAACTTGGTACAACCAGTAATTCACTTTTTAAACCAAAATCGTTTTGCTTTCGCAAACGTAGAGACAGTAAGCTGCCATTAAAATTCATCTGACATACGAAAATACACCTCGCTGCCCCCAAACGAGTATAAAACGCAGTTTTTGCCCCAAAGATGCGTGAAAAGAATATTTGTTGAATACCGGAATTTCTCTTTGTCGAATAATGCGGACCCCAATGTCTTGGAAGAGATTTCATTGTTTGTTTGGAAGGACTGAAAATCGAAAAAATCTACTTCATCGAAATATTGTTGAAGACGACTTCTATCAAGACAAAAACAAACAGGAACGTAATCTGGCTTGGGAGACAACAAGGTCGAAAACATGACTTAGACGGAAGGCAATTCTGAACAAAGGAATTTCTAGAAATGGAGGACGCACGATTCATCATTTGAATTTCACATCGTCCTTTTGTTAACTGTCGAAGTCCCGAGTACGAAAGTATAAAATGAGACTCTTTACCTTAAGATTGAGGTTATAACGATTCCTGACATCTCGCTATTGATTTCGCTTCGTTTCTCGCCGAGTTCGAGTGGTACGAAGAGATTGTTTCATTCACCAGGTGATTGATTTTCATAGTATTTCAGAGGAAAGTCCCAAATTCTATTAATTAAAATATAAATTTCTTCTGCGTATAACATGTAAAAAAATGGATTCGAACCATATTCCTGCATTTCTGTTTTTGAAAGAAAGAAGAAACAAGATTAAAGTACCCACATAATATACAGGATGATTTTTTGAAAGCCGTTCACCCAAGGTATCTCGAAAACTATTTCAATATCAGAAATGTAATAACAATAATGCAATAACATAACTTTTTTTTTTTCAATTGAATTTTGTCTGTCCATGGAGGGAATGCTAGCTAATATGGTAGTAGGAGTTTAAATTCTTTAATATCGAAATTGGTTTTTACAAGTCTTTCTGTTGAAGAAGATTTACGGTTAACGGTATTGATGATGTTTATTTCGTAGAAATTCATTTCAAAATACGAAAGGAAAAATTTTTTGTCTGTTTTCCACGCTTATATGTAAATACAGAAAGATTTCGACCCTGCGGTCATTTACAAGTGCTGAATACTAACCAAGGTACAAAGAAGATTACAAGATATATTTTTTCTTCAAATGTTCACTAGGGGAGATTGATTTCAAGTTAATTATTGAAAATAGTATGATGTGAGGTTGTCCTGCGTTTATTAACTTTCCAGCAGATTCATTCTTCTTCCTTTATTGCATTTGTGGACGACTTTGAGTTTTTTAAATGAAATATCATTTTTCAAAATTCAAAATAATTCCTCATTGCCGAGCGATCCAAACCTCAGCAAACTGCTTTTATATGCAAAACAGTTACTTTGCAATCTGATATTTAGAGAATCAAAGGTAACGATTGTCCTTAAGCTTCAGTGGGTCAAACAGGTGGAAATTTTGAATGCAGATTCAAAGAACATATATTATCAGACAACAGATCCCTAATATTTGAGCACCTTCAATTCACAAACCACACAATAGTTTCAGACAATGTCAAAGTCCTCCACAAATGCCACAGAGTGGGAAGAATGAATCTGTTGGAAAGTTTGCAAATTATTAAATTCAGGAAAACCCCATATTATACTACTCTTAACAACCATTTTGAAAGCAATAACTCCCCCCTATTTAACATTTAAGAAAAAATATATCTTGTAATCATCTTTGTACCTTAGTTCGTATTCAACACTTAAAAACGACCGAGGACGAGGATCGAAACCGGTCGTATATTAACAAATAGACGTAAAAAAATTCACGGAAATGTTTTTTCTCTTTCATATTCTGAATATTTACGGGGTTTGAAGTTATGAAAGTTGTACAAGAAGAAAAGATGATGCAGTGGTTGATGTTTGATGTAATTTTTCTGAAAGTCTAGATCAGGGGTGCTCAAACTTGAACTGCTGGCGATCTACCTCAATATTTTTAGACTACTTACGATCGACTCTGAGAGGCTGCAAGAATGTGTGATGCAGGGTTGTCGTACATACACGATCCACCCTACCTACCTATCTATTTAGGTAGGGTGTACCGTAGCATATATAGATATTAGCTTTCCGCATAATATACATCATTTTAGTCAAGGTTTGGGTTAGGTTTAGTTAGGTTCTTCTCTATAATATCAATGAAAAACCTCATGGTTATTCAAAATTGCGAGTTTATTGGTTGTAACAAAACAAGAGATTTACATATGGTGTTAAACTTAACTAAGGAATGACTTTGAATGTTCAAGCGTGGCACTGCATGTCCTGACCATACTTTTCATAAGATGGTACGAAACCACTGAGTGCTAATCGCAAGCATGATGACATATGATCTTCAGTTAGTCAATTGCGATATTTTGATTTAATTTCAGAAAATGTTGAAGGGCGATTTGCCTTAGATTAGGATATTTATCTTCAGATATAAAACACCAGAAATTTGTATCAGATGCTGTAGCTTTGAGATGTATATCTGATATAATCTGCATCAACTCATTTTCAACAGAACATGAGTTCATATTAAACTGACTTGCTATTTCAGCAGCTAATTCCTCAATGTTTTTACATGAAAAAGTAAACTCATAGATGATGCTATATTTGCCAATTTACTACGATCACAAAAACGCATTTCGAATTGTCCCAAAATATTTGATAGTTCGACCTCATACGTATCATAATTCAACTGAGGAATCCTTGCTTTCAAAGACGGAAAATGTTTCAGATCCTTTATTTTCAGTTGATCTATCATAAGTTGCAATTTACTTTTGAATGCGTTTACTGCTCTAATCATGCCAATAATAGTTTTTCCTCTACCTTGAAGCTCCAAGTTAATGATGTTTGAGTGCATTGTGATGTCATTCAAAAAATGCCAAATCAGTCGGCCATTTTTCGTTTTTCAACATCTGAGTGTCAAGAAAACCTGACTCCCTATCTTCCAACTACAACTTAAAGAGCCGCCGTTACAAGCTACGCGCACGGATAGAATTCACAATTTTTGTTGCAATGCCCATAATTTCCTCCGTGTTTAAAACTGTTGACCACATGACTTGTTGATTTATAATACAATGGAATACAAAAAATTAAGGAAAACTTTATTAGCTCGACACAATGCCACAAAACCCTTTTTGTTTCCAAAAATTGCTGGTGATCCATCGGTTGTAATCACACTAATTTATATATTGGTAGCTTGTAGTTTCTTACAAAATTGAAGAAATCGTCTTATATATCTTTGCCACAGGCCTTTCCCTCCAGAGGAATGATTGTCAAAAATTTTTCCTTAGCCAACATTTCATTGTATACCATCCAAATAAAAATACACAGCTGGGCAGTGTCTGTCATATCGGTGGATTCGTCGAACTGTAAAGAAAAGTATGTACATTTCATGATATCATGTTTTAGTTTATCTGCCATGTGCTGACTCATGACTTCAATACACCTTGTGACAGTCAGACGAGATACCTGAAGTTCTCTAATAGCAGACATTATTTCTGTTTTACTTTCGAAATCTCCAAATTAGGTCTCACCCGCTTCAATAAATTCTTCCTTCACAGCCGATTCATCTTCGAATGGTTTCTTATGTTTCGCCAATATATGAGATATTATAAGCGACGCGATCGTAGCAGGTTTTGATTGTTTGGCTGGTCTTGTGAACATGGTTCGTTCTTTTTTCAAACAAGATATCAAATCACGTACTTTTCGTTTTTTTAATTCACTCTGTGGCGGAAAAACTTTTTCATAGGTTTTGTGAATCGTTTTATGATGATTATTACCACGCTTAGGTATTGCAACTGACGAACGACAAATAAAACAAATGCACTCGTCTTTCGCCATACAAAAGAAAAATTCGTCCTCCCAATAGTTATTGAAATTATAGGTTTCAGATTTCTTCTCTGAACTCATTTTGTACTATTTAATAATGAACTTTGTATAGTAGTATTGCCTTCAAGTTATAGTTCAGTATGACTCCAATTCCTGGAGGCGCAATATCTATATAGGTGTGAACGAGAGTCTCGTATGTTCCCGTCAACCGCGCCGCCCGAAATTTCTAGAAAAGTGGCAAGAATAAAAAACGCGGCTTTTCTTTGACAAGTACCGCGCGTTCCTTTGATAAAGCCGCCTTTTGCAGCTTGCTAAGTGTTATTCTATTACGTTATAAATGTTTGTAGTTTAGTTACATACTTATTAAATTTTTTTTTCTTCTCGAAATCTACTCAAAAATCACTCACGATCTACCGTTTGAGCACTCCTGGTCTAGATGCATAACTAAAGGATAAATATTATCGACTGAGTTCTAATGGTGGTTCTTTTAACAAGACTCTGAGGCTGTAGATTGGGCTAGAGACGATAGTGATAACTTTTTAGATATTCAAAACAAATTGACAGGATTCGAGAATTTAATCAATGTTTATCTGCCATGTTAGTTGACTATCGAAAGTAAGACCCAAAAAGTTTGTGCTGTCATTTTCCATAAGGGATTCCCTGATAAGGGCGAGGTTCAGCTTATTGTTCTAATGATTCTAGTTAAACAGAGCAAAATGCGATTTTTCTGGTAAAAATAAAAATCATGTATTTCTCCTAGTATTCTTCTAGTTTGTTTATCGCTGTCTGAAGTAATGATGCTGTGTTGGTGTTCATGAATGTAGTGTATATACTAAGACATCGATATATAGGGTTGCTTCGATTAGCGTTTTGATCTCTTTAAGTATGTCTAAATATTTATATATTTTATTCTGTTTTAATAGATAATAGTACTTATTTGTTCGACATAAATAATGCTGGAGTACACTATGATTTCGTGAACCTAATGGGTGGGGTGAATCGAGGATAATACTAAAATTTGTCGGTTTTTACCTATTAATTTGTCTATGATGTTATTGTCGTACTTGTTATCATTATTTTCGTGAAGGAAAACTGTGAGCAAACTATGCCCAAATGTATGAAACGCGGACTGTTCACTAAACTTGTACGTCTCGTGAACTCCTACTAGGCCAATTATGGAATCCTAGGTGTTTCTGTTTTGTTGAGACTATTGGTATATTTCGTGAAAGAAAAAACGCAATAGGTCGGTCAAAATATGATTTTTGCGTACACTCGATATGAATTGTAGGACTTGAATGATTGTTGGACACCTTATTATATCTTAGTTTATTTAAAATATGCGAAATACTGACTATACAAAAACTGGGTAAATGGTTTTGAACAAAATACAGTGACTTCCCAAAGAGTGGGAAAATATTTTTAAATACAAATTCTTTACTTTTCGAAAGTTCTGGGAAAGTTTCGAATTAAGTTAGGGACTATTCCAAGAAATCAACAATAAATTCATCCTGAAGGGCTCTATTTCATATTTTATGCGATGTAACGTAATAACCCAGATAAATTCAAATGAAAGGCCGAATTTTTTTGAATACATAGTACACCCCATATTGAGAAGGTCAGTTTACGATGGGCTAAGTAGACAATCATAAAGGATTTATCTTGTTCATCACTCAAGATTCGGATTCATAGAAATTATTGAACAGATGGGTTAATAAATTAATAAATGGAGTTACCAGAATCAGGTGTGCGACCATTGAGATATTCGTGAGATGATGTACAGGGATGTACTTAAATAATAAATAATTTTCAATACAATACAATTTCAATACTCTATATTGAACACGGACTTTTTGATTTCATGCGGACGAGAATTTTCAATAAATGACTAATTCAAGATAATTAGTCGTTCTCATTATTTGAATATTCGAAAATTAATTATTGAATCGACGAAATTCATTTTTACTTGATTTTTCAACACGAGATTTATTATTTTTAATATGTTTACCTAAGTTCCATCCATTTGAACATTAAATTCACGATAGAAATTGAACAGAACGATTCCATCAATTTTTGGACTTGAAAACCACTAAACAAAATAATAATCATGTTTTTTCGGTCTTCCGTAAACCAACACATACTGATACAATTATACATAACCACTCATTACATCCAATTCAACACAAAGTTGCAGCTTTAAACAGCATGGTATATCGGTTACTCAATTTACCTTTATCAGTAGAAGATTATAATAAAGAGTTAAACATCATCAAATAGGCAGCCATTAATAATTCATATAATCCGGATATGATAGATCTAATCATTCGTAAAAACTGCATCAGAAAGCAATAAATGAAGTATATCCTATTCATTAAGACTATAAAATATTCAACAGTTTAACATTCTGCGATTCTGCAAGTACAAATATTAAATCCTTTCTCGTCAAACAAAATCTTAATATAAGTATATAAAATTGCTAAGCAAATGTTCACATTTCAGTATAAATATAGATTGATGACACAATATATCATTATATATTAATATATTATATACATTAATTACTTCCAGAAGGGTCTGAAATTGAAAATGAAAGTTCCAGCACGCCATCTGAGCCGGAAAAATCGACTATACTCCAATTTATCGCATAGAAGTCTCATTAATGTCGTCGAAATGCGCCATCCTCCGACTTTTCATACTCGACGGAGGGAGAAACAAAAATTGACTCCCGATGCGAAAGCTCAAACGTAATCTTGGAGATTAATGAAATCGGAAGCGAAGTGTTATATGATTACTTTCAGGCACTATAGATATCCTAATTAGTCAGTGAGCATTACAAATTAAACGAGGAAAGCGGGAAAATTGCCCAAACCTGAATAAATCAGAACGTGTTGAAATTATCCGAAGGCGAAGTTCACGCGCTCTGATGCGATCGATACGACTGCTGTGATTTCATGCTCCATGTACGATGGCAGCGACGAACTACGATGACAATTATTACTCGCTGAATGGCTGATAGAAAACTTCTTTGTCTATTGTGATTTCAATAATTTGATTTATGATCAAAATTGATTTACTTTATTCAATTATATAAAACAATGATGTTCGATTTTTGCTATATTCACTAACTTATAACGCGTTTCACCAGACTGAGGATTCATCAGATAAGTAATACTTTTCAATACTTTTAAAAGGATCATGTGTTTTATACAATGTTTGCCAACAAAAATTCACCGCCCCATCTGCCTCAAGATGAACTGGTTTTCGCAGAAATCGCTAGGTTACGTTGGTATCTGATTGAAGCCGGACCAATTTCTGAGTTCAGAGCATGTCAAATCAACCTTCAGCAGCAACAAGTCAAAATTGCGTATAGGAAAATTAACATACCTTTGGAAACATCTTTCAATCTTCTATTCAAAAGTCTTCATGAACTTTTAATATTATACAAACAGTTAAACTACAACAAAACTTTGTTTTCCAACTAAACACTGAGGAAGGGAAAACATCCAAAACGTTATTACGCCAAGCTGCCTATGCTGTCATACGAAATGGGAGAAAAGTAAGAACGTTAACCAGAGAACTAGAAATGTGTCACATGACATTACATCGATTTGTAAAAAAATTGAAAGCTGGTGAAGATCCTACCGTAGGTTATAAAACCAAATCAGAGTTTACCACGGAACAGGAAAAAGAGCTAGTTAACTACACTCTAAAGTGTTCATCTATATTCACCCCTATAAAAATAGTCGCATCGCCCTACTTTTACGACAATACTGTATAAACTTTTAGGTTGGTCATTCAAGAGTCGCTTGGTAACTTTCAGAAGTGTAAAATAAAAATATATAATTCAAAAGAGATGAGTTTATGATGGAAAATATCAACACTTTTCGAGTTAATGAAAAATTAAAAAATTCTACCATCTTCAAACATTCGCGAAGAAACCAATCAACTAGCATCGAATAGTGTTTCCTCCCCAGGACTTAATTACTGCCAGTATACGTCTCGGAAGCCCCTCGAACAAATTTTGGATGTACTCTTGAGACACTGAGTTCCAAATTTCAGGAAGCAGATTTTCTAGTTCTTGCAGTGTTCTACAAGGCATCCTACGTTGCTGAATTTGCGACTCCATGTCCGAAACATGTTCTATGGGATTCAAGTCGGGACTTCTGTCTGGCCATCTTAAAATATCAATTTCGGTATTTTGTAGAAATATTGTAACTAATCTAGCTGCATGAGGCCGAGCATGACCATGCATATAAATGAAGTTTTCGCCAATCAATGGGCAAAAGGGAACAACATGGGGTTCAAGGATATCTGCGATGTATCTGGCCGCTATCATTCTTCCATTATTCACTAGGACTAACTGAGTTCGACCAATGCCTCCCCACACCATTTACTGAGCCCCTCCGAAGTTTTCGGTTTGCGGATATTGCATTGCTGATACGGTTCCCCAGGTCGTCTGTATACAGGCATGAGTCTATCATTTGAAACTAGACAGAACCTGCACTCGTCGGAAAAGAGAACATTCGACCATTGAGAATACCCCAATTTGCATGTTCCCTCGCAAACTGAAGTCTTGCAACTCGATGCTCTCTGGTGAGAAGCGGGCCGGTAGAAGCCACCCTTGGTCTGATATCGTCTTTTCTGAGCCTGTTCCTAACAGTTTGCAATTAAATATGCACATTTCTGGAAAGTTCAAGTTCATTCTGTAGCATTCTTGCCGTACAGTGCCAAATTCTTGGTGAAGTTAAACGAAGCCAACGATCATCAACTGGTGTTGTTATCCGATTTTTTCCCTGTCCAGCCCTTCTTCCATATTCCCCTGTTTCGTGGTACCGATTAATGGCTCTTGAAATAGTGCCTTGGTTAACATTCAACAAATTAGCCACGCAACGTTGGCTTCACCCCTCCTCTAGAAGTGTTACAATTCTTACCACTTCATGATCACTCAAATAGCGTTCAGGACGTTCAACAGCCATTACAATAAATTCAAAGATTCGAAAATCAACAAGAAACACAGAATACTTGCATTAATTTAGCGTGAAAACTGAAGAGAACTTGAATGAATACTGATAGTCAAATAAACTCATTCTTGTTTCAGGCGTGTTTGAGATCATATGGAAACAAATGTTACTACATAGATAAGATTTTTCTTCCCCTCATATGTCCAAAAACATATGTTGACAAAGAAACTGCGATCGAGCTGCTTAATCGATTGTGAAATTCAGAATAACAGGTGATGCGACAATTTTTGTGGTGTGTGTATTCTAACCCATTCTCCATGAACTTCTAAAAAGCCATTTAACTTGGGTATTTCGGCATAATATGCTATACAAATTTCCTCAAGAGAGTAGATTTTTTGGACCATCTGTGGTTTCATCCAGTATGCTGATCTGGAAAATTCACATTTTTGAGGAAATTGCTCAACCCTGTTATATATATTTGGAAAGATTAAAAAATACTCTTCTATACAAGTTTCGAAAACCATTTTTGAATACGTCTCTGGATTTCACTCAAAAAAGTGCCCGTACAATGTCCAAATAGTTGTCACCTATTTATGATAGCAACCGAGAGAAATTTGATAAAATACAGAAATCTGGTATAACTCGATCAGTTTTTACCAGTGAATTCTCCTCGTGAGTTGAGGGGAGGGACATTTGCAGCATTTCACGTAGCTACCATACTAAAACATCGAAAATGGGACACCCTGTTCACATAGATTCCTGAACGTAATCACTTGAAATCTAAGGTGGATTCAAGAATAAGCAAGTGACATTGAAAATTCAGGAAGCATCAGTAAAATCGACATAGAATAAATGGAACAAAACAAAATCTCGTGATATCTTGAGCTATCGCGAATACAATTTATAAATCTCCCGTGGGCTTTGCAGCAAAGCCACATCCGTTGTCGAGGTATTAAAAACTCAGAAAACTATTCCTCTTACTTAGTGTCCCTCTAAAATGTAAGATTTCATTCTGAATAAAAACGAGTTGAATGTATGAATAGAAACATCAATATTCTTTCCCATTGTTAGTCTTACGAGCTCTGGATTTATATTTTTCACAAGAAGACAAAAATTCAATGTCTAGAGTATAATAAATGGATCGAAATAAAATATTGTCCAAAAATTGTATTTTCTTGAAACAGGAGAAAAGCTTGGAATGCCGTCAAATTTCCATAGGAAAGTCAGAAAATTTATTGATTGAACTAATTAGGTATATATTTTTCAATGGGAATTTCAACTCACTCAACTGCCTCTCATATATTCCATATCATATCGAAGATAGTTCTTACTAAAATGTTTCTCATAAGCAATATATTCACGAAACAACTACTGAAGAAAATGAATATTTTATTATATGTGCTAATGAAAATTTGTGCATGGAAGAAACGTTATTATGCCAAGCTGCCTATGCTGTCATACAAAATGGGAGAAAAGTAAAAACGTTAACCAGAGAACTAGAAATGTGTCACATGACATTACATCGATTTGTAAAAAAATTGAAAGCTGGTGAAGATCCTACCGTAGGTTATGAAACCAAATCAGTGTTTTTACCTCGGAACAGGAAAAAGAGCTAGTTAACTACACTCTAAAGTGTTCATCTATATTCACCCCTACAAAAATTGTCGCATCGCCCTACTTTTACGACAATACTGTATAGACTTTTAGGTTGGTCATTCAAGAGTCGTTTGGTAACTTTCAGAAGTGTAAAATAAAAAGATATAAGTCAAAAGAGATGAGTTTATGATGGAAAATATCAACACTTTTCGAGTTAATGAAAAATTAAAAGATTCTACCATCTTCAAACATTCCCGAAGAGACCAATCAACTAGCATCGAATAGTGTTTCCTCCCCAGGACCTAATTACTGCCAGTATGCGTCTCGGAAGACCCTCGAACAAATTTTTGATGTACTCTTGAGTCACTGAGTTCCAAATTTCAGGAAGCAGATTTTCTAGTTCTTGCAGTGTTCTACAAGGCATCCTACGTTGCTGAATTTGCGACTCCATGTTGTCCGAAACATGTTCTATGGGATTCAAGTCGGGACTTCTGGCTGGCCATCTTAAAATATCAATTTCGGTATTTTGTAGACATACTGTAACTAATCTAACTGAGTTCGACCAATGCCTCCCCACACCATTTACTGAGCCCCTCCGAAGTTTTCGGTTTTGCGGATATTGCATTGCTGATATGGTTCCCCAGGTCGTTTGTATACAGGCATGAGTCTATCATGTGAAACTAGACAGAACCTGCACTCGTCGGTACAGAGAACATTCGACCATTCTAGAATACCCCAATTTGCATGTTCCCTCGCAAACTGAAATCTTGCAACTCGATGCTCTCTGGTGAGACGCGGGCCGGTAGAAGCCACCCTTGGTCTGATATCGTCTTCTCTGAGCCTGTTCCTAACAGTTTGCAATCAAATATGCATATTTCTAGTAAGTGCAAGTTCATTCTGTAGCATTCTAGGTGTACAGTGCCGAACTCTTAGTGCAGTTAAACGGAGCCAACGATCATCAACTGATGTTGTTATCTGATTTCTTCCCAGTCCAGCCCTTTTCCATACTCTCCTGTTTCGTGGTACCGATTAATTGCTCTTGAAATAGTGCCTTGGTTAACATTCAACAAGTTAGCCACGTAACGTTGGCTTCACCCCTCCTCTAGAGGTGTTACAATTCTTATCACTTCATGATCACTCAAATAGCGTTCAGGACGTTCAGCAGCCATTACAATAAATTCAAAGATTCGAAAATCAACATGAAACACAGAACACTTGCATTAATTTAGCGTGAAAACTGAAGAGAACTTGAATGAAAACTGATTGTCAAATGAACTCATTCTTGTTGCAGGCGTGTTTGAGATCATAATGTTACTACGTAGATAAGATTTTTTCCCTCATATGTCCAAAAACATGTGTTGACAAAGAAACTACGATCGAGCTGCTTAATCGATTGTGGAATTCAGAATACCAGGTGATGCGACAATTTTTGTGGTGTGTATTGCAACCCATTCTCCATGAACTTCTAAAAAGCCATTTAACTTGGGTATTTCGGCATAATATGCTATACAAATTTCCTCAAGAGAGTAGATTTTTTGGACTATTTGTGGTTTCATCCAGTATGCTGATCTGGAAAATTTACATTCTTGAGGAAATTGGTCAACCATGTTATATAAATTTGGAAAGATTGAAAAATACTCTTCCATACAAGTTTCGAAAACCATTTTTGAATACGTCTCTGGATTTCACTAAAAAAGTACCCGTACAATGTTCAAATAGTTTTCACCTAATTCTGATAGCAACCGAGATATTGGCATATGTAGAAATTTGATAAATTACAGAAATCTGGTATAACTCGATCAGTTTTTACCAGTGGATTCTCCTCGTGAGTTGGGGAGAGGGACATTTGCAGCATTTCACGTAGCTACCATACTAAAACATCGAAAATGGGACACTCTGTTTACATAGATTCCTGAACTTAATCACTTGAAATCTAAGGTGGATTCAAGAAAAAGCAAGTGACATTAAAAATTCAGGAAGCATCAGTAAAATCGACATAAAATAAATGGAACAAAACAAAATCTCGTGATATCTTGAGCTATCACGAATACAATCTATAAATCTCCCGTGGGCTTTGCAGCAAAGCCACATCCGTTGTCGAGGTATTAAAAACTCAGAAAACTATTCCTCTTACTTAGTGTCCCTCTAAAATGTAAGATTTCATTCTGAATAAAAACGGGTTGAATGTATGAATAGAAACATCAATATTCTTTCACCATTGTTAGTCTTACGAGCTCTGGATTTATATTGTTCACAAGAAGACAAAACTCAATGTCTAGAATATAATAAATGGATCGAAATAAAATTTGAATTTGGGAGGCTTTTACTTGGTGAAATTCCATTATCAATAATAAAAAACAAGTACTGTGTTTTAAGGAATTTCACTTAATAATTGCGATTCGTAACGCGTTTCACTACACCGTAGCTTCTAAAGTTTCCCAAAGATCTACCTTCCAATATTTATTATCTGTATACAAAATTTCAAACTGTGGGTCGAAAGAATGATTATTTTCTAAGAGATGTTTCGCGTAATTTGAATCTGATTTTTTATTTGAAAAACAGCGTTTATGTTCCGATATTCTAATATTAAAGAGAAAGGCCAACGCATATGGCTCAAAGAGGATATGAAGATCCAGTACAACAGGAAGGACGTTGCAAACATATATTTGAAGGTAATCCATACGGAATTATTGTTTAGATTGCACCCTGTTGAGTTTGATATTTTAGACTCTGAATCCAGATACGATGTCAAAATTTTAATTCATAAAAAGTTTCAGCAACAACAGAAAAAGTTGAATTCACTTAAATTCAAAATGTCTCCACCCAAACCTTCAACTGATAAATTTTCAGACCATAAATTTTTTGACAGATTCACTTATTTGACTGATACCGATTTTACACAACCACAAAAAGATCTATTAGAAAAAGGATTCAAACATAATTTACATCCAAAACATAATAAAACTAATTTTGAACAGTTAGGCATAGACTCCGAAATCATTCTCAAAAACTCCAAAGATAATATTTTAGCCGAACATCAAACAGCAAAAATCATCAAAGAAGACTTTTCGAAATTATCACCTCATTGCAATTCCGATTATAAGATAATAAAAACAATTCGTGAAAATAGTACCAAGAACGATTTAGTATTCACTAAAGCAGATAAAGGTAACACCGTCATTGCGATTAGTAAAACCGATTATATTTCTAAAACTGAAGAATTCTTAACAGCCGGAAACTATATAACATCAACTAAGGATCCTACCGCAAAATTTCAGAAAGTGGTTAAAAACATAATTTCGACAGCAAAATCATTAATTACAGACCAAGAAAAATATAAATTCATTAACTCCAATCCACAATCCCCTGAATTATATTCGTTGATAAAACTTCATGAACCTAATTACCCTATTAGACCTGTTGTTTCTTATGTAACGGCACCTTCGTTCAAACTTTCAAAATTCCTCAACGACTTGCTAATAAAACATTGCAATTTTAAATCTAAATTTTCGGTCAAAAATTCATTCGAACTTATTGCCAATATCAAAGATACCACTATACCACCTAATTCCAAACTCATTTCTTTCGATGTTAAGAATCTATTTCCCAACATTCCTCCGAAAGATACGTATTACTTAGTTGAAGAATTATTAGAAAAGAATCATGTCAATACTCTCATTAAATCAGATATTCTTTCATTATTTATATTCATTTCATATTCACTATTGAAGACGTCTTGATTATGGCAATCCGTTAAGTCCTTTGTTAGCAGAAATTTTCATGAATAACTTAGAGAAACTAATTCATAATCATCCACTCAGTAAATATTGTTTATACTGGTATCGCTATGTAGACGATATCATTATTTGCTTCACAGGAACAGATAGACGAAATCATATAAATTCATTACATCCAAAAATTGCATTCACAACCGAAATAGAAAGCAATAATTCGATAAATTTCTTAGACGTAACAATTTCGAATGAAAATGGAAAACATGTTTTCGCAATTTACCATAAGCCGTCACATACAGATATTATAATACATAACTCGTCGTGTCATCCATATCAACATAAAATGTCAGCATTCAATAGTTTTTTATTTATGAAGTTTACCCTGTCGATAAATTGAAACAAAAATTACACACCTTAACCTACGTTGGCATTACAAGTGAGAAACTGAAATCATTCTTAAGTAGCAATAATTTCAATAAATCTTTCCAAACTAATAATAATTTAGGCAAATATATAAAAATAATAAAACCAAACCAGGTAAAAACAATAAATCAGGTGTTTATAGATTGAATTGCAATGACTGTGATAATTTCTACATTGGTAGAACACATTGAAATTTTAATATTAGAATATCGGAACATAAACGCAGTTTTTCAAACAAAAAATCAGATTCAAATTACGCGAACCATCTCTTAGAAAATAATCATTCTTTCGACCCACAGTTAGAAATTTTGCATACAGATAATAAATATTGGAAGGTAGATCTTTGGGAAACTTTAGAAATCAATAAATACAAACACTCAGGTAGACTCATCAATGAACAAGTCGATTTAAGCCCTTCACCTCTATTGAATCTTTTCGGGGAGCAATCTATTCCTTAATTTTATTGGATATACCTGTCATAAATAACCACTTAAGAAGAAGCAACCCAATAAGCTTTTAATTACTCAAGAACATTTCTATTTATATTCTCATTCTTATTTTCTGTACATTCATTCGTCTGAAGAAGCTGCGGTATAGTGAAACGCGTTACGAATCGCAATTATTAAGTAAAATTCCTTAAAACACAGTACTTGTTTTTTATTATCGAAATAAAATATTGTCCAGAAAATTGTATTTTCTTGAAACAGGAGAAAAGCTTGGAATGCCATCAAATTTCCATAGGAAAGTTAGAAAATTTATTGATTGAACTAGTTAGGTATATATTTTTCAATGGGAATTTTAACTCACTCAACCGCCTCTCATATATCCCATATTATATCGAAGATAGTTCTTACTAAAATGTTTCTCATAAGCAATATATTCACGAAACAACTACTGAAGAAAATGAATATTTTATTATATGTGCTAATGAAAATTTGTGCATGGAAGAAACTTGGATGATCAAACTCGCTTCTTCTTTATGCTGAGCGGAAAACTTTACCCTTAAACTATCAAAACGAGAACGAACAGCTGTTTAAGTTCTTAAATTTTATGTAGGTAGGAACCTCTTGCATTTTCGAACAGTGCTGCGCTTTTTAATTGGGTTATTATGTTGGCAGCAGTAATCCTGAAAGTTATCACCATTGACAATTACAAAGAATGGCAATTTCACAAGAACAAAGATTATTGAAAGTTTTAAGTGTTTCAGTCATTCTTTCCTTCGTTGTTTGATCTTTCCAGAACTGAAAATTGCAATTTTTAATCTGTACAGGATGTTCATTTAGTGTTTAATCGTTGCATAACCGTGTTTCTGTTGGATATATTGAAAACTCTAACACGTATTTAAATATTTTGACCGAATTTTTTGAGCCACATTTGGAAAATGTTCCGCTTGCAGACCTCAAAACAAAGTGGTTTCAACAGGCCGGCGCGCATAATCCAGGCGCTTCGGTCCAAATGATATTCTGGGAGATCACTGGATTGGCACAAGGAATTCCGAATAATGGCCCTCGAAATCCCCTGATCTCAGCCCATCGGACGTTTTCATATGGGGTTTTGTCAAAAACCAAATTTACCTCTCGCTGCCGAAAAGTAGAAAGGATTTGGTTAACCAATTCCAGGATGCTATTGACCAAATTCGTGAAATTCAACTACTGAATTATGTGAATTCGGTCAGAAGAAGATGCAGATTATGTAAAGAGAATTTGAGCATCTCCTCTCAAACTGGCATTGCATTTTCCTGAATCTTCATTTTTCATTCAATAATTCAACACAGAAATGAGAGCTTAATTTTTTTATAGGATAAGATTTCTATTGGTTAAGAGTTGGAATGAGAAAGTTATGTCTCCGGTTAAAAATCCATCTCGAAATTGTGTTCTAGATTTCAACGTTCTGAAATATTTTTGAAAACGAAATTTCAAGAATGCGTCAGATTTCAGTTTTTCCCAATTAACGGTGAATGTCCTCGAAACTGGTTTCCACTATTTCGCAGATCTCACAAGAATCATGAACACATCTCTCTTGATATAAAGATCACCAGCAGCGCAACCAGACTCCACTTTCAATTGAATGGGAAATTCAATAATATTTCATTATATTTTTTGTCGTTCTAATACTGCAGAATTCCTTTACAGCTATCACGACTCTTGCTTACGAGAACGTTTCCTGTGGTTTTCATCTTCTCCTATTCAACATCGATAGTTAATTCGAATTATTATATAATATTTCCATGTTCACAGGCTAATTCTACTTATATTGCCATAGAGTATTATTTTGCGAATGTCTAGATTCCTATCTCAAAACGAGATTCGGTTAGAAATTACTTTTCATTTTTTGAAAAATACGTAATAATATCACCTTATTATACAGGGTGTAACATAATAGTATGTCACAACTTGAGGGGAAATCTACGTGCAATTTTAAGAAACAAAGTTTATATAAACATAAGTCCGCAAACGCTTCAATACGGAGCTACAGGGTGTTGAAATTTCCGGAAAAAATTGGTTTTTTCTCCAAAACTCCTTCAGTTTTTGGGATATTCAGCCTAAATTTGGAATGCTAGCTATTTTTACAGTCTCCATCATTACATGTCCTTGATTTCAACTGAAATTCACAAGGTGTTTTCTTTTCCGAGGCCATGTCTCCTTTTGTCCTTTGAAAATTTTTGTACTATGCCACTGATCAGAGTACGATCAATTTTCCTCATATTCGTTCAATTTAGAAACTTTTTTGACAATTGTAGTTTTTTCGTATCTTCAACCATTTTTGAGTGAAAAATTATTGAATTTGAATTATTTGAACTGTATGTTATTCGCTAAATAAAAAAATAATACAAATACTCGATAGGTATTCCCAAAATTTGCTTTTATTTTAATAGCTCGTCTTCTGAGACGGAACTAATATTTATTCAATATCAAACAACAACTAAATAAATTGCTGGAAGTGTCCTCCACCTACAAGAATACAGGCCTCTGTCCTTCTTCGCATATTATCACGCACTCTTTGAAATATTCCTGGGGTATTTCTTATCGTGTCACAAGAGGTTATTATTCGATTTCTCAATTCTTCTACAGTGTTCACTGGAGTGGTATAAACTAAACTTTTGAGATATCCTCATAAGAAAAAATCTGAAGTATTTAAATCTAGGGACCTAGGAAGCCATGGTTCTGGACCACCCCGACCTATCCATCGATTGTTGAATGTATTATCCAAGAATTCCCAAGCTTCTAACTAAAATGTGCTGGTGCCCCCTTATACATGAACCACATTATGTGTCTCAACAAAAGTGGCACATCCTAGATCAATAAAGGTAACTCCTCCTGAAATTGCCGATAAGCGGGACCCTTTAGTCTGGCCCAATCAAATAATTTCCAATTATTCCGACCAGACATTTAGTGAGAATTGTTCTTGATGATGAGATTCTTCAATCAAATGGGGGTTTTCCTCAGCACCATAATGATTCTTGTGAAAATGTGATAGAAGTTCTCGAAAAGTTAGCTTCGTCTGTGAACATTATTTCACTATCAAAATGAGCATTTTCTCTAATTTTATCTAAGAACCATCGGCAGAAATTCAGTCTTGAAGGAAAATCTCGAGGAAGTTGAGTTTGGACAAGTTGAATATGAAACAGATACAATAAAATCTCGTGTAGAATCCTCCAAACTAGAACATGTGAAATATTCAACTGATTTCCAATTTTTCTTGTACTCACATGAGCATTCGAACCAATACAATCCAAAACTTCTTTCTCAATATCTGGAGTTCTCATAGTTTGTTTATTGAATGAATGTTCGCCTGTCTGGTGTTACTCAATTTGGAAAGCGCACCTGATATAATCGCCTACCTTCTGTTGTGTTTCCGTGAGCCAGACCGTACATGTAATGGATACCAGCCAATTCGGCGTTAGTAAAATTAGCCATTTTTTCTTACAGCCATAACTTCAAAAGTCTTAAAGCTAATCGCTAATTTGATAAACAATTCGAGCATACACTGATTCAACTTTAGCAACTGTCAAAATAAATAAATAAATGAAAAAAATCAGAGCCTACTAGTCATGTTTTATTATTAAAAGTGTTTTCAATTCAGCGATGCATACAATCGTTTGATAATTTTTTGCTCGAGAACGATTGGAGGTACGAAAAAAATGACAGGTGTCAAAAAAGTTTCTAAATTGAACGAAGATGACGAAAATTCATTATACGCTGATCAGTGGCGTACGGCAAAAAAGTTCGAGAGAACAAAAGAAGACATGGCTTCGGAAAAGAAAACTCCTTGTCGATTCTAGTTGAAATTTAGGACGTGTAATGATGGAGGCTGTAAAAATAGCTTTCATTCCAAATTTGGGCTGAATATCTCAAAAACTGCAAGAGTTTCGAAGAAAAAAACAATTTTTCCGGAAATTTCAACACCGTATAGCTCCGTAACGAAGCTTTTGCGGACCTATGTTTATATGAACTTTTTTTCTTAAAATTGCACGTAGATTTACCCCCTCGAGTTGTGACATACTATCATGTAACACTTTGTAAAGAAGCTATATTTATATAAAACTATCGAAAAGCAAATGGTCGTGATACACAAATTTTCAATATCTAATTAGTGAACATCCAATACCGCTTCATTGTTTCACATTATTTAACCTGAACTATATTTGTATGTTAATAACAAACGCGTTTTCCCTGTTTTCAACGAATCCAAACCATTACTAAAATTACCTATATTGTATCTGCGGCCCTATTGTACCCTTTATTGCGGAACTATTCAGTTCGTGAGCTATTTAATCCCAAGCAATTTCGTTGAAGCAAATTTACCGGGACGGTTCAATCAGGACTTAAATTGTCAGAGTTTCAAACACAATATATTTTGAAAATCGTTAAACAGATGAGATAGTGTGGTTAAAGAGAAATGAATTATATTTCTGAAAACTATTTCATTTATGAATATTTCGAATGTGTTTGAACATACGTTCGTTACACAGATTCTTAGAATAGATTTGAAGGGTATCGTTACGTGTTATTATGTGAATAGTAGATATATATATATATATATATATATATATATATATATATATATATATATATATATATATATATATATATATTCTTTTGAAAAGAGAGGATTTACAAATTACAATTTGAATAATTGTATTTACAATAAGTGCTTATATCTATAATTTTGGTGTGTGTCAGAAAAAAAACACAAGTGTGAGCTCAGGAAATGTAACAGGGGAACTATACTATTTTGTATATGATTCAATAAATGAGTGAAAAAACCTGAGGAAAAAACTCTTTCTCTGCTATTG
Source organism: Cryptolaemus montrouzieri (assembly GCA_013387265.2). Classification (NCBI taxonomy): domain Eukaryota; kingdom Metazoa; phylum Arthropoda; class Insecta; order Coleoptera; family Coccinellidae; genus Cryptolaemus; species Cryptolaemus montrouzieri. The sequence continues at coordinate 34,698,920 of JABFTP020000103.1, forward strand.
CTAGTGCAATAGCTTTTCTGTTTATGTTGTGTGAGTTACGTTTGTACATAAAGTGTACCAAAGATTTTTCAGCTTAGCCGCTTCATTCTCTCTTGATTTCCAAACGAAGACAAGGGTAAAAGGAAGGGGGTTTGGGACAGGAATCTGTAACATTGGAAAAAGAAAATCAGCAGAAAAATATTTCAACAATCATACTTCTTATATGTCTAAACAAATCTAAGAAAAGGTTTTACATAGCAAGCAAGGTCATGAAACTAAGGACTAAGGAGATAATAAAAAAATACAGAACCTGCGATATTTCCTCAAATTCCCTGTCTGTTTGACCAAGATAGCCCCGATGGTCAGGTTCAGTCTTCCAAGTGATGCTGATTATGATCTATAGATGTTTTAGAATCATTATGGACCCAATAATCTGGGTTAACATCGCCCATATATTATTTCTTCCTGGAACTTGTTTAATTTAAAGAAAAATTTGCAGTCGTTCAAAAAGTATGACAAATGTTCTATAGTAGATAACATAACTAATTGATCGACTAATCGCAATTAAGCTGTGATTTAGTTGAAATAAGCTGACTGTGAAGTAAATTTATATACAGAGAGGTTGGTGATACAGGAAATGTTCCTAAGGTGGACCATTTGCAACAAATGGAATCATAATTACTGCTTTAAAAAAATAAACCGTTCCTGACTTATTCATTTTTCGAAGTTATCTGCAAAAAAATTTCACAATCAGCTTGATTCCAAATTACGAACGATCATACCAGATGACCTGGACAAGGAAGAAAACGCACTGTAATTCGGCTGTCGAAGTTCGCTTCATTCGAAAGAAGACAACAATTATATACAGTTATCAACGAAATAAACACCTCAAAAAAGTCTAGGGAACACTTCTGAATGTCGATATATCGTATCCAGAACGATCAATATGGATGATTTTTTCTAAGAAATGAACACCTGCATCAATTTCTCACCAAATTATGTAGAGTGCCGCAACAGATTTCAGTTTTTTTTTATAAAAAACTAAAAATGCAGCAGATGCGACGCTGCTTTATAATCATTTCATGTATTCAGTGTTTGAAATCAGTTAGTTGGCACTTTGTTTCTGTTGTAAGCACAAATAAAAGATTCAAGTTTTGTGATTCGACCATGGAAAGACGACATTTGACTAGAAGAGATGTTACGAGCCGTTGGCATGCTCCAAGCTGGGAGCTCACAACGGGAAGTATCCAGGGTTCTGGGAAGTAGCCCAAGTGCCATAAACAGTTCATGGTCGCGTTTCAATGAAACAGGTAGCGTAGAAGAACGCCATACAGGTCGTTTCAGGATTACTACTGTCGCCCAAGACCGATTTTTGGTTTTACAACCAGAAGAGATCGTACTACCACAGCATCTCAATTAGCTCAAGAGCTAGCACGAGTTCATAATGTACATGGAAATCGCGCTGCTCGTTTAGCTTGGTGCCAAGAACACGTAAACTGGGATCAAGAGAGGTGGGCCACAGTTCTCTTCAGTGATGTATCTAGATTTAATTATTATCCCGATTCGGGAGTGAACCTGGAAAGCAAAACCGTCTCCAGCATGCTCGAGAAGTTGTTAGACAGGGAGGCGAATCAGTGATGTTTTGGGGAGGTATACGCCTTGCTGGAACAACTGACCTCGTTTTCATACAGAACAACCTCACGGGAAATTCTTACGCAAATGAGATAGTTTTACCTGTAGTGGTACCGTATCTCCAAACAATGGGTCAAAATCCACTCCTCCAACAAGATAATGCCCCTCCTCATCGTGCAAGAGTTGTCTTGAACGTTCTTGAAGAGAACGATATCGATCTTCTACCATGGCCATTCTGCTTCCCACATCTGAATCCCATCGAGCATGTGTGGGACACCCTAGAAACAAATCCCCTGCGTCAAAACGTCTTCCATCATGAACAGGAGCTTCGATTAGCAGTTCAGGGGGCTTGCAATGACATAGGCCAAAATGTAATAGACAATTTAATATTGAGCATGCCGCGACGATGCCAAAGTGTCATTAATGACAGAGGTGGACCTTCTGGGTACTGAAAAATATATGAGTGCTTTCCTATCGTTTCGAAAATATTAGTTCAGGATTTTTTTTGTGTTTTACCAAATTTCGTCATTTTCAAATTTCAAATTTTTTTATAATAGGTGCTTTGGAGAAGTCAAATATCATTTTGTTTTCTTGAGAATACATTACATACAATACATCCTAACAAAACCGAAAGATTTCTATAAATTCGAATCATCAAATACATATTTTAAAGATATTGGTAAGTGTTCCCTAGACTTTTTGAGGTGCTTATATCCAATTATAAATACCAAAAATTCAAAAATTCATCTCTCAACATATTTTGGACGGATAAGTGAAAATATCGCAGATAACCTTTCCAAATTGAAATCTAAAGGTGCATTCAGACCTTAAAATAAATTATGATCACCCTTTTTCAACGCCAAAAATCCTATAGAGAATTTAAACAAACACAAGTTATCTTGTCCATACGGAATAATTTCTACATTTGCCAGACTGGTGATTCCTTTAAAATTGAATATAAAGAACATCAGCCAACTACTCTATCCAAAATGGCTACTCGCTTCCAAGTATTGATAAATTAGAAGTCTGAAAATAATCCCACAAAGTAGAAAACTCAATTATATAGGTAAAAGAGCCATTATAAGTATTTGGGGAACGAATTTATCCATAAATTTAAAAATTTGCTATGGATCCCGTGAATTGGTCGTCTGTGTGAATAAGTTTCGGGATCTGGCCGATGGTCCGTTCTCCAGGGTGGGAATGATTGACAACGAAGCATGATGAGCTCTTCTGGGACAAAATCATCCAGAGTAAAAGAGTCTTCCATTCAGATCTCCGGGAGGAACTGCCTCGAGGGGTCCATGATGCGACTAATCGAGCACTCCTCCGGCGAATTCACGTTCTAGAAAAGAAAACAAACTCTTGATAGAGTACTGCAATATCAGAGGACTGGGGCACACCAACGTCAATATCGATGCAATCAACCAGCATCTGCCTAACGCACAACCCCATGTGCTGGCCCTAACCGAAATCCAAATAAGTCAGACAACTCAGACCACAAGCTTATATCTGCCACAGGAACCATTGCGCTGCCGCAAACCAAGAACCTAAACCATCCAGACGCATTTGGCACTATAACCGTGCTAATTGGGATGAGCTGCTTGAATGCTTTTCGTTCTTCCCATTCAGTGATTCAGTGTTCTCAAAGAATTCTGTGCTAGATTCATCTAATGCAATTCCACCTACAAATTCTTCCATGGCAGAATCAAGTTCAGAGTCCGCACTGTGAGACGGGCTCTCGAGCAGCTGAACTGCAAGAAGGCAGTTGGTCTAGACGAAATACCGTCAACCGTCTTGAGAAAATGTGCTACGGAAATGGCACCCAATCTTAACTGTTTCAGATTTCTGATGAAAGCGACAATTCAACTGATCCCAAAGAAAGGAAAGAAGTATTTACCCCAAAACTACGACCTTGTTGCACTTCCTCCCATTATGTTCAAAGTGATGAAGAGCGTCATAAATGATGAACTCATCAAATATATTGAGTTGCAGGGAATTATTAACGGCCGTCAGTATGGTTTTCGTAGGCAAAGATTGACAGGAGATCTGCTCGCCTACGTCACTCATGTTTGTACAACAACGATGGGAAAGCATGGGGAATCTAGAGCAATAGCCCTCGAGATCTTTAAAGCCTTCGATAGGATTTGGCATGCCGCCTTGTTGAATAAACTTGCTGCATTATAGGGTTCCCGAAAAATTACAGGGTTGGATAAGTAGCTTTCTTCCAAATAGATCAATACAAGTTGTGGTCGACTGTATAATATCTGATTGTTTCCGGTTGCAAGCAGGAGTACCTCAGGGATCCATTCTTTCGCCAACCTTGTTTCTGTTGCAGATAAACGATCTTCTATCATCTACAGAGAACAAGATCTTCGATTTTGCATTGTACATTGGTTTCGTCTTTCAGTAGTCTGCGGCCGATGACAGCTGCGGGATATCAGCGTCAGAGATGTCAACAAATTAACAAATTAAATTCTTACTTACAGAGGATATCTGAGTAGGGTCACTTGAACCTGGTGAGCTTCAACGCAAGCAACTACGTTTTCTAGAAAGGTCTCCGCTGGAGAACCTCCTCTAATGATGCAGGGCCAACAAATTGCATCCAAAGAGTCGATGCACCTTCTCGGAGTAACGGTCAACTCCGGGTTTTGCTGGCATGAACATGTATCAGCGATAGCTAAGTCGGCATCAGCTAAACGTAGTTTTATTTTCAGAGCCAAGCGATACTTCACGTCATCTCAGCTGTTGCTTTCATATAAGGCGTAGATTCAACCTGCTTTGGAATATTGTTCCCATGTATAGGGATTTGCGCCCAAACATTCGTTGCGGATGTTGAATAGTGTGCAACAACGGGCTGTGCGCCTCATCGACCGAGATCACCCGCGATCTCCAACCGCTGGCAGTTACAGATACTTCCACGGAAGATGTTCCAAGGAGCTGAAAGACCTTGTTCCGGGAAAGCTCATGTTTTGCCGCAACACTAGGCTGGCAAGGAGTTCTCATGATATGGCGGTATATTTAACGACCCCTCCAACCTCTCTCTATAAGAATTCCTTCGTTTACAGGGCCGGTGAGTGGAACTCGCTTCCGTCCAACATCTTCCCAACATCCTACAATTTGGCCCTCTTCAAGAAGCGAGTAAACAGGTAACTCAATTCTTCCCAGGCGCCCACTCATGTAGTGTAACAGGTTAACCTACTAGTGGGAAGTGCGCATGAAAAAAAATTTGGGATTATCTTAGTTTTTTCACTTTTTTTCCAAATTTGATTATAATTTTATAATATTTTTCTACAAATCGAAAGTATATTCAGGTATTTTTCGTCAAATGTTCTGCAAGCTCTACATATAGACAGAAGGAAAATTAAAGTTATAACTATTTCCAAATAATTTCCAAAAGACAAACTGAGGCCGAAATTCATAGAACATTGTGCAACATAGAAACTGGCATCGAAATTAAATCCACCTTCTCTTTTCTATTTTCCACGGCCTAATAATTTGCTTTTCCGAAGGAACTGCAAATTTTTTTATAAAATCGCAAATAAAATGAAAACAAGGTATTTTAGGTATAATGAAACTTAATACCAAGAATAATAAAGTAGAAAAAAACAGGTGCTCGTATTTGAGAGCAATAATTTTTTACAATTCATTTTTATCGCGTTAACAATCTAGTTTTATTGCATTGACAAGTGATTTTGGAGCATCCTGTCTATCAAACAGCATCGAAAAGTACGTTACCCTCAACAATAGCACTTTTCTCATTAAATCAAGAAAAAGTTATAATCTTACTCAAATCTGAGTCAATTCTTTTGGCCAAAGAAGATAATACAATAATTCCGAATATTATGATGGAACAAATTAACTCTAAATGGGTTAAATTTAGCCAAAACCCAGCTCAACAAATAAAGCTTAAAAAAGGTTGTTTTAATGAAAAAAAATTAGTACACCATGCTATTTGAAGTAGCAACGTTATAATCGATCCGTTATAACCGGAAGTGGTATAGCTCTGAAACATGAAAATTGTAGAACAGTATCCATTCGCTCTATTCCCAAATTTTGAAATTGATGGATAAATTCATTCCCCAGGTACCTCTAATGGGCTCTTCAGCGCGGGTATCCTGTATTTCACATAGAAAGTGGAGCACCTGTACATAACCTTCATCCCAAAAGAACTGTCACAGAGCATAATCTCACTGCAAGGCAAAGTGCAGCTCAACACTGAATATTATGATTACTAGATTAGTCCATTGAAATGTTACAATTTAAAGGCCGAATATTGAATTTTTGCATTTTTTAAGGGACTCAATTTTATTTTTGGGGCCTGTAGGGGGGTCAATAGAAGCTTAACCCAAAGTTTGTGGGGTTCTCCATCCTACAGAAAATTTGTGAAGACATAATTTTTAGCCTTTCGCTTCGCCTACAAACCTACACTAACTAAATTAATAAACAAATGTATATCAGAAAACATCTTTCCCGATTGCTTAAACAATTCCCCTCTACAAGAAAGGTGATCATTGTGATATTTCCAACTACCGCCCAATATCCTTGGTTCCAGTTGTCTCCAAAGTTTTTGAGAAAGTTTGTACTCGCAATTTATAGACTATTTCGAAACTAGTTTGCTTGTTTCATGCAGTCAATTTGGTTTCAGGGAATGTAGAAGTACCACAGATGTAATCATTGAATTTGTAAACAACACCCTACATTGTTTTGAACTAGGCCTTTATTCGCTTTCTCTGTTTTTGGACTTGTCGAAGGCTTTCGACTGTGTCTCTCACTCGGCTCTTCTGCTGAAACTGGAACGTTATAGGTTCGGCGGTGACAGTAGAGCTCTCGTTAAATCTTTTTTAACTGATAGATACGAAGTGGTTTTTACGAACCGAAGTGGTCGAATAAGGACAAAATAACAATTGGTGTGCCTCAGGGCTCAATTATGGGCCCCATTCTCTTTTCAGTATTCATAAATGATCTACCCGAGTATCTATCAGACTGTCTAACTGTTTTGTTCGCTGATGACTGTGGCTTGTGATGTTCTGGAAGAGGATGAGGCGGCGAGTGGAAGAACGGAGTTGAGGGCCGTGGAGTGGTTCTTGGGTAACGGATTGAATGTAAATCGTGAAAAAACTGAACTAATATTTTTTAGCACACGTCAAGTTGAGCCTTCCAATGTAAAATTTGTCGGTATTCATTTAGACACCAAACTCACCTGGGTGGAGCATATTCGGCACCTCTCGTCTAGACTGTTTAGAAATAATTTAGTACTCAGAAATCTCGCATCATCTGTTTCTTCTATGGTTCTGAGAACTGCTTACTTTGCCCTTCTTCTTCTTCTTACGGTGCTTTATCCTTAAGGACGTTGGCGATTACATTTGCCCATCTTATTTTATTTGTTGCAGCTCTGAACAATTCTATAGAGCTCATATTAGTCCATTGACGTAAGTTCTTAAGCCAGCAGTTGCGTCTTCTTCCCGGTCGCCTTTTGCCATTGATTTTTCCTTCGATGATAAGTTGAAGCAGTTCGTACTTTTGGTTTCTCATAATGTAACCGAAATATTGCGCTTTCTTTCTTTTATTATCTGCACAAGTTCTCGATCCTTTCTCATCCTCTGCATAACTTCTACGTTTGTCGTATGACTCATGTAATATATTCTGAGCATTCTACGGTAGCACCAAAGTTCGAACGATTCTATTCTTTTTTGTGTTGTTTCCGTCATTGTCCATGCTTCAACGCCATATAGCACGGTGGAGAAAACGTAGCATTTCAGTATTCGAACTCTTAATGAGATATATAGTTGGCAGTTGCATAATATTTTTTGCATTTTATAAAATATAGCTCGTGCTTTTTCCAGGCGTGTTTTTATCTCTAGTGAGTGATCCCAAGTTTCATCAAAGCTACTTCCTAGGTATGTTATTTTTGTTACTTGTTCTAATTCTGTTCCGTTGACCCTAATTCCGACCTTTCTGTTTTGGTGTTTGCTGATAGCCATCGTTTTTGTTTTCTTTGTATTTAGTTTCATTCCAAATTCTTTACATGTTATCATCACTCGGTTCATTAGGCGTTGTAGTGCTTCAGCGCTATCTGCTAGAATAACCGTGTCATCTGCGTATCGCAAGTTGTTAATGCATTGTCCATTTATTATTATGCCATCCGAGGTATTCTGTAGTGCCTCCCCAAATAACTCTTCCGAAAAAACGTTAAACAACAACGGGGAAAGAACACATCCTTGCCTTACTCCTTTCTCGATGTTAATGTCTTCAGATGTCTCTCCATTGATTCTAATTTTATCCTTTTAGTCTTGGTAAAGGTTTGATATAATTCTCAAGTCTTTGTCGTCTATGTTACAAGACCTGAGAATTTCCATTAGTTTATCGTGTTTCACCAGGTCGAAAGCCTTTTGAAAGTCTATGAAACACAGATATACATCAGAGTCTACATCCCTACATCTTTCAACAAGCACACGTATTGAAAAAAGTGCCTCTCTTGTTCCAAAGCCATTCTTGAAGCCAAATTGTGTTCGTCCAATTTGTTATAAATTCTATTGTGTATTATTCGGAGGAACAATTTCAGTATATTATTCCTTAGACTAATGATCCTATATTCTTCACATTTCCTGGAGTTCTTCTTCTTTGGTAGTGGTATAAACACCGATGTCAGCTAGTCTTTTGGTATTATTCCATTTTCGTATATTTTATTAAATAAGTTCTCCATAACATCGATGTGTTCGTCTGAAATTATCTTTATAATTTCAATTGGGATATTATCTTCTCCAACAGCTTTTTTGTTTTTTAGTTGTTTTGTTGCTTTAATAATTTCCTCCTTTGTGATGTAGGGTCCAGACGCTACTTTCTGTACATCTATGCTTTTTCTCTCCTGGTCTTGAAACATGTCTTCTATGTATTCTTTCCACCTGTTTATTTGATCTTTTATATTCAGTAGGGGTTTCCCATGTTTATCTTCGACGAAAGATGAAGAGGATTGCTTCCACATTCCAGCTCCTTCTTTTATTTTTTTGTGTAAGTTGAAAGTATCATGTTTTGGTTCTAGTTTCTCAATACTTTGCCCTGCGAGTCCCATTTACCATGGGGTAACTGCTCTGACTTCGACAAGATCTTCCGATGACAGAGAAGGGCAGTAAGAATAATCGATAACATTGACTATAGAGCCGATTGTAGGACTTCTTTCAGAAAGTAAAGAATCATGACACTTTCTGGCCTGTTTATTTTGAATGTTTATTATATGCACATAAAAATGTGATGTCTTGTAAATTGTATGGTGACTTCCACACGTATTATACTCGACATAAGAATGACATATACTCGGATTTTCTGAAGCTGGGCAGATCGCAGAAGGGTCCAGTTTATACATCTATCAAATATTTTAATAAGTTACCTTTTCAGTTTTGCACCTTGCCTTTCAAAACATTCAAACTAAAACTCAAGAATTTTTTAACTGAAAACGTATTTTATACCAGAGATGAGTTCCTCATTTTAAACTTCTTATCGTGATGTTCTGGGTATCTTTTATTAAATTTAGAATTTTACAAAGATGAGATCCAAGATGGAAATTCCCTAGTTCCCTAATATTTTGCTACTTTCTCATTACCCCGTTTTCCATCTGGCTCATTTTTTCTGTGTATTTTTGACAATTATAAGCATCTTCTTCTTCTTAGGGGTGCCTTATCCGTTCCGGACATTGGCTAACATCATGGTAATTCTCACTTTGTTAACTGCTGCTCGAAACAGCTGAGTTGTAGTCAATCCGAACAAGTTCTTCATCCCCGATTGACGTCTTCTTCCTGGGCCTCTTTTCGCCTCAAGTTTTCCCTGCAGGATTAATTGTAGTAGTCGATATTTGTCGTGTCACATTATGTGGCCAAGATATTGAAGCTTCCGTTCCTTCAGTGTTTGAACAATTTCCCTCTTCTTGCCCATTCTATTTATGATCTCCTCGTTAGTAACATGCTGCGTCCATGAAACTTTGAGAATACGTCTGTAGCACCATAACTCAAAAGCGTTCAGTTTATTAATAATTGTCTCATTGTCAGTCCACGACTCTACTCCATACAACAAAACAGAGAAAACATAACACCCGAGTATTCTGATCTTAAGATTAAGTGTTAGGTCTCTGGCAATAAACATTGTTCTCATTCTTAAAAATGTCGCTCTGGCCTTCTCAATTCGGCACAATACCTCTCCCTTGTAGTCCCACGAATCATACACAGTCGTTCCCAAATAGCTAAATGTGTGGACCTGCTGTACTCTCTCCCCATTGACAGTGAGATATCCCTGTATGCCTATTCTTTTGGTTACGTACATATATTTTGTTTTTGATATATTTAGATTCAGGCCGTATCAATCTGAGTGTTCTTTAACCCTTTCTACTAGTTGTTGCAGATCTGTTAAGCTACTAGCTATGATAGCAGTATCAGCGTAGCGGATGTTGTTTATAGGTAGTCCATTAACTTTTATACCTTGTTGACCTTCTAGGGCCTCACTAAAGATTCCCTCTGAGTACAGGTTAAACAGTGTTGGAGAGAGAACACATCCCTGTCGTACTCCACGACATATTTCCATTTCCTCCGAGATGTTCACATTATCCAATTTTACTGTCGCACGCTGTTCCCAGTACAGATTGGTGATAACTCTTATTTCATTTTCGTCGTTATTAGATGTTTTTAAAATCTGGATGAGTTTGTCGTGCCTGACATTATTGAACGCCTTGGAGAAGTCAATGAAATAAATGTGCACATCCTGGCTCATATCTCTGCATCTCTGAAATAGAACTTGCAACGAGAATATGGCCTCTCTGGTCCCAAGACCCTCACGAAAACCAAACTGCGTCTCAGAGATATGTTCCTCGCATCTGCTGTATATTCGTCGGTGGATAACCTTCAGAAAGAGCTTAGTTATATGATTCATTAATCCTATTAGTCGGTAGTCGTCACATTTCCTAGATGTCGTCTTCTTTGGCATGGTCAGGAAAGTCGAAATAAACCATTTTCTGGGAATTTGTCCAGTATCATAGACGTCGTTGAATAGGCCGGTCAAAAGATCCAGGAGTCCGTCATTGTCATCAAAGAGCTTTAACAATTCTATATAGATGTTATCTGGGCCAGGCACCTTCCCACTTTTCATTGTCCTCAGAGCATGTAGTACTTCATCACGAGTTATTGATGGTCCGGTGGTTGCTTGTGATGCACGTATTTCAGAACGAGTGTCTCCGAAGAGATTTAATGTGTAGTCTTTCCATATTTCCAATTTATCAGCGTCCTTGCCGTCGTTGTCCATTAAGGTTGCTGTTTTATATCTGCTTTTTCCCACCATCTGTTTTACTTTTTTAAGTACACCAGCATAGTCGTACTTTTGCTCCAGTTCTTTTATTTCCCGGCAGTTTTGGTTCATCCATTCCTCCTTTGCTTGTCTTATTTTGATTTTAATGTCCTTGTTGATATTTTCATATTCTTGTGAGGCTCTATTCTTTACAGTTCTTCTGTCCATCATGTTCTTAAGCTCATTCGTCATCCACTCCCTGTCTGGTCGTTTGTCTTTCTGTTAGTACTGCTTGCATGTTAAATCCATTGTTTTGGTTAGGTTTTCCCACTTGTCTCCTGAAGTTGTTTCTTGTTCTTCCTCTAGTTTTCTCAAGTATGTGCCAATTGTATTCCTGACGTGTTCTCTGATATTTTCATCTCTTAATGCGATGCGGTTCTTTGGGAGAGCTTTGTTCAGCTTTTTGAGTTTAATCTGAAATTGAGAAATAACAGGGTTGTGGTCTGACGCAATGTCTGCATCAGAATAGGCCTTCGTTGATTTTATTGCATCACGAAACCTTTTGTTGATGATTATGAAGTCAATTTGATTTCGTTTTATGTTATCCGGTGAATCACTGGGTGCTTTCCAGGTGTATAATCTACGTGGTGGCAACCTGAAAAATGTGTTAGTTATTATTAAATTATTCTCTTTACAAAACTGAAAAAGTCTGTCACCCCTTTTATTCCTGTCAGCGAGACCAAAGCATCCAACGCTATCTCCATCCTTGCCCTTTCCTACTTTCGCGTTCAGGTCTCCCATTATTAATGTTGGTTCACGTGTTTTTATAGATTTTAAGAGAAATTCCATTTGGGCGTGAAATTGTTCGATCTCCTGATCATCAGCTCCGGAGGTGGGAGCATAAACCTGAATTATGTTGGTATCTATGGGTTTGGTACTAACCTTGATCATTGCCACTCTGTCTGAATAAGGCACAAAACTTTTTACAAACGGTTTTATTTGTTTGGACACAACAAAAGCGACCCCGTTTCGGAGATCTGGGTGGTCATTGCCTGAGTAATATACTGTGTGGTCATGTATCTGGCAGTTGCCAGAGCTTGGCCAGCGTGTCTCGCTAAGTCCATAAAGTCGGTCTTTAGTCGATCCATTTCATAGATGGTATTGTGAATTTTTCCACTCATAAACATACTTCTTACGTTCCATGTACCTATTAGCTTCACAGTATGTTCGTTCTTGTTTGCGTCACAGGGGTTTCGCAGATTGACGACCTGAGAGGCCCTGTGTGTTGTATGTAGTTTCCCTCCCCTGCCGGATCTTGGTTTCCGACAACCATGATCAGTACGTATGTCTATTTCATGTTTCGTTGCCATGATGAATGTACTAGGGAAAATAATAGAGTGGTTTCCCGTGGCCTTCTCCATCGCAGTATCATAGCCGGTTGAGTCAATATGTGACAATCGCCTGTGGGTTTCTGATATGAAGCCTTTAGGAAGATCATTTCTCGATAGCCTCGATTCAGTAATGGCACAGCTGCTGCTCTATGCCATGCTCTATTCGGTCCGCGGGTGCATTCTGCACCTACCCTCCATATCTGGAGAGCATTCCCCTATCCGCCACCCGGGGACGCGCCGTGTTGGAGTTGAGCTTCTCCTGCCGTAATGTCTCTTGTCTAATTGACACTCTCTCCCTACTCACTTCAGAAGCTGTCTCAAACAAGAGCTGATCACAGACACGGATTATAAGCATATAAATGTATAATAGGCAATAAAAGAATTTGAATTTGAATTACAAATATTTTCATATAACTTTTTGCCCTAAATTTGAAATTAAAGAAGTTATAAGCAAAAAAGTGAGAAATCCCTACCTGCAACTTTACTTATTCATTGCTAACTGTTTTCCTTACTATAGAACAAATTATTGCTTATCATAGTAATTTCTATGAACAAAACCTTTAAAAGGAAAATGCAAAGCTCATGTAACATTTCTATGGACTACATGGAAAATAGATCACCTTGATATTGAAGAGCTAAGAAATTTGCTCGAAAAAATGAAGTGTTTTACCTACTCTTTATCCGAATTTTATGAAATTCTGTTATACACTGGCTTCGTTGAGTTGGGTTTCTGCTTTCATGAAAACTCTATTTTCAATCGTTCTCATATATTCAATTCCCATGCATCCAATATGTCAATTTTCATAGTTCTAATGGAATCGGAAGTGCTTTTTCCCGTCGCTCATTGAATTTTGGTTGAAATAGCAAACGCTTTTTTCCCAGTTTTCACACATCATTGATCGCATTTGCGAAATATTTAATCGATTCGGTCAATGCGTTGCGGTTATTTTGGAGGGGAAAAGAATGGAAATCATGCAGACTATATTCAGGGCGTACTGAGTTTGTTATAATTCAGTTAGCGGTTTGAACCTTCATATAATCGAACACCCGAACCGTATTAATTTAATATATGTGGATATTATCTGTAAACTGGGATGAAAACATGGGGGATGATTATGATTGAAATAAATGATGACACAATTATTTAAAAACTTTGAGAGCTTTTTTATCATGTCGATGAATATAAAGATCGAATCAACCTTCTTTGTTTTAAGGGTGTCCAAATATACTGGGTGCCCATTTAGTGCGTAATTGGTTATAACATTGTTCTTGTTGAATACAAGGGTGGCTTTTAAGTTTTGCATATAGAGCTGAAATGAACAATTGAGAGCTTTTTAAGATTTTATTATTTCCGAAGTATTCTTCGCGAAAATTGATACACTACTGCATTCCATCGAACCAACTCTGGAAGCAATTATTCCAATCGTTCACTGCTAAATTCACAATGGCCTTCTGGAAGGCTTCAACAGCTTCTCCTGAAGACTGAAATCTTTGACCATTCAGTCCGTTCTTGATTGTAGGAAAAGTAAAAAATGTTTGGGAGTTAGGTCTGGGCTGTAAGCAGGTAAATATAATAATTCGATGTTTTCTTGCGTTAAGCATTCAATGGTTTCAGGGATGTGAGCGAACTTGCATTGTCTTGATAAAGGATGATTACCTGTTCGAGGTTGCTTTCTCAAAGCTTGCTAACTACCCGCGGTGAACAAATGGTTGTGTACCAATCGGCAGTTACTGTTCTTTGTTCTTGAAGAGGAATCGTTGCCATATGACCTGTTTTTGAATCAAACATGGATATCGGCCTTTTGCAGACACTACAGTCACATATGAATTTTGTCGGTTTTTTTTCCCATTGGAATACCCAAACAGAAGATTGGCGCTTATTAACTGGGGTCGAGATACGAGCCAAGATTCATCAACACTGACAATGTTGTAAACGCTTTCGAAGTTTCCAAAATGAAAGCAGTCCAGAGTTTTTCGACACCAATTCAACCTTTCAGCTTTCTGTTCTTCGGTTAACAGATGCAGTATTCAATGGGAAACTGATTTCTTCTCACGAAATTCTTCTTGCAAAATTTTTTTATTGAGGTCATTGAATTCCGTAATAATGGCACAATCTCTCGATATATTTCCTACCGATCTTCCTGGATTATTCTACGCGCATCATCCGTTGTTCCTTGAGTGACTACTGTTTTAGGTGTACCTACCCTTGGATGATCGCTAAGCCTAACCCTTTCGCGTTTAAATTTTCCATACCAACAGAAAACTGTTGACTGATATATTGTTTTAATGCCGAAAACACGAACCAACTCGCCCAGACAAGTTGAGATAATAACCTAACGCAAAACTTATTTCGTTTGATGTTGAGAATTTATACCCAAGTGTTCCTCCAGGTGATGTCAAAATATTAATCGAAAACATGTTGAATTCGAATCATGTTAACCACATAATTAAATCAGAAATATTGAATCTGTTGGACGTTTGCATTGAACAAAATTATTTTTCTTTCAACAACATCTATTACAGTAGTGAAAATGGTCTTATCATGGGAAATCCTTTGAGTCCACTTTTAGCAGAGATTTTATGAATAATATTGAACAGAAAATTCATACACATCCACTCATTTTCAAATTTCTTTATTGGTATAGATATGTTGACGACATCTTAGTATGTTTCATTGGAACTACTCGTCAATTAGACTTATTTCTTAATTTCATTAATTCCATCCATTCGAACATTAAATTCACGATAGAAATTGAACAGAACGACTCCATTAATTTTTGGACTTTAAAATCACTAAACGAAATAATAATCATGTTTTTCGGTTTTTCGTAAACCAAAACATACTGATACAATTATATATAACTACTCATTACATCCTATTCAACACAAAGTTGCAACTTTAAACAGCATGGTACATCGGTTACTCAATTTACCTTTATCAGTAGAAGATTATAATAAAGAGTTAAACATCATCAAACAGATAGCCATTAATAATTCATATAATCCGGATATGATAGATCTAATCATTCGTAGAAAACTGTATCAGAAAGCAATAAATGAAGTATATCCTATTCATAAAGACTATAAAATATTCAACAGTTTAACATTCTGCGGTTCTGCAAGTACAAATATTAAATCCTTTCTCGTCAAACAAAATCTCAATATAACTTTCAAAACTTCTAATAACTTAGGTAAACATATTATAAATAATAAATCTCGTGTTGAAAATCAAGTAAATCAGGAATCTATAAACTCAATTGCGGTTCTTGTGATAAAATTTATATCGGTAGGACCTATAGGAGTTTTGGCATAAGAATATCTGAACATAAACGTAGCTTCGATAAAAATAAATCTGATTCGAATTATTCAAACCACTTAATAAAAGAAAACCATTCATTCAATAAAAACTTTGACTTATTACATATAAAATCAAACAGTTCAAAATTAGATCTCCTAGTAGCATTAGAAATAAATAGATACAAACATTCGGACAAGCTTTTGAATGAGCAGGTAGATGTGAATTATTCACCCCTACTTAACTTGTTTAATTAGTTTTCAATTACCTTTCATACTAACTGTACAATGGCTCGGTGTAGGTTTTTCCTGTTATTCATCCAACTTGTTCTACGATTTGTTTTATAATACCATACTCTTCATTCTGTTTGTCATTCTTGATAAAGCTGCTGTGTCAGCGAAACGTCGTCGAATTTTTTCAAATAAAGTGTAGATTAAAGTTAAACCTTGTGATTTTTATCTCATTTATGAGATAATTGTCTTTGAAAATTATAACTCAAAAATACTCACGGTTTAGTTCCACTTTCAACTAACTTGTCAACTTTGTCAGTTTGTTATAGCTAAAACACAGCACCCATAGAACTGAAATTTTAGATTTATATTAACAAATTACACAGGTTCATTTTTAGTACTGACAGTTGATTAATGATAGCATTAATCATAGCATGCCAAACATAAAATACATGCCTCGTATATTGAGAAAGTATATACAAGAAAACGTAGGCGTAAATTTTTCGCTTGTCCTAAAATCAATTTCAGATAAACGAGGTGTTCCATTACAGATATCCATATAGAAGTTGTTTTAAATAAGACACCCTATGTTTCTCATCGTTTTTTAACATGTTAACCGGAAATAAGGCGAGTTTCTTTAAATCATCAATTTCTGAAGTAATCGACATATTGTGAAACTATTACCTATTGAAATGTATGAGGTGTCCCTGTTCAGAGTTGAAAATGATTCTTACCAAATTTTTCAATGAAATTCTCCATCATGGGCTAAATAAGAACAATGTCGTGAAAAAGAGTAACTTACACAGGCTATCTAAGAGTGTTCAAAGTGATAGATAACCTTTTTCTCAGATTCACATTTCGTTTCAACACCAAAAATTTCTTCCCTCGTTATTAAAATCCTGAGTAATATTATGAAAATTATCTCGAATTCATTGTGTCATATCATCCCTATAGTTGCTTCATCCTGGTACACTCTTCACTACTTTCATAAATATATTTATGAAAGTCCATGGATAGTAGATCTGGAGACTTTGGAGGTCATGGAACATTATTTCCCTGACTTATCCTTTTTCGCGGTATTTAATTCTTAAATCCTCTTCTGCAAATTAGGGATAGATCCTCTGCAAACTACAAGAAATTCTAACAGAAATGAAAAAATCAGAACTTCGCCCATGTATCTCGAAAACGAAAGATTGTTGTATATATGTTTATGAGCATTTTTTTCGAATTTTTTCATGAGGAATCTCCTGTAGAAATTACTGCATACCTTGAACACTTTGAATACTTCTTCAAAACATTCATTAGGAACAATTTTGTGGATCAATTAAGTTACACCCAGTAGATATCCAGTTGATTTTCACAACAATGTTGAATACCAACTCATATAGGACTAAATGACAGACCTATTTTTGAAATTTCAGGCAAATTATCACCAAAACGGAATGTTATTAAACAACGTGCATCTCGAAAACGATAGTCTTGCGAAATCATCCTGTATATATAGTATACAGTATAGTATCTTTCTCAACTTCTTATTTATGTCTTCTAAAATGGATTCTATGTTTTTTATTTCCGGAATCGTGGCAGAATGATAGACATACACACTACCAAATTTATATGGAGTCACTCGGTATTTCACATTATTGATTGTTTTCAACCAGGGATCTTTGACCACTTGTGAAAAACGAAATTTTTTGTTGTAAAAAAAACTGAATAGTATGATAACAAAGGTTGAATTATCACCACATGTTCGAGATATTGTACTCAGTCGTCACTGAGATTCGAAACTGTAATTTCAAGATTTAAAAAAGCCTGTAATCATAATTGAAAATGCCTTACGTTGGATTGTCCAATGTGCAGAGGGGTCGAATTATTGCTCTCAATGGGGGTATTACAGAAGGTGATTTCAGAAACCTACGCCCGATACGTGGAGCTACAATCTCTGCAAAATAGGCCTTCTGAAGAACAAGACCGCCATTTTTGGCAAATTGCAAAAAGAGACCCTAGTACGTCGCACACCATACTCCAAAGGCAATTTCTGGAAGAAACAGGTATCAGTGTATCAGTCGAAACGATACGTCAAAGACTTCGTTCAAGGGCAGAAGGCCCTTAAGAGTTCCAGAGCTAACCAGACAACAAAAAAATTAACAATCTTAATTGGTGTTTCGAGCACCAAAATTGGAATATAGAGATTTGGCAAAATGTTCTTTTTTCAGATGAGACTAGAATTGGTGTTCAATCAGATGGCTGTCGGATTCGGGTTTTAAGGGGTCGTAGAAGACAAACTAGAATCCGAGCAGCAAGACAAATTTGATTTCGTTTCCTGCTAGTGAAACGGCTAGAAATTACGAGGACCTAGTACTGGAGCCCATAATAAGACTCTGGCAAGGTGCCCACGATGAGAATTTCACTTTTATGCAAGATAATGCTCCTCCGCATAACATAAACCTTGCGCGACATTATCTTGAAACAGAGGGAATCGCTATTTTGGACTGGCCAGCTTGCTCTCCAGACCTAAACCCTATTGAACATTCATGGAATAATCTCAAAAGGAAAGTTAGATCACGCCAGGATAATCCAAGAGCCTCACAACAGCTCATCCAATCCGCCACAGAAGAGTGGCAGAATATCACCTCAGAGGAGGTCGAAAACGTAATCCAAACCATGACTAAACTTGTGGCTTTTGGCTTGTGTCAGGGCAATAGGAAGTAATATAAGAAATTTTTCTACTACATGCGGTAAGAGTATTATTTTCTTTTATTTGTTTCTTTCTTGAAATAAAACTCAATTTATTTCTTTTTTCAATTGAAATATCTCTAACAATCCTTCGAAATATCCAAAATCCATGAGGTAATATTCAAAATATCGGGTGATTCCATATAAATTTGGTTGTATGTACTCATCAATATGAAAAATTCTCCCTTTCCTGCATAATTCCAAATTCATTTTTATCAGATCCATTGTCGTGAAAAGGATCCTGAAAATTCCAATTAAACCAGTCTATGTAATGCAAATGATATTCTTTGTGAGTTGGAAGACCGACTCAAGTAATGGAAAGGGCAAATTTTTCAGGTATGAATTGGTAATCATGAAAAATTACAGAGAATTTCAAATGAATAATCTCTCAAGTTATCTTGAAACGCTGAAATTAAGAAGATGGGGGTATAATTTTTTTTTCCTCAATGCCATTCTCAGATAAAACTTAATTTTTTGATTCTCGACGCACGTTCGACACATTAGTGTAACTGCTGAGATTTCAAAACGCTTTCATTGTCGATACTGATCGATTCATTGAAGCAGAATGAAACAGGATGCCAACTAAAGTAAAAGAAAGTAATTTCGCTGACACGTTAAGTCTACAAAAGAAAACTTTGACACCCATACTAGTTTCTTCGAAAAGAAAAAGGATATATGTTTTTTCGCGTTCTACTGAGTTTTGAAGGTCTAGACACAGTATGAAATAGCATTTTCGAAAGTTTTCTATTCCTCAACTCTACACACATCATCCAGTTCGTCGAAAAATCGAAAAAATGTTTAGTTTTTCCCTCAAAATAAAATGAATCAACGAATGTACTCTCAGTTTCGTGAAAAATTCAAAATAATAGACCTAGTTTTATTCCAAATCATCCTATTGTATAGTTTATCGTTCTTTTCGAATTCGAATTTCACAGCTGAACATTTATGAGGACCACACAAAATTTCTGATTAAGAGAGTATTTGGGGTAAACTGCTTTCAACAAGCAAACTGACATTTTTCGATGAAGGTAGTTGTTGAAAGTAAAAACCTAGAAGCCGACTCTATAGTCATCCAATTTGTGATAGAAATTATTTACTGTTTCTCCAAGTAATAAAGGATTGCTCTTATTTATAATTAAACTCCTATTACCTTTGTACCTCCGTAAACCTATCTTATAAGCTACCCCGCGCTGTAACATAAATACAAACTTCGTACAATACCCTGTTAGTTTCCTAAACTAATTATTTGCCTAGCAATGGGCGAGAAATTTCAATCTGATACGCGTAATTTGGTGTGGTCATAGAATGGAGTAAATGTCCCTTATTGTTTTAAATTACGATAATTACAATATAATACAAATAACCTAGAAATTCTGGAGACATATACCACAAATTGTATTATATAAATTGTACACGTATTATCGTGTGTTAAAAGATTAATTAAATATTTTTAATGATTTCAATATTTTTTAACGATGTAGGTGAACAAAAAATATGTGAAAGAGGAACTATTTTCATTCTTCCTTGGTCTCTGTTGTTTTGTGATGCATTTTTCGTCAATATATATAATATATAAACTCGTTCGGATTGTGACTGAACGTTTCCTCTTTTGGAAAGGTCACACCCTTGCCTTTTTGAGCAATCCTTTGCCCATCGCAGATAAGTTTTCCATATCCAAATGTTCATATAAAATATGTTGTAGATCAGTTATGACCTACAACACCAACCATCTCACCTTAGTCTCATTTTCCACTTCTTAACCAGTGCAGAATTTCCTCAGTATCTATCAAGCTTTTCTGTGGTATCGGTGATAGTTTTTATGCAGAAAAAATGCCTTATCAGCACTCGAGAAACACATTTTCCATTTGGTTGAAATTCGAAATGTTGCGCATTGATCTATGATTGTTTTATCAAATTTTTCGGAATTATGTAAACTTTTCTAAAGGGTCGTTCAAATATTATGTAAGCAGATTTTTGGCAATTATTTAACCTCCGCCCCTCTTGTCAGCAAAAGTAAACAATGCTCTTACAACACTGCCAAACGAGGTCAGTTCTTCCACCAAGGCGTATACCTCCCCAAAACATCACTGATCCGCCTCCCTGTCTAACAACTTCAACAACTTCTCGAGCATGCTGGAGACGGTTTTGCTTTCCAGGTTCCCTCCATATTCAAATTCTTCCCGAATCGGGATAATAACTAAATCTAGATTCATCACTAAAGAGAACTGTGGCCCACCTCTCTTGATCCCAGTTTACGTGTTCTTGGCACCAAGCTTAACGAGCAGCGCGATTTCCATGGGTCAGTTGTGGAACTCTTAAAGGACGTCTGGAGCTCTGGAGTTTACCTTCGTAGCAGTCGATTTCTGGCTTGTAAAACCAAAAAGTTTGGTCGGAAATTTGGCGTTCTTCTATATTATGAACTCGTGATAGCTCTTGAGCTAATAGAGATGCTGTGATAGTACGATCTCTTCTGTCTTGTAAAACCAAAAATCGGTCTTGGGCGACTGTAGTAATCCTGAAACGACCTGTATGGCGTCGCATCTACGCTACCTGTTTCAATGAAACACGACCATAAACATAATTTGGTGAGAAATTGATGCAGGTGTTCATTTCTTTAAAAAATCATCCATATTGATCGTTCTGGATACGATATATCCATATTCAGAAGAGTTCCTAGACTTTTTGAGGTGTTTAGGTAAAAAATAATCTCAGCTGATGAATATAACGAACTAAACAAACTTCTTAATTTTTTGGTACACATATTAATTCGAATCAACAGTATTCTGTCCATGATACCTGAATCTAGGATTCTAAATTATTGATTACACACGTTTTCTGCTCAGTGCTTTGTGCCTGCTCACTTTGTTCCCATTTTGGTATGTCTACGTCGTTCTCATCGAGCCATTCAACATCATGATGATCTCAATTTTGAACAATGCACACTAGTTCATTGGCACGACGAGCAGCGACTCTCACAGGCCTAACGACATCAGAGCGCGTGTTTACTTTTTTATGGATCTCCTTGATGTGTTGATTTAGTGACTTGACGGAAGCATGATAAAGAAGGCACGTTTTGCATGTTCGACTTGATAACCTCAATTTTACCGTAGGACAAAAATAATCGTAGGGCATTTGCAGGAAATCTTTGAGTGAAGTATTTAAGCGTAGAGCTAAATTGACTGGAAGATTAAGAAATTGCCCTTCTTCATCCAAAACCAAGTCATTAACTGTTTGGTTTGCTTTTACTGGTGGTGGAAAAAACCTATTTTCTAGTAATCTAAATAGGCCACTTCTTGGACGACAGCATTCCATGTTTTTACATTTTACAATTTGCAGCAAGTACTGGCTTTCACGCACATGTTCCGAATACCATTTAGATTCTGGAAAATCAGGAAGATCTTGTTCGCCCGGCCTAACATATTTTGCAGTAACATGGTAGCTATCAATTTCCATTGACAGCCGGCTCGGTGGCGTATGGGATATGATGCTCGTCTCCTACGCAGAGTTACCTGGGTTCAATCCCCACAAAGCCGGTGCGATTTTTCGGATTCTGGGAATCGCTTGAGTGTCCATCTTTCGGAGGAGATGTAAAGCTGTCGGTCCTGTCTAACAGAGATGTGTTGGACATTAAAGATCCCTTCCCTCGACACGAGAGGGGTTCAGCAAAATTCCCGGGTTAGTGAGGTGACAGAATTCCCCGGCGTGTCATTAGCCGAAAGGCAGAAATAGAGCACATTAAAGGAAAAACAAACAAACAAACAATTTCCATTGACCTCCATACTTCAGCTAACACATTTCCTAGGAACTCGAAATTAGATTTTTCTTATTGTTCATTTTTCGCAATTTTATCAAAAACCTGAATTAGATTTCCGATGCTAGTTTCTATGTTCCACAATGTTCTATGTGAGGTTCTATGTTTGACGTTTGGAAATTATTTTCTGTTAAATAAAATGACAAATAAATACTGAAACGAGGATATTATCAATTTGTTTATAAAATGTCAAAGAATAATAAGTGAAAAATATCAAACGAAAAGTACCCGAGTTTACGAACAATTCGACGAAAACAATTTTGAAAATTACAATCAAAATTTGTCACTTATAGAAAACAGACAACGGAAAAAGTTAGAATCTTACTCGAATCTGAGTCAATTTCTTTGGGCCAAGAGGATGACATCATAATTCCGAAAATGTTGATAAAATAAATCACAAATCAATAAGTTCAATGGTGGTTAATTTTATTTAGAACAAATGTTAACAAAAATGTTCGAAACGGATGCCCTTCAATGAAACAATTCAAAAATACCAAGCCATTTGAGATGGAAAAGTTGCAGTAGATGTCCGCTATAACCGTAAGTGGTACCGCTCTAAAAACAATTGCGAAATATAGACCAGTATCTATCCCAAAATTTGAAATTGATCGATAAAGCTATTGTCCAGACACTTCTAATGGGCCCTTTAGCCCAAATCTGTATTTGATGACAGCAATGTTGCACTAAACAAATCGTGAACTGCAGTAACACTGCAAGCGAGTAGTCATACCATACATAGTATGTATAAATCTTCTTCATTGATTACATTTAACACGATACATCTGAAGGATGTCAAAGCTAAAATCGAGGGACTGTTCAATAGCTTATCTTGTTCCGCTGTATCTTCTACAGTTTTCAATCAAAAATGAAAACTCGTTTACAGTAGCTTACTCTGGGATGCAGACAAAGATAATACCTTTCTTTCGAGGTATCACTCGACCCATCTACCCTCTTCCAAAATTTCAAGGATGGTCACACCTGCTATAGGGGTTGAAATTCGAGTTGAGGATAGTACTTGATGATGACTTCCATTGATCATCTATTCCATTTCACTTCACTGAAACTTGAATAGTCTCAGGAAAATAGCCTTCCCTATCTTTCAGTTGCTCACCCTGTATCTTTTACTGTTTTCAATTAAAAATAGAAATTCGTTCAAGGCGATGTAGACAAAGATATCACCTTTCTTTTGAGTCATCACTCCTATTCAAAATGTTCAAGGATTGCAACCCCCGCTTAGGGGGTTGATATTTCAGGCAAGTTTTGTACTCCAAAAGATGTCCCCTTGAAACAAAAATTGACCTGTTTTTGCGTTTCGATCAAAAATGAATATTTTGGTAGGTATAGCCTCTGTTTAGTTTTCGTTGAAGAACCCTGTTTTTCTCGTTGGTGAAGAGAAATTTGGAATATGCTGTACCTGTTTGGTCCCCTTACTATTACAAGTATATTGACAGATTAAAACGAGTCCAGAGGAAGTTTGTGAAAATTTTCAACTTTAGGTTTTTCAGTCCTTACCATGATTATCAATTATGTTTGCGTCATCACAAAATTTTAAGCCTGGAGCAGAGGAGAGTCCTTTTCGACACTGTATTTCTTTATCGAATTTTAAATCATCCTCACTTTCGATGTTCCCGTGTATCCTAGTCGTCGAAATGCACTCTTCTATGTTCGGAAGGCCCGTACTAGTTTATTTTCTCATTCTGTTTTCTTGCGAATTATGCATCTGTACAATTGGCATATTGCCAGTATAGAAATTTGTCAAGAACCTCTTTCTTCTTTCAAAAATAATGTTATTGCATATCTCATCAGATCTGAATCATCCTCATTGTAGTAGTTTTTAGTTTTCATGATATTTTGCTTGATTCTGTAATCTTTAGTTAGTCTCTTTTTCTCTCCTGAATTTTTATGAAAGTTTTAATTTTCATTTCGTATGACAGTTTCACTTCTGTTCATTTTTCTGTTATCATTTTTTGTGAACCTCGGTAATTGGGAGTAACTATGTTTTGTAACAATAAATAAATGAATAACTAAATACCAAACTGAATTGAAAAGCTGTTATTTACGAAAATTTCAGTAAAATTCAAGAATCTATATTTTTAGCACAAATTCTTGTAACATATTTTTTTAAAGCTTCAGTTTGACCGATTGAGAGAAAGGTTAAGCTCCTCGACATTTCCAACGTCCTTAGCATTTGTCTACCTCGATTTCATAGTCATCGTGTGAGATACGGGTTAATTGGGATCAATTGAGAATGTCTTGATCTTCTCCATCTTATATTATTATTTGTTCACGCGTCTATGGCAGTGTAGAAGTTAGCATATTTCCTGTGAAATAATCAGTTAGTTTTCTCTATTTTCTTTAGAATATTCTGAGTTGATCAGGTATCAGTGAAACAATTTTATAGTGTGTGAGTTTATTATCGTAAGTATTTTAATGTAGAAAAAATCGAAGGATTAGTTCTGTCAGACGATTTAATTTATCATAGAGTAGCTTTCCCGAATGATGTATCAAAATTACAATTGCGCTCACAAATTAAGTAAACCACTGCATATTTTGTTCAATCAGTCTCTGATTAATGGTGTATTGTATTTCCAAAAAAGTGGAAGGAGTCCGCCGTTGTCCCAATTTTCAAAAGTGGAGATAAAAATGGTATTTCTAATTATAGACCTATTAACAAGCTTTCGATCATTGCTAAGGTATTTGAACGTATAATTTATAAGTATCTTTTCTCTCATGTGAAATGTTTCATCATCCCACAACAGCACGGATTTTTTAAGGGTAGGATAATTTGATCGTTTATAGTGAGTACCTGCAGAGTGCAATGGATTCTTAAATTCAGATTGATGCTACTTATACAGATTTTTCTAAAGCCTTCGACAAAATAAGTTTCGATATTCTCATTTTTAGACTAGCCGAAGCAGGTGTAAGTAGTGGGTTGCTTGAGTGAATCCAATCGTATCTACTGAATAGGTCACATTTCGTTAGTTTAAATGGTTTTAAATCTGAATCTTTCATTAGTACTTCTGGGGTACCGCAGGGAACTCATCTCGGTCCTCTTCTTTTCTTAATTTATATAAATGACATAGATAAATGTTTCCGGCATTCCAGATTCTTGCTGTATGCAGACGATCTGAAAGTTTTTAGATCTATCAGATGCTTAAGGGACTGCCTTGACCTTCAACTAGATTTGAATAACTTGGTTGAATACTGTAGAGAAAACCAATTATTTTTTAATTTAAATAAATGTTTCACGATAACTTTTACTAGAAACCATTCCCCTATCACTTTTCAGTACTCAATTGGAAATTCATTGCTGCGACGTGTGTCCACGGCTTTTGATCTGGATGTCACTTTCGATTCGAAGTTGCTCTTCGATGCACACATAGATCGCATAGCAAATAGTTCAAGTCGAATGATGGGTTATATTTTCAGGAAAAGTAAGGAATTTAAATATGTAAAATCACTTATCACTTTATATTATGCTTACATCTACTAATTAAATTTTGCCTCATGTATTTGGAACCCTCGTTATGATTGTTATACCAACCGACTTGAACGCATTCAGAATAGATTCATACGGTTCATATGCTTCAAAACTAACTTTGTTATCCTGAACCACGACTACGCTCCTGCCCGTAAATATTTCAATTTATTGTCACTTGAAAATCGTAGAACTATATCTGATATTATGGTTTTGTTTAAAATATTGAACTACGTACTTCAGGTACCTGAGATCTTGCACATGGTTACTTTTAATGTTCCTATGAAATCTTTGAGGCACCACGACCTCTTCTCTATAACTTTTAGAAAAACTAATAGAGCACAGAACTCCCCTATCGATAGGATACTACTACGTGTCTGCAACACGCATAGGAGTATCAATTTGTTTGGGGTCACATTGGCCTCTTTGAAGAGAACATTACGCTTGCTCTTTACTGACTAACATCAAATTCATTCAATCGTTGGTTTTTGTAATATTCATTTTGTATTTCTTTTTTAATTATTTCTGTGAATACAACTCACTATTAATGTCTTATATAATACTTTTTTTAGAATACTAGATTCTATGTAACTAATATTCATCTATTGAATGTCATTTTGGCTTCGGCTGTGGACATTCCTTATATTGTACGTAAATAAATAAATAAATAAATAAATAAATGCTTGGAAGCACTAAGATCCACACCTATCTTCATCTTACTGTCCGAGTCTGGAGAAACTACGTTGAAAATTCGCTCTGAAAAAATTCTTTATACATTTGCGAAGTAAAAAAATGTCATATATAGCAGTATATACAGTCTCAGCATCTGCAACCTAACAATTCCTTACTGGAGAAATGAAAAATGACTGCCAATCGTAGACGCGTTCACCGATAACATAGTGTAAATAATTTGAGGTTTTATTGAATATACAATCTCACACGTGAGTAAAATTAATTAAACTCGCTGTATTTTTCAATGAATAATTGAGATATATTTCGTGATTTCACGAAAAAGACGCTAACGTGTATTGCTTGTTGAATTATATTTAATGAATTATTTTTCGTTGTTATGGATACAAAAAAAGGACAAACTAGATTTTATATAAACTGAAGTTCACTAACTAGATAATGATAAAAGTGTTTTAATTAAAATGCAAATCTCAACACATAGAAAACTGGATCTCCCTGTATACGAACGATATCCACCCCAACTTTACCAGTACTGACTATTACTGACTGTTTCCAACAGTGAAACTTTAGATGCTACACAATATCATATATTCATTGATAAATATTTCAGAAACTATCGTCAAATATATACTGACGGCTCAATTATCGAAGATTGTTCGGGATGTTCAGTGAATGACCCAGAAGTAGGACATGAAATGCTATTTATTACATCTTCCACATACATTTTCTATATTCTCATGTGAAATGATGGTCATAGTGGAGGCCTTAAAATACTGTAGAACGATAAATGAACAAAACTTTCTTATAATATCAGACTCAAGAAAAGTCTTACAAAAAATTGCAAACTATAAGCCCTCATCGAAAAATACACAATTACTAATAGATCCAAGGGAAGAGCTCTATTTAGCGCCAAGTTCTGGTAAAAACTCTGGACAACAATGCCACAAAAGTATCATGTGCTCAATATGATTTTCATAAATCAATCAAGCAATCTTCATACAATAAACGGGTTCAAACATTCTCGGAAGATAATAATGGAGCTAAATATAAGAACTATGTCAACTATGTCCCACTAAAGAGACCATGGTTGAGCAATGCTTCAAGTCATCGAAAATTCATTATAACGATAGGGAGACTTCGTTTATCGCATGATCAATTCGGAACACACATGTTCAGAATTGGATTAAAACCGGACCCATTCTACCTATGTGGTGAAGAAGAGACTCTAGAACACATATTTTTGACATTTACACAATATTCGATGAAAAGAACACAAATGCTAGAAAAAATTAATTTGATCTTGAAGAATGGCCCTATCAATTTAGACGATATAATTAAATCTAATAATTATGAGGTATACAGTATACTCTACAAATTTTTAAACGAATGTGGAAGATATATTTGAGAATTCAGTATTTATAAATTTTTTTGAGTGAAAAATTAGGATTATATGGAGTATATTATTCATACTATATGAAGAAAGAGATAATACGCTTACTGATAATAATTTTAATCTCAATAAGATGATGGCTAGATAGTGTTTGTTACACTAAGGCCAGTGAAATAAAAAAAAATTAAAAATAGAAAAAAGTACGGCAGGTATGTGAAATACTGCAGATAGAGAAAAATGACGTAACTCATCTCATTCCTTGATTCTCAAGAAAAATTCATTGGTGAAAACATATCACAGCTTTCTTTATTCGTTTTCGAATTATTCCGGATTTCGATATATTCTAATATCTCGTTTGTTATCGAACCAGTTATGTTCATTATTGCGATTGTATAATTCATCACTGGTCATCCTCACTTCATCACTCTATATGATATACTGGTGAAATCGGGATTTTTTCTTGACTTTTCCTGATACCATCAGCAAAATTCTACCTGTCATTCATAAGCCTCTAGCTGTAGAAGCTCAGATTTCCTTTTTTTAAAGATTGATACTTATTTCTTCTTAGGATTTGCAAAACCTTAGATTTTGATATACTTCAAGTTGCCTACATAAAATTGAAGCATTCGCAGTAACAGCAGCCATATTGTCTTCATTATCTTGTTTATAGACTGGAAAAGAACCAGTATTTATGAGATTCTATTTCAATTTTCGAAATATAGACTTATGAGGTCGTCTTTTCTTAATCACGAGCATTTTTCATTTCAAAATCTTCCAGCTTATTTGAGAATCAACAATTTGAATTGAATACTGCATTGATTTTAACATTCAAAATGATTGAAATAGTTGAGTCGGCCATTACTGGGAGATATCTAATCATCATACGGTGATTTTAATTTACTTCACAAAAATAGATGGAAACTATTAAATTAACAAACGTGATAGCTATTTCGATATTTCTATCATCATCAGACATTTACAAATCAGTTAAAACTGAGGCTTGGACGGTCTCATTCCACTGTTTCCAGGATTATCCGGAAGTAGAGGGAGACTGGTAAACATAAAAGGATACCTGGGCAAGGACGACCTTGAGCAACAACGGCGATCCATGAGCATTATTTATTTATTTGCTTCTGCTAGGCACCTTCTTACCGAAACGAAAACGACTCAATAATTGCTAAACTATTCGTTTCTGGACAAAAAGCAGAAACAGGTCAGTTTTTGTCTAAAGGGGGACATCTTTCAACATACGGTGATTTTATTTTACACCAACCCCCTAAGCAGGGGTGCACAAAACTCAATTTCTTAAATAGGGAAGATATAACGAGTGATACCTCATTGGAAAGCTCTTATGATTTTCAACACAAATGAGTAATAATTTTTTAGTTTTGACATATTCGGAAGAAAATACAAGCTGATTCGTCAAAAGACGAGTTATATCCAGTGATAGCAAAATCTGTCGTTCTCGAATGAACATTCACCGAAATACTGTTGTATTTTGGGGAAAAATACCTTTAAGCAGTGGTGCTTCCACTACACCCCCTCAGATGAGGGTGTCAACTCTTCGAATTTCTGTTTCTGCTTTTTGTCCAGAAACGAATAGTTTAGCAGTTATTGAGTCTTTTTCGTTTTAGTTGTCCCACTCGGGGAGTGCAAATTAGCAATGAAACGATATGACAAGCTCTTAAAGAATTCGGTTTGGGGCCTCGTGTCGCAGCTCGAGGCCCAGCTTTATCCGAAGCACATAGAAGAGTCCGACTAAATCTTACTAAGGAACATGTCAATTGGTAAGAAGCTGACTGGAAGAGAATTTTGTTTACAAATGAGTCGAAATGTTGTCTTTTTCATTGCGATCGAGTTCTCTGTTACAAAGACGTCGAAATGAGAGATATGTCTAGTGCAACTGGGATTTGATGTTGATTCAATAATAGTGTGGGAAGGAATTTCTTTGAAAGCGCGCACTGATCTGATCATTGTAAATATAGAACCCTCATACTCAGAGAGATTGAGAAGCCAGCAAAACCAACCAATTGCCGTGAATGAGGTTCGGAACAAACTGATCGAAATTTAGAACTAAATGGATCAGAATGATATGATGTCATCAATTTTGAGTATGAATCGTAGATGTGATGCAGTAAATCTCACCAGGAGTGAAAATATCCGGTAGTAACAGGTTTTTGAGGACTTTAATAATCTCACTAAGTTTTACATTTGTCATTATTATTTTCATGTCAATTTCTTGGAGTATCAATTTTATTTCAATTTTTTCCAAGGATTCCTTAGTGCTGGTGGATTAGTGGAAAAATAATCCATACTATATTTCCACTTTTCTTCGAAGTTGTCATTTCACTTTCCAATTATTCTTTACATAAAACCTATTTTGAACTACGGGAATTTTGAAACAAAAATAGATTAATCAATTCTGCTAAAATTTCATTTTATATTTCTACGTCGAAATTACCGAAAATTAAGAACACACTTAAATAGAACCGAATGTGAAACCATATTACAGAGAGCTTAATTATGTACAGTTTCGACAGAACGTATAAAAACTTTAATGAAATGAAAACAACAAATTAACGTCTCGTTTTTAATAGCTTAGAAAAAAGGGCAAACCTAACCTTCCTTACGGAGATGAATCCTTTAATTTATACCGTATATTCCACCCTTAGCTTCTCAGAATGTACAAACAAGGAATAATTGAATTGAAGTAAGTACATAGGTTAATCAAATCTGACCGGTAATTCAACGGTCTAGCCAACGCCATAGAATGAAAAATTTATAGCCACCAAATGAAATCTGTATTTCAAGATGTTGAGAGATGAAATGTCTTCGTGGTCTGAACCTCTGACATGAATTCCGACATTAAAAATCAAAATCAAAATCATTTATTGGTCCAATAGATCACATAAAAGGATATAGAAGAAGTCAACACCCCTATTCATGAGAATTTTGAAATTTGAATGTTTCAAACTAGTCTATTCAATAGAAGGCCCTAGAAATAAGCATATTTTGGATGAGTGTTACAAACGGCTTAAAATCTAAAATTCTTATATTTAACAATAATTTGTATTATATGCGTGATACTGATTCTGAGGCCTAAAGACCTCATATTATGCTAGCACACAGTCGAATGCCTTGGTAAGGTCAACGAATATTACCATCATCTTGTCGCCCTCATCCAGTCCCTTGTACATAGTGTCAAGAATAGAGTATTCAGCGGTTGATGTGGATCTTCCACTACGAAAACCATGTTGGTTATTCGACATAAGTCCATTGCATTCAAGGAAATTCACTATTTGTTTGAGCATAATTTTTTCGAAAATTTTTGAAAACACCGATAAAAGAGCAATCGGTCGGTAGTTTGTTATATTAGAAGCGTCGCCCTTCTTGAATAAGCAAATGATTTTGGAGACCTTTAAATAGTCTGGAAAAACAGACCCCCTGAAACATAGATAAGACAAGGGCGAGCTTAGTTGCTCAGCACAAAGCTTCACAATGAACAACGATATTCCATCAAGGCCACACTTCCTTAGGAGAAACCCTGTACAAATAAATTGATTTGGTACTTTTAGACTCCAAATGGTTTTTGATTTGTTATTAGAGTGAGATATTTTGTTGTCAAAATAATTTCTTTTAGATATTCTGACGAGTCTTCGATAGACACTTCTATATTGCCTGTAAGTGTCAGAGATGATGAGCCCCTGTCTCAAATTAGCATGTAAGAATTTTAAGTTTTTAGAGGAAACTTTTAGTCCTAGAGTCAGCCAACACTTGCAACTATAGGATTCAGCTGGTTTTCTCTTTTTCCAATTGAAACTGAGATCAAAATAATATTGAACAGTGGAGACAAAAACAGATAATTTTTCATCAATATTTCCATCATGACTATACAGGTCAGACCTGTATTATTATTATTATTATTTAATATAAATTAGAGGCGTGATGCCTATATAACTCAAAAATCATAATATACATTATGTCTAACAGGTTGCAAAGCAGTGAAAACAAAGTAATACAAAATGACTTAAAAAATAGGTAAGGCTATTCTAACCTGGTGAAAACAAAATAACAAGATTCTCAAAAGCTAGTAGATCAAGCATTTAACCTACCTACAGAAAACTCAAATGAATTACAATAATTGCTTATCAAAAACATGTTCTAGGTACTTAGAAATCTTCAGTTGCCTGTTTCAGATAATATCCATGAATCATAGGCATTCTTGAAAGTGGTGGTAGATTATTCCATGCCGTAAAGACATGATTGGAAAGAAAATTCTGTCTTGTGGTGGATTTGAAGTTTTCTCGATATAATTTCAGTCTGTGGCCTCGTAGACGTCTGTTGTGATTGATCGTTGAAAGTGGAGATAAATCTGTACCGAACCTGTTATTCAAGGCCCTGTAGTTAATAATAAGATCACCTCGAAGCCGTCTATTATTGAAAGGTTATAGATCGAATATTTTGAGGCGTTCGGAATAACTTGGCCGTCGACGCCCGTACAGAATTCTTGTTATCCTCCGCTGAATAGATTCGAGAGAATTCGTCTCGTAATTGTAAATGGGAGACCACACAGGACCTGCGAATTCCATTAATGGAGGAATATAAGTTTTATTTAAGAGACCACAAGTTTTGGACTGACAATCTTAGAAAGATCTCTGAAGCAGAAACGAAAGTCTAGAAGCTTTGTTACAAATACTTTGAGTATGATCAGTCCACGTTAGGTCATTAGAGATGATAACTGCAAGATCAACTTGCTTCGATGTGGTGATCAGAGCAGTTCCAGAGATTTTGTACATCCGATGAGGGTTGTTTTTGCCAAGGTGCAGGACCTTGCACTTATCCAAATTCAAGGATGAAAGCCAGTCGATGCACCACCTGGACAGATAATCGAGATCTTGTTGAAGAGTGTGGAATTCAGAAAATGGATTATTATATAATTTTGTATCGTCAGCATAGAGAGAGCAGGTGGAAAAAAGTATAGAAGGAAGTTCAGCAGTATACAGTACGAATAGTGATGGGCCTAAAACGGAACCCTGAGGAACACCACTTGAAACCGGCTTGAGTGTAGTAGTAGAAATGCTATAATCCATTCTAGAAGCCGACCTCTTATGCCAAGGTGTTCGATCTTATACAGCAGTCGTCGATTTGGGACTCTATCAAACGCTCTCGAAAAATCTAAATAAACAACTTCAATTGGAATCCCGCAGTCTACAGCCTTTGTCCAATCGTTGATACATAGAAGCAGGTTTGTAATCACTGAACGACAGGAAGGAAACCATGCTGGTTTTCAGGAATCAATTTATTAGAAAGGAGAAAATCGAGCATTTGGAGGTGAATTCTTCTTATGAGAGAATGATCGCGATACATATAAATTGTCACTGAAAACCTATGTGGTAGGTATTCTGATTTTCTGGAAAGTTTGGTCCGAGAGACCATTTTCATTGACAGTGTTATCATAAATTACATTATTGAAATTGGTACAAATGTAGTCTATTATAGAAAAAGAAGTTTCTTAGTTCTGGTTGGTTTACAGGACACAGGATTCAGATTATGTAGAAGTCAAGAAATCCCTCAACTCAGTTTGAGCAGTACTTACCCTTGAGAACTCAATAATAAGGTCCCCCGTCAGAATGAATCGATTTGAAGGAAACCTCTCATAAAGATAATTCATACACTGATCGAACGGATCAAAAAAATCTCGTACTATAGAGAGTGGAGAACGATATATGCATAATATACACGTACTCACATTATTCACTGAGATCTGCACGCATGCACACTCGAAAACCATGTCTGCACAAAACCGCTACACTTCTGGTACAACTGTATAGTGTAGTGAATCCTTTAGTAGAATGAAAACACCACCATGCATATTAACAGATCTATCAAATAAGGCACCAATATCATAGTTAGCTATTTTTAAATGCTTCATTTCTTGATCGTTGCACCAAGTTTCAGAAACACAAAGGATGTCGAGATCTTCCTCAGCCAGAAAAACCTTTACTGCATCAATCTTGTTTCTGATTGATTGTAAGTTTTGGTGAGCTACTCCAAATAGTTTGTTGAAAATTGATTTGTGGACGCAGTTCAGCGAGGCAATTGATAGTACAATTAGAAACATAAATGAGGAATAAATAAATAAGGCTGAAAACAAACAGAGGGCATTGTGGAGGGTAATAAAAAGCTATATTGAAGGGATCTAAGGGGAAAGTTAACACCAAACTGAATGCAGATGTAATGAATGCCTACTTTGTCGGTAAAAAGATCTGTGATAAACTGGCAACTTCATCTTCAGATGTGAGTACCAAGGCGAGAATCATAAGCCCTAATAGTGTTGGGTCTTGCTTTTTCTTTGAGTGTTCAGAGCATGAAATTGTTAACACAATAGCATCGCTGAGGTCCAAATCTACAGTCGATATATATAATATCTCAACCGAAATATTGAAAAGTGTTGGGAGATTGCCAATTCAATCACTTTAATAATAAATAGGTGGTTTCAAGAAGGTCATTTTCCACAAGAACTCAAATCTGCAAGAATAATTCCCATTTATAAAGGCAAGGGAGATAAAGATAATTGTGAAAACTACAGGCCAATTGCCATATTGCCATGTATCTCAAAAATCTTCGAGGCGGTTACGAAAACAAGAGTTCTGGATTGGATGGAGTAGCAGAAGTTGACAAAGAAAAATCAACACGGATATAGGAGAGGCAGAAGCACAACCACTGCACTCATGGAAGCAATAGCAGTGCTAATTGAAAATCTGGATAGTAACGAAATCATGGAAATGCTTAATGTTGATTTGAGCAAAGCATTTGATATAGTGCTGCATTCACTGCTATTGCCAAAGTTGCACTACCTAGGATTCAGAGGAACGGTGTTCAGGTTAATAAGGTCATATTTGACAGAGAACAAATAGTTAACTGGAACATGGAAACATCATCCAAATTGGGGTGTTTCATGGTGTACCACAGGGATTTTTGCTGGGACCTATCCTTTTTATAATTTATATGAACGATATCGACATTTCAAATTGTGGGCACCTGTGCCTATATTGCGATGATACCTCGATCATTATCAGCTCGAAAGATAGGGAAGACTTAATGAATCAGAAAGAAGTCGCTTTGAATGAAGTTAAGACTTGGTTTACAAAGAATTCGCTGAAACTGAATGTAGACAAAACTAAAACCCTTGAATTTAAAAGGCAACCAGAACTTCAAAGTGCCAAGTTCCTGGGAGTGATTATTGACAGTAGGTTGAACTGGACGCCACACATAAATTATACATGTAAGAAACTGTCCAAAATTTTGTACATGCTTAGAATACTGAAACAGAATGGCATTCACCAGATGATGAAGACAGCATATTCCGCCCACTTTCACTTTCACTTTCAGAGCATTCTTCTATATGGGGTACTCCTTTGGGGTATGGCACCAGAAGCATCAAAGGTCTTCATCCTGCGAAGAAGGCGATCAGAATAATGCATGGGATTGGTAGTCGAGAGTCTTGTAAACCAATTTTTGTAAATCACAAAATACTTACCTTTCCATCTTTATATATAAAAGAGTGCTTTTTATTTATGCACAGGAACAAGGATTCCTTTCCAAGAAACTGCGACTGTCACCCATTTGAAACAAGATATAAACAACTGTATACAACACCACTTCATGTTAAATGGAACACACAAAATTCATGGAAATACTGGGGGATACAGCTTATAACAACTTGGCTGCTGAACTGAAGTGTTTGTCTGGAATGGTGTTCAGAAGAAGAATTCAAGATCTAATGTTTATTGCGTTGTTTTGTCTGATTTTTTCAATTTGGTCTTTTTCAAACAGCAATAGCTCAATTTTTTCAAATTACACGTGCCAATTGTATCAGCATGTAATATACCCATCTCTTATAGTTCAGAAATAATTTGGGAATATATTGAATTTTGATGATCTTGCAAGAACTAACAGAGAATGCTTTGAAATATTTGAATCAAGTAGGTGAACTGGCTACGCTCACCTGACAGGTTCCTAAAATTAATGTACTTGTTACTTCGTTCATTCGAATTTGATATTTCAACAAGAATTGTCATTATTTCAGATTGAAAATTTCCAAAAAATACAATAATTTGGAATATAATCACTGGCTATTCAAACGAAAATATATTTAATCTGTTTTTAATTCATTTTAGAATGTCAAAAAGTAGTGGGTAGGAATTGCAAGCAATTCAATGACCAATTTCCAAATTTACCGTCTATGAGTTAAATACAATTTCGAAGCATTAGAAGCAATTTTCTACAATTCGTATGAATAAAAATTGTAGCAACTAAGCGAAAACCAATCATCGAAGATAATTACATTAGTACGAATAAATGATAGCAAACATCATAGGAGAAAACTAATTTACGATCTGAATAAATGTTCAGTATGGGCCCCATTTTGTTTGATACACTTGACATCTCGTATACGAACATGATGAGTTGACCTCCTAGTTTCCTCAGGATCAATATTACGAAAAGCATTATGAATGCGCTCTAGTAACTCTTCTTCACTTCTTACAGGAATGAGATACACTTCATTCTTGATTTTGCCCCATAAATGAAAATCAAGGGGCGTCAGGTCCGGAGAACGCGGAGGCCATAAATTTGGTCCTTGAATACCCCACCATCTAACCTCGAACATTTCTCTTAGCTGCCGATCTACAGCTCTTGTTTTATGTGCTGGTGCACCATCCATTTGGTAATAGCAATCCCTCAGAATGTTAAGGGGTAATCCATCTAAAACATTTGCTAATGTTCCTCTCAAAATTTCCAGATATCTTTGTCCATTAAGATTTTCCTCATAAATGTGATAAGCCAACAAATCATTCATTAAAATTGCAAAAACGTACAAGCTGAATCTATTTTGGAAATCAATAACCTCAATGAAATGTGAATTTTCTGTGGCCCAAAAATGTCGATTTCTCCTGTTGGTTATTCCACTGTCATTGAACTTGGCTTCATGAAACCATATGTTTTTTTGCAGAATTGTCTCATCTTCTTGAAGCCGAATTAATGAATTTTCACAGAAATTTAGCCGCTTGGGAAGGTCAATTGGTTATAATTTTTGTAGTCTGATAAAAGAATACGGATGCATGTTATGTTTCTTAAGGATCCTTTGAATGGAAGTACAACTCAATCCAATATCCATTGATACTGACTTAATGGACGCATGTGGATTGCCACGAAAATACGCTAGCGTATTAATTTGATTGTCGTCGTCCTCGAGAATTGGTTTTCTTCTAGTTTCTACGTATTTTGTTCCTCCAAATTGCAGAAAATTGCTTCTAATTCTTCGAAATTTTGTTTTACTCATAGGCGCCAAATTTCGAAATTGGTTATTGAATTGCCTGCAAGTTCTAACCACCACTTTATGACATTCGCCATGAATCAAAAAGAGATTAAACGTCCTCGTTTGAATAATCAGCCATTTTATTATCAATCTGGTGTTTTTCAAAAATTTTCACTCCAAATTACCAACAATTCTTGTTGAAATATCAAATTCGAATGAACGAAGTGACACGTACATTAATTTTAGGCACCTGTCAGGTGAGCGTAGCCAGTTCAGCTACTTGATTCGAATATTTCAAAGCATTCTCTGTTAGTTCGTGCAAAATCATCAAAATTCAATATATTCCCAAATTATTTCGGAACTATAAGAGATGGGTATATTACATGCTGATACAATTCCATCTGAAATTCGACGCTTCATCTGATGGCGATATAAAAATCAGCACGTGCAATTTGAAAAAATTGAGTTATTGCTGTTTGAAAAGCCAAATTGAAAAAAATCATACAAAGCAACGCAATAAACATTTGACATGACTGCTTAAAAAATTCCTTGATCCTTCTTCTATCCACCCAAGCAAAAATTGTGTCTGTAGTGGAAAAGATCTACGAGCTACTATTCTTTTAAATATTCCTCAAAAATCGAGTTTATAACAAAAATAATTAAATCTGTCAAAAGTTTTGACAGATAAGTGCCAGCAACTTGGGTATTTTAGGCCTTGCTCAAATGTCGGTTCTAGATGTATAATAAAAAAGGTAGATTGCCATTTGAAATAACAAAGTGATGACCCACTTCTAACATAACCGAAAATGGTATCAGTTCGAAAATATTTCACTTCAATTGGAAATCGCTAGTTATGGCCGCGTATAAAATTTCAGCTTGATATTGTAATTGGAACTCAAAAAGTTTTTAACGGACGGTCCCGGTGGATATCCCTTTATATATATATTCTTTTAGTGTTTTGCCATTATCATATATTTTAGCCAGTGATGTGAAATATTTATCAACTTTTGAAATGTTTTATATGTTCTTTGTATATATTTGCTGTTTTATTAGCTCTTAAGTATTTTGTAACTTCGCTTATTGGACACGCCATGAAGTATTTTGATGGCAATAAAATTATCTATCTATCTATCTATCTATTTTATTGATTTATGGAAATTATGTTGTGAGTTATTAGAATTGTTTTCGCAATGTACGGTTGTAAATCATTTATCTATAACACAGTAATATTTTTCAAACTACCGTCATTTCTGAATCTCCTCCGTGTAACGGCAACCAGGTTTTTTTCATAAAGATGACTGAAAAGAATAATAGAACCATTGAAAAACTCATAATTTTCGATCAATGAATTCATGCATGTTTACTTTGTCTCTATTGACACGAACGACCATGAATAAACCGAAACAGCAATAAATCCAGGTCGGGATATTTGTGGAGCAAATGGAAATTTTCCGTTTGTTCATCTTGTCATTCCCAACCGCTGAACAAATTTTCAAAGTAATCCGTTACGACTCCGGTGGTTGTAAAACTGCCTACGTTGTGATGCGTGCACCATTTCCCTTCCACGCAGTCTGCCATTTCTACAGATTAATTCATGATTCGCGGATTCTCACGATGGAGTTCCCAAACCTGCATGGCGTTAAATTACCCATTTCCCCAGATCATTTATTTTCAGCCTCCTTCAGCTACTTGTTCCTACTTTTCAGACTGGAAACTGAATGAATAAGTGATGACGAACAGACAGCGTCAGAGCGTCACAAGCGAGGGCGTTTTAATTTTTTTTTGTTTGGATTCGTCATCAAGTAATTATGCGACCGCATGAGAGACATTAGCTAAGTAACGAAAAAACTCGGTGATTAATTGCTTCTGCAGTTTCCCATTAAACATATTTGAGATTTTGAATCCTTTGTACACACAACCAAATTTATATGGAATCACCCGATATTTTGAATATTAACTCAGGGAGTTTGGAAATTTCGAGGGATTGTTAGAATTGGTCATTTTTGAGATATTTCAATTGAAAAAAGAAATAAATTTAGGTTTATTTTAAGAAACAATCAAATAAAAGAAAATAGGAGACCAATTTGATTGAGGAGGTTGTTACTCGATGAAAATTGATATACATATTTTCAATGAAATAAAACTATGATATTTAGATTTTCACTATATTAACAAAACAATGACCGGTTTCACCACACTGTGGCTTCATCAGATGGATACAAACTAATGAACAGAGTTATTCCTTATATATTATTCTCATCTCCTACTTAATATTACAATAGGTACAAGTACAAGGGGTTTGTTGGAAAACCCATCGGAGTTGCTTACTTTATGAATTAAGGATTGAGTAAAGGAGACGGATTTAGATCTAAATGACTATTGAGTAACCTACCTGAGTTGTTTTCTTTGTTAGTCTCTAAAATTTCCCATAGAGTAAAATTTTGTCTATTATTTTCGTTGTGTAAAATTTTGCAATTATCTTTAAAGTAATGGTTTTCTTGGAGTAAGTGATTAGAATAATGGGAATCTGATTTATGATGATTGAAACTACGTTTGTGCTCGGATAATTTAACTTTGACATTTCTGAAAGTTCTACCAATATAAATCTTATTACTATCCCCGCAAGACAGTTTATAAACACGGGATTTATTACTCTTATCAATTTTAGATTTGCAGTTTTTGATATGTCGGCCTAAAGAATTATCAGTTCGGAATGCTATATTGAAATTATAATGCGAGAGGAATGATTTTAATTTTAGACTAGGATTACCAATATAAGTTAAGCTGTTGTATTTTGTGTTAGAACTTTTTATACTTGGAAATACTTCCTGGATTGCTTTTTGAAATTTTTTGCGTGAAATCATGTTCTCAATCATAGTTGGACAGTAACCGTTATTGACTGCTATTTGTTTAATTATATTTAGCTCTTTTATGAAATTATTTTGTGACGTTGGGATATTAATGAGTCTATGTACCATACTATTGTAAGCTGCTAATTTATGTGGATAAGGATGTGTAGATGAGCTGTGCATAGTAATATCTGTATGCGATAGCTTATGAAAAATAGAAAAATCATGTTTGCCGTTAATTTTAGTAATAGTTAAATTCAGAAAGTTAATGGAGTTTTCTGTTTCTATCTATAAAGTGAATTTAATATTATCGTGAATTCTGTTAATGAATGTTTTGAATGACTCTAATTGTCTGTTTGTGCCAGTGATACAACAAATGATATCGTCGACATATCTAAACCAATAAATAAAGTATTTGAATAACGGATGTTCTTACATAGTTTTTACTATATTATCCATGATAATTTCAGCGAGTAGGGGCTCAGAGGATTATCTATGATTAAACCTTTTTACTTTTATATAATACTCCAATAAAGTTAAAATAATTTTGTTCTAAACAACTTTCTGAAAGATTTCTGATTGAATAACCGGATTGACTTCATTAATTTGAAGAGTGTAGTTGATGAGTTTCACTGTATCACTAGGTGGAACACTAGGGAAGAGATTTATTACCTATGACATAAGTTTAGCGTTCGGTGTTCTGAATTTTATTTATTAGGACTGAAGAGTTTTTTATTGAGAATTTAGGTTCAAAATTAGCGTACTGTTAAATGATGTCTATGAGAAAGCGTGAAAGTTTTGCGGCTGGAGCTTGAAAATATGAAACTAATGGTCTAATGGGATGCCCTGTTTTGAGGAGTTTGACGAGGGAGTAAAGTTTTGGTGATTGCGGGTTGTCAATGAAAAGTTTATATTTTTGGTTGGTAGGTATTATAGACTTGATATAGTCTGAAGAGCTTTTTACTAGGATCGAAATTTATTAGTTGGAGCTCTATCAATTTTTTTATAACTACCCGATTCAATGAAATTTTGGGTTTTCAATAAATAATCTGCTTTATTTAAGGCTATGACTGTATGACCTTCGTCTGCTTTGGTGAATATGATATCTTCAGATGCGGACTAAGATTTAATGGACTTTAAAGTTGTATTTTCGAATTTCTTAGGTTGAAAACTATTGAACTCTTTTTGAAGTAGTAACGCTGAAGAGTGTTTTATGTGTTTGGCTTTCAATGAATAATTTAAAGCTATTTCGGTTTCAATTCCTTGCAGATCGAAATGGAAACGAGCGTTATCTGACTGTAAACTGTGAATAGTGAACAGAATTTAATAAGCTTCTATCAATACTCGCATAGTAGCATTTAAATCTGACCCGAAAATCTTTTATTCTTTCGTTTTTTTATTCTTACCTTCCTATGTTCTGGCCTCCTAAATAAGTTCACATTCGGTTGTTTCATTGAAAGTGATGGTATTAAATTTCGCATTTCCGTCTCTGGGTAGCAAATGGGTGGAGAGGGTGCTTGGATAGGTATTAATTTTTGCTGTACTATGTTGACTATTGTCAATTTCCTATGCTTTTGAATCTGTTATTCATTTTAGTACTGACATAGACGGTCATACAGGCTAAATATATTAGCCTAGCTTTTTCGCTTTATATCATTATGTATTTTTCTATTATGTACTTTATAATGTGTGATGAATAAATTGAATTGAATTGAATTGCTACAATTCAGTTCTCTTTTTTGTATAGGTTTCCAATAATATCAAAAGAAAGATTGTTACATTTGAAAAAACGGAGTTTTCGATGGTGATTAGGTGAGTCGGCAGATCATTTTCGAACATTCTTGTGTTGTGAACAACTCTAAGAGTTTGACATTATTAATTAACCAACCTTTCTTTTTGAATTGGATAGTAATTTGAACGAATTTAAGTAACTTAATAATTCTAACCAGGAAAAATAATAGAAAAATACATCACGCTATTTTAAATGGCAAAAAAAATATTTTCTACGAATTTTACTACAAGCAAAATTTTCAGAGTTCTACGGCTATTAAAAATCAAAAATATTTTATTGGTCCATTTAAAGAACCTCCCTGTATAGAAAATGTCGAAACAGTACCCTTTATATGCACCCTTGTACAAGGAAAATCAGGGTATAACAAATATTAAGACGATTTCAGTTACATAAAAGACTGATCTGGCTCAACCTTCTTGTGCTTTCAATTCGAAAGTTCAAGGCCGGATATCCTAAGCTGCGTCAAACTAGACTGAGCTCTAGGAACGGATATTTCGGTGAAGTGGGTAGGGGTCGGTGTTTGAGTATTTTATTGGTGTTCTTGTGAAAACATAATATGGCCCTCAACTTCTGTATTTTCTCACTTCTCGAATGTAAATTGCATACGGTCTTTGAGAATTTGACTCGCGGCGTAGACTGCTATTTCGACCATAACACCATAAATACAGAGTTCTTATGTAGATCGTTTTGACACAGTACCGAGTGGACAGATTTAGGCGGTTTAGTTTTGCAGCTATGTAAAATATTGTAAATTAAGGAAAATAACCCCCATTCCCAATGGTCTTTTTGCGTGAGAAATTCATTACCGCAAACAGATTCAAAGTACATTTTTCATTTTCGAATTGTTTGGAAATTTTTGAAAATTTTTTGAATCAATCAAGTGCCAATATTTTGATTGATTTTAAGATTATAACAGGTTTTGCCATTCTACAAGTACTGTTTTTGAAGAATCAAACTACTTGCGAATTTGTTTTTCTTCAATGGTTTTCGAGTAATGATGCAAATTTCTTTTTTTAGTGAGATGGCGTGGCCTGCATATGACGCTAAATTGTTTAAGTTGAAAAAAATAGTAACAGTTTTATAAAAAAGCAACTTAAAAAAATGTTTCATTTCAACGCCCAAAAATTCAATTTTTACCCCATTTGGGGTAATTTACCCCGGTTCCTCGACTGATGTCTAATGGGTTTAGCACGGACACCCTGTAGCTATTTGAATATACATTCGAGTACGGCATTAACACTCTCGAAAAAGAATGCATTTTTTCAAATATATTCACGTGAAATATAATCTAACCCTTCCCCAGAAACATTTCGTGTAACCGATAGATTGTTTTAAAAGTATAAATATAATAATCGAAATTTCCATTCAGGGGTATAATCCCAACCATAAATTGATATCACCTATTCCAATATTGAATTGCTTACGTTGTTAATTTTGTTTCAGGGAACAATTTCCCAGTTCGAAACCTGGCACCGATAGCCTGGGATCGTCGCCGAATTCCCGAAGGAAGCTGATCCCAGTTGAAGCATCCCATACAGCTCCTGTTACGGTGAGTATCGCCGAGTTGAGAATTGTTGAAGATTCACTTATCGCTTGCGCAAATTAGTTTAATTTGGATTGTTATATCAAGCGATGTGTTTATTATCTTTCAGTTAATTTGTGTTCTTCTTGATGGAAACTTGGTCTCGATTTTTGAAGATCTGAAAAGACTTATTTTGAATAAGTATACGAGAGTTTTTTGGTTAATCCATTGGCGCTCAATAAACTAGTTTCGACTAAATGATATACAAGCTAATAGCAAGAACTCAGACAAATTTTGTTATAAGATGAAAATTTTTTATTTATTCATCCAAATCTATTTCATTCCCTTTTATGTAGTCCTCTCCATATACAATGCACATATACCAAAGTTTTTTTAATTATCGATGCATACAAAACAATTATTTCACTTTCAAAACAAGCGCTGCTTTACGTTGAATTTCTTCAATCAACTCAGAACGGAGTGTTCTTTTGAATTTGGAAATAGCCAGAAATCAAACGAACCAAAATCAGGTGAATACGATTACTGAGGGGATGATATCATTCGAGTTTCAGGCGAAATGGTTACGAAAAACAAACACGATGGGAAACTTTATCGTGCTGCAAAAACCAAGAATTGTCAGACCATAATTCTAGCTACAAAAAGCGTTGCGTAAACGTCTCTCAAATATTCCTCGTTGACAGTTTTTCCCGGGGGAATTCATAATGCACCTCTCCACAATAATCGAAAAAACTCTCAAATTGACCTTGTTTTTCAAGCGACTTCTGCGTAATTTTTTTGTGGTATTGTTTTTACCATTGTCACAATATTCACTTGATTGATCGGGTCGTAGGCATAGATCAAAGTCTCATCATAATTATGCGTTTCCACTTATCCTGATAATCAGAAAAAAACCTTTCACACAAATATACAGGTGTCCCCCGAACTCTATGTCAAACTTTAAGAGGTGGTTTCTGAAGAAATTCTAAGACAAATTAGTGGGAACAACAAGGTCCGAAACTTTTGCAATTATTTCAATTTATTTTACATAGTGAAATGATTATCACGAATGTTGGGTTACTCTTGGTAGA
This sequence comes from Cryptolaemus montrouzieri, assembly GCA_013387265.2. NCBI lineage: Eukaryota > Metazoa > Arthropoda > Insecta > Coleoptera > Coccinellidae > Cryptolaemus > Cryptolaemus montrouzieri. The sequence goes on from JABFTP020000103.1 coordinate 34,743,386, forward strand.
TAAATGTCAGAACATCTTGATATCTGGAAAAATGTCTTTTGTGTTCTGTATACTGGGACATAGAGGACACCATTTATCTACTGTCAATACTAAACATGAATCTCCATGATTTGTCAACATTCATCCGAAATTTCAGTTTTATGCGTGCTGTGTTTCAGCCATCAAAGTTGACAAGCAAGTTGACTAATGGAATTAACCGTGCAGTGGTCGTGCGCGGACCCTCGCTCCGCACCGATGCAAATTCTTGGATATCTTTGCACAAGCAAGTGAAGGCGTGCAGGATACAGAAATTTTTGCGGAGTGAGAGTCCGCGCGCGACTACGAGTGTTACAAATATTATCAAGATAAGAGTGTTTGTTTTCATATTTTCCGGCTATTCGTGTTTGATCCTGCAATTCTTACGAAAATGAACAGGAAAGATTGCAGCGTTTGTTAGATGAGCCTTTTTTATCCGATGACGATGAGGGGAAAACCTATGAGAATTCTGAAGATGAAGGAGCCCGATGAAATAGAATGTGATGCGACTAACAGAGATAGCGAGCAAGATATTTTCGAAAATGAACTCGAAATTGAAGAAACGGAAGTAAATGAAGGTCCAAAGTTTGTAGGCAAAGATGGCAAGACAATGTGGCTGAAACATAAACCGACACAATTGATTAGACAAATTGACCGACATTTCGGAAATAAAAGCACTCTTTGGATTGTTGTACTTAGCAGGAGTACTGAAGAGTAACCAACTGAATACAAACAATTTGTGGAAATCGACGGCACTGGTGTTGAAATATTTTGACTTCCGATGTCTGAGCGGTGTTTCAAATTTCTTTTGAGACATCCATTTCGATGATTTGGAAACTAGACAGTTGAGACAAGCAACTGACAAACTTGCCCCAATAAGAGATGTTTTTGAGATTTTTGTTGATCAGTGCAAAAACGGTTTTACTCCTCTTCATTATGTAACTGTGGATGAAAAGCTAGAGGCCTTTCGTGGACAATGTGCATTTTGCCAGTACATACCTAACAAGCCTAACAAATACGGTATCAAAATATTCACGCTATGTGATTCAAGATTATATTACACGGTAAATTCGAAAGTTTGTGTTGGAAAACAGCCTCCAGGGACCTATGAAGTCAGCAATTCTCCACAATTTATAATGGATAGAATGTGCGAACCAATAAGAGGAACAGGAAGAAACGTAACTGTGGATAACTGGTTCACAAATTTCGATCTTCTGGAAAAATTCAAGAAGGATTTCAAACTTACTGTGGTCGGAACTATCACAAAAAATTAGAGAGAGTTGCCACTTGATGTTACTTGTCCTGTGAAAAGACCAATAAAAAGTTCAATGTTCGCTTTTCAGAAAAATGTGACACTCGTTTCTTATATTCCAAAAAAGAGTGAAAATGCTTTACTCGTCTCTAGTATGCACCATGATGACCAATTTGATGACACTACTGGAAAACCAGAGATTATTATGATGTATAACACAACAAAGGGCATCCTCTTCCGAACACTTTAAAGTGGCATGCTCAAGGCACAAGAATATTTTACAACTCTTGCGAAAATATCTCGTGGGTCTGTTCTTCACTCCATTGGTTTTCTGTCGGCTCTGCTCGTTGCTGCTTCGCCAAGTGCTCTTCAGTTGGATTTTTCTTTTTGAGGATTTCATTCATTCTTGTAATAAGACTTCTTGGTAGGCTCTTTGACAACCTTCGAACCTCTTCATAGGGTTTTATGAGCTCAAAAGCAAGATCACTCTATAGTTCCCTACGCTTGATTTTTAAATTCGGATTATTACTCTTTAAGATGATGAGGGAATTTATGCCACCAATATTCAACAGAGAGTAAAATATAACAATTGGTCAACGTCGCGTATTACGTGCACAATTGTATGTAGAACATAACTAGTCGACAGTATCAACTCCTCCTCCCTTTGTTGTGTCATACAACATAATCATCTCTGGTTTTCCAGTAGTGTCATCAATTTGGTCGTCATGGTGCATTTTTATCATTTTTTGGAATATAAGAAACGAGTCTTATTCGTCTTTTCACAGGACAAGAAAAAATCAAGTAGCAACTCTCGCTTATTTTTTCTGATAGTTCCGACCACAGTTAGCTTGAAATCCTTCTTGAATTCTTCCAGAAGATCAAAATTTGTGAACCAGTTATCCACATTTACGTTTCTTCCAGTTCCGCTTATTGGTTCGCACATCGTTTCCATTACAAATTGTAGATATATATATATATATATATATATATATATATATATATATATATATATATATATATATATATATATGTTCACTATGTTCCTATGTTCGCACATAGCAATGCAAAACAATTGGATATTCAACGCAAGAAAATGTCGAATTGTTACATCACCCTGTATCCAGTCCGGACCTAAGTCACAAAGATTCTTTACTTTTCCCAAAATCGAGAGCAGGCTGCGTCGTCAATGGTTTCAGTCTTCAGAAGAAGCCGTTGGTAACAAACTTATTATTTGTTATTATCTTCGAGGAGAATACTTTGAAAAACAAAAAAGTCCTTAAAAGCTCTCAATTGTATCATTTTTACTCTATATGCAAATCTTAAACATTGACAAATATGATCTATATTAATAGTTCTTGCCATAGAAACGCAACACAAGCTGCTAAAAAATACCATTGAAGATTCAAGAGCGATTCTGTGGTTATAAAACAAATATTAAGTACACTGAAACTTCACTAGCACGGGCAGATATCGTTCCGGCGCATGCCCAGACTATCGAAATGCCCGAATTTCTGAAGTGACTTGAATTTGTTTCATTTTCAAAATAGAAACAACCCAAAATCGTTTAAAGCCGAGTTTATCATAAAAATATCGAAAAGTTGAACAAAAAATATTTTCTATTATAAAACAGAATCAAATTATAGAATTTCCATTCATTATAATCTTTCCTCATAGAAAATATAGAATTTAAATATAAGCTAGTGTACATAAACAACATGCTATTCCTTATGACGTTTAAAATATCCATCGATTTTACTCTGAACCTTTCTCGATGCTTCCATCTGAACTGATTTTTCCTTGAGCCTTTTCAGGAGCAATACGTCTTCTATAAGAAGATTATTCTGTTCGATCCAACTGATAATCAGGGAGAACGCATTGACAGTATCTGCATGTTTCACTTTTACCATACTATTTAAACCATCTTCTGAGTAAGAAGATTCCTCTACGTTTTCAATATTCCTTCCTAAAGCATCCTGTATAAGCTCTTCTTCAGTCAAATCGATAACAAATACTTTGTCTCCCACAGCCCAATTGGTAATGTTCTCAATGGTTAAGTTATTTTCTGGATCGATGACCCTTAATGATTCGGTAATATTTTCCAAATCATTTTCACTGATTGGACGAAGTTTCTTCTGAAGCTCAGAGTGGAATATTTTCATCATCCGATTCTTCTACTTTTGTAGTGTCATGACACAATGCTGTCCAACTTTTTCTAATATTTTTTGAAGTAATGGATTCCCAAGATTGGGCAAGATTGTTCACGGCATCTTTCAAATTATACTGCTTCAAAATGGAAATTATCTGTCCACCTTCATGCGAAATGATTAAGAAGGCATAGGTTGGAGAACAGCAATACAGTTGGGTGGCAAAAACATAACTCTGAAGTTTGCATCAGTATTAACCTCCTTCTCAGGTGGGTGCAATGGTGCATTGTCTACCAACAACAGAGCTTTAGAGGGCTTGTTAATCTTGGTTAAAAAATTCTTCACCTCGGAGATAAAAGATGTTTTGAACCATTCTTTAAATAATGGTCTGGTCATCAACCCTTTGGTAGATGCTTTGTGGACAACTGGTTGTGAACTTTCGTTTTTGAATGCTCGTGGATTTGCCGCTTTTACCAAGACTAGTAAAGGTAATTGGTGAGTTCCAGCCGCGTTGCAGCATGGCATGAATGTTAAGTGTCTTTTGACACTTTTTAACCTGGTGCTGATTTTTCCCCTTAATGAACCCAAGTTGTGTCGGGTAAACATCTCCAAAAAATTGCCAATTCATCAGCATTACCGACCGATAGAAATTTTTCCTTGAGTGGTATCACAGCGGAAACATCACTGGAAAGTTTTTCACCACAAACCTTCAAGAAACGAATTCCATGTCTGAGCTTGAATTTATCTAACCGTCCCGAACTTGCCAGAAAACCTTTTTTTCCTGTGATTTGTTCATAAAACTGTTTGGCTTTTGTTCTCAATATGTCTGACGAAATTGGTACGTGTGCGTTGCGTTGTTGAAGAAACCATTTATGCAATGCGATTTCAACATCAGAATTCTCAGCTTCTCTAATACTTTTTCTTTTCCCTACAAAAAGATCTTAGATAGAATAAATTCGAGAAAAGTTTAAAATAATATTCCTACTAGGGATACACGGAGGGCTCGGTTGGGCTAGCGGCGCTCTCGGCCGTGATACGCATGCAGTAATTTTATTTGGCCAAGAGCTCAGTACTCGGCTTTTTGTGAAAACCTTTGCTCGGTGCATCCCTAATTCCTACCTGTTCCTTGATACGATTTCGATAACATCATCATTATCATCATCATCAAGCAGCTCGTTCTGTCCACTGCTGGACATAAGCCTCCCGTAAACTATGCCACATCCTTCTGTTTTGTGCCGTCTATATCCAATTCGTCTGGATGCGTTTTATATCGTCAGACCACCTTGTTGGGGGACGTCCTATACTTCTTTTTGCTTCCTGTCTTGGTCGCCATTCTAGATTTTTTTTGGTTCATCTTCCGTCGGTGGTTCTTGCCAGATGTCCGGCCCATTTCCACAAGTGTGGCGATCCTACTAATAGCATCCTCAACCCCACTTCTTTGCCTGATTATGTCATTTGATATTCGGTCTCTAAGGTATAATCCGAGCATGCATCTCTCCATGGCACGCTGGGCCACTCGAACTTTATTGGCCGATTTCTTGGTCAGAGTTAAAGTTTCCGCGCCGTAAGTCATGACAGGCAACACACACTGGTTGTAAACTTTTCGTTTCAAACAAATTGGGATATCTGATTTTAAGATATTGCTCAGTTTACCAAACGCTGCCCAAATAAGGCCAATTCTTCTAAAGATTTCACAGATTTGGTTGTCTCGACTTATTTTGATTTCATGTCAAGATATTTGTAGGCTTGGACTTGTTCAATTTCAGCATCACCTATCTGAATATTTCCACTTGTAACGAGATTGGTCATATATTGTGTTTTAGACGCATTCAGCTTCAGTCCAACCCTTTCAGAAGCTTGTTTGAGCCTTTCAAGCATTTCTTTTGCATCTCCTATGTTGTCGGATATGAGGACGATGTCGTCGGCAAACCTAAGGTGGTTCAAGTATTCCCCATTAATATTTATATCCATATTTTCCCAGTCTATCCTTTTGCACATATACTCGAGTAGGGTTATAAAGAGTTTTGGCGAAATCGGATCTCCCTGTCGCACGCCCCTCTGTATTTCGAATGTTTCTGTTTTTGCGTGAAGTTTCACACAAGCTGTGACATGATCATATATGTACTTTATCTGTGCCATGTATCGATGGTCTATGCGACACTCAGCTAGAGCCTCTAACATTTTACGTTGGTTTATGGTATCGAATGCCTTTTTATAATCTACAAAGATGAGAACCAGGGGTTTATTGTATTCGAGGCATTTTTCTATTAAGGTTTTAATAGTTTGTAGATGATCATTCGTACCAAATCCGCTCCGGAAACCAACCTGCTCATAGGGCTGATAGAAGTCAAGCTTGACTGTCAATCTTTTTGTAATAATTTTCATATAGAATTTGTATATGTGCGATAAAAGGCTGATGGGTCTATAGTTGTTAAGGTCAGTGATGTTTCCCTTTTTGTGCATTATCACCACCGCGGCGTTGTTCCATTGGGTTGCAGTTACACCCTCCGTTAAGCATGCATTGAACAACTTCTGGATCTCTCGCAGCAGAGGCCCTCCTTCTGCTTTCAGAGATTCTACCACAACCTCATCATCACCAGGTGCTTTATTATTTTTCATCTCTGCTAATGCCGTTGATATCTCATCTATTGTTATATCTGGTATATCTTCTGACCCAACGTTTAGTATTTTAGGTAAAGGGTTTTCTTTTGTTTGGTTTTCTCTTAGTCGATAGAGCTCTTGGTAGAAACCTTTGGTAATTTCAAGAATTTCATCTTTATTCGTTGTTACGTTCCCTTCCTTGTCCGCCAACTGCCAAATATTTTTCTTTCCTGGACCCAATCTTCGTCTTAGTACTTTCAAACTCCTGTTCTCCTCAATCACTCTCGTAATCATCTCTGTATTGTAGTTTCGTGTGTCTCTTCTGATAGCTTTCGAAATATCTTTGTTCAGTTGTTTTAATTCGCCTGTATTTGTTGTTTGTTTATTTTTAAGTTGTCTTCTCCTTTCCATAAGTGTCTTTGTTGTCTGACTTAATTTTCCCTTGTCTCTCGATGTTTTGGAACTACAACCTTTTTCGGCACTTTTAATGATCTCAGTTAGTTGTTGGTTTTGTTCGTCAACAGTTTTATGTTTCGTTTTCTAGGTTTTCCAGGTTTGTTTCTATCAGCTTTTGGAATTTGTTGATATCCTTAGGAGATGTCCATTTCATGTGGTTTGTCTTATTTATCATTCTTGATCTTGCTGTCTTAGTATTTATCACTACTCTTTCTCTGACCAATCTATGGTCGCTTCCTATAGAGCAACTATTCAAAACGGTAACATCATGGACTATTTCTTTTTTGTTGGCTATTATGAAATCTATTTCGTTTTTCGTCATCGGGGTTTTGCCAAGTCCATTTGCGTTGAAATTTCTTTTGGAAAAAGGTGTTCATCACATAAAGTTGATGCTGCTGCAAGAAATTTAGGAGAACATTGCCCCTTTCATTTCTTCTGCCGATCCCATGGTTTCCAATCGGTGTCTCTGAAGGGTCTTCACTGCGTTCGACTTTTGCATTGAAATCTCCCATCACAATCGTATACTGTGTTGCTGCTTTCTGATGCATAGCTATAGAGAGATCTTCATAGAAGGTTTCAAGCTCTTCGTCAGTATGGGCTGTTGTTGGGGCGTAGGCTTGTATAATTTCAAGGCAATATCTTTTGTTCAGTCTAAGTATCAGATAAATAACTCTTTCGCTGATACTGTCCACTTGTACAATGTTTTGAGAGTGTCTTTTGTGGAAAAGGAAGCCAACTCCGCCATCTGAAGAGTTTTCTTGTCCCTTGAAGTGGAACACGTGACCCGCCTCCAGAGTTAATTGGCTTTCTCCCCTTCTTCTGATTTCACTGAGTCCTATTATGTCCCAACGTACGTGGGTAAGTTCTTCCTCAAGTTCAAGCAATTTATGCTTTGAATATAAATCTTCTTATTTGTTATTTTTTTATGTCTAACACTGTTGATTTTGGAATAGTGAATTTTGCTGCTATTCGACGAGTACTCATTCCATCATCAATAAAATCGTTTTTTTTTTTATTTCTCTGCCAGTGTGAGTGTTTTATGATTTCTCCTTGTTGGAGCCATTGTGCACACCACCGGCGAGATTGAAATGGAAAATGCAACTGTAGAACGATACTCGCCACTCTTAGATAGTACAAGTACATACATACATGTACAGACAGGAAAATCATTATTGTTTGTATATCAGCCGGCGTCGACTTGCCCGGATATAGCGAATGTCGGGACTAATGAAGTTGTACTGTATAATTATTTCGATTAGAAAAGTCGGAAAATCATTTGAAATCAACATTATGTTTCAAAGTTTTGATAATTTATCAAAGAATATAATAAATGAAATAAATATGCATAGCTCACATCTATGAACAAGTCAATGCAGATCAATATAAAGGAGATTATCATTTCTGATTCTTTCATCAGCATTGTCTATCCGTTCTTGCCCGAAATTTGTTAACTCTGCACTGTAGACAAGTTTTTTCATGTGTCCCCATATATAGAAGTCGGACGGGTTGAGATCCGGTGACCGAGGTGGGCGAGCAATTCAACCTCCCATACCAATCCACGTATTCAAAAATTCTTATTCAGCCATTCAACAACTGTTCTTGATGTGGATGTGATCCGTCATGGCGATAATACATTCAGAACTTCATCAATTAAATAGAACAACGTGCTCTGTAGAAAACTTCGATGGATAACAGCATAGTGAAATCTAACCTAACAATGTCATCCAACCTGGTTTTCTTAAAAAATATTATCTCACATAGTAGAATTCTAATCGATATTCAAGGTTAAAATAATTCACATAGAACTAAAAATTGCTATGAATGTTTTTTTTGATAATGAATTGATGTCGAATATATCAAAAATTCTCCAACATTAATATTCTTACGGATAAATCATCTAATAATTACAATATTCGTCCTTTCATGAACCATATCATCTTCCGCATGGCCGTAATATCGATTCTCCATTTCGGCGTCATTTGCAGGCACATTCTAAACCCTTTATAAGGCCCTTCGACGAAGGAACTTGCTATGTTCGTTCGCATTCCAATGTTCATCATACCCGCGAAACACGTGGCGATGACAGATTACTCGCGATCGAATGACGTATGGATATTCTGTATGTGATGCGTTCACCACTGATATATGACAATGATGGAATGGTTTTGAATAAATTTAACAGATTTTTATGGTACGATATGAAATAATCTATACGACGGTATTTTTCAATGTAATCTCCTTATAGGACTATAAACTTGCCTAGCCCTGTCGGGATAATTTGAGTTAAAAACGAACAAAACAAGAATTTAATTTTGAAATGATAAATCAAATCACTCGACAAAGATTTCACGAAAATATATTATAATACTCGAGATAAACACCTCAAAAAAGTCTAGGGAACACTTCTGAATATCGATATATCGTATCCAGAACGATCAATATGGATGATTTTTTTTAAGAAATGAACACCTTCATCAATTTCTCACCAAATTATATAGAGTACCGCAACAGATTTCAGTTTTTTTTTATAAAAAACTAAAAATGCGGCAGATGCGACGCTGCTTTATAATCATTTCTTGTATTCAGTGTTTGAAATCAGTTAGTTGGCACTTTGTTCCTGTTGTAAGCACAAATAAAAGATTCAAGTTTTGTGATTCGACCATAGAAAGACGACAAGAGCAAGAGCTATCACGAGTTCATAATGTACAAATTTCCGACCAAACTGTGAGAAATCGACTGCATGAAGGTCAACTCCACTCCAGACGTCCTTTAAGAGTTCCACAACTGACCCATGAAAATCGCGTTGCTCGTTTAGCTTGGTGCCAAGAACACATAAACTGGGATCAAGAGAGGTGGGCCACAGTTCTCTTCAGTGATGAATCTAGATTTAGTTATTATCCCGATTCGAGTAGAACTCGAATATGGAGGGAACCTGGATCACAAAACCGTCTCCAGCATGCTCGAGAAGTTGTTAGACAGGGAGGCGGATCAGGGATGTTTGGTGGAAGAACTGACCTCGTTTTCATACAGAAAAACCTCACGGGAAATTCTTACGCAAATGAGATAGTTTTACCTGTAGTGGTACCGTACTTCCGAACAATGGGTCAAAATCCACTCTTTCAACAAGATAATGCCCCCCCTCATCGTGCAAGAGTTGTCTTGAACGTTCTTGAAGAGAATGATATCGATCTTCTACCGTGGCCATCCTGCTCCCCAGATCTGAATCCCATCGAGCATGTGTGGGACTCCTGCGTCAAAAACGTCTTCCATCATGAACAGGAGCTTCGATTAGCAGTTCAGGGGAGTTGGAATGACTTAGGCCAAAATGTAATAGACAATTTAATATTGAGCATGCCGCGACGATGCCAAAGTGTCATTAATAACAGAGGTGGACCTTCTGGGTACTGAAAAGTATAAGTGCTTCCATATCGTTTCGGAAATATTAGTTCAGGATTTTTTTTGTGTTTTACCAAATTTCGTCATTTTCAAATTTCAAATTTTTTTTTATAATAGGTGCTTTGGAGAAGTCAGATAATATTTTGTTTTCTTGAGAATACATTATATACAATACATCCTAACAAAAACCGAAAGATTTCTATAAATTCGAATCATCAAATTCATATTTTAAAGATATTGGTAAGTGTTATCTAGACTTTTTTGAGGTGTCTATATTAGTCTGAAAGAAAAAATGAGTGGTTTTACCTAAATATAACGGCATTTAATACAGGGGCTAGACCGAAGTCTGTTTGCTCATTGGCTGGTTTTTTCCAAAAGCAGACGTGATCTCCATCACCTCTAAAATATCCAACTTCTTCCCTTCATTACCTAGACGTATAAGTTCAATTCTCTCGAAATCTATGAAATGATTTTATCCATACAATGGTAAGAAAAGAAAAGTAGAATTTTTGTTTTCAATAATTGATTGATAATGATAATTGATTCTTCAGTTTCATACAATAGAACTGCGATGGGTACTATTTCTATCATGAACGCTACAGCAATTAATAAATGACATTATATGCCTACAGGAAACTAACTTTAAAGAGTCTCACAAGAAGAAGCTAAAAAGCTACAAGGAGTACCATTTCATCAGAACCGCATTCGAAAGAGCTAGTGGGGGTTCTTCAATATTTGTCTCTAAAAATCTATAATCAACTGAACTCTAAATAACTGCTTCCCAAGAAGTTACAGTTATATCAATCTGGTGCCCATATAAAATAAATATTTGCAGTCTATTTTTTCCACCGCATTACAATTTAATATAATTTAACAGTAACTGAATTAACACAACTTCTATATCAACATATCCTTTCATAGTTTATGGAGACTTTAATGCAGACAACTCGATGTGGGATTCCGAACGAACTTTTGGCCGCGGCAAAACTGTAGCGGAACTCGACGGATCGCGACGTTGCATCTCGAACACCGGTACCAGCACACAGCTTAACATAGCTACAGGAAGTTTCTCCGCAATTGACGTTTTTGTCACTCCCACTGTCAGTTCCCATCACTGACCTGGAACGTTTTTAGACAGTCTCTATGACATTTCGTCAATTCTCAATATTTCAATTTTGGTACTTGATACACCAATTAAGTCTGTTAATTTTTTGTTGTCTGGTTAACTCTGGACCTCTTAAGGGCCTTCTGCTTTGAGAACCCCTTGAACGAAGTGTTTCGACTGATACACTGATGCCTGTTGCTTCCAGAAATTGGGGTGCGACGCACTAGGATCTCTTCTTGCAATTTAGCACAAAAAGCGGTCTTGGTCTTCAGAAGTGATCTTCCTACGACTTCTTCTAAGCCTATTTTGCAGAAATTGTAGCTCCACGTATCAGGCGTAGGTTAGGTTAGGTTTCTTCAACGAAAGCAATCATTCGACCCCTCTACACATCGGACAATCCAGCGTAAGGCATATACAATTATATAGACTTTTTTAAATTTGGAATTCACAGTATCAAATCTCTATGACGACTGAGTAGAATATCCCAAACATGTGGTGATAATTTGATAAGGGCTGATATTTATTTTCGTCATTCTCAACGATATTCGCGATGTATCTTTCATTAAAATAAATTGTCGATATTTTTGGCAGTCTAGGCTATACCACTAATACCGAGAGATACAGAGTTTCCGCATAATAACAATGAATCATTTAAACTGGGTTTCCTAGAATCATTGGGAAATTCAGTAAGCTCTTAATGCCGAACGAGATAAAATGTTGGATGCCCAAATATATTTAATCTCTTTTCCACCCGCATTTTTGGAATTGCAAATTCCAGATCCGTTCGTCATTGATTTTTAATCGGGAAAAAGTTTTTAGAATGGTATTATGCATAAAGCGGACGTCTGATTTCCATTTTCATTTCGAATTTCTATTCCAAAATGAGACATTAAACTGAAGAATAATAACACTGGTCTTCAGGTTTTCTCTTGAATGGAGTGTGGTGGTTAAGCAAGTAATACTGTTTTTTTCTAGCAGCTCTAAATTCAAACTAAAATGAAAGTGAAAAATTATTACGAAAGTACGATTCTTATTGTCATTGCATTTGAAACAGTTATTGTGATTGAGGCAAAAATATGTTTTAAAAGAAATTTTTCAATCCAGACGAAGATACTAGCAGTTGTCAGCTACCAGTATGTCCCACCTCCCTTAATAACATTCTTCTAGCGTAGGAATATCCTGAGGAATATCCTGATGAAGCTTTGCACCAAGCTCTTCACTATAATCTCCAACGTTTTCACGAACATATACGGAAAAAATAATTCCTCGAAATTTATTATATCCTGATAAATTCTATAAAATTTGGGTTTCTTATTTTGCTAAGAATCATTCGGAACCAATATCAAATTTGGAAAAAATCCATGTCCGGATTATCATGAATTGATACGAAGTGCTTAGTAAAACACAACAAGAACAGTTGATACAGAAAAACTAATAACTTGGCACACTGAAAGCCATCCAGAAAAAAAATTAATTCACGAAAAAAATTGGGAATCTCGTCTAGTAAACTCATTATTGAATCCGTAATTAGAGTGATACCAATGCAATTGGAAGCCAACAAATTGAATTTCTCACAATAATTAATTCGTATTTTTCATCTTTTCGCAACAAAAATGAGACTTTTTTCATAGTGCACGGTCGGACCCCAATGAAATATGTCCTTGTTCAAGAAATCATAAGATTTTAGTATTTTTTCTCCAGATATCTTGAAAGAAGATATCCAATTGATCATTAATCATGAGTTGTTTCATTGAATGCGTTCGTCATATCCGATCTAGCAGCTGAAAAGAACAATTTTTCTAGATGAATACAACAATCAGACATTTTTCGCATTACGAATACTTTGTACCAGATATTTTACAAGTGACTGAAAGTTCGATTCATAAATCTATTCGTTCTTCATTTTATCTCGATTACATTTCCAAATGAACAAATCTCATCATGTATTTTCCATTTTATGTAAGTACTACCTAATATCCGTACTCCAAAGTGAAATTCATAGACAAAATTCACTGCGCTTACTGGCTATAGAACGCATTGAAATTTATCTATGGTGACTGTGATCCTACTGTCATAAAACGGAAGTTGTCATATTATTGGTTCTCAATCAACAAAAATTCAATTTTCGCGAGTTTAAAATACCTTTTCCATTCAGAATGCCCTTATTCATTCCATAAAGAATATGCAGACATGCCAATTGTTTATGGTGCTTGTGGATGTAATGCTCTCACTTCGAATAGGGAATGATTTCTTGATAATTTCCAGATCTAACAAAATATTTTTTTTCATGTAAATAATAAGTCTAAGCATATAGCGAAAATTTGAAAATCATTGCTTTATTCAATTGAAAAATGTATATCAATATTTCCAATTAACGACCTCCTCAATTGAATTTATTATATTCCTGAATCGTGTTTGATATAATAATGGTCTTAAACGAAGAGAATATTTCGAACAGGCATTTTCTTTCAAAATAAAATCAATCAGTAAGGCTATCTTGTCCCAACAATTTTTAAGAAAATTACAAAAAAATCATTTTTAAAAATGGTCCAGCTGTTTGTAAGTACGAACAGTATGTTATTTTCAATTCACGTAGATTCGATAGTCACGCATTTGGTTGTATATAGACAACTATACTAGTAATTGTTATCGAATATTTGCTATTGAAAGAAAGAAAGCGATAATTTCCAGAACCACCAGGTATGTTAAGCTATGAAACATTATTCACACGTGAAGCATGACGAACCGATAACGTTTTCAATTGTTAACTTTATTATGTATTACGTATGTTATGTACGTACAAGGAGAATCCGCGAATAAATGGACTAGCGTTGAAAGTCATTTCTACTTTTCTCTTTTCAGTTGCACTTGCTCCATTCTCTATTTTAATTGGTAGGTATCTAACTTTCATTCAGGAAGAAGAAGGTATCCATGAAGATGAAAGATTGAGTAATAGTGGCGAATTTTGCTTTATTTACTATTACGTAAATTCCCGGAATTTTTCTGTTTGTTTTCCAAAATTTTCCATTCCTTCAGATTCAATCTATTATTTTAGTTAGTAAAATATAAGAATTATTGTATCCTTTTTCTTCTAGTGGATAATTTACATAGTGAGAATCTGATTTTTCTCTAACAAAACTTCTTTTTATCCTGATAACCTTACATTTCTAAAAATTCTAAAATATATAAATTTTATCACAACTTCCATAACAGACATTATAAACAGCTGATTTGTTACCGTTGAGAATTTTAGATTTACAGTTTTTGAGATATCTGCCTAGAGAGTTATCCGTACTGAAAGCTTTATTCAAATTATAAGATGAGAAGAGCGACTTTGCATTTAGACTAGGTTCACCAATATGAGTTGATTTATTATATTTTTGATAGGTCTCTTTGATACTAGGAAATACCTCATGGATATCGTCATTTTTTACGAGAAAACATATCAACGATAATAAATAATTATCATCCCTTAGGAACCCGCTAAATTTTTAGTAAAGCGAAGATTAGACACCCCGGCGCCTCCGCCAAATTGTGCACTAACGTTCAGAACGATCATGGAAATAAATGAAAGGGTATTATGAAAATTGTCTGTTAATTTCCCTACACCACATTAAATAAAGCATAGACTTCACTTCCTTCAAATTCTTATTCGAATTTTTTAGTAAACCTAAAAAGACGCCTGTGACGGATTGTTCGTTTGCATTAATCAACATCAGAGGTCTGATGTCGATCTCTATCAGGAAATGAAAGTTCAACGTCAAGGGCGATTCGTGTTTCAGCGTACGTCATTTTTGATGTAAATCTTGGTGGGGAATTGTAATATGATACAATGGATGAGAGAAGAACATTGTCGAGTTCTTTCGGATAAAATTCTCTTGACTCAAAGAAAGTTAGTATATTTCCAGCTTGACGGCACCCCCAGGTCAAGCAAGAAATATCTCAAAATTTCAAACAAGTTTTTCGGTGGACCGGATAGGAACCAGAACACCAGTGCGATGGCAATTTGTTCACCAGATTTGATCCCATTACATTTTTTTCTCTGAAGTTATGTTAAGAATTTATTTTATAGACAAACCGATAATGTTGTGAAAGAGTTAAAACAGTACAGTTATTATCTCAGCTTCACAGATCAATATTCAAATTCAAAAACATGCAGTGTTTCTGGACGTTACAATCCTTGCATTTTGAATAATGGAGATACGTTTTACTGCAGAGTAATAAATAGCTTTCATTTATAACTGACTATTTACTATACACTGATTATTAGTGTTCTGCATTTTGTGTGAGCAAAGAATTGAAAACATTTGGGATGTTTTGTGTGAATTAGCACCAGCATACTAGATGAAACCAAAGAATGTTCAAAGAATTATCATTCCTGAAAAAATTCACATTTTTAGAATCATTTATAAAGCATGTTAAATGTATTTCGAAATAGAAGAAGATATTTTTTCATTTTATTAAAATTCACCTATGGTTTTTATTCAACAAACAAAATAAAGTTCGTTTTATGATTCGGAAGCATTCGAAAATAAATTCCAATACGTCACTGCATTCTATTTGAAAAAATGTAGAATGTCAAAATAGTTTTCATTCAACTTTGATAGCAACCGAGATATTGGCATATTCCGCAATCGCGAAACATCCAGAAATCCTGAATAACTCGTGACTGAAGAAAATAGCTCTGATCTGTTTCCACTAATGAATTTTCTGAAAAAAATCGGATATGAATTTGATTTACATCAGATATCTCCTTATTGTATGTTTATAACAAAATGAGGCAGAAATTCCTGACAGTATACAGGGTGTTATTTTTTCACGTGCATTTTCCTCTTTTTGCCCCCTGAACTTTTTTGTGGTGCGCTACTGGTATATTCTGAAAACAGAATCAAACAGATTATTCAAAGTGAAAACTTTTCTGTTCCTTGTATTTTTCCGTATCTGCCACCATTTTCGAGATATTAATCAAGAAAAGTAATCGTATAGTCCCTTCCGTATTGAAAGCTTGAAGATATTTTTCATGTTATTTCGGCAATTTGTGAAAACCTTGAGCTCGAATTTCAAACGAAGTTCACATTTTAAGATCTGCACCACTAGATTGGTAGGATTTATGAGAAAGTATAAAAGGATCATTTCCTTGATCATTGAATTCGAATTCAAAAATGTGTTTTATTGAGTGTATAAATCGGAAGTAAATGAATAAACAACATAAATAATCGCGAATGATTTCAATAACAAAAACTCATAATGATGAAAACAAAAATTGAACAAACAGAACAAATCAAAGAAGATGTTGAAAATGTCCTCCACCTGAAAGAATACATGCTTCTGCTCGTCTCCGCATATTAGTGCGCACCCTCTGAAATATTCCTGGGGTATTTCTGATGACGTCACATGATGCTGTAATTCTATTCCTCAATTCTTCAAGTGTATTCACGGGAGAGCTATAAACCAAAGTTTTCAGATGTCCCCAAAGAAAAAATCCAAACTGTTTAAATCTGGCGACCTTGGAGGCCAAGCTTCTGGTCCACCACGCCCTATCCAGCGGTTATTGAATGTCATATTCAGATATTCTCTAGCTTCCATGCTGAAGTGCGGTGGTGCTCCGTCATGCATAAACAACATTCTATTTCTAGTTTGCAGCGGCACATCTTCTAGCAACACAGGTAAAATCTCTTCTAGAAAGTGGCGATATAAGGCTCCATTCAGCCTGTCTGGCAACAAAAATGGCCCGATCAGGAAATCCCCAATTATTCCAACCCAGACATTAACCGAAAATTGTTCTTGATGGTGACATTCCTCAATCATATGGGGATTTTCTTCAGTCCAATAATGATTGTTATGAAAGTTCCTGATTGCATTTCTCGAGAAGGACGCCTCATCTGTGAAGATGATTTCGCTATCGAAAAGGGGATTATGAGCAATGTTATGAAGGAACCATCGGCAGAAATTGAGTCGCAGAGGAAAATCGCGGGGTAGTAGAGCTTGGACGCGTTGAATATGGTATGGGTAAAGCAAGAAATCATGGAGAATTTTCCAGACCAATACAAATGAGATATTCAACTCTCTTCCAATTTTTCTTGTACTCAGCCGAGGATCCTCATCTATACAATTTAGGACTGCCTCTTCGATTTCCGGGGTCCTTATTGTCCGATTTGCCCCTTTCAAGTCATGATTCGGTTTGAATGTACCCCGTTCTCCCAATCTTCTGTGGATGTCAGAAAACGTACGCCTATCAGGAATGATTCGATTAGGGAAGCGTTCTTGATACAAACGCCTTGCGTGCACTGCGTTTCCTTCAGCCACACCGTACATGAAATGTATATCATGCCATTTCTGCATTAGTGGAAACCATTTCAAAGATTATTGGTTACCACTTACAGCTGTTTCAAATGTAGGCACAACAAACTGAATGACAAAACTTACAATCATTGAAGTGTCAAGTTTTTTTTCTATGATTTCATTTGCAAAATAGTATCAGAGCCTACTAAGCCTTTTGAAATCACCAACGTGTTCTGATATGAGGAAGACACGATAAATTCTGATGATTTTTAATTCAAAACGGTGAAAGACATGAGGATCAAGATGAGCACAAAATTATCCGAATTGAATGAAAAATCCGTTTCTGATTACGAAAAACGTCAGTTATGCACCGAAAAAATATACGGAGGCAAAGGGGTAGCCTGTTCGGGCGTTGTTGATTAATTTTTCGAAAATGGTGGCAGATACGGAAAAATACAAGGAACAGAAAAGTTTTCACTTTAAATAATCTGTTTGATTCTGTTTTCAGAATATACCAGTAGCGCACCACAAAAAAGTTCAGGGGGCAAAAAGAGGAAAATGCACGTGAAAAAATAACACCCTGTATACTGTCAGGAATTTCTGCCTCATTTTGTTATAAACATACAATAAGGAGATATCTGATGTAAATTTTAGCTCAATTCCTGAAAAATTGCATCAGTTATTAACATAATATCTCCATGGCTTCGATATGGGAAAACTATTGGATTATTTTCAATAATTAATATCTCAGAAACGGTGATAGAAATGCAGGAGTCAAGAAAAATTTCAAATTGAATGATCTATTCGATTTTATTTTTTGTTAGTGCCAGTGGCGTACCAAAAAAAAGTTCCGAGGGTAAAAATGGAACATGGCCCATGAAAAAGTATCACCCTGTATACTGTTTCAAAATTTGGCCTCACCTGGTGATTCAGATTGTGTTTAATAGCTTATGTGGAAAATTTGAGCCCTAAATCTCGAGAAGTCTAGGTTTTATCGAGAGAAAATCGAAAAATTTTCTCAACTTTAACACCCTGTATCTCGGCAACGAAGCATTTTTTGACCATTGGTTCGTCGAACTTTCTTGCTCAAATCATTCAGGGATTCGCATCCTTCATTTATGACATCTTATTCGGAAACACCCTGTATAACGTAGCAAGAACAACTAGACGTTGGCTCATGATGATCTTCTATGCACTGATGAATATATCAAGAATAAATAGTCAAGTTATTCATACTGCAAACAATGAATATCCTGGAAATGATTTGAAGAGAAGACATTTTCTGAAGAAAATAGCTCTCGATTTATTAGATCCTCATTTGAAGCTGCGTGCAACAGAAACTAATGTACCCCAAGCAGTTCAACAGAGAATGCAAGAAATTGCTGATACATCAGCTAATAATAATCAGCCATTAGAAATGCCAGGAAATATCAGAAAATATTGTTTCGAGTGCAAAAATAAAAAATAGATCAAGATATTACTTCCAGAAATGCAAAAAATTTGTATGTCTAAAACACGCCAAAATTTGGTGCCGTTTCTGTACAGAGGAGAACTTCAACCAACATGTGTAAAAAGCATATATACTGAAGATTCAATTTCACTATTGTTTTGGACTTTTTTTCGTATTCTATTGTTTAGAATTTCCTGAACAAAAATTCATGAAAAAACAAGCATATTTGTGAGAATTTTATTTCATGTTGAGTTTGATGTTAATTCCAACAAAGTGCAATACAGTTATTTCAATAATAAACGTTCTTTCATACAGTGCATTTTATTCAGTGAAATGCTCATTTTTTCCTTAATTATGTCAAAATTTGGAGTCCCTCAGACTCACCGCGACTACTAATGTTACAGAATAGGGCGCGACTACTGCAGGGTTAACTAGCTGCTGCGCTTTCGTCGAAATGGAACGGACTGTTTTCCATACCCCACGTACTTTGTAATGAATATATGCAATTCGACACGCTAAATGCGTCAGCAGAATACCGATACCTGTTCGATGCTCCGATTCATTCATTCCACGGAGCGCGAAGGTACGGCATTCCGTCTTCGGTATTTGACAAGAGTCAAGAGTCGAGGCGCCGAAGTCGGTCAGGCGCTCCGCGACCTATTCGGTAATTTTCAGACCGACTTACGTTCGATCGTTGCTCTATGCACTCCGTTCAAATGTCGAATTAGCGACGGGGCAATTATTCATTCCGATTTGTGTGTTTACTGTTTAGTGCGCTGTGAATCTCTTCAATGTGTGCTATGATGTGATGGGCGGATTTCATCGCAGCGATGGTCGTGTTTTACTGCGTATGTAGGTTGTATATTTATAGATCTCGGCTTCTGGAATGGCTCGGGATGAGATTCATTCCATTCGTACAGGTGGTTTTTTTGTGTTATTTATAAATAGAAGTCAGCAACGCATGGACGAACGCGACGTATAACTAGTATTGGAAATATATCGTTTTCAGTTCACGCTTATGGGAGTTCCTTCGATGAAAAATTGCAATAGGCGTGGGTTGTGGTTGATAACTGCAATCGTTCGTTCGCAAAGTAAAAGATTGTTACGAAACATTAATCATGTCTCAATGATTCGCAATCAGAAAGTGAAGAAAATTATTCGTATCGTTAATCGTAGTTTTTTCTGATTTTCAAGAACATTTTCGTAGGCAACAAATCCTCTTATGATTTTTATCGGTTATTTTGGTTATGGTGTATTAGATAATTCCCTTTTTCCCATAAGTGAATACAGTCGTTATACCAGGTGTCCATTTCTACCATCTGAACCTAAGAGACAATATCTCTTCATTAGACTGTTCTGTAACTAACTCCATTGGCGCGTTGGCTGTATGCATATTTGCTATTGTACAGTATGTCCCATTTTGGGGGTGCCACCAGGAGCATCTCTGTTATTATTTAAGATAGAGAGATGGGGTTTTCACGACCCTTGGCTACTTTTTCGAGACAAATTCATAGAGCTAATCAGAATTATTCTAACTTCAGTGGTTTTTGAGTTATTCGCGAATCTTGAAAATTTCCGGATTTCTTTTTTTCTCGATATCTCGGTTCTTATAGAAGATAATTGAAATCTGTTTTTACGTTTCTGAAACGGTTTTTTGAGTAGATTCCAGTGACGTAATCGAAGTTTTTTTTCATTAATTATGACAGATATGACATAAAGTTGCATTTTTTAAATACGAACATAGTTTTTTGGCATATTCCGATTGCCGTTTTTTTCCTTTTCAAAAATATATAACATGATGACAAAATTTCCACCCAATTTGAAGAAAATAACGGAATAATGATTTACCCTAATGGCTGGACGAAGGAACACACGTGAGCGGACGAACCATAGAACATTTGTAGTTATTCGATGAAAACGATCAAAACAATGCAAAATCTTCTTGACCGAAATAATGGAGCTAGGCTGCTCCTAAGATTCCATCGTTATTTATGACATCCCCAATTTCCGCTTTTTATTTTATTTTTGAGATTGTCGTTTAGTTTTTAGAGTTCTCTGAGAAATACCTACATGAGAATAATAATAGGCACCTAATAATTTACTCAAATTTACTTCTCATAATGATTTACATATATTGCTCGAACTGATTTCCATCATGTTGTAAACATAAAGTGCATCTTCGGATTATATCTTCTATGGCCCTAGTCAAATGTAGCGAGGATCTCCTCAGATCTTCGAATGCTTCATTTATTGCATTCTACAATTGATCGTAATTGGCGTATTGCCTCCTATATATCTTATTTTTTAAATAACCCCAAAGAAAAAAAATCTAAAACGGATAGGTCAGGAGACCTAGGTGGCCATTGAATTGGGCCATTGGTACCGATCCATTTATTTTCAAAATTTAAATCCAAGTAGTTCCTCACCACGGCCGAATTATGGCAAGGAGCACCGTCTTATTGGAAGTAATATGTGTTGAATTGAGCAAGAGGAATGTCATCTTGCAGTTGCGGCAGACAAATATTTAAAATTTCGAGATATCTATGTGCATTCAAGTTGCCATCAAAGATATAGTAGGCTAATTTGTTGCCCATTACGAAACACGACACATTGAAACCGAACCTCCCCTGCTGCCGTCGAGCTACTGCTTCGTGTTGGTTTTCGTTTGCCCAGAATCTATTCGTATGGCGATTAAAGATTCCGGCACTGCTGATTCTTGACTCATCAGACCAAATGATATGTCGCCCAAAAACAGGCTTCACCTCTGATTCTCCCTAAATACCAATTGCAGAACGCCGTTCTCCTCTCTGCATCCCCGGTATTGAGATGATGAATTATTTTATGTTTATAGGGATGATATTTATACTTTCTCAAAATTCTTTGGGCTCTGCTTTTTGACACACCCACTTCGCTCTCAATTTGCCGACACGATGTAGAATGGTTAGGTTAGATCATTATCACCTCTATTCCGTTTATTGTAGTTTTTACTTGTTGGTTTCTCGAACAAACCATAATTGGAAAGATTTGCTTCCATTTTGGCGAAGAACTTCCTGTTTGGTTGAATTCTTTGAGGAAATCTATTGGAGAGTGTCAGTCAGGTATTTAATATTGATTAGAATTACTACTTCCATTTCCATTGTCGAACTTACCTATTCAAATATTCTTCTGATGCACGGACTGAGTTACAGTGACACTGAAAGTAGACCTTCAGCATATCAACTTTTTCGAAATTTTCGTATCTTCTATTTTGTTCCATAGTGTGAATTGCAGAAATTAACTAAACAATCCAAATTCAACAACGAACACTAATTTTACGAATTCAAATAGACACGAAGCCAATATATCCACAGATAATGAATAATAATAATTATTGGTCGTTCTATGGTTTCTAATGAACGTGCATAGATGAAGACTTCTGTGTTCACAGAGAGCATTCAGACATAGAAGATATAATCCGAAGATGCACTTTATGTTTACAACATGATGGAAATCAGTTCGAGCAATATATGTAAATCATTATGAGAAGTAAATTTGAGTAAATTATTAGGTGCCTATTATTATTCTCATGTAGGTATTTCTCAGAGAACTCTAGAAACTAAACGACAATCTCAAAAATAAAATAAAAAGCGGAAATTGGGAATGTCATAAATAACGATGGAATCTTAGGAGCAGCCTAGCTCCATTATTTCGGTCAAGAAGATTTTGCATTGTTTTGATCGTTTTCATCGAATAACTACAAATGTTCTATGGTTCGTCCGCTCACGTATGTTCCTTCGCCCAGCCATTAGGGGTAAATCATTATTCCGTTATTTTGGGTGGAAATTTTGTCATCATGTTATATATTTTTGAAAAGGAAAAAAAACGGCAATCGGAAAATGCCAAAAAAAACTATGTTCGTATTTAAAAAAAATGCAACTTTATGTCATATCATTCATAATTAATGAAAAAAAAAAACTTCGAGTACGTCACTGGAATCTTCTCAGAAAACCGTTTTAGAAACGTAAAAACAGATTTCAATTATCTTCTATAAGAACCGAGATATCGGGAAAAAAAGAAATCCGGAAATTTTCAAGATTCGCGAATAACTCAAAAACCACTGAAGTTAGAATAATTCTGATTAGCTCTATGAATTTGTCTCGAAAAAGTAGCCAAGGGTCGTGAAAACCCCATCTCTCTATCCTAAATAATAACAGAGATGCTCCTGGTGGCACCCCCAAAATGGGACATGCTGTACTTGTTGGATTTCATCCATCTTTAATATTATACAAAAAAAATAAATCTCTTAGTGAAGGCCTGTAAATTTTTTCATTTAGTGTAAATATTTTACAAATATTTTAAAGGTATTAAATCATAATTTATGAAAATTATTCCATATGTCTTTGTTGACAGAAAAGACTGCAAGAGCATTTTACGTAGTTATTCCAGGAATAATATTTCAGTTCGTATTGAATACCTTTCAAGTAAAGACAGATCTTCTTGTTCTTTTTAATAAAGCACAGTTATTATATAAAAAACTCTTCCATTTATTGATAACTTGCCATTTATAATCCCAATTATAAACATGATAAATAATGAAGTCCTAAATCACTCTTTCATATTATCTTGATCAAAGAACTTGTACAGCAGGGGTGCTCAAACTTGAAGTGCTAGCGATCTACCTCAATATTTTTAGACTTTTTAGGATCGACTCTGAGAGGCTGCAAGTATGTGTGATGCAGGGTTGTCGTACATACACGATGCACCCTACCTACCTAGGTAGGGTGTACCGTAGCATATATAGATATTAGCTTTCCGCACAATATCCATTATTTTAGTCAAGGTTTGGGTTATGTTTAGTTAGGTTAGATTAGATTCTTCTCTATAATATCAATGAAAAAACTCATTGTTATTCAAAATTGCGAGTTTATTGGTTGTTACGAAACAAAAGAGTTGTATATATGGTGTCAAACTTAACTAGAGAGTGACTTTAGATGTTGACGCGTGGCACCGCATGTCCTCAGCATACTTTTCATAAGATGATAAGTAACCATTGAGTGCTAATCGCAAGCTTGATGACATATGATCGTCAGTTAGTCGATTGCGATATTTTGACTTAATTATCTTCATTTCAGAAAATGCAGACTCGCACCAATAGGTTGACCCAAACATTGCCGTCGGTTGAACAGCGATTTGCCTTAGATTCGGATATTTACCTTCAGATATAAAACACCAGAAAGAAGCTTCAGCTTTGCGATTTATATCTGATATAATCTGCACCAACTCATTTTCAACAGAACATGAGTTGATATTAAGCTGACTCGCTACATCACTAGCTATTTCTTCAATTTTTTACATGAAAAAGGATAACTCATAAATGATGCTATATTTGCCAATTTACTGCAATCATAAAAACGCATTTCTAATTGTCCCAAACTATTTGATAATTCAGCCTCTTACGTATTATAATTTTAACTGAGGAATCTTTGCTTTCAAAGACGGAAAATGTTTCAGATCCTTTCTTTTCAGTTGTTCTATCATAAGTTGCAATTTACTTTTGAATGCGTTCACTGCGCTAATCATCTCGATAATAGTTTTTCCTTTACCTTGAAGCTCCAAGTTATTGGTGTTTAAGTGCGTTATGATGTCAGTCAAAAATGCCAAAACAGTCAGCCATTTTTCGTTTTTCAACATCTGAGTGTCATCACCTATTTCGTCTAGAAAAGCTGTAATTTCTAGGAATTTTCGGCGACTCAACCACCTGACGTCCGTGTGAAGAACTAAATCAGTGTGTTCAGCTGACTCCCTATCTTCCAACTGCAACTTGAAGAGCCGCCGTTGCAAGCTACGTGCACGCATGGAATTCACAATTTTTGTTGTAATACCTATAATTTCCTCCGTGTTTGAAACTTTTGAAAGCAAAACTTGTTGATGTATAATGCAATGGAATGATAAAAATGGAGGGAAATCTCGACACAATGCCACAAAACCGTTTTTGTTTCCAGTCATTGCTGGTGCTCCATCGGTTGTATATATTTTGATTTATATATTAGTAGCTTATAGTTCTTCACAAAATTAAAGAAAACGTCATACATCTTCTCCACGGGTCTTCCCCTCCAAAGGAATGATTCTCAAAAATTTTTCCTTAGCCAACATGTACATACATACACAGCTGGGCAGCGTCTGTCATATAGGTGGATTCCTCGAATTGTTAAGAAAAGTATTTCATTATTATTTCGTTATATCATGTTTTAGGTTATCTGCCATGTCCTGACTCATGACTTCAATACGCCTTGTGACAGTCGGACTAGATAATTGAAGTTCTCTAATAGCAGACTTAATTTCTGTTTCATTTTTAAAAACTCCAAATAAAGTCCCACCCGCTTCAATAAATGCTTCCTTCACAACCCATCCATCTTCGAATGGATTTTTGTGTTTCACCAATATATGAGATATTTTAAATGACGCGATCTTGCTGCTTTTGATTATTTGGCTGATCTTGTGAACATGGTTTGTGGTTTTTCAAACAAGATATCAAAACACGTACTTTTCGTTTTTTAATTCACTCTGTGGCGGAAAATCCTTTTCATAGTTTTTATGAACCGTTTTATGATGCCTCTCTAAGTTACCACGCTTAGGTATTGCAATTGACGCACGACAAATAAGACAAATGCACCTATCCTTCACCATACAAATGAAAAATTCTTCCTCCTTATCGTTATTAAAATGATACGTTTTAGATTTCTTCGCTGCACTCATTTTGTACTATTTAATAATGAACTTTGTATCGACATAGTATTGCCTCTAGCAGAGTGTTATTTTATTATGTAATAATTTAGTAACCTACTTATTAAAAATATTTTTCTTCTCGAGATCTTCTCAAAATGCACTCGCGATCGACCGTTTCAGCATCCCTGTTATACAGGACGACAGATTTCAACGTTTTAGTACTGCAGGTATGTGACTTATTGTTAATGGAAGAAAATCCATGTCCATTCACAGAATTTACACAGAAACTTCGATATAGCTTAAGTATGTTCTGTGAACTCATTGTAAATATTCGAAAATTAAATTTTGTGAATGACAAATCAGATAAATTATTTAACGTTTTTTCTTCACTTTAGAACTATTGTGTGGACATAGAATCGTTTGTAATAACGCAACTATGCCGCATGAAAAGTTTGATATGATTGAGAGTCATACTCAAAATAATTATGATGCTGATGGTGCAGAAGCTGCTTATTTAGATCGTTTTCTTGAAAAGCAAAACCTCATGAAAGTATATTCGATAAATTGAAGGAAAAGCTCATAAACTATGGTACATTCAACGCCCCAAAGAAATGAGAATATGAAGTAGTTGATCCCATCGATTTCGAGCAAGCAAATTGGAATGGCAACAGGTGTATCTAAGAGTCGAACACTCAGTATTCTCAAGAAAAATAGATATAAAACTTATGAAATGAGAATATCTTAATTTTCGCAGCCGTGAGTTTTCTAACATTACTTACACTTCTCAATTGGTTTCAGCAAAACTCTAGAGAGAATCTGCAGAATATTCAATCGTCAAGATGAATATTGATGGTCTAATATTTCGCTGTTCTGTGATGAATGTCAAATTTTTTTTCAGGTTCATTATTTTTCTCTTCTCAAATAGAACATCCTCTATCTAGTGACTGCAAATAAAATACAGCTTCAGTACCTATTGAATTATATTCGATGTCCATATTAATACTCTAAATAGATTCAAAGTTAAAAATGAATTCGATTTTTATGCTACAATTTCCAAATTTCGTACCAAAATTTTCAAACATGGTCTAAACATGCTATGGAAAATGTTCAAAGTTTCTACCTTCTTTTCGACACACAGAAGAAATTCTCGTCGCGTTGTTAGTATGAAATTGAGATGTATATATGTATGTATTCTTTATTTACTTGAAATTACAATAATTTGTAGGAATGTGTCAGGTACGGTAAGTGGGTATATTACATGAAAATTGACACTAGTACAATTCCTAATAGATAAAGGCAATTTTTTAAAAAGCCTAGGGCCGTAAAAGTTAGTGGACCTACCAGTCACATTCAGGCGATAACGAGAGATAATAAGGTCGCCCCTGTTTCGGGTGTCATGGGCGTGCACTGAAGAGTTTCGGGAACAATTATGACAATTCTCATATACATGGACACACATCCAAAAAATGAACAACGACGGCACAGTTAAAATTTCTAGGTCAACAAAAAGCTGTCTGCATGAGTGACCAAGGGGAAACCCGGCTATAATTCTAATTATCTTCTTTTGACAAATGAAGACGCTCGAAGACAGAACAGAAGCGCCCTAAAACTTCATTCCATATGTCAGTCTGCTAGCTACCTCGGCGTGATAGAGGTTCAACAACTGATTAATGGTCAAAATATGGCGCAAGGATCGAAACTGGTAGCAAATTTTATTGAGTTTCATACATAAATCTACGCAATGAGGCTTCCAGGACAGAAATCGGTCTAGCATGATGCCCAGGAATTTCACGGAATCTGTCACATCTAATCCAGAATGATCAACCGTCAAAGAAATGGGTCCTAATTTACGTTTCTGAGGCATCTGAAACAGGACAGCCTGAGCTTTGTTCGTATTCAAATGTAAATCATGAGAGCAGAATCAGTCAAATAGGTTAGATAGGACCTCATTGCATCGTCTCTCTACAGCTTCGATGGAATTATGAGAAACAAGAGCAGAGATGTCGTCCGCATATGTCGTAAAGTGCGTATTTGGTAGTACATTAGCTAAATCATTGACGTATAATATAAACAGAATCGGTCCTCGAACCGATCCCTGCGGCCCGCCTGTCTTGACCTCAGCATAAGCGGACAACACCCTCCTCCTGCTATTAGAATGAAAACTATCCACCGTAACATACTGGCTACGGTCATTGGTAAATAAGTTCAACCAATCAAGAGGAATACCCCGTATGCCACAGTCATAAAGCTTCCCGGAGAGAACTTGCAAATTAATGCAGTCCAACGCCCTGCTGAGATGAAGAAAGATCCCAACAGGGCACTCGCCCGCCTCAAGTGCTACTGAACAGCGCCTCGTAGAACTCCACTCCCCGAAAGCGCTATCAGTTGATTTCCCCGCCAAAAAGCCGTGCTGATTTTTGGACAAAATACTGAACCTGGATAAAAACGGCCTAGACAAAAATGCATATTCAAAAATTTTTTAAAGATACGGCCACAGGCCTGTAGTTCTTAATGAAGTATGAATTATGCTTTTTGAAAAAGGGAACCACTCTATTGATTTTAAGGTCAGTTGGAAATTTTCCTGAAGAAAAACTTAAGTTTATTAGATAAACTGTGACTATTTCAGTATAAACACCTCAAAAAAGTCTAGGGAACACTTCTGAATACCGATATATCGTATCCAGAACGATCAATATGGATGATTTTTTTAAGTAATGAACACCTGCATCAATTTCTGACCAAATTATGTAGAGTGCCGCAACAGATTTCAGTTTTTTTTATAAAAAACTAAGAATGCAGCAGATGTGACGTTGCATGTATTCAGTGTTTTAAATCAGTTAGTTGGCACTTTGTTTCTGTTGTAAGCACAAATAAAAGATTCAAGTTTAGTGATTCGACCATGGAAAGATTACATTTGACTAGAGAACAGATGTTACGCTCACGATTAGCTCAAGAGCTATCATGGGTTCATAATGTACAAATTTCCGACCAAACTGTGAGAAATCGACTGCACGAAGGTCAACTCCACTCCAGACGTCCTTTAAGAGTTCCACAACTGACCCATGGAAATCGCGCTGCTCGTTTAGCTTGGTGCCAAGAACACGTAAACTGGGATCAAGAGAGGTGGGCCACAGTTCTCTTCAGTGATGAATCTAGATTTAGTTATTATCCCGATTCTGGAAGAATTCGAATATGGAGGGAACCTGGAAAGCAAAACCGTCTCCAGCATGCTCGAGAAGTTATTAGACAGGGAGGCGGATCAGTGATGTTTTGGGGAGGTATACGCCTTGGTGGAAAAACTGACCTCGTTTTCATACAGAACAACCTCACGGAAAATTCTTACGCAAATGAGATAGTTTTACCTGTAGTGGTACCGTATCTTCAAACAATGGGTCGAAATCCACTCTTCCAACAAGATAATGCCCCTCCTCATCGTGCAGGAGTTGTCTTGAACGTTCTTGAACAGAATGATATCGATCTTCTACCGTGGTCATCCTGCTCCCCAGATCTGAATCCCATCGAGCATGTGTGGGACACCCTAAAAAGAAATCTCCTGCGTCAAAACGTTTTCCATCATGAACAGGAGCTTCGAATAGCAGTTCAGGGGGCTTGGAATGACTTAGGCCAAAATGTAATAGACGATTTAATATTGAGCATGCCGCGACGATCCCAAAGTGTCATTAATAACAGAGGTGGACCTTCTGGGTACTGAAAAATATAAGTGCTTCCATATCGTTTCGAAAATATTAGTTCAGGATTTTTTTTTGTGTTTTACCAAATTTCGTCATTTTCAAATTTCAATTTTTTTTTTATAATAAGTGCTTTGGAGAAGTCAAATATTATTTTGTTTTCTTGAGAATACATTATATACAACACATCCTAACAAAAACCGAAAGATTTCTATAAATTCGAATCATCAAATTCATATTTTAAAGATATTGGTAAGTGTTCCTAGACTTTTTGAGGTGTTTATATACAAAATGTTCGAAGAAAACTTACATTTTCACAAAATAATGAGAAACATTGGACAAATATCTGAGAAATAACAGCTCTGATATGAATCTCTGTAGAGGAACATCCTGTATATTTCAGAATAATTTTAGGACATACATCAATGTCGAACTTTTTATTGTAAATACTTTTCGGTATATTCAACAGGAACAAAGTTCTTCTGAATTCTGGGTAAATCTGTCCAAATTTTACTAGCCATTAAAAATTAGAAAATTATTAACAACTGATGAAGAAAAGAGCATTCAGTTTGCCAGAAGCGAATGATTCAAAAAGTATCAAGATAAATGATTGAAGATAACCAAACTTCGATAAAATTTTTCAACTGTTTCTCTATTAAAATTTCTAAATGCAATTTTAATGATTTTTCCTTGTTAATTTTGAATTTATAATTATTGTGATAAGTATTTGAATTCTTTTATGACTTCATATAGTCAGATTTATATGTGGGAAAAAGAGATAAATCTCCGCTATTTTCAGGTCGTCAATGAAAAAATAATTTCATTAGTTAACATTCACCTTACTTCACGAAAAATCAATTAAAACCTTCCAAAGAGACTTTCATTCAAGTGCCTTAATGATGCCATCATATATTCATAATTTTCAATCGATATTTAATGCTAATAAAATTATTTTAAACGTTATAGCTATACGTTCTTTCGTGAAGGCCAAGTAGAGTCGCATGCACTACATTAAATTAAAATTCAATTTATTTTATAAATATGTAAACCTTTTATGTTTGGATGCTCATTTTTGAAACACACAGAATTTACTGAATGCATTTGAATCGAATTTAGTACACATTTATTGAAACAACCTCATCGAATTATTACATCGGGTGTAACCGAAATTAGGACCTAGTAACTTTTTTCTATTTGGAATATTTTGATGAAATTTTTGAATCGAATAGAAGAATTTGATTACATCAATATGTTTGACATTTCATTTCCGGTTATGCCGGATACCAACTTTCGATTTTCAAATGGGACCCTGCATTTTTTGATTATTTTAATTGTTTATCTCATCCTACGACCTTTTGACATATTGTTGGAAGAAAAACAAAACACAATCTTTTTTTCCCAATTTCATCAATCGTTCTAGAAGGCCATGAACAGTGACCATTGCCTTAGCTCGACATCTCCTATCACGAAAATACAAGATTGTATCTAAAAATTTAATTGCTCATTTTTTAAGAGGTGTCAAAGTTGATAATAGAAGAGCGAAGAGCGAGAACGAAATAATTATAATAAATATTCAAAAATACCACCATTTTCACGGACACAACATCGCACACCATTGATGGTTGTCCTCACAATATTATTTAACTGTTGGGCTGTAATGCCTACAATAGCCTGTCTAAAACGGTTCTCCAATTCTTGTTGGGTTCTAACAGGTGTTTGGTAAACCTGATTCTTCAGAGTGGACTCGAATCTGGCGATCTAGGTAGTCATCTTATGGTGCCATTTGTAGCTATCCATTGTTCGGGAAAAATTTCGTCGAGATACCGCAAGACCCCCCTTGTGTTGTGAGGAGGTGCACCATCTTGTTGAAAATATAGGTATTTCATTCACAACAGCTAATAGAAACTCTGTCAATGAACCTTCAAAAATTATAGGCCCTATTAAATATCTTCCCATCATCCCCATACAGGCATTGAACCCAAAACGGCCTTGGAAGTTTCCTTCTTGATATCTCTGCTCATTTTGTTGCGACCAGTACCTGGTATTTTGCCTATAAAATATCCCATTTGTTCGTAAAACGTGATTCGTCACTGAATGAAATCTTTTTAGGATATTATGGATCACCCTTCATTTTCCTTAGGTACTCTTCACTGTACTGGAATCAGCTAACACTGTCATTAACATACATATATTGGTGTAGTTGATATTTAAATGAGCGGTACTTATGATTTTTCAAGATTCTCTATGCGCTTTGGTGACTAATTTCAAGCTATTCCGCAATTTTCCTTGTTGATGTGGTTGGATTAATATCAACAAATGTCAATACGTCTATTTCGTTATATACGTCGATAACGAAATCCTTTTCAGCATGTTGCACAAAATTTTCGTTCAACTTTAGAGAAATAGGTTCTATTCGAATGAACTCTTTCCGGATAGCGATCTCTGTATAATTGTTCAGCTTGAACGCTATTTTGCCTGCACTTTACATAAATAAGGAGTATATCGACTTTTTCATTTTGGGTGTATTGATTCATACTCAAAACACTAATTCGCAATGTCGGTAATTATGATATGTCACACTGATATTTTTATGATCACAGAATATTATGATCGAAAAGTTTGCATCGCCAACGTAACTATTGTTATGAGCGAATGGGGAAACTGCAAAAATTACCTAGATATTTTCCACTAGAACTCCGGAACCGTTAAGAATAGAGTGACATGAGTAGTATAAAAAAAAGATAAAAAATACTGCTTCTGTAATAACGGGTGGGCCGATATGGTTGTCTCAGAAGAAAACCTACTTTTCGAGAAAAACTGAAATATAAAACTTTGACACCCCGTAGAAAATAAGCAAACAAATTATCAGATACAATCTTGTATTTTCGTGATAGGAGATGTAGAGCTTAGCCAATTGTCAATGTTCATGGCCTTCTAGAACGAAAGATGAAAATTGCAAAGAAAAAAATTGTGTTTTGTTATTCTTTCTAAACTATGTCAAAAGGTCGTAGGATGAGATGAACGATTAAAATAAGCAAAAAAAATACAGGGTGTCTCATTTATGAATCGAAAGTTGGTATCATTTCCGGCATAACCGGAAACGAAATGTCAAACATTTTAATGTAATAAAATTCAAAATGTTGTCTCCTATTTGATTCCCAAATTTCGTCAAAATATTCCAAATAGAAAAAAGTTACAGGGGTGGTCTTAGTTTCAGTTACACCCAGTATAGTCATCAATTAAATCCCATTCCTTAACGTGGCTCGAAACAATGTTCAAAGATTCCATTTCATAGATAGATAGATAGAAATATACGATAGTCAATAAAATCATGTTAAAAAACTGACATTTTTCAATAAGAACTCTCTGTACATGGTGTCTCGACCAACGATGACCACTACTAACTTTTTTTATTTATTTAACCCTAACACCCTGTATGTTACTTAATGTTGTTTTATCAAATTACAATTGTTGTGTGAACATACGTTTATTTGTAATAACAAAGCGACCATGCCATACAATAATCTTGAAAGGTTTGATATGATTGAATATTATCTTAAGAATAATTATGATGTTTTTTTGGATCTTTTCCCAGAGTTTGCATAGTAACTCAAAAAACCGTGACACAAAAGAGAAATATCCGCACGGATTCTAAGTAAGAAAATGTCAAAACCATTTTTACAAATTTCGAGAACATTCGAGACATTGGCACTTGACTAATTTCGAAAATTCTCAAAATTTGCAAATAACTCGAAAACGAAAAAACTAGCTTGAATCTGTTCGCCACAATGTATTATTCACACAATATGACCATGTGAAGGAGGGGGAAGATCTTTTTTCCTCCTATTCACAATATTTCACATAGCTGCAGTACTAAAACTGTCAAAATATGTCCACTCTGTATAATGCTTCATGCCTATTTTTCGAAACTTCAGTTTTAATCCTATTCCACTTGTCAGATTTTCTTCTATCATCTATCATTCTGTTTGGATAATTTGTACTGTATCCAGTGTGTTTTCTATGTACCAAGGACTATTTCAAATGGTGATTCTTTTGCGTAAAAGACGAATATTTGATCGTTACTTTAGATCCCTCCTTTTTGAAATATGGTTGCACTAAGTGCAGACATACAATGTTATGTAACTTCCCATTCGTAAAAGAACTTGAAATTTCCTCTTTTAACAGAGGCTTTCATATCAATATATTTTTCATTTATACATCCTTTCTGGAATTTGATAAAATCTGCAACCTTTTCTCTTTTTTATCAGACATTTTTAGGCAAGTAAAATTCGATCATATTTTGAGTAAAAATAGGTTATGTAAGCACCTCCAACCGAAGGTTCAAGAAATTTGGAAATTTCCCATCTTAACCTAACAATCACCATCGGAAATAGCTCCGTGTACTAATAAAACACCCTGTGAAATAAAGTATGTATAATGAACCGAAATATGATCCCTACAAGGTGAATAATAAAGATAAAACAACGAACAAAGTAATACCAATACCCGTATGCATACAAATACGATTTAACCTTGAGAAAATTATTGTTCCAATTCTATTATTCTCGAAAACAAAAAATTCGTCAGGGTTAGGAGCGAAACAATTGCTCCGTTGTATTTAGCGATGAATAATAACCAGCCAGAAGCGTTGTTTTTTAGAAATTCAATCAAATGTTCACTTTCAATTGAAATGTACTGGAACATTATCGTGGCAACTACATTTGGAAAATAGATTGAATACGAAAAGGAATTCGCAATTAATTGGGTATGAAGCTAATTAAGGTACATTCCACGTCAAGCCAACTTAGACTAATTGTTGATAAAATATAAATGTATCACCAATTCCAAGTGAACGTATAGAGCGTATAACGACTATACTTTCAGGGAGAATACAAATGCGTAATAAGGAACTGATTTGAAATCGTCACTGCGTCAAGAAATTAACACACCATTTCAATTTCAATTTTCGAATTTTTTATTTGGTGGGCAACTAATTATCAACACCTGTTTTTTTTTTAACATTCCGGTCTTATGCCAGCAAAATTCCATTATATTAGAGCACATGTTTTTCACATGAAAAATAAAATGAGATTTTCCAAGAAACCACATATTGATAACAGCAGTTATTGATCAAGTTTTGCGAATAACGTTTGTTCTTCTTGAAAATTTTAATTATCGGTAACAAATCCAATCACCAAATTTGACCAAGGCAGAATGTGCTGAAGCAGTGCTATTAGATGAAATAGGTTGGACCTTCCCAAACCAAAGGCTACCCCATCCAGCATATTCTCCAGATTTAGCCCCCTGCAACTATTTTCTGTTTCCAAACATAAAGAAATGGCTGGGCGATAGGAGATTTGAGTCGAATGAAAAAGTCATTACCGAAACAGTCGCGTATTTTGAGAGTCTTAAGAAAACCTATTATTTGTAGGGAATAAAAAAATTAGAAAAACGCTGGACTAAATGTATCGAGCTAAGAGGTGATTATATAGTGAAACACCCCCAACCCCGGTCTATGAAAGACGATGCAAAATGCATCGCTTTCATGTAAATTGCAATACCTGAATTATCTTATTTTCTTCCCCATATTAATTACACCTGAGACCGACTGAAATCGGTCAAATGAAAATCCATGTGATCGTCTAGTACCTGAACTTGCCTTGAAGTTCTTTTTATAAACTAGGACCCTTTTCTTTGTTGTGTTGAGCATTTGTAGTAACCTACTCAACAAGTTCTTTTATGTGAGGTTTGATGTGATACGACCAATTCTTCGTCGCTTAAACCATAGGTAAGGAAATTAGAAAATCAAAAACAGATTCGGCAACAATGTCTGTTTGATCTTTGCAGCATTTGAATTAAATTCTTATCATTGCCTTCTTTGGCGTCTTTGAATGAATTTAATGAAACATCAGATCATTTAGATACAGGCTCAATTTGCCCTCACCCATATTTTGAGTGGAAGTTTGTACATTAGATTATTATATAAGGACCTAATTGGTCCTCACCCATATTACGAATAGAAGTTGGAATATTCAATTATTATAAACAGGCTTACTCGGCCCTCGCCCATATTCTGGATGGAATTCGGATATGAGATTATATTAAAGACAGGCCTAACCGGCCCTTACCCATCATATGAGTGGTAACTGACTATCTAAGGGTTTGGTAATATGTCATGTTTTCTGAGTAAGTCGATGCCCTGATACTCAAAACTCGGAAAGATTTGCTTCTTAAATTCTAAGGAACACGTCCACAGCTGACAACTTACAAGCGTTAATTCGCTCACGTATTTTTAATCGAATTCAGTAACTCGTAGAGTATTAAAACGTTATATATATATATATATATATATATATATATATATATATATATATATATATATATATATATATATATATATATATATAACTAGAGGTAAGCCCGTGAAGCCATACGTGATTCTTTTTGCTCAGCTGAGCGCCAACGGTCAGTTTTATTATTATTATATTCTGTCACTGACTGCGGATCATATTCTATTCCCATATCGCTGATTTGCCAACCAGGGAATCATGCCCTCTGATCATACACCTGTATGTACCACAAACGTCACATACATTCCACCAACTCAGACATTCTTCAAAACTTTCATACCGACAACATACAAGCCTCAATGCCTGTGGGTTCATACATGCGTATCGTCCCTAAAGCCATTTATCAATACTAATGAGTTATGATATTATTCGTAGGTGATCATTACACCTGCAGGCAGGGAAAGTTCCTCAATTGAGCTTAAGAGTATCGGACATCAAATCAATAATTTGAAAGTAAGATCTTCCCCATAAATGAAAATATAAACATCTTCCTTACAGTTTAAGTATGTTCTGCTAAGTTATAAAATGAGATAAATAGATATACTGAATAACTGGATTATGATATTTCCAATAGATAATTGGCCCATTTATAGAAGCAAAGATAAGAATTAATATTAAATGTTCTCACATACAAGTATCATTCATCAGATTGTAACAAAAGATTTCGATTGGCAGAATGGTTTAGTAACATTTCACTGAGATCGATAAGTAAAGCTTCAAATCAATATTAAACTTCATAACATTTCAAATTTAAATAGTTTCCAAGTTATTGGAATCAGTATACAATAGTCAATTGGGTTTCAATAATGTTGCAAGTTAGGTAAACAAATGTTGAAATCAATATCAAAGCATTTGAGTACACTTTAAATAATGTGACAAGTTAAAACAACTGTGGAAATCAATATAAAATAATTCAGCACATTTCAAATTTTTACCAAGTTAAGAGACCAATGTTTTAAATAAGTCTATGAAAATAACTCTTCGAAATAAATATTAGAAAATGTCAGTGCAGTTCCAATAGATCATTTGCCGAGAGAAAATATGTGAAAATAATTTGGAATTTGAGAAGTGATTATTTCAACTCGTTCTCAGTGCTTTTAGAAATTACGTAGCATATATTGAAGGAAATTCTGAAAGTAATCACCTGTGGGACACAGCGGAAACGGTGCTTCTTCTTCCCCTGTCCGGCTTCTCGGAGAGGAACAATCTGCGGCTTCCATTCTTCTGGACTCATGTTATGCACGATTAATTAACTTTGAATATAATTCCGATTCACACGAGTGAGTAAATTCACTGAGCTTCGAAAACTGAATAACTGAGTTATAAGAGTAACTGCATATCTGACGAAAAGTAACTCAATGATAATCATAATGATCCCTTAACGTCGCGATCGTGATCCTTAAATAGCAGCCCTTACACCCTCACTTCTCTCTGCCCTTGGTACTCAAGTACTTGTTACATAGTCTTTTTACCTTCGTCGCGACGTGGGAATTGCTGTTTTAGAAAATACCAGATTTCACACATCTGGTATTTTCTAAAACAGCAATTCGTGGATATATGAAAGGGTGCTCAACGGCCTTCGATTTTAACGTCGAATATTGTTTTTGCTGGATTTCTTATCTGAGTTTAGATAAATTCCTTCGCCTCGATATTAACGCTTTTGAGTGATCTCAAGCTGCTTTAAGAATACGTAATATTTTACTATATTCAGAATTTAAAAAGAAATTATTGAATCATTCTGGCAAATGACCATCCTTTCACTGTAATTATGAATTCAGATGAACAATATGAAATGTTATGCAGGTAGATCTACAAAGTACAGTTATCACAATTGGTAATAAAATTCAATTAGATAAAGTCAAGAAATATATGGATAGTTTCAGCAAATGAACAAAAAAATAGACCCCGGTTCTGTGTCATCTCAATAGAAAAATAAAAAGTTTATTTGCCGAAAAAAAATTGTTTTATTCAAAAAGTCAGTGACTAATCAAACCGCCCTCGTATATTGTCAAGAAGGTTCATACCGTATGTCTGATTAAATTTGTGAACATAAAAGAAGGATTAAAACAGCCCAATTCCACTCAAAAGCACATATTATCGATCTTGACCTATTAATCCGTTCAAAAAGAAATTTTCCCGATAAATTAGTGCGAAAATATGAAAATTAATGCAAAACGCTCAAATTAACAAAATGGTCTCGAGGAAGTTTAATCCTGTGGAAATCAATTCAATTCGTTTGGATTGCCTTATACGTTACTCAAAGGTCGGGGATGATCGATTTTTCCGCTTCATTTGGCAGACGAAAAGTTTCGCGCTTGTTACATGAAAGAGCTTTTAAAATGGAAATGGTTTTTTTAAGAACTTCATGGATGGACACTTCCGACATTCGTTCTTATATTTAGGAACTGAATTAATGCTATTTCATACTATGCGAAGTTCAGAAACACCGAGATTATCGCATTTCTGAAACCAGGAGAATCGGGAAATTCTAATCGGAGTATCAGAGAGCTTTATTCAACGAACAGTATCTAACCTTCAACCGTAGAATGTACATACTGAGCCTTTTATCGATCGTCTTTTAATAAAAATATTAAAACTTTGACAACATTAAGAAATACAGTAGTTCATGTGAACGGCTCGATAACGTGAATATACAGGGTGCTTCAACGAAAACTAAACAGAGGCTATATCCACCAAGATATTCATTTCTGATCAAAACGCAAAAACAGGTCAATTTTTGTTTTCAGGGGGACATCTTTTGGGGTACAAAACTTGCCTGAAATATCAACCCCCTTTGAACATTTTTAATAGTGAAGATGGGTCGAGTGATGACTCAAAAGAAAGATGGTATATTTGTCTACATCTCCTTGAACGAATTTCTATTTTTAATTGAAAACTATAAAAGATACAGGGTGAGTAACTGAAAAATAGGGAAGACTATTTCCCTGAGACTATTCAAGTTTCAGTGGAGTAAAATGGAACAGATCCATGCTGATCAATGGCAGTCATCATCAAGTACCATCTTCATCTCGAATTTCAACCCCTAGAGCAGGGGTGACCACCCTTGAAAATTTGAAAGAGGGTAGATGGGTCGTGTTATCCAATAGGGGTAAAATTTCCTATGGTTCGTATTAAAAAAAAAAGTATGGTTGCATTATAACTCGAAAACCGCTGAGCTAAAAAAAATATGTTTACACAGCACTGTATTTTTCTCAAAAAAGTGCCTGTAGAATGTCAAACTTTTTTTCATGTTACTTTAATGATGATTGAGATATCCGCGATTTTCCCAAAATTCAAGAAATTTGTTCACAACGGAAAGAGATATCAACAAAATTTTGGAGCCACTAAACTAGTCCCTGAAAGTAAGATTGAGAGGAGGAGGTCCATTTTTCTCTATCGGCAATATTTCACAAAGCTGCCTTCCAAATACTGTACTCTGTAAAAAGCTGAATATCCTTTGATGGAAACACTCTACAAATGGTTCCTGTAGCAAAGAGAATTAAACTTTTTCGTTTCGGGAAAAGTGCTCAAAAGAAAACTCTACATTTGCATGAGAATTTAATGTCACCTCACAAAAAGTCAATGCAAGCCATTGGTGATTGCAACGTTTCAAAAGTCGATATGATATACGATTTTTGAAAATTGTAGGTGAAAAACTATTGTCGCAACCTGAAATAGCTCATTCATGCTAAAAACATGAGGTGGCATATTCATATCCAAAAACTTATAAAAACCATTAAATATTTATTATTCGTTTTCTACAAATTGAAAAATGTATTACATAAGAAATACATCATGAGTATTTATTTTGCTTTATTTCATAGTATTGTTAGTTATGGTATAATTGCCTGGGGTGGAACTTACGATAATGTACTAGGACCATAGCAGGCCATTCAAACACGTCTGCTGAAATTGGTTCAACTTTATAATATTGTAAAAACCTCTCACCCTGAGGCAGTCATTTATTCTAGAGTCTATTCTGAACAACTATGAAAATCTTAAAGAATTATTTACCAAATCTGCTAGTGTTACAAGAAATAAAACTATCTGTCTTCCAAACAAAACAAGAGAATCAGTGATAAGAATAGTTTCTATGTGGCAATAAAATATTTTGATATGTTACCTAATTCACTCAAAATTGAGTTACAGTAGGTAAAATATAAGGGCTAAATTAAGGATATGAATTGAGGGGTATGCAGGGGGGCTTAAGATGAAATTCGTTTTCGATTTACTTTTGAAAATTGTGACTCGAATGTTCTCAATTTCTTTGTTTTTTAAACGAGGGGAAGTACTGTGAGGGGAGGGTCGGGGGTGGTTGAGGTGTAATTGATTTGATGGGGTTCTGGGGTTTGGGCTATTAGTTTATTAGGTTAGTTTAGGTTGTAATGCCAGTCTATGTACAGGTACCATGTGTATCTCTTTAGCTTTGTGTACTGGTTCTGTATGAATGAAAATTCATAGAAGAACTGTCCAGTATCATAACCGCACTCAGATCAACTGATCAACAAATATATAACGCAGATGTGACTGGTTCATAACTCCTTCTAATAAAACTTATGTTTCGATTTCTCAAAAGAATGCCACTAATTCGAAATTGGAGACGCAATATATTACTTTTGTAGAATGTGTCAATGCACAATCTAGATGTTTAAAAATTTCAATAATCCTCTCGTCTACAAAAACACTGAAAATGCATCGATGGTCAACGAAATTTTAAAAACTGGTTCTTTTAGCAGTTTGTTCCAGAGGTAAGTTTTTCACATATATTATAATTTAGCGGACAAAAATATATACAGGTTGAAACTTTCTTGAAAAATGAAAGTCTTTTTATCAAAGCTATCATTCTGTTAGATAATGCTCCATTCCGTCCATCAGGAAAGAAGTTGAAAACATCTGACAGTCATACACTCTCCACTAAAATTGTCGCATCACCCTACTTTTACGACAATACTATATAAACTTTTAGGTTGGTCATTCAAGAGTCGCTTGGTATTTTTCAGAAGTGTGAAATAAGAAGATATCATTGAAAAGGGATGAGTTTATGATGGAAAATATCAACAATGAAAAATTAAGAAATTTTAAAATCTTCAAACATTCGCGAAGAGACCAATCAACTAGCATCGAATGGTTACTCATTATTTTCAAAATCGAGCGAGATCTCCCTGGGCCCTAATTACTGCCAGTATACGTCTCGGAAGCCACTCAAACAAATTTTGGATGTACTCTTGAGTTCCAAATTTCAGGAAGCAGATTTTCTAGTAGTTGGAGTCTTCTACAAGGCATCCTACGTTGCTGAATTTGCCACCCCATGTTGTCCCAAACATGTTCTATAGGATTCAATTCGGGACTTCTGGCTAGCCATCTCAAAATATCAATTTCGGCATTTTGCAGAAATTCTGTAACTACTTTAGCTGCATGAGGCCGAGCATTGTCATACATATAAATGAAGTTTTCGCCAATCAATGGGCCAAAGGGTACAACATGGAGTTCAAGGATATCTGCGATGTATGTGTCATTCTTTCATTATTCACTAGGACTAACTCAGTTCGACCATGGAAAAAAATGCCTCCCCACACCATTACTGAGCCCCCTCCGAAATTTTCGGTTTGCCGGATATTGCATTGCTGATACCGTTCCCCAGGTCGTCTGTATACAGGCATGCGTCTATCATTTGATACTAGATAGAACCTGGACTCGTCGGAAAAGAGAACATTCGACCATTCTGGAATACCACAATTTGCATGTTCCCTCGCAAACTGAAGTCTTGCAACTCGATGCTCTCTGGTGTGACGCGGGCCGGTAGAAGCCACCCTCGGTCTGATATCGTCTTCTCTGAGCCTGTTCCTAGCAGTTTGCAATGAAATATGCACATTTCTGGAAAGTGCAAGATCATTTTGTAGCATTCTAGCCGTACACTTCCGAACTCTTAGTGCAGTTAAACGAAGCCAACGATCATCAACTGGTGTTTTTATCCGATTTCTTCCCTGTCCGGCCCTTCTTCTATATTCTCCTGTTTCGTGGTACCGATTAATTGCTCTTGAAAAAGTGCTTTGGTTAACATTCCACAAGTTAGCCACGTAACATTGGTTTCGCCCTTCCTCTAGAAGTGTTACAATTCTTACCACTTCATGATCACTCAAATAGCGTCCAGGACGTTCAGCAACCATTACAATACATTCAAAGATTCGAAAATCAACAAGAAACACAGAAAACTTGCATTATTTTAGCGTGAAAACTGATGATAAATTGAATGAATACTGATAGTCAAATAAACTCATTCTTGTTTCAGACGTGTTTTGTTTGTTTGTTTGTTTGTTTTTCCTTTAACGTGCTCTGTTTCTGCCTTTCGGCTAATGACACGCCGGCGAATTCTGTCACCTCACTAACCCGGGAATTTTGCCGAACCCCTCTCGTGTCGAGGGAAGGGATCTTTAATGTCCAACACATCTCTGTTAGACAGGACCGACAGCTTTACATCTCCTCCGAAAGATGGACACTCAAGCGATTCCCAGAATCCGAAAAATCGCACCGACTTTGTGGGGATTGAACCCAGGTAACTCTGCGTAGGAGACGAGCATCATATCCCATACGCCACCCGGCCAGACGTGTTTTGGATCATATGGAAACAAATGTTACTACATAGATAAGATTTTTTCCCCTCATATGTCCGAAAACATATGTTGACAAAGAAGCTGCGATTGAGCTGCTTAATCGATTGCGGAACTCAGAATACCAGGTGATGGGACAATTTTTGTGGTGTGTGTATTTTCGTAGTTCTCGTCTGTTTCGGAAATACCACAAGTTGACCTTTCTCTAGAACTAGAATCTTTCGAATAGTACTCCCATATTTTTATTTCTTTGAACTTTTGTTTATGCAATTTTGAATATCGTCTGCGAGAATAATAATAAAAATAATACATTTTAAATAAATACACTGACCTGGTAGCAGATGAGGAGGGTAATAGCAACGTGAAGCTTTGATTATATCACCACTAAAAATTTCCCACTCCAAAGCTATTGCAGCTATCAAAATTGTTTCACTATGGGCAAAACAATAATATAATGCCTTAAAAACGACTTCAAGAAAAAGAAGTCATTGCAAATTTACAGAACTAAAATAACCTAATTTTTCAAATAACTACGTATGGAAACTGATGATGTCAAAATATATAAGAATTTGTATGTACATCCCCAATATAAATAGGAGAATCTGTAAACGTATTTTTTTATTTTAATATTCATTGGTGTAAACAGCACCGAATTTTTCGAGTTCACATTAT
Organism: Cryptolaemus montrouzieri; assembly: GCA_013387265.2. Lineage (NCBI taxonomy): Eukaryota > Metazoa > Arthropoda > Insecta > Coleoptera > Coccinellidae > Cryptolaemus > Cryptolaemus montrouzieri. The sequence goes on from JABFTP020000103.1 coordinate 34,786,111, forward strand.
TGCGAGTTTACTGTATATATATATTTTTTGAGATTCGAATAAATGAATAAATGTAACAAAGATTTCGCTTTGAAATTGGAAATACGGTACGGATCGTCTTCCATCGATAAATGACAATGAAAAAATAAACAATGGAACAAATATCTCGCTAAACTGGGAACTTCCTCACGATTCTCGTATTTACGCCTTGTGGGGTAATACATCAAATATTTGACGTATCAATATGTGAGCTACAGGTTCTCGTATTGGTTCGAATCAGGGGAAAATATAAATGTTGGCTTTTTCTTCTTTGAGGGGGTTTCAAAACAAATGCGAAGTGATTGCTTGTTGGAAATAAAGGATAGTTAGCTGAATGGAGGTTAGCTCGAAAATCAATAATTTTTTTATTATTCTTAGCTCTTTGAAGTAGGCAATACCTGTCATACCATAGGTGTGGCTGCCCAAGATGATTTAATGTGTATATCTACACACTTCTTTAACCTATCTATGGCTCAACAATTGTGTGGGAAAAGAATTCTTTGAACTCCCGCACTAATCTGGTCATCGTTAATAATATAACACAATACTCAGGGGTACGTTACAGAAATTATAAAAGAGAATGTTGTACCATTTGTGGCAAGCATGGCTGGAAATTCTCTGTTTATGCATGACAACGCCAGACTTCAGTAAGCTCATATGAGAAATGCCTTTAAGATCACGAGATCAATTCAATGGAGTGGCCTGAGCGAAGTCCAGACCTCAATCCCATCGAATATGTCAAGAGTATTCTTAATAAAGGCTAAGGAAGCCAGCAAAGCCAGCCATCTACTGTGAATGAGTTTGCAATAGACTGATCGAAATTTGGAACGAAATGGATCAGAATGCTATTAGGTCATTGATTTTGAATACGAATCGCAGATGTCATGCAGTAATTCTTGCCAGGGGTTAAAATATGCGGTATTAACAGTTTTTGGAGACTTTGAGATTTTCCCAAATGTTTTATTTTTTCATTATTAGTTTTATTTCATTTTCTGCGAGTGTCATTTTCATTTGGATTGTTCCTCACTGGATTACTGGAAAAATAATTCTTTAACGTATCTGAACTCCTGAAATTTTAATTTTCAATTTTGGGCGTTGATTTCTTGGAGCAGCCTAGTTAGTATATTTTCAATAAAGGTTCGAAGGTACTTATTAATTCTGAGGTTTGATTTTTTTGGAAGTTTATGTTCTCGTAAACCGCAGTTGTTTGTTGAAGTTATAATTTAATAATTAATATTGGTATCTATTTGATAACGTCGTCTATAGTAAGAATTCCAAGTTGATTAATTTATTTTTTCATTTGAAGAAAAGTTGAATAGTTTTCAAGTTACTTCTCGTGAAAAAGTTTATTGTAATAAAGCCCTTTCATTTTCACTTAAAAACGACTATCAATGTACTGGGTGATTCACCAAGGCGCAGTGCTCTGTAGCTCGTACACTTTTGAAGATTTCATTTTTGGTCGAACGGTATTGTATTTTGAAAGTAAAATCTACTTCAGCAATTCATTTTGAAATGAACAGGGGGTCCCAATTTTCTATAAAAAAATCTTGGGAGGTTTTTTCAGATTCGAAGACCACTTTTTGTTGAAGATTCAAGAGCGTCCTAAACTCTGCTATAATGTCTTTAGCAATGAGTTTTTTTGGTGAGTAGTTTCGTCACAATATTTTTTTGTCCGTAAAAATTCATGAAAATAGGCTCTCACATCATCGCATGCTCCTTCATCCAGAGAGGATGAATACTTTTTTCCTTTCGTTTTCTTATTGCCCAAGGATAGCTTTACTGAGGAATTGAAATAGATTATCCTCATTTTATGCAGAAGGGACTCAAAAAAATTATTGAATATTGTAATTTTAAAAATACCATATCTTGATTTTTTCAAATGGAACATCCTATATTTTATTATTCATGTCAACGCATAAAATATTAAGCCATATTTTGCAGAAGTAACCTTATATTTATCTCCGACCATTTTCGGAATAAAAAATAAACCAAAATAATAAAATCAGAGGTTGCGAAAGAAGAGTTTATTAGTTACATATCATTATACTTGATCAGAGAAATTGAGATATTTTAAGGTACTCGTGTATGAAATACGTAATAGATTAGTTTTTGGTGAGATATACAAGGTGTTGAACTATTTCAATAAGTGTTCGAAATGTTGGCCGTTTCTTTGTAGACACAACTCACTCCTTCTGAGGAGAGACCGTTGAACTCTCGACAACATTTGCGGTTAAATGACTGAAAGGCGTCGACTATTCTCTGTCTCATATCCAACTGTGTTGTAGAAGAAATCTGGTAAAGGATGCCCTTAATATAACACCACAGGAAAAAATCTAGACTTTTAAGGTCCGGAGACCTAGGTGGCCATCTAACAGGACCACCAGGTCCTATCCATTAGGTTGGAAATATATGATTCAAATACTCCCTAACCTGAGTATTGTGCCGGTGCTCCATCCTGTTGAAACCACATATCTTGTCTTATATGCTCTGGTAAATCGGCAAGTAACATTGGTAGATGATTGTAATGGAAATCTAAATACATTTCACTATTGACGTGCCCGCCGAAAAAGTGCGGCCAAATTAGATATCCATCTACTACAGCGGCCCATACATTCAAGGAACAACGATGCTGGTGAATTATTTATCTCATGAGGTGTGGATTTTCCGTGGCGTTATAATGAAAGTTGTGCCTGTTAATAAGCCCATTCTTGTGGAAAGTTGTCTCGTCCGAGAAAAGGACTCTGCTAAACATATTTGGATTTTCCGCTACTTTGTCACTTGCCCAATCGCAAAAGTTGATGCGATTTTCATAGTCTTGATTGTTCAGTTCCTGGTGCAGCTGTACATGATATGCATGAAATGTATTCACTTTCAAGATTCTCTGGACAGAAGTTTGACTTGTATCTGTTAACTGAGAAATCTCTCTTTGGCTTTTATATGAGTCCTCTGTCAGTGTCAACAAAATTGAAAACTGGTTGTCTTCAGCTGTAACAGTTTTTGATTTTTCATGTTTTTTGTAAGCGATATTACCCGTTTCGATAAATCTAATTAGAAGTTTTTCAGAGCATCTTATCAGGAAACCTCTGTGCATAAACTCTACTTGCCAACAAAGAATTTCTATCACACTCACCCAGAACAAAAATCATATCAGCCATTTCTTCTTTGGAGAACTTCATGGCAGTCAATTGAGAAAATTGGGTTCAAACTTCAGTTTAACAATGTTGAATAACGAAACACTGATAAGTTCACCATGTAAAATGCAGAATATGATATGTCCGGACGCCTGACAGAAGGCACAAATAAAAAAAATGTCAACCTCGATTTACGTTTTAATCATCTTGATTTTATCATTCGTTAAAAGAATTATCTTGTTGAGGTTTCATTTTTTACTACTTGAATCATTACAGAAAAAAACTCCTATGCGAATAATGATGCATGTTGATGAGTTTAATATGGTTTGTAGAATTTTCATCGAAAATTTTTACAAATAATCGAATATTTCGAAAATGATCGAATATAAAGATAAAACTTCTGCAGAAATATAGCACAATATTTTGTGGGTTGACATGAAAAATGAAATACAGGGTATTCCATTTGAAAAAATCAAGATATGATATTTTTAAAATTACAATAGTCAATAATTTTTTTGAATCACTCAAGTGAGGATAATCTATTTCAATTCATCAATAAAGCTATCCTTTGGCAATAAGAAAACGAAAGGAAAAAGTATTCATCCTTTCTGGCCGAAGGAGCATGCGATGATGTGAGAGACTATTTTCATGAATTTTTACGGAAAAAAAATATTGTGACGAAACTACTCACCAAAAAAACTTATTACTCAAAGACATTATAGCAGAGTTTAGGCCGCTCCTGAATCTTGAACAAAAAAGTGGTCTTCCAATCTGAAAAAACCACCCAAAATTTTTTTATAGAAAATTGGGATACCCTGTTTACTGCAAAATAAATTGCTGAAGTAGATTCTCACTTTCTAAATACAATACCGTTCGAACAAAAATGAAATATTTTTATATATTTTTATTGAATATTTTGCTCTTTTTTCATCTACGCGAATTTAATTTTAATTGTGTTAATATTTATTCTTCTCAAATTTAGAATTCAGCAAAAGCAACCAGCTCAGGTTCGGAACAGAATGTTTTCTCGTAATTAATTTCTTTTTCTTTGGAAAACAGGGCGTTTTTGATATAGATTATTCTCGCAGACGATATTCAAAATTGCATAAACAAACGTTCAAAAAGATAAAAATATAGGAGTACTATTCTAGCGAAGGTCAACGAGAACTACGTAAATATCTCGGGCTCTTGGAATATCTTTTGAGTTGCAATTCGATTTTTGTTTCATTGAAATAGATCAATAATTGCAGAGATATTGCTTGGGCATTTTTCAGGGAACACCCTATGTATAAAGACATCTTTTTCTCACTCATGATTTACATTTTTCATTGCTGAATTCTGTGAAAGTAACATGCTGCTTCCGTACTAAAATTGAGAATATAGAAGCGCATTCTCGCCAACGCGAAGACGCGAAATTCCTGCAAATCGAAGTGTACATGGGAGCGGCGTCACGTTGTTGCGTTTCCCTGAGAATTTGCGCAGATGTAAGTGACATAATGATATGCAGCGCAAAGACAGCGTGTTCGATATAAATCTAGAATCTAGGCAACCGGGTTTCCATTGCAAGACTCGCATACTAATCGCCATCTTACTTTTACTTCTTCGAAATTCTAATTGGCCTACGGCGTAATATACGCATATCAGTTTCACATGCATAATTTTCGACTCTTCCTCGGCCTACGACTTCCGTAGTAGGCGGTATATGTCCACGATAATTTGCATTTATGTAATTCGAAAGAAAATGTTAGAAATATGGAACAGTATTGAATTTCGTTTCTACTACTCTTAATACGGTGGAACAAAATCGTCAGAAAATAAGTAATAGTTTGAATGAAAATTAAATTTTGTTTGTGCTCAAATATATACAGGGTGTTTCATAATAGTATGTGATAACCCAAAGAGCTAACTTTACATGATCTTAAGTCAAAAAGTTTTGCTTACTTTCTAAGATATAGAGTGTTTTCCACTTTATTTAGTTTTCCTCAATAGTAACTGTTGTTATCACTCTTGCTGTACAATATATGTGTTCCCTTATATCATTTTATAACTGAATGGAGTGCTTCTTCGATTGATTTTATATCTAAAGGTTCTAATAAACGGCGCAGTTTACAGGGCGTTGAAATCTAAATACATTTTTATTTTTTTTACAGGGTGTTACAAAGTAGTATGTCACAACTTGAGGGGGTAAATCTTCGTGCAATTTTGAGAAAAAAAGTTCATATAAACATAGGTCCGCAAAAGCTTTGTTACGGAGCTACAGGGTGTTGAAATTTCCAGAAAAAATTGGTTTTCTTCAAAACTCCTGCATTTTTTGAGATATTCATCCAAAATTAAGAATCCAAGCTATTTCTTACAGCCTCCATCATTAAACGTCCTAAATTTTAACTAGAATCTACAAGGTGTTTTCTTTTACGGAGCCATGTCTCCTTTTGCCCTTTCAAACTGTTTTGCAGTACGCCACTGATCAGCATACCATCAATTTTCGTCATCTTAGTTCAGTTTAGAAACTTTTTTGACACTTGTAATTTTTTGCATCACCGATCGTTTTCGAGTGAAAAATATTGAATTTGAATTGTATGTTATTCGCTAAATAAAAAAGAATAATAGAGATACTCTATATGTATGCCCAAAATTTGCTTTTATTTGGATAGCTCGCCTTCTGAGACTCAACTTATACGAATTGGCTGATATCCATTACATGTACGGTCTGGCTGACGGAAACACAACAGAAGCTGCGCTTTCCAACTCGAGTAACACCAGCCGGGCAAACATTTTCAAATATCCACATAGGTTGAGAGAAACTCGTGCTTTCAGTGCAAATAATCATTTGAAAGGTGCAACTCAAACTATGAAAACTCCAGATATTGATATTTTGGTGAGAAACAATATGGTTCATGCCGCCATGCACATTTCAGTGGAGAATCTAGGGAATTCTTGAATGATAGATTCAACAACCGATGGATAGGTCGGGGTGGGCCAAAACTATGGCCTTCTAGGTCCTCAAACTTAAATAGTTTAGACTTTTTCTTATGGGGATATCTCACTGTGTCCACTCCAGTGAACACTGTAGAAGAATTGAGAAATCGAATAATAACCTTTTTTTGACAGGATAAGGAATACCCCAGGAATATTTCAAAGAGAGCGTGATAATATGCGAAGAAGGACAGAGGCCTGTATTCTTGCAGGTGGTGGACACTTTCAGCAATTTATTTAGTTTTTAATTCTTCTTTTCTTAGTTTGATATTGAATAAGTATAAATTGAATCACAGAAGACGAGCTATCAAAATAAAAGCAAATTTTGGGCATACCTATCGAGTGTTTCTATTTTTTTTATTTATTTGGCGAATAACATACAATTCAAATTCAATATTTTTTCACTCGAAAACGGTTGGAGATACGAAAAAATTACAAGTGTCAAAAAAGTTTCTAAATTGAACGAGAATGACGAAAATTGATTGTACTGTACTGTACTGATCAGTGGTGTATTGCAAAAGAGTTTGAAAGGGCAAAAGGAGACATGGATTCGGAAAAGAAAACACCTTGTGAATTTCATTTAAAATCTAGGACATGTAATGATGGAGGCTGTGAAAAATAGCTTGCATTCCAAATTTGGGCTGAATATCTCAGAAACTGCAGGAGTTTTGGAGAAAAAAACAATTTTTTCCGGAAACTTCAACACCCTATAGCTCCGTAACGATGCTTTTGCTGACCTATGTTTCTTTTTTCTCAAAATTGCACGTAGATTAACCCCCTCAAGTTATGACATACTTTTATGTAACACCCTGTATAGCTCTTGGAATTTTTTAGATATTAGGCACAAATTTTAGTAAAAATTTACTCAATATGAATTACATGTAATGCACATACGAAACTACGAATAGAATCTAAGGGGTCATATTTTTTGAATAATTTTGGTCCATTTTCTTGCGTTGCGCCACTGGTAGGTGGTAGATTGCCGGTGAGATGCTGAACAAAACTAAGTTTTTTGAAGTGATTTCTGGCAAGAAGTTATTATCTGTATACAGGGTGTCTGCGCTTAAGGGTCCATTAGAAGAATCTGGGGGTTTGTCAGTCAAATTCAAAATTTGAGATTAGAGTAAGTAAATGATCTATAATCTACAATTCTTTTCAGAGCGTTACCACTTCCGCTTATACCGGACATTGACTACAACTTTGCTACATATTTCAAATGGCATCGTGTACTAAATTTTTTTCATTAACGGGAATCTTTATTCAAACATCTTCTGTTAAGATTTGTCCCATCTAAAATTAACCACTACTGAGCTATGATTTTATTATCAAAATTTTTGAAATTATAGTGTCAACTGAAATTGACTCAGATTTCAGAAAAATTATAATTTTTCCCTTTTCCCACAGTTTAACGAGAAAGTGTTCTTTCTGAGGGGCATCTTACTTTCCGATACCGGAAAGTATAAACAGAGTTCGCAAAACTATAAACAGAGTTCGCAAAAATCACTTGTCAACTCAATAAAACTAAATTAACAAAGAACCGTTTTTTACCATATACAAACATAGAAACAGACAGAATGTCCGATGACGTCAATTTCTATGTTCCACAATGTTTTATGTAGAGCTCTATGAATTTAGACCTCTATTTGTCCTTTGGGAATTATTTGAAAAATAACTATACCGCTAAGTTGATTAATGTATTTGTTTTGTTGAATAAAATAACAAATAAATACTCAAACGATGTTATTATGCACTAATTTATTATTCATAATTACTCTCAAGAAATAATAGGTCAAACTCGCAGAAAAGTTAACGAAAACTAGTCGAATTTACGACCAATCGGCAGAAAACAATTTGAAAATGACAATCAAATTTTATAACTTATAAAATACAGAAAACTGAAATGAGTTTGATAAAGATGTCGTTTTGGCAACATGAATCATTAAACGAAATTTCTAACATTTATGAAAAACTAAATTTCAGAAAAACCATTTACATAAACATCGTATTAAAAATTAAATCAAATTAAATGTTTAGAAATTCCACCATTATTTTCTAAACATTTTTAAATCGAGCGTGCGTACTTCATTAATAGTTGCTTTTTCACTCTATTGGAAAGAATGCTATCACTTCAATTCGAGATCCTTCCGCGAATTTATCGGAGAACTATAGAGTTTTTTCTTTAGCTACCCCTAGATAAAGATCTAAAAGCGTGATCTTGCAGACCAATTCCATGGACTCAGTCTTCTTAGCCTGCGACGATACATGCCGGTATCAACGGATGATTTGCGGTGGTAACCCCAACTAATGATAACTTATAGGGGCGACCACAGATCATCCATTGCGTGAAATCAAAATCCTTAAAAAAATGATGGCTTTAGCGTCACCGCAAAAGCTTCCATGACCACTGCTATGTGTGATCGCAGGCTGTCGTCAAACAAACTGGTTAATTCTTAGGATACTTCAGGTATACAATACGCCGGAACTAATTGGAATCAACATAAAAAAAAGTCCATTCAACGAGAGATTGTCCAACAATTCCGAAACAAATTTAGATAAAATTTCGGAATAATTATACCATTGATATTTTCTTCATAAATTAAATATTGACATTGATATTTGTACATCAAACTGAATACATTAAAGCTAAAACAATTTGTTTTTCTTGAATCAACATTTCCCAGAAATAAATCCTAACCGCCACGCCTGCTGGGTTCATCAATGATACTAATGAGAATATGTAGAAATGGAAATTAATTTTTTCAAAATTTCATTAATCAATATACGCGCAATCATTAAATCCACAACAACAGTATATAAAGACACATACGGATTGTCATAAAAATAACCCAAGACAGTAATTATGATGTCTTCAACTTTGGTAATGAAACTAACTCCACCCCTCACCGCTGTTTTCCATGAGTGAAAAAGTTTCATGATAGTTCTCCAAATTGTGTTCTACAAATTAGTCGTAAATTAGTGTATTGTTGGTTTAATGTTCTACAAGTTCAACTAATTATTTGTTGACATTGACCATAAATGATGCTCGTTTGAGTATCAATTTGCTATTTTAATTAACAAAAAAATTATACACAAAAGAAAATCAGTGTTGTTGCTATTTTTGAACAATTTCCAAACGTCAAATTCAGATCGAAATTCATACATAGAACATTGTAGAACATGAAAACTGGCATCGGAATTAATAATCTTTATTAATTTCTGTTACTCTGCTTAGTAATTTAATTTTCGGAAGGAACTGCAGGCTTTGAATAAATTCGCAAATGAAATGAAAAAGAACCAATTTAGGTGAAAGGAAACCTAATGCCAATCAATCGTAATTTAATTTAAAATACGGCTTAAATAAAGTGAAGAAAATATGTTTTCGTGTTGGAAAAATAGCGTTGTTGACAGGTGATTTTTGAGCACTCTGTAAATAAAATGACATCGGAAAGTATTTGTCCCTCAAAAATAACTTAAATCTAACTCAAATTCGAGTCAATTTTTTTGGGCAAAGAAAATTAAACTATAATTCCGATGAAAACAAAAACAACTCAATATTGCTTAATTTCAAACAAGACTAACCTTTTTATGAGGTGCTTGAAGAAAGATGTCCTCTAATAAAAATAATGAAAAAGCATTCAATGCCATATGAAATAGTAAACTTGTAATCGATGTCCGGTATAACCGGAAGTGGTACCGCTCTGAAAACAATTGCAAATTGTAGGTCAGTATCCAATAACACTAATCCCAAAATTTGAAATTGATCAATTAACCCGTTCCCCAAATATTTCTAATGGAAAGGACAACCTGTATCTGAAACACCCTGTGAATATACCTATACCGGGTGTAACTTAAACTAGGGCCACCCCTGTAACTTTTTTTCTATTTATAATATTTTGATGAAATTTGGAAATTGGATAGAAGACAACATTTTGAATTTGATAATAATAGGTTTTCGGTTATACCGGAAACGATACCAATTTCCGATTTTCAAATGGGACGCCCTGTATTTTTCTGCTTTTCTTCTGAGACAACCATATCAGGCCACCCGTTATTACAGAAGCAGTATTTTTTATACCACTCACGTCACTCTATTCTTAACTGTTCCGAAGTTCCACTGGAAAATACCTAAGCAATTTTTGCAGAGTTTTCCCATTCGCTAATAACTATAACTATGTTGGCGATGCAAAATTTTTGTTCATACTTCATATTCTGTGATCATAAAAATATCAGTGTGATATGCCAAAATTCCATTGTTGTTAATTATCGACATTGCGAATTAGTGAACTCAATTTTGAGTATGAATCGATACACCCAAAGTGAAAAAGTCGATATGCTCTTTATTTATGGAGAGTGCAGCCAAAATAGCATTCAAGCTGAACAATTATACAGAGAGTGCTATCCGGAGAGACTTCATCCGAATAGAACCTATTTCTCTAAAGTTGAACGAAAATTTTGTATAGTGCAACCTGCTGGAGAGGACGATTTTGTTATCGACGAAGATACCGAAACAGACGTATTGACATTTGATCTACAAGGGAAATTGCCGAGAAGCTTAAAATTAGCCACCAAAGCGCATGAAGAATTTTGAAAAAACATAAGTTCCGCTCATTTAAATATCAACTACACCAGCACCTCAAAAGAGTCTAGGGAACACTTACCAATATCTTTAAAATATGAATTTGATGATTGGAATTTATAGAAATCTTTCGGTTTTTGTTAGGATGTATTGTATATAATGTATTCTCAAGAAAACAAAATAATATTTGACTTCTCCAAAGCACCTATTATAAAAAAAATTTGAAATTTGAAAATGACGAAATTTGGTAACACACAAAAAAAAATCCTGAACTAATATTTTCGAAACGATATGGAAGCACTTATATTTTTCAGTACCCAGAAGGTCCACCTCTGTTATTAATGACACTATGGCATCGTCGCGGCATGCTCAATATTAAATTGTCTATCAAATTTTGGCCTAAGTCATTCCAAGCCCTCTGAACTGCTAATCGAAGCTCCTGTTCATGATGAAAGACGTTTTGACGCAGGAGATTTGTCTTTAGGGTGTCCCACACATGCTCGATGTGATTCCTATCTGGGGAACAGGATGGCCACGGTAGAAGATCGATATCATTCTCTTAAAGAACGTTCAAGACAACTCTTGCACGATGAGGAGGGGCATTATCTTGTTGGAAGAATGGATTTTGACCCATTGTTTGGAGATACGGTACCACTACAGGTAAAACTATCTCATTTGCGTAGGAATTTCCCGTGAGGTTTTCTGTATGAAAACGAGGTCAGTTCTTCCACCAAGGCGTATACCTCCCCAAAACATCACTGATCCGCCTCCCTGTCTAACAACTTCTCGAGCATGCTGGAGACGGTTTTGCTTTCCAGGTTCCCTCCATATTCGAATTCCCTCCCGAATCGGGATAATAACTAAATCTAGATTCATCAATGAAGAGAACTGTGGCCCACCTCTCTTGATCACATTTTACGTGTTCTTGGCACCAAGCTAAACGAGCAGCGCGATTTCCATGGGTCAGTTGTGGAACTCTTAAAAGACGTCTGGAGTGGAGTTGACCTTCGTACAGTCGATTTCTCACAGTTTGGTCGGAAATTTGTACATTATGAACTCGTCATAGCTCTTGAGCTAATTGAGATGCTGTGGTAGTACAATCTCTTCTGGCTTGTAAAACCAAAAATCGGTCTTGGGCGACTGTAGTAATCCTGAAACGACCTGTATGGTGTCTTCTACGCTACCTCTTTCATTCAAACGCGACCATAAACGGTTTATGACACTTGGGCTACTTCCCAGAACCCTGGATACTTCCCGTTGTGAGCTCCCAGCTTGGAGCATGCCAACGGCTCGTAACATCTCTTCTCTAGTCAAATGTCGTCTTTCCATGGTCGAATCACAAAACTTGAATCTTTTATTTGTGCTTACAACAGAAACAAAGTGCCAACTAACTGATTTCAAACACTGAATACATGAAATGATTATAAAGCAGCGTCGCATCTGCTGCAGTTTTAGATTTTATAAAAAAAAATGAAATCTGTTGCGGCACTCTACATAATTTGGTGAGAAATCATCCATATTGATCGTTCTGGATACGATATATCGATATTCAGAAGTGTTCCCTAGACTTTTTTGAGGTGTTTATGTTAACAATAGTGTTAGGCGACTCCAGTACTGTGAAGAGTACCTTAGGAAAATGGTGGGTGATATCCCACAAAGATTTTATTAAGTGACGAATGACGCTTCACGAACAATGAAATGTTTAATAGGCAAAATATCAGGTACTGTTCGCAACAAAATGAGCACAGATATCAAGATGGAAACTTCCAAGAACGGTCTGGATGGGGATGATGGAATGATATTTAATTGGGCCTATAATTTTTGAAGGTTCGTTAACAGGGGAGATATATTTGGAAATTTTGATCTAACCCAAATACAAAATTACGAGTGAACCAGTTGCTATTAGCTGTTGTGAATAAAATATATTTTCATCAAGATGGTGCACCTCCTCACAACACAAGGGAGGTCTCGCGGTATCTCGACGAAATTTTTCCCGAAAAATGGGTAGGTACAAATAGTCCCATAATATGGCCAGCTAGATCGCCAGATTTGAGTCCACTAGGTTTCTTCCTGTGGGGCCATTTGAAGAATGAGGTTTACCAAACACTTGTTTGAACCTTACAATGATTGGAGAACCGTTTGAGATACGCTTTTGCAGGCATTACAGCCCAATAGTCAAATAATGTTGTGAGGGGAACCATCAATCGTGTGCGAAATTGCGTTCATGACAATCTTGAACATTATTATAATTCGTTTTCGGTTTTCGCTCTTTTGTTATTAACTCTGACACCCCGTAAAAAATGATAAATTAGATTTTTACATACAATCTTGTATTTTCGTAATAGGAGAGTTTGAGCTGAGAAAATTGTCACTGTTCATGGCATTCTAGATGAAATTGAAGAAAAAGATTGTGTTTTGTTTTTCTTTCAACAATATGTCAAAAGGTCGTAGGATGATTTAAGCAATTAAAATAAGCAATGAAATACAGGGTGTCCCATTTGAAAATCGAAATGTCAAACATATTGATGTTATCGAATTCAAAATGTTGTCTTCTATCCGATTTCCAAATTTCATCAAAATATTCCAAATAGAAAAAAGGTTACAGGGGTGGCCCTAGTTTCAGTTACACCCGGTATTAGATTCCACAGAAACCTGTTAATCGTAATTGGGACATCATGCTAATTATTTGGAATTTCCAGAATTGACATTTTCGCTTTCAGCTATCTAAATCCCACGAGTTGCCATAATTGAACAAACGTCAGAAGTATAACTTGAGTGTTCGCATTTTTTTCCGACTAATGGAATTAATTGGTAATTCTAGAAGGGCTGATTCGATTTCAATTGAAAGCTTACGTAATTAAGTCTATAGGAAATCACTAGAGATTAATTAAAATTTTTCAATCGAGTTAATGAGTCCAGACGATAGTCCGATTCATCATTATTGCCGGAAAAAAGGTTAAAATAATTGATTTGTATTGGCGAATATTGAAGATATTTCGTTATTTGTTATTAATTAAGTTGTGCTTTGGTTGTTTTCGACAGTTTCAAATTAAATTTTACCTAATTTGTCAAAGAAAAATGAGTCCTTTGATATTTAATAAAATGGCACTGTTATCAATTTAATTCTCATATTTTATGTTTCCAGCCTCTACATGAAGGTAGCCTTCGAAGATCTCCTCTGAGAGGATCTGGAGAAAGGTGTTCGAAGGCATCATCGACGCCGGAGCTCCTAGAATCATCTGACGCAAAATCCAGGTATGTTCATTAACCCTGAATTATATGTAGCAAGCTTTGAAGTACATGTTTTGATATTTTCTTGTATTTCCAACATTTCATAAGCCTTCCACGAAATACTAGAAGAGTAAGTCGGTCTCCATTTTAAACCAAACGTTTTTTTAGATCTGTAAATGAGTAAACAAAGAAGACGGACTCGCTCTTCTGTACATTTTTCGTCCTCTTGCTATTTTACCTCTTACCTAATGTTGTATGTTTGTCTATAATGCTCACCCTAAACCCTAAAAAAAACTGAACAGTTGGCAATTGGATTTCTTGGGTAAGATACAGACATTTTCTGGATGCTTTAAAATTCGTAGACGTCGAAAATCTGTAACATATTTCTTTTTATTCTTCACCGATCTGAAGGGATTAATATCCATTTTTCAGGGACTGGGATAAGCAGGAATCGAAAGAAAACGAAGTTGTGAGTGAGAGAACTGGAAACAAGGATTTCGGGAGGAGGCTTGTTCACGGTAAGTGTGTATACAATTTTTTTCTGTTGACGGAGTACCTCATTGAGTTTAAGTTAATATTCAGGATGTCTCGTACTGGTTTCTCACTTCTCTAATTATTATTTTAATCACTGATAAGATAAGAAAATTGACATTTCATATTTCGATCGAGCTAACGATCATTAATGAATGTACAAGGTGTCCCAGTGCTATATCCGACAAGCGAAAAACAAGCAAAAGATCTGGATTAAGGAATTCAAATGGGATAACTAAAGCAAGAATTTCCGCATTCTTGAATATAACATTTTCAAATATATTTTTCCAGAAGCATGACATTTTCAAAGGAAACATTTTCAATCAATGATATTATTGATGGATTTATTTTATGGTAATTCATTTTGATATGAATAAAATAAAACACTTTCGTCTTGATTTTCACAATGTTTATTTTTGATTCACACCATCGGTTTCGATAGTTACGTCTCTTTCAAATTACGAGAGCTGACAGTTATGGGTAAAAATTTGCTGACTATCTCATTTTGAGGGTTGAGTAGGGAGGAGTGATTCACTTTAAGTTGACTATTGAGACTGGTGAATTTTGGATTTTTACAAAGTTTGTTAATCTTCCACTTTCCGACAGATTCATTGTTTTCCCTCTAATGCATTTGAGAAAAATTTTTGTTATTCATTATATATTATCTAATGTACGGGTTGACAACAACATCTGTGTGAGTGAAATAGCCCCTCCCCTTGTTGCGCGTTAACTTTTCCGGTCACGTGGCCAAGAGCTCAGTTCTCAATGAACCTCTGCAGCTTTAAGAAGAGCCAAGCGAACAGGACAGAATCTTGCAAATTTCATTTCAATATTTCTAAGTTTTGGTGAAGATGGAGTTCGGCGACCCAACGGAGATTTATCCTTTGCTATTTTTACAATTAGAGAGTTGTCCATTCGGGTAATATGGGCATCCCACTCTCGCTTCCTCTCAAGTATCCAATAATTTATATCTGGTGTTCCACATTTCCTGCGAATATTCTCGCTGCTTTCTCTGTCCCATAAAGTTTTTCCTACAACCTTCCTAAGAACACTCATTTCTGGTGTCTCCATCATTCGCTTGGTAGTCGTTGTATAAGGTCTGGTTTCAGCAGTATAGGACATTATCGACCTAATAGCAGTTTTATAAATCCTCGATTTAGTTTCGATGTTTATATGCGTATTGTACTATATTGCGACGCTTTCGAAGTTCGATTCCTTACTTCCTGTTCCACGTTTTCAAAACCTGACAATTCGATTCCCAAATATTGGAATTGCATGACCTGCTCAATTACCGTACCATCCAGCTCCAGCTTGCATCTTAAAGGTGTTTTCAATGTTGTCATACATTTGGTTTTGGTTGCGGAGATTATCATATTGAAAGTTTTTGCAGTTTGATTAAACGCATGTAGTAGTCGTTGTAAGCCGTCTTCCGATTCCGCTATCAGGGCTGCATCGTGGTCTTATCTTCTTTATTATCGTATCCATGACAATATTGAAGAGAAGAGGACTCAATGAATCTCCTTGTCGAATGCCACTTTCCACCGGGATCAAACCTACTAGTGCTCCATTTACTTTCGGGATCGTTTTGTTATTCTTATACAGGGTGCTTCAACGAAAACTAAACAGAGGCTATATCTACCAAGATATTCATTTCTGATCAAAACGCAAAAACAGGTCAATATTTTTTTCAAGGGGGAGGACATCTTTTGGGGTACAATACTTGCCTGAAATATCAACCCCCTAAGCGGGGGTTGCAATCCTTGAACATTTTGAATAGGGAAAATGGGTCGAGTGATGACTCAAAAGAAACGTGGTATCTTTGTCTACATTGCCTTGAACGAATTTCTATTTTAAATTGAAAACTGTAAAAGATACAGGGTGAGCAACTGAAAGATAGGGAAGACTATTTCCCTGAGACTATTCAAGTTTCAGTGAGGTAAAATGAAACAGATCCATGCTGATCAATGGCAGTCATCATCAAGTACCATCCTCATCTCGAATTTCAACCCCTGGAGCAGGGGTAACAACCCTTGAAAATTTGGAAAAGGGTAGATGGGTCGAGTGATAACTCGAAAGAAAGGTATTTCGTTTTCCGACTTGTTAGATATTCAACCCATTCATTCTTTAGTATTTGGTTATTCTCTATAAGTTCGTTAACTTCTTTACGTTGTGCCCGTATGAACCTTCATATTTGTTTTTGTCTTCCGTAAAAGTCACTTTCTAGTCTATTTGAAGAAGACTCCCAATATTTGTTTTTTATTTGTCTTGCCAGGGAGGCTGTTTCGTTTCTCACTCTTCGGTATTGATCGTAAGTTTCTGGAGTCTGAAATGTTCTATACTGTAAGTAGGCTGTTTTTATCTCTTCACATTTTTTCTTTCATTTCGGAGCAAAACCATGGCGTCTTACTGTGTTATTTTTATCGGTTGATGTTTGTCATACCGAGACTCTCAAATGCTGCCTCCTTAATATTTGTCTTCACCTTCTCCCAGCATCTGTTCACGTCATCTTCTTCTCGTATTAGATTGTTTTGGATTTGGATCTCGATTCTATTCTGATTGAAGGGTTCCACAATGACTCGATATTGATCTTTTCAACCTGTTTGGTTTCAGTACGATTTCTCACCGGCTTCATATCCATCCTGATTTTCCCAAGAAGTAGACTGTGGTCACTTCCCATATTTGCGGAATTCAATGTTGTTACTTCTATAACTTGTTCTGGTCATATATGTCTACTGGTGACTATATAGTCGATCATTGATCTATTCCCCCTTGTGTTCTGAAAAGTGAATTTGTGTTGATATTTGTGATCGAAGAACGTGTTATTTATTCTCAATTTATTGAGTGTGCATAGATTAATCATAAATTCGCCATAACTGTTCAGAGTGTTTTCATTAAATCTTTGTTTGATATCAGGTATAACATCGTCGCCAACTCTAGCATTGAAATCGCCAAGAATAATTTTCGGTTGACATCTCGGAAGTGCTTCGAGAGTCTGTTGTAGTTGGTTGTAAAATTGTTCCCTTTTTCGCTTGTCTTATTGTCTTCAGGTGCATATATTGATAGCAAAGTAATTATTTTGGAGCCTTTTTCGGGTCCCATTCTAACTCGGACTGCTAAATTCGCGACGATATGTATGAGCATTCGCATATGTTGTTTTTATATGTATTATGAACTGCCAGGGCCACTCCTTCTTTCGCTCTCATCTGTCTTTCCACCCCACTATATATGAGTACATAATTGCTGTACTGTTTCTGTAATTCTCGATTCCTGAATGGCGCAGATGTCTATTTTGTGTTTGTTCAGTTCTTGCATAACTTCTTGGTATCAATATGTCCGCAAGTGAGAATACTCCCTATACAGGGTGTTGATAGTATGTCACAACTTGACGGGGTGAATCTACTTGCAAAATCTTCGTAACGGAGTTGAAATTTCAGGAAAAAATTGGTTTTTTCCTCAAAACTCCTGCAGTTTTGATATATTCACCCAAATTTGGAATGCAAGCTATTTCTCACATCCTCCATCATTATACGTCCTAAATTTTAACTAGAATCTACAAGGTGTTTTCTTTTACGAAGCCATCTCTTCTTTTGCCCTTTCAAACTTTTTTACAGCACGCCACTGATCAGCGTACAATCAATTTTCGTCATCTTCGTTCAATTCGGAAACTTTTTTGACACCTCTAATTTTTTCGTATCTTCGACCGTTCTCGAGCAAAAAATGATTAACTATTGTATGCATTCGCTGAATTGAAAGCACTTCTAATGAAAAAAATTAATACTATGCTTTGATTTCTTTCGTTTATTTATTTATTTATTTATTTTGACAGTTGCTAAAGTTGAACCAGTGTCTGCTCGAATTGTTTATTGAATTAACGAAGTTAATTAAGTTATTTCTGTAAGAAAAAATGGCTAATTTTACTAACGCCGAATTAGCTGATATCCATTACATGTACGGTCTGGCTGACGGAAACACAACAGAAGCTATGATATTATATCAGATGCGCTTTCCAAATCGGGTAACACCAGACAGGCGAACATTTTCAAATATCCACAGGAGGTTGAGGGAAACTGGTACTTTTACTGCAAATAATCATTTAAAAGGTGCAACTCAAACTATGAGAACTCCAGATATTTAGGAAGCAGTTATGAATTGTATTGATTTGCATCCTCATGTGATTACAAGAAAAATTGGAAATCAGTTGAATATTTCACATGTTCTAGTTTGGAGAATTCTCCACGACTTTCTATTGTACCCGTTTCATATTCAACGCGTCCAAACTCTACTTCCTCGAGATTTTCCTTCAAGACCGAATTTCTGCCGACGGTTCTTAGATCGAATTAGAGAAAATGCTCATTTTGATAGTGAAATAATGTTCACAGACGAAGCTAACTTTTCGAGAACTGCTATCTCATTTTTCACAATAATCATTATTGGGATGAGGAAAATCCCCAGTTGGTTGAAGAATCTCATCATCAAGAACAGTTCTCACTAAATGTCTGGGTCTGATTAATTGGAAATTATTTGATTGGGCCATTTTTTTTCCTAACAGACTAAACGGTCCCGCTTATCGGCAATTTTTTGAGGAGAAGTTACCTTTATTGCTCGAGGATGTGCCACTTTTGGTGAGAAACATAATGTGGTTTATGCATGACAGGGCACCAGCACATTTAAGTGGAGGAGCTAGGGAATTCTTGAATAATACATTCAACAACCGATGGATAGGTCGGGGTGGACCAGAACCATGGCCTCCTAGGTCCCCAGACTTTAATACTTTAGACTTTTTCTTATGGGGATATCTCGAAAGTTTAGTTTATACCCCTCCAATGATTACTGTAAAAGAATTGAGAAATCGACTAATATTCTTTTGTGACACGATAAGAAATACCCCAGGAATATTTCAAAGAGTGCGTGATAATATGCAAAGAAGGGCAGAGGCCTGTATTCTTGCAGGTGGAGAACACTTCAAGCAATTTATTTAGTTTTTAATTGTTCTTTTTTTATTTGATATTGAATAAGTATAAGTTGAGTCTCAGAAGACATACCTATGGAGTATTTCTATTATTTTTTTTATTTAGCGAATAACATACAATTCAAATAATTCAAATTCAATAATTTTTCACTCGAGAACGGTTGGAGATATGAAAAAATTACAAATGTCAAAAAAGTTTTTAAATTGAACGAAGATGACGAAAATTGATTGTACGCTGTTCAGTGGCGTACCGCAAAAAAGTTTGAATGGGCAAAAGGAGACATGGCCTCCGAAAAGAAAACACCTTGTGAATTTCGGTTGAAATCTAGGAAATTCCGGAAATGTCAACACCCTGTAGCTCCGTAACGAAGCTTTTGCGGACCTATATTTATATGAACTTTTTTTCTTAAAATTGCACTTAGATTTACTCCCTCAATATGTGACATACTATTATGTAACACCCTGTATATAGCTGCAATAATAATAAGAAATCCAATTAGTATTAAGATGGGTCTCCGAAACCAATGAAAATAAGTAGTTGTACCAGCACTTAGCGAACCGGCAAAAATAGTTAAACTGATTCATAATCAGATTGGCAATGCCCGCGATATTACAAGAGTGCATCAATAAATTCTACTTTGTCTTAATTAGATCATATATGTACTGGTTCGTGCAAGAAATCTGATTATAACATTAATTTAAACTTACTGCTTGAGTCAGTTGCGGAATATGCTCATTTTCATTTGAAGTAGATTCTTCGGGGTCATATCAATCAGTACCATCTCTCTGATAAATGAACGTAATTATGATTACTCTCATACACTGCAAGTTCTATTGTATAAAACTCATATAAAAGCATCAACCAGAACATGTATACAAGGGTGGTTGAAACTATGAAATAAAATTCTTAGTTCTTTTCATCATCATTTAGGAAAGAATGCAATTTTCGGTTTGGTACTGAATCACACAGGAAGTGTAATGAAATAACGCAGATCGCAATAACTCCTCTGTTTTTCATGCGATCGAAAAAATTCAGGTTAAATGGCTATCAAATAGGTATGATACATATTTCACACAGTGAGAGTAAAGCCCCCATAAAAATTTATTGGGTCCGCAACGAAGTTCTCGCTGTTTTTTTCATGAAAATACAGCTTTATTGTGAAAAATGATTAGAAATAAATCTTTCAAAATATTGCCCATCGCTAGCTACAACTTTCTCCATCTTTGTGGCAGAGCTCGAATACCTTGACAGTAGAAGTGTTCGTCTTTTGAGGTTATCCACGAATTAAGCCATTTTTCGAGCTCTTCATATAGACGGAACTGCTGATCAGCCAGACCATGTGCCATCGAACGGAACAAGTAATAATCGGATGGTGCAATATCTGGGTAATATGGCGGGTGGGATAGTACTTCCCATTTGAACGTTTCCAAGTGGGTTTTAACGGGTTTGGCACCGTAAGGCCGAGCGTTGTCATGCTGTAGAATTACTCATTCGTGTCTCTACTCGTATTCTGGCCATTTTTCGCGTAGTGTTTTACTCAATCGCATCAAATTGAGTTCGATACCGTTCCCCAGTGATGGTTTTGTTCGGTTTCAACAGCTCGTAATAAATAACACATACTTGGTACCACCAAATACACAGCATAACTTTTTCGCAGCGTGAATATTCGGCCGAGGCGATGACCGGGATGTAATGAATCCATTTTTCATCACCCGTTACGATGCGATGAAGAAAACCCTTTCTTTTTGCTGCTGTCAACGGTCAACGTCTCTTGGCTTCAAATCATAAGGAACCGAAGTTCCTTGCTTTTGAATCATTCCCAACGCATGCAATCGCTTGGAAATGGCCTGGCAGGTAACTCCTAAGGCTGAAGCAAACTCTTCTTGTGTTTGACACGGATCCTCATCGAGTAATGCCTTCAATTCAGCGTCTTAGAAGATTTTTGATCTTTCTTCACGAGGACGTTCACATTGAAATCACCGTTTTTGAAGCGAACCAATCCCGGCACGTTGTTTAACTTAGAGCAGCATCTCCGTAAATTTTTTGGAGCTCTTTATGAGGTTCAGCCGCCGTTTTCATCGAATGAAAGAAGAAAATCAACACTTCCCGCAAATGACAATTATTTGGCACAAAATGAGATATTTTCCCACAACTAAAAGTATATGACGCAAAAACAAAATCACTAATGTGTCACAGTGGTTTGTTTACTATAAGTCTAAGCTTTGTTCACGACGTTCTTGATATGTAAAAATCGACCAGCACTTACATCTTTTGACAAACAGCGAGAACTTAGTTGCGCACCTAATATTTTAAATTGGAACATACAAACTTAATTTTTTTTGCCAATGAAACATTTTCGTAAATATAATGATGTATGAAAACTAGAAAAACAACTTTTTATATATCACTATAGAGGTGTCCGCGCTAAAGGGTCCATTAGAAGTTTCTAGGGAAAGAGTTTATTTATCAATTTCAAGTTTTGGTATTAAGGTAAATGAATACTGATCTACAATTTGCAGATATTTTCAGAGCAGTACCACTTCCGGTTATAACATATAACATTATATAACATATAACAACATTAACTACAACTCTACTATTTCAAATAGCATGGTGTACCTACTTTTGATTTTTTCATTAAAAGGCGTCCTTTTCAAACATCTTTTATTGAGATTTATCTTATCCAAAATTAACCACCATTTAGCAATGATTTTTTAACAAAATTTTCGGAATTATAGTAGCATCTTCTCTGTCCTAAAAATCGACTCAATTTTGAGTTATATTATAACTTTTTAGTGTAAGGGAAAAGTGTTATTTTCGAGGGCAACATACTATCCGATGCTATTTTATAAACAGAATGCTCAAAAATCACTTGTGGACTCAATAAAACTAAATTTTCAAAAATGTTTTTGAATTACGATTTCTTTTACTTTATTAAAACCTTATTTCAAATCAGTATAGATTGGTATTAGCTGTCCTATCTAACCTAAAACAACTCGTTTTCATTTTATTCTTGATTTTATCAAAATACCCAGATATGAAAACTATGCCGATTAGAAACACCTACTCTCGAAAATGTGATCTTATCAGTACATATACAGGGTGGTCCAACGAAAACTTAACACCTCGATTTTCCTGTGTTAAAATAAAAATATGGAGAATTACTAGGACCCTGCGATTTCTGATTCCGGGGGGGAACAACTTTTCCGATTTTTTCATTCCCGTAACTTCAATTTCTTAACGGGGGTGAGCACAACCCCCTAATTTCAAATAAGAATAAGGAGTGTTGCGATATCTCATTTTGAAGATCTTATCGAGTACTATCTGACCCTAAATTTTCACTTCAAAATTTACATCGTTAACGAAATGGCAAGTAAAGAAGTAAAAGACTACTTACCTTTGTGATTAGTTTATTAAGTGCTGAAAATGGGCACCATTCACTTCCATTCAAAAAAAAGCTTGTATATGGCTAGCTTATATTGAATTTACCTCGAGGTAAGCAATGTTTTCATTTATTTGTTAATATTTTGTTCGAAAAAATAGACAGACCATGTCAATGATTTACCTTAGTCTCTCGTTAGTCTATCATTAATATTCAGGAACGTTGAAAGTGTGCCACAGCGATTGTGAATTTATAGTAGGATTAAAATGGTGTATTCCGTAGAAGAAAGGGTGGAAATTATAAAATTATTTTTCAAAAATAACGACACTGCGCGATTAACAGCGACTTTGTTTAACGAACGACATCTTGAAAAATGTATCCACTGCTTACGTTGTGCAACTGGTTGCTATATTTGACGCTACTGGTTCAGTCGGCAACAAAAATAGGGTGTATGAAGCAGACGAAGCGAGGGAAGTGGCTATCCAAGGTCACGTAGCGATGGATCCGACCCTTAGTACTAAGAAATTGTTCAATATGTCTGGTGTTTCACACACAACATTCATGAGAATTTTAAGAAAACATAAGTTTCATCCTTTTAAGATACGATTGGTTCAGTAACTAAATGAGGATGATTTTGATCGCCGACTCCTGTTCTGTGAACTGGTCAGTGAAATTATTAACAATAATCCAAACTAAATGTTCAATATCTGTTTTTCGGATGATTGTTCATTTAACCTTAACGGCACTTTAAAGAGGCATAACTGTCCGTACTGGTCAGATGAAAATCGAAGATTATTTCGAGAAGAGCATACTCAGCATCCCCCAAAGTTTAATGTTTTGGCGGGTATTTATAGAAATCACATCATCGGCCCTTTTTTTATACCCGGTAATATTACTGGCCAAATTCATTTAGAACTATTACAGAACGCTATTTATCCAGCCCTCGTGTAAGTATTCGAGAATGAGGACGATAAAACGCGCGTCAGTTCTCAGATGGAAATTTTCCTTAGGCCTGGATTGAAAGAAGGTGACATATTGAGTGGCCACCCAAATCAACTGATTTGGCGCCCCTGGACTTTTTTCTATGCCCCCTCACTATAAACCATTCAACCATATGTCTAATATGAATACGAAATCTGTAGGATTTAGGCTTGTTAATGTCTCTGAAAGTGTGAAGATTAGTAGATATGACAGGAATAGAATGAAATGAATCTTACATAAAAAGAGGAGGGATGCTATCACGGTTGAGGATTTATCGAATCCTTTTGAGGAGGAAGAGCTCAAATCTGCAATAAAATCTATTAAAGTTAGTAAAACACCAGGATTTGATGGCATTTTCGTTGAATTTTTTAAACATCTAGGAAATAACGCTAAAAAGTGGTTACTATCCTTTTACAATGACCTACTCAGCTCAGGTAGTATTCCCGTTGAATTTAGAAAGGCTAAAGTTATTGCCATTCTCAAACCTGGGAAAAACCCAGAACTTCCTAGTAGTTATCGACCTATCATTTTACTTTCTGTTTCTTTCAAAATTTTAGAAAGACTTCTTTATCAGAGGTTAGAACCAATCATTGACAGAGCTCTGTCCACTTCTCAGGGAGGTTTTGAAAAAACTGGAATTGTTCTGATCAGGTTTTAGGTTTATCCACTTTCATTGAGACAGGATTTCAGGGTGAACTTAAAATAGGCGCTGTATTTGTAGATCTCTCTTCGGCATATAACTCAGTTTGGAAGGATGGTTTAGTTCATAAACTCTTTGAAGTAGTTCAATGTGGAAATATTGAGAAGTTGATTGAAAATATGTTATCTGATAGAAGACTTCGAGTTTTTATCGGTGAGAAAAGCAGTAGATTTTACACTCTAAATGATGGCCTACCTCAGGGATCTGTTCTTGAACCACTTCCTTTCGAATTATATTTGTCTAATATCGCTGAAACTTCCTCTACAAAGTTTATTTATGCTGATGATATTGCTTTGGTTTTTCGACACTATGACTTTGAAACAATTGAGCAGACACTGACTTCTGATTTAGAAATTCTGAACATTTTCTTCAAAAAATGGCGTTTATGTCCAAATCCTTGAAAAAGTGAGGTTTCGTGTTTTCATCTCAATAATCATGAGGATAGGCAACTAAGAGTATTCTTCAATCAATCACTATTAACTCATAATTTCACTCCAACATATCTTGGTGTAAAGTTTGATCGTTCTTTGACTTTCAAATTTCATATTGATAAATTATGTCAGAAGTTGAAAAGAAGAACCAATATACTACATAAACTAGCTGGATCTAATTGGGGCGCCGGAGTCTCTACTTTGCGAAATACTGCTTTAGCTTTATTATATTCAGCAGCAGAATATTGCTGTCAGGTATGGTTAAATACTGCTCATGTCAATTGATTCTCAGTTGAACTCTTCTATGAGAGTTATAAGTGGATGTATCAGTTCAACTGCTACTTCATGGCTTTCGGTTATTTGTAGTATAGTTCCCATATTCGCAGGAAATTAGCTCTTAAATCATCTTGGGATAAGTATCACTCATTTCCAGAAGTTTTTCCAATGATACACGATCTTCAAAATCCACCTAACCTGAGATTGAAGTCTTGGAAACCTATTTGATCGATTGACTTTTTGCTTACACGGGTGATGGCTGTTGATCTTTGGAGAACTGAATGGTAGGAAGTTGATGTTTTCAATAAAGTTCTCATAGAGGATCCTTCCAAAAGGGTTGCAGGTTTCGATATAAGTAGGAAAAATTGGTGTACATCAAATTGTCTCAGGGCAGGACATGGTCGTAATAATAGTATGTAATAATGTTCAAATGGAATACTGTAAAAGGTCCGGCATGTGAATGTGGCGCAGATGACGAAACAATAAGACATTTAGTCCTCGATTGTCCTATTTACTATTTTACGGGTGGTTTTCAAGAAATTCATTCCGTTTCAGATAATTTCATTAATTGGGTAGAGAACTTTGAGTCTATTTAGGAGATTAGTTTTTGAATCTTGAGGTGATTATGGGCTACTTCCCCGAATGGTGTATGAGATGTTCCCTGTTGAAAAACAGCGGAGCATTAGTTAAGTTCTTAGGTGAGGCTAGGACTGCCCCCCTTTAGGGCTTTATTCCCTTGGTGTATGTTGATAAGGCAAGGGCTACACCCACGTAGGGCTTCGTTCCCAAAAGGTTTATGAGATGTTCCCTGTTAAAAAACAGAGGAGCATTAGTTAAGTTCTTATATTCAAGTGAGTTTAGACATACAAGAGTTAGGTATGATGAAATATTTTTCTGCTGGTTTTCTTTTTTCATTGTTACAGATTTTTCCTGTCCCAATCCCCCTTCCTTTTCACCCTTGTCTTCGTGAAGAAGTCCTGGAAATCATGGAGTGCAAAATGACAATGAGGGAATGAAGCTGCTAAGCAGAAAAATTTTTGGTACACTGTTTGTACACACGACACTAACACAACATAAACTGAAAAGCTATTGCTAGTGCAATAGCGACAGGGAAACGAGTTTTTTCCACAGTTTTTTTTTCACTCGTTTATTGAATCATACGCAAGATAGTATGTTTCCCCCGTTACATTTTCTGTGCTCACACTTTAGGGGCATGAAGCGAGTTTAGATGCCTGATTAAGGAACGGGCATGGTCTGTTTTTCTGCTGGTATTCTATTTATTCGCTTTTTGTAACGATTGTGTTTTTCTGACACACACCAAAATTATAGATATAAGCATTTATTGTAAATACAATTCTTCAAATTTTGTAAATCCTCTCTTCTCAAAAAAATATATATATATATATATATATATATATATATATATATATATATATATATATATATATATATATATATATATATATATATATATATATATATATATATATATATATATATATATTTTCAATCGAATGGAGTTATTGTGATTGGCTAACTACAATTAACTCCTGTGTATTGTCTTTAATTTTCTCCATAATTTTTGAAAGCACTTCGCACGAGGTGGGTTCCATACTTAATATGGCTGCATAAAACTATTTGTTGAGCTACTTGATGCCACCGTCTTCTTGTAGGCGTTCGAAAAGTACATCTTTCTTATCAACATTTCATGGAATTTGGTTAAATACAAGACGAAAAAATCTGTCACAAACAAAAACCTGATTTAACTTTCAGCGAAAAGTTGTAACTATTGAAATAAGTTCATAAGAAAATCCTAGAAAAGAGAGTTATTTTCAATTCTAGAATTGAATACAAAAACATCAGTTTTGAAGAAGTTATGTTTTATTATAAAATGGGCCATGTTACATGTTTCTAAACTAGAGCTGATACAGAAATTTTAATCATGGATAAGATCATGATCATGGTATTAAATAGCTGCCAACATAAATTTCGATTAAATAGTGAATTGTTGTCTTTTTGTACAACTTCGCTGTAGAAAGCTTTGACTAGTAATGAGTTTTGTGCTGTAACCCCCTTTTTTCAAACCAGTGTCCCTCAATTACAATCTAATTAAATAATTTTTCAGGGAAAGTGAGTTTTCCCCTATACTTGTCTATATCTATTGTCTACAGATGGTATTATATATTTCAAACGCATCGTGATAGAGTGAAAATTATTTTTCCAGGTTTATTTCGGCTCTTTGAATGAAACCCAGATGAATTTTTGGGTTGTTTTATGACGATAGATGAAACATCAATGCATTTCTACACACCTGAGATGTATCAGCCACGAAAACAGTGGATGGATTTCTCGTTTCATTTTTGATCGACTTATTAAATGACCCTCGTAGATTCTAAAAAAATGAACCGTTGTATCGCTGAAAATGAAGTTACATTTTCTGTTGGATGATGTTTCATCAATTTGATGCACTAATTATCACAGAACTGAATTAATTTCAGATTAACTGGAAATTTTCGAGTGAGACACTTGGCAATACCTCACTCGACCTTTGAAAAAGGCACAAATAATTTAAAGGTATCAATATGCATCACAAGGTGTTTTACAGCTGGTGCCAAGGCAGCTGCACGTCTGATATTTGTCTTTTGCCGAATCTTTCAAGAATCAAAGTACAAAACCTAAAATCACAGCTGTTCGCATGAAGAAGGTGAGGAACATCCGCCATCTGCCCCCGTAAATCTGTGTGCCATTAGCCAAGTGCATCGGCCCTAGTACTCCTCCCTCGCTCCGGATCCCATCATTGATCTCGTTTAAGAACACTCGTCTGAGAATCCAATTACGTCCGAAAGTGACTTGATCCATCCGGTTTTTTGCTGAACTTGGTTCCTCTCAACATCTACTTTACCAACTACAGGAGCTTCATCTTTCAAAATGGATGGATGATATTTTTATTTTTTATCTTATTTTCCCTATCTGGTGCTTTGTATAAAAGCTGTGTTTTTTAATGTCAAAGGATGTTATATGGCCATGAATTCATGATAAGACGAAACTGAGATCATTTTATACTGGGATGTCCAATTGAGTCATTGCTGTTGCAACGAAAATAAGTGTTCAAATCAATAATGAAAATAGAACGAAACACTATTTAAATAATTGCTTATACATTTTCATCGAAATTAAAGCAGTTTTGTTGAACACACTGCTGACACCTCCTTTCTACTCATTCATTGCATCAAAAATAAAATTGGAAGTACTTCTAGATAAGTATTAACAATACTTTGCCTGATATATTTCTCTTGAATACACGTGATCCCATATATATTCCTGAAACCAGAAATTAAGGGGTGTCAAATCTGGCGAACTATCAACGAAACGAGTTCATTTGTTGTTATCCCTTTCATCTAAATATTGAATTCAGCCAATTAGTATTTGAATTCACATTACTCAGGGGGCGCCAATCTTCCTTCTATTCCACCAGCTGCGTATTGTCGAGAATATCAAGATATTGAGTTAATACAGTATGCAGTACTCAATTTCTATAGGAGATTCCTCTTCATGTTGAAGTTCAGATTTTTTTCACGTTTCCGTTGGTAACTCTTGTAGTTTTTGAGGGATCTAGCTCAAATTCACTGAAAGGAATATTTTTACCCATCAATTTATGTCTTCCACATCTATCCAAAATGCTATATGGCAGCAATAGGTTGTGAGTACACTAGGCATTTCAAATGCCTCCAGACGAAGTAGTCAAGGGGATTCAGATCAGACGATCGTGCTTGTTTCACAGTTGGAAACGAAAAATTTCTCTGAAGAAATATTTCTGTTAGAAAAAGCTGCAAAATAAAGTCTTCGGGGTTTAGCAGTTTTACTACCTGATGAGCCATAGAATAGAAGAATATCAGCTCAGGAGTACCTATAATATGATGGCCCAAAAAGTTACTGTTCATTTGAATTTCGACTAAATGAAATTAACACTTTGATATTCGAACTCAACGAAAAACCACTTCGAGAGGCTATTTTCCTAGTTTTTGTGGAAATTATGTAAACAGTTCTGATCCCTCTTTCTTATTACGGATTATCGATCCCATCTTCAGTTAATCCAAAAACTTCTGATGTATATCAGTTTTTTCGAAAACAGTTGCGATTTCGAAAAATTCTTCGAGACAAAATAAATTTAAAATTGGATGATCTTTTTAATGAACATTTTTGAATAGACCAGTGGCACACTACTCTATGATTTTGATGATGTATGACCCTGAAATAATATTATCCTATATATATTTTCGCTTCTGGACACACCTAATGAATTGATGAGTAAAAAAAATCATTTTCTGCGAATTAGAGCTAGATACCTTGAAAAATATAAGAGTTACCAACAGGAACGTGGAAAAAAATCTGCACATCGTGTATCTCGAGAACGGATTGGACATACTTTATGGGCATTTTTTTCGTGTTTTTTGATAAGGATCTCTTTTAGAAATTGATGAATATATACTTGAAACACCCTGTTTATTATTATAACTAATTTGATATAAAATTTGGTCTATAAAATATGGGCTCAAAATCTTATTTTATTTTTGTAAATTGATTTCAAACATTCACGCGCAACATTCTTTGAAAATAGTTTTCTACTTCATATACCGGGTTTGTGGTCGAAAATACCATTACTTCATAACTTCATGTTATTTCATCACAGAATTGTGATTTTGTTGTGTGCGTTCAAATTAAATTACAGAATTGAAGTCTGGAATTTGGATCTATGTTTTCTAAAACTTGAACTTCTGTGCAATGAATGGTTTAACCTTATCTTTGCTTAAAATTCCGTGAATTTTCTTCTTTCACATGTAATTTTACCTCTTCATTGAAGTTTCGTTCGGTAACTGTCATTTTTAACTAGGCTACATATCTTTTTGAATCCCCCTCCATTTTTTCATACTTTTCAAGTTATTCAATGTGTTTATAGACGAAATCAACAAATAAACGCGAGGCCGACGTTTCTACCTGAACTGGAGCCAGCAACCAAGTTTCGAATAACCTAATAGGAATAGTAATAACTAATCGTAGTCTTCAGCGTACTACCAAAGCAAGAAATATGTCTGAAAGTCAGTACGTGCGGTTGAAACATTATACAGAAATGTATTCTACCGGCCTGCGATGGTTATGACTTCATTGCTACTTCCTAGAAGTCATACTCAACTAATTATCGTGTTTCTCTCGTATCATCTAAGGAAGACAGAGGTTCAATTCAACAAATAGAACAGACGTTCGTTCAGATCAGACTCTTACGTTGTACGGTGAGAAATTGTGGTAAAATCTTGTTTGTTTATATCGCGTCAGGTGATACGGTGATTCTACGAACTTATTCTTATGTGATTGCGGTTTTAAAATGGTTGAATTCGATAGTGTGTGTGAAAGAAAAGGCGTTCGAGTTGATGATGGTTTGCCCACAGGGAAATCGGGTTATTTTAGATTAAAATTTCGTAAGTCTTTTTATGTATCCTCCCGACAAATGTTGTCCTAGGAAAATTTCAATTAATTTTTGCCATGTTCTATTTTACTTCAATTGTGTTCATCCAAGAAACTGAACTAAAAAACGAAATGGAACAAAAAAACAAAATACGTAATAAAATTATTACTTTAATAATCCACGTTTTCGACTTGCAAATATTTCGTAAACCTCAACGAATACAACAACAAAGAATGGACTGTGTCATTTGAACTGGTTATAGACCTTTCCGACTCTTTCTATTAATTTTTAATGTTTTTACTCCTGAAAACTGTTCTGAAACCATAAAGAACAAAACAGAAAAGACCCAACCATCAACGATCGGTTATATTGTCAGTTTACATAGTCATCAAATTATAATGACAATTTATTTAGATACCTGCATGACCTACAGATTTCGTCTGAGATATATGTTGTGCCTCTCAACCCATGACCCAAGTATAAGAATTTGGAAAGTGCCCATCTCGACTCCAAGCAAATTTCAGGTGTGTAACCTGAATTTTCCATCCCTTTCCATATCCGTGATTTATTCATTATCATAATATTTTTCCAGTTTTAGGAAAGAAAACACGTCTAAGAATATTAACAATACAGTACAACTTCAATAGTCAATAGCAGATATCGTTCCGGCGCATTCCCGGACTATCGAAATGCCCGAATTTCTTAAGTGACTTGAATTTTATAAATAGAAACAACCCAAAATCTGTCGAAACCGAGTTTATTATGAACATATCGAAAAGTTGAACAAAAATAGTTTGTATTATAAAACAGAATCAAATTAAAGAATTTCCAGTCATTATAATCTTTCCTCATAGAATATATATATATATATATATATATATATATATATATATATATATATATATATATATATATATATATATATATATATATATATATATATATATATATATATATATATATATATATATATATATTAAAATATATATTATAATACATATATATTAAATATAAGCCAGTGTACATAAACAACATGCTTTTCCTTATAACGTTTGAAATATCCATCAATTTTACTCTGAACCTTTCTCGATGCTCCCATCTGAACTAATTTTTCCTTGAGCCTTTTCAGGAGCAATACGTCTTCTATAGGAAGATTATTCTGTTCGGCACAACTGATAATCAGGGAGAACGCATTGACAGTATCTGCATGTTTCACTTTTACCATACTATTTAAACCATCCTCTGAGTCAGAAGATTCCTCTACGTTTTCAATATTCCTTCCTAAATCATCCTGTATAAGTTCCTCTTCAGTCAAATCGATAACAAACTCTTTGTCTCCCACAGCCCAGTTGGTAATGTTCTCAATAGTTAAGTCATTTTCTGGATCGATGACACTTAATGATTCGGCAATGTTTTTCAAATCATTTTCACTGATTCGACGAAGTTTCTTCTAGAGCTCTGAGAGTGGAATATTTTCATCATCTGATTCTTCTTCTTCTGTAGTGTCATGCCACAATGCTGTCCAACTTTTTCTAATATTTTTTGAAGTAATGGCTTTTCAAGATGGGGCAAGATTGTTCACGGCATCTTTCAAATTATACTGCTTCAAAATGGAAGTTATCTCTTCAACTTTATGCGAAATGATATGATTAAGAAGGCATTTTCTATACGACACTTTATTGTTTTAGTAGAGTTGGATGGCAAAAACATAACTCTGAAGTTTGGATCAGTATTAACCTCTTCCTCAGGTGGCTGCGATGGTGCATTGCCTACCAACAACAGAGCTTTAGAGGGCTTGTTAATCTTTGTTGAAAAAATTCTTCACCTCGGAAATAAAAGATGTTTTAAACCATTCATTAAATAATGGTCTGGTCATCCACCCTTTGGTTAGATGCTTTGTAGACAACTGGTAGGGAACTTTCGTTTTTGAATGCTCGTGGATTTGCCGCTTTTCCCAAGACTAGTAAAGGTAATTGATGAGTTCCAGCCGCATTGCAGCATGGCATGAATGTTAAGCGGTCTTTTGGCATTTTTCGACCTGGTGCTGATTTTTCCCCTTGATGAACCCAAGTTGTGTCTGGTAAACATCTCCAAAAAATGGCCGATTCATCAGCATTATACACCTGTTCTTTGCTTAATTCCATCTGCTCAACAACCGATAGAAATTTTTCCTTAAATGGTATCACAGCGGAAACAACACTGGAAAGTTTTTCACCACAAACCTTCAAGAAACGAATTCCATGTCTAATCTTGAATTTATCTAATCATCCCTAACTTGCCAGAAAACCTATTTTTCCTGTGATTTGTTCATAAACTGTTTGGCTTTTGCTCTCAATATGTCTGACGAAATTGGTACGTGTGCGTTGCGTTGTTGAAGAAACCAGTTATACAATTCTCAGCTTCTATAATAATTTTTCTTTTACCTACAAGAATACCTTGAATAGAATAAATTCGAGAAAAGTTTGAGATAATATTCCTACTAGGGATGCACCGAGGGCCCGGTTGAGCCAGACGAGCTCTCGGCCGTGATACTCGGCATGCAGTAATTTTGTTTGGCCGAGAGCTCGATACTCGGCTTTTTGTGAAAACCCTTGCTGGGTGCCTCCCTAATTCCTACCTGTTCCTTGATACGATTTGGATATAAATCTCCTTATTTTGTTTTTGTTCTTTTTTATGTCAAACACTGTTGATTTTGGAATAGTGAACTTTTCGACGAGTACTCATTCCATCATGAATAAAATCTATTATTTTTGATTTATCTGCCAGTGTGAGCGTTTTATGATTTTTCTTGGTTGGAACCATTATGCACACCACCGGCGAGATTGAAATGCAAAATGCAACTGTAGAACGATACTCACCACTCTTAGATAGTACAAGTACATACATACATGCACAGACAGGAAAATTATTATTGTTTGTATATCAGCCGGCGTCGACGTGCCCGGATTATAGAGGTAAAATCCTCAAAGTGCCCGAATGAGTCGCGTGTCCGGACTAGTGAAGTTGTAGTGTAATTGAAATGATTCGAAACAATTTTAATGTAATCCATCCTGGACCAAACATCTTCTTTATAAGCCTGTATATATTTTTTTATGAAGCCATGTTTTTTTTCTAACTTCGATATTCTTAAAATTATGAGGACGGTTAATACTATTACATTTCACATAAACCTCAGATTGAATGTTGAGAATACTGACAAAAGTGAAAAGCGAGGGGAATACATAGAATCATTAAAAAAAGAATGGAATGGTACACATGCCTTTGCCTTTTTTTTTCAAATCATCTGCCCAGATTGATTGAAATGACTGAAAAAATCTCCCAGAGAGGCACGACCCTTACAAATCGACAAGAATGCGGTTGATATCCCTATAAGATGTGTGGAGAACAAAAGAAATAGCAAGCGGAGGAAGTAAGATGAATAATACGTTCTGCAATGTAATATCAAATAGCTATCAGGGTCACAACATTCTCTGATTCGCCATTCATATCTTCTACCTCATCCCCGGAGTTGTCTACAATTGAATCATTCTCGGAAGGTATATTCTCTTTATCAATATTTTCGATTTCATGCATAAATTCTGCTCAAGTCATGCCTACAAGTCTGAATGGCAATGGATCCATTTCAATTTCCTGCAAGTGAAAAAACACCATTGCAGTGCGGTGGTACAAATAAAATACCACAACATAATGACGAAAATATGCGAAACATAAATATGAATTCATACAATTTGCTTGCTAATATATTCTGAATAATCCACTGCTATATCAAATGTGTATAACAGTTCGAAAAATTATGTTTTACTCACATTTTTCACTTTGCACTCTATTCTGGGTGAAAAACGCAGAATGCTCTCAAAAGAATGAGTATACTAACCTCAAAGAGTACCGCCTCCTACTTACTGAAGAGTAATGAATTCATGTATAGGCAGGCACAGTGAGTCTAAGACCGTGCTGGTTCTAAGTTCAGACCACTACGCGATAAACTACATGAATTTAATTGAGTGGTACTCTTCCTGATCCACTGCCCTATAGATGATTTTTCGGTTCAATTTTGGCCCACCGACCGATATATATATATATATATATATATATATATATATATATATATATATATATATATATATATATATATATATATTCTTTCCAAAAGAGTTAATTGTAGTGCGCCAATCACAATAACTCCTCTATTTTCATTCGATTGGAAAAATGTAAATATATATATATATATATATATATAAAAAAGAGCAACTTGTAATTGATTCTGTTGCTTTGAATCAAGCTCAAACTAAGAAGAGAAATATTCATACAGCCTTCATTGATTACCAAAAGGCTTTTGACAGTTCTCCCATTCATGGCTTCAAGAAATTTTGGAAATTTATAAAATTGATAAGACACTTCGTCATTTTCTTGAATTCGTAATGAAAAATTGGAGAACCAATCTTCATTTAAATATTTCAAAACAATCGTTAAAATCCGAAGTAATTCCAATCAAAAGAGGCATTTTTCAAGGTGATTCTTTAAGTGCTCTTTGGTTTTGTCTTTGCCTCAATCCATTATCTCATGAATTGAATGCTACTAGTTTCGGCTTCAAAATAAAGAGTTTATTAACTGAATTCAA
Source organism: Cryptolaemus montrouzieri (assembly GCA_013387265.2). Classification (NCBI taxonomy): domain Eukaryota; kingdom Metazoa; phylum Arthropoda; class Insecta; order Coleoptera; family Coccinellidae; genus Cryptolaemus; species Cryptolaemus montrouzieri. The sequence continues at coordinate 34,821,390 of JABFTP020000103.1, forward strand.
ATTAAGTCACTTAATTTATTTAGATGATATTAAATTATATGCCGGAACCAGATCTCATTTAAAAAGTCTACTTGAGATTACTTTCAACTATTCCAATGATATTCATATGAAATTTGGGCTTCCAAAATGTAAAAATCTTTCTATTGAAAAAGGAAAGATCACCTCTGATTATATAAAGATTTCCAATATCGAAATCGAGCCAATGCATCAAGGAGATACATATAAATATCTTGGATTTTGTCAAGAGAAGACAATTAACCATAGCAGCACTAAAGAAATTATTAGAAGTTCATATTACAAAAGACTAAGAATTATCATCAAGAGTTATTTAACTAGTAAAAACCTTTTCAGAGCTATCAACTCCTATGCTGTTCCTATTCTTACATCTTCTTTTGGAATTATTAAATGGTCTAAAACTGATCTAAATGAATTACAATGTCAAACGAGGAAAATGCTCTGTAAATATCATAAGCACCACCCAAAGTCAGCTATTCAGAGAGTTACACTACCTAGACATCTTGGAGGTCGTGGATTAATTGATTTGAATAATCTTCATAGTAAACAAATTTTTCATCTACGTTCCCATTTTCATGATAAACAGAGAACGTCTAAATTACATGATATTGTTGTTGCTTCAGATTATAATCTTACACCTCTGAACTTGACAATGCAAAAGGTAGATTTCGATATATTTGATGATAATTCTAAAATAGAAAGTTGGATGCAGAAGGAATTACACGGAAAGCACCTTAAAGAATTGAAAATGATTATATTGATGAAATTGCATCGAATAAATGGTTAGTATCTGGAGAATTGTTTGCTGAAACAGAAGGCTTGGCAATTGCGATCCAGGACCAGGTTGTTTTCACAAGGAATTATAGAAAACATATCATCAAACAAAATATAGATGATTCTTGCCGTAGATGTTTCTGTTCTTCAGAAACAGTTTTTCATATATTATCATCTTGCTCAGTCCTTGCTTCAACAGATTATTTAGAAAGACATAATGCCGTCGCTAATATTATTCACTTCAATCTAGGAATTAAACATGACCTAATTCCCAAAAGAAAAAATTTTACAAATATGAACCTGAGATTATTTGTGAAAATGACAAATATAAACTTTATTTTGATAAAACAATTCTGTGCAACAGAGCTGTAAAACACAATAGACCAGATATCGTTCTTATTGATAAACAGAATCAAATAACATATATAATTGATATTGCTATACCTGACACACATAATATACAAAATAAATACAATGAAAAAATTTCTAAATATATGATGCTTGGCGACGAGATTAAAAAATGTGGAAAATGAAGAAAATATTTATTCTACCGATTATTATTTCTACAACAGGCGTTATTCCTAGAAATCTTCACAAAAGTATTGAGATTTTGGGTCTGAAGAAAATTTGTTTGAACAGTTACAAAAGATAACAGTCATCAAATCTTGTAATATTCTTCGTAGGTTTCTTTCCGAAAATAATAATGAGGTAGAGTCATAGGTTTTCTCTTTAGTTTATACTGCTCAGAATCTCATTTCATATTTTATTTATTTGTTTATATAAATGTAATATAATTAACTGACAATTTTGTCATATTTATATTCAGAGCAGTATTCTATTCGATCGTTCACCACTTCACACAAAGGAAACTATTAATGAGTAACATTCAGTGTTACTTGACTAAGGTCCGTACACTGGATTTTTCCGGGAGAAAGCCTCTGACACTACTCGTTGGTACATTGATATCATTGTCTGATGATGCTATAGTATGTATATATTCTGGTAGATTGATATATTCTCATAACATTTAACGTTATCCTAATATATAATTACTCCAGGATATGTTTTGATTATAATCATTGCCTGGCAATGGTATTAATTACCGGGTGGTGGATTTATATTTTTCATGAAATCAGTTTGATTGCATGAACAGATATATGGGCAACTCGTCGGGTAAAACTATATATATATATATATATATATATATATATATATATATATATATATATATATATATATATATATATATATATATATATATATATATATATATATATATATATATATATATATATATATATATATATATATATATATATATATATATATATATATATATATATATATATATATATATATATATATATATATATATATATATATATATTCTTTTGAGAAGAGAGGATTCACAAAAATTTGAATAATTGTATTTACAATAAATGCTTATATCTATAATTTTGGTGTGTGTCAGAAAAAACACAAGTGTGAGCTCAGGAAATGTAACAGGGGAACCATACTACCTTCTATATGATTCAATAAACGAGTGAAAGAACCTGAGGAAAAACCTCGTTTCGCTGTCGCTCTCACACTAGCAATAGCTTGTCTGTTTATGTTGTGTTAGTGTCGTGTGTACATAAAGAGTACCAAAGATTTTTCTGCTTAGCCGCTTCATTTTCTCTTGCATTCCATGATTTCCAAACGAAAACAAGGGTGAAAGAAAGGGAGTTTGGGACAGGAATCTGTACCATGTTGCTACATCCTTCAGGAGTGTCTGAGAATTTTTTCCCTCGTATCGGTTCATTAGTTCTCGAGATAAACGTGTGTTTGGTACTCCGGTACAAGCTTCGCGATGGATGAGAAATTTGAACACCCTGCGCCGATTAAATTTTGTTATAAACTTAAAAAAGACGCTCACGGAAACGAAAAAAATGATCGATTTTGCCCACGGTGAAGGTGTAGGTCCCGTACAACTGTTTGCACGTGGTTCAATCGGTTTAAGAAGGGTAGAGAGTCCTTAGAAGACGAGAGGAGCAGCCGGCTGTCAACAGCTTTTACCAACGGAAACGAGGCTCGTGTGCGCGCGCTACTGAACCAGTATTGCCACATGTCTCTCAGAATGTTAGCAGACGAACTGAACATGAGTAAGAATAGCGTAAATTTGATTTTGAAAGAACAAATGAACCGTACATTCAACGTGCTTGCACCGAGCGTCTCAGAGCGATAACTTCAGACGAGCTCCAGAGAGCCTTCGAATCACTCGTGGAGCGATCAAAGGAGTGTATATCTAGGGGAGGTGATTATGTTGAAAGTTAATTGTAATGAATTTCGTTAGGTTAGGTTAGATTAGTAATATTCGATTTTTCATTTCAAAAATTCGGGAACTTTTGGCGACATACTGTGTACAATATTTAATCTTGAACAGTAGTTATTGCTTTTCGAGAAGCACAATTCATATGGATTAGTTCATTATTCTTTCAACTGACAAAAAACCAAAAGAATGTAATAACCGCTGGAAAATCCATGGATAGTGAACAATCGTTCAAAAACCTGGTGCAGTATGAAAACGTGCCGCCGATATAAATAATTTTGGAATCGTATTAGAATTTTAAGTTTTGGTGACACGAAAAACTAACTAAATTCTCTGAAACATTATTGATCAATAAAAGTCTATCCAATGCTCCATCTACTACTTGGATACATTCTGGTGAAGCTGGTGACAGTGCAGATCATTCGTCGACTTTAAACATGTAGTGTTAGCTTCACTATGGCATATTTTTTGTGTGATGATTATCGACGGTTTTTCACATACATCTTGCTCTGGCGTTCGTTTAAGAGAGGTGCTCATATTTTGTCGTTGAAGCATATGTTACTCTTCTGGTTGGTAGCTATAGTTTTCATTTTAATTCCTTATAACATGGCCCCAAGATTCACCAACTGTTTGAAAAAATGCTTAACATTTATCTTTAAGGCTCGTCCATTTTCGCCTAATGCTAATTTAAGAATATGTTCTTTATATTTGAAACAATTATGAACTAAAAGAGTTTTTCCTCTGTGACTGAACGTTTCACTCAAACTTAGTGCACTATTATTCTGAAACATTGTCTTTTTCACACTTACAATAATTTTTGAAATCTGATTGTTTTTGTTTTCATTTTCTTTTATATTTATAATCTGCCAATGAAAAGTAAAATAATGAGAAAATGATTATACCTTACCTTGGGCCGAGATAGGTACCGCCCCTGATATATTTTTGTCATAAAACTGACCGTCGCTAAAAAATCCAAAAACCTCAATTTTGCGAACTTCCACATTCAATAAAATTTTTTTGCACACATCCGGACGGATGTGGAACTTTGCACAATTTTAATGGGATCCCTAAGGTTCATGGAAAATTTCAACATGTTGGGTTCTCATATCCTTTCGGCTAAATTGACCGGCTGACAGGTAAAATGTCACCTTCAGCAATATGTCCGAATTTTTCGACTATCCCCTATAACTGTGTCCAACTCTCGATTCTCGAAAATTTTCCGATGATCATAACGAACAAAATAAAAATTCTACCGTTTGTTATGAGTGGAACAAAGAATGATTTTTGCAGCTTATCAGATTTTTTCCGACTTTGCTTTGGGATTTTCCCAATGTCTCCCTTGACTTGTCCAAGTTATATAGATCAAAGAAATTTAATATGACAGATAAAGCCATTCAAAAATAAAAGTTCAAGATTGTTTGCACTTCCCTTTATGAACCAAGAAAACAAAGTTACATGCAAATCATAACTGATTAAAAAAGAAGACCAACATATCTTGTGGAATTTCATAAAAAGAATGCTTATCGTTTCACAGAATTTATTTCATTCAAAGGCTACACTGTATACAAAATAAGCCAACAATGTTCGATAAAAACTGAAATTATAAATTTGACATTTTATTGTTATTTCATCATTATATTAGGAACTTTCGATTCAAAATGATATCTTAATTAGTTTACTTAAATTTCAATTGTATTTACTTACATCCAACGAATATTTAACTTGAGTATTTTTCAAATATTTATCTAACGAAACTGAAGTCCGTGTTCAAGAATATGCTTATCATTGTAAGGATGTTTTTTGTATTGTTTGTGTATTATTCCTATCATTTATTATTATATTTTTATTTGTTGAATGATAGTGGAACAAAGAATTCCAATTATTTTTAATTATACTATATTATAATGAGTTACTTTTCGAAAAAATATCAGCTGTAAGAAATACAGGGTGCTTCAACGAAAACTAAACATAGTCTATATCTACCAAGAAATTCATTTCTGATCAAAAGGCAAAAATAGGTCAATTTTTGTTTCAAGGGGGACATCTTTTTGGTTACAAAACTTGCCTGAAATATCAACCCCCTAAGCTCGGGTTGCAACATTTTGAATAGGGAAGATGGGTCGAGTGATGACTCAAAAGAAAGGTGGTATCTTTGTCTACATCGCCTTGAACGAATTTCCATTTTTAATTGAAAACTGTAAAAGATACAGGGTGAGCAACTGAAAGATAGGGAAGACTATTTGCCTGAGACTTTTCAAGTTTCAGTGAAGTAAAATGGAACAGATCCATGGTGATCAATGGCAGTCATCATCAAGTACCATCCCCATCTCGAATTTCAACCCCTAGAGCAGGGGTGACCACCCTTGAAAATTTTGAAGACGGTAGATGGGTCGAGTAATACCTCCAAAGAAAGGTATTATCTTTGTCTGCATCCCCGTGAACGAATTTTCATTTTTGATTGAAAACTGTAGAAGATACAGAGTGAGCTACTGAAAAATAGGGGAGACTATCTATCGCCCTGAGCTATTCAAGTATTAGTGCAAAAAAAATGGAACAGATTCATTCCAGATCAAAGGCTGTCATCTTTGATCTAAATGAATCTATTCCTGTTTTTCGCACTAATAATCCAATAGTCTTGGGGTGATAGTCTTCTCTATTTTTCAGTGGCTCACTCTGTATCTTTTACAGTTTTCAATTGAAAATGGAAATTCGTTCAAGGCAATGTAGACAAAGATACCACCTTTCTGTTGAGTCATCACTTGATCCATCTTCTCTATTCAAAATGTTCAAGGATTGCAACCCCCGCTTAGGGGGTTGATATTTCAGGCAAGTTTTGTACCCCTAAAGATGTCCTCCTTGAAACAAAAATTGACCTGTTTTTGCGTTTTGATCAGAAATGAATATCTTGGTAGATATAGCCTATGTTTAGTTTTCGTTGAAGCACCCTGTATAAAGCGAAATCAAATATTTTTACTTTATTGTGACTTTGATTGTCAACAAATCTTTTCCTGATTAGTCGAGTGATCTTCAGACAGAGGAATTGGCAATATTGAATTGGAGGACTACATGGATTATGTTCTATTGTCAAATTTTGATGTGTGTCATAACGCGGTCGGGAAAAAGCACAGAACGGATAAACATTCAGAACATGATCCTTCAACGATTGCCCCTAATATGTAAGCTAAGGAAAATGTGAAAATTGTTTGAGAGACAGAGAGAAAAAACCTGTAGAAAATCCTGTCTCTTCCCCGTTGTTGATGTATCAGTCATTACTAGTATGTGCGTGAACTGGCAACGAAAAGTGTAATCAGAATAACTGTGTTTACGCTCCTTTCTTCCTTACAATTAAATCTTCTATTGATTGTAGGATAGCAGCAATTTGAAATATGAAAAAGAAAAAAGGCGGAGCATGGTAAACGTAATGAATATCCTTTCGTACCAACTAAACATAAGAATCATTTCCTAGTAACTTGCTTTTCGGTACTGTTTATTTATCAGAAGCATTCTTGCGGTCGTATCAAAATCATTGTGATGTAGTGGAGGATGTCATTATGCATTATCCGGAGTCGAAGGTGTTTCTTGTTGGTGATTAGAATTTGAGTAAATATGAATGGTTCAACGATAATCTTGGTGTGTCTGTAGCACCATACACAGGAGCTAGACGAATTGTTAGTGACGCCTTTGGATATTTAAATCTTTTTCAGATGAGTCAGATTAAAAATTGAAAAAATTCATTGTTAGACTTACTTTTTACAGTGAACGTAATTCAATTGTTAGTCTGGCGGATATGGCTTGCTATAGATATAAATGGTGGTCATCCAGCATTTAGATTTATTGTATCCCATCATACGAATGATGATGTCCTTAGCTTCCAAAACACTCATCTTGATTTCGAAAATTGTAATTTCTGCCCTATTAATAATTATTTGAAAAACGTAAATTGGGACATCGTTTCTCAAGCAGCTACTCTTGATAAAGGCTTGGATATTTTCTATAACATTTTAAGACAAAGCATTGATACATTCGTTCCAAAACGAGTCTTTCGGACATCTCAGTATCCTGCATGTTTTTTCATCGGAATTGAAGGATCCCATCAAACAGAAAAAAGTTGTTCATAAAAATTTCAAATTATCCGGTACGCCCGAAAACTACGGTACATTTTCTAAATTGAGATCAAAGTGAAAGTTATTAACTGACAAATGCTACAAGGATTATATAGATAGTGCTGAATCGTCGATCATCTCGGATCCCGAAATGTTCTGGAGTTTCGTAAATCGTAGAAATAATGAAAATTCTTTTGTTATGTATTTGAATGATTAACAGGGCAAGATATCGTCAATTTATTTGTTGATCCGTTCTCTGCATCTTTCACTTCTAGCCGTTCTGAATATATTCCTCGAGAAACTGGCAGTAGTGTTTGTTTAAATGTTTTCGATTGTTTGGTGGAAAGTCATGAAGTGCTACAAAATGCTCATGATCTGGAACCAAAATGAATTGCTGGCCCTGATGGCATACCTGGTATTCTAGTTAAGTCTTGTGCAGAATCATTAGCTCCACCTCTCACATCATTATTTAATAGATTCTTGCAGGAAGGTTATTCTCCATTAGCATGGAAAACAAGTTTTGTAACCCATGTTCACAAGTATGATAGTAAACAAGACTTAAAAAATTACAGACCACTCAGTATCTTGAGCGCTATACCAAAACTGTTTGAGAGCCTTAGTCAGGCTATCATTAGTGAACAACATGGTTTTCTCAGGGGCAGAACAACTGTGACTAACTTTTTCACTCAGTTCTTACTCGAGACCATTCAAGAGGGAAGTCAAGTGGATACTGTCTATATTGATTTGGTTAAAGCATTTGATCGAGTGAGCCGTTCAATTTTGGTTGCTAAGTTAGAATCAATGGGTTTTGTTGGTAAACTTTTGAAGTGGTTTAAAAGCTATTATAAGTCTTGTTCGCAAATCGTTAGAATAAAAAGCTTCAACCAAATATTTTCTAATATCTGTATCTTCTGGTGTTCCACAGGGAAGTCACCTGGGACCCTTGCTTTTTATTTTTTCATATATGATTTGGGTTCAGTAGTTAGACATTCCCGTTTTCTACCCTCTGCTGATGATCTGAAGATTTTCAAAATAATTCATTGCATTGATGATGCGGTTGCACTACGATCAGATTTAGATAGAGTTGTTGAATGTTTTTCTAAAAATGGCTTGGAAATAAACATCAATAAATGTCAATGTATTTCTTTTACTAGAATTGAGGATACTATTAAATTCGACTATAGCGTGCATAATACTATGTTAAATAGGGTTTGTGTTGTGAAGGATCTAATTGACTCAAAGGTGAGCTTCAGGGCACATATCGAAAAAGTGGTCGATCATGGCTTTAAAGTATTGGGTTATATAAGACGAAACACAAGTGCCTTCACGGGTGTTAAAGTTTTATTCGTATTATTCAATAGTTACTGCAGGCCTATCTCGGAATATGCTTCAACGGTATGGTCACCTCATCACGCAGAACAATCTCAGGAAATTGAAAGAGTTCAAAATGAACTCCTTCTTTATGCCTCATATAAAATGTCTATCCCTAGAAAACAATTCTCTGTTTCAGCTATGAGATCTAAAGCAAATTTTCAGAACTGTGGCGGACCGAAGAGTAATAGCTGACCTTCTCTTTTCGTACAAATGCTTAAATAATGAAATTGTCTGTCCTGATATTTTATATCAAATAGGTTTTCATGTACCTGGTAGAATCACAAGATCTGAAAATCTGTTTGATGAACCTTCATACCGAACTTATTACGGCAATGCTCAGTATGTCGAATATTGAAGTTCGGCAACAAATATATGAACGCAGACTAATACTTTAATATTTCCCTTCGGGAATTGAAGGGAAAACTTAATTCGCTTAGTTTTTCTAGCTGAATGTAGTATGTACCTAAACACCTCAAAAAAGTCTAAGGAACATATCTGAATATCGATATATCGTGTCCAGAACGATCAATATGGATGATTTTTTTTAAGAAATGAACACCTGCATTAATTTCTCACCAAACTATGTAGAATGCCGCAACAGATTTCAGTTTTTTTTTATAAAAAACTAAAAATGCAGCAGATGCGACGCTGCTTTATAATCACTTCATGTATTCAGTGTTTGAAATCAGTTAGTTAGCACTTTGTTTCTGTTGTAAGCACAAATAAAAGATTCAAGTTTTGTGATTCGACCATGGAAAGACGACATTTGACTAGAGAAGAGATGTTACGAGCCGTTGGCATGCTCCAAGCTGGAAGCTCACAACGAGAAGTATCCAGGGTTCTGGGCAGTAGCCCAAGTGTCATAAACCGTTTATGGTCGCGTTTCAATGAAACAGGTAGCGTAGAAGAACGCCATACAGTTCGTTTCAGGATTACTACAGTCGCCCAAGACCGCTTTTTGATTTTACAAGCCAGAGGAGATCGTACTACCACAGCGTCTCAATTAGCTCAAGAGCTATCACGACTTCATAATGTACAAATTTCCGACCAAACTGTGAGAAATCGACTGCACGAAGGTCAACTCCACTCCAGACGTCCTTTAAGAGGAACTCCAACCATGGAAATCGCGCTGCTCGTTTAGCTTGATGCCAAGAACACGTAAACTAGGATCAAGAGAGGTGGGCCCCAGTTCTCTTCAGTGATGAATCTAGATTTAGTTATTATCCCGATTCGGGAAAAATTTGAATATGGAGGGAACCTGGAAAGCAAAACCGTCTCCAGCATGCTCGAGAAGTTGTTAAACAGGGAGGCGGATCAGTGATGTTTTGGGGAAGTATACGCCTTGGTGGAAGAACTGACCTCGTTTTCATACAGAACAACCTCACGGAAAATTCGTACGCAAATGAGATAGTTTTACCTGTAGTGGTACCGTATCTCCAAACAATGGGTCAAAATCCACTCTTCCAACAAGATAATGCCCCTCCTCATCGTGCAAGAGTTGTCTTGAACGTTCTTGAAGAGAATGATATCGATCTTCTACCGTGACCATCCTGCTCCGCAGATCTGAATCCCATCGACCATGTGTTGGACACCCTAAAAATAAATCTTCTGCGTCAAAACGACTTCCATCATGAACAGGAGCTTCGATTAGCAGTTCAGGGGGCTTGGAATGACTTAGGCCAAAATGACAATTTGATATTGAGCATGACGCGACGATGCTAAAGTGTCATTAAAAACAGAGGTGGACCTTCTGGGTACTGAAAAATATAAGTGCTTCCATATCGTTTCGAAAATATTAGTTCAGGATTTTTTTTGTGTTTTACCAAATTTCGTCATTTTCAAATTTAAAATTTTTTTTATTATAGCTGCTTTGGAGAAGTCAAATATTATTTTGTTTTCTTGAGAATACATTATATACAATACATCCTAACAAAAACCGAAGGATTTCTATAGATTCTAATCATCAAATTCATATTTTAAAGATATTGGTAAGTGTTCCTAGACTCTTTGAGGTGTTTATATTATTCTGATTTCTTGTCCAGTAGTAGAATGCCATTCACACTGTTATGATTTTATATTTTCAAGTGGTTCTAAAATGTTGTTTGTTATAAAGATTTGTACCGTAAATAAATCAAATTAAGAATGATACTTGATATAAGAAACAAGATCAATTCTGTCCCTCTAATATCTTCGTTGATCAAACACAACAATATAATATCCTCTCTTTCTGATCAAGAGATTCAAATGGTCAGATCCAGTCTTCAGATGATAGTAATTCCGTTGACTTGTAGAAGCAGAAACTATGGGTCCCAAAAGAAGGAGTACCATATTCCATATTCAATGAGCAAATATTACACTAAAAATTCTGAATAGCATATCTGACATTCAAAATAATCTCATTTATATAAGTCGTAATGTGAATTGTTATTTCAGCTTCTACTACCGAAAGCGTTCTACAGAAATTCAAGAAATCCATTTCTCTCCGCTTTCAAAAGAAGGCTACTAAAGGGTGCACAAGCCTCAGCCTCGACCAAAGTCATGTAGCTGCAGGGATTTCAACGGGGCCTTCAGAAGAAGACAATCAAGTTCCTTCGTCTTCAACTCAGGGCGATTCAAAGGACGAGCATAGCGAACAAAAGCCAAGGTAAGTACTTCACAGTCTGTAAGAAATCTGTAGACCTAGAACGATTTTGGTGCCGGAGATTGTAGACCTAATTCTAAGTAGCACATGGCGATATCAAGAATGTTACCAGTTTTTTTCTGTTAACTCTAGTTCATGAGAAAAAAAATTCACTTTTCAGAAAAAATAATATTTCATTGGTAACAAACATCAAGAAATTGCGTTTAGAGTGATTTTCTAGAATGAATGAATGATCTCTTCTCCATCGTTTTCATGTCTTGGTGGAAACCTTCGCTTTGTTCTTCGCCTAGATCCCCTAAATTGTGTTGGAATTGATCTAGATGACTATTGATATTGTATTATTTTATACTCATATTACAACCTAAATCTCCAGTATTTCCTCTACTGAGTCTACATAATTGTCAGCCTCATGAAATCCGAGGAAATTTTGTGCAACTCCTACAAAAGATTTCCACGCAAATCTTTCCAAATAATTGAAAAAGTCTCGAAATTTTCCGTGTTTTTCATTAATTGACGTATTTGAGGTCCATCAAGGATACCTGCTTTTTTTGTCAGTAGTCAAACCAGAAAATTTTTATGAAATAAACTGAAAAAATTGACCATTTCTGTCGAAAGCCTCAACAAATTGCTTCAGTAGTACTACTTTCATATGCAATGGCTGAAGAATCATTTTTTCCCTCGAAAATAAGGGTTCATTTATAACAATTTCTTCCCTAACAACAAAAGCATCTCTCATGAACCAATTTGGCTGGACTGTCCCAGAGACAAATAAAGCATGGGCATTTAGTATAACCACTCTGTTAACCCAATAAAAATCAACCATCTTCAAGTCGAAGCAAATCACCCAGTCATGTTCAAAATATTTTATTTTATGTAAAAGAATTGATACTACCTCATATTTTTCTTTCTTACATGTTGAGTGAGCAATTAGGACGGGATCGTATTTATCTCCATTATGTAGAAGAACTGCTTTGAGACTTCGTCTACTACGGACAATAAAGAGACACCATTCATTGGGCTGATCGTCAAGCTCATGAAAGTCAGCAAACCATTGACATTACAGCAATACACTGACATCACAGCAATACACAAAATTTTCGTCAGATGAAAAAGACTACAATAACCTTCGTTACCTTGTACGATATGTAGACAGTCGAACGTCTGAAGAAATGCAATTTTTTTTGTTTTGATCTGACGATAGTAACCCAGAACGAAAGATCTCTTCGATGAGGTCATTGGGGTAATTCTGCGAGAATGGCTATGGATTTGGTGTTTTTCCGCAATATTCATTCATCGTCTACTTGATGATGAATGAATGGAAATGGATATTTCAGCTTGATCCTTCTGGAATTGCTTCACTACCTAGTGAAAAGCTGGTATTGGAACATTTTCTCAAAAGGAATAGGTATTTGTATTGAAGAAATATTAAGGTATTTCCATTTATGGCGATTGATTTTTTCGTTCTCGCCATTTCATAGGCATTCAAACTTCAAAGACTTACGGGTCCTTTTCTCCCGTTGCCGCAACTGCTCAACGTATAGTTTATATACACTATGATAAACACTCTATCTCGGTGTCGAATTTCAATACTGAAATAAGCAAAATACAAACGAAAATACAAACGCTGATCTTTCAGTATGTATCCACCACAAACAACAAAATATATCAGGATCGTTAACACAACATCTGGACATACTAGCCATAATGAAATAGTAATATAAACTTTATCGATGTTGTTGTAATAATGACTTTTTACGAACCGACAAAAATTTAAAGGTAGTGAGTAAACTAGAGCTGCTGAGTTAACGTTTTTCATCGATCATAGACACAAACAGACCTGCACCAAAATATTAATTTCTTTCTTGTAGGCCTGTGTAATCCAGGACACATAGATAAGAGTGATGTTTTTGTAAAAACCTCACATTCAGAGATTGTTTGTAAATAAAATGACAACATTACGTATCTTATCAACGACTCTTATCAACAATCTGTCACATAATTAAATATCATAATAATGATATACCTCGATAAGAAGATTTTACTGCTGAGGCACGTTGAAGCCGAAGCTGAGGGATTGCACATTGACTCCATCAGCATTTTCCTTTTCAATCTGTGATTCGCATTTTTTTTTAATAGAAGTTGCTTCTTTATCGTCGTTTTCATGAAGAAATAATCGAATGCTAATGAACTTTGAATAGGAAGGTTTCAGCAGCATAAGAATGGCGAATATCTTCCAGGAAAAAATGAATTAAGGGCAGAAGCATGGTGAGAGGAACATTAATTTGAGAGTTTAGGAACCAGAGTACTCACATGTAATTGGGAGGTTTCAAGCAAGATGCGCCATACGTGGAATGTCTTTTGTTTTGCTTGCTGGATCGTGGACGTCATCATTAATGTTTATTAATGGTGACATTTTTAGTACTGACAGTTTTGTTAGTACTAAAACTGATTTGTTTGTTTGTTATTCCTTTAACGTGCTCTATTTCCGCCATTCGGCCAATGGCACGCCGGGGAATAGATACTCAGGAGCGCAGGAGAAAACACTATGATTTGTTAATAAAAGTTCGAAATTTCGGGTCTATGCGTGCTGTCAAAGTTGACGAGTTAGTTGAAAAATGACATTGAACAATCAGCTACTTCGCGCAATAATTTTCTACGATTTTCTAACAGTATTAGAACGCGAGTTGGTTTTCTGTTGTCAGCATTGGAGCACCACACCAGTCAACAGTTTGCCGTTGGTTTGGAGAATTCGATTACTCAAGAAAATGTAGATTATCCAGGAAGGTCGGCATGCAACATAGAGAGATTCAGGCATCTTTGTAGATTTCCAATACCTCAATATAAAAACGTTTGCATGAAGAATTGCGTGTGGAAATTTACTTTCCCGTTAGATACCGCATCTGTTGACTGAAGAACAGAAAACTGCAAGGGTGAGTTTGTGTCAAAAAACTCTGGACCGTTTTAACTTTGGAAAACCTAAAATCGTTTATAACATTGTCAGTGGTGATGAGGCTTGGATTTATGCATACGAACCAAAAAACCAGCACGAATCTTCTGTTTGGGTGTTCCAACGGGAAGACAAAGTAAAGCCGACCAAAGAACAGATCATGTATAAGGTGCGCAACTAAGTTCTCGCTGTTTGTCAATAGATGGCTCCAGCAGTAAGTGCTGGTCGATTTTTACGTATCAAGAACTTCTTGAACAAAGCTTAGACATTTGGTAAACAAACGACTGTGACTTGTTAGTGATCTTGTTTTTGCGTCATATAGTTTTAGTTGTGAGAAAATGTCTGATTTTGTGCCAAATAATCGTCATTTGTGGGAAGTGCTTTTTTTCTTCTTTCATTCGATGAAAACGACGACTGAACCTTATAGAGAGCTCCAAAAAGTTTACGGAGATGCTGCGCTCAGTAAAACAATGTGACGGGATTGGTTCGCTTCAAAAACGGTGATTTCGATGTGGACGACCGTCCCCGTGAAAGAAGGCCAAAAATCTTCTAGGACGCTGAATTTGAGGCATTACTCGATGAATATCACCAAACGCAAGAAGAGTTTGCCTCAGCCTTAGGAGTTACCCGCCAGGCCATTTCCAAGCGATTGCATGCGTTGGGAATGATTCACAAGCAAGGAACTTGGGTTCCTTATGATTTGAAGCCACGAGACGTGAACAACTGCTCCAGCGGCAAAAAAGAAAGGGTTTTCTTCATCGCATCGTGACGGATGATGAAAAATGGATTTATTACAGCAATCCAAAGAAAAAAAATATCTTGGGGACTGCTTCTACGTCATCGCCTTGGCCGAATATTCACGCTGCGAAAGTTATGCTGTGTATTTGGTGGTACCAAGTCGATGTTATTTATTATGAGCTGTTGAAACCATCACTGGGGAACGGTATCGAACTCAATTGATGCGATTGAGTAAAGCACTGCGCGAAAAATGACCACAATACGTGCAGAGACACGAAAAAGTAATTCTACACCCTGACAACGCTCGACCTCACAATGCCAAACCCGTTAAAACATAATTGGAAACGCTCAAATAGGAAGGCTTACCCCACCCGCCATATTACCCAGATATTACACCATCCGATTATTACTTGTTCCGTTCGATGGCACATGGTCTGGCTGATTAGCAGTTCCGCTCATATGAAGAACGCGAAAATGGCTTGATTCGTGAATTGCCTCAAAGGACGAACACTTCTACCGTCACGGTATTCGAGCTCTGCCAGAAAGATGGGAAAAAGTTGTAGTCAGCGATGGGCAATATTTTGAATGATTCATTTGTAATCATTTTTCACAATAAAGTTGTATTTTCATGAAAAAAAAAACAGCGAGAACTTTGTTGCGAACCTAATAGCAACAATTCCTTTACAAGATCGAAGAATAGTTACTGCCCATGGTACACAACCATTCGTTTACCGCAAGTCATTAGTAAGTTTCGAGAAAGCAACCCCGAATGGCAAATCATCCTTCACCAAGACAATGCAAGTTCCTACGTACAGTCCCAACGAGTTTTACTTCTCCCAAAATCAAGAACGAACTGCATGATCATATGTTTCAGTCGTCAGAGAAAGCTGTTGATGCATTCCAAAAGGTCATTTTGAATGTAGTAGCAAACGATTGGAATAACTGCTTCCAAAATTGGTTCGAACGAATGCAGGAGTATATTAACCTCTGTAAGGAAAACTTTGAAAAGCAATAAAGTATTCAAAAGCTTTTAATTGTTAAATTCTAGCTTTATATGCAAAACTCAAAAGACATTCCTCGTATTATATCATACAAAGTGAAACTGGTCGAGAAGTAAGATGTGCTACATGCTACATACCAAGCAAAAGCATTGACATTTCCTAGGATTATACCCTCTTGCTTTTCTGTCTTGTGACTATTGGAATTCGTTCTGTGGAGATATTTGAGGTCAAAAATATTATTTACCATTTGACCTTATTCGGTTTTTGGGACACTATTTTATACCTAGTCGACTTATTCATGGTAATTTCACAGATTTGGCTCACTGATATGGCGATCAAGCAAGGAGAGAAAGAGAATGAATAAAGCAGCCAGGAATGCCAAATGTAACAGCGGCGATAGCGGCATTCAAATTGAGGTAAGTTTTCTCCATTATCAAAATCCATTTCAGACGGACCGAGAGTGTTAGGCTTCGATCACACTGCATCAGAGCACATTCTAAATTTAAAACATTGGAATATTTGTAATGATCCACACTAATTCTATAAATTTTTGCTAGGCTGCGGCTAGACTAGTTTGGTAAGATATTTATTTACACATACCTTCTATCAAAGTTGTTTATTTTGTTTAGTTCTTCACACTGACATCCATACTGATCAGATAATGAATGTGTAGTTTGTTCCCTGCATCAGTTACAGTTGGTTGAATGCCTACATAAACATCCACAGTTGCATTCATTTTCAACGATTTCATTACGTACTCGGTTGCTTTGGTTCTAACACATTTTACGGTTTATTTTATTTCTTGCTGTTTATAGTGAACTCGGAAACAAGTTACAAGCTAACGTAAAGAAGTATGTGTTTACGGTTATGCTTTTATGTGTCCCGGCTTCAAAATTCGCTGCAACGAAATAAGACAGCTTTTCTAGAATTCTTCGAAGTGTAAAATGATTATTAACCATTCAGTTTTTCAAAGCGTTCTAAAGCGGTCCATAGACGAACAAATACATTGCACAATGTGGATCTCTGATAATGCAGGATATCCGCGCTAAGGCCCCTTAGAAGTAACTGGGGAACAGGTTTATTGATCAATTTCAAATTTTGGCATTGAAGTATATGGATACTGATCTACAATTTGCAATTGTTTTCAGGGTGGTACCACTGAACAACGACTACAACTTTGCTTTTTCCAAGGGTGTTTTTACTTTTTCAAGCATCTTTTTTCAATATTTATCCTATCTAAATTTTACCCCCATTGAGCGTTATATTATTTCATCAAAACGTTCGGAATCATTTTCTTCGCCCAAAAGAATTGACTCAGATTTGAGTAAGATTATTACTTTTCCTCAGTTTAACGAGAGTGTTATTTTTGAGTGCATCGTACGATGCTATTTTATATAAAGGAAGCTCAAAAGTCACTTGTCGACTCAATATAACCAAATTGTTGAAAAACGTTCTTTTAAATACGAGTATCTATTTTTTACTTAATTAGAACCGTATTTTAAATTAGTATTGATTGATATTAGGTTTCCTTATACCTGCAACGGCTCGTTTTCATTTCATTCGCGATTTTATCAAGAACCTGCAATTCCTTCGAGAAATTAAATCATTAGGCCGTGGAACATAGAAAGGGTGGATTTAATTCCCATGCCAGTTTCTATGTTTCATAATGTTCTATGTATGGTTTTATGAATTTCGGCTTCAGTTCGATGTTTGGAAACTATTTAAAAATAGCAATAACATAATTCTGTTTGTGCATAATATTTTTGCTAAATGGAATGGCTGATAAATACCAGGTTATTTTGAATTTATTTATCATTCATGGTCAATGTCAACGAATAATAAATCGAACTTTACTGATACAGTACAACCTCTCTAATCCGAATCATATGGGACCAGGGCTTGTTCGGATTACTGAAATATTCGGATTATCGAGGTTATTGAAATGAAATAGTGAAGAAATGACAGGGCTGAAAAACGTGAAATATTTATTGAAAAACGTGAAATATTTATCGAAAACGTAAAATATTCATTGAAAAACTCAAAATTATTGTGGTTCACAGAAAAACATGAAAATATAACTATGTTAATATAATTAAGAAAGTGACACATTTCACAGATCATTTTTAGGTTCTGAAGAAGTCTTGGATCGTTTTCTGTTTTAACGAATAAAGATGAGAATTTGCAGCTTCCTCTCTCAATTTATTCAATAATAATATTTGGTGCTGAGAGATATCATTTTCTAATCACCATTCCAAACATTTGTTGAAACACAAGAGAGCTTCTTTATATTTCACTGAATTCATGGTGACATCGTCTTCTTCAAATTCTTCTGTATCCTCGTCACCTTTCTATGTCGTTTATTATTTCAGCTTCAGAGAGATAATTCTCATTATCTCCTACAACCCATTCTTCAATGTCTTCAGTTATTTATTCTTGACCAGATACATTTGTTAGCACATCTATCATCATGCGTAGATCGCGATTTTTCTCTTCTTTCTCTAGCAAATTTTTTCTCTCAACCGTGAAAGAGGTCACCTGCGTCATAATCATCATCTTCTGTGGGCCATAAATTCTTCCATGATTTCTGAATTAACTCTTGGGACAAAAATGAGCACGCCGTTTCAAGAGAAAACACCAGCACCTTATTGTCTTCTTGTCCCACAATATTCAGTAGCAAAGATTTTCGATAATGCAATTTCACATTCTGTATTACATGTATTGGTTGGAGCATGGGGCCACCAGGTTCTGTAGTGTAAGACAAAGAGAATGTCTGCGGATTCAATTGCGTTGTTATAGATTTGGCCTGAGTTATCCCTAACCAAAGGGACAGTAACTTTACTATTCAAAGTCGATCGTCAGTATTTATTAAACTTCTTTTTGTTCTTGGACTTTGCCAACTTGCTTTCAAAACTTTCCTTCGCATGTCGAATACTTGAGGTCAGTAGGTTCGAGTGAGTACGATGATTTTGGTAATCAGTGGCGGATCTACTTCTGAGATAATGCTGACACAGTGATTTCATAATTTTTGATATGTTAAGAATGCGATCAACTTCAACTTCAGTTCAATATTTGTTGTCTGCTGAAGATGGTCGAGGGACCGAAATTGCAATCCTGATTTCCAAAAAATCTCTTGTGATAGCATAATACATAGCTCAATTTCTTATTATCATCATGATTAACTATCACCTTGTAACGCGGAATCAATTAACCACATCATTAATAATTGCTTTTTGCACTTGATTGGGATCAATGCTGTCAAAGGCACTTCTTATTTTCAATTTAAGATTCTCCCTCGAATTTATCGACGAACTATAAACCTCGTTCTTTAGGTACCGCCATCGATAAAAATGTAATGGGTTAAAATCCGGAGATCTTGCAGTCCAATTCCATGGAACTAATCTTTTTATCCGTCTATCGTCAAATAAGTTGATTAATTCTTCCGATACCTGAGGTCTGGAATGGGTCGGAGTCCCTTCTAATCGGTACCAACATGTAACACGTGCATTTATAGGGAGATTGTCCAGGAATTCCGAATTAAATAAAGTTGAAATCTCTAAACATTACACACCATTTAAATGATCTTCATGAATTAAATATTGACATTGGCTTTGCATATAAAATTGAATACATCAAAGCTAAAACGATGTTCGAAATTTCACTCCCGTGTTTTAATGAAGATTTTCGACGACCCAGTTAGTTATGAGAATTATGTCGATTAAAAATACCTGCTCTCTTAAATTTCAACTCATTGTTCCATATAATGTTTTATAAGAAGTCTGGGTTTTCTTGAATGTGAACCATCAACATTTCACAGAGATTAGTCCTAACCGCCACGTATCCTGGATTCATCCATGATATAAATCAGAATTTATAGAAGTGGAAAGTATTTTTGTCCAAAATTTCATTGATTGATGTATGTGCTATCCCTAAAACTACAATAGCAGCAAGTACAGAAGCATACGGGTTGGCATAAAATAACCGAAGACGGTAACTGCAATATCTTCATCGTTAGTAAGGAAACCAACTCTACGCCGTTCTGCGTCTGTTTTGCAAAAGTGACGAAATTTGATTGTAAATTTCTAAATTGTTTTCTACAAATTGGTTCTAATTTGGGGTATTTTTCGTTAAATGTTCTGACATAGAACACTGTAAAACAAAAATAAGTAGGTAACTAAACTACAAAAAATTATTACCCAATAAAATAACACTCTGCTAGCGGCAAAAGGCGGCTTTATCAAAGAAACGCACGGTACTTGTCAAAGAAATGCCGCGTTTTTTATTCTTGCCGCTTTTCTAGAAATTTCGGAAGGCGCGTTTGGCGGAAACATTCGAGACTTTCGTTCACGCCGATATAAATGTTCCACTTGCTGGAATTGGAGTCATTCTGAATTATAATTGAAGGCAATACTACGTCGATACAAAGTTTATTATTAAATAGTACAAAATGAGTGCAGCGAAGAAATCTAAAACGTATCATTTCAATAACGATTGGGAGGAAGAATTTTTCTTTTGTATGGTGAAGGATAAGTGCATTTGTTTTATTTGTCGTGCGTCAGTTGCAATACCTAGGCGTGGTAATTTGAGAGGCATCATAAAACGGTTCATAAAAACTATGAAAAGGATTTTCCGCCACAAAGTGAATTAAGAAAACGAAAAGTACGTGATTTGATATCTTGTTTGAAAAAAGAACAAACCATGTTCACAAGATCAGCCAAACAATCAAAAGCTGCTACGATCGCGTCATTTAAAATAACTTATATATTGGCGAAACACAAAAAACCATTCGAAGATGGATCGGTTGTGAAGGAAGCATTTATTGAAGCGACGAGACTTTATTTAGAGATTTTAAAAATAAAACAGAAATGATGTCTGCTATTAGAGAACTTCAATTATCTACTCCGACTGTCACAAAGCCTATTGAAGTCATGAGTCAGGACATGGCAGATAAACTAAAACATGATATCATGAAATGTACATTAGTTCGACGAATCCACCGATATAACAGACACTGCCCAGCTATGTATTTTTGCACACAAATACAAGAAGAATTTTTGACAATCATTCCTCTGAAGGGGAAGACCCGTGGTGAAAATATATATATGACGTTTTCTTCAATTTTGTAAAAAACTACAACTATCAATATATACATTAGTGTACTTTACAACCGATGGAGCACCAGCAATGAAAACAAAAATGGTTTCGTGGCATTGTGTCGAGCTAATGAAGATTTCCCCTATTTTTTTCATTCCATTGCATTATACATCAACAAATTTAGTGTTCAAAAGTTTTAAACACGAAGGAAATTATGGGCATTGCAGCAAAAATTGTGATTTCCATCCGTGCTCGTAGCTTGCAACGGCGGCCATTTAAGTTGCAGTTGGAAGATAGGGAGTCAGCTGAACACACTGATTTAGTTCTTCACGCGGACGTCAGGTGGTTGAGTCGCAGAAAATTCGTAGAAGGTCTCAAGAATTATTGCCCGAAATAACAGCTTGTCTAGACGAAAGAGGTGATGACACTCAGATGTTGAAAAACGAAAAATGGCAGACTGATTTGGCATTTTTTACTGACATCACAATGCACTTAAACACCATCAACTTGGAGCTTCAAGGTAAAGGAAACACTATTATTGGGATGATTAGCGCAGTAAACGCATTCAAAAGTAAATTGCAACTTATGATAAATCAACTGAAAAGAAAAGATCTGGAACATTTTCCATCTTTGAAAATAAGGATTTCTCAGTTGAATTATGATCCGTATGAGGCTGAATTATCAAATATTTTGGGACAATTCGAAATGCGTTTTTATGATTACAGTAAATTGGCAAATATAGCACCATTTATGAGTTATCCTTTTTCATGTAAAAACATTGAGGAATTAGCTACTGAATTAGCAAGTCAGTTCAATATGAACTCATGTTCTGTTGAAAAAGAGTTGGTGCAGACAATATCAGATATACATCTCAAAGCTACAGCATCTGATACAAATTTCTGGTGTTTTATATCTGAAAATAATTATCCGAATCTAAGGCAAATCGCTCTTCTTCTGACTGAAATGTTTGGGTCAACTTACTTGTGCGAGTCTGCATTTTCTGAAATGAAGATAATTAAGTCAAAATATCGCTTTCGGCTAACTGACGATCATATGTCATCATGCTTTCGATTAGCACTCAGTGGTTACGTACCATATTATGAAAAGTATGCTGAGGACATGCAGTGCCACGCTTCAACATCCAAAGTCACTTCTCAGTTAAGTTTAACACCATATGTAACTCTTTTGTTTTGTAACAACCAATGATTACGCAATTTTGAATAACTATAACTCATTGATATCATAGAGAAGAACGTAACTAAACCTAACACAAACCTTGACTAAAATAATGTATATTTTGCGGAAAGCTAATATCTATATATGCTAAGCTACACCCTACCTAGGTAGGTAGGTAAGGTGCATCGTTTATGTACGATAACCCTGCATCACACATACTTGCAGCCTCTCAGAGTCGATCGTAAGTAGTCTGAAAATATTGAGGTAGATCGCCAGCAGTTCAACTCTGAGCACCCCTGCTGTAGAACATAGACACTGGCATTGTAACTAAACCCAGTATTTCTGCTTCTATGTTCCATTGCGTAATGATTTAATTTCCCAAAGGAACTGCAGGTTTTTGATAAAATCGCAAATCAAATGAAATCGATCCCTTTTAGGTATAGGGAAAGCCAATGAACATTACTTTAAAATACGGTTCCAATAAAGTAAAACAAATTGGTACCTACTGGTATTTGAAAATAAAACGTTTTTTTGAGAATTGAGTTGACAAGTGATTTTCGAGCTCCCTGCATATAAAATAACATCGGAAAGTGTGTTGCCTCAAAAATAACATATTGTTCATTAGTTAATTATTTTTTGGGCAAAGAAGATGATAGTATATTTCTGAAAAGTTCGATAAAAAAATCATAACTCAATGATGGTTAATTCTGGATAGGACAAATCTTAACAAAAGATGCTTGAGGAAGAATGTCCTGTGATGAAAAAAAATAGAAAGTACACCATGCCATTTGAAATAGCCAAAATTTGTAATTGATTTCTAAACCCATTCCCCAAATACTTTCAATGGACCATTTAGCGTTGCCACCCTTTACACGGTTCCCATATTTTTATATGCCCCTTCCCGGATCTACTATCGGTATATTTCAACTTGTCGTCTAGACTAATATATAACGATGCCATTCATAATACAAATAACATTTCGAACGTCGAGTTGGTGATTTTAAATTCGTGCCCTGAATCGCTACCAATATTAATATGAAGGAGGCGAAAAAACGTTACTCTTCGAAAACTCGGCTTTTCAAATTCATCTTTTTCTTTTCACGCTGTATCGATCAGTAACATATTTAATTCGGAGACGATTTCCGCTCCAACTTTCTTTCATCTCCGGATACGACGTTTCATTTCCCAAGTTACCACTTTATCGATCCCAGTATCTGAATAATTCACTCGATATTGAACGACGTTTGGAGGCTGATTGCGTGGTTGTAGATGAAACGGTGCGAAATTGACATGCGGTCAGATGAATTAGCAACAAATTCAATTTCATTCACTAACTAGCATCGTTACCTTTCAGTTTATCCTGTTCTGATGGCATTTATATCCTACGCAATAAATGGATTAGCATAAATAATCCAAGCAGTATACTACCGTACATATTTATCCCAGCTAATTAATTTGGAGGCTTAAATTGGAAAGTGAATAATACATATTATACAGGATGTCCCGCCGAGAGGTTCTCTAAATTATCTCAGGAATGCATGGAATGAACTTCATGAAAACTAGAACATCCTCAAATTGCTTCTTTAGATTTTTGCTTAAGCTTACTGAGTTTCTGGCTTTTATGAATTCGCTTTTTGTGTAGTCGTTCTGTATCTTTTTCCACCTAGCGTACTTAACGTATATTTCATTAATCTTACGTATCCAGTTGTTATCCATTCATTGTTTGCCCCAATTTTTGAGTTATATTTTCTGGTATTTTGATTCTTTGAGTCTGCTATCAAATCTGCTAGCTCCTTAAATGTCTTTTGTCTCGTAACTTTTCATGCATTAAATTGTTTGCAGAATGGTTCGCAGATACAGGGAAACTGTTAGACATGAATGTAGACCTGGTAAAGGCGATCCATGACCGTTATTTAAGAATTTCCTTGTTGAGACAAAATTGAGAGATTCGCTTTTGCTAGGTACCTTCAGATGCAGCGTCGATAAAACAGAGGAGTGCAAATTTACATTGAAATGATACGACAAATTCTCGAGGAATTTGATTCAAAGACTCGTGTCGCAGCTGCAGCCCCACCTCTAACCGCAGAACATCGGAGAGTCCGATTGGATTTTGCCAGGATACATGTCAATTCGTTAGAAGCTGACTGGAAGAGTTTTGTTTCATATGAGTCAAGGTTTTGTCTCTTTGATTGCGATCGACGTTCTTTAGTCTACAGACGTCGAAATAAAATATACTCAGTGCAACTGTTTACCTAAGGTTTTGGTGGAGGTTCAATAATGGTATGGGAAAAAATTTCTTTGAACTCGGGCACTGGTTTGGTCATCGTAAATAATGGAGCCCTGAATGCTCAAAGCCACGCTACAGACATGTTACAAGAACATGTTGAAAGCTGAAACAGAAAATGTGAAAACTTTTTATTTATGCATGACAATGCCAGATATTAACAAGCTCATATCTTTAGGAATCACCTCCAAGATCCCGAAATCACTCCAATGGACTGGCCTGCACAAAGTCAGGACCTCAACTCCGTTCAACATGTCCGGAGCATTCTCATTAGGAGATTAAGCGTCAGCAAATCAGCCTGCTACCGTGAGTAGGGTTCGGAACAGACTGATCGAAATGGATCAGAATGCTGTAATAATTAATTCTTCAACATACTAGAACTTCTTGTGACTGAATTTGAATTTGCGATTGTGTGCGTTAATTTTTTGGGGCAGGGTACTTTTTCTAGTTGTTGGGGAAATTCTAAAAATGAATAATTACTCGAAAATGGTGAAATTTGGATCAATATTATGCTACAGAAAAATCATTTAAGATTGATTGAATGGAGAATGATAACCAGTAATGAAAAATGGGGGTTTACTATTGAATCGAGAGATTTTGGGGCTATTTCCGATAAAACCTTAATTAGAGTGTTGAGGATTTGATGAGATAAATTTTCTCCGAGACAAACTCTTGGTGGCTCTTGGCGGCTGAGTGCATGGCGGGAAGATTTGGGAACTAGCTCCTGTCAGGAAGGATTATTCATTGATCTACGGATTTTTGAATAATTCTTCTTGTCTCAAATTTACATATGTAGACTCCTCGCGAAGTTTGTCGCGGAGAAAATTTATCTCATCAAATCCTCAACATTCTAACAGTTCCGGTTTTATTGGAAGTAGCCCCAAAATCTCTCGATTCAATAGTAAACCCCCGTTTTTCATTACTGGTTATCATTCTCCATTCAATCAATCTTAAATGATTTTTCTGTAGCATAATATTGGTCCAAATTTCACCATTTTCGAGTAATTATTCATTTTTAGAGTCCCCCCAACAACTAAAAAGTACCCTGTCCCAAAAAATCAACGCACACAATCGCAAATTCAAATTCAGTCACAAGAAGTTCTAGTATATTGAAGAATTAATTATTACAGCATTCTGATCCATTTCGATCAGTCTGTTCCGAACCCTACTCACGGTAGCAGGCTGTTTTGCTGACGCTTAATCTCCGATTGAGAATGCTCCGGACATGTTGAACGGAGTTGAGGTCCTGACTTTGAGCAGGCCAGTCCAATGGAGTGATTTCGGGATTTTGGAAGTGATTCTTAAAGATATGAGCTTGTTAATATCTGGCATTGTCATGCATAAATAAAAGGTTTTCACATTTTCAGTTTCAGCTTTCAACATGTTCTTGTAACATGTCTGTAGCGTGGCTTTGAACATTCAGGGCTCCATTATTTACGATGACCAAACCAGTGCCGGAGTTCAAAGAAATTTCTTCCCATACCACTATTGAACCTCCACCAAAACCTTAGGTAAACAGTTGCACTGAGTATATTTTATTTCGACGTATGTAGACTAAAGAACGTCGATCGCAATGAAAGAGACAAAACCTTGACTCATATGAAACAAAACTCTTCCAGTCAGCTTCTAACGAATTGACATGTTTCCTGGCAAAATCCAATCGGACTCTCCGATGTGCTGCGGTTAGAGGTGGTGCTCGAGCTGCGACACGAGTCTTTGAATCAAATTCCTCAAGAATTTGTCGTATCATTTCAATGTTAATTTGCACTCCTCTGTTTTATTGACGCTGCATCTGAAGGTACCTAGCAAAAGCGAATCTCTCAATTTTGTCTCAACAAGGAAATTCTTAAATAACGTTCATGGATCGCCTTTACGAGGTCTACATTCATGACTAACAGTCTCCCTGTATCTGCGAATCATTCTGCAAACAATTTAATGCATGAAAAGTTACGAGACAAAAGTGTGGATTCATTTAAGGAGCTAGCAGATTTGATAGCAGACTCAAAGAATCAAAATACTAGGGAATATAACTCAAAAATTGGGGCAAACAATGAATGGATAACAACTGGATACGTAAGATTAATGAAAGATAGAGACGTTAAGTACGCTAGGTGGAAAAAGATACAGAACGACTACAGAAAAAGCGAATTCATGAAATCCAGAAACTCAGTAAGCTTAAGCAAAAATCTAAAGAAGCAATTTGCAGACAACAAACTTAGGAATGCCTAAGGCACCTCAAAAAAAACTTGGCAGTATTAAACAAACTATGTCGATTTGCACCATAAAAGCAACATGATATTTCTGATCTAGTACAAAATGGAGAAACAATATCTCAGGCTGAAGAAATCTGCACAATACTGAATAGGCACCTTTCTAATATTAGATAACAGTTGGCTTCTGTGATGAAGCAAGTCCCACAGACAGAATTTATAGAAGAAGAAACAGAAGAAAGCATTTTCTTCGAGTTGACAAATCTAGAAGAAGTTGAAAACACTTTTAGGGGAATGAAAATCAGAGTTCTCCGGCATGAGATGGAATAACAAAATCTGACATTGTAGAAGTGATGGATTTAATAGGGGACCTTACTGAATAAGATCCTTGAACACGGAAACTTTCCTGAAGAATTTAAGTTAGCCATACATAAAGGTGGTTCAAAAAATTTTATGAACAACTCCAGACCAATATCTCTACTAACGTCTTTGTCTAAAATAGCTGAAAAAATCATTAAAAAGAAACTAGTTAATTTTATAAATTCAAAAATACACTCTGATTTGCAACAATATGCCTTTCAGAAAGGTAGTGGCAGACTTGGGATAGCTGTCGATCTGCTGGAGTATAGACCAGAATAAATTCGTTACCATCATATTTATAGACCTCAAAAAGCACTCGATACTGTATACCTGAATTACTTGTTAATCAAACTTCGTAAAATGGACTTTGCGTGGAGCAACTTGTTGGAATCGTACTGTAGAGGAAGGAGATAATTTACTGTGATTGGTGAAACCAAAAGTGATCCAGAAGAACTTAAACTTGGGGTTCCTCAGGGTTCGTTACTGGGTCCCCTTCTTTTTTTCATGTGAGAAATTTTCTAAATGTCTCTTTGCGTTGAGGAGGATTATGACAATCAGTATGCAGGAATCTGCAAAAATTGCTCACATTGCATATTTTCATGCAGAATGGTGTTCAGTTGTGAGGATTGTCCTCACAACCAAAGGATTTTTACATTACAGAAGAAAGCCTCAAGAATAATCTTCAGAAAAAAAGCCAGAGATTCTTGTAGACCAATTTTTAAAAGTGAACGTATACTTAATTTTCATGTGCCTTTATTCATGAGGTTTTGAAGCAGATAAATGCAAACAAAAGTATGCATCTCAAGAGAAGTGCCGTCCGTAATTTCGAGGAAGGAATTACTTTGATTTCATTTCACAAAAAAAAAGGTCACCCAAAATTCTTATGCCTACTGGTGTATGAAGTGGTATAATAAACTTCCTCTTGATCTGAAAAAAAAAAACAAATCATTTCAATAAAAAATAAAAGAAATTCTCATGAATAGCTCTTTTTATAGTCATGAAGAATTTATGAATTCTTATTTTGGTTTAATGTCTAGTCATGAAAAAATTTTCTGTGAATTTGTATGTATACTTACCTCCCAACTCTGCGTACGTACCAATTTGTTTGTTTGTTTCCGGTGGTACGTAGGGGTCGCTTTGTGTTTTAACTATTTTTTATAAGGTGACATATGTTTTTTTTTATGGCAAACATACACTTTTCTATTAAATTCATATCAGTTCATTAAAAAACGCCTGCCTTATCATGTAGATTATTTTTTTATTCGAAAACGGCTGCGATTCCAAAAAAATTTTTATAACTCCAAAAAATTTCAAAATAGGAGATTTTTACAATCAA
Organism: Cryptolaemus montrouzieri; assembly: GCA_013387265.2. Classification (NCBI taxonomy): domain Eukaryota; kingdom Metazoa; phylum Arthropoda; class Insecta; order Coleoptera; family Coccinellidae; genus Cryptolaemus; species Cryptolaemus montrouzieri. The sequence continues at coordinate 34,849,748 of JABFTP020000103.1, forward strand.
TATTCTTAAAAATACCAGTAGAGCACGACACTATGATTGGGATGGGATCAGAGGTAGCATGATCATGCAAAAACTATCACGCTATATATTTTCGCAATTACTGGACACATCTAAGAAATCTATGAGTAAAATACACACACCACAAAAATTGTCGCATCACCTGGTATTCTGAATCGATTAAGCAGCTCGATCGCAGTTTCTTTGTCAACATATGTTTTTGGACAAATGGGGGAAAAAATCTTATCTATGTAGTAACATTTGTTTCCATATGATCTCAAACACGTCTGAAATAAGAATGAGTTTATTTGACTATCAGTATTCATTCAATTTCCCTTCAGTTTTCAAGCTAAATTAATGCAAGTTTTCTGTGTATCTTGTTGATTCTCGAATCTTTGAATTTATTGTGATGGCTGCTAAACGTGCTAGACGCTATTTGAGTGTCCATGAAGTGGTCCACTTCTAGAGGAGGGGCGAAGCCAACGTTACGTGGCTAACTTGTTGAATGCTAACCAAAATACTATTTTAAGAGCAATCAATCGGTACCACGAAACAGGGCAATATGGGAGAAGGTCCAGACAGGGAAGAAATCGGATAACAACACCAGTTGATGATCGATGGCTTCGTTTAACTGCACTAAGAGTTCGGCACTGTACGGCTAGAATGCTACAAAATGAACTTGCACTTTCCAGAAATGTGCATATTTCATTGCAAACTGTTGAAAACAGGCTCAGTCTCACCAGAGAGCATCGAGTTGCAAGGCTTCACTTTGCGAGGGAACATGCAAATTGGGGTATTCCAGAATGGTCGAATGTTTTCTTTTCCGACGAGTCCAGGTTCTGTCTAGTATCGAATGATAGCCGCATGCCTGTATACAGACGACTTGGGGAACGGTATCAGCAATGCAATATCCGGCAAACCGAAAACTTCGGAGGGGGCTCAGTAATGGTGTGGGGAGGCATTTCTTTCCATAGTCGAACTGAGTTAGTCCTAGTGAATATTGGAAGAATAACAGCGGCCAGATACATCGCAGATATCCTTGAACCCCATGATGTTCCCTTTGGTCCATTGATTGGCGATAACTTCATTTATGATGATGATGCTCGTCCTCATACAGCTAGAGTAGTTATAGAATTTCTGCAAAATGCCGAAATTGATATTTTAAGATGGCCAGCCAGTAGTCCCGATTGAATCCCATAGAACATGTTTGGGACAACATGGGGTGGCAAATTCATCAACGTAGGATGCCTTGTAGAACGCTCCAACAACTAGAAAATCTGCTTCTTGAAATTTGGAACTCAGTGACTCAAGAGTACATCCAAAATTTGTTTGAGTGGCTTAGGGCCCGGGGAGGAAACACTCGTTTTTGAAAATGATTAGAAACCATTCGATGCTAGTTGATTGGTCCCTTCGGGAATGTTTGAAGATGGTAGTATTTTTTTATTTTTCATTAGTTCGAAAATTGTTGATATTTTCCATCATAAACTCATCTCTTTTGAATGATATCTTCTTATTTTACACTTCTGAAAGTTACCAAGCGACTCTTGAATGACCAACCTAAACGTTTATATAGTATTGTCGTAAAAGTAGGGTGATGCGACATTTTTTGTGGGAGTGCGATTCCTTTTTTGCACATTGTAGCTAGATCTCTTGAAAAATCAATAGTTATCAACGGAAACGCGAAAAAAAATCTGAACTTCAACACTCTATATCTCGTGAACGGACGACTTTAAGACATATATTCATAGGTTTTTTCCACCATGTTTTTTGATGAGCAACATCCTGTAGAAATTAATGAAAGCGTATCTGAAACAGCCTCTATTATGAAGAGAATTTCAAAAGCCGGTACAGGTTTTGGAAAATATTATAACCAATACAAATTAATCTCTGGTTATTGAAGGCCTATATTCTCTTGGTATTCTTCATCCAGAATCTACTACATTTTATGCTTCATTTGGGCAGTGGTAGTATCGGTACACTTCTTTTCAATCAAACTTTTGTTTGTCCACCAACGAACATAAAACTAACTTTTAATTTTTAATATAAGGAATCACTTTTCTCCATTTGAAAATTGTCTGATTACTGCAGTTAATAACGATGGATTCAACTGAATTAAATTTTCTCAATATATCAATATTAAAAATATAAAAAATGAACAAAACACTGCTAACAAGTATATGAAAATCTGAGAAATTCAAACTAAATTACATGACAGAAATCTAGAATAATACAAAAAGGCACCATCGAATAACCATACGCGTTACTTCCAATATGTAGTTACCAAAATCCCTGAATATTCCCTAACATACCACCGTGAACATAAAGGAAAGCTTCGCCAAGAATTGAATTGATGGTAATCCTGTATCTTCGTCTTTTTGTTAAAGTTACATCTGGCATAAGCAAAAACTTTCATTTGGAGTTACTTCTTCATCCATCTAATTATCCGGATCTGACATCTGTTGATTGCGATCAGTTCGCCTTAAAAAAGGGTTCCAACAAACTCAAAATCACTCTACAAAAAGTGCACCAAATAAACGTTATTGTCATTGAAGGACTATCGAAGGAGACTATATTAATAAATGAATTCTTTATTTGCCCTGAAGTTATGGGTTTATCACCCTTAACCCGCTTGCCATTTTGATTATATTCAAGTTATTTCGCATCCCTTCAATTCCTATGAATAGCCAGGCAAATTCCCTTGAAACGTCGTGTCTGACTCAATAGTGAAAGGAGAAATACGAATCAGAATGACTAGCTTTCCTCCACTCCAATAACCCCAAACCTCCTCATCTTGCACTTTCCATTTCCGCGGGTCTCCTAAAGCTCATTACGTTCATTCGTGAAATACGTTTTCAAATATCACGGGCGATATATTGGAATTCCGAATTTACAGTACATTATCGCTTTCATAAAGTTTGACATAACGGTATTTCATTGAGTGTCTTAGCAGGCCATAATTTTTGATTAGTTTAAAACTGATATTGATGTTTAGATGAAATTTTATTTCTGAGTTCACTGAAATAAGCAATGAACAAACGGAAAATTTTTCACCTTTCAAACCTATCCAAACATCGTTTTGCGTACTCCATCTCAGTGTTGATTTTGTAGAAACTGTACGGTATTTTAATCTTCGCAAATATTGGAGATGCCATTGGACAACGTCAATGAGTGTATTGATATTAAATCTTGTTTGCAGAAGGATGTTTGCTGTATCGAACGAAAATATTATATGTACGTCGCGAAACGTCGTCGAGTTCCCAAGTTTTTCTTAACGCAATAAAGTTTTCATACTTACTCAATCCAACAAATTCATTCACAGAATTCTCCAAGGCATCTAAAATTTCTGCATTGTCGAAGGCTATGTAGGTATTGTGTTTGATGCAACAACACTGCGCAAAGAAATGAACGCAGAAAATCGATAATTAACATTTTTTCTGAAGAGATTTAGATATATTGAGCAATTATTTTTCCAGTAATCCACCAGCTGTATGAAATGATTGAGAACAATCGAAATGAAAATGGGCTCATAGAAATTGAAAAATGTAAGACTAGGAAAGAATCAAAGTTCCCAAAAATCTGTTAATAGCCGATTTTCCTACCCCTAGTGAGAATTACTGCATGGCATCTACGATTGATACTCAAAATCAATGACCTTATTTATAGCATCCTGATTCGATCAGTCTGTTCCGAACTTCTTTCGCAGAGCTGGCTGCTTTTGCTGGCTTATTAATCTTCTATTGAAGATATCCCAGCGATGTTCGCTAGGATTAAGGTCTGGACCACTCTGTTGAAGTGATTTTGAGATCAAAGCTAACGATATGAGCTTGGTGAGGTCTGACATTATGATGCATAAACGGACAATTTTCACCCATGTTCTCCGCAAATGATAAACATACAACATAATTTATGGTTTTCTTAATAAATTCTATTGACAATTATGATTTTATATAGAAAAGTGGCATTGTATTCAACTTTATATGGACAAAGGAGAAAATGAGATCATACTTTCTGATAAAATGAGAAAGGATTGCGAACTATATCCATTTTCAGAAATTGTGGATAAATGAATAGATACTGACATGAAGGTCCTTTTCAAACAGATTATTTCGGCTGAATTTCAAGCTGATTGCTTTTTTGGTTTGCGAAGAAAAATTCAAAACCCCCTTTTATGTCTCCACTTGTATCAGCACAGATCTCAGTTGAAGTTTGAAATACACCCTGTATATACACACAACCAAATTTTTATGGAATCACCCGATATTTTGAATATTACCTCAGGGATTTTGGAAATTTCGAAGGATTGCTATAATTGATCCTTTTTGAGATATTTCAATTGAAAAAAGAAATAAATTAACGTTTATTTTAAGAAAGAAACAAATAAAAGAAAGTAAGAGACTCTTTTCACATGTAGTAAAAAAATTGAAAATTGTTTTCTCTCGACCTCAGTAGCTAGTATTACCTCCTCTTCCCCTGATAGAAGCCTGAATCCGTCTAGGCATGCTTTGGATTGGGTTTTCGACCTCCTCTGGGGTGATATTCTGTCAGTCTTCTGTGCTTCTGTTGTGGGGTTTTTGGATTATCCTGGCGCGATCTAATTTTTCTTTTGAGATTATCCTATAAATGTTCAATAGGATTTAGGTCTGGAGAGCAAGCTGGCCAGTCAAAAATAGCGATTCCCTCTGTTTCAATATAATGTCGCGAGAGGTTGCTGGTATGCGGAGGAGCATCATCCTGCATAAAAGTGAAATTCTCACCGTGGGCATCTCGCCAGAGTCTCATTATGGGCTCCAGTACTAGGTCCACGTAATTTCTAGCCGTTACCCTCGCAGGAAACGAAATCAAATCTGTTTTGTCTCCCAGCATAATGCCCCCCCAAAACATCACACTGCCCCCTTGGTATTTCGGAATTCGTCTTGCATCTCGGAGTCTAGCTTGTCTTGCACGACCCCTTAAAGCCCGAATCCGGCGGTCATCTGATCGAACGCCAATTCTGGTCTCATCCGAAAAAAGAACATTTCGCCAATTCTCAATATTCCAATTTTGATGCTCGAGACACCAATTATTGTCGTATCATTTCGACTGATACACTGATGCCTGTTGCTTCCAGAAATTACCTTTGGAGTATGGGGTGCGATGCACTAGGGTCTCTTCTTCTTGCAATTTGACACAAAGAGCGGTCTTGTTCGTCAGAAGTGATTTTCCTACGACATGTTCTAGGCACGTATCGGGCGTAGGTTTTTAAAATCACCCCCTGTAATACCCGCATTGTGGCTGCTATATCCCTCTGTGTCACCCCTTCGTCAACGAGAGCAATTCTTCGACCCCTCTGCACATCGGACAATCTAACGTAAGGCAGTTTCAATTATGATTATAAGCTTTTTCAATTTTTGAAATTCACAGTTACAAATCTCGGTCACGACTGAGTACAATATCCCGAACATGTGGTGATAATTCGCGCAGAGTTACCTGGGTTCAATCCCCACAAAGTCGGGGCGATTTTTCGGATTCTGGGAATCGCTTGAGTGTCATTTGTCAGAGGGGATGTAAAGCCGTCGGTCCTGTCTAACAGAGAAGTGTTGGACATTAAATATCCCTTCCCCCGACACTAGGGGGGTTCGGTAAAATTCCCGGGTTAGAGAGATGACAGAATTCCCCGGCGTGTAATTAGCCGAAAGGCGGAAATAGACCACGTTAAAGGAATAACAAACAAACAAACATATGTATGTATACAACACAACATTTCTTATCATACTATACAGTTTTTTTACAACAAAGAAATTCATTCTTCACAAATTGTCAAAGATCCATGGTTAAAAACAATCAATAATGTGAAATATCGAATGGTTCCATATAAATTTGGTTGTGTGTACATTGGGACATCCAAAATAAAGACTGCTATTTCATAATTTCAAGTTTTTAAATAATTATCTATCTATTTTTCTGGTGAATCGACATATCTATCATTTTTCTCAAATTGTAGTACGAGGGATGTCTGTTAAGTTTTGCATGCTGGGACTCAGATGACGCCATTTATCCAATGTCTTTTTAAAAATAAACCTCAATGATTTGTTGATATAAATCCGTTAATATAAATCCAAAATTTCAGTTCTATGCATGGTGTCAAAGTTGACAAGTTAGTTGTCGGCCGACCCTTCACTGCTCCCGTCCCTTTTGCTTCTTCTTACCCCAACTGCGCACTGTTTTTCTGCCCCCGTCTTTTTAGTAGTCTCGTTTCAGAATCATCTTATTCCTTTTGTTGTCTTCTGCATATTATTTTCTTTTTTTCCAATATTAAATTTTCGCCTTTTTGAATGATAATTATGTTTGTCAATTTGTAAATTCATATTAAGTTAATTTAAAAAACAGAAGGCTAGGGTGTTTCATCAGAAATAGGAATATTATATGGAAAAGAATAATTAAATAGGAAATAATGTACACTTTTAAATTTTTCGTTACACTAGATTAGTAATTTTTTACTGTATGAAACCGTTCGAAACATTCTACAACATATAAAGCGGTATCGCACTTTTTGCCAAAAAAAACTCGTTTCTTTCCGTACATTTTTTTGCGCACACAACGCACCTTTTCTTCGCGTTTTTGTCTGCTGCAGTTTCCATATAATGATCCGGAAAATGTTTTTCTGCCAATCGTTATGAATTTTCATCCGACTATCTTCTTTCATGCGACGTTTTCATTTTTATATCCCCGAGATACTCTTCTAGAATCTGTCATCAATTTCAGTTGTAAATCTTTCAATGATATATTACATCCTGTTTAAGTTTTGTACAAAACTGAGGCGTTCAATAATCGAAAAAAAGTTTTTTCTACCATTTTTTGTCTCTCCGGGTCGATTCGACAGAGCTCAGAACCATCTCAGTTTTATCAACAGCTCCCTTGTTTTCATTATAATCCAACACTGCTATAGGTTTAACTTCGGGTTCTCCCGTCAAGAAACCTGTTTTTTTTGGCTGTTGCATTTTTGCAGAATGACAGGAAGTTAGCATATACACCTCTCTTTTGTTCTGCTATTTTAATGTCAACGCATTGCGAGTATACTCGTCTAGAGCAGTACAGGCCCAGCTCGCGCCCGACTAGTATACTCGCTCAGAGCAGTAGAGACCCGTCCCGACCCTGACGATTATCCTTATCTGTAGCAATCAGATTAAAGAGTTAAAGTTTGAGCATTTTCGCGCAATAATTTTCCAGGAAGATCGGCGTATAAGATATCAAGAGATTAGGGCATCATTGCGGGTTTCAACGGCCTGCGTGGTCAAAGGTTTCAGTCTTCAGAACAAGCTCTTGATGTTTTCCAAAAGGCCATTTTGAATAAAGAAGTAAACAATTGGAATAACTGCTTCCAGAATTAGGTCAAACGAATGCAGTAGTGTATTTATTTTTGCGAAGAAATATTAAGTTTAAGAGAGTCTTTAAGAGCTTCCAGTTGTTTCAGTCTAGCTCTATAATAAAGAACTTAAAAGACATCCCTCGTATCATAGTTTAACTTTTGTAAAAGGTAGACTGAATCAATGAATTTTCCATTAGACTTGAATATGACGATGCCGAATGCAATGCCAGCGTCATCAAACATTATCGAAAACTTCGAAAACTTGAACGAATATTAACGAGCGCCATTGCATATAACCTAACCTAAACCACGTCCACGTTGCAACGAAGAAACAATTCAACAAATACTTCTCCAACGAAATCAAAAAGTTCCAGAAAATACTCATACCGATATAAACTTAACGTTGACTATTCGTGACAGTAACAGCAAACGTCATCTTCTTGCCTATCACCATCATCACGTTGAATGAATATTGAGTTTTGTTTTTTATGTAGTTAAACGAAGTGTACTCCTCCTCACCTTTAAGAGTTCATACATATCTTCTGATCTTTTGATTTCAACCTTTCCGTCGATGTGTTTCCAGTTTAGTACGGAATCGGAATTGCAATACCTGATTTTCAGATGGTGCATGGGTGCGGGGGCCTTGGTGGAGATAGTTCTGAGTCTCACGATACCGACGTTCCTGCCGACGATTTCGACAGCCCTCCTGTAGTTAGAAGAAGACCGCCCCACGGAAAAATCCACCGGCCAAACTCGGAGCTACTGAACCAGATTTTAATCGACAAGTTTAAGGTGAGCGAAAAATGTTTTTATAGTTTGACCGATGGTCGCCGAATTTGCAATATTTTCCCAAAATTACTTACAGAAAACACTCTGTGTGGATTACTCCTTTCAACTAGATAAATAGTTGGTTGATATACACTCGGAGGCAAAATTAGCGGAACACTCGAAAATTTAACCAAATTCGAAGTCCGATATTTTTCCTAATTCTCAACCGATTTAGATGATTTTTTCGGCTACTTATAGATCAACTCTTTTGCTTTGTAGAAATTATAAGAGAAAACAAAAAAAATTGAAAAAAATTTTATACGGGGGCAAAACTAAAAGTGTTTTTTTGTCGAAAATTCGTAACACCCTGTGGAATTTCGTGGTCCAATTTGAAGCGAAAAGTCACAAATTTCAAAAATTTATTTTTAATCTTGCGAAGGTGCATAACATCGGAGGTTACTAAAAAATAAAATCAAAATTAGAGAAGCGGAAATCTAACGAAATGAAAATTTTTGAAATTCACTGGTCAATTTCACGCTCCAGGAGAACTCGAAGTACACTGGAAAAATCGTTGATTTTGCACATTTATTTTTGAATTTTTTTGTGTGACACTATAATAATTATCATTCCTGTGCAAAATTGAGAGCAGGTGTGTATCCTGGCGATACACTCGTGAAATGAAATGAACATGTTGAGAAAAATGTTCATGATGACCCACAAAAAAAATATTTGATTTTAGTAGCGAGTATGACCCCCCCCGAGCTCTTATTTCAGCGCGCATACGATTTCGCATACTCCCAATGATGTAGTCTATCATCTGTTGAGGTATGTTGTCCCACTCTTCCACCAAAGCCAATGTCAGCTCTTCAACGTTGCCTGGATTCCGTTGTCGAACCCTTCTTCCAAGAATGTCCCAAACGTGTTCGATCGGGTTTGAATCCGGTGACCGCGACGGCCAGTCCATTCGTGTGATCCCAACTTCATTGGGATATTCTATCACTATGCGCGCAGTATGAGGGCGCGCGTTATCGTGCATAAAAAAGGAATTTTCCCCTATGTAAGGAGCAAAAGGCACAACATGGGGCTCCAAGATTTCTGTTATATACCGGTGGGGATTAAGTGATCCATTGCCAATAATCTCCAGTTCTGTTCGTACTCCCAAGCATATGCCACCCCATATCATAACTGACCCTCCACCGTATTACTCAGTTCCTGCGAAGTTCGCTTGATTGTACCGTTCCCCTCGATGCCTCCATATTCTATCTCTACCATCCACGAAATTCACACAATATCGGCTCTCATCACTAAATAAAACTCGTCTCCACTGATTGATTGTCCATGCTACATGCTCCCTAGCAAACGCCAATCTTGCTACTCGATGGGCTCTATAGAGTCTTGGTGCTCTTGCTTGCGCGTATGATCTCAGACCAATTTCATTTAATCGTCTTCTGACTGTCCTCACACTGACGTTAATGTTATCCACTGCTTGTAAAAGGTTACGTGCCTGAACAGCAGTAAGACGAGGATTTCTTATGGTTTGATTGACGATGAAACGGTCATGTATAGCGCGGGTTGCCCGGTTTCTTCCTTGTCCTCGCCTCCTCACGTACAATTCAGTTTCCCTGTAACGTTGGTAGATTCGATGGATAACCGACGTCGAGACACCCAACATGGTACCGACTAAGCGGTAGGTGCGCCCTTCCTCGATCAATGTAACTGCCCTTGCTACTGAGGTTGGTGGTAAATCTCTCATTCTGAATGAAAAATATCGTTTCGAATCGTGTAAACAGTAAAAGAATCACAAAACACCGCAACCGATCGAATTTGTATCAAATCAAAGAATGGAAAACTCTCATTCTTTAAACAAGTGCAAATGTGATCATATACAAAAAAACGTATGTTGTATTTCATATTTGATAAAAAAAGGTGTGCACATGTGTAAATGAAAAGTTTTATCAATGGTCCCAGAATTCGGTTGTGTATTTTAATACCTACCGACTGTTATCTCCTATGAATTCCTAATTTTCACCAAATTAACCAAATTGTCATCAATAACTAATGCAATTCGAACATAAAAATCGCAAACGACAATTTCGACACGTCTGAGTGATAATAAGAAAATTCCAAATTGATAGACGAATTTTTATGACAATTTCTTGATTCAATGGAATTTTACTAAAATGGTGATTTTCCACTTGAAATTGAATATATTTTGCAAAAATAGAGATAAACGCATGAAACAAGAAGGGCGTTACTGTAGGAAGATGTGTCTTGACAGACCATGATATTGTACGTTTCAACTCGGACCACGAAATTCCACAGGGTGTTACGAATTTCTGACAAAAAGAAACACTTTTAATTTTGCCCCCGTATAAAATTTTTTTCAAATTTTTTTTGTTTTCTCCTCTATAACTTGCCGAACAAATCATCTAAATCGGTTGAGAATTAGGAAAAATATCGAACTTCGAATTTGGTTAAATTTTCGAGTGTTCCGCTAATTTTGCCTCCGAGTGTAGTTAACTCAGTACGTTATTTGCATTTGTACCTCCGAAACGCGTCGTGCTCTCATTGAAAATTAAGTAGAAATCACAGTTTTATTTAATATTTGCTTCAATTCGCCAATAATTGATGCTTCAACGCATCAATTTCTATAGGGTTCAACCGATAACCATGAAAATCGGTATACATACAGGATGTCCGCACTAAAGATTTCATTAGATGTATTTGGGGAACGGCTTCATCGTTAAATTAATTTCAAATTTTGGGATTAGAGTAAATAGATACTGATCTATAATTTGCAATTATTATTATGGCGGTGCCACTTCCGGTTATACCGGACTTCGACTACTTTGTTATTTCCAAAGGCATGGACTACTTTCTATTTTTATTAAAGGCATCCTTTTGCAAGCATCTCTTGTTAGGATTTGTCCTATCTAAATAAACCAGCTTTAATTCTTTTTTATTAGAATTTTCGGAATTATATTATCATCTTCGTTGCCCAAAAAAATTGATTCAGATTTCAGTGAGATTATAACTCTTTTTTGGTGCAACAAGATGTTAATTTTGATGCTATTTTATATACAGAGTGTTCCAAAATCACTCGCATTTCGAATTAGTATTGATTGGTATTAGGTTTCCATAAAACTAAAATAGCTCGTTTTCATTTTATTCGCAATTTTATCATAAACCTGCATTTCCCTCGAGAAATCAAATCATTAAGCTGTGGAACATAGAAAAAGGCAGAATGGATTTAGTTCCGTTACCAGTTTTTATGTTTTACAGTGTTCTATGTAGGGTTCCTCAGTTTGACGTTTTAAAATTATATAAATAATTAATAATTTTAGTTTTGTTTGAGTATAATTTTTGTTATATAAAATGGAAAACAAATACTCAATCGGAAATATTACGAAACTATTCACAATTCATGGTCAATGTCAATAAATAAATAGTCGAGCTTGCAGAACATTCAACGAAAATTAAACGAATTTACAACCAATCTACATTTTTTTGTTTCCTGCAAATTGAATAAATTCATAATATCCTAGTTTGAGTGTTTATTTGCCATTTTATTCAACCAAAGACCTATACATAAACGAAGTTAGTGTTATTACTATTTTTTTCGAATTTCTGAACGTCAGGAATTATATAAAATAAAAACGAGCCATTTTAGGTATAGGGAGATATAGCGGCCACAATGGTCGTAGGAAGATCACTTCTGAAAAACAAGAAAAAAGAAGAGACCCTAGTGAGTCGCACCCCATACTCCAAAGGCAAGTTCTGGAAGCAACAGGCATCAGTGTATCAGCAGAAGGCCCTTATGAGTTCCAGAGCTAATCAGACAACAAAAAATTAACAGACTTAATTGGTGTATCGAGCACCAAAATTGGAATATTGAGAATTAACGAAATGTTCTTTTTTCGTATGAGACCAGAATTGGTGTTCGATCAGATGTGCGCCGGATGCAGGTTTGAAGGGATCGTGCAAGACAAGCTAGACTCCGAGCTGCAAGACAAACTCCGAAATACCAAGGGGGCAGTGTGATGTTTTGGGGTGGCATTATGCTGGGAGATTTGATTTCGTTTCCTGCGAGTGTAACGGCTAGAAACAGAGGGAATCGCTATCTGGCCAGCTTGCTCTCCAGACCTAAACCCTTTTGAACATTTATATTATAATCTCAAAAGGAAAATCAGATCGCGCCAGGATAATCCAAGAACCCCACAACAGCTCCTCCAAGTCGCCACAGAAGAGTGGCAGATTATCACCCCAGAGGAGGTCGAAAACCTAATCCAAAGCATGCCAAGATGGATACAGGCCTGTATCCGAGCAAGAGAAGCTACGGAGGTCGAGAAAAAAATATCTACTCCGTGACAAACCAATTTTGTTTTACTACATGCGGAAAGTCTCTTATTTTCTTTTATTTGTTTCTTTCTTAAAGTAAACCTTAATTTATTTCTTTTTTCAATCGAAATATCTCAAAGAGGATTAATTCTAACAATCCTTGGAAATTTCCAAAATCCCTGAGGTAATATTCAAAATATCGGGTGATTCCATATAAATTTAGTTGTATATATATATACCGAAAAGTGCTAATACTATTGATCCGTCTCAATATAGACCAATTACTTGCCTTCCAACAATATATAAAATTGTAACTGCATGTATTACCCAAAAAATTGATGCACATTTGGAGAATTATAATATTCTTTCCGAACAACAAAAAGGATGTAGAAAAAACACCTTGGTACTAAAGAGCAACTTGTAATTAATTCTGTTGCTTTGAATCAAGCTCAAACTAAGAAGAGAAATATTCATACAGCCTTCATTGATTACCAAAAGGCTTTTGATAGTTCTCCCCATTCATGGCTTCAAGAAATTTTGGAAATTTATAAAATTGATAAGACACTTCGTCTTTTTCTTGGATTTGTAATGAAAAATTGGAGAACCAATCTTCATTTAAATATTTCAAAACAATCATTAAAATCCGAAGTAATTCCAATCAAAAGAGGCATTTTTCAAGGTGATTCTTTAAGTGCTCTTTGGTTTTGTCTTTGCCTTAATCCACTATCTCATGAATTAAATGCTACTAGTTTCGGCTTCAAAATAAATAGTCTATCAACTGAATTCAAATTAAGTCACGTAATTTATTTAGATGATATTAAATTATAAATGCGGAACCAGATCTCATTTAAAAAGTCTACTTGAGATCACTTTCAACTATTCCAATGATATTCATATGAAATTTGGGCTTCCAAAATGTAAAAATCTTTCTATTGAAAAGGGAAAGATCACCTCTGATTATATAAAGATTTCCATTATCGAAATCGAGCCAATGCATCAAGGAGATAAATATAAATATCGTGGATTTTGTCAAGAGAAGACAATTAACCATAGCAGCACTAAAGAAAATATTAGAAGTTCATATTACAAAAGACTTAGAATTATCACCAAGAGTCATTTAACTAGTAAAAACCTTTTCAGAGCTATCAACTCCTATGCAGTTCCTATTCTTACATCTTCTCTTGGAATTATTAAATGGTCTAAAACTGATCTAAATGAATTACAATGTCAAACGAGGAAAATGCTTTGTAAATATCATAAGCACCACCCAAAGTCAGCTGTTCAGAGAGTTACACTACCTAGACATCTTGGAGGTCGTGGATTAACTGATTTGAATAATCTTCATAGTAAACAGATTTTTCATCTACGTTCCCATTTTCATGATAAACAGAGAACGTCTAAATTACATGATATTGTTGTTGCTTCAAATTATAATCTTACACCTCTGAACTTTACAATGCAAAAGGTAGATTTTGATATATTTGATGATAATTCTAAAAGAGAAAGTTGGATGCAGAAGGAATTACACCCTAAAGAATTGAAAAATGATTATATTGATGAAATCGCATCGAATAAATGGTTAGTTTCTGGAGAATTGTTTGCTGAAACAGAAGGCTTGGCAATTGCGATCCAGGATCAGGTTGTTTTCACGAGGAATTATAGAAAACAGATCATCAAACAAAATATAGATGATTCTTGCCGTAGATGTTTCTGTTCTTGAGAAACAGTTTTTCATATATTATCATCTTGCTCAGTCCTTGCTTCAACAGATTATTTAGAAAGACATAATGGCGTCGCTAATGTTATTCATTTTAATCTAGGAATTAAACATGACCTAATTCCCAAAAGAAAAATTTTTACAAATATGAACCTGAGATTATTTGTGAAAATGACAAATATAAACTTTATTTTGATAAAACAATTCTTTGCAACGGAGCTGTAAAACACAATAGACCAGATGTCATTCTTACTGATAAACAGAATCAAATAACATATATAATTGGTATTGCTATACCCGACACACATAATATACAAAATAAATACAATGAAAAATTTCTAAATATATGATGCTTGGCGACGAGATTAAAAAATGTGGAAAATGAGAAAATTTTTATTCTACCGATTATTATTTCCACAACAGGTGTTATTCTAGGAATCTTCACAAAAGTATTGAGATTTTGGGTCTGAAGAAAAATTTGTTTGAACAGTTACAAAAGATAACAGTCATCAAATCTTGTAATATTCTTCGTAGGTTTCTTTCCGAAAAAATAATGAGGTAGAGTCATAGGTTTTCTCTTTAGGTTATACTGCTCAGAATCGCATTTCATATCTTTTTATTTGTTTATATAAATGTAATATAATTAACTGACAATTTTATCATATTTATATTCAGAGCAGTATTCTATTCGATCGTTCACCACTTCACACAAAGGAAACTATTAATGAGTAACATTCAGTGTTACTTGACTAAGGTCCGTACACTGGATTTTTCCGGGGCCTCTGACACTACTCGTTGGTACATTGATATGATTGTCTGATGATGCTATAGTATGTATATATTCTGGTAGATTGATATATTCTCATAACATTTAACGTTATCCTAATACATAATTATTCCAGGATATGTTTTGATTATAATCATTGCCTGGCAATGATATTAATTACCGGGTGGTGGATTTATATTTTTCATGAAATCAGTTTGATTGCATGAACAGATATATAGGCAACTCGTCGGGGTGAAACCCCTATTATTATATATATATATATATATATATATATATATATATATATATATATATATATATATATATATATATATATATATATATATATATATATAAAGGCATCGGAAAGTACAAATAACGCTTTTCTCGTTAAAGTGAAAAAATATAATCTAACTCAAATCTGGGTCAATTTCTTCGAGCAAAGATGATGACATTGTAGATCAGTACCATTGACCCAAATTTGAAACCCGTTCCTCGAATACTTCTAATGAGCCTTTTAGCACGAACACCCTGTATTACATTTTATTCGATATCTTACACAATTTCAGTGATTCAAAAATTCCAACATCCTAAATCTTAAATCTAACCTCATCTCTGGTCAATTTAATTCTTCTTCTGAGAAGATTTCGTAGAATAAATGTTTGCCAATTAAAAGGAAAACGGGATTTTCTCCCGACCCATGGCAGAGACGTTTCGGAAGACATACAAAGTCGAAATCTTTAAATCGTCTTGATGTTCCCCCGTTTATTCTAATTGGAATTTTCGAACGTTAATCCTCATGATGCCGCTGGCATTTCATCATTCATTTGATTCATCCTCTGGTACAAACGATGGGAAATATTGTTATTCATTGCAGGGTTCGCCATTTGGTGTGAAAGTAATGGTATAGCAATGAAGAATGATTAGAAAATAATGAAATATTAGTATGACAGTTGGGAGAAATATAAATCTTGAATATCTTTTGTCTAGTAGTTTCATTGTGTGATATTATCATGATGAAGGTGGTATTGATTTATCTAGTTGATCAGATGGAAAGAAATACTGTAGAATCTCAGACATTCCTGTTTCCTTTCAATTTGCCTGCTCGAAATTGATGGGTTGGCAGTTACATTACCTATCACATCAATTGTTGCATCTTCTTCATCAACCCCTTCATATTCTTATTTCTTCGGGACGTTGAATGTACCAAGGTTCGAGAGGTTTTCTCTCAATTATGTATTTCATATGCTTTTATAAAATTGTCGACCCTTAGGAAAATGATCCAATATAACATTCAATCGTATTGAACTTTTCAAAATTTTCGCACAGTATGTTAGCTTCGTTATTACAGACAATACTATATTGACATTCATATTGTAACTGAATTGTCATTGCAAGAATTTATTTTGGAACTGTCATAATGAGAAGACAAAACATACTCAAGCTATTTCAATCAGTCCGTGTGAATTCTGTAAAGGAACATAGAATTTCTACAGAAATTTTTTCTTTATGAAAACTCGTCCTAAATGAAAAAATTTTCGAAGAGGACAAAGAAACTCTTTTCAACGAAATGACAGTTATTTATTTAGAAAACACAAGTTTGCATTATAACCCAAAAACCGTTGGACAAACAAAAATTTCCCGCACATTTTTCAAAGTGGCGTCGGGACTTAAAGAAGTTTGGCAGTTGTAACATAAGTTTGCATTTTCTCTTATAATGCATCTAACAATCTCACAATATCTTTGTTCCTCTTCATCGTGACATACCATTGTCACTGCATAAAAATTTTGTTTATTTTTCAAACATCTACAATTCGTTGGATAGAGCTATTCTTTTCAACAAGTAGTTCGCTGTTCATTGCAAAATTATCAGGGTAGCTCATCGTATTGAAAAGCTGACCACTACTGGTTTGAAAATTCATACATGAGAAGCTGTGTGCAAGATGGGTGCCGCATTTGCTCACACTCCTTCAGAACCAGCATCGTCAATATGTTTCAATTGAGTATTTAGTGATATTTGGCAGAAAGAAATCCGATTTTTTTTGCGTCGTTTCGTAACTTTGGATGAATCATCTATCGAAAAGCAATGGTCTAAAAGGAAATAATTGGTTTCAGAGAAAGCGGAAACCTTTCTATCTGCAGGAAAGATCATGGCGTAATTTTTTGGGATGCACATGGGGTAGTTCCCATTGATTATTTTGAAATAGAAAAACTATCAACAGCCACATTTGATTAACACAATAATGTTATTTCATCTAGATGAGGCAACTGTTAACAAATCCGTTATTGTAACGACCGCAATATATATAGGTTGAAGTTTCAATTGCTTCCTCATGCATTCGCCATATTCATCTCCTTTGGATCATTTTTATTTTTCAAATTTAAGAAAATCGTCAAAAATTTCGCAAAAATGAAGAAGTGAAATCGCCAGTTCGTGGTTATTTTGAGAAACGTGAGGGTTCTTAATATAAACAGGGACACGAGATTTTCAAAGAAGATTGTTGGAAAAACAGTATTTTCTTATCTTAACAACGATTACATGATAGTTTCTATATTCTACAGTGTTCTACGTAAGGTTCCTTAGTTTGAAGTTTGAAAATTACATAAAAACAGCAATAATATAAGTTTTGTTTGTGTATAATCTTTCTGTTAGATAAAATGGAAAATAAATACGCGAACAGGGATATGATGAAGTAAATCATCATTCATGATCAATGTCAACAAATAAATAGTCGCACTTGCAGAGTATTCACGAACAGTAACCGAATTTACAACCAATCTGCAATTTTTTTGTTTTCTGCAAATTGGTCTTAAATTCATCAACGATAACATGCAAAATTTATCGCTATATATGATCATATTGTAGACTTTTATTCAGGGAACAATATCCAACCTTCCGTAGAGTGCTAATATCCATTCCTGTAGGAGATGGTTTTCCGATCCACCCTTCATAACCATCGTCAATTAGAACCACACAGTAATCGTACAGTCCGGAGCAGTTTCGGTCTGGTTTGACCTCGTCAGTATTTCACACTCATTCACAAAACCAGCTAGACTGCCACCTACTCATTTCAATCCGTTGGAGCGCATCAAGTAAAGAGTGGGGCGTAATGGAAGGGGATTTTCTGCTGCCAATATCGGCAGTTCTGTTTATTAACGGAACCGCTCAAATAAAGGGGTGCCTTATCACTCATCATAATCACTGGTTTATTTTCATCACCGATAATCATTTCTCATATTTTTCGAACGACTGTCAACATTTTTTCTTTAAATTTAACAAGTTCCACGAAGAAATAATATATGGGCGATGTCAACCCAGATTATTGGGTCCATAATGATTCTAAAACATCTATAGATCATAATCGGCATCACTTGTAAGACTGAACCTGGCCATCGGGGTTCTCTCGGACAAACAGAGGGGGAATTTGAGGAAATATCGCAGGTTATTTATTTTTTTATTATCTCCTTAGTCTTAGATTTGTTTAGACATATAAGAAGTAGGATTATTGAAATTTTTTTCTGCTGGTTTTCTTTTTCCATTATTACAGATTCCCGTCCCAAACCCCCTTCCTTTCACCCTTGTCTTCGTTTGGAAATCATGGAATGCAAGAGAGAATGAAGCGGCTAAGCAGAAAAATCTTTGGTACTCTTTATGTACACACGACACTAACACAATATAAACAGACAAGGTATTGCTAGTGCAATAGCGACAGGGAAACGAGTTTTTCCTCAGGTTTTTTCACTCGTTTATTGAATCATATACAAGATAGTACGGTTCCCCTGTTATATTTCCTGAGCAGACACTCATGTTTTTCTGACACACACCAAAATTATAGATATAAGCATTTATTGTAAATATATATATATATATATATATATAATTATTATATATATATATATATATATATATATATATATATATATATATATATATATATATATATATATATATATATATATATATATATATATATATATATAACAGCTGGAAATGATAACGACTTCTAAAATTTCAATTTATTGATAACGGGTTAGTAGTCTTGGAACAAAGGAATACTCTTTTTCATGGCAAGCTTTCGGAAATATATATTGTTTCCATCTTCAGGCCTAGAAAGTTGAGGTTGAGGTTCCTAGAAATGAATTTTACGTGAATTGTTGTTGTTTTTAAACTGGCAATTTTCTCAATTTTGTACCTGATGATGTTTTATATGAGTTTTATTGTGCACTTTGTCGATGTGTCTTGTGTTCTTTGAGTTCATGACTTCGGTTTTCATCACATACTAACTTTTGGATAATTAACCTCAACTTTCTAGGCCTGAAGATGGAAACAATATATATTTCCGAAAGCTTGCCATGAAAAAGAGTATTCCTTTGTTCTAAGACTACTAACCCGTTATCAATAAATTTATATATATATATATATATATATATATATATATATATATATATATATATATATATATATATATATATATATATATATATATATATATATATATATATATATATATATATATATATATGATGGGACAAATATCTTCCACGATAAACTTCGCGAGGAGTCTACATATGTTAACTTGAGACACGAAGAATTATTCGAAAACTCGTAGATCAATGAATAATCCTTCCTGACAAGAGCTAGTTTCCAAATCTGCCTGCCATGCACGCAGCCCCCAAGAGCCACAATAGTGCAACTAAGCAGGATGCCAAGAAACAAAGCGGCAGACTGCAGTTTCGCCCTTATTAGAAGCTCATCAGTGTCGCATATCGCTTCTCAGCATCCTATTAAGCTACATAGGGGTACCCTATCGATTCCAGAAAGGACGCACCTCGTATATACGTATGAGAGTCGCCCTCTATGGACCGACACGGCGAACCCGCTACCGGACTTTGAGGAAGATAGTGAGAAAGATGTAAAACTGCGAACAGGTCGACTACTCATTTGGAGTGCTGCATCTTGTTTTCGGAGGAAGCGTCCTAGGCTTTGAATTACAGCTTGTCTCACTATTTCCACAGAAGCTGGTGTCCTTACACTTTGGGGACGACCTTGAGGTTTCGAATTCATTGCTGATACAGTCGTTCTGAAATTCTGCACCCATCGTATGATAGTGTCACGTTTCGGAACTGAAGCGTTACGATCAATGTTGAAGTGCTAGCGAAAGCGCCTCTGCACGACAATGACAGACACCGATTTTAAATACTCTTCAACTGCGAACGCACCATTGTGAACTAATGGTAACTCCTCCTGAGTCGAATGACCTCAGTCGCTCTCCTCTACTCACTCACCGTTACGTGTACTACCCGTTCCAAATACGCCCTTCCATTACGCCCCACCCTGTTTATATGTCTATGTATTGTCACCCTCCAACGAACTGACACAGACGCTATTACCGGCAATTAATGAGAACAAAGTATAGATCAAACAGGAAACTTCAAGAAGCCATAATACTTCGACCAACGGATTGAATTGAGTGGGTGGCAGTCTGGCCTGGTGTTGAGAATAGGTGTGCATTTGTGACGAGGTTAAACGAGACCAAAACTGCTATTGCACCTACTCATGACTTCCGATAGAAGGGTAGACCGGAAAATCACCTCCTTTGGAGAAGTAGATTTAACATTCTACAGAAGGTTGAATATTGTTTCCTGAAAAAATCTTTTCAATTTGTTTACAATATTTTTTTCCAAAATATTTGTTTTTTTTTGTTAGGCCAGATACTTCTGGGACCAACCTCGTAGAATTGGCCGTATCAATTTTTGAAGGCTATATTTTCAATCGAAATGTGTCAGACTCATGCAAATATTGTCTTGGCCGCAAGTACCCCTATCGTTATTGTTCGGTTGCGTGTGTTTATGTTTAATAACATCGCTTCATTACTGAATGACTCACAGTTTTCGTTATCAGTTCTATTGTTCACCTTAACCCAACAATTTCAAGCGACCAAGCGAAATAGATGAAACTTTTCAGTTCAACCGCATTGCCATGCATTCCAGAAAGATAAGATTCCAGTACTGAATTTCCTATCAATCTCGGCCTCTATCAACTAACTTCCCGAACGTTGGCATGTCCATTCGTGTACATCGCTGTTGTAAAATGTTTATTTACCCAGTTCTAATATTTATGATGCTTGAAGTTCAATTTCGTGTTCTTCACTTGAAACCAACGTCTTTTTTAACAGTTTCGTGATGTGTATACTAGGATTTTGACAGTATGATGTTTCGGGCGCGGTTGACATTTGTTCCTTTTTTTTCTATGTAATACTAGGTGAGCTACAAAAATTATTGTATTTGTATTTTTGTTATGTTATCATTAGACTATCTCTTCCAATGACTGTCGAAAGTTTTGCAATTCTCGGTTCAGAATTCAAAGGAAAATAAGGCTAAATTTTCAACAAATGCTACAACTTTTTGTATTTATTTTTAAATTTTCCGATAATGGACGCCTATTTAGTGTAAAATCAATGCAAACCTTTATTCCTGTTGAATATATCGAAGAAGTATGTATTGAAAAAATAGACACTAATTTGCTGCATGTTTTTAAATTATTTTAAATATACAGGGTGCTCCACTACTGAAATTCAATTCAAAAGCATGTTTATTTGAATGGGACGACCTCATCATTTTTGATCACGTTAACTTGAAATCAGATGAGTTTCTTAAGATCAGTATTTCCTTAAACTGAACCTTTTTCGATATAATCAACATTTTGTTAAAATATTTTTATCGAATCTCCTGTATCTACTGGAATCGTATCAGAATTTTAATTTCAATACTGAATTATTGTCATCAACTGAAATACACATGAGCAATAAGTAATTGTTGAAACAGCTATACAGAATGTTCTGTGATGGATGTCACATTTCATTCAGGTTCAAACCTCATTGTTTTTCTTATTTCAATTATAACACTCGGTATTTAATGACTGCGAAAAAGACAATTTCAATAACTATTCCAATGTATTGGGTGTTTCTATATCTATTCTCAATCGATTCAGAGTTAGAATTTTATAATTTATGCTATGAAATTTAACATAACCCCATAAAATTTTGCACTGAAATTCTCATGGATAACTAGGAACAGTATCCAAGAAAAAGGGGATCTACACATTTTATGAGAAATGTTCAAAGTGTCTACCTCCTCCTCAGATGTACATTTCAATTTCACTCAAAATTTCTACTCGCGTTATTGAGATAGTCCGAAGTAATTTTATGGAATGCATCTCAAATTCTTTGCATCATATCATCCCTTGTGACAATTCATATAGACCACCTGTATGTAGTGACTGCAAAGGAAAGACAATTCCATAACTTATTGAAATGCATTTGTTTCACTATAGTGATTAAGTGCGATTATCTTTCGATTTTTTGATTAATCATCATTTCGCCATCCTTTACAATGTTATGGCTGTTTCTTCCTATTAGTTGCATAGTCTACATATAGGTTCTTCATGATAAATCCTTATGATGTATAAATGTTTTCTTAGCCTTCCATATCCAGTTATTTGGCCTGTTATGGTGCTTAGTTTCCTCTCTCTCAGTAGAAAAGCTTCTTTAACGAACTGCTTGCTAGGTTTTTCCAGCAGTTTGGTTTGTCTATGCCTCGCGGTAAGATCCACCTGTCAGCGTGTAGCTTTTCTATCCAAGTGTTGGTCGTGTCCTGTATCTCAGAGTAAATTATATCGAGAGCTGGTTCCGACGCAATAAATCTCGTCTTGGCGGCCTCCTGTGCAAGGAATCTGCTTCCTCCAGACCAAAGTTAGCTGGTTCCGTTTCGTCAATTCAGTTAGTAACTACAGACATTCCCATATGAGCTTTGACCGGGTTTCTTCCCCAGTGAGAGTTTTTATTGCCACCTGACTGCTCGAGATAATGTTTATCCGCCTATTCTTATAACGTCTTTTGAGGTTCTCACGAACACAGGTTGTTATGACAGATACTTCTGCCTGAAAGATGGCTGCGTATGGATTTGTCGGCCGACATTAAGGGATTTGTGAAATCTAACCTCCAGTTCTCTTTTCCATTTCGGAGCCGTCCCTACGGTTGTCAGAGCCGAGCCACTTGTTCCAGTTGTCTATCACCGTATCATGTTTCTTGGTCTCTGTAAGTTTTTTAGTCATCGTATCATTTTCCATGCTCAGTATTGGGTTTTTGATCAATTCCTTGAATCTGGTGTATCCCGCATGTTCGTTTTTCAGTTTTCATTTATCTCTTGCCTGAATGCCGATTCTCTATCCTCACCCTTAATATAAATATCAAGAGGAAGTAGATTTTAGGATAGCATCAAAGCTTGCTGTTGATGTGGACCATAAGAAGCCTGTCATGCAGATCCTAGTCTTTGAAGTTTGTTTAGCATTGACGAATTAGTAAACATGCTATATACCACAGGAAATAGTCATGGAAAATGTTCATTTGCATCCTCAATTTACAAACCATGGTTGTTTTGAGGATGTAAGGATCTGAATTAAAGAAACCAATTTTACTCTATGCCGACGTTTCGATTTCATCAAAAAGGCTAACATCAGTTTGTGTCATGTGTCCTTAAAGAATGCGAAAGCAAATAAATAATACTCTTAATCTCAGATTCTCAAACCGTCAGAACAAGCATCGCTTACTGAATAATGATGTTGTAATCAACATGAAGACCTCGAAAAATGGCTTGATTCGTGGATAGCACAAAAGACGAACACTTCTACCGTCACGGTATTCGAGCTCTGCCAGAAGATGGGAGAAAGTTGTAGCTTGCGATGAGCAATATTTTGAATGATTCATTTGTAATCATTTTTCACAATAAAGTTGTATTTTCATAAAAAAAACAGCGAGAAATTACTTGCTGACCTAATACATTTCGTGAAAAAAGTTCCGCCAAGAAAAAACATCAAATTTTATTGACATACGTCCGGACATATCCGAAGAAAAACATGTGTTAGTTATTAGTTGCCTACCAGAAAAGAAGTGTGACATATTGAAATTGTACGTTGATTTCTTGGAGCAGTGTATATTTCTATCAACTCTAAAGCCCACTGGTGGTTACTGCACTGAATGCCGAATGTAGCAATCAAACAACAATGGGTCTACCATCATGTCTATCTTTAGATGTGATCTGAAACTTTACAGTTTATGATGATTCAGTTTTTACCTCCCCGTTTCTTATCCTTAAATCTAAATCCCGAGTTGACATTGCTAAAAAACGATGCAATTTTTTCTACCCGACTGAACCCTGTTTCCATGCGAAACGGAGTTTCCATACCTAATTTCAATTCACGAGATCTGGTTATATTTGAATATAAATTTCAATTCGAAATCTCTTCGCAATTTGGAATGTCAAACAAATTCGTTGTTGAAATGGTTCAAATATTTGGAAGCTAAGCCTATGAAGCTCTACGGATTAGTATTGCTCTCTCCCTCTTTCTCTCTCTGCGTCAAGAACTATCAGGAATTTTGATGAAGCGGAAACTAATATCTCATGCCCGATGATGCCTGTAGGTTGTTTGAATAACATTCTGAACGGTATTTCGCTTTATTCAAAATTCCGTCTTTCATAATCTGTTTTCCTGTCTGTCGTATTATCCAAATTAATTTTATCCTGTGAAGGAATCACGATTTCAGATGAAATTAATAACGTTTGGCAAATCGGATAGTGGTGCCGACTCTGACACCGAAGATCACTGGAAATATGTGCTGATTACAGGTTTCTATGTTACTGGTTATCAACGCCTGATCTACACTGCTAGTATGGTTTGTTCTTCTTGAAAATTTCGATTTTCGGTAGTAATGCAAGTGGAGTTAGATGATCTCGAGTGGACTTATAAAAAAAAAAGGCCGAAGGCTTGAGGTGTTCCATTCATCTATTTCCAGATTAATCCGCAGGTACAGAGAAATTGATAGTCATGAAAGGAGACCTGGGGAAGGAAGCTCTCCAGCAATAACGGTGATTCATGACCGTTATTTGAGAATTTCCTCGTTCACACAACGGTTCACTACTGCTAGGCACCTTCAAACGCAGCTTTGAAAGAACAGTGGGGTGTAAATAAGCAGTGAAACGATACTGCCGCAGTCCAAACCCCAGCACATTGAAGAGACCGATTGAATTTCGCCAGGAACACCTCAATTGATTAGAAGCTGACTGGGAGAGCGTTTTGTTTATAGATGAGTCAAGACTTTGTCTTTTTCATTTCGATCAACCTTCTCTAGTATACAGACGTCTAAATGAGAATTCTTTTACCTACCAATAGTTTTGGTGGAGATTCAATGATGTGGGGAGGAATTTCTTTGAACGCCCTCACTGATGTGATCATCGTAAAAAATAGAACCTTGAATACTCAGAAATACTTTGCAGATATTTCAGAAGGATTTGTTATACCATTTGCGGCAAAGATGTGGAGTGCATATTTGCACTCAAACTGTACTACAACGTCTCGAAAAATTTAGTTTGGGGCCTTGTGTCGTAGCCTCGAGACACAGCTACCATTTGCGGCAAACAGGTGTGATTAAGTGCGATCATCTTTCGATTTTCATTTTCGACATTATCCATCGTTCATGTTTTTCGATTAATCATCATTTCGCCATCATTTACAATGTTATGGCTGTTTCTTCATATTCGTTGCATAGCCTACATATAGGCTCTTCAGGATAAACCCTTATGGTGTATAAACCGGAAAGTTCCTGTCAATTGCAAAAATCAAAAATTATCCCTATATTCAAAGGAGGTTGTAGACAGGATCCTGGCAACTACAGACCGATCGCGATAACATCTATATTCTCCAAAGTCTTAGAGAAAGTTCTTAAGACGCGATTAGTTTTCGTAGATATTTCAGAGTGCCAATATGGGTTTCAAGCAGGGTCTTCTACAGAGACAGCTGTCCTGCATTTCGTCTAAAACATTTGCAATAAACTTGAAGATGGGAAATATATCATCGTTGTATTTATTGACTTACAGAAGGCTTTTCATACTGCTCCACATAAGGCCTCAATGAGGAGATTAAAAAAAATAGGAATTCGGGGCCTGCCTTTCAACTGCTGAGGACTTTCTTGGAAGATAGGGTATTATGCACAATGTTTGAGGATACCAGAAGTCAGTACCAGGGATTAAGTGGTACATGGGTCCGTGTTGGGCCCATTACTGTACTTGCTGTATGTAGAGAGTATAAAACTGGCTAACTTGGAAGGTGAAGTCTACATGTTCAATACGCCATTTATCTAATCAGGGTATGATCTTAAGGAATTAAATGAAAAAGTAAACAAAGACTTGTCAAAATTCAACAAATGGCTCAAGGATAATGGGCTCATACTGAATGAAAACAAAAGCGTATTTATTTGCGTGACACAGAAAAACAAAAAGAACGAGCATCCACTCAAAATTATAATAAACAATAGGAATCTGAAAAGAGTTAATTCATATAAATACCTTGGAATAACTTTGATGGAAAAACTGGATTGGACTTTACATATTGATAGAGTTATAGGAACTGTAAGTTCGTTAATTGGTCGAATAAAACGCATTAGCAGTTATTTGTTAAAGAAGTGTAGAAACTTTCAGTACAACTCATATGTTCAATCGTCTCTCATGTACTTGATAACCATTTGGGGTAACACAAGCTCCACTAATCTCAGAAGACTCAAAAGGCTACAGAATCGAGCTATTAAATATATATATATATATTGTAACGGTATAGAATTCCTCTTTTTAATATAAATCACTTTAACAGTTTTCCTCTTTTCATATTATGTCCATCTTCCGGTATCAATCAAAATTAATTCGAAATCAAACAGTTTTAATTCAACATTAAAGGTTAATAATTATTCATAAGGATCACAGGTGGCGAGCATTGTCCGTATGTCTCGTAATTATTGTTTTATCGGCGCAGTAGATAAGATTCGTTACAGATTTACCATAATCGATCTAGTTTTCGACCTGAAAAGGGATAAGAAAATATTAGAATCAAAATTCAGAATTAGAATATTCCGTATCAAATTAATTATCGAATCTCAAAAACCCTTTTGATAAAAGGTGAGTGTTTATCGAGTCTAACTCCAATTGTTTCATACGTGAAAATAAACATTTTAGGGTTTCTTCTACCGGAGGCATAGCATTTCTTTTTCTTATACATACCTGCAAGAAAAGCATTACTGTTAATGCCTAGAATTCAATCCAATCCGATCAACTGGAGTTTTGGTTATCGTTCTGAGGACAGAATTTTCGAATACGCTTACCTACATTCAGCCACTCATCATCATCACTAAAAGCTGAAGCCATTTTGTTTCAAAGTACAGTTGTTCTATAGAACCTTCTCAAATCAAGGCCAGTATCAATCTACACTGTTATATTAATCAGTTCATCTTTCAACGCTAAATAATAAAGAAGAATTTGGTGTAACTTCAATATCGTATTACCTTCTCAAACATCTCCGTTTTCTTTTTATCATCTTTAGAGTTATATTATAAGTGGATTACTAACCCTTATTTTTCCGTATATTATAAATTGCATTTCATTACGTATATTATATTCTCATCAAAATCATATTCTTCATTTACTGTTACCTAAAAGTAACACTGATTGTTTCTTGATTTTCAATCAGTCGATTCATATTAAGTTTATATTTCATAGCTTAAATCAAGTGGCGCCCAGTTCATTTTAATTATTCTTTTATTGGTACTAAGAGTTTTGTAAATTATACAACCCACTACCCAACTGTTCTCTGGCGAAAAGCTGCCAATAAGCGCAATTATGTAATACGTAAGAAATTACGTTACATAAAATTGGCGCCCATCGTGGGGCCGTAGTTCTATTTTTTTTCTGATTACTTTGCAATATTGTATGAAATTTTTTTGAATTATTGATTACTGTTATTGTATTCTATATTGATTGGATATTTTGAGTGTATTTTGTATTTTCTTATTCTTGATAGCTGTAATGCACCAAACTTTTCTCTCTTTTAATTTGTGTGATGATTGATTATCTTGATACTGTCAACATATGTGCTAGGTATTGCGGTTGTTGTTGAATTTATAATTTTATATTTGTTGTGAATAATGGAAATCGAAATTAATCCTAATCATTTGTCGATTAATGAACTCAACTATGAATTGAGAATAAGGGCGTTGTATCATGTAGAGGACAAGATGAAAAGAGGAAAATCTTGCGTAGATTATTAGTACGTCAGAAAACTGTAAAAGACTTAGAGTTACACGATCCTGAATTTTCATTCACTACTGAACAGAACGAAATTAATACCACATTAGAGTCTATAACGCAACTTGTTATCGAGTTCGAAGGTAATAAAGAGGATTCGACTTTTAAAAGAGCGAAATCACGTCTATCTCACATTTCAGAGCGAATTTCACGTTTACCTATTATCGTTGGAGATGATGAAAAAGAACGTTTGTCATTTAAAAATGAAGCCTTTGCAACTTGTATCAGTTTAGAAGCTGACTTATATGATAAAATCACTGATCAAGCACCTACTGTCAATAACGCATCTAGTATATCGAATTCTTGTATACACAGTGTCTCCGGTACATCACAGTCATTACCAAATCCTCCTTACTATAAATCCATACCTGTTTATAAATGGGGTGAAACATTTTCTGGCGATAAGAGCACCTTATCTTCATTTTTAGAGAACGTAGAAGAGTTAAGAAAGGCACGACACGTAAGCAAAACAGAATTGTTCGAATCAGCTAGAGACTTATTTGTCGGTAACGCACGATGTTGGTTTCGACAGACTATAGGTAATGTTAAAGATTGGGATGCTCTTGTTGAGGCATTAAAATTAGATTTTAGGTCACCGTATCATGATGATGAGCTTTGGGAAGCTATAAAATGTAGAACTCAAATTAAGGATGAATCGGCCGTTATTTATTTTGCCAAAATGAATGAATTGTTCAATCAACTCACTCGAATCCCTGCGGAGAGCACTAGACTCAAATATATTAGAAATAATTTGATCCCTGAGTATCGTAAGGCGATAGCAATGACAGAAATTTCTTCCATTTCCGAACTTTACAAGCTAGTTAAACGTTTAGAAGACAATGATTATTTGGACATAAATATTTCGTTGCCCTCGACTAGTCGTGCTGAAACTGCGAAAGGTAATTTTTCAAATCCAAAAGGATTCCCCGTACAATAATATTTCAAAACATTATAGTCGTTCACCCAAATTATTAACGATTGATAAAAAGATAATAATATTCCTGTTAACCCCGATGAATGCTGGAATTGTCATAAGAAAGGACATTTCTATAGTGAGTGTAGAGCTAGGAAAAGTAAATTTTGCTATCGTTGTGGATTACCTAACGTTACTGTTCGTACCTGCTCACAGTGTCAAAAAACTAATTTTTGGGGCGAAACTAAAAGCCCGAGATTCGTCCCAGTCGTTTCATTTGAGGGCTTCTGAATTAAATAATTTTGAAAATTTCCAAACTTCACGACTTTTCACTAAAATGACACACGACAATAGACCATACATCGAGGTGAAAGTATTAGACAATAAAATAGTTGGTTTGTTGGACTCTGGTTCCAATATTACAATTATCGGTAAAGGTGGCGTTGATTTAATACGACGTCTTAATTTAAAAATTTTAGTCCAAGTTCGAAATTTGTACATACTGCTGATAATAAAAGGCAACATGTAACTGGTCTTGTACATTTGCCTATTGAAATTAACGAGGAGTGTCATCTTGTAGAAGCTCTGGTTGTTCCGAGCCTGAGTCATAATTTGATTTTTGGAAGTGATTTTTGCCAAAATTTGCAATTAAAATAGATTATCTTGAGGAAATTGGGAAATACAACACAATAATGTTTCCTTGGTAACGGTTACTTCAGTCGATTCAAAAATAATCTGGACCATAAAATAATTTATCCCCAAACCAAAAGGTTGTGATCAATGAGTTGTTACAGGCGTTTGAAGAAGTTAGCGGTGTAAATCGTCTAGGTCGAACGGATAAAATCTCTCTTACTATAGATACTGGCGACGCAAAACCTTTTAGACTGAAACAATATCCGATGTCTCCATATATGATGAAGATACTTAACGAGGAATTAGATGACATGTTGAATTTAGGTGTTGTTGAACCATCAAATTCACCTTGGTCTAGTCCGGTTATATTAGTCAAGAAGAAGAATAATGAATATCGTTTCTGCTTTGATGGGCGTAAATTAAACGAAGTTACTAAACACGATTCGTACCCTCTTCCTCGAATCGATTGCATATTAAGAAGTCTTACCGGAGCAAAATTCATTAGTACTATTGATTTAAAGAAATCGTTTTGGCAAATTCCGCTGGAACCACAATCAAGAGAAAAAACCGCCTTTAGTATACCTGGAAGAGGCTTATTTCAGTTTACAGTCGTTCCTTTCGGATTGCGAAATAGTGCGCAAAGACAACAGCGTCTTGTTGACAGTCTATTTGGTCCCGAATTCGAAAATAAAATTTTGCTTACCTCGATGACATTATAATTATATCTGGTACTTTTGAAGAACACGTTTACCTTCTAAAGCAGGTTATTGATCGTCTAAAACAAGCCAATATTACTGTTAATCTAAAAAAATGTCAATTTTTTCGAAATTCATTAAAATATTTAGGCTATATTGTAGATGAAAATGGTTTAAGAACCGATCCTGAGAAAGTATCTTGTATGGTTAATTTTTCGCGTCCGAATACAAGTACAGAAATAAAGAGGTTCGTGGGAATGTGCTCATGGTATAGAGCGTTTATCAAAGACTTCTCTACCTTACTTTCACCAATTAATGATTTACTGAAAGGCAAAAAGAAACGACAAGCTATTACGTGGACTCCTCAAGCTGAGGAAGCTTTTTTGAAAATAAAAGAGGCTCTAGTGGCATCTCCCATACTTACATGCCCTAATTTCAATATCCCTTTTACCATACAAAGCGACGCTTCTGCAACCGGTGTCGGTGGCGTACTCACACAATGTCATGACGGCGAAGAAAAGTTATTGCGTATGCAAGCCGATCTCTCACAAGAACAGAAAGAAATTACACAGTTACTGAACGCGAGCTTTTGGCCTTAATATTCTGTTTGGAAAAATTCAGAGCCTATGTAGAAGGTGTTAAATTCACCGTCATAACTGACCATTATTCGCTTTTATGGCTAAATAAACTCACAAATCCATCTGGTAGACTTTCTCGTTGGGCAGTTAGGCTGCGACAATATGATTTTGAGCTTATACATAGAAAAGGCAAAGACAATGTGGTACCCGATTTCTTATCCCGCATTCATGAATCGCAAGAGATTAATGTAATATCCTTTTATGACGATGATTTTGACAATTGGTATGTTAGCATGCGTAATAAAGTTAAACAAAGGGCAATTCCTATCCCCAGTGGAAGGTAGAAGATGAAAAGCTCTACAAGTTCGTTCCGTCGAACATTCATGTTCAATCAAATATTTCTGAGTGGAAGGTAGTAGTTCCGAAAAGAAACGTAAGTCAATAATAGAAGCGTTCCATAACCCACCAACTTGCGGTCATCTCGGGTGTTTTAAGACACTCTCCCGAATAAGTGAACTTTATTACTGGCCAAAGATGAGAGCCGATATTCTTAAATTCGTGAAAATTGTAAAATTTGCGGAGCTAATAAAATTTATAACCAACCAGGTTTAGGATTAATGGGGCAAGAGAAAATGTCCGTTTTCCTTGGCAAATTATCGCGTTAGATTTAGTAGGTCCTTTTCCCAGGTCCAAACATGGAAATACGTTTTTACTGGTCGTATCTGATTGGTTCACGAAATATGCCATTTTACACCCATTGCGTAAGGCTAGCGCTGAAAATGTCGTTAAATTTTGGAATCAGATGTCTTTTTAAAGTTTGGTATCCCACAGTTTATAATAGCTGATAATGGAACACAGTTCGCAGGGCGCGCTTTGAGGAATCTGGCCAGAGCATATAAAGTCCAGAAGATTTGGTTCACACCGGTATATTCACCTCAGTGTGATTTTGTTGAACGAACAAATCAAACCGTTGGTACTACGATTCGTTGTTATATAAAAGAACAAAATCATTCGGAATGGGATAAAGAATTACAAAAAATTGCTTTCGCTATTAATACCGCTAAACATGAAGTAACAGGATTTTCACCAACTTTTCTAAATTTCGGTAGATATGTTCCGCTTAGTGGAGATTATTACGGGGAAATAGAGTTGACTGACGATATACAATTGTTACCTGAAAAAGGGATAGTTACGCAGTTGATATCGCACCGTTGTCTGATATTTTTCGAAATATTCGGGAAAAGCTTCATAAGGCTTATAGTAGAAATGCCCGAACCTATAATTTGCGTCGACGGGACTACAATTTTGGTGTAGGAGAGAAGGTTTGGCGACGAAATAAAGTCCTTTCAAATGCTTCAAAGAAATTCTCGGCAAAACTTGCACCAAAGTATGTATTGCGTCGAGTTTATCAAAAAGTTTCTGGTCTTTGTTATAATTTAGTAAATTTAGACGGTTCACCGGACGGTAAATGGCATGTCAAAGACCTAAAACCATATTTCGGCTCAAATTCTGATGTTTCCGTTTCATAATATTTTTTTGTATCGCTCAAGTATTTTAAAGTTTCACTGTCGTTGAATACCTCCTTGTCGAAGTATTCATTTCATTATTCCTCCGATCGATTAGTTTCTGAACATTATCAGGATTTGACCTATGGGTGTAGTATAGTTAGCTATAGGTTATTATTTAGGTTATAAATAGGTTAGATGAGTAGATAGATAGGTTAGATTATAACTAGATAAGTTAGTTTAGGGTTGTGGCCGCAACAAAACAAAAATTAGCTGTAAGGAATAAAAACGATGAGAAACAGCATGACGGGGTTAGTAAGGCCTTCAATAATATATGCCTATTCCATATGAACTGAATATGTACTTCAAAAAAAAAAAAATTATATCAATTTTTTTTCTTTTTAGGAGAGGGGTAGTGTAACGGTATAGAATTCCTCTTTTTAATATAAATCACTTTAACAGTTTTCCTCTTTTCATATTATGTCCATCTTCCGGTATCAATCAAAATTAATTCGAAATCAAACAGTTTTAATTCAACATTAAAGGTTAATAATTATTCATAAGGATCACAGGTGGCGAGCATTGTCCGTATGTCTCGTAATTATTGTTTTATCGGCGCAGTAGATAAGATTCGTTACAGATTTACCATAATCGATCTAGTTTTCGACCTGAAAAGGGATAAGAAAATATTAGAATCAAAATTCAGAATTAGAATATTCCGTATCAAATTAATTATCGAATCTCAAAACCCTTTTGATAAAAGGTGAGTGTTTATCGAGTCTAACTCCAATTGTTTCATACGTGAAAATAAACATTTTAGGGTTTCTTCTACCGGAGGCATAGCATTTCTTTTTCTTATACATACCTGCAAGAAAAGCATTACTGTTAATGCCTAGAATTCAATCCAATCCGATCAACTGGAGTTTTGGTTATCGTTCTGAGGACAGAATTTTCGAATACGCTTACCTACATTCAGACACTCATCATCATCACTAAAAGCTGAAGCCATTTTGTTTCAAAGTACAGTTGTTCTATAGAACCTTCTCAAATCAAGGCCAGTATCAATCTACACTGTTATATTAATCAGTTCATCTTTCAACGCTAAATAATAAAGAAGAATTTGGTGTAACTTCAATATCGTATTACCTTCTCAAACATCTCCGTTTTCTTTTTATCATCTTTAGAGTTATATTATAAGTGGATTACTAACCCTTATTTTTCCGTATATTATAAATTGCATTTCATTACGTATATTATATTCTCATCAAAAATCATATTCTTCATTTACTGTTACCTAAAAGTAACACTGATTGTTTCTTGATTTTCAATCAGTCGATTCATATTAAGTTTATATTTCATAGCTTAAATCAAGTGGCGCCCAGTTCATTTTAATTATTCTTTTATTGGTACTAAGAGTTTTGTAAATTATACAACCCACTACCCAACTGTTCTCTGGCGAAAAGCTGCCAATAAGCGCAATTATGTAATACGTAAGAAATTACGTTATATATATATATATATATATATATATATATATATATATATATATATATATATATATATATATATATATATATATATATATATATATATATATATATATATATATATATATATATATATATATATATATATAAACACCTCAAAAAGTCTAGGAACACTTCTGAAAATCGATATATCGTATCCAGAACGATCAATATGGATGATTTTTTAAGAAATTAACACCTGCATCAATTTCTCACCAAATTATGTAGAGTGCCGCAACAGATTGCAGTTTTTTTTTATAAAAAGCTAAAAATGCAGCAGATGCGACGCTGCTTTATAATCATTTCATGTATTCATTGTTTGAAATCAGTTAGTTGGCACTTTATTTCTGTTGTAAGCACAAATAAAAGATTCAAGTTTTGTGATTCGACCATGGAAAGACGCCATTTGACTAGAGAAGAGATGTTACAAGCCGTTGGCATGCTTCAAGCTGGGAACTCACAACGGGAAGTATCCAGGGTTCTGGGAAGTAGCCCAAGTGTCATAAACCGTTTATGGTCGCGTTTCAATGAAACAAGTAGCGTAGAAGAACGCCATATAGGTCGTTTCAGGATTACTACAGTCGCCCAAGACCGATTTCTGGTTTTACAAGCCAGAAGAGATCGTACTACCACAGCATCTCAATTAGCTCAAGAGCTATCACGAGTTCATAATGTACAAATTTCCGACCAAACTGTGAGAAATCGACTGCACGAAGGTCAATTCCACTGCAGACGTCCTTCAAGAGTTCCACAACTGACCCATGGAAATCGCGCTGCTCGTTTAGCTTGGTGCCAAGAACACGTAAATTGGGATCAAGAGAGGTGGGCCACAGTTCTCTTCAGTGATGAATCTAGTTTAAGTTATTATCCCGATTCGGGAAGAATTCGAATATGGAAGGAACCTGGAAAGCAAAACCGTCTCCAGCATGCTCGAGAAGTTGTTAGACAGGGAGGCGGATCAGTGATGTTTTGGGGAGGTATACGCCTTGGTGGAAGAACTGACCTCGTTTTGATACAGAACAACCTCACGGGAAATTCTTACGCAGATGAGATAGTTTTACCTGTAGTGGTACCGTATCTCTAAACAATGGGTCAAAATCCACTCTTCCAACAAGATAATGCCCCTCCTCATCGTACAAGAGTTGTCTTGAACGTTCTTGAAGAGAATGATATCGATCTTCTACCGTGGTCATCCTGCTCCCCAGATCTAAATCCCATCGAGCATGTGTGGGACACCCTAAAAAGAAATCTCCTGCGTCAAAACGTCTTCCATCATGAACAGGAGCTTCGATTAGCAGTTCAGGGGGCTTGGAATGATTCAGGCCAAAATGTAATGGACAATTTAATATTGAGCATGCCGCGACGATGCCAAAGTGTCATTAATAACAGAGGTGGACCTTCTGGGTACTGAAAAATATAAGTGCTTCCATATCGTTTCGAAAATATTAGTTCAGGATTTTTTTTTGTGTTTTACCAAATTTCGTCATTTTCAAATTTCAAATTTTTTTTATAATAGGTGCTTTGGTGAAGTCAAATATTATTTTGTTTTCTTTTTGTTTTCTTGAGAATACATTATATACAATACATCCTAACATAAACCGAAAGATTTCTATAAATTCGAATCATCAAATTCATATTTTAAAGATATTGGTAAGTGTTCCTAGACTTCGAAAAAGTTAATGTGTTACCACTAAAAAAGTAAAAATACTTGAGAGCTCAAAACTAGCCTTTAAACTGAGAAACAAACTGGTAAAATCGAGAAACATACTAAGGACAATCTGTGAAGTACATCATTATAATATAAGAGGCGCAAATAACCTAACACACAGTAACATCAGGACGAAGACATTTAACAGCCTACCCAAAGAAATAAAATACCTAAAAGTTATAAAGTATTTGTGAAAAAGTTGAAAAATATCTCCTTGAAATGTAATAGTAACATCATACATATCATCATTTTTCTCACTGTATCATTCTTTTTGTTTATATCAAAGTTCACTCATCCTTGTAATATCATGATTTGAATAACTATAAATTATTACTTATTTTATGAGACTCCATGCTAACAGATTTCTATTATAGCTGATATATGCTTTTACTACTAATAAATAAAATGAAAAAGCATGTTTTGTTTATGCATAATAACGCCAGACCTCACCAAGGTCTTATCGTTAGGTACTACCTTCAAGATCAAAAAATCACTTCAATGGAGGAGCCAGTACATCCAGACCTAAATCCCATCAAACATGCCTGAGATATTCTCAGTAGGAGATGAGAAGCCAGTGAATAAGGTTCGGAACAGAGGGATCGAAATGTAAAACGAATTGGATCAGAATACTATAAGATCATTGATTTTGAGTATGAATCGTAGATGTCATGCAGTAATTCTACAGGAGTGGAAAAAACCTGTATTAACAGAACTTTGGGAATTTTTCCAAAAGTTTGACATTTTTCATTATTAGTTTTATTTCAATTTCTACGAGTACCATTTTCATCTGGATTGTTCTCAAGCGTTCCTTAGTGCTGGTGGATTACTGGAAAATATCTGAATAAATTTGAATTTTCGATATTCTGCGTGGATTTGAATATAAATTTGATATGTGCATTTTCTTACAGGCTGACCTGAAACAAAGGGCACACAAGCATCAACGTGTTCGACGAACAAGGTCTGACCTAGGCGGACACAGAATACTGCATTGGGATACCCGAGGGTCTTATAGACGCATGATGTCCTCGCCGTCTCCTCTTAGGAGTAGACCGAAGAGTCCTCAGAAGAAGCCACCAGACGCTCCCGAAATGAGACCCCCGGGTAACAGGAGAGGATACTTGAGAAGGTCTCTGAGTCAACCTTTGGATATAGACAAGTTATCGCCGTTGATGAGGACTAAAACAGCAGGTTTGTAATTTTCCTTCTCTCCTCCGCTATATATTTTTAATATAATTTTGTTTTGACGCCAATAGCTACGAGTATCACCTGGGTCTTTTCTCCTTCCACATATTCTTTCTTGTATATCCTATTTTGATGTCTTATTTACCGTGAAGGTAATAAACTCTTACAAAAATTGCCCAGACATTTCAGAAATTTTTTCTCTTCGCGTCTCTTTTTTAAATCTTTTAAATATTGACTTCCTTCGCACGAACTATGTGCAATCACCTATTTCGAGAAATTGTGGCTGAGTGAATTCTGTAAGACATGTTGATCTGTTTACAGGCAGCATCTCAGCTTTGAGATCCAACTTGAAAATATTCAGTCTACATGTATACTGTTGTATAAATTCATTGATTTAAATCATTATTGTTTTTATAATTCATAATCTTTCAAAGGATATTTTTTATTGTAAAGTGTGTGAGTACTTATCCACTCTATCCATAGGTATCTTTAATGGTTTCCGTTAAAGCATTATTATTATATCTTTCTTCCAGGGTTACGACTTGGAGGTCAAGTACTAAGCGAAGACGAACATGATGCAAGACTGATCGCGTCCGAAGACGAAATGTCCGACTCGGAATCGTCCGTGGCGTCCCTGAACGACCGCAAGAAATCTCTTGAACTGAACATGGACGAAGAAATGGTGATTCTAGCAGAAGCTGTCTTCGACCACGTCGCCATAGAAGCAGAAGAATTAGCTTTTCGAGCTGGGGACGTCATCGAAGTGTTGGAAACGACGAACAAGGATTGGTGGTGGGGTTCGACCAACAAGAAAACAGGTTGGTTTCCTGCGCAGTTTGTGAGGTTAAGGGTGAGTCAGGAAGACACCGTCGAAGATTGTCTAGCGGCAATGGCGTCTGGCCAATCGGTTTCCAGTCATCTTCGAAGAAGGACAAGCATATCGTTGTTGTCGAACGACCAAGTACGGACTAGTGTTGTGCGCGAACTTGTGCATACAGAAAAGGATTTTGTGAAGGTGCTGCAAGATATCGCTGAGGGATTCATAACAGAGTGTAGAAAACGCGTGGATATGTTCAGCGAAGAACAAATCAGTACAATATTTATCAACCTAGAAGATATTTTAAAATTTCAGTCAGCCTTTCTGAACGATTTGGAATCGTGCATAGTTTGGGATGCACCTCATAAGAGTTGCGTTGGCGAATGCTTTCTCAAGTACAAAAGTGGATTCGAAATGTATTCGGACTACTGTAACAGCCATCCGATGGCTACAGTATTGTTGCAAGAATTGTATCAATTCAATAATTACTGTAAATTTTTTGAAGCTTGTCGTTTAATGAGAGGACTTATTGAAATTCCCTTAGACGGTTATTTATTAACCCCTGTACAAAGAATTTGTAAATATCCCTTACAGTTAGCTGAGTTACTCAAATATACTAGAACGGATCACGATGATTACAATAATATCAAGGAAGCCTTGGAAGCTATGAGAGGTGTGGCTGTTTTAATTAATGAAAGGAAACGAAGAATGGAAAGTTTGGAAAAATTAGCGTCCTGGCAGCAGAGGGTTGAAGGGTGGGAGGTAAGTTATAATACATTTTTTTTTTTGGTAGCCAAAAAAATTCGATGTTTTTTCTTGGCGCACGTATTCCTCTTATGAGAAATAAATTGAGATTTTCCAAGAAACCACCACGTATTGATAACAGCTATTGTTAAACAATTTTTGCGTGTAACATTTGTTGTTCTTGGAAATTTCAATTTTCGATAATAATGCAACTCAAATCACGAAATTTGACCCTGGTAGAATGTGCTGAAGCAGTAGTGTTAAATGATCTAGGTTGGACTTATACAAAAATAGAACAAAGTCTTGGGATGTTCCCTTCAACTGTTTCCAGAATGATGCACAGGTACAGTATAGTCATGAAAGGAGATCTGGACAAGGACGACCTCGAGTAACAACGGCGATGCATGACCGTTATCCAAGTATTCCTTGCTAAGACAACAGTTTAGCTACTACTAGGCACCTCCAAATTCAGCTCCGACAGAACATTGAAGCGCTAATTTGCACTCAAACGATACTACAACGTCTCAAGGAATTTGGTTTGGAGCCTTCTGTTGAATCCTCGAGGCACAGATCTAACTTCAGCACATCGAAGAGGAAATTGGTTAGAAGCTCACTGGGGGAGAGTTTACAGATGAGTCGTGATTTTACCTTTTTCATTGCGATCGACGTTCTTCAATGTACAGATGTCAAAATGAAAGATATTCCCAGTGCAATTTTTTTACCTACGTATGATATTGGTTGAGGTTCACCAATGGTGTGGGATTTCTAAGTGCTTTTGGATTACTGAAAAAATAGTTTTTCAACATATCTGAATCTAAGAAATTTCAATTTGTGAGTTAATTTATTAACGCAGTGTAATTTAAAACATCACTATGACTATAACTATGTTTTTACTACCAGCAAATAAATTGATAGATCACTGTTACCGCAGGTTTGAACTCTCGTTCATCATAGGACGGTATGAAACTAAGTTTAACGTGTCGTGATATTTATAAATAGATCTTGAGTTTGGAAAAACCAGAATGTAGGTATATAGATCAAAAACTATTGAAAGGGAGTTATAATTAGAATACATAAAAATTTGAGATTCACACAAACAGATCGTTCATTATATAGTTGTAACTGAAATGTAATTTGAAATTTTCAACTGATTGTAGGTTGTTAACTAACTAATTTTATTTTTGTTTTCTTAGGGTGAAGATCTTATTGAGATAAGTTCGCAAATGGTTTATCAAGGTGATGTTATCAGAGTGAAATCAGCAATGTGGACCAGCAATATCACCCTCTTTCTCTTCGACCATCAAGTGATTTACTGTAAAAAGGTACGATGATTTTTCTGTTTGATTTTGTATTAATGTACAAACATTCTGAAGAACCAGAATCAAACTGGATTCATTTGATATTTTTTAAATTAACGATATACGACAGCAGTGGTGCTCAAACTTGAACTGTTTGCGATCTACCTCGATATTTTTAGACTACTTACGATCGACTTTGAGAGGCTGCAAGTATTTGTGATGCAAGGTTGTCGTACATACACGATACACCCTACCTACCTACCTACCTAGGTAGGGTGTACCGTAGCATATATAGATATTAGCTTTCCGCACAATATACATTATTTTACTCAAGGTTGGGGTTAGGTTCAGTTAGGTTCTTCTCTATAATATCAATGAAAAACTCATAGTTATTCAAAATTGCCAAATTGTTGGTTGTTACAAAACAAAAGAGTTACATATGGTATCAAGCTTAACTAAGGAGTGACTTTGGATGTTGAAGCGTGGCACTGCATGTCCTCCGCATACTTTTCATGAGATGGTACGTAACCACTGAGTGCTAATCGCAAGCATGATGACACATGATCGTCAGTCAGTCGATTGTGATATTTTGACTTAATTATCTCAATTTTAAAAAATGTAGACTCGCACAAGTAAGTTGACCCAAACATTGCCTTCAGTTGAAGGGCGATTTGCCTTAGATTCGGATATTTATCTTCAGATATAAAACACCAGAAATTTGTATCAGATGCTGTAGCTTTGAGATGTATATCTGATATAATCTGCACCAACTCATTTTGAACAGAACATGAGTTCATAATAAACTGACTCACTATTTCAGTAGCTAATTCCACAATATTTTTACATGAAGAAGGATAACTCATAAATGATGCTATATTTTCCAATTTACTGCAATCATAAAAACGCATTTCGAATTGTCCCAAAATATTTTATAATTCAGCCTCATAAGTATCTTAATTCAACTGAAGAATCCTTGCTTTCAACGACGGAAAATGTTTCAGATCCTTTCTTTTCAGTTGATCTATCATAAGTTGAAATTTACTTTTGAATGCGTTTACTGCGCTAATCATGTCAATAATAGTTTTTCCTTTACCTTGAAGCTCCAAGTTATTGGTGTTTAAGTGCATTGTGATATCAGCCAAAAATGCCAAATCAGTCAGCCATTTTTGTTTTTCAACAT
The DNA here is from genome assembly GCA_013387265.2 of Cryptolaemus montrouzieri. NCBI lineage: Eukaryota > Metazoa > Arthropoda > Insecta > Coleoptera > Coccinellidae > Cryptolaemus > Cryptolaemus montrouzieri. Next base: position 34,890,643 of record JABFTP020000103.1, read on the forward strand.
CTGAGTGTCATCACCTCTTTCGTCTAGAAAAGCTGTTATTTCGGGCAATAATTCTTGAAACCTTTCTAGGAATTTTCCACGACTCAACCACCTGACGTCCGTGTGAAGAACTAAATCAGTATGTTCAGCTGACTCCCTATCTTCCAACTGCAACTTAAAGAGCCGCCGTTGCAAGCTACGTGCACAGATGGAATTCACAATTTTTGTTGCAATGCCCATAATTTTCTCCGTGTTTAAAACTTTTGAACACAAAACTTGTTGATGTATAATACAATGGAATGAAAGACATGAAGGGAAAACTTCATTAGCTCGACACAATGCCACAAAACCGTTTTTGTTTGCAGTAATTGCTGGTGCTCCATCGGTTGTAATGCACACTAATTCATATATTGGTAGCTTGTAGTTTTTTACAAAATTGAAGAAAACGTCATATATATATCTTCGCCACGGGTCTTCCCCTTCAGAGGAATGATTGTCAAAAATTCTTCCTTAGCCAACATGTCATTGAATACCATTCAAATAAAAATACACAGCTGGGCAGTGTCTGTCATATCGGTGGATTCGTCGAACTTTAAAGAAAAGTATGTACATTTCATGATATCACGTTTTAGTTTATCTGCCATGTCCTGACTCAAGACTTCAATACGCCTTGTGACAGTCGGACGAGATAACTAAAGTTCTCTAAAAGCAGACGTGATTTCTGTTTTATTTTTAAAATCTCCAAATAAAGTCTCACGCGCTTCAATTAATGCTTCCTTCACAAGCGATCCATCTTCAAATGGTTTCTTGTGTTTCGCCAATATCTAAGATTTTTGAATGGCGTAATCGTAGCAGCTTTTGATAGTTTGCTGGCTGGTCTTGTGAACATGGTTTGTTCTTTTTTCAAACAAGATATCAAATCACGTACTTTCCGTTTTCTTAACTCACTCTGTGGCGGAAAATCCTTTTCATAGTTTTTATGAACCGTTTTATGATGCATCTCAAGTTACCACGCTTAGGTATTGCAACTGACGCACGACAAATGAGACAAATGCACTTATCCTTCACCATACAACAGAAAAATTCTTCCTCCCAATCGTTATTAAAATGATACATTTTAGATTTCTTCGCTGCACTCATTTTGTACTATTTAATAATAAACTTTATATCGACGTAGTATTGCCTTCAAGTTACAAATCAGAATGACTCCAATTCTTGCAGGCGCAACATTTATATCGGCGTAAAGGAGTTTCGAATGTTCCCGTCGAAATTTCTAAAAAAGCGGCAAGAATAAAAACACGGCAATAATAAAAACGCGGCTTTTCTTTGACAAGTACCGTGCGTTCCTTTGCTGAAGCCGCCTTTTGCGTCTGGCAGTGTTATTTTATTACGTAATAAATTTTTGTAGTTTAGTTACCTACTTAATGAAATTTTTTTTCTTCTCGAGATCTACTCAAACATCACTCGCGATCGACGGTTTCAGCACCTCTGTACTACAGTATCATTCTCTTTATAGACTCTTCAGTTCCATATTTCTTTGGGTTTCATCTTTATAAACTTGTATTCGATTTTGATTTATATACATTATATTAAACACCCGCTAGTACAACCATTGAATTTTTATTTTTGTTTCAGGATATTTTGAAAAGGAATACTTATGTATATAAAGGAAGAATAGACTTAGATACCAGTGAAATCATTGATCTTCCAGATGGCAAAGGTAACTTGAATAATCATTAAATATTCAATTTACCCCAACTTATAGATGTAAGAGCCCTTTAAAAAAATAAAAAGTATCGTCGTTTCGAAAAAGAAAATTCTCAGTCCGTTTTCAACCGACAAAAAATCGATTATTTTCATTTCACTGTTTTTGTTGCTACTTGATGAAAATATAGCACACGTGTGTCAAGTGAACCCTCGGAATCTGCTCACAGACATATTCAATTAACTAGTCTGGACATAAACCTGTGGTCGATTACAGAAAATCAAGAAGCACAGATTTGGACAGTTATACATCCTTAATGTGTGTAAATTGAATTCACAGCCTCAATCATGCAGACTGATAAGTCTCATGTCTTTCGTTCTGAAAATCCTGGGAAAGGTGTAAGATGGATTCATCAGGACCGAGGTGTTATCGCTGAAGCGTCAATGCACCTTTCAGAAATGTAAATCAACTGATCTGGCACTTAACAATCTAATCAAAAGAACCAGACAGTCTCTGTATCGCAAGGAGACTGCAGATGCAGCCTTCATGGACATAGAGGAACTTGTATCTAACAAACTAAAGCTGACTTAGCTTATTAAGCTCTCGCCCACAAAGCTTATAGCTTTTCAAAACGGATGGGGGTTGTAGGTGAACTTTAGGACAGAGTGTGCCACAATACACCACGGGGACGCAGTGGCAGAGCTATTAAGAAATCCGCACTCAATTTTATATCTTATATATCTAAATATAGCACACGCAAAACCATAAGCAATATTTCGAAGTTGAAGAATATCGAAAAACTGTTGAGATCAATTAAGTTTTCGAAAAAGAATCTCGAAATTCAGCATCTTCTTTTCCCGCACATCGTGTTTAAGTTATATTGCAGTTATCTCTAGCTCTTCAAGAACAACAACCCTTATTTTACTTAGTAATTGAACTAATCAGAGCATATGCTACAAACAATTAAATATGAACTTTATTATTACAGATATTCATATCGGTGTAACTGTAAGGCACGCCATTAAATTGTACAGTGTTATTCGTGATAAATGGCTGTTGTTCTGTTGCCGTTCCTCGAGTGATAAGGAAAGATGGCTGAAGGCTTTTCTGGAAGAAAGAAGGCTGATCGCTCAAGATAAAAACGAGGGTATGGAATTCACTGCTACTGCCAAACAACTAGCCCGAATGTCTGCGAAATGCAAAAGAAGACCTCCCAGAAAACCTAGAGGTTAGTTTATAATTTTATATTTGCACAAATTATTTTTTCCTCGTTGTCTACTTAGTTCTCATTACCTTCGAATAATTCACCACAGAAACCCTAATAGTTTAAGTAATATAATCAGATACGAGTTTTGTTATGTGAAAATTGAGGATTTTCACTTTTAAGTTCATTAAGACCTTTTAGAACATCCTTTAGACCATAACTGTTGATTAAAACGACGTTTTATTATTTCTTTATCATTATTATTCATTTTATTATTTTACTGCTTCTTTTTTTGTCAAATTCATTAGAAATATGTCATACAGTATATTTCTTTAGTACACGAACCTAATTCGGTTGGTGCTTCCTGAACTTATTTTCTTTTTTCGCCAACAAAAAGCCATCAGCTTGAAATTCTACAGAAATCTTCAGTTCAACAGCAGCTTTTATGTCAATGTTTTTTTCATTCATTCATCTTTTCCGGAAATTGGTGAGATCCGCAACCCCTTCTCGTTTTTTATTTGAACTTTTTCGAATAGTACAATTTCACCCTTGAACAATCATTTTCTCGAGCCCCATCTTAATATAAAACTGTGTTCTTGTGTTGTTCTCAAAAAATGCATATTTTTTGAGAAAAAAATTACGTAAACACCTACAACCAAAATTTCCAAAGATTTGACGTCGCTTGCAGTCACTAATAATTATTGGCGTATATCGTATAAAATATCACAGAAATTATAAATAGTTGAATAAATAGATCATTTATCTTCAAAGGATTAAATAATATCAAAATCGCTATTAATAACAGCAGATACTTGAATTCTTCCGACTCCCACTTTCTTGAAATGTTGGTTGCAGGTGGTTACATATTTCCTTATGACTTAACATCTTAACCCTGCAAAAATCTGTTTAATCTATTGAAACCTCAAAATATGCCTCCAAGGTCACCTGAAGGTCGTTTTTATGGTAATGTTGAAAATGATAATTAACGCAATTTTTTTGTGATCTTTCAATTTTCGCTATCAAAATCATATGTCCATAGTTTAAAATATGGAATTACGTCCGAAGAACCATCACAAGGTTATTCTAAGGACACCTTCAGCTATACCATCAGAAACATTTTTCTCTATTTGGCTTAATTTCTGAAATATTCAGCTAGATCGAATCAAATGACTCACGCTGTATTAAATAACAGATATGTTACAGGAAGATTAAGAAGTAAATAATAGTTTAAGAATCAAAAACAAACGCTTTTATAATATGTCAAACTACAAAGATTATAATAATATTAGGTGCGCAACTAAATTCTCGCTGTTTGTCAATAGATGGCTCCAGCAGTAAGCGCTGGCCGATTTTTACATATCAAGAATGTCTTGAACAAAGCTTAGACATATGGTAAACAAACCACTACGACACATTAGTGATCTTATTTTTGCGTCATATACTTTTAGTTGTGAGAAAATGTCTGATTTTGTGCCAAATAATCGTCATTTGCGGGAAGTGTTTATTTTCTTCTTTCATTTGAAGAAAACGGCGGCTGAAGCTCATAGAGAGCTCCAAAAAGTTTACGGAGATGCTACTCTAAGTGAAACAACGTGCCGGGATTGGTTCCGCCGCTTCAAAAACTGTGATGTGGACGACCGTCCTCGTGAAGGAAGGACAAAAATCTTCGAAGACGCTGAATTGTAGGCATTGCTCGATGAGGATCTGTGCCAAACGCAAGAAGGATTTACCCGCCAGGCCATTTCCAAGCGATTGCATGCGTTGGGAATTATTCAAAAGCAAGGAACTTGGGTTTTTTATGATTTGAAGCCAAGAGACGTTGAGCGTCGTTTTTCCGCCTGTGAACAACCGCTTCAGCGGCAAAAAAGAAAGGGAATAATGATTCATTACAGCAATCTAAGGGTAAAAAGCCCGGTCATGCTTCTACTTCATCGACTCGGCCGAATATTCACGCTGCGAAAGTTATGCTGTGTATTTGATGGGACCAAGTAGGTGTTATTCATTATGTGCTGTCGAAACCGAACGAAATCATCACTGGGGAACGGTATCGAACTCAATTGATGCGATTGAGTACGAAAAAGTAATTCTACAGCATGACAACGCTCGTTGTCCGAATGGAAAGTCATACCGCACCCGCCATATTCCTCAGATATTGCTCCATCCAATTATCACTTGTTTCGTTCGATGGCACATAGTCTGGCTGATCAGCAGTTCGGCTCATATGAAGAGCTCGAAAAATGGCTTGATTCGTGGATAGCCCCAAAAGACGAACACTTCTACCGTCACGGTATTAGAGCTCTGCCAGAAAGTTGTAGCTAACTATGGGCAATATTTTGAATGATTCATTTGTAATCATTTTTCACAATTAAGTTGTATTTCCAGAAAAAAAAAACAGCGAGAACTTTGTTGTGGGCCTAATATGAGTCATGCAACAGTGATAAAAATACAACTTACTCTATGAATAAAATAATTTTCAGATGGTTCAGAGAAACAGTAAGTGATAAAAAAGCGACTGGTATTGATAACTTGCTCCGTGAAATAATATAATGTACCAATTTAATATCCAAACTATTACCTATCGCATGGAAAATAGAGAGTAATTGCGATTTTTAAGAAATACCCTGTATATAATTCACCATTGCGAGATAACATATTTAATATCAATAACTGTTTACATAAACTGTTCCTATAGTGTATGATATACACATGTGTCAATTTTTTCAACAGTTGGAAATAAAACTGGACAAGAAAATACAAAAATGAAATACAACGCGAACTATTCAATTAATCCACCAGTAAAAACTGAGCAAGAACAAGCTACAATGAATTGTAAAGAATCACATTGGATGCTCAGTGGTATTGTGGCTGAATATCTTCGGTTGATTAAGGAAGAATTAGAGGACAAAAACTGATAATAGAGGATATCCCTTAACTGGATGTTCATAAATGAGAAATTTCCTTCAAAATAACTCATTTATAATCATCATGATAAAGACCTCGATTATCAAACCACTCATTTATTCCTTGTAGAATCCAAAACTGAAAAGAAGAAAACATATTATATATGGAAACAGTTCTTTCAAGTTTGCTACTAAGTATTTTATTTTATGAAAGGGTAGTTTTAGATGTTATTTGATTATACTTACATCAACAATCACCAATACCAGCAATTTTTCCATAATAATAAACACCAGGGTTGCTGATAGGAATATGCTAAAATCCCCAAACACATTGTCGAAATCCCCCACATTTGGGAAAAGAAAAATCATAATTCCCTACATATTCCCCACAGGAAAGAAACAACTAAAAATGCATTTCTGACATATATCAGATATTACTCAGTAGTGGCACTTTCACTGTTAAGTTATATTATTCGTCAAAGGTGCCTTGACGCTCACATGAAAAGTTATTTTCAGCTGCAAAATATGTCGTTAATCAATAAATATAAAATCTATTTTTAATTGATTTGGTATTATTTCTGCAATCTTTAATCTTTTATATGGCGAAATCCTTTTTTTCAAAACCTGTAACAATATTGTGGGAGTATTGAACGCTGATATGGAGTAATAACTGGACGACGAAAAATGGACGCAACAATTTCGTATCAAAGAAAACTGGTTACCTTGGTTTTTGTCATTAACAACCCTTGAAGACCAAAAATCAAAATATAAACCTGTCACTTGTCTCTTCGAGCGTCTGCCCCTAAGTTCGTAAATTCTCAACTATCAGGAGTCAACGCTGAAAATTCTGTGACCTTTCGAATCAGCGTCACACGCTACAGTGAAAAGAAACTTTTACGTTGGAGAACAAATACAAAGACATACATTATTTATTGAATTACGACCTATCAAGAACGTATTCTCTCTGCGACCGGTCCTTAGCTTCATTTCTTATTTATTGAAATAAAAGGAAATTCAAAAATTTATACCATTTTCTCGCGAAAATCAAGTAAAACAAACCTCGACATCTTCTCTCGGTATTTTGTTTCCTATATATTCTTATCCAAAAACTTGTTCATTTCATTAAAAACTGCGGCTTTGTTTATTACAGATAACTTGAGATAACAGATGGATGATAATTAAAATAAAGTAGAAACTACGTAAAATATGACCTTCTATCTCGTTTCATGTCAAGGTCAACCCGGAGCGAACTAAATTATTCCAAATGAAGTTCTCTTGCATAATTATTATAATGTATAAGGAATTCCCCGAGTTGAGGGAACCGACCAACCATAGGGACTAACAAAATCTGACGACAGGTGTCGCCATGTAACAAATTACTTATACTACATTTGAATAAAATAACGGTTATAAATATAAATTCCTGTTTCGAGTAATGATTCGTAAGAAATCAGCCAAGACTAGCAGAAATTCGGTATTAATTATTAGTGTATAGTATGAAGTATTCGTGTTCATACTTAAAATCCCCGCATTTTCTCCGAATTTCAATTCTCCCCAAACCTTCCCCATTCAGGTTTTCCCAGCAGTTTGGGGAATTCCCCACAGATTGGCAACCCTAATGAACACACACGTCCACATCACTTGAAGAAAAAGCCCGAATGACTGAACTAAATTCATTTTCTTTGCACCAAAATCTCTTTTCCATCGTTTCAAACTTAAGAAAGAATTTCATTGCGCATGCGAAGAATCAAAAATCTGGTCGAAATGTCAGATACATCTGAGTTTCTATGGCGGGAAATGTAATGCCAGCGTCAGCATAAAACATTTCGATCGACAAGTAATAAACATATAAAGCACGCTATTTAGCCAGAAACACAGAAATAAGAATTTTGTGTCAAAGAAAATGTAACAACTGCACAGACCTCACGATATTTCTTTTCGTATCGTCGTTGAGTTTTCGGGCATTTCTAACTGATTTAGATTAGGTATTAGAAACATTAGCTGTCGCCTTCGACCAGGTATAATACAGAACACGTTAACAGCTTTGATAATGCAGCAATAGCGTTTCCTTAAAAAAATTAGGTACAAAATCACATTACATGTTAAATGAAAAAGATACTAAGTTCGACCTGCTATAGAAGTTTCTTTTTCAGTTTTTTAAAGTGTTATTCATTTCTTTTTGATTTTTAGTGTCGGTAATTGGAACAGCCTTATCGAATTATTATATTGTCATCGTTCCTTGATAAGTACGGAAACTTTAAATTAAAATTGATGTCTTAAAGTGGCTTGAAACAACGTTTAACTGTAAATGATTCCAATTCAGTGAAACTATAAAAATGCATTGATTAGTATCATTTCCGCAATAATTTTTCAAATTTTGAATGCTCATTTCTTATATTCAAATAATTCTATTGCAGCAAGCAAGAATTTCAAACATGACTCAGCCTACATGGGATCCATGTTGCAATTGAATACGGGTGCTCAAAACTCGCAACCCTTAGGCAGAAAAAACAAATGGTTTACATTTGGAGGCAACAAGAAAACACGTCATCCTCATGTTGATGTTTCCTGAGATAAAACTACTTTACTGTAGTCCGACATCTTCATATCAAGTCAATATAAATATCGTTTTACAGAGAAAGTGATAAGTGCCAAAATTCGCGACTTGGGTCAATATGTTAGAATACAGTAAATTTTGTTGAGATTTTATTGTTGAAATAAATTAAATATTGTATTGTACAGTGATTGATATACTTGTAAAAACGTCAGTAGATACACTAAATCTAGTGGCTAATGTTTAGAGAGAATTCAGATTTTGTATCACGAAGCAAGCAAGGCATATCAGGAAGAAATTTGTATTTTCTTATTGAATGTGTAGATTTTTCAACTGTATTGGTATTATGTATTCTGTTTCTTTAATTTTGTTCTGAAGATATTATTTGGAATATAGTTACCATACCTTAACAGAATCTCTGTCAATATTTATGCATCAGTAATATTTGATAAGGCTACTATGACTGTAGTTTCTAATCTAGTCAAATTTTTTTACTGAAAATAGTCAATTTATAAGCTTATGAACCTGATGATTTTTTGTAAGTGAAAATTAATCATATCTGCACCGTTCAAGTAGAAGTACATTAACTACTAGTGTTAGTGATTTTACTAGTGATAGATGGCTATTGCCAAATACACCTTGCTCTTGTTGACAATTAGGCCTATTATACATGTTGTTGGCCCCTAGATTAACTTGTTGCTCTTCCTTAGGTTGATTTTCATCTATCAACGACTGAGACTTTCTAAATATTCTCCTCCAATTATGTCTAAGCACAAACTCCTGCATTCAATCTGTGAAATGCACAGGGTATAACTTTTTCTATACCATTTGTGGTGGCAAGTACCACAATTTGATGAAATTTATCGGTTAAGGACCAAAAATTGTGAAACTCATTTTTAGACAAGTAATAATATACACCCGCTGAAGTTAATTTTATTTTATTAAACTGATTATAAGTTCGTGTGTAGTTTTATTCTCCTCCTTCTATTGAAGAATTATTGATTAATGATATTTATTGTCGATGGATTTATTTCATGGAAATTTTTTCAATATAAATGAAAAACTTTTGTCTGATTCCCACAATGTTTATTTTCAATCTACACGACCGGTTTCGAAAGTTACGTCATGTTCAAGTTTCTAGAGCTAACAGTAATCAGAAAGAATATGCTGACTATACATTTTTTAAATGTCGAGTAGTGGGCAGTGATTTAATTCTTGTTGGCTACTGAGAATGGTGAGTTTTGAGTTTTCACAAAGTTTGTTAATCTCTAAACTTCTCAACAGATTCGATGTTATCCCTTTATTGCATTTGTAGAAAATTTTTAAATTTATGTAATTATGTGATTTGTAGTTTTAATACGTTCAAAAACTGTGGATTTGTTATCAAAATTTCGACCTGTTTGTCCTACATAAGCTTACATAGGACAAACAGATCGAAATTTTAAATCTAGATTCAAGGAACATCTCTCCTCAGATAATAAATTCATAGGCTTGAACATATTGAATCAACAAAACATATTTTGGACCAACAAGTGGAAATAAAGCAAATAACCTTTCCAAATTGAAATCCAAAATGGTATTCCGACTTGTCATCACTGTTATGATGACACATGTTAAAAATCAGAAGTTCATAAGTTATCTTGTGTACAATAAAGAATAAATTTGGTAACCGAGGCAACAGTAATCTATTAACTTGTTAGTAAAAATATAGCAAAAATTTCATTCGTTTTAAGTTAACAAAATATTGAAATAAGATGTCAACTGGCTACAACGCAGTTAGATTTTAAGTCAGCTGCTCAAATAAACATGACAAGAAAAAATTAATGATTTCATCGAGTTGCAGGCAAATTCTTATGATCATTTTACATAAAAATAGCTCAATCAATATACAACGACTTGATATATAATTTTCAGAAACATTTAACAGAAAAAATGCAAATGATGGCAATATTTTCCAGTGAGTTTTAAGAAACACTGACATTTATATTTTTGCTGAATTCCTTGCAAATTAAGGTTTCATATGTTGTTGCTGTTAATAAACACAAGGCAAACTAAAAAGTATTTTCTTTCTAAGTTACAAAAATTGGAACATTTTTGATACAAATTTTCTGGAAAAATATGTTTTGAAAATCAACTGTATTGTCCACAGTTGAAACTAATTTGGCTCATTTTTTAAACTTGATCTATTAACATTTGTTTTTGCTAAATTGTTTATGCGTTTAAGAATTGTATTGTAAGTGTTAAAACATTCTAAAATTCATAGTTTTGAGAACAAGACCGCATGAATCAAATTGACTGTTTCAGGTTTTTCCTGAAAGGGGTAGTGAATACAAAAATTGACTATATATGTTAAATATTCTTGAAAAGGAAAAAAATATATACTGCATCTTACAAAAGTAAAATCCCATATGTCTAATTTCAGAAAAAGCATGTAAGCATTATAACTCGGAAACCGCTGAATCAAAATTTTTTCCGTACCATGGAATTCATTTCATAAAAGTGCCTGCGGAATTTCGAGCTCAATTTTATGTAACTTTAATCATAACCGAGATTACGCACATTTTTCCAAAATTTGAGAAATTTTGAATAACCGGCTAATGTTTGCACCAATTAATTGGTGCTTGAAAAAGAAATTGATAGAGGGATAATTTTACTGTAACTATACTATTCACTTATGTTATATACTAAAACATCACCCTGTACTTGAATCTGTTGAAATTAAAACAACTGTTTCTTTATATACATCCTTTAATGATTATTATTAAAAATTCTTAAATAAATTCATAAAAATATATACCTAATTATAAATGTGGGCACTCGTCGAAATATAACAAGAAAAATATAAAATTAAAAACTTTGATTCTTTAAATAAATACAAAATATTGCAACTTCACGAGTTCTATTTTACAAAGGATTTTACACTATACAGTTCTGAATCATTCTAAATGATGTACCTTTCAATAAGATTTAAAACAATCATCTATAATATTTTTTACCCTATCACATAACAACACAATACAACTATAATTTATATAAGAATTTATGAATAAATCAATATATACAGATATTTACATTTTAAATTAAAAATATCAATTTTGTACATTGTATAAAATTTCATTCATCCATTTGTATTTGGATGTATCGAGGTTTTCTTAACAATTGAATGAAGAAATTCAACTCAACTTTTTTCCAAATCTAAAAATGCTTATGGAAACTTAATTTCATATTTTCTTGATATACTAGGTCGTGCAACCAGTCTCTCCAAAGAAATTTAAATATTTTTCACGAATCGGAATGTAGATCTGTCATTAGGAAAGTCATAATCATTATCTGTTAACTTAAATTTTGACTACTGAAATTTCCTTGTTTTCAAACTTTCAACAATTTTTAGTCTAGTTATTCTTGAAAGTCAATATTCCAATTTTTATGAATGTAAATGTTAGTTAAATGGGATCACCAGAAATATAAGAAATTAATAATATAATAAGGAACTAAAAATACGCTTTTATATAAGATCGGACCAAATCATTTAAAATAATTTTAAGAGGGTTTAGAAAAACTGTAGTGATAAAAAAATCTTGCTCATACATTGTATACTAAATCAAGTTTTAGAAATAGGCACTAATGAAAAATAATTCATTTATAGCGAACACACCACGCTGTTTATATTGTTTTTTTTAACTGTTTTTCTGAACCTTCTGAAAAAAAGCATTTCATTCAGCCTTTCTTGACTGCTGGAAAACCTCTGAATATTTGAAAATTATTCAATTCGAACTTCAACAAAAAGCTAAATTCTAATTATTGACATATAAATAATGATTTCACCAAATTCGCGAGGAAATATCGTTTATACTAAGAATGAAATGAGAAAAACAAAAAAATTGAACCTCGTTTCTCTAAGAAATTTGAGATTATGTTGAAAAGTTATGATCTACAACGTTTATATTGAACATTCACTCGTGTAACATCATTTTTCAAACTACCGGTAGCATCTTTTAAAATTTACAACCATAAAAAATTGGATATTGATTTCCTTTTTATTTTTTAATTTGAATGAATTAATATCAGAAAAGAGTAAATGAAAGGCTCTGAAAGAATCTTTCTTGTAGTTTTAGTTACTTTTCTGTTATAGGACTAAAATTGTTAATAATTCTACAGTGTGTCACACATCAAGTTGTCATTCTTGGTACTGCCTACACATCATGTTAAAACATGAAGAATCAATCGGAAGAAGTTTCGTTTTCTAATAGATGGTGTTAAAATTTCTCAGTCTTTTGTCAATATCTCTTCTACTTTTCGAATTATTTAGTTCAAATTTGAAACGCAGGTTACTTTTGAGGTTCTATACATTTTGGTATTCCAATTTGTTGTAAAACTCAACAGAGATATATTATTTCTGGAATCATACCCCTTTTTACTCCACAGAGCTTTTTTGCAGTACGCAAGAACTGTTCTTAGTATGACAACCCAATTCCTCGCTCCTTTCAGAAACTTTTTTGATTCTTGAATTAAATAAAACGTCTAGTTTTCGTGTTTAAATATAATTTTTTTAGTATTATTTTTCTGTACAACTTACTAATACATATTAAAAATACAAATATGTACAAAAGCAGTACTTTGTACAGAAATTTACGGCCACGAAAATTGTATTTTTATTCGAAAACAAAATTGTCAAGAGACTAAAAGTTTTTAAAAAGAACAACAATCAGTCCGCTGTAATGAGAATGGAAGACGTGTGACCACAGAAAACATCATTTCGTGAATTTTGACAACAAATTTAAACGCCAACTCGTCGAGGTACTTAAAAAATAACCTACATTGAGCCGAATGAAGTGAAGAGTGAAAGAGATATCGACAACAAATTGGAAAAAATTGAAATTTCAACACTGTTTTTTTCGAAGACGAAACAAATTCCAACTTAACATTCTTCATTTTTTTACAGGATCTGTCCACTGTAGCAAGGATGACCTTTTAATGCATAACGCTGTATAACTTAAAAACAATGGTTACTGGAAAAAAATGATAATATGGTTTATAACTCCGGAAATAATAGATACGTTCTCTTCCCAAGACAGAAATTGTGTAGAAAAACCGGAAATCATAGGATTACGTTGGGAAGCTTTGAAATGAGCCAGTTGGAAGAGAGCATAATTCAAGAATTATTTGTCAAATGTTTCAATGGACAAATTTCATTCATTCAATAACCATCTCATCGTGAAATGATTTGCGAAATTAAACACTCCTAGTCGCGCCTATGAATATTCCAACTCGCAGCGAAGAATCGACTCGGTCAGGATTTTCCACAGTCGAAAAATTCATATCGTATGATCCTCTCACGGACTCTTATGTGTCCAAATCATCCTCATGTTGGCTCGAAAAGTAGGAGACTAGACCTCCGAACTCCCCGCTGGGCTCATCTTCGATATTCTTTACATTCGGATCCAGATTCGATCCAGGATTCTCATACTCCTCGGGATAAGCCGCCGAATTTTCGTAATTCGCAGTAGGTGGCGGCGCTAATCCTTCTTCCGCATTGATCGGAGGAGGGGCATTAAAGTCGTAATTGTACCCCGCGTTCGAATTGGGATAAGGCGGCCTATGCGACATGGGATCGTATGGATGTTTCGGCGCTGGAGGAGGACCAGAATATTGGCCCATAGGAGGAGGATTAGATTCTGGCATGTTCATCGGGGGATCCATAGGAGGTGGATTGCCTGGCGGTTGATTCATGGTTGGCTGATCAATTGGTGGCGGTTGAGCGGGGTGAGGAGGATATGGATGCATCGAAGGTGGTGGAGGCGGTCGCTGATGGTGGTAACCGTGCGGAGGAGGTCCGTCTTTCTGGTAGTAATTTGGTGGATATTGTCCAGGAGGTGCACCTAAAAAACATCAAGTGTAAAAAAAACATTTAATCTTCCTTCAATAGTATTCACCATAATGACCAGGAGGAAGGGCGGTAGGAGCTACAGAATGTGGAGGCATATCTTTATGTGTCGATTCAGTGTGGCTTTCAGATCTGGCGGCTTCACCATCGCTATCCGTATCCGTCATCATGGCGAACTGTTTGGGTCTTATACGGCCAACTGGAAACGAACCTTTTCCCTGAGAAGATTGTAACATTCGAGTTATCACAGATGGAGTTGGCTGGCTTTGCGAGAACGGTTGAGGCGGGCTAGCTATCTCGATATTGGTAGCCATAGGTTTATTAGATGGATTTTTAGCTGCCACTGGTTCAGGAGCCGAGAGTCCGGCTGCAGCTGCAGCCGCGGCAGCTTCCGCCGCTAGTGTCTTCTTTCCTTTTCCTGAAAGATCTAAACCTCAGAATCTTGAGAAAATTGAAATTTAACATTTAAATCACAATTTAAGAGCTTAAAATGAATAAAATATTGGTATTCGTTTCTTCTTTCTGACAGGAATATTGACTTTTGAAGTGTTTCATGGATTAAAAAATTCTAACAAATAAAAATGTTGAATCAAGTAATGAGTACTTAAAAAGATCTATCGCATTTTTTGGATTGATCGAGGTGAATTACTTTTCGGAAAAACCATCGAAAATTCTGCCACATTTCTCGAAAATTGACGTGCGGTAACTTGCCACTTGCTGTAAATATGGCACATAGCAAGTTTTTTCTCTGACAGACGAAAAACGTTTGAGATTTTACCTCTGTTGACAGGTAACAAAATCTAGCTTTCTAAAAAAATAAGTCCTTTCTTCCCGGATATATGTTGTTATGCTAGTACCGATGTATAAGCCAATAAGAGCCCTGCCCTACAAAGCAAAAACCAAGTAACTCTAAATTTCTAATTTTCAGCAGAGTTATTTTTATGATGCAAATAAGAGAGATTACGCTTACTCAAAAAGTGTTCTAACTAGAAGCTTCGAACTTGAACATTTACTACTTCACAATTCTAGAAATTCACTGAGCGTACTAAATTCAAAATTCTTCGCGCCGAATTCAAAATGGACGCTCACTTTCAGTTACTAGATTTCGGATCATCACATCCGCACGAAGCTTTTACAAAACATTAAACAAGTCGAAAAATTCAAGACAAAATTCAAGTAAGACAATTCACATTAGAAAATTTTATTGCAGAAACACGTAACAAAGAATTAATTTCTCAGTTATCAACATCAAATGAACTTTCAAATAAATACAGAAATATGTGAAAAGATTATAAAAACTTTGTAACTATAGATCGCTCTCTTCAATTTAAGTTTCTTCCCCACAGTGGGCCAAGTCGTCCATGTCAGATACTGGCAGAGATTTCCAGAACAACTGCTTCTAAGCGGGCATATGGGCAGTTAGTTCATTCAAAATCTTCTCTTTTTTCCTTGTTCAGACCCCGGCATGATAATTTGTTAACCGGCAATTGAAGTTTGAATTTTGGTTTTAAAAAATTTGACTTCTGAAACTCCGGACTATCTATTTCGGTTTTGAAGTACAGTGATCTCGAATTTTTTCTGAATTGACACACCTTCAGGTCACGGAGAAAAGGTACAGCAGTGTTACAATTGTTTACTGCTTCTTTTTTACGGGCTTAGCAACCGTTTTTGAAACGGAGAAAGTCTTCCAAATGGAGAGTGAGTGGTTTATTGTACTTACTGCTTCTACTGATTAAATTGACTGAATCATCGAAATCTAATATCTCCTTCGACTTATTCCACTTTTTTCCGATCAGCCCATGTACCGAGTCAGCCTTCATAAATGAATGGCCAGCTTCAAAAAACTTGAAAGTAATAGTCTCTGGTCCCCATTCTTCATCAACTAGAATACAACATGCGGTAAAGAGTATCCAGTTTTTATTTTGTGCGGCACAACTATATTCCCAAAATACAATATTTTTTACATTTTCCCCAAGAGACTTCATGAAATTATAATATGCGCATACAACATCGGAGCAAGTTCTGCCCATAATAGCCTCATGCCATAGTACACACATTCTGTACATGATTCCTCAAGCTCGCAAATGTTTCATTGAAACATATTAGACGACTTATAAAAAAAGGAACAATCTGCTTCATATGCTTTCCTTGTTTCAGTATACCTTCTCTTGTGTATTTCATAGTTTCGACAAAATTCACTGTTCACATTATCTCCTTCATTTACGTTTTCATGGTGGACATGATTCTTGTGCAATGAACATGATGGACATTTGTCTTGTGATGGTTTAGTGAAGCCAATATTCTTCTGGTGAAAAACCTTATTGTAGGTTTCATATAAAACTTTCTTTTCAGGAGTTTTCTCATTCAAATCTTCCCATATTTTATACACCGAGATGTCGCTTGTAAGATACCGTCTGTTAGGAGCATGTTTCATGTTATAATGTGAAACTACTGGATGATAACTCTCAATATGAGCTTTAATGTTTTTATAATTTTCTTCTGAAATTTCTTTCATCTTTTCACCACATTTAAGTCCTCTTTTATCTGTAACACACTGAAACTCCGGTTTTTTCAGAAACTCTGTTTCCATAGCATCTTGCAATATCCAATTGTGTGCAAAAACATTATTTTACATAGCGTTTGTGTTTTATTTGTTTTTAACTATTTCCCTTCATTTCATTGTTTCATTCAAATCGATAGATTTTTCTGCGATGTCTCCATTTGAATTTGTGATTTCTTCAGTATTCTCTCTATTTCTGTCTATTCCCACTTGATCTATAACTACATTATGCTTTGTGTCTTCCTGCTCCTCGGTGTCTTTCAGCACAATATCATTGTGTTCTGCTGTGATTGGTTTTAAAGGTAAAATATAAACTACAGAGCAATCCTTGTGGCCAACGGCGTCTCTTTTATAGATCTTGACAGGCATTTTCTTGAGGTATTTTCCAATAAAGAGTCTTTTCTCTCCAAAGTTGAGTGAGTTGAAGTAACTAAAAATAATTCTTTGTTCTTCTAAGATATTTCGGGGGCAGTTTTTTCTACAACTGTCTGGACATGGTTGAAGTAAAATCTTTGTTTTAGTTCGATTTTTCTTTTGTTTAGTCCGAGGTAACTCTATCTCTGTTACAGTGTTAGGTTGTACATTTTCTGTCTCTAAGTGATCTTCTCCACCTCTGATTTCTATTTCTGGTTCAGATTCAGGGACATATTCTGCTGGTAACTGGTCTTCTTCAACTTCGATTTCCATTATATTCTCTGAAATATTAGGTTGTTTGGCCTGTACTGTTAATTCTCATTAAATGAATCACGGAATTCCAAACGTTCTTTCAGCTGATGTAGTGTTTCATTTTTTATTTTTTTTAGACACGAGCTGTGTTCAAATTCTGTTGGTTTCCACCAGATATCATCATCAACAAGTTTTCTCTTCCGTCCTCCGTTTGATGGACTATAATTTGGGTCCGCATCCGAATCATCCATTGGCGAAAAAGGTGACAGACTAGATGAAGTTCGTAGTCAAAAGACACACTGCAGAACCACCACACTAATATGATTTAAGTACGCGAAAGATTTTACTCTGCATTCTAATTGGTGTTGGTTATTCAATTCAGAGGGTAAGACGTTATACTTTCTTGAAGGATTTGTCCATTCATTGCCAGTAAGTTGACTTACTAAGTTTTTATTTTGTAGTTATTGAATATCTCACTCGCGGGTATCTACTTACACCAGAGTCATCCTGTTCAAGTAGAGTAAGTAGACATACTAGGTTCTATATTTGTAAATATCAAGATCTTCTGATAAGTATGTAATATTGATATATTTTAACTATGAAATGAAAAAGTTACTTGGTTTTTCGATTGATATTTTATAATTCATAATCAAAAAATCATTGCCTCCTAAAATGTAACTGTTCATAAATTCTCAACGGATTGATATATTTCAAATCTGGAAGAAGCATCTTGCAGACCTCTTTACGTGGAATCCAGTGGTGTGAAAATCTCGAAAACCAAGTATGTTGACTTGCTTGGTTTTTGTTTTGCAGGGCAGAGCGTCCTCAAGGAAGAACTACATTTCTTCTGTATTTTCCATGGCATAAACATGAATACGCAGTTTCATAAATTTATAAAAAATAAAATAAATAACTCCGGTGGAGTTATGGGAAAATTCGAAATCAGACATTTTCTAACTTTATATTATTCGAAATACCTACTAAACAACCACTAAGTTCGAAATTTTCTAATCAAATAACAGAATTAAACTGACAGATATTTTATTAATTTCATAGCATAGCTGGTCGAATTGTCTTACAACAGCCTACCAGTTTGAATTTGAAATCAGTAATTTTCTGATTTCAATGTATACTGTAATACACTTCACCAGGAAATTAACGCACAATTTCAATATTTCATTTTTTGTGTAAGCAACTAATTATTAACGCAAGTTTTTGTCGAATATGTGTGGTTATATGTCAACGACATTCGATACTTTTTCTTGGCGCACATTTTCCTCAGATGAGAACTAAATTGAAATCTTGCGAGAAACAACTTGATATTGATAACGGCAGTTGTTGATTAATTTTCGCGAGTAACGTGTTCTCGAAAAATTTAATTTTCGATAATAATGCATCGCGAATCACGATATTTGATCCCAGCAAAATATGCTTAATCAGTGGTGTTAGATTAGACCTAGGTTGGACTTATACAAGAATAGGACAAAGATTTGGGGTGTACTATCCAACTGTTTCCAGAATGATCTGCAGGTACAGAAAGACTGATAGTCATGAAAGAGAACCTGGACAAGGACGACCTAGAGCAACAGCGGTGATTCATAACCGTTATTTAAGAATTTCCTCGTTGAGACAACGTTTCAGTTTCAGTCAAATGTAACTTCGACAGAGGTGCAAATAAGCACTGAAACGAAACATAGTATCAGGGAATTTGGTTTGAGTCCCCGTGTCGCAGCTCGCGACCCAGCTCTAACCGTAGCACATCGAAAAGCCGGATTGAGTTTTGCCCGGAACATGCCAATTAGTTAGAAGAAGGTTAAAAAATAATAGTCATCAAGCGACTCTATTATCCACTATTTACCCTGCTATTGGCAGAATTTTGTTCACAAATGAGTCAAAGTTTTGTCTTTTCATTTCGATCGACATTCACTACTGTGACTGTGCCACTTTTCACATACCTATGGTTTTGGAGGAGGTTCAATAATGGTGTGTGGAGAAATTTCATTGAACTCCCGCACGATCTGATAATCATATATAATGGAACCTGAGTATTCAGCTCGGAGATGAGTTATAGACATTTCAGAAGAACGTACCATTTACGGCGAACATGGGTGAAAACTTCTTGGTTATGCAAAATAACGCCACAGCTCACCAAGCTCATATCGTTAGGAACTGCTTTCAAGTGCACGAATTCACTTCAAAGGAGTGGCCTGCACAAGACCAGACCTCAATCCCATCGAACATGTCCGATACATTCTCAATAGAAGATTAAGAAACCAGCAAAAATAGCCAGATACCGTGAATGAGGTTCGAAACAGAATGATTGAAATTTGGACTGAAATGAATTAGAATGCTATAAGATCATTGATTCGGAGTATGAATCGAAGATGTCATGTAATTCTGGCCAGGGGTAAGAATATCAGGTGTTTACAGGTTTTTGGAGACTTTTTTTCAAAAGTTTTACATTTTCCATTATTAGTTTTATTTCAATTTCCATGGGTGCTGGTGGATTACGGGAAAATAATTCTTCAACATATCTAAACTTCTGAATGAATTCGAATTTTCGATTTTGTGCGTTAATTTCTTGGCATATATATGTTTTCAATATTAAATTTTCGTTGTTTCCATCAAAGAGAAAAATTGCGTATCATACATGGATATAATATTAGATCTCAGTTATTAAATCCCGATCGGAAGCCTCAAGCTGAATACTTTTTCCTTTCTATAATAAATAACTATTATTCGCGAACTCATCCCCGAAATGCACCAATTACACAACGTGTAGGATGTTTTCAATATCAAAACTGAATTACTATGTGTGAAGAATCAAATTCTTGTTAATAAACATAGCTCGCTGTCAATTACTATATAAGTACCATTCCTTGAGTGAAGCATCGTTGACAGGAATAGTATCTTAATTGATGACCTCTAGGAATCAAAGCGCGAAGGATATTTCCGATTGTTTGCTTTACTTTTTCCACTAGCATCACACAAATTTTGCTTCAATTGCGCTTTCTTATAGTGAAACTTCTTAAATTCCGATCCGGAGATTGGGCGAGACCCGAATGAGTTGCGTATCGTCCCCAGTGAAACCACACACGTCCGCGTCTTTTCCGCGCCGTTCCCGCTTAATAATTTCTGAGTTCACATTTCCCTTGTTTTTAATATTTTCTTGAAACTTTGAGACTTAGAAATGATAGAGGAAGGTGTTAATAGGAGCAAACACTCAAATTGAAAAAGAAAGTCGGTTCATAGCACTTGGAAGAAAAGGAAAGTTGATAACAAAAAATTTTATGAATATTTTAGAATGGGAACATTGACTTTTCACCAACTTCTGACGAAACTGCAAAAAAATTTGATGATAGATTTTATAGGTCATCAATAACACCAAAATAACGTTTGGCGGTGTGTTTAAATAAGTTATGAATCGAAGAAGAATGTTCTAGATGTTTATCGCTAAAAATTTTTCAACAAATCCAAAGATTAATAAACCTATTATCAAAAAAATGATCGACAACTTGTGTCTCATCATTTAGCGAAGCGAATGATGGGACACAAGATGTCGACAATGAGGAGATTATGATCAATTTTTCTGCCTCTGATTCTATATTCGATAAGCGGACGATAATTGAGATTAAAATTTGAAGAACCTATCACGTTACCGGAGAGAGTAGAAAATCTAGATATATCATACTCTATTACGGGAGCGGAACCACGGGCTTATTGTAGTTTTAAATAAAAAATTGCTCACCTCTTCCTCTTCGTTTCTTTGGTGTACCATCTGGACTGGAACTGATGGGAGGAGTTACGGAAATGGATTTTTGTCCCGCAGGGCTATTAGCTGTCATAGGAGGTCCGTTCGGACCCACATTAACGGGAGTATTTGGAGTCGCGGGTACATTTGCACCCACAGGAACATTCGTAGAACGACTGTTCAATCCTATATGGTGACTGGGACCCAAAGGAAGCGGGAGATGAGGAGCATTATGATGAGGTATCTGAGTAATCCTACTCGATCCCATCGGAGGGGGAGTACTGCTCATAGGAACTCGATTTGCGCTATTCGATCGTGACGAATTCTGCATACTCTTCGTGCCCATTTCACTGAAAAGCGGTAAGGTAACACCGGGCGGCTCAGATAATTCATCATTGTCATCGTCGTCGTTCATCATAAGAGGTGGCGGCGCACTCGGCAACATGGTATCATGAGGCGGTTTCACGTTGAAGAATCTCCCCGTCCTCACCTTTTTCAAACTAGTGTCCATTAATTTCTTCGTACTCACAACGGATATTTCGCCCCTGCCAAAACTCTTGAATTCGTTCATGATGGAAGCCGCGTTAAGGCCTTCCTTGATTTTCTTGGCCTGTTGAATGTGGAGAGCGGCGAGCTCCAATTGTTTGTTTGCGTATTCTTCGCTTTCCATCATTTTTTCCGCCTCGTCCTCTTTCATTTCATCCAAATTTTTATCAGTCAAATTTCCAAATATGGGTCCTTTATGTACTTTCACTTGAGTCACTGAAAGAGGGGTTACGGTAGTCCCGATTTCCATAAGTTTTAATGGACTCTTTTCATTTTCTACGTTGAAATGATCCTCACATTTATCTTTCAGAACTTTCGTTACTGTTATTCCGCACGCTTTCAATTTTTCAACGTTCAACATCGGTACCACAATTGGTGGAGATTTTTCAACAAGCCGTTTTTCTAATTCCTGAGAGTTTATACTTTTGCCTAGTTTTTGGACATGGATTTCATCTCTGTTAATTTTAGGTGATTCTTCCTTTTCTTTATCCAAGGATTTTTCGTTCCTTTCTTCCTCTTTGTTTTCTTTTATTTTTTCATCATTTTCTTCCTCATCTTCGCTTTCGATTATGGCGCGTCTATTTTTAATATTGAGTTTCTTGACTAAAAGGGGTGCTTCATCTTCTGAATCTGACCTCTTCGTTTCCGAATTGGCTTTTGAGTCTTCCTCACTTTCTTTATCTTCCTCGCTATCATTCTCTTCATCGACATCGTCCGCTACATATTCATCATCCTCACTTTTATCCTTAATTTTCTTCTTCAAGGCCTCCTGAAAATAAAAGAAAAAATATGTGTATGTATATATATGACAATTCTTAAATTTTTTTGATTACTGTTAATAATTGAGAATGTATGAGGGAGATAGCAGAAGGTGGAACACCAAGTAAATTTACCTCCTCACTATCAGATCCCAAAGTATCCAGGTAACTAGTTTTCTTTCCCCTCGTCCTCCTTCCCTTAGTGTCATCGTCACTATCCATACCGTATTTTATCTTTGGTTTCTTCTTTCTATACGTTTCCAAATCGGAATCATCGTACGACTTCTTCTTTTTCTTGGATTTTTTACGTAATGAGCCTTTCGTCGACCTGAAATCGAACACACTGTAACGTATAGGCCCACTTTACATTCAAACCCTCTTACTTTTTCTTTTTCCCTCTCCAATCGTCACTGAGTTCAGATTCGGAATCATCGAAGAAAGCTCGTTTTTTCTTCTTTTTGGTGGGTGCATCGTCACTGTCGTCGTCATTTACTAAAACAGAAAAAAATTAGAATCGTGACAAAATAATTACAAAAATTTGGTCAAATGAGCCAGCGATCCTCTATTTCTATAAATGTGAATTAATAATTCGAACGAACAAAGACGTACTGAAATCTGCATCGAATCTCGTCGTCCTCGCCCTTGTAGATCTCCTTACAGCACGCGAACTTTTTCTTCCAATAAAGCTGTCTTCACTGTCTTCCTCAAAATCATCTTCGGATTCGTCTGAACTGAAAAAAAATTATACTATACAATTAAAAGTACCGCTCCTGAATTTACTGGCAAAATGGGTACGTACCTGGACCCTTTGAAATCTTCATCTGAATCATCAGCCTCGTCGTCGCTGTTCACTTCGAGATTATTCAATCTCTTGGGTTTTTTCCGATAACTCAAAGCCTTCTTCTTGTTTTCGCTGGCATCCTTAGGAACCACTGGAGGTAAATCCTCGAAACCATTCTTTTCTGCATTCCTTTCCTCTTCTTCTTTGGCGGCATTAACAATGGTCGCTATATCTTTGCCGCGACCCAGAGTGTGAGTTTTTTCTACCGGCGTAGGTGGTTCCTCCTGAAGAAAAAATTCATTATTTTCAATAATCTAACCTTAGAATTGTCTACTAACCTGTAAAGCTGAATTTATCAAATCGTCGTAATCTTGGAACTTGTAACTGTGCGCCTGTCGTCTCTGCCTTAGTTGGTAGATCGGTTCGTCGCTGTCGCTACTGCTTCCAGAAGCAGAACCGGAACCGGAACCGGCAGAACTCGCCTCAGACGCTGACAGAATCTCTCTCCTTTTATCCTTCTTCTCTTTGGCTGGTAATACATTATTCAAACTTATTCCTACATATGCTAATCTCTCTTTTCGTCGATCTTCCATTTCTTTCTTCACTAGCATTTTGTCGAACTCTACAAGTTTTTGATGCAATTTCTCCAACAATGTTTCCTGAAATTTTATTGAAATAGTTTAGGGAAATTCAGAATTATCATTATGTAACAGAATCAATTACAAGAATCTCAATAGATATAGAATAAAAAAGAATAGAATAAAATAACCTAAAGGTGAGTGTTACTTCAATGGGACAAAAATCAACCAATTGTTTATGCGCAGCTCATCTACTAGAACAAAACGAAGCCTTCCAACATACAACAATCATCCACTTCAACCCAACCTTCTCAAGGTTGGGTTCAACTGAAATAGAATCTATTTAAAATCCTATGACAAGAAAATTAAAATATTTCTCTCCATCTACACCTACCAAACATGGAATCATGTTTCATCAGAAATATCACTGAAACTAGAGTAAAAATTTGATGTAAGGGGTCGTTCGTGAAATCCGAAAAAGGAAAAAAAAATGATCATAACCTCAGCACACATTTACAATGTTAGAAGTAAATGACAAACATAGACTCAGGTAGGTAACGGAAATTGTAACCTGTCAATATCAATGTACAAAATAGAAATCGCTGAAGTGTAAAAATCTATGATTTCCCAAATCTCGAACCAATTTTTTCGTGATAACGACAGAAATCCCAAACGAATAGAACTTGACATGCGCTTTACAAAAGACAGTTGCATCAGCGAATAAAACATTACCTTACTTCACAGTTTTTAGGCATGAGTATTATGACTAATGTTACGTAATGCATTCTTGTGCATTCTATTCGACTATACAGACTATAAACAAATCATTGAATGATTCAAAAATAAAATATAGGTTCCTAGAAAATATAGAATCATTATACAATTCCTTATCCTTGTTTGGGTAATTTTATCATTTGTGAAAGTTGAAACTCTTGAGAATGTTTACTATTTGTTCAGTTTCTGAACAATAGCATGTGTTATTGCAAAACATGTTAAATCCATAACTGCAAACTATATTTTATCCTATATTTGTTCAATCCAAAGATGAAATTTCAAAGTTACAGATAATTATGAATTCCCATAAAAAATTGTAGATTCAATAAAACACATGAGTAAATCTTACATTATCAAATAAGTTCTCCATCCTTCTTAAAGATGAAAATCATGAAAACGAATTGCGGAACGAGTTAAAAAATTAAATTGTGGTTGTCATTGTTCGTTAGAAGATAGGGTGTCCCCAATATGGGATATGAGGTTCCTTATCATGCCTTCGATGTCCACCGATCTCAGTCCCCTGAACTTTCTCGTATAGGAATTTGTGAAACATGAAATTTTCAAGACAGTTTAAAGGGGTTCGAGGTATTTATCATTGGAATTTCAGAATGCCGTTGAATGATGAGAATTATCAGAAGGAGTAATAACAGTTAGGGCATATGATCTCACGGACTTTTTTGTTTACAATGATGAGTACGATATGAAGTACATTATTTTTATATATCATCAATAGTTTTCGCAGCACACCAATTAATTACTTCAATACGCAAAATTTTGATACCTTATGTTATGTTATTAATTTTTGTAGGAACCTCCGATTTTCCTGAAATTTAAATATAGCTAGTTTAATTCATCTCAAAACAAAAAGTTCTAAATGCGAGATTTCGCAATGTGTAGACATATCGAAGAAAAATATTTTTCAAGGGACAATATTGAACCTTCCGTAGAATGTTAAATATCCTCCCTTGAAGGAGCTAGTTTTCCGATCTACTCTTCTTAATCACCGGTAACCGGGGCCACCGGGAAGTGGTACAGCACAGTCAGATGTCTCGAATAGGAATAATGGACTGCAGTTTCGGTCCCGTTTGACCTCCTCAGCATTATCTACCCACTCGTAACAAAAGGCCATGCCGTTACCTACTCATCTCAATCCGCTGGAGCGAACGCAATAATATAAATATCACTGCGCCCCCGAACGAACCGAAACAGAGGCTGCCTCACCAACGCCCCGCAAAACTGCAGTCCATTATTCCTATTCGTGACATCTGACTGTGCTGTACCACTTCCTGGTGGCCCCGGTTAACGGTGATTATGAAGAGTAGATCGGAAAACTAGCTCCTTCAAGGGAGGATATTTAACATTCTACGGAAGGTTGAATATTGTCCCTTGAAAAATAGTTTAATTCACATAAAATGTGTTTCCATAGGCGAAAAATTTTTCAAAATTGGTTGATTGTTTAAAACACTCCTTAAAAAACTGTTGGCTCTTGAAAGCCTCGCTAACACCAACATAATGCGAAGTGTGCATCATCGAGGTGCAAGATTGGAGTCCATGGCTGTGAATCATTTTCCGCGTTAATATCAGCATGTTTTAGCTAGTACTGAATGAATATCTTAATATAGTAAGTGAGAGTGAGTAAAGTCAAATACAAATATACTTACATGTTGACAGGTGGGGCAGAACCAATCGCCTTCGGGAATAACAAATAGAGCTGGACGAAGACAAGAGCAATGCCAACCGTTATCACATTTATCACAGAGTAATATCCATTCGGGATGGTCCGATTTTCCGCATTTTTGACATTGGAATTCCTCCTCAGCCTCGTCGTCTGATTCCTCTGTAAATTTTAAAGGAGAAGTCTTGTACTCTTCATTTTTACCTATACGTCTTATCTACTTTCTCACGCAATGTGCGTCGATATGAAATACATAAGTATACGTTCAACAATTTTTTTTTAATTCTTTAACGTGATCTATTTCTACCTTTCGGCTAATGACACACCGGAGAATTCTGTCACCTCACTAACCCGGGAATTTTGCCGAACCCCTCTCGTGTCGAGGGATGGGATCTTTAACGTCCAACACATCTCTGTTATACAGGACCGACGGCTTTACATTTCCGCCGCAATATGGACGCTCAAGCGATTCCCAGAATCCGAAAAATCGCACCGACTTTGTAAGGATTGATTGCGACTTCTGGCTCTTATCAAAAAAGAAAAATGCTTTGACCGTATTTATGCCATTCCAGAAATGTTTCCAATCATTATTTCAAAGTTGGGACGAGCACCTTGGTAGCCAAGGATAGTAGTTAGAAATAGCTTGATTGAATTATGATGTAACCTTTTTATTTGGTTTTAATAAAATACACTGCGCCAATAAATTGAAGCATAAAATCGAAAACTCAAATTTATTCAGGAGAAATTTAAATATGTTAAAGAATTATTTTTCCAGTAATTCACCAGCACTAAGGAATGCTTGAAAACAATCGAAATGAAATTTTTCTCGTAGAAGTTGAAATTAATCTAATGATGAAAAATGTTCAACATTTGGAAAATCAAAGTCTCAAAAACTTGTATTCTGATCCATTTCTTCCGAAATTTCGACCAGTCTACTCCGAACCTCATTCATGATAGCTGGCTCCCTCATCTTCTATTGAGAATGTTTCAGACATTCTCGATGGAATTGAGGTTCCTAACGATATGAGCTTGGTAAGGTCTGGCGTTATCACGCATAAACAAAAAGATTTCACCCATGTTTGACGCAAATGGTATATGTTCTTCTAAAATGTCTATAACGCATCTGTGAACTGAATACTCATCTAACCTAACCTAACCAACTGACCCGTCCGGTTAGAGCTGGGCCTCAAGCTGCTACACGAGGCCTCAAACCATATTCCCTGAGACGTTGTCGTATCGTTTCAGTGCTGATTTGTACTCCAGTGTTCAGTCCAAGCTCAGGGTGCCTAGCAGTATCGAACCGTTATCTCAACGAGAAAATTCTTAAATAACGGTCATAGATCGCCATTGTTGCCGGGTCGTGATTCGCGTTGCAATATTACCGGAAATTAAATTTTTCAAAAAGAACAAACGTTACTCGCAAAAATTGATCAACAACTGCTCTTATCAATTTGTGGTGGTTTCTTGAAAAATCTGAATTTATTTTTCATGAGGGACGTGCGCCAAGAAAAAACATCGAATTTTGTAAGCATATGTCCGGACATGTACAAAAAGAAAACAAGTGTTAATAATTAGTTGCCTACCAAAAAGAAATTTGAAATATTGAAATTGTGCGTTAATCTTTTGGCGCACAGTAATTTAATGATTTCTTTAATACCTGTAAATTATTTGTTGAATCAAAACCGTCAACATTTGATGAAAGTATAGCTACGAAAGTTGTCGTGGGCATTTACCTTTTCTCGCAGTTCTCGCTCTTTTAAGTGGTAACTGCTCATCAGTTTCCAAGTCACTTTCCGGAGAAAATTCGTGGTCCGACTTGAACTGCAAAGGCTCCTCCTCGTGAGGTTCTTCGTATTCATACTCACTCACTTCTTCTTCCTCTTTGCCCGAATTTTCGCTATCGTCGCTACTAGTATTCCAACCTATAGATATCTTATTGTGTTTCTTTTTCTTCCTTCCTCTCTTTTTTTCAATCACCGGCGAAGAAGGAGCTGGCTTCACTTCCTCTTCAATTCGTTTTCTCTTGCCCGCTTTAAAATCCTAAGAAGAAAAGGATTTAGTTCTTTATTCTTTGGAAATGAAGATATCGAACAAAGTT
This sequence comes from Cryptolaemus montrouzieri, assembly GCA_013387265.2. Classification (NCBI taxonomy): domain Eukaryota; kingdom Metazoa; phylum Arthropoda; class Insecta; order Coleoptera; family Coccinellidae; genus Cryptolaemus; species Cryptolaemus montrouzieri. The sequence continues at coordinate 34,919,056 of JABFTP020000103.1, forward strand.
ATCTGTCTATTTTTAATTACTGAGTAAAATAGATTTGTTACAAATTTGAGAAGTAGAAAAATTAAAATACAAAATTAATTTGAAAAATATTACATACATTGTTTAAAAACAAAGACATAAATTTTGATTACAAGCAGAAAACTTTGTGGTGATACCATATAATTACCACAATCATAAAGAAGTGTAGCCAACTCCTATTTCCAATAAGGAAAAATTTATATATACTTCCTCCATTTGTGAGAATTTATTCAAAAAGAAACAGCCGAAACTATTTGGTTCAATATAATTCACAAAAAGTTCAATACTTTTTGATTTCATGAAGATATAAATCAAACAGAATTTTGATTTCATTACCTTTCAGTTCGTAACATGAATTGGAAGAATAGTTAAAGTTATCAGACTTTCTGAAAGTACTAAAAAATATCATTTTAGAATTTGGAAACTGAGAAATTGCAAAAGTACTGGCGAAGAAGAAATTCTAATTAAAATAAAGCCACATGATAGGAATGAATCTATTTTATCAGAGAAATTATTGCTCCTTAATTCTCTAAAAATACTGGAAAAACTAAAGCAGCATTTTTGAGATCAGTATTGATTGAATTACAGAAAAAGAAGAAAACAACAATGCACTTAAATATAAATAGAAGTTCAACACACTCACATACTTTATATTGTACATTTTACAACATATCTAATTTACCTTCAACATATTGTTTATGGTCCACATACAATTTGAGAAAATATTTTCAACTTCAACCAGATCCTAATAAAATTATTGAAATACCTAATAAATGAGAAAATAACTGACAGAAAATTGAATCTGTATTTCTAATAAAATTATTCAGAACCAAAGAAAAGTTATTTCACTATTGCAATAAATTCCGGCTAAAACCTTTGAATGAAAAATAGTTAAACAATTTCCTTTTATTCCTTCCAATAGAAATGAATGAGAGGATCACATCCTGAAGCAATCTTCGGACTTCGAAAAATAAACAGATATTAAGACAGATACCTTTATTCAAACTTTCTTTGAATTACATCTTTTTTACCTTGTCGTCAATTTTCTTCTTTTTCTTTTTTGCAGAGGTATCTTCCTCTTCTATCTTTCTTCTAGTAGCGTCTTCTTTAATCTTAATCTGTGCTAAACGTCTAGACTGTCTCACCGGAGCTGGGGATTCTGCGATAGCAGAATATTCCTCCTCTGTTACCCCGAGATTTTTGAGCAATCTCCCTATAAGAGAAAAGGAACATCATATCTCAATAATGATAACATGCGAATTTATCGATTAAATATTTTACTATTTACCGCCACTACTATGTGGCCTTGGTTAACGATGAAGAGTGGATTGGAAAACCAGCTCCTTCAAGGGAAAGATATTCAACATTCTACAGCAGGTTGAAAATTTTTTCCTGAAGAAAAGTCCAAGAAAAATGAAATTTATTACTTCGTTCCATACCATTTGAGTGAAAGAAGTTTCTGCCAAATAGAAGTGTGAATTCAAATATCAAAGATATGAGCACTGGCTCTACTAAAGAAACATCATATTCAATCCTATTAACTAAAAATATTATAAGGTTTGCAGCCAGGTATCCAGAGCAGCTTAAGATGTCCAAAGGGCCTTCAATGTCTAGCACACCCCAAAAATTAGTTTTGCAAATTAGCAAAACTCCCCTGGGATGCAGGGAACAACACAAAAAAGACCTTCAAATACTAAACTTAAATATAAGCCTATCAATAATAAACTAGAGCATTTGAAAAACCTATTGGATGAAATGGACATTGACTTGGCTATAATATGCATGCAGGAGCCCTTACCTGACCAACTTAATATTCCGAGATTTTGTATCGAAGCTCACTTGTCAAAGAAAAAGAGATGAGAAAAACGAAACGGTTGCTTGCGTAAGCTGCTTAGGCAATCGCTAAAGGATATAAATGAAATTCAAGGATTGTTGTGAAGAAATTGAATAAAATAGAATTGGCAACTTATAGACCACCATAGGAATAATGATCATATGGGATTTTTTTGTTGATCTTTAGGACCTGTATGTATGAAGTAAGATGTCAATATTGGCTGATTAAAAAATGGTGAATCAAAGAGAGATCTGAAAAGAATTTCGTTTTGGTTCCGCCCTTCGTGGAGCCTTCCAAGAATTACAGAAAGCAACTAGAACACTGATTAACAACATCTTTTCAAATGATATAAACAGAATTACACAAACATCAAACAATAAAACTAAGTTACTGCTTAGTTGCTCAAGCATGGGAAAGAAATCTACGAAACTGGAACTGGACTTTCTATAGAACCGGGAAGAATGTTCATATCCCAAAAAAGAAATAACTGGAGGGACAGAGATGGCAGTTGCGTTTTTCAGCTCAAACAGCCTTTAATGTATGTAGTTTGGATACTTTAATGGAGATGTTTGATAGAGCCTACCCCGAAAAGTATAGCCACAGCGTTTCTAGAACGACATAGGGTCCTTTAGAAAGAACAGCATACCTTTCTAGAAAAAAGGTCAACCTGATCAAGAATGGTGAGAAGTGTAAAGTGTAAACTAACCTTTCAAACTGATTTAAGTAAAGCTATCGACAGTATAGTTCACCTGACAATTCCCCGAAACTCGAGTTCTAGGAACGAGGGATGTCTTTTATATTTTGCATGCTTGGACATAGAAGACACCATTAATCAACTACGATTTGATAATATAAATAACATTTCAGTTCTATGCATGCTATATTTTAGCCACAACAAACTGTCAATGTATAAAAGTTAGTTGAAATTTAAGATCATTTTCGCGGAATAATTTTCTACAAGAATGTCTCGGCGAGTTGGTTTCTGTTTTCGGCAATAAAAATCCACACCGGTCAATAGTTTCCTGTTGGTATAGGGAACTTAAACTCAAAAGGGTTAGACATGGGCAGGTACACAAAAAGCAGTGCTCACTTAAGAAAATGTGAATGCTATGCATAAGATCGTCCACGAACATATCGGGAGATTGAGATATAATTGCGGATTTCAGAGACCTCAATACAAACAATTTTGCACGTGTGATTGCGTGTGAAAAAATTAGTTTCCCGTTGGATACCGCATCTATTGACCGAAGAACGAAAAGCTGTAAGGGTGAATTGGTGTCAAAAAACTCTGAACCACTTTAAGTTTGGAAAGTTTAAAAGCGTTTACAAGATTGTTACCGGTGATGAATCTTGGATTTATTGATACGAGCCATAAAATAAGCGCCAATCTACTGTTTGGGTGTTGCAAGGGAAAGAAAAACCGACAAAAATCATCAATCAAGTGTCTCCAAAAAGATGATCGAAACGTTTGTTTCAAAAACAGGTCATGTAGTAACAATTCCTTCACAAAATCGATGAATAATTACTGCCAATTAGTACACAACCATTTGTTTAACGCAAGTTGTTAGCTAGCTTCGAGAAATCAACCTCGAACGGCGAAGTATCCTTCATCAAGACAATGCAAGTTCGCACACAACCCATAAAACAATTGAATATTTCACGCAAGAAAACATCGAATTGTTACATCAGCGTACAGTCCGGACTCTAGTCCCAACGATTTTTGTTACTTTTCCCAACATCAAGAACAAACTGAGTAGTCAAAGGTTTCAGTCTTCAGAAGAAGCTGTTGATGCCTTCCAATAGGCAATTTTGAATGTAGCAGCAATGATTAGAATAACTACTTCGTGTATTAATCTGCGCGGAGAACACTTCGAAAAACAATAAAGTCTTTCAAAGCTCTCAATTGTTGCTGAAGAGTTTCTTGGATGGTTGGTTTCAACAGGTGCGTTTCTGGGGTAGATGTTCTCAGTGGCAAAGGATCGATTTGGGTGTACCACAGGGATCTAGAAATAAAAGGGAGAGGGTGCCTTCAAGGATTGAAGAACATCTTCCTATAGAAGACACATTACTCTCTCCAAGAATCTCTTGATGATAATAGCCTATAGAATTGCATGTTGTTTTTGCTTTGTCATTGTTCAGATAGTTTTATGAAATTTTCAAACAAGTGCTGTGTGATATATGTATGTTGTAATTAATTAATAAAAGTCCCTCCACGTATATTTTGCTGGGTCAAATTTATTGTACCTGCTTTCGAATCACTGGTACAAAAACTAAATAAATGTAGTACAATTTTGAATTATTCAATTGAACGAATCGAACGAAAATAACTGTCATTACCCAAAAGCATATACCAATTACAAAATATACCCAATAAATTATCTTAACCCAGTTGCTGAATAAATTTCAACTTGTTCGAAAATTTATCTCAACATATAAAAATGTCAAACAAAGTGTCCCAAATTGTTTGATTTTGACCATTTCAGCCACTTATCAAAGAAAAACTGTCTGAGTGGTTCATGACTCGATTTTGGGCACACTTTGAAAAAAAAGAAACCGTGAAACCACTGTATGGCCTGGATAGCTATTCAGCGTCGATTTATTTCTTTTTTAACATTTGCTACCAAGATATGGAACTTTAAATAAAAAGGAATATTTTTGTGTTTAATCGTTAATACTTCAGAAACCAATTATCATGCACAACATGAAAGGACGGTTTAGAAAACTGAAATAAACCTTTCACAAGAAACTGTCGCAAGTTTTCGAATGCTCTGTATGTAATGAAATACAAAAATATTGATATTTAAATGATGTAACTAAATACTCACTATTTTTAAGTGCACTCTTCTTGGTAGAATCCGATTTCTGAGAAGCATTATCGCTATCCGAAACCGAAGACGCTCCCCCTCCTTTCTTCTTTGGAGCGACAACTTTCTTCGCAGCTTTTCCTTTAACCTCCTTCTTCACAGGCAACTGAACCGACTCATTTTCATCACTACTAACATCTCCCACCTCCTGTATCCTCTTCTCTTCTACACTCTTTCTCAGATTCAAATCTATCGTCCTCTTCACTTTCGTCTTCGCTCGTTTTCCGCTCGTTTCACCCGCCTCCAACTTATTCTCCATGATTTCCCTGCCGCGTTTCCTCAGCTTTCTTTTCGACTGCGCAGAAGTCGGACTGTTTGGATCATAATCGAAGGAGAAACTCGTTATAGACGTTACATTTTGATTGGACTTGCTCACGTCCTCCTCAGATACGGCCAAGGGATCAGTTTCCGTGTTATCGGCGGCAGCACTGTTACTATCTGCGTCAACGATAACTGCTTCTAGAGGTATGGGAGAATCGGTCGAGCCAGTTTCGTCGTTTTTCGATGTTTGAGGTTTTTTCATTTTTCCTTTGCCCTTAGTTTGAATAGGTGTTGGAGCGACATGAACTGCAACAGCTGGTCCACTAGCTCGCGTCCGTCGGGTAGATCGCGTTGCAGCGACGTCCACCACTGCTTTCGGACTCGCCGATTCAGTCGTTTCGATTTCGGGATCGTTTTGTTTCTTTTTTGAATCTGTATTTGTTTTAGATTCTTTTTGGATTTCCTTCTTTTTGACTGGTAATCTCTTTATTATTACTTTAGGAAAGTTTTCTTTGATTCCTACATCGTTTTCTTGTATCCTACTTCTTGTAACTCTTTTTCTTTTCGAAGGTGTTTCTTCGGAATCTTGTGTATCAATATTTTCGTCTGTTATCTTTTCACTGATCGTCTCGTCGTGCTTTGTGGACTCTTCTTTTTTATCTGACACGAGATCTTTCTGATCCTTAATCATCAACTTTTCTTCAATCTCCACCCTCTCTACAACTTCCAATTCTTGGGATTTTTCCACAGGGACGTTTCCTTCGTCAATTTTCGTTTCTGTAGAATCGATTTCCGAGCTTTTTTCTTCACTTTGCTTATTCACCACAGCATCAGATACACTACAGTCATCTTTCTCATTTTCATCAGTGATAGATACTTTTTCCTTGGAAGTGTTTTCAATTGATTTGTTAACAGTTTCGCTTTGTGTAGATGTAGCATCCTCATCAATATTCTTAGTCTCAATGTCTTTTGTAGTTTCATTTTCTTTTTTCTCTGCAACATCATTGTCATTTGTTTCCAATTCTGAAACATCTTTATTCTGCTTGCTTTCTATTTCAACAGTTTTCTCATCATCCTTTGAAAGTTCAGAAAGTTGTTCATCACCTTTTCCTTCATCAGCGACTTCAACTTCAGTTTGTTCACTTTCATGTTCCAAAACTTCAATTTCAGCTTTTTTAGTTGTAGGCTCTGAATCTTTAGCTTCACTTGTTTCACAGGGCCGTTCATCTACTTCTACTTCATGTGTTTCACTAGGTGGCTCTGATTTCTTGACCTCAGATTCATCAGGTTCTTGTACATCCTCTTCAGTTTTATCACAAACTTCTGATAAATCAACTTCAGTTTTATCATTATGATCTGAAACTTCAACCTTAGTTTCTTCAGGTTCAACTTCTGTAATTTTCAATTCATTCATACCAAGGCTGTCCCCTGCTTTTTCACTAATAGTTTCTGAAGCATCAACTTCATCAGATTCTTTAGATGTTTTCAATAAATCAGAATCATCTTCCTTCGTCTCTGCTGTAGTAATTTCATGTTCATCTTTTTCTTCACTATCTTTTTCATCAGATACTTGTTTACATGTCTCAACTTGTCTATCTACATTTTCTGTAGCTTTAGCATCATCATCCACCTCTATTTTCTCATCATCAATATTATTAGGCGACTTTTGCAGATCATCTTGAGGTGTTGAATCTTTTGTACCAAGTTCATCATTCTCTGAAACATGTTCTGAAGGCACTTTTTTCTCTTCCTGTACATCCACAAGCTCTTCAATATTAGTTTTACTATCCCCTTCTTTTCCGCTATCATTTTGTTGACAATTTGATTCAATCTCTGTATTATTAACATTGGAACTCTCTTCACATTTCCCACTTTTATTATGAATATTATTCAAGGAATTTTCTGTAACATTTTCACTTACTTTATTATCTGAAAAGTTATCTGAACCATTACTGGTATCTGGTAAAGTTTCACTTGGAGTTTTCTTCTCTTCCCCTTCTTTTGAATTTTCCAGTTCCACATCGCTCGAACTAGAATTCAACACTGGATTAGGTTTGACATTGAGTGAACCCGGTCCAAAGAAGAACGTCATTTTTTTCGGAGACGGCGTTTCTTCTTTGTTTTCTCTTTCGGGTTCCGACTCGGACGATTCCTTTTGGTCCCATCTACTTTTCTTGTTGGGATCTCTGGATAGAAAAGATTTGTTTTCAGTCTTCGAGTCTATTATTGTACCCAATTTAAAATTACTTAGATGCGATGTAGGAACTTGACCCGGTAACTCCCCGGCCTCCATCTGGGAGGACGGTAAAGTACAAGCGTTTGAATTTTCCACTTTGTTTTTCTCGTCGTTCATTTTTGGCGATTCTTTCTCGTTTCCAGTTTGGCAATCTCTACCCGAACCTTCACCGAAAAAAAACATCACTGGTTCTTCGATTTCATCGCTGATAATTATATCATCAACTTTCTCTTCATTCCCTGCCTTGCAATCTCTCCCTGATCCCCTTCCACTAAAGAACTGCACTGGTTCTTCGATTTCTTCGCCGACTATCGGATTACCAGATTTATTACTTTTACCAGAGCCGTTACCTTTGATTATCATTAATGGAGACTCGATTGCAGGCGAGACGTTGGCACCCTTGAAACGAGGTGGTTGTTGAACCCTCGCTTTTTTAACAATAGTTATTTCTGGTAGATCCAACTTCGGTTTCTTGGTGATTGTAAGTTCTGGTAAGTCTGGTAAAAAGTTGGCTTTGGGAGGTTCTTTAGGCTTCTCCATTAGTTCACTCAATGATTTAATTCTGAGCATAGGCCTCTTCACCTCTGGTTCCGGTTTCTTCTCTTCTTTTTCGACTTCACTATTTATTTCTGCTGGCTTCGCCACATTTTCATCATTTATCACAGACTTCTTCTCAGAATCCGATGTTTCTTTTTTAGGAATCTCCTTCGAGTCTGATTTTTTCTCTTCAGGCTCCACATCGATGGTAGGCTTTGATATCGAAGTTTTATTTTCTTCAATTACTTCTTTCTTATCTTCTTTCGGTTTGCTTTCGTCGGAGTTCTCAATTTGCCCTGTGTCGATGAAGGGTTTTTCCAGGAGGCTGTTGCTGTCTTCGTTACCTGCCGAGTCTGAACTCAACTTGGATTCGCCATCTGTTAATTCCGCTATTAATGCTAATAGACCTTCCCTATCTCTGTAATCGTGAAAAAAAAATAATTTTTTAATAATATCGATACATATTATTGATGTTTACATATCCATATAGAATGCACAAAATAAAAGATTACTGAAGATAATCAATTAGTAAAATTCTAATATTGTTGAGTATTTTATATTATTATTCGAGACTGGATTCCCAATATGATATACAAAGTTGCGGAGAAACATACAGTGTAGTTATGATGGGTCACTTCATCCGATGTGATGAAAATGTGAACTAATGAAGGTTTCATTGTATCTGGTCAATCACCCCATTTTTAGTTGTAGCACCTTCTCCACATGAGTTTAGCTTAGTTTTCATTAGAGGCTCGTAGTAGAATGATCATAATTAACATTTACTTAAATTAAATTAGTCACCCAGGGTGATCCCGTTATATGTACATTTCAAATAAGATATCTATAATTACTTAATTTGTTGAATATTTGAAAAACTGTGAAGTTTCTACGAGAATTATTTCACACTCACTTGGCTATGAGTTTCCATGTTTCTTCATCCGGATCTTCCTTGTAAATTCTAATCTGATAATTGTTATCGGTTTGAAACCAATAAGCTCGTCCTAATTTGTCCCGTCCAAGAGGTTGAGAACGCAAATCGTCAGCAGTCATCTTATTTACCTCATTCTTGAATTTCGTATTGTAATCAAACTGCATCTCCAACAGTTCCTATATTAGAAAAAAATCACAATTTTCTAACGAAAACTATAGTATGAATTATCCTAAAATTATATACAGGGTGAACAAACTGATTTTGGTAATTTCATCCACTACTGCAAGAGATAGCAAAAAACCATCAATCAGAGATGTATAGAGATCGATTTTTGAGAAACGCTAAAAACCGAATACTTTTTTTTCCTAATCTTTAGATAGATAACAGCTTCTGTCTTTGAATATTTTTCACAGAAAATTTCACTTTCAATATAGGATAATAGGAAAAAATCAGCTTCTTAAAAATGTTTTCACTTATATGGGCCTTTCTTTACTCACAGGAAAATCATGGCCCTATCATTTTTTTTTACTTTTTGGCTATATTAATACATAGTTTTGTTTATTAAAACACATAATATATAACCTGTTATTTAAGGAACCAAGCTTATTTCATAATTAGAATCACAATCATTTCATAAATTCGTGGCATTTAGATCATTTTAGTGGTCTAAATGCCACTAAAAACAGTCCTCTGTTGTGTCCTAATTCCGGTTCGAGTATGATTCGATTCGCTTTCTATCAGTTGTATTAAAAAAAACTCCTTAAACATAAAGAATATTGAATGCATGTGAACAAACAACAGTTATAATTTTAGAGTATTTTTTAGTACTAAAAACTAGTGTTCGAATCTCGTCCATACATTTTTTGCACAATTCTGTCACAATTTTAATATCGCAGCAGAAACATATTAAACAATATTGTGGCTTACATTCGCGTGAAACGGAACGTTAACAGTGTGAAGTTTACTCGGTCGCCGTGCTAAACAAGTCGCCGCCATTTTGCGCAGTGACAATTCCGCGTCTGTTTGGGTGCCACGCTTCTGTAGTATTGAATGAACATTCCTCTGGTGAGTCTATTATATGTTGTTTTAGGTGCTATAATTAGGTTTATTTTACAAAAAAAATTTCTCAGTATGATGACTTATAGTTGTTTCTCTGTTATTAAGTAATATTTAAACTGATATGTCGTACGACAATTTTACGTAAAAATAACAGTCCTCTGGAATTTTATAACACAGAGGACTGCCCAATGTGACAGAGGACTGTTTTATTTGACTTCCGTGTATTTTATTAATATTCTTCATTGTCTGCACTAACCTACTGCTTGCCAATAGCCTCTTTCTTCAATAGATTGGCCTGTCACGCTATTTCAGGTCTTTTCTTTTCTATCATTATGGATTTTGGAATATAAAATAATACGTACCTAGTAACTACCTATGTTTTTGAGTCCGTAGCTCCCTAACGAGTGGACCGATTTGCATGCGGTTTTTTTTAAATATTAAACGTATGTTTTATTGTTTTAGTATTGCCGCAATTTTGAAATAAGCAACACAACGTTTTGTCGTCCACGTTCTTTCTGGGTCATAACACCAATTGTAAACGAACGTGACACGTGCATGTGCATAAAGAACGCGAACATCGATCTGAAACTGTCAGCATCGCACAGGCGAAGAATTTTGACTTACAATAGTTACACTACACTGCTTGAAAAGACATGTTGTACTCGATATGAAGAGCTATGTTTGTCACGAACCTGCCACACCTGTATTGACAAGAATCCTGACTACAAGGAGTTTGATGATAGCAAACCTATTGATTTTGAAAAATGGATATCTGAGAAACAAACTTACAACGACCCCAAGACCAAGAATGCTCAAACAGTTACCAAATAGCTAAAGAAAACGTTCACGATTCGCCCTTGAGAACTAATAGAAGAGTTGCACAAGCATTTGGAAGCCTATTATCAACATGAGAGGAACATTACCCCTCAATACAATGCTATCAAGCAATACAAGCAAAACCTTAAAGACGAAGACGCTATCATACATATGGATTTTTCAGAAAATTATTGTTCCAAATAGTCAAGAAATACAAGCATTTCATTTTGGAGGGTCGAGACTTCAGCTAAGTCTTCATACTGTGGTAGTGTATATCACGTCTCTATCTTGTCTTATTGTAACGTTTCCGAAAATCTCACACATTCACCAGCTGCTAATGCCACCTATATGCCGCATTTGCGGCCAATCTTTAAAATTTTCCCGCATAGCATAAAGAGCATCCACTTCGTCAACGATAGACCCGTTAATCAATACAGAAACAAAACGATGTTTTACATCCTGGCATCAAGGCTTCAATAAGACGTTCTAAATGTCAAGAAGTTCACCTGGAATTATTCAGAGAGTGGCAATGGCAAAGGGGCCCCTGATGGCATTGGAGCGACCTGCAAGGGAACCGCTGATGCCGTCGTCGCTAAAGGAGGTGATATCCAAGAATTGACAGACGACCCTCAGAATGAAGCAGTTAATTTAAAAAGCTTTAATGGCACTCTAAAAATACATTGAGTGAAGGCTGAAATATTAAGAAGTCCAGCATTTCAATTTAGAAGTGTTGGAGTACAAAAACGAGACAAAACATAACATAGATGATATTTACACAGACTCTGAAAGTGAAAACATGAACCCACAGGATTCCACAATGGAGACCAACCACGCTGTACTGGCTGGACCTAGTTCAATCAACCAACAGAATTACACCATCGGTCATTACATAATCAATAAGATAGGACGGAAGAAGGCGAACTAACAGTAACCTTCTTAAAAATTTGTGATGACAAAGGTCACACATTCAGAGTCGACGAAAATGATATTTCTGATGTGTCCTTTGACAAACTATTATAGAAGTTGAAAAACCCAGATATCGCCCTAAAAGGGAAACATATATTTTATTATTTTAATATATCTGTACCTGTTTTTGGGAAATAAGTGTGCATTGATAAGTAAACAAGGCTGATTTGTAATACCTTAGCTTAATTTTGATCATAATTGATAAATATTTAGTAATTTAAGTATTTAAATTCTGTGCGATACAGTATGTAATGAAAAAAAGAATTTATTTGATTACATTAAATAATTAATAGTGTTTGTCTTCATATAAACATTGACATAAACAGTTCTCTGGGTGAAAAAAACAGTCCTCTGGATGGCAAAACAGTCCTCTGCCGCATTTTTTTACAAAATCGCCTATAATTCGAAAAATAAGGGAAAATTACACTGGTTTCTTGTTTATATGTATTTATATTGTAAGTATCTATCGACTAACATATTTTTAATTGTCTAGAAAAATAGGGTTGGGACAACTGTAAATAGACAAGTTTCCAGTTAGTAGAGAATGGCCCATATCTAAAATGATTTGAAATACAAAGATTTTCTTCCTCAAAATTCAATAATGATGAATATTCAACCATAGAAATAATTATCTATGGCGAAATCAGCAAAACTCAGCTGTAGTTATTTTCAAATGAAGAAATCACAGATAAATCTAAAGGAACTATAGATGCTTGTCAATAGTGAAGTGAAGCCACAGAAAATTTTGTCATAATAATTGTTATCTACCTGAATGAAATTTTCTATAGTTCACGTTTGAAACAAGAAAGATGTCATCTAAAAAGTAATTCGGGAATCCAATTTTTTTTATTAAGTGTTGTATTCCGTTCTTAAAAGTGACTCTTGAAAATTCTTCAAATATTCATCCACTTACCTTTAGAGCTCTCAGTTTGATTGGCAATCTGGTCTTCTTATAACCGAATCTCTCTATCTCCCATGCATCCTTGGATGAAAATGTGTGACACATATTTATTAGTGCCCGTTCCCATCTTTCCACTGTAACATTTTTCTTAGTTTTCCTTAGTAGCTTGATATGCAAATTCATAAGTTCGGGAGAAACTGAAAAAAGGAAAATGAACAAAATATTAATGAAAAAGAAAAGAAAAGCATAGTAGCTAAATATTCAAACATTTGAAATTTATTTCCTTGGCAAATTGCAAAAATTTTGCTTGTGGACCAATTAATAAATAAACTAGTATTAAACAAAAATAGAGATAAATTAATAGTTTAATTCAACAAAACTCGATAGAAAACAAATAAATTCATAAAGAATATGCAAAATTGTGAACTACATATTTGTTTTTACTCTTATTATATTGATCCCTACTTCTGGAAACTTTACCCTTCATATTGAATATTCTCAAATAAAAATCACAAATTTTCTTGAAGATGAAGTACTGAAATATTCATTACTTTTGAAAATTGACAATTAATGATAAAAAATGATGAAAAATCAGATTTGAAATAGGAAGGATATTGCAAGTGATATATTTTACTTTTATGAAATTCTTACTGGAAAACAAGTACTACCAATCTTAGTCATAAAGTATTTCCTTATTTACATGACATAACTACTTGATTTGTAATTATATACCAAAATATTTGAATATTACACACTACAGTGAGTACTAATGGTGGGTGTGAATTGCTTAGTTACTACAAAATCTAATTTCAAAGAAAGTATGAAGTATAAGGAGAAAAATTATAAGCAATTATCAATTTCATCAAATTATTCTCAAAGATATATCTGTAAAATAATAACGGAGACCGCATATCAATGTTTATCTAAACACTAAACACAGAAGAGTGCTTCTTCCATGTTACTTTGCTAGTAATGTACAATTGTTTGTAAATGAAAATATGCTTACCTTCCTGATTATTTTCCAGCATTTGCTGTAGCTCAACAAAATCTATACTTGCTAGTCCACATGATCCACCGAATTTTTCCATAAATGCACAAATGATAGCGAAATTTGGATCATTTTCGCAAGAAGCTTCAGTCTCTGACGCCATTATCATCACTACTACTGACAAGCAGAAGACGTTAACAGTTTAGATAATTCATCTTCCATTTGCAAAGCTATATAAACCCACAGAAATTAAGCTTAATTTACGTTAACTAACTTACGAATAGATTCATATCGCAAAATGTTTCAAGTTTATAAAATAAAAAAATATTTTCAACTTGGACTAGGACAACAAACAACTTCGACGGCAACTATAAAACACAGAATTACGTATTGAAAAAATAAAAAACGGAAGTTGGCATAGAACTAATTTTCTTCTTTTTGGAAAAGTTTCTTAACACAATTAGTTCAATATTACTCAAATTGTGATAGTTTTTACACAAATTAAAAGAAATAAGGGATTCCTACAAATGTAAGAATTTTCGATCATAGCCTGGAAACTCAGAGAAAAACAAATCAATTGATGGCCAAAAAAGATTATGATATACGTTAGATTGAAAGGAGATAATACTTAACCAACCTCAAAATTTATCAAATCCAAACGTCATCTGGGTTTCAGAGTTATATGTGCAATTGTTATTATTCAATTCTTATTCAACGATCGCCAAATTCTTAAAGTAATGAGTAATTATCAAATAAGCAAATCATCAGTAAGTATTAAGAATATAGGTTACGAATAAATTTTCATTACCAAAAACATTTTGCAGCTTTTGAGCTTAAAAGCAGAAATCCTAAGAAAACAAGAGGAAGTCAAAGGTAAAATACGGGTAAATGAAAAGAAAAAGGTACCACTCGTTATCAAGAACAAGGGTGTGGAAAAAAGAAATGAGAGAGATACTATTGAAGATTTAGATGCCTTAGAACAGTCCAGGTATTTGAAACTGTTTTAATTAAAAAGATGAAGAAAAATTATTTTTCAATTATGCTTTATTGGAAAGCAATTCAGAATAATTCTCTTTACAGAATAGCCTTAGAAAAGAAAGCAAAATTATATGAGAAATTATCAAAATCAAAAGTGATAGATGACAATCCAGCGAGTTTTCAGAATAGATTCTTGGTACGTTTTAATGATAAGAATAAAGATGAACCTTTAGTTAATGAGAGCAATTGTAGTGAAGATGAAGATTTATCACAAGATTATGATGATCCTAGTGATTCAAATGAAAAATGGTATGTTTTGATGAAATAATGCTATGGGCATTTGTTTATATAAATTTTTCAGGGTAGAATATGTAGATTGCCTAGGAAGGACAAGAACTTGTTTAAAAAAAGATCTGCAGTATTTTCAATCCAGGGATAAGGATTACAAACGAAATGAACTCAATCAGGAAGAACCTGAAGTAATTGATGAAGTGAGTGAAGTAAAAGATTCTGATGAGAACTTGGAGCTATTATCAGATGATATGAGAAGGGATTTACTGAGACAGCAATGGGAAAAGGAAGAAAATGAGTTGAGAGACAAAGATAATATACATTATCAAGATGTTTTATTCAGTGGTGAGTAGATTTCTTTTAATTCACTCTACTTCTTCTTCATGCACGACGCTCTTATGGGCTGTGCCTGAATTGTCGAATCTGGTCACCTTATGAGTGGAATATTCGAAGAGTATGTATTCCGTTATTTCGTCATTTTCTAGGCAACCACAGTACTGTGTGGTTTCCAACAGTCTCATTATGTGTAAGTGTTTATTGAGTTGGAGTTCCGTCAATAGGCCAAGTACCATCCCAATAGACTTTTTGTCAAGGGACAAACCCTATTTTCTTATTGCAGCCCTTTTATGAGCCTTTTTGACTGTCTCAGTCCCGAGATTCCTGCCCAATAGTTTAGGGCCTCGGTGCTGTTCCAATTTTGAAAGAGGGAGAGAAAGGGAATTATGTAGGTCCATGAGATAGTCAAGATAGTTACAATGACACAGTCTCCTAGAGCAATTGTAATATTTGCCCTCAGGCCATGGACGCCGATGCCTGCACCCATCCCGGTTTTAAACCCCTCTGTAAACCAGGTGGAGCCAGTTCTCTAATTTCATTGAGGGATGTAGTCCCGAAATCAGATTTCTGTCACTCCACATGCCTCTTTTCCACAGCCTCAATGAGGCTCTCATGGCTGTCTCCTCTTCCACTATGTGTAGAGGAGGAACGCCCAGATAACTTACGGCAAACCCAGAGTGTATTTTGCGCTTGTCTATTCATGTGATCATCCCAATTTAGTTTGGCGTCAAGCATCGCACCTAAATATTTTACTTGTTTAACTTGTGTTAGTTCCTTGTTAAAAAGAATTGGTGCCTTGGAAGGCGGTAATTTCCTTATACGAGTTAATAGAATCATGTCTGTTTTGTTTGGATTAACAAGCAGGTCGTTTTCTCTGCACCATTGTTCACTCATTTGCTGAGCGTTCTGTGCAACTTCGCATATGGTGTGAGGTTTTTCCCACAAACAAGGGATACCAGATATCGGAATAACCCACCGCAAAATGCCCAGCATCAGCGAGGCCCGCAAGGAGCCCATCCAGCACAAGGTTCCAGAGGAGAGGAGATGTACTTCCCCCTG
Source organism: Cryptolaemus montrouzieri (assembly GCA_013387265.2). Classification (NCBI taxonomy): domain Eukaryota; kingdom Metazoa; phylum Arthropoda; class Insecta; order Coleoptera; family Coccinellidae; genus Cryptolaemus; species Cryptolaemus montrouzieri. The sequence continues at coordinate 34,935,131 of JABFTP020000103.1, forward strand.
GAGACATCACCTGCTGGCGGTCCCCAAGACAGTCATCTCGCCGTGCTGAGCCTCGATGCACCTAGTCGACAGCAGACGTCCCACCCACCTTGCTATGGTGTTGTCAATTCCTCTATCTACGATAGCTTCATCTATCGACCTATAAAATGTGTTATCAAAAGCTCCCTCTATTTCTTGGAATTTTCTTAGAGTGACTTCGCCTTTTTCCAGTCCTTTCTTTGAGTGTCATGTAAGGGGCGTTTTGCTAGGGTATTCTCCTCAATATATCTTTCTGGTAGTCTCTCCATAATCTCCAGTAAGAAGAAGGTTAAACTAATTGGTCTAAAATCTTTGGCGATTTCATGCACGGTCTTGCCCAGCTTGGGAATAAAGACGACCCGACCCCTTTTTCAGGGGTCTGGAACGTATCCCAAGGTTAAGCAGGATCTGAAGATGTGCATTAAATGCATAACTATTTGGTCCTTTTCTTTCATTAAATGTGCAGGGTATATACTATCTGCTCCTGATGCTTTGTATTGTTGTTGCCCATCGAACCCTTTCCACTGTAACGACCATTGAGGCTATGTTCCAGTTTATTTTGTCAGCATGTCCATTCGGCTTTTGGGTTGCTGTGTTGCTGATAAGGAAACCTGGGAAGTGAACTTCTGTCATGTGTCTCAGTGTTTCATCCTTCGTCTGTGTTTTTACTCCTTCTGGTGTATAAAGACTTAGGATGTCAATCGGTCCTACTGCAGAGAGGATGCGTCGAAGACGGTTAGTACACCCTCTATTTCCTCGCAGTAGAATTTCCATGCTTCTTTTTTGGATTTTTTGATCAATCCCTTGTATGCCCTTTGGGTCTCTTTGTATTTGTCCCAATTGCTTTTTGTGCTAGTGCGCATCGCTTTTTTTAAGAAGAGCCTGCTTTTAGCCCTTAGGGCTGCGAGTTCTACTGTTCACCATTGGGTTTTCTTCCTGTCTCTGTTGTATTGTATAGGGCAGCTGTTATGCTATGCAAAAGTGATGCTGGTTTGCAGTTTCTCAACAGCAATTTCCAGATCCTTGATGTTTTTCAGTGTCTTAGCTATCGGTTCCACCATTTCCGATAGTTGTTTCCGGTATCGCTTCCAGTTGGTTTGTTTGGGGTGCCTGTAAGGTACTGGTTGTTGTTTCGGTACAATTGTGATGTCGGAACAGATATCTCAATGGTCAGAGGGATACTACTTCAGCGGCCACTCTCCAGTTTCTAATTTTGGGGGTGAATTTTTCACTGCATAAAGACAGGACCAAGAATTCTTTTCTATTCGATGCGACGAAAGTTGGTTCGTTTCTTTTGTTGAGAAGTGTAAAGTTTGTGCTAAACATCACAAATGTGCTATTTGTGTAGCCTTTTCCATCTGTTCTGACTGCTACCAGGTCTCTGAAACAGAAATTAGGTAATATGTGTGTTTTAATACTATTAGAGACAAGAACGCATGTCCTAGGGGTCAAGGTTCTTGTATTAGATTCACTTTACTTAGTTATGACGAAAATTTTATTAATGAATATTTCTATTTGTTTTTAGAGGCTCGAACACATGGTGTCGGTTACTATGCATTTTCGAAAGATGAAGAAATGAGAAGACGACAACAAGCGTCTCTGCAAAAACTAAGGGAAGAATCACAACGAGAACAGAAGAAATGTCAAGATTTGAAAATCATGAGAGAACAACAATTAGCTGCCAGAGTTAAAGCCGCTAAAATGAGAAAAAGAGCGAGGTTAGGATTACCTGTTGAAGACGAAGAAGAAGAAGGTAAAAATAAGTTTTTATTCATTATTACTATATTTATTGTCTCCTTCGAAAAAGATCCCTTGAGAAGCCACACAGTGCTGGAAATCAGATACTGAAATAGCCTTCAGCTAGTTGGTTACAGCTGTTTGGGCGTTTTTTTGTGTCCCAAAATGAGATCCTTCAAGCTGATTTTCAATTCTCAGGAAGAGTAAAAAGTCACAAGGACAAGTCTGGTGAATAAGGAAGGATCCGCAAGAATATTTGACTGGCATTATTGAAATTGCAGTGTGATATGGCGCTTTGTCGTGATGCAACACTGAAAGTTAGTGGCACATGAAAGACTATTTTACGGAATATTGCAAGGGCGTCTTGTATTGATTAACCGTTTGGCCTTCAGACACAAACTCTTTTGGACAATTCAGTGCCTATAAAAAAAAAATCAGCATGCATTTCATCTTTGACTTGCTCATTCGTGCTTGTTTTGGACCTTGGAGAGGTTACAGTATGCAACTCCATGCTCTGGCGTTCGGTTTCTGGGTCGTTCTCGAACGCCCAAGATTCGTCATCAGTAATGACACGTTCCAGAGAACTGGAATCATTTTCAATCGATCCCAAAATGTCAAGACTTCTTTCTTTCTGAGATCCTTTTGATCTTGGGAAAGGTTTTTCAGAACCATTTTTGCACAAATTCTTCTCATCCCCAATTCATTGGTCAAAATCTGATGAACGGAGGTGTGATTCAAATTCAACTGTTCCGCGATCATTCTGACTCAACCGTCGATCTGAACGCACAAGAGCCCAGACTCAGTTGACATTTTCATCGGTGTTTGCATTTGATCGCCTTCCGCTTCGTGGTTCATCTTCAATCGACTCTCTTCCTTCTGAAAATGCCTTAAACCCCCGAAAAAACCAGGGTCCTTGACAAAAAACTATCCATAGGCCTGACAAAATTTCTCGAATGTTTTTGTTGCATTCTGTCAAAATTTGAAGCAAAACTTTATAGCTCACCATTGCTCAAATTTAATGCCACTCATTCTTAGAACGCACAAGAAAAGTAAAACATCATTAGCGAGTTCAAACTCATACTGGAGGCGTATCACATGTGCACCTGTCGCTGCTCAAAGCTTCTCGTCTCACGCGTTGTCGGAACGGTGCTAACGTTGCCAGTGTCATTACTTTATGTCAAGCCTCGTATTTTAAAACTTCTAAAATTTTGATAGAGATATAGAATCTTAAAATGTAGAGATAACTTTTTCTTGGCATGGTGTCGTCTATAACTTTTCAACACGCTTTTACTAGCTTCACCTGTATCAGTCGTAGCAGCTTGAATTATTGTAAAAAGTTTAAAATTCTAATTTTTAATTATCTAGAAGTTATCCAAAGGAGGGTTAAGAAAACAATAGTATCTGAGTTTATAATCCAAAAATGAAATTATAAACATGAAAGATCGTACAATATTTCCCGCGTAAATATGGATAGGTTAGGATTATGCTGCCTCCTGTCGTCTTTGTGAGCGAGGGGAGCCACAGGCCAAGTCTAGTATTGACAGCTGTTACAGAATGTCTTACTTTCATTTCAGAGCCTGAAATAGGTCCATCTATCCCAGAAGCTACACAAGAGCCTGAAATAAGTGAAGATGATGCACTTAAGGAAAGACTACTAGAAGAAGCAAGAAGAAATCACATTAGACCATGGGATATTGGAAAAGAAAAAGTTAACGAATTTTATGAGTACACTCAAACGGAGTGGGTGGAGAAGAAAAGAAAAGAACGAAATGATGAATTTGCTCCTCCTTCTGCCTATAGAAGAGATTTTCAAGCGGTACAGCCAGAACTGGAGGTTCCTAAATCTGAAGGATCACTTAGGTTTACCACCAAAAAAACTGAGAAAATTAATCAGCAATTTGTTAATCCCTATAAGAATATAAATGAGGATATGCAAGATCCTTTCAACGAAGAAACAAGGACATTTAATCCTTATCAACCTGCGATGAGCAGAAGGAATAAGAGAAAATTTCAGGATGAAACTGCACAAAACATTACACCTGATTTTAGCATCCCTAACCAAACATTTAATGAAAATGTTACTTGTCGTGCCAGTACTGTGGAATCGGATGAGGTATCTCAGAAAGATAATTCTGTTGAAGATATTTACAAAGCCGAAGCACATACATCCACAGGAAAAGTAAAAATTCATTCAGAGGAAAAAACTCCACAAAATATACAGGCATCTATTGAAGCAGGTTTGAAATTCTTGAGGAAACAGGCTGAGAAGAAAGGTTCTATACGTGATCATGAAAATGATGATATGTTTGCTTTATAATCATAATAAATAAAACAATTATTTATTTTGTCATGAATTTTATTTAATATGGAAAAAATTTCGACTTTCCTTAATTAGGTAGCCTGCAAATTTTTTCTTCATTTCTCACTTTCTGATAAAATTTATTTCTCAATAATGGTACGAAAATAGCGAAATTTATCGCTATGTGTGAACACATTGAAAACATTTATTCAGGAAACAATATTCCTTTCATAGAATGTTTAACATCCCTCCCTGAAGGGGTGGTTTTCTGATCCACCCTTTATAATCCTAATTAATCAGGGTGACATATTAGTGGTGCAGTCTGGTCGGATGTCATGAATAGGTGCAACAGACTGCAGTACATGTATATGTATCGTATACAATTGGCGCTCTCCAACGAACTGACACAGAGGCTACTAGCAACGCCACTTGGAGATGAAAACAAAGAGCAGAAAAAACAGAAAACTTCAAGAAACCATACTAGTTCGACTCATCGATTTAACAATGATCTAGTTGTCTACTACCCTGAATGAACAAACAATCATGGAAAATAAAATAAATCAACATACATTTAATTTAAGTATATTTAGATATTGGCACTAAATTCAAAATAAATATAAATAATTAAATTTACAGGTGACAATTCTTAAATGCCTACTAAATAAAATGAGAACGCATAAACGAAAAAAGTAATTGGTAAAATATAAATTACAACGATCCAATAAAACTATATTGAACTGACTAATGAAATACTCTCAGTACAATTTCAAAATTGTTACAAACATTAAAAATTTGATTTTTAGGTAAAGATAATTTTAGCCATATCACAAAGAATGTTTCATCTTTTGAAGAATTCTGAATATTTTAGTTAGTTACTGTATAAACATTCCAAATATCAAATTGAGCAACAGAAGGATAATTAAAAACACTGGCATATCATGAGTTATTTTCAATATTGCCATAAATAATTTATACTCTATAATACCGATAACAAAAACTCTTTGAGATTCTGAAATATGCTAGTTATTATTGAAACACAAAACCTTTCTTCAAGATATTGAAAATAAACTAAAAATGGATGGAAGGATCATTAATAAATAATTTTCTAATTATAATCAACTAAAAACAGTCCACAATTTAAAAGTTAATAATTTTATAGTATATTCCTTCAAACAACACAAATGTTGTTTTGATTCCATAAATAATCATTGAATTCGTTAATTCCAATTCTCTGATAGCCAATGAAATTAAAATTATAACTACTGGTACTTGAATATATCTTAAATATATAAAAACTTAAAGTTATATTTTTGGAACTATTACAAATCCTCAGTATGTATTTCAAATTAGAAAAAGATTTCTCAGCAATTAAGTAGAAGTATATCTCTAATTTAGTATTTGTAAAAGTTTAATCAGTTCCATTGACTCACTACCTAATCAACTATTCCATACAAGTCACGGTTTAAACATGATATGAAATATTTGCGTGAAATCCCTAAATTACATCGCCTTTGAAATATTCACTCATAATTATAAAATGTTTAAAGAATATTTTGATCAGTCCATTGTTGAAGGCATAAATGTTAGGATCCACTATGGATTAGGTCTGTCTCTCTACTGTGAAGGGGTAACTGTACTCTTTCAGAAGTTGTTGCATTGTTTTGGCCTTGATTGTTGGTAAAGTGACCTATCAACAATTGAACAAACTTTAAACAAATTGATAGAACAGAAAAATACATTTTCATGAAAAACACATATAATCATCTTGATAGTTAGCCCTCTCACTGCATAAGACGCAAATGCGCGAACTCCTCTTCAACACCAAGTGTCTTGGATTATACATGTTTCAACAGTTTCTCGATGGATATATGTGTAGAACGCACATGTGCGTCTTTCAAAACACGTATGAAAAACTAGACAAGTGTGAGTGTTCTATTTTGAGAAATAAAAGGGTTCTAACTGCGTAGAAATCAAGTGGACGCTTTGTAGTATGAAGATTCAATCTTTTGAAATTGTTTCAAAAACACATACATACCTTAGTAGCATTGGCACTAGTCAAAAACTTGGGGTTTATAATGAATGGCACACCCTCCATAGCACTGTAAGAATTTGAAGTGTTCAGAGTGTGTGTCGAATTTTGAGATGTAGTCACGGGCAGTGGCACGGGCGGCTTGGGTTTCGGATAACCTGGCAGTAATATTTCATAGTCGTGGTCATCGTCTTGAATATTGGGATATGCTGAATTCGATACTGGTGGCGGAGGTGCGGGACGTGGAGGCCTATTTGGTACTGGGGGAGTTTGCTCAGGGGTCGAATGGGCGTCTTGTACATTTCCCATTTTGTAACAAACTGTGATACCGTTTAATTCCCTAAAAATAACAGGTATTTGATAACAAAACCACATATATGGAATTCCTCAAGGTAGCCACTTAGGCCAAAATATATCAATTGTTAACATCAGCAAGTAATAATTTTATTATTATTTAAAATTTCATAACAATGATTTTGAAAAAATGGTCTGCCAAGTACGAGTAGGACTCTCAATCGAGAGTTCAGTAAGTTCACTTATAATAATAATATTAATGTTTTTTGTATAACATACATCAAGATGAAAATTCAGTAAAACAAAGAATATAGAAGAAAATCCTTCCTCAAGTAGAAAAGTTTTAATATTTATCAGTATGTTAGAATGAATATAAAGTAAACTCTGTTGAGGAACCTTCCTAACCAGTCAACTGCTTTAGTCTTGATCCAAAGGAGGGAATGCCTCAACGCAGATTATTTATTAGGGTGGGTCAATTTTTTTTTTTCGTTTGGTACTTTGAAAAATAGGTTCCTAGACACCTCTTAATTTTAACGGGAAAGTCCTCCGCCTTACAGTTTTCTATTTTTTTCTTATTATCACATCGAAAAATTGATACCTCGCTTCCAACTACTTAAATGAATATATCGTTTTATAGATTCCGTAGGAAATTGAATGTTCTACAAAAAAAAAGCCTCTCGCGATTTTTTCGTAAACCTAACCGTTTGAAAGACATTAACGATTGAAGTTTGATTATTTGAACGTAAATTTTTTTTCTGTGCTTATGAACTTTATAACTCGATGAAAAAGAATCATTATGAATCATGAAACCCATAGTTTTGAGCAAGTTTACTGCTCTTCAAAAATGGTCTCTTATAATTTTTCGATTAAGTTAAGCGTTTACGAGATAGTTATCGTCAAACATCAATGCTTATCAATTTTTCCAGTTCTTAATCAATAATTCGACAAATTTTAATTGAATTTATGAGTTTTGGGAAATTTACACAAATTTGAGTTTTTAGGAACAGAAAATGTTATGAACTATTTTAAAATTTTTAGGGTTAGGTTAGATGTGTATAGGTAAACCGATAAAACGGATTTCTTTATTCATTGAAGGATGAATAAATTTATGTGATAATTATAAGATGATGTTTCACGATCACTAAAAATACGGTATTGAACGGGTAGATACTGAAGATAGTTGAAAGTAAAAAGACATAGATGGTGTTAGCTTCAGAAGTAAGAGACTTCGAAGTAAAAATTTCCTTGAAGAAAATGTTATGTATATTTTGTGGAAAAACTTTTAAATACGCACTGAACAATCACGTCATAATAATAAATAACACGACTAAGATTTTGAATTATTAAAGATAAAATTGAAAAAAAGAATTATTATAATTAACATAAAATCCTTCTGTGGACGGTTGGTTAAGGACCTTTAAATAAGTTTAAGTTGTTCATTTCTACTTCCATCATTCTAATAAAAGCTTCTGAAAAATCTAAAAAACCCAAAAGAATTTCATTATTTTCTAATTTTTCAATTATATTTCTGAGCTCAAAACTGCATTTACACTACCCATGTTGGCTCTTGATCGAAATATTGAATTTCAGAAACAAATTCAAATTCTATCAAATAAGAGACTTTCAAAGATTTCTACAATTGATGACAAGCTTAGTTCCCAAGTTCCTCACTGTCACCTTTCCTCCGAGGTGTACCATCTTGAGTAACAAGAGATCTGAATTTTTGTTCACAACTAGATTCATAGAACTTCAAGAGTCTATCAATCATGATTCCCAGTTGTTTCATTTTATCTCTTGCCTCTATGGATATGGCAATGCCGTTAACTTCAATATTAATACCGAAATGTGGTAAACCTCTGTTATAACTTGAAAATGGAACAAATTTTGCTTCATCAATTTCAACTGTCAATTTCTTGATGAAAAGAACTTCATTATTTTACTGAGATCGTCCTGTATCTCTATATTGTGTTTGGACCAGAAAGGTTTCTGTAGAAAGATTGGTATATCATCTGTGAAACTTATAACTTCCTTGAAGTTTCATAGAAAATAACTCATCAAGGTATATTAGAAATAGTATCGAACCCGATATAATACCCTGAGGCACACCACAAGTAACTTGATCAGCCTTGCTATAAACTTTGCAAATCCTAACCATCTGTTTGTATTCCTGTTAGATAAATTTCCAATAGTTTATAAGTTGGTCTCCTCCAAAGTTACCAAGAGTTCTTTGTAATCCACAGTTTCGAAAGTTTCTGCTTGGTCTATTAAATTGCATAACATAGCGATTTCAGCAAATTTAACCATTATAGCAAAAAAATTATGAAGTGATTATAAGCTTACATCTTTTTTCACATTGTTTTTTTGGTAAATTTTATGGTTATAAGTCGACAAGCAGTACCCTTTAGAGCTTTTGATTCTCTTGCCAATGCAGCAAAATGTGGCCGTATTTCCCGGTTGAAAAGTTTGATTTTTTCACAATTCCAAGCGATTGAGTATTCTGTATCAATGTTAACTTCATACCTACACCTGTCCCAGAGAAGTCTTGACAGAAGCATAGGCGAATACGTCACCTTTTACTCTTCTGGAGTGAGGAACAAGGAACAAGTAAACAAACAAAAGTTCATCAGGTTTTTAAGATGAATTCAAAAATGCATTATTTTAAAACAGTTTACTCAAAAACAATGAACTGAATTACAATATCTCGAGATATGTGTGAACTAACAAAACTTTCAATTTTAATAAAAATTAATTAAGAAATTTCAAATATGAAAATACCAAACAAAACTAATCCTGGCATGACTTTTTAATCTTTTCCAACAAATCTTCAAGGCGGTCTTTCATGACAGGTTGGCCCTTTTTGGTTTTCCGAAATATCTTCTTATGTCTCTCAAATTTCTCCTTTTTTGTATTTTTCTCAGGCACGGGAACTTGTTTTTCATCACTACTTTCAGCTTTTTCATTCAGGTTCTTACTAAAATCCATTCCCTCCGATTCATTTTGAACTGAAAAATCATCTGAACATTGGAGCTCCTCATAATAATTTGTTGTTTGAAAATTAGATTTTTTCTTTTCTTTCAAATAGTTATGTAATGCCTTTTTCTTCCTGGCATCTTGCCATTTCTTCAACTTATAGTCATTGCTGTACTTCTTCATTCTCCATTTCTTTTTATCAAATAAATTCTTTTTTTCACTATGGCTTTTAGTATGGTCTCTTTTCTCATTGCGTTCCTCAACAATTTTGGCAATTTTCCGATGACGTTGAGTATTACCAACTACGCCTTTGGATGGTTTGATAAAGAAATTGTCAGACTTTGAATTTCTTACAGACATTGTATTTGCTTCTGCAAGTTTCTAGAGGAATGTGAGAACTGATAAGAATTTATAGATTGATATTAGTTCCAGCTATACCTGAAAATAATTTAATTCCATAAGTCGAAAATGTTTTTCATTATTTGAAACAAATAATTACAAAAATAATCATTTACCTGAATTAAACCTTCAGTTTGTCACATGATTCTAACTTTATCACATTAATAACTGATACATCATGAATTATTTGGAGAAATAATTTATTTCTTCTTCATCTATATGTGGAAAAGCACATTCAGATTTAAATACTAGAAGTTAATATTCGTAAACACTGAGGGTACATTTTCACAACTACAAGGGTGAATTGATAAATCAGGAAAGAAGGAGTGATACCCTATTTTCTGGAAAATAGGAGTTGCCCAGGGATCCGTTTTGGATCTTCTATTTTTTCTGCCCTTTGTGAATAACCTGCCTCCCAATGTAAGAGCATGTGAGATCATTCAGTTTGAGGATGATACCACTTTACTCAGCATAAATGGTAGGGAATCTTCAAAGGAAGTTTCTTCTCTTCTCTTACAGACGCGTACATTTTCATAACATCACAACATATGTAGTTCTGTAGCGAAAAATGTGTTTTTGGGACAGGAAGCAGTGCGAACTCTTTTGATGGCCCCTATGAGCATAAGTTGCAGAAATATCTTTAGGGATTATGAAATAATCACCATACCAACTTGTTACATGCTGGAATGTCTCCTATTAGTCCACAAAAACAAAATGAATTACTAATGTCAATCAGAAGTCCACAATTATGCAAAAACACTTGCGACTACCAAAATAGACTGAAAATAACCCAGTATAGCTTCAACTTTGTTGGTGTAAAGCTTTACAATAAAATTCCTTCGGTTTTTAAAAAACAAAAACCCCAAAACAACATGTCTAGAATTTGTTTTTAGAAAATATATTTTATTCACTCAAGTGTCTCGTTGTTTCTCATCAGTGTTGTTCTTGAAAGTAGTCATTGAGAGCAATTGCCTGCTGATTTGTTGTTTTCAGTGTGCTGTGATGTATAATTTATTCTCCTACATTTTCGAATCTTCAAACTGCAGGATATCAATAATTCTATTAATTTTCAAAATATTTTTCTCATTGTTTCATTGAGATCCTTGATGAACCTTGTAACCTTTTGAAGGTAAAGTAAATCTGTTCTATTATATTCTAACAAATTGAAGAAAGAACCTAATAGGATTTATCTAATAATTGTGAAACTTATTTCTATCTTATGTCTGACAACTGAAAAATTGAAGAAGTCAAATCCAGCCCGCCTAGCGTGATATGTACTAGAAATAATCCTGCACAATGGTGAAACGGAACATGCAATAAGTTCTGATTTCCAGACATCCTAAAAGTACATGAAAATTAAATAAAACAACTGAAGAAAAACCATTGATAAAAACAGATGGAGTAATTTTTTTAGAGGAAGTGTAGGGGAAATCGAATAACGCGCTCATTCCTGAGAAATCCAGGTATATTAAATGTCTAATTATTCATGAATGAAGCTGTTACGTGACAATTTTCTTTCACAGATCCAATCTGGATATATGTAGTAATTGTTAGGTTAGAGAAATATATATGCTGTGAAAAATTTGTCTAGCAAATCAAAAAGGAAATGTCTAATTTTGACACTTCCACTTTAGTTCATGTCAGCTATTTTTATCCATGAAAAATTATTAAAGAGTGGCAGGGGTTAGATGCAGCCCGATGCTGCGCTCGGACTTACCTCCCATAGCTGGTCCTAAGGAGGTGCATGTGGCTCCCAGCCGGGTGCCGCTTGCAAGCCCTAGGAGATCAGGTACACCTACGGAGAAGGGTTCCTTGCCATCTTAAAATGCCAGGAAACACAATCAGGTGTACGCAATTAAACTTGCACCACTGCATAGCCGCAACCGACATATTAAGTTCGGGGCTTGCAAAAGTGCATACATTCATATCACTAATACAGGAACCTTGGGTGAGGAGCGGCGTGGTTGGGGGCCTGGCGGCCTGTGATAGAAATGTTTTCTACTGTAAGGATGGCCTGACCTCTAGGACATGCGTTCTCACCTCTAAAAGTATTAGAACTCACATATTATCTAATTTCTGTTTCAGAGACCTGGTAGCAGTCAGAATCGATGGAAAAGGGTACACAAATAGTACTTTTGTGGTATGCTCAGCATACTTTCCCTACAACTCACAAACACCACCTCCAACAGAAGAACTACAGAAACAAATTGAAAATTGGTGAGTTGCAACAGAAGTAGTTTCCCTCTCCGACCATCGACACATCCGTTTCGACATCGCAAGTACACCGAGACAACGACCAGTGCCTTACAGGAACTCCAAAAAAACCGATTGGGACTGATATCAGGAACAATTATCGGAAATGGTGGGACCTTCATTTATGACACCGAAAACATCAAGGATCTGGAAACAGTATCACCTTGACGTACAACAACAGTTGCCCTATACAATACAATAGGGGCAGGAAGAAAACCTTATGGTGGACAGCAGATCTCACTGCCCAAAGGATGAAAAGCAGACGCCTCCTAAATAAAGCGATGCGCACTAGCACAAAAAGCGATTGGGAAAACTACAAGGAAGCCCAAAGAGCATACAAAGGATTGATCAAAAAATCCAAAAAAGATGCATGGCATTCCTACTGCGAGGAAATGGAAAGTGTACCGGTGGTAAACCGTCTTCGTCGCATCCTCTCCGCAGCGGGACCGACAGACATCCAGAGTCTTGATACACCGGAAGGAGTAAAAACACAGACTAAGGATGAAACACTGAGGCACCTGGCGAAGGTCCACTTTCCGGGTTTCCTCATCGACAACACAGCAATCCAGAAATCCCTGGAAAAGGGTTCGGGTTGTCTTCATCCTCAAGTTGGGCAAGATCGTACCCAAAATCGCCAAAGATTTTAGATCTATCAGCCTAACCTCCTTCCTACTGAACTATGGAGAGACTGGTAGAAAGATATCTCAAGGAGAAAGCCACTGGGAATATGTTTTTTAGCAGCATTTTTTACAACTCCTATAAACCGGAAATAATTTCTACCTAAGGGGGGAAACCATCTCAAATCACTTTCTACCTGTTTAGTGAAATCTTTCCGTTTCAGATAATTTTATCAACTGGGTGGAGAAATTTAAGTCTATTTAGGAGATTAGTTTTTGCTCCCCCTTAGTGTTTTTTTTCCTATGGTACACCATAGGCAAAGCTACACCCACGTAGGGCTTCATTCCTAAAAGGTGTATGAGATGTTCCCTGTTGAAAAACAGAGGAGCATTAGTTAAGTTCTTAGATTCAAGTGAGTTTAGACATATAAGAGTTAGGTATGTTTTGATGAAATATTTTTCTGCTGGTTTTTTTTTTCCATTGTTACAGATTTTTCCAGTCCCAATCCCCCTTCCTTTTCACCCTTGTCTTCGTGAAGAAGTCCTGGAAATCATGGAGTGCAAAATGACATTGAGAGAATGAAGCTGCTAAGCAGAAAAATTTTTGGTACTCTTTTTGTACACACGACACTAACACAACATAAACAGACAAGCTATTGCTAGTGCAATAGTCACAGGTTTTTTCACTCGTTTACTGAATCATACGCAAGATAGTATGGTTCCCCTGTTACATTTCCTGTGCTGACACTTGCGAGTTTAGATGCCAGACTAAGGAACAGGCATGGTCTGTTTTTTCCGCTGGTATTCTATTTATTCGCTTGTTTTTTTTTTCGATTGTGTTTTTCTGACACACACCAAAATTATAGATATAAGCATTTATTGTATATACAATTATTCGAATTTTTGTAAATCCTCTCTTCTCAAAAGAATATATATTTCAGGGAGAACACCCTAGTGGAGCACCCCCTACATATCACTCAACATGCCTACGACCAAGGTATGTCAGTCGACTCAGCACTACACTCCGTAGTAGGGTATATAGAGAATGGACTGGAAAAAGGCGAAGTTACTCTAGGAATATTCCAAGATGTAGAGGGAGCTTTCGACAATACACTATACAAATCAATAGATAAAGCTATCGCAGATAGAAAAGTAAACAAAACCATTGGAAGGTGGGTGGGACGTCTGCTGTCGACCAGACGCATTGAGGTTCAGCTCGACGAGTCGACCGTTCGGAGGACCCCGCCAGCAGGGGATGTCCACAGGGGAGAGTTCTATCTCCTCTTCTTTGGAATCTCGTGCTGGATGGGCTACTTGTGGCCCTTGCCGATGCTGGGCACTTTGCGGTGGGTTATGCCGACGAGCTCGTCCTCCTTGTTCGTGGAAAAAACCTCAGCACCATATGTGAAGTTGCGCAGAACGCTCTGCGAATGACTGAACAATGGTGCAGAGAGAACGACTTGTCTGTAAATCCTAACAAAACAGACATGATTATATTCACCCGAAAAAGGAAACTACCGCCCTTCAAGGCACCCATTATTTTCAACGAGGAACTAACACTAGTAAAACAAGTGATGCTTAATGCCAAACTAAATTGGGACAATCACCATCGAAAGACAGGCGCAAAGAGCCCAAAACACACTCTGGGCGTGCCGGAGGCTATTCGGCCCCAGATGGGGAATTAAACCAAAGATAATATACTGGCTTACACAACAGTGATAAGACCGCTCCTGACCTATGCCGCCATCGTATGGTGGCCAGCACTGGAAAAATGGATAAAACGGAACAAAATCAGCAAGATCCAACGGCAAGCATATTTGACAGTCACATGAGCCTTGAGATCCACACCCTAACCACGGCGTCTATGGAGTGTCTTCTGGGCATCCCTCCACTACACATGGTGGTGGAGGAGGTGGCCATAAGGGCCTATTTGAGACTGGGAGGGAGGTATGTGTAGGGACAGAAATACAATCTCTGGACACTCCACATCCCTGAACAAAATCAGAAAACTCCGACCTGACCTTATCACAAGAGGAGATCAAACAAGAACCACCTACTACTTTGACGAACCCTACAAAGTCATTATTCCACCAAAAGAAATTTAGACCACACCCCACGCCTTACTGACCCCACAGGGCCCCACCTGGTTTACGGATGGGTCCAAAACCGGGACGGATACAGACATCGGCGTTCACAGCCCTATGGCAAACATTATGATTGCGCTGGGAGACAACGTCACCGTAACACACGCAGAAATATTTGCTATTCTCCGGCGTGTACAGGAAAACCTACATAGGAACTATAGAGACGCATACATCTACATATGCTCTGATAGTCAAAACGCCCTTGGATATCTTAAAGATACGAAGGTTACATCCAAACTGTTTGACGAATGCAGAACAGCACTTCGACAACTCAGTGCTACAAACAGAGTCACTCTGATTCGGTGCCCAGCCCATCAGGGCATCGAAGGAAATGAGATAGCAGACAGCCTCGCTAAAAAGGCAACAGCTGTCAGGCCGATGGGACCAGAACCAATTCTGACCATCCCATGGGCCCATGTGCTCTCTTTCTTTCAAAACTGAACCACTATCGAGGCCCGAAACTACTGGGCAAGCATCTCGGGGCTGAGACAGTCAAAAAGGCTCATAAAAGGGCCGCAATCAAAGAAGAGGGTACATGAACTACTGTCCTCGAAAAAAAGTCTGTTGGGAAGGTAGTGGGCCTATTGATGGGACACCAACTCAATAAACATCTACACGTCATGAAACTATCAGAAACCACACAATGTTGTGGTTGCCTAGAAAATGACGAAATAACGGAACACATACTCTTCGAATGTCCCGCTCATAAAGAAACCAGACTGAACACCTTGGCACTGAAACACCTAGCACCGGGATGATCCAGGAGGCCCTCTACAACAGTCGTGCAAGCTTCACCAGGAAGTTTTTGCAAGACAAATAACAACTCAACAGAACATAGGCCTGAGTTCTGCCCATATGGGCGCCGTGCAGGAAGAAGAAGAAGAAGAAGAAAAAGTGGCAGGGGTGATTCTCAACCAAATCAGACTTTTGACGAAGACTGTTTCAGAGGTTAATTTCTTGGCAAAAAAATGGATGTCTAAGGAAAATGTAGACAATTCCGAATAAATCCAAGTATTTGTTTTATAATATCCATATTCTTCGTTCAGAACACAATATATTGATATTTATAGGTGTAAATCCATTTCTCACAAGTTTGAATATAATAACGATTCTAGATGTTTCAGATTTTTTTATCAGTACTCACCCTGCAAAAGTAAATCCTTCAGGAGCTTTCTTCAATCTACTACAGATGATTATGTCAGTTACGGCAGACTTAGTGTTTTTCAAGTTTTCTAAACGATAACACAATTGTTTCTTCTTCCAAGCTTTCTGCTCACTATCAGTAGTCCTATTTAATAAACTGAATCCAGCAGGAGGTGTAACTTTTTCATTCACTACCAGAAATTCACTAACTACGAAATTAGGTAGGCCTGAAATGAAGAAAAAAAATTGAAAATTTGGTAGTCATTAATTTATAGGGATATACCTTCAGTTTTCGATAAACACAAATATCTTGCAGCTGAACTCTTAAAAATTGAACTTTCTCTCAAATCAGCGTCTTGATCTTGATCATAGGTTCTACTAACTGGATAAAATCCTGGTGGACAATTCGAGATATTTTCCACAATCTAGAAAGACCAAAATGTTTGAATATTTCGCTTACCTATTGAAGTGTCTAATATCAAGAATTATAAATCAACAGATCATCATGATAGTTTTGAAACTTGACTTGTACTTTCATACAAATCTTGGACACTTCGAATTGAAATGTTTCATTTCAATTTTAGATTTATAAAATCAAGAAACTACTCACTGTAATTGCAGTCACTGGTCTATCATCAGGTAAATTTCCATATACACTTCTACGCAAAGCAGAAAATGAATTTAGCATCGTAGGTTAACACACCTCTCTGAACCTAAAAAAAATTAGAATGTACTGAAGAATTATTTATACATGCATCACTGAAATACCAGAAGTCGCCATTGCTGTCATCGTCAATAAAAAGGAATGAGCAATTTTCTATTATTAGATAAATCTCTCAAAACAAAGATTCCCAGTATATTACGTTAGTTTTATTGAGCAGAATCAGACAGGATCCCGTAACGAATCACGAATGTAATCACAATAATAATGGAAATTAAAGTAGGAATGACGTATTTAGACAAAGAAAATTATGCAATTTTGAATATTCTAATCATTCGACTTACCTCTGCTGCTTTCTGGACTGTAAATTCAGAAGAATATGGCATACAAGTACAATACGTTCAAGTTAGGTCGAAAAAAGATAAAAGTCAAGTGGATTAGATAAGTTTATACACAAACTCGTGAGTGAGTCAATTAAGACTGATTTCAAGTGAATTCATTATATTCTATTAATCACTCATGGGAATAATTTGAAAGAGAAAGAACACCGATATAAGAAAAACCAAGTGAATGAACTTGACTTGAAAGGATGATTCATAAATTCTTTAATCTTCAGTTCAAGAACAACCACAAACAAAAATGATAACCTCTTTAAACCTACCCATTTATTCGATATAGTCGTGATTGGTAGATCTGGATGGTGATGGCCTGATGGGGATGTTAGAATAGATTTTTCTGATCAAAGTTTGAAAAATGTTCCAGGATGGTAACGAAACTAATTAGTGACGTCATTCATGCCCATAGAGTGAATTATACTATTTTATCCAAGCCCAGCAATTCAGAAATGCTGATAGGTAATCATTGCTGCAGAGAAAAATATAAAATCAAAAGGTAAAATATCCATATTTTCTATCACATTTTTCTTCAACAAATGTTACATTCATTTTCAGGAAATGAGCTAGGAATAGAACTCCAGAACTTTGTCCAAATACAGGGTGAGGCGTAATGGGAGGACGTTTTTGAAATGAGAATAACTCGGCTGTTTTTCAACGTAGAACATTTTTAATTATGTAAAACGAAAGCTTAAATGTAACCATTCAGTGTAGAAAAAGTGAAAAGAATCATGTTCTGAAGATGATATCCGTGTTCGGCAATGCGTTGCTGTAGTCGATTCTCAAAGTTCTGCATCACTCGCTCTAACAAATTGGTGTCGATGCTCTAACTTCTCTTGTGATGTTTTTTTCAAATCTTGCAGTCTTCGAAGTTTATCGGCGTAGCCTTTAAGTTTCCCCACGAAAAATAATCACAAGCAGTGAGAACCGGGGAACGAGGGAGCCACGGCACAACATCAAAATGAGGCATTACATGACCAGGAAAAATGCGATGCATAACTTCCCTTGAGGCTCTGGCTGTATGTGCCGTGGCACCATTCTGTTGGAACCAAACATTTCTTCTGTTCATTCTTTGTCGTCGCAATTCTGAGCGGAGGAAAACATATCGATCAGGCAAACTGCTGGCGTTGTGCAAAATTTCCTTCATTCAGGTGCTGGACAACCATGAGCTGCGAATACCTCGACTACTCATTTGGAGTGCTGCAGCTCGTTTTCGAACGGAGCGCCCTTCGCTTTGAATTACAGCTTTTCTAACTCTTTCCACGGAAGCTAGTGTCCTTACAGTTCGGGGACGACCTTGAGATTTCGGATTCATTGCTGATGCAGTCGTTCTGAAATTCTGTACCCATCGGATGATTGTGTCACGTTTCGGAATTGAAGCGTTACGACCAATGTTGAAGCGCTGGCGAAAGCGCCGCTGCACGAAAATGACAGACTCTCCCTATTTTAAATACTCTTCAACTGCGAACACACGGTGCTCTCTTCTCCAGATAACCATTGTGAACTAAATGGTAACTCCTCCTGAGTCGAATGACCTCAGCCGCTTCCACTACTCACTCACCGTTACGTGTACTACCCGTTCCAAAAACGCCCTTCCATTACGCTCCACCCTGTACTTTTAGGCAAGGTTCTGAATTATGTATCAAAACATACCTTGGATCTTTATTTTTTTAATTTGTTAATATAATGGATATTGTTTTCAAGAATGAATATAAATAACCTAATGATTGCTGTTATTTTCATCACTGAAATCTTTTGCGATAAAGAGTATCTATTCATATTTCATTTATTTGTAATTTCCCGCATAGGTCAAGATCGAATTACTGAATAATGCCTGCGTTGCGATAAGTATCTATTTCATTCTTCAATATCAAAATTGCTTTCGAACTTAACAACCTTCTTGATGTGACGTTACTATGGGCGCTAGATGAGAAAAATCAACGATAATACGCAAGAAAATATCTTGTCTCGTTTTCACAAGTATAAAAATTGCAGCTATGTCTTATCGCAAAAAAACACAATATGACTAGTGGTTGGCACTACTTTTCTAACCACAGAATATGTGGCCACCAGGTTTCTGGCAATTCGGCCAATGGTATACTAACCAAACACATTGTAAAAGGAAATAAGAAGAAGAATATACTTAACTGGGTGAATTATTGCTTCTTCACATGCGCAATCTAAATTCTTCCTAAGTATAAAACGATTGAAAACATTTTGGGAATCATTAGATGACGAAGGGTTAATAATCGAAGTCTCATAAACATTCAGTTAAGGGATCTTCTCTATTATAAACTTTTGTCTGTAATTCTTCCTGTATCGACTGAAGATATTCAGCCACAATACCACTGAGGAGCCAACTTGAGGCTTTAAAATTCATTTCTGCATGTTTTTATCCAGTTTCCACAAATTCAAGATTCAATAATCGAATAGTTAGCATTGCATTTCATTTTTGCTATTTTTTTTAATCCTTTAACGTGCTCTATTTATGCCTTTGGTCTAATGACACACCTCACTAACCAGGGAATTTTGCCGAACACCTCTCGTGTCAAGCGGAGGGATCTTTAATGTCCAACACATCTCTGCTAGACAGGACCGACGGCTTTACATCTCCTCCGAAGGATGGACATTCTATCGATTCCCAGAACCCGAAAAATCGCACCGACTTTGTGTGGATTGAACCCAGATGACTCTGCGCAGCGGATGAGCATCATATCCTCTACGCCACCGAGTCGACATTTTTGCTATTTGTTGTCAAGTTTTCTTTCGAACTGTCAGAAATTGACACAAGTACAGTTATGATCATAATATTTTCCTACTTAATTTACTTCAGTTTATTTTTAATATGACTGCCAATTTTTCAATTTTTCTTGGCTTATATGAAAGTGTTGGTATTGTTAATGGAAAAGTATATACAGTGTAGTTAAAAGTAATTTTCCATTTTCTTATAGAATTTCTTCTATTTCGCAATGGTAAATTCTATATAATTTGCCACCGGCACATGTTAAATTGCCAATTTTGTTGAAAATTCAAATTTTGTTTTATTCTTCCACATTTAAAGTATGTTGATTGATGTGTAATCTTCACCAGCAACATCATCATTTCACCGAAATTTAGTTTTTAAAAATCTCGCCGCACATGTGGCTAATCAATTCAATAGTTCCAAAGGTAATTAGGAAAAGTCATTAAGGTGTTTTCCGATTTGTTCTTAGTGGAATAATATCGTTAAAAATGAAACTTTTCAAGGCGGCCGTGAAAATGTTGATTAAATGATAATACTGAATGAACTCTACTGACATATATATATACAAAGTTTTGCATTGATTGCTATTGCGAACAGATCAAGAAAAAATATGAAGAATAGTCGTTACAGTAAAGTCGAAAGATTTTTTTTGTCAAAATAAAGGCTGTTGAGTGAGATTTATTTGCATCAAATTTAACACATAGATTACTGTTAAGGGTTTACACGATTTGGTATTTCAATTTGTTGTAAGAATCTACACGATGATGATTTTTCTGGAGTCATACTCCGTTTCACCTTTCAGATACCTTTTTTGAGATATGCGGCTAACTGTTCTTATTGTAATCAACTGTTTATGTTGAGGAACATTTTAGTCACTTGCGAAATTTTGATAAAATAAGTTTGCTTCTGGTACCTTAGGCTAGTTGTAAGTCCGTGAAATTTAATGGAAAAGGGAAGATAATTTATAATTATATTCGGTGTTCACTCGAAATGCGGCAATGAGGTTATGATCACTTAACTAATTTCTTAAAAAATATCTTCGATATAATATATTCAGAAGTAATTTAAGTTTTCGGTGATAAAGGACGTCCCCAGCGGATGCTTTCATAAGTAAAATGGAAGGTGCAACAGTATCAGATGATGGACAAAATGTCGATATCAAGCCAAGGTAATTCAATCTTTAATTAATACCTTGGGGAATTGCATTTTTAAATTTCCAGGCTAGGGTGCTGTGAAGTCTGTGCTTTTCATGATGCCAAGTATACATGTCCGAGGTGTGAGGTAAAAACATGTTCCTTAAGGTGCAATAAAATTCACAAATTAGAAGTTGAATGCAACGGTGAAAGAGATCGAACTAAATTTATCCCAATGAAAAAATTTACAAATATTGATTTGTCTAGTGATTATAGACTCTTGGAAGAAATTTCGAGGAGTATAGAAACGTCTAGGAAAAAGTTTGGTAAACGAATGAAATATGATATACCTTTTGTAAGTTATATATACATTATTTTAGTTCCTTTTGCTGAAACATTTAATTTCAGTCACTAATAAAACTTCGGAATGGAGCTGCAGCTAGAAAAACTGTGTTAAAATTTTTACCAAATGCATTTCAAAGGCATAAACAAAACTCAACAATGTTCGATACTAAAGAGAATCTCATATATTGGCATATTGACTGGGTTTTTGTGAATGCGGATAATCTTTGTCTCAGTGATTCTAAAGTATCAGAAGTGCAAAAATTAGGCACAATTTTAAGTAAATATCTTGAAGAACAGGCAGACCCTGTTTTAGAGGAAAAATTTCAGTTTTACCAAGCAGCAGGTTACTCTGGAATTAAAATTTTGTTGAAAGCAGAGCGGAAGAAAGGAAAAAAGTTTTATGAAGTGGATATAGATATGACCTTGAAAGAAAGTTTGAGGAATAGGGCTATAATTGAATATCCAATATTTTATGTAGTACTTACTGATCATGTTGACCAATTTGAAGTAATTGATTCAGGTGAGCAGTAATTGATTAGTATTTTAATCTTTTTAACACAGTTTTATTAGCTTTACCTGTATCTACACAGTATGTCGGAAAAGTTCCCAAACTTGTTTTTTAGCGCCAATACAAGTGGCGCGATCTGTTGAACGACACCGGTACCATGTTGCTACATCCTTCAGGAGTGTCTGAGAATTTTTTCCCCAATATCGGTTCATTAGTTCTTGAGGTAGACGTGTTTGCGTGAACGTGTACCCCGGTACAAGCTTCGCGATGGATGAGAAATTTGAACACCGTGCGGCGATTAAATTTTGTTATAAACTTAAAAAAGCGTTCACGGAAACGAAAAAAATGATCGATTTGGTTTACGGTGAAGGTGTAGTTTCGCGTACAACAGTTTACATTTGGTTCAAGAAGGGAGTCCTTAGAAGACGATGAGGAGCGGCCGGCCGTCAACAGCTGTTACCGACGAAAACGAGGCAGGCACCTGTACGCGCGCTTCTGCGCGTACAAGATTGCCGCATGTCTCTCAGAATGTTAGCAGGCGAACTGAACATGAGTAAGGGTAGCGTAGCTCGAAAAAAATGAACCATAGGAAGGTCTGTTCTTGATTTGTTCCGCACTTCCTCACACACGAGCAGAAGCAGACTCGTGACGAATGTTGTCAAGATTTTATCTAGATTTGCGAGACCACTCCAGACTTTCCAACCTTAATTGTGACTGGCGACGAGACTTGGTGTTTTCAATACGATCCTTCCACGAAGCGGCAGTCGTCCGCTTGGCTCAATCCTGGCCGTGCGAGGCCTCAAAAGTGCGCCAACAAAAATTACGGGTGAAGACGATGCTCATCAATTTCTTCGACTCCAAAGGTCTGATCCACCAAGAATTTGTGCCCCCAGGCGTCACCGTGAATGCTGCGTATTACGTAGAAGTGTTGAAACGTCTGAAGCGCCGGATTAATCGCGTCAGGCCCGAGTACAAGGATCCGGGATCGTGGAGTTTGCTGGATGACAATGCGCGTGCTCATTCGTCGAACATTATGAAGCGTTTTCTCGCCGAAAATTAGATTCCACGTATAAATCACGGTCCATACTCGCCAGATCTGGCTCTAGCCGATTTTTTCCTATTTGCCAAGCTAAAAATGCAACTAAAAGGTGAAAGATGTGCCGAGCATTCAAGCGGCTTGCACCGAGCGTCTCAGAGCGATAACTTCAGAGGAGTTCCAGAGAATCTTTGAATCACTTGTGGAGCGCTCAAAGGAGTGCATATCTAGGGGAGGGAACTATGTTGAAAGTTAGTTGGAATAAATTCCGTTGGAAGTAATTTTCGATTTCTCGCCGTAACTTTGGCCTCTCTCCATGGCTTTCCCACCTTCTTCAATTCATCCATATTTGGCCTTCTCCATGTGTGCGCTGGCCTTCCTACTTTTCTGCTGCCCTGTGGGTTCCAGTCCAGTGCTGTCTTAGCAATACAATTGTCATCCTTGCAGGGGGTGTGTCCGATCCAGCCCCATTTCCGTAATTTGATTTCCTTCTCTATTTTATTCTGATTGGTCAGGTGGAGGAGATACAACAGTACAGATTTCACGTTAGACTGATATAGACGCAATTTGGTTTGTGTAGAATACTGGCTGGAATTCCACACTGGTCTGAGTATGCTGAAGGCGTGTTGGGCTTTACGTAGTCGGAGTCTTATATCGGCTTCGGCTCCCACACTCAGGATGATAGTGCTGCCAAGATAGGTGAATTCGTTGACGTCCTCTATGTTCTCGTATCCTACACGAAAGGCACTGCTGCAGTTGGTGTTCAGGCTCATGGATTTGGTCTTTTGTATATCAATTTGCAGTCCGATCTTCTTGCTTTCGTCGGCTAGCGCTTGAAGTTGTCGCGCAGTATCTTGAAATGCTTGACCAATAATACACACATCGTCAGCATACTCTAGGTCGTTCAGGAGGTCAGTTAGTGTCCATCTAACTCCACGCATGCCAACGTTAGCTTTTTCGAGTACATAATTGAGCATGATATTAAATAGGAGGGGGGAGAGCACACAGCCCTGTCTCACTCCTGACAAGAGGTCGAACTTGTCGGTACTTGTGCCATTGTGAGTGACGCAGCATTTTGCGTCTTTATAGAGACATTTGATCAGGTTTATTAATTTCTCAGGTGCTCCTCCCAGCTTAAGTATTCTCCAAATTGCTTTTTGTGACAGTCCATCAAAGAGTCGCTTGAAATCTATAAAAATGAGGTATAACGTCACTTGCCATTCCACTGATTATTCAATGAGGATTCCGACAAATACAAATTGAGGGCAATGAAAGGGTGGACTCATTGGCTATGAGATTCACTGGACTGAAGCATAGGCTTGGAATTCCCTTGGAAACCGCAAGCATAGAAAATAACTGGTAGTTGAAGCTGAAAGTATGGGAGCACTGGCTGAGCCTCACAGGTAGATACTTGGCCTGCCATCAGAGAACTGTCCACTGCGAGGACCAAGGCTTGGCTTGAACTCTCCAGGCTAGACCTGAGTATTCTAATTTCCATATTAACGCGGCACTGTCGCCTCAGGAATTACCTAAATATCGAGGATCGAGCACTGTTCATGCAGACTATGCGAGGAGATAGAATCAATAGAGCTCGTCATGTGAGAGTGCCTAGCTGGGGCCAAAATTAGGTTTGAGGAACTTGGATCTAACCAACTGGAGCAGACTGACCCTTTCAAGCTATTAACCACAAAACTTATAGTCTTTATAAAAAGGATGGAGCTTGTATGTGAAATTCATACCAGAGTACCACCATAGACCACTGGTCATAGTGGAGGACGGTCGATCAGCCCACAATCAATTTTAATATCTATTTATCTGAGTTGAATTAAAAAGTTTAAAACAATTTTCAATTACTGAGAAGTTATTCAATAGTGATAGAAATGCAACTAGACAGGTAACTAGAGGGCTGCTTAGCAGCCCGGCCACTGTGACCTAGTGGTATATTGTGGCACACTCTGTCCTAAATTTCATCCACGAACTCTATACTTTTTGTAAAGGATATGAGCTTTGTGGATGAGAGCTTAATAAGCTCAGCCATCTTCAGTTTGTTAGATCCAAGTTCCTCCTTCCTGACTCTGTCCCCAGCTGGGCACTCGCACATAACATGTTCCATTGATTCTATATCTTCTTCAAATAGCTTACATGAAGGATCCCCAATCAATCCTAACTTGTTTATATGATTTCTGAGGCGACAGTGCCCCGTTAGTATGGCGGTTAGAACTATCAGGTTCAATCTAGAGTTTAAGCCAAGCCTTCGCTCTCGCAGTGGAAGTTCCACTGATGGCAAGTCGAGCGTGTCTGAGACCTGAGAGACTTATCCAGTGCTTACGTACCCTCAGATCCAACCATCGGTTATTTTCCATCCTTGCAGTCTTCAGGGGAATTCCGAGCCTAGGCTCCAGTCTGATGAATCCCAACCTGTTCTTCGTGCAGCCAATGAGTTCACCTTCTCATTCCCCTCAATGCCCGAGTGTCATTGTATCCATATCAGACGGAGCCTGCTCTGTTCTCCTGGTTTGGCAAGGTGAAACAACAGTCCTATACCATAAGTGACGTACATGTATCGGATGCCAATGCCTTCAGTGCAGCACAGATTAGCACAGTGGTCAATGGCGAATATTTCTGCTTGAAAAACAGTCTCAAGCCCGCCAAGACAGATTGACTGTTGCTTGGCAGCACTTCGACCGTAGACACCAGCTCCAACACCTTTTACAGTTTTTGATTATGAGGCGACGTTCCCATTTCGTGGAAGGTGATGGAATCTGCAGAAAGCCATTCTATCCACTCCTCTGATCACCAGTATCAGATATTGGGCAAGGCCCAATATCAGTTCTATGGCGGCCGTGGGTGTAGGGCGAAAAGCTCGAGTAATCATCACGCAGCCCGTTCTCTGCAATTTGGAGAGCTTGAGTTAGGATTGCTTCTTAAGACTGCACTCCCACCAAGCAATGCAGCCATCACATATAATCACTGAAGTTGCTTTGGGGCAAGACCCTATTTCTTTCCACAGGTCATTAGACATGCCCATAAGGAATGTCTAGCCTTGTGTATTGTGTTTTTCAGGTACGAATTCCATGTGAGTTTACTATCCAAGGTAATCCCTATATATTTTGCTTCTTCCGCAACTAAAATAAACACTCCACCCAGGGTCGGGGGAGAAACAAATATCCTCCCTTTCCTGGTGAATGGTACCATAAAGGTTTTGTGGGGGTTTATGCTAAGTTTTTCTCTTCACATCACCCTTGAATAGCAGACATAGCCTCCTGAAGTCTGTCAGAAACATCGCTAGCTCTCCGACAGCCAGAATGACTATATAATCAGCGTATCCTTGTACATAAATATCCAGTGCATCAATTATTGCCAGAAGATCATCAACCAGCAGGGGCCACAACAGAGGGAATAATACTCCTGTCTGGGGGCAGCCCCTGCTAGCCATAAAACTGACTACTTTACCTTCCAGGGTACTGTTGATCATTCTGTCATTTAGCATGTTACTAATCCATTCCGCAGTAATATTTGGTACTCCTCTGGCACTCGCAGCCCCACATAGGGAACTAGTGAAGGCCGCATTGAACGCACCTTCAATGTTCATGAAGGCTGCAGCTGCAGTCTCCTTGCGTCCAAAGACTGAATGATCCTTCCGACTAAGTTGTTGAGTGCCATTTAGGTTGATTAACCTTTCTGAAATGCATATTAATGTTCACTCAGACGCACCTCGGTCCTGATTTTTCCTTCTAACACCTTCTCTGGGGTTTTCAGAACGAAAGACATAAGACTCATCGGTCTAAACGATTTAGGTTGTGAGTTCGATTTACCCACCTTAGGGTTGTAAACAACCCTAACCTTCTATCATCTGGCCGGTACAACATTCCAGGCCAGACTCGATCGGAAGAGCCTTATGAGATATGGGAGAATATCCACCCCTTGTTGTATCAAGGCAGGCATGATGCCATCCTCCCCAGGAGCCTTAAATGGCTTAAATGAGCGAATCGCCCACCTAACTGCTCCGGGCTTGATGATCGTTTTTGCGTTCTTCCAATCGACCTTTTTGGCTCTTTAGCAAGGCCTTTCAGAGCGACGGTGTCATAGCTGTCACTGATATCAAGAAACCGACAATCTGGGAAGTGTGTTCTCGCAAGAATCTCCAACGGCTCTTTTCCAGAGCCCGTGTTCCGTCCATCCGGGTCCTCCACAGATCCAATAGGCAGCACCGGGCCTCTGGCGAGAACCCTATGCAGCCTTGTATTAACGGGGGTACTTTCCATCTCCCCGCAAAACTTGGGCCAGGACTCCCGTTTTGCCCTCCTAAGTTTTATACGACGTTAGAGTAGAACTATAGTGGTTCCATTTGCCGGTATTTTCAGTTCGATTCAAAAGTTTCCGAACTTCTCTTTTACGTTTTTTGAGGGGCAGGATTCCACCTTGCAGTTGTGCCATTCTCAGGCTTTCTCCTTGGTGGGCAGTTATCGTGATACGCTGACTCGATCGGCAGGGATATCTCCTTAGCCATCAGCTTAACGTCTTCACGACTGTTTGTAGCTCTGATAATACCCCCCAAATGAGCACTAAGGGAGGCCCTATAACCGTCCCAGTCAGTGCTCCTTGGGTTTCTGTATTCGGCCACTGGTCTGATGCCAGACTCAAGGGTTCACTTGACACACCCACCCTCGAGATTTTATTGCTCAGGGAACTCGAGCAGAACGTAATGTCCAACATCTCAGCGCGATTTCGCGTCACAAAGGCTGGTTTATCTCCTCTCTTCAATAGAATGAGGGCTTCTGCAAGGAGAAAGTCGAAAAGACTTTCATTTCTCGCGTTGATGTTCGAGCTGATCCACACCAAGTGGTGTCCAATTAATAAAATAAAATAATTTACAGAGTGTTTAGAAAAACAGTAAAGTGATTTGATACAAAAAGAGTTGGGCTCGATGTATGTTGTTTATATTTCATTGATTTCTTAGTATTTCTAAAACTCAGTATAAAATATTTAACAGAGCATGCTATGCTTTTTGATTAATTTTTTCATCGCCACTGTTTTCCTAAACTCTCTGAATATTATTTTATTTTGAGATAGTTGCCTTTCTATCATTGTTGGATAACTTCTCAATAATTGAAAATTATTTTAAGCTTTTAGTTCGACTTACTGTAAAAAACGGGTATTTTTAAGTAATATTTATCTCAGTTCAAAAGTATGTTAAATTAGACTATTCTTTTAAGTTTATTTCATGAAGTAGGTGTTCAATGTTGTTCATTTCAGATTGTGAAGATGATGATGGTGTAGTTGAAAAGGAAATCAAAAGTGGGGCTGAAGTTGTTGATAGTATTATAAAACATGCTGATAGTACTGATAGTCTCTATACTGCTCTGCAAAATTTACTATTTGTCTCAGAGCATACAGATGGCGAGATATCTGATTGAAAACAAAATACTTAATTTATGAAAGGAAAATGGATCGAATAATTAGGAGAATGAAGATTAATTTGTTGTTTATATTGATTGTTGAATATTTATTTTCTTTATAAAAGCTTGAAGTATTTTATAGGCTTTTAATTTATGCTTCAAATTACCCTTAGCACTATAGGAACGTGTGTCCTGCATTTAGGTATCACAAAATCAATCAAATATTAGATTAAAATAAGATATATACACAAAAAGACAATTTTGTTATAATTGGATTATTCAGCTCAAAATGCAAAATAATTTTTGACACTAATTGGCTATAAAAGTCTGATATTCTACCTTTTTCTGTCAATTATTAATTACAAATCAATATAAATCAGGGTTGAATAATATAAGTTTAGAAAAGCGAAGTTATTTTTTTACTATGCTTTATGAGGACAGTCAAATAAGAGGAACTTATCCATTTTCATAAGTTTTCAATTCACTATATAGATTTTTAGGACCTAATTCTGTTCACATTCAGCAAAATAATTATGATAAACTTTATTCATATCGAAATTAAACAGAAAGTTTCTGAATTTGATGAGACATTTGAAAGTTTTTACAAGTAGGTTCAGTGGTGTACTGCAAAACAATAAGAAAAAATGGGGCATGACAACGAAGCAAATATAATAAAAATAAATGTCTTTCTTTCAATAATCCTCGGCGAAGTTCAAGTTTTTTTTATTTTTAATTCTTGGTAGGAGGCGATGCTTGTCATGTCACTGTAGTGGCCGCGCAAGATGATTTAATGTTTGTGTTCACTCGCTTCTTGAGGGCCTGATTGTAAGTTGTCGGAAAGATGTTTGATGAAAGCAAGTTCCATCGCACACTAATCCTGTACACAAAAGCTGATTTACTTAACTGAGTAACCCAACAAACATGATCCGAAACATCAAAAACGAAACCATATTTCTAGCATAAATTTAAACACACATACTTACAATTGAAGAGGGAAAAAAATTGTAACTTCATATTTCTAGGAAGAAAATTGTACATGTTTGCTGCATTGTATGAAAGAGATCTATTAAAAATAGCTTTCCTATGTTTGGGGTACAACCAGGAGATCAATATTTCGCGTCGTTAACCCATAAACTTCTAAACTTGGGTCAATTCTATTGGAAATATATTGTTGTCCTTTCAAAGCCTTATGCACCAAAGTTGTTAAATAGAGCTTTCGTCTATTGGCCATATTCAACCATCTCAACCCTTACTATGGTCGGAGACATGATCCATTACCCTCAACTATGAACTCTCTGAATTCTATTTGATGTATCCACATCTAATACTGGTCCATATTCCACATCTGCATAATTAAGATGGCTTAGTATCAATGATTCACATAGTAGTTTTGTTGGGCTATATCCGACTATGATATAAGTTCTTTAATACTCCATAATATCTATCAACCAACAACTTAACATGCTCCCTAAATCTTAGTGTGGCATTCATGTATATCCTCAATCTTCTGACCACTTCTATGGGCTTGACTACTACATCTCAATGTTGAAACTTCATTCAATTTCCTCCAACTTTCCGAAACAAATCAATTGTGCTTCCGATAGATTAATTTTAAGACCATGCTGGCGAGAATACTCAGACATGTTGCTCAAGATATTGTTTATATTTGAGCAACCAGATCTGAGTTTATACACTTTAAAACTCATCAGCGAACTGATCTACGATACATCCCTCGGCACTTCGACTTAAATCCTTTGTATGAATGAGGAAAAAAACAGATCCGAGGATCGGACCCTGAGGTACCCCTTTCTTCACCAAAATCGAACCAGATTCTCTATTATCTATGCTGATATATTGACACCGATTTGAGAAGTAACTTCTAAGGATTGTATTTTTGCATTCGAAAATTCATAATACCCTAGCTTTGTTATTAACTGTAGTGTAGTAGAACTAAAATAATAATATAATTTCTATTTAATACTTGTACTATAATATCCAATAGCTTCGCCCATGCCGAAGTCCTGCTATGGGCAGCACTAAAGCCAAATTGGATTTCAGCAAATAAATTCAAATTATTTGAACAACAGATACTTCGCCTACTGGTCTGAGATCACTTAGCTCATTTGGATTTGAGACTTTACCGACTGGGCCCACACAGGCAATTCTTAAATTAATTGGAAAATATTCTTTTTCAAGTAGCACTTGAGTTGCATAATAATCTATTTGTGCATGGTCAACCTCGCCAGCTAATTCATACTGAATCAATAAATAAACATATATTTATCTGGTTTGATAAGATGTTCAGGAATATCGATTGCCATTTTATTGTCTTAAAGTTCCTCTATTATGAACCTGCTGCAAGTATGAGTGTCTTACATTTCTTACTGTTGTTGTAAATAAGTTTCTTGAAATTTTCTACGCCCCTATGCCTCCCAGTGTACAGGATTCCGCGCTTCTTAAAACCTACTTTTATTATTTCATTATTTGACAAGGCTTTCTGTGAACCAAGGTGTTTTGTGTTTAGTAATTTGGACTTTCCGATATAGATCAAATTTATCGTTATGTTATTTGTTATGTTCACTTTTATATCATTATCGGAAATATAAAAAATTTGATTCCAATCAAGTTAATGTTCAATTTTTTAACTACCTGAAACATTTGAGTTTCTTCCCCGCTTACGAAGATTTGTTCTTACTTTATATCGCAATATGTAAACTGATTATCAGAAAAACCCAGATCTGGATGTTTTACGTCGTTAACAGAAGATTCGGGATTGCACACGCATATTAAATCAAGAAGTGTGAAGGAATTTTCAAATGGCAATCCTCATCTTGTGATTGCTCTTTTTGAAGTTCTATGAAGCTTCTAGATAACTGCAAAAAATTCCACTGTTCACTCTTGCAGGTTGCCAAAATACCCATTATTCTCGACACACCTCCTCATCATTTCCTCACAAAATTGGTTTTGGGTTGGAAACTCTGCTCGTGATTAATTTAAAACTCAATTGCGAATCGTCAAACATGTGCTCAAGACCTTTTTCGCAATAACATACTCATCAATATTATGCATAAATTTTGATATTTTAACACCCTGTATTTAAGAGAGCAATCAAAAGATGTGATTTGAAAATAACAAGTGAGGGTGGCTGAGGGTAAACTCCTCTATTTATCATAAAAAGTTAGGTAGTAAAATTCAAAAATCGACCTTTGCTAGCGTTTCTGCTAAAAACCGACAATCGCTGAATCATGAATTCTATCAATAGTCCAGTCAACATAGACATTTGACCTAGCCAAAATTCGCATAGAGCTGAAAATTTGCAGAGACGTTAAATACATCATTATAAATGAAATGTCAAAAATCCACTTCGATCCTACTTCTGCAAAAAATTTTATTGAAGGTCAAACATGCAAAATTTAGGTTTTTTCCATTTTTCTCCAAAACGGTAAGTTTTATCGTAAAAATAAATCAGACAAAAATTGTAGATCATATTATTCTCTACAAAAATGGTTCAGTCACTTTTTCTCTTACAACTCACCATTCGTGAGATATCGCGGTTTTAACTATTAGAAAATTCATATTTTACATAATATGCACATGTTTCCGCACCACCTATGAGGTATTGTACTTGGCGCATTTTTTTTAACGTGGTTTCTCCAGTAGGTATACTCCACGATCTATTGTAATAAAAAAAGCTCGATCAGATCATATCCTATTGATTGAAAGAATGGTAATATTGCTAATAATTAAAATGGAATAGGTTTTTTTTTCTAAATATAATTATATTAGATAACTGTCTAATTCTACGTCGACAATTATTTCTTCGTCTTCATTTTATTCTTGTAGAATTTATATTCGCTGTTCTAAGAAAAGGGATGCTTCAACTGTCTCTTCATTAATATCATAAATATTTTCATCTGTCATATTTTCTTCAATATAGGAGCAAGTCTGACTCTGACAGTTGATGCATACTGGCGAGCAAAATAATCCCACTTTTCGACAGTCACAATTCTTACTATAATCCGTCTTGCAGTTACAAAAAATAGTATTAAGCAGTTTTTCTGGAGCAGGCGGGAGTAGAGTTTGAATTGGCTCCAAATAATTGTCTGTTAATTTCCAACCCCATTCTTCTGGGTCCAGCTCATTGCCTAGCCACACTTGAACTTGTCAGACTTTGTGATGAATGTATTGTTGATTGTACTTGACTTTCCCAGGTTTCAAAAAGAAAATAATTTTATCCTTTGGAGTCCGTGCAGTCAGTAATATCAACAAATCAACATCTTCTCCAACAACGACTGTTGTATTTGAACTTGTCCATTGTTCTATTGCTGTTTCAATTATAAGGACATCAGCATCATTATCAGATTGTTTTATTGGAATACCAGCATCTGTAAATTCTTCATATAACATTGAAATGAAGCGAGACTTATTGTGAGTATTTGCAAGAA
Source organism: Cryptolaemus montrouzieri (assembly GCA_013387265.2). Classification (NCBI taxonomy): domain Eukaryota; kingdom Metazoa; phylum Arthropoda; class Insecta; order Coleoptera; family Coccinellidae; genus Cryptolaemus; species Cryptolaemus montrouzieri. The sequence goes on from JABFTP020000103.1 coordinate 34,967,696, forward strand.
ATTGTTGTTGGTTTGTTGGAACTTTCATAGATCGATCAAAAACGATATCAACAGATGATGATGTTTTTGTAGTCCGACGACGTTGTTCTGTAGCTTTAATATTTTTACAGTATAGTCTCTTATATTAAAATACTCATTCAATTTATACAAGTTTTATTGTGTAAGTAACACAAACCAATAGTTTCTTATTTTCATTTGTATTGAACGTCCGGTGACGTGTACAGGCTGCATTGAAGTGCATATTATGTAAAATATGAATTTTCTAATAGTTAAAACCGCGATATCTCACGAATAGTGAGTTGTAAGAGAAAAAGTGACTGAACCATTTTTGTAGAGAATAATATGATCTACAATTTTTGTCTAATTTATTTTTACGATAAAACTTACCGTTTTGGAGAAAAATGGAAAAAACCTAAATTTTGCATGTTTGACCTTCAATAAAATTTTTTGCAGAAGTAGGATCGAAGGGGATTTTTGACATTTCATTTATAATGATGTATTTAACGTCTCTGCAAATTTTCAGCTCTATGCGAATTTTGGCTAACTTATGACTTTTTTTGTCTATTTTGACCAACCTGGTATAAGATACCAACAGCCAAATTTTTTATTAGATATTTCAAAAGAAATCATTTCCTCCAGTTCTTCACTTTTATTTTCGCCATTATTATATCAGATCTTACAATCACCCTGTGCATTAACAGGCAATTCAGAATACCTAATCGTATGAACTGTTAAAAGTAACGAAGTTTCGAATATGAATGCAACATCTTGAAAATGAACTTAATACTCAGTACCTTGGTAACAAAGCATCATTAATTAAAAGAATATCCCTCAGTTCTCCCTATTTCTACAAGAACTATCACCAAGAAAGGATGCTTGATTCGAAATACCACGCATATCTTTTCAAAACTATTAGCTGAAGAAATACCATAAATCAAACATTTTTACAGATCCTAGATAATTGATATTTCTACTTTTAAGGATAATGTGCATGATTTTCGAATAATCTATATTTTGAAAAGTGACCATTTTTGATGCACTGCATCAAAATCATGCATTAACAGCTAAATTCATAAAATATCTTCGTGATATTGAAGTTTTGGATGCATTGATTAAATAAGAAAAATCACATTTCTAGTAAAAATATAACCAACATTTATTCTTAATCTTACATTTTCATTTGATTGTATATCTATCATACTTGATACTTACATTCCTTGAAAAAGTAGATTATTTTATAGTTCTAATTAAGCCTATGATGACCCAAATTATATACATCAAGTCACCACTATAAAATTTAGGCATTTTTTCTAGTGAATAAATAACAATAAACAAATAATACAAAGAACTATTTCAAAATATTTTGAAATTACATACAAGTTACATAATCCTCTAATTTTTGGCAAAGGTAATTGAAGCTTTATCTGAAAAGGACTGAAAGGGATATGTAAATATTTGAAATTGTTTGATGCTTAAAATCTCAATCAGTTCAAATTTACGAAAGTTTTTTCAAATATACAATTTTGGCTGATTATAATAAATAACAATATATTACTTTTATCCCTGTCTGTTTTGAAGAAACCAACATTCCCAATGTTTTTCGAAAAAATTCAGTTCATAAATTATAATACCCAAAAGTATAAGAAGAAGACCAATAATACGACCCCACCAGCAGCCAGTTTGACGTAGAAAGATTTAGTGTTCAAATATGTTGCATCTTTCTTGTATTTTTGACTAAGTATGGATAGATTCTGGGTTTTTGTATCCAATTCTGTGGAAATAAAAGTTCAGCCACAATGAAATCTTTTCATGATTAAAAACACTTTAAACATAAAAATATATTGAAATAGAATAGAAAATTAATTAGAATTTAATAAATCAAAATAAAATAAAATTTACGTAGCTTAAACAAAGTGAAGCACAAACGCCGAAGCGTTATTCCATTACCAAATACAATTTCTTGTATTTAATAATCATATAACCAATATTTAAAACATACACCTGACATGCTACAGTATATAGAGAATGCAACTGAAACGACATGAGATCTTTATTTCATAGAAGGAAACTGTTATTATTCAGTAATCTGGACATATTCATTGTATTTTGCATTTTACTGGCAGATAGGAAAATGTTTGTGGAAAATCCAAAGTGAAATATCTATGCAATTGAAAAACAGTGCCTTAAACACTAAACGTACCGAGACTTAATATATACCTATTTGTACCGCAACCTGTCAAATGACCAGTTTTTCGAAAAGGACTTTATTTTTCTTTGGAAATGTTATGAAGTGGTACTCTTCCAGATATAGCACCTATTTGCATTTCTTCCCATACAGTTCCAACAATTGCAATATGCTGATCACTTTTTTCACTCTCTTCTTCAGAACTTGAGAGCACTCATTCTTTTTAGTCCTCCACGTTTATTGATAATATTTTCTTCTTCATCGTCGGTATCTGCAGACTCGGACTCACTTTCTAATACATTGTTATCATTTCCACATAGTATATCTTAATTTTCAGAAAATTCATCATCCCGAAAACTCTTCGTCTATGTTATTTATTTCTTCTAAGTACTTGGACTGCCCTGATTGCTTCGACATTTCTCTGGGTATACGGTAACACTATGTAACGGAAATGGAGACACGCTCTAAAAAGCGAAATATAAACTAGCCATCAACAATATTTCGTTTGTTTCTTCTTTCCTTTCCACCAAAGCGATATTTGCAATTTCAAACTTTAGGCACTTTATTGAAACTTCAATTCACAACTATTTTTGACAGAGCTTACCTAGCAACAGTCTTTGCAGAAGTGTACCACAAAGTCATGTAATACTTTTTTATTTATTAAAGACCCAAAAAGATCACATAGGATCTATAACAGGTTTTATATAATTATAAAATATAATACGTGTATGATCATCTTAAACAAGTTCACAAAACAATAACAACTATAGACCATAATTTGCACAATGTAAGCTGAATTATATAATGAGTTACAACAATACATAGATAATATTAAATTTAATAAATATTTTCTTTTAGACTTTGAAAGCTTAGTTTTAATTCAGTCTAACTCCATATCACAGCCCATCCGCTTTCTATATCACAGATCGTTCACTGAACAGGTAAGATTTAACAAGTTTAACAAAAGCTAGTAGTGTCGTTGCCATCTTGATATTCCTGGGCAGTTTGTTATACCATATTGCTGATCTTGTTCTAGTGTTATATCCATAGGTCACTGTTCAACACTAGTCCTATACTAGCTTCTAGCAAGTCGTTAATTTTATAAATTAGTTTCACTCTATCGAGTTTGATAATTTCCTCTATCATCAGTAAATGCAGGTCTTTATAGATACACAGAGTACCAGTTCTTTTAGGCAGATTGAAAATAATTTTTAAAGCTCTATTCTGTACCACTTGTAGTTCCTTAATATCAGAACTCATACCCTGCCCCCAAAATGCAGCCAGATAGATCAGATGAGAGTGAACGTAGGCATAGTAGAGATCATATCTCATCTTAGTACTTAAATATTTTGAATTCTTCCTGAATAATTGGCAAACATTGCTAATCTTTTATTTTATATACTGTATGTGGTCCTTGAATTTAAGCTGCTTATCAATAGTGAGGCCAAGGTATCTTGCACTTTCTACTTCCTTCAGTGTTTGATTATTTATTTTAAGTGAATTGTTACACTTCTCCTTATCATAAAAAAAGCATATAGTTGCATTTCTCTTCATTGAGCTTTATATTGTTTGAGGCAGTCCATTTCTGAAGCATATCAAAGTCGTTCTGAGCTAATTGGAATATTCTGTTTTTCTCTCCTGCCAGCACAAGCACCGCATCATCAGCTAACAAAGTGATGGTTCCCACCAGTGATCCATTTACAATATCATTGATGATATGATGATATATTCTATTAAGAATAACAGTGGTCCAATGACCGACCCCTGAGGTACCCCAAATTGCATAACTCTCTTTTCACTTGTCTCTGCACCCATGCAAGTAAATTGCTGTCGATTCTCTAGATAGTTCCTGAATAATTCCAAAGGTCTCCACAGATACCCAAAGCTTTCATCTTTGATATCAAAATACACCTATCCACATCAAATGCCTTACACAGGTGTTATTGCTGACTGGGTGTTTCTCCGTCTGAGGAAGCCATGTTGTTGCCTTGTTATGAAGGAATTCTGTTCAAGAAACTGATAAAGCCTATCATGAAGTAATTTCTCAATCTTTGAGAAAACTGGCAAAACAGGAACCAGTCTGTAGTTATTGGTATTTGACCTTGTGAATTTCTTATGAATTGGAGTTACTTTTGCTATTTTCAGAATGTCAGGATGTTTCAATATGTTCATTAATGATAACTGAAAGAACAGGAGCTAGGTCTTCAGATAGACTCTTCTCTAGTGCTAGCTTGATACCATCATGTTCAGGACTTGCATTCCCTCTAAGATCAATTATTTTCATGATTTCTTTGGTGTTTGTTTTTTTCATAAAGAAGGAGACATTAAGTTCAGGTGCGTTTGTTGTACAGGCTACATTTCGTTTGTAATCAGTTTCTCTGCAAGTAGTTATTTATTAGCTATTTCCTCTGGCTCTGTCACCAGTGAATCATTATTGATCAGTTTATCACATGTAGACCCTTTCTGTCCTTGACCCGTCATTTCTCTCAAAGTGTCCCACTTCTTTTTATTTGATTCTCCACACTCATCCAAACGCCTAGAATAATGTTGCTTCTTGAGAAATTTAATCGAGTTCCAAACTTCTCTCTGCAATGTGGCAAATTCTTCTGTGAATGATTTGCATCCAGGATATTTCATTTGAACATATTTTTTATCCTGTTCCTTTATTTTACTATGCAATTCCTCGGTAAACCACCCTTCAGATATTTTTTTTGTGAATTTTCTAGTTTTACTGCTAGTGCACTTCTCAGTTTCTTCTTTGAAGATAGATATTAAGCTCTCAAAGTTCATCTCATTGCTCTTCAATTTTACCAATCGCTATTTCAGGGTTTTTTCAATTTTTCATAATGTATAATACTTGTTGTGTAATTTTGCTTACCACTTTTAGCTTTCTGAGGAAAATGTATTTTAATATTTCACGTTTTCTATATGTTGGGGCTTCATGATTGAACATACAAATACAGAAAATGAAACATATACCAGAGTTCTGTATCTGTTGGAATTTTTCTTTTTAAGTTCAAATACAATACAAATAATGTAGTTGAGGAAAAATAATTGACTCAACCAGCATTAGATACAATCTTTAGGGTATTATATGTTTGAATGAGTAAAGGCCTTTTAATCTGATATAACAAGAGCGTAATTAAGCCTCAACATAGGATTCAAAACTTAGACTGGTATCAAAAATGATACCTAGATTTCAAACTTTTGGCAGACATCTCTATTTTCTATAATCGAGCAACTACTCCTGTTGGAATTTAATATGAATACATCATTGGCAAACCATGTACCCACTCTTATCTAAATCATCATTAGCTCTCTGCGTCACATTATTGAAATTTTATGGAGTAAAATCTATGAGAGGTTGAGAGTCATCAGCATATAAATGAATTAAGCAGTGATTAACTTTTCCAGGCAGTTTGAAAGTATATGAGGCCCATTTACACTGCCGTGAGGCACTCCATATTTATTGGAATTAGGTATGATTGTATTCCATCTAACCTATTATTTTTTGAATGAAGTAGAGGTAGTTTGTGAACTATATCATTCGAAATACTTCAATTGTCAGATCTTACCAAAGTCAACACACATGAAAAAATTCTCTGATTTGGGAGCAATATGTCCTACCACCAATCGTTGAAAAAATGCTCAATTAGTGTATGACACCATCAAAGATTTTATGTTCAGTTCTCTGTAAAATAACTTCTGATATTGGTGTGACCATGGATAGATCAGCAGTTTCCGCCCTGTTTTTGATTATAGTAAAGCTGTTGATATGATTAATCATGAATTTCTCACAGCAAAAATGACATAGGGTGATTTTTCTGTAGGGTAATGCTAAGGGTGAACAAACTACTCAGTTCCAGAAAACAAATAATAGAGTTGGATCCCATAAGATCAAACTTAATATTTAATAAATATGGAGCACCTGAGGGCAGTATACTTGAGCCCTTAGCATCTACTCTATATACTTTTAATCTGCCTGGACAGGTTAATCACTGCTCAATTCATTTATATGCTGATGATGCTCAATTTTTTAAAGGTTTTACTCCAGAGAATGCCAATAATGCAAATGATGATCTTGGTAGAAGTGGTTTTATGGTCTGCTAATAACGGACTTATATTGAGTATTTGCTTGATTATAGTAACTGAAGATGTCTGCGGAGAATTCTGTATCTCCTAATTTACAGGGATCTTTGATAAAACATATTATAAGAGCCAACATTGTATCATTCATGATGTCAATCTAAGTTTGAATCTCACGTTGAGGTTAAACTACGGTCCTGTTATATTAAATTAAAGAATCTTCATTCATTCAAACATATAATATTCGAAAGATTGAGGCTTATGGATGAGTAATTTTTCTTCAAGTTGATTATTATAGTAAAGTTTATTATAATTATTTGAATTTTCATATCTGTAGAAAAATCCAACTACCAAGGAATACGATTCATTTTCTATATTTGTAAGTTCATTCACGTACCCCCAACCTATACAATACATGAAATAATACAATACAAACACATAACTGAACTTCAATTGGCACTGTTTGTTTGAAAAATTTGAAAACCATATCCAGAATGTTTCCGTGACATGATGATTAGTAGACAAGAGCTGCATGGACTGAACCTCAGAGACATTGTTTTTCTATTATCTAGATACTTTACTCTTGGTTCACAATGAACATTTTCCTATATGTCTGTAGGGTATTTCATTGATCCTGTTTTCTGTGCCTTTCAGGTTCCTCAACAAAAAAAATTTTGTTGGAAATACAAGAAACATTACCTCCAGATTACTGATTGATGACAGTTTTCATTTATGAACACAAATCCTAACGAGTTCTAATTGCTTCTTTCATATACTATTGAATCATTAATTAAGTTATAAGATAGACATATTTCTCACCTGCAAGAACAGTCCCTCTTTGCAGAACATCATCAATATTTTGAACCATTATTCTTTGGACATCTTGCAATTGATTATTGATGGCATTTAAATTTCTTCTAGATCTGGAGTCTGTGAAAACTTTCTTTGCTTTCTGAATATAATTGTCAAATTCTATGAATGAGTATGGTCTTGTTACTGTGTTCACTCTTTTACCATACTGTGTATGAAATTCTTGTGCAATATCTTCTAAATAAGAATACGCCAATCTTTTGAGTAATTCTTTTCACATAAAACTAAGTAACAAACGTCATACTCTATAAGAAGGCTGAAATGAGAAGATATTTAATATGATAATTTTACAAGAAAAATGTTACCTTACTGAAATAAATATGGTCCAGTTTCTATTGTGCAACGGGGGGGAGATAGGGGTCCTAATTTTCGGAAAAGCATTTTAGCTTGGTTCTGGTAGTCTAGGATATTTCTTCCAGTCTGTGAAGAAATAACCAGTGAAGTAAGGCTTACATTTCACAATCTAGATACTTACTTGTTCATCTTCTTGCATCGTAGCTGCTAATGGTAAGCCGTCAGCTATTCTAGCTATCATTGTCATCAGAACCATTTTGGAATAATTTATTTGTACGGCACAATTAACTGGTATACCTTCGAACTAGGAACAGCGAACAGCTTGTAAGAATTTTTTTATTTAGAAAAGGGGTAATAATGAACTTTGAATGAGGTTATTTACACGTCATGTTTTGAAAAATTGACAGCTGTGATGTCATAACGTCATAAGAGAAATGTGAAAGCTACGTTTCTTGGTAATGTCAGTTGTACTTTCTGTGATAGTATTATGTTCTGTGGTTGCTGTGAGGAACGGATCGCCGCAGTTTGATTCATTATTTTGTAGTAAGGGTAATCGTGACGTCAGATATGAAGATAAGGAGTACCGGGTGTTCATTAAGCAATAAACGCTCTAAAGCTTTGTTGTTGTTGAAGATATTGAAGAAGTATAAACGGAAAAAAGTTTGATACTAATTTGCTGCATGTCCTAAAATTATTGTCGAATATACAGGTTGTTCCATTACAGAAACCCTATTAAAGTTATGTTTTTGAAAATTTGATGTTCAATGTTTCTCATCACTTTCAAATGTCCTAACCTGAAATAAGGTGAGTTTCTCATATAACTATACACACCTTGTTGATACAGCTATACAAGATGTTCTGCGATGGATGTCAAAATTTGTTCAGGTTCCACCTATATCTAATGATTTGAAATGACAAATACCTGTTGAAAACTATTTCGTATTTTATACTTGATTTTAAACATAATCATAATTTGCACTGAAATTCTTAAATATGGTCTAACTAGGAATAATATCCGAGGAAACATCCATTACTCCACAGGACCAAATCTAATGCACCAAGAATAAACAATCCCTTGAATGAAATCCTCCACTTCACAATGCCGTTCCAAAACGATAAATTACATATCTTCCTCACCTATATTCACTCAGCTTCCAAGATATAAGAAACAATTTTCACCTAGGCATCTCTCTACAACTACTCTATAGTTATAGGAGACTTTAACTTGAACAACCAGAAGAAAAAGCAATTAACAACTTTCCTTAACAACACCAATTTCACAAGAATCGAAACACCTCCCACATTTCTTATGAACAATAATCCAGACAGCACCCTAGATATTTTACTCTAAACAAAAGCAATCCAACAGAACATCTCTAAAATAGAGCTAAAGCCAGATCTGGGATCTGATCACCTGAAAATAACTTTTGACTTAATGAAAGCACCCTCTCAAGAAAAACTATTAATGAAATACGATTTCAATAGATGCAACATGAAGGAAGTCAATAAAATACTTCTCGAATTCACTAGGAACAACCAAAACAATGATGAGAACATGATAACCTCATTTCATCAACTCTTTAGTGAAGCGGTAATATCTAACTCACCCATTATATGCACTGATTTTTTCACACAAAACCTCCCACCATTTATTATCGCACAAATCAAGAGGAAAAGCAAAGAATATAAAACTTACCAAGATCGTGGTATAAAAAGGTCAATTAACGAAAGCAACAAGAATATTCAGAAAATGATACAAGAATTCAGATCACACTCTTGGATCGAAGCTTGTGAGAGGATAAACGAACAAAAAGGAAAAAACTACTGGCGGGAAATCGCAAAACTTAGCAGATATAAGAACACCAACGACAACATACCGTCTATATCTGAGAACGGCAAGAGATTTTTTCTAAACATTTTAAGGAAGTCTACAAAATAGAAGAAAACCCGAACTTCAACCAAAATCAATTTGACGAACTGGAGAGGTGAAAACAAGAATTTGCACAACAAGAAATAGACAGGGAAGACTACAAGATCGAAGAACAAGAATATTATGACATCATAAACAAGGGAAAAAACACCAATCCTAGACATGATAACATCACAAAGAATATAATAAGGAGGCTTGACCCAGATGTAAATTCTTTCATCATGAGAACATATGAATATTGCTTAAAAAACAGCTATTTTCCAGCAGAGTGGAAACATAGCACCATAATTCTGATTCCAAAGAAGAACAATGATCATTCCAAAGTAAGCCACTATAGTCCTAACACACTTCTGTCCAATATTGCCAAAAAAAATAATTCTCAAACGATTAATTTCTGCAATAGGACATGGAATTGCAAAATATAAGTTTGGAATTCAGCTCCACAATTCACCCTCTAATCATTCTGACCAATAATATTCAAGCCACCAAACAAATGGGAGGAAAGAGTGCTGCTCCTTTCGGTAAAAATAATTGGCAGCATGATGGAAAAACGACTTCTATCTATCAAAATATCACACAACTACTCTCCACAATTTTATCCCTAACAAGGACTACCACAGGGTTCACCTCTATCTCCGACCCTATATAATATATATTGCTCAGATATCTACAACAGGAATGCAGCCAATCTAACCTAACCTAACCTAACCTAACCTCTATCTCCGACCCTATATAATATATATTGCTCAGATATCTACAACAGGAATGCAGCCAGATTCGATAGAAAACAGTACATATTACAATATGCGGACAATACGGCTATCATAAGCCACGCATCAAATCTACCAAAAACAATAGAACAACTACAATCCCAAACAGCAAAAATCTCCAAATAGTTCAACAAATGGCGCTTAAGTCCTAATTATACCAAAAACAAGTTAGTTACCTTCAACCACAAAGTACAACATAACTCCCCCTCCCTCTCCTTATACAACCATTCTATCACACCAGAAAATAGCGGAAAATATTTAGGCACAATAGCCAAAAAATCCATAGCACTTCCGTAAATTCACATACAAACAAAGAGGAATATCAAGAACAATTTGCAGTCGGATATACAAAATGATATACAGACCAATCATCAAGTATGGCAGCAGAAACCCAGCCATGAGTAAAATCAAAACTGCCGAAACAACAGCAATTAGAAAATTAACCAAAATCAGACACCCTTCAAACCCTCTCCACAATCCCTACAACAACCTCTTGTACAAAAAGACCTCCATCAAGCCAATTCAGGAAAGAGTCCAAGATTTGAAAGCAAAACTTGCTGAACGTGAAGTTAACATCAACATGTTGCGAACCTACTGCATCCAACGAGACAACCGAAGACAGCGCCTCAAGCTCCCAGCAAACACTGGCCTTTTGTAAAATAAGTTGTATTTATTTTGCAATAAAGAACATTTATTATTTTATTATTATCTATCCGAGAAAAAGGTATCTTACTCACGCTATATAAATGTTTAGTGTTCACATACCTAGTTAGCACATATTCAAAAATTTTAGTTCTAAATTTGATAAGATTATACCCAATTCTAACATAAAATACAAAATCGTCTTTTACTCTGAATCTATTGAAAATAGGTATAGCGACACCTAATACATTTCAACAGGTATGAGAATTGTTTTCCATGTGCAGTCAATAAATACAGAGTGTTCCATTTGAAATAAGAATAATAATAAGGTTTAAACCTAAACAAAATTAGACACCCACACATAACACCCTCAAAAGCTTACCTTTTAAGTTGAACCAAATTACAGATAGTTACTTAATTTCATCAAAATCGGTTTATTAGTTTCGATTTTAATCTCGAACATACATCATATATATGTATAAGATGTTCTTTTATCATATTTTGGAATATTTTCGAGATGATAAAAAAAATTTCACAAATGCATTATATTTTTTCAAGCAATCAACACACTTCTTCCATTTTCTTTGGCACGTAACCTCTTCATAATTATAATATAAAACAAGTCGACGCGAAAGATGATTGAGATGGGGCACAGCATGAATCGGTCGGTTCTTTTCAAGCCGACTGAGACAATGAAAAGTAATGATGTTTAGAATGGGGCGCGTCTAGCCGGCTTACGGCAGCTCCAGCTATTAGGTCCCCATCAGTTCACAATGGCCCCTTGCCGAAACGGTAATTAATTATTGTCCTTACACAAAACACCGGCCGCCACTGGTTCAATGATTTGAAAGGCACGGATGAATTGATGTTATGAATACCATTCTTGGGTCAAAAATATTGGGCACAATATTTCGGAAATTAGCCAATGAGATCAATCCTGGCCAAAATGTTCACAGAATTTTCATTTTTTTCAGATCTTGTATGGATTTAGCGTTACTATTTACCAATGAAATTTTTACTATGTTTTTACTATCAATAAATAAATAAATAGATCACTATAATGGGCCGTAATTTGGATTTGAAAGAACCATAAATAGATAGATAGATAGATTTTATTGTTGGTTTTACAAATTTCCATGTTTACACTTGCCACAGTAAAAATATATGTAGAAGATATACAAACAGAGGTCATATTCTTATTCATATTATAGAATGTTACAACCTAGAATAGAACACTAAGAGAGACAACAAAGCCTAGAATACAAGACTGAATAACAGACATACTGAACATTTCTTAGGCAAATTAATAAAAAGTAGCTAAAACATATAAAAATTATGAAATTATGATAATATAAACATAAAATCTGTTGTTAAATCATAAGAAATCCAATAGGGATAAGATAAAATGAACACCACAGCATGTCGATTAAAACATATATGTAAAGGTATATGAAAATTATTTTCAGACACAAATAAATAAATAAATAAATATACATAATCACACAAAAATATAGACTCAGGTCAGTAAGAGCTCAGAAAAAGCTGGAGACAACAACATTCATTCTGCCAAGACACTACATTTTAACAGTAATTGATTCACCCCTAAGAATTCAGAAGTTTTATACAAGACAACACACTTTAAAACTTTTATCACATTTTTTTTCAACTCAACAAGCGATAAAGTACGCATTGCCGAAGGCATTCTGCTATAGAATTTCAACGAAAGAATCATGCGACTTAATCAGCCTGAAAAATGGGGCATATATATCATTTTTATTACGGGTATTATAATTATGAATATCACTATATAGAGTCAATATATTAAAATTTTTATGCGCATAAAGCAGACATTCGAGCACAAACAGACCAAGAAGTATAAGTATACCTTGAGACTTGAAGACACTCCTGCAACAATCTCTGTACCGCAATCCACCAACGATCCTAACAGCACGTCGCTGAAGTCTGAAAACCCTCTCGAACTCACTGCAGTTACCCCAAAGTAATAAACCATACTTTGAATTTGCCTCACGAAGCGCGAAATAGGCCGTTCGCAGAACTGCCGGAGATACTTCTGTAGATAATTCCCTCACCTGTCCATCTTAGTGGACAGGTGATCAATATGTATACTCCAAGTCAAATGAGTATCGAGATGCAGCCCCAGAACTCCCACAGTAGAACAGCCAGTAGGCCTCAAACTGAACACTACCTCCTTGGTCTTATCAACACTCATTGATAGACCATTTCCTGAAAACCATTCAGAGACACGTTCACGCATACGTCCACCAAGCTCCAACGTAACATCCAAGTTCTTTAACTCCACAGACACAACAGCGTCGTCGGCAAACAAGATACTGAGATAGTCGGTCAGATAATCTGGAAAGTCGTTAATAAAAATCAGGAATGAAAGACACCTATAGTGTTATTTTCCATATCTGACCAACTATCATCAACGAAAACAGTCTGAACTCTATTAGTCAAGTAAGATCGAATCAGATTACAGCTCCGTTCATCAAACATATAAAACTCAAGGTTCCCAGAAGAACCCTATGGGGAACACAATAAAATGCCTTCGTCAGGTCCAGGAAAAGAGAGAGAGAGAGTATAACCCTGCTTCAAAGTATTGAATCGTCTTAGTAATAAACTTAACAATGACATCAGTCAACGACCTTTCCGGAAGCCATACTGATGTGATAAAAGGAGTGACTTTCGAAGTAATTTAAAATCTGATTACTCATAATTTTCTCCAGAATTTTGGAGAAAACTGGTTCTAATGAAATAGGTCGGTAGTTAGACACATCGCTCTTATCACCCTTCTTGAAGATTGGAACTATTTTGGAAACTTTTAAGCAATCACTCCCTCTCTGAGACATTTATTAAGAAGGCATGTAAGAGTAGATATAATACTATCAACAGTTCTCTTGATAAGTACAGTAGACAATCCATAGAAGTCTCTAGATCTGCTATTTTCCAAAAATCGAATAACATCACGTACCTCCACCTGACTCACCTCACGAAATGAAAAACCTAAATTGTTAGGGATTCTCCTGCAAAACAAGTCAGCAGAACAGTTGTCTGTTGGTGGAACAGATACAGAAGAACTGATGAGAAATAATCATTAAAATGATTAACATCGATATTGGAATTTACTTTGCTTATATGTAGATTTCTCTTTGAGTTGATGATATTCCACATCGCAATTTATGGCTTTGAAGATGATTTTATTCATGAATCATTGGCTCTCCCCTTAGTATTTTTTATTTCAAATTTATAATTGCATTTGAGGGTTTTCAGCAAACTCCCAAGATTTTTTGTTCCATTACGCTCAGGCCCGCCGTAAGCGAGCGTGCAAGGCGTGCAATGCACGCGGGCGGCGCATTCAGGGGGGCGGCAAATCAGACAATCATCGACTAAAATTCAGACATTGTCACCTCACAATACTAAAAAGATTATCCTTATAAAAATAATATGATGAACGGCGCCCAAATATTTCTTTTATATCGTAGCATTACATAGCGCCATCTATTGAAATTCATGAGAACAAAGTTAATCCGTATCGTGCTCTATGCGAAATAGGGAAATCCCACAGATATCAGGGGAAATCCCCTTAAAACTATATACCCATTTCTTTGTTTTTATTTATTTAACACAAATGCGAAAGTGATGTGAGTGAACAACAAACTTCAATTATTTGGTTATAGCCCTAATGTGAGATCCGGAAACGGTCCAGGGTACTTAAAATTAATAATATTCTGTATATTTTTGTGCGAAGTGTGACTATAAAAATAATTTAGAAAATTATTTATATTATCCGTCGGCGCAAAAAATCATAATTATGGTAAGTGTCTTTGTTTAATTAATCAGCATATGGGCGCATTCATATAAACAGCAGGTATTCATGTAAAATTTAAAGGTTATTTTACTGAAAAACTTAAAGTAAAGATTTATTAAAAAATGTATTAAAATTAATACAGAGTGTAACAAAAGTAACTTAAGTAACGAAAGGGGGACATTCCATCTAATCAATACGAACAACTTTTACTATGGGTTCAACTCTGAAGTCGCGAAAAAAAAATTAGTTATTCCATTACATTTGTGTGCAGTAGGTATGAACATTTTTTTCGCAGTAGTATTGTGATTATTATTGTGATTTAAAGGGTATTTTTTCTGTTATACAACTTAAGAGTGAAGATTTATAAAAAATATTAAAATTATACCTATACAGGGTGTAACAAAAGTAACTTAAATCCCGAAAGGGAGTCATTCTGCACATAATACGAACAACTTTTACTATAGGGTCAACGGTGAAATCGCGAAAAAAAATAACTATTCCATACAAAATGTATGGAAAAGCTGATTTTTTTTCGCGATTTCAGTGTTGACCC
This sequence comes from Cryptolaemus montrouzieri, assembly GCA_013387265.2. NCBI lineage: Eukaryota > Metazoa > Arthropoda > Insecta > Coleoptera > Coccinellidae > Cryptolaemus > Cryptolaemus montrouzieri. The sequence goes on from JABFTP020000103.1 coordinate 34,982,855, forward strand.
CTTAGTAAAGGTTGTTCGCAATAATGCGTGGAATGATCGACCCCCTTTTGGGATTTAAGTTACTTTTGTACAACCGTATACTAAACTTTTTCAAAAAAATTCCAGGAACCGCAAAAAAGGAAAAAAAATCCAGGAGCTCAATTTCGACGGCAAAAACGAGAAAAAGATACAGAGAAAAAAAACTAGCGGGATCTCTTGAGAAATTTTTTAGCAAACCAGAAAATAGCGACTCTGAATGTCAAGAGAATGTTGACGTAGATGTAGCTTCAACAAGCACAGCTTTAAATCTAGAAGTTATGGAGGTATCTGAAGAGAAAAATGTTAGTCCTTCAGAAGGAGACTCCAGTGAAACTAAAAAAAGAGAAAGTAGTGCTAAAGAACCTGTAAACAATTTATCGTCATCAAGTAGCTGTTTAGATTGTGGTGATGATCCCGGTTCGTGGCCAGCCAGTATGACTAATGATATGATTAATATTTTGGTTAGCCGTGGTCCCGTGCAGCTGTTTAACCACAATTTTCCTGCTAATATCGATGGAAGAAAATTTGCAAACAGTTATTACTCTAGAAATCTTCCTAATGGAGAAAAAATTAACAGAGAATGGCTTGATTACTCTACGTCAAAAGATTCAGTCTATTGTTTTTGTTGTAAAATATTCAGTAAAACTGTAAGTAGTCTGTCATCTCCAAGCGGTTTTTCCGATTGGCAACATCTGTCATCTAACTTAAAACGACACGAAACAAGCATTTCCCATAGCGAAAATTTAAAATGTTGGGTCCAACTAAATCATATGTTAAAAAATAAAACTACTGTAAATCAAATGCAACTGAGACTATTAGAATCTGAAAAAAACAATGGTGTGATGTATTGGAAAGGATCATAGCTGTTATAAAATTTTATCTCATCAATGTCTGGCGTTTAGGGCTCGTCCAAAATATTATATGAGCATGATAATGGTAATTTTCTCAAAGCAATAGAAATGATAGCATCCTTTGATTCAGTTATGCGGGAACATATTTACAGAATTCAAGCCTCGAAATTCGATTCAACTCGCATGACTCACTATTTAGGAGATCAGATTCAGAATGAAATCATTGATTTACTCGGCACGACCATAAAAAATCATATCCTGAACAAAGTCAGAGAATCAAAATATTTCTCTATCATATTAGATTGCACACCAGATGTAAGTCACACAGAACAAATTACAGTTATACTAAGGTATGTTGTTTTAAACAGTGAAACTAAAAATGTTACAATATGCGAAAGTTTTATTGGCATCTGTCCGATAACCACCTCCACAGGTGAAGGACTATTAAATTTTGTTTTAGATTTATTTTCGCAATTAAACCTTGATATTAAAAACTTACGTGGCCAAGGTTATGACAATGGTTCTAATATGCGTGGAAAACACAATGGATTACAAAAAATATTGGAAATGAATAATCGTGCATTTTACGTTCCATGCTCGGCGCATAGTCTCAATTTGGTCGTTAACGATGCGGCAAATATAACGCACGACACGGTCAACTTTTTCAACTTAATTTAAGAAATTTACGTTTTCTTTTCGTCTTCTACCAAAAGGTGGTCCATAATTTGCAAGCATTTACCTGATTTAAAACTAAAGGCATTAAGTGCCACGCGATGGTCTAGCAGAATCGATGCAGTCAAACTTTACGGTATCACCTCGAAAAATATTTGACGCTTTACTTGAAATATCAGATAACAATTCGTCGGAATGGGATTGTACAACAACTCACAAAGCACATTCGCTTGCTTTAAATATTCAAAATTATAGATTTATTTGCTTAGTTGTAATTTGGTTTGATATTTTAAACGAAATTAATGCTATTAGCAAAATGATGCAAAACCCACAATAAATACTCAAATCTGCATAAATTTGTTAAATAAATTGATTCATAAATTCACCGAATATCGCACAGATGAGCATTTCGAAAGGGTGTTAGAAGAAGCTACCACTGTGGCTCGGGCACTTAATGTAGATGCAGATTTTCCGCCTATAGATACCGTTCGTCCACGAAGAAAACCAACTCAATTTCAGTATGAATAGAGTGATGAAGTCTTACTAGACCCTAAAACAAAATACAAGGTAGATGTTTTTTTTTGGATCCTGGACCAAACCTTAACTTCTTTAAAACGTAGATTCGATGAGTTGGAAACTTTTACCGACGTTTTTGGCTTTTTCACCAATAATAACTTGTTTAGTTACTCCAAAGATGGTTTAATGAAACATTGTAAAGATTTGAATGTGAAGCTAAAAGATGGTTCAAGTAGTGACGCAGATATTGACGGTATAGATATGTTTAATGAAATCAATGCTTTAAAGTTGCATTTAACTGAAAACCAGTCTAATGATCCACAAACCCTATTGCAATACATTTTTGCTAATGAATTAATGTCAACATTTCCGAATACAGCAATAGCGCTAAGGATACTACTTACATTGCCGGTTTCAGTTGCATCTGGTGAAAGGTCATTTTCAAAGTTAAAAATAATAAAAAACTATTTGAGATCAACTATGCACCAGCAAAGACTAAGTAATTTAGCAATAATTTCAATTGAACATGAGATTCTAAATAGACTAGACACCAAAAAAATTATAGCTGATTTTGCCAACATGAAGGCAAGAAAGGTGCAGTTTCTGTAAAATAACTTAATACCTATACCTACCTACATAATATGTATAAACTGCACATTTCTTGCCTTCATTTTTTAATTTAATGTCGTATTAGTGTATCTATCTTGTATAAAATAACCTAATATAACATAGTTTTTCACTGTACAGCATTTTTTTTTCACATTTTTATAAACACCTAGGTTTTGTAGTTAGATAGGGGCGGCACGATAGGAATTGCACACCGGCGTTCAAACCGCTAGCGGCGGGCCTGATTACGCTGATAGAGTTCACTAACGAGTTCAATCTGATCTCTCATTATTTTCAAACCAATATTATACCAGTGCGACTTGTTGCTACCTCGTTTGTCAATCAAAACATCTCTTTCAGAAAAAGCAGTTTGAAACACATTGACAGAACTTTCATGGAAAACGTTGAATACATCACTCGTACTTAAATATCTCTCGAAAAGAATAGTAGTTATGAAGTTTACAAATTATTGAAGAGGATTTATTATTTGAATACATCAAAAATTTCGGATTTACACGAATCAGTCGTGCATCGTCTGTTGTCAATAAAATAAATATGAAAATTTTAACTGATTCTAGGTATTTGAGTTTTCTACTTTTTGGGGCAATGTGTAGAATTTTCAAATTATCAATACTAGGAAAAGAGTGATCATTTTCGATGAAGTGGTTAGCTTCTGTTGAATCTTGTTTATTTCTAGGGTTCTGTACACCTATAGAGAAAAAGGAACCCTGATAGAATCACTTCCTTATCCGTTTGTTTGTATGTCTGTCGTCAAGACACTTTTTTCTCTGGAACACGTAGAAGTACCGAGTTGAAATTTGTAAGGAATGCTTAGATTGGCAATCTCTTGCTATCATGAAAAAATTAAAGTTTTAAGTCAAGTTGTAATTGCATCAAAAAAACTTATCCGCATTTTCTCAGGATAGCGACAGCGTATAAAATTGAAATACGTTAATTATACTTGTGGTCTCAAAATCATGAATCAAGAAGAATTGTTTTAAAGCATACCACGGCAGGAAACCATAAAAATTGATAAATATGCGATAAATTACGAATTGAAATAATTGAAAAAACATAATGGTAACGAATGTCAGCAGATATTTAATGAGAGACGCGCGGTGCTTTTGATTGTCGGAAGATCAGAAATGATTGAGATACGAATTTCTGAATTGACACCAATGATATTTAAACTCTTGATTTATTCAAATTCTCCATATAATGCAATTTTGGATTTTAATTTGGATCCACTTACATTTATTTGTTCAAAATGTTTCAAAGAGATGAATTTTTTGGACGTGTTGGTACTTATAATTTGATATACGAGGGATATCTTTTAAGTTTTGTACATGGAGCTGAAATGACACAATTGAGCGTTTTTAAAGACTTTATTGTTTTTTGAAGTATTAAGGCACCTCTGTATTTGTTTAAACCCACTCTGAAAGCAATTATTCCAATCTTTTGCTGCTACATTCGAATGGAATCAACAGCTTTCTCTGAAGACTGAAACCTATGATCACGCAGTTCGTTCTTGATTTTAGTTTTTTGGAAACGTAAAAGAGTAACTGTTCTTTGATTTTGTAATGGAATTGTTGCTACATGACCTGTTTTTGAAACGAACGTTCTGACTGTCTTTTCGGAGACAGAAAATAAAAATTCATCATCACTGACAATGTTGTAAACGCTTTCCAAACGGTCCAGAATTTTTTTACACCAATTGACTCTTTTTCGATTCTTTGGTCAACAGATGCAGAAAACTCATATTTTCACACGTCATTCTCCGTGCAAACATTTTTGTATTTAGGTGTTTGAAATCCACAATGATGCCTCAATTTCTCGATATGTTGCTTGCCGATCTTTCTGTATAATCTAACGAACAGTATCCATATTTTCTTGTGTGACTATTGTTTTTGGTCCACTTGTCCTTGGGTCGTTGCTAAACCTAACCCTTCTGTGTTTGAATTCTCCATATAAAAGGAAACTATCAACTCGTGTGGTGCTTCAATGCAGAAGACAGAAATCAACTCACCGAGACATTCTTGTTGAGATAATTGTTTCGCGAAAATGCTTATAAATTCCATTTTTCATCTAACTTATCAACTTTGACAGTTTGTTGTGATTAAAACACCGCATGCATAGATAACGCATTCCCTAAATATTGTTTTAGAGTAAAATGTATAATTTTTTATGGTTACTGATAAATCTTTTGTTACTTTTCGTGTCATACCGTTGCGTTATTTTCTGACACTTTGTTGTGGTTAAAACACAACACGCATAGAACTAAAATTTCGGATTCATATTAACAAATCATAGAGGTTCATTTTTAGTACTGACAATGTATTAATGACCTTTATGTCGACCGCCTCGGTAGCTGCACGGTTAGTGAGCAAGTATGTAGGAATATGCTTAGCCGAGGTGCCTGGTTCGAATCCGGGTTCAAGTCATGGATGTTGTCCTTGAACAAAAAAAGTGAATTTGACAAAGACGTACATAGAGATTGGATACATAACCATAGTTGTTGAGTCCATAACCTCTGAAGGCCAGATAACTTGTAATCCTGAGAGGTGGCAGTTATCATTGCACGGTCTAGGTGAGTGGTTCGGAGTCCACTATAAACTGTAGGTCCATAGAAAAAAACAAACAAGTCCTTTATGTCCCAGCATGCAAAACATTAAAGACATCAGCCGGCTCGGTGGCTTAGAGAATATGATGCTCGTCTCCTGCGCAGAATTATCTGGGTTCAACCCCCACAAAGTCAGTACGATTTTCGGATTCTGGGAATCACTTGAGTGTCCATCTTTCGGAGGCGATGTAAAACCGTCGGTCCTGTCTAACCTAACCTAATGTGTTGGACATTAAAGATCCCTTCCCTCGACACGAGAGGGTTTCGGCAAAATTCCCGGGTTAGTTAGGTGACAGAATCCCCCGGCGTGTTATTGGCATAATAGAGAAATAGAGCACGTTAAAGAAAGAACAAACAAACAAAACAAACATAAAATACATCCTTCGTATTCTGTTGATAGCGATACCATATGTAATTGTTTTCGTTTCACTACTTTGTCAATTAAGTCAACATCAAAGCCGTTATTGTGAGCTATAGTTTTGATGGTTTCAATTTTTTCCTAGATCTTTTGATGATAAAAATATCATTGATCATCCTCGTGCTAGTAGGTTCTCTCAAGATGTTGAAGTTAATTTTGCTATTTGAATGGGAAGTAAAGAGAACCAAAAATGATATATGTTGGTTCATATATTTTTTATTATATTGGAGATAATTCAACTATAGGCATAACTCCAAAAGAATTATAAATTCGCAATGTATCAAGGGGTAAACATATGATTGTTCTGAAATATCGGATGTTGAGTTATTATTCTCTTTTCTTCTCTTTTCTTACAAACAAGTTTTGTACATATACATAATTGTATGTCACAACTTGAGGGGGTAAATCTACCTGCAATTTTAAGAAAAAAAGTTTCCATAAACATAGATCCGCAAAGCTTCATTACGGAGCTACAGGGTGTTGAAATTTCCGGAAAAAAATGTTTTTTTCTTTAAAACTCCTGCAATATCTGAGATATTCAGCCCAAATTTGGAATTCAAGCTATTTTTTACAGACTCCATCATTACTCGTCCTAGATTTTAACTAAAATTCACAAGGTGTTTTCTTTTCCGAAGCCATGTCTCCTTTTGCCCTTTCAAACTTTTTTGCAGTACGCCACTGATCATCGTACAATCAATTTTCGTCATCTTCGTTCAATTCAGAAACTTTTTTGACATTTGTAATTTTTTGTATCTCCAACCGTTTTCGAGTGAAAAATTATTGAATTTAAATTATTTGAATTGTATGTTACTCGCTAAATAAAAAAAAATAATAGAAATAATCGATAGGTATGCCCAAAATTTGCTTTTATTTTGATAGCTCGTCTTCTTAGACTCAACTTATACTTATTCAATGTCAAACTAAAAAAAGGAACAATTAAAAACTAAATAAATTGCTGGAAATCTCCTCCACCCGCAAGAATACAAGCCTCTGTCCTTCTTCGCATATTATCACGCACTCTTTGAAATATTCCTGGGGTATTTCTTATCGTGTCACAAGAGGTTATTATTCGATTTCTCAATTCTTCTACAGTGTTCACTGGAATGGTATAAACTGAACTTTTGAGCTATCCCCATAGGAAAAAGTCTAAACTATTTAAGTCTGGCGGAATAGGAGGCCATGGTTCTGGCCCACTCCGACCTATCCATCGGTTGTTGAATGAATTATTCAAGAATTCCCTAGCTTCTTCACTTACATGTGCTGGTGCCCTGTCATGCATGAACCACATTATGTTTCTCATCCTCGAGCAATAAAGGTAACTCCTCCTCAAGAAATTGCCGATAAGCGGGACCGTAAATCTGTTAGGCAAATAAAATGGCCCAATCAAATAATTTCCAATTATTCAGACCCAGAAATTTAGTGAGAATTGTTATTGATGATGAGATTCTTCAATCAAATGGTGGTTTTCCTCAGCCCAATAATGAATATTGTGAAAATTTGTGATAGCAGTTCTCGAAAAGTTAGCTTCGTCTGTGAACATTATTTCACTATCAAAATGATCATTTTCTTTGATTTTATCTAAGAACCATCGGCAGAAATTTAGTCTTGAAGGAAAATCTCGAGGAAGTAGAGTTTGGACGCGTTGAATATCAAACGGGTACAATAAAAAGTCGTGGAGAATCCTCCAAACTAGAACATTTGAAATATTCGACTGATTTCCAATTTTTCTTGCACTCACATGAGGATTCAAATCAATACAATTCAAAACTGCTTTCTCAATATCTGGAGTTCTGATAGTTTGAGTTGCATCTTTTAAATGATTGTTTGCTGTAAAAGTGATTCCCTCAACCTATGGATATTTGAAAATGTTCGCCTTTCTGGTGTTACTCGATTTGGAAAGCGTACCTGATATAATCGCCTAGCTTCTGTTGTGTTTCCGTCAGCCACACCGTACATGTAATGGATATCAGCCAATTCGGGTTAGTAATATTAGCCATTTTTTTCTTACAGCAATAATTTCAAAAGTCTTAAAACTAATCGTTAATTTAATAAACAATTCGAGCAGACACTGGTTTAACTTTAGCAACTGTCAAAATAAATAAATAAATGAAAAAAATTAAAGCCTACGAAAATTGATTGTACGCTGATCAGTGGCGTGCTGCAAAAAAGTTTGAAAGGGCAAAAGAAGACATGGCTCCGGAAAAGTAAACACCTTGTAGATTATAGTTAAAATTTAGAACGTGTTATGATGGAGGCTGTAAAAAATTTCTTACATTCCAAACTTGGGCTGAATATCTTAAAAACTGCAGGAGTTTTGAAACCAATTTTTTCCGGAAATTTCAACACCCTGTAACTCCGTAACGAAGCTTTTGCGGACCTATGTTTATATGTACTTTTTTCTTAAAATTGCACGTAGATTTACCCCCTCAAGTTGTGACATACTATTATGTAACACCCTGTAGATTATTCTATTAAGTGAAGTTCTCTAATTTTTGGTATAGCTCAAGTTGGACTTATACAAAATAAGCCTTTAGACTTTAGGTATTACAAAACAAAATGGATGAAATGAATGACTTCTCAGAATTCTGTTGATGATGAATTTAAGTATGACAGCAAAAATGATAATAACATTTCGATACCGTATTTACCTTTTCAGATGCATGACAGATGTATTTGCAGATCAGTGGATATCGCAACTTGTCAAATTTAAATCTATGTAAGTTCCATCTACAAACCAAATTACATTATCAAATTTAAGTTTGTAGATGGAGCCTACGTGGATTTAAATGAAGCATTGTTTTAAATGTCAATTCTCTGTATATAACGGAAATAAACACAATTGTTACTTGAAATATTAACTATCGCAATAATGCATCAAACTGTATTGATCAAGAATGTTCTTTTGGAGTACTTATTGTCTTGGTATATCTACTTTTATCTAAGTTGATATAAATGTTGACAAAATAGAGGCTGGATTGTTCATCGATGAATTGTTACAAAAGGTTGTGGAATGAATATCTAATGCTGATAGGAAGATAATGACGTAGATGTTGTTTGCTTCCAAAATGTTTTGTCAAGGCATTTTTACATAACCTTTAATTTTAATTTTGTTAGAATTTCGGAATGTGATCATTAAAAAACAATTTAAAATTTGCATAAAATTCAAAATAATCATTTAATTGAAACATTATTTTTTTGCATTTATCAATTAATTTAGTCGGTACGTAAAGTTATAAAGATGCAAAATTTAAAAATCAAAAATAAAAAAAAAATTGAACATAATTTAAAGTAGTTCACGTACCATAGGCTTTTGAAGTGAGCGGTTAGCAATTGTTACAAATATGGACAAAACCAATTCGATACGTTACTTTCAACATGGTCATTTGATAATTATCGTCATTCCTACAATGCGTATTCCTCAATTCCACTAAAAATTGTTAACAGTACGAGCACTTGTCACATTCTAGTATTTTTGAGATATCGAGAGAAATTGGTTTGACGTTTTAAGAAAAATGTCGTAACTCTTTGAAGAAAAGAAAGATGTGATATAGTTGATGGATATTTTGATGAACTGTATCTTTCTGAAAGAAGAAATATCTAGAACATGATGTAAATGTTCAGCAAACTATTGCCTTTACCGATTTAGTTGATTTAAATTATGGCAATAGTTAGATTGGAAGTGGGTGGTCAGCAAGATGTTCTACGGATTTGTCGATAGTGCACTTTTTCTTTGTGTATATATCTAGTTGAAATATTGAAGTAAATTTCATTTATCTATATGACAGATGTCATATTTTTCGAACGACTGTCAAAATTTTTTTGCAAATTTTTCTAAAAATTAAACAAGTTCCACGGAGAAATAATATATGGGCGATGTCAACCCAGATTATTGGGTCCATAATGATTCTAAAACATCTATAGATCATAATCGGCATCACTTGGAAGACTGAACCTGGCCATCGGGGCCCTTTCGTTGAAACAGAGATGGAATGTGGGAAAATATCGCAGGTTATGTATTTTTTTTATTATCTCCTCAGTCCTTTTCATGACCTTGATTACTATGTAAAATGATTGTTGAAATATTTTTCTGCTGGTTTTCTTTTTCCATTGTTACAGATTCCTGCCAAAACCCCCTTTCTTTCACCCTTGTCTTCGTTTGGAAATCATGGAATGCAAGAGAGAATGAAGCGGCTAAGCAGAAAAATCTTTGGTTCTCTTTATGTACACACGACACTAACACAACATAAACAGACAAGCTATTGCTAGTGCAATAGCGACAGGGAAACGAGTTTTTTCCTCAGGTTTCTTCACTCGTTTATTGAATCATATACAAGATAGTATGGTTCCCCTGTTACATTTCCTGAGCTAACACTTGTGTTTTTCTGACACACACCAAAATGATAGATATAAGCATTTATTGTAAATACAATTATTCAAATTTTTGTAAATCCTCTCTTTTCAAAAGAATATATATTGTCTTCCTTTGGTTTCCAATATTTAAATTTCCAATGCGTGTCTGAGTATTCTCAGGCTTTGTGATTTCAGAATCATGGCAATACATTTGAATACCTACATTGATTATTTCATTTGAATTTCTTTCCATATAATAGAATATCTCGTCAGTTTTAACGATTGCAGGTTACCTTTTAAAATTTTCGCAGGATATGGTTGCTTCGTTATTAAATATGACACTATATTCACTCAAAAGTTGTAACGATGAAAAATCGAATAATTTATTATTTATTATCTGAATTGTCACTACAGGAATTAATTACTTAATTTTATGAATGAACATAAAGTTACTAGATAAAACTAGGGAAAAGTTATACAATTTTGGATTTCTCATGAAAACACGCTCTGAATCAAAAGATTAGTGTACGTGTGATATAGTTTTGGCAAGGGGAAAAATAGATTCAACGAAATTAAAGTTATCTATGGTTCATATTCGAAAAAACGCAAGTTTACATTCTAACTCAAAAACCGTTGGACGAGAAAAAAAAATTCGCACATAGTTCGATTCTACGTAAAACTGCTTGTAGAATGTCAAAACCATTTTTACATACAATCTCTAAAAATTACTACTTGCGAGATTATCGGAAAAGCTGCTACTTCAAGGTAGGGATGTTTAGCAGGAAAACAATATATTTTTTAGCGTGCATTGGATATGTTACCTATACTAGCAAAATCAACTGTTGAACTTCAACTATTTACACTATGTTCAATTGACAGAGAATTCCACAACACAAGTAGAAGAAGACCAATCTATAGATATATCGAAAGATCATTATAAAGTTATTAACGAAAAGAATACTATTTTGGCTGGTCAACCTGACACGAATATGCCTACGGAATTACAATTTTATTTAAAAACCCAGTGGTTGATTTGAAACAAGACCCATTACTTTTATGGAAAGTGCTAGAATGCACCTACCCAAATTTAAAGAAAATAGCTATAAAATATTTGTGTTGCACAGCGACATCCACAGCTTCAGAAAGGCTTTTTTCTAAAGCTGGTCAACTGCTGAACTAGCAACGGAATAGACTAAAAGGAAAACACCTGACAAAGTTAATTTTTTCACAGAGTGTGCCCAAAAAATATTGGAAATCTTAATTTCTTTCTTGTATTCAATATTGATAATAAGCACATTTAATAAATAGAATAGACGGTTTTTTGCTTCCAAAAACATCAAGCTTTCAGTTATATCGATGTGCTTCTATCGATGTTTATCGTACATCGATGTTTTTTTGATATCGATCATCCCTACTTCAAGGAAGGATAATTAACATTTTACCGAAGATTGAATAGTTTCTTGAATAAAAATTCTTCAATGTGTCATTTTTACATAACTTCAAAACAACCGATATATGGGCTGTTTCCAAAAATTTTCAAACAACTCGAAAACGAAAAAAGGTACCTTGAATCCGTATGCTGCAATGAATTCTTCAAGCAAAAATAACAGAGGAAATAGATTCCCTGAGAGGAGACAGCCGCATAAGTCAATTTTCAAAAAACTGAGAGAAACGTTAATTGCTGAAGGTTGCTTCGAAGCACAACGGAGCAAAACATATGAAATTGAAGATAGAGAAGATAGTACCGTCAGCGTTTTAGGAGCAGTTTCAGTCCAACCTCAAATTTCAAGCTGCCAAATGGCAATTGAAGCTGAAATTTCGAAGTCATGGGCTGTCTGAATTATCGAGGAGAAGAAATTCATAGCCTACAGGATGATAAAATAGCAGAATTTCATCAACACGTTGTATGGACCGATGAAATTCGCATTACAAGTGATGGAATTTTCAATAGGCACAACGAGCACTATTGATCGGATGTCAATCCCCGTCGACAGTTTAATATTTAACACCAAAAGCGATACATTTTCAATGTTGATCGTGTATTGGCATACACTACTTTAAACAACCTCAATAGCGAAACTCATCATCGTATTATAAATGAGAATATAGTAGAAGGATATTTAGATGAATTGCCGTTAGGGAGACCCATATTTCAGCACCAGGTACAATGCGTTTTATGAATGTGGGGTTGGAATTTACTCGTTCTTTCATATCTTCAGCGACCTTTACGCTATTCAATTTTTGAATAAAATTGAGGTTCTTTGGAGCTAGTCGAGAGGTAACGCGTTTCATGCCCAAACAATCTTTAAAATGGTACAAATTAATTCGTGAGACACAGCAAGTTCATTGCCTATCTCTCTCAAACTTAAATGACGATTTCAATTACCATTTCCTTCACTTCGATGTAAACTTCAATTGAAGATGTTGATGGCCGACCAGAGAGAGGCAAATCTTCTATCACATCTCGGCCAGTGTTGAATGCACTGCACCACTCATACCAGGCGGGGCAACTGAAACGAAAAAACTCAATAACTGATAAACTATTCGTTTCTGGACAAAAACCAGAAACAAGTTAATTTTTGTCTGAAAGGGGACATCTTTTAACACACGGTGATTTTATTTTACATCAACACCCTAAGCAGGGGTGCATTAAACCCAATTTTTTGAATAGGAAAGATATGTCGATTGATACCTTATTGGAAAGCTATTTTGATTCTCAATACAAATGTGTAATAATTTTTGAGTTTTGACATATTTGGGGAAAGATACAGGCTGGTTCGTCAAAAGACGAGTTTTTTCCAGTGATTACAAAATCTGTCGATTTCGAATAAACATTCACCTAAATACTATTATATTTTGGGGAAAATATCTTTAAGCAGTGGTGCTTCCCCTACACCCCCTTAGACACCCCCTTAGATGAGGGGGTCAACCCCTAAAATCTTCGAATTGATCAGTTAGTCCGAGTTATAGCTTATTGGATAGGTATTTAGAATTATCTGATTACAGTGAACGAATTTTCAATTCCATTTGAATGAGGATACAGGGTTGATCATAGCTGCTTTTCAAACTCACGGGTTGCATCCATACCAATATAATGGTTTATTCAATAGCTGAAAGAGTAGAAATTATAGAATTTCTTTTAGCAATAATACTTGTGCCAATAGGGCAGCTGCTATTTTCAATGAACGCCATGACGACAAACATGTAAGTGCCAAATATGTTTTGGAGTTGGTGGAAAAATAAAGAGAAACTGGCTCTGTTCAGAATAGGAAAAGACAGCATGTCCTAAGACCCATACGAAATGAGGAAATGGAAATTGCGTTGCTTGGGCAAGTAGTGTTTGATCCCACTCTGAGTACAGGAAAATTGGAAAGTGAAATTGGTGTGAGTCGAAGAACTATTGGACGAGTATTCAAACAATACAAATTCCATCCGTATTAAATGAAGATGGTTGTAACGTGTTAAAACCACGTCACAACTACTAGAATTTAAAACACCTAATTACAATCAACCCTCCATCTATACCCAACAGTTACGCTACTGTCTATCACTTGTCATCATTCAACCACATTTTGATAGTACAACCTAAGAGAAGTCTAATGCGCGAAATTAGTTGTCACATTTTATATTCTACCGGCTTCAAAACTTTCTGCTGCCGACTTTCAAACTGACGAGCTCAAGTTGAAAATCATTTTTGATTGTATTTGTAATAACTAATTTCTATAAAAGTTTTCTAGTGAAAATTAGAGCTATATCTATATCTTTATTATTGTGTGACCTATATCAAAAAATATAGGTCGTAGGTGGAGCCCAGACGTCGAAATAAAATGTCCATCTGAAGCACTGAAATCTAGATAAATCCTAGCTGATTTTTTGTAGTGAAAGCACCACTGTTTAAATGTAATTTTCCCCAAAATACAACAGTATTTCGGTGAATGTTCATTCGAAATCGACAGATTTTGCAATCACTGAAACTAACTCGTCTTTTGACGAACCAGCCTTTCCTCTGAATATGTGATAACTTAAAAATCATTACAAATTTGTCTTGAGATTCAAAGGAGCTCTCCAATGAGTACCACACGAGATATTTTTCCTTTTCAAAAACTTTTTGTTTTTTGTGCACCCCTCATCGTTGATCTGGCACAGGGATTGATAGTTTGTAACGAGCTGCAAGCTTTTTGGTAATAATTGTAAGTGATTTCATTTTTTCTCTCCGAATTAAACAAATACGTTATATACTACTGATGTCACCATGTATTTAGTGTTATGTGTTTTCAACGAAGAATATCTTTAGATTTCATAATTTGCCCTTCATAGGTAAGAAAACCTATACCTAGACTTATGAACAATCTGACGATTTGCCGCTCTTGTACGGTCCTGTACGGTTTGTCAACTCTTTCTGATATATTGATTGGAAGTCCCTGTATATTTTCTATTTTTAGGCTGAAGCTCATGGTGGTACTCGCCGTAGTTTAAATGAAATAGGGCATTTTGTTCTATGAATGATCTGACCATTTGCCGCTTTTGTACGGTCCTGTACGGTTTGTCAACTCTTTTTGAAATATTGATTGTAAGTCCCTGTATATTTTCTATTTTTACGCCTAAGCTCATGGTCGTACTCACTGTAGGTTGAATAAAATAAAGCATTTTGTTTTATGAATATCCATATAGTTTTCCCCTCTTGTACGGTCACGAACAGTTTTTCAACTCTCTTTGAAGTATTGATTGGTAGTACCTGTAAATTTCCTATTCTTAGGCCGATACTCATTGTGGTACTCTATTGATTTGTGAAATCTGAATATATTTTTAAAGAACCTATGCATCAGCTCCTTTCCATTTGAAAAATTTGGAAGTTTGAATGATATAGTGCATTCTGTTCTTGGAATGCTGTGTCCATTTTCCCCTTCTGTACGATCCTGTGCGGTTTGTCAACCTAGTTTAAAGAATGTTCTAATTGAATGCTTGGGCTCAAAATGGTACTCGGCGTAGTTTGAAAGAAATAGAGCATTTTGTTTTATGAATGTCCAGATAGTTTTCCGCTCTTGTACGGTCCTGTACGGTTTGTCAACTCTTTCTGATACATTGATTGGAAGTCCCTGTATATTTTCTCTTTTCAGGCCGAAGCTGATGGTGGTACTCGCAGTAGTTTGAATGAATTAGAGCATCTTGTCCTATGAATGTCCAGATAGTTTTCCGCTGTTGTACGGTCCTCTACGGTTTGTCAACTCTTTCTCATATATTGATTGGATGTCCCTGTACATTTTCTCTCTTCAGGCCGAAAGTCATGGTGGTACTCACCGTAGTTTGAATGAAATAGAGCATTTTGTTCTATGAATTTCAAGATAGTTTTTCGCTCTTGCACGGTCCTGTATGCTTCGTCAACTCTTTCTGATAAATTAATTGGAAGTCCCTAATAGTTTTTCTATTTTCTGACCGAAACTCATGGTGGTACTCGCCGTAGTTTGAATAAAATGAAGTATTTTGTTTTATGAATGTCCAGATAGTTTTCAGCTCTTGTACGGTTTGTCAATTCTTTCTGATATATTGATTGGAAGTCCCTGTATATTTTCCCTTTTCAGGCCGAAGCTAATGGTGGTACTCGCCATAGTTTGAATGAATTAGAGCATCTTGTTCTATGAATGTCCAGATAGTTTTCCGCTCTTCTACGGTCCTCTACGGTTTGTCAACTCTTTATGATATATTGATTGGAAGTCCCTGTATATTTTCTATTCTTATGCCTAAGCTCATGGTGGTACTCACCGTAGTTTGAATGAAATAGAGAATTTTGTTCTAAGAATGTCCAGATGTTTTGAAATATCGATATGTATATGTTCTATTTTCAGTCCTAACCTCATGGTGGTACTCGCCGTAGTTTGAATGAAATAGTTAATTTTATTCCATGGAGGTTCTGACGATTGGCCGCTCTTGTACGGTTCTGTACGGTTTGTCAACTCTTTATGAAACATCGATTGGTACTCTCTGCATATGTTCTATTTCAAGGCGTAAGCTTTCAGTGGTACTCATCTTAGTTTTAAAGAAATAGTGCGTTTTGTTCTACGAATGTTCTGACATTTTGCAGCACATGTACGGTCCTGCAAGATTTATGTTCTATTTCTTTGCCAAAACTCACGCTATTTTATGAGTGATATAGAGAAATTTCTTCTTCGTTACTTCATCAAATAATCAAATCATTCGGTATGTAATAAACTAGTTACTTCGAAAATTATTTATACATGCCACACTAGCCCTAATGACTAACTATCCACATTTAACCGTCAAGTCGTCGCTAAGTATTCTAAAATCATCCCTGAAGAAGAAGGAGGAATATTTAGATGTGGCAACGTAGCGCACAGTATTTACTCTATCCCATAATCAACATTCACCATGTCAGAATCTGTGGATGGAAAAATGTGGCTAAGTTCACACTAATGTTCAAGAGGAGATCATACTCTTTACTAAGGTCACCATAGAATTTATTTGAAGAGATTTTTCTGTTTCAATATCATTTCAAGATAAAATTTGGATCAATAATTCTTTTTTCTGGAAGAAAGAGCATCATGTTTCTGTAATTGTTACTGATTCATATAAATTAAACTCCATTTCTTTGAAAATGATAGATCATCAATAACTTCATAGATAGTTTCTTTGATTACTTAATAACTATGTGCATATCCAATAGGTTTCTGATTGACATAAGGCCGATGCGCCAATAAGAACCAGTCACATCCACTTTGATTTTGCTTATATAAATGCATAGGCATTGTCGAAGATAACTCGATTAGGGGCGTAGTGCTTACCCTCTTATTAGAATGTCGGTTGGATGATTCGGTAACTTGGTTACAGGGGCACACACGGTCGGGGTTCTAAGATACGACTAACTAACCGAGATATCACATCAAAGCCGCTTCATGTCTCCAAGACCGCCCTTGGATGGAGCCCAGAGCTTTGTAGGACGCTAACTACGTTAATATGTTCATCCATTAGCTTCAAATAACACACATAACCTACTTCATTATGTTGTTACAAAGCAACGTATCAGTATGCACCCCCAAGTAAATGTTCGTTGTACTGGAGTTTATTAGATTTTGAAAGGAACTTGCTGGGATATTCTATTCGAATGGCATTTTACTGAGAGAGGATAGGTTACAGATATATATGTTAGCAAATTAAATAAACTGACGAATTCCTGAAACTTTTGTTACATACATTTGAAGATTTATTGGCCAATATATATATATATATATATATATATATATATATATATATATATATATATATATATATATATATATATATATATATATATATATATATATATATATATATATATATATATATATATATATATATATATATATATATATATATATATATATATATAGGTACTGGAGGTAAATATGGGCCTCCTTATTTTACACTCAGTTTACATAAATATTTTTGCGTTGAGTATAATATTTTAATACGGTAGTGAAAACTCATATAATACATTATGTTATTCCTTTATTAATTATTTCGTAAGGGTAACTTAATTTAGAAAAATTATTACATTAGTAAAGTCTTCTTTCGGCCCATATTATCCTCACAGTGTTTTTTATGGGCCACCTAAAAACATTACCCAGAATTGATAAAGAACTTTATTAAACACAACATATTAATACAAAACTAAAAAAAATTATATTTAAATAAAATCTATTAGTAAAATAATTAATTTTATAACATTCAACGAAAAAAAAATCCTAAATATTGCGCATAAAAAAAGTTCAACAACACTCAAAATTTTCTGTATCATCCTCTTCTAAACCAACGCACTCCTCATGGTACCAAGTATTGCAGTTAACACACATCCTCATATCTTTTTGGTCATCAGATTGACAAGCAACACAAAACCAAGATTCAGTAGCCGCCTGTTTTTTGGCACTTTGTTTAGAAGTTGAGGGGTATGGAGACCTCGGAGACGAGTGACTTTTTACAGAGTTAAATAGGTCCTTTGTCACCTGCTGAGCTTTGTAATTTAATGCTTTTTGCGAATTGCAACTGTTTTAGTTGGGTTAAGAGGAGTCGGCAACATTTCTTTAAATGACGTATTTAATACATTTTTGTCTATGTCAGGAGATAGATGATTAGAATTTTTTTTTGTCCTGTGTGCTATAACAGCCAATGTCATATCATCTTCATCCGACGATAAATGAGTATCATAATCTGGTAACACCTGATCCTGAGTATTAGGTGTAGGACTGTTGTTTAATATGCTTCTTTTCATATCCTTTTGCGATGGCAATGAAGGCGCAAAGGCTGACTCATGAATTGCTTCTGAATTTAAAGGAAATAATCCTGTCGCTTTAAATCCATTTATAATATTATCTGGAGTCATACATTTAGGCCAAACTCGGGACAAAATAATATTAAATCTAGCCTTATTTAGTGATCTTTGTGGATTAGCGTCCCAGTAACGCAAAAGTTCATTGTCCCAATGAGCTTCAAACGACCGAAAAACAGCTTTGTCCAGTGGTTGAAGCTCATGGGTTGTATTTGATGGTAGGCAAAATAGAGTAATGCCAAGATTATCCGCCTTTTCCGCAATGGTAAAATCCAAGTGGCTTGAGGCCCCATCAAATACAAGCAGCGTTGGACCATTGTTACATTTATATTTAGAAAAATGCTCTAAGAAGGCAATAAAGAGCTCTGTGGTCATACTTCCTTTGGGAGCCATTTTTACCAATGCTCCATGTGGTAGATTGTCAAGAAACTCACTTTTAAGTCGCTTACCTTTGAATAGAACCATCGGTGGGATTGAGTTACCAATTGCATTACAGCAAACCACTACTGTAACATTCTCTGCATGCTCTGGCGCTACCAAATGAACTCTTTTCTCTCCTTTTGCAGCGAGAACACGTTGTTGGTGGTGAATAGTAAGTCGGCATCCCTTCTCATCCATATTGTATATGTTTTGAGGTTTGTTTGTAAGATGCAAAGTCCTCATAAGCTCTGAGGTCTTCATAAAATAATCCGATACAATTGTCTTGTTAAGTTTTTGCGCACGAGCGGGGTTCATAGCCTGCGCTCTTCTTGTTGACAAGTCTGGATTTCGTTTAATAAATAGCTTTAACCAGTCTTTACCCGCAATCTCTTTTTCTGCATTTAATTGGTTGGGAATGTTGTTGACTTTACAATATTTGAACATTTGACGACGGACTAACTTTGGTGTAAGAGGTAAACCAACTTCGCAATACCGTTTTATTCGCTGAACAAAATCCCTTTCTTGCTGTACACTGAGAATGCTTGGGCGGCCAAGTCGTATTTCTGACAAACCATTGTCCAAATATCTTTTTAGAGTTCGTCTAGGTACCTTAAATTCTTTACTAGCAGCTCTTTGGCTTTGCCCCTCATTTATTGCCTTAAGGGCATTTTCGAGTTGAATTTGACTCCATTGCTTTCGCGGCCCCATCTGTAATAACAATCAAAAAAATAATTTTGATTTTATCGAATAATCTCCAAAGAAACTGAAGTCGGGCTATATGCGCCGCGGTGCATATAACCCGCCATAAACATGGCCCATATTGCCCGAATTGACTATGTACCGAATTTATATAAGAAAAAAAATAACTTTTACAAAAACGTTATAAAGTTCATCAAAAATGGTCTATACTACACAACTTACCTTTGCGTTATTAAAAATCAAAACCTTTATTTTCAACACTGAATTTAATTTGTAAACAAAGAAGAAAACTTATAAATATGTCTAGCCTCACGGTCGGTTGAACATAACCTAATTTACTATAAACATATTTTAGCAAGAGGGCGCGATTCAACCAAATCTTAACTCACCGACTTGAAAGCAATTGTACACCGTTGCCACAATGTGTAAGAAAAAGTGTCATTTTAGTATTGTGAGCATTGGTCCATATTCCTCCGGCCCATATTTACCTCCAGTACCTTTTATATATATATATATATATATATATATATATATATATATATATATATATATATATATATATATATATATATAATTAAAGTTAATAGAATTTTTCTAAAACAAAAGAGTTGTAGAGCAAATGTAAATGCGACCCCCATCTTTGGCCTCCCCGTTCGTCAGACCTATAGTAGATATGAAAATCAGAGTACCAAATACATTTCAATTACTTAGATTTTATAAGAAACTTTGTTACTTTGAAAAGAACTTTATTTTTTGTTTCGAAAATAACTTACTGTTACATTTTGGTAAAAGAATGAAAAAAAATTAAATTATATTTACCAGACTATAGATCATCGGATTTAGAATATTTAGGGTCTTCATATGTAAGGCATGGCGAAGACACTTTATAAAATAATTCGCCTCCTAACCTGTTTTGAGATGTTTCATGGAATGAAAATATCTCACAAATTTGCATTTGCGTTTTTGGCAAAATTATAGTGCAGTTATACTAAATCCCAAAAATATCATGCCTTCCAGCTCAGGTATTATTGATCTACCCTCGTACATGGATAATTAATCTTGTAGGGAGTGCTGGAAAAAGGTTTGATAACGCTCGGTTGTTTATTATTCAAGTATTAGCCCAAGAAGATGGAATAGAAAATTACGAACCGAAAAAGACATCCAATTTCGATGAAGAAAATATTTTATCGGGAAGGTTTGAAGTTAATTTGAATTTTTTCCAGTTCACTGACAGATGATTACTTTTTAAGCAGAATTCTTTGATTTTAAATAACCTATCACGCTTTGCGAATTACTTCCACTTCTGCCCATGATGGCATTTTATTGGCTGACGTTCTTGTAATTTCGATACGAGCTCTCATTCTGGCGGTATATGGAATTGCCAAACGAAAAAGGATCGTGATACCTCATCAATCGTTAGGTATTGAATTGACACTTTTAAAATCTGTCAATTTCGACTGTTGGAATTTCGTTTGATGCTTTGAATTGGGTTACTTCATACTGAATATACTCACAGACAGAATCTAGGGATATCAAATATGAAATATGCCATATCCGATTAATCTATTTCCTGCTTATCTTCTAAGGTGGTGATTCATTCTGAAAAAATACAGTAGTCCCCAAGAATTAATACCGAATATTTCTACCTCTAGCGATTATTACTGCATGCCTTCTACGATTCATACTCAAAATAAATGAACGACCTTATTGATGCTGAATATTGTGGTATGTTTTTGTCCAGTATTAAATGTTTAATTATATTATTATACCGATCACCTTCTGGTGATTTTCAATATTTTTTGAGTAGCCTTGAGGGCATTTTGGAATCTCAGTGCCATCAATTCGAAAAAATCATAATCTTAGGCGATTTTAATGTTGATTTTATGACTCAATCAGTTAGACGTTCTGAACTCTTGAACTTGTTTGAGACTTTTTCCCTGATTTCTGCTATCAATTTATTTACTAGATTTTCTGTTAATTCGGCAACTTGTGTTGATAATGTGATTACAAATCTCCCTGTTGGCAGCTTCAGCGCTAGTGTTATCAAACCTGGGCTTTCCGATCACTTCGCCCAGGCTTTAACTGTTAATATGCCATACTGAATGAAACGTTTTGGGAATTCCTATCACTTTGAGCGAATTATATCTAACAACGGTTTGACTAGACTTCTTCATAGGCTATCTCAGTTGTATTGGTCTTTCGTCAGTCGTTATAATGTCGAAAACTTGTGCTTTTCCGCTACGTAAATGCAAGTCACAAAGCAATCCTCTTACGTGGTTTACGCCGGAGTTGTCGAGACTCACAGAATTTTTGGGTACTTTACGTCTAATTTCGAACGTATCTGGTGACCATGAATCGAAGACGAAATTTTTACAGGCAACGGATAGTGGAAGCGAAAATAAATTCCAGGGATAGATACCTTGAGCTATCTAGTAATCTAGCTAGGGACTCGTGGCATCTTATCAATGATGAACGAAACAAAGGGAAAAAGAATATAATTCCAGATTCTCTTACTTCAAGACAATTCAATGAATACTTTTCTAAGGTAGGCCAACAGCTGGTTGAGGAAGCTACAGCATCCGGTTCCGGGCAATCATTTCCAGATATCACCGACAATTCCATTCTTGTGTAAAAATGCACGTTTAAGAGCACAGAAATTCGAGTTTGATATCGGATAAATTGCATAGAAATACAATACGAAGGAAGGTAGGATATTAGTGGATAAATTTGCCGATAGAGAATCCTTGCGTTTCCATAGCAACACAACATTCACAACAAATAGCACGGTTTTAAAACTGTCAAGAACAGCCATTTTAGTACCTGTTGTAAAGTTTCTGCCGATATAAATTAAAATGTCTCGTTTTGGAAGCACCAGTGAAGCAGAAATAAATAGTTCTATACAGAATTCTATCCCCAAAAATATAAGAAAAACGCACAGCTCGATTTGGAATCAATTCAGTATATTCTGCAAGGAATAAACGTTCGATTTGGATAAACAGCATTCTATTGAAGATATTGCAGAAATTCTTATGGATTGGGGTTTCAATATGAAATGAATGGGCAAGATTACGTATTATGTCTTATGGGTCCGTTCTTTGTAAAGCTTTTGATTGGCCTTAAAAGGAACCACCGGCTTTCATAGGAACACTACCGATATTTTAACTGAAATCGAAGCAAAATTATTATATTTTCTCTTAAGTACCACAAATAATCTTTATATAACAATTTACAGAAAGAAGAATATGATAGATAATAATAGGTTATTCACATAAAAGCTTACCTTTAGCTGAGCGTGGAATTACAATTTTAACGTCGCCGACCGAAGTCTACGAAGCGAGGGATCGCACTGACAAAATAGCAATGCGAGCGACTAGCCTGTGTCCTTAACTTTGATGGAGCTTTGTTTGAGTGGAAGGAATTTGTCATCACGTGACTATAAATATGACTTTTTTATAGTTGGCATTCAAAGGAGCATGGTCTTCCATGGTCCACCCACCTTACACAATAATTAAGATACAGATTTAGCTCTAATTTTCACTAGAGAACTTTCATAGAATTTAATTATTCCAAATACAATCAAAAATGATTTTAAACTTGAACTCATTAGTTTGCAAGCCTGCAGAAGAAAGAGGGAGAGTGAAAAGTGAAACTTCTAAAACCGGTGGAATATAAAATGTGACAGCTGACGGTACGCATTAGACTTCTCTCAGGTCGTACTGTCGAACTGTGGTTCGATGATGACAAGTGATAGCCAGTAGCGTAACTGTTGGGCATAGATGGGAGTTGATTGGAATTAGGTGTTTGAATTCAAATAGTTGTGATGTGATTCCAGCACGTTATACGATAAAAAAAGTTTAGTGAAATGCGACAGTTTTCGTAGTAGGCACATTTTTAGAGCTATTCTTGTTGATTAAGTACGAACAAAAAACACATTTTTTCAGTCCGGCCCTGTAATTTTATCTTCATCTACAAACAGTATTGTTAACATCAGCCATGTTATTTGTGGTACGAAACATCGAGAAAATCGGTGTATGTGTTCAAGAGTTATTGCAATTAGAATATCCATAAAACATCCTGTATACCGAAACGAATATAGCGTTACCTTGTATTCTGAGTGCCGATTCCAACTTCGCTAGGTGTACTTTGACTACAATGAAGCTATGTGCGATCACTCGTGAATCACCCTGTATACTTGAAAATAAATTTAGGACAGGCTGCAAATTAGCATCTAACTTTTTTTTCTTTATACCCTTCAATATGTTCCACAGGAACAAGTTATGGGCCTATTACGCACTAAATTGACACCCGGTATAATATTGATGAATAAAATAAATTACCAACAATTTTCTAGCTGTTTATTAAATAAAATAATAACATTAAAACCATTAAATTATACGATTAGATTTTGGTATGATGTTAAATTCTGTAGGTGTACTTGACAATATTTCTCCAATTTTTTCTGTGGTTTTCCTCAAATACGAATTGGCTACAGGAATCAATTTCTCGTAAAGTGGCCTCTGATACAACCTCTCTGCCTCTATCCGTTCGTTGGATGTTACTCTTTTTTCATCGAGGTGAATCAAATGAGGAAAAGACGATATCATAAATAATCTGAAGAAATAAAATTTGCCATTATAGAAGGATCAATTTGTTATTGTAATTTTTCAAAAGTTCAATCTCAGAATACTCACCTGTACTGCATATAGTCATCAAATTCGGTACCTCTTATATAGGATGGAATTGCTGGATTGCCCATGAGAGATAAAAACCTTAGATTTGGACAAGAAATTCGTAGTTTTCTACACCAAGGATATAACTCAGTTATCTAGAAAAAAACGACCATTTCTTTTCTCGAAAAGATATTTATTGTATAAACTAAAGGAATTAATATTATTTATTCTCATTTATCATCGAAAGTGTATACAAAAATCATAATTTTGCAGTTTATCTGCATTTTTGTGATCATTCCGATTTTTCTTCATATTTTTTCGGAATTAAATCGAATAAAACGAAATGTGAATTAATCAAATATCTCTACCACTGTCAGTTATGCACAAAGGTGAATACAAAAATGATTTTTATAGTTCATTCAAAATTTTTGACTTTCATTTTCTGAGTTTCTTAGTTGTTGGGAGAAGCTTAAGTTTTGTTAGTTTGTCATATTTTCTTTCCTTTCTAAATGTATTCGGGAACTTGCTTATGTAAACAAGCACTCTTATTGTACAATTTCAAAAATTAATTATCGCTATATGTGTAGACCAGGGGTGCTCAAACTTGAACTGCTGGCGAACTACCTCAATATTTTTAGACTACTTATGATCGACTCTGAGAGGCTGCAAGTATGTGTGACGCAGGGTTGTCGTATATACACGATACACCCTACCTACCTACCTAGGTAGAGTGTACCGTAGCATATAAAGATATTAGCTTTCCGCACAATATACACTATTTTAGTCAAGGTTTGGGTTAGGTTTAGTTAGGTTCTTCTTTATAATATCAATGAAAAACCCCATAGTTATTCAAATTGCGAGTTTATTTGTTGTTACAAAACAGAAGAGTTGCGTATGGTGTTAAACTTGACTAAGGAGTGACTTTGGATGTTGAAGTGTGGCACTCAGCATTTTCATAAGATGGTATGTAACAACTGAGTGCTAATCGCAAGCATGATGACATATGATCGTCAGTTAGTCGATTGCGATATTTTGACTTAATTATCTACGTTCTAGAAAATGCAGACTCTCACAAGTAAGTTGACCCAAACTTTGCCGTCAGTTGAAGAGCGATTTGCCTTAGATTCGGATATTTATCTTCAGATATAAAACACCAGTAAATTTGTATCAAATGCTGTAGCTTTGAGATGTATATCTGATATACACATATAGAGAGCATCTGAAAAAGATTGTTTCAACTTTGGCAGATAAATTGGACGTACCACTAGATGGTGCATCGATTGTCTCCTGTTATCGATTGGGAAACGCGAATGCTGTTCAGAAAACACCCATTAAAGTAGTACTAAATAAGGAGGAAATAAAAACTAAACTAATCAAAGCTCAAAAGAATAAAAGACAGTTGATTTGGAACTTGACTTGAGAGAAAATTCAAGCATTTTTGCCGACTATGATTTGACAAAAAGAAACCAGGACCTGTATGCGAAACTAAGGAGATTAAAACAAAATAATGGAATAAAATATGCATGGATAAATAACGAAGGGATATTTGGGAGAAAAAATGAAGAGATTAAGGTTATTGAGATCAAAGGAGAAGAGGATTTGGAAAAATTCCACATGTTAGGACATTGAGTATTGCATATATGAATATATGAAGTTTAAATAACAAATATGAGGATGTGCAATTATTTTTGGACTACAACCAGGTGGATATTTTAGTGCTAAGTGAAACATGGTTATACCGCAATCAGGTAAAATACTTTGAATATTTCGGCTACTCCCCAGTGCATTCTTGTAGGAACACCAAGGGAGGTGGGTCTGCTATTTAATTATGAGATGAGGTTAGGTACTCTGAATATTGTTTTTAATCTGATTTTTGTGCAATTGATTTAGTTGCAGTTAGATTGCATGACTTTGATCTAATTGTTTCTGTAATGTATAAGCCTCCCAAATTCAAAATTCAAAATTTTGTGAATCTGATGGATGATATTTGCGGTGAATTTCAAAATAAGGATGTGATGATTATTGGCGATATGAATATTGACTGTTCGATAACACATCAACAAGTGTGAGTCAATATAGGAATGCAACAAAAATGAATGGATTCAAAATAATGAATAAAATCAGTGAGGAATATGCAACACGCATGACAGAAACTTCAAAGACTCTGATTGATCATGTAATCTTAAAACAAAAGAAAAAATATTAGTGTTAGTATAGATATAAGGCCTTAAATGATTTCGTATCACGAATGTATGAGTATTATATTGCATAAAACTGTAGCGAGAATAAATAATGTTAAAAGTAATGTAACGAGAAAAGTTCTTGATAAAAACAAGTTCAAATCACGTTTCAGGACGGCTATAGAGCAATGTTATATTGAATCCTTTAAACAGCTGATAGTAGTGAGGAATGATTGTAAATTGAAATCAACAAGGAGGTTTCAAGAAAAATAAAAATAACAACATGTGGAGTACTCAAGAATTCCTGCAGCTACTAAAAGAAAGAGATAAAATATACCGATTGAAAAACTAAATCCACACGACCAAAATTTAGATCTTAAACTTGAACAAATAAAAACAAAATAGCTCATGATAAATTCAAATTAGAAAATAATTATTTTAAAAAGAACTAAATAAGGCAGGTACGGATTCACGAAAGCAGTGGCAAATAATAAATAAATTAATACCATCTAAAAATAATAAAATCATAGAGAAATAAGAATGTTAGAAGTAAATAACGAATATATGACCGATCCTATAGAAATTATTAATGAATTCAATGAATATTTTGTTGGTGTGGGTCCTGCTATAATACAAACTTTAGAGGAAGAAAATGCCAACAGAGAAGCTCCCTTTGGAGAAATTCATAATCTCAGTTTATTGTTTTTGACAGTTGTAGATGAATACGAAATCAAAAAAGCTCTTTTAGAAGTGAAAGCTGGCACTGCGGCGGGTTACGATGGAATAAAGAAGTCTGGTGTTGACTGCATTTCTACGGAAGTGTTACCTATATTATGTTAGTTGATTAATAATATCATGCAATCAGGGGAATTTCCTGATGTTCTCTAAATTACCAAAGTAATACCGATTTATAAAAATGGATCCCAAGCTCAAACAGAGAACTATAGACCTATATCTGTCGTGTCCCTATTCTCTAAAGTTATAGAAAAAATAATCAAAAATAGACTACTATCAGATATCGAACTATACAACCTTACTGATAAAAATCAATATGGCTTTCTTGAAGAAAGTAGTACGTAGAGTGCAGTTACGGACTTAATCAACCTAATTTCATAGGAGTTAGATAAAAGCAAATATGTCGTATGTATATTAATAGACCTGAAAAAGGCATTTGATGTCGTTCACCATGAGTTACTTTTGAAGAAGCTTTACTGGATTGGGATAAGAGATAAAATCTTGAAACTATTGAGGTCTTATTTGAGCGGTAGACGGCAGGTCGTGTCATTGAGCGATTTGTTTTGTGAGGAGGGATATGTTACCTGTGGGGTACCACAAGGCTCCGTCTTGGACCCCTTGCTGTATAAACTTTACGTCTTGAGTCTAAAAATCGCGGGTCTGTATGCTGGATACTTCACATTTGCTGATGACACGATCTTGGTTTACAGCAGGGCTGATTTGAGAATACTTGAGCAAGTTTGTTTGTTTGTTTTTCCTTTAACGTGCTCTATTTCTGCCTTTCGGCTAATGACACGCCGGGGAATTCTGTCACCTCACTAACCCGGGAATTTTGCCCAACCCCTCTCGTGTCGAGGGAAGGGATCTTTAATGTCCAACACATCTCTGTTAGACAGGACCGACAGCTTTACATCTCCTCCAAAAGATGGACACTCAATCGATTCCCAGAATCTGAAAAATCGCACCGACTTTGTGGGGATTGAACCCAGGTAACTCTGCGTAGGAGACGAGCATCATATCCCATACGCCACCGAGCCGGCACTTGAGCAAGTTATTAACAAGGATCTTTTGAAGTATAACGCTTGGCTTGTACAAAATAAACTTAAACTTAACACATCGAAAACGAACTATATATTACTTATGCAAAAAAATAAACATGAGGAAGTTAAAGTTGAGTTAAAGATAGGTGACTGTACCATTAAAAGAGTGGACAGTTCTAAATATTTAGGTTTTATAATTAAAGAAAAGCTGAACTGGCACGCGCACTTTGAAGATATTTGCAATAAAATTATACCTATGATTGGAGCAATATTTCGCTGCCGTCAATACCTTGATGATGAATCTAAATACAGGATTTATAACGCCTACTTTGTTGCTAAGTTAAGATATTTGGTAACAATCTGGAGAAATTGCTCAGATACTTTATTCAGTTTCAGAGGCTACAAAATAAATTCTTGAAAGTATTGTTCAATTTAAATTACAGAACTCCCTCATGTGAACTATATAATAGATTAAAACTTCTACCTTTAAAGTACCTGCTGCAATTTGAGCAGTGTAAACAAATTTATAAGGTAACAAGATCAAATCATAAACTGAATACGTCTCTATTGAAAAATTCTCAAATACATGGTTATGATACCAAGTCCAGCCAAAATCTTCACTTACACTTATGTCCAGTGAGGACCCAGGTTGGTCTGAACAATCCTATAAAAAAGTGCAAATTCCGCGCGTTCCTTTGATAAAGCCGTCTTTTCCCGCTAGCAGAGTGTTATTTCATTACGTAATAAAGTTTAGTTATCTACTTATTAAAAGTTTTTTTCTTCTTGAGATCTACTCAAAACCACTCGCGATCGACCGTTTGTGCACCCCTGGCCTAGTGGATAGAATACCGGTCTTGTAATCGGAAATATAAACGTTCGAATAACTGGTTGTGAAAAAGATGTTATTTCTTATAAAGTGCTCCAAAATGAAACAAATGACAGGAACGTGGGAGAATCAGAGAATAAAATACCATAGAACTAAAAATTTTAAAATAGGTCCATTGCCTGGCGAAGGGAAACAGCGCAATTTTCGTGCAATCATAATGAAAATGTGGCAATATTACAATCAAAGATGTGCAAATTGTTGAAATTATAAAATTGTTAACTTTCGGTGTTCGAATCCCATGTTAGATATAAAAATTTTCTGATAAATAAGTATGGTATGGTAGTTGATGAAAAAAAGGATATGATAAAAGATTGACTAAAAATAAAAACGATATTTTTCTCCGAATTGGATAACATCATATTTTCTCATATTCTCCCAGAAGATTATTGAAAATGTGGAAACGTTCAAAAATGTCCGACGAATTTTCTGTCATATTAAATTTGTTTATTGTTGAACACTAACCTTACAATGGTTCAACCAAAGAAGTTCCAAGTTTGGCGAATAAGGTATTTCGGTCCTCGATGATATTTCGTTATGATCACAGATTAAAGAAGACAAGTTCTTCATTTCTTGTAGAAAAGATAAATCGCTGAAAAAATCGTTGAATTTATATTGAAACAAGTAATAAGTGAGCGAAAATTGCAATTTCAAACAAATATCAATTTCGCATGGCCCAGATCACCTTGTGAAAAAGTATTCTCGAAGTTACTTACTCAATTTTATTATGGCTGATGTCTAAAATATGTATATTATTTGATAATTCGTCAACTATAATTTTTGGAATTGTATGCAGATTTTCATAAGCCAATGATAGTGTATGAAGAATAGCATCCTCTTGCCTTATTTTGTCAATGTTATTGTCTAGGGAATTTCCTGTAATAAGAGATTTATTTGCTAAAATCACTGGGGAGATCGTTGAATATGTTTTTGAGTGGAGTTTTGGCAGGTGAGGCTTACCTAACACATAATCATTTAATGCACTCATATTAATTTCCTCGACTGCATCTTGGACATTGAGAATGGCAGGAAGTTTTTTCAGATCATAAACCTCATAAACACTTCCAGATGCTACACTGCAAAAATGACACGCAATTAAATTTTTATTATTAACACTTCGAAGCAAATGTTTATGAAGTTTCTCATGTCATTATGGCTATTGTAGTTGATATTTCGAGAATGGTAGCTATCATAGTGAGTTATTTCAAGGCATAGTCAATCAAGATCATCGTTGACTAGAGGCACCTATGTGCCATACTATAACTTTTGTTTTTTTCTTGTCAGGACTCATACTACCTAATGACCGAAAATAAATGGATGTTTTAGTTATGCAGACATTAATTTCTACAGGAGATTCCTCATCAAAAAAAATCATTTTTCCATAAACATACGAGGTATGTCAATTAAATTCGCGGAAGTTGGCAATGCTGCAGCGGTTGGTAACTCTGCAACATTCGCATTGGTTTCATTCGAAACAGAATTCATTCCTGCGTCAGCCTGTGTAAGTTTCGTGTTGATCGGTTGTATACTTCGTGTTTTATTGTCCTTAAAATATCGACCTTTTTTGACCCACCGTCGTGAAGATAAGTGATAAAATAAGTGACCAAAGAATAGTGATTACATTTTTGGTGAAACGAGGCGAAACTTCCGTGGAAATTATGAAACAGTTAACCAACGTGTATAAGGAAGATTGTCTGAAAAAATCAGCTGTCTACAATTGGGCAAAGCGGTTCAGAAGCGGCGAGTGTCTGTGGGTGATCCTCGCGAGGAAGCTCCCTCCAACTCTCGAAATGCACAAAACCTCGATCGGCTGCGCTCGCGAGTTCTCAGAGGCCGTCGGGTAAGCCTTAGTATGTTGGAAGACGAGTTGGGCATCAACAAGGAAACAATCCGGCAGATCCGGCAGATGCTACACGAAGATTCAGTGATGCGTAAGCTGTGTGCGAGATTGGCTCCCAAAGTGCTCACAGTTGAGCGGAAAGAGTTCCGATTGTCCATCTGTCAAGACATGATTTCCCGAATTGACGAATTTTATAACTGGTGATGAGTCGTGGGTGTTCGAATATGACCCTGAGACCAAAAGGCAGAGGATGCAGTGGGTTAGATACTTCTAATCATTTACTCAAGTATTGTAATGTTCAAAGGACAATAAATATTATTATTATTTTCGTGGACTTATGCACTATCTCAGCTGTTAGCTGGATATATTTACCTTACCCAGATTCAGCAATCAAAGGGAATAGGCTCGATTTCAATAAACTTGGCATAAATTTCCTAACTATCCTACATGTATTAAGACTTACAGCTTTTTGCATTTCTATATAGGTATTCTTATGCAATTCTATTTTCTTAAGGCTATCATGCAAAGTTTTGGGTATTAACACAGTCGAAGATACGATGACAGGAACAATATCTATTTTATCGAGGTGCCACATCTGCTTGATCTCTACAGCAAGGTCTGTGTATGTGTGGACTTTTTCTCCTGGAACTTGTTGTTGTTATTATTCGGTATAGCGACATCCACCAGCATTGCTGTTCTGGCTTTCTTATCATACACCACGATGTCTGGCCTATTAGTCGTCACCGTCAGTGATAACAAGTAGTATAATCTGATAGAGTCATTTTCCAATACGGGCGCCGGTTGATACTTGTAATATGGCTGGAAGGTATTCAGAAGTCCGTACTTCTGTGTTTCTGATGGATAATGTTGCACACTTGATTATGCCTGTGAAGATAGTGCATATTGGCCAGTTGTTCGCAGCCGGACGTAATATGCTGTGAGTCTCCGATCTTATATGGCAATTTCTTCACTTATCTGTTTGTAATGTTCCTTCCTTCATAATAAATTTTTTGTAGTTGTTTGTAGCGATCACTTGGTCTTGAATGGCCATAAGGAATCCTTCTGTTTCTGCAAATATTTCTCCTTTCATCAACCATTTGTTGTAGGCTTCTCTGTCGATGTGTGGTTGATTAATCTCATGGTGATGTCGTCCATGCAATTCCTTTCTTGACCATTGCTCTTGTTTTTCAGTATCTGATAGGAACGGTAGATTCAGCAATTCATCTCTGGTAGCAAGATTCAGAGGTGTATATCCCCTATCAGCCAACGATACCATTCTATGGAGGTCAGAAGTGAGAGCTTTTGCAGAGAAGAATTCTCTGAGATTTTTTATCTGTTCGGTATGTAAATTGACAACATCTATCAATCTGCGTCCTCCTTCTTTCCGCTTCAAAGTTGTTCGTATTACAAACGATTTTGGATGATGTTTGTTGTACTTTGTCAGCATCGTTCAGGTCTGCCTTTGAATATCATCCAGTTCTGTCTTAGTCCATCTGATTATTCCAAATGAGTAAAGAAACACTGGAACGGCGTAGGTGTTAATTGCCTTGACTAGATTTCCTGAGCTCAACATTGATTTCAGCACAGTCTTCAGACGTTGACTGTATTGTGAACTTGGTTTTAGAAATATTAATACTCAAGCTGTTATAACATAACCATTTATATAGTCTCTTCAGATCTTCGTTTATTTTATTTATTAATTCATTCATGTCTTTGCCTTCACAAAACAATGCTGCATCATCTGCAAACAGTCGTATTCTGCAATTTTTTAGTACTTTGACTATGTCATTGATGTATAAGACAAACAAAAATGGTCCTAAAGTGGTACCCTGAGGCACCCCATCCATATTTATCTTGACTGATGAAAAGACTCCATTTTATTTGGTTTGTTGAGTTCTCCCCTTCAAATATTCCTTGAACAATTTCAAAACGCTGCCTTTAAATCCATACATCTCTAACTTCCGAATTAGAAGGACTCTATTTATTATTTCAGACGCCTCTACGAAAATTTAAGAACACCACTACCACGAATCTTCCACTACGCAACACCTCCTTCCACTCTGATAAAACACTTTGCAATGCACTCTTGCAAGAATGATTTCCTCTGAAACCTGACTGAAAGGGTGTCAGTAGACTATTCTCCTCCACAAAAGTCCTTATTTGAACATTAACCACCCTTTCCAAAAGTTTTTCATAGGTTGGCCTATGTTGATCGGACGATATTCTTCACATTTGTTTGTGTTATTTATTTCCTCAATTGGTATTATTGTTGTCAATTTCCATGCTTTTGGAACACAACCCTTCTTGAGGCTCAAACTTATAAGATCCAAGAAATTATTTCCGATCACTTCAAAAGAAAGCTTCAGAACTTTAGTACACTACCTTTCTTATTCTTTTGGTTTTTCACTAATTTTCTCATTTCTATCATATCTAATAACCTGAATTTCCTAAATCTATTCACTGGTGTTTCTATGTGTCGAAGAAGCTCCTGTATTCCCATTCCATTAATTTTCGTTGTGTCTTGCTATACTATCTAGGAAATAGTCACCACGAATACGCTCCAGCAGGTCAGACAGTCAACGCAGTATTCTACATTGAAGTTTTGAAACGTCTGAAGGCTCGTGTGTTTCGTGTACGAATCGGATTGGCGGAGAGTCCAGATCTGGCCCCCTGTGACTTCCATCTGTTCCCACAGTTGAAGTCGTACCTCAAAGGAAACAGGTATGACGGAGTTTCGGTTAGAGTCCAAAGCATCACGACGGTGATTCACAAGAGAAGGCACGCGTTTTTGAATCAACTGAAGTGAGGGTCGATAACCCGATATCCAAAGGTGGGAGCGAAAGTGTTTCCATAATTTTTTTTACAAGAACTGGGAAAATAGCCTCTTGAAATAGTTTCTACTTTATTTTGAGTCTGAATATACGCAGTGTTCATGTAATGTGTCTGTACTCTGTTATACACCCCCTATCACTTTTTCAATTCTATGTTACGCCTATGATTCGCTATATGAATTAAACAAAGGACAAATCTACATTATCACTTCGGACTTGGACCACCTATCTACTATGTAATGAAAATAAATCTTTCTTTCATTCAATTTGTCCGGGTTATCATATTACGTGGCATAACATGTGAAATCGAATCACTCAGAATATTTAAATGGTGCACTTCTTAGAATAAGGGAAACATAAAATTCAGAACATTAAAAAACTAGAGAATTCTTTAGAATTCTTGTCAACTCAACCAAGAATTATGTAGCACCTGTGACCCCACACTTTGCGAGAACCATATGTATTTCAAAAGATACTTTTTCCAGGTCAATTTAGTCAGTGGTATATATAGGCCACAGTTACATTCATGCAAGAAAATGATTCGCTCAGACTCATTCACTCAGTTCTCATTCTTTCAACATTCATTCTACAGTCAAGTTCAGGGTAGTTGTCATAACCACGAGTTACGAATATACATATTCTCCTGTGTTCGGAAGTAGTGTAGTGTGGAAATTTATGTGAATGTTTACATGTATTAACCCTCCATCAGGCGCGATATAAATCCTAACACGTTCGGGCGCAATGCATCTGAAAGATCAGGTGCTGAAATCTGACACAATTTTTATTTAAATGGGGAAAATAATTGACAGAACACCTATTTCAACACAATATTTAATTGACAAAAAACACAGACTAGTTAATAATCATAATAAATTGACATAAAGAAAATTTTACAATTGATATGATAAAAATCTTCAAGAGTAATAAAATATTACGAAAAAGTAATGAAGTAACAAATAAAATGCTGCAAGGCAAAACACAAAGTTATTAAATAACTTCCTCATCATCTTGACATTTCGTTAAGTTCATCAAAACAATTTTCACAAACCATTTTACCATGCTCCAAATAAAAATAAGATTCTACACATTTACGCAATGATATTTTGTAAGAAGCCGTTTCTTAGCAGTTGTTTCGCACGTCCTACAATATTTCCTGCTGTTCAGTGGCTGTTGGTATTCTTCAGCTGATTGTTGATGGGGTTGGTTGAAATTTCATTAGTTTGTAGTCCTATTGGCATTCCTATTTTTTGAATGCTTCTTCTCTGAAGGTTTTCCAAATATAATTGTTGGGCCAAAGTTGTAGTCGAGGATGACTTCTGCTTTTCCGTTGTCTTCATCTACTTCATCATCACACAGTAAGCACATTTTTCCTCTTGCTGAGACGTAGGAGACCAACGAACAATCTTTCGTGAAGCAAAAATGGTTTGATTTTTCTGCTCTTAATTTAATGTTTACAAATTGAGGTGGAAGTTCCCGTTTTCCATTCGTAAGGCGAGGACGCATTTTTGGCATTTCATATAACACCAGGCAAGCGCACAGAAATGTTATGGGTTCCTCGTCTAACCCAAGGATTTGCTTTCTTTTCGTTCCACTTAGTGATTTTGTCTTTACCAATCAAAATATCACCTTCCATTTCATTATCTTTATCAGTGCTTTCACCGTCCTGTTCTGATTCAGAATCTCATTCTCTTTCTTCAAGGTTGTCTCCGCTTCAGTGTCCCTTCTACTCAATGTCCAAGATTCAGAGCCAAAAGTAAAAATCGGCGCGTATATTGACTTATAAACTTTCAATTTCGATTTTCTCCCGATCCTTCTGTTTCTAAGAAAACTTATGCTGAGTGTTTCATAAACTTTCGCAGCACTCTGAATCCGATTTCCAAATCCTGTTTACCCTTTTCCTCCAGTATACACCCCAAATATTTGAAATTTTCTACTCTCTCCATGATTTTGTTGTTGAGTGTCATCTTCGGATCATTTCTGTTATTCGATATAACTATAATTTTCGTTTTTCCTTCGTTGATTTTCAGGGATCTTCTCCATATTGTACTGGAGATAATTTTCATTGCTAGCAAAAATCGCCAAATCATCAGCAAAGGCGCACTCAGTGATTTTAACTGGATAAAGGTTTTTGAAACCCATGTGGAGTTTTCTGACTTTAGTTCTCGCCTCTTTGATAATTTCATCCATGACCACTATAATCAGAAGGGGACTCCATACGCTACCCTGCCTCAAGCCTTGTTCGGTGACAAACTCTTCAGATTCTATCCCTCTTACTCTTACCACGTTCCTGCATACAGCATATAAGCTTTTTAGTGTCCTTAGAAGATTGTGTCCTATTTATCTTTGTGCCAAAATTTCCCAAACTCGATGTCTTAATATCTTATCGAAGGCTTTCTCTAGATCAATAAACGCTATCCACACCTCGAGATCCTGAATGAGTATTTTCTCGGTGATCTGTTTAAGGCTGAAAATATGATCTGATATGATGATTATTGACATAATTAATCAAAAAATAAATAAAAATTTAAAGTAAAAATACTTACGGTGTCAGGCGCAATGAATCTGAGAGAACTACTAGGGCGTTACCACACGTTACTAAGTCAGGCGAGCATCTGTGGAAAGACGGATCACGTGTTTGAAGAAGTGGGAGAAGAATTGGAAGCTACCTAATCGTTCGGTGTGATATTATCAACGGACAAGAAATACCGAACGAAAATAGGAAAACTGCATCTATCAGAGCAGTTTTGCCCGACGAAGGGTTAAACTTCTGTATTTTAACAAAAAGAATTTTACTGATTGAAACCTGACCCATTACATTCATTTTATTCAGTTGAAATTAAAACACTTATTTTAGCGCATTCTTATTTTGAACTGTCCTATAAGAAATTACATGTGACTATGTGGAAATGGAAAAAAGCTGTTGGATGATGCTATTCGGCATTTAACGAAAATAAAAGCAACAAATGAAGATAACCTTTCCTAAACTATTGAACTGAAATAAGTGTTCGAAATTACCACCGTTCATTTCTACACATAGTGTTAGGCGGCGATTCATTCAAGCCAACACCCAATAGAAAATGCCAGGCAAATTTCTTTTTTCTCACATTTATCCAAAACGCGTGCATGCAATTCCTGTATGGTAGCAACAGATTGTGAGTATACCAGGCTTTTCAAATGCCCTCATGCAAAGTAGTCTAGGGAACTCAGATCGGGGTATCGTGGAGTCCAAGCCACAGACCCGCCTTTACCAATTCATATATTGTGATGTGCTTGATTCAAATGATTCCTCACATTTAATCCAAAATCGAGGGAGCACTATCATGCATAAACCTTATTCTTCTTTCATTCGCACAAGACACATCACAAATCGAGTCAACTGTTCTGCAGGAAGTCAAGATATGCTAGAGAATTCAATTTGTTAGGTAGAATTATTGGCCGAAACAAACTGCCATCATACCAACCTACCTAGATGAAGACATTGCCACTAACGATGGAAATTTTGCCACCGGAGAATTTTCATCTTAACGACATAACACTATCAGACCCTTATCACATCCCACTACTACTGAAGCACCATTGGTTGTCAAGTCTACCATTTTTGATTTCGGAGTTTTCTCAGACGATATAAAATTGAATGAGAAAGAAATTTCTGTTCAGTAATATGTTATTTCAGTGGAACAAACTTCAAATGTACTTCTTTGTAATATCACTAAAAATCATCCGGACGTACGCAGCCATCGTGGAGGTGTCCACATCACACGTCATTGTATTTGCCGAATTTTATGTTTACAATGAAATTTTGTTCGCATACCTCGGTCAACCTCTGTCTGTTACGAAACGAAATTTTACTTAGCCATGCGTTACAAATTTTTGAATCCATCATGAAAAAAATCGAATTAATGTTTCCGCAGATGAAACATCCTGTATCTCAAGAACTATTCATGCTGAATCCCACTCTAGGGCATATAAAAATAGGCTATTTACGATGAAAGTGAAAAGAATTTGGTTTCTGATTTGAAAAGAGCTGAAGACTTAATATCTTGAAAAAAGTGAAAAATTCAACCTTAAAACTTCTAATAGTTCATATAAAATTGACGTGTCCGAGCATTTTTCACAATTTTAAATTATGAATTTTATTCCATGTTTTACACTCGCACAGAAATGTGATTCTTGAAGAAGCTAGTATGTACTTATAAACCTGTCATTGTTCTTGGATTTTATTTGGATACTATCCCATCATGATCGCAGTCCATGAAATAGACAAAAATTTGGTCTGCCAATGTCAAATCTTGTGAATTCAATAGTACATCCCTATTATTATTAATTGTTTCCATAATTCAACTTATCGCTTTGAATGTACCCCTCTCCCAAAAATTCATCAATTGACAGCCTTCTTTGAATAAATTTTCTGTAGGTACTTTTCATTCTTTTAAACCATAGTCGTCGAATTGTAGCCAACAGTGAAATATTTCGTGACATTGAATTGTAATGTCGAGTTCAAAGCCCAGATAATTAGTTATCAAAGCAATGATAAATGTTTATCATCTCAAAAATAATTTTGTCCAATACCTACACTTTCTATATAAAAATGCAAAAATTCTCAAATGTAATACTTCCTCATTATCTCCATAAATATTTGTGTAATATCTTTCATTCATAATACATTTTATCTTTCTTCACTTAGTATAAACACCTTCACAATTACTACAGTAACTGCATGACAAATGTAGAAATTACACTCTCTTATGTTAACTTACGCTTCATAATAATATGAAAGTTGTGGTTCCATTATACCTATGCACAAACCGATAAAATTAATAGAAATTGAAAACAAAGAATTGATGTAGGTTCACATCATCGTTTTGTTACGTGAAACTGGATTAACAAACGGATAGAGTATAATTATCTTATCAATTGTTTATTTTAGAATGATTACTACAGATGTTTCAATTCTGTAGTGTAGGGTCACATCAAATAGATATGGAGACCTACGTAGTGTAGGAAAATCACAAAAATGTATTTGTTCATAAAATCGAATCATGTATATTTCCACAGAAAATACACTCAAAAAGTTTCAGTTGTATTTGTAATGTATACACTCAATTGGATTACCTCCTATATTTAGGAGTTGATCTATTGATCAAGTTTTTATTTATATTCAAATAGCGCTTTTAAAAGAAAATATTAAAGAAGTAATGTATCTATAAATAATTTATTTGGCCTAATTTACATAAAATGTTAGTACATAAATATGATTCATTTCATCCTACCTTCATCTCTCCGGTATGGTCTAGTGGCTAGGATACCTGGCTTTCACCCAGGAGGCTCGGGTTCGATTCCCGGTACCGGAAATATTTTTAGTTTCGATATTTTGACTTTTTTTCAGCAAACTATAATGCTACCATAATATAAAAAATACTAATGCTAGTTTACATGAGTTTATTAGATACTATATTTTCTCGAAAACTAGACGTTTCATTATGGATTCACTTCTCACAGCAAAGTTTGTTCACAGAATAAGTATCACTTCATCAAAATAAGAATTGTAAATGGCGTACTGCAAGAAAGTTCTGCGAGGTGAAAAGAGGTTAGGTTAGTTTAAAGAAAATAGAAGTATTACTCCAGAAAAAATATCGCCCTGTAGATTCTTACAACAAATCATAACGCCAGATCTTGTAAATCCTCGAGAATACCTCAAATTTGAACCAAATAACTTGAAAAATTAAAAGAAATATTGACACAAAACGGAGAAAAAATTGAAATACCTTATATTCAGAAAACGATTTTAGTGCAGGAATTATTTCTCATATTTTACTTAATCTATCTGCAATAATAAGGGTGACCAATTGTTATGTAACAAATTGTATAAAGACAATAATGAACAAGCATTGTTTATTTTGTTTACTATGAAAGAGCTTATCTCAGTTATTTGTATGAATAATTATTACTGTAAGTTTAAGCAGTTGTTCAGCATTTTTCACTATTTTGAAGAGTTAATAGGCAATCAGTCACTTAATTTTTTGATGGTGTGATGTAATTTTCGAAATCAGAGACTGAATATTAAAATAATTTTTTTTGATAACTCATTAATTCCCCAAATAAAAATATAAAAAATCGCATGGAATAAAAGATAAATAATCTACACACAGGGTGTTTCCCTGGCGGATCCAGGATTCTGTCACAGGGGTTGTTTCATACATTCATACTTTGGTGTTGCTTAAAATATGCAGTAATGAATCGAGATTTCAACTTAATTTTGGTTTTTCTACCAGGTGAAATACACTCCCCATTAAAATTATCGCATCACCCTACTTTTACGACAAAACTAAATAAACTTTTAGGTTGGTCATTCAAGAGTCGCTTGGTAACTTTCAGAAATGTAAAATAAGAAGATATCATTAAAAAAGATGAGTTTATGATGGAAAATATCAACAATTTTCGAGTTAATGAAAAATTAAAAAATTCTACTATCTTCAAACATTCAAACAAATTTTGGATGTACTCTTGAGACACTGAGTTCCAAATTTCAGGAAGCAGATTTTCTAGTTGTTGGAATGTTCTACAAGGCATTCTACGTTGCTGAATTTGCCACCCCATGTTGTCCCAAACATGTTCTATGGGATTCAAGTCGGGACTTCCGGCTGGCCATCTTAAAATATCAATTTCGGCATTTTGCATAAATTCTGTAACTACTCTAGCTGTATGAGACCGAGCATTATTATGCATATAAATGAAGTTTTCGCCAATCAATGGGCTTAAGGGTACAACATGGGATTCAAGGATATCTGCGATGTATCTGGCCGCTGTCATTCTTCTATTATTCACTAGGACTTACTCAGTTCGACCATGGAAATAAATGCCTCCCCACACCATTACTGAGCCCCCTCCGAAGTTTTCGGTTTGCCGGATATTGCATTGCTGATACCGTTCCCCAGGTCGTCTGTATACAGGCATGCGTCTATTATTTGATACTAGACAGAACCTGGACTCGTCGGAAAAGAGAACATTTGACCATTCTGGAATACCCCAATTTGCATGTTCTCTCGCAAACTGAAGTCTTGCAACTCAATGCTCTCTGGTGAGACGCGGGCCGGTAGAAGCCACTCTTGGTCTGATATCGTCTTCTCTGAGCATGTTCCTAACAGTTTGCAATGAAATATGCACATTTCTGGAAAGGGCAAGGTCATTTTGTAGCATTCTAGCCGTACAGTGCCGAACTCTTAGTGCAGTTAAACGAAGCCAAGGATCATCAACTGGTGTTATTATCTTCCCTATCCGGCCCTTCTTCCATATTCCCCTATTTCGTGGTACCGATTAGTTGCTCTTGATATAGTGCTTTGGTTAACATTCAACAAGTTAGCCACGTAACGTTGGCTTCGCCCCTCCTCTAGAGGTGTTACAATTTTTACCACTTCATGATCACTAAAATAGCGCCCAGGACGTTCAGTATCCATTACAATAAATTCAAAAATTCGAAAATTAACAAGAAACACAGAAAACTTGCATTAATTTAGCGTGAAAACTGAAGAGAAACTGAATGAATACTGATAGTCAAATAA
Source organism: Cryptolaemus montrouzieri (assembly GCA_013387265.2). Classification (NCBI taxonomy): domain Eukaryota; kingdom Metazoa; phylum Arthropoda; class Insecta; order Coleoptera; family Coccinellidae; genus Cryptolaemus; species Cryptolaemus montrouzieri. The sequence goes on from JABFTP020000103.1 coordinate 35,024,080, forward strand.
ACTCATTATTGTTTCAGACGTGTTTGAGATCATATGAAAACAAACGTTACTACATAGATGAGATTTTTCCCCCTCATATGTCCAAAAACATATGTTGACAAAGAAACTGCGATCGAGATGCTTAATCGATTGTGGAATTCAAAATACCTTGTGATACGACAATTTTTGTGGTGTGTGTATTATCACGTGTGGAAGGAAAAGGGAACTTCCAGGGGGTCCAAACGTAAAAAACTCACTCCATGGCTCCGCCATTGTTGTTTCCTGAGTACGTGAATTTTAAGTGATGATTCCTCAGTTTAAATCAGGAAGACTTGTTCTTCTTAGGAGACCTCTTTTTGATAGGTGTTGTCCAAACTTTTTTGAAAAGTATATTTTCATTATGAAATGAACATTTCATGAAGCGCCGTTTTGATAAAAAACTTTGTGTCTCGAAAATTGCATATTTTTTGAGAAAAAAAATTTCATGAGCACCTGCAACCGAAATTTTAGAAAGATCGAAAATATTTCCGTAGCCTGCTGTCGTTAAAATTACTTATATTTTCATCAATGAACTATCTATTTATTTAAATGATATTATGAAATGAGTTAATGAAGAAAAATGATATGTGATCAAATTATAATAAATGACAGCAACAGCCTACTTGAATTTTTCCAATTAGGAGTTTCTTGAAATTTTGGTTACAGGTGTTTGTATAACTATTTCTTTTCTTGAAAAATATGCACTTCTTGGGAGAAAATAGTTTTTCTTTTGAAACGGGGGAAATAATTATTTTATGGTCGAACTAAACTCTCCAAAAAAATTCTGAGAAAAAAACGAGAAGGGGAGGTCGACCTCACCCATTACTACTTAGAAAAAATATTGATAAAAGTTCAACAGAGGATTTCTACATAATTTCGAACTGATTGCTTACTTCGTTGGCAGAGAGAAAAATTAGAAACCATATCTTAAGTCTTAACTTCGAACAGCCTCGGGAAGTCCCCAAGAAAAATAAATCGTTAGACAAATCTTTCTCATTTTAACTGGGAATTCACCTCTTGAAGTAGATCAGCGTACTCAAGAAACATCCTGTATAGTGCAGAATAATTCGAACAAACGGGAAAATAAATATCAACTTTCTTGAAACTTTATCTTTCTTATCGAATAATAACAAGTAAATATCAGTTTTTCTTTTTCTTCTTCTTAAAATCCAGACCGCTTGAGTACTCAGAAGTTCTGAGACTGATCGAATTGATTTTTCGTTTGGGTGCTTGTTTAGGTCTTCGAGGTTGGTCACTGAAACAAAAAAATATCATGTAGAAACATATAAATGATGAAATTTTTTAATTTTGGATATTTAACTATCTCCCGAAGTGTTGACTTTTTCCAGAACATCCATTTCTTATACAGGGTGCTTCAACGAAAACTAAACAGAGGCTATATCTACCAAGATATTCATTTCTGATCAAAACGCAAAAACAGGTCAATTTTTGTTTCAAGGGGGACATCTTTCAAGCCAACCTTTACGCCAAACTTATGGAAAAGTACAGGAATTGTTCACAGGACTTGTGGTTCAACAAACAGTGTCTGAAGTTTAAAGTTACACCGAGAAGTTACTGTGACCTCTACTAGCATTTTATTGATGGTAACTCCTGTATTGTACATGAGTATTCAGTTTTCATTAGCTTGTTGTTGATAATGGACGTATGTCCGAAACCGGTCCAACACATGTAAAATTTTGTCATTCTTTACATCAACTAATTAGTGATTGTTAAAACATAGTAACTTGTTTTATTTTATTATTCATTATGAATATCAACTATCACGTAGTTCAGGCTTCATCGATCAATTATTTGAAAGATGCTTGTGTAGCAGTTCAAGCCAACCTATACGCCAAACTCATGGAGAAGTACACGAATTGTTCACAGGACTTGTCGTTCAACAAACAGTGTCTGAAGTTTAAAGTTACACCGAGAAGTTATTGTGACCTCTACTAGCATTTTATTGATGGTAACTCCTGTATTGTACATGAGTATTCAGTTTTCATTAGCTCGTTGTTGACTATGTCCGAAACCGGTCCAACCAATGTAAAATTTTGTCATTCTTTAAATCAACTAATTAGTGATTGTTAAAACATAGTAACTTGTTTTATTTTATTATTCATTATGAATATCAACTATCACGTAGTTCAGGCTTCATCGATCTATTATTTGAAAGAAGCTCTTGTAGCAGTTCAAGCCAACCTATACGCCAAACTCATGGAGAAGTACACGAATTGTTCACAGGACTTGTGGTTCCACAAACAGTGTCTGAAGTTTAAAGTTACACCGAGAAGTTACTGTGACCTCTACTAGCATTTTATTGATGGTAATTCCTGTATTGTACATGAGTATTCAGTTTTCATTAGCTTGTTGTTGATAATGGACGTATGTCCGAAACCGGTCCAACCAATGTAAAATTTTGTCATTCTTTACATCGACTAACTAGTGATTGTTAAAACATAGTAACTCGTTTTATTTTATTATTCATTATGAATATCAACTATCACGTAGTTCAGGCTTAATCGATCAATTATTTGAAAAATGCTTGTGTAGCAGTTCAAGCCAACCTATACGCCAAACTCATGGAGAAGTACACGAATTGTTCACAGGACTTGTGGTTCAACAAACAGTGTCTGAAGTTTAAAGTTACACCGAGAAGTTACTTTGACCTCTACTAGCATCTTATTGATGGTAACTCCTGTATTGTACGTGAGTATTCAGTTTTCATTAGCTTGTTGTTGATAATGGACGTATGTCCGAAACCGGTCCAACCAATGTAAAATTTTGCCATTCTTTACATCAACTAATTAGTGATTGTTAAAACATAGTAACTTGTTTTATTTTATTACTCATTATGAATATCAACTATCACGTAGTTCAGGCTTCATCGATCAATTATTTGAAAGATGCTTGTGTAGCAGTTCAAGCCAACCTATACGCCAAACTCATGGAGAAGTACACGAATTGTTCACAGGAATTGTGGTTCAACAAACAGTGTCTGAAGTTTAAATTTACACCGAGAAGTTACTTTGACCTCTACTAGCATCTTATTGATGGTAACTCCTGTATTGTACGTGAGTATTCAGTTTTCATTAGCTTGTTGTTGATAATGGACGTATGTCCGAAACCGGTCCAACCAATGTAAAATTTTGCCATTCTTTACATCAACTAATTAGTGATTGTTAAAACATAGTAACTTGTTTTATTTTATTATTCATTATGAATATCAACTATCACGTAGTTCAGGCTTCATCGATCAATTATTTGAAAGATGCTTGTGTAGCAGTTCAAGCCAACCTATACGCCAAACTCATGGAGAAGTACACGAATTGTTCACAGGAATTGTGGTTCAACAAACAGTGTCTGAAGTTTAAAGTTACACCGAGAAGTTACTGTGACCTCTACTAGCATTTTATTGATGGTAATTCCAGTATTATACATGAGTATTCAGTTTTCATTAGCTTGTTGTTGATAATGGACGTATGTCCGAAACCGGTCCAACCAATGTAAAATTTTGTCATTCTTTACATCAATTAATTAGTGATAGTTAAAACATAGTAACTTGTTCTATTTTATTATTCATTATGAATATCAACTATCACGTAGTTCAGGCTTCATTGATCAATTATTATAACCTAAATATTGTGTCATAGCAAGCAGTGGGTACAAATACTCTTAGAGTAATTATAGCAAAATCATTCAATTGTATAAGATTATTAACATCAGTAACAGTTTGTCTCCTGAACCATCAAGAGCTAACTTTTAATATTGATCATACAGATCAATAAATATAACCTAAGTAGTGTGTCATACTAAGCAGTGGAACAAATACTCTAGGAGTAATTATAACAATATCAACATCAGTAACAGTTTGTCTCTTGAACCATCAAGAGCTATCTTTGAATATTGATCATACAGATCAATAAATATAACCTAAGAATTGTGTCATACCAAGAAGCGGGCACAAATACTCTTGGAGTAACTCAAGTTGAATAGTACTGTTAATAAACAATTGAAAAACTATACTGGTCCTTCGATCTCACAAAACCTACTTTTGTGTTGAGATTCACTCAACAGTGATCGCCAATTTTTATATCTAGCATTGTGCATTTCATTCAATAATTTAAATGCGTATATCGCAAGACCGAATTTACCTATGAATTCTTGATCCTCATTATCCTGGAAGGAATTCACATGTCCCCGTTTTTTTCTTGAAATTTGACCACCCTGTACAAAGGCTTACATAAAACTTAATCGTTAGGGATACCCTTACGTCCTTCCACTCGGTACCCATTCGCCAAGACGTTACCAACGAACGAATCTTCCAGAACAACGAATCCCATCTCGAAAGCAATTTATAACTCATTGTTTCCAGATCCAAATTGGATATGAACGCAATAAAATTTAAAAATGTAAAAAGTAATAAATCTAATAAAGTCGGTGGTGCGGTGGTTTGCCTTTTTTCAGTCAGCGGTGCCGAGCCTGCCAACAATTAATCACACAGATTCATTAATTACATTTATCCTTGATTACAACGGGAGGCGAGGGGTGCACCGACGAATAAATGGAATAAATGGATCGAACGCCTGGCACATCGCTGCGCAGGAAAGACTAGGTACGATTGTTGGAATGGAAAATGGTTCTTCGGTCGGTCGGTAATGTGAATTCTTCTATTTAAGCTGTCTGAACTACCGATTCACTGTGTCTATTGTGCAGCTAAATGTGCAATATAAACTGAACGGGAGTAATCACACCAATTTTTCAACTCGCCAAATAAATCATAGCCAACATGTTAATTTGAGCTGAAGCATTTCTTGGAACCTTATACGATCGAAACAAGTGAACACTATTTAATGAACTTATTTTTATTCCACAGTATTCAGTAACAAGAGTACTTTATAAAGCATACATGTAAGAATGAATAGAGCTCACATAAAAGGCTTGCTTTAAAGCAACTAGGTTTGGCTACCCTAATTTTGGCTTTCAGGTGGATAGACCTAATAATAAACCCTGGTTCACCACTGAAGTCAAAAACATTGCAAAGGAAAAAAAAACAAATATATCTAGAATATAAGAACCATCCGACACCAGAGAACCGAAATAGATACATAGAAATAAGAAATAGGGTGAATAACAGAGTTCGGGAAATTAAAGAAGAATACTGGCAGAGATTTAGTGCTGAAATGGAAGCGGATATATAAGGAGCGCACAAACGAATTTGGAAATTATTGAGGGGTATGTAAAAGGACACCAATGAAACTATACAACTGAAAACAATCACAAACGAAACATGGGAAAAATACTTCAAAAATCTTTACATCGAATCAGAATATGAAGAAGAACCTCCAGAAGAAGACTTAGAAAACGACATTATAAATGAACCGGTAACAATCGCTAAAGAGCAAGTAGCTATGGCAATAAGTAAACTTAAAAATAGGAAAGCTCCAAATGAAGATAAGATAACAAATGAGATGATCAAATATGGCGGAAAAGCCATGAGAGAAGAGTACACAAAACTGTTTAACATCATAATTCAACACGGAAAAATACCAGAAGAATGGAAAAGAAGTGCCTATCTTTAAAAAAGGAGACAAAACAAATTCTGCCAACTATCGCGGAATAACCTTATTAAGCACCTCTTTGAAACTGCTTACAAAGATTCTTGCCGATGACATAACGTCAACAATGCCAATCAGCGAAGAGCAACAAGGCTTTCGAAAAAACCGGTCCACGGTCGATGCACTATTTATAACAAGGCAATTAGTAGAAAAGTCTCTTGAATATAACACTCCAGCATATCTTTGTTTCATAGACTTAACGAAGGCCTTCGACAGAGTCCAGCTGAAGGATGTAATCAAGATACTGGAAAACAAAGAGGTACCCAAAAAATATATAAGACTCATAAAAGATCTGAACACTAATACAACAACGCAAATACGAACAAACCACACCCTAACGCAGCTTTTCGGAACAACGTCGGGCATCCGCCAAGGTGATAGTCTTAGCCCTCTACTATTTAATACTGTTATGGATCAACTTGTAGAGACCGTTAAAAACTTGGGACTAGGATACCGCATGGGAACCTACAAAATTAACATCTTATGCTATGCCGATGACGCCGTACTCATTGCAGAATCAGAAGACGACCTACAAAGAATGTTATACGCCTTTAGCAAACGCGCAAAACATTTCAATATGGAAATCTCAACAAGACAAAATGCATGACCATAGCTAAGGAACCTCTGCGCTGCAAGTTAACAATAGACAACGCCACTATAGACCAAGTCATGTCATTCGAATACTTAGGGTGCAAAATAACAAGCACAGGATACCTTGAAGATGAGGTGAGGAGACAAGTGAACAAAGCAGCTGCAGTATCGGGACATCTCAAACAACCAATTTGGAGAAATAAACACCTCAGAATACCATGCAAATCCAGGATCTACAAAACATGTGTGCGATCAATTATGACATACGGGGCAGAAACAAGAGCGGAAACGTCGGTAACAAAGAGGATACTAAGAACAACAGAAATGAAAACGCTAAGAACTATAACCGGTTACACATTGAATGACAGACAAAGAAATACGGACATAAGGGAAAAATGTGAAACAGACGATATTGTAAGATGGGTAAGAAAAAGAAGAAGAGAATGGAACCAGCATGTAAACAGCATGACCACAAATAGAATAGCCAAAATCTTATATAACAACATACCACACGGAAGAAGACCCGTTGGACGACCACCAAAACGATGGCGGGACAGTTGGCAATCAACTTCACAAAAACTGCTGCAAGGAAACCGGGAACTGAACAGGCGCTACGCCTTCTACACGGTGAAGAAGAAGAAGAAGAAGAGGTGGATAGACACTTAGAAGGCGAGGTTGTTAGGATTAAGTTTGCGTGTTTCAGAAACCTGCACGTACCAAATTTAGTTTTTGTTTATACACAAAAAATGATAAGAATGAATCTTCTGTTTACCATATTAGGGAAAACCATACGTTATCTTTGATCACCATATATAATCTCGATCTTTGGTATTCCAAACTTAAACGTTAATAAACTCAAAAACCTATTCTACACCCTCTCAAGACAATCAATAAAAACAACATACAATGGATACCACACTGCTGAGGCATATTCTAGAGTACTTCCGACAAACCAGCAGTAGACAATCTTCTTGATATCAACAGAAAAATAAAATTCTTCCATATGAATTCCGTTTAGTTTAAAACTCTTCTTCCTTATATTGTGATTGTCCTGAAAATCAAACCTCTAACATCAACTCTTGTGAGATAATTGAAACAGATTGAATATGAATTTCTCCATCTACCATTAGTGAGAAGGAGTATTACACTTTGCTACGCTGGACGCACTGAACGCGAAACCTATTCAAATCACATTGTATAATCGAGACATCATTCGTACTACTTATTGATTTGTATTACTCAAAATCATCAGCAAATAGCAAAAATTTGCAATGTAGAAACACTGACGGTAAATTATTGAAAACCAAGATGAAGAAAAGGTATGCCTAGTGTGCTTCCTGGGGAACACCGGATATAGCAGTAAAAAAGTTCGAAACGAAATTCCTGAGAATACATCAAGTAAATAATTCTGAAACAAACAATCTCTTCACTTTTCATTCGAACCTAATCTCTTTCCTGTGGAGCATTATTTTGAGTTCTGCAAACAGCCAGTAGTCACTGAGGGCGAGATCTGGAGATTGCACTGGTTGGTTCAGCGATTTGACAATTGTTGTCATCGATTTGTACTACAGTTTACTGTCTGGTGTAACAGCACTTCTCCTTTGTACACTGCGCCAATAAATTAACGCACAAAATCGAAAATTCAAAGTTATTCAGAGGAAGTTGCGATATTCTGAAGAATTAATTTTTCAGTAATTTACTAGCACAAGACACTCTGACCCAGACATATTCGATGGGATTGATGTCTGGACTTCGTGAAGGCAACTCTATTGAAGTGATTTTGAAGCTTTCTAAGAGCGCCCAGGACACCCTATCGAGTAACAACTCCGGAAAGTTCATGTGATTATGTTATACGATAGCCGCGTGAAGTTAAAAGGAAGTGAATCCAGTAAAGCATTTATGATGTATGAGTGACGAAAACGTGAGAGAGTGAAACTTTCCCAGAATGAAACTTGGATTAATTTCTATACACATGTGACGAAGCAGCTATACAAATAGTAGGTGAAGGCCGGTGGTAGTGCTCCTAAGCAAAAAAGGTAGCTGCATCGGCTAGCAAGATGATGACTACCGTCTTCTAGAATGCAGATACCATTATATTCAAAAAGGAAAGACCATAAATGGAAAGTACAACTATTAGATCAATTGGACAAAAAATCAAAACAAAGTGATCATATCTTAAAAGATAATCATGCCTCACCACAACAGCGCCATTGACAATTCTTCCACCATTGCGAAGCTGATAAAGTTACGATATGAATTGCTACCTCATTCACCAAATTCCCCTGACTTAGCTCTCAGTGTTTTCTATCTGTTTTAAAACATGAAAGTCTGGCTTGGAGGAAGAAGTCATCTCCAAAACAAATGCGTATTCATATCTTTGAAATCCTGTCACATCACAACAGCGCCGTTGTCCATTCTTCCACAATTACTAAGCTGGTGAAGTTACAATACGAATTGCTACCTCATCCACCAAATTCCCCTGACCTGGCCCTCAGTGTTTTCTATTTGTTTTCAAACATGAAAGTCTGGCTTGTAGGATGAAGTAATCTCCAAAACAGATGCGTATTTTGAGGTCCATGGAAGAGGCTACTACAAAGAGGGCACCAAGAACCTCCAGCATCGCCTAAGCAAGTGTATTGCCTTTATGGAGCAGCTTTTATTGACAACTTATTGACATCCCGTAGGGAAAAGTGGGTACTTGATTAATTTTTACCTGAAATTAATTGACAGTCGTACTCGCTAATTCATTACAATTCAAAACTGCTGAACTTCCTCAACTACCTCATGGGTCAAATCTAGATGTCAGTGACTGTAAACTGTTCTCCTTTATTGAAAGATGCCTATTTGATTCAAAATGAACAGTACTGAAGGAAGACAAGGTTTGCTTTCGCCTTCGAACTAATAGAAATATTGATTCTTGGGGAAATAGTGTGTTGAACTACGAAAATTCTATCAAAGAACTGGTACTGCTCACTTCGGAAATACCTTCCAAAGATATTCTAATTTTTCTGATAACCGCCGAAGGGAACCACTGTTCGCAGCGACGCATATACATAAGCGACGTGCAAATGGCGGCTTCACGAATTGTAATTCGTAATTAGACCGCGATAGGTCGAACCTCGGTCGCGGGGTGCGCTGGATGTTGATTAATGCGGGGGTCATTATCGCGTTAAACCGGATCGGCTCGCCTGATGCGTTCAGCCGCCACATGGCGCGAACACAAAGCGCTACCATAAACACATAAATAATGGCCTCTTTTTTATACCGTATCGTATATGAACTTTTGTTAAGCTCATTTTTCATGGACAATTTGCGATTGCAATAACGTGGTTTTATAGCTCGATAAGGATCGCCTCTCCTCATGGAGCGACGAATAGGTGATGGAAAAGTTTCGGGGATTTTGGTGGAAAATAATTTCGAATAGCTATTACGTCATAGAATGTATGCGTACCATTTAGGTTATGTGACCGATGTGAATTGATAAGTCCGGAGATAATCAAACAAGAACTCACTTTTCTCTACTGGGTGTTATTTATTTTTCAGCATAATCTTCTTTGAAAACTTTTATTCTAGGAACAATATTCAACTTTCAGAAGAATGTTGAATATCCCTTTTTTAAGGAACTGGTTTTCCGATCTACCCTTTATAATCGTTAACAAGAGCCACGCAGTAGTGTTATAGTCCGGTCGGATGTCATGAATAAGAGAAATAGACTGCAATTTCGGTCTCGATTGAATTTGTCAGTATTGCACATCAATTCACAACACCAGGCCAGGCTGCACCTACTCATTTCAATCCGTTGGGGCGCTTCAAGGCATGTATGTGTATCGGCACCCTCCGAAGAACCGACATAGAGGCTACTTACCAGGGCCACTGAGAAACCATGAAAATAAAGGGTAAATCAAACAGAGAACTTCAAGAAGCCATACTATTCGTTCGACTATCTACCGCAACGCTACACACTGCGTCTGCAAGATGCGATCTGTCGAAAAGCTAACGATTCTTATACTTGTCTGACTGTCACTCAGGTGTTCATCGTATGTCACCAATTATAACATGCGAAATTTATGGCCATATGTGTGAACACATTCTTCTTCTTCTTGGTGCCTTATCCGGTACGGACGTTGGCGATTAACATAGCTATTCGTATCTTGTTAGCTGCACTTCTGAAGAGCTGTATGGTAGTGAGTCCGTACCACTGACGCAAATTATGCAGCCAGGAATGTCTTCGTCTACCAGGGCCTCTCTTGCTGTCCGTTTTACCCTGCATGATAAGCTGGAGGAGGCGATATTTTCCGTGACGCATTATGTGTCCAAAGTACTCCATTTTACGTTTTTTCACGGTAAATAAGATTTCTCTCTGTTTATCAAGCCTACGGAGGACCTTCTCGTTGGTAATGTGGTCCGTCCATGATATGCGTAGAATGCGGCGGTACACCCACAGCTCAAATACCTCCAGTTTTTTCATTAGTCTTTCCGTCATCGTCCATGCTTCCACACCATACAATAGAATTGAGAATATGTAGCATTTTGCCAGTTTGTATTTTAAATTGATAGATAGATCTCTACTGGTGAATAATGGTTTCATGTTGTTGAATGCTGTTCTTGCGTTCTCAATTCTTGTTTTTATCTCCATGGACTGATCCCAATCTGAACTTACGAAAGATCCGAGATAGAAGTACTTGTTGACCTGTTCTACTGGTTTCGTGCCTATTATCAGTTGTTCCCATTGTTGTGGTGGTTTACTAACACGCATCCACTTGGTTTTCTCAACGTTGAGCTTCAAGCCATACTGTTCACTAACGACTCGCACTCTCTCCACTAGTTGCTGCAATTCGTTAACGTCGCTGGCAAGTATAACTGTATCATCAGCGTATCTGATGTTGTTGTTCAGTTCTCCATTCATCTTTATACCTGCCTCTACCTCGTACAACGCTTCCTTGAAGATTTCTTCCGTGTATCTGTTGAAGATAAGAGGGGATAAAATGCAACCCTGACGTACGCCTTTCTTTATTTCGATATCATCCGTGAAGCTATTGTCTACTTTGACCCGACAGGTCTGCCCCCAGTAGAGATAGATATATCTTACATCTTTATTGTCAAGACTTGCTTTTTGTAGGATGAATACGAGTCGTTCATGGTTGACGCTATCGAATGCCTTAGAAAAGTCGACAAAGTAGATATATACATCTTTATTTGTGTCTCTGCAACGCTGGATTAAAACCTGCAGAGCAAAAATAGCATCTCTTGTGCCCAGAGCATTACGGAAACCAAATTGCGAGTCACTGACCTCTAGATCGCACTTTGTGTAGATTCTGTGCTGGATCACTTTTGTGAATGTGTGTGAACACATTGAAGACTTTTATTCAGGGAATAATCTTCTTTCAGGGCTCAACTCAACAATTTAGGCGATACTGGAGATTTTTGATCCTCTCTTTGTAGTAATCTTTCCCAAGGTCTTCGAAATAGCCTATGTTTCACAGATGACTACTAAATTTGATGTTCAAGCAATGCACCCAAGAGAGCCAAAGTGGTACTATCAGCCGGCAAGGTAATGGATAATGTCTTCTAGGGCAGATGGCATTACCTTCATTGATTTCCTCCAAAACGGAAAGACCAAAAATGAGGAGTACTACGCATGTTAGACTAACTGAACAAGGAAATCAAAACAAACAGGTCACATACTGGTAAGAAGAAAATCCTGTTTTACCACCCTATGATTTCTTTTCTCTACTGCAACGACAAAGCTGGTGGAGTGACGATATGCATTGCTACCTCGTCCACCAGATACTCTTGACCTAACCTCCAGTGGCTTCTATTTATTTCCAAACTCTCCAGCATCAGCTAAGCAAGTGCACAGCCATAAAAGGATTATGTCGAAAAACTGAGTCCCAGAAGAGAAAAGTGAGTTCCCGTTTAATTTTTACCTGACTTATCAATTTACTCTCGTATGTTTTCCTGATGGGAACGCTGAGGAAGTTAGGCGATTGTATCGAGAGCGCTTTGCAAATAGAATAAAGTCTAACAGAATAATGTTTCTGATGCCCGCAGAAGATTGAGATGATAGCGTTCATGGAATTTGGGGAATGATCTATTACAAGAACTTCGGAAATCGAAGGAGCTGTTTTGAATGTTGAGTTGTTAATCTGGAAGGTTCTTCCTGACTTCAGTGTACCCCTATTTTTTCCTTTGCTAATCAATCTCTGGCGATGGTTCTTACACAAAACTGCACGAAATCCCCCGTTTATGACAAAATCATGATCACTGATGAAACCTATTTTTCTTGAATCGCTATTAGGAATTCCCCTTTTCATTAGGCTGAACAAAATTACAATTTAATGAAGGAATGCCGCCATCAAAAACAATTTTCTGACAATGTCTGTGTTGGAATTAATGCCGATTACTTAATTGGACCAGAATGTGGCCTACTAGGTCTCAAGATTATTGAACAGTTCAAATTTCATGAATAAACAACACCTTATATACTGTCACAAACGGCTGTTAGGCAATGTAGGTTTGATTATCGTGTCAATTTCTGGCGGAAAATTTTGAAAACTGTATTTGATATTGAGAAAAAAACTCAAAAATTCTTGAAACTTCAATAGCCAGTATGTTGGTACTATCGTTCGACCATATTTATATTAACTTTCTTTTGGAAACCACGCAAGGATTCTTTTGATTACAGTTGCTTACATCTTATTACATGTATATTTAGAGTTTGTTTGAAAGATTCGGTGATGTGAAGATATATCACCGATTTTATTTGAATTTGGACATGAATAATTTTCGAAAAATTTGATTATTTACGGAACAAGAGTAAACTTACTCTTCATGGATTGCCAATTTTCTATTCAGCCTCTTGGGTTCCACGTTGGCCACCTGACCACGTACAACTTTGGCCACGTGACTCGGCGTATCCTTGATGGCGAAACTGGTCACGTAATGCCCCAAATTGACCATTTGAAAGTTGAAGATATTTCGCAGTTTTGCAGGATACGAGTTGTAGAATCTCGACCACGAAGAATGAGCTGAAATGAATAGAAGACAGTTTGAGTGAATATAGAGTGGTTTCAAAGCACTGATGAGTTTATAACAAACTGCTGACGTCCATTAAACTGGGGAGACCGTTCGGAGAATCTTATTTAATTATTAAGGAAAAAGTTTTTTTCAATGAAATAAAAGTAAAGTATTTAGATTTTCACTATATTAACAAAACTATGACCGGTTTCACCACACTATGGATTCATCATATAGATACAAACTAATGAACAGAGTTATTCCTTATATATTAGTCTTATTTTCTACTTAATATTACAATAGGTACAAGTACTAGGGGTATGTTGGAAAACCCATCGTAGTTGCTTACTTTATGAATTGAAAATATTGAGTGAAGAAGAAGGATTTAGATCTAATTGACTATTAAGTGACCTACCTGAGTTCTTTTCTTTGTTGATCTCTAAAATTTCCTATAGATTTAGTTTTTTCTGTTATTTTCATTGTGTAAAATTTTGAAAAAATAATTAAAGTTATGGTTTTCTTCGAGTAAGTGATTAGAATAATGGGAATCTGATTTATGATAATTAGAACTACGTTTGTGCTCGGATAACCTAACTCTGAAATTTCTGAAAGTTCTACCAATATTAATTTCATTACAATCCCCGCAAGACAGTTTATAAACACCGGATTTATTACTTTTATCAATTTTAGATTTGCAGTTTTTGATATGTCGGCCTAAAGAATTATCAGTTCGGAATGCTATATTCAAATTATAATGCGAGAGGAATGATTTTAATTTCAGACTAGGATTACCAATATAAGTTAAGCTGTTGTATTTTGTGTTAGAACTTTTTATACTTGGAAATACTTCCTGGTTTGCTTTTTGAAATTTTTTGCGTGAAATCATGTTCTCAATCATAGTTGGACTGTAACCGTTATTGACTGCTATTTGTTTAATTATATTTATCTCTTTCATGAAATTATTTTGTGACATTGGGATATTAATGAGTCTATGTACCATACTATTGTAAGCTGCTAATTTATGTGGATAAGGATGTGTAGATGAGCTGTGAATAGTAATATCTGTATGCGATGGCTTATGAAAATACAAAAATCATGTTTGCCGTTAATATTAGTAATAGTTAAATGTAAATATTGAAAAACTATTCAAGAACATCTGTTATTTAAACACTTCATTTATTGGTTTAGATATGTCGACGATATCATTTGTTGTTTCACTGCCACAAACAGACAATTAGAATCATTCAAAACATTCATTAACAAAATTCACGATAATATTAAATTCACGTTAGAGATAGAAACAGAAAACTTCATTAACTTTCTGGATTTAACTATTACTAAAATCTAAATTTGTATCTATCTGATGAAGCCACAGTGTGGTGAAACCGGTCATAATTTTGTTAATATAGTGAAAATCTAAATACTTTAGTTTTATTTCATTGAAAATATGTATATCGATTTTCATCAAGTAACGACCTCCTCAATCAAACTATTTAAGGAAAATTTTTGATGTATTGTTGACATTTAGTTTTTTTTGATGAGCGTACAAGACAAGTTTGAGTGTTATCGTAGGATGGTACACGACAGTGATGAGTTCATGATAAACTGTTTTACACCCATTAAATTCCATTAAATCTAAATGCCAGTAATGTAGATTTTGGGAAACTCTGGACACAGACTTTTAGTATCGCAGTTTTCCCAGAATTTTCGCCCAACATCGACCTCGTTTTCATCTTTTATTGATGTTTTCATTAACATTTTATTTATGAAATTAATTAGTATCCTTCACGTGCGGCTCGAATGGAAGCGGGTGAACGATTATAGTGATAATTAATGTGTTTACCGCCGGTGAAAAGCGTCGGCCGGACATGGAAAACCACTCGAGGTTGTCAGACGAAAGACGTAAATGGCCGGGTCGTCATTCACGGTCAGTCGATTTTCTTTGGCGCGCTTATTTCGGCCATCTAAAGGCCGCATTGTGTCATCTAAACTCAGTTTTGTATGAGGTCGATGTATCGTTTTATAACTATAATCGATCATTCATTCAGAATCCGGTCGAATAGTGTTTTATTCGACATTTTTCACTTTGCGAAGTTCCCGAATTTCTTACACGTGCACTGATTTATAAGAACGTTCGATAAAGAGCGACATATCAACGAGAGGACGTAACTAATGTCAAACTGTCATTTCTGCTGTCAAAATTTGCAACAAATTCATTTATTCCTCTTTTTTCAACTGTGCTATTTGAGGATATATGTATAGTTTGTATCATTTCAAATGGCCACTCAACGCCAACTTAATCTATTTTTTTGCAATAATTCAGTCGGACGTATGTCCTACATACTACATGATTTCGTAGAAGGAGGAAGATTATTTGTCATACACTTCTGTGGTGCTTATAACCTCAAAAATTCATATCCACTTCGTTAAAGAATACGTAGATTTCCAATGATTTCAGTGTGGAAAATAACAATAAAAGTTAAAATAACCAACTACCAAATACAACCAGACATAAAATAGGAAATTGTACAATTCCTTATTCGATCCCTTAATTCTTGGTTCGGAAGAGCTTTCGAGCGCCAATTCCAGTGCAAGAGCACGAAAGATGCATTTTCTATGCTCACAGAGTTGTATGAGCCGAGTTTCGACGTGCCGTTTGACGTCAAATATTTCCATTTCAAATGATACAAAGTATAACACTGTCGATTACCATCTGAATTGAAACGAAGAAAATCTTTCTTTCCAGATGAGAAAAATTGGAATTTATTTTAAAGTGACTTTTCCAACAAAATGTTTAAAATATGAAAAAAAAAAAACACTTTTGTGAGGTTTCCACGTTTATCTGTTAATACACGCCTACTACTTAGGTAATTATAAAGTGGTTTAAGAATTTTTTGCTCTGTGGAATTCTTGAATACATAGTTGATAGATCACAAGTCATAAAAGTTGATAGTATTGATGATTTATTTATTTTATGGAAATTTATTTTCAAAGTAAAATGAAATGATACACTTTTGTCACTTTTCCACAATTTACTCAATAATCACGACCGGTTTCGACTCTACGGTCATTTTCAAGTGAATAACAATAGAAGATAGAACTTCGCGCGCAGCGTTTAAAGCAGTTAAACGAAGCCAACGATCATCAACTAGTGTTGTTATCCGATTTCTTCCCTGTCTGGCCCTTCTTCCATATATCCCTGTTTCGAGGTACCGATTAATTGCTCTTGAAATAGTGCTTTTGGTTAACATCCAACAAGTTAGCCACGTAACGTTGGCTTCGCCCCTCCTCTAGAAGTGTTGCAATTCTTACCACTTCATGATCACTCAAATAGCGTCCAGGACGTTCAGCAGCCATTACAATAAATTGAAAGATTCGAAAATCAACAAGAAACACAGAAAACTTGCATTAATTTAGCGTGAAACTGAAGAGAAATTGAATGAATACTGATAGTCAAATAAACTCATTATTTTTTCCCCTCATTTGTCCAAAAACATATGTTGACAAAGAAACTGCGATCGAGCT
This sequence comes from Cryptolaemus montrouzieri, assembly GCA_013387265.2. Classification (NCBI taxonomy): domain Eukaryota; kingdom Metazoa; phylum Arthropoda; class Insecta; order Coleoptera; family Coccinellidae; genus Cryptolaemus; species Cryptolaemus montrouzieri. The sequence goes on from JABFTP020000103.1 coordinate 35,040,849, forward strand.
GCTTAATCGATTATGGAATTCAGAATACCAGGTGATGCGACAATTTTTGTGGTGTGTGTATTTAAGAAATAAAAAAAAGTTTCTTAGAAAGGAGAGAATTTCCAACATAAAACGTTGAACATTTGGGTCTTTACCTCCACGATTTATAACTTTAATTTAACGTTGAATATAGAACTTCGCGCGCAGCGTTTAAAGCAAGGACGTCACATTAATTTTTTTATAGATATTAAATATTATTTCAAACAATTTGAAAAAATTATGGTGTATTCTGAACACTGAAAAATTCATTCTCGTTGGAAATCTTTCTTAAAGTAAAGTTGAAACGATTGTTAATCAGCATAATTTTCATGAACTTCATTGTTAACCGAAAAAATTTTTTAAATAATTGATGTAAATATTTGTCACTTCTTGAAGTATAGCTAATGAAATCACGTCATAAATTGTATTTTTATTCACTTGAGAAAAATTTTATAAACGAAGTATAAATATTTTCTTAAAGTAAAAGGAAATGAGACACTTTTGTCACTTTTCCACAATTTATTCAATAATCACGACCGGTTTCGACCTTAAGGCCATTTTCAAGTTAATAACAATGTAACAGATGAGTAGGTAAGTACAAGTACAGAGTGAAAGTTATTCTAGATATTTAGTAGTGGGGATGCATTAAGCTCTAGTTGGCTGTTGAAGGTAGTAGAGGGGTTTTTTACATAGTTTGTTAATCTCCAAACTTTCCAACTAATTAATCTCTCTCCCTTTGTTACATTTATAAAGGATTTTAAGATTGTTCGATGATATCGAGTGGTTAGTTGATTTTATGTGTTCCAATATTGGCGAATTTTTATCTGAGGAAATATGTTCTTTGAATCTAGCTTCAAAACTTCTCGCTGTTTGTCCGACAAAGGCTACCTGACATTCATTGCATTTGATTTCATGAATTCCTGATTGCTTGAATTTATCGTTCTTTTGTTTGGCATTGAATAATAATCTGCTTAAGTTGGGGCCGCTTCAGAATGAAGTAGTTATGTTCAATTTGGAAAAGTAGTTACTGATTTTGTTAGGGAATTCGCCGGTGTATCTGAGACTAGTGTATCTTTTTTCCGGGGTTTCTACGATACTATTTAGTAATTGAGAGGTAATACTTTGTTCTTTGCGTTTAATGATTGTATTCAGGAAATGTTGTTATTTGAGGCAATTTTTCTGATGATATTAAGTTCAGTTTCATTCTGTATTCTGTATCTAGTTATAGAATGAAAATACATGACAAACATATAAAAGTGAAGTGTTTTAGAATAAATATTCAAGAGTGAGAATGTTCAATATCTATTATTGAAAATAATTTCCGAATTATTACATACAGTGATGGGAGAAAAATTATTCTTCAGCATTCCAAACTTCTAAATCAAGTTGAACTTATTGTGCATTAATTTCTTGGCGCAGCGTAAATTCTTCTTGTAAGAAACCAGAAATACAAACAAGGAATGCAGAGATTAAAATTACCATAACGTAAAAAAACAAACTATTAATTCAATTTAATTTCATTGAATATACATAACGCAATTCGGTGTGAAATCTCTTAAGAAATTATTCATTTTTCTTGAAGTGTACGAGTTTCCATTGCGTGAGTATAAATCATTCAGTACATACAAAGTGATATCGCGTGATGAAATATTAACTATGAATTTATTTCCAATTACTAAAGACAATAAGAATCCACGGAGAACGAGTGAATATCTTGAGTGTGCAACGGTTTGTATTCAATAAAAATATCGTTGTACGTAATGCTTGTTATGCATGTATAGGCTGAATTGTTATTTGCATACATTCTTAGGAATTAGTAGGAGCTCGTTACATTGCGGAACGGGAAGAACATTACCATTATTTAATCTTTTATCTCGAAAAGCAGCAGACGAATTAAATAGTAAATCACTAATTTTCATTGAAGAGCAGGGTTCTCAAACTTCCACAGTGTTTATTTATTATAGTCGTATTTGATAAAACTTTTTAGACAATTTATTTTCATCAAGTTTGAAAGTTATTTTTAAGCAACTTGTTATTATTATTATTATTTAATATAAATTACAGTTGAGGCATGATGCCTATATAACTCAGAAATCATAATATACATTATGTCTAACAGGTTGCAAAGCAGTGAAAACAAAGTAATACAAAATGACTTGAAAAATAGACTAGGCTATCCTAATCTGATGAAAACAAAATTAAAAGATTCTCAAAAGCAAGTAGATCAAGCATTTAACCTAACCACAGAAAACTAAAATGAAATACAATAATTGCTTGACAAAAGCATGTTGTAGGTACTTAGAAATCTTCAGTTGCCTGTTTCAGATAATATCCATGAATCATAGGCGTTCTTGAAAGCATTGACAGAAGTAGAAGAAATATGGTAGATCATTCCATGCCGAAAAGACACGATTGGAAAGAAAATTCTGTCTTGGGGTGGATTTGAAGTTTTCTCGATATAATTTCAGTAAAAAGTGGAGATAAATCTGCCCGAACATGTTATTCAAGGCGCTGTAGACAATAATAACATCACCTCGAAGTCGTCTATTATTGCAAGGTTGAAGATCGAATATTTTGAGGCGTTCGGAATAATTTGGCCGTCGACGCCCGTACGGAATTCTTGTTATCCTCCGATGAATAGATTCGAGAGAATTCGTCTCGTAATTGTAAATGGGAGACCACACAGGACCTGCGAATTCCATTAATGGACGAATATGAGTTTTATATAAGAGACTACAAGTTTTGGGCTGACAACCTTTGAAAGATCTCTGAAGCAGAAACGAAATTCTAGTAGCTTTGCTACAAATACTTTGAATATGATCAGTCCACGATAGGTCAATAGAGACGGTAACTCCAAGATCAACTTGTGGTGATCAGAGCAGTTCCACAGATGGGGGTTGTTTTTGCCAAGGTGCAGGACCTTGCACTTATCCAAATTCAAGGGTTAAAGCTAGTCGGTGCACCACCTGGACAGATGATCGAGATCTTGTTGAAGAGTGTGGAAGTCAGAAAATGGATTATTATATAATTTTGTATCGTCAGCATAGAGAGAGCAGGTGGAAGAAAGTATAAAAGGAAGTTCAGCAGTATACAGTAGGAATAATAATGGGCTTAAAACGGAGCACCACTTAAAACCGGCTTGAGTGAAGACTTTTCATTCGAAACTTTAACGCGAAAGCTTCTCCCAAGTAGAAATGCTCTTATCCATTCTAGAAGCTGAGCTCTTATGCCAAGGTATTCAATCTTATACCGCAGTCGTCGATCTGGTACTCTATCAAACGCTCTCGAAAAATCTAAATAAACTACATCAATCTCGCGGTCTACAGTCTTTGTCCAATCCTTGATACATAGAGGCAGGTTTGTAATCACTGAACGACCGGAAAGGAAACCATGCTGGTTTTCAGGAATCAATTTATTGGAAAGGAGAAAATCGAGCATTTGGCAGTGAATTATTCTTTCACATATCTTCGAAGCAATCGATACAAGACTGATAGTTCTGTAATTATCTGCTGAGAATTTATCTCCTTTCTTGTAGATTGGGGTAACTGTTGCTACCAACCAATCATCCGGAAGAGCACCTGTTTCGAAAGATATGGTGAAGATGAAAGACAGCGGTGTTGCCAATGTAGATGCACATTTCGTCAAGAGAGTAGAAGATAGACCATCCGCACCAGGGGCTGAATCACTTAGATTGTTCAATTCTTCCTCTATAATTGCTGAACTGAAGGTTACGTGTGATAGATCCAAAGAACATCGATTGGATTGAATGGGTGGTAAAGGACCATTAGGTTCGTGGGTGAAAGATGCTGAGTAGGACTTTGCGAGCACTTCAGCAGATTCGCAGTTATTTGTGCAAAGTTCACCATCTGAGTTGCGAAGCATGGGTGTCGACAATTTGCGTTCATTATTGAGCGGATGTATTTGAAAAATTTCTTTCTGTATTTGGTTCTCGCAAGATTATCCTCGAATGATCGTTTAGATTCTATTATTGATACTTTCAACGCCTTCGAAAAATATTTGTGATTTTCGTAATCTCTATCGGATCTATAACGGAGGTATTTCTGCTACAAAGATTTTTTCTGACGAATCATGTTCATTATTTTGGTATTCAACCATGGTTTTGATGGGTTGGAGAAAATTTTCATCGTAGTTGTGCTCTCACTGGTTTTAGAGTTTAGCAAGTCCAGAAAGCATTTCCACACAACATCAATGTTATCTCCCCACAAAATATATTTCCAGTCTATTGCACCGAGCATGCTATTCAGCTTGTCGTAGTTGATAGTAGATATAGCTTTATGAGATTGTATACTCGAAGAAGAAGGAACGTACTGAATACTGGACTTCACAACGACGTGATCTGATTTTCCAAGTGGTGGTAAATAGCTCACAGGTGATAAGAGATTTGCGTCATTCACCAGAATCAAGTCCAGTAGAGAAGATTTATTACCAGGGCGAAAGCGATTAGGTTTATCAACAATTTGAGTTAAGTTTAAATCTAACAAAATCGAAGCAATAGTATAAGAGGTCGACTGCACGGAAAGCATGTTGGATAAAGTGATTGGCCAAACTATATCACGACAATTGAAATCTCCAACAAATAGGGTTTTTTTTCTGAAGACATGACTCAGATGATCTGCCATCTTAGCATCGAAAAATGACTGATGAGGGCGGTACATACAACGATATAATACTGAAATCTTTATTTTGAATATTTAAGAAGATGTTGTCAATTCCTGGAGTATCTAATGAAGAAACATCCACAGTGAACGAATTTATGATACTGTTATAAACCTAGCTGCATACTCCAGCATATCCAACAGTTGTCCGGCTATCATTTCGAAAAATTTTGTAATTTGCTATGGCTACCTGTTGGTCCGATATCAAAGGATGCAGATAAGTTTCCGTGATAATAATCAAAGACGGTTGTTGTATCTGGACGAGGCACAAAAGTTCAAGGTGCTTTGAAGATATCGACATGGTATTTGTATATAGAAAGGACCATTCCCTTACTGAAGTTGGGAGTTTTTTGGAATAGTTTCGGATGATACTTGTATATAGAATACCATCGGAAAATACGTTGTCCTCAGAAATAATACTTTTTTTGTTTAAACTAAAGAAAAGTTAATATAATATTCAAATCTGAGTCAATTCTTTTAGGCGAAGAAGATGACACAATCCCGAAAATTAAAAAAAAAATCTTAACTCAAAGATGGTTGATTTCAGATAGGACAAATCTTAACGAAATATTCTCGAATAAGAATATCCTCTAGTATTAAAAAGTACACCATGCCATTTGAAATAGTAAAGTTGTAGTCGATGCCCGGTATAACCAGAAGTGGTACTGCTCTAAAAATAATTGCAAATTGTATATCAGTATCTATTTACTCTGATATCAAAATTTAAGATTGATCGATAAGCCCATTTTTCAGATACTTCTAATAATACCTTTAGCGCGGACACCTGTTTATCATAATATAAAAACGATAAAATTTTTATTACGACGTCTTCTGCTGAAACAAAGTCGTTGGACGACTGAATATTATCGATTAAAAATGAAACTACGAATTATAGCTTACAAAATATTGATAATCAACAACGTTTGTTTACAGTTCTCCACCCTACAATAGCAAACATATTTTTCATTCATGTTTGTTTACAAATGAAATTTTTCTTGCCTATTCTTCGTCGAAAATTCGAACGGATTGGACATTTTCCATATATCCTTTCACGAAGTTATACTCGATGTAATGAAAATGGGAAATGGGCAAAACCAGCATCCTTTTCTGGTATTTTTATTACAACTTTTTAGGAAGTAGAATTAGATCATGAAATAATTATTATCCCAAACTCCGTCTCAATAGAAAACTTGTCATCTGTTTTTCTCGGTGTTTATTTTTTGTGAAAAAAATTAATTATATGAACACATATCTCGGATTCATCATATTAAGTAGATCCAAGATTGTTCTCACTTACCAAAACAAGCTAACTTGTAAAGCTCCTTGTCTTTCGAAACAGCTTCTTCGAAGCGACGCTGCAGCGCTGAAGCGGCCTTCTCTTCTTCAACCTCTTCCATCAGATCGCACAAATGATTGGAGAATTCTGACGAATTTCGTTCTTTCAAGCTGGGAAAAAGAATACAGTAAGAGAAAGGAAATATTATATGCTAAAGTACCTACAACACTTTGTGTTTCTGTAGATGGGTTACATATTCTTGCTCGTCATGTGTAAGAAAAATCAAAGCTGTTCCCGTTCGATCCACCCGTCCAGTTCTTCCCACTCTATGAAGATAATCTTCGTCAGTCTGAGGGCCTGTGTACTGGATAACATAGTCGGCTTGGGGTACGTCTATACCTCTCGCAGCTACGTCCTGAAATTGAAATAAAAAAATGTCTGTAACGCAAATATTGGAAATATCAGAGGGTAGTTAAATTGTTATGATTGATAGTAATTTGCGAATAATTGTAGAACTACACTGCGCTAAGAAACGCACGATTTTAATATTTTAAATTTCTTCTTTGCTAGGCAAATAATTATTAACACTTGTTTTTTTTTCGGTTAGTCCGGACATATGCCAACAAAATTTGATGTTATTTCTTGGCGCATATGTTTCTCTCATGAGGAATAGAATGAAAGAAATAAATTGAGATGTTGCAAGTAACCACCACATATTGATATCAGCAATTGATCAATTTTTGCGAGCTACGTTTGTTCTTCTTAAAATTTTAATTTTCGGTGATAGTGCAACGTGAATGACGTAATTTGACCCCGGCAGAATGTGCTGAAGCAATGCTGTTAGATGACCTAGGTTTGATTTATACAAGAATAGACTAAAAGCTTGGTCCCATTCAACTGTTTCCAGGTAGAGGGAGACTGCTAGTTATGAAATTATACCTGGATAAGGACGACCTCAAGCAAGAACGGCGATTCATGACAGTTAATTAAAAATTTTCTCGTTAAGACAACGGTTTGCTACTGCCTTCGAATGCAGCTTTGACAAAACAGTGGAGCGCAAATTAGCACTGAAACGATACTACAATCTCTCGAGGTCCAGACTTTACCGCACCACATCGAATTTTGCTAAGGAATATGTCAATTGGTTAGATGCTGACTGGGAGAGAGTTTTGTTTACAGTTGAGTCGAGAATTAGTCGTTTCAATTGCGATCGACGTCCTCTAGTATACAAACGTCGAAATAAGAGAAATGTCCTGTGCAACTTTTTACCTACCCATGGTTAATAATTATAGTGAGGGGAGAAATTTCCTTGAACGTCAGCACTGATCAGGCCATCGGAAATAATGGAACCATGAATATTCAAAGGTACGTTACAGACACTTTAGAAGATTATGTTGTATCATTTGCGGCATTTGTTTACCTCCAAGATCACAAAATCACTTCAGTAGTCTGAACCAGCAAAACTAGCCAGCTACCGGGAATGGTGTTCAGAACAGACTGATCGAAATTTGAAATGAAATTGATCTGAATGCTATAAAGTCATTGATTCTGAGTATGAATCGTATGTAATTCTGGCCAGGGGTGAAAACATCTGGTATTAACAGATTTCTGGAGACTTTGATTGTTTTCAAAAGCTTTACATTTTCATTATTAACTAGCGATAACCTGTCACGCTTCGCTGTGGCACATTGTACTTGAATGTTTGAGAAATGAGAAACAAAACAAATAATACATTTTATGAAAGTTTGATTTGGCAATACTTGTGGATATACAATATTTTCTGTTTTCCATTTTTTTGCGTAGATATGAAGGCTATCGGGTTTGCCGGCTCGGGAACACGCAACATACACTTGTCCATGGGAAAAGAAATCCGCATCTAAATCTGAACCACACAATTCTAAAGATTGACCTTGAGCTTTATTGATTGTGAATACCAATCGAATTGGAAATCGCGATCTTCTAAATGGAAATTGTGTATCGGTCAGAATCATGGGTATTCGAGGAATGAGGACATCTTCACCTTTCACGTTATTCATAAATTTCTTAACTGCAAGTCGTGTGCCGTTGCAGAGTTTTGGCTGATTAATATTCCGCAAGAGGATAATTGGCATACCTTTTTTCGATTTCAAAATGTGTGGTGGCATTCCTGGCAGATCAAGTGTATTAAAAAATTCCGTTGGATAATTAACTACTTCATCTGCTACCTCGATTTAAGTGAATATTTAATTCAGATCATAAAATGAACAGAATCAGATGCAAATGTATTTGTATGTTGATAAACTATGTATTTGGGAACAAATTCTTTCATATATTACTTCTCCATTACTACTGCGGATGTCGTTAGCTAGTGTAGGGAGCATTATCCTGGCTTCCGACAGATGGCGCGGTCACTGGTACACAGTTGACAGTTAAAAAAACTGTTTTTTCGCGGTCGCGGATATGTGGCTTATGTGAAAAATAGATAAAAACCATCCTTGATGCGCATAATATATCATACTAAAATTTCACCTCGATCGGTGCAGAATATTTCGAGTTTTGAAGCATGCACAAACTAACATAACATTTGTATATACAGGGTGCTTCAACGAAAACTAAACAGAGGCTATATCTACCAAGATATTCATTTCTGATCAAAACGCAAAAACAGGTCCATTTTTGTTTTAAGGGGGATATCTTTTGGGGTACAAAACTTGCCTGAAATATCAACCCCCTTTGAACATTTTGAATAGGGAAGATTGGTCGAGTGTAGACTCAAAAGAAAGGTGGTATCTTTGTATACATCGCCTTGAACGAATTTCCATTTTTAATTGAAAACTGTAAAAGATACAATGTGAGCAACTGAAAGATAGGGAAGACTATTTCCCTGAGACTATTCAAGTTTCAGTGAAGTAAAATGGAACAGATCCATGCTGATCAATGGCAGTCATCATCAAGTACCATCCTCATCTCGAATTTCAACCCCTAGAGCAGGGGTGACCACTCGAAAGAAAGGTATTATCTTTGTCTGCATCCCCGTGAACGAATTTTCATTTGTGATCGAAAATTGTAGAAGATACAGAGTGAGCTACTCTAATTCCTATGGAACTCAATGAGAATAGAATTAACGCGAGCAGTCATGAAGGCAATCGAAATCCTTTACTTGAAAGGTATTACTGGATCGAAATATTACCCCTGCTCTAGGGGTTGAAATTCGAGATGAGGGTTATTTCGGAAGATGTCAGCTTTTGGTCTGAAATGAATCTATTCCAGTTTTTCGCACTAATACTACAATAGTCTTAGGGCGATAGTCATCTCTATTCAGTGGCTCACTCTGTATCTTTTACAGTTTTCAATCAAAAATAAAAAATTTTCACGGAAATGCAGACAAAGATTATACCTTTCTTTCGAGTTATCACTCGACCCATCTACCCTCTTCCAAATTTTCAAGAGTGGTCACCCCTGCTCTAGGGATTGATATTCGAGATGAGGATGGTACTTGATGACGACTGCCATTGATCAGCATGGATCTGTTTCATTTTACTTCACTGAAACTTGAATAGTCTCAGGGAAATAGTCTTCCCTATCTTTCAGTTGCTCACCATGTATCTTTTACAGTTTTCAATTAAAAATAGATTTTCGTACAAAGCGATGTAGACAAAGATACCACCTTTCTTTTGAGTCATCACTCGACCCATCTGCTCTATTCAAAATGTTCAAGGATTGCAACCCCCGCTTAGGGGGTTGATATTTCAGACAAGTTTAGTACCCCAAAAGATGTCCCCCTTGAAACAAAAATTGACCTGCTTTTGATCAGAAATGAATATCTTCGTAGATATAGCCTCTATTTAGTTTTCGTTGAAGCACCCTGTATATAAATTTCATTGTAATTTCTATGAGTACCGTTTTCATTTAAATTGTTCTCAAGCATTCCTTAGTGCTGATGGATTATTGCGAAAACTTTTCAACATATTCAATTTAACTAACTTTAAATCTTTGAATAATTCGACCACACTGTTAATGGTTTTTGTTGTTGGCCAGTTCCGAAAAATACACCGATAACACCGTCTCTGAGAAAAAACTGCGTTTCTCTTTCATTTTCCAAACAATAAATCTCAAATACGCGTTTTTGTAAATTTTTTTGCAACAATTTTTGTGAAGCTACTTTCACTGCTTTTACTAACTCCAGTAAAATCATAGAAACCCGAAATCGATTTGTGCGTTAATTTCTTGGAAGTGTATTTCGAGGAAATTGAAAAGATTCGGTTTTCAATCAAAGTTTTTTCTGGAAAAAGGAGTATACAGGTTTCGTTATTATTGATGATTTGATATATCGTTTATCGTAATTTTTTCACCAGTCAACTACTACTAACAGTTAAAAAAAAGAACCTAGAAATACCTAACATCCCTTCAATTTTGCGATGGGGCTTTTTTTAAAAAAAAAAGTGGAGAGGAGAGCATATCGCAACGTTTTTAAAGAACTCGCTCTGTCCATTTACTTCTTGCTCCCGGAGTTGAATTACAATTTTTTCACCAGGTGCTTACGAAAAACCATTAGGTGCTGATTATATCGCGTACGTCTACTATACGTGAAAGATATCAACAAAACATCACGCTGATTGAAGCGGTTATATATCGTCAAACGAACAAATAAAATATTTATTTCCCGCTAATGAAAACACATATTTATCACTTTTACGGTCGATCCAAAAGTCTCGCTCGTCTCACCGCGGGGAACAAACCTAGTTTGGGTGTCAATGGGACATATGTTTCACAACAATTAAAGCAGACTCATTGTTGAATCAAATGATTTAGGTATCGTGGTGTGAAATTTCAGTAGGACGGTAATTGGAATACGTCTCGAGAAGATGCGAGACTGGCTAATAAGGGATTACACAATATTTTGCTGCCGAATGGAAATCGATCTATTGATGATGATGAAATGTGAAAGATTCTTTCGATGAGAACGGATTCTGATACTTTGTAGGTTACTACAATCATTACAAAATTTTCATATGTATTCATTTAATTATGTAGAGAACAAAACTACGTTGCAAATACTCTGGAAAACATGTCTACGTCTTTAGAGAAATTAATGACCTTGAAATGATTCTGAAAAAACCTGGGAATAGTATTTTTTTAAATTAACAACTGAAGCTTGCTTGGTGCAAGCTCCCTTGGTCATAAAAAGAAAGCAATAACATTTTCAAGGTCATCCATTGGAAACGAGCTACAAACCTCTTCAGACGTAAATTTGAGCTACCTTTCGATTGTGGTTATAAAAATTCCACTTCTATTCGAAAAAACGACCTCGAGAAAATACCCAAAACCAACATTTCAAGCCATGTCAAGGTTAATATGCTCCATGCGAACCGTATAACATTTTTATGAATTCGCATAAGTTTCAATGACAATTCGGTGTATCCATTAAAATGAGTCGATATAACATATATAGTCAATTTCAGGTAGAAGTTCCATTACAGAAAACCATAGATTTTTAAGGTCTTGTCCAAGACCATGTTTCTATGGTTTCATTAAAATCGGACTATAATGAATATCTGTGGTTTTAGAGTTTGACAGTAACTTCTTCATTCATGAATCTGTGATTCAGTAGAATGCAATATCAGAAGAGAATTGCTTTTTCAGGAATTTCTTCTACTGAGTAACATCAATACGAGTCCTAGGAAGTTGCATCGTCAATATTTCATTCTAAAGATCACAAAGTATTAGAATACTACACTTATGATATATTACATAAGTATATTAGAATATCACTCCTTATTAATATTTCTATTCTGTCAAAAATGTACCGGGAATTGATTATTTACAAAATCTGCTCAAACGATTGTCCCATTTTTTCTTGTTGCTAAATTGGCACAACTGTTTTCTATACTGACGCGGAGTGTGAACGCGATCTGTCGTTTAGTTTGTTTACAATGCTCGATTTTGTCAGTTCTCACAAGTGTTTTGCGATTTTTACAATGGATAAAAATATCGAACAAAGAATTTGCCTCAAATTTTGTATTGCAAATGAAATTTCATGTGCCAAATCGCTGGAAATGTTACAGAAGGCTTACTGTGAATCGACTTCATCAAAAACACGTGCATATGAGTGGTATGGTGCATTCAACAACGGCTGAGATGTGGTGGAAGATTTGCCTCGCTCTGGTAAGCCATCAACATCTTCAACTGAAGTTAACATAAAGTGAAGAAAATGATAATTGAAAATCGTCATTTAAGTTTGAGAGAGGGAATGAACGTTTTTTTGTCTCACGATTCAATTCCTGTTATTTCAAACGATAGTTTGGGTTTCAAAAGACCTGAATTTTCGTTAAAAATTGAATCGCGTAAAGGTCGCTGAATATATGCTTGAATGAGTCTATTCCGACCTCAGTAAGTCCACCTCGGAATTCAAGATACCCAGCTGTAAGTCTGTAAATACTTGTATATTGACACCACAAAAGTTGTCTATTGAATTTCAAGGTCAAAGGTCACAAAAATCGATTTTTTGCGCTTTTTTTGTAAATATCTCACTTCACATGGGTTTTTTGCTATTTGTATTTATTATCAATATTGTAGAGTACAAAATTGTGATTCCAACAGTGGGTTCAACGGTGGCGCCGGTGCATCGAACTCGATGGAGACTGTTACGAAGGAATGTAAGGTATTTTATATATATATATATATATATATATATATATATATATATATATATATATATATATATATATATATATATATATATATATATATATATCGCAGGTTATGTACTTTTGATTATCTCCTTAGTCCTTTTTATGGCATTGCTTGCTATGTAAAATGTTTTCTTAGATTTTTTTTAGACATATAACTAACAAACAAACCCCCTTCCTATCACCCTTGTCTTCGTCTGGAAATCATGGAGTGCAAGAGAGAATGATGTGGCTAAGCAGAAAAATCTTTGGTACTCTTTATGTACACACGACACTAACACAACATAAACAGACAAGCTATTGCTAGTGCAATAGCGACAGGGAAACGAGTTTTTTCCTCTGATTTTTTCACTCGTTTATTGAATCATATGCAAGATAGTATGGTTCCCCTGTTACATTTCCTGAGCTCACACTTGTGTTTTTTCTGACACACACCAGAATTATAGATATAAGCATTTATTGTTAATATAATTATTCGAATTTTGTAAAACCTCTCATATATATATATATATATATATATATATATATATATATATATATATATATATATATATATATATATATATATATATATATATATATATATATATATATATATGCAATCAAACTGATTTCATGAAAAATATAAATCCACCACCCGGTAATTAATACCATTGCCAGGCAATGATTATAATCAAAACATATCCTGGAATAATTATGTATTAGGATAACGTTAAATGTTATGAGAATATATCAATCTACCAGAATATATACATACTATAGCATCATCAGACAATGATATCAATGTACCAACGAGTAGTGTCAGAGGCTTTCTCTCCGAAAAAATCCAGTGTACGGACCTTAGTCAAGTAACACTGAATGTTACTCATTAATAGTTTCCTTTGTGTGAAGTGGTGAACGATCGAATAGAATACTGCTCTGAATATAAATATGACAAAATTGTCAGTTAATTATATTACATTTATATAAACAAATAAATAAAATATGAAATGAGATTCTGAGCAGTATAAACTAAAGAGAAAACCTTTACAACTGTTCAAACAAATTTTTCTTCAGACCCAAAATCTCAATACTTTTGTGAAGTTTTCTAGGAATAACACCTGTTGTGGAAATAATAATCGGTAGAATAAATATTTTCTTCATTTTCCACATTTTTTAATCTCGTCGCCAAGCATCATATATTTAGAAATTTTTCATTGTATTTAATTTGTATATTATGTGTGTCGGGTATAGCAATATCAATTATATATGTTATTTGATTCTGTTTATCATTAAGAATGATATCTGGTCTATTGTGTTTTACAGCTCTGTTGCAAGGAATTGTTTTATCAAAATAAAGTTTATATTTGTCATTTTCACAAATAATCTCAGGTTCATATTTGTGAATTTTTTTCTTTTGGGAATTAGGTCATGTTTAATTCCTAGATTGAAATGAATAATATTAGCGACGGCATTATGTCTTTCTAAATAATCTGTATATATATATATATATATATATATATATATATATATATATATATATATATATATATATATATATATATATATATATATATATATATATATATATATATATATATATACTTTCCGGACCGTCCGGGCACTTTTCCGCGAACTTAATAGACATCTGGTATTATAAAACGTAGCTATCTTTCTGGGCATATTTCTTGAAGCAACACATCAATATAGGGATTAACATTGGACCAGAAATGCTCATTATGGCGATTGAATATCCTATCAGAACAACCAGCACACCACAAATTTCTATCGGCCGATAGTTTGGTCAGTATTATTTATCGGCCGATACCAAATCGTTGTAATATGCGGACTTGCATACATCTTCATACTGATTATAAGCCCGACCAAACTATCGGCCGATAGAAAGTTTATGGTTTGCGGGGGTCTAAGGATAACTCTCGTTACCTACATGAATATCAATTCCTCCAGCTTTCCTAAACCAGTGGTTCCTAATGTTCTCAAGCAGTTTTCAAATAATTTTTTTGCCATTCACCAATGTCATTTAAGGGTAAAAGAATTCATTTCCTTGGGTAAAAAAAATGTATTTCGAAAGAAACCAATTTTTACAGCTTGGATCCAACACCATTCCTCGTATCAGTCGATAACCAGCTCAAGGATATTAAGTTGGGCTCTCCGCAGCCGAAATACTAAACGAATGCGATTGAAGATCAGCAGGTGACGGCGTCTATGAACAGCAGGACGTTGGACATCGCATGGCCTCGATTATAAAATGAAAAACATTTGGCTACCATAATTAACTCGACGTATAGAAATTCGATTTTATCATTCGATCTGTGAAACGAGATTTGATTCAACTTCAGAAGATGTTATTTGGCGGGTATTGAGAAGTATAATTATTATTTTCTTCTCGGCTTTGTGAAGAGTAGAAATATCTTATGGTAGATTCGGGAGATTTTAAACCAATAACAGTTAGACGTAATGTTTAAAGAACAAAATTCGCTCATACGATATTATGGCTATAGAAATTGACGCAATTTTTTTTGTTTGTTGATTTCTCGCCTATTTTTGATGAATAATAACATGGTTTTTCCTCGAATATAATAGGTGTCAGTAATTCATTTCCGGTTTTTGTCACAGATGTCGCTAGGTATGTGACAAATCTTCCTCATTTTAACTGACGAATCATCACTTCCAATAGGTCCGCTTACTCAGGAAATATACAGGGTATCCCTCAAGATCTATTAAAAACTTTCAAAGGTGATTCCTTTAGCAATTCTAAGACAAATTAGTTCGAACAGCAAGGTCTTAATCTTTTTAAATTCGGAGATCCTCACGTGAAATACATATTTTGTTATATAGAAGGTGGCATTCGAAACCATAATAAAATTAATATTAAAAATGTTCGCACTAATTTTTCTTTGAATTTTTTCAGGAACCACCTCATAAAGCTTGGGGGCCATCTTATATGTGAACTAGAAGACGTCACTGCAAAAGTATACTCACTGTGCATAGAAGAATACCACGTTTCGCCTTTCTAAATCCAGAGAATTCTTCCTTTCTTTTACTCTGCTCCATAGATCCATGCAATTTGAAAAATTGTGCATCCATTACGATTTCTTCTTCGTCGTCAGATTCTCCACCCTCATCCAATAGCAAAACATCCCCACTCTTAACCTTACCCCTATTAATAGGCATCTTCGCTAAATAGTTACTGAAAAGCTGGTAGTGATAGTCGACCATCTGACTCGTCGCCATAAACACAAGAATCTTACAATTTTCTTTTGATTTTGCCACAAGAACAGATGCAAGGGTAAAAAGTCGATGTTTCACAAAAGTTATCATGTATTCTTGTCTGACTGTTTTTGGTATAACCATGTGATCTGGATTGATATTAGAAGATTCATCTAAGGCATCTATGTAGGTATGTTCCTTCATTGTGAACTCTGCAAGTTCGGCAATACCTTTAGTTAGTGTGGCTGATAAAAGTACAACTTGCCTTTTTGGACTCTTAGGGTTCCGAAGACAATACAAGTCATCACAATCAACTTCTTCGCTCTTTTCCTTGGGAGTTTCACCTCTCAACAAAGCCAAGGGGTCATACTCGCAATTCTTCTTAGATTGATCCAATTCTTGAACTATTCTGAATAATAAATATAAACAAAACCGCTATTAAGTTAAAAGTATCTATATTTATTATGTTATGTCAAGCATCCACAAGTTTTGTATACAGGGTGTTTCTCAATTGGTTAGCATAATTTATAGTTGATAGGTGAGGTCTAGGCCTACAAAAATTATCATAGCAAAATATCCTATTTGGCAGCATAGACGAAATCATCGCAATTCGTTTTTTTCTAGTTCATGACTCTAGATTCAGTCCTAAAACAAAAACTAAAGCACATAAAAAAATGAAAAATAAATGATTTTTCAGTGTCCAACGAGCATAAATTAGGCTTCCAGACAAGCAAATCAAGTTGGATTTATACTGAAGCATTGTACACACTAGTGTGACTTGAAGCTGCTAAATATTCATTTCAACATTCATGAAAACTTTAACACCCTATATCTCAAATATTCATTGAGCTATAGACTGAAAATTACACAAAAACTGCACCATTCTACGGGCTTTTAACACAACA
The DNA here is from genome assembly GCA_013387265.2 of Cryptolaemus montrouzieri. NCBI lineage: Eukaryota > Metazoa > Arthropoda > Insecta > Coleoptera > Coccinellidae > Cryptolaemus > Cryptolaemus montrouzieri. The sequence goes on from JABFTP020000103.1 coordinate 35,057,602, forward strand.
AATTTCATGACTCTAGTTTGTACACAACTGAAAATACAGCAATCCATATGGTCTAAAATAAGATCATTGGTTTCGCCTTCTTAATCGTCAAATTAAACAACGACCTTTATTTTTTTAATATTTATTTATTATTTATTCATTTAATTGTCATATGCACAACAAATCCCGTTTGTGAAACCCCCTTTTTAAACTAAGTTGAAACATGAATTTATGTGATTATTAATTTCTAACAAGTAGTAATCTGATATGTGTCTTGAAACAAGTGAATGAAGAACTGAACAATTCAAGACTGACACCAAGATCATTGACCAAAGACACCGTGCGACTTAGATATGTATTCGAGCCATAATTGTACCTGCAAAGTTTTGGACGGAATAAAAGCGTGTATCGAGTGACTCTTAAGGTTAGATTGAAATCTATCAGTTTCAACAGATTAGGGCAACACACCAAACCATTCAATGTCCTGAAAAAGAAACATAAATCGAAAATTTTTCTCCTCATTCGAAAAGGATTTAGGCCATATGTAATACGCAGGATATCGAGGTCAACAGTCCGACGATGGTACCTGAAGGATAAGTATCTCAAAAATTTACGCTAAACCTTCTCTAAACAATCTATATCACAAGAATAAAAAGGAGACCAAATGCAGGTTGTATATTCTAAGTTAGATCTTACTAACGAAGAGTACAACAGTTCAAAGGTATCAGCAGAAAATCCAACTGAATGTCGAACAATGAACCCCAACATCCGGTAAGCCTTAGATGTTATTATTGTCATATGCTCCTTAAAATTCAACCGAATATCAAGTGCTATGCCCAAATCTCGGATAGTCTACACGCGACAGCTCCACACCATCCAGAAAGTAACTATGCATAACTGCCGTATTGGAACGATAGTAGAAGGTAATAGCTTGACACTTGTCATAGTTAAGATACAGTGAATTAACATGAGTCCAACACAGCAGAGAATCAATTTGGAGTTGCAATTCATGTACATCTGTAACATCTCTGATAACACGATATAATTTCATATCATCCGCGAATAACAAAAATCCGGAACCCAAGGCATCCCTGATGTCATTAATCAACAAATTAAACAACAAAGGGCCAAGGTGGAAGCCCTGAGGTACACCAGAAGTAACAGAAATAGCTTTAGAGTGAAAATGTTTGTATTTTACAATCTGCGTCCGATTACATAAGAACGAAACCATGAAAGAAGAGATCCAGATATACCAAGGGCGCTCATCTTGGCTATTAGCAAGTTGTGATTAACCCTGTCGAAAGCTTTGGAAAAATCAGAGCAGCATTTCCAGGATAAATAGCTACATACTAAAGTATCCAGCATCTTAGGAATGACAGATTGAATTGAAATTCCCCTGTAATTTTTAATAAGTGATTTCTGACCAGATTTAAAAATAGGAACAATAACACTTTGCTTCCAATATGTTGGAAATCTCTCTAATTTTAGGGATAAATTAAATATTGAACTAATAGGGGCAGACAGGGTACTCACACACTTTTTGAGGACATAATTGGGTATGCCAACCCGACCAGCACACAGTTTGGACTTCATACGCGAAATAAATTCAAAAACTTCAATCGGAGAAAACTGACATGAGTCAATGTTTACAACCTGATCATATTTTATCTCTGGTGGTGCAATAACTTCCGTTCTGTATACAGTTGAGAAAAAATCAGCAAAGAGATTCACTATTTCAGCTCCATCGGAGCTACTCACATCGTTAAACTCCATATGATTCGGAAGGACAAAATTATTTAATTTAGCGTTGATATGCCTCCAAAAACTCTGCGGGCCCGAATGGATATTTCTTTCAATTCTACGCATGCAACTACTGACATAGTGGTCGACAGTAACTGACAATCCAAACGTAGTTTACGAAATACATTATAATCTGAAGGATCTCTGGTTTTCTTGAAACGGCAATGTGCTTCTTTCTTCTTACTCACAAGCTCAATTAACTCACCATTGACCAGGGAGGGTATTTTATAGGATTGACAGCCTTAGTCGGTACAAACAGTTGAAGACCTGTATATATATATATATATATATATATATATATATAGCCGTAAAATTTAGACAAACAATAATCTATATTATCATCATGAAATGACCAATCACAGGTAGAAAAGAAGTTGTTTAGAGCTACATAATCACCACGATTGAAATCAACACCTTGTTCACCAAAATCCGATAAAGTGGCACGATTAGGCAAACATAGCGGCACATCGAATTGAAGGGCATGGCCAACACTATTCGGTTGTAATAAGTCAGTGGCATGCGAAACAGTAACACTAGAGTTATTTGTGATAACCAAGTCCAAAAATACGCCACGACTATTTGGAATATAACAAACTTGAGAAAGATTTGCAACCTCAGCCGAATCACTGAAAACTGATGCGCAATACCAGCATTACATAATGAAAAAAAAACCATTAATCCACTTCGCGGAGGGTGAATTATAGTCACCGCACAAATACACATCAAGATCTGAATGTCGCAGTGACATTTCCTCAATTGCAAGTCCATGAGAGAGATATGCTTGTTCATCAGAACTAGGCGGTAGATAGGATCCACCCACGATGAACTTCTGCTGTTACCAATAAAAAAAGGTGTTCGACATTTGAGAATTCATGATTGATTATCTCTGCCTTGAGTGAGGACCTAACCAGTATCATGACTCCACCACCCCTAGTTTTCATGTTCTTCTTCTTCTTCCTGGACGGCGCCCATATGGGCAGCACTCAGGCCGTTTGGCCCAACTTCTTAATGATGCTTGCAAGACTGTTGTAGGGGGCCTCCTGGATCATCCGGGCGCTAGGTGTTTCAGCGCCCAAGGTGTTCAGGCTGGTTTCCTTATGAGCGGGACATTCGAAGAGTATGTGTTTCGTTGTTTCGTCATTTTCTAGGCAACCACAACATTGTGTGGTTTCCAATAGTTTCATGACGTGTAGATGTTTGTTGAGTTGCTGTCCTGATGCCTGCCCAGTAGTTTTGGGTCTTGTGGCGGTCCAGTTTTGAAAGAAAGACAGCACATGGGTCCATGGGATGGTCAGAATCGGTTCTTGTCCCATCGGCCTGACAGCTGTTGCCTTTTTAGCGAGGCTGTCTGCTATCTCGTTTCCTTCGATGCCCTGATGGGCTGGGCACCAAATCAAAATGACTCTGTTTGTAGCATTGAGTTGTAGAAGTGTTTCTCTGCATTTGTCAACCAGTTTGGATGTAACCTTCGTATCTTTAAGATATCTAAGGGCGTTTTGGCTATCAGAGCATATGTAGAAATATGCGTCTCTATAGTTCCTTTGTAGGTTTTCCTGTACGCACTGGAGAATACCAAATATTTCTGCGTGTGTTACGGTGACGTTGTCTCCCAGCGCAATTATAATGTTTGCCCTAGAGCCGTGAACGCCGATGCCTGTAGCCGTCCCGGTTTTGGACCAATCCGTAAACCAGGTGGGGCCCTGTGGGGTGAGTAAGGCGTGGGGTGTGGTCCAAATTTCTTTTGGTGGAATAACTACTTCGTAGGGTTTGTCAAAGTAGTAGGTGGCTCTTGTTTGATCTCCTCTTGTGAGAAGGTCAGGTCGGAGTTTTCATGTTAGTACCAATACTGCTTCTATCCTTCCTAAATACATTAAATGTGTTAGTGCATATCTCAGTATCATAAAAATTTTATTCAGCCAGTTCTCACCGAAAATCAAAATATCGTATATGCAACTCTCCAAATACTGGTTCAAATTCTGTAACTTAGTTCTTATACCACGCATATTTTGATAATAAATCGATATATTATGTGAAGGGGATGTAACTAGTTTTTTGTTTACCTTGTTGATTCTGATTCTTAACAATTGTGGGTATTCTTTTGAGAACTCTAATCGTCGAGTCGGAATATTTATAATATAATAATACAAAACTAAAACAGTTTCGAATAAACATAGGTGAATGCAATGAATGCCCAACAGCTCATGTAGAACAACCAGGTCAAAATTTTAAATCTAGATTCAAATAAAATTATCTCCTCACAAAACAAATCTACAGTTTTTGGACATATTAAATCTACAAAACACATACTTTCAATAGTCAACTAGAATTGAATCACTCTCCATTACTTAACATATAAAATAGGTATAGTTAGCACATTCTTTCTCAAAACTACTAGCACTCGACACTTGAAAATGATGTAACTATCGAAATCGGTCATATATATTAAAAATAAACATAGTTGAAATCAGAGAAAAGTGTTTCATACTATTTATATTAATTGAAGAAACACCCTGTATATAATGTTTTTGTCATGAAAACAAAATTTCAAACGAAAAATGACACTTGACAGTTACATTTAATGTTTAGGAGCAAATGTTTCAGTTTCTCTGACTAGTCTTTTAAGTTTGAATTTGAAAGTTCAAAATAAACTAGAATAGTATTATAGAAACATTTACTTACTTGATTATATCTTTCTTGAAACCCATATCGAGTAATCTATCGGCTTCATCCAGTACTAAACATCTTACATTATTTACTTTAAAAGACGAAGTGTGCAAAATATGATCCAATAATCTTCCTGGTGTTGCAACTAATATATGTACTCCTTTTCGAAGCCTGCTTTTTTCAGTGTTCCTATTTTCACCACCGCAAAGGTGGCCAATAACTACCCACTGAAAAGTCTGGAAAAAAAAAGAAAAATTTGAACAATATCTGTTTTAAGCAATATGAGAGTAGTTCAAACTGAGGAAATTTACTTACACATATTTTAGATATTATTTCATGAGTTTGTAGTGCTAATTCTCTTGTTGGTACAATAATGAGGGCTTGCACTCCTTGATTCCTTTCAAGTCGCGGTGTAATACTCTGTAGAGCATCCACAATTGGAACAGTATATGCCAAAGTTTTTCCAGAACCAGTTTGTGAGCGTATCTACCAAAAAATTCATCTTTAATACTCAACCAGTAAAACACTAAGTAAATACTTATACATACCAAAACATTACCCCCTTTCAAAATTACAGGTATTGCTTTTTCTTGTACATTCGTTAATGTAGTGAAATTGTTTTTTTCTAAATTTGAAACTATGTATTTATGAATATCCAAGTAACTGAATGTCCTATCTGAGCTGAACACTTGTTCGACAACAGAAGCACCAGATATATTCGAAATATTTTTAGTTCTGTGTTTCTCAGAGAACAGGGAATGTTGGATACGATCTTGATTTGGAACAGGCGTTGGTTTCTGACCTAACCTGAGAAGTTCAGCTGCAGCAAGCTTGTCTTTTTTCTTTTTTCTCTTCACTAATCTCTTGCTGTCATTTTCAAGTGGGTTTTCAGGTGGAGTATTTTGCTCCAAATTCACCAGTTTTCTCGTATTTTTGAAAGGTACTTTTTTCTTTGAAATGGGTGGATTTGGGAGAGCTACATCTTTCTTGAATTTATCAACATTGGGTTTCTCGTGAACTTTATTCTTTTGTAAAATATTTTCTAACTTTTTGGACCCACCTTCGTTACTTTCAGCTGGTTTCTTCCGTTTTCTTGCTAAAACTTTACCATTTACACTTCCTTGTTTATTCCACACAAAATCGAAAGATGTCATTTTGGTATTACTTATATATTTTCAAATCATAATATACTTAACAAGATAGTTTTAAGTTATCAATTACTATTCGTCTGTTTTGCTGAATATGAACTTCCAAAAGTGAGGTTATATTTACGTCAAATAGCACGTGCACAATTGTAATGCAGTGGCTAGATTTACGTGAAAATTCGTTTGTGATGTATCTATTTTCATTAAGAATACACTTTTCTTTGTGACATAATTCGAATAGATCTCTATTATTACTAGTACAACTCATGTCAACAGCATATTTTCATTCAATTTGTGAAAATATAAATCTACTTAGTAAAAATTTGAACCGACGAAAATAAAGAAAAGACAGCTATCCGAACGGCCAAACATTTTAATCTCGAATTCCAACAAAAATGGAAAAAATGATTTTCGTGTGTTGATTTAGCATCATTGTCGCTTAAAAACCCGCCACCGATACCAAGCAAAGACTGAATAAATACAATGGGATTCTGCATAATCAATTTTGATGGTTAAGAAATAGTTTATTGAGTTCCGTTGTGGTCGTTGGACCATCAAGGGGTAGTAGTTATCGACAATGAGCATTCAGATGCTCTTCTTGTAATGTCTGGCGTGCTGTAGGGATCTGTGTTGGGACCTGAAGTTCTTCTTCACGCTGCAGATAATTTTGGAGGAACTGATTCGTGTAAAGCTCGTGCGGGATAGGAAGCTTAGCTGGACTCAGTATCCTAAGCTACAAACTGGTAGGTTTTCTGTGGACGATAGTAGAAAAACAGACGGCGAAGCTGACTTTAAGCAGGCTCAGAAAACTAATGGTGAGTAGTGTGGTGGGTTAGGTTAGGTTAGGTTAGGTAGTGTGGTGGGTGCTCGAAGAAACACTCCTTCTGCGGCCTTAGGTGCACTGTTAGAGGTGGAACCACTGCACCTCACAATTATTAGCAGGGCAGTTTCCACTGCTTATTCGCTGACAACGGAGTTCATGCTAGTGGTCGGTGCAATACATACGCTGTTTCCTGAAGTTATTAACAGCGACCACCTCCTCTGTATGAGCTCGGATAGATCCACACCGAGCTACCACTTCGGTCATAAGATCGAGGTGGAAATACCATCTTGACAAGAGTAAGAGGAAATTAAAAATTCCTTGCCAGGTGGAGGGTACATCTGGAACACGGATGGCTCCAAGAACAAAGGGGATCAGGTAGCGGTGTTTATTGTCAGAGAAATAGGAGGGGTTTCTACCTCCCATTATATAAATTGACGAGTAGATCACGATCTGCTCCGACTGTCGGCCTGATCTGGGAGTCCTGTGCGCAGAGATGATTATTGCTATGATGATCTGGGAAAGTGTTCAGGCACTGGAACAACTGGCGTTAAATAACCATATCTGTCTACTCTGGATTCCAGGTCACACCGGGATCAAATGAAATCAGATTGCCGATGAGCTGTCTAGGGGTTAAGAATACTCTAATTGGACCATGGACCTGTATAGTCGGGACGTCAGCCCGTGTTGTTAAGGTAAAGCTGAGGGATTCGCTAGCGGTACTGTGTGGGAAGAAGGACACAAAGAGCCATAGGTCCAGATGTCGCTATCCATGATGGACATCTCGATTTAATCCTTACTATAAGCTAACTATTTGGTTCTTATAGTCGGAAAGTCCAATTATTATTATTAAGGCTCGCGCTTTGCAGACGGCTCTGCGTTGACTCTGTAAAGGCCCCCACCTCTTGTAGAAATTATCTAAGCTGATTTGTCGAAAATCAGGAATTGCTTATCGATTCGGACCTTATTGTTGATACGGGTCGACGACATAAGTATCTTCTCCGTTTTTTGTTTTATCCATAAATGCCTAAATTTATCGAAACTCTGTTTGGCGATTTTAATCGACTTAGCTAAAGCATTCGATTGTGTGTGCCATCGGGAGCTTCCCAATGTATTGGGAAGTTCGGGAGTGCGCTGTCATGCTCAGGAGTGGTTTCGCTGTTATCTAGAGGGAAGGGAGCAGTGCGCTAGAGTCGGAAACACGATTAGTACAGTGCAAAGTGTACATTATGGGGTTCCTAAGGGTACGGTTCTGGGGTCCCTGTTGTTCATTTTATATATAAATGCAATTTTCCCAATTTCCACAACCGGGGAGGCTATTACTTTTGCGGATGATAGGGCAGTATTTTATCAGGGTGACTCCTGGACACAACTTCGACATGAAGTTGAAAAAGATTTCCTGCGTTTATTGACTTTTTGATAGCATGTTGATGACGATCAACATGGAGAAGACTAAGTTTTTGGTGTTTTCAAATCGTGCACCAAACCTTCCAAGCAACCAAACTTCAAATATTCAGGACCAAGATAGCGTTTATACGATATGTTCGGCTAAGACCATGAAATACCTGGGCGTGCATGTAGATAACCACTTGAGATGGGATGCTCATACAGAACGTAGCTAAGAAATTGAGATACCTAATTCCAAAATTTAAGAACCTTAAAACCTATTGTGAAACCGATATTCTAAAACGGGTATCATGCACTAGTCAAGTTCCATCTTACTTATGGGTTGCTGTCTTGGGGAGGTGTAACAAATTACTATTTGAAAAAAATGGAAATAACTCAAAAGTGGCTGATCAGGATTATTTACGGTAGACCCTTCCAATACCCCTCGGAAAGAATATATTCAGAATCGGCACTGTTGGATGTGCGACCGGTGTTCTTTGTATCCTTAGCCTTTTTTCATTGACGTGGGCGTCGTGAGGCAGCTTACACCTTTCATAATCATGACACCAGAATGAGGGGAAAATTCATAAGGATACCTTTCACTTCGAAAACGGTTGGACAGAGATCACTTGTTTTTCTAGCACCCAAAATTTGTAACATTTTACCAACAAATATCAGAGAAGCAAAACCAGAGAAGAAATTTCTACGCTTACTTAATAAGTGGATGCTAGCAACACCAAGATTAAACATCCATAATATTGTTGATATTAAAATACCTATGTCCATACTTAAGGTTCGAAATTTGTTATTTTAGTGATCTATAGAACTTTTTTATTGAAATTACTTCATTCCTCACACAAGATTTAACTACTCAGTAGTATTCTAATTTGTACGATATCTTTGAATAAACATTATATATATATATATATATATATATATAGGGATATCCACCATCAAGCTGAAATTTTATACGCGACCATAACTAGCGATTTCCAATTGGAATGAAATATTTTCGAAGTGATACCATTTCCGGTTATACCGGAAGTAGGTCATCACTTTGTTATTTCAAATGGCAATCTACCTTTTTTATTATACATCTAGAACCGACATTTGAGCAAGGCATAAAATACCCAAGTTGTTGGCACTTATCTGTCAAAACTTTTGACAGATTTAATTATTTTTGATATAAACTCGATTTTTGAGGAACATTTAAAAAAATTGTAGCTCGTAGATCTTTTGCTCTATAGACACAATTGGGTGGATAGAAGAAGGATGAAGGAATTTTTTAAGCAATCTACACATGTCAAATGTTTATTGCGTTGTTTTGTATGATTTTTTCATTTGGCCTTTTTCAAACAGCAATATCTCAATTTTTTCAAATTGCACGTGCAACAAGAATTGTTGGTAATTTGAAGTGAAAATTTTTGAAAAACACCAGATTAATAATAAAATGGCTGATTATTCAAACGCGGATATGTTTCAGCTCTTTTTAATTCATGGCGAATGTCAAAAAGTGGTGGATAGAACTTGCAGGCAATTCAATAATCAATTTCCAAATGTGGCGCCTATGAGTAGAACAAAATTTCGAAGGATTAGAAGCAATTTTCTGAAATTTGGAGGAACAAAATACATAGAAACTAGAAGAAACAAATTCTCGAGGACGACGACAATCAAATTGATACGCTAGCGTATTTTCGTGCCAATCCACATGCGTCATTTAAGTCAGCATCAGTGGATATTGAATTGAGTTATACTTCCATTCAAAGGATCCTTAAGAAACATAACATGCACCCGTATTCTTTTATCATACTACAAACATTAAAACTAACTGACCTTCCCAAGCGGCTAAATTTCTGTGAAAGTTTATTAATTCGGCTTCAAGAAGATGAGACAATTCTGCAAAGAAATAATGTACTTGTCACTTCGTTCAATCGAATTTGATATTTCAACAAGAATTGTCGTTATTTCAGATTGAAAATATCCAAAACATACAACACATTTGGAATAAAACCACTGGTTATTCAAACGATAATATATTTAATCTGTTTTAATTCATTTTAGAATGTCAAAAGTAGTTTGTAGAAATTGCAGGCAATTCAATAACCAATTTCCAAATTTACCATCTATGAGTATAATGAAATTTCGAAGCATTAGAAGCAATTTTCTACAATTCGGATGAATAAAAATTGTAGGAACTAAGCGAAAACCAATCATCGAAGATAATTACATTAATACGAATAAATGATAGCAAACATCATAGGAGAAAATTAATTTACGATTTGAATCAATGTTCAATATGGGCCCCATTTTGCTCGATACACTTGACAGCTCGTATACGAACATGATGAGTTGCCCTCCTAGTTTCCTCAGGATCAATATTACGAAAAGCATGAATGCGCTCTAGTAACTCTTCTTTACTTCTTACAGGAATAAGATACAGTTCACTCTTGATTTTGCCCCATAAATAAAAATCAATGGGTGTCAGGTCCGGAGAACGCGGAGGCCATAAATTTGGTCCTTGATTACCCCACCATCTATCCTCGAACATTTCTGTTAGCTGTCGATCTACAGCTCGTGTTTTATGTGCTGGTGCACTATCCATTTGCTAATAGCAATCCCTCAGAATGTTAAGGGGTAATCCATCTAAAAAATTTGCTAATGTTCCTCTCAAAATTTCCAGGTATCTTTGTCCATTAAGATTTTCTTCATGAATGTTGTAAGCCAACAAATCATTCATTAAAATTGCAAAAACGTTCACGCTGAATTTATTTTGGAAATCAATAACCTCAATGAAATGTGGATTTTCTGTGGCCCAAAAATGTCGATTTCTCCTGTTGGTTAATCCACTTTCATTGAACTTGACTTCATCAGACCATATAATTATTTGCAGAATTGTCTCATCTTCTTGAAGCCGAATTAATAAATTTTAACAGAAATTTAGCCGCTTGGGAAGGTCAGTTAGTTTCAATTTTTGTAGTGTGATAAAAGAATACGGGTGCATGTTATGTTTCTTAAGGATCCTTTGAATGGAAGTATAACTCAATCCAATATCCATTGATGCTGACTTAATGGACGCATGTGGATTGGCACGAAAATACGCTAGCGTATCAATTTGATTGTCGTCGTTCTCGAGAATTGGTTTTCTTCTAGTTTCTAAGTATTTTGTTCCTCCAAATTTCAGAAAATTGCTTCTAATCCTTTGAAATTTTGTTTTACTCATAGGCGCCAAATTTGGAAATTGGTTATCGAATTGCCTGCAAGTTCTATCCACCACTTTTTGACATTCGCCATGAATTAAAAAGAGATTAAACATATCCGCTTTTGAATAATCAGCCATTTTATTATCAATCTGGTGTTTTTCAAAAATTTTCACTTCAAATTACCAACAATTCTTGTTGAAATATCAAATTTGAATGAACGAAGTGACAAGTACATTAATTTTAGGCACCTGTCAGGTGAGCGTAGCTAGTTCAGCTAATTGATTCAAATATTTCAAAGCATTCTCTGTTAGTTCTTGCAAAATCATCAAAATTCAATATATTCCCAAATTATTTCGGAACTATAAGAGATGGGTGTAGTACATGCTGATATAATTCCATCTGAAATTTGACGCTTCATCTGATGGCGATATAAAAATTGGCACGTGCAATTTGAAAAAATTGAGTTATTGCTGTTTGAAAAAGGCCAAATTGAAAAAATCATACAAAACAACGCAATAAACATTTGACATGTGTAGATTGCTTAAAAAATTCCATAATCCTTCTTCTATCCACCCAAGCAAAAATTGTGTTCTGTAGTGCAAAAGATCTACGAGCTACAATTTTTTTAAATGTTCCTCAAAAATCGAGTTTATAACAAAAATAATTAAATCAGTCAAAAGTTTTGACAGATAAGTGCCAACAACTTGAGTAATTTATGCCTTGCTGAAATGTCGGTTCTAGATGTATAATAAAAAAGGTAGATTGCCATTTGAAATAACAAAGTGATGACTCACCGGTATAACCGGAAATGGTATCACGAAAATATTTCACTCCAATTGGAAATCGCTAGTTATGGTCGCGTATAAAATTTCAGCTTGATATTGTATGGAACTTGAAAAGTTTTTAACGGACGGTCCGGTGGATATCCCTGTATATATAGGGGTTTAACCCATATATATATATATATATATATATATATATATATATATATATATATATATATATATATATATATATATATATATATATATATATATATATATATATATATATATATATATATATATATATATATATATATATATATATATATATATATATATATATATATATATATATATATATATATATATATATATATATATATATTATATATCAGCATCATCCATTCGACATATGATATTCAAATGCGAATGTAAGAAAACTGAATACTAGTAGAAGAGAATATCCACGCTGAGTATTTAAATTCTTTTACAACAACTAGTGTTTCCAGAAACATACATCAATTCGGAATTGAATTGGTAATGTACGAATTGTTCGAGCTACTTCCCTTGTGGATGGGGGATTTTCAATTTGGATCTTCCTCGGACTTCCAGACAATGGTAACCCTCCTAGAAAGATTTATTCGTATGGACGATAGAGCAGCAAGAGCAAAAAGCAATACCTTATAAATATCGTCTGAAAGAGTTGATCGTAAAACGAAATCGGGTCTTTGTAAATAGGAATCGACTCGGTAACAATTTGGACGGCACCCGAGCGTTGCCGCTATAAATAACGATCTAGTCAAACCATTTTCCCGTATTTTCGGGGGATTTATATTCTTGCATCGCCCATAAATCTCCGCATTTGAATAATGGACATCGAAAAATTGGATTTACTCCAAATGGAAAATACGTTACAAAGTTTGTCTTGTCCCTCCATTGCCCTTTTAGAAAGTTCCGCGGACAAAATTCAATTCGGAAGAGAATAAATCAAATCATTTGCTGCCGCTTTCGTTTCCGGATACGGCGCTGCATACGATATTCTATTAAAACGTTTAATTTCGTTGATAATACTGTTGAACCAGATTTTCCTTATGTCTTTTCTAATTTGGCCGAAATTACGTACTAACCCAGATTAATGAGTTTCATCAATTCCTTAAAAGTATTGAAGTGTGTATGTTATACCTTTTTTGTTTTTTTCACAACCAACTACGTATAAAATCATCTATTGAAGGCGACGAGAATAATTGTTATAGGATATACGAAAACTGAACAGAGGCTTTATCTACCAAAATATTCATTTCTGATCAAAACTCAAAAACAGGTCGATTTTTGTTACAAGGGGGACATCTTTTGGGGTGTAAAACTTGCCTGAAATGTCAACCCCCTAAGCGGGGGTTGCAATCCTTGAACATTTTGAATAGGGAAGATGGGTCGAGTGATGACAAAAAAGAAAGGTGGTATCTTTGTCTACATCGCCTTGAACGAATTTCCATTTTTAATTGATAAATGTAAAAGATACAGGGTGAGAAACTGAAAGATAGGGAATACTATTTACCTGAGACTATTCAAGTTTCAGTGAGGTAAAATGGAACAGATCCATGCTGATCGATGGCAGTCATCATCAAGTACCATCCTCACCTCGAATGTCAACCCCTGGAGAAGGGATGACAACCCTTGAAAATTTCAGTAGCTCACTCTGTATCTTCTACAGTTTTCAATCAAAAATGAAAATTCGTTCACGAGGATGCAGACAAAGATAATTATTTTCTTTCGAGGTATCACTCGACCCATCTACTCTTTTCCAAATTTTCAAGGGTGGTCACCCCTGTTCTAGGGGTTGAAATTCGAGATGAGAATGGTATTTGATGATAACTGCCATTGATTAGCATGGATATGTTCCATTTTACTTTACTGAAACTTGAATAGTCTCAGGGAAATAGTCTTCCCTATCTTTCAGTTGCTCAACCTGTATCTTTTACAAATTTCAATTAAAAATGGAAATTCATTCAAAGCGATGCAGACAAAGATACCACCTTTGTTTTGAGTTATCAATCGACCCTTCTTCCCTATACAAAATGTTCAAGGATTGCAACCCCTGCTTAGGGGGGTGATATTTCAGGCAAGTTTTGTACGCTAAAAGATGTCCCTCTTGAAACAAAAATTGAACTGCTTTTGCGTTTTGATCAGAAATGAATATCATGGTAGATATAGCCTCTGTTTAGTTTTCGTTGAAGCACCCTGTATGAGCATTCTTTCGGAAAATATGAATTTCAATTTTTTTTACATGGACGATAGTTTTTACCCGGTCAATGCGCTTAACGTGCATGTTTCGACTCCGAAATGCGATATGAGAGTTTGAAAAGAGCACTCAAAAATAGAATTCAGCATTGTTTTCTTCGAAGTAAAGTTGTTACATTTTTATACGACTTATCCACTCGCCCTCGTCAATATAACGCAACTTTTTCATCTCAAACGAGAACCATAGGAAATATTCATTTGGGAAGAAAGGAAAATTTAGCTGTTTAAAAATGTCTTCGTATACAGGATGTCCCCCAAGCTTTTTAAGACTTTGAGAGGTGATTCCTGAAGAAATTCTAAGACAAATAAGCGAGAACATCATGGTCCGAATCTTTTTTAAATTATGAGATATTAATAATATGATGATAATATGTTTATTCGTTCAGTATAAAAGCCCATACTGGTGATGAACATGTCAAAAGAGTATGAGTATGTACAACACATAACACAGAAATATGGACAACAAATTTGACATATAGGCGACATACACACGCAATACAATACAATACAATTTCAAAGGAAATACATGCAGCATCACAATATATCAATGTTATCCATCAGAAACTCCTGCACTCTATAGTAGGCTTTCCCCAATAAAAACTGCTTTATTTTGAATTTGAAGATTCTCAAAGAAGTTGTCGAATATTAGCTGGAATTTTGTTGAAAACACTTATAGATGAGAAATGTACATTTTTTAGTAAGTAAAATTGTGTTTATAAGTTTTCAGTCTGGATTCATGTCTTGTGTCGTAGATATGGTCATTACTAGTCAAGGAAATCATTAGGTTTTGTTTTACAAAAAGGACACACTCGTAAATATAAAGACTCGGCAGCTTAAGCACACTTCTGGCAATAAAATGCTCTCTGCAGCTATCTCGATATTTTAGATTTAAAATAGATCTCAAACACCTTTTTAAAGGATGAAAACCCTTTCTGCTTCCTGTGCATTTCCCCAAAAAATCAAGCCGTACCTCACCCTTGATTCCACAAACGCCGAATACGTCAAGAGAACTGTCTCTAAATCTACCAAGATGGAAAGGATTCTAAAAGCGTAACAATATCTACTAATAGAGTTTGCTTTGTATTCAATATGTTCAGACCAGTCAAGTCTAGCATCCAGCCTGACGCCAAGAAACCCAACTTCATTATTTTCTTTTATTAAGGTATTTTTATGTTGGAATTTAAAATGAGTGTCGGGTTTGCGATATTTGAAATGTAAACATTGCGTTTTAGAAGCATTTAATTTCAAGTTATTTGAAATAAACCAGTATTTTCCAGTATTCGCATACATTCCTGGTTCTTCAATGTAAGATCTTCGCTATCATTTGCAGATACAACAGCTGATGTGTCATCAGCATACTGAAAAATATATATATTTCAAAATCTCATCCGGCACATCATTCATATATAAGATATAAAAGAGAGGCCCAAGGACTGAGCCCTGCGGTACGCCTCGTAGAACTTTCTCTTTTTCAAATATTATTTCCTCACCTTTTCCATTTTTTTCAACTATATATTGATATCGGTCTTTTAGATAAGATGCCATCAACTTGAGACAGGCTCCACGTAATCCACACCTTTCAAGTTTTTTTATTAATATAGCGTGATCGACACTGTCAAAAGCTTTTGTCAGATCTATAAACAACGCCATAGTTTCTTTTCCACTATTCAAAGACTCAATTATTTCATCAAGTACAGAATAAATAGCTCCTACAGTAGATCTGCCCTTTCTGAAACCGTATTGGGAGTTTAACAAGATCGAAAACTTTTCTCAAAATGATGTTATTCTGTTGGCAATGATATGTTCGAATATTTTACTTAACTTTGGCAGGACTGCAATAGGGCGATAGTTCCAAAAAATATTTCCATCACCTTTCGTGTACAAAGTTTTTATTCGTGCAATTTTTAAATCATCTGGTAAGACAACTGATGCTGAACCTAAGTTTATTATATGACTCAAAGGCTGTGCAATGATATGATCCATACATTTGATTAACTTGATTGGTATCTCATCATAACCTACAGACTGTTTGTTTTTTTAAGGAATGTATGATATTATACACTTCATTTGAGTCGGTTGGTTTCATGAAAATAGAGTGTTGCACACGAAATTTTTTATCTAGGATAACGTCTTGTGGAACTTGGGTATCTTTGCGTTCACAGATATTTATGAAGTGTTTGTTTAAATTATTTACTAGTTCCTCTTCAGGAGTACATTTGCACAAATCGAAAATTCCAGTTTTCCCTTACTTTTTCTAATCGGTTCTTTACTCTTTCTAATCGGTTTAGAGTAGTTCTTAATAACATTCCAAGTTGACTCCATTTTATTTGAAGAATTTGCAATATATTCAGATGCTGCCTTACGTTTCGCCTGCCTTATGACATTTCTTAGAATATTGATATATTTTTTATAGTATTTTTCAAATACCAGACCCAAATTTTTTTCAATATAAAGTTAATGCTTGTTTTTGCAATAAGTTCTGATGCCGAGAGTAGTCCTTAAATTTTTTATTTTCTTATGCTTGCTAATTTTCACCGGAAACATATGATTCATTCTACGTGAAATCTTTTGGAGAATAACTTATAAGCATTGTTGCCATTATTTACAGAATACACATCATCAAAGTCTTCATTCGACAATTCATCTACGAAGTCACAAACTTTTATCCGAAAATATTCGTTTTTTACTTTGCTCTTTGAGCTCTTCTCGGGAGCATTTCCAAGTTAGAATCTGACCACGATTATCGGACAACGTAGTTATGACAACTTTGGCAGAGAAATCTTCCAAATTAGTTGCAAGGATATTGTCTACTAATGATTCAGAAGCGTTCGTGACTCTAGTAGGTTCAAAAATCGTCTGTACAAAATTGAAAGTGTGCAATATCTCTAGATGATTTAGATTCTTCAAACGAATTGATGTTGAAATCGCCACACAAAACAGTTCGATGTTTTCTGTACTTATTTATACATTCATTCAATAATTCATTTAGAGAATCCAAAAATGTGCTTACCTCACCCTTCGGTCTCCGATAGATGCAAATAACTATTACTTTCAAAGCTTTACTGAGAGTGCAGGAATATTCAAAATGCCCTTCAATATTTTCCGTCTTAAAAGACGCTTCTCCAAAATCCGAATTCTCATCAGTGAGTATCATACAACCCCCATTTTTCATTTCTTTCCTACAGTAGGATGTTACATATTTATAGTTGGAGATATAAACAGAGTCTCCTTCATGTACAGTACACCATGTTTCAGTTAGGCATAATATTTGAGGTCTGTGTTCCAATGTTTCTAAGAAAAGTTCTATGTCAAACAGCTTGTTTTTTACAGATCTAATATTCTGATGAAGGATTGTTAGAGCTTCATTTTTCAACTTCAGTTTATTTGGATCCCTCTTATGAACTTCTCTTTGGTCATTATCAGTAACGACCTCACTCACCGCACACGATATTTTTTCTGACGACCCAGGGACTAGACGATTTCTGTATTCTGTCCTCTTTTTCATTAAAAAATTACTCACTAATGTACCCTCAGGCCATATATCATGCTTCCATGCACTTCTATATAAGTCTGAGATTCGCGGATGATACGGTCCTCCTGGCAACAAGTGAGGAAGAACTGACTGAGCTTGTTAGCAGAGTGGAGAGAGAGAGTACGGAACTTGGCTTGGAACTGAATGTTTCTAAAACAAAAATCATGATCGTGGACAGGATGAACAACAATCAACTAGAAAAAAAGCAAATTGATAGGTTTGATGTAGTGCAAGAATATCTTTATCTGGGATCCTTGATAACAAACGTAGGAAACGTAGAACGAGAGGTTAAACGTAGATGCGAACTAACCAAGGTAGCTACGAAAAAAATGAATAAAATTTGGGCCGATCGAAATATCGCCATTTCCACTAAAACCAGGCTTATGAAGTGCCTCATCTTTCCAATTCTCACATACGGCTACGAATCTTGGTCCTTCGAATGAGCGAAAGAAGAAAAATCGACGCGACTGAAATGATGTGTTGGAGAAAGATGCTTAACATCCCATGGACACAACGCCGAACGAATACATCGATTCTAAAGCAACTCCGCATAAAACAAAGACTTTCGAGTGCAATTCAACTTAAAATATTGAGATACTTCGGACACATCATGAGAAGAGGACCAGAGAATTTGGAAAAAATCATTATTCAGGGGAAAGTAGATGGAAAGAGACGAAGAGGAAGGTCCCCAACACGATGGATGGATCAAATTACAGAAACAACAGGCCGACGCATGCATTCTCTAGTTGTAATGGCACAGGATAGAAAGGAATGGAAAACTTTCATTGATGACATTTCATTAGTCGCTACATCCTCAGGAGAGGATAAAGAATGAAGAGATGCACTTCTATATAAGTCTTGCTGAATAGTAACCCTCATCGATGCGTAAATGTCCGGACGCTTTGACTGATGCAGCTCACATCTCGCACCAGGCAGATGTCTTTGTGCAGCCCTCTCAATATCTTCAGCCTTTGTGTCAGCTTCAAAAAATGGATTGTCACGGTTCCTGAAGTCGGAATTTTCAACATATGAATGCGATTCTGTGATGTTACCATAGAAGGAATGGAATGCATATCTTGTTGTGGCATTCGTAGCCATAGAAAATTGATTATCAAGAAACATACATAGGTCATATGTATTTCAAACTCGAAAATTTAAGGTTTCAAAATTATAATTCTTCATCAAAGAAGATAAAAAGATAATCTGACATTTATCTTAACATTCTTGATAATTACTTTACTATGCTTTCGAATGTCACCTTCTACAAAACAAGATATGTATATCATTCCATCTATGGTAACACCACATAATCGCTCAATCATGTTAAAAATTGTGATTTATGGACCCGTGAGGATCAAATTTTTAAAGATCTCTCTGAATCTCTTAGTAATAATTGTTTATGGCAATAACAGTGAATATCTTTTGAGGATATATCTGAATGATGATATCACCAATTAATCAAAGGTAACTATTGAAGCTGGACAGCTAATTTTCTATGATGAAGATGGAAATCACAGAAAAACTTCATTTTTGTCAGAATAATTTTCCATTTACTTGTCAAATTGACGTATTGTAATCAAATTTTCATGGCATTAAGACAAATGGAGTATGGGAACGACGACAAATATCGAATGAGTTCTTGTCTCATTGAAAGTGGACGTATTGGTGATGTTGCTAGGGAACACACTAATAATTGAAACTTGAAGAGTTTGGAACATAATTTTATCACTTATGGACGTTTCAGGAAACTAAACGTTGAATAATATGTCAAAGATAAAAAGGAAGAAATTTAAATAAACTGATGAAAATTATGTCAGAATCTTGTAGTGATTTTAGAAAGGCGATTCGAACACCACCTTCAAACTTGAAAAGAGTCAAGAATATTTGTTCTGCATATAGAGTAAGAATTAAACATTTGAGCTTTTGAAGACTATTGTTTTTCGAAGTAATCTCAGCGGAGATTAATACACTTCCACAGTCAAAATGCCCTTTTGGAACGCATCAACAGCTTCTTTTGAATATTTTGAATTCTTTGACTACGCAGACGGTTCTTGAGTTTGGGAAAAGTGAAAAAATCATTGGGGTTTGAACGATTTGATTGTTTTTATTGTTATTTTAGTTTTAGTTTTTGAATTAAAACCATTTTAAATTAACTTTTTGTAATTCATTTTGTAGTAAACCGTGAGTGAGTTGGAATGACATTTTTCAGTCAGTAGTGCGAATGTCAACTTATTAATATAGAAAATATAACATTATGTCACAGAATTAACCTTAGAACTAGTATTGACAAATACAAAATTGTACATATGCTATGCATACATATTTTAACACCTTCTCCCAATTGTGTAGCCAAATAAATAAAACAAAAAGGCCTAAACTAGACGAAGAGGAACCAAAGAAACTTAATTATTACATTTTACTCTTTGAGAAATTGAAATTTTATATTCCCAAGAGGTTTAGACCGCCTCGGTAGCTGCACGGATAGTGAGCAAGTATGTAGGAATATGCTAAGCCGAGGTGTCTGGTTCGAATCGGGTTCAAGTCATGGATGTTGTCCTTGAACAAAAAGTGAATTTGACAAAGACGTACATAGAGATTGGATACATAACCATAGTTGTTGGTCCATAACCTCTGAAGGCCAGATAACTTGTAATCCTGAGAGGTGGCAGTTATCTTTGCACAGTCTAGGAGAGTGGTTCGGAGTCCACTATAAACTGTAGGTCCATAGAAAAAACAAACAAACAAACCAAGAGGTTTGGTTAATATGTCAGCAACTTGGTCCTCGGTTAGAAAGTATTTAATATTCACAACACCTGCTTGAACTTTTTCGTTTATGAAGTGGTACCGCACATCTATGTGTTTACTCTTACGGTTGATCTGTCCATTTTTAATTAAAGTTATTGCGCTTTGATTATCCACAAATAAGTCTATTTTAATGTCACCACTTGTAAGTTCATTGATCAATGATTTGAGATAAATCAGTTCTTTCACGCACTCAGTAGCTGCTATATATTCTGATTCTGTGCTAGAGAGGAAAACTATCGGTCGCTTTCTAGCACACCAGGAAACTGGTCCGCCACAAAAGAATGTGATGTAGACTGTGGTGCTTCTACGTGTGTCTGTATCTCCCACAAAATCAGAATCACAGTAAGCAATTTTTTTCATTATTTTTCAGAAGTGTTCGTTTTGAAGCTTATTCCTTCATCTTTTGTAGCTACTTTGATCTTTCTTTTCTTTTTCGCTTATCTTAAATGCCATTACTCGTTCTGCTTCACTATCCTTACCTCTGGATTCCTCCATAATCAGTCTTGCGATCAACTTTGTTAATGTTTTCTCTGCTTTTGGTGTGAAATCCGATGCAGTATTGAAGTTATTATATTGTTCTGGCAGGGTTGAAAACATTTTTGACATCATTTCATCATCGGTATCTTGACTTAGGTTTTTCAAACGGTGAGCTAAATTTTCAATCTTACTTATGTGAAGTGAAATATCAGTTAATTTTTGGTAGTAAAAATTGAAAAATTCTCTCAACAGATTACACTTCTGTGCTTCTGTATTCTTTTGAAACACATTGCACAGTTTTTCAAACATATAATGTGACGTTTCACAGTTTATGATATGCATTAAGATTTTCTTCTTGATAGTGGTTATTATTGTTTTCAATCAGCCTTTTTCGCTGCATCGGCCATGTCACCATCCCAAATTCCTTGAGAGGAGTCACTATCATTTAATTTTTCGATCGAGGCTAATTCTTCGGAAGACATTGTTCAGTTTTCTTTACAATTTTTGGTTTTTAGGTTATACTTTATGTTTAAGGTTTTATTTTTATGATCTTTTTATACTTTTTATTCCTGGGCCCATAACCTGAACGATTTGATTGTTTTCATTGTCATTTGAGGTTTAGTTTTGAATTAAAACCATTTTAAATTAACTTTTGTAATTTATTTTATAGTAAAACGTGAGTGAGTTGGTATGACATTCTTTTAAACAGTAGTGCGAATGTCAACTTATTAACATAGAAAATGTAACATTATGCCACAGAATTAACCATAGAACTAGTATTGACAAATACAAAATTGTACATATGCTATGCATACATATTTCAACAGGGCTTAGGTCCGGACTGTACGCAGGATGATGTTGCGTTTGAACGTTTTTTTGCGTTGAATATTCAACTGTTTTCTGAGCTGTATGCGAACTTGTATTGTCTTGGTGAAGGATGATTCGTCGTTCGGGGTTGGTTTTTCGAGCTTACTAACGAATTGCAGTGAACGAATGGTTGTGTACCAATCGGTATTTTAATTGAATTTTATTCAATTGTTAGTCGTTAACTGTTTTTTAATCTTGTGAAGGAATTGTGGCTACATGAAATGTTTTTGAAACAAACGTTGTAACCGTCTGACTTTTGTACGTTTTTATTCCCATTGGAACACCCGAACAGAGGATTGTATGAATAAATCCAAGATTCATCACCACTGACAATGTTGTGAACGCTTTTGACCTTACCAAAGTTAAAACGGTATTTTTTGACAACAATTCACTCTTGCAGCTTTCTGTTCTTCGGTCAACAGATGCGGTATCCAACGGGAAACGAATTTCTTCACATGCAATTGTTCGTGCAAAATTTTTTGGTATCGGGATCTTCCAAACCTGCTATGATGCCTTAATCTCTTGATATGCTGCATGCCGATCTTCCTGGGTAATCTTAAGACCAGCATCCACATTTCCTTGAGTGACCACTATTTTTGGTCCATCTGTCCTTGGATCGTCGCTAAGCCTAACCCTTTTCCGTTCAAATTCTCCATACGAACGAAAGATGGTGTTGATTGTGGTGCTTCAATGTCGAAAACAGAAATCAACTCTCCGAGACATTCTTGATGAGATAATTGTCTTTGACTTCAACAAATTTGAAAACTTTGACAATATGTTGTGGCTAAAACACAGCACGCATAAGCTGATGCATATTTATGGCTTTGTTGCTAGACAATTGTCAGGACAGCACGCATAGAACTAAAATTTTGGATATGTATTGATAAATCATAGAGGTTAATTTTTAGAACTGACAGTTGTCATATGCAGAATATAAAAGGCTTCCCTCGTACCATTTATTACGCAATCGGCCCATAACTTTGTAGCCGTTGAATTTATCGAAAAAGTACATAGAGAAACTTAAACGATAATTTGGTGCATAACCTAGAATTATTTTTAAAAAAAAATGTACTCCATCACAACGGACGCCCTCAGTTCTCATTTTCTAGAAATGTTAACCCGAAATAAGGTGAGTTTCTTCAAATCACAATATACCATAACTAAACAATTTTCGAATTTATCTACATTTTATGAAAAACATTCTTTTTTTCGACGATCTCCTGTAGCTACTGACACTGTCTTACAATCTTGATTTTAAAACTAAATTATTTTTGTTAACTAAAATATCTATGGCTAACAAGTATTTGTTGATACAACTATACAGTATGTTCTGTAATGGATATCGAATTTTGGTTAGGGTTAAACTGTTTTTTTACTTCAAATGGAGAACCTTGTAGATGATCGCAAATGAAAGACAATTTAATTTACTATTGGAACGTATCAAGTGACCTAATGAATATTTTCGATAGATTTAAAGTGAAAAATGATTTTGTATCTTATGCTAAATATTTCACGTTGCGAACGCTCTTCACTTTGCCACTAATCTTTTTGAATTAAAAAAATCTATTCTGACCATTTTTATGCATGGCACAAGCCATCCAAGATTCAAATTCGCTTCAAAATATGAGCATAAGATCCAGCGTGATACTATGTGAAGAAAATAAAAATATAACAGTGTATTTCATTATTTTATATCGATAGTAACATGAAGATTACCAAGTAAAATTAGCTCCGATATCAATATTCGTATCTCGCAAATCTTTCTCAATCCTCTTACAAACCGATAGAGAGCAATATATTCGACGTATCTGCATTAAGGCTGTATCAATCATTTCTGGGCTACTCGAGTCGACAACGCACTATTCGAAGGGATACAAGGCCAAAAGGGCAGTTCTAATGGACCACTAATGCGCTGCTAATTCCATATCCATTCAGGCTCCGCAAATTCGAAACACGAAACCGATGTTTTCGGCTAACACTGATCCATTGATTCGTAGATATTCAGGATAACCCTGTTTATATACACACTTTCAGGTTTTAGTTGATGGAAGATTTCTGACGAGAAATCTACGAGGCTGAATTGCAAATCGGGTAAAAATGGAGCAAGAACTCACTTTTCTTTATTGGATGTCAATTGTTTTGTTGTTTCTCAATTCTTGAGAGGGTGCGATGCTTGTAATGCCACAGCTGTGCCGTCCAAGAAGATTCAATGCGTGTGTTTATTCGCTTCTGGCAGAGGGCCAAATTAAAAGTTATCGGAAAGATGTTCGATGGAAGCGAGTTCCATAGCACACCTGGTTTTTATTTGAAAATGAACCAAGCCTTTCAGTTTTACAGAACATCAACCATGGAAATACTTGTGAAAAAGAGAAAGATCAGCAACCTGCCGCCTTTGAGCCAGAGGCTGGAGGTCACGCGTGATTTCCGGGTGGTCGATGAGGCGGATTGCTCTCTTCTGTACACTATACAAGAGATGTAATGAATGTTTAGGTGCGGAGTACCACATATGGGAACAGTATTCCAGACCAGGCCGCAACTGGCTCTGCATGACAGCATCAGCGACGGCGTGAAGTACTGCTTAGTCCTGAAAGGAAAACTGAGTCTAGCAGAAGAAGATTTGGCAATGGCTACACATAGTCATGATGCCGAGTACATGCATGTTCGTTTCTGAGGAGATTCGATGTCCTTGCGTGATTAAAGAAGGTTCTCCAGCAGTGACTTTTCTGGAGAACGTTGTTGATTCCATTTTGTTTGCTTTGAAATTGACCAAGTTCAACCGATCCCACTCTGAAATCTTATCCAAGTCTGAATTTAGCGGCTTGCTCTGTTAGTATCTTTATTGGTGTGACCTCTCTGCAGTTATAGGACACTGACTAGAAAATGGGGATTACAGAGTACAGTCGTCTGCAAATCCAAATATTCTGATTTCGGTGGAGTCGAGCTGATCATTATGGAGCCCATGAATACCCTAGCATTTACATGAAAAGATTCACTCGTCATATCATCAACTACCATCGAATTCTGAAGAGAAATTTTTCAACATAATCTCATTATAGTGCTAGTAATTTGCTTAGGCGATGCTGCATGTTTTTGATAACCTCTTCGTTGTATGTAGTTTTTCTAGAATTTTTTTGAAACTTCCTCCTCCAAGCCATATTATTATGTTTGGAAACTGAAATTATAGAGAGGCAGGTCAGGAAAATATGGTGGATATCGTTACTAGCCCTGAGGGGGAACAATCGGTTATAAAAAAGAAATATAGCACTGCTTACCTTGGAATATATATTGATGCTGACCTGAGATGGGATGCTCATATTGGTAACTTAAGGAAGAAACTAAGATGTATTCTTTATAAGTTTCGTTTTATAAACAGTGTGGCCGATGGCAAACTAGTAAACTGGCTCTAGCTCAGTCACATTTAATTTACGGCATTTTGTGTTGGGGTATCGCTCTCACGACCTACATTAACCCCCTTAAAGTAATTCAGAAGAGATTTCTGAAGGAACTGCTCAACAAAAACCAACGATATCCAACGGACCTATTATTTAAAGAGACAAAAGTCTTAGATCTAAGACAATTATATTATTGGAACATGGCAATCGAAGTCGTTAGGAATGGAACGACCGAATTGTCACAGATAAATCACATATATGGAACACGAAGGAGATATCCTTATCTTGCACTGCATCTGAAAAAGCTCACAGATCTCGAGCATATATGTCAGCTAAGATCTTCAACTCCTTGCCGGAAGATCTGCGTTTTATTACTAAAACAAAAAAAATGGAGAAACTCCTAAAATGAAAAATACTCTCATCAAAAAGAGTGAAAATGGAGAAATTCATAGAGAGGGATGCTGTCGTGGTGTTCGATTTGTGGACTCAATATGGTGTTCGTACTACATGAACTGGTAAATTTGGATTGATCGAGTGTTGGCTATGAACTATGTACCTTTGTGTGTGAACAAATGTCTTTAAAACTGTTTTTGGTTCTTGATAGTTTTGCGGCACCCTGTTCTTGTTCGAGTTTGATATTTAATAATTGTTATTATAAGTATTGATGTATTACTGGATTGTTTGTTCGTTTGGTATATATTATGGGTTGTTCACATAAGGATTCCTTATTTTGTTTTCCGCTGCTGTACATTATTATGGCCCATGTACAAACCCTCGGGTTTCTATGGGTTTCTATTTGATATATTTACCTACCTTGAAATTTTTTTGTTCAAGGTGAAATTACCTTTATTCGACATTCTTCTGCACCAGCTTAGCTATTTCATTAGTGGTGGAATGGGCATCGTCGTGGTGAAACAGAATTTTCTTCTTGGCAAGATGTGACCTCTTTATTTTAATTTCCTCTTTCAATTGGTCTAACTGTGATGCGTTTTACTCTTCATTAATGGTTTTTCTTTTTTGGCAGAATCTATGAGGTTATGCCCTGCACGTCCTGAAAGACGGCAGATGGAATCACTTTAACTTTTTTCGGCGCTGCTGGTGACGAAAAATTTTTCTTATTGCAGAGTATGCGTAAGCTATTAACACGTCAGAAATTACATTATGATATCTCAAGCCGTTTAGAAAAAAATGTAATTTTTACTATTTACTATTACATGTTTATAGAAACTTTTTTCATAAGATGGCCTCGGTAATTACCTTCTTGAATATTGCAGCGTCTTCTTTAAACACCCTGTTTATAAGTGAATGTTCTGATTGTCTTCCAGTATCACATCTTAACTTCAACAACAAATGCGCTCACTTATGAGGGACGTCTTTTATGTTTTGCAAGCCGAGACATGGAGGACACTGTCAGTACCAAAATTGAATCTCTATAATTTGTTAAAATAAATGCAAAATTTCAGTTCTATACGTGCTGTTTCAGCCAGGACAAACTGTCAAAGTTGACAGTTGAAAAATGGAATTCAAAATTGAGCATTTTTGCGCAATAATTTTCTACACTTTTTAAAGATAACTATCTTGACTCTCGGCGAGTTGGTTTCAGTTTCCGGAATTGAAGGACCATATCAGTCAAAAAACAGTGGTAACTCAAGAAATGTGGATGCTGTGCGTAAGATTATCCAGGAAGATCGACATGCATATCGAGAGATTGAAGCATCATTGCGGATTGCAAAGACCTCATTACAAAAAAATTCTGCTCGAAGAATTACATGAAAAAAAATTAGTTTTCTGTTAGATACCGCATCTGTTGTACGAAGAACAGAAAGCTGCAAGGGTGATATGGGGTGGAAACATTGGTCTGCCTCTGTTTAAAATACTCAATATGTATATTGCTACTGATATCTTCGACATTAGTTCTTGAGTGTGACCTTGCCAATTTATTCTATGATTAAGCCTAACACCTTTATATTCTTATTTTATTTTGATGAAATAGGTATAGTGTGTTGGGTTTTGTCATTGTTTATTTTCAGTTTATTACTGATTAACCAAGAAACAGATTCAAAGTTTACTTGTTGCTCGACACCTTTTAGGACTTGGAAGGTCTTCAAGACATAGGTAACTTGCGGAGAAGTGTGTACTATTATTTTATCCTTCAGTTTTAAGGTACTTTATATATGAAATGGAAATCATAGGACCTAAAATTACACACTATAATTCAAAATTTTCTCTTTGGATACAGTTTTGTCCCAAAAGACTTCGATTTTCTACGAAAGATTTCATGATTTCCAAGGTGATACCTCCAAACTTTAGTAGTGAGAATATCAATACAAATGTTCTTAAGTGATTGAAAGCTTATTGAGTTGCTTCTTCTTAAGTTCTTCAGTAGAAATATGATCATCATCATATCATTCTTGAGTAGAAATAATTTCAACACAGCTTTCCAAACTAATAAAAGCTTAGGCAAATATATGAAAAACAATAAAACCAAATCAGATAAAAATAATAAATCAGGTGTTTATAGATGCAATGACTGTGATAATTTCTACATTGGTAGAACACATAGAAATTTCAATATTAGAATATCGAATCGTAAACGCAGTTTTTCAAATAAAAAATCAGATTCAAATTACGCGAATTATCTTCTAGAAAATAATCACTCTTTCGACCCACAGTTTGAAATTTTGCATACAGATAATAAATATTGAAAAGTAGATCTTTGGGAAATTTTAGAAATCAACAAACACAAACACTCAGGTAGACTCATCAATGAACAAGTCGATTTAAGTCCTTCACCTCTATTGAATCTCTTCAGGGAGCAATCTGTTCCTTAATTTTATTGGATATATCTGTAATCAATAACCACTTAAGAAGAAGCAACTTAATAAGCTTTTCAATTACTTAAGAACATTTGTATTTATATTCTCAATTGTATCTATATATAGTTGTCATAATTGCTGTACATTCATTCGTCTGAAGAAGCTACGGTGTAGTGAAACGCGTTACGAATCACAATATTTCAGTAAAATTCCTCAAAAAATATTACTTGTTTCTTGTTATCTCTAGCAATAAGCTGTATATGATGATTGGAGTCCTGTGCATTCCATGCTGATTTTTTCAGGGAATTTGTTATTTTCTAGATATGGTATTAATCTCGACTTGAGAACAACCTTTAAAATTTTGGACAAAATCGGTAGAAGCGCAATGGATCTATAATTGCTTGGATATGCTTTGTATTCCTCTTTGAAGATGGCTGAAATCTTCGCAGTTTTCATCTGCTCCGGCAACAAATACACTCGAATTGAACATAAACGAACACATCTAGTGTCTATTAGTGGCCAAAGTTAGCGGACGCGTATTAACTGACGCGTGCATCCACTCTTGCGGATTATTTGCGCCACATAAAGGCACTAAATTTCCGAAACTTTTCCGTAGATAATCTTTACTGTTATGGCTATTCTTATGGTATCGGTAAGACTGATAAATTGACCGGTAAATGAACCAGATAATAGCATTTCAGTTTTAAGCGTGATAAGTTTTACAATGTCGGGCGACAAGCGTGAAATTTCCTAAGTATACGTGAATCACGAGGCTTCTAAGCCATAAAATACAAAAAACTGCAATTTTTGAGGGAAATATATATTTGCACTCTAAAACGACATAATAATTTCTGATTTTGAACTTTAGAATAAGCTGTTTTTAACATTTTAACGACCATGTGTACCAAATATGGTACGCACTGAGATTTTCGCCACAAAGTGTATACCCGTATTTGGGCACAGGAGATCGTCTAGTTTTTTGAGGTGTATTTGTGCCGTGTACGCGTAATATGCATATTTACATGGTTCAAAGGAATCAACTGGGTTTTGGTTGAATACTAGTGCAATGGTTCGGAATTCTACTAATAGGTGGCCTCAAAAGACTTGCTTGAATTGGCGACTTGTTGCATGATCATTCCGAAACAGGTGTGAGATTAGATAAGTTGCATTTGTTTATTGGTGTGTGTAGGTGTGTGAGATCTATCTTCAGAAATGGGTAGGAGGAGATTAAATCAATGTGAGTTAGGAAAACTGGCTGAAGATATGAGTGATATCGACTATGAGCCGTTTGATGATTCGGACGCAGATCCGGATTATGTCGAGTTTGACAATGAAAGTTAGGACGATGTTCCTACTCCCGAACGACCTGCAATGGGACCTAGTTCCTCTTTATTGGTTTCGAACGACGAAGAAAATTTTTCATCTGATGAATACTCTGAAGCAGAAGACGATCCCGTGCCGGATATTCAAGTAGTATGGCAGAAGTTGTTTGTGTGTTTTTTGGGAACTTGAAGAATTTAGATTTTGTTGAAATTCCTGTTTTTTCGAGAAGGTTCAGGATCTCAGAAAGGTTGATACTCCATATGATTTCTACAAACTTTTCATTGACGATCAGATTTTATCACTGATAACAAAAGAGACCAATAGATACGCTGAATAAAACATTTTATTAGGAAAATTTGCAATTATATTATTAGCAAGATACTAATGATCAGGGAAATTTAACGTTTTTTGCATATCTGATATGGAAGGGTTTGGATAAAAAACCAACTCTGAGAGATTATTTCAGCATTTATATGCTATGTCAAGAAGACGATTCGAATTAATTACCATTGGCTCATATCCATTGCCTACAATGATCAATGCCTAGGCAACGAGAAGCTTTATGAAATAGATAGATTGATAAAACTTCTTGAAAAATTTCAGAATGACTTATCTTCTAAAGAAGTATGTATAGATGAAACTATGGTTCCATTTCGAGGAAGACTAGGTTTCAGCTAATATATACCAGGAAAACGTCATAGATATGTCATAGAGCTATTCAAGCTATGTCTTCATAAATGCTACACATACATTTTGCAGATTTATGCAGGCAAAGAAGATCAACATACACTACAACAAAAAATATTGCTAATCAGTTAGTTTTGAATCTTATGCAGCCACTTTTGGATTCGGGGAGAGTTCTTTATACAGATAATTTCTACACTTAAGTAGAATTGACCCAAGATCTTTTGCGGAAAAAATTCATATTATAACAAATAGAAAGTTGAATCCTAAACCTATTACTGATGCGAAACTTCAATGCGGTCAAATGATTATACGGGAGAGTAGGGGAAGTACGTCCAAAATACATAGCGTTTTATTAATTATCAATGACTTTTATATTATTCGTATCAGGAACATATTTTTTGCTTACAACTTTTCTTATATTAATTGGTTAATTACATCCTCGAGGTTTCCTCAGAAAAATCAACACTTATAAAAATACTTAGTATTAAATCATTAAGATCATGAAAAATCCTTTTTGTCCATACCGTATGAACAAAACGACACAAACCTTATGGACTAAACGACATTCACAGCCATCAACATGTATAAAATAGATAATAACAAAAATTAATTGCACAATTCACAAACAAATAATTTGGTACGCTTTTGCAAATCAGCACAGGCCGCGTTAACCGAACGTGAGTAAAGATCGTTGCAGCATATACAGGCAAAATCGTCTTCTTCGCCTTCTTGATTAAGGCAATCTTCATCCGAGTCATCATTCATATAAAGCGATCTAGTAACTGCCTGTCGTCTTTTACGGGTTGGTTTTTTAGCTTCAGTCTCTCGTTTGAGTTTTAACTCTGCCATATTTGGTGATGACGTCAGTCGAAATGTTGTAGTTCGTTTGTTTGGCTTTCGTTTACCCTGTTTAATTTACCACTGGGAACTGGAGAAATGACATTAACTGAAACTGCTAAAGAATTTGTCGCTGGAAAGGAACTTGCAGATGGTTCAGAGTGGTCAGTCATTGTGTTATGAATATATTTAGTAACTGCTATTGCGATTGAAGAATCCGATGAATTAGATGGTTTACAAGAACTAGTGGATGGCTTTAATGAAGATTCAGAGGCCTCATTCTGTTTCTGTGTCTCGTCAGCCGCCGGGTCAATTGGCAACGATGGAAAGAGGTTCTAATCCTTGATTGAGTCTGGGTTATCAGCTGTGGAAGCTATTGGCATATTTGTTGTTTCAGCTGGTTCAACAAAGTGATCTAGAAATATGTCTGGATTAACTGGCCACAGTCCAGTGCTTTTGAAACCACTGCATGCATTTTGAACATGAGCTGTTTTTCTAAAAGCTTGATTGAATAAATATCCGATCAGAAGAGCTGCCACCACTCTTCCTGGATAATTTCATAGCCAGACAGAAATCTCTTGGTTAAATTAAGTCTTGAGCAGTCCATAAAAGCACACGTCAAGCGGCTGCATACGATGGGTGCAGTAAAAGAGAAGACAAACAATTCCGATTCCATTGTCTTTCGCAGAATTCAAAGCTTCGAATGATTTATGGCTGGCATGGCCATCAACAATAAGCAGGACTTTATCATCATTACTAGCTATTAGAAAGCTTTGAAAATGTTGGAGCCACTAAACGAATATTTCAGTAGACATCCACCCGTTTTCTTGAGCTACTCCTACCGCGCCTGTTGGTGCTTCATACACGAGCTCGTTTTTCATATTCTTCCTCAGGAAAATCATGAAAGGAGGTACGTTCGACCCAGCTGCGTTCAAGCAGCACACTACTGTTACATTGGATCCCCGCTCAGCGCTTGTAATGGCACCTACTTGCTTTCTTCCAGCGGTAGCCAAGACTTTTCGAGGTCTTTGGACCGTAGACATCCCTGATTCGTCAACATTGTAGATCCGGTTTGCGTTGAATTTGTATTTGTCCATATATTCTTGATAGTTATCAAAATTTTTTTTTACCTGTGGCCGATTAAAAGCTCTGGCTTCGGAAGTAGGCTCAGGTTTAAGTAAAGATATGTCTTTATGGCGGCTTGAAAATCCATCTAGCCACTCCTGGCCAGGTTTACCCTTATCTTCATTAAAACTGTAAGCAAAGCCATTCTTTTCAGCCAATTCGAAAGCGAGTATTTGGACCATTGTACGCGTTAATCCAAACATGCTAGTTTCAAATAGCTCGATATGCTCAACCAACTATCTCTTCTTCAAGAGGAAATATTAGCTGAACTCGGCCCAAACCTTTTGCTGCAGGTGGTATTATTTTATTTTGTTCCAAAGCATGACGTCTTAGTGTAGCTAGTGGCACTTTGAAGGCCTTAGAAGCCAGAAGCCAACCTATTTTTTCTCATTTACAGCTTCAATACCTTTGTTCATCGCTTGTGGACTCCATGATTGCCTTGTCCTCTTATAATTCCGTGGCATATTGTCATTCTGTAAATTAAAGAAATTCATATAGATTTAAGATATTCTTATTATTCACTATCTCTATGGACCAAACGACACCTTATATTACTTTGTCAATAGTGTCATTTTGTACTTAGCCTCAAAAATATTACGATTCGATGAATAATCTTGTTACAGTGAGAATTATAAAGTAAATTTTACACGTTCACCTCAAATACAAAATGCTTGAAATTGGAAACCATAAAACAGTAAAATAACAAGAGAAAACTTACCGAAAAACAATAAACTAACGACCACTAACAAATTTCTTTCTAAGCTCGAAACACAAATGTCAACATGGCGTCCGTTGTGTATTTCAAATGTCTCTTAGAAATCCAATGGTATATTTCCGTTGTAGGCGCTTCCTAATTGGTTTACTATTGACGGTCTGAACCATGCCGATTTTTAAATATCGGGAATCTGTCGTTTTGTCCATATATGTCGTTTTGGACGTACTTTCCCTAATACTAATGTTATAGTTGTGAAATTGAAGGACAAGAGAGATATCCAATTCCTCACAACAGTGTCTGTCCTTGAATTAGTTCATGTTCAAACAAAACGAGGTATTGTACGAAAGCCAACCACGATGGTTCAATATAATAGTGCAAAATCATTCATTGACATCTTTGATCAAAAAGCGTCATATAGCACGGCAGTTCTTCGCGGTATAAAATGGTACCGAAAAGTTGCTATAGAGCTCTTATGCAATACAGTATAGATAATTGCCCATAATACCTACATGAGTACTACTGACAGATCAATGAGCATAACAAGGTTTCAAGGGGGTTGCCACTAAAATATTTCAAGAAGTGCACAATAGTTGCAACGTAGATGTAGTGAAGTGCATAATCGAAGAAACCATCAATTGATGCAATAAAATCAACGAGGAATGTGCACCAGATTCTACAAAAGAAAGAGTGAAGAAAATCGTAGAGGATTTGCTACAAAACACACAACTCGGGTAAAATCGAATTGTGCAGGCTGTGAGGAAAAATACTAATTCACTATGTTGCAGATAATGCTGATATAAATGTACACACTTTGGACGGTCATAATACGCTTCACATCATTAAAATTATTACTCCAAAAAGTTCAGTTACAGCAGAAGATCCTATACTACGAACAAACAGACTACCTTCAGCGCAACACTTTGCAGAAAAAGCTCATGTGGCAATACAAGTCTATCAAACAGGTGGTGTAGTAGGATATAGCAAAATAGCTGTGCAGGATTTTGATTTTGAAAGTAATACAACAACATATTTACTTAAAAAGTAGATATGTTATAGTTATATGGGAAATGGAAAAATTATTACTGCCCGGTTGGAATGGTTACATTGAACACTCAACAAGTAATAATATAAATTTTTCGGAATCTCGAATTTTATTTTTACCATTTATTCATCAACCAGCGAGTAACTACAATACCATATACACAACTTTACTGTGTGCTTTAGAAGATGCAAAACGTTATGGCTATGATTATTGCATTATTACTTTTGATCAACCTTTGTATGCAAAAGCTCGAGAAATCGTATCCGCAGCGCCTGAAGGATCTGAATTATCGAAGATCATTGTAAGACTTGAAGGTTTTCATTTACTTATGTCTTTTTTTGGAGCGATCGGTTATATTATGCAAGGGAGTGGTATAAAAGAAGTACTTTCTCTAATTTATGCGCCCAATTTATTAGAAAAAAATGCTCAATGGTCATGCTTACGCGAGAGCTGTTCGAGCTCATACCTTGCTTCATCTTACTTTAGCAACAGTAATATCCAAAGAGCTTGTTCTCGATAGTGAGATGGATGAAAACCTTACAAATACAATTGAACTTGTAAAAAACAAAACTATTTCCTATAATGATATTGAACTAGGCGATGAAATAGCTGAAGCATTACTTCATCAGTTTAATGAAAAACTTCAGGAGCACGGAGAACGAGGACCTACAGCAAAACTATGGATAGAATAATTTCATATGGTGTCTATTGCAAAGGAATTCATAAGAGCTGAACGTATGGGAGATTGGCGAGCCCATTTGAATTGTGTTAAAGAAATGCTTCCGTATCTGCATGCGTCAGGACATTTTAATTATGCCAAGTCTGCGCTTTTATATCTACAAGATATGATGCAATTAGAGAAATTGATGGATCCTAGTGTTTATCATAAATTTATCGAAGGATTTTTCACTATTAGACGTTCTGATAAATTAAATTGTGGAACTTCGACGGATATGGTGATTGAACAATCAATGATGAAGTCTATGAAAACAAACGGAGGTGTTGCTCGAGGGAGAAGTACGCAAGAAAGTGTCATTAGTAAATGGGTTTATGGTTTTATCGTGTAATACGAGATATTGAAGATATTAATAAACTTGTGGAGTGGTTTTTATCACATAATCCGTTCCCTGTGATTCCAGAAATTATGTCCATTGCCAGCGGAGTCGTCGGCGATGGTAAAATTAATTGTCATAATGCTCGTGCAGTTGGACTTGCTTCTATAAGCAAAATGACTGGCCAAACGTTTAATAATATTAAATTAAAACGCGCTGATAGAGTACTTCCTCTTTTAAGTGCAAGTAGCGTCATAAAAGTACATGATGAAAAGGTGCCTTTAGACCCTGTATTATTGTTTCAACGCATGAGCATTACTAAGACATTTGAAGATGAACTTGAAACATTCTTCGCATATGAATTAGCTCCCTATCCATTATCACTCTTTGATGCCGTGGGAATACGTAAAACTATGAAGTCAGCTCTTTATAATTGCTTTGAATGTTTAAACTTCGAAATTGATAACACAAATGCTATTTACATCATCGATGGAGGATATCTATTACACCATGTTGTATGGGATCGAGATGAAACATTTCATATTATTTTTGAAAAATATGTTCAGTATGTACAAAGACATTTTGGGCATAACAATACGATTGTATTTGATGGTTATACTAATCATACGAAAAATATTAAAGCTGCAGAATAACGTCGTCGGACTACAAAAACATCATGATCTGTTGATATCGTTTTTGATCGATCTATGAAAGTTCCAACAAACCAACAACAATTTCTTGCAAATACTCACAATAAGTCTCGCTTCATTTCAATGTTATGTGAAGAATTTACAGATGCTGGTGTTCCAATAAAACAAGCTGATAATGATGCTGATGTCCTTATAATTGAAACAGCAATAGAACAATGGAAAAGTTCAAATACAACAGTCGTTGTTGGAGAAGATGTTGATTTGTTGATATTACTGACTGCACGGACTCAAAATGATAAAACTATTTACTTTTTGAAACCTGGGAAAGCACAAGTACAATCAACAATATATTCATTACAAAGTCTGACTGCATATCCGAAATGTCAAGCTCATATTTTATTTTTACATGCAATAACAATAATAAATGGTTGCGATATTTAAAAGAGGTAAAATAGCAGTATTTAAATTGTTTGAAAAAAGTAGTGATTTAATTGATTGCGCAAAAGTATTTACAAAGATTGGTTCTTCTCCACACGACATCGTTACAAATCGTTTCCTTCTTGCAATGTATGGTGCTCCAAAAAAATTTGATTCCATAGACAAATATAGATATTTGAGGTTTGTAAAATCTGCTTGGAACAATAAAACAGTACAGTTGTCTTGTCTGAACTGAAATGAATGACCTGATTTCTTCTTTTTGATTACTTCATACAATAATTCAATATAATTGATAGTATTGATAATCTATTTATTTTATGGAATTTCATCTTCAAAATAATACGAAATCAAAAACTTTGTCGTTTTTCCACAATTTATTTAATAATCACCACAGGTTTCGACCTTACCGTCATTTTCAAGTTAATAACAGATGAATAGGTAAGTACAAGTACAGAGTGAAAGTTATTCTAGATATTAAGTAGTTGGGATGCATTAAGCTCTAGTTAGCTGTTGAGGGTAGTAAATTGTGGGGGTTTACATAGTTTGTTAATCTTCAAACTTTCCAATAAATTCACCTCTCTCCCCTTGTTACATTTATGAAGGATTTTAAGGTTGTTTGATGATATCGAGGGGTTGGTTGATTTTATGTGTTCAAATATTGACGAATTTTTATCTGAGGAAAAATGTTCCTTGAATCTAGCTTCGAAATTTCCTCTGTTTGTCCGACGTAGGCTACCTGACAATCATTGCATTTGAGAAATTCCTGATTGCTTGAATTTATCCTTCTTTTGTTTGGCATTGAATAATAATCTGCTTAAGTTGGGGCAGCTTGAGAATGAAGTAGTTATGTTGAATTTGGAAAAGTATTTACTGATTTTGTTAGAGAGTTCTCTGGTGCATCTGAGACTTCTTCTTCTTCTTTTTCAGCCCTTCTCTGTCCACTCCTGAACATAGGCCTCCCCTTCTAGCTTCCATCTCTCTCTCTGTCCTGTGCTATATTATACCATCCTCTTCCTACTTTTCCTTCATGTCATCCAGCCCCTTCTCTGGGGCGCCCCCTCCCTTTTGTATAAGCGTGGTCTCCATTGAGTTATTCGCTTAGTCCATTTTACATCCTGTTGTCTTGCTACATGTCCAACTCATCTCCACTTCAATGCAGCTATTCTCGTGATTACGTCCTCTACGCCTGTTCTCCTTCTTATTTCTTCATTACGTATGTGATCCCCAGGCTCACTCCAAGCATAGTTCTTTCAATTGCGCGTTGTGTGGTTCTAAGTTTGTTAGCAGATCTTATTGTGAGAGTCATGGTTTCCATGCCATACGTTAACACTGGGAGAACGCACATATTAAAAACTTTTCTTTTGAGGTTAATGGGGATTTGTTTGTTTTTCAAGACAAATCCTAGTTTTCAACAGCAGCCCAAGTCATTCTTATTCTTCTTGACAATTCTGCAGTTTGATTGTCTTTACCTATCTTTATAGTGTGTCCAAGGTATAGATATTCATTCACTTTCTCTATAACATTGCCGTCGACTTCCAATATTGCGTCCTCCGTTGTCATTATTTTAGTTTTTGTCAGATTCATTTCCAATCCTACTTCTTCCGATGTTCTTTTGAGTTCTAGCATCATTTCGTGGAGTTGTTCTAGGTTATCGCTTATTAGAACTATATCATCTGCAAACCGGAGATGGTTCCGGAATTTTCCATCTACATTTATACCTTTTCTATCCCATTCCAACTTCTTAAACACGTCCTCCATTGCAAGTGTGAACAATTTTGGCGATATCACATCGCCTTGTCTCACGCCCCTATTTATCGGGATTTTTTTTGGTTTGCATGCCATTGTCTAGTCTCACCTGAATAGTCGCTCGTTCATATATATTCTGTAGGATGTTTCTATATCTCGAATCTATTCTAGCATTATCGAGGGCTTGAAATACTGCCCACAGTTCTATAGAATCGAAGGCTTTGTTATAGTCTACAAAGGCTAGGTGTATTGGCACTTTGTATTCGTGACATTTTTCAATAAGTGTACGAAGAGTTTGTAGGTGTTCTGTTGTGCTATATCCTCTGCGAAACCCTGCTTGTTCTGCCAGTTGATAGCTGTCAAATTTGTTTGTCAATCTGTTTGTGATAATTTTTGATAACAATTTATAAGGGTGTGGTAAAAGGCTAATAGGTCGGTAATTATCTACCTTAAATTTGTCACCTTTTTTGTACAACAACACAACGTGTGCATTGTTCCATCCTTCCGGAACACTACCTTCTGTTAGGCATTTATTATTACACTGAGACTAGTGTATCTTTTTTCCGGGGTTTCTACGATGTTATATAGTAATTGAGAGGTAATACGTTGTTCTTTGCGTTTAATAATTGAATTTAGAAAAGGTTGTGGTATATTGTTATTTGAGGTAATTTTTCTGATAATGTAAGGTTCAGTTTTGAATTTTCTGTCGAAAGGGGAACAGAGTAGGCTCTATGACTCATAGAGTTAAATGCAGCTAGTTTGTGGCTCAAATGACCTAACGAGTCCATTGGGATCGATACGTCTGTGAATGTTTCATTCCTGTAAATTTTATAAGCGAGATGGTTATTTGAATTTATGATGGTTAAGTCGAGGAAATTAATTGAGTTATTATTTTCTATTTCAACAGTGAAGCTGATGCGGCAATGTATTTTATTCAGAAAATTTAAAAATTGCCGAATTCGTCTGTTTCTTTTTTTTAAATAGAAAAATTGAGTTTAACTGTCATACGAAATCACTATCAGTTATATTTTACATTTTCCGATTATTGTATTAAAGAAGGGATGATTGATCATAGAATGTCAAAAAATCAACTTTTCCCTTCTAGAAATTTCGAATTCTTGTGAAAGCTATAAAACAATTTAACTTCTACCTTAATTCTTCTTCGGTAGCTATCTTAAAAGCCCTCCGTCTATCTCGACGACAAAAATATGCAAAACGAACAGAATAAACATTAAGTATTTGAATATCAAAGTAATAACATTTCTCCGCCAGGACGTCGAAAGATTTTATATCATTATTGACATGCAAATGCTAACATAGTTGAAAAGGAACTTTCCGAACAATAAAGGAAGGAGAACTTAAAAGTTTGAGATTTGAGAGCTAGCATATTATGCGTCTATTTTCGATTTCAAATATTCCGATTCTTTATTCAGACAGACAACTTTATTGAACATCCATTTTATGAAGTCCCTGATATTGGAAACAACTTGAATCGAGATCGGGCCTCTGCTAAAATGTTTTAAAAGGGTGAATCTATCAATTTTTCGTTGAGGCATTTTCCACGTCATTCAGAATAAGTTTGATGTTAGTAGTTTTGAATAAATGTCTTTTATTAAATTCGCTCCTAAGTCATCCCTTCCAACGAAACGAATTATTTTTGCTGGAAATTATCACTGAGATTATTTTGTACAAGGTGAGATCAAAAAATATGGTGAAGTTTCATTACGGCGCTGAAATATTATAATTACAGAAAAAAAATTTTTCGACTTATTCAAATTATCATCAGAGTTACACAAAAATGAAAACTACAGATTTTTTGGTCATGTCCAAGACCATGGCTGTTTCTATGATTTCATTAAATTCAGACCGTCATTATCTGTGGTCTTAGAGTTTCACAATCATTTACGATTTTAGTTCTGAAGTATTGAATAGCTTGTCTGTTGTATATTCAAAATTATTTCATTCGAAACTCTCAATTAAGTCTGACAAAAGGAACTTATTTGTATTGTCCGCTAGAAAATTCACATTCAAGTCCCTACATAGATAAATTTGAATAGAATACCCCTACAGTGAAGCAGCACCTCTGACATTCTCGTTAAAAATATAACCATGTCTCCACTTGGTGGCCTATAAACACATATAACACAGAATTTATGATGATCACAAATTTGCACCTTTACCGCACACCATTCTATTACTCGTTCGACATAAAACTGTTCGCAAAAATTTATCCGATAGTCATTGCTTTCTTTTGCATGAATCTATGATCATCCGTGAGAGTAGTTTTTTGTGGTGAAATGAGTTACCATGTCATATTCTTCAAATTGCATAATATCTATGTTATCAATATTGCACCAGTGCACTGATGAGGTGACAATTGAATTTTTTGAGAAACATTGCACATTCAAGGAAACGATATTTAAGTCTTTGTAAGGATTTAAATTAGAACATGGGGAATAGATTGGGTGTTCTATCCCTTCTGTAGGGGTTTCCTCTTGAAGTGAAAATTTCTCACCATGATTCCAGTTGGCTAGGCTGCTGGGCCCAAGTATGTCTCCCTCAGGTCAAAATCTACCCCCACTTTGAAAGAATTGTAGTGTCCCAAGTTTTCTTTTTTCTCAACGACAAATTCTTGTTCCGGGTTCGAGTCTTTGAGACTTTTGAGAAGTTTCTTGTTGCTACACTCTCGTTTATATTTACTGACAAATAGCCATGCTTTTTTCTTAACAGCTACTTCTTCACAGTCATTTGGTCCATAAACTAATTTAGTCTTTTTGTTCCTGCCAGATTTCCTTCGAACTACTGTCGACCACTATTCTGATTCTTTCGTCGTAGTCTTGTTTTCCTGTTGAGAGTCTGATCCAATCTCTTTGACGTCACCATCGCTTTCAAGGTCATGGATCAGCTGATCAATGTCATTATTATCGACGTGTCTCTGTGTTGCAGATTTCTTCGCATCATTCCCCACCTGTCTTCCTTGTTGCTGCGAATCTTCGGTCGTATTTGAAGATTTATATTTTCCATGATTAGTTGGATGTTTTTTCTTCATTAAGTGAATTTTGTCTTTTAACAATTGGTTGTTTTCTTTCAGCTCACCAATTATGTCGTTTTTGCATTTTATAATGCTTTTGAGATGATTTATTTCGATGATGTAGTTGCTTGTGTCCATTTCGGTCTCCGCCGTCGGTTCCACATTTTCCAGATCATCAAGGTCAATCTTCTTTTCGGTCATTTTGCAACAAATTACCTCAGCGTCTGCGAGTCTGATGTGTTTTATATTTTTAATACATCCGGGGTGATTTAATGAACCACATAGTATGTACTTCATACCACTTTTCAGGATTATTCCACAATTTCTACACGATTTTGTAGCTGCGTTAGGTTTCTCGTCGGGATCGCCCGCCGCCATGTTATTAGGTGATGATGCGATGAAACCGTCATCTCTAATCAAAGGAGAGAAGGATTACTGGCAAAAGTTGTTGGTGACTGCCTTCGCCATTGACCAGAACTGACGAGTTCCACTGGTCTGCTCCAAGAGTCTGTTCCTAATGCTTTCATTCTAGGTTTTCACTTTATCAATTGTTGAGTGACAAATGTTCCTGATTGCACAGATTCAGCTTCCATTTCATCTGTACATTTTTTATCCAATTTTTATAAGCTCTGTTTTTAACTGTTACACCTTTTTGACAGTTTTTGGTGAACCAATTGTTTTGTGCAGATATTTTGGAATGTAGAGGTTCATGCCTGCAAGAATAATTTTAGTGACGGACTCAGTGCAGACATTGATGTAAGGATCTGAAAAACATACATCATTAAAAAAAAAGACGAGAAAAATGCGTGCAGCTCCTTTCAGCTGGCTCGACTGTAATGCCATATCTTCCTGGAAAGTAATCGATCTTTATAGGTCGGTGTCACCTATGAGTGCTGAACTGCTGTAAACGGGAATCAAGAAACAAGAAAGAGATCGAGAATATTGCGAAAATCGATTTTATTATCAGGAATTCGTGTCGGTTCATCAACAAATTTGCTGCTGATCGCAAAGTCTTCGCTTGGTTTCCTGCTCCATCGGTCCTATTTGAGTGTTGGAGCTAGTTAATGTATTGGACGTTGAAATCTCTCGACATGATTACCCCAGCTGACGGATGCTGTAGTTAAATCGTATCTACCTTGTCAGGTACTGAAACAATCTAAGGTTTTTGTTACCATTAGTAGACCGATACAGACAATAGAGAAACATTGTTTTGTTATACAAACAGATTTTGAAACATGCCAGGTCGAAACCGTCATGATCCAACGCGTCCTCTCTTTGGAATAGCCATTGAAACAAAGATAAGCTGTTGGTATTATTTGAGTGTCGGTTAGAACTAGTACATGAGGTTGCGTGTCTTGTAAGTGTTGGTGTGCTGCAAATTCATTTATATTGAATAATGTTGAATCTTGTCTATTTTCAATGAATAAAGTTTGATGTTCTTAGAATCTACACTGCGCAAAGAAATTAACTCCCATATGCCAACAAAATGCACCAATGAGAAATAAAATGAAAGAAATAAATTGAGATTCCGCAAGAAACCAAAACACATATCGATAACAGCAGTTGTTGATCAATTTTTGCGAGTAACGTTTGTACTTCCCGAAAATTTTAATTTTCAGTAATAATTAATAATTAAATTTGACCCCCCGGCAGAATTTCCTGAATCAGTGGAGTTAGATGACCTAGATTGGACTTATACCAAAAGCTCAGGGCAGGGGTGCTCAAACTTGAACTGCTGGCGATCTACCTCAATATTTTTAGACTACTTACGATCGACTCCGAGATCCTGCAAGTATGTGTGCTGCTGGGTTGTCGTACTTACACGATACACCCTACCTATATACCTACCTAGGTAGGGGAACTTAAAGAGCCGTCGTTGCAAGCTACGTGCACGGATGGAATTCACAATTTTTGTTGCAATGTCCATAATTTTCTCTGTTTAAAACTTTTGAACACAAAACTTGTTGAAGTATAATGCAATGGAATGAAAAAACTGAAGGGAAATCTTCATTAGCTCGATACAATGCCACAAAATTCGTTTTTGTTTCCAGTCATTGCTGGTGCTCCATCGGATGTAATGCAGACTGATTTATATATTGGTAGTTTGTAGTTTTTTACAGAATTGAAGAAAACGTCACATATATCTTCGCCACGGGTCTTCCCCTTCAGACGAAAGATTGTCGAAAATTCTTCCGTAGCCAACATGTCATTGAATACCATCCGAATAAAAATACACAGCTGGGCAGTGTCTGTCATATCGGTGGATTCGTCGAACTGTAAAGAAAAGTATGTACATTTCATGATACCATATTTTTTTTATCAGTCATGTCCTGACTCATGACTCATGAAATGACAGTCGGACGAGATAACTGAAGTTCTCTCATAGCAGACACGATTTCTGTTTTATTTTTAAAATCTCCAAATAAAGTTTCACCCGCTTCAATAAATGCTTCCATCACAACCGATCCATCTTCGAATGGTTTCTTGTGTTACGCCAATATATGAGATATTTTAGCGATCGTAGCAGCTTTTGATTGTTTATCTGGTCTTGTGAACACAGTTTGTTTTTTTTTCAAACAAGATATCGAATCACGTACTTTTCGTTTACTTAATTCACTCTGTAGCGCAAAATCCTCTTCATAGTTTTTATGAACCGTTTAATGATGCCTCTTTCAGTTACCACGCTTAGGTATTGCAACTGACGCACGACAAATAAGAAAAAATGCACTTATCCTTCACCATACAAAAGAAAAATTCTTCCTCCCAATCGTTATTAAAATGATACCTTTTAGATTTTTTGCTGCACTGATTTGGTACTATTTAATAATAAACTTTGTATCGACGTAGTATTGCCTTCATGATATAATTCAGAATGACTCCAATTCCGG
Source organism: Cryptolaemus montrouzieri (assembly GCA_013387265.2). NCBI lineage: Eukaryota > Metazoa > Arthropoda > Insecta > Coleoptera > Coccinellidae > Cryptolaemus > Cryptolaemus montrouzieri. The sequence continues at coordinate 35,101,081 of JABFTP020000103.1, forward strand.
CAGGCGCCACATTTATATCGGCGTGAACGAAAGTCTCGAATGTTCCCGTCAAACGCGCCGCCCGAAATTTCTAGAAAAGCGGCAAGAATAAAGAATGCGCCTTTTCTTTGACAAGTACCGCGCGTTCCTTTGATAAAGCCGCCTTTTGCCGCTAGCAGAGTGTTATTTTATTACGTAATAAATTTTTGTAGTTCAGTTACATTTTTTTTCCTCGAGATCTACTCAAAAAGCACTCGCGATCGACTGTTTCAGCACCCCTGGCTTAGGGTGTCCCATTCAACTGTTTCCAGAATGATCCGTATGTATGAGAAGAGTGGTGGTCATGAAAGGACTGGCGGGCGAGGAAGACCTTGAGCAACACGAGGATCCATGACACTTACTCAAGAATTTCCTCATTGAGGCAACGATTCACTACTGCTAGGCACATTCAAATGCAGCTTCCACAGAACAGAGCATAGTACAAATTAGCACTGAAACATAGGACAATGTCTCAGGAAGTTTAGTTTGAGGTTTGTATCGCAGTTCTAACCGCAGCACATCGAAGAATCTGATTGAATTTTGCCAGGGAAAATGTCAACTGGTCAAAAGGACATTATCAATGGAAGAATGAGGAGCCAGCAAAATCTATGAATGAAGTATTTGGACAGTACAATACCTTGAAAGCGTAAATATGAAATTTCGTACTGATATGTTAATTAGTATTGATTTGAAAGCTAATCAGACTAGACAATTAATTTATATATTAATATAATTCTAGATATTTTCTATGTATCTACTTATCTCGACGGGCTTAAAATTGGAATGGGATTTTTAAATCCAAATTTTGTTTCTATCGAACTTGACTACCCCATTAAATCTCGTCGAGCACCCCACCGACGAGAGGCAGGTTTGAAAGGGAAACTTTTTCTTGTAACAAATGTAGCCAATTAGATTACATTTTAACTTTGCTGATTGAGTGGTTGAGGAAAAATTTAAAAAGCCCTAACTAGTATTTTAAAAGTTAGCGAATGTCATTTTAACAAATTACACTTCCGTTTCTTTTCACTTCTTTTCAGGGGGTGCGTTCAAGCAGATACATTAAAAGCCCGCTACACAAACTCAACAAAGTTTCAGGCTTTTTGAAACCTTATTGCATCAAATGTATTAACGACTTAAAAATGTGTTTTTAAACGAAATTACTTTCGAGTATAATAATTCTTTTCGTTTCGTCTTATCGAAATCAGGTTGAATACGAATTTGAATTAACAGGGACGTCCTGCTAATGGAAAGAATGTAGAAAAATGTCTTTTCATTTGGAAATTCGCAGATTTTTGAAGAACTTCCTAATTTCGCAAGCTATGGACAATTCGTTACGATCGTAATCGAAAATTTTGTCTAGATTTTTCATTATTCATGGGAATTTGAATAGTCTCTCTTTCATGGTCTACACATAGATGTTTTGCCATTTATTGAGGATATACAGAATGTTTCCTTAAAAGTACCAAGTCATCATATTTGAGAAATTTAAACGCAAGCTTAATAGCTTTCAAATGACTATCAAATTGATGTATCACATCATCTTACGGATAAAGAAGAAAGCAAAATATTCTTATTTTAAATTGGATCATTTACATTTTCTTTTTTTTGTGTAAATAATATTTTTAAACACAGTGCTGTATGAAAAGGTTCTGTTTTCGTGATTTTTATAGATCAAATTAATATTTAGAAAATATAATTTTAACGATATTTAGTTTTTCGGAAAGTATTCGGATTGAAATATTTCAATCAGAGCATAGTAAATAATTGTGAAAATCATATAATTTCGCTAAAAATTCAATACGTACAAATAATTTAGAGTTATTTTGCGTTGTTTGAAGGATCGTAATAAAAAAGTGAAAAGATTGACAATGTGAGAAATTTCTTATTATTATTAGCAACGTTTCTTCCGACTGTATTATAAAACTTTAACCATGCGACATGATATTTTTCCGTTGAAATAATGCCACAACTATAGGTCTGTGGGAGTGCAGCTTCAAAAAGCATTCCCAACTCAAGCTCTCTAAATTGTAGAGAACCGCCTGCTTGATGATTACTGGAGCTTCTCGTTCTACACTTACTGTGGCCATGGAAATGATGCTGAGCCTTGCCTCTCCACACCTGGTGATGAGTGTAGCAGCTACAGATTCCATTAACTTTCTCGAGATGAAACAAGTATGTTCAGCGCCAGCCCCGGCGCTTTACTGCCTGAAATCGAGGACAACGAGAAGGTGAGTATGAAGTCTGGCATAGATAGATAGATACATAGATTATGAGTGAGGGTTGGCTTGCAGCCTGGCCTTTGCGACCCAGTGATCTATTGTGGTACACTCTGTCGTAAATCATCTGTCATCCACAAGCTCCATCCTTCTAGTAAACTATAAGAGCTTTGTGGGCCTAGTAAGCTCAGTCAGCTTCAGTTTGTTAGATCCAAGTTCCTCTATCCTAACTAGGTCCCCAGATGAGGACATTGATTGTATCTCTTCTTCACATGAAGGATCTTCAATTAATCCAAACTTGTTTAGATGATTTCTGAGGCGACAATGGCCCGTTACTATAGTAGTTAGAACTCTCAGGTCCAGCCTGGAGAGTTTGATCCTAGCCTTGGCTTTCGCAGTGGAAGGTCCACTGATGGCAAGTATCTTCAGGTCCAACCACCGGTTATTTTTCAACCTCGCTAGAAGAATTTCGAGCCTAGGCTCCGGTCCGATGAATCCCAAGCCTATTCTTCGAGCGGCCAATGAGCCGCCTTCTCATTGCCTTCGATGCCCGAGTGTCGGAGTACTCACATTAGACGGAGCCTATTCCCATCTCCCAATTTGTCTGGGACCTGAGAGACTCATCCAGTGCTCACGTACCTTCAGGTCCAACCATCGGTTATTTTTCCATCCTTGAAATCTACAGGGGAATTACGAGCGTAGGTTCCGGTCCAATGAATCCCAAGCCTGTTCCTCTAGCGGTCAATGAGTCCACGATCTCATTGTTCTGAATGCCTGAATGTCCAAATACCCACATCAGATAGAGCCTGCTCCGTTATCCAAGTTTGACAAGGGTTAAACGACATTCCTGCACCGTAAGTGACGTACAGGTTAGCGCAGTGGTCAATGGTGAATGTTTTTGCTTCAAAAACAGTCGCAAGCCCACCAAGACAGATCGACTATACCTTGGCAGCACCTTGGCCGTAGACACCACCTCTAACACCTTCTGCAGTTTTTGAGCCGTTTGTATACCAACAGGGACCCTTGGAGCTGGTTGATTACTGTCTGCTAAGAATGATGATCTGGAATGGCAGATCCATACTCAGCTTCTCGTTGTCCTCGATTTTAGGCTGTAAAGTGCCGGGCACGAAGCCGAACGTACTCGTTCCATTTCGGGGAAGGTGACGGAATCTGCAGGAAACCATTCTAACCTCTAACCACCAGGTGAAGAGGAGCAAAGCACAATATCAGTTCCATCGCCACAGTGGGTGTAGAGCGAAAAGCTCCAGTAATCATCATGGAGGCCGTTCTTTACAATTAAGAGAGCTTTAGTTGGGATTGGATGCCAATTTCAGATCATCATTCCTAACAGACAGGAATGGACCAGCTCTAAGGTCCGTATACTTGAGTGCCCCTGTTGGTACACATTTACTACTGTGAGTTCCTCTTGTTTATAGGGGGATTAACAAGTAGGTCAAGAAAAATTATCACCGATAGCCAAGCTGCACTGAAGGTATAGGTAACCTAACCTGCACGTTACTTACGGTGAAGGAATATCGCTCCACCTTCGCCAAACTGGGAGAAAAACTCTTTGACTATTTGTGAAGAATGAAGTTTTTTGTTGTAAAAAAACTGGATATTGTACTCAGTCGTCACTGAGATTTGAAACTATGAATTTCAAAATTTGAAAAAGTCCATAGTCATAATTGAAAATGCCTCACGTTGGATTGTCTGATGTGCAGAGGGGTCAAATAATTGAATGTTGAAGAAGGGGTGACACAGTTGGATATAGCGGCTACAATGGGGATATCACAGGGGGTGATTTCAAAAACCTAGGCCCGATACGTGGAGCTACAATCTCTTCAAAATAGGCCTAGAAGAAGTCGTAGGAAGATCACTTCTGAAGAACAAGACCGCTTTTTGTGGCAAATTGCGAGAAGAGATCCTAGTGTGTCGCACCCCATACCCCAAAGGCAATTTCTGGAAGCAACAGGCATCAGTGTATCAGCCGAAACGAGTTACAGAGTTACAGAGCTAACCAGACAACAAAAAATTTACAGACCTGATTGGTGTACCGTGCACCAAAATTAGAATATTGAGAATGGGCGAAATGGTCTTTTTTCGGATGAGACCAGAATTGGTGTTCGATCAGATGACTCCGGATTCGGGTTTCGAGGGGTCGTCGAAGACAAGCTAGACTCCGAGCAGCAAGACAAATTCCGAAATACCAAGGTTGCAGTGTGATGTTTTGGAGTGGCATTATGCTGGAAGGCAAAACAGATTTGATTTCGTTTAATGCGATTGTAACCGCTAGAAATTACGTGACCGAGTGCTGGAGCCCATTGTGAGACTCTGGCGAATTGTCCACGGTGAGAATTTCACTTTTATGCAAGATAATGCTTCTCCGCATACCAGCAACCTCGCGCGACATTATTTTGAAACAGAGGGAATCGCTATTTTGGACTGGCCAGCTTGCTCTCCAGACCTAAATCATATTGAACATTCATGGTATAATCTCAAAAGGAAAATTAGATCGCGCCAGGATAATCCAAGAACCCAAAAACAACTCATCCAAGCCGCCACAGAAGAGTGGCAGAATATCACCCCAGAGGAGGTCTAAAACCTAATCCAAAGCATGCCTAGACGGATTCAGGATTGTATCAGGGCAAAAGGAAGTAATACAAGCTACTGAGGTCGAGAAAAAACACCAACTCCGTGAGAAAACAATTTTCAAATTTTATACTACATGCGGAAACAGTCTTTTATCTATTTCTCTCTCGAAATAAACCTTATTCTATTTCTTTTTTTCAATTGAAATATCTCAAAAAGGATCAGTTCTAACAATCCTTCGAAATTTCCGAAATTCCTGAGATAATATTCAAAATATATATCAATTAAGTTGATTTTTTTTGCTAACCCTTTCTTCAAAAATAAACAAATATCTACTGGGGAATCGGGGTTAGAGAACGGAAAGTGTTTGAGGTTAAAAACTTATAATTTGCAGAGTGTTTTTACGCGTTTCGGCACAAGGCCATCATCAGAAAACATTCATTTCTGCACAATTATTATCTTTCACATTCTCTCTTTACATCATTACCGATACAAGGTATTTGTTTTACCAGTGACGATAAAGATGTAAGGAGAGAATGTGGAAGATAATAATTGTGCAGAGATGAATGTTTTCTGATGATGAAACGCGTAAAAACACTCTGCAAATTATGAGTTTTTAACCTCAAAAATATGGAGATTTCTGATTCGAGGAGGAACAGCTTTTCCGATTTTCTCATCCCCGTAACTTCAATTACCGGTTGGATTTTATGACCGGAAAATCGAGGTGTTAAGTCTTCGTTGGACAACCCTGTATATTTACTTTCAATTTATACAATTAGTCAATTCAATTGAGTTGGAGCTAAAGTGCATCTAATGGCGTTCAAATTTCCCGCTACTCCTTCTGCTTATGGTAAACGCCGACACAGGGGCGCCACTGCTTTTGCTACGCTACCATTTGTATTTCTATTTACGGGCTGTTCTATGCTCCCCCTGAAGACATCCCTTCCTGGAGGTTTCTGAGACGGTCAACTCGTAGAGTTGAGTCATAACAAAATGAATTACACGCCGATCAAAGCTGGGATCCTCTAGTCGGGTCTTAACTTTAATAATTGAAGTCAATGTAAATATTTTCTCTACATTCTGTATATTTTTGGAAACATTATATTCTGTTCGCCATCACTCAGGATGTGAACTGAGTAAGTATCTTGTTGAGTTTTTCCTGTATCATCGCCACTGTCAGAGAAATGCTAAAATAGTTTAAATCATATCCGAAATAAAGAACCAACCTGCACATACAGTGTACGTGATGACACAAGCTAGATAATTCTTGAATCCGCCGTCGCAATCAAATTTCCGGTGGGAGGGAAACAACATCGCAACATCCGAATCTGTCTTTGCGGTTTGCTTTTTTGTCACAGCCCCTGCCTCTTTGTATTCATCCCTTTGAATGCAGTAAGCGAGATTTATGAAGCGAGGTGTCGCTAATTCGAATAAAGTGCAAATTTTATCTGTACCCAATTTGCGACGCAGAAACGAGACACCCTTCTCCACTTAGGGCCGTTTGAAGTCTTCCGGTTTTGACTCTCTTCAATTTCTAGCTGTTAAGTAAGCCACTTTAATATTTAATATGCGTATGCATATTTATGAAGATTTTTTAGTTGACGCATACCCGTTCTGAGGACTTCTTCTGATGAGCCTGTTAATATCACGGAGACCATGTTTAAAGCAAGGCTGCCGTTCGAAAATTTCATTAAAAATAATACGTAGTTCGTCGGAGCAAATTAGCATTCTCGTGGATTCAATGCATAACAAAATACAATTGGTCTGAATGCAGCATTGATCATTCTGTAAGATATTGCATTATCGAAACGAATTCATATGGTATTCTAATTTTCATGTAAATCTTACGATTTTTCAAGGTTTCTTATTTTTTTAAATTTCAATTCATCATTACTTGAAAATGATTTCGTGGTAGATATCAGAAAATGATGATTATGTTTATCTTTGTGGTAAAAGTTGGTTGGAAAACGTCGTAGAAAAATTAAAGTCTGAAAACTGATAATAGCACATATCACATATAGAAACATCTGTGCAATTACCGTTTGTTCGGAATGGGTTCCTTCTAATTATAACAAATGATCACACATTTGCAAGTACATCTACACATTTACAATTTTCAACAATTACTGTCGAGTTACATGATCACAGATCAAACACAATTGAGAGGTGAACGATGCTTAAGTGGCTGAAGGCAGCAGAAATCGACACGAAGGTATCATATTAGGGTATTTTGTTGTTAGAAATTCAATAAATGAACAAAAAAACATAAATGTATTCTATAAAATAACTTAACAAAACAAAAAAATCACTATATTTTTTGCGCCTCGACCCACTCGCATCACTTCAGTAACTGATAGAGCTAAATTCCATTATTTTTTGATAAATCTTGTTAGATTATTCAAAATCGAAATTTCGTACCATTTTTGTCCTGATGTAAACTTCCTGAATCTTGGAGAAAGATTTTCAGGAATTCCAAGTTCTTATTTCCGATATTGCGGGAGTAATCAGTTTTTCGCTACAAAAAACTGATATTTTTTAATGCAGTATTCATGAAAAAAATGATATGCTTATATTGGCAAAATAAAAAGGATACCTTGCTCATTGTATTCATAATAATTTCGAGCGGATCCTTATACTTCAAAAAGAGTACAAGCAAGTTCGTAGAGGAATAAATGAGTATTCATGATAGCGATCTTTTTCTTCCAGCGAAAAGTGAATCCTTTGAAAAAAATGAGTTTGGTCAGTATCTGATTCAACTCCGAAATGAAAAGTTGTTCAGTACGATTCTTAGCAGAATGGCAGAGATGGTAAACATTACATGCCCCATTTGCCTACACTTGTTCGCGATTTTAAAGCTTTAAACGAGTTTGAAGAGGAAAATGTACAGTGGCTTTCAAACAGGTTTTTAGAAATTAGTGAAGAAACTCGAGGTGATGTGTTGCCATCTGTCCACAGAATGAAGATATGTTTACGTTACCTCAGTGATCCAGGATATCAGAAAGGTATAGGCCGAGAACTTGGAGTGAGTCAAGCTACGGTATCTCGCACCGTCAACGACACAATTGACAAAATATATACACATGCAAATGAATGGATTTAGTTTTCTGCTACAAACAACGAAATAATGCAAGCGAAAAACAAAAAAAGCGAATACCAATTTCCAACAGCTATTGGACTCATCGATTGCACCCACATAGGGATTCTGAAACCGAGTTTTCATGGGGATGAATACACTAATCGAAAAGGAAAACAATGAATGTACAAGCTACATGTGATGCCAAAGAAATGTTCACGAGTGTTCACGTCAGCTGGCCTGGATCAGTATACTCAAGAATATGAAGAAATTCTCAAATATGCTTACAATTAAGAAATAGTCACGATGTTCTGCACTAGGGGATGATGGATATAGGATAAAGCCATGCCTAATGACTCCATTCAGAAATCCTACTGCACGAGCTGAGTCAAATTATAATAAGCTTCTTGAAAAAGAGAGGGTAATAATTGAACGATGTTTTGGCCAATTCAAACGCAGGTTTCCTATATTTATCATATGAAATTGGAAAATGTAACAAAATTAATAGTGACTTGTCTTGTGCTTCATAATGTGGAAAAATTTTTGGTTGATCCTGACTTCGACCCAACTGAATTGATACCAGAAAGAATATGAGCTAGAAGGTGAGGAACATGATGCGGTAATCAATAATAATGGTGTACCCCCTCTTCGTCACCAGGCACAGAAAATCAGGAGAAACTTCATGCGTAAACAATTTTAATAATAATTGAATTTAGTAATTTGTACATTTTAAGAAGAACGGAACATAAAATTAATATTCTACTGAGTTTTTATAAATTAAAATATGTTGAATCCTTAAGTTTCATCATTTCCAACTTCTTTTTATTCTATTTTTATTTATTTTTAATATTGCTTCTGCACAATACTAGCTTGGTACTGTTGCAAAAGAACCAAGCGTTGTAATTCTGTGTTAGTCAGTCCCATCGTTTCGTCTGTTTCATACTTCATAGTTGAGATGATTATTTTGGATGGTAGTACTAACGATTTACGCGACATGGAGCTAGTACCTGGAAGATCGAAATATCCATCGCTCCCCCTTGCTCAAATGATGCTCCGGGACCGATGTCTATTAGTTCTGTAGAGTTCTCAGTCCTTTTCACCTGAAGGTTCTCATCTTTATTCACGCCCATTTTAATTGCCCCCTTTATTTTTCCAATCGTTGGATTGCTGTCTTCCTCCATAGCATTAAGTAATTGTTTTTCCCAATGTAACAGTTTTATTGCTTTATTCCCCGTTTTCTTTAGGTCTGTTTACTTCTTTAATCTGGTTTTCATGTTGTTCAGTTTCTTCAAAATACCTTTTTTATCAATGGGTTTGCCAAACGTTGCCTCATATTTCTCTAATAGTCTATTAATAGCTTTGCCCTCTTTTCGTTCTATTTGTGGAACCTGGGACTTCAACCTTTTACTTTTCATCATAACCTTATAATTTTATCTTCTACTTCTAAGCATATCCTTTTTTATAGATACGGCCCAATAAGACTTTAATTTCTGTTTTTCTACAGAAGACTTCTAACTCTCAGTAAATTTTCAATGCTTTTTTACTACTACTTTACCTGCGAAAGTATCATATTATAGTATTCTGTTGTTTGAAATTACCGAATGAATGAAAAGATAAAATGTAATCTATAAAATAAATGCTTCAGCTCAACTGATCATGCTCAATTCCATTATTTTTACTGAATCTTATATGATTCCTCAAAAACAAAATTTCGTACAGTTTTTTTTAACAACTGGCTTTCCTTTCTCTACTGCCAAATCTAAGATCATCACTTTCGCCAGAAGAAACAATATCAATGATTCTGAGATAACTCTGAATGGCGAACAGTTACAAATAGTGGATCATTTGAAAATTGACTTCTCCAAAGTACTTATAAAGAAAAAATTGAAATTTGAAAATGACGAAATTTGGTAAAACTCAAAAAAAAATCCTGAACTAATATTTTCGAAACGATATGGAAGCACTTATATTTTTCAGTACCCGGAAGGTTCACCTCTGTTATTAATGACACTTTGGCATCGTCGCGGTATGCTCAATATTAAATTGTCTATTACATTTTGGCCTAAGTCATTCCAAGCCACCTGAACTGCTAATCGAAGCTCCTGTTCATGATGGAAGACGTTTTGACGCAGGAGATTTCTTTTTAGGGTGTCCCACACATGCTCGATTTGATTCAGACCTGGGGTGCAGGATGGCTAAGGTAGAAGATCTCTTCATGAACGTTCAAGACAACTCTCGCGCGTGAGGTTGTTCTGTATCAAAACGAGGCCAATTTTTCCACCAAGGCGTATACCTCCCCTAAACATAACTGATCCGCCTACCTGTCTAACAACTTCTCCAGCATGCTGCATACGGTTTTGCTTTCCAGGTTTCCTCCATATTCGAATTCTTCCCGAATCGGGATAATAACTAAATCTAGATTCTTCACTGAAGAGAACTGTGGCCCACCTCTCTTGATCCCAGTTTACGTGTTCTTGGCACCAAGCTAAACGAGTAGCGCGATTTCCATGGGTCAGTTGTGGAACTCTTAAAGGACGTCTGGAGTGGAGTTGACCTTCGTGCAGTCGATTTCTCACATTTTGGTCTGAAATTAGTACATTATGAACTAGTGATAGCTCTTGAGCTAATTGAGATGCTGTGGTAGTACGATCTCTTCTGGCTTGTAAAACCTAAAATCGGTCTTGGGCGACTGTAGTAATCCTGAAACGACCTGTATGGCGTTCTTCTACGTTACCTGTCTCAGTGAAACGCGACCATAAACAGTTTATGACAATTGGGCTACTTCCCAGAACCCTGGATACTTCCCGTTGTGAGCTCCCACCTTGGAGCATGCCAACGGCTCGTAACATCTCTTCTCTAGTCAAATGTCGTCTTTTCATGGTCGAATCACAAAACTTGAATCTTTTATTTGTGCTTACAAAAGAAACAAAGTACCAGCTAACTGATTTCAAACACTGAATACATGAAATGATTATAAAGTAGCGTCGCATCTGCTGCATTTTTAGTTTTTTATAAAAAAAACTGAAATCTGTTGCAGCACTCTACATAATTTGGTGAGAAATTGATGCAGGTGTTCATTTCTTAAAAAAAATCATCCATATAGATCGTTCTGGATACGATATATCGATATTCAGAAGTGTTCCCTAGACTTTTTTGAGGTGTTTACTTATTCTTACAAGTTTACAAAAAGAAATAGCGAATGGGCAATACGAAAAACTGTTGCTAATGCACAAAAATTAGAACCGAAAAAAATTAAATAAAGATTTTTAATAAAAAAACAACCTACTTCTAAAAAGAAAAAAAACTGTTAAATAAGAAAATTTATAAGATAAATCATATGCCCACGTTTTTACGAAAAGATCCTACCAAAAACATTCTGTTAAAAACAAGTCTCGATGGTGCCGCTTGTTTATCTCTAAAAAGTAATGAAATATAGACAAAGTCATGTCAAGTCTAAGGCTCCTTACTGCGATTTCTTTATTATTTTAGTTAACGTTGTGTGACTTGACCGTTGAACATTGTTTGTACGTTAGTGGGTAGCGAGATAATAGCTTATGTCTTATTTTAGGCTGTTGTAGATGGTGCAACACATGCATTCAGCATTGACAATGCAGTCTTCTGCTCCCTTCATTTTGAAGCGTCAAATCGGCCACCGATCTAACATAAAATAGACATAAAGACGGACTTCTATCAATGATTAGAAGTCCGTCTGTACTGGAAATATTTTTTTATACTGTTTGTTTCAGGCTCGTCTATACATAATTATTATTGAAATACGCAGTTTTATGAAGCCTACAATTGACTGGTTATTAATTCAACGTTTTCCAAGTGGAAATTTTCATCGTCAATAGGTATCAAGATTGGTGCAATGGTGTCATGGAGCACCTGGTTTTGTACCCTTGTGTTCCTTTCAACGGCCAAGTCACATAACATTAACTATAATAATCCCAGTAAGGAACCTTAGACTTGACTAGTTTTTTACAGAATGTTTTTGGTGGGATTTCACTTCTTTTTGTAGAATCGTGGGCATATTGATTTATTTTATTAGATTTGCTTATTCGACGATTCTTTTTCTTTCTAGAAGTAGATTTTTCATTATTACAAATCTTTCTTTTCTTTTTTCCTATTCTGATTCTTGTACATTAGTAACAGTTTTTCGTATTGCCATTCGCTATTTCTTTTTGTAAACTTGTAAGTATGAGTATAAAAGCCAGTCTAGTCTTATCCAGAGTTTTCCTTTAATTTTATCCATATGCGTATTAAAAGCAGAACGGAGGCATTCGCCCAGCAATGACAGTGAGACGCTATAGGCTAGATCAAATTAGAAATTCACCAAGCTGAATATGTTTTGTAAAGGCGATATGTCGCTCTCTAATAGTTTGGTTGAGCTCTTGTGTTTTTTAATCAGGGTCACCAGGTACTCCAGATCTTCGATTATCCTAGTTTTTATAGTTTTCCATTTATGTTGCCATTAAACCCTAATTCTGTACCAAATTTCAGCTCTCTGAGTTCATGAGAAGTACTATTTCTATTCTGATGATCATGAGTGAGTGCGTGAGTGAGTGTCATAAATAATAATAATACAGACTTGAAAATTTGGATTTTAAGTATGTGATTATAGCTCACTGGATGACGAAAATTTCTGCGTTCTGGTCACATCCAGATGTTCTTAAATAAGGGCCTGAAAATGAGGCGAAACGACCCAGTGAAGAATGGTACGGATGTGTCTGCCTCGCGCTAGACTTGACAGTGCCCCCTAATTCATACAGGTATCCTTAGAATCAGAACATGTATGTAAGTATTTGAATAGTAATTCTTATCAGCTTTTTTTCTGATTTTACTTTGTACAGTTGAATGTACCAAATAAGATTTCAATCAGCAAGCGTTATTGAATAAAAGAACCATTCTTATCGAAGCACACTCCAGACATACTCTACCTGACGTAAACTTTCTTTTCCGAACAAAACTACCGATATTAGTGAATTAATCAAAGTCCGTAGACAATAGTTAGACTGGGAAACGCCTCGTTTTGAATAGGATTATCAAAGTTGGAATAATTGAATCAAGGGTTATCCGTAATGAATATGCGAACAGAAAGACGGAGACACCCTATAATAACTGGTTCGATGAGAATCACTTTGATTAGTTCAATAGGAAGTTCGTTGATTACGATTGAAGCTACGCTGCTTTAGGTGATAATGTAATTAAAATCTTGGAGGGTACATTTCAATTTGGCTCACGCTGCGTTCGCAACAACACGAACTTCAATACGGCTTTCGTGCAAACGACATAAATATGGCGCTTTGAAAATTAATGATACCCTCTTTCTGACAATTAGGGTAGATACCACCATCCCAAGCTTAAAACACAACGATTTTGATATTTGAATATCCGAAGGATGGGATACCTACAGTTCCATATCTGAATGAGAAAAATATTTAATCAATATCGGTCGTTCATCCGGGAATTTTCAATAAAAATATCTTTGGAATGAATGATGAGTTTCAACAAAATATGCCTACGGGGGTTTGCTAATATCTCATAGCAAACTACACTCACTGCCAATGAAAACAACGGCTAAAAATTGGACCAAACTGAAAGTTCAAAAATTTTTGTAACTCTCAACCAATTTGGTCGTTTCTGGTGTTGTTCCATACTTTTGAAACATCAATATTCGAGAATTCCGCAAAAAATATCATCTAAGAGGACAGAACGAAAAGTTATCAGTATACAGCAGGATGCGCCATGTCGCATCCTTTGGAATTAGAGTCGTTTTTGTTTCATGCTGTTATCTTCATTTCAACGAAATATACACCAGTTCGAAGAAATTTCCATGAGTTCAGCAGCTAGAATATGTCAAAATTTGCATTTCGTTTGTTTTGTCATCCAGAAGTTGTCAAACTGTATCTTTTGATATTCTCTCGTTACCAAAATCGTGTTAGATTCAGATAATGTGTTAGCTATTGCTGGTTTAATAGAGAATAGAGGTTTTGGTTATGTGGCGAACAGATTTCAATATTGAAAAAGTTGCTTACAATCTTCTTCTTCACGTGGCATGCCCACCTAGAGCGTTGGCGATCAGAAGCATGACTTGAATTTTGTCGGCAGCTTTTCTAAATAAAGATGTCGTACTTTGTTCGAACCATTGGCGAAGGTTCTTAATCCATGATGTTCGACGACGGACTTCGATTTTTCCCTGAATTATTATTTGTAACATATTGTATTTGCCGTTATGCATAACATGACCAAAGTATTCCAATGTCCTCTTTTTGATTGTATCTAAAACTGGATGCAAGACTTCAATGTTTGTAATTCGGTCGGTCCATGAAATTTTTCACATCCTTCCATAAACCCACATTTCGAAGGTTTCCAGTCTCTTACACATGGACTCTGTCAGGGTCCACGCTTCGACACCGTATAGGAGGATACTGAATACGTAACACCGCATTAATCTGATCCAGAGGAAAGACATCCAGCACTTTGGATAATATTTTCACCAATTTGATACCAGAATCGTACCAGGCGTCCACTATCAATTCTCATATTGCAGATGACAGTTCATGAAAATTAGGAAGCTAATTAAACCTACGGATAACATAACTTATAAATATGTAAGAATGATTAACGATTCTAAAACTCACCTTTTTAAGGAAGAACTCCGGATGACAGACTGGCAACAGATTACTCAGTATGAGGATGCTGAGCAATGCTATAATGAATTCCATGAGATTCTTCATTCTCATTTTGAAAGCTGTTTCCCTGTGAAGAAAATTGAAATTAATAAAATGAAACTAAGGCCTATCTGGAATAACGCAGAGATAAAGAACGTAAAACATAAACTTGAAGAAGCAGAAATAATCATGAGGGTCAAAAAAGACGAGAACTCGACTGAACTTTACAAGTAATTGAAAAACGCCTTCAAAGAATCTATTCTTCAGTAAGAGAACAAGATCCGAAATATCTTAAGAAAGCTACAAATAAAACAAAGCAATTTGGAAAGTTATCAATCCGAAAATCAAATATAATAGCACAAAAGACGAAAACAGGAGCACATTATCACCTGAGGACTTGAATGAGTTTTTCTTGAATATTGGAAAAAAAATTCACTGCAGGTAAATTCCACTTCTACGACCCAATCTAGGAAATATTTGAGAGGGGCCAGGAACAGTCTGGATACAATGATTTTGCTCAATGTTAGCCCAATGGAAGTCAAAAAAGAAATTAATAAATTGAAATCTGAAAAAACCAAAGATATATACGATACGTCAGTAAGTCTCCTGAAACAAATTACGGATGAAATATCTTATCTGCTATGCCAGGTTATTAATAGGTGCTTAAACATAGGAGTTTTTCCATCCAAACTCAAAATCGCCAAAGTGGTGCTGATTCATAAAAAAGACAACGTGAATGAATGTTCGAATTCCAGGCCAATATAAATTCTGCCAGCGATCTCTAAAATCTTTGAGTCGCTCCTTAAGTCGAGAATCACAGGTTTCATCGAATCGAAAAATATACTGAATAATGCTCAACATGGATTCAGAACAAAAAAATGAACAATAACAGCAATGACAGAGATAGTTGAGGGCATACTCGAAGCTTTTGAAGAAGGTGAAATAGCGCAGCTTTCCTGCTCGGACTCGAGCAAGGCTTTTGATCGTGTTGTAAGAGAAATACTCTTAGAAAAAATTCAATTTTATGGTATCAGAGGACCAACTTTGAGTATACTCAAATCATACCAACAGAATAGATATCAATCAGTTTTTTGGAACGGAAGGACATCTCACAAAAATATGGTAGAGTTGGGCGTTCCTCAGGGCTCAATACTCTCTCCACTCTTATTCATAATATACACAAACGATCTCGTATACAATGTCGATACAGATGTAACTGCTCTTTGACACGAACTATTTAAACCGAAGGAAGACTCAAGAACAAGTAGAGGAGAGAACAAAAACAACAATAGAACAGGCTCACAACTGGTACGAAGCTAATGGACTAACACATAGAGAAAACGCAAAACTCACTTCTTTCCATAAAAGCTAAGTGTAATGGTCTTAGCCTTAGCATGCTTGGAATTGAGTTAGACAGCTCTCTCAGTTAGTCTCAAGATATAGAAAACGTGTCTAGAAGATTGAGTAGCAAAATTTATTCGATACGAAGAATAAGGCAAATAGTTGATGAAAACGCAGCAATACTCACCTATCATGCTCATTTCCATAGTTTGGTCTCCTATGGCATCCTTTTGTGGGGAGCAGCGGAAGAGGCATCCAAAATATTCCTTGAACAGAAGAAAGCTATTAGAGCTATTGCATGTATCTCAAATTATCACATTCAAGAGATGAAAACAGCAATACTTAAACATTTCAACCATCATTCCTACGAAACAAGATCTCGGGAAAAGTATGTTTTGCCTCGTCATAGGATTAAAAAAACACAGAATAGTTTCAACTTCTTAGGAATCAAAATGCATAATATGTTACCTGAGTATCTCAAGCTATTACCTGCAGAAAAATTCAAAAATGAAATTAAAAAAATACTTACCTCTAAAGTTTTTCATTCTGTCGAAGAGTTTCTGAATTCAGAATATTCGTGAAATGTATCGTCTGTAAATAAATCGTACGGTATCTTGCTGTCCTGTTGGTGATTATGTTTTAAATATATAAAAAATTAACTTTTGAAACATTTGTTAATGTGCATATCAATTTTGGATATTTTATATTTATGCACATTCACTTACCTACTTTTATCATGACAATTCCTTGCAAATATTGAAGGATTTTGATAAATAATTAAAAAAAAACACAAAAAAACTTTCAGCTGTCTACTGGTGAGAACTTTTTTCATGTTTATGAATGCTCGTCTAGCTTGTTCAATTCGGCTCCTGGTTTCATGTGCCATATCCCAATCCTTGTTTATATGGCATTCCAGGTATCAGTAAGAGGCAACACGTTCTATAACTTCGTCCCCAACTAAAAGTTTCTCTTGGTAGCCTATGTGTCTTTCACTTACTGCTAGCCATTTTGTCTTTTTCGCATTCAGTTTTATTCTCATTGATTTACTGTGGTCCGACACAGATGTTACGAGTTCTTGCAAATCTTTCAGGTTTGTAGCCAGTAGAACTGTGTCATCAGCGTACCTTAAGTTATTGACCGTGACACCGCCGACGATTACTCCAACAACTTTATCATCCAGAGCTCCTCTAAATATTCTCTCTGCATACAGGTTGAAAAACAATGGCGAAAGAACGCAGCCCTGACGTACCCCTCTCTTTATTTCTATTTCTTCTGATATATTATTGTCCACTTTGACGGTTGCCGTTTGATTCCAATACAGGTTGGCTATAATGCGGATATCACTCCCATCTAATCCCAGATCTTTTAGTATGTCAACTAGCTTATTATGTTTTACGGTGTCGAAAGCCTTTTCGTAATCAAGAAAACAGGCGAATACATCGACATTAACATCACGACAACGCTGTACCAGAACTTGGATACTGAAAAGGGCTTCTCTTGTTCCGAAGCCGCCCCAAAACCCAAAATGAGAATCGTTAAGGGTTTCTTCACATTTGCGATATACTCTAAGGTGTATTATCTTCAGGAGTATCTTTAGTACGTGACTCATTGAGCTAATGGTACGGTAGTCTTTGAGGTACTTTGCACTGGGTTTCTTGGGTAGGGTAACAAAAGTTGATTTCAACCAATCTCTGAGTATTATTTCTGTTCTATATATATTATTTAATAAATCCACTAGTACGGAAAGGGAGTTGTCTTCATCAATTACTTTTAGAACATTTACGTAAATTCCATCACGTCCAGGCTTTTTGCTACTACAATAGCATGTCCTACTTCCGCTTTTGTTATGTCGATACCATCGTTTAAATTGATGTAATGGGATGCATTTCTATCGTCATTAAAAAGATTCTGAATATACTGAGTCCACTCTTTCAGTTTATCTTCTGTTGATGTAAGAATATTGTCGCTTTTATCCATTAGTAAATTACTTTTGTGTTAATTGTTACCTGCTGTTTATTTTACTTTTTTATGCAAACTGAAAGTGTCGTGTTTTGCATCTAATACCTCAATTTCATCCCATCGTTTAGAGAGCCAGTTTTCCTTTACCATTCTCACGGATTCTTCTCAAATCCATTAATTCCAGTATGTCATCGGACATCCAAGGTTGCCTCTTTTTCGTTGTGTTTTGTGCTAGATGTTTATCTCCAAGCTGCCTTACAGCTTTTTAAAATCATTCCCATGTGTGTATATGTTGTTCACCTTCACCTCTTATGCTTGTTAGTTGTTTACTGAGTTCATTCTTGACTACTAACTTTAGTGTTGGATTCTTTTGTACTTCTAGTTGGTATTGTTTCTGACCTTTAACAATTATTTTCAGCCTAATGTTTACAAACGCTGCTACTAGGTTGTGGTCAGTATATACGTCGGCACCAGGGTACGTTTTAGCATTCTGTATAGAGTTCCTGAATCTTTTGTTCATAAGAATATGATGAATTTCGTTTTTCACGTTTTTATCTGCATTGGAGGTCCAAGTGTGAAGATGTCTGCTTACGATCAATTATTGGAAATAACTCGCTATTCTTGACGTGGTGGTTCAGGCCACAATTTGTCTCAGGAATCTTTGTATAACTAGTATCCTAATTAGCTACCATAGAATTTTCCTCTAAATACTGATTTAAAAATGTACCATTGCATAAGAATTAATTGCACGGTACATTCTGTCAAAAAAGTAACGGGAATTGGTCAATGAAACACAAAATATTTATTTTTCATTCAATTTGTTTTGTCTTCAAAGTAGGCCCCTTTCGAAATAAAACATTTTTCAAACGCTTTATTCGGAATCGACTTTGTGTCTTCTATCGATTCAAAACAAGTACCTCGAAGTGGTAGTTTGAGTTTTGAACAAAGAAAAAAGTCGGCCGGAGCCATATCAGGTGAATAAGGTGGTTGTTCGATGGTGTTTGAGTTTTTAGTCGGAAATTCATTCACAAGGATAACCTTGTGCGATGGTGCAAAATCGAAGAGTTTTCTTTACACGAATGTTTCCTTTTTCGACGAACTTGCGCTCTGAAACGCCGCATAACGCTCGGCTAATATTCTTTATCTACTGTCTGACCTGCTGATAAGAATTCGGAGTGAACACAACACCGCAATAATAAAAGAAAATAGTGAACATTACCTTCATGATCGACTTTGACGTGGTTCCTTTCGGTTTTGGTTCAGTTGGGAGACGTCATTCCAAAGCTTGTTGACTGGTTTGCCTGTAAATCTCATAAACCCATGTCTCATCAGCTGTTACAATGCGTTTTGTGAATGTGGTGTCGGAATTGACTCGTTCTAGCATGTCTTCATCGACCTTTGGGTGTTTCAATTGTTTAATGCCCAAGTAATCATTTAAAATGGTAGGAATTAATTCGTGACACACAGAAAGCGCATTGCCCATCTCTTTCAAACTTAAACGATGATTTTCAATCACCATTTCCTTCACTTTATCGTTATTAACTTCAGTTGAAGATGTTGATGGTCGCCCAGAGCGAGGCAAATCTCCCACTGCATCTCGACCGCTGTACCACCGATATGCACGTGTTTTTGATAAATCGATTCACCGTAATCTTTTTTCAACATTTTCAGTGATTTGGCACACGAAATTCCATTTGCAATACATAATTTGAGACAAACTCTTCGGTTGATATTTTCACTCATTCTAAAAATCACAAAACACACTTGTGAGAACTGGCAAATTCGAGCACTATAAATAAACTAAATGACAGACTTAGCAACAACAAAGATTTTGACAATCGTTTCAAACAGATTTTTCAGAATCAAATCGCCTTACTTTTTGACAGAACGTACCATAACTCGAAAATTATAAAAGTTAAAAAAGTTCTGAAACCTTCGAAGATCTTGAAAATATACAGTGTTTTCAAATTTCAAATGTTTTTATTATTCAAGTGAATTCCTCTTGAAAAAATAGATAAACGCCAATATACCTGAATTTCAATCTAGTCCAAACTCGAAAACTAAAACTCCAGAAATGTTTATTTCATTTGGTAACGAAGGCCGTAGTGTTCTTTTGGGCAAGGAAAGAATACAAAAAAAGTCTTACAATGAATTAAAAAAGAAGAAAATGCAATATTTACTTTTCTCATGGAGAGTGAAGCTAGCAGTTTCACTTTAGAATTCAACACAACAGTATTTGTGCAGCTTGTTCTAATTTTGTTACGATTGAGATTTGCAAGTGTTTCAATAATGCTATTCACCTCTACAGTACTCACAGAAGTATTATAAACCATCTCTCTAACTGCTGGCAATAATTAAAAATTCAAGTGGTTGAATCGGAGAACCTTTGAGGTCAATTCCAAAGACCGTTTATTTGAAAATTCTAGTCAATTCTGCAGCAATTTGTGTGTAATTAAATGTGCAGAAGTACCGTCAAGTTGCAACCAACAATTTTTCTGCTGAGTCGAAGGAATTTTTTCACGAACGGTTCTATAAATATTCAAATATCTCTCGAATGTCGGATTTTCGTCTTATATGACAAATCGTATCTGATCCTCCTTCATTAAAGCAATACATTATTGCTGAATCGGTTCTGATGTCCAGTTTCCCGAGTCATATTCGGCTTTCCGAATCATTAATCCCATTTCTTGAAATTTTAGACTAATCGATCCATATTATTCTTCTTAGAAATTGTCCATTCTCTTTCACCTTAGCTAAGATTCTCTGGAAGTTATTATTAGACTTCGACAAATTTGTAGGGATGCTTCTTGGATTCATTAAGTATCCTCTGAATTATGGACCATGATATTCCCAAATCCCTTTCAGCACAACTGATCGAGGTTGTGGATGAGCCTCAGAGTAAGTTAGGGCAGGGGTGCTCAAACTTGAACTGCTGGCGATCTACCTCAATATTTTTAGAAGACTTACGATCGACTCTGGGAGGCTGCAAGTATGTGTGATGCAAGGTTATCGTACATATGCGATACACCCTACCTACCTACCTACCTACCCAGGTAGGGTGTACCGTACCATATATAGATATTAGCTTTCCTCACAATATACATTATTTTAGCTTGGTTTGGTTCAGTTAGGTTCTTTTCTATAATATCAATGAAAAAACTTATAGTTATTCAAAATTGCGAGTTTATTGGTTGTTACAAAACAAAAGAGTAACATATGGCGTTAAACTAAATTAAGGAGTGACTTTCGTTGTTTAAGCGTGGCACTGCATGTCCTCAGCATACTTTTCATAAGATGGTACGTAACCACTGAGTGCTAATCGCAAGCATGATGACATATGATCGTCAGTTAGTCGATTGCGATATTTTGACTCAATTATCTTCATTTCGGAAAATGCAGACTCGCACAAGTAAGTTGACCCAAACAACTTATTTTCAACAGAACATGAGTTCATATTAAACTCACTTGCTATTTCAGTAGCTAATTTCTCAATGTTTTTACATGAAAAAGGATAAATCATAAATGATATGGCTATATTTGCCAATATACTGCAATCATAAAAACGCATTCCGAATTGTCCCAAAATATTTGATAATTTAGTCTCATACGTATCAAAATTCAACTGAGAAATCCTTGCTTTTAGTTACGGAAAATGTTTCAGATCCTTTCTTTTCAGTTTCACAAGTTATAATTTACTTTTTAAAGCGTTTACTGCGCTAATCATCTCAATAATAGTTTTTTCTTTACCTTGAAGTTCCTTGAATGGTGTTTAAGTGCATTGTGATGTTAGTCAAAAATGCCAAATCAGCTTTTTCAACATCAGAGTGTCATCACCTCTTTCGTCTAGAAAAGCTGTCATTTCGGGCAATAATTCTTGAAACCTTTCTAGGAATTTTCCGTGACTTAACCACCTGACGTCCATGTGAAGAACTGAATCAGTGTGTTCAGCTGACTCCCTATCTTCCAACTGCACCTTAAAGAGCCGCCGTTGCAAGTTACGTGCACGGATGGAATTCACAATTTTTATTGCAACGCCCATAACTTTCTTCGTGTTTGAATTTTTTGAACACAAAACTTGTTAATGTATAATGCAATGGAATGAAAAAATGAAGGGAAATCTTCATTAGCTCGACACAATGCCACAAAACCGTTTTCGTTTTCAGTCATTGCTGGTGCTCCATCGGTTTTATTGCATATTTATATATTGGTAGCTTGACGTTTTCTACAAAATTGAAGAAAACGTCATATATATCTTCGCCACGGGTCTTCCCCTTCAAAGGAATGATTGTCAAAAATTCTTCCTTAGCTAACATGTCATTGAATACCATTCGAATAAAAATACACAGCTGGGCAGTGTCTGTCATATCGGTGGATTCTTCGAACTGTAAAGAAAAGTATGTACATTTCATGATATCATGTTTTAGTTAATAATCTGCCATATTCTGACTCATGACTTCAATACGCCTCGTAACAATCGGACGAGATAACTGAAGTTCTCTAATAGCATACATGGTTTCTGTTTTATTTTTTAAATCTCCAAATAAAGTCTCACCCGCTTCAATAAATACTTCCTTCACAACTTATCCATCTTCGAATGGTTTCTTGTGTTTCGCCAATATATGAGATATTTTAGATGACGGGATCGAAGCAGCATTTTATTATTTGGCTGGTCTTGTGAACATGGTTTGTTCTTTTTGCAAACAAGATATCAAATCACGTACTTCTCGTTTTCTTAATTCACTCTATGGCGGAAAATTCTTTTCATAGTTTTTATGAACCGTTTTATGATGCCTCTCTAAGTTACCACGCTTAGGTATTGCAACTGACGCATGACAAATAAGACAAATGCACTTATTCTTCACCATACAAAAAAAAAATTCTTCCTCCCAATCGTTATTAGAATGATACGTTTTAGATTTCTTCGCTGCACTCATTTTGTACTTTTTAATAATAAACTTTGTATCGACGTAGTATTGCCTTCAAGTTACAATTCAGAATGATTTCAATTCCTGCAATCGCAACATTTATATCGGTCTCGAATGTTTCCGTCAAACGCACCGCCCGAAATTTCTAGAAAACCGGTAAGAATAAAAAACGCGGCTTTTCTTTGACAAGTACCGCTCGTTTCCTTCGTAAAGCCTCATTTTGCCGCTAGCAGAGTGTTATTTTATAACGTAATACAATTTTGTAGTTTACTTACCTACTTATTGAAGATTTTTTTTCTTCTCGAGATCTACTCAAAAAGCACTCGCGACCGACTCGCGATCGACCGTTTGAGCATTAATTATGTTGACTTCTGTACGCACAGTTTGAAAAAAACCCGTCCTTTCAAAATGGAACTCAAATTTGAGTTTTCTTTCTCCGGAAGTTTTTATTATTCAACGGACTTACGTTTGGGTTTTTTCATTGAATGTTCTGCAGGTCTAACTAAAATTTTTATGACACTGACCATGAATCACAAATATATTTAAGATTTGCTCATTTGTGTATTCCATATTTCGTCAACTCAATTCAACACCAACATGGGAAATAACTAGAATCATTTTTACTTAATTCAATATGTATTATGCATTTTATGTGTTTCTTCCTTCCACAGAGAAAACCATGGCCTTCGTTATCAAATGTAACAATAATTTTCAGTTTTCGCATTATAACTCCGAGTGGATTGAAGTTTAGATATAAACAATCTTCCTGGGGTATATATATTTTTTCAAGAGAAGTCTACTTGAGCAATAAGAACATGTAATTTGAAAAAACGTAGTTTTTCCAGATCCTTCAGTTCAAACCCCTGAATTAATTTTGGCACACCCTGTATATTTTCACGATTTTTGTAGCGAATGCATTTATGACGCTGATATTTTCCTCATTTTTCGGTTCGAGGTTCTCAACTGATTATGGGATACCCTGTATATTTTCAGGATTTTTTTGCAGTTGCATTTAAAACGTCCATATTTTTTTCTTTGAAAGTTTCCGAAATTTTTTATTTTGTGCAATTCTCGAGAAATAATACTCTATCCGCGGCTCGTCCAGATAATTTTTTTTCTCAAAAAGTGAAATATATCAAAACCGTACAATTCATTCCAGTGAAGTGGTACATTTTTTATATCAGTATTGAGGGGGCACGTGAATTGAGGAAAAATATACAGGGTGTTCTATTCAAAATAAGAACGTCTATGTCAATTTCCAGCGTAATTCTGAATGGCAAGAAATTCAAAATAAGTTCAAAATGTAGTTAGTTGAAATTTAATTTAACTGTGAAAATTTCAGAAAAATATCTTATCCCATTCTTCATAAGCTTTTAATAGGTTATCTAACTCGAGTACTCCGGTATTGTTCAGACTATTTAACCAGATTTTTTCATGACACTATTGGTGATAACTTCATTAACAGCAACATTTATCTTTAATGATCACTAAATTGATTATGAACCGCTTCTCCCAGGTTATCACTCGTGGGGATTAACTGGGACGAGCTTTTCGTGATTATCAGCGATAGCTAACAAACGCTGTGGGCTCAAACTCTATGCTTTCACTTTATCTGAGGAAATATCTGAATATCCTAAAGTTTTTGAGCACAATATAGGCCATGTGTTGTGAACGTAATATTCCAGTTAACAGTTTTTTTCTAGTGCGAACTAAAGGAGAGGGTTATGGCGGGAAACCTTCCCTTTCGTATCGTTATGAATCAAAACAGTTGGCCGAGGGGCGAAAAAGATGCAACATCATTCACTACAATGAATCGCAAAGTTTAGAATAATGAAGTCCTTTAGACAATATGGGCAGGATCATAGTTTTATAGAGTTCCCCCGTTAAAACTGGCTTCGGGAACGGGGAGGAAATGTCTCGCCATTTAAAAAACGCAAGTACCATGAAAAATAATTAATTGTGCTTCAAAACAGACATTTATGCTTAATCGTTGTATATTCACGAAATTTCGAGAGTCATCTCCGTTCTTTTGTTGGTTTAACAACTAGAATAAGAACCTATTGAATAGGTGTTAAAATGATCATAAAGAGAAATTAATGGTTAATGTTAACACTGCATCTGAAGCGTTAGAATAAGGGGACGTTTGGTTTTGTTTATAAACATTTATATCGGTTCCGTAATACGTGGGAAAATGTTTAATATCTTCATCGCCTACAAACCAAGGTGAGGTAGATTTTATTTTTAATTGCATGATGGTATGCGGCAATGATGAGCCAACAAGGACGAAACTGCAGCAGATTGCTTTGTAAGAGGGTATCGAATTGTGGCAATTGTTGTAGATATTCAATCAATTTCTACCTTTTACCTGTTGCGGTTATTGGAATCCTGAGATTGCGTCATAATTGGATATTAAATTCTGAAATGAAATGTTATTGATTGCCATGCAATTGAGTAACGAGTTGGCCTGTGATTTACCAGATATAACTTTTCCTATCCCAATCATTCACATCATATATTCTCTTAAAAATTCCCGTGAAAAAAATACGGAATTATAGGGAAAGCAGTAGAAGTTTCTATTTTCATTTCCAATTATTGTAATGAATCACATTCGCCAAATGATTGAAAAATCGTATTGTCAACAATGAAAATTGGTTATGTTACGACAATCAATTGATTTTGATCTGATATTCTGTTATAATATTCAGGATGCAGGATTCCGCAATCCTGATAAAAGTTACAGTGCCTACCTACGTGATTAATTACACCTGTATTCATCTATGGGAGGTGATTAAAAAGTTATTGGATCCATATTTTATTTGATCTCTTATTTGATATTAGCTGACGCGATAAACATTGTTCAATCAACATTTCAATAAAATTCCAGATTTCCTTTAGTTCAGTTGATTCCATCACAGAATGAAACACAAAAATATTTAATGAAACATGTTGTAGGAAAATACGTACAAAATAAAATAAGGTTTTGTTTTTAAATTATTTCTATTGGAAGATAGGTGCCTCGATTAGTATTTTTGGTTAGTTATAATAATTGGCTCATTGCTCTCAAGTTTCTCAAATTATAATGTAATAAGAATCATAATCATGAAAATATGGAAGGTTGTACCCTATTTCAGAAACCATTTCTTCCGTATAAAATATACGACAGAAGTTAGTTACAAAGCTCATAAATAAAGTTTCTGGTTTTATTTGAAACATCAGTACACGATGCATGAGGCGGAGAATGTTGTTTGAGGTGAATTAACACCTCAACCAGTATTCTTAAGGCTAACAACGTTAATATACAAGGTGTTACATAATACTGTCACAACCGGAGGGGGTAAATCTACGTGCAATTTCAAGAAAAAAAGTTCATATAAACATAGGTCCACAAAAACTTCGTTACGGAGCTACTAGGTGTTGAAATTTCCGGAAAAAATTGTTTTTTTCTTCAAAACTCCTGCAGTTTTTGAGATATTTAGCCCAAATTTGGAATGCAAGCTATTTTTCACAACCTCCATCATTACACGTCCTAGATTTCAACTGAAATTCACAAGGTGTTTTTTTTTCCGAGGCCATGTCTCCTTTTGCCCTTTCCAACTTTTTTGCAGTACGCCACTGATCAGCGTTCAATCAATTTTCGTCATCTTCGCTCAATTTAGATGAAAATTTCGAGTGAAAAATTATTGAATATGAATTATTCGAATTGTATGTTATTCGCTAAATAGAAAAAATAATGGATATACTCGATAGGTATGCCCAAAATTTGCTTTTATTTTGATAGACTCAACTTATACTTATTCAATATCAAACTAAAAAAGAACAAATAAAAACTAAATAAATTGCTGGAAGTGTCCTCTACCTGCAAGAATACCGGCCTCTGTCTTTCTTCGCATATTATCATGCACTCTTTGAAATATTCCTGGGGAATTTTTTATCGTGTCACAAGAGATTATTATTCGATTTCTCAATTCTTCTACAGTGTTCACTGGAGTGGTATAAACTGAACTTTTGAGATATCCCCATAAGAAAAAGTCTGAACTATTTAAGTCTGGGGACCTAGGAGGCCATGGTTCTGGCCCACCCCGACCTATCCATCGGTTGTTAAATGTATTATTCAAGAATTTCATTTATTTTTTCATTATGTTTCTCACCAAAAGTGGCACATCCTCGAGCAATAAAGGTAACTCCTCCTCAAGAAATTGCCCATAAGCGGGACCGTTTAGTCTGTTAGGCAAAAAAAATGGCTAATCAAATGATTTCCATTTATTCCCAGACATTTAGTGAGAATTGTTCTTGATTATGAGATCCTTCAATCAAATGGGGGTTTTCCTCAGCCCAATAATGATTATTGTGAAAATTTCTGATAGCAGTTCTCGAAAAGTTAGCTCCGTCTGTGAACATTATTTCACTATCAAAATGAGCATTTTTTCTAATTTTATCTAAGAATCATCGGAAGAAATTCAGTCTTGAAAGAAAATTTCGAGGAAGTAGAGTTTGGACGCATTGAATATGAAACGGGTACAATAAAAATTCGTGGAGAATCCTTCAAACTAGAACATCTGAAATATTCAACTGATTTCCAATTTCTCTTGTACTCACGTGAGGAGTCAAATCAATACAATTCAAAACTGCTTCCCCAATATTTGGAGTTATCATAGTTTGAGTTGCACCTTTTAAATGATTATTTGAAGTAAAAGTACCAGTTTTCCTCAACTTCAGTGGATTCAGCCAATTAGGCGTTAGTAAAATTAGCCATTTTTTCTTACAGCAATAACTTCAAAAGTCTTAAAACTAATCGTTAATTTAATGAACAATTTGAGCAAACACTGGTTCAACCTAAGCAATTTTCAAAATAAATAAATAAATGAAAAAATCAAAGCTCACTAGTCATTTTTTTAATTAGAAGTGCTTTCAATTCAGCGAATGCATACAATCGTTTAATAATTTTTTGTTTCGAGAACGGTCGGAGATACGAAAAAACTACAAGTGTCAAAAAAGTTTCTAAATTGAACGAAGATGACGAATAAAAGTTTAAAAGTGTAAAAGAAGACATGGCTCCGGAAAAGAAAACACCTTGTAGATTCTAGTTAGAATTTAGGACGTGTAATGATGGAAGGCTGTAAAAAATAGCTTGCATACTAAATTTGGGCTGAATATCTCGAAGACTGCAGGAGTTTTGAAGAAAAAAAAACAATTTTTTGGTGTAATTTTTGCTTTCAATTCTTCCATATTTGGAGGAGAAGTTAAAAGTCTCTGCGGTTTTTGATTTTTTTGGATTTATTTTGCCTCGTCTGGCAATGAAATTATTTTATGGTACTGGTAAAACAGTTTCAATGAGAAGTGGGTATGAAGCCATTGAAGTGCTTGACCTCTCGTTTACGGTCATAGTTGATTCAGTGGTAGCTTTTGTAATATTGCGATCAGGCACAATATTACCAGATTAATTTCGACTCATGAAACACAGGTTGTTGATTAGCTACACCATCATTTGCCGTAACATTTACAATATTTTTTTCGTTAACACCCTGTCAATCACTAACGACGTATTTGCGAACCTATGGTTATATGAACTTTTTTCATGAAATGACTTCAGCAATCCCCTCCTTAAATATTGCTGTGTTTTTTTTAAGCACCCTGTATAGGCCTAACGCTTGTAGTTTTGAAGCCACCAGATATGTTTGGCTCAGTTCTAATTTTTACATGTGCTTGGTTAAACAAATATCCTATTTGCGAATAAGTAACCACTCCGTCTGGATGATTTTCAACCACTAAGAGATTTCCTGGTTAAAGTAGGTTTTTAGATATTTACATCCTGTACCTACCAACAATGAGGAGGCAGATAAAGCCCATGAAAGCCCATTATTATTGTTGGAGCCATACCGATGGAAGATAGAACTACCCGTCGATCCGGCGACAAACATATTAATGAAGGTAAATCTCTCTAAGGCAAACATTTGATTTTATTGGTAACATATCCAAAATATATGAAACATATCAATAATACCAAGTCGGAGATAAGTGATAGCTCTACAACATTTCGTTGTTTATGAATTTATCATCTATCTTTGAGGTTAGAAGCATAGAACTATTATGTTCTTTTCTCACACAGGAGACATACCACTTTGAATTCTGGCCAACAACCCATAAAACAAAAATAGGTATACGAATAAAGATTGATTCTCTTCAGACATATTTATGTTAATCGTATAAACGTATAATGCCTTTATGACTAGACTACCATGCCAACGCAAATACATGATTTATATATTCTGCCAGAAGAACGACACCCAGCTAGAGCGTGTAAACTCGGTGCCACAAGTTAGTACAAAGAGAAGAACAAGTTCTCTATTGATATGGACTTCAAATTTATTGGTATGGACTTCACCAAGTAGCTTCCGATCAGAGTCAAAAGGTGTGCACCCCACTCAGCCGCTCAGTGCTTGAAATTTAGTGAAATTATACATAAATCGATAGCCAATTATCAATTTAAGTAATGTTTTGTTGAAAATTTACTAATGAACAATTTGTTCCACATAAAAATTCACAATGGAAATAATTCAATTTTATTGTTTATCCAATTTTAATTCAAAAAGGGGTCTTCTGGAAGGGATACGAAACAGAGTGAGCACTATTTAGCTTCTCTTACAACCGTAATTGCCATTTACATACGATGTGGGTAGTTGTTTTACAGGAACCACTTCTAACGTCTCAGGAAACTGGAGTAGGATTCTCGAAACTGGTGGAGTGTGTAAACGGCGGTGACGGCCAATCGAGCGCGGAGAAATCTCGGACCGCGCCTTGTTCGCTGATGAATCCACGCCCGTCGCATACCTTTACCCTAAGCCCTGCAACTAGCGCCTCTCGCGTTTGCATTATGCATGCATGCTGAGAGGTGTAGGTTCACAAAATAAGAATATACTCTAAACGATTGGCGTTATGAATGATCACTTGAATCGCAAGTACAATCTTGATAATAGAGTATTGTTAATAACTAAATGTTTCATGTTCAATATATGGAAGTGTATTGTAATTAGTTGAAGGAATTTACTAATGGAGGAAAATCATTATTGTTAAATGAATATACATGGATTCCTAATTTTTTCGCTTTAGCAGAATACATAGCTCAAACTTCCTTTCTACTCCATTAACTGTATTATAAATTAAATTTGCGGAAACTTCAGAGTCAAGTTTCAATAATCCTTCTCCTCAAATCTTCTTCATTAATTGATGGAGTAATGTAAACTTGATATTATAGATATCCCCCAAATCAGAAATCAAGGGGAGTCAGATGTGGCAAACAAGCAGGCCACTGCACGGATCCGTTGGTTCTTATTTATCTTTGTATAAATGTAACATTCAGCCAGTTATTATTCAACCTTGAATACCCTTGCCTTTGAAATTAACGTAGATGTGCATGCGGGGTTTTTCTGAAACCTTAAATTCTTCAATGATTTTATTGCTTGTAGAGTTAATTAAGAATATTTTTTACTTCAAAATTATTTAATTTTGAGGAAGAACGAAGTTTTATTTTGTAATTTAAAAAGTATAGGCAATAACAAAAATAAAACATTCCGAGCAAAAAGCAAAACAAAATTCTGAAAAATTAAAACTATGTTTTCTTTTTTAATTCTATGAATCTCGCATACAAATTTTTCACACGACTCACATTTGTTATTAACTTTTTCATCAGTTTTAAGTGGATACTAGTAACATCTTGCGATCATTGATCTTTATA
Source organism: Cryptolaemus montrouzieri (assembly GCA_013387265.2). Taxonomy (NCBI): domain Eukaryota; kingdom Metazoa; phylum Arthropoda; class Insecta; order Coleoptera; family Coccinellidae; genus Cryptolaemus; species Cryptolaemus montrouzieri. Next base: position 35,131,605 of record JABFTP020000103.1, read on the forward strand.
CCGCAGTCTTTGTAGGATTGCCAGAGTGCTTTCGGTGGAATCAACTGACATTAAGCTTGGGTAACTGTTGCCACTTTTTAAAAACAAAAAAATATATGACCTTGGGGCCTCCATAAGACTCCGCCTGAATGTTTAAGGGACACCATCTTGTTGGAAGTATACTCCCATCAATTTTTGAGAATATCACCAAGGTATTCAATTGATATATTGTTGTACTTAATTTAATCAAAAATTACGTCTATGAAATATGGGTCTAGCGTTCTATTATTGTAAATACACACACGCTGAAATTTTCTACTACATATTCCAGGTTTCCTTGGCTCCAGAATCATTGGTTGTTTTGACTAATAACCTCGTTATTGAATGAACATTCATATATGTAAATGGTGAAGTTCCAAGTCCATGTATAAATTTTCTTTGATTTTTTCCTTATAGAAGGGACTTCAGAAATGAAACATTTTAATTTTTCGACGTTTCGGCTCCATATTTCGGCTATCTTCAGGAAAACTACATTTAAAAGGCTTTAAAATTTTTGCCACTTACATTACTGTCTACATATTAAAAATTAAAAGAAATCTAGATTATAATTCCTTTCAGTTGACTACGCTGAGAGCTCTCAGCGTTCATCATGTAGTCAACTAAATGAAATTATAATCTAGATGGTGCTGGTTCATACAAAAAGGCACAAGGCGGCATTATCTTTTTTAAATAAATAATAATAAATGTCTTCTTGCTCTTGAGCAGGTTCAGCTCATGAATTGTATGTAACCTTTTTCGTCGAATGTTTTTTGCAAACATATTTGTTACATTCACAGACATGGAAGTTCTATTATTTTTCTTAATACCGCATAAAAGCAAATCTTCCTTTTTATGGAAAAAATAGCTTCTGCTCGATTTGGCACTTCCTTGTACTTTTCTAAAAAAACCTTTATATCTCTAGGAAGGTTAGTGAGTGTAGCTCTTTGTTTCAAGTATTCCTCCATGAGTGACAAAGTTGAGTTGAATGTGAATGTTCTTCTTACAGTCTTGTGATTGGGATTATTGACCTTAAACATCTTGAAGGAATTGATTCCAGCCACATCAAGGAGTCGATGAAAAATGACTAAAGGCCGACTTCGAGTTGTTCTAGAAGTAGAGCAGCGAGTACACATCAGATCACCAGTGTCTACACTCCCTTTTGTCGCATTGTAGTCCATTATATGATTAAGTTTACCTGCTTCAGCATCAGTTTCATCTATCTTCATGCATAGTGAACAAAACAAGGACTCTTTTTTTTCTTGGTAACCATGGACACCAATGTTGTATGAGGTTGGGCACCAAACATGTAATTTCTTGGCATCAACCTGAAATGTTTTTCAACATACTGAGGAGGAATCTCTTTTCTGTTGCTTCACTTCAAAACCAACCGAAAATTTCAAAATTTGCAATAACTCGTAAACGAAGAAATTAGCTTAAATCTGTTTGCTGCAAGAATTCCTCACGCAAAAGGAATACGGGGAAGGAGGTTATTTTCCTCTATTCAGAAAGTTTAAGATAAATGCAGTACTAAAACGTCGAAATCTGTCCAACCTGTATATTATGAAAATGAAATAAAAAAAAATGATTTTTGAAGAATTGTAACCTTATGAAAGCCTTTAAGAATTTGATAAGGATGAGAGTTTGACATTTTGTTAACTGAAGAAGAAATACAGCGGATTGCTATCAGTTCAAAGTTCACTAAAGAAGAATGGTTTTTCGTTATCTATCGACAAACCTCATTCCATTAGACTTTTGGTATGAACATCTGAGTAACGCAACGTTGCTCAATTTTTAAATAAATCCGTTTTCTTGAATCAAATTTTCCTAAGTCAGAGGTTTAAAAAATGAATTCAGGAGTAAAGACATTAAAAAAATTGTCATGTAATACATAACTGTACTCAGGCAGATATGGGTTGTCCAATTAGGTTAGGTTAGTTATAACAAGAGTGTTTATATTAAAATTAATTGACTTGCGATGCGGGAGGGTAAAGGGGTGAGTTGCAACTTTTTGACATTACGATATTATTATTATATTTATATATAGGGTGCGCCAGGAAAACTGAACAATTTTTTTTCCTTTATAACTTTCGCAATTTTAGAGCTAGATCATTCGTTCTTGCTTCATTGGAAAGCCAAAGGACTAGGTTTTTCAGAAATTGTATCGAAATTAACTTTCGGTATAATCCAATATGGCTCATTCGAAAATGAGCAATATTTCAAAATAGCTGGAACGTTTTTTTTCACAAAAAAAATTCGAATGGGGTATTAACTCGATAATTCAGTATTTTCTGAACAAATTGTTCAATATTTTCAAGATCAATATGTCAAATTGACATATTGATCTTGTAAATATTCCAAGAATTGGTAAAAGAGTAGCGTGAAGCTTTTTTTTCATTCTGATTTTCAGCGGAAATAGAAATATTTTTTTTACCTCATGGCGTTGCACTCCTGAAGTTGTTGTCTTTTTCATGGATGTTCTAAAAAGGCAAAGAACCATTTATTACTAAAACTAACCTAAAATTTGAATTCCGTTCGAATTCAAAATGGCCGACTTCCTCAATTATTAACAATTTTTCCAGCGCATTAAAAAAGTTTTCGCGGTCGAAATTAATCATTTGCGTAATTCACTAGATTGAACTTTTACCATTATTTTGAGTGGTCGAACTTGAATATTGATTTAGAATTGTGCTAATTGTTGTCAATAATGTTTCTCTTCTTCACCATCATATGCACTTCCAGTTGTGAAACTTCTGAACATAGACATGAACGAAAAAAAATGAAATATCATCGAGTTTTAGATGACATCTGACGTTTGAAATTGTTAACAATGGTTTCAACAAATGAGGATAAGCGTTTCATTGAATGTTTATTTGTGCGTGGCTATACTGTTAGGCAAATATTACGGCAATTTCTAGCCACTAATTACAAAAGTACAATCAATGATCTGGAGGAAAAATTTCGGACACAGGGTCATTAGGAAGAAGGTCAGGTACTGGTGCAGCTAGAACTGTTAGAACACAGGTACTCGCCTTTTTCATAATCTATTTTAAGCATTAACTCTACATTTTTTGTATTACAAACTCAATTGACAATTCCAGGATACCATTCAGCGAATTTCTGCGTTAGCAGTCAGCTCTATCAGAACTCTAGGAACCAGCTGTTTTCCAAATGTCTCAGAGATGCCAAATTTCAAAAACCTCTGTGAGAAGAATAATAAGACACGATTTGGTTCTCTTAAGTATTTTCGGAGGCACTATAATTCTCAATTGACTCAAGCTGTCGAAAACAGCCAGAATGAGAGAATTTTTGTTCCGACGAATGAAATCAAAAGGAATGTGCCTTTAATTCGGTTTCAGAGGGAAAGACAAAATTTTTCCAGACATCTAATGGTCTCTGCCGGTTTTTCGAGGAACTTTAAATCAAATATCATTTTTATAGAACAAGGCATAAGATTAGATTCGGAAAATTATTGTCACATAATTCTCGTACAGTTGCCACAAGCTGAAAATGAACGGTTGAGAAATTGAGTAGCTTTTTGTATGATTTTTATTAGTTCAAATCTTCTTGGGAATTGTTCAATTTTTTCCATATTCTTCTGAAAACGTTTGTCAAAGAAATGAAAAACCAGTACTACATCACAAAAATCGCTACTTACTCTCAACTGGCTGTCAGTGTACATGGTGTCCCAAATTAGTTGTATCTAAATGAAATAAATTTCAATTCATTTTAGGATTGAGCCAGATGTCATACCAGTCACTCTACTATGGATTTTCTGAGACAACGCGTTGACGATATCATCGAACCAGAACAATGGCTCCCAAATAGTCCCGATCTCAATTCGTGCGACTATTTTCTGTGGGTTCATTTGGAAGAAATGGTGTATGAAAATGGTATTATTACCAATAATTGTGAGGAGTTGAGGAAAGAATGTTGGAACAATCTTGATCAAGAAGTAATTTCGAGATCCATAGAGAGCTGGATAAAACGGATGCAGATGATTGTGGATGCCAATGGAGGTCAAATTCCATTCTGAGTACTTGATTCTTTTTGTTGAATGTTTTTACTCATGTAATTTGTTAAACAAAATCATGTCGTATTATTATTCTCGCAGAAGTTTTTAACAGTTGGCATCTCTGAGATATTTGGGAAACAGTCATCCTGATCTTCTTCATAATGACCCTGTTGTAGGAAATTTTTTCTCAAGATCATAGATTGTACTTCTTTTGTAATTAGGGGTTGGAAATTGGCGTAATATTTGCCTAACAGTATAGCCACTCACAAATAAACATTCAATGAAACATTTGAATTGTGGAGGCCGTTACTTGATGTAGATCCATGATATAAATGAGATGAAAACAGAAGGTTTAACTTTAATCTACACTTTATTTGTTAAAAATTCGACGACGTTTCGCTGACACAGCAGCTTTATCAAGAATGAAAAATAGAATGAAGAGTATGGTATTATAAACAAATCGTAGAACAAGTTGGATGAACTCAGGAAAATGCCATTGTACAGTTAGTATGAAAGGTAATAAAACTAATTAAACAAGTTAAGTAGGGTGAGTAATTCAAATCTACCTGTTAATCAAAAGCTTGTCCGAATGTTTGTATCTATTTATTTCTAATATTTTTGAACTTTTGATTTTATATGTAATATGTCAAAGTTTTTATTGAATGAATGGTTTTCTTTTATTAGGTGGTTTGAATAATTTGAATCAGATTTATTTTATCAAAGCTACGTTTATGTTCAGATGTTCTTAGCTTTGATATAAAATAAATCTCCTAGATATTAGAAATTCTGACAACATTCGGACTTTTGAATGAACATATGAATTACTCACCCTACTTAACTTGTTTAATTAGTTTTATTACCTTTCATACTAACTGTACAATGGCTCGGTGGATTTTCCTGTTATTCATCCAACTTGTTCTACGATTTGTTTATAATACTATACTCTTCATTCTATTTTTCATTCTTGATAAAGCTGCTGTGTCAGCGAAACGTCGTCGAATTTTTTCAAATAAAGTGTAGATTAAAGTTAAACCTTGTGTTTTTATCTCATTTATTCAATGAAACGCTTATCCTCATTTGTTAAAACCATTGTTAACAATTTCAAACGCCAAAAACAAGCAACACCATGATAAAATTCGTGTTCAAACCAGATGTCGTCTAAAACTCAATGACATTTCATTATTTTTTGTTTATCATAGAGTTTAATGCATGCAGTCTATGTTCAGAGGTTTCACAACGGGAGGTGCATATGATGGTGAAGAAGAGAAACATTATTGACAACAATTAGCACAATTCTGAATCAATATTCAAGTTCGACCCCTCAAAATGATGGTAAAATTTCAATCTAGGGAATTACGAAAATGATTCATTACGATCGCGAAAACTTTTTTAATGCGCGAGGAAAATTGTTAATATTTGAGGAAGTCTTCTTAGAACAACCATAAAAAAAACAACAACTTCAGGAGTGCCAAAACCATGAGGTGGAAAAAATATTTAGATTTCAGCTGAAAATCAGAATGAAAAAATTCTTCAAGCTACTCTTTCACCAATTCTTGGAATATTTTTAAGATCGATATGCCAAATTGTTCAGAAAAGACTGAATTATCGACTGAATGCCCCATTCCAATTTTTCAGTGAAAATTTCGATCCAATTCCTGAGAAACCTAGTCCTTCGGTTTTCCAATGAAGCAAGAACGAATGATCTAGCTCTAAAATTGCGAAAGTTATAAACGAAAAAAAAATGGGTGGACACATTTCAGAAAATGAATCTGTATTAGTTATTTACAACATTTAAAACACACAAAGTGCAAATTGAGGTAGATTAGAGTTCCTGAGCAGGACAACGTTTGCGGGGTCCACTAGTTCCCATTAAAGTGTCAAAAGAAATTAAACATTAATTAATAGTATATTTTCTTCATATTCTTAAATTTCGAGCATGTGTTAGAGTCCATTTCATTTGTTTCTTTTACTGCCGCAATTATCCATATCTAAAAAAATATCGCACTTCCTATTTGAATGTGGTCATGAAAATCTCAAATGCAGTTTATGTGATAACATCACCCTAAAAGTACATCCTATCTACCCACCTATCTCAGCCCAACTGACATATTATTTCCCCGGTTTAATCGTTAAATCGCAGGTGTTAAATATTATTTTCCCAGCGTGGATATCCCGTACTTTCGTTTGGATTCATGTAGTGCATTAGAGTATCATAAATTGTGCAATGTACAGAGTTGGATTATGTACTGGTCATATTTGATATTTCTGGATTTGAACTTTATGGATGATGCAAATGATTCGAGATACATTCCAAAATATTACTCTGGACAATCTCAATAACGTGAGGAGTAAATTGAATCATAAATTTGAGAAGAAGGTAGACACTTTAAACATTTTTCATAACGTGTAAAAGCCACCTTTTCACGGATATTGTTTCTACTAAGAACCTGTTGGAAATTTTAGTGCAAAATTTGGATAAGAACGTGAAAATTGTAGCATAAAATACGAATTCATTTTTATATTTGAATTTGGGAGGCTTCTACTGGGTAAGATTCCATTATGAATAATAAAAAACAAACGAGTACTGTGTTTTAAGGAATTTTACTTAATAATTGCGATTCTTAACGCGTTTCACTACACCGTAGCTTCTTCAGACGAATGAATGTACAGAAAATAAATGAGAATATAAATATAAATGTTCTCGAGTAATTATTTATTGGGTTGCCTCTTCTTAAGTGGTTATTTATGACAGGTATATCCAATAAAATTAAGGAATAGATTGCTCCCCGAAGAGATTCAATAGAGGTGAAGGGCTTAAATCGACTTGTTCATGGATAAGTTTACCTGAGTGTTTGTATTTATTTATTTCTAAAGTTTCCCAAAGATCTACCTTCCAATATTTATTATCTGTATGCAAAATTTGAATCTGTGGGTCGAAAGAGTGATTATTTTCCTAGAGATGATTCGCGTAATTTGAATCTGATTTTTATTTGAAAAACTGCGTTTATGTTCCGATATTCTAATATTAAAATTTCGATGTGTTCTACCAATGTAGAAATTATCACAGTCATTGCAATTCAATCTATAAATACCTGATTTACTGTTTTTACCTGATGTGGTTTTATTATTTTTATATATTTGCCTAAATTATTATTAGTTTGGAAAGCTATGTTGAAATTATTGCTACTCAAGAATGATTTCAGTTTCTCACTTGTAATGCCGACGTAGGTTAAGGTGTTGAATTTTGTTTCAATTTATCGACAGAGTAAACTTCATTCAGTGCGATTCTACTTTGTTTTTATTTAAAATATTATTTATTAGTTTGGGATTGTAACCATTATTTTTGGTTATTTCTAGCTTGATTATGGGCAATCCGTTAAGTCCTTTGTTAGCAGAAATATTCATGAATAATTTAGAGAAATTAATTCATAATCATCCACTCAGTAAATATTGTTTATACTGGTATCACTATGTAGACGATATCATTATTTGCTTCACAGGAACAGATAGACAGTTAAAATTTTCGAAAATCATATAAATTCATTACATCCAAAAATTGGATTCACAACCGAAATAGAAAGCAATAATTCGATAAATTTCCTAGACGTAACAATTTCGAATGAAAATGGAAAATATATCTTCGCAATTTACCATAAGCCGTCACATACAAATATTATAATACATAACTCGTCGTGTCATCCGTATCAACATAAAATGTCAGCATTCAATGGTTTTATTCATAGATTGATTAACATCCCGTTATCGTCAGAAAATTTCAACAAAGAATTAAATTTGATTAAACAAATAGCCAAAAATAGTGAAAAAAAAATAGAATCGCATTGAATGAAGTTTACCCTGTCGATAAATTGAAACAAAAATTCAACACCTTAACCTACGTTGGCATTACAAGTGAGAAACTGAAATCATTCTGGAGTAGCAATAATTTCAACATTGCTTTCCAAACTAATAAGAATTTAGGCAAATATATAAAAAATAATGAAACCACATTTATATTTATATTCTCATTTATTTTCTGTACATTCATTCGTCTGAAGAAGCTACGGTGTAGTGAAACGCGTTACGAATCGCAATTATTAAGTAAAATTTCTTAAAACACAGTACTTGTTTGTTTTTTATAATTAATTTTCAACTCATAATGTAGTAAAAATATTTATAGGAACACCTAACCGATTTCAATAGGTATTAGAATTGTCTTTAATTTGCAGTAACTACATACAGAGTGCTTTATTTGAAATAGGAAATGGAAACTGTTCTGGTAAGATATGTAGTGATTTGCAGAAACTTATCTCGGGTAACCACGTTCAAAATGATGAGAAACATAGGAAATTTTATTTAAGAAAACATAATTTTGATATAAATATTTGTAATGAAGCTTCCTGTATCAGGTGGGGCAATTAAAACGAAGACTTAATAACTGCTAAACTATTCGTTTCTGGACAAAAAGAAGAAACTGGTCAATTTTTGTCTTTTAACACAAGGTGATTTTATTTTACATCAACTCCCTAAGCAGGGGTGCACAAAACTCAATTTTTTGAATAGGGAAGATCATTGGAAAGCTCTTTTGATTCTCAACACAAATATGTATTAATTTTTGAGTTTCAACATAATCGGAAGAAGATACAGGCTGGTTCGTAAAAAGACGAGCTATTTTCAGTGATTGCAAAAACTGTTGTTTTCGAATGAACATTACCCGAAATACTGTTGTATTTTGGGTAAAAACATTTTTAAGCAGTGGTGTTTCCACTACACCCCCGTAGACACCCCCTCAGATGAAGGTGTGAACCCCTCGAATCTCAAATTATCTGATAACACTGAACGAATTTTCAAATCCGATTACATTTCAATGAGGATACAGGGTGGATCATGGAGAAATTCATACACAGTATAAGAGCCTCTTCATAAAGAAGCGATGATCACTCCGTGTCATCGGTTGAATCGCAATAAATTTTTTCCATATGTGTACTGATGGAACGCAGATATGGGAAGACAACTACTAGGGTAATTGCTTCTGACGCCTCTGACGCCTCTGACCGCATACGCAATCGATCGTCGTATGTGAAAGGCCTCTAACAGCATGGTATCCAAGGTTGAAATGAAACGAACTTAAGTAAAGTTCTCGTTACAGAAAAGTATTCATTCGAAACCACACAGATGTGATGCAGATTTCTCAACAACAAATGCGGCAGTTTTTGTTTTTTCCCAGATTGCTTGCATCTGATGAATGAAATTCGAATTAGTTTGTTTGTTCATCTTGCTGCGTTTCACACTCTCGGGTTGCATCCATACCATTATAATGGTTTATTCAATAGCTGAAAGAGTAGAAAATATTAAAATTTTTTTCAGCAATAGTACTTGTGCAAATAGGGTAGCTGATATTTCCAATGAAAGCTATGACGACAAACATGTATACCAAGTACATTTTGGAGTTGGTGGAAAAATTTAGAGAAAATGGTTCTATTCTGAATAGGCAAAGAAAGCATGTCCAAGGACCCATACGAAAAGAGGACATGGAAACCGCGTTGCTTGAGCAAGTAGTGATCGATCCCACTCTGAGTACAAAAAAAGTGGAATTGGTGTGAGCCGAAGAACTATTGGACGAGTTTTCAAACAATACAAATTCTATCCGTATAAAATGAAGATGGTCCAGGAATTGAATGAGGACGACTTCAAGCGCAGAGTGCACTTCTGTGAAATAATAAATGAGCGAATCGCAAACAATACCCACTATCTCTACATGATTGGCTTCTCCGATCAATGTACTTGTTTTTTGAATGACACTGTAAATAGTCATAACTACCAGTTCTTGTCGGACTCTAATCCCAGAATCTTTCGTGGAGTACATACCCAATATCCTGAAAAACTGAATGTTTGGGTTGGCATTTATGGGAATCGTCTGATTGGAACATTTTTCTTACCAGAAAATCTGAAAAGTGAAATGTATCTCTAACTACTTGAAGAACTGATCAATCCGGCCATAACTGAAATTTTGGAAAATGATATTTAGAAGACGGTATTGTGTTTCAGCAGGGAGGTGCCAGTTTACACTTCCTGATCGACAATATAATAATAGAAAAATTTATTGCACACTTCAAAGAATACGTACAAAAAGAAGACATTCGTATCAATGCTCTTCCATGCCCCCTGAGTTTATATAGCAATTAGGTTAGGTTAGTTTACAGTAGAATATCTAGATCGAGAATTTCCTGATCCATGGATCGGAAGAAGAGGCCCTACAGAAAGACCCCCACATTTTCCCGACTTGTCACCATTGCATTTTTTTATGGGGCCCTTAAAGAATTAAATTTATAAAACTAATCCAGCAGATTTGGCGGATATACGACAACGGATTGTATTCGAGTGCAATCGTATAACCCCTGAAATGCAACGTAATGTCCGGGAACGTTTCGAGCAAAATTTGTATTTGCATTTGGAAGTTGGTGACCAATGAAATGTAACAGGTATAATAAATTCAATTGTTTTCTCAATTTTTCATTTAAATTTTTTCCCTACTCACAAACATTGGAGGGTGTCAATCCAAAGCACTACTGCTTGAAAATATTTTTTCCCAAAATACAACAGTATTTCGGTGAATGTTCATTCGAAATCGAGAGATTTTGCAATCACTGAAAATAACTCGTCTTTTGACGAACCAGCCTGTATCTTTCCCCGAATATGTCAAAACTCAAAAATTATCACACATTTGTGTTGAAACTCAAAAGAGCTTTCCAATGAGAAATCACTCAACCTACCTTTCTTATTCAGAAAATTGAGTTTTGTGCACCCCTGCTTAGGGTGTTGATATAAAATAAAATCACCGTGTGTTAAAAGATGTTCCCCTCCTAACACAAATTGAATTTTTTCTGCTTTCTGTCCAGAAATGAATAGTTTAGCAATCTAACCAAAATCAGTAGACCTCTCATACACTGTATGCTATTAATTCACCCTGTATCTTCATCACAATGCAGATGAAGCAAAAATTTTGTCTGCAATATTCTAAAATTCTAAAACCTTTCTATTGAGTTATTATTCAAACTAACTGATCAATCCGAAGATTTGAGGGATTGACACGCTCATCTGAGAGGGTGTCTGAGGGGCTGTAGTGGAAGTATCACTGCTTAAAGATATTTTTTGCCAAAGTAGAACAGTATTTCGGTGATTGTTCATTCGAAATCGACAGATTTTACAATCACTGATAATAACTCGTCTTTTGACGAACCAGCCTGTATCTTCCGAATATGTAATAAGTGGGACCGTTTAGTCTGTTAGGCAAAAAAATGGTCCAATCAAATAATTTCCAATTATTCCGACCCGGACATTTAGTGACAATTGTTCTTGATAATGAGATTCTTCTATCAAATGGGGGTTTTCCTCAGTCTAATAATGATTATTGTGAAAATTTGTGGTAGCAGTTCTCAAAAAGTTAGCTTCGTCTGTGAACAATATTTCACTATCAAAATGAGCATTTTCTCTAATTTTTTCCAAAAACAATCGGCAGAAATTCAGTCTTGAAGGAAAATCTTGAGGAAGTAGAGTTTGGACGCGTTGAATATGAAACGGGTATAATATAAAGTCATGGAGAATCCTCCAAACTAGAACATGTGAAATATTCAACTGATTTCCAATTTTTTATTGTACTCACATGAGGATTCAAATCAATACAATCCAAATCAAAACTGCTTTCTCAATATCTGGAGTTCTCATAGTTTGAGTTGCACCTTTTAAATTATTATTTGTAGTAAAAGTACCAGTTTGCCTCAACCTTCTGTGGATATTTGAAAATATTCGCCTGTCTGGTGTTACTCGATTTGGAAAGAGCACCTGATATAATCGCCTATCTTCTGTTGTGTGAAAATCTGACCTGTGTGCTCAATTACTCAGTTTGAAATGAATTTAAAGGAAATATCATTATCATTTCGAAAGAAAGCAGTGATATCGTTCTATAGCAAGTGATTTGGATATTAGAATTTTCCTCAGAAATCACGTCAAAAAGTCGATACATCATATGTTCTTCATAGAAAAATTTGGGGAAGATTATGGGGAGATAGAGAACAGGGATCCACCCCATTCAGTTTATACAGTGCTTTCAAAAGAAAACGAACATCCTTGAATAACTCGTCTGGCTTGGATTTTCTGCAATAAGTCGATCTATGATTGGAGGGAGACAATTATTGTTACTTGTTTTATTCTTCCACTATCAATCCCCTTCCCCTGGAAGCTTTCACCTCAAATTTTTGCATGGGAAAAAGGGGTCTTGTGATTCCTTTTTGAAAAAATTTTTTTCATTATAATAACATATAATAATCATGTGGTCTGTATGGAATTCTCGCTTAACATTTGGTGAAACATAATGAATAAATGATTCGTTTATCACTTGGAAAAGAGTTCACAAATATTTGTTAAAAGTACTTGACATATGTTTCGGGTTGTTAACCCATTATTAAGACTAAATTCAAAATGAGTGATTTCACTTATGTATAACGGTATGTATATTTTAAAGGCGAGTGAGTCATGAATCGATTCAATTTACAATGGAAAATGAAAATAATGAAGAATCTTTGAACTTCTTGTACTTGTCGATTAGTAGTTATTTCAAACCTAAAAAACGTGATAAAAAAAGAAAAACCTGGATAACCAACGCACTTTTGAGATCCATCAATAAACGTAATGACCTCTATAAAGCATGGGAACAAAATGAAAATGCAAACTCCTGGGAAATTTTCAAAAACTATAGAAATAGGCTTAACAAACTAATAAAATATGCGAAATCGAAATTTTACATGGATCAAGTGCGCTCCAGTAGAGATAGCACAAAACAGATGTGGAGGGTTGTATCGGAACTATGTACAAAACCGAAAAATATTAGCCATATAGATAAACTTGAAGTGGATGATAATATAATTAAGGACCCTAAACAAATGGCCTCTGTTTTTAACGAATACTTTACTAACGTAGGTAAAAATCTAGCGCAAAAAATTAATCTTAAGAACAACAAAAAAATGATCGACTCTAATGAACTACAAACATAGAAGAAGTAACAAACATAATTTTGAACTTGAAAAATAGGAAAAGTAGCGGTTTTGACGCAATATCGGCTGAAATATTGAAAACTGGAATCGATTTTTTAGTTTCGCCAATTACACATTTAGCGAATTTGATTCTACGTAAGGGTATATTTCCTAGTGCACTGAAAACTGCTGTAGTAATACCATTATATAAAGGTGGTGAAAAAACGCGATGTAGTAACTACAGACCTATATCTTTGTTATCTAATTTGTCCAAAATTGTTGAGAAGGTTATTAAGGAGAGATTATCAGTATACATGACTAAAAACAACATTTTATCCGACTTTCAGTATGGATTTAGGGAAGGAAGGTCGACACAGGATGCCATCGCGAAACTTACTGAAAAAATTTATAAGGCTTTCAATGACAATGAGGTATCACTGTGTGTTTTGATTGACCTGGCTAAGGCATTTGATACAGTGGAGCATGGCATCTTGTTAGACAGTCTGAAACAAATTGGTTTTGGAGATGTTGAGTTAAATTTGATGAAATGCTACCTTAAAGACAGGAAACAACTTGTCAAATTGAATGATGTGGTGAGTGAGTTGGCAACGCTCGAGTATGGTGTACCCCAGGGTACCGTCTTGGGGCCCATACTATTCACAATATATTTAAATGGTCTGCTGCTTATACAGACAAGCGGGGATATCATAAGTTATGCAGATGACACACTCATTTTCTATTCAGCTAAAAACTGGAGAGAATTAAAACTATTGGTAGAGTCAGATTTCTTAAACATAAAAAATTGGATGGCGGAACACCTTTTAACTATCAATTTCGAGAAAACTAAGTATATTCCTTTTATCGATTCTCATTTAAATTGGGATGCGCATGTAAGTAGACTGATGGTAAGACTTAGGGACTAATAACCAGATTCAAACATCTTTCAGGGGTTTTTGACGTAGATTGCCTAAAAATTGTTTATTCGGCGCTTGTTGAGTCGCAAATGCGTTACGGAATAATTGCATGGAGTGGTGCCTATAAAAATGTCTTAAATAAGTTGGATATTCAACAAAAATGGATATTGAAAATTATATATCAGAAAGACATCACTTTTCCTTCTAAGATGTTGTATGAAATATCTGGTGTATGGGACAGCAGACAGCTGTTTTGCTCGGCCATTTTAAATCACTTAAGGAAGAATATGGAGTGTCAGGAACTGATCGCACACGACTCCAATACTCGATATAGTAAATTTTCACTTGTTGTTCCAAAAATGGTTAAGACAATTAGTCAGAGGAGCTTCTCCTTCATTGGTCCCAGAATGTTCAACAGACTGCCTTTGAATCTAAGAATTACAAAAAATATCAAACAATTCAAAACAAGTTTAAAGAGATGGATAAATAATACGAATAAAGATTATATCACTAGTTTAATTGATTTGAAAAATAATACATAGATCACAACTCAAATCATAACATTCATAAAAACATAAACATAAATAAATAAAATTTGAATGGAATATATGACCTCCTTCAGCTCTCCCATGTGCCCATATTATTATTATTATTATTGTTGTTTTATATGCCCTTCTGTTTCTGATAGTGTGTAAGTATTGTGTACAGTATTCATGTGCATAAAGATATTTTGTGAATATATTACTTTATTTTGAAATATTAAAAAAAAAAAACTTAACACTCACCACAGGCATATAAACCTTTGTGAGTACCTATTGGATCTTTATTATTGTGTAGTAGGGCTCATGACTCACTCGCCTTTAAAATATACAGAAAACCAACCTATTCGGATACCCTGATTCATAACAGTAGTTCCAAATCCCAGAGTATCAAATTGAGTGCTTTTCATTCATTTGTGCACAGATTGCTTTCTATTCCTTTGTCAGCTATCGATTTTGAGAATGAAGTTCAAGTTTTAAAATTCATCGCTTTGAACAACGGCTATGAACCAAAATTAATTGATACCTTAATAAGACAAAAACGACATGAACTTTTATTGCAGAGCATTAATCCGTTGCATACTGAGAAATCTAACAGAAAATTTCCAATTAACTATATTTCTAATATTAGCAACAAAATATATAACAGATTACACAGAAATAATATTAACACCATCAGCACTAATAAAAAGAATTTGGGTTCATTATTGTTTGATAATAAAGATAAAACAAAATTATTGAATAAAAGCGGAGTATATAAAATACACTGCAGTGAATGTGAGACATTCTATATACGCCAAACCATAAGATGAATCCAGAACAGAGTTGAAGAACATGAAAGATTTATTCTCCAAAATAAAAATTCTACGGGTTTTTCAGACCACTGTATCAATAAAAATCATTTCATAGATTTCGAGAATATCGAACTCATGCATCCAGGTAATAAAGGAAAAAGGATGAACATCTTGGAGATTATTGAAATTACGTCGGCTCATAGGAAAAATCAACCAATTTGCAACTACCAAGTAGACTTCAATTTACCTCCTGTTGTGAATGCCGTTATACATGAGTGAAATCACTCATTTTGAATTTAGTATTGTATTACTCTTGATAATGGGCTAAGAACCCGAAACATATGTCGAGTATTTTTAATAAATATTTGTGAAACCTTTGCCAAGTGAAAACGAATCATTTAATTATGTGGTCATTCATATCATATCTTTGTTCGATATTTATATCCATTGTAAAAATCACAAAACACAATTGTGAAAACCAACAAAATCAAGCTCTGTGAACAAACTAAATGACTGATCGCGTTCAAACTCCGCGTCAGTATAGAAAACAATTGTGTCAACTTAGCAACAACAAAAATTTTGTCAATCGTTTTGAGCAGATTCTTCAAATAATCAATTAACGGTACTTTTCTGTCTGAATGTACTGAATACTTTGTTCCTTGTATATTGAATAAGGATTATTAATTTGCTTGAGTTTCTCAAATGTAGGTATCCGTTAAATTTCAAACCAATAGGCGTGACGATAGTACATAATCAAAGATTTAATGACTTTAGGGGAAAATACACACTCAAATGATTTAAAAAACTGATTTATTCAAAAATTGAGATTAATAAGATTTTCAATAAAATAAAAGAGTAAAATACTGCAATCGGCCATTTTGACTGAAACGCTAATCACAGCACATGACGTCATACTTATGTAAGCTTTACTGTGTTTTGATTACCTACTACTGATTGCGCGTTACGATTTATCGAATTTACAACACGAATCTATCTATGACAATGGAACCAGGCTTTGTTAAGGCAAACAGCTCAAATTTGGATCGATTTATTGATGTTGGGCACGTTCCTCGCAACAAATAAAGAATTTGGCTCGTCCGAATTCAGAAACGGGAAAACCTCTTTGTAAGTATATTTTATTTGTATTTATCCTCTACACTAGATACAAATATGACCAAGTAGTAATCAGACTCGTTTTAAATTCGTAGAAGAATCTATGTAGTTTTATAGTCAGTATCACAGAATGAATCTCAAACGTAGATCATTTCTTGAGATTTGTACAAAGGGATGTCGCTATATAAGATAATCTGTAATACGGGCCTAAGTATACCAACAATGTATGCAATAATACTGAATTAACATTCTAATAAATAAGTTAGTAAACTATACCTGAACTACAAATTGCTTTTCACACTTTTCAAGAATCATCATCTTTCGTTTTTTAACGAGGGTCGCTCTGTTGTGTTAGATGTTTGTGTTTTCCTGTCTGGTTGGCAAGTAAATTTTGTGAGCATACATCCTGGTTTCATACGTACTTGTGATACCGACTCAATCACATGGTATTCCATATAATTTTCCATATCATTTGGCAACTGAAAACTGCAAAGGTAACAATTAAAATTGATAATGAGAATGATAACCAAGAGTAACACAAACATAACCTGAATAAATGACTAGTTATTCCATAGTCTCTACCTTTCAACTATTTCACGTCAAACAAACATTGAGTTAAAAATCCATCAATACATGATAACATACTCACATCAAAGTGATCTTCACAGAAATGAAGTGGCGTATTTGTCTTTACAACGTTCGGGTTTCGCCGTGCAAGGTTTAACCATGTATTTCTTATTGTTTTTTTGTATGGGACATGTACAAACACCTTGTTGGGTGTCGTTATTGATGTATATTTGCACTGAGGTACTGCACTCCACTTATAAACTTTAGAATTCATTTTTAACACAAAAAATACGCAAGGTTTGTTTATTTTGCTGTCTAGCTGCGTGTAAACAAATTTGACGTTTACGTAAGTATGACGTCACACACGACGCCATGACACGGCGAGCTTTCGCGCAATATTTAAAAATGATTATAAAAATGGCTATAAACTTCCAAAAACTTTAGTTCATTACCGAAATGTAATGGTTTTGTTGTAGACAGAAGATGTGTATCCGCATTACGGAAGATAATTTCTAAATTTTTCGTCATGCCTATTATATATCAAAATGGAAAATTTGACATTAGTAGTGACAGTTGAATGGGTCATTCAAATACACCAATGAAGACAGGAGACCCATGCAGGTCTTAGAATTAAGTATAATAGAAAAACTCATACAGAACACCTACGTAAATTAAAGCTCTGTTGTAAAAAGAAGAAAAATTTTTCTCATGACAGTTAACTAGAGTATTGCGTATTGGAAAACACTAATTCGTCACTGTACAGGACACCCTAATTTCCATTCATTTGAAATTGTTCAATGGCCACTAAATTTCGCTATAATACGGGCTTTTCGAGCCCAAAACACCGTTTTGTGGTCTACATATTTAGATAATTTAATCATACGCCATGATCGCCATTTCCTGTAATTAGTGTACGTTAAACATGTCATTATTAGCCGGTATTATTAAATATTAAATGGAAATCATGACAAATACGTTACTAGACACAATTGAATTTCAACCAAGCATGCCGTTGAACAACTGCTGTACATTGGATTGTTATCTGACTTTCCAAATTATTCCTTGCACTGCTCAATTCTATTACTGGCTGACTATTTGCTTGGGAAATAATTGAAAATTATCGTGATTGCTTGTTAGTTGTAACTTTTTATGAAAACTAGCGGTCCGGTGTCGTCAGAAGTCTTTTTACCGTATTTTCTTTTAATAAAACTCAAACAATCGCATCTTGCCATGGATTCTATTAACATGGATGTTTTCCGGTTACTGAAGCATCGTTTTTGTCTCGGATAATGATATGGCATAATGATATTTATACGTTTCGCGGCCTATAAGCTATCGAAAAAGACATGTATTGTTTATAACATCCGTAGAGAATTGTGGCTTTCCTGTGTAAATGATCGAAGCTTGAGATACCGTTTCTGATTTGTTAATCTCATCGCATTCGATGTTTGATTACTTTTCGTGAACTCACGCGCGATAATTTCTGTACGAGTTTCTTAATTTATTTCACAAAGAATTTTTATGAAAGGATTCATCATCAGTGTTGCATACTTGTAATATGGATATACCTATATATCCATATTCATAACAAAAATGGTACAAACACAAAACACCCTGACCACAAATACCACATATGGATATATATATATATATATATATATATATATATATATATATATATATATATATATATATCCATATTCATAAAAAAATGGTACGAACACAAAACACTCTGACCACAAATAACACATCGACGTGTGTATGGATACTTTGAAGCAGAAACTCCAAGCAAAAGCAAAGAGGTTCACAAGATACATCAAGTGCACTGAAAAGAAACACCAAAACTAAAGGTTCGACACCAACATGGTACCGACTGAGCGGTAGGTGCGCCCTTCCTCGATCAATGTAACTGCCCTTGCTACTGAGGTTGGTGGTAAATCTCTCATTCTGAATGAAAATATCGTTTCGAATCGTAAACAGTAAAAGAATCACAAAACACCGCAACCGATCGAATTTGTATCAAATCAAAGAATGGAAAACTCTCATTCTTTAAACAAGTGCAAATGTGATCATATACAAAAAACATATGTTGTATTTCATATTTGATAAAAAAGGTGTCCAAAGTGCGGATAATTTTCATAAGGAAAATAACAAAATTGCGAATAATAATAAATTGCGAATAATAATAAAGAGAAGTACCTGACGCATAGTGCTTGACTTATTGGTCATCATTATGGTCGAACCCCAAAGAACACATCAAAGATGCTGAATGGATCACGAAAGAAAAACAACGCCATGATATCATACATATGGACTTCGAAGGAATGAGGGAGGAATAAATCGCCAGAGCAATTAGATCGACCAACGAGTGGAAGGCCACAGGTATAGATAATATCCACAATTTCTGGTACAAGAAGTTTAATAAGCTCCATGGAACCTTAACGAAACAGCTCACGTATGTTCTTCAACATCCCAAAAAAACACCCATTTTCCTAACACAAGGCTTAACATATATGCTACCTAAGAGCGATAGAAAACAAGATCCGTCTCAGTATAGGCCGATCACTTGTCTGCCAACGCCCTAGTTAATACTCACCTCATGCATATTCAATTGGATATAATATACCAACTCCTTGATGACAACAAAATATTAGCAAAGGAGCAGAAGGGATGCAGAAGGAAACACCACGGGTGCAAGGAACAACTCAGCATCGATTCAGTGGTAATAAAACAAGTACACGGGGGATATCGGAATGTTCATTCAGCTTTTCTCGATTATCTGATGACATTCGATAGTACCACCCATTCTTGACTTGTCGAAGTATTCCAGATATACAAAACTCATCCAGTCGTGGTAGAATTCTTGAAGGCAACAATGACACACTGACGTACGTCTCTACAGGTCAACTACAGTCAATTAAAACCGACGAGATACCCTCACGTCGTGGAATTTTTCAAGGAGATTCTTTAAGTCCATTACAGCTCTGTTTTGCTATGAACCCCTTGTCTTCAATGCTTAACAGAACACGAGACGGATTTAAGATAGAAGCAGATAGGAACTATCACTCAATATCCCCCTGCTGTATATGGATGACATCAAATTTTATGCTTCGAACAAGAATCAATTGGATGATCTGCTGAAAACTGTCAGTAAGTTCTAGGCAGATGTTCATATGGAATTCAGGTTTGAAAAGTGTAAGACCCAGAACATTCAAAGAGGGAAAGTCATAGATGTTGGTGAAACACAATTTCCAAATGGTGATAATATACAGTGTATGGTGGTGAAACGTACAAATTTCTGGGATACTAACAAGCTAGATTGCTAGACCAAAAACAATCAACAGAGAAGATTCCTTCAGAGTACAGTCAGCGTCTGAAGATTGTGCTAAAGTCAATGTTGACCTCGGGGAATCTAGTCAAAGCATCTAATACCTACACCATTACAGTACTGCTTTGCTCATTTGGAATAATTAGATGGACTAAGACAGAACTGGATGATATTCAAAGGCAGACCCGAACGATGCTGACAAAGTACAACAATCACCATCCAAAATCGTCCGTGATGAGAATAACTTTGAAGTGGAAAGAAGAAGGACGTGGATTGATGGATGTTGGCATTTTACAAAAATCTCAGAGAATTCTTCTCTGCAAGAGCTCGCACTTCTGACCACCATAGAGCGGAATCGTTGGCTGATAAAGGATATACACCTTTGAATCTTGCTACCAGGGATGACATGCTGAATCTACCATTCCTATGAGATACTGAAAAATAAAAGCAGTGATCGAGAAAGGAATTGTATGGACGACATCACAATGAGATTAATCAGCCACATATCGACGAAGAAGCTTCCAACAAATTGTTGATGAAAGAAGAAATATTCGCGAAAACAGAAGGATTCTTAATGGCCATTCAAGACCGAGTCATCGCTACAAAAAACTACAAAAAATTTATAATTAAGGACGGAATATTACAAACAGTTAAGTGCAGGAGATGCCATATAAGATAGGAGACTATACAGCTGCGAACAACTGGCCAATACGGACTATCTTTACAGGTATAATCAAGTGTGCAACATTATCCATCAGAAACTTGCACGCAAGTACAGACTTCCGTATACCTTCCCTCCATATTACAAGTAACAACCGGCGCCAGTATTGGAACATGACTCTTTCAGATAATACTACGATAGGTCTGTTATCACTGACAGAATGGTGACGAATAATAGGCCGGACATTGTGATGTATGATAAGAGAGTCAGAACAGCAATGCTGGTGGATGTCGCCATACTCAATAATAACAACATGCTGAATAAGTTCCAAGAGAAAAAGTCCAAATATACAGACCTTCCTATTGAGATCAAGCAGATGTGGCACCTTGATCAAACATATGTCGTTTCTGTCATCATTTATTCGACTGGGTTATCACCCAAAAGTTTGCATGATAGCCTTAAGATACTAGAATTGCATAAGAAAAGCTATATAGAAATGCAAAATGCTGTAATTCTCAATACATGTAAGGTAGTGAGGAAATTTATGTCAAGTATTTTGTAATCGAGCTTATTCCCTTTCATTGCTGAATTTGGGGAAGGTAAATTATTTCCAGAAATCAGCTGAGATAGTGCTCAAGTCCACTATCATAATATTAATTCATTGTCTCCTGACCATCACAATAGAGAGGTGAGTAACAAAGGTGTAAGATATGTCCACATGTAACAGGAGAATCTAACAATTATCATAAAAAAATTCATTCAGTGTGCGGATAGCATTTAGTGTGCAAATACTTTCCAACAGCATGACTAACTGCCCTTATATCACTTATTGATTTTAAATAGTTGGACAAAGCATTAAAAATTGTCATTCCCATGTTTCTAGGATCTCTTCATATCATATATAATTATCGTTGAAGTTATTTGGTAAAAAGTTGTTAAAATTAAGCTTCATGTAATTTACAAGATAAAAAATATATATGGAGTATCCACGATATGAAGTACGTCCAGTTATTTCCATAACATTTCTGATAGCCCTTTTTCGTAACTATAATACTCTGTCACAGTATGCAGAAGCACACCAGAATACAATGCTCTAACTAAGTTTAGATCTAAAATATGCGTGGTAAAATGACAACGAAATCTCTAAGGTGGTTGTAACTCTTAGTCGATACATTGTAAAGCAGAAAAGCAGAGTGGAGGCAAAACACTACATGGACAATATGCCTATGCCCTTTAAGATTTTCCTCTATCAAAATGGCTGGAAACTTTATTGTTTGTACTTGATAAATGGACTGACTTTATACTTGATTTCGAACTTCCTTTACAGAACAATTCTCAAATAAAAAATTTATAAATACAGTTTTGGAGATGCTAAGAAGTGGTTTGTTATTATCGAACTAGATAGAAAAGTTGTTAAGTAAGTTCTGCTCAGTTTCAAGTCTATTAGAAAGTGTCAGATCAGAGCATAACAGAGAAGCGTCATCAGCGAACATTATCAAGCTGCCTAAGTTCCCAAAAACATCAGGAATATCATTAATGAACAAGAGAAATAGTTAAGACCCAATATAGATTTCTGGGGGAGGCCATAACCCAAGTTGAGCATCGAGGATTTCACACCTTCAACCTCAAAAAATTGCACTCTATCGGATAAATAAGATCTGATCAACCCATTATTTGCTCCACAATTGTACTTTGTCGAGCAGCATTTCATTTACGACCAGCTCGAAGGTTTTACTGAGGTCAATAAAAACTGCTATGCAATTTTTATCTTATATTTATTTACATTATTCATAATATACATTCATATAGAAACCATGCTAACATATTGTTGAAATACTATGCTTATTCACGAAAGAAATCAGTCTATTGACAACCAGCCTGTCACATATTTTTGATATAACAGGAAGCAACGAAATGGGTCTGTAATTTTCTACTAAGTTTGTATCTCCTTTTTTGAACATCAAAATCACACGAGCTAACTTCAAGACTTAAGGGAAAGCACCTGTACTTATCGATTTATTCAATAGTTCGGTGAGTATAGATATTAAATATGGTGTAGTCTTTCTAACGATATTCTCTGTAATATCCTTTTAGAGTTGGTGGGTTATCTCCCGAAAGATTCACTGGTTCCAATCTTTTTGGCATCTTTATTGCTAAGTGAACCAAATGTTTATTGAAATGGTTAACTATCATGCTTGGGTCAGAATCAACTCCTCCTCGATCAAGATGTCATCAATATTACTTTCAGTCTCTGACGACTTCACATTGTTTCTAATTATTGACCTAGCCACTCTCGATTTGTTGGTAGCAAGCAGCTTATAGTGTTGATTCGTAGATTTTTTTGTATTTTTTAGAAAATGCTGCATTTTCGGGAGAGGGATCACAATTCATGAGGTGGTATCTTTGCTTCAGCATTCTAGATGATGTCATTGGTGGTTTGGTTACTTACTTTTGGGAATTTTCAATTGGAGTGAAAAAGATTGGTTTTTATAAAATAATAATGTACTGGCAAAGTTGTCAAATGCTTTATCGACTGAAGAAGTATAATAGGATTTCTCTAAAAGTTCTAAGAGATGGTGAAGAGAGTTATTGCAGTTCGCATTATAGAAGTATCGTATACATATATTGATATATTGAGATAGATGTTACACAGTATGATCCCAGATGCCATTTGGATACACTTTGCTATCAATTATATCCTGTTTCATCAGATTTCTTCTTATGTAATCAATACAACTATTTCTAAAGGTAACATTATTTATTATAACATTCATGCTGAATGATTTCAATATATCAACTAGTTCTTAGTTGAGAATACTATTGAGCAAGCAATCTGTGTTCAGATCGCCAAATAAAATAACCCTAGTACAGGGGTGCTCAAACGGTCGATCGGGAGTGCTTTTTGAGTAGATCTCGAGAAGAAGAAAATTTTTAATAAGTAGGTATCTAAGCTAAAAAAATTTATTACGAAATAAAATAACACCCTGCTAGCAGCAAAAGGCGGCTTTATCAAAGGAACGCGCGGTACTAGTCAAAGAAAAGCCGCGTTTGACGGGAACATTCGAGACTTTCGTTCACGCCGATATAAATGCTGCGCCTGCAGGAATTGGAGTAATTTTGAATTGTAACTTGAAGGCAATACTAGGTCGATACGAAGTTCATTATTGAATAGTACAAAATGAGTGCTGCGAAGAAATCTAAAACGTATCATTTCAATAACGATTGGGAGGAAGAATTTTTTCTTTTATATGGTGAAGGATAAGTGCATTTGTCTTAGTTGTCGTGCATCAGTTGCAATACCTAAGCCTGGTAACTTCGAGAGGCATCATAAAATGGTTCATAAAAACTATGAAAGTATTTTCCGCCACATAGTGAATTAAGAAAACGAAGAGTACGTGATTTGATATCTTGATTGAAAAAAGAACAAACCATGTTCACAAGACCATCCAAACAATCAAAAGCTGCTACGATCACGTCATTTAAAATATCTCATATGTTGGCGAAACACAAAAAACCATTCGAAGATGGATCGGTTGTAAAGGAAGCATTTATTGAAGCGGGTGAGAATCTATTTGGAGATTTAAAAATAAACAGAAATCATGTCTGCTATTCGAGTTATCAGTTATCTCGTCCGACTGTCACAACTAACACATGATATCATGAAATGTACATATTTTTCTTTACAGTTCTAAGAATCCACCGATATGACAGACACTTAAGCTGTGTATTTTCATTCGGATGGTATTCAATGACATGTTGGCTAAGGAAGAATTTTTGACAATCATTCCTCTGAAGGGGAAGACCCGTGGCGAAGAAATATATGACGTTTTCTTCAATTCTGTAAAAAACTACAAGCTACCAATATATAAATAGGTGTGCATTACAACCGATGGAGCACTTGCAATGACTGGAAACAAAAACGGTTTTGTGGCATTGTGTCGAGCTGATGAAGATTTCCCTTCATTTTTTTCATTCCATTGCATTATACATCAACAAGTTTTGTGTTCAAAAGTTTTAAACACTGAGGAAATTATGGGCATTGCAACAAAAATTGTGAATTCCATCCGTGCACGTAGCTGGCAACGGCGGCTTTTTAAGTTGCAGTTGGAAGATAGGGAGTCAGCTGAACACACTGATTCAGTTCTTCACACGGACGTCAGGTGGTTGAGTGGCGAAAAATTCCTAGAAAGGTTTCGAGGATTATTGCCCGAAATAACAGCTTTTCTAGACGAAAGAGTTGGTGACACTCAGGTGTTGAAAAACGGAAAATGGCTGACTGATTTGGCATTTTTGACTGACATCACAATGAACTTAAACACCATTAATAATGAGCTTCAAGGTAAGGGAAAAACTATTATTGAGATGATAGAATGTCGAAATAGTTTTTAGGACGGCGATGAGTGGGTTATTTTTCTTCATTTACAGTATTTCACATAGCTGCTATACTAAAACATCGAAAATGGATACCTGTATAGTATAAATTAATTTTAAATTTTGAACTGCATAGGTCTAAGTTAAAAAAAGTAGTATACCAACAATATTCCTGAGTACCCAATACACAAAGTTGTGATAAAAGGAAGAATGCATCGAAAAAATATTACGAATTAGTTGACTTAATGTTTCCATTTTAATATTTCGGAATATATACGGGATATCAATTAAAGCTCTTTAAATCCTTTTCCAACAGTCGTCTGAAATAAATCAAAACGATTCCTGTAGAAGTTTCTGACACTATATTCAATTATCAATGGCTCATAATACATTTAGCGATATAATGTAGAATCAGAACCATGAACTGAATATATTAAAACATACAAAAGTACCATAACGAAGTGGGAATTGTGCGTTGCGAATTAGCAAGTGATTCGGTTAGTCCTCCGGCATTGATAGCCAAACGCGGGCCACTGACTGGAAGGATTAGTGATGGAAGGAACCAGTGGCAGCGCATGATGTTTTTTCGAGCGTAAAAGATTTCATTGAAATTATTTTATTTATTTACGAAGTGAATCTTTCAGGATTACCTGTTGCAAAATCATTTTATCATGTCTTTGAGGGAATTGTGGTGTTTTTTCGAACAAATACAATTCAGATTGATGGCAATGTTGAATTTTTCTTCAGGTTTCAATAATTCATAATATAAGACACTAAGTAGTCCCACCGGAGATGGAACATTGAAGATAACGGAATGCGACGTTGTAGATTGGCTGGCTTTGCCAGATGTTTTTTTTGTTTGGAATTTTCGACATAAATCAATTTTGCCCGTTAATTTGATGCAAAAATGACTTATGAAAGAAAGCAGAATTTCAGATACGATTGTTCGACTTTCTGATTGATTATCATTCAATTCATGTGGCACTTATCTTCTGCATTTTTATCATCATTCGTAATATTCTTTTCATATGCTCAACTCTTGGAAGAAGGCGATGATGGCCGTTCACAAATTGCTATTCGACTCAACTTTATGTTGCGTCTCTTTAGTCAAGCGATTTCGCATTTATCAACGTTGTACGTTTAAATCACCAAATCACCACGACAACTTTCAGCGGCTTTTTCTTCTCATGAATCAAGAAAATTAATGTGTACCGGAAATGTCCATTTTTGGACACAAAATACGATGTTTTAAACAAATTATAAATCTGTGATACTATTGTTTTGGCGGAACGTAACTTCTATGCGTTTGAAGTTAATGAATGGTATGGCATATTGTTCAAGTCATAACATTCCATACTTATGGTTAGCGACACTTGTTACAAAAATCGGAAAGAAATTATCAATAAACCTAATATTAATTAATTCACACTGCACCAAGAAATTAACGCACAAAATCGAATATTCAAATTTATTCAGAAAAAGTTTAGATACGTTGAAGAATTATTTTTCTAGTGATTCTGGAACAGTGGCCATCTCTTTAGATGAATGGACAAAGCATCCAACGAATCAATTTTTCTGGGGATTTTAATCCATAAATAAGCATAATGGAACTTTTAGCATCATAAGAACCTGAAAATCTATTTTGAAAAACAATTTGTTCAAAAAAAAGTGGTTTCAAAAAAGGTCTCTTGTACAAATGGTACAGTGGCCATATTTGAATGGAACACTGGGCATTTCTCAAACCAATAAGAAAAAGATCAGAAAAAATGATACTTATTTAAAGAAGTATATTACAAGTTCAGTTCACATTATACAGGGACAAATCTGTAGATTTTTCTCGTAGGAAAACGAAAAAAGATTAGCTGTTCTAGATGTACCTCCAATTTTTTCTGGTTGCATCAAATAAAGGATAATATCATGAGCTGTAACTTCTAATATGTTCGAACATCTGGGAATACGGAGTTTCTTCCTTGGCACCTCAAAAACGTTATATTGAACTCTTCACTGCTTATCTTATGTATTATGCGACCAATATAGTATTTAATGGTTTTTTTGGTCGGAAATCTGACTGAAACAAACGAGTCTGTAGTTATCGTTGACAAATCATTCATCAGAAAATCATTTTCATCTTCCAACTCAGGAAAGATATTTATGTCATACGAATCTGTCAACTGCTCGATATTATCATCAGCCGAAGAACTGCTTTCAGAAAGCTTCTTCTTCTTCTTTTGAATTTTGCAAGGTTTCAAGGTATCGTCTAGTTGCCTTTTAACACTTGAATTTCTGTTCAGACTGGATTTCCTTGCTTCTTTCAATTTTGCCTCTTCAAGATTTTCTAAAACTGGAGTGTTTGCTAGAATCTCTGATTTTTTTCTTTTTTCTTTGAAACTTCTAATTCTCCTTAGTAGCTGCTACTCTTGGAAATGGTTTAATGTCCGCGGGTAAATTTTGCATCTTCCTGTTACTTATTATATTTTCATCACGCGTGCTCGTCGATGGCTTGTCAATCATAGCATCATTATTATTGTCAGTAATTAATACATTATCATTGTTAGTCGTATCTTTCAAACTTACGTCGTTGAAACAGTCTTCATTTATTTTTTATAAGTCTGTTACCGTTGAAGCGATAAAGTCATCGTTGTTAAATATATTCTGATTGAACGGAAAAATTTCCCTAGATCGAAATCCTGAAATACCATTTCGAGCAATGAATGCCATTGGATATGCCTCATCCAAAATTTCAACAATATCATAAATTGTAATACGTTTTCTTGGATTGATCGCCAGCCATGATTAGCAATGCTGATTGTAATATTTTTCTGAAGTATGAAAAACACTCCTGTCTAGAGGTTGTAATCTGTGGCTAGTATGCGGAGGTAGAGTCAATAATATTACATTATTGACCTTTGCTAACTTGATAATTTTCAACGAAATGAACGTTTCATGGTAATCCATAATAAGTAACACAGATGATTCAGCTGTGGG
Source organism: Cryptolaemus montrouzieri (assembly GCA_013387265.2). Lineage (NCBI taxonomy): Eukaryota > Metazoa > Arthropoda > Insecta > Coleoptera > Coccinellidae > Cryptolaemus > Cryptolaemus montrouzieri. The sequence continues at coordinate 35,159,933 of JABFTP020000103.1, forward strand.
TTTGGAATGTCTAATAAAATGTTGAAACCATTGAACAAAAAGTTCTGACGTTATCCAACCTGTGGTTAATGCAACTCCGACAGTTCCGGGGACGCATTTTTAATCATATAATCCTTGAAGTTTTTTCGAGGAAATATCAAAAGCGGAGGGATATTATTTCCAATCGCATTCATACATCCCACCATTGTTACCAAAGTTCATCGTTCGCTTGATGTTATTTGGCCTACTTGTTTCTGACCTTTTAATATATAAAGTATATATAACAATAACTTTCCCTGCTTCTTGGATTGTTGTAAGCCCGGTTTTGTCTACGTTGTATACTTGATGGGGTCTGAGTTTATACTACTTATATATTTCGTGAACGTTATTGAAAAACCGTGCTACGACCGGCTTGTTGAAGCCCATAGCTCGATCTAATGGCGTAGCTTCTGCCGATCTCAAGGAGAGTTCCTGTCGTCGCTTGAGGAAAGCGTTTAACCACAATCTACCGGCAGTTTCATTTTCTACCCACGTGGGAGGAATCTTCTTACTGTTCGCTAATGCTAAGACATACGCCAACTTTCTTGCACATTTGGGATTCAAACCATGGCGGAGATTTGCTCAAGATTTTTTCTTCATCTGAAGAAAATATCTTGTTGACAGTATAATTTAGTTGTAATCTTCTAAAATAGGTGAGTTTCAATCAATTTCGTCTCTTATATCCTTAACTTTAATGACGTAACGCCTCCAAGTTGTTCGGAGAATGTCGTATCGGATGGCAGCGGCTTTAACTGACAGTACACCATTCTTTACGTCACGAAGTGCGTCACACATGGTTTCAGAATAGGTTTTCCCTATTATTCTGTCTGTTTTTTGCGGCAGGGCATGATGTGGCCTCTCTGGAATGAAAAAAAGCTAGAGTAGTTGCAGAATTTCTGCAAAATGCCGAAATTGATATTTCAAGATGGCCAGCCGGAAGTCCCGACTTGAATCCCATAGAAAATGTTTGGGACAACATGGGGTGGTAAATTCAGCAACGTAGGATGCCTTGTAGAACACTCCAACAACTAGAAAATCTGCTTCCTGAAATTTGAAACCCAGTGACTCAAGAGTAGATATATCCATAATTTGTTTGAGGGCTTTCCAGGACGTATACTGGCAGTAATTAGGGCCCGGGGAGGAAACACTCGATTTTCAAAATGATTAGTACCCATTCGATGCTAGTTGATTGTTCTCATCGCGAATGTTTGAAGATGGTAGAATTTTTAAATTTTTCATTAACTCGAAAATTGTTGATATTTTCCATCATAAACTCATCTCTTTTGAATGATATCTTCTTATTTCACACGTCTGAAAGTTACCAAGCGACTCTTGAATGACCAACCTAAAAGTTTATATAGTATTGTCGTAAAATTAGGGTGATGCGACAAATTTTGTGGGAACTTTTTATTTCAAAATGCAACAGAATTTTATTTTTCAGTTTTAAGTTGTTATTTATTTCTTTCCTAATTGTCCCGAATTTTTATTATTTATATTTTTTTATATTTATATTATTATTGCTAAAATTGATGAAAAAAGTGAAATCTTTTCAAGATGTCAGAAAATCTGGGAAAAACACATTAAGTGATGTCAACAGCATTATAGCATATGCAGTATCTTTGAATTTTCCGATTTCATTTGGATTATGTTATTTTTCAACCAAAGAAATTTTTATGAACACTAAAATAAGTGAAAATATCCGAAAAATTCATCCCTTAACATTTTTCGTCACATAAGTAAAATTGTCGCAAACAACCTTTCCAAATTTAAATCTAAATCTTATAGATAATTAAAATAAATCAGGAGTTTGTAAGTTATCTTGTCCAGACTGCAATAATTTCCTCAACGGTCAGATTGGTGATTACTTCAAAATTAAAAATATAGAATATCAAACTTCATTCCTTAAAATAAAGATTTAACATTAACTATTACTTCCAAAATAGGCACTCTTTTCTTAGTATTGATAAATTAAAAGTTCTACTCATTGCCCCAAAGAGTAGAAAGAACAATCATTACCTAGAATCATTAGAAATTTTCAACGCAGTTTTTAAAGACAACTTTCAGATAATGAACGATTCAGACTGATCTATGCAGTTCTCAAATTTCCCATTGAAATAATAACTCAACTCAATAGTTGTTAAATGCAGTCCTAAAATCTTGTTTTTCCAAATTCAAATATTGACCTGTTCATATATATTTCATGTCTCCTTATACTTGGTTAGATTTGTCCGACGATGAACGAGAGTTCAAAATTGCGGTAACAGCAATCTATTAATTTTGTTTATTTGTTAGTAGTAAAAACAGTAAAAAAATCCATTTAAATCAAATCTTAATAATCAAGAAACAAAAACAACAATACATTAAATTTCGTATGAAAACCATTTCCCCTCTAGTTATACATTTAGATGAGTAAATATTCTCCTTTAATCGCAATAGATTCTAACAAATTCCGGACGACTCTGGAAAACGGCAAAGGCAATAACTTTTACAATTCGGATACGGCAGTTCGGAAGAGCAATTATACTGTAAAAGCCAGCTAACGTTCTTATGGAGGTTTTATGGCTCGAATTGTCGACACAGCCACCAAATAACCCCGATTAAAAGGACATGTATTAGCATTGATTATTATAGCAGGGAGTCGCCCGGCAGCCGTTTGCATTCTATTAGCCTTTTAGTGTTTTGTTGTATTTGGATATGGTGACTATCATCTATAGATGATCGTTACGACCCCTCGGAAGAGAAAAAGAGTAAATCTTCTTTTTGAGCATTTGGGTATGCATACAGATTGATAATAAATAAATAAATAAATGGTCGTATTTTTTTATTACATTGACTTACTAACTCATATTTCAAGAGACCTTCTAAAACAAATTCTTGTAGCTATTACATCTTGATACTTCAACGAATTTCTGGAAAAGGGTCTTTTCAAATGTATTGTCGAACAGGAACGGTTTTCTCTTTTACTTTTGAAGTAACTCGACAATATTATAACCTTAGTAACTACTTGCTCTACAGAATCTTTGATTACACAATGTAGATTCAGATGAAAAGTACTTTTTCTGATAGTCGAAATTTCTCTTCCTCTGGTACATAAGTACCATCGGTCCGTGGTAAATTCAGATACCTACTCTACCTAATAATCTTCTACAATGAGATTATGTGCTCTAGAAATGTAGTTTCATAGATTTTCAAAGATCCGGAATTTTTGGAATTGATTAATCCTCTGTGAAGTTTTTTCTTGAAACCAATGATATGCAATGGTATGATGGTCCAATTAAAATTTATGCTGTATTTACGGTCTCCTACAATAGACTATTCCAAGTAATTATAAAATCGAGTTTTTTTCTACTCAAGTTTCTACATCAGTATTCTTACACCATATGAATGAAAAGAAATAATGAGTGTTAGATTTGTGTTGAGTAAAAGGGGAATGAAGTTCTTGCTTGTTGAGAACTATAAATTGTCTTTTAAAAAATTATTCAAAGAAGCGGGAACAACGATGGAAATTTTAAGTCTTGTTTCATTTGAACCAGTGGATGTCAATTTAATAGTGATCAGACTTATCTCAAAAGATGCCATTATTGCAAATTACAATCTTTGATCCGTCAAATAGTGAGTTCAGCATCTAAGAGAAAATTGTTTACTAATTATCTGAAAAGCCAGCCAAAGTAGTTTTCCAAGATTATATGCCTCTTAATATTATGCATCTGATGTTAGTTACATTAGAAGAAATTCGTATAACACTCGACAGAAATTGATGCCACTACAGTGCATTTGATTATTCTCCTGGTTTCTTTTGTCTATTTTTCAAGATACTTGGTTTTTCAACGGACATTACGTATCAATATTCTACTATTTGTTACCAAAAACAACGAAAAATTGTTGTACTTGATGATAGAAAATGCAAAAATGAAAACATGCAGGTTGATATAACTGAAGTCGTTGAATAAGTTTGGCGTGCAGCAAAAATTATCGGTTGCAAATTCGATCTTCCGCAGACTTCAGAAAAATTCAAAAACTTGGTTTGACTGAATATTATAAAAAACATTATTAGGTATTATTATCGTGGACTTATGCACTATCTCAGCTGTTAGCTGGATATAATTTACCTTTCCCAGATTCAGCAATCAAAGGCAATAGGCTCGATTACAATGTACTTGACATAAATTTCCTAACTATTCTACATGTATTAAGAATTACAGCTTTTTGCATTTCTATATAGGTATTCTTATGCAATTCTAATTTCTTAAGACTATCATGTAAAGTTTTGGGTATTAACCCAGTCGAGGATACGATGACAGGAACAATATCTATTTTCTCGAAGTGCCACATCTGCTTGATCTCAATAGCAAGGTCAGTGTATTTGAACTTTTTCTCCTGGAACTTATTCAGCACGTTGTTATTATTCGGTATGGCGACATCCACCAGCATTGCTGTTCTGGCTCTCTTATCATACACCACTATGTCCGGCCTATTATTCGTCACCATTCTGTCAGTGATAACAGGCCTATCGTAGTATAATCTGATAGAGTCATTTTCCAATACGGGTGCCGGTTGATACTTGTAATATGGCTGGTGTTCAGAAGTCCGTACTTGTGTGCAAGTTTCTGGTGGATAATGTTGCACACTTGATTATGCCTGTGAAGATACTCCGTATTGGCCAGTTGTTCGCATCCGGACGTAATATGCTTTATAGTCTCCGATCTTATATGGCATTTTCTGCACTTATCTGTTTGTAATGTTCCGTCCCTCATAATAAATTAGGTATTATTATTATTTTTAGTATTAATAACACTTAATATAATTAAACTCAATATAATTGAATGATATAATAATAAGATGTCGTAAATGTAGGTTATTCCTTGAGTGAAATCGAGAAAACAGTTTATATAAACATGGGTCGAAAAATGCTTCGTTTCCGAGATAGAGGGTGTTGAAGTTTCAGGAATTATCCAGTGTTTTCTTCAAGAAAACTACCGTTTTTGGAATTTTCAGCGAAACATTGACCAAGAGTTTTTTTCAGATATAAACATCTTTGAACAGACCGAACGTTTGTAACGTCACGCAGGGTGATAATTTTTCACCCCTAACTCGTTCGTGCTGCACCTCTGACGTATTTGAAGAAAAAACCGAATAGATCAAATATCTTTGAAACTTTTTTAATCATAGCATTTTTTTCTTATCTGTCACCGTTTTTGAGATATTTATAATTGAAAATAATTCGATGGTTCTGCTAATTTCAGGAATTCAAATATTTTGTCGATAATTCTTACGATTGTTGAGATTTCGTGGTCAAATTCGATACACGGGTTAATTTTCTGAGCATGCGCTCTTTAAAAATAGTATTCGTAAACTTAGGATAACGAATTGCCGTTATTACGGCAGAATAAGAGCCGGTAATTACTCTCATTTACCGTGTGCAAGGTTGCCGGATTGAATGTATCTCAAATGATTCTGGCCAGTAATAATTCGGATTTCGACGGAATTTCGGGAGCACTTTATCCATGTTTTATTATTTTCAGCCAACTTCTTCTATACTGACGCTCAGCTTACGATGAAACTATTTGAATGACTTATGTAATTCTGTAACCTAACAAAAACGAATCGGCTGTAGTAAAATGACAAGTGACAAACTGACAGTTGCGTTGAATAACTACATAATTTAGTATGGTTGCAAAAACTCTATTTGAAGTGACCGTTGTTATCGTAAATGTAATTGAAGTTAACGGTAAAATTAACGAAATCGTTGAAGTTGCAAAAACTCTCTAATGATTGTTAGTTTTGTCATTTAGTCTTTCGTGCGTTCATTCAAATTACATGTTCTTTTATTAATACATTTTAAAATGGATTTCCCTCATGCCGAATTCACGGATATTCATTACATGGATGGTTTGGTTTATGGAAATTCAGAGGAAGCTATGCGTTTATATTCCAAATAGGATTACTACTAACATTTTCATGTGAGAAATTATTTGAAAGGTGCAAATCGAACAATAAGAACTCCAGAATTAGAAGAAGCCGTTTTGAATATGATTAACTAGACAAGAACAATGTGACGAAGCTGAAAGACTGCATCGTCTTCACGACTCATTTCACTTTCATAAGAAGGTAAGAAATAACTGATACAGGAAGGAAAACACCGATAACAATGATTAAAAACGAGCAAGGAAAACCAATACTTGAACCTGATGAACTTAAGAGAGTATGGAGAGAATACGCTGAACCTCTGTTTAACGATCAACTCACCAATCTCAACCCCACATTTCAAAACGAAAATATGAGAGGTCGGGAGTAAGACATGCGGTAGATAACCTGAAGAACAATAAGAGTCCAGGACACGAGTCTTGAAGTCTTGAATCAAATTGATCTCAACAGCTCACATATCTCTTTAATGTTATATATGATACAGGGCAGATTCCGATAGACTGGTTGAAATCCATATTCATCACCATTCCGAAAAAAGCCAATCCAAAACACTGTAAAGCTTATAGACTCATAAGTCTTATGAGCCAAACACTTAAAGCATTTCTACGAATAATTTACTCAAGAATTTACAAAAACATGAGTGGTGACACACAATTTGGGTTCATTAAAGGATTCGGCACCAGAGGAGCCCTGTTTTCGATGAAATGGCTAGTACAAACGTGCTATGACCAAAGACTAGATGCATTTATATATTACATAGACTATGAAGAGTAGAGAGAGTATTTGATAACGTCAAGCATGAACTGAAGATGGAAATTTTAGAGGAAATGAATACCGATGAGAAAGATATCAGAATAATTGGACAACTGTATTGGCACTATACAGCTGAGATTCGCATTAATAGAGACACAACAACAGAAACCTTCGACATTTTGAAAGGGGTTTGGCTAGGGTTGAACAAAAATGCAAAAATGATGATGGTCTGTAGAAATAATCAAAATTGTGCACCTCTCAATATCAATGGACAAGTCATACAGCTAATAATAAAGTTTATATATCTGGGCGTCACTCTTAGAATTGGCCGAGCAAAAACAACCATTAACAATCTTAGGAACCTCCTCCTTCACAGAGTGAATGTCTTTGAATACCCGAATTCGAGTGATACGATGCTATGTTCGTCCTATTATTCTGTACGGTGCTGAGACTTGGTCACTTAAAACTAGGACAGAGCATGTTACCTATGAAGAAGTTTTACGCAGAGCAGGAATAGACAGACAACTCTTAGACATCGTGAAGCAGAGAAAAATATCGTATTTGGGTCATATGCTAAGGGGGATAAATACCATATTGCCAAATTAATTTTGCAAGGCAAAATCGAGGGAAAAAGGGGTCCAGGTCGAGAACAACACTACTGGCTCAGAAACATAAGAAATTAGTGCAATATTTCTGACGCAGCAACATTATTCCGACGGGCTGAAGAGGGCACCGTGGACCAAGACATGATTGGAAATGTACGAGTGTTCGCCAACGTGCAGTGCACATGGTACAAGAAGAAGTAGTTTTTATGAAGAAAATACTGAAACATTTTTGAAATTTTAAGACCCTGTATATCGGAAATGAAGCATTTTTCGACTCACGTTTATATGAACTTGTCATCACTCAAGGAATCACGTTTTCTATTCACGGCATTTCATCATGAAACATTCTGTAAATATAAAGCAGAGTTCGCTATAGATGGCAAGAATTATCATTAGTTTTTATTGTCCTTAACACTGCAGGGAAATATACACCATTTCACAATGTTCTAGGTTAAATTCTATAAATTTTGTTCTGCGTTTGACCCTTGGAAATTATTTAAAATTACAATAACACTAGTTTTGTTTGTGCATTGTATTATTTTGTTGAATAAAATGCCAAAGAAATATTCAACCGAGGATATTACAAATTTATTTATCATTCATGGTCAATGTCAACAAATGATAAGTCGAACTTGCAGAATATTTCAAGAAAAGTACCCGAGTTTACAATCAATGAGTAGAAAACAATTTTAAAAATTATTCAGATTTTCTCACTTATGAATTTTCTGAAAATTAATCGTAAATTCGGGTACTTTTCGTTCTGCAAATTTGACTTATTATTTGTTGACATTGACCATGAATGATGAATAAATTCAATATTTCCTCGTTTTGGTATTTTGTTGCCATTTTATTCAACCTAAAAACTACACACAAACAAAATGAGTGTTGCTATTTTAAAATACTTTCGAAACGCCACACTGAGTCTGAAATTCATAGAACCTTACATAGAATACTGCGGAACATAGGAACTGACATCGGAATTATATCCACTATATCTGTTTCTATGTTCCTCGGCTTAACCATTAAATTTTACGAAGGAACTAGTCTTTATAGTCTTTTGATAAAATCGCGATTAAAATAAACGGGCCAATTTATGTAAGGGGAAACCCAATAACAATCAATACTAAAATTTAAAGTAAAGTTCTAATAGAGTAAAAGAAATAGGTACTCGTATTTGAGAAAAAAAAACGTCATTTTGGTTTTATTGAGTTGAATGGTGATTTTTGAGCACCCTGTATTCAAAAAATCGGAAAGTAACATCATTTTTCTCGTTAAACTAAAACGTAATTTATAATTATACTCAAATGTGAGTCAATTTGATGCATGAAACAGCAATGTTCTTATAACCGGAAGTGGTACTGCTCTGAAAAAAATTGAAAATTATAGATACGTATCCATTTACTCTAATCCAAAATTTGAAATTGATCGATAAACCCGTTCTCCAGACACTTCTAATGAGCCCTTTAGCGCGGACACCCTGTATATTAACACTAAAAAACATTGTACAGCATTTTGAAGTACCTGACCGGTTTTAAAATGGGAAAGATATTTCGACGATTTTTATCTCGAAAACGGTGAGAGATACGGAAAAAATGCTATGAATAAAAAGTTTACAAATTGATTAGAGAATCAGATTTAGTTTACAGAATTCGTCAATATCTTATCAGAAAGAGTTCGAGAGGCAAAAAGTGGGCATGACCCTGTATACATTCACATAATTTCGTCTTATCTAGCGCTGTAGATCTTTGTTGGTGAGGTTAAATTTCGAATTAGACCTCGAAATCTCAACAATCGTAACAATTATCGACAAAATATTTGAATTCTTTCGAAATTAGCAGAACCATCGAATCATTTTCAGTTATAAATATCTCAAAAGGGTGACAGATACGAAAAAAATTCTATGATTAAAAAAGTTTGTGAAATAATTGATTTATTTGGTTTTTTCTTCAAACACATCAGGTGCAGCACGAAAGAGTTAGGGGTGAAAAATTATCACCTTGTGTAATGTTGCATACGTTCGGCCTGTTCAAAGATGTTTATATCTGAAAATAACTCTTGGTCAATATTTTGCTGACAATTCCAAAAACGGTAGTTATCATCAAGAAAACACTGGATAATTTCTGAAACTTCAACATCCTGTATCTCGGAAACGAAGCATTTTTCGACCCATGTTCATACCAGTGGCGAGGTGCTCTATAGCTCGTACACTTTTGAAGATTTCATTTTTTTTCGAACGGTATTGTATTTAGAAAGTAAAAATCTACTGCAGCAATCTGTTTTGAAGTTAACAGGGTGTCCAAATTTTCTTTAAAAAAGTCTTGGGAGGTTTTTCAGATTGGTAGACCATTTTTTTGTTGAAGATTCAAGAGTGTCCTCTGCTATAATGTCTTCAAGTAATAAGTTTTTTTGGTGACTAGTTTCGTCACAACATTTTTTTTCCGTGAAAATTCATGAAAATAGGCTTTCACATCATCGCATGCTCCTTCGGCCATAGAGGATGAATACTTTTTTCCTTTCGTTTTCTTATTGCCCAAGGATAGCTTCATTGATGAATTGAAATAGATTATCCTCATTTTATACAGGAGTGACCCAAAAAAATTATTGAATATTGTAATTTTAAAAATATCATATCTTGATTTTTTTCAAATGGAACATTCTGTTTTTATTATTCATGTCAACGCATAAAATATTGTGCCATATTTTTGCAGAAGTAACCTTATCTTTATCTTCGACCATTTTCGAATTGAAAAAATAAAACTAAAATAATAAAATCAGAGGTTGCGAAAAAGAGTTTATTAGTACATATCATTATACTTGATCAGAGAAATGGAGATATTTGAAGGTAGTCGTGTATGAAATACGTAATAGATTGGTTTTTGGTGAGATGATCTACAAGGTGTTGAACTATTTCAATAAGTGTTCGAAATATTGCCCGTTTCTTTGTAGACACAACTCAATCCTTCTGAGGAAAAACCGTTGAACTCTCGACAACATTTGCGGATTAACTGACTGAAAGGCGTCGATTTTTCTTTGTCTCATATCCAACTGTGTTGTAGATAGAATATGGTAAACGATACCCTTAATATAACCCCACAATAAAGAATCTAGACTTGTAAGGTCCGGAGACCTAGCTGGCCATCTAACAGGACCACCACGTCCTATCCATTTGTTTGGAAATACATGATTCAAAAGGCTGCCTAACCTGATGTGACTAATGTGCCAGTGCTCTATCCTGTTGAAACCACAAATCTTGTCTTATATGCTCTGGTACATCGGCATGTAACATAGGTGGATGATTTTGCGGCCCATACATTCAAGGACTAACGATGCTGGTGATCTATTTGTCTCATGAGGTGTGGATTTTCCGTGGCGTAATAATGAAAGTTGTGCCTGGTAACAAGCCCATTCTTGTGGAAAGTTGCCTCGTCCGAGAAAAGAACTCTGCTAAACATATTTGGATTTTCCGCTACTTTGTCACTTGCCCAATTGGAAAAATTGATTCGATTTTCATAGTCTTGATTGTTCAGATCCTGGTGCAGCTGTACATGATATCCATGAAATGTATTCACTTTCAAGATTCTCTAGGCGGAAGTTTGACTTATATCTGTTGACTGAGAAATCTCTCTTTGGCTTTTATATGGGTCCTCTGTCACTGTCAACAAAACTGATAACTGGTTGTCTTTAACTGTAGCAGTTTTTGGTTTTTCATGTTTTTTGTAAGCGATATTACCCGTTTCGATAAATCTAATTAGAAGTTTTTCAAAGCATCTTTCATCAGGATGCCTCTTATCAGGAAACCTTTGTGCATAAAATCTACTTGCCAACAAAGAATTTCTATCATACTCACCCAGAATAAATATCATAATAACCATTTCTTCTTTGTAGAACTTCATGGCAGTCAACTGAGAAAATTGGGTTCAAACCTCACTTTAACAATGTTTAATAACGAATCATTACGGAAAAAAAACTTCTGTGCGAATAATGATACCTGTTGATGAGTTTCATACGTTTTGTAGAATTTTCATAAAAATTTTTACAAATAATCGAATATTTCGAAAATGATCACAAATAAAGATAAGGCTACTTCTGCAAAAATATAGCACAACATTTTATGCGTTGACATGAATATAAAAATACAGGATGTTCCAGTTGAAAAAAGATATTATATTTTTAAAATTACAATATTCAAAAATTTTTTTGAGTCACTCCTGTATAAAATGAGGAAAATCTATTTCAATTCATCAATGAAGCTATCATTGGGCAATAAGAAAAACGAAAGGAAAAAGTATTCATCCATCAGTTTAGGCCACTCCTGAACCTGGAACAAAAGAGGGGTCTTCCAATCTGAAAAAAAATCACCCAAGATTTTTTTACAGAAAATTGGGACAGCCTGTTTACTGCAACATGAATCGCTGAAGTAGATTCTTACCCTCTAAATACAATACCGTTCGAACAAAAATGAAATCTTCAAGAGTGTACGAGATACAAAGCACCGCGCCACTGGTGAATCACCCAGTATAACTATTTTCTCGATTTCACTCAAAGAATAACCTTCCCCATTTACGACATCTTATTATTAGTTCATCATTCAATTATATCGAGTTTGATTACATTAAGTGTTATTAATAATAAAAATAAATAATCTTCAGTCAAACCAAGTTTTCGAAATTTTCTGAAGTCTGCGGAAGATGGAATTTACAACCGAAAATTTTTGCTGCATGCCAAACTTGTTCAACAACTTCAGATGTATCAACCTGTATGTTTTCATTTTTGTATTTTCTATTATCAAGGACAACAATCTTTCGTTGTGATTCTATGCTTCTGTTTGCTTTTTTGGTAACAAACAGTAGAATATTGATACGTGATGTCCGTTGAAAAAGCCAAGTATCGAGAAAAATTGACAAAAGAAACCAGGAGAATAATCAAATGTACTGTAGTGGCAGCAATTTCTGTCGAGTGTTATATGAATTTCTTCTAATGTAACTAACATAAGATGTAGTAATCCAAAAAGGCATATCACCTTGGAAAACTACTTTGGCTGATTTTTCGGGTAATTAGTAAACAGCTTTTCTCTTAGATGCTGTACTCACTACTTGACGGTTCAAAGATTGTAATTTGCAATAATGGCATCTTTTGAGATATTTCTGGTCACTATTAAATTGACATTCACTGGTCCCAATGAAACAAGACTTGAAATTTCCATTGTTGTTCTCGCTTTTTTGAATAATTTTCGAAGACTATTTTTAGTTCTCAACAAGAAAGAACTGCATTCCCCTTTTACTCAACACAAATCTAACGCTCATTATTTCTTTTCATTCATATAATGTGAGAATACTGAAGTAGAAACTTGAGTAGAAAAAACTCGATTTTATAATTACTTGAAATAGTCTATTGTAGGAGACTGTAAATACAGTATAATTTCTAATTGGACCAGCATATCATTGGTTTCAAGAAGAAACTTCACAGAGGATTATTCAATTCCAAAAATTCAATGCCAAAGGTTCCAGTCCCCAACTTACCCTGTATATTCACTGTCACTTCAGCAGTAAACAACTGCTGCTGATTTTGAACGTTTTTACTTGATGATTGCTCATTTCTTGTGACTGAACATACGTTCATTTTTTACCATTCTCTTCAGCGACCGTTGAATTAAATTCCATCATCTGTATATTGTCTCCGTCAATTAACAAAATTATAATTTTATCATCACGATCATCGAGGCTCAATTCAATTATAGAGTGTGAAATCAACAAAAGTTATATGTTGGCTTTAATGCGATGGAACGCATCCGCTATCCACTGAAAAGGCTTCGTATATCCCTTGGATAAAGAGGACAATTAACATAGAAAAAAAGAGAAAAGGGCAACAACATTTGGAATGAATACACGGTGTGATGATCAATTATCGCGGACCTGTAAAACGTATACGCATAATAATGAAACATTTCGTCCATTTCTCGATTGTCCGGGATCTGCCGATCAAATCGTCGCTTTAATGAATTTGGAACCAACTCGAGTTATTAAGATAGATAGATAGAGAATATTGTTCTTCCATGAAACCATCACATGTGTAAAATACCTTAAACAGAATAGAGTAGAAAATATTGCACCTTATAATAAGATTTTCTTTAAAGAAAATTTCTGGATTTAACTGCAAATGTCCTCATTGGGAGTTTCCGAAATCTTTTTGAAAACTTGTTGAAAACATTTATTACTGAGGAATGTACGTTTTTTCGAAGGTAGATACAATTGAATCTTTAATTTTTTTTATTCTTAACTTAATTAATGTTTAGGTGCGGAGCTCAACACATGGGAAGAGTATTCCAGACCAAGTCGTACCTGTGCTCTGTATAAAATCATCATCTGTGATGGCGTGAAGTACTGCTGAGCCCTGAAAAGAAAACTGAGTTTAGCAGAAGCAGATTTGGCAATGGCAGACACATGGTTATGCCAGAAAACTCCGGTGTTGGCTGTGACGCCGAGTAGATAGCCCCACTATGATATCTTCTCCAAGTTTGAATTCAATGTTATACATAAACAGCAGCAGCATTTCATTCATTCATTTTTCTGTTCTGAACCCATAATTGAAACCCAGCAAGAACGAGTACGCTTCCAGTAATGTTATTATTCTCTTCACAATTACGAGCTCGATAATTTTGCTGAAATAATCAGAATTGCTATAAGTCTTTTGTCATAAATATCGTTGTAGTCACCCTTCTCGTATTCAGCTTCAATTTTTTTCACGAAATTAATGAAAATATATTTATTTTGTTCACCAGTTCTTTATGTGAGAGATCTCCATGTAGGTTTAACAATGCTGTTTTGTTTGTTTGTTTTTTTGTCGATTGGTGTAGTTGTTAATGACTTCCTAGTGATATACGAGGATCAGTTGATGACTCAGGTAAAACCTAAACAAGAACTCACTTCTCTCTACTGCCTGTTACGTAACTTTCAATATAATCTCATTTCAGTGCTATACCCACAACCAAATTTATATGGAATCACTCGGTATTCCACATTATTGATTGTTTTCAACCATGTATCTTTGCCTACTTGTGAAGAATGAAGTTTTTTGTTGTAGAAAACTGGATAGTATGATGAAAAATTTCAAATTATCACTACATGTTCGGGATATTGTACTCAGTCGTCACTGAGATTTGAAACTGAGAATTACAAAATTCAAAAAAGCCTATAATCATAATTGAAAATGCCTTACGTTTGATTGTCCGATGTGCAGAGGGGTCGTTGAAGAAGGCGTGACACAGAGAGGTATAGCGGCCACAATGGGGATATCATAGGAGGTGATTTCTAAAACCTACGCCCGATACGTGGAGCTACAATCTCTGCAAAATAGGCAGTCGTAGAAAACTCACTTCTGAAAAACAAGACCACTATTTTTGCTAAATTGCAAGAAGAGACCCTAGTGCGTCGCACCCCATACTTCAAAGGAAATTTCTGGAGGCAAGAGGCATCAGTGTATCAGTCGAAACGATACGTCAAAGACTTCATTCAAGGGGTTTATATAGCAGAAGGCCCTTAAGAATTCCAAAGTCAGAGCAAACCAGACAACAAAAAATTAACAAATTAATTGGTGTATCGAGCACCAAAATTTGAATATTGAGAATTGGCGAAATGTTCTTTTTCGGATGATACCAGAATTGGCGATCGATCAGATGTCCGCCGGATTCGGGCTTCAAGGGGTCGTGAAAGACATGCTAGACTGCGAGCAGCAAGACAAATTCCGAAATACCAAGGAGGCAGTGTGATGTTTTGGGGTGGCATTGTGCTGGGAGGCAAAACAGATTTGATTTCGTTTCCTGCAACTGTAACGGCAAGAAATTAAGTGGACCTAGTGCTGGAGCTCATTGTGAGACTCTGGCAAGATGCCCACGGTGACAATCTCACTTCTATGCAAGATAATGCTCCTCCACATACTAACAACATCGCGCGACATTATCTTGAAACCGAGGGGATCGCTATTTTTGACTGGCCAGCTTGCTCTCCAGACCTATATCCTATTGAACATATATGAGATAATCTCAAAAGGAAAATTAGATCGCGCCAGGATAATCCAAGAACCCCACAACAACTTATCCAAGCTGCCACAAAAGAGTGGCAAAATATCACCCCTGAGAAGGTCGAAAATCTAATCCAAAGCATGCCTAGACGGATTCAGGCTTGTATCAGGGCAAGATGAGGTAATACTGAGGTCGAGAAGAAAAACAGCTACTCCGTGAGAACATAATTTTCAATTCTTTTACTACATGCGGAAAGAGTCTCTTATTTTCTTTTATTTGCTTCTTTCTTTAAATGAACCTTAATTTATTTCTTTTTTTAATTGAAATAGCTCAGAAAGGATCAATTCTAACAATCTTTCGAAATTTCCAAAATCCGTGGGGTAATATTCATAATATCGGGCGATTCCATATAAATTTGGTTGTGTACTTTTACTTAACCGATGCTGAAAGCTTTGATGTCCTCTTTGGAGTAGTTTTCCCAAGGTCCACGAAAAACATCGTTAATGTTTTTAATTTCCGAATCTAAGGAAGATCTTCGATTTCCCAGCCATATTTTCATGTTTGGAAACAAATAAAGGTCATTTAAAGATAGTTCAGGAGATTAAAGTGGACGAAGTAGCAATTCATATTTAAACTCCACCTGCTTATAAGTTTTCTGAATATGTTGAAGCTAATTTTGCTATTTTAGTGGGAAATTATGAGAACTCTAGTTCCTTTAGAAAAATCATTTATTAAGTTCTATCAATAAGAAGTTCTAGAAATTGCAATAAACATAATTTCATCTAATACAGCATAAAGTACATTTTTCTTGCATGGCATCTCCCGATCCTTAAATTCGCTGAACGCGTAACGGTGGCGACTCGTTTTTAACATGAAAACCACAAATTAGGGGCAACTAATTGGCTCTTCCGGAAGAAGAACGGACATCCTCACACCTCCTGAGCGCAAATTATATTGTGTATTCGTTGAACTCCGACACCGTTCCAATTTTTATTGTCGCCTAAATTGAAAGTCATTACTTCCTTCTACTTGTTATAGAACAGCGAAAATAATGAATGAAAGGAACCAGTCAAAAAATTATTTAAACACTGCGTAAATCTTTCATCTTTTCTTGAAGTTGTCAGTTTTAAATTTTGCATGCAATTATTTTAATCGACGTAAAGGTTATTACACTTATATCACTGCCAATCTACAGGGTGTAACATAAGAGTATGTCACAACTTGTGGGGGTAAATCTACGTGCAATTTTAAGAAACAAAGTTTATATAAACATAGGTCTGCAAAAGCTTCGTTACGGAGCTACAGGGTAGTGAAATGTCCGGAAAAAATTGTTTTTTTCTTCATAACTCCTGCAGTTTTCAAGATATTCAGCCCAAATTTGGAACGCAAGCTAATTTTTACAGCCTCCATCGTTACACTTCCTAGATTTCAACTGAAATCCAGGTGTTTTTTTCTCCGAGGCCATGCCTCTTTTTGCCCTTTCAAACTGTTTTGCAGTACGCCACTGATCAGCGTACAATCAATTTTCGTCATCTTCGTCAAATTTAGAAACTTTTTCGACAACTCCAATTTTTTCGTACCTCCAACTGTTTTCCAGTGAAAATTTATTGAATTTGAATTATTTGAATTGTATGTTATTCGCTAGATAAAAAAAATTAAAAATACTCGATAGGTATACACAAAATTTTTCTTTTATTTTGATAGCTCGTCTTCTGAGACTCAACTCAAATTGATCAAAGTAAAAAAAAACAGAAGCCTCAGCTTCTTCGCATATTATTACGCACTCTTTGAAATATTCCTGGGGCATTTCTCATCGTGTCACAAGAGGTAATTATTCGATTTCTCAGTTCTTCTACAGTGTTCACTGGAATGGTATGAACTAAACTTTTGAGATATCCCCATGAGAAAAAGTCTAAACTATTTATGTGTGGGGAATAAGGAGGCCATGGGTCTGGCCCACCCAGACCTATTCACTGGTTGTTGAATGTATTATTCAAGAATTTCTTAGCTTCTCCACTAAAATGTGCTGGTGCCTCGTCATGCATGAACCACATTGTGTTTCTCACCAAAAGTGACACATCCTCGAGCAATAAAGGTAACTCCTCCTCAAGAAATTGCCAATAAGCGGGACCGTTTAGTCGGGTAGGGAAAAAAAAATTACCCAATCAAATAATTTCCAATTATTCCGACCTAGACATTTAGTGAGAATTGTTCTTGATGATCAGATTCTGCAATCAAATGGGGGTTTTCCTCAGCCCAATGATGATTATTGTGAAAATTTGTGATAGCAGTTCTCGAAAAGTTAGCTTCGTCTGTGACCATATTTAACTATTAAAATGAGCATTTTCTCTAACAACTTTATCTAAGAACCATCAGCAGAAATTCAGTCCTGAGGAAAATCTCGAGGAAGTAGAGTTTGGACGCGTTGAATATAAAACGGGTACAACTCACCAAACTAGAACATGTGAAATATTGAACTCATTTCAAAATTTTCTTGTACTCACATGAGGATTCAAATCAATACAATCCAAAACTGCTTCCTCAATATCTGGAGTTCTCATAGTTTGTGTTGCAACTACAACTAATCGCTAATTTAATAAAAAATTCGAGCAGACACTGGTTCAACTTTAGCAAGTAAATAAATAAATGAAAAAAATCAAAGCCTACTAGTAATTTTTCTAATTAGAAGTGCTTTCAATGCAGCGAATGCATACAATGGTTGAATCATTTTTCGCCCGAGAACGTTGGAGATACGAAAAAATTACAGGTGCCACAAAAGTTCTTAAATTGAACGAAGACGATGGAAATTGATTGTACGCTGATTTGAAAGGCCAAAAGAAGACATGGCTCCGGAAAAGAAAACACCTTGTAGATTCTAGTTGAAATTTAGGACGTGTAAAGATAGAGGCTGTAAAAAATAGCTTGCATTCCAAATTTCGGCTGAATATCTCGAAAACTGCAGGAGTTTTGAGGAAAAAAGCAATTTTTTCCGGAAATTTCAACATCCTGTAGCTCCATAACGAAGCTTGTGCGGACCTATATTTATATGAACTTTATTTCTTAGAATTGCACGTAGATTTACCCCTCAAGTTGTGACATACTCTTATGTATCACCCTGTATAGAGGTAATTTTGATGTTAATATTATACTAATTTTTTATTTCTCTAGTTGTCTAGTCTTGTCTTCATTACGAAATATATAAATTATTTTTCGGGCGTCCTATACACAAGAGTACAGTAGCTTTTCAAATCGAGATGTTATCTTCAATGTAAAACTACACTTCAATTTGAAAACCACTCAAGTATCATTTAGGTGAAACTCAATAGCTAATCAAGATATTTACAGCAAATACCCTTCAGTATCCAATGATGAACCACCGATACAGCGTTGAATATGGGGTGCTTAAATATTCAGTGATTTTATCAAATTTAAATTAGCATCTAAAGGCAGTCTTCTATTGTCAACCGATATGTTCAAGTTTCAAACCATATGGCTTCCCCTATGGTATTATCACAGATTAGCCTGACAATGTAGTCTTTCATTCGTGTGTACGATTATATTTACGCGACAAATTGAGAAATTTCAAGAAATTAAGTCAATTGACATTATCGATTCAAAAATGTTGATGGCTACGTCTTTTGTCCTATTAAAATTACAATGAATTTGCAGTCTTTCCTATTTTGGGAATTTCTTTTCCAATCCAGGTGTTTTGATTACAGAAACTGAACGAAATAAGAAAACTCCGCAGGTACTAGAGGCAAAGGTAGATTTCGTTTTTCAGTCTGGAAAATCAGCTCATCAAAACAAATTGATTGAGGGGGTTGTTACTTGATGAAAAGTGATATATAGAGTGCGTCAGAGAAAACCGGACAATTTTTTCCGTTATAACTTTCGTAATTTTAGACCTAGATCATTCGTTCTTGCTTCATTGGGAAGCCAAAGGACTAGGTTTTTCAGAAATTGTATCGAAATTTCACTTCCGGTTAAATGCAATATGGCTGACTCATTCGAAAATGAGCAATATTTCAAAATCGCTGGAACGTTTTTTTTCCACTAAAAAATTAGAATGGGGCATTCAGTCGATAATTCAGTCTTTTCTGAATAATTTGACATATTGATCTTGACAATATTCCAAAAATTGTGAAAAAACCCAACCTAAAATTTGATTTCCGTTCGAATTCGAAATGGCCGACTTTAATGAAATGTCACCGAGTTTTAGACTACATCCGGTTCGAACTCGAATTTCATCTTGGTGTTGCTTGTTTTTGAAGTTTGAAATTGTTAACAATGGTTTTAACAAATGAGGATAAGCGTTTCATTGAATGTTTATTTGTGCGTGGCTATACTGCTAGGCAAATATTACTCCAATTTCCAGCCCCTTATTACAAAAGAAGTACAATCTATGATCTTGAGGAAAAATTTCGGACAACAGGGTCATTAGGAAGACCAGATACTGGTGGAGCTAGAACTATTATAGATAGATAGATAGATGTTTATTGCTCCAAAATACAATTATAAATCACATTATTAGGATTGTCAGAGAAAATGGTGTACACTACAAAATGCAATATTCCACAAAGATACATTATCAATTTTTGAATTCTAAAAACCTGTTAAGCCAATAAAAAGCATGTAAAACAAGAAACCGAAGTACATGAGATGCTGTACATCGAAAGTTACCGTATTTCGAAGTGCTCTCACGAGAAAGCAGATCGAACTGATTTTTGAACACACCATTTCAACATGACAATTCCAGGTATGTTTATGGTCAATTTTCACTCCCAAGAAATTGATATCAGTCACTTGTTGCACAGATTTATCAAGAATCTTGAGAAGCAGGCTGTGGTCATGAGTGAAAATCTTCGACAACAATCTCATTGCAAATGTTTTATTCGTATTAATGACGAGACCGTTTCTGTTACACCAATCAACAGAACCCTTAGAGGAATCATTTGCTTTTTGAACAAGTCTTTATTCCGTTTTTTCAGATACCACAACATTTGAATCATCAGCATAAGCAATTACTGTAGAATCTGACGACATTTCCAAGTCATTTATAAACAAAATGAAAGATAATGGCCCTAATACGGAACCTTGCGGTATACCCGCAATTATTTCAACCTCCTTCGACTTACATCCATCTGGCACAATTGTTTGTTTTCGATGCTTCAGATATGATTTTGCCCAGATGTAGGCTTTACCACGTATACCTTGTCTATACAGTTTTTTTCAGAAGAAGTGAGTGAGCAACAACATCAAACGCCCTGCTCAAGTCGTAGAATAGCGCAAAGCAATGATTTTTGTTATTTAGAGCATCATATATAACATTAATTTCTTCATTGAGGGCCGTGTTAGTACTTTTATCGCGTCTGAAACCATTTTTAAAATTTTTTAGAATTTCGTTTTACTCAAGGAAACTGTAGATTCTTATCGAATAAGCTGTCCCAAATTTGCAAACTGGTTCTGCAACGATAATATTCGATAATTGGCGACATCACACTTAGAGCCTTCATTCTTGTTTAGAGGAATTGATTTCGACTTTTTTAATTCATCAGGGTAAACACCTTGGCAAAATGATTCGTTGATCAAGTATGCTAAAATTTCACTTAAACATCCACTGATACGATTCAGAATTCTTTCATCTTCACCATCAATTCCTGGTGCCGGTTTTCTAGTGGTTTTCCGACTAATTTTAATCACCTCAGTAGCCGTAACAGGTGCCAGAAAAACACACTTTTGTCAATACTGGGGTATGAGTCTACAATATTTTCAACTGCATTCTATGAATTAGCTAGGGAGGCAAAATAATCATTGAAAAAATTACATACATCCTTCTTATTACTTATTTTCAAATTATTTTCTTCATCGAATTGTTCAAAGTCTAATGTTTATGTTGATTGATAATACTCCAACATTCCTTATTGATATTGCTCGCCGTGCTAATTCTCAAATTATTTTGTGGTTTTTTAGCGCAAGCCACTTCTTCTTTGTATTTTTTCTTTAGTTTTTTAGTTTATCTGTATAAATAGAATTTTTAATGCATTTTTCCATTTTAGACATTTCGCACAACTGGAGGTGAAGCGAACACAGGTACTCGCCTTTTTCTTAATTTGTTTCAAGCATCAACTCTACATTTTTTGTATAACAAACTCAATTGATTATTTCAGGATAACAATCAGCGAATTTCTGCGTAAGCAGTCAGCCTTATCAGAACTCCAAGAACCAGCCAAATGTATCAGAGATGCCAAATCTCAAAAACATCTGTGAGAAGAATAATAAGACACGATTTGGGTCTTGAGTATTTTCGGAGGCACTATAATTTTCAATTGATTCAAGTTGTCAAAAACAGCCAGAATGACAGAATTTGTGTTCCGACGAATGAAATCAAGAGGAATATGCCTTTAATTCATTTTCAGAGGGAAAGACAAGAATTTTCCAGGCATGTAATGGTCTCTGCCGGTATTTCGAGGAACTTTAAATCAAATATCATTTTTATAGAACAAGGCATAAGATTAGATTCGGAAAATTATTGTTACATAATTCTCGATCATTTGTTACCAACTATTTAGGCGTCAACTCTTCAGTTCACTTTCATGCAGGTGAATGATTGCTGTTTTTTGTATGACATAAATAAGCACAGTTGCCACCAGCTGAAAATGAACGGTTAAGCAATCGAGTAGCTTTTTGGATGATATTTATTGGTTGAAATCTTCTTTGGAATTCTTCAATTTTTTCCATATTCTTCTGACAACGTTTGTCAAATAAATGAACAACCAGTATTATTTCACCAAAAACCGCTGTCAGTGTACAGGTGTCCCAAATTAGATGTATATAAATGAAATCTATTTCAATTGATTTTGGGATGGAGCCAGATGTCATACCAGTCTCTCTACTATGGATTATGTAAGACAACGCGTAGACGATATCATCGACCAGAACAATGGCTCCCAAATAGTCCCGATATCAATCCGTGTGATAACTTTCTGTGGGGTCATTTGGAAAAAAATTGTATTATTTCCAATAATTGCGAGGAGCTGAGGCAAAAAATTCAAGAATGTTGGAACAATCTTGATCAAGAAGTAATTTCGAGATCCATAGAGAGCTGAGAAATTAATTAAATAGATTTAGAACACGTAGACAAATTGAAAATATCTGGTTCACAGACGAAAAAATTGTCAGTGTTCCACCAAAAAACAGCCAGAATGACAGAATTTGTGTACCGACGAATGAAATCAAGAGAAATGTGCCTTTAATTCGTTTGCAGAATAAAAGACAAAAATGTTCCAATCATGTAATCTGCCGGTATTTCGAGAAAAATTTCTTATATTTGAGGAAGTCGGCCATTTTGAATTCGAACGGAAATTAAATTTTAGGTTGGCTTTAGTAAAATATGGTTCTTTGTCCTCTTAGAACATCCATGAAAAACACAACAACTTCAGGAGTGCCAACGCCATGAAAATTAGAATGAAAAAAATTCTTCACGCTACTTTTTTACCAATTCTTGGAATATTTTTAAGATCAATATGTCAAATTGTTCGGAAAAGACTGTATTATTGACTGAATGCCTTATTCGAATTTTTAGTGAAAAAAAAACGTTTTAGCGATCTTGAAATATTGTTCATTTTCGAATGAGTCAGCCATATTGTATTTCACCGGAAGTGAAAGTTAGATATAATTTCTGAATAACTTAGTATTTTGGCTTTCCAATGAAGCAAGAACGAATGATCTAGCTCTTGCGACAGTTATAACGGAAAAAAAGTTGTCCGGTTGTCTCTGGCGCGCCCTATACATTTTTTGATTGAATAAAAATTACACTGGTCTACAATGGTTCTGTTGCCCTAGATATGAAAATGATTTTGGGTCTATTTATGCACACAATTCGTGAAACTATTAATGATTTTGTAGCATTTGCTCTGATTTCTTTTTAAATCTTTAGTTTCATTTTACATAACAAAAATCGTAAAACAAGAAACAAAATAACAGATATATTTATAATGTCAGTTATGTTTTGAGAAATTCGGATACATCGAAGTAAATAAAGAGGAAAATGTCGAAAATATATTTCATATTTCCATAAAACGCCTTTTATGAGCTTTTCTTCTATAATTTTTCAGGGGACAATCTCTTTTCAAAGACCAGCAGTAATCTGCCATCATGTGACAATCCCATCGACCTTGATACCTTTCTTCCATCATTTTTGGATCTTGATAAAACCGCTTTCCCTGTTCCTCACTATAATTTCCTAAATTATCCGGAAATTTATCTAGATGATTGCGGAGATAGTGTAACTTAAACTCATATTTGCTCCTAAAGTCTGAAAGTTTGTCAGCATATTTTGCACAATTTCTTCATAATTTGCTGCTTTATGGTTACCTAGGAAATTTTCGACAACCAACACAAAACTTTTCCAAGCTTTACTTTCCGGAACAGTCATAACTTTGATAAAATCTGAGTCTTTCATCAATTGCCGTATTTGAGGACCATCAAATATTCCACCTTTCAATTTTTCCATACTAAGCTTCGGAAATTTTCTGCAAATGTAATTGAAACAATTTCCGTCTTTGTTCAACGCTTTTACAAATTGCTTAATCATACCTAACTTAATATGTAATGGTGGAAGTATGATTTTGTCTCTGCTCACCAGCGGCTCCATTACTACGTTGGCTTTACCGACAGTTAAAGAATTTCTTACAGGCCAAACATCTTGTTCCCAATGAAGTTGCTTTGCTCTACTATCCCACATACAAATAAAGCAAGGGTATTTTGTATATCCACTTTGTTGCCCAAGTAAAAAATTAACCATTTTTAAATCCACACAGATCGGCCATTGATGCTCAGAGTATTTAATTTTCTCTAAAACTAATTTTACATTTTCACATTCTTCTTTGAGTTTCGTTGAATGGGCAATTGGAATTGATGCAAATTTATTTCCATTGTGCAATAAGACGCATTTTAAACTTCTTTTGCAACTATCAATAAAAAGGCGCCATTCAGTAGATTTGTACTCTTTTAAACCCATGTCTATAAGCAGCTTCGCGATATCATTACAATACACTAATCCTTCATTTTCACTAAAAAATTGTAATAACTCCTTTTCTCGCGTTCTGTATGTTGTAATTGTTACTGTTGGTGCCAATAAATTTTTTCTTTCAATCTTGAGGCTAACAGTTCTGATTCTTGTTTTGATAAATTGAGATCACGTATTAAATCACTGAGTTCATTTTGAGAAAATAACTTTGGCGTAGATGTTTCACCTTCCCATTCACTTCCACTAGTAGATGGTCCCGATTTCGGTGAATTTGATAACATCATTGTTTCTGAGGACATGCGAATTACTTTTGAAATGTATATGGGCCGAGGGAGATTTTAACTGTGTAGAACCGGACATTTCGTAGACTGTAAGTCTGGGTATCTCCACGTTTGATTTCGATTAAAACCTTTAACATCTACTACGCAAAAGTAACAATCATCTAAATGATTCGTAGGCTCCATCCAGATCATAGGAATACCAAAGTCTAATCCAGAACGTTCACCTTTTTTCCACAACCGTAAAGACTCAACACAGGACTTACAAACTTTATTAGGAACCCATGGTTTACCTAATTTGTCCATTTTGAAACCAAAATATTCAACATAAGTCTCCTTGAGAAAGTCTGTGATATTTCTTTTTTATTTTTTTGGTATATAGACACCGCAAATATAACAAAATAAATCACTACAATATTTACATTTTCTTCGTGACGAACGCATATTTTAGACTAGAAGACAAATATATAAGAAAGGACATTCAGTAATTGAAACAAAATATTAATCCATGACACTTTATCCAGATTTACGTGTATATGTACTTCAATATTGTCAAATAACTGAGATCTCAGCTGTTCTGTGGAGCAAGGGGTCTGAGAGTGGGGATCAGGTGATGTTTGTATGCGCGAAAAAGTTGCGCTGAAGCCTAAACATGACTGGAAAATTAAATTTTATTTCTAACAAGCTTATAATTGTTCAAAATATAAGAAATGCAAAAATCATTAGATACGAGCACATTGAGAACTTTCATGAATATATTCGTAATCTGGGCACTTGAAAACATAAAAATTTGCGATGATATCCAGGGCAACAATAAAAAAAATTTTTTTTTGTAGAGCTGTGTTATCCAATAATTCGAACATACATTCTGTCAAAAATATACCGGGAGTTGGTCAATGAAATAAAAAATATTTATTTTTCATCCGAATTTATTGTATCGCCTTCAAAGTAGGCTCCTTCCGAAATGATACATTTACGCTAGCGAATAATGCAATCATCAAAACATTTTTCATTTTCCGTGAATACGCTTCTATGTCTTCAATCGATTCAAAACGGGAACCTCGAAGTGATAATTTGAGATTTGGGAAAAGAAAAGAGTCGGCCGGAGCCATATCTGGTTATTACTGTGATTGTTCGATGGTATTTCTTGAGTATTTGCACAGAAATTCATTTACAATGATAGCCTTTTGCAATGGTGCATTATCGTGGACAAAAATCCATGAGTGTTCTTTCCACAATCAAACGCGCATTACGCTTAAATAATATTCTATATTTACCGTCAAAATTCCGAGTGCACAACACCGTGATAATCAAATAAAACAGTCAAGATTACATCGACTTTGACGTGGTTTTTTCGATTTCGGTTCACTTGGAAGGCGCCATTTCGAAGCTTGTTGACTGGTTCGCATGTCGAACTCATAAAGCCATATATCGTCATCAGTTACAATGCGTTTCATAAATATGGGGTCGGAATAGACTCGTTCTAGAATGTCTTCAGTGACCTTTAGGCGATTCAATTTTTGAAAAAAATTTAGGTCTTTTGGAATTAATCGAACGGCTACGCGTTCCCCGCCCAACCAATAGTTTGAAATGGCAGGAATTGATTCGTAAGACACAAAAAGTTTATTGCCTATATCTCTCAAACTTAAATGTAGATTTTCAATGAGAATTTCCTCCACGCTATTGATATTAACTTCGGTTGAAAATTTTCATGAGAGCAAGGCAAATCTTTCACTACATCTCGGCCGTTGTTGAATGTATTATACCACTCTTATGCACGTGTTTTTGATAAAGTCGATTCACCGTAAGGCACATTTTCAGCGATTCGGAACACGAAATTCCATTCGTAATACAAAATTTGGGTCAAACTCTTCGTTCTATATTTTCATCCATTGTAAAAATTGCTATACACACTTGTGAGAACTAACATAAGACTGTTGTTGTAAGACGTTGTTTGGAGCAGATTTTCTGAATAATCAATTCCCGGTACTTTTTTGATTGGATAACTCTCTGGGCCAGGGGTGCTCAAACGGTCGAACGCGATTGATTTTTGAGTAGATTTCGAGGAGAAAAACATTTTTAATAAGTAGGTAACCAAACTACAAAAATTTATTACGTAATGAAATAACACTCTGCTAGCGGCAAAAGGCGGCTTTATCAAAGGAACGTGCGGTACTTGTTAAAAGAAAGCCACTTTATTATTAAATAGTACGAAATGAGTGCAGAGAAGAAATCTAAAACGTATCATTTTAATAACGATTGGGAGGAAGAATTTTTATTTTGTATGGTGAAGGACAAGTGCATTTGTCTTATTTGTCTTGCGTCAGTTGCAATACCTAAGCGTGGTAACTTAAAGAGGCATCATAAAACGATTCATAAAAACTATGAAAAGGATTTTCCGCCACAAAGTGAATTAAGAAAACGAAAAGTACGTGATTTAAAATATTATTTGAAAAAATTACAAACCGTGTTCACAAGACCAGCCAAACAATCAAAAATATTTTGCATTTAGCATTTATTGAAGCGGGTGAGACTTCATTTGGAGATTTTAAAAATAAAACAGAAATCATATCTGCTATTAGAGAACTTCAGTTATCTCGTCCGACTGTCACAAGGCGTATTGAAGTCATGAGTCAGGACATGGCAGATAAACCAAAACATGATGTCATGAAATGTACATACTTTTCGTTACAGTTCTACGAATCCGCCGATATGACAGACAGCTGTGTATTTTTATTCGGATGGTATTCAATGACAAGTTGGCTAAGGAAGAATTTTTGACAATCATTCCTCTGAAGGGAAAGACCCGTGGCGAAGATATATATGACGCTTTCTTCAATTTTGGAAAAAACTACAAGCTACCATATACAAATTAGTGCATCATTACAACCGATGGAGCTCCAGCAATGACTGGAAACAAAAACGGTTTTGTGCATTGCATTAAACATCAACAAGTTCTGTGTTTAAAAGTTTTAAACACGGAGGAAATTATGGGCTTTGCAACAAAAATTGTGAATTCCATCCATGCACGTAGATTCCAACGGCGGCTCTTTAAGGTGTAGTTGGAAGATAGGGAGACAGCTGAACACACTGAATTAGTACTTCACACGGACGTCAGGTGGTTGAGTCGCGGAAAATTTCTTGAAAGGTTTCAAGAATTAATACCCGAAATAACAGCTTTTCTAGAGCAAAAACGTGATGACACTCACATGTTGAAAAACGAAAAATTACTGATTGATTTGGAATTTTTGACTGACATCACAATGCACTTAAACACCATCAACTTGGAGCTTTGAAAAACTATTATTGAGATAATAAACTCATTCAAAAGTGAATTGCAACTTATGATAGATTAACTGAAAAGAAAGGATCTGAAACATTTTCCGTCTTTGAAAGCAAGGATTCCTCAGTTGAATTATGATACGTATGTGGTTGAATTATCAAACCTTTTGGGACAATTCGAAATGCGTCATTTATGAGTTATTCTTTTTCATGTAAAAACATTGAGAAATTAGCTACTGTAATAGCAAGTCAGTTTAATATGAACTCATCTTCTGTCGAAATGAGCTGGTGCAGATTATATCAGATATACATCTCAAAGCTACAGCATCTGATACAAAATTTTGGTGTTTTATGTCTGAAGATAAATATCCAAATCTAAGGATAATCGCCCTTCTACTGACGGCAATGTTTAGTACAACTTACTTGTGCGATTCTGAATTTTCTGTCAAAATATCGCAATCGACTAACTGACGATTATATGTCATCATGCTTGCTGTTAGCACTCAGTGGTTACGTATCTTCTTATGAAAAGTATGCTGAGGATATGCAGTGCCACGCTTCAACATCCAAAGTCACTCCAAGTTAAGTTTAACATCATATGTAACTATTTTGTTTTGTAACAACCAATAAACTCGCAATTTTGAATAAATATGAGTTTTTCCATTGATATCATAGAGAAGAACCTAACTAAACCTAACTCAAAGCTTGACTAAAATAATCTTTATTGTGCGGAAAGCTAATACCTATATATGCTAAGGTACACCCTACCTAGGTAGGAAGGTAGGTAGGGTGTATCGTGTATTTACGACAACCCTGCATCACACATACTTGGAGACTCTAAGAGCCGATGGTTAGTAGTCTAAAAATCTTAAGGTAGATCGCCAGCAGTTCAAGTTTGAGCACCCCTGATTTAGGGGAAATAGAAATTCGTCATCTATGACGGGTTAAATTCTATTGCTCATCATTCATCCATATGTCTAATGTCTTTGTTAGGTAGATAGTTAGAAACTTCATAAGTGTTTTAAGTATAAGAAATTATAGGTACAAACGTAAAATTTTGTAGAAATACTAAACGTTTGAAAATGATTTTGAACTTTATCTTTCAACACCCCCGGAGCAGATAAGTGTATCCCTTCACCGCCCAGCGAGGAGGCCTTAAGCTCCTGGGTATCGCGCTTTCATAAAGTCCTGAATACATAAAGTGTGTATCTCGGAAACGCTCTCAGAATTAAACCTAAATATTTATGGAGCGCTGCAAATCGGCTGCTTTTATATTACTTATACAGTAAAACTGAGCAATAAAAGCTATCTAAAGCTCGCGTACCGGAAGCTTTCCTGTAGGTATACTTTACACTCCTCGGTTCTCTGTAATAGAAGATAATGTTTATAAATATGTATGTGTAAATGTAGGTCCTTAAGTGCTCCCCGCACCCCCTTTCTTTCTGAATTATTTTTATTCACTGCGTTTCCATAAGGATTCAAAAGCACGGCTTTTCAATATTTGAATTTCGATGTTAGTAATGAGGTATCTGAAAAATAACTCAAGATGCTCAACTTACTTCTTGATTCAGTTATTATTTATTTTGAAATGTTTCGAATAATCAGACTTAAGTGTTTAGGAAAAGTTAATTTGAAAAAACAAAAACGGCTGCTTGCCGTGTGGATAATAATCTATATATATTAAAATCAACTGCTGTTCGTTAGTCTCGCTAAAACTCGAGAACGGCGGAACGGATTTATCTTATCTTGGTTTTGAAATGTCAGTAGAGGCCTAGGAAAGGTTTAAAAGGTGAGAAAACTTCGAATAACTGCCAGGAAAACCATAAAAATAGCCCTTTTGTATTTCCCTTACGTTTTCTAAATAAATTGTAGTCAATTTGAACTTTATTGCTATTAAATAAAGTTCATATATATATATA
Source organism: Cryptolaemus montrouzieri (assembly GCA_013387265.2). Classification (NCBI taxonomy): domain Eukaryota; kingdom Metazoa; phylum Arthropoda; class Insecta; order Coleoptera; family Coccinellidae; genus Cryptolaemus; species Cryptolaemus montrouzieri. Next base: position 35,189,758 of record JABFTP020000103.1, read on the forward strand.
TATATATATATATATATATATATATATATATATATATATATATATATATATATATATATATATATTTCTTTTGGATTCTAAGGGTTGTGTGGCAAGGAAAGGCCTATGAAATAATGCTACGTTTTATCTTTTATAGCAAGTCCAATATTTCGACACAATTTGCTTCATCTTTAAGGAACTGAAAAAGTTGAACATTTTCTATTACTTCGGCTGTGACAATCTTTATTCAAAAATATAAAAAACTCACAGCTATCAGATACTGGTTAAAGACAAATCACCATATGAAAACGCAATCTGACATTCACTAAATCCATTGATCATATAAGTTAAAATTAGTTAAAATTATATAGTTAAAAGAACATTACATTCGTGGGGGTCGATTGGCTTTGCAAGCCTTTCCGAACTGCGACCAAATTGATCTTTTGTTCGTAACCCTTCTTATTCATTTCCCTGTAGGTCTAGATCCCTTACAAAATTAAGAATCTCCCTGGGAGCTTTCGCTTTACTTCGGCTCTAGATTGTCGCTACCGAAGTGTATATGTTTTTGACGGACAGTTGCGATGCAACTGCAAAGAGAAAAAGAAGAGAAAAGATCCATTAAGAAGGCCGAGTTACCGACCTAAACATTCAACACCCCCTCACAGGGGGGCGGATCAGTGATGTTTAGGGGAGGTATACGCCTTGGTGGAAGAACTGACCTCGTTTTCATACAGAACAACCTCACGGGAAATTCTTACGCAAATGAGATAGTTTTACCTGTAGTGGTACCGTATCTCCAAACAGTGGGTCAAAATCTACCCTTCCAACAAGATAATGCCCCTCCTCATCGTGCAAGAGTTGTCTTGAACGTTCTTGAAGACAATGATATCGATCTTCTACCGTGGCCATCCTGCTCCCCAGATCTGTGTGTGTGGGACACCCTAAAAAGAAATCTCCTGCGTCAAAACGTCTTCCATCATGAACAGGAGCTTTGATTAGCAGTTCAGGGGGCTTGGAATGACTTAGGCCAAAATGTATTAGACAATTTAATATTGAGCATGCCGCGACGATGCCGAAGTGTCATTAATAACAGAGATGGACCTTCTGGTTACTGAAAAATATAAGTGCTTCCATATCGCTTCGAAAGTATTAGTTCAGGATTGTTTTTTGTGTTTTACCAAATTTCGTCATTTTCAAATTTCAATTTTTTTTTATGATAGGTGCTTTGGAGAAGTCAAATATTATTTTGTTTTCTTGAGAATACATTGTATATAATACATCCTAACAAAAACCGAAAGATTTCTATGAATTCGAATCATCAAATTCATATTTTAAAGATATTGGTAAGTGTTCCCTAGACTTTTTTGAGGTGTTTATTGTATTTCTCTTCCATTTTAATAAGTTTGGGCAGTATTGTTTCATCAAGTTTTGACACGATATCCTCCAGAGTAACTGCACTGGGCTCGGAGCTGCGGAGTTCATCAACCCAAGTCAGGCATACAGTATAGGCACGTCCAGTTGCCTTTACCAGCCCTTAAGTCCTCGAACACATAGCTATCCATCAGAATGCACGACTTGTGGAACCAAGAATTGCAATCGCTTCATTGAACCTTAAATCCTTTTTTACCCAACTATAACTATAACTATATGTATATATACAGTCAATAATACTTGCTGCATATGGGGGAAAACCTCTATTTCAGCTTCGGATTTCTGGACTCCAGATAGAAGTTATATCTTAACATCTGAGCTCTACCTACGACTTTCCATCTACGACTCTCCACCTAGGAAACATTCTATGCTCTAACATAACAGCCAGCTTCACCAGGAAATTTAAAGTAACAAATTCACGTGGGTGTAACATTATTTAAAGACAAGAATTAATAGGAAAAGTTACAAAGACTCTAAAAAAGTAAACTCGTGCTAGCTGCTCAGGTAGGTCATAGAATTAAAAGTTAAGTTACATAAAAATCAAGAATACATCTACAAAAACTATTTACAGTTGAAAGAGAAGCTACATAAAAAGCAAGGAAGCATAAAAAAATTATTCACAGAAAAATTACAGATGTTTGGCAACCATTTTGAAATTTTGAAAGAATTTTATGATTTACATGATAATTTCACGAAAATTATTTGAAAATGAAGCAAATAATGATTGAACATTGGAGTTTGAGTTACTTTTTCTACTCAGAAAAATTATTTTGATCGAGTTTATTAATGAGAAATCTATCACGGTTATTATAAAAAAATGTAGGAACTGAAGGAATACGATTACGAAATCCATCGTGAGAAAAATTTAAATTCTGTAGAGCTACTATAAGGCATTCAGCAGTTAAATATAGGAGATATGCTGTAAGGAAAAATTAAAAATCGGATGTTCAAGGTTAAGTGCGGCATTTTGCTAAACGAAATTTCAACTTACCCTATATTTTTTATATAGATCACACAGTATTTGTGATAAAGATATATTACTAATATTCACACAAGAATTTTGATAAAATATAAATATTTCGAATACAAGAGGATTTTCGAGAATTAATTAGCTTGAAGGTCTGTGGCAGAAAGAGAATGCTGGGAAATGTTCGGAAGCCTGTAAGACATACCATCTTATAGCCGCATTATGCGTATCAGACTGTTAGCCAGTGGCCTGACACAGATAAAGGGTTGACTGGAATCAGGTGTTTTAATTCAAATTGTTGTGACGTGATTTTAGCACATTACAATTTTTACTAAATACGGTTCTGACTTCCAAAAGAATTCTTGACTTTGTTATCAATTGCGAAAGGTCGAAAACTTGACACCTGGCGGTAATCGTCCTCCACAAGATAAGCCGGTCGATCCAAATATCGAAAATCAATTTCAGAAATTATAATGCAATTGGAATGATATCATCAGCACCAACTCGAACAATAAATCAGCTTTCTCGTTTCACAACTTATTGAAAACTCACAATTTAATTTTGACTCAAAAAACCATAAAATTCACGTAAAAATCACCAGAGCAAATAAACACCCAACACCTGTTGCAACATAACATCTATACCTATAATTTATATCTGCATTATATTCAAAAAAGTCCCCATAGGAATCCCGGAAAAAAGAGGAGTCCGGAATAAGTAAAAAACAAATAAAAATATCAGCGATATCTATGTGTCGTACTGTGACATCTAAATGTGACACCCTGTACAATTGCTTATCAATATTTCCTTTTTTAATGTTTGTTGTGTTCACTAAGTCAATCGTCTGAATAATTTGTAAGTTTTCGTACTCCTGAATTGTCATTCATTCTGTGTAAAACACAAGTTACAAACTCCTCATTCAAACAATTCCTATCGATACAATCTATCTCTCGTAGTGTTACAGATTACAGATCAAGCGAGCTAATACACAACTCAAACTGTTAAGCAGTAATTTGACGCACATCCATACAGATTTTCAGATCGTTTAGCGGAGATAGCGGCGGAATAAGCGGAAAAGCGCGGCTTCTCCCAGAATAAAGGTATAAGCGGCTTATCCGACGCAATCGCGAAATCTCCCCGTGCGTGTCAACCTCTCATCCACTCAATCTCGGCTTTCAGGCCGACACAAAAGTGGATAACGCTTTATTGGTCGTGCTGATATCCCTCACAAAAGAAAGCGGGGCGAAAATTGGACGCGGGGTAATAAAATCTTGGGGATGCGAAAGGTGTTATCCTTTTAGTGTAGGACCAGGCGCATTTTTCACGGAAGAAAAGAATAACCTGTTGTAGGAGTGAAACAGATTCAAATGTTCCGACATTTTTGTTTTAAAAATATAGTAGATAATGTACTATCGTGAAAATGTACTTTTTAATAATTTTTATGTATTTCTTTATAGGAATTCATATTTTACGATGAGTAACAAGAATAATGTTCTACGAGAAATTCCTGAGTGTTCTGCTGGGTTATAATTTTATTAGTTAATTAAGGGTTACTTCTGGAAGCTCAAATAAAAAGTTGACACTAGTATCGATATCTTAAGGACAAGAAAATAATGCCTTACCAAGCTTTCCCTAAAAACTTTGCAGCTGATCTGAAATGAGGATTCAATTAGATCGTGAAAACAGTGGTTGTAAGGATTCGGTTTTTAACAAAGATTTTTGATGTCTTATGTTTTATATTTTAATTTTTGAATAATTTCCATTTATTATACAAGGGAAAAAATATTTTAATAATAAATTCAAGGTTATATTGTCTTCCGTAGTGGAACAGGGGGACATAAAAAACTTGAGGTAAAATCTAACATTTTTTCCGTGTGTATCACACCATTTCCTTCTGTGATAAGAAAAACGACGATTTATTATTGAGAGACATTGCAATACTAGGTATTCCATCTCTAGCGAACCACCTTGTATATTTCTTATCCCATAGTGATAGAAAAAATTCGACGAAACATGTTGAATGATTTGTTTCGAGGACATCTTTTGACTATTTGGATTTCGAAGAGCAACTCCCTAAAAGAAGGTGCCTCATCCCCTCCAAATCGAATAGGGCAACGGGGTCGAGCGATATCTCATTTACAATCTCTTTGAAGCTTCTTTACAGTGTATGAAAAATATAATTTCGACGAATCATTTTCGCAAACGACCCACTTTGAATATTTTGGCAAATAATTTCATATAAACACAAGGTTTTTCAGGTTTGGAGCCATTCATTTCCACAGGAGATTTATCAGCAAAAAATATGTAACATATGCCCATAAACATGTCCAAAAGTTCTCCGTTATCGGGAAACAAGGTGTTGAAGTTAACATTTCTTTCGCATTTCTGTTGTTAACTCAGTTTTCAAGAGATCTAGCTTCAATTTGCAGAAAAGAAATTTTTCTACTCATTAATTAATCACAGATATCACGTGGTTGCGAAAAATTCAGGGTCATATTTTTTCAGAGATATGCTACTTTTGACTCCATCAAAATCTTAGTGCCACTGAATTTTTTAAGAATATTTATTTAAAGCAGGGGTTCTCAAACTTGAACTGTTGGCGATCTACCTCAATATTTTTAGACTACTTACGATCGACTCTGAGAGGCTGCAAGTATGTGTGATGCAGGGTTGTCGTATATACACGATACACCTTACCTACCTACCTAGGTAGGGTGTACCGTAGCATATATAGATATTAGATTTCTGCACAATATACATTATTTTAGTCAAAGTTTGGGTTAGGTTTAGTTAGGTTCTTCTCTTTAATATCAATGAAAAAACTCATAGTCATTCAAAATTGTGAGTTTATTGGTAGTTATAAAACAAAAGAGTTACATATGGTGTTAAACTTAACTAAGGAGTGACTTTGGATATTGAAGCGTGGCACTGCATGTCCTCGGCATACTTTTCATAAGATGGTATGCAACCACTGAAAGCTAATCGCAAGCATGATGACATATGATCGTCAGTTAGTCGATTCCGATATTTTGACTTAATTATGTTCATTTCAGAAAATTCAGACTCGCACAAGCAAGTTGACCCAAACATTGCCGTCAGTTGGAGGGCGATTTGCCTAAGATTCGGATATTTATTTTCAGATATAAAACACCAGAAATTTGTATCAGATGCTGTAGCTTTGAGATGTATATCTAATATAATCTGCACCAACTCATTTTCAACAGAACACGAGTTCATATTAAACTGACTTGCTATGTCAGTAGTTAATTCCTCAATGTTTTAGAATGAAAAAGGATAACTCGTAAATCATGTTATATTTGCCAATATACTGCAATCATAAGAACGCACTTCGAATTGTCCCAAAATATTTGATAAATTAGCCTCATACGTACCAATATTCAACTGAGGAATCCTTGCTTTCAAAGACGGAAAATGTTTCAGATCCTTTCTTTTCAGTTGATCTATCATAAGTTGCAATTTACTTTTGAATGCGTTTACTACGCTAATCATCTCAAAAATAGTTTTTCCTCCACCTTGAAGCTCCAAGTTAATGGTGTTCAAGTTCATTGTGATGTCAGTCAAAAATGCCAAATCAGTCAGCCATTTTTCGTTTTTCAACATATGAGTGTCATCACCTCTTTCGTCTAGAAAAGATGTTATTTCGGGTAATAATTCTTGAAACCTTTCTGGTAATTTTCCGCAACTCAACCACCTGACGTCTGTAAGAAGAACTAAATTAGTGTGTTCAGCTAACTCCCTATCTTCCAACTGCAACTTAAAGAGCCGCCGTTGCAGGCTATGTGCATGGGTGGAATTCACAATTTTTGTTGCAATGCCCATAATTTCCTTCATATTTAAAACATTTGAACACAAAACTTGTTGATGTATAATGCAATGGAACGAAAAAAATGAAGGAAAATCTTCATTAGCTCGACACAATGCCACAAAACCATTTTTGTTTTCAGTCATTGTTGGTGCTCCATCGGTTGTAATGTACACTAATTTATATATTGGTAGATTGTAGTTTTTTACAAAATTGAAGAAAATGTCATATATATCTTCGCTACGGGTCTTCCCCTTCAGAGGAATGATTGTCAAAAATTCTTCCTTAGCTAACGTCATTGAATACCATCCGATTGAAAATACACAGCTGGGCTGTATCTGTCATATCGGTGGATTCGTCGAACTGTAAAGAAAAGTATGTACATTTCATAATATCATGTTTTAGTTTATTTGTCATGTCCTGACTCATGACTTCTATACGCCTTGTGACAGTCGGACGAGATCACTGAAGAGCTCAAATAGCAGACATGATTTCTGTTTTATTTTTAAAATCTCCAAATAAAGTCTCACCCGCTTCAATGAATACTTCCTTAAAAACCGATCCATCTTCGAATGGTTTTTTGTGTTTCGCCAATATATAAGATATTTTAAATGACGCGATCGTAGCAGCTTTTGATTGTTTGGCTGGTCTTGCGAACAAGGTTTGTTCTTTTTCAAACAAGATATCAAGTCACGTACTTTTCCGTTTTCTTAATTCACTCTGTGGCGGAAAATCCTTTTCATAGTTTTTATGAACCGTTTGTAGGTATTGCAACTGACGCACGACAAATAAGACAAATGCACTTATCTCTCACCATACAAAAGAAAAATTCTTCCTCCCAATCGTTATTAAAATGATACGTTTTAGATTTTTTCGTTTGCACTCATTTTGTACTATTTTATAATAAACTTTGTGTCGACGCAGTATTGCCTTCAAGTTACAATTTACTCCTTTCCTAAAAATCAACTAATCTGGCACTCAACAATCTAGTCGGGAGGATCACAAGGAGACTGCAGCGAGAGCCAGATGAGTAGCAAATTATTGCGGAACGGATAAGCAACATGCCAGAGTAATAAGCACTTAACTCAAACGGGAAGTAGTCATTTTTTGGCGGACAGGGGTTGTCCTTAGGGAGGAGTTCCTGCTAGTTGATGACGTTTTACCAATTATCGGATCACTCACTTCTGGCTGTCGGATATGACGACGATGTCTCTCTGCTTAGGACGATGATGTCTCTCTCCAGGGGTGGTATGAAGGTGAGAAACTTAGCATAAACCCCCACAAAACCCTTATGGTAGCATTCATCAAGAAGACGAGAGTATTTGTTCCTCCCCCGATCCTGACTATTTATTCTAGTTGGAAGGAAGCAAAATATCTGGGGGTTACCTTGGATAGTGATCTCACGTGGAATCGGTATCTGAAAAACATGATACACAAGGCTAGATTTACTTTATTGGCATGTCAAATGACCTTTGGAAAGAAATGGGGTCTTTCCCCAAAGCAACTCCACTGGCTATATATGATTATGGTGGGACCACGTATTACATACCGATGCATTTCTAGGGGGACTGCAACATAAGAAGTGATCCCAACTAAAGCTCTTTCAATTGCATAATTGGCCTGCATTATGATTACTGGAGCTTCTCGCTTTACACCCACCATGGTCATGGAACTGATACCAGGCATTGCCTCTCTTCAGCTGCTAATAAGAGGAACCTCTAAATGGCTACCTACAGATTTCATTATCTTTCTCGAAATGGAACAAGAATGTTCAGCTTCGTGCCCGGCGCTTTATAGTCTGGACGCATCAATACTCGAAACCAACATGGAGCTGCCATTCGAGATCACTATTACTAGCAGATAGGAATGGACCAGTTTCAAGGACTGTCTACTTGAGGGCCCTTGTTGGTACACAGAATGCTTCAAAATTGCAAAAAGTGTTGGAGCTGGTGTATATGGTCAAGGTGCTGCCAAAGAACAATCGATCTATCTTGGTGGTTTTGCGACTGTTTTTCAGCAGAAATTTTGGCTATTGACTACTGTGCTTACCTCTTGCTTGCAGAGGGATTAACACGTAGCTCAGTGAAAATCATCACCGACATCCAAGCTGTACTGAAGGCATTAGAATCCGGCACCTGCATGTCACTCATGGTGCAGGATCGTCGCTCCATCATCGCCAAATTGGGAGAAAGGAATAGACTCCGTCTGATGTGGGTACTACGACACTCGGGCATCGAAGGTAATAAGAAGGCGGCTCATTGGCCGCTCGAAGAATCGGTTTGGGATTCATCGGACCGGAGCCTAGGCTCGGAATACCTCTGGAGATAGCAAGGATGAAAAATAACTGGTGGTTAGACCTGAAGGTACTTGCCATCAGTGGACCTTCCATTGCGAGAGCCAAGGCTTGGCTTAAAATCTCCAGACAGGAACTGAAAGTTCTAATTGCCATATGAACGAGGCAATCTCGCTTCAAAAATCATCTAAATAAGTAAGGATGGATTAAAGTTCCTCTGGCCAGATGAGGACAGAGTCAGGCTGAAAGAATTTTGATTTAACAAACTGAAACTGACTTAGCTTATTAACCTCTCACCCACAAAGTGTTTATCCTTCACAAGAAGTATGGAGCTTGTGGGTGAATTTTAGGACAGAGTGTGCCACAATAGACCACTGGGTTGCCGTGGCTGTACTGTTGGACAGCCCCCACTCATTACATACATTTATCTATCTAACCCAAGAGTTCTCAATCAGGGGGGCATAGTGGAAAATCAGGAGGGGCGTAATCGGTACGTTTAATTTCCGGAAATAGTACTTAAGCGCAATACACATTAAGCCCGTCGGGCTGCCGACACAACCCGTCGGCCTGTATGAAAGGAATCAAATCAAAGACGAAAAGTTGCCGACATATGTCGTCTGCCCGGCGGACTCAGTGTGTATTGCGCTCAACATATACAAGTTTCGACAAGTCACAACACGACACTCACGCGCACCTCCGCCCTACCTTCCCCCGTGCATCCATCTATCACTCGTAAAACAATTGGGAGTTGCGTTTTTGTTAACATATATTTAAATGTGAAATTGTTGTTTGTGATATATTAAGAAGTGAAATTGTGTCTTCACTTCAATAAAAGGTAAGTTTCTTAAGTTATTGTGTCATTAAATCGCAATAGTATTCAAATAATTATTTTAATCACTTTTTATTTATTAAACCATATTTGCATAGGCGATAAAATTTTGTATTGAGATTGAGATACCTAATTCATAAATGAAGTAATTTTTTTCTTTAATTTTAACTCGCAAGTATTTGTACGGAATGGGTTACATTCTGAACATTTATGTAGGTTCGAACGCCGCTGCTGCGAAATACGCGCCGCGCTGGTGCGATACTTTTTCCCACAACCACACAGATTCGAATTATCATAGGCTTAAATGAAGTTGTTTCGTTGTTACATGATGTTTTCGAATTTCGATTTTAAGGATTCGAACGTATGAGGCAGTGAAAATGTTTTTCGAAACAACGTCATTCGCGACTAGGTACGTCACTCAAGCCTAGTATAAATGTGTATGTATTATTGTTACAGATTAGAAATTGCAGCTAAAAAAGAAAGTTTTCGGAAGATTATATTAAATTTGGATTTACCTTCATAGAAAGAGACGAGCTACAATTGCCGCAGTGTGTAATATACATGAAATAAAATATAAAAGTTTTGAGCAATGATAGCATGAGGCCCACTCGCCTTGAGAGGCATTTGAACCAGCAACATCCTACTCTGGTTTCGAGATCTGAAGAGTTTTTTTCATCCAAGGCAGAATCACTCAAGCGCATGAGATTGGAGGAGTCAGAAAGTTATCATGCAGGTGTATCAAAACATCTCAAAGCTTCATTTGAAATAGCTTTTTTGATAGCAAAACAAAAAAAACCTACATAATCGGGGAGGATTTAATCAAACCATGTATCCTGAAAGCCACGAAAATTATATTAGGAGAAGAATCAAAAAAAACAGAAGAAACACTGTCAAGCGAAGAATCGACGATATTGCATCAGACATAAAATTACAAATTATAAATAAAGTCAAACTATCACCATTTTTTGCCATTAGTTGTGATGAGTCCACAGACATCGTTAATTGTGCACAACTAATTATTTATATTAGATATGTCAGCGGAGATCACATTGAGGAAGAGATTTTTCACTCCCAATCGTTAGCAGCAGGCACTAAATCTGAAGATATAATCAATTTAATATCGGACTTTATCGAAAGAAATGACTTGGATTGGAATAAACTTATTGGACTATGCACAGACGGCGCTCCTACAATGATAGGTTCACGATCAGCTTGGCTCAAAAACTTAAGGAAAAGAACCCCGCCGTACTTAGTACGCATTGTGTTATTCATCGGGAACCTTTGGCTCCGAAAACTTTGTCACAGAATTTATGCCACATTTTAAACTCTGCTATAAAGATCGTTAACTACATCAAAAGTAGTGCATTGAACAGTCGGCTATTCACTTTGCTTTGCAAGGATCTCGATTCTGATCACAAGGTCCTCCTATTCCACACAGAAGTGCGCTGGTTATCAAAAGGCAACATGTCAGCTCGCCATTATGAATTAAGAGAAGAGGTCATCCTCTTTCTTGAATTTAAATGAAATTATATTTTATGCAACTATTCAAAGATGAAAAATTTCAGTGGAAGCTGGCCTATTTAGCTGATATTTTTGAGGCCCTGAATCAGCTAAACTTGAAACTTCAAAGCAGAAATGGCAGTTTGATTAGTAACTATGATAATATTCAAGGTATCTGCTGAAAACATATTTCCTTTTTCACGGCTATCCGAAGCGATTAATGATCAAAAACTGGATAATGATTTGAAATTTGAGATAGAAACTCATCTACAAACATTGGAAAACGAATTTCACCTGTACTATCGAGATGTTAATTCCGAGTCACCAATATGGCGCATGACGAGGAACCCATTTGTTGTCGATGTCTCAGATTTGCCTGAAGATGTTCAGGAAGAATTTTCTAGAAATGAAGGATGACTCGACCATGAAAGATGACTTTCATCTCTTGACATTAGAGAAATTTTGGGTCGAACGATTTCTTGTTAATCCCAAAATTGCTTCACTTGCTTTGAGAATAATTATTCCATTTTCGACCACATATTTAATCACCTCAAAAAAGTCTAGGGAACACTTCTGAATATCGATATATCGTATCCAGAACGATCAATATGAATGATTTCTTTTTTAAAAATGAACACCTGCATTAATTTCTCACCAAATTATGTAGAGTGCCGCAACAGATTTTAGTTTTTTTTATAAAAAACTAAAAATGCAGCAGATGCGACGCTGCTTTATAATCATTTCATGTATTCAGTGTTTTAAATCAGTTAGTTGGCACTTTGTTTCTGTTGCAAGGACAAATAAAAGATTCAAGTTTTGTGATTCGACCATGGAAAGACGACATTTGACTAGAGAAGAGATGTTACGAGCCGTTGGCATGCTCCACGCTGGGATCTCACAACGGGAAGTATCTAGGGTTCTCGGAAGTAGCCCAAGTGTCATAAACCGTTTATGGTCGCGTTTCAATGAAACAGGTAGCGTAGAAGAACGCCGTACAGGTCGTTTCAGGATTACTACAGTCGCCCAAAACCGATTTTTGGTTTTACAAGCATTTTACAGCATCTCAATTAGCTCAAGAGCTATCACGAGTTCATAATGTACAAATTTCCGACCAAACTGTGAGAAATCGACTGCACTAAGGTCAACTCAACTCTAGACGTCCTTCAAGAGTTCCACAACTGACCCACGGAAATCGCGCTGCTCGTTTAGCTTGGTGCCAAGAACACGTAAACTGGGATCAAGAGAGGTGGGCCACAGTTCTCTTCAGTGATGAATCTAGATTTAGTTATTATCCCGATTCAGGAAAAATTCGAATATGTAGGGAACCTGGAAAGCAAAACCGTCTCCAGCATGCTCGAGAAGTTGTTAGACAGGGATGCGGATCAGTGATGTTTTGGGGAGGTATACGCCTTGGTGGAAGAACTGATCTCGTTTTCATATAGAACAACCTCACGGGAAATTCTTACGCAAATGAGATAGTATGGGTCAAAATCCATTCTTCTAACAAGACAATGCCTCTCCTCATCGTGCAAGAGTTGTCTTGAACGTTCTTGAAGAGAATGATATCGATCTTCTACCGTGGCCATTCTGCTCTCCAGATCTGAGTCCCATCGAGCATGTGTGGGACACCCTAAAAAGAAATCTCCTGCGCCAAAGCGTCTTTCATCATGAACAGGAGCTTCGATTAGCAGTTCAGGGGGCTTGGAATGACTTAGGCCAAAATGTAATAGACAATTTAATATTGAGCATGCCGCGAAGATGCCAAAGTGCCATTAATAACAGAGGTGGACCTTCTGGGTACTGAAAAATATAAGTGCTTCCATATCGTTGCGAAAATCTTAGTTCAGGATTTTGTTGTTGTGTTTTACCAAATTTCGTCATTTTCAAATTTCATTTTTTTTTATAATAGGTGCTTTGGAGAAGTCAAATATTATCTTGTTTTCTTGAGAATACATTATATACAATACATCCTAACAAAAAGCGAAAAATTTCTATAAATTCGAATCATCAAATTTTTCAGCTTTGGTTTCAATAAAAACTAAACAGCGAAATCGTCTTGCCGTCGATAGCATTGCTTTATCAAAGACTGAACCCAAAATCGACATAATGGTACAGAACATGCAAGCTCAAGTATCTCATTAGTATTCAATAACTAAAATAAAACTAACATATTTACCTAAATGTGAAAGTAATTAATGGTTTTCAAGTGTATATACATATATCTTCTCTAATTAGATCCTTAAAACATAAATATCTACAAATATCTGTATGGAACTCTTTGTTTTTAATTTTAATTAAATAAATAATATCGTTGTAAAAAAATTGTGTGTTTTTAATGTTTTTAAACTTAATGATCTAACCATAACAGTTAAAGCGAAAGGTTAGCAGTTGAGGTTAAATTCAATTTAATAATTCGTGTTTCGAAGGATTAGTTGCCACCTTACATAATCCCATTGCGAACTTCACTTGGCCTTCTAAAGTGCTTATTACATTTTCCAAGTATCGAGAAATATTTCCTAGAAAATTCATACAGAAAGCAATTTATCTCCTTATTCAGTAAAAAAATACAACGCAAAATCATTATTCTCGAAATGCAGTTTCACTGTTATTTTCCGGTTGGCTTTGCGAATATGCCATCGATAGCAAAATTTAATCCTCCACCAATTTGTTATTTCCACAGAGGCGGTAACCTCATCAAACTACGATTCGACGCTTCCCCGCCGAGAATGGGCGATGATTGTGTTGCAATTCGGGGGCTAATATGTCAATACGGCCGGCAGATCTGCAATTTAGGGGTTGAAAGTCCCCCGAATCGTGTTGCATTAATCGTGTGCTCTTTATTATTCATTACAGGGGGAAGTTTGTTGAGTCTTATGGTAATGATGGGATATTAATATGTATTGGGAAGAATCTGAGAGGATGGGGTTCTTGGTTGGAAAAATTCAGATATCCCTTAGTAATGGCGGCGAGATTGCCATCGTGTTTTGAGGGTACGAAATGATTTTTATATGATAAAAGAAATTAAGACGAACGTTGATTAAGTATGAATTGCATGTTGACCAGTGAACAACGATACTTCTAACATCGTTTACCTGTCGGCATGAATATTGTCCATAACAGCCAGTTGGGAATTCAAAAAATTTCAAGAACCAGTTATACAATAATTTATGAAATATTAAGTAAATTTTCTTGAATGATGAATTCCGTTCCGGGCTTACCATATTAAAGACCAATTAAAATATTCCGACCACATAATTGAACTCTGCAATTACATTTTTTTCACGAAATTGCGCTAAATAATCTCGAAATCTGCTCGTTAATTGAAATTATCTCTCATCTGTCCCAATTTATGGTAAGAATGAAGTTGTTCCATGTGGACCCATTATTAGGTAAATTATTTTTGAAAATGAAAAATGCTAGCAATAAGCCTTAATATTTTGTTATAACCCGCCCTAATGATTTAATTAAGGCCGTTACGGGTTTTCATAGGAGCTTTTCAAGTTAATTAGGAAACATTTCAGTTAAGCCGCCTAAAGTGAGAATAAACGATACGAGGTAATTAACTGAGAAAGGTGACATGAATTAATGGACTCCACTGAATGAGCACCTCAGCCAGCCGCACTCTGCGAGAGAGAGACTCTATTCATAAAAAACAACAACACCCACTTAATATTAGTCAATTTAGTTGGCGGAGACAATAATTAATAAAACTTTGAAATCGTAGCAGCTGTGCTTTTGGATAATCCTTTGTTTGAGTATCGAATGTCGTTTGTAACATTTGGGAGTATATAATTTGAAATTATTCATAAAAAGTATCATGAATAGACTGGTCGACTTCTGTTGTAAAATATCGAAGCATCCTTGGTTTCTTGTCTTAATTTTATTATAAGTTTCTACGACTAACTTTTTCAGTGAATAAATTGATTGATACGTCAAATCTCATATGTACAGGGTGTCTTGATTTCGAAAATCTCACCCTATTCTAGAAGAAAGATTCGGGGTTCCGAGTTTTTAGAAACACATAACAGTGAAAACTATTTCTGTATCGTCTACCGTTTTTGAGATAATTTCTGTTGAAATTATTTTCAGAGGGAAATGATTTTTCTCAAGAAGAAGGAATACTGTTCATAAAAAAATTTGAAGAAGTGTGAAAATGTGATATACATATAATTGTTATTTTGAAAAAAGAAACAAACCTTAGGTTTTCCAAAATATACCAGGAGTCCATTCAGAGCGTTATTGGTCCATAACATTTTTGTATTTAATATATTGAAAAATTATAAATAGAAAAGAGTGAGATGTTAATTTGCTACATGCCATTAGTTTATTTCCAAATATACAGGTTGTCCATTAGAAAGATTCATATCAAAGTTATGTTTTTCCAATATATATATATATATATATATATATATATATATATATATATATATATATATATATATATTCTTTTGAAAAAGAGGATTTACAAAAATTTGAATAATTGTATTTACAATAAATGCTTATATCTATAATTTTGGTGTGTCAGAAAAAACACAAGTGTGAGCTCAGGAAATGAAACAGGGGAACCATACTATCTTGTATATGATTCAATAAACGAGTGACCTGAGGAAAAAACTCGTTTCCCTATCGCTATTGCACTAGCAATAGCTTGTCTGTTTATGATGTGTTAGTGTCGTGTGTACATATAGAGTACCAAAGATTTTTCTGCTTAGCCGCTTCATTCTCTCTTGCATTCCATGATTTCCAAAAGAAGGGTGAAAGGAAGGGAGTTTGGGACAGGAATCTGTAACAATGGAAAAAGAAAAACAGCAGAAAAATATTTCAACAATCCAACTTCTTATATGCCTAAACAAATCTGAGAAAAGATAGCAAAACAAGGTCATGAAAGGGACTAAGGAGATAATAAAAAAATACATAACTTGCGATATTTCCACAAATTCCTTCTCTGTTTGACCGAGAGGGCCCCGATGACCAGCTTCAGTCTTCCAAGTGATGCCGATTATGATCTATAGATGTTTTAGAATCATTATGGACCCAATAATCTGGGTTGAAATCGCCCATATATTATTTCTTCGTGGAATTTGTTTAATATAAAGAAAAATTTGCGAAGAAATTTTGACAGTCGCTCGAAAAATATGACAATGAGACATTCTGTTTCTCTTCATTTTTGAACGTCCTTATCCAAAATAAAGTGAGAATTTCAGATCAGTTTATGCCTTCACTCAACCGTTTCCGAATTATTTGACATTTTCTCAACATATTACTCTTTTTTGAACATCCCCTATATCTATTGAAATCGCCTTAGAATTTGATGGATGCCAATTTTTGTTTTGGTTTGAACTTCATTAATTTTCTTATTTCAAATGAAACAACTTGTATTAAATGAGTGCAAATGAAAAACAATTTCTCCACGACCATCAGTGAATGTAATAACTCTGAAATCATTTTCAAAAAGATAATTTAAATTTTGTCATTCTTGAATTTGAATGTTTATTCTGAAACTCATGTGTTTTCCATGTATTTTCATTCTTTAACTAAATACGGAATGAATGTTCCGTAATTGAACCAAACATCATCTATTGCCATGAATTTTAAAAAGACGTCAGAGTCAGAAGTAAATGTCAACATCATAATAATAATGTAACGATATCCAATCGTAGTTGAAGCCGACCCTGTAACTGCCCGGCGGACTGACGAGTACGCGGCACTTTCGGGAGACTTGTAGGAAGATTTAAGGATTTCAGCACGCCGTATTACGAAGAAATCGGTGTTGCCGTTTCCGGAAGGTTCTCGAACGTAGATCTGGAACAGAGCCGAAGTTACGCAAATGTTCTAAAACAATTCGTACTTGTATATAAGCAGAGAGAGCGAAGTGCAGATAATTAAGTTTGAATACAGAGCGCGAATAAGTGGACAAAGTGTTTGAGATAAATCAAGCAGTATCGATTGTGTTATATAAATTAGTCATTTAGCTGGTGTTATAATTGTTCAGTCTACGTGTAAATAAATTAGTGTTTTTGAAACATTGAAGTGTTTGATTTGAACCCACAAATAATTGCAAGAACTTTTCTGAAAATGTTTTAATGCATTTTCAGCTGATTTATTCAAAAATGGGAATCCTAAACTCTATGAAAAATTTATTTAACCTTAAAAGCAACAATAAATGTGAGTAACCATATCGATATTTCAAAATATAAAAACTTGAAATCTTTGTTGAAACGATCTTCTGAAAATTATATAGCTAAGAAATCGAAGATTATCACAAAAGAAAATATTGAACAATATTTAAAAAGTCTTTCGGATGAGATAAATTCAGCTGCAAGGGTGAAAAAATTATAATTTGAATAATTCATTTAGTTTATTTATTAGCAGTTTATATTCGTAGGTCGCCCTGACATTAGTTTAGAGGCTTGTCATAAGAATGAACATTATAAAATCGAAATTTTCGACATTGAAGATTTGGTTTTCTTAATGCTAATTGCAATTCCTAATACAAAAAACTAAAAAACCTAGATAGTTGTTAATCACAGGTGATTTCTATTCTATCGTAAAGAAATATTGGGCTCCGAGACGTTGAAATACTCCTTTTGATCATTTTTTCATTAATTTCCAAAAAAATAGATGCTCGCGGCACGCAATTGAAATGAATGAAAGAATAAACCTGGTGACATGCCTAAACCAACTGCCACATTTTCGAATCTAAACAATCCAGAAGAATAATCTGACCACAACGTTAGTAAATGCAGGATGATCAACACTAAAAAACATGGAGGCTGCAAATATTCTCAAGTACATGCAGGACGATAAAAACTTCTCTGCAAAATCGAATAAGTATTGCAAATCAATTAGTTTCATCAATTAATGGTGCTAATTCGGCAGCAACCGTCCCTTCATCTTCAAATTCTTTATGTTACATAACCGTCCGTTTTGAAAAATATAACTGAAAATGTGTCCAATTAGCCAATTTTTATATTCAATAAATGTTCAAATACTATAGATATTAATATTAATAAAATATTAATACAAATGTCTCAATAAATGACTTTTTTATTGTTTTTAGACTTGATTTATTTTTATTTAATTTATACTTTGCAGTCGTGGAGAAGATACAGTCTGTTCCTCGGTAAGAATGGAAACATTTTCCATTCGTATCGAATTCTTTCATTCTAACCCTGCTACATAATATTCACTACCTATTGAAATATATTAAGTGTCCTGATATCGATTTTCATTAATTCAGAGTTAATTTGTATTTTATGATAATTTTGGAATCATCTTATCAAACTTTGCACTAAGGAAGAGTATCGAAGAAAGAAAAGGGTAACTTTCACTTGCTATGTAAAATATTCAAAATGTCTAAAAGTAATATAATGGAATACGTCTAGCAAATTATTTACATATTTGTAGTAACTTCATTCTAGTTAATTTTAGTTTTTGTGATTTTCATAAATGAAAGCCTATGTATGTTCAATCTGGAGACCTTGGGTGCCATTGAAAATTACTTCCTCGGTCTAGATTAGAAGTTGAAATCGTTGTTAACTCTTGATAAGACTGCTGAAAATTTGAAGGATGCAGATTCAAAATGACATCTTCAAAAGCGTATCGAAATATTTTTCCGACATGCAAGAAACTGCAAGAGTTATTAATAATTTAAAATATAAAAAGATATTCAGTTTATTGCATTTTATTCATTCATTTAGAAATTATCAAAAAAATTAAAGAGAAGATAATTTCGAATGGAAGAAAGTTCTCACTCTCTGTTATTTATAATTTTAATTCTTGAAATTCTTCCCAGCACAACAGTGCTTCCTGAGGAAGTGCAACAGATAAATATTTATTCAATATCGAGTAACAATTATTCAAAATTTTCAATGATTCATCAAAGATCAATAAATTTTTGCTTTTGGCTAGATATTCCACACTCTAAATTGAAAATAATGAGAAAATTCTTAACAATATAGGTCAAAGAGTTTTTTCTAAGGGGTTACAGCCTCCTAAAAGCCCTGAATAATTTTATTATGATATATATAGAATCTTGAATGATAGAATAACCGAATTTGGTATTTAAGCATTATACACTGTGCCAAGAGATTAACGCACAATTTCAATATTTCAAATCTCTTTTTTGGTAGGCAATCAATTATTAACACATGATATTTTTCGGATATGTCCGGATATATGCCAACAAAATTCGATGTTTCTTCTTTATGTACATGTTTCATTCATGAGAAGTGAATAGAGTTTCTGCAAGAAACCACCACACCTCGATGAAAATAGTTGTTCATTAGTTTTTGAAATTTGACTCCGGCAGAATGTGCTGAAGTTGTGGTGGGTAGATGACCTCGGTTTGAGAGGAAAAGAGGGGGGAAAAGAGACCTGGGCAAGGACAACCCCGAGCAACAACGGCGATTCATAATATTCCACCACGGTTCGTTATGATTATCATTAAGTCCCTGCAAAAGCGGCCGCGATAGAAAAGAGGGGTGCAAATTAACTCTGAAACGAACGACGTTTCATGAAATTCAGTTGAAGGTTTGTGGCGCAGTTCTAACCTTATCACATCAATTGCTAAAAAGCTGATTGGAGAGATTTTGACCTCTCATTGTGATCGACGATTTCTAGTGCACAGACGTCGAAATGAGAGATATGCCCAGTGCAACTTTTCACCTACCTATGATTTTAGTGTAGGTTTCAATATAGCGGAAGGAATTTCTTTGTACGCTCGCACTGATTTGGTCATCGCTAATAATGGAACCCTGAATACTCAGAGGTAAGTTACAGACATTATAGAAAAACATGTTGAACCATTTGCGGCAAAAATGTGTGAACATTTTTTGTTTATGCACAATAACGCCAGACTTCACCTAGCTCATACCGTTAGGAACTACCTTCAAATCACGAAATCACTTCAATGGAGTGACTTCAATCCCAAACATGTCTGGGAGATCAGAATGCTATAAAGCTTTTGAGTATGAATCGTAGATGCCTTGGAGTAATTCTCGCCAGGGGGGAAGTTTCCGCTATTAACACGTTTTAGGTTAAAGTTTTAAATTTTTCATTATAAGTTTTATTTCAATTTCTATGCGTACGTTTTTTCATTCGATTTTTGAGTTTCAACCCTGAAAATTTCTATTTTCAGTATTAATGCAATGCGAGGCAGGAAATTTAATCCCGGCAGAATGTGCTGAAGCAATGGTGTTGGACTTATACAAAACTAGGCCAAGGAATTGCAGTGTCCCTTAAACTGTTTCCAGAATGATCTGAAGGAACAGGTATACTAGAAGTCATGAAGGAGAACTTGGGCGACCTCGAGCAACAACGGCGATCTGCGACTGTTATTTGAGATTTTTTTCGTTGAGATAACGGTTCGTTAGTGCTAGGCAATTTCTAATGCAGCTTCCACAGAACAGAGGATTGTAAATTAGCACTAAAACGATACCACAACGTCTCTGGAAATTTGGTTTGAGGTCTTGTGTTGTAGCTAGAGATCCAGCTCTAATCGCAGTACATCGACGAGCTTGATTGAATTTTTTTCTAGGGAACATATTAATTTGTTGAAAGCTTTTACAAATGAGTCGATAATCAATCGAAATGAGAGTGCAACTTTTTACCTACTTATGGTTTTAGAGGAGGTTCAATAAAGGTGTGGCGAGGAATTTCTTTGAACTCCCACACTTATCTAGTCATCGTGAATAATGGAACTCTGAATGCTTTTAAATACGTTACAAACATTTGCGGCAGAAATGCGTGAAAACTTATCAGTAGGTTAGGTTAGATTCACCTTCAAGATCACGAAATCATTTCAATTGAGTAGCCTGCATCAAGTCCAGATCTCAATCCCATCGAACATGTCTGGGCCATTCTCAATAGAATATTGAAAAGCCTGCAAAACCAGCCAGCTATAGTGAATTAGTTTCGGAATAGACTGATCGGCATTTGTAAGGAAATGTAACTGAATGCTATGAAGTCATTGATTTTGAGTATGAATCATAGACTTTATGCAGCGCTAAGGGTGGCAATATTCGGTATTAACAGATTTTGAGGACAAAATATTTACATTATCCATTATTAGTTTTATTTCAATTTCTTTCAGTACCATTTTCATTTCGATGTTTTTCAAGCATTCCTTAGTGTTGATAGTATAATGAAAAATAATTCTTCAGCATGTCTAAATTTCATTTGGATAAATTAGAATTTTCGATTTTGTGCTTCAATTTATTGTCGCAGTGTAGAGGAGACCGGGTATGGTTGTCATAGTGGCGATGACAGAAAACTTTACGAACGAATAATGTCATTGACCGGCGTCGAACTAGCGCGAGAGCAATACCCCCTCCCTACTTTCATTTCGCTCGGAAAAGTCGAGACAAATACGCACATTTGGTATTTTCGCGTAGCAAAAGTAAATTTTTGTGCATTGATGTCGAAGCTACACTCGGAGGCAAAATTAGCGGAACACTCGAAAATTTAACCAAAATCGAAGTTCGATATTTTTCCTAATTCTCAACCGATTCAGATGATTTGTTCGGTAAGTTATAGATCAACTCTTCTGCTTTGTAGAAATTATAAGAGAAAACAAAAAAAATTTGAAAAAAATTTTATACGGGGGCAAAACTAAAAGTGTTTTTTTTGTCAAAAATTCGTAACACCCTGTGGAATTTCGTGGTCCGAGTTGAAACGTACAATATCATGGTCTGTCAAGACACATCTTCCTACAGTAACGCCCTTCTTGTTTCATGCGTTTATCTCTATTTTTGCAAAATATATTTAATTTCAAGTGGAAAATCACCATTTTGGAGAAATTCCATTGAATCAAGAAATTGTCATTAAAATTCGTCTATCAATTTGGAATTTTCTTATTATCACTCAGGCGTGTCGAAATTGTCGTTTGCGATTTTTATGTTGGAATTGCAATAGTTATTGATGACAATTTGGTTAATTTGGTGAAAATTAGGAATTCATAGGAGATAACAGTCGGTAGGTATTAAAATACACAACCGAATTCTGGGACCATTGATAAAACTTTTCATTTACACATGTGCACACCTTTTTTTATCAAATATGAAATACAACACACGTTTTTTTGTATATGACCACATTTGCACTTGTTTAAAGAATGAGAGTTTTCCATTCTTTGATTTGATACAAATTCGATCTGTTGCGGTGTTTTGTGATTCTTTTACTGTTGACGATTCGAAACGGTGTTTTTCATTCAGAATGAGAGATTTACCACCAACCTCAGTAGCAAGGGCAGTTACATTGATCGAGGAAGGGCGCACCTACCGTTTAGTCGGTACCATGTAGGGTGTCTCGACGTCGGTTATCCATCGAATCTACCGACGTTACAGGGAAACTGGATTGTACGTGAGGAGGCGAGGACAAGGAAAAAATCGGGAACCCGCGCTATACATGACCGTTTCATCCTCGATCAAACCATAATACTCGCTACTAAAATCAAATGTTTTTTTGTGGTTCATCATGAACATTTTTCTCAACATGTTCATTTCATTTCACGAGTGTATCGCCAGGATACACACCTGTTCTTAATTTTGGACAGGAATGATAATTATTATAGAGTGTCACACAAAAAAATTCAAAAATAAATGTGCAAAATCAACGATTTTTCCAGTGTACTTCGAGTTCTCCCGGAGCGTGAAATTGGCTAGTGCATTTCAAAAATTTTCATTTCGTTAGATTTCCGCTTCTCTAATTTTGATTTTATGTTTTGGCTAACCTCCGATGTTATGCACCTACGCAAGATTAAAAATAAATTCTTGAAATTCGTGACTTTTCGCTGCAAATTGGATATTTCTTGTAAAAATAGGGATAAATGGATAAAACAAGAAGGGTGTTACTGTAGGAAGATGTGTTTTGACAGACCATGATATTGTACGTTTCAACTCGGACCACGAAATTCCACAGGGTATTACGAATTTTTGACAAAAAAAACATTTTTAGTTTTGCCCCCGTATAAAATTTTTTTCAAACTTTTTTTGTTTTCTCGTATAATTTCTACAAATCAGAAGAGTTGATCCATAACTTGCCGAAAAAATCATCTATATCGGTTGAGAATTAGGAAAAATATCGGACTTCGAATTTGGTTAAATTTTCGAGTGTTCCGCTAATTTTGCCTCCGAGTGTAGTAAGTATTCTCATTTTTGCATTGTGTTAAACCTCTTCATGTATTAATGATGTCAAATTGTATGCTTTATGATATGCTCGCATGTTTTTTGTAGATGACTTTGATTTGTTTTTGATGTGGAGGTTATATTTTCTTTTAATGTTTTGGGGCAGATTGTCTCGGACTATCGATGGTTCGTTTTCGCATGCGACAACCAACAAAAAGCTTCATTTGCCTATTGGAATGTTGCTACATAAAGGTTTTTTCGTTTCAGAATTAACTTAAAATGCCACGGCATCACAAAAAAAATCTACTAGAGAGCTTGTCTTACTAGTATTAATGCTGCAAGCTGTAAGAGAAGGAATAAGCCATGGCGAATCAATAAGGTCCGTTGCGAAAGATTTTGATATTAATTATCGAACTATACTAAGGTATTGTGAAAAAAATACTATCCAAGAGATGAACAGCTCAGCTACATGAACGCCAGTAGGCTACCAAAGAAACCGTAAAATATTAACCAATAAAGACGAAGCAGAAATACTTACTCCTAGCTTCAAGTATTTATTCTGGGTTGTGTCCCAAAGATGATCAGAAAACAGCATTCGAACTTGCTATTGCCGACAAGATGAAAGTTCCAAAGTCATGGGAATCGATCAAATTAACTGGTTCTGGTTAGTTTACGTCATTTTTAAAGAAGCACCCTTCTCTGTTCATCAGAACACCTGAAGCGACATGTCTGGTTCGAGCCTCCAGTTTTAATGCACAAAATATTTTTTTTGACAATCTCGAATAAGTAATGAATAGATATAGCTTTCTACCTCACGATATTTGGAACATGAATGAAACTGGGGTGACTGCAGTTAAAAAATAGAACAAAGTTGTTGCAAGAAAATGTTTCAAGCAAATTGGCGCTATAACCTCAGCTGAGAGAGGCACATTAGTCACCTTAGCTGCTGCTGTTTCAGGAGTAGAAAATTCGGTTCCACCTTACTTAATTTTTTCCCGAGTGTATTTTAAAGACCATTTCATCAGGGACGGGTCAGTTGGCTGCAAAAGAAGAAGTAATCCATCTGGATGGACGACAGAAGAGTTATTAGTCGATTTCCTTGAACATTTCCACGGACACGTAAAATCAAATAAAGAAAAACCATGTCTCTTATTGTTGGATAATCACTTGTCTATTGAAGGACTGAACTTTGCCAAGGAAAATGGCACAATTATGCTATTCTTCCCACCGAACTGTACTCACTGTTAGATAGGTCAGTTAAAACGTACTTAGAATAAAAGAAAAGGAACAAGATGAGAAGAATAAGAAGAAAGTATCGAAGCGTGTGTTGAGTGAGAATGAAGAAAATAAAGATGATTCTAAAGGTAGAAAAATTAAAAAGAAAACTGAGGCCAGTGACGATGATGAGAAAGAGGAAGAAGAGTTCTGCTTGGTGTGCCGTACTCTTGAGAAGTATGAATTCAGTGCCAGGACTGCAAATAATGGGCACATAAAGCATACACACCTGGATTACCAAATTACATTTGCCAAAATTGTGATTCCGATTATTCAGACTGACTTTTAACGTCCAGAATGCCAAAGAAAGTGCTTATATAGGATTATTCTTTGTAATTTTCATAAACTACCTGAGTTTATTATATACGAGTTCCATTAGAAATTAGAAAAACGCTCGACTAGATGTATCGAGCTAAAAGGTGATTATGTAGAGAAATTAAATGTTTATTTGCCGAAAATAATTTGTTTTATTCAAAACCGAGTAATCAAATCAGAAAAACACGGTGGGTCAATATGGTTAACATAGAAGAAATCAACTTTTCATAGAAAATCTAGACTGAGGACTTTGAATGCTCACAGAATATCAACCAACAGAATTTTCTCTATGAATTATATATCAGAATGAGGATAATATTCAGAATGAATTTTGAGCCGTCATGGCCCGCCAGAAGAAAAAAAAATCGAAAAAATAACTTATTCTTATTTGTTTTTTTCCGAAAGTATGTGAAATTGATTGAAAATATAATCAAGGTTTCGTCTCTCCAAAATATACAGAGTGTTCTATTAGCAAATTGAAAGGTGGCATCACTTCCGGTGCAACCGGAGACAGGATGTCCATAGGATTTATGTCGTTAAATTCAAAATGTGCTCTTCGTTCGGAAACTAAAATTCTCTAACATGAAAAAAATTTGGGGTGGCCCAAGTTTCATTTACACCCGGTATTTAAGGCACATTATTTTTTTGAACGAACTACTTTTCTAATGAAGCCACAGTTTTGTGAAAATTTAAACATCGTTGTTCTATTCAATTGAAAACTTAATATCAATCAAATATTTTTGATTTGCAAATATTAAATAGAATAAACCGGAATATAAATCAAAATTAAAACACCAAAACCTAAATCACATATCTCTAAAGTACAGGGTTGTTTGGAAAGTAATTTTGTTGTATTTTGTGGAAATGAAAGATAGTTTTCGTATAATATACAAAATACTTTATTGAATTATATATTGTCCGTTCTAGGCCAACACCTTTTGCCATCTTTTTGGTAGTAGCATAATTCCACGTTCATAACATTTTAGGTCTTTGCTGGAAAAAAGCTGATCGAGGTGGTTTTTGACCTCCTCATTTGAGATGAAGATTCTACCGTCTGAAAAATTTTGGAGTGACTGAAACAAATGATAATTCGTTGGGGCCAGGTCTGGAGAATATGGTGGGTGTGGTATTAGGATTAATGAAACCAATTGCACCATTACTGCCAACGATTTCAATAAATTCTGCAGCAATATTTCTGAACTCTTAACACCATCAGTACGTGAAGAACATCCAATCATCTGATTATAGAACTATGTTTCTGAAACCAACAACTCAGGAAGAAATTTTAACAACGGTATCAAAATTCAAAAACAAATCCTCTTGCGACTACTATGGTTTTATTGTACAGGTGCTCAAGCGAATTATCCAATCAGTTGTGGCTCCTCTCTGCGAAATAATAAACAAGAGTTTCGAGGAAGGAATTCTTCCGAACCTTAAAAAATTGCCCGAGTGACTCCAATTTTCAAGAAAGGAGAGAAAAATGACGCCGGAAACTATAGACCCATAGCTATATTGCCTGAATTGTCGAAGATCTGGTTGAGGAAAAGAATAATGGACTATTTTGAAATCTAAAGGCATATTGAGCGAGCTACAGCATGGTTTCCGCAAGAAAAAATCAGTTTCGACTCCAATGATGAGAATAATGGAATTTTTACTTGAAGCTCTTGACAATCGAGATGACGCAGAAATTACTTACCTAACCTAAGTAAAGCTTTCGATTTCGTTGATCGAAAGGTTCTTTTATTGGAATATTATGGTATGAGGGGGCCAGTTTACGGTATTATCAAATCATATTTGAGTGACAGAGTCCAATCAGTTTCAAGGAGAGGGTCCTTGTCTCGACTAGAAAAAATAATGTAGGAGTGCCACAGTGATCCATTTTGGGGCCCATCTTTTCTTGTTTTACATAAATGACCGACCCACTAGTGTCATTTCAGGTGCCAGGAGTTTGTTTGCGGACGATACTACTTTTGGATTAATCAGACACAAAGAGGAACTAACGACTCTCTCGAACAAATCAATATCCCAAGCAGAGGAGTGGTTCTCCGCGAACGGACTCAAACTAAATGTAGATAAAACTCTAAATTTAGATAGATAAAGATTGATTGTGACGAAAAAGAAGCAGAATGAAAATGATAACCCTATAAAGTTACTGGGTTTTACAATAGGTAGCAGCTTAACATCATGGAATAGCCATATTGACATCATTTGTAGAAGATTATCGTCAGCTGTTTATGCCATACGATGACTCAAATATATAGTAAACGTGGAAGCAGTAGTTGAATTATGAAATTCTCCTTTGAGGGTTTTCGTCGGAAGCAGAACGTGTGTTCCAACAGCTGAAAAGAGCGATTTGGATCATAGCTGAAGTCAGCCAATCTCAGAGTTGCAGAAAATTATTCTGGAAATATAAAATATTGATAATTCCTTCTATTTACATACTTACCTTTTTGTACGGCAACCTAGAAAAGCAAAAAACTCGTAACAGAGACCATTTAATTCTACTTATGCACCGTCTCAGTAGCACACAAAACAACTTCAATTTTACTGAGGTAAAACTCTACATCTTACCTGCAGCACTCAAAACTCTCAATCCTGGGACATTCAAAAACAGAATCAAACCTATTCTTTTAGAAAACGTGCTCTACAACACCGAAGAATTCAATGTTTTTTCAGTGGAAATCATTAATAATTACTGTTCATGAAAATTGTTCGATGTGTCTCGTAATATTTAAAATTTTGGAACTCACAAAAGTCTTTTACATAGCCTCATGTATTGAGCCTATATTAGTGTGAGCATTATATTCATTTGTATCGTTGCTGTCTGTATTATAGTTGTTTTTCTTTTATGTAACATACTGCCTCATAGATCGACATGCCTTTATTATTTGATGGTGTATAAGTATACTGGGTGATTCATCAGTTGCGTGTTGCTCTGTAGCTCGTACACTCTCGAAGAATTCATTTTTGTTCGAACAGTATTGTATTTAGAAAGTAAAAATCTACTTCAGCAATTAATTTTGAAGTAAACAGGGTGTTCCGATTTTCTATAAAAAAATCTTGGAAGATTTTTCCAGAATAGAAGACCACTCTTTTGTTGAAGATTCAAGAGCGTCCTAAACTTTTTTTTCTGTAAAAATTCATGAAGATAGGCTCTCACATCATCGCATGCTCCTTCGGCCAGAGAGGATGAATACTGTTTTCCTTTCGTTTTCTTATGCCCAAGGATAGCTTTATTGATGAATTGAAATAGATTATCCTCATTTTATACAGGAGTGAATCAAAAAAATTATTGAATATTGTAATTTTAAAAATATCATATCTTGATTTTTCAAATGAAACACTCTGTATTTTATTATTCATGTCAACGCATAAAATATTGTGCCATATTTTTGTAGAAGAAACCTTATCTTTATCTTTGACCATTTTCGAAATCAGAGGTTGCGAAAGAAAAGTTTAATAGTACATATCAATATACTTGATCAGAGAAATGGAGATATTTTAAGGTAATCGTGTATGAAATATGTAATAGATTGGTTTTTGGTGAGATGATCTACAAGGTGTTGAACTATTTCAATAAGTGTTCGAAATGTTGCCCGTTTCTTTGTAGACACAACTCAATCCTTCTGAGGAAAGACCGTTGAATTCTCGACAATATTTTTGGATTAACTGACTGAAAGGCGTCGACTACTCTCTGTCTCTGCCTCTCTGTCTGTCTAAATATAACCCCACAAGACAAAATCTTGACTTGTAAAGTCCGGAGACCTAGCTGGTCATCTAACAGGACCATCAAGTTCTGTCCATTTGTTTGGAAAAACATGATTCAAATGCTCCCTAACCTGTTGCGAGTAATCTGACCGTGCCCCATCCTGTTGAAACCACAAATCTTGTCTTATATGCTCTGGTACATCGGCAAGTAATATTGTTAGATGATTTTCCAGAAAATCTAAATACATTTCACTATTGAGGTGCCCGTCGAAAAAGTGCGGCCCAATTAGATATTCATCTACTATAGCGGCCCATACAATCAAGGACCAACGATGCTGGTGATCTATTAGTCTCTAATGAGTTGTGGATTTTCCGTGACGTAATAATGAAAGTTGTTGCTGTTAACAAAAATAATTTCTTGTGGAAAGTTGCCTCGTCTGAGAAAAGAACTCTGCTAAACATATTTGGATTTTCCGCTAGTTTGTCATTTGCTCGATTGCAAAAATTGATTGTTCAGTTCCTGGTGCAGCTGTACATGATATGCATGAAATTTATTCACTTTTAAGAGATTCTCTAGACGGAAGTTTGACTTATATATTTCAACTGAGAAATCTCTCTTTAGCTTTTATGTAGGTCCTCTGTCACTGTCAACAAACTGATAACAGGTTGTCTTTAGCTATAGCAGTTTTCGGTTTTTCATGATTTTTGTAAACGATATTACCCGTTTCGATAAATCTAATTAGAAGTTTTTCAAAGCATCTTGCATCAGGATGCCTCTTATCAGGAAACCTTCGTGCATAAACCCTACTTGCCTATAAAAAATTTCTATCACACTCACCCAGAATAAAAATCATATCAACCATTTCTCCTTTGGAGAACTTCATGGCAGTCAATTGAGAAAATTGGGTTCAAACCTCACTTTAACAATGTTTAATAACGAAACACTGATAAGTTCACCATGTAAGATGCAGAATATGATATGTCCAGACACCAGACTGAAGGCACAAATGTCAACACATACCTCGATTAACGTTTTAATCATCTTGATTTTATCATTCGTTGAAAGAATTATCTTAATTAGGTTTCATTTTTACTACTTGAATCATTACAAAAAAGAAAAACTTCTGTGCGAATAATAATGAATGTTGATGAGTTTAATACGGTTTGTAGAATTTTCATCAAAAATTTTTAAAATAATCGAATATTTCGAAAATGATCGAAGATAAAGATAAAGTTACTTCTGGAAAAATATAGCACAATATTTTATGCGTTGACATGAATAACAAAAGACAGGGTATTCCTTTTGAAAAGATCATGATATGATATTTATAAAATTACAGTATTCAATAATTTTTTCGAGTCACTCCTGTATAAAATGAGGATAATCTATTTCAGTTCATCAATAAAGCTATCGAAGGAGCATGCGATGATGTGAGAGCCTATTTTCATGAATTTTTACGGAAAAAAAATATTGTGACGAAACAACTCACCAAAAAACTTATTACTTAATGACATTATAGCAGAATTTAGGCCGCTCCTGAATCTTGAACAAAGGAGTGCTCTTTCAATCTTAAAAAACCACCCAAGATTTTTTCATAGAAAATTGGGACACCCTGTTTACTGCAACATAAATTTGTGAAGTAGATTCTTACTTTCTAAATACAATGCCGTTCGAACAAACATGAAATCTTCAAGAGTGTACGAGCTATAAAGCACCGAGCCACTGGTGAATCACCCAGTGTATGATGATTGAATTCCATTCAAGCTGTAAAAGCATTTGGCGAGTAACCAAACTTGTGTGAGGTCTCGCGTTGTCTTGCTGAAACACTACAACTTTCCTGTTGATTAGTTCTGGCCTTTTCTGTTGAAGTGCATGATTCAGTTTGTCCAGCTGATGACA
This sequence comes from Cryptolaemus montrouzieri, assembly GCA_013387265.2. Taxonomy (NCBI): domain Eukaryota; kingdom Metazoa; phylum Arthropoda; class Insecta; order Coleoptera; family Coccinellidae; genus Cryptolaemus; species Cryptolaemus montrouzieri. The sequence goes on from JABFTP020000103.1 coordinate 35,219,903, forward strand.
GTAGACTTCCGAATTAATCCTTGTGTTATTCAGTAAAAGCTCAAAATAAACGATTCCTTTAAAATCCCACCAAACAGACATCATCACCTTTTTTTGGTGAATATCGGCCTAGGAAATGGTTTGAACCGGTTCATCTTTTTTGCTCCATGACCTCTGTTGTATACAACCCACTTTTCATCTCTAGTGATGATGCGCTTCAAAAAAGAATGATTGTCGTGGACGAATCGTGGACGTCAATGCGGATACACAGATTTTTCTCTGTGAGAATATGGGGAACCCATACATCGAGCTTCGAGGATAATCCCAGCTCTTTCAAGTAGATATAAATGGTTGAATTTGATAAATTTAATCTCAATCCGACCTCACGTAATGTTATTTGCCGTTTCGCATCAACTAATGCCTCTATCGCGTCTTTATCAGCTTCTACCGGCCTTCCCGAACGTGGTGCATCTTCGACATTGAAATTGCCGGATCGAAATTTAGCGAATCAATTCTGACACTGTCAACACTTTCTCCATACACATCGATCAATTTCTTTCTGGCTTGAACAGCATTTTTACCCTTTTTGTAGTAAAACAGTAATATATGTCGAAAATGCTGCGTATCGCTCTCCATATTTAACGGGGCACCAACTAAAAACTACTGAGTAGAATTAATTGAAATTTTTCACACACAAGCCTTGCTATATGAGCTCTCAAAGCTTATAAAGATTATACGGCTTGAGTATGAAGTTGGGTGCAAAAAAATTCAATTAAATCCTCCGTCGGGAAAAAACGAAATTACTTTCCGAACCCAATAACTACAAAATTTCAGCTTGAATGAAAAATATCCTTCCATTCATAACGGTTCTTCTCTTCATCTTCTTCTCATTTGTAACATATAAGACTCAAATTACACCTTATCGTTTATGCTTTAACTAGAATAGAGCTTTTTTGTTCAAAAAACGAAAATGGGAAACTCAAACAAAAAAGCCTGTCATATGTTCGATTCTTAAGGTCAATTTTATAATTAACTGTGAATTCTGAAAACAGTTACTGATTAATGATGGTGTAAATTCACACGCACCAATTCATCCATTGTCCAAAAACTGACAGATGTTCGTTGGGAAAACAGAATGCAACCATACCTACCCTAATGTTCCCTTTTACCGTCGTTATTATCTCAACTCTCGAAATTCAATTCATCAACATGAGAAGGGATATAATTTCGCTAAATTTGGCGATTTATTTCTATCGGTCACCAAATTGGCTACTTCCTGAGTTTTATTATGAAATCGCTGATGAGCTGCGGTCAATGCGTGATAAAGGAGTTTTACTTGAAAGGGAAGGATGAAACGCGGAGGTGTATAGTTCGGCTATACCTTAGAATTACAGAACGCTGAAAATTAAGAAAGCAGGAAACAAGATACTTCACTATAATCTTTAGGGTGGGTCAAAAAAACGAATATTTTTTTCACTTGGTACTGTGAAAAATAGGTTTCTAGACACCCCGAGGAAGTCTCGCCAAGTATGAGCTCTTAATTGTATCTGGAGGTTTTCTATTTTTTTCTTATTTCACATAGAAAAATAGATATCTCGCTTCCAATTACTCGAAAGAATATCTCGATTTATATATTTCGTAGGAAATTCAATCTTCTACAAAAAAGCCTCCTACGATTTTTTCGTAAACCTAGCCGTTTCAAAGATATTAACGATTAAAGTTTGATTATTTGAAGGTAAATCTTTCCTTTTCCTATGAATTTTATAAGCAAATGAAAAAGAAATCATTATGAATCATAATATACATAATTTAAAGGAAATTTACTGTTCAACATAAATGGTCTCCTATGATGAATCATAATATACATAATTTTTTTGATTAAGTTAAGCGTTTACGAGATATATTTATCGTCAAACATCAATCCTATCCATCTTTCCAGTTGATCATTACTTCGAAAAATTTCAATTTAATTTATGAAACTTTTGATATAAAGTTATTATCTGGATATGATAAAGAGTTAAATTTGTCGAATAGGACACACAGTATGTTTGTCGAAATTTACAACAGAAATGATTTGCCTCTTTCCAAAGTGTATACTACTTCTACAATATGTACAAAACAGATCTGCTCACATATTTATCAAACGTCACCCTCATATATACAAAACAGGTTATAATAAAAATATTCATTTGTAATACATGTTAGTTATTATAATTAACCAAATAATAAACTAAAACTTATTGGGTTAATACCTTACCGCAAAACGAATTTCTGTTCTAGAATTATTGTTGAAATTGCTGCTTATTCCGTTGCAGCCACAATTGACATATTCGAAGGAAAGATTAAATTGACCGTAGTAAAAACTGACGCCTTCTACGAAAGGATTCGAAAGTTTCTCTCGTAGCTCTGGATCTTCATGGCGTATATGGTATATTTTGTTTTTCAAACAACCCCATGAAGAGAAATCTAATATCGATGAGTCTGGTGAGGTTAGGTTTCTAACTCCTTTAGAAGTTTTTTATTCAAAAATTTATTGGAATGTTTTAATTCTTATAATACTTATTTTCAATTTTATCTTCAATAATTCACGTTTGTTCAGTACGTATTTTAATTTTTTTCCACAAAATATACATGAAATTTTTTTCGAGGGAATTTTTATCTTGTAGTTCATTACTTCTGTTTGTCTTCTGAAGCTTACATCATCTATCTTTATTTACTTTTAACTATCTTCAGTATCTACCCGTTTGATACCATAGTTCCAGTGATACTGAAAATGATCATCTTGCATACGTAATAAACCTGTACCAAAAATTCGGAACGTAAATTAGAGAAAGTGAAAGAGGTTATGAGTGTGTTTTTCTATCAACATAAAGTTTTAAACTATTCAATCAACCAAAAAGCGAAAAATTCAGTTGACCAAGTTATTGAACTGTGGAGAAAAAATCAGACCCCAATTTCTGGAGCTCCTAAAGTATTGAACAATATATCGCAGTTGATGTGTAAATGAAAAAAGTTTTCGATAAAAAAGTGAATCACATGTTTTCTCTCTTGCAGATCAATGTTTTTCGTATTAAATTGGAAATAAAAACGTTATTTATTCTAATTGAAATTAATCATTGACTATATGTTGAATAAAATGCATACATTTTTGTTTCAATGCAACCCAATATGCTCATGAATGAAAAGAACATTTTAAAAATGGTGCATAACATTTTTCTGTACCTAAAAACTTAAATTTGTGTAAATTTCCCCAAACCTCATAAACTAAATTAAAATTTGTGAATTATTGATCAAAAACTGGGAAAATTGATAGGCATTGATCTTTGAAGAGAATATCTCGTAAACGCTTAACTTAATCGAAAAACTATATAGACCATTTTTGTAGAACACTAAATTTCTTATATAACTATTAGTTTCATGATTCATTTTAAATTTTTCATTGAGTTATAAAATTGATAAAGAAAGAAAAATTTACCTTCAAATAGTCAAACTTCAACCGTTAATATCTTTTAAACGGTTATGTTCACGAAAAAATCGTACGAGGCTTACTTTGTATTTGTATTTATTTTGTATACAATTTCCTACGATATCTGGGAAACAATATATTTTTCCAAGTAGTTGGAAGCGAGATATCAATGTTTCTATGTGATAATAAGAAAAAAATAGAGAACTGTAAGACGGAGGACCTTCCTGTTACAATTAAGAGCCTATACTTAAAGAGACTTCCTTAGAGGTAACTAGGAATCTATTGTTCAGAGTTTCAAGCGAAAAAAAAATATTCAGTATTCTTGGCCCACCTTAATAACACAGGTCAACATTTGATCTAAGCGGGAACACTGCACGCGATATATGATACTAGGGGTTATTGAGGTCGCTGATAACGATGAGTGGGTTGGTTTAGCCCTTTCACTTCCAGTTCCAGGTCATTTCAAGGTCAAGCATAGAAAAAACAGTCAAAAAGATCTGGAAAAATTCATGGTTATGTTTCTTATGTCTCCGAGTCCAAATCCGTTGTTTGTTTGAATCCAAGACCTATTTTAGGGGTCATTTCAAGGTCATTGGACAAAATCTAAAAAAAATCATGTATATTTCATTAAGGTACGAGAATCGGACTCTGCTAGTTTCTAAGCTTTATAAGGTCTAGGTCAACGCCATTTGAGCGTTGAAGAAACTTTTCAAAAACTCGTCATAAATTTTGCATAAGCATACATAACATTGCGTCACCATTTCTCTGCTAGTTGGATCGAGACATTTTCATGTCTAGAACTGAAAAATTACTATTGGGGATACTTATTCACAGCTGAGTAAACTCTTTCTTCGTTCAGTAAATAAAAACGTTATCCGCTAAGACGGTTTTTTTTAACTTGATCCATTTTACCTTAACCGTATGAAGCTTAGAATACCTGCCCCGGGTCAGAGGGTATTAGTATGATTGGTATTCGGTCGCAGTCTAGAGTACGTACGTATCCACTCCCAGGCCCGCCTCAATCACCTCATTCCAAAGATCGGAGCATTTTCCAGCTCCTTGCCTGAGGTTCGACAGGAAGGTCACCCTCCTGACTTCTAGGTTCAAAGCCTGCACACCTGTCAAGACTTCTAACGCCTGAGCACAGTTCTGCTGACTCCCGTGATTCCTAATGATATCAATCGTTGCAGATGGTCTAAAGCACTCTTGGATGTTTAAAGTGTGCATCTAGTCCACTATACAGCTGCACCATACGTGAATCTAGGCCTTATAATCACTGCGTACAGACACAAGATCTTTTTTGGGCCTAGTCTCCAAGTTCTTCCGAAGGTATAGCGACAAAACTAACACCCAAGTACTTCATCTCCTTTACCTGAACAATTTCCTCTCCAAATAGAGTTAGATCTCTTAGTTCCTCCACCTTGTATCTTCTGGTAAAGTTATCTACAATCGATTTACTCGGGTTTACGGGCATGCCAGCTTGACTCTACTTCTGTGATTTTAGATTTCGTCCATGCACTCTTGAACTAACCTTGAAAGTACCTCTGCAAAAATGATGACGATTTCTTGAGAAGTTTTTTCGACACTCAAATGACATTGACCTAGACCTTATAAAGCTCAGAAAACAGCAGATTCCGATTCTCGTACCTCAATAAAATATGCATAATTTTTTTCAGATTACGGGTTCTTGAAATAACCTTGAAATGACCTATGAGATAGGTCGTGGGTTCAAACAAACAACGGATTTGGACTAGGAAACATAAGAAATATAACCATCAATTTTTCCAGATTTTTTTGGCGGCTTTTTCCATACCAGACCTTGAAATGACCTGGAGATTGACGCGATTGGGCTGAACCAGCCCGCTCATCGTCATCATCGACCCCAAAAACCCCTAGTACCATATACGGCGTGCGGTGTTCCCGCTTAGATCAAATGTTGACCTGTGTAATCTTCAATTCAAAACTTGATTGTCAGAAAGACATTACAATCATCAAAGTCGGTAGTTGTGAGCCAGCTGATGCAAATTCGATTTCAGCATTCATCACTACTGCCGTCAATTATCATCTATTAACAGGCTACTGCGCTCACCCTCACGGAAACCATAGAAACACTTGATCATTTTGGAGGCTCAGCGCCAATAATTTTCATGGTTGAAAAATGTTTACTGAATTCTGTTGTAATTGTAACAACAGAAGTGACGCCAAACATTCAGGTTGCTCGAAAAAGGTCACAGCCCAGATATCGATAAAACGCATGGAATGATATTAGACGATTGGAGAATGAGAATGCATGAGATGGCTGACGCTGTCTCTATTTCAATCAAGTGGGTACATTACACTTTGCATTCTAATAAATTCCAAATTCACATCAATTGTTAACGATATTTCGAGTTAAATGAATAATAATTTTAGTTCCCACAGGATGTCTATCGGGTTTTCGTAATAATTATTGCTTTTTTTGCTATTGATATATGAAATGGCGTAAAAGTTTTTCTTTATTTTTCACCTACCTTGGTGTCAACAGTTGTGTCCTTGATTTCGAAATTTCAATGAGATAATCTACAAAAAAGAAACTATAATGCTTAAATACCAAATTTTGTTATTCTATTTTCAGGCTTTCAAAAATTAGAAGGCTGTATCTTCTTTGGGGAGCTGATTACTTGATGAACATTTTTAATTAAATAAAACTGTGTTATTCAAATTTTCAATCTTTTTGACAGTATGGTTCTAGTTCAAGTTTAACTTCAGTCAAGAAATACATGTCCCACAACCGATTTATCAGTAAGAATTTTCATGGTTAACATTGTGCAAATAATTCTTAATCATCCGTTCTCGAAACACTGCATTTATTGGTTTAGATATTGGAATGAAAACCTATTGTTTTACCGATACAAATAGAAAACTTCACATTGCAAATGGAAGTTGAGAATTCCATTAACTTTTTAGTTTCAACTATAATTAAAATTGAACAGAGATATTCTATTTTCCATAAACTATCGCATACGGATATTATTATTTACAATTTTTCCCTACACTCACATCAACATAAAATAGCTGCTTGTATCAGTGTGATATTCTACACCACAGGTGCTCAAACTTGAACTGCTGACGATCTACCTCAATATTTTTAGACTATTTACGATTGACTCTGAGAGAGGTTGCAAGTATGTGTGATGCAGCGTTGTCGTACATACACACCCTACCTACCTATCTACCTACCTAGGTAGGGTGTACCGTAGCGTATATAGATATTAGTTTTTCGCACAATATACATTATTTTAGTCAAAGTTTGGGTTAGTTTTAGTTATGTTCTTCTCTATAATAGCAATGAAAAAACTCATAGTTATTCATATTTGCGAGTTTATTAGTTGTTACAAAACAAAAGAGTTATATATGGTGTTAAACTCAACAAAATAATGACTTTGGATGTTGAATCGTGGCACTGCATGACCTCAACATTCTTTTCATAAGATGGTACATTACCACTGAGTGCTAATCGCAAGCATGATATGATCGTCAGTAAGTCGATTGCGATATTTTGACTCAATTATCTTCATTTCAGGAAATGCAGACTCGCACAAATAAGTTGACCCAAACATTGCCGTCAGTTGAACAGCGATTTGCCTTAGATTCGGATTTTTACCTTCAGATAAAAAAAAAACACCAGAAATTTGTATCAGATGCTGCAGCTTTGAGATGTATATCTGATATAATCTGCGCCAATTCATTTTCAACAGACCATGAGTTCATTTCTCAATGTTTTTAAATGAAAAAGGATAACTCATAAATGATGCTATATTTGAATTGTGGAAGCCGTTACTTGATGTAGATCCATGATATAAATGAGATAAAAAACACAAGGTTTAACTTTAATCAACACTTTATTTGAAAAATTCGACGACGTTTCGCTGACACAGCAGCTTTATCAAGAATGAAAAACAGAATGAAGAGTATGGCATTATAAACAAATCGTAGAACAAGTTGGATGAATAACAGGAAAATCCACACCGAGTCATTGTACAGTTAGTATGAAAGGTAATAAAAACTAATTAAACAAGTTAAGTAGGGGTGAGTAATTCACATCTACCTGTTCATTCAAAAGCTTGTCCGAATGTTTGTATATATTTATTTCTAATGCTTCTAGGAGATCTAATTTTGAACTTTTTGATTTTATATGTAATATGTCAAAGTTTTTATTGAATGAATGGTTTTCTTTTATTAGGTGGTTTGAATAATTTGAATCAGATTTATTTTTATCGAAGCTGCGTTTATGTTCAGATGTTCTTATGCCAAAACTCCTATAGGTCCTACCGATATAAATTTTATCACAAGAACCGCAATTGAGTTTATAGATTCCTGATTTACTTGATTTTTCAACACGAGATTTATTATTTTTAATATGTTTACCTAAGTTATTAGAAGTTTTGAAAGTTATATTGAGATTTTGTTTGACGAGAAAGGATTTAATATTTGTACTTTCAGAACCGCAGATTGTTAAACTGTTGAATATTTTATAGTCTTTATGAATAGGATATACTTCATTTATTGCTTTCTGATACAGTTTTTCACGAATGATTAGATCTATCATATCCGGATTATATGAATTATTAATGGCTATCTGTTTGATGATGTTTAACTCTTTATTATAATCTTCTACTGATAAAGGTAAATTGAGTAACCGATGTACCATGCTGTTTAAAGCTGCAACTTTGTGTTGAATTGGATGTAATGAGTAGTTATGTATAATTGTATCAGTATGTGTTGGTTTACGAAAGACCGAAAAACATGATTATTATTTTGTTTAGTGATTTTTAAGTCCAAAAATTAATGGAATCGTTCTGTTCAATTTCTATCGTGAATTTAATGTTTAAATGGATGGAATTAATGAAATTAAGAAATAAGTCTAATTGACGAGTAGTTCCAATGAAACATACTAAGATGTCGTCAACATATCTATACCAATAAAGAAATATGGAAATGAGTGGATGTGTATGAATTTTCTGTTCAATATTATTCATAAAAAGTGGACTCAAAGGATTTCCCATGATCAAACCATTTTCATTACTGTAATAGATGTTGTTTGATTTGTTTCAAACACAATATTAAATCAAACAAGATAAAATCTGATTTAGAGGAACTTGGCATAGATACTGAAATTTCTCTGAAAAATATTCCTAATAACACTCACCTTAAATATTTAGCATCTAACATTATAAAAATGAATCATTAGCTGACTTTAAACCGAGTAAAGAACAAAATATTTTAAAGGCTATCAAACAAAAATCTCAACTAAATGAAGTTATTTTTACAAAAGCAGATAAGGGTAATACTGTTATTGCGTTAAATAAAAATGACTACCTATTTAAAACTCTAAATTTCATTTCGTCCGGAAACTATACAATTTTAAACAAAGATCCAACTATTAAATTCCAGAAAAATATTAGAATTGCAATAAATGACGCAAAATCTTTAATTAAAGCAATAGATAAATACAAATTAATTTTACCAAACCCTCAACCACCTCAACTGTATTCACTCATTAAATTGCATAAAGTAAATAACCCCGTTAGACCAGTCGTATCTTACGTTACAGCCCCAGCCGTGAAATTGTCGCACTACCTTATAGATATCATTAAAATTATTGTTCATTCAAATCAAAATTTTCTATAAAAATTCTTTCGAATTGATAAATAACATAAAAACGTTAACCTACCACCTAACGCAAAACTTATTTCGTTTGATGTTGAGAATTTATACCCAAGTGTTCCTCCAGGTGATGTCAAAATATTAATCGAAAACATGTTGAATTCGAATCATGTTAACCACATAATTAAATCAGAAATATTGAATCTGTTGGACGTTTGCATTGAACAAAATTATTTTTCTTTCAACAACATCTATTACAGTAGTGAAAATGGTTTGATCATGGGAAATCCTTTGAGTCCACTTTTAGCAGAGATTTTTATGAATAATATTGAACAGAAAATTCATACACATCCACTCATTTCCAAATTTCTTTATTGGTATAGATATGTTGACGACATCTTAGTATATTTCATTGGAACTACTCGTCAATTAGACTTATTTCTTAATTTCATTAATTCCATCCATTTGAACATTAAATTCACGATAGAAATTGAACAGAACGATTCCATTAATTTTTTGGACTTAAAAATCACTAAACAAAATAATCATCATGTTTTTCGGTCTTTCGTAAACCAACACATACTGATACAATTATACATAACTACTCATTACATCCAATTTAACACAAAGTTGCAGCTTTAAACAGCATGGTACATCGGTTACCCAATTCACCTTTATCAGTAGAAGATAATAATAAAGAGTTAAACATCATCAAACAGATAACCATTAATAATTCATATAATCCGGATATGATAGATCTAATCATTCGTAAAAACTGTATCAGAAAGCAATAAATGAAGTATATCCTATTCATAAAGACTATAAAATATTCAACAGTTTAACATTCTGCGGTTCTGCAAGTACAAATACTAAATCCTTTCTCGTCAAACAAAATCTTAATATAACTTTCAAAACTTCTAATAACTTAGGTAAACATATTAAAAATAATAAATCTCGTGTTGAAAAATCAAGTAAATCAGGAATCTATAAACTCAATTGCGGTTCTTGTGATAAAATTTATATCGGTAGGACCTATAGGAGTTTTGGCATAAGAACATCTGAACATAAACGCAGCTTCGATAAAATAAATCTGATTCAAATTATTCAAACCACCTAATAAAAGAAAACCATTCATTCAATAAAAACTTTGACATATTACATATAAAATCAAAAAGTTCAAAATTAGATCTCCTAGAAGCATTAGAAATAAATATATACAAATATTCGGACAAGCTTTTGAATGAACAGGTAGATGTGAATTACTCACCCCTACTTAACTTGTTTAATTAGTTTTTATTACCTTTCATACTAACTGTACAATGGCTCGGTGAGGATTTTCCTGTTATTCATCCAACTTGTTCTACGATTTGTTTATAATACCATACTCTTCATTCTGTTTGTCATTCTTGATAAAGCTGCTGTGTCACCGAAACGTCGTCGAATTTTTTCAAATAAAGTGTAGATTAAAGTTAAACCTTGTGTTTTTTATCTCATTGATGCTATATTTGCCAATTTACTGCAATCATAGAAACGCATTTCGAATTGTCCTAAAGTATTTGATAATTCAGCCTCATGCTTATCATAATTCAATTGACGAATCCTTGCTTTCAGAGACGGAAAATGTTTCAGATCCTTTCTTTTCAGTTGATCGATCATAAGTTGCAATTTACTTTTGAATGCGTTTACTGCGCTAATCATCTCAATAATAGTTTTTCCTTAACATTGAAGCTCCAAACTAATGAATATAATATAATAATTTCGAACGCAAAGGTTTTTGATGTATAATGCAATGAAATGAAAAAAAATAAGGGAAATCTTCATAAGCTCGACACAATGCCACAAATCCGTTTTTGTTACCAGTCATTGCTGGTGCTCCATCGGTTGTAATGAACACTAATTTATATGGTAGCTTGTAGTTTTTTACAAAATTGAAGAAAACGTCACATATACCTTCGCCACGGGTCTTCCCTTTCAGAGGAATGATTGTCAAAAATTCTTCCTTAGCCAACAAGTCATTGAATACCATCCAAATAAAAATACACAGCTGGGAATTGTTTGTCATATCGATGGATTCGTCGAACTGTAAAGAAAAGTATGTACATTTCATGATTTCATGTTTTAGTTTATCTACCATGTCCTGACTCATAACTTCAATACGTCTTGTGACAGTCGGACGGGATAACTGAAGTTCTCTAATAGCAGACATGATTTGTTTTATTTTTAAAATCTCCAAATGAAGTCTCACCCTCTTCAATAAATGCTTCCTTTACAACCGATCCATCTTTGAATGGTTTCTTGTGTTTCGCCAATATGTGAGATATTTTAAATGACGCGATCGTAGCAGCGTTTGATTGTTTGGCTGTTCTTGTGACATGGTTTGTTCTTTTTTCAAACAAGATATCAAATCACATACTCTTCGTTTTCTTATTTCACTATGTGGAGGAAAATCCTTTTCATAGTTTTTATGAACCGTTTTATGATGCCTCTCTAAGTTACCACGCTTAGGTATTGCAACTGACGCACGACAACTAAGACAAATGCACCTATCCTTCACCATATAAAAGTAATATTCTTCTTCCCAATCGTTATTAAAATGATACGTTGTCGATTTCTTCGCTGCACTCATTTTGTACTATTCAATAATAAACTTTGTATCGACGTAGTATTGCCTACAAGTTACAATTAAAAATGACTACAATTCCTGCAGGCGCAACATTTATATCGGCGTGAACGGAAAGTCTGGAATGTTCCCGTCAAACGCGCCGCATGAAATATCTAGAAAAGCGCAAGAATAAAAAACGCTGCTTTTCTTTGACAGGTACCACATGTTCCTTTGATAAAGCCGCCTTTTGCCGTTAGCAGTGCGTTATTTCATTACGTAATAAATTTTTGTAGTTCAGTTACCTACTCATTGAAAACTTATTTCTTCCCGAGATCTACTCAAAAAGCACTCGCGATCGACCATTTGAGCACCCCTGTTGTACACATTTACAAAATAGACTAACCAATTTCAAAAAAAATTTCTAGAAATAGCTTAATATTATAAAACGAATAACGGCCAATAATTAAAATTCTAGTATGTTGACAGTATACTTTCCATTAAACAATTTCTACAATCCATGAGGTTTTCCTAGATTTGTAAGGACTTATCAAAATATTATACATTAACTTATACTGACGAACCTAGTCTGAATTTGAAGTCATTCTTCTCATCTCATAATTCGAATATAGTCTTCAGAACGGATAATCCCTTAGGAGATATATTACAAACTGTAAACATAAATTTATTCAATTACAAAAGAGGGTGTTTACCTCACACAAAATTTTATAAATGTGTACAAGATCATACCAAATAGAAGACAGTGAATTATGGGACGCCTTGTATAAGCACATTTTGTAAGTACAGAGATTCGAAAATGAACCGTCAGTTAATATGTGCTTGAATTATTGTGAAATAAAAAGTTGATTAATAATAATTTATTTAAAACTAGTACTACTTAAAATTAAAAAATATTTACTACTATGCTTTCTCTGAAAGTGACTTGAATACATAGCGGATTGAAATCATAAATAACATAGAGTTAGTTAAACGTTAAGAATCTTTTGGATAATATTTGATTGATTTATAAATTCTGAATTATTTGCACAAAATGAATGCTTTGTTTCTTTCCTCCAAATTTGTTCTTGTAATTTTTATATGAAAACATCTTTACCAACATTCTGAATCATATTTTTGGTAAGCTTATTGACTCTTAAGAACAATTTGTGAACTAGACGAAATATTACTTCTAGACTTAAACATCCTTAGTTTTTATTCAATCAACGAACATGTTATGAAATTCTTATTAAATTTAATGTATAATAAAATTATTGATATACCTTTGTAATAAACATTACACGCCTTCGCACTTTCTATTTTTTCTATTGTATTTATTATTGAAGGAAATCAACTGTTAATTTACAGTTTCTCGTCCATAAAATGAATAATCTATCGGTTTATTGAAAATTGTTGATTCTCGTTATAACCATCATTTGGTGCAATTAGTTAAACTCGAAACTGCCGCTTTTAATTGGTATGCCGGGAACAGGTTGGAATCACGCGACACAACATATTTGACGATTATTGAAAGGTTTATGTGGTTAAATATTGGAGATATAAAGAAAAGTGCATATAGGGCGGGTCACGAATTATGGAAGAGTTTTTTTGTTAAATCATTCTACTCTAGAATTTGTTTGAAAGTTCTGAGATTTAATTTAATGAAAATAAGAAAGTTGGTTATTGAAATTTAGAAAATTCAGCATAATATTTTGCACACTCTATATGAAACTAGTTTACGGTATATGTGGCCAAAAAGAATCTAAGACATTTAGGCTATGTCGTTAAAAAATTGACGAAATTCGAATGGTTTCGGTGATATTATTCTTTTAACAGCTTTGCCCCTCTAAACAATTCAAAATAACTCGAAAATGGAAACATTTGAGTAAACCGAAATTATAATAAGCTTCAATTTCGATGTGCTTTCCGAAAATGTACTAAGAATTAAGGAATTTCATGAAAAATATACATAAATGATGTGAACATATTCTTAGGACACCTCTATAGTCTGAAATGATTTCACTTTGTAGCCTAGGTCTATGCTTCAAAAAAATTTAAAGAGTAGGGTTCAACAGAAGACCGTCTCGTAGCTCGTGACTCATCCTGTATATTACCAATTACTATACGTATCAAATATGGTGATTATTTATCTCTCTCATTCTTTTGAGATTTGGGGAAGGTTGAAGGTTAAGTGTTAATCTAAGTAGTAAAAACTTTTTCAGATTGCAGTAAATTTCTCGTAAAAATACCACCCAAAGACGCAAATAATCTCTTTACGTACGTCAAGACTGACACAAGGCAATTGGATATCCTATTTATTGCTTGTAAAATACATATAAAATTACTGGATTTATTTCCTGCAAACTGTTTTTACCGACTCGCATCGCCGCTCCAGATCGAAAAAGTTGATTGCAATGATTTCTTTATTATGTTTAGTCGATTATGATGAAATTATACAACCATCTGTTATGGGATCTAATTTGCTAGTAAATTCCCATATCATATCATTTGCTCAGTCGATGAAATGCCTGATACGATATTCGATATGCAAATTGGCAAGAATTGCTCTCGCCAGGTATCTCGATTTCATACAGGTGTAGCTGTGGATAATGGAGCGCAAAGCAAAGTATGTTTTCAGGTTATAACCACTAGAATTCGTATACGAAATGTATGTTTATTTTATGAATTAGTGTTTTCGATGTCTGTTTTCCCTCCTCCTACTGGATATATAACCAATTATGCAGTATGATTTACGTGACTGCTCATAAGGAAAACTTCTGAATATACAGACTGTTTCCTGAAAAACGATGACTACAAATAGCGTTTCTTAGTGAAAACTCCCTGTACACTTTAATTTATCCTTTGTAGTAATTTTTTTATCACAAACAACACGTAGTTGAATAATGAACAAAGAAATATCAATATCTTTTTTTCCATGAGCATAGATAACTTTTACGTGTCCCAATGAGATTATTTCTATAAATTCCTGATATCAAGATTCATACTTTAATTCTTAATTCACTAATTATCGCATTACACTATGAATAAATTGAATCTCTTACCTCAGGTGTAAAACCATTTTGATCATCAAAACGTTTATTATTTGTCGGTGCTTTCCAATGGTTCTTATTATTAGTCAATTTGTCCTATTTCGATGTTTCAGTACAGCAGCTATGTGAAATACTGTAAATAGAAAAAAACGATCCGACGTTTCAACTTGAGTCCAACTTTTCATATATTATAATGGCAAAAAATTGAAAACAAATCGAATTTTCAACATTCTGTAATAATAAGTAAATACAGACACCACGAAAATTGTCGCATCACCTGGTATTCTGAATTCCACAATCGATTTAGCAGCTCGATCGCAGTTTCTTTGCCAACATTTGCTTTTGGACATATGAGGGGAAAAAATGTTATCTATGTAGTAACATTTGCTTCCATATGATCTCAAACACGTCTGAAACAAGAATGAGTTTATTTGACTATCAGTATTGTTTCAATTTCTCTTCAGTTTTCACGATAAATTAATGCAAGTTTTCTGTGTTTCTTGTTGATTTTCTAATCTTCGAATTTATTGTATTGGCTTCAGAACGTCCTGGACGCTATTTGAGTGATCATGAAGTGGTAATAATTGTAACACTTCTAGAGGAGGGGCGAAGCCAACGTTACGTGGCTAACTTGTTGAATGTTAACCAAAGCACTATTTCAAGAGAAATTAATCGGTACCACGAAACAGGGGAATATGGAAGAAGGGCTGGACTGGGAAGAAATCGGATAACAACACCAGTTGACGATCGTTCGCTTCGTTTAACTGCACTAAGAGTTCGGCACTGTACGGCTAGAATGCTACAAAATGAACTTGTAGTCTCCAAAAATGTGCATATTTCATAGCAATTTGTTAGGAAGATATCAAGAACTTGTTTCCAAGTATTCCACCGATAGATCCCTATAATATAATCAATAATTTGTTAACACAAAATATGACTAATCCGCGAATTGAATACGACATTATGGCTTTATTTTGCATATCCCAAAATTATTTTTCATTTAACGATTGTTTTTATAAAAGTGATGAGGGACTTATAATGGGAAACCCCTTAAGCCCTCTTTTAGCAGAAATCTTCATGGATAACATAGAAAAAACTATTCATAAACACCTGCTTAGTAAACATTTCCTATATTGGTATCGATATGTCGATGACATTATTGTGTGTTTCACAGGAACAAACAGACAGTTCACTGTATTCGAAAATTTCATCAACAAACTGCACCCAAATATAAAATTCACTTCTGAAATGGAACAGAACAATTCGATTAATTTCCTAGACTTAACAATAACAAGATCAAATAATAAACACCAGTTTTCAATTTATCATAAACCTTCTCATACAGATATCACAATTCATTAGGCATCGGCACATCCTTCCTTACCAACATAAAGTTGCAGCATTTAATAGGTATATACATAGACTCTTAAGCATACCGATGTCTCGTGAAAATTATCTCGTAGAATTGAATTTGATAAAACAGATCGCAATAAATAATGGCTATGATGCAAATTTAGCATATTATATAGGAAAAACAAAATTAACAACATATATATCCAATCGATGAACAAGATAAGAAATTCAATAGTTTAACATATATAGGCAATATTAGCAATAATGTGAAATCCTTCTTAAAATTCAAATTTGAGTATAGAGTTCAGAACATCAACAAATTTAGGTTAATTTATCAGAAATTATAAGTCTCCAATTATTAAAGAAAATAAAACAGGTGTTTATAGATTGGATTGTGCAGATTGCAATTGTTTTTATATAGGTAGAACAGGAAGAAATTTTAATGTTCACTCTTTCAACTCAGAATTCAGAATCCTACATTCTGAGAATAGACGTATAAAACTCAACCTTCTGGAAGCACTAGAAATGAACAGATTTAGGTATTCACCGGAAATTCTTAATGATCAGGTAGACATAAATAACTCACCCTTATTAAATTTATTTCCTAAACATTAGTTCAAGTACGGATAGCTCTGAGTGGATTGCCTCTTTGGTATATATAAAAATTTGTTAGTAAGACATATTTATAGTATTCATTCGCTCTTGATAAAGATACTGTGTATCGACACGCGTCGAGCATTTAATAATATATTTTAGTAGAAATCATCGTTTGCTTGTATTTGTACAAGTCTTCTACTCAAAGAATGTCCCTAGAATGTCAATTTAGTTTTCACTTAACTCTGATAGCAATCGAGATATTGGCATATTTCGAAATCCTGGACAAAAAATATTCAATTATTTTGGTCGGTTGTTGGGAGTGTCATGGAATTTCGTTAGGGATGTTGCCTTAGATGTAAATATAAAATCTGACAGATTCATGCAAACATTGAAAACGAATTTTGAAATAGCTTTTTCAATAAAAACTTACAATGTTTGATAGCTCATATAAGTTGACTTGGTTTAATGATGAATTAAAAATAATGAGAGAAAATTTGAACTTTTTTGATGATCTTGTGAAATCTCATCCTTACAATGAACAGTTTAATATAAAACGAAAAGTCCTGAAAACTAAATATAAGCATGCTATCAAAACAGCTAAGATTAAATGCAATGACAAAATAATAAAACACTCAAATTCTAGTCAAAGGGCTATGTGGAGCATTGTAAATGACAAAAGACAAATAGTTCCTGACAAGAGATCCAGTGGTATTTCGCCCAACAAATTCAATGATTTCTTTGTTGGAATCGCTAAAAAGCTCATTAATGACTTAGGTAGTTCTGTGCCTATATATGCGGACGTAATGGCTGGCATGGTTGGTATACAAACTGGAGGACAGGTTTTCTCATTTAGAAGAATATAGACGTAATAGACAACGAGTTACAAGTAGTAATGATATATTTGGTTTGAACATAAGGGCTATAAAATCGATTAAAAACTTAATTATAGGTCCTCTTACAAACCTTATCAATAGATGTATAATTAGCAATACTTTCGCGGATGTGCTTAAGGAAGCATTGGTGGGCCCAGTTTTCAAAAAGGACGATGATGAGAATCCTAGAAACTACCGTCCAACATCCTTGCTTCTGGCCATCTCTAAGGTATTCGAAAAGATTTTTTCTCAGCAGATTGCTGAGTTCTTTTAAAGTAATAATGTTTTTCAAAGGCCAATATGGTTTTAGAAAGGGGCGTAATGCCTTCATGGCTGTACTTGATTTTCTTGAGGAAATTGTCGATGCTTTTGGGAGTAAGGATTATTTGGTAGCTGGATTGTGCGACCTGTCAAAGGCGTTCGATTGTGTGCTGCATGACTTGCTTCTGGTAAAACTGAAATATAATAACTTCTCGAATAATGCAATAGAAATGATAGGTTCTTACTCGAGTGGTAGATATCAAACAGTAAAAGTAGATGATAAATTATCAAATAAACATTTGATAGAGAGTGGTGTACCCCAAGGATCTATCCTTGGACCACTATTCTTCCTGATCTATATAAATGATTTACCAGAGTCTAATGATTCTGCTAAACATATATTATTCGCTGATGGCGATTGGTTTGTGACTAATGGCCTCACATTAAATAACAAAAAAACAGCGAAATTGCTTTTTACTTGGAGGCCACGGGAAAATGTTGCAACGGATGAATTCGTTGACCATGCGAAGTTTTTGGGTGTTTATGTTGACGATCAGTTAAAGTGGCATGATCATTCGGAGGTTCTTGCCAGTAAAATTTCAAAAAATATTTTTCTGTTAAGGTGCCTATCAGATTCGCCCTCGTTAGGTTGTGATAGGAGTGTGTATTTCTCTCTTTGTCATTCTTTGTTATCATATGCAGTCCTGGCTTGGGGTCAGGCAGCTGAGTGGCCTAGAATTTTAAGACTCCAGTGGAGGGCTGTCAGAATATTAGGAGGCTTAAAGTGTAGGGATAATTGCAGGGATAAGTTTGTGGAGCTTGGTATCATAACGTTACCTCCTTTGTACATATTTGAGCTCCTCAAATGTACCAAACAGAATTTGGTAAAGTTTCAATTAAATGCGGTTGAGCACGAGCATAATACGCGATATAGAGATAATTTGAGACTTACCAAATCCCAAAAAAGTATTTATTATTTGGGTCCCAAATACTATAATAAAATTCCTAAAAATATCCAAAAATTGAATCAAGCCTGCTTCGAACGAGCAGTCAAGGTATTTTTGATTGAGAGGGCCTTTTATAGTTATACCGAGTTCCTTGAATATTAGGTGTACTTCTATTGTGATAATAATTGTTAAAATATTTCGTAATTCTGAAAAGCATGTATTTTAAATTGCAAGTGAATGATTGTAGACAGTATTTACTCTGACCTGTGTGAACACAAATGTGTATTTGACACCAATAAATTGAAAATTGAAATCTAGAAATTCGAAATAACTCGAAAACAAAAGACGATAGCAAGATAGCTGTGATCTGCTTTCACCAATGAATTGATTTTCAAAATCAATTACGGAGAGAGGGGGTCATTTGTTCCTATTTGCAATATTTCACATAGTCGTACTAAAATTTCAATAATGGTATAGTATGGAGTAGAAAATATTAACTTGTAAATTAAGTTATAAGCCTACGTTGAAGAAACATCAACAATTCCTTATTGTCATCAGTATAAAAATCTCGCTGCTCATTCGAGTGTCAAATCAATCTAAGAGCGGCGCAACAGTGCCAATTTGGATCAAATTCCAAGTCAACATAACGATATTCCATTTCACCAGAATGAAGTTAACTTATCCTTCCACACCGTAGAAGTTAAAGGATGTCCTTCTTTTTGATTTTAGTACTCGTAAAATTCCGAAAGTCGTTTTCCAATATAGAATCAGTCAATTCAATCAATTTCCAAGCTGTCGAACAGACGGAACATTGTACAATTATTTCAATTGATTACTTTCCTGAGCAGCTCTTAATGTGATTAACGGATATTTGTATATTGAAGAGACGATTACGTTCCTGGAAAACTTATATGTTTCATAAGCACCTATTTAGTGCAATCGAATCAGTGACATTATTCAATTGCTTAATCCTTTTAGCGATCGTAAGTATGAAGCTTCTATTGCAGTTTTATCCTCTTTAATATCATTTCATCATGTTCGGTGGAAAAATTACGAAACGTGAAAAGAACTTTGCAGTTGTTCACCTTTAATTATAATTTTATCAAATTCTAGTTTCCTTCAATAATTTTACCCAGTTTTTCTGTAAAATTGAAGATTTGGAATAAGGTACCTATTTAGTGGTAAATAAAATATGGCAATCTGCTCTATGCGGAGTACTTCGTAATGGACTTCAACAATTTCAGGAAATAGAATAGAAAATATTTCGTTTTTGTTGAAACCTATTTAATGTGATAGTTTTCGAAATCATAAAAACTTTTTATTCACAACATGTTTTTCTAATGACAATTAGAATTGAATAATTCAAAATTCCAATCAAATGTGCAAATAGAATGAAACTGAAATATTCAAGGCGTGTCGGTAGGATAATTTTTCCAAATGGTCATTTGGTCTAGTAGATATCATAGAGGTCATAGTCATAGAGTTTTTCATGTATTTTCATTCTATATCTACATACGAAATGAATATTCCGTAATTAGCCGGCTCGGTGGCGTAGAGGATATGATGCTCTTCTCCTGCGCAGAGTTACCTGGGTTCAATCCCCACAAAGTCTGTGCGATTTTTCGGATTCCGGGAATCGCTTGAGTATCCATCTTTCGGAGGAGATGTAGAGCCGTCAGTCCTGTCTAACAGAGATGTGTTGGACATTAAAGATCTCTTCCCTTGACACGAGAGGGGTTCGGCAAAATTCTCTGGTTAGTGAGGTGACAAAATTCCCCGGCGTGTCATTGACCGAAGGCGGAAATTGAGCACGTTAAAGGAATAACAAACAAACAATATTCCGTTATTGGACCAAACATCATTGATTGGCATGAATTTTGAAACAGTGTCAGATGTAAATGTCAATATCATAATACTTATCCTCGAAAAAGTTATTGTTTAAATAAGATTGTGAGTGAAGAATCGAGTATATTAGATATAGAAAATATTCCACCTAAAATTACAAATTATTCAAATAATGTAATCGAGAACCTGCTGCTGCAAAAATTAAAATATGAATACGAAAAGTTTTAAGCACCATTCAGAGGAAAGAGAACCAAATCCTTTTCTGAAAATGTTTTACTTGCATTTGTTGGTGATTTATTCAAAATAATGAAACCTTCAACTCTATGGAAAATTTATTCAATCCTTGAAGCAACAATAAATGTGAGCACTTCATAAATTAAATTTCTATTGAAACGATATTCTGAGAATTACATAGCTGAGAAAACGAAGAATGAACTTTATAGCATTGAAATGTCTGACACTAAAAATTTGGGTTCCACATTGCCAATTGCCATTCCTAATACATAAACTAAAAAACTAAGACCGTTCACAATCATGGGTGATTTTTATATTGTAAAGAAATATTGGGCTCTAAGATTTTGTAATGCTCTCTCTGATAATTTTTTCACTAATTTCAAAGAAAATGAATGTACAGGGCAAGTAATTGGAATGAATAAACTTGGTAATATGGCTAAACCAATTGCCACATTTCTGAATGTAAACAATCCAGAATCACTGTTTCCGCTGTATTTCAGAGACAACATTAGTAAATGCAGGTGTAGACATATATTGATCCTTATTGTTACAAGCTCTAACACAGCTCTAAAACAGTGCTTTGAGCACTGGTACCAGGTCAAATTAAATCAAACATAACATTTTGCCCATAATTCCTGCGAGAAATAACCTATTCACACAGGAATAAAAAAAGAACAACAAAACCCACCCAGAACTGAAAACTACCTCACATTATTTCAAAATGGCTTCTCATGCCGAATCATGCTTTGCATGATTCGGCAGCTTATTGAAATTTTTAGTGGCTCAAAAGGCCGGATTAAACAGACCTTTATTTGTTCAGATACCTCCATGGTATATATGAATCTCCGATCTATTGGCATAACTGCGAATCTTCCTATTGAACGTACTCTTTGAATTCCAGTTTTGGTTTTTGTGTCATCATCATCATCATCATCATCAAGCAGCTCGTTCTGTCCACTGCTGGGCATAAGCCTCCCGTAAACTATGCTACATCCTTCTGTTCTGTGCCGTCTGTATCAAATTCGTCTGGATGCGTTTTATATCGTCAGACCACCTTGTTGGGGGACGTCCTATACTTCTTTTTGCCTCGTGTCTTGGTCGCCATTCTAGAATTTTCTTGGTCCATCTTCCGTCGGTGGTTCTTGCCAGATGTCCGGCCCATTTCCACTTAAGTGTGGCGATCCTACTAATAGCATCCTCAACCCTACTTCTTTGCCTGATTATGTCATTTGATATTCGGTCTCTAAGGTATAATCCGAGCATGCATCTCTCCATGGCACGCTGGGCCACTCGAACTTTATTGGCCGATTTCTTGGTCAGAGTTAAAGTTTCCGCGCCGTAAGTCATGACAGGCAACACACACTGGTTGTAAACTTTTCGTTTCAAACAAATTGGAATATCTGATTTTAAGATATTGCTCAGTTTGCCAAACGCTGCCCAAGTAAGGCCAATTCTTCTAAAGATTTCACAGGTTTGGTTGTCTCGACTTATTTTGATTTCATGTCCAAGATATTTGTAGGCTTGGACTTGTTCAATTTCAGCATCACCTATCTGAATATTTCCACTTGTAACGAGATTGGTCATATATTGTGTTTTAGACGCGTTCAGCTTTAGTACAACCCTTTCAGAAGCTTGTTTGAGCCTTTCAAGCATTTCTTTTGCATCTCTTATGTTGTCGGATATGAGGACGATGTCGTCGGCAAACCTAAGGTGGTTCAAGTATTCCCCATTAATATTTATACCCATATTTTCCCAGTCTATCATTTTGCACATATGCTCGAGTAGGGTTATAAAGAGTTTTGGCGAAATCGGATCTCCCTGTCGCACGCCCCTCTGTATTTCGAATGTTTCTGTTTTTGCGTGAAGTTTCACACAAGCTGTGGCATGATCATATATATACTTTATCTGTGCCATGTATCGATGGTCTATGCGACACTCAGCTAGAGTCTCTAACATTTTACGTTGGTTTATGGTATCGAATGCCTTTTCATAATCTACAAAGATGAGAACCAGGGGTTTATTGTATTCGAGGCATTTTTCTATTAAGGTTTTAATAGTTTGTAGATGATCATTCGTACCAAATCCGCTCCGGAAACCAGCCTGCTCGTAAGGCTGGTAGAAGTCAAGATTGACTGTCAACCTTTTTGTAATAATTTTTATATAGAGTTTGTATATGTGCGATAAAAAGCTGATGGGTCTATAGTTGTTAAGGTCAGTGATGTTTCCCTTTTTGTGCATTATCACCACCACGGCGTTGTTCCATTGGGTTGGAGTTACACCCTCCGTTAGGCATGCATTGAACAACTTCTGGATCTCTCGCAGCAGAGTCCCCCCTCCTGCTTTCAGAGATTCTACCACAACTTCATCATCACCAGGTGCTTTATTATTTTTCATCTCTGCTAATGCCGTTGATATCTCATCTATTGTTATATCTGGTATATCTTCTGACCCAACGTTTAGTATTTTAGGTAAAGGGTTTTCTTCTGTTTGGTTTTCTCTTAGTCGATAGAGCTCTTGGTAGAAACCTTTGGTAATTTCAAGGATTTCATCTTTATTCGTTGTTACGTTCCCTTCCTTGTCCGCCAACTGCCAAATATTTTTCTTTCCTGGACCCAATCTTCGTCTTAGTACTTTCAAACTCTTGTTCTCTTCAATCACTCTCGTAATCATCTCTGTATTGTAGTTTCGTGTGTCTGTTCTGATAGCTTTCGAAATATCTTTGTTCAGTTGTTTTAATTCGCCTGTATTTGTTTGTTTATTTTTAAGTTGTCTTCTCCTTTCCATAAATGTCTTTGTTGTCTGACTTAATTTTCCCTTGTCTCTCGATGTTTTGGAACTACAACCTTTTTCGGCACTTTTAATGATCTCAGTTAGTTGTTGGTTTTGTTCGTCAACAGTTTTATATGTTTCGTTTTCTAGGTTTTCCAGGTTTGTTTCTATCAGCTTTTGGAATTTGTTGATATCGTTAGGAGATGTCCATTTCATGTGGTTTGTCTTATTTATCATTCTTGATATTGCTGTCTTAGTATTTATCACTACTTTCGCTCTGACCAATCTATGGTCGCTTCCTAAAGAGCAACTATTCAAAACGGTAACATCATGGACTATTTCTTTTTTGTTGGCTATTATGAAATCTATTTCGTTTTTGGTCCTACCATCGGGGCTTTGCCAAGTCCATTTGCGTTGGAATTTCTTTTGGAAAAAGGTGTTCATCACATAAAGTTGATACTGCTGCAAGAAATTTAGGAGAACATTGCCCCTTTCATTTCTTCTGCCGATCCCATGGTTTCCAATCGGTGTCTCTGAAGGGTCTTCACTGCGTCCGACTTTTGCATTGAAATCTCCCATCATAATCGTATACTGTATTTTGTGTATGATTTTAAAACTAATCTACATTGCTCATATTTCAATACCTTTCAATTCTTCAAAGAGGAGCTCTCTGTTTGTTAGTCTGTCATACTCAAACAATATTTTTCATATTTTATTTTGTAAAATTTGCATTTGCATCATCGTGGTCACCCCACAAGAACCCCATACCGGAATTTAATATCTAAAAATTGACACAAAAAATGATTTGTATACATTTATTTTGCTCTTACGTGAAAGATAACTTCTGCTCCTATAAATGGCCCCTATCATAGGTTGAACTTTATTCATTGTACGATCAGCATGACCATTCCAAGTTAGATTCTCATCAATTATCAACCCCAAGTATTTGATTTTTTTTACCTGTTCGATATCCACATCATTTATCTTTATCTGAGGAGTACGAAATATCCTGTTTCTTGGTTTTGTTTATATTTTTTTTTCAGTTTATTACACAGAAGCCAGCTCATATACCGTTTCAGATCCGTATTAACAAGAGATTCCAACTCCTCATAGGTTGATGCACTGTATAGCAGAGCAGTATCATCTGCAAAGGTATAATACCGCCCCTCAAGCCCAGCACACCTCAAACGCATGACATAGATCGAGTATAACAGCGGCCCAAGGACTGACCCCTGAGGCATAGCGCACTCATTTTTACAAATGTCGCTAGCATTATTCCCAAGTCTTACATATTGGTTTCTATCAACTAAATATGACTCTATCAGTTTGAAAAGTTTACCCCTATAGCCCATATCGTATACTTTCCTCAATAGGATCAGTAAACAGACAACATCAAACGCCTTTTTTAAGTCAATGAACATTTCTCTTTTCCAATTCAATTATAATGCGATTTATGAGATCCATAGTTGCACTTGAATTATTACTATAGATACTCATAGATATATTTCACCCGTATTCTCAAAAAATAGCAGCCTTCAAATCAATGATTCACACAGCGATTTCTTTGCATTTATCGGACATGGACCGAAAATCAGAATTTAACACCATTATGTTAATAGCAGAGAACAACGGCTTCGATATAAAAGCAATAGAGAGTTTAATTAATCAAAAAATACGCAACAACACATTCAACATAATATATCCCCAATCCAAGAGAGAAAAGCCCGAAAAATTTATGTCTCTAACATATTTTGGGAAGACGTCAGAACAGGTTGCTAGAGTTTTGTCAGATAGTAAAAAAGTTCATATTGTCAAGCCTGCTTTTCAACACAAAAGATAAAACCGATAAATTCGAAAAATCAGGAGTATACCAATTAACATGTTCTGAGTGCAATTCCATTTATATAAGTGAAACAGGACGCTCTTTCAAGAGTAGATACAAAGAACATTTCCGGTCAATCCTACATCAGAAATATAATTCCGCTTTAGCCGCACATTGTCTGAATGAATGTCATCATTTTCCAGAACTTCAACAGCTGAAAATTCTTCATTCCTGTGATAAATCTTATAAACTCAATTTCTTTGAATCAATGGAAATTTTCAAGGCATCTAGGGTAGAAAGGGTTAAGCTCCTTAACGACCAGGTAGACTTAATTACCTACCAATCATCATTATTCAAATTACTGTGATATCTACTAGCATTTTATTGATGGTAATTCCTGTATTGTACATGAGTATTCAGTTTTCATTAGCTTGTTGTTGATAATGGACGTATGTCCAAAACCGGTCCAACCAATGTAAACTTTTGTCATTCTTTACATCAATAAATTAGTGATAGTTAAAACATAGTTACTTGTTTTATTTTATGAATATCAACTATCACGTAGTTCAGGCTTCATCGATCAATTATTATTATTTTTTATGAATCCATATTGATATTCGTCCATATCAACAGTTTTCTGCAAGTAGGATAGCATTCGTTTTTTATCACAGATTCTATGATCCATGAGAACACACTGATTACACTAATTGGTCTATAGTTTTCCATGCTTATTTTATTCCCTCCCTTGAAAACTGGGTGTATTCTGCTTACATTTAACTCCTATGGAAATACACCGGTATTGAAACACTTGTTGGTAAGTTTAGTGCACACTAAAAAGGAAAAAAGAAATCTTCTCAAGTAGCAGAAGGATATGGAGAAACTTCTCTGCCAAATCGAATAAATACCAGGTGTAACTGAAAATAGGGCCACCCCTGTAACTTTTTTCTATTTTAAATATTTGGATGAAATTTGGAAATCGAATAAAACACAATATTTTAAGTTTGATAACATTAGTATGTTTAACATTTCGTTTCCGGTTAGGCGACTCCAGTACTGTGAAGAGTACCTTAGGAAAATGGAGGGGGATTCACAATATCCCACAGACATTTCATTCAGTGACCAATCAGGTTTCACGAACAATAGGATATTTAATAGGCAAAATACCATCTACTGGTCGCAACAAATGAACACAGATATCAAGATGGAAACTTCCAAGAACGTTTTGGGTTCAATGTCTAGATGTGGATGATGGGAAGATATTTAATAGGGCCTCTAATTTTTTAAGGTTCATTGACAGGGGATATATATTTGGAATTTTTGAGTACCCTAATACAAGACGAATTGGACGAGTTGCCATTAGCTATTGTGAAGAATATATTTTCAAGAAGATGGTGCACCTCCTCACAACACAAGGAGGTTCCGCTGTATTTCGACGAAAATTTTCCCTAAAATGGATAGGTACAAATGGTCCCATAAGATGGTCAGCTAGATCACCAGATTTGAGTTGAAGAATGACATTCACCAAAAACTTGTTAGAACCCAACAAGAATTGGAGGCCGTTTGAGACAGGCTATTGCAGGCATTACAGTCCAACAGTTAAATAATGTTTTGAGGGGAACCATCAATCGTGTGCGATGTTGTGTTCTTGAGAATGGTGATATTTTTGAACATTTATTATAATTATTTCGTTTCCGCTCTTCACACTTCTGTTATTAACTTTGACACCCTGTAGAAAATGGGCAATTAAATTTTCAGATACAATCTTGTATTTTCGTGATAGATATTGAGCTAAGCCAATTGACTCTGTTCATGGATTTCTAGAATGAAATATGTATACAACTATCTATTTTCGAAAGGGACATCCAGCATTTTTTTCCTTTTTCAATTGTTCATCTTATCCTACGATTTTTCGACATATGTTTTAGAGAAAACAGAATACAATATACTTATTCAGAAAAATAACACACATCATTATGAATTTTTCTGTGTCTTATTGCAAACATAAGAATAGATAGATAATAGATTCATGGCATGTAGTGAATAACTTTCAATATTCCAATATAAATAAGAAAACAGAATGGAGTTTTTTGGGAAGATATTTATTCACAAAAAGTTTCACCTCGCAATAGCGTCTTGAATCTCATTACTTTCTCTGGGATAGTCTTGACTGATTCCATACCGAATACTTACTATTGTAAGTCCAATATTTCAGCGCCCTCAGAGTTACAAAATCAGTTAGAGTAACCTCAAATTGTGAACGCTAAATGAAAAAATTGAATGAGAGATTTCTCGAAATGAGACTACGCATTGAGAAGAGAAAAATTCTCGGGGAGCGTTTCTTCTTCAGAAACCGCGGCTCGATATCCGGCCGTTTGGGCTAACACCCCCCCTTCCAATTCGGTCCATTTTTCGAGGAAAAAATAGAGTGATTCTTGAAATCCTCTAGGAGACGGGTTTTTTCGAATTTTTCGACCGGGTAAAAAGCATAATCTTCGTTCGGAAGGATGGAATTTTCGTTTTTCGGCAGAATTTCACCCTGTGCGGTCCCGGCGTGCTTTCTTCTCCTTTTTTCGAGGGGCCTTAGCGCCGCCCCCGGCGGTCGCTCGTACTCGAACGGGGAGTCGTCGAACTGAGAAAACCCCGATCTATCCGAAAAAATCGCCCCGATACTAACAGCTTTCTCCTGCTGAATCCTCTCATTTGTCTACGCTCATTCCTCACGGTTTTAGTATAGTTAAAGAATGGATTAAAAATGTCCTCTTTGGCCCAGCATACAAAATATAAAAGCCATCCCCCGTATAAAATCAAGATTACAAAAGGGAATGAATAACTATTTTCCGTATTTTCTATTATAAGCGTGCGTCAACTTAAATGATATTAGCTGGGTGTTTTTATAATTTCGAGAGAGAATTAGGTTGTTTCCAATGAATTATTATGAACAATCTTTCTACCTATCTGAATTTAACGAACAATGAAACCCATCCAGAAAGAGTTGATTCATCAAGCCGTATACGCGTATGTCTGTTTGATAAATGACTACCACTTTATTATCCATAACTGCCGCTTCTACAGTTCCCATTCTTCCAGTACGCCAGCGTGTAAGGTAGCTTTTATTTTGATCAGTACACAACAGGTTGAATTAACGGCCGCTTTGATTTTGCCGCATCATTATTTGCCCTTGCGCCTCTGTATCTTGAGAATAGCCTGTGATGACCTGTTTTGATGGAATCAGATGCTGCGCTACCTCTAACAAATGATCTACTGGAAACTACTGTTTCGTATACGATTGGATATTTCGAATTAATCACCGATACTGGATGGAGATCTTATCTTGACGAAGAGAAGAGAGAATATTATGTTCTTTTATACAGGGTGTTTCCCAGATTTGAAGTTCGGTCAGCATATACAAGATCTAGTCAATAAACTGTTCGGCGCAATCTTCACCGTGAGGAGAATGAAACAAATAGAAATAACAGCACGAAGTGCCTATTTTGGCTGCTTCCAGAGTTTAATATCTTACGGTGTTATCTTCTTTCATGCTGAAAGTCAAAAAAGCTCTGTAAAACAGAAATATGCTGTGCGGATACTATGCGATGCTAAAAGAACTGATAGTTGCAGGAATTCGTTTAAAGACGAAGGCATACTTACCCTACCATCACTTTTCATACAGTCATGCATAATTTTCATTCACGATCACAGACATAATTTTCAAAAAAATAATTTCAACCGTCCATATTCAAGCCGAAATGCCGATAAATTCATCATACCCTATCACAGAATTAATGCTTCACAAATCAGTATAAATCACACAGCAATGAAATTGTACAATAAGCTTCTTTGCGAATTAAAATCAATGAGTAGAGCGAACCTTCTAAAACATCTGAAACAGAAGCTGGTTTCAAAATCCTACTACTATATGTACGAATATTTGAACGACCAAACTTCTGAGCTATAAATATATCAGTCATCTTTGTGTGTGTAATTCACCATAAATATTTGATAGTATTGATGATTTATTTATTTTATGGAAATTCATTTTTAAAGTAAACGAAATGAGACACTTTTGTTACATTTCCACAATTTATTCAATAATCACGACCGGTTTCGACCCTACGGTCATTCTCAAGTGAACAATAATATAATACATGAGTAGGCAAGTACAAGTATAGAATGAAATTTATCCTAAATATTGGGTAGTGGGGATCCATTATGCTCTAGTTGGCTGTTGAGGGTAGTATACTGTGGGTTTTTATAGTTTGTTAATCTCCAAACTTTCCAACAAATTCATCTCTCTGACTTTGTTACATTTATAAAAGATTCTAAGATTGTTCAATAATATCGAGTGGTTAGTTGATTTTATGTGTTCAAATATTGGCGAATTTTTATCTAAGGAAATATGTTCCTTGAATCTAGCTTCAAAACTTCTCCGTTTGTCCGACATAGGCTACCTGACATTCACTGCATTTGATTGGATTAATTCCTGATTGCTTGAATTTATCGTTCTTTTTTTTGGCATTGAATAATAATCTGCTTAAGTTGGGGCAGCTTGAGAATGAAGTAGTTATGTTCAATTTGGAGAAGTAGTTACTGTATTTGTTAGAGAGTTCGCTGGTGTATCTGAGACTCTTTTTTACGGGGTTTCTACGATGCTATATAGTAATTGAGAGGTAATACGTTGTTCTTTGCGTTTAATGATTGTATTTAGAAAATGTTGTGGTATGTTGTTATTTGATGCAATTTTTCTGATGATAGTAAGTTCAGTTTGAAAATTTTCTGTCGAAAGGGGAACAGAGTAACCTCTATGAATCTTGGAGTTATATGCAGCTAGTTTGTGGCTTAAATGACTTAACGAGTCCATTGGAATCGATGCGTCTGTGAATGTTTCTTTTCTGTAAATTTTATAAGTGAGTTGGTTATTTGAATTTGTAATGGTTAAGTAGAGGAAATTGAATGAGTTATTATTTTCTTATTCAGAAGTGAAGCTGATGCTGTAATGGTTAAGTAGAGGAAATTATTATAAATGTACTTTATTCAGGAAATTTGAAAATTGCTGAATTTGTCTGTTTGGAACACGAGAACCAACTAAAATGTCATCTACATATCTGTACCAGAAAGTTATGTTATGTGTTTTTTAGTGAAATCTGTGTTTAATATTGAGTTTTTCTCTAAATTATTCATCAAAATGTCAGCTAGTTGAGGGTAAAAAAGTGAACCCATTGGAAGACCTGAATTTTGTTAAAAGAATTTAGATTGAAATTGAAAGTAACTTTGAGATAGTCATATTTGAAGAAGATTGCTGAATTCATTAGTGATATATGGCGGTGTGTTAGACTCGGACAAGATATCTGTAACAAGGGGAAGACACTCATTTGTTGGAATGTTCGGGTACATATTTTGACTAACTTAATATCTTGGGAGATTGTGAGATTTGAAAGTTTATGTATGAGATCTACAGAATTAGAGATAGTTAATTGTGCTTGAAAATTCGAGAGGTCTAGAAATTTTTAATTCAAGAATTTTGATAGTTTACCTAATGGTGTGTTTATATATGACACCACAGGTCCATGAAAATGTTTATCGAAATGTAAGAATGTGCACTGTACTATTTATATTGAAATAATATTATGTTAACTACCCCATGTAACTTTTGATGGGTTGTATTGTTCAATCATTTAATCCTGATTTGTTTCTTTCTGCTAAATGGACAATAAATAAATAAATAATTAAATTTACAGGGACTTTTTGCATATAGTGATTCCTGAGCAAAAAGTGAGACCACTTCTTTCTAAAGGTACGGTTACTCTATTTTTCGCGAAAAATAGAGTAACCGTACCTTTAGAAAGAAGGCACAAGAAAGTTATCTATTCAAATGAAGTTTGAGTAATTGATTACTTCATGGTCAAATTATAGTTTTCTTATGGAAAACCGAAATCTCTAAGCCAGATTGAATTTTCGTGTTCCGAAATTGGTTGTTTGAAGATATGAACTGTTGACAATCAATTCCATCCACTAAGACTTTTAATAATCTTTGCTGAAGTGAGTACTAATATGGGGACTACGCTGTATATTTTGAGATGCTACGAAACTACAGCTTTTACGACATTGCATTATTGAACCCCCCTCATCCTTCATTATAGAAGATCTGATTTCTGATGAGTCGCCGCTTCCACATACTGCACGTGATAATGACAATTTCGTAGTGAAATATGAAATTATCGAAAGAACATATACTCATGATCATCTACAACGAATGATTTAACTGAAAACAAAATCTTGAATGATTTTAAAAAGCATTTGATAATGAAAGTAAATTACTCTTTTTCTGTTTCTGTTTCAGATAAAAGATCTGCTCCACTCCATCAAGAACATAATACACACACACAATTGTCGCATCACCTGGTATTCTGAATTCCACAACGATTTAGCAGCTCGATCGCAGTTCCTTTGTCAACATATGTTTTTGGACATATGAAGGGAAGAAAATCTTATATATGTAGTAACATTTGTTTCCATATGATATCAAACACGTCTGAAACAAGAATGAGTTTATTTGACTATCAGTATTCATTCAATTTAAAAATTGAATTAAAAATGGACTACAATTTAAAAATTAAATTTAAAATTAATGCAAGTTTTCTGTGTTTCTTGTTGATTTTCGAATCTTTGAATTTATTGTATTGGCTGCTGAACGTCCTGGACGCTATTTGAGTGATCATGAAGTGGTAAGAATTGTAACACTTTTAGAAGAGGGGCGAAACCAACGTTACGTGGCTAAATGTTAACCAAAGCACTATTTCAAGAGCAATTAATCGGTACCACGAAACAGGGGAATATGGAAGGCCGGACAGGGAAGAAAACGGATAACACCAGTCGGTGATCGTTGGCTTCTTTTAATTGCACTAATAGTTCGGCACTGTACGGCTAAAATGCAACAAAATGAACTTGCACTTTCCAAAAATGTGCATATTTCATTGCAAACTGTTAGGAGCAGGCTGGGAAAAGACGATGTCAGACCTAGGGTGGCTTCTACCGGCCCGCGTCCCACCAGAGAGCATCGAGTTGCAAGACTTCAGTTTGCAAGGGAACATGCAAATTTGGGTATTCCAGAATGGTCGAATGTTCTCTTTTCCGACGAGTACAAATTCCGTCTAGTATCAAATGATAGACGCATGCCTGTATACAGGCGACCTGGGGAACGGTATCAGCAATGCAATATCCGGCAAACCGAAAACTTCGAAGGGGGCTCAGTAATGGTGTGGGGAGGCATTTCTTTCCATGGTCGAACTGAGTTAGTCCTAGTGAATAGTGGAAGATGACAGCGGCCAAATACATCGCAGATATCTTTGAACCCCATGTTGTACCCTTTGGCTCATTGATTGGCGAAAACTTCAATTATATGCATGAAGTAGTTACAGAATTTCTGCAAAATGCCGAAATTGATATTATTATTTAAGATGGCCAGTCAAAAGTCCCGACTTGAATCCCATAGAACATGGATGGGACAACATGGGGTGACAATTTCAGCAACGTAGGATACCTTGTAGAATACTCCAACAACTAGAAAATCTGCTTCCTGCAATTTGGACCTCAGTGAATCAAGAGTACATCTAAAATTTGTTTGAGGGGCTTTCGAGACGTATACTGGCAGTAATAAGGCCCGGGGAGTCACACCAGCAAAGATACCAACAGAGGATGTCACTAAATTCAGGTGTGGAGAAGATATCAGAGTTGGGTCGATTGAACTAGGTCAATTTTGATGAGAACAAATCGCAATCAGAAACGTTATACGCTGAAGTCACTGCAGGAGAAACGCCTTTAACTATGCAAGGATATCGAATTGTTTCAGAAACGACGATGAATCTACTCGGCATCACAGTTAACTCCGAAGATTTCTGTGTAACGCTTTAAGATGACCAAGTACATACCTGATTGAACCATTCGATTAAGAAAACATCTTTCACACTAGTTAAGGCCTGCTCAAAATTATCAATAAGTAGGTAACTACACTACAAAAATTAATTACGTAATAAAATAACACTCTGCTAGCGGGAAAAAGGCGGCTTCGTCAAAGGAACGGGCGGTACTTGTCACTGCGTGTTTTATTCTTGCCAATTTTTCTAGAAATTTCGGGCAGCGAGTTTGACGTGAACATTCGAGACTTTCGTTCACGCCGATATAAATGTTGTGCTTGCATGAAATGGAATTATTCTGAATTGTAACTTGAAGGCAATACTATGCGATACAAAGTTTTTTATTAAATAGATTAAAATGAGTGCAGCAAAGAAATCTAAACCGTATCACTTTAATAACGATTGGGGGGAAGAATTGTTCTTTTGTATGATGATGTCTTATATGTCTTGCGTCTGTTGCAATACCTAAGAGTGGTAACTTAGAGAGGCATCATAAAACGGTTCATAAGAAACGGATCTTCCGCCACAGAGTGAATTAAGAAAACGAAAAGTACTTGATTTGATATCTTGTTCGAAAAAGAAACAAACCATGTCTACAAGACCAGCCAAACAATCAAAAGCTGCTACGATAGCGTCATTTGAAATATCCTATATATTAGCGAAACACAAGAAACTATTCGAAGATGGATCGGTTGTGAAGGAAGCATTTATTGGAGTAGGAGAGACTTTATTTGTAGATTTTGAAAATTAAATAGAAATCATGTTTGCTATTAGAGAACTTCAGTTATCTCGTCCGACTGTCACAAGACGTATTGAAGTCATGAGTCAGGACATGGCAGATAAACTAAAACATGATATCATGAAATGTACATACTTTTCTTTACAGTTCGACGAATTCACCGATATGACAGACACTGCCCAGCTGTGTATTTTAATGGTATTGAGATAGTGGTATTCAATGACATGTTGGCTAAAGAAGAATTCCTCTGAAGGGGAAGACCCGTGGCGAAGATGAATATAACGTTTTCTTCAATTTTGCAAAAACTACAAGCTACCAATATATAATTTAGTGTGCATTACAACCGATGGAGTATCAGCAATGATTGACAACAAAACAGGTTTTGTGGCATTGTGTCGAGCTAATGAATATTTCCTTAATTTTGTCATTCCATTGCAATATACATCAACAAGTTTTGTGTTCAAAAGTTCCACGTATGGAATTATGGGCATTGCAACAAAAATTGTGAATTCCATCCGTGCACGTAGCTTGCAACGGTGGCTCTTTAAAATGCAGTTGGAAGACAGGGAGTCAGCTGAAGACGCTGATTTATTTCTTCACACGGAAGGGTTCCAAGAATCATTGCCCGAAATAACAGCTTTTCTAGACGAAGGAGGTGATGACACTCAGATGTTGAAAAACGAAAAATGGCTGACTGATTTGGCATTTTGACTGACATCACAATGCACTTAAACACCATCAATTTGGATCTTCACGGTAAAGGAAAAACTATTATTGAGATAATTGGCACAGTAAACAGAAGTAAATTGCAACTTATGATGGATCAGCTGAAAAGAAATGATTTGAAACGTTTTCCGTTCTTTCCGTTTTTGAAAGCAAGGATTCCTCAGTTGAATTATTATACGTGTTTCTTCATGACTATAACCTGTTAGCATTCAACCGAAATATAAACCGTCTACCCTGTTCAGATATCGCGGTGTCGTCAAGACATGATAGAATCCAACCTAACCAGACGAACTTTCAGATAAAAAAATTTATAAGTTATCCTTTTTCATGTAAAAACATTGAGGAATTAGCTACTGAAATAGCAAGTCAGGTTAATATGAACTCATGTTATGTTGAAAATGAGTTGGTGCAGATATTATCCGATATACATCTCAAAGCTACAGCATCTGTTTCTGGTGTTTTAGACCTGAAGATAAATATCCGAATCCACAGCAAACCGCCTTCAACTGACGGCAATATTTGGCTCAACTTACTTGTGCGAGTCTGCATTTTCTATAATGAATATAATGAAGTCAAAATATCGCAATCGACTAACCGACAGTCATATATCATTAGCACTCAGTGGTTACGCACCATCTAATGGAAAGTATGCTGAAGACATGCAGTGTCACGCTTCAACAGCCAAAGTCACTCCTAAGTTAAGTTTAACACCATATGTTTGTTTTGTAACAACCAATAAACTCGCAAATTTAAATAACTATGAGTTTTTTCATAGATATGATAGAGAAGAACCTAACTAAACCTAACCCAAACCTAAACTAAATAATAATCTATATATGCTACGGTACACCCTACCTAGGTAGGTAGGTAATTAGGGTGTATCGTGTATGTACGACAACCCTGCATCACCACACATACTTGCAGCCTCTCAGAGTCGTTCGTAAGAAGTCTAAAAATATTGAGGTAGATCGCCAGCAGTTTAAGTTTGAGCACCCCTGTGATAACAGATAAATTGCGGAAAACTTTCATCTCAACGACATAACGCCACCAGATCCTCATCACCTACATAGATGTGGCCTATCCGTTGTCAACCCTTCTCTTGTTGATGTTGGAATTTTCTCAGAAAATATGAAAAATTTTCGAGTAATTCAACATTTCTTGTTCTTCTCATCCGGAATAGAAATTATAAGTCATACTTTCTTACTACTGCATGCCTCATTTTTTATTAAAATAGTTAATTGATTCCACCGTTACAACGCGACAGTTATTCATAATGATAATAAGAAATTAAATTATGTATCATACTATCACAAGAGGTTTATTGAAAATCTGGATTGTAATTTCGGTCTCTCGACCATCTTCTACAGTTCTCTATCTTCAGTTCAATACCAGTTGTCAGCTAAAGATGGTCGAAAGACCGAAATTTCAATCCTGATTTTCAATAAATATCTTGTGATAGTATAATACATAGTTTAATTTCTCAGTATCATCATTATTCCTCATTGCTCTTTATTGTCTACTAACTCAACGTCTGCACGTTGATATGCCATTCAGTTTCAAACTGATCACGATGTCACCGAGACAAGTGAATGTATTCTTTTTAGTGCAATTCAGATCACTCTCGAAGCTCTCGATTATTGATGATGTTCAGAATTATAGCAGAATGATGGGGGCTCACCATAGTATTATCGCTGCTTGTTGTGAACTTTTAGAATTGTCTTCGCGTGCTACAGGTAATTCACGATCAATGGTTAATATCACTGCTATACAGGAACATTAAACGTAAATTATATATAGTGTGTGATGGATGGATCAAAATTCAACATTCCATTAAATTATAATATTGCAATAAAGTTTCGAAATAGTGAGCTCAAGTTGATACGAAAGTCCAATGCACCTTCCTACTTAATTTTGTGTTTGGCTAGCACTTTTCATCGATTGGTGAATCGAACAACAGTTAGTTTTTAGAAATACAATTAAATTAAATTGGTGACATAGATATAAGCTGATTTTGCATTATCGAACATATTGGGTTTCTATAGATAATGAGAATAATTTTAGACTTCCTTCGGGAAACATGTAGTGTTATAAGTTTTTAGTTAATAGAGTATGAAAATTACTCCGGACTTTTACTGAACATCAACTTCACCCAACTACCCTAAGGGTGGTGTATCACATGGTAATCCTTCCAGGAGTCGTTAGGGGCTCTCGAAAACACACATAAGCAATTAGAGGCTTACTTAAGTATTTACGCAACGGAGCATCCAGAAACTTGGAGCTCAGAAAATGTGATATTCCATCCAACATTGATCGCTATCCCAAACCTCTTTATAATTTCGATAACTATCCTTTGGAATTGAAGAACAGGTTGCAAGTAGCATGCAATGATGCAAGAAAAATTTAGAATTAGCAAAAATTAAAAGGAAGGCCAAATTCGACAAAAAGAATAAGCAAGTTGATCACAATATAGGAGAAAAAGTTTTAGTGCGAAACACAGCCGGAAATAAAACAGAGGCCATTTATAAAGTCCTAATATACTTATAGATAGGTATACATGGTAAGGTAGTAAAAATCCACAAGAATAGGGTAAAATTATTTTATGCTTGAAAAATTTTTCCTTTTGGGAAAAAATTCTTTTTCCTGTTGGTGGGGAGGTGTGATAGATGGATCAAAATTCAACATTCCATTAAATTATAATATTGCAATAAAGTTTCGAAATAGTGTGCTCAAGTGAATACGGAAGTCCAATGCACCTTTCTATTTAATAAAGTGTTTGGCCAGCACTTTTCATCGATTGGTAAATCGTACAACAGTTAGTTTTTAGAAATACAATTAAATTAAATTGATGACATCAAAATAAGCTTATTTTGAATTATGAAACATATTGGGTTTCTATAGATAATGGGAATAATTTTAGACTTCCTTCGGGAAACATGTAGTGTTATAAGTTTTCAGTTAATAGAGGATGAAAATTGCTCCGGACTAAACATCAACTACACCCAACGACCCTAAGGGCGGTATATCACAAGTGTGTAAATTGCTAAAAAATAAACGATATTTTCGGGAATTGATATTTAGTGATAATAAATTTATTAATTATGAAATAGAAAATGAATAATGATTCATGAATGATAGAAAGGAAACTGACATTAATTAATGATGGAACCGAAAATCAAGCATCATCATAATAACACATTTTTTAAACCTAATCTCTTAGAAGGACTTCACAAATAAAATTTTCGAAATCACAGAGGGATTTATTGTTCTCGAAGTTTTGTCTAAGTATAATTCCAATTCGAATTCTCAAATTAACCGTGAAATTTTCCAGTACAACGGTGGTTCACAACAAAATTACGGATTGAAAACAGTCAGCTTGGCTTTTCAATTGCCAATAGATGTCGGTGTTCTTAAAGCGGTTCAGTTCACAAGTGCACCGCTAATGGATATATGACCAGGGGGTCAAACATCATTTATCAATTTTGCCACCGAATAACCATTAAATGTTTCGTATTTCAATCGGACGTAAGCTGCCCCTTTTTAATTTATGGCTTCTTCTTTGATTAACTCGCCTACAAAAATGAGAGAACGCTAGCATTTCCCATAGTCTGAAATTTGCAATACTTAAAATTGCTTTTCAAAAAATAGAAACTAATGTTGAAATTAAAAATTATTGGGTTATTTTTCATCAAAAGTACCTCGAGAATGTTTTCTTCTTTATATTCAATCTGAAAGCAGCATATCATTATTCCTAAAAATTTCACACAAATCTGTTCAAATTGTTCGATTAGGAATGGTTAGAACGAATCGAAACACAAAGAAAAATTGAATCTATCACTGAACGATTCGAGTTCTTCAATAATTGCATGGCGTACAAGATCGGGAAAAAAGTAATTGAAGCTTTTATTTCATTGAAACCGAATTAATTCCCCGTAAATTTCACGGCTTGAGTAAACGTAAACGTGGAATAAAAAGCGTTCGAACAATCATTTCATGGGAGCTAGCCTCATCTACCCGAATAAAAGTTCATAAAATTGATTCAAGGATAGTTTCGAATAATGAAGTTGATCTTATGATGACGAGAAGCAATAAATTTATGGACTCGACTGACCCTATAAAAACATATGAGATTTTTGTTCAATTTAATGAAATATTTTTCTTTCATTTTTAACTCGCTTTTCGAAGAGGACGAAATTGTAAAATATCGGAAAGATGTTCGATTTCCACAGTACACTAGCCCTGTAAACAAGAGAATTTTTAAAGAGAGAGGTACGTGGCGTAGCCAGTTCGATGTCCGCTGATGAAAGTTTTCCGCGAGCCTGGTTTTTCTTTGGAACTGGTTTCTTTCTGGAACTGAGCCTTTCAGTTTTTCACCATGTACCCTATAAAAGGAGAAAGATCAGCCAGAGGCTGGAGATCACACGTGATTTCCCTTTCTTTGGAATCAGTTGTACTCTAGCAATTTGTCAACACTTCGAAAACGTATGCCTCTCATATGATACCTAAAACATACAATTAAGGACAGGTGCTAACTCTGGAGCAACAGTTGATGGTATTCCATTATGACCGACTGCTTTCTTACAGTTCAGTTGTTGAAGAACGCATTCTGAATTTTATTTTAGATATATTTGATTGAATATGGAAGATGATTGGTAACACTGGGTTCAATGTGGGGGTGCTCAAACTTGAACTACTGGCGATCTACCTCAATATTTTTAGACTACTTACGATCGACTCTGAGAGGCTGCAAGTATGTGTGATGCAGGAATGTCACACTTACACGGTACACCCTACCTTCCTACCTACCTAGGTAGGGTGTAGCGTAGCATATATGGATATTAGCTTTCCGCACAATATACATTATTTTAGTCAAGGTTGGGGTTAGGTTCAGTTAGGTTATTCTCTATAATACCAATGAAAAAACTCATAGTTATTCAAAATTGCTAGTTTATTACTCGTTACAAAACAAAAGAGTTAGATATGGTATTAATTTTTACATATAAAGTTATTTTTATTTTGTCAAGTGTGGTGTTGTGTTGTGTAATATTATGTTTACTATTTTTTTAAATTAAGTGCCGAATACCTGCTGACTGCAATTTCAACGGCTTGATTTTTTATAAAATGATAGTGTTCCTACATTAACCCTTTATAGGATACTGGTTATAATTAATTCTTTTTAGCCTAATATCTTTTTATTAATTGAAATGTCATGTACGAGTTTAAAAACGTAACTGGTTTTATCCATAACTCGCTTAGTTTTTATGCTATTGATCTTTTCAAAAAACAATTTTGTAGGGTTTTGTAGGGGCTATAAGATCAAATTAGTTTGATATCGTTTCTGCCTTTACTTTTGGAAGGATTTAAGCTGAAAGGGCTCGAACAGATTGCTTTTTACTTAAATATGCAAACTTTGATCGGCCATATCTTACTTAATAATAATCTGCCCTATAAAGGGTAAAAAACTATTGGCTACTTAGTTAACTTTTTAATGATATTTCCTACCCTACCCACATCGTGCTTATTACTGTGGTTACTTTAGAAGTTAATTCCTAATTCCCATGATTCAGGATAAAAGAAAGAGACCTTCAGGTGTGAAGTTTCACGAGCAAAAGAAACTGTGACTACAAGAAAGGGGAAAAATGGTTGGATATTTAAAGCATTTCTTGCAAAACAATCGAGATTCCACGGAGACTATCGATGTTGGTGCGACCAAATCGTCCGAATCTCAAGATTCTAAATCCGTGATATCAATAACCGAGAGTGGACCATCTGAATTTTCAACAATACATCGGGTCCTGCAACAAGTGGCAGCGGTTGTAGCAGCAAAACAGCTTCTACCGATGCAGAGCCCGATGAAGCGATGATTCCATCCTCATCTAGTTAAAGAATCCACTTCAGGTAATTCAGCTTGTGTAAAAAGTTTGATAATGTCAGCTACTGAAATACCTGCTGCAAGTGACACTTTCGATAAAGGCTGTAATGAGGCTAGTATCGATATAATTCCGTTCGACCTCGGTTTGTGGCCCGAAACAATCACCAATGAGATGACTTGAATATTGGTTAAACGTGGTCCGCCCTTGCTAGGCATCAGTTAAAGCTTTCCTACTAATGAAGATGAGAGAAAGTTTTCGTGCAAATACTTTGAAAGAAATCTAGCAAATGGAGAAAAAGTCGAAAAGGCTTGGCTTATTTACTCTATTTCTAAAGATTCTGTATTTTGTTTTTGTTGTAAGTTGTTTTGTAAATGTAAAACTCCTATAGCTTTTTGTAATACAAATGGAGTATCTGATTGGCAACACTTGTCTTTGCTAATTAAGAGACACGAAACCCAATTTTACACAACAGTTATCTAAACACTTGGGTAAATTTAAAAAAAATGTTGGAGACATCTATGACTGTTAATGCTCATCATCTGCGGATTTTAGAAACGAAAAAAAATATTGGCGAGATGTGTTGGAAAAAATTATTGGGATTGTTGAGTATTCATCTACACAATGCTTGGCATTTCAAGGTTTTTCTCAATTGCTTTTCGAACATGATAATGGAAATTTTCTAAAAGCTGTTGAGATGATTGCCTCTTTTGATTCAGTGATGAGACAGCACGTTAGCCGAGTGTATAACTCCCAACAAAAATCTGCTAAATTGGCTCATTATTTAGGTGTGCAAATACAAAATGAAATAACTGAATTATTGTCGTCCAAAGTAAGAAATAATATTTTAGAAATGGTTCGCAGTTCAAAATATTTTTCAATAATATTAGATTGTACACCAGACACTAGTCATACTCAGCAAATTAGTCTTGTTTTCAGCTATGTTGTCCTTAACACCACTACAAAAAAGGTTGAAGTTAAGGAAAGTTTTATTGCGTTTAATCCAATACTGGACTCTAGGACTCTACAGGAGTAGGAATATATATATTTGTAATAGAAAATTCGAAAAAATTAAATTCAGAATGAAAACACATTAGGGGACAAGGTTATGATAACGGGACAAATATGAAGGGAAAACATGTTGGGCTTCAAAAACGCATTCTTGATGCGAATCCGAAGGCCCTTTTTGTACCTTGTGCGGCTCATACTTTGAACTTAACAGTAAATGACTCTTCTGAGGTGCTAGAATAAACTTTTTTAATCTAGTGCTAGAGTTATATAATTTTTTTTCGTCATCCACAAAAAGGTGGTATGTATCGAGAAAAAATGTCCCAGGGTTAAGTTTAAAGCCTCTAAGTGAGACAAGATGGTACAGCAGAATTGACGCAATAAAGCCCCTTAAAGTTTATTTAATTTAA
This sequence comes from Cryptolaemus montrouzieri, assembly GCA_013387265.2. Classification (NCBI taxonomy): domain Eukaryota; kingdom Metazoa; phylum Arthropoda; class Insecta; order Coleoptera; family Coccinellidae; genus Cryptolaemus; species Cryptolaemus montrouzieri. Next base: position 35,262,000 of record JABFTP020000103.1, read on the forward strand.
GGTTTGCGAGAGTCGTCTAGAAGTGGCTGAAGATGATTCCTTTCACTCTAATGCAAGGCATAAAGCGAGTTCCCTCTTAACGAATGTACAAAATTTTAAATTTATTTGTGGAATTATTATTTGGCATGACGTTTTATTTCATATAAATATTATGAGCAAACAAATGCAAGGTGCTACAATTAATATTAAAGTATGCCAAACCTACCTGAAAAATTTAGTTGATAACTTCCAGCAATATAGATCTGACCAATCATTTCAAGAAATTCTTGTGCAAGCGAAAGAAGTAGCATCCTCTCTCGAAATTGAAGCTTTCCACCATTACCAACGGTTATTAGGAAATTAAAACCAAAACTGTTTGAGTATGAACACCGGGATGAGACCCCTCATGATCCAAAAACCGCCTTTAAAATTAGTTTTTTCTTAAAAATTATAGCTCTCTAAAAAACCGATTTGACTTATTAAATGAGTATGATAATATTTTCGAATTTTTTAGCGACATATTCTTTAATTTAATTTAAGTGACAGTGATCTTTTAAAACATTGTTCTATTCTTGAAGAGCGACTGACAGATCAGGATAATAAGGATATAGACTCCAATGATCTGTTAAAGTTGTTTTCATTACCTGATGATTCTGACTCCTTCAGTATTTTACAATATATATTTGAAAACAATTCAATCTTCACCTTTCTTAACGTAAGCATTTCACTGAGAATTCTTTTGACATTGCCTGTATCTGTAGCTTCTGGCGAGCGATCTTTCTCAAAGTTAAATATCATTAAAAATTATTAAAGATCGGCAATGATTCAAAAAAGATTGTCTGGGCTAACAATATTAGCAATTGCACAAGAAATTTTCGACGGTATAAATTTTAGCGATGTAATTAATGAATTTGCAACAGTAAAATCTCGGAAAATATCGCTACTACAATAGCTATCTTTTATTTTTCAATTGCACCTAGACCTAGCTGTCATTTTTGATTTTAAAACGAAGTTCCTTAGGTATTTGTGATTAGAAATATCTGCATATTTTTTAAATATCTAAGTATAAGTAGAAAGTAGTACTTTATATATATATATATATATATATATATATATATATATATATATATATATATATATATATATATATATATATATACCCACATCGTGCTTATTACTGTGGTTACTTTAGAAGTTAATTCCTAATTCCCATGATTCAGGATAAAAGAAAGAGACCTTCAGGTGTGAAGTTTCACGAGCAAAAGAAACTGTGACTACAAGAAAGGGAAAAATGGTTGGATATTTAAAGCATTTCTTGCAAAACAATCGAGATTCCACGGAGACTATCGATGTTGGTGCGACCAAATCGTCCGAATCTCAAGATTCTAAATCCGTGATATCAATAACCGAGAGTGGACCATCTGAATTTTCAACAATACATCGGGTCCTGCAACAAGTGGCAGCGGTTGTAGCAGCAAAACAGCTTCTACCGATGCAGAGCCCGATGAAGCGATGATTCCATCCTCATCTAGTTAAAGAATCCACTTCAGGTAATTCAGCTTGTGTAAAAAGTTTGATAATGTCAGCTACTGAAATACCTGCTGCAAGTGACACTTTCGATAAAGGCTGTAATGAGGCTAGTATCGATATAATTCCGTTCGACCTCGGTTTGTGGCCCGAAACAATCACCAATGAGATGACTTGAATATTGGTTAAACGTGGTCCGCCCTTGCTAGGCATCAGTTAAAGCTTTCCTACTAATGAAGATGAGAGAAAGTTTTCGTGCAAATACTTTGAAAGAAATCTAGCAAATGGAGAAAAAGTCGAAAAGGCTTAGCTTATTTACTCTATTTCTAAAGATTCTGTATTTTGTTTTTGTTGTAAGTTGTTTTGTAAATGTAAAACTCCTATAGCTTTTTGTAATACAAATGGAGTATCTGATTGGCAACACTTGTCTTTGCTAATTAAGAGACACGAAACCCAATTTTACACAACAGTTATCTAAACACTTGGGTAAATTTAAAAAAAATGTTGGAGACATCTATGACTGTTAATGCTCATCATCTGCGGATTTTAGAAACGAAAAAAAATATTGGCGAGATGTGTTGGAAAAAATTATTGGGATTGTTGAGTATTCATCTACACAATGCTTGGCATTTCAAGGTTTTCTCAATTGCTTTTCGAACATGATAATGGAAATTTTCTAAAAGCTGTTGAGATGATTGCCTCTTTTGATTCAGTGATGAGACAGCACGTTAGCCGAGTGTATAACTCCCAACAAAAATCTGCTAAATTGGCTCATTATTTAGGTGTGCAAATACAAAATGAAATAACTGAATTATTGTCGTCCAAAGTAAGAAATAATATTTTAGAAATGGTTCGCAGTTCAAAATATTTTTCAATAATATTAGATTGTACACCAGACACTAGTCATACTCAGCAAATTAGTCTTGTTTTCAGCTATGTTGTCCTTAACACCACTACAAAAAAGGTTGAAGTTAAGGAAAGTTTTATTGCGTTTAATCCAATACTGGACTCTAGGACTCTACAGGAGTAGGAATATATATATTTGTAATAGAAAATTCGAAAAAATTAAATTCAGAATGAAAACACATTAGGGACAAGGTTATGATAACGGGACAAATATGAAGGAAAACATGTTGGGCTTCAAAACGCATTCTTGATGCGAATCCGAAGGCCCTTTTGTACCTTGTGCGGCTCATACTTTGAACTTAACAGTAAATGACTCTTCTGAGGTGCTAGAATAAACTTTTTTAATCTAGTGCTAGAGTTATATAATTTTTTTTCGTCATCCACAAAAAGGTGGTATGTATCGAGAAAAAATGTCCCAGGGTTAAGTTTAAAGCCTCTAAGTGAGACAAGATGGTACAGCAGAATTGACGCAATAAAGCCCCTTAAAGTTTATTTAATTTAAGGTTTGCGAGAGTCGTCTAGAAGTGGCTGAAGATGATTCCTTTCACTCTAATGCAAGGCATAAAGCGAGTTCCCTCTTAACGAATGTACAAAATTTTAAATTTATTTGTGGAATTATTATTTGGCATGACGTTTTATTTCATATAAATATTATGAGCAAACAAATGCAAGGTGCTACAATTAATATTAAAGTATGCCAAACCTACCTGAAAAATTTAGTTGATAACTTCCAGCAATATAGATCTGACCAATCATTTCAAGAAATTCTTGTGCAAGCGAAAGAAGTAGCATCCTCTCTCGAAATTGAAGCTTTCCACCATTACCAACGGTTATTAGGAAATTAAAACCAAAACTGTTTGAGTATGAACACCGGGATGAGACCCCTCATGATCCAAAAACCGCCTTTAAAATTAGTTTTTTCTTAAAAATTATAGCTCTCTAAAAAACCGATTTGACTTATTAAATGAGTATGATAATATTTTCGAATTTTTTAGCGACATATTCTTTAATTTAATTTAAGTGACAGTGATCTTTTAAAACATTGTTCTATTCTTGAAGAGCGACTGACAGATCAGGATAATAAGGATATAGACTCCAATGATCTGTTAAAGTTGTTTTCATTACCTGATGATTCTGACTCCTTCAGTATTTTACAATATATATTTGAAAACAATTCAATCTTCACCTTTCTTAACGTAAGCATTTCACTGAGAATTCTTTTGACATTGCCTGTATCTGTAGCTTCTGGCGAGCGATCTTTCTCAAAGTTAAATATCATTAAAAATTATTAAAGATCGGCAATGATTCAAAAAAGATTGTCTGGGCTAACAATATTAGCAATTGCACAAGAAATTTTCGACGGTATAAATTTTAGCGATGTAATTAATGAATTTGCAACAGTAAAATCTCGGAAAATATCGCTACTACAATAGCTATCTTTTATTTTTCAATTGCACCTAGACCTAGCTGTCATTTTTGATTTTAAAACGAAGTTCCTTAGGTATTTGTGATTAGAAATATCTGCATATTTTTTAAATATCTAAGTATAAGTAGAAAGTAGTACTTTATATATATATATATATATATATATATATATATATATATATATATATATATATATATATATATGCAAGTTGGATTTTAAATGAAAGGTCTCGATTTCCTAAAATAGCAAAATCTCGGAAAATATCGCTACTACAATAGCTATCTTTTATTTTTCAACTGCACCTAGACCTAGCTGTCATTTTTGATTTTAAAACGAAGTTCCTTAGGTATTTGTGATTAGAAATATCTGCATATTTTTTAAATATCTAAGTATAAGTAGAAAGTAGTACTCTATATATATATATATATATATATATATATATATATATATATATATATATATATATATATATATATATATGCAAGTTGGATTTTAAATGAAAGGTCTCGATTTTCTAAAATAGAATGCATGCAATTTGAAAAATTTTCAAACGAAGATATAACATCAGTTATTAAACACACAAAAATTGGAAATCTCTAGGTGTTGATGGTATTCATAACTTTTGGTTCAAGAAATTCTCTTGCGTTCATGAAAAATTGGCTGAATATTTTTCATTTATAATAAAGAACCCTCAGCTACTCCTTTATTTTTCACACAAGGAATTACTTATTTAAAACCAAAAGTGATAATACTATTGATCCGTCTCAATATAGACCAATTACTTGCCTTCCACCAATATATAAAATTCTAACTGCATGTATTACCCAAAAATTTATGCACATTTGGAGAATTATAATATTCTTTCCGAACAACAAGAAGGATGTAGAAAAAACACCTTGGTACAAAAGAGCAACTTGTAATTGATTCTGTTGCTTTGAATCAAGCTCAAACTAAGAAAAGAAATATTCATACAGCCTTCATTGATTACCAAAAGGCTTTTGATAGTTCTCCCCATTCATGGCTTCAAGAAATTTTGGAAATTTATAAAATTGATAAGACACTTCGTCTTTTTCTTGAATTTGTAATGAAAAATTGGAGAACCAATCTTCATTTAAATATTTCAAAACAATCGTTAAAATCCGAAGTAATTCCAATCAAAAGAGGCATTTTTCAAGGTGATTCTTTAAGTGCTCTTTGGTTTTGTCTTTGTCTTAATCCATTATCCATGAATTAAGATGCTACTAGTTTCGGCTTCAAAGTAAAGAGTCTACCAACTGAATTCAAACTAAGTCACTTAATTTATTTAGATGATATTAAATTATATTCCGGAACTAGATCTCATTTAAAAAGTCTACTTGAGATTACTTTCAACTATTCCAATGATATTCATATGAAATTTCGGCTTCCAAAATATAAAAATCTTTCTATTGAAAAAGGAAAGATCACTTCTGATTATATAAAGATTTCCATTATCGAAATCGAGCCAATGCATCAAGGAGATACATATAAATATCGTGGATTTTGTCAAGAGAAGACAATTAACCATAGCAGCACTAAAGGAAATATTAGAAGTTCATATTACAAAAGACTTAGAATTATCATCAAGAGTCATTTAACTAGTAAAAACCTTTTCAGAGCTATCAACTCCTATGCAGTTCCTATTCTCACAGCTTCTTTTGGAATAATTAAATGGTCTAAAACTGATCTAAATGAATTACAATGTCAAACGAGGCAAATGCTTTTTAAATATCATAAGCACCACCCAAAGTTAGCTATTCAGAGAGGTACACTACCTAGACATCTTGGAGGTCGTGGATTAACTGATTTGAATAATCTTCATAGTAAACAGATTTTTCATCTACGTTCCCATTTTCATGATAAACAGAGAACGTCTAAATTACATGATATTGTTGTTGCTTCAGATTATAATTTTACACCTCTGAACTTGACAATGCAAAAGGTAGATTTTGATATATTTGATGATAATTCTAAAAGAGAAAGTTGGATGCAGAAGGAATTACACGGAAAGCACCCTAAAGAATTGAAAAATGATTATATTGATGAAATCGCATCGAATAAATGGTTAGTTTCTGGAGAATTGTTTGCTGAAACCGAAGGCTTGGCAATTGCGATCCAGGATCAGGTTGTTTTCACGAGGAATTATAGAAAACACATCATCAAACAAAATCAAGATGATTCTTGCCGTAGATGTTTCTGTTCTTCAGAAACAGTTTTTCATATATTATCATCTTGCTCAGTCCTTGCTTCAACAGATTATTCAGAAAGACATAACGCCGTCGCTTATATTATTCATTTTAATCTAGGAATTAAACATGACCTAATTCCCAAAAGGAAAAATTTTACAAATATGAACCTGAGATTATTTGTGAAAATGACAAATATAAACTTTATTTTGATAAAACAATTCTTTGCAATAGAGCTGTAAAACACAATAGACCAGATATCATTCTTAATGATAAACAGAATCAAATAACATATATGATTGATATTGCTATACCCGACACACATAATATACAAAATAAATACAATGAAAAATTTCTAAATATATGATGCTTGGCGACGAGATTAAAAAATGTGGAAAATGAAAAAATATTTATTCTACCGATTATTATTTCCACAACAGGTTTTATTCCTAGAAATCTTCACAAAAGTATTGAGATTTTGGGTTTGAAGTCATCAAATCTTGTAATATTCTTCGTAGGTTTCTTTCCGAAAAAATAATGAGGTAGAGTCATAGGTTTTTCTTTAGTTTATACTGCTCAGAATCTCATTTTATATTTTATTTATTTGTTTATATAAATGTAATATAATTAACTGACAATTTTGTCATATTTATATTCAGAGCAGTATTCTATTCGATCGTTCACCACTTCACACAAAGAAAACTATTAATGAGTAACATTCAGTGTTACTTGACTAAGGTCCGTACACTGGATTTTTCCGGGGAGAAAGCCTCTGACACTACTCGTTGGTACATTGATATCATTGTCTGATGATGCTATAGTGTGTTTATATTCTGGTAGATTGATATATTCTCATAATATTTAACGTTATCCTAATTTTTAATTATTCCAGGATATGTTTTGATTATAATCATTGCCTTGCAATGGTATTAATTACCGGGTGGTGGATTTATATTTTTTCATGAAATCAGTTTGATTGCATGAACAGATATATGGGCAACTCGTCGGGATGAAACCCCCTACATATGTGATTTGTAGGTAGTTTTAGGTTATTTTCTAGTATTTATAAACAACGAGTCAACGTGTCTGTATCCCATTACTCAAGTAAATGTTTCAAAATGGGTGTGAACAAGAATTTCTGTTATGATTTAGTTCTGTTTGTTTCATTTTGATATTTTAGTCTACAAATAAATATGACTTCTAAAGTTCAGTTTTTTGCTCTACTTCAAGCACCAACCTACCTACCTCCTACCTTCAAAAAAAAATTAAAAACATGATCCAAAATGCCTTTAGGGGCGCTAAAATCCTTTCTTGCACACAAGCGCCAGTAGCACGGGGGCCCTATAATAAACTTAACTAAGGAGTGACTTTGGATGTTGAAGCGTGATACTGCATGTTCCCAACATGCTTTTCATAGGATGGTACGTAACCACTGAATCTCAAGCATGATGACATATGATCGTCAATTAGTCGATTGCGATATTGTGACTTAATTATCTTCATTGCAGAAAATGCAGCCTCGCACAAGTTGACCCAAACATTACCATCAGTTGAAGGACGATTTGCCTCATATTCGGATATTTATTTTAAGGAAAAAAATACCAGAAATCTGTTTCAGATGCTGTAGCTTTGAGATTTATATCTGTTATAATCTCACCAACTCGTTATTAACAGAACATGAGTTCATATTAAACGAATTCCTCAATGTTTTTACATGAAAAGGATAACTCATAAATGATACTATATTTACCAATTTTCAATTGCAATTAATTCTCTAGAAGAATCAGTACCTGAAAGATCACTGAATGTTTCGAAGAACTTGCAGTTTGGGAATTTGGATATAATTCTCATTTTCAAAAATTTGGGCTCACAATAGTTTAATCAATTCTTAAACTGACTCTTAAACTTCTTATAGATCAATGAATCAACTTTGAATCTAGTTTAGAAATCTAATACAGTTTAATCTCAGTAATCCGGCACTATCAAAAACCGGAGGGTGCCAGATTATGGAATGTTCGGATTACTGGATTATAGTGAAAAGGTAATGAATAAAACAAAGCATTTCATTGAGGGAATAAACGTATGTAAAGTATTAAAACATGTACATATTAATGTAATTACATAGTTTTGAAATAATCCTTAATTGAGGTCTGCTTTTGTGCAACTTTTAGTGATTGCTTAAAAACCTTTTCTCGTATGTTGCGAAGAATGATAACATCTTTGGCAGATATGCCGTTTTCTTTTGCCTATGTTATGTTATCTGTTTTAATTCTTACAGTTGTAGTAGTTGGTGGCTCCGATATTTCTACAAAGCTTTCTTCTTCATGTACAATTTCTTCATTTGTCATAATTTGCTGTGTTCCTTGGATTCCTTCAAACCAAGAATTTAAATTTTCTTCACTTATCTCCAATCCTTTTTCTGATAGATTTTGTGACCAATCGGCAATAGGCAGATTATCTTCAGGATCACATTCATCTATTTTTTCTGTTTCTGATAGATCATTTATTGTAGGCCATAACTTTTTTCATGAAGATTGGATTAAGTTAAATGAAACAGACTTTCAAACATGAACGAGACAGAATACAACATCCTTCAAGGCTCTGCGTTATATCATCATCCTGAGATATAATATGTATCAGCAATTCATTTTTATACAAAGACTTTACGTTTTGGATAACATACTGGTCCGTTGGTTGAAGTAAAGGAGTGCAGTTTGGTGGTAGGAAGATGTTTGGATATTCCCATCACTTGATTTAAGTACTTACTCATTTGGGTGACCTGGAGCATTGTCAAGTACGAGAAGAGCTTTTATGGGCAAGTTGGATATTTTCATGAATTTCTTGACTTCTGGGACAAGTCTTTATGAAACCATTCGTTAAATACCTCTCTCGTGACCCAACTTCTAATTTGGTTCTTGTAGCAGACTGGCAGACAAATTTTCTTGAAAGCTCTGGGATTTTTCGCTTCACCAATCATTAACAAATCCTATTTGTGCGTTTCAGTAGCATTTGAACACGGCATAAATGTGATTCTATCTTTACTCACTTTACTATCTGGTGTACTTGCTTCTTTAGAAGATACGAATATTTTATTGGGCAACAGTCTCCAGGACAGACCACTCTCGTCTGCGTTGTAGATTTGGTCAGGAAGAAGGCCTAGTTCTTCTACTCTGTTTTTAAAATGCTGGATAAATAGCTGTACAGTAGATTCGTTGCTTGATAATTTCTCACCTGATATGGTTGATAGACGGATACCAAATCGCTTTTTACACTTATCCAGCCATCCATAGCTGGCACAAAAATCATCTTTGCGGGTAACTATTTTATAAAATTTGATTTCTTTAGTATTCAAAATTTCTCCAGATATTGGAGTGTGTTTAGAACGCCGTTGTATGAACCACATGTAGAGAACGGTTTAATCTTTCACCAATGGCCAACTTTTAGTGTTTTATGCTTTCCTCGCTCCGATTCCATTGTCTTGACGTGGTCTACTTTCTCTTTTGCCTTTTTTCTTAAGATCTTATATGGTAGCACGCCCAACACCTTCATTTGCCAATTTTCACATGTTTTCTCTAGTATCTAGCTGCTTTAAGATCTCAATTTTATTATTCAAATCTAGTGTCTTATGTTTGCGTTTATTTGACATTTTCCACTATGAAATTGTGAATTATTCTCACTCTAAAAATACGAATACGTAAGCACGTGTACGTGATGAGTTTTGAGGTTAGACTGCTAGTCGACGAAGCAGCACAGGTATAGACTGGCGAGGGAGGCGTGGGCGAAGGGTGTCGGATTATTGGACGTGCCGATCTATCGAAGTGCCGGATTAGTGAGATAATAATGTATATCAAATTCAATTAAATGTAACCTATAAAGCAACTTTGAATGTATTGCCTCCACAGAACTAATGTAGTTGTCACGTTGGTTGTATTATATTTCAATTTTCGTTTTCAACAATTTTGTTTCTTCTTGTAGTATGTGTCTCCGTGCTGCAGGGCTGCTGTTCTGGACCTATAAATTAATATATTTCGGGAACATTTCAAATTTCATACAATTGAATGAAAACAAAATATTCTGTGTTTTTCAAACATTTCAGAAGTTGTTTGAAGTACCAAGAGAGCGTGTATCAGCTCCTTTCATCATTTGATTGAGGAGGTCGTTACTTGGTGAAATTTGATATATAATTCTCACTAAATAAAACAAGGATGTTCAACTTTTCGCTATATTGACAAACTCATTACGCGGTTCACCACACTATGGCTTCATTAGATGAGTAGTACATTCAAAAGAATGACGTGTCTTTTACATTGGTTTGCATTATACTGAAGGCTCTGGACGCGAATGATAAAGTGTCAGTGCTAAATTTCGACTTAGGTAAGGCTTTTGGGCGCCTGTCGCATCAAATACTGTTATATAAGCTGAATCGCTGGGGTTTTCGAGGGAAAAATTTGCAGAGGTCATACTTAGAAAATAGACTGCAAGTTGTGCAGATGGGTGTTGAGAGGTCGGGGGTCCTGAGATTGAAATGTGGAGTGCCTCAGGGATCAATCCTGGGTCTTCTTCTATTCCTGATGCTGATCAGTGACATAGAAATACCAAATACGAGTATCTATCTGTACTGTGACGACACATTTGAAATAATCGTAGGTACAAGTGGTGAGGATGTACAAATGAAAAAATAAAACATTCTGAGAGTCACCAGAAATTGGTTCTCAGAAAATAGATTAAAGCTAAATGAAGATAAAACTGAGGAAATCACTTTTGAAGCTAAGGGGGAAGTGAAAGCTATAAAATTTCTAGGGGTTTGGATTGACACCAGACTGACTTGGACGACACATGTTGAGAAAACTTCTGAAAAATTGTCGAAGTGTCTTTTTGCGCTTAGAAGAATAATGATGGCTAGTACCCAGGGATCGGCAAAAATGCATAATTTTCCAACTTCCACGCGGTTATGACGTATGGTGTTCAAGTGGACCGGCTGTCATCCGAAGGGAACAAAATATTTATACTAAAAAAAAGGCTCTAAGAATAATTTTTCACGTTAAATCTAGAGAGTCTTGCAGGCCAGGTTTTAGAAGGGAACGCATACTTATCCTCCCATGTGCTTACATGTTCTAGAGAACATCCATTCAAATAAATCAGAACATATTAAGAGAAGCAATCTGCATTCTTTTAACACCAGAAAAAAAGAGGACCTAATTATTCCACTTCAATCAATGTAATAAGTGAAAAATGTGTTGTATACTTATCTGTTGCTAATCAATTTGCTGTAATTTTTTTTTACGGTTGGTATGTATAGTTTGCATCGTGTTCGTTTACAATGTTTTTCTGTTGACGTGTCATGTATTTCTTTGATGGCTATTATACTATTTTATTCTATTCGATTCTATTTTAGAGTAGGTGCTCAGCTCAATAGGAAGAAAATCAAAACAGAGATGCTTTAAGAACTGAAAAAATTAAGTAATGATCACGAACTTCGGTCGAATTAACCATTAAGTAGATCTCCGGAATTTTTCTGTTCATTGATTTTCAATGCTTCCCATGAGTTGTTTTAATATATTATTTTCATTATGTAAAATATCAAAATCATTGTTAGACATGCTTTTATTCTAGTAGATGACTTGCATAGTAAGAATCTGATATTTGTTTGTCAAATCTGCATTTGTGCTTTAATATTGAAATTTCCTAAAGTTCTACCGATATAAATTTCATTAAAACTTTGACAAGGAGTTTATAAATACCTGATTTGTTGCCTTTATGAGATATAATTTTTTTCAATTTAATTCATTTCATACGCAAACTGAACCAGAAAAATATAAAAATTGAAATATGAATCAGTAAACTATGTTGCTTTTATTAACACTAATTTCATAACAAAAAAAGCTAAATCGGCTCAATCGTGCTCACGAAATTAGCAGAAGAAAGCAACGTATTGCATTTCGTTTTCAGGGTTCCATATATCAAAAAGAAAAAAGAAACCCAAGATCACTTATTGCCTCCTGTCTGAGTATCTGTCTGTCAAGAGCCTTCTCTCAAGAAAACGAAGTACATTCTGTCGAAAAAGTACTGGGAATTGATTATTTAAAAATCTGCTGCCAAATGGGCACAAATTATTTCTATACTGAAGCATCTGTATTCACTTCTTTCGACATATTACATACATACATTCTCAAAATTTTATAGGGAGTAAAACTTTTCGACAATAAATTTGGGTGTAAAGAGTTATCCTTTACTAGTGATAATTTTATTTACAACCATTACAAAGTGGTACTATTCATGGTACCTCAACAATAACTCACTGTGAAAGGTTTACCGCATTCTTAAGATCTATCAATTGACAAAATATAATTTACAATTGCTTTCGAAGAACTCTTTTGAAATTTGGTAAAATGGTTAAGCCGATACGACAATTTTGTTTTTTGTTGTCCCGTTTCCACCATCTGAAAAATGTACAGTCTCCAGAATGTAGAAGGACATAAGAAACCTATAAATTCACATTTTATCAGGTATTCAACGATATTTCAGTAAGCAACTAAGTTCATCACAAAGTGCTAAAAAAGGATATCTTGTGCTTGAATGCTGTAAAGAAAGTATTATTCTGTAAACTGTTAGCTTGGATATTGGAGCGATCTTTCCTGATGTTAATCTAGCTTGGTACAAGAGAGTTGTGCTTTTTTTTTAGGCGAAAAGTTATTCTATAGCAGGGGTGCTCAAACGGTGGATCGTGCTTTTTGAGTAGATCTCGAGAAGAAAAAACTTTTTAATAAGTAGGTAACTGAACTACATATCAGCGTGACTTTCGTTCACGCCGATATAAATGTTGCGCCTGCAAGAATTGACGTCATTCTGAATTGTAACTTGAAGGCAATACTACGTCGATACGAAGTTTATTATTAAATAGAACAGAATGGGTGAAGCTAAAAAATCTAAATCGTATAATTTTAATAACGATTGGGAGGAAGAATTTTTCTTTTGTATGGTCAGGATAAGTGCATATGACTTAACTGTCGTCCGTCAGTTGTAATAACTGAGCATTGTAACTTAGAGAGGCATCATAAAACGGTTCATAAAAACTATGGAACACAGCCGCACAAATATTTCGTGCGGCTGCTTCATGTACAGATTTTTTCAGTAGTTCAATGTTTTGGTTTTCTTCCTCATCTTTGTTTTCTCAAGCATATTGTGATGGTAGTTCAACGTTTGGGTCACCATCTTCATCTTTAGTCGCCGGTGCAGTTTGTTGGGTAGATAGTAGGTCAATGTTTTGGCCAGCCACTTTGTTTTTATTCTTTTCTGTAGATTGTTGGATTGATAGTAGTTTTGATCGCCTAACACTTGTTGGTCGTTAATACGTGTTGATTGTGTTACATCATGTATTGTAGAAGATCTCGAAGAGGTCCTGGAAGAACTACTAGAAGAATTAGACGATCTCTTTGAAGAATTGCAACAGCTGGGGTCATTTACCGAATCGTCATCATCCTCAAGAAATGATTCCATATCATTAGGGGAAGTACCTGGAAATTTCTTTTCTTGGAAATTGAAACTACACTGAGCGGTCAACTCAATGTCTTCAATTATTGTTTTGGTACTTTCGGAAACATCAATGACAGGTTTCATGACTAGGTCTTCTGTAAAAAAAATTTTATTTTCACAAAAGTGAATATACAATATTTTATATCAGAAGAGATGATAAGGAACATATGTAAATATAGACAAGTAGGCAATGTACAGAATGATCACGAGATGCGAGTATTGCAGGTCGAAAAGCAAATCTGGCTATGGCAACATTCGACCATCATACAACCACAGACTTAGACTCCTGGGAATGGACAGTGTTGAGGATAGACTTGTGAGATGTGATCTAATCTTTGTGTATAGAGATTTTAAATATATGTTCACACTTAACACTGACCAGCATCTTCAAGGGCATTCTCATAAATTGAAGAAGGAAAAATTTTACACAAGAGTTCGGCAAAATTTTTTAGTGAATCGCGTTTTCGACAAGTGGAATAACCTTCCAGCTTTAACTGTTCACCTTCCATGACCACGTTTAAGCAATCACTTTGTATCTAAGCTTCAGTTTGTAATACTTTCCTATTCTATTGTTTTGGTTTATCATCCAATTTTTCAATAACTAGACAATCATTTCGCATTATTATTTTCAGTCTCTATTCGTTATATTTTGCCATTCTAACATTTTAGTGCTTCCTCGTATTTTCAATTACTTTTAGGAATTTATTCTTTAACATCTTCATTTATTTAACCATGTCATCAATTTAATTTTTAATTTGAAAATTAAATTAATAACATGGTTACATAAATGAAGATAATAAAGAATAAATTTCCTAAAAATAAGTGAAAATACAAATGCCAATTAATTCCGTGAAGAATTATTATATAATAATAATAATAATAAGGAATAAGGAACATTACAAACAGATAAATGCAGAAAATGCCATATAAGATCGGAGACTATACAGCATATTACGTCCGGATGCGAACAACTGGCCAACACGGAGTATCTTCACAGGCATAATCAAGTGTGCAACATTATCCACCAGAAACTTGCACACAAGTACGGACTTCTGAACACCTTCCAGCCATATTACAAGTATCAGCCGGCGCCCGTATTGGAAAATGACTCTATCAGATTATACTACGATAGGCATGTTATCACTGACAGAATGGTGACGAATAATAGGCCGGACATAGTGGTGTATGATAAGAGAGCCAGAACAGCAATTCTGGTGGATGTCGCCATACCGAATAATAACAACGTGCTGAACAAGTTCCAGGAGAAAAAGTCCAAATACACAGACCTTGCTATTGAGATCAAGCAGATGTGGCACCTCGATAAAATAGATATTGTTCCTGTCATCGTATCCTCGACTGGTTTAATACCCAAAACTTTGCATGATAGCCTTAAGAAATTAGAATTGCATAAGAATACCAATATAGAAATGCAAAAAGCTGTAATTCTTAACACATGTAGGACAGTTAGGAAATTTATGTCAAGTATATTGTAATCGAGCCTATTCCCTTTGATTGCTAAATCTGGGAAAGGAAAATTATATCCAGCTACTAGCTGAGATAGTGCATAAGTCAACGATAATAAATAGATAATAATAATTCTTCACGGAATGAATAGTCATAGAATCAATGTGACTTGCACTGTGTTAAACTTGCACCGTTTTAATCTGAAGGTTATTTAGATAAGGTAGTAGTGGCCACTTAGCACGCTACAAACTTCTGGCAAGAAGAAGAACATTACCTTGACTAAGGCTCGACTTAGACGTTTCGGTTTCAGATCAGTTGGAAGGCGCCATTCCGAAACTGGTAGTGGTTTGTATGTCAAACTCATAAACTTATGTTTAGCGAATTTTAAGCGATTCAATTTTTGAAGGAAATGCAGATCTTCGGGAACTAGTTGGCACTGCATGTCCTCAACATACTTTTCATAAGAAGGTACAAAATCACTAAGTGCTAATCGCAAGCATGATGACATATGATCGTCAGTTAGTCGATTGCTATGTTTTGATTTTATTATCTTCACTTTAGAAAATGCAGACTCGCACAAGTTGACCCAAGCATTGCCGTCAGTTGAAGAGCGATTTGCCTTAGATTCGGATATGTATCTTCACATATAAAACACCAGAAATTTGTATCAGATGCTGTAACTTTGAGATATATATCTGATATAATCTGCACCAAATCATTTTTAACAGAACATGAGTTCATATTGAACTGACTTGCTATTTCAGTAGCTAATTCCTACATGTTTTTACATGAAAAAGGGTAACTCATAAATGATGCCATATTTGCCAATATACTGCAATCATAAAAACGCATTTCGAATAGTTAGAATAATTTGATAATTCAGTCTCATACGTATCATAATTCAACTGAGGAATCCTTGCTTGCAAAGACGGAAAATGTTTCAGATCCTTTTGTTTTGCTCTAATCATCTCAATAATAGTTTTTCCTTAACCTTGAAGCTCCAAGTTGATGGTGTTTAAGTGCATTGTGATGTCAGTCAAAAATTCCAAATCAGACAACCATTTTTCGTTTTTCAACACCTGAGTGTGATCACCTCTTTCGTCTACGAAGCTGTTATTTCGGGCAATAATTCTTGAAACCTTTCTAGGAATTTTTCGCGACCTAACCACCTGACGTCCATGTGAAGAACTGAATGAACGTGTTTGGTTGTCTCCCTATCTTACAAGTGCAAATTAAAGAGCGGCCGTTGCAAGTTACGTGCACGGACAGAATTCACATTTTTTGTTGCAATGCCCATAATTTCCTCCATGTTTAAAACTTTTGAATACAAAATTTGTCGATGTATAATGCAATGGAATGGAAAAAACGAAAGGAAATCTTCATTAGTTCGACACAAAAACGGTTTAATTCAATTCATCTAAGCCTTCTGTAATATTTTCAGCGATTGGGCACACGAAATACCATTCGAAATACAAAATTTGAAACAAATTCCTTGTTCGATATCTTTATTTACTGTAAAAATCGAAAATTACACCTGTGAGAATTGACAGAATCGAGCACTGTAAACAAAATAAATGACAGATCGCGTTCAAACTATGCGTCAATATAGGAAACACTTGTGCCAACTCAGCCAGAATAAAACCTTTGATAATCTTTCAGAGCAGATTTTTTTTAATAATCAATTCCCGGTCCTTTTTTGACAGAAAGTATTGTGTCAAATTCAATATTCTTCGATAGTAAAAGTGATCTGAATCAGTGCGTCCATAGTTAACGGAAAGATAAGTTGAGTATGTCGATATCGATAGAGTTAAACAGCCCCACCGAAGTTGTGGCATGTAATTGACCTTTAATACTTACGAACTGTAACGCGTTAAATTCGATTAAGATCATATATCGGAATTTTGACGAGCTGGACCTCCTGCCTTGAAATATATAGAGATCTAGAGGTTGCTGTATCACCGCACCGGGATATACTTTTACCGGGTAAATTATCCGCAAGAGATACTTTACTTGTTTGGATGAATTCTCTCAGCTACTATGTAAACAGGTTATTGTTAATCCGTTCCGAAATTTAAAAATATTCGATTCGAAGCTCAGAACCGATCGTTTTAATTGGCTTCGACGTCAACTTTTTGTTCTGTAGGTGCCCAGTTTAGATCTCTGTATCCCATTACATATATGGACGAATTCAATCGGAAAATCATCGATATCGGAATTAATTCTGATAAATGTGACATAAAGTTATTACTGAACGCCTTGGACGGTGCATGGGAAATTTATAAGTTCACTTCGTTTAATAACGATTTGCTAGAAATAAGAAGATTTATCTAATACACTCGACTTATATTTTATCAGATAATCAAATAGATTATACCTCAGTTTGAATTTTTTAATTTCAAATTAATCGCATCAACCACTAAGAGTTATCACCGGAGAATGCAGAGTATGCAAAATAAAAGATATAATAATAAGTTATGAAATGCAGTTGTTTTACAACTTTTAGTGGTTTATTTTCTTAGGGAAATTGATTGTTTGATTTATGTTGATTGATAATGAATTTCGAGGCTAGTAATTACCCATTTAATTCCCTCAGAGTATGCAAAATAAAAGATATAATAATAAGTTATGAAATGCAGTTGTTTTACAACTTTTGGTGGTTTATTTTCTTAAGGAAATTGATTGTTTGGTTTATGTTGATTGATAATGAATTTCGAGGCTAGTAATTACCCATTTAATTCCTTCAAGTTTCGAAATTGTAACTAAGGGATTTTCGTTTTGAGTTTGAATACTTGTAAGTTTCGTTTCATTTCATTTCTCGTTCGAATCTTGTTACCCGATATTGAGAATTGTGTTGATCGAGATTGATCTCTATTTTTATTGGGTACTTTAGCTTTATAAGCGTTCTGTAAATAACACTAGAAACCGTCGCTCAAGTGGAGTAACCAACCACAGCTCGTGATCCAATCGCTACACCTGAAAGAAGGGACATTAGGTCTTATAAGATTTATTAAAATAATTCAATTTAGCTCAGTCCTAGAATTCAGACGCTATTTAAAAGTCGCTTGATAAACTGACACGATCATACATGCATTATTATTTCTCTTGATTTTATTTATTGTTGCAAATTATTTGGTGCTGCTTTTGGTAGAAATTATAGTTAAAAACTCTAGGGCAGGGGTGCTCAAACGGTCGATCGCGAGTGCTTTTTGAGTAGACCTCGAGAAGAGAAAATTTTTAATAAGAAGGTAACTAACCGGGAATTATTCAGAAGTTCAATGAAGCGGCGAAAAACGAAAATGGAGACATACTTCTCGAGATATGTGCACATAATGAACTCCGAATAAATAACACGTACTTTGACCACAAAGAACAACACAAATACACATTCACCAACACAAGAGGACAAAAATCTATGATTGATTTTGTGATCACCAATGGGGAAATTCACCCACGAGAAATACTTGACGTACGGACACTGACATCAGCGAATGTTGGAACACAGCACGGAATGGTTATCTGCAAGTACCGCCTGTCATATGGAAAAAAAAAAAACGCCTAACTACATCACTAAATTCAACATTGAATCTTTACAAAACGAAAGTACTAAGAATCCATACCAAACACGACTCGAGGAAAAGATCAACCTTAACCCTATAGTAGACACAGACAACATAAACGCCGCATGGAATAAAGTGAAAAACAACATAATTAACAGCGCAAAAGAAGCCATTGGGGAACGAAGAATCAATATAAACAGTCATAGAAAAGATAAACCATGGTTAACATAGGAAATCAAAGATTTAGCAAAAGAAAAGAAGAACGCATATATCAGATATGTCAATCACAGAACACCAGAAGAGTACCGAAGATATAAAACAGAAAGAAATGGAACAACGAACAAAATTAAAGAATTAAAAAAAATATATTGGGGAAGATTTACAAATGACATGGAACACGACTTACGAGGAGCACAGAAAAAGGCATGGAACATGTTGAGAGACAGGAAAAAGCCAATCACCGAAAAACTGCAGATCAATGTAATAAAACCAGAAGAGTGGGTGAAATATTTCCAGAACTTATACCTGGGAGATAATGATAACGGTAACAATGAGGAACGAGAAATCGAACAACAAAACACACTCTACGAAGAAACAGAAAATGACATTATCAGCCTAGAAGAAGTTCAACAAGTAATCCATAAATTAAAAGATAGAAAATCACCCGGTCCGGACAACATAAATAACGAACTAATTAAATATGGGGGAGCAGAAATAACAAAATTATTCCAAAAAATTGAAAACAACAAGGAGATACCAGAAGAATGGAGAGAGAGCATAACAATACCCATATACAAAAAAGGCGTGAAGACAAACCCAGCAAATTATAGAGGCATCACACTCCTTAACTATGCATCCAAACTAATCACTAAAATTCTATCGCAAAAGATATATGACAAAGTAGGTGTGTCTGAAGAACAACAGGGATTCCGACCAAATAGATCAACAACGGATGCAATTTTTATATTGCGGCAACTGGTGGAGAAGTCCATAGAGTTTGACAAACCGATGTTTATATGTTTTATAGATTTGGAAAAGGTATTCGACAGAATTCGATTAAACGATGTGATCACTATCCTTAGAAATAAAAACCTAAGCAATAAATACATAAACATAATCAAAGAACTAAATAACTCTAATAAGACGAAAGTAAAAACTACACAGGGACTTACAAGCGAGATCAAAATTAACTCAGGCATTAGACAAGGTGACAGCCTCAGCCCATGTCTATTTAATTTAATCATGGATGAAATAATAGCAGGTGTTAACCAAATGAACCAAGGCTATAGGATGGGTAACAAAACTATGAGAATACTGTGCTACGCAGATGATGCTTTACTAATAGCCGAGAATGAGGACGACCTACAACGCCTACTACAAAAGTTCAAAGTAACAGAAGAAAAATATAACATGTTAATATCAACACAGAAAACCCAATCGATGGTAATAGCGAAAGATCCAATTAGATGCAAACTAGTAGTGAACAACCATATAATAGAGCAAGTTTCACACTTTGAATACCTAGGAGTAGAAGTATCGAGCGATAGGCAACTATTACAAGAAGCAAAACAGCAGACAATGAAAGCATCGAGAATATCTGGCTTCCTGAGAGATGTAATCTGGCGGAATAAGTACATAAGCACAGAAAGCAAAGTCCGAATCTATAAAACCTGTGTGAGACTCGTGATGACATATGCGGTTGAGACAAGAGCTGAGACAACAAAAACAAAACAACTAATGAGAACAACAGAGATGAGAACACTAAGAGCTATTAGAGGTATTACACGCAGAGATAGAATAAGGAATGAGGAGCTAAGGGAGCTAGGTGCCCAGGATGTGGTGAGGTGGACAAGAGCACGTCGACACCTATGGAGAGATCACGTAGACAGAATGGGCCCCGAACGTATGGCGAAGTGGGCAAAAACACAAAAACCCAACACTAGAAGACCCATAGGAAGGCCGAAAAAGCGATGGCATGAGTGCTGGAGCTCCGGTTCGCAGCAGGGGCTGTAACAGAAAAACAGGACATCGTCCTATTTAAAGAAGAAGAAGAAGAAGGTAACTAAACTACAAAAATTTATTACGTAATAAAATAACACTCTGCTAGCTGCGAAAGTCGGCTTTATCAATATGGCTGACTGATTTGACATTTTTGGCTGACATCACAAAGCACTTAAATAACATTAACTTGGAGCTTCGAGGTGAGAGAAAAACTATTAGTGAGATGATTACCGTAGTAAACGCATTCTAAAGTAAATTGCAACTTATGATAGATCAACTGAAAAGAAAGGATCTGAAACATTCTCCATTTTTGAAATAAAGGATTCTTCAGTTGAATTATGATACGTATGCGGCTGAATTATCAAATACTTTGGGATAATTTGAAATGCGTTTTCATGATTGCAGTAAATTGGCAAGTATAGCATCATTTATGAGTTATCCTTTTTCCTGGCGACAATGTTACGGTCAACTTACTTGTGCGAGTCTGCAATTTCTGAAATGAAGATAATTAAGTCAAAATATCGCAATCGTTTAAGTGACGATCATGTGTCATCATGCTTGCGATTAGCACTCAGTGGTTACGTACCATCCTATGAATAGTATGCTGAGGACATGCAGTATCACACTTCAACATCCAAAGTCACTCCTTAGTTGAGTGTAATACCATATGCAACTCTTTTGTTTTGTAACAACCAATTAACTCGCTAGTTTGAATAACTATGAGTTTTTTCATTGATATTATAGAGAAGAACCTAACTAAATCATACCCAAACCTTGACTAAAATAATGTACATTGTGCGGAAAGTTAATATCTGTATATGCTACGGTACACCCTACATAGGTAGGTAGGGTGTATCGTGTATGTACGACAACCCTGCATCACCATACATACTTGAAGCCTCTCAGAGTCGATCGTAAGTAGTTTAAAAATATTGAGGTAGATCGCCAGCAGTTCTTGTTTGAGCACCCCTGTGCTGGGATATGCCTATGCACGTTCAGGAATCTAAGCCGCTTTGCCACCTTTAGGAGGGTATGTAAAATTCGTTTTTTCGCCATTACTTGAAATCTCAGAAACTCAGAAATTTGAGCACCTTTGCCCTACAGGTTTAGGTATAGTGAATTTACTCTTGAAACATATTGGCACTTTGAGGGTTTTTAGGTACTAATAAGATAAAGAGATCCTAACCAAATTGGTATTAGGGAAAGAGCATGTAATAATAAGAAAAAATGAATTTGCTCAGGAATCGATCGATCTGAATGTTGGATATGTTTTGGAAGCTATATTATTACTTCAAAAAATGACATATTTGTTTTGATTTTTATTTTAAATTATGATTGGAGTTTGGCACATTTATAAAACCAGTTTTATCGGATTCCTCATCCATTTTTCTATGGAGTTATGAACTTTTGAGATTTCCAAAAAATTACGCCATATTACAAAAGAATGGAAACCACTTTTCATATAAACATTCGGTTTATTTATGTGTTTCAAGCTCAAGACTCAATTTTGTGGCTTAACTATATTACTTATGTTAGTTCAAAATAGTCATTTCGAAATCGATATATTCCGAAAGTATAACATAAGCTATATATACATACAACCAAATATGGAATCACTCGGTATTCCACATTATTGATTGTTTTCAACCATGGGTTTTGACTACTTGTGAAGAATGAAGTTTTTGTTGTAAAAAAACTGGATAGTATGATAAGAAGTGTTGAATTATCACCACATATGATACACTGACATTTCAAACTGTGAATTTCGAAATTTAAAAAAGCCTATACTCCTAATTGAAAATGCCTTATGTTGAATTTTCCGATGTGCAGAGAACTCGAATAATTGCTTTCTTTGAAGAAGGGGTGATACAGAGGGATATCGCGGCCAAAATGGGGGTGTGACAATCTCTGCAAAATAGGCCTAGAAGAAGTCGTAAGAAGATCACTCCTGAAGAATTGAACAGTTTTCAAGCCAAATTGCAAGAAAAGACCCTAGTGCGTCGCATCCCATACTCCAAAGGCAATTCTGGAAGGAACATGCATCAGTGTATCAGTCGAAACGAAACGTCAAAGACTTCGTTCAAGAGGTTTATACAGTAGAAGGCCCGTAAGAGTTCTAGAGCTAACCAGAAAACAAAACGTTAACAGTCTTAATTGGTGTACGGAGCACGAAAATTGGAATATTGAAAATTGGCGATGTGTTCTTTTTTTTTCGGATGCGACCAGAATTGGTGTTCGATCAGATGGCCGCCGGATTCGGGTTTCAAGAGGTCGTGGAAGACAAGATAGACTCCGAGCAGCAAGACAAATTTCGAAATACCAAGGAGAGTGTGATGTTTTGGGGTGGCATTATGCTGGAAGGCAAAACAGATTTGATTTCATTTTCTGCTTGTATAACGGCTAGAAATTACGTGGACCTAGTACTGGAGCCAATAATGAGGCTCTAGCGAGGTGCCCACGGTGAAAATTTCACTTTCATGCAAGATAATGCTCCTGGATAGAAGAAAGATCAAGGAATTTTTAAGCAGTCTACACATGTCAAATGTTTATTGCGTTGTTTTGTATGATTTTTTTCAATTTTGCCTTTTTCAAACAGCAATAACTCAATTTTTTCAAATGACACGTGCCAATTTTTATATCGCCATCAGTTGAAGCGACAAATTTCAGATGGAATTGTATCAGCATGAACTATACCCATCTCTTATAGTTCCGAAATAATTTTGCGAGAACTAGCAGAGAATGCTTTGAAATATTTGAATCAAGTAGCTGAACTGGCTACGCTCACCTAACAGGTGCCTGAAATTAATGTACTTGTCACTTCGTTCTTTCGAATTTGGTATTTCAACAAGAATTGTTTGAAATTTGAAGTGAAAATTCCAAATTTGGGGCCTATGAGGAAAACAAAATTTCGAAGGATTAGAAGCAATTTTCTGCAATTTGAAGGAACAAAATACATAGAAACTAGAAGAAAACCAATTCTGAGGACGACGACAATCAAATTAATACGCTAGCGTATTTTCGTGCCAATCCACATGTGTCCATTAAGTCAGCATCAATGTATATTGGACTGAGTTATACTTCCATTCAAAGGATCTTTAAGAAACATAACATGCACCCGTATTCTTTTATTAGACTACAAAAATTGAAACCAACTGGCCTTCCCAAGCGGCTGTGAAAATTTATTAATTCGGCTTCAAGAACATGAGACAATTCTGCAAAAAATTATATGGTCTGATGAAGCCAAGTTCAATGAAAGTGGAATAACCAACAGGAGACATTTTTCGGTCACAGAAAATCCACATTTCATTGAGGTTATTGATTTCCAAAATAAATTCAGCGTGAACGTTCTCGCAATTTTAAAGAATGATTTGTTGGATTATCACATTTATGAGGAAAATCTTAATGGACAAAGATTCCTGGAAATTTTGAGAGGAACATTATCAAATTTTTTAGATGGATTACCCCTTAACATTCTGAGGGATGGTGCACTAGCACATAAAACACGAGCTGAAGATCGGCAGCTAACAGAAATGTTCGAGGATAGATGGTGGGGTAATCAAGGACCAAATTTATGGCCTCCGCATTCTCCGGACCTGACGCCCCTAAATTTTCATTTGTGGGGCAAAATCAAGTGTGAAGTGTATCTTATTTCTGTAAGAAGTAAAGAAGACTTACTAGAGTGCATTCATAATGCTTTTCGTAATATTGATCCTGAGGAAACTAGGAGGGCAAGTCATCATGTTCGTATACGAGCTGTCAAGTGTATCGAGAAATATGGGGCCCATATTGAACAGTTATCCGGATCGTAAATTAGTTTTCCCCTATGATGTTTGCTATCATTTATTCGTATTAATGTAATTATCTTCGATGATTGATTTTCGCTTAGTTCCTACAATTTTTATTCATCCGAATTGTACAGAATTGCTTCGAATTCGAATGAAGGAAGTGACAAGTACATTAATTTTAAACACCTGTCAGGTGAGCGTAGCCAGTTCAAATATTTCAAAGCATTCTCTTTTAGTTCTTGCAAAATCATCAAAATTCAATATATTCCCAAATTATTTCGGAACTATAAGAGATGGGTATAGTACATGCTGATACAATTCCATCTGAAATTCGACGCTACATCTGATGGCAATATAAAAATTGGCACGCGAAATTTGAAAAAATTGAGTTATTGCTGTTTGAGAAGGCCAAATTGAAAAAATCATACAAAACAACGCAATAAACATTTGACATGTGTAGATTGCTTAAAAAATTCCTTGATCCTTCTTCTATCCACCCAAGCAAAAATTGTGTCTGTAGTGCAAAAGAGCTACAATTTTTCTAAATATACCTCAAACATCGAGTTTATAACAAAAATAATTAAATCTGTCAAAAGTTTTGACAGATAAGCGCCAACAACTTGGGTATTTTATGCCTTGCTCAAATGTCGGTTCTAGATGTATAATAAAAAAGGTAGATTGCCATTTATAATAACAAAGTGATGATCCACTTCCGGTATAACCGGAAATGGGTCATCTAACTAACAGAGAGAATATTTCACTTCAATTTGAAATCGCTAGTTATGGCCGTGTATAAAATTTCAGCTTGATATTGTAATTGGAACTTAAAAAGTTTTTAACGGACGGTCCCGGTGAATTTTCCTGTATTTATTTATTTAAATTTTCAATAGTTAAATTATTTTAAAAGTAAAAATAACAATTTATGGGTATACATACCTACTTCGTTTCTTAACAATATTAAGGTTTAATGATATAATTATTGACATTGTATGCCGACAACTGTTTAAGTAGGTATATAATTTTGAATTAATTTAGTTCGTTATTAAACTAGTACGACCATTTAGGCTATATTGTATTTATTAGGCTTAATATTTTTTGAGTAATTGAAGGTACGGTTGTTGACAATATGCATGTCGATGCATGATTTTTATAACTGGATGACTACAATTGTTGACGCCCAAATAGGAAGGAGGAATAATTGATCAGTTTCTAATTTACTAATTTAATAGTTTCATTATCGAAAACTTCAAGAATGAATTGTTTCTTCAACTAGCTGCCGTACTAAAACATTGAAGTTTGCCGACTTTTACATCTCAAATCAAGGTTTATACAAAACTAGGTGACTTATTGCGGAGACCCCAACAGTGCGTTAAGCGACGAACGTTTCATTACTTTGTATTGGCATTTACTTTGTCTCAAGCACTTCAGTAAGTCGAACGTACTAGGAATTCTCCCTAGTTTTCAAGATACAAAGTGATTTTCAAAATTTTTTATTAAGTGGTATCTCTCGCTTTATGGCTGTGCATACTATAGTAGTGTCGGTATTATCGCGAAGGTTTTTATTCACAACGTTTTAACCTAAATTTCTCGTTCAGGGAAACAAAATGAATTGTATAATTATGTGACATATTTTGGTAGGTGTAATGAATCTAAGAGACAATTATTGGCAATTTCTGTTTGAATATTTCCTTCAGAATAGAAAATAATTTAGGAAACATTGAAAATTATGAAACAAAAACTAAAACCAAAATGAATCGGGATATTTCGTTCAAATTGATCAAAAAGCGAAAAGTTTAAGAAATTTATGGTAGAAATTTTTGAAATGTGTATAATATTTAATCTAGCTGCCATATTGAAACATCAAAATTTACTCACTCTGTACGAAGAAAAATATCACTTAAATGCATTAATCCTCATTATCTATTTTTGCCTTTTTATAATTGATGTTTTTACTTTATTTTCACGAGTTGGTAATAACCGTAGTTATTAAATCATATCATAAAGATGGTATTGCTTATGTAAATATCAGTTCTGAGTTACCGCGTCGGCAAAAACATCAACGGTTTTCGTAAAAATGAACAGAGGCTGCTTCAATTACGAGTTTGCCATAAAAACAAATCGCTTTATTCAATATTAAAGACAATCGCGCTGAGCTAAGCTGAATTCTCGGCTAATGATGTCAATATCGATGGATGTCTTTTTGTTAAAATAAGCCATTACCGGTTTAATGAATTATTCCATTGCGGGATTATTTTCTCATACATATCTCGATCAGATAATGTGTGTTTATTTTTGTGGTTGTTTTTTCAGTGACGATTTCTTGCACTTGCTGAATTCCCAGGCTATTTACTGAAATGCCTGCTTTGTGTAGCGTATCTTTCGGTATGAGCTTACCTGACGAATGCTTTCGTAATTGCTATCGATGTTTCACATTATTTATGGCTTCATCTCCGAGATGGAAAAACTGGTCCGAAATTGGCGAGATCCACATTTCATCATTGTATTTATGAAACGTTTTTTTAAGTCATATTTCGGTTAGTGCCACGAATTGGGGTTAACCTAATTTTTTCTGGTAATTGATAATTAAACTGTTTGTTATATTCAAACTCATGATTGAAGTGACAGTGAAAACATGCCCTTTCACATTCTTTCAGTTTTACAAATTCTTATTTTTGTTAAAACTCTGCAGCCAATACACCGAAAAATGTCTTTTTTCAAAATTTTGGTGGGAAGTAATCCTTAGTCTGCCTTTTTTAAATTTATATTAAAAGAATCAATACAATTGAATTGGTTTTCCAGAGGGAGGAATCATTATCCTTCCGGCGGGCGCTGTTTGGATTGTTTCCAATGATTAATTTTTTAACCCATATTTCAGCACCAGTGTTATTAATGGATTAATCATTTTTTAATCGAAAGCATGAAAAGAAGTGCATGAAACATGACCGGAAATATTCAATCAAATTAACTTTATGAGAATCGTTTTTAACAATAAAATTGATTAACAAATAAAATCAGTCTTTTAAGTAAACTTTCTTTCTAAATCAAGTATGTTAGAATTATAAGTAAAATTATTATCAATAGAATATCCGAAAATAGCAAATAACATCAAATGTCAAATAAACAAAGCAATCAAAAATCGTAGGTGACACAACAAATTACTAATTATTACTTTTGACCCAAAATGTGACTAGAAATTTAGTCTTGTTTCTCTTCCAAGTCGAATTTTCTTTCGTTCCTCACATTTTTTTTTAATTATCCCAGTGACGATGAGAAAATATTGAACACTATTTGTACTTCATTTATTTCGCAGTTAATAAATGTCTTCTTGGTCTTGAGCAGGTTCAGCACATGAATTGCATGTAACTTTCTTCGTCGAATGTTTTTTGCAAACTTATTTGCTACATTCACAGCAGGATATGGTAGTTCTATTATTTTTCTTACTACCGCAAAAGAAGCAAATCTTTCTTTCCATGGAAGGAATAGCTTCTGCTCGATTTGATACTTCCTTGTACTTTTTTAAAAAAACCTTTATATCTCTAGGGATGTAAGTGAGTTTAGCTCTTTGTTTCAAGTTTTCCTTCATGAGTAGCAAAGTTAAGTTGAATGTGAATGTTCTTCTTACAGTCTTGAGATTAGGATTATTGGCCCTAAATGTCTTGAAGGAATTGATTGCAGCCACATCAAGGAGTCGATGAAAAATGACGAAAGGCCACCTTCGAGTTGTTCTAGATGTAGCGTATACACATCAGATCAACATTGTCTACACCCCCTTTTGTTGCATTGTTGTCCATTATGAACATGCATAGTGGACAAAACAAGTACTAGTTTTTTTTTCTTAGTGACCACTCTTCTCTCTCTTCAGCCTGAGGGTATCCACTCTTGGACAAAGGCCTCTTTCAAATCTTACCATTTCTGTCTATTTTAGGCAATTTGAACTCAATTTTTTCCTGCTGTTTTCTGGATATCATCCCGCCATCGTTTCGAAGGTCTACCAACACTCATCTTGGTTTGTCTTGGGCGCCATACTATTATTCTATGAGTCCATCTGTTTGGTTTTTGGCGGGCCACATGTCCAGCCCAGCGCCATTTGAATTCCGCTATTCTTCTTAAAATATCCGTTACGCGTGTTCTTCGTTTTATTTCCTCAGTTTTGATATTATCTCACAAACTAACGCCAAGCATCGATCTCTCCATTGTTCGTTGTGTCACCTGGAGTTTGTTGGCGTATGCGCGGATGAGAGTCATTGTCTCAAGTCTGTATGTGTGGAATGGCATAATACATGTCCCAAACGTTTTCCTTTTGAGACCTATTGAGATTTCTCGAGATTTCAACACATGACCCAGTGTTCCAAATGCAGCCCAACCTAGTCCAATTCTTCTCGACATTTCAGAGGTTTGATTTTCCCTGCCTTGTACGATTTTATGCCCCAGATAAATGTATTCTGTAACATTTTAGATCTCGTGGTTACCGATACTGATTCTTAAATTTTCAGGACTCATAACTTCCGTTTTATCTAGGTTCATCTCGAGTCCATAGGTCGAGGCAGCCTCATATATTTCTTCCAGCATCGTGCAAAGATCTTCGGCATCATCACTTATAAGAACTATGTCATCCACAAATCGAAGATGGTTCAGACGTACATGAACTATATTCATGTCTCTCGTTTCCCACTTTTAACCCCTGAACACGTCCTTCAGAGCCAATGTAAATAATTTTGGAGAGATCGTGTCTCCATGTCGTATGCCTCTTTTCACGGGGATTTCTTTTGATGTTGTTTCTTCGTCTATTTCGTTATTTTCGTTATTTAGATTGTGGCGTTTTCGTATGTGTATTTGATGAGATTTGAATATCTACTGTCTAATCTTGCGTTATATAGTGCTCTTAGTGTTGCCCAAGATTGAATCAAGTCAAACGCTTTCTTGAAATCTATAAATGCCATGTGCAATATCACATTGTACTCTGAGGTTTTTTCGATGATAGTCCGTATCACTTGCAAATGGTCTACTGTACTGAAAGCTTTCCGAAAGCCGGCTTGTTCGACGGATTGATAAACGTCCATTTTGTTGGTTAATCTATTTGTCATTATTTTCGTCAGTAATTAGTACAAGTGCGATAAAAGGCTTATTGGGCGGTATGTTATTTCTGTCTCCCTTCTTATACAGGAGAATGACTTGAGCATTATTCCATACTATTCTTCCTTCATTTAGGAATTTGTTAAGAAGGATCCGTACGTTATTCAACAGATATTTTCCTCCCATCTTCAACATCTAGATGCTGATCTTATCTTCATCGGGGCATTTTTGGTTCTTCATCTGATTGAGCGCAATTTTCAGTTCGTTTGTATCAATTTCAGAAATGTCTTCAGAACCGGTATTAGGAGTATATCTTTTAATATATTTATGTTCTTTATTTTCATAACTATAAAGTTTCTTGTAAAATTCATCAATGACAACTACGATTTCTTCCCTATTGATGACCAAGATACCTTCAGAGTTCTTTATTTTCTTCATTTTAGTTCTACCATTTGATAGTTTTGATCTGAGGACTTTCATGTTTTTGTTGTTTTCAATAGTTTCTTTAACTAGCTGGGTCTTCCAATCTGTCAGGTCTTTCCGAATACTTCTGTTTATTTCCCTATTCAATGTTTTATAGCTGTCATCCTCCCGACTTGTTTTTTCATTTTTTCAATTAGATGTCTGGTGTTTTGACTGATTTTCTCTGTGTTTTTCTGCGTACTGCACGTCTTTGTTGTTGCCACTTGTAAACAATTTGTTATCTTCTGAGTAAGATCATCAATTTCTCCATCTCCCAAATAGTCTGAGTGTTGTAGTTTAGTCGTGACAGCTTTTTCGAACTTTTCTCTATTCCTAATGAGAACCTCTAAAGTGGAATACTTCTGTTTCTTCAGTATCATTTTCGTTCGTTCAAATTTGGTGTCGAGATGGATTGTAGCTCTAACGAGCCGATGGTCGCTATTTGTGTCGAATTTATTCAGGATCGAAACCTAACATATTTCTCTCTTGTTTATTATGATGAAATCGATTTCATTTTTTACTTTTCCAAATCGATCTTCGCGTTTCCGTTTTTGAAAGAGTTCATGAAATAGAGATCCTCAGTCTTGCAGAAATTGATCAGCATTTCTCCCCGAGAGTTTTCTCATCAGAACCGAATCTTGGTGACCATGGACACTAATTGTGTATCAGGTTGGCCACCAAATATGTAATTTCCTAGCACCAACTTGGAATGGTTTTCAACAAACTGGGGAAAATCCCTTTTGTGTTGCTTTCTAGGGTTTCCAAGAAGATCAGTCCATTTTTTAGCAATTCAGCAGCTGCTAAACTATTTATCAGTAGTAGTATAAAATAGAAACATAAAAGATTGTCGCAAAGCCTTCCTCCAAGGATTATCTACAGAATTGCAGTCTCCGACAGGAAAAGGAGGACGTATAATAATAATGCATATAGGTAGTGTCAACGATTTTATGGATGGGGGGTTATTATTATTTCGAAGTAAAAGTCCTGGAGACTATCATAAGTACATGAATGCGGCTGTTTTCGAAGTATATTTGGTTCAGTTGTTGAATTTTATTCCACTAGTATCTGTTATTATAGTAATAGATAACGCAAGGTACCATTCACAACAGGTTGAATCAACGCCGTCTTCATGGCGTAAAGCAGACATCATCAGATTGCTGACGGATGAAGATAGTTCTTTTGAAGAAAATATGGTAAAATTATTATCAATTGTAAATTTATATGAAAAATTATACAAAAATATAACATTGACGAAATGGAAAAAAAAACGAGAAGTTACTACTCCGCTTTCCTCTTTACTACTGCGAATTGAATCCGATTGAACTAATATGGGCATACGTACAGGGTGAAGTGGCTAGAAAGAACACAAGTTTCGAGATGAAAGACAGTACAATAAAAAGTGTAACAACCCAAAATTGGAAAAGTTGTTTAGACCAAATCATTAAAGAAGAAAATAAAATGTGGGAACTGCATCATATTATGGATGCCATGATAGATCCTGTTATAGTGAATTTAGGTAATGATGATACATCATCAGTAGATGAACTGTAAATATTTTATGAAAATATTGCAGCTTAACATAAATATCAGCATTTTGACACGGCCTCATTTTAATTTTTATGATTTCAAAGTGTAGAAAAATTGAATTTAGAACTAGACGTTTTATGAAGTCATGAAATTTTCAATGAACATTGTTCAACATTCTGTTAGGTTATGTTGAAACTCATGTGAAAAATTTAGCTTAAGTTTCCTATAATATAAAATAAATGTTCATTTCCATAATTTACTAAAAGGATTGACTTATCTGAAATATCATATTTAATTATTATACAGGGTGTTACATAATAGTATGTCACAACTTGAGGGGATAAATCTACGTGCAATTTTAAGACAAAAAATTGATATAAACATAGGTCCGCAAAAGCTTCTTTACGGAGCTACAGGGTGTTGAAATTTCTAGAAAGAATTGTTTTTCTTCTCCAAAATTCCTGCAGTTTTTAAGAAATTCAATCCAAATTTGGAATGCAAGATTTTTTCACAGTCTCCATCATTACACGTCCTAGATTTTAAATGAAATTCACAAGATGTTTTCCTTTCCGAGGCCATGTATCATTTTCCACTTTCAAATTACGCAAGTACGCAACTAATTAGTGTAAAATCAATTTTTGTTATTTTCGTTCAATTTAAAAACTTTTTTGACATTTGTAATTTTTTCGTATCTCCAACCGTTCTCGAGCAAAAAATCATAAACGATTGTATGCATTCGCTGAATTGAAAGCATAAGACTTCTGAGGTTATTGCTGTTAGAAAAAATGGCTAATTTTACTAACGCAGAATTGACTGATATCCATTACATGTACGGTCTGGCTTACGGAAACACAAAAGAAGCTAGGCGATTATATCAGGTGCTCATTCCAAATCGAGTAACACCAGACAGGCGAATATTTTCAAATATCCACAGAAGGTTGAGAGAAACTGGTACTTTTACTGAAAGTAATCATTTAAAAGGTGCAACTCAAAATAAGAAAACTCCTGATATTCAGGAAGCAGTTTTGAATTGTATTGATTTGAATCCTCATGTGAGTTCAAGAAAAATTAGAAGTCAGTTGAATATTTCACATGGAGGATTCTCCACGACTTTTAATTGTACCGGTTTCATATTCAACGCGTCAAAACTCTACTTCCTCGAGATTTTCCTTCAAGACTAAATTTCTGCCAATGGTTCTCAGATAAAATTAGAGAATAATGTTCACAGTTAATAGTGGAATAATGTTCACAGACGAAGCTAACTTTTCGAGAATTGCTATCACAAATTTTTACGATAATCATTATAGGGCTGAGGCAAACCCCCATTTGATTGAAGAATCTCATCATCAAAAACAATTCTCACTAAATGTCTGGGTTGGAATAATTGGAAATTATTTGATTGGGCCATTTTTGCCTAACAGACTAAACTGTCCCGCTTATCGGCGATTTCTTGAGGGGGAACTTCTGGTGAGGAACATAATGTGGTTCATGCATGACGGGGCACCAGCACATTTCAGTGGAGAAGCTAGGAAATTCTTGAATAGTTTATTCAACAACCGATGGATAGGTCGGGATGGGCCAGAATCATGGCCTCCTAGGTCCCCAGACTTAAATAGTGTAGACTTTTTCTTATGGAGATATCTCAAAAGTTTAGTTTATACTACTCAAGTGAACACTGAAGAAGAATTGAGAAATCGAATAATAACCTCTTGTGACACTATAGGAAATTCCCCAAGAATATTTCAAAGTGTGCGTGATAATATGCGAAGAAGGAGGCCTGTATTCTTGCAGTTGGAGGACACTTCCAGCAATTTATTTAGTTTTTAATTGTTCTTTTTTTAGTTTGATATTGAATAGGTATAAGTTGAGTCTCAGAAGACGAGCTATCAAAATAAAAGCAAATTTTGGGCATACCTATCGAGTATTTCCATTTTTTTTTTATTTGACGAATAACATTCAATTCGAGTAATTGAATTCAATAATTTTTCACTCGAAAACTGTTGGAGATACGAAAAAATTACAATCGTCAAAAAAGTTTTTGAATTGAAAGGAGATGACGAAAATTGATTTTACTCTGATCAGTGGCGTACTGCAAAAACGTTCGAAAGGGCAAAAGGAGACATGGCCTCGGGAAAGAAAACACCTTGTGAATTCCAGTTGAAATCTTCGACGTGTAATGATGGAGACTGTAAAAAATAGCTTGCATTCCAAATTTGGGCTGAATATCTCAAATACTGCAGGAGTTTTGAAGAAAACCAAATTTTTCTGGAAATTTCAATACCCTGTAGCTCCGTAACGAAGTTTGCGGACCTATGTTTATATCAAGTTGTTTTTCTAAAATTACTCGTAGATTCAACCCCTCAAGTTGTGACATACTATTATGTCACACCCTGTATATTTTAATGTATAGAATTAAGCGTGAGTTGAATATGCATGAAATTCATAAAATAATTATTTTTGGTGAACGTAACTATATAGATATTCATATTAAATTATTATCATTTTCAAATACATTAGTGTTCAATTGATTCAATTTTATTTTCGAGCAAAACCCTAAAACATATTCGTCCACGTTACTGACTGCAAATTTTAGACTTCTAAAGTCTAAACGACCAACAATATTCGCAAGCAATAAAAAAGACAGAAGATTGTAGTCAGCTTAGTTGGGTTCTTCTTGGAGATTTGCACGAGGATTTCTATCAAAGATCCGGTCATAAATTGGTGTCAGTTCCAAGACAAAATCATAGAAACTATCTTTGAATTTACCGACGTACCAAATTTATAAGGGATTGGCATTCTAATGAGCTTTTATTACTTTATGTCTTCATCAAATAGACTATAGGCAAATATTAGCTTTCCTCGAGAAAAATCTACATAAATGTTTATAAACGTACCTTCTACCTATAAACATATGTATTTTTTGAGACACCCAGTATATGAGAGGAGATTTGTAGTTGTGTTATTAATTTCATGATATTGCACTGTTACGCATGTGTTTGTACATTCTAAATTGTGGTATTTCACTACTAAGTTTACGATATTTTCTTTTCGCTGTTGTTATGAAATGCCGGTAAAAGTGTTTTCTGGTGAATGCATATATTGTAAGAAAAAAACTGCAGTATGAAGATATAGCAAGAATCCATTTCGAGAAAACTCTTAATTAAATAAACAGCCTGCATCTGGCAGAACAATTCAAAAGGTTTGTTTTTTGACGTGGAAATTGAGATCAATAAATCAAGAATTACTTCTCTTCAAAATTTTATGAACTTTGGCAGAAGGCAATTCTTCAATGATTTATGTGCTGTGTTCTTTCTTTTGTGCGATATATTTTTCAAGGTATTTGTCTTTATAAAATAATTATCCACGGGATCGAATTTGCCGGCAGCTTGTAATCATTCTAAGATTATTCCCGACATTCTAAGTATCCCATCGCAATGGAACTATTATTACATAACTGAGAATTTCTAATTGAGTCTTATGAGAACTGTGTATTATGTCAGCTAGAGGTGAGCACTACACTGGAATGCCTAACCTAACCGCAGAATTCTAGTTGATTTACATTCCACACTAATTTTCTTAGCGTAATGATATCAGTTTCAACGCCACTGTTCATCATCCTACGATAGGCTAATATTAACGTTATGGACATTGCTATCCTAGAAATATACAGGGTGCTACATAATAGTATGTCACAACTTGATAGGGTAAATCTACGTGCAATTTTAAGAAAAACAGTTCATATGAACATAGGTCCGCAAGAGCTTCGTTACGGAGCTACAGGGTGTTGAAATTTCCGGGAAAAATTGGGTTTTTCTTCGAAACTCTTGCAGTTTTCTAGATATTCAGCCCAAATTAGGAATGAAAGCTATTCGTCACATCCTCCATCAGTATACGTCCTAAATTTTAACTAGAATTAACATGGTGTTTTCTTTTCTGAAGCCATGTCTTCTTTTGCCCTTTCAAACTTTTTTGCAGTACGCCACTGATCAGCGTACAATCAATTTTCATGATCTTCGTTCAATTGAGAAACTTTTTTGACATTTGTCATTTTTTTGTATCTCCAACGATCTCGAGCAAAAAATTATTAAACGATTGTATGCATTCGGTGAATTGAAAGCACTTCTAATTGAAAAAATGACTAGTAGGCTTTGTTTTTTTCATTTATTTATTTATTTTTTGACAGTTGCTAAAGTTTAACCAGTGTCTGCTCGAATTGCTTATTAAATTAACGTTTAGTTTAAAGACTTCTGAAGTTATTGCTGTAAGAAAAAATGGCTAATTTTACTAACGCCGAATTTGCTGATATCCATTACATGCTGACGGAAACACAACAGAAGCTAGGCGATTATATCAGGTGCGCTTTCAAATCGAGTAACACCAGACGAGCGAACATTTTCAAATATCCACAGAAGGTTGAGAGAAACTGGTACTTTTACTGCAAATAATCATTTAAAAGGTGCAACTCAAACTATGAGAATTCCAGATATTGAGGAAGCAGTTTTGAATTCTATTGATTTGAATCGTCATGTGAGTACAAGAAAAATTGGAAATCAGTTGAATATTTCACATGTTCTAGTTTGGAGGATTCACCACGACTTTTTATTGTACACGTGTCATATTCAACGCGTCCAAACTCTACTTCCTCAAGCTGAATTTCTGACGATGGTTCTTAGATAAAATTAGAGAAAATACTCATTTTGGTGGTGAAATAATGTTCACAGACGAATCCTACTTTTCGGGAACAGCTATCACAAATTTTCACAACAATCATTATTGGACTGAGGAAAACCCTTATTTGATAATCAAATTTTCTCACAATTCTTACTTAATGTCTGGGTTGGAACAATTGGGAAGTTTTTCGATTGGGCCATTTTTTTTTGCCTAACAGACTAAACGGTCCTGCTTATCGGCAATTTCTTGAGGAGGTGTTACCTTCATTGCTAGAGGATGTGCCACTTTTGATGAGAAACATAATGACGGGGCACATTTTAGTGGAGAAGCTAGGGAATTCTTGAATAATACATTCAACAACCGATGGATAGGTCGGGATGGGCTAGAAACATGGCCTCCTAAGACCCCAGATATAAATAGTTTAGACCTTTTCTTATGAGGATGTCTCAAAGGTTTAGTTTATACCACTTCAGTGAAAACTGTAGTAGACTTGAGAAATCGAATGATAACCTCTTGTACACGATATGAGATACCACAGGAACATTTCAAAGAGTGCGTAATAATATGCGAAGAAGGACATAGGCCTGTATTCTTGCAGGTGGAGGACACTTTCAGCAATTTATTCAGTTTTTAATTGTTCTTTTTTTCAGTTTGATATGAAATGAGTATAAGTTGAGTCTCAGAAGACGAGCTCACAAAATAAAAACAACAAATTGATTGTACGCTGATCAGAGGTGTATTGCAAAAAAGTTTTAGAGGGCAAAAGGAGACATGTCATCAGAATAGAAAACACCTTGTGAATTTCAGTTGAAATCTAGGACGTGTAATGATGGAGGCTGTAAAAATAGCTTGCATTTCAAATTTGCGCTCATTATCTCTAAAACTGCAGGAATTTTGCAGAAAAAAACACTTTTTTTTGAAATTTCACATAGATTTACTCACTCAAGTTGTGACATATCTTATGCATTTGGAGATGATATTGGAATTTGAAACGCTTTGAATTTCTTGATATACTGAAATAAAAAGTGTACGAGTGTGAATTGAGGACAGCTACTTATGAAACAAAAACTGTTATACACTTGCCTCTCAAGTTCTTCGAAATACGCCTCTGCTTCGGAGAAGACTTTCAAATCTGTTGAGAATTTCAGTTCTTCAAGCCATACATTCATGTTTGGAAACAAACATAGTTCAATAGTACCCAAGTCAGGCGATTATGGTGGATGAGGTTGCAACTAAGAATTTTGTTAAATTTTTCGGTTTAAATGTAACCAAAATAGATCGTTCTATTTCCATACTATACAGATATCATAGCCGCTTAAACAGTATCATACATAGATTTACCACGATATCAATGTTAGAAAATAATATCTTGGAAAAGTTCAATATGCAATCCATGTGGTTTTTCTTGTGCAAAAGGGCCCAAATCACAATTATAATGTATCAACTTAAATTGGTAAAATCATTCTTTTCATCTCATGAATTGAATATAGCTTTCTAGGCAGATATATCAAAAACTATAATTCTAAAATACATACAGGAAACAAACCAACCATCTATAAACTCCCATCTAGAAGTTGCATTAAACTTTATATCATTAGAACTTTTAGAGAAACCGCTTCGGTAGCTGCACGGTTAGTGAGCAAGTATGTAGGAATATGCTTAGCCGAGGCCCCTGGTTGGAATCCGGGTTCAAGTTATGGATGTTGTCCTTGAATCAAAATTGTGGTACTCTCTGAGGCGGAAAAACCTTTTCATAGTTTTTATGAACCGTTTTATGAAGCCTCTCTATGTTACCATGCTTAGGTATTGCAACTGACGCACGACAAATGAGACAAATGCACTTATCCTTTACCATACAAAAGAAAAATTCTTCCTACCAATCGTTATTGAAATGATATATTTCAGGTTTCTTCGCTGAACTCATTAGGTACTATTTAATAATAAACTTTGTATCGACGTAGTATTGCCTTCAAGTTACAATTCAGAATGACTCCAATTCCTGCAGGTGCAATATTTCTATCGACGTGAACGAAAGTCTCAAATGTTCCCGTCAAACGCGCCGCCCGAAATTTCTAGAAAAGCGGCAAGAATAAAAAACGTGGCTTTTCTTTGACAAATACCTCGCGTGCCTTTGATAAAGCCGCCTTTTGCTGCAAGCAGAGTGTTATTTTATTACGTAATAAATTTTTGTTGTTTAGTTACCTACTTATTAAAAATTTTTTTCTTCTCCTGTTCTACTCAAAAAGCACTTGCGATCGACTGGTCGATCGCGATCTACCGTTTGAGCACTCCTGATCTATTGTAATACAACAGTGTCAAAATCATTCTATTTCCGTCATATTCCGAAATTTAGCCTCCCCTTTTTATGAGTTTAATCAATTGTCAACAAACGAGGCATCCATCTTGTCGGTAGCCTTAGTATTAATTTTTTTATTCTGAACCTTTGGGAGGAGGTGATGACTGTCATGATGATTGAATGTATGTGTTTATTCGTTAATTGAAAAGGCAAAATTGTAAGTTACCGAGAAGATGCACTATCCTGTAAACAAAAGAATTTTTATAGGGAGAGTTACGTTGCTTGTTGGACCGTCCTCTGATGAGAATTTTCCGCTTACCTGGTTCTTCTTTGGAACTAGACCTTTTCCAGTATCAATAATTTCAGTTTTTCAGAGTGTTTACCATAAAAATAGTCGTAACAAAAAGAAAGATCATCAACCTGCCGCCTTTGAGCGAGTGGCTAGATGTCACGCTTGATCTCCGGGTAGTCGATAAAGCGTACTGCTCTTCTTTGTCCAATAGATGTAATGAATGCTTTGGTGCAGAGCTCCTTCAAAGGAACAGTTCTTTAGACCATGTCGCATCTGTACTTTGTAAGGACACATTAGCTATGAAGCACTGCTTAGCCTTGAAAAGAAAACTGAGTTTAGCACAAACAGATTTGGAAATTGTTGATACAGGGTCATATCAACAAACTACGATGTTGTGTACCATCTATTCATTGATTTTTGCCTGATTTATCAATTGGCTTAGGATTTAATTATTTTTTATCTATAAATAATGTAGGACGTAGGAAATTCGACTAATGTATGTCTTCGGTTGACCTTGTAGGTCTGGTTTTATCAATTTGACCTTATACATCATATTATCAATCATATAAATCTCTAAACTTCTGGACGTTCACAACACCCATACCTTTGGCGGACTTTAACCGGTATCCGCATTTCTGCAAAGCATGTTTTCTTTCTATCGAGCCACATGCGATGGTTATTATATATAAGTTGATTCATCGAAATTATTTCGTTCGCTATGATGTTTTTGAGGCACCCTATAGCAAATCAATTCAATCTTCTCTACAACTTATTCAATGATCAAAATTATGATATCAATCGAACA
The DNA here is from genome assembly GCA_013387265.2 of Cryptolaemus montrouzieri. Lineage (NCBI taxonomy): Eukaryota > Metazoa > Arthropoda > Insecta > Coleoptera > Coccinellidae > Cryptolaemus > Cryptolaemus montrouzieri. Next base: position 35,301,508 of record JABFTP020000103.1, read on the forward strand.
TTACTGGATCATATGCTCCAAACATGGAACTAAAATTTTTACCGTGTTGCAATCTTCTCAAGGGATAGCTACAGCCGAAATGGGGATGGTGATGGTTGTTACAGGTAAAGCTCAAAAGTAGGATATGGAGTACAGAAATCTGCAGCCCCTGGTTACCGAAATAATTACCTGATCGTGCAAACTCCATGATTTTCCAGTTAAAATAATAGGCAATATTAGAAAGAATAATCTCCCAAACGGATTGAGCTCTTTGAGATGAGAATATTCAATTCTTCTCTCAAAGTTGGAGAGTTCCATACGAGGGATATTTTCAAGTCTTCATAGTTCTATAGTACCCAGAATTTGTATGAAAATTTTAATTCCAAAACTAATAAATAATCTTGTTTAGAAAATACCCCACTCAAGGATGTGTATCGATAGTGTGATTATACGAAAAAATGTGATAGATTGTAGAGAAAAAAAATCGTGGACTATATCCAATTTTAGAACAGAATTCTTTCAATAATATATTGGCTAAGATGAAATCCCATTGAGGAGTTGGATATTTCAAATTTGTATGTGCGGCGACATTTTCAGAAAATGTATTCAATAATTGACGCGGGTCTTCAGATGTGTAATGCGGTGCGTTATCAATAGATGTCCAATAGGCTTCAGCAAGTATGCGGGAATTCGAATAACGTTTAACGAGAGCGTTGTATGCGACCAAATAATTGTTGTCAACCAAAGGAATACACGGTTTTGAAGTTTTTGGCGGGCATTCTAGGCAAAAATGTAAATGAATGAATTTTTCAATATTCGATAAGCTATCATTATTATGCACAAGTGCGTTGAAAACATCAATGAATGCGATGAAATTCTTGATGTCACCATCAAATTTACTCAACTCGCAACTCCCAGTCCTAGAGAAAAATTACCTGAATTGAAGTTGAGCAAATTTAATGGTGACGTCAAGAATTTTACCGCATTCATTGATGTTTTCAATGCACTAGTGCATAATAATGATAGATTATCGAATGTTGAAAAATTCACACATTTACATTCTTGCCTAGGCCCGCCAAAAACTTCAAAACAGTGTACTCCTTTGGTTGACAACAATTATTTGGTCGCAAACAACGCTCTCGTTAAACGTTATTCGAATGCTCCCATGCTTGCTAACGCCTATTGGACATCCATTGATAATGCACCGCATTTAATATCTGAAAACCCACAACTCTTACGTGAATTATTGGATACATTTTCTGAAAATATCGCCGCACTTACAAATTTCAAATATCCAACTCCTTAATGGGATTTTATCTTAGTCAATATGTTATTGAAACGCTTTCCCGTTTTGAATTGATGCATCAATCCGATGTTTTTCTACGTATAAGGAATTGATAGAACTTTTGGAGAAAAAAAAAAGAATGTCTTGCTTATGATAGCATAGTTACTCTTCAGCGCAATAGAAAAATAAAAATTTTCAGAACACAACTAAATTCAAAAATAATTTTCCTAATACTCAGTTGCGCACTTCTGCTTTTTTTAACGAACGCTACTATGAATGATTGTGCAGCTAAATCATGTCCTTTATGTTCATCAGTACATCTCGTTTACGCCTGTCCTAAATTTTTCAAAATCCGTGCAAGAGCGATATGATCTAGCGAAAAGAAATCGAAGGTGTTTTAATTATTTCAGAACGTCGCATGCAAGTAATAATTGTCGATCCCGCATGAATTGTTGTCATTACAGTAGCCGACATCATTCTTCATTGCATTTCAACAAAGCAAGTGTCAATCCCTCAAAAAATGTGATTCAAAATGTTCACTCAAATCCAAATTTTGTTGATCATAACCAATCTACTTCCTCACTTAAACCACACAATCAGAGCCAGGGCAATCAATCAGCTAATGCTGATTGATAATAATATTCATCCTACGCTTGAAAACTCAAATTAAAAGGCAATAGATACAGTTTTGTTATCCACTATTATTATACAAATTCTTGATGGGTGTGAAAATAACCAAAATGTGTGCGCTATTGCAGATTCTGCATCACAAGCTAATTTCATTTCTTAAAAATGCTTTAAAAGATTTAATCTCACTACTCATGATATATCGCTTTCTATATTTGGCCTTTCGAATATGTCTACAAATGTTGATTCAGGTGCTGTTAATTGTTTGATGAAACCGCCTAATCAAGATGGACCGCATTTCAATTATGAAGCAATCACACTAGACAAATTATGCAATGACCAACCCAGCTTTTCTAATCTGCCAACATACTCTAAATTTAAAGCCCGCTGATGAGAGTTATCATACTAAAGCACCAGTAGATGTTCTACTTGGTGCCGACATTTTCTAGCAAATTTTAGAAAACGGCTGAATTAAAGGAAAAGCTAATGAACCGACTTGTTTGAAAACCGCCTTCGGTTGGATATTACTTGGACGAGTTGTTTCGAAAAATATTAATTAACTTTTTACTGCTATCAAAACTACCGCACCTCTTGATTCAACACTTCGACGTTTCTGGAAACTCGAGGAGTTACCAACTACCAAAATTTGTTCCGCAGATGATACAGAGTGTGAAAAAATATTTGTGTCGTCACATTATCGCACAAAACAGGAAATGTATGTTGTTTCGCTTCCATTCAAAAATAACCAAATACCTACTTTTCCTGGGTCATACGGTATCGGTTTACGCCTTTTCCATTCGCTAGAGCGATGCTTGAATGCAAACAAATCCATATATATTGGATACTGTGAAAACATGAGAGAATAGTTGAAACTGGGTTATATGGAACTTGCCTCAAATTTTGTCGACGATCACACTTATTTCATCCCGCATCATTATATTCTGAAGCCTGAAAGCACAAGTACGAATTTACGAATAGTCTACGATTGTGTGATAATCTTAGTATAAATGACACTCTTTTAAGTGGTCAAAAGTTGCAAAACAACTTTTCCACAATTCTTTTCCGTTTCAGACGTCACATTTTTGTTTTAGTAGCTGATAACTATAAAATGTACCTCCAGATATTCATCAATCCTGATCATTTGAAATATCGGAATATACTATAGAGATTTTCAACAGCAGAACCTATCCAAGTCTATCAAATAAAAAGAGTTCTGTTTGTAAACAGAAGCTCACATTTTTTGGCTCTTTGTACTATGATACAACTTGCTAATGACAAAATAACTTTTCTCAAGCTTCAAAAATTATAAGGTCAGATTTTTTCGTAGATGACCTCTTAACGGGTTGTGATACTATGGAAGGGGCGAAAGCTCTTCAACTCGAAATTATTGCGTTGTTAGAAAGGGGAGGCTTTGAGCTTAAAAAGTGGTCAAGTAATGAACCTCAATTATTGAATCAGTTACCGCAAGAAAAAGGTGCAGATCTGTTGTTTAAGAGCTCTTGGTTTGTTGCACCAACCACGATCAACTAGGCTTCAGATTTGCTGAATGAATTGTCATAAACCTTTCATAAACCTGAAGCCTAGGTGATCGCGGTTGGTGCAACGAACCAAGAGCTCCTAAACAACAGATCTGCACTTGGCATCACTCATTGTGAACAGAATCGAATAATTAAATAACAATGTGTGGTTGAACCAAATGAAATGAAAAGTGAATATCGGCGAGAATGATGAGTAATATACAAAGATGTTAGGGAATTCAATGCGAGACCATATGCTTTTTATAGAAGATATCGATTTAACTGAACTAACTGATAAGGCGATGTTCGAATGAAATTTAATAATTTAATGCAATTTATGAGAAAAATTCTCGAAAATCCTGCTCGAAGGACCAAAAAATATGAAAGATTATACGAAAAAATGTGATAGATTGTAGAGAAGAAAGAAAAAGTATGGATTTTCATCCGAATCAAATGAAATGAAATGTAAAAGAAAATATTTCACGAAACTCCACTCACCCTTATTGTTGCGGTCGCTCTGTTCCTGCTGATGAGTTTTCAGGGTACCCTTTTTGCACTCACGGCAATAAAATTCAGCGATTTTTGTATTTTTAGTGGTTTGAGCAGCGGTTGTTGGTTACTGTCGTATCGAGTGTTTTCATCAGAATTAATGTTTTCCAACGTCTCTCGTCCAAACGTTGGACACCTGATCCCAATCAAGATTTCGTGAAGTTCGTTGATTATAGATAATTTTATGTAAACATGAGTAATCGAAAATTGAATACTTTTTGAACCCCAGCCACATTCGAATAGCAAACAATAAAAAAGATGAAGTTACAACAAAAGAAAAATTATTCAATTCAATCTTGAACAGATGGTAAAAAATGAACATCATGACTTCCTCTAGTATATATATATCAACCGTCAATAACCTACATCGTATTAGCAAAGAAATTTCAGCACCTATGGATGTTAGGTCTCAGATAGATATACTGATTTTTCTATCCCGTTTTACAAGGTAAATCATACGTTCTTTGTGGAAAAGTTTCAAAGAATAGGCGTGAAGGAAGCAATGTAATGGTTAATTTTTGGGGATCAGAATCAAAAGTGCTTCCACAGAAGTCACACTTGGTGTCATTGTTACCCATGATTTGTATGAATAATATATCTTCAACAACTTTGAAAAGCAAATGCCTTCTGTGTGATAACGATTTGAAAATATCTCAGAGCCATTGATATGTACAAACATACTTTCCGATCACTTCATTCTACTGAAAATAATTGAGAACGAAAGAACAAAAACCAGAGTGTAAGTTCGGTTTTACACATGAGTAAGGAATTCTTTCAACAAGAATCAGTTTACAAAGAGAATATGAGGCGACATCGTGAACTGGACATTGAATATCAGACACCTGATGCCCAAATCACTTCGGGGAGGTCCCCTCATTCAAATATATGCTCCGATAGCCGATTGTTTTCATAGTGAAACCCGATTATTCCACCGCCTTGTCACGAAATCTGCACATTAGCTTACAAATTATTAGCTATTAATTTTTTACAGATGAATGGATATAACAGACTTCAACGTTTGTTTCTATTACAAAAAAGTGACTTTGAGAAACTTTACAGAAATGATATAGTATAGAAGTATCATTTCGAAGTCATCTTCAGACCGTGCAATTAATAGTCTGAATGAATTTATAATTTTGTACTCAAATTTAATTGGTTAAATAGCCTATTTCAGGTTCAATGCCACTGTAGTCACTAGTAAAACACACTCTGGTCGAGTCTGTTCCATCCATTATATCGATGAATATACAGAATGTTTGAGGTATGCAGTTATCAATTTCTACAGGAAATTCCTCATCAAAAACATGAAAAAATGCCTTATTGAAATATGTCCCACAGTCTTGGTGTTGCAGTTTAGATTGTTCTCATATTTCTTTTAGTAATTCTTGTAATCGAAGGAATCTAGCTCCAGTTTGGAGATAGGAATATTTCTACTCATCAGTTAGTTAGATGTGAAGACTCGAACTTTTCAAATGCCTTTTACAAAAATGTGCTGAAAAGGCCGAACTTTGTAGGAGTTTACGTGAGAGAGTATAATGAATTTCCACAACGATCTCGTGTTGCCTATTTGATTTATCAGTCGAATGTTGAACAACTCCTAAATTTATTTTTATATAATTTAGGGTTATTTATAATGCTGTTTTCAACCGATGAAATATAATCATCACGATCTTTTCGAATTGCAATTTTACAGTCTTTTCATAGTTGAACAACATTTTCGTAGTCAAATTGATTTCGGAATTTCTTAAACTGTGAGTGAAATCTAGCTTTCTCTGAGATCACCTTAATTGTGCTTTTGGAAACCAAGGAGGATATTTATTGCAACTAACATTACGTCGAGGTACATACTTATCGATTATACCATTCAATATAGAGTAAAGTTTTTCCACACAATCATTTACACTGTCATTAGCTAAAGCTAACTCCCAATTAATATTATCGAGTTCATTTTTTATGGATTCATAATCAGCTTTGAGAAATTTATAAATGGATCGTGACTTAATTTCTTTTTTTCTATCTAAATTTAACTTAATATAACATTCCAACGATGGGTGATGCGAGTCTTCAGAAACGAAAGGTAAGGAACATCGCTGTACATCAATGTCACAATCATTTGCAATGAGCAAATCTACAAGTTTGCCGTTTTTATTAGGAATACCATTGAACTGAGACAATGAGTTATATGAACAAAAGTCACTGAATCCAGTGTATACATCATTCTGAATCATATCATAATTCATATCCTGATTTATCTGCCAGAACATACAACAAAATCATTGTTAATTTGGAAAGTTCGCAACCCAATTCTATTCCTGCAAATCCACCATAAAATTTGTTCGACAAAGACAAAGGTTTGGCCGAAACAAGTTGGGAAGCACCACACCTGATGGACGGCAAGGTAATATAATTGAACTTTACTTTCTCCAGAGTTCTCAAGTCTGAGAAACCTACATCTTTCAAAGATTTGAAACATAACTTAAATCTGAATTTCCTATGACTTCTGGAAGGGTAGCTTGACAGAATTGGTCATACGGAGTTTCTCTAAAAATATGCTGCAGCATGCACAACGTATGGACGGGGACCATGGTCTACAGCAGGGGTCTTCAAACTACGGCACGCGGGCCGAATTCGGCCCACCAGTACCATCAATCCGGCCCGCGAAATCTTAAGACTAGTATCATCAATCTGGCCTCGACAGCCAATGTTTTACTGTTGTTACTATTGCTGTGATAAGTTGAATGGAAGAAAATGAAAACACAGAATGATAGTTAGTCGGTTTTATTTACTTGCAAGGTAAAACTTTACGACAGGAATTATCACGCAGAAACCTAAGCTTTAGTGTCTCAACTTAAGCATATTCTAACAAATAATTAATATGAAATCAATCACACTAATAAAAAGAACACGGATGAGATTTATGTAATTGTTATTTTAAAGCGACAAGTTTTTGTAGTTGTGGATTAATTTTACTTGTACTAATTATTAGAAGAGATTTAAGATGCTCATCAGTTGATTTAGATCTGTAAACATTCTTTGTGTACTTCTTGGAAAACGTTTTCTCACACTAGTAGGTAGTACCAAATACAGAAGACAACCCACAAGCAAAATTATGCAAATTATCAAATTGTACCAGTGGAAGACTGTAAAATTACAATAAATATCAATTTTGATATTTGTTCTTAAACATATCATTGAACTGAAAATTATTAACTTCCATTTGGAGAGAATCAAAAAGATTTTGAGAGAGCCTAATTCAACTCGCAATCACATCAAAGTCAGAGAAACGAGAATCGAGTTTTATCTTTAAAGCACTCAAAGTTTCGACTGCAAAATCGACGGGAAATTCAGTCTCTGTAGTGTGGCTAAATATTTCACATGTTTTGAAATGTGTGAAACGTATTTTACGTAATTGCGATTGAAATAGCATTATTTTCTGCCTGAACGTTTTGATATTGGTGTATAAATTAGGGAGATGCTGATTTTCTCCTTGCAATCTCAAATTTAGTTCGCTCATATGATTTGTCAAATCAACATAGAATGTTAATTTCCACAGCCATTCACTGTTTCCTAAATCGACACAAGGGCGATGCTTCTCATTCAAAAAATTTTGATCTCTGCTCGAAGTTCAAAAAAACGCTTAAGGGCTTTTCCGCAGCTAATCCAGCGTACAGCAATATGAAGATGATTCAGTCCTGTGGATCTGATGAAGTTAATAACTGATATGACTGGTTTTAGAACTTCAGACAAATCCAAACATTTTCCGCACAAGGACTGTTGATAAATGATACAATGTAAGACTAATGGTTTCGAACCACCATCATTTTCACCAGCCTTTGACACAAGTGCGACCACTCCTTTATTTTTTCCAAACATATTTTTGCCTCCATCGGTGGTGATGCATTTTAAGTTTTTCCATTGAAGGTTCTTTTTATTAATGGCATTATCAACTCCCTTCAAAATATCTGCCCCAGTTGTAGTGCCGTGAATACTATCAATATCAAGCAGTTCTTCATAGAAGTTTGTTCGTTATTCCTTTAACGTGCTCTACTTCCGCCTTTCGGCCAATGGCACACCGGGGAATTCTGCCACCTCACTAACCCGGGAATTTGCCGAACCCCTCTCGTGTCGAGCGAAGGGATCTTTAATGTCCAACACATCTCTGTTAGACAGGACCGACGGCTTTACATCTCCTCCGAAAGATGTCTACTCAAGCGATTCTCAGAATCTGAAAAATCGCACCGACTTTGTGGGGATTGAACCCAGGTAACTCTGCGCAGGAGACGAGCATCATATCCCATACGCCACCGAGCCGGCTACATAGAAGTCATAGCTTTTATCTACTCCACGAATAAAAATAAACACCTGAGCAGTATCTGACACATCCGTTGACTCATTCAAGACTAGAGAAAACCACTCAAGATGTCCATTTTTGTCAGACAGTTTAGACGATATATATTCTGCAATGTCTTGCACCCTCTGAGTCACGGTGTTTGCTTTCAATAAATTTAAATTTCCGGGGCATATCTCTTCCGCAACTGCAATCAAGCAGTCTTTTATCATTTCTCCATAGGTGAATGGCTTTCCACATTTTGTAATAAGAGCCACACAAATAAAGATTGCTGAGGTTTCAGTCCGAGCTTCAAAGTTCCTATATATTTAGAGTGATTTTGAAGATGTTCCCATTCATAGTGACGTTTAATGTTATATTCTTTGAGAACAGCTATGATGTCATTACAAATAAGACAAAGCGCCTTATTATTGCACTCAACCACAAAATACTGGAAGTTCCAGTTATCTCGGAACGTTCTGCATTCACTGTCTATTTTTCATATATATAAATACGAATAAATCAAACATAAAACAAGTCTTATCAAAATACTCCTACTTATGCACGGCTGTTACTTTATTTCACAATAGGTAGTTTTGCTTCCTTCGCCTTTTCCACGCAAACTGACTCGCAATGGCGCCGCTATCCTTGTTTTACCTATGCAATTACTACCATCTAAAGGTGATCGAAAAAACTAGTCAGAACCAGAACTTTCTGGAACATGCCTCCTGTTAGTAGTTAGTGGGTAGCCGAAATAGATAGTACCTGCATCATAGACCTTCATAGTATTCCTACTCGCCACTAGATGTCCATACTTGTCACAATATAATGAATACACAATCAATAGTAATTGAAATGCAGAACGCCTATGTTTGCTTAGGTGGACAGAAAAATTGATATTGTTTTGGCCCTTGGAACTTACCGAAAAAAATATTATGGCCCTAAAGCTTCAAAGTATGAAGAATTCCCTGGGAATTTCTAGGGAATTCATTGGTGCCACTCTGTTGGATAAAAAGGAATCACCATTTATCTTATGGGCAGTTGCTGATGGAATATTTACGTCAGATCCCACCGGCCAAAATGTTGAAACAGTTATTCACAATGGTGGAATTAAAAAATTTTTTATAACAGATAACATTATGGCATCGTGAACAACCTACCTAGTAACGAATAACTCACAAATGTTATGGTTTAATACTAGTTCCCACAAACATGGAAAACTTTTGGACTCTGTTGGTAGCATTGGAGTAGATTGGATATGCAAGAAGTTATATTGGTGCAATCCAAAACAACAAATGGTTTGAGAACATCCTGTTGGTTATCAAATTGAACAAAGAACTCACTTTTTGTAGCATTTTCCCTTCATAAAAATTGGACCATAAACGGTTTGTTTTCAAGATACAGGGTGCTCAAGTTTCAAAAGTTTTACTCAATTTATCCTAATCCTACTTTCAAAGTTTACTAAAAAGGTCATATGACAAATTCGTTCAATATAAATCATAAATTTTTTCTCAATCAAATTAAAAAGAAATAGGTACTAAGGATTGAAATTAAAATACGAAATATAAAATAGAGAGCAGGATTATTCCGAGGGTAAACTGATAAGATTTGAAAATAAAACAGAATCTCCTTTTAGGACCTCTTCGAAGTACGCCTTTGAATAGGAAATAACTGTTGAATCTGTTAAAAGTCTCCGTTTCCCGAAGCATAATTTTTGTAAAGCAATAGTCACTGGGGGTCAGTTCAGGAGAATATAGTGGATGAAGTAGCAATCAATATCGATAATGCCCTGTGCGTCCCAGAAGAAGGTTTTATTGGTTGCACTGCCACCCACTGTTTGGTTTACTGCTTCCTCTTAGTCCTGTAGAAATTAATTCTTTTTTCATCTACCGTAATGAAACGGCGCAGAGACTCATCCGGTTTGCGTTCAAAGACCCGAAAATTAGCTTGAGAAAGTTTTATTCTTTCACGTTCTGTCAACTGTCAACAAACGCGGCACCCATCTTTCCGCTAGCCTCATTATGTTCAAATCCTTGTATATATGAAATGTTTAAAGTCTTCGCTATCCCTTTCAACTTCACTCGGCGATCATCAAAAACAATATCGTGGACTTTCGTGATCATGTATTGTTGGGAACCGTGAATGGTCTTTTAGATGGTTTACATTTCTTCAACGATACATTCAATGGGAACATTAACCTCAATTTACTTCAAAATACGCTGCTTAATCTCCTGAATAGACTTTGAATATCGGAAATTAACTCCTAACAAGATGGAGCTCCCCTTAGTTTTAGCAACAATGTGGTTAGTTAACCATCTCGGTTACCAGATTTGAATCCGGTGACGAATATTTCTTTTTTGTTTGTTGAGTTCGTGTTCCTTTTTATTCCCAGTTGAATATTCATAGAAATAAGTAAACTTGAAAATTTAGTAAAAGATTGAGAATAAAATTTGTTTATTATTTTCTATTGAAAGCGGTTACAATAACGACAAAAATATAAGATACAGAAAAGTTTATAAAGAGATTCATGAATCAAATAAAAGTGTTGATAACATTTTTCATCAATATTTAGTTCGGTTTTAATGATGTTAGATTGTCGGGCAAGTAATTCTACCTAACAGATTGAAACTTGCCGGCTCGGTAGTGTAGAGTATATGATGCTCGTCCCCTGCGCAGGGTACAATCCCTACAAAGTCGATGCGATTTTTCGGATTCTGGGAATCGCTCACAAGTCGCAAACTGTTGAATATCAATTTCCATGAAGAGAAAAGTTGTGACACTCAAGTCGTTTCACTGAAATCCTTAAAACAGTTTTTGAATATTTCCTTTAAGTTAGAAAATATTTCTACATGAGATTTACTATCATAGGGTTCCAATGGATTTTGAGACATCAGAAAGAATAGAAAATTGGTTAGCAACACGGTTGGTCATGTTTTAATCCTGAAACCCTAGCTTCTTGACAAATGCATTTATAACGAAATTGCGTTCAGTTCTTGAAGATGCAAATTGAATTTTTATGTAATGTCCACGAGAAAATCAAAATCTCTTAGCCATATTGAGTTTTCCTGTTCCTAAATTCGTTGGTATTAAACATTTCATTAATGCTTCAATTTTGCTCAACTAGTAAATAGTAACGGCTAAATTATAATGCCGAATGTGTCCTGTATTGCCAGAAGCTTTCCTTGAAAAATTATGAAGGTTGGATGAACAGATATTGATCTATATAGCCTGGAGCGACAGATTCTTATTTCTTCTCAGTATTCCACTGTTGGGCCTTTCATGCTGCCCAGTTTCCTCAGCGTTTATTGCTCCAGCTAGTGAGAAGTTTTTCATTGTTGCATCAATTTCTCCTTTTTTGAGCTGGTTTTTTGATTTGCTTGTGATGTCCAGTTTTTTATTGCACTAATAAATAGGTAACCTATATATTGGCATTGGGGAAAGTGAGTATTAGAGAAATTAGTTCTGATGCTGTCATTTCTAAATTAGGCTCGGAATTTTTTTCGTACCGTCCTCGTACTTCACGCGAATGAGATGTGATTGAAAGCGTTAGAAATTCTTGAATTCAGTTAGGAGCAGTTGTTAAGTTGGAATCAAGAGATTAGTGAATGGTGTAAACTAATACGTAATATCTGTTATAATTCAAGTCATTATATACTTGAGTGCTATAATTAAATATACCATTTCCTCAGCGTATCCTCCAGAGGCAAGAAACGAATACATTCTTAGAAACGGATCAATTCATCGAATGAATACAAAAACACATTCCGACATACAAGAAGTACTAAGTAAATAATTTCATATCGAAAGAACCGGCAAAACATGTATATGAAATTATTATGTTTCATGAAGTATTTGATTGTCGTTCTGGAAATTGAGCAATCTCAGATTTTTCCAGCGATTATCTGAGATCAATTTAACGCTTGGCGGAGTAAAATAGCTGAGTTTTTCCGAACTCAAGTTCTCATCGAGGATATTCTGAATATACTGATACTGGATCTCAGTGGCGTGTATTGGAAAGGTGATCGGAATCCAAGTAAAAATTAAGCCATCTCAGTAATCGTTGGAGTTGAAAAATATAAATAGCTCATTTTCCATTGAATCCTATTTAGTCATTCGTTATACATTCGTTTGTGTTGCAGTCAAAATTTTATGTTTGAAAATTTTCAGTATGTTGAGATCTTTATTATTGGAAGTAGAATGTGAGTAAAAGTTTATAAATGAATTCAGAAATCAGATAATGTCATTGAATGCATTCAGTAGTGCACTGAAAAAAACTTCGAGGGTAAAAGGTGAGACAAGAAAGAATAGCACCCCGTACATCACAGCAATGTACCTAAGGCTAAAAAGTGAAATATGGTAAAAATTTGGAACATATGTTTCGGAAATTGTAAAAGTATTTAACTGAACACAATTTTAGGAAAACATTAAGAAATTTAAAAGTTCATCACTCTGTATTTGATATTATTTTGAAAAATAAGGAAATAAACCAAAAACTAACTTTTATACAAAAGTCAATAGAAATTCACGATAAAATGAGAAATACATAATATTTTGGTATCAACTGAAATTTTTTATTTTTCTTATCACAGTAGATATAAATCAGATGAAATGCCTTTGATTTGTTCTGAATCTAATGCTAATAATAATACTGTATTGTAGTCAGATCTCCTATCAATTTCGGTCCTTCCTCCAGGAGAGACCGTTTGTAACTTGTATACAGGGTATCCCAAGTTGAGTGACCAATTAGACGTTTCTGAAGAAATAATAATCCTATTGTTCTGAAATTTTGGTAGTTGATTCAACTGGTCCTATACTCTATTTCTAAAATATTTTCACTTGAATGGCTCTTCCGGTATAAATGGAAGTGCATACCAAATTTGTTATTTAATATAGAATATCCTGCATGTTGATAACTGGTTCGATAACAGTTGTTAATCGATTACAAAAACACCTAACACATAAGTACAGCTTCTTTAGTGCATGAAATATCCTAGTTTTAGTAGTTTACTTGAAAACATTGATATATCTCCAGAATGCCGTGAGATACCAAAATAATTAAAGGTGTTTTGCAAACAAGAAACAATGCAGGACATAACTCATATCCGACTGAATCTCAGTCAGTATACACTGTACTTTTTTTTCCGCCTCACATTTTGAAACGAAAAACATCGAAAACTCCGTTTTTTGAAACTGTAATCATTGTTTTTTCATTTAATTTGATTCGCCGTAAAAACTAAATGAAGTTTCCCATACATACTCTGTATCTGAGATTTCAAGTTTTCAAGTTATGGAGAAAAAACGAATTTAACGTACCTACCTAAAGTTGGTAAAGTTAGATTTCTGCACGTGCATAGACAGTTCCCAGAGCATAACTGCCTTTTTGTCATTGGATAATTGATAAATTAAGAGAAAGAAAATGCGAAACTGCAAATGTTGACGAATTTCCAAAATCAAATTAAAAAATATCAAAATGGATTAAACTCTATCTTCCTAACTTTCATAATAATTGTTCCAAGTGATGACCATTCACTTCTAGATATAGTTCTACTCGAAGCATAACACCCTGTGGTGTGGCTCGCATCAGTTCTTTCACATACAACTGCATGAATGCATTCTGCAGTATATTATGCAAATCATATCTTGAATTTGCAGGTTCAGAATAAAGTGCTCAAAGATAAAAATTCATAGGCGTTAGGTCAGGTGACCTTGGAGGCCACAAAGTTCGTTCCAATCTATCTAATCTTCAAACATATCAGTTAAAACTCGATAATCTTCTTTTGGGCGATGAGCGCCAGCTAATGAATTCAAACATGAACTCTGAGGATGATTCGGAGAACGGTACGACGAATATAGGAAAAATATTTCTAAAATAGCACGAAAAATATTCTGCTAGATGTGACTAGCCAAATATTATTTTAAAGTTCGATAAGTACATATCTACATTTTTAAACTATTTAACAGGTGGCCTAACCTTGTACTGAACTGTCCTGATTCAAATCAGATCCATGCATTAGAAATTTCTGAATCGAAGTGAACAACAAAGAAGAAGTGATAAGAATTGATTTCAACAAAATATTTTGAAATTCTTTTTAAAACATATTGATGACACCAAAAGAGAATCCTAGGGCGTTAACTAATTACAGGACAGAGCAGGTAGTTCATAATAATGACTTAAAAAAGTCAAACTTTCTCTCACGCTGTTAGAAAACCAATCTGGAATTTGACTTATATTCTTCAATTGTTCTTTAATTTTCCAGTACTATGGTGGTAAAAATTGAAAAAATTGTCAAAATTATATCGGATTCGTTGTTGAATGACATGGATAATATCCTCATGTTAATGAAAAATTAAAGGTTAGATATATTACTTCACTGTATTCAAGCTAACTCGCTTTGCAAATAAATCTATTAGCTTCCAGTATTGTTTTATGGATACTGACTCAACTTTCTCCAATTGAGCTAGCATAAGATGAAATTAAAAACATTCCAACATTGATTCAAGAAAACAAATTTTTCAATCACCCTTTAGGTATAGATATTCAATCATCAACAACTCTAATATTAATTTTAATTCACAATATTCCAAATTTTTAGTTCCAAAAGTATTAAATATATACTTCAGAAAGATCGATATATGCAGTTCTATAGTTTCAAATTTTAATTTACACCCAACAGCTATGATTCGTATTACATCAGATAAGAATCAAATAAGATTCATGAATAATAAATAATAAACAACAAATATGAGCTTAAAACAGCAAGACGGAAGAATTACTTCTCAAGCATATTGATGAAATAGAAATTAAAATTCTTCCCAAATTAAAATTTCTTGGGAGTATCCAAAAGACAAAAGCAAGAAATTAGTAAACAGATAAAGGGGCACTTCTGAATACATCGAAATTTCATCTAATGTAATTGCTCTTTACGTAACTATTTTGTATAAATTCAAATTGACCAAAATTCACACAATTTGCTTACCAGAAAGAACAAACATCTTCTGAATTGAAGTGTTCTTGTGGAAAGCAGAAATGAGATCCTCAAATTTGTAGATTTGTAACTGTTGATTTCCTAGATCCTAGACTGTAGAGTTGACAGTTGGTTTCAAGCAGTGAGCTTGTTATAAACTTGCTCCCTAATAATTGAAATTTCTATTCTTAAATTTTTCTTCTCTTCAATTCATTTTCTTGCGAAACTTTATAATATACTATGAAGTGAAAATGAAAGGAAGAAATTGCATGAAAACAATTTCGTATTTCCATATTATATGATGAACGTACTCATTTTACACAATTATATAAAATACCTATAGTACAACTACCTATCACAAAAATTGTCAAATTGCATAGTATTCTCCAAGTAGTAGGCCTTTCGTTGAATAGAAGATTTTCCAGTTTTCCTTCGTTCAACGGGAATAAAACTATTGCGGCGCAACATGCGACACTCGAGGCTTGCTTTTTGTTCAGGTTTTGAAACGATCGAATGCGATGGAAAAATTTGTATAGACATAAAATTCCGACGAAATTATCCCCTCCAATCGCGAAAAATAGACCTTTTTCTATTTCCGCTTATTCGGGGCTTTCTTTCTGAATTTTCGCTCGATCGATCAGAGTTTCCGATTCCAAAAAAATCTCGCCGTTTCGGCTTTCCGTTCGCTCTCGGCGACGTTTCGGCGAAATTTTCGAATCCTCAGGGCTCCGTCGTTCGAGCTAGGGGCTCCAAATTTGGCAAAGACCTTCCTCAGACCCTTCCCCTCCGGAAAGAAAAATAATCGCGATTTTTCGCCGCGTCGCGTCTCCTCCTCCTGGTTCAAACTACCGTTATCCCCTCGGATTATTATTATTTTTTCGAACGACTGTCAAAATCTTTTCGCAAATTTTTCTTTCTATTAGACAAGTTCCACGAAGAAATAATATATGGGCGATGTCAACCCAGATTATTGGGTCCATAATGATTCTAAAACATCTATAGATCATAATCGGCATCACTTGGAAGACTGAACCTGGCCATCGGGGCTCTCTCGGTCAAACAGAGATGGAATTTGAGGAAATATCGCAGGTTATGTATTTTTTTATTATCTCCTTAGTCTCTTTCATGACCTTGCTTGCTATGTAAAATTTTTTCTTAGATTTGTTTAGACATATAAGTAGTTTGATTGTTGAAATATTTTTCTGCTGGTTTTCTTTTTCCATCGTTACAGATTCCTGTCCCAAACCCCCTTCCTTTCACCCTTGTTTTTGGAAATCATGGAATGCAAGAGAATGAAGCGGCTAAGCAAAAAAATCTTTGGTACTCTTTATGTACACACGACACTAACACATCATAAACAGACAAGCTATTGCTAGTGCAATAGCGACAGGGAAACGAGTTTTTTCCTCAGGTTTTTTCACTCGTTTATTGAATCATACGCAAGATAGTATGGTTCCCCTGTTACATTTCCTGAGCTAACACTTGTGTTTTTTTCTGACACACACCAAAATTATAGATATGAGCACTTATTGTAAATACAATTATTCAAATTTTTTTAAATCCTCTCTTTTCAAAAGAATATATATATATAATATATATTCCCCAAAAAGACCTTACGACTTTAATAGTATAGATTATTCCATTCTCTCCATTTTCAGGTATACTATTACTGTAGGAGGTGGGGCTGCTGGCTGGAAGGGAATATTTGTAATACAGTTGCGAACACTGAGACTTCTACTTGAGTAATTTATTGGTACCTCGTGTAGAAACTACTTTATATCTAAAAGAATACTTATTTATCTCTGTATATATTTATGCTATTTACGCTTATATATCCACGAAAGCACACAGTCAATCCCAAAGAAAGCTGATACTCAACCCCAAACTGGCATAAACTTAATCAGGTCAGTATCTACCACACCTGCACAGAAGATCCCAATATGTGGTGTAAACTTGCAGCGCTCTGGTTCATCACGATCTGGAAATCGTTCCCGATACAGTCAAAATCCTGGAGCACGATTTCAGTTAAATTGAAAATGGGTTTATATCATATCTGAATTCACATGATTTTGTCTGACATATTATTCTTCTGTAAAGAGGCTTTGAACGAAAAATAACAAGAATTAGTGCATATGTATTTAGTTAGATTAGATTAGTTTTCATAATAGCGAATGACATCTATTATTATTCTATGAAGATTGCTCTGCAATTTCGTATTTCGCCACAGAGCTTCAAAATTCACTAGATTCTTCTGTTACGTTTTGAATCATTTCCTACTTGGGATGTGAAATGATGTGAGTTGTCCGAACTGAAAAAATGACCAAAACACTTTCTGGGATAGAAAAATTTTCATCACAAACACAAACTGTCGCTCATTCAACGAATTACAACAATAAATTGGAAATGTGAGTTTTCTTCCGTTATTTATCGATAATTTCTATTTTGTGAGATATTACAGCGTTTCTAGTACTTTTTTATCAGAAGGTACTCAAAATTGAATAAGTAATCGGAAAAAAGGGTTACCATTCAAAAAGTTAAGTGAAGCAGCACTTCCGGTATGTCCGGAAGTCACTGATCAATGGGAATATCTTAGGCTGTTAGAATGTCATTCAAGATGCAATTTGGTTTATGTTTCATTGAAATCGATCAATAATTGTAGGAGATAGAGCTTTTCACAGATCAGGGAATATATTCGTCGTTGCGCCACTGCAATCACTTAAACTCTTCGTTTAGAGCAAAAATTCAAGTGATATCCAACCAACAAAACTGGACCTTGAATGATGCATATCAATCGATACGTCAATTATTCTTGTCAATGCCTTCTTACACGGGACCGGTGAGGATATCTACATTACTTATGCATTTACCAGTTATGGTGATTAATAATTGATAATATTCTCAGCTTTAACGGTTTTAATGGTATGTTTACGACATAAATGAGACTGAATATTTTTCTCGTTAACCTCTAAATAAATAACTTGTAAACGGTAGGTGTTTATATAAATGAATAAAACGGGTCGAGTTATTTTAAGTATTCTGTGAGTTGGGGCACTTCGATATAAGAAGAAATATATCATAATCTGGTGACGACATTCGTTGAAATCACACTTAATATTTTTAGTAGGTCTTGTTTTAGTCTCTCTGGCAAGTTATTCATAAGTTTGTAGAGAGGCGTTTCTATGAGGACAAAACTGTAATATAATAGAGTTTTTAAGTTGTCCTCACTAAACAAGCACCAAGCTATTTTGGTACATTTCACTTTCGTGAGACATTTCTTGATTTTCCTATTATCCTTCATTTAGGTCAGGTTTCAACAAGATCATTTCTGTTTTGCGATCATAAACAAGCACATTCTCGCTGTTTGTATCCACAATCATTAGTCCCAGTCTAGAGAACACATTCTCATACGAAAAGTACTGAAAATCAAAACTCCTACATCATTCTTCCATACATTACCCATTATGCTCTTAATATACAGGGTCTTACATAATAGTATGTCACAGCGTGAGGGGGTAAATATACGTGCAATTTTAGGAAAATATATATATAAACATAGGTCCCAAAAGCTTCGTTACGGTACCACAGGGTGTTGAAATTTCAGGAAAAATTGGTTTTTTCTTCAAAATTCCTGCAGTTTTTGAGATATTCAGCCCAAATAAATTTGAAATGCAAGCTAATTTTCAGCCACCATCATTACACGTCCTAAATTTCAACTACAATCTATAAGGTGTTTTCTTTCCAGGAGCCATGTGTTCTTCGGCCCTTTCAAACTTTTTTGCAGTACGCCACTGATCAGCTTACAATCAATTTTCGCCATCTTATTTCAATTTAGAAACTTTTTTGACACTTATAATTTTTTCGTATCTTCGACCGTTCTCGAGCAAAAAGTTTTTAAACGATTGTGTGCATTCGCTGAATTGAAAGCACTTCTAACCAAAAAAAAACACTAGTAGGCTTTGATTTTTTCATTTAATTATGTATTTTGACAGTTGCTAAAGTTGAACCAGTGTCTGCTCGAATTGTTCATTAAATTAACGATTAGTTTTAAGACTTTTGAAGTTACTGCTGTAAGAAAAATGGCTAATTTTACTATAGCCGAATTGGCTGATATCGAATACATGTACAATCTGACGGAAAAACAACAAAAGCTAGGCGATTATATCAGGTGTGCTTTCCAAAACGAGTAACACCAGACAGGCGTACACTTTCAAATATCCACAGAAGGTTGAGGGAAACTGGTACTTTTACTGCAAATAATCATTCAAAAGGTGCAACTCAAACTATGAGAACTTCTGATATTGAGGAAGCAGTTTTGAATTGTATTAAATAATTTGATTCCTCATGTGAGTACTAGAAAATTTGAGAGAAAAATTAGAGAAAGGGCTCATTTTGATAGTGAAATAATGTTCACGGACGAAGCTAACTTTTCGAGAACTGCTATCACAAATTTTCACAACAATCATTATTGGGCTGAGGCAAACCCCCATTTGATTGAAGAACCTCATCATCAAGAATAATTCTCACTAAACGTCTGGGTCGGAATAATTGGAAATTATTTAATTGGGCGATTTTTTTTGCCTAACAGACTAAACGAAATTGCCGCATATCGGCACATAATGAGATTTATGCATGACGGGGCACCAGCACATTTCAGTGGAGAAGCTAGGGAATTCTTGAATAATCTATTCAACAACCGATGAATAGGTCGAGGTGGTCCAGAACCATGGCCTTCTAGCTTCCCAGACTCAAAAAGTTTAGACATTTTCTTATGGGGATATGTCAAAAGTTTAGTTTATACCACTCCAGTGAACACTGTACAAGAATTGAGAAATCAAATAATAACCTCTTGTGACACGATAAGAAACACCCCAGAAATATTTCAAAGAGTGCGTGATAATATGTGAAGAAGGGCAGAGGCCTGTATTCTTGCAGGTGGAGGATACTTCCAGTAATTTATTTAGTTTTTGATTGTTCTTTTTTTTTTAGTTTGATATTGAAGTATAAGTTGAGTCTCAGAAGACGAGCTATCAAAATAAAAGCAAATTTGGGCATACCTATCGAGTATTATTTTTTTTTACGTAGCGAATAACATACAATTCAAATTCAATAATTTTTTACTCGAAAACGGTTGGAGATAAAAAAAAATTACAGGTGTCAAAAAAGTTCCTAAATTGAACGAAGATACTGCAGGAGTTTTGGAGAAAACATCAATTTTTTCTAGAAATTTCAACACCATGTAGCTCCATAAAGAAGCTTTCGCGCACCTATGTTTATATGAAGTTTTTTTCTTGAAATTGCACGTAGTTTTACCCTCTCAAGTTGTGACCTACTATTATATAACATCCTGTATACAGGGTTACAAGAAAGTTCTTAGTCAAATTCATAATTTATTTATGGTCGGTTTTTAGGATGAATACGGGAGTCAATCACCAATTTCCTAACCCCCCAACCCCATCAACCTTTATATTCAAAAAGTTACCCCCATCTTGTGCAGCACTTCTTAAAGCTCTATAAATCTTCTAGATAACTATGTAAAAAATTCTAGAAACAAACGTTTGCTCCATATCCATTGTCCATATCCTTCTTCCGAATTAGTTAAGTACGTCAAAGGGGGCAATCATCCTTAATTCCTCCAAACATTCTAAAAATTGGAGTACAAAAAAACAAAGTAAAGGGAAAAATAACCCTCTGAAACTAACTGGATCAGTCATCAAAAATTAATAAGTGTCATAAAAAGTAACTACACGGTTGGGTATTGGAAATGCCCAAGATTCGACACTAACGAGCCCAACCATCCCTAACAAGAAGCTTGTGCAGATGGGCATAGTTCACTAACACATTGTAGAAGGAAATAAGAAGAAGAAGAATGAATGTAGGAATATTTTAATATAATCAACCTTTAATTATGAGGAATATTTTATTATATTACCGAGATTATTTTAAATTGAAATGTAGTTGTTATTTTAGATTCGTATAGAAAATGCTTGAAACCAAACCTCGACACGTCTACCAGAATTTAAATTATAGACATTCAAATATAATGTACTGAACTGGATTAACAAACCACGATAAGCCAAGGAACTAGAAAAATATATATATATATATATATATATATATATATATATATATATATATATATATATATATATATATATATATATATATAGGGGTTTCACCCGCATGTGTTCATGCAATCAAACTGATTTCATGAAAAATATAAATCCACCACCCGGTAATTAATACCATTGCCAGGCAATGATTATAATCAAAACATATCCTGGAATACTTATATATTAGGATAACGTTGAATGTTATGAGAATATATCAATCTACCAGAATATATACATACTAT
Organism: Cryptolaemus montrouzieri; assembly: GCA_013387265.2. Taxonomy (NCBI): domain Eukaryota; kingdom Metazoa; phylum Arthropoda; class Insecta; order Coleoptera; family Coccinellidae; genus Cryptolaemus; species Cryptolaemus montrouzieri. The sequence goes on from JABFTP020000103.1 coordinate 35,323,109, forward strand.
AGCATCATCAGACAATGATATCAATGTACCAACGAGTAGTGTCAGAGGCTTTCTCCCGGAAAAATCCAGTGTACGGACCTTAGTCAAGTAACACTGAATGTTCTCATTAATAGTTTCCTTTGTGTGAAGTGGTGAATGATCGAATAGAATACTGATCTGAGTATAAATATGACAAAATTGTCAGTTAATTATATTACATTTATATAAACAAATAAATAAAATATGAAATGAGATTCTGGCCAGTATAAACTAAAGAGAAAACCTATGACTCTACCTCATTATTTTTTCGGAAAGAAACCTACAAAGAATATTTTAAGATTTGATGACTGTTATCTTTTGTAACTGTTCAAACAAATTTTCTTCAGACCCAAAATCTCAATACTTTTGTGAAGATTCCTAGGAGTAACACCTGTTGTGGAAATAATAACCGGTAGAATAAAAATTTTTTCATTTTCCACATTTTTTTAATCTCGTCGCCAAGCATCATATATTTAGAAATTGAAAAACTGTTTTTTGTGATTGCACTGCTCATCATATCAAAATTTCTCAAGAAACAAAAAAGTTTGATAATTAGTCTAGCTAATGTCATCAATGTCTAAAACAGTTTTGCTCAAACGCACACAGTTGAAAAATTATGGTTTATTAAAAACACGTTCGAGTTTTAGGGACACTTGTAAAATGTCAAGGTCAATGAATGGATCACTAAAAAACGTGAATAACGCACCGGATTACGCATATCAAATATGGTTTCTATCGATCTAATCGTTTTCGAGTTATTTCAAAATAAGAAACCAAATGATTTTTTCATATAGGTAAGTTGGCCTAAATCGACTTATTTCGAGCTGATGTTCTGTGGTATAACGTTGTATGCGCAATTTACGGACACCTGTATATATTATTCATATTTCGAAATATAAAACAACTGTATTCTAGGTAATGATTAGTTGGTTACTTTTCTTATAAGTTATTTCGAATTGGTGGAATTGAGCCAGTTTTTTTCCAAAGATGTTTATTCATACATTCAGTCGACGTTTCGGCACAATATTTTGCTTTCTTCAGGACTAAGGTAGGAGATCGGTTTATACCTTAGTTCTGAAGAAGGCAAAATATTGTACCGAAACGTCGACTGAATGTATAAATAAAGATCTTTGGAAAAAACTGGCTTAATTCCACCAATTCGAAATAACATAAAACAACTGTTCCTATTCCATCTAAATTCACTAATGGTTCACATTTAAAGAACCCAAGTTTATATATTATAATTCGAATATCATTCAACAAAATAAAATTGAATATGTCCTTGCATTTCACTCATATAAGTTTCAACCTAATTTTGATAGTAACCGAGATATTGGCATATGCCGAAATCCCGGAAAATCGTTTAATTCGGAATTACTCGAAAACAAAATCGACAAAACAACTATTTGTTTTCATCAATGAATTTTCCACGAATATTGAGGACGAGATGGGGCTGTCATTTGTACTTACATGATACAATATTCATATAGCTACCGGTCTTAAGTATCGAAAATGGAACAATCGTGCAATCAAAGTTGTTTCAAAAGTATGCTAATATGTATCGATAAAATCCGGACTAAGAAAATAACACCATTTTCAATATAAACATACACACACACACACACATATATATATATATATATATATATATATATATATATATATATATATATATATATATATATATATATATATATATATATATATATATATATATATATATATATATATATATATATATATATATATATATATATATATATATATATATATATATATATATATATATATATATATATATATATATATATATATATATATATATATATATATATATATATATATATATATATATATATATTTTCTTAGTTCCTTGGCTTATCCTGGTTTGTTAAGCCAGTTCAATACATTATATTTGAATGTCTATAATTTAAATTCTGGTAGACGTAGTCAATTCACGGAAACCGTGTATATATTATTTATATTTAGAAATAGAAAACAACTCTTCCTATGCCATCATAATTCACTAATGGTTCGCATTTAAAGAACACAAGTTTATATATAATAATTCGAATATCATTCAACAAAAAAAATTGTATATCTGCTTGCATTCCACTCATATAAGATTCAACCTAATTTTGATAGTAACCGAGATATTGGCATATGCCGAAATCCCGGAAAATCGATAAATTCTGAATTACCCGAAAACAAAATCGACAAAACAACGATTTTTTTTTCATCAATGAATTTTTCACGAAAACGGGGACGAGATGGGGGCGTCATTTTTTGTACTTGTACAATATGCACATAGCTAACGTTCTTAAGTATCGAAAATGGGACACTTGTACAATCCGATAGGGAAAGTTGTAATCAAAGTTATTTCAAAAGTATGCTAATATGTATCGATAAGAATCCGGATTAAGAAAATAAAAGCATTTTAAATGTATGTTTTGCATGTAATTCCGGATACATAAACGGTAACTCAAGCTAGAACATTTATTACTGAATTTTTACGTCTTAAATTGCATACATTCAATAAATTCGATTCCCGTAGCCGAATGAAATTAAGTGTGAACAAAGAACGTTAGCATATACGTTCTAAATGACGTGCATGAGCCACAGCAGCGCTCACTAGATGTGGATGTGGTCAGAAGCCCTTTTCACTACTCGATACTTGTGGTTGTCGTTGAAATGTTTCCTGACCATTGTTTGTCGGTTGTTAACTGGCTCGTTAAATAATACTCAAATTTCAACAAGCTTTCGTGCATTTATTTCATTTCATTAAGAAAATCCGTGAACGACTCGAGACAGATCCCTTTCCGGTCGTAGTAATTAATGATTTCTCTACCTTTGTTCGTTTTGTTATAAAGCTAGTCATAAATGAATCCCATGTAATATTATGACTAATTGTCTTATGATGGATTTCCGTACGTTGCCCTTTTTTCAATGAAATTTGATCTTTGGGGGAATTTTATGACAAAACGGTTTCGACGAGTGTGAGGAAACCATTCGTGGGCAAATTTCGTGTGAAAGAGAGTTGCATGAATGAGTGGATAAGAAAACTGGATTATCAATTCAATGTTTACCTAGTGATCAAATAAGTTGTAAGTAATTCTAAATTAATGCCATCATTAATATCACAGGCGCTGAATATGACGTCAGCGGTTGTATACATTGAAATATTTTTTTATACAGGGTGTTACATAAAAGTATATCACAACTTGAGGGGGTAAATCTACGTGCAATTTCAAGGAAAAAAGTTCTTATAAACATAGGTCCGCAAAAACTTCGTAACTGAGCTACAGCGTGTAACAGCGGAAAAAATTGTTTTTTTCTTCAAAACTCCTGCAGTTTTCGAGATATTCAGCCCAAATTCGATTTGGAATGCAAGATATTTTCTACAGCCTCCATCATTACACGTCTTAGATTTTAACTGAAATTCACAAGATGTTTTCTTTTCGGAGGCCAGGTTTCCTTTTGCACTTTTAAACTATTATGCATTACGCCACTGATCAGCGTAAATCAATTTTCGTCATCTTCGTTCAATTCAGAAACTTTTTTGACACTTTTTGGTATCTCCTACCGTTTTCGAGTGAAAAATTATTGAATTTGTCAACTTGTAGCTTCTAGTTAAAATTCAGGACGTGTAATGTAAAAAACAGCTTGCATTCCAAATCAAATCCAAATTCCAAAATATCTCAAAAACTGCAGGAGTTTTGAAGAAACAAACAATTTTTTTCGGAAATTTCAACACCACGTAGCTCTGTAACGAAGCTATATGAACTTTTTTCTCAAAATTGCACGTAGATCTACCTCCTCAAGTTGTGACACACCATTATGTAACACCCTGTATTCTACATTCTATCGTTATTTTCATTCATTCATTCTAGTATTGATTCATTCATACAAATATTCATATGATATATAGTTCATAATTTTTTTAAATTCAATTTTTGTAATTGAATGTACAGAATGGACCAAATTTCATGTTTTAGTAAGGCAGCTATGAAATATTGTAGATGGAGAAAAATGATCCTCCTCCTCTTGAATTCGATTTCCCGGACAAACTAATTGGTGAAAACGGATTTCAGCAATATTTTTTGATTCTCGAGTTATTCGGGAATTCTGAATTCTTCGGGAATTCGACATGTGACGATATCTCGAATCCTATTAAAATTAGGTAAAAAATATTGTCATGTTCGAGGAGCACTTTGTTGTGTAGAATGTAGGGACGTTTTCGAAATTTTGTTTTCTGATCGGTTTCTCAGTGATGTAGTTAACTTGTGCACTTTTAAATACGAATTAAAGGTAATTTTGGTATCAACAGAGAGGATAAATTTTTCTGTTCAGCTATATATCACATGCTATATAAATTCCTTCAACTTATTTCTTTTTCATAATCCATTCGGAACATAGCAGATATTCACAGTTCTATGGTACAAAAGGTTCGTCTATGTAAGCCGAAGATCCATTCCTCAATTCTGTGCACACTTCTTAGAACATAGAGTTTTTTTTTGAACAATATAAATATAAATAAATTTGCATTTGAAACAAGAGATGTTTAAACATGAAGTAATAACTACATTTTCCGAAAAAAGTACCAGAAATTGATTATCTAAAAAGTCTAGTCAAAACGATATCAAAACTTTTTGTTGTTGCTATTAAGTTGGTACAACTGTTTTCTATACTTACGCGGAGTTTGAACGCGATCTGTAAGTTTGTTTGCTTACAGTGCTCGATTTTGTCAGTTCTCATAAGTGTGTTTTACGATTCTTACAATGGATAAAATATCGAACAGAGAATTTGTCTCAAATTCTGTATTTCAAATGAAATTTCGTGTGCCGCTGAAAATGTTACTAAGGCTTACAGGGAATTGACTCTATCAAAATCATGTGCATATGAGTGCTACAGTGCATTCAACAGCGGCGGAGATGTGGCACAAGATTTACCTCACTCTGGTCGGCCACCAATATCTTCAACTGAAGTTAACATCAGTAAAGTGAAGGAAATGGTAATTGCAAGTTTGAGAGAGATAGACTATGAACTTTCTGCGTCTCGCAAATCAATTCGATTATTTGACCATGAAACGCCTTTCTTTTTGACTAGTTCCTAAAAATCTGAATATTCTACAAAAATCGAATCGTGTAGAGCAGGCGTGCCAAATCAGTCGATCGCGATCGATCAGTCCATCGCGAGAGCTTTTTGAGTTGATCTTGAGAAGAAAAAAATTTTTAAGAAGTAGGTAACACAACTACAAAAATTTAGTACGTAATAAAATAACACTATACTAGCGACAAAAGGCGCTTAAGGAAAAGTCGCGTTTTTACTCTTGCCGCTCTTCTAGAAATTTCGGGCGGCGCGTTTGACGGGAATATTCGAGACCGTTCACGGCGATTTAAATGTTGCACCTGCAGGAATTGGAGCCATTCTGAATTGTAACTTGAAGGCAATACTACATCGATACAAAGTTTATTATTAAATAGTACCTAATGAGTAAAAGAAATCTAAAACATATTATTTCAATAACGATTGGGAGGAAGAATTTTTCTTTTGTATGGTGAAGGATAAGTGCATATTTATTTTATTTGTCGTGCGTCAGTTGCAAATCCTAAGAGTGGTAACTTAGAGAGGCATCATAAAACGGTTCATAAAAACTATTAAAAGGATTTTCCGGTACAGAGTAAATTAAGAAAACGAAAGGTACGTGATTTTATATCTTGTTTAAAAAAAGAACATACCATTTTCACAAGATCAGCCAAACAATAAAACGCTGCTACGATAGCGTCATTTAAAATTTGTGTGTTGTGAAGGATGCATTTATTGAAGCGGGTGAGACTTTATTTGGAGATTTTAAAAATAAAACAGAAATCATGTACGCTATTAGAGAACTTCAATTATCTCGTCCGACTGTCACAAGGCGTACTGAAGTCATGAGTCAGAACATGGCAGATAAACTAAAACATTATATCATGAAATGTACATACTTTTCTTTTCAGTTCGACGAATCCACCGATATGACAGACACTGCCTAGCTGTATATTTTTATTCAATGACTTGTTGGCTAACGAAGAGATTTTGACAACCATTCCTCTGAAGGGGAAGACCCGTGGCGAAGATATATATGACGTTTCTCCAATTTTGTAAAACAATACAAGCTACCAATATATAAATTAGTGTGCATTACAACAGATGGAGCACCATCAATGACTGGAAACAAAAACGGTTTTGCGGAATTGTGTCGAGCTAATGAAGATTTCCCTTCATTTGTTTTATTCCATTGCATTATACATCAACAAAATTTGGAGGAAATTATGGGAATTGCAACAAAAATTGTGAATTCCATCCGTGCACGCAGCTTGCAACGGCGGCTCTTTAAGTTGCAGTTGGAAGATAGGGAGTCAGCTAAACACACTGATTTAGTTCTTCACACGGACGTTAGGTAGTTGAGTCGTGAAAAATTCCAAGAAAGGTTTCCAGAATTACTGCCCGAAATTGCAGCTTTGCAGCAGAGGTGATGACACTCAGATGTTGAAAAATGAAAAATGGCTGACTGATTTGGCATTTATGATTGACATCACAATGCACTTAAACACTATTAACTTCGAGCTTCAAGGTAAAGGAAAAACTAATATTGAGATGATTAGCGCAGTAAACGCATTCAAAAGTAAATTGCAACTTATGATAGATCAACTGGAAAGAAAGAATCTGAAATATTTTCGGTGTTTGAAAGTAAGGATTCCTCAGTTGAATTATAATACGTATGAGGCTGAATTATCAAATATTTTGGGACGATTCGAAATGCGTTTTTATGATTGCAGTAAATTGGCAAATGGCTTTCAAAGACGGAAAATGATTCAGATCCTTTCTTGTCAGTAGATCTAACATAAGTTGCAATTTACTTTTGAATACATTTACTGCGCTAATCATCTCAATAATAGTTTGTCCTTATATTTCAGAATGACTTCAATTCCTGCAAAAGCAACAGTCATATCGGCATGAACGAAAGTCTCAAATGTTCCCGTCAAACGCGCCGCCCGAAATTTCTAGAAGAGCGGCAAGTATAAAAAACGCGGCTTTTCTTCCACGCGCCTTTTGCTGCTAACATTCTATTCAAAAGCGTGCCAGTATAATGAGCAAAAATTCTTCACCTAATTTTAATAGGATTCTAGATATCGTCGAATTCTGGAATACTCGAAAACTAAAAAGATAACTGAAATCCGTTTTCACCAATAAGCTTTCCCGAAAATCGGGCTCGGGAGGGGGGGATCATTTTTTCCTATCTATAATATTTCACATAGCTGCCGTAGTAAAACATGGAATTCGGACGACCCTGTACGTTCAATTCCAAAAATTTAATTGAAAAAATTCTGAATATTATTCCATACTTCACACTCGCACTATATATCATTTGTTCATTTACTATTTTGTAGTAACGTCGTTACTGTTCCATGTATTGCTTGATCTGAATATCATAACATACATTTTTCAATGACTGTTCTAAAAGGAATATGTTTTACAAACTCCCCTCTCTAACGTTATGATTTAGCAAGGTGCTTTTTGAACCAGAATGAATTCACATAATTGACAATCACGTCAACTGTCCTTATTGAAGCAACCCCAATAACTCCGAGCGTTGAGTCATAATTACTTCACACAATGCGAATTAGTAAGAATAACAAGTGGAAAGGGGCCTCGAGGGGGCAACAGCCGTAGCAACATGTCCAACGGGCTGTGAACCGCCGTCACCTGCTGTCGTTGTTTAATTAGAAATAGCCACCCGGCACGCGCCCCCACGTACTTATAATTTCTACCTCTGACCACTTAACCAAATATTAAAAATCAATTAGGAATACCTCATGGAACAACGTTGAGTTTTTACATTTATACTGAAGTATATAAAATAATTTGGTTTTTAACGATTCGGGAAAAATTCTGTTTTGATTATAAGACGCTTTGATCGAATATGTTCATAGATGAATATTTCCCAAGACTGTCCAATCAAAGATACCAACCGATGCGAAGAATTCATTTCTTTAATATATCTTGGACAAATATGTTAAATTCTAGCAATTTTTCGTTCTTCTTTCCACGAATTGCAAACCTGCTATACCGCATTAAGTCTGTTTACTCGCTTCTTGAAGAGGGCTAAAGTGTAGGATGTTGAGAAGACCGTTTTTTGTGCTAAATTGCAAGAAGACACCCTATACTCCAAGGGACTTTCTGGAAGCAACAGTCATCAGTGCATCAGGCGAAACGATACGTCGAAGACTTGGTTCAGGGGCTTATACAGCAGAAGGCCCTTAAGAGTTCTAGAGCTAACCTGGCAAAAAAAATTTAACAGACTTAATTGGTGTATAGATCACCAAAATTGGAATATTGAGAATTGGCGAAATGTTCTCCTTTTCGGATGAGATCAGAATTGGTGTTCGATCAGATGAACGCTGGAGTCGGGTTTCAAGAGGTCGTGGAAGACAAGCTAGACTCCGAGTAGCAAGACAAATTCCGAATTACCAAGGGGGCAGCGTGATGTTTTGCGGTGGCATTATGCTACGAGGCAAAACAGATTCGATTTCGTCTCCTGCGAGTGTAACGGCTAGAAATTACGTAGACCTAGTGATGGAGTCCATAGCGAGACACTGGTGAGGTGCCCACAGTGAGAATTTCACTTTAATGCAAGATAATGCTCTTCCGCATACTAGCAACCTAGCGCGACATAATCTTGAAACAGAGATAATCATTATTTTGGACTGGCCAGGTTGCTCTCCAGACCTAAATCCCATTGAACATTGATGGGATAATCTCAAAAGGAAAAACAGATCACGCCAAGATAATCCACGAAGCCTATAACAGCTTATCCAAGCCGCCACAGAAGAGGGACAGCATATCACCCCAGAGGAGGTTGCAAACCTGATCCAAAGCATGCTTAGACGGATTCAAGCTTGTATCAGGGCAAAAGGAGGTAATACAAGCTACTGAGAAAAAGCACCTACTTCGTGAGAAAATAATTTTCGATTTTTTTAATACATGCAGAAAGCGAAGATTTTCTTTTTTTTTTGTTCCTTTCTTAAAATAAACCTTAATTTATTCAGTTTTTCGATTGAAATATCTCAAAAAGGATCAATTCTAGCAATCCTTCGAAATTTCCAAAATCTCTAAGGTAATATTCAAAATATCGGGTGATTCCATATGAATTTGAGTTTGAAAAAACTTAGTAGGTAAACTCAAACGGAATCCGGATGACTTGCATCTTCTTAACACATATAGTTACTATAAAAATAGATTAGATCAGCTAATTAAAACAACCAGAAATAACTTTTATAGAGGAAAGGTCGAGTCTTGTGCAAAAGATCCAACTAAACTCTGGCAATTAATTAACAATAAAAAAGTACATGAAAATAGTGTAGAATCAGTAACGTTAAATTCTGGTGAATTGATCACAGATAAATCGGAAATAGCAGTGGCTTTCAACAGTTTCTCTGTAAAAGTTATCGCGCGAACCTTAATGAGAAAATTACACTGAAAAATTAGGCAAAAGTTGAAGAAATCCGTCATCCATATTCCTAGGGCCTATGACAGACTTCGAAATATTAAAGTTTATTCAGTCCATAAAATCGAAAAAAAATTGAATAGATAGCATTGGATCAGACACGTTGAAAAAGGTGGCCCCAAACGTTATTAGACCAACAAGTTTCATAGTTAACAAGTCTTTAAACTTTAAAAGAATGACCAGTAAACTCATTGCAGCCGGCATAAAATAATGCATTAAGAGTGATGGCAATTTATTTCGTGGTTGAAATGCAAATTTGGAATTCTATTCAATTATCTGCCCGCCTACATGACTCATGTTTATACATCAACGATAGAAAAGCATGGGGAATCTAGAGCAATAGCCCTCGACATCTCTAAAGCTTTCGATAGAGTTTGGCATGCGGCCTTGTTAAATAAACTTGCTGCATAAGGGTTTCCCGAAATATTGCGGGATTGGATGAGTAGCCTTCTTTCAAAAAGATCAATACAAGTTGTGGTCGACGGTATAACAGCTGATTGTTTCCAGTTGCAAGCAGGAGTACCTCAGGGATCCTTTCTTTCGCCAACCTTGTTTCTGTTGCATATAAACAATCTTCTGTCATCTACAGAGAACTAGATCTTCGGTTTTGCAGACGATTGTACCCTGGTTTCGTCTTTCAGTAGTATGCGGCCGATTACAACTAAAAAATCTCAGCGTCAGAGTTGTCAACAAATTAATAACTTAAACTCTGACTTACAGAGGATATCTGAGTGGGATCAGTTGAACCTGGTCAGCTTCAAAGCGAGCAAGACGCAAGCAACTACGTTTTCCAGAAAGGTCCTCGCAGGAGAACCTCCTCTAACGATTGAAGGCCGACAAATTACATCCGAAGATTCAATCCACCAGCTCGGAATAACGATCAACCCTAGGTTTTGCTGGCATGAACATATATCAGCAATAGCTAAGTCTGGATCAGCTTAACTTAGTTTTTTTTTCAGATCCAAGCGATACTTCACGTCATCTCAGATGTTGCTTCTATATAAGGCACATATTCTACCTGCTTTGAAATATTGTTCCCATGTATGGGGATTTGCGCCCAAATATTCGTTGCGGATGTTGGATTATGTGCAAAAACGGGATGTGCGCCTCATCGACCACCCGGAGATTACCCGTGATCTCCAACCGCTGGCTCTCAGAAGACAAGTTGCTGACCTTTCTCTGTTTCACAGATACTTCTACAGAAGATGCTCCAAGGAGCTGAAAGACCTCGTTCCGGAAAAACACATGTTTTGCCGCAACACTAGGCTGGCAAGGAATTCTCATCGTATGGCGGTACATTTAGCGACCCCTAGAACCTCTCTCTATAGGAATTCCTTCGTTTACAGGGCCGGTGAGCTGTGTAACTCGCTTCCGTCCAACATCTTCCCAACATCCTACAAGTTGGCCCTCTTCAAGATGAGAGTAAACAGACACCTCAATTCTTCCCAAGCGCCCACTCATATGGTGTAACAGGTTCGCCTATTCCTGGGAAGCGCGCTTAAAAAAAACACATTAAATCATCTTGAGAATTGAAAAAAAGTGATTTTTCTATGAACTCAACACTTTACACTACAATTCAAGATTCAAGTGATAGAAATGCTTATTTATTCTTTCATTTTAATTGTTTCGTGGTCCGAAGGGTTTTCAGGAAACAAATACAGGATAACGACAAAATAAATCAAAAAATTTAAACTAGCATTTCAATTTTTATATATGCTTGCAATCATGAATCAAATGTCGACAGAAGCGACCTTTCCTTTTTTCTTTTGATGGTTACCAATTGGAGAAACCTTCATGAATAAGAATTCTGGAGAGTAACAAAAAGAAACCGTAAAAATTTTGACCAATTACAAAAATTATAACTGTTATGAATTTATTTTTTCTTTCTTATGCCTTGTTCAGTAATTACGAGAAATTTCAGTTATTATTTCTGATAAGGTTAATTACCAGTCGTAAGATATGCAAAATCTTCAGAAGAATTATCTATAAAGTTAGCTGTCAAGAACGAAAATAACCATCACATTAACTCGCATAGTCGTGCTTTGGTATGTTCTAATTAAGTCGATACCTTGAAATTGTTAATTACATCATTTTATGTAAATGCGTGGGATTTTCATCAGTAACTTAGCATTTTCTTCCGTTTTCAAACGTAATGCATTTACAGTTTTTCTTAGAAAACATTGATGTCTCAGTTTTGTTGAAGTGCGTTCATATATAAGAATGTATTCTACTTAACATATTAACTTATTCTTTATTGAATTAGGGTACTGCATCGAAAATTTTCTATCCAGATTACTTGTGAATTGTTAATTTTCGTTTGTATAATATGATCTGAGACGAAATTTGGAACGAAATGGAAATGAATGCTATAAAAAATGGATCAGAATACTATAAGGTCAATGATCTTGACTATGAATGGAAGATGTCTTGCAACCAGGGGTGGAAATATCCGGTAGCAACAAGTGTTTTCGGACTTTTGTTTCCCATTTCTCATCATTGGTTTTATTTCAATTTCTTTGAGTACCCTTTTCATTTCAATTGTTTTCAAGAATTAGTGCTGGTGGAAATTATTCATCCAAATATCTAAACTTGTTTGTTGTTATTTCTTCAACGAGCTCTATTTCCGCCTTTCGGTCTATGTCACCTCACTAACCCGGAAATTTTGCCGAACCCCTCTCGTGTCGAGGGAAGGGATCTTCAATGTCCAACACATCTCTGTTAGACAGGACTGACAATTGTACATCTCCTCCGAAAGATGAACACTCGAGCGATTCCCAGAATCCGAAAAATCGCACCGACTTTGTGGGGATTGAACCCAGGTAACTCTGCGCAGGGGACGAGCATCATTTCCTCTACGCCACCGAGCCTGCGTATCTAAACTTCTGAATAAATTTTAATTTTCGATTTTGTGCGTTAATTTTTTGGCAGTCTATTCTTCTACTATTTTCATCTAAAATATGCACAATTCAATCAAAAAATTCATGCAAAAACTCTATGAACACTGTTTTTTCTATAAATTTGCACTTTTATTCCACAAATTTGTCTGCATACGTTATGGAGATATTCTCCATGGTAATTTTTGAACGTGCGATCTCTCAAATAATGTTTATTATGTTCGTCTCCAGAACAAAAACATTATGGGCTCCAAAAACAGAGTTAGCAATCTTCCATAGAAATAGTTTCTGATAAAAATTACATACAATTATGAAAACTGTATTCGAAAGATTGCGAACATTTTGAAGCATTTCAACATTTATTTGTCGGTAGGTACACTGGCATTATTCGTTGTAGGCAGTGAAAATTGAGTATAGCTTCATAAATTGTCTATTTCAAATATTTCCATAAGAAAAACAAATCAGGAGATTCTGTAAGTCATTCAGTATGTCCAATTCTCCATATTCTTGAAAAGTTTAATACACAAATAGAATTCTACTGGAGTTTCCATATCTCATTCAATATCGGACAGTATAAAACTAAGAATATGGTTCTACACAACCAATTTATATGGAATCACCCGGTATTTCACATTATTGATTATTTTTAACTATGGATCTTTGACTACTTGTGAAGAATGAAATTTTTGTTGTAAAAAAATTGAGATTTGAAACTGTGAATTTTAAAATTAAAAAAAGTCTCTAATCATAATTGATAATGCCTTATGTTGGATTGTCCGACGTGCAGAGGGGTCGAATAATTGCTCTGGTTGAATAGGGGGTGACACAGAGGGATATAGCGGCCACAATGGGGGTATCACACGGGGATATTTCAAAAACCTACCCCCGATACGTGAAGCTTCAATCTCTGCAAAATAGGCCTAGAAGAAGTCGTAGGAAAATCACTTCTGAAGAACAAGACCGCTTTGTGTGCCAAATTGCAAGAAGAGACCCTAGTTCGTCGCACCCTATACTCCAAAGGCAATTTCTGGAAGCAACAGGCATCAGTGTATCAATTGAAACGATACGTCAAAGACTTCGTTCAAGGGATTTATACAGCAGAAGGCCCTTGAGAGTTCCAGAGCTAACCTGACAACATAAAATTAACAGACTTAATTGGTGTATCGAGCACCAAAATTGGAATATTGAGAATTGGCAAAATGTTTTTTTTCGAATGAGAACAGAATTGGTGTTCGATCAGATGACCAAGCAGCAAGACAAATTCCGAAATATCAAGGGGGCAGTGTGATGTTTTGGGGTGGCATTATGCTGGGAGGCAAAATAGATTTGATTTCGTTTCAGCGAGTGTAACGACTAGAAATTACGTGGACCTAGTGCTAGCGCCCATAGTGAGACTCTGGTGAGGTGCCTACGGTGAGAATTTCACTTTCATGTAAGATAATGCTCCTCCGCATACCAGCAACCTTGCGCGAAATTATCTTGAAACAGAAGGAATTTTTGACTGGCCAGCTTGCTCTCCAGATCTGAATCCTTTTGAAAATTCATGGGATAATCTCAAAAGGAAAATTAGATCGCGCCAGGATAATCCAAGAACCTCACAACAGTTCATTCATGCGACACAGGATAGTGGTAGAATATCACGCCAGAGGAGGTCGAAAACCTAATCCAAAGCATGCCTAGACGGATTCAGGCTTGTGTCGGGGCAAGAGGAGGTAATACAAGCTGCTGATGTCGAGAAAAAAACACTTACTCCGTGAGGAAACAATTTTCAATTTTTTTACTACATTCGAAAAGAGTCCCCTATTTTCTCTCATTTGTTTCTTTTTTAAAATAAACCTTAATTCTTTCCTTTTTTCAATAGAAATATCCCAAAATGGATCAATTCTAACAATCCTTCGAAATTTCCAAAATCCCTGAGGTTATATTCAAAATATCGGGTGATTCCATATAAATTTGGTTGTGTGTATTATTCTCAATCGGTATCACGTTTTGATTTTTGAGGATTGGTAGTATCCATCTTTAAACAGCTGAACAGTAATGAAAAAGTATTGAAATTGTCTGCGGACAATGCCATGAGAAAGGGAAAGGTAAGAAGATGTACAATCACTCAAAACCTGAAAACCGATTTTTTATCACTAGGTACCTTTTCTTCGCGGGGGGTCTCATATTTGTAAAGATTCAAAATTATTCTTCCTATTTTATACAAATTCACCTGAGATATACATTTAAAAAAAGTTTATATTACAATTCGAAAATCATTATGCATTATGCTCAAAAGGTGCCAATAGAATATTAAAAAAGTTTTCAAGTTATTTTGATAGAAATCCGGATATTGGTAATGCCGAAATTAAGTTCGCTGCGATCTGTTTTCACCAATCAATTTTCCTCGAAAATCAAGCACGGAGAGGGGGGATTATCATTCTCTTTTTGCAGTATTTCACGTAGTTTCCATACAAACACATCGAAAATTGAATACTTATACAGTACTAAGAGTTTATCACAATAAGATTTATACTTACATTTCCAACCATGAATTAACGAACAATAAATATAATTAAGCATTCATCAAAGAATTCCAGAGTTGCTACCAGAAGACAATTATGAGCACTTTTAGTCAGTCATAGGAGTTAATAAGGTTGAAGAAGGTTTCAGCATGTGTTTGATGGATTAGAGAGTGCGTGATGATGAATCAAGTCCGGAACACAAATACTAATTAGTATAATATAATATAGTTTACCGATTGTGTTGTTGCGTGAGAAAGATTTGCTGTTATGTACTTATCAGGTAGCCGCTTGGAAATTAATACTAATCAGATTTTACTCGCTCGGGTTTTAGTCAGGTATAAATGCCTGCCAATGTAATGAGTTTATATCAAATTTCATCATGACATTCTCCAATAACGTTTCCATATTTCGATTGCAAAATTTATTCTGACAATTAATTTTACTTTGAAAAATTCCACTGTAATGGTAGCAAGAGTTTGCTGAATTAAGAAGTAGGAATT
This sequence comes from Cryptolaemus montrouzieri, assembly GCA_013387265.2. Classification (NCBI taxonomy): domain Eukaryota; kingdom Metazoa; phylum Arthropoda; class Insecta; order Coleoptera; family Coccinellidae; genus Cryptolaemus; species Cryptolaemus montrouzieri. The sequence goes on from JABFTP020000103.1 coordinate 35,338,572, forward strand.
TCTAAAATCACGTTTTTTCATACAACCCATTTTTTATGCAAATATAGGATGAGTACGCGCCAGGGAAATAAGTTTGATGAAAAAGAAGTGATTTTCACTACTTGGTGTCATTTATATTACAATATAAAATCCTAGTCTTCTTCCAGTTTGGAAATAAATGAGTCAAGGACTCCCACAAGACAGTATTTTGTTGCCCATTTCATTAATCATTCATTATCATCAGTTGGAAAAAGCTTTCAAGAACCCAAGAATCAAGATTCTGCAATATTTTGGAGCATTTATTGCTCCAAAAAAAATATTATCGAATGTCAGTATACACTTTCACAATCCATGTCTGATATTTCATTCTTATGAATAATCACGGTCATTTAATGTCAATATCTAAATCCTCTGTTTGCTCTTACTCGAATAAAGGAATCCAATTTCCAGACCACGTGAACCTAGCGGAATATTTCCTTACTCGCCATAGCTCTGTCAGATACTTGTGTATAATCCTGGATCGGAAATTAGTTTGGAAAGAACAAATAATGAAATGAAAACAAAATTCAGAAAATTTTCTCTATTTTCTACGATATGTCTGTCATAATACATTGGGTGCTGATCAGAACATTGCACTTTTTTTTCACAAAAGTTACATCAGATCCTTTCTAGATTACGTTTTTTTTTTATGCAAAAGCTAGCCATTCTCTCTTGAAGTATTTAGACACAGTTCAACGAAAGGCATTAAAAATTTGTCTTGGTTTTTTCGAAAACTCATTTAATTTATTGAGTGGATATTAAATTATATGCCGAAACTTGATCTCATCATCATCTCATCTGAAAAGTATACTAGAGATTACTTTCAACTTTTCCAATGATATTCATATGAAATTTGGGCTTCCCAAATGTAAAAATCGTTATATTGAAAAGGGAAAGATCACCTCTGATTATATAAAGAGTTCCCACATCGATATCGAGTCAATGTATCAAGGAGATACATATAAATATCTAGGATTTGTTCGAGAGAAGACGATTAACCATAGACTAAAGAAAATATTAGGAGTTTAAATTATAACAGATTTAGAATTATCATCATCTTACATCTTCTTTTGGAATTATTAAATGGTCTTAAACTGATCTGAATGAATTACAATGTAAAACGATGAAAATGATCTGTAAATGTCATAAGCATCACTCAAAGTCAGCAACCAATTGACAACCAATTGTAGACACAACATTGTTCCTTAAGTTCTTCACAAGGTATTTTGGTGATTTTTTATCACTATTAGGAAAGGAGATGCAGTAATTCTGAAATGGTTGATATGGTTATGGTGTATGGATTTTGTCAAAGCAATTGAGGTGAAAGTGCGAGATTATATGCTGAAAGATTTCCAGATCGCATAGTGCCGAACCACCAAACGTTTGGAAATCTGGAGAGGTGCCTCCGCCAGAATGGGTGCTTCAAGCCCAGGAATTTGGATCGAGGACGACAACGAACAGTAAGGACAGTAGAACGCAAAGAACAAATTTTGGACATGGTTGAGGAAAACCCACAATTAAGCACGCGGCGTTCAGGTTTGCAGTTGGTCGTTCCTAAAACAATGATTCATAATGACTTGAAGAAACAATTACTTCATCCTTATCACATTCAGAAAGTTCAGGAATTACTTTTCAACGATCCTGAGAATCGCCTAACTTTCTGCCGATTTATCCAAGACGAGAGAACTCAGGATGTCCACTTCAGTAGGAAATTATATTTACTGACGAATGCACTTTTAGTAGGTCTGGCATCGCTAACTTTCACAATGAACAAGTGTACAGTGTCGAAAATCCACATGCTTTTACAAGTACACATCATCAGAATCAATTTAAAATTAACGTATGGATTTCAGTAATTGAAATTCCATTATTGGTCCGGTACGTATTCCAGATCGATTAAACGGAGAGGCATATTTGAATTTTTTGCAAGAAACTTTGATGGATTTGTTGGACGATATTCCAGTACTACTACGTGCAGAAATGTGGTTTATGCACGACGGTGGACCCCCTCACTTCACTTCCTACATGCACAGTATGCGAATCGTTGGATCGGGGAGCTGATACTCCTGCAAGTTGGCCTGCACGATCTCCCGACTCGACACCGTGCGACTTCTTTCTTTGGGGTGCTTTAAAATCTAAAGTTAAGTCTTTTCTTATTGACACCCGAGAAGAGTTACATATGAGAATTTTAAATGCGGCCAACTCCTTCAAAAATGACCCTGAAGAAATGCCAAGGGTCCAATGTAATTTCTTGAAGAGGATTAACTCCTGTATCCAGCAAAATGGTAGAATTTTTGAACATTTACTTCAGTTGAATGAAATTTTGGGTGCAAACTGATTAATCGATATTCTGGAGTGATTTGTTTTTTCTTATTCAGTTTTCAACTGGCCAACCTGTTTTCATATTTTTAAATAGTCATTGTGAAAAACTCATTAAATTTTTTCTTCGAATTTTTTTTTGATTTCATTTGTTAACAAAGTTGTCAACATTACCGTTTTTTACGGCTAAAAGACAGAATGCATAGAACTGAAATATTGGAATTATATTAACAAATCATAGAGTTCCATTCTTAGTATGACAGTTGATTAAAGATGTCCTCTATGTCCTTGCGTACACATCGTATCAAATATAGATATTTTCATATATTGTTTCTTCTATTGTCCTGTTTCTCTTGAGTACATCTCATACAGTAATTGAAAGTATTATTTCCGAAGAATTGTTAACAAGAAACTTCTAACAATACCTTCTATTGAAAATTAAAAGTTATTATAAATCGTACGTTACTTAATTTTCTCTCTAAATAATTAACAACAGCATCAATCGCTCGTTTGAAAGACATTGTAAGCTTATCCTTGAAAGAACAAACAACATCTCGGCCAATACTTACTTCGAATCACAGCTTATGATTATTATATTCCATTAATAAATTCTTGAAGACTAGTCAAACTACTGGAAAACACAGGATTGGATTAGACAGCATTTTTAAGGTATTGAAATCTTGAAATGAGCATAAAGCAATATGACGGTGTTTTCTGATCGAGAATTTTTGAACATTGAAATTAAAATATTAATTCAAGTTGGTTGGTACTCTAGTGATCCTAGAAGAAAATATGCAACGGTATGAAACGAAAAGTAACGAAAGATTCATCAGTAAAACCATAAAAAAATATACATTTTACTCTAAAATAATATTTAGAGAATGCGTTCTCTCTACATGTGGCGTTTTAGTGACAACAAACTGTCAAAGCTGACAAGTTAGTTGAAAAATTGAACTAAACCGAGAGCATTTTCGGGCAATCATTCTCTCCACTTTTCAAAAACAATGATTTCAACATGAATGGTTTCTGCGCATTGAAGCACCAAGCCAGTTAACAATTTCCCGGAGAACGGAGAACTTAAACGCAGAAGGTTTACACTTAGCGACGATCCAAGGGTAAGTGAACCAAAAACAATGGTCACTTACGAAACTGTTAATAATGAGCGTTAGATTGTCTGGGAAGATCAGTAAGTAACATATCAAGAGATTAGGCATCTATGCGGATTTCGAAAACCTCAATACAAAAAAATTTAGCTCGAACAGAAAAAAAGGGGAAAATTAGTTTACCGGTGTATACCGCATCTGTTGACCGAGAAAGATAAAGCTCCGAGGGTGTATTAGTAACAAAAAATCCTGAACGCTTTTAACTTTAGAAAGTCTAAAAGCATTTACAATATCAGTAGTGATGAGCCTTGAATTTATGCATACGAGCCAGAAAATGAAATTTGTTTAGATATTCCAAGGGGAAGAAAAACCGACAAAAGTCATACGTGGTCGAAGAATTCCCAAGAAGATGGTAGCGACGTGTGTTTCGAAAGCAGATCATGTAGCAACACAAGTTCGCAAGATCGAAAAACAATTACTGCTGATTGGTACACAACCATTTGTTTTTCCCGAGTCGTTAGTGCACTGTAACGTGCTAAAATCACGTCACAGCTATTTGAATTTGAAACACCTTTTTCCAATCAACCCTTCATCTATGCCCAACAGTTACACTACTGGCTATCACTTGTCATTATCGAACCACAGTTCGACAGTATGACCTAAGAGAAGTCTAATGCGCATAGTTAGCTGTCACATTTTATATTCCACTTGCTTTAGAACTTTCACTTTTCACTTTCCCTCTTTCTTCTCCCGACTTTCAAACTAATGGGTTCAAGTTGAAAATCATTTTTGATTGTATTTGGAATAATTAAATTCTTTGAGAGTTCGCTATTGAAAATTCGAGCTATATCTATATCCTAATTATTGTGTAGTGACCTATATCAAAAATATAGGTCGTAGGTGGAGCCCAGAGGTCGAAATCTAATTTCTATCTGAAGCCCTGAAATCTAGATAAATCCTAGCTGAGGAGCTCTGAAGTTGGAATAGAGGTTTTCACTCCATACGTAGCACTAAAAATACAAGAGACTTTTGGAACTTGAACTCACATAGGTGATTGGAGACATATTCGTAGAACAAATTACACTTGCCCTCACTTGAATCTCTAAAATAGACGACCTCTACCTTACCTATTTCTTCGAGATCAATGATCTCTGCCTCATCTGTTTCTTTAGGAACAATGATTTGTTGACTATCACCAAGAAAAGTGAAATTAATTGTATATAGAAAAGAAGCATTTGTTTGTAAAAAATTGGATTGTAACGCTATAACCTTTCACTGATAATTCTAATGTTTGATTAAATATCTGCGTAGAAACATCTTGACTTTTTCTTCCAAGATCACAGTGACGAATTTTATTAAAGTAGAGTCTCATTGCTATATTTTCCTCTGTGCTTACCCAGTGGGGTAGTAATGATTCAGCACTTCTAGAAATCTCCCCCGAATGGCGAATCATCCTTCAACAAAATGCATGCAAGTTCGCATAGAACCCAAAAAACAGTTGAATATTCATTGCAAGAAAACATGTAATTGTGATATCCTACGTTAAGTCCGGACTTTAGTCCCAACGATATTTTAACATTCCCCAAAATCAAGAACGGACTGCGTAGTCAAAGGCCTTTTTGCTACCTAACTGCTACCAGAATTGGTTTGGACGAATAAAGAAGTGTACAAATATTCGCGGAAAACACTTCAAAAAACAATATAGTCTTTAGAAGATCTCAATTGTTTCATTCTAGCTCTATATGTAAAACTCAAAAATCATCCCTCATAAGCAGATAATCAAAAATATTTCAATTTAAAAAGTTGTGTAAACTTTGAAGACATTTTCCTGGGTCGCAATTCACGGGTTCGTTTCAATTCATTACTGCTATTTTGAAAAGTGAATGGAATTCAGATGTTGTTTTTAACAAGTTCCTCATACAAGATCCTATAAGGTTCCGTCTTGGTTTAGGTCTCATTAGGTAAGAGTATGCTTGTCGAATGGAGTTCTGTAAATAGTCCAAATTGTAAGGCTGAGGAAACTATAGGTCTATTAGTGAGATTGTATTAGATTGTTTTCTTGTTTGAGTTGGAACTTCAAAATTCTCTTCACTGACGTGATCTTTTCTGCTCTTTTTCTTTTTATTTTTCAGATCTATGTATCATACAACATCCACCATTCGAAGTTCTGTTTAAAATACAGAATAAACCGTTATTCTGTTTCTATTTTCTTTCCACAACCCACTTGCAGACTAGCTGTTACTGATGTACGAGCGACGGGAGAAATATGTTTTTCCTCAGGTTTTTCTTCATGTTCTTTCGAATCATGTTGTATGATTCATTCGTTTCTCCTCATTTTTTGACTTTACACTTTAGGGGCGATCGTGAAAAGATAAGCGTGATTATTTTTGACTCATACCGATATTTTACATAAGCAATAAAGTTTTTGTTAAAGTAAATCTTTATCTTTTCATTCGAAATGGTCCGTAATTGAAAAAGATAGGATTTTACAGGAAGCCGGTCCGAAATTCATTGCAAACGTATTTGCAATGATCATATTCAGAAACAAAGTTTATATTAAAATAAGTTATCACTTGAATAATAAAATTGAATTGAGCATAAATAAATAAAATTACCATACAATAAATGATAGTACTTTAGAAAAACTGATTACATAATAGATGAAAAAATAAAAAGCATTTGAAATTTTCGAATAACCATGCAGAGATCTAATAGCTTCCAAGGTCTAACAACAAGTTCTCTTCGTAATTGTCTTACGTCATATAAGAAAAAAGTATGTGATCTAATATTTATGAGTAATTACCTCTGATTTAATATCTTTTGATGATACTAAGTATACGAGCAATCTATCAGGTTAGATGAAAATTTCATAGAGCGTCACCTATATCCTAGTATCAGAAATATACTTTATTAAACGGATTCAACTCTTGCATAAAGCAATTGCACATGCAATTTCAAGCCGATATGTTATTGAAAGTTGAAGCGTCATAATGTTTTTTGAAAATAATAAAATTGAGCTTCGTAGCGTATTTTTCTCATTTCTTCGAAGAAGGCGATGCCTGTCATGCCACAGTTGTGGCTACCCAAGATATCGGAAATATGTTCCATGGAAACGAGTTCCACAGCATACTAGCCATGTGAACAAAATAATTTTTATAGAAAGATGTACGTGGCTGTGCTGATTGTATATTTTTTCTTTGCAACTTCATTTACCATGAAAGTATCTATAAAAAAGTGAAAGATCAGGAACCTACCACCTTTGGAGATCACGACAGAACTCCGGGAGGTTCATGAGGCGTAGTGCTCTCTTCTGGACACTTTCCAATAGATGTAATAAATGTTTCAGTGCGGTACCCCACACATGGGAAAAGTATTTCAGACCTAGTCGCACCTATCTTGATATAAAACTATCACCTATGATGGCGTGGAATATTGCTTACCCCAGAGAAGAAAAACTGAGTTTAGCAGAAGCGAATTTGCAATCGCTGACTCATGGTCATGCCAGCAAACTCCGGTGTTAATTGTGACGCTGAGTAGATGCGTGTTCTCTTCTGAGGGAATTCGATGTCTTAGAATTATTGAAAGAGATTCTTCAGCTGTGACTTTTCTGGAAGTCACTGCTGAAGTAACAATTTTAATGCAAACAAGACGTGTTCTTGTTTGCATTAAAATTGACTAAATTCCATAGGTATCACTCTGATCTCTTCTCCAAGTCTGAATTTAGTGACATGTTCTCCTGGTATCTTCGTCAGTTGGTCTCCTCACAAGTTATAGGAAGCTGACTAGAAAATTGTGTACAGTCGTCCGCAGATCCAAATATTCTGTTTTCAGTGGAGTACAGCAAATCATTAATCTGCGAAAGAAAAGGAGTTGGCAAGAGTATGGAGCTGTGGAGTACTCCTGCATTAACATAAAAAGATTGACTCGTTCCAAATGAATCATCACCTGAATCGATCTTCTGAAGTGAAAGCTACGAATCTAACCACTAAATTTTTTCGGGTATTCCATATAGCTTTGGATTGTTGATGTCCACAAATGCCTAATGTATGCAAGGAGGTCACCAGTTGATCTTTGTTTACGGAAACCGTATTGTCGATTACTGATGATAACCTGCAACTCGAGATATTTTATGAGCTTATCGTCTATCACTCTTGATGATTTTCGACTTAATGGGCAACAATGCGAATGGACGAAAATTTTGGGGTGGGCATTTTTTCCTTTCTCTGGATTCGGTTATACTTCTGCATTTTTTCAACACTCCGGAAACGTGTGGCTCTGATACGAAATCTGGAACATACTATTGCAAAAACTGCTATGTCTGAAGTACATTGGTTCAAAATAACAATAATAATTTTTTTGTGAAAAATAGTTTTAAGATTATGGGGAATGATAAATGTGTTGGTTGATGATGTCTCTTCGAAGACAATGGTCTGCAAATTAACTTCGGATTTTCAATGTGACCGTACAAGCCTTGAAGATGATCTTCAATTACGACGTCCTTCTGCAGAAACGATTAATTCTGTACATGAAATGGTTATGGATTACAAAGGATTGACCCATAACTGAGACTATGGTCATGTCAACTGGATGGTATTACACATCATGCAAATTGAATTAGGTCGAAGGAAAGTTGCTTTTCAAATAAGAATTAATGCGCGTTAAGTAATTGTTAGGCTTTGTTTTCTTCAAAAATTCAATTGATGAGGCTTTTACGTGATAGAAATCCATTTTCACAAATACAAGTAAACGGTGATTTCTACGTGTTTCGATACACATTATCTTTATCAAGAGCGAATGAATACTACAAATATGTCTTACTAACAAATTTTTATATATACTAAAGAGTCAATCCACTCAGAGCTATCCGTACTTGAACTAATGTTTAGAAAATAAATTTAATAAGGGTGAGTTATTTATGTCTATCATCTATCATTAAGAATTTCCGGTGAATACCTAAATCTGTTAATTTCAAGTGCTTCCAGAAGATTGAGATTTACACCTCTTTTGTCAGAATGTGAAATTTTGAATTCTGAATTGAAAGAGTAACCATTTTCCCTAAGATGATTTGAATAATTTGAATCGGTTTTTCCATTGGGCGATATTAGCAATAATGTGAAATACCTTCTTAAAAATTCAAATTTAAATATAGCGTTCAAAACATCAACAAATTTAGGTTCATTTACAAGGAATTATAAATCTCCAATTAATAAAGAAAATAAATCAGTTGTTTATAGATTGGATTGTGCAGATTGCAATTGTTTTTATATAGGTAGAACAGGAAGAAATTTTAATGTTAGAATCTCTGAACATAAACTCAGTTTCATCAATGGAAAAACCGATTCAAATTATTCAAATCATCTTAGGGAAAATGGTCACTCTTTCAATTCAGAATTTAAAATCCAACATTCTGAGAATAGAGGTATAAAACTCAAACTTCTGGAAGCACTTGAAATTCACAGATTTAGGTATTCACCGGAAATTCTTAATGATCAGGTAGACATAAATAACTCACCCTTATTAAATTTGAACATTAGTTCAAGTACGGATAGCTCTGAGTGGATTGCCTCTTTAGTAAATATAAGAATTTGTTAGTAAGATATATTTGTAGTATTCATTCGTTTTAGATAAAGAAACGGTGTATGGAAACGCGTCGATCATTTAATAATATATTTTAGTACAAATCATCGTTTACTTGTATTTGTTTTCTTCCCCTTCGCTCCACTTAATATATTTGCCGTTTCTACTCAATGTTTTTATTGCAGCTGTTGATGCCTTTCAGGAATGAAATATATCTATTGGAGAATCGTTGGAAAGGACAAGAACATTTTACCGAAAATAAAGTTATTTTTCAACCATAAAGTCGTTTTTACATTTCATTCCGGTAATGTTTCTACCAACTCCATAGAGGAATCCTTTTCTTGAAATTAATTATGATTTTCGAAATTGACTGTGTTAAAGTTGAAATTATTCGTTTCAAAGTTGTAATAGCATGATAAAATTATACAAATATACATCTTTCTTCAACTTTGAAAGTTCTTTTAGTCCAGCTCTGGATTTAACCATCATGACTCATCGGTAGCGTGTTAAATAATGAGGCTTCATTATCGAGATATAAGACTGCTTTCGGGATGATTACACAAATAGAAGATCTTGAAAAGTGCTTTTCAGACGGTTATTGGGCATTCACGCGTACAAAATATTATAATGCCGTTAATACTTCAATCCATGTTGCGATGACATTTTGTAGTTGATTCACAGTTTCGAATGACCAATTGTACTGTATGATGCAGTAATATGCCCACTTATCCACACATATTCTGTACATTTTGTATTGACTACTGATGTTGCTTTATCTCTGGAAATACTATCAAAACTACATTGTTTATGTTCTTTTCAATAATTTGAAAACTGATGGAAAGATACAAATAGAAATCAATCAGTAAAAATTGAAAAAGCAAGTGAAGAAAAATTGATTATATAAGGTGTCCCCCAAGGAACGGTATATGATCCGTTGATATTTTCGATTTATACAAATGAACTCTTTTCTATACGTATAAAAACGGAAATTACAGTTTTGCTGAGGAAACATATCTATTCTTTCAAGAACAGCCATGGAATCAATTGAAACAAATCCTTGTTCAGTCACGTCATTGAATATTTTAATGAGAAATAGTTAATAAACAATATGGAAAAACACATTTCATACGCTTTTTCCAGTTTGAATGGGAATGTATCCTTATAAAAACATGGAACATGACAAAATAGCAATTTCAAAATATGTAGAGCTTAATGTGTCAGAAAACAAGAATAAAAATTGTGTGATATCAGATAACTGAGCATCACTATATGAATTGAAATTCTGTGCCGCGACCACGATTTTCAGTATGTCTCAAGTTCCAATGCGTATTGTGCAATTTAAAACAACCGAACTGTTCGCATTTTCTTGTTTGAAGAAAGTTTGAAAATAGAAAGATGAATCGATATTTTACAAAATAATACGGAAGATACGTCTCATTATCTATCTGCCTCTAAACATTTATGTTTGTTATCAACATTGGTGATTGGTGATTTGCAAATGCGGGATACCATCTTTGACCTCGTTCTTTGCCACATTATTTCATCTGCAGAATTTTTAAAAACAAAGTATACCATAGTCCATCACAACAATGGAAGAGATACCAGATTATTTTGGCCCAAACAAGCATTTCAGGTAACCCACGAAGGTTGTTTTGAACAAAATGGAAATGATCTGGAGTATTTGATGTAATAACTCCATTTCATAATGAACTTCGTTAATTTAATTTGTTTTTGTTTCGAAATAACTCACTATTGACAGGAAACAGTGAAAAGCTTTCTTTTTCTTGAAAAATAAATTTCAATCTTCTTATTTGTCAATTTCACAAAATTACTCCATCATGTTGTTCTCCACTTTTTCCAGAAATAATTAAAAGATTCGTGAAGTCTGCATTCGTGTATACGAGGTATGTAAATTAAATTCGCAGAAAAGTGCCCGGACGGAAGTACATAAATACTTGAAAATACCTTATATTCCTTCGCAATAGTCTTCCTCGAGTTCGATACACCGACGCCAACATTGACAACACCCTGAACTTCAATGTAGAATACTGCGTTGACTGTCAGACCTGCTGGAACGTATTCGTGGTGTACAACTCCAATAATATCGAAAAATGCGATGAGTAAAGATTTCATTCTTGATTTTGACATTCTGGCTTTCGTGAGGCGCTTACCTCCCTGCTCTATGCTCTGCCTTTTGGTCTCAAGGTCGTATTCGAACACCCAAGACTCGCACCAGTGATGACATTCGTCAATTCGAGAAATCATGTCTTGACAGATGGACAATCGGAGCTCTTTCTCCTCTACTGTGAGCACCTTGGGAACCATTTTCGCACACAGCTCACGCATTCTGAAATCTTCGTATAGCATCTGCTGGATCATCTCTTAGTTGATGCCCAACTCGTCTTCCAACATTCTAAGGCTTACCCGACGGTCACCGAGCTCTCGCGAGCGAGGTTTTGTGCGCTTCGAGTGGTGAAGGGAGCTCTCTTGCGCTGATCATCCTTCACTGACTCTCTGCCGCTTCAGTACCGTTACACCAAAAGTTTAATCACTATTCTTTGCTCAGATATTTCATCTCTCATCTTTACGACGGTGGGTGATAACAGGTCAATGTTCAAAGGACAATGAAACGAGAAGTATACAACCGATCAACACGAAACAGGCTGACGCATAAATGAATTCTGTTTCGAATGAAACCAATGCGAACGCTGCAGAACTACCAACTGCCACAGCATTGCCAACTTCCGCGAACTTAATTGACATAACTCGTACTACTATAATGTAACAGCCTAGCTCTGTTTATTCCGTCGAAAAAATTACATTCACTTGATGAAACATTAATTGTATTTTCCAAAGCTCATTGCTTGTTTCAATTTCTTTCTCTTCACAAAAGGTTTCTTCTTTTTTATGTTTTGATGAAAAATTATTTTCATTATATTCCTCTTATTAACTTCACTCTGAGCTTCACCTAAGATCAATGGATTCCATATTTTGGGATTTGGCGGTTGCTATATAATTTGAATAACTGATATCAGTACTTGATATTTCTGAAATAAATTTAAAGCTTTTTACGTTTACTTATAGAACAATACGATCAAATATTCAATAATCACACAGTGAATTCCAACCTTCTGAATTTAAATACGCTACACCAATGAAATAACTTGCAGTTTTCTGTTGATGAGGTAGCCGCAACCCTCAGGAGTTTGTACATAAAGAACGAGCTGAGCTTGATATAATTCCTTTTCTCTTTGTTGATTCTTGCTCGTTTTTCTAGTATATCACTTGCTATAATTCATACTGAATCGCTAAAATACACTTTCTTCTAGAGCGTTGGAAGCATTGTCCCTATATTCAAGGGTAGTAACAAAAATCTGGTTTCAAACTCTCGCCCATTACTAAACTAAACGTTCTTAAGAAATTTCCTATTTGGGGCCCTTACTATTTATTATTTATGTAAATAATGCATTCCGATGTTTTTATTAAAATGGAATATAATTATTTGCTGATGACCTCAAGATTTTCCTGAAAGTTATTCACTGTCGGTGTATTTCTGTAGATTGAATTGAACAATTTTACTCTTCTTTACGAGAATAATCTAAATAAATGTCGAGCAATGTCTTATACTTACGGAAGGAATTTCTTAAGACATCCTTACACCGTAAGGAACACTCTTTTATCTAAAAACGACACTATAAAACATCTGGGGAGATATTTGATTCGAAACTCTGGTCATGTCCACTATATCGTTAAATCTAAAAAGCAGATGTTCGGTTACCTTACGAGACATTGAATATTTTAGTAAGCATTACTAGCCCTCAGTTTTGCCTATATATCTGATTTTGGTGAACTAAACTTTGTTTCGCCTATTTGGAATCTCACATACTCATTTATATACATTCATATCTCAGCAGATATTGTGGAATGTTGACGTACCTGTAATTGCTCTGATAAACTAAGTCTTTTCCTATCGTTTAATTTTTCTATAGTGTTTTTTTAATAATTTCGGCAGTTAATCTATCAACTCAGTGTTCATCGAGTAAGCATAATTTCCTTATCTCCATATTATAACACTGCATATTCTATTCCACCTCTCGAAATTAATATATACGGGGTGCTTCAACGAAAACTAAACAGAGGCTATATCTACCAAGATATTCATTTCTGATCAAAACGCAAAAAAAGGTCAATTTTTTGTTTCAAGGGGGACATCTTTTGGGGTACAATACTTGCCTGAAATATCAACCCCCTAAGCGGGGGTTGCAAACCTTGAACATTTTGAATAGAAAAGATGGGTAGAGTGATGACCCAAAAGAAAGTTGGTATCTTTGTCTACATTGCCTTGAACGAATTTCCATTTTTAATTGAAAACTGGAAAAGATACAGGGTGAGCAACTGAAAGATAGGGAAGACTATTTCCATGAGACTATTCAAGTTTCCGGGAAGTAAAATGGAACAGATCCATACTGATCAATGGCAGTCATCATCAAGTACCATCCTCATCTCGAATTTCAACCCCCAGAGCAGGGGCGACCACCCTTGAAAATTTGGAAGAGGGTAGATGGGTCGAGTGATACCTCGAAAGAAAGGTATTATTTTGGTCTGCATCCCCGTCAACGGATTTTTTATTTTTGATTGAAAACTGTAGAAGATGGAGAGTGAGCTACTGAAATTTTCAAGGGCTGTCACCTCTGCTCCAGGGGTTGAAATTCGAGATGAGGATGGTACTTGATGATTGCTGCCATTGATCAGCATGGATCTGTTCCATTTTACCTCACTGAAACTCAAATAGTCTCCCCTATCAACCCCCTAAGCAGGGGTTGATATTTCAGGCAAGTATTGTACCCCAAAATATGTCCCCCTTGAAACAAAAATTGAAATGTTTTTGTGTTTTGATCAGAAATGAATATCTTGGTAGATATAGCCTCTGTTTACTTTTCGTTGAAGCACCCTGTATATTACAAATCGCCGATTCATTACCAGTTTCGCGAACAACAGTATTGCACGTGGAGCGTTGGAGGGTACATCTGTTCCGGAGCATTAACTGTATTATCTCGTAAAATCAATTCCTTTCATTTTAATAGCCATTCCATCTGTTTCCTATCTTTCCGTGGCCTACCTATCCAAATGTGAAAGTCTTTCATATCGGTCCATGGAAGCGAAGTGTGTCTCAACCCTCACCAATTCCTTTACTCTATACAGTTTTACTTTTTAATTGTTTAGATCTATAGTGGCCTAGCGATCTAATTTTTCTTTTGCTTTTGTTTGAAAGAAATATTGATAATGCCGAATAACTCTCCCTCTTCTCAAAATCAATCGAAAGCCAAGAGCTAGCTATAACCTGCGAAACTTCTATTCAAGACTATTCAAGTTTTAGTGGAGTAAAATGGAACAGATCCATATTGATCAATGGCAGTCATCATCAAGTACCATCCTCATCTCAAATTTCAACCCCTAGAGCAGGGGCGACCACCCTTGAAAATTTGGAAGAGGGTAGATGGGTCGAGTGATACCTCGAAAGAAAGGTATTATCTTGGTCTGCATCCCCGTCAACGGATTTTTTATTGTTGATTGAAAACTGTAGACGATAGAGAGTAAGCTACTGAAATTTTCAAGGGCTGTCACCCCTGCTCCAGGGGTTGAAATCTTTTGTTTGAAAGAAATATTGATAATGCCGAATAACTGTCCCTCTTCTCAAAATCAATCGAAAGCCAAGAGCTAGCTATAACCTGCGAAACTTGCAATAAAAGTTTTCACGCTGCATGTGTCAACTATACAATGTCTGACATCGACTACTTGCGTGATAAAGCCTTTCGTATCAAGTTGAGGAGTTATTCTTCATCAACCTCCACAAATGAATCTTCCGAGGACCAACCTATGACAACAAAGCATTTCAATCAGCTGATGAAGAAAATGACTGAAATGTCTGATAACTTGGCCTCCTTGAATACATCCTATAAAGATCTCACGAACGATGTCGCGGAAATGAAATCTTGCCATACTGTTCTAGAGATCGAGATGATGTCCTGTAGAGCATTTTATCTCCCTCACTGATCACCAAGCTCAACTAGATTCTAACAAATCTAGGTTAGACCAGTTAGAGAATCAACATGCATCGCTTACTGCTGAAGTCAGCTCATTCAGCACCGATCTTGACAGTCTTAGAGATAGTATTTCTCTCGATAATTCCTGTGGAAGTACAGATACTGCAGAAATTTTTGAGCGCGTGAGAAGAGCGAATAACATTATAGTGAAGAGTTAGTCTGCAACAAACCCCTGAACTGAACGAGATTGTTATTATTGTCGGTCATATCGATTCTGCCGCAGCAAACTCAATTGTTGAAGTGACTCGAGTAGGATTGGATTCTCTCTGTCTCTAGAAAGTGACATTTCCCAACCCAGCTTCAGCTCAGAAAGTATTGCGAAACAAAAAGTCTCGTTTCAACAATAATTACTATAAAAACGTCCGGATCACAGATGACTTAACATTTAAGCAGTCCGAGCATCTCAAAAGTCTTCGCTTGGAGTTGAAGAGAAGGCAGGATGCTGGCGAACCTAAATTGACAATTAAATATAATGAGGGATTACCATCTATAGTCTCTAACTCTCAAGCGTCAAAGAACTAGAAAATGGTGTCAATGAATGGTCCTTCATGTATACTAACCCACGATCGTTACTATCTCAACTTCTTGCGTTTATACGAATACACAAACCATTCCTCATCTTCATTATTGCATCTTGGCTCCAACCTCACACAAGTGATCAACAATACTCACTTTCAAATTACACGTTGTATCGAAGAGATACTACTACAATTGGACATGATGGAGTTTGCATTTATGTTATCAACCTGATTACAGATCATTACAAAATTAACGTCTCGTCTTCTCTTGATACACCTGGCATTGACAATATTTTTTCGAATATTCCTAACAAACATTTCAAAATTTGTGAGGGATGTATTTATCGGCCTCGGCTCTCAACTTTTGACGATACTATTTTCGACCACTTGATACAATTGTCTTCTTCGACGAAGCATTCTCTTTTTGTTGACGACTTCAATTGGCCGGATGTAAAGTGGCCTATATGTCCCTCCACTTTACCTTCTGTTAGCTCTTACAACTTCGCTACTAAAATATTGAGCTCTGACGTTCACCAACTTATTGATAGACCAACCCGTTATCTTCTGGGTAATAAACCATCAACTTTGGATTTGTTTTTTGTGAACGATATTAATTTGCTCTCATCAGTTGATTATCTGACTCCTTTCGGTCGGTCCGACCACGTAGTTCTTTAATCAGGAATTCAGTTCATTCCATCAGTCCCCACCAAACCTGACAAAAATGTTCACTACTGTCGATTTCCCAAAAATTTAATGAAGTATTTGAAGGTACTGACTGGAAGGTGGTTTGGCCTGTGGATGACATTGAGGCTATGTGGAAGCGTTTTCTGTAGATATATAATTCCGAATTGGAGAAGTGTTCAACTAGAAGGGAGGTAGTCAGCATTCCTAGTAAATCCTGGATTGGCCCAAACATTCTGAAATATGATGATAAGTCATAAGAGAACCATATGGCAGAGGTATTTACGTAGAAAGCGAGAAGCTGATTATAGAAATCATCGTAACTTCTCCAAAAAGCTGAGCAGCGAAATTGGTCGATCTAGAATAACAACATGGACTTGCTGCCTCAAAAAATAGAAAGAAATTTTTCAGATATATAAGACCTAACACGAACACTGAGATATCGGTGCCCCAGGTTCGCAACTCAACGGTACAGGTCAGTGAAAATTCTCAAGAAACTGCAGAGATACTGGCAGCCACGTTTGCATCCTCCTTCACTGTAGAACCCCAGGGACCTATGCCACCACTTATGTTCCAACCATGCGCCAATAGTCTGTGTGAGATAAGCTTCAGCCCCGCTTTGTTTGAACAACTGAGCGTTCTGGATCCGTCTTCTTCACTTGGAATTGATAGTTTATCTTCTAATATTCTCAAAAATGTTCATCAAGTCTGGCTCTTCCCTTATCCATTGTTTTTGAAGAGTCGTTTCGATCAGCAGCCTTACCTAGTGACTGGCCTATCGCATAAGTGATTCCCATTCACAAAAAAGGAGATAAACTTTCTGCCGATAACTATCGACCGATCAGTCTCATTTCCATTGCTGCTAAGCTTTGCGATCGAATGTTTTGGATGGATTTTGTTTCCATCAATAAGCTTATACATGAGCAGCAACACGGTTTTCTTCCTGGGCGTTCTGTGATAACGAATTTACTCAAATGTATAAATGATTGGAGTAAGTCAATGGGTAATATGATACCTACCGATGTTGTTTACCTAGATTTTTCGAAAGCCTTCGATAGAGTACCACACGAGCGCTTGTTGTTCAAACTGAAAAACTGTGGAATTCAGGGACCTCTTTTCGCTTAGGGGCAGGAAATATTTTGTCAAAATCAAAAATTCCAAATCTTCGGTCAGATCGGTTACAAGCGGCGTTCCTAAGGGCTCTGTTCTGGGACCTATTTTATTTCTGCTCTACACATCTGAGCTTCCATCACTTCTTTCTTCGACTTGCTATATCTTCGCGGATGATACCAAGATCTACAATGTTCCTTCCCTTAGTTCAAACACTATTCAATAAGATCTAGACTCTTTATCGCTATGGTGTTCTGACTGGCTGTTACCAATCAATGCAGATAAATGCAAAATCCTCCAAATTGGTAAAAACAACTCAACAGCACCCAAAAGCAGCTTGATCTTGGCGTAACTGTTACAGATGACTTAACGTGGTCTGAACATATTCGGAATGTGTTCATCAAAGCTTCCCGTCTCACCTACCTACTCGAAAGATCTTTTGGGTGTTGTGAACCAAAATCTTGTGCTTTACTCTATAAAACTTATGTACGACCTATAATGGAATTCGCTGGGCTGATTGGGTCTCCTGTTTTGAGGAGGATTGTGAATCTACTGGAGTCAATCCAAAGAAGAGTGACAAGAATTCCCTATGGCCGCTTGAGACTATCTTATACAGAGAGACTAAAAATTTTCGGTATCCCGTCTTTTGAGAACCGCCGTCTCCGGCGAGACCTCATAATTACTTTCCGATCATTGCGATCTCTATTCACCTGCGACCTCTCAAATATCTTTCCACTGAATCAGAATAGACACCTTAGAAGTCACAACTTTAAATTGCATAAGGAAAATTCCAAAACTACTTAGCGCCAGAGCTTTCTTCCAAAACGGGTATTCTCCAGATGGAAATCGTTGCCAAACAGTGTCGTTGAAGCTTCTACTATCAACGCTTTCAAGAATTCCCTCGACGAGTGGTTGACCGATAAATAACAAACTCTTTAATAATATTTCATATTGAATCTCATATAATTTCGTTTTCTCTTTCTTATATAGGAAAAAAAATTGTATTCATTAATTCATTGAGTTAACTATCAGTTATGTTGGTTTCATGCGCCAACACTTCCAATATTGTTTTGATTTATATAACTTAGAATAGGCACCATTGTTTTTTTATTTCGTATTTGAGTCATAATATGCAAATTTGCCTTGACTCTTAATAATTGTTTAATGATAATAATAATAATTGATAGACTTCAAAAAGTATGAAGAAAGATTTTTGACATTTCTTGGCTATAAATGTGACTTTCGCTTCAACACTTATGGGTCTTATAGCGATCGTTTAATGCATAGACATTTTGTTCATATATAGACTTATTAATAGTCAACACGATTGTAAGAGTATTCTTAATGTTGTAACTTTTCATGTGCTGACCTCTCCCTTAATAGTTTCTTTTTACTTACCACTGAGGAACACAAACGGTTTGGTTCCAGAAAGAATCCAATTCCAAAGAAAAACCGGGCTCGCGAAAAACTCATTAGCGGACAGTCCAAATGGGTATGCCACGTACATTTCTCTATCAAAATTCTTCTGTTTGCAAGGCTGGTAGTCCATTGAATGTTACATCTGTTTTGCATTTTTTAGAGGACGCAATTTTATATTTGGGATATGTGGGGGCTTAAAAGAAGCTTAACCACAAGTTTGTGGGGTTTCCGCCCCAGTTCCCGGGCGCCATCTTGGAAAAAGGGGTGCAAAAACCTTTTTCGCGATATCTCGGAAAGAATTCTCAAAACTTTTTGAGAATGTATTTACAATAAAAAAAAGATTATAAAACTAAGTTAAACATTTTGTTTTGACCGGATTCTCATGAGCATTGTCGAACCCGGTCAACTTCGGAACGCTGTCAGTGTTTGAATTGAATGAAATTTAAAAAATCAAAGAGAAAAATTTTCCTCGAAGACCATCTACAAGATTGGTCTGAGATAATTTTTTGGTAAGATGTTTAAAAAAAAGTTATAGAGCAAAAAAGAAAACTTTTATGGAAATTTTTTCATTTTTCTGCAAAAATTGTAGGAGCATATTTGTAGGCAAAGCAATTTGCTACAAATTATGTCGCAACAAATTTTCTGCAAAACGTAGAGTTTCCGAGATATCGTGCAAAATGTGTTTGCACACTTTTTTACAAGATGGAGGCTGGGGGACAAGGGCGGCAACCCCACAAAGTTGGGGTTAAGCATTTATTGACCCCTTCCACATGTCCCAAAAATAAAAATGCGTCCTCTAAAAAATGCAATATTCGGGCTATAAATTGTAAGATTTCAAAGGACTATAGTGTGATTTGGAAGTCGCTTGCATCGAACATCTTTCCTATAACTCACCTCTTGGTCTTCTTTAGGAAGAAAGTGAACAAACAGCTTAAACCATCTTGGGCGGCAACAACTATAGCATGACACGCATCGCCCCCTCACGAGACTTAAGCGTTGTGCCATCAAATCACCAATATATCGTATACTTCAATCTTCTACCTCCTGCAGTACTGATGTTGACTTTTTCATTAATAATAGGACAGTAATGAAAAAATACTAAATTTATATATTGAAATTAAATTAACTTTGTTTTTCCATTTTTTGTTACTCTTTCCTGCTTGTTTTGCCTTTGTGACGGTTGGATATTGAATGGGGTTGCTTATTTTAAATTGTTAAATAGTTTTTGGATTTACTTATTTCCTTATGTATTGATGGACCTCAAACTTTTTTTTGTGTAGTTGGAACTGATTTTACTTTTTATTTCAATTTTGATTTTGTTATAGTTTTATATTGTTTCTGTTGGAATTATAATGATTTTGTGATTTTTGTTTTTATTTTTGTGAATTAGTGAATACTGATACTGTCTATATTCCATATGATGAACTAAATGAATTAAAAGACATATACTATCTTCTGAAATGTTGAAATATAGGCAACACATTAGTTGTTCCATGTTTTTATTTTTGCCTCAAAAATTTAAGTAATTTATGTAACACTCGTTTACAGAGTGCTTAAATTTTACGGTCACGTTTCTAATTTTGTGCATAATGAGTTTAAATACTATCGTATTTTGTACTACTTCTCCAACTGACATTATTAGTGTTTCTTGTACATGTTGTTCATTTTATTTGGATTTAAGTTCCACAACTTTGAGTTTTCAAAGGGTCCATTTCTTCTTAATTCTCTCTTTTAAATTTCCGTACTTGTTGCAATATTTTATCGAAAGAACGCCTAATATGAAATATTAGATTATGATTAGAATTTTCAATACATTCTAAACGATACTGTTGATAATAATAATGAATTTTTGAGTTTTCAGTCCCTTCACCCTCTGAGTTAACTGAATTTCTTCAAAATAATATTCACTAAATGTAATTTTGGTGTGTGAAGAATAGGAAAACAGTTACTTTCTATATAATAAGGAATAATACTATATATGTTCCAATTAGACCAATTAGAAACAATTTTTTCAAGGGTTTTCCGTCTAATCTATCCTTTCAATAGCCTTTGAAAACAACCATTCAACTATGCGTTTAAATTTTTCCAATCGGATGAAAAACTCTGTATATTTTCAGGAAATCATGTTGAAAAATTGATAAAATTTTCTTAAGAAAACGTCAATATTCTTATTCATTCAGTTGTTGTCGGGTGAAGGAAAATTACTGTTAGGAGATGTTTTTGTATTTTAGGAGTATAGAGACAAATACATAAATCAAGAATAAAAACTTAAAAGTCCTTTATTTTATCATCTAATATTAACATGTATAAAGCTCGTTGAGCCTCTGAGTAAGTTTATTGCACAAAATAATGCATTTTTCTTACCCAACAAAACATTTACATCTTTTAAACATCCATACTCGTAGATACTATAGATGAATTCAACAGTCACTTGATGTTTATATTACATAAAGCTGTAATTCACTAAGTAGTAGATTGTTCCTCAAAAATACTAGATCTAAACGACACTTAAAAGCGCAATAAATTAACAATTCTGCTATAGTACACTGTATATCACAATATATACTAAGTACTTCGTTTTAAGATTAAGTGGTGGATATTTCACTAAGTTAAGTTATCTTATAATATCAGGTCGATACCTTTCCCTTACTGATAATTTTCATTGGGAATTTTTTAGGTAATGTTAATTCTATACATTTGGATATCCACCACTTAACTTAAGAAGATACATAGTAATGTTTGGGGGTATTTATACATGAATAGTGTCTTCGTCATCCGAGGGTGATCGCCTACCATTCGTACCCGGCGACCCTGGATCCAATGGAGTGTCTGGACTGGGAGATCTTGGTGATGGACCCTCAGGTGTTTGGTTGCTATAGTAACTGGATAAAGTACTTAAAGAACTACTTGCAGCTAGGGAACCAAGATGAGCGCTTGGGCCTGGAATACCTAAGCCCATTGTTGGAGGGTATAACCGGTACGGGAGGGGTTTCTGCAAAGTAGCTGCAGCAGCAGCTGCAGCTTGTCTGTAATATAAGTCTGCTGCACTGGGTGGTGCTGTGGGACCAGCTGTCTGAGGGGGGTACCAGCAACCATAGGCTGGAGCGCCGTATAGCCTTTGAAAAGCAGCGTAGTTTCCTGCTTCCGCCAGAAGTTCAAGGCCAACAGCTGTCTGCCGTTTCCATTTGGTTCTGGAAAGAAGAGAGGAAGTTTTAGAAAATTTTCTGGAATATCAATCATACAATATAAAAAATATGTCCCGCATTGTTTTTTGTTTCATAGTTTTGGTAGCTCACGCCGTTCTCGACGTATATCAATTTTTTCAAAAAGCAAAAATCGATAATATTCATGTAAAACAAGCTAGACTTTTGAATTAGGTGTTTTTGTAATTGGATATTAAATAACAAAGTTGGTATGCATTTCCGGTGAAGATATTTCAGAAATAGAGTTTCGAATCAGCTGAATGAACTACCAGAATTTTAGAACGATAGCATTATTAGTACTCCAAAAAGTCTAATAGGCCACTCAAGTCGGGATACCCTGTATATATATATATATATATATATATATATATATATGAAATTTTTGACCTGTCCTTTGGATGTGGCTCTTAAAAATCAAAAACTAGCATTTTGTCAGAAGAATATATATTAGGAGAATATCCTAATCCTATGATGATTCCAACCCTGAGTGGTGATTTAAATAAATATATATATATATATATATATATATATATATATATATATATATATATATATATATATATATATATATATATATATATATATATATATATATATATATATATATATATATATATATATATATATATATATATATATATATATATATATATATATATATATATATATATATATATATATATGATATCATTGTCTGATGATGCTATAGTATGTATATATTCTGGTAGATTGATATATTCTCATAACATTTAACGTTATCCTAATATATAATTACTCCAGGATATGTTTTGATTATAATCATTGCCTGGCAATGGTATTAATTACCGGGTGGTGGATTTATATTATTTCATGAAATCAGTTTGATTGCATGAACAGATATATGGGCAACTCGTCGGGGTAAAACCCTATATATATATATATATATATATATATATATATATATATATATATATATATATATATATATATATATATATATATATATATATATATATATATATATATATATATATATATATATATATATATATATATATATATATATATATATATATATATATATCGTCGGGGTTTTACCCCGACGAGTTGTCCATAAATCTGTTCAGATACTTGATTCAAATATTTCAAAGCATTCTCTGTTAGTTCTTGCAAAATCATCAAAATTCAATATATTCCAAAATTATTTCGGAACTATAAGAGATGGGTATAGTACATGCTGAAACAATTCCATCTGAAATTTGACGCTTCATCTGATGGCGATATAAAAATTGGCACGTCCTATTTGAAAAAATTGAGTTATTGCTGTTTGAAAAAGCCAAATTGAAAAATCATACAAAACAACACAATAAACATTTGACATGTGTAGACCGCTTAAAAAATTCCTTGATTCTTCTTCTATCCACCCAAGCAAAAATTGTGTCTGTAGTGCAAAAGATCTACGAGCTACAATTTTTTCAAATGTTCCTCAAATATCGAGTTTATAACAAAAATAATTAAACCTGTCAAAAGTTTTGACAGATAAGTGCCAACAACTTGAGTATTTCATGCCTTGCTCAAATGTAGGTTCTAGATGTATAATCAAAAAGGTAGATTGCCATTTTATAACAAAGTGATGATCCACTTCCGGTATAACCGGAAATGGTATCACTTCGAAAATAGTTCACTTCAATTGAAATCGCTAGTTATGACCGCGTGACAGTCCGGTGGATATATATATATATATATATATATATATATATATATATATATATATATATATATATATATATATATATATATATATATAGGGGTTTCACCCCGACGAGTTGCCCATATATCTGTTCATGCAATCAAACTGATTTCATGAAAAATATAAATCCACCACCCGGTAATTAATACCATTGCCAGGCAATGATTATAATCAAAACATATCCTGGAATAATTATATATTAGGATAACGTTAAATGTTATGAGAATATATCAATCTACCAGAATATATACATACTATAGCATCATCAGACAATGATATCAATGTACCAACGAGTAGTGTCAGAATCTTTCTCCCCGGAAAAATCCAGTGTACGGACCTTAGTCAAGTAACACTGAATTCTACTCATTAATAGTTTCCTTTGTGTGAAGTGGTGAACGATCGAATAGAATACTGCTCTGAATATAAATATGACAAAATTGTCAGTTAATTATATTACATTTATATAAACAAATAAATGAAATATGAAATGAGATTCTGAGCAGTATAAACTAAAGAGAAAACCTATGACTCTACCTCATTATGTTTTTCGGAAAGAAACCTACGAAGAATATTACGAGATTTGATGTTTGTTATCTTTTGTAACTGTTCAAACAAATTTTTCTTCAGACCAAAAATCTCAATACTTTT
Source organism: Cryptolaemus montrouzieri (assembly GCA_013387265.2). Lineage (NCBI taxonomy): Eukaryota > Metazoa > Arthropoda > Insecta > Coleoptera > Coccinellidae > Cryptolaemus > Cryptolaemus montrouzieri. The sequence goes on from JABFTP020000103.1 coordinate 35,363,001, forward strand.
GTGAAGATTCCTAGGAATAACACCTGTTGTGGAAATAATAATCGGTAGAATAAGAATTTTTTCATTTTCCAAATTTTTCATCTCGTCGCCAAGCATCATATATTTAGAAATTTTTCATTGTATTTATTTTGTATATTATGTGTGTCGGCTATAGCAATATCAATTATATATGTTATTTGATTCTTTTTATCAGTAAGAATGATATCTGGTCTATTGTGTTTTACAGCTCTGTTGCAAAGAATTGTTTTATCAAAATAAAGTTTACATTTGTCATTTTCACAAATAATCTCAGGTTCATATTTGTAAAATTCTTTTATTTTGGGAATTAGGTCATGTTTAATTCCTAGATTAAAATGAATAATATTAGCGACGGCATTATGTCTTTCTGAATAATCTGTTGAAGCAAGGACTGAGCAAGATGATAATATATGAAAAACTGTTTCTGAAGAACAGAAACATCTACGGCAAGAATCATCTATATTTTGTTTGATGATGTGTTTTCTATAATTCCTCGTGAAAACAACCTAATCCTGGATCGCAATTGCCAAGCCTTCTGTTTCAGCAACCAATTCTCCAGATACTAACCATTTATTCGATGCGATTTCATCAATATAATCATTTTTCAATTCTTTAGGGTGCTTTCCGTGTAATTCCTTCTGCATCCAACTTTCTCTTTTAGAATTATCATCAAATATATCAAAATCTACCTTTTGCATTGTCAAGTTGAGAGGTGTTAGATTATAGTCTGAAGCAACAACAATATCATGTAATTTAGACGTTCTCTGTTTATCATGAAAATGGGAACGTAAATGAAAAAAAAATATTTATATATATATATATATATATATATATATATATATATATATATATATATATATATATATAGCATTAATTAGATACCTAGTATAATAGTTCTTTTCAGATGCCTTCGTCGTGAACCTAAACTCTGCCGCAATTTTTCTTCATCTTTGATTGACGTCTATATAAGTATATCAGATTGACAAAATAAAATTCATACATGATTAAATGTCCGAACACTATGCTTCGAAATCGGGTACCAAACAAAATTAATGTAAAAATGGCAGCCAAAATTCAATACGGTTCACTAAACTCATCGAAGCGTTGAAATCACTTTGAAATTAGGAGATCATTCATATTCGATTCGCAGCTACCGGCAACGGAAGGAGATAAGTTCGGGCCCGAATGAATCGTAAAAATCTTTAAAGTTGAGTTTTGATTTATGAAGGCATATTTAGAAGTATAATTTATTTCGAGTGGGGGGTTCGAAAGGGTACATAATGGGGTGCAACGGTTGCCGCAAAGTGCTAGTTAATTGTGGTTGCGTGCAGATTATACCGAGGGGCTACCGAATTGTATGTACAAGATGTTCACATTGCGGTTTAGGCATAATTGAATGAAGGTAATATTGATAAAATGCTCTAACGAATGTGGAAACTGCGTTGCTATTTCAGGACCGTAATCGTTAAAGAGTTCCCAGTGGAATCGTGAATTCTGTAGTATTTTTTTTTCGAGTGTCGAAATATGTTGAAAAAATGGCTATAATAATAAGAATAGAACACTTTTTCTCCATTGTTTTTATGTGTTTTTCTCGAAAAAGACAGTTTCTGGAAAAAATTATAGAGGGTGTTACATATTAGTATGTCACAAATTGAAGGGGTAAATCTACGTGCAGTTTTAAAAAAAAATTTTATGAACATAGGATCTACAGGGTGTTGAAATTTGCGGAAAAAAATTGGTGTTTTCTTCAAAACTCCTGCAGTTTTCGGGATGTTCAGCCCAAATTTGGAATGCAAGCTATTTTTACAGCCTTCATCAGTACACGTCCTAGATTTCAACTGAAATTCAAAAGGTGTTTTCTTTTCCGAGGCCATGTATCCTTTTCCCCTTCATCCGCTTTGTATCCGCTGAATTGAAAGCTCTTCTAATTAAAAAAAAGACTAGTAGGCTTTGATTTATTTCATTTATTTATTTATTTTGACAGTTGCTAAAGTTGAACCAGTGTCTGCTCGAATTGTTTATTAAATTAACGATCAGTTTTAAGAGTTTTGAAGTTATTGCTGTAAGAAAAAATGGCTAATTTTACTAACGCCGAACATACATGTACGGTCTGGCTGACGAAAACACAACAGAAGCTAGGCAATTATATCAGGTGCGCTTTCCAAATCGAGTACCACCAGACAGGCGAACAATTTCAAATATCCACAGAAGGTTGAGGGAAACTGGTACTTTTACTGTAAATAATCATAAGTGCTACTCAAACTATGAGAACTCCAGATATTGAGGAAGCAGTTTTGAATTGCATTAATTTGAATCCTCATGTGAGTACAAGAAGAATTGGAAATCAGTTGAATATTTCACATGTTCTAGTTGGTGGATTCTCCATGACTTTTTATTGTACCCGTTTCATATTCAACGCGTCCAAACTCTACTACCCCGAGATTTTCCTTCAAGACTGAATTTCTGCCAGTGGTTCTTAGATAAAATCAGAGAAAATGCTCATTTTGATAGTGAAAAAATGTTCACAGACGAAGCTAACTTTTCGAGAACTGAAACCGACTAAACGGTCCCGCTTATTGGTAATTTCTTGAGGAGGAGTTACCTTTATCGCTCGAGGATGTGTCACTTTTGGTGAGAAACACAATGTGGTTCATGCATGACGGGGCACCAGCACATTTTAGTGGATAAACTAGGGAATTCTAGAATAATACATTCAACAATCGATGGATAGATCGTGGTGGGTCAGAATCATAGCCTCCTATGTCCCTACACTTAAATAGTTTAGACTTTTTCTTATGGGGATATCTTGAAAGTTTAGTTTATACCACTCCAGTGAACACTGTGGAAGAATTGAGAAATCGAATAATAACATCTTGTGACACGATGAGAAATACCCCAGGAATATTTCAAAGAGTGCGTGATAATATGCGAAGAAGGAAAGAGGCTTGTATTCTTGCAGGTGGAGGACACTTCCAGCAATTTATTTAGTTTTTAATTGTTTTTTTTTAGTTTGATACCCAAAGAGTATAAGTTGAATCTCAGAAGACGGGATATTAAAATAAAAGCAAATTTTGGGCATACCTATCGAATATTTTTAATATTTTTTTTATGTAGCGAATGACATACAATTCAAATAACTTAAATACAATAATTTTTCACTCGAAAACGGTTGGAGATATGGAAAAATTACAAGTGTCAAAAAAGTTTCTAAAATGATCGAAGATGACGGAAATTGATTACCTGCTGATCAGTGGCGTACTGCAAAAAAGTTTGAAAAATGATAGAGGCTATAGAAAATAGCTTGCGTTCCAAATTCGGCCTGAATATCTCAAAAACTGCAGGAGTTTTGAAGAAAAAACCAATTTTTCCCGGAAATTTCAACACCCTGTAGCTCCGTTACGAAGCTTTTGCGGACCTATGTTTATGCCAACTATTTTGCTTAAAATTGCACGTAGATTTACCCCCTCAAGTTCTGTTATGTATGTTATGTAACACCCTGTATAAGAACCTGCAAGCAAATAAAAATAAAAAAGAAGATAGACAATGATTTGAACATTTTTCTTAGTTTTCTTAAATATTGTTCCTAGTTAGCTCATGTTTGAGAATTCAACTACAAAATTTGATAGGAATCTATGGAAAATCAGTAAAGCACGCCCAATACACTTCAATCACAATCGCTGAACCGAAAATTTGTTATGTATACATCGCTGAAAATAGATAGAGAGAGATGTTAAGGGTTATTTGTCTCTTACTATAGGTTTCACATAACTGCCGAAACATCGAAATTTACCCAGCTCCTGCAAATATTGCATGGATGTTTTGAATATGGAAGAAAAAAGAATTTTTCATAAACCACTTTTAAAATTACGACAGAACTAAGATGTAGTGAAAATATGGTTAAATAATGTGATTATTTATCTCCAAGAATTATTTTCAAGAATGATTATAAATATTACCGAAATTATTACTCTACCATAAAATTATTCAAAAATAAAAATTTCAAAGAAACTATGACCTTCTGGTTTCGAAAAAACTTCACCATGTACTTTGGCATAAAGTTACTAATTTATAATTCACAAAACACTTTTGACATTGACAAAATCAACACAAATTATAAAATTATGTAAATGAGAGGACCTCAAATATAATAATTACAATTGGAACAGCGGTTATGAATAGTATAAATGCAAATATGAACATAATAAGCAGTTCCATATTTCCTCAAAATATTTCAGCATGAATTTATTCCTTAAATGATTTTTAATGACCGTATCCAACAATAAATTAGGAACGCTATTGTGAGCTATTCCGTATTAAAATCTAATGGTTCAGATGTGAGATGTCATAATCAAGAAATAATTGATACTGTACTGGATATAATCATTTACGGGATATAAGTAAATTGAAACTGCATCAAAACTTATTACTGTTTTACTTATTTACAATATATTTCTTGATTGTAATTAGTCATCGAAAGAAATTGACGTACGTAGAAAAGAAGAACAATGGCTTCTACTAAACAAGCTTGAAAATTATTCATATTCAGTGATACCCGAAATTCAAATTAACCGGTCAGTAATGGCCCATATTTGGTGGGGTGGTGCACAATTGTGTGGAAAAAAGTATTCGATATCTGTGCTAGGGATGGCTCATCTAGAAATCATCTTATAATGTTACTGAAGATTTCTTCATAACTGTTGGGGTGCACCACATATTAAAGTCAAATCTTCCTTGATGCTGCAGAGCAATATGTTGCTGGAGATTGACACCAGTCCAAGAATACTCATTATGGCGGTTGAATGTCCCATCACTTGTGATGCAGACATCACTGATCATATGTTCATGAATTTCATGGACTTTTTCCAAATACAAATAGGGAACCCCTGGCTGCAAAAATTGAGATACATTTTCTTGGCGTAAACTTTCTTCCAGAATACCGAGCGAGTGACTTTTCAAAATTCCAGGTTCTCCCTCTGTTTGCCTGTTCACAATCGAAGGTTTGTACATTAAAACTCCTATCACTAAAAATTTTGCATCATTTTCAACTATACATATACAATAAAACTAGATTGTCAATAAGTTTTTCTCAGATACGAGTAAATATTTTCCTTTTACTTCATCAAAATCGTATTAATTTTCATTTCATTTGCGATTTTATCAAGAACCTGTAAAAACCTAACAGTGTCATCTACGAATCTACGACCAATTCGCAAAAAAACAATTCAGAAAATTGCAATAATATTTACTCAATTATGAATTTTCCCCATATTGGATATTTTTCGTTAAGTGTTCTGAAAGTTCGACTTGTTATTCGTTGACATTGACCATGAGTGATGAATAAATACATAATATTCTCGTTTCAGTATTTATTTGCCATGCTATCTAATAAAGAAAATTAGGTACACACGAATTTAGTGTTATTGCTATTTTTAAATAATTTCCAAACGTAAAAATGAGGCATAAATGCATAGAACCCTACATAAAATGTGGGGGAACATAGAAAGTGGCATCGGAATTAAATCCACTTTGTCTGTTTCTATGTTCGACGGCCTAATCATTTCATACCTATACCTGTTTCAAGGCGACTATTAAGAAAATTGAATTTTGGGGTTTTACAAAGTTTTTCAATTCCTAAACTTGCCATCAGATTCATTGTCATTCCTTCACAGCATTTGTGGAGAATTTTTAAATTATCTAATGTTATTATGTGATCTGAATATCTAACGGTTAGAAACTGCGTTTTAAACGTCTTCTTTTATAGTAATACTAATTGTCATAATACTCCATAGGAAGACTATTTTCAAATTTTTTATGATTGTCTACTTCAGAATGCAATTCGGAAATGCTTTTTCTTATGTACAAATACAATTTGGGACTTCTTCATGATAAGATCAGTTCACAAAGTTTCTAGAGATTCTCACGAATCTAACGCACCAAACTCCATTAAAATCCATCTTACTGCGTGAAAATCAGGTCATTTCTTCAATGCCTTCACTAGAAGGACCCTTTAGCACGGACACCTTGTATATCATCTTAAATGTTACGTAGTATATTGTTTAAAGGAAGCAATCTAACTTTCGTACAAAAGAACGTCTGATGTGTCCGAAAATCAAGAAAATTTCAATCATTCAAAAGTATATTCAACTTAATGAACAAAGCGTTAAACAAATGACACCACGAAAATTGGCAACAGAAAAGCGATAAAAGCAATTTATCGGAGAAAATGACCATGTTATAGAGGCAAAGTTTATAATAATGGACCCAACCGTATATCTTTTTTCTTTGGGAAGTGTTGGATGAGATCAAGCCTCCGATACATAAACTCTATAATGGTATCGTTTTTTTGGGTATTCGCTCGTGCGGTCATGTTTGTATTTTAATCGAAAATGTTTACACAGTGGACGCCGCCTCAGATAAAAACAATTACCCACTTCTTCGCCTTAAAGACTTCAATAAGTTATTTACTTTGTGGGCATCACAAGAAAAAACCAGAACTAACGTATCGAATAACATTTAAGCAGCCATGAGATCAAGCTTTTGTTCACTTTGACTGAGGCATAAGTCCTAGAGAATCTATTTATTTTAAACTCGTGACTTCTCGGATCTCTCTTTTTTGAGCTACCTGAATTATGATTCAATCTATTTCTCGAACAGGCCATTGGAAAAAGTGGAAATTAGAAAACGTTTTCAACAACTAATTTGTTGGATTTAGTGTTGGATGATTGTACAAGTCATTGATGGTGAGAAGGCTTTTCGCGTATCTTTCACAAAGTTGGAGATATGTAATAATCGTCTAATAGGCGGAAGATATCTTTCGTGAAAAATGGCTTATTAGGACGAAAGGAAATCTCGATTTTGAGCTCGTTATAACGTTCATCTTGACCATTTCGTGCTATGAAAGATTTTAGAAGAATAATTATGAGAGTGATGTTGGACCAAGCCCGATTTTTCAGAGTCTAAACGGGAATATATATTTATTTTTATTCTTTGACATATATATATATATATATATATATATATATATATATATATATATATATATATATATATATATATATATATATATATATATATATATATACTATCAGGGCATTATTTTATCGAAAGTTACTGGAAAAAATCTATTCTAGAACCCCTGTATTATACTTTCAATCCTCACTCAGTCATAATTAAGAGTAATTCTCATATCTATTATAATGGTATGTTTTACAAATATGTTTATATGAAACCTAATATTTACCCCTTCGAGCGTAAGCTAAATCAATTACTTATTCGAGTAAAAAAATTAAACTATTACTTTATCAGATGCACTTCTATCTGTTCAAGTGAAATGAAACAAAATGAATGCTTCACGCTTGTAAATTGAAGTATACCTTACTTAAGGTAACATCAAACTTTTAGCGATAAAAACCTGTATCCAATTTAATGCTAATGATGCTAAAAGCATCGTTAAATTGTAATTACCACAATTATATAAATTAATATGGCGAGCCGTTTTGTTATTTTTACTAATCGATCAAATTTTGGAAGAAGAAGGACGCATCACATATGACTAAAACTGGATATTGAAGCTCTAATTTATTATTAGAATGAAGGAAGAGAGAACAACATACGCTGAAAAACCGATATTTCTATTGTCAATTTTTTATGAGAGTCGAAAACACGATTGGAAGAAAGCACAGCAAAACACGCTAAGATAAGCTGAGAAAAATGGGGGGAAACGGTTAACCCATACCGAATTTTCACATGGCTCAAGAAAACAGAGAGAAAATGTCTGGAAAAAAACCTGACTACCCTTTCGCTTGTACATCTGCAACTGCTAGTCTAGATATTCTTGATAACCCTTAAATAGATTATTAACTCACTAACCAGATATACGAAGTATGTAAATAAGTAGTCAGACTGGCAAAGTCGCTTCCGATCTGACAATGCGTAATACGAGAGGTTTGCAACAGCGTCAGGTGCACATGTAATACGCCTTCAGTATGAGTTTGAACTCGCTACACTCATTTGTTTGCTTGTAGCGTTAGTTTTTGTGAAATATTTTTTCTTTTTAGTTCTAAAAATGAGTAGCACAATTTCAACTAATGGTATGCCATTTCTTCAATTCTATACAAAATGCAATAAAAACATTCGAAAAACCTCGACAAGTCTATGGAGAAAGTGTTTCGTTAAGGGCCCAGATTTTTCGAGCCTTTTCAGAAGGAAGAGAGTCGATTGAAGATAAACCTCGAAGCAGAAGCTCTTTATGTGTAAACACTGATGAAAATGTCAAGAGTCCGGGATCTTGTGCGTTAGGAGTCAGAATGAAGACTTCGAAAAAGAGTTTTTCCTATACGACCAAACATCAAAAACAACTGGGTGTTGCATCACGTCAATTCTTCATGTCACACTATCACACATCTAAATACTGAAGTTTTCAGCCAGTGAAAACAATCCTAAGGATTATCAGCCTTCTTATTCGCCTGACTTGAGTCCTTATGATTTTTTCCTCTTTCTGAGAATTGAAAATCACCTCAAGGAAACTTATTATGGGACCCTTAAAAATATACAAACAGATGTAACCGAACTTCAAGAGTAACAGGTACTAGGTATTGGAACAAACATTGTATCCTTCTAAATTAAATAAAATCAAGATAAAGATAATAATCTTGATTTCATCTAGCAGAATGAGAAGTGCAACTTGACTTAGCATCAAAGATAAGCTGAAAATCATACAATTTAATTCAGTTGACAAAATAAATACCACTTCTGTCATTTTGTCAGCATATCTCCATTAATGTGGTGACAATTGAAATAACCATTGACCAAAAACGTGGTAGAGGCTGATTTTCGGCTGCTTGAACGAAATATTGCTGAGATTCTGCACCGTTATTTCTTTGTGGTAGACGAAAATGGGTTCATTTTTTCGAGCCAGGGACGAAGCATCAATCTAAATAGTGGATGAGAGCGGCAAAGAAAACAGAGAAGTTCCATTGGTCTACAAGGTGATGGCCTAGGACAAACAGGGCATCATCTTCAGTGATCGTCTCTAAAAAAGGAATATCATGAAGGAGAGTACTATGCTTCCTTGGACCAATTAAACATGGAACTCGAAAGGAAGTGGCCAAATCTTGTTAAGAAAAAAATCGTGTTTCACTAAAACGCCCTGGTTCTCGTTCTTCCACCAATACAACAGCCAAGCATGTGAAGTTATGGTATGTATTACTATCTCATCTACCGTATTCTTCTGACCTGCCTCTCAGTGATTTCTACTTTTTTCGAGTAAGAGCATATGGCTCAGAGTAAAGGAATCTCGAAAACAAAGGAGTGCTTGGGAAAGATTATTATAAAAAGGGCATCAAAGACTAGTATCGCCTAAATAAGTCTTTAGCCGCAAGGGAGATTATGTTGGAGAATAAATGAGATCCTGTAGAGGAAAGTGGGATCATGTTTCATTTTTACCTGACATATCAATTCAAACTATTTGAAAATGTGAGTAAGTAAACCTTCCGAGAACTCGTATTTCAAATCGTAGGATTTTGTTAACAAATATAATTCCTTAAATTGATTGATTCTTTGTGCTATATTCTCTTCTAGAAATCGAGGGGTTCAGCTTTGATACGTGTTGATTTTATTTGTGATGCTCCAATCAGAATAGATTCGGATATGAAAAAAGAAAGTATAACTGATAAGTTACCTATCAGCATTTATACTGACTATAGCAGAACTAAATATCTTTGTGTTTTTATAATTAATAATATTAATTAATTATCAAATGCTTTTAGGAATAAAGATTAGGTAATAGTAGTAGGTTATCTTGTGGTGCGATTGTGAAGTCATTTTATTCATTATAGAAATTGAAATGTTTGAATCTGATAGTCACAATAAATGTTGATGGGTAACTTATGAGATAATAGCCTATGTTAAAGAGGTGCTTTTACAGATACAAACTTGATAATTATGTTCTATGTGAGATTCTATAACTTTTTGAGCTAGAAAGACTTGACTTCATATTGTTTGAATAGACTTTTTGGTAAGTTCTACTTAAATAAGATAGAAAAGACGATAAGTCATAGTTGTTGTCTGAAATGAACCCGTATTAGGATTTTCATATATTTTTAATGGAAGGAATTCTCGTATCCTCAAGAATCCAAATTGGCCTTTACTAAATTGAAAAAAACGTTCCATAAATGTTGGCCAAATGACAGGAAAACGGCTGTTTGGCGAGAGATAGTTGCGGTATGGTAATGACCACTAAATATCGATTAAACGAGAAACCCAACGTAATTAGAATAAAAAAATTTCCGTTATAGGCGGACGATCACAAGAGAAACGATGTGGAACAACTGAACCCCATTGGAAGTTGTTTTAGGCATTTCAACGAGACATTAGCAGTAGTAAAAAGCTGCAAATGCTCTAATGTGATTATAATACATGTGTATGTGGTAATATGACATGAAATTACATCCATTAAAATATATTAGCGTATTGTCGTTATTCCTAAAGGGTCGCTCTCATTCATTACACTTCACTACATCTCTTAAGCCCATTGTAAAGTGCAGGTATTGCGAATAGCAATTTGTCAACCAAGTTGAGATTTATTATGAGAATCATCACAGCCATGAATGACTGGGGCGACCGAAGTGCTCTACTTTTTGTACGAGAAAACCCTAATGGATTCCTGTTTTCATGTCTGATTTCAACTGGTTCTCTCTCCATATCGTTTTTCATTTTTAATGACCGTGAAACCGCAAACGTAATTTAAATTTTATAACGACATCAATAGGGCGAATGTTCTTCTCGCATTCCATTCCTCTATGGATGTCCGAGATGTGGAAAATATCTCCAAGAGCTATCCTACTCATTTTTGAATCTCGCCTTTGTACGCGGTCTGTTCAAAAATGTATCGCGAATTTTGAGATTAAGTAGGTTATGTATATTCGATTTTCGATTTGATTGTGGCATTATATTACTACTCACATTCCTTTCTCAACCGACAAGCTCGGCCATTTTCAATGTTCAGTTGATTTTTGACTGCAAGTTTTCGCTTGTTCTCGATCTTGTCTATTCTATTGTGAAAACAAAATCAAGTGAATGTTGACTGTGGCATACGGTGAAGTTACCTTGAATCAAAGCGCTGTTTACCGATGGCACAAAACATTGATACAGTTAAGTAAATAGTATTGGTCAATCGTGAAATCACCGTTAGAGAAGCCTCAATGGATCGAGTCTGGGTCCGGTTATCGAAGTCCAATGTAAGCATTGTGATCGTCCAATTGCTCATGATAACCTCTTGTGCAAAAAGTGTAAGGGTGTATTTCTCCCAGGGAGTGTAAAACCGGCGAATCTGATTAAAAATCGGATTTGCAATCATGAAACCGAAAACATACCGGAATCTGAAAGTGTTCTAGAAGATTTGCTTTTTCAGGAAATAACTATTAAGAAAATAATTCTTATGGATTACAATGGAGTGCTACTAGAAAAAATAGCCCTTTTGGACGGTTAAGTCACCGATATGGAAGACTTCATACAAAAAAACAACCTAACAAAAACGTATGTAAACAAAGCAAATCAGTTACAACAACAAGTGAGTAATTCATATTCCAAACAAGAGATAAATTCGAATTCAACCTTGGTTGCGCCTCGATTTACGTATGCAAACTGTATGACTGTGAACGCTCTACAGAATACTTCAATACCTACAACTTCAATTTCTGCTTCTCAAGTTCACGGTACGATCGGTGGAATGTTCAACTCCTACAAGCTGCCAAAAAACTTCACAATATCGGTAGGTATCTTGGTGTTATAACAACTTGAAGGGAGCGTGGTCGATTATTAATGATAATGTGAACTCGAACTCGAAATCCAGAGTTACTTTGCGCGATATTCTGATAGAGGATGAATTGGTGGGCGACACAGCAATGGTGTCGAATCACTTCAATGAATATTTGGTTGGCTTGGCAGCTGGGAATCTCGACAGGGTTGATATCGGAGATGATTTGAAAAAGGACTTGCCCCGACCGAAGTATATCCACTCAACTATGTTCTTTCGACCAGTTTTTGCGTCAGAAATATTCAACATCATTAACAACTCAATCAAATTCTTACGGAGTTGATGGAATCACAGTAAACCTCCTTGAAAAAGCATCTATATTCCTGATACCAATACTCACTAAACTTATCAACAGGGCTGTGAAGAATGGCGTTTTCCCAAATATCCTGAAAGTTTCTCGCTTAGTTATGCTCTTCAAGAGGGGAGACCCAACGTTAACTGGGAACTACAGACCAATCTCACTACTCCCTGCTTTGTCTAAAATATTTGAAAGGATAATATTTGAAAGAATGGTAACTTTCCTCAATGATTACAATATCGTTATAACTCAATCAGCCATAATGAGTTTCGCCAATTTCCTCCTTGAATGCTTGAATGGGAATAAAAAATGTATTGCGGTCTTTATGGATCTCACTAAAGCTTTCCCCTTGGTGTTGCACGCTATATTGCTGAATAAAATGTATTCTTTAGGATTTAGAGGAGCAATACATGACTTAATTACAAACATACTTATCTAACTCTTTGCTCGACATAAAGTCTGGTGTTCGTCAGGGCTCCGTTTTAGGGCCTCTGTTATATTTTTTTGTCAAAGATATGCCTGATATTGTTGATGACCCTGGTTATTTGATTATGTTAGCTGACGACACTACATTGCTCGGTGAGGATCTTGATCTTGCCAGCACACTCAAGAAGGTTCAAAACTTACTCAATAAATTTTCTATCTGGTTTGATGCCAACAAGTTACTTTTGAACATACCAAAAACTGTTTTCATTAACTTTCCACTTAAAAATGTTTGCTACCAACAACAGATCCTTCATTGTATGTCTTAGAATTAAGGATACCGCCATCTTTGGAGATGCTATCGATATATTTCCAGAAACTAGTAGATTTGAAATCTTGAACATCGATATAGAACATCACAGAATATTCAGTTTGTTAAAATTATTTGCACTTTTGAATTCTTAGTAATTCATAAGTTATGTATCAACAATATTTTAAACAGATATTCCACATTTATGAATGATTAAATTGTGTACCATTCTCTTGTTTTCATTCAGCCATCCATCTCTTACCGGTAACTACAGATGCTATTAAAATTATAGTTACAGAGTGGGAGAAAAGCATTTAGTCACCTAATTGTTGCTGAAAAGTGCTGATGTAGCGTTTAGGCGTCCGATAAACAATTACGGCTAAGGCACTGGCAGCCAACCTCTCTCCTTTTTAGTTATTTTCTGATGGTCCGGCACCGGCATTGTCGATAATAATATTATATCGGTGTGATTATTAGAACGAGGTTTATACAATGCCGATGCCAATTTGATATTGAAGGAACTACGTCAGTGGTGTAGGTAGTTTTATTAATTTTATATTATTTTCCAAATAGGGCATTAATTTAGTGAAATTGTAAATTGAATGAATTGCATTTATTCATTAACGAGATGAACCCTTTACAAATTGAAGAAAAACATCAAATAAGTAATACCTAACAAATTGAAAAGAAAAGTAGAACATAATATTGTATACGGGTGAGGGAGTAAGACTCAACGTTTGAATCTCAATAAAACCAACATTTTCATATCTATATTATCTTTTTAATTCAGTAATCATCTTTGGTAATCAGTCTTGCATAAGTATTTATAATTAGAAACAAATGGTGAATAATTAAGTAGAAAATTAACAAAAAATAGAAAATATCAGATCTCCCCATCTTACCTCCTTCGTCGGGTAAGATGGGGTACCATAATTTTTGCTGACAAAGTTCGCAAGTAAATGTTGTATCTTTATCTGCATAATCTTTACCAGCGCAGATGTTTCAACTTCCCTCTCGCTGTTCTCTATCGACGGCTCCTTTGATACATTCTTCTTCTTGGTCACTTTTTTTTTGTTAGCCGAAGATATTTTTTCGGCTTTCATTAGGTCTCTTATTGTATATATTAGTTATAATTGCGGGTTTCCTCGTTTTCTAACAACGCGAGAAGCTTTGCGTGTTGCTGGAATGGATATTGTAATTGCAGTTGTTACTTCGGTATTCGGCTTCTTTACGATCTGCGGAATATCCGTCATTAACGAAACAGCAAAGTCACTGAGGATACTGATGAGTTATATGGCCGAATTTTTTATCATAATATGAGCTCAACGGTCTCATGCAAGCAACATCAGCGACCTGAAACCGGTGAGTTGTATGTGGGTGGAAATGTAAAATGATAACTCCGTGAGATCGAGCTTTTACATTTATGAAATCAATGTTTTGAGTGTGGGTACTACGCCTTCCAATAGTGACAGAACAGGTCGTTCGACGGTGGTTTCACTAATCTCGATAAACTTTTTAAACCATTCCAGAAATAGCTCTGCTGTCATCCAGTCAGATTCACTGCAAACTCCCCTAGCTCCAGATGCAGCATTCAGCATTAGCTGCGGATCCATCCTCTTTCATCATGGGTGGCATATATTGGCCACTTGTACTGAAACATATTTCGACTGTGATGGTTGTACCTCTTTCTGTGAAAGCTATGGCCTCTACTTCCTTTCGACCTCTTTTAGCTAATAGCTTTGACTTTGTCATAGGCAGAATTGAATTTGCAGTTTTCTCGCAATTATAAATTCGGTCAGGTGTCAATTAATGCTCATCATAAACATTCCCCCAAGAAAGTGAAAAACAAACCATCTGTTTGTTGAATACAGCAGCACGCGCTGCTGAGATGCTTTCAGGTTGTCTTATAGACAACTCTGGATGCCTCTTTGAATAACTTTGTACCTAGTTTTCACCAGGTTCTTTATTTAAATCATTGAATGGATGTGGTTTATCATTTTTAATCTCTAGCCTGTAGACTAAGCCTCTAAGATCTTTAGTTTCTCTCCATATCTAATATATGATTGCTTAATCCTTTCCCTTCATCATAAGTAAGAACTGTTTGTTCAGGGTCTCACTAAACCTTCATTTTCATTGTAGCGGATGCATTTTCTTTAAAGCTTTCACGAAGCATTTTCCCTTTTCTTTCCGAAGTGGTTTGAGGGACACCAAAAGTCTTCGCTGCTAGATAGTAACCTATTTTGCCTTATAGCACAGGGTCCACCGCATTTCTCATGGTCTCTTCTGACCAATCTTCACTATTTGTTTTTCCTTCATAAATTTTCACCATTCTGCAATAATAAAAAAACACTAATAGTAGATACATTGCATATCATTAAACTTTTGCTGATATAGCAAAATAAACTTCAGAACTATTTTAGTACGGGCAAGATGGGGTACACCATAGGCCGTCCTGCCGTCTCATGTCCAAATAAATTAACAAAGAACCTCTAAAATTGATGAACTTACCTGCTCGAGTATTCCTTGGCACATGAGAGTAACTTTACTTGTACTCGCTGTTGTATACAGAACAATCACGGTGCAAACCAAAATGAAAAAACGCCAAATACAATTTTCTTCATATAATGAACAAAAACAGTGATGTCGTCGCTCTGTCACTACGCTGACTAAAACCTAGTAAGGCGACGCAACCTCACGCGCAGAAATGGTCTTGATTGGTCACATGGTTTCCGATATAAGGCGGCTACACCCTCTTGCCCGCCACCTCGTATTGACAATCGTTCCCCGATACAATCAATACCAAATCTATTTCTATCGTACTACGGGTCTAGAAATTGAGTAATTGAAGAAGTAAACCCAGCACATCAAGCAATTCTAGAATTAATATTGCACAATGGTGAAGATTAAGCGTTATTGTGTTTATGAAAAAAACCAACTGAAAAATGATAATCAATGAAACATTTCAATAATCGACAAAAAACAAAACGAGTACATCGTACTTTTCAGGTATCCAGAGATCCAACATTTTCGAGAACCAAAAACAGATTTTGAACGGAAAGATGCTAGATCGTGTATGGTCTCATTTATAAAACTTTCTTAGTGTCCTATTGACGACCGGATATTAAAATCGAGGATTTTTGAAGCCGAAAGAGGGAAGTGAGGTAAACCTCTGCGTTTCCGATTTTTTCACTCAAAAATCTAGATCTTCTCATCGTAGATCGAAGGAGGAGATATCTAAGAATCTTTAGACACGAAGACAATATCTCCAGCGTACCCCAGTTAGTAGAGAACGGCAAGTGAAAAACCTCTATTCTGACAGCTCAAGGTGCATTATTTTTGTTTATTTTATCGCGGTATAACATGCGAAATTGGTAGGTTTCTTTTTGTCCCGATTTCGAAGCCCAAGTGAAATTTTTTCTTCTTTTTCGCTCCTTCCAGACTTCACAGAATTCTCCGATCGACTTCCGAAAGTTGCCACCGTTTCTACTTTCCGTAAACTAATAGCACCGTTTCGTCGAAAATTTCAGAAAAATCCAACTGCCTTCAACGTTCGAACTAGTGCCCCTTCAGCTGTAAATTTGTTGATCTAATTTAACATTGATATTGATTTCACCATGTCCACGTTACGCCTCTGATCCGGTTGGCAGCGAAGCCTCTAAACGTGAACTTTCAGATGAAAAGCTCTGTCAGAGAATTAAATTAGTGATGCAAATATTGTGTTTCTTTATCCTGTCTCTCGACGAGTAATGAAGTTTATCTTCATTATGATACTCCAAATATAGTCATGTAGTCGATTGCAGCTGATGGAACATACAATTAGCTCAATTTAGTTTAATTTTCTTGATTATCGATTGACTCAACGCGATGGTTTCGGCGATCTATTAGAAATCAAATTATAGGTATTATTCTATATGGGCGAAATGGACTTGTACCATTCACATGGTACGAGTCTGAATGTGGGAAACGTTTTCGAAGTTTCGTTAAGTTCAAGGTTGCTTTAATTCCAGATTATTAGAATGGAAGAGAAAAATTGGTTTCATGGAGGACCATTCTTATCCAACGCAAAGATTTCATGCAAATCTGCTAAGAGAAATTTTCAATCCTTATTAGGAGAAAGATTTATGGTTTTAGAGATCTCAAACTATTGTTTAATATTAATTAATTAATCATGCAAGTTGGTAATCCCACTTCTAGACCCATAATGATTCTACTTCTGCAGTGAGGAATCATTGGGAAGCCAAATCTGTGCTTCAGATCCTCCCGGTTGCTGAGAGGTTGCTTTAATTCCAGATTATTAGAATGGGGTAAAAACATGAACATACTGGATCGATCTGGAAAATTGATTTCGATGTCATTTCTCCTCATCCAACTTTTTATTTAGGCCATTGTTAACAAACGCAGCACACATCCTACCAAAAGCTCATGCAGGATGTTGAAAACTAGTCCATATGAGATATTTACTACCTCTTTCAACTCAGCAATCGTCAAACGTAATATCGTAAACTTTCCTGATGGTTGTTCCCTTAATGGGCGTCCTAGGAGTGGAGCATCTTTGGTGTTTAGTCTGCTACAACAAAACCGAGTAAACTACTTCTTAACCATAAGAACTAGGTGTAGAGTATCATAGTATTCAACGAACCTTTCTTTGCTTTTTAAGTTGAAAAATGCTTAGTAAGTGAACGAAAATTATGTTTTTGCAGATTTCTCACAATGCCATAGTAGTCTATAAATAGATGACAGTGGAGGGTAGGGGTGATGCATTTAAAATTACTGACAATCACTGATTTATCAAACAGTTTGAATCGAAAAAAATGTATGTATATTTTGAATTCAATATAGAGAAAACCTCAAATGTTTATACCTCGATTTGTTATACAAGTTTTAACTCTTAAGCACGAAATGGTACAACCTAGTTTCATAAATATGCGTCCCGGCAAGAACAATTTCCATGAGTAAGATTTCATGTGATTCCGATGGACATGATTGAGGTTAAATATCCAAGAGCTTCTCTGATGCCTCGGTAATAGATGATCATTTGGAGAAGGTGGAATTATGAAATATCTCATTATTTTCCTTAATTTACATATAGATATTTATATAATATCTTGCGTGCTTTTAGACAACATTCCAGAGGTACCTTTCATTAGTTATATAGATAACATTTGAAATTTGACATCATGGTATCACCAACGTTTGATATTTTCTATCTATTAATTATACCTCGAGACTAATATTAACGGCATTTTGGAATCCGATTAGGCTCTAGATACTAGTGAACAATTCAACTACACTGCCCAACAAATAGTCTAGTCGACAAGTTAAAAATGTAAAAATTGTCATATGGTTTCTAAAAAAGTGTGTGATAGCTCAATAGATCAAGAGTGATGCATAGAAAAATGTGCCAGAAGCATATATTAGCACATGAAATTATAGAAATAATTAAAGATGAAAAACAAGGTATTTAGTCTTTTGATATATGAGAAACTATTAACATTTGTGAGATTAAAAAAGATCAGAAGAAAATTTCCAACTAAAAATTCTCTGCTCCCAGAACATGTCTCTATTATTCATATAACACTGTGCTAGTTCAAAATTCTAGCACGCGGGAGACATACCTAGTAAACCTATATCGGGTACGCTGAATCCAGTGGTAACCACCGTTTTTGAAAGTAAGCTCTTGTTTAGGAGATATTCGCCTTTGAAGTTAGCTGATTTTAGTAGGGTTCGTCGTTTATGACTTCAGTACATTGTATGGTTGTAATTCCCAAACCAAACCATTCGGAATATCGCTTTACTGTCTTCGGCAAAGTTTTAGCTATTGTCATGGCCAACAACTTTTCTGAATATACCAACATGGAAAAACCTCATTTAAACACCGTTTATTAACAAAATTTCCAAAAACTCCATTTCTTTGCCATTTTTTCGTTAATTTTCGTCTAAGTAATAGAGAAATCAAGGGAATTTCGCTTTAAATCTCAAAATAAGAAAATAAAACACATTTCCTATAGTTAAATCAAAAAATTTGTAATATATTCAGCATTTTTCAAAACCAACTATATCGCTTCAATCGTAACGTAGTCTCAGTCTTCCATGAGCCTTTGAAGTTTTGGGAACAGGAAAAAGTCGCAGGGGGGCAGATCAGGGAATACGGTAGCTACAGCATCATTTTATCCTGACTTATCAATTCGCCTCATATTTATATGCTTTTAGTAAATCTCCTATTTGCTTTTTCGTTCTTATGTGAAGGAATCTCCAAAGCTAGTTTTCATCGACCTTACATCAAAATGTAACATACATTAAAACATCAAATGACTTCAATACTTTGCACACTTGTCGAAAGATAATGATATCTTATGGTGTCATCCGCAAAAATTACAAAATTCACTTCAGAGGTCAGTATCTTAGGTGGTTTATTTGAATGAGAAAAGATAAACGTCCCAAAACTGATGTGAGAGACAGACGTTTATCTGGTTCTTGTCATAATAAACTCATTTATTGTTCTTTTCGAAGGTTTTTTGTCTCTAGTTCTCAAAACATAGCTTTCAAAGCAATATCTTTGTTTTATTTTCATGTTGCATCTTTTCCGTGAAACGCATCCGGGTCAAGCCTTACAATATTGAAATTAATTCCTTATTTTACCAACAACATCCTCGTCACCACAAAAGAATTCTAGATTTCCTCTACATTTACATATTTCCGAAAAAATAGAGTAGGTAGGAAATGGTGATCGATATTTAATAACGGATTTTGGTCCGAATTCTGAGACCTTGCCATTGTTCAACCTTCAAAAGCCGAAAATCGCCGCCTACTAAAACTTACCGCAAAGCCCTAATTAGCCAAATGACTACGTTCATTTTTGCGGCAATTTTTAAAAACAACTAATTTGGTACTTCCGAGACACTTTAGGAGAATGAAACGGCAGTTTTTAAGGTATTACTTTTTTCTGACCGATATTGATTTAAAGAAATTAAACCAATTTTCGAAAGTTAATGTTCTGGGTGAAAAATCTTTTTACGTATTCTGCTGTATCATTATTTGATTTCGAAATTAGTTCCGAAAATTTAACGGTGGCGTCAGTTCAGACCGTCTACGTGAAGCATCGTTTGTAACAGATTGATTCTATTTATACAGGCTGTACGCTTCAAAAGATGAAGTCAGGGTCCTTTTTTCTAGTTATAGCTACGGTTTTCATTTCTTTCTTCGCCAACGAAAAAGTAATCAGCTTTATATTCTGCTTTCACGAATTTGACTTTGGTGTGCTTATTCAAAAAATCACAGTAGTATATGTGTACCAGCTCTAGAGACTTTTCATCTTAGGTTGACTGTTTATATTAATTCTTTTCCAACTAGTATATCGAGAAATTTAAACAAAATATATATTTCTAAGTAACAAGTGCCCTTTTTGCTCCTTGCTGGTTATACAACTGGCCACTTTTCTCCATAGGGAATTAAATAATCTGGAGTTATTTTGAAAATGAATAATCATGGAAATAGTCAGTTAATACCCAAATTGTTATGAACGGCAACAGTCTAATCTTTCCGATTCCAAACTTCTTGTAATTTAGGTTAGGTTAGATAAGTGACAACATAATTTTTTTACCCAAAAAATATACCTTTTTGACACAAGAAGCATTCGGATAGTCTTGAATACGTTTCTCTCATCTGACCAGTGAAATGTTTTCATATTACCTAAGTTGTTTTGTAATGAATTATTCATTTTTTTAATAGCATTCTTATTGATAATTTTTGTTGAAGAATAGTGACGTAAAGATTCTAGTTATACCTTGTACACCCGCATTCTTTTGGGACCTTCGACACAGTGAACCAAAATGTACTTAAGTCTTAGCTTCGGGTTTTGAGAATTTCAGTATCTGCAACTTCGGTGGCTTGGAGGTTTTCTATATGTAAAAACACAAATTATGAAATATAGAAACTCAGGAAAGATTATGGTAACATCTGGTGTTGCGCAAGGGTCTCACCATGGTCCACTATTATTCAACCTTTGTTAATGACGATCAAAATTT
Organism: Cryptolaemus montrouzieri; assembly: GCA_013387265.2. NCBI lineage: Eukaryota > Metazoa > Arthropoda > Insecta > Coleoptera > Coccinellidae > Cryptolaemus > Cryptolaemus montrouzieri. The sequence goes on from JABFTP020000103.1 coordinate 35,383,889, forward strand.
TATTTAGGCCAAATTTGTTATGTTTGCAGATGATTCAATATTGTCTCATTTGTGAAGAACTCACATTTTTCAGATTATTCATAATCTCAAGTTGATGCTTTCCTTCCATGGATGGACATAAATTCTTTCACATGGAATTTCGGAAAATGAGACGGCATCCTATTCCATAGATGAATGCTATAATGGAGTTAAGAAACGTTAAGAAACTGATGCCCGAATTCAATATTTAAAATGTTTTCTTTAGGTTTGCAACTAATTACAAACACACCTTTTTTTGGGTATATTTGGCCATGTGTGAACAAAATTTGCTGTTTTTTCTTGGCACACATGCTCCTCTCATGAGGTTTTGTAAGAAAACACAATATATCGATAACAGCAGTCTAAAGCAGGGCTGTTAGAGACCTAGGTTGAACTTATACAAGAAAAGGCCAAAGACTTGTGGTATCCCAATCAACTGTATCCAGAATTATCCGCATGTGTAGGCAGACTGGTAGTCATGAAAGAAGACCTGGGCAAGGACGTCGAAAAAATCAAATAAACAATAGTTCCACCAAAATTTTTGATTCATAATTTTGTATATTTCAATAAACTTTCATTCGGAAAAGAAGTCTGTAATTTTCTGTTGTTATGTTACTCTGTCCCATGAATTTTGAATCGCGAAAATGACCACTCGTGTCAGTACAAAGACAGGTCCATATATGAAGATATTTATTCCTCCAATTTCAAATTACCGAGTCGACTGTATACCTATTTGTCCTTTGGGCATTACTATACCATTCATCCGATCGCTATCGAATTTTGGGAAATTTCCAAATGTGAAAAAATCGTAAAAGTGTTTCAAAAATTTAGAGAAAAACTCAACAAGCCATTCTTCCGTTAGCTGTCATCAAATTTCCAAACGTACGATGAAAATAAAATTAGAAAGGACCAATACAAATAGCAATTCAAAATAGACCTGCCTAAAACTACAAGAGTCGGTGAGAGTGCTGTAAATTAAAGTCAAGATCGGTGTTAAGTATCCCCCTCGAGTTACAGCAACCCCCATCGGCACAACTAGATTAAATACGAACGCGTTACGCCCACCCTATTACGACATGACTGTCACTTTCCACGCTAATCTTCTTATAATAACTCGGTAAATGCGGTGTCTGCCCAAACGCAAAGCAAGCCTTGATCTGTGACGCCACCGATTTTTCCCTCTCTTTTGTCTCTCTCTTCATGGTGTTACTTAGATATATTACTATGGATATAACGTACATTTGTTCACTGAATTTAGCCGGTTAATGTGTTTAAACGTCTGTTGGAAGACTTAACGGTTGTAGGTACAAAAAAGAGAAAAAAAGATTTTCTTTCTTCACAAACAATGTAATTCTACCAATTTTGTAGAATAAAAACAATCTTTATGTTGATGTGTAAACAGATGATCATCATGTGTGAAACAATTTTTTTTTGATAATTTGGTTTTTGACTTTGAAAAGGCTTTTTGGATAATCCTTGTTGCAGTTTGCAATGATCTACAGGATGTTCTAAATTGGTTCAACTAGACCAGCGATCGGGGAACCGGGGTAAATTACCCCAAATGGGGTAAAAATGAAACGTTTGTGAGTGAAAAGTATATATTTTCAAGTTGCTATTTCATGAACCTGTTCTCGAGTTATATCTTTGAGCAGTAAAGCACAGCCCCGGCTACCTGCTCAGTCTATGCCATGCCGTCAAGATACAAATACGTTGACGATTCGGAAAGCAAGTTTTTACTAATTAGGTTCTGACAAAACCACCACCATTTATCATTAACAGTATTAACATATATCGATCAAGGTAGGCCGCAATTTAGAAATTTAATTTAAGTATTTTATAAATATTATTTTTTGTCTCCCTTCAGATTGCAGCAAATAGAAAAAGAACATACCAAGTAGAATTCTTTAATTACATTTTTACACAAATAGAAGACAATGGTACAATGAAATCACAGTGTGTATGAAGGTGCTGACTGACAGAATCTCTCAAAAAACGTCAATCGAAGAAATCTCTGGATAATTTGAACTCACGCCTGTCTTTCAAACCGCGAGAATACTTTGGCAAATTTAGAAATATCTGTTGAAAGACAAAGATTGAATAGCAACTTGTTTGGTACAATGGATCAGCGTTCAGCATCAAGGGCTAGCTTTGAAGTAGCCTGGTTGATTGCTCGGAATAAGAAATCCTACACTATTGGTCAAGATTTGGTTCAACCAGCTGCTGGAAAAATTGCAGAGATTATGTGTGGTCGAAAAGTGCCCTAGTCTGCGAGAATTGTGAATGAACGAATTTCTATATTAGCAGAAAATGTGAAGGAGCAAGTTATTTCGCTTTTGAACAGGCTAAATATTTTGCTATTCAGCTTTATGAGACAACTGATTTTAGTAGCAATTCACAGCTAATCGTATATGTTCGCTACAATGGTGCAGATAATTTTGAAGAGGAATTACTGTTTTATTCTCTTATGGTCAAATATTTAGAACCTACACTGAAAGCCGTTATGCATGATGTCATCAAGATTGTACATTTCATCAAGGGATATGTACTAAACACGCAGACCAACCTTATAATACGCGCTCTCTCGCGGAAATGTACTAAATCGAGTATGGACTCTCAAAACTGAAGCCGAAATTTTTATGGTTGATCAAAAAAATATTCTCGCAGATGAGTTTGAAAACTCTTCCTGGCTTGCATATCTCGCATAGTTTAATAGCTTTGGCTATTGAACGTATTATTATTAATTTGATTGAGGAGGTCGTTACTTGATGAAAATTGATATACATATTTTCAATGAAATAAAACTAACGTATTTAGATTTTCACTATATTAACAAAACTATGACCGTAGTATCTATCTGATGAAGCCACAGTGTGATGAAACCGGTCATAGTTTTGTTGATATAGTGAAAATCTAAATATTTTAGTTTTATTTCATTAGTATTATTATTATTTATTATCGTGGACTTATGCACTATCTCAGCTGTTAGCTGGATATAATTTACCTTTCGCAGATTCAGCAATCAAAGGGAATAGGCTCGATTACAATATACTTGACATAAATTTCCTAACTATCCTACATGTATTAAGAATTACAGCTTTTTGCATTTCTATGTAGGTATTCTGATGGAATTCTAATTTCTTAAGGCTATCATGCAAAGTTTTGGGTATTAACCCAGTCGAGGATACGATGACAGGAACGAAATATATTTTATCGAGGTGCCACATCTGCTTGTTCTCAATAACAAGGTCTGTTTATTTGGACTTTTTCTCCTGGAACTTGTTCAGAACGTTATTATTCGGTATGGCGACATCCACCAGCCTTGCTGTTCTGGCTCTCTTATCATACACCATTATATCTGGCCTGTTATTCGTCACCATTCCGTCAGTGATAACAGGTCTATCGTAGTATAATCTCATAAAGTCATTTTCCAATACAAGCGCCAGCTGATACTCGTAATATGGCTGGGAGGCATTCAGAAGTCCGTACTTGTATGCAAGTTGCTGGTGGATAGTGTTACATACTTGATATGCCTGTGAAGATAGTCCGTATTGGTCAGTTGTTCGCATCCGGGCGTAATATACTGTATCGTCTCCGATCTTATATGGCATTTTCTGCACTTATCTGTTTGTAATGTTCCGTCCTTCATTATAAATTTTTTGTAGTTGTTTGTAGCGATGACTTGGTCTTGAATGGCCATAAGGAATCCTTCTGTTTCCGCAAATAGTTCTCCTTTCATCAACCATTATTATTATTATTATGCTAACAGACGCATTCAATTTATTGCAAGCGTATAAATTTTCGTATATTAGACGATCCAGCTTCTTTAACTAATACAAAATAAAGGTCTCATTAACAGACATAATTTCCATTATTACTTCCATGTTGGAAAACAAGATTTTAACGAATTTTTATCGACAATGATTGTTGTGGATTAGTTATTGGAAAAATCATTCAATTCTACCTGTATGAAATCCCGAATATTTTGTTGATAAGAACTTTCTCAACTGCAAAGTAAATATTATGATATCTCCACTTCTACGGCGGTCTAGGAAGGTAGTGAGCTGAACCGTGGTGGCGGAACTCATAGTCGACTCTAAATATATCAAAGGGAATTCCTCCACTGGACTTATTCAAGCATGTTTCATTAACCTTGAGGAAGGGGCATCATACTGGTCTCCGTATTCAATAATTGGACAAACATATTGGTGTAGAAGCTTTTAGGTTTGATGAATCGACCCAGCAAATAGTATGTGATCTTTCTTGCATGCGACGCGACAACTATAATGTGTCTCGATCAGGAAAGGTCTTCAGAGATAGTAATGTCAAGATTAACAAGGTGAGATCTAAGCTGAAAAATTTTGCCATCGATTAAGTGTGTTGTTGCAGTTTGATGGTAATGTGGTCGAGAAGTTTGGTGTCATCCGCAAAGAGAGAGTGATGGTAAGTCTGCAGTATATAGAAGAAATAGGATTGGCCCAAGGATGGACCCTTGTTGGACCCACTTTCAACCGATCACTCTCTAGAGGAGACGACATCTCCAACTTTGACAAAAAAGTTCTGGTAGAAATGAATTAAATTACGCAACTAAACGCAGACAGTAAAGTTTAGCAAAAAAACAACGTGCGGAATTAGTTAAGGGTAAACTCATCAACAATTCGCAGTTTAAACCCAGAAAAAGGTAGCTTTTTGGGGGTTATACTGTTTTGATCCTGTAGAATTTTGATTAGTGTTTATCATGAAAGACTGATTTGTTTTTTCTTGAAGAATGTTGAAGAAACGTCAAGGTCCAAACCGAGCTAACATGCATGAATTAATGACATTACCGACATTTAATGAGCGTCCTTTGTATCTTAACGTGTGAAACAACAAATCCATTCAAAAAAAATCAATAACATTTGTCATAATAAATGCAAAGTATACAAAATACTCTCAAAACGATTTTCAATTCAGCACGTAATAAAATCTTGAATATTCCACGCTTACTTTTTCATGTAACCGATACCTTATAAAACCCATTGTGTTGCAACATGCTGGCCAATAATTAGAATGTTTCAAGCAACTGCTTTTATTATACCGACCTGCGCTTCCTGTGTTATGCTCTTTTATACGTATCGAGTGTATAATTTGAAGAGGAAAGATAATCATCGAAAGATTAGTTCATTAAAGCGGTGTATTTACATGTTCTCCGCATAATAATTCACACTTGAGGTAAGCTTGGTGTTGTGCACTTTCAATTCAACCGCCGCATCGTTCTTGCCGTAAATATTTCCTTAAACGCTACGGTAGATTATTAAGGGCGATAAGTTGCCAGGAATTGTAGTTTTGGTCATTTCCTGACTTCTGATGTACAAACGTATATCATGACCTGGGAATATTAGCTGTATATTTATTCAAATGGGGATTTCGGGTGCACTGCAGGTATTATCTACTATTAAGTAACATAGAAATGTCGGAATTGAAATGAAAACTTAACGTAGGCTTATACAATAAGTTTGTTTACGGGAAAAAGATCAATTTTTTTCGGTTTGCCTCGAAAGAAAATTGAGCAAAACGTAGTTGTAAACAGCAGATTGAAAATGAATCAAATAACTGTTAAATGGACAATCCTGCAATATTCCTTTTATATTTTATATTGTGTAGTGAGAAATTGAAGAGCTGTGTTAGATTGCAACCGTCGCTTTGGTAGTGTATAGGTAAAATCATACCAAATTTTTCCGTTCTTAACACTATCGAAAATGAAGATCAATCAAAAAACGTTGCTCCAAACTGCAGCCAAACTTAAAATAAATACGTTTTCGAATACCCTGGATATTTTAAAGAGCAAATATGCTGGGATACCTATTTATTGATGGACAGTTTTTAAATGAATCTAAGCGGAATATACAATGCGGATGATTTACACGTTTTAACGAATGTCAGAACAAATTTCGATGTTTTTCTATTGCGATCCTGAAGAATTTACTCGTTGAGACTATGGTCTGCTACTGCTAGGCACCTTCAAATGCAGCTATGACAGAACAATGGAGAACAATTTAGCACTGAAACGATACGAAAACGTCTCAGGGAATTTGGTTAGAGGCCCCATGTTTCAGAGTTTTTTACTCTTCTATTGCGATTGACGTTCTTGAATAAACAGACGTCGAAATGAAAGATATGCCAAGTATGCTATATTTTTGATGGAATGTCAATAATGGAGTGGCATCGTAAATAATGGAACCCTGAAGGTAGGTTAAATACATTTTAGATGAACATTAACCAAATGCGGCAAACGTGAGTGGAAAATTTTTGTTTATGCTTTTACTACCTTTAAGATCATGAAATCACTTCAATGGAGTGTCCTGCAAGAAGTACAGACCTCAATCATATCGAACATAGCTGGGACACTCTCAATAGAAGATTAAGAACCAGTAAATCAGCCATCTATCGTGAATGAGGTTTGGAACAGGCTAAAAGAAATTCGAAACGAAATGGATCAAAATGGTATATTATTGATTTTGAGTACGAATGGTAGATGTCTTGCAGTAATTTGAGTTAGTTTTTTTCTAAAATTTCGTCTGGACACATGTTAAAAGAAAAGGATGAAATGAAAAATTAAGTGTCACTTAATATGCTGTGTCCTTATTCAGAGCGTGATCGTAAAGGGAGAAAAAATAGATATAATTTGGTGCATGTCTTAGAATTATTTTCAATTATACAAAATATGGAAAATTGAGACAAAAAGAATTATTCAAAAATCCGTAGATCAATGAATAATCCTTCCTGATAAGAACTAGTTCCCAAACCTGCCCGCCATGCACGCAGCCCCCAAGAGCCACAATAGTGTAACTAAGCAGGATGCCAAGAAACGAAGCGGCAGACTGCAGTTTCGTCCTCATTAGGAGCTCATGAGAGTCGCATGTCGCTTCTTAGTATCCTAACAAGCTACATCGGGGTAACCCATCGATTCCAGAATGGACATACGTACGAGAGTCGTCCTCTATGGACCCAGACGGTGAACCCGCTACCGAACTTCGAGAAAGATAAGAATAATAACAAACAGATGTGAGAACTTTAAAAATTCCAACACTTGGGAAACATGTTTCGTCGGTCAGTGAATTATATCAGCGGTACAAAACGAGCGAAATAGTCCAGCTGAAATGGTGTTCTTCTTCCGGGATAAAAACTCCCGTAAATATTTGATGAGACAAATATCTTGCGCGATACAGTTCGCGAGGAGTCTACATATGTAAAATTGAGACAAAAAGAATTATTCAAAAATCCGTAGATCAATGAATAATCCTTCCTGACTCTCGTACGTATGTACGAGATGCGTCTTTCTGGAATGGATTAGGTACCCCGATGTAGCTTGTTAGGATGCTGAGAAGTGATATGCGACACTGGTGAGCTCTTTATAAAGACGAAACTGCCGTCTGCCGCTTCGTTTCTCGGCATCCTGCTTAGTTGCACTATTGTGGCTCTTGGGAGCTGCGTGCATGGCGGGAAGATTTGGGAACTAGCTCTTGTCAGGAAGGATTATTCATTGGTCTACGGATTTTTGAATAATTCTTTTTGTCTCAATTTTATGTAGACTCCTTGCGAAGTGTATCGCGGAAAATATTTGTTTCATCAAATTAGGATTTTTAATTGCAGAGATTCATATCAACGTTTTTTAAATATTTAAGGAATGTGGAAGGTTGATACGGGAGTAGTTCAAAAAGCTCCTGGTCCGATAAGGAAATAATATTTTTTTTTAATGAATTTGTTTGCTTAGTAAACTTTTATTTAGGTTCAAATCTGATCATTTCTCTTATTCTAAATGCAACACTCTGTACTTAGTGACTGCAAATGGAGAATATTTTCGATAGATACAGGTCCAAAAATTATTTTATACTTGCAATAATTTTCACATTTTGTACTAAAAATATATGTTAAGGCAGGATTACCTCAGCTCTCCATACTCTCGCCAACTCTTGTTCTGTTTTAGATTGATGATCTGCTTCACTCCACCGAAAACTGAATATTTGGGTATGCGGACGACCGTAACCTGAAAATTCTCGTCAGTTTCATACAACTGCTGAGGAGTCGCAAAGACAAAGATACCAAATGAACATATCACTGATTTCAAACTTGCAAAATATATCGGAGTAGGGCAGGTTGAACTTTGTTCATTTTAATGCGAACAAGATGCAATCAACAACGTTCTTCAGAAAAGTCTTGCTGTGTCCAGAAGAGATAAGTGCGTCTCATCGACCATCCGGAAACAACGCATGATCTTCAGCCTCTTGCTCAAAGGGTTGCTGATCCTTCTCTTTTTTACAGGTACTTTCATAACTGAAAGGTTTGGTTCTGGAAAGAATCAGTTTCAAAGAAAAACCAGGTTAGTAGAAAACTCTCATCAGCAGACGGTCTCACTAACAACTCAATGAAAAAATTCTTCCGTTTAGAGGGCTATCCGGATGTGGAATTCGCTTCCGGTAACTTACAATTTGGCCACAGCTATGACATGACAGGAATCGTATCCTCCCAAGAATTCAGAATAAATAAAGAACATTTAACTAAAAATAATATAAGAGAAAAAAATTTCTCACCACGTTATTGAGGTTGTTCCTAATAATATTATGGAATGCTTCTCGAATTCTTTGTATCATATCATCCTTTGTGATAATTCATATAGACCACCAGAATTTTATACTAACACTGACTACAAAGGAAGGACAATTAGTGAAATGTGTTTGTTTTTATACACATTATTTAGTATTATAGTACCTCGAAAATCTATCAGGAATTGAAAGAACAATGATAAAAATGAGATGAAAAACACAAGGTTTAACTTTAGTCTACACTTTATTTGAAAAAATTCGACGACGTTTCGCTGACACAGCAGCTTCATCAAGAATTAAATACAGAATGAAGAGTATGGTATTATAAACAAATCGTAGAACAAGTTGGATGAATAACAGGAAAATCCACACCGAGCCATTGTACAGTTAGTATGAAAGGTAATAAAAACTAATTAAACAAGTTAAGTAGGGGTGAGTAATTCATATCTACCTGTTCATTCAAAAGCTTGTCCGAATGTTTGTATCTATTTATTTCTTATGCTTCTAGGAGATCTAATTTCGAACTTTTGATTTTATATGTAATATGTCAAAGTTTTTATTGAATGAATGGTTTTCTTTTATTAGGTGGTTTGAATAATTTGAATCAGATTTATTTTTATCGAAGCTACGTTTATGTTCAGATATTCTTATGCCAAAACTCCTATAGGTCCTACCGACATAAATTTTATCACAAGAACCGCAATTGAGTTTATAGATTCCTGATTTACTTGATTTTTCAACACGAGATTTATTATTTTCAATATGTTTACCTAAGTTATTAGAAGTTCTGAAAGTTATATTAAGATTTTGTTTGACGAGAAAGGATTTAATATTTGTACTTGCAGAACCGCATCCAATTCAACACAAAGTTGCAGCTTTAAACAGCATGGTACATCGGTTACTCAATTTACCTTTATCAGTAGAAGATTTAAAATTTAAACATCATCAAACAGATAGCCATTGATATAATCCGGATATGATAGATCTAATCATTCGTAAAAACTGTATCAGAAAGCAATAAATGAAGTATATCCTATTCATAAAGACTATAAAATATTCAACAGTTTAACATTCTGCGGTTCTGCAAGTACAAATATTAAATCCTTTCTCGTCAAACAAAATCTAAATATAACTTTCAAAACTTCTAATAACTCAGGTAAACATATTAAAAATAATAAATCTCGTGTTGAAAAATCAAGTAAATCAGAATCTATAAACTCAATTGCGGTTCTTGTGATAAAATTTATATCGGTAGGACCTATAGGAGTTTTGGCATAAGAACATCTGAACATAAACGTAGCTTCGATAAAAATAAATCTGATTCAAATTATTCAAACCACCTAATAAAAGAAAACCATTCATTCAATAAAAACTTCGACATATTACATATAAAATTAAAAAGTTCAGAATTAGATCTCCTAGAAGCATTAGAAATAAATAGATACAAACATTCGGACAAGCTTTTGAATGAGCAGGTAGATGTGAATTATTCACCCCTACTTAACTTGTTTAATTAGTTTTTATTACCTTTCATACTAACTATACAATGGCTCGGTGTGGATTTTCCTGTTATTCATCCAACTTGTTCTACGATTTGTTTGTAATACCATACTCTTCAATCTGTTTTTCATTCTTGATAAAGCTGCGGTGTCAGCGAAACGTCGTCGAATTTTTTCAAATAAAGTGTAGATTAAAGTTAAACCTTGTGTTTTTTATCTCATTTATATCATGGATCTACATCAAGTAACGGCCTCCACAATTCAAATGAACGATGATAATTTTGAATACTCGTAAGTGAATAAATTTTCTCCATTCAAAACTGTTAGAATTATCAGGTATGTGTAGCAATCTTTAATCACGTAACCTGAATTTTATCATTACAATATTTCCTTCATAAAACACTGTTAAAACGATGTCATTTCAAATGCAAATGAATATACTAAAACTAAAACAATTTCCCTCAAGAAAACCCATCAAGATATACTAGCAAATTGCTTTCCATAAACACAAATCATTCCGATCAAAGCATTAAACGAAACGACAAAAATTAAGACATAAAACTAGGTTGTATATTATTTGTCATAAACCTGTCGCGAAACGGGGTAACAAAGATTTTTCCATGGACAGCTATAAAAAGGAAATTACAACGACCAAATGGCCGACGCAAACTTGACGTGTGTGAGTGACATTTGAATAAATTAGAATTTTGCATGGTGTCGGCGAACAGGTCGAAGGTTCCTAGAACAATTTGCCAGCACTTAAGGGTAGTTTAACATACATTATTTATCTGAGATAAGGCTGCTCTTAAACGTTTCCGAAGTGGTCTTTCAATTGCACCACTCGGCAAGGTAAAACCGACTTGGGCGTTAGTGCTGCTTGGCACGCTAGTCGTTAGAAAAAGGGTGAGGCGATACGATTTTAATAAATGCAAGCGAATCTAATTAATTCTGGATCAGATTATTGTACGATCAGTTTCTGGCAGGTTTATTCAGTTCTAGACGACTTCCTAATCCCGAAACAAATATTATTTATCTATTTATTAACGGGATAAATATTTCTACAAATTGAAGATAAACGAAAAAGTAATACGAAGGCTACGATGTATATCACTGGTCTACAATGGTTTTGTTGACCTAGATATGAAAATGATTTTGGGTCTATTTATGCACACAATTCGTGAAACTATCAATGATTTTGTAGGATTTGCTCTGATTTCTTTTTGAATCTTTATTTTCATTTTACATAACAAAAATCGTAAAACAAGAAACAAAATAACAGATATATTTATGTCAGTTATGTTTTGAGAAATTCGGATACATCGAAGTAAATAAAGAGGAAAATGTCGAAAATATATTTCAAATTTCCATAAAACGCCTTTTATGAGCTTTTCTTCTATAATTTTTCAGGGGACAATCTCTTTTCAAAGACCAGCAGTAATCTGCCATCATGTGACAATCCCATCGACCTTGATACCTTTCTTCCATCACTTTTAGATCTTGATGAAACCGCTCTCCCTGTTCCTCACTATAATTTCCTAAATTATCCGGAAATTTATATAGATGATTGCGGAGATAGTGTAACTTGATACTCATATTTGCTCCTAAAGTCTGAAAGTTTGTCAGCATATTTTGCACAATTTCTTCATAATTTGCTGCTTTATGGTTACCTAAGAAATTTTCGACAACCAACACAAAACTTTTCCAAGCTTTACTTTCCGGAACAGTCATAACTTTGATAAAATCTGAGTCTTTCATCAATTGCCGTATTTGAGGACCATCAAATATTCCACCTTTCGATTTTTCCATACTAAGCTTCGGAAATTTTCTTCAAATGTAATTAAAACAATTTCCGTCTTTGTTCAATGCTTTTACAAATTGCTTAATCATACCTAACTTAATATGTAATGGTGGAAGTATGATTTTGTCTCTGCTCACCAGCGGCTCCCTTATTACGTTGGCTTTACCGACAATTAAAGAATTTCTTACAGGCCAAACATCTTGTTCCCAATGAAGTTGCTTTGCTCTACTATCCCACATACAAATAAAGCAAGGGTATTTTGTATATCCACTTTGTTGGCCAAGTAAAAATTAACCATTTTAAATCCACACAGATCGGCCATTGATGCTCAGAGTATTTAATTTTCTCTAAAACTAATTTTACATTTTCATATTCTTCTTTGAGTTTCGTTGAATAGGCAATTGGAATTGATGCAAATTTATTCCCATTGTGCAATAAGACGCATTTTAAACTTCTTTTGCAACTATCAATAAAAAGGCGCCATTCAGTAGATTTGTACTCTTTTAAACCCATGTCTATAAACAGCTTCGCGATATCGTTACAATACACTAATCCTTCATTTTCACAAAAAAATTGTAATAACTCTTTTTCTCGCGTTCTGTATGTTGTAATTGTTACTGTTGGTGCCAATAAATTTTTTTCTTTCAATCTTGAGGCTAACAGTTCTGATCCTTGTTTTGATAAATTGAGATCACGTATTAAATCAATGAGTTCATTTCGAGAAAATAACTTTGGCTTCCACTACTTCCACTAGTAGATGGTCCCGATTTCTGTGAATTTGGTAACATCATTGTTTCTGAGGGCATGCGAATTACTTTTGAAATGTATATGGGCCGAGGGAGATTTTCACTGTGTAGAACCGGACATTTCGTAGACTGTGAGTCTGGGTATCTCCACGTTTGATTTCGATTAAAACCTTTAACATCTACTACGGAAAAGTAACAATCATCTAAATGATTCGTAGGCTCCATCCAGATCATAGGAATACCAAAGTCTAATCCAGAACGTTCACCTTTTCTCCACAACCGTAAAGACTCAACACAGGACTTACAAACTTTATTAATAACCCATGGTTTACCTAATTCGTCCATTTTGAAACCAAAATATTCAACATAAGTCTCCTTGACAAAGTCTGTGATATTTCTTTTTTGTTTTTTTGGTATATAAACACCGCAAATATAACAAAATAAATCACTACAATATTTACACTTTCTTCGTGACGAACTCATATTTTAGACTAGAAGACAAATATATAAGAATGGACATTCAGTAATTGAAACAAAATATCAATCCATGACACTTTATCCAGATTAACGTGTATATGTACTTCAATATTGTCAAATAACTGAGATCTCAGCTGTTCTGTGGAGCAAAGGGTCTGAGAGTGGGGATCAGGTAATGTTTGTATGCGCGAAAAAGTTGCGCTGAAGCCTAATCATGACTGGAAAATTAAATTTTATTTCTAACGAGCTTATAATTGTTCAAGACATAAGAAATGCAAAAATCATGAAAATACGAGCACATTGAGAACTTTCATGAATATATTCGTAATCTGGCCACTTGAAAACATAAAAATTTGCGATGATATCCAGGGCAACAATAAAAAAATTTTTTTTTTGTAGAGCTGTGTATTTTGAGACGCCATGAAATTACAGGAATGAGAGCTGACATGTATGCAGTGTTAAAAACCTTCATCCTTCATTAGTAAAGGTGTGACTTCAGTTGAGTAGCTATTCCCACAGATTTAATATGATAATGTTCATTTCCTAGCGAAACATTGCATTGTCACAAAATTGGTTGAACTGAAGAACAAAGTCTTGAACCGTCCAATCACCTTGTTGCCCATTATGTAGAAAGTCATGGAAAAAATGATGCACGATGAGATCATTACATTTCTCGAGTGACAGCGTATCATCGGTAACTGACAATACGGTTTTCATAGACAACGATCAACTGGTGACCTCTCATAAGTTATGCATTTGTGGATAGAAAAGCATTTGGTTGGATTAGTAGCTTTCTCTTCCGTAGATCGATTCAGGCGGTAGTTGATGGTGTAACGGGTGAATTTATTCAGGTTGATGCAGGAATACCCTAGGGTTTCATAGCCTCGCCAACTCTTTTACTGTTGCAGATAAATGACCTGCTTTACTCTAGCGAAAACAGAATATTTGGTTTTGCGGACGACTGCACCCTGGGTCCTCATTTTTTAGTCAGATAAAGAAAACGGAGCATATCATTGAATTAGACTCAGGAAATATCGGACTGGGCCGGTAGAAGTTGGTCAATCATCAACATTCTCCAAAAAAGTTACTGCTGAAGAAAAGCCTTCAATTATGCATCGAACATCGAATTTCCTCAGAAACGAACATTTATCTACTCGGAATCACAGTCAACACCGGAGTTGTTGGTATGACCATGTTTCAGCCATTTCCAAATCTGCTTCTGCTAAACTAAGATTTCTTTTCAGGGTTAGGCGTATTTCACGCCATCACAGCTGACGTTTTCAGACTAATCACAATAAAATGGAAGACTTTATGATACACACAATATACCAACACCTTGAACCTGAAGGAGCTCAAAAACAAGTGTAAGAAGCAATTGTTGAAACTAAAAACCATCAAATGACAAAATGATCGCATCAGCTAAGAACCTCATCAAAGCTATGTGGAAAATTGTGTAGAATTCTGGGAGAAGTGACATTCATCTTGTGCTTTACGAATATTGCATATAACTTCGTGCAGGCATCATAAGAAGATGAACCTCTCATATATGAGGGCCGCAAAAATCCCTGAAGGAAAGTTTTTCCTTTCAGTCAGTGAGCCATGCTTTTGTAAGATATGCTATAGATAATTCAAGTCATAAAAACTATTCCTATATCTATGAACGTACGGTGAACATGTTCAAGTCTAGTTCAAGTCGTAAACATTGTTATCAATTCCTTGACTAGGGTAGTCAAGATGTGCTTTTCAGAAAAAGTTTTCCAGAAACTGAAGTAATGCCAATATTCCAAACAGACGAAAAAAATTGAATGACCTACAATAAATGTAATTCTCTGTGCCGGTTCTCCCACAGTTGATTGAAAAAGACATAGCAAAAATGCTTGAACCATTGATACTCAATGTGGTTCAGAATAGAAAGCAATGCTATTCTACGAGTAATAGTTCTTGACCTTCTATATAACATTATTCGAAACATTGAGCATTTGATTGTGTGGTGCATCTTCTTCTGACGAAGTTAGAGTTTCAATAAATATAACACAAAATCATATCTTAGTAGATAAAATGAAACAATAGTATTTGCAAGGTTCTTTACTATGGAAAGGGAACTTGATGTCGGTGTACCATAGGGTTCTCTTCTGGGTCCAATATCATTTCTAATATTAATAAATGTAGTAATAAATATTCTTAATATTATAGGAAACACAACTATTTTAAATAATTAGTATCAACAATCATGATAAACCGGAAATAAATTTCAGAATTGTGATATTAACTAACATATAAATGTAAGATTGAAGCTTTTCGATGAGTACTTTTCAAATTATTTGTGATAATCCTAATATGATTAGTTACTTGAGCAAGGTGAAATTCATACTATGGCTATGCTACACGAATATCACTCAAAATGGAAAACATAATCTGAAATTGAAAATCTGGGTTTGGTATTGAAATAAAAAGTTCAATCAGAAGAAAGATAATTTTGATATTACTCCTTTAGAAGTGGAAATTATTGATTTCGAAGTTATAAATATTTATAAATGTTATTTCATCAACAGTTAATTCATTTATCCACGAAGAATGTTTAAGTGTAATTGGCATTTTGCATTAAATACCAATTAATAGCAATGCTACAAGAACTTCAATATCGTTCGATGATCATTTTATTTCCTCTTATGATAATGACTATTTTAGTTGACTAGTATTTCTCAGGATCATTAACAATTTCAGTTTTTCTAAAGGAAAATGCCTATTTAAATCCACGATTACGGTCGTAAACAGATTGATATAGAAGCAATTAAGAGTAATCGAACTGTACGTAGTCAATGTAATGGCGAATCGACAAAGTTGGAATCGAGAGGGAATTTTTAGGAATGCATATTATCAGAATTGAAACGACGACTTTAATTCATCACTGACAACTGGCGATAATGGAGCCATTATTTACATTAAGAATTTCCTGTTCGTATTAGGAGGTAATTTGGAGAGAAGCTACCGATTCCATGATCGTCTTCATTAATATTGTTGCTTTTTGTTATGTTCAATTAAGAGAATGGATTAATAAACTTTCGAAAAGAATCGCGCTTTCTTTTTCATTATCGCCGTATGGCGTAAGTCATTTTACTCAGTTAGAACGGCAGCAGCTTGATCAATTTATTAGAATCATTCAAGTAATTTCACAAAATATATTCAAATTTCTGGAAATTCCGGAAGTTTACCTTCATTGGGACTTTTTAAATTGTTGTCCCATTTCGCTTTGAATACTCATTCAATTTCAAGTATCTTCAGTGAAAAGAGTAACCCTCAAAACACTTTATTGTCCAAGGAAAAATAAATTATCATCAATGTGATTTATAGAGTACTTTTTTATCTCAGGTCTTGGTAGGGGGTGATGCCTTAATTTTTCAAATTGTAGCCCCATTTTGATTTGACTACCCAATCAGCAACAGATGAGCTGATGAGAGTATGGAGCCCTGGGTTACACTTGTATAAACCTGAAAAGATTAACTCTTTACACCATCAACTACTACCTGAAGGAAAAGCTACTTTTTTATCTCAGCTCTTGGTAGGAGGTGATGCCTTCATTTTTTTGAATTGTAGTCCCATTTTTATTTGAATACTCATTCAATTTCAAGTATCTTCAGTGAAAAGAGTAACCCTCAAAACACTTTATTGTCCAAGAAAAAATAAATTATCATCAATATGATTTGCAGAGTACTGTTTTATGTCAGCTCTTGGTAGGAGGTGATGCCTTCATGCCTTAGCTGTGGACGCCCAAGATAATTTAATATGTGTAATCACTCGTTTCTTGAAGAGGGCCAGATTGTTACTTATCGACAGGATATTCAATGGAAGCGAGTTCCATATCACAAAAGCTGATGGGACTTTCGCC
Source organism: Cryptolaemus montrouzieri (assembly GCA_013387265.2). Lineage (NCBI taxonomy): Eukaryota > Metazoa > Arthropoda > Insecta > Coleoptera > Coccinellidae > Cryptolaemus > Cryptolaemus montrouzieri. Next base: position 35,400,892 of record JABFTP020000103.1, read on the forward strand.
CAAGCCTGGTTTCTCTTTGAAATTTTACTCTTTCCAGAACCGAGCCTTTCTATATCTATAAAAAGAGATCAGCAACCTGCCGTCTTTGAGCGAACAGCGTGATCTCCGGATGGTCGAAGCGGCGTACTCTTTTCTTCTGGTCACTATGCAATGGATGTAAGAATGTTTGGGTGCGGAGCCCCGAATATGGGAACAGTATTTTAGACACGGTCGCATCAGTGCTGCGATGTCATCAACTACTGCTTATCCCTGATAGGAAAACTGAGTTTAGTGCCAGCAGATTTGGTGATGGCTGAAACATGGTCATGCCAGCAAATTTCGGTATTATTCCGACTAGATACATGTTTGCTTTTTGGGGCAATTTTATGTCCTCGCATAATCAAAGGATGTTTCCTAGCAGTGAATTTTCTGGGAATGTTGTTGATTGCTTCTTCTTCGTGTTAAATTGACCAACTTCTACCGGACCACTTTGATATCTCCTGAGTCTAATTCAGTGATATGCTCTGTTATCTTTGTCGCTAGACGCTGTGCAATTTCCCAGCAAACTAGGAACTGAAATCATTAATCTGCAACAGATGAGAGTATCAGCTCTGGGGTACTCTTGTATAAACCTGAAAGGATTAACTTGTTACACCATCAACTACCACCTGAAGAGAAAGCTACTAATCCAATCACGCAATTTTTCGGAAAGTTCATATGCCATTAGTTTATATGTCAAGGCAGCGTACCAAATACTATCGAAGGCCTTTGAGATATCAAGAGCTTACGATTTTTGATGTCCACAAACGTCTAACGTATGCAAAGAGGCCACTAGTTGATAGTTGTCTACGGAAACCGTTTTGTCTATCACTGGTGATACCCTGTAACTCGTGGATAGTTTACGAGCTTATCGTTCATCACTTTTTTTTATCACTTTGGACAATTTGAAGTAAATTTTGAAGTAGGCCTTTCTTCCCTTTCTTTGAAATCGGCTGGACTCTCGCAACTTAAATGTGAAACAGACGATTAAGAACAGGTGCTAAATCTGGAGCACATTTCTTCGAAACAGTTAGTAGTATTCCACTAAGGCCACAGACTTACTGTTCACTTGTTTTCACATTAGAATTCCATGAACTTTTCGAACCAGCCTCGTAGAACAATGATCCTCATCTGGAACATTTTATTCTCGTCAAAGGGGACGATTTAACTCCATATTAATTTCTAAACGGACGTACAGGAAATGTTAAGTCAATTATTGTGAAACTCAAATCTTACATCCGGTATGAATTTTACCATCGCGTTTTGATTCGATGCAATTTATACTGAAACCTGAAAGGCAGACAATACCGACCGAGTAATAGCTGTGTTATAGTCGCATAACGATATATTATTCTACATTATTCATTTACGTAATGTGAAATTAGTCACACTCAAGTAAATCACTTAATTGTTCCTCTCCTCGTATGCGGTTGATACCTCTTCGTTCACGGTGCATGTTCATATGACAATTTATTAATATGAGTCTGAATTACAACGTGCAATCTTTTTATACGTTTGAGATTTTGCTGTATTCCTGGTGATGTCACAGAACTATCTTAAGTTCTTTAATTATAACATACGATCTATGAGACATTAAATATATTAAATTGAAGCTAGTCTAGTAAATTAAATAATAGCGCGTGATCTCCAGCCTCTCACTCAAAGGCGGCAGGTTAATTTCTTTTTTAAGAGTACTTCCATTGCAAATGCTTTTTAGAACCGAAAGGCTTGGTTCTGGAAAGAATCCAGTTCCAAAAAAAACCAGGCCCATCTCTTTCGTCTCATCAGAGACAGGCCACGTAGATCTGTCTATGAAAATTCGTTTGTTTATAGGGCCTAGTATGATGTGAACTGTCTTCCATCCAATATCTTTCTGATAATTTACAATTTGGCCTTTTTCAAGGAGCGAGGGACAACACATATTGAATCATCTTGGGCGGTCATAGTTGTAGCATTACATGCATCGCCTGTTCCCAAGAGTTGAGAATAAAATAAAATTCTACCTCTTTTTCAGAAAACTTGTTTGTTTTAATCTCAAAAAAAAAATAGAACACCAGATAACTGTCAAAATCTTATCTCAATAAATACTCGAAATGACGTTCGTTCACTATGTAAGAATGGCCAAGTCTGGAAACGAATTCGTCATAAACATTAAATATCATTTTTTGTTGAAATATTTGGTATTCCTCTTCTCATGAAGCACAAATTTTCAATATTTCTTTGTACATTCGAAAATTTTGAATAACTATACACAGAAAGGTTCAGAAAGTTACATCAGTTGATCATTAGTCATTCAATGTAGGGTTACAGAAAGTGAAGATCCTTGAAAATTTTTCGAAAACTAAGGGTTTGGCTTAACTTGATTATATACCATCAGAAGCTTGATACTCATAAGAGCATTAAGTTGAGTTCCCTTGGAAGTCGGTTGTTTTTATTTGGTTGCGACACATTGGGATTTCAGAACTCAGTACTTTCTACCTAGTCAACTAATTTCGGAGAGCAACAACTAAATTCAGAAAGCTCCGCGAGGCAATTTGGTTAATTCAAAAGAAAAAAGGAAGAAATCAACCGTCATTCCAGAGATGTGAAGAAGTCGCCTACGGGCACAAACAATCTTTTGTGCCCGTACCGAACTATGATATGTGGCGATATGAGATAGATACCTGGGTGACTCCCGTGTAGAAAGCTCGGAAGAAATTTTATAGTGGTGGAAAAGGTACGAAGCTATATTTCCAACTTTGGCGAATATGGCTAGAGATTTTTTCGACTACTCCTAGAAGTTCGGCTCCTATAGAGAGGCAGTTATCAAGAGATGAGTCTACTATTACCAAGACCGGAACAGATTGAGTCACAAATAAAATAGCTAACTATCAACTATCCGATGAAGTGGGAATGTAGTATCGCTTATTTTCATTCTTTTTGACTTACCTTTGAAGGTAGGTAGGTGTTTTCACAGAAGTTCAATTCAGTTATTATCATTTTCACAGAAGTTTAGGTGTTTCATAGAAAATTCATTTATATTATTTTGGTGATGCTAAACCTGTGTTTTATTTGAAAATATACATTTCACTTCCACACTTGCTGTATTTGCGTTTCCTTCAACAACTTCAGGAATTTTTTCAGATTCTTACGTAGAATTCATTTAAATATACCCTTATTCAGTATTATTAAATCATTCATTATCGGGCTCACTGAAAATAAGAGGAAGTTCAACGTTTTATTACAATTGTGTTCTGATTCAAGCTTTCAAGTTTCACGTTTTTGAAAAAAAAATTGACTGAAAACTCGAATTCTGAAAACAAAAGCTTGACTTGATATCAAGTCAAGTCATGCAGCTTGATTTTCAATTCAAGCCCTGAACCCTAATTTAATGGATCTTCTATAAGATTTATCAGTTCAGCGTGGTGTGCTAGATTTGTTGAAAACAATTGGCTTTCACACCATGATAACGTCTCAAGATATACATCGTTACTTGTGCGCAAATTTTGGCCAAAAATAACACACTAAAATGCAGCAGCCACCGTATTCTGCCGACCAGGCTGAAAACTAAGAAAGCCCATGAAAAGAAGACGCAATGAAACGATTTGGGCGATGAAGACAGCACTCAACGAAAGCTCAAGATCACAAGAAAAATTTTGAGTGCTTCGAGAAAAAAGGTGGCATAAATGTATTATATGGGAGGGCGATTACACTGGATTAGATATAATAGATATTCATGAATAATTTTTTGTTGAAAAAACGCAAATTTCACGATACTTTTCGAGCAGACCTCGTACATGTCACTATAACAACGAATCAGTGTAATCGCAAAAATACGGTAGCAAGAGTGATTTCCGTTCTGTATCCTTCCTTCTTTGTTTCTTTACAAATTCATTCCGTGCACGCATTTCCACTTCGAATATTAAGTTTTCTAATATTATGGGGTGTGAGAGAACGCATATTTCACGGCACCATGCCTGACTTTCTTATCGTCGTAATAAGTTGTAGCAGGATAAGGGTAAACTGTTCCATTATTAAAACTTGTATATTTCATGACCAACAATAAAATTCTCGTATTACGCTCACGTGATTTCGGTTCGTATTGGTAAAATGGCGCCTTGATATAAGGCGACTGCAAACAAATTTCTGTAAACGAAGGGGTGGAGATAGCGATCTCCCATATTTCGTAATTCTCGGTCGAAAGTGAAGTTTAGGGCTGAGTTCGCCTGCATAAATATATGATTTATGCGGGTCAGATCAGCGACGGATCAAGGAAAGGTATTGGTTTCCAACGTTTCAGATTAAGGTAACGTAATTAACTTGTCATTTATGTATAAACTCTACCTCCTATCACGTTTATGATATTCAGTACCTGAGTGCCATATGTTTTTGAGTAACTTAGTCAATATCAATTAATTGAATATAAAACATAGCATAAATTGTCTGAACTTAAGGTTAGAGTATTAGTACTTCAAGTGGTCATGGTTATCGACAGCATTATCATGACGGTTCTTGAGACATCAAAAATGATTCCATTAGTATGAGCAAACTACTTCTTGATCCAAAAAAAGGGTTTCGAGGTTACTTTTATACCACAACAGAAAGTTCTTGCTACAACTTTTTTGGTTACAGCATATTTTGGTTAGTCTTCACTAACTTCTTGTATTTCTTGGTTATCTGTTAATTTTTTTTTAATTTGGTTTCATTTACCAATGTTTTAAGGACTGGTAGTAAAGGCATGGTTTAATTCGATACATCCAATGATATGAATATGACAAATGTTCGACTGAAAGCCTCAATTGGGTTAGATATCACATAGACTGGAGAAAATCTTCAGGTCTTATACTATCAGAAAAGTTTATCGATCATTCGTGAAATAAAGACCATAAAATTTCTTGACCTATCTAGCAAGGAAGATCAATCTTAGTGAAATAAGCAAATCGGAAACGAATCTGTTGAGAACATTATGTGCAATTGCACTTCGTTAGTGTAGCAGCTACTGGCAAAAAGATTCTGATCTTTGTAGAATAGATGTAGAAAAAAGTCAAATAATGTTGAATCACATGATCTTGGAAGGCAATAGTAATCCGTATTGTTGAAGGTTTTATTTTCTGAAAACACTTTTGTCGGATTTCCACAATGTTTATTTTCGATACACCCGACTGGTTTCGACTGTTACGTCATTTTCAAGTGTCTAGAGCTAACAGTTATGTGGAAGAATGTTGCTAACTATACCTACTTCAAACGTTGAGTAGTGGGTAGTGATTCAATTCTAGTTGACTTTAGAATGGTGAATTTTGGGATTCTGAAAAGCTTGTTGATTTTCAAACTTCGAAAAAGATTCATTGTTATTCCTTCATCATATTTGTGGAGAAATTCAAAATTTTCTCATGTAATTATGTGATTTGTAAATTCAATATGTTCAAAACACTGCGGACTTGTTATCTAAGGAAATTTTTTTGAATCTAGATTCGAAATTTCGACATGTTTGTCCTACGTAAGCTGTTGGGCATTCATTGCATTCAATTCTGTGTATTTCGGACTATTTGAATTTATTACTTTTTCGATTGGTATTGAGTAGTAATTTGCTTATGTTGGGACAACTGGAGGAGGATGTCGTTCAACTAAGTTTGGAAAGATAACTGCAGATGTTATTAGACAGGGGGCCAATGTAAGTTGCGCACGTGTATTTATTTTCTAGTTTTTCTCTAATGAAATATAGTGATTCACGCAATTTTCAATGATATTGTTTTCCTTATCAAAGTTAATTTCGGATAGGGGAATGGAAAAGGCTCTATGAATCATTGAATTATAAGCGGCTAATTTATGTGTAATGTAGTTAAAAAATCTATATTCTATATTCTTTTCTATACATGCTGTTGATGAGGTTATTATGGATTTAAATGATGTTATGTCAAGGAAATTCATTAAATTGTTCCGTATAATTTCAGCACTGAAGGTTAATTTATTATGCTTTTTTAGAAAACGCAAAAACTGATTCATTTGTCTGTTTGAGCCTAGAAAACTCAAAAGAATATCGTCTACGCATCTGTAGCAAAAATAATGTTTTTGAGCTAACTTATTATTCATTATGGATTTTTCAAGATTGTTCATAGAAATATCTGCTAATAGAGGGCTGGCTGGGGACCCCATGGAGAGTCTTGAGTTTTGTTAAAAAGACAACAAAATTCATATTTAATGTGCGTGAAATGTTATTTTGGGTGAAGGTTTCTTTTATTAGAAGCGGACATTCATCTGTTGGGTACAAATTTTTCAATATCAAAAGACACAAATTTAGAGTTGAAATTGTTGTGTTGAAAGTTTATCTATCAGATCTAAATATTTCAAAATTGTATATTGCGAAAGTTAGTGAGTTTCATAAATTTATGGCTTGAGAAGCTTGCTAATTTGACTGCAGGTGTGTTTATGTAGGATACAATTGGCCTGGCGTGGTTTTCCTCGCTGTGTAGTTTGATTAAACAGTATATTTTTGGAGCTTCAGGGTTCATTAAAATAAGTTTCATTTTGTTGTTAATGTTAAACACCTTTTTGGAAAATTGCTCAGAAGATTTTTTCGCCTAATAGGATTTCACTACTTGTGTGGTACGTAGCGCTATCCTGTTGAAAATAAACATTATCCACATTCAAACCTTCTGATAAAAATCCATTAATCATTGATACCACAATGTATTAACAGAAATGGCCGCACCAAATTTGTTTTCGAAATAATACGTGCTAATGATCTCTTTCGCCATAAAACCTCACCAAACAGTTACATGTTGTAGACAGAGAGATTTCTATACGATCTTGTTTGGATTTTTTCTGTCTCAAATGCAACAATTCTCGCAATGATTTTCTCGTGAAGTTCTGAAATATTTTTTTGCATTTCCAAGAAGTATTGGCAAAAGTTTGCAGCGAACAGTTTTTGTGTTGACTGAGCTGTGTAAGCCTCAAGAACCAAATTTTGGTGCTAACTTCGGTGATGCCAAAATGCATATTGGGAGAAAACGATATGTAGGGACAAACCTGAGTTTCCGTTCATAATTTCATCTACAGAAGCCATATTAGTTGGTGTTCTTACTCCATGAACAAGACTTTGGTTTTTCACATTACTACCTTGCCCCAACAGCTGGCCGAGAAGATGAATGGGAACCAAACCGCCCAAATCATGCAAGTATCATCAAATAAGATCAAGAGATATGTTTATGTAGCTCGATTTTTCTTAAATCAATGGTATCAATATTTCCATTTTGAAAAAATCATTTCATTATGTGTATTAACCTCCTAAATGAAGATAAGATCCATAAGGAATTCTAAAAGAGAAACGATAATGATAGTATAGCTCGCCAATCCTGTTCCCCCCTTCAGTACGCCTCTGAACTTGAATGATTTATGCCATTTGAGCCAGCTCACTTCCCTATTTACTTTGCCAATACGGCCCATTTTCATATGGTAATTGCATCTCAGTTCCGCGCCACGCAACGTGGGGCAATTACCTATACACTTAATTTCTAGCCATACTTCGCAAACTGAGCATTTTCCTGTCATGTATAGAAGTCAGATACACATTTTAGTTTGGCTTGATTCATAATCGCAGCCGGTATTTACGTTTCTGTGTTTCCCATTTGCGTTTATTCAAATCCACAATGTGGAATTGGCCTGGCGCATGAAACAGATCGATTCGAAACTGTGTTTCTTTTTCGAAGTTTTAAGTGGAAAAATGCTCTAGAGTCTTGTATTTATAGAAAAGAAAAAAAGAAAGAAATTTATTCACACATCAGATACAACATAGTACAATGTAATAAGGACAAATCTGTGAGTCAATGTGGTGAGGTACTGTGGACCTTTCTTCTAAAATAAAATTTTGTGTATGACTCGATCACACCTCAACAATGACTCTACAAGTGCGTTGTAAGTTATGATCAAAGTTGTTTTGTTCAAGACATCTCTCAACCTATAGAATCTACCTGCCAGAGCTCTCAGCTTCAGCGCCAACTTATTCGCGCGATTTTCCCATCTTAGGTGTTGATCGACGCCCACTCCCATATATCTGATCGATTCCACTGTGATTACCGACTGACAGTGACAGTTGTGTTGTAGTTTGCAGTCCTCATCGTGCATTTTAAGCGAATTTTGAATCGGTTGACCCACAACTGTGTGCAGAAAATGTGATGACTTTGTTTTATCAGCGTTAAGACGCAGTAGGCTTCTATTTAGAAAAAAATTAATTTTTTTGAAGAACAAGTTCCGTTTCCTCGAAAACACCATCCCAAGACTAATCCGCAACTATAACGACCGTTTCATCAGCGTATGATATAGTATTAGTATCGATATCCAAACTGCCCAAAGGGTTTATGTAAATAACAAATAATAAGGGGCCAAAAACGGTTCCCTGAGGAACACACATAAGTAAGGAAAGAGGATCACTCAGTTGGTTACCAATTTTTACTCTTTGTGAACGATTTTCCAGAGAGCTGCGAAAGGCGCTCGAGGAATTACCATAGAATAGAAGACAAAATGTTCTAATTATATGCATAAAATGCTTGGATATTGATCTTCCTATGTCATCATGAATTCGACGATTCATTATCGCACATTTTGTCACAAGACAAAAGAGAACAATGACGTAGACATATACTATAATACTCTGCACCATCCTTTTCGAATGTAAAGAAGTGTTGTTTTGAATTCCGTTATGGTTGCAGAAAACGTGGAGATTTGATGAGAATGTGTACTACGTGATTCATACGAATCGCTGGGAAACTTTAATCATATCGATCGTAATGAATTGAATAACATTATTTATTATTATTATTTTTATATATATATATATATATATATATATATATATATATATATATATATATATATATATATATATATATATATATATATATATATATATATATATATATATATATATATATATATATATATATATATATATATATATATATATATATATATATATATATATATATATATATATATATATATATATATATATATATATATATATATATATATATATATATATATATATATATATATATATATATATATATATATATATATATATATATATATATATATATATATATATATATATATATATATATATATATATATATATATATATATATATATATATTTTGATTTATTAAAACGGGACCAGGAAGACGCCAGATATCATGGATGAAGAATATTAGGGAATGGACATGGATGGACCTACAAACCTTAATTAGAACTGCAGAAGATGGAGAATCTTATGACTTGGTTATCGCTCACATTCAGTGAAAGGAGATCACCAAAAGAAGATGTGTGTTAACATGAGGGAGCACCTCTATATCAAGGAAGAATAGTTGTTCCCTGATTGGTAAAAGAGGACCAATTGCTTGGCCATCACGGATAGACTTTTATATATTTAAATTTCGAGGAGTTACAAAAAATAATAAACAATGCCGGCGAAACAACCAGAAAAGGCGATGACGATTATATTGTTATGCAGTAATGTCTTCGTAGATGTGAGTTATGTATTAAAGTTTGACGCGATCAGTTGGATCAACTCTTTTGATGATTAATATGATTTAATGTATTATTTTCTTGAATGAATTAAAATTAAAATTATTTTTCGAGTTTTCTGATAGGAATAGTTATAATTGATATGTATTTCATCACCACAGAATCGTGCTTGAACCTTCAGTGGTACCCTCTAGAAAATTCTTCCTTGTTCACACCGTGAACATAGATCATATCTACCTACATATTCTTCATTAACGCAGGAATGTATTTTCAGTTCGAAAAGTTTAAGGTTTCGTAAAAATAATTATCAATCGAAAATATCCTGACAGTTGTTCATTGAAAGAAACTCAACATTCTTGATGATCATTTTACTATGGTTACCAATGTCACCTTCGGTACAACAAGATATGTATTTCATTCCATCTATGGTGACACCACAGAATCGCTTTAGTATATTCAAAATTATGATTTCAGGATTCGAGAGGATCAAATTTTTGAATCTGAATATCTCCGAATTAGGAAAAGTTAGGACCGTGCTGTTCTCTCTAATTTGTATTAGAATTTCTACAGGAATCACCTATCAAAGCTTGTCATAGATATTGGGGGCACCCTGTATATGTTAATATATAAAGACTCGAACGATAGGTGGTTTCGGGTTCAGAAGGTTATGATCGGTGGACAGAACTCGAAATCCACCGGAGATTTCACCATAAGGACGGCTGCAATAGATAGTATTTCATACGAAAAATACCTAAAACTCTACTGAAGCATATATTCATGGAAGATAAACATCAGCAGTTTCAAGATGTTATACATTTCCAGCCTCTAATAGTACCAAGACGATAATATTTATCAATAACTAACTGTCTTCCGAATAATAATGTTAAGTAATTCAACCTTTATAAGCTGCGTATTATTCGCAGTAGTATAAAACACTAATTATTCAAAAGTTTCAATATTAATTGAACGCCTTGCCAGTATAACAGACATATTGAAACAAATGAGATAATTCTAATTACCTTTAATATAAATGAATTAATTTCATGTAAAAATTTGTCGTCTGAGATGATTTGCATATTTATACAACAGTTATAGACAGATAATTGAATTAAATTAATTTAAATAAATATTATTTAAAATCATGGACAGGAAAAATTTCGAAAACATACAAATGATATGATTAAACAAGAAATAACGATTGGGTGATTGAAATATGCTGACACTTGATATTTTTTCTTGTTATAACTGAATATATTTAAGTATTGTGTTAATTGGTTTTATAGAGTTCACTTAATCATTCATGTAATATATATCTGTTCTTTATTGAATTATTATGGAATCAGTTGAAATCTGCTACGAGTATAAAAATTTATATCGTATTATTTTGAAGGTGTTGGAGGCTGTAGGAGGAACTGAATATCGGTTGTGACTGAAACTAAGGCCACCCCTGTAACTTTTTTTCTATTTGGAATATTTCATGAAATCAGGGAACCGGACAGAAGGCAACATTTTGAATTTGATAACAGAAGCAGTGTTTTTTTAACTTTTTTTTATTACACTCACGTCACTCTATGCTTAAAGGTTCCGGAGTTCTAGTGGAAAATACCTAAGAAATTTTCGCAGGGTTTCCCCATTCCCCAATAACAATGGCGATGCAAAATTTTTGTCCATACTTATAATATTCTGCGATCATAAAAATATCAGAGTTTCATTGTTGTTAACTATCGATATTGCGAATTAGTGAATTCAGTGTTGAGTATGAATCAATACACACAAAATGAAAAAGTCAATATACTCCATATTTATGTAGAGTGCAAGCAAAATAGCGTTCTAGCTGAACAATTATACAGAGAGCGCCATCCGGAAAGACTTCATCCGAATAAAACCTATTTCTATAAAGTCGAACGAAAATTTCGTGAGGTGTAACCTGCTAAAGTGGACAATTTCGTTATCGACGAAGATACCGAAATAGAGGTATCGACATTTGTGGATATTAATCCAACCACATCAACAAGGGAAATTGCCGATGAGCTTGAAATTAGCCACCGAAACGTATTGAGAATTTTGAAAAAATATAAGTACCGCTCATTTAAATCTACTCAATCAACTACTTCAACACCTGTGTATTAACGATAGTATTAGGCGACTCCAGTACTGTAAAAAGTACCTTAGGAAAATGGAGGGTGATCCACAATATCCTACAAAGATTTTATTCAGTGACGAATCACGTTTCACGAACAATAGGATGTTTAATGGGCAAAATTCCAGGTACTGGTCGCAACAAAATGAGCACAGATATCAAGATGGAAACTTCCGCGAACGTTTTGGGTTCGATGTCTGGATGGGGATGATGGGAAGATATTTAATAGGGCCTATAATTTTGTAGGTTCGTTGACAGGGGAGAGATATTTGGAATTTTTGCGGACGCAAATACAAGATGAATTGGACGAGTAGCCATCAGCTGTTATGGATCAAATATATTTTCAACAAGATGGTGCACCTCCTCACAACACAAGAAAAATCTCGCGGTATCTCGACGAAATTTTTCCCGAATAATGGATAGGTACAAATGGTCTCATAAGACGAACGGCTAGATTGCTAGATGTGAGTTCACTAGATTTCTTCCTGTGGGACCATTTGAAGGTTTGAATTATTTCATTTTCGCTATTCGCTCTTTTGTTATTAGCTTTGACACTCCGTAAAAAATAATCAATTAACTTTTTAGATGAAATCTTGTATTTTTGTGATAGGAGATGTTGAGCTAAGCCAATTGTCACTGTTCATGGACAAAAAAAGACTGTGTTTTGTTTTTCTTTCAAAAATATGTCAAAAGGTCTTAGGATGAGATGAACAATCAAAATAAGCAAAACATACAGGGTGTCTCATTTGAAAATCGAAACTTGGTATCGTTTCCGGCATAACAGATTCCCAAATTTTATCAAAATATTATATATAGAAAAAAAGTAACAGGGGTGTCCCTAGTTTCAGTTATACCCGGTATAATAAAGTCTAGCTTTGCGCTGGATGTCAATCACGAATGACTACTGGAATATATGAAAATATCAGTTTTTCGTTGGATTTTGCATCTATTGAATGAAGAACAGAAAACAGTTAGGGTGATGAATCTTGGATAATATATTATATTCAAATTAGTTGAGAGTTTTCAAGTTTTACGTTAAATTTCCACGATTGCATTAAACCATACAAATTGGACCGTATCGTCTTTACATACTGAAGTAATTTTTGATGCTGGTATAGTCTGAAATAGATTAATAATAACAACAAGTTCTTATGCATTAGTTTGTTCAATTCTCGATTCCATAAAAGCGGAAATGAATAGTTGAAATTGAAACTAAGCTCAATATATTCTTCTAACCATAATAAAACTTTGTATTATACAATTACAAGAAAATTTTTGAAAATCAGGATTAAAATTTTGGTCTCTCGACCATCTTCAGCTGACAAGTATTGAACTTAAGTTGATATCTATATAAACAAGTAGATATAAAATTAATAAGGGTGCAAACGAGAGGTAATGAATATATGATAATAAAATCAGGTATTATTTAAAGATTTAAAATAGGGACGAGTAAGCAAGAATAAGGTTTGTTGCAGTTTGGAAATTTCAATGGTTTTCAAGAAATCCAACTATCCCTTATGTTTTCTGTAAATAATTCGTAGTTGATTTATGGATGGAAAATGATGGCCATTTTCGATACAATATGAGGCAAAAGTATATTCGTCGGTTCTCTGGTTATTATTTGATTGATACTCTTAGTATCTAGTTTTGAATGAATAACCCGTTTGACCTATATAGATGCCTTCACAATCCATACAGGACAATTTGTAAACTTCAGTATTACCAAAAGTAAATGTATGGATCATGAAAGCATCTATATACTATATACTTTAAATTCAGCACCTTGCTCTGTTCAAAATTGAAGGGATTAATTTGTACTATACTATTGTTGAAGCAGCTCTTTTCTGTTTACCGTCTAACCATCCACGAATTACAGCTCTTGCATAAATCAGTATATCCTGGGTTTGAATCCAACTGAAACCAATAACTACTTAAATATTGAGATCAGCATGAAGAGCAAAACTTCAACAAGTTTCAATATTATTTTGTCACATGTTTGGCCTTTGTGTATGAGTTGTGCAAATTGAACCAAAATGTATGGAGTTTAGACACAGATAAAGACCAACTAGATACAAAGAGCATCAATCAGGTTACAACAACCAGAGAACTGACGAGTCTACTTTAGCTTCACATTATACCAAAAATGGCCATCATTTTCCACCCATAGATCAACTTCAAAATATTCACAGAATATCTAAGAGACGAAAGTTAGATTTCTTGGAATCAATCGGAAGTTTTAAAGTGCAATAAATCCTCCATAGGGATAATCTTCTGAACGATAGTATGGTCCGGCTTATTTGTTCCTATTTGAAATCTCCTAATAATACCTGCTTTTATCATAGTTAGTTTATCACCTCTTATTAATTTTGTATCTACATGTTCATATATGTATGTATTTTCAACTTGTTGAAGATGAACGAAAGATTTTTGTGGAAGTATAATACATAGTTTATTTTCTTATTATCATCATGATTTACTATCACGTTGTAAAGTAATTAAGTATTTAATATTAATCAAATATTAAGATTAAGGAAAAGTATAAATGCTTACCTTCTATTTTGATACCACGTTTTCACTTGGGTGTCAGTAAGACTTAACTTAGCTGCTAATTCCATTCTGTCTTGTACACTTAAGTATTTTTGTCTTTCGAAACTTTTTTCTAACGTTTGTAGTTGCAGATCTGTGAAGGCTGTGCGCGCTTTTCGCTGCTTTTTACTTAAACCTCCATTAGAACTTTTTGATGAATTCAAAGAGTCGTCTCCTAACTGACCTGAAACGAAAATGGAGTTAGATTACACCGTACCAAGAGGCTCTGGGACCTTGTAATACTAAAAAAGTATGAAAAATCAGCATAACCGAATTAAGAGTGAACAGCGCAATAATAATGAAAATAAGACAAATTACATCCAAAGCAACCTGTTCTTGAACATAGAATTGTCCAGATTGTCAAGTGAACAATGCTCGGAATATATATATATATATATATATATATATATATATATATATATATATATATATATATATATATATATATATATATATATATATATATATGGGGTTTTACCCCGACGAGTTGCTCATATATCTGTTCATGCAATCAAACTGATTTCATGAAAAATATAAATCCACCACCCGGTAATTAATACCATTGCCAGGCAATGATTATAATCAAAACATATCCTGGAATAATTATATATTAGGATAACGTTAAATGTTAGGTTAGATTATAGTTTTCAAATTGGCAATAGTTTACGTGCAGTACTGAACAAAGATCTCACTAAGCTCATGAATTTTCTAAAAGACTGTGATTTATATAACTCAATTTAGCTTCAAATTCTATGTTGTTCTTTTTTTGTTTTTATTGATGGATGCGCTAATAACCCTGCGAGGTTGATGCGCTTATTCTAAAAAAAAAAAAAAAAATATCAATTATATATGTTATTTGATTCTGTTTATCATTAAGAATGATATCTGGTCTATTGTGTTTTACAGCTCTGTCGCAAAGAATTGTTTTATCAAAATAAAGTTTATATTTGTCATTTTCACAAATAATCTCAGGTTCATATTTGTAAAATTTTTTTCTTTTGGGAATTAGGTCATGTTTAATTCCTAGATTAAAATGAATAATATTAGCGACGGCATTATGTCTTTCTAAATAATCTGTTGAAGCAAGGACTGAGCAAGATGATAATATATGAAAAACTGTTTCTGAAGAACAGAAACATCTACGGCAAGAATCATCTATATTTTGTTTGATGATGTGTTTTCTATAATTCCTCGTGAAAACAACCTGATCCTGGATCGCAATTGCCAAGCC
Source organism: Cryptolaemus montrouzieri (assembly GCA_013387265.2). Lineage (NCBI taxonomy): Eukaryota > Metazoa > Arthropoda > Insecta > Coleoptera > Coccinellidae > Cryptolaemus > Cryptolaemus montrouzieri. The sequence goes on from JABFTP020000103.1 coordinate 35,416,368, forward strand.
TTCTGTTTCAGCAAACAATTCTCCAGATACTAACCATTTATTCGATGTATATATATATATATATATATATATATATATATATATATATATATATATATATATATATATATATATATATATATATATATATATATATTTATTATTGTTAAACCGCCAGAATTTCAGTAGGAGTTGTTGGGTTTAACGTACCCAAGTACCCGAGCTGGCTCACCAATGCAAAAAGTCGAGAGCTTTCAATTGAAAGGATCCTGTTTCGAAAAATGTCCCACCAGTGACTAGCCGATACGATGGGGGGGTAGTTACCCACAGGAGCATTCCTGGTCTGCCCAAATTCGAGGTTGGCTTTGTGGGGATAGGGTTGAAAGCCCACGCTGGGTTAGAGGGAAACCTCGACGTGTGAGTTGCGATCTCAAGTCGAGTACCAACCTGCAAAGCTTGGTAGAGGTTGGATAGTGCCTCGCTCCCTCCACTGAGGATGGAGGGCTTGTGACTCAAAGTTAATAATGGTAGCCACAGCTTGTCTGTGGTGCGCTGATTGACCGTATCTCAATCCTTTTCTAACGGTGACCGTGGCAATGGGCCGAAAGGCAGGTGTGTCACGTTAATCCTCGGACATCTGTCAACCGCCAGGAAAAGAAAGTGACGGTGTTGCTGCACCCGTCTACCGTAATTCTACCAAGTTTTCCTGGAAAATTGAGAATTGGGAATATAGTATTTCGTAGAAAATAAAACATGGCAACAGGAATTCATTGTGCCTTATACATCGTATTTTAAAATTGACTTCAACGGTTTCTGTTATTCAGTCAATTAAAAAAAAAGTTTCTTCGAAAATGAGTTCGCAAACGTTTCAAGTCTGCAATGCAGGAGGTTGAAATTTCAAAAAACTCTTCAGTTTTTGTTAAAGTATTTTAGTTTTGGAGATTATCGTATCGAATGTTTTCATTTTAACATAGTTATAGAATATACTATTTCAGTAATCCACTAGCACTGAGAATGCTTAAGAACACAAAATGAATTAAATGGGACTGGTACTCACAGAAATTGAAATAAAACTTATAACGAAAAATGTAAAACTCTTGGAAAAATCAGTTCCTAAAAATCTGTTAATAAATAATAAATATTTCTAGATCTAGCAAAAATTACTGCATGACATCTACGATTCACACTTAAATTCAATGACCTTATAGCGTTTTGATTTTGAGAATTATGATCGCATTCTAATCAAGCTTCCTCTCGTAGTGGCTGTCTCCTTCAAGGTCTCTTGGAGTAAAACCAACCTTTGATACCTTTAGTTCCTAGATTTTTCAAAAAATTCCTCAAGACGAAAACAGAAAAATTAATGACTAAATATTCAACCTCCCAAAAGTTAACCTTAAACGTCCAAAACGTGTCGCATCGTCGGTCCAGTGCATCATGTATCCTCGTCGGCGCGTTTCAGATTCACCGCGGGGGTGGGCGTCGATGTGCATCTCTGCGAGAGAAGCAGTATCATCGTCGCCGGCGTCGCTTTCTCCCACTCCTTGTATTCACAGCGAGGCACTCTGATTGGTTAGTGTTTCCGGTGCGTCTTCCCTTCCCCTTAAAACTCGGAGTCGCCGTCGGGACGGGGATGCCTGAAACAATGGCTGGGAGATCAATTCCGGGTTTACAGACAATGCCTTTTACAACTGTTTTACCCCATTCAGCTTATAAATCAGCGTTTAACGCCCGCCGCCGGCGATCGATACAGTTCGAGCTTCATCTTAATCGAGGATGCAGAATCGATGCAGTGTTTAAACCTTGTTAGGAAATTTTCCTTGTTAGAGTTTTCTATTTCTTCATCACAACGATGCCATTTTGACTGTTTTTTTGGATTTTGTACTTTTTGAACTCTCTGTACAGGGTGGACAAATTTCGATTAATTGTACAGCAACTATGTGAAATATTGCAGATAGAGAAAAATGAATCCCCTCTCTCGATCTTATTTTCAGGGACTAGTTTAGTGGTGCAAATATTTTTCTGATATATCGCTCCGTTCTGGACTTATTCAAAATTTCTCGAATTTTGTGAAAATCGTCCATCGCGGATATCTCGATCAACATCAAAGATAAAAATAAGTTTTACATCCTACAGGCATTTTTTTTAAGTAGAATACAGTGCTGTTTGAAAACATTTTTTTACCGATTAAAGGTCCTGTGAGATGGCCGACTCGTTCTCCTGACTTGACGCCACTATATTTTTGTCTTCGGGGTCATGTTGAGGATTCACTCTACAAGAGGAACAATAACAAATTAGAAGAAGTCAAACCGAATTTCAGGGAATACATTGCTTTGTTAGCAATATTCTATTTACAATGCTTGCCGTAGTGTTTTTCGGCGACGTAATTTATGCATTGAAAACAATGGCAACACTTTTGAATATTTGTGATAAATGAGTTGCCCCCATTTGTATCGTTAGGACTTTTCGTTTCTGTTAAAAATTTTCGTATGCGTTTTAGGTTTTCGTTTGAGAAAATTTTTATCCTATTAACTTCCTAACCATTCTAATAGAATATTACCAAAGCAACATGAATGAACTCATATGTTACGTAGATTCCGCGGGTTGGCAAATTTCGAATTTCAAAAAATTAATGTTCATCTATAATTCGATTTATGAAGAGTAGAAGTGAAAAGAAAAAGGGATCTTTAAAATCTGTGGTTTTCAGTGATAGAACAATATAAATCGTTGATGGGCATGCACCTAATGGATGGAAATGTGGCAATTTCAAGTTTTTTCTGAAGAAAGGTATTGACTGCAATAATTGACTATAAGATATATATATATATATATATATATATATATATATATATATATATATATATATATATATATATATATATATATATATATATATATACATTTTGAAAAGGAAAACAATCACTGCATTCAATAGAGGTAAAATTTCGTATTTAAGAAAAGCATGTTTGCATTATAACTCGAAAACTGCTGAGCTAAAAATTTTTTTCACACTGAAGTCTACTTAAAAAATAACCTGTAGAATGTCAAACTTATTTTAATGTAACTACTATGATGATCGAGAAGGGCGATTTTCCCAAAATTCGAGAAATTTTTAATAAGTCCAAAACGGAAAGAGATATCAGCAAAATTTTGGCACCACTAAACCTTGAAAAGAAGATCGAGAGAGAGGGGCTTCATTTTTCTTTATCTGGAAAGTTTCACATAGTTGCGTAAAAAATACATCGAAATGTGCTCATCCTGTACATATTTTTATGTACTAATCAGCTAGTTTTTGACTGTCTTGACTTTTGTCTGCATACAAAGTTTAGTGAAATTCCAGAATACAACGTTGATTTTTCATCGGATCTTCTTCTAAAATTTCTTTGATAAAAATGCAGAACCCGAAGATTGACATGATATTGATTTTGAGTAAGAATCGTAGATGTCATGCAGTAGTTCTTGCCATGGGTGAGTAATCCGGAATTACCAGGTTTTTAGAATCTTTCATTATTTCCAAGAATTTTACATTTTTCAGTATTAGTTGTAGTATCATTTCCATTTCTTCTGAATGAATCTGAATTTTCGATTTTGTGCCTCAATTTCTTTCCTTTATGTATTTAATTTTCATTGTTTTTGATGTTAGAAGTAATTATAATTGGTTCGGAATAAGATGCGCAATTGGAACTTTTGCAATTAGTGTTTGAAATTATGGCTACCTTTCCAAGGAATGTGAGGCTACTATATCTGTGTAGATCAATAGATTTTGAAAACATTAATTACATTGCTTTATGTTTTCTTTTTTTCAAGAAATTTAGTTTTTGTAAAGTTAATCAGTTATGATTATGATGATATTCTCCGCGAAGAGTCATACACTTCTACTTTCTGGAAGCAGTTATTCCAATCGTTCGCTGCTAAATTCAAAATGGCCTTTTGGAAGGCATCAACAGTTTCTTCTGAAGATTGAATCCTTTGTTCTTGATTTTGGTTTTAGATCCGAACTGTACGCAGGATGATGTAAAAATTCGATGTTTTCTTTCGTTAAATATTCAATTGTTTTCAGGGCTCTGTTTGAACTTTCATTGTCTTGGTGAAGGATGATTCGCCGTTCGCGGTTGGTTTGTTGAAGCTTACTACCTCGCGGTAAACAAATGGTTGTGTACAAATCGGTAGTTACTATTATTTGATCTTTTCAAGGCATTGTTGCTTCATAACCTGTTGTTTGTAACAAACGTTGTGACCATCTTTTTGGAGACACTCCGACCATAGATGACTTTTATCGGGTTTTGTTCCCTTCGGAACACCCAAACATTTTCTGGATCGTATGAATAAATCCAAAATGCATCACCTCTGGCAGTGTTGCAAAACGTTCCAGATTTTTTTGACAACAGTTGACCCTTACAGCTTTCTGTTCTTCAGTGAAAAGCTGCGACATCCAATAGGAAACTAATTTTTTCACACGTAATTCTTCGTGCAAAATTTTCTGTATTGATGTCTTCGAAATCCGTAATAATGCCTCAATCTCTGGATATGTTGCATGCCGATCTTCCTGAATAATCTTACGCACTACACCCACATTTTCTTGAGCGAACACTGTTATTGGTGCATCCGCCCTTGGATCGACACGAAGCCTAACCCTTTTGCGTTTAAAATTTCCATACCAATAGGAAACTGCAAACTGTTGTGAAGCTTCAATACCGAAAACAGAAACCAAGTCGCCGGAATATTCTCGTTGAGATAATTCTTTGAACATTGTAAAAAAAAATTGCGCGAAAATGTTCACAGTTTCATTTCATTTTTCAACTAACTTGTCAATTTTGACAGTTGTTGTGGCTAGAACACAGCACGCACAGAACTAAGATCTTGGATTTATATATAAACAAATCATAGAGGTTCATTTTTAGTACTGACTGTTGATGAATTGTGTCCTACAAGTCTCGGCTTGCAGAATATAATAGACATTCCTTATAACTGAAGCCATTTTTTGTTGAAAATTAGATGTGATACATTTCATGAAAAAAGATTCTATGAACATAATTCCGAAAATGCGTCGTTACAGGTCCAGAGGCTGTTCTGAGTTTAATTAGCGGAAATAGTAAAAATCATTTTTTTTTCAAAACTAGTTGAGTGTTAATGGAATTTTGGACTCTTTAATAGTTTACGCACACTCTGCAATAGGAAAATTTTTCGTCACATTAAAAGCGAAATACATCTGTCGTCAATGAATTACGAGTTCCGTATGAGATGGATTGAAAAATAGAGAAAACATGTCTGATATTCAATTTACCAATAGTTAAATCTGAAAGAATGATAGAATTGTTTGATTCAATTTCAGTAGTGAATTATTTTGAATGAATACAATGAATATAATTGATAAAATTTTCAGAAATAATTGACAGACGTTCCGTTTCAGTTGGAACATAGAATTACATCATCCACATATTGAAATCAATACAAAAACTGTATAAATTTTGATATATGAATGATATCATCGTATGTTTCTATGGTTTCCAGTATAACCTGAAGTAATATAACATTGAAAATATTTTTAGGAGGTACCCTGAAACCTAACATCCAAAATTCAGTTATAATCGATATATCTATCCCTTTTCAGTATATTTCTAATGTCCCTTATTCAGAAACCACCCTATATATTATTTATTGTACAAAAGTCAAACGATTTTAGAAGCCTTTGTATCTTTCCTAGCGAAGATTAAAGTAGCAAATGGTTAAGGATCTTTTCATTTTCATGAAAATACTCGCCTTTGATTCAGTTTTCTCAAAGGAATACCCGCTAAACATGTGAAATTGCTGCGATATCCATCAGCCTTTTTGCGAAAAGGACATTTAGTGGACTTGAAAGGTATAAAGGAACGATTTTCTCTCCCTTAATAGTTGTTTTTCTCGGCGTGATGAAAAAATCTGTATAAAGAAGCTCGGGAAGTACATCGCCCGGCTGAAATGTTTCATGCGGCGGAAACGTGAGTCGCATTGGGTTTTCCAAAGTGGCTAAGTTTGTTGGGTTAGAGCGACCTTATGGTGAGGGGACGTCGTGTTCCGCATCCCTTGGGAATCTGTCAAGTTGAGAACTGCTTTTGCCATCTAAACTTACCTATTCTATCCTGTTAAACATTTCCTCGCTGAATTTCTATCGTTTCTCTTTGTTGCTCTTATCTATAATGTGATTTTCTAGATAGTTTCAGTTTATTTCAGAAATATAAAATAAAGCGTGTTTCATTGGATATACAGGGTTATTCCTACTTAAGGTAAAATGAAGATGAATTTTTGAATAACTTTTCTCTCTGTAAAAGCTCCTTTTCAGGATAAAGCTGCTCAAGTGGTTCTGAACTTTCTCTTCCATTCCACAAAATCAATCAGATGAAACTCTTTAATAATTGTTGTTGTTTGTTTCGTCTTTTAACAATGTGCTCGGGAACTTAGCCCATTTACACAGTAGACTTACAGCTTATAGTGGATTCCGAACCACTCTCTCAGACCGCCACCACAAGGATTACAAGTTATCTGGTCTTCGGAAGTTTATGTATTCGTTAGGCGACTCTTTCCCAAGTATCACTTTTTTCTTCAAGGACAACATCCATAACTTGAACCCAGATTCGAACTATGCTAAACTAACATAGTATTTGAAATATAGAATGTTGAAATTGCTTTTCTTCTATGTTAAAATCTCTTTTTCATAGGTTGCGTTTCAATCTATTATTCTCATGTGAAATAAGAAATATATTATTTAAAAAAAGATTTTTTCTACTAGATGATTTATATAGTGAAAATCTAATTTTTGCTGGTCGAAAATGCGTTTATGCTCGGAAATCATATAATTAAGTCAATTTTACTCGAATTATACAGGGTGCTTCAACGAAAACTAAACAGATGCTATATCTACCAAGATATTCATTTCTGACCAAAACGCAAAAACAGGTCAACTTTTGTTTCAAGGGGGACATATTTTGGGGTACAATTCTTGCCTGAAATATAAATCCCCTAAGCGGGGGTTAAAACCCCTGAACATTTTTAATATGGAAGATGGGTCGAGTGATAACTCGAAAGAAAGGTGGTATCTTTGTCTACATTGCCTTGAACGAATTTCCATTTTTGATTGAAAACTGTAAAAGATACAGGGTGAGCAACTGAAAGATAGGGAAGACTATTTCCCTGAGACTATTCAAGTTTTAGTGAGGTAAAATGGAACAGATCCATGCTGATCAATGACAGTCATCGTCAAGTACTATCCTCATCTCGAATTTCAACCCCTGGAGCAGGGGTGACAACCCTTGAAAATTTAGAAGGGGGTAGATGGTTTGAGTGATAACTCGAAAGAAAGGTAATATCTTTTCTGCATTCCCGTGAAAGAATTTTTGATTGAAAGCTGTAGAAGATACAGAGTGAGCCAGTGATCAAAGAAGCCTTTGAGAATGAACTATTTTTCACCTCAAGACGATAGATTAGATTTTTAGTAGCTCACTCTGTAAAGTTTTCAACCAAGAATGAAAATTTCGAGGCAAAGATGATAGCCTTCGAGGTATCATGACCCATCTACCCTCTTCCAAATTTTCAAGGGTGGTCACCCTGCTCTTGGGGTTAAAATTCGAGATGAGGATAGTACTTGATGATGACTGCGATTGATCAGCATGGATCTGTTCCATTTTACTTTACTGAAACTTGAATAGTCTCAGGGAAATAGTCTTCCCTATCTTTCAGTTGCTGTATCCTGTATCTTTTACAGTTTTCATTAAAAATGGAAATTCGTTCAAGGCGATGTAGGCGAAGATACTACTTTTATTTTGAGTCATCACTCGATTCATCTTCCCTATTTAAAATGTTTAAGGATTGCAACCCCCGCTTAGGGGGTTGATATTTCAGGCAAGTATTGTATCCAAAAAAATGTCCCTCTTGAAACAAAAATTAACCTGTTTTTGCGTTGTGATGAGAAATGAATATCTTGGTAGATATAGCCTCTGTTTAGTTTTCGTTGAAGCACCCTGCTTTTATTTTCTGACATTGGAATCATACTGAGTCTATAAATCATACCGTTATAAGGAGCTATTTTATGTGTTTATGCGGAAGAATTGTGAATGGTAATATCTGTATAGGATGGTTTATTGGAAATAAAAAAATCATGTCTGTGGTCAATTTTGATTATAGTTAAATATAAAAGGTTAATGGTCTTCTCACTTTCCATTCGCAAAATGAACGTTATATACGGGGGAAATGAATTTAGGTACTAAAGGAATCCAATTATCTATGGATGTATCTATAAAACAACAGATTATTTCATTCACGTATTCAAAACAATTAGTGCAGTGTTTCGACAGAAGATAATATTGAATAATTTTCTCAATATTATCTCTTAAAATTTCAGCTAGTAAAGGACTGAGGATTTCTCATCATCAAGACGTTGATGCTTATGAGAATTTCATCATTGAAGTTAAAACAATTGTGTTCTAAACATACATCTAAAAGATTCATAAGTTCTGATTGTGAAATGTGATTCACATCATTACTCTGCAGAGCTTGGTCAATCAAATTCAATGAATCGTGAGGTGGAACACTAGGGAGATCAACTACATCTTCCGACATAAGTTTAGCATTATCAGGTAGTTGAGTATGTTGGATTTTTCTATTAGGTCTGAAGAATTTTTTTCTCTCAAAATTGCACGTAGATTTACCCCCTCAAGTTGTGACATACTATTATGTAACACCCTGTGTATCAATATGAAACAATATCATTAGAAATCAAATAACAATATTCTAGTCTCCCACATAAACAGCATTATTAAATGCAAAGAACAGAACCAAATTTCTCAATTACTATATTCCATCATGGAAAAACCAGAAAATAAATTGGCATGTCTACCTTACATTGGCCCTCTCCGTAATAACATCAGTATTTATCTTTCCAAATTTAATTCAACTACTTCCAAACTACTATTCGATGTCAAACAAAAAACTAATAAATTCAAACACTCTGGAATATACAGAATTGAATTGAAATACCTAACAGCTCACGTAAAACAAACTGGTCGAAATTATGAATTTAGATTCAAAGAACATCTCTTCTTAGAGAATGAATCCTCAGATTTACAAACCACCTAATTTCATTAGATAACTTAACAATACTCTACAATTCATTGAAGGGATTACAATGAATCTGTTGGAAAGTTTAGAAATCAACAAACTCTGTAAGAACCCAAAATTCACCACTCTCAATAGTCAATTAGAAATGAATCACTCTCCACTACTCATCACTCAAAATAGATATAGTTATCACCTTCTTTCTCATAACTAGGTCTAGACGATTGAAAATTACGTAACTATCGAAACCGGTCGTATGTATCAAAAATAAACATTGTGGAAATCAGACAGAACTGCTTCATTTCATTAAGATCACCATACTAACTGATCACATAGCTCTCGTACCATGATCTATCGTGCTAATTCTCAGATGTTCCATTCTTCATGAAACTCATAAATATTTGTCAGGGGAAGAATAATTCAACGCAGCGTAGCAGTACGAATTGAAACTAAAAATGATGAGCTAGTTGATGAACTGTCATTGGTAATGAATCGGAAACAAAGAAAAACCTAATTAAGTAAATACGGAATGAAATAACCTCCGATGAGAAACAAAGCGCATCAAAAAGAACAGTTACCCAATTAATAAAATGATACCTATAACAAATTGAGGTATTAGGAAATAAATCGTAATGAGGTAAATTGTTACACTTTATTGTTTGTGAACAATATACAATGTATCGTTAAAAATCGTAGATGAAAGAAAAAATTAACAGTATGTGAATAAATTAATTGCTGAAAGAGAAAATCATATTCTCTAGTTTGGTCAATTCATCTCATTATTTTCGATACGCTCGTTCCAAATTATTTTAAATATCACTGTCGGCAGCATTGTTTTACTGTGTTGAAACTATTTTGAGTTATATCTCTTTTGTAGCAGTAATATCATGTTTAAGATAATTAGAAACATCCTTCAAGCATAACAGCAGTTTAACGTGACAGTACATCCTACTAATAATTCAAAATATAAAATTAATTGTACTGTAGATATATGAATGAGAATTGTGATTTACTTGGCAAGTTTTTCGAGCAAAAAAGAGGTCAAGAACATGGATGTACTCAGTTACGATTAAAGACTGAAATAACCCATTTTTTCATAAAAATTATTACTAGAATTGAACACTAGTAGTAGTTACTTGGAAGTTCATTTCAATAAATGAAAAAAGTGTTTTACATTGATATTTGTGAAGCGTTTGGACAACATTGCTGCCTCATCAGATAACTAGGAAATAGGAACTGAACTAAAAAATAACAATTTATTTATATACTGCGCCAAGTAATGAATGCAAAATTTTAATATTTCGAATTTTTGTTGGAACGCAACTAATTATTAACAGGTGTTCTTTTTCGGATATTCTCGGACAAAATTCGATTGATATTCTTGGTATACATGAAAGATGATGATGAAAGAAGTAAATTGAGGTTTAACAAGAAACCACCACATATCGATAACAGCAGTTGACCAATTATCGCGAGTGAAGTTTGTTTTTACTGAAAATTTTAATTTTCGGTAGCAATGCAAAGCGAATCACGATATTTAACACTGGCAGAATGTGTTGATGTATTGGTGTTGGATGTCCTAGTTGGGCTTCTAATACAAGAATAGGCCATTCAACTGTTTCCAATTTCTTGGTGCTGGTGGGTTGCTGGAAAATAATTATTCAAGATGTCTAAACTTCTTCCTCCGGATAAATTTTAATTCGATTCGATTCTGTGCATTAATTTCTTGACAGTGTATATGGTCTACATCAGTTATCACCAACACGTCGATCGCCAACTACCAATTGCTTGCGAAGGTAATTTTGGTAGTTTTTCATAAATCATAAAATCATATCGAAACCCAGATAACTGCACAAAATAAGAAACCTTAGGAAGACGCGGAAATGATAAAACAGGCGTTTTTTAGAAACGGCAGGTTCTCATTTGACAATTTAGGAATAAAACGAGATAATTTTAGCTATGGAACTTTTTGCTAATACAGTGATGAGACAAGTAAAAGTTATGAACCATAATGTTTTTAATAGAATTAAGAACAGACTGAGTATATTTCATTCTACAAATGGATGATCCGTCAGATGTGGTAGATACCTTGCAGGTGGCTGTGTATGTCGAGATGGTTTTTAGTGATTTTGCAATTCGAGAAGAACTTTTGTGGACATCAAAAGCACCGAGAAAGTAAAAGAACTGTTGGCCAATAAACGCAATTTCAATAAAAGATGACTGGCAGAAGACTTGAGAATTGCTAATGGATCTGTTCAAGCAGTCAATGATTTGGGTTTCGTTGTGTTGCAGCGAAGTTGGTCCCCAAAGACTTGAGTTAATTCAAATAAAAGCACGTCGCACAATCCAAACAGCAGGTGGGAGACCTACGACGTTTTCCGTCAAACATAAGACAATGCTCGCGGTTTTCATGGATTACAAGGATATTGTGGATCAGAAATTTTCACCAGAACGTCAGGCAATAAAGACTATTATATTAGTGTCATGGAACACCATGCACATCGTTATCAGTGATTTGTTAGAAGAAATAGAACGAATACCATACAACAGCCACAAATGTCACCTGATTAAGCTCCCTGTGACTTCTTCTGTTCGACCTAGTCAAAAACATACGCGGAACGAGTTTCACAGGCCGATAGGAGATAGTGGAAAACTCTGATGGTCATTCCGATAACCGAGTTTAAAAAATGTTTCGAACTTTGGATCGAACGTTGGACAAGTGTGTTTCAGTCAATGGGGAGTACTTTGAAGAAGACAATGGCGATTTTGATGAATAATATTGTACTTTAAGTTTCATGAATGAATTCCGGGAACTTTTTGGGCGATTCCGGAACTGGAAACATCAATCTGCCTTAGAGATTTTGGTTTTCTTGCAGAGATTCTACCCTGAACTTCCAAAGTACCCCACGTATACATCACCGTCCGTTAAATCCCTGACGAAATATCTGGTATACCAATGACAAGCGACAGCAACATAAATTGTCACTTATCTGAAAAACGACAAGAATGCTAAATACCAATTGATCGTAACACTTATTTCACGACAATACAGAATAGAGTTACGACAATGACGTGGGCGAGCGTACAACGCAAAATACTTAATTGAAATAAACAGTACGATAAGAAAACATTTAGATAGGCGAAATTTATATAAAATAATACCCTGCTATCTCCGACACGGATTTAATTTTAAATTGATTTGAGATAAACATGGATAGGTTAGATAAGAGAGTACGGATGAAGGTGGATTTACAAGGGCTCATTCTGGGAGACCACCGGTACGGTTTTCGTTTGCCACCTACGGCTTTGATTTTTATCAAAATAGCTTTTGTTATTCTTATCAACTGTGAAGAGAGATCGATTTCTCAACGTTAAGTTGAAGCAGTGGTTTTGTAGTAAGCTAATATGTATACTCAGAAAAGACAGATGAATCGTGATACAAAGAGAAGGAGAACAGACCCCAAAACCACTGAAATACTCGAAAACCAAATCTCATTTGACATAAAATCTAAAAAACATTACGTATATTCAAGTAACGAAAAGGGTCAAAAAGGGCAAGTATCTTTCGAACAAGAGTGGAAAACTATAAGAAGCAGAATATTTTAAGACCATTTCCTCACAGCCAGTCTTGTTGTCGGGAAAAACACGACGTTTCAGTACCGCAGTACCCTCGTTCCCTTTCTCGTTTCTGATCCAGATGGTTTCAGCTTACCTGTCTCAGCACACTCAGACAACTCCGACCGCAACCTTGTTTATGCCATTGGTAACTTCGTACAGCCACGCAATAAAGATCTAACGCCTTCCAGGAAGATACGACATTACAAACGAGCCAGCTGGGAGGAACTGCGCGAGTTTTAATCGTATTTTTGCAATAATGTTGTCTGTTTTTCAAATCCTGACATTATTGTCTGTACTCAGTACGTCATGAACGTGATTCTGGCAAGCATGTACCTCTTCATTCCATACTCCATGAAAAAGAAATCCACACAAAAATCTCGTTTCACTAAAATCTGTCACAGTTGAAAACAGAGCTTATAAGAATTGAAGAAGAATCCACCAGATGAAACGACAGCTGAATATGTGTGTTTCAGAACATTTGTAACTCAATAATTGATAAAGCGAAAACCTTCTTCAACCAAAGAGTTAAGAAAAAACTTTTCGAGCAGATCAATGGAACTCGTCAGTTCTGGTATGGCGAAAGCAGTCAGCGGTAACTTTTGCAACTCATCCTTTCCACCTTTGGTTAGGGAAGGCAGTTCTATCGCATAATCGCCTAAAGTAAAGGCGGATTTCTTTCCCGAAATATTTTTGCAAAATTCTGACCGAGATACATCAAATGCAGTGGCACTAAGTATCCCACGTGTTCCATCGAATTTGTACGAAAAAAGTTCAAGGTGCGTACAGCAAGGCGCGTTCTTCAATAGTTGAACAGTAAGAAAGCAGTGGGTCTTGATGGAATACCACCAACTGATTTGAAGAAATGTCTGCTTCAGGTTTGGTACGAGAGCCAGACGTTTCCGGAGTGGGGGGAAGTTGCGGTCGTACAACCGATTCTAAGGAGAGGGAAGAAATGCCTACTCCAAAATTTCCGTATGTCATTGTGTCCAAAGTTATGGAAAGAGTGATAACTGATGGGGTTCATGAAATTGAGTTGCAGGGCATCATCAGTAATCGACAATACGGGTTTCCGTATACAACGATCTCCTTACATAAATTACGCAGTCGTAGACATCAACAATTGAAATGCATGGCGAATCAAGAGCCATTAGTTTTGATATCTCAAAGGCCTTCGACAGGATTTGGAAAGCAGCCTTGATGAATAAAATAATCACGTATGGAGTTTCCCAAAAATTGCGTGGTTGGATTAATAGCTTTCTCTTCAGGTGGTAGTTGGTGCAATGAGTGAATCTGTTCAAGTTACTGGAGGAGTTCCCCATACTCTTGCTAACTCTTTTTCTGTTGCAACACCGGAGTATGCTGGCATGACCTTGTGCCAGCCAATGCCAAATCTTCTTCTGCTAAACTCAGTTTTCTCTTCAGGGCTAAGCAGAACTGGACGCCATCAAAGCTTATGCTTTTATGTAAGGCACATGTACGACCTGGTCTGGAATACAGGTACTGGGTCCCACAGCCAAACATTCGTTACATCTATTGGATAGAGTCCAGAGAAGAGCAATGCGACTCATAGACCACTTGGAGATCAAAGGCGGCAGGTGGCTGATCTGTCCCTTTTATCACAGATACTTTCATGGCAAATGCCCTGAAGAACTGAAATACTGGCAGACTCAGTCGAGTACCTCATAACTAGTGTGCTATGGACCTCGCTTCCATCGAAAATCTTTCCGACAACAAATTGGCCCTCTTTAAGAATTGAGTCAAATCATTTTAGGCGGCCACAGTTGTGGCACGACAGGCATCGTCACCTTCCAAGAGTCTGGAATTAGATACAGACGTAGCTATGTAAAACATCGTTAATAGAAGAGAATGACTCTTCCTTTAACCGTTTTCTTTTAGCGTCAGTAATTCATTGCTGCAAATATATTCAGACTAACTTTTTTCGTTTTCGAGTTATTCGAAAATTTTGAAAATCTTCGAAATCAGTCATGTACGAATATCCGGATTGTTTTTGAAGGTATGCAAAGATTGTTTTGACATTCTTTAACAGAAAATCGAACTCGACAAAATGTGCTGAAAAAGTGGTCTGTTCAATGGGACAGCAACTGCGCAAGGATGAGATCAAGTAACACGGCTGTACTTGACGTTTATTCAAGAAGTTCCTTGTTGAGACAACGGTTGTTGAAGGCACCTTCAAATGCAACTTCGACAGAACAGTAGAATGCAAACTAGAAGTGAAACAATACGACAAAGGCTCATGGAATTTTGATCGAGGCCTCGTGCCGGAACTCGAGTCCCAGCTCTAACCTAAGAATATCGAAGAGCCCGATTGGATTCTTCAGTTGGTAAGAAGCCGACTGAGAGAGATTACAGATGAGTCGATATTTTGTCTTTTTCATTGTGATCGACAATCTGTAATGTACAGACTTAGAAATTGGAGATATGCTCAGGACAAAATTTTATCTACGATTTTGGTGGAGGTAATGGTGTGAGGAATAATTTCTTTTTCTTCGAACGCCCGCCAATGATTTGGTCATCGTAAATAATGGAAGTCTCAGTACTAGGAGATACTTTACAAACATATTAAAGGAATATGTTGTACCATTTGTGGTAAATATAGGTTAAAACTTTTTGTTGATGTATGATAACACTAGATCTCACCAAGATCATATCGTTAGGAACTACCTTCAATATCACGAAACCACTTCAATGGAGTGGCTTGTACGAGGTTCATTTGTAATGAAATGAATCAGAATACTATAAAGTCATTGATTTTGAGTATGATTCGTAGATGTCATGCAGTATATTTCGCCCGGGATTGAAATACCTTATTAACAAGTGTATGGGTTTTTTCGAAAGCATTACATTTTTCACCAATAATTTTATTTCAATTTCTATGAGAAGTATTTTCATTTCAATTGTTCTCAAGCATTATTCAGTAATGCTGGAAAAATTATTCTTCAACATGTTCAACAAATTTGAATATTTTGGAGTTTGTGCGTTTATTTCTTGGCGCAGTGTATGATGTACAGAAACATTTGGCGGAATAATGGGAGGTTATAAAGGCTTAAGAACATCAGCAGTTTTATGTAACGGAAAACGAGCATCCCGTCCAGAAATGTACGAAGATATCTGGTATTCTGGTATTCTCAAGAAAACTAAAGCGATATACGTTTCTTGTGTTGGAAATCTTAAAGAACGCGAGTGAATAATTCGGCAAATATTGCAGCAATGTATCTACAAAGTCTGATATATCTACAGATGGCTTCCTGCATATATGATTTAATAGCAGTAACACTTAAAATTCTTGGATATTTCCAAGTTTTTCTCGGAGTGTGTGTATATAGTAGCTTAATTGCTTGCTAAAAGAGTTGCGTGCTAATTGCATCCTGTTGCCTTGTAGGTACCAGTTTTTCTGATGTGCCAGTATTTCATTACCTTTAAATAAATGCAGATTTAAAAGTCATTAAGCGTTCAAAGTAACTCGGTCAGATGACAACTTGGATCATTATGTAGAGGTGTCCGGTTCGAGCATCTCTGCATGGCGTCTCATTTATAAAACTCGGTAATTAATTCAATTTCTGTAATGTATACCATATTTCTTCGACTGGTAATTGAAGTGAGTTAAACGAATTCCCAGAAAAATGCGGAACGGTGGATATGTAATGAAAAATTTGAGAATCAGTTATCACGAGTATCTATGAAACTGTACAAATTTAGAGGAAATTGATGTACTTAAATAATGAACAAATGGTATTTTGACATTTCTCTCGGATATCTTTTGGGGCGCATACCTTCGAACACTGTTGATTTCTTACAAAAGTTTCGTTAGTTCAATAATTGACTGTGATAGTTTCATTTATTATCCCTCAGATCGCAAGAAACAGCAAAACCTTTAACGTTTTCGAAATCAAGGTATCAGATTCAGTATAGGTTATAAGAAAACTATTTCTATCTGCATTATACTTGCAGAATCAAAATAAATATTATATATATATATATATATATATATATATATATATATATATATATATATATATATATATATATATATAATATAATAATAATTTTAATAATAAAACATCTTTCCTTTGCAAAATTATTATCAGAATGTATATTTAATCATTTTTTCATCACTAAAACTACAAGTAAAGCTTTAAAGTATAATTTTTTCAATTTGCAATGTATTGTGGCTGGTTATCTCGGTGAGTAAGTGATTATATGCTTTGAAGTTGGCATATCAATTACCCAAGCACAGCAATATACGAGCTCTTTACCAGAACGTAAAATCACCGTCCTAAAAAAGAAAACCTTATGAAAAGTTGCAATGAAGAAATTATGCACCCTAAAAACCTTGTTCTCAAACGTACAGATTACAACCTATATAGTAATTTCAACATTATATGAAACACCCTTTGATTGACGTCCATTCTGGAAACACTTTTTTAAAACACCCGAGTAATACCCATATCTTTACAAATATATACAATCACCATTGAGGTTCGAAATAAATACCTTCTATTGAGAATGTCCCAGACATATTCGATGGGATTGAGTTCTGGACTTCTGAAAAGTAACCTAGCGATATGAGCTTGGTGGGGTCTGGCGTTGTCATTCATAAACAAAATGTTTTCGCCCATATTTGCTGCAAATGGTACAATACGTTGTTCTAAAATGTCTTAAAAGCTCCTCTCAGCATTGCGGCTTCCATTATTTACGATGAATTCCTGCCCAAACCATAAATGACTCTCCACCAAAACCATAACTAGTTAAAAAGTTGCACTAGGCAAATCTCACCTCGGCGTCTGTACACTTGTGAACGTCTATACCAATGAAAAAGACAAAATCTTGACTCATCTGCTAGAAAACTCTTCCAGTCAGCTTCTTACCAATTGACATGTTCTCTGGCAAAATTTCCGGCTTATCGATATGCTACGATTAGAGCTGGGCTTCGAGCTACGACACAAGATCTCAAACCAAATTCTCTGATACGTTATCGTTTGTTACAGTGCCAATTAGTACTCCAATGTTCTGCTGCTTTGATCTCCTTTCATGACTACCAGCTTACCTGTACACATTCTGGCCTATTCTTGTACAGGTACAACCTAGGTTACCAAACATCACTGTTTCAGCACATTCTGCCGGAGTCAAATTTATGATTCCTATTATTACCGAATATTAAAATTCTCTAGAAGAACGAACGTTATTCACAAAAATTGATCAACAACTGTTGGTTTCCTGCAAAATCTCAATTTATTTATTTCATTTTATTGCTCAGAGAAAAATCATCGAATTTTGTTGGCATATGTCTGGATATGTGTTAAAAACTAGTTGCCAACCAAAAATGAATTGTGCGTTAGACAGTATATTTTTACTTCTTAATGCAGTCAATATGGTTAATGAACTCAAATCATACTCGGAAAAATAAATACAATCTATTGAAATATCAAGAAGCTTTGATGTTACCCTCGATGCACAAGTTCTATTCTCAATTTGCAATATTTTTCAATATTCAATGCTATTGAAAAATATTGCAAATTGAGAATAGAACTTGCATCGAGGGTAACATCAAAGCTTTGTCTTTGTCTTCACGAAAATAAACGACAATGACTTGAATAATTTTCGAGGAACACTATCATTTAATTGCGGGTAATTGTTTGTGATATAAGTTGGTCAATTAATTGTAATATGTAGAAATATCTCAACAAAATCTCGAACAAGTGTTGCATTCATTACAAATGACGACGATTATAAATTATAATTTATCTCAGTGCAATTAAATTACATTCAATCATAAGCGAATATTTTAACCGTTTACGGTAATCTACTTAGTTGTTTAACTTGAGAAGCCCAACCTTACAATAAATTGGGTCATTTTAACACGTTATCTATTTAGAAATCCAATTAATTTTCGAACAGAAGGTGAGATATTCTATGCCAAGAATTGCATTGATTATATTTGCTTTTAAATTCCAATGATATTCGCGAAAATTTACTCCTATTTTGTTGAATATTGAATGAGTATAAGTGTTTGGAAAAACCTGTTTTTACAATAAAATGAACTGAAGCTTGATACAGCTATCACCAGATATTGCATGATAGATCGACTTCATCACTCTTTGTTCTACAGACGTGGTGAAATTGTGAGGATATCACGAAAATTTTCTCTATTTTTTCAATACTACATGAAAAGAAATCTAGTTTGCTAGTTTGTGTTTACGCTCTTTTTCAACCACAAGTTAATTCATATGTTTGCATTAACAAATACAATTGGCAATTAATCGCATGATCTTCATCTTCACTCAAAAATACCTTGGAGTGTTATCATTGCCAAGAGGAAATTATGCAGCTCGATTGAAATCAGCTGAAAACCATATGAAATGGGGGCCTGAAAAATGGTGCAATGTTTTATTCTCAGATGAATTCTGGTTTGGACTACACTTATATCTAGGCGAGTGCAACAGAAGACATTGGTAACATTGTTTCTTTTTATACTTTAACGTGCTCTATTTCTACTTTTCGGCTAATGACAAGGCGAGGAATTCTGTCACCTTACTAACCCAGGAGTTTTGCCGATCCCCTCTCGTATCGTGGGAAGGGATCTTCAACATTCAACACATCTCTGTTAGACAGGACCGACGCCTTTACAACTCCTCCAAAAGATGGACACCCAAGTGATTCCCAGAATCCTAAAAATTGCACCGACTTTGTGGGGATTGAACCCAGATAACTCTGCGCAGGGGATGAACGTCATATCCTCCACGATGCCGAGTTGGCTCACCAGGTAACATTAAAATGGTTAGAAAAGTCTATCATGCATACAGCTACAGAAGAGATACGGTGATAGTTTGGAGTAGAATCTCTCTAAATTATATAATAAAGCTCTTTTTGGTCAACCACTATCTGAATATAAGCCTTCATCAAATTCTTCAACCGTCTGTGCAAGCATTGCGCAAAAGTACTCAGTGAAATCTAATGTCACAGTTTGAAATTGATCGATTGATCCGTTCCGCAGATACTTCTGAAGGGCGCTTCAGCGCAAACACCCTGTATATTCGTACAAGTAGGATGTTGTTAATTTGGATATTTACGTGTTTCATTCTCATGAACATTTTTATATTACAACGATATAATGTATATAATATTCTATCAGATTAAATTGAGAAAGATTTCTGTTTGTTGTTACTAGCGCAGCAACAATCATTTTCAGTATATAGTATCCCCATCAAATCTAACACAGTAATACAGCTTTTAACAGTTGAATAATTTGTTTCGGTGGGAAACTTAACTTCATTTATGCTCAAAATAATATTCCGCATTGCTGCGAGTTATATTTTCCTTTTCTTATTCAAATTATTATCACCCCGTCTGTCCCGTTGCCGCAATACTATTTAAACCTCATTAGCAGATTGAGAAAATGTTGCCACAATTGTACACAATAGTCAAATATTTGCATGTTCGGCACGCAAACCACTCATAAAGTAATTGCCTCATTAAGAAAAGGGTCGCGGAAAGGAAAAACGGGGAAAGAAAACGGTGGTGGGGCGTCTATCAAGCCCTGCATTTATTATAGCTATTGTTATTTGTACTACACTATTACTTACCCTCTTACATAGGGCGGCATAATAAAAACAAAATCACGCAACTAAAACAGCAACGAATCGAATTGGAATCATCATAAAGAAATATCGTTTTTAAATTGTGCAGCGATCGGCGAACTCAAAACATACAATTGAGTAATAAAATATTCTTTTGAAATTTAGAAAGTGTACAAGTTGAACGCCTTTTTATGCTAATAGATTAAGAAATGTTCCTCCCTCTAACATTGGAAAGAGTAACTTTAGTGAAAATGATAGGTTGGATGCAGATGTCATTTCTTCATTACAAGGAAACAGTTTCAGCATTGCTCTAACGAGACATCGTTAGAAAGGTTCAATTGGTTTGGAGCATCTATACTGATGGTGAGAAAGCCTTTGATAAGGTAGATCACAATAAGCTCGAATTTATTAGATCTTACCTAACAAATAGAAAACAGGTAACTAAGTTGGAGGAATGTCTCTCTGAAAAAATAACTATAACATCTGGCGTTCCACAGGGGAACATCTTGGGCCCGCTTCTTTTTACTATATTCATAAATTCACTACCCGACTGCATAAACACCTCAGTCTTTTATTGGCCGATGACTTCAAGCTGTTTAGAATTATATCGAGTCTAGAAGATACTTTTGAGCTACAAGCTGATTTGGATAGGGTCGTGAACTGGTTTCGGGAAAATAAAATGTTTCTCAATATTCCTAAATGCTCAGTTATGACGTACACTCGCAATAAAAACACTGTCGAAAATTATTATTATATAGAACGGAATATACTCGAGCGTAAGACTGAAACTTGGGATCTCGGTGTATGCTTTCAGGCAAATTGTAAGTTCAATAATCACTACAGCTATTTTATCAAAAAATCATTCAAAGCACTAGGTTTTGTCATTCGAAATTCAGAGTATTTCGGAATCTCTACTGTTGTGAGACTGTACAACTCTTTGGTTAGATCTCATTTAGAATATACAACCCAGATATGGACGTCTACTACCCAGTGCAATATAGACTTAGTGGAGAGAGTCCAGATAAGTTCAAAGGTATTTATATATAAGAACGGGCTATACCCCTTTAGGATTTCATTTATGTCCATGTTGGTCACTTTCAATTTTGAAACACTAATAGATAGACGCAATAGGCAGGCTGTGATATTTTTATATAACATAGTAAACAATCTCAAGTACAAAAAATGTAATTCAATAAGTATTCTACATAACAAAGTTCCCAAAATCAATTTATATGTATTTGGTGTAAACCCAAGCAGTGTTTCTCAAATTAACTGTATGTGAGGCTGTGCAATGAAATGAGTGAAATATTCAATTTTGATCTCTTTTGTATTGGCTTAGGGGAGCTAAGGGCGCTGCTGGGTGTGCCTTTGGTTCCTCAGCCATTTTATTTTATTATAATTTTTATTTAATTGTTTTAATATGGGGGGGTAGTTTAGATTAGTATAAGTATTGTGTCCTATTGTGTAGTTTGTAAACTTTTTCCTTTCCTCCTTGCATATAATAACCAAACTATTGGTGTTTGTAAAGATGTTAAATAAATAAATATCTGTTTCTGGAAACTATGAACGTTTGTCGAACTTTCCTTCATTCAAGACAAAGGAAAAAAAGCAATAAGATATTCAAAAAGAAATCAAATACTGAAGGAACATAACCAGTGCTCAAGATGACTGTACTGGAAGTTTGGACTTCATGGAAAAAGTAGGAGATTGAAAAAATGTCTCTTTTTAAAGGGTGACTGCTTCATTCTTGGTGGCTTCGGAAATCCTTCGCTGCCAAATTTGGTACAAATTTCACGGAAGAAAGTGCCTTGAAGCAAAGTGGAGATCAATTAAAAAAGATGGTCCTGTTTTCTTTTTTTCCATAGTCTAGTGAAAAAGTTGTAAACAGAATAAACTAGTTATACTGCTCTTAAAACTATGTGTGATAGATTATTGTTTTCGAAAGGAAGCATGGAAGAATGTGCCGGAAAATAATAATTGCAGAAGGTAAAATAAATAAAATTAAAAACATGATTTTGCCTTTACCGATTTTAACGAAATTTTAATATTTTACAGAAAAAATTTAATTTCACGCTGAAGAAAAGTAAAAATAATTTTTTCAAGGTAATATATATATTGAATATATGGAAAATTATGGTGTTCTGGACAAACACAAGAAGAATTTCGTCCTAGAATATAAATTTAATCGAACACTTTTGTCTGATTTCCACAATGTTTATTTTTAATACTCCCGACAAGTTTAGACAGTTACGTCTTCTTCAAGGGTCTAGAACCACTAATTATGAGAAAGAATGTGCTATACTATGCTATACCTATTTTAAATGTTAAGTAGTGGTGAGTAATTCGATTCCAGTTGACTATTGAGGGTGGCGAGTTTCGGGTTTCTAGAAAGTTTGTTAATCTCCAATTTTTCCAAACAGATTCAATGTAATTCCTTCATTGTATTTTTGGAGAATTTACAAATATTCAAATGTAATTATCTGATTGGTAAAATTAATATGTTCAAAAACTGCAGATTTGGTGTCAGAGGAGAGTTGTTCTTTGAATCTAGATTGAAAATTTGGAACTGTTCCTCCTATACTTAAGCTATTGGGCATTTATTGCATTCAATTCAGTATATTCCAGACTTCAAATTTGAAAGTTTTTTATTTGGCATTGAATAGTAAATTGACACATGTTGGGATCACTGGAAAAGGAGGTTGTTAAATTTGGAAAGATAATTGCTGATGTTATTAGAGAGTTAGTAAGTTAGACATACGTATTCATTCTCTGGTTTTATATAATTGTATATTGAAAGTGAAAATTTGTTTTAGGTCTTTGCGTTTAATAATAATGTTTATGGGAAAATTGGTATATTATTATTTGATGCAAGTTTCTCAGTGAAATTGATTACTGTATTGATATGTTATAGATAAGGGAATGGAAAAGGCTGTATGAATGAATGAATTATAAGATGCTAACTTATGTGGATAAAAGAATCCTAGTATTGTTGAATCTATATATGTTTCTTGTCTATATATGTTGTAAGTGAGATTATTATTCAGTTTAGTAATGGTTATGTCAAGGAAATTTATTAAATTGTTGCATTCAATTTTAGCAGTAAATGTTATTTTATTATGCATTCTACTCAGAAAATATAAGAACTGTATCAAAATGTTTTAGTAGAAATTACAAGAATAATCATGAAAATATTTGGTAATAATTTTTCCCTGTTGGAATTCATCTCGAAGAAAATTTTTCAACAGGACGATTGTTAATAAGCACAATTTCCATGAACTTCTTTTGCCAATTGTTCAAAATTTTTCTGTTTACAATAACTCTATTTGAAGTATTTCACATATCTGCCAAACTAAACAATCGAAAATGCGACACTCTGTATAACTGATGTTTCAGATCAGAAATATCTTTTCGATTAATTCATTACACAACAACAATTTCTCTAAAAACGATCAAATTGAAAACGCATGACGACGTTTAAATTACCTCCTTTATTTCGAAGAACTTGTAAGTATTACTTTGAATCTAAATTGCCCATCCTGCAATTTCGAACGCAATTTTGTGTAAAAATGTTATCATTAAGGTAATACTGTTTTTCGCATCGTTAACTGTTCAGAAATGTTCAACAACTGACTGCTTTATTGCGTTTTATTATACAAAGTCATGCTAGAATTATTTTATGTTTGTTAAACTGGGAGATTGCGTCAATAGCTCACACGAGTACGTTTCATATAAATGTTAAAGATTGGATGTGAGGAACAATTCGCGATTGATAATTTGTTGAATAGAATAGTTTAATATTCCAGAAATTTCTTCTAGTGATAATATTCACGCTTACTGTGTAACATAAATTTTCCACATATTCTACGAGGTGTCAAAACTGGGGAGCAAGCTGTTCATTCCACATGTCCTTTAAATCCTATTCAGTAAAATAGTCGAAATTTAAATCAAGCAATTGCAAGATTTTATTAAGCATAACATGTTGAAATGACAATCATTGAATGATACCCATCCGTCATTTATATGTTAATTGTTTGATCATAAAACTCTCATCTCTTCGGTTTGAAATAGTCACTTCCAAACGTGAAAAAGGTTGGTCCCATAGTACCACTGATATGTAAATAACGTGATCTTGTTCACCTTATCTCTACAACCGAAATTTAGAAGTTTCCAAAATTTAATCAAAAGAATAATGCAATAAAGAAGAATTAACATGATACATTGACGACGATTAATTCCTATAAACGTAGAAACTTTGTTTTCCGAGATAATTTGGAATATAAATATCTAAAAGGTGACAGTTTATGTCTACCATAGATATTTTCTTATCATAACAGTTTACGAAGTGAAACTTGTAAGAATCCGTTTATAGTATTTAGTATTCACGATTAGATGATCCAAGTTCGGCATTGAAAATTTTCTAGGATATTAAGATATGTTACAAAGAAATATTCTCCTTTGAGGAATTCACAGGTGGTCCGAAAAACAGTGTGTGGATTATTTAAACAATACTATTCATAAAAATTTTGACTAGCAAGGGACTGAATTGGTTATTCGAATTGAAATATGATACGTCTAATATGTTTTTCAATAGTTTATGTACAGACTGGACAGATTTCGACGTGTTAGCACTACAGCTAGGTGAAATATTGTGGAAAGGAAAATGACCCCCCTTACCCATGTTTTTTTTCGCGTGATAAATTCATTTCTACAAACAAACTGCAGTTAGCTTTTTAGTAGAACGTTCAGGAACTACAAACCGTGTTAGTGTTCGTTGGCAGAGTGACTTTCCACAGTCAATTTTGATATTAAACAATTCAAACTCTCACTACTAAATTAGCTAGCATATTGGTAGTCAAATTCCTACTATCAATTTAATGCTCATAAATTTTTCCAAATAAAAAAATCTATAGGAAAGTACTCAACAGACGTGGAAGGTAATGCAAGAGCTATGTCTCGAAATCGAATAGAGAGAGTCGAAATTAATGTTCCGGTTATAACTGAGCCTGAAAAAATAGCAACAGCCTTGAATGAATATTTTACCACCATAGGAAAAAAATTAACTCAAAAAACTGGCTTGGGAAATAGAACTGTTGGGAGAAGGGGGGGTTGAAATTCAAGCCATACATTTCTTTTAACTCCAACAAATGCAGAGGAAATAAGATCTATAATTATAAATCTGAAAAACAAAGGGAGTACGGGGGTCGACCAAATATCGGCCGAAGTTCTGAAGGCCGGCATAGATTCTCTTGTATTGACCATCACACATCTGACTGATCTGATTCTAAATAAGAGTATTTTTCCGAGCGGATTTAAGACTGCATTGGTGATACCTCTACATAAGGGGGGTGATGGGGGTCGCATTGTATCAACTACAGACCGATTTCACTGATTCCTACCTTGGCTGAGGTTGTGGAGAAGGTTATTAAGGATAGACTCACAACTTATTCAATCAACAACTTGATATCTGATTTGCAGTACGGTTTCAGGGAGAAAAGATCAACACAGGATGCTATTGCTACGATGAAGTTTCAATATGCATTTTAATCGATTTAGCAAAGGCATTCGATTCTGTATTATTAAGTCTATTGGAGAGGTAAGCTTTCGGAGGGATTGGGCTTGGGTTGATGCGCAGTTATCTAACAGCTAGGAAACAGAGGTTGGAGAGAAATGTTTTCAGTGGGTTGTGCGATGTTAAGTATGGGATTCCGCAAGGTACAGTATTGGGGCCTGTACTTTTCACAATTTATTTCAACGACCTATTGTTATTGAAGACGAAGGGTGAGATTGTCAGTTATGCGGACGATACAATAATTTTTTATTCAGGCGAAAACTGGAAAGAGCTCAAATCAATCGTCAAGTTGGATTTTATGATATTTAAAAATTGGTTAACCGATCATTTATTAACAATAAATTTCACAAAAACTAAGTATATTCCATTTTGTATCGATCAGCGTTCTCCACCTGATGATTCGCCACTCGTTTTTCGAGATGGGTTGTCACTTTTTGAAATACCTTGTACAAACAAATTTGAATACTTGGGTATCTCAGTTGGGATGCGCATGTTACCAGATTGGTTTTAAGACTTAGGGGTTTGGTATCAAATTTCAAATATCTGTCTGGCACCCTTGATACAGAGCCCTGAAAAATTGTTTATCGGGCATTGGCCGATGTTCTAAATAAACTGCCAGTTCTGCAAAAATGGCTTCTTAAAGTCATATATAAAAAAGATTAACATTTTCGTCTGAGTTGTTGTAGGATTTGTCGGGTGTATGGAATGTTAGACAGTTATTTTGTTCCGCAGTTTTGAGGCATCTGAACAATCATATAGAGAAACCGGTACTCATTGCTCATACATCTGGCACCCGATACAGTCGGTATTCTCTCGTTGTTCCTTAAGTTAGTAAGACCATTAGTCAGAGATATCACTACTTTTTAGGATCTAGAATATTCAATGAACTCCCATTGGTATTGAAAAAAAAACAATGAATAGAAAAAAGTTCTATTTCCGTCTTTTGGCCAATAACACGCCGGGGAATTCTGTCACCTCACTATCCCGGGAATTTTGCCGAACCCCTCTCGTGTCGAGGGAAGGGGTCTTTGATGTCCAACACATCTCTGTTAGACAGGACCGACGGCTTTACATCTCCTCCGAAAGATGGATACTAAAGCGATTCCCAGAATCCGAAAAATCGCACTGACTTGGTGGGGATTGAAACCAGGTAACTTTGCGTAGAAGACGAGCATCATATCTTCTAGGCCACCGAGCCGGCTAAGTTTAAATTTAATTTAAAGACATGGTTGCAGTATACACAAAGAAATCTCATCGAGAGATTAATCATAATAATTAATGATTAATGAAATTTATTTAATCTTTTCATGCATTTGTGATCTTAGTTCCGTTTTGTGTGTGCTCCTTTCTGTCAGAAGGTGGCCTTATTACTTTCTGGATGATGTTCAAATGAGAACCTAAAGTGATTTTTATTTTGTATATTAAATACTAATTTTTTTTTATCAAACACTTACTAAAGGTTACTTACCTTTGTGAGTAGAACAATCTTTATTGTGTTTTGACATTTAACCTTTCTATTTCGAGTTATTGCAGTTATAATAATTTGCTTTAACAGTTATTGTACATGAATAGTTTTAAGGTTTATCATACCAATATTTGTAGAGTTTATCCAACCAATAAAGATGATTATTATTATTATTCATTCACCTTAACCTTCATCCGAAAATTTTCCTTATAAAGTTTATCCACATACCAGTATTACGCTACGATATATGCCCAATATTTTAAGATGCAAAACTGAGCGGGGACTGTAATAGTGGGAGAAACAAGAAATGCCTTCTACCTTGCAAACAACTTCAGTATTAATGGTAGTGAAATTTTAACGATATGACAGGCTTCGAAAATATGTTCGTTAATACTTGGTATAAAATATGTATTGTTCATCACGGATTCCCTCTATGCATTGGTTTGAAGCTATTATACATAGCGCACCATATCATCCAGTTCACCGAAGAGGAACTCCCATTCTCCAGGGTCAGAAGAAAACCGTAGAAGTTCTATGGGTCACCTTTCATATAGGAATAACAGGCAATGAGGAGGCCTGACTCGCACTGACCTCAGCGTCAAATCCTAATTTACATATCGATAAACAGACAACAGACAATCAAAAACATATACAGAAAAAGTGGCAATTGATATAGACTACCGTAAAAACTCATCTCAAGCCTGAAGAATCTTCTTCGTCAACCAAACTTCATCAACCGTCTAACAGTAATAGAAGATGCTCAGTAAAAAGTAAATCGTTTAAAGATAGGTCATACAGCTTTGACCTATATGTGTGTCCTAATATCTATAGCACATAGATTGTGCCAGTGTGCTAAATACACCATTGAGCGCAGTAGAAGAATTGCAATTTTTGAAAACTTCCTCGAAAATGTTTGTGGAAATAAATTCCCCAAGCAAAAAGGAACATGGGTAAGGTTGACCATTTTCATCTATTCACATTATTTCACACAGCTTTAGTACTAGAACATCATCAAAATCTATCTATTCAGTACATTGCTCCTAAATATTTTAAGAAAATTAAGATTATTGTATTAAATTAAATTCTTTTCTGAAACCATAAAAAGAACAAGCAAAAATTACATTCAAACATTTATTAATATCGATGGAACATTGAATGAAAATAAAGAATGTGAAATTTCCGTAAAGGTTGGGTTAACCAAACTACAAATCATTTTTATAATTTGTATGACCTCTACACCTTGCGAAGCATATGCATATCTTCGAGTGAATGATTATTTGGATTTGACTGGAAATCTGACAATAATATTGGTAAAAGACCTTGACACATGTTTGATTGAGGTTGGATGACCTTAAAGTAGAAGCATTCTTTGCATTATGGGACCTGGTATTGTTTTCGACGAGAACAGAGGTAGGTAGAATATTGTTGATTATGTTATGTTCCTAAAAAATCGAATTCATGATGATTCTAAAATATTACTCTACACTATTTGAAAAAATAATATGAAAGATAGATAGATAATGGACGAGAGCTGCTTAGCAGCTCAGCCACTGCAGCCCAGTGGTCTATTGTGGCACCCTCTGTTTTAAATTTCACCCATCCTCCATCCTCTTTGTAAAGGTTATACGTCTCGTCGGTGACAGCCTCAATCAGCTTCAGTTTGTTAGATCCTAGATTCTCCAGCCTGACTCTGTCCCCAGCTGGACACTCGCACATAACGTGTTCCATTGACTCTATCTTTTTTTCGCATACTACTTTAAAAGATAATGTGAAAGATAGATTGATAATGGGCAAGATCTGCAACCCAGTGGTCTATTGTGGCATATTCTGTTTTAAATTAAACAAGCTCCATCCTCCTTGTAAAAGTTATACGCCTCGTGGGTAACAGCCTCAATCAGCTTCAGTTTGTTAGATTCTAGGTTCTCCAACCTGACTTTGTCCCCATCTGGACACTCGCACATAATGTATTCCATTGACTCTCTTTTTTTCGCATAGTCTACATGAAGGGTCCTCAATCAATCCTAACTTATTGAGATGATTTCTAAGGCGACCGTGTCCCGTTAATATGGCAGTTAGAGATCTCAGATCCAGTCTGGAAAGTTTAAGCCAAGCCTTGGCTCTCGCCAACCATTCTTAAAGTCTCCAGGGAAATGCCGGGACAAGACCCCGGCCGGTGTATCCCAAACCTCGAGTGGCCAATGAGTCAGCCTTCTCATTGCCCTCAAACCCGAGTGTCCGGGTACCCATATCAGTCGGAGCGTATTGCTTTCTCCCAGTTTGGCCATGGTAGAGCGACATTTTTGCACCATAAGTGACATGTAGGTGCCGGATGCCAATGTCTCCAGTGCAGCTTGGCTATCAGTGATGATTTTTATTGACCTATTTGTTAATACCCCCGCGAGCAAGAGGTTAGCAAACACAATGTGATTACCAACGTGATAGAACTAAGAATTAATAAAATTAATTTCTGTGATATCTAGGAATACGTATTTTTCAACGACTAGGACACTCGATGAGGAGAAAAGCATAGGTGTGAACTTGCTCAAGAAACTATTGAAAATTTAACTCTCACTATGCCAAATCCATGTGGCATGGTTTTCCTTTTAATTTAATGTTCTCGAAAAATTTTAGTTCATCATTCTTTCAATTTGTATTTTAAACATTAGATAGTTGTTAGAAGTTAAACAGATCAGAATAGTCCTCGCAATTTTCTCAAATGATGGTTTTTCTTTGAATAAACCTTCTACGTATTTCAAATTCGAAAATCTAACTTCTTAGTTTCCAAACCACTTCAAAGTATTGACCTCCATCCTCATTGAAATTTAAACAACGATTAAAATTATTATGACAGTCATTCTTCGACAGAATTTAATAAGGCATAGCGATAGGTATTCATGCGACGTCTTTAAAATCCCCTTTTAAGAGCACTTAAAAGGTAATTTTTATCTTTTATGTAAAGTTAATTAATCAATTTTGATTAAGTCTGAACGGGGTAACAAATGAAGCGAGGCTTCATTGAACCCACCCGAATGCCTTCGCCTGCGAAAGGGTGTGAATGTTTTGTATGGCTAACTTTAATAGAATTTGTATTGAAAGTGGAGATTAGCGTCAATAACGCACAAAGGAATTGAACTTTGCCAGTTAAACCGATATTGATTTAGCTTTTATTGTGTTTGCTTAGGGGCGCACTTCCGTATTCTAGTTTCTTTTCTTGCGTTTTATTGTTGCTGAGAAAGCGACTATTGGGCTTCAGTATCGAAATTGCTTTCATTATATTCTTCACGGCAATAGTGGCAACGTATTCGTTGTGACTTTTCAACATTCTCAAAAGGAATTGGAAGACTGAAGTTAAGTGAAACGGAGATTTATGCAAAATACACAGAAATTAACACACAAAATCGAAAATTCAAATTTATTCAGAAGTACTTTATATTAATTGACGAATTATTCTTTCAGTAAACCACCAATACTAAAGAATGCTTGGAAACAATCAAGATGAAAATGGCCATGAAAAATAGAAATAAAACTATAGGAAAAAAATTACAAAAACCTGTTAATGCTGGATATTTTCACCCCTGGTGGGAAACACTGCATGACATCTATGTTTCATACTCAAAATCAATCATCTTATTGCATTATGATCTATTTCGTTACAAATCTCGATATGTCTGTTGGTTGGTTTTGCTGGTTCCTCAATCTTCTATTGAGAATGTTCCAAACAAAGCTAGCTTCCGCATACTTTGCAATTTATAACCTATTTAGTACCCTTGATCTGCCTAGACGTTTGGAGGTTTACAATGCTAATGCCTAGCCCCAATCTCATACGGCGTCACTTTGTGAGGAAATTTTGCTTCTAAAAACCGTGATTTAAGAACCTTATAACAGGAATCAGATACCTTGACAACCATAATTATTATACGAGAGGCCAAAATATGGTTATTATGAAATGACTGTCAACAATAGACTACCAGAGGCCTTCTTTTGAATACTTGAATATTTATTTCCAATAATTATCTAACTCACATGGTTGTACAATTCGTCAATAGCAGAGAATAAAACAAAACAAAAACGAAAATAAAACATCTAACAGAATAACATTGAAATAACAACACACATCGCATATAATTAAAATTTTCTCATTAAGCATCTAGGAACTCATTTATGGTGTAGGGCTCGAAATCACGGATATATTTGAATATTTGAGATTTGAAAATTTTAAAGATTTCTGTACGTTTGATTTCAGACGGCAACTTGTTATAAAACAATATTCCCGTATAGAGAGGTGATCTTTCAGTCATGTTGAGTCTATGAATCGGTGTATTGTAGTTGATATTATTGTTTCTAGTGGCAATGTCGTGATTTATCAAATAATTGGAAAATTGTGCTATGACCTTGTCTAAGCCAGTTGAGCCATCGGAGCCACCACCAATCGGAATAATTGCAGTGGTGTCATCTGCATAGATAACGAGAGTGGCATCTGGCAATGAGCACTCAAAAATATCATTTATAAAAATTAAGAACAGAAGTGGCCCCAATATGCTGCCCTGTGGGACACCAGCCCTGAGTTTAAACATTCCGAGCCGAGCATCACTGATACCTTCTGCTCTCTTGACGATAAATAAGACTTTACCCAGCCGAAAGAAAACCGCGTAACCCGTGCCTCTCAAGTTTCCAAAGGAGAAGCTTATATCTCAGAGTGTCAAATGCCTTTGACAAGTCCAAAAATATCCCACACGCTCTAAATTTCTCCTCTATGTCTGATATTACTGCCTGAACGAAGTCAAATAGCGCCGTATCAGTCCCTTTGCTTTTAAGAAACCCGTGCTGATGTTTGCTGAAAATCTTATTTTTGTTGAAAAATTTGATTCTGTCAGAAACCACTGATTCAAAATACTTCAAAAACATTGTGAGCAAACTTATGGGTCGATAGTTTTTGAAATCATTTTTGTCTCCCTTTTCATAAAGGGGTTTCACAACATCTATTTTGAGGTCATCTGGAAAGATTCCACTTACCAGAGATGAGTTCACGAGAGTACATAATGGTGCAACTATTAAATGAATACATTCCTTGATGATTTTTGTTGTGAGACCATCGTAAGTGACAATTGAAAGTATTTCCTGAGTCGTGACCGGTTCAACAAACATTGTATTTGGATTCGGAGGAAACCTTTCGAAACCTTCCTTTAACTGGATTTAAGTCCAGAGTCAAAGACCTCTTTACCAGAAAGGACTATTACTTTGTAGATGAGTTTTTTAATAATACATTTTAGTTTACGCTGATTAAGCGTTTATGTGTGGAGTCTTGTGTAATACGTCCCAATAATTTAAGAATCTTAATGAACTTTTCACCTATGACATGTATTTGATGAGTATATCCTTGGAGAAAACTTGGCTGCATACAATAAATATATATTATTTGGAGTGATGATCTTGAAGGTAGTTCCTAACGATATGAGCTTGGTGTGGTCTGGCGTTATCATGCATAAACAAAAATTTTTCACCTCTGTTTGTCGCAAATGATACAACATGTTCTTCTAAGATGTCCGATGACCAAATCAGTGCGGGCGTTCAAAGAAATTCCACCCAACATCAATATTGAACCTTCACCTACATACATATAAATTGCAATATCTGGGAATATCTTCGATTTCGACGTCTATCAACTAGAGAACGTCGATCGTACTGAAAAAGGTAAAATCTAAACTCCTCTGTATGTGTATGTTATGTTCGTATTCCTATCTATAATATAGGAGGCTATATTGATAAGTCTCCGGCCTGACCAAGAGATGGCGCCACAAGGCCTATTTCGGAGGTGGCTTTTTAGAGTACCATCTTTAGATTGCTTGTAGGTATAGTTTCAGCCCGATCACCATGTTAGTTTACGTTTGAGAGCACGCTGAACAAGACGCCTCTGTGTTGTTTGTGAAAATGGAAAAATTGGAAAAGTGTGATGTCATCAAATACATAAATACTTATTTGAAGCGGTTAACGCCGAAGGAAATTAAAGAACAGATTAATCCAACACTGGGGACATCCTCCATATCATATTCAACCGTTATGCAGTGGGTTTTCGAGTTTAAAATGGGTCGTGTCAGCACCTCTCAGAACGCCCCGTTGTGATCACAACTCCAGATATGATTGAAAAAATTCATGAAATAGTGCTGGAAGATCGCAGATCAGAAGTGCGTGAGATAGGTGAGACCTGTAAGATGTCATATGAACGTGTGCAAAATATTTTGCACCGACATTTGCATATGGAAAAACTCTGTGCAAGATGGGTGCTGAGTTTACTGAAAATTGATTCGAAAAACCATTTCTAACGCCAATTTGGCGCTGTATAAGCATAATCCAAGCGAATTTTTTAACAGTCTTAACAGTGGATTGGAACAGGGGAACCAACTCCAAAGAAGTCAAAAACAATTTTATCGACAAACAAGGTTATGGCTACTGTTTGGGTTGCAAGAGGTATATATGCATTGGTTACCTTGAAAAGGGTGAAACTTTCACTGATCAATACTACACAGACTTATTGCAACGTTTTAGCCACGAGGTGCGAATTAAGCGACCTCATTTGGCGAAGAAAAAAATTTTGTTTCATCACGATATCGCACCAGCGCGTTCTTCGCACGTTGTTATGGCTAAAATCTATGATCTGAAGTTTGAATTGATGCCGCACCCTCCCTACTCTCCAGACCTAGCCCCGAGTGACTATTATCTGTTTCCTAACCTCAAAACATGGCTTGGCGGTAAGAGATTTGCGGTCAATAAAGAAGTAATCAAACCTGTAAATGGGTAGTTTGAGGAACTTGACAAATCAGCCTATAGAGATGGCATTACTAGACCAGAACACCGCAATGAGAAATGTATCAGCATTGAAGGAGATTATGTTGAGAAACAAAAAAAATCTAAAAAACGTTGTTTCCCTTGGTCAGGCCGGAAACTTATCAATCCATCCTCATAAAAATGAATCGCTGATTGTGTTGCTAAGCGCAAATCTCGAAAACAGTTCAACCGATTTCGCTATTTTTTTTTAAATATTCCTTGAACTACGGGAATGATTCTTACGCAGAGAATTTTTTTTTAAATTTCCTGAAAAAGTATGAAAACAATACTTTTCAATATTTAACCTATCCTAACATCAGTTAAACACAATTTGTCAGTGATAAAGTGTCACTTTGAATAAAAAATCTCTTTGAAGAGCTTCAAAATCTCGGAAACATATCAAGATATTACATTTTAGCAAGTATCTGCGACTCATGTTGCAAAATGATCAATCTGGAGACATATTCTATAAAAAATTCATTGATATTGATGATGGCAAATTTCCTATAGACTACTGACTGGCTGCATCACCTTTTCTGAGAGTTTTTGTCAGTAATTCAATCGTAATCTGAATTTATTTAAAAAGTTTTTGCAAATATCGCTTAAAATTGCTTATTCACATTAGAAGATGTATTCAAATCATTGAGTTGGAACGGAAAGGTGATAAACATACGGAAAAACACTGAATCATCTTAGGTACGCCGATGATATTGTCCTGACTTCCACCACTCTCAAAGAGCTGCAAGAAATAACTACAGAATTAACTGAAGCATCGCAAAAAATTGGTTTAAAAATTAACACCCAAAGACGAAAACCATGACTAACACAGAAGGCAACAGAAGGATTACAGTTATCGTACACGCTCTGGACATGGTTGATGAATATGTTTGCCTAGGTCAAATACTCAACTTAATAAAGAGAATCAAACAACAGAAATTGCGAGAACAGTTCGGCTTGCTTGGGCTGGATTTGGAAAATTAAAATGGGTCTTTCAAAGACGTAAGATACCACAATACTTTGGAAGTAAATTATACAATCAGTGTATTTTGCCTGTAATCACTTACGACTGCCAAACATGGATACTAACTAGATCATTTATGGCCAAAATGTGCAAAACACAAAGAGCAATGGAACGCAGGATGCTTGCAATAAAACCACCAGACAGGAAAGCAAACACATGAATAAGGAAAGTCACTAAAGATCGCGATGTCAGAGAAGAAATTGCCAGACTCAAATGGGGCTTCGCGGGTCATAATGCAAGACAAGGAGATGGCAGATGGAATTCCAAAATGCGAGAATGGAAACCATATCTGGGCGAAAGAGGAAGAGGTCGCCCTCCAAAGAGATGGGGAGATGACCTGAAACGCATTGGATGGCTCAACTGGTATCAGGTAGCACAGAACAAAGACCGTTGGAGAGTACTGAGGGAGGCCTATGTCCAGAGTTGGATGACACATGGCTGAAGAAAAAGAAGAAACATAGAAACGAAAGTATAAAGGAGTAGACCCAATGGTTCCGACTGACGTACCATTCGAGTTTAAACTGCTCTATTTGTTTACGCGCCAGGTAATCAAACAAAAAATATGCTGTACCGTAAAGTACCACAATAATAATTGAACTAAATTAACAATAAGCAAAAAAGATATCAAATATCATGTTGGTATCATAATAAAAATCTGAAATTGTTATTTTGATTGTTTTTACTATTGAAAGAAATTTTAATTTTTCAACATAATGTATTGCTGACTTATTCACTTTCTTTTTTTTTACTTACTATCTGACCCGACATCCTGAATAGCAAAATAAGTATTAAAAAAACTGAAAACATTTAAGAATCGACTGTCATGCGTTACGAAGTTCGCCGTGTCAGCTAGTTGAAAAATAATAGTTTAGCCGATAACATCATTTATGAACGTTATCCACTTATAGAAAAATTGTAACAGCGATACCCATTTTCTCAGCAGCTGGTATTGAAGAAGTTAAAACATTTAAATGTGAACCAATAACCAGAACCCTCAATACACAAAGTTGAAAACCGGTAGTTATTTTGAACGCACAGCAAACTGACAATGGTGGCGCATTCGTGTCAACTTTGATCGGATTAGAGTCGCTACCTCGCTCTCCTTGTGAATTCATTTCAGATTTAATCTTCTTAGCCCGTTTGCTTGTTACCGACTTTAAAAGTCAATTTCACACATAACACTTCGAGCCCTCCCAATTAAAATATTTATGTCTGCGCATTAAAATCCGTTTGAAGGGTCTTAATCGCAATCAAATTGAAATGTTGAGCTGTTAGCTATTAATGATTTTATAATCGTTGTGTTGTTTGATATATCATTGTGCATAATAAAAGAGATTTTAATTTTCAGATTAACGTGCGGCTATTAATTTTGACGGAAAAAATTATAAGACAAGTTGTTTAGGATCAGGGGAAGACCTCGATTTTTCAACTTACTTAGTTTAACTTGCAGGACATTACACTTTTGATGTTGCTTCATGAAAGTAAGTGATATCTGACTTCATCAGGTTTGAACACTACAAAAAAAGAATCCACGTTGTTGTGTGATAGTTTTATCGACATTCATATATTTTCCTCAGTTTTCTTTAATGTCTGACTCTGCTTTGTGAACAGTTTAAAACAGGTCATTTATAGTTGTTTATTTCTTGCGAGTGTCTGAATCTTTTTGTAATATTTACACAAAAGTTGAGTGTAGAAAACAGAAAAAAAGCTCTTGGAATGCTTCGGGCTGTCTGGCCTGTCATTTTAAGACTCTACACCAGATTTCAATTTATGAACGTAATATAGTCAACAATATTCCACCAAATCGACATAGCGCCTAGGTGATTAAATAGTTTTCATTGGCGACAATGCCAGATCTCATAAATCCAATAATTCGATGAATGTTCTGGAAAATCAGGCAATTAATCATTTTTTTAAGCATGCATGTGACATGCTTCACAGAAGCCTGAATGAACATCAACCAGGTCCAACTTTTCAACAGCTTTAAGATCTTTCACTAATATTATAAACTAATTTGCATCAAGACCGAATAAATTATTTAATCAAAGACTAGCAAATGCATTGTCAAGTTATCATAAAGGTTCGAAGAGGTCAAAGGAAAATGAAACAATTAATTTTTTCTTTTTGTTTTGTGAAATTTCAGAAAAAATCCATTCAATTTTTTTTTTGAATTTCGCCATATCCTCTACTTTCTCGAAGCAATTTCACATATTCAGTATAAATTGATCTATATATAATTTGAAACGGATTTGCATCAAATAACGGCTGCTGATGATTAATTATTGCTAAACAGTTTGGGACTCAAAATGCTATAGAAAAGTGAACTAAGTCTCACATAAAAATCACCTCCTAAACTCACTAAGTTATACACAGTCTGAAATTCTCAAAAATCGAAATTTCTTATTTATTTCACTTTCGTAATGTATATATGCGAGTTTGATAAGTCAGTGACTCTTTGAATTTCCCGCGCAGTTACTTCAAATGCAACAGTGCTGCCGCCAATCGGAAATCGTCGATAAAATCCATGAAATGATATTGGACGATCGGAGAATGAAAGTGCGTGAAATGGCTCATCCTGTAGTATCTGAGCTAAATGGTACATAACATTTTACACGAATATTTGGACATGAAAAAACTTTCCGCGAGATAGATGCCGCGATTGCTCACATTCGATCATAAGCGCAATCGTGTGAACACTTCAAAATAGTGTTTAGCGACGTTCAACCGTAATCCGAACGAGTTTTTGCGTCGTTTTGGTACTGTGGAACACTGTGCATACTTGTCTGATCACGATGGCCAAAATCGACAAATGGGGATACGAGCTACTACCATATCTAGAATTTTCTCCAGATTTGGACCCTTGCGACTATTTTCTGTTTCCAAACCTAAAGAAATGGCTGGGCGGAAAGAGACTTGAGTCGAGTGAAGAAGTCATTACCGAAACGAAAGCGTATTTTGAGAACCTTGAGAAGACCTAAATTAGTGAAAAAATAAAATGTTTATTTGCGGAAAAAAATTATCAAACCACCCTCGTATTTAATACCGTCAGAAAATGGTCAATCCGGCAACTATTTCCAAAGTGACACGCATATTTGTAAATACATGTATAATTCATTCAAGGTACTCTTGGAACATTTAATGCGTTTTTCTGGAAATTATGTTCTTCAAGTCGGTAATCAAAATTTCTCAAAAACGAATGAACAATTAGTTTTAAATCTCCTCTCGAGTTTCTCAAGTATAAGTATTATTTTTCAGTAATTAATCGATAGTTTTTCCTTACATAAACAATTAAATTCCAACATTTCGTTAAAAATATATATATTTTGTCAAAGAATTGATTTAGTTTATTATTTCGATCAATTACTACATTGTAATGCAGCTATGCAAATACAGTGAATACAGGAAAATAACCCCCCTTTCCAAGTTCTTATTTTTGCGTGAGGAATTAATTCATTGTGGCAACCAGATTCAAGTTTGCTTTTTCCATTTTCGAGTTATTTAGAAATTTTGAAAATTTTTTGAAATCAGTGCCAATATCCCAATTGGCCTCGAAATTTCAAAAATGGCTTTGACATTCTACAAGTTTTTTTTTACCTAGAACTGAACCTAGTGCAGATGTCCAATGGTTCTGGCGTGATAACACTAACTTGCGTTTTTTTTAATGTGAACCATGGGGCAACTTTGATTCTGTTGAGTAGAATTGTTGTTCTTTCCAAAAATATACCACATATGCACTCAATTTTTCAAACAGGACGTGTTTAATGAAAAACCGTAAATTGTATTGTTCTTTCTTTCTGATTTCATCTAGTAACTCATTATGATAGTTCGAAAATTAATTCCTGCAAACGGCAATTCGTAGTTCGATAACAACGTAAAAAAGTGCCTGTAGAATGTCGAAACCATTTTAACATAACTTCGAAAACAACCGAGATATTGGAAAAAAATTTCAAAGTTTGGGAATAACATGAAAACGAAATTTGTCCACCCTGTATATTACTTTAATGAAATTCGTTTGGTTTTTATTTTCGATGATTCAGTCTAGAGATCACCTATGAGAACTTTCAAAATTATTATTTTTACAATTGAAAAATGTCAGAATACAGTTGAAAATTATTAAAATATTTGTACAAATTTTCACATTATTTAATTCAATGGTCTTCTCAGGAAGAGTTTTTGAAAAATCGTTTTGTTCACTCAACTGAAAAGAAAATCATGAATGACTGAAGAAAAATTTGAATATCCTTGGTTATCCAAGTAATAACGACGAAAAATCCAAATATAATAAAATGGGATTTGTGAGCAATTTATTTCACGATGTCTAATTGTATGATAGCTAATAACCCGATAAGAAATGATATATCGTGGAAAAGGTAAATACCATGCTAAAGCCCGAAAACGATAAAAACACACATGTAGATAAAAATCAATTCTGGCCGAATACACGAATGAATATTGGATGAATGAGTTGTAAACACGTTGTTTATGTTAGATAAATTACCGAAACCGACGAACGGCTTCTAGAACGGCGGAGTCCTTACAAAAGCTCACGTTAAAGGTCGTATTCGCGTGATATGATATCCCATTATAACCGAATCAAATATTTACCCTTATAATGGTGGTCTTTTACTCGATGTTGATCGAAGTCATCGTGAACAGCTTTAATCGAATACTGAATAACTTATGAACGTTTGATTTGTGGTTGTTGTTCATATGTTATTTCGATGCAATTGTATATCGAATAAGTAATCAAGAACTTTGTGAAGTTATTGATAAATCGTTCCGATTTGAAGAGTAAATATAAAAGTTAAATAAACAATGGTAAATTTTTGAAGTGATGAAAGGATATGATTTATTATATAAAGCTACCAGGACTGTTCAAAATAGATAGCCATTTTTGTGTTTTTGAAAACTATTTATTTATTCATTCTGAAAGTGCATTTCCCTTCAACATATTTCATAGAGCCTTATGGTATGTTCCTTGGTTCTCTAATGGAAGAAAATTACCAAGGGAGGTGGGGCATACATATGATCGCTGACTACATCGAGAATCTTAGCCCAGATCTGATATAATACAGGCATCTCATTCAAGAAAATCTTATACAAAACATTTTTTTCTCAACCCCGGTAACTATTTCAAATAGTTTGTGAAATAGACGTATTTTTGTAATAATTTTCGACTAACATGTAAATTTGAAAGAAAAAGCAGTATTATTTTCGTAACTAACACATTTCATTCGAGCGAAAACAAATAGAAACACTGTGGAAAGTTTGTCAGTTGTTAGGATATCACCCTTGATATATATATTCATTGTATAATAGAATATAAATTACCCTTATTCATTCCTGAAATTAAGTAAAAATTTTGTTTGTTCCCAATACGAAATTTCATAAGACAAATATGATAAAAGAATCCATTACTTTTAACCTCCTCGCACTATTTTAACGCTTGAATAAAAATTAATTACTCTATTTTCGTAACTGCGATACATTAGACTCAACTTTTGACCTCTCTAAATAGTTTTATCATATTTTTTGGAAAACTTTATTACGCAATTAACCAAACGTCTATTTTTCTAGAACAAACAAGACACGTGATTCTTTGCTTATAGAAGCACATCCTCCAGTCCAAAGCAGTCATTATTCCATATTTCATATTCTGAGTCTTATTCTAAATCTTATTCTAATTCTTTATACTCTGTTCTTTCCATCCATCATCTCTATGATACAAGGGACGACGAAGAAAAACCCAACATAGTATTAACAAGTGTTCAAAAGTTGGTAGTCCAATCAATTTTGATTATACCAAATCCATATTATTTACAACATCAGTTTCTCAAAACAACATAACTACTCGATTTAAAAAAATCCAAACCAGCAACAGAAAATAGCAAAGATTAAACAATTGAATGGACTAAAATTTACGAGGGATGTCTTTTATACTCTACATGCTGGAACATAGACACCATTAATCAACTGTCAGTACTAAAACTGAACCTGTATGATTTGTAAATATAAATCCAAAATTTCAATACGTACTGGTTAGCCTCAACAATCTGTCAAAGTTGACGAGTTAGTTAAAAAATGGAATTGAACCGTGAGCATCTTTGCCAATAATTTTCTACAATTTTTAAAAACAATTATCTTAACAAAGATGTCTCGGCGAGTTGGTTTCTGTTTTCAGCATTCAAGAACCACACCAGTTAGCAGTTTCTGTTGGTTTTCAGATTTTAAACGCAGAACGATTAGGTTTAGCGACGATCCAAGGGCTAGTGCACCAAAAACAGTGGACACTCAACACAATGAGGATGCAAAATATCGAGATATTGGGACATCATTGCGGATTTCGAAGACCTCAATACAAAATATTTTGCACGACGTATTGAGTGTTAAAAAATTAGTTTCCCGTTGATTATCGCATCTCTTAGTCGAAGAACAGATAGTTGCTAGGGTGAATTGGTGTGAGAAAACAGTGAACTGTGTTAATTTTGGAATCTCTAAAAGTGTTCAAAACCTTGTCTGTGATGAATTTCAGATTTATTCATACGAGCCAGAAAATAGGCGCCAATCTTTTGTTTGGGTGTTCTAAGTGGAAGAAAAGCCGACAAAAGTCAGTCATAGCCGAAATGTCTTCAAAAAAAGGTTGCAAGGTTTGTTTCAAAAACATTCCATGTAGGAACAATTCTTTTACAAGATTAATAAACAGTTGCTGCCGATTGGTACACAACCATTTGTTTACTACAAATAGTTAGTGAGCGTTCGTAAGAAAGGAATCCCGAATGGCTAATCATCCTTCACCAAGACAATGCAAGTTCGCACATAGCCTAGAAAACAATTCAATATATAACAGTCCAGACCCAGGTTCCAACGATTATGTAACGTTTCTCAAAATCATGAACGAACTGAGAGGTCAAAAGTTTCAGTCATCAGAAGCAGCAATTGATGCCTTCTAAACGGTTAATTTGAATGTAGCTGCCAGCGATTGGAATAATTGCTTTCAGAATTGGTTTCAACGAATAAATAAGTGTATTCATTTTCGCATAGAATACTACGAGAAACACTAAAGTCTTTGAAATTCCTCAATTGTTTCATTCTAGATCTTTGTTTAAATCTTATAGGATATGCCCCGTATACCAAAATGTTGAAGATGAAAACTTGCTTGGTTCAAAACGATGTCATAAGCCATGAAAAGAAGGGAGCACCAAAAAAATCCAAATGCTAAGTAATCCATTTCAAAATAACTCTTGAAAGAAGATTTTCACAGAATCCAAACTGTCCCTATTTCAATTTCAAAACAATGGAAAATGCAAAAGTAGCTTACTGTTTCGAAGGTAGATTAGGAAAAGGAAATACATTGAATTCGATGTGAAAGGACCTTGAAATTTAACCTATGCTTTTAGCCGTTGTCAAGTTTACGTCATACATAAAACCTTATCAAATTTGTGGCCCCATAAATTTACATTAACCAAAACTAAGGACAATCTCCAAACTTGCAATAACGCAACAGAAATAACTACTACCTTACCAAATCAGTTACTCGAAAATCAATCAACTATTCCATCTAAAACAACTTAATTGAAAATCGAGTGGGGCGTGAATATCTACATCACATGATTTAGGACTTAAATACAGTATTTGTTTATTTAAATCGGCAACGTCGTTGCAGGAATTTGTCGATTATTTACATGTGAGGTGCTCTTGAGAATGTGACATATTTGTCGAGTCGTCTTAGTGTACTGTAATGTGTTTAATGTTGTGAAGTATGAGATTAAGAATGCAAAAATGTAATTATGTACACTTAACTGGGTATGATAATCCAAGATCGAAAGATGAGTTTGCCTCTTGTGTTACTTTTTTGGTCTTATATAAACTAGATTGAGCGTGCGAACTTGAGTAACCTCAATTGGGAACAAATTAAAGATAACGTCTTTGTGAACTGCGGAAGACGTGCTGATGTTTTGTTCATTTCTAGATTGCCTTGTGGAATCATCAGTCATCAGTTTTGGAAATTTGGTTTTCATATTACAGCAAGACGAAGTAGAGGTAGGGTTCTTCTACAAGTTTCTTTTCATAGATTCAATTGTGCCTCCTTTTGTAATATTCTAGATTATTTCCAATTTGAATAAAGAAATAATAAAATAACTTCCACTGCAGAAATTGAACAAAATAT
This sequence comes from Cryptolaemus montrouzieri, assembly GCA_013387265.2. Taxonomy (NCBI): domain Eukaryota; kingdom Metazoa; phylum Arthropoda; class Insecta; order Coleoptera; family Coccinellidae; genus Cryptolaemus; species Cryptolaemus montrouzieri. The sequence continues at coordinate 35,459,688 of JABFTP020000103.1, forward strand.
TCAATATATCCTAGACATATCCATCACTGAACTCAAGAATGACGTAACCTGCAAAACATATAGAACAAAAACATTTACAGAATCAACAATCCGAATAGATTCTTTTAACCAGATCACACATGAATCCCCTGTTCATAATTCAATGATTTCTAGGACCCCTTCTATTTTCTTGTCCATAACAGACTTTAATTCCATCAAATAATGATATTCCAGTCTCGCTCATAAGCAGAATTGTTAAACGCAAGGAACAAACACAAATACACAATGTTTAACTTACATTGGACCGCTCTAATATCATCAGCAATTATCTCCCCACATTTAATTTATCAAGTTCCTTCTCTAGTGGTCCCAAAATTGGCAAATTACTTTTCAATGCCAAACAAAAACTATTACATTCAAACAGTTTAGAATATACAGAATTGAATGCCCAGTAGCTTACGCAGGACAAACAGTTCGAAATTTTTGATCTAGATTCAAAAAAATCTCTCCTCAGTTAACAAACTGCAGTTTTCAAGGATATTAAATCTTTGAATCACATTAAAGCATTAGATAATTTAAAAATTTTCCACTAACGCATCCACTAAGGGATGACAATGCATCTGGTGGAAAGTTAGGAAATCAATTAACTTTATAAAAACCCTTAATTCACCACTCTCAATAGTCGATTAAACTTAAATCTCTCCTTATTTGAAATAGTTATACGGGGTGCGCCATCAAGCGTTTGAAACTTGAACCCATACTTATTTTGAAACGATTTGACACTTATGAAGTGACATATTTTTAGTAAAAGGTTTGACATTTACGAAATGGGTCGTTTTTCACTTGAAGAGAGTTGGGAAATATTAAGAACATATTTCCAAAGTCCTATGTCTTCAAATTCAAATTGTAAGAAATCTGCGACAATTTTCGGCAAGAATTCAGTTTGTATATCAATTAGTGAAGAGAGTTCATCAAAGTGGCTCGTTATTGGACAAAGCATTTCATGTATGTTCTCGTCCAGTGCGTTAGGAGGAAATTAGCTGTTGGTCAAAGTGTGTTCGAAAAGCCATCGATCAACTCGTCACCGTTCGCAACAATTGAATATTTAACGCAAGTCTTCATGCCGAATTTTGCATAAAGGCTTATAAAGTTCAATTGGTTCAATAACTGAAGCCTCATGATCATAAAATGCGATTTCGCTTCACTCAATGAGCTGATGATCGTTTGTCGGAAGATGAGCATACGAAAAATCGTATTTTATTATAAGGCTCATTTTCACCTCGGAGAGTATGTAAAGAAGCAAATTTGCTGCATTTGGGGCTAGGAAAATGCACACGTCATAGTAGAGAAGCCGATGAATCCTCAACGAGTGACGGTTTGGTACTGTTTTTGATCTGGAGGTATCATAGTCCCATTTTTTTTTAAAAGAGCAGAGAACCGCCATTACCGTTAATGGCAAACGTTAAGGTGCCATGCTAAGTGACTGTTTCTTCCCGAAAGTTGAAGGGGATGGCATGGAGGACATATGGTTTCAACAGGATGGTGCTACCTGTCACACAGCCAACGAAACACTCGATCTTTTGGGCACTGTGATAAAAAACCTAAATTCAGAAGTCAATTATAATTTCGTCAAAAATAATTTCGTATACTAGTATGACCTTTATAGCGAAATGAAATTTCAAATTTTAAATGACCAACCCTTTACATAGCACATTCTTTCTATAAACTGTTAGCTCTAAACACTTGAAAATGACGTAACTGTCGAAACTGATCGTGTGTATTGAAAATAAATTGTGGAAATCAGACAAAACTGTTCCTTTGTATTTATATTGAAATGAATTTCCATAAAATAAATCCATCAAAATTAGATATCATTAATTTGGAATTTCAATTTCAAAATAATACAATTAGAAGAAACACAATGATAACAGTACATCAAATGAAAATTTCTAAGATACTCAGCAGGATTAAAATATTTCAGCTTTATTGATTGAACTGTTAACTCTAGTCGAAAACTATGAGGGAGCATTGACCAATTCAAACTGACGACCAATTATGGTTCTTCATCTATGCGTGAAAATTTCACTTCCACCGAAATGGAATTACGTACATTGGCCATTCACGAATCCTAAAAAAAGCAGCAATTCTGCTTATACACTTCTAATTACATGATAAATTATCCTGATAGGTGTTTTTGTTCTTCCACACGAGCTGTCCAGAATGGAACAAAAGTAATTGTTATAATTCCCTCGGCTCTAATCGCATAATACCGTGTCCAAGGCAAATAATTTAAATTGTTCAACTTCCGTGTAAAAGAGCTTATTATTTTTTCGTTAATTACGTGAAGCTCTTTATGCTTAGAACCAAATGAAATCTGGAAGTAGGCGAATCGACTTACGTCAGCACTAATGACTGTAATAATCTGTCAAGAGCTGAAATTGTTTGTACCGTTGCTAATGATTCAATGATCGTAATTTTTTGATATTACCGCGCAATCGGTCTTTCAGATGGACACGCTTCTCCAGAAGCTTGCAATAATTTTTTTTGAAGCCAATCACGTTGCTTTTCACACAAATTCTTTTAGAAGAGGAATTAAACCTAAAGAAAATTCTCTGTCTGGAATACTTCAAAGACAACTCGATCGTCAATAGCGAATGCTATTTTACACCTTATGAACATCAAACTATTTTAATTCAGTTAATATTCACCATACATAAAAAGAGGTTGGTCTAAAAACTACTTGGCCCAACAAAGAAAATACAGAAATTTTGGAAGGAAATAACTTCGATATCTCTTGTTATTGTTCTGAATTTGTCGATTATCTAGGATTTCAACATACTCCAATATCTCGGTTGCTACCAAAGTTGAAATTCGACATGTTCGAGTAAGGTAGGGCGGGGTTGGTCAATCAACATATCTCGCAAACTATTCACCATTCCGCATCGTAGGGCGGAAAGAAGGAGTAGCGGGATAGGTAATCACCACGCGATCGCTAGTGGCGGCTGGACGAACGTGTGAAGCGCCCGTGCGTTTTGTTTATTTTGTGCCCAAAAAGCAAAAACGTTGTTTATCGCAAGTTTTCTTCTGTATTAATGAATTGTTGTCTGTTTTCAATCAAGTAAGTGTTAATCTTCGAGATAATTATTGTACTTTTAATATGCAGTGAGGTTCTGGGTATAATTCTTACGATTTTTTTATAACCTCACTTTTGTTTTAAAATTCTGGGTTTGAGTTAATTGAGCTATAGTTGCTCAACTTACCCCACGACTCAAACAACTGAAGTAATGAATGTTTTATTCTTTGTTAGGATGCGGAAGGAAGACTACAAGATGTTCTTCCACTACTGAAGATTTGAAAAATGCTGCAAAAGTTGACAATGATGAAGGAAAAGTGTTAATGCCGCCGGTAAAGAATTTGGTATCAAACGGATGACTTTGACAAGATTTTTGAATTCCCATTCATCCATGGGTATGCAACACCGAGGCAGGTATTTTCTCCTACACAGGAAGACTCTCTGAAAAAGTACTTGCTACAAATGGCATCAATCTTCTATGTATATTCTCCAAAAGATGTCCGTCGTCTTGCCTACGAATGCGCTATTAAATTTGGCGTTAGAATTTCACTGCAAATAAGATAGCCGGAAAAGAATGGCTTTCTAAAACGAAATATGGAGCTATCCATACGTAAACCAGAACCCACCAGCCTTGGTAGGGCAACATCATTTAATGAGCAGAATGTTAAAGTTTTTTTTTTTAATTAGCGGAAGTAATGGATAGATATGGATTTACTGCGGCAGACATTTGAAATATAGATGAGACAGAAGTATCCACTGTGCTGAAGCCGAATGAAATTGTAGCTGCCAAAGCTAAGCGCAACGTCGGCGCAATGACTTCTGGGGAACGAGGGACTAACGTTACAGTAGTAACTGCTGCATCTGCTCTTGGAAATGCTTTACTTCCGAGAAAACAGTTTAAGACATACTTTCTTAAAGGTGGTCCCCCTGAATGTATAGGAGCAGGTGATACCAGTGGATAGGTTACAGACGAAGAACTCTATCATTTTATGCATTTAATGAAACATGTGAAACCGTTCATGGAGCGCCCTGTATTGTTAGTGGTAGATAATCACTCCTCTCACTTGAACGTAAAGACCCTAACTTTGGCTGAAGGGGACGGAGTTGTAATGCTGTCCCTTCGACCGCATTGTAGCCATAAATTACAACCGTTTGATGTGTCAGTCTTTGGACCGTTCAAAAACTATTGCGCTGCTGCTCAAGACGCATGGGTACGAAACAATCCGGGGAAAACCCGTTGCTGTTTGCTCAGATATGTATCAATATTGTTAACGGTTTCCAAAAGACAGGCATCTCCCCGTACAATTCAAACATTTTTGGTGAGGATGAGTTGTCCCCATCATTTCTAAACGATCGTCCTGAACAAGAAACTATCGAGCCGGAAAAAGATCATCCAGAGCAAGCTGTGATGTCCAGCACTGAACCTAATCCCACTCATTCTGCCTCCAGCAGCCAAGCTGAGCCCGAACCTGGTCCGAGCAACAAAGAAAACGAGGCGATCGACCTAATCCAAGAATTTTTCCCGGAAATGGCACGACCATACACAAAGGCTGGCAGCTAGAAGTAACAGAAAAAGAAAAGCTGCAATAATAACAGACACTACCAAAAAGAACGCTTGGGAAGAACAGCAAAATAAAACCACAGAAAAAATTGTGAAGCCGAAGAAGAATATGAATAAGAAAAGGAAGAAGGGTGTCTGTAACAGAAGACTCCAGTAAAATGAGGAAAGTGATGATAATGATTATACCTGTTGTGAAGGCTATGCAGAAAGTTTACCAGGAGAAAATTGGATCCAATGTCAAGCTTGCAGGCATTGGACACATACAAAATGTGTTCCAGGTGCTGGTCTTACTTTCGTTTGTGGCAATTGCTACAGTGACAACGTCGATTGAGTTGCTAAGATCTTATAAATGACTTTCTTTGAGATAATTAAGTCTGATTTTAAACAGAAAGACGGAATCTAATCCTGAAGTAAGTCTTAAGATACGTTGATGTTTTGTTTATTCTAATTTCAGTTAATTATCCAAAGAAAATTACTGTAAGTTTTGTTACCTTACCTCACCTATGGGGTAAATTGAGCGTACTTGACTTTCTGCATTTAAACAGCTTTAGCTCTCAAATTAGACTTGTTACAAAATAATTACTATGGACACTTTTGCTAAGGGTTAAATTACTAATCCATCAAGCCGCAAAACAACTCATTGGGACTTATGATTGAGGAGTTATATCCGCTCAAGTGAAAAACTCTCATCTAGCCCCGCCCAACCTTACTACGTTCAGAATAGGTTTGAATCCGATGCAATTTGAAATATTTATTCTGTTCGTTTTCCTGCCAGGAGACACCCTCACAAGTATGTCAAGATTAAAACAGAATCTCATAAACACTGGTTCTTTCAAAACACTCAGAAAGAAAGACTACAATTAACAAGATGGTAAAAAGTTTATAATGAAATTGTGGAAGCTGGAACGCTTTTAGAAATTTCAAACTTTTAAGATTAGGAAATCCTACAGCATCGATTTTGTTGAAAAATAAATGATACAAAGAAGAGAAAAATTTTACCTGACTTCCCAAACCTCCCTCATAGATTAGATAGTTTTAAAAATAGTTTCAAACAACTGCTGCTGTCTTCTTCAGGACGTGTAATTTTGGGATCACCCTCGTATGATTTCCCAATCTAGTCTATATTAAATCGTTATCCCGAGTTCAATGACGAAGCTTTAATAATCCATGTTCGATAACTTTTTTTTTATTTCTATGTTTCTGTGAGAAAAGCTCCGAGATGCGATCACTTCGAAAATGTTTTTGAATCATTTATTCCAAATTAGTTATCTACATGACCCACTTCGATTGTCGGTGAGGACCTAACCTTAGTGGGGTACCCGATATATTATCTTGATTATTGTTTAAATATTATTTTCCTTTTAAAACTAGGAATTATTTCCTCAAATAACAACAGATATAAACATTACTTTCTTCGATTCACTCGACGTTAGAATCATTATAAAATATTCAGCGATTTCGAGAGGAATAATTAAAGAACGCTTCACTTTCATTCCTTCCTAGTTATTCTCTTCAGTTTTAATATGAAATCATTTCTATTTCCTTTGACTTACGTAACGTTTGCATTCCGTATGTTCATGCAGGAAATATCACGCGTTCGTAGAATTGCTCTTTTCGAATCATTGTAAATTGAATTTTTCTATTCTGTAAATTGTGATTATCATTATGATTGAAGGTAATGAGAAGCTCGTTTCGTGATTTCTGGAATATTTTCAATTAGCAATAACGCTTTGTGTGAGTTTCGTTTCACATTCAGTACGTTATACAAGAAAATGAGGGGCAAAAACCATCTGAATCTCATCAGATAATATGAAAGCAATACAGTTTCATAAAATCTCCTTTGGGATAACATGGTAGTACCACACGGCATTGAAAGGGGTGACTGTCACCACCAATATTTCTGTTTGTAGAACACAGTTTATGGCCAACTTTAAGGAGGACAGGTTAACAAAAATGGCAAATAATACTGGATTTGTCGGGATACCTTCAATACAAATCTGTGCGTTGGTGCTCAAATATCCTAAAAGAGTACAAAACGTTATGAATGAAAAATGTTGGTAAGACAGAAAACTTCTGGGATATCTTATTGAAAAAATATCTGGTAATGTCAACAGAACAGAAGTCAAGCTTACTGACTGGATATTGTTTATTGAAGAAGCACCCCCATATCATGTGTAGGATCGCAATGGACAATATCTCCACCTCCTTTGACAAATTTTGATGATTCAAGGTGGGGTCGACTGCAAGAATGCAAGAATAAAGAAATGATGAACAAAGGATGTAATAAGTCCTAAATGTAGAAACCTTGCTGCACTCTCAAACGCTATATATATATATATATATATATATATATATATATATATATATATATATATATATATATATATATATATATATATATATATATATTCGATGTGTGGCAGTTAGCGCTGTCCGGTTGAAACTAGAAGTCGGCATGTCAATATAGTTCAAATTGGGTCTGAAGAAATTGATAAGTGTTCTGTTGAAGAGCTTCTCGTTGACGGCGATGGCTCCATAATTTCAGTTTTGATCAACAAAACGAAAACGTCATCAATGGTTATTAATATTGAGCTCTCATACCAGTGCAGAGCCCAGCCTCCAAGAAAAATTCACTCAAGATTACTTCAAAGCGGTAAACTAGTCCAAAAAAAGCGTACTTTCTTCTACTACATTTTCACTGATCACCTCGTCGTGCTTTGTTGACTCTTCTTCATTATCTGGCACGATATGCTTCTGATCCTCAATAAATAACTTTTTTTCGTTTCCATAGAATCGATTGTGAACCTTCTTCTTCGTTTTGTTCATTCACCACAGCATCAGATACACTACAGTCATCTTTCTCATTTTCATATTTTTCAATTGATTAATTTTGTTTATTACTTCTCCATTTCTTAATCTCAATATCTTTATTCTTTCATTTTCTTCTTTCTCTACATCTTGTATGTCATTTGTTTCCAATTCTGGAATATTTTTATTTTGCTTGTTTTCTAATTCAACAATCTTCTTCACCTACTTCAACTTCGGTTTGTTCACTCACTCATATTCCAAAACTTAAATTTCATTTTTTTCATGCTCTGAACCTTTCATAGATGGTTCCTAAACTTCTAATTTCTGTTTTTCACTAGGCGGCGCGTGTTTTTTGACTTCAGATTTATCGGATTCTAATACATCCCCTCTCCTCTCGAAGATTTTCTTGAGGTGTTGACTTTTGTGTACCAAGTTTATTATCCTCTGAAACATGTTCAGATACTTTTTTCGCTTCCAGTACATCCACAAGCTCTTGAAAATTACTATTACGCAACCTTTATGTTGACAATTAGATTCAATCTCTGTATTATTAAGATTTCATAAATATAACATTTTTTCAGTGACGTATTTATTTTAATAACTGTTTTTGATGATTTCTTTTAAAAATTATGACTATATGAAGAGTAGTAGAAAACAGCCTACTTGAATTTTTCGATTACGAGTTTTTTAAAATGTTGGCACATAATCTACACATTTCCCGAAAACATATGATTTTTCTTCGAGAAAAGTGCAAGAGACAAAAGAGAATGCTTTTTAATAATTATTTCTTAAAAGAATGTTTCCCAGAAAAGTTCTAATGAAAAACAAGAAGGGCATATATCACCCTTTTTTCAAAAAGCGATGAATGCAAAGAACTGACGTAAATTGTCTTGTTAAACTGAGGAATTTTGCGAAATTTCAAGCTGAGTTCTTTCTTAGTTTGCAAAGGAAAAAAATAAATTTTAAGTCTCCATTCCAAATATACAAAAAATGTCATTTTGATTGAGAAATCACTACTTGCATTAGCTTCGAGTACTTGGAAAACACCCTATTGCTGCACTTAGTTCTATTTCTTTAGAGACATGATTTAAAATTAGATCTTCTGCATCCTCTATTTTTGGCTTTCCATGCTTGTACGGAAAGAACCAGTTTCCCTTGAATGGTTTTGAAGTTTTTGAGAAGTTTATGATTTGATTGCCTTCTACAGTATGCCAAGAAATGGCCGCACAATTCCAATATTTATATTCGAATATTAACATAACATATGATCGGTGTATTTTCTTGGCGCACATGATGTGTAACATAACTCATACAACAATAGGCCAAAACGTTCAACAGTTTCTAGAATTATCCACATGTACAGGTAGTCATGAAATGAGACCTGGGCAAGGATGACCTCGTGCAAAAACGGCAATCTATGACAGTTATTTGAAAATTGATTGATGTTCTTTACAGTACAGACGTCGAAATGAGGTAATGAGGTATATGCCCAATTCGGCTTTTTATCTACCAATGGTTTTGGTGGAGGTTTAATAATGGTATAGGGAAGAATCTCTTTGAACTTACGCACTGATAAAGTCATCATAAATAATGGAACCCTGAATGCTCAGAAAAACATATTGTAGCATTTACAGCAAACATGGGTGAAAAGTTTTTGTTTATGCATGATACCGCTAGACTTTACTGGGCTCATATCGTTAAGAACTACCTTCAAGATCACAAAATCACTTGAGTGGAGTGACCTGTACGAAGTCCAGACCTTATTTCCCATAGATGACTAAGAAGCCAGCAAAACCAGCAAGATACAGTGGAACCGACTGATCGAAATTTGGAACGAAATGGGTCAGAATGCTTAAAGGTCATTGATTTTAAGTACGAATCGTAGATGACATGCAGAAAATTTCATCGGGGGTGGAAATATCTGCCATTAACAGGTTTTTGGGGACCATAAGTTTTCCATTATTAGTTTTGGTTCAATTGCTATGATTACCATCTTCCTCTTTCATAAGTACAAATTATGCAAAAAAAAAAATTTCTCTGTTATGATAATGATTATGTCGCAGTTCTTCCTGATTTCAAAGTAGCTCTGTGGTAGTTCAAATGATCAATGAAAAGTGTAAAACTTTGACACAAGCTTACTCTGAAAGAAATGCAATGGAACTAGTTAACAAAAGACAAACAAATATGTTTTAACTTTCTGGTTTTATCAGTTTTTTATTTGAAAGATTTAATTTAGAAGAAAACAGTTAATTTTCTTTAGAAGTTACCGCAGAGAATACAAGAATCATGAAAAATTTTATTTCACCTTTAGAATTTAGATAAAATTTACCATTTTTCGGTATACTATTTTTTTTGACTAGGTTTCAAACGTGGGTTTATTATTAATTCATCCTAAGAACACAAATGTGAATTTTTACTGTCGTTACTACCAATAAATAAATAAAATTATTAGATAACTGTTACCGCAGTTTCGAACTCTCATTCACCTCGGATACTATGAAAACCAAGTATAGTGTGACATGAAATATACTGGCAACATTTCGAGCACTTATTGAAATAGTTCAACACCTTGTAGATCATCTCACCAAAAACCAATCTATTACGTATTTCATACAAGATTACCTTAAAATATCTCCATTTCTCTGATCAAGTATAATGATATTTACTAATAAACTCTTCTTTCGCAACCTCTGATTTTATTCTTTTAGTTTATTTTTTTTATTTTGAAAATGATCGAAGATAAAGATAAGGTTACTTCTGCAAAAATATAGCACAATATTTTATGCGTTGACATGAATAATAAAATACCGGGTGTTCCATTTGAAGAAATCAAGATATGATATTTTCAAAATTACAATATTCATTAATTTTTATGAGTTACTCCTGTATAAAATGAGGATAATCTATTTCAATTCATCAATAGAGCTATCCTTGGACAATAAGAAAACGAAAGGAAAAAAGTATTTTCTCTCTGGCCGAAGGAGCATGCGATGATGTGAGAGCCTATTTTCATGAATTTTTACGGAAAAAATATTGTGACGAAACTACTCACCAAAAAAACTTATTATTTAAAGACATTATATCAGAGTCTAGGCCGCTCCTGAATCGTGAACAAAAAGTGGTCTTCCAATCTGAAAAAATCACCCAAGATTTTTTATAGAAAATTGGGACACCCTGTTTGCTGCAAAATAAACTGCTGAAGTAGATTCTTACTTTCTAAATACAATACCGTTCGAACAAAAATGAAATCTTCAAGAGTGTACGAGCTACAGAGCACCGCGTCACTGGTGAATCACCCAATATATGAATAGTTTGGTCGTTCATTATTAAAAAGTGATTCTAAAATCTTCACTGATTATTGCTTATTGAGTTTTTTCACTCATTGAGGCAATGTGTAGAATTTTTAGTTTATTAATATTAGGAAAAGGGTGGGCATTTTGGATGCAAAGGTTAGGTAATGTTGAATGTTATTTATTTTAAGGAATTAAGTTTGATGTTCTTTATCTAATTTTGAAGGAACTTCAAGTCTGATCATGTAGAAATTTTTGCAACCTGGTCAAAATAAACTCCTGATTTATTTGAATTTTTAGCGATGAATATTATTAATGTAATTCATTTTCTGGTAGTAAAAACAGCAAAAATTCTATTAGTACTTTAATCAAGCTCTACAACCAATTAGTAACGGTTGAATCGATATAGAGTCTGATCTTGAGAATTTCTAAAATTTATTTCCTCTTCAGTTTCTTAACATCAACACAAGTACAAATAAAACCATTTGTCTACGAAAATAGGGCAATTCGGATCTAACAATAGGAACAAAAAAGTTCAATTTTGATGTCTATCTTTCCATGGACAACAAATACATGTCGGAAACAGCATGAGATACGATCTTGAAAAGGTAGGCAATAACTTTCTGGCAGATATAATTATCGTCCGAATTAACTCCTATTTCCTCTCCGAAGGAGAGCGATTTTAATTGTTAAACGTCGCTTCCTAATACGATTCGATATAGTCATGAAGAAATTAAGAATTATAATTAAACTATAAAACGTTCATCACTTTATATTATGTTCGAGATAATTTGAGAATCTGATAGAGTCTCTGAAAAAATTGGTTAATGGTCTTTAGTTGGTGGGAAAATTGCGTGTGAAAAGTCATCACAATGAAACGATTCGAAGAAATTACACACAGGTTGATAATTGAGGTGGTTTATTACGACTTGAAATGATACCGAGTAATTTAAGCCTCCAACTATACCGTACAACTACATATGTAAATTTGCCTGTGCGCTTTGCTGTTCAGAGAACTAGACTATATCACGAAGCCCATATATCATGTAAATGTATTTGAAAAATTTTCTTCGATTCGTTAAATGTAAAGGAAAGATCATGGGAAATTCTACAGTTCATGGATTCCTTTTGTGGTAATCGGAGTTTAATGGTTTACGACTCGGTAAGCGAACCAGTAGTTGCCTTGAAGTCATATTTATAACCAATGGTAGTATTGGTCAACGATCATTTTACTTATTCGCTTCTGTTTATTGGTTCAAGACAAATTACGAGCATTTGAAGAAATTTTATAGTGAATCTAGTGTAGCAAGATCATTTTGAACAAAGAACATCTAATATTATAAAATTAGGTTAGGTTATAAGCAACATACGATGCGACAACTGCTTTGATTCTTCTGGATATACTCAATAATATTGAGGATAGACAAGGGGTGCTCAAACTGCTGGCGATCTACATCGATATTTTTAGACTACTTACGATCGACTCTGAGAGGCTGCAAGTATGTGTGATGCAGGGTTGTCGTACATACATGATACACCCTACGTACCTACCTAGGAAGGGTGCACATATAGCACATATAGATATTAGCTTTCCGTACAATATACATTATTTTAGTCAAGGTTTGGGTTAGGTTTAGTTAGGTTCTTCCCTATAATATCGATGAAAAAACTCATAGTTATTCAAAATTGCGAGTTTATTGGTTGTTACAATACAAAAGAGTTACATATGGTGTTAAACTTAACTAAGGAGTGACTTTGGATGTTGAAGCGTGGCACTGCATGTCCTCAGCATACTTTTCATAAGATGGTACGTAACCACTAAGTGCTAGTCGCAAGCATGATGACATATGATCAGTTAGTCGATTGCGATATTTTGACTTAATTATCTTCATTTCACAAAATGCAAACTTGCTCAAGTAAGTTGACCCTAACATTGCCGTCAGTTGAAGACGATTTGCCTTAGATTCGGATATTTATCTTCAGATATAAAACACCAGAAATTTTTATCAGATACTGTAGCTTTGAGATTTATATCTGATATAATCTGCACCAACTCATTTTCAACAGAACATGAGTTCCTATTAAACTGACTTTCTATTTCAGTAGCTAATTCCTCAATGTTTTTACATGAAGAAGGATAATTGATAAATGATGCTATATTTGCCAATTTACGCAATCATAAAAACGCATTTCGAAATGTCCCAAAATATTTGATAATTAGCCTCATATGTATCATAATTCATCTGAGGAATCCTTGCTTTCTATCATAAGTTGCAATGCGTTTACTGCGCTAATCATCTCAATAATAGTTTTTCCTTTACCTTGAAGCTCCAAGGTAATGGTGTTCAACTGCATTGTGATGTCACTCAAGAATACCATATCAGTCAGCCATTTTTCGTTTTTCAACATCTGAGTGTCATCACCTCTTTCGCCTAGGAAAGCTGTTATTTCGGCCAATAATTCTTGAAACATTTCTAGGAATTTGGAATTTTCCGCGGCAGCAATGCGCATAATTTCCTCCGTGTTTAAAACTTTTGAATACAGAACTTGTTGATGTATAATGTAATGGAATGAAAAAAATGAAGGGAAATCTTTATTAGCTCGACACAGTGCCACAAAACCGTTTTTATTTCCAGTCATTGCTGGTGCTCCATCGATTGTAATACACACTAATTTATATAATGGTAGCAGGTAGTTTTTTACAAAATTGAAGAAAACGTCATATATATTCGCCACGGGTCTTCCCCTTCAGAGGAATACCATCCGAATCAAAAGAAAAAGAAAAGTAACGCCTTGTGACAGTCGAACGAGATAGCTGAAGTTCTCTAATAGCAGACATGATTTCTTCTGTTTTATTTTTAAAATCTCCAAGTATAGTCTCATCCGCTTCAATAAATGCTTCATTCACAAACGATCCATCTTCGAATGGTTTCTTGTGTTTCGCCAATATATGAGATATTTTAAATGACGCGATCGTAGCAGCTTTTGATTGTTTGGCTGATCTTGTGAACATGGTTTGTTCTTTTTTCAAACAAGATATCAAATCACGTACTTTTCGTTTTCTTAATTCACTCTGTGGCGGAAAATCCTTTTCATAGTTTTTATGAGCCGTTTTATGATGCCTCTCAAAGTTACCACGCTTAGGTATTGCAACATATAAGATGAATGCACTTATCCTTCACCATACGAAAGAAAAATTCTCCCTCCCTATCGTTATTGAAATGAAACGTTTCAGATTTCTTCGCTGCACTCATTTTGTACTATTTAATAATAAACGTATCGACGTAGTATTACCTTCAAGTTACAATTCAGAATGACTCCAATTCTTGCAGGCGCAACATTTATATCGGCATGAACGAAAGTCTCGAATGTTCCTGTCAAACGCGCCGCCCGAAATTTCTAGAAAAGCGGCAAGAATAAAAAACGTGGCTTTTTTTGACAAGTACCGCGCGTTCCTTTGATAAAGCCGCCTGTTGCCGCTAGAGTGTTATTTTATTACGTATTAAATTTTTGTAGTTTAGTTACCTACTTATTAGCAATTTTTTCTTCTCGAGATCTACTCAAAAAGCATTCGCGATCGACAGTTTGAGCACCCCTGGTATAGACAGTATGAAACTAAATATATAAAGTGTCATAGTATTTATGAATAGATCCTTGCTATCAAATCTTAAGGTGATCTTAGTTATGAATATGACTTCGTGGATTGATTACATCCCTGTACCTTCTGCACGCTTCAAATTATGTCATCGAGAGATAGTGGGTGGTGTGCTAAGTCAAAATTTTCAAAATCAAGTCGATCATGCAATGTATCTTGAGCATACTCAATTCGATTTTAATCGTTTGAGCTGGCCAAGATAAAACATTTATTGAATTATGTGCAAAATCAAAGAAAAATTGAAAGATATTTATACTTTTGTTCGCAAATGTCGTTAGTTGACATATGAGTCAAACTAAGATTGTGATATAATCTTCATAAAAAAATCAAAACCCTTAAATATGATTGGAGGAACACGAAAATTTAATATTTAATATATATATATATATATATATATATATATATATATATATATATATATATATATATATATATATATATATATATATTATTTATATACGCAAGTTATGGATAATATAAACTCCAATAAAGCCACACGTCTTTATGCTAGGTGTTGTCTTCATAAAATACAGCAACCAGTCGGACATTCAAAACACTGGAGGAGAATCTAACAAGTTATGGAGCCTTTCAAAAATCCTAGGTTGGGAAACAAACTTAACGCAGATGACCGATTTAATGTGCTTCCACAAATACAAGAGAAGCCGGAAATGATAGTTTCAATAAGGAATTATTAGTTATGCATTGAATTTCAAGCAAAAGTAATTTCATATCTTTCATTGCCCAGAAAATTCATGCTTAAGAAAACATTGATCCAAATTGCTGATGTCAATTTTTAAGTTTTATTTAAACGCACTACAAAAAACCACAAATTTGAAAGAAAAAGTATATGGACCGATGAATATTCATTTACCTACCACAATAATGGTATTTTCAACAACCATTGGTACTGGAGTCGAGAAATTTCGGACTGTTCTCAAAGAAAGCTTGAGTTCAATGTTTAGAGTTATTTATAAAAAAAAATTTCAGCCCATATTTCATAGACAGAATTTTAGATCGTGTCCCCCTGCATAATACGAATTTAACTTCTAAAATTGTTTGATGGCTACATTTGGATAAAAACGGATAGGAACAAGCGGACCCGAGCAGAAGCCTGCTCGTTGGCCAGATCTGACGCACCTTGATTTTTGGGTTTGTTGATATCTACGGGTTCGGGTTTACATTAAACCGCCAGTTAATAAAGAAATCTGAAGCAAATTACTGATAATACTTGTCTCGAATGACTTGCAAATTTGATTTGCAATGCGGGGTAGAAAGGGGTGAGAAGTGTCAGCAGTGTATCTATAGAACGGTGGCATTTTGAAGAATATTTACGAAGCTAGTATTCAGATAGTCCTTTCTGAAAATGCATGCACTTATTTATGTTATACTCGTTTTCAGAATATTATTCGCTTTGATATGCTTCTCATTTTGGTACACATTGTGTTTAATAATATTGTCTTCAGTATGTTTTCTCTAACGTTGGAGAAAACGCGTTTTTATATATTCAAAAGTACATCCAATTCTCTATTTTTATTAAATTTTTTTCATAAGTCTTTCAAACTGTCCGACATTATTTTATCAGTTAAACGTCTACGACGACGACAACATTGAGAATTTTCAATTCATTCATAAAGAACGGTATTAATAATATTAAATTTTCAATTTATTGGACTTCTTCCTTTTATTTTGATCCTTAAACAACGCAAAATAACTCCCAATCATTTACGCGTTTCAATTTTTTGGTTTTATCAAAATATTTGTTTTACAGCATCCTCCGAAAAAAACCGAATTTCAAACAAAATTGTATTTTTAAATATAATTTTGATGTATGAAAATGAAACAGTAACTTCTCATATGTCGCTTGATTTAAAAAAGGTTTTCTTCGAAAAAAATATGAAAATATGTGTTCCATTTTGAAATAATTTTTTAAGTGGCTTTCCTCTTACCACAGAAAATGTGGTGCACGTTATAAATAGCCCTTGAATCATTCAACAATTTTTTCAATCGAATGGGAAATAGAGGAGTTGTTACGAAACACCCTGTATGAATTAAAGTAATCATCAAATTTATTAGGGAAGTTTTGATTGCTAAATTAAAATGGACATTTTAGAAAATTGTGTTGATGTTTCAATAAAATTCACTTTCAGTCTTGGAAAAATACGCAGAACCCATACCTACACTAAACTTTCCCAAGCCATTTTGTCGAATAACTTTTCGTTGGATGGAAGACCTTGATTTTAATCCAAAAGTGGACAATAATTCTTATTGGAATTTCGTGAAAATATAATTCTAGATGTACTAGGGTTTTTTTTATTTTGGACATCTTCTCTAACGTCTTATGGTTCCTAGCTAGTATCAATCATTCAATTGTCAAAATGGAATGAAGGTGTTTTATTTTTGAGCTGAAGGTATCGTGAAAACTGAAGGTATATTGCAATTTTTCTGTAGATACCTTTTTGAGGGTATGATTATTTTACTTTGGAGTTGGAGCTAACAAAATTAACCTTTTTCGATTGGGGCCGATTTTGAGTGGGATCTTTCCTTCTACAACTTATTTCACTTACCATTCGAACATATACTGGAGGTATCAGGATGACCGGAACTGTCAGTATCACTATCTCCATGAATAGGATTCGAGTGCAAAGATAAGTCTCTAGGACCTGGACTGGGTGACCTGCCCCTCAAAATCGCAGCACCATCAGCGGGACTATTCAAAATGTCCGTTATCATAAAACGTGATCTAGTTGTCGCTGTTTGTGGCATGGCCCGAGCTTCGTCTTGTACGGTCATACCAGCCACCGCACCTGGCACGTTTTCGCTGATACCCAACACTTTGTCGAAGAAGAACGTCCAAGGAGTTCTATGGTGTGAGTACGTTCTCACTGGGTTTCACACGTCTACGATTCTCGCGAATAAACTTATGTCATCACACAAATGTTTTATCAGCACTTTTAACTCGAACTTCAGTTTTTTGAATGTTAATTTCAAGTCCTAACGTAATTGGTGGGAAACAAGTTAAACGTTCATTCAAATATATATGTGATCACATAAACATAACCGGTGAGAGTGCTAAACTATCTATCAACACCGCCAGACGTTAAGTTGCGAACTAACCTCAAAGCTCCGTCCCACGGCGTGGATTGTAGCAGTAAATCAGCCATATTGAGTACCCCACCCTTGATTCTCTCCCCTCTTCGCGCGCGATGCCAATCACCGGAGCAGAACAATAATTGGTTGTCCAATGGTGTAAAGATTTTCTGTTGAGGCGTTGTTGGGCTCTACTAGTACGTTTATTTTATGGGCAGGTCTCCAAGCCAGATTTTATTAGATATCCTCTTTATGAAAACGATTTTGTCCTGTTGTGTTCTTCTCATTGGTTATATAATGAAGTATCTTTCATCTGAATAATTTCTGCTCTTACCGCCTTGTTTCCATTCTATTAGTTTTCTCATTATTTGCGGGGAATTGTTTCCCTCAGTAATAAATTTCATATTTATTGACTGTTGAATTACCTCTGAATATACAGGACTTTATCCTTCATCTATCCAGTCGTGATTATGATTATGAAGGCTGTTATTCGTGTTTTCTATTGTTCAAATTGTTTTTGTTTTATGGACGTTTTATTATGATTACTATCTCTCCAAGGATGATGGTTTCGATAACCTCAGATAATCGAGTCTAATTTCCATAAATTATAAAATAGGAATCCAAAATGTATCGAATAATCAAATTTAATTCTTAGAATGCTTGGAAATATTATTTATGTCAGATTGTGTGTATAGATTCATTTTATCAAATGAGAATTAAACAATAATTTCCTTCATAATTTTATATCGGTGTCCCAAAATAATTAAGTTTTCAAACCTCTATTTTTGACGGAAGTTTCTCTATATCAGAGGTGCTCAAACGGTCGATCGTGATCGACTAGTCGCGAATGCTTTCTGAATGGATCTCGAGAAGAAAAAAAAAGTTTAATAAGTAGGTAACTAAACTACAAATATTTATTACGTGATAAAATAATACTCTGCTGGTGGCATGAGGCGGCTTTATCAAAGGATCGCGCGGTACTTGTCAAAGAAATGCTGCGTTTTTTACTCTTGCCGCTTTTCTAGAAATGTTCGGGTGGCGCGTTTGAAGGGAACAAAAACGATATAAATGTTGTGCCTGCAGGAATTGGAGTCATTCCAAATTGTAGGAAATACTACGTCGATACAAAGTTTATTATTAAATATCACAAAATGAGTGCAGCGAAGAAACCTTAAACGTATCATTTTAATAACGATAGGGAGGAAGAATTTTGCTTTTGTATTTAAAGGATAAGTGCATTTGTCTTATTTGTCGTGCGTCAGTTGCAATACCTAAGCGTGGTAACTAAGAGAGGCATCATAAAACGGTTCATAAAAACTATGAAAAGGATTTTCCTCCACAGAGTGAAGTAAACAAACGAAAAGTACGTGATTTGATATCTTGTTTGAAAAAAAAACAAACCATGTTCACAAGAGCAGCCAAACAATCAAACGCTGCTACGATCGCGCCATTTAAAATATCTCATATATTGGCGAAACATAAGAAACCATTTTAAGATGAATCGGTTGTGAAGGAAGCATTTATTGAAGCGGGTGAGAATTTATTTGGAGATTTTGAAAATTAAACAGAAATCATGTCTGCTATTAGAGAACTTCAGTTTTCCCGTCCGACTGTCACAAGGCGAATTGAAGTAATGAGTCAGATAAACTAAAACATGATATGAAATGTACATACTTTTCTTTACAGTTCGACGAATCCACCTAAACTCAGGTATAATGTCTTTAAGTAATAATTTTTTTTGGTGAGTAGTTTCGTCACAATATTTTTTTTCCGTAAAAATTCGTGAAAATATGCTCTCACATCAACGCATGCTCCTTCGGCCAGAGAGTATGAATACTTTTTCCTTTGTTTTCTTATTGCCTAATGATAGCTTCATTGATGAATTGAAATAGATTATCCTCATTTTATACAGGAGTGACTCAAAATTATTAGATATTGTAATTTTAAAAATATCATATCTTGATTTTTCAAATGGAACATTCTGTATTTTATTATTCATGTCAACGCATAAAATATTGTGCCATATTTTTGCATAAGTAACCTTATCTTTATCTTCGACCATTTTCGAAATAAAAAAAATAAACTGAAATAATAAAATCAGAGGTTACGAAAGAAGAGTTTATTAGTACATATCATTATACTTGATGAGGGAAATGGAGTCGGGTATGAAATACGTAATAGATTGGTTTTTGGTGAGATGATCTACAAGGTGTTAAAATATTTCAATAAGCGTTCGAAATGTTGCCCGTTTCTTAGTAGACACAACTCAATCCTTCTAAGGAAAGACCGTTGAAATCTCGACAATATTTGCGGATTAACCGACTGAAGGCTATTCTCTGTCTCATATCCAACTGTGTTGTAGAAGGAATCTGGTAAACGATGCCCTTAATATAACCTCACAAGAAAAAATCTAAGCTTGTAAGGTCCGGAGACCTAGCTGGCCATCTAACAGGACCGCCACGTTCTGTTGAACGAAATCCTCTGAAGGAGAAGACCCATGGCGAAGATATATATGACGTTTTCTTCAATTTTGTAAAACTTCGAGGTACCAATATCTAAATTAGTGTACATTACAACCGATGATGGAGCACTAGCAATGACTGGAAACAAAAACGGTTTTGTGGTGTTGTGTCGAGCTAATGAAGATTACCTATCATTTTTTTCATTCCATTGCATTATACATCAACAAGTTTTGGGTTTGAAAGTTTTAAACACGGAGGAAATTATGGGTATTGTAACAAAAATTATGAATTCCATTCGTGCACGTTGCATGCAACGGCGGCTCTTTAAGTTGAAGTTGGATGATAGGGAGTCAGCTGAACACACTGATTTAGTTCTTCACACGGACGTCAGGTGGTTGAATCTCGGAAAATTCATAGAAAGGTTTCAAGAATTATTGCCCGAAATAACAGCTTTTCTAGACGAAGAGTTGCTGACACTCAGATGTTGAAAAACGAAAAATGGCTGACAGATTTAGCATTTTTGACTGACATCATAATGTACTTAAACACCATTAACTTAAAGCTTCAAGGTAAAGGAAAAACTATTATTGAGATGATTAGCGCAGTAAACGCATTCAAAAGTAAATTTCATTTTATGATAGATCAACTCAAAAGAAAGGATCTAAACATTTTCCGTCTTTGCAAGCAAGGATTCCTCAGTTGAATTATGATACGTATGAGGCTGAATTATCAAATATTTTGGGACAATTCGAAATACGTTTTTATGATTGCAGTAAATTGGCAAATATACCATTATTTAAGAGTTATTCTTTTTCATGTAAAAACATTGAGGAATTAGCTACTGAAAAAGCAATTCAGTTTAATATGAACTCACGTTCTGTTGAATATAAGTTTGTGCAGATTATATCAGATATACATCTCAAAGCTACAGCATCTGATACAAATTTCTGGTGTTTTATATCTGAAGATAAATATCCGATTCTAAGGCAAATCGCCTTTCAACTGACGGCAATGTTTGCGTCAATTTACTTGTGCCAGTCTGCATTTTTTGAAATGAAGATAATTAAGTCGAATTATCTCGATCGACTAAATGACGATCATATGTCATAATGCTTGCGATTAGAACTCAGTGGTTAGGTTAAAAAGTCACTTCTTAGTTAGGTTTAACACCATATGTAAATCTTTTGTTTTGTAACAACCAATAAACTCGCAATTTTGAATAATTTTTTCATTGATATTATAGACTAGAACCTAACCTAACCTAACCCAAACCTTCACTAAATTAATGTATATTGTGGGCGTCCAATCTGTGTACTCTGAATGGTATGGAGGATAGCAGGGTACTTTTAACTTTGATCCAGTTTAATTTACCAAATGTATTCAACATACGTTATTGTTCAATGTTATATTATATATATTTGAGTAAGCAATTATTTTCTGTTGTGTGCGTCCAATCTTCGATGTTTTAGTACAACAGTCATATGAAATATTACGAATTGAGAAAAATAACCCTCCTGAAAGCAGATCGTAGCTATCTTCTTTTGTTTGAAAGTGATTTCGGGTTTCTTGATATCTCGGTATTTCAGCAGAAGCTAATATCTCGGTTACTATCACCTGTGCGGAAAATATTTCAACATTCTAGGGATTCTTTTGGGAGCAGAAGGCAAATACATTTTCAGAATTTCTTTTTGTTCAATGGTTTTCGATTTATGAAAATGTCTTAAATAGAATTATTACAATATTATGAGATGTATCAGTTATTGATACTTTATTTTCGAGCATGAATAATTGTATCTACAATAAGTGCTTATATCTATAATGTGTGTGTGTCAGAAAAAAACACAAGTGTGAGCTCAGGAAATGTAAGAGGGTAACCATACTATCTTGTATAAGATTCAATAAACGATTGAAAAATCCTGTGGAAAAAATTCATTCCCTTGTCGCTATTGCACTAGAAATAGCTTGTCTGTTTATGATGTGTTAGTGTCGTGTGTACATAAAGAGTACCAAAGATTGTTCTGCTTAGCCGATTCATTCTCTCTTGCATTCCATGATTTCCAAAAACAAGGGTGAAAGGAAGGGGGTTTGGGACAGGAATCTGTAACAATGGAAAAAGAAAACCAGCAGAAAAATATTTCAACAATCAAACTGCCTATATGTCTAAACAAATCAAGAAAAGATTTTACATAGCACGCAAGGTCATGAAAGGGACTAGGGAGATAATAAGAAAATACATAACCTGCGTTATTTCCTCAAATTCTATCTCTGTTTGACCGAGACAGCCCCGATGGCCAAGTTCAGTCTTCCAAGTGATGCCGATTATGATCTATAGATGTTTTAAAATCATTTTGGACCCAATAATCTGGGTTGACATCGCTTAATATTATTTCTTCGTGGAACTTGTTTCATATAAAGAAAAATTTGCGAAAAAATTTTGACAGTCGTTCGAAAAATATGACAAATGTCATATGGTTCATTGCTACTGAAATATACTCCTATGAAGTTGATGAAAAAAAACACTTTCAAACGATTACATACGCTTCGTTGAAATAAACTTATCAAATTATTGTATTTGAATGTCGATTGGTATGAAAAGTTTCAGTTAAATTTGATGTCTCAAAGTGAGTTAAAACCAGGTTCGAAGAATCCGTCACATAGATAGATACATGTGAAACTAATAAAAGCATGTTCTAAACATTGTCTAGTGGAAAATTCTTACATTAGAAACTGTTCCATTTAAAAGGAAGGGAGAATATTAATGAAAATTGCGACACCGTCAATTAGCAAGTAGAAACATTTCGTTCAAAAAAAGTTCTTCGAAATATCTGAACACGAGTAGTACATAATCGATAGGACATCACCATACAATACATTGAAACACCTTCAAAGCTGAATAAGTCAATTTCCAACGTAGTCATGAGCGTTTAAAGGGCTCACTTCGTGGTGTGTTTAGGTAACGAAGAAATATCGATAAGAATCTCTCAGAGGAAACCGTGTTCCGTGAACCGGCTAGTCACTGTTTCGTCTATCGTGCGGGAAGACATAGATACCATCTCCCCATCTGAATTAAAACGCAACTGTCGTGTAAATTTGTCCCAAACGTTCGCTCGTTTAATTGTTTCACATGTTTTCTAATTGACCTTGGAAATTATTCACTGGCAAGTCGAGTTTTCAAGACGCAAAAGAATAATAAGAATATGAGCTTATTATCTTCTGCTAGTTAGTTTTTCCTTATTGAGAATAGCTTAAGGGTTTTTTTAAATATTTAGTATGGAATTATAAGTTTAGTTAATAGTTTCCTGAAGGAAACATTGGTTATTTTCAAATATAAATTGAAATTAACTCATTGGTAGTGCACTAATGTCCTGGCTATCTCACATCGATAATGTATGTAAACAACTGTCCACTAGTTTTTTCAGATGTGAAGCCTTCCGAGGGTGTGTTCTTTCTCAACTTTGAAGATGTTCTACTATTGCTGTGTCGATTCATTACTATCATATGGCACAATATGCTCGGAAAACTCTGTACACGTTGAGAGGGTAATCATTATGCTAAAGAAGGGCTATGCTCAGGAAGAACATCGTGTCGCGATCATTTCAGAATTAATAGTCTACTTACAATGGCAAGTATATATATTTTACAATGTGCTATCCATGTAAAAGAGAATTTTAATGATCATCAGACTTGGGGCGAGGTGTATTTTTACGATAGAGAAGCTCCCATAGACTATACATCCCCAAACATAGACCATCCTTCACAGCAAATAGTCCCCAATCAATGTGCATTAAGATCTATAATGCGCTGTTGAGATCAATTCTCTTAGAACCCTTGCCGCGTTTCAGGAAGTTGGTCAAGGAATTACTTATTGAAAGAGCCTTATACTCTGTAAGTGATTTCCAATGATTTTTATTTCTGTTTTTTTATAAATGTGTTATTGAGTATGTATATGCAGGAACTGTTTATTCTTTTTTTGTTTGTTTTTAGCTCAATTAATATGTAAGCTTCTGACAATATCCTATACTATGGAAATAAACTACTCTACACTATTTGAATTGTGGAGGCAGTTACTTGATGTAGATCCATGATATAAATGAGTTAAAAGACACAAGGTTTAACTTTAATCTACACTTTATTTGAAAAAATTCGACGACGTTTCGCTGACACCACATAATTAAATCAAAAATATTGAATCTGTTGGACGTTTGCATTGAACAAAATTATTTTTCTTTCAACAATATCTATTACAGTAGTGAAAATGGTTTGATCATGGGAAATCCCTTGAGTCCACTTTTAGCAGAGATTTTCATGAATAATATTGAACAGAAAATTCATACACATCCACTCATTTCAAAATTTCTCTATTGGTATAGATATGTTGACATCTTAGTATGTTTCTTTGGAACTACTCGTCAATTAGACTCATTTCTAAATTTCATTAATTCCATCCATTTGAACATTAAATTCACGATAGAAATTGAACAGAACGATTCCATTAATTTTTGGACTTGAAAATCACTAAACGAAATAATAATCATGTTTTTCGGTCTTTCGTAAACCAACACATACTGATACAATTATACACTACTACTCATTTCATCCAATTCAACACAAAGTTGCAGCTTTAAACAGCATGGTACATCGGTTACTCAATTTACCTTTATCAGTAGAAGATTATAATAAAGAGTTAAACATCATCAATCAGATAGCAATTAATAATTCATATAATCCGGATATGATAGATCTAATCATTCGTAAAAACTGTATCAGAAAGCAATAAATGAAGTATATCCTATTCATAAAGACTATAAAATATTCAACAGTTTAACATTCCGCGGTTCAGCAAGTACAAGTATTAAATCCTTTCTCGTCAAACAAAATCTTAGTATAACTTTCAAAACCTCTAATAACTTAGGTAAACATATTAAAAATAATAAATCTCGTGTTGAAAAATCAAGTAAGTCAGGAATCTATAAACTCAATTGCGGTTCTTGTGATAAAATTTATTTCGGTAGGACCTATAGGAGTTTTGGCATAAGAACATCTGAACATAAACGTAGCTTCGATAAAAATAAATCTGATTCAAATTATTCAAACCACTTAATAAAAGAAAACCATTCATTCAATAAAAATTTTGACATATTACATATAAAACCAAAAAGTTTAAAATTAGATCTCCTATAAGCATTAGAAATAAATAGATACAAACATTCGGACAAGCTTTTGAATGAGCAGGTAGATGTGAATTATTCACCCCTACTTAACTTGTTTAATTAGTTTTTATTACCTTTCATACTAACTGTACAATGGCTCGGTGTGGATTTTCTTGTTATTCATCCAACTTGTTCTACGATTTGTTTATAATACCATACTCTTCATTCTGTTTGTCATTCTTGATAAAGCTGCTGTTTCAGCGAAACGTCGTCGAATTTTTTCAAATAAAGTGTAGATTAAAGTTAAACCTTGTGTTTTTTATCTCATTCACTCTACACTACTAGTCGAAAGTACACATCTTATAGTCTGCAGCAGTATCCGCTAATATTTTCGGAAATTATTAATTTGTTAGTTGATTCATGGTCAGTGCTAGGAAATAATACGCCGAACTTGTAGAGTATTCAATCAGAAGTATCCAGATTCACCACAAATTACCTGGATCGAATTCAATCTGATAAAAATAAATATTAATCATGGATGTCAAAATACCAATTATAGGACCAAAACAAAAACCACAATGAGGATAACGTTATCAGCTTTTTGGTACAACTCTCATTCATACAAGTTCTCGTTAACTGGTGCAATTAGTTCAGAAGATGTAGCCAATAGGGGGAAATTTCGCGGAATAAGGGGTGAAACAACAAATTTCAACACAAAAACCATGTAATTTAACAATGATGTTCAAATTTTCACTATATTGAGAAACCTATGACACGTTCCACCCCACTGTGACTTCTTCAGATAAGTAGTACGTTTAAAAGGATAATGCACCTTATATATCATATAAGTAAGGGCAGGTGCTTAGCTAAATTCAAACAGAGAACTTTTGTGAACTGAAAGGATTAAGTAATGGTAACGAAATTTCCGGATTGTTTCTGTTTGTTAATTTACAATGCTCATAGGATCAGTCTCAAATTATTATTTTCATTGCGTTAAATATCAAAATTAGTATTGAAGTAATGTTTTCATCTAGTAGATGATTTGCATAGTGAGAATTTCTCAAAACTGCGTGAATGCTCCGATATTCTTATATTGAAATTTTTAAAAGTTTTACCGATATAAATTTCATCACAACTTCCACAAAAGGGTTTATAATATAAACACCTGATTTGTTTCTTTCATGAATTTTAGATTTACAGTTTTCATATATCTACGTACAGAGTTATCCGTTCTGCAAGCTACATTCAAACTATGAGATGAGAAGAATGTTTCAAATAAATACTGGGTATTAAGTATAAGTTAATATATAATTTTTTGAATAGTCTTTTTAACACTAGGAAAAACCGCTTGGATTGCATGTTAAAATTGTTTACCAGAAAGCATACTATCAATCATACTAGAATTATAACCATTATTGACAGCTATTTGTTTTATAATATTGAGCTCTTTCAAGAAATTATTTTTTGACATTGGTATCATGGTAAGTCAATGTATCATACTGTTATAAGCAGCTGTTTTATCTTGATATGGATGCCGAGAAAAACTGTGAATGCAAGTCTGTATGGGATGGTTTATGGAAAATGGAAATTTCATGTCTGTGGTGAATTTTTATTATAGTTAAATCTAAAAAGTTAATACTCAATTTAATCTCCATGATGTTGTTTAATTTCAGAAAGTTTTCACATAATGATTGTTGATTGGATAATGGTAACAGAAAAATTCTGATAAACTCTCATCTTAACGAACACTGATCACAACCAGCCCTAGTTGGAGCTCCATAGGTTGTCGAACCTACGAATTTTGATATTGGAATTTTTTCAGAAGATGTAAAATTTTTGAAATAAAAAAATAAGCCTCTAGTTCAGACTGAGTACTTCTGCGACCACCCTCGTAGGTAGTCGCAGAAGTACTTATTCTATTGGAGGACTCATTGCAAAACCCAACTGCGTTGGGATCAATTTCACAGGATATAAACTAGACGAATTCTTACGATTATAGGAAACAACATTTAAAATGCATTCATCAATTATTTTAATAATCCAAATTATCCTTCATGCATTCTGGTATAATTATAATTGAAGTTCTCCCTTGCTAACAATCTATTGTTTCATTACGTCATAAGCTTCCGCATCAGAACCATTAACCATAATGGTACATGTTGAATACTCTGCTACAGATTAAAATACGCACTCTGTACTTTTTGCTTTTTAATTACGTTTGTAAACGAACAAAGCTATGACACTTTAGCATGTTTTATTTTATCTTTCGCTTAAATAAAAACTCTGCGGAATTGAAATGAGTTATTCATGAAATTGGGCAATTCGGTGTTTATATAACAAAAGGCTGTAGTCTAAATGGAACAATT
Source organism: Cryptolaemus montrouzieri (assembly GCA_013387265.2). Lineage (NCBI taxonomy): Eukaryota > Metazoa > Arthropoda > Insecta > Coleoptera > Coccinellidae > Cryptolaemus > Cryptolaemus montrouzieri. The sequence goes on from JABFTP020000103.1 coordinate 35,487,119, forward strand.
AGGTTAACATCCAGACCATAACGGACTGGAGGATTGTTTTAATGGAACAGTTTATTAGAAAAATGCTCATGCAGTCTAGTGATTGCCATACGAGGTCAGGTCAAAAAGTTTCTGTTTAATGCAATAATATATACATTTTTCCGAATAATACGGTATATGATTTTTAAGTTTTTTGTGTCCTAATTACAATATTCTTGATGTGTTTAGTCCAGTAATTTGACTTCATTAAGATGGACCACAGTCTCATCATTTAGTAGAAGTTAGATGTCTCGATTAGATGTTACCAGGCAAACTGATTGGTTAGTGAATGGCCTGCCAGGTTAAAATGACCCAACGGAATTTTTTTGTGTACAAACAGATACAGAATGTTTCAGGTACACATGAAGAAAATTCCCAGGAACATATGCCCAAAATTCCTATTTTCTTGAGATGCAAGGTGTTGAAGTTCAGATTTTTAATATACAGGGTAATATTTGTTTCAGGGACATGTTACTTTTGACTTGATCAAAATAGTAAAGTGCGCCACTGATCTTTTCGAAGATATTTATTGAGAAGACTCTCCAATTTTGATTTTTTTCTGCCTCTTGAAATTTTTCTGAAATTGCAACCGTTTTCGAATGAAAAATGATTTATATAAGGATATGCGTTTCTTAAATCAACTGAAGTGAGGGTCGATAATCTATTATTCAAAGGTGGGAGTGAAAAAATTTACATAATTTTCACGAAAACTGGGAAAAACAGCCGTTTGAAATAGCTTTCAACACATTTTTAATTTGAATATACCGGGTGTAACTGAAACTAGGGCCACTCCTGTAACTTTTTTTCTATTTGGAATATTTTGATGAAATTTGGGAATCGGATAGAAAACAACTTTTTGGATTCGATAACATTAATATGTTTGACTATTTCGTTTCTGGTTACGCCGGAAAGGACACCAACTTTCGAATTTCAAATGGGTCACCCTGTATTTTTTTGCTTCTTTTAATTGCTCATCTCATCCTACGACCTTCTCACATATTTTTCAAAGAAAAACAAAACACAACCTATTTTTTTCAATTATCAAATTTCGTTCTAGAAGTCCATGAACAGTGACAATCGGCTTAGCTCAACATCTCCTATCACGAAAATACAAGATTGTATCTGAAAAATTAATTGCTCATTTTTTATAGGGTTTCAAAGTTAATAACGAAAGAGCGAACATCGAAAACGAAATAATTATAATAAATGTCCAAAAACACCACCATTTTCACGAACACAACATTGCACAGGATTGATGGTTCCCTTCACAACATTATTTAACTGTTGGGCTGTAATGCCTGCAATAGCCTGTCTCAAAGGGTTCCTAATTCTTGTTGGGTTCTAAGAGGTGTTTGGTAAATCTCATTCTTCAAATGGCCCCACAGGAAGAAATCAGGTGGACTCAAATCTGGCGATCTAGTTGGCCATCTTATGGAACCATTTGTACCTATTCATTTTTCGGGAAATATTTCGTCAAGATAACGCGAGATCTCCCTTGTGTTGTGAGAAGGTGCACCATCTTGTTGAAAATATATTTCATTCACAACAGCTACTGGCAACTCGTCCGATTCATCTTGTATTGGGTCCTCAAAAATTCCAAATATCTCTCCCCTGTCCATGAACCTTCAAAAATTATAGGCCCTATTAAATACCTTCCCATCATTCCCATCCACACATTGCACCCAAAACGTTTCCCTCTTGATATCTGTGCTCCTCTTGTTGTGACTAGTACCTGGTATTTCGCCTACTAAACATCCCATTGTTCGTGAAACGTGATTCGTCACTGAATAAAATCTTTGTGGAATATTGTGGATCACCCTACATTTTCCTAAGGTACTCTTCACAGTATTGGAGTTGCCTAACACTATCGTTAATATACAGGTGTTGGTGTAGTTGATATTCAAATGAGCGGTACTTATGTTTTTCTCAAAATTCATGTCAAATGTCAATACGTCTAGGTATTTCGGTATCTTCGTCGATAATGAAATCCTCCTCCTCAGCAGGTTGCAACTCACGAAATTTTCGTTCAACTTCACAGAAATAGGTTCTATTCGGATGAATTCTTTCCGGATAGCGTTCTCTGTATAATTGTTCAGCTTGAACACTATTTTGCCTGCACTCTCCATAAATAAGGAACATATCGACTTTTTCAATTTGGGTGTATTGATTCATACTAAAAACTGAATTCACTTTTTCGCAATGTTGATAATTAACAACAATGTATATTTTTATGATCACAGAATATTATAAGTATGAACAAAACTTTTGCCTCACCAACGTAGTTATTGTTATTAACGAATGGGGAAACTGCTAAAATTGCCTAGGTATTTTTCACTAGAACTCCGGAACCGTTAAGAATAGAGTGACCTGAGTGGCATAAAAAAAGAAAAAATAAATTCATTCACATATAACTAATCATTCCAAAGTAACTTCAATGCACAGCATAGTCATTCTGGTCTATAGCTCTTTCAAAATCGATTTTCTCATTCACTGCACCTAAAACAAATAAAGTAAAGTGAATAATCAATAGTAAAACCTTTCATGATAATTCTTATCTTTCTTTTACTTCATTCTGTTCGAAAATAAAAGTCTTTCAGATAGTATTTTGGAATGCCTGTTGAATCGGCATTAAAATATTTAGGACAATAAAGTAAGGTTATTTGAGTTGCTTGCTTGCATCTTTTAACAATGTGCTCGGGAACTTAGCCCATTTACACAGCTGGACCTACAGTTTATAGTGGATTCCGAACCACTCTCCTAGACCGTGCAATGATAACTGCCACCAAAAGGATTACAAGTTATCTGGTCGTCGGAAGTTTATGCCCTCTTTAGGCGACTCTTTCAAATTCAACACTTTTTGTTCAAGGACATCAGTTCCAATATGCTTGCGCACTAACCGTGCAGCTACCGAGGCTGTTGTTATTTGAGTTCTTTGTGGTGACAATTCGTTGACCTTGATAACGGTAGTTCTAGGTTCTCTTTCTCAGTTCTCTTCAACTAACTGACATAGGAACTACGAAGTAACATGCCGAATGGTTCCAGTGGTCACATGAATAATTTTCCAACTTAGTTCAAGAATTATTTCAATTTAGTTTTGTTAAATATCCATAGACACTTTTCAAGTATTCACTAAATTCAAAATTAACTCGTTCACACTTTTGTTGGCACCACTTTTATACTTATGGCTACATTGATTTCAGTCTACGCCCATAAAATTATTTCAGAATTCTGTTGAGCTGTTTGCTTTTGCACTCTGTATATAAGTGTTAATTTCATTTAGTGGACGTTGAAATACACAGGTGAAACATTTTAGCACATTCTCATTTTAGACAGAAGTGTGTTATACGAAATTACATACAACTATGACGAAATGAAAGAAAGCTGATCGATTTTAAACTAATGAACTAATGCAAGTGTTGTAAATCACCACCATTCATCTCTACACATAGTGTTAGGGGGCGGTTCATTGAAGCCAACATCCAATTGAACAATTTTTTTTTCTCATTCTCTCACACCCATCCAAAACGAATGCATATAATTCCTCTATGGTGGCAATAGGTTGTGAGTATTCTAGTCTTTTCAATATCATATTCTTATTCTATTTGGCACAAGGCACATCGAAAAATCAACCACAGTGTTCTGCAGAAAGTCAAGGTACACTAGAAAATTCAATCTGTTAGGTAGAACTATTGTCCCCAATAATCTGCATCATACCAATAAAAATCGGGCCAAATATTGAGCGAAAACTTCTCTTGGTGGCTACGCTCAATTGTCCCATGAGGATTTTCGTCAACGCACACGTGATCCTTGTGGAAATTAATTATACCTTCTCGCGTAAACCTTAGCTCATCTGTAAATAAAATATTCCTACAATATTCGATATTTTTAGCACATCTTTGTAGTATCTATTGGCAAAATTCGAGCCTTCTGGGTAGATCTTCAGGCTTAATCCTCTGAATCTCTCTAAACAGTCGAATGTGATACGTCAACTTGAAGAAATAGCCTTAGAGTGCTGATTCTTGTATAACTATGGGCTTCATTCAAAATAACTTCTTCATTTATCGGTGTCCTGATAAACCAATCTGATCCAGAATTTTCTCTGGCTGGTCGAAACAGCACAGTTTCACACGTAACGAACGGCCAAAAAAATTACAGGTCATTTGAATTTGCAGTAAATAAAATAACACTCTGATATTCAAATCCAATAAGATTTACTTCAAAAAGTTATTTTCCTAGTTTTCATGAAAATTATGAGGACAGTTTCGATTCTTCGTTCGTATTACGGATTATCAACCCTCACTTCAGTTCATTCAAAAAACGCGTTCCTTTTACAGTAAACCATTTTCAACTCGAAAACGAAAAAGCAAATAAATTTTAAAATCGAAGGATCTTTTCAATAAATATTTTCAAAAAAACAGATATTGATATTGATTAGGTGTAGCTTGACCCTGATGACAATATCACTTTGTATATTTTCGCTAATACTGGAAACATCTAATGAATTGATGAGTAGAAAAATTCGTTTTCTGCAAATTGGAGCTAGATCTCTTGGAAATAACAAGATTTACCAACAGAACCATGAAAAAAATCTGACGCAAAACCCTGTATCTCGAGAACAGAAGACATACAGTTATGTGCTTTTTTTTTGTTTTTTAACGAGAAACCTCCTGAAGAAATTGACAACTGAAACACTCTGTATATTATTGTATTTTTCAAGGAACAATCAAATTTATTTTTATTCTTTTGAAATGTATATCTTCTTTTCTTCATAGAGATGCGTTCATTCAGCAAATTAGATATGTTCATAATGAAATGTATTCTTTTTAGTGCTAATGAATTCTTTTTGAAGTAGGCATTGTTGAATTCGCATTTAAATATAATAACAAAAATTGCAGGGAATCAAGTATAGAAACTGACATGCTGGACGATTAACTGATTTATATGGAATCACTCGGTATTTCACATTCTTGATTGTTTTTAACCATGGATCTTTGACTACTTGTGATGAATGAAATTTTTTGTGGTAAAAACTGGATAGTATGATAAAAAATGTTGAATAATCACCACATGTTCGGGATATTGTACTCAGTCGACACTGAGATTTGAAACTGTGAATTTTAAAACTCAACAAAGCCTATAATCATAATTGAAAATGCCTTACGTTGGATTGATTACGATGTGCAGAGCGGTCGAATAATTGCTCTCGTTGAAGAAGGGATGACACAGAGGGATGTAGCGGCCACAATGGGGGTATCACCGAGGATGCTTTCAAAAACCTACGCCCGATAAGTGGAACTACAATCTCTGGAAAATAGGACTAGATGAAGTCGTAGGAAGAACTCGTCTGAAGAACAAGACCGCTTTTTGTGCCAAATTGCAAGAAGAGACCCTAGTGCGTCGCACCCCATACTCTAAAGGCAATTTTTGGAAGCAACAGGAATCAATGTATCAGTCGAAATGATACGTCAAAGACTTCGTTCAAGGGGTTTATATAGCAGAAGACCCCTAAGTATTCCAGAGCTAACGAGACAACCAAAAATGGACAGACCTAATTGGTGTATCGAGCACCAAAATAGGAATATTGAGATTTGGCAAAGTGTTCTTTTTTCGGATGAGACCATAATTGGTGTTGAATCAGATGACCGCTGGATTCGGGTTTTAAGATTCGTGGAAAAAAGCTACACTCCGAGCAGCAAGACAAATTTTGAAATACCTAGGGCTAGAAACTACGTGGATCTAGTGCTGGAGCCCATCGTGAGACTCTGGCGAGGTGCTCACGGTGAGGATTTCAGTTTTATGCAAGATTATGCTCCTCCGCATAACAGCAACCTCGCGTGACATTATCTTGAAACAGAGATGAATTTCTATTTTGGACTGGCCAGCTTGCTCTCCATACCTAAATCCTATTGAACATTTATGGGATAGTCTCAAAAGAAAAATTAGATTGCTCCAGGAGAATTCAAGCACTCCACAACAGCTCATCCAAGCCACCACAGAAGAGTGGCAGAATATCACACCAGAGGAGGTCGAAAATCCATTCCAAAGCATACCTAGACGGATTCAGGCTTGTATCAGGGCAAGAGGAGGTAATAGAAGCTACTGAGGTCGTGAAATAAAACAGCTACTCCGTGAGAAAACAATTTTCAATTTTTTATTACATGCGGAAAGTCTCTTATTTTCTTTTATTTGTTTATTACTCAAAATAAACTTCAATTAATTTCTTTTTTCAATTGAAATATCTCAAAAAGGATCAATTCGAACGATCCTTCGAAATTTCCAAAATCCCTTAGGTAATATTCAAAATATCGGGAGATTCCCTATAAATTTGGCTGTGTATATTTATAAAATAAAGGTTTAAGATTGAAACATCAAATGATATTGGGGAAAAAAACAAGATAGCATGCTGTGCCTTGTTCCTTGATCGTAACAACAGGACGTCAGAAAGCAAGTTCACGTCGAGGTCCTTCATTAATGCAGAAGTAATTCAATGAAGGCTAAACAGCATTTCAACGAGCTTCTGAAGGTTTAATTTATGGGGCACTAAATCTACGCCGCTAAATATTGTAAAATGAAGCATAATTCATGAATGCGTCTTCGGGTAAACAAAGAGTTTCATTATTTACAATACAAATGCTGAACATAACAAGCAAGAAATGTCTTGCTCACCGGAGTGTAAAATGTCTGTATTTAACTGTGCCTGACTACCCATTGTCTTGGAATATTCTCCACTTGCTACTCAAGATCCTGAGAATTCCGTCTTTCTCTGAATTAACATTTAAACGGTAGTTATAGCGCACTTTGCGATAATTCCACGTCATAAGTTTCTAAGTGCAATAACTTGAACATTATTGTCTTATAAATTAACTGCTTCAATGTACAGGGTACTCAGATTTAATTTATATCAAAATATTATTAAATCTTAAGATTCATTTGGTTATTATTCAGAAATTTTTGTTTCTGCCTAATTGATATGCTTTAACGCTTCAAAATATTACCTTACTAATAATTAATTGAATACTGCGGCTGTATCAGATAATTGTATACGCGTTTCATTTTGTATTTGTCCGATGAAGACGCAGTGTCGTCGAAACTGTTAGAAATATGGTTAATTAGTGTGAATCAGAGTTTTTTGTATTCACACACAACCAAATCTATATGGAATCACCCGGTATTTCACATTATTGATTTTTTTTAACTATGGATCTTTGACTACTTGTGAAGAATGAAGTTTTTTGTAGTAGAAATACTGGATAGTATGATAAGGAATGTTGAATTATCACCACATGTTCGGGATATTGTACTCAGTCGTCACTGAGATTTGAAACTGTGAATTTCAAAATTTAATAAAGCCTATAATCATAATTGAAAATGCCTTACCTTGGATTGTGCGATATGCAGAGGGGTCGAATATTTACACTCACTGAAGAATGGGTGACACAGGGGGATATAGCGGCCACAATGGGTGTGATTTCAAAAATTCTATTTATTAGATGTATATATGTATGTATGTATGCATGTATGTATTCTTTATTTCCTTGAAATTACAATAATTTGTAGGAATATGTCAGGTAGGGTAAGTACGTATATTACATAAAAATTGAAAATTTTTGAAAAAACGGTAGACAATAAACTACAATAATCTTGACACTGAGTCAAAAAATCATTGAAACAATAAATAGACTTTTGTGTCAAAAACATCTTCAGCTCAGATTTGAAACTCTTAACACTAGTACAATTCCTAATAGATAAAGACAATTTGTTAAAAAGCCTAGGGCCGTAAAAGTTATTGGACCTACCAGTCACATTTAGGCGATAACGAGAGATAATAGTCGCCCCTGCTTTGGGTGTCATGGGCGTGCACTGAAGAGTTTCGGGAAAAATTATGACAATTCCCATATACATGGACACACATCCAAAAAATGAATAACGACTGCACAGTTAAAATTCCTAGGTCAACAAAAAGCTGTCTGCATGAGTGACCAGGGGGAACCCCGGCTATAATTCTAATTATCTTCTTTTGACTGATGAAGACGCTCGAAGACAGAATAGAAGCGCCCCAAAACTTCATTTCATACGTCAGTCTGCTATCTACCTCGGCATGATAGAACTTCAACAACTGATTAATGGTCAAAATATGGCGCAAAGATTGAAACTGGTAGCAAATTTTATTGAGTTTCATACATAAATCTACGCAATGAGGCTTCCAGGTCAGAAATCGGTCTACCGTGAGGCCCAGGAATTTCACGGAATCTGTCACATCTAATCCAGACTGATCAACCGTCAAAGAAATGGGTCCTAATTCACGTTTCTGAGGCATCTGAAACAGGACAGCCTGAGATTTGTTCGTATTCAAATGTAAATCATGAGAGCAGAACCAGTCAAATAGGTTAGATAGGACCTCACCCCATCGTCTCTCTACAACTTCGATGGAATTATGAGAAACAAGAGCAGAAATTCCGTCCACATATGCCGTAAAGTGCGTATTTGGTAGTACATTAGCTAAATCATTGACGTATAATATAAACAGAATCGGTCCGAGGACCGATGCCTGCGGCACGCCTGTCATGACCTCAGCATAAGCGGACGACACCCTCCTCCTGCTATTAGAATGAAAACTATCCACCGTAACATACTGCCTGCCATCACTGGTAAATGAGTTTAACCAATCGAGAGGAACACCCCGTATGACACAGTCATAAAGTTTCCCGGAGAGAACTTGCAAATTAATGCAGTCAAACGCCCTGCTGAGATCAAGAAAGATCCCAACAGGGCACTCGCCCGCCTCAACCGCCACCAACAGCGCCTCGTAGAATTCCCCCAAAGCGCTATCAGTTGATTTCCCCGCCAAAAAGCCGTGCTGATTTTTGGACAAAATACTGAACCTCGATAAAAACGGAAGGAGCCTAGACAAGAATGCATATTCAAAAATTTTTGCAAAAACTGAAGATACGGCCACAGGCTTGTAGTTCTCCATAGAGTCTGAATTATACTTTTTGAAAATGGGAACCACTCTATTAATTTTGAGTTGGAAATTTTCCTGAAGAAAAACTTGAGTTTATTAGATAAACTAGAACTTAACAATATATGTTCCCATTTTTTTTATTAAACAGACCGGAATCTCGTAATGACCAGAACTTCACTTATTTTTCAGTTTATTCTTTATAATATTCACAAGTTCATCGTCCGATAGAGCAGACAGAAAAAAACTATCTCCGGATTTCTTCATATAATCCGATTTGCCCAACTTTTTATAATTGCTGTTGCCTATGGAATCAATTATGTCCAGCGGCGCTCTACTGAAAAACTCATTGAAACTTTCAGAAACCAATCTGGGATCATCAGTTCTCACATCATCTACCACAATTAAAATATTCTTCAATCGACCGGAAAGCTCAGCTACCGTCTTCCATGCCTCCTTAGAAGGATTATCCGAGGAAAAAATTTTATTTTGATAGTAAGTTTTTTTGGTGTTTCGTACTAAATTTATGTGTGACCTCTTCGTCTCAAGATAGCGAAGCCGCAACTCCGGGAAAGATACTCAGCTTTCAAAGATAATTTTGTATTTCTAGATCATATTTATGTAGAGGCTAGAAAAAAATTTAAACTAATATATAAATAACTACAAGAGCGAAGAGAAATCGGCGATATCCTCTTCTTGTACAGGGTGTTGAATAATTGTTTGTTAGTGCCAAGCATTCTTCAAGATATTTTTCACTGATCTAAGATTAAGAACGACTGAGCTATTTCATATTCAGTTTAGACGGACAAGTAGCTCACAAAATGCACCTCTCTGCAGGATGATTGATACCTATAATCGAAAGTTTTCGGGGGTAGATATGTTTTTTATTTCGTTGGTAAATTTAAGAAGGACATTGAAGCGGAATTATCTTTGATTTATCAGAGAATTGTCTAAATGAGATAAAAAACACAAGGTTTAACTTTAATCTACACTTCATTTGAAGAAATTCGACGACGTTTCGCTGACACAGCAGCTTTATCAAGAATAACAAACAGAATGAAGAGATGGTATTATAAACAAATCGTCGAACAAGTTGGATGAATAACAGGAAAATCCACACCGAGCCATTGTACAGTTAGTATGAAAAGTAATAAAAACTAATTAAACAAGTTAAGTATGGGTGAATAATTCACATCTACCTGCTCATTCAAAAGCTTGTCCGAATGTTTGTATCTATTTATTTCCAATGCTTCTAGGAGATCTAATTTTAAGCTTTTGATTTTATATGTAATATGTCAAAGTTTTATTGAATGAATGGTTTTCTTTTATTAAGTGGTTTCAATAATTTGAATCAGATTTATTTTTATCAAAGCTACGTTTATGTTCAGATGTTCTTATGCCAAAACTCTTATAGGTCCTACCGATATAAATTTTATCAAAGAACCGCAATTGAGTTTATAGATTCCTGATTTACTTGATTTTTCAACACGAGATTTATTATTTTAATATATTTACCTAAGTTATTAGAAGTTTTGAAAGTTATATTAAGATTTTGTTTGACGAGAAAGGATTTAATATTTGTACTTGCAGAACCGCAGAATGTTGAACTGTTGAATATTTTATAGTCTTTATGAATAGGATATACTTCATTTATTGCTTTCTGATACAGTTTTTACGAATGATTAGATCTATAATATCCGGATTATATGAATTATTAATGGCTATCTGTTTGATGATGTTTAACTCTTTATTATAATCTTCTACTGATAAAGGTAAATTGAGTAACCGATGTACCATGCTGTTTGAAGCTGCAACTTTGTGTTGAATTGGATGTAATGAGTAGTTATGTATAATTGTATCAGTATGTGTTGGTTTACGAAAGACCGAAAAACATGATTATTATTTCGGTTAGTGATCTAATCATTCGTAAAAACTGTATCAGAAAGTAGTAAATGAAGTATATCATATTCATAAAACTATAAAATATTCAACAGTTTAACATTCTGCGGTTCTGCAAGTACAAATATTAAATCCTTTCTCGTCAAACAAAATCTTAATATAACTTTCAAAACTTCTAATAACTTAGGTAAACATATTAAAAATAATAAATCTCTTGTTGAAAAATCAAGTAAATCAGAATCTATAAACTCAATTGCGGTTCTTGTGATAAAATTTATATCGGTAGGACCTATAGGAGTTTTGGCATAAGAACATCTGAACATAAACGTAGCTTTGATGAAAATAAATCTGATTCAAATTATTCAAACCACTTAATAAAAGAAAACCATTCATTCAATAAAACTTTGACATATTACATATAAAATCAAAAAGTTTAAAATTAGATCTCCTAGAAGCATTAGAAATGAATAGATACATACATTCGGACAAGCTTTTGAATGAGCAGGTAGATGTGAATTATTCACCCCTACTTAACTTGTTTAATTAGTTTTATTACCTTTCATACTAACTGTACAATGGCTCGGTGTGGATTTTCCTGTTATTCATCCAACTTGTTCTACGATTTGTTTATAATACCATACTCTTCATTCTGTTTATCATTCTTGATAAAGCTGCTGTGTCAGCAAAACGTCGTCGAATTTCTTCAAATAAAGCGTAGATTAAAGTTAAACCTTCTGTTTTTTATCTCATTTATATCATGGATCTACATCAAGTAAAGACCTCCACAATTCAAAAGAGAATTGTCTATTTATCATGCTTTTGTTTATTCGAAAATTCTGAGATTTTATTTTTCTTTCTCTGCACTCTTGTTTTCTGTGCGGTTTGGTACTTTTTTCTATTTCTATTATTTTTCTTTTATGGATAAGTACAATCATATAGATTTGAGTAATGTTATAAATCTGTGAATACTGTTTTTTGGGCTTTTAAGCCTGTCTGTATTCCATTTCTCTAAATAAATAAAATTAAATGAATAAATAAATAAATAAAATACATAAATGCTCCCTTATGATCCTTCATAATCTAACCTAATCTAACCTATGAAGCAGAGCTCTATCGAAGTCATCGAGATCTGTTTTCTTCGCTTATTTCCTCCTCTTTTTATCGGGAGTGTCCACTCAATTTTTTCCCTTTCAAATTGGAAACGAACTCAATTCTAACCAAAGCTTAGAAATATTGAAATGAAATTTGCAAGATTTGGTCCTGTTCGTTTGGCTTCTCTCAAATCTTCAAGAGTTCATTGACAACTGAGCTCTTGGCCACGTGACCGGCAAAGTTAACGCGCAACAAAGGGAGGGGCTATTTCACCCGCACAGTTGTTCTTGTCGATCCGTACACATTTAAATACCAATTTGAAACCAAATAATTCATAAATAAAATTGATTGACCCTAGAAAGTTGAAAGTACCTCGTTATAATTTCCGCTAATATACTCCGCTAATCAGGGAAATATTCATCATCATATCCTTATAAGTCAGTCAGTCAGTAATGAAATGATTTTTGCTATCCGACACTTTCTCTGAGCATAATAACGCTATTAATTCTAATTCTCGTTCCGTTGATGCTCGCTCCGATGATTCAGACCATTACTTTTCCGTAACTTATGTTAACCCACAATTTTCGTTACATAATGATATTAAATGGCCTATTCGTATTTAATTATAGGCAGACCTTATTGAACTCGAAATAATGATCTAATGGTCTTTAATTCGTTATGTGGCAAGAATGCTTTTTGCTAAAATGCTATACGAAACGATTTTAAATAGACTTCAAATTGGTTTAGTTTTTAGATGTCTCACTTTTGATCATCCAGATGATTGCAATGCTATCTTTCCGTTATATCAATGGATTCGACTTTTAATGGGGTCTCATGTATTATTTGAGAATCACTTTCACCATTCAATTTCGTAAATGTCAAGGCTTTTAGATATAATGCAAATTGTCTACGAACAATTTTTATAATTACGTATGGTATCGAAATAAATATTTTCATTTATGTATTTTTGCGTGGTGAAACTGTATTTAGCCTCAGTCTTTTTATGTAAACCACAATTTCTTTTTGGTCATTGGAGATTCTTGTAGATTCAGTCCAAAATATTTAATTAGGATTCTTTAAAACTTCAACATTCTGAACTTCCACATATTGCTAAGCTTATGTCCTAGGATATAGTTAATAGTGTTTCAATTTATAATTCATTGAAAGCATTTAACCAAGCTCTGCAAAGATATAATGTGAAACCCACCATACAATCATAATTCATGAATCTTTTGGAAGTATGTTATTATCAAAATTATTTTAAATTTAATGATGAAATTCACATTCACATGAACAACGGTTCAACAATGGGTAATTCTCCCAATTCCTTACTAGCAGAAATTTTCATGGATAACATTAAGACAATAATTCATAATAATCTGCTGTCTACACTGCATTTATTGGTTTAGATATGTCGATAACATAATCAGTTATTTTACAGGTACAAATAGACAATCAGATTCCTTTAGCACAGTATTAGTTCTTCATTAGCGGGGTATACACAATCATTTATTATGGAATCACCCGATTTTTTGAATATTACCTCACGGATTTTGGAAATTTCAAAGAATTGTTAGAGTTGATCCATTTTGACATATTTCAATTGAAAAAGAAATAAATTAAGATTTATTTTAAGGAAGGAACAAACAAAAAGAAATTAGACACTATTTCCGCATGTAGTAAAAAAATGAAAAATTTGTTTGATACAAGCCTGAATCCGTCTAGGCATGCTTTGGAATAGGCTTTCTACCTCCTCTGGGGTGATATTCTGCCAGTCTTCTGTGACGGCTTAGATGAGCTGTTGTGGGGTTCATGGATTATCCTGTCGCGATCTAATTTTCTTTTTGAGATTAACCCATAAATGTTCAATAGGTTTAAGTTCTGGAGAGCAAGCTGGACAGCAAGCTGGACAGCAAGCTGGACAGTCCAAAATTGCGATTCCCTCTGTTTCAAGATAATGACGCGCGAGATTGCTAGTATGCGGAGGAACATTATCTTGCATAAAAATGAAATTCTCTCCGTGGACACCTCGCCAGAGTCTCACTATGGGCTCCAGCACTAGGTTCACGTAATTTTTAGACGTTACACTCGCAGGAAACGAAATGAAATCTGTTCAGCTTCCCAGCATAATGCCACCCCAAAACATCGCACTGCCTCCTTGGTATTTCGGGAGTTGTCCTGATGCTCGGAGTCTAGCTTTTCCTTCACGACCCCTTAAAATCCCAATCTGGCGGTCATCTGATCGAACACCAATTCTGTTCTCATCCGAAAAAAAAACATTTTGCCAATTTTCAATATTCCAATTTTGGTGCTCGATACGCCAATTAAGTCTGTTAATTCTTTGTCTGGTTAGCTCTTAAGGGTCCTCTACTGTATGAACCGCCTGTTGTTTCCAAAAATTGCCTTTGGAGTATAGGGTGCGTAGCACTAGGGTCTCCTCTTGCAATTTGGCTCAAAAAGCAGTCTTTTTCTTCAGAAGTGATCTGCCTACTTTCTCCTATTTTGCATAGATTGTAGCTCCACGTATCGGGCGTAGGTTTTTGAAATTACCCCCTGTGGTACCCCCATTGTGGCCGCTATATTCCTCTGTTTCACCCCTTCTTCAACGAAAGCCACTATTCCACCCCTCTGCACATCGGAAAATCCAACGTAAGGCATTTTCAATTATGATTATAGTCTTTATTAAGTTTTGAAATTCAACATTTCTTATCAAACTATCCAATTTTTTTGCAACAAAAAACGTTATTTCTTACAAATAGTCAAAGATCCATGGTGAGAAACAATCAATAATGTGAAATACCGAGTGATTCCATATAAATTTGGTCGAGTGTAAGTTACGTAAATATGCAGCGAACACAGAAACCGTGAATTTGGAATGGTAAATTATTTGGGATTATGAAAGATACTTTAATAGATGAGAAAATAAAAATAAAAATATAAAAAATCAAGTTAAATGAAGTTTTTGAGCCTTATGGATTAATTATTATCTTCATCTATACAACTTTGTTGTATAGATGGATCAATTTTCATGAAGAAATCACAAAGCTCATTTACCATTCTTGAACCTTCACTAAGGTTTTACAAATTAAATGTCACGTTTCCAGTGATTGTTGAAGCCTCGTCTTCAATGGACTGTGAATTAAACCGTATCTCAACAATGATAAACATGTAAAATTATCGCTATATGTGTACAGACATTAAAGAATTTTATTCAAGAACCAATATTCAACCTTCCGTGGAATGTTAAATATACTTCCCTGAAGGAACTGGTTATATCGTCAATCAGGGCCATCCAGCAGTGGTGCAGCTCGGTCTGATATCATAAATAGGAGCAATATACAGCGGTTTCGGTCTCATTTGAGCTCGTCAATACTGCATACCCATTCACAACACCAAGACAGACTGCCACCTACTCATCTCAAACCGATGGAACGCTTGTTATGTTATGTTATTGCGCTCTCCAATGAACTGACACAGAGGTCACTCACCATCGCTACCACAAAACCATAAAAACAAAGGGTGGATATCAAACAGAAAACCTCAAGAAGTCACACTAGTTCAACTATTTACCACAACGCTACTTATTCTTGTCTAGCTGTCAACCAGGTATACACCATATCTCAACGAGGATAAACATGCGAAATTATCGCTATATGTGTATACATATTAAAAATTTTTAAGCAGTATGCAGTACTGACGAGGTCAAATGAGGCCGAAACTGCAGTCTATTGCTTCAATTCATGACACCCGACCGAGCTGCACCACTGCCCTCGTTGACGATGATTATGGAGAGTGGATCAGAAAACCAGCTCCTTCATGAAAGGATATTTAACATGCTCTAGTTTGGAAAATATGTAGCATGGTCTATTCAATAATAAAACATAACCTCTTCATAATTGATCTAATTTCATTAAATTCTCAAATTGAAATAAATTTTCTTTTGTAAGATTGTCATGCAGATGTAGTAGTAAGTGAGTTTTTCTTATTTATTTTGGTTTTATTGTTCAGCAGTGGGTGTAAGTATGCATAGAGCTACTTGGATTTTCTTCTATTTGTTGAATTTTTGGTTCTTGTCGATTAGTACGCCTGAGTATTTGACTTCGTCTTTCCATTTCGCTTTTTGGTTTTCGATTTCAATTTCTTTTGGCTTTTCTGTGTCCGTATTTCTGGTCTTGTGATCGAAGTGTACTGCAATCGTTTTCTTTTCGTTAACTTTTATAATCCATATCTTGAAGTATTCCACTAATTCATTTATGTCTTCTTATAATCTCTTCGTGAGCGTTGCCTTGTTTCTATTGGAAGTGTATATTGCAGTGTCGTCTGCAAATTGTGCTATTCCCGAGTGCTACATTTTTGGTATATCTGATATGAAAATGTTGAATAGGAGTGGCTCCAAGATAGATCCTTGTGGTATTCCGCTCTGTATCTTCTTCTCTTCTGATCTTGCATTTTCTATTCTGACTATGAATTTTCTAACTTCTAGATGTTTTCTTCATTTTGTACAGTGGTGCCTTGTGTTATACTTTCTCGAAGGCTTTTTCCATGTCCACAGGCTCCTCCTGTGCGCGTTGATATTTTGAATTTTTTTTTGTCCTCCGTTAATTTTGCTAGCTGGTGTGTTGTAGCATGTCCTGTTCTGAATTCAAATTGGTGGCTTGGAATTATGTTGTTTTGCTCTGCAAATTTCTTCATTCTTCGGTATATCAGCTCTACTATTACTTTGCTCATGGACGACAGAAGGCTGATGGTCCGGTAGCTACTGGCTTCGCTATTTGGTTTGCCTGTCTTTGGTATCATAATGGCCTTTGCGGTTTTCCGCGTACTGGCAAAATGTTCCATCTTAATTATTCCTATTGCTGTAATCTCCCCTATTGATTCTTAAGGTAGATTCTTTGGGGCTTGGTTCTTGGTTCCATCGATGCCATCCTGCTTGGTAGTTTTGATATGATCTCTTGTACTTCTGCTTTTGTGATTTTTCGATTTCTTCTTCTTGTTTTCTCCTTCCTATGGCTTCTACGTTATTATTGTATGCCACATCCTGGTTTGGTGGGTTTGTCGTGTATTGTTCTTCCAAGGATCTCGCAAATGCTTCAGCCTTTTCTTCGTTAGATGTTGCCATGTTGCCATCTTATCTCAGGTATAGAATGTTGTTTTTCCTTTTCTTTCCAGTAAGTATTCTAGCCATTTTCCAGAGTAATTGATATTCTGTTGTTAGTGTATATACTCATAGAACTAAGGCTGACAACTCTGACCATCATTTATTAATTTACAGGACAATTAACCTATGCTGACAATTTTATATAGGCGCAAACTGTATACAGGTGGCCTATTTCAATCTATGCTCCCAAACATCTCAAGGAAGCTAACTACAACTAATAATTAGAACAAAAATTTTTCAGGGCAAATTAGGTCAACTTCTTATTCTTCTAATTTTCACTTCAATGAAAGCAACCTCCAAAGTTTTTGGAGATCATGAGCTTTTTATGAACTTCAAACGAATTCGAAGGTTAAACTTGGGTTTAAGGCCAGCGGCACAGTGAATAACCCGCATGGCATATTTGCCTGAAAGTTTTTTCTGTAGCTTGATAATTTAAGATCAATCATTCCATATGATATGACTTTTGAACTCGGTAAGATGCAAGATTTTAAATGCAATTTCGATTGTCAAATACTTCACTGTTTTAGTATAGGCTATGAACACAAAGGGTTGCTACTAAAAAAACTGAAATTCAAAGCCTTCAAGGCTGGCTTTAAAATGGAGATTAGTACTGCAGGAAGGTAAACTCCTTCTTTTTGTAGGTGCTATACTTGAGGATATATTTGGGTGCATATATCAAAAATAGTAAAAGGCTCACTATGATTCGGGCAATTTGACAATTCTCGAGACTGAGATATTTTGTTTATTTGGGAGGAAATTTTCACATTATTCCTCGAAGGCGTGCAAAACTCGCCCAGCTATAACAAATATCGTTGGATCATAAAGATAGATCTACAGGTTTGGAATGTCACAAAGTATGATGAGTCCAGCGCGGAATCGTAATTCAACAGATGCAGCACCAAAATACCTTCACAATGGAGGGGGACAAAGTACCACCACCAAAAATACCATATAGTTTTTGTTTTGTTTGCGTTTTTTGAATTCAACTCAATTCACTATAAAACAAGAAGAATATGGTATGTTTGGAGGTGGTACTTTTTCCCCTTCACCGTGAAAATATTTCGGTGCTGCATCTGTTAAATTGTTTATTTCTTCCAGTACATGATTATTGAGTTGATTGAGTTTTCTTTTGTCATCTGGATGATGTTTTCTAAGGTATTTTTTCGTGGACCTTCTCTTTTCTTCGAGTAGTGCTTGTATCTTCACTGGCCAAGCTCTGTTAGAAAACAGATAAGGTATATTTAGAATCAGGAACGTCAAATTAGTAAGTCCCGTAACGCCGGACGCCACCTGTAGCCGTCATTTAGATTGTTAACTGTAAGCTGGTAGAATATTATCAGACTTTTTACCACCTAATGTACTATATTATCTGTCCCTTAGTACCGGACCGTAAATCATCCACTAGCACCGGACAGTGAACAGATTGACATTTCTTGTAAGCATTTACGTTATTTATTCTGATAATTTAATTTTGTTTCAAAGCTAAGAAGAACGAAATGGAAAAGAAAGGATCGTGAGAACCGCAGAGCTTACAAACTGCGATTGATAAGGTTTTGTCCAAGGAACTGAGTGTAGGACTAGCATCAGTGAACTGCTATATTCCTAAAAGCACAATACATGACAGAATGAAGCCGCTAAATCGTGGAGAAGAAGTAACGATGAAACTAAAGTTGAGTAGGTTTACTTCTCAGCAGAGTATGAACAAGTTTTGGTGGATCACGTTGAAGATTTATCTAACAGATGTATGCCGCTCACGTGAAAAGATTTTCTAAAGTTAACCTTTACTTAGCGGAAGTGAGGAAGATCCCTCATCAATTTGATAAAGGGAAAGACAGTGCCGGAAAACATTTTTACTATGGCAAAGGCATTCTGACCGATCGCTGAGAGTACCTGAATGGACAAGCATGATGCGCGCCGTTGGATATAACAAACCCAAGTGGATGTGTTTTACAAAAATGTTGAAAGGATGACGATACAGTACAAATTCACACCCTTAAGAATTTATAAGTGTGATGAAACTGGTGTCAGTTGCCTCCACAAACATCAAAAAGTTGTCACTCCAAAATATATCCGTGAAGTAGGAAAGCTCACCTTTGCTGAGAGGGACTTACGTCACAATTTTGTTCTGTATGAGTGCCAACGCTCACTACATACCGCCATTTTTCGCCTTTACTAGGCAAAGAATGAATGAAAGGCTTTTGATTAATGCTCCAGTAGCAAAGGGCCAATCAAAGGGATAGAAGAAAAGTTACTTGTTTTGTAATATTTGAAACAATTCAACAAACACACCCAACCAACCAAAGAAAACCCTGTGCTGATTTTATTGAATGGCATTGCAGCCATAAGATGCTGACGGTAATCAACTTTTGCAAAGAAAACCATATTCACTTGATAAGCTCACCACCACACGCTACTCCAAGCTCCAGCCTCTGGACAGGACAATCGTGAATCCGTTTAAAGATGCCTGCAACCAGCGGTACGACGTAAGGATGAGAGCAAATGCTGAATCTCAGATAAAGGACTACGATATTGCTGGTTTGATAAATGGAGCATTTACAAAAGTAGCTAGACTGAATATTGCAGAATGTGGATTCAAATGCACAGGCATCTATCCATTTGACAGACATTTATTTTCGAATCTGGATTATTTGGCTGCAGATATGACCAATAACAAGAACAAACAGAAATTACATCAAACGCAGTAAACAGTCGTAGAACAGCCAGGAACCTCTTCAAACATACCGAACATAGGAGAAGCTATTGTATTACCTTAATCAGCTGTTGCTGGCAGTTTCGATCAGTCTTGCCTAGTAATTCAGTTGAAGACGAATTTAGGGATGAACTTATACTATTTGTTAGAGGTCCTATAACAAGCCCCAAACCGTCGACAAGTTCAGACAATCCATAAATTATCACCATTGCCTGACGCTGCAGAAAAAGAACAGCAGATCGAAGAAGAGAATGTGAACAAAGTGACATCATCGTCATACAAAAAAGTACCAGAAGAAAAAGAAAATGAAAGACAAAAAGAAGGAGATAGGATTCAAGTTTAAAGTAGCAATTGGAGGCAAAGAAAAGCAAATCATAGAAATTAAAATCAAAGGAAAGAGTGTAAACAGGAGAAAACAAGGTGATGACGACGTGAAGTGTGAAAAAAGAATGCCGATTAAGTTGAGAAAGTAAAACCATTTACTGAAACATCCAACACAGACCGAACAATTTGCGTAGTTTGCTTAAAATATAATGCCGAAGGCTGGATCCAGTGGTCATTCTACCATGGTTTGGCGCATGAAGCATTTGCAGATATTTCAGAGTGTAGAAATGGCTACATAGGTATGTGATCGATGCGAGCTATTCTGAAATGTCCGGTCTTAGGAATACGCCAGAAATATCCGTCCGGTATTGGGTTCCACTTCTAATAGTTAATTTTTTCGTTGTCGTAGTTTAATTGGTGGTAATAATTATTTTCTGAGTATAGGTTGTGTTTTTTTAAATCAATTTGATTTATATCTTTGTTAAATACTTTAATTCATAAACAAATAAACAATTTTTAATAATTTTTTCATTCACAAAAAACTTAGATGTCCGCCACTGAGAGACTTTTCCCTGTTGTCCACTGTTCCTTATGGGCAGTAAAGTGTTTTGAAAGCAAAATATCTGGGAATTACCTTGGATAGCAAACTCACGTGGAATGCACACCTAGAAAACACAATACACAATGCTAGACATTCCTCATGGGTATGTCAAACGACCTGTGAAAAAAAAGGGGTCTTGCCCCAAAGCAACTTCAATGGCTGTACGTGGTAGTGTTCAGACCACGTATCACGTACGGCTGCATTGCTTGGTGGGAGTGCAGTCTTAAGAAGCAGTCCCAACTCAAGCTCTCTAAATTGCAAAGAACTGCCTGTATGATGATCACTGGAGACTTTCGCTCTACACCCACTGCGGCCATGGAACTGATATTGGGCCTTTCCTTCTTCATCTGGTGATACGAGGAGTAGCTAGAAGGGCTTTCTACAGATTCCATCATCTTTCCCGTAATAAAACGGGTAACTTCGGTTTTGTGCCCGGCGCCTTACAGTCTGAAATCGAGGACAGTGAAGTGCTGAGTATGAGGTCTGACATAGCAACACCTGAAACCAACATGGAGAGGCCATTCTAGATCATCATTGCAGATAGACAGGAATGGACCAACTTCAAGGACCGTCTACTTGAGGGTCCCTGTTGATACCCGGATGGCTCAAAAACTAAAAAAGGTGTTGGAGCTGGTGTCTACGGTCGAGCTGCCGCCAAGGAACAGTAGATCTGTCTTGGTGGACATGCGACTGTCTTTCAAGCAGAAATATTCGCCATTTATTCACTGTGCTAACCTCTTGCTTGCGGGGGATTAACAAAGAGGTCAATTAAAATCCTCACCGATAGCCAAGCTCCACTGAAGGCATTGGCATCCGATACCTGTACGTCACTTATGATGTCACTCCACCCTTGCCAACCTAGGAGAGCCGAGTAGGCTGCATCTGATATGGGTTCCTGTTCACTCGGGTATTGAGGGAAATGGGAAGGCTGACTCATTGGCCGGTCGAGGAACTAACCTGGAGTTCATAGGACTGGAGTATAAGCTCGGAATTCCTCTGGAATTTGCAAGGATGGAAAACAATCGATGGCTAGACTTGAGGGTACATGAGCATTGGATGAGCCTCCCAGGCCTCAAACACGCCCGACGTGCCATCAGTGGACCTTCCACTGTAAAAGCCAAGGCCTGCCTTAAACTCTCTATGTTGGAACTGGGAGTTTTAACTGCCATACTAACGGGGCACTGTCGCCTCAGGAAACACCTACATAAATTAGGATTGATAGAGGATCCTTCATGTAGGCTATGTGAAGAAGATATAGTATCAATGGAACATATGCGAGTGTCCAGCTAGAGACAGGGTCAGGATAGAAGAACTTGGATCTTGCAAACTGAAGCTGACTGAGCCTATTAATCTCTCACCCACGAAACTCGTATCCTTTACGAGAAGGATGGAGCTCGTGGATGAAATTTACGACAGAGTGTGCCACAATAGACCACTGTGTCGCAGTGGCCGGGCTGCTAGGCAGCCCTTACTCGTATATCTTATTTAGAAATAGTATTATGGAAAATAACAATTCAGACCAATTAAGATTAAATTAATATTTTTCTGCTTTCACGTGAGTGGGTAGGATGCCTAAGCGAAATTAAAACTCGATATGTAAAATTGATAGATTTGTCTGTTTTTAATTACAGTTTTTTGTAAACAGCAAATACCTCTGATATGCTGCCACATCAACTATGTTTCTCAAATCTAAACACTCTGTATAGATGATAGCTGATTTCTGAAATCTGTTGTTCAACCTCTTTAAAATTTATGTTAGCGAAAACTACTGAAAGGAATTGTTATATCATTAATTATATTGCAATCCGTTATTTCAAAAATGTTCATTCAATTTACGCCCACTTTGATTGGATTTCAAGACAGCAATCCATTCGATGTGGAAATTGGTATTTCCAACAATTTTGATGTAAATAAAGTTGACAGACATATCATCCCATCTTCAAAATCAATACTAAATCGCAGAAAAATGTAAAAATCTGATTTTTATTGATGATTATTCCTTTTCGTTTCGGACAATTTCCTGTTTTCCTATCGGAGGTATATATAATTACCATATCGACTCCTACAAAGGATATAATTTTGTTTGCGAATGTTAGAAAATAGTTATAAATTCTCATTTACATGGTAATGGTGATCAAGAACATATGATATGAATGAAGAATCAGTTATGATATTGAACACCTTTATTCGAGGATATAGGCATTTGGGAAAAATATGAGAATAATATAAAAATTGCCTCTAATTTCCTAAGGCCATAAGAAAGTCCAAGTTTTTCGAATTTGCATGCTATTCCACCATTATTAATTTATATAATTGCAATTTTCAATAAACATGTCTTTAATGTATTCTTTGAATATTTAGAGCTTCTGAGATGAAAATTTTTTCATACCAGGAATAAAAATAGATGAATTATGGGAAAACAATATGGAAGTAGACATCGTGTTGCAACACTTGCACATTACCGCTTTCTTCAAAAAATCACCCAAAAGTCATCTCCATTGTATTTTATCGAGGCAAAGATTATGGTTTCGCACACAAAATAGTCAGGTCATCGTATAATACACACACCATAAAAATTGTCGCATCACCTGGTATTCTGAATTCCACAATCGATTAAGCAGCTTGATCCCAGTTTCTTTGTCAACATATGTTTTTGGACATATGAGGTGAAAAAAATCTTATCTTTGTAGTGACATTTGTTTCCATATGATCTCAAACACGTCTGAAACAAGAATGAGTTTATTTGACTATCAGTATTCATTCAATTTCTCTTCAATTTCACGCGAAATTAATGCAAGCTTCTGTTTCTTGTAGATTTTCGAATCTTTGAATATATTGTTATGGCTGCTGAACGTCCTGGACGCTATTTGAGTGATCATGAAGTGGTAAGAATTGTAACACTTCTAGAGGAGGAGCGAAGCCAACATTGCGTGGCTAACTTGTTGAATATTAACCAAAGCCCTGTTTCAAGAGCATTCAATCGGTACCACAAAACAGGGGAATATGAAAGAAGGGCCGGACAGGGAAGAAATCGGATAACAACACCAGTTGATGATCGTTGGCTTCGTTCAACTGCACTAAGAGTTCGGCACTGTACGGCTAGAATGCTACAAAATGAACTTGCACTTTCCAGAAATGTGCATATTTAAGTCACATAGTGATCATCGTGTATCATTCCGCCGAGCGCATCGATGGTTTGTGACAAAACAACTGATTTTTCACGAAGTTCGTCACTGAGGGAAGCAGGGCCCTGATAGAATTCGTTTACCAGCTTTTCATAGTGGTCAAGTGTCGAGACAACTTGATCGCAGCACTATTGTCGAGTTAATCCACGTCGAAAATTGTAAAAAATCATCTCACGAAAATGTTCACGTGTGAATTTCATTTTTTGTGCGAGTTGAATTTTTCAAAAGACTATAAACAAAACTAAATTCTCGTACTTACGTGTTGTAAGTAAGTTCAGGTTATAAAATGGCTGGTTTCCATTTTATTTCCGATTTTATCAAAATCCTGCAGTTCTATCGGAAAATTAAATGGTTACGCCGTGGAATATAGAAACAGCCCCACTGGATTTAATTTCGATGCCTGTTTCTATGTTCCATAATGTTTTATATAAGGTCCTATGACTTTCGGCCAGATGTTGATGTTTGGAAATCATTTAAATAATAACACTGGTACTCTTCGTTAAATATTCTGAAAGCTCGACTTATTATTCGCTGAGATTAACCGTGAATGATGAATAAATTCATAATATTTTCTTTGGGTATTTATTTGCCATTTTATTTATCAAAAAAACTATACACAAACAAAATTAGTGTTATTGCTAGTTTTACATAATTTCTCAAAAGTCAAACTGAGGCCGAAATGAATAAAACCTTACATAGAGCTTTGTGAAACATATAAACTGGCATTGCAATCAAATACACTTTACCTAATACCACCTAATATCAATCACTATTAATTTTAAAGACGACTCTTATAAATTTAAAATGAAAAAGGTACTCCGTTGTTGAAGGAACATTGTTTTGACAATTTTGTTGTATTGAATTGACAATTGATTTATGAGCGTTTGTATATAAAATTACATGGGAAAATACTCTGCTCCTATATCGTTAAACAAAAGGAAGTTATGATTTTACTCCGTTAATTGTTTTGAGCAAAGAAGATGACACTATAATTCTGAAAATTTTGATGAAAAAGTCATAACTCAATGGTGGTTGATTTTAGATAGGACAAATTTAAACAAAAACTGATGGAAAAAGGATGCGCCATGATAAAAAAAATTAAAAAGAACACCATGCAATTCGAAATAGCAGAATTTGAAATTGATCTATAAATCTGTTCTCCAGATATATTTCTAATAGGATCTTTAGCTCGGACACCTTATAGATATGAAGAATAGCGTTCAAAGAACACAGCTTCAATACTGTTTATGGATAGATATATGAATTACAGTCCTTGTTTATTCCACATATCTACCTATCCATACATACATAATAATCTATTTCGCCTTCAAGAGAAAAACAGTTTCCTTCTGATTAATAATATTTTTCCGCATTTTTAATAAATATTTATGATACACGTAACTCTCTTGGATTAATTGAATTATAAATATTCTTTAATTAGAAACTTAACTGAACAGGAAATTAGAGGAATCGTCTCTCTGACTAACAATGGGGCAACAATTAAGAAGAAGATTAGACACATAATATGTAAGAGTGAAAGTGTTATAACTATTGAAATTAAAAGGGATAATCAGAGCAGAAAACATTATTAAATTAAATCGCGAAGAACAATATAGTATAGACTACAATTAACTTCAGTAACATAATTCCGAACTGTTCCTTCTTGCTTAGAATAATTTCTCAATGCGAAAAAATACCGACTTTATATAATAACTAATCAAGATTATTTTGACGATATTCAATAGGCTTGTTAAGGAATGGTATTTGATTCAATTATCTCGGACAATAGTGACTGTAGTAATTTCATCTTTCGCTTGTTATTAAGCTCGAACTGGACGAAAAATGGATTGAATGATTGAATCGTAAATCATTCTTTATTGTGGAGTCCTCTTAGATATTTCAATAAGTCAAGGAAACTTTCAGTGTTTTAGTGTCGGTGTATTCTTGATATAAATAAGAATATCACAGATTGCTTATTCAATTCTGAATAACTAAAAGTCTAGAAACAAGTATTTGAATGTTTGGCGTATTAAAAATTTTGAAAACAATTATGATGAATAAAAATAAGTTGATTTTGAAAAGTTATCCTAGAATTGTTAATAACTCAAAAATGAAAAATCATTAAATATTTTTAGACATATCTAATTCTATTAAGTTTTTATAGGGTTTGCTATATGAAACAAGTCGTCTGTATTTCTGTGGTGATTATAAAAATTTTCGGAACACGTGCAATGTTTGAAGTAATGATAAAATACTTAGAACAAATCAGAATATTGGAAGACAAAAGTAGAACTATCTGAAAGTTCAAGCACAAAAGAACGAAAGTCTACTTATAAAGTGAATTGCATTTCCGCAGACGACTTTGATAATTGTTTTGCTAACATTACTTAAAATATACGACTGATGAAAATGATTTAAAAATTCTGTAAGTTTCTCGAGAAGATAGATATTGGATAGCATCCATGTTTCTTCCACGAGGAACAAACAACACCAAAAGAAATTCTTGATCTAGTCTCCAAAATGGAAAGTAAGTTTTCCTGTGATTATTATTGATGTAATAAAGTGCTGTTGAAAAAGATCATCTATATTGAAGATGGTCCACATAGTTAAATAATATGTGAATCTTTCGAACAAGGAATTTCTCCAAGTTCATTAGAAATTTCCTGGATAACTCCAGTATGAAGAAAGGAGTTGTAACGTTTGAAAAAAACAAGTACAGACCTGATACTATTTTGAACGATTTGGTTGAGAAAACTAAATATCCAGGTAGTGTTACTTTTAGGAACGAACTTCAATTGTTAATACAAAATTTAGCAATCTGTTTTGTTTTCATAATTCAATAGGTTTGTTTAAATTGTTTTGTTTATTACTTACAACTTAGACCATCTACACAGGTGGACCTACAGCTTATAGTGGATTCCTAGACCGTGAAATGATAACTGCCACCACAAGGATTACAAGTTATGAGGTCTTCGGAAGTTTGTGCCCCCTTTAGGCGACTCTTGCAAGCTTCACTTTTTTGTTCGAGGACAACAACCATAACTTGAATCAGGCACCTTGGCTAAGCAGTTTCAATATGCTTGCGCACTAATCGTGCAGCTACCGAGGCGGTTAGTTTAAATTGTCAAATGAAAATATATCTCGTATCACTGCAACGTTGCAGGCGGTAAGATTTTTAACCTTATACCATCTAACGTAGATTATTCACGTCCTTGTCGTTCAGTAATCCATTAAATTCTTGGTGGGTTGATTCGATAGAACCTGAAGTTATAGTTGTTTCATTATTGTTCATCTTAAAGTTGTCGTTCATTATTACTCAGTTTAGTGAATTTGCGGGGCCACGGTTGCAGATCGTAAGATTTGAAGTTTATTGTTTACTTGACAAGGCCCGACAGCAACAATTTCGTTTTATCAATTTTGAAGGCTAGAAATCAAGTGCTTTTAAAAGATTTTTTGGTTTTATGAGTTTACCAAGCTCAGGGATATAGAGACAGATTTTATTGCGAGAAAATCTCTATTCTGTAAACAGATTTTGCTCTGGATTGGATTACTTGGCGGTATATTCTTCTTTTGGGATTTTGGAATTGGAAAAAAATGTCTTACACGGAATTCATCACCATTTTGAATTTGTCCCTTCAATTGATCATTCGTTGGTATTTTCTTCGGTCGAATTAGATTTCGTGGTACTATTGGAATATATTACTTATAGCAATTAGGTTTTGTTAGAGAACCTAGGCTTGGCGAGATAATTAAGGATTGGAAAAAGAACTTAGGATTGGCTGTAGAACTTGGGATTAGGCTGGAGAATTCCTGATTGGTTCACTAATGAGTATCTGGCACCGAGGTTAAACCCGCCTTATACATTTTGGCGTTATAGAGTATTATCACACTGTTAAAAATCTTTGAATCTCTCTTAAAAGCGAGAATTTTGGACTACATCAATTAAAGATAGTTGTTTTTATATAAGTCTCTAAATGTCTTCACGGAAGGTAAGTCACTACTACGTACATGGTTGCAAGTATGGTATACCTGCTGGAGACCTTAGATCGGTGAGGTGTAGCGGAAATCTGTAGTGTGACGCATTTGATTGCATCGATTGGGGCATCATATTGAATAAAGTAGAGTAGTATGAAATGAGAAGACTAGTGTATGAAATGATGCGATCCTATGAGATTGGAACAGGTGAATAGGTGGTACCACAGATATCTATCTTGGGACATCTCCTCTGCCTGTTCTATATCAATGACCTTCAAATGGGAGCAACATGTCTCTTCGTGTAGGATACTGCGTTTCCTAAACAGCGCACAAGAAATAAAATATCTTTTCGAGGCCACCGGTATATCAATGTAGCAGACGGGTCAGTGGTTCCAGGGTAACGGATTGATTTTAAATACAGAGAAAACCCAAAGGATTATAATTGATGGAAAGAAAGTGACAAAATCAAATTACTATTGATAATTTTCCATTATGCGGAGAGGCCATAGTGACATATTAAATGAAAACTATCATCACCTATTTATTTACTTCGACGAATCAAGTATATAGTGAATGAGGAAGCAGCTATTTTTACGTACTATGGATATTTCTACAGTGTATTCACCTATGGAATTTAAATCTGGGAATCATCTCCAGAGAGAGCAGGGTGTTGCTGCTATAGAAGAAGGCTATAAGATCGATAGCTGGAACACCTCAAAAGCATAATTTTTTGCACTCACTTCATGTTCTGTACATGCTAACTCTGAGAAGTGAAGAACACATTGTACATGGTTATTTAACTCGCGATAGGGTGCATTTTATATTACCAGTGCATAGAGTTAGGTTAGGTTAGATTAACTCAAAATAATTTTAAATTAGTTGGTGTTGAATTGTACAATTTGTTGCCTCGCCATTTCGAAAAGTTGAACCCTAATATGTTTGAGAGACACTAAAAACCAATGTCGCTGGATGGAGCTTGTCCACAGAAGGGTTTGCTGCTTTTGTAGGTGGATTGATTCAATTTTCATCTGCGATATATTGGTCGTCTTTGATGTCTGACTCTGATATATTATTAGTTACGTAGGATGATATATATATATATATATATATATATATATATATATATATATATATATATATATCATATACGTAATAATAATATATCAGAGTCAGACATCAAAGACGATATATATATATATATATATATATATATATATATATATATATATATATATATATATATATATATATATATATATATATATATATTTATATATATAAATTGGTTTTTCTTCGAAACTCTTGCAGTTTTTGAGATATTCTGTCCAAATTTGGAATGCCAGCTATTTTGTACAGCCTCCGTCATTAGACGTCCTAAATTTTAACTTGAATCTTCAAGGTGTTTCCTTTTCCGGAGCCATGTCTCCTTTCGATCAATTTAGAAACTTTTTTGACACTTGTAATTTTCCTCCAACCGTACTCGAGCAAAAAATTATTAAACGATTGTATGCATTCGCTTAATTGAAAGCACTTCTAATTAAAAAAAAAAATTTCGACAGTTGAACCTGTGTCTGCTCAGATTGTTCATTAAATTAACGATTAGAAATAAGACTTCTGAAGATATTGCTTCAAGAAATAATTCATTATATGTACGGTCTGGCTGACGGAAACACAACAGAAGCTAGGCGATTATATCAGCTGCGCTTTCCAAATCGAGTAAAACCAGACAGGCGAACATTTTCAAATATCCATACTTTTACTGCAAATAATCATTTAAAAGGTTCAACTCAAACTATGAGAACTCTAGATATCGAGGAAGCAGTTTCGAATTATATTGATTTGAAACCTCAAGTGAGTACAAGAAAAATTGGAAATCGGTTGAATATTCCACGTGTTCTAGTTTGGAGGATTCTACGCGATTTTTTATTGTACCCGTTCCGTATTCAACGCATCCAAACTCTACTTCCTCGAAATTTTCCTTCAAAACTAAATTTCTGCCGATGGATCTTAGATCAAATTAGAGAAAATGCTCATTTTGATAATGAAATAATGTTCACAGACGAAGCTAACTTTTCGAGAACTGCTATCACAAATTTTCACAATAATTATTATTGGGCTGGGGAAAACCCCCATTTGATTGAAGAATCTCATCATCAAAAACAATTCTCACCAAATGTCTGGGTCGTTAACATATAATTGGAAATTATTTGACTAGGCCATTTTTTTTTGGCTAACAGACTAAACGGTCCCGCTTATCGGCCATTTCTTGAGGAGGAGTTACCACTTTTGGTGAGAAACATAATGTGTTCATGCATGACGTGGCACCAGCACATTTTATGAAGAAGCTAGGAAATTCTTGAATAATACATTCAACAACAGATGGATAGGTCGGGGGGGTCCAAAACCATGTCCTACTAGGTCCCCAGACTTAAATAGTTTCTAATGGGGATATCTCAAAAGTTTAGTTCATACCACTCCAGTGAACACTTTAGGAGAATTGAGAAATCGAATAATAACCTCTTGTGACACGATAAGAAATACCCCAGAAATATTTCAAAGAGTGCATGATAATATGCCAAGAAGGACAGAGGCCTGTATTCTTGCAGGTTGAGGACACTTCCAGCAATTTATTTAGTTTTTGATTGTTCTTATTTTTAGTTAGATATTGAATAAGTATAAGTTGAGTCGCAGAAGATGAGCTATCGAAAAAGTCGAAAAAGTTTCTAAATTGAACGAAGATGAGGAAAATTGATTTTACGCTGATCAGTGGCGTACTGCAAAAAAGTTTGAAAGGATAAAAAGAGACATGGCTTCGGAAAAGAAAACACCTTGTGAATTTCAGTTAGAATCTAGAAAATGTAATGATGGAGGCTTTGGAAAATAGCTTGCATTCCAACTTTGGGCTGAGTATCTCAAAACTCCAGGAGTTTTGAAGAAAAAAAAACCAATTTTTTCCGGAAATTTCAACACCCTGTAGCTCCGTAACAAAGCTTTTGCGGACCTATGTTTATACAAACTTTCTTTCTTAAAATTGCACGAAAATTTTTTTTTCATTATCACCGCATTTGCAGGTAGGCATTGAGATGAACACCAAATAATTGCATCACCCCATATTGAGAAATCTCCGAACAATATGAGTGGTGCCGAGTATGACGTCCCTCTGAGCTGCGGAAATGATGGAAGTGTCCAACCCTAATTTCATGGTGTTCTCTGCGGGATGGATTTCGACCAGACCGTTGACAGATATTATAAGTGGCATAACTATAACAGATTGCAACCCAAATATTTCCTTTATCTCGAAGTCCAAGTCACGGTATTTTTCGACTTTTTCGGTGTATGCTCTACTCATATTGTCGTCCGCTGGGATTGTCACGTCGAGAAGGATGGCTTCTTTTTCTGTTTTGAAGAAAACAGCAATATTTGGCCTAATATGTGGCACTGGACGGTCAGTGATGATAGGGTTGTCCCAGTACAATCTATATTATTGATGATCCATTATCGTTCCCGGCATATACAAGTGGTTTTTCATCTTCACCTTTCCGAGTGCGAGGTTCAATGCGATATGTTGGTGATAGATCTTAGCCGTCGCGTTATGTTGGTTGAGATACTCTTTGGGCGCAAGAATCGGGCAAGATGAAGTGACATGCTGTATTGACTCAGGATCACGTGAGCAACTACGACAGAGATCCGAGGGAACAGCAGGCCTGCAATGAGCTTCTGGAGTGATCTGGTTGGCACGACTTGACCTTGAACGGCTAGTGATCTTCCTTTAGTCTCTGCGTGCAAGTATCCTGCAGTAAGGTAGGTAAATGATCCATTTTTATCTACATTCCTCTTATAAATCACCTGAGGTAAGACTTGTGAATTTGATTTCTGCCCTAGCCAGTTGGGAGTCAAATCATCTAGCTGTGGGATGGACCTATAGAAAGGTAAGTTCTTCAGTTCTTCCTAGCAAAGTATCCCTTCAGGTTCATCAGGTTTTGAGCATGACTGTTTTCTATGTTGGTACGACCTCTACCACCCCCACCCTTGGTAGATAGAGCCGGTCTACTGAGCTATGCGGATGATGCATGCCGTACCTGGTGATATATATATATATATATATATATATATATATATATATATATATGTGTGATGAAAGAAATATACAAAACACTCTGGATAATAACTTTTGAAGTGAACTACTTCTTGGTATGAAGAAAATATTCCGTTATGGCCGCCACTTCATGACAGTCAACCCAAATATTAAACAACGTCAGAAACAGAAAAAAACGGAAGTAACTAGAACATTCTTGAATAATCATACCAATGAACTGATATTAATTTGTTCTGAAAGAAAAATGCCTAGTTTCCTAGTTTTTATAATTTCGAAATAACTGAAACAATTATAATACGGCTCATTATATTAACTAATTATATTTTCATATTACATAAAAGCATGCATGTTTATAGCGAACTAATGTGCGGTTCTGAATTATGCGCGTATTATTCTTCTACTCATCAGCGTATAGTTCCAACTTATCAGCGTAGGAAAAAGTTTGTTTCACGCTAGTGAATACCGCAACAATCATTAGTCGATGGTAATTATCCCAATTTAATGTTAATTTGAATGAGAAAAACTCGTTTACTTCCATATCGAAGTAAATGATAGACGCTTTTGTATTCTTTCAGAATGTGGCATGCAGATCGATATAGTAACACATCTTTAATTTGTACATACAATGCACCATATACAGGGTGCTTCAACGACAACAGAACAGAGGCTATATCTACCAATATATTCATTTCTGATCAAAACGCAAAAACATGTTAATTTTTGTTTCAAGGAGGACATCTTTTGGGGTACAAAACTTGCCTGAAATATCAACCCCCTAAGCGGCGGTTGCAATCCTTGAACATTTTGAATAGAGAAGATGAATCGAGTGATGACTCAAAAGAAAGGTGGTATCATTGTCTACATTGCCTTGAACGAATTTCTATTCTTAATTGAAAACTGTAAAAGATATAGGAAGAGCAACTGAAAGATAGGAAAGACTATTTCCCTGAGACTATTCAAGTTTCAGTGAAGTAAAATAGAACAGATCCATGCTGATCAATGGCAGTCATCATCAAGTACCATTCTCATCTCGAATTTCAACCCCTAGAGCAGGGGTAACAACCCTTGAAAATCTGGAAAAGGGTAGATGGGTCGAGTGGTACCTCGAAAGAAAGGTATTATCTTTGTCTGCATCCTTGTAGAGGGATTTTCATTTTTGATTGAAAACTGTAGAAGATACAGAGTGAACTACTGAAAAATAGAGGAGACTATCGAACGCCCTGAGCTATTCAAGTATTAGTGCAAAAAAAATGGAACAGATTCATTCCAGATCAAAGGCAGTCACCCTACGAAACACCATTCACATCTCAAATTTCAACCCCTAGAGCAGGGATGACCACCCTGTGTTATTTTCAAAGCAGAAGATAGGTCCGGTTATAACCTTCTGAGAAAGGATTTTTGTTTGTCTCCACAATGCTGTGCAAGTTTTCGTTCTCCATCAGAATTACTGGGTGAGCAGCTGAAACATTTGAATGATTATGAAGGATTATGAATCTTGAAAGCAAACGATAAAACTATCAGTCATAGTAACTCTATTGATCTTTGAACATTCGTTGTACGATATGCGAGCAATGCATCTAGAGTTGGACTCACATGTACATGCGTTTTTATCAGTTGACTGAAAGGAAACTTGTATGATCATCGTCCTCATGTGAAATTATTCTTAATTGACGATACGAATCAACACTACGAATCAGGAACGCAGATGTTACAATGATCAGGTTTCTTCAACATAAAAATTTTATTCGACATTAGTTGTGAAAGTTCTGTTGCATTCATCACAATAGTTTCTCTTCTACTCGAAATTTAGTTTTCATAAAATCGTCATGGTTTACTCGATAGCTGAGAGGGATTGAAATGATTGAACCATATTTCAGTTGTGATAGTTGCGCGAACAGAACAGCCAATACCTTCAAACAACGCCACGAAGGTGCTAAAGTGACTACGAAGTATGTACTAAAATTAGTTGCCAAATTTCGTGACACTGGATCGGTGCAAAATAAGAAGCGTTTAATTGAGCGGCCAGTAAGAAATGAAGCTGTGGAAGTGGCGGTGCTTGGTCAAGTGGTGGTTGATCCTACCCTAAGCCTGCGGAAATTGGCAGATGTAAGTGGTGTAAACCAAACGAGTATTTTCCGCATTCTGAAGGGGCATAAGCTTCATCCATATAAAATCAAAGTAGTTCATGAACTGAACGAAGATGATTTCGATCGAAGACTTCAATTCTGCGATACCATTTGTGAGAGAGTCATGAACAATTCTCATTATTTATTTCACTTGTCTTTTTCAGACGAATGTACATTTTTTCTGAATGGAACCGTAAACCGCCATAATTGCCGTTATTGGGCAGATTCTAAGCCGCAAATATTCGAGAAAATTCACATTCAGCAGCCTCAACAACTAAATGCTTGGGTTGGTGTTTATGGCGATCACCTCATTGGACCGTTTTTCATTCCTGAAAATCTTACCGGAGAGTAGTATTATCAACTATTGGAAGAATTTATCGACCCAGCAATGACGGAGATCATTGAGAATGACCCACGCTATTCGGAGAACGAGGTTGTATTTCAGCAGGATGGAGCACCCCCTCATTTTGCACAACAAGTTCGAGTGTTTTTGGATGATCATTTTCCTGGTCGTTGGATTGGAAGGAGAGGCCTTACGGAATAGACCCCACGATCTCCGGATCGCAGTCCATTAGACTCTTTCCTATGGGGCAACCTCAAAAGTATAATCTATAAAACTGAACCTGCTGATTTGAACGACCTGAGACAGCGCATCGTCAATGAGTGTAGCCAAATCACACCCGAAATTTTACAGAATGTCCGTGAACGTTTCACCCAAAATTTGTTTATGTGCATGTAGGTTGGTGGCCAACAATTCTAACATTTACGTTGAGTTTTAATGACTTCAGTTCCGTTCATTTTATCGGGTAATAAAATACAACTTCTACTCGTTGTTTTTCTCCTTTTGTTTATTCCCCTGTTTATTTTCAGCCATTGTATTAGTTTTTTTATCTATTACATTTGGAACCGGATGTCTCAAACGAGTAACTGTCTTTCAAAAAGTGTTTATTCAGTGAAAAATCAACCCCTGTTTGATACTGGTCAAAGATAGATGGTATACCATGCATTGCATCTTCAGTCACTTTTCCGTGTTGCATCCTCTAACTCCTATTGAACTCAATGAGAATAGAATTATTGCTAGCAGTCATGAAGGCAATCGAAATCCTTTACTGTATCACTGGATCGAAATATTACCCCAGCTCTAGGGGTTGAAATTCGAGATGAGGGTGATTTCGGAAGATGACAGCTTTTGATCTAAAATGAATCTATTCCAGTTTTTCGCATCAATACTCCAATAGTCTTGGGGCGATAGTCTTCTCTATTTTTCAGTGGCTCACTCTGTATCTTCTACAGTTTTCAATAAAAAATGAACGATTTTCAAATTCAAGTACGAATCGAAACGGACTGGAAACTTTAGCAGAGAAAATCTATGTCCACAGCAAGACACCAGTGCAAATTTCGAAAAGTTAAATCTTGCGGAACACAACGTTTTCGCGTTAATATTCGGAGCGATAAATCAACGACTTGATTCAATGATGGTCACACAAGTCATATGAAGTATACAGGGTGCCTCAACGAAAACCAAACAGAGGCTATATCTACATAGATATTCACTTCTGATCAGAACGCAAAAGCATGTCAATTTTTGTTTCAAGGGGGACATCTTTTGGGGTACAAAACTTGCCTGCAATATCAAACCCCTAGGCGGAGGTTGCAATCCTTGAACACTTTGAATAGGGAAGATGGGTCGAGTGATGACTCAAAAGAAAGGTGGTATCTTTATCTACATGGCCTTGAACGAATTTCTTTTTTTAATTGAAAACTGTAAGAGATACAGGGTGAGCAACTGAAAGACAGGGAAGTCTATTTCCCTGCGACTATTCAAGTTTCAGTGAAGTAAAATGGAACAGATCCATCTGATCAATGGCAGTATTCATCAAGTAACATCCTCATGAATTTGATCCCTAATGAAGGGGTGACCAGTTTTTGCAAAATTTTGAAGAGTAGATGGGGTGATACCTCGAAAGAAAGGTATTATCTTTGTCTGCATCCTTGTACACATTTTCATTTTGATTGAAAATTGTAAAGATACTTTCACGGGAATGCAGAAAAAGATAATACCTTTCTTTCGAGTTATCATGAAAATTCTTTTCGGGAATGCAGACAAAGATAATACCTTTCTGACCCATCTACCCTCTTCCAAATTTTCAAGGGTTGTTACCCCTGCACCAGGGGTTGAAATTCGAGATGAGGATGGTACTTGATGATGACTGCCATTGATCAGCATGGATCTTTTCCATTTCACCTCACTGAAACTTGAATAGTCTCAGGGAAATAGTCTTCCCTATCTTTCAGTTGTTCACCTTGGTTCTTTTACAGTTTTCAATTAAAAATGGAAATTCGTTCAAGGCAACTTAGACAAAGATACCACCTTTCTTTTGAGTTATCACTCGACCCATCTTCCCTATTCAAAATGTTCAAGGATTGCAACCCCCGCTTAGGGGGTTGATATTTCAGGCGAATATTGTACCCACAAACACGTCCCCCTTGAAACAAAAATTGATCTGTTTTTGAGTTTCGATCAGAAATGAGTATCTTGGTAGATATAACCTCTGTTTAGTTTTCGTTGAAGCACCCTGTATACAAAATATTCATAATTTCAGTAAATATGCGATCGAAAATTTTCAATAAAACTTTTATGTTAACTGTGATCGATGTAACCGATTTTAATTTTTCAAAAGCATTCGAATAATTGAATGGCCTCTTATATGAGATTAAAACTTACCATTTTATGTGCCACAATTTTAAAATTAGCAATTTTATTCAATTTTAAATTGCAAATTTATTTTTCAAAACTACGTACCGAATGTAATGAAACCTGGTGTATCGTTTTATATCAAAGTCTTCAAATCAATGTAAGTAATCTTAAAATGTATATAAAGAAGTCATGTTTCAGCTTTTTTTTTGATATTGTTGCTATTTTGAGGAATTGTTTGAAATTTTCGGAATTTTCAACCTGTATTGCGTAAACTTTTATTCAAAACTTTTTTTCTTGAATTTTCGTCTAAAATTCTTACTTCAAAACCTATAGGCGAATGAGTTAGTAAAAAGAATGATTTCTTTCACATTTTCTCCCTCCTGAGTTGTAGCTCATCCTTGATTGTTCTGAAGCTGTCTGTCTTATTGCCGACTCTTACATCCACATAATATAGTTTCATTAAAGTTGCGCCTTGATCTAAAAGTATTTTTATCTTATACTCCTCGAACTTTTATGAACACAATAATTTCAAGCTTTACCACATAATTATCTAAATGATTCCGGTATGAAGTTCACAAAGCAATAAAAACTTATCATGCGATTTCCTTAGGGCTTAAAGTAATTTAAAGAAAACAAGATAAATAAAAAGAAACGATGAAGAACTGGTTGATATTCGAAAGCTCCCAAAAGTTTTATTAAATTATATATTTCATTGACAATCGTATGAGCTACCGTACGTAAACCCTATGATTTTCGGAACTTAAAAATGGGGACAATACTTAATTCGGTATGTATGCATCAATCAAGAATAAAATATACTTAGCGCATTAATACTAATGTCATTATAATTGACATGTACACGTAAATTTTCGAAATGGAAAAATTTCAATTTTTGTTGTCCTTTTCAAGGTATTAAGTAAAGAGTTAATGGATATCGTAATTTACATTCCTGTTTTTAATGAATTGTTATTAATATTCTTTAGATGCTTCTGAACTTATACTGACAGTGGAAAAGGAAGTTTTACAGCAATCACCTTAATTGATCTGAATTTTTCATGTTATTATTACTTTTTACTATGTGTTTCAATGAAAAGTTGACCTCACCTCTAATTCACAGAATTAGGAATATGAAAAAATCAATCCCCAATAAGTTCCCCAACTCAAGGTTCTTCACTTCATTGAAGAGGTATTTGAATTCTAGTCTCTACTAGTTGTCAGCCTTTTCAAAGTATTGGGTTAGTAATGGAATAATGTCGCCTTCTAAAACATACATATAATCTTTTTTACTAATTTCTATTGCGGAAAACAGATTTGATCGACTGCACCGAAAACAGAATATTTGGGTTTGCGGACCATTGTAACCAGGTGTACTCATTTTTTAGCCAGCATCCTATAAGTGTTGAGGAGTCATCCCGACAAAGATACCAACAGAGCATATCGCTGACTTCAGGCTTGGAAAAGATATCAGAGTGGGGTCGGTTAAACCAGGTTAAGACGAACAAGACGCCATCAGCAACGTTCTCCTGAAAACTGCTGGAAAACTTCCTCTAATCATGTAAGGATCAATTTCCGCAGAAACCATACATGAATATAATAGATTCCGACAATTTAGCTCAACTCAACGGATACAGCATGCATAGGCGGGATAGGGAGAATCGTACTGGCGGAGGTTTATGCATTTACTTGCATGATGATATAACTCGTAACTTTTGCACTCTACCCAGTTGCAGTCGAAATTCCAGGTGTCGAAACTTTACATGTTCGATTATCTAGGAATAATACTGAAATTAACTTGGTGTGCGTTCATCGACCTGGCGATGTCACTCAATAATCAAACATCCTCCTTATTGAATACTTGGATCGAATTTCATCACTGAATAACCTAATTATTGTTGACGATTTCAACTATCGCGATAACGTTTGGCCTGTGACTCATATTCCTGAAACGTCAAACCCTGCGAGTGACTTTGTAGGATTTATTTCCGACTCAAACCTTTCCAGTTTGTGGATAAACTAAGTTCTCACTTTCACCCTGCAGCTCAATGATATCAAACCTGAAAGATCCAATCATATTGGATATACATATATATATACATATGTACTCAACTTTGAAACCTTGTCCCAAGATCTCCAGAATACTGATTGGTGGTCTCTTTTCAGTCCTACAGATGATGCTGATATTATGTGGAAGAAATTTCACTCCACATTGATGTCACTAATAGACATACATTCCCAGAAAAAGACTTCTCACGCGATTTCTCTCAAACCATGGATTAACTCAGAGCTTTAGTCGCTGGTAGAACACAAAAATCGTCTGTGGAAGGAATATGAACGCACTAATAACCCTGAAGACTTCTTGAATCATAGAAATTTTTCCAACCAAGTATCTCTTGCTCTGCGTTCTGCACGCCGCCAGTACGAGTAATCGATTGCTGCGTCCGATAACAACAGAAAACTTTTCAAATTTATTCTTACCAATTTGCAGTCGAAGGTAAGTGCTCCCCTGCTATGGAAAAATGATGAGAGTATATGTGAATCTGACACTGAATCGGCGGAGGTTCTGGCGGATGCATTTTCTAGCTGTTTCACATCTGAGCCAGAGATCGTGCAGATTCCGGGTTCTGCTACGACACCACTGGACAATAGTATAACACATGTAGAGTTCAATCTAGATTTAGTGAAAAAGCACCTTCTCAAGCTCAAAAATCATCGGTCCCCAGGACTTGACGGCCTCAGTTCGTTCTTCTTGAAGAAATTGGCCGATGTACTTTCTCATCCGTTGGCTAGTATTATGAAAACGTCTTTTGATAGCTTCAGCTTTTCTCTAGATTGGAAGAAGTCAAGTGTCAAACCCATCTACAAAAAATGATAAACTCGACCCGTATAATTATAGACCAATAAGTCTTTTGTCTGCTGCATCGAAAGTTATGGAATCAACAATAGTTGAAGCGATGACAGAGTTTATTACAAAAAACTCCATCATACCACCAGAGCAACATGTGTTTGTTAGGGGAAAATCGACTACTACGAATCTGTTATCTTACCTTAACGACTGGACAAACGCCTACGACCATAGGACACCTACCGATATAGTAATCTCGATTTCGCAAAGGCTTTCGACAGAGTCACAGCTAAGTGATTAGTGTATAAATTAAATATCGTAGGTATTGGGAGGAAGTTGCTTCGTTGGACTGCTAATTATTTGTCGCGGTGAATATTCGTAGTTAAAGTTGGTGGTGCTTACTCTGCGGAAAGGGCGGTTAAGAGTGGGGTGCCACAAGGATCCGTCATTGGGCCACTGCTATTTATTATTTTCGCAAGTGACTTGTCTCATCGGATTAGGTCTCGCAAATCGTTCTTCGCTGATGACACCAAGTTGTATGCAAATCCGTTAATCGGGAGGCAGCTTCTGCAGGACGACTTGGATTTAATAAATCGATGGTATAAAGATTGGCTCCTACCATTGAACGTGGACAAATGTGTAGTGCTG
This sequence comes from Cryptolaemus montrouzieri, assembly GCA_013387265.2. Lineage (NCBI taxonomy): Eukaryota > Metazoa > Arthropoda > Insecta > Coleoptera > Coccinellidae > Cryptolaemus > Cryptolaemus montrouzieri. The sequence goes on from JABFTP020000103.1 coordinate 35,527,450, forward strand.
GGTATAGGATCGAACAATCCGTTGTATTCGTACTCGATTGACAATCAACCCCTTCGCTCGGTGTACCTCACATATCGACCTAGGTGTAACCATTGCTTCAGACCTCACATGGTTGGAACATATCCTTAGTGTTTGTAAACGTGCTAACTCTTTGATTCACCTCATTTGCAAATCATTCGAACACCTATCCTTCATCAGCTCAATCTCACTCTATGAAACTTATGTGCGTCTCATTTTTGAATACGCGGGTGCGGTGTGGTGTCCGGTTCTTGTTCGGGATAAGAACGTGCTGGAAGGTGTTCAGCACCGTGCAATGCGTATGACTTTCGGTGCCGTACGTCCATGATACGCTGACAGGTTAACTGCAGCTGGTCTAACGACTTTCGAGCAACGTCGACGTCGCGGAGATTTGATTTTAACACACAGAATGGTTAAACCCAACTACGCCAACCTCAAGAGTTCGTTTGCATTAAACGATGATACTCGTTTGCGTGGCCATTGTCTCAAACTGAGAAAAGAAAAGTTTTCGACAAGGCAAAGACAGCACATGTTGGTCAATAGAGTGTTCGATGATTGGAATAGGTTTCCAGGAGATGTGGGGTCCGCTCGGAATCAGTAAATGAATTCAAAAACAAAATGGACTCGTTTCTTTCGCGTAGTGGTGTATCAATGTTCTAGTGCAGTTTATTACGAGACTAATTTCATGTGTAAGCTGTGTATACAAATCTATTAATTATCTGCTGTTATTAGGCTTCATAGATATTAATAATTTCATGTGGTAACTCTAGGACTATTCAATGAATTTACACGGAATGATTGAAATAGCTTGAGTATATTTTGTGCACTCAAAATGATTACTCGAAAATTAATTCTGGCAATAATAATTCAGATGAATCATTTGATAGTTTCAATGAAATAAAACTATGGTATTTAGATTATCACTATATTAACAAAATTATGACCGGTTTCACCACACTGCAAATCTAAAATTGATGATGGTAATGAATCCGGTGTTTATAAACTGTCTTGAAGGGATTGTAATGAAATTTATACTGGTAGAACTTTCAGAAATTTCAAAGTTAGATTATCCGACCACAAACGTAGTTTTAATTATCACAAATCAGATTTCCATTTTCTAATCACTTACTGGAAGAAAACCATAACTTCAATGATAATTTCAAAATTTTACACAATGAAATAGTATAGTAATAATAGACAAAAATTCAATCTATGGAAAATTTTAGAGATTAACAAAGAAAAGAATTCAGGTAGGTTACTTAATAGTCAATTGAATCTAAATCCTTCTCTTCTACTCAATCTTTTCCTTACATAAAGTAAGCAACTCCGATTGGTTTTCCAACACAGTGTGGTGAAACCGGTCATAGTTTTGTTAATACTGGGTGCTTCAACGAAAACTAAACAGAGGCTATATCTACCAAGAAATTCATTTCTGAGCAAAACTCAAAAACAAGTCAATTTTTGTTTCAAGGGGGACATCTTTTGGGGTACGAAACTTGCCTGAAATATCAACCCCCTAAGCGGGGGTTGCAATCCTTGAACATTTTGAATGGGGAAGATGGATCGAGTGATGACTCAAAAGAAAGGTGGTATCTTTGTCTACATTGACTTGAACGAATTTCCATTTTTATTGAAATATGTAAAAGATACAGGGTGAGCAACTGAAAGATAGGGAAGACTATTTCCCTGAGACTATTCAAGTTTCAGTGAGGTAAAATTTAACAGATCCATGCTGATCAATGGCAGTCATCATTAAGTAGCATCCTCATCTAGAATTTCAACCCCTGGAGCAGGAGTGACAATCCTTGAAAATTTGGAAGAGGGTAGCTGGGTCGAGTGATACCTCGAAAGGAAAGTATTTTCTTTGTCTGCATCCCCGTGAACGAATTTTCATTTTTGATTGAAAACTGTAGAAGATACAGAGTGAGCTACTGAAAAATAGAGAAGACTATCGCCCCAAGACTATTGGAGTATTAGTGCGAAAAACTGGAATAGATTCATTTTAAATCAAAAGCTGTCATCTTCCGAGATCACCTTCATCACGAATTTTAATCCCTACAGCAGGGGTAATAGTTCGATCCTCAGTGCGATAGATAGTCTCCTCTATTTCTCAGTAGCTCACTCTGTATCTTCTACAGTTTTCAATCAAAAATGAAAATTCGTTCACGGGGATGCGAACAAAGAAAATACCTCTCTTTCGAGGTATCACTCGACCCATCTCCCCTCTTCCAAAATTTCAAGGGTTGTCATCCCAGCTCCAGGGGTTGAAATTTAAGATGACGATGGTACTTGATGATGACTGCCATTGATCAGCATGGATCTGTACCATTTTACCTCACTGAAGCTTGAATAGTCCGAGGGAAATAGTCTTCCCTATCTTTCAGTTGCTCACCCTGGATCTTTTACAGTTTTCAATCAAAAATAGAAATTCGTTCAAGGCAATATAAACATAGATACCACCTTTCTTATGAATTATCATTTGACCCATCTTCCTTATTCAAAACTCTCAAGGATTGCAACCCCCTGGGTGGTTGATATTTCAGGCAAGTTTTGTACCCCAAAAGATGTCCACTTGAAACAAAAATTGACCTGTTTTTGCGTTTCGATTAGAAATGAATATCTTGGTAGATACAGCCTCTGTTTAGTTTTTGTCGAAGCACCCTGTATAGTGAAAATCTAAATACTATAGTTTTATTTCATTGAAAATATGTATATCGATTTTTATCAAGTAACGACCTCCTCAATCAAATTATTGAATTATTCATATTATGTTTTTTCATCGAGTTATTTCTATTGGGTGAATATATAAACTTTTGGAATAAAGAAGCCACCATGCCGAACGAGAATTTTGAGAACTTTGATATGATTCAATTTTTATTTAAAATAATTATGCTGCTTATTTGGATCGTTTTCTGCTTGAGAACCTCCTCTTATCATAAAGGATATCGAATTTCCTCTGAAACGAACTACTCGCTATCACATTCAACACTTGAGTTTGCGGGCAAGATCATGTTTCAGCCATTGCCAAGTCTGCTTTTGCTAAACTCAGTCTTCTGTTCAGGGCTAAGCAGTACTTTATGCCATTGTAGCTGATGCTTTCATACAAGGCACATGGTTTAGCGTACTGTTTCCATGAGTGAAGCTCATTCAAGCCTTTTGAAGGAAGAATGGCATCATGTCTGCCTTACTAACGCAAGAGGTGGACCCCCTCCTTCCATACCTCATTACGCTCTTCCAGTCGAGTCTGACGCGGAATGTTGTCCCAACCAGCTGGGAGAAGCTTAGGTTAGGTTAGATTTCTTAGATGGGTAAATCAAACTCACAGCTAAATTCTATAGTGATCAGTACTTCCCTAAAAAGAAAAGTAGTCATTTTTGTAGCTGACAGGGGTTGCCCACAGGGAGGAATATTACCCCATCTGTTGTGGTCCCTGCTGGCTGATGACCTTCTGGGAATAATCGCTGCACTGGCTGTTTATGTGCAGGAATACTCTAACGATATAGTCATTCTGGCTATCGCAGATGTCGAAGATGTCTGAGACAGACTTCAGAAGAGTATTTCAGTTTTCGGGGGGTGGTGTTAGGGTGAGAAACTTAGTATAAGCTCCCACAAAACCCATATAGTACCATTCACCAGGAAAGGAAGAATATTTGTTTTTTCACCGATTCTGGATGGATTGTTCATTTCAGTTGCGGAGATAGCAAAATATCTGCGGGTGACCTTAGATTGTAAGCTCACGTGGAATTCGCACCTTAAAACAATACACAAGGCTAGATATTCCTTATGGGCATGTGAAATGACCTAAGAAAGAAATGGTGTCTTGCTCTAAAGCAACTTCAGTAGCTATATGTGATGGTGGTGAGACCCCAAATCACATACGTCGGTATTTCATGGTGGGAGTGCAGAATTGAAAAGCAATTCTAACTCAAGCTCTCTAAATTTCAAAGAACGGCTTGCATGATGATTGCTGGAGCAACTTTTCACCTGGTGATTAGAATAGCAGTTAGAATGGCTTCCTACAGATTTCACCACCTTTCCACAAATTATACGCATATTTCAGCTTTGTGCTCGGCACTCTACAGTCTAGAATCAAGGACAACGAGATTCTGAGTATGAAGCCTGACATAGCAATACGAAAAACCATCATGAAGCTGCCACGCCAGATCATCATTCCTAGTAGACAGGAATGGACCAACTCCAAGAACCGACTACTTGAGGGCCTCTGTTGGTTTAAAGTAGGCTCCAAAATTGTAGAAGGTGTTGGAGCTGGTTTAATTAGTCAGGCTGTAGTCAAGGAACAGTCGATCTGTCCTGCCAAGGTGAAATATCCGCCATTGACCACAGTGATAACATCTTGCTTGCGGCGGAGTTAACAAGTTAGTCATTTAAAATCATCACTGATAGCCAAGCTGTATTGAATTCATTGGCATCCGAACACTATACGTCACTTCTAGTGAAGGAATGTCATTACATCCTCGCCTAACAAAGGAACGGAACAGGCTCCGTCTGATGTAGGTACCCGGGCACTCGGGCATTGAGGGCAATGAGAAGGTGGACTCATTGGCCGCTAGAGGAACAGGCTCGGGGTCCATCAGACCGGATCCCAGGCTCGAAATTCTCCTGGAGACTGCAAGGATGGAAAATAACCGGTAGTTGGACCTGAAGGACTGGGTGAGTCTCTCAGGTCTCAGACACTCTCCATTTACCATCAGTGGACCTTCCTCTGCGAGAGCGAAAGCTTGGCTCAAACTCTTCAGGCTGTACCTGAGAGTTCTAACTACCATATTAACAGAGCACTGTCACCTCAAATAACCTAAATAAGTTAGGATTCATTGAGGTCCCTTCATGTAGACTATGTGAAGAAGAGATATAATCGATGGAACACGTTATGTGCGAGGGCCTAGCTGGAGACAGAGTCAGGATGGAGGAACTTAGATCTAACAAACTGAAGCTGACTGAGCTTATTAAGCTCTCAACCATAAAGCTTAGATTCTTTGCACGAAGGATGGAGTTGTGGGTCAAATTAAGGGCAGCGTGTGCCACAATAGGCCACTGCGTCGCAATTAGGCGATGTGCTGGCTGCTAAACTGCACTCACACATCATATTTATTCATCCATTTACCGGTAGCTCGCGATCGACGAGTTTGGGATTATCTGCTCCAAAACTATTGGTTCTTTCGATATAGAATAATTTAACATAATCTGCATTTTATAAGACACTGCATGCTAAACAAGAATATAATATGATCTATGATCTGCCTGTAATAGCGTAACATTTTCCATTTTCATTGTAGAAAACAATAATAATTATCCGTTCGTCCAGTAATGATGCAAATGATCATCTTTAATTAATTCAACATTGCAAAATACAACTTTCATTACATTAACGAGAATTAAATATCCGCAGAGATATCGTTTTGAAAATATTTTTAAAATTGAATAGAGTCAGTGAACAATGAGATAAATTACATGTAATTAGAGTCGAATATCTAAAACATTTACAATTAGAATCGTTGCTTTAAAGGTAATCTCAATTATGATTTTCCGATTCCAATCAACAAATTACGTGACCATTATTGTATTAATGAATATTCCACTATGTAAGGCTACACTTCCATAATTGTGGGTTTATTAATATTGTTCCACAGTATAAACGAAGGTCGCGTTGATATGAGATAGTTAATAAATTATCTGCTGTCAATTACGATATCAACTAGGTAAATTGTTTTTAATTCGTTGGACATTGAGATGTCTAATTTGTATTTTATGATCATCTCACTAATATAATGGGATTTGCCAAAATTTCATTGTATTTCACAGTGAATAAGTAATTATTGCAAGGACGATAATTTCATAAATTACACGCTGAAGCGAAATAATCATTTGAAGATGCAGATGTTTGGTCTTTGTGATATCTTTCTTTGATGTCTTTCTTGTATCTCATCAAATTGAAGAAACAAATTCGTTAAATATACAGGAACAACTACATCTGTACATGTAGTAACTTCACAAGTCGGCAATTCTTATTATAAAATTGTCCACAAGAAAAATTTCAATGGAGAACGAGCAAAAGTATAAAACCTGTTTTGGGCAATATTTGATTTTATTCACACAATGTTTTAACTTGATAAAAACATCAGATAATTCGCATGAATTGAAATTGTAAGAAGTAATTCTCATATTGCAAAGAAGATACTTAAGTTATTTCAATCATTCCATGTGAACTCTAAAATTTGAAGAAGTTACTAAATGAAATTAGGAAAAGTTATACAATTTTGGGGTTTTCCCGGAAACACGTACAGGATGAAAAAATTGAGTGCCTATGTGATATATTTTCGAAAAGAATTCCAACAAAATCAAATATGCTTACGGTTCACGAATAAATAAACTCAAGTTTGCATTATAACTAAAAAACCGTTGAATAAAAAAAATTCTGCACTTTGTTCAATTCTACCTATGAAAGTGCTTGCGTAAACTGCCTTGCAAAACAAAAACCAAGTAAATCAACATACTTGGTTTTCGAGATTTTCACACCACTGAATTCCTCGTAAAAAGGTATACAAGATGCTCGTTTCAGGTTTGAAATATATCAATCCGTTGAGAATTTATGAACAGTTACATTTTAGGAGGCAATGCTTTTTTGATTATAAATTATAAAATATCAATCGAAAAACCAAGTAACTTTTTCAATTTAATAGTTAAAATAGTTCAATATTACATACTTCCCAGAAGATCTTGATATTTCCAAATATAGAACCTAGTATGTCTACTTACTCTACTTGAACATGATGACTCGGGTATGTCTGGTGTAGGTAGATACCCGCGAGTGAGACATTCAATAACTACAAAACAAAAACTTAGTATTTGAATTTTTGGGAGGCTTTTAATTGGTAGAATTCCATTATCAATAATAAAAACAAGGGATGTGTTTTTAGGAACTTTACTTAATAATTGTGATTCGTAACGCGTTTCACTACACTGTATTCGTCTGAAGAAGCTATGGTGTAGTGAAACGCGTTACGATTCACAATTATTAAGCAAAATTCCTAAAAACACATTACTTGTTTTTAAAAACTTAGTAAGTCAACTTACTGGCTATGAATGGACAAATCCTCCAAGAAAGTATAACGTCTTACCCCCTGAATTGAATAACCAACACCAATTAAAATGCAGAGTAAAATCACATGATTTCTCATTTCGCGTACTTAAATCGTATTAGTGTGAAGCTTCTGCAGTATGTCTTTCGACTACGATACGGAGGAGATGTTTTTTAGCGCTGCAATAATGATTTAGCGAAGCGAGCATCTTCTCAAAATGGCACTTGAAACGGCGACAGGTCGAACTTCTACTAGTCTGTCACCTGTTTTACCAATGGATGATTCGGATGAGGATCCAAATTATAGTCCATCAAACGGAAGAGAAAACTTGTTGATTTATTACCAGTTCCTCCTGAAACAAATACCGAAAGCTGCAAAGAAAGCCGTTTGTATTTGAATGATGGTGATATCTGGTGGAAACCGAGAGAATTTGAACACAGCTCATTTCTGAAAAGAATAAAAAATGAAACACTACATCAGCTGGAAGAAAGTTTGGAATGCCGTGTTTCACTAGAAAATACTGATGGCGACATGATTAATTCAATAAGAATTAACACTACTGACCAAATTGAACCTAATATTACAGAGAAGATAATGGAAATCGAAGTTGAAGTAGACCAGTTACCAGCAGAATATGTACCTGAATCTGTACCAGGTATAGAAATCAGAGGTGGAGAAGATCAAGTAGAGAGAGAAAATGTACAACCTAACACTGTAACAGAGATAGAGCTACCTCGGACTAAACAAAAGAAAAATCGAACTAAAACAAAGATTTGACTTCCACCATGTCTAGACAGTTATAGAGAAAACTGCTCCCGAAATATCTTAGAAGAACAAGGCAGAATTATTTATGGTTACTTCAACTCACTCAACTTTGGAGAGAAGAGACTCTTTGTTGGTAAATATCTCAAGAAAATGATCGTCAAGATCTATAGAAGAGACGCCGTTGGACACAAGGAGTGCTATGTAGTTTATACTTTACTTCTTAAACTAATCACAGAATGATATTATGCTGAAAGACACCGAGGAGCAGGAAGACACAAAGGATAATGTAGTTATAGAACAAGTGGGAATAGACAGAAAAAGAGAGAATACTGAAGAAATCACAAATTCAAATGGACACAACGCAGAAAAATCTATCGATTTTAATGAAACAATAAATGTAGAAAGGAAAGACTTAAAAACGAATAAAACACATAGGGTATGCAAAATAATGCTTTGCACACAATTTGACATTCATCTGATGCTATGGTAACAGAGTTTCTGAAAAAACCGGAGTTTCAGTGTGTTACAGATAAAAGAGGACTTAAACGTGGTGAAAAGATGAAAGAAATTTCAGAAGAAAATTATAAAAGCATCAAAGCTCATACTGAGAGCAGGCCCGCCGCTAGCGGTTTGAACGCCGGTGTGCAATTCCTATCGTGCCGCCCCTATCTAACTACAAAACCTAGGTGTTTATAAAAATGTGAAAAAAAATGCTGTACAGTGAAGAACTATGTTATATTAGGTTATTTTATACAAGATAGATACACTAATACGACATTAAATGAAAAAAATGAAGGCAAGAAAAGTGCAGTTTATACATATTATGTAGGTAGGTATAGGTATTAAGTTATTTTACAGAAACTGCACCTTTCTTGCCTTCATGTTGGCAAAATCAGCTATAATTTTTTTGGTGTCTAGTTTATTTAGAATCTCATGTTCAATTGAAATTATTGCTAAATTACTTAGTCTTTGCTGGTGCATAGTTGATCTCAAATAGTTTTTTATTATTTTTAACTTTGAAAATGACCTTTCACCAGATGCAACTGAAACCGGCAATGTAAGTAGTATCCTTAGCGCTATTGCTGTATTCGGAAATGTTGACATTAATTCATTAGCAAAAATGTATTGCAATAGGGTTTGTGGATCATTAGACTGGTTTTCAGTTAAATGCAACTTTAAAGCATTGATTTCATTAAACATATCTATACCGTCAATATCTGCGTCACTACTTGAACTATCTTTTAGCTTCACATTCAAATCTTTACAATGTTTCATTAAATCATCTTTGGAGTAACTAAACAAGTTATTATTGGTGAAAAAGCCAAAAACGTCGGTAAAAGTTTCCAACTCATCGAATCTACGTTTTAAAGAAGTTAAGGTTTGGTCCAGGATCCTAAAAAAAACATCTACCTTGTAATTTGTTTTAGGGTCTAGTAAGACTTCATCACTCTGTTCATACTGAAATTGAGTTGGTTTTCTTCGTGGACGAACGGTATCTATAGGCGAAAAATCTGCATCTACATTAAGTTCCCGAGCCACAGTGGTAGCTTCTTCTAACACCCTTTCGAAATGCTCATCTGTGCGATATTCGGTGAATTTATGAATCAATTTATTTAACAAATTTATTATGTATTTATTGTGGGGTTTTGCATCATTTTGCTAATAGCATTAATTTCGTTTAAAATATCAAACCAAATTACAACTAAGCAAATAAATCTATAACTTTGAATATTCAAAGCAAGCGAATGTGCTTTGTGAGTTGTTGTACAATCCCATTCCGACGAATTGTTATCTGATGTTTCAAGTAGAGCGTCAAATATTTTTTCGAGGTGATACCGTAAAGGTTTGACTGCATCGATTCTGCTAGACCATCGCGTGGCACTTAATGCCTTTAGTTTTAAATCAGGTAAATGCTTGCAAATTATGGACCACCTTTTGGTAGAAGACGAAAAGAAAACGTAAATTTCTTGAATTAAGTTGAAAAAGTTGACCGTGTCGTGCGTTATATTTACCGCATCGTTAACGACCAAATTGAGACTATGCGCCGAGCATGGAACGTAAAATGCACGATTATTCATTTCCAATATTTTTTTTTGTAATCCATTGTGTTTTCCACGCATATTAGAACCATTGTCATAACCTTGGCCACGTAAGTTTTTAATATCAAGGTTTAATTGCGAAAATAAATCTAAAACAAAATTTAATAGTCCTTCACCTGTGGAGCTGGTTATCGGACAGATGCCAATAAATCTTTCGCATATTGTAACATTTTTAGTTTCACTGTTTAAAACAACATACCTTAGTATAACTGTAATTCGTTCTGTGTGACTTACATCTGGTGTGCAATCTAATATGATAGAGAAATATTTTGATTCTCTGACTTTGTTCAGGATATAATTTTTTATGGTCGTGCCGAGTAAATCAATGATTTCATTCTGAATCTGATCTCCTAAATAGTGAGTCATGCGAGTTGAATCGAATTTCGAGGCTTGAATTCTGTGAATATGTTCCCGCATAACTGAATCAAAGGATGCTATCATTTCAATTGCTTTGAGAAAATTACCATTATCATGCTCATATAATATTTTGGGCGAGCCCCTAAACGCCAGACATTGATTAGATAAAAATTTTATAACAGCTATGATCCTTTCCAATACATCACACCATTGTTTTTTTCCAGATTCTAATAGTCTCAGTTGCATTTGATTTACAGTAGTTTTATTTTTTAACATATGATTTAGTTGGACCCAACATTTTAAATTTTCGCTATGGGAGATGCTTGTTTCGTGTCGTTTTAAGGTAGATGACAGATGTTGCCAATCGGAAAAACCGCTTGGAGCTGACAGACTACTTACAGTTTTACTGAATATTTTACAACAAAAACAATAGACTGAATCTTTTGACGTAGAGTAAACAAGCCATTCTCTGTTAATTTTTTCTCCATTAGGAAGATTTCTAGAGTAATAACTGTTTGCAAATTTTCTTCCATCGATATTAGCAGGAAAATTGTGGTTAAACAGCTGCACGGGACCACGGCTAACCAAAATATTAACAGTATCATTAGTCATACTGGCGGGCCACGAACCGGGATCATCATCACAATCTAAACAGCTACTTGATGACGATAAATTGCTTACAGGTTCTTTAGCACTACTTTCTCTTTTTTTAGTTTCACTGGAGTCTCCTTCTGAAGGACTAACATTTTCCTCTTCAGATACCTCCATAACTTCTAGATTTAAATCTGCGCTTGTTGAAGCTACATCTACGTCAACATTCTCTTGACATTCAGAGTCCCTATTTTCTGGTTTGCTAAAAAATTTCTCAAGAGATCCCGCTAGTTTTTTTTCTCTGTATCTTTTTCTCGTTTTTGACGTCGAAATTGAGCTCCTGAAATTTTTTTCCTTTTTTGCGGTTCCTGGAATTTTTTTGAAAAAGTTTAGTATACGGTTGTACAAAAGTAACTTAAATCCCAAAAGGGGGTCGATCATTCCACCCATTATTGCGAACAACCTTTATTAGAGGGTCAACACTGAAATCGCGAAAAATCAGCTTTTCCATACATTTTGTATGGAATAGTTATGTTTTTCGCGATTTCACCGTTGACCCTATAGTAAAAGTTGTTCGTATTTATGTAGAATGACTCCTTTCGGGATTTAAGTTACTTTGTTACACCCTGTATAGGTATAATTTTAATATTTTTTATAAATCTTCACTCTTAAGTTGTATAACAGAAAAAATACCCTTTAAATCACAATAATAATCACAATACTACTGCGAAAAAAAATGTTCATACCTACTGCACACAAATGTAATGGAATAACTAATTTTTTTCGCGACTACAGAGTTGACCCCATAGTAAAAGTTGTTCGTATTGATCAGATGGAATGTCCCCTTTCGTTACTTAAGTTACTTTCGTTACACTCTGTATTAATTTTAATACTTTTTTTAATGAATCTTTACTTTAAGTTTTTTCAGTAAAATAACCTTTAAATTTTACATGAATACCTGCTGTTTATATGAATGCGCCCATATGCTGATTAATTAAACAAAGACACTTACTTACCATAATTATGATTTTTGCACCGACGGATAATAATTTTCTAAATTATTTTTATAGTCGCACTTCGCACAAAAATATACAGAATATTATTAATTTTAAGTACCCTGGACCGTTTCCGGATCTCACATTAGGGCTATAACCAAATAATTGAAGTTTGTTGTTCACTCACATCACTTTCGCATTTGTGTTAAATAAATAAAAACAAAGAAATGAGTATATAGTTTTAAGGGGATTTCCCCTGATATCTATGGGATTTCCCTATTTCGCATAGAGCACGATACGGATTAACTTTGTTCTCATGAATTTCAATAGATGGCGCTATGTAATGCTACGATATAAAAGAAATATTTGGGCGCCGTTCATCATATTATTTTTATAAGGATAATCTTTTTAGTATTGTGAGGTGACAATGTCTGAATTTTAGTCGATGATTGTCTGATTTGCCGCCCCCCTGAATGCGCCGCCCGCGTGCATTGCACGCCTTGCACGCCCGCTTACGGCGGGCCTGATTGAGAGTTATCATCCAGTAGTTTCACATTATAACATGAAACATGCTACCAACATACGGTATCTATCTAACAAGCGACATCTCAGTGTATAAGATGTGGGAAGATTTGAATGCGAAAACTCCCGAAAAGAAAGTTTCATATAAAACCTACAAAAAGGTTCATTAATTAGGAGAATATTGGCTTCACTAAACCATCACAAGATGAATGTGCATCATGTTCATTGCACAAGAATCATGTCCACCATGAAAACGTAAATGAAGGAGATGATGTGAACAACGAAATTTGTCGAAACTATGAAATACACAAGAGAAGGTATACTGAAACAAGAGAAGCATATGAAGCAGATTGTTTCGAAGAATGGCCAGAATATAAAGAAATTTTCTAAATCTAACTAAATCCTAAAGTATTGGACCATAAAACTTCATTTGAACATTTAGAAAAATTCGAAAAGTGGAAAACTTTGGAAATATGATTAAAACCTCAGACCACAATAGATGATGCAACCTTGCAATTAATGAATACGGAAAAACAGAAGTGGAAAAATCTTTTATCTAGATTATTAGATATAACATTGATTTTGGCTAAACAAAACCTAGCATTTCGTGGACATGATGAAACCCAAGGGTCGTCTAATAAAGGTAATTCCTTAGAACTAGTTAAACTGCTGTCAAAGTATGATGCAGTACTCAAAGAACATATACTATATTTGGAGCATGAAAAATTACCTAAAGTAACATATTTATTGCCAGAAATACAAAATGAGTTTATAAATGTTTCAGTTAATCATGTAAAATGTCAGCTTGTCAACGAAATTAAATCGGCCAAATATTTCGGAATCATGTTTGATAGCACACCTGATGTTTCACATGTCGATCAAATGTCTGAAGTGATTCGTTATGTAAAAATTAATATTAGGAAAGTAGAAGTCAAAGAAGTATTCTTAGGATTCTTTGCTTTACATGGAAAAAAAGCAGCTGATTTAAGCGCTGAAATACTAAAGAAGCTTGAAACGATGGCTCAGATATTATGATGTGTCGTTCTCAAGGTTATGATAATGCTGCAGTTATGAGTGATGTACACGGAGGAGTGCAAGAAATTAAAAAAGAAAAAACAATTAAGCAATTTTTATTGGTTGTATAGATCATTCAATTAATTTATGCGGCCAACATTCGTTCGCACAAAATGAGACTTGTGTTACATTTTTCGGAGCAGTGGAAACAATACTTAACTTTTTTTCAACTTCCACAAGCCGTTGGGAAGTGCTCTCAATCACAGCAAAGCATCTGTTAAAAGACTTTCGACAACGCGCTGGAGTGCTCATTATAGTGTAGTAAAAGTATTGGCTGAAAATTTTGATGGGATAATGTCTGCAATTGAGGAACTATGTGACCAAGACGTAAATTTAGAAACTAGAGGTGCTGCACAAAATCTTATGCCTGCTGTGTGTAATTTCTCATTTCTTTCTTTTCTTCTCTTTCGGAATGATGTGCTAAGGGAAGTGAACAATGCTCAGATTGCATTACAAAGGTTTATGTGTTAATGAAATAATCATAACACTAGAAGCACTTCGTCTATTCATTGGAGAGAAACGGTTGCATCTAGCAGAAGAGGCAATAGATTTTGCTGCACAAAAATCGGAAAAATAAAACATTTCGATGGAACGACGAATTCGACGCAAGAAAAGCATGCCCGGTGAGTTACCTACACTTAGAACGGAACTTCAAAAGGACATGTTAGGATGTATTGACAGATTCAAGATTGAACTCGAAACAAGAGTAAAGTCCGTTAAAGACTTAGCTTCATTGTTTGAGGTTGTGCAGTCAAAGACCTTGCTTTCGGCAAACACTGAACAGTTTAAATTTGCTATATCAAAATTTACTTACTTTAAGATGAAGTATCAGAAAGACAACTCCTTTTAGAAATACCAAGATTGAGAAGACATTTAAAAGCGGCTAATATTACTGTCTCTAATTGGGTGACACTGGACTTTTTGAAATTTATTGTGGAATGAGATTTTAGAGAATCTCTTCCGAATCTAACGGTCGCACTTAAGTTATTTATAACCATATGTGCATCAGTTGCTTCATGTGTGAGAAGTTTAATCAAATTAAAATTAATTGAAAATTATTTGCGGTCAACAATGACTGGAACCAGATTAAACGATCTTGGTATTTTAACGATAGAACATGAAGCAACACAACATATAAATTTTGAAGACGTGATTTCGGAGTTGGCTAGTGACAAAACTAGAAGGTACTCGTATTTTAATAAATCGTAAATGATTATAACTTATTTTATTTTAACAGTTTTGATTGAGTTTTAGGGTGACACCTATAAAATCCGCCCCGGGTGCCACCTATGCTATAGCTACGCCACTGCATAAGTTTACATTTTAGAATCTCTGTAACTTTTCCTGTTAATTCTTATCTTCAAATAATGTTGAACTCATATTATTTTGTTACTTTAGATTCCCTGGCGAAGCGGGCTGTTACGTTAGAGCATAGAATATCTTGGTGAGTCCTACGTGGAGATTCATAGGTGGAGATTCATAGGTGGAGACTACTAGGTGGAGCCCAGAGGCCGAAATACAATATACATCTGAAGCCCAGAAATTTAGATGAATCCAAAGTTGAAATAGAGGTTTTCACTCCATAAGAATACAAGAAACTTTTGGAACTTGAACTAAAGATCAATGACTTCTGCCTCAACTGTTTCTACAGGACCAATAATCTTTGATTATCACCAAGATAGGTGTATCAATTGTACATAAAAAAAGAAGCATTTGTTGATATTGTTTGCTATAACTTTTACCTATAATTATAATGTAAATATCTGAGCATAACGTCCTTGACTTTTCTTTCAAGATTTCAGTGACAATTATTGAATTAGAGTCTCATTGCTCATATTTCCCTGGGCGTAACCAGTAAAGTTATTTTTGTTACACTGGGCGAATGGCTCCCCTTCTGATTTCAATACGCCTATAAATAAAATTGAGGGAAAACTCTGGATAAGACTTATACTTATAAGTTTACAAAAAGAAAATAGCGATTGGGCAAATAGCGATTGGGCAATACGAAAAACTGTTGCTAAAGTACAAGAATCAGAACCGGAAAAAAAGAAGAGAAAGATTTGTAATATTGAAAAAACTTCTCCAAAAAAGGAAAACAAAATTGTGAATAAGAAAATCAAATAAAATAAATCAATATGCCCACGTTACCACAAAAAGAAGTGAAATCCCACCAAAAGCATTCTGTAAAGAAATAGCCAAGTCTAGATGGAGCTGCTTGTTTATCTTGATTTTTCAACACGAGATTTATTATTTTTAATATGTTTACCTAAGTTATTAGAAGTTTTGAAAGTTATATTAAGATTTTGTTTGACGAGAAAGGTTTTAATATTTGTACTTGCAGAACCGCAGAATGTTAAACTGTTGAATATTTTATAGTCTTCATGAATAGGATATACTTCATTTATTGCTTTCTGATACAGTTTTTACGAATGATTAGATCTATCATATCCGGATTATATGAACTGTATTCACTCATTAAATTGCATAAAGTAAATAACCCCGTTAGACCAGTCGTATCTTATGTTACAGCTCCAGCCGTGAAATTGTCGCACTACCTTATAGATATCATTAAAAATTATTGTTCATTCAAATCAAAATTTTCTATAAAAAATTCTTTCGAATTGATAAATAACATAAAAAACGTTAACCTACCACCTAACGCAAAACTTATTTCGTTTGATGTTGAGAATTTATACCCAAGTGTTCGTCCAGGTGATGTCAAAATATTAATCGAAAACATGTTGAATTCGAATCATGTTAACCACGTAATTAAATCAGAAATATTGAATCTGTTGGACGTTTGCATTGAACAAAAGTATTTTCTTTCAACAACATCTATTACAGTAGTGAAAATGGTTTGATCATGGGAAATCCTTTGAGTCCACTTTTAGCAGAGATTTTATGAATAATATCGAACAGAAAATTCATACACATCCACTCATTTCCAAATTTCTTTATTGGTATAGATATGTTGACGACATCTTAGTATGTTTCATTGGAACTACTCGTCAATTAGACTTATTTCTTAATTTCATTAATTCCATCCATTTGAACATTAAATTCACGATAGAAATTGAACAGAACGATTCCATTAATTTTTGGACTTGAAAATCACTAAACGAAATAATAATCATGTTTTTTCGTAAACCAACACATACTGATACTGATACAATTATACATAACTACTCATTACATCCAATTCAACACAAAGTTGCAGCTTTAAACAGCATGGTACATCGGTTACTCAATTTACCTTTATCAGTAGAAGATTATAATAAAGAGTTAAATATCATCAAACAGATAGCCATTAATAATTCATATAATCCGGATATGATAGATCTAATCATTCGTAAAAACTGTATCAGAAAGCAATAAATGAAGTATATCCTATTCATAAAGACTATAAAATCTTCAACAGTTTAACATTCTGCGGTTCTGCAAGTACAAATATTAAAACCTTTCTCGTCAAACAAAATCTTAATATAACTTTCAAAACTTCTTATAACATAGGTAAACATATTAAAAATAATAAATCTCGTGTTGAAAAATCAAGTAAATCAGGAATCTATAAACTCAATTGGGGTTCTTGTGATAAAATTTATATCGGTAGGACCTATAGGAGTTTTGGCATAAGAACATCTGAACATACACGTAGCTTCGATAAAAATAAATCTGATTCAAATTATTCAAACCACTTAATAAAAGAAAACCATTCATTCAATAAAAACTTTGACATATTACATATAAAATCAAAAGTTTAAAATTAGATCTCCTAGAAGCATTAGAAATAAATAGATACAAACATTCGGACAAGCTTTTGAATGATCAGGTAGATGTAAATTATTCACCCCTACTTAACTTGTTTAATTAGTTTTTATTACCTTCCATACTAACTGTACAATAGCTCGGTGTGGATTTTCCTGTTATTCAACCAACTTGTTCTACGATTTGTTTATAATACCATACTCTTCAATCTGTTTGTCATTCTTGATAAAGCTGCTGTGTCAGCGAAACCTCGTCGAAATTTTTCAAATAAAGTGTAGATTAAAGTTAAACCTTGTGTTTTTTATCTCATTTATATCATGGATCTACATCAAGTAACGGCCTCCACAATTCAAATAGTTAATGTTGTGTGACTTGGTCGTTGAAAGGTACCCAAGGGTACAAAACCAGGTGCTCCATTGCACCAATCTGTCACCAGAACCAAGAATTGCCTCTTGGAAAACGTTGATTGAATAACCAGTGAATTGAAGACTTGATATAACTGCGTATTCCAATAATACTTAAGTATAAGCGAGCCTGAAACAAACAGTATAAAAAAATATTTCCAGTACAGACGGACTTCTAATCATTGATAGAAGTCCGCCTGTACGTCTTTTTGATGTTATATCGGTGGCCAATTTGACGCTCCAACAAGAAGAGAGCAGAAGTCAGCATTGTCGATGCTCAATGCATTGGTTGCGCAATCAACAACAGCCTAAAATAAGACACTTGCGTCTAATTATCAATACCAGTATGGGCTATTATCTCGCTTAACAAACATAGGTAATTACAACAGATATAACATTACGTGTAAACAAAATTGATTTGTACCTACCCAGTAACGTATAAAGAATATTCAACGGACAAGTCACACAACATTAACTATAATAATAAAGAAATCGCAGTAAGAAATCTTAGACTTGGCACGACTTTGTCTAGATTTCATTACTTTTCAGAGATAAACAAGCAGCTTCATCGAGACTTGGCTAGTTTCTTACAGAATGTTTTTGGTGAGATTATTTTGTCCGAATCTGGTGAAATTCCTCTACACCTCCATAGAGAGGTCTTGGCTGGAAAGTTTTTGGTAAAACGAATGTCAATATCTAGTCATATAATGGACGGCATTTATATATTATAATGAGCTACATTAATGCATAACTTTTGGATTGTAATGACAGATCTGGTTTTCATTACTGCTTATTGTTCATTATTACCTCAATGGGGAAGTTTTCATAGATAACCGTCTAGATATATTTTCTTTACAATATGAAAGTTTTTAATCGTCATATAGTGTTTCTATTCTTACATACAATTATTTGGTGCCAGGAATATTTTTCTGACACTTATTAATGGTAAATTGGGTATTTGCAATTTATGATCCATTCATGAATACACACTACCCAGAAACTTAAAATGAAAATTTTTCAATCTTTTGAGAATTATCTGCAATAGCATCACACGAAGAGAAAATCAGTGAATGTGTTCCTTGTGATATTTATATGGTTTTCAAAATGATAGTTTTTAACAAGTGGAGTAATATAATATATATAATTTCAAGCTTTCAGTTTTCGCCATCTACAGTAGTATGGTTTAAAAATGTAGAAATTAGACGAAAATTTGTTCATGTATTATCTCGTATCAGAAGTGCTCGTTCCTTATATCCAAATTATTTGAATAAAATCGATATAAGGGATAACCCTTTCTGTGGCTGTGGTGAAAATGCTACTCCTGATAATCTTCTTCTTGGCTGCAGTAATTTTCGTCAGCATTGTGACGAATTAAATGAAAAACTTAACAGTTTATTGAAATTCTTTCAATCTTATAATTTTAATTTTCCATTATCCTTTATTAATATGGAGGTATATGAAGCTGTTTTTACTCATGTTAAATCTCTTGCATTAAAAATTTAAGTTATGATAGGTCGTTTTTCCCTGTGTTCCTATCTTTGGGTGAATCCTTTCTATTCCGTGGCTTTTGTGATGTTTGTCTATGAAGAATAAATCCCTTGACGAGTCCCTTGGTGTTATTTGTCCTTGCTTTCGTTTGATTGATGTTGGTCAGGGGTGCTCAAAATTGAACTGCTGGCGATCTACCCCAATATTTTTAGACTACCTACGATCGATTCTAAGAGGCTGCAAGTATGTGTGTTGCAGAGTTGTACATACACGATACACCCTACCTATGTTCCTACTTAGGTATAGTGTACCGTAGCATATATCGATATTAGCTTTCCGCACATTATACAATATTTTAGTCAAGGTTTGGGTTAGGTTTAGTTGGGTTCTTCTCTATAATATCAATGAAAAAACTCATAATTATTCGAAAATGCGAGTTTATTGGTTGTTACAAAACAAAAGAATTAAATACATATATTACATAACTGAGGAGTAACTTTGGATGATGAAGCGTGGCACTGCATGTCCTCAGCATACTTTTCATAAGATGGTACGTAACCACTGAGTGCTAATCACAAGCATGATGACATATGATCGTCAGTTAGTCGATTGCGATATTCTGACTTAATTATCTTCATTTCTGAAAATGCAGACTCGCACAAGTATCTTGACCCAAACATTGCCGTCAGTTGAAGGGTGATTTGCCTTAAATTCGGATATTTATCTTCAGATATAAGACATCAGAAATTTGTATCTGATGCTGTAGCTTTGAGATGTATTTCTGATATAATCTGCACCATTTTCAACAGCACATGAGTTCATATTAAACTGACTTGGTATTTGAGTAGCTGCTTCCTCAATGTTTTCACATGAAAAATGATAACTCATAAATGATGCTATATTTGCCAATTTACTGCAATCACAAAAACGCATTTCGAATTGTCCCAAAATATTTGATAATTCAGCCTCATACGTATCATAATTCAACTGAGGAATCCTTGCTTTCAAAGAAGGAAAATGTTTCAGATCCTTTCGTTTCAGTTGATCTATCATAAGTTGCAATTCACTTTTTAATGCGTTTACTGCGCTAATCATCTCAATAATAGTTTTTCCTTCACCTTGAAGCTCCAAGTTAATGGTGTTTAAGTGCATTGTGATGTCAGTCAAAAATGCCAAATTAGTCAGCCATTTTTCGTTTTTCAACATTTGAGTGTCTAGAAAAGCTTTTATTTCGTGCAATAATTCTTGAAACCTTTCTAGGAATTGTCCGCGACTCAACCACCTGACGTCCGTGTGAAGAACTAAATCGTGCACGGATAGAATTCACATTTTCTGTTGCAATGCCCATAATTACCTCCGTGTTTAAAACTTTTGAACACAAAACTTGTTGATGTATAATGCAATGAAAAAATTAAGGGAAAACTTCATTAGCACGACACAATGCCACAAAACCGTTTGTGTTTCCAGTCATTGCTGGGGTTCCATGAGTTGTAATACACACTAACTTATATATTGGTAGATTGTAGTATTTCACAAAATTGAAGAAAACGTCATATATATCTTCACCACGGGTCTTCCCATTGAGAGGAATGATTGCCAAAAATTCTTCCTTAGCCAACATGTCATTGAATACCATCCGAATAGAAAGAAATACACAGCTGAGCAGTGTCTGTCATATCGGTGGATTCGTCAAACTGTAAAGAAAAGTATGTACATTTCATGATATCATGTTTTAGTTTATCTGCCATGTCCTAACTCATGACTTCAACACGCCTTGTGACAGTCGGACGTGATAACGGAAGTTCTCTAATAGCAGACATGATTTCTGTTTCATTTTTAAGATCTCCAAATAAAGTTTCACCCACTCCAATAAATGCTTCCTTCATAACCGATCCATCTTCGAATGGTTTCTTGTGTTTTGCCAATACATGAGATATTTTAAATGATGTGGTAGCAACTGTTGATTTCTGGGGTGGTCTTGTGAACATGGTTTTTTCTTTTTTCAAACAAGATATCAAATAACGTACTTTTCGTTTTCTTAATTCACTCTGTGGGGGAAAATCCTTCTCAGAGTCTTTATGAACCGTTTTATGATGCCTCTCTAAGTTACCACGCTTAGGTATTGCAACTGACGCACTATACAGAAAAATTCTTCCACCCAAAAGTTACTAAATTTCTTCGCTGCACTCATTTTGTACTATTGAATAATAGACTTTGTATCGACGTAGTATTGCCTTCAAGTTACAATTCAGAATGACTCCTATATCTGCAGGCGCAACATTTATATCGGCCTGAATGAAAGTTTCGAATGTTCCCGTCAAACGCGCTTCCCGAAATTTCTAAAAAAGCGGCAAGAAGAAAAAACGCAGCTTCTCCTTGACAGAGAGAGCAGAGTGTTATTTTGTTAAGTGATAAATTTTTGTAGTTTAGTTACCTACTTACTAAAAATATTTTTCTTCTCGAAATCTACTCAAAAAGCACTCGCGATCGCCCGTTTGAGCACCCCTGGGTAGGTTTTACAAGTTCTTTCCTCAATTTTTTCGTTGTTCATTTGGATTTATTATATTCTTTAATTTGTTTAGTGGGCCAATGAATTAAAGTCAAAGACATTTATTCCTGAAAAAAATTGTTCACGTTCGACAGAAAGCCGATTACTGATCTGAGCTAATATTTATTCCCCCGATAATAATATCATTTACAATGCTGTAAGACTATGATAAAACATCAGGTGCGGAAACTTCAAAAGAAAGTGTAATTTTCAGTGAAATCATTAGATAATCTCTTTATATACCCAATGCATTATTACTTATGAGAGCTTATAAGAGTAAGTGTTGAAGCTATTAACCGTAAAGGATATAACATTTTGCGCTTTATATTCACCTCCATAAATCAGCATATAAATTAAAAGTTTTAAATGGTAGTTAGTGTAAGGTAGCGTGTATTTTATTTACAATAATAGTTTAGGCAGCAACCAACGTCACGAAAGCAGAGTCAACTAGCGTACAAAATGGCGTTTTTCTCACCGCTTCCGGCAGCCGGGCTTCCGGTCAGATCACCACGGATAACCACACTTGCACCGGCTGCAATTAGTTGGACCTAGGGGCACGAAACTATATACCCTTGCACTTATCAATCGAGGGGTTGAACTCGTGATTGGTCTTATTTGATGAGACAATGTCGCCTTCTCAACATAAAATTCATCACTTTCTTGAAAAGTTCTGTCTGTTCAGTTAAAAATGATTCGTTTCTGAATGAAAGTGTGGTAAGAGATTTCAATAATTCTCAAAATTTTTTAATTTCTCTCAAAATTCAGAGATGTGGATCTGTTTTATTAAACCATACAAATTTACGAAAGGCTTCTATCGGTTGGCGTCTCTTCCTGCCTCCCAACTTCTCTTTAGTACGCCTATGAAGAATTCGAGTTCCTCATTGCTTCTTTCGAATGAAAACACCAACATATATTCGAGGTAGGCATATCAGAGCTTAACCTCTGTCAGTCGTACCACTACTAATTTGAAATCGAGATAAGAGTTTCAATTATACCGGGTTTTCATAAACTGTTGAGTAAAATAAAGAAACATAAGAAAAATTAGATACAAATTTTTGTAGGTGCCAAAATTATTTAGATATGCTCAGGGTGTTTTATTACAAAAATTCATATCTTACCTGATATAAATAATTTCAAAATAATCCATATTTTGTGAAAATACAAGGTCTTACATAATAGTATGTCACAACTTTAGGGTAAATCTAGTGCAATTTCAAGAAAAAAGTTTATATAAACATAGGTCCACGAAAACTTCGTTACGGAAAAATTGTTTTTTCTTCAAAACTCCTGCAGTTTTTTCAGGTATTCAGTCAAAATCTGAAATGTAAGCTATTTTTGACAGCCTCCATCATTACACGTTCTAGATTTCAACTGAAATTCACAAGGTGTTTTCTTTTCCGGGGCCATGTCTCATTTTGCCCTTTCAAACTTTTTTGAAGTACGCCACTGATCAGCGTACAATCACCTGTAATTTTATCGTATCTCCAACCGTTTTCGAGTGAAATATTATTGAATTTGAATTATTTGTATTGTATGTTATTCGCTAAATGAAAACAAATATTCGAAATACTCGATAGGTATGCCAAAATTTGCTTTTATTTTGATAGCTCGTCTTCTGCGACTCAACTCGTACTTATTCAATATCAAACTGGATAAAAAACAATTAAAAACTTAATAAATTGCTGGAAGTGTCCTCCACCTGCGAGAATACAAGTCTCTGTACTTCTTCGCATATTATCACGCACTCCTTGAAATATTCCTGGGGTATTTCTTATCGTGTCACAGGAGGTTATTATTCGATTTCTCAATTCTTCTACAGTGTTCACTGTAGTGGTATAAACTAAACTTTTGAGATACCCTCATAAGAAATATTCTAAACTATTTAAGTTTGGGGACCTAGGAGGCCATGGTTCTGGCCCACCCCGATCCATCGGTTGTTGAATGTATTATTCAAAATTCCCTAGCTTCTTCACTGAAATGATCTAGTGTTCCGTCATAAATGAACCACATTATGTACATCCTCGAGCAATAAAGGTAACTCCTCCTTAAGAAATTGCCGATAAGGGGGACCGTTTAATCCGTTAGGCAAAAAGGTTGGCCCAATCAAATAATTTACAATCATTTCAGACATTCAGTGAGAATTGTTCTTCATGATGAGATTCTTCAATCAAATGGGGGTTTTCCTCAGCCCAATAATGATTATTGTGAAAATTTGTGATAGCATTTCTCGACAAATTAGCTTCGTCGGTGAAGATTATTTCATTATCAAAATGAGCATTTTCTCTAATTTTATCCAAGAACCATTGGCAGAAATTCAGTCTTGAAGGAAAATCTCGATGAAATAGAGTTTGGACGCGTTGAATATGAAACGGGTACAATAAAAAAATCGTGGAGAATCCTCCAAACTAGAACATGTGAAATATTCAACCAAAATCTTGTACTCACATGGGGATTCAAGTCAATACAATTCAATACTGCTTCCTCAATATCAGGAGTTCTCATAGTTTGAGTTGCACCTTTTAAATGGGAGAGAGATGTACATAACACTCGACAAAAAGGTGAACTTTTAAACGTTAGGTATAACTTCAGCTATGTTCAATATTCCTGTAGACTTTTCACAGGACATTTTTTAGTGAGAGTGAAATAGAAATTATTGTTTTGAGTTGTATTTATATATTTATTTGTATGTTGGATGTTGTTTTTCACAAATTACTGTCTATTGAAACAAGTGCTTGTATACATATTTTTTTGAATAATTTATCAAAGACACACCACAAAAATTGTCGCATCACCTGGTATTCTGAATTCAACAATCGATTAAGGGGCTCGATCGCAGTTTTTTTGTCAATATATGTTTTTGGACATATGCGGGGAAAAAATCATATCTATGTAGTCACATTTGCTTCCATATGATCTCAAACAAGTCTTAAACAAGAATGAGGTTATTTGACTATCAGTATTCATTCAATTTCTCTTCAGTTTTCACTCTAAAATAATGTGTTTCTTGTTGATTTTCGAATCTTTGAATTTATTGTAATGGCTGCTGAACGTCCTGGACACTATTCGAATGATCATGAAGTGGTAGGAATTGTTATACTTCTTGAAGAGGGGCGAAGCCAACGTTACGTGGCCAAGGGTGGCTTCTACCGTCTCACCAGAGAGCATCGAGTTGCAAGACTTCAATTTGCGAGGCAACATGCAAATTGGGGTATTCCAGAATGATCGAATGTTCTCTCTTCCGATGAGTCCAAGTTCTGTCTAGTATCAAATGATAGACGCATGCTCGTATACAGATGACCTGGGGAACGGTATCAGCAATGAAATATCCGGCAAACCGAAAAATTCGGAGAGGGCTCAATAATGGCGTGGGGATACATTTCTTTTCATGGTCGAACTGTCCTAGTGAAAAATGGAAGAATGACAGCGGCCAGATACATCGCAGATATCCTTGAACCCCATGTTGTACCCTTATCCCATTGATTGGCGAAAACTTCATTTATATGCATGATAATGCTCGGCCTCATGTAACAAGAGTAGTTACAGAATTTCTGCCGAAATTATTATTTTAAGATGACCAGCCAGAAGTCCTGACTTGAATCCCATAGAACATGTTTGGGGCAACATGGGATGGCAAATTCAGCAACGTAGGATGCCTTGTAGAACACTCCAACAACTAAAAAATCTGCTTCCTGAAATTTGGAACTCAGTGAGTCAAGAATACATCCAAAATTTATTTGAGGGGCTTCTGAGACGTATACTGGCAGTACTTAGGGCCCGGGGAGGAAACACTCGATTGTGAAAATGATTTGTAACCGTTCGATGCTAGTTGATTAGTCTCTTCGCGAATTTTTCATTAACTCGAAAATTGTTGATATTTTCCAGCATAAACTCTTCTCTTTTGAATGATATCTTCTTATTTTACACTTCTGAAAGTTACCAAGCCTAAAAGTTTATATAGTATTGTCGTAAAAGTAGGGTGATGCGACAATTTCTGTGAGGAGTGTATTAGTGTATTGTAATTAACATAGCTTAAATGTATATTGACCAGTCCTATGCCTATCAGGCTATATTGTATTACAATGGGCCAATGAAGAGATCTATCTATGTAATGAATATTTGCACTAAAAGTACCAGTTTCCCTCAAACTTCTGTGGATATTAGAAAATGTTCGCCTGTCTGGTGTTACTCGATTTGGAATGCGCACCTGATATAATCGCCTAGCTTCTGTTGTGTTTCCGTAAGCCAGACCGTACATGTAATGGATATCAGCCAATTCGGCGTTAGTAGAATTAGTCATTTTTTCCTACAGCAAAAACTTCAAAATTCTTAAAACTAATCGTTAATTCAATAAACAATTCGAGCAGACACTTGTTCAACTCTAACAACGAAATAAATAAATAAATAAAAAAAAGCAAAGCCTACAAGTCATTATTTTTAATTAGAAGTGCTTTCAATAATTTTTTGCTCGAAAACGGTCGGAGATACGAAAAAATTACAGGTGTCAGAAAAGTTCCTAAATTGAACGAAGCTAGAATGATGGAGGCTGCAAAATATAGCTTGCATTCCAAATTTGGGCTGAATATCTCGAAAACTGCAGGTGTTTTGAAGAAAAAAATAAATTTTTCAGCACGGTAACGATGCTTTTGCGGACCTATGTTTCTGTGAAATTTTTTTCTTAAAATTACACGTAGATTTACCCCCTCAAGTTGTGACATACTATTATGTAACACCCTGTACAGGGAGATACCCTGTACCTACTAGAATTATCTTAGAACCCCAATGTTAATGCTAATTTATGCTCATTAACATAAATATCCATGAGCATTAATAAATTTTTTGATACAGCTACATGGGATGTTCTGATGGATATCAAAGTTTACACAATATTTTTCTCATTTATAGTTTAGCAACTGCAAATGAAGACAATTCGAACATCTATTGAAATGTATTAGTTGTCCCTATACTCATTTTCAATAGATTCAATAGATTCAAAGTTGAAATTTTGAATTTTATACTTGGAATTTCCACATATTTTATCAAATTTTATACTGAAATTCTAAAACATGGTCCAAGTAGGTGCAAAATCCCAGAAAAGGGCGACTTAAACTCTTCTCGTAAGCACATTTCAATAACAAGCAAATAATTCTCCTCACGCTATTGAAATTGTCCGAAGTAATACGAGGATGGTCTGAAAAGTTTCCGACCCCTACGTGAAGATGAAAGCTTTTCTAAAGAAAAAAACCAAACGTATTTTCTTCCCAAATACATATATAAAATACCTGACAATGAAAAGGATATTGCGTGGTATTTGCCAAAATTCTTCTTATTATCAAAACGTATGTTACAAACAACAATTAACACAACAAACAATATTAAATCATCTTAATTATTTCATTCTTCGCCTAACGATAAGAATTCTTGAATTCAAAAGTTACAGCTCTATAGCTAACAAATAAAACATTTGCATAAGAAAATTCATCCCATATTCATCATAAACGGACAAATGATCCTAATTAAGCTATTCATACTATAATCTCACTAACCTAGATTACGTGTTTTTTTTGTGTTTTCGTTAACAATACATTTAATAATAACGATAAGCAAATTAAGTCACAGATAATACCGTAAACGTAGTCTTATATACGTAATTCTCACGTCTACTTCATCGTTCTGATCTGATAAAAAGGCGTAGCTCGTTAAGATCATTGTAGACTGAAAAAGCATCACAATGAGATGATCTTTCTGCATTAGTAGGATAGAACACGCTGAATGACTAAATGGACGGAAGTTTTTTCTTGAACACTGCACTTAAATTCGACAAACTATATACTCATTTGATATTTCCTCTCCGTAATGAATGTTGGCGCATTCAATCTTCAACCTTTAGCACCTTAATCTTCAATCATTTCTTGCTTACAAGCAGAAAATTATATACATTCCTGGAGAACAAAATGCATTCGACTTGATAAATTAGAATCGAATGGACAGTTATTATGTATATTTAGGTGTTCCATTAAAGGAACAATGGGATTTCACAATTATTGGACGTAAATTGAATACATGTCAATATTATTTGATGCAAATCCATTTTAAATGATAAACAAAAGAAAATTTAATTTATACTTATTCGATATTATCGTAACGCGCTTTGTCGACGCTAAGCTCTGATCAGACAAATCTATATACAGGGTGCTTCAGCGAAAACTAAAGAGAGGCTTTATCTACCTAGATATTAATTTCTGATCAAAACGCAAAAATATGTCAATTTTTGTTTCAAGGGGGACATCTTTTGGGGTACAATACTTGCCTGAAATATCAACCACCTGAGCGGGGGTTGCAATCCTTCAACATTTTGAATAGGGAAGATGGGTCGAGTGATGACTCAAAAGAAAGGTAGTATTTTGTTCTATATTACCTTGAACGAATTTCTATTTTTGATTGAAAACTCTAAAAGATACAGGGTGAGCAACTGAAAGATAGGAAAGATTATTTCCCTGAGATTATTCAAGTTTCAGTGAAGTAAAATGGAACAGATCCATGCTGATCAATGGCAGTCATCATCAAGTACCATCCTCATCTCGAATTTCAACCCCTGGAGCAGGGGTCACAATCCTTGAAAATTTGGAAGAGGGTAAATGGGTCGAGTGATACCTCGAAAGAAAGGTATTTTCTAAAACAGTTTTGGTCAAACGCAGACAGTTGAAAAATTATGGTTGATAAAAAACACGTTCGAGTTTTTAGGGACATTTGTAAAACGTCAAGGTCATTGAGTGGATTACTAAAAAACGTGAATAACGGACCCGATTACGCATACCGAATATGGTTTCTATCGATCGAGTCGTTGTTGAATTAGTTGAAGAATAAGAAACAAAAACTTTGGATTTGACGACGTCTATCGGTCAAACGAAGAAACTTTTCATATAGGTAAGTTGGCCTAAATCGACTCATTCCGAGCTGAGGAATCAGTGGTATAACGTTTAAGACGCAATCCACGGACACTCATTATATTTGGAAAGAAAAAAAATGATTTTCTTTATTGATACCAAAATCATCTAGAAAAAACACAAGTTTGCTGCATAACACTTTCTGTGTTATGCAGCAAACAAGTGAAAAATGAAAAATATGTCCCTACAATCTATTCAAAAAAGTGCCTCTTGAATGTGAGAATATTCTTTATCTAACTTCAATAAGATTCGAAATATCTTCACATGTCGAAATCCCAAAAAGTCCAAAATTCCGGAAAAACTTGGGAACTAAAACTGATAGCTGAAATCCGTTTTCACCAATGTGTTTTTCTCGAAAATCGAGGCATCATTCTTCACATAGATGCCTTACCAAAACATCGAATTAGATCGACCTTGTACGATCTGCAATTTTTGTCAGAGATAATTTTATGAAGCTGAAAAATCGGAACAACCATTTTTGTGAAATTTCACGTTAAATTGAATTTTTTGAACGCATGGAATCGATGGGGACTTTCCTGAATTTCATCGCAATGGTGTCGTTATTTACACACAACGAAATTTATATGGAATCACTCGATATTTTGAATATTACCTCAGGGATTTTGTAGATTTCGAAGGATTGTTACAATTAATCCTTTTTGAGATATTTCAATTGAAAAAAGAAATAAATTAATTTGGAGGAATGTTTGGTAACTCAACAATATGATGCAGTAAAAACAACAAACAACAATGAAATATATTGTTGTTTGTTGTTTTTCGGTTTGCTCGCGTATGTGTTACAGGGAAGTCGTGCATATTTTAAATTTGTTGGTTCATGTTTTAGTACGAACATCGGGATTACTTAAATCAGTATCTGCCCTGAGGATGGAAATAAATTTTCCGAAACGTCAGGTAGACTGAAGAGGTATTTTTTCCTTCGAAATTGACACCATTCCCACAAAAATTTCTACTGAAATAAATTGAGGTTTATTTTAAGAAAGAAACAAATGAAATGAAATAAGACTCTTTCCGCATGTATTAAAAAAATTGAAAATTGTTTTCTCGCGGAGTAGGTATTTTTTTCTCGACCTCAGTAGCTTGTATTACCTCCTCTTGCCCTGATACAAGCCTGAATCCTTCTAGGCATGCTTTGGATTAGGTTTTCGACCTCCTCTTGGGTGATATTCTGCCACTCTTCTGTAGCGGCTTGGATGAGCTGTTGTGAGGTTCTTGGATAATCCTGGCGCGATCTGATTTTCTTTTTGAGATAATCCCATAAATGTTCAATAGGATTTAGGTCTGAAGAGCCATCTGGTAAATCCAAAACAGCGATTCCCTCTGTTTCAAGATAACGTGAAATTCTCATAGTAAGCACCACGCCAGAGTCACTATGGGCTCCAGCACTAGGTCCACGTTATTTCTAGCCGTTACACTCGCAGAAAACGATATCAAATCTGTTTTGCCCTTGGTATTTGGGAATTTGTCATGCTGCTCGGAGTCTAGCTTGTCTTCCATAACCCCTTAAAACCCGAATCCGGCGTACATCTGACCGCATACCAAGTCTCATCCTAAAAAAAAGGTCCACGTAATTTTTAGCCGGTACACTCGCAGGAATCGAAATCAAATCTGTTTCGCCTCCCAACATAATGTCACCTCAAAACATCCCAATGCCTCCTAGGTATTTTGGAATTTGTGTTGCTGCTGATCGAACACCAATTCTGGTCTCATCCGAAAAAAGAATATTCCGCCATTTCTCAATATTCCAATTTTGGTGCTCGATACACCAATTAAGTCTGTTAATTTTTTGTTGTCTGGTTAGCTCTGGAACTCTTAAGGGCCTTCTGCTGTATGAGATTCGGTGATTTGGTAGGTTAGATTAGCGTTTTTAGTCATTAATTGAAGTCAATTTAAGTGTATCAGTGAATTTTCAATGTCATCGTTGGATCCCCCGATGTAGAGGATGATGATTCATCCAGTAAAATTAGCTCAGATATACATACAACCAAATTTATATGGAATCACCCGATATTTTGAATATTACCTCAGGGATTTTGGAAATTTCGAAGGATTGTTAGAATTGATCCTTTTTAAGAAATTTCAATTGAAAAGAGGAATAAATTAAGGTTTATTTCAAGAAATAAACCAATAAAAGAAAATGGGAGACACTTTCCGCATGTAGTTAACAATTCAAAATAGTTTTCTCACGGAGCAGGTGATTTTTCATCGACCTCGGAAGCTTGTTTAACCTCCTCTTGCCCTGATACAAGCCTAAATCCATGTAGGCATGTTTTGGATTAGGTTTCCGACCTCCTCTATGGCGATATTCTGCCACTCTTCCGTGGCGGCTTGGATGAACTGTTGTGGGGCGATCTAATTTTCCTTTTGAGACTATCTCATGAATAATCAATAGGATTTAGTGGTATGGAGAGCAAGCTGGCCTGTCTAGAATAGCGATTTCTTCTGTATCAAGATAATGTCGCGCGTGGTTGCTGGTATGCGGAGGAGCATTATCTCGCATAAAAGTGAAATTATCATGGTTGGCACCTCACCCGATTATCACTAAGGGCTCTAGCACTAGGTCCACGTAATTTTAAGCCGGTACACTCGCAGGAATCGACATCAAATCTGTTTTGCCTCCTAGCATAATGCCACCCCAAAACATCCCAATGCCTCCTAGGTGTTTTGGAATTTGTCTTTCTGCTCGGAGTCTAGCTGTCTTTCACGACCCCTTAAAACCCGAATCTGGAGGCTATCTGATCGAGCACCCATTCGGTCTCATCAGAAAAAAGAATATTTCGCCAATTCTCAATATTCCAATTTTGGTGCACGACACACCAATTAAGTCTGTTAATTTTTTGTTGTCTGGTTAGCTCTGGAGCTCTTAAGAGCCTTCTGCTGTATAGACCCCTTGAGCGAAGACTTTGACGTATCGTTTCGAATGATACACTGATATCTGTTGCTTCCAGAAATTGCCTTTGGAGTATAGGGTGCGGTGCACTAGGGTCTCTTCTTGCAAATTGGCACAAAAAGCGGTCTTGTTCTTCAGAAGTGCTCTTCCTACGACTTCAAGGTCTATTTTGCAGAGATTGTAGCTCCGCGTATCGGCCGTAGGTTTTTGAAATAACCCCCTGTGATACCCCCATTGTGGTCGCTATATCCCTCTGTCACCCCTTCTTCAACGAGTGCAATTATTCGACCCCTCTGCACATTGGACAATCCAACGTAAGGCATTTTAAATGATGATTATAGGCTTTTTTAAATTCTGAAAGTCACAGTTTCAAATCTCATTGACGAACATGTGGTGATAATTCAACATTTCTCATCACACTATACAGTTTTTTACAATAAGAATGTGTGTATTAGTGAGCATGTGAAGCACTTATGACAAGAAGATGTCAAGATTGAAGCTAATTAGCGAAGCAGTGATACTTAATTGGAGTCACATTATTTTCCATACATATTGTGATTGAAGAAATAACATAAGTGAACAGAAGAATCCAATTATTTATGAAAATAGTGGGAAATCATGAATGTTATGTATATTATCAGATTTGCTACTTGTCCAGTAAATCCTCAATCGAAAAGTAATATCCACATAATTCCCTGTAAAAAATGACCGTGCAAAATAATGACGGCGTTGAACAAATATCAATGTGGTACACTCTCCGTATTGGCATTGTTCATTTTCAGTGTAGCGTTTTTATTCGAATCGAATGCCACAATTGCCGGTTGTTATTGGATTTACTCCGCTATAATAGCTTTTTCGAGAATTGCACTGGAAAAACAAACAACGGTAATCGTATAATAATGTAGGAATTAAAGGCCTCCGTGAATACGCCAATCGCCACAAAACTACGTGACCGAAAATCTCCATGCAAAATCGCATCATCGGTCATTTATAAGCAAAACCAGAAGCCATTAGATGTCGGTTGAAAATCGTTGACCGAAGTATCCAACTTAAATTGTTTGTTTAGCATTACTGCGGATTGAAATTTATTATTTGTGTATCTCGCGAGAACCGCAGAAATTATTCTGACTGTTCGTAAACTTAAATCTGATTATTATTGATTTTTAATTGAATGAATGATATTACTGAAGCAAATCCATGTTTGAACTGAGCTACTGTGGCAAGATTCAATTGAATGTGACGCTTTTTATGTAGGCACATTAGTGATCTGTATTAATTTTCGAATAAATAATTAATAATCGGCTGAACCACTCTGAAATATATGAAATAAATATCATTCTACAAAAAACTTTTTGTAACTCAGATATAGGGTGTTTCAGGACGAAAGGGTCAAAGGATAGAGTAACTACAGGCAGACCCGCCGTAAACGGGCGTGCAAGGCGTGCAATGCACGCGGGCGGCGCATTCAGGGGGGCGGCAAATCAGACAGTCATCGACTAAAATTCAGAAATTGTCACCTCACAATACTAAAAAGATTATCCTTATAAAAATAATATGATGAACGGCTCCCAAATATTTCTTTTATATCGTAGCATTACATAGCGCCATCTATTGAAATTCATGAGAACAAAGTTAATCCGTATCGTGCTCTATGCGAAATAGGGAAATCCCACAGATATCAGGGGAAATCCCCTTAAAACTATATACTCATTTCTTTGTTTTTATTTATTTAACACAAATGCGAAAGTGATGTGAGTGAACAACAAACTTCAATTATTTGGTTATAGCCCTAATGTGAGATCCGGAAACGGTCCAGGAACTTAAAATTAATAATATTCTGTATATTTTTGTGCGAAGTGTGACTATAAAAATAATTTAGAAAATTATTTATATTATCCGTCGGCGCAAAAATCATAATTATGGTAAGTGTCTTTGTTTAATTAATCAGAATATGGGCGCATTCATATAAACAGCAGGTATTCATGTAAAATTTGAAGGTTATTTTACTGAAAAACTTAAAGTAAAGATTTATTAAAAAAATGTATTAAAATTAATACAGAGTGTAACAAAAGTAACTTAAGTAATGAAAGGGGGACATTCCATCTAATCAATACGAACAACTTTTACTATGGGGTCAACTCTGAAGTCGCGAAAAAAAATTAGTTATTCCATCACATTTTTGTGCAGTAGGTATGAACATTTTTTTTTCGCAGTAGTATTGTGATTATTATTGTGATTTAAAGGGTATATTTTTCTGTTATACAACTTAAGAGTGAAGATTTATAAAAAAAAATATTAAAATTATACCTATACAGGGTGTAACAAAAGTAACTTAAATCCCGAAAGGGAATCATTCTACACATAAATACGAACAACTTTTACTTTAGGGTCAACGGTGAAATCGCAAAAAAAACTATTCCATACAAAATGTATGGAAAAGCTGATTTTTTTTCGCGATTTCAGTGTTGACCCCCTAGTAAAGGTTGTTCGCAATAATGGGTGGAATGATCGACCCCCTTTTGGGATTTAAGTTACTTTTGTACAACCGTATATTAAACTTTCTCAAAAAAATTCCAGGAACCGCAAAAAAGGAAAAAAATTTCAGGAGCTCAATTTCGACGGCAAAAACGAGAAAAAGATACAGAGAAAAAAAACTAGCGGGATCTCTTGAGCAATTTTTCAGCAAACCAGAAAATAGGGACTCTGAATGTCAAGAGAATGTTGACGTAGATGTAGCTTCAACAAGCGCAGCTTTAAATCTAGAAGTTATGGAGGTATCTGAAGAGAAAAATGTTAGTCCTTCAGAAGGAGACTCCAGTGAAACTAAAAAAAGAGAAAGTAGTGCTAAAGAACCTGTAAGCAATTTCTCGTCATCAAGTAGCTGTTTAGATTGTGATGATGATCCCGGTTCGTGGCCCGCCAGTATGACTAATGATATTGTTAATATTTTGGTTAGCCGTGGTCCCGTGCAGCTGTTTAACCACAATTTTCCTGCTAATATCGATGGAAGAAAATTTGCAAACAGTTATTACTCTAGAAATCTTCCTAATGGAGAAAAAATTAACAGAGATTGGCTTGTTTACTCTACGTCAAAAGATTCAGTCTATTGTTTTTGTTGTAAAATGTTCAGTAAAACTGTAAGTAGTCTGTCAGCTCCAAGCGGTTTTTCCGATTGGCAACATCTGTCATCTACCTTAAAACGACACGAAACAAGCATCTCCCATAGCGAAAATTTAAAATGTTGGGTCCAACTAAATCATATGTTAAAAAATAAAACTACTGTAAATCAAATGCAACTGAGACTATTAGAATCTGAAAAAAAACAATGGTGTGATGTATTGGAAAGGATCATAGCTGTTATAAAATTTTTATCTCATCAATGTCTGGCGTTTAGGGGCTCGTCCAAAATATTATATGAGCATGATAATGGTAATTTTCTCCAAGCAATAGAAATGATAGCATCCTTTGATTCAGTTATGCGGGAACACATTCACAGAAAATGATGCAAAACCCCACAATAAATACTCAAATCTGCATAAATTTGTTAAATAAATTGATTCATAAATTCACCGAATATGGCACAGATGAGCATTTCGAAAGGGTGTTAGAAGAAGCTACCACTGTGGCTCGGGAACTTAATGTAGATGCAGATTTTCCGCCTATAGATACCGTTCGTCCACGAAGAAAACCAACTCAATTTCAGTATGAACAGAGTGATGAAGTCTTACTAGACCCTAAAACAAAATACAAGGTAGATGTTTTTTTTTAGGATCCTGGACCAAACCTTAACTTCTTTAAAACGTAGATTCGATGAGTTGGAAACTTTTACCGACGTTTTTGGCTTTTTTCATCAATAATAACTTGTTTAGTTACTCCAAAGATGATTTAATGAAACATTGTAAAGATTTGAATGTGAAGCTAAAAGATAGTTCAAGTAGTGACGCAGATATTGACGGTATAGATATGTTTAATGAAATCAATGCTTTAAAGTTGCATTTAACTGAAAACCAGTCTAATGATCCACAAACCCTATTGCAATACATTTTTGCTAATGAATTAATGTCAACATTTCCGAATACAGCAATAGCGCTAAGGATACTACTTACATTGCCGGTTTCAGTTGCATCTGGTGAAAGGTCATTTTCAAAGTTAAAAATAATAAAAAACTATTTGAGATCAACTATGCACCAGCAAAGACTAAGTAATTTAGCAATAATTTCAATTGAACATGAGATTCTAAATAGACTAGACACCAAAAAAATTATAGCTGATTTTGCCAACATGAAGGCAAGAAAGGTGCAGTTTCTGTAAAATAACTCAATACCTATACCTACCTACATAATATGTATAAACTGCACCTTTCTTGCCATCATTTTTTCATTTAATGTCGTATTAGTGTATCTATCTTGTATAAAATAACCTAATATAACATAGATTTCCACTGTACAGTATTTTTTTTCACATTTTTATAAACACCTAGGTTTTGTAGTTAGATAGGGGCGGCACGATAGGAATTGCACATCGGCGTTCAAACCGCTAGCGGCGGGCCTGACTACAGGCCTTTCAGAAATGGTGTATAAAAGTCATCAAAGCTTCCAAGTTTTCAAGATACTCGTGTGCTTACTTGTTTTTGTAGAATATTTGATCATTCATAACTCGAGAATCCGTCGAACAGAATTGGATAAATTTCACACATTTATTCAGCTCGTCAATTGATTCACGAAGGAGAAATAAAATGAAGGTCCGTATTCAGCCCAAACTTCCTATTTTCGGAAATAGGATACTATAGACACCCTGTTCATGGATAATCTAGATTTTTGTACTTCGAAGCTTATGAATCATATCATAGCATCCAAGACGTGTAACAAAATATCATGGAATCATTTCTACCATCAATGAAATCAACAATGAAAATATGATGGTCGTCAGTTTTTAGGTCATACAGAATAATTAATGTTCTATACACTTTTCGATTCTCTTTTACATTACATGAAGAAACACGAGAAACGTAAAAAACAAAATATTGTTCAACATAAACGGAAAACAGGAAAGAAAAATACGGACACATATTGATGAATCATCAGAGTCTATTTTTAAAATGGGTACCGCCGAGATCCATACATTTCCTGGGTCATAAAAACATATCATTCTTCTTCGAACCCTTTGCTAGTCGTTTTGTATGTCCGAACTTGCGTCTATTATGCGATTTACATGCTATTCTCTACGAACAATAACTATTTAATACGCTCTGGACTACAAATATGCCCACACCTCTAGAGAGGTGGAATCTGGTGACCTTGGAGGCATGCTACAGGCCCACCATGACCAATCCACTTATTTTCATAGTTATTGCTCAGAAACTTTCCCACTTCGTTTGAGAAATGGGGTGTAGCGCTATCGTGCTGGAACCAAATTTCCCTCACATTCATATTTTATAAAATATTTGGCCGAATATCCGAATATATTTCACCTGTTGATGATCCTTCAAGAAAATAAGATCCAACCAGATGTTATCATACACAATACACTACACATCAACAGAAAACCTTTGTTGAGATTGTTTGTACCTGACTGCACGTCAGCTTCTGGTCTTACGTGAGCAAACGCGGCACCCAACGCGTGGACAGCTTTCTTATGAGCGAATGTTGATTTGATTTGTGTGAGCAAGTTCTTTTGACATGTTCACAACATCTGCTATCTCTTTCACTTCAAATCGGCTGTCGTGTAGGACCATTTGTGTATTTTGACTATGTAATTGTCACTAGTTGTAATTTCTGGACGTCCCGAACATTCATCATCTCCCAAGCTCTTGAAACCACGCTTGAACTCAACTGCCCGAAATTTCAGTATGAGAAGTGATGGTGCAAAGTCCCCATACACAGAATCCAACTCATCTCCAACTTGATACTCGATTTAGTCAATTTTTACAAAAACACTTACATCGACTCACTCAAACGACTGTTGCATAGCAACTGCACGTCCAAAATAGCTGCAACTTTGGCAAGTAACTGTCAACAGACGAGAAATGAAAATTCATCTTTTATTTAAGAGTGATGTCCTCTTCACGTAGAGGTCGGAAACTTTTCAGACCTTCTTCGTACCTATCAATTCTCCGTGGAAAAGAGTTCAAACCAAACAGTAACAAGAGTTGGCTAGATTAGGGTAAGTACCTAATATGTCATAATTTCTTGTTGATACTTGCCCTAAGATTCATAATAATTCTATGAAGATTGCTCTGTGATTTTAAATTATTTTCGTTACAGGCCTTATCTCTCCATTCATTAGAATCTTCTGTTATGTTTTCAATCTTTTTTCACCCAAAATAAGAAATGATGTGAGTTATCCGAACTGAAATAATGACCACAACAGAACAGAATAATTTTATCAAAAACTCAAACAGTCTCCCATTCTACGAATTAAATAGGTGAATTGGAAATAAAAGTTTTTTTTTTTTGATAATTTCTTTCTTCCCGGAAAACACAGCGTTTAAAGTGAGTGAGTAATCGAAAAAAGTTAAAATATAGGGTTACCATTTGTATAGTCCAAGTGAAGTTCACTTTCCGGTGTTCTCGTAAGTGACAGACGAATGTTAGAAGATCGTTCAAGATGCTACTCGGTTTTTGTTTCATTGAAATCGATCAGCCATTGTAGGAGCTATAGCTCTAGGACTTTTTCACTAAGCACTTGATCAGGAGTGCTTAAACGGTCGATCGCGAGTGCTTTTTGAGTATATTGCGAGAAGAATTTCTTAAAAAGTAGGTAACTAAACTACAAAAATTTATTACGTAATATAATAACACTCTGCTAGCGGCAAAAGGCGGCTTTATCAAAGGAACGCGCGGTACTTGTCAAAGAAAAGCCGCGTTTTTTATTCTTGCCGCTTTTCTAGAAATTTCGGGCAACGCGTTTGACGGGAACATTCGAGACTCGTTCACGACAATATAAATGTTGCACCTGCAGGAATTGGACTCATTCTAAGTCGATACAGTTTATTATCAAAAAGTACAAAATGTGCGCAGAGAAGAAATCTAAAACGTATGATTTTAATAACGATTGGGAGGAAACTTTTTCTTTTGTACGGTAAAGGATAGGTGCATTTGTCGCATTCGTCGTGCATCAGTTGCAATACCTAAGCGTGGTAAGTTAGAGAGACATCATAAAGCGGTCTGTAAAAACTATGAAAAGGATTTTCCGCCACAGAGTGAATTAAGAAAACGAACAGTACGTAATTTGATTTCTTGTTTGAAAAAAGAACAAACACAATACCAGCCAAACAATCAAAATCTGCTACGATCGCGTCATTTAAAATATATCATATATTGACGAAACACAAGAAACTATTCGAAGATGGATCGGTTATGAAGGAAGCATTTATTGAAGCGGGTGAGACTTTATTTGGAGATTCTAAAAATAAAACATATATAATGTCTGCTATTAGAGAACTTCAGTTATCTCGCCCGACTGTCACAAGACGTATTGAAGTCATGAGTCAGGACTTGGCAGATAAACTAAGACATGATATCATGAAATGTACATACTTTTCGTTATAGTTCGACGAATCCACCGATATGACAGACACTGCCCAGCTGTGTATCTTTATTCGGATGATATTCAATGACATGTTGGCTGGGGAAGAATTTTTGACAATCATTCCTCTGAAGGGGATGACCCGTGGCGAACTTACATATGACGTTTTCTTCAATTTTGTAAAATACTTCAAGCTACAAATATATAAATTAGTGTGCATTACAACTGATGGAGCACCAGCAATGACTGGAAACAAAAACGGGAGTGTGGCATTGTGTCGAGCTTATGAAGATTTCCCTTCATTTTTTTCATTCCACTGCATTATACATCAGCAAGTTTTGTGTTCAAAAGTTCTGAACACGGAGGAAATTATGGGCATTGCAACGAAAATTGTGAATTCCATCTGTGCACGTAGCTTGCAATGGCGGCTCTTTAAGTTGCAGTTGAAAGATAGGGAACCAGTTGAACACACTGATTTAGTTTTTCAAACGGACGTCAGGTGGTTGAGTCGCGCAAAATTCCTAGAAAGGTTACAAGAATTATTGCTCGAAATAACAGCTTTTCTAGACGAAAGAGGTGATGACACTCGGATGTTAAAAAACGAAAAATGTCTGACTGATTTGGCATTTTCGACTGACATAACAATGCACCATTAACTTGGAGCTTCAAAGAAAAGGAAGAACTATTATTGAGATGATTACCGCAGTAAACGCATTCAATAGTAAATTTCAACTTATGATACATCAACTGAAAAGAAAGGATCTGAAACATTTTCCGTCTTTGAAAGCAAGGATTCCTCGGTTGAGTTATGATACGTATGAGGCTGAATTATCAAATATTTTGGGACAATTCGAAATGCGTTTTTGTGATTGCAGTAAATTGGCAAATATAGCATCATTTATGAGTTTTCCTTTTGGATGTAAGACATTGAGGAATTACCTACTGAAATAGCAAGTCAGTTTAATATGAACTCATATTCTGTTGAAAAAGAGTTGGTGCAGATTATATCAGATATACATCTCAAAGTTTCATTTCATACAAATTTCTGGTGTTTTATAGCTGAAGATAAATATCCGAATCTAAGGCAAAACGCCATTCAACTGGCGGCAATGTTTGGATCAGCTTACTAGTGCGAGTCTGCGTTTTCTAAAGTGAAGATAATAAAATCAAAATATCGCAATCGACTAACTGACGATCATATGTCATCATGCTTGCGATTAGCACTCAGTGATTACGTACCATCTTATGAAAAGTATGCCGATGACATGCAGTGCCACGCTTCAAATTCCAAAGTCATTCCTTAGTTAAGTTTAACACCATATGTAACTCTTTTGTTTTATAACAATCAATCAACTCGCAATTTTGAATAACTATGAGTGTTTTTATTGATATTATAGAGATGAACCTAACTAAACCTATCCCAAATCTAGAATAAAATAATGTATATTGTGCGGAAAGCTAATATCTATATATGCTAGGTACACCCTACCTAGGTAGGTGGTAGGTAGGGTGTATCGTGTATGTACGACAACCCTGCATCACACATACTTTCGGCTTCTCAGAGTCGCTCGAAAGTAGCCTAAAAATATTGGGGTAGATCACCAGTTCAAGTTCTCTCATTTGCAGAAAAGATCGATGAATCAGAAAATACTGATAAAAAAGCCTTTGTTTTAAATGAAGATTTCATGTTGATTTTTTTTTCGATTTAGAGGAAAAAAATTGAAAACCAATAAAGACCATAAAATAAAAAAGTAATCGACAAATCTTCTTCATTTCAGCTGAGGAATCACCAATTGTAGCAGGTTCGCGAAGTTATCAAACATCCTGTATAATTAAAATTAAATTATTCATCAATTTCAAAATGAATTAATGCTGCAATATCAGAATCATCTAAAAAAATCGTTGGCTTCCAAGTTGAGATTCATTAAACCTATTCATCAGAATTTCTATTCGTGAAAATGGCCCACGATAAAAATAAAAAAAGTAAGTTTCCAGCTTCGTCACTCCATTCAAATGGATAAATAAAAACGCAGTAATTTTCTACGTCTATTATTAAAAGTTGAAACTAACAAAGTAAAAGCTGCAGTTGGAGAATAATCGGTTAAAAAGGGCGCCAGTTGCAGGTAATAATTTCAGATCGTATCAGGGACATTTTTTGCGGTTTTGTTTCTTTGAGTGGAATAATTTTATATCATTTTGTTGGGTCACTAATAGTCACTTAGTATGTCTCTGATTGACGCAAGAATATCATTCCGAACAAAGGAACGTAATTACTACTTATTCCTTGCACCATTGGCGTAGTTTCATGGATGTCATCGTATCTTAGACCTCTTATTTATTAATTTATTCGAATCAAACAAGAGGAAATTACGTGCCAAAAAATAGGAACTGTTTTGCTTATTGTCAAACAGAATGATTGTGCTATCATTTCATTTTCCATTTCAACATGAAATTCGATAGGTGAATGTGGGATGAGATGGCTTAAATCTAACAAATAAATATGAAAGCAGCAGAAAACATCGTGTCAGTACGTGGCATGTATTCTAAGTTTTCTTTTTGGTTTTCGAAGTATTTTTCGTGAAGATTAAGAAACTTATACATTCGTTCGAACCAATTCTGGAAGCAGTTATTCCGATCGTTTGCTGCGACATTCAAAATGGCGTTTTGGAAGGCATCAACAGCTTCTTCTGAAGACTGAAACCTTAGTTAACTATTCAATTGTTTTCAGGGCAGTTTGCGAACTTGCATTGTCTTGGTGAAGGATGATTCGCCGTTCGTGGTTGGTTTTTCGAAGCTTGTCTACAAGTTGATGAACAAATAGTTGTGTACTATCTGCTGTAATGATTTCTTGATCTTTTAAAGAAATTGTTGCTAAATAACTTGTTTCCGAAACAAACATTGCGACAATCTTTTTGGAAATTTTTGGAAACACTTTGGCCACAGATGAATTTTGTCGGTTTGTCTCCTCCTAGGAACACACAAACATGGCGCTTATTTTCTGGCTCTTATGAATAAATCATTCATCAATACTGACAATATTGCCTTTCCAGAGTTAAAAGGACCGAGAGTTTCTAAAAACCAATTCATCCTCGAAACTGTTTGTTCCTTGGTCAACAGATGCGAAAAACCTATTTTTTCACTGAGGAATGAGGGATTGTCTGATATACAATTCAGAATGAACTGGATTCTTGCGTGAATTTAATATATATTTTAGCCAAAGGCTTAATATGATTATCAATGATCCCCTTGAAGATCAATATGAATGACATCCCAGAAAACTATGCCCATAACTTTGCCGCGCCATAGACACAACATTACCATCTTTGGTTCTCCCAAAAAAATGTATCCATGTTTCGTCAACAGATACGAAACGTCATTTATGTTGTGATTGAAAACCGCTAATTACTCCTTCAAAGAGGTTACATGGTTGAGTTTAATGTTAATTCTGGGCTATTGCGGTCCCCATATCTTTTTTTCTTGAGATGTCTACGACCTCAGCCACCTCACGCATTCATTTTCCGATCATCTAATATCATTACATGAGTTTTTTGATGATTTCTAGCATGACGATCTCTGTTGGCCAATCTGGAGTTTGGCGCCATTAAAATTGATTGTTCAGAGCTCTCATAGTATTTATCAAACCTTGTCTTGCTCGCGAAATGCTTAATTAGTTCACAAAACTGTTCTTATCGTTTTTGTTGAAACTTTAAATGCTTTTCTGTGAACTACTTTATTCGTAAGTTTCAAATGATCCTCGTATTATTCTGATGTGATATCAGAAGAAGAATAAGATTTTTTCTCAGAATTTGTAGAATATTGTTTGTCTCGAAATTATGGATCAAACAAGTTTCTATAAAAAAAGAATGAGCACTTGGGAAAATCGAATAAATAATAATAAATAAATATTGGCAAGTGTCTTATTTTAGGCTGTTGTTGATTGTGCAACACATGCACAGCATTGACAATGCTGACTTCTGCTC
The DNA here is from genome assembly GCA_013387265.2 of Cryptolaemus montrouzieri. NCBI lineage: Eukaryota > Metazoa > Arthropoda > Insecta > Coleoptera > Coccinellidae > Cryptolaemus > Cryptolaemus montrouzieri. Next base: position 35,570,532 of record JABFTP020000103.1, read on the forward strand.
TCTTCTTCTTGGAGCGTCAAATCGGCCATTGATCTATCAATGATTAGAAGTCCCTCTGTACTGAAAATATTTTTTTATACTGTTTGGTTCAGGCTCGTCTATACATGAGTATTATTGAAATACGCAGTTTTATCAAGCGTACAAGTGGCTGGATATTCAATCAACGTTTTCCAAGTGGCAATTTTCCATCATGCATAGGTTCTGGGGACAGATTGGTGTCATGGAGCACCTGATTTTGTACCCTCGTGTGCCTTTCAACGGCCAATTCACACAACATTAACCATAATAATAAAGAAAACGCAGTAAGGAAACTCAGGCTTGGCACGACTTTGTCTAGGTTTCATTACTTTTAGAGATAAACAGCTCCATCGAGACCTGGCTAGTTTTTCACAGAATGTTTTCGGTGGAATTTCACTTCTTCTTGTAGAAACGTAGGCATATTAATTTATTTTATTTTTTTTCTTTTTAGGAGTAGTTTTTTATTATAACTAATCTTTCTTTTCTTTTTTTCCTGTTTTGAATCTTGAAAATTAGCAACGGTTTTTCGTATCGACCATTCTCTATTTCTTTTTGTAAACTTGTAAGTATAAGTATAAAAGCCAGTCCAATCTTATCCAGAGTTTTTCCTTTAATTTTATTTATATGCGTATTAAAAGCAGAAGGGGAGGCATTCCCCCAGCTGTGACTGTGGGACGCTATAGGCTAGATTAGGTTAGATGATGTGTCCCACTACGCTGGAGTTTTGCAATGACAGTCGATTTTTGTCAGCTGAGACTGGCTGAGGTTTCTTCATCAGATACTTTAGACCTTTTTTGACATCAAATCGAGCGGATGACCAAGTTGAATAGTTTTTTGTAAAGGCGGTATGCGATCTCTAATAGTTTGGTTGGGCTTTTGTGTCACCACTTACTCCAGATCTTCGATTATCCTAGTTTTTATAGTTTTCCCTTTATGTTGCCATTAAACCCTACCTCTGTACCAAATTTTAGCTCTCTGAGTTTATGGCAAGTACTAGTTCTATTCTGATGATCATGAATGAGTGAGTGAGTGCCATAAAAGCGAATCTTTGCTTTCGCTCAACTTCGGAACTAAATGACCTACAGACTTGAAATTTTGGATTTTGGAGGTTCTCATATAGGCTGGAAATTCGGCGAAATGGTTCCAGTAATAATGGTACTGCAGTGTTTGCTTCGCGCTCGACTGTCATGCCCACTGAAATATAGTAATTATTCTGTGTTGGAGTTCTAGTTATACGTTTCGCTTAATAGTTATTCATGAAAAAGATGAATAAAAATCTTGGATAAACAATTTCCTAGATGGATGCACCACCTATAAATTCAAATGGAATTATTGGTGTTAACTTTTATGATTTGTAACATGCCTTTCGGAACGAAATCATCTACGCCACTGGCAGTTATTACTCGTTCTTTGGATCCAGGTCGCTTAAACATATGCTTCAAATTAAATGATATTAGCGAGATGGATCCTAACCATGTCATTTGTGATTGTGTCAAATTATACTTTTAATACTCCCTCGAACCTCGAATTGGACGATATTAATGTCAGTGGGCATTTCGGTAGATACATCTCTGAAGGGTCCGCTGCGGGGATATGACATTAACCGGCTACCAAAAACTTGGATGAGCTTCTTAGTAAATACCATTTAGGAGTTTCCAAATTTTATCGAAATTCCCACGTAGGTTTCCTTGTACCATGTGAGTAAATTAAATAAAAACGGTATATCATTCTTGACAATTGATTTCTTCTATAATTTGATTGAGGTCGCTACTAGATGGAAATTGATATACATTTTTCAATTAAATCAATGGAACAATGAAGTTCAAATTTTGACAGTATTTACAAACTCATAAGACGTGTTTCACCATACTATGGGTTAATCAGATAAGTAGTATAATTAGAATGAAGATGTGCTTTATATATCACAAAGGTAAAAGCAGGTAATTTGCTCAATAGGAAAAAAATCAAACAGGGTTGCGATAGATTCAGTTTCAGATGAGTAGTATAATTAGAATGAAGATGTGCTTTATATATTACATAGGTAAAAGCAGGTACTTTGCTCAATAGGGAAAAAAATCAAACAGGGTTGCGATAGATTCAGTTTCATTCAATTATTATATAATTAACAAAGTGAAAATCTGTTTCTTGTTAATCAAACTGCGTGTGTTTTGACGATTAAATATTAAAATTTCTGAAAGTTCTACCGCCATAAATTTATCACAACTTACACAAGAGAGTTTATGATACCTGATTTGTGTCCTTTATGAATTTCAGGTATACAGTTTATAATATATCTGCTTCAAGAGTTATCCGTTCAGAAAGCTATATCAAATCATGAAAAGAGAAAAATGACTTTGAATTTAGACTCTGTACTAATCGTTTACGAGAAAACATATTGTCAATCATACTGTTATGAGCAGCTAATTCATGTTGATGCATATGTGCGGAAGAATTTTAAATTGTAATATCTGTACTGGATAGTTTATGCAAAGTGGAAAAATTTCAGGTTTGTTTTGATTATGGATAAATCTAAAAATTAATGTAATTCTCAGTTTCCGTGTCTAGAATAAACTTTGTATTATGGTGAAATGAATTTATGGAGATACTAAAGGAATCTAGTTGTCTGTTTGTGTCTGTTACAAATTATGTCATCTGGATTTCTCAATGTTATTCATGGAAATTTCTGCTAGTAGAGGATTGGAAGGATTGCCAATTATTAAGCCGTTGTTATTCAAGTTAATGTTATCATAGAACTTAAAATAATCATGAGTATGATAAATGAAAGAAAACTTGATATATACTACACAGTGCCTTCATCAGAGCGATACAGAAGTGAATGAAACCAACTTAGCCAACTCACAGAAAATTATTTCCACATATTATAAATGAATTAGTTAACAAAGAACAGAAACTCAAGGCAATATAATTGGTATACCCAAAACTTAAAGATCAACACAGATATAGTAGCCCCACATACGTTGACAAAGTTAACCATAATTTAATACATTTACCGAAAAAGTTCCAGTTGCGTATATTATTCTGAATCAATGATAATTCATCCAAACACATTCAAAATAATAGAAGTAAAATAGATTAAGGAAAGAAATATGGTGTGAACAAACATAGCTGCGGTAGTTATAGTTAAATGGTATTGGTAGAACTTACAGAATTAATTTATTACTATTTTTGAGAAGTATTTGTATTTCCACAAGCAAGACGAGTGGAGGATAACACATCTGTATGTGTTTCCCAAAACTTAACATAGGTTTAATTCAGAATTAAATCTCAACCCAGTACTTCACACAAGATCGTGTGGTTTGGTGCGCTTCAGTCTTCTAATTTTATGTGTGTTGTCTAAAAGTTGAATTGATTCCACATTGGTGTGACTCAACAATCTATTCTCGTGTTTTACCGCGAACTCCTGGATGACCCATTTGATTTCGAGATCGTTGTGCAGTTCTTCGTTGGTGACGTAGCGGTAAGCAATCTTAAAAGCTTATTCTGACATCTCTGTATTATCATTCGATTTGATAATTTAGTGCAACCCCAAATTAACACTAGTCTATTGGCTTTCAGGTCTAGTTGAGAATTTCTTTCGACTAACCAGTACAGTTGTCTTATTTTCAGTTGGATTTGTTTAGCCTTCTGTCTAACATGATGTTTCCAGTTCAATCTACCATCATGATGGATCCCGAGGTATTTCGCATGATCGGCTTGAGGTATAGGAATTTCCTCAAGGAAAATTCTCAGGTTGTTGTCCTTTCGCCGCAACGAAAAATTTACGTGAACGGATATCAAGTTATTAAGCTGCATTTTTCAGTCCCTTGCCAATTTTTATATTTTATTGAGTGATGTTTGTAATTTTACTATTGCACGGGACAAGGATGCGTCTTTTGCTGAAATAATAGTGTCGCCTGCAAATGTACTGTTTCTTCAGTTGTTGGGTATATGACAAATAAAGCAGTGGTCCCAAAACGCTGCATTGTGGGATCCCAGCCAATATTGGTTTGAATGATGACAATGCCTCTTCATGAGACACTCTAAAATGTCTTTCTGAGATATATGACTCTATCAATTAACAGTAGTTCCCAGGCAGGGATCTACTCGTCTTATATATCAAGCCTGCATGCCACACCCTGTCAAAAGCTTGTACTAAATCTAGGAATGCGGCAGGACAATATTCCTTTTCTGCAAAAGCCTTTTCAATGACAGCTGTCACTCTGTGCACTTGTTAGATTGTGGAATGATGGTTTCGAAACCCAAATCAGAAATCTGGTATCTCTATGAGTGGTTTATGACGTTTCAACAATAGTTTCTAGAACAGTTTGGATAAAACAGGTAATAACGAGATAGGTCTGTAAGACTCAACCTGTTCTGCTGGTTTGTCAGGTTTCTTAATCATAATTATCTTTGATGTTTTGAAGCATTCCGGTGAATCTAAAACAGGGATTGAATATATACGAGATCATGATGATTGCTTTACTTGGCAATTCTTTCAACAATCCGGGTGAAATTTCATCGATACAAGGCGCCTTTTTGAGGTTCAGATTGTTGTCTATCTCCTTTGCAGCTTCCAATGGAGAAACTGGCTTTATAGGTATTTCAGGCTGATAAATAGGTGAAACGTTTATGGAAGACAGTAGATCATTTGGTTGAAACACGTTACCCAAGTGTTGCGCAAATAATTCAGCTTTCTGTTTATTGCATCTGATCCATTCGTTGTATTTTTAATTGGCGGAACACTAACGATTGGTCTCTTGAGTCTGCAAGTCGCTTACCAGAGTGAATAATCTTTGTAAGCTTCCGTGCTTAGATCGCAGAGGTATTACTCGAAGCATTTTGGTTTGAATTCTTTGAACTTTCTATTTGTTTGATTACTTATCTGGTTGGACTTTCCTTTATCTGCAGCATTTCTTGTATTGGCCACTCTTCTTGCCCTTCTCCTTTCTTTTATCATGTCTCTTATTTCAATAGGGTAATTTATGTCATTGTTCGGTTTTTGTTTGGCAACTGGCGTAGCTTCTTTAGTAGCAGACCTCAACTATTCTATTAGATTTCGTGATTGTTGTTCCAGTTTTTCTCTAGTTTTGAGTCTTACATCCAATCTAATTTGTTGTTCAAGTGTTCGTCTGAACGTATTTATTAGTAAGATTTTGTTCTTTTGTATTTTGAATACGTTTTTTAGCTAAAGTTGAGATGACTGGTGTATGATCAGATGATAAATCACACAGGTTTTCAGTTTGAATCTGATAAGTTGAGATACCTTGCGAAATGAAGAGATCTAACAGATCAGGTATTTTTTCGGTATCGCTGAGCCAGTAAGTGGGCTCATGTCTCGAATGATAGTTGCACTTTGTGTTGTTGATAGCTCTTGAAAGTTCATTGCCTTCTCTTGGATTTATGATTCGGGAGCCCCATGCTGTGTGTTTCACATTGAAGTCTCCTACAATGATGAATCTGGGGTTAAGTTTGTGAAATAAATTCGTGTACTTTTCTCGTGTCAGTTTATATCTTGGGGATCAATATATATCTCCTATATTCATTTCGCCACCTTTGTTTTCCATACTGACTATGGTGGCTTGAATTTCATCATCTCTTATTTCCTCTTGTTGATAGCGTTTAATGTTTTGTTTAATAATGATGCCTGTGCCTCCTCGAGCACGACCACTGGGTTGTGTCGTCCAATATACATGATAACCCTTAATTTTGATATAGCTTTTGCTGGAACAATGAGTTTTCGATATGAGCGCTATATCTATATGATAAATCGATAGAAAACTTTCTAGTTCGTAGACCCTTTGATTAAGTCCATGTGATAATTCTTAGAAACGTATTATCAATTTTTGTTTTTGTTCACTCCGCTTTTCGAGGTTTTGGATTTCTCCATATTTGTCACCCTACTCGATAATTGGCTAAAATTTTTTCGGATTTCAGTCGGAAAGTCGCTGAGCAATTCCATCTTGTCTATGATAGTGGGCTCGTTAGTTACAGTGTTTTGTTCTTTCGCTAGAGTTCCCTTGGGTTTTTTGACGTCCGCTGAATAACTGGACGTTGAGGGCATTGCAATTTCTTGCGGCCTATTGTCTCCAGCACCAGTTGAAATTACTGGTTTTTGAACTTTATCGTGTACTTGCTGCAAGCGTTGTACAGCAGAAACTGTTTTGTGTTGAAGTTCTTGTAGTTTTTTCTTGTACACAATACACCCTTTGTAATTGGCTGGATATCCTTTTTCATGGTACAATGCGCATGTTGCTACAGTATTGCGTTGTTTTTTACATTCTTTGGTATTTTGCACACTTGACACATCTCGATTCTCTTTCTCAAAATTTTTCGTATGCCCCAGCTGTTGGCAGTTTGCGCATTGGGGAATACTATAATTTTTTTTTGGGGTTCTACTTTAATCCTACAATCTACTAAATTATTGATTTCGTAAATATTTTTATTATTTTCTTTCTGTTCGAGGTCTATGTAACACAACGGAAACAACAAACGCCATTTATGTCGTTTGATTTTTTGACAATAGGTGTAACATTTGATACTTTATGTCCTAGTTCTTCAAGGTCCATTTTAATTTCATTGGGATCAGTTGTTTATGGAAATTCTCTAATTACGACTCTTTACCATCTTTCACTCTTTAATTTATAAGTATGAAATTCTAGCTTATTATACGGACTGTTAGCTATATCTTCATTAGCTTGTTTCATCTAAATAAGATACTTCTTGATGTTAAGATAATCTGTTTCGTTATTGACTGTTATGTTGATATCTTGGTTAGACAAAGCTTTTAACCATACTTGGTTAGTCATTAAACTCTTTATATGCGACCTGAAAGTGTTAAAATTTTCAATATTGCTCACCTTCATGGGAGGAGGCAGAAGTGGTTTGTCTTCTTGCTTCTTTTTTTTGGTACCTATTTCTTTTCTTGTAGGTGGTGAGGGTGTCAGTTCGGATTTTTTCCTCTTTTTATGTTTTTACCCATTGACTTCAGTTCATTTATTCGATGCGTCAACTTCATTTTCCAGTTCATCTTCGTCGGTGAAATATTCTTCGGACTCCAATTTCTCGGATGTCTCCTGTATACCACCTGTTTCCACAGATTGAAGTTGAGATTTGATTGCTAACAGCTCATTTTTTATCTGCAGCAGTTGTTGATTTAATTGTTTATTAATCAATCGCATCTCGCTGTTTTCTTAAATTAGCACATCTGGATCTAGCGCGTTAACTGCTGAAACCTACAGAAATGTCAACATTAGAATCAATGAACACTATTGTAGTTTCATCAATAAAAAAACAAATTCTAATCAAGCGAACAATTTAATTGAATAAACTCATAATTTCTACCGAAATTTCAAAATCTCACAATCATCTAATAAGAAACTTGATATCAATTTCTGAAATTCTATATTATTGAATCAACAGGTAGATTTTAACAATTATTCCCTTTTACTCAATTTGTTTTCGGCTGGTCCAATGGACCACAGGAGTGTGACGTAACGACGGCCATTTTGTTGAAGCAGGTCAGTGTCCACTTTCCAAACAAAGTTAGAAGCAGTGTTAATTTCCATAAGGACAATTTCAAATCGTGATTATTTTTTATCCAGGAAGTTCCTGAACATGTGAGTATATTTTATGATTGAATTATGTGATAAATTAAAGAATTTCACTAATAGCCAATTCTTATGCTCGTAAGAATATGTATTTAGACCTAGTTATTGAACTAGTGAGGTTAGGATCTGTAGATGATTATATACGTTTTACATATTTGGTGTTTTTGAAACTATTTCAGAAGAATTTTCAATGGCATCTAAACATGTTCTCAATTTATCCTCAATTTTGGAGTTCTTTAAAGACGATGCCAAGCTTGTAGCTCGAAGAGAAAATGCTGTAGAGTCCGGTCATGTGAAAGACATGGCATTTGATGGAGAACTTTTCATCATTCGCGGCAATGTTCATGCTAGCATGCGGGATCGTTTATATAAAGTAGAGGTATGAGACCAAAGTAGCGAATGTGTTCTGTAGCATACTAAAAAAATTCATTTTCTAGATAAAACTTGACACAGACAAGTGTATCGAAGAAGCCAGTTGTACATGCCCAAGAGGTCAGTTGGTGTGTCATCACATGGCAGCATTGTCGATTTTTGGTTATCACAATATATCTGTAACAGATATAACTTGTACATGGAAGAGCAGAAAACCTCATACCAATGCAGTACAAACTATCCATGAACTCTATTCAACAAAGCCACATACTTCTACGAATGGTATGCTGAGCGAGGAAAATATGTTAAAGTTCAAATCAAACCTCGGAAAATTACAAAATGCTGTAGGATTCACATGGCTTTTGAGAAGTGATCAAGCCTATTCAGAAATTGTCGCTGATGTTGAATCAATAGTATTTCCTCAAGAATTTTTGGAGGTTGATGATAAGAGGATGTTTCTTGAGAATGCACTGCTGGTTACGGAAGAAGTTATCAAAGAGATTTCCAACAAAACTGTGGGACAGACATCTAATGAGAATTGGTTAATTATTAGAAAAAACGTTTGACCTCTAGTAATTTTGGACCAGTTCTAGCAGCTATAAATCTGCAATATATTCACTCTCATTGTTTAAGAGATTGACAGGTAATCATTTAGCATTGTATATCTCATTTCAGTATTTACAATTGTGGGTTTCAGAGAGCTACACTTTGGACGGAGTTAAGGCAATTCAATGGGGAAGAGATCATGAGAAAGATGGTATAAGGGTTCTTGAGGAGAATAGAAAAGTACACGTAACACCTACAGGATTGTGGCTCGACCAGTGCGGCTTCATTGGAGGAAGTCCAGATGGATTAGTTAATGATGACGGCATTGTGGAAGTAAAGTGTCCCTACAAATTGAGATCTTAATCTTCGCTCTTGGAAGATCTTCAGGACAAAAATTATATATTATTTCTCAATGACAGCAATGAAATTATGATAAACAAAGGCCATCATTATTTCCATCAGATTCAGGGCAACCTGTTTCTTACCAAACGCAGTTTATGCGTTTTAGTCATTTGGACTCCAAAGAAATCTATTATATATGATATTCATGTTGAAGATAACTGGCAGACAAACATAAATTTGTTGAAAAACTTTTATTTTAATGAATATGTAAAATTTCTATCAGGAAATAAAAACTGATCAAATGATATCATTTTTGTTTGAATTTCTTTAAAATTTGTGACTTAGAAATTCTTCAATAATGTAGAAAACCTTGTTTGAGGTTCTTTTCAATTTGTCCTTGAAGAACTCATTGTTGAGATTTTTGAGGTGATAAAAAAGCATGTTGTACATTTTCATACCATGAATTGAAAAGAATGTTGTGTTGTCTTGAGTCATATTTGTGATAATCTAGCTGAATGAAACACTATGAATATAGACTAAATTATATTACTTACAACTTAAGAAAAATATATATAACCATAACTACTCTCAAATTTACAATTTTATTATTTATTTATTTATAATTTATTAGTTGTTTTCCTCAATACTAAATGATTCTTCAACCTTTCGAATCAACGGGTATTGAAAGTTTGTCATACCTAATAAATAAATGAGGCATGTGGAACAAGGTTTGGGGGAATCAAACTCAAAATTTTGTAGCATTCAATACGCCTTATGGCACGTTCCACATGAATTCTTGCTCTTGCAATGCTTCTAGTTTGTACCACTTGCTGAGCTGTAAATTGTGGTGTTGATAAAAAAGGAGATACATTTAAATTTATTCCTTCGGGAAGTAAATCTGTAATTAGAAATCCCTTGTCTGCAATTATCTGGTACAAACCACCCAATAATACCACAATGCTCCACAATTTTTTTATCAGACACTGAACCAGGATACAATTTACTCAAATAAGTGACGACACCATTTGGAGCTACACCGACCAAGCCTTTGAAGGTGTTTCTATGCTTGTATGAGCTGTACGTAGCCTTTTATTTTTCCATATTTCTTGGTTGATGGCAATATACTTCTGTACAATCTAATATAATTCGACAGTTTGTAAAATTGTTGAAGCAAGAGGGCATACATAATTTATTTTTACTTCTGCTAGGATTTTCTCCATAAATATTTTAAAATAGTTTCATGCAGTGCATACAGCCATGTATGAAAAATATTGGCTACTGTTTTAGCACTAATATTGAATCTAACAGCTAAATCATCATTGAGGAGGTTTAATTTCAATTTCATCAATGTTAATAATAATTGATCAATTTTAGAAAGTTTTGCAACTGTCCAACTCTGATAGTAATTCAAAGGTCATGAATCCATTAAATTAAATAGGTTCATAAAAATTTCCTCTGTTGGTATACCTGTGTATAACAGAATATGCGCATCATTACCCTGGATATGGGCATATGAAAAACTTATGGATAATTTCTCCAGTTTTTCACTGAGTTTTTCATTTTCTTCTTTCAAAAAGTAATTCTCAGCTTCTGTGGTCGCAGAGAAGTTTATTGCTGGAGTGTCCTCTGAATAGCTAGGATCATCTTCCTCTTCTTCATTTCCACGTTCCCAACAAGGAATGGGGCTTATTGGCAATTTTGCGTGAAGATGAGAGCTTGCATGAGAAGTAGAGCGCATAGATAATTCATCTTCTAGTATTTGAATACTAAAAAGTAACTAGGTAAAAAAAGAGGCATTATTAACTTTGAGTTGACTTACTTGGACTTCTCAGCTTTTGGTCCACTTGCTGAAGACAAATCACTGAAACGTTTCGTTTTATTGTGCTCAAAAAGGGTTGGTCCATTGTTCCTGTCCTTATCAATAAAATGACATGAACAAACTAAGGAATAACGAGACGGTTGTTCATCTTCACGCCTAAAATTGAAATGATATTAAAATATGATTCATTTTCCTTCCACCATATCCATTCACCTCAGTAGGGCTATCCATCTCTTCCTCTCAACTTCGTCACTTGGAAATACAAAAAACCGGCATCTATCTCTTTCGCTATAGTGCTTACAATCAGGTGCAAAACACATAACCATATTCGAATCTAGAATGAAAAATAAATTAGAACAATTATTGCAACTCCAAAATCCTAACCTCACAAATTCAATAAATAGGGCAAATTACATATTTTTAGGACGTAATGAGTTTACTCTTTGTCAAATTCTTCAATTTATCACATAATTCAATCATAAAATGTACTCACATGTTCAGGAACTTCCTGGATAAAAATAATCACGATTTGAAATTGTCCTTATGGAAATCAACACTGCTTCTAACTTTGTTTGGAAAGTAGACACTGACCTTTCCCAACAAAATGGCCGTCGTTACGTCATTACTCCTGTGGTCCATTGGATAATAGTTCTGTGTACTGCCAAAGGCGGTTTTACTCACTTTCATTCAAATATTATAGATAATAATGATATATGAATTTTTGTACCTCTGTTTTCTGTTTGTATATATCTGATGAAGGCTAAAGTCGTCGAAAGAAATAAGGTAAACAAGTGTAAATCAAATATTTTTATTTATCATTTGAAATAGATTTGCGTCAATTAACGATCACTAGTATTTGATTTTAGATTCATAAGTTCTGATTGAATAATGGGATTCACTCCAACTTGCCAATATAATGAAAATTTGAACATGATTGTTTTATTTAATTAAGAAGAGGCTGTTATTCGTATTAGGGAACGAAAATTTTGTTGTATAAAAATTCGTTGATACCTGAAATTTTTTGTTGGTTATTAGATAAACAATGAAAAAAAGACACGGGATGAATTTCATCAGATTACTAGACCAAGAATATTATAAACTAGATGTGTATTGAACCTCTTAATCCTTCGACATCGTAAAAACCGTTAACTAGCCATCTACAAACAAAGACCAGAGTTGAGGGCATTTTAAATTAATGGAAATTACTTTAAAAAGGCAGAGAGAGCTCATTAAGTTTAATAATAATTCTTGATTAAGATCCCCTCGACGATTAGCTGTAAATTGTTCCCATTACGGCAATTTTGTATTTTTAACTGGTGCATACATTACGTGTTCACTGAATACATTTAAGATGAGTATGAATATACTCGTTTAGCGGAAACTCTATTTAGACGTTTGTTTCGTTTGATGGCTACTAAACTTTAAGCGTTGCATAAATTCATCGGTTTCGATTCACTCGAACTGAAGGAAAATGAAATTATGTTGCAGTTCGCGATTTGAAGAATTTGACCGAAAACAACTACTAATATTATGCCGAATGATTCGTGTAGGTCTAATTTTCACTCTTAATCTAGTAGAATGTGTAAAGAGAGCATCATATATAAATTACATATTTCTACATATTTTGACATATTTTACATATTTTTACATATTTTACAGATTTTTATCATATTTGAACATAGATTCATATTTCACAGTAATGTTACATATTAAATGAGATAAAAAACACAAGGTTTTACTTTAATCTACACTTTATTTGAAAAAATTCGACGACGTTTCGCTGACACAGCAGCTTTATCAAGAATGACAAACAGATTGAAGAGTATGGTATTATAAACAAATCGTAGAACAAGTTGGATGAATAACAGGAAAATCCACACCGAGCCATTGTACAGTTAGTATGGAAGGTAATAAAAACTAATTAAACAAGTTAAGTAGGGGTGAATAATTCACATCTACCTGCTCATTCAAAAGCTTGTCCGAATGTTTGTATCTATTTATTTCTAATGCTTCTAGGAGATCTAATTTTAAACTTTTTGATTTTATATGTAATATGTCAAAGTTTTTATTGAATGAATGGTTTTCTTTTATTAAGTGGTTTGAATAATTTGAATCAGATTTATTTTTATCGAAGCTACGTTTATGTTCAGATGTTCTTATGCCAAAACTCCTATAGGTCCTACCGATATAAATTTTATCACAAGAACCGCAATTGAGTTTATAGATTCCTGATTTACTTGACTTTTCAATACGAGATTTATTATTTTTAATATGTTTACCTAAGTTATTAGAAGTTTTGAAAGTTATATTAAGATTTTGTTTGACGAGAAAGGATTTAATATTTGTACTTGCAGAACCGCAGAATATTAAACTGTTGAATATTTTATAGTCTTTATGAATAGGATATACTTCATTTATTGCTTTCTGATACAGTTTTTTACGAATGATCTACATCAAGTAACGGCCTCCACAATTCAAATGTTACATATTTTCAAAAATTTTCGCCATATACCTAGATTCCATACTTAGATCATGTTCCTTCCAAGGATTGTGAATCAAACAATTGAAAGCTACATTATCCATCACTCATTAGGGCATTTGTGTCGTGAATATGAATGATTATTAAACTATAATTCGATAACCTGCCATATTCTTTTCTTCAATTCAAATTACTTAATAGGAGGTAAAAGATTAGCGGCATATTTTAGCTTTTTCTAATTTTCACAAGAACTATTTCGAATCTTTCAGTGTTGAAAAGACAGTTTGAAAATGCCGAAAGTGAAGTTTGACGCGAAATGGATCGAACCATACCCAAAGATGACCATGGATGGAGAAAGTTTATTTTATTATTATTATTATTATTATAATATTATAATATGGCCGAAGAATTTCAATAATTTGCTTATTTGAAAACTAGATTAATAACATGGTTACATAAATGAAGATAATGAAGAATAAATTCCTAAAAGTAATTGAAAATACAAGGAAGCACTTAAATGTTGGAATAGTAAAATATAACAAATAGAGACTGAAAATAATAATCCGAAGTGATTGTCTAGTTATTGAAAAATTGGGTGATAAACCAAAACAATAGAATAGGAAAATATTACAAACTGAAGCTGAAAATGTTAAATACAAAGTGATTGCTTAGACGTGGTCATGGAAGGTGAGTGTACAGTTAAAGCTGGAAGGTTATTCCACTTGTCGAGAACGCGATTTACTGAAAAATTTTGCCGAACTCTTGTCTGAAATATTTCCTTCTTCAATTTATAAGAATGATCTCGAAGACGCTGGTCTGTGTTAGGTGTAAACATATATTTAAAATCTTGCAGATCTCCGCACAGCACTCTATACACAGAGATTAGGTCATGTCTCACAAGTCTATCCTCAACACTGTCCATTCCCAGGAGTCTAAGTATGTCATTGTATGATGGTCGAATGTTGCCGTAGCCAGTTCTTGTAGCGCTTCGTTGTACAGACTCAAGCAAGTTCCGGTCACTTATAAGGTCAGCATGCCAAACCAGTCCTCCAAATTTCAATAAGGGTCGAACGTATGTTTGATATAGTTTTGCAAACACTTTTTTCAAGAGAAACAATTTGCTGTTCGCATTTTCACAAATGCTAGAGATATGTGCAGACCAGTTCAAGTCGCTCGTAACCAAAATTCCAAGATCGTTATGTTGGGTGACTTTCTTCATGTTGTATCCATCGATTGTATAATTCAGCCTACGGTTTAACCTGCCAATGTGAAGCACGACGCACTTATCAACATTTAAAGGAAGCATTCATTCGTTACACCATTTAAATATGAAATTTAAATCGTTTTGCAGCTGGTTATGGTGTTAATTGGGGTTGCAGTAAAGCTTTGTGTCGTCCTCATACGAAACAAACTGTGATTCCAAATTTTGTGAAAGATCTAACGTGTAAACGAGGAACAGAATAGGTCCCAAAACAGAGCCTTGCGGCACACCACTGATTACAGGCGGCTTATTAGATATAGAGTCACCAATATGCACGAAAAAGTCTCTTTGCGCACTTCATGCTGATTGAGTTTGAGGGGAAGTCTTATTATAGGAACTCTATCGAAAGCACGAGAGAAATCTAAATATATTATGCCCAGAGCAGCGTCCTTGTCCAGTATATTACTCCAGTCATTCATGGATTGGAACATGTTGGTCACTACTGACTGCTTCTTCATGAAGCCGTATTGACGGGGAGAAATTATAGAATGGATTATTAGGAATTTCACTAGTTCATCAGCTATAATTGACTCCATAATTTTCCTATAGTGGATGTTGAGCTCACAGGACGATAGTTAGATGGGTTCAATTTGTCGCCTTTTCTATAAATGGTAGTCACTGATGCGGATATTCAAGGGGATGGTTATTTTCATTAGATGACTGGGTCATAATTAAGCTCAGTGGGAAGATCAAGCTGTCGACACACTTCAAACACAAAGCAGATATTCCATCAGGTCCGGGAGAGCAGGAGGTTTTGAGTTTAGAAATTTTGAGTTTAATTTTTTCGGGATTGGAATGCACTTTTCTAATATTCTGTTAACTTGCTTATGAATGTTTGCTGGTGGCTCTTGAGTGTAACTGTCTACAAGACACTGTGCCATTACTTCAGCTGATTCACTTGGATCATTACAAATGATTTCCGATCCATCTTTTAGTAAAGGAACAGAAACCTTGGAGCTTAGGTGAGATCGTATATACTCATAAAATTTCTTACTATTTTTGAAATCTGTCAGATCACTTTCGTAATTATGTCCAGCTCTCACAATATCCTAACTCAATTTATTTGAAAAGTTCCGATGTATATTATAATCTTCACTAGCTCTTATACTTTTGATTAGGTTGGTATCTATTCACGGTTTCAATTTATTAAACCGTGAACTATTTTGTGAATTGGCAGATGTGAAAACGTTGCAGAACTTATTCCACATAGCTTCTATACTACGATCTACAAACATGGCATTCCAATCAACTTCAGATAGTTGTTCATTCATGTTATCGAAACACGTTACCTTAAGCTCTTTCCAGTTTTTGTTAGGTGTGTAGGACTCCATGAATATCTGTAAAGAAGTAGAAAGGACAACATGGTGAGATTTTGCGATTGGGGGCAGATATTCAATGTCTGATAGCAAGTCTGGATCACTGGTCAATATCAAATCAAGCACATTATTTCGATAGTGTGTAGGCTGAGTAATCATTTGAAGCTTAATCGAGTTAAGCAATTTCACCAAAGGATGATCATCCCTATTAATTGAATTATTCTCAAGTGGTCAGGAGAGAGTGTAGGAAAATTGAAGTCACCAAAGATTAGGACATTTTTGTAAGAATTGGTCAACTCAGCAATAGTATTACACAACAAAAGAATGTCTTCTCTCGTTTCTATGTGATCAGGGAGGCGATAAATACACATCAATACTATAGACATATTTAATGAATTCAGTTTTAAGGCGATGATATCAATCTTATCACAAACAAACGGGAGAATTTCAATAGAGAAATATGATAAGATTGATTCTTGAATATATATGGCAACCCCACCGCCTCTCTTATAGCAGCGATCTTGTCTATATAAACGGTAACCCCTACTATTAATGAGAGAATCAGGTATCTGTGAGTTTAACCAAGTTTCTCTCAAACATACAATACTTGGTTTCAGCGACTGAATAAAAACATTTAGATCATTATCTTTGGATAGAAGAATCCCAAATTTGTATATATGATAAGCCAGTCTACTAATTGTGAATTCAGTTATTTGTCGGTGCTGTGTTACACTTTGTTATGCTCGGAATTCCATTTTGGTATTTTATTTTCCAGTCTAATTCGCCCTTATCCTTTTTTTCCTGAAGTTCCCTTCTCAGATTGTTAAGATACTCAATCTGCTTTTCAGTCTTATCATCAACGATTGATAATAGAAAAATTGTGTTCCAACTAGTTTTGACTTATTTTTCAGAATCCGTTTGGTAACATAGTCATTAGAAAGGCTGACTAGACTCAAGGTCTAGGACCGTTCGGTTTTCCCAAACGAAACATATTTACGACCTCTATCGATTCATTACCCTCTTCGATAGTGTTCAAAATGTCAGATACGATAGTTTCGTCTGCCAGTTTTCGCTGATTAGTGCCTCCGCTATTCATCGAATGATTATATTTTTAGCCCTAGCGAGGCGATCGGCCGCCTCCACTGCGAGTTCCTCGAAAGTACGAGGTTGTATCGTAGTGGAAACGGAGTCTTGTTTCTTATCGATAGTTTCCATAATACTCATGCGCAAATCATCAAACATAATCTTCAGGGAGGAAAACTGCTTCACATTGGCTCCGCAAGAAATACAGATGATTTTGAGACATAGCACCTCATTTCTCGTGAGGCGCGCGTAGTCTTAGCCCTGATCGGTGCATGCTATATGCACTCCTTGCGATCAAGCATCACATTGAAGATGTTGATCCGTTCCACGGATATGTTGTGAGTAGTTGGCGCATTTCTTATCACTCATGATGAACCGATCAGGTGTTACAACCAGATGGACAAAAACTGAATCGGTATTCGAACAGAATGAATCTTCTCCACGATGTCTAAATTCTCCCAAACAAAAGCAAATAATTTTCAAAAGACTCACGATTTGTCTCCTTCGAGGAGACAGCTTGAAAAGGACGTCCTTATGCTGCCTTCTAAGGGCACCACTTTCACTTTGAATTGTCAAGTTTAAGACAGAGCGATTATTCAGCGTTCACCACATTTTGTTTCCAAAGTATATTCGCAGATCATAAGCACAACGTATTCATAAAAATGTTTCTCTCTTTTTTCCTTTTATAAGTAGGGTGAGAGAATACTCTTCAAAGGGCCGTATCACGGCCGTCTCTATACAAGGCCGGAGCTGATTATGTGGCAACAGCGCGTGACGTCACACTAATAGGGTTACTTGACATTGAACTAGCAAACAGTTTATATGGCGTGGGTATTTTAAAATGAATTCGCATGCATTTAAATGATACTATAATATGAAAACACTTGGAAACATGCACTTACAATGACAGAGCAATGTGTAAGAAAAATATTAATAATCTCAAGAGAAATGGGTAACTTAAAACAACAATAGGTGAATGATTTGAAGTACAGTAAGAAGTTTCCGTTTTTCTGGAGCACTCAGTTGGAGTTAATTTTTACTTTAGTATAATTATGAAGCAAGATGTTAGACATAGTTTTCAATAAGTTGTTGATAACATCCTTAAACTGTAAGCCACAAACAGTTATCATAATATATGTGGGAGGATAGCCTGGTGTTGAAGAGAGTAAAATCAAAACTTTTAATTGTTAATTGAATGAGGAGTTTACGTTTATTTTCGCATTTTAGAAAATCCATTTCAATTTCATTCGATATTAAATGATTCATTACGTAATATATATGCTTACCAAGTAAAAGCATTGTATCAGATGGAACAGAGAGCCCTCCCCTATTCAAATCATTTGAATATTTAAAATTATCTAAATCATCCTCAATTTGTAACTGCGCTTGTGTTATAAAATTCGTGCACATTTCACAGAAAGCAAGTTCATTTTTTATTTAAAAAGACGAATTCAAAAAGATGATTAATATTTTTCACCAGATTTGTAACGTTGAGTTGAAGTGCATCACATCCCTTAACATACTTGTATCTAATTGATATATTTACTAATTGCGACCATCTATTAATTTTGCCACACCATTAAAACCCAATTCAAATCTTCTTTAGATATATAACAGTTGTTTGTACATACCTCAAACTATCTTGCACTTTAATACAGACAGGTACCGTTGGCATATTTTCCAAACCAACCTGATAAAAACAAACATTATCTCTTAAAACTTCACACTTTTTGCCTAAAATTGTCAAAGAACACTGTAAAATCGTTAATAATGTCTCCACACGGCCATTGTTTGATTTTCTGCTCACCTCTTTGTAAGAACATTTCCTTTCGGACATAAGGTCTTTCCGTACTTCTGGTAATTTCTTGCTTATATGAGAAGGTACATTGGGAAATAATGTGGAAACTACCCCAGGTACCAGTGTATACCTCGATCTAGAAATAACCCTTTCCTGGCCTGTCGAATCCACATAATTCTCTTCTTTTAAAATGAAATGAGGTTCAAAATGTTTTTCACGAAAAAAAGTTTTTACCAGGTGTCCAGTTTTTCTGGGCATGTTTTTCATCCTAGTATTCCTCAGCAAGTCATCCTTTGGAAAATTAAAGACTGATACTTTTTCGTTTTGCGATTTATAATTGCTTTTACAAGCAGGCACTACACAAGTTTCGGCATGTTTAGAGTCTCTGAACAGGCTCTAAAGTAAACAGAACTAGGCAGACACCATATACAGATGAATAGGCACCTGATTATCCAAACTTGAAGTGATTTTACACTCAAATGAATACAATTCACAATGAAAACTTTAGATCGTTCAACAATGCTTAAAACTTCCGAAAACAAATAAAATACGAATTATCTTTAACGTGCTTCAATTAACTGTAAACAATGGCACGCATGATGCGCACTCAGTACGGGCCGTCAATAGCCCTGCTAGTATTGTTGCCAATTCTCAGCAGCTCCGGTCTTGTATAGAGAGGGTCATGGCCGTATTCATAGGAATAAGGATATGCTCAGAAGTAAAAGGTAAAAGTATAAGGTTAGATGAAAAGTAAAATGTTGAAGTAAAATATATCATTCTTTTTATATTCATAATGATTACCTTATACTTGAGAGGATATCCTGCTCGTTCAAGTAGAAGATTGACACTGAGCGACAAGTAAGGACTTGTCTGAAGTGATGCTACTCCCTCTTTCACTGCACTTTTGGATTAGGTAGGTACTCAGTTGTGAATACATTTTCTATCGATTCGTATTGTAAAACTGCCTTTTCCATGCTCAGAAATTGAAAGTGAAATTGATGTTATGGAAAATGTGAATAATGAACTCGGATTCTTGGCAGAAGTGGTGGCTGTTTCTCATGTTAGATTTGCTAAGTGCTAGGTTAGATAGACATTTGGCAAACCCATTGATACAAAAGGTATTTTGATGAAACTGAACAAGATGAAATCCAGATCAAAGAAGAAAACAAGCCTGAAAAAACGGAGAATAAAGCAATAACACTGTTACATTGGGAAAAACAGTTACTTGAGGCTATGGAGGGAGACAGCAATCCAACGATTGGAAAAATAAAGGGGGCAATTCAAATTGGTATGAATGAAGATGGGAACCTTCAGGTGAAAAGGACTGAAAACTCTTCAGAACTGATAGACATCGGACCCGGAGCATCATTCAAGCAAGTGGAGAGCGATGGATATTTCGATCTACCAGGTACTAGCTCCATGGCGCCTAAATCGTTAGTGCTACCACCCAAAAAATTATCTCAACTGACTGACTAACAGAGAACTACAACGCTTGGTTCTTTCACAACATAACCAAACTAGTATTGTGCAGAAGCAATATTATGAAAAGGGCCTCCCAAATTCAAATGTTATGAGAAGACTCTGACCACTCTCCTCAATCTGTTTTTCTCTCATAAATTTTCACCATTCTGCAATGAAAAAAAAATACCAATAGTAGATATATTTCATATCATTAAACTTTTACTGATAAAGCAAAATAAACATTAGAACTATTTTAGTACGGGCAAGATGGTGTACACCATACCCCGCCTTGCCCTCTCATGTCCAAATAAATTAATTAATGAACCTCTAAAAACAATGCTTTCGCACACAAATAAGCAAGTACTTACCTGCTCGGAAATTCCTTGACCCATGTGAATAACTTTACAAGTACTTCGAAATGCTGTTATTCACAGAACAATCACGGTGCAACCAAAATGAAAGAACGCTAAGAAAATTGCCAAATAGAATTTTCTCCACATAATGAACAAAAACAGTGGCGTCGCTCTGTCACTACTCCTATTTTGGCTCATGCGCAGAAACGGTCGTGATTGGTCAAATGGTTTCCAACATAAGACGGGTCTTGTTCGCCACCCCTTCTTGCCAACCCTTTCCCCTACTCAAAAAACATTTCAAATGATATTTATACTTTAGATATTTTCCAAAGCTTTTAACATATCTTCGAAGATTCATTACATATATACGTACATATTTTCACATTTCGGTCTGATATATAATACGCTGTTTAGTGATTAATAATAAGTAACTACAGACCTATCCAACTTTTCAGAGATTCTCGAGATCATTTTATATAACTTCATATCCTTGATCAGAAGTGAAATTAAGATTGAGCAATACGGTTTATTACCTGGTAATTCTGGTATAAGCAATTTTGCAGTTTTATCCATATGCATAATCGAGATCTTGGACTCTGTCGAAAAATCTTGCGATAGAATTGATCATCATATTGCTGTTTAAGATTAGGTTCTGATTCTTAAAAGAATTGGTCACTCTTTTTGGGTCCTACATAATCGACCGTCGACAGTTCATATAGACGTTTTCGTTTCATTTAATTTGCTGCTGCATCTTGGTCCTTTGCTCTCATTATGTTCGTTAATTTCCTCTTCCATTGTGAAATCTTGCTGATGGTAATGAATTCAGTGTCCAGATAGTATGCGATTAATTGTCTGGATTTCGATGTGTTTGGGTGCTGTGTTGTAAGTTAGACTAGAAAAAAAAAACCGTTTTTTTCGATTATGCCATAAACAATGGTATGCTGAAATCTAAGATTCTCTCTTATAACTCATATTAATTATTCATTCGATTCCGCCTCAAAGTCATACTGATTTATAATTCGCAATGGAAGTTTATTGCCAAATCATCTACTTTGATGCTCCTTTCCGAAACTTTTGTAGAATATCATCTGACATCTCATTTACTTTTGTAATACTTATCACTTGGAGGCTATTCAAAGAAATTTTTCGACCATTTTGTCTCGAGAGAAGTGTTTACCCTAACAAGGGTATGATCAGGTGAGCACTTAAATAGATTCGGAGCTACAACTGAAAATAAAAAGAGACATGGTCACAATGAAATTCTTACACAAACTTTCAAATAATCAACTGAACTGCCCTCCTATTCTAACTCAATTTGAAATTTTCAAGTTTCAAACTCAAAATTGTTTTCTCTCAATATGATGAAAGCAAATTTGCTCTAACCAACTCAATAATATTTATGTACTATAGTTACAAATTGACTATGATATTAATTTTGACTTTTTTCAAATATTAGTCGTGTATACCACATGTAACTGAAAGTAGAGCCACCCCTGTAACTTTTTTTCTATTTGGAATATTTTGATGAAATTATACAATTATACAGAGAGCGCTATCCGGAAAGACTTCATCCGAATAGAACCTATTTCTCTAAAGTTGAACGAAAATTTCGTGAGGTGTATCCTGTTGGAGAGGAGGATTTCGTTATCGACGAAAATACCGAAATAGACGCATTGACATTTGTTCATCTTAATACAACCACATCAACAAGAGAAATTGTAAACATAAGTACTTCTCATTTAAATGTCAATTACACCAACACCTGTATGTTAACGATAATGTTAGGCGCGACTTCAGTAAAAAAAAGTACTGTGTTTTAAGAATTTTACTTAATATAATTATAATTATTATAATTAATATATTAAGTAAAATTCCTAAACACATTACTTGTTTTTATTATTGATAATGGAATTTTACCAAGTAAAAGCCTCCCAAATTCAACTGTGAAAAGTACCTAAGAAAAATGGAGGGGTATCAACAATATTCCACATTTTATTCAGCGACGAATCATGTTTCACGAACAATGGAATGTTAATAGGCAAAAAATACTGGTCGCAACAAAGTGAGCACAGATATCAAGATGAAAACTTCCAAAAACGTTTTTGGTTCAATGTCTGGATGGGGATGATGGGATGATATTTAATAGGGCCTATAATTTTTAAAGGTTCATTGACAGGGGAGAGATAGTTGGAAGTTTTGGGGACCCAAATACAGGATGAATTACAAGTTGCCATTAGCTGTTGTGAATGAAATATATTTTGAATTAGATGGTGCACCTCCTCACATCACAAGGGAGTTCTAGCGAAATTTTTTCCCGAACAATGGGTACAAATGGTCCCATAAGATAGCCAGCTAGACCGCCAGAGTTGAGTCTACTAGATTTCTTCCTGTGGGGCCATGTGATGAATGAGGTTTACCAAGCACCTGTTAGAACCCAACAAAAATTGAGAACCGTTTGAGACAGGCTATTGCAGGCATAACAGCCCAACAGTTAACGAATGTTGTTAGGGGAACCATCAATCGTGTGCGATGTTGTGTTCGTGAGAATGGTGGTATTCTTGAACATTTATTATAATTATTTCGTTTTCGCTGTTCGCTCTTTGGTTATTAACTTTGACACCTCGTAAAAAATGCGCAATTAAATTTTCAGATACAATCTTGTATTTTCGTGACAGGAGATGTTGAGCCAAGTCAATTGCCACTGTTTAAAGCATTCTAGAACAGAAAATGAAAAACGCAGAAAACGAGATTGTGTTTTGTTTTTCTTTCAAAAATATGTCATTGGGTCGTAGGATGAGATAAGCAATTACAATAAGCAAAAAAATATAAGGTGTCCCGTTTGAAAATCAAAATTTGGTATCGTTTTCGGCATAACCGGAAACCAAATTTCAAACATATTAATGGTATCAAATTCAAAATGTTGTCTTCTATCCGATTCCCAAATTTCATCAAAATATTCCAAATAGAAAAAAAAGTTACAGGGCAGGCACTAGCTTCAGTTAAACTCGGTATGTGGACGTATCTTTTTGAATCGCTTCCGAGTTATAACTATTGTTATTTTGCATTTTTAGTTTCTCTTCATAGGGTTATTTCGTTGTATATATTATTTATTCAACATATTTTCACATAAACTTGTACATCTTTTTTTCTTTTTGTATTAGGGTTTTATACATTTAGAAAATTAAGGACACACTGTACTTATGATTCTGACTAACTACAGGTCCGTTTTCAAGTTGATCGACTGAAGATGTCTATCTTTCGTGAGTGTATATAGTCTATGAGATTCAGAGCGGGGGATCGTTGAAGCCAAGCTACAGGACATCTATCAATCAATTTATTGGGATTCAAATGATTCATAATTATTAGTCCAAGATGCATAATTATTAGACCATCATGTATAAACTATATTCTTTTTCTACTTGCACAATGCACTTCATCGAAAAAATCAACCAGAGTGTTTTGCAGAAAGTCAAGGTATGCTAGAGAATTCAATCTTTTTAGTCGAATTACTAAGCCCCAATAATCTGCCATCATACTAACCGGCCAAACTATTGACTGAAAGCTTTTTTGGTTTAATTGTCTTATCAGGATTTTCTTCACCTCACACGTGATGCTTGTGGGAATTCAATATAACCTCTAGCGTAAACCCTGCTCCGTCTTGAATAAAATATTTCTACAAAATTCGGCATTCTCAGCTCATCTCTGTGGTAGCCATTGGCAAAATTCGATCCTTCTGTGTAGACCTTCAGCTTTGAGATCTTATATCCTCGGGATATGGTAGGGTTATAACAGTTGTTTATAAAAACTCTTCAAACAGTCGCCAACCTATAGAAATAGTTTTCGAGTGTTGATTCTTTGATTATGAACTTCACCAAAATAAGTTCTTCATTTATCGGAGTCCTGACAAACCGATCTGTTCCAGAATTTTGCTTGGCTGGTCCCTCCAGTTTTACATAACGAACGGGCAATAAAAAACAGAATATTTCTTTGAATGAATACTTCTGTTAGTAAAAGCTGCAAGATAGTCTTCGGGCTTCAACTACATTATCACCTTATTGGTCATAGAGCAGATGACCATCAACCAATTCTTGAAAGGTGTACTGCATTCTAACTTTGGAAAATACCATGAACTACGATTAAATCATCTTCAATTTCTGTGGGTACCAGCAAGATTAGGTTCTACTTAGAAGTACTCGTATTATGATGGCCCAACAGGTTAGGGGCCATTTGAATTATCACCGAATAAAATGAACACTCGGATATTCAAACTCAAAATGACGTAAAAACTACTTCGAAAAACTATTTTCTTAGTTTTTGTGAAAATTATGAGGACACTCACTTAAGTTCTTTCAGAAAACGCGTGCCCCTCATGTATATTATTTCACTCGAAAACGGCTGCTATTTTGAAAAAACTTTATAAGACAAAAAAGTTTCAACATTAAAGGGTATTTTCCATAAATATTCTTCAAAAGACCAATCGCGTAGTACATAACGATTTTGATGGGGTCAAAGGTAGCATGAGCCAGAAAAAATTTATCACCCTGTAGTTCTCGCAAGTAGTGCATACATCTAATGAATTGATGACTGAAATACTTGCATTTCTGCAAATTGTAGTTAGATCCCTTGAAAACTACAAAACTTCAACACCCTGTTTCTCGAAGACGGAGGACTTTTGGATCAATGTTTATTGTTACTTTCGGGCTATAATATTGTGAGATGTGATTCAAGCTTGCGACCTACTGGTGAAGTCCTGCTGTTCACAAGAGAAGATTTGAATTTTTCACTTGGAGGAGATTATGTTTTGGAGGGTAACTACTGGTGTGGATCCATCATTTTTAGACTTGTGGTGGAGATGTATTGGTTGGTGCACTGTATCACTCGCCTAGTTCGAGTGATTCAATTTTTGTTAACGACTTTGAAAATATTTGTGAAGTTTTCTTTTGTACTAATATGAAGGCTATAATGTTCGGTGATTTCAATCTGGACTACTGTGGTAATAGTTACTACTGTAACAAAATGAAGAATCTTTTAAACATGTTCGGGATCAAGCAGCTTATTGATGATTACACACGATGTAAGAATGTAATCTCTACGCTTGTTGATTATGCGCTTGCTAATTTTGATCACGCAAGTGCTCTTGAACATGATGTTCCAAGAATTGCTGATCATTTCATTATTTCTGCTAATATCTGTAATGGTGGTATTGGGGGTAAAAATAAGATATTGATTAAAACTTTGGGCGCAAATAGTATGCACAATATTAACCTGGAGCTGATATCGTGCTATTTTTGTTGCATCCAACCGATATTAATATATTTCGAAAGCATTTCGAAATGTACTGAAGTGGTTGATTTTGTTGCACCCTTGACATTGATTTTGGCCAATGAAAATAGCTTGCTCTATTACGATTTTGAAATGAAAAGAAAAGCAAAATTTCGAGATGAGGTATATAGACGCTTTAAGTTTCTTGGTACGACTGAAACTTGGGTCCAGTACAAGGTTATAAGAAATGAATATGTCAACTTATTAAAACATACAAAGGAAATATTCTATTATAATAAAATCGACATGAATATTAAAAATCCACATAAGATGTGGAAAACATTGAAGATCCTTATTGGCCCAAAAAATGACAATAACTGTTTTAGTAGGGGTATTGAGTTCATTGTTAATGGTGATTACTGAAATTTCTAATATTCATAATATTGTTGGGAATTTTAATCATCATCTTGGAGAGAGGGTTGAAAGTATCGCTGAATTGGTTGCTGGAGTGGGTGAGTGGAGTAGCCGTTACGACCTTGAATGTACCCTGTCTGAGTTCAAGCTGCTTGAGCTTGCAGACCTGGCAAGGGTTGTGAATAACTTAAACGTTAAACATGGTAATGAATTGATTGACATTAGGTTAATAAAGTCAACTTTTGGTACTATTGGACACTTGTTTTTGCACTTTGTTAATAGCTCATTGAGATATGGTCAGTTTCCTCAGGAGTGTTGTTATACCGGTACAGAATACGTTACCGGGTATTGAGAAGTTGTTGGAGACTATTGTATATGAACAGCTATTGGATTATTTGTGCGAGAACAATATACTTATGTCAAATCAATCTGGATTCCGGTCGGGTTACTCATGCGAGTCAGTACTCCATCTCACAATTAGAAAATGGAAGATCTTGATAGATGGGGGTCACTTTGTATTGTATTATTTTTGGATCTAAAACGTACCTTTGAAATCATAAATTGTGCAATTCTGGTTCGTAAGTTAGAAAGTGTTGGTATCAGTGGGTGGGCTCTTGATTGGTTTACAGATTATTTATCGAATAGATGTCAGGTCAGAAAAGTAGGCGACACATTGTCAAACTCATTGCAGAATAATTTTGGAGTACCTGAGGGCAGTGTCCTGGGGCCAGTTTTATTTCTATTATACATAAATGATATTCAATACTCACATAACGTATGTCACGAAAGTCTAGGGAAAAAGTTTTTTTATGCATAGTTCCCGCAATTCGTGGAAGATCTAGTTGCCGTGATCAACAGATATCATTTATGATTTATACTGAGTATTCATTCTGTCAAAAGTCTGAATAAGTTCGCTAAAAAGGCTTACAAATCAGAACTTCGAAGAAATATTCACAATTTAGTTGGGCGAGTTCCTAAGCGTGAAATCATCAGCATTTTTCGAGGTCAGAATATTTCTAAGACAACTATTTATCGGGTAATAAGTGAATGTGAGCAAGGAATACCATGCTTGAATTTACCAAAAAGTGGTCGACCGAAGGCTCTGAATGAAATCCGTAGAAACAGGCTCTTAAAAAGAGCAAGAGACACAGTAGGAACATCATTACGGAAATTATCCAGAAGATGGACTTCTCATGAGACAATAAGGTGAGAAATACTGAGTGCGAGATGTAAATATCGTAAAAGGCGTAAGTATCCAAAATACACCCAGAATCAATTGGAAAATATCCCTAGATGTTGCCGCGCCTTACGAAGAACTTACTCCACACAAATAACATAGAAGACTGTCCAAACGAAGTACACTTATATGTAGGGCATGTGAGAGGCGAAGCTGTTGATGCAAACCTATATACTGGAAGATGTCTCCCAAAATTGTTAGGTTTCATCAATACCTATCACGCTGATGACGAAATAATGTTTTGGCCAGACTTGGCGTCTTCCCATTATGCGCGAGTTACGAGAGATTGGTTAGAGGCTAATAACATCCCATTTGTACCAATTGAAGAGTTTTGGGGTTTACTGACAAGGAAAGTCTATGACAATGGATGGGAATCCCAAAACGAAGAAGGTTTGAGACAGAGAATCTATCAGATACGATAAATCGATGTGGATGTCGTCCAAAGACTAATGGGGGTGTTCGGATAAAATTGCGAGCCATTAAGCAGAACGGGCCCATATCAATCCCTTAAATGCGATTTTATAGAGTTTAGATATGAGGTGAAATCCTAATGATATAATCAATTCAATAAAGTTTTTTTCAGTAATTAATTTATCTATTCGAATTTTTTCCCAAGACATTTGTGACATACTTTAGTTGTGATTTTATCAACTTATTTTCTGATGATACTCTCTTATGCATTTCTGACAAACACTTGAATATTGGCATAACCAGAATGAATGCAGCACTGGAGGTAATCAATGGATTTCTGAACACTAATAGACTAAAGATCAACACTGATAAGACTAAGACCATGATTTCAACTACACCTTACAAATATTCGACCCTTAACACCTCTTAGTCTAGCCTGAGAATCGACAGTTCTGAAATTGAGATTGTTTCTGAATGCAAGTACCTTGGGTTTATGCTTGATAGCTGTTTGAATTTTGGCGCCCATTTTTCTTATACCTATAGAAAAATTTGTAAAAAGTTATATTTTTTCAGCCGGTTGGCGTCATACCTTTCTGTTGCCTGAAGGATCACAGTATACAACTCTATAATTCAGCCGCACTTTGATTAATGTGCTACAGTGCTTTACCCTTTAAATTGCAAAATAGGGGTATGAGGTTGATACTATAGTGTAATAGATATACTAGTGTACAAATTATGTTGTGGGGTCTTCGGTGGTTATCGTGTCAGGAACGAATGCTATGATTTTTATTTATAAGTTATTGAACAATTTTTCAACTGGTTATTTCGACGAATTTTTCAGTTTTCACTTCGAGATCCCCAACTATCCAATCAGAAGAAATAATAACTTTTATTTGCCAAGGAGTAGTCACACAAGTACAATGAATTGCTCATTCTATAAGGGCCTCAGGGATTACAATGAGCTGCGTGATGATGTAAAACAAGCACAATATGTAGGGATGTTTAAAAGAAGATTGATTGAATTTATTGGAAGGGGGAGGTAATGCTTCAAGTTTGACCGATTTTTTTTTGTAAAAAGATTAGGTGATCCTATTATGAAATAATCCATTCTGAAAATCTTTTCATGTTTTACGATGAGGAATCTCCTGAAATAAATTACTGCATACCTGAAACGCCCTGTATAGATATTGTTCTACACTATAACTGAAGTGATGCCAGAGTAATCCTTTTGGATATGATTCCAATATTCTGTCTTTTCCAGTTTGTAGTAATATCTTCTAGCCTGCTTTCATGAAATATATTGGAAGAACGAAAATTTAATTAATTGTTGAAATACAACAGATTCCTTGGAAGCTAAGAAAACGAATTTTTTTCGGTATAGTCTTAGTAGAATCTCCGTCATTTTTTCATCATTTTATGGTTGCATGTTTGTAACTGGCTAAGGAATAGGTGGAACCAGGCCCGCCGTAAGCGGGCGTGCAAGGCGTGCAATGCACGCGGGCGGCGCATTCACGGGGCGGCAAATCAGACAATCATCGACTAAAATTCAGACATTGTCACCTCACAATACTAAAAAGATTATCCTTATAAAAATAATATGATGAACGGCGCCCAAATATTTCTTTTATATCGTAGCATTACATAGCGCCATCTATTGAAATTCATGAGAACAAAGTTAATCCGTATCGTGCTCTATGCAAAATAGGAAATCCCACAGATATCAGGAAATCCCTTAAAACTATATACTCATTTCTTTGTTTTATTAATTTAACACAAATGCGAAAGTGATGTGAGTGAACAACAAACTTCAATTATTTGGTTATAGCCCTAATGTGAGATCCGGAAACGGTCCAGGGTACTTAAAATTAATAATATTCTGTATATTTTTGTGCGAAGTGTGACTATAAAAATGATTTAGGAAATTATTTATATTATCCGTCGGCGCAAAAATCATAATTATGGTAAGTGTCTTTGTTTAATTAATCAGCATATGGGCGCATTCATATAAACAGCAGGTATTCATGTAAAATTTAAAGGTTATTTTACTGAAAAACTTAAAGTAAAGATTTATTAAAAATATGTATTAAAATTAATACAGAGTGTAACAAAAGCAACATCTGTCATCTACCTTAAAACGACACGAAACAAGCATTTCCCATAGCGAAAATTTAAAATGTTGGGTCCAACTAAATCATATGTTAAAAAATAAAACTACTGTAAATCAAATGCAACTGAGACTATTAGAATCTGAAAAAAAAAAACAATGGTGTGATGTATTGGAAAGGATCATAGCTGTTATAAAATTTTTATCTCATCAATGTCTGGCGTTTAGGGGCTTGTCCAAAATATTATATGAGCATGATAATGGTAATTTTCTCAAAGCAATAGAAATTATAGCATTCTTTGATTCAATTATGCGGGAACATATTCACAGAATTCAAGCCGCGAAATTCGATTCAACTCGCATGACTCACTATTTAGGAGATCAGATTCAGAATGAAATCATTGATTTACTCGGCACGACCATAAAAAATTATATCCTGAACAAAGTCAGAGAATCAAAATATTTCTCTATCATATTAGATTGCACACCAGATGTAAGTCACACAGAACAAATTACAGTTATACTAAGGTATGTTGTTTTAAACAGTGAAACTAAAAACGTTACAATATGCGAAAGTTTTATTGGCATCTGTCCGATAACCAGCTCCACAGGTGAAGGACTATTAAATTTTGTTTTAGATTTATTTTCGCAATTAAACCTTGATATTAAAAACTTACGTGGCCAAGGTTATGACAATGGTTCTAATATGCGTGGAAAACACAATGGATTACAAAAAAATATTGAAATGAATAATCGTGCATTTTACGTTCCATGCTCGGCGCATAGTCTCAATTTGGTTGTTAACGATGCGGCAAATATAACGCACGACACGGTCAACTTTTTCAACTTAATTCAATAAATTTACGTTTTCTTTTCGTCTTCTACCAAAAGGTGGTCCATAATTTGCAAGCATTTACCTGATTTAAAACTAAAGGCATTAAGTGCCACGCGATGGTCTAGCAGAATCGATGCAGTCAAACCTTTACGGTATCACCTCGAAAAAATATTTGACGCTCTACTTGAAATATCAGATAATAATTCGTCGGAATGGGATTGTACAACAACTCACAAAGCACATTCCCTTGATTTGAATATTCAAAATTATAGATTTATTTGCTTAGTTGTAATTTGGTTTGATATTTTAAACGAAATTAATGCTATTAGCAAAATGATGCAAAACCCCACAATAAATACTCAAATCTGCATAAATTTGTTAAATAAATTGATTCATAAATTCACCGAATATCGCACAGATGAGCATTTCGAAAGGGTGTTAGAAGAAGCTACCACTGTGGCTCGGGAACTTAATGTAGATGCAGATTTTCCGCCTATAGATACCGTTCGTCCACGAAGAAAACCAACTCAATTTCAGTATGAACAGAGTGATGAAGTCTTACTAGACCCTAAAACAAAATACAAGGTAGATGTTTTTTTTAGGATCCTGGACCAAACCTTAACTTCTTTAAAACGTATATTCGATGAGTTGGAAACTTTTACCGACGTTTTCGGCTTTTTCACCAATAAAAACTTGTTTAGTTACTCCAAAGATGATTTAATGAAACATTGTAAAGATTTGAATGTGAAGCTAAAAGATAGTTCAAGTAGTGACGCAGATATTGACGGTATAGATATGTTTAATGAAATCAATGCTTTAAAGTTGCATTTAACTGAAAACCAGTCTAATGATCCACAAACCCTATTGCAATACATTTTTGCTAATGAATTAATGTCAACATTTCCGAATACAGCAATAGCGCTAAGGATACTACTTACATTGCCGGTTTCAGTTGCATCTGGTGAAAGGTAATTTTCAAAGTTAAAAATAATAAAAAACTATTGAGATCAACTATGCACCAGCAAAGACTAAGTAATTTAGCAATAATTTCAATTGAACATGAGATTCTAAATAGACTAGACACCAAAAAATTATAGCTGATTTTGCCAACATTAAGGCAAGAAAGGTGCAGTTTCTGTAAAATAACTTAATACCTATACCTACCTACATAATATGTATAAACTGCACCTTTCTTGCCTTCATTTTTCATTTAATGTCGTATCAGTATATCTATCTTGTATAAAATAACCTAATATAACATAGTTTTTCACTGTACAGCATTTTTTTTCACATTTTTATAAACACCTAGGTTTTGTAGTTAGATAGGGGCGGCACGATAGGAATTGCACACCGGCGTTCAAACCGCTAGCGGCGGGCCTGGGTGGAACCTTAACGGGTGGCCATATTTTCGCTATAATGCTATAATGAATATACCTGCTGATTTTTTCCAAATACATTTTCATGCCTCGAGAATAGTTCGAATTACCACCCCGTCGCCGTCTGTCAGCACAAAACACTATATAGGGTCAGTTCGCCCATCAAATTGATTTCTTCAGTCAACTTTTACCGACCGGAAATCGAAGTGTGTTACCTATTATTTGACAATTCGCTGAATTCGACGGCACGCCTCGCCTACGGCGCTCCAGAACGACCGGTTTCCCTAAGTCCGAAATCCTCGACCGTCTAAGCGCCGATTCATTCAAAATTTTAGGTTTTTTCATCAGTTTATCAATGAAATGCTCGACATCGTAGAATCCTCGACTTATTGGATTTTAATGGTCTCAATTTGTAAGTTTGCAGCTCGAGGCGATCGTCCGAAATGTTCCATCTATTTTATTATATATATTATTTTCTATTTAAATTCATCACTCTGAATTTAAAACTTTTATTACATGGTTTTGGTTACTTCTTGGACTACCTGACTGCGAAAAACACGTTTAACGAATTTTTAATTTCACCTTGAATTATACACGAAAAAACGCAATTTGTATGAAAAAGTAGTACTCATTTCCATGTTTTATCTTAACCTTGATCTGCATATTCTGTAACAATTATCTCATTTAGATATGGCTCCACTAAATCTTCATGTTTATTCTATGAGTTGTTGTTCATAACAAATTCATATTTATACTCGAAAATATTGTTTGAATCTATACTGTACGGTATTATTAAGTGGTATTTCCAAATGTTCCTTCCTTTTTATGGCTTTTTCATTCTAATTGCTGATTATAATATTTAAAGAAAAATATTAAACGCTAATTTCATTCGATTCAAAGAGACTTGACTTCACTGGAAATATGCAGATTTAGTAATGAAACAATAATACCAGAAAATTTATACGTTTTCTAAACTGTTATACCTTCACGATTATACGTTTTGAAAAATAACATATAGCGGGAAAAAATTAAAGCATACATTCTGTACGTAAAGCAACTTACTTAATAATGCATTTTTTTCAAGATGGGATATTCAAAACTGAGTAAAATGTCGGAACAATCCTAGTAAAAATACAAGTTCTATTGAAAAATTACCTTAATAAAAGTTTTTGTAGTATCTCTATTGTAGTCCGTGGAATATTTTAATTTCAAACAACCAAAATATTCCCTTAGTATAGTCTAATCGAAAATTTAAAAATGATGAAAAGTACAAGTCGACTAGAATATCTGTGCGGT
Organism: Cryptolaemus montrouzieri; assembly: GCA_013387265.2. Classification (NCBI taxonomy): domain Eukaryota; kingdom Metazoa; phylum Arthropoda; class Insecta; order Coleoptera; family Coccinellidae; genus Cryptolaemus; species Cryptolaemus montrouzieri. The sequence goes on from JABFTP020000103.1 coordinate 35,603,922, forward strand.
TGATATTCTCATAAGATGCGCGAAGAACAAAAGAGTTAGCAAGCGGAGGAAGTAAGATGAATAATACGTTGTTATGTCAAAAAGCTATCAGGGTCGGCGTTAGGGCTTTTTGAGAAAATTATTCCTCTTAGGCATATGTCATTTCAAGATACTCAATCATTTCAGTTTCTATTACAAAGATCTGAGTCACAGACTCATCACCAGTTAAGACTACAGGAAATTTTCAAGGCAGGGGTTTTCTAACTGAACCTTTATAATAAGTACTATTGTTTTCTCCTTACAATTCAAATTTTCAAACATACTTGGAATCTGTACAATAGGTTGAAATATAGTAATTGAAGGTTGATATTCAATAGGGATTTGAGGCAAATAATTAGTAACTATGTTTTTCCTAAGTTGGAAGTCAAAAATCTGAGAAGCAAACACACTGCAGACATTTATGGTTTGAATACCAAACTACTGAAAAGAGTGTTTCCAATTTTATGGGAGATACTTTGCAAAATCTTGAATCAGTGCTTGGAACAAGAAATTTTTTCTAGAAGCTTAAAACTAGCCAAGGTCATACCTATCTATAAGACGGATGATGTAAATGATTGTAACAACTACCGACCCGTTTCCATACTTCCTTCAAACTCGAAAATTTTTGAAGAATTACTCAAAAGAAGACTTGTAAGTTTTTTAGGAAGTACCAACATAATAGGCAATTCAGAACATGGCTTCAGAAAGAAGAGATCAACTTCAAAAGCCCTACTTCAACTAGTGGAAGCAATAATAGTCGTTTTCGACTCATACGAACATGCTGAACTATTGAATCTTGATCTGAGTAAAGTATTCGATTGCATTCTTAGCTAGTTTCTACTGGAGAAAATGGATAGGTATGGTATGAAAGGGGGAGCTCTTGAAATTTTTAGGTCTTATCTACAGGATAGAACACAAATTGTATCATGGAATGGAAATGTTTCAAGGGAAATAGAAATTATACATGGAGTTCCGCAGGGCTCAATTTTGGAACCCGTGCTATTTTTGTATATATATTAATGACTTGTCATCGAATTCAACATGCCGAGAAAAATGTCTTTATGCCTATGATACAAACCTATTGAATATGGCTCCAACAGACACTGAACTAGACTATAAGGTGGCGGAGGCCTTAGACGCAGCAGAGGAGTGGTTTTCTGCGAATGGACTGAGGCCGAACCTGTTATTTTCGCCATCTTCAATCTTCTTCATTTCGCTCGAATTTTTTTGCACAGTTTGCAAACCTACTCATGTTGCGACAGCTACACGTTCTGACACTCGCAGTTATTTCCCTTGATTGATCTTGAAATGAAATTTGCAAGATTCGGTCCTGTTCGTTTGGCTCTTCTCAAAGCTTCAAAGGTTCATTGAGAACTGAGCTCTTGACCACGTGACCGGCAAAGTTAACGCACAACAAGGGGATGGGCTATTACATCCGCACAGATGTTCTTGTCGACCCGTAGTGATATTGCTCAATTTCAATATTCCAAATTCGTTTTCTGCTAAACAATTCATTATTATATTTTTCTCGGATATGTTCGGGCATATGCCAACAAATGCAGACGATTTTTCCTGGCGCATATGTTTCGCTCATGAGAAGTAAAATGAGGAATTTAATTGAGATTTTTCGAGAAACCTCAAATTGATAACAGCAGTTGTTGATCAATTTTTGCGAGTAGCGTTTGTTGCATACTAAAACGCATATTTAGTACCTATTTTCTTGTTTCATTTTCTTTCATTTGAATAACACATTTCTCAAATTTCATGTCCGAAATTATACAGGGATATCCACCGGGACCGTCCGTTAATACTTTTTGAGTTCCAATTACAATATCAAGCTGAAATTTTATACGCGGTCATAACTAGCGATTTCCAATTGAAGTGAAATATTTTCGAAGTGATACCATTCCCGGTTATACCGGAAGTGGGTCATCACTTTGTTATTTCAAATGACAGATTTAATTATTTTTGTTATAAACTCGATTTTTGAGGAACATTCGAAAAAATTGTAGCTCGTAGATATTTTGCACTACAGACACAATTTTTGCTTGGGTGGATAGAAGAAGGATCAAGGAATGTTTTAAGCAGTCTACACATGTCAAATGTTTATTGCGTTGTTTTGTATGATTTTTTCAATTAGGCCTTTTTCAAACAGAAATAACTCAATTTTTTCAAATGGCACGTGCCAATTTTTATATCGCCATCAGATGAAGCGTCAAATTTCAGATGAAATAGTATCAGCATGTACTATACCCATCTCTGATAGTTACGAAATAATTTGGGAATATATTGAATTTCGATGATTTTGCAAGAACTAACAGAGAATGTTTTGAAATATTTGAATCAAATAGCTGAACTGGCTACGCTCACCTATGGTGTACCATAGGAAAAAAAACATTAAGGGGGAGCAAAAACTAATCTCCTAAATAGACTTAAAGTTCTCCACCCAGTTGATAAAATTATCTGAAACGGAATGAAATTCTTGAAAACCACCCGTAAAATGGTAAATAGGACAATCGAGGACTAAATGTCTTATTGTTTCTTCAGCTGCGCCACATTCACATGCCGGACTTTCTACAGTATTCCATTTGAACAACATACTATTATTACGACCATGTCCTGTCCTGAGACGATTTAATGTACACCAATTTTTCCTACTTATTTCAAAACCTGCAACCCTTTAGGAAGGATCCTCTATGAGAACTTCATTAAAAACATCAACTTCCTGCCATTCAGTTTTCCAAAAATCAACAGCCTTCACCTGTGTATGCAAAAAGTCAATCGACCAAATAGGTTTCCTAGATTTCAATCTCAAGTTAGGTGGATTTTGAAGATCATGCATTATCGGAAAACTTCTGGAAATGAGTGATACTTATCCCAAGACGATTTAAGAGCTAATTTCCTGCGAATATGGGAAGGAACTATATTACGAATAACCGGAAGCCAAGGGGTAGCAGTTGAACTGATACATCCACTTATAACTCTCATAGAACAGTTCAACTGAGAATCAATCTTATTGACATGGGCACTATTCAACCACACCTGACAGCAATATTCTGCTGCTGAATATACTAAAGCTTAAGTAGAAGTTCGCAAAGTAGAGACTCCGGCGCCCCAATAAAATCCAGCTAGTTTATGTAGTATATTGTTTCTTGTTTTCATCTTCTGACATTATTTATCAATATGAAATTTGAAAGCCTAAGAACGATCAAGCTTTACACCAAGATATGTTGGAGTGAAATTATGAATTAATAGTGTTTGATTTCACTACTTTTCACTACTCTTAATTGCCTATCCTTCTCATGATTATTCAGATGAAAACAAGAAATCTCAGTTTTCGAAGGATTTGGACATAAACGCCATTTTTGAAGAAAATTCGAAGTCATAGTGTCGAAAAACCAAAGACATATACAGGGTGTTTCCGAATAAGATGTCATAAATGAAGGATGCGAATCCCAATATCATCAGCATAAATAAACTTCGTAGAGGAAGTTTCAGGGATGTCAGACATAAATAAATTGAAGAGAAGAGGTGCAAGAACTGATCCCTGAGGTAGGCCATCATTGAGAGTGTAAAATCTACTGCTCTTCCCACCGATGAAAACTCGAAGTCTTCTATCAGATAACATATTTTCAATCAACTTTACAATTTTTCCACATTGAACTACTTCAAAGAGTTTATAAACTAAACCATCCTTCCAAACTGTGTCATATGCCGAAGAGAGATCTACAAATACAGCGCCTATTTTAAGTTTACCCTGAAATCCTGTCTCAATGAAAGTGGATAAACCTAAAACCTGATCAGAACAATTCCAAATGAGATATTCAACCCTCTTCCAATTTTTCTTGTACTCAGCTGAGGATCCTCATCTATACAATTTAGGACTGCCTCTTCGATTTCCGGGGTCCTTATTGTCCGATTTGCCCTTTCAAGTCATGATTCGGTTTGAATGTACCCCGTTCTCTCAATCTTCTGTGGATGGCAGAAAACGTACGGCTATCAGGAATGATTCGATTAGGAAGCGTTCTTGATACAAACGCCTTGCGTGCACTGCGTTTCCTTCAGCCACACCGTACATGAAATGTATAGTTTTTCGAATACCTCCTGAGAAGTGAAAATGGTGGCAGATACGGAAAAATACAAAGAACAGAAAAGTTTTCGCATTGAATAATCTGTTTGATTCTGTTTTCAGAATATACCAGTAGCGCACCACAAAAAGTTCAGGGGCAAAAGAGGAAAATGCACGTGAAAAATAACACCCTGTATACTGTCAGAATTTTTGCCTCATTTTGTTATAAACATACAATAAGGAGACAGAGCTCTGTCAATGATTGGTTCTAACCTCTGATAAAGAAGTCTTGCCGAAGAAAGATCTACAAATACAGCGCCTATTTTAAGTTTACCCTGAAATCCTGTCTCTTAAATTTTGATTGGTTCTAACCTCTGATAAAATCTTTCTTAAATTTTGAAAGAAACAGAAAGTAAACTGATAGGTCGATAACTACTAAGAACTTCTGGATTTTTCCCAGGTTTGAGAATGGCAATAACTTTAGCCTTTCAGAATTCAGCGGGAATACTTCCTGAGCTGAGTATGTCATTGTAAATGGATAGTAACCACTTTTTAGTGTTATTTCCTAGATGTTTGAAGAATTCAGGGAAAATGCCATCAAATCCTGGAGCTTTACGAACTTTAGTAGGTTTTATTGCAGATTTGAGCTCTTCTCCCTCAAAAGGATTCAATAAATCCTCAACCGTGATAGCATCCCTCCTCCTTTTATGTAAGATTCGTTTCTTTCTATTCCTGTCATATCTACTAATCTTCACACTTTTAGAGACATTAACAAGCCTAGATGCTACAGAATTCGATTTCATATTAGACTGAGTTTTTGAAACGGGATCAGCATTGCCTAATTTCCTCAATAAATCCCAGGAACTTCTCCTAGAATGACGAAAATTCATACCATTCATCAACTAATTCCATTTATTCTTTCTGCTATCATTCAATGAACTAAGGAGTGCATCGGCTCTCTCTCTGGAAGGATTTTGCTGATAATCCTTATAAAAAACATTTGATTCCTCTGACCACCATATATAATCCTTTCGAAAGCCTCTGGGAATATGTTTTTTAGCAGCATTTTTGACAACTCCTATAAACCGGAAATAATTTCTACCTAAGGAGGGAAGCCATCTCAAATCACTATCTACCTGTTAAGTGAAATCATTCCAACGAGCTTTTTTGAAATTCCATCTTGGTTTTTCTAATGAATCTGCAAATGTAAATTGAAAACCTAACGAAATAATAACTGGCCTGTGTTGACTGTGAGGAAAATCTGAAAGTAGCTTACGACGAACAGGAAGAGGAAACAATTCAGAGTCGTTAGAAACCAGACAAAGATCAGGATTATAGTCGCGATTCCATCTGGCAGAATGAAAAGTGCTCTTTGGCTTCGCATCGAATACAAGTTGAAAATCATTTGTTTCCATCCATTCAACTAATGAAATACCACTCCTGTCGTTTTCTGTATAACCCCATTGATTGTGATGGCAATTGAAGTCATCACAATAGATAGCAGGGTGGGGAAAAATAATAACGAAATTGATGGGCCAGATTCCGCCAGGAGGTTTATAAATATTAACGACAAACACATCAAAAAATTTGAACGCAATATAGAAAACACCACTCAACATACCCTTCTGTACAAGTTCGATATGATTGAATGATGAAGATTTTACATAGCAAGCAAGGCCATAAATAGGACTAAGGAGATAATCAAAAATACATAACCTGCGATATTTCCTCTTTCGATACGCCTATGATTCTTTGCATTGTGGTTCTATTGCTTTGATAAAAAAACTGAAATAAAATAGATAAATTTATCGAAACAAATCATCGATATTCCAATAGGACAACGTCCGCAGGTCAGCTAGCGAAGAATAAAACAATGATCGATGTAATATATACTCATTTTGAAAAATTAAAATGTCATTTAAAAATAATTGGCATTCCCATGAAGAGTTTCTAAGCGAGAGTTCCATCTAACGAAATAACATTTTCACGACATGGCATTAAGAACAATAAATACAGCGCTCTTCGACCACGTTTTATGCAATAATTGGATAGACAGGGCAGCTAACGATCATCCAGAACCAATGGCGCGGGTCGAGCCAATCCTACAATACCTATGGAGTGTATAATTTTAGCTATATACTTGTAATGACAAAATAAGAGGCTACCTTCAACTTGCACAGCTGCCCAAATGGGAACTTGAATATACCAACGCCTACGCAAATCACTATGCAACGCCTGGACGACTGTAAGAAATGTACATTAAAGTTATAGTTGGAATGAGATAAGTAAAAGGACAACTGAACGTTGTATTTAATTCATATCCCAAACCGAGTTATTATATCGAAGAGATTGTACCGATATCCCACTCGACTCTGTTCTATATTATTACTTTACGATTGATACTTATTGAAATTATAGTTGGAAAATTCAGTTCCCATTACGTTTGCCCGTTGCACGTCCGCCATTTTCATCAGCTTAATTGCCATCTCGTACTTTTGATTCGTTTACTTCATTAACGATCGATTTGATTGCAGAATATGTTCAAACGTTGTAATTACAGTTTTTTCTTTAATTTGAATACGTTTGAACGTAATTAAGTGATCTCATCTTATCATGATTTTTTTGCTTGAGTCATATATTCGAGAAACGATCCTTATAGGAAATTACTTGTAGGAAATTGTTATCCTCCTTTTAATGAAAAGAAAAATCTCTCAAGGATAACTATATAATCTATTTATTGGAATAAATGAAGAAGAGTATGCCAAACCATTCGAAGATTACGTAGATTATCTCGTTAAGTCAAATTTTGAGTTTAGCTTATACAGGTGTACGCGCTAAAGAGTGTATTAGAAGTTTACGGCGAACGGAATAACTTCCGGTTATACCGGACATTGACTACAACTTTGGTATTTTTAATGGCATGGTGTACTTTTCAATTATTTTACTAGGGGCATTCTATTTCAAGTAGAAAGCTGAATTTGGCACAGAGTTAGGGTTTAATGGCAACATAAAGGGAAAACTATAAAAACTAGGATAAGGGAAGATCTGGAGTACATGGTGACCCTGATTAAAAAACACAAGAGCCCAGTCAAACTATTAGAGATCGGCCTTTACAAAAAATATTCAACTTGGTCGGCCGCTCAATTTGATATCAAAAATCGAAGGTCTGAAGATCTGATGAAGAAACCTCAGCTGGTCTCAGCAATTTAATTCAGCCAAGAGCGTCCCACAGTCACTGCTGGGTGAATGCCTCCCCTTCTGCTATTAATACGCATATAAATAAAATTGAAGGGAAACTCTGGATAAGACTAGACTGGCTTTTATACTTATACTTACAGGTTTACAAACAGAAATAGCGAATGGGCAATACGAAAAAATGTAGCGAATGTACAAGAATCAGAACCGGAAAAAAGGAAAGAAAGATTTGTAATATTGAAAAAACTACTCCTAAAAATCAAATAAAAAATTGTCAAATAGGATAACCTAATGAAATGAATCCATATGCCCACGTTTCTACAGGAAAGAAGTGAAATCCACCAAAACATTCTGTGTGAAAAACTACAGTACAAGCTCTACACGATGGAGCTGCTTGTTTATACTAGTGGAAGTGAATTGAAACATCTAAAAGTTATTTTCTCAAAATGAACGTGATCTAGATCAAAGTCTAAGGTTCGAGAAAAAGAGTTATTACAATTTTTTAGTGAAAATGAAGGATTAGTGTATTGTAATGATATCGCGAAGCTGCTTATAGACATGGGTTTAAAAGAGTACAAATCTACTGAATGGCGCCTTTTCATTGATAGTTGCAAAAGAAGTTTAAAATGCGTCTTATTGCACAATGGAAATAAATTTGCATCAACAATTGCCCATTCAACGAAACCAAAGAAGAATATGAAAATGTAAAATTAGAAGAAAATTAAATACTCTGAGCATCAATGGCCGATCTGTGTGGATTTAAAATGGGTAATTTTTACTTGGCCAACAAAGTGGAGCTCCATGACACTATTGACCAATCTGTCCTCAGAACAGCTACCTATTGACGATTATGCTCTAGTTGGCTGTTGAGGGAATAAATTGTGGGTTTTTACATAGTTTGTTAGAATATCGGCTAAAACTTCACAAATTCAATTTACTTACCATCAATTTTCAAGAGAATTACTAAACTTGAGTCCAACACACCAGCAACGGAAACACCTGAAAAGAAATTGATTTTGGAAGCACAAACCGCAAAAATAAAAGGTTTTAGCGTGAAACTGAAAACTTTGACATTGACCGACATTTGAAAATTTATTTATTCGCGATTGAAGTTTGATCGACAGAGTTTGACACTTGACGTGCCATCTATATCTATTATGGGAGTACTAGATAGATAGGTGAGGGGTCATGAGGGGCTGTTGAATGCTTTGGTCGGTAAGTCGACCTTCTCATTAGGGTCTGTTTTGTGACACTGGATATGGCAACATGATGCGGCGCGGTTTATAGATCGAATCGAGTCAAAGAAATGACTCAATAAAGTTTAAGATCCCGATGAAAAAAGCCTGTTACTACTTACTCTGTTGCAATAAGCCCCTCGCTCCCTACCCGTATTTAAAAAAGAACAGTTTTTTTTGAGTTGACAAGTGATATGATAGGTTTAAGAAAACTACGTAAGATGCACACTCTCAATACTACAGGGAACTGAAGAATTATGTTGTGGGTGCAATACGTAGAGAAAAGAAAGCTTATTTGAATTTTCATGTCAATATCAACAGGAAGAGTTCTGAAAGGTTGTAGTCAGCCCTGGATAAGTTGAACATTCACAGGAAGCCTTCGAAAAATCTACCAAAGAGTATATCGGTAGAAGCACTATACAACCACTACATCCATCCGGTTCCGTACACAAACATCGATTCGGGGTTGTTGGATCACTATCAAAGTAATCTGAAGCTGGTATAGAAGAATTGTGTGAGTTTGTCGAGGTATACGAGATAAAAGTATTGAAAGTATTCGGCACTATCACAAGAAACAGGCGCCACGGTATAAACATTCGTAATCATCAGGTACTTACCATTCCAAGTCACACATCATCCAGATTTGAAGACTCTTTTGAGTATGGTGCAGCTTCAATATTTAATTTAAGGTATTTTTCAATTTATAATAACTGTTCAAATTGCTCAAATTCAAAAGAGATTTCGAAGAATGTTGAAATGGGGAACAATTGATGGACATTTGAGAGAGAAAACTGTAATTGGTTTTATTATTATTTGATCATAATTGAATTGATTTTAATGTATTTTTTACACTGGGTAGAGTGAGAGAACAGCTTAAGCTGAATCTCTGCCCTTTTGCTTATGTTTTATGTTTTTTTTAATGTCCAACAACACCAAAGATATTTATATGTATAAACACCTCAAAAATGTCTAGGGAACACTTACCAATATCTTTAAAATATGAATTTGATGATTCGAATTTATAGAAATCTTTCGGTTTTTGTCAGGATGGCCACGGTAGAAGATCGATATCATTCTCTTCAAGAACGTTCAAGACAACTCTTGCACGATGAGGGGGGGCATTATCTTGTTGGACTGGATTTTGGCCCATTGTTTGTAGATACGGTACCACTACAGGTGAAAATATCTCATTTGCGTGAGAATTTCCCGAGAGGTTGTTCTGTATGAAAACGAGGTCAGTTCTTCCACCAAGGCGTATACCTCCCCAAAACATCACTGATCCGCCTCCCTGTCTAACAACTTCTCGAGCATGCTGCAGACGGTTTTGCTTTCCAGATTCCCTCCATATTCGAATTATTCCCGAATCGGGATAAAAACTAAATTTAGATTCATCACTGAAGAGAACTGTGGCCCACCTCTCTTGATCCCAGTTTACGTGTTCTTGGCACCAAGCTAAACGAGCAGTGCGATTTCCATGGGTCAGTTGTGGAACTCTTAAAGGACGCCTGGAGTGGAGTTGACCTTCGTGCACTCGATTTCTCACAGTTTGGTCGGAAATTTGTACATTATGAACTAGTGATAGCTCTTGAGCTAATTCAGATGCTGTGGTAGTACGATCTCTTCTGGCTTGTAAAACCAAAAATCGGTCTTGGGCGACTGTAAAAATCCTGAAACGACCTGTATGGCGTACTTCTACGCTACCTGTTTCATCAAAACGCGACCATAAACGGTTTATGACACTTGGGCTACTTCCCAGAAACTGGATACTTCCCGTTGTGAGCTCCCAACTTGGAGCATGCCAATGGCTCGTAACATCTCTTCTCTAGTCAAATGTCGTCTTTCCATGGTCGAATCACAAAATTTGAATCTTTTATCTATGCTTACAACAGAAACAATGTGCCAACTAACTAATTCCAAACACTGAATACATGAAATGATTATAAAGCAGCGTCGCATCTGCTGCATTTTCAGTTTTTTATAAAAAAAACTGAAATCTGTTGCGGCACTATACATAATTTGGTGAGAAATTGATGAAGGTGTTCATTTCTTAAAGAAAATCATCCATATTGATCGTTCTGGATACGATATATCCCTATTCAGAAAGGTTAACTAGACTTTTTTGAGGTGTTTATTTTGTTACAATGTGTGCATTAAATTAGTATTCCATTCTATTATATTTACGACCCTGTATATAAAAGAGCATCTTGAGGTACGCTGCACTCAAAATGACACTTTTCTCTATAAAATGAAGCAATGAAGATGGCACATGAGAAAATTTTCATGAAAAAAACACGTAGCTGAAGGCTGGTTAATTTTAGAAAGGACAAGTCATGACAATAAATGCTTGAAAAAGGATTTCTTCAATAAAAAACTAATTAGAAAGTACACCATGCCATTTATAATAGCAAAGTTGTACTCGATGTCCGGTATAACCAGAAGTGGAACCGCTGTGAAAATAAACAATTGCAAATTATAGAGCAGTATCAATTTACTCTAATCTCAAAATTTTAAATTGATCGATAAATCCATTTCCCAGATAATTCTAATGGGCCCTTTAGCACAGACACCCTGTATAGATTGCCCTCGATTTGCATGAATATAGGAATATAAAGTATCTTTTCCTTTGTGCGTCTTATTACCATATTGAACAACCCACGTATACCGTTGAATTAGCTTCACTTGCTCGATGTAGAGGAGGATTCGATGGACCCTCACAAAGTGTAGATATTGAAAAAAATGGAATTTCTCGCTTTGGCCCTTTTCTGAAATTCAAACTCGAAATTTAGTCGACAGTTGACACAAAGTATGGTGAAATTGGTTTTCAGATTGTGGATATGTTTTAGTATGTAAATTGATGTCGCAAGGAGGCTGATCGGTCCCAAACCATGAATAACAATTGACGGCGTGCTCGTACAAGCCCCCCCTTCGATATTCTGCTCTCTCGGAGCTATCGTGGGTTTGTTGAAATGCGATTCACGTTTTTGCAGATTGGCTTGCAAACTGCAATCATGTGCTCTGCGCCGTCACTTTGATTTCGACCATAATCTGGACATTTAGGAAATGTTGAAAAAATCTATCACTTAATTGAAGTCTTACTTTCGATAGTTAGCTAACATAGCAGAAACACATTGATAAAATGCTCGAACTCTGTCAATCGTTTTTGGATGCTCTAAGAGTTTATTTATATTATTTATTCATTGTCACAAAGGAATGTCAACAGCCGAAGCCAAAACGACATTCACTGAAAAAATACATAAAAAAGTCTAGTAAACAAAACAAATTAATTCTAAAACAAAATTCTTAGGAAAAGTACTGACTAATACAAGTTATTAGACTGCCATTAACATCACTGATAAGTTATGAATGAAAGAAAGAGTGAATCTCAGAAAAAATGAACATTTCTTTTTCAAGGAGAAAAGAGAGACTCCACACAAATCTAAATGAGAATTCAGATTGGCAGAGTGCACAATTCTACTGATTTGGAAATTTTGTGCACAGTTTGTTTTTCGAAACTGATTGAGAAAAGTTCATAGTTTCTCAGTGATCTACTGAGAATATTAAATAGGATTATATGAGGCACCTCAGGTGCTTGAAAGATATAAATTACGATTTTGAACAGAAACAAAATATCGGAAACAATCCGACGAATCACTATTAGATAATAAATTTAGATATCTTCGAGCAGGTGTATATTCGTGATTAGTAATTTGAAAACCTATTCTATAGCAAACGAATCGAATAAATTTATTCTGAGCCCTTTCAATGCGACTGGAGTAACACATGTATCGAGAATTCCATATACATGACGCGAAATTAAGTTTAGTGAAAAAATATGCGTAGTAAAGAGTGAGAAAAGATTTTACATTCCTGAATTCTCTCCCTTCCGAAATATAAAGCCCAACATACGATTGGAATCACTTACAATCCAACTGATGTGTGCATCAAAGGGAAGCTTACTATCAAAAGACACACCCAAATCTGTAATCGAAGAGACTTTCTTGAGTGTACATCTGTCAATTGTATAAGGAAACGTGAATGATGAGTGATTTCTAGTCAATGAAATAGAACAGCACTTTTTCAAATTCTGGAAAAGATGGTTATCCTCACAGTAGTTAGATAACTTATTTAAATTACTTTGAAGCTTCAGACAGTCATCCCAACACCCGATTGGCCTGAACACCTTCAAGTCGTCCGCATAAAGTAAGAACTCAGAATGCCTGAAGCAACCACCGATATCGTTAACGTAGATGATAAAAAAGAGTGGTCCCAAGTGTGTTCCTTGAGGCACACCAGAAGTTCTAATGAAATAATCGGATTGAAAACCGTTGATCCCGACAGACTGCATTCTACCCTCAAGATAGGAAGATCACCGTCAACACCTGCTACACCTAATTGATAAATTAGGGTCGATATACAAATTCCATCAAATGCTTTTGATGGTTTCGTCTTTCAGTAGTCTGCGGCCGATCAAAGCTGCGTCAACAAATTGATAACTTAAACTCTGACTTACAGAGGATATCTGAGAGGGTCAGTTGAACCTGGTGAGCTTCAACGCGAGCAAGACACAAGAGGCTACGTTTTCTAGAAAAACCCCCGCTGGAGAACCTCCTCTAATGATGCAAGGCCAATAAATTGGATCCAAAGATTCGATGCACTTTCTCGGAATAACGGTCAACTCCGGGTTTTGCTGGCATGAACATGTAGTAACAATAGCTTAGTCGGTATCAGCTAAATTTAGTTTTATTTTCAGAGCCAAGCGATACTTCACGTCATCTCAGCTGTTGTTTTTATATAAGGCGCAGATTCGACCTTTCTCTGTTTCACAGATACTTCCATGGAAAATGCTCCAAGGAGCTGAAAGACCAGAAAAACTCATGTTTTACCGCAACATTAGGCTGGCAAGGAGTTCTCATCATATGGCGTTACATTTAACGACACGATAAGAATTCCTTCATTTAGAGGACCGGTGAGCTGAGGAACTCGCTTCCGCCCAACATCCTCAATTCTTCCCAGGCGGCCACTCATGTAGTGTGACAGGTTTCTGGGAAGTTCGCATAATAAAAAAAACAGACAAGCACATTTTCCTGCTTCAGTGCAAAAGAGAACACGAGGACGAAGAAAAACAGAACACAAGAAGGAGGATAACAGAGTAATCTTCACTCGATCCGAAACCTCCAAGAGAGGCTGGCGACCCAACACCATACGTAGGTAAGAGTAAAACTTCTAAAAATAAGACAATGAAAAGGAAACAAGAAATACGAAGAGGCGATAGGGAAAATTTCGGGTCCTCGTCAAAATTTAAAGAAACAGCTTTAAATTATCATTCCATACTCATGGTTTCTGTATTCTCGGTATATTTCCGAAATATATACTCTGCGGATAAAGACTTTATACCGAATTGATATACATCAATATTTGTAGGAAACGGACAACCATTTGGTAATGATAAATCTGTTTAACATTTATCTTTCATTTCCGCAATACTTTTTAAAACAATTGTAGTTTGTTACACAAACATTGAAAATGGTTGACTCAATTGATGAGCGGGTCGAAATTGTTTCAATTTATTATCGAAATAATAGTTGTGCCGGAGAAACCGCAAGGATGTTCAATATGAACAATCCAAAGAAACAAGTAGGACGCCAGTATGATTTATATTTGATAAATAAATTTTAAATGACAGGTTCGGTAGCTTACAAAAGCATAAAGTGAAGTGGCAGTTTTAGGCCACCTACAAATGGAAAACACTACACATTGGTGAAACATCCCTAATTTCACTCTCACAACGAGAAACTAGTTCGTGAAATGAATGAGAACGATCCTGATCGCCACTTGTAATTTCGTGAAATTTAAGGTGAAAATAATAACAATAATCAACATATTCTACATTATACCTGTTTTTTTATGAAAGTACCTTCCTTATCAGTGGATTAGTGAATAGACATAATAGTCGATATTGGGATATACAGAATTCTCATTACTTTTCATAGGCATACAAACAAACGACTTAGGAATTCTTGGAGACCATATTTAAGGATCTTTCTTCATCTTCTTCTTTTTCTTCTTCTTTAAATAGGACGATGTCCTGTTTTTCTGTTACAGCCCCTGCTGCGAACCGGAGCTCCAGCACTCATGCCATCGCTTTTTCGGCCTTCTTATGGGTCTTCTAGTGTTGGGTTTTTGTGGTTTTGCCCACTTCGCCATACGTTCGGGGCCCATTCTGTCTACGTGATCTCTCCATAGGCGTCGACGTGCTCTTGTCCACCTCACCACATCCTGGACACCTATCTCCCTTAGCGTATCCTCATTCCTTATTCTATCTCTGCGTGTAATACCTCTTATAGCTCTTAGTGTTCTCATCTATGTTGTCCTCATTAGTTGTTTTGTTTTTGTTGTCTCAGCTCTTGTCTCAACCGCATATGTCATCACGGGTCTCACACAGGTTTTATAGATTCGGACTTTGCTTTCTGTGCTTATGTACTTATTCCGCCAGATTACATCTCTCAGGAAGCCAGATATTCTCGATGCTTTCATTGTCTGCTGTTTTGCTTCTTGTAATAGTTGCCTATCGCTCGATACTTCTACTCCTAGGCATTTAAAGAGTGAAACTTGCTCTATTATATGGTCGTTCACTACTAGTTTGCATCTAATTGGATCTTTCGCTATTACCATCGATTGGATTTTCTGTGTTGATATTACCATGTTATATTTTTCTGCTGTTACTTTGAACTTTTGTAGTAGGCGTTGTAGGTCGTCCTCATTCTCGGCTAAAGCATCATCTGCGTAGCACAGTATTCTCATAGTTTTGTTACCCATCCTATAGCCTTGGTTCATTTGGTTAACACCTGCTATTATTTCATCCATGATTAAATTAAATAGACATGGACTGAGGCTGTCACCTTGTCTAATACCTGCGTTAATTTTGATCTCGCTTGTAAGTCCCTGTGTAGTTTTTACTTTCGTCTTATTAGAGTTATTTGGTTCTTTGATTATGTTTATGTATTTATTGCTTAAGTTTTTATTTCTAAGGATAGTAATCACATCGTTCATTCGAATTCTGTCGAATGCCTTTTCTAAATCTATAAAACATATAAACATCGGTTTGTCAAACTCTATGGACTTCTCCACCAGTTGCCGCAATATAAAAATTGTATCCGTTGTTGATCTTTTTGGTCGGAATCCCTGTTGTTCTTCAGACACACCTACCTTGTCATATATCTTTTGCGATAGAATTTTAGTGAGTAGTTTCGATGCAGAGTTAAGGAGTGTGATGCCTCTATAATTTGCTGGGTTTGTCTTCACGCCTTTTTTGTATATGGGTATTGTTATGCTCTCTCTCCATTCTTCTGGTATCTCCTTGTTGTTTTCAATTTCAATTATGTTGTCCGGACCGGGTGATTTTCTATTTTTTAATTTATGGATTACTTGTTGTACTTCTTCTAGGCTGATAATGTCATTTTCTGTTTCTTCGTAGAGTGTGTTTTGTTGTTCGATTTCTCGTTCCTCATTGTTACCGTTATCATTATCTCCCAGGTATAAGTTCTGGAAATATTTCACCCACTCTTCTGGTTTTATTACATTGATCTGCAGTTCTTCGGTGATTGGTTTTTTCCTGTTTCTCAACATGTTCCATACCTTTTTCTGTGCTCCTCGTAAGTCGTGTTCCATGTCATTTGTAAATCATTCCCAATATATTTTCTTTAATTCTTTAATTTTGTTCGTTGTTCTATTTCTTTCTGTTTTATATCTTTGGTACTCTTCTGGTGTTCTGTGATTGACATATCTGATATATGCGTTCTTCTTTTCTTTTGCTAAATCTTTGATTTCCTGTGTGAACCATGGTTCATCTTTTCTACGACTGTTTATATTGATTCTTCGTTCCCCAATGGCTTCTTTTGCGCTGTTAATTATGTTGTTTTTCACTTTATTCCATGCGGCGTTTATGTTGTCTGTGTCTACTATAGGGTTAAGGTTGATCTTTTCCTCGAGTCGTGTTTGGTATAGATTCTTACTTTCGTTTTGTAAAGATTCAATGTTGAATTTAGTGATGTAGTTAGGCGGTTTTTTTCTCTATGCTATATGACAGGCGGTACTTGCAGATAACCATTCCGTGCTGTGTTCCAACATTCGCTGATGTCAGTGTCCGTACGTCAAGTATTTCTCGTGGGTGAATTTCCCTATTGGTGATCACAAAGTCAATCATAGATTTTTGTCCTCTTGTGTTGGTGAATGCGTATTTGTGTTGTTCTTTGTGGTCAAAGTACGTGTTATTTATTCGGAGTTCATTATGTGCACATATCTCGAGAAGTATGTCTCCATTTTCGTTTGTCGCCGCTTCATTAAACTTCTGCATAATTTCCGGGAGGAGAGTATTCCCTATTCTCGAGTTAAAATCTCCCATTATAAATATTCTTTCTGTTTGTGGTATTCTGTCTAGTGTGCCTTGAAGTGTTTCGAAAAATTCTTCCCTTTCATTCTTTGGTTTACTTATATCTGGCGTGTAAATGCTGATAACATGGGTTTTTTCCGCTAGCTTCATGGATAGGTGAAGTATATTTTGATTGATGTAGTTTACCTCTTTGACTGCGTTTTCGAATTTCCTATGCATTAGTATACCAACACCCGCTTGAGCTCTTAGGTCCTTGTCTACTCCACTGTAGAATAGTGTGTAGTTTTGGTATCTCATGCTGCCTTTGCCCTTTTTCTTTGTTTCTGCAATTGTACATACGTCTATTTTGTGTTTCTCTATTTCCAATATTACTTCCTGGTCTTTTGTGTTCCACGATGTAGTGTTCCAGCATGCTAGTCGCATGATGTTTTTCTTTTTTGATAATCGTGTATACCGTTTTCTTGCCATGTTGTTATCGTTAATCCGTCCGTCATCCGAGGCTGTTGTAACAGTTCTTGGAGCAATTTTAGTTTTTTATAGAGTGGTAGGGTGCTAACCTTGCCCTTCAACCCTCCTCCTTTATCCGGGCTTGGGACCGGCAGTGAAGTTGACTTTAGGCTACTCAATCCACCCATTGTCGACAACCCAGGCGGAGTATCTTTCTTCATCCAAGGTAATATTAATGGAGACACTTATTTGCAGTTATTGAAAGAAATAATAAATCTAAGACTCACAGAAATTTTGGAAGATGATGAAAGTCCTTCGTTTCCAGTAACGTGCTGCTCCTATTGATTTAGATATTCTTGTGCGACATTATTTGGCTGCAAATTTCCCAAGTCGGTGGATTTACAGAAGAGGAATAGTTGAGTGGCCAGCCATGTCACCTGATTTGAGTCCCTTAGCTTTTTATCATGGGGTCATCTTAAATCGAAAGTGTGACTTGAAACCTGAAAACTCGAAAGAGCTGCAGGTAGAAATGGTCACCGAATGCAGGATTTAGACACCAAAACTTCTTCAAAATATTAGAAGAGAATTCGAAAAGCCTTTGTATCATTGTCAGGCAGCCATTTTGGGCATTTAATTAGATATTTGGCATTGTCAAATTTTCGTTGGAATACAAATTTTCGTTGTGCTTGAACTGACTGTATGATTCATAAGGATACTCCGAACCAACTCAGAATCAAAAATTGACGTGTCTCAGCCTTTTCCGCCAAAATTAGTCCATCTTGTTAGTTAGTTGTTAGTTGGAGCACACTGTAGATAAAAACCTACCCTGCTATCTAATAACAGCTATTAAAATTACACTAAGTCCTGCACAATTCGCTGATGTTTTCTCAGTTTCCATCAATTTGATGGACATCTTTCCTTCTTACACGTTCTCGCATGACTTACCTTTCTCCAGCTTTCACTCATACTTATAAACACTCCCCAAATCACATCATGAATTTTTGAATACACCGAATAAACCGTTTCATCTGCCCCAAAATATCTCCGTGCGTCAGTTCAAGATTGATAGTGTTCAGAAAGCCCAAAACGAGTTTTTGCGCATCGTCGCAGTTCTTATCATAACCCTCGATGACAGCAGGATACGATCGCCAATTTCTAGCAAATTAGGACTTGGACAGAGCCAATGAACCGTTACTACGTTCCCCTTATATAACTCCCACTTTATGGCTTTTTATTGAGCGATTTTATAGCTTTCAAACGGAGACCATTAATAAAACTAAGTTCGAAGGTTGATGTACAGATATGATTGGATAAAGTATTCTTGATAGAATCTTATATTCTTGTTTACTATCATTTTGGAATTATAAAGTTATAGTCACAAAATCAAATTGCGATTTGTAGCTGTTAAAACACAGTTTTTATTCTTGATAAATAAAGAGAGAATCAAGGAATGAATGTCAAGTAATCAACTGCAATGTGTTGTGTCAAATTTCAATTAAGATAAAAAGTTATACTTTTTGCCTGATCATTTCCTGAATATTCTTCAACAGAAAGATCTTTTAGAACCAATTTTGATATTAAACAGTTTAAACTCGCAGTACCATATCAGCTAGCATTTCCTCCATGGATAACCGAAATTCGTATCATCAACCTAACGCTCACAAATTTTTCCAAACAGTTATTTAACCCAACTTTCATCGACAAATTTTTTTCACCTACTTTATCCAATTACCAAGATAACGCTAATATATACACCGCTGGTTCCAAAACGCAAAACACAGCTGCATATGTTGTAATAACCAAAGGTACAAGAAATGACTTTTGCCTTCAAAATAAATTTAGTATCTACAGCAGGGGTGCTCAAACGGTCGATCGCGAGTGCTTTTTGACTAGACCTTGAGAAGACAAACATTTTAAATAAGTAGGTAACTAAATTACAAAAATTTATCACGTAATAAAATAACACTCTGCTAGCGGCAAAAGGCGGTTTTTTCAAAGGAACGCGCGATACTTGTCAAAGAAAAGCCGCGTTTTTTATTCTTGCCGCTCTTCTAGAAATTTCGGGCGGCGCGTTTGACGGAAACATTCCAGACTTTCGTTCACGCTGATATGAATGTTACGCTTGCAGAAATTGGAGTCATTCTGAATTGTAACTTGAAGGCAATACTATGTCGATACAAAGTTTATTATTAAATAGTACAAAATTAGTGCAGCGAAGAAATCTAAAACGTATTATTTTAATAACGATTTCGAGGGAGAAGTTTTCTTTTGTATGATGAAGGATAAGTAAATTTGTTCTATTTGTCGTGCGTCAGTTGCAATACCTATGCCTTCTAACTTAGAGAGGCATCATAAAACGGTTCACAAAAACTATGAAAAGGATTTTCCGCCACAGAGTGAATTGAGAAAACGAGAAGTACGTGATTTGATATCTTGTTTGAAAAAGGAACAACCATGTTCACAAGACTAGCCAAACAATCAAAAGCTGCTACGATACCTCATATATTGGCGAAACCCAAGAAACCATTCGAAGATGGATCGGTTGTGAAGAAAGCATTTATTGAAGCGAGTGAGACTTTAGTTGGAGATTGTAAAAATAAAACAGAAATCTTGTCTGCTATTAGAGAACTTCAATTATCTCGTCCGACTGTCACAAGGCGTATAGAAGTCATTAGTCAGGACATGGCAGATAAACTAAAACATGATATCATGAAATGTGGATATTTTTCTACAGTTCTATGGATCCACCGATATGACAGACACTGCCCAGCTGTGTATTTTTATTAGGATGGCATTCAACGACATGTTGGCTAAGGAAGAATTTCTGACAATCATTCATCTGAAGGGGAACACCCGTGGTGAAGATATATATGACGTTTTCTTCAATTTTGTAAAAAATTACAAGCTACCAATATATAAATTAGTGTGAATTACAACCGATAGACCACCAGCAATGACTGGAAACTAAAACGGTTTTGTGGCATTGTGTCGAGCTAATGAAGACTTCCCTTAATTGTTTTCATTCCATTGCATTAGGGAGTCAGCTGAAAGGTTTCAAGAATTAATGCCCGAAATAACAGATTTTCTAGACAATAGAGGTGATGACACTCAGGTATTGAAAAAGGAAAAATGGCTGACTGATTTGGCATTTTTGAGTGACATCACGATGCACTTAAACACCATTAATTTGGAGCTTCAAGGTGAAGGAAAAACTATTATTGAGAAGGTTAGCGCAGTAAATTCCCACCATGAAAAAAAAACACGCTGTGCTCGTAAGAGATCAGGACTTGCCTTTAATATCAAAAAACGCATTGTGGCAAGTTTTGCATGAATTGAATTTTTCATGGGAAAAGCACAACATGAAGTCAGTTCACATAGATAAAGAAAAAAAGTGCTCAAAGTAAGAACATTTTTTATCTGGATGAAACTTGGGATAATCAAGGGTACACGCTTCAGAAAACTTAGAATGATAGAAACAGAAAAGTTTGTCGACAACCTTCCCCAAGGATTTCAAGCTCCGTCAAAAAGACGACGTATAATAATAACGCATGTAGTGTTAAAGGTTTTGCGGATGGAGGGTTATCATCATTTCAAAGTGAAAGTACTGGAGACTATCACGAGGACATGAATGCGGATGTTTTCGAAGAATATTTGGAACAGTTGTTGGATTTGATTCCATAAGGATCTGTTATGGTAAAGGATAACGCAACCTACCATTCTCGACAGATTGCATCAACGCCAACATCTTCATGGCGTAGAGCAGATATCAGATGGCTAACGGATAGTAATATTCCTTTTGAAGAAATATGGTAAAGGAAAGATTATAATCAATTGTAAATTTACATTAAAAATTATCCAAAAATATAAGATTGACGAAATGACAAAAAACCCGGAAGTTAGTATACTCCGCCTCCCACCTTACCACTGCGAATTGAATCCGATTAAACTAATATGGTCAAAGGTAAAGGGGGAAGTGGCTAGAAAGAACACATGTTTTAAGATAAAAGACATCGAACTTCATTTCAACAGTGCAATAAAAAGTGTTACATTCCAAAACTGGAAAAATTGTATAGACCACATCATTAAAGAAGAGAATTAAATGTGGAAACTGGATCACATTATAAATGCCATGATAGATCCTGTTATGGTGAATTTAGGAAATGAAGATTCATCATCAGAAGATGAACTGTAAATATTTTATGAAAACAGTGCAGCTTGAAATATACAGATTATTGCATAATAGTATGTCACAACTTAAGGGTGTAAATCTACGTACAATTTTGAGAAAAAAAGTTCATATAAACAAAGCTTCGTTACGGAGCTACAGGGTGTTAAAGTTTGCGGAAAAATGGTTTTTTCTTCAGAACTCCTGCAGTTTTTGAGATATTCAGCCCAAATTTGGAATGCAAGCTATTTTTTACAGCCCCCATCATTACACGTCCTAAATTTCAACTAGAATCTACAAGGTGCTTTCTTTTCCGGAGCCATGTCTTTTTTGCTCTTTCAATCTTTTTGCAGTACCTAACTGATCAGCGTACAATACAACTTTTTTGATATTTGTAATTTTTTGGTATCTGCATCCGTTCTCCAGCAAAAAATTATTAAACGATTGTATGCATTCGCTGAATTGAGGACACTTCTAATTAAAAAATGGCTAGTCGGCTTTGATTTCTTTCATTTATTTATTTATTTTGACACTTTCTGAAAATGAACCATAGTCTGCTCGAAATGTTTATTAAATTAGCGATAAGTTTTAAAACGTTTGAAGTTATTGCTGTAAGAAAAAACAGCTATCTTTACTAACGCCGAATTGGCTGGTATCCATTACATGTACGGTCTGGCTGACGGAAAAACAACAGAAGCTAGGCGATTATATCAGGTGCGCTTTCCTAATCGAGTAACACCAGACAGGCGAATATTTTCAAATATCCACAGAAGGTTGAGGGAAACTGGTACTTTTAATAAATTTAATTTAAATTTAATTTTAATTTAATAAATAATCATTTAAAAGTGCAACTCAAACTATAAAAACTGCAGATATTGGGGAAGCAGTTTTGAATTATATTGATTTGAATCATCATGAGGGTACAAGAAAAATTGAAAATCAGTTGAATATTTCACATGTTCTAATTTGGAGGATTCTCCACGACTTTTTATTGTACCCGTTTCACATTCAACGCGTCCAAACTCTACTTCACCGAGATTTTCCTTCAAGACTAAATTTCTGCCGATGGTTCTAGATAAAATTAGAGAAAATGCTCATTTTGATAGTGAAATAATGTTCACATACGAAGCTAACTTTTCGAGGACTGCTATCACAATTTTTCACAATAATCATTATTGGGCTGAGGAATCACCCATTTTATTGAAGAATCTAAACGGTTCCGCTTATCGGCAATTTCTTGAGAAGTAACCTTTATTGCTCGAGGATGTGCCACTTTTGGTGAGAAACATAATGTGGTTCATGCATGACGGGGCACCAGCACATTTTAGTGGAGAAGCTAGGGAATTCTTGAATAATACATTCAACAACCGATGGATAGGTCGGGGTGGGCCAGAACCATGGCCTTCTAAGTCCCCAGACTTAATTAGTTTAGACTTTTTCTTGTGGGGATATCTCAAAAGTTTAGTTTATACCACTCCAGTGAACACTGTAGAAGAATTGGGAATTCGAATGATAACCTCTTGTGACACGATAAGAAATACCCTAGGAATATTTCCAAGAGTGCGTGATAATATGCGAAGGACAGAGGCCTGATTTATGCAGGTGGAGGACACTTTCAGCAATTTATTTAGTTTTTAATTCTTCTTTTTTTTAGTTTGCTATTGAATAAATATAAGATGAGTCTCAGAAGATGAGCTATCAAAATAAAAGCCAATTTTGGGCATACCTATCGAGTATTTTTATTATTTTTTTTTATTTAGCGAATGAAATACAATTCAAATAATTCAAATTCAAGAATTTTTTGCTCGAGTACGGTTGGAGATACGAAAAAATTACAAGTGTCAAAGAGTTTTTAAATAGAACGAAGATGACGAAAATTGATTTTATACTGATAAGTGGCGTACAACAAAAACATTTGAAAGAGCAAAAGGAGGCATGGCTCCGGAAAAGAAATCACCTTGTGAATTTCAGTTAAAATCAAGGACGTGTAAAGATGGAGGCTGTAAAAATAGGGTGCATTCCAAATTTCGGCTGAATATCTCAAAAACTGAAGGAATTTTGAAGGAAAAAAAATTTTATCCGGAAATTTCAACACCCTGTAGCTCTGTAATGAAGCTTTTGCGGACCTATGTTTATATGAACTTTTTTTCTTAAAATTGCACGTAGATTTACCTCCTCAAATTGTGGCATACTATTAAGTGTATATCTTGGCAGGCCGAAAACGTTAGAAGATATTGAATTGTAGGATATATTGGATGACGACCTAACATAAACTCAAGAACACTTTACAGAAAAATTGAAAATTCGAGAAGTAATTCGATAAGAATATTGTATTATCATTTTTAGGACAAGAATTGTAGATCGTGCAATTATCTATAAAAATTGTTCTTATACTTTCTTTTATAACATTAATCATTCCTGAGAAGAATCTATGTATAAAATTTACTGAAATTGTATTTATTATAATACAGGATGCCCCAAAGCACTATGTCAAACTTTGAGAGGTAGTTGCTGAAGAACTTTCCAATCAAATTAGTGGGAAGAACATGGTCCGAATGTTTCTAAATTGGAAGATATTTAGCTTCAAAATTTGATCTTTATGGGTCCTCAAATCACAATTTTTAATAGACGACAGCGTTTCTGTGGTGTTACTATAGTTGGAATGACACACATATCTTGTTTTATAGAAGATGACATTCGTAACCTAGGGGTGTCCGCTCAAAAAATATATCGATATTTATATTCGATATAAAATATCGGACTCCAGCATCGATATTTATCGATATATCGCTAGAAAACATCGATATTTTTCTACTATCGAATACTTTCCACAAAACTTTACTATTACTTTTTTCCAGTGAAATGCGCAAAATTTGTGGTCTTTGATTTTGCATGTCTGAATGTAGAATCAGAAACCAGAGTAACATAGCTAAACTAGCAGTGTAATGGTAGTGATTTTCTATGAGAATCACTATAATTACATAGTTACTCAAAAAGGATTGTTATACTAAGATAATGGTGAAATGAGTTATACCTGTATTTGCAGATGAAATGAAAACAATAAATTAATAAAAATATCTATTATATATCACATAATTTCAAAACAGTAAAAGAAAGCAAAAAACATATTTAGTACTAGCCTTTAACTAGGCATATATACCTGCTAAAACTTACTTTTACTTTACCCATTTCATTAAGACCAATGCTCTTTAGGCAAACTTTGCAAAAATAGAAGTTTACTTAATCTTTTACCTTTCATTCTATTTCTTTGTTGATAAACTATTTGAGCAGCCTTAGAAAATAAACGTTGGGATGGAACAGAAGTCCCGACAATAGCTAAATATTTGAAGGCAATCTTATAAAGCTTTGGAAATTGAATTTTTAAATCTTGCCAAATTTCTAAAGGATTCTCATTGAGCCTTCCTACTACTGGACTACGCAAGTACATTGATAATTCATCAGAAATTGCATCATCTGATTGTGATGTTTTCCAACTCTTGCTTACTAGTTTGTGATGATTATCCCACAAAGAAAAGCTTTCTTCTAGTTTTTCAGATTGATCAGAATCTGATTCGGACGTTTCAATATTTTGTGTAGTATTTTTCATGAAGTCTTTACTTTTTGTGACTACTGTAGAGCAAGCAAGTGCGTCTCGGAAGTGAATTTTTTTATACCTAGGATCCAATGTGGTTGCTATGGCGAAAGGAGTTACACTCTCAATAGCGCCCATTCCTTTTTCAATTTCATTAAGCACAAATGATTTCAATTCATTGGCAAGCAAGTCTTCAAATTGGAGAGGTTGGATTCTTAAAACTAAGCAATGAACTAACGGAATCACCTTGCTGCTTGTGCAGTATCTATCCCC
This sequence comes from Cryptolaemus montrouzieri, assembly GCA_013387265.2. Classification (NCBI taxonomy): domain Eukaryota; kingdom Metazoa; phylum Arthropoda; class Insecta; order Coleoptera; family Coccinellidae; genus Cryptolaemus; species Cryptolaemus montrouzieri. The sequence goes on from JABFTP020000103.1 coordinate 35,629,305, forward strand.
TGAAACTTCTTTAGTTGCAGCTTCCAGTGGCATCAAAACTAATAAAACAGAAGAAAGAACTGGCAGTTCTGATGCATTGAGCATAGGTGGCGCTGTCTTATGGCGAAATATTATTTCATTGATTACAATACGTTATTCTAAAAATCTTTCAATCATATAGTAGGTACTGTTCCATCTTGTTGAATTTTCTTGAATCATCTTTGTTTCTTTTTCTGTGGCTTTTCTTAATTCATTGCTTGCTGTATTACTTTGCTTGAACCATGTTACGATAGTTTTGACTCTAGTTATTAGATTTTGTATTTCTGGACAGTGTTGAATCGCATTTAGCGCAACTAAGTTTAGAGTGTGCGCAAAACACGGTATGTGTTTTTTACCAAAAGCCAGGTTAATAGCCTTAATCATAGATGCTGCGTTATCAGTTACTACAGCCGAAACTTTATCAACGTCAATGTCCTATTCAGAACAAGAATTCAGAAGCATCTCAGCAATATGATCCGAAGTGTTACGTTCATATGACTGATATACTCCAAGAGTAATAAAAAAAATTCGGTAAATATAGCAAAGTGACCGGTAATTCCAAGAAAGCTTCTCATATTCATTGTTTCTGTCCACATATCGGTTGTAAGTGTTATATTTTCTACACTTTTTAGTTTATTTTTAAACACAGCTGATAATGCATCATATTTGTCATCAACCCAGCGAGTCAATTTTGTCTTACTTGGAATCTTATAATGTGGTGTAGTTACTTTAATAAGATTGCGAAAACCCTCATTTTCTACTATCGTGAAAGGTTGATTATCTTTGCAAATCATGTAGATAAGAGCATTGTTAACTTTCAAAGTTTTATTGCCACTTTCCGAATAAGCCGATATATTTTCGAAGGTTTCATGTATCGACTTTTGCCGTTTTAATGGCGGAGGTATAGTATTATCGATATGGATATCTTTTGATGCAGCTGTACTTGTTGATGGCAGTGGTTCAGGGCTGGGAAAAACAGGTTCAGAATCTGCTTCATTGGTTTTTGTAATTCTTTTACTGTGGATATTTAGTAAGTTGACATTGCTCAACACTTGCGAATTTTCTTTATTCATCTCTAAAACTGCAGCCTTCTGGATATTTCTTACGTGGCTAAACAGGTTAGATATATTGCCACAGGATTTAATTTGTCTTTGACAAATTTTGCACTTTACAAGATTCGCATTTCCCTCAATTTTAGCAAAAAACTTCCATACAAGACTTTTCTTTGAAGGCGCCGTCTTGTTATTAACTAAAATAAAAAAACAAATCAATTAATGCTTATTTTTTCTACAATATTATTGTGTCTTGAGTAACATCACTAGTATTTGAGTCAATTTGTTTATAGCTTCAAAAATTTGAATGAAAAATACACTTCACAAATGATTCGATGCGACATTTATTGTTATAATGAAATCTATTATAATATAAAATATAATTTGATTGAGGAGGTCGTTACTTGATGAAAATCAATATACATATTTTAAATGAAATAAAACTAAAGTATTTAGATTTTCACCATATTAACAAAACTATGATCGGTTTCACCACACTGTGGCTTCATCAGATAGATGCAGCCACGGTGAAACCGGTCAAAGTTTTGTTAATATAGTGAAAATCTAAATACTTCAGTTTTATTTCACTGAAAATATATAAAATATGCTATATTTTGAATTTAAAACACTGTCAAAAACGAGTAAACAGGTTAGGTTAGGTTAGATTTATAAACATAATAGGAATATAACATCACATACCTTTTCAACTCCGAATTATCAATCAAATGATAATAAACTCAGTTATTTCAGAAAATTTATGGTAGCAAGTAAAAGTTTCATATATACTTGTCTTAGATATAAAACAAAACAACGATTTAATTATTATTATTCTTTCTTTATGGACTCTGTGGCGTCGTAAAAACAATGAGACAATGAGAGGAAAATTACATAGAATGAACTATAGAATCCACAGATTATATAAATAAATTGTGAGTGAATAGCGAATGAATTTGTCAGATGGATTAGGTAATTAAGCTGGTCACTCACAGATGTCACTACCTTATTAAACCATATTTGAAATCCAAAATCTAATTCATCAAGCATTGTTAAAAATATTTAGATATTTACTAGATTATACAAAAAGAAATTTAAATAACAAATATTCGATATTTCTATAAATATATCGATATATCGAATACAATAAATATTCGACAAAACACCGAATCAATCTGATATATCTTAAAGAAAACATCGAATAAATTCGATATATCGATGTAAAGTGAATATCCTAAATAGTAAAATGATTATCGACAATGTTGTGGTACTTTTGACAGATGAATGTGGGAATATTTTTTTCGATATTTAATTATTGTTCCGAAACCTTGAATTTTCCTAATTGAAAATGCATTCTTTGGATAATGGAGAACATGCAAACATGATTTGTGCTTGTGGTTTTCGAAAACTCTTGACAAGCTGATGATTCAAGAGCATTTCTGTGGTGATGAAATATTTAGGGTGTTCCACAAAAAACCGGAAATGCTTGCATAACCTATAACTTCTACAACTATTAAATTACAGCCTTCATTTTAGAACCTTTGGTATGCCAAAGGATGATGGAATACAAAAATTGTCATCAAATTTCTTTTTCGGTACAATTCAAAATGGCCGACAGGCTAAACTTACACTAGATTGTCAATTAGTTGGAATTTTTTTCTCATGGTCAGTCGGCCATTTCGAATTGAATTGAAATTCCAATTTTAAGACGATATTCGTATGTTTCAATGTTTTCATTTTAAGACGATGTCGCATGTTTATACTCCTGATTGAGTCTAGAAGAGAGACGATCTCTCTAGGATCTTGGACGTTATAATTTGAAACAAAAATTCCAATTTTTCGTACACAAAACTGAAATTCTTCGCTTCACAGTTTCATCAATTCTTTATGGATTTTCATGGTCATGTTTAATCCCTCACAATAATCAAAAAGAATTGAGTTTTTGATATCATGGATCATATTCAATATTCCATGAAAAAAATGTAGTGCCCCTTTGAGCCTGTCGGCCATTTTGAATTGTACCGAAAATGAAATTTGATGAAAATTCTTGTATTTCATCAGCATCTGGCATTCCAAAGATTTGAAAATGAAAGCTCTGACTCAATAACTGTGGAAGTTACAGGTTATGAAAGCAATTCCGATTTTTCGTGGATAATTCTATATTGTTTCGTTTCTAAGTTCCTGAAATTATTTGTGGGTTCAAATCAAACACTTCAACGTTACAAAACTTTAACTTGTTTATTTACACGTAGACTGAACAATTATAACACTAAACTATATGACTAATTTATATAACACAATCTATACTGCTTCATTTATCTCTAACTCTTTGTCCACTTATTCACGCTCTGTATTCAAACTTAATTCTCTGCGCTTGGCGCTCTCTTCTTATATACAAGTACGAATTGTTCTAGAACATTTGCGTAACTCCGGCTCTGTTCCAGATATTCGTTCGAGAACCTTCCGGAAACAGCAACACTGATTTCTTCGTAATGCGGCGCGCTGAAACCTTTAAATCTTTCTGGAAGTCTCCCGAAACTGCCGCGTACTCGTCAGTCCGCCGGGTGGTGACAGGGTCGGCTTCAGGGACGATTGGATATCGTTTCAATATATTAATTATTATATCATACTTTCGATCAAAAAGTTCTATGAATAATTTTGAATTGACATTATGCTTTAAAGTTGTGAAAGTTTATTGAAAAAATATTAAATAAAATTATATTTATCATTATAAGAGTTGCTCAAAATGGCCACTGTCATCTTGAATACATAGCCCACATCAACAAAAAATGACTGCAGAATAATATGATGGTTATTGTCTTTTCTAATTCTTCCGGTTGAATTTTTTATTCGTTTTTTTAAATGCTCGAGATTTGTCATCTCTATATTATAGACCACTATTCATTTTCAATGTGGACGTGCTCCGTCGTATTCCATTCGAAAATAACAGAATATTCATAACTGCAATGAAAGTCCTAAAATATAACTAATTTATTGAATATAATTTTTCTATTGAAACCTATGAGCAAACAGAAGGCTTCTCATCTTTGAATTGAGAACAAGTTGCTTTGAAAAAATCACAACTGCAAAAGAACCTGTAATATTTGATTTGCCTGAACATAATTCAAACGATCTGCAATACCAAAACTATCACCTAACAACTGATGATTGTTCTGCGAGCAATTCCTCAAGATAAAATATTAGTATGGACGCGTATAAAAGGTAATAATACTCACATATCTAATAGCAGGTGTGTGTGCCAGATAACTCAAAGAGAACATACATTTTAGAAATTCAACATTCTTGTCCTGCCCTCTTCCCTGATCAAATACACAGACTTGATATTTGTTTGCTTTGCATTCATGACTAATTTATATAACACAATCGATACTGCTTAATTTACCTCTAACTCTTTGTCCACTTATTCGCGCTCTGTATTCAAACTCAATTCTCTGCGTTTCGCGGTCTTTTCTTATATACAAGTACGAATTATTCTAGAACATTTGCGTACCTTCGGCTCTATTCCAGATCTTCGTTCGAGAACCTTCAGCAACACTGATTTCTTCGTAATACGACGCGCTGAAACCTTTAAATCTTTCTGGAAGTCTCCAGAAAATGCCGCGTACTCGTCAGTCCGGCGGGCGGTGACAGGGTTGGCTTCAGGAACGATTGGATATCGTTACAATATATTAATTATAATATTATAATTTAGATCAAAGAGTTCTATGAATAATTTTGAATTGACATTATGCTTTAAAGTTGTAAAAATTTATTGAAAAAAATTATGAATAAAATATATGTATCATTACAAGAATTGCTCAGAATGGCCACCGCTATCTTTAATACATAGCTCACATCAACAAATAAAGATATGATGGACAGAATAATATGATGGACATTGTCTTTTCTAATTCTTTCGGTGGAATTTTTTATCCGTTCTTTTAAATGCTCGAGATTTGTTATCTCTACATTATAGACCACTTGTTTCATGCCATTCAAAAACCATTCATTTTTGATGTGGACGGGCTCCGTCGTATTCCATTCAAAAATAACAAAATATTCATAATTGCAATGAAAGTCCTAAAAAATAACGAATTTATTGAATATAATTTATTCTATTTGAACATATCAGCAAACAGAAGGCTTCTCATCTTTGAATTGAGAACAAGTTGCTTTAAAAAAATCCTCAACTGCAAAAGTTGATAAAAGTTCATCGAAATTGTGGTTGTAGATTACTCGCGGAACGTGTGTAAGTTTGGGCTTCAAGTTGTGTGTTCTACGACCCATATAGGCTAGCAAATTATCACCTCGACCATTATTGAAACATTCTTCTATATTATTCCAGTCAAATTGATGAAATCGAGCACACTGTAAAAAAGGGCAAGACAAGGTAAAACTGAAGAAACTTGAAAACAGAACCCGTATTATTTGATTTGCCTGAACATAATTCAAAAGTTCTGCAATACCAGAACTATCACCTGACAACTGATGATTGTTCTGCGAGCAATTCCTCAAGATAAAATATTCGTATAGACGCGTATTAAAGGTAATAATACTCACATATCTGATAGCAGGTGTATGTGCAGGATAACTCAAAGAGAACATACATTTTAGAAATTCAACATTCTTGTCCTGCCCTCTTCCCTGATCAAAGACACAGACTTGATATTTGTTTGCTTTGCATTCATCGACTCCATGTTGACACTGGAAGAACCACTCACCGCTTATGCGAGTTTGCTAAAAAATAACTCATATAATTGAATTAGTTTATATTGTATTTGATTGGTTGAAAAGTTTTTGAAGTGACATCTATAATCTAGAATTAGAAACAACTTTAAAATCATATTGAAATGATTGATCTGTCGTATGGACCCACATGAAATTTCAAGTCTATATGTAAATTTGTCCTAGGTTTACATGCTGTTGAAAGCAGATGTTTCGTCACAATGTAGTGTCGCGTCTACTTTGTTATGTATTCTAATACACTGCGCCAAGAATTTAACGCTCAATTTCAATATTTCAATTCTTTTATTTCTAGAATAATCCGCACATGTCAACATAGCTCATAAAAAACATCGATATTAGAACATCGACATTGTGAAAAAATGTTTTTTTAGCAGAAATGAGACACTATTTTCTTCATTTTCACGCTCATTTTTGAAGAATAATCACTATTTAATTTCAATAGAAATCAAGTATGTATTTATTTGTCAACACAGAATTTAAAAATACTAATTTTGACAACCTGGTGCCCTGTAAGCGGTTTCTCTCGTTTCTGTGATTGTTGCTTTTAAGTTCTATGATATAATGAATAGAACTTCAAACAACAAACAAAAAAGTCCGTCAATGTGGGCGAGAGAAGCAACTACTTAATTTTGCGAGCGCAGAGAGAGCGGAAGAGACAATAAATCGAAAAATCTACGCTTGTGACTTAGAGACATCGTTCATGAAAAACGATGATACATTGATGTCCTCAGTTTCGATATCAATGTTAAAACGTCGATGTTTATGAATGATACATCGATGTATCACTTGTAGCAGTGACCACAGTCAAAGCTGAAATTGTTATTCTGAGAACTCGGGAAGCAGTAAAAACCGAGGTGAAGGAGCAAAGACATACACCACAGGAAAAAAGATATAACTTAACGAGCTTGGATCAAGAGAGCGTGAAAGATCTATACAGAAGAAGGCTGAATGAAAAATTGAAGGACAAACATTTCGATAACAACGAAGACCATTATACGTATATCAAAGAATGCCTTCATGCCAGAGCAAAAAAACCTTTAGGATTTCAGGAAAAAAGGAAGAACTACAAACAATATTGGTGGGATGAGGAAATAGATAAGGAAATCGAGACTAAAAATTACTCACAAAGAGTTTAAAGCTATATGCACATCCCTAAAAAACGGAAAGGCAGCTGGGCCAGGTTAGGTTAGAACTTATAAATACGGAACAGATGAACAGTTTCAACATTTAAGGAAATTGTTTCAAAGCTGCATAAACGGAGCGGAAATCCGCAAAGAATTCAAAACATCCTTCATATCCCTGATCTATAAAAAAGGTAGCAGAAGCACTTGCGATAGTTACAGAGGTATAGCAGTCACCAGTACTATAAGTAGAATATACGAAAGGCTATTGAAAATAAAAATAGAGAAGGAATACGAGCACATGGAAGCCGAAGCACATGCTGGGTTTCGAACAGGCAGATCGACAGTAGACCACCTCTTCTGCATTACACAGATGATAGAAAAAAAGATAGCAGCTGACCAGAAATTACACCTCCTATAGACCTCAAACAAGCATTTGATAGTATTCCACATAGAAAATTATGGAAAGCCATGCAGGAAACTAACGTCAACGCAAACCTTATAGCAGCTGTGAAAGAGAATCTAATACCAAGATTAAGATAGGCAGATCAACTAGCAAGGGTTTCGACGTAGCCAAAGGGCCGAAACAAGGGTGTTGCCTGTCACCAACCCTATTCAAAATATATCTGGAGCAGGCGTTGAAGACTTGGAAAAGGAAGATGAAAAATATGGGAATTCCACTTCAAAATAACAGTTTATACACACTATGTTTTGTAGATGATCAAGTGGTCCTAGCGCAAGACCATGACGACGCAGTACATGAACTAGAATACATGACGAAGAAGCTGATCGAGGAATATTCATAACGGGTTCTGGAGTTAAATATTGATAAAACGCAAAACATGAACTTTGGCGGAAGAAAATAGAACATCTCTTTAGAAGACGGACAGCAGATTGAATACTGAAACAAATAAACCTATTTAGGAGTTGAACTCACAGATGAACTGGACAAAGCTATCAAGAACAGGAATACCCAAGGGAGAAGAGCCATCGCGCAACTTAATGGTCTGTTATGGGATCAGCAAATTTAAAAGACCAACAAGCATAGAATATACAATACGATTATGAAAAGTATTGTTACGTATAGCAGGGAAATATGGCCACTCAAAAAGACTACCGAAAATTCACTACTAGTCACTGAAATGGATTATAGGAGACGGGCTGCGGGGAAGTCGAGCAGAGAACGAGTCCTAAACACCAGAATAAAATAAGAGAAATCATGAAAACCAAACACACACTGGTTAATGAGATACGAACAAAGCAGTTGAGATGGTACGGTCATGTACAAAGAATGAAAAAACAAAGACTACCCAAACAAGTTATGCACTGGAAACCACATGGGAAAAAGAAGAGAGGAAGACCAGATTGAGTTGGAGCGAAGGGATAGATAAACAACTGACAGAACGGGAAATATACGAAGACCTTAGGGTAGATAGAGAGGCTTGGAGGCAAAGCATCGGAAGATGATGTATAACATCGATGTATCGTTTGCATCCCTTTCCGCACAAGGAAACTGACAGTCCTGAATGGAAACGCAGGCAAGGTCAAACTTGAGCTGTAACGGTGATTCATGACCGTTTTTTCAAGAATTTTGCCAGGAAACATTTGAATTGGTTAAAAATTGACTGTGTTGACACATGAGTTGGGATTTGGTCTTTTTGATTGTGATCGTTCTCTAGTGCACATACATCAAAACGAGATATATGCCCTGTGCAACTTTTTATCTACCTATGGATTTGGTGGGGGTTCAATAATGGAGTGGGATGGTATTTCTTTGAACGCCCTAAATGATCTGATCATCGTTAATAATTGAACCCTGAATGCTCTGAGGTACGTTACAGACATTTTAGAAGAACATGTACCATTTGCGGCTACCAGGAATGGAAAGTATTTGTATTTGTTATAATGTTGTTGATAACGCCAGACCTCATCAAGCTTTTATTTTGAGATCACGAAATCTCCTTAATGAAGTGGCCTGCACGAAGTCTAGAGCTCAATCTCATTGAACATATCTAGGGCATTCTCAATATTTATGAATTTCAATTATGAATCGTAGATGTCATGTAGTAATTCTCGCCAGGAGTTGAAATATCCGGTATTAACAGACATTTGGGTACTTCGAGTTTTTCGAAAAGATTTACAGTTTTCAGGTTTATTTCAATTTCTATAAGTACCATTTTCATTTGGAATGTTCTCAAGCATTCCTTATGACTGGTGTATTTCTGGGAAAACAATTCTGCAACATATCCAAACTTCTTTTGAATAAATTTGAGGGTTCGATTTTGTGCGTTAATTTCTTTACGCTGTGTAGATAAAATTGATCATCGCTCCGTAAATTTCTCTGTGAAGAAAGGTTTTAAAGTTATGGAAATTCATGAGGAAATTGTACATGTATTGGGTGATGGTGTTCCTCCAAAATGAATGATGTGGATTTCATAATTTAATTTCAACGTGGACGTACAAGCATAGGAGATGATCCTTGCTTAGGACGTCGTTCTGTAAAAATGATTAATTCAATAGATGATATAGTTAAGGATAATAGTCGATTGACCAAGCGTGAAATTGCTGAGGCAATAGACATATGAATTGAATGAGTGTTGCATACCTTGGAGAATAATTAATTCTGAAAAATCTATTGGCAAGATAGGAGCAGCAACTATAAATTTGAGTCGAAAGCTTACTGCTACGATGTTGAACTACGATAACAAACCCCTGAGAAGAGCAAGCGAAGGGGTCAAAATTGTCAAAGATGGTTATGGTATCAGTTTGTTGAGATGCAAAAGGAATTTCATCAACTGATACCTTCAAATTGCAAAATAATAACAGGAGAATATTAGGAGAACCTTCTGGGCGACTTTAGTGCGAGCATTTGCGACAAAAGGCTTATTCTGCAAAAGAAAAATCCTCTTTTACTATTACGACAATGCAGCTGCTCATACCAGTGATACTGTGAAAGTGAAATTGGTCGAACTGAAATATGAATGCTTGAAACATCCACCCTTTTCGTCGGATCTACGGTTCCCGCCGACCAAAATTTCTACGTGAACTGTGGAGATATTTCGAAACTCTTCTGGAACCGTACTTCAAGGATGAGAATTTGGGAATCGTGATTTGTGATTCTTTACCCATAAATTTGATTTTTAATTTCCGCTCCATGTATTTCTCTACCAACCATGTTTAATGAACTTACATTAGCTTTTCCATATGGTATCAATTCTAAATGAATATAGTCCTTCAAATCCTTATAGTGTGGATAAAACTTATCTTTGATGAATCGTATACTGAATGGACATAAAGTTTCATAATAAATAGATATTGTGACGTGTGTCTAGAACAAGCGAAATATGAATTTGAGATACCAAAAATGTTTTGGGAAATACTCACAGTAGATAATACAGAAGGAGCAGGAACAATTGAAACAATGATTAAAATTGCTAATTCCAATAAACTTGAAATTTTCATTGCTTTCATATCACGGTTCTAAAGCAAGTTGTTCTGAGATATTGCTAGCTCGAATATGAGACCATTAGATTAGGAAGTAATTGTTACAATAGTTTTTGTTCTAGTTATTAAGCTTATCGATGGTAATTGAGTATTGTAAATCCTTCATTGTATTGAAAATTCAAAGGTATTTCTCGACATGAATTCATATATTATCGTTTGTTACAACTTTGTTTCATTGTATAATAATACTTAATAAAGTGTTAAGATTCTTGATGATTTTACTAATCTGCTTTAAGCGACTTTGCGGTCAGTCAAATTATAAACGTCATAAAGTAAAATAACTCATCATTAGTATCTTGATCCACGAGTTTTAAAATACCATTGGTATGGTTTAGGTAGATAACATTATTTCATGGAAGGAACAACATATTGCGGTTGTTTTTCGTTATGACTAGTGATACTGCTCCTAAAAATATGAAAGATAGCTCATTGGATCGAAAATGATACCTGATGATTATGATGTGTTATCATAAGAGAAGTTCAAAAGCTATTGCGTCACATAATTTTTAAGGTAATACATATCAATTCAAAAATTTTAAGAAAATATAGTATATTCTGAACACTGTCTAAAGTAGATCTATTGTTAATAAACAGAATTGCCATGAACTTTCTTCTTCATTGGAAACCAAAAACAATATGTTTGAATAATTGGCATAAAATTTCTTTGCTTCAAGGAGCACTTCTTGTATAAACAGTTTATGAGATAACGTAATTAAAAATATACACACACGCAGTGTCGCATCACCTGGTATTCTGAATTCCACAATCGATTAAGCAGCTCGATCGCAGTTTCTTTGTCAACATATGTTTTTGAACATATGAGGGGAAAAAAATCTTATCTATGTAGTAACATTTGTTTTCATATGACCTCAAACACATCTTAAACAAGAATGAGTTTATTTGACTCATTCAATTTCTCTTCAAGCTAAATTAATGCAAGTTTTCTGTGTTTCTTGTTGATTGTCGAATCTTTGAATTTATTATAATGGATGCTGAACGTCTTGGACGCTATTTGAGTGATTAGTAAGTGGTAAGAATTGTAATACTTCTAGAGGAGGGGCGAAGCCAACGTTACGTGGCTAACTTGTTGAATGTTAACCTAAGCACTATTTCAAGAGCAATTAATCAGTACCACGAAACAGGGGAATATGGAAAAAGGGCCGGACAGGGAAGAAATCGGATAACAACACCAATTGATGATCGTTGGTTTACTTCAACTTTAGAGTAGTTACAGAAATTCTGCAAAATGCCGAAATTGATATTTTAAGATGGCCAGCCAGAAGTCCTGACTTGAATCCCATAGAACATGTTTGGGACAACATGGGGTGGCAAATTCTGCAACGTAGAATGCCTTGTAGAACACTTCAACAACTAGAAAATCTGTTTCCTGAAAGTTGGAACTCAGTGACTCAAGAGTACATCCAAAATTTGTTTGAGGGGCTTCCGAGACGTATACAGGCAGTAATTAGAGCCTGCGGAAGAAACACTCGATTTTTAAAATGATTAGTAATCATTCGATGCTAGTTGATTGGTATCTTCGCGAATGTTTGAAGTTGGTAGAATTTTTGATTTTTCATTAACTCCAAAATTGTTGATATTTTCCATCATAAACTCATCTCTTTTGATTGATATCTTCTTTTTTCACACTTCTGAAAGTTACCAAACGACTCTTGTTTGACCAACCTAAGAGTTTATATAGTGTTGTCGTAAAAGTAGGGTGATGCGACAATTTTTGTGGGGAGTGTATCTATACATTGTTTATGATAGATTTTAATTTAACGAAAATAATAGTTGATTGATTCCGCCGTTACTACGTGATAGTTAATCATGATGATATTGAGAAATTTAACTATGTATTACAACATTACAAGAGATTTATTGAAAATCAGGATTACAATTTCGGTCTCTCGACCACCTTCAGCTGACAACGAGTACTGAACGAAAGTTGAAAATACATACACAAACAGGTAGATACAAAATTAATAAGGGTGCAAACAGGAGGTAATAAACTAATTATGATAAAAACAGGTATTATTTGAAGATATCAAATTAGACGAATAAGCTGAGGCATACTAGTCGTCCAGAAGATTATGTCTGTGAGGAGCTTGTTGGAGTTTGAAAATTTCGATGGGTTCTAAGAAATCTTTCGTCCCTTAGGTATTCTGTGAATGATTTGAGATTGATCTGTGGGTGCAAAATAATGGCAATTTTCGATACCATGTGACGCGAAAGTAGATTCGTCGATTCACTGGTTACTGTTATCTGATTGATGCATTTTGTATCAAGTTTTGGGTACAGGACGATTGGCAACTTCGGTTTTGTCAAATCTATCAGTGTTATCTTTACTATTGAATTGGCGTGATCGAATGAAACATTATAACAGGACCGCATTAGAGATTAGATAGAGTTCAGAAATTTTTTAATCTAAAATTTGATGATCTCAAGTGATTCTAAATAACGTGACGAATGAGTTTGAATGATTCTTAACTAAAATTATCAGAATTATCATGAGCAACGAAGCGAAACGCAAAGTGGAATACACAAGGCTAGAGGAATATGATCTAGAGGAAGATGACGCAAAGAGAAGCAAAATAATTGTAAGTTCAACCTAAAAAAGAGAAGAAAAAACTAAATGAGAAACTGGAGAATTTGAACACAAGAATACACAACTTAGAAAAGGAGAAAAAATGTAGTTATAACTGGAATTGAGATGAGAGAAGAGGATGATATGGTTCAAAAGATTGGAAAACTATTCAAGGAGAAATTAGGTGTCGAAACAAAAATAAAGGACGTTTAAATTATCAGAGAGAAGAAAGGAATAGTGGTTTTAGAGAGTTTCAAAGAAAAACTGGTATTAAAAAACAAGAGCAAACTCATAACCGAACCAGGTCAGCTGATTTTCATTAATACTGATTTGACACTGAAAAGTTAAAAGCAAGTGGAAAAAGAGTCAAAGTCTGGCATCAGAAACTAGCAGTGGATGGTAAAATTTACAAATGGAATGATGCGGAACGAAAGATAATAGATAGAATGGAATTTGAGGCATCGACTCCAAAAAACTACTAAAGAATAAATATGACACAGACATTGGCTATAGAAAAAGATGAAGATAATGGGAATAATGATGAAATTGCGAAACGTACAGAATCAGTCGAAAAGTATACAGAAACAATTGAAAATGAAACAAAGAAAGAAAAATACATGGAAACTAGAAACTTGGAACACATGGAGTATACAAGGCAAAGAAAAGGAATTGGAATACGAATTTGAGAAATCAGAAGTTGAAATTCTTGCTATAACAAAATCGAAAATAAAAGAAGAACTAGAAACTTGGAACACATGGAGTATACAAGGCAAAGAAAAGGAATTGGAATACGAATTTGAGAAATCAGAAGTTGAAATTCTTGCTATAACAGAATCGAAAATGAAAGTCAAGTAATAATTGAGTTAGAAAACAAACACATATTAATATACAGCGGAGTAGACGAAAAAACCAGGGCGGCAGCAGGAGTTGCATGTTTGATAAACAAAGAAATCGCAAAGCAAATATTAAGCTGGAAAGCGTGGTCACCAAGAATACTCACAGTTGAATTAAGGAATATGAATATGAACAAAAGAACAATAATTGTGGTCTATGGACCAAACGAAGACGAATCAGTTAGTAAGAAAATCGTATTTTGGGAATAATCAACAAAAGCTACAGAATAAGCAGAGGGCAGTATTTATTTTGCAGTTGACTTCAACGGAAGAGTAGGAAATAGTGATAGTATTTATAGGACAGTTTTAAGCAAACATGGAAAACAGACAAGAAATAGAAATGGGACGAAACTTCTAGACTTTGCGGTAATGAATATTTGTGTCCCTTATGACTCAGCACTCCCAAATTCTGACAAATACGCTACTGCGTTTAATTTAATGATCTATATTAGGGCCATCTTGTGCCAATATCCGAAGAAAATATGTCCAGGGAAGTTTCAACTATTAAAGTGACTTAACCCTGCAGTGGCCGCCTTATGTTTTGTAACAACAGAGGTCACGCGCGGAGTGAAAATCCGCGATTTTCTATTTTTTCTCCATTTAAAAGCTTTTGAATGAAAAAATAAAATATTTGAAGCATTAATTTTATTTGAGTACCAGAAAAAACAAGATGAAAAGGGAGTGGAACATAGGAAAAAACTTCAACTTCACTTTCATAAAAGCTGAAGAAAGTGATCAATTTAACTAACTCAATCCCGAACACACTAAAGTGACATGCTCAAGGCACGAGAATATTGTACAACTCTCGTAAAAATATCTCGTGGGTCTGTTCTTCACCCTATCGCACAACGTCCTCGTTGGTTTTCTGTCGGCTCTGGTCGTTGCTGCTTCGCCAAATTCTCTTCAGTTTGATTCTTCTTTTGAGGATTTCATTCATTCTTGTAGTAAGACTTCTTGGTAGGTTAGGTTAGATCTTCGAACCTCCACATAGGGTCTTATGAGCTCGAAAGCAAAATCACAAAAAATTCCTCACGCTTAATTTTTGAATTCGGATTATTACTCTTGAAGATGATGAGGGAATTTATACCACCAATATTCAACAGAGAGTAAAATATAACCACTGGCCATCGTCGCGTATTACGTGCACAATTGAATGTAGAACATAACTGGTCGACAGTATCAACTCCTCCCTTTGTTGTGTTATACATCATAATCATCTCTGGTTTTCCAGTAGTGTCATCAATTTGGTCGTCATGGTGCATACTAGAGACGAGTAATACATTTTTACCTTTTTTTGGAATATAAGAAACAAGTGTCACATTTTTGTGAAAAACGAACATTGAACTTTTTATTGGTCTTTTCACAGGAGAAGAAAAATGAAGTGGCAACTCTCGCTTATTTTTCTGATAGTTCCGATCACAGTGAGCTTGAAATCCTTCTTGAATTATTCCAGTTCCTCTTTCGCACATTCTTTCCATTACAAATTGTGGAGAATTGCTGACTTCATAAGGCCATGGAGGCTGTTTTCCAACATAAACTTCCAAATTTACCGTGTAATATAGTCTTGCATCACATAGCGCGAATATTTTGATGCCGTATTTGTTAGGCTTGTTAGATATATACTGGCGAAATGCACATCGTCTACGAAAGGCCTCTAGCTTTTCATCCACAGTTACATAATGAAGAGGAATAAAACCGTTTCTACCCTGATCAACAAAAATCTCAAAAACATCTCTGATTGGGGCAAATTTGTCGGTTGCATATCTCAACTGTCTAGTTTCCAAATCATCGAAACGGATGTGTCTCAAAAGAAATTTGAAACGCCGCTCAGACATCGTAAGTCGAAATATTTCAACACCAGTGTCGTCGGTTTCCACAAATTGTTGGTATTCAGGTGGTCATTCTTAAGTAGTCCGGCCAAGTACAACAATCCAAAGAGTGCTTTTATTTCCTAAATGTCGGTCAATTTCGAATCCCTTTCACGGGAGTAATTTATGGAAATTTGTTGAATATGTATATTGGTATTGTCAACTATTATATTCAGAAGTTGGTCAGGAAAAAATAATTCCATATGTCGTACATCGTTTTCAGACATTTAGTCGTACTTCGAGCACCAGGCAATTGTGTTACAAGATTTTCCGATCGAGTTCTTATAGTCTGTGTCGGATTATGTTTCAGCCACATTGTCTTGCCACCTAAGCCTACAAACTTTGGAGCTTCATTTACTTTCTTTAATTTCGAGTTCATTTTCGGAAATATCTTGCTCGTTATCTCTGTTAGTCGCATCACATTCTATTTCATCGGACTCCTTTCATCTTCAGAATCATCAAAGGTTTCACCCTCATCGTCATCGGATAAAAAAGACTCATCTAACAAACGCTGCATTTTTTCCTGTTCCTTTTCGTAAGAATAATTCATGGCAGGATCAAACACGAATAGCCGGAAAATATAAAAACAAACACTCTTATCTTGATAATATTTGTGACACTCGTAGTCGCGCGCGGACTCTCACTCCGCAAAAATGTTTGTAGCCGGCACGCCTTTACTTATAAAACTCAAACTCAGTAGTAGTATTATACACGCGATTTTAGGAAGGTAAATGAATCGGGATGACTTCAAGTGGTGGGGGTGCAAAGATATCCAAGAATCTGCATCGGTGCGGAGCTAGGGTCCGCGCGCGACCACTGCAGGGTTGAGAACATTGGTTATTTCCCAAGTAAAATAAACGTAATGATCAGAAAGGAACAAACACAAATAGCATATCATGATACTTATCCACGTATCAAATCAACTAATACAGATAAGCACATTTCACTTACATATTTTAGCCCTATCAGTGAAAGGTTGCAAATGTCATCTCAAAACATCATAAAAATGTAGCTTTCAAAAAGCTAGTACAGATAAAACTGATAGATTTGACAGACTGAAGTTTACGAGTTGTCCTGTATGGATTGTGAAGGCGTCTATATAGGTCAGACTGGACGTTCATTCAAAACTAGATACAAAGAGCATCAATTAGATTACAATAACGGTAGAACCGACGAATCTACTTCCGCTTCACATTGTACCGAAAATGATCATCATTTCCCACCCATCAACTTCAAATTATTCACAGAATACCTAAAGGAGGAAAGCTAGATTTCATAGAATTCATTGCTATTGTCAAACTCCCCGCAGAGGTAATCTTTTGAACTTCTGAACGAACAAAAAGCCTGGCTTATTCGTCTAAATGTGATATCTTTAAATAATACGTGCTTTTATCATAATTAGTTGTTTGCACCCTTTCTAATTTTGTACCTACAGATTTATATAAGTATGTGTTCAACTAGTTCAATACTTGTTGTCAGCTGAAGATGATTACTACTTCTAATTCAAAAAACACAATTTCAAAATCCCAACTTTCTCTAATTGAGTTGACATCGAATAAAAATATGCCTCAAACATACGTTCAAAAAAAATAATTCACTCACATTCTAGACATAGAAATTCAAATATCAAGAACTCAAATAATAATTGAAAACAACTTATATCAGTCTATGAGCATAGGAAAAAATTCCAAGGTTACCAGAAAAATATTTTGCTAGTTATCAGCAGCCAAATCAGAGAAATAAGTAGTATATATAACCGAGAAAGTAGAAATGAATTCCAAATTTGTAAAACGTAAAATTATAAACATCTTCAAACATTATAAGATCGAAAAATACTTAATTATCTCAGCATATTTCAATGAATTATTGGTATCAAAGTTTTCTTATTATTCCGTCACGTTTATCGACTGGAATAGTTTCCCTACGGACTATAAAAAATTAAAATCTGCAACCACGAAATATAAAATAATGGTGAAAGTGAACTGAGAAGGGTTCGTGAAAAATCCGATGCCATCAAATGGCTCCACTCTGGCAGATACAAGATTCCACTATCCAAGGACGAAAAATTTACATAAAATATTCTTCCCTAAAAGTAGACGATCTGTGTGGGAAGTTTTCAAAGCAATATTGAAAAATTGATAGAGCTTTTAGGGTGGATTTAAAATGAATATCAGAGATAAGTTTTACGGAGGTCACATCAGAGATATCTGAGACGAGAGAGTCGGTAAATGCAGTAAAGTGAGCTGATAGAAAGTGAGAGACCAGAAGCCACATGAGAATACAAGTTCCAGTCTCGATCGCTGAACACTGATAGGACCCTTTTAGTGGCCGAGCAAATCGCCCTAGAATTATTTATACTTTGACAAATTACTTTGTCGGCAACATCGATATGACGTAGATGCGACATGAAAATCTCCGTCGAAATTCAAATGGACCTTTGAAATAAAGTTTCATTCAATTTTCGTTTCGCCGTGCCTGTATAGTATACAGGGTGATATTTTAGTAAAACCCAGTCTGAATGCGAACTTTGTCCAAGAAAGGTTTGAAGATTATTAACAAACTCCAATATCAATATACCGAGTGATCATTTAGTAAGTAATTATAACTTTTATCCAATTGAATATTGAAGTTTATATACAGGGTGTTACATAATAGTATGTGTTCAATACAGAGTATTGAAAATTGTTTTTATTTAAGTAAACCCTGTATATCATCTCACGAATATCTCAATGATCGCACACCTAATTCATTGCAATTGTGGTAACTCCATTTATCAATTTATTAACCCATCTGTTCAATAATTTCTATGAATCCGAATCTTGAGTGATCAACAAGATAAATCCTTTATGATTGTTTACATAGCCTATCATAAACTGACCCTCTGAACATGGAATGTACTATGTATTCAAAAGAATTCGGTCTTTCATTTGAATTTATCTGGGTCATCACGTTACATCGCATGAAATAGTGCCCTTTAAAATGTATTCCTTGTTGATTTCTTGGAATAGTCCCTAACAAAATTTCGGAGGAAAACCAGAACTTTTGAATATTAGAGAATTATCAACAATTCTTGCCGACCAATAAGATGTATCACTACCCCCAATAATTTGTATTTAAAAATATCTTCCCACTCTTTGGGAAGTCACTGTATTTTGTTTAAAACCATTTACCCAGGAATCTTAACTATACGTAACTTAAATTAAGCAAAAATCAAGTAAAAAAGCTTCTACTGAAACAAATTAACTATTTAAAAATACAAAATCAAGGAAATTTTCGTGAGAATCAGCAAAATTCGAAGATCATGCTGACTCAGATCTTATAACTTATATTGATAACTGCATTTCTGAATGATGAAAAAGATACATGAAAAACATCAATGCCAGTTATATCAAGAACACAGAATCATATAAAAAAGCATAATTCTCAAGAACACAGAATGATAAAACAAACTACTACGTGCCTTTGGAACATAGATGAGTCCATTTCGACGATAATGATAAATTGAAACGCTGAAAGTTAGATAGTTGACTAGCGGATAATTGAAAGAATTATTTAATAATTGATAAAGGAAAACTGTGTCGAAGAGCACTCTTCTCTGCTCCAGGCTCAAAATCTTGTGACGACGCAAACTCAAACTATAATCTTGTTTTGGAATGGAGAAGTTGAAAGTTTTGAAAAAATTTTTCTGAACCCGTTCAATTCTGTCCATGTATAGAAGGTCAGTAAGGGGATCAAACAGGCACACAATATTCCAAATTACTTCTAACCAACGAAAAGTATAATTGTTTCAGAGATCTCGAATCACTAAAACTTCTGGTTATTCTAAAAACGAACCCCAACATTTTGAAACCTTTGAAACGATATGATTTACGTGATACTCGAAAGACAGTTTGGAATCGAGATATATACCGAGGTCCTTTATCTGGTTTACCCCCGCAATCACAAGCCAATCAACAGAAAAAGAAGAATCAAAACCATTTATGTTTTTTGTAAAAATTATGTTTGCATTTTATATTATTCAATGAAAAATACCTGAACTGACAAAAAGAGAAAAGTCTGTTCAGATCTTTCTGAAACAGTACTATATCGTCATGGGACCGAAAGTCACCATAAACTCTGAGATCGCCAGCATACAAATCATGCCTCGTACTCAGAAAACATTCCGAAATGTCATTTATGTAGATAAAAAATAACAGTGGATCCAGATGCGACCCTTGGGGCACACTGGATGTAACACAAATAGAAATGAAATGACCGCCATAGAGCGCAACTTATTGTATTCTATTCGATAGATAAGATTTGATCGATTTTAATAGGGACCCCACCACACCAAAGTCTTCTAGAACTCGCAGCAAAGTTGCATAATGCACGTTATCAAACGGTTTAGCCATATCTGTGTAAACAGCATCAACCTAAATATCTTTGTCAAAATTACTACTTATAAAATGAATGTAAGAAGTCAAATTAGTTAAGACCGACCTACCCTTAAAAAATCCATGCTGAGAATTAATTAACTTGGAACTGGATAAATGGTATACTTTATCAGTTGATATTGCTTCAAAAATTTTGCCGAAATAATTTAAGAACCTTTCGAAAGATATGTCACTCCACCCACTTTCCCTATAATCCATGGTGACCAATTTTCGTTAGAACATACTGTAAGAGAAAATTATGATAGATTACCATTTTAGAGGCACCAAATTTGAAAATTTGGAACTAAATTATAGGACAAATATTTGAAATATTGCCCTAAGACTTCTCAAAATATAATTTGAAAAAACTGGCAGTAAATACTAAATTAGCCCTAACACAATTGATTCACTAAAACTAGGTATTTGCGATCTATCCCACAATTCAGATACAAAAAAATAAATATCTCAGCATTAAATGAGTCGAACGAATAATGCGCCACATCAAAACAGAATTAATGAATGTTCACTCTTGGACAATAACAAAGATCGACTTGATGCAGGTTAAAAAAGTGGTGTATATAAATTATATTGATTGTGCTGCTTTTTATGCAAATAAACAGGTCGTTCCATCATTATTGGAGTAAACGTGCATAAAAATCAATGATTCATAATAAGTTAACAAGTGGTTTTTCTGAATATTGTACGAACAGAAATTTTCACAAACCCCAAATTGGCATTCTCTCAACAAAAGCAAGATATTGATTGGTATTTTATGAAATTTACTCAGCTTGATTTCTGTTTGTCCCACCTCTCTTATCTGTTTCTTAGGCAAAATAAATTTCAATATTTCAATTTCCTCTTAGTTCTTCAAAATGCTATAAAAGTGAAAGATACCAAACATAACTTTATTCATTATATTTTGTGTAACTCAGTTATTTTTTCATCAATTGTTCAATTATTTCATCCTTCTGTTATCAATGAAAATTCTCAACAGTTGAATTTCAACGTATTGTTTTAGAGTTCTTGAATTTTATAATGTTTCTGAAAGTGTCTAGTATACCAAAAAAAAGGACTATTTCAATGTTAACAAGTTTGAATTGTTCGTAATTGGTCTTAGGAGATATTGAAAAAATCATTTTCTGTGATATTCAAGAGTTGAGGCTTATCTGATAACTTCATTTATCTCAAAACAAAAGCCATTCGATGGCGCCTAGAAGGATGTTCGATTCTATTGATAGACCATTTTTTCGTTTCACGTGGGCATATACCTCGACATTATCTTATGTAGAAGATAACCGTGAAAGATTACATTCACGTCTATGGCGTGATAGGTACTTCAAACGCCATTAGATATTCAATTATGGTGTTAGATATGTTGTTCTAGTACCAGTTAAACAATTGCTAATTGAACTAAGAAAACAAGCAGGTTGCAAAATTCTGCATTTAGTAACGATTCTTGGCACCGTCTTTAAAATTGAGATCTGTGTTTATTGGGAGCTGTTCCTTATTTGATGTAATTCATCTTAACTGAATTTTCCTATTCGAAAGTATAGGTGTTCGTTACCCAATTAACTCAAACTGTGATCATCTTATTTAATTGTTTCCAAATGGTCAACATAATCTTATCAGTTTTCAAACTTTTTCAGACGTGCCCTCAGCGTTGGTGGATCTAATTGTTCATGACAACTTATCAGACCTGGATGGCAGAAATCTTCAGTGTTAGCGGTCACCTTATCTATACGTCGAACGTGTTCAGTTTACCTTAATTCTTAGGCCGAATATTGTTAAGATACAGGGACGAAATCAGCAAATCATGAAATGAAAAATTCAGATATCTCGGAATAAAGTTCCTAATCCCGATTTGCGATGAAATTAGTAGAAATCGTCACTTAATCAATCTACTTAAGTAACGCTATAGCCCTTTTAAAAGGCTATAGTAGAAGTCAAATATTTAAAAAAAAAAGTAGAGTTCCAATTTGAGAGAGAGAGAGTATATATTTGCTTTACAGGGGGCTATCGACTTGAAGTCTTTCTGCCCTATTTTTTTTACAATGTAATTAACAAATCATTATTTATTTGATGTAGGACATGCATTTGATTTCAATTATTTCTAATTTCTATTAACAGAATCTAATTTTTCCTTGAAGGAAAGTAGGGGGTATTTTTTCTTCGGTGTTGCATTTTGGTCCCTTCCAGAGGTATGTCGGTTCAGTATACTTCTTGTGAATGAATGGTAAAATTTTGTCGTCAGTCTCTCGATTCTAGGCTCCAAATTCGAAGTTTCATTTAAATGTTCATTAGAGGGATTCCAGAGCGGGTTTCGCCTGTTTCTCAGTTTCGTGATTTTATGGAGAGTAGAGTTTTGAATCGAGAGTGATTCCTAAGTACTTTATATTTTATAGACGCTTGACAGGTATATTATCCACTAGTATGTTTGGCGACTGATTCGTTATTCTATGGTGAAATATGATGAGTTGCGATTTGTTTTAATTTCTATCTATGGAATCATCTGCTAGTATTGTTGGTGAGCTCTTGGAGTGATGTTGCTGCAGAATTTAATGATTTGTTGTGTGTTATTAAGGCTATATCGTCAGCAAATTATAGTATATTTCAGGAAGCTCTGTTTGTTCTAGGTTAGATTAGATCGTTCAAGTTGTTCTGTTTAATGTCGGAGCAATATATGTTGTATAGAAATGGCGAAAGTGGGTAACCCTGTGAAACCCCCTGTTGAGGTTTGAATGGATTACTTATTTATTGATTAACACGAACTAGCAGAACTCTAACTT
Source organism: Cryptolaemus montrouzieri (assembly GCA_013387265.2). Taxonomy (NCBI): domain Eukaryota; kingdom Metazoa; phylum Arthropoda; class Insecta; order Coleoptera; family Coccinellidae; genus Cryptolaemus; species Cryptolaemus montrouzieri. The sequence continues at coordinate 35,652,283 of JABFTP020000103.1, forward strand.
CTAGGTTAGATTTTCTTTTTTTATTAGTTTTAACATGTATTTGGGGCATCCAAGCAAATGGAGTTTGAAGAGCAGTCCTTTGGGCCAGACGCATAAATAACGCCATAGTTTTTTCGCCTGCAAGTGAGTTGGTTTGGATGTTTGAAATCAGTATGGCTAGGGGGTGATTTGTGGAAATTTTTACTAGGAAACCAAACTGGAAAGAAAGTATTTTATCTTCGAGCATTGAAAATAATCGTTTCTTGATGATGTTTTTCAATTTCTTAGCCAGTACCGACAGAAGAGTCATTTGTCTAGATCCAGAAGGTGTCGAGTGATCTTATTGTGCTTTAGGAATTAATTAATGCCCCTTTTCCAACACTGTAGAAACCGTCCGTTAAGGAGGCAGAAGTTGTAAATTCTCAAAATATAATTAAGAATTGCTGGGTCTAGCTTCCTCAGTACCGAACGTCCATTAAGGAGGCAAAAGTTGTTAATTTTCAGAACGTAGTTATGAATTGCTGGGCCTAGCTTCCTCATTACCGCCCTCGAGATGTAAAAAGGTTCGTCATCTTGATCATCTGGTTCTGAAGTAAAATGATTGTTGTGCCAGTTTTAGACCATGTTGTAGGAATTTTGGTCGTATTCCGGGCTTTGATCCTCTCAAAAAACCTCCCCAAGATGCCCCGCAAAAGCCTGTGCCTTTTTTCATCTAGTTGAGCAGGCTGCGTCCCACTTAGAGGTTTTGAATTCACGAACAAGAGTCTGTATATCTTTGATCAACTGGTTTTATGTCATTTTCATATCAATCAACTGATTTTGTCGTATTTCTCTGAGGAGCTGCCATTTCTTTTTCAGAAGATTAATAATATGTGGAAGGAGTTCTTGTGGGTGAAATTTTCTTTTTTTCTCTGAAGGGTTGTAGTACACACTTCCGGAAAGCCTCGTCAAGAAGTTACTTATTGTATGGTCGTTTATTAAACTCCACATTTTTCTGGTTAACATACATAACACGTTGAGGATCGAAGAGAATATTTTCGTTAAAACAAGTATTTTTCAAAATACCGTCAATTTGGCCAGCTCACACCACAGAAGAAAACAACTCGAAGATTTTTTGGAACAATCTGTTTTTAAACAATTTCACACACTTACAACATTCATGAGAAACCAAGGAAGAGATACCACTCCAGACATCATTATGTATGCTAAGAATTTGGCAAACAACATCTACAAGGTTGAGCTCACTGACGCTCTTTGTTCCGATCACTTAGGAATTAAGATCTTTATAAATCTTCAACGACTACCAATACCACAAAAAAATTGCTCGAAATCAGATATTGGGAGATGCAATATTGAAGAAGTTAACAAGGATATGTTGGAACTTTTGGAATATGATAACCTCTATCATATTCCAATTTGGCCCTCTTTAAGAAGCGAGGGAACACACACATTAAATTATCAAATTTAACCTCATAAATAAAAGTATATTCGATAAATTGTTGGAAAACCTCATGGACGATAGTATTATTGAACATCCGAAGGTAATGAGGAGATGAAGTAGTTGATGGAGAAGATGAATTAAATTAGTGTAACTGCCAACCCATCAAGCTCTCCGCGTTCGAAGTAAAAATAATTATAAACCTTTCCAACAACGATTTTTGTTATTGGTTTCTGCATAAATCTGAAGAAAATCCGCAGTTCAACTGGGGAATAATTTAGATTGATGAAGTTCACATCATTGTTGATGGAATATTCAATCGTCAACATGGAAGTTGGTATTCGGAAGTGAACCCACATCGCCATAATAATGTTCCAGGACCATATGGGTTCAAAATTTTCGTAGTGTGGTCGCTTCGTTATAACAAACGACATTATATTCCCACAATAGTTGTAACTTGATGAAAAAATATATTAAATATGGTAATTTATCAAAACAGCCATTGAAATTTTGGAATTGTGAAAATAAGAGCACAGAACATACCTAACCTTTTGCAATAATTCCATGTCAATTCTGAGATTGGACATAGAGTTACTAGATAGCATAAGGATAAAGTTATACAATTTTCGGTTCTTCATGAAAACACTTTCTAGATGAAAAATTGAGTTTACATATGATTTCTTTTAGGAAAGAAAAAATATCCTATTTAACGGAATCTAAATTTACTATGGCTCATATTTATAAAGACGGAAGTTTGCATAATAACTCAAAAACCGTTGGAAGAGAGAAATGTCCGCTCAAAGTTCAATTCTACATAGTACAATACCCGTGGTAGGTCGAAATTGACACTCGACTCATTTAAAAAATTTTGAAATTTTCCATAATAACTCGGAAATGAAAAAACTACCTTAAATCTGATTGTACAATGAATTTCCCACAGAAAATAACACGGGGGAGGGGTGTAGGGGTGTCATTTTCATCTAGTCACAATATTTCTCATAGTTCAATACTGAAACGTCTAAATTTGTCCCCCCTGTAAATAGATCAAAATGCTATTATTTTTTATGTTGAATAGACAGAATCGATGAAATTCATATAATCCGGACCTGAAATTCTCTTTCCTCGAGTGCAAATGTTGTGTTGTCTCTCTCCTTTAAATAAACAAGTTGATTGATCGTCTCAAATTATCAATACATGCATTTTGTCGATTGTCTGTTTTCAAATGAGATCCCATTACGTACTTTAATTTGTCTTTTGTTGCATTCGGAACTCTAATCTTATCTCTCGGAGGACAGAGACCGAATTGATTAGTCCTAAGAGGTGCTTTATTTAAATTTCTACACGACAAAGCTATTCAATTAGGCTTTAAATAGATATTTTACATTAGAAGTTTAATCGATTACATGCTATTGGAGGAAATGAAACTCGAAAATCTACTTCAATAATTTGTTGAGAATGTGTGGGACGAATTAATGATGACGAAAATTAATCAACTAAAAATTTTGAATAAGCGTAACGTGTTGAATTAATTACATAACAGTCTTTAACAATATACATAGTATTCCTTCTTTGGTTATCATTGAACGTAAGGGGTTATAATAGAAAACTGTTAGTTAACTCAATTCACAGGGTAAGTTCTGATCAAATAGTTTGAGTGGATCTACATTAGGTAGCAATTTTATGTAACATTACCAGCTTTCTGCATATTGAAGACTAACTGCAATTCTCAAATGAATGATTGGTTGCTAATCTTTGATGTATTTTTTATTTATCTTCATTATATTAACATCCTAAAACAACAAATGAAAGCCAAATTTAAATGGTTTGAAAATTTCTTTGTATAAAATCAATGTAAGCATATTGACTATACTACACTATATTGATAAACGTACGACGCGTTTCACCACACTATGGTTTCATCAGATGAGTAAATGGTACATTTGAATGAACGCCTTATTCCAATAGTAACCGAACTTTTCGAAAATATAAACAATCAGTATTAATTTTAATACAAATATTTTTTGTTAATCAATGTAGTCGCCTTCCGCATGTGCATGCGCCAACAGGTTGTCAAACGACATCTCTGTCTCCATTTTTGAATGGAACTGCCGTCTTCTCGATATTCTGGCCGAATACAACGAAATCTTCAATAGCTTCATGACGTCCAAATAATTCTCCTCTGACTGTTTTTTTGTGTTATCTTTAATCCAACGCCCTCTATTCAGCAACCGCTTTGTTTCGGGCTCATACTGAATAGACCACGTCTTGTCACATAGTCGCAATCGTTTTCAAGAAGTTTGGGTCCTTTCGAGCACTTTTAATGTCTTTGCTATGCTCAATTCTATTGAATATTTGGTCGTCGGTAAGTTTGTATGGTACAAAACTCGATTTAACCTTCGCAACGCAAAACACTTCGGTCGAAATGCGGTATACAGTTGTTTGAGTAATGCCTAATTCCATTTCAATAATTTTTTTTTTTGATTAATTCACGCACTTTCGCGATGTTTTCCTTTGATAATCCAATTTTGGGACGGCCTTCTCTTCTGTCAACATTCGGGGTCTTTCCACCCGATTCGAATCGCTTGAAACACTCTTACCCTTGCGTACGGGATAGACCAGGGGTCTCCAAACTACGGCCCGCCCGGCCCACCAGTGCTTAAGACTAGTATCATCAATCTGGCCAACGACAACCAATGTTTTACTGTTGTTACTATTGCTGTGATATGTTGAATGAAAGAAATAAAAACACAGAATGCTAATTACTCGGTTTTATATACTTGCAAGGTAAAACGTACGACAGAAATTATCACGCAGAAACCTAAGCTTGAGTATCTCAGCTTAAGCATATTCTAACAAATAATTAATATGAAATCAATTACACTAATAAAAAAAATACTAAAGAGATTTATGTTATTGTGATTTTCCAGCGACAATTGTTTGTAGTTGTGGATTAATTTTATTTGTATCAATTATTAGAAGAGATTTAAGATGCTCATCAGTTAATTTAGATCTGTAAACATTCTATGTGTACCTCATCTTGGAAAACGTTTTCTCACACAAGTACGTAGTACCAAATACAGAAAACAACCCACGAGCAAAATTATGCCAATTATCAAATTGTACCAGTGGAAGACTCTTGTAAACTTTCAATAAAGATGAATTTTGATATTTGTTCTTAAACATGCCATTGCAATGTAAATCAATAACATTTGAATTTGGGAGGCTTTTACTTGGTAAAATTGCTCCCCGAAAAGATTCAATAGAGGTGAAGGGCTTAAATCTAACCAAACTGTGGGTCGAAAGAATTATTATTTTCTAAGAGATGATTCGCGTAATTTGAATCTGATTCAAACCAGATTCAAATTACGCGAATCATCTCTTAGAAAATAATAATTCTTTCGACCCACAGTTTGAAATTTTGCATACAGATAATAAATATTGGAAGGTAGATCTTTGGCAAACTTTAGAAATAAATAAATACAAACACTCAGGTAGACTCATCAATGAACAAGTCGATTTAAGCCCTTCACCTCTATTGAATCTTTTCGGGGAGCAATCTATTCCTTAATTTTATTGGATATACCTGTCATAAATTACCACTTAAGAAGAAGCAACCAATAAGCTTTTAATTACTCAAGAACATTTATAGTTATATTCTCATTTACATTTTTCTGCATAATCATTCGTCTGAAGAAGCTACGGTGTAGTGAAACGCGTTACGAATCGCAATTATTAAGTAAAATTCCTTAAAACACAGTACTTGTTTTTTATTATAAATCAATAACTCCCATTTGGACTTCCGGAGCCACGGTCTCAACGTCAGAATCAAAACGATTTTGATAAAACCTAATTTCATTCGCAATCACATCAAAGTCTGAGAAACGAGAGTCGAAATTTATCTTTAAGCCACTCAAAGTTTCGACTGCAAAATCGACGGGAAATTCAGTCTCTGTAGTGTGGCTAAATATTACACATGTTTTGAAATGTGTGAGACATTTTTTACGTAATTGCTATTGAAATAGTATTATTTTCTGCCCGAACGTTTTGATATTGGTGTATAAATCAGGAAGATGCTTATTTTCCCCTTGTAATCTCAAATTTAGTTCGCTCATATGATTTGTCAATTCAACATAGAATGCTTATTTCCACAGCCATTCACTGTTGCCTAAACCGGTAAAGGGGCGATGCTTCTCATTCGAAAAAATCTCGATCTCTGCTCAAAAAACGCTTAAGGACTTTTCCGCAACTAAGCCAGCGTACAGCAGTATGATACGGCAAGTAATTTTCTCCAATCTCTTCCAAAACTAGCGGAATTGTCGGTGATTCAATCTTGTGGATCTGATGAAGTTAACAACTGATATGACTGGTTTCAGAAGTTCAGACAAATCCAAACATTTTCCGCACAAGGACTGCTGTTGAATGATACAATGTAAGACTAATGGTTTTGAACCACCATCATTTTCTACAGCCTTTGACACAAGTGTCAAATCAATCTAACCTAATCCAACCATTCCTTTATTTTTTCCACACATATTTTTGCCTCCATCAGTGGTGATATATTCCAAGTTTTTCCATTGAAGGTTCTTTTCAATAATGGCATTTTCAACCCTTAAAAATGTCTGCCTCAGTTGTTATGCCGTGAATACTATCAATATCAAGCAGTTCTTCATACACGTCATAGCTTTCATCTACTCAGCGAATAAAAATCAACACCTGAGCAGTATCTGACACATCCGTTGACTCATCCAAGGCTAGAGAAAACCACTCAAGATTCCATTTTTGTCAGACAGTTAAGACGATATATTTTCTGCGATGTCTTGCACCCTCCGTTCCATTTATCTTGGAACGTTCTGCATTCACTGTCTATTTTTCTTTTCTTTTCCGTACTAATAAATCAAACATAAAACAAGTCTAATCAAAATACTCTTACTTATGCACGGGAGGGGGTTACTTTATTCCCCAATAGCCAGTTTCGGTTCCTTCGCCTTCCCACGCAAACTGACTCGCAATGGCGCCGCTAGCCTTTTGATACCTATGCAATTACTATCATCTAGAAGTGATCGAAAAAACAAGTCAGAACCAGAACTTTCTCGAACCAATGTGGAAATTCTCAAACATGCCACCTGTTAGTAGTTAGTGGGTAGCGAAACAGATAGTACCTGCATCACAGATCTGCATAGTATTACTACTCGCCACTAGATGTCCCGACTTGTCACAATATACAGAATACTTAATCAATAGTAATTGAAATGCAAAACGCCTATGTTTGCTTAGGTGGGCAGAAAAATTAAAATTTTTCTAGCCCTTGGAACGTACCGAAAAAAATATTTTGGCCCTAAGGCTTCAAAGTTTGGAGACCCCTGGGATAGACAATCAGTACCATATGCAGTTTGTAGTATTTGGTGTGGTGAAAGAGCTATTAAGTTTAACACAAAACTCAATTGTAGCAAAACCAACCTATGCACTAACAAACATGACGCAATAACTCAAGTGGTTTACATACAAATGTCATGAAATTTTAACAGCTGTCAATGAAGTACCAAGTTATCGACGAGTACAATATTACAACAGATGGCACTAGTATTATTGTCTTTTTTTAAACTGTTCCGTTACTTTTGGTATAATCCATAGGAGGAAACTCCAAACATTGATGCTTCTTTCGAGAACAGAAAAGATTAATTAATGGTGACGAATGGGGATCTGATTGACTATCAAGTAAATTTCCGAAATTTGTCTGTTTATTGATTTTCATTATGGTGGCGAGGAATGATTATATGGAGCGCATTTTTCTGAAAGCCCGCAAATATTTTGTTACACTTCAAGGAGGTATAACGCTGACAGACACATTAGACTGTGTTTGGAAGAAGACATGGTTCACTATGTGCCATTTATAGGAGGAAAGTTTCTCCTTATACAAGATAATGCTTCGCCGCATATAGCACGAACGAGACAGTATTTAAACAATATTGGTGATCAAGTGTTAAACTGGCATCCATGAAGTCCTTATATAAATTCCATTGAACATATTTGGAATATTCTAGGGGAAGGGTTAGGCAAAACTATCGAGTTTAATACGACAGTTACATTGAAGCAGGAGTTGATAAGCGAGTGGGAGCAGATACCCCAAGACGAGATTGCGACTTTAATTCCATCCTAACCTGCAATGATAGAAGCTCTTATCGAAGAACGGGGAAGGAATAATCGATTTTGGTGTAACATTTGAATATTTCTATGCCGATAAAAAGCTTTGTTGTTAAAGAAGACTTGGCATAGTTTTTTTTTATTATGTGTTTCCTTGAAGAGTACAAAATGATTCAAGCAACAGATTATGGAGAAAAGAGAGGTTTTAAAAATGCGAAAATGTATTGAAAAAAAAAAACATCCAGTTAATAAATTTCTCCACTGGGTATTAGAAATTAAAGTTGGATTTTAAGTTGGTATCTATGGAATATTAACATTTCTAACAGTTGAACCGATTTAAATTTCATCACAACTTCTACATGAGAGTTTATGAACACCTGATTTGTTTCGTAGTTTAGTTTTTTGTATACACCCTCTATCCCAAAAGTAACCAAACTTTTTGAAAAATGAATCAACCAGTACTAATTTTGATAGAAAACTTTTTTATTAATCAATGTTTTACCAGCTTCGAATCGCTTGAACCACTCGTACACTTGCGTACGAGATAGACAATCATTACCATATGCAGTTTGTAGAATTTGGTTTGTTTCGGTATAACATATACCAAGTTTCACACAAAACTCAATTGCAGCTCTTTGTTTGAAACTCATTTTCCGATCGATGTACTAAATGCACTAGCAAACGTGATGTAAAATCAAGCTGCCTACTCACAAATGTCATGCGATTGTCAACAGCTGTCAATGAAGGAAGTTATCGACATGTACAATATGACAATAGATGTCACTAGTAGTACTGTTGTTTGAAACAGTTAGGTTACTTTTGGACGGATAACTAGAGAGTAAAACAAGGTTCAAGTAATATATATCCTTTCGTTCGAAACGAATATATTCGACAGAAGATTACTAAACGTAAGAAACATTCAAAATCTGCCACACATTCAATCTCATCCTCCTCAATGACAGATTATCCTTCCTCCATTCTTGGCAGGAGGGTTAAATGACCAGATTCAATAATACTTATTTAAGCATGAAATGATCACGAATAAAAATTCAATATTTCTAATTTACAATTCTTTTTTCATAAATTTTTGTGAAATGACTGGGAGTAAAATGTGAACCTTACGGAAGCAGCACAGCCCATTATGTATCGAATACATTTTTCTCCGGATTCAAGTAGCTCGTTGCATGTATATGGGTGGAGCCTGCGGCGGAAAAACTTCTCATATAGTCGATGTTTCAGCAGAGAAGTGGGAGGCCAAGTATGCCAGCGTAGAAACTCTGGAAGATAAATGCGTATATGTATTGTTTCCGGTAGCTCTGAAAGAAACCCTCTTAATTTCCCGCGTTACTTAGCTAACGACTTCACATACTAAAAGAGAATTCAACTCACAATGGGGTTTGTCGCCGTCAAAATTAGCCGTAAATGAATTCTTTGCGGCCTCGTTTATCAACCGAGCCCTTTATTCTCTTTTATTCGCTACACTTTACATTACATTAGGTTCGTTTCAGTTGCTTCCCAGTCTACTCGGATTCTATGTATCCGACTTTCTAGGGGCTCAAGTGATTGAATATACTCTCCATTAACGTCGCTCTGAGACAATGCTTCCTACATTTTGTCCATTTTCTAGGGGAACATACAATTCTACACGCTATTTTCTGAGGAATATCTGCAAGTTCTCCGAAAAAAAAATTTCTCAAATATCAAGAATATTATATGTTAGTATTTTTGTATTATATTTTTAGGAATAGTGGAGGAGGTAGTAATGTGGCCCCCTACTTTGTTTTTTAGGTCTCAGGCCTCATAAACGAAATCAAAACAAAAAAAAAAAAAATGTGTATAATAAAAATAATCAAATTTGGCAATTTGAGATCAGGTGTGGGTTATATGGCACCCTGGGGACCATATTAAATTTATGACCGTAATCACAACCTAACGTCAAAAATCGCATATATAATATTCGCCTTCAGGACCAGCACAGGCTGTATGAGTGCATAAATTGCAACTCTGGCACTGTATCCACTCTTCCCCATGTCTGTCGTTAGAACAACTAGTTTCACAAAACATGCAGTTCGTATCTGCGTTTTCCGGGGTCCTATCTGGATATTGACTGTCGTCATTCTCCGAATCTGTTTCTACGACTATATCACTTTCAGATCTACTACTGGATGATGACTGAATGACTCTCTAGCGCTGACGGGCTTTATTGCTGCTGCTTGTTCCAGCTTGACTAGATCCGGTACCGCGCCCACACCCACGTCCACGACTTCGGCCACGAGTTTCTGCTGAGCTCAAAGATTCACCTAATTCATTCTTGTATAGAGAAGATGTGATTGCTTTTTCTCTGGTGTAGTCCTTCTTCCACGATTAGAAGTTCGAATCTTATCTCTGGGGATGGGCTGAATGTTCTCCGGTGAAACCAGGACTTGTATGTCGATTAGCTGGGTTTTGTTGGGGGCAAGATTGTTGTTCATTATTTGATGTCTCCATCAGAAAATCGACTTCCGTAACAACTTGCGGATTGAATGGGTAAATGCCCGTCGCACGAAAACCATTTACAGCAATTTCCCCTATGGTGCTCTCGATATTTGCCCGACAAAAAGCTCATTTATACCGTAAGGCTTCAGCGTTCTTTCAGAATGCAGAAGAAACTCACGAATCTCGTCAATGTGGTGACTCTCAACCGCGCCCATAAAAGTCTTATCTAACGGCTGTAGCTTATGGGTCGTATGAGGTGGAAGACTGATAATAGTGACGGGATTTTAATGATTAATTTTAAATTGCGAGTGTGACTATAATGCCCTTCAGAAATAAGCAATACGGGGGAAGCCTCGCTGGGTTTTGTTTTTTCAATAAAATGTCTAAACCAGACAGTGAAAAAATTTGATTGGATCCAACCAGATGGATGAACTTTTCCAAACGACCCAGGTGGCGCACCTTTCATTAAGATATCAGTAAAGTTTTTCTACGAAATATCATCATTGGTGGCATAAACATACCAGAGGCACTCATGCAGCAAACAAGAGTACATAGTGACCACGTTCTGCAGCAGTCAAGGCTCCAATCTGTTTCTTTCCTTTTTTACCTACGATCTGTGGTATTTTAGATTGCACAATTTGGCAATCCAGTCTGATCTACTTTAAAAATCCTGTCAGGGAATAATTCTCATTTTTCATTTCAGTTTCCAATATGCGTAATGAGAAAGAGTTCTTATGACGCTTCAAAAGTGATCCAACCAAGCACACCCAGCTACTTCATTTTCAAAATAATTTTCGATGTTGTTTCTTAAAGCTAACTGATAAGCCATTCATCTTACATTCATTCTTGTCAGTCCATAATATTTCGACCCAATAAACAAAATATATTCCACTAACTTTTTCTCCTGCTCAGGTGGTAGTATAGGTTTTCTTCCGAGAGGTTTATGAACTCTAACGATTCTTGAGAATCCTTCACTAACTCTTTCAGTGTAGATCTTGGTACACGAAATATTTTTACAGCCTTTTCATACCACATCGTCTTTGTCCTCACATCTTCAATTGCCTTTTTCATTTGGTCGGTATCCCAAGTTTTTCTTTTCTTTACAGATGCAGTTATCAAAGTTTGTAGCATCTGTAGTAAAGGATTTAAAAAAATGATATGATATATTTATGTCCTGCATCATATATGGCCCCCCGGGTCCATAATACAAAGAATGTAATTGGGCCAGATTGCATGTATCAAAGAATATATAAACAAACCATATTAGAGACATTTATAAGAAGGTTTTTCATAATTACCTTAAAAATCCGACAGTAAAACGTTCACCGGACACAATGTACAAATAACAAGAGCTAAGGTTCAGTATTTATTTATAAAATTAATAAAATGTACTATACATTTAGAAACTTTTGGATACTAATTGACACATACACAAGAGCTACGCGTTTGCACAAAAATTCACTAGATGGCGTGCTTCTGAATTATAAATATCGAAGGGGCCAATATACCTGCAGCGGCCACATTACTACCTTCTTCTCTACTTTTTCCCATATTTTTATCAAAAGAAATATTAATTTTTTTCCATATACGAAGTCTATTGGGTGATGTTGGTAGACTCATGCTGAAAGTATCGAGCATTTGGAATGATTACTTAATATTAGGCAGATATTTTGCTTGGACGTGTTTTGGCCTCACTTCGATTCATCTCGAAAAGTGGATCGAAGAGTCTATATCAAATTTTCTTGGGAAAAAATTAAGTGCCCAGCGATTTCCAAGTGTTGACTGTGACATATGTTGAAACTACTTTAGACCAAATCAACATTTATCGATGATAACAAATGTTCTCAGAGGGTCGAGAAAACGAGAACGACCTAGATGCTGTGAAGAAAGAAGTATTGGTCAACATTTGAATCATCGTTAGAGAAGGTACTAATTGGGGTTTGAGACGAGTTGCTTCGAAATTGTTCAATTTTGATCGAATCGCTCAGGAACTCTTTTGTTCTCGATAAGTGAAATTTGCTTATATCTAGTAACGATTCATAAGTTCACAGGTATGCTGTGAAACGAAAGCTTAATCATCCCAATGGAAGCTTGCACGAACAGATCATTGTGAGATCTGTGCAGTTTATGAACAAACATTATGAATGATGGAATGCTTAGAAAGTGAGTGAAAATATTCAAAGAAGGCCGCATAAATGTGCATGATGAACATGATGAAGGAGTAGGTGTCCTTCGGTTTTTAATGAAAGTTTTGATGCCATAGGATGAGAGGTTTACGATTTCCTCCTTATATTTTGACTTTCTTTATGTTTCTCGTAATGTTTTGTATAGCACTGTGACCGAGCACGTGGATTCATATGAAAACAGTTGTGATGCAGCGGTTAAGCCAGGCGGCAGACTTCTATGAGGAGGGTATTCAAAAACTAGAAAAACATTATGACAAGTACTTCAATCTTGAAGGAAATTAGGTAGAAAAGTAGATTAAGGTTCAGGCATTCATGTTAAGATGACGTTATTGAGATATCTTTGCACGTCTCTTTTCAATTTCAAAACTTTGAGAACATGCCTCGTATTTTGATTAAACCAGCTATAAATATTTGAAATAACAATTTTGATCTGTATATATTTTATGAAAAGGAGATTTCATGAATCGGGTAAAGAAATTATATTTAAAGATTCAGTTTGGTTTTTGGGTGCTAAAATGTACCATGTTTGACAATATACAGGAAATGTGACATTTGATCTGGAACGCCACAAACACCCACCTCAAGTCTGTAAAACCTACTTGGTCAACCTAATTTTATCAACTGACAAACAAAAGTAAATCACTTGAGGATGTGGCACACAGCATTGACATAGACCCATTCATTTCCTGAAGAATTGCACAATCACGGTAAGAAATAATCGAAATAATTTAATTGAATTTAAGTTCATGGCTTCAAAATAATCAATATTTTTTGGTCACGTATTTTTGGATATTTTTACCATTTTTTCTATCATTGCTGGCTTCAGCAGGAAACTTCCCGAACTAACCTCATATGAATTTCGAGTTAAAAACATCTTGTATGCTATCAAGATTTCTGATTCTCAGAACTTTTAACGAGTTTTTTTTCTGGATAAAATATTCTCATGAAATGATAGAATCTTCAGTTTCATCTCGAAAAAAGTTTAGTAATAAATACCCTTAAAGACATAGAAATATTTCATATCAACTTTCAATGAGCATTCGTCTGTACAAAAATGTTCGTAATAATAGTGTGAAATATGATCAGAAACCATAAATAAATAAGTAGCGTAGTAATGAATTGGGGGAGAGATGCTATAACGGATCGCTTGGGGGACGTGATGGAGAGCGGAAGCAGTGGACCGGAAGTGTTAACTTTGCGTTATTAGCTCTGTATTAGCACACCCTAAGGGGAACGACAGTCCCATTCCCCTGGCAAGGAATATTTCGCTTTCAAATCATCTTTATATAAAATTTATACCACCTCGCAAATAGGAGTAGTAATATATATAGTAAATATACGATACCATTGATTTATATTTATATGAAAATTTTAGTCCCAAAGCTATTCATGAACAGCAACATCTATTTCAGCAGGGATTAGAGTTACATAAGGATATATTCATCAAGAAAAGTGCAGTTAATTCAAATGATCTCTAGCATGAATAAACGAATATTGAGATAACGCGAGCATTCATCCTTGTAAAACATCCTGTAATCATCTTTTCTCAGTCATTTTCGGAAACTTACAAATAAACATAAAATTAATTCCATACATTCTTTCAAATGTATAATTTTTTCATTCTATATTTTTCTTGACGAGCTTGATTGTTATTTTTGAAAATATTAATTTTCAATTTCACGAATTTGAAAATGGAAAAAGACGTTATAATTTTTTCTATACGGTCACATTTTTTTAAGATTACTATGAAATTATTTTTGTAGCAATAGCTATTGATTGAATTAACTAATTTATTTATTCGAATGAAAGAAGAGAGGATTACTTATCAAAAAAAGAATGGATAATCATTTAAACATCGTCTCAGTAAAACTAAATGGATTTGAATGTTTTAGCCTAACCAAGAAAAGAATCTGATACCATCGGTATACAGGGTTTCTACAACAGGGGTGCACAACTTTGAACTGCAGGCGATCTACCTCAATATTTTTAAACTACTTACGATCGACTCTGAGAGGCTGCAAGATGCAGGGTTGTCGTACACACACGATATACCCTAAATACCTACCTACCTAGGTAGGGTGTAGCGAAGCATATATAGATATTAGCTTCCGCACAATATACATTACTTTAGCCAAGGTTTGGGTTAGGTTCAGTTAGATTCTTCTCTATATTGTCAATGAAAAAACTCAAAGTTATTCCAAATTGCGAGTTTATTGGGTGTTACAAAACAAAAGGTGCTGAACTTAATTAAAGAGTGCTTTGGATGTTGAAGCGTGGAACTACATGTCCTCAGCATAGTTTTCATAAGATGGTACAAAACCACTGAGTGCAAATCGCACGCATGATGAAATATTATCGTCAGTTAGTCGATTGTGATATTTTGATTCAATTATCTACCATCTGAATAAAATAAACAGCTTGGCAGTGCCTGCCATATCGGTGGATTCGTCGAACTGTGAAGAAAATTATGAACATTTCATGATATCATGTTTTAGTTCATCTGCCACGTCCTGACTCATGACTTCACGCCTTGTGACAGTCGGACGAGATAACTGAAGTTCTCTAATAGCAGGCATGATTTCTCTTTTATTTTTAAAATCTCCAGATAAAGTCTCACCCGCTTCAATAAATGCTTTCTTCACAACCCATCCATCTTTGAATAGTTTCTTGTATTTCGCCAATATATGAGATATTTTAAATGACGCGATCGTAGCAGCTTTTGATTGTTTGGCTGGTCTTGTGAACATGGTTTGTTGTTCTTTCAAATAAGATATTGAATAACGTACTTTTCGTTTTCTTAATTCATTTTGTGGCAGGAAATCCATTTCATAGTTATTATGAACCGTTTTATGATGCCTCTCTAAGTTACCACGCCTAGGTATTGCAACTGACGCACGACATATAAGACGTACTTATATGTCGTGCGTCAGTTACTTATCTTTCACCATACAAAAGAAAAATTCTTCCTCCCAATCGTTATAAAAATGATACGTTTTAGATTTCTTCGTTGCACTCATTTTGGACTATTTAATAATAAACTTTGTATCGATGTAGTATTACCTTCAAGTTACAATTCAGAATGACTCCAATTCCTGCAGGTGCAACATTATATCGGCGTGAACAAAAGTCTCGAATGTTCCCGTCAAATGCGCCGCCCAAAATTTCGAGAGAAGCGGTAAGAATATAAAACGCGGTATTTCAATGAAAAGTCCCGCGCGTTCCTTTGATAAAGCCGCTAGCACAGTGTTATTATATTACGTAATAGATTTTTGTAGTTATCTAGGATAAAAATATTTGATGAGAAAACAAGATATCCGGGTTTGTTTTCATCTGAATAATCAGTAAAAATATGTTTAGCACTATTATTTATTAAGATATTAAACAATCTATGAGTGTTTTAAAATTCCAAACAGAAAAAAGTGACAAGAACTTTGACATACGATAAACTTCTAACTGATTTCGCTTCCATTGCTATCCTTTGTTTTTCCGGCCTTTCGTCAGTTAATATCCGTTCGCACAGTAACCGACAGAGCGTCGTCATTTACAACAATGGCGACTGTAATAGAACATTCGCCAATTCGATTTGGAGCAGCACTATTGTATTATATCGTCATAATTTAGTGGTTAACTTTTGACCGAACACAATAACTAATGGAGTGTGGCTCGTTCACCGCAATAAAAGCGGAATTAAGTGCCACTTGGGCACGGAGGCACCCTTGGCCCTTGGCCGACGTTATTTTGTTTGAATCTAACCCCCGCACAATTCATGGGAGAGCGATTGATGTTGAGATGTATACTCGAGATGATCTCGTAAATTGCACGTGCCCTTGATTGCAACTGTGAGTTTAGTTGAGTATTTAGTCGATATAATCTGCGCCAGCTTTTTCTATTCAATCGTTCAAGCGTATACTGTTGAGAGGGGGCTTAAGCTTACAACAAATTTACAGTAATATTTACGGGAACATTCAACGCATATTGGCTATTTTTACATCTGCTAACACTAAAATTCTAACTATATCTCAACAAGCAAGTTGTTAACACTTAACCTTCAACGAAAAAAAAAGAGAAAATCTAACGCAAATGTTTCTAGCAAAACTATCTACCCAATAATTTGAAAACGAAAATTCTGATACGAAAATGCATATAAGATCATCTTGAATTTGAGTGACAAAAGCGCGTAAAATACTTCATCAATAAAAGATCAATTACTCAAGAACTCATAAATATCTAGTTTTTATTATATCGATTTAAAGAAAAATTATACATTTAAAGATAGTAATGATGTTTTATATGTTTTGCAAGACTTCAGGTTAAGAATTTAGTCAAAACTAAGGTTCATATCAATAATATTAAGATGTTAGGAAAATTTCCTTCAATTTTCAAATCTCATATGGAATGAAACTCAATTTCCTTGCCTAAGACGTACCATTGAAGAAAGTAACGATATTGACATAGACGATTGCCGGCTGAAGTAGGAGATAGCAATTTTGTTATTTTTGGAAACTTTTCTGAAGTATTGATCTTAATTTTGAAGTCAGTCAATGACAGTGGAATGGAAAAGGCCTTATGGGTCATTTAATTATAAGGTGCTAGTTTGTGATTTAAGTGATTGAATGAGTCCATGGAAATAGTTGATTCTGTGAAGGTTTCTTTTCTGTTGATGTTATAAATGAATGAAATTGCTAGTCGATTTTGTTATGGTCATGTCTAAAATATTTATTGTGTAATTAATTTTTATTTCTGTTTTTAACTGAATGTTGTGATGAACTTCGTAAATTGCAAAAATTTATTTTGCCTATTTGAGCTCTGGACACCTACCAAAATATCATCTACATATCGCTATCAGAACACCATATGATATTTTGATAGGTGGTTATGTAATATTAGTTTTCTTTCTAAGTTGTCCATGAATATATCGGCTAAGAGGGCGTTAGGCTGTGATCCTATGGGAAGTTTTGATGAAAATTGAGAATAATTTTGAGATAGGCATGTTTCTAGAAGGTGACAAAACTCATTAACAATGTATAGCAGGGTCTTATTTTTGATAAATATTTCCGTGACTATCGGAGGGCATTCAACTGTTGGAATATTTGAAATGGTGAAGTTCCGAGTTCATGTATGAATTTTCTTTAATTCTTTCCTTGTAGAAGGGACTTCAGAAATGAAACATTCTAATTTCTCGACGTTTGGCTCTATATTTCGGCCACCTTCAGGAAAGTTATATATAAAAGGCTTTCTTCCTTTAGAAAATGTAATTTTGACGTACACCGTTTTCCTTCTCTTCCTTCCGCTTTCATCATGTAGTCAACTATATGAAATTATAAGCTAGATTTCTTTCAATTTTCAATATATAGACAATAATGTAACTGACCAAAATTTTTTGAGATTTTCAGATAACTAGATAATTTTTCTAAAAGTATATTTTTAAATCATTCCCGAAAGCCTTTTAAATGTAACTTTCCTGAAGATGGCCGACATATAGATTCGAAACGTCGAAAAATTATTATGTTTCATTTCTGGAGTCCCTTCTTTAAGGAAAAAATTGAAGAAAAGTTGGAATATTTGGAAGCATGTTTTTCATACCAAATGAAACTAATTTAAGATTTGGTCTATTTTTGAAACTAGAAAGTTAATAATATTTAAGTGCATTGGGATGTCAGTCAAAAATGCCAAACGAGGCAGCCATTTTTCGTTTTTCAACATCTGAGTGTCATCACCTCTTTTGTCTAGAAAAACTGATCCACCTGACGTCCATGTGAAGAACTAAATCAGTGTGTTCAGCTGACTCCCTATCTTCCAACTGCAACTTGAAGAGCCGCCGTTGCAAGCTACGTGCACAGAGGGAATTCATAATTTTTGTTACCGTTTTTGTTTCCAGTCATTGCTGGTGTTCCATCGGTTGTAATGCACACTAATTTATATATTGGTTGCTTGTCGTTTTTTTCAAAATTGAAAAAACTTGTCATTGTCATTGAATAACATCCGAATAAAAATAAACAACTGGGCAGTGTCTGTCATATCGGTGGATTTGTCGAACTGTAAAGAAAAGTATGTACATTTGATGATATCATGTTTAAATTTATCTGTTATGTCCTGACTCATGCCTTCAATACGTCTTGTGACAGTCGGACGAGATAAATGAATATCTCTAATAGCAGACATGATTTCTTCTGTTTTATTTTTAAATCTCCAAATAAAGACTCATCCGCTTCAATAAATGCTTCATTCACAACCGATCCATCTTCTAATGGTTTCTTGTGTTTCGCCAATATATGAGATATTTTAAATGACGCGATGGTAGCAGCTTTTGATTGTTTGGCTGATCTTGTGAACATGGTTTGTTCTATTTTCAAACAAAATATCAAATCACGTAGTTTTCGTTTCTTAATTCACTCTGTGGCTGAAAATCCTCTCCATAGTTTTTATGAACCGTTTTATGATGCCTCTCTAAGTTACCACGCATAAGTATTGCAACTGAGGCACGACAAGTAGGACCATACAAAAGAAAAATTCTTCCTCCCAATTGTTATTAAAATGATACATTGTATATTTCTCATTTTGTTATATTTAGTAATTAACTTTGTATCGACGTAGTATTGCCAAGTTATAATTCAGAATGACTCCAATTCCTGCAGGAGCAATATTTATATCGGCGTGAACTAAATTCTCGAATGTTCCCGTCAAACGCGCCGCCCGAAATTTCTAGAAAAGCGGCAAGAATAAAAAACGTGGCTTTTCTCTGACAAGTACCGCGGGTTTCTTTGATGAAGCCGCCTTTTGCCGCTAGCAGAGTATTATTTTATTACATAATAAATTTTTGTAGTTGAATTACCTTCTCATTAAAAACTTTTTTCTTCTCAAGATCTACTCAAAAATCGACCGTTGGAGCACCTCTGCGTTAGGTGAATAGAAATTCAAATGATGCAGCAATTTTGGATAAGCAGATATGTCATTGTACATAGGTAAAAAAAGGTAAAAACTCTAATGGTATGGTATATATTGGAATTTTCAAATCTTTGAATAGATATTCGATTAATGAATTAATATCGGTGACATCGAAGATGCGGAAGTAAATATAGCTTCATTTGGTCTGGAAACCTTTTATTCGAGTATGAGCAAACCGAGGATCTAGAATTTAGATACTGACAATGAATGAGCTTGATGATTTATAAAAGATGAAAAGTGTATATTGGAATTCGATAATATGTTTTTTGGTCTCGTCGTCCGCATATTGCAGAATCTTTATTTTTGGGTTCTTAAAAGATTTTTTCAAATGATGATAGTAAATAATATATAAAATGGGCGACAGTATACAATATACTATACGTCCTTGACTTGTTGGCCTAGGACACAGAAGAGAGTTGGTTACTTTGAAATGTACGTTTTTATTAATGTACAAGCTAAAAATAAAATAGGCAAATCTGACACTGAAACCAATTTTCACCGTCTCCTCTCTTAAACCTGATAAAGAAATATTGTCTCAAGCACCAATTTTGTCAGTAAAAGGAGCCATTGAGATATTTCTGTCAGAAGTGGCTGTATAATTGTCATTGACTACAATATTGATACTATCATAAGAACTACACCCCCTGCGAAAACCAAACTGAGAACTTGGATACTTATTATTGGATTACAACCACCATTTTAACCAAAACTAATCTTAAGCCAAAGGTCTTTAGTAAGCAAGAGCTGAATGAAATAGGCCTATAGAAATCAGAGTCTTCAGCTAAGAATTAAGTTTTGACAGAGATCACGCCAATTGATTAGCAGCTGACTGGGAGAGAGTTTTCTTTACAGATGAGTCGACATTCTCATTGCGATCGACGCTTTCTAGTATATAGACATTGAAATGAGAGATATGCCCAGTGCAACTTTTTACCTAGCAATTGTTTTAGTGAAGATTCAATAAGGGTGTGGGAGGAATTTCTTCGAACCCCTGTACTGATTTCGTCATCCTACATAATGGAACCCTGAATGCACAAAGTTACGTTACTGACATTTTAGAAGAACAAGTACCACTTGCGGCAATCATGGGTGAAAACTGTATGTTAATGCATGGTAACGCCAGATACAATGTTCTGACCTCCATCCCATCAAACAGATCTAGGACATTCTTAATACCAGCAAAACCGGAACAGACATCGAAATTTAGAACGATATAGATCAGAATGCTATGAGATCATTGAATTTGAGAATGAATAACAGAAGTTATGCAGTAATTCCCGCCAGGTGTGGAAATATCCGGTATTAACAGGTTTTCGAGTAACGTTTTCATTTCGATTGTTTTAGAGCAGAAGTGCTCAAACTTGAACTGCTGGCGATCTACCCCAATATTTTAAGACTACTTGCGATCGACTCTGGGAGGCTGCAAGTATGCGTGATGCAGGGTTATCGTACATACACGATACACCCTACCTACCTAACTACCTAGGTAGAGAGTACCGTAGCGTTAATAGATATTAGCTTTCCGCACAATATATATTATTTTAGTCAAGGTTTGGGTTAGGTTTGGTTAGGTTCTTCTCTATAATATCAATAAAATTTCAAAATTGCGAGTTTATTGGTGGTTACAAAACAGAAGAGTTACATATGGTGTTAAACTAAACTAAGGAGTACTTTTCATAGGATGGTATGTAACCACTGAAGGCTAATCGATATTTTGATTTAGTTATCTTCATTTCAGAAAATGCAGACTCACAAAAGTAAATAGACCAAAACATTACCGTCAGTTGAAGGGCGATTTGTCTTAAATGCAGATATTTCTTTCAGATACAAAACAAAAATTTGTATCAGATGCTGTAGCTTTGAGATGTATATCTGATATAATCTGCACCAACTGATTTTCAACAGAACATGAGTTTATATTGAACTGACTTGCTATTTCAGTAGCTAATTCTTTAATGTTTTCACATGAAAAGGGATAACTCATAAATGATGCTATATTTGCCAATTTACTGCAATCATAAAAACGTATTTCGAATTGTCCCAAAATATTTGCTAATTCAGCCTCATACGTATCATAATTCAACTGAGGAATTCTTGCTTTCAAAGACGGAAAATGTTTCAGATCCTTTTTCTTCAGTTGATTTATCATAAGTTTCAAGTCACTTTTGAATGCGTTTACTGCGCTAATCATCTCTATAATAGTTTTTCCTTTACCTCGAAGCTCCAACTTAATGGTGTTTAAGTGCGTTGTGATGTCAGTCAAAAATGCCAAATCAGTCAACCATTTTTCGTTTTTCAACATCTGAGTGTCATCACTTCTTTCTTCTAGAAAAGCTGTTCTTTCAGGCAATAATTCTTGAAACCTTTCTAGGAATTGCCCGCGACTCAACCACCTGACGTCCGTGTGAATATCTAAATCAGTGTGTTCAGCTGACTCCCCATTTTCCAACTACAACTTAAAGAGCCGCCGATGCATCTACGTGCACGGATGGAATTCACAATTTTTATTGCAATGCCCGTAATTTCCTTCGTGTTTAAAATTTTTGAACACAAAACTTGTTGATGTATAATGCAATGGAATGAAAAAAATGAAGGAAAATCTTCATTAGCTCGACACAATGCCACGAAACCGTTTTCGTTTTCAGTCATTGCTGGTGCTCTATCGGTTGTAATATACACTGATTTATATATTGGTAGCATGTAGTTGAATTGAAGAAAACTTCGGATAAATCTTCGCCACGGGTCTTCCCCTTCAGAGAAATGATTGTTAAAAATTCTTCCTTAGCCAACATGTCATTGAATAACAGCCGAATAAAAATAAACAGTAGGGCAGTGTCTGTCATGGTGGATTCGTCGAACTGTAAAGAAAGTATGTACATTTCATGATATCATGTTTTAATTTATCAGCCATGTCCTGAATGTCCTGACTCATGACTTCAATACGCCTTGTGACAGTCGGACGAGATAACTGAAGTTCTCTAATAGCAGACAATACATGAGATATTTTAAATGACGAGATCGTAGCAGCTTTTGATTGTTTGGCTGGTCTTGTGAACATGGTTTGTTCTTTCTTCAAACAAGATATCAAATCACGTACTTTTCGTTTTCTTAATTCACTCTGTGGCGAAAATTCTTTTCATAATTTTTATGAACTGTTTTATGATGTCTCTCTAAGTTCACGCTTAGGTATTTCAACTGACGCTCGACAAATAAGACAAATGCACTTATCCTTCACCATACAAAAGAAAAATTCTTCCTCCCAATCGTTATCAAAATGACACGTCTTAGATTTCTTCGCTGCACTCTTTTTGTACTATTTGATAATAAACCTTGTATCGATTTCTAGAAAAGCTGCAAAAATAAAAAACGCAGCAGAGTGTTATTTTATTCCGTAATAAATTTTTGTAGTTTAGTTACCTACTTATTAAAAATATTTTTCTTCTCGAGATCTACTTAAAAAGCACTCGCGATCGACCGATTGAGCACCCCTGTTTTCGAGCATCCCTTAGTCCTGTTGGATTACTGAAATAATTCTTCAACATCTATAAACTTCTTCTGTATAATTTTGAATTTTCGATTTGGTGCGTTAATTTCTTGGCGCAGTAAGAAAGAAAGCGTTCAGAAAAGAGAAACGAAAACTAAAGCTCAAAATCGATACTCATTCTCATCGTCCCTCGTAGTTACCGGAAGAATATAAAACCATTTGTAATGTTAATAAGCACACAATCCGATTTCGATTCGGGAGTAATGTACTGTTAATATTAGCACAATAGAGGGTTCTTTGGGCAAGCGAATTACTTGACGACATAATAAAACTAGACAAATGGCCAATAAAATAAAATCACGCTCCCTAAGTTCGAATATAGTGGAAAATACTGTGTTGTGACTCAAGCTTTATAATGAAAATGACAAAGGACTCAACTTATATCATTTTATGGTTTTCACGTTCGTTTTGAATCCTTACGTATGAGTTATAAGCACAATTCAGAGGAAAATCGTTTAAGTACGGGGAATGTTAAAAAATTTCTGTACAATCGATTTTGAAATTATGTTTTTCCGACATACATTTTGTCAATAATGTACTGGGAATTGGTCAATGAAACACAAAATATTTATTTTTCATCCAAATTTATGGAATCGTTTTCAAAGCACGCCCCTTCCGAAATACATCTACGCCAACGAATTATCCAATCATCAACATTTTTCGAACGCTTTATCCAGAATCGACTTCAGTTCTCGCCTCGAATTCTTTTCTACGTCTTCTATCGATTCAAAAGGGCTACCTCGAAAGGGTAATTTGAATTTTGAAAAAACAAGACGGCTATATCCGTATCAGGTGAATAGGGAAATTTTTCGATGGTATTTGTTGAGTTTTAGGTCAGCAATTCATTAGCAATGATAGCCTTGTGAGATGGTGCAAAATCCAGGACTGTCCTTTCCAAAATATATATCACAAACGGGAACTTACATCATGTTCTTCTGTATTTTTCTCTTTTTCTCCAGATTGCTGCCGTCACTACCAATCGATACACGGTTTTTCTCATGTTTTTTTCTCTTCGTTTTGTTGAACAATTCGTAAAATTACGATGTTCATCGCGCTTCTTCTCGTTTTCCTGAGCTCACACTTTTGGGGCGATTATTTCAGGCTTGTTGAGGTTTTAATCACGTAAAGGTTTTTGTTTGTTACTCTTTTCTTCATATGAATGAATAAACACAGTATAAAAATATGTAGAGAAAATGTCTCAAACCAACACATTATATGAACCTGTTACCTTTTTTCTGAGATCTAAGATTTCACCTTTCATGATCTA
Source organism: Cryptolaemus montrouzieri (assembly GCA_013387265.2). Lineage (NCBI taxonomy): Eukaryota > Metazoa > Arthropoda > Insecta > Coleoptera > Coccinellidae > Cryptolaemus > Cryptolaemus montrouzieri. Next base: position 35,676,258 of record JABFTP020000103.1, read on the forward strand.
ATATTTTATAATAAATAATAATAAAACAATACATAGTAAAATCGGCATAAGCAGTCTTGATGTCGACCTACTAGGAAAATTCACCAATTCTTCCAATTTTTCGGAATAAAGACTCTTCATGCAAACTATATAGATACGAGGGATGTCTTTTATGTTTTGCATGCTGGGAAATAGAGGGCACCATCACTCAACTGTCAGTACTAAAAATGAACCTCTATGATTTGTTAAAATAAACACGAAATTTCAGTTTTATGCGTGCTGTTTTAGTTACAATGATCTGTCAACTTGACAAATTAGTTGAAGAGTAGAATTCAACCGTGAGCATTTATGCGTAATAATTTTGTATGATTCATGAAGACAATCATCTCAACAAGAATGTCTGGGAGAGTTGTTTTCTGTTTTCAGCATTGATCCAAGGGCAGGTGCATCAAAAACAGTGGTCACTCAGGAAAATGTGGATGCTGTGCTTTAGATCATGCAGAAAGATCAGCATGCAACATATTGAAAGATTGAGGTATAATTGTGAATTTTGAAGACCTCAATACTAAAAATTTTGTATGAAGACTTACTTATGAAGAAACTAGTTTCCTGTTGGATACCGCATCTCTTGACCGAAGAAAGGGACCCAACGATTTTTTTACGTTTGCCAAAATCAAAACGGGCTGCGTAGTCAACGGTTTCACTCTTCAGTTGAAGTTGTTGATGCCTTCCGAAACGCTATTTTGAATGTAGCAGCAAACGATTGGAATAACTGTTTCCAGAATTCTCAATTGCTTCATTGCAGCTCATTATGCAAAACATAAAAGACATCCCTCGTATATACATGGATATCCACCGGGACCGTCCGTTAAAAACTTTTTAAGTTCCAATTACAATATCAAGCTGCAATTTTATACGCGGCCATAACTAGCGATCTCCAATTGGAGTGAAATATTTTCGAAGTGATACCAGTTCCGGTTATACCGGAAGTGGGTCATCAGTTTGTTATTTCAAATGGCAATTTACCTTTTCTATTATACATCTAGAATCGACATTTGAGCAAGGCATAAAATACCCAAGTTGTTGGCACTTATCTGTCAAAACTTTTGATATAAACTCGCTTTTTGAGGAACATTTAAAAAAATTGTAGCTCGTAGATCTTTTGCACTACAGACACAATTTTTGCTAGGGTGGATAGAAGAAGGATCAAGGAATTTTTTAAGCAATCTACACATGTCAAATGTTTATTGCGTTGTTTTGTATGATTTTTTCAATTTGGCCTTTTTCAAACAGCAATAACTCAATTTTTTCAAATTACACGTGCCAATTTTTATATCGCCATCAGATGAAGCGTCAAATTTCAGATGGAATTGTATAAGCATGTACTATAGCCATCTCTTGTAGTTCCGAAATAATTTGGGAATATTTTGAATTTTGATGATTTTGCAAGAACTAACAGAGAATGCTTTGAAATATTTGAATCTAGTAGCTGAACTGGTTACGCTCATCTGACAGGTGCCTTAAATTAATGTACTTGTCAATTTGTTCATTCGAATTTGATATTTCAACAAGAATTGTTGTTATTTCAGATTGAAAATATCCAAAAAATACAACACATTTGGAACAAACCCACTGCTTATTCAAACGAAAATATATTTAATCTTTTTTAATTCATTTTAGAATGTCAAAAAGTGGTGGGTAGAAATTACTGGCAATTCAATAACCAATTTCCAAATTTACTGTCTATGAGTAAAATAAAATTTCGAAGCATTAGAAGCAATTTACTACAATTCGGATGAATAAAATTGTAGGAACTAAGTGAAAACTAATCATCGAAGATAATTACATCAATACGAATAAATGATAGCAAACATCATAGGAGAAAACTAATTTACGATCTGAATGAATGTTCAATATGGGCCCCATTCTGCTCGATACACTTGATAGCTCGTATACGAACATGATGAGTTGCCCTCCTGGTTTCCTCAGGATCAATAACACGAAAAGCATTATGAATGCGCTCAAGTAACTCTTCTTTACTTTTTACAGGAATAAGATACACTTCACCCTTGATTTTGGCCCATAAATAAAAATCAAGGGGCGTCAGGTCCGGACAACGCGGAGGCCTTAAATTTGGTCCTCGATTACCCCACCATCTATCCTCGAACATTTCTGTAGCAGCTGATCTACAGCTCGTGTTTTATGTGCTGGTGCACCATCCATTTGGTAATAGCAATACCTCAGAATGTTAAGGTGTAATCCATCTAAAAAATTTGCTATTGTTGCTCTCAAAATTTCCAGGTATCTTTGTCCATTAAGATTTGCCTCATAAATGTGATAAGCCAACAAATCATTCATTAAAATTGCAAAAACGTTCACGCTGAACTTATTTCGGAAACCAATGACCTCAGTGAAATGTGGATTTTCTGTGGCCCAAAAATGTCGATTTCCCCTGTTAGTTATTCAACTTTCATTAAACTTGGCTTCATCAGACCATATAATTTTTTGCAGAATTGTCTCATCTTCATGAAGCCGAATTAATAAATTTTCACAGAAATTTAGCCGCTTGGGAAGGTCAGTTGGCTTCAATTTTTGTAGTCTGATAAAAGAATACGGGTGCATGTTACGTTTCTTAAGGGTCCTTTGATCCATTGATGCTGATTTAATGGACGCATATGGATTGGCACGAAAATACGCTAGCGTATTAATTTGATTGTCATCGTCCTCAAGAATTGGTTTTCTTCTAGTTTCTATGTATTTGGTTCCTCCAAATTGCAGAAAATTGCTTCTAATCCTTCGAAATTTTGTTTTACTCATAGGTGCCAATTTTGGAAATTGGTTATTGAATTGCCTGCAAGTTCTATCCACCACTTTTGACATTCGCCACATATCCTCGTTTGAATAATCAGCCATTTTATTATCAATCTGGTGTTTTTCGAATATTTTCACTTCAAATTACCAACAATTCTTCTTGAAATATCAAATTCGAATGAACGAAGTGACAGGAACATTAATTTCAGGCACCTGTCAGGTAAGCGTAGCCAGTTCAGCTACTTGATTCAAATATTTCAAAGCATTCTCTGTTAGTTCTTGCAAAATCATGAAAATTCAATATATTACCAAACTATTTCGGAACTATAAAAGATGGATATAGTACATGCTTATACAATTCCATCTGAAATTTGATGCTTCATCTGATGGCGATATAAAAATTGGCACGTGCAATTTGAAAAAATTGAGTTATTGCTGTTTGAAAAAGGCCAAATTGAAAAAATCAAACAAAACAACGCCATAAACATTTGACCTGTGTAGACTACTTAAAAAATTCCTTGATCCTTCCTCTATCCACCCAAACAAATATTGTGTCTGTAGTGCAAAAGATCTACGAGCTACAATTTTTTTAAATGTTCCTCAAAAATCGAGTTTATAACAAAAATAATTAAATCTGTCAAAAGTTTTGACAGATAAGTGCTAACAACTTGGGTATTTTATGCCTTGCTCAAATGTCGGTTCTAGATGTATAATAAAAAAGGTAGATTGCCATTTGGAATAACAAAGTGATGACCCACTTCCGGTATAACCGGAAATGGTATCACTTCAATTGGAAATCGCTAGTTATAGCCGCGTATAAAATTTCAGCTTGATATTGTAATTGGAACTCAAAAAGTTTTTAACGGACTGTCCCGGTGGATAATCCTGTATATGCTGTTTTATTTATTTTTTGAGTAAGGAGAAATACTAATCGTCATCTTAGAAATATAAGTTTGCATTATAATTCAAAACCGACGGACAAAAGATTGTCTGCACATCTGAACATTGGACTCAAAAGTGTTAGATGTTAAATTAATATTTACGCAACTTCAATAACAACCCAGATATTGACTATCAATGAAATACTAATAAATCTTAATCTCAAAAGAACAAACATTTTTTCCTTTCAATGAGTTTTATTTTTTGACTTCAATGTATTTAGTTGCCGTTCACTTTTCGAAATATTTCTACAAACTTGTATCTCAAGAATATTTTTTATTTCCGTTAGCCAATAATGTTTTTAGCACAATAAAATGAGGAGATTAAAAACTTTCGTTTTGTACGCTTCGGATCGACTTTTTAAGCGGCAGCAGCCTACTTGAATTTTCTTGTTTCCGAGTTCTTTGAAATTTTGAGTGCAGAGGCAGCACACGAAACAAAAAAGTTATTTATTAATTCAGAAATAATTTCTTCATGGTCTGATTATACAAAAAAACAATTCTATTAAAAAATAACGAAAATTTATTAATTAAATCATCCATTTCCAAAAAAAGTAGATGAATGAGAATATACTGACCAACCAGCCCTTGTTAGACTGAGAATTTCTGCGGAAATTTAGGCTGCTCTTCATGTTTCCCAAAAGAGAAATTAAACCACATGGTGTGTCTCCACTTAGAGTAGCCATGTTTCAGACAGTATAACCTCTAGTTTTCCGCCAAATTTACCTCTTTTGCAGAAAAATCACCACTCAAAGTAGGTAGTTTATTATATGATTCTCTATTCAATATTCAATTTTGATTGAATGATTATTTCTTCTCAAAGATTGAATGAAACTTTTGATTTGATTCTGAACATTATACTATTGCAGTAAAAAAATTGATTTAAATTTTTACCTCTTTCCTAAATTTTATAGTATTAATCTTTATAGAATTTATATAAAATTGTTATTGGGTATGCAAAGATATTTTTCCTTCATTTGTACCCATGAATATTTTGTTTCAAATTTGTGCAAGGGCACTCTCTATAACCGAAGGTCTGATATAGCTTGAAAATAAGTGCAGTTTTCGTATACGATATTTAAGAAAAAAGATTTCTTCTTGTTGATGATAGAAAATCATTCAAGAGATGTAGCAATACATTTCTGATTCATTTCGAAATAGTAAGTAGTAGTTTTCTTCTCAAAGTACAGGTTCACTTCGGAGAATTCTTCCTTTCCTGAACATCTAACGCTATTGTCGGCTAGATGGCAGCAGCATAAAACATCAAGTTTATTTTCTCATTGGGAGATGGTGCTCTACGACCCTGCGCAATCTATTGTCAACAAAATGAAAAGGGTGTTCAAGGGTTCGAGATGTTTCCAACGTAGGGAAGATATAATTCATAACCCTCGCCCTCTTGGAATTTCGTTTTTGTACTTTTGCTTTCATTTTATGAAGAAAAAAGGAATTTTTAAATGCCTACTAAAGTGATTGCAGTATTTTTTAATGTAATTTAAATATCGCTTTCAAAATGATTTCCGACACATTCCTTTGTAATTTCTTCATTCTTTCATGAAAAACTTTATAGGCAACAACATAGTTGACTTTCTTTCAACTATACAGAATGACTAAAATATATTAAGTGATAATTCGACACCATAAAAATATTTTGGATGGGTCGGTACGTATATTTGAGTTTCAGATAGATTTGTTGAAATGACTCAAATGATTCAGATTCTTGTGGAAATTTATTACTCCTCAATTAATATACATCTTTGTTTTATACTTTGAAAGTATTTACTTGTGTTTCCATCATGAAATGATTCCGAAGGTGTCATATCAAGAGATCGAGGTGCGCATAATCATAGTCCATTATTTTTCTACCTCCTGTTCTCTAACAGGCCTTTTATTAATAAGACATGCCTTTCAAATTCAGTGATATTGAAACTATTTTTCTCTTCAAGATGGTGTTACCAAATTTCGAATTTTCGATATTCGAATATGGAGAAACGCTTTTCTCAATTTTGGCAAAGTAGATAATGACGCAATTATAGGGCCAAAAACGAAACCTTATACAGTTCAATCAAATTTTTAATAGAATTTCAATAGTTCAAACGAGCTTCAGCGATAGATCTCAGGTTTTCGAACTGATACTAAAATTATAAAAATTTTTTATAAAAAGTATGGTGTACCCAATGTTAGTTGAAGTTTTTCACGAAATGATTTTCTTTAAGAAAAAAAAGACCCACTATACCGTTTGGAATAATAATGTTCCAGTCAATTTCCTGTATAGAAGTGATTCGATTGTGAAAATATTTCCAGAAATTTGTAACACAACTTAATACCACAAAATTTTAGAAATTTACGACTACACTGGATCAAGAAAATAACGCACAATTTCAATATTTCAAATTACTTTCCTCATCTCGGAGACCAGATCTAATTGTTGCACAGTTAGATTTCGTCTTTTTCTTTGCGATAGACGTTCTGGAATGTACTGACATCGAAGTAGGAGATATGCACATTGCAACTTTGTACTTTCTATGATTTTGGTGAAGGTTCAATGATGGTGTGGGGAGAAATATCTTCTGCTCACAGTAAATAAAGGAATCCTGAATGTTCAAAGATACGTTAGACATTTAGATGTATAACCATTTGCGGCAAACATGGGTGAAACAATTTGGTTTATGCATGATAATGCCAGACCTTGTCAGCTTATATCCGGACATTCTCGAAAGAAGATTAAGAAGCCAGCAAAACCAGCCAGCTAGTGTGGATTAGGTCCAGAACACACTGATCGAGATTTGGAACGAAATGGATCTGGTTGGATGACAGGAGAGTTATTTGTCGATTTCCTAAATTTGAATTATCGATTGTGTGAGTTAATTCTTTTGTGCGGAGTATTAAAAGTCAAGAATATTCCAAAGACTACACTCTGTTTAGTAATAGTAGTAGTGTTTGGAAGAATTGAGAAATACTTGTGAATGTATACTCGTATGATGAGCTAACCAGTATCAAGTAGGTTTCATATCATGAAAGAAAATAAAGGAGAAGTGTATTTTTTCTTCATGAAAATTGAGAGAGAGTTCGTCAAATTTTGTTTCTAAAACCGGTAAAACGCTATACAGATCTCATTTTTGTTTCATTTCAAAATAGAGACTTGAAAAAATAGAGTTTTGGACAAATTAGGTATGCACTAATGGCTAGCCTGTAGAACGCCGTCTGTAAAATATTCCAAACACCAAATGTGTACTTATATTATTTAATTTGACATAAGATTAGGTAGCTGATTGGGTTTTGAACACATATTTCAACAGTAAAACTGCATGGAATAGGTACTAGTCGATACTTATTAATTTATATATTACTTACATAACAAAATTATTCAATCCATAATAAAATTCGTAAATATAACGCGCTAACACAATGTACAATTCAATTACACAATGATTCAAATCCAATTCAAATCTGATTGAGTTTGAGTCAAGCTATCATTTCGAATGATACGTCTCAATTCGTAAAAATCGAAATTTCTAAATTGTTCGAGTCATACTAAATTTTTCTGTGATGAGTTATCTCCCGAACAATAAGTTTTACACAGAATGTTCCATTTCAAACGAGCCACCCTGTTTATTTTCATTTCGTTTTGATTGGAAAAATTTGCCGAAATACGTCGAATTATTTTGGTTGGGAGACATCACTCGACGTATATTCGAGATTCTAAAGAGCAACCCCCTAAAAAGGGGCGCTTTAAGCCATAAAAATGATAGGCAATAGGTTCCAGCAATACCTCTTTCAAAGGACTTTGAAGTCTCTTCATAATGGTATATGAAAAAATAAATTTTTTTCGTGAAATATCATCTTTATCTCAAACATACGCAGACAGTTAAAAACCTCGAAAGGTTTCTCTTCAGAACAAAAATTGATTTGATTTCCCATTTTTCAAAATATTCACGGTGGCTTGTTTAAGATTTCAATTTCAAAGATGTTTCAAATAACTTTCAACTGAAGTATCGTCCTACCTTTTTGCCCTATCCAATTTTGAACGGTTGAAGCTTCAAATATATGTCAGAAGATTTCCCCAAAACAAAATTATTCCACATGTTTCGGCAAGTTTTTTTAATCACTACAGGATGAAAAATATACAGAGTGGCTCGGTAGTTATGGACATCCTATAAAAATTAGAAAATAAGATATCAACAGATTTAAAATTCCATAACAACTTGCATATACATAAATATTGCTAAACATTCAAGAAATACAACTAGAGGTATCCATCGTAACAATTAGTTCTTTTATCTTGAATAAATAGGAGAAAAACAGTTGAGAAGTGCAGTCACTTGACTGAAATATAGAGAATGACATATTTTTTTTTTTGATAAATGTAAAAATATGACAAAACAATTCTTATTTTATGATTGTTACAGTATTTTCTGATGATATGTTCCTAAATCAGACTTACTGAAAGTGAACAGTGGATTTTCCAAGAGCGATCCACCGGAATTAGTGATGCATCCATTGCTTGTCATATTTTTAAATCAGAAAAAAAATTCTTTTATAATCTAGGATTAATTTAGTTTCAAAACCAAAGCAAAGGCACTGGAAGTGTTTTGACAGTGCCTTAATTTATCACATTTATCGCCTAAAATAGGGATTATCTTAGTTACAAATATATCTATTGTATGATAATGCCTGTTTTCCTTTTCACTCATTATTTTACCAATTATTTTGGAAATATATTGGAACATATTGAAAAGAGAAATTGTTATCTCTTTTCTTTATAGATATACCGAAAAATGATTTTTGAAGTTAATACAGGTTATGGCCAAAATCCTGAACATTTAAAACACGAATGAAATCTTTACGGTCTTTATTAGCAACAAATAAGTTATATAAGAAGATCATTGTGTCTTTAATACTTATATAAATACAGGGTGCTTCAACGAAAACTAAACAGAGGCTATAACTGCCAAGATATTCATTTCTGATCAAAACGCAAAAACAGGTCAATTTTTGTTTCAAAGGGGGACATCTTTTGGGGTACACTACTTGCCTGAAATATCAACCCCCTAAGCGAGGGTTGCAATCCTTGAATATTTTGAATAGGGAAGATGGGTCGAATGATGACTCAAAAGAAAGGTAGTATTTTGTTCTATATTGCCTTGAGTGAATTTCCATTTTTAATTGAACACAGTAAAAGATACAGGGTGAGCAACTGAAAGATAGGGAAGACTATTTCCCTGAGACTATTCAAGTTTCAGTGAGGTAAAATGGAACAGATCCATGCTGATCAATGGCAGTCATCATCAAGTACCATCCTCATCTCGAATTTCAACCCGTGGATCAGGGGTGAAAACCCTTGAAAATTAGGAAGAGGGTAGATGGGTCGAGTAATAACTCGAAAGGAAGGTATTATCTTAGTCTGCATTCCCGTGAAAGAATTTTCATTTTTGATTGAAAACTGTAGAAGATACAGAGTGAGCCACTGAAAAATAGAGAAGACTATCGCCCCAAGACTATCGGAGTATTAGTTCGAAAAACTGGAATAAATTCATTTAGAGGAAAGATGAGAACCTTTGATCTGGAATGAATCTGTTCCATTTTTTTGCACTAATACTTGAATAGCTCAGGGCGATAGATAGTCCCCTCTAATTTTCAGTAGCTCACTCTGTATCTTTACAGTTTTCATTCAAAAATGAAAATTCGTTCACGGGGATGCAGACAAAGATAATATCTTTTTTTCGAGATATCACTCGACCCATCTACCCTCTTTCAAATTTTCAAGGGTGGTCACCCTTGCTCTAGGAGTTGAAATTCGAGATGAGGATGGTACTTGATGATGACTGTCATTGATCAGCATGGATCTGTTCCATTTTACTTCACTGAAACTTGAATAGTCTCAGGGAAATAGTCTTCCCTATCTTGCAGTTGCTCACCCTGTATCTTTCACAGTTTTCAATTAAAAATGGAAATTCGTTCAAGGCGACGTAGACAAAGATACCACCTGTCTATTGAGTCACTCGACTCATCTTCCCTATTTAAAATGTTCAAGGATTGCAACCCCCTAAGCGGGGGTTGCAATTTCAGGCAAGTTTTGTACCCCAAAAGATGTCCCCTTTGAAACAAAAATTGGCCTGTTTTTGCGTTTTGATCAGAAATGAATATCTTGGTAGATATAGCTTCTGTTTAGTTTTCGTTGAAGCACCCTGTATACAAAAATTACTTCATTTAATTTTCGAAAAACTACATCATAGGTATAAAGTTCACGAACTATCATCGAAAGGAGTTATTATTTACACACATAAACAATTTTGGATTAACATATATTCATTATCTGTAATTTGTCATTAAAAAGTGATATGAAATTTTCGAAGGATTCTGGCAGAGTCTTTTACTTTTTGGTGTAATGTGTACATTTTTAGATTTTCAATACTTGGGAAGTGACCATTTTGGATGCAGCAGTAATGCAGGTAATTTTGAATCTTATTTGTTTTCAATGAATTAAGTTTGATGTTCTTCATTTTCAATTGTGATAGACGACCAGTCTGACTTATGTGGAAATTATTGTAGTCTGCACAAGATAACTACTTAAACAATCAAACACGCGCGCGGCACATGTTTTGATATAAACAAAATCTTTGACGTGACATAATGCGTACACCAGACAAATGGGGGAATACAAAGAAATTATAAAAGCGACGCATTACGTCGATGACTGAGTACTATGCACCATATTTATGAACACCAACACATCATCATCATTACTTCTGACAGCAATAAATAAACTAGGTCGAATGGTCGAACAGCACAGGCTTTTTGTTTTCACCGGAAAAATCGCACTATGTTCTGTTAGCAAAAAATATTGGAACGATAAGCTATATTTCAGCCTCAATGTGGATTCACTTATTGGAAATCACACAATTTCTTGGTGTGTTAGTCAGTTTACATGGTAGAAACACGTTGATTAAATTCTCTAATTCAGAGTAACAATGATCTATTAATTTATTTGTTGGTAGTAAAAATTCCAATTGTGTTTTAGTCATGCTTATCTCTCGAATAGTAACGGTTAAATCTATAGAGTGTCGTCAACTTTTTCTTTTTACTTGCACTTTGATTATTTTTTACTTATTTTTCTATTATCTTCCATAGCAGTATCAGTTATTATTCCAATTCAGTCTGTGGAAACTCCAATAGATATATCTGTCATTATGAATGCAATCTGCATTCAAAGTGAAAATCGTCAAATTTTTCACTAAAAGATTCAACAACACATTTGTTTGTACAGTAAGATTATCAATCTCGTTATAACATAACTTTTTTATATTTTGAAAGTTGTTTGACTGAAAAGTAAATGTACATGAGTAGTTTCTGTCAAAACCTAGAACTTAGGGGAGGAATGTGAATACCGAGTAAAACAAAGAACACAATTCATAATTTTGTATGGAAATAAAAAAAATCTGTAGAATGAAAGAGGCAAATTCGAGGTTGAATTCTTTGAGAAATATGATCACAATTTTCTGCAAAATATAAAATTCAAAAAATATAAAGCCTGATGTAGTTGAAAAACAAAGATAATGAATTATCCATTTCAGTTGACGAATAATGTACATTACCTTCAGTAATGATTTGATACAACATTTAAAATCACCTTTACTTTCCCCTAGTCTGCTCGTATTCAAACCATATCTCAAGTAGTGTTCAAGGTGAGAGTATACGTTTTGTTTTTGAAAAAAATGTCAGGAAAAATTTTCAATCAATGAGAATGAGTATCTTTGCTTATTCAAATGGATCAAGTGAAAATATGAGAAATATATCTTACAGAAAATACGAAATATGATTTATTACTTAAATACAGGGTCTTAACTTTTCTTCCTCTTCTTGTCAATATAATCTCAATTTTTCGAGTTATTGGGTCTGAATTGGAACTTTGGGACAATTTCAATGATATGGATTTCCCATTTATGTTTAAAATCCAACAGGTGATATTATTTTTGGGGTTATATTTCTTTACAATACGCAAAACTTTTTGCAGTACGTCACTGACCAACCAATTTGATTATATGTTCTGATTTCTTGTTCAGTTTCAAAAGTGGTCAAAATTTGTCGATAAATTGTCTAGTGAAGATATAATTTTCTGTATACAAATAGGAAGAAAATGTTTTGATTTTATGTACCAAATTTATATGGTGTTTTATGATAAGATTCCATGAATCAAGGAAGAGAATCCTTTCGTGATTTCAAGAAAATGAAGTTCATATAAACATAGGTCAGACAATTCTTCGTCTCCGACATACAAGGTTTTGAAGTTTCAAGAATTTTTCAATAGCACTAAAAGTTTTGGAATTTTCCACCGAAAATTGACACAAAGATTATCTACCAGAATCTACAACACCCAACAAATCGAATGTTTGTGACAGTATACAAGGTGATATTTTCTCATGAGTTAAGCTCTATTCGAGTCTCTTATTTTTATTTTGGTGCGCCATTTTCGTATTTCGAGAATAAAATATCCTTTTCACTGTTTTCCAGATATTAATTATTGAAAATAATGAGATAATATTCCCCAAATTGAAAGCTCGAAGATACTTTTCCAATAATCAATAATTTGTGCTAATTGCTTTAGTAGATAACTTTTGTGGAAACTCATGACGGAAAACTTCGAAACCTGTAGTTGATTTTGATGGAAAAACTCAAAGCACGTTCAACCTATAGTTATATTATCTTTTTGTCTTGATATTACGCAAAAATTCATCTCCTCGATTTACAGCATGTTCATTGGAAAAAAATTTCTGATAAGAACAAGCAATTAGTACATCAATATAAAAGCGATCGGTGACGTACTGCAAAGAGTTCTGAGGGGTGGAAACAGGATGACCCAGAAAAAATATCACCTTTCAGATTCAACAACGAGTATTCCAACGCGGTTTTACTGTGAAAATCATTCTTCCTATTTTCACTTGATCTGTTTGCAGTAGCTAGAATGAGTGATACCCATTCATAAATATCTATTTAAATTAATTAAAGATAAGTAGTTATTGCGATCGACGGTTTTGCAGAAATTTTGTAAATATGACAAATAAAATTTCTGGCATTTTTCTTGCCCAATCCGTGTTGTATCCAACAGAAACTGTTTTCATATTCAACAAGTATTTCAAATTTTAATTCATGTATTGGTTAACAGAATCTCATAAAATATATTTTGAATAAAAGAAAATAAACTTATGTTCACATTTCACTTTCGATTTAACAACTACGAAAACATATTTCGTTTTAATTCATCATTATATTCATAGTCTATAACAAACGAGTCTGTGTTAGCATATAAATATTTTTCTCAATCGATAATTCAAACATTCTTAATTAATAATATCACTAAACATTGAGCGAATTTTATCACTATAAAATATGAATCCTAATAAGTTTCAAAATCAAGCATAGCTGTAACTTTCATCAACACACAAAATGTTGAATGAATAAGATGACTTAATTGATTAAACATCTTTCAGTCCAGGCGAATTATAGGTTGATGTGGATAAGTTTCATGATTTGAGACTTGTACTGTGTACTTTATTTCCAACTCGCATAATTTTCAGAGAAATCATGAAAAATTTGCTTGAATTGTTCAACTTCATATCAAATAGACATTTTTATAATACGCCTGGACTATTCATAGAATGAGAGATAAGAGTCCTTATCTTGTTGCCGATGAACCTCGAACACAGTGAATCAAGTTTAAATACTTTATTTTTTTATTGTTTCGTTAATATTATTTACTTTTTAACGTTCTGAAGTCAACAAGGACAACTAGAAAGCTGTAATTAGGCATCGGTATAATATTGGTTACGCTGATAAAGTAGTAAAATATCTTCTTTTATCTCCTCCACACATGGTTTTTGGTATGATTCGATAGGTTATATAAAAATATATGGAGTATGTATAGAAAATTTTTCGATGCAGATCAATTTACGAAATATATACCTCATTTTAATGATCAGCTGTCCTTGCGATATACCACCCTAATCATTTCATTTCGAGAACAAAATTGTAAGAAGACATAGTTCAATTAATAGGTAATGATCAAATCAATGATTGTATCAAAGAATATGCCGATGTGGAATATAATGATTTTAGACGTTATCGTTTCTTCAGTAGATCTGTTTTTCACCACCTAAAAAATTCGTAAAATTCAGAAAAAAACGATTATTCGCAAATGAAAAATAAGAACTCGTAGCGATAATACAAAACCCTAATGTGTCGGATATTGAAAACGACTTTTGATTAAGATTCTGAATCTGTATTTGCAATCTTTTCGAGATATATTGGAAAGCTATAGAAATTAGTCTTATTCCTGAAGAAACAGAATTGAATCGATTTTAATCTGGTAGAGATATTTTGTCATTTGTCACAGTAAGAAACAAAAGGAATTATCAAAATAATTTTGAGTATACGAAAATGACTATAGAAATATTGAATATAATCCAGCTCGCACCGGCTGGTTCGTACAGGGTTCAAATATTGCACAAAAAATCACCCTTTATACGTTCGTTCATGAAATCTGCCGATAAAATGAATGCGCTATTTTCTCATCGAAAATATAGAACTCCAACTTTGCTCTCCGTGAAAATAGGCATTGTAGTACCAAAACTTTGCCCCACAGAGTTTTTTGATAAAAATAATTGATCTTGGCATCGAAAAAATGTAGAAAATATAATTTTCCCAAAATTCGTATAGAAATTATAGATATTTATTATCGTCAAAGAAGAATGTATCTTTCCAGTTCTATCCTCAAAGTCATCCAGTTTCTGTGTCTTTATTTTTATTTGTCTCTTTTTTTGCTGAGGAGCAATCTTTTTCGTATTTGTGATTTAAATTTTCCAAAATTTTATTATGATTAGTCTTTCCTTGACTTTTCCCATTTCTTCGATTTTCGAAAACTCCTCTTCTTCGAACAATGAATTTATTTGAAAAATTCCACTAGGTACCTCTTAGTTTCGACTAAAATAAATAGTAATTAGGCAAGAGATTTATCTCTGAATTTTAAGAAAAAGCTAGTCGATGTCTTCCAATAGCTGCAACTTCATAAATTGATATTTTTCTCTTCTCTGTTCTCTTCATTTTGCAAAAGCCAGTTGGTCAATTTGACGAATATTTTAGGAAATTTTTTAGAAATTAGAATAACTGGAAGAAACATTCTAAAATTTTTTATGCGACCATATTTTTGAGACGCTTATATTAGCTTCACTGTCATCTGTCTATCTATCTGTGTGATGGAATCTTTGAACTTTGTTTTAACTCACTCTAAGCCATCAGATTTAATTGGAACTTTGCATAATAATTAAGGGTCGATGATAGTACACTACATCTGATAAGCTTGATACAATATTCGACACTAAAGTTTTAGACGAAAAATAATACTTTGAAACACTAAAAAATACGCTTTAATTGCAGGTCTAACTGAAGAGATCAGAGTAATTTTCAATTATCCAGAGGTTATTCAACAACGATAGGAAAGAAATTTACTCGATGAAGAAAAATTATTTTCAGAGGATGCAGAAAAACAGGACAATAATACAAAGTATGGGGTGCTTATGAGAAGCTATTTCAAAAGCTTGATTCAGTATAAAATATATAACAAAGCACTCCAAGCTTTTTTAATTTTTTTAAATACACGTGGGTGTCTTTTTGTTTTATAAACAATTATTCATAATGTTAAGTTATGATTTTCGGGGAGTTTTGTGCACCTGTGCACCTGTTGATTCGGTAAATAGTCTTAGATCGGGTTCTGTCTGACACGGATACATTTCAAACTGATACAAGCTCATCATCATAGTCACAATGTCTTAACAGTCATGTTGTGAACTCGTTAAATGCATATCGGAGCCGATACGAAGATTATCAATTGTTTTTGAAGTTGTAGCACGCCATCTTTCGCGATTTCGAGTTAGTTTGGTGGCTTTTGTGACACTCACATCCATCAACTGTTTCGTTGCATCCACCCAGCGTGTAGGGGAACGGCCACGACGTCGGAGCATGAGCCAGGACAACAAGTTTCTCCATATTATCGCTTCTATGAATGTGACCGAAGAACGTCAAAATTCACGTGAATACAATGGAGGAGAGCCGAGTTCATTTAAAATGAAACATTAGTTCGATGGGTGGTATAAGAAATTCTCTTCCAAGCTCATATTTCAAATGCATTAATATGAGCGCGATTTAACTTTTTAATAGTCCAAGTTGTTTCAAAAGCATATAGGAATATACAGAAAATAAGACACTGAACTTACGACGTTTTGGTACTTTTAGTGATATTATTGTCAGGCCATATTTAAGTGAGCTTCGTCATGGCCGCCCGGGCTTGCTGTAAACGTCGTCTAATCTCATTTACACAGCCACCAGAATTTTCGATCAAAGAACCGAGATACACAAAACTTTGAACTACTTGGCAACGATCACCAGACTTCATTTCAGGATAGTTGTTATGTTCCCTGTCTACGATCATAACCTTGGTTTTATTATAGTTAACACTTAAACCATACGCTGCATTATGCTGTTCTAGGTTACTCAGCAAAGCTAACAATTCTTCCTGAGAAGTAGCAATAAGGTTAGTATCGTCAGCAAATGATAAATTAGAAATCTTGCTACCACCAATAGTTATGCCGCCATGTCAGTAGTCAAGTACATGTCTCATTACAAACTCGGAGTAGATGTTAGATAACTTCGGAGATAATAAGCATCCTTGACGTACTCCTTTTCTGTTTGCCATTTCATCAGACAGATAACCGTCAATTCTTACTTGAGCTGAGTTGGACATATACAGTTTCTGAATGAGAAAAATTAGATGGCAGGGAACTCCTATAGAACGTAGGATTTTCCACATTTTAGGCCACTTGACGTTATCAAAAGCCTTGGAGTAGTCTACAAAGCAGATATAAACGGGAAAGTAATGTTCCCTTGCCTTCTCAATGATCTGCTCAAGTTTAAGTTCTGTTCGCGCGTACCACGTCCTTTTACGAAGCCCGCCTGCGTCGGGGAAACACTTGACAGAGAGACCAACGAGAGTAAACGATAATTGTCTGGGTTTGTGGGAGAAATTTTTTTTATGGAGTGGAACAAAATTAGACGAGCACCATTCATCTGGCCAAACACCGGAGGACCAGATTTTTATTACAAATATGTAAAAGAGAGATGCCGTCGTTGCCCAAGCATTTTGAAGTTTCGGCAGAAATGCCATCTATGCCTGTCGCTTTGCCCGTTTTTAGTTATTTCAGGGCATGTTCCACTTCTGAAAGAAGAATATCAGGCTCATGTTCATAATTCAACGAAGGATCCTGGATGCCATCATCAAAGTAAAGGTTCTGACAATAAGTACGCCACACCCCAATCACCCCATCCTAGTTGGTGATTAACTGTCCATAGGAATTCTTGACCGCCAAAAGTTTTGGGTTTAAAGCCCCGAGTAATATGTTTAATCTTTAAAAACATCTCTCCCGGCATATTAGTATTAGCATGGGTCTGTATCTTCCTACACAGGTCTTGCAGATAGAAGTTTTTATCTCGCCGGAAAAGTTTTTGAATTTAGCGCGAGATCTGCCTATACGTATTATTGTTTTGGTTGTATGCTGCGCTTTGGTTGAGATATTTGAGCAGCTTGTAAAAGTGCACTTTTGAATGACAACCACATATTATTAGAACTGGAATGATCTGTAATAGAGGTATCTTGAGAAAGTCTAGAAAATTTTGATCGAAAAGAAGCAGGGTCAGCGATTACCCTTTTAGATATCCGCTTAGAGTGGTGACATATCTTAAGTTTCAGTTGGAGTTCGCAAGCTAATCAATGATTAATATACGACAATTTTTTTAAAGTTTGCAGTTTCATGAATTATTACCTTTTTTTCCTATTTATTAATATAAATTTAAACTTGCCGAATAACTTAATTCACAGTGTACGAAGTTATCTGTTCTTTGTATGAAGTTTCAACTGTGAGTTGAAAAAACGAATACAGAATCACTATGATGAAAAAATGAATTCCACGTACAGAAAAAAGGAGAAAAAAATTTCTTAAACGAGAATTGACTCGAGTCCTCTGCACTTATACAGAAGCTAATTAATTACAATTCCCACATAAAATTGTGAAAATTCAATGAATCGTTAGTTTTCCCAATGATGTTCGAATTGAAAAAACTTATTCAGTAAGTACAATTAGTTTCTTATGATTCAATGTACAGATTAGATAATATTGTCATTAGGAAAAAATCAACAGCACAAGGTCTCACACGACTGCAGCATGAAACAGCCAAGTCTGTCATGATTTTCCATTCCGAGTGATTAACCTTGAAGATTTTCTTTGTGTAAAATGCCTTACCAAAAATATCTTCCTCTGCTGTGTTCGACGGCAGTTAAATTCGCTCGTCTTTTGTATCTAAAAAGAAAAATCTTTCACTCCCAAAATTCTACAGCCCTTATGAATGCTACTCAGATGATCTCGTTAGAACATAAATTTCATCATCTTGGGAGCAAAGAAGTTCTTTTTAGATCTTTATGTTATAACGAGATACCATGAAAAAAGCTAATACTGAACTATTTGCAAAATAAATTGAATTTCTCATATCAATATGACACATAGCATGCACTCATTTTCTTCGAAATATCTTGTTATGGTATTTTTATTTTATCTTGACATTTCATTTAACTTTCATTTCCAGAATATACAGAGTGTTTCATAAATAGCCGGACTTATACCCGCCGGTGATTTCACAGTACAAAAGAAGATTTCCCAATTTTTTACGACCTCCATTCTTGAGAATCGTTACCCAAAGTGAAGACATTAATGTAGTTTTTCAACGGAATGAATTATTTAATCATACCTCTTTTTCATGAATCTAATGTATTTATACTCAAAATTGCAAGAAACACTGAAAAATTCAAGGGGATGCGGTCATTTATGAAGATTCTGGTTAGCATATTTTGTTTTTTATTCTACACTAAGGCACCTTTGATCCCATGTGAAATTTCCATAGGGAAGGCCAATATTTCTATTTTGAATTAGTTACACTTTTTTCCCTTCCACGAAAACCGTATACAGGGTGCCAAGTTCGGAATGTAACACAAAATTTGTAAAAAAAAGTACGGAGGAGAATCATGGAAAAATTTCGTCAATATTTCAGTCAAATCAATGATAATGATATTGTGGGAAAATTCCACACAATATCTTTCATCAGAAATTATTGAGATAATGAAATTTGAGTGAAATCTATGAATCAGCCTGTATATTACTAAAGAATTCCTCACCAAGAAAATGAGCTGTAGTGAAAAGCCCTTGGTCTTTTCTACTTATAGTTGCAGTATGTCCATTCCGGGAACACTCTATATAGATAAATTATTATCTTAGATGGTTGGTAAACATTCAATTATTATTATCAATACCTCTGGTATCAAATTGTACTTTTTTATAGTAGCATGTGAAAACACCAAATACTCGCCGGATATCAAAAGTCTTCTTCTTAACACTTTTCTTACAATATGTGCTATATTCAACAAAATATGTCGTTTGTTTATAGCCTCCTTGCACTAATGACTCTAATACCGTATTCATGTTTCAAAATTGCTTCTGATTGGTGAGCTTTTATATTTGAGTTTTTTCGTATGTATGGTATGGACACTTCTTCAAGAATACATCTTCACTTTGTTTTGGACTATCACATCTGGTTCTGTTAGCGGAGATGGCCCTATCAGTTTGGACTTGGGGACTTGGGCATGTTAATATCATTTCTGTATCCCTTGTTTGGTTAGATTTCTTAAAAATGTTCTAGAGGTCAAGTGCAATTGGTACGTGACGTGGGACAGGGCTTTCATGGTTGTTATCGACTTCCTCATTTTTCGCATCTGTTCACCTTACCAATATATTTATCATTTGATTTAAATTGCAAGTATTATTGAAGTTCTTCAATGGAGAAAATATCGCTGCTTTCTATATTCAATAATCCTTTATTTTTGAATTCTAGGTACACATAGATTGTATATGTCGGATCTTGAGTGTTATGCACCATACATGTGTAGTTGTTTTAAGTTTGTTCGGTCAAGTTTCCTGATTTGTGGTTGTATCTCTTTGTTGATGCCAGAATTGTACTACGATTTTGTTTACAACATTCAGTTCGGTCCTGAGAACTGATCTTACTTTCCTGTTATATTCTGCTAGTATTGATTTCTGTTGTATGTCCTCATTTTCATTGATGCCAAATTATTTTTATACGTCATTTTCTTCTGAAGATTTAATGCTTGTCCCATGGAATGTTATTGAATTTTCTTGATTTTGTACTTTCCCTGCCATAAAACTTTTCAAGCCCAAATTGCGTATTTAACTTCAAGTTCTCATTTTAAAATCGTCAATATTCGTTGATAAGTTTAGGTTAGAATACACCTTATAAAGTTTTCGTGGCACGACCAAAATTCCAAAAACACAATTTTTGGCATTTTACGTCAAAATTCGTGAAACTACTGTATTTTTTGGAAATATAACCTATAAGTTATGGAAAATGTTGCGTATCAAAATTTGAATGAATTGGTTGAAAATCCATCGAGATGAGAACAAGTATATCTGGAAAATTTCCTACTATAGATCCGAAATTTAATAAATATTGGTTCAATCAAAAACGGGATCATAGTATTGCATCTAAAAATCCATACATTGTTTGTGAATATTGTTTGTGATCATATTGAGTGAGAAATTCGTTCTAAATCTAAGCTATTACAAAAATTTTACCATTGTTGTCCAAGAACCAGCCAAGATATATAAAAATATATATTTCAGAGCAATAATACATTCTACATTCAACTTAAAATACGAATATATTTAACCTGTCCAACAAAATCTCTAGAAAAACTATTTTTCTATGAAATCAAATATACAATAGGAAAAATATTTAGAGAAATTTGATTTATTATTTTACTTTTTGAAAATATTCTTTCAGTGATTTTCTGGCTTATTTTTGTAATATTGGATTGTAAAATGAAAATACTACACCTATCTTCGAATTGAGAAATTATTGTGTTATTTATTCTTTGTTGTTTTGTGTAAATTATTTATATTACTAAATAGTTTTACTGATTAAAAATGTGGGTGTAAGGTAGAAAGTGTTAGATTTTATGGGCACAAGATACGAATAAAAACTTGAAACTCCTAAGAATAGATACTGATATTGATTTAAACGTGAA
Source organism: Cryptolaemus montrouzieri (assembly GCA_013387265.2). Classification (NCBI taxonomy): domain Eukaryota; kingdom Metazoa; phylum Arthropoda; class Insecta; order Coleoptera; family Coccinellidae; genus Cryptolaemus; species Cryptolaemus montrouzieri. The sequence goes on from JABFTP020000103.1 coordinate 35,697,177, forward strand.
TTGAAACATCCAGTGTTTTGATATTAAAAGTTTATAGCTTCAAAAAAATATGTGTAGTCATGTAAGTTATTTAGTGCATTTATTTCAAAAATTGTTGAAAGAAATTAATACAACCATGAATATTTTTATTTTACAATATGTAATTTTTCACACAATCTATATTTTGATCATTCATTCAATATTCTACGATATTCAAAATGAACACAAGTAAGCAGAAAAATACCTAAAATGAGGTATTTTACTTGTACAAGAATAATTTGTACCTATGAAATCTTTTGATAGGTTTCAAATAATTGACTACAAAAGTAGATGTTATTCTGCATACTACACATTTCAGAGAACTATACTATTTTACGCAGATTGTCGTTAAAAAATGGTTTTCAATTCTTTCATTTATACTTTGTATTTCGCTTAGGCTTAGTAATTAGGGCCAGAAATATAATTTTAAATATTAATTCAAATGAAAGAAATGACTGCATAACTTATTGGAAATGAAATAGCAATCAGAGATTATGACTGTACGAAACGGTGCTTCTTCTTATCATGCAACTTTAAGCCAAAACATTTAATGAATTGTATCTAGAAACAATTCAATCAATAAGAAATGACCCTGAAAAATTCGTGAAATTGAAAAAAAAAGGTTTTTCGCAAATTAATGCTCCCTACCACTGTTAGTTCCAAAGAAAGATAGATTTTCTTCTATCCAATGGATTTCCGTAACATTATCAGAAAAAAAAATAAGTAAATATTGGGGGCGAAATTATGATTGAAAAAAAATGATTACTTCAAAATCATCACTTGAATTTAAATAAATTGGCGCGATTATCGTGATAGTAGAGGAAAAGGTGGTAATGTGGCCACCAATATGGCTTACCAGTTAGCTTTCAGAAACAACATCGAAAATAATTTTAGAAATTAAGTAGCTGGCCGTACTTGGTTGGATCACTTTTCGAAGCGTCCTAAGAACTCTTTATCGTTACCTTCGTAAGCTCGTGCTCAAGGTAAAAGTAAGAATTATCCCCCTGACAGGATTTTTAACGTAGACGAGACTGGGTTGACAAATGAGCAATCTAAAATACCGATTGTAGGTAAAAAAGGGAAGAAACAGATTGGTGACTTTAACGTGTTTCCTATACTTAATAATCTTGTAATTTTCACCTGAGGCCTGAAAATCAAAGCAGTGGGCCACAATACCACCTTCTCCTCTATAATTTTTATGTAAAAAAGTGTTTGACTCTCTGCCAAGGACTGACAGATAGCTAATTTCGAAAAACTTGAATTCATTTAATTTCAGAAAAAGGTCCTTTTTTATTTTTAGCCTGGCATTCACAGCAAACCATTTTTGATGACTTTTACGATATAGGGGTTGTTTGCGGAGAACTGTGAAGCACAATGAAATTGCGAACCTGAAACGTGTTTTTATTTATATCTTTTCTCTTTCGTGTACGATAGACAAGTTATTTGATGATCCAAATCTATCAAACTGACTGATCAGATTTCGTTGAAATTTTATGAGTTTCGATATGAAGTCAATCAACTTATAATGCAAGAAAAAGAAAAACAAAGCGATTTATAAATATTTGAGATTTTTCGAGCTACGTTCATGATTTCGCCCTATATGTCGATATAAAAATTTTAAATTCTCTAGACAGCTGCTTGGATAGTCCATAAAAAAAGTTCTTTTCCATCAATACTTTATATCTGAAGCCTCTAACAAGAAAAAAGAACAAATTAATCAAAATTGTTTATCATCATCCAAAGTGGTTCCGTTTACTTCTAAAACACTCAGTACCTCAGAAGTATTCGACCAATCGATATAAAATGGGTAATGAATCCTGTGCGAGTTTTAGTTTCTTCAATATAACGAATTTTTCAGGTTATGAAGGATATAAGCGATCTACAGTCGTTCAATTTTTTTATACGACCATATTTCAGTTAAATATTTTGGGGAGTTCAAATAAACAATATATTAGTAAATCTCTAGAGTTTATATTAGGTGTAGTGGTATTTGTTTTTCAAGTTTAGTTACCAATCCTACCAAATCACGAGTGACTAGAATTTCATGAAAAATGTTTCCAACTCCTTCACATTACATGTAATTCGCAGAATTTGGAGCTTGAAAGAAAACATACAAGTTTCATGATGAAATATCGTGAATCGAGAAGGCGAATCCGTATAAGTTTTCAAGAAAATTCGTATAAACAATGCTTCGTTTCCAAGATAGATTGGAACTATAGTTTTCAAAATAAAAAATTTATACGAAATTATTCTACCAGAATCTTCATTACTGAACAAGCCGAACGTTTGGGAATGTATACAGGGTGATATTATTTCACCATTCATGCTCCGTGTTTACCCTGTTAACTTTTTCTTGTAGGCTACTGAGGTATTTCGAAAATGAAATCAGATGAACAATCCAGTTTGAAAAGTTTTTGATCTCTTGGATTTCGTCGTTTTTGTAACCGTCTTCGAAATATTAATTATTGAAGATAACAAGATAATAATCCCCATATTGAAACCTTTCTGCAATTGTTGAGGTTTTGGACTCATATTCTATACACTAAATTACCAACGGAAATTTACAACACTAGATGAGCTCTTTTAATTTGAGAACTTTTTCGTGTCGTCAATTTTTTTTCCTTGGTGTTGGCGTTTTTGAGATAAGGAACATCAAATAATTCTTCTCATTAATTAGTACCCTATAATCGTAACGATTTTTGAAAGCAGTTCTGAGAAAAGAGGAATAAGAAGAGAAATTCGAAAAAAATTATCTGCCTTGGAAAAGTTGAGAATGCGAAAACGAATTTTTCCTACCCATAGGCTGATCTTGTCTTAATGAAAAAATATCATCAGGAGAAAAAAATTAAAAATAAAACGAATTACTAGAATAATACGTCACAAAAAGAAATAACATTCTGTTTATTGTCACAAACGTTCGGCATATTCATAAATTTTGGTTGATAACTCAACTTTGAGCAGAATATTTTGAAAACTGAAGATGATATTGACGAAAATACTGAAACATTCTCAAAACTTCAACATCCTGTATTTCAGAACTGAATCATTGTTCAACCCATATTTATATGAACTTTTTTCTTGAAAATTACCTCCTTGATTTACGGCATCATGTTATGCATACCCTGTATAATATATTGCGAAATTTTGAATGTTGCTAGTGGGATATTGGAATCGTCTGAAGATTTTTCTTCAAGTCATGATCAAACAGGCTAGAAATGCTAGAAAATGCGCTACTATATGGCAAAAAATATTAACTGTGAAGCAGTAAATTCCATGATTCAATATAATAAACTCATTTCTATATCGTTTTTTACATTTAAGCTAGGAGAAAGTATAAGAACCTTTCAATTCTAAGAAACGATCACTTTTTGTCAAAATTCATTGGAAAAAGGTGATATCACAGGTCAATAGGGGAAGTGGGGACACTATATTAATCGAAAGTAGGAAAGTAAATTCAGAAGTCTTCAATGAAAATATTTCAAATTATATTTGAGATTCAGAAATCTATGAAAAGTATATCCAATCCTCGAGAATCTTTTTAAGATAAATCTACTGTGAATTCTCATAAAAAAACGCTACCCGCCTTGATGACCACTACTTCCCCCATCAAATGCCTGTTTTTCAGATTCGCGTTCGCCTTGTTGTTTGTCAAAGAGCGATCGTTCTTGGGCATAGATCAGAGATAACTTTCGCTGAACTCTAAATCAGATTGGCTGGTTCTAGACGAACGAGTATAGATAGAAGTGCCGCCACCGAACGCTGAGTCTGAAGTGCCGGCGTCCGTGATGAAGTCGGCGACGATCAAAGTGTCCTTACCTTGCGTGATCGCGGTATTCACACTGGGCTTGCCTTCCTTTTCTGCGAGCCGGTCTCTCAATAGCTTGATTTTTTCTTCTTTCTGAAACATTTGAAATTCTTCAGTGAGCATGAAATCAAATTTAATGACTACAAGAATAAATTGTTGGTCATCAAAAATTCCTGGTATATCAGAATCATGAAGCTATAAAACAGTGATTTCCAACATCATCGCGAGTTACAAGACAGTTCTATAAGTTCACAGTATAATTTCTATAAATCAAAAATTTTAGGAAGATTTTAGTAACGATGTTCAATAATGAAAGTTATAATCAACTCGTTTGGCAAGCACCAACAAGAACCCTGGAGGTGAAGTAGACAAAGAAGCAGCGAATCTTGCATTTTACCGAAAGGAATTTGACGATGTTATTTTGAACAGCTAAGATGTAAACTTAGCCGAAAAAGCCATGAATATATACGGACAGAAGGCGAGAACTGCATATAAAAAGTAGATCCTAAAAATCCAGTCTGCTTCTGAAGAGGAGAGAACTCGTTGGACGATGTAGCGAAAGAATGGTTTGGCTCATGCAGCAAACGAGTTGCTTCATGGAACTGAAATGGACGATTCTATGTAAGTTGAAAATACGGAAAGGGATTAATGATTGGAGAAACGAAAATTTTTTGACCATCGAGAATCCGAATATGACTCGGAAAACGGGACCTCAGAACCAATTGGACGTAGTTATGCATAAACATACCAACCTACAATCTTACCAAAACTGAGTTGGTAACGAAAACAAACCTTCTGTAACCTATTCTTCAAATTGCAGAAACCTAATGACCAATGTGATGACGCAATATGAGTCGAGGATAATATCTACCAAGCCATTTATTCACGCATGTTCTGTTTACATTAGTGCAGAATACTCCCAACCCTTTTGGTTGAAATATAAATTGCAATATATCGTTTTCCCGCATCGCCCAAATGGGTTGGTTGGTTCTTGCAAAATAGGAATTTTCACATAACCTCGAAATATTAACGTGTTCTTAGTGGTTTCTTTAGTGTGTTTCTGAAGTTTTTTTCAAGATTTACCAAAATAGGACCCAGCGAATGTTTGAAAACTCGAGGAAAGCTGAGGAACTGAAGAACCATAAAGGTAAGTATATTTTGAAGTATCATACTTATATTTTTTTGGAAATCTGGTTCTTGTGATGCATTGATACTTTACCAGAATTATTGATTGAAACAACATTTAAGTATTTTTCAGTATATCCGTTACTCTTCTTTATCGATTTTTAATTTCCTGCTTAATTACCTATGTGTTCGCTACCTTAGCTCCGAATCTTTTCTTTATGATAAAGTTCAATATTGGATGCAGTTTCGAGCACAGATTTGAAGCAGTTAATTTTATTTTTACTTATTGTTTCAGAATGTGAGGAGAAACAAAAAGAGTTGTGATAAATATCGTACATCCTGAGAGTATCACCACCAACGAAAATTCACGCGATGGAGATATACCAGAATGTTTAATTCTCGGTTAAATTGAACCTCAAATAATGAAAACATTGAAAAATTTTGTGTGGATAATGCAAAGCCTCCAATAAATGAAAGCATTTTGAATAGATCTGCAGTTTACTGATCTAGTACTAGTCAACCAGTTCCTGCAGAAGAAAACTTGCGCCAGGAAAATGATATTTCAGAGTCTGAAGATGATGACGACTCTGTCGAAGATCCCAATTATGAAAGCAAAGATGAAACCTCTACCTCTGATGAGAATGATCTGACCGAACCTCAACATATTGTTGCTGAAAATGATAATTATATAATTCCTGATGAAAATGAACAGAACAAAATGATACCAAAAAGAGGAAGAAAAAGAAAGTATGCAAAACAAATCAGGAGCGAGAAAAAGCTTAAAAGAAATGGTAATGAAGCATACTTTTACTACAAAGGAAAAAATGAACCCAAAATATTTCTTGACTTTGATTGCAAATGCACCTTGAAATGTACCGAGAATTTTTCTCGGAAGATTCGCAAGAATGAGTTCGAGAGATTTTGGTCTCTGAAATCCTATGACTGCCAGATCAATTTTACTGCAGCTAGAGTGCAACAGACCAAAAAAAGAACGTTTGGAAGTATTCCGGAAAAGCGGAAGTATTCGAGAGTTTATGAACTCCAAGAGAAAATTGTGTGTCGAGAAATTTATAGCAAGACTCTAGGAATAACAACTTTCAGAGTGAATACTGCTATGAAGAAGTTCAATAGTGACGCACCTATGACAGACCAAAGAGGTCGAAACCATGGGGGAAAAACAAGCTGAACGAAAATAAAATTGAAGAAGTTAATGAACATATTAATGGTGTTCCAAAATACAAGTCATATTATAGACGAGACCAAACAAAGTTCGAATTCCTGCCCCCTGAAATGACTTTGCAGAAAATGTATAATATGTACTGATAGGAAACCGAACAACCTGTCAGTATGTCATCTTATAAAAAAATATTTTATACGCGTTTTAACCTAAAATTCAAGCCATTGAAAAAAGAAACCTGCAATATATGCGATAGTCTCAAGATACAAACAAAGGATTAGGCGGATCCAGTTGAAAAAGAAGAATTTTTAGAGGAACATGCAACTCATTTAGAAAATGCCCAGAAGTTAGGAAGGCAAGATTTCCAACTGGCGAAAGAGAGTGAAGATCATGAATGCCAACGAACATCGTTCTTTACAAGCGCCAACTTTGGATGTACAATGCCGGTGTTCACAGCGGAAAGGAAGACATAGGGTACTGTTATGTCTGGGCTGAGGGAGTTGCAGGAAGAGGAGCCTAGGAAGTAGGGTCCTGCCTTCTCAAACACATACAAACCAAACTTTCACTGAATGTTCGCCACCTTATTTTGTGGAGTGATTCTTGCGGGGGACAGAACAGGAACATAAAGCTGACCCTCATGTTGAAATCTATACTGGAGAGTTCTGTCAACTTAAGCGATATTACTCTAAAATTTCTGTATTCGGGACATAGTTTCTTACCTAACGATGCAGATTTTGGTGACATAGAGTCAGCTTTGAAACACTAGCAAAGACTGTACCTACCTTAGAGTATATACAAATTATGAGAAATTGTCGAAGAAAAAAACCACTTGCTGTCACTGAAATGGCATTTGATGATTATAAAATCATCAGTGGATAACAAAAAAATCAATTGGCTTAAAATAAGATCCATACGAATCGAAAAAGACAAACCATTGCTTCTTATGGTGCAACAAAATTCATTTGACTCACCTGTAGATATAATCGATCTTCGAAAACGAGATGGAAGGTCTCCCAAGTCTCCCCAAGAAGATGGTACTATATTTTTGGATCTGATTCTTTTATGGCCTAATGGAAAACCTATTGCTGAAGTCAAAATCGAGAACTTCAACAAAATGATGCACCTAATTCCATCAGATTGTCAAATGTTTACAAAAATTTGAAATGTGATACCAATATTAAAGAAGATGTCCATGGTTTTAATGTCAATTCACTTGATTTCGAAGTTGAATAAATATTGTAGTTCTGAATAAAATACTACCTTTTTGAAATACATTTCAGGGCTATGTCTACGTTGAATACTTTTCAATCCACTAATTTTCTGCTTATTTTCCAATGAAATTTGAATAAAAACAATAACATTGAAATATATATAAATTAATACACTTTAAAAAACATCTTTTCCGCATGATTATTTTGCTAAATATCACTATCTGAAAGTCAGCAGAAACTTTAACTTCAATTATCTCGGTTTATGTCTTTGTGGCTTGGTAGCTTTCTGCATAACTACGTCCAATTCAGCTTCAATGTATTTGCTTCAATGATGAATGGTTATAATCGAGTTTTCATATATGAGAGCAATTTGATATCTTGGAGATATTTGAATATTTTTAGAACATGTGTAGAGCCGTTCATAAATTCGCCTCTTGCTATGCTGCAAAATGTAAGGTTCAAACTTGATGGTGCCCCTGCGCTTTCAACTAGACAAATTGTAGCAGAATTGACTATAGTTTTCGACGACAGATGTTTTCGTACAAACGGACCTTGGAATTGACCTCCAAGGTTAGCCAACTGGAACCGCAATTTTTATGGCCAACAGTTGAAAAGAAGGTTCATAAATCTCCTGTGAATACTAAAGAGGACTTGGAGAATTGCGTTATTAAAGCATTTGAATCAATTCTAATATAATTAGCATAAACTGCACAACAGCTGTAGAAAAATTTTCAAGTGTTACGAAGCAGGAATATACGCAGCAATTAAAAAAAATGGAGTTTTTCACATTTGCTGATTCGAATTTCTCAATTGATTCTGGCACACCATTTTATATTTGCCAGATTCTTTCTTTTTTATAAGGCCAATATTTTTCCTCTGAAAGTTTCCGAACTTTTTTATATTATGTAATTTTTGAGTTATGATATTTTATCTACGACCCGTCAAGATCAATCTTTTCAACAAACGGTGAAATATTTTCAAAACTGCCAATTCATTCCTATGAAGTAGTACATTTTGAAATCAGTTCTTCAGTTGAATGAGTGGATATCAGATCGAATGACTAAAACCAGATGAGTTAATCGTCGACGTTTCGATTTATTTAAAAAAGCTCTAAGATTGAAAAAGGATTCATAAAAAAATCGAAAATTTTACATCTCGAAACAGTATAAGGCTTATAAGCAATGTGAAGGATATTGAATTTTTTAAAATATTTGAAAAACTAATTTTCTCTAAAACTTTCAAGAGAACTAGATAACAGTCTAAAAATCATGTAAATCATACATGAAAATGACTGATAGATTAAAAATAAAAATTCAGTAAAACCATTTATGATTGACAAGGACAGTTACTAATTATAAAGATTTGAAAAGCAGAGTTACTTACATAACAAGTTCGTTTCATGAGTCACCATTCATAATGAAAGAACAAACGAATGAACGGTGCATTTACTCTCTTCTACCAAACACAGCATGATACAGACTGAATTATAATGCCGCCCGTCTGCAGGGGATGGCTACGTATCGCGTCGACAGGACAATCAGTGATAAAATGAAAACGTGACAATAACAATTAATTTCAGACTCCAGTCGAGGGTTAACCACTATTCTACCTTTCAATTTTTCGAACTAGATTAAGAATCTTATAGCAGCTAAACGATCTGTGATTAGAAGAAACTATTAACAGGTTATTCATCAGGAGAGAGTAATTTATCTATACGTTATAGCAGCTAAACGAACTTTGTTTAGAAAAACTATTAACAGATTCTTAATCAGCAAAAATTAATCCATCTATACGCTTATTTTCGTCAAATTCTGAGACCCTAAACTTTTCGACATTTTGCCAATACTCAAAATTGTGAACTTCAAAAATTTAGAGCAGCTAAACGATCTGTGTTCAGATTCAGAAAAAACTATTAACAGATTCTTAATCAGAAAAGAGTAATCTATCTATACGCTTATTTTCGTCAAACTCTGAGACCATAAAGTTTTCGACATGTTGCCAATACTCAAAATTGTGAATTTCAAAAATTTATAGCAGCTAAACGAACTGTGTTTAGAAAAAACTATTAACAGATTCTTAATCAGAAAAAATAATCTATCTGTACGCTTATTCTCGTCAAATTTGGGAGACCATAAAATTTTCGACATGTTGCCAATAGTCAAAATTATGAACTTAAAAAATTTATAGTAGCTGAAGTATCTGTGTTTAGAAGAAACTATTAACAGATTCTTAATCAGCAAATAGTAATCTATCTTTACGCTTGCTTATTTTCGACAATTTCTGAGATCATCAAATTTTCGACCTGTTGCCAATACTCAACATTATGGACTTCAAAAATTTATAGCAGCTAAAGTATCTGTCTTTAGAAGAAACTATTAACAGATTCTTAATCAGCAAATAGTAATCTATCTATACGCTTGCTTATTTTCGTCAATTTCTGAGATCATCAAATTTTCGACCTGTTGCCAATAATCAAAATTGTGAACTTCAAAAATTTATAGCAGCTAAAGTATCTGTGTTTAGAAGAAACTATGAACAGATGCTTAATCAGCAAAAAATGATCTATCTATACGCTTATTTTCGTCAAATTCTGAGACCATAAAATTTTCGACATGTTGCCAATACTCAAAATTATGAACTTCAAAAATTTATAGCAGCTAAAGTATCTGTGTTTAGAAGAAACTATTAACAGATTCTTAATCAGCAAATAGTAATCTATCTATACGCTTGCTTATTTTCGTCAATTTCTGAGATCATCAAATTTTCGACCTGTTGACCATAAAATTTTAGCAGCTAAACGATCTGTGTTCAGATTCAGAAAAAACTATTAACAGATTCTTAATCAGAAAAGAGTAATCTATCTATACGCTTATTTTCGTCAAATTCTGAGACCATAAAATTTTCGACATGTTGCCAATACTCAAAATTGTGAACTTCAAAAATTTATAGCAGCTAAACGAACTGTGTTTAGAAAAAACTATTAACAGATTCTTAATCAGCAAAAAATAATCTATCTATACGCTTATTTTCGTCAAATTCTGAGACAATAAAATTTTCGACATGTTGCCAATACTCAAAATTATGAACTTCAAAATTTATAGCAGCTAAACGATCTGTGTTTAGATAGAACACATATTCTTAATCAGCAAAAAGTAATCTATCTATACGCTTATTTTATTCCAATTCTGAGACCCTAAGATTTTGACATTCTGCCACTACTCAAAATTGTGAACTTCTAAATTTTATAGCAGCTAAACGATCTGTGTTTAGAAAAAACTATTAACAGATGCTTCATCAGCAAAGATTAATCTATTAATACGCTTATTTTCGTCAAATAAAATTTTCGACATTCTGTATTAAGGTTATCAATATCTGATCTTTTGTTGAAAGAGTTTTCCTCTTTCTTAATTTCAATCATTTTATGAACCAACTTTTCTGTAAAATGTTCAGTCTACCAAATACTTTCACAAGTATCTAAAAAAAATCAAAAGTATGTAACTCTTTCAAGGCATGTTCTGCCAGAGTGGTGTTATTAAGTTTTCGTTTCAGGATTGTTAACATTAACAACATCCTTCTGATGTTCTGAAATTCGTGTATCTAGATAGCGTCGCGTTTGACCAACATAAACTTTATTGCAATTTGTACATGGAATTTCATAAATAACCTTGCTTTGTTGATTTTTTGGAAGGATTGATTTCAATTCAGAATAAAACTTTCCATCTGAGATTCCTGCTTTTGAGGTCACGAAAACACTCTCATTATTACTTTGCAAAATTCTCTTTAATCTGTCAGATAAGTTATGTATATAAGGTATTTTGAAGTATTTTCATTACTGTTATTTTCAGTTCTGTCGGATATAATATCATTTCTCTTCTTGTTAAAATCTTATTGATGAGTGTAGGAGGATAATTATTTTTAAAAGAAGTTTTCGAGTTTTGTTGATATTAGTGATATGAAAAGTGTCATCTGACAATTTTAAAGCCCTTGTTTCAAATTTTGAATTATATTTAGTTTCTGTGATATGGGATGTGCCGAATAATAATTTACTAATCTTTCTGAAAAAGTGGGTTTGTGTTACCAATCTGATTTAATTTTGTTTTCGTCTCTAATGAGGTTAGTTATGAGGGTAGTCCTCTTTACAATCTAAGCGAATTTTTAGCAAGATTATTAAATAACATTCTTGAGAGAGATGAAAAGTATGTGACCGATTCTTTCACATTGATAATAAAAACAAGTCATGTGTGTTAAGGAATTTTACTTAATAATTGCAATTCGTAACGCGTTTCACTACACCGTAGCTTCTTCTGACGAATGAATGTACAGAAAATATAAATATGAATGTTCTTGAGTAATTAAAAGCTTATTGGGTTGCTTCTTCTTAAGTGGTTATTTATGACAGGTATATCCAATAAAATTAAGGAATAGATTGCTCCCCGAAGAGATTCAATAGAGGTGAAGGGCTTAAATGGACTTGTTCATTGATGAGTCTACCTGAGTGTTTGTATTTATTGATTTCTATAGTTTCCCAAAGATCTATCTTCCAATACTTATTATCTGTATGCAAAATTTCAAACTGTGGGTCGAAAGAGTGATTATTTTCTAAAGATGATTTCCGTAATATGAATCTGATTTTTATTTGAAAAACTGCGTTTACGTTCCGATATTCTAATACTAAAATTTCTATGAGTTCTTCCAATGTAGAAATTATCACAGTCATTGCAATTCAATCTATAAACACCTGATTTATTGTTTTTACCTGGTTTGGTTTTATTATTTTTATATATTTGCCTAAATTATTATTAGTTTGGAAAGCTATGTTGAAATTATTGCTACTCAAGAATGATTTCAGTTTCTCACTTTTAATGCCAACGTAGTTTAAGGTGTTGAATTTTTGTTTCAATTTATCGACATTCAATGCGATTCTACTTTGTTTTTCATTTAAAATATTATTTATTAGTTTGGGATTGTAACCATTATTTTTGGCTATTTGTTTAATCAAATTTAATTCTTTGTTGAAATTTTCTGGTGATAACGGGATGTTAATCAATCTATGAATAAAACTATTGAATGCTTACATTTTATGTTGATATGGATGACACGACGAGTTATGTATTATAATATCTGTATGTGACGGCTTATGGTAAATTACGAAAACATGTTTTCCATTTTCATTCGAAATTATTACGTCTAAGAAATTTATCGAATTATTGCTTTCTATTTCGGTTGTGAATCCAATTTTTGGATGTAATGAATTTATATGATTTTCGAAAATTTTTAACTGTCTATCTGTTCCTGTGAAGCAAATAATGATATCGTCTACATAGCAATACCAGTTTAAACAATATTTACTGAGTGGATGATTATGAATTAATTTCTCTAAGTTATTCATGAATATTTCTGCTAACAATGGACTTAACGGATTGCCCATAATCAAGTTGTCTTCAATAGTATAATATTTGTTATTGAAATGGAAATAATTTTAATCTGAACAAATCAGATATTCTTTCATTATTACAAATTTGTTTAGATCAAAATTATTTCCATTTCAATAACGAATATTATACTATTGAAGACGGCTTGATTATGGGCAATAAAAATTTAGCAAGGTTATTAAATAACATTCTTGAGAGAGATGAAAGGTATGTGACCGATTATTTCACATTGGTTTCAAGTATAAAGGATGTTGTTCTACCAGAAGATTTTATCTTAATATCATTAGATGTAAACTGCCTCTTCACGAATATACCAATAGAACTTGCTATAGACCTTATCAAAAAATGTTGTCACAGTATAGAATCGAGCACCGAACTCACCCAGGACGAATTTTCAAAGTTGTTCAAGTTTTGTGTAGAGAACAGTTATTTTATGTTTGGTGACGACTGTTATAGGCTTGGTTGTTATTGGTTTGGGAATGGGCAATTGTCTCGCTCCCATCATTTCTGATATAGTTATGATAGAATTACAAAATAATTGCCTTAGCCAGTTGTCGTTTTATGTTATATTTTTCCGAAGGTATGTCGATGATATTTGTACTTCAGTTCCGTCAGACAAAATCGAAGAACTGCTTCATGTATTTAATCAACTCCATCCTTTTACTGTTGAAGTAGACGTTAGAAATAAATTACGACAACAAAATCAAAACAGACTGGTACCCGACACACTTTTTCAGAAAGAATTTCAAATTAATCATCCCATATCACAGAAACTAAATATTATTTAAAATTAGAAACAAAGGGCTTTAAAATTGTCAGATGATACTTCTCATATCACCAATATCAACAAAATTCGAAAACTTCTTTTAAAAATAATTGTCCTCCCACACTCATCAATAAGCAGAAAATGTGAATGGAAAGTTTTATTCTGAATTGAAATCAATCAATCCAAAAAATCAACAAAGCAATGTTATTTATGAGATTCCATGTACAAATTGCAATAAAGTTTATGTTGATCAGACGGGAAGCTATCTAGGTACACGAATTTCAGAACATCAGAGGGATGCTGTTAATGTTCACAATCCTGTGAACGAAAACTGAATAACACCGCTCTGGCAGAACATGCTTTGAAAGAATTACATACGTTTGATTAAGTACTAGGTAGACAGAATATTTTACAGGAAAGGTTAGTTCATGAAATGATTGAAATTAAGAAAGAAGAAAACTTTCTCAACAAAAGATCAGATATTGCTAACCGCAATACTTCTTATTTTATACTAATTCAAAAACTTAAGAGGTAGAATAGTTGTTAATCCCTCGTTTAGAGTCTGAAATTAATTGTTATTGTCACGTTCTTATTTTATGATTGGTTGTCTTGTCGACGGGATACGTAGCCATCCCCTGCAGACGGGCGGCATGATAATTCAGTCTGTATCATGATGTGTTTGGTAGAAGAGAGTAAATACACCGTTCGTTCTTTTATTATTAATGGTGACTCATAAAACCAACTTGTTATGTAAGTAACTCTGCTTGTCAAATCTTTATAATTAGTAACTGTCCTCGTCAATCATAAACGTTTTTACTGAATTTTTATTTTATACATCTATCAGTCATTTTTATGTAATATTTACATGATTTTTAGACTGTTCTCTGGTTCACTTGAAAGTTTTAGAGAAAATTCGTACACATTGCTTATATTCTTTATATTGTTTTGAGATGTACAATTTTCAATTCTTTTTATGAATCCTTTTCATTTTGGAGCCTTGAAGAAGATTTTAAATAAAGTTTTTATTTTATGATTGATTGTCTTGTCAACGCGATACGTAGCCATCCCCTGCAGACGGGCGGCATGATAATTCAGTCTGTATCATGCTGTGTTTGGTAGAAGAGAGTAAATGCACCGTTCGTTCTTTTACTATTAATGGTGACTTATAAAACCAACTTGTTATGTAAGTAACTCTGCTTCTCAAATCTTTATAATTAGTAACTGTCCTAGTCAATCATAAATGCTTTTACTGAATTTTATACATCTATCAGTCATTTTATGTAATATTTACATGATTTTTAGACTGTCCTCTGGTTCACTTGAAAGTTTTAGAGAAAAATTCGTTTACATTGCTTATATTCTTTATATTGTTTCGAGATGTACAATTTTCAATTTTTTTATGAACCCTTTTTCATTTTTAGAGCTTTGAGGAAGATTTTAAATAAAGTTTTATTTCATGATTGATTGTCTTGTCAACGTGATACGTAGCCATCCCCTGCAGACGGGTGGCATGATAAGTCAGTCTGTATCATGATGTGTTTTGTAGAAGAGAGTAAATGGACCGTTCGTTCTTTTATTATTAATGTTGACTCATAAAACCAACTTGTTATGTAAGTAACTCTGCTTTTCAAATCTTTACAATTAGTAACTGTCCTCGTCAATCATAAATGTTTTTATTGAATTTTTATTTTATACATCTATCAGTCATTTTATGTAATATTTACATGATTTTTAGACAGTCCTCTGGTTCACTTGAAAGTTTTAGAGAAAAATTCGTTCACATTGCTTATATTCTTTTTATTGTTTCGAGATGTACAATTTTCAATTTTTTTATGAATCCTTTTTCATTTTTAGAGCCTTGAAGAAGATTTTAAATAAAGTTTCTATTTCATGATTGATTGTCTTGTCAACGCGATACGTAGCCATCCCCTGCAGACGGGCGGCATGATAATTCAGTCTGTATCATGCTGTGTTTGGTAGAAGAGAGTAAATGCACCGTTCGTTCTTTTATTATTAATGGTGACTCATAAAACCAACTTGTTATGTAAGTATCTCTGCTTGTCAAATCTTTATAATTAGTAACTGTCCTCGTCAATCATAAATGTTTTTACTGAATTTTTATTTTATACATCTATCAGTCATTTTTATGTAATATTTACATGATTTTTAGACTGTTCTCTGGTTCACTTGAAAGTTTTAGAGAAAATTTCCTACACATTGCTTATATTCTTTATATTGTTTCGAGATATACAATTTTCCATTTTTTTATGAATCCTTTTTCATTCTCAGAGCCTTGAAGATTTTAAATAAATTGAAACGTCGGCGATTAACTCCTCTGGTTTTAGTCATTCGATCTGATATCCACTCATTAAACTGAAGAACTCAATATTGGTCGTAAATCAATTCCAATTTGATCAGTATTGGGAGGGCAATTCAGGTGAGGGGAATTCAAGTGTGGGCAAATATACAGGATATTCTATTCAAAATAAAAAGGTATTTGTTAACTTGCGGTCCAACCGAAAATGGCAAAAAGTTGGAGAAATTTTCAAAATGTAGTTTATCAAAACCAAATCTGTGAAAATTCAGGAAAATGTCTTAACCCATCCTCCATAATTCTAATAGGCCATCTAACTTGGGTATTGCTGTGAATTTAGTTATGTAGTATGTATTAGTAATGTTAGTTTTCCTATTAGTAGTTTATTATTATTAAATAATATTAGTTAAATTATGAAGAAATTCATGTTTGTATGTTGAAGGCAATGTTGTATTATTTTCTTCAGGTTAGTATACGATTAAGAAGCTGATTGCAGTAGGCAATTCTAGCAGAATATGATTCTATAATTTGGGACCCTAAAATAGGAAAGAGTACCTGTGCTATAAGTCGTTGAAGATCTTCGTTTTCACCTAGTAGTTTCTGATATTTCTCTTCATCTTCTTTTGATATACCAGCATCTGGATTGTACTTGCTTTCAGCCTTATCTTTCGGATGTCTTATAACCTCTATAACCTACGAACGTCATTCAGAATTAACATCATAAAAAAATCAAACACAGTTTCATAACACTTGAAATTTCAGAAAACCAGGCCGTCCCTGGTGGAGCAAAATACCATGAAATATGGCCTCATTGATTATTCAATTAAATGTTTACCTTAGGTACGAAGATAAGCGCCATACTGAGAAAACAACAAAATACTATTGCCAAAGCAACAAAGGCATAACTGGCATCCTGTTGGCTGGCGATCACCATGGTAACGGGCGCAGTTATCAAACAAAGAATAACAACGTTGTAGATGCTCATTCCTACGTATCGGGAATCGTTGATTTGTTTCACTTTAACTGACCGCGTCTCGTAGGCCAAAAAGAGACCGAATATCTGAAAGTAAAAAAAACAAGTTGATTTTTATTGTCGCTGTTTTTCTGTCAAAACATGTGATGTTTATGATTCTCGAAATGAGGGTATCAAGATCTCGTTTGAAGAAATATCATAAGTAACATAAAAAGTGAATCATGATATATCTGGAATTTATTTTTAACTGATTCCATCTTGACTTTTGATAGTTATACAAGAATTTCTATTACTATTTCTCAGCTAAAATAGGAAATTTTGTGAAAATTTTTTCTGGACCCTCCTCTTCAAAAAATTTTCATCTAACGTAACTCAATAATCAATTGCAAGAAGAAAATTTCTACAAGAAAGTAATTTTTCATTTCCGAAAAATAGTTTAGTTCAGTCAGTGTGGACACTGGTTGTGATGGACATTGTAATTCAGCGGAGAATCATTGAAAATACCTCTAAATGTCTACCCTTCTGAGGATTATTTAGATGAAAACAAAACACCTAAGATTTCGGAGTATTAGGGCATAGACGAATCTCTCCGAAACTCTTATTTAAAATTTTTAGACCGGCAGACAAAATTTGTTCAATATGTATCGCGACGAATATCTTCGGCATTAATAATACTTACTTAAATAACTTGTAGGGATATCACTCATATATAGATTGAATAATTAAGGTGCAAGAACAGATTCCTGTGGAAGGTCATTGTGAAGAACGCAACGCTGACTACTTTTTGCACCAACGAAAACATGAAGCCATCTGTTAAACAACATACTCTCGATCAACATAATAGTTGTACCACAGTTGTTCACTAAAGTTTTGCTTCTCGTGAACTCCTACGAAGCCAATTCAGGAATTGTTGATATTTCTGTTTTGTTAACACTATTGTTATATTTCATCAAAGAAAAAGACAATAGATCGGTGAAAATTGTTACGCGAGAGTGTCTAAGATTTGCCACTATCTTTTGCGTACACTAGATATGAATTGTAATATTTGAAAAATATTGGAACACTTCAGCATATCTTAGTTCATTCAAATTATTCCAATACTAACTAAGCAAAATTACGCAAATGGTTTTATACAAAATACATTGACTGGCCAGAGAGTTGAAATATATTAGATACAAAATTATAGGTTTTTATGCAAAAGTTGGGGATAGAAGGAAGGAATTGTAGAGAATTTTCTATTTTTCGAAAATTCTAGTTTTCTTCTTTATAGTTGGCTTATTTCAAGAAATGAACAATGAATACACACAACCAAATTTATATGGAATCACCCGTTTTTTGAATATTGCCGCAGGGATATTGGAAATGTAGAAGGATTGTTAGTATTGATCCATTTTGAGATATTTCAATTGAAAAAAGAAATACATTAAGGTATTTTAAGGAAGATACAAATAAAAGAAGAGACTCTTACCACATGTAGTGAGAATTGAAAATTGTGTTCTCAATGAGTAGGTGTATTTTTCTCGACCTCAGTAGCTTGTATTACCTCCTCTTGCCCTGATACAAGAAAGAATCCCTTTAGGCATGCTTTGGATTAGATTTTCGCACTTCTTTGGGTTGATATTCTGCGACCCTTCTGTGGCGGCTTATATGAGATGTTATGGGGTTCTTGGATTATCCTGGCACGATCCAATTTTCCTTTTGAGTTTATCCCATAAAGGTTCAATAGGATTTAGGTCTGGAAAGCAAGCAAATTTAAATTCTCACTGTCGGCTCTTCGCCAGAGTCTCACTATGGGCTCCAGCACTAGGTCCACGTAATTTCTATCCGTTAACGAAATTAAATCTGTATTGCCTACCAGCATAATGCCACCCCAAAACATCACACTGCTGCTAGAAGTTAAGCTTGTCTTCCAGGCATCCTTAAAACCCGAACCTGACGGTCATCTGATCGAACACCAATTCTGGTCTCATCCGAAAAAAGAACATTTTGCCAATTCTCAATATTCCAATTTTGGTGCTCGATACATCAATTAAGTTTGTTAATCTTTTGTTGTGTTGTTAGCTCTGGAACTCTTAAGGGCTTTCTGCTGTATAAACCCTTTGAACGAAGTCTTTGACGTATCGTTTCGACTGATACACTGATGCCTGTTGCTACCAGAAATTGCCTTTGGAGAATGGGGTGCGACGCACTAGGGTCTCTTCTTTCAATTTGGCACAAAGAGCGGTCTTGTTCTTCAGAAGTGATCTTCCTACGACTTCTTCTTGGCCTATTTTGCAGAGATTGTAGCTCTCACCCCCCGTGATACCCCAATTGTGGACGGTATATCCATCTGTGTCATACCTTCTTCAATGAGAGCAGTTATTCGACCCCTCTGCACATCGAACAATCCAACGTAAGGAATTTTCAATTATGATTATAGGCTTTATCAAATTTTAAAATTCACAGTTTCAAATCTCAGTACGACGGAGTGCAATATCCCGAACATATGGTAATAATTCAACATTTTTTATCATACCATCCAGTTTTTTTACAACAAAAAGCTTCATCTTCACAAGCAGTTAAAGAGCCATGGTTAAAAACAATCAAGAATGTAAGATACCGAGTGATTCTATATAAATTTGGTTGTGTGTACATTCTAAGGAGCTCGATTCCATATGTTGAGCCAACTAATAAAATAATCCAGAGAAATTCAATGAATGTAAGATTTCTTTTCAATAAATAATATACCATATGTTGGGAGAATCAGTTTAGTATCGGTTACCTAGCAATTATTAAGCATGAGTTTCGTTCCTCACTTTCCCCAGATTTGGATTTAGAGAAATTTTGGAATGAATGGGTTCATTAATTGAAAAATAGATCCACCAGAATTACAATGAAGCAGGGTGCGACCACTGATATGTCCGTGAGATAATATTAAGGGCTCTACTTAAATATTCAATAATGTTACTACTATATTACTATATTGAACAACAGAGGATTACCTAATAAATTTTCAATTGGTCCATCTTTCCATGCTATAACATATGTTGTAGAAAAATCAACGGTCTTCAATTTACACTAAAATACCCACTCAATGAACGTTGTTGGACTGAGGACTCGATCTTAACAACTGATTTTTTTCTGAAACCACCTCGACTCATAGGACCATAGCTACTCAGATCACCTAAATTTCTACCTAGTTTTAGAATTGCGATAACCTTGGTTTTTCTAAAATCTGTAGAAATATTACTTGGAGCGAGCAAATCATTATACAAAAACATCATTATACAAAATATACCACAAACCCTGCAGATTCACAAACTCTTATAGATTTCGAAACAGGTTTTAGTTCTTCCAATAGGAATGATTTTACATTAGGGGGAATATACTTTCTTAATGTTTATTTGTGTAGTAATTCATCTGAACTCTTTTTGAAATACTCACCAGCTTAGATTATTAGGATTTATGAAAGATGGACTTTCTGAAGCAGGATTTGTGTTACTTAATTTGATAGATTCACCAGTGGCGCGGTGCTCTGTAGCTGAAGATTTCATTTTTGTTCGAACGGTATTGTATTTAGAAAGTAAAAATCTACTTCAGCAATTTACTTTGCAGTAAACAAGGTGTCCCAATTTTCTTTAAAAAATCTCGGGTGGTTTTTTCAGATTGGAAGACCACTTTTTTGTTCAAGATTTAGGAGCGGCCTAAACTCTGCTATAATGTCTTCAAGTGATAAGTTTTTCTGGTTCGTCACAATATTTTCTTTTTTCGTAAACATTCATAAAAATAGTCTCTCACATCATCGCATGCTCCTTCGGACAGAGAGGATGAATATGTATTAAGATTGTCTGCAAAATCATCTACCAATGGTACTTGCCGATGTACTAGAGCATATAAGACAAGATTTGTGGTTTCAATAGGATGGAGCACCGGCACATTACTCACATCAGGTTGGGGAGCATTTGAATCGTGTATTTCCAACGAAATGGATAGGTGGTTACATTAGATTAGAAGGTGGTCCTGTTAGATGGCCAGCTAAGTCTCCGGACCTTACAAGTCTAGATGTTTTCTTGTGGGGTTATATTAAGGGCATCGTTCACCAGATTCCTTCTACAATACAGTTGGATATGAGACAGAGAATAGTCGACGCCTTTCAGTCTGTTAATCCGCAAATGTTGTCGAGAATTCAACGGTCTTTCCTCAAAAGGATTGAGTTGTGTCTATAAAGAAACTGGCAACATTTCGAACACTTATTGAAAAAGTTCAACACATTAAAGATCATCTCACCAAAAACCAATCTAATACGTATTTCATACACGACTCCATTTATCTGATCAAGTATTATGATATGTACTAATAAACTCTTCTCTCGCTACCTTTGATTTTATTCTTTTAGTTTATTTTTTTTATTTCGAAAATAGTCGAAGACAAAAATAAGGTTACTTCTGCAAAATTATGGCACAATATTTTATGTGTTGACATAAGTGATAGAATACAGGATGTTCCATTTGAAAAAAATCAAGATATGATATTACTTTTAAAATTACAATATTCAATAATTTTTGAGTCACTCCTGTATAAAATGACGATAATCTATTTCAATTCATCAATAAAGCTATCCTTGGGCAATAAGAAAACGAAAGGAAATTGAAGTATTCATCTTCTCTGGCCGAAGGAGCATGCGATGATGTGAATGATCCCAAATTCTTTTTATTGGTGCTGATTATGTTAGTATTATTTGTGAAATCTGTTTCATATCTTGTTGCTTTTATTAGGAATATAGTGAATTGGTAATTTTCTATTAGATTTCTCAGTGTGCAACGGATAAATGCTCTGCTTTCAAATTATTAACTTATGCATCCAGATAATGAAGGAGAAAGGATGGACATCTTGGAGATATCCAACTAGACTTCAATTTACCTCCTGTTATGAATGCCGTTATACATAAGTGAAATCAGTCATTTTGAATTTATTATTGTAATACTCTTGATAATAGGCTAACAACGCGAAACATATGTCGAGTATTTTTAATAAATATTTGTGAAACCTTTGCCAAGTGATAAACCAGTCATTTACTTAATTTTCTCAACCAATAGCAAAAACTTGTACTAGAATGACAGAAACCTATGTACTCATTAATTCAATCTCCCTACCAAAATCAAACAAAATAAGGAGATAATCAGTCTTTCCTTTGGATAAATTTTGTTTGGTTTTTCCTGTTCATTTTCTTTGCAATATTAAAACGAGAACGAAATACAGATGATGATTGATGTAATTGAAAGAATATTTTATGAATAAGAGTACAAAAAATGAGATTCAAACGTATTTCCAATGAAAATACCTGAAAGGGTGAGGTCAACAGAATATACCATAAAAACACAATGAAACAAAATAAAATGAAAATTTGTATAAATCCATAAAACCATCAAAATTTTCGCCTATTGATGTTCTACAACGATCATCAATTCATTAGACTCCCTTCTAGCTTACGTCCTACTTGAAGAAACAAGAGTCACTGCTCTGTGCCTGGACTATGGGATGCTGAATTGGAAAGTTACCATATGTTTGAGATCGACGAACAATTTAGTCACACATTGAGAACCTAAAATGAATGAGATCCATATAAGAACGCTATTCAAATGATTCTTTAATTGCGTTAGTGGACAAAATCTTGAGGAGGATCCCATGGACTCATAGGGTCTTTTCCATTTCACTTTCACTAACAGACTTAAATACATACAATCAGAAAAATTGCCTTAAATATCATATTTCCTTCTTTCAGACAAAATAATCCAACGTAAAGAAAATCATCAAATAACCCAATTATTACATTATTACATTACAAGTTTCATCTATGCTGGTCCTCCTTGCAAGAACTTGAGCAAAATTTTTCTAAATTTAAAATAACCACCTCTCTTTCTCAATAGGTCTGTACTTCAGGAAATTATTATTCAATGCTTAACAAAAAATAGACAAATTTAAAAGATCAGGAATTCACAAAGTTGTTTGCAATATAAATATAGTACGGTAGATCAAGGGTGCTCAAACTTGAACTGCTGGCGATCTATCTCAGTATTTTTAGACTGCTTAAGATTGACTCTGAGAGGCTGCAAGTATGTGTGATGCAGGGTTGATGTGCATAAACTACATGAAGGATCCTTCATCAATCCTAATTCATTTAGGTGTTTCCTGAGGCGACAGTGCCTCGTTAGTATGGCAGTTAAGACTCTTTGTTCCAACCTAGAGAGTTCAAGCCAGGCCTTGGATTTTGTAGTGGAAGATCTACTGATGGCACGTCGAGCGTATTTGAGACCTGGGAGGCTCATCCAATGCTCACGTACCCTCAAGTCCAGCCATCGGTTGTTTTCCATACTTGCAGTTTCCATGGAAATTCCGAGTTTAGGCTCCGGTCCTATGAACTCCAGGTTAGTTCCTCGAAAGGCCAATGAGTCCACCTTCTCATTTCCCTCAATGCCCGAGTGACCAGGAACCCATATTAGACAGACCCTGCTCCGATCTCCTAGTTTGGCAAGGGTGAAGCGACATTATTGCACCATAAGTGACGTATAGGTATTGGATGCCCATGCTTGGTTATCGGTGAGGATTTTAATTGACTTACTTGTTATTCCCCCGCAAGCAAGAGGTTAGCACAGTGGTGGAACGGTGACAAGCCCTTAAAAATATATTTTAATGGGATAACAATAAATTATCATAAATATCTTTTTATCTCATCAAAGATACTGATAAGTGTTAATTCATAGATTTTTAGTACTGTTTAAAGCATCAAGCATGTTTTCATGCTAGGATTTTTTTGGCAGAATATCTATACAGGAAGATTGAAAGATAGGAGAAAAATCCATTTCTGCCTATCGGGAATGATGATCTGGAATGGCATCTCCATGTTGGTTTTAGGTGTTGCTATGTCCGACCTCATACTCAGCACTTCTTTGTCCTCGATTTCAGACTTGAAGGCGCCAGGCACAAAGCCAAAGTTACCCGCTTCATTAAGGGAAAGATGATGGAATCTGTAGAAAGCCATTCTAGCCACTCCTCTTATCACCAGATGGAGAATGGCAGATCAAGCTAGGGCATCATTGAGATATTCGCTAACAGAATAATAAAATAAGCTTTTTTAAGCAACATATTTTCAACAGCTAATTTGAATCTTTTATGACATAGTTGTTTCATTCTGACAGGAAGTTTATTAAAAGAACAGTACAAGCATACTGTGGTGATTTTTCAAAGTTCGAGGTTGAATGGTATCGTTCTTAGAAGTGAGCCATGTCTAGTATATATATATATATATATATATATATATATATATATATATATATATATATATATATATATATATATATATATATATATATATATATATATATATATATATATATATATATATATATATATATATATATATATACAGATGGAAGCGTCAATATTCTTGCGATGAATATCGGTCTGCATGGAGCATCAAGTTTGGCTCCAAAAATGAGCCTAATAAGCCTCTTTTGCCTTATAAAGACCGATAATATAGATTGGTAGCCCCACCCCATACAACAATATTATGTTGAAGGTGAGAATAAGCAAGAGCATAATAAACGATCAAGAGAGAGCCAACATCCAAACTCTTTCTCATTGTAAACAACGCAAAATAAGCAGCATTCAATTTACAATTCAGGTGTAGCATACGCTCACTCCACGATAGGAATTCATCTAGGCGAACACCAAGAAATCTATTTTTTTTTAGAAAGTTCTACCCTTTCATTGTCAATGTCAAAACAGACCGCACCAGAGAGAGGTTTTCTCAAATAAAAGTTCACAATCACCGTTTTAGCTGCATTGACTATCAGATTTTTTGCCCTGCACCATCTTATGAATTTGTTAACAGCGTCAACAACCTTCCGGATAAGTTCCTTCCGATTCCGTCCTGAGACCAGAACCGAAGCATCATCTTCAAAGAGAACTACGTGATATGGATGTAAGTACCTGAAAAGTTCACTTATATATACTAAAAACAGGAGTGGTCTCAGACAAAACTCTGAGGAACCCCAGTGGTAATATCAAAAGGTTGCGATCTACACGAATCTATTTTTACCACCAATTTCCTCCCAGAAATGAAGGAGACGAGCCAGTTCAGAACATTTTCTCTTATTCCCATATTGAATAATTTTCTCGACATTATATCACTCGTAACTGTATCGAAAGCTAAGCATAGATCAAAAACTAAAGCCGTAACATCCTTATTTTTGTCTAATTCTTCACTAATACAATCAATAATTTTCACAGAAGCAGTTTCAGTAGACAAACTTTTCAAATAACCATGCTAGCTCATAGAAATGAGCCCATATCTTTCAAAAAAATCTACAACCCTATTATACACAATCCTTCGAAAATCTTTGAAAATACACTCAATAGACTTATGGGCCTGTAGTTCTCAATATGTTCATTTTCCGCACAGGTATAATGGCCTCACCCACGAACTTCAGAATACGACTTGGCACCTCATCCAAACCAGATGAATTCTTAGATCTCATTCCACTAAGCACTCCCCGCACTTCCTAGTAAGAAACTTCACCAAAGAACGAGGTATTGGTAGAACCAGCCTCCGCGAAAGCGTTCGAACATCGCCATTTCTAGTTACACTTACAAAACAAAAGAGTTACATGTGGTGTTAAACTCAACTAATGAGTAACTTTGGATGTTGAAGCGTGGCACTGTATGTCCTCAGCATACTTTTCGTAATAAGTCGATTGCGATATTTTTACTTAATAATTTTCATTTCAGAAAATGCAGACTCGCTTAAATAAGTTGACCCAAACATTACCGTCAGCTGAAGGGCGATTTGCCGTAGATTCGGATATTAACTTTAGATATAAAACATCAGAAATTTATATCAGATGCTGTAGCTTAGAGATTTATATCTGATATAATCTGCACCAACTCATTTTCAAAAGAACACGAGATCATATTAAACTGACTTGCTATTTCAATAGCTAATTCCTCAATGTTTTTACACGAAAAATGATAACTCATAAATTATATTTGCCTATTTACTGCAATCATAAAAACGCATTTCGAATTGCCTCAAAATTTTTGATAATTCAGCCTCATACATAATTCAACTGAGGAATCCTTGCTTTCAAAGACGGAAATTGTTTCAGATCTTTTCTTTTCAGTTGAAATATACTTTTGAATGCGTTTACTACGCTAATAATCTCAATAATAGTTTCACCTTTACCTTGAAGCTCCAAGTTAATGGTGTTTAAGTGCATTATGATGTCAGTCAAGAATGCCAAATCAGTCAGCCATTTTTCGTTTTTCAACATCAGAGTGTAATCACCTCTCTCGTCTAGAAAAGCTGTTATTTCGGGCAATAATTCTCGAAACCTTTCTATGAATTTTTCGCGACTCAACCACCTGACGTCTGTGTGAAGAACTAAATGAGTGTGTTCAGCTGACTCCTATATAAAACTTGTTGATGTATAATGAAATGGAATGAAAAAATTAAGGAAATCTTCTTTAGCTCGACACAATGCCACAAAATCGTTTTTGTTTCCAGTGATTGGTAGTTTTTCCTAAATTCAAGAAAAAACATATATATCTTCGCCACAGGTCTTCCCCTTCAGAGAAATGATTATCAAAAATTCTTCCTTAGGTAACATGTCATTGAATACCATCCGAATGAAAATACACAGCTAGACAGTGTCTCATATCGGTGGATTCGTCAAACTGTAAAGAAAAGTATGTATATTTCTTGATATCATGTTTTAGTTTATCTGCCATGTCCTGACTCATGACTTCAATAAGCCTTGTAACAGTCGGACGAGATAACTGTTCTCTAATAGCAGACATGATTACTGTTTCATTTTTACAATCACCAAATAAAGTCTCACCGCTTCAATAAATGCTACCTTCACAACCGATCCATCTTTGAATGGTTTCTTGTGTTTCGCCAATACCTATATGAGATATTTTAAATGACGCGATCGTAGCAGCTTTTGTTTGTTTGGCTGGTCTTGTGAACATGGTTTGTTCTTTTTTCAAACAAGATATCAAATCATAGTTTTTGTGAATCGTTTTATGATGCCTCTCTAAGTTATCACGCTTAGGTATAACAACTGACAAATAAGACAAATGCACTTATCCTTCACCATACAAAAGAAAAATTCTTCCTCCCAATCGTTATTAAAATGATACGTTTTAGATTTCTTCGCTGCACTTATTTTGTACTATTCAATAATAAACTTTGTATCGGTGTAGTATTTCCTTCAAGTTACAATTCAGAATGACTCCAATTCCTGCAGGCGCAACATTTATATCGGCGTGAACGAAAGTCTCGCATGAATAAAAACGCGGCTTTTCTTTGACAATTACCGCGAGGTCTTTTGATAAAGCCGACTTTTGCCGCCGACAAAGTGTTATTTTATTACGTAATAAATTTTTGCAGTTTAGTTACCTACTTACTTAAAATTTTTTTCTTCTCGAGATCTACTCAAAAAGCATTCGCGATCGGCCGTTTGAGCACCCCTGCGGTAGATTGTCTAGGGCAAAAATCTAGGAATTTCGTAACCAGACTCAAAGAACATTTATTCTCTAACAATAATACTCCAATATGGAAATCGATGAACTTTGTAAAAACCCAAGTCAAATCACCTTTAATAACCAGCTAGACATTAATACCTCACCACTACGTAAAATTAAATTAGACTAAAATCTATATAAGTTCATTTCCTGTAGTTGACCACTTGAAAATGACGGTCGAAACCGGTCGTATTTGTAAATTCGTAATTAGTCTACAAAGAAAAATGAGAAGAAGAATATCCATTTTAAAAAGAAATCGTTGAATAAAAATGAATTACTTACAATCTATATTTTTCCATTCTGTTCTCTCTCCAAGTCTCAAAATCCGAATTAAATGCTTTCGAACGTAGGCAGTGATAGCTCCTAACACGAAACTTGTCGCCTACGCAGCTTTCTAATATCGGCATATACGTGCCTTATACCTATTTCCAGGTATCTGCGATGCAAATATAACTCGACTGGAGGATACATTAAACCCTACCATAATGGAATGTAGAGCTTTTCAAACATCTACATGATCAAATGATTGATCAGATTGAAGAGGCGTGCGATGCCCTTACGTTAAATAAATATCCAAACGTGACTTTGTTTCGATTGGATGGAAAACAAGTTGTGTTTGGATGCTGCGTAGAATACCCATTTATTTTATGTGGTAGTTCGATCTGATGGATAAAATGGGAAAAGTGATAAATAGAAATATAGATTCATTTATCTGAATCACTTTAGCAGCTGTGGGAATTACTAAGACATTTGATCAGGTTGTATAATCCAAGTTGGTTCGTAATTCATTTTCACGATGAGGTTCTCAAGTAAAAACTGGTGAAAAGGATGCAAATTTTCTTTCAGTATAAATAAAGTGTAAGATACTCACCAAGACCAATCCCTTGTAAGCGCACACGACCGCTAGCCATACGTTGTTATTTCTGCTTTCGCAATGTTCCAGTTCGGGGCGTATTTTCGAATCGTCCATGGCGTCCTCTGGGTCTTCCAGCGGAAATAGTTCCACTCGGCGTTGGAGAGGATCTTGAAGTTGCCATGCGATCATAATTACAAAATCTATAACTAATAAACCACTAACCATCGAGTAAAGCTTCCAAGGCTGCACTTTTTTCTGAAACGAAAGAATGATGAAAAATTTTATTTATCACGGAATGTTAGAGGGGCTATATGATCCTGATTAATGCGATTATTAGTTTCTGTCGGATTTCTCCATTCAATCAGAGAATTTGATATGTGAGCTGTCAATAATAATATTGTTTCGGTATAATCAAGCCCCAGAAGTTCCATTAGGAATGGGAAGTTCAATATTTCTCTTTCAGAAGTTGATGTAAAATATATATATATATATATATATATATATATATATATATATATATATATATATATATATATATATATATATATATATATATATATATAAACAATTCTTTGCAACAGAGCTGTAAAACACAATAGACCAGATATCATTCTTAATGATAAACAGAATCAAATAACATATATAATTGATATTGCTATACCCGACACACATAATATACAAAATAAATACAATGAAAAAATTTCTAAATATATGATGCTTGGCGAAGATATTAAAAAATGTGGAAAATGAAAAAATATTTATTCTACCGATTATTATTTCCACAGCAGGCGTTATTCCTAGATTTTGGGTCTGAAGAAAAATTTGTTTGAACAGTTACAAAAGATAACAGTCATCAAATCATGTAATATTCTTCGTAGGTTTCTTTCCGAAAATAATAATGAGGTAGAGTCATAGGTTTTCTCTTTGATTCATACTGCTCAGAATCTCATTTCATATTTTATTTATTTGTTTATATAAATGTAATATAATTAACTGACAATTTTGTCATATTTATATTCACAGCAGTATTCTATTCGATCGTTCACCACTTCACACAAAGGAAACTATTAATAAGTAATATGTAACATTCAGTGTTACTTGACTAAGGTCATATATATATATATATATATATATATATATATATATATATATATATATATATATATATATATATATGTGCTTCAACGAAAACTAAACAGAGGCTATATCTACCAAGATATTAATTTCTGATCAAAACGCAAAAACAGTTCAATTTTTGTTTCAAGGAGGGCAACATGATTAAAAAATAAAAAATAAAAACAGATCCATGCTGATCAATGGTAATCATCATCAAGTACCATCCTGATCTCGAATTTCAACCCATAGAGCAGGGATGACCACCCTTGAAAATTTGGAAGAGGGTAGATGGGTCGAGTGATGCCTCGAAAGAAAGGTATTATCTTTGTCTGCATCCCCGTGAACGAATTTTCATTTTTGATTGAACACTGTAGAAGATACAGAATGAGCTACTCTAACTCCTATGGAACTCAATGAGAATAGAATTATTGCGAGCAGTCATGAAGGAAATCGAAATCCTCTACTTGAAAGGTATTACTGGATCAAAATATTACCGCTGCTCTAGGGGTTGAAATTTGGGATGAGGGTGATTTCGGAAGATGACAGCTTTTGATCTAAAATGAATCTATTCCAGTTTTTCGCACTAATACTCCAATAATCTAGTAATAGGCGATAGTCTTCTATATTTTTCAGTGGCTCAGTCTGTATCTTCTACAGTTTTCAATCACAAATGAAAATTCTTTCACGGGAATGCAGACAATATAATACGTTTCTTTCGAGTTATCACTCGACCCATCTACCCTCTTCCAAATTTCCAAGGGTGGTCACCCCTGCTCTAGGGGTTGAAATTTGAGATGAGGATAGTACTTGATGATGACTGCCGTTGATCAGCATGAATTTGTTCCATTTTACCTCACTGAAACTTGAATAGACTCAGGGAAATAGTCTTCCCTATCTTTCAGTTGCTCACCCAGTATCTTTTGCAGTTTTCAATTAAAAATGGAAATTCATTCAAGGCAACGTAGACAAAGATACCATCTTTATTTTAAGTCATCTATTCAACCCATCTTTCCTATGCAAAATGGTCAAGGATTGCAACCTCTGCTTAGGGGTTGATATTTCTGGCAAGTCTTGTACCCCAAAAGATATATATATATATATATATATATATATATATATATATATATATATATATATATATATATATATATATATATATATATATATATAACTCTTCATTACAGTGATATTTTGTTGTTTCACATTTCAAGGAAGTTGATATCGAACAGTTTGTAACTTCTGTTAGTAAAACTTTAGCGAAGACATCACTGCAACAAAAATGGAAGAGACATGGCCTCAAATCCGTTAGTCTCAACTGTTTGTTCTCACTCCATAGCGACCCCTTGCATTGATGATATTTTCTTGGACATAGAGAATGAAACTTAATAATAATAATAATAACAATAATAAGTACAAAATATGTATGGTCTATAGTATTCGAACATGAATATTCAGTCCTATGTCGTGTGGCCTTGAAGATGAAAGCGATTTCACTTCAACCAATTTGTGCGAGTGTTCTTTCTCCTAAATGAAATTCATTAAAGACAAATACAAGATCTGCATCAAATTGATTTCCAAACATTGAAAAATTATAGATAATTCAAAGTATCAGGTATTTTCACCTCCTAATATTTTGTTTGAAATGATGCGTCACTTTCTTGCGATTTTATCCACTTTCATTAAATCGTATGTCACGAAAAATTGGTTTATTCTTCAAACACTTCTTGAGTATGGATTTAGTTATACAAGGCATTTCAGGTATGCAGTTATTAATTTCTGCAAAAGATACTTCATCACAGAAATGCCCATAAAAAGATGTCAAGGAGTATTCTGTTCACGAGATACAGTACAGGTTGTTGATGTCAGATTTTTCACGTTTCTGTTGGTAACACTAGCAGTTTTCAAGAGATTCATCTCCAAACGCAGAAAAAATTTGTTTTTATCTATTTATTCATCAGATGAGTCCATTAGTTGCAAAAATATACAAGGTGATATTTTTTTAGGGACATTCTACCTTTTGATCTCATCACAATCACAAAAAAAAGAATTTGAAATTGTTTTGTCTCTGAAATTTTCCGAAATCAGTACAGTACGCTTTTTGGATCAACTGGAGTGAGGGTTGATAATCCGTAAGTCGAAGGTGGGTTAGATTAAATAAAACTTTTCACAATTTCTACATGTACTGGAAAAATAGCCTTGCGCAGTAGTTTCACCTCATTTTAATTTTGAATATACAGAGTGTTCATTCTATTTGGTGGAAATTAAAATACTCGGGTGAAACATAGAAACATTGCTATTTTCGACGAGAGTGTGTATTAAGAAATTAGATATGACTATGACAAAACGGAAGAAACCTGATAGATGATGATATTTGGCATTTAACGAAAATAAAAGCAACAAATGAAAAACCTAATAAACTGAAATTAGTCTGAAAATACTACCATTCATTTCTATACCCAGTGTTAGGCAGCGATTAATTGAAGCCAACACCCGATCGAAGAGAAGAAAGTTTGGAAATTGAAAGATCTTCTCAATTAATATTCTTAAAAAGACCAGTGACGCACTACATTATGATGTTAATGGGTTCAAAGGTAGCGTGACCCTGAAAATTATCATTGTGTATATTTCCAAAACTACTGCACATCTGATAGATTGA
This sequence comes from Cryptolaemus montrouzieri, assembly GCA_013387265.2. Classification (NCBI taxonomy): domain Eukaryota; kingdom Metazoa; phylum Arthropoda; class Insecta; order Coleoptera; family Coccinellidae; genus Cryptolaemus; species Cryptolaemus montrouzieri. The sequence continues at coordinate 35,729,189 of JABFTP020000103.1, forward strand.
CTAGTAAAAAAAGTTCTTCCCTGCAAATTGGAGATATATCCCTTGGAAACTATAAAATTCACTAACAGAAAGAAAATCTAAACTTCAACATCCTGTAGCTCGAGAAAGGAGGTCTTTTGAGTATATGTTTAGGTGAATTTTTTCATATTTTTTTATGAGGAATCTCCTGTAGGTATTGATAACTGCATACCTAAAACACTCTGTCTAGTATGTTTTAGTAATAGCTGTTCACTTAACGGAAAATATCTTCCAACAGTATACTTCCGAAATTTACTAGCTTCAAGAAAGCTTGTGCAATTCCAGGAAAAACTCCAGATTTGCAGACAACATAAGAAAATACGAAGATGATCTGAAATGTTGCCGACCCCAAAGTGAAGATGGCCTCACTCGTAAATAAAAACTGGTGAATTTTCATTGTTCATTACCCTTTTTGGGCGCGCAGTTGTTATGGAACATTCGCTTGTGTGAGTTGATATCAGTGTTTTTATGAAAATGGACAAAATTTAAAATCGGGCTGTTACTAAATATTTTCTCTGAATGGCAATACGCATATGCAAATTAAAGATAAGTTGGATTTTGTGTATGGGGACACTGCACCATCATTTACCACAGTGAAACTTTGGGCAGCTTAAACGTGCCTTAAGAGCTTGGGAGACGATGAACTTTTGGGACGTCCATAAACTGAAGCTGCCGGTGATAACATCGCCAAAATTCACCATATCGTGCTAGAGGGCGCCGAATTAAACTGAAAGATATAGCAGAGATTAAAACATGTCAAAAGAGCGTTTGCTCACGTTGGACTGAAAACGTGTTCGAATGAACATTTCCAACGCTCTGTTGGAGCAGTTTGGCGGAAATGAATTACTTTACATGGAACTTGGATATACTATTATACGCCAGAAACAAGAAAATAGTTCAAAGAATTGACTCCAAAGAGGGAACGGGTTCCAAATCAAGCAAAAACTGTTTTTCTCGGCTGAGAAACTGATGGCCCTATTTTTTGGATTAGTCATGGAGTTATTTTAATGGTTCATCTTCAAAAGGAAAATATTACCACAGAAGAATACTACGCATCGGTACTTGATAAGCTAGAAGCAGAACATGCGGGAAAACGGCTACATTTACAGAAAAAGAAAATCCTATTTCCTCATCTGAAAATTGCGCTCGAATACAGAGATTTTCGCTAAATGAAGAGGCAAACATGGCCAGGAAAAGTGTAAAGAGTTACAAGGAGACGATTATGAAAAATAAAAATAAAAATATTCAGAAAATTGTCTCGTATCTTTGTTGAGTCCGAAACTTTTCAGACCACATTCGTACTTCTCCAAGGAGAGTCTCAATTGAGGAAACTAATCTAAAACGATATTTCAACATGTCTACATGCATATTAAATTTCTTACGAAACAATTTTCAGTTCTACGCGAGCGAAATATGAAATTTCAAAAGTTTCAACATCCAAGTTATTAAATTTCTATTTCTATGAGTTTATTAAAAAAAAACGACAAACGAGTAGATTCATAGAAACGGTCGACTTTATCGGCGAGAGCAAACATACGAAATCCTATTCGTTTTACGAAAGGAAGTTAAAACGGAGTGGTAGATACCCGAGCGCATATTTGAAGTTCCTTTTTCGCTGTCCACACGTGGAACGATTGCCCCTGCAAAACAAATATTTTACTTCGACGTCTGGAAATTTTCTTTACCGTTCTGGACGACGTTTCCAGTAGGACAGCGGTAGTCCCCAAATATCCGGACTTTTACCGGAATCAAAGATAACAAACGACGTAAAAATACATTCTTTGTTAAACGTTTCGAGTTTTAAGTGCACAAGAGAGTTAATTCATAGAAGAGTGTAAACAGAAGAGATTGCAGCCGTAAATTCACATTATTTCTGAATCAAATTAAGTGTACAATTGCAAGAAAATCTAAGGGTATCAAAAATTTAAATGTTTTCATCTATTTATAAAATATAATATTAAAGTCGTTAGGGGAATAATCCCAGGGGATAACGGTAGTTTGAACCGGGCGGAGAAGAAAGAATACAGCAAAAATTAATTTTTTTCGGTAGTAAAGGGTCGGAGGAAGGTTCGTGCCGAATTTGAAGCCTTGAGGAATTTTCGAAAATTTTCGCCGAAACGTCGCCGAGAGCGAACGGAAAGTCGAAACGCGGAGATTTCTTCGGAATCGGAAAAATTCGGTGTTTCGGAAGGCGATCGAAATAATCGATCGAGCGAAAATTCCGAGAAAAAGTCCCGAAAAGCGAAAAGAAAAAAGGTCTTCGATTTTTCGCGATTGGAGGGGATAATTTCTTCGAACGTTTATGTCTATATAAATTTTTCTATCGCGTTCGTTCGTTTCGAAACCGGGACAAAGAACAAGCCTGAAGTTTCGCATATTGCGCCGCAACAGTTTCATTCCCGTAAAACCCCGAGAAAACTTGAAAATCTTTGATCTAACGAAGGGTTATCGGCGGACTTTCGCAAAGTCTCGCTTTCTTGTCCTCATTCCGAAAATCTCTGACAACCAGAAATTAAAGCGAACGTCGAGTTGTTAAAATAAGGGTTTTTCTCTCATTCGTCCTACTCATACGGGGAAAAGCGGGAGAAAGAATTCGTGTATGGAACGTATCCTACATATCTCGAGAACAGGTCCGCGTAGAGAAGTCGTTACTCTACGACTTAATTTCCGAATTTGGGACGATTTTTGAGACTAAGATTTTCCAAAAAAATACCGGAAACACGGGTGCCGGGCCAGCCGCCTCTCCTACCGCCCCTCCGTCGCTATTCAAGCTCGGATGTCAACGTGTACAATTTAATGCTCACTCTCTTCTGAATGGAAATAGTCAGTAACTTTTAGTTTCACAAACATAATCTCAGTACTACCGACATCTAGAATATTGTGATCTCCCTTCTGAATATGAGACGGAAAAAAATGCATGTGTACAGACAGTATTTCACTCAGTCTTATATTCGATCTGTTAAAATAAATAATTCCGAATTTTATTTCAATGAAAAGTTCAACGAAACTTTCAAAGGTAAGTCAACGTAGTTTGATGTTCATTTTGTCTATTTTATATATATTTTGTTTAAGAAAAGAAATGACAAACTTACAAAATTTATAAATTTAACAATTTGAGGTTATTCTAACCTAAATAATGTGATTCAAGCAGAATGTTATAATAAAAAGAAGTTAAGGAGACTCACAATAATGTTTGAAAGGTAAGTGCATGTAATTTGAGGTTTATTTATGTATTTTGATGTATTTTAATTTTAGCATGTTCAAGAAATGTACTCAGAATTTACATATTTCATATTTTTTCATGCTCATTCTAGCCTCTATGCGTTGAAAGAGTTCTGGGCATTACTTTAATTCTTTAACGAATGAATTGAGACTATCTTACAAAATGATAGAATATACTTTGAGTTGCTATTAATAGGTATTGAGCTCTTCTGTATAATAATATTCTTTCTGAAAGGGACTCGATTGAGTTTTCATTAGGACATTTAGAGCATGTATGATATAAATATTGAAAGCTTTTCACTAAAGGCAATATGTGTATCAATATAATTCAAATTGAATGTCAATGGGTTTGTGTCGATTTTATATTGAATTTTCGTTTCAGTTTATTCAAGAGGAAGTATGTCTCTTATTCTACAACTATTCAAATGTAAAAGAGAAAGAGATTCTATCTGTTTGATAATATTCACGTTTGAAACAAATGACGTAAGGTTAGATAAATGAATGACTTACGAATATATTTGAAAAATAAGAAAGAAAAGTATCAAAAATGAGGATTATCTATCTCTCAGTTGAATGATCATTTTTCAGAGGTTTGAAGGTGAGTTTTTATTTTCAAAGCATATATAGTACTTATTATTTCTTGAATACTCATTTTTGGGTTACAATCCACCTGATAAAAAGGAAGTATATACACTGAATCCATTGTAGAAAGGTTAGAAAATTGAATTACAAATAATATTTAAGCTATCATGTGGGACACTTTTGAATACTCAGATATTCTCTTGTCTGTCATCTCAATTTGCACTATAGGTAGTTATTGTGAGTTCCTTTTATTCATAACACATTGTTACTGTTTCTCAGGAAATTTTATCGAAGCTGTCGAATGAACAACAGTCCTCATTGATTTAAAATTGAAAGTTTTTTTTTATAGGTGTCTGATGTTTGTGGGAAACATGATGTTCAAATCTGTATAAGTTGCATACGAAGTTTCATTTCTTATAACCACAACTTTCAATACAAGAGTTATGGAAGTCACAAGAAACTCTGCTGCTACTTATGCGAATCATATTTTGTTTAAAAGTTTACGTACACCTTGAAGAATGCTGTGTATATTTGAAAAATTTTGTGAAAGGTACTTTATGGTTTCGAAATGTAGTTGAACTATAGGTATTTTACATAATTGTGAAAATCTGTATGTTCATCACGAAATATGAAAATAATAAAAATAAAGTTGTTTTTATGCAATTTCTTCCTTTCATTTTCGTTTCCGATTATATCATAAATTTTACAAAAATATGAATTGAAGAGAAGTATAATTGAAAAATAGAAAATTCAAATATTAGAGCATGTTTAAACAGATTGCTATATACTGAGTCTAGATATTTTCAATATTTCTTAGAATTATGATATGAAAATTGGAGAAATAGGCAAAAATTAGAAGACAAAGATTGTGGAAAGATATGACTAGAATTCAAAAGAAAAGTACTTAGCACAGTGACAGAGATGAGTGGAACATACGTGAGAGGTAGTTATGAAAGTAAAACACATTGGAATGAGGAAATTAGGAATAAAATAGCAATTAGTAAAAGGAAATTAACAGTTATAAGAATCAGTTGTATCGAGACTGATATATCGTTAACATTATGGTATTGTTATGATGGTTCATAACGTGATTTAAAAATTTGTGGATGTTTAAATCTCATTTCTACTTTTCACAAGAACATTTCAATTCATAAGATGTTTGTTCTCTCTGGTAAGCAAGTTGTGTAAAAGTTGGTCAAGTAGAATATATACGAAAAAGTTATGTATAGGGCAATCACATAAGGTGAAATTTCTATGTATTCAGTAGTGTTCCATTATTTCATTACTAATTTCTCGCCTCTGTCTTCTGGATACTCTCGAGTAATTTTAATTTGAGAGGAAACTTTTATTATCTACTTCATTAATATACTTGAGAAATAATTCTTCCATCTAGCTGTTTCAAGCTCATATTTGTTGTTTATTATAATTCAAAACATTTATTCGATTCTTATTCAATCTTATTTGAATCAAAACATTTAAGTACAAATTAAAAATTTGAAACTATAGACCTTACTACATTGATCTTCCTGAGGTATTTACTTTGGGATTTTGTGAATTATTAATTCAGTTCTTGATGATTGAAGTTCTATACCTAAAGAGGATTGAACAATTTGTTTCTTTGAAACAATGTTTGAATTTTTCTAATTTTATCTTATGCTAGCTCTATTGGAGGAAGTTGAGATTTACAAATTGACTGTATTGGTATAGTCAGTATTCATGAAACAATACGAAAGCTGCCTTGCCATAAGAATGAGAGAGGCAATATGTGAAAGAGTTCCATATAACAGAGAACAATTAAGTATGAATATCAGTGAATATAATAAGGCGTTTCGTATAGATAGAGTTGGATATGAAAAAGCGTTCAGTATATTTGGCGTTTAGAGTATTAGGCGTATAGTATATCAAGCGTTTGTTTAATTAGGCGTTTTGGTATATTAGGCGTGAAGTAGATAAGCTGTTTAGATATAAAAAGACGATTCTAATGAGCTCACTAATTCGAATGAAAGAAGCAAGAATTTCATATAAAAAAAATCATATTATTTGATGCCAAATTTTGATATGTTTGTCAAAACTGCGTTTGTGCTCTGATAACCTTATATCCAAATTTCTTGAAGTTTCACCGATATAAATTCTATCAAAGTTCCACAAGAGAGTTTATGAACATGGTAAGGTTAGTATGAAAAGGTTTATGAAAAGAAAAAAATCATGTCCACAGTAAATTTTGGTTATGGTTAAATGTAAAAGATTAATGGAATTTTCAGTTTCCATTTCCAAAGTGAATTTTATATTAGGGTGAGTGCAATTTATGAGGTACTAAAATAATCAAATTATCTATTTGTACCTGTAAAACAACAGATTATTCATTCACATATCTGAACCAATGAATGAGGTGTTTCGACAGCGGATGTTTATGAATTATTTTCTCAATGTCATCCACGAAAATTTCTGCTAGCAAAGAACTCAGAAGGTTACCCATTATTAAGCTGTTGTTGTTCATGTAAATTTCATCATAAAAGTTAAAATAATTTTTCTAAACATAATGCTAAAAAGAAATTCTGTATAATGGGATTCACATTATTTTTCTGCTGAGCTTGATTTATCAATTCAATGGATGGTGAGGTGGCACACTAGGGAAGAGATTGACTACATCCCAGGGCATAAATTAAGCATTAGGTGGTAGTACAGTATGTTAATGTTTTTCATTAGATCTGAAGAGTTCTGATTCAGAATTTTTGAACTGAAATTACATGAATGTATATTGATGTCTATAAGATAACGTAAAAGTTTGACTTCTGGGGCTGTATCGAATGAGGCAATGGTCTAATGAGATGACTTATTTTATGAAGTTCGAGAGAATGAAGTTTTGGTGACTGCAAATTATCAACTGAAAGTTGGTATTTTCGATTGTTCGGTACTATAAGATCTAATAGAGAATATTAAAAATATTCCACTACTAGTATCCTGGTCAAAATAACATTAATTTTCGGTATAACCGAAAGGGATTCATGACATTTTTAAATTGCTTTTTCCTAAATTGAATATTCAGCTTGGTTCAAAAATAAAAAAAATTGAAATATCACTCGCATCGTGAACGCATGAAACATATCAACTTTCAGTCGCTTAATCAGAATCAGAATCAGAATTAATCCCCAAAAAATATTCTGTTTGTAACAAAGAAGTATTGAAAACAATTTAATGTATAAAACAATTATTGAGAAAAGAATAGAATTCATATCCGGTGAATTCTTGTATAAGATGAATAATTCTAAAAAAACAAATCAAAACTAGATCTGAAAAGTTGATGACTTTCATCGATGTCATCTCAACCTATATTATTTCCTCGATTGCTAAGTGAAGTTAATGCTGCAACTAGTTTTCACTCTGGAATTCTTATGGTTTCCTTATATGTACAATGCGTTCTCGACTAAAAGCAGGATTATTTTGTAACTCACCATTCTAACTTTGGGGTCGCTTTTGGCCTTGGTTGTAAGTCGATGTACCCTCCACACCTTGCTGAACATTGCACCAAACGACAGGGTGAAGCCGATGGTTAGGAGCCACGTCTTGGCCTGACATACAGTAGGGTAGGTGATCGGAGACACAAATCTTCCGTCTAGCCCGAGAAGGAATACTGCAGTCATGCAGACAATGATACCGCAGAGCATGATTGTGTTGCACACAGGATGAGATGACTGAATCACCCTGAAAATAGAGAATCCATATGCATAATATAATATAATTAACTGACAATTTTGTCATATTTATATTCAGAGCAGTATTCTATTTGATCGTTCACCACTTCACACAAAGGAAACTATTAATGAGTAACATTCAGTGTAATTTGACTAAGGTCCGTACACTGGATTTTTCCGGGAGAAATCCTCTGACACTACTCGTTGGTACATTGATATCATTGTCTGATTATGCGATAGTATGTATATCTTCTGGTAGATTGATATATTCTCATAACATTTAACGTTATCCTAACATATAATTATTCCAGAATATGTTTTGATTATAATCATTGCCTGGCAATGGTATTAATTACCGGGTGGTGGATTTATATTTTTCATGAAATCAGTTTGATTGCATGAACAGATATATGGGCAACTCGTCGGGGTGAAACCCCTATATATATATATATATATAATGTTTCAGAGTTTATATTTCTTAACGCAAGTTTTGTTCTTTTAACTTTACCAAAACCGTAAGGAATGGGGGTAAACAAGGAGTTAATTCGGTGGGGGAAAGTTGAGATATCGAGAGGCGATTTTTTCGGCGGTGAAATTTTTTTCAAATTTTCTTAGAGAGATTGACGTTTTGTCCGTCTGACGACTCCCCGTTCGATCCCTCAAAAAAAGCGAAGAAAGTGCGCCGAGGTCGCACCAGCTGAAATTTTTCCGGAAATTTAATCTAATAAAATTAGAAATTTAAAAATTGTATGAAACTATTCAGTTTTTGACTGTGCCATTCCAAATATAATAAATTTCATAGATAAAGTTATTTCGTATTTGTCAATGAACCATTATTGTTCATTGTTAATCAAACATGTGGGATTCTATGTCTATTTTATGTGAAGTCAATTGCTTGTGTTATCAGCGTATGATATGTAATATTGAATGGTCTGAATAAACATTATTATTATTATCTTTAATATTATTATATGTTTTGCTTAAAAATACATTTTAATAAGGCTGTCAGTGGAACTAGAAATGCTATTTTTCAAGTTTGTGATAATTATTTCACTAAATAACGAAAACAACAGAGAGGTCATAGGTAAGCCATCTAGTTATTCATATATTTTATCATTGAAATTGAAATAAATTTATAGCAACACAAGTTTGAAGCTGACATAGCTTCTCTTTATGGATTTTGAATTTTTTTTGCGCAGTAATAAGTAGTGCTGTAGTGACTACAAACAGGACATCCTATATTTTGTTTCATTTTTGGCTTTGTGAGGAAAATTGTGTTTGTTGAAAATTTCCTATACCTATCTAAATAGTTTCTGAAATATTTGACATTTTTTGACGTTTGAAAATTTCGAAAAAGACTTTTTGTGCTCTCAAGATTGATTTCGAAGCTTCAAACGTCCAACTTTTATGATAGTAATTGTTGTTGCTTGAACATATAACATATTTTGTTGATCTATGTTACACAAGGTGTTCGAAAACGATTTCTGGTTTTTTGTCAGATGGTGTACCCGATATCTAAAGGGTCGAATAAGTGGTATTCGCAGGGAGCGCGACGAAAGCGACATCTGTCGACAGCGTAAAATCATGCGTTAGTAGAGGAGAAGGAATTGGAATGAGGAAATTAGGAATAAAATAGCAATTAGCAAAAGGAAATTAACAGTTACAAGAATCAGTTGTATCGAGACTGATATATCGTTAACATTATGGTATTGTTATGATGGTTCATAACGTGATTTAAAAATGTGTGGATGTTTAAATCTCATTTGTACTTTTCACAAGAACACTTCAATTCATTAATGTTTGTTCTCTCTGGTAACCAAATTGTGTAAAATTTGGTCAAGTAGAATATTTACGAAAAAGTTATGTATAGGGCAATCACATAAGGTGAAACATATTTTGTTGATCTATGTTACACAAGGTGTTCGAAAACGATTTCTGAATTTTAGGCTCATTCAAATCTCATTTCCCGGTTTTTGTCAGATGGTGTACTCTATATCTGAAGGGTCGAATAAGTGGTATTCGCAGGGAGCGCGACGAAAGCGACATCTGTCGACAGCGTAAAATCATGCGTTAGTAGAGGAGAAGGAATTGGAATGAGGAAATTAGGAATAAAATAGCAATTAGCAAAAGGAAATTAACAGTTACAAGAATCAGTTGTATCGAGACTGATATATCGTTAACATTATGGTATTGTTATGATGGTCCATAACGTGATTCAAAAATTTGTGGATGTTTAAATCTCATTTGTACTTTTCACAAGAACACTTCAATTCATAAGATGTTAGTTCTCTCTGGTAAACAAATTGTGTAAAATTTGGTCAAGTAGAATATTTATGAAAAAGTTATGTATAGGGCAATCACATAAGGTGAAACATATTTTGTCGATCTATGTTACACAAGGTGTTCGAAAACGATTTTTGAATTTTGGGCTCATTCGAATCTCATTTCTCGGTTTTTGTCAGATGGTGTACCCTATATCTAAAGGGTCGAATAAGTAGTATTCGCAGGAAGCGCGACGAAAGCGACATCTGACGACAGCGTAAAATCATGCGTTAGAAGAGGAGAAGGTGTTAATGTGGCAACTGCAAGTATATTGCCCCTCTTCGATATTTATTATTCAGAAACACGGCATCTAGTCAATTTTTGTGCAGACGTGTAGTTCTTGTGTATGTGTTAAGTAGTATCCAAAAATTTCAGACGAGGGCATTACGTATTATTTTTCATTCGATCAAGTCGAAACGCGCACCTGCCAAACTTCTAAATGTACTGTGCATTTTATTCATTTTTCTGGAAATACTGAACGTTAGCACTTGTAATTTGTAGATTGTGTTCGGTAAACGTTTTCCTGTCGGATTTTGAAGGTAATTATAAAAAACTTTTTATTAATATTTCTAATATGGTTTGTTTATATATTCTTCGAAACATGCAATTTGGCCCCCTTACATTATTTGTATTATGGACCCGGGGAGCCATATAAACACTTCAAAAAGTCTAGGAAACACTTACCAATATCTTTAAAATATGAATTTGATGATTCGAATTAATAGAAATCGGTTTTATTAAGATGTATTGTATATAATGTATTCTCAAGAAAACAAGATAATATTTGACTTCTCCAGAGCACCTATTATTAAAAAATTTGAAATTTGAAAATGACGAAATTTGGTAAAACACAAAAAAAATCCTGAACTAATATTTTCGAAACGATATGGAAGCACTTATATTTTTCAGTACCCAGAAGGTCCACCTCTGTTATTAATGACACTTTGGCATCGTCGCGGCTTGCTCAATATTAAATTGTCTATTACATTTTGGCCTAAGTCATTCCAAGCCACCTGAACTGCTAATCGAAGCTCCTGTTCATGATGGAAGACGTTTTGACGCAGGAGATTTCTTTTTAGGGTGTCCCATACATGCTCGATGGGATTCAGATCTGGGGAGCAGGATGGCCACGGTAGAAGATCGATATCATTCTCTTCAAGAACGTTCAAGACAACTCTTGCACGATGAGGAGGGGCATTATCTTGTTGGAAGAGTGGATTTTGACCCATTGTTTGGAGATACGGTACCACTAAAGGTAAAACTATCTAACTATCTATCTATCTAACAACTAACTATTGCGTAAGAATTTTCCGAGAGGTTGTTCTGTAAGAAAACGAGGTCAGTTCTCCCACCAAGGCGTATACCTCCCCAAAACATCACTGATCCGCCTCCCTGTCTAACAATTTATCGAGCATGCTGGAGACGGTTTTGCTTTCCAGGTTCCGTCCATATTTGAATTCTTCCCGAATCGAGATAATACTTAAATCTAGATTCATCACTGAAGAGAACTGTGGCCCACCTCTCTTTATCACAGTTTACGTGTTCTTGGCACCAAGCTAAACGAGCAGCGCGATTTCCATGGGTCAGTTGTGGAACTCTTAAAGGACGTCTGGAGTGGAGTAGACCTTCGTGCAGTCGATTTCTCACAGTTTGGTCGGAAATTTGTACGTTATGAACTAGTGATAGCTCTTGAGCTGATTGAGATGCTGTGGTAGTACGATCTCTTCTGGCTTGTAGAACCAAAAATCGGTCTTGGGCGACTGTAGTAATCCTAAAACGACCTGTATGGCGTTTTTATACGCTACCTGTTTCATTGAAACGTGACCATAAACGGCTTATGACACTTGGGCTACTTCCCAGAACCCTGGATACTTTCTGTTGTGAGCTCCCAGCTTGGAGCATGCCAACGGCTCGTAACATCTCTTCTCTAGTCAAATGTCGTCTTTCCATGGTCGAATCACAAAATTTGAATCTTGTATTTGTGCTGACAACAGGAAGAAAGTGCCAACAAACTGATTTCAAACACTGCATACATGAAATGATTATAAAGCAGCGTCGCATCTGCTGCATTTTTAGTTTTTTATAGAAAAAACTTAGATCTGTTGCGGCACTCTACATAGGTTGGTGAGAAATTGATGCAGGTGTTCATTTCTTTGAGAAAATCATCCATATTTATCGTTCTGGATACGATATATTGATATTCAGAAGTGTTTCCTAGACTTTTTGAGGTGTTTGTGATTCATGACATAAAATATCATATCAATTTTTAATCTTTTGCTAGAAATGCCTTGGCAATTGATTTCACTATCTGTCAAGAAAAAAAACTTTGTTTAACTTTGATCTACACTTTATTTGAAAAAATTCGACGACGTTTCGCTGACACAGCAGCTTTATCAAGAATGAAAAATAGAATGAAAATATTCTATTTTTCATGTTAACCTTGTGTTTATCTCATTTATCATGGATCTACATCAAGTAACGGCCTCCACAATTCAAAAAAAAAAACTTGGGAGCTGACCAAATGAAAAGGTAATTGAAGCTGTGAGGACAAAGACGATAGGGCATAAAAAGGCTGTAAAACTATTTTGTGTACCAAGATCTACACTGGAATGGTTGGTGAAGAATTCTCAAGAATCGTTGGATTAGCTTGTGCATAAACCTCTCGGGGGGAAACCTATACTACCATCTGAGCTGGAAAAAAGTTAGGAAAGGAATATATTTTGTTTATGGAGTTGAAATATTATGGACTGACAAGGATAGATGTAAGACGAATGGCTTATCAGTTAGCTTCAAGAAACAACATCGAAATTAAGTAGCTGGGCATGCTTGGTTGGATCACTTTTTGAAGCACCATAAGATCTCTTTATCATGATTCAGACCAATGGGGACGTTCGCGCTCTAGGTTTTAATCGTGAAGCAGTCAAAAAATTCTTCGATATATCAAATCAAATTTGTTCACTGACTGGTTTAGACATTTTATTGAAAAAACAAAACCCAGCGAGGTTTCTCCCATATTGATTATTTTTGATGGACATTATAGTCACACTCGCAATTTATAATTAATAATCACGTCACTATTATCAGTGTGATTCGTAAGTTTCTTCTGAATTCTGATCGAACGCTGAAGCTTCACGATATTGCTGATATTTTTGAACTGGCATATCTCATGAGCACCACGGGGGAAATTGCTGTAAATGGTTTACGTGCGACAGGCATTTACCCATTCAATCCGCAAGTTTTTACGGAAGTTGATTTTCTGATTTTCATCAAATAATGAAAAACAAAACCCAGCTAATCGTCATACAAGTCCTGTTGCTAATCAAGATACGTCAGGTGTGTATGCTGCAGCACAAGAGTCGCAAGCTCATTTGGTTCTGCCGGAAGACATTCAGCCCATCACCGGAGATAAGATTCGAACTTCTAATCGTGCAAGAAAGACTACCACATCAAAAGCAATCACATCCTCTCTATACAAGAATGAATTAGGTGAATCTTTGAGCTCAGCAGAAACTCGTGGCCGAAGTCGTGGGCGTGGGTGTGGGCGCGGTACCGGATGTAGCCAAGCTGGAACAAGCAGCAGCAACAAAGCCCGTCAGCGCCAGAGAGTCATTTAGTCATCATCCAGCAGTAGATCTGAAAGTGATATAGTCGTAGAAACAGATTCGGAGAATGACGACAGTCAATATCCAGATAGGACCCCGGAAAGCGCAGATACGAACTGCATGTTTTGTGAAACTAGTTATTCTAACGACAGACATGGGGAAGAGTGGATACAGTGCCAGAGTTGCAATTTATGCACTCATACAGTCTGTGCTGGTCCTGAAGGCGAATATTATATATGCGATTTTTGCCGTAAGGTTGTAATTACGCTCATACATTTAATATGGCCCCCAGGGCGCCATATAACTTTCACCTGATCTCAAATTGCCAAATTTGATTATTTTTAGAATACATATGTTTTTTCTTTTTCCGTTTTAATCACGTTCATTTTATTGAAAGACATGTGAATGTAAGTTAATAAAGACGATTTTAACGAGTTTCCTATACTTCTTAGTCTTGTATTCTTTACCTGAGGCCTAAAAAACAAATTAGGCGGCCACGTTATCACCTTCTCCTTTACCTAGTAGACCGGGTAGACCCTAGTAGAAAATAATAAATAAATAAATAAGTAATTTGAAGAAAATTAAAAAAATAAATGAAATGCAAATAAACAAATGATAAAGCATGAAAAGTATCACACGATGAGTAAAAATTATAAATTATTATAAAATACCTATGTTTGAACAAATTTAAAATGTAATTTTCATTCAATGAATAGAGGTTAAAAGTCAAAATGTTTTGACTGTACTTTCCACAACATTTTCCTAGTGAACCGGCACAAGTTTGATTATAACGATGATTTGAATCCACATATTTCTCATCTGTCGTACACGCAGCATTGAGGGGCGGTTAATACTTGGGGCGCATTCATAGTTCCGCATGTATGAATTAATGTGATATTATGAACACGAATTTTTTGCGAAATTTTCTACTTAATAGTTGGATGGTTACGATTTATGATAATTAAACACAGGAATGATTTCATATAATTGGTTTTCTCTTCTGAGGCAACATTCGGTTCATATTGAAATTGGAGTGAAAAATTGGAATATTTCTTGAAATTCAATAAAAATTGATATCTTCGAATATCTTCGGAACCGTTGAAAAAAGGTATACTCAACCTAGATACCATTCGAAAAGTATTAAAATGTACCACACATTCGACGCTTTAGGTATAGGGTATGCCATTTGACCAGTGAAATGTCCCCAACACATACTACAAGTCGACAAGAATATCTGTGCGGTTGAGATTCTTGTAAGATGCGCGAAGAACAAGAGAGATATCAAGGAAACGATTAAGAGGAATGATACGTTCTGCAATGAAATGTCAAATAGCTATCAGGGTCAGAGTAAGGGCTTTTTGAGAAAATTATCTGCATATGGTATTTCAAGGTACTCGATCATTTTAATTTATATTACAAGGAAGTGAGTTACAGACTCATCACCAGTAAAACTACAGGAAATTTTCGAGGCAGGGGTTTTCTAACTGAACCTTTATAATAAGTACTATTGTTTTCTCCTTATAATTCAAATTTTCAAGAATACCTGAAATTTGAACAATAGAATGAAATGTAGTAATTGAAGGATGATATTCAATAGAGATTTGGGGCAAAAGATTAGTAACTATCTTTTTCCTAAGTACCTAGTATCTTTGTGATACCTTGATGGGTTTATATAGGACTAACGACAAAAAAAACAGAAATTTTAAGAAGTACAATCGTATTGCGCTATCGTGAGGACGAATGATTCGAATTTACCTGGTTGTCTTTAATAATACAAATTCATTAAAAATGGTAAAAACTCTATCTATCTAGAAAATTTTTGCAAACAAGTCAAATACGAAACATAAAATGAGTTGAATACATGTTTTTATGAGAGATAGTTCTGATGAAGAACTATCTAACATAGAAAATTTTTAATTTAAGACTCGAGCTTGCTAGCATTATCGTCTGCTTGCAAAGTAATTATGAAATTGTCGATAACGTTATCCTGCATAGATTCTTCTCCATAAAAGATTGTTCAATTTTCTGCGTATTGACACGTAATGATTCCCACTGATCAGGAGAAAACGAAGAGAAAAACTCACACACAATTAAACGTCGTTAAATTAATAGAATAATCTATTGTGAAAGTTATGGTGAACGATATGGTTATAGAATAAATCCAAAATGGGGTGAAAATAGAAGAAGGTTAACAAACTTCTTTTAAATTCATTAGAACATTTCATAGTGAATAACATAGACATAGACCATATAATCTGTGCATCTGGTGTACTACAAAAAAGCGGAATTTTGCGTTTATGTGATAACACCAAATCTCAAGGTGACCATACACTGCAAGAAAGATGTTCAAAGTTTCAAATGTTGTAAAGGAGTAAAAGCGGCTAATTATTTTGTTTGCTTTGTATGAATATATATCTTGCAAGTTGTATCGAAAGAAAAAACACCATGGAAAAGGTGGAAGGCAGCAGAATTTCTTGCTCCATAGAATGCAAAAAGGAGTATCTTAAGGGGAAGGAGGAATTTACTATGTTGGATGTCAAAGCAGAACAATTGGCATGGAAATATTCAGAATAGCAGGAGGAAATCTGAGCGTTACAGGAAACTCAGGATGATAAGAAAATTGAGGTTAAAGAGTTGATTCAACAACACAAACAGGAACGTCAGGATAAGGATCTATTAATTAAGAGATTGAAATGAGGAAGCCAAGTGTTTGAGGATAATGTTACCCAACTTGAAAATGATTATGAGAAAGAAGTATAGGAACTTAAGAAGAAAGTGGTTGAACTCGAGAACAGAAAGATAATATTTGAAGAAGAAACAGAAAATTTGAGTATGTCTGGAGAGGTCCAAAAGCAACTACAAGCGAAGTTGATTCAGGATAATTCGAATCTTACCATCCGAGTGGACAAATTGACTTCAACGAATACAGACCTGATTAGCCAACTTGAGAGGACCGAGGAAATTGATAACGACTCGAAAGAAAAATTAGTGAAGGTAACAAAGCAGTTAACTATGAAAGACGTAAATGGCTCTGGGGCTATAGAACGAGACCTGATTGAAGAGATTGAATACCTGAAGGACCTCAAAAAGACTATGCAAACCACGGTAATCGGCCGCAGACTACTGAAAGACGAAACTAGGGTACAATCGTCTGCAAAACCGAAGATCTTCTTTTCTATAGATGACAGAAGATCTTTCATCTGCAACAGAAACAAGATTGGCAAAAGAATGGATGCCTGAGGTACTCCAGCTTGCAACCGTAAACAATCAGATGTTATACCGTCTACCACAACTTGCATTGACCTTTTCGAAAAAAGCTACTTATCCGATCTGCAATTTTTCGGAAAGCCCATATCCAGTAAGTTTATCCAACAAGGCTGCATGCCAAACCCTATCAAAGGCTTAAGAGATGCCGAGGGCTATTGTTCTAGATTCCCCATGCTTTTCCATCGTTGATAATTCCCTGCAACTCAAGATATTTGTTGAGTTCATCATTCATGGGTCTTTCCATCACTTTGGACATATTGGGAAGAAGTGCAACAGGGCGGTAGTTTTGGGGTAAGACCTTTTTCCTTTCTTTGGGATCGGTTGAATTCTCGCTATTTTGCAGCTGCTCGGAAGGGTCTGGCTTTTATAAGAATTCCAAAACAGACGGTTAAGAATGGGTGCAAGTTCGGGGGCACACTTTCTCAGGAAGATTGGCAGTATTTCGTCTAGACCAACTGCCTTCTTGCAGTTCAGATGCTCGAGAGTCCGTTTCACAGTGCAGACTCTGAACTTGATATCTGCCATGGAAGAATTTGTAGGTTGAGTGTTCGGTGGTATTGCGTTAGATGAATCTAGCAAAGAATTCTTTGATAACAAGAGAGCGAAGAGATCGGCTTTCTCTTTCGGAGATGATGCTATACTTCTCTATTAAGAGGCGGAAACGCAGATTTGCAGAAAGTGGCACTGACAGTCTTCGCCATAGACCAGAATTGTCTAGTTCCGCTTGCCTGTTCAAGGTGTTTATTAGTTACCCCTTCGTTGAAATTGGCCTTTGCGCTCTTGCAGTTGTCATGTTGCATACGTTCCGTATTCGTACGAAGGTTGTTTTTGTTTCCTCTGTTGGATTTATCTTCCATGACTCGTAAGCTCTGCTCTTGGTTGTAGAGGCTCTTTCGTAGTCTTTGTTGAACCATAGTTTTTGCGCTGTTGTTCTTTTCATGGAATGAGGGATATAAAGATCCATTCCTGCATGAATGATTTCTGTAACAGATTCAGTGCACACATTGATGTCAGTATATACTAATCTCAAAATGCAGCAGACTAGCATATAACTTTTTGTATAGATGCTCTTTTCAATATATTCAATAGTAACAAAGGTATGGACTGGTTATACTATAAATGAACACCCGGTATACTTAACAGAAATTAGAGGTTGTTTTTCAGACACTTTTGGAAAAAAAAACCTGTATTACGAGTCTGCATAGCCTTCAATTATGAGATATGGGTGGTTGAAATTACGGAAATAATTTCAGTTTTCATTATGATCTCTCTCAGTGTTCGGGATGATTGGCTGAAATTTGAAATGTACTTTTCTCATCATATACATTTCAGTTCTCCGAACCGTTTCCAAAATTACGGCTTTTAGTTTTATTGAAGACATGCCCGCTTTTTGACCTCCAAATGGCTGTTTAAATTATTAATAACTTTATTCACAGGTTTACAATTAGTCCCAAAAGGTAACTCCCCATGAAGGAATATTCCATAAATCACAAATTATCGACAAAGTTCGTATTTTCGTCCGAGCCGATACTCCAACACAATATAAGGGCCAAACTAGTTCGAAACACTAAAATTCGCACCTTCGTCATCGGTTTCAATGTCGTGGTCGAATTTCAATCACAGCTGCGACCCCGGGAAAGTCTAGAGGTAAGTGAAATAATCAATCACCGGCAGACCGCAACGGATGACGGCTTCGGTGTTCCGATAAACTGGACACGCTGAGCTGACAAGTATTTCGTTAGTTAATTCCAGCTTTGGCCCATTACCGATATCAGTTTCATTTTCCGGGAAAGCGCCGCAGAACCACGGCCTCAATTTAGAGCTTCTGTGCGCTGGTTTTGGGATAAGAGATAATGAGAAGTACGTTAAACGGGTCCGAAATAACATTTAGCATTTTTTGGAAAAAAATGAAAAGTAATATATCAGGTGACTATTTAGTATTTAGTCTGACCATAACTTTGTTCCTGTTGAAAATATATAGAAAAAGTATACAGGGTATCTGCGTTGAAGGATTTGAGAACAAGTAAATCGATCAATTTCAAATTTTAGCATTAGAGTAAGCAGATTCTGATCTACAATTCGAAATTATCTTGAGAACGGTACCATCTTTACTTATGCAGGACATCGCCTACAAATTCGCTATTTCCAATGACATGGTGTACATTTAAATTTTTTTTTTGTAATTTCAGAGGCTTTTACTTGATAGAATTCCATATCAAATAAAAAAATAAATCAAACGATTTAGCATTCTATTAGAATAATATATTAGAACAACGCGTTGCGACACTCTGTGTCTTTCTCAAGTGCAAGGTTACATACTACTGATATTCTATACTATAAATACGCTACAAATAGCAATAAAAACCAGCTTAGGGAAATCCATTCAAGGGCTATCAAGTATTTTTGGGAAAAAGTTGAGTAGGGGTGACTAATTTATATCTAGTTGGTCATTAAGTATATTCTTGGAATTATTATATCTGTTAATTTCGAGGGCTTCAAGGTAATTCAATTTCTGGCCTCTACTCTGTATGTGAAACTTGAAATCCACTCATTTGGTTGCAATCTAAAGGTGATTTGAAAAATCAGCAACTTCAATCTAATAGTAACCAGCTGAGGAAATCCATTCAAGGGCTATCAAGTATTTTTGGGAAAAAGTTGAGTAGGGTGACTAATTTATATCTAGTTGGTCATTAAGTATATTCTTGGAATCATTATATCTGTTAATTTCGAGGGCTTCAAGGTAATTCAATTTCTGGCCTCTACTCTGTATGTAAAACTTGGAAATCCACTCATTTGGTTGCAATCTAAAAGGTGATTTGAAAAATCAGCAACTTCAATCTAATAGTAACCAGCTTAGGGAAATCCATTCAAGGGCTATCAAGTATTTTTGGGAAAAAGTTGAGTAGGGGTGACTAATTTATATCTAGTTGGTCATTAAGTATATTCTTGGAATCATTATATCTGTTAATTTCGAGGGCTTCAAGGTAATTCAATTTCTGGCCTCTACTCTGTATGTAAAACTTGAAATCCACTCATTTGGTTGCAATCTAAAAGGTGATTTGAAAAATCAGCAACTTCAATCTAATAGTAACCAGCTTAGGAAATCCATTCAAGGGCTATCAAGTATTTTTGGGAAAAAGTTGAGTAGGGGTGACTAATTTATATCTAGTTGGTCATTAAGTATATTCTTGGAATCATTATATCTGTTAATTTCGAGGGCTTCAAGGTAATTCAATTTCTGGCCTCTACTCTGTATGTAAAACTTGGAAATCCACTCATTTGGTTGCAATCTAAAAGGTGATTTGAAAAATCAGCAACTTCAATCTAATAGTAACCAGCTTAGGAAATCCATTCAAGGGCTATCAAGTATTTTTGGGAAAAAGTTGAGTAGGGTGACTAATTTATATCTAGTTGGTCATTAAGTATATTCTTGGAATCATTATATCTGTTAATTTCGAGGGCTTCAAGGTAATTCAATTTCTGGCCTCTACTCTGTATGTAAAACTTGGAAATCCACTCATTTGGTTGCAATCTAAAAGGTGATTTGAAAAATCAGCAACTTCAATCTAATAGTAACCAGCTTAGGAAATCCATTCAAGGGCTATCAAGTATTTCTGGGAATAAGTTGAGTAGGGGTGACTAATTTATATCTAGTTGGTCATTAAGTATATTCTTGGAATTCTTATATCTGTTAATTTCGAGGGCTTCAAGGTAATTCAATTTCTGGCCTCTACTCTGTATGTAAAACTTGGAAATCCACTCATTTGGTTGCAATCTAAATGGTGATTTGAAAAATCAGCAACTTCAATCCAATAGTACATTAAACCCCACTCATATAGAAAAAACGATGTCAGCTCTAAACCTATGTCTACAACATAGTTATTTTAGGTTCACTAATAAAATATATCAACAATTAGATGGTTCACCTATAGGCTCTCCATTGTCTCCGCTATTAAGTAAAATATTGATGACAAATTTAGAAAATGGAATTTTTAGTTCCCCCTACATCCTAATCAATAATATATTTTTATGGAAAAGATATGTAGATGATATCTTATGTATTTGGATTGGCACAGACAGACAACTCAATAGTTTCATACAGTTTCTAAATTCTTTTCATCAATCGATTCAATTTACAATGGAAAATGAAAATAATGAAAAATCTTTGAACTTCTTGGATTTGTCGATTAGTAGAACTCATGACTCACTCGCCTTTAAAATATACAGAAAACCAACCTATTCGGATACCCTGATTCATGAAAGTAATTCCCAATCCCAGATTATCAAATTGAGTGATTTTCATTCATTTGTGCACAGATTGCTTTCTGTTCCTCTGTCTGCTGTCTATTTCGAAAATGAAGTTCAAGTTTTAAAATTAAACGCTATGAACAACGGCTATGAACCAAAATTAATTGATATCTCAATAAGACAAAAACGACTGTCAACATTTCTTCGCAATTTTTTTCTAAATTAAACAAGAACCAAGAAGAAATAATATATGGGAGATGTCAACTCAAAGTATTGGGTTCATAATGATTCTAGAACATCTATAGATCATAATCGCCATCACTTAGAAAATAGAACCTAGCCATAGGGGCTCTCGGTCAAACAGAGAGGGAATTGTTTTGTTGAGTTTGAATATTGAAGGCATTTTGCGAGATTATACTTCAAAATTGGCAAGCAAGAACAAGAAAATGATTATGTTTCAGGAGACTCACACTCCCACAGAAGAATATCTCCGCGAAAGAGGAAATATCACAGTTTATGTACTTTTTGATTATCTCCTTAGTCCTTTTAATGGTCTTGCTTGCTATGTAAAATCTTTTCTTAATTTCAAGTGTGTTTATACATATAAGATTCTGGTATGATTGTTGAAAATTTTTCTGCTGTTTTTCTTTTCCCATTGTTACAGATTCCTGTCCCAAACCCCCCTTCATTTCACCCTTGTCTTTGTCTGTAAATCATGGAGTGCAAGATGAGAATTGAAGCTGCTAAGCAGAAAAATCTTTGGTACTCGTTATGTACACACGACACTAATACAATATAAACAGACAAGCTCTTACTAGTGCAATAGCGACAGGGAAACGAGTTTTTTCCTCAGGTTTTTCACTCGTTTATTGAATCATACGCAAGATAGTATGGTTCACCTGTTATGGAGATATAAGCATTTATTTCGAATACAATCATTCGAAGTTATTTTGAAATCTCCAGGTGTTGAAATCCTCTCTTGCGTTCATGAAAAATTGGCTGAATATTTTTCATTTATAATAAAGAACCCTCAGCTACTCCTTTATTTTTCACACAAGGAATTACTTATTTAAAACCGAAAAGTGATAATACTATTGATCCGTCTCAATATAGACCAATTACTTGCCTTCCAACAATATATAAAATTCTAACTGCATGTATTACCCAAAAATTTATGCACATTTGGAGAATTATAATATTCTTTCCGAACATCAAAAGGATGTAGAAAAAACACCTTGGTACTAAAGAGCAACTTGTAATTGATTCTGTTGCTTTGAATCAAGCTCAAACTAAGAAGAGAAATATTCATACAGCCTTCATTGATTACCAAAAGGCTTTTGACAGTTCTCCTCATTCATGGCTTCAAGAAATTTTGGAAATTTATAAAATTGATAAGACACTTCGTCATTTTCTTGAATTCGTAATGAAAATTGGAGAACCAATCTTCATTTAAATATTTCAAAACAATCGTTAAAATCCGAGGTAATTCCAATCAAAAGAGGCATTTTTCAAGGTGATTCTTTAAGTGCTCTTTGGTTTTGTCTTTGCCTCAATCCATTATCTCATGAATTAAATGCTACTAGTTTCGGCTTCAAAATAAAGAGTTTATTAACTGAATTCAAATTAAGTCACTTAATTTATTTAGATGATATTAAATTATATGCCGGAACCAGATCTCATTTAAAAAGTCTACTTGAGATTACTTTCAACTATTCAATGATATTCATATGAAATTTGGGCTTCCAAAATGTAAAAATCTTTCTATTGAAAAGGAAAGATCACCTCTAATTATATAAAGATTTCCAATATCGAAATCGAGCCAATGCATCAAGGAGATACATATAAATATCTTGGATTTTGTCAAGAGAAGACAATTAACCATAGCAGCACTAAAGAAATTATTAGAAGTTCATATTACAAAAGACTAAGAATTATCATCAAGAGTTATTTAACTAGTAAAAACCTTTTCAGAGCTATCAACTCCTATGCTGTTCCTATTCTTACATCTTCTTTTGGAATTATTAAATGGTCTAAAACTGATCTAAATGAATTACAATGTCAAACGAGGAAAATGCTCTGTAAATATCATAAGCACCACCCAAAGTCAGCTGTTCAGAGAGTTACACTACCTAGACATCTTGGAGGTCGTGGATTAATTGATTTGAATAATCTTCATTGTAAACAGATTTTTCATCTACGTTCCCATTTTCATGATAAACAGAGAACGTCTAAATTACATGATATTGTTGTTGCTTCAGATTATAATCTTACACCTCTGAACTTGACAATGCAAAAGGTAGATTTTGATATATTTGATGATAATTCTAAAAGAGAAAGTTGGATGCAGAAGGAATTACACGGAAAGCACCTAAAGAATTGAAAAATGATTATATTGATGAAATTGCATCGAATAAATGGTTAGTATCTGGAGAATTGTTTGCTGAAACAGAAGGCTTGGCAATTGCGATCCAGGACCAGGTTGTTTTTACAAGGAATTATAGAAAACATATCATCAAACAAAATATAGATGATTCTTGCCGTAGATGTTTCTGTTCTTCAGAAACAGTTTTTCATATATTATCATCTTGCTCAGTCCTTGCTTCAACAGATTATTTAGAAAGACATAATGCCGTCGCTAATATTATTCACTTCAATCTAGGAATTAAACATGACCTAATTCCCAAAAGAAAAAATTTCAAAAATATGAACCTGAGATTATTTGTGAAAATGACAAATATAAACTTTATTTTGATAAAACAATTCTGTGCAACAGAGCTGTAAAACACAATAGACCAGATATCGTTCTTAATGATAAACAGAATCAAATAACATATATAATTGATATTGCTATACCCGACACACATAATATACAAAATAAATACAATGAAAAATTTCTAAATATATGATGCTTGGCGACGAGATTAAAAAATGTGGAAAATGAAGAAAATATTTATTCTACCGATTATTATTTCTACAACAGGCGTTATTCTAGAAATCTTCACAAAAGTATTGAGATTTTGGGTCTGAAGAAAAATTTGTTTGAACAGTTACAAAAGATAACAGTCATCAAATCTTGTAATATTCTTCGTAGGTTTCTTTCCGAAAATAATAATGAGGTAGAGTCATAGGTTTTCTTTAGTTTATACTGCTCAGAATCTCATTTCATATTTTATTTATTTGTTTATATAAATGTAATATAATTAACTGACAATTTTGTCATATTTATATTCAGAGCAGTATTCTATTCGATCGTTCACCACTTCACACAAAGGAAACTATTAATGAGTAACATTCAGTGTTACTTGACTAAGGTCCGTACACTGGATTTTTCCGGGGAGAAAGCCTCTGACACTACTCGTTGGTACATTGATATCATTGTCTGATGATGCTATAGTATGTATATATTCTGGTAGATTGATATATTCTCATAACATTTAACGTTATCCTAATATATAATTACTCCAGGATATGTTTTAATTATAATCATTGCCTGGCAATGGTATTGATTACCGGTGGTGGATTTATATTTTTTCATGAAATCAGTTTGATTGCATGAACAGATATATGGGCAATAAACCCTATATATATATATATATATATATATATATATATATATATATATATATATATATATATATATATATATATATATATATTGAGAAATCTAACAGATAATTTCCAATTTACTTTATTCCTAATATTAGCAACAAAATATCGAACAGATTACACAAGAATAATATTAACACCATCAACACTAATAGAGAGAATTTGGGTTCATTATTGGTTAGTAATAAAGATGAAACAGAATTATTGGAATAGCGGAGTATATAAAATACACTGCAGTGAATGTGAGACATTCTATATAGGTCAAAACTGGGAGATGCATCGAGAAGAGAGTTGAAGAATATAAAAGATTTGTTCTCCAAAATAAAAATTCTACGGGTTTTTCGGAGCACTGCATCAATGAAAATCATTTCATAGACTTCGAAAATATCGAACTCATGCATCCAGGTAATAAAGAAAAAAGGATGGACATCTTGGAGATTATTGAAATTACGTTCGCTCATAGGAAAAACCAGCCAATTTGCAACAACCAAGTAGACCTCAATTAACCTCCTATTGTGAATGCCGTTATACATAAGTGAAATCGCTCATTTTGAATTTTTGAATTTAGTATTGTATTACACTTGATAATGAGCAAACAATATATAATAATGAATAAACTTTATTTCCTTTTACATACATTGGTTGATGAAGTTAGATGGTACATCAACTTCCTTATACTCTAAAATGAAATTGAATAACCATATAAAACGAACCTTGTGCATGGTTTGAAGAAACAAACTCAATAAAGAATTACATTATACTGAGCCAAAAAAATTAAATCGAAATGTTTCAAGTTATGCAAAATTAATACAAAACATGAGAAATAGAAATATAAACAGGGTTAATGTGAAACAAATATGCTCGCAAATGTGCCACTAGTTACCAAACTTGACAGAAATTTGAAACTACAAGACACAATATAAAGATTTTCAGATATTTTCAGTTCCTAAACACTATAAAACAAGATAAAATGAACATATAAGGCGTGCATGGTTCCTTGAAAAGAATATTTCATTGAAAATTCAATATAAAATGAACCAGAAAATCAAAGAAGTTCAATTGAATGCAAAATTTATCAAAAATAAGAAAACCAGAGGTGCATAGTCTATAATTACAGGTACCATCCACTTACAAAACTAAATGTCTAAAAAATTTCTCATATACTTTTCTCATGAAGAAGGGAAAAAATAAAGTTCAAAATATAATCACTATGACAAATTCAACGTGCTAATAATATTTCCTGAATGAAGATACGCATCTATTTATTATTTCCGTTGAATAACCTCTGTCTTCGGTTTGAATTAGACCCAATTGCTGGTTTGTTTCTGTCTTCAATTTAATTGACTACTTCTTTACTACTATCATTCACAGCGCCTGAGATGCCACTTTCATTCTTCCTCCTCCCCTCCAACTGCCCCAATGTATAGAATTTTCCATCTATAACCATATTAGGACCCTGCAGCCTACAAGTGTGCCCTAGTCTCCTCTCCACCCCCATACGTCCAACTGAAATTTTCTGTTGCATCCTCACCTCAGGTATGAGATCATTTGATAGCAATACCTCTGTTCCTTTCAGCTCAGCGGAATTCTTCAAAACTTCAATTTTTTTTACTAAAAGATATAAATTCTACAACAATTGGCTTTTAATTGCCTTTACCCAGTGAGTAAGCATCGCTTTTATCACACGATTCTACTTCGATTTGGTTGAAATTGAGAATTTGTATGGCAGCATCAGACGATGATCTTTCACCTTCATCGAGACATTAATGTTATGTTTCTTCTGTTTCTTACCAACTATATTTAATTCTTCACGGAGCTGTTCATTTCGACTTTTCAAATTAATTATTTTGTCTTCATATATTTTGAGCCTCTCTTCGAATGCTACCTTGTTTTTCTCTAGTAATATTAGTCTCCAGTAACTCAATTTTTTCGTTCATTTTGGCATTAAAGCCTGATATTAATGATTTCAAATATTTTTTCTGTGCTTCGCTGAAGTCGCCCATAGCTTATTTTATATTATTATTTCCAGAAATTCGCAGTTAATCTTCGAGTGGTATGCTACCTCTAATATTTTATCGGATCGACAACAGAAGGTACAAAACTACTTATCGCCCAGTCAAAACAGAACACAGATGGAATTTATCGTATGCACTAATGTTGATTTAAAATTTTCGATGGTTGATGGAGTTTTTGAATAACAATTTAAGAGTGATATTGATCTATGTTGACGAAACTATTCACTTTTTTCGATTCAATAGTTCTACTCACAGTTTATCACTTCACTTCTGAACTTTTCAAAGTTTTTGAGCAACTAAATACCACTGTTCCATATACTTTGATAAAGAGCTCCCAAATCGTGTAATCAATTTACTTAGGCTCACAACCTGAAACATATGTCGAGTATTTCTAATAAATATTTGTGAAAGCTTTGATAAACGAATCTTTTACTATTGAAATGATTGAAATAGGATGTTTCATATGGGAATCCTCAAAAAACACCGCAAAAATGTTTTCAGATTCTTAAATCAATCTATTCGAACTTTTTACTGCAAATTCGGCAATAAAATTCTTCCCCCTTATTTATTTTGCCATTGTTCATACGGCATATCCAAAATATCGTCAGTATTCAGCATGTAAATGCCTATTCGCAGATGTGTCGCGATTGTTATGCATTATAGAATATGTATTGAGCCACCCACGAAATTTATCGTTTATTAGAAGTCAGATGGAATAGAAAAGCTGTAGATTTATGGCTTGACGGTATCGTAGACAGGTACAGACTTGCTTGCGTAAGCTGGCCATAAGCCTGTCTAGAACGCTGAATACGTAAGCACATGCTCATATATTCTATACAGGATTTGGTCGCCGTGATTTAGGACGAAGCCTGTTCGGAATACGGACGTTTGCATTATTTTTTTACTATGATTATGGAAACGAAATGCAGTCAACACTATGCGGAGATCGAGCTTATGGCCGAGAAAATTCTCTTAACGATATAATCTTCCACAAACTCGTTTGAAATGATGGAAGAAATCACACTGAAAATTATATTTTTCTCACAAAATACTTTTCATGAATCATCATAAAAACAAACACTATTGGAATATAACAGATATTTTTAGAATAATAATTGAGTTCACATCCACCTGACAGTTTGGTAGCCGACCTTCTGACCAGTGGGCCTTTTTTCATTTATAAATGAGATAAAAAACACAAGGTTTAACTTTAATCTACACTTTATTTGAAAAAATTCGACTACGTTTCGCTGACATAGCAGCTTTATCAGGAATGACAAACAGAATGAAGAGTATGGTATTATAAACAAATCGTAGAACAAGTTGGATGAATAACAGGAAAATCCACACCGAGCCATTGTACAGTTAGTATGAAAGGTAATAAAACTAATTAAACAAGTTAAGTAGGGTGAATAATTCACATCTACCTGCTCATTCAAAAGCTTGTCCGAATGTTTGTATCTATTTATTTCTAATGCTTCTAGGAGATCTAATTTTAAACTTTTGATTTTATATGTAATATGTCAAAGTTTTTATTGAATGAATGGTTTTCTTTTATTAAGTGGTTTGAATAATTTGAATCAGATTTATTTTTATCGAAGCTAAGTTTATGTTCAGATGTTCTTATGCCAAAACTCCAATAGGTCCTACCGATATAAATTTTATCACAAGAACCGCAATTGAGTTTATAGATTCCTGATTTACTTGACTTTTCAATACGAGATTTATTATTTTAATATGTTTACTTAAGTTATTAGAAGTTTTGAAAGTTATATTAAGATTTTGTTTGACGAGAAAGGATTTAATATTTGTACTTGCAGAACCGCAGAATGTTAAACTGTTGAATATTTTATAGTCTTTATGAATAGGATATACTTCATTTATTGCTTTCTGATACAGTTTTTACGAATGATTAGATCTATCATATCCGGATTATATGAATTATTAATGGCTATTTGTTTGATGATGTTTAACTCCTTATTATAATCTTCTACTGATAAAGGTAAATTGAGTAACCGATGTACCATGCTGTTTAAAGCTGCAACTTTGTGTTGAATTGGATGTAATGAGTCGTTATGTATAATTGTATCAGTATGTGTTGGTTTACGAAAGACCGAAAAAACATGATTATTATTTCGTTTAGTGATTTTCAAGTCCAAAAATTAATTGAATCATTCTGTTCAATTTCTATCGTGAATTTAATGTTCAAATGGATGGAATTAATGAAATTAAGAAATAAGTCTAATTGACGAGTAGTTCCAATGAAACATACTAAGATGTCGTCAACATATCTATACCAATAAAGAAATTTGGAAATGAGTGGATGTGTATGAATTTTCTGTTCAGTATTATTCATAAAAATCTCTGCTAAAAGTGGACTCAAAGGATTTCCCATGATCAAACCATTTTCACTACTGTAATAGATGTTGAAAGAAAAATAGTTTTGTTCAATGCAAACGTCCAACAGACTCAATATTTCTGATTTAATTATGTGGTTAACATATTCGAATTCAACATGTTTTCGATTAATATTTTGACCTCACCTGGAGGAACACTTGGGTATAAATTCTCAACATCAATCGAAATAAGTTTTGCGTTAGGTGGTAGGTTAACGTTTTTATGTTATTTATCAATTCGAAAGAATTTTTATAGAAAAATCAGGAATCTATAAACTCAATTGCGGTTCTTGTGATAAAATTTATATCGGTAGAACCTATAGGAGTTTTGGCATAAGAACATCTGAACATAAACGTAGCTTCGATTAAAATAAATCTGATTCAAATTATTCAAACCACTTAATAAAAGAAAACCATTCATTCAATAAAACTTTGACATATTACATATGAAATCAAAAGTTTAGAATTAGATCTCCTAGAAGCATTAGAAATAAATAGATACAAACATTCGGACAAGCTTTTGAACGAGCAGGTAGATGTGAATTATTCACCCCTACTTAACTTGTTTAATTAGTTTTTATTACCTTTCATACTAACTGCACAATGGCTCGGTGTGGATTTTCCTGTTATTCATCCAACTTGTTCTACGATTTGTTTATAATACCATACTCTTCATTCTGTTTGTCATTCTTGATAAAGCTGCTGTGTTAGCGAAACGTCGTCGAATTTTTTCAAATAAAGTGTAGATTAAAGTTAAACCTTGTGTTTTTTATCCCATTTATATCATGGATCTACATCAAGTAACGGCCCCCACAATTCAAATCTTTTTTCATTTGGTATATTTAAAAAAAATACCTTTTCTTTCGTAGGTCTTCATTATGATCTGAGAATTTTACTCCGCAAAATTTTTATTGGCACAATTGTATAGTATCCTGGGTATCAATCCGGATCAATACTGCTTTGGCTCTTACTTCCCTTTGATCATGGTATAATAATATACTATATAATATAATAATAACTTCATGATTAAAAATAATTAAAAGAAATCACATAGTCATACATATTCTATATTGTATTTTACAATATTAATGTTCAGTATATTTATGATAAGAAAATAGCTCAGATTTCTTTTTATAACTTCGAATTATAACAAACAAAATAGACAATTGATGGCATCGTTGATGATTTTATTTCATGAAAATCAATTTTAATACAAGTATAATGGAACACTCGTATATGATTTCCACAATGTTTATTTTCAATACACAAGACCGGTTTTGACAGTTACGTCCTTTCTAAATGTCTAGAGCTAACAGTTATGAGGAAAATTCTGCTCACTAATTTTAAAATGTTGACAGTGAGGAGTAATTTAATTCTAGTTGACTATTGAGAGTGCTTTTCTATAATGGAACATAAAATTGAAAATTTTGGTTTTTCTTAGCGTTTAATAATACTGTTCATGTAGGATAATGAATAACTACTATATGATGCAATTTTCTTAATGATATTGATTTCTGTATGTCTGTTATGGATAGGAGATAGAAAATGAATCGTTGAATTATAAGCAGCTAATTCATATGTAATTTGTTTGAAATTATTCATTTAGCTTGTTGAATCTGTAAATATTTCTTTTCTATGTATGTTGTAGTTGAAATTTTTATTGAGTTTAGTGATGGTTATGTCTAAGAGATCCATTGAACTGTTGCTTTCAATTTCAGCACAGAATCTGGTGTATTTATCTATCTGAGCCTCGAAAATTACAAACTGAAGAAGATTCCGCCAGGCCTGTTGTATAATTCAGAAACACTGCAGGAAAATTAGCAAGCTACTCAAACCATAAATTTACGAAATTCACCAACTTTCATCCGCAATACACCATTTTGAATTCTGTAGACCTGAAAGATAAACTTTCAACCCTTAACAATTTTAATTGTAACTTGTTTCTTGCGATAAAAAAATTATATACGCAAACATTATTCCAACAGATGAATGTTAGCTCATAATGGAAGAAATCTTTCACCAAAATAACATTTCACCACAAATTTAGATGAATTGTGTGATATTTTAGAAAAATATTTGTCGTAAAGTTATTTCCAATTTGAACCAACATTTTTCGAACAAAAATCAGGACTCCCCAGTGGTATCCCCACTCAGACCCTTATTAGCAGATATGTTTATTAATAATTTCAAGAAATCTATAATGAATAGTAAGTTAGTACAAAAACATAATTTTTGGTGCGAATACGTTGATGATACTCTTGTGGGTTTTCAAGTCCCAAACAGACAAATAAACCAGTTTTTACATTTCTAAACAAAATGCATAATGAAGTAACCTTGACTGCTGAGATTTATCGCAACAATTCAATAAATTTTCTAGACAAAACCATCACTAAACTTAATGATAATTTCACCCACAACATACAGGGTGTAATCTAACCTAACCTGACAGTTTGGAAGCCGACCTTCTGATCAGTGGGCCTTTTTTCATTTGGTTCATTTAAAAAAACGTACCTTTTCTTTCGTAGGTGTTCATTATGATCTAAGAATTTCAATCCTCAAAATTTTTATTGGCACAATTGTATAGTATCCTGGGTATCAATCCGGATCAATACTGCTTTGGCTCTTACTTCCCTTTGATCATCGTATAATAATATAATAATAATTTCATGATTAAAAATAATTAAAAGAAATCACATAGTCATCTCAGTGGTACACATATTCTATATTGTATTTTACAATTTTAATGTTCAGTATATTTATGATAAGAAAATAGCTCAGATTTCTTTTTATAACTTCGAATTATAACAAACAAAATAGACAATTGATGGCATCGTTGATGATTTTATTTCATGAAAATCAAATTTAATACAAGTAAAATGGAACACTCGTATATGATTTCCACAATGTTCATTTTCAATACACAAGACCGGTTTTGACCGTTACGTCCTTTCTGAATGTCTACAGCTAACAGTTATGAGGAAGATTCTGCTCACTAATTTTAAAATGTTGACAGTGAGGAGTAATTTAATTCTAGTTGACTATTGAGAGTGCTTTTCTATAATGAAACATAAAATTGAAAATTTTGGTTTTTTCTTTGCGTTTGATAATACTGTACATGTAGGATAATGAATAACTACTATATGATGCAATTTTCTTAATGATATTGATTTCTGTATGAAAGTCTGTTATGGATAGGAGATAGAAAAATGAATCGTTGAATTATAAGCAGCTAATTCATATGTAATTTGGTTGAACTTATTCATTTAGTTTGTTGAATCTGTAAATATTTCTTTTCTGTGTATTGTAGTTGAAATTTTTATTGAGTTTGGTGATGGTTATGTCTAAGAGATCCATTGAACTGTTGTTTTCAATTTCAGCACAGAAGCTGGTGTATTTATCTATCTGAGCCTCGAAAATTACAAACTGAAGAAGATTCCACCAGGCCTGTTGTATAATTCAGAAACACTGCAGGAAAATTAACAACCTACTTAAACCATAAATTCATGAAACTCACCAACTTTCATCCGCAATACACCATTTTGAATTCTGTAGACCTGAAAGATAAACTTTCAAACCTTAACAATTTTAATTGTAAATTGTTTCTTGCGATAAAAAAATCATATACGCAAACATTCAAACTGATGAATGTTAGCTCATAATGGAAGGAATCTTTTACCAAAATAACATTTCACCGCAAATTTAGATGAATTGTGTGATATTTTAGGAAAATATTTGACGTAAAGTTATTTCCAATTTGAACCAAAATTTTTCGAACAAAAATCAGGACTCGCCAGAGGTATCCCCACTCAAACCTTTATTAGCAGATATTTTTATTAATAATTTCAAAAAATCTATAATGAATAGTAAGTTAGTACAAAAACATAATTTTTGGTATACTCTTGTGGGTTTTCAAGTCCCAAACAGACAAATAAACCAGTTTTTACATTTCTAAACAAAATGCATAATGAAATAACCTTCACTGCTGAAATATATCGCAACAATTCAATGAATTTTCTAGACAAAACCATCACTAAACTCAATAATTATTTCACCAACAACATACAGGGTGTCCGTGAATTGCGTGCACAACGTTATACCACCGATTCTTCAGCTCGAAATAAGTCGATTTAGGCCAACTTACCTATATGAAAAGTTTCTTCGTTTGGTCGCTAGAGGTCGTCAAATCCAAAGATTTTTTTCGTATTTTTCAAATAATTCGAGAACGACTCAATCGATAGAAACCATATTTGCTATGCATAGTCGGGGGCGTTATTCACGTTTTTTAGTAGTCCACTCAATGACCTTGACGTGTATCCCTAAAAACTCGAACGTGTTTTTAATCAACCTGTTTTAATCATCCATAATTTTTAACTATCTGCGTTTGAGCAAAACATTGAGTAGCTGGACTAATTATCAAACTTTTTGACTTTTGAGGAATTTTGATTTGATGAGCAGTTCAATCATAAAAAAAAGTTTTTTAATTTCATTATTTCATTTCTTCTTTTTGACCTAGCAAGTCAAAAATATCACATTGGACCATGTTGGCTTTGGTTTTATTTCTGAGGTCTTGCAGGTTGTCAATTTATTAGGCTTGACAACCAATTGTTGACACAAAAATTGTTGATTGTTGTTGTTCCTTGAGTTCTTAACTAGGTATTTTGGTGATTTTTTATCATTATTAGGCACGGAGATATACAGTAACTCTGAAGTGGTTGATATGGTTATGGTGTACGGATTTTGTCAAGGCAATCGACGTGAAAGCGCGAGAGTAAATGCTGAAAGATTTTCAAATAGCATAGTACCGAACTACCAAACGTTTGGAAATCTGGAGACGCGTCTCCGCGAGTATGATGTTTCAAGCCCAGAAATTTGGATCAAGCACGACAACGAACAGTAAGGACGGTAGAACGCGAAGAACAAATTTTGGACATGGTTGAGGAAAACCCACAACTAAGCACGTGGCCTTTAGAATTGCAGTTGGTCGTTCCTAAAACAATGATTCATGATGTCTTGAAGGAACAATTATTTCACCCTTATCACATTCAGAAAGTTCAGGAATTACAACGATCCTGAGGATCGCCTAAACTTTCTACGGATTTATCCAAGAGGATGTCCATTTCAGTAGGAAAATTATATTTACTAACGAAGGCATTCTTACTAGGTCTGGCATCACTAACCTTCACAATGAACACGTGTACAATATCGAAAATCCATATGCTTTTACAAGTACACATCATAGAAATCAATTCAAAATTGACGTATGGATTTCAGTAACAGACAATTTCATTTTTGATCCGGTAGGGATTCCAGATCGATTAAACGGAGAGGCATATTTGAATTTTTTGCAAGAAACCTTGCCGGATTTGTTGGACGATATTCCAGTTTAACTGCGTGCAGAAATGTGGTTCATGCACGACGGTGTACCCCTTCACTTCACTTTGCGGTTCGCGAGTTCTTACATGCACAGTATGCTAATCGTGGGATCGGAAGGGGAGCTGATGCTCCTGCAAGTTGACCAGCACGATCTCCCGACTTGATAACGTGCGACTTCCTTCTTTGGGGTGCTTTAAAATCTAGGGTTTACTCTTATTCAATTCACACACGAGTAGAGTAGAATATGAGAATTTTCAATGCGGCCAACTCCTTCAAAAAGGATCTTGACGTAATGCCAAGGGTCCAATTTAGCTTCTTAAATAGGATTAACTCCTGTATTCAGCAAAATGGTGGAATTTTTGAACATCAACTATAGTTGAATGAAAAGTTGGGTATGAACTAATTAATCGATATTCTGAAGTGATTTGTTTTTTATTTTGTTTGCAACTGGCCAACCTGTTTTCATATTTTTAAATAGTCATTGTGAAAAACTTATCGAATTTTTTGTTTTTAGTACTACTGAGCATTGAATTTCCTAATTGCTTGATACGATTTAACAACCTAGAAAACATCATTTTGTCAACAAGAGTTTGTCAAGCCTAATGAAATGACAATCAGAAACAAATCCAAAGCCAACATGGTCAATATGTGATATTTTTGACTTGCTAGGTGGTTGAAGAAATGAAATCATTAAATTGAAAAACTGTTTTTGTGATTGAACCGCTCATCATATCAAAATTCCTAAAGAGAAAAAAAGTTCGATAATTAACCCAGTTACTCAATTTCTAAAACAGTTTTGCTCAAACGAAGTTAAAAAATTATGGTTGATTGAAAACACGTTCGAGTTTTTAGGACACTTGTAAAACGTCAAGGTCATTGAGTGGATCACTAAAAAACGTGAATAATGCACCAGATTACGCATACCAAATAAGGTTTCTATCGATGGAGTCATTCTCGAATTATTTGAAAAATAAAAAAAAACCTTCGGATTTGGCGAACTCTAGCGGCCAACGAAGAAACTTTTCATATGAGTAAGTTGGCCTGAATCGACTTATTTCGAGCTGTAGAATCTGTGGTATAACGTTGTACAAGCAATTCACGGACACCCTATGTAAAGAAGAGAAATATTTATAGAATCAAAAAACTAGATGAATTATTTTAACCATATTACATATGAATTAGCCGCTTATAATTCAATGATTCATAAAACCTTTTTCAATTCATAATGATAATCAATAACATTGGGAAAATTGCATCATATAATAATTTTCCATTTTTTCACATGAACACTATTATTGAATGCGAAGAACAAAACAAGTGTCTCAAATACTATATTCCATTGAAGGAAATAAATACGCATGTCTAACTTACATTGACCCCTTCGCGAATAACATTAGCACTTATTTTTTAAAATTCAATTTAATATCCTCCTTTTCTAGTAGTCCCAACGTAGGCTAAAATAGAGTAACGGGAGTCACCCTCACATCCACGAAACAGTACTTGCGAGCAACGCAT
Source organism: Cryptolaemus montrouzieri (assembly GCA_013387265.2). NCBI lineage: Eukaryota > Metazoa > Arthropoda > Insecta > Coleoptera > Coccinellidae > Cryptolaemus > Cryptolaemus montrouzieri. Next base: position 35,765,047 of record JABFTP020000103.1, read on the forward strand.
AAACGGCACCCCGCCGTCGCTTTCGCCTTCCAGTGCCACCCGGTAGCGCCAGTCCAGACGCACACCATCGAGATACCCAGGAGTTTGGTTTTTGAGCTCCGCTGATCTAATTCACATTAACGCAAATTAGAAGATGAGTGCCGGTATCTTGGAGTATACGAATAATACTTTAAAATTAGTGAGTCGTTCGAAATAGTGATGTGCAGTTCAGAATACGTCAGTCTTTTGAAGATTGTTTTATTTTATTATTTTTTTATTAGTCTAATTGTGAGAAATGAGTGTATTATCTCCTCTTGCTTTGATACAAGCCTGAATCCGTCCGAGCATGCTTTGGATTAGGTTTTCGACCTCCTCTGGGATGATATTCAGTCACTCTTCTGTGGCGGCTTGGATGAGCTGTTGTGGGGTTCTTGGATTATCCTGGAGCGATCTAATTTTCCTTATGAGATCATCCCATAAATGTTCAATAGGATTTAGGTCTGGGGAGCAAGCTGGCCAGTTCAAAATAGGAGCATTATCTTGCATAAAAATGAAATTCTTACCGTGGTCACCTCGCCAGAGTTTCACTATGGACTCCAGCACTTAGTCCAAGTAATTTCTAGCCGTTGCACTCGCTGGAGACGAAATCAAATCTGTTTTTCCTCCCAGCACAATGCCACCCCAAAACATCACACTGCCTCCTTAGATCCCGAATCCGGTGGTCATCTGATCGAACATCAATTCTGGTCTCATCCGAAAAAATAACATTTCGCCAATTCTCAATATTCCAATTTTGATGCTCGATACACCAATTAAGTCTGCTCATTTTTTGTTGTCTGGTAGGCTTTGGACCTCTTAAGGGTCTTCTGCTGTATAAACCCCTAGTACGAAGTCTTTGACGTATCATTTCGACCGATACATTGATGCCTGTTGCTTCCTGAAATAACCTTTGGGGTATGGGGTGCGAAGAACACTCTATTCTTGCAATTTGGCACACAAAGCGATCTTATTCTTAATACGACTTCTTCTAGGCCTATTTTGCAGAGATTGTAGCTTCACGTATCGGGCGTAGGCTTTTGAAATTACCCCCATTGTGGCCGCTTTATCCCTCTGTGTCACCCCTTCTTCAACGATAGCAATTATTCGACCCTTCTGCACATCGGACAATCCAACGAAAAGCAATTTCAATTAAGATTATAGGCTCTTTTCAATTCTGGAATTCACAGTTTCAAATCTCAGTGATGACTGAGTACAATATCCCGAACATGTGGTGATCATTCTACATTTCTTATCATCCTATCCAGTTTTTTACAATAAAAAATTCATTTTTCACAAGTAGTCAAAGATCCATGGTTAAAATCAATGTGAAATACCGAGTGATTCCATATAAATTTGGTTGTGTGTAGTTGTTACAGATGCAAATAACAAGTTAACATTGACTACTGTGTATCTTACAAACAATATAATATTTTACTTTTAGGTTAATCGAAGTGTTGCCATCTTTTGTTTATGAAATGAATTAAAATATCCTTATCGATGTAAATCAGATCAGAAAACTTTAAGATATAAAATTGAATTTTCAAGTGTTCTTCAATGTCTGGAATTAGAATTTGAGCATAAGAACAGAAACCCTAAAAAAATTGTTTTGTGACCGGTAATAATTTTATTTGAATTTTCGCTTGAGTGACCTCCATTACCCTCTTTTACCCTTTTTACTCTTTTTTAAACAGAAAGCTAAAATTCAAACAGTCTGAAATATGCAGAATTGGATGCAATTAACATATTAAATCTACAAACCACATAATTATAGGAGATTGTTTAAAAATTCCCCACAAATGCCACTGAAGGATAACAATGAATCTATTGGAAAGATTGAAAATTAACAAGCTTTGTTGAAAACCAAACTAAAATTAAATCACACCTTACCACTCATCATTTAAAATAGGTATAGTTAGCACATACTTTCTCATAAATGTCAGCTCTAGACACTTGAAGATGACGTAACTATTAAAACCGTCTTGTGTATTGAAAATGAACATTCTGTATTTTATTTTATCTAATCAACACTTTGGACGCACAATTTTTTTGAGTACATCGGAAGAGACTGTTGTTGAGTCTTTCGTCACCGGTACAGAAAATATGCAGTATGAATTTATGTAGTAATTTTTAATCAGTAAATGAAATAGTGGACTTACCTTCGATGACTATTCCAGATATTGAAAATGATTAAACCAACAGCTATCATAATACCACAACTAGAAATAATACACATGCATATAAAAAGTGGCAAGGAAACAGTTCGTAAAACCCTTCTTATAATCGTTCTATCTTGAGGCACTTTTCCACCTGCAAACAAAGAAAAACCTAATTAATGTCGAATGATGAAAAGTACCACGTACAGAGCAGAGTGCATGGAAGCAAACCCAACAAAGTAAATTCGAAAAATACACCGGAAGAAGCAATTCAGACAGTGCAAACACGTGCTGCAATAAAGATTTTCAAATACCGCAGTTATATTCTTCTGGAAATTACGTTATTCCTTGGCACATAAGCAGTTTTAATGGCTTTCCAAAGTTTAATGAAGCTCTTAAAAGAAGTATTATGTGTTACTGGAATGGTCGTATCGTTTTTTATATTGCTCTCCGCTGCAAATTGAATATTATTTCAAGACGGTTTCAGACTTTTACGAACAAACGTTGATTATATATCAGCTTGGTTAATTACTCGTCAAATTTATAGAGGAGTCGCCCCATATACCTTCCTGTGAATATTTTTTAGGGCAAAAATAGTTGGAAATATTATTTGATATAAATTTCTGAATATCCAATTGAGAAATAACGAATCAATTTTCTTTAGCTACAATATCACATAGCTGCCCTACTGGAATAGGTTGCTTCTCAGGTTAATTTCACGATTGTAGTTTTTAATTGACTTCGCAAACGTTTTGGAAATATGATGATTGTTCTTCGTTGTTATTTTGATCATCATTTGGTATGCATTCTACTCTAAGTAAGTACGATTAAATTTAGTAGATATTGAGTTCTATTTATTACGGGTCATAATTATGCTTATTTTGTGGAATAGATCAGACTTATGTCTTTCAAATATTATTGCTTCATAGATGTATAAGGCGGGTAGTAATAATAATAATAATAATTATATATATGAATAATAACAACGTGCTGAATAAGTTGAAAAGTCCAAATACACAGACCTTGCTATTGAGATCAAGCAGATGTGGCCGAGAAAATAGATACCGTATCCTCCACTGGGTTAATACCCAAAACTTTGCATGATAGCCTTGAGAAATTAGAATTGCATAAGAATACCTGAAATAAGCTGTAATTCTTAATACAGGAGAGTTAGGAAAGAACACAATAGAGATGCGGAATGGATCAAGAATGAAAAAGAACGCCTCGATATCAGACATATGGACTTCGATGGAATAACGGAGGAAGAAATCACAACAGTAGTTCGAGCGACCAACAATTGGAAGGCCACAGGTATAGATAATATCCACAACTACTGGTATAAGAAGGTTGAGAAGCTCCATGGAGCCCTAGCGACACAGCTCACGTATGTTCTTCAACATCCCAAGAAAATACCCACTTTCCTAACGCAAGGCTTAACATATATGCTACCTAAGAGCCATAGAACACAGGATCCGTCTCAATATAGTCCAATCACTTGCCTGCTAACACTCTACAAAATACTGACCTCATGCATATCCAATCGAATATACCAACACCTTGACGACAACAATATATTAGCTGAGGAGCAGAAAGGATGCAGAAAGAAACACCACGGGTGCAAGGAACAACTCATCATCGATTCTGTGATAATGAAACAGGCACACGTAGGGCATCGGAATGTTCATTCAGCTTTTCTCGATTATCTGAAGGCATTCGATAGTACCGCCCATTCTTGGCTTGTGGAAGTATTGCAGATATACAAAAATCACCCAGCCTTGGTAGAGTTCTTGAAGACAACAATGACACACTGGTGCACGTCTCTGCAGGTCAACATGAACAATAAATCAATTAAAACCGACGAGATACCCATACGTCGTGGAATTTTTCAAGGAGCCAAAGTGGACTCTTTGAGTCCACTGCTGTATATGGATGACATCAAATTATATGCTTCGAACAAGAAGCAATTGGATGATTTGCTGAAAACTGTCAATGAGTTCTCGAGAGATGTTCATATGAAATTCGGGATTGAAAACCCTGAACATTCAAAGAGGGAAAGTCATAGATGATGAAACACAACTTCCAAACGGTGATATTATACAGTGCATGAGAGATGGCGAAACATACAAATATCTGGGATACCAACAAGCCAGATTGCTAGACCAAAAACAATCAAAGGAGAAGATTCGTTCAGAATACAGTCAGCGTCTGAAGACTGTGCTGAAATCAATGTTGAACTCGGGGAATTTAGTCAAGGCAATTACCACCTACGCCATTCCAGTGTTGCTTTACTCATTTGGAATAATCAGATGGACTAAGACAGAACTGGATGATATTCAAAGGCAGACCCGAACGACAAAGTACAACAATCATCATCCAAAATCGTCTGTGATACGAACAACTTTGAAGCGGAAAGAAGGAGGACGCGGATTAATAAATGTTATCCATTTACACACTGAACAGATAAAAAATCTCAGAGAATTCTTCTCTGCAAAAGCTGTCACTTCTGACTTCCATAGAGTGGTATCGTTGGCTGATAGGGGATATACACCCTTAAATCTTGCTACCAGAGACGACCTGCTGAATCTACCGTTCCTATCAGATACTGAAAAACAAGAGCAATGGTCAAGAAAGGAATTGCATGGACGACATCACCATGAGATTAATCAACCACACATCGACAAAGAAGCCTCCAACAAATGGTTGATGAAACGAGAATTATTCGCAGAAACAGAGGGATTCCTTATGGCCATCCAAGACCAAGTGATCGCTACAAACAATTACAAAAAATTTATAATGAAAGACGGAACATTACAAACAGATAAGTGCAGAAAATGCCATATAAGATCGGAGACTATACAGCATATTACGTCCGGATGCGAACAACTAGCCAATACGGAGTATCTTCACAGGCATAATCAAGTGTGCAACATTATCCACCAGGAACTTGCACACAAGTACGGACTTCTGAACACCTTCCAGCCATATTACAAGTATCAGCCGGCGCCCGTATTGGTAAATGACTCTATCTACCTCCATAGAGTGGTATCGTAGGCTGATAAGTGATACACACCTCTAAATCTTGCTACTAGGGATAACCTGCTGAATCTACCGTTCCTATCAGATACTGAAAAACAAGAGCAATGGTCAAGAAATGAATTGCATGGACGACATCACAATGAGTTTAATCAACCACACATCGACAAAGAAGTTACAACAAATGGTTGATGAAAGGAGAATTATTCGCGGAAGCAGAAGGCCATTCAAGACGCTACCAACAACTACAGAAAATTTATTATGAAGGACGGAACATTACAAACAGATAAGTGCAGAAAGTGCCATATAAGATCGGAGACTATACAGCATATTACGTCCGGCTGCGAACAACTGGCCAATACGGACTATCTTCACAGGCATAATCAAGTGTGCAACATTATCCATCAGAAACTTGCTAACAAGTACTTCTGAATATCTTCCAGCCATAATACAAGTATCAACCGGCGCTCGTATTGGAAAATACTATTATACTACGATAGGTCTCTAATCACTGACAGAATGGTGACGAATAATAGGCCGGACATAGTGGTGTAAGATAAGAGAGCCAGAATTCAATGCTGGTGGATGTCGCCATACCAAATAATAACAACGTGCTGAAAAAGTTCCAAGAGAAAAAGGCCATATACACAGACTTTGCTATTGAGATCAAGCAGATGTGGCATCTCGATAAATTAGATAATGTTCCTGTCATAGTATCCTCTACTGGGTTAATACCCAAAACTTTGCATGATAGCCTTGAGAAATTAGAATTGCATAAGAATACATGTAGGATAGTTAGGACATTTATGTCAAATTAATTGTAATCGAGCCTATTCCCTTTGATTGCCGAATTTTGGAAAGGTAAATTATATCCAGCTAACAGCTGAGATAGTGCATAAGTCCACGATAACAATAATAATAATAAATTACCACATAAATATCATCACAATGATCATATATATACAGAATATATACATATATATATATATATCAATGTACCAACGAGTAGTGTCAGAGGCTTTCTCCCGGAAAAATCCAGTGTATATATAACACTATATATATATATATATATATATATATATATATATATATATATATATATATATATATATATATATATATATATATATATATATATATATATATATATATATATATATATATATATATACATAACATAACACAACACATTGAGTGAAAAGATTCTCATTAAAATAAAATTACTCTAACAGTAACACAACACATTAGAATAACTAACAAGAAGAATAAAGGACAATCTTATACAAAATAGCCACAACCAAAACGGTCTTAAATAATCTTTAGTAAATACAAAATACAAATCACTGAACAATACCAAATTCTTCGAAAGTGTAAGGTTCTATATCACAGATATACTCATGAAGGCTCCATCTGCACCTGGACGGAATGTTACTCAGGGACTCAAGCCTAGATGGCAATTTATTGTAGAATCTCATTGACGAATAATAGAGTCCCCTATCATATATAGACAACCTACGCCATGTGACGAACCACCCATTTTGCTGCATTTAAGGGAAGCATCCAGTCCGTACACCATTCGAAGATTGAATCTAAGTCAGACTGCAAGACTTGATGGTTCAAGGTAGGGTCTGAATAAAGTTTAGTATCGTCTGCGAAGAAGGCTTTTTTTTGAAGAAATATGCAAGTGAAGTTCGCAAGTATATATCACATAAAGGAATGGTCCCAAGACAGAGCCTTGGGGAACTCCACTTAGTACTGGTACATTTGACGAGTTCCCAACTTTGTCACAAGAGTTTCTATCAGATAAAAACGAATCTATCCACTTGAGTAGATCGCTACGAATACCTTTGTGTTCCAATTTGTGAAGCTGTCGTATTTTAGGAACCCTGTCAAAGGCTTTGGCTGAATCTAGGTAAATAACGTCGATAGGTGTTATTTTATCTAGTGCAGACGACTAATCGGTGACGCATGAGAGCAGGTTTGTCATGGTAGAACGTCCCTTTGAAAAGCCATGTTGGCACCTTGGAATAACTTCGAGTTGTGAAAATTTCTGATATAGATTCTACTAAAATGGTTTCCATGACCTTGCACCGACGTCAAGCTGACTGGACGATAATTATCTGGCTTCAGTTTATTTTCCTTTTTAAAAATTGAGGTGATATTCCCTTTTTTCCAGATGGACGGGGTAATGTGTGTGGTAAAAGATTGCTCCATTATTTTCGACAATGTAATAGCCAAAGCAGCAGAACAGTTTTTGACGAACAGTGGGGATATCAGATCAGGACCGGGAGAACTATTGCTATTGAGTTTTTGAAGGTTCAACAATTTCGAGTGTAAATTGAACATCCTTAAAATCAGTTTTTACTCTCGGTATAAGGATATACCAAGGCATATAATCAGATTTTGGCTCAATAGAATGAACAACTGAAAATGAATCGGCAAGGACTTTCGCAGATTCTGATTGACTTCCACAGAACGTCCCATCTTCTTTCAGAAGCAGAGGAACCGTGACCTTGATAGATAATGATGAACGGATATACTTGAAGAGCTTTTTCGGATTTTCACTATGAGCTACTGACTCTTAAAATACACTTCTAGCTTCACTGATATCCTTCTTCAATTTTCATGCAAATTTGTTGTGAATGAGAAAATCTGCTTCCAAATTAGTGCGTTTGTATTCTTTCCAGAGTTTTCCTTCGTACTTAATCATGGAGATCTATCCAGGGTTTTATCTTGTTTTTGTAGCATGTCTCCACTCTTGTATTTAGTTTAGTATTTAGTGTGTATCGTCTGTGAATATAAGATCAAGAGTTGAAGGAAGATTGTTAATTCTAAATCTCGTGGGTTCGGTAACAAGTTGATGCAACTTTGAATTATGAACAAAATCCATAAAAAGATTCTTTGAGCTGTAAACATCACTCTGGATGTCAGTTAGAGGCCAGAAAATTTCTCTGATATTAAAGTCGCCGACTACCATTAAATTATCAAGAGTAGATATACCTCGAAGTTTAACAATAAGTACCAAATCATTAACCAATTCTGTATCTCTAGGTCGGTAGATACACACAAGATAAGCTTTTGGACAACGTTTACTTTCACTTTCACTTTACTTTCTGGACAACGTTTACTTTCAACAAGGCGGCACTACGTGCCACACAATCAATAAAAACCATCGCTCTTTTGAGAGAAAAGTTTCCTGACCGTACTATTTCTCGAAATGGTGAACACAATTGGCTGCCAAGATCTTGTGATAGAACACCTTTAGATTTTCTCATTTGGGGCTACGTGAAAGGTAGCCAATGCTACACAATCGATCCAAGACATTAAATATGTGATTCGTGAAGTTATTGAGGACATACAGCCGCAATTATGTGAATTGGTGTTGAAAAATTTCATTATTAGGATATGATCCTGTAAACGAAGCCGTGGCGGACAATTGGCTGATATCGTTTTCCATTATTGATGGCATACTTTCCTCTTAATAATGAAATAAACCTATATTGATTTCCCTGAACGAATACTCGTATTTTATCAATATCAAAATGAAATCTTTTATTGGAAAGCCCTGTAGTAACAGCCTTCTGAGCGTTATTAACGTTGGTTCGTTTCACAGGATAATTTTTTTCCATGAGCTTGTAGTCTAAATATTTCAAGGTTACATTATAAATTGAGAAGACAACGTTAGACATGTATTACTCGATCACAATTTTTAAAATGAATGGAAAAATGAAACAAAACAACCGCAAAGCGGCTTTTACCGAAGCATGGAACGTGTGATAAGTGGTATTCACAATATACTTTATGCATTGAGTGATGAGGTCGCTTTACTCAAACATTTCGTTTGTTTACATTCTCAAAAACAATGACCGCGAGGAAGGCGGCTAACGTCAAAGGGAAAGCCGAACCAATGCAGCGGCGATAACATTCAGAAACAAATTTTAACCGTAGTAGTAATAATGTTGTTTTTCATTTATTAGTCCAGTTGACGCCTCGTTTACGAATAATACCGAATCCTATTTATTAACACATATGTACATACCGATGTACCGATAAGATTCGCGAATATAGAAATCTTTAGCCGTAAATATAGGAATTGGGTCGAACTTTTCTATCCGCGAATATTGAAAACACGAATGTATGAAGCGTGAATAAGAAGTTTAATGTACTTAAAGTAAATATATTCAGTGTTAACACACAAAAAGATGAAAAACCTTCATAAAAACATCGTAATCGTATCGACGATGCATCAATCCTTTCAGACAGGTTACAACCTCCAAAGGAATATTTCAGTGTATTCACCGCTAAATTCGAGACATGCTACTATACATAACGAATATTTACCATTTTTTTTTCACCTTACACTTGAATCGTCTCTGTAAACGACGCTTGAAGGCACTCCGGATATTGTGTTTTGTTTCGGCGCAAAGCTGAAAATTTGTGTACATAATATCAGGATAATATTCGTCTGGGTACGTTTTACTACCACTCGGTAATGTAAATATTGAGATGTGTATTCGTATTTCTCACGAAATTGCATTAGCCTTCACGGAACGCTGAGTATTGTTGAAGTATTCCGTGAAAATGCAGATGGAAATTTCTTCTACTCAAGCGAGTGGAAAACCCTAAATATTCAAGTTATCGTATCTGACATCGAAACGAAACGGAACCGATGGCATAAGCTATTTTCCTCAGCATCGGTATCCTTTTATATGTTTATGAATTTCGCTCGTCCAGGATATCTAGATTTTTCAGGGAATATCAGCTTTCCGCGGTTTCTTGGAAATTGTAGTTCATCGCCTTAGGTGATTGAAAATGGGTCAAATCTTATGAGTGTATAATTCTTACAAGAATTAGCTTTGAAAATGGGGTGTAAATAAATAAGTGCGAAAGATTTTTAAAGTGGAATCTCCAAGGCATCAATTTGGAACCTTATTTGTTGTCAGCTTTTTTCTTATCTACCACTGTTTTCGTGTAAAAAGGAACTAGATTATATAACTTCATTTTGAAGATCAAAAAATCGAAGTCTGTGATCAAAGTGGCCACCTTCGCCAATACAGTATAGATGTTTGCCTCTTGATCTAGGTATCTCATCGAAAATTTGTCTTCTGTTCTTACGTAAAGTACCGACAATTGTTAATTGATGATTCTTTAGTAAAGTGTGAGCAATTTCCACAGAGGTAACCCAGTTGCTGAAAAAGCAGGTTTATTTGGTATATACATTCGAAATCTGCAGCTTCCTCTGAATAACATGAGCATCTCATCAGATGTTGCATATTTACCTACAGTGTAATGAAGGGGTGCTCAAACTTGACTGCTGGCGATCTACTTCAATATTTTCAGACTACTTATAATCGACTCTGAGAGGCTGCAAGTATGTGTGATGCAGGGTTGTCGTACATACACGATACATCCTATCTACCTACCTACCTAGGTAGGATGTACATATATAGATATTAGCTTTCCGCACAATATACTTCATTTTAGTCAAGGCTTGGGTTACATTTAGTTAGGTTCTTCTCTATAATATCAAAGAAAAAACTCATAGTTATTCAGATGATGGATGTTGAAGTGTGGTACTGCATTTCCTCAGCATACGTTTTATAAGATGGTACGTAATCACTGGGTGCTAATCGCAAGCATGATGACATATGATCTTCAGTTAGTCGATTGCGTTATTTGGACTTAATTATCTTCATTTCAGAAAATGCAGACTCGAACAAGTAAGTTGTCCGAAACATTGCCGTCGAATGAAGGGCGATCTGACTTAAATTTTTGATATTTATCTTCACATATAAAACACCAGAAATTTGTATCAGATGCTGTAGCTTTGAGATGTATAACTGATATAATCTGCACCAACTCATTTTCAATAGAACATGAGTTCATATTAAACTGATTGCTATGTCAATAGCTAATTCCCCAATGTTTTCACATGAAAGAGGATAACTTATAAATGGTGCTATATTTGCCAATTTACTGCAATCATAAAAACGCATTTCGAACAGTCCCAAAACATTTGATAATTCAGTCTCATACGTATCATAATTCAACTGAGGAATCCTTGATTTCGAAGACGGAATCATCTCAATAATAGTTGTTCCTTTACCTTGAAGCTCCAAGTTAATGGTGTTTGAGTGAATTGTGATGTCAGTCAAAAATGACAAATCAGTCTGCCATATTTCCGGAAATAATTCTTGAATCCTTTCTAGGAATTTTCCGCGACTCAACTACCTGACGTCCGTGTGAAGAACTAAATCAGTGTGTTAAGCTGACTCCCTATCTTCCAACTGCAACTTAAAGAGCCGCCGTTGCAAGCTACGTGCACGGATGGAATTCACAATTTTAGTTGCAATGCCCATAATTTCCCTGGTGTTTACAACTTTCGAACACAAAACTTCTTGATGCATAATGCAAGGGAATGAAAAAATGAAAGGAAATCTTCATTAGGTCGACACAATTCCAGACAACCGTTTTTGTTTCCGGTCATTGCTGGTGCTCCATCGGTTGTGATGCACACTAATTTATTATTGGTGGCTTATAGTTTTCTACAGAATTGAAGAAAACGTCAAGGGTCTACCCCTCCAGAGGAATTATTGTCAAAAATTCTTCCTTAGCCAACATGTCATTGAATACAATCCGAATAAAAATATACACCGCGCAGTGTCTGTCATATCGGTAGATTCGTCGAACTGTAAAGAAAATTATGTACATTTCATCATAGCATGTTTTAGTTTATCTGCCATGTTCTGACTCCTGACTTCAATACGCCTTGTGACAGTCCGACGAGATAACTAAAGTTCTCTAATATTTCTGTTTTCATTTTAAATCTCCAAATAGGGTCTCACCCGCTTCATTAAATGCTTCCTTCACAACCGATCCATCTTCGAATGGTTTCTTGTGTTTGGCCAATATATGAGATATTTCAAATGATGCGATCGTAGGAGCTTTTGATTGTTTGGCTGGTCTTGTTAACATGGTTTGTTCTCTTTTCAAACAGAAAATCAAATCATATACTTTCCGTTATATGTATTCACTCTGTGGCGGAAAATCATTTTCATAGTTTGTATGAACCGTTTTATGATACCCCCTCCCCCTAAGTTGCCACGCTTGGGTATTGCAACTGAATTTCTAGAAAAGCGGCAAGAATAAAAAACGCGGCTTTCCTTTGATAAATCCGCCTTTTGCCGCTAGCAGAGTGTAATTTTATTACGTAATAAATGTTTGTAGTTTTGTTACCTACTTATTAAAAATCTTTTTCTTTTCGAGATCTACTCAAAAAGCACTCGCGATCGTCCGTTTGAGCACCCCTGCTGTAATGTTTCGGACAATTTCCCACCACTGCTTCGAAAATATCTCTTACTGGTGTTAAATTATCTTTAGCTTTGCGTTCTTCCTGTTAATTGTCTTACAGTGAGTTTTACCTGACTGTAAGTAATTTTCTGTTGATTGAGACTGATTCTTTGTCTAACACTATTTATTTACACATTTAACGATACATATAACGTTGATAATGGACTGTATTGACGATATAATAAGATGATGAATAGTGAATGAATACAGTGTAATGATCTTAGTTACGATTGATACAGAGTAAAGTTACAGTTTGAGTGTTACAAACTGAATGTTAGATACAGAATGATAGATCGATGGTGAAAGATAGATGATAGCAGAATGATGGAAAAGTAAAGTGATGATAGACGATAGAAAAAAATGATCTCCCTTAGGTCTGTTCATTTTCTTAAATCCTGTAGAGAAGGAGAGAGAGTTTGGATGGGCAGGTATGCATTGCTTACGACCGGAACGTGCCTAAAAGGGACAAGAACTTTACTGTAATGAAATTGCCGACAAGAGGATTACAATATTCGGTGTAAATGTATATCGAAATTATATGATTCAAAATTGTGCGGAATTTCTACAACAAAAGGAGAATTATAATATTTAGGAAAATATTTATGTTTTGTTTTGTCATGAAATTTCAAGGTATATTATATCCAGAATTGTTTAACCTAATCTTAAGGCACGCAACACTTCCCTCGTACGAATATCGTCCATTCGAAGGCACCGCAATAGAAGCCTAAATCGTTTCAATGCCATTGTAGCAGGAAATATATATAATCCCGTCCCATCATTGGATCAAAATTCATAAACTGAAGTTCTACTAGCATGATATAAACCCGCTATGTAGAGTAACCCAAAAGGTACTTTCAATTCCGATATTTATTTTATCAAACTCGTGTGAATAGCGGGTCGATATACTCTCAATATAAATATTAGTATTGCGCATTAATTTATCCATGATAGAATCATCAAAAAAAAGTTGCCAATATTCTTTTGGAGATGAAGCGATTCTAGCAACATCGATTACTCCTGGAAGTTTCACGATTAGATATGTGCTTTTTCTTTTCACATTTTTGGTGGAGCGTTGTTAATTCCATCTCGTCCTATCTTTTGATGTGAAGAGAAAATTACAACGTTCTCCAACTTCTGGAGGAACAAATTCTTGCACAGATATTTTGTCACCTGATACATCTTGTTAGCTCAGAATATGGTCAATGACTTCTTCGATTTCAGCCATCGATATAGAGTCACAATCAGAACCTGTTATATTTTCGCCATCACTGAGGATTTCTTCGTATAATTTCCCAAGTCTCTCTGATTTCTTTTCCTGAGGATCGTTCAAGTTTGGCATTTTGTTGAGCGACCTTTTGGAAATATCGATGACAAAACTTCCATAAAGGGACGCCCAACTAGGAAACCGAATCATGCTATAAAATTGTTGCTGTTCAATTCACTGTCACGAAACGACTGTTGTGAGTCGCTGAATCCTTCATTGGAAGGTACTGAGAAAGACAGCTTCGTACTCCAATCCGTTCAGAGCCAATAAAATGAATGAGCACCGGTTGGGTCTGTGAGACCCAACGCGTACGTTTACTGCAGAAGCTAATTAACAAAGAAAAAAAATATTTTCAAAATTATTCGTGATCATTTAGACCAGTGCTCAAACTTGAACTGCTGGCGATCTACGTGAATACTTTCAGACTATTTACGATCGACTCTGAAAAGCTTAAAGTATGTGTGATGCAGGGTTGTCGTACATACACGATACACTCTACCTACCTACCTACCTAGGTAGGGAGTACCATAGCATATACAGATATTAGCTTTCCGCATAATAAACATTATTTTAGTTACGGTTTGGGTTAAGTTTAGTTGGGTTCTTCTCTATAATATCAATGAAAAAACTCATAATAATTCAAAATTGTTAGTTTATTGGTTGTTACAAAACAAAAGATTTACATATGGTGTTAAACATAACTAAGGAGTGACTTTGGATGTTGAAGCGTGGCACTGCATCTTCTCAGCATAGTTTTCATAAGATTATACGTAACCACTCAGTATTAATCGCAAGCATGATGAAATATGATCGTCAGTTAGTCGATTGCGATATTTTGACTTAATTGTCTTCATTTCAGAAAATGCAGACTCGCGCAATAAGTTGACCGATTTTCCACAGATTCGGATATTTTTCTACAGATAAAAAACACCAGAAATTTGTATCAGATGCTGTAGCTTCGAGATGTATATCTGTTGTAATCTGCGCCAACTCATTTTCAACAGAACATGACTTCATATTAAACTAACTTGCTTTTGCAGTAGCTAATTCCTCAATCTTTTTACATGAAAAAGGATAATTCATAAATGGTGCTATAGTTGCGAATTTACAGCAATCATAAAAACGCATTTCGAATATTCCCAAAACCTTTGATAATTCAGCCTCATACGTATCAAAATTCAACTGAGGAATCCTTGCTTTCAAAGACGAATAATGTTTCAGATCCTTTCTCTTCAGTTGATCTACTATAAGTTGCAATTTACTTTCGAATGCGTTTACTGCGCTAGTCATCTCAATAATAGTTTTTCTGTACCTTGAAGTTCCAAGTTAATGGTGTTTAAGTGCATTGTGATCTCAGTCAAAAATGCCAATTTAGTCAGCCATTTTTAGTTTTTCAACATCTGAGCTGTTATTTCGGGCATCAATTCTTGAAACCTTTCTAAGAATGAATTTTTCGGACTCAACCAGTGAAAAACTCGTTGATGTCTAATGCAATGGATTGAAAAAAATGAAGGGAAATCTTCATTAGCTCGACACAATTACAGAAAACCGTTTTTGTTTCCACTCAATGCTGGTGCTTCATTGGTTTCAATGCACTCAACTTTATATATTGGTAGCTTGTAGTTTTTTACAAAATTGTAGAAAACGTCATATATATCTTTGCCATCAGAAGAATGATTGTTTAAAATTCTTCCTCAGCCAACATGTCATTGAATACCATCCGAATAAAAATACACAGCTGGGCAGTGTCTGCCATATCGGTGGATTCGTTGAACTGTAAAGAAAAGTATGTACATTTCATAATATCATATTTTAGTTCATCTGCCAAGTCCTGACTCACGAGTTCAATACGCCTAGTGACGGTCGGACGAGATAACTGAAGTTCTCTAATAGAAGACAAGATTTCTGTTTAATTTTTAAAATATCCAAATAAAGTCATAACCGCTTCAATAAATGCTTCTTTCACAACCGATACATCTTCGAATGGTTTCTTCTGTTTCTTTGACAAGTACCGCGCGTTCCTCTGACAAAGCCGCATGGTGCCGCTAGCAGAGTGTTGTTTTATTACGTGAAAAATTTGTGTTAGTTACCTCATTATTAAATTTTTTTTCTTCCCGATATCTATTCAAATGCACTCGCGATCGATCGTTTGTGCACCCCTGATTTAGACATATTAAATTTTCAAAGCTCTCGACTAGTTTCAAAGTTCATATTTCATCTTATTGTAATAACTGAGTAGCAATTTATTATACGGATTTATCTCAAATCCCTGAACTTTGAATCTTGAACTTATAGTAAGAAATTATTTTGGAATTTTGATTTAAGATATTATTTCAGATTTCGTCAGAATGAACGTTTGTGTCTTGTTGTTTTTTCGCCAGTTATCCAACAACCCCATCATTCAATCCAGATACTTTATCAGCAATTCAATAAAATATCCAGCAAAGATTTCTAGTAGTAAACTGCGTACGTCATAGATTAGCAACGTGATACTCTCGATACAATTTCACTGTGAGAATTCCCATCGACTTAAATAATTCAGACGGCGTCGAATACGGGAACCACCGCCACGACGCAATCTTCAGACACGTCGAAACGCGCCACGAAGTATCGAAACCGAAAGTGTAAGCACCTCGAAAGCTCCCCCCTCTGACCCGGTGCCGGGCCAAGGGGCGAGATAGTGAGCCATTTACCGAATGAGATATGAACCGGGGATGCGAAATGCTGGCAAGTATCGTTGCCAGGCGTCCCGTGACCCAGATTCGTTTTACTTTAATTGAATTATATTCGGCATCAGATAATCTGCATAAATTGAATCCCACGGGACCGTCGTTCGGACTGTCTTAATTTCGATTCAATCGGAATTGGTGATTAATATTCTGCATTCCAGTCGAGAAAGACCGTTCGGTAGTATGTTGTGAGAGCCGTTTGTTCAGAAATGGCTTCTGAAATTAGCCTGGATTCGGTTATGTAAACGATGTTATCCGTAATGATGCTCTCGCGTTATCCTTCTGTTGATCAAATTTGAGATGAGGTACACGGAAAAATTTCTGACTACCATATTTTAACTATCTCTCAAACATTGGATGAATACGAAAATATCATGCATTGTTTACAAAAACTGGTTTTCAATTACTTCTGTGCTATGGTCTATAATTAATTCATTTTAAGATATTCGGAATATAAGGAAATTCAGCAATGGTAAAAATGTGTATTGTCACATACTGCTCTTTGAGTAGATCTCGAGAAGAAAACAATTTTTTGATAAGTAGGTAATTAAACAACAAGAATTTATTACGTTAAATGAAATAACACTCTGCTAGCGGCAAGAGGCGGCTTTATCAAAGGAACGCGCAGTACTTGTCAAAGAAAAGCCGCGTTTTCTAATCTTGCCGCTCATGTAGAAATTTCGGGCGGCGCGTTTGACGGGAATATTCGAGACTTTCTGAATTGTAACTTGAGGGAATACTACGTCGATACAAAGTTTATTATTGAATAGTACAAAATGCGTGCATCGAAGAAATCTGAGACGTATCATTTCAATAACGATTGGGAGGAAGAATTTTTCGTTCGTATGGTGAAGGATAAGTGCATTCGTCTTATTTATCGTGCGTCAGTTGCAATACCTAAGAGTGGTAACTCAGAGAGGCATCATAAAACGGTTCATAAAAACAATGAAAAGGATTTTCCGCCACAGAGTGAATTAAGAAAACGAAAAGTACGTGATTTGATATCTCGTTTGAAAAAAGAACAAACCATGTTCACAAGGCCAGCCAAACAATCGAAATCTGCTACGGTCACGTCATTTGAAATATCTCGTATTTTGGCGAAACAAAAGAAACCATTCGAAGATGGATCGGTTGTGAAGAAAGCATTTATTGAAGCGGGTGAGACTTTATTTGGAGATTTTAAAAATAAAACAGAGATCATGTCTGCTATTAGAGAACTTCAGTTATTTCGTCCGACTGTCACAAGCGTCACGAGTCATGAGTCAGGACATGGCAGATAAACTAAAACATACATTTTTCACAGTTCGACGAATCCACCGATATGACAGACATTGCCCAGCTGTCTATTTTTATTCGGAAGGTAATTGATGAAGAAGGAAGAATTTTTGACGATGATTTTTCTTCAGGGGAAGACCCGTGGCGAGGATATATATGACGTTTTCTTCAATTTTGTAAAAAACTGCAAGCTACCAATATATAAATTAGTGTGCATTACAACCGATGGATCACCAGTAATGACTGGAAACAAAAACAATCCATTGCATTATACATCAACAAGTTTTGTGTTCAAAAGCTTTAAACACGGAGGAAATTATGGACATTGCAACAAAAATTGTGAATTCCATCCGTGCACGTAGCTTGCAACGGCGGCTCTTAAGTTAAGTAAGAATTATTGGCACGCTATCCCCCAAGAATCTCACAAATACTTAATTTTGGGCATAACTAGGAGATAAAAGACGAACCGTTATCATTTCACGAAAAGGCCATATTATTTCTGAAGACACCTTAGATTTTATTGAATGTAATTTTTCTCTTTCAGTATGCGATGTGATCCCGAAGAATGGCAAATTCGATTTCATGTTTTCGAGCGATATATATCAATTGAACATCGTTTTTTCAATTCGTCCGTGAATTGCGTGTACAACGTTATACCACAGATTGTGTTCGAAATAAGTCGATTTAGGCCAACTTACCTTTATGAAAAGTTTCTTCGTTTAGCCGCTAGAGGTCGCCAAATGCAAAGATCTTTTCTTATTTTTCAAATAATTCGAAAACGACTCGATCGATAGAAACCATATTTAGTATGCGTAATCGGGTAGGTAATTCTGGTTTTTGTGATCCACTCAATGACCTTGACGTTGCACAAGTGTCCCTAAAAACCGGAACATGTTTTTAATCAACCACAATGTCTGCGTTCGAGAAAAACTGTTTTAGACATTGACTAGCTAGACATATTATCAAATTTTTTTGTCACTTGAGAAATTTTGATATGATGATGAGTGGTTCAATCACAAAAACAGTATTTTAATTTCATGATTTCATTTCTTCAACCACCTAGTAATTCAAAAATGTCACATTGACCATTTGATGTTGATATTGTTCTGGTATACAGATTATGTCAAGGCGATAGACGTGAAAACGCGAGATTATATGCTGAAAGATTTCCAAATCGCATAGTGCCGAACCACCAAACGTTTGGAAAACTGGAGAGGCGCCTCGCGAGAATGGTTGCTTCAAGCCCAGGAATTTGGATCGAGGATGACAACGAACAGTAAGGAGGGTAGAACGCGAAGAACAAATTTTAGACATGGTTGAGGAAAACCCACAATTAAGCACGCGACGTATAGTTTGCAGTTGGCCGTTCCTTAAACAATGATTCATGATGTCTTGAAGGAACAATTATTTCATCTTTATCACATTTAGAAAGTTCAGGAATTACTTTCCAACGATCCTAAGAATCGCCTTATTTTCTGCCAATTTATCTAAGAGAGGAGAAGTCAGGATCTCCACTTCAGTAGAAAGATTCTATTTACTGGCTAAAGCTATTTTACTAGGTCTGACATCACTAACCTTCACATTGAACATGTGTACAGTGTCGAATATAACACGTGTACAGTGTCGAAAATAACACGTGTATAGTTTTGAAAATAACACGTGTACAGTGTCGAAAATCCACATGCTTTTACAAGTACACATCATCAGAATCAACTCAAAATTAACGTATGGATTTCAGTAATTGACAATTTCATTATTGGTCTAGTAGTGATTCGAGATCGATTAAACGGAGAGGCATATTTGAATTTGATGCAAGAAACTTTGCCATATTTGTTGGACGATATTCCTGTATTACTTTTGAATTTGGGAGGCTTTTACTTGATAAAATTCCATTATCAATAATAGAAACAAGTAATGTGTTTTTTGGAATTTTACTTAATACTTATGATTCGTAACGCGTTTCACTACACCGTAGCTTCTTCAGACGAATGAATGTACAGAAAATAGGAATGAGAATATAAATATAACTGTTCTTAAGTAATTGAAAGCTTGTTGGGTTGCTTCTTCTTAAGTGGTTATTCATGACAGGTATATCCAATAAAATTAAGGAATAGATTGCTGCCCGAAGAGATTCAATAGAGGAGAAGGGCTTAAATCTACTTGTTCATTGATGAGTCTACCTGAGTGTTTGTATTTGTTGATTTCTAGAGTTTCGCAGAGATCTACCTTCCAATATTTATTATCTGTATGCAAAATTTCAAACTGTGGGTCGAAAGAGTGATTATTTTCTAAGAGATGATTCGCGTCATTTGAATCTGATTTTTATTTGAAAAACTGCATTTATGTTCCGATATTCTAATATTAAAATTTCTATGTGTTCTACCAATGTACAAATTATTACAGTCATTGCAATTCAATTTATAAACACCTGATTTATTGTTTTACCTGATTTGGTTTCATTATTTTTATATATTTGCCTAAATTATTATTAGTTTGGAAAGCTATGTTGAAATTATTGCTATTCAAGAATGACTCAATGAACGTGAGGTGTTGAATTTTGTTTCAATTTATCGACAGGGTAAACTTCATTCAATGCGATTCTACTTTGTTTTTTATTTAAAATATTATTCTATTGGTTTGGGATTGTAACCATTATTTTTGGCTATTTGTTTAATCAAATTTAATTCTTTGTTAAAATTTTCTGGTGATAACGGGATGTTAATCAATCTATGAATAAAACTATTGAATGCTGACATTTTATGTTGATACGGATGACACGACGAGTTATGTATTTTAATATCTGTATATGACGGCTTATGGTAAATTGCGAAAACATGTTTTTCATTTTCATTCGAAATTGTTACGTCGAAGAGATTTATCGAATTATTGCTTTCAATTTCGGTTGTGAATCCAATTTTTGGATGTAATGAATTTATATGATTTTCGAAAATTTTCAACTGTCTATCTGTTCCTGTGAAGCAAATAATGATATCGTCTACATAGCGGTACCAGTATAAACAATATTTACTGGGTGGATGATTATGAATGAATTTCTCTTAATTATTCATGAATATTTCTGCTAACAAAGGACTTAACGCCCATAATCAAGCCGTCTTCAATATTATAATATTTGTTATTGAAATGAAAATAATTTTGATCTAAACAAATTTGTAATAATGAAAGAATATCTGATTTAATGATAGTATTGACATGATTCTTTTCTAATAATTCTTCAACTTAAGTAGTACTTCACTTTAGCGGTTCGCGAATTCTTACATGCACAGTATGCGAATCGTTGGATCAGAAGGGGAGCTGATGCTCCTGCAAGTTGGCCAGCACGATGTCCCGACTTGACACCGTGCGACTTCTTTCTTTGGGGTGCTTCAAATCTAGAGTTCACCTTTCTCCTGTTCACACCCGAGAAGAATTTTAAATGCGGCCAACTCCTTCAAAAATGACCTTGAAGTAATGCCGAGGGTCCAATTTGAATGAGCCAATTGTGATTTCGATAAATAAAGTGTTTTTTCTTTTCAAAAAATCCACATCAATTTAATACTAATACTAATGAAATGAAACAAATAGGTACTCGTATTTGAACAAGGTATTTTTGACAATTTCGTTTAATTACGTTAATTATTTGATTTTTTAGCACCCTGTATATTAAATAGCTTCGGAAAGTACGTCGCCCCAAGAGATAACTCTTTTCTCGTTCGAGTAAGAAAGAAGTTATGATCAAAGTAGTAGTCGATGTCTGGTATAACCGTAAATGGTACCGCTCTGAAAATAATTTTAGATCAGTATCAATTTACTCTAATCCCAAAATTTGAATTTGATCGATAAACCCGTTTCCTCCACGGCCTTTAACAAATCCTGTATAGAGTGTTTTCTAAGTAAGAGGTCCTACTTCAGACGATGAACACTCTATGAGGGAATCATCTTCATGTACTTAGGACTTTACTTTCAGAAATATGATAGTTTATTTAGGTAGCATAGGAGATAATGGATTTCGAAGCATAAACGTAGTTTCGACAATGGAAAAACAGATTCAAATTACTCAAAACGTTTACAAGAAAAACCTTAACATTTTACATTCAGAAAGAAGATTCATTTAACTCAATCACTTGGAAAAACATGAGATAAATAGGTACAATAATTCTTGGAAAATCCACAGCGATCAGTTGGATGTATATTATTCACCATTCTACAAGCTTTTTCCGAAATTAAATGCACAATAAGCACTGGGTGGATTATTTCTTTCAGTTACCTCATTAGTTGATATTGTTAACTAAGTGCGTTATTTGCACTTGATAAAAGCAGTTTGTTTGAAACCCGTTGTGCCCATATTAAGTATTCAGTAGAAATCACAGTTTTTGTGTTTTATTTAGTTAAGGTAGATTTTTATCAAGATATTGCATTCAAGAATCATTCACTGATTAGCTCAAATAATTAGCAGTTGAAGTAATGGGCAATCTACGCCTACTTTGAGATACATAATCATAATTAAAATCATTTTTCATTGTTTCACGTTCCCACAAACACATTAATTTCCATCGCAACGATAAAGTACATAATTGCGAGCGCTGATTTCATATTTGTACTCCGAGCAAACAGTGAAAACTATAGCAGTGAACACGACTCTTCAAACAATCGGCAGATAATTGGGTTCAATTCAGTAATTCCGCCTTGTCCAAGTGGGGCAATGTGTGGCTAATGGCTTAAACGAATTACACGGCCCCCATAATGCCTCGCCAACTTCACATAAATCTGAATTACGCCCAGACGAAGAAAATTGTTCCGCTAAAGCAGAAGCTCAAGTCTGATATCTTTATGAACGGAAAATATAAATCCGACTTGAATTTTTGTTGCAAAATGAAGGGATATATATCGCGGGTTGCAGTTGCTACTTGTCCGGGGTTCCTTTCTTATATTACCGTCCTTATTGGGTATTACACCGGTTACGAACGAAAATAAAATATTTTTTCGTTTTGATTCAATTTATTTTGATGAGCTCGAAAGAATTAAGCGGAACGGTAAATACGGGTTTAAATTGTTTCGCAGCGTCTCCCAAATGAAATACTCTGGAAGGTAGAAGCGGAGTCATAAAAATTCAAACTGGATACCTTCATTTGTTCGTGATATTTCTGAATGCATAAATTCATATCTTCGGAGTTTTTTATCTAGGGCAGGGGTGCTCAAACGGTCGATCGCGGGTGCTTTTTGAGTAGATATCGAGAAGAGAAAAAGTAATAATAAGTAGGTAATTAAACTACAAAAATTTATTACGTAATAAAATAATGCTCTGCTAGCGGCAAAAGGCGGCTTTATAAAAGGAACGCGCTGTACTTGCCAAAAGAAGCCGCGTTTTTTATTGTTGCCGCTTTTCTAGAAATTGACATTCGAGACTTTCACGCCGATATAAATGTTGATTGGAGTCATTCTGAATTGTAACTTGAAGGCAATACTATGTCGATACAAAGTTTATTATTAAATAGTACTAAATGAGTATTTTTCTCTTGTATGGTGAAGGATAAGTGCATTTGTCTTATTTGTCGTGCGTCAGTAGCAATACCTAAGCGTAGTAACTTACAGAGGCATCATAAAACGATTCATAAAAATTATGAAAAGGATTTTCCGCCACAGAGTGAATTAAGAAAACGAAAAGTACGTGTCGCAAGACCAGCCAAACAAGCAAAAGCTGCTACGATCGCGTCATTTAAAATATCTCATATATTGGATAAACACAAGAAACCATTCGAAGATGGATCGGTTGTGAAGGAAGCATTTATTCAAGCGGGTGAAACTTTATATGGAGATTTTAAAAATAAAACAGAAATGATATCTGCTATTAGAAAACTTCAGTTATCTCAACCCACTGTTGTCACAAGGCGTATTGAAGACATGAGTCAGGACATGGCAGATAAACTAAATCATGATTTCATATATATATATATATATATATATATATATATATATATATATATATATATATATATATATATATATATATATATATATATATATATATATACTTTCCTTTACTGTGTTTTTCATTCGGATGGTATTCAATGACATGTTGGCTGAGGAAGAATTTTTGATAATCATTCCTTGCGAAGATACATATGACATTTTCTTCAATTTTGTGAAAAACTACAGCCTTCCAATATATAAATTAGTATGTATTACAACCAATGGAGCATCAGCAATGACTGGAAACAAAAACGGTTTAGTGGCACTGTGTCGAGCTAATGAAGATTTCCGGTCATTTATTTCATTCCATTGCATTATACATCAACAAGTTTTGTGTTCGAAAGTTTCAAACACGGAGGAAATTATGGGCATTTCAACAAAAATGGTGAATTACATCCGTGCACATGGCTTGCAACGGCGGCTCTTTAAGTTGCAGTTGGAACAGTTGGAAGATAAGGACTCAGCTGAACACACTGATTTAGTTCTTCATACGGACGTCAGGTGGTTGAGTTGCGGTAAATTCCAAGAAAGGTTTCAAGAATTATTGCCCGAAATAACAGTTTTTCTAGACGAAAGAGGTGAAGACACTCAGATGTTGAAAAATTAAAATTGGCTGACTGATTAGGCATTTTTGACTGACATCACAATGCATTTAAACACCATTAACATGGAGCTTCAAGGTGAAGGAAAAATTATTATTAAGATGATTAGTGCAGTGAACGCATTTAAAAGTAAATTTCAACTTATAATAGATCACCTGAAAAGAAAGGATCTGAAACATTTTTCGTCTTTGAAAGCAAGGATTCCTCAGTTAAATTATGATACGTATGAGACTGAATTATCAAATATTTTGGGACGATTCTATATGAGTTTTCATGACTGCATTGAACTGGCAAATATAGCATCATTTATGAGTTATCCTTTTACATGTAAAAACATTGGGAAATCATCTACTGAAATAGCAAGTCAGATTAATATGAACTCATGTTCTGTTGAAAATGAGTTGGTGCAGATTATATCAGAAATACATCTCAAAGCTACAGCAGTTGATACCAATTTCTGGTGTTTTATATCTGAAGATAAATATCCGAATCTAAGGAAAAACCCTTCAACTGACGGCAATGTTTGGGCCAACTTACTTGTGCGAGTCTGCATTTTCTGAATGAAAATATCGCAATCGACTAAGAGAGGATCGAATGTCATCATGCTTGCGATTAGCACTCAGTGGTTACTTACCATCTTATGGAAAGTATGCTGAGGACATGAAGTGCCACGCTTCAACATCCAAAGTCACTCCTTAGTTAAGTTTAACACCATATGTAACTATTTTGTTTTGTAACAACCAATAAACTCGCAATTTTGAATAACTATGGGTTTTTTCATTGATATTATAGAGAAGAACTTAACTAAACCTAACCAAAACCTTGACTAAAATAGTGTACATTGTGCGGAAAGCTAAAATCTATATATGCTACCTACCTAGGTAGGTAGGTAGGGTGTATCGTGTACGTACGACAACCCTGCATCACACATACTTGCAGCCTCTCTGATTTGATCGTGAGTAGTCTAAATATTTTGAGGTAGATCGTCAACAGTTCAAGTTTGAATACCCCTGGTATATTATATACATATCGTTATGTACCATTTATCAACTAAACCTAGCCCAAAACTTGACTGAAATAATGTATATTGTGCGGAAAGCTGATATCTATAGATGCTACAATACACAATACCTGGGTAGGTATGTAGGGTGTATCGTGTATGTAAGACAACCCTGCATCATACTTGCAGCCTCTCAGAGTCGATCGTAAGTAGTCTAAAAATATTGAGGTAGATCGCCAGAAGTTCAAGTTTGAGCACCCCTGATATAGGGGCTTTTACATATAGCAACTTCACCATTCTTATAGAGAATAAATATTGAAATTCTTTGAATAAAATAAAATTTCATGGAAGAAAAATAGACGAGGTTGAAATATCGAATAGTAATCGCAGATCACAATACCTTCTCTATTTGGAGAATTTGACAACATAATTGAATAATTTTACTACTAATGGGTGCACCACAATTTTTATAACGTAGGGTGAAAAGCCCTTAAAAATATATTTCAAATTGGATAACACTACATTGTCTTTTTTATCTCATTAACGATACTGATAAGTGTTAATTAATAGATTTTTAGTACTGTTTAGAGCATCAAGCATATTTTCATGCTAGGATTTATCATATAGAATATCTATACATGATGATTGAAAGATAGGAGAAGAATTTAAGAAGATATGGAGAATTTAAAAAACCTAAAGTTATGAAACATACATTGAATGAAAATAAAGAACTAGAATTCATTCCATATGTACAAGAAAATCTACAAACGGCAGTTTCAGTTAGGGAGAGCACTAAATAAAGACTTGTTCATAAACGGAACTTTAAGCGAACATAAGTTCAAACCTCTCATTGCGCAGAAAATTTATGCTTTCGAAAATATTGATCCAAATCGCAGACTTTAATTGCTACCGAGAATTGATTATTTTAAAATTCTGCTCGAAACGATTGTCGAAATTTTTGTTATTGATAAGTTGACACAACTGTTTTCTGTACTGACGCGGAGTTGAACGCGATCTCTCATTTGGTTTGTTCACAGTGCTCGAGTTTGTCAGGATTACCCATAATTAAGCCATTGTTGTTTATGTAAATTACATTATTGAAGACCAAATAATTTTATTTCAAACATACTTCTAAGCGATTCGTAAAATCTAATTGTATAATACCTGGACATAAGTACACTATTATATCGTAAAACAGTATGTTAATTTTTTTCTATTAGATCTGGACCATATAATGCTGAACTTATGTCCTGAGATAATGTTAATCTCATTCTTAGTGTTCAACCTCATGATTCATTAAAAAATTAACCAAGCTCCGTAGAATACAAATGTGAATCCCACTATACAATCAGAATTTAAGAATCTTGTAGTTCAGAACAAAATAGAGAATGATAGAGTACGTATCACATTTTACATGGTTCTCGAGATTCGGTCCGCGAATATATGGTTTTTGTGAATAATCTTGTAGGGTATTTTTTTTTCCATCTGTTGAAAAATAGAGAAAATAATGCAAATGGCGTTCTTCAGGGAACAACCTGTATACAAAACTCGGGTGTGAAGATCTCTTATGACTGATTAATTCGATGAAACTATCATTGACATATGTATTAATATCATAGGTTTTTGGAAACACAATGTCGTACAAATTTCAAAGAAATTTGATAATAAGTTTTGACATGAGAACTGACAAATCCAGCCAATAGGAAGGACCATATGTGCCAATCCCATAGCCGTTACAAAAATCCCCAAAATATTATCATTTGAAAATTATGGTCTCGTCTTGTTCGAAGCAAAAGTGAGTTTTTTCATTTAGCATCGATGTAAAGGTTTTCCATGAAATAAATAAATCATCATTATTGCTCATTATTACTCATTAGAATAGCTTGTCGGGCAGAATTGATGACTAATTATTATAGACTACAGATGAAATACAAAGTTTCACTAAACCTATGGTTTAACAAAGAGTGCTTGAAACGCGGAGTGATCCCAAGTTAAATCAAGTTCAAATTTTGTGTAGAGAATGGAACAACGAATAAATCCAGAAATCGAACGAAATTGGCTGAAGGAAGAACTCCAAACTCTGTTTAAGGTACCTGACAATATCAAAATCTATATTAAATCTGTGCAAGCTAAATTATTCCACACCTTACATATAATATCGAATTTGATTGGTTGAACATAAAATCGATAAGGAAATTGGTCATATATCCAAAAAAATATGACAATTTGCAAGGAAAACTTTCTACTTTAGAATATAAGAAATACTCTAACCGAAACACTCAGCAACTAATCATCGATTCAGCACTGCCGGAAACAATGGATACAACCTTTTTGCCAAGATTCGTCAACGTATGAAACAGTAATTTTGATGAAAAACAGAAAGGGTCTTAATTCATTCCAGAGAACAAAACAATTAAGTTAACTAAACAAATGATTGGAGTCCAAGCCGAACTAAATATTTAGAAGCACGAAGATATCGTTAACCATTCCATTCTCCATAAACATGAGATTCCTCCATTAATTAAAGAATTCAACATTCGACCCAAGAAGCAGTATAGCACAGAAACCATAAAATCAAAATCATCGAAAGTCCAAGAAGAGGACCTCATCCACTATATATTAAACTGCTAAGGATTATTTCGCGGAAAGTGGAGGGGACGGTTGGAGTTTGAACCGGGCGGGAAGAAATGGCGCGGTAGAGAGAAATCGGAGGAAGGTTCGCGCGAAATTCGGTGTCCCTAGCTCGATCGACGGAGGCGCTAGGAGTTTTCAGAAAATTTATCCAAAACGTCGCCCCGGGCGAACGTAACGATGGATCAGCGAGATCCTTCGGAATCGATAACTCGGATCTTTCGGAAGGCCATCGCAGAGGTCGATCGAGTGAAAATTCCGCGAAAAAGTTCCGAAGAAGCGAAAATGAAATACGTCTCCGAAATCTCACGGTTGGAGGGGATAATTTCCATGGACTTGTGCAGCTATACAAATTTTTCTATCGCCTAGGATCGCCACCAACCTGAATAACGAAAAATCCTCGAGTTTCGCATATTGCGCCGCAATAAATAGATTCTTATAAAACCTCGGGAAAACAGCAAAATCTTTGTTCGAACGAAGGGCTATAGGCTGACTTTCGCAGAATTTTGTCTTTCCGAAAATCTCCAACGGCCAGAAATTCCTGAAATTGATGAACCTCGAGCTGTCAAAATACAGTTTTTGTTTCAACCGTCCTACTTAAATGATGTCACCGGGAGGAAGGATTCGACCGTTGAACGATTCCTACATGTCTCGAGATCAAGTTCCCGATGAGAAATCGTCATTGTACGACTTGATTTTCGAATTTGCGACAGTTTTTGGGACCTACATTTTCGAGAAAAAGACCGCAAACACGGGGGCGGAGAGAAATTAAGTTTCATTTTGAAGAAAATTAACGAGAGGAGTCTGTTGCGTCATTTGTCATGATCATTTCCCGCGAAGGAGCACGAACAAAATATATATTTTAGAAGTTCTAGCTAGCATATAATATTAAAGTCGTTAGTCTGAGAGGATGACGGTGGTTTGAACCGAAACGTCGTCGAGAGCGAACGGAAAGTCGAAACGGCGGAATTTCTTCGGAATCGGAAAATTTGGTCTTTCGGAAGGTGAACGTAACGATCGATCTAGCGAAAAATACGAAAAAAAAACCCGAAGAAGCGAAAATAAAAAAAGGTCTTCGATTTTTCACGAGAGGAGGAGATAATCTCGTCGGACTTTTATGTCTATACAAATTTTTCCATCGAGTTCGATCGTTTCAAAACCTGGACAAAGAGCACTCTTCGAATTTCGCATATTGCGACGCAATAGTTTAATTCCCGTAAAACTCTGAGATAACTCAAAAATCTTAGATTCAGCCAAGGGCTATCGTCGGACTATTGCAAAATTTCGCTCCACTTTCCTCATTCCGAGAATCCCTGACGGCCAGAAATTAAAGAAATTAACAAACGCCGAGCTGTCAAAATAAGGGTTTTTCTTTATCTGTCCTACTTATTTTGGGTTACCGGGAGAAAGGAATCTGTGTCGAACGATTCCTACATATTTCGAGATCGGGTCCGGGAAGAGAAATCTTTACTCTATGACTCAAATTTCGAATTTGGGGGGATTTTGGAGACCTCGATTTTCGAGAGAAAGACCGGAAACAGGGAAGCGGAGCCAGTCACCACCACTACCACCCCTAAAATCGCTATTGCAGCTCGGTCGTACATTCGATCTGTCAAAATAAATAATTCCAAATTTTATTTCTTTGAAAAGTTTGATGAAACTCAAAATAATGTTTCAAAGGCAAGCGAACGTAGTTGGACAGTTATTTCGTCCATTTCTATATATTTTTTGACTAAGCCAAGGAATCACTCTTAAAATTTATATATTTAATATTCTGTAGTTGGATGTCAAACCTAACCTAATATTGCGATTCGAACAGAATGTGATGATACTAAGTTAAGGAGACTCAAAAGAATGTTTGAAAGGTAAGTGCATGTAATTTGACGTTACGCATTGTAATGCATATTTTTTCAGCTTGCTGGAGACATGAACTCAGAATTTAAGTAATTCATATTTTCATTCATGGTTATTCTAACCAATATGTGCTCCAAGAAGCAATTTCGATTATCTCATGAAATGATGATATTCTCGAATAAAACAAGGAAGTAAAGTATAATAATAAACCAAATATTCTAAACTGAATGCCTGCAAGTCTGGGTTTATTCTGATTCAATTTAAGTTTCATTTTATACAAGAGGAAGTATGTTTGTGATCTACAATCATTCAAAACTACATATCTATTTGAAAATTTTGAAAGAAATTAAGGAGAGTGATTCTTCGAATGTGAGTTTCCACTTTCGATACATAATATTAAAAATGGATTCACTGAAAAAGGTAGGGAAATTAAATGAAAAATAAGCTAAGTGTGGAAGTGCACTAGTCCAATTAATAATAGTTATGGTTGAGGCCGATAGATGTCCTGGAAAGATGTAAGTCACTGACTCGGAAAGAGAGAGATAAGTAAAGGGAAAAATTCCTGCTTCTCTTCAGAATCTATCAGTGGAACAATTGTTTATATACTTCTCATGAAAACTTGAGCTTTTCAGGATAATCAGATTTTCTCCTGTGTCATTTTGGTAAGCGTGTAAGGTACATATTATGAGTCACTGCTATTCATAACACATTCTTCTGTATCTCAAGAAATTTTGTCAAAGCTGTATGAATAACATATATTCTCTATTGATTTAGAATATAAGGTTTCTTCTTTATTGGTGTTTGTGCGAAACTCAGTGTTAAAATCAGGGGAAGCAGCATTCGAAGCTTTATTAAAACAGCAACTTTCAAGAAAATCACATATTTTGAATTTTTGATGATCTTTGTTATAGGCAATTTATGGTTTGGTATTGTGAGCATTTGATATAATTGAGTAAAATTTGTTTATTTTATTTATCGTATAATATTATGTTGTTTTAATCCAATAGCTTCCTTTCATTTTATTCTAGATTATGCAATGAAGATTCACATAATCGCGTATTGAAGACAAATGAGATTGTATCATAATAATTTAAATACAAAGGATATTTATATATATATATATATATATATATATATATATATATATATATATATATATATATATATATATATATATATATATAATATCAATTTTATCATTTTATATTCAGAGCAGTATTCTATTCGATCGTTCACCACTTCACACAAAGGAAACTATTAATGAGTAACATTCAGTGTTACTTGACTAAGGTCCGTACACTGGATTTTTCCGGGAGAAAGCCTCTGACACTACTCGTTGGTACATTGATATCATTGTCTGATGATACTATAGTATGTTGGTAGATTGATATATTCTCATAACATTTAACGTTATCCTAATATATAATTATTCCAGGATATGTTTTGATTATAATGATTGCCTGGCAATGGTATTAATTACCGGGTGGTGGATTTATATTTTTCATGAAATCAGTTTGATTGCATGAACAGATATATGGGCAACTCGTCGGGGTAAAACCCCTTATATATATATATATATATATATATATATATATATATATATATATATATATATATATATATATATATATATATATATATATATATATATATATATATTCATTATTAGAACTACCTGCTCAGTCTTGAAATTAGTTGCTAGCTTTAAAGTTAAGGACCGAGGTTTTTTGTATTTCATTAATATGCTTTGGAAATAATTTCGAAATATTTTGTTTAAATCAATTGTTTTCACTTCCTGTTTTGATTCTATATTTGTTGTTCACTTCGATTCAAAAATTTTTAATGCATGAATCTTATTTGGATCAGGATAGTTCAGTACAGGAGGCCAATCAAAAGTTTAAAACTGTAGATTATGTACATATCGAACTTCCTGAAATAATATTTGGCTGCTGACTACTGGCAGTGTTTGTGGTTTGAACTTGACCAACTTATCATTCAATGCTAAACAAAAACAAATTCCAAAGTGCAGTAATTTACAAGATTGCTTGCAATGAGTGTACGGTAGATTATGTTAGGCAGACAGCCTATTTTCGAAATAAGAAACATTTATCCTCAAATAATAATTCTCCAACAAGTAAAGATTCAATAATCATGAAACATTCAATAACATTAGATAATATCAAATTTCTTCATAATTGCGACAAAGGAGAAAACTAATGTGTTGGAATATTTGAGAATCAATAAAAATCCAGGTGAAATCACCCTTAATAGGCAGGTAGAGATTAATACATCTCCACTACACAATATCAAATTAGACTAGTATCTATAGAAGAAGTTCATTTCCTGTAGTTGACCACCTGACGGTCGAAACCGGTCGTGTTTGTAAAAGTAAAATTGTGGAAAGTATAAAATATATTTTACTTAATCTTCGCTATAAGTTTTTTGGGAAAAAGAACGTCCACCGACTCTCCGATAAGGAATTTAAACAAGTACTCGCTTTAGATCTGCAGATTCTTTCTGAATTGATCTGGAAAACTATTGTGCTGTTTGGTATATAAGTGGCATTAGTTTATCCTTAACGTCCCTAGCGTATTAATTAGAGTCATGAAAAGTATTTATTGAGACAAGTTAATGAATGTTGGAGTGCTTCTTATAGCAGTGATAAAAAAGTTTCAGCAACTAATTATCAACTATTCAAGACTCTCTTCACAAAAAGTTCCTTTCAATCGAATTTCTAAAGACGAAAAATTTAATTAAATTCACCTCTCGGCGATAGTTCCTGTTACTAACGAATTTGAAGTAATCGGAATTCTTGAGCCGAGTAAACAACGAGAAAGAACAGATTAGCTCTTATCTATTAGAATCAGTCACAATTTATCCCCGGCAAGTGTCTGCGCTAGACATAAAGTTGTCGGAAGCTTTACAGCTAAACGGTTGCCTTCATAAGGCGAACCCTCTCAAGATCAGTTGGATTTATATAAAGGTAAAAGCTCGAATAATCCCATTTCGGAATTTATTCGGTAAATTATGCAGAGTAAATTAAGCAAAACGCCCCCTTCTATCCTTTGAACTCTTCGGGAACGAGCGTTTCCATTATCTCGCCTACCTTCGGCCGCAGCCCTAGCTCCTACGATCTACCTCTAATTCAACCACTAAATTAACAAACTGAAAGAGAATCGATTACGTGAATTCCTTCGGTAATCAGTCCTTTCCCAAAGTTCTTTGTACGCAGTGAAAGGAACTCAAGAAACAAAAACGAGTCCGATATAACTGATTGAATAATTTTACCGAATTTTCTTCGATGAGAAAGCAGCAAGATAGCTTCTTTTCAGAACGGGAATTGCATTCGTTTAAATGTTTAAATTTGCCTTGCGTAGAATCGCTTGTAGAATACTTGATACTTTAAATCTGAGATGAACAGTATGCGTCTGCAATCTTCGAAGGATCTGGTTCAGTAGTTCTCAATCTTTTCGAAGTGTTAAGCTACTTTGATTATTCTCGAATAAACACTGAGCTACTTTGTTCTAAGCGGCGTAAATCAAACAAAATTGAATAATGTACACTTGTTTTCGACGTACAAACATATACACCCACCATTTCAGAAGTAACTGAACTGTCTAAAAAAACAGTACTACTAGTGCCATCTGTGATATTGTTTGACATATTTGTTTGTGCATTTAGGACATCGATCGAAAGATGAGTTTTAAACAAAGAACTGCAATTGAGTTTTGTCTCAAACTTGGTTAATCGTTTACTGGATTGAACAAAATGCTACAAACTGCTAATGGTAATGATTGTCTATACCTTACGCAAGTGTACGAGTGATTTAAGCGATTCGAGTTTGGTAGAAAGAACCAGAACGATGACGAAAGATCAGGCCGTCCCAAAGTGTTGTATCTTACAAAGGTTAATTCGAGGTAAGGTTAGGTTTGTACCACACAAACTCACCTACAACCAAAAATTTAATCGAATTGAGCATAGCAAAGAAATCATTTAAAGTGCACGAAAGGACTCAAACTTCTTGAAAACGATTGTTACTGATGGAGAGACGTGAGATTTTCAGCATGAGCCCGAAACAGAGCGGAAAACTGCTGAATGGATAAAGATGGAGAAGGGGAAAACCGAAAAAGTCGTATAGGAAGTCAAAAGTAAAGTTTATGCAGATTTGTTTCAGGATTGTGAAGGAACTATCCACAAAAAATTTGTTCTACGCGGTCAGATTGTCATAGAAGACTTTCTATTGGGTGTTAGGCAGCGATTACTGGCAAAAACTCATTAAATTCGGCCAGAATATGGAGAAAACGGCAGTTAGACTCTTTTACACGATAATGCCGTATCGCTTCGTTCAAGTGTTGTAACTGAATTTTTGATCATAAATCACATTATTGCTTTGCAACATTCAGCCCATACACCTAATCTGCCTCTGAACGACTACTAACTGTTCCCTAAGCTACATTTGAAGATGAAAGGAAAGCGGCAAGATTCGATAACGACCATTCAAAGTGCGGTGAACGACGCGCTAAAGACCATTCTAGAAAAGAAGATATAGAAGTCGTTCGACAACCTGATGGCGCGTACAGATCTATGTATCAATGCAGAAGGCGAATACATTGATTGATGAAAAAGATTTGTATCTACATTAATACTGGTTGTTTTAATTTGGGGAGCGTATTTATATTTTACTAATTGAATAATAATATATACTTATGATGAACTGCAAACAGAGAGGTAGTTCCTGGAGAAATTCTAAGACATAATGAGAACTGCTCGTCAGTCACATTCAATGTATGTATGTAAAAGAGCAGTTCCATCCTTTTTAAAACAAGCTACTCGGCGCGGCACATTTGCAACTGATTTGCAATGCGCCGAATATTTATCGAAGAATTATCTTGAACACAGTCTATAATGTTCTCCACATTTTGTATGTTAACTTGTGGAGGGAGCACATGCTTTGGTTCAAGTGTTCCCGTTTCTGTCAGTTTTGTAAATATCGAAGTAAGGACTGTATTGATTGGTATTCTCTAACAGATTCTCGTTGAACATATTTTCAATTTGAGGAATTCAAGGTTTTAAACCGATAATTATCTATCGAAAAAGATATTTTGGCATTTATCTACCAAAAGCAACCCAATATTTTTGATAATCGTTTTACTATGATTATGAATGCCAATTTCTGTACAACAAGATATGTATTTCATCCCACCTATGGTAACATCATAGTATCGCTCTCTTATGTTATGATTTCAGGACTTGGTAGGATCAAATTCTTGAAGCTGAATTTCTCCAAATTTGAAAGAAATAATTCAAAAATCACTCAAAATATGTCACGGAACTCGGCGACTTTTCAAAATCTTGGTAGCTCATGCCGTTCTCTAATATATATCAATCAAAAAGCAAAAATCAATAATTCAAGTTAAACAAGGATAATTCATGAACGAAGCGAGCTAGACCTATGTGTTAGATGTTTTGTAATTGGAATAACATGTGTTTTCGAACCAGTCATCAATATACAGGGCGTTCTATATCAAATAACAAAGTAATGCACTTTCAATCAAAGGGAGTGCCATTGATATTTTCTTTATAGAGGCTTTGACCAGCTGAATGAACTACCACAAGTTCAGAACGATATCGTTATTAGTTCTCCATAAATGTCCAAAAGACCACTTAACTTGGGATACCCTGTTATATATATATATATATATATATATATATATATATATATATATAATGCAACGAAAAAAACAGGTTTATATCTCAAGATATTCATTTTGATCAAAATGCAAAAACAGGTCAATTTTTGTTTCAAGAGAGACATCTTTTGGGGTACAATACTTGCCTGAAATATCAACCCCCTAAGCGGGTGTTGTAATCCTTGAACATTTTGAATAGGGAAGATGGGTCGAGACTGTAAAATATACAGGGTGAGCAACTGAAAGATAGGGAAGACTATTTCCCTGAGACTATTCAAGTTTCAGTGAGGTAAAATGGAACAGATCCATGATGATCAATGGCAGTCGACATCAAGTACCATCCTCATCTCGAATTTCAACCCCTGGAGCAGGGGTGACAAACCTTGAAAATTTGGAAGAGGGTAGATGTGTCGATTGATAATTCGAAAGAAAGGTATTATCTTTGTTTGCATTCCCGTGAAAGAAATTTCATATTTGATTGAAAACTGTAGAAGATACAGAGTGAGCTACTGAAAAATAGCGAAGACTATCGCCCCAAGACTATTGCAGTATTAGTGTGAAGAACTGGAATAGATTCATTCAGATCGAAGATGACAACCAAACTCTGATCTGGAATGAATCTGTTCCATTTTTTTGCACTAATACTTGAATAGCTCAGGGCGATAGATAGTCCCCTCTATTTTCCAGTAGCTCACTCTGTATCTTTTTCAGTTTTGAATCAAAAATGAAAACTCGTTCACGGGGATGCAGACAAAGATAATATCTTTCTTTGGAGGTATCACTCGACCCATCTACCCTCTTACAAATTTTCAAGGGTGGTCACCCCTTCTCTAGGGGTTGAAATTCGAGATGAGGATGGTACTTGATGATGACTGCCATTGATCAACATGGATCTGTTTCATTTTACTTCACTGAAACTTGAATAGTGTCAGGGAGATAGTCTTCTCTATTTTTCAGTTGCTCACCCTGTATCTTTCACAGTTTTCAATTAAAATGGGAAATTCGTTCAAAGGGATGTAGACAAAGATACCACCTTTATTTTTGTATCCCAAAAGACGTCCCCCTTGAAACAAAAATTGACATGTTTTGCGTTCTGATCAGAAATGAATGTCTTGGTAGATATAGCCTCTGTTTAGTTTTCGTTGAAGCACCCTGTATACTTCATATGACTTGTGTGACCATCGTTGAATCAAGTCGTTGATTTATCGCTCCGAATATTAACGCGAAAACGTTGTGTTCCGTACGATTTAATTTTTCATTTCATTCGTGCTATTGTGGGCCTTAGAAACGTTGCAGTGTGCCACTGCATGCTCTGGTGTTTGGTTTCTGGGGCATACTCAAACACTGAAGGCTCGTTAGTATTAGTTACACGTTCTAGAAATTCTAAAAATTCAAGAATCCTTTCCTTTCTGCGATCCTATTTGGAAAAGGGTTTTCGGAACCATTTAACACAAATTTTTCTCATCTTTAAATTATTGGTCAAAATCTGAGCATAGGAGGTGTGTTTCAAATTCAACGGTTCCTCGATCATTCTGAATATCAACCGTTGATCTGAACGCACAAGAACCCGGAAGTCCTTCGGGGTTCATCTTCAATCGACTTTTTTTCTTCTGTAAATGTCTCGAACTTCCAAAAAGCGTTTGAAGTTGATAAAATACATTTTTCTCATATGTTTCTGTTGCATTGTGTCCAAGTTTGAAACAAAACACTGTTTCTCAAAATTAATGCCACTCATGTTTAGAAGGCACGAGATAAAACAGTTTCACGAAAACTAAGGCTAAGGACAAAAAAATGACTGTACCGAGTTCAAAGTCATATTGGAGGAGTATCACATGTGCACCTGACGTTACTCAAAGACTCTTATCTTAGGTAGCGACGTTGATAAGTAGATAATTTGCTGAAAAAAATCGATAATGAATCCTACTCTAACATCCCAAACCATAGTTATTATCACGATCCGATGATTATTCTATTAGTGTAAAATTCAATTCACCTTCAATGTCACTGCCGACAGAAACATTGTTACCTTTCGTGTACTATTCGGAAGTTAGCACCGATCGATTTATAAGGCACATTTTTCGAGTTTCATTAAATTGAAAGTCGTTCTACAAAGAAAGCAAGTCCCGTGCTTCAATTAATATTAATTCCCCTCCACTGAATCGTGAATTCGGAATGGAAATTACGTGACCTTTAGAAAAATATTTTTTGAGTTGATTACGGCATTCGCTCCGAAACTCGTCTTAAATTATCGAATGATACCGTTCTCCGAGTATTGTTTCGTTGAAAGAAATTGAGAATTTCATTTCATAAAATATGGACGAATTTGTGTAATTTTCGCTAAATATTATTATTGATGTTATTACTCAATAATTGAGTTGAGGGGCCGACCCCATCCATAACAACCGTGTAATTCGATATTCATTCTAATGATATCAACGGGGCTATCGTGTTCAATTAGTAAATGAAACCAGAACTGTGCAACATTGAATATGATCATTATATCCAGAGTAGCCTCTCTGGAATTTTTCTTTTCATTGATCCCTGTCCGAAAATACATAACATCTCGTATAGGCCCCTCGACATGATTTCAAGGCTTGTTGAACTATGCGCAACCAATCACGCGTGATCAAAGAGATTTTTCAATAAATACGGGTGGAAGAGATACTTGAGCACGGTTGAAGTGTCAACAGCTAGTAGCCATTAAACGAGAATTAGAGGCGCTGGGTTGGTGTTGGCTAGACGTACAATGAACCACTGGTTATAAATTTAATCTCCAACTACGTAAACTTTGCAGATATGTGCTAGAATTCGGGATATAATTTCCAGCGACGAACAATGCCCAGGTCATTAGTATTCTTTTTTGTTTTTCGTGTCAACATTAATCTTGAATAAAAGCTACGCGGAAAAAGATTCATTTTTATGTGACAGCTGATAATTTCGTTATTTGAGCCTGCTTTACATACTACAGGGGCTCTCAATATACTTGAAGCACAAATGCTGGGTTTTACTATGTTTTATGATCAAAAATTTAAACACTTTGTAGTTTAGAATTCGCGTTCATTCTTATAACAGATAAAAGTACGAAGTATAGAGGTTTTTTAACTCTTGTAACAGCAAGGGACTGTTGAAAATTAATGGCAAGGTATTTGGAAATATCGAATATGAGATCTACATAAATTGGTATGGTGGTTCAAAATGATGGAAGAGAATTTTGATGATTTCTAAAGATTTAAGGTAATAAAGTTGACAATGTCAACAGAAGCGGAATGTAATTTCAGTAAGACAATGCACCTCTGCATTTCGCGAATGATGTGGTAAAACATCTAAATGACATATTTCTGCTACATTCAGCTAAATAATGGATTCTTAACACCGGCCTGCGCGATCTCCCGACCTTACGTGTCTGGCCTATTTTTTGTTGGGTTCTCTGAAGAATTTTGTCTATGGTGAAGAGATAGTTAAGGGAGTACCTAATCCAAGAATTGAGGAAGGTTGCGATTTTATTCAACATCAACCGTATGTTGTTAGAAAATTTTGAAAATATGTGTACGAGTGGAAGGGGAATTTTTGTTTTGAAACTGTATTAAATTAATTTTTGTTAGTTATATCTTATTCCGTTAATGGTTGATCTGTTTTAATGTTGCCGTTCTCGAATGAATTCCTCTTTTTATATTCATATTTTTGATTGAGTTTCGTTATTAATTCACAATTAACTGGTGATAAACATTAGCCGGCTTGATTAGGATATGTTCTTGTCAAATAAATTTTTTATGCGAATAAACACTGCTTAAATGGACCAGGTCGGTTAAGATAGACTGGTCCAATTTATCAAACTTTTTCCTGTTTGCTACAGATGACTGAACGAAAATATTTCAAATGGAAAGCAGAAGATCTACAAAACGCTTTACATGATTATGAGAATGAAGATATTGGTTTGAACGAGTGTGTACGATTACACAATATACCTAAAGCTACAATGAAAAGACATTTCGATAAAGGTGACTCGGAAGAACAGGTTCAAATTATTAAAGGCAGATCACCGGTGTTTGACAGTAAATTTGAAAATATACTAGTACATAACATATTATTGTTTTGGTTCGTCCACACATTCCAGATCTTAGGAGGCTTGCTTAGATTCAGATTCAGATTAATTTTCATGCCTAATACAATGGATATCACAGTATGTGCACATATAAAAAGAACAGAATAAAAATAAATTTAAAATATTTTTATATCACACAGAACCATTGTGTAAAAGGCAAAAATCTATAAAATAATTTGGAGATAAATTTAAAAAATCATAAACGTTATACAGATCGTTATTTAATCAAAGGCTTTTAATTTTCTTGTTGAACATTGAATTAGAAAATTACCTAACTGAAGTACGTAATTTATTATAAAACTTAAGAGAGAGAAAATCGGGACCATTTTGCGCCTTATGTAATCTGAAAAACAGTACAAAGAGTGCATCTTTGTTACGAGTATTGTGACATGGATGCTGCTACGTAAAACAACCTCGTTTAGGTGATTATGAGCATGCACGAGGCATTGAAATATGAAAATATTAGGTTATGTTGGAATCCTAAGGCTTTTGAAAAGTGTTTGCAACAATACCGGCAATTATTCTTACAGCTTCGCTGCAATTTGAAAATCCTTTCAATTTCACCACCCAGACCCCAAGCTGAAAGTCCATATCTAAGATGTGCTTCACAGAGTGCAAAGTATGCAGTCTTCAGAACGTTAGAAGAAACTGAAGATTTGAGACACCTCAAGACAAAGATATTCTTACTCAATTTTTTTGGTAAGGTGATCTATATGAACACTTCCAGGTGAGCATTGTATCAAGCCTAGAAACTTAGCACTGGATGACTCTGTATGTCTCAGACTGAAAATGATCCTTTCAGTCTTCTCACCGATCACACCCAACCGATTCCCCGAAAACCAACTGAAGGCCTCCGACTGAGCTCCCTCAAACAGCTCACCAGCCTCATCAAGATCGTCACAAGCAACGGAAACCATGGTATCATCAGCGAACAATATGCTCCGATAACCGGTCATACAGTCAGGCAAATCATTAATAAATATTGAAAATAGCAAAGGGCCTAAGATTGGGCCCTGCGGTACTTCTACATTAACTCGTTTTCTATCGGACCAATTACCATAAGCATAAACATATTGATCCCTGTTCTCTAAGAAGGATCCTATAAGGCAGATACTATCCTCGCTAAACCCATAACGACCAAGTTTCATCAAGAGAGCTGCATGAGACCCAAAGTCGTAGGCCTTCATTAAATCCAAAAAAAGGCTAAGAGAGTACATTCCTAGTTCAAAACATCCACTGTAGTAGGACCAATTCAATTATTGCACCTGTTGTGCTTCTGTTTTTTCTAAAGGCAAATTGGTTCGGTGAAAACCGAATATAAGAGGCAATCTGATTACTCAGAATCCTTTCAAGCTTACCAAATTGCCGATAAAAATGGACTGAAACACTGGTGTTACGCCTTCATGAAACAGCATAAGGCAAGATTAGTTTTCGACAATCGAGGATTTAACAGGGAGAGCATTCAAAACTTTCCCGATATTTATGAGTAAATAGTTGACACTTATATGGCTGAATGCTAACATAATATTTAACGTTGATGGGAGCTTTCCAAACCATGCAAAAGAAGCCCCAAAAAATTTCAGTTTGCACGGAAAAAAAAGCAAATTAGGAGCATTAAACAGCGGTGAAAGATGTGTTAATGCAACAATGGTCACCTGTGTAAATGCAACTGGTCAATTTGTTTCGCCCTTGATAATATTCAAAAGAATGCGTATGAGTGATCATACGCATGGATCTCTAGCTGGAAGCTTGTTGACCGTTTCGGAATCCAGTTATATCAGCTGTGAGCTCTTCTGTCATTTTGCTTACGTCGTCAAGCCAACAAAGGAAGAAAAGGTCTTGCAGTTACTCGTTAGGCACACGACACACATCACAAACCTAGAAGCATTAATATTCGTTCGCGAGAAAGACATTTTGATGCAATTACCAGGACCTACTACGCACAGATTTCAACCACTTGACGTGTCATTTTTCAAGCGAATTAGCACCTACTACACCCAAATATTTGAATCTTCGATGCGTTCACGTCCAGGCTGTGCTGTGACCCAGCATTGAGTAAGCCGATTTATTAATGAGGCATATGAACGCGCAGCTATGATCGGTAACGTTGTCAATGGATTTAAAGCAACTGATACCTGGCCTGTAAACCGGAACATATTTCAAGATTATCACTTCGCACCAGCTGAAGCTTTGGTCAGCAATGTTACAGTGCTGAACAAAATTATTCTCCGACATTTTTTACTCCATCTTCCAATGTGCAATATAAGGTACCCCACACATCCCACATCTTTTTCATACTTAGATTTTCTATCGTTGTTGTTTGTAGTACGACAGATAATTTACTTGTAAATGTTTTTATTTAGTTTTATGGGTAAGTTTTCTTCGAGTCGAAAGTACCAACCACTCGGTCCAATGAATCCTACCGGTTAGTTAAATTGTAACACATATCTAATCTCATGAAATGATAATTATTTCAAGTGTTGCTTAAATTATGTTGATTTTCACTAATTTTTTATGAAGCCAAATAAATATAGTCTCATTTACTA
This sequence comes from Cryptolaemus montrouzieri, assembly GCA_013387265.2. Taxonomy (NCBI): domain Eukaryota; kingdom Metazoa; phylum Arthropoda; class Insecta; order Coleoptera; family Coccinellidae; genus Cryptolaemus; species Cryptolaemus montrouzieri. The sequence continues at coordinate 35,807,261 of JABFTP020000103.1, forward strand.
CAACTGTTGTTTGTGCTTTTCTCAGAGAAGTATCTTACAACCGGATTTTTTAAAAATGGTCCAAAATAACAGACTACCCCTACGATCACTAATGAATCACTCTGTATATCAGAGAGATCTTTGGTGTTGAATAGAAGTGAATTTTTCGAGTGTTTCATATTTCGTGGTTGGAAATATTTTATTAATTCCTGACAATATACAGGGTGTCCGGTCCCTTAGAATCATCTGAAGAACGTGTTCATCTATCAATTTCGAATTTTGGAATGAGAATAGATGGATAGCATTATCGATTATACTGAGCATCAGCTACAACTATGCAATTTCAAATGGCATGGGCAGGTGTTAATTATTTTTTATTGAAGAGTATACAATATGTTTCATCTTTAGATAATTCTGCCGATTCCGCGATGTTTGTTGTAATGCAATTATTGATTCAGAGTTATGGTTTAGTGGTCCATCATGGCTATCTGAAAGAAAATCTGACAGGACCATAAATTCATTTAGGCTGAATCGTACAGACTTAGAATCCAAACAATTGCTAATACTAATTCGTGAATAATGATAATTTTATTAATAAATTCCCAAATCTATACACTCTCAAAAAGTGTTTGCTATTTGTATACGCGTGTTCAGGAATTAGACACTGCTTTTTACATCTCATAAAACTCGTCTAAGCAAACATATATAAATCCGAAATTACAAATTTAAAACTCGAAATAACCAATTAAAGTAAAGTATCTTATTAATACTAAATCTCTTTATTGACGATGACGTAGTAATTAGAGTTGGCACTATAAAAACATATCGCTCTTGATATCTTTGATTGGCAAGTGTGAATACGACCAGTTATCGAATATTAAACTTTTTTTGGATACAATTTCTTCGACAGTAAATGAAGATTTAGAATCAGGCATAAAATATCACTTGGAAAATCTGTCGGCGGCTTTACGCAATTACTTCCCAGAAATATCGCCGAAATGTAACTGGGTAAACAATCCGTTTGCAAACCATTCCGTCGAAAACCTACCCATCTCTGATCAAGAAGAATTAATAGACAACTCATGCAACAAGATGTTATTTTGCAGAGCAATCACTGGGTGACTTTTGGACTAATTCAAAAGATATTTATCATATCAGCGAATCAGTAATAGAATATTTATTGCCATTTTGCACGACCTACCTTTGCGAGAGCAGATTTTCGTCTATGACGAACTTAAAAAGTAAACATCGTCACAGACTTCAACTTGAAGACCATTTAAGACTGAAGCTGACTGAAAGACAACTAAATTTTAAGAGCTGTGCAAAGAAAAACGTGCATATTTGTTACATTAGCGTCTTCACCGATACATCATATTATTCTGTTGAACTGTAATTCAAAGATAATAAATGTTATTAGGTGCGCAACAAAGTTCTCGCTGTTTGTCAATATGAGGCTCCATCAGTAAGTGCTGGTCGATTTTCACATATCAAGAACGACTTGAATAAAGATTAGACATATGGTAAACAAACCACTGTGACACATTAGTGATTTTGTTTTTACGTCATATACTTTTAGTTCTGAGAAAATGTCTGAATTTGTACCAAATAATCGTCATTTGCAGAAAGTGTTGGTTTTCTTCTTTCATTCGAAGAAAACGGCGACTGAAGCTTATAGATAGCTCCAAAAAGTTTACGGAGATGCTGCTCTAAGTGAAACAACGTGCCGGAATTGGTTGCGTCACTTCAAAAACGGTGATTTCGATGTGGACGACCGTCCCTGTGAAGGACAAAAATCTTCGAAGACGCTGAATTAGAGGCATTACTCGATGAGGATCCGTGCCAAACGTAAGAGGACCTTCAGCCTTAGGAGTTACCCGCCAGGTCATTTCCAAGCGATTGCATGAGTTGGGAATGATTCAAAAAGTTTTGGGTTCCTCATGACTTGAATCCAAGAGACGTTGAGCGTCCATTTTTCTCCTGAGAACAACTGCTCCAGCGGCAAAAAAGAAAGGGTTTTCTTCATCGCATCGTAACGGGTGATGAAAATGGATTCATTACAGCAATCCAAAGAAAAAAAATTGGTCATGTTTCTACGTCATCACCTCGGCCGAATATTGACGCTGAAAAAGTTATGCTGTGCATTTGGTGGGATCAAGTCGGTGTTATTTATTATGAGCTATTGAAAATGAACGAAACCATCAGAACGGTATCGAACTCAACTGATGCGATTGAGTAAAGCCCTGCGCGAAAAACGGCCACAATACGAGCAGAGACACGAGAAAGTAATTCTACAACATGACAACGCTCGGCCTCACGTTGCCAAACCCGTTAAAACCTACTTGGAAACGCTCAAATGGGAAGTCCTACCCCACCCGCCATATTCCTCAGATATTGCACCATCCGATTGTTACTTGTTCCGTTTGGTGGCACATGGTCTGGTTGATCAGCAGTTCTGCTCATATGAAGAGCTCGAGAAATGGCTTGATTCGTGGATAACCTCAAAAGACGAACACTTCTACCGTCACGGTATCAGAACTCTGCCAGAAAGATGGCAAAAGTTGTAGGTAGTGATGGGCAATATTTTGAATTATTCATTTTAATCATTTTTCACAATAAAGTTGTAATTTCATAAAAAAAACAGCGAGAACTTAGTTGCGGACCTAATGTTTAAACTGAGTTATTTTTTTATTCAGGGATACGAAAGTTTGAGGTCTCTTTTGAAGTGGTACGCAGCAAAAACTAATTGGGAACAACTGTATTGTACTATCACAAGAGATTTATTGAAAATCGGAATAGCAGTTTCTGTTGAGAGACCGAAACTGTATTTTTCTTCGTTTTTGTGCATAATAAACCAAAAAAGCATAAAAAACCTCAGGACAAATATCAGAATTTCCTTTCTTATGTTCAAATTCCTTTTTAGTGCGGATTGGTGATCAAAATTCAATTCCGATATGGCCTAAATATCAGAAACAATAAGGTATCATCTAATAATTTATAATAGTGACCGAAAAAACAAGTAAGCTGCTGCATTGGTATTCAATTTTTTTATGGCCTATAAAGCAAAAACCAATTAACTCTAAATTTACAAGTTTTCAGCAGAGTTATTTTTGAAATGACGTAAGAGATTACGCTTACTCAAAAAGTATTCTAACTAGAAGCTTCGAACTTGAACATTTACTACTTCTCAATTCTAGAAATTCACTGACCGTACTAAGTTCAAAATTCTTCGCGGCAAATTCAAAATGGACCCCCAGTTTCAGTTACTAGATTTCGGATTATCACATCAGCACGAAGCTTTTACAAAACATAAAACAAGCAAGTCGAAAAATTCAAGACAAAATTCAAGTAAAACAATTTCCATTTGAATATTTTTTTGCAGAAACACGTAACAAAGAATTAATTTTTCAGTTATCAAACAGAACACAAAAGTAACAAATATTGAACATCAAATGAACTTTCAAATAAATACAGAAATAGGTGAAAAGATTATAGAAAATTTGTAACTATAGATCACTGTCTTAAATTTGAGTTTCTTCCTCAAAGTGGGCTAAGTCGTCCATGTCAGATACTGGCAGGAAAGATTTTCAGAACAACTGTTTCTTAGCGGGCATATGGGCAGTTAGTTCATTCATAATATTTTCTTTTTTTTCCTTGTTCAGACCCCGGCATGATAATTTGTTAACTCGCAACTGAAGTTTGAGTTTTGGTTTTAAAAAATTTGACTTCTGAATCTCCGGACTATCTATTTCGGTTTCGAAGTACAGTGATCTCGAATTTTTTCTGAATTGACACACCTTCAGATCACGGAGAAAATGTACAGCAGTGTTACCATTGCTTACTGCTCCTTCTTTACGGGTTTGGCAACTGTTTTCGAAACGAAGAAAGTCTTCAAAATGGAGAATGAGTGGTTTATTTCACTTACTGCTCCTACTGATTGAATTGACTGAATCATCGAAATTTAAAATCTCCTTCGACTTATTTCACTTTTTCCGATCAGTATATGTACAGCCTTCATAAAGGAATGACCAGCTTCAAAAAACATGAAAGTAATAATCTCTGGTCCTCATTCTTCATTAACTAGAATGCAACATGCGGTAAAGAGTGTCCAGTTTTTATTTTGTGCGGCACAATATTCTGCCAAAAATACAATATTTTTTGCATTTTCCCCAAGAGACTTTATGAAATTATAATAAGCGCAAACAACATCGGAGAAAGTTCTGCCCATAATAGCCTCATGCCATAGTACACACACATTCTGTCCATGATTCTTCAAGCTCGCAAATGTTTCATTCAAACATATTAGACGACTTATAAACAAGGAATTCTTAGTCACCATTTTCTAAATTATTAATATCTTCTGCATATCAAATGCGAAAATTTCTTTATCTGACCATTCTTCGGAACAATCTGCTTCATATGCTTTTCTTGTTTCAGTATACCTTTTCTTGTGTATTTCATAGTTTCGACAAATTTCACAGTTCGCATCATCTCTTTCATTTACGTTTTCAAGGTGGACATGATTCTTGTGCAATGAACATGATGGACATTCATCTTCTAATGTTTTAGTGAAGCCAATATTTCCTGATGAAAAACCTTTTGTAGGTTTCATATGAAACTTTCTTTTCTGGAATTTTCTCATTCAAATCTTCCCACATCGAGATATCGCTTGTAAGATACCGTCTGTTAGGAACATGTTTCATGTTATAATGAGAAACTACTGAATGATAACCCTCAATATGAGCTTTGATGTTTTAATAATTTCCTTTTGAAATTTGCTTAATCTTTTCACCACGATTAACTCCTCTTTTATCTGTAACTCACTGAAACTTCAGATTTTTCAGAAACTCTGTTACCATAGCATCAGATGACTGTCCAATTGTGTGCAAAAACGTTGTTTTGCTTACGATTTGTGTTTTATTTGTTTTTAAGTCTTTCCCTTCTACCTTCATTGTTTCATTCAAATTGATAGATTTTTCTGCGATTTCTCCATTTGAGTTTATGATTTCTTCAGTATTCTCCCTATTTCTGTCTAGTCCCATTTGATCTATAACTTCATTATGCTTTGTCCCTTCCTGTTCCTTGGTGTCTTTCAGCACATCATTTTGTTCTGCTGTGATTGGTTTTAAAGGTGAAGTATAAACTGCAGAGCACTCCTTGTGGCCGACGGTGACTCTTTTATAGATCTTGACAGGCATTTTCTTGAGTTATTTTCCAGTAAAGAGTCTTTTTTCTCCAAAGTTAAGTGAGTTGAAGTCACTAAAAATAATTCAACTGTCTGGACATGGTGGAAGTAGAATCTTTATTTTAGTTCGATTTTTCTTTTGTTTAGTCCGAGGTAACTCTATCTCTGTTACAGTGTTAGGTTGTAAATTTTCTGTCTCTATTTGATCTGCTCCACCTCTGATTTCTATTTCTGGTACGGATTCAGGTACATATTCTGCTGGTAACTGGTCTTCTTCAACTTCGATTTCTAATATTTTCTCTGAAATATTAGGTTCAATTTGGTTAGTACTGTTAATTCTTATTAAATTAATCATGTCGTCATCAGTATTTTCTAGTGAATCACGGCATTCAAAACTTTCAGCTGATGTTTGTTTTTTTATTCTTTTTGAAATGAGCTGTGTTCAAATTCTCTTTGTTTCCACCAAATATCACCATCATTCAAATACAAACGGCTTTCTTTGCAGCTTTCGGTATTTGTTTCAGGAGGAACTGCTAATAAATCAACAAGTCTTCCGTCTTCCGTTTGATGGACTATAATTTGCATCCAAATCATCCATTGGCGAAACAGGTGAGACTAAATGAAGCTCGACCTATCGCCGTTTCAAGTGCCATTTCGAGAAAACGCTCGCTCTGCGAAATCATTATTGCAGAACTGAAAAAAAGCTTGATTACATCTCCTCCGTATCGTGGTCAAAAGACATACTGCAGAACTAATATGATTTAAGTACGCGAAATAAGAAAGAAATCATATGATTTTACTTTGCACTCTGATTGGTGTTGGTTATTCAATTCAGAGGGTAAGACGTTATACTTTCTTGGAGGATTTGTCTATTCATTGCCAGTAAGTTGACTTACTAAGTTTTTGTTTTGTAGTTATTGAATATCTCACTCGCGGGTATTTACTTACACCAGAGTCATCCTGTTCAAGTAGAGTAAATAGACATACTAGGTTCTATATTTGGAAATATAAAGATCTTCTATAAAGCACGTAATATTGATATATTTTAACTATGAAATGAAAAAGTTACTTGGTTTTTCGATTGATATTTTATAATTTATAATTAAAAATGCATTGTCTTCTAAAAAGTAATTGTTCATAAATTCTCAACGGATTTATATATTTCAAATCTGAAAGAAGCATCTTGTAGACCTCTTTAAGAAGAGTTCAGTGGTATGAAAACCTCGAAAACCAAAGATGTTTACTTACTTGGTTTCTATTTTGCAAAGCAGAACCAGGACCAACAAAATTCAATGTGCTTGTTAATATATGGAGATATCTGCCTGGGAATATACCGTTGTTGAGTAGAATGTATTGCTTGAGGACAAAAGATGTCAAGATAATCAATATGTGAATTTTTGTTTCAGTTTCAGAAAACTATATACTAAGAAAGTTCAAGAAAAAACTTCCAATTGGCTGGTTTCTCCATTTACCAGTGAAGGCCTCTTCAGAATGCTCACTGCTGCTGCTTTCCCATGATTACTTTCATATAATTTGACATTATTTGAAAATGAATTTTCATAAAATAAATAAACCGTCAATATTATTCTCTGAATATTTTTGGTTGTTCTTATCGAATCAAAAACAAGTCTTGAAATAGTACAAACAAAAAGTTTTTCCATTCAAAGAGTTTAAGGCTTTAATGTTCTGGACAAACACCTCCCATCATGGTGTGGTTACATTTCTCCTACTTTTCAAACAAAATTGTACATGCCCATCTCCAAACAATTACCCTTCATTTATATAAATTCCGATGCAACGAGCTACCACTCCCGAATTAAAATTACGTTCAAATCTAGCTCTGCTCCGTGAGAAGCCACCTGCGGAATGCAGTATTGAACGGATCTCTACTTCGTTTCCGTTTTCTATAGATAGAAATTCATGCGGCATTTGCAGTTTATACGTTTGACAGTGCCGATTCTGTTGTCAATCGTCAGGATACCGTTTTCGACACGAAACGAGACACTCTTCAGCCACCATTTTCGAATATAATAATGATGTAGCTCGCATATTTTCCGGCGTAATGAACGGCTTTGTATCAGGAACTTCTCGAATTATTTCTCATTTCGTAGTCATCGGATACGATCCGATAAGAGTTTCTGATATTCGCATAATTGATTGGAACGATGAAAATAGTTTGAGCTTTAAGAAGGACTTATTATTATTATTATCGTGGATTGGTGCACTATCTCAGCTGTTAACTGGATATAATTTACCTTTCCCAGATCCAGCAATCAAAGGGAATATGCTCGATTACAATATAGCTGACATAAAATTTCTCACTATCCTACATGTATTGAAATCTATTTCATCGAGATACCACATCTAATTGATCTCAATAACAAGGTCTGTGTACTTGGACTTCTTCTCCTGGAAATTGTTCATCACTTTGTTATTATTTGGTATGGCGACATCCACCAGCATTGCTGTTTGGGCTGTTTTATCATACACCACTATGTTCGGCCTATTATTCGTCACCATTCTGTCAGTGATAACATGCCTATCGTAGGATAATCCATATGGGCGCCGGTTGATACTTGTAATATGGCTGGAGTTATTCAGAAGTCCCTACTTGTGTGCAAGTTTCTGATGAATAATTTTGCACACTTGATTATACCTGTGAAGAAGGTCCGTATTGGCCAGTTGATAGCAGGCGGACGTCTATTTCTTTCTGTGCCTCTTCGTCAACGAAGATTGGCGATCGGCGTAGCAATTTGAACCTTAGAGGACTGCCGCTCTAAACAGGGACTACGTACTCTTGCCGAACCACTGTCGAAGGTTTTTCCGCCAAAAAGTTCTTCTCCCTCCAGGTGCACACTTCACTTGAATGTTGCCTTGGATGATTAGTTTTCGCAACCTAGGATCCAAACTCAGGTTTCTACTAGTTTGCAACTTTTGCATCTTGATGAAAACTACTCAAGCTTGTTAAATTCTACTCTGTATCTCAGGTTTAATTTCCCATTTGCTGTTGACTAGGCAGCAGAGGCATTTAATTTGCGTGCAGTGTTCGATTTGCTGACCCCTCAGTTATAGAGCGACAGGAATGTCTTCATTTCTGCTGATTACCATGAGTTAGGTCTTCTTAATATTCATTTTGATGCCATATTTTTCGATGGCCGCGTGTACTCGGTCTAGCAGTATTTACAGTCACTTAGCTGTTGTTGAACATTTGAATTTGGGAGGCTTTTACTTGGTAAAATTCTATTCTATAAAGATTTTCATTTTTGAGGTGTGTAAGTTGACAATAACCATCAATTCGCGTCCTCCTTCTTTACGCTTCAGAGTTGTTCTTCTGGAATGGCGTAGGTATTAATTGCATTGACTAGATTCTCCGAGTTCAACACTGACTCCAGCACAATCTTCAGACGCTGATTGTACTATTCTCCTTTGATTGTTTTTGGTCTTGCAACCTGGCTTGTTGGTATCTCAGATATTTGTACCTTTCGCCATCCCTCAAAAACTGTATAATTTCACCATTTAGAATATGTTTCACCATCTATGACTCTTCCTCTTCGAATGTTCAGGGTCTCAAATTTTTCAATTCCAACCTTCATATGGACATCTGCCGAGAACTTACTGACAGTTTTCAGCAGATCATCATATTGCTTCTTGTTCGAAGCATATAATTTGATGTCATCCATATACAGCAGGTGGGAGATTGTGCGATAGTTCCTATCTGTTTTATCCTAAACCCGTATCCTGTTTTATTGAGCATTGAAGACAATGGGTTCATAGCCACACAGTACCATAGTGGACTCAAAGAGTTTCCATGAAAAATTCCACGACGTATGGGTATCTCGTCGTTTTAATCGACGTTCATGTTGACCTGCAGAGATGTGCGGCAGTGTGTCTTCGAAAATTCTACAAGGATTGGATGAATTTTGTATATCTGTAACACTTCGGCAAGCCACGAATGGGCGGTACTATCGAATGCCTTCAGATGATCGAGAAGAGCTGAATGAACATTCCGATGCCTTCCGTGTGGCTGTTTTATTATCACAGAATCGATAATGAGTTGTTCTATGCCCCTGTGCTGTCTCTTTCTGCATCTTCTCTGCTCCTCTGCTAATATATTGTTGTCGACAAGGTGTCGGTGTATTCGATTGGATATGCATGAGGTCAGTATTTTATTTTTTGGCAAACAAGTGATCGGCCTATAATGAGACGGATCATGTATTCTATCGCTCTTGTTGTGGATATTATCTATACCTGTGGCCTTCCAATTGTTGGTTGCTCTAACTGCTGCTGCGATTTATTCCTCCGTTATTCTTTCGAAGTCAATATGTTTGATTTCAAGGCGTTGTTTTCCATTCGTGATCCATTCAGCATCTTTATTGTGTTCTTTGGGGTTCGACTATAACGATGAGCAATAATCGGTCAAGCACTGTGCGTCAGATACTTCTCTGTTATTGTTGGTTGCAGTTTTGTTATTTCCCTTATGAACATTCGCCGCGCTTTGGAGGAACCTTTGGTTTTGGTGTTTCCTTTCAGTGCACTCGATGTATGTTGAGGGCCTATTTGCTGTTGCTTGGAGTTTCTTCTGCAATTTTTTCAAATTTATGAGGGCGAATACTATTTCATTCAAACCAACAAAAACCAAATGAATGTAATGACCGTTGAAAAATCCATGGATACTGAATAGTGGTTCAGAAATTTGAGAGAATATCCTTCCATATAAATAATTGTGGAATCGCATAAATACTTCAGGTTCTGATCACAAAAAAGAATCATAAAATTCTCTGAAGCATCATTGATCACTAAAAATCCATCTTGCTGTTGGTTCTCAGTTAGGTTAATAATGATAATAATAATAATATAATAAATGAACATTCAAAGAGGGAAAGTCATAGATGGTGAAACACAACTTCCAAACGGTGATATTATACAGTGCATGAGAGATGGCGAAACATACAAATATCTGGGATACCAACAAGCCAGATTGCTAGACCAAAAACAATCAAAGGAGAAGGTTCATTCAGAATACAGTCAACGTCTGAATTCTGTGCTGAAATCGATGTTGAACTCGAGGAATCTAGTCAAGGCAATTACCACCTACGCCATTCTAGTGTTGCTTTACTCATTTAGAATAATCAGATGGACTAAGACAGAACTGGATGATATTCAAAGGTAGACCCGAACGATGCTAACAAAGTACAACAACCATCATCCAAAATCGTCTGTGATACGAACAACTTTGAAGCGGAAAGAAGGAGGACGCGGATTAATAGATGTGGTCAATTTACACACCGAACAGATGAAAAATCTCAGAGAATTCTTCTCAGCAAAAGTTCTCACTTCTGACCTCCATAGAGTGGTATCGTTGGCTGATAAGGGATATACACCTCTAAATCTTGCTGCCAGAGATGACCTGCTGAATCTACTATTCCTATCAGATACTGAAAAACAAGAGCAATGGTCAAGAAAGGAATTGCATGGATGACATCACCATGAGATTAATCAACCACACATCGACAAAGAAGCCTCCTACAAATGGTTGATGAAAAGAGAATTATTCGCGAAAACACAGGGATTTCTTATGGTCATCCAAGACCAAGTGATCGCTACAATCAACTACAAAAAATTTATTATGAAGGACGGAACATTACAAACAGATAGGTGCAGAAAATGCCATATAAGATCGGAAACTATTCAGCATATTACGTCCGGCTGCGAACAACTGGCTAATACGGACTATCTTCACAGGTATAATCAAGTATGCAACATTATCCATCAGAAACTTGCACACACGTGCGGACTTCTGAATACCTTCCAGCCATATTACAAGTATCAACCGGCGCCCGTATTGGAAAATGACTCTATCAGATTATACTACGACAGGCCTGTTATCACTGACAGAATGGTGACGAATAATAGGCCGGACATAGTGGTGTATGATAAGAGAGCCAGAATAGCAATGCTGGTGGATGTCGCCATACCAAATAACAACAACGAGCTGAATAAGTTGCAGGATAAAAAGTCCAAATACACAGACCTTGCTATTGAGATCAAGCAGATGTGGCACCTCGAGAAAATAGATATTGTTCCTGTCATCGTATCCTCCACTGGGTTAATACCCAAAACTTTGCATGATAGCCTTAAGAAATTTAGAATTGCATAAGAATACATATATAGAAATGCAAAAAGCTGTAATTCTTAATACATGTAGGATAGTTAGGAAATTTATGTCAAGTAATTGTAATCGAGCCTATTACCTTTGATTGCTGAATCTGGGAGAGGTAAATTATATCCAGCTAACAGCTGAGATAGTGCATAAGTCCACGATAATAAATAATAAATAATAAAATACATGTAGGATAGTTAGAAATTTATGTCAAGTATATTGTAATCGAGCCTATTCCTTTGATTGCTAAATCTGGGAAAGGTAAATTATATCCAGCTAACAGATGAGATAGTGCATAATTCCACGATAATAAATAATATTTTCATCAGAAATTCGTAAAATAAACGAATATTTCGAAAATGATCGAAGATAAAGATGAGGTTACTTTTGCAAAAATATAGCACAATATTTTATTCGTTGACATGAATATTGAAATACAGGATGTTCTATCTGAAAAATCAAGATATGATATTTTCAAAATTACAATATCGAATAATTTTTTTGAGTCACTCCTGTATAAAATGAGGATAATCCATTAGAATTCATCAATGAAGTTATCCCTGGGCAATAAGAAAACGAAAGGAAAAAAGTATTCATCCTCTCTGGCCGAAGGAGCATGTGATGAGGTGAGAGCCTATTTTCATGAATTTTAACGGAAAAAAAATATTGTGACGAAACTAATCACCAGAAAAATTCATTACTGAAAGACGTTATAGCAGTGTTTAGGCAGTTACTGAATATTAAACGAAAAATTGGTCTTGCAATCTGAAAAAACCAGCCAAGATTTCTTTATAGAGAATTCGGACACCTTGTTTACTGCAAAATAAATTGCTGAAGTAGATTTATGTATATGAATCACCCAGTATACTGTTGAAAAAACTTGAATAACATTTTTTTCCATACACATTAGAAATTGTAACATTAAATGTGGTTCTATAAATTTAACTAGAAAACCATACGTGTTATATCTTTTTCTCTCATTTTTGTATTTGGATATGTCCATGATATGCTATTTAGCTTTAAGTCGAATCCACAACAATTTTTGTGTCGGACCATATTATTTGTGAACCGACCATGTAAATTGAATTATGAATTAACTCTGATATTTAGTTTTTTGAGCATTGAATTGAAAACATTCGGAATGTTTTGCGTATATTAGCACCAGTATACCTACTAGATGAAAACATAAACTATTCAGAGAATTTCTAGGAAAATTCACATATTTGAAGAACATTGGCAGGCGTGTTATATACATGTGAGAAGAGAGAAAATTCTCGTCTTATTTCATTGAAATGCAATGGTTTATATTCGAAAAAACGAATCGTAAACCACTAAACGAGAAATTCTGGACTATGTCCCTGCATTCTACACGAAAAAGTGCATGTAGAATGTCAAAATAGTTTTCACGTAATTTGATAGCAATTATATTATATTATTGATATATCTCGAAAGCACGGAAAAACGAGTAATCCGGAAAAACTCGAAAATAAAAAAGGTAACTGCAATTTGTTTTCACCAATGAATTTTCCAAGAGAATCGGAGACAGAACTGGCGGGGTAGTTTCTCTATTTCTCATCCAAAAGTTGAATAAGAAGTAGAATCGAACATTTTTTGAAAAAAAGAAATGAAGAGGTTTCTGACACAATGAAGGTTCAGTTTATTATAATTGGAAGTTTTACGGGATGAATGAATCACTCTGTAAATTTTTATGAAAGATTAAAAAGATGAATTGTGAAGATCTTTAAGAGTAAGCTTCTCAGCAAATTTGAGCCAAATAACAGAATTAACATGTAATCCTTTTTACAAAATGAGAAAATAAATTAAGACTTCTTCGTCAATAGAGTCTTGATATCTCGTTCGACCTTTGTGAAAGAGAACAACCTTCTCATTCTCTTCCAAATTTATTAACGAAATTCTGTGGAATATACGTATCGTTAATGTGGGTTAAGTATTGAAAATTTACAGGTATCCATTCTATCATTTACATAGATGCTGCTGAATTGTGGTACTTTCTCTTATTAAGACGAAATCCTTGTTTGGGTTATTTCCAAATCGCAGAACATATTACCGAAAATAATTGACTCTAACTGCTCTTTAATTTAAAATTCAATTATCACAATCCGCTTCGATCCAAATCTATCCAACTTCGATAAGTGCTAAATATGTCAAAAATAAGGGTTTGCTTCCACGAAACGACAGATTAAAGGATCGAACGAATCAATAAGTAAAATGAACTTACCACGCCAAACTTCCCGATCGAACCATGTGAGATTATCTGCCTGGGTGTCGTAATATCCGAGAACTACGTAGTTACCATTTATGACCTGCTCAATCTGCGTCAGAGCAATCCGATCTCCCTGCGAGCTGAACGCCACAAATCCCTGAAAACCGAACTCATGTTATCTATGCCTGCCACTTCACTTACTAGCTTTAAACCTAATCTGAAGACATTGTGTTGCACCAGTACGAGTGATTTCGCTTGTTTACGTAACTGGAAACCTCTCTGTTGAAACTATTCGTAAACTTAGTTCGGGGAGAATATTTGATATGTTGACAGATAAAATATAACGTGTGGAGATCTGAAGACTGGCATGGAGATTGCGTGGTGGATCAGTCTTTTCCGGATGAATTGTGTTGTTTCAAACTTAATTGGTTTTAAAGTGAACTGTAAAGTAACAGATTTTATTTGAAGATTTCATATCTTTTATGAATGAGAATATGACTAATTGGAACACAAATATTAGATTCTCTAAAATTGAATTGACGAGGCTTTTACGTTTCACAATACAAGTAAACGATGATTTCTACTAAAATATATTATTAAATGCTAGACGCGTGTCGATACACAGTATCTTCACCAAGAGCGAATGAATACTACAAATATATCTTTATAACAAATTTTAATATATACTAAAAAGGCAATCCACTCAGAGCTATCCGCACTTGAACTAATGTTTAGGAAATAAATTTAATAAGGGTGAGTTATTTATGTCTACCTGATCATTAAGAATTTCCGGTGAATTCCTAAATCTGTTAATTTCAAGTGCTTCCCGAAGGTTGAGTTTTATACCTCTCTTCTCAGAATGTAGGATTTGAAATTCTGAATTGAAAGAGTGACCATTCTCCCTATGATGATTTGAATAATTTGAATCGGTTTTTCCATTGATGAAACTGCGTTTATGTTTAGAGATTCTAACATTAAAATTTTTTCCTGTTGTACCTATATAAAAACAATTGCAATCTGCACAATTCAATCTAAAACTACCTGATTTATTTTCTTTATTAATTGGAGATTTATAATTCCTGATAAATGAACCTAAATTTGGTGATGTTTTGAACGCTATGTTTAGATTTGAATTTTTAAGAAGGAATTTCACATTATTGCTAATATTGCCTTCAAACTATTGAATTTCTTGTCTTGGTGTTCACCGATTGGATATATATATATATATATATATATATATATATATATATATATATATATATATATATATATATATATATATATATATATATATATATATATATATATATATATATATATATATATATATATATATATATATATATATATATATATATATATATATATATATATATATATATATATATATATAGCTAATTTTATATTTTTCTGATGTAGTATGCTGCTAACTAAATTTGCATCATAACCATTATTTATTGCGATCTATCAAATTCAATTCTTTGAAATAATTATCAATAGACATCGGTGTAATCAAGAGTCTATGAATATAGCTATTAAATGCTGCTAAATGCTTACCAACTTTATGTTGGTAAGGATGTGCCGATGTATAATGAATTGTGATATCTGTATGAGAAGGCTTATGATAAATTGAAAACTGGTGTTAATTATTTGACCTTGTTTTTGTTAGGTCAAGGAAATTGATCGAATTGTTCTGTTCTATTTCAGAAGTGAATTTTATTTTTGGGTGCAGGTTGTTGATGAAATTTTCGAATACAGTGAACTGTCTGTTTGTTCCTGTGAAACACACAATAATGTCATCCACATATCGATACCATTATAGGAGATGTTTACTACGCGGGTGTTTATGAATCGTTTTTTCTATGTTATCCATAAAGATTTCTGCTAAAAGAGGGCTTAAGGTTTTTCCCATATAAGTCCCTCATCACTTTTATAAAAACAATCGTTTAATAAAAATAATTTTGAAATATGCAAATATCTAATATACCGTTCAAAACATCAACAAATTTAGGTTCAATTATCAGGAATTATAAATCTTCAATTAATAAAGAAAATGAATCACGTGTTCTTCATCTTTCGTTCATGAACAGTGACAATTGGCTCAGCTCAACATCTCCTATCACGAAAATACAAGATTGTATCTAAAAATTTAATTGCTCCTTTTTTACGGGATGCTTAAGTTAATAACGAAAGAGCGAACAGCGAAAACGAAATAATTATAATGAATGTTCAAAAATACCACCATTCTCACGAACACAACATCACGCACGATTGATGGTTCCCCTGACAACATTATTTAACGGTTGGACTGTAATGCCTGCAATAGCCTGTTAAGCTGTAATGCCTGCAATAGCCTGTTAGGCTGTAATGCCTGCAATGGCCTGTCTCAAACGGTTCTCCAATATTTGTTGGGTTTTAACAGGTGTTCGGTAAACCTCATCCTTCAAATGGCCGCACAGGAAGAAATCTAGCGGACTCAAAGCTAGCTTGTCGAGATACCGCAAAACCTATCTTGTATTTTGAGGAGGTGCACCATCTTGTTGAAAATATATATTTCATTCGCAACAGCCAATGGCAACTCGTCCAATGCATCTTGTATTTGGGCCCTCAACAATTCCACATATCTCTTCCTTGTCGATGAACCTTCAAAAATGACAGTCCCTATTAAATATCTTTCCATCATCCCCATCCAGACATTGAACCCAAAAAGTTCTCCATTTTGATATATGTGCCCATTTTGTTGCGACCAGTACTTGGTATTTTGCCTATTAAACATCCAATGGTCGTGAAACGTGATTCGTCACTGAATAAAATCTTTTTTCAAGGTACTCTTCACAGTACTGGAGTCGCCTAACACTATCGTTAATATACAAGTATTGGTGTAGTTGATATTTAAGTGGCCGGTTCTTATTTTCACAAAATTCTCCAAGCGTTTGGTGAAATATTTCAAGCTTCTCCGCAATTTCCCCTATTGATGTCGTGGGATTAATATCAACAAATGTCACTACGTTTACTTCGGTATCTTCCTCTTCAGCAGGTTATATTCAGATGAAGTCGTTCTGGATAGCGCTTTTCGTATAATTGTTCAGCGTGAACGCTATTTTGCCTGCACTCTCCATTAATAAGGAGAATATCGACTTTCCCATTTTGGGTATATTGATTCATACTCTAAACTGAATTCACTAATTCGCAATGCCAATGATTTACAACAATGGAATTTTGACATGTCACACTGATATTTTTATGATCACAGAATATTATAATGAACAAAAATCTTGCATCGCTAACGTGGTGATTGTTATTAGCGAATGGGGAAACTCTGCAGAAATTGCCAAGGTACTTTTCACTAGAACTATGACATTTGTCATATTTTTAAAACGATTGTCGAAATTTTTTCGCAAATTGTTCTTTAAATTAAACAAGAACCACGGAGAAATAATATATGGGAGATGTCAACCGAAATTATTGGGTTCATAATGATTCTAGAACATCTATAGATCATCGGCGTCACTTAGAAGACCGAACCTAGCCATCGGGGCTCTCTCGGTCAAACAGAAAGGAAATTGTCTTGTTGAGTTTGAATATTGAAGGGATTTTGCGGTTATAATTCAAAATTGGCAAGCAAGAACAAGAAAGCGATTATGTTTCAGGAGACTCACACTGCGACGGAAGAACATCTCCGCGAAAGAGGAATTATCGCAGGTTAAGTACTTTTTGATTACCTCCTTAGTCCTTTTTATGGCCTTGCTTGCTATGTGAAATCTTTTCTTAAATTCAAGTGTGTTTAGACATATAAGAGTCAGATATGATTATTGAAATATTTTTCTGCTGGTTTCTTTTTCCATTATTACAGATTCCTGCCCCAAACCCCCTTCCTTTCACCTTGTTTTCGTCTGGAAATCATGGAGTGCAGAGGATTGAATCTGCTAAGCAGAAAAATCTTTGGTACTCTTTATGTACACACGACACTAACACAACATAAACAGACAAGGTATTGCTAGTGCAAAAGCGACAGGAAAACGAGTGTTTTTTTCAGGTTTTTTCACTCGTTTATTGAGTCATACGCAAAATAGTATGGTTCCCCTGTTACGTTTTCTTGAGCTCACACTTGTGTTTTTCTGACACACACCAAAATTATAGATATAAGCATTTATTGTAAAAACTGTAAATACAATTTTTCGAAGTTTTGTAAATGTAAAATTTATTATATTATGTAAAATAATAGGATAGAATACTCATTCAATGCACACATTGTAACTAAATAAACACCTCAAAACAGTCTAGGGAACACTTCTGAATATCGATATATTGTATCCAGAACGATCAATATGGAAGATTTTTTTAAAGGAATGAACACCTGCATCAATTTTTTACCAAATTATGTAGAGTGCCGCAACAGATTTCAGTTTTTTTTACATAAAACTGAACAAGCGATGCTGCTTCATAATCATTTCATGTATTCAGTGTTTGAAATGAGTTAGTTGGCACTTTGTTTCTGTTGTAAGCACAAATAAAAGATTCAAGTTTTGTGATTCGACCATGGAAAGACGACATTTGACTAGAGAAGAGATGTAACGAGCCGTTGGCATGCTCCAAGCTGGGAGCTCACAACGGGAAGTATCCAGGGTTCTGGGAAGTAGCCCGAGTATCATAAACCGTTTATGGTCGCGTTTCAATGAAACAGGTAGCGTAGAAGAACGCCATACAGGTCGTTTCAGGCTTACTACAGTCGCCCAAGACCTATTTTCGGTTTTACAAGACAGAAAAGATCGTACTACCACAGCATCTCTATTAGCTCAAGAGCTATCACGAGTTCATAATGTACAAATTTCCGACCAAACTGTGAGAAATCGACTGCACGAAGGTCAACTCCACTCCAGACATCCATTAAGAGTTCCACAACAGACCCATGGAAATCGCGCTGCTCGTTTAGCTTGGTGCCAAGAACACGTAAACTGGGATCAAGAGAGGTGAGCCACAGTTCTCTTCAGTGATGAATCTAGATTTAGTTATTATCCCGATTCGGGAAGAATTCGAATATGGAGGGAACCTGGAAAGCAAAACCGTCTCCAACATGCTCGAGAAGTTGTTAGACAGTGATGTTTTGGGGAGGTATACGCCTTGGTGAAAGAACTGACCTCGTTTTCATACAGAACAACCTCACGGGAAACTCTTACGGAAATGAGATAGTTTTAACTGTAATGGTACCGTTTCTCCAAACAATGGGTAAAAATCCACTCTTTCAACAAGATAATGCCCCTCCTCATCGTGCAAGAGTTGTCTCGAACGTTCTTGAAGAGAATGATATCGATCTTCTACCGTGGCCATCCTGCCCCCTAGATCTGAATCCCATCGAGCATGTGTGGGACACCCTAAAAAGAAATCTCCTGTGTCAAAACAACTTTCATCATGAACAGGAGCTTCGATTAGTAGTTCAGGGGGCTTGGAATGACTTAGGTCAAAATGTAATAGACAATTTAATATTGAACATGCCGCGACGATGCCAAAGTGACATTAATAACAGAGGTGAACCTTCTGTGTACTGAAAAATATAAGTGCTTCCATATCGTTTCGAATATATTAGTTCAGGATTATTTTTTGTTTTACCAAATTTCGTCATTTTCAAATTTCAAAATTTTTTCATAATAGGTGCTTTGAAGAAGTCAAATATTATTTTGTTTTCTTGAGAATACATTATATACAATACATCCTAACAAGAACCGAAGGATTTCTATAAATTCGAATCATCAAATTCATATTTTTAAGATATTGGTAAGTGCTCCTAGACTTTTTTGAGGTGTTTATATATACTAGAACCGTTAAGAATAGAGTGACGTATTTGTAATAAAAAAAGGTGAAAAATACTGCTTCTGTTAAACCGGGTGGCCTGATATAGTTGTCCTGGAAGAAAACCCACTTCTGAGGAAAAACTGAAATATAAAACTTAGACATCCTGTAAAAATGAGCAATTGAGGTTTCAGATACTATCTTGTATTTTCGTGATAGGAGATGTTGAGCTAAGCCAATTGTCACTGTTCATGGCCTTCTGGAACGAAGGATGCAATTTAAAAGATTGTGATTTGCTTTTCTATAAAAAATATGTTAGAAGGTCGTAGGATATAATGAACAATTGAAATAAGCAAAAAAATACAGGGTGTCCCATTTGAAAATCGAAACTTGATATGGTATCCAGCATAACCGGGAACGAAATGTCAAACAAAATAATGTTATCAAATTCGAGATGTTGTCTTCTATCTGATTCCCAAATTGCATCAAAATATTCCAAATAGAAAAAAAGTTTCAGGGGTGGCCCTAGCTTCAGTTACATGTGATATGTTTGCGAGTAGTGGGTTTGCAGAGAACCCATGACAAGACCACTAATGTTAGATGTATTGATGATATATTAACTAACATAAAGGGTGAAAGGTCAGAGGTTGTGCAGGGTCATGTCTCCAACCATTGTGGGCAGACTTTCTGTTTTCAGTATAATGCTTTTAATAGTCAATCAGTGAAAAAATAACACGTCGTGAATTTACAGCAAACCAGATAGCAGAATTCAAAGAAGGCTTGGGGCTTATCAGTATTGAAGAATTACATGAGTTTGAGCATCATGATGTCAATAGCATGTAGAATTACTTTTCGCACCGGTTTAATTCACTTTAGAAAAAAGCTTTTCCTTTAGTTACTCTGAGCATTACGAATGGTAAACATAAATTACCTACGACTGAGGTTCTAGCTACTAAAAGACAGCCAGACTTACTTTTCACTTTGTCCAAAGTTAATAATAAATATTTGCCAGCTTATAAAAAATGCAGAGAAAACTATGACAACATATTATTATTTCCAATCCAAAATGAAAAATAACTAATAGTTAACTAATTGACTGGCAAAAACAATCAGAGGGATCCGAACAAAAATCAGTACTCAATGGTTAACCCTGAGACTCTTATTGACGATTTTAATAAGTACTACACATAGATCCAAAATTAAGCAACTCTATAATTTCTACAAATAATAATAATAATAATAATAATAATTACGTCCGGATGCGAACAACTGGCCAATACAGACTATCTTCACAGGCATAATCAAGTGTGCAACATTATCCATCAGAAACTTGCACACAAGTACGGACTTCTGAATACATTCCAGCCATATTACAAGTATCAACCGGCGCCCGTATTGGAAAATGACTCTATCAGATTATACTACGATAGGCCTATTATCACTGACAGAATGGTGACGAATAATAGGCCGGACATAGTGGTGTATGATAAGAGAGCCAAGACAGCAATGCTGGTGGATGTCGCCATACCAAATAATAACAACGTGCTGAATAAGTTCCAGGAGAAGAAGTCCAAATACACAGAATTGAGATCAAGCAGATGTGGCACTCGACAAAATAGATATCGTTCCTGTCATCGTATCCTCGACTGGTTTAATACCCAAAACTTTGCATGATAGCCTTAAGAAATTAGAATTGCATAAGAATACCTATATAGAAATGCAAAAAGCTGTAATTCTTAATACATGTAGGATAGTTAGGAAATTTATGTCAAGTATATTGTAATCGAGCCTATTCCTTTGATTGCTAAATCTGGGAAAGGTATATTATATCCAGCTACTAGCTGAGATAGTGCATAAGTCCACGATAATAAATAATAATGGATGACATCAAATTATATGCTTCGAACAAGAAGCAATTGGATGATATGCTGGAAACTGTCAGTAAGTTCTCGGCAGATGTTCATATGAGATTCGGGATTGAAAAATGTAAGACCCTGAACATTCAAAGAGGGAAAGTCATAGATGGTGAAACACAACTTCCAAAAGGTGGTATTGTACAGTGCATGAGGGATGGTGAAACATACAAATATCTGTATTGCCAACAAGCCAGATTGCTAGAACAAAAACAATCAAAGGAGAAGATTCGTTCAGAATACAGTCAGCGTCTGAAGACTGTGCTGAAATCAATGTTGAATTCGGGAAATCTAGTCAAGGCAATTAACACCTACGCCATTCGAGTGGTGCTTCACTCATTTGGAATAATCAGATGGACTAAGACAGAATTGGATGATATTCAAAGGCAGACCCGAACGATGCTAACAAAGTACAATAACCATTATTCAAAATCGTCTGTGATACGAACAACTTTGAAGCGGAAAGAAGGAGGACGCGGATTAATAGATGTTGTCAATTTACACACCGAACAGATAAAAAAGCTCAGAGAATTCTTCTTAGCAAAAGCTCTCACTTCTGACCTCCATGGAGTGGTTTCGTTGGCTGATAAGGGATATACACCACTGAATCTTGCCACCAGAGATAACCTGCTGAATCTACCGTTCGTATCAGATACTGAAAAACAAGAGCAATTGTCAAGGAAGGAATTGCACGGACGACATCACCATGAGATTAATCAACCAGACATCGACAAAGAAGCCTCCAACAAATGGTAGATGAAAGGAGAATTATACGCGGAAACAGAGGGATTCCTTATGGCCATCAAAGACCAAGAGATCGCTACAAACAACTACAAAAAATTTATCATGAAGGACGGAATATAACAAACAGATATTTGCAGAAAATGCCATATAAGATCGGAGACTATACAGCATATTATGTCTTGATATATATATACATTAATTGTGTTTAATAAATATGCTTTTCTATTCTAATGCAACTTTATCTATTCTGTGAGTATAATCTTCAAGGATTTCTGTTGTTTCAGAATTTACTCTTTTTAAATCATCTGAAATTCAAAGAGCAATTGTGAATTCTACAGTTGATATGTCTTTAATTTTACCGTTGACCTTTATCAATTACATTAATATCGGATTGAAAATTCGGTTTTGGATAAATTATTTGTGCGCGAACTACACTGCACTGAGAAATACATGTGCAGTATCAATGATTCAAATATCCTTTTCGATAGGAAACTAATTATTGACATATCTTTTTTCGTGATCTCCGGACATATGTCAAAGAAATTTGATTTTCTCTTACAGCTACTAATGTTCCCCTCTTTAGAAACAAATAAATTGAAATTTTGCAAGAAAAACCACGTCTTGGTAACAGCCGTTGATGCCAAAGCAGTGATGTTAGATGACCTAGGTTGGACTTATAGACGAATAAACCAAAATTTTGGAGTGTGCAATTCCAATCTGTTTCCAGAATGATCCGTAAGTACAGGAAGATTGGAAGTCATGAAAAATCCTGAGCAAGGACGACCTCGAGCAACAACGGCGATCCATGACCGTTATTCAAGAATTTCATCCCTGAAACAAGAGTTCGCTAATTCACCTTCAAATGCAAAATTCGACAGAATAGTGAAGAGCAAATTAGTGATACTATACAACAACGTCCAAATGAATTTGCTTTCGGCCTCGCGTTGCAGCTCGAGGCCCAACTTTAACCGCAGCACATGGAAGAGCCATATTGAATTTTGCCAGAAAACATGTCAATAATTAAAGACTGATTAGAAACTGACTGAGAGAGAGTATTGTTCGCAAATGGATCGAGATTTTGTCTTTGTTATTGCGATCGATGTTCTCTAGTGAACATACGCCGAAATGAGAGATATGCCCTGTACCACATTTTAGCTACTTATGATTTTATTGGAGGTTCATCATTGATGTAGGTAGAATGGATCATTATAAATAATGGAACCCAGGATGCTCAGAGGATCGTTACAGATATTTCAGAAAAATATGTTGTACCATTTGACTCAAACATATGTGAAAACTTTCTGTTTATGCATGATGATGCCAAACCTTACCAAACTTAGGAAACAAGATCACGTAACCATTTCAATAGAGTGGGCTGCAGGAAGTCTGGACCTCAATTCCATCGAATATTTTTAGGACATTCTCAATAGAAGATTAAGAAGCCAGAAAAACTTGCCAGCTACTGTTAATGAGGTTCATAACAGACTGATCGAAATTTGGGACGAAATAGATCAGAATGGCAAGTCATTGATTCTGAGTATAAATTATAGATATCATGCAGTAATTATCGCCATGATAAGAAAAGAATCAAACTTTTCGCCCCCCCAAACTTTTCACCCCTAAGTACCAAATGACTAGGGTAATCCTTCTCAAATTTGACTTTACCACAGGTAGTTATCTATAATCCTTCATCCTTAGTGTAACTCATTTACACTTAGGTATACCTAAATACAAAAATGAAAACATAGAGATTCAAGGATTACAGCTACCTGGCGAAATTTGTAGGTTAACTTACAGTAGACGAGCATTTCAGTTTGTGCATTATAATGAGTAGTTCCTGCTATTAATTTCTTGGACAATCTCAATAAAACTCTAAGAGAACACTTTATTTGACAGAATTAATCTATGAACAATCTCTCAGGATCTTAATCCAGAGGCAAGAAAAATATTCTGAGGCCTTATTTTGTGTATACTTGTTTCTCGTCTATCTTATAATTTATACAGTACGCCTGGTACAAGAAAAGGTCAAGAATACTTTTTTACTCTGAAACGTCTGGACAAAGAGAAAGCGTATATAACTATCGCATATATTCCGTAGCATAGATAATTTCGCACCGAAAAGTGGTAATAGAACTACGATTTACTATGAATGTTAAGGTCCCTGAATGTTTGTTCACCAAAGAATATTGCCTAATATGTTCGTTTAAATCGTATCAGAGTTCAAAATCGAAGTTCAAGGCGTTCAAGTGCTATGATAATAACTGGTTATGATAAAATTATGTCATGGGATGTAGTAAATCTCTTCCCTAGTGTTCCACCTAGTGATACAGTGAAACCCATCAAGAACGCCTATCAAATTTATGAAGTCAATCCGATAATTCATTCAGAAATCTTACACTTTTTAAAATTTGTTTAGAACAAAATTATTTTAACTTCAATGGAGTATTATATAACAGTAAAAAAGGTTCAATCATGGGTAATCCTCTGAGCCCTCTGCTGGTTGAAATTTTCATGGATAATATTGAAAAAACTATCCAAGAACATCCGTTATTCAAACACTTTATTTATTGGTTTAGATATGTCGAAGATATCTTTTGTTGTTTCACTGGCACAAACAGACAATTAGAGTTATTCAAAATATTCATAAACAAAATTCTCGATAATATTAAATTCACGTTAGAGATAGAAACAGAAAGCTCCATTAACTTTCTGGATTTAACTGATACTAAAATTAACGGCAAATATGATTTTTCTATATTTCATAAGCCATCGCATACAGATATACTATTCACAGCTCATCTACACATTCTTATACACATAAATTAGCAGCTTACAATAGTATGGTACATAGACTCATTAATATCCCAATGTCACATAATAATTTCATAAAAGAGCAAAATATAATTGAACAAATAGCAAACAATAACGGTTACAGTCAAACATGATTTCACACAAAAAATTCAAAAAGCAATCCAGGAAGTATTTCCAAGTATAAAAAGTTCTAAAACAAATTACAACAGCTCAACTTATATTGGTAATCCTAGTCTAAAATAAAAATCATTCCTCTCGCATTATAATTTCAATATAACATTCCGGACTGATAATTCTTTAGGCCGACATATCAAAAACTGCAAATCTAAAATTGATAAAAGTAATAAATATGGTGTTTATAAACTGTCTTGCGGGGATTGTGATAAAATTTATATTGGTAGAACTCTCAGAAATTTCAAAATTTGATTATCCGAGCACAAACGCAGTTTTAATTATCATAAATCAGATTCCCATAATTCTAATCACTTACTCGAAAAAACCATAACTTTAATGATAATTTCAAAATTTTACACAATGAAAATAACAAACAAAAACTCAATCTATTGGAAATTTTAGAGATCAACAAAGAAAAGAATTCAGGCAGGTTACTTAATAGTCAACTAGATATTAATCCTTCTCTTTTACTCAATCTTTTCAATTCATAAAGTAAGCAACTCCGATGGGAACCTATTGTAATATTAAGTAGGAAATAAGATTAATATATAAGGAATAACTCTGTTCATTAGTTTATATCTATCTGATGAAGCCACAGTGTGGTGAAACCGGTGATAGTTTTGTTAATATAGCGAAAATCTAAATACTTTAGTTTCATTTCATTGAAAATATGTATATAGATTTTCACCAAGTAACGACCTCCTCAATTAAGCTATAATAATAGATATTTTGTTTAGAACATCAAATTCTGTATCGTGTACCTCGAAACCAAAATATCCCAGATATCTTGTGCTCTAAATGCTTTGAAAACCATATGTCGTTCGGAAGCCCCAGGAATAATTATTTCACTTGAAACTATATGGTCTATTCAAATACCTACGGCAATATTTGAAATATTCAGTGGCGTAGATATTCTCGCCTAAATGAGTGTTCTAAACACTGATACGAGTTTTTGACAGTTCCTTTACGGCTACATACAGGCTCACATACAGATTTTTGTGACCTACAGCGGGAATTAGTGAATTCCTTGAATTTCCGATTTCAAGCGTATTGAAAATAAGAATCCAACAATGTGTTAAAATAGGAGTATTTCCATTTGCAAATTTGGACTTTTGAGTCTTTGAATGTACATCGATTTGGCGGCTGCTTCTAAACACTTTGTAGAATTGAGAGCCCTAGCGAGTATTCAATCTTGTATAATGAACTTTCTACTGGGATTGAGCCTCAGCAACTCGACGCTAAAGTATTGTAGCAAATATTTTGAATAAAGCTAAGAGAATCGGAGAAAAACAAATATTTGACTGTAACTTCTGAAATAATTTTCCGATTACAGTTTTAAGGACTGATTTGAAAACATATTTTGAATACTTTTCTATTGATGTATCACACGATAGGGGTTGCCTTTAGAAATTTTGGGGTTACCTACCCCCATCCCACCCCAAGTTAGCTAAAATTTTAAACATAACTCAAATAGGTAGCCTTTTCTGAAAAATCATAACTCCGTTGACATAAATGAGTTTCTATTCTTAGTTTCAAATATATCCACACAGTGCGCGGACTTTTGACGCACACTGTATACAGGGATATCTAGCGTGACCGTCCGTTAAAAACTCTTTGAGTTCCAATTACAATATCAAGCTGAAATTTCATACGCGACCATAACTAGCGATTTACAATTGAAGTGAAATATTTTCGAAGTGATACCATTTCCGGTTATACCGGATGTGGGTCATCACTTTGTTATTTCAAATAGTAATCTACATTTTTCATTATACATCTAGAACCGACATTTGAGCAAGGCATGAAATACCCAAGTGGTTGGCACTTATCAGTCAAAACTTTTGACAGATTTAATTTTATTTTTGTTATAAACTCGATTTTTGAGGAACATTTAAAAAAATTGTAGCTCGTACATCTTTAACACTACAGACACAATTCGTGCTTGGGTGGATAGAAGAAGAATTAAGAAATTTTTAAAGCAACCTACACATGTCAAAAGTTTATTGCGTTGTTTTGTATGATTTTTTCAATTTAGTCTTTTTCAAACAGCAATAAGTCAATTTTTTCAAATGGCACGTGCCAATTTTTATATCGCCATCAGATGAAGCGTCAAATTTCAGATGGAATTGTATCAGCATGTACTACACCCATCTCTTATAGTTCCGAAATAATTTGGGACTATATTGAATTTTGATGATTTTGCAAGAACTAACAGAGAATGCTTTGAAATATTTGAATCAAGTAGCTGAACTGGCTACGCTTACCTGATAGGTGGCTAAAATTAATGTACTTGTCACTTCGTTCATTCGAATTTGATATTTCAACAAGAACTGTTGGTAATTTGAAGTGAAAATTTTTGGAAAACACCAGATTGATAATAAAATGGCTGATTATTCAAACGAGGATATGTTTAATCTCTTTTTCATTCATGCCGAATGTCAAAAAGTGTTGGATAGAACTTGAAGGCAATTCAATAATTAATTTACAAATTTGGCGCCTATGAGTAAAACAGAACTTCGAAGGATTAGAAGCAATTTTCTGCAATTTGGAGCAACAAAATACATAGAAACTAGGAGAAAACCAATTCTCGAGGACGACGACAATCAAATTGATAAGCTAGCGTATTTTCGTGCCAATCCACATGCGTCTATTAAGTCAGCATCAATGGATATTGGATTGAGTTATACTTTCATTCAAAGGATCCTTAAGAAACATAACACGCACCCGTATTCTTTTATCAGATTACAAAAATTGAAACCAACTGACCTTCCCAAGCGGCTAAATTTCTGTGAAAATTTATTAATTCGGCTTCAAGAAGATGAGACAATTCTAAAACAAATTATATGGTCTGATGAAGCCAACTGCAATGAAAGTGGAATAACCAAAAGGAGAAATCGACAATTTTGGGCCACAGAAAATCCACAATTTATTGAGGTTATTGATTTCTAGAATAAATTCAGCGTGAACGTTTTTGCAATTTCAATGAATGATTTGTTGGCTTATCACATTTATGAGGAAAATCTTAATGGACAAAGATACCTGGAAATTTTGAGAGGAACATTAGCAAATTTTTTAGATGGATTACCCCTTAACATTCTGAGGGATTGCTATTACCAAATGGATGGTGCATCAGCACATAAAACACGAGCTGTAGATCAGCAGCTAACAGAAATGTTCGAGGATAGATGGTAGGGTAATCAAGGACCAAATTTATTGGTTCCGCGTTCTCCGGACCTGACGCCCCTTGATTTTAATTTATGGGGCAAAATCAAGAGTGAAGTGTATCTTATTCCTGTAAGAATTAAAGAAGAGTTACTAGAGCGCATTCATAATGCTTTTCGTAATATTGATCCTGAGGAAACTAGGAGGGCAACTCATCATGTTCGTATACAAGCTGTCAAGTATATCGAGCGAAATGGGGTCCATATTGAACATTTATTCAGATCGTAAATTAGTTTCATCCTATGACATTTGCTATCATTTATTCGTATTATTGTAATTATCTTCGATGATTGGTTTTCGCTTAGTTCCTACAATCGTGTTAAGATTTCATATTTTCAGGTAATAAAACATAGAAAAATCCAATATTTTTGGTTGAATCATGATGAAATGCGTAGTAGTAGTAGCTAAAACGATTCATCATAACAGGATTAAAATTTTGAAAACAATTCAGGAGAAAAACTCCGAAAATTCGATAAAACGCTACCGAACTGTTTTCCGCTGAAATTGACCCACGCGTTCATACCGTTGCGGAATCCTCATTAATTTTCCAAAGTGCTGCGTTTCAATTTCATCTATCAAATTGTATAATCCATATTATATACATTTTGACCTGAAATACCATAATTCGTCAGCTTCCATTATAAATTATTCGGGCAGCCAATCCGTTTCAATTTCGACATCGTAATTGGTTAATTCAATATTTGAACGGCATATGGATCGTTCCTGGAACAATATCATATCGAGGTTGCTCAAGATATCCCACGGGATAAAAACGCGGGACTAGCTCGTAGTCTGAACCGAAAATATTTGCGGAAGTTATGAAGGCTTATTCTATGAGGTGCGTTACAAAGTGAATGTCATAGATTTCTGAAATAGTTTACTTTATACAAACATATCTGCTTTAACAGACGTTGCATACAAAATGATTGATTATACCAATTTTTCCTTCACAAATTTCCCGGTAGTGAAACAAACAAAACAAAAAAATCTGTCAAAACTTTCCGTTATAATTTTCTCAAACTCATGAAACAAGAAAAGAGTCAACATTTTTCGAATTGGGTGTTCATACTACATCAAGTGGCAAAATTATTGAGAACAGTACTCATAACACTCTACACTGGGTCCATATTTGATCAATAACTTTGTTCCGGTTAAATATATTATGAAAGAAAATGTAGAAAAAAGTAGAAAATGATTTCTTTCATGAGTTATTCTTCAATATGCAGGGTATTCCATTACATAGACACATATTAAAGATATGTATTTCGGAATGGGTTATGGTTCAAACTCCATTATTTCTTTTAATTCTAATTCCTAACCTAACCTATTGATTCATATTTGAGTGAGCGAAAACAATATGTAATGTACAATGGATTCACATCTCAGGATTTTGGAGCCAGTTCGGAAATTCCTTAGGGGTCTGTTTAGGGTCCGCTTCTATTCACACTTTCCGTAAATGACCTACTAGCGAGGCTAAACCTTGGGGGCGTAGCCCTTGCAAACGATCTCAAGATTTACACAGAAATAAGATCGATTGAGGACTGTCAGAATTTTCAAAGAGAGTTGATGATGATATATCAGTTGTGTTTAGAAAACGAACTGACTTTGGACGTTTCTGAGTGCTAGTACATGTCAATTACGCGCAGTCGCCATGTTTCGTTCCTTATTCGGTGGCGGGCTCACGGCTCGAACGTGTTTTCTGTTCTCGTGATCTCTAAGTGCTTCTCGACTCGAAATGGTCGATCCGGGATCATATAAATGATTTTGTTTTACGAGCAAGAAAATGAAGGAATTTGGGAGGCTTTTACTTGATACTATTCGATTATCAATAATTAAAACAAGTTGTGTTTTATTCTGAGGTATTCCAAGAGCTTTTGGAACACTGCTGTTCTTAAGGTTCTGTATTTCGCTTTCGTTCTGTCTAGATTAGAATATGCCTGTGTTATCTGGGATCTATACAATGTGAAATATAAAATTGCTTTGGAAAGCATCCAGAGAACCTTCCTAAAGTACCTGGTATACAAACAGGATGGAGAGTATCCTGTCCGAGGTATATCAGGTTTTCTGTTAACCGATCATTCTTCTGTGTTGGAACTTGAAATTAGAAAGAAATATTTGTGCTGCATGTTTTTGTATGGACTTGTGAATAACTCCATCGGTTGCTCGTTTACGCTTGACAGACTGAGATTTTTGTAGCGAGGCTCGCAGGCAGAAGCAATGTCTTCTTTTATGTCGTGGGAGCTGTTGCGGATGTTTTCTTCACCTCACTCATCAACCGAAGCTGTCACTATTTCAACACAGTGGCCTCTTCGGTTGATATCAGTCATTCTCAAGCTACATTTAAAAGAAACCTATTAGTTAAACTCAAATCCAAGAATAGTGTCAATTAATTTCTTTTCGTTTGAAATGATGAAAACCGGGGTTTTTAATTTGAGCTAAGAAAAATAATGACTTATATCTAAACAAAATGTGACTTCCATTGTGAATCACTCGTTATAACTGTATCATGAATAATTTATTATTCATCGATATGAGGTTTATGGGAGTAATTTAGTATCAAAATAGAGATTCTGAGATGATTTGTGTGAGAAAAAATCAGAAAATTCCAGGAAAACTCGTCAACACAGTAAAAAATTTTGAAAAATATAGAACCTCGTATTTGGAGAAAACATAACTTTAATATAAATTTTTGCAACTGAACACGCTGTATAATTAAAAATAAACTTCACGATATGCAGTATGGTAGCGTCTAACTTCCTTTGAGATGTACGTCTTCAATATATTCAACAGAAACAACAAAGTGATGATCGGATTATTCTAATGGATAGATGCATTATGGCGAATGCGCCAGGGCCAGTTGTAGGACTATTTTGGACTCAGCGTGGCAGATTATGCTCTGAGAAAAAACTGGGACGCTACTGATTTTTTGTTAACTAAAAAGTTTTTTTCAATTATTTTCCAAGAAAAACGTTCTCTCGACATTTTTTATGTTTAACACCTAGTTTTTGAGTTGATTCTAGGAATCCTTGCGATTTCACTGATAAGACCTGTTCTGTGATCAGCGTAGAGGTGTTCAAAAATGATTAACGTCAGTGTCATTTGGGCGTTACTGTTTCTCAATAGTTTTGAATTTATTGGATTTGAATTTGAAATCGGCCATTAGGAATTGTAATACGAATTCTGAGATGAACGACATGCACTTCATGTATGGATGTGCTGACGGAAATGCATTAGAAGCCTGGCAGTTGTATATTGGAAGATTTCCAAATTGTATTGCTCCCGATAGAAAAACTTTTCAACGCATTCATCGACGCCTATATGAAGAAAGCAGATTAAGACGATATAAAGGAACAGGAGGCCAAGGGAAATAAGAACGATAGAGCCGGCAAATGAGGTTCTTGCAATAATTCTTGACGATCCTGGTACCCTTACTCAAAAAATTGCTGACGCTTTAGGTGTCAGCAATGGAACTGTTTGGCAAATTCGTCATGAAAATTTGTTGTATCCATTCCATTCACAACGTGGAATACAAGCACTTCTTACCGATTTTCCTTTCCGTATTGCATATCGCCAATGGCTTCCGCGTAAGTTGATTCAAATTCCCCAATTTTTTATGCTGATTCTGTTCACTGATGAAGCAAGTATTCAAGAAATTCCATAGGGAATTTTCATAATTATCATGTGTGGTGTGAAGAAAATCGACATCGAACATAAGAAGATCGATTTCAACATCAGTTATCGTGGATCGTTTGGATCGGCATTGTGAGTAAGTACGTAATTGGAGAAGTATTTCTGACAGGAAGAATCACGGGGTTTGGTGTACCGCCACTATTTATATATTTAAATTACCGCTATTTTCCAGCTGGCTTTCATAGGAAATCTGAAACAGACGGTTACGAATGGGTGCCAGTTCGGGAGCACACTTTCTCAGGACGATTGGTGGCATTTCGTCTAGACCAACTGCCTTCTTGTAGTTCAGCTGCTCGAGAGCCCTTCTCATAGTGCGGACTCTGAACTTGATTTCTGCCATGAAAGAATTTGTAGGTGGAATGTTCGGTGGTATTGCATTAGATTAATCCAGCACAGAATTCTTTGAGAACAAGAGAGCAAAGAGATCGGCTTTCTCTTTCGGTGATGATGCTATACTTCCGTGTTCTCTAACAAGATACAGAAACGCAGATTTGCAGATATTGGGTCTTCGCCATAGACCAGAATTGTCTAGTCCCGCTTGACGGTTCAAGGAGTTTATTAATTACCCCTTCGTTGAAATCGGCCTTAGCTCTTGCAGTTGTCAAGTTGTATACGTTCCGTATTCGTACGAAGGTTGTTGTTGGATTCATCTTCCATGACTTGTAAGCTCTGCTCTTGGCTGCAGAGGCTCTTTCGCAGTGTTTGTTGAACCATGGCTTTTGTGCTATTGTTCTTTCCATGGAATTAGGGATGTAGAGATCCATGCCTGCATGAATAATTTCTGTCACAGATTCAGTGCACACATTGATGTCAGGATCTGAAAGGCAAACATCACTGGACGGGAAGCGAGAAAAGAATTCACGCAGCTCATCCCAATTAGCACGGTTATAATGCCAAATGTATATGGGTGGTTTAGGTTCTTGTTTTAGCTGCAGCAAAATAGTTCCAGTAGCAGATATAAAGTTGTGGTCTGAGTTGCCTAGTTGTGCTAAGACATCCACTACTAGATCTTCTGAATCTGAAATCAAAAAGAGATCCAAGGTGTTCGGGAAGTCGGTTGAATGATCAGGTATTCTTGTCGGTTCGTCGACTAGCTGCCTTAGATTATGGCTGATTGCGAAAGTTTCAGTCTGTCTTTCTGCTTTATCTGTTCTTCGATTGGAGTAGCGGAGCCAGTTGGTGTCGTGAACATTCAAGTCACCCAGTACAATCATCTCAGCTGTCGAAAAATATGTCTGAATTCAATCCACCGTATCACCTAGATACTGAAACAGTATAGGGAAGTGAATATCGTTCGACGAGCGATATAGACAGCATAGAAACAGTGTTTTATCCTGCAAACAGATTTTAAACCACGCAAGGTCGAAAGCGTCATCCTCCATCGTGTCCTCTCTTTGGCATGCAACATCCGAGCTGGCGAAAACACAGAGGCCTCCTCTGAACCTAAATCTCGTACGTCACTCATACGCATTAAAACGTAAATAAATTGTGTCGGTTGTTTGACTAATTTGGGTTTCGGTTAGGGCCACCACATAGGGTTGTGCGTTTTGCTGGTGGGTTGCATCGACATCCACGTTGTTGTGCCCCAGTCCTCTGATATTGCAGAACTCTATCAAGAGTTTCCTTTTTTTCTAGAACGTGAATGAATTTGTGAATTTGCCGGAGGGGTGCTCGACTTACCCGCATCATGAACCCCTCGAGACAGTCCTGCCCGGAGATCCGAACAGGAGACTTTTTCAACTCGGGATGATTTTGTCCCAGAAGAGCTCATCATGCTTCGTTGCCAATCTTTCCCACCCTGGAAACCGGACTATTCGCCAGATCCCAAAACTTAGCCACACAGGTGACCAATTTACGGGACCTATAGCTGGATGTGGTGGTATCACACCTGGCGACGGGGGTTAAGCCGCCTGCCATTTGGTCACCAGTTTACACTCCCCTCGTGGCAAAGGATGATGATGTAAGACATAGAATCATCGCAACTTCATAAGCACAAATCCTGGCGTTTTTTAAAAAGATCGTCAATCAATGAGGAGAAGGCTGGAATCTATCCTCCGAGCAGGAGGATGTCACTTTGAACAGGTTTCGTAATTTTTTAAGAGTTATTGCTGATACTCGAAAGTCATTGTTTTGCCCTGAAATTTAACTTTTGATTATTAAACATTGGTTCTTTAATGATGAAAGGAAAGACACTACGATGGTACTTTCAAGCGAAGAGTGCGTGTCGTAGAATGAAATGTATAGACTTTTTTATTTATTCTTTTCAACATTTTTGACTCAAAAACTTGGCGTCGTACAAAAAACTGTCAGGAGAGCTTCTTTCCTGAAAAGAAATGGGAATATTCAAAAATAGTTTTTATTATTCAGAAAGAATCACTCGTGTGAGTCTGCATGCCAACTTGTTTGGACTAAATGGAAGAGAGATATCGATAAGGGAAATATTATTCTTGGCGTTTTTGTTGACTTGAAGAGAGCGTTTGAGACCGTTGACCGTAAAAGATTGCTGGTAAAATGTGAGAGGCTGGGCATCAGAGGGACAGTACTGAAGTGGCTAAAGAGTTATCTTGCAAATAGGCATCAAAAGACAAGGGTCATGGGAGTTTTATCACAGTGTGCAGAGGATGGTTGTGGTGTACCACAAGGAAGTATGTTGGGGCCGCTGCTATTCATTTTGTATGTGAATGATTTGAATTTGTACGTGGGTGATTGTTTTCTAGTTTGTTTGCTGAGGATGCGCTGGTGCCGATAAATGATAGTGACTTCGACAGGTTGGTTACTACGATGAACAAAACACTTTATATAGTGCAGGACTGGTTGAAGATGAACAAATTGAAATTGAATGCTGCTAAGACCAAGTGTATGCTTTTCGGATCAAAATCTAAGTGCGGGGAGTTTCGATCTAGGAATTACAAAATTATTATGGATAAACAGCTTATTGATTTCCTCCAAGAGATGAAATATCTGGGAATCGTATTTGACCAGCAGTTGAACTTCTTTAATCATGTTGATTTTTTATGTAAGAAAATTGGGAAAAAGTAGGTTACCTAGGCAGGATTTCAAGAAAGTTGTCTCCATGGTGTAGACGAGTGGTCTATAACACTATTATTGCTCCACATTTAAATTACTGAATTTCATTGCTGATTTCTTTGACGGGGTAGGACATTCGGAAGCTACAGATAGTACAGAACAGAACTATGAGAATACTTCTTGGATGTAGTAGGTTCACTCCTATCAGAGATATGTTGAGGAGGTTAGGTTTTCTGAGTGTGGCGCAGTTGATTGAGCAGTCAAACCTTATTCTCATTACAAGATTACGAATGATCAAACGCCTTCATATCTAGAACAGTTTCTGGTAAAAAGGTCAAATATGATTGGTTATAGTCTCCGATCAAACGACGAATACCACATTCAGAGATTTGATTTGTCTTCAACATAAAAGTCCACATTTATCAGCGGTCTGCAGCGTTTCAATCGTTTGCCTTCTGATGTGAGGACGTCCGCGAGTCTAAGTGTTTTCAAATCACGCCTGAGAAAGTTGTTTGTTTCGGATTAGATGAGAAATCATTTATACAATTACGTCAATTGACGTAATTATTACGTCAATGCATTTTATGTTATTGTTTCTAGCTTCAGCTGAATAAACAGTCTTATTATTATTATTATATTATTCACGGAAAAATAAGTATCTTTCCTAACCTAACCTGCGTTATACCCGTACACACTGGATAGTCTAAAATATCGTTTCGTACTGAAAATTATGCGTCTTTAGAAGTAAATTCAACCTCAATATCTCAAGCGGTTCACGAAAAATTCAACTTCAACTACATCTTCCGACTAAATTTCAAAACCCTGTAAATCGGTAACGAAATATTTGCAGACCTATGTTTATATGAACTTTTTTCGTGAAATGACTTCACCAATCACCTCTTCAAATATTGCCGTGTCTTCTGTAAGTACGTTGTATACTGTTTTAAAGAAACTCACCTTATTTCTGGTTAACACTCTCAAAAATGGAAAATATAGGGCATCCCATTTGAAAAAAGAAAATTTGGAACATGAAGAAAATTAGAGTAACTAGTTGCTTCATATACTCATGGTTATGGTTGAATATGGACAGATTACACAGTGGGTGAACACCAGGTATATCTTAAAAATAGGTTTTTGTCACTGTTGTCTATTCAATCGACTGAAGTAGCTACTGTCTAGTAAAACATTAAACTAATTTTAATTGAACATTTTCTAACTTATAGATTGTTTTATTCAATAATTCATCATATCGATAGGAAAACTTTCACGGACATGAATATTCATGATGAAGAAAATGAAGAAACCAAGAAAAAATTCCCGCCCTATAACCACTCGCGAAAAACAAACAGTTCATACAAATTGTCCAACAATGTTCTTCTCTCTACTATAAACAGGTTATCTATTGATTGTGTTTACATCCTATCGTAATTATCAAAGCCACATAATTTCATTATTCGGGGATATAGAAAACATCACATATCAGTCATATTACTTGCCACGGATTTGAGGTTCAATAACTGTTGAATTATTATACGTGCCGTGTTAAATTGAATGGCATTTCGAATTTACGAATAGTTCGATTGGAATTGACAATTATTTGTAAAAGTGATGCAATGTTCGAATAAACATCTATATAACTGGTACTGTAATAGAAGATTTTTAGTTTGCGTGAGATGTACAGAGTGTCCCATTTTCGATGTTCAAGGTCGCTAGATATATGATATACTGCAAACAG
Organism: Cryptolaemus montrouzieri; assembly: GCA_013387265.2. Lineage (NCBI taxonomy): Eukaryota > Metazoa > Arthropoda > Insecta > Coleoptera > Coccinellidae > Cryptolaemus > Cryptolaemus montrouzieri. The sequence goes on from JABFTP020000103.1 coordinate 35,843,909, forward strand.
AGAGAAGTGACCCACCCTTTCTCTGTCTTAGATTTTAGCATATTGAATGAAATAACACAATTTTCATTTCTGGGAAACAATTCACATTTTTAATGAAATTTTTAAGTAATGTTACATATATTTTGGAACAGAAAAATACCCTTCTTGTTTAATCTAAATTCACCTATGTTCTGTATATAAAATAGTCAAATCTTTACGGTAATTCGAAAGGTATTCAACAATATATCCCTGCATTCTACTCAAAAATTCACATATCATAGTCATCACATAACTTTGATAGCAATCGGGAATAACTGGAAAAAAAAATGTGTTTCCACTAATGAATTTCCTCGGTGATGGGTGGTCGTTTCTGTTATAAGCAGCATTTCACATAGCAGGCTTACTAAAACATGAAAGGTAGGACACCTGTTCTCTCAAATTTGATACGCAGATCGTCTGACAGAATTATAAGCTATTTGTTCAAAGAGTGTAAGATGGTGGAAAATGCCCTCACCCAACTCGATTCGAGTTCTTCAATGTCCCCTTTTCAGCACATATACAGAAATTTATTTTTTAATGAAGAAATTGTAACTCAGAAAGTTATATGAGAAAAAGTTTTCGAAGAAATTTGGCAGAAAATTTGGATTTTTAAAATGATTTGGAAATTTTAAATACATTTAAAAAATACTTGTACACTGGATGTTACGAAGAAAATATATGCCGTGTATCTTTGCTCAATATTTAACCCTAAATTTTTGAGATTTCTTAAGTTGGTGAAACTTACTTCTGAATATAAAAAACAACTTTATCAATGGTGTACAAGCCAAAAATACAAACTTCTCCTCAATCAGTTCGATAACAAACTGATCTCCAAAGCAGCTCTATATTGCAAGATGTGTTTTTTGATTATCACGTTTGGAAAGCGATATGTTTCCGAGTAGCACCGAAGAATTTCACAAATCAAAAAATGAAAAGTTTGAGTACATTTCTGCAAGAATCCAAAGAAGGTAAATAAAAAGTTTACTTCAACCACTTCAATAACTGATGTTCTAGATCTCCCCAAAATGATCGAAAAGATTCACATTCAGTTTCTTCACATGCTCATATCAACTTAAACAATCAATTTTATTATTTTGCATTCCATCTGAGGCAAAGGTGCTCGAACGGCCGATCGAGAGTGCTCTTTAAGTAGATCTCGAGAAAATTTTTAAAAGTAGGTAATCAAACTACAAAATGTATTACGTAATGAAATAATACCCTACTAGCGGCAAAATGCGGCTTTATCAAAGGAACGCGTGGTACTTGAACATTCGGGCGGTGCGTTTGAAGGGAACATTCGAGACTTTCGTTCACGCCGATATAAATGTTGCGCCTGCAGGAATTGGAGTTATTCTGAATTGTAACTTGAAGACAATATTACATCGATACAAAGTTTATTATTGAATAGTACAAAATGAGTGCATCGAAGAAATATAAAAGGTATCATTTTAATAACGATTGGGAGGAAGAATTTTTCTTTTGTATGGTGCAGGATAAGTGCATTTGTCTTATTTGTCGTGAGTCAGTTGCAATACCTAGACGTGGTTAGGTTAGAGAGGCATCAAAAAACGGTTCATAAAAACTATGAAACAAACTTCCCGCCACAGAGTGAATTAAGAACAGGAAAAGTAGGTGAATTGATATCTTGTTTGAAAAAACAACAAACCATGTTCACAAGACCAGCCAAACAATCAAAAGCTGTTACGATTGCGTCATTTAAAATATCTCATATATTGGCGAAACACGAGAAACCATTCGAAGATGGATCGGTCGTGAAGGCAGCATTTATTGAAGCGAGTGAGACTTCATTTGGAGATCTTAAAAATAAAACAGAAATCATGTCTGCTATTAGAGAGCTTCAGTTATCTCGTCCGAATATCACAAGGCGTATTGAAATCATGAGTCAGGACATGGCAGATAAACTAAAACATGATATCATGAAATGCACATACTTTTCTTTACAGTTCGACGATTCCACCGATATGACAGATACTGCCCTGCTGTGTATTTTTATTCGGATGGTATGCAATGACGTGTTGGCTAAGGGAGAATTTTTTGACAATCATTCCTCTGAAGTAAAAGACCCGTGGCGAAGATATATATGACTTTTTCTTCAATTTGTTGCTTCTAATATACAAATTAGTGTGCATTACAACCAATGGAGCACCAGCAAGGACAGGATTTTTGTGGCATTGTGTCGAGCTAACGATGATTTTCCTTCATTTTTTTCCATTACAATGCATTATACACTCGGAGGCAAAATTAGCGGAACACTCGAAAATTTAACCAAATTCGAAGTCCGATATTTTTCCTAATTCTCAACCGATATAGATGATTTTTTCGGCAAGTTATAGACCAACTCTTCTGCTTTGTAGAAATTATAAGAGAAAACAAAAAAAAAATTGAAAAAAATTTTAAACGGGGCAAAACTAAAAGTGTTTTTTTTTTAAAAATTCGTAACACCCTGTGGAATTTCGTGATCTGAGTTGAAACAGTAAATTGGCAGATATAGCATCATTTTTGAGTTATTCTTTTTCATGTAAAAACATTGAGAAACTAGCTACTGAAATAGCAAGTCAGTTCAATATGAACTCATGTTCTGTTGAAAATAAGTTGGTGCAGATTATATCAGATATACATCTCAAAGCTATAGCATCTGATATAAATTTCTGGTGTGTTATATCTGAAGATAAATATCGTAATCTAAGGCAAGTTGCCCTTCAACTGACGGCAATCTTTGGGTCAACTTACTTGTGCGAGTCTACATTTTCTGAAATGAAGATAATTAAGTCAAATAATCGCAATCGTGCAACTGACGACCATAGGTCATCATGATTGCGATTAGCACTCAGTGGTTACGTACCATCTTATGAAAAGTATGCTGAGGACATGCAGTGCCACGCTTCTACTTCCAAAGTCACTCCTTAGTTTAGTTTAACACCATATGTAACTCTTTTGTTTTGTAACAACGAATAAACCCGCAATTTTGAATAACTATAAGTTCTTTCATTGATATTAGAGAGAAGAAACTAACTGAACCTAGCCCAAACCTTGACTGAAATAATGTATATTGTGCGGAAAGCTAATATCTAAATGTACTACGGTACACCCTACCTAGGTAGGTAGGGTGTATCGTGTATGTCGTTCGTAAGTAGTCTAAAAATATTAGGGTAGATTGCCAGCAGTTCAAGTTTGAGCACCCCTGATCTGAGGTAATACTGCACAATCGATCTAGTAAGTCCAAAATTATAATTTAGTGCAAATTTTTGAAGGTGAAAATTTCCGAATTTGAAATGATTCGCTCCATGCTGTTCTCACTAATTTGTCTTAGAATTCCTCCAAGAACCACCTCCCAAAGTTTGTAATAGAGTTTGTGAAAAACCCTGATTTGTCTCAATATATATTTCAAAAATTGTCGCATCACCCTACTTTTACGACAATACTATATAAACTTTTAGGTTGGTCATTCAAGAGTCGCTTGGTAGCTTTCAGAACTGTAAAACAAGAAGATATCATTCAAAAGAGAAGAGTTTATGATGGAAAATATCAACAATTTTCGAGTTAATGAAAAATTTAAAAATTCTACCATCTTCCAACCAATCAACTAGCATCGAATGGATACTAATCATTTTCAAAATCGTGTGTTTCCTCCCCGGGCCCTAATTACTGCCAGTATACGTCTCGGAAGATCCTCAAACAAATTTTCGATGTACTCTTGAGTCACTGAGTTCCAAATTTCAGGAAGCAGATTTTCTAGTTGTTGTAGTGTTCTACAAGGCATCCTACGTTGCTCAATTTGCCACACCATGTTGTCCCAAACATGTTCAATGGGAGGATTCAAGTCGGAACTTCTGGCTGGCCATCTTAAAATATCAATTTCCGCATTTCGCAGAAATTCTGTAACTTCTCTAGCTACATGAGGCCGAGCATTATCAGGCATATAAATGTTTTCACCAATCAATACGCACAAGCGTACAACATGGGGTTCAAGGTTATCTGCTATGTATCTGGTCGCTGTCATTCTTCCATTATTCACTAGGACTAACTCAGTTCGTTAAATTTCGATTTGGCGGATAATGCATTGCTGAAACCGTTATACCATTCCCCAGGTCATCTGTATACAGGCATGCGTCTATCGTTGGATACTAGACAGAACCTGGACTCGTCGGAAAAGATGACTTTTGACCATTCTGGAATCCCCCAATTTGCATGTTCCCTCGCAAACTGAAGTGTTGCAGCTCGATGCTCTCTGGTGAGACGCGGGCCGGTAGAAGCCACCCTTGGTCCGATATCGTCTTCTCTGTGCCTGTTCCTAACAGTTTGCAATGAAATATGCTTATTTCGGGAAAGTGCAAGTTCATTTCGTAGCATTCTAGCCGTACAGTGCCAAACTCTTAGTGCAGTTAAACGAAGCCAACGATCATCAACTGGTGTTGTTATCCGATTTCTTCCTGTCCGGCCCTTCTTTCATATTTCCCTGTTTCGTGGTACCGATTAATTGAAACAGTGCATTGGTTAACATTCAACAAGTTAGCCACGTAACGTTGGCTTCGCCCCTCCTCTAGAAGTGTTACAATTCTTACCACTTTATGATCGCTCAAACAGCGTCCAGAACGTTCAGCAGCCATTACAATAAATTCAAAGATTCCAAAATCAATAAGAAACACAGAAAACTTGCATTAATTTAGCGTGAAAACTGAAATTGAATGAATACTGATAGTCGAATAAACTCATTCTTGTTTCAGACGTGTTTGAGATCATATGAAAACAAATGTTACTACATAGATAAGATTTTCTCCTCTCATATGTTCAAAGCCATATGTTGACAAAGAAACTGCGATCGAGCTGCTTAATCGATTGTGGAATCAAGAATACCAGGTGATGCGACAATTTTGGTGGTGTGTGTATTTTCCAATCGCATAATTAATTCTATTTCCACTAAAATGAAACATTCCCTGCAATTTTAGTCTTCATCAAAAATGTTTGATTTCTAACCTATCCAACATGAACAGTTCAGATCATTCTCTGATTTCTTCATGTGAAAATGTCGACGAAAGAGTTCGACAAATATTGCCATAATAATTGTAGCTCTGTTTGAATTGAATTTGAATTTGAATTTTCGAATTGATGAATCATATACAAGTTTTCAATTTCTTCATTTTCAAAATTCACATTTCTTTGATTCACATTTGAAATAGGAAAGTTGTGTGCCTTATCTGTAGGATTTGTAGTGTAAAAATTTCTTCTTAAACAGCTTGCTATATTTTTTGAAAAAAGAACCAGGAAGTTTTAGTGCCTCAGAAATTTTTTACAGAAAAATAGTTACAGCATTCTTTTAAATACATTAACTCTCAATTTCGCCATATATCTCAAAAACGGTGAAAGATATCGATAAACAGTTTTCGCTGATTATGTGATAAAATAAATTTCAAAATATAGAAAAAATCGAATAATCCTATTAGATATCATTTCGTTTCAAATTCAGTCAGTAATTCCACATATTTGAAAATTTCGATGATAAATAGCTTTACAGCGTAATCCCGGATTTCAACATTGAAATCGGCCTTTGTGTGTCGAGCCATAAATGCAACAATGGACAGGTGAAAATCCTCACCGAATATATGTGCATTGGTCCATGGGGAAAAATTAACGGTTGAGTTGATTATAAATATTTGGAAACAAAATATTGTTTCAAGTGAATAATGCCGAGATTCGTATTTATGTCATTGAATATTTATGGGATTTAAAATTAGTTTTTATTGAAATTCGTCGAATAAAATAAATTAATTTATATTAAATTTGTTCGGTTCAAAATAAATCCGAGAAGATAATAATTTGGGCAAAAACTATAGTGCAATTTCAATTTGAACATGCGGGCTGACGGATTCAAGCACTCTTTCATTTATATGTAGGAACTACTGTTACTAACACCTAAAGTAAATGTAGATTTTAAAATTCTGGTTGAATATTCAATGAGTCTAATAATATAATTTCCATAGGTTCTACCAAGTTATATCTTACTACAACTACTGCAGTTGAGTCTGTATACACCAGTAAACTTTCCATTATCTATTATATTTTTGTTATTTCTGATATATTTGGATTGATTATTATTGATGAGTAATATTGATGCTTTATTTATTTTGTAGAAATTCATTTTCAAGAAGATGAAATAAAATATATTTTATACTTTCCACAATTTCATTATCACAAAGATCAAAGACCGGTCTCGTCTGTCAAGTCATTTTCAAGAGTTCAACTACAGGAAACAAACCTACTTATACACAGGGTGCGCCAGAGAAAAGCGGACAATTTTTTTACGTAATAACTTTCGCAATTTTAGAGCTAGACCATTCGTTCTCACTTCATTGGAAATCCAAAAGACTAGGTTTTTCAGAAATTGTATCAAAATTTCATTTCCGGTGAAATTCAATATGGCTGACTCATTCGAAAATGAGCAATATTTCAAGATCGCTGGAACGTTTTTTTCACTGAAATTTTCGAATGGGGCATTCAGTCGATAACTCAGTCTTTTCTGAACAAATTGACATATTGATATTGAAAATATTCCAAGAATTGATAAAAAAGTTGCGTGAAGAATTCTTTACATTCTGATTTTAAGCTGAAATCGAAATATTTTTTTCACCTCATGGCGTTGGCACTCCTGAAGTTGTTGTGTTTTTCATGGATGTTCTGAGAAGACAAATAACCATTATCTAATAAAACCAACCTAAAATTTGAATTCCGTTCGAATTCAAAATGGCCGACTTCTAAAATATTAACAATTTTCCCCGCGCATTAAAAAAAAATGTTCGCGTTCGTAATGAATCAACTGAGTAATTCAACCACTAGATTGAACCTGTCCCATCATTTTTAGGGGTAGAACTCCAATAATCGGAATTGTGCCAATTGTCGTCAATGATGTTTCTCTTCTTCACCATCATATGCACCTTCCGTTGTGAAATCTCTGAACATAGACTGCATGCATTAACTCTATGATAAACAAAAAATGAAAAAATAAAAAAATGACAGAGTTTTAGACGACATCTGGTTTGAACTCGAATTTTATCTTGGTGTTGCTTGTTTTCGACGTTTGAAATTGTTAACAATGGTTTCAACAAATAAGGATAAGCGTTTCATTGAATGTTTATTTGGGCCTGGCTATACTGCTAGCAAATATTACGCTAATTTCTAGACCCTAATTACAAAAGAAATACAAGCTATGATCTTGAGGAAAATTTCGGACAACAGGGTCATTAAGAAGAAGATCAGGATGACTGTTTCCCAAATATCTCAAAGATGCCGACTGTTGAAAACATCTGCGAGAATAATAGTACGACATGAGTTTGTTTAACAAATTATATGAGTTAAAATATTCAACGAAAAGAATCAAGTACTCAGAATGGAATATGACGTCCATTGGCATCCACTACCATCTGCACCTGTCTTGTCCAGCTCTCTATGAATCTCGAAATTACTTCTTGATCAAAATTGTTTCAACATTCTTGAATTTTTTGCCTCAGCTCCTCACAATTATTGAAAATAATACCATTTCTATACACCATTTATTCCAAATGACTCAACAGAAAATAGTCGCATGGATTAAGATCGGGATTATTTGGGGGCCATTGTTTTGGTTCGATGGTATCGTGTAAGCGTTGTCTTGGATAATCTATAGTATAGTGACTGGTATGACATCTGGCTCCATCTTCAAATCAATTGAAATAGTTTTCATTCAGATTCATCTAATTTGGGACACCCTGTACACCGACGGCCAGTAGAGAGGAAGTAGCGGTTTTCTGTGATTTAGTACTGGTTGTTCATTTCTTTGACAAACATTGTCAGAAGAGTATGGAAAAAAATTGTAGAATTTGAACCAATAAATAAATAAATATCGTCCAAAAATCTACTCAATTTCTCAACCATTTATTTTCACCTGGTGGCAGCTGTACTCATTCATGTCATACAGCAAACAGCAATCATTCACCTGCATGAAAATGAACTGTGGAGTTGACCCCTCAATAGTTGGCAACATATGATCGAGAATTATGTGACAATAATTTTCCGAATCTAATCTTATGCCTTGTTCTATAAAAATGATATATGATTTAAAGTTCCTCGAAATACCGGCAGAGACAATTACATGCCTGGAAAATTTTTGTCTTTCCTTATGCGAACGCGTGTTCTAAATCTATTTAATAAGCTCCTGCGTTACTCGAATCTGCGCTCTTTGACAGCTTGAGTCGATTGAAAATTATAGTGCCTCCGAAAATACTTAAGACCCAAATCGTGTCTTATTATTCTTATCACATAGGTTTTCGAGATTTGGCATCTCTGAGACATTTGGGAAACAGTCAAGCTGGTTCCTAGAGTTTCGATAAGACTGACTGCTAATGCAGAAATTCGCTGAATGTTATCTTGAAATAGTGAATCGAGTTTGTAATACAAACAATGTAGAGTTGATGCTTGAAACACATTTAGAAAGCGAGTACCTGTGTTCAAACAAATTACCTGTTGTCCGAAAAATTTCCCCAAGATCATAGATTGTACTTCTTTTGTAATTAGGGGCTGGAATAAACATTTAATGAAACGCTTATCCTCATTTGTTAAAACCATTGTTAGCAATTTCAAACGTCAAAAACAAGTAACACCAAGATAAAATTCGAGTTCAGACGAGATGTCGTCTAAAACTCGATGACATTTGATATTTTTGTTAATCATAGAGTTAATGCATGTAGTCTATGTTCAGAGGTTTCACAACGGGAGGTGCATATAATGGTGGAAAAGAGAAACATTATTGACGACAATTGGCACAATCCTGAATCAATATTCGAGTTTGACCCCTCAAGATGATGGAAAACGTTCAATCTAGTGATTGAATTACGCAGTTGATTCATTACGACCGCGAAAATGTTTTAATGCGCGGGCAAAGTTGTTAATATTTGAGGAAGTTGGCCATTTTGAATTCCAACGGAAATCAAATTTTAGGTTGGTTTCAGTAAGAAATGGCTCTTTGTCTTCTTAGAACATCCATTCAATATAGAATTATAAGCTGCTAATTTGTGATACAAATGATTGAATGAGTCCATGTGAATAGTTGAGTCTGTGAAGGATTCTTTTCTGTAAATGTAATATATGAATTTATTAGTTGATTTTGTTATGGTTTGAAAAATTTATTGAGTTATTCAATTCTATTTCTGCGGTAAACTTAATAATGGTATGAACTTCGTTCAGAAATTGTAGAAATTCATCAATTTGCCTGTTCGAGCCATCTAAACCTACCAAAATATAATCTACATATCGTCACCAGAACACTACATGTTTCTTTGTTTAGTGGTTATTTTATATTACTGTTCTTCCTATGTTATCCATGAATATATCGGCTAAGAGGAAGCTGAGAGGTAATCTTATGGAAAGTGTTTGTTGGTAAAATTTTGATTGAAATTGAAAATAATTTTGAGATAGGCAGGTTTTTAGAAGGTTAAGAAACTCATCAGCAACGTGTGGCAGCTGTATTATTTTTGGTAAATATTTCTCTGACTATCGGAAGGCATTAATCTGTTGGAATATTATTAGATAGATGTTCTTTATATCAAATGAAACTAATTCAAGATTTTGTGTGTTTTCGAGCCTAGAAAGTTCTTGTACAAGATCAATAGAATTCAAAATGGTGTATTTGGAACAGAATTTTGTGAGTTCAATAAATTTCTGATTTAACAACTTTGATAATTCGCTTGAAGTTGTATTTATATATGATTCTACTGGTTTAGCGGATTATTGTTCTTTGAGCAGTTTAATTAGTCCGTATAACTTTGGAGATTGAGGATTCATTGGAATCAGCTATCTTTGAACCCATTCTGTATGTGCTAGGTACTTTGTATATTCCAATCGTTGTTCTATGTCTGTTATGAAGGATCCTTAGGTATTTAAATTATGTTCAGTATTTCTAATATATCTTGCATTGTTTCTTCATACTGGTCTTTACTAAGCAATATAAAAAGATGTAAAATGTCACTTTCGACTCAACACGCTACGCTTTCATAATTTCCTATTTGAGCAATGTCATTCGGACCGTGTGAAACTGGCATTATCACTCCGTGTACCATACGGTAGTTTGTTTTATTCTGTACTCCGTGCCCCCCTCTTACACAGGATATAGATTCTCTGATTTCGAAACGACTCGACAGACAGCGATTCATTTCTGTTCCAGTCTTGCAAGAACAACTTGCGTTCTACAAAGTTTTTTAGTTTAATACCTTTTGTATTAAATTATTGGAATTTTTTGTACTTTTGTGAAACTAAGGCTCGTAATCGCTGAATGTATACGAGATTTTTGGGGGGAGCTGTAATTTAAGGACCTAAATACTCTTTTTGGGAGGACCTGTTATTCACTCAAATATATTCTTTTGAAGTAGCTGTATTGTAGAGCCCCATATCACCATTGGGAGCATCTTCATTATCTAGATACTCTAATATTTTACATGTTTCTCTATTGATTTTCAACTTTTAAACTTTTCTGTGAAATAAATTCTGCACTTGTAATCTTAAAAATCATTTTGTACATATATACATGTAACATTACAAGTTCATCATTTTAAAATAGTTTTAGAGAGTCAACTCAACTTGTTCAGCTTTTGTGTGAAGGAAATAGACATAATATAATTATTAAATTTCAGTGTGTGTTTTCTTGTGAACTTGTTGTCTGCTCTTGAGTGCCAATAATAGTTATTTTACAATTCTTCTTTTACAATTATTCACCTTCGACCACCCATCACCCTGAGCTATTGTAACCTTGATCTGGTTGGTCACCGAAGGATAATTTGCAATAAAATCAACATAACTTGTTATAGTCACAAAAAAATGCAAGATAGAAGCAGTGAAATTACTCTAGATAGTCAACTGGACATTAATACCTCTCCATCACTGAATTTGTGATTAGGCTAGTATCTGTATAAGTAGGTTCGTTTCTTGTAGTTCACCCCTCATTAAAATGCGGCGACTACACTTCCAATTCGGAGAAGGCCGACATTTTTGCCCGATCACTTCAGGGCCAATGCTCCCCGTTTCCTAGTGCACCTAATTTCCAGGCATTTCATGAAGTTGTTTCGAGTACAGTTCAACAGTATCAACAAGTCACCCCAGACTTCACACCTTCAATGACGGATGAAATCTCTTCTATCCTTAAGTCCCTAAAACCGAGAATATCCCCCGGTATTGATGGCATACGGAACGAAATTCTATAAATTCTTCCTTCTAACTGCATAAAATATCTCAACGCTATTGTCAATCTCTCTTTACGACATCAATATTTTCCGAACATCTGGAAAAAAGCATTAGTTGCCTGTTTACTTAAACCCAGCAAACCTCTCTACTCCCCTTCGAACTACAGGCCCATATCGCTGGTACCTTCTATCTATCCCATCGGGACTCTCAGTCAAACAGAGAGGAATTGTTTTGTAGAGTTTGAATATTGAAGGGATTTTGCGAGATTATACTTCAAAATTGGCAAGCAAGAACTAGGAAGTGATTATGTTTCAGGAGACTCACACTGCGACGGAAGAACATCTCCGCGAAAGACGAAATATCGCAGGTTATGTACTCTTTGATTATCTCCTTAGTCCTTTTTATGGCCTTGCTTGCTATGTAAAATCTTGTCTTAAGTTTAAGTGTGTTTAGACATATAAGAGTTAGGTATGATTGTTGAAATATTTTTCGGCTGGTTTTCTCTTTCCATTGTTACAGATTTCTGTCGCAAACCCCCTTCCTTTCACCCTTGTCTTCGTCTGGAAATCATGAAGTGCAAGATGAGAATTGAAGCTGCTAAGCACAAAAATCTTTGGTACTCTTTATGTACATTCGACACTAACACAACATAAACAGATAAGCTATTACTAGTACAATAGCGACAGGGAAACGAGTTTTTTTCTCAGGTTTTTTCACTCGATTATTGAATCATACGCAAATTAGTATGGTTCCCCTGTTGCATTTTCCTGAGCTCACACTTCTGTTTTTCTGACATACATCAAAGTTATAGATATAAGCGTTCGTTGTAAATAATTATTCGAATTTTTTGTTAATCAACTCCTTCGTGTCGGCGAATAACCCACCGATTGCTATAATAAACGTTTGCATACGACAATGCTTACGTTGGACGGCAAGCAGGTGTTTGACCGCGTCTGGCACGACGGGTTATCCTATAAAATGATAAAGCTCTATTTTGCTGCGTATCTAACAAATATTGTTCGTTCGTTCCTAACGAACCGTTACCTTTCTGTCAGCGTCGGTAGCAGCATATCCTGCTAAAGTTCAGTAATGAATTTTATTTCTTGATGAATTGAATCCATAAACTTTCCGAAAATATTCAGCTGACGTTCAGTACCACTAAAACAACAATGATGTCATCCACATACCGAAACAGTATAAAAACTGTTCAGCTAAAGGATTGTTATGTATTGTAGTTTCTAAATTATTCACGAAATTTCCTGCTAATAGGGGGCTGAATCATTTTTCCGTTACAAGACACTGGCGCGAATGTTGAAATGAAAACTCAAAGACAAAGTACAAAATAGGACACCCTGTACTAAATGAAATATTGAACAAATTCATACCATACAGATTTCGCATCAAATGAATGATTCATTCTGGTTGTTGTAATAAAACGGAAAGTAGAGCAATTATATCTGCCGAAGTTTAGTCAGCCTTCTAATTGAAAACTCATGTCTGGTGAACTCAAACGTGAAACGATCCCCCGTTCCTCTGATTTCTACGGGAAGCGACGAAACTTTCTGAAGGAGTTAAAAGGAAACCTAACGAGATGTTCATACACAAAGTTGCCGCGCTTTTACCATTCGGGAAAGGAAACTTGAAATTGTTTTCGGTAACAACTGTAAGAACTTTCGGGAGTACATTTCAATCTGCCGGCGATCCGGACCTTCGCGAAACCGCCGTCGTCGCCTTGAAATAGGTGGAAACACGAAAACTAATCAAATCTTTCAGGTGAGAATAAAGCGTTCGACGTCAGCTGATATTGTGAACTTTATTATAAAACATTGACGTGATTGATTCAAGTGACGAAACTTTTCGTATTATAAAGGAATAATTTGGAAAACTTCCATTGATGCTCTCACTAAAAAGATAAATATTTGAGACGGTGTATGGATTTAGCCATTACTATTTCATAGTTGGGCATAATTGAAACAGGAATGGAATTTTTACTATGTTAATTCATTAATAGATCACTGTTACAGCGATATTGAACTAAGTATGAAGTACTCATATGTCCAAGTGAGGTGACGCAACGACAAAAATCTTCATTCTTCTTCTGAATCAATTTCATCGCCTTCGAAGCAACTCCCTTCAGATACAATGCAACAATGTCCACGAATTTTTCCATCTTCAAAACAGTTGATTAATTCAATTTACCAGATAACCTTCAGCTCTCTCTTCGATGCGGCTCGTATCCCTTCTTTTGACTGAGCTTGCTGAATAACCAGAAGTCACACGGTGCCAAATCAGGTGAATACGGTGGTTGTGAAACAATAAGGGTCGAGTTATTGGCGGAATTGTCACGAACAATCAATGCAGTGTGAGATGCGTCCCCTTATGACGAATTGTTTCATGCAAACATCGCGTAACGCACAAATAATATTTTTTATTTACGGTTTGATCGTTACCGCCGTAATAATAAGCCCTGTGACGTATCATGACGTCACAGATCTCTAGTAGTCATAACAAGCATGCGAAACGGAAGCACAACAGGTGGCACAGTGTAATCGCATGTCCTCTTGTTTTCTGTATTACATCCGAAAATAAGTATTTCTAGTACTTAATTTATGCAGTAATGCATTAAGAAGACACCAGGATACACTATAGTGCTTTGTGTTTATTGAATAGTTCGCGTCAATTATGAATTTGAACGAATTTCAGTGAGGTGAATTGTGAGTGAGGTTAGAAAAGGCGTATTATTGTACAGTTAAACTTTTCGTTTATAAACCTGAATTTTTTTGATATTTTCATTGTGAGAGTGTTAGTATCTTTGAGATATTATGCCGTTCAGGTGTTGTGTTCCTCGTTGTTCAGGAAACTAGGGTTATGCAGATGCACCCAAGGTGGCGGTATTTTCCTTTTCGGAAGATATCAGTTTGAAAGGTAAATAGTTGGAATCTATCCTCCGAGCTCATTTTGAACCGAATCGCCTCACATATTTATCCAAACCACGTGACAATCGTGAAGGGAGGGAAGAGAAACTTATTGAATTACAAAATCAGAACCTGCTTGAAGCTATTAATGAAAGTAGAGCTGAATATGCACTCAGCAAAGATATCATTCCTTTTGATACTTTCGATAAGCTTTCAGTAGTTTTAGATCAAATCCCGCACAATCCTAAGTGGCTTAAAGTTAATGAAAAAGAAACAGTTACTTTTTTTTGATTAAATTATACTCCAGGCCCCACAACAACCTATGGTATTGTTATCAATTCCAATTAAGAAATGGAAACATATTTTTACGGTCAGGAAATTTTTGTGAATATAAAAGGAGTGAGTACACCATGTGACATTAACAACTTGAAAATGTTAAAAATTGCTTGGAGGTACCAGATTCTGAAACAGAATCAGTTACAATGGGTAGCAAAATGACGTTGGACAGAAGTTTTTCTGAGGGTGGTGGGATTTGTATATACTGTCGTTCGGCTCTGGGGTTTTTGAAAGTATACCTTTTCAATATGTTCATTCTGAGCAGCTCTGGTTAACATTGAAAGTAAACGGAGAAGCACTAGCATTGACTGGCTCGGCGTATGTTGACTTTTTCAGGGAACTAGAGGAGTGTTTGGGTAACATCCTTATGACTCACACTTAAATTATATGTGCCGGTGATGTCAATATTGATCCCATTCAGGATACTTGCCAAACCAGATATCTTACTAACGTAATAGAAACTTTTGCATTGGTGCAGCCTGTTGACGAGCCGATGAGAATAACTAAGAACTCTGCTAGGACAATTGATTTATTTCTTTGATCTGAGGAGCTCAGTATAGGTGATGGTCGAGTTACAGATTCGAACATAAAAACTGGTCACCAGATGATTCATTTGAGTTCAATTGTAGATGAAAGGGTGAAACAGGAAGAATATCTGAGTTTTCGTGATTTTAAGAATTTTTGGAGGGATTTGCTTTTGCAGGATTTAGCACTCACAGATTTTACCCATATGATCAGAGATAGTAATATTGATAGCAAATATCGATTTTTTGAAAATTCAGTCTTATCCTTCTTTGACAAGCATGCGCCAATTAATACAATCATTATCAATAAACATAAACCCCCGTGGATTACTGACAACGTGAAGTTACTCATGTCTCTTCGTGATAAAGCTTTGAAAAACTTTAGAAATTCGAGACTCCCTAAAGATTTTGATTATTATAAACATTTGCGAAATTTCACTAATACATCCAGCAGAAATGAAAGGCGTGGTTACCTTCGTTTTAAAACTGGGGCCAATACGAATCGTATATGGACACATTTACGAGAGTTCTCAATAGGAGTGCGACAGAAGGGTTTAATTCCTGAACCGATCAGTGAAGTGAATGAAATGAGCAAATATTTTTCCAATCTTTTTGCTGACAATCCTGTTCCAAGTTGGCAGGCTAAGGGATTCTATATCATTTCAAGTGTCAATGGTTACTAAAAGTCAGGTTTATGATGTTTTAACTTCCATTAAGTCTGCCTCGGTGGGTTCAGATGGTTTAAAAGTCAAGATGCTTTTGTTGTGTTCACCTTTAATCCTGAAGTTTATATGTCACATAATAAATTATTGTATCGAGAAGTCAGTTCATCCAAGGTCTTGGAAAATGGCTTATGTCATTCCGATTCCAAAAGTATGCGATCCTACGGATTACAAGGATCTGCGACCTATAAGTATATTGAGTGTATTATCCAAAATTTTTGAAAAACTTGTCGCTGCTCAAGTAAAAACGTATTTGGAGTCGGAGAGTATTTTGCCTGATATCCAGTCGGGTTTTAGGGGGGGCTGTACCACTGCCTTGCTCACAGTAGTGGATGACATCATAAAGGCTATAGACGATAATGGGCTTTTGTTGCTCGTCCTACTAGATTATTCGAAGGCATTCGACAAAATTAATCACGATTTGTTCTTGGTAACCTTTCATCATATTGATTTCACTGAAGATAAGCTTTTATTGTTCGAAAACTATTTGACTGGCAGAACACAAAGAGTTTTGTACGGAAAAATTAAGTCTGATCCTATAGAGACCCCATGTGGAGTTCCGCAGGGATCCATTCCCGGACCGATATTTTTTTATCTATACCTTTCAGCTCATGTGTTGTTTAATTTTCTGCTCGGCCCATCTATATGCTGACGACTAACAGCTCTATTTACAGTTTTCGCGCGACTCATTTGATGAAGCTGTAGAAAAAGTTGATATAGATTTGGATAAAATCTTTAAGATGTCTGAGAGTATGGGTCAAAGTATTAACCCTTCAGAAACTGTAGTTATGCTATTTGGAAGGAAGGTCATGAGAGAGGCATGTAAAGATCTAATTAAGATATCTTTGAATTGCGCAGTTCTTCTTCTGACTAGCGAGTGTCGTAATTTGGGTTTGATTATGGATAGCGATTTGAGGTTTGATTCTCACATAAACTTGCTCCCTAAAAGAGCATTTCGTGAATATCAAATAGATTTATGGTTGCAAAGATATTCTGGAAATTAGACAAAGAAAAATGCTTCGTGATGCGCTAGTATCGTCTCTTCTCAATTATTGCGATACCGTATATGGACCATGTCTGACAAAACAGAATGTGGCCCGAGTTCAAAAAATTCAAAACTGGTGTGTTAGAATTGTTTTCAACCTTAGACGTACAGATCACACGTCATGCAGGATGCAGCAATTTGGTTGGTTGAACATGGCGAATCGAAGAAGGCTGCATGTGCTGAGTCTGTCTTCCAAGATTTTGAATGAGGAAAAACCTTCCTATCTGCATCGACGAATCAAATGTGGAACAGATGTTCATAGCATCAACGTCAGGTTCAGGCATAAACTTGCCATACCGCGTTATCGTGCTTCCATGTTTCAGCATTGTTTTTCTTATATAATTGTAGATGAAATCAATGAAATACCAAGTAGTCTTTTAGGTTTGAGTTTGGATGAATTTGAGAGGAGGGTGAGGCATTGGCTTTTTGAGAGCCACTTGAATGAGGTTCCGTAAATTTGTGGGTACACTCGTCTAGTATTTGTTTATTATTTATTTAGGTTGGATGAAGCAGCTATGCTGTATCCTAACTTTTGGTATCTCTCAATGTATAGAAACACTGACTCATAATAAGTTGGAAATATTCAATGTAATTAATAATTATTATTCTGTACAAGATTCCAATAAAATGCTACTATTATTTTTATTTTATTTGATGCAGGGTTTGTTGAATCAGGGAAGAACAAAATAGTGAAGACCGATAACAATTATACGAGCGCCAAATTAGCAGAACATCTTTTAATTTGAAATATATACCTTCGTGGGACTAGAGGGCCGATCGGAAGAGACAATCGAAAGACGTCAGCCAGAAAAAATTTAAAAATGCGAAAGAAACTGATAATGGAGTGCGGATTTTCAAATGTATGAACAAAAGATCAGTTAATGCTAAATTCATTACGAGAAAATATGGACGAAATGATAGTCACGGGAAAGAAAGACCGAAAGAATGAAGACACCAAGAACCTTACTCTATAGGACGGCCGTTGAAATGGTCGTCGTGTACCACCAGTTAAAATGATAGGTATTTTGCTCCTTTTTGGAATGTTACACTTTTTGAGAGTTCCTGTAATTTTTGGAGCTATTATTTTCGATTGGTAGGTACATAAAAGTGCAATAATGGATTCCAGTGTTAAAATTTCCTTTACCGTTTTACCGGTAATATTGGGTGCAAATTCATCTCAATTTAGGAATTTTGTGTGAATGAGTTTTCTGATGGAGTATAACTCTTTTATTCTTCGAAAATAATTACTTGAAGTTTTTAAGGTAATCAAAAATTCAATACTTCAAGACAGTGCTGAACTCTAATCCTCTAGTGGCACATGGATTCCTTCTTCAATCCATGTTGTATTTTTTGCTAGTATTGATAAATTTAAAAGCTATGCTGAATAATTTGAAAGTATTTAATTGCTTTTTAATGAAAAATCGCAGATAATGATCGACCAGACTGATTTGCGCAAATTCCAAATTTTTGTTTTAATCGAAATATAATAATATAATATTTCAATAGTTTGTGAACTGTACACCTACTATCTGGTTACTCCAAATTCAAATACGGACCTATTTATGAATACAACGACACTCTATACTTAGTTTTATACTGTAACAAAATGAAACAGAGAGAATTATTCTGTTATATGACCACATTTGTCTCTCTTCAGTTAAGAGCAATTTTAGGAAGTTTTTATACCTATTGAACGAGCTTGAAGAGTTGCGATAAAGAGCAAAATATAGAGGAAAAACTTAAAAATTCCTAGGGGCCAAAGTAACGGCATTTAACGTCAATCAATACAGAATTAAGATCGTTGAGAATTAATCGTTGACCTTTAAAAAGTTTGCGAGGAGTTTATCTCCGATTTCGAATAATAGATGGCGCAAAGTTGCCTCGTCTTAATTAAACAAAACTTCAACGCAGTGTCTCTAACAGCTCGATAATTAATGTCTTCCATCGTAGGACACTGAATTTCCACCGAATCTTTGCAAACTAGTTAAGAAGATAATTAAGCAAGCCTTACCGAGACGCCCAAAAACTGCGTCGAATTGATGGCCGAATAGATATCGTCCGCAATTTCCTTGTTGTTGTAGTTGAAGTCCTTCAAACTTTTTCCGTACTTGTGAAGTCGGTCCATTGTCTTGTTGAATGCTGAAAAGAAACGGTCATTTTTAATATTCTTATTCTATTTTCTATAGAAAGGGAATATATTATGTGAAATCATATCCGGCAGACGTTGTCCTACCTTGGAAACCTATCGAAACGACCTCAGTCTACATTAAAACATAATTTTCATTAGTTGTAAGTAACTAATACAGAGTGATTTTTTGCAGAATATTCACCCAAACTATGTCAAATGCTTGACAAGTAGAAATAGCACAGTTGAGAATTAACCGAATAATTAGAGATGTTCTGTACATACATTTGGCAATTGATCTTATTTATTTAAATTTTGAAGATATTTGAAATTTTTCTATACAAACCTTGTTTCATTAATTACAAATACAAAAAAATTAACCAATTTGGTCCATGCGGTTGGGAGTTGAGCGCATACGTAGAAAAATTGGAGACTGATAGTCTTTGAAAGCATTAATTGAAAATAAGTAAACCAATTTCTTTTGAAAGAAAGTCAATTGGCCTACGAGATCTTACAAGTTGATGTCTAGATAATCAATTCTTTATAATTATACTTAATGGTAGATTTTTGCGCAATTAAAAAATTTGTTATTGAGCGAAGATAATAACGAATTAATGAAACCAATTAATGGACTAGTATGGCTAAAAATCATCAGAAAATCTTGACCAAGGAAAGCCCTAACCGCCATTTTCCTTCAGACGTTATTTAATAAATCCAATACATTTTATTCAAAAGTTACTGGGAATCGATTATTCAAAAAATCTGCTTAAACCGATTGTCGAAATTTTTTGTCGTTGCTAATTTGGCACAACTGTTTTCTATACTTACGCGGAGTTTGAACGCCATCTGACGTATAGGTTTTTCACAGCGCTCGATTTTGTCAGTTCTCACAAGTGTGTTTTGCGTTGTTGTGTATATTAAAAATAAACATTATGAAAATCAGACAAAAGTGTTTTATTTCATTTATATTTAAATAAATTTCCGAAAATTCATCAACAATATCACCCTATACTAGTTGAAAATGACAAAATATGTATGTTAGCCTAAATGAGGGTTGTTGATAGAATCTGGGAACTGCTGAATAAAATCTCATGTGATGTTCGAAATGAGCGTATCAACATATATTCTGGTTATCCCAAGTTGAGTGTCCTATTAGACGTTTATGGAGAACTATTAACGCTATCATTCTGAAAGTTTGGTATCCATTCGGCTAGTCTGAAGCTCATTTTTCTCCTCAATGGCATACCAACTTTGTGATTGGTCTGACACACGTCTAGCTCATTTCGTTTATGAAATATCCTAGTTTTACTTGAAAATTATCGATTTTCGGTTTTTTAGAATATCTTGAGAATGGCGTGAGCTACCAGAATAATGAAAGGTGTTTTGCAAACAAGAGACCATTCGGGACATAACTCATTTCCTACTGAATCTCAGTCAGTATACAGAGTGCTCTTTTTTCAGCCATACATTTCGAAACAAACAAACATCGAAAACGTTTTTTTCAAACTGTAACCCATAAACCAATTTTTTTCAATTCATTAGATTCGCCGTAAAAACTTAATGAAGTTTCCCGTACATACCCTTTACCTGAGATTTCAAGTTTTCAAGATATAGCGAAAAATCGGATTTAACATACCTACCTGAAGTTGGCTAAGGAAGCTTAGATTTCTGAGCAGAGCATAGACAGACTCTTGAGCATAAATAACCATTATTTTTTTTACTGTCAGTCGAATTAGTTCGAATTGAATGGCTGGTTACACAAACGAGCAAATACTTAAATTTATTTTTCATTCATGGAGGTAAGAGACGGAATGTAAGTAGAATTTATAGGAGATTTAACAAATCATATCGAAATATGCTGTCTATGACAGCTAAAAATTCAGGAGATAGGTTACAAATTTTCTTTCTACCGGAAAGGTTCAGAATAAGACATCTGCCTGTGGTCAATAATGAAGACAATGAAATTGCCGTTCTAGGTTATTTTGATGTTTATCCACGTGCATCATTAGCAACAGCAGAGCATGCTCTGAATTTACCTCATAGTAGTATTTACAGAATTCTTAAAATAACATAAACTGCACCCTTATAAATTTTCATTGGTCCAAATTCTATAAGCTGGCGATCCACACCTTTGAATAGAACTGTGTGAGATCCTTCTTTTCAGAACACAAGGGATACCGATTTTCTCAAAATGAGTATCTGGACGGATGAGGCCAAATTTTCTAATGAGGGTTGTTTTAACCAGAATAACATACATTTTGGGCCAACCAAAATCCTTATATTACGAGGGAGAGAAATCATCAAAATAAAATTAATTTTAAAGTGTTTGCACCTTTGAAGGTCAACAGATTTTCGTATTTTGTGTATGATGAGATTTTAAATAGTGAACTTTATATGGAGATTTGCAGGGCGGTAGTGAGTGACTTCGTTGACACTTTATCAGTAGCTAAATCAACGCGTTGTTAATACCAACTCGATGGAGCGCCAGCTTATCTCATAAATAAAAATTATCGAATTTTAACTGATATGTTTGAAGATAGATGGATTGGAACGAACTGTCCGTCTTTGTGGCCTCCAAGGTCATCTGACCTAACGCCTATGGATCTTTGGGGAACTCTGAAAGATAAAATTTATTCTGAACCTGTGACTTCAAGATATGATTTGCATAATAGACTGCAAAATGATTTCATGCATTTGGATGTGGAAAAACAGAGGCGATCCACATCACAGGGTGTTATGAGTCGAGTAGAACTATGTCTAGAAGTGAATGGTCATCACTTTGAACAATTATTATGAAATTTAGGAAAATAGATTTTACTTAGTTTTGATAATTATTAATTTGACTTTGGAAATGCGACAACTGCTGTTTCGCATTTTTTTCTCTTAATATATCAATAATCCAATTACTAAAAGACAGTTATCTGTTAAAGCTCTGGGAACTGTCTATGCACGTGGCTTTGACAACTTATGGTAGGTACGTAAAATTCGTTTCTTCGACATAATTTGAACTTGAAATCTCAGGTACTGGGAATGTACAGAGAATTTTATTTAGGCTTTTACGGCGAACCTAATGAATTGAGGAAAAATATGGGTTACAATTTGAAAAAACGTAGTTTTCGATGTTTCTTAGTTTCGAAATGTGAGGCGGAAAAAATAGCACTCTGTATACTGACTGAGATTCAGTTGGACGTTAGTTATGTTCCGCATGGATTCTTGTTTGCAGAACACCTTTCATTATTTTGGTAGCTCACGCCGTTCTCGAAATATTTCAAAAAACAGAAAATCCATAATTTTCAAGTAAAACTAGAATAATTCATGAACGAAACATGCTAGACTTATGTGTTAGATGTTTTTGTAATTGGAATAATAAGTGTTATCGAACCAGTCATCAATATATAGGCTGTTCTATATTATAAACAAAGTTGGTATTCACTTCCTGTATGTGTAATTGAAGTGAAAATATTTTAAAAATAGAGTTTCGGACCAGCTGAATCAACTACCGAAATTTCAGAACGATAGCATCATTAGTTCTCCATAAACCTCTAATAACTCAGCTTGGGATACCCGGTATAATTTCTTTGAAACATTTTATTCAGTAAATATTAGTTGGGCAGTGATTCGAGGAAAAAACATTTCTTTTTTGTTGTAACCATCTGTATACCTTGATGGAATACCTTCACTTCAGTTTTCCCTTTATTGCCACTTTATCTTCTTCAAAACATTTGTTACATGACAGCTCTCAATTTTTTACTATCTTCACAAGCGTAATATTCTATTAGCTGTCGCCTTGTAGCAATTCCATCACGTCACAGTCAGGCGCGTCCTTTGCCTCAAGTTGCAGCAGACTGAATGTCTGCTGAAGCTATAAAATCTCATCTTACCAGGCGTGTTGCCAACTCATCGTTCCCAAATTTCATGAATCGATTTTATCGAGAGATACTGTGGAATGTTTCGATGAAGAAGCAGTGTCTGGAGATTTTCATTTCATTCCCGTACACACTTCTCTCGAGCACTCACGACCGAATCAAATATGTTTTGTACGTCGTATAATATTTTTGCTTATCCATCTCGTATACATGAGTTAACTGCTGGCTGAACATCCTTGGAAAATGCGGCGTTACACGAGTAGCTATCAGAAATGTGCAAGGCTAAATAAAATACCGAGCTCGATGCCAAACATAGTCGTGGTTCAGCGAAAATGTTGTACAATGTAAGCTTTGGATATTTCACTGGAAACAACAGATTCGTAGGCGTATGATGTTCTGATAATCATTTGATGTAATTTTCCTAGATGTCCTGAAATGATGTAATTCAATTACGAAAAGTCACGAACGAGAGTCATCATATAATTGCATATCTAGAATTTCCCTGATTATTTACGAATGGAACGGAGAGAAACGTTTTCCTCAAACGCAAAAGCTTTGTAGAAAATTTTATTCAAAGAAAAACTAAAGAATCCTACTGCTTCTGAACAGATTTGGTGAAACCTGACATCAGTTCCAGCGGCATTTTCAAAAACGAATAACAGAGAATATCTATTTAAAATGTGGTGTGGTAAGTATGGACAAAAACTACCTTTTCTTCAAAATATAAGATGTTCCGGAATATCAACAAGATGTCCCATTCTTGATGTTTTAGTACGGCAGCTAGGTGAAATACTCAAATAGAAAAAAAAAATGACCCGCCCATCTCCATCCTCGATTATCGAGGAAAATCCATTGGTGAGATTAGATCATAGTTATCTTTTCTTGTTTTCGAGTTATTATGGATTTCTCGATTTTTCTTGATTTCGTTATATGTTGATTTCACCCTTAAAAGTTTATCCACTTAAACCAACATAAGATGAAAATACTCCACAAGTCGCCTAATCAACAATTCTACGACCCGTGACGGGAAATATGGAATGAAATCCTGCAAGCTAGCATTTGATGGATTTCACGTGCAAACGAACCACTCGCGGAACTCAGACCAACGACATCAATCTATTACGTCATGCAATAATCAGTATATAAGTAAACTTAAATTGTACAATAAACGATCAAAAAAATATCTATATTCCATTCAAGTTGTCCCTCTGCCCAAATCATAACTGAATCTTAGTCTCTCATCGAAGATTAAAATTTTCTACAATTTTATCCATCTTAGTCTCCTACCGTAGGCTAAGATAATTCACAACTACTCAACATTTTAATATTAGGGATCCAAACCCAATATTTACATGGTGCTTCGAGCCTTTCACTGAACCAGAGGCGTCGTGATCCATTCAACTACTACCTACTGCCGAAATCTACAGTCCACAAAGAACCATGGAGGCCAAAGTCACCGAACAAATCGAAATCGTCAAGGCCATCAGAAAGCTGTAAACCAATATGTAGAAAGACTTTCCGTCGAGACACAGTGAGCCCTACGTTGAAACACGATCCAAAGAACTAAAAACACTATGGAATCGATTCTGCACTTTTCAAGAAGAACTCCTTACCACACTTACTTCAAAGAAGGCTATCACAAAAGCGCGGAAAGACTTTATCGAGAAGCCATTCTGCTCCTCGACAAAATACAATCAAACCTGAATAAACAGACTACACAAGAGGCAGCAACTCCGTTGATGAAATCTCTACGTATCAATCTCAAATGCTGAAGGATGAAATAGAAGAAATCAACGAATACCTTTCTACTGACCACTCAATCACTTTCAACAAAATCCGCCAACAATTTCTGACAAAATAATAGGAGAAAGTTGAAGAAGCTCATCGGGAAATAATGTCCAGTCCAGAAGTTGCGCAATACAATTCCGAAGTCCTAAAGGAAGAGATGGTCGAATACCTACAAACTCTGGAGAATTTACACGAAAATTCAAACTCAGAACAAAAATCCAACCTGCCAATGCCCAACCTATCCATTCCGACATTTGATGGGAACTACGAGTCAAGGCAAACTGAGATATTTTCGTCCAAGGAGTACACCGCAACAAATCGATAATTGCTGCTCAGTTAGGTTACTGCAATAAAAGCCAACTACACGGTTACCAGCATCGATCCAGGAATCTACGTAGAACACATATGTCGGGCATACATAAGCGGAGTAACATTCAGACTTGGACTCAATTTCTCAATCATACAGCAAAATGAAGATTGCACAAATGTCAATGAAACCATCTCTCAATTCCAAGATTTATGTAACTAAGCTGAAAACCACGCAAGTGCCACCCATTGGTTGGATCTGAGTCACCACCTTGTCGACCTGGGGAAAGAAATATCATTGAGCATAGCAAGTCTCAACGATATTGCCAAAAGTAGAAGAAACAGAGGACTCTTAGGCGAATTCTTAACCTCAGTATTCGGCGTGAATTACGTAGTATACCGAGCCATCGATGCCCTTAAAGAAAATCAGGAGCGTCTCATCGAAATTACCAATAGACAATCCAAACTAATGGTCTCAGGCAAAGCAGCAATTGAAGAAACAGAAAAAAGAATAAATCGAAAATTGGAAAGCTTCCATTCAAAAATCAATCACTGTGTCAAAGCAATTGGAGAAATGGCAAAATGGTTCAAAATATCGGATACTAACCAGGACCATATTGATGTGCTGATAAGCTTCCAATTGGCAAAAAACTATCTAGAAGAAAATGCTGCCAAATACAGAAAAATTGCCAGCGTCTGTTACCATAAAAGCCATATAACGGATTTCTTGGCCCCAGCAGAAATTTCAAAAATAGTCCGAACAGTTTCCAGAAACCTACCAGCTACGTTAATGGTGCTATCCAAACCAATACAAAAAATGGAGATAGAGCAAGACGATCAATTTATTAAGATTTATGCTCTTCTGCACATCATAGAAAATGACAAATTCGAAGTAATTAAGACAACTGCAGTTCCCATGAAGAAACAGAATGGAACCTTTGTGGGAATACAAGTATCAACTTCCTTCTTGGCTGTCCACTATGATACCTAAAAGTACTTCGAAATTTCAAACGACCAAAATATGCAAGCCATATTAATTGGGGGAAACACTTATATCTACGACCCGACTATCATAAAAGCATGGATAAGAATCCCAACAGCATATTTGTTCAGATATACCGAAGAGTAGACGAACCTGTCTGCAGAAACACCATGTACACTGTAAAAACCATTGCATGGAAGGAACTCCACAAACCGAACACCTGGCTTTTCATTGCAAACGTGCCATCCAGAGCAGCTATAATATGCGAGGGCAGACGGTAAGAAGTCACTTTGAACAATACTGGAATCCTTCTCGTCGCTGCACACTGTATCATAATAACGAAACTAAATACGCTGCAATCCAAAGCAACCAAATGTTCTCAGTCATTTGAACCTATAACAGAAAAATCGAAACATCCATACTACAGAAAGATGCACATCAAACTTCATAGAATCTAGATATCGAATAGACAGTCCTGAATGCTCCAGACATGATATCATCATCACATCGATGGAGAATTCACAACATATCGCTGGAGACGAGTTACCACACATTCGACTATATTCAGCGAATTATAATTGAAACAATTCTGCTGACGATTTTCATCATTTACTGGGCCATCCAACGCTTGCGACGAACGAGATGTGTACGCGAGAATGCTTCAAATTCAAGCGGCAGTTTCATTCATCGAAGTCTTCATCTGCGAAAAGAATCAACAGACGCATGGAATGCGGGCGATATGCAGAGAGGCGCAACGAGCATCCCGAACTTAGACGACCATCCCCTACATCCCTGCTCTCTCTCTCTTAGTCTCCTACCGTAGTGTAAGATAATTCACAACTACTCAACATTTGAATAGCAGGGAACCAAACCCAATATTTACAGTATATATCAATATCTCGGTTGCTATCAAGTTAAGAGACAACTATCATGACTTTCTTGTGTAGAATACAGGATCACATTCAGAATGTCTTTTTGCTGAGTAGTGTCACACCGAGAAAGAAACCAACAGAGTATGCCACTGAATTCAGACTTGGAGAACACATCAAAGTGGGGCCGATTGAACTTGGTCCGTTTCAACACGAATGAGATGCAATCAACAACGTTTTACAAAAAGCCAGTGGTGGAGAACCTTCTTTATTCATATAAGGACATCGAATGCCTTTAGGAACTAACATCCATCTACTCGGCACAATGGAAGTTTACCAGTCATTGCCAAATCTGCTTGTGCTGAATTAAGTTTTCTTTTTAGGTCTAAGCAGTACTTAACACCATCACATCCAAGGCTTTTATACAAAGTTCCCATGTAAGAGGCTTCGCAGACAAATATTCATTTCATCTATTGAATAGTGACCAAAAGGAAGTATAACGCTCCATCGACCACCCCGAGATCACGCGCGACCTCAAGCCTCTCGCTCAAAGACGCCAGTTTGATGATCTTTCTCTTTTCCACAGATACTTCCATGGTAAATGCCCTGAAGAACTGAAAGGCTTGATTCCGAAAAGAATCCAGTTCCAAAGAAAAACCAGGCTTGTGGAAAACATATTAATGTGGATTAATTTAACAGAAGATACGATGCGCAAAACATACCTACCATGTGGAAAACTATATTGAAGCCTGTAACAGTATGCACAGGACAACTAAGCGCCAAGAGTGAAACACCTAGGATAGAGTCAAACACGCAACGCCCACGGGTCAAGCCACCGACCAATAGCAACGCAGCAACGACACTACGCTACAACCCTAGACCACGCAAAAATATAAATTCAGCAAGCAGTGGCAAACAGAGCAGTTCTCTGAGTGGTTGAGTTCATCAGTGATGGATTCAACAAGAACCAGTCAACCGGTATGACACTATTCAACAGCGCAAAGGCGCTCGATAGGTCTTGGCATGGAGGTCTACTCTTCAAGATGTTGAAGACGAAATTCTTACCTGCCCTGATGCGCTTGGTGCACTCATACCTGAGAAATAGACTTTTCATAATACGCTTGAGCGATACCCGCTCTTTCTCCAGGACGATAGAAGCAGGAGTACCACAAGGATCCCTACTAGCGCCGTTGCTGTTTAACATCTACTACTTGGACGTCCCGAAACCTCCAATATGAGCTTAGCCCTCTACGCGGATGACACGGCCATGATGACTAGATCGACAGCCCCCACTCGATAACCAGGAGAGTCCAAGAGGTCGCAGATCAATTGGAAGAATGGTTTCCCAAGTGGCTGATCACCATCAACCCTGAGAAGAGCTCGTCACTTTATCAGTCCAGAAGAAGACGAAGCCTCGAGGAGCAGATCACCATGAATGGCTAACCTATCCCATGGGTCAACAAGGCCAAATACCTGGGAGTCACACTCGACCGGCGGCTGACATGACGTCAACATGCGGAAGACTGCACGAGCAAGGCGAAGGCAGCCCAAGCCTTCCTGTACCCCTTGATGAACAGGCGGAGCAACCTGAGCGCAGCGAACAAGATAAAGCTCTACGAGACCATCATCAAGCCCATGATGACATACGCGTCAATATTCTGGGGATATGCAGCTGTATGTCATATCCGGAAGCTCCAAGTCGTGCAGAACAAAGCATTGAGGATGACCGTGGACGCCCCTTGGTACGTCCGTAACTCCCAGCTACATCGAGATCTGCAGATACCGACTGTGATGGAATTCACCAGAGAGACAGCGGTGAAAGCGTTCCAAGGGTGCTAAACACCCTAGGAGATTACGATGAAGACGAACCGAGAATATACAACAGGCCTAGGTTGGTGCTTCGAGCAGACCCGGATTAGTTATAGGAATCTTATGAAATAAATACGTTGAGACCGTCGTCACTGGGACGACGAAATGAAATGTACTTAATTTGATAATTCAAGGTGACATTCAGATCCCCCACATTTCGGCTTAGAACCCAAAAATTGTAGTATTTTCCCTATCAAACCATCAGGAGATGTAAAGTTAAAAGCTGTAAGACTGATACTTGAATAAAGAATATGTTAAAGTCGAAAAATAGAGCAGTAGAATTTCATATTCCGACTTGAGAGTGGTTAAATCAGTCGAAAGGTCGTCAGAATCAACGAATGGTCATTACCAGGATGAATCCACGAGAAACCGTAAGAAAGAAGAAACCATATACGTCCGGCCAATAGTAAGCTCCAGTTGATGTCCATTTCAGAAAGTGGCCAAATTTCTAGCAGATATTTTACAACACAGGTCATAGAAACTGAATACTACATAAGAAACTCAGCTGATTTTGTGGAGAAACTACGAAATATACCGATCGAAGAATATGACATTCTAGCCACCTTAGATGTAGTATCATTGTTTCCGAATATTCCAAGAGAAAAATCATTGGATATTTTCACCACCGATTTTGACGTACCAGCACATATTGTGGACCTAACAGGACACTGTTAGCAGAACATATGTTTCAGATATGAGAATCGATACTACAAACAGAACGACAGAGCACCGATGGGATCCCTCATTTACCAAACTGGTTTGACAAGATTTGGAAGAAAAGCGCTGAAATAAGCAGAGCATGAACCAAAAATCTGGCTGAGATATGTGAACGACATTTTTATAGTCTGGTTATACGGAGAAGAAAAATAAGAAAACTTTGTACAACAAATAAACAAACAACACGAGAAAATCAAGTTCACCCTCGAACAGGAGTCCAACAGCCATCTACCACTCCTAGACGTCCTAGTACAAAACACAAGTAACGGCAATGTGAACTTTGATGTATACAGAAAACCAGCACACACTAACCGATACCTGAATGGAAACTCACATCACCATTCAGCTCTACTTAATTCAGTTACAAAGACACTCGTTCGCCGAACAAAAAGTATTTGCTCACCTAACAACATCATCAAGAAACTGACATACAAAACCGAGGAGCTTAGCCTTCCTGCCATTCATAGGAGATGAAACTGACAAGATTGGTAGGATCCTGCAGAAACCTAACAAAAAATGGATTTACACACCTTACAACACGGTACGTAAGAATCTGAGAACACCAAAGGACCGAATACCACTTGAAAACTAAGGAGGCTACGAAATTCCACGTACCGAATGTGGGATAGTCTACATTGAAAAAACCAACGGAAGAATGGAAGTTCGGATTCAAGAACACCAAAATTTAAAAAAACAATAAGTCACATCTCCGGAAAAGAAAAATCAGCGTACCTACCATCTCGAAAACTATGTTGAAACCTATAAAAGCACACACAATACAACTAGGTGACAACAAAGAAGCACCTAGAACAGAGTCAAACACTTAACGCCCACGGATCAGGCCACGGACCAATAAAAAGGCGGCGGCGCTCTACTCTACGTCTTGCGATAGCTCAAGATTATAAATTCAGTAACAAGCAGCAATCAAGCAGTATACGCCCATGAGTCTCCTGTTAGTGATCGGCAAGACAGTACAGGGGATCATCCTGCGACACCTGAAGGACCATATGGAGGACCACGCAATCATTCCAGATGAGCAATTTGGCTTTAGGGAAACCCACCCTATACTGATGAACAAGCGGAGCAACCTAAGCGCAGCGAACAGGCTGAAGCTCTACAAGACCATCATCAAGCCCATGATGACATACGCGTGAACAGTCTGGGGATATGCAGCTGCATGTCATATCCGGAAGATCCAAGTCGTGCAGAATGAAGCATTGAGGATGACCATGGACGCCCCTTGGTACGTCCGTAACTCCCAGCTACATCCAGATCTGTAGATCCCGAGTATGATGGTATTTACCAGAGAGACAGAACTGACATTCAGATTCTACAGATTACGGCTTAGAAGCCAAAAATTGTACTTATTTCTTCACTCAGACCAACTAGAGATGTAAAGTTTAAAGTTGTAAAACTGTACTTTAATAAAGAATATATTAAAGTAAGAATGGCTGGGGTGATTCAGCCGAAACGTCGTCAGAAAAACGTCAACGGATGGTCATTACCAGGATCAACGGACGAGAAACCGGAAGGCCGTCATTGTGTTTGGTTCTTAGAAGATTCAGTTGATTTATTGCAACATTGCAACAGTGCCCCTTCTGCCTTTATCAAGCGGTGTGAACTGACACACTACGAGCAAGCAAATATCAGATACCTAGCACTACAAGCTTACGAATACGTTCGTAATCATCATCAAGTGTGATCTCGAACGCATTCGTAAGCTTGCAGAGCTAGGTTTCTGGAACTCGTTTGCTTGTAGTGTATCAGTTCACATCGCTTGATAATGGCAGAAGGGGCACTGACGAAACATTGCAATAACATTTAACTCCATAATCCACGGAGCTATCACAACACCCATGTCGAAGAGTAACTTCAAGACAGAAATTAATTTAATCAAACGAATAGCCATGAACAATCATTTTCCAACACAATTATAATAACTGGATTTCGAAACTTCTATTGTCTAATATGGAACAAGAAACAGCCAAATTTATCTCTGAGTTATAGAGGAAATTTATCCACTAGAATACAGAATTATTTTTCCAAATTCATATAAAATTGCCTTCACCAGTGCACCTAACCTAGGAAAATAATTATTCAATTCAAAAGGCAAACTGAATAAATTCTAGAAATCTGAAATATACAAAATCGAATGAAATTAATGTATTGCATGCTATGTAGGCCGAACCGATAGAGACTTCTAGAGCATACATATACACAAAAATTTCTCCATTTTCGAACATATCACAAATACAAATCCTCTTATGAATTCTGTGGACCTGAAAAACTACATATCTGTAATAAATGAAAAAATTGAACCTCTTGGAGTGTTCGGAAACTAATAAAATTGGAAGAAACCCACATTATCAAGTACTGAATTATCAATTAGAAGGCTATTATTCCATATAATAATATCACCTCTGTTCCCGTGAATTCGATAGATAGTCTTCTTTTTTCAGTAGCTCACTCTGTATCTTCTACAGTTTTATATATATATATATATATATATCTATATATATATATATATATATATATATATATATATATATATATATATAGTCTTCCTATCTTTCAGTTGATATATATGAATATATATATATATATATATATATATATATATATATATATATATATATATATATATATATATATAAAATTTGAAGCTTCAACTTATATATCTTGTATATGATTCAATAATCGAGTGAAAAAACTTGAGGAAAAAACTCGTTTCCCTGTCGCACTAGCAATAGCTTGTTTGTTTATGTTGTGTTAGTGTCGTGTGTACATAAAGAGTGCCAAAGATTTTTCTGCTTAGCCGCTTTATTCTCTCTTGCACTCCATGAATTCCAAACGAAGACAAAGGTGAAAGGAAAGGAGTTTGGGACAGGAATCTGTAATAATGGAAAAAGAAAACCAGCAGAAAAATATTTCAACAATCATACTTTTTATATGTCTAAACAAATCTAAGAAAAGATTTTACATAGCAGGCAAGGTAATGAAAAGGACTAAGGAGATAATAAAAAAATATATAACCTGCGATATTTCCTCAAATTTCCTCACTGTTTGACCGAGAGAGCCCCGATGGCCAGGTTCAGTCTGTGATGCCGATTATGATCTATTGATGTTTTAGAATCATTATGGACCCAATAATCTGGGTTGACATCGCCCATATATTATTTCTTCGTGGAACTTGTTTAATTTAAAGAAAAATTTGCGAAAAAATTTTGACAGTCGTTCGAAAAATATGACAAATGTCATAAATACATAAACTGATGTAGTGTAAACACTTGAAGATGAGGCAAAATTCGACACTAGCCGTGTGCCAATACGATAAATAGTGAAAATTTGAACAAATATAGTGTATGATGTACCCATTCAAGGTAAATATCTCAAGAATTTAAGCAGGTCAACAAAAGTAAACAAAAGTCACTGAAAATAATGATATATAGCATCATCCACAAAGACAAGTTTACAAGGGGGATCGAAAATGCCGACATCACGACAATCAATTTTAGCCTGCATTCATATCTATTCAACCAATCACAGAATGCGCTTATTTAAATGGGTCTATGCCAGATTCAGTTAACTTATTGGATGGACTGGTTCCCAGATCTAAGTAAACAGCTGATATCCCTAATAACGTCGAGTATAATTGGGCGAACAGATCATAGTTTAGCTAAGCATTGCCTTCAAACACCACATCAAAGGTAATATGCTGTTTAAATATTTAGTATTGATACCTCTTCGTATCGCATTAAACTTCATTATCTATTGGCAGCTAGTTCATTGTTTCCTTGCTACCAGTTGGTCCGGGTTCGAAACAATTTCATGAATCGGTTTTCACGAAAATGATTTTCATGGTTTTTCTGTAAAGTGAGAATGAAATTTAAACTGTTTTCATTTTTACTGAATGAATTAATAGAACACTAATTCAGCGATTTCGAACTCTCATGGAAGTGATATTTTTGTTTATATATACCTTGGACCCTTCTTTTCGCCATATCAATGGCATTTCTGAGTGCTTTCCTAATACTTCACATGAACTCTTTGCTGATGATTTGGAAATTTACAAACGAATTCAATCTCATGCTGATACACAGTTGTTCCAAAGTGATTCAGATCTCTTTGTTCTGTAGTCCCAATATTTTGAACTAAATATCGATAAATGTCTGCACATAACCTTTACAAAAAACATAAACATCATACATACCTCCTTTTATCTCAATAATCAGGATGTGACTAGGGTTGAACAGGTTAAGGACTTTGGTATTGTCTTAGATGTCAAGCTTTGATATGCACTTCATGTGGATTGCATAGTATCGACAGCTTTTAAAATGCTTGGTTTCATACTTAGAATTACTAAGAACTTTCAGAATATTCAGTCATTGAAAACACTATACTTTGCCCTAGTCAGGTCAAATTTGGAGTATGCTACACCTATCTTGTCACCCTTTTACCATGTTCATATTGAGAGAACTGAGAGAGTACAGAGAAAGTTTAAATTACCGATTCAATCGCAACTTGCTGATTATAAAGTCAGCTTATGCCGATATCGTGTCTTAAGCTTGGAGGCTCTATTTGATGGTGTTTTTGATCAATTTTCTCACTTTTAATGTTCCTCAATATCATAATCGTCATAACACCTTATTTTACGTTCCTAAAACCCGAACTGATCTATACTACAACTCTGTCGTTTTAAGATTAATGCGTTTCTGTAATTACCACTTAAAGAATTATTTTACGTTCCTAAAACCCGAACTGATCTATACTACAACTCTGTCGTTTTAAGATTAATGCGTTTATGTAATTACCACTTAAAGAATTTCGATTTGTTTAATACGAGCTTGGGTTTTTTCAAGAAAAAATTGATTTTATATCTAGCAAACCATTATAATTCATGAAATTTTTTTCTTGTATCATTTGAATTGAAAATGTTTTATTTTGTTTTTCATTAGTTAATCAACATTGATAGAATATCTGTCGAACTTTATTTATAATTATCTTCAATTGTTTTTGTAGAGAACCCCCGTAATTGCAATTTTTCTGTTGGGGTTCCTGATTCAGTAAATAAATAAATAAATAACAGTTGTTGTCCTAATATATTCAACTATGAGCACAGTTGAGATTATTGTGGTTTGTAGCTCGAAATTTGTTTCGAGTGTAGGTGCGTCCACTTGGTACTAAACTCAAACTTTTCTTGTTTAACTAATTTGGTGGCATGATAACAATGTCAAGTTATATCTTTAATAAAAATACCTGCGTAAAGCCACGGATAGATGGATATACATGACGAAACCATTAGGATTCTCCATTGACAACGGAACTGTAGAAAAGGTATTTCATACTGTGATACAAATCTAAACATAACAACGACGAACAATATTCAATTTGATGTAATTTATTCTTTACATGTGAAAATTATTGCATCCTGGTTGTTTCTTCGAAATCAGATATGAAGAGAATCAAAATCCATTCATTGAAAATAAAGGTTTCAACAGCTGTACCCCATCTGATCACCCGTTTCCAAATATTTTGAATTAGCTGTATTACCTACTAAGGGTTATTAGCGGATAATACAGTACATAACGCAATTGATTTATTTATTTATTTATGAAAGTATTAGGGATACAACAGACGGAGTCCACAAGTGTATCCACCTGATAATTTGGGAATTAAAATTAGGGACGATTAATCATTTCACAAATAATTAAATTCAATTCAAGAATTTGGATTTAAGTTTTTTCTTAATTAATGTTTTGGACATTGGTACACAACACTGACAGCGAAGAAATGAAATGAGTTGTTGAAATATGCGAGCCAAAAGCCACTGGAGAATTTATGGATTCTCTGTCAAATTATTGAAACGTGCGATACACGTTATGGCTCTCAGTTTAATCATCAACAAGTGTTTTTCTGGGAGAATATTTCCTGAGAAGTTCAGAGTCGCAAAAGTAACATCCGCGTGGGTAATGAAAGTGATGCTGGAAACTATAGACGGGGTCGACCCCGTTTTTCGAAGGTGCTGGAAGACCTACTCAAAACAGGAATATTAAATGGACTAGACAGGCATGGTTAGTACGGTTTCAGGCCGAAGAAAAGTACAATCTCGGCAATGATGGGGGTCATCGAAACAATATCGGAATTATTTGAAGACGATTGCGAAATATCCATGTCTTGCCTAGACATGAGTCGAGCTTTAGACTCATGGAAGACCTCAGAATTCAGGGACTTGTATGTGAAATCTTGAAATTATATCTTATGGAGCGTACACATTGCGTGGAATGTAAGAATTATAGATCAATTCAGATGAAAGTAGAAATAGGAATGAATCAAGGTTCCATTCTGGTACTCTCATGATTTTGCATTTTCATTAATGATTTGCCTTAAATCATCAAACCGCAAAAAGCCGTCATATACCCCATAGACACAACAGAAGAGCAATATACAAAGCAATCGAGTACAAGAAATCTCTTGACAAAGAAACAGAAGAGGATACTAAACCTAGGAGCTTAGCCTTCCTGCCATGCATGAGAGGTGGCACTGACAAGATTGGTAGGATCCTGCAGAAGCATAACATAAAATCGATTTACACACCTCACAACACGGTACATAAAAATCAGAGAACACCAGAGGACCGAATACCACTTGGAAACCAAGGAGTCTACAAAATTTCATGTACCGAATTTGGGCCCGTCTTCATTGGGGAAACAAAAAGAAGAATGAAAGTTCGGATTCAAGAACACAAGCTACATCAGCAATTACCAACACTCGTACAAAACAGGCCACAAGCTCGCCCACGACAACACGACACAACTAGCCAACATAGAACAACTCCGGAAAAGAAGAATCAGCTAAGCCATCGAGATAGACAAAAACACGACAACGAACAAAAGAGATGATGCACTCAACATACCTACCATCAGGAAAACTATGTTGAAACCTATAACAGAACACACAAGACAACAGGCGACAACAGAGAAACACCTCGGACAGAGTCAAACACTCAACGCCCACGGGTCAGGCCACCGACCAATAGTAACGGGCGGCGCCCCTACGCTACTATATAAATTCAGTAAGCACCAGCAAATAGATCAAAAATACTTCGACTTGAAAATAGTTGGTGCGATCCAGCCGAAACGTCGTTACCAGCATAAACGGAGGAAAATGGGAAAAAAATATATATATATATATATATATATATATATATATATATATATATATATATATATATATATATATATATATATTAGATCTAATGTTTTCGCGGACATAGTGTATAATCAGTTTGTTTCTCAGGTTTTTAGTCCATCGTCTCTGTCTTTGGTTCTTAGAAGAATCAGTTGCTTCATTGCAACATTTCGACAGTGCCCTTTCTTCCATTATCAAGCGGTGTGAACTGACACACTACAAGTAAGTTTCAGATACCTAGCACTACAAGGTTACGAATGCGTTCAATATCACATTGTCATCATCACGTGTCATCTCGAACGCATTCGTAAGCTTGCAGTGCTAGGGTTCTGGTACTTGCTTGCTTGTCGTGTATCAGCTCACATCGCTTGATAATGATCTGTGTGGGTAATGAAAGTGATGCTAGAAACTATTGATGGGGTCGACCCCGTTTTTCGAAGGTGCTGGAGGACCTACTCAAAACAGGAATATTAAATGGACTAGACAGGCATGGTCAGTACGGTTTCAGACCGAAGAAAAGTACCATCTTGGCAATGATGGGCGTCATTCACTAGTATGTTTAATCTTTAAATTATATCTAATGGACCGTGTACACATTGCGTGGAATGGAAGAATTTTAGATCAATTCAGGTGAATGTAGAAATGGGAATAAACCAAGGTTCCATTCATTATTCTGCATTTCCATTAATGATTTGCCTTACAACGTCAAACCTCAAAAAGCCGTCATATACCCAGAAGACAATACCATGATTATCAAGTCTACGGAACAACAGAATCATCAACAAATAACAGAATGGCGCTGAAGCGAGCAGCAGATTGGCAACGCTCTGAAGTTAAATGTAAATAAAACCCAGTCTTTGGAGCTCACCACAAAGATAGCCGCGACTGCTGAAGCAATAGGATTGTTAGGTTTAATCATCGACGACACTTTGCGCTGGACTCAACATATAGATCGCACGTGCAAAAGACTTTTAACAGCTATATACGCTATTCGTCGTATAAGTCATTCAGTAAATCAGAGGGTGGCTGTTGTGCCCTATTTTGCTCATTCTTCTTTAGTATCGCACCTTATGAAATATTGTTATGGCGGATTCGGTGGGCAATTTACTGCAACAAAAAGGGCGGTAAGAGCCATAATGGGCGCGCTTCAGATACAGAGTTGCAGAGACGTTTTCCAACGCTTCGGGGTAATTACCATATCAGCGACCTATATTTTGAATTGTCTATGCTATGTACTCGAGAAAAAGCATACTTTTGAATACAATTACAAAGAACTAGAAATAGGGGATACCTAATTCCACAGAGAGCAAGACTAACTCTGGTAGCTAAGGAATAGAAGAATTAAACAGCTCAAATTTTTTTCAGTCAACTATCAAAATAAAATTGAAGGAATAGGCTACGTCTCGATGAATATTACAATATGCCAATTCGTTGAGTGTGTAGACTCTGTATATTATGTGCTTCTATAATTCGAACTGTATTTTATCACCAAACGATTTATGTACATACTTATTCATTGTATCAATGTTCTCATTGTAATGTACATTATTATTTCTATGTTTAATATTTTAATAGAGGAATTTTGTCATCTTTTATAACTCGAAGATAAATGAATAAGTACTAATACTACTAGAACTATTTTGAAAGCCTGTCATATCTTTGAAATTTCACTTTTATAGCTACTGAAGTTATTTGAGAGGCGGAAGGCATTTCCTTTATTTTTCTTAGAAGCATCGGTTATATTTTGGCTTAATCTTGGTACGGCTAGAGTTTGTGACTAAAATTTGTGGATACGTATTAAGGTGCATTTGAAAAAAATTGTGAGTGAAGGTTGATGAAAGAAATTTTGATTACCCATGGGGATGATGTTAGCTGATATGAGAGTTCAAATTGCTTAATATCAAAATTGGTCCTGAAAAGCTTTTCCGCTGAAGAATATTTACGGGTTTTGGAATTCATGAAAATCATTCAAGAAGAAAAGATGATGAAGTAGTTGTTGTTAGAATTATTTTGTGAGATTGCAGATGCATTACACAACGATAAATATTTTCGATAGAGTTCTAGAAGTGGTTATTTCATTGGGACTCTGGGGCTCTGTATTGGGCTAGAGCGATAGGCTCCTGATATAGTAAGCATAGCTGTAATTTTCACTATGTCTAATTTTTTTGGTATACTAAAATTTGTTTAGTACACTTAAATTAACAGAGCTGTCGTCAATAGCCGATTTTACTTTGAATCAATGATGTGTAGAAGTGTTATTGATAATTCTTAGAATATTCGAACCAGATCGACAAGATTCGAGAATTTCATCAATGTGTTCCTGCAATACTAGTTGACTATCGAAATTGGGACCCAAGAACTTTGTGCTGTCATTTCTCATAACGGGTAACCCATTAAGAGAAATAATAAGAATACTGATAATATGGGAATTATATTCATTGCACCAGAAAGTAGGAAAATCATTTTCATAGATTCAGTTGAAATTTTTGAATCACATTTTAATGACAATCCACAGATAAGGAACAATAAGACTGATTTATGTAAATCACAAATTTGCGATGTTTTCAAATTAAAACTCCCTTGCAATAGATTGTGAACAATCTATCTGGGTTTTCTAAACCTTATGATATGACACTTTACACTTAGTTTCATACTTTCCTAGAAATAACGGTTCAATTTTCAGTTCATATTTCCTTTCAACTTGTTGATATCTATATCTACTCTCTTTCAATTACCTCACACATCAACAACCTCATGGTAACTTGTCCTAGTTCATTTCATATCAAATTTTTCAAATTTAATACAACCACAATTTTGTTTATCAGTAACAAAAATGAGTGAGTGTCGATGATGTCGAAGACAATTAAACACAACATTTTTAATTATTCTGTTCCGAGTTTCTTGGAAAGCAATTTCGCAACATGATTGAAATCACAAGGAAATTTATTCTGTAGATGAAAACCATATTTCAATTAAATCCTTAATGAGGTCCTGTCCATATTCCGAACGAGAGAGCTTCTTATTTCTGAATTGTAACAAGTAAGATATATTTTCGCCCCAATTTACGACTTCGCAAAATTTATATGTGAATCTGAAGAGATATTCTATATTATTTTCAGGAATTTGAATGAAACATTTCACTTGCTTGATCTGGGGTATAAATTTTTTCGTTATTATCCTTGAATGTTTCCAGAACATTTTTCAGAACCTTCACTAATGAAACGAAAAAAGTTTTACGTACACAGGTTGTCCGCTCTGAAAGACTCTTTAGAAGAATTTGGGGAATGATCAATTTCAAATTTTGTAGTTAGAGTAAATGAATACGAATCTACAATTTGCAATTGTTTTCAGAGTGGTACCATTTACGTTTATACCGGACATCAACTCTTCTATTTCAAATGGTATGGTGTACTTTTATAATTTTTTATTGAAGAGCTTTTTCAAGCATCTGATCTTGATATTTGTCCTATCTTAAATTATTCACCATTCCTCAAAATTCTCTGAATAAAAGTGTCATCTTTTTTGTCCAAAAAAATTGAATGATTTGGGTAAGATGACCTATTCTTAAACTGATGAGAAAAGTGTTATTCTTGAGAGCAACGTACTCTCCCTATGCTAATTTATGTACAGGGTCATCCAAAATTTTTTTTATATTAGAGATACTCGCGTAAGGAAACTGAATCCTACTATATCTCGACGACACTGCGAGTACCTGAAAAGGAGAAACGGTTAATATTTCGCTTGAAGGCTGGCAGAATGTAGTCATGAGGAAATATGTTACGTGGAAGAGAGTTCCAAAGTTGCGCTGTTCTGTAGAAAAAGGCCTTCTAGTATAAAGACGTTCTAGGAGTCTTAATTTCAACCACGTAAGGATGGTTGGCATTAGTTTGGCGAGTTGGCCTTGAAACAGAAGCGTGCGGAGGAACAAGCGTAGAAATCTCCTCAGAGCATCTTCCATGAAAATACCTGTGTAAAAGAGAGAGCTCCTCTACTCTCCTGCGATGTTCCAGTGGAGGGATGGAATCTGTAAGAGCACAGTCACCAATCAACCGAATCGCCCTCTTCTGTATGGAATCTAGGAGTTTCAAGGTGTGTTTGGGGTAGAACCCCACACGTGGGAACCATATTCTAAAACCGGACGAATTTGGGATTTATAGAGAGTTAGGAGTTGGGTCAGAGTGAAGTATCTTCCGGCAAGCTACTGAAAACCCAGTTTTCGAGATGCTGACTTAGCAGTGTTCACAACGTGGGCGTGCCATGACCAACTGTCTCCGATGGTTACCCCAAGCATTGTTAAGGAGGATGTGAGTGAGATAGTCTCGTTGTCCATTACTATATCTGGTACAGTACTGTTAATTATCCTCGGAAACAAACAAATCTAACCCAATCGAAAATTGCGTTCAAGGCACTATTGATTTTAGAACACTGTTGCACACGTATTTTGTCTATAACTTGGGATGATAGAGGTTTTCTCGACCAGAAGGATGCGTGGAGTGTACTGTCGTCCGCAAAACTATATATCTTACAACCTGTAACAGTAAGCAAGTCGTTTATATAAAGTAGAAACAGGGTTGGTGCTAGAATCGAGCTCTGAGGCACACCAGCATTAATGGCCAGTCTATCAGATGGAACTACATCAAGACCACACTGAGAGATCTATCTGAAAGAAAGCTTGAAATTCAAAGGGATAGGTGTTGGGATAAGCCATATGAGGACAGCTTGCCTAGCAGACCCCTATGCCAAACCCGGCAGAAAGCTTTCGAAATATCGAGAGCCACAGCCAAAGACTCTCTAAATTTCTCTATAGATCGCTTCCACATGTGCGTGACATAAGCAACTAGATCTCCTGTGGACCTCTGGTGCCTGAAACCATATTGACGATCATTAATGATACCAACAGATTCTAAATATTTGATAAGCTCAATATTGATGGCTTTTTCCATCACAGGTGAAAGGGATATTGGCATATAGTTGGTAGGGATGTTTTTTTCCCATTTTCAGGAATTGGTTGGATTCTGGAAGTTTTCCAGTTTGAAGGGAAAATGCCTTTATTATAGGACATAGTGAAAAGTTCACAGAGGATATGTGTCAATTTACAACTACATAATTTCAACACGATAGAAGGTATTCCGTCGGAACCAGCTGCCTTATTAGAGTCAAACTTAAGCAGATTTTCCTGACTGCCTTCTGCCTGAAAACAATATCAGGCATATGAGATCCGAAATGAGGAATAACACACTAAATTACATTGTCAGAAGAACGTTACCACACTTTTTATTTTTTTACGGTTGGAAATAAATAGCAATAGCACTAATTTTGTTTTTGTGAATAATTATTCGAACTTGCAGAACGTTTAACGAAAAGTACCTAAAATACAGAAAACTTAGTAGCGTTGTCTCATTTCAAACGATAAAGATATCGTTTTGAAGACATAAATTACGGAACAAAAGAGTCCCCTCGTTAATATAGTCGAAATGCCCTCACTCGCGGAATCCTTTTTTTCTTCTATTATATCGTTGGGCTGATCGAAAGGAAAGCTTTCATCGTAATTTTGCCCTCTCTCACAACATCAAAAGAATAATTTTTTTCCAATTTATTTCCTTGGATTCTGATCACTCAAGAAATCTGAAAAAAATTGATGTACACTCTAAACCATATTTGGGGATCCGCAAAGTCCTCAAATTTTTTTTTCTTCGAAACTATATTCTTTACGCTCAATGGATGTCTGGGTAGATCAACTTCAACGGCGTTTGGTGTCTGTTGAAAATTATTTCTTCGAATTTTTTCAGATTTTTCCTGATGGTGCCCACCGTCAAAAACGCCAGAGTAACGGTAATTCAATTTTCCACATGTCTCTACGTGCTGGAATCATTGAAAACAGTTCAATATTATAACTTCTTGAAAATATAACATCCAATTGAAGATTTTTCTATTCCAAAAATTTTTTCAATGATGATTATAGAATAGTTTTACTCTTAATATTATTTTTTGGATTCTTTTTGTGCGAAAAACTCAACTTTCCTGCTTTCTCGTGTGCAGGAAACCGAGGAAATATTATGATACTATGTTATCCTATAAACACAAAAGCCAACTGAAGATAATTTAACCACAAATGATTTATTTTTGCCATTTATCTTACTTTTCCACTAAAGTTCAGCCTCTTGAAGTTGAGATTATAATTCACAATACAAACTTGTTTAGATTTAATTATTCCTGAATCTACAATCGTAAAATAAAACATTCAATCGAGTAATTAATATCGCGTTGTGCGGGAAAGCTAGACTTTTAGTGATTTTTCAGGTTTTTAAGATATGCTCCCGAATAGCAGATTCAATTTACTTTTTATTTTTCCAAAACTTTTTTGAATAAATTCGTAATCGAGATTATAACGCAGGGGTGATCAAACTTGAACTGCTGGCGATCAACCTCAATATTTTGAGACTATTTACGATCGACTCTGAGAGGCTGCAAGTATGTGTGATGCAGGATTGTCACGATACACCCTACCTACCTGGGTAGGTACACCCTACCTACCTGGGTAGGGTGTACCGTAGCATATATAGATATTAGCTTTCCCCACAATATACATTATTTTACTCAAGGTTTGGGTTAGGTTTAGTTAGGTCCTTCTCTATAATATCAATGAAAATACTCATAGTTATTCAAAGTTGCGAATTTATTGGTTTTTACAAAACAAAAGAGTTACATATGATGTTAAACTTAACTGAGGAGTGACTTTGGATGTTGAAGCCTGGCACTGCATGTCCTCAGCATACTTTTCAGAAGATGGTAAGTAATCACTGAGTGCTAATCGCAAGCATGATTGCATATCGTCAGTTAGTTGATTGCGATATGTTGACTTAATTATCTTCTTTCAGAAAATGCAGACTCGCACAAGTAAGTTGACCTAAACATTGCAGTCAGTTGAAGGGCGATTTGCCTTAGATTCGGTTATTTATCTTCAGATATAAAACACTAGAAATTTGTATGAGATGCTGTAGCTCTGAGATGTATATCTGATAATATCTGCATAAACTCATTTTCAACAGAACATGAGTTTATATTTAACTGACTTGCTATTTCAGTAGCAAATTCCTCAATGTTTTCACATAAAAAAAGGACAACTCATGAATAATGCTATATTTGCCAATTCACTGCAATAAAACCCATTCCGAAGTGTCCCAAAATATTTGATAATTCAGCCTCATAAGTATCATAATTCAACTGAGGAATCCTTGCTTTCAGATCCTTTCTTTTCAGTTGATCTATCATAAGTTGTGATTTACTTTCGAATGTGTCTACTTTGCTAATCATCTCAATACTAGTTTTTCCTTTACCTTGTAGCTTCGAGTTAATGGTTTTTAAGTACATTGTGATGTCAGTCAAAAATGCCAAATCAGTCAGCCATTTTTCGTTTTTCAACACCTGAGTGTCATCACCTCTTTCGTTTTGAAAAGCTGTTATTTCGGGCAATAACTATTAAAACCTTTTTCTGGGACTCAACCACCTGATGTCCGTGAGAAGAACTAAATCAGTGTGTTCAGCGACTCCCTATCTTCCAACTGAAAATTAAAGAGCCGCCGTTGCAAGCTATGTGTGCGGATGGAATTCACAATTTTTGTTGCAATGCCCATAATTTCCTCCGTGTTTGAAACTTTTGAACACAAAACTTGTTGATGTATAATGAAATGGAATGAAAAAAATGAAGGGGAAATCTTCATGACCTCGATACAAGCCACAAAACCGTTTTTGATTCCATTTATTGCTGGTGCTCCATCGGTTGTAATGCACACTAATTTATATATTGATAGCTTGTAGTTTTTTACAAAATTGAAGAAAACGTCATATATATCTTCGCCACAAGTCTTCCCTTCAGAGCAATAATTGCCGAAAATTCTCCCTTAGCCAACATGTCATTGAATACCATCCGAATAAAAATACATAGCTGGGCAGTGTCTGTCATATCGGTGGATTCGTCGAACTGTAAAGAAAAGTATGTACATTTCATGATATCATGTTTTAGTTTATCTGCCATGTTCTGACTCATGACTTCAATACGCCTTGTGACAGTCGGACGAGATAACTGAAGTTCTTTAATAGCAGACATGATTTCTGTTTTATTTTATTTCTCCAAATAAAGCCTCACCTGCTTCAATAAACGCTTTCTTCACAACCAATTCATCTTTCAATGTTTTCTTGTATTTCGCCAGTATATGCGATATTTTAAATGACGCGATCATAGCAGTTGTTGATTATTTGGCTGGTCATGTGAACATGGTTTGTTTTTTTTTAAACAAGATATCAAATCACGTACTTTTCGTTTTCTTAATTCACTCTGTGGCAGAAAATCCTTTTCAGAGTTTTTATGAACCGTTTTATGATGCCTCTCTGAGTCACCATGC
Source organism: Cryptolaemus montrouzieri (assembly GCA_013387265.2). Classification (NCBI taxonomy): domain Eukaryota; kingdom Metazoa; phylum Arthropoda; class Insecta; order Coleoptera; family Coccinellidae; genus Cryptolaemus; species Cryptolaemus montrouzieri. The sequence goes on from JABFTP020000103.1 coordinate 35,888,804, forward strand.
TTAGGTATTGCAACTGACACAGGAGAAATAAGACAAATGCACTTCACCATACAAAAGAAAAATTCTTCCTCCCAATCGTTATGAAAATGATACGTTTTAGTTTTCTTCGCTGCACTCATTTTGTACTATTTAATAATAAACTTTGTATCGACGTAGTATTGCATTCATGTTATAATTCAGAATGACTCCAATTCCTGCAGGCTTAACATTCATATCGGCGTGAACGAAAGTCTAGAATGTTCACGTCAAACGCACCACCCGAAATTTCTAGAAAAGCGGCAAGAATAAAAAACTCGGTTTTCTTTGACGAGTACCGCACGTTCCTTTGATAAAGACGCCTTTTGCCGCTAGCAGAGTGTTATTTCATTACGTACTGAATTTTTGTAGTGTAGTTACCTACTTATCAAAAATCTTTTCCTTCTCGTGATCTACTCAAATAGCACTCGCGATCGACCGTTTGAGCACCCTTGTTATACGGTATCACTCTGTCATTCCTTTATAGTCGTCATATTTTGTTTTGTTGTGTAAAGTTCCAGTTCTACATTGCTCCTAATATCTTAGTGTTAATATCATAATATCAATAAATACATAAATCAAAATATTGAAACATGTTCAATTCACTATATTTAGAAACTGTAGTCCTATTTAATTGTCAGTTGTTGCATAAACATATAAACAATTAGGCACAATACGTGCGCAATTATCTTGTTTATAATAACAGGGATAGTAAAACACCATTAAAGTTTCGATAGTACCAGAATCGAATACATAAGAGTTTACGCTCTCACACTCAAACGCTCAATTGCTTTCCGTTCCGATTTAGTATTTGGAAGGAAAAGCACCCTATGATATTATGCATCTATGTGTCGAATACGATACATGTAATAAGTATAAGCTATTAAGGCTCACTCACGCTAAATCGTCATAAACATAAACGATCACATATGTGCGCAGACAGAATAGGCAGAAGTGAAAATCGAAAACTATGCGCTTATGCATGATCTCATCTTGCCCAGTCCGCCTGCAAGCTTATGAGCTCATATGAGCGCATATGATCGTTTATGTTCATAACGAGTATTTCAGTGGAAATGTTTCGGGAAATAAAAGTATATTGAAACTGCTTTTTGAAAGTATAACCTAGAAACTAAAATTTCATAAGTCATTGAATCTTAGCGGAAGTATGTATTGTAAATTATAATCTCAACTTCAGAAAGCAGCCATTTGGCGGAAAGTATGATAAATGACAAAAATTACTGAAAATCGTCAATAAAAACTTAATTGGATTTGAATTATCTTCAGTTCGCTTTTATGTTCGCGGGTAACATAGTATCAGACTATTTTCATTCATTCCCGCAAGCCAGGAAGTTGAGTTTTTCCCACAAACAGAGACAAAAATAAGATCAATGCCACAAATATCTAAAAATCATCCCTAAAATTGTTTGAATAGAAAAATCTTCAGTTGGATATTATGTTTATAGGATATTATAATATTTAAATGTTTTCTATATTTCCCGCACGCATCGAGACGTGGAAAATTGAATTTCTTGAATACTAAAAGAAAAAGTACTCCGTTTTACACGTTTTCCATTAGGATCTGAAAACTTTCGGAAAAGTACTTTTTAACAACAGAACCCGAACTCCTTTGAAACTTGACCTGTCAAGACATTCATTAGGCGTAGAGAAATCATGTTAGAAGAAAAAATCTTGGCGAAAGTCAAATGATCACGGAATAATTCTGCATGTTTTGTGAGATGGTTAACACTGTTCAAGAATAGTTTCAGATTGTTTGAACGATCAGAATCCGAGGAAAAAATAAAATGGGAAAAAACACGTTTTTCTGAGATTGAAAAATGGTGGAACAAGGATGGAGGACTGAAATTACGAGGGAAGGTTTTCTTTTGATCACCCCAATGATGTTATCAAGGAAAAAAGGAGTGAGGGGAATTTCGATCATCTTAAAGGAGGGACCCCTTCTAACATCTACGAATAATAAAATTTAAACAAAAACTATGAAAACAAACAACGTAATAAGAATGAAATTAAATTAAATATTCAAGTCGTCCACCATTATTTTTTTAATATTTTCCAATTCGTGAACGTACTTTTTAACTTGCATGCAAATTTACGACTAGAGCTGCTATTATTTTAGTAACCAACACACTGGAAAATTTTTCAGCGTGATCCATTGGTACTCGTAATGGAATGTTAGTCGAATCCATTTTAATTTATACATATTTGAAACAATTATGATAATTTTTACACCTTAATCTTTGAATTTATCGATTTCCTGAATAAATACACTTCTGACTTTGAAGCTCTATTTTCATTCAACATCATCCGTTCAACTGGAACATCCGATATTGCATAGCAAGTAAACCTTGCATGAAAAGACGTACTCGATTCTGAAATTCTTTTCCCAAAAGTCGTCGAAGATGGCATCCTTTGAAGTATCGCCCGACGGAGTTGCATTCATCGCTCGTGCATTCGAAAAATTGCAAAGTTCACCAGACTCGGGAATCAACCGGAAAATTGATTGATGAATACTGGGAATTCAACTACGTGAATAGTCGAAATAGAAACGAATCTTTCACGGTCTTTGCCGATTTCCACAAGATTTGGATAGATTCAAATCATTCGCGGAAATGCGGAAGCTTTTTGCGATTGAAAAGATATCCTTAGACTTTCGACAACTGACTGAAATTCAATCTAGTAATGGAAAATTTTGAGCCTTTCATATTACGGCGCCGACGACGAAGCCGTACAAATTGAAAGTTACTAATATTGTGAAATGATATTTCATGTATCACAAACTTCGAACTAAAGAAACGGTAAAGTCTTCCTTAAATTACATTTCAAATACAATAAACTCATTACTCTCATTAAAAAACTACATTAGGGAAAAATCGGGTGTATATAGCTTTTTTTTGCAATTAAAAATAATAAATATACAGGTATATCCATCAGGACCGTCCGTTAACAACTTTTTGAGTTCCAATTACAATATCAAGCTGAAATTTTATACCATTTCCGGTTATACCGGAAGTGAGTCATCACTTTGTTATTTCAAATGGCAATCTACCTTTTTTATTATACATCTAGAACCGACATTTAAGTAAGGCATAAAATACCCAAGTTGTTGGCACTCATCTGTCAAAACTTTCGACAGATTTAATTATTTTTGTTATAAACTTGATTTTTGATGAACATTTACAAAAATTGTAGCTCGTAGATCTTTTGCACTAGAGACACAATTTTTACTTGGGTGTATAGAAGAAGGTTCAAGGAATTTTTTAAGCAGTCTACACAGGTCAAATGTTTATTGCGTTGTTTTGTATGATTTTTTCAATTTGGCCTTTTTCAAACAGCAATAACTCAATTTTTTCAAATTTCATGTGCCAATTTTTATATCGCCATCAGATGAAGCGTCAAATTTCAGATGGAATTTTATAAGCATGTACTGTAGCCATCTCTTGTAGCTCTGAAATAATTTGGGAATATTTTGAATTTTGATGATTTTGCAAGAACTAACAGAGAATGCTTTGAAATATTTGAATCAAGTAGCTGAACTGGCTACGCTCACCTGACAGGTGCCTAAAATTAATGTACTCTTCACTTCGTTCATTCGACTTTGCTATTTTAACAAGAATTGTTGGAAATTTGAAACGAAAATTTTTGAAAACATCAGATTGATAATAAAATGGCTGATTATTCAAACGAGGATATGTTTAATCTCTTTTTAATTCATGGCGAATGTCAAAAAGTGGTGTATAGAACTTGCAGGCAATTCAATAAACAATTTTCAAATTTGGCGCCTATGAGTAAAACAAAATTGCGAACGATAAGAAGCAATTTTCTGCAATTTGGAGAAACAAAATACATAGAAACTAGAAGAAAACCAATTCTCAAGGACGACGACAATCAAATTAATACGCTAGCGTATTTTCGTGCCTATCCACCTAACCCAAACCTTGACTAAATTGTGTGGAAAGCTGAAATCTATGTTACATCTGGGCAAGAATAACCACCGGTACCGGTACTATATGGATGGTTCGAGCATTCAGTCCACGCAATCACAAAATGACCTCGGTGTGATCATTTTTGAGGACCTATCGTGGTCGGCTCACGTCGGCCATGTTGTATCGAAGGCGGACCGGGTTAGCTATATCCTACGCAAATCTTTCATCAGATGCTCCATCAGCACGTGCAAGTCACACGTCTTACGTTCGACCTATCCTTGAGCACGGAGGTCCTGTTTGGCACCCATCCCTGGTTCGCGATGAAAACTTCCTCGAGTCTGTCCAGAGAAAAATGACAAGACTTCCCTTTGGTTTTGTTCGACCTTCATACGAGGAGAGGCTTGAACTTCTCGGTGTGAGGCCATCCTCTGAGCGTCGCGAGCGTGGAGATCTGATTACCACCTATCGTGCAATGAACGGCCTATTTCGGACGGACCTTATCGATCTCTTTCGCATCAGCAGAACCCAACTTCGCGGTCATTCACTGAAACTTTATCGGCAGGACTTCAAAAGTACCCCTCGTGAGCTCTTTATATGCAACCGCGTCTTCCATAAATGGAATTCTTCACCAGAAGCTGTGGTGCGCGCTTCATCAGTGAACTCATTTAAAAATATTTTCGACAAAGTGCTTGCTCCTTTTCATTTTCACTTTTTGATATCACCTATTAAATCCATGTCATCATTTATCTTTCCTGTTTCATTCTTTTTCAGTTCATCTCGATTTTCTCGTTGGTTAATTTAGGCTTTATTGTAACTATTATTTTCACCCTGCTTCCTTTTCTTTTTCTGTGAAATCACATACCATATTAATTATGTTTTTAAGATTCATGGACCCTTATGGTCCCATCTCTTACCTTTGTTAAATAAATAAATAAATAAAATCTATATATGCTACGGTACACCCTATTACATCGAGTCAGCATCAATGGATGTTGGATTGAGTTACACTTCCATTTAAAGGATCCTTGAGAAACATAACATGCACCCGTATTCTTTTATCAGACTACAAAAATTGAAACCAACTGACCTTCCCAAGCGGCTAAATTTCTGCGAAAATTTATTGATTCGGCTTCAAAAAGATGAGACAATTCTGCAAAAATTATATGGTCTGATGAAGTTAAGTTCAATGAAAGTGGAATAACCAACAGGAGACATCGAACTTTTTGGGCCACAGAAAATCCACATTTCATTCAGGTTATTGATTTCCAAAATGAATTCAGCGTGAACGTTTTTGCAATTTGTTGGCTTATCACATTTATGAGGAAAATTTTAATGGACAAAGATACCTGGAAATTTTGAGCGGATTATTAGCAAATTTTTAGTTGGATTACCCCTTAACATTCTGAGGGATTGCTATTACTAAATGGATGGTACACCAGCACATAAGACGCGTGCTGTAGATCGGCAGCTAACAGAAATGTTAGAGGATAGATGGTGGGGTAACCAAGAACCAAATTTATGGCCTCCGCGTTCTACGAACCTGACGCCCCTTGATTTTTATTTATGAGGCAAAATCAACTGTGAAGTGTATCTCATTCCTGTAAGAAGTAAAGAAGAGTTACTAGAGCGCATTCATAATGCTTCTCGTAATATTGATCCTGAGGAAACTAGAGGGGCAACTCATCATGTTCGTATACGAGCTGTCAAGTGTATCGAGCAAAATGGGGCCCATATTGAACATTTATTCAGATCGTAGATAAGTTTTCTCCTATGATGTTTGCTATCATTTATTCGTATTAATGTGATTATCTTCGATGATTGGATTTTGCTTAGTTCCTACAATTTTTATTCATCCGAATTGTAGAAATTGCTTCTAATTCTTCGAAATTTTATTTTACTCATAACGGTAAATTCGGAAATTGGTTCTACCCACTAATTTTTGACATTCTAAAATGAATTAAACAAAGATTGAATATACTTTCGTTCGAATAACCAGTGGTTTCATTCCAAATGTGTTGTATTTTTTGGATATTTTCAATCTGAAATAACGACAATTCTTGTTGAAATATCAAATTCGAATGAACTAAGTGAACAGTACATTAATTTTAGGCACCAGTCAGGTGAGCGTAGCCAGTTCAGCTACTTGATTCAAATATTTCAAAGCATTCTCTGTTAGTTCTTGCAAAATCATCAAAATTTAATATATTCCCAAATTATTTCAGAACTATCAGAAATGGGTATAGTACATGCTGATACAATTTCATCTGAAATTTGACGCTTCATCTGATGGCGATATAAAAATTGGCACGTGCAATTTGAAAAAATTGAATTATTGCTGTTTGAAAGAGGCCAAATTGAAAATATCATACAAAACGACGCAATAAACCTTTGACATCTGTAGATTGCTCAAAAAATTCCTTGATCGTTCCTCTATCCACGTAAGCAAAAATTGTGTCTGTAGTGCAAAAGATCTACGAGCTACAATTTTTTTAAATGTTCTCCAAAAATCGAGTTAAAATAAAAATAATTAAATCTGTCTTACTACTAAATAACCTAAACTAGCCCTCTCTCTCTAGAATATCCCACATTTGCTCAATAGGGTTTTGGTCCGAACTTCGTGGGGGGCCACTTTAACACTTGAATAATCACATCGTTCAAACACAGTCTCGTCATTCGGGTTATATATGGTCGAGTATTATGTATTAGGGGGAAATTTTCACCTATAAATGGTATATGAGAAACCACATATTCTTTCAAATACGCTCTAATGTATCTGTCAGTATTAATAACTCTTATGAGCGTACTAAGGCTGTGTTGGCTTCCAAAGAAATTCTGTTCTATACCATCACTTCAGCGCCACCAAATTGCGCTCTGGGAGAGAAACAACTTTGGCCATATCTTTCTCTGGGCCTTCTCCATACTCTTTGGCGTCAATTAGGTGCCTATCCTGTGAAACGAGACTCGTCTTTAGATAGAATATTTTGCCATTCATCCATGTCCTTCATCTGCATCTAATACAGGACCTGTGGCAGGTACACGAGATGATAGATTCTGGTCTCTTGATATTCTTCGTACGATATCAGATGAAATTAAGTTACCATGAACATCTGCCAATCTTTTAGCCACTCAAAAAACAAGTTGTTGAGGAAAGATGTGACTTGAAAACTTAATGCAAGAAAATGTCATCCAATTAATAAATTTTCGTTAAGATATTTGACGCAGAATGCAACTTTTCCTTCTATTCCTTATAACATCATTAACATTCAAATATTTCGAAAAATCGATGATAGAAAGTAAAGAAACAGGAAAAACCTGCCAATAATCATCGAAATTGATGGAGAAACTTAAAAATACTTATTTTTGAATTTCAACGAAATTTTGTCTGTCTGGTTAATTTTGTAGTCTAGTGTATTGTGTACGTGTAAGAGAAGATTTGCTTGATTTAAATTCGATGAAAATTTCGTTCATTATCTGTTATTTATGAAATTAATTACAATTGATGCAGTTCAACTCTCAATTATCTGTCTTACTATTTTGTCGAATTCAGCTTTACTGTTTTCTGTGATTTCCTAAATTATTATAAATGGAATTATATATATTGGAATTCTGTAATTCAAAATTATACACATAGGTAATTGCAATTTATTTTTTCTGATTAATTCATATTTATCATATTTAAGTCTACAAATAAATATGTTTTCTAAAGTTCAGTTTTTTGCTTCACTTCACCTACCTACCTACCTCCTACCTTAAAAAAAAATGAAAAACATGATCCAAAATGCCCTAAGGGGCGCCAAAATCTTTTTTGCACACAAGCGCCAGTAGCCCTCACGGAGGACCTGAATTACCACATAACCCTGACGGACTCCTCGTCGAATGTTTATCTCATTCGTCAGTCTATCGTCCAATCTCATTGCAGTTTTCTGTCCCCAGTACAGGTTCCCGATTATTCTGATATCATTCTCATCTATTCTGGTCCTTTTCAGATTATCAATCATTTTATTGTGTTTAACCTCGTCAAACGCTTTCTCAAAATCCACGAAACATGCATATACATCACAATTCGTGTCCCTACAGCTTTATATTTGAATCTGCTCTCAGAAAAATTCCCAATACAAACTGAGTGTTACTGATACCGTTTCAAGTTTTCTGTATATGCGCTCATGTATAACGTTGAGGAATGATTTTAGTGTATGACTTATTAAGCTGATGGTTCTGTATTCTTCACATTTTCGCACCGTTGGTTTTTTTGGTAGTACAATAGAAGTCGACTTAAGTCATTATTCTGGCAGATTTCCGTACTACTGGTGTTAATAAGTTTGATTCGATGATCCATGTCTTCTTCATTAAACAGATTCAGCACTTCTACCTGTATTCCGTCTTGACCACAGGCTTTTCCGTTCTTCATTCTTGTCATTTATTTTTCCACTTCATGTTCTGCTATAGGTGTTTCAAAGAGAGTTTGTTTTTCCATGATTTGCATTTCTGATATCATCAAACAGTTTACTTACGTAATCTTTCCAGACACTGTTTTTCTTCTGTACTGTTTACCATGTCACCAGAATCGTCTGTTTATACTGAAAGATTTGTTTGATAACTAAAGCCAGTGGTTGTTTTCATTCTTATGAAGAGCAAAAGTATCGTGTTTCTGTTCCAACTATTCAATTTATATGCATTCTTTGATGTACGATTGTTCTTTAGCCCTCCTTATTTTTCTTCAAATTTCCTTGTGTTTCTCTTTATATCTATCAGTATTTTTATTCTTCAATTATCTTCTTTCTTGCATCATTTCGAGCATTTTATCTGTCATTCATTTCTTCTTCGACTTCTAATTTCCTTCACTTTTAAGGTGTGTTCTGGTGACATGTTTGATGTTCTCCCATTTTTCTTGTGAAGTTTCATTTTCTCTATTGTTGCAATCTCGAAAATGATTACCCAGGTCTCGAGCAACTTGATGTTTTATTTCAGGTTCGAGTAATTTTCTGGAGTACATTCGTAGTGTTCTGAGTTGTGATTGATTGGCTTGTATACATTTTGTTTGTAAAACTCACTCATTTGTTTGATCCAGAAATTTTCGAATTAATTATATTTGATAAAATATAACTCAACATTAATTTTCAGAAAATAAACAAGTCAACAATACTTTTATATTTTATGTGTTTAGTGGTGTTTATGGATTGAATTTCATTCATTGAAAATTTCATACGCTTCATTTATTTAAGACAAACAAAACCTTTGTGCATTTTAATTCGAAATTGAATTCAAATGGCTGTTCTGTTTGTGGCAATCAAACTGAGTTCTTACCCCCAATGAAACACGAGCGTCAAGGGTAAAATAAACAAGTTTACTCACTATCTGTCGCAGATAAACAGTTCGCATCCCACAAATAAACTCGTCACAGAAATTCTGTTCATTCGAAGTCGTTTCGTGGGCAGACGCGATTGGTGTTCCTGAATATTTGACGTTTCGATAGCAGCTGTCATGTAATAAAACCTCGAACCAGGTTTTCCCGAACGAATATCTATCGATTGTTACTCCTAAACGTACATAGTATAATCTAAATCTGAATTATGAATAACCTTCCGGTGTTACTTACATAAACGCGAGGTTCATAACTCTCATGAAAATAACTTTTCGCCGAAGTAATAACTAGGAGGTATCCTCGAGGGAGAATAATATTTCATATGCGCATCAATCATATACGAAAGTTCGTCTTGCCGGTTACCGTGTATTCGTTGCGAACAATCATTTTTCCATTTCTCGACGCCCCGATGTTTCTGGGTATATTATCGAACATCGGGCACTATAAATGAACATAAGCAACATATTCAATCGATTTTGTATACTTCAATTGAACGCATGAACGGGAAAAGCTCCACCAGATGTGGAACAGTCGGTGGATATGCACCACCGCATCCAGGCCTTCTTAAGAATGATTTGCATATCAAATTCGGTGAACGAATTTCTCAGATTAGTATTGCGCATATCACTCCTAAATATTAATTTCTTACGAAAGTACGAAGGTTCACCTGAATGAGAAATGATCATATTTATTCAAACGTCAGACAAATTTGCAGCATGCATAACATTGATGCGGTACATATTTCAAAAAAGACATGAAATAATTATTTGATATTAATAAATCAGCAAGTTCTGCAACCTACGAGAACTTTTCTATTTCGTTTCTGAAGGAAGACTGAAATTTATTTTTATACAGGGTGTTTCATGGTATGTCAACTTGAGGAGGTAAATCTACGTGCAATTTTAAGACAAAAAGTTCATATGAACATAAATCCACAAAAGCTTTTTAACGGAACTACAGGGTGTTGAAATTTCCGAAAAAAATTGGTGTTTTCTTCAAATCTCTTCCAGTTTTTGAAATATTCAACCCAAATTTGGAATGCAAGCCATTTTTTACAGCTTTCATCATTACACGTCCTAAATTTAACTAGAATATACAAGGTGTTTTCTTTCCCGGAGCCATGTCTTATTTTGCCCTTTCAAACTTTTTTGCAGTATGCCACTGATCAGCGTATAATCAATTTTCGTCAATATAGAAACTTTTTCGTATATCTGACCGTTCTCGAGCAAGAAATTATTAAACGATTGTATACATTCGCTGAATTCAAAGCACTTCTAATTAAAAAAATGACTAGAAGGCTTTGATTTTTTTCATCTATTTATTAATTGTGACAGCTGCTAAGGTCAAACCACTGTCTGCTTGAATTGTTTATAAATTGACGATCAGTTTTAAGACTTTTGAAGTTATTGAAGAGTAAGCTGGCCAGTCCAAAGTAGCGATTCCCTCAGTTTCAAGATAATGTCGTGCGAGGTTGCTGGTATCTTGCATAAAAGTGAAAATCTCACCATTGGCACCTCGCCAGAGTCTCACTATGGTCTCCAGCACTAGGTCCACGTAATTTGTAGCTGTTACACTCGCAGAAAACGGAAACATCACATTGACACCTTGGTATTCTGGAATTTAACTTGCTGCTCGGAGTCTAGATTGTCTTCTGCGATCCCTTAAAACCCGAATCCGGTGGTTCTCTGGTCGAACACTAATTCTGGTCTCATCCGAAAAAAGAATAATTAGCAATATTCCAATGTTGGTGCTTGATACACCAATTTGGTCTGTTAAATTGTTGTTGTCTGGTTAGCTCTGCAACTCTTAAGCACCCTTTGAACGAAGTCTTTAACGTATAGTTTCGACTGATACACTGATGCCTGATATCAGTCGGGGTATAGGGTGCGACGGACTAGGGTCTTTCCTTGCAATTCTGCACAAAAAGCGGTCTTGTTGTTCAGAAGTGATCTTCCTACGACTTTTTCTAGACCTATTTTGCAGAGATTGTAGCTCCATGTATCGGGCGTAAATCACCCCTTGTGATACCCCCATTGTGGCCACTATATCCCTCTGTGTCACCCCTTCTTCAACGACAGCAATTATTGGACCCCGCTACACATCAGACAATCCAACGTAAGGTATTTTCAATTATGATTATAAGAATTTTCAAATTTTGAAATTCACAGTTTCAAATCTCAGTGACGGCTGAGTACAATATCCCGAACATGTGTTGATAATTCAATATTTCTTATCATACTATCTAGTTTTTTTACAACAAAAAACTTCATTCTTCACAAGTAGTCGAAGATCCATGGTTAAAAACAATCAATAATGTGAAATTCCAAGTGATTTCATATAAATTTGGTTGTGTGTACTCAAAAAGTTTCTTCGGGAGTTTAAAGCCATGAAGATTTTTCTTTCCTCTTCATGGATTCTTGCTCTACATCTGGTGTTCCATGTAATCGCTTGTGTACATACTCAAGTTGTCTCTTATCCTTCTGTACCATCTTCAATATGTTTCCAGCCGTCATAGCCTTTCATCCAAACATTTTATAGAGAAGAAGATGCTTTCAATCACTCCTCAAAGTAACTCATGTTGTTATATTATCTGTCCAGTATTTGGTGTGATTACGTTTCCAGAAATTTTTACTTTGTATTATTATTGAAAATGAAAATCAATTTTTATCAGGAATAAGGTTGTTGAAACCGAATTTTCGGAAATGTTATGGTGAATATAATGACTATTAACTCTGTGAATAGGAGGAATATGAACTCATGTTCCAACGTTTGATGATGATTCAATCGGAAGTAGAGTTGATGGCTACATCCAACCGCGAATAAAATATAGCGAACATTCACAAAATATTCTGTTATATAATATTCGAAATTAACTGTCGACGAAAAGCGAATATTAAATGTGTAAACTAACACGTTTCGCTCAACGAATGATGTTTAATTGAAAATCTATTTTGGGTTGTTCCGTGCATTACGAAACAGAATTCCAGATTATCAAAAAATATGAAGTTTTCAGTCGGGATCGGAAATTTGAAATAAACTGCGCATCAATTAATATATGAATAATTCATTATTTTCCTTTCTCACTACAGCAAGCTTAGTAATCTTTAGGAATTATTGATTTTGTAATTCGTTCAATTTTATGAAAGTTTCAACAACAATAAATTTGAATGTAACATTGTGTTGAAACTTGAGTGAATTATGGAGTATACAGGGTGATTCATGAGGAGAGAAATATTTTGTGGGGTGATAGGAATCGTACTTTTTTATGAAAGAGAAAAAATGGTTTTTTTCTTCACAACTTCTGCAGTTTTTGACATATTCAGCCCAAATTTGGAATGCAAGCTTTTTCTTCTACAGCCTCCATCATTACACTTACTAGATTTTAACTGAAATTCACAAGGTGTTTTTTTTTTCCGAAACCATGTCTTTTGCCCTTTCAAACTTTTTTGCAATACGCCACTGATCAGCGTATAATTAATTTTCGTCATCTTCGTTCAATTCAGAAATATTTTTGACACCTGTAATTTTTTCGTTTCTCCAGCCGTTTTCGAGTGAAAAATTATTAAATTTGAATTATTTGAATTGTATTTTATTCGCTAAATAAAAAAAAATAAAAACACTCGATAGGTATACCCAAAGTTCTTCTGAGACTCAACTTATACTTATTCAATATCAAACTAAAAAAAGAACAATTAAAGGCTAAAGAAATTGCTGGAAGTGTCCTCCAAGAATACAGGCATCTGTCCTTCTTCGCATGTTATCACGCACTCTTTGAAATATCCCTGGGGTATTTCTTATCGTGTCACAAAAGGTTATTATTGGATTTCTCAATTCTTCTACAGTGTTCACTGGTGTGGTATAAACTGGAATTTTGAGATATCCCTATAAGAAAAAGTCTAAACTATTTAAGTCTGGGGACTTAGGAGGCCCACCCTGGACCTATCCATCGATTGTTGAATGTTTTATTCAAGAATTTCCTAGCTTCTCCATTGAGCTGTGCTGGTGCCCCGTCATGTATGAACCACATTATGTTCCTCACCAAAAGTGGCACATCCTCGAGCAATAAAGGTAACTCCTCCTCAAGAAATTGCAGATAAGCAGGAACATTTAGTCTGTTAGGCAGAAAACTGGCCCAATCAAATAATTTCCAATTATTCCGACCCAGACATTCAGTGAGAGTTGTTCTTGATGATGAGATTCTTCAATCAAATGGGGGTTCTCCTTAGCCCAATAATCATGTAATCAATTCCAAGTCCACCAACATCCTACAATCAACTTTCCCAACAAACAACGATTTTCTCATGAATAAAACAAAGAATAGTAGATTTTTGAGCTTTTTCCTTCAAAACATTTCAACGTTTCGACGCCAGATATGTGTCTTCCTCAGGAAACTACAAATAAATTTACACTTGGAGAGGAAATAAACCGAATAACATATATATATTGCTCATATTGGGTACTTACATTGATTAAAACCTTTAAACTTTGAAATGTAGGTAATACAACTTCAAGTTTATATTATTAAAAATCTTTCGCACAACAAGAGAAAACAGAAAACTACATCTAGGTAATAAAACTTTCAGTTAAAATTATTGAAAATATTTCGCTGTACAAGAGAATATAAAAACTACATGTAGGTAATAAAACTTTAAGTTAAATTCATTAATTTTCGTTCACGAGTGACAATCACAACCGTTTAAAACGCAAAAGAAATGTTATGTTAATTGACATATTATCCGTTATATAAATTTCAAAATGCACTGTTACATGAAAAGAAGAAGTATATTCTATGTCAATACAAAGTTCATACGCAAGAAAAAGAAGAAAAATCAAGGCATACAACGTGACCTCAAACAATATCTAACTTATAAAGTTACGATACGTTAAGCTAAATATAAACAAAACCATCATGAAATTAAGGAGACCAGTCAACAATTATTTGAATATAATTACTAACAGGTTTTTAAAATGTTTTAACCCTACACTCCCGTCTGTGAATTGATACAATTTTCAGCCGTATGAATATACAATGATTCAAGGGCAAAACGTTTGTTCCTACTTGGGCTCTTATGTAAAATTTTTACTGCTTTGAATTTAAAAGAATGACCAGTGTCCAAAGAATATTGACATACTGAAGAATGATCCGGATTCATGTTTAATATGATTGTTATGTTGGCATAATCTCCTTCGTAAATATTGTTTAGTTTCTCCCACATAGACACTCTCCAAGTGTAAATTTATTTGTAGTTCCCCGAGGAAGACACATATCTGGTGTCGAAACGTTGAAATGTTTTAAAGAAAGAAGCTTAAAGATCTATTCGTTGTTTTACTTATGAGTCCGTTATTTGTTCGAAAAGTTGATTGTCAGCCCAATAATGATTATTGTTAAAATTTGTGATAGCAGTTCTGGAAAAGTTAGCTTCGTCTGTGAACATTATTTTACTATTAAAATGAGCACTTTCTCAAATTTCATCCAAGAACTATCGTCAGAAATTCAGCCCTGAAGGAAAATCTCAAGGAAGTAGAGTTTGGACGCGTTGAATATGAAACAGGTACAATAAAAGTCGTGGAGAATCCTCCAAACTAAAACATGTGAAATATTCAACTGATTACCACTTTTTCTTGCACTCACATGAGGATTCAAATTAATATAATTCCAAACTGCTTCTTCAATATCTGGAGTTCTCATAGTTTGAGTTATACATTTTAAATGATTATTTGCAGTAAAACTACCAGTGTCCCTCAACCTTTTGTGGATATTTTAAAATGTTCGCCTGTCTGGTGTTACTCGATTAGGAAAGCGCACTATATGTAATCGCCAAACTTCTGATGTGTTTCCGAGAGCCAGACCGTACATGTAATGGATATCAGCCAATTCGGCGTTAGTAAAATTAGCGATTTTTTTTACAGCAATAACTTTGAAAGTCTGAAAACTAATCGTTAACTTAACAAACACTTCTAGCAGACACTGGTTCAACTTTAGCAACTGTCAAAATAAATAAATAAATGAAAAAGTCAAAGCCTATTATTCATTTTTTTATTAGAAGTGCTTTCAATTTAGCGAATGCATACAATCGTTTAATAATTTTTTGTTCGAAAACGGTCGGATGACGGAAATTGATTGTACGCTGATCAGTGGCGTACTGTAATAAAGTTTCAAAGGGCAAAGGAAGACATGGCTCCGGAAAAGAAAACACCTTGTTAAAATTCGGGACGTGTAATGATGGAGGCTGTAAAAAATAGTTTGCGTTCCGAATTTGGGCTGAATCTCTCAAAAACTGCAGAAGTTTTTGAAGAAAAACCCAATTTTTTTTCAGAAATTTCAACACTCTGTAGCTCCATTATGAAGATTTTGCGGACCTATGTTCATATCAACTTTTTTTCTAGAAATTGCATGTAGTTTAACCCCTCAAGTTGTGACATACCATTATGTATTACCCTGTATAATTGTCAGATTATCATTGTGGATGATAAGGACATCATCTTGAACGGACTTTCAAATCGTCTGAAATTTTAATAGGACGCTTCTTTTTATTTATTTAACATTCCCTCCAAATATCTGACACTCTTCAAATACTTTTTTTTTTCGTTTTTGACTGCTGTTCACGGCCACCGTCCCCTAATTATTCGTCAGCTTGATATTTTTTATTATCAGAAAGATATTGCTGGTATGGACTATGAATGTCTGAAACGCTCAAGTATTTCCATATGACTGTTATTTTATTACATTTTTGAAAACTTGTAGGCCCTTTCCTCTCCACTAAAATGAAAAACTTTGTATAAACTTCTTTTTCTTCCAGGACCTAATTTTGACTTTCCAATATATCCCCATGACGATTGAGTAGCTGCAGATTTAGCATCTCAGGCTCCCCTACTATTGAGCGGTCGTGCATAATGATCCACAGATATAAAGTTATCACCCTTTCTTTCCTAAATGACACTATAATAGGCACTGTATGAATGTGGCCTTTACTGTTCAATAGTTAAGAATGATAAAATAAATATTATTAGATGACTGTTATCGTTGAATCTTGTTTATTTTCAAGGAATGAAGTTTGATCATATTTCAACAGACAACATTCGAAATTATTACTATATGTGTAGAAACATTGAAGGCTTTTATTCAAGAAACAATATTCAACCTTCCGTTGAATGGTAATTATCCTTTCCTGAAGGAGCTGGTTTTCTGACCTACCCCTTATATTCATCGTCAAACCGGGCCGCATAGCAGTAGTACAGTTTGGTCAAATGTCGTGAATAGGAGCAATAGACTGCAGTTTCGGTCTCATTTGACTTCGTTAGTATAGCCAGTTTGCCACCTACTCATCTAAATCCGTTGGTGAGCATCAAAACCTCCAACAAACCGATACAAAGGCCTCTTACAATCATCATCAGGAATCCATGGGAACAAAGGGTAGATATCCAACAGAAAACTTCGAGAAGTCACACTAGTTGGACTATTTACCGTAACGCTACACACTGTGTGTGCAAGAAAGCCATCTGTAGAGAAGCTAACGCTCATTATGCTTGTCTGGCTATCAACCAGGTAAACAACATATGTCATAAATGAAAACATGCGAAATTATCACTTCAGGTATAGACACATTGAAAACTTTTATTCAAGGACCTGTCTTGATGCGCCTCAACGGATTTAGATGAGTATTTGACAATCTGGTCTGGTGTTGTGAGTGAGTGTGCAACAATGACGAGGTCAAATGAGACCGGAACTGCAGTCTATTGTACCTATTCATAACGGCCCTGGTTGACGATCATTATAAGGAAGTGATCAGAATACCAGCTCCCTCAGGGAAGAATATTTAACATTCAACGAAATGTTGAATATTGTTCCTTGAATAAAAGTCTTTCATAAAGTGTGATGTTCATTATTTCTTATTTTGAAGGAACGATCTGTCTGACCTGTGTCGAACTTTGTGAAGTCTGGAAAAAATAACTTAAATAAGAGTGATGACAAGGTCTGACTGCGATTTTAGTTTTCAATTTGGAAATTGTGGGCGGGAATTTCTTTGAACGTCCGCCCTGATCTGCCCATTATAAATGAGTAATCAGAGGAAGGTAACAGATATTTTAGAAGTGTATATTTCATTTGCGGCAAACATTCGTGAAAACTTTTTGACTATATGTGAAACACCAGACGTCACCGAGCTCATATCGTTAGGAAGTACCTTTGGAGAAGTGTTTGACTAGAAGGGAGGTAGTCAGTAACCCTAGTAAACCCTTGATTGGTCCAAACATTCCGAAAATGATACGTCATAAGAGAACACTATGGCAAGCAGCTGATTATAGAAACCATCGTATTCTTGCCAAAAAGCTGAGCAGCAAAATTGGTAGACCCAAAATAACCTTTGAGCATAGACTTGCTGCCTCAAAAAGTATGGAGGAATTCTTGAGATATGTAAGATCTAACACGAACATTAAGATATCGGTGCCGCAAGTTCGTAACTCAAAGGGACAAGTCTGTGAAGATTCTCAAGAAACTGCTGAGATACTGGCAGCCACGTTTACATCCTCCTTCACTGTAGAACCCTTGGGACCTATGCCACCACTTCCAACCATGCGCTAATAGTCTGTGGAGATGAGCTTCAGCTCCGCTTTGATTGAACAACAACTGAGCGTTCTGCATCCCTCTTCTTCGCCTGGAATTGATAGTTCTTCTTCTAATATTTTCAAAAAATAATTATGAAGTCTTGCTTTTCCTTTATCCATCATTTTTGAAGAGTCGTTTCGGTCAGAAGTCTTGCCTAGTGACTCTAACCTAACCTATTGCATCAGTGAGTCCCATTCACAAAAAGGAGATAAACTTTCTGCCGATAACTATCGACCGATCAGCCTCGTTTCCGTTGCTACTGAGCTTTGCGACAGAATTATCCTTGATCAAATGTTGGACTCTGTTTCCATCAATACGCTTATATCTGCGCAGCAACACGGTTTTCTTCCCGAGCGTTCTGTGATAACGAATTTACTCAAATCTATGAATGATTGGAGTAAGTCATTG
This sequence comes from Cryptolaemus montrouzieri, assembly GCA_013387265.2. Classification (NCBI taxonomy): domain Eukaryota; kingdom Metazoa; phylum Arthropoda; class Insecta; order Coleoptera; family Coccinellidae; genus Cryptolaemus; species Cryptolaemus montrouzieri. The sequence continues at coordinate 35,907,135 of JABFTP020000103.1, forward strand.
GATAAAATGATACCTATTGATGTTGTTCACCTAGATTCTTCGAAAGCCTTCGATAGAGTACCACACGAGCGCTTGTTGTTCAAACTGAAAAATTCAGGGACCATTTCTCGCTTGGATAGGAGCACTTCTCAGGGGCAGAAAATATTTTGTCGTAATCAAAATTCCAAATCTTTGGTCAGAACGGTTACAATCGGCATTCCTCAGGGCTCTGTTCTGGGACTTCTTTCATTTCTGCAATATACATCTGATCTTCCGTCACTTCTTTCTACCCCTTGCTTTATCTTCGCGTGATACCAAGCTCTTCAATGTTCCTCCCCTTAGTTTGAACACTCTTCAACAAGATCTGGACTTTTTATCGCTATAGTGTTCTGACTGGCTATTACCACTCAATGCAGATAAGTTCAAAATCCTCCATATTGGTAAAAACAACCCTCATCTGAATGGAAAGAATCTCGGCAGCACCCGAAAGCAGCTTGATCTTGGTGCAACTGTTACAGATGACTTAACGTGGTCTGAATATATTCGGAATGTGTTCATCGAAGCTTCCCGTTTCACCTACCTACTAGAAAGTTCTTTTAGGCGTTGTGAACCAAAAACTTGTGCTTTACACTATAAAACTTATGTAAGACCTATAATGGAATTCGCTGCGCGGGTTTGGTCTCATGTTTTGAGGAGTGATGTGTATCTAATGGAATCAATCCAAAAATGAGTGACAAGAATTCCCTATGGCCGCTTGAGACCATCTTATACAGAGAGACTAAAAATTTTCGGTATCCCATCTTTTGAGAACCTCCGTCTCCAGGGAGACCTCATAATTACTTTCCGATCATTGCGATCTCTATTCACCTGCGACCTTTCAAATATCTTTCCACTGAATCAAAATAGACACCTTAGAGGTCACAACTTTAAACTGCATGAGGAAAATTTCAAAATTACTCAGCGCCAGAGCTTTCTTCTGAACCGGGTATTCTCCAGATGGAACTCGTTGCCAAACAGTGTCGTTGAAGCTTCTACTATCAACGCTTTCAAGAATTCACTCGACGAGTGGTTGACCGATTAATAACAAACTCTTTAATAATATTTCATATTTAATCTCATATATTTTTGTTTTCTCTTTCTTATACAGAAAAGAAAGATTTTTGTATTCATTAATTCATTGAGTTAACTATCAGTTATTTTGGTTTCATGCGCCAACACTTCCAATATAGTTTTGATTTGTATAACTCTTAGAATAGGCACCATATTTTTTTTATTTTGTATTTGAGTCACAATGGGCAAATTTGCATTGACTCTCAATAATTGTTCAATAATAATAATAATAACACGAAATCGCTCCAGTTACATCGCCTCCACGAAGTACACGCCAAAATCCCATGGAGCGTATCTAGGATATTCTCCATAAAAAATGAAGACGACAACAAATCCAGCCAGCTACCGTTCTGAATAGTAGACTGATCAACATTTGGAACATAATGGATGCGATAAGATCATTGATTTTAGCATGAAACGTAGATGTCATCCAGTAATTCTCGCCTGTGTTGGAAATATTAGTTGTTATAAGGTTTTATGGGTTTTTCAATGTTTCACATTCTTCATTATTGCTTCAATGTCTATGAGTATCATTTTGATTTTGACTGTCTGAAGAATTCTTCAATGCTGGTAGTTTACTGAAAAAATAATTCTACAACATACCAAAAGTTCTTCGGATTTGAGCTTTGATTTCTTAGTGCAGTGTAATTCCCACATAAATATCGTAATTAAACTGAGGATTTCTATGGAAATTAAAGCTAATTTATCATTTCTTTTGAAATCTTCACTTAGAGCAGCTACTACTCGAAAGAAGGAACCTAAGAAAAAAATCATTGAGTCTATCTTATCGAGAAATCACTAAATGAAGTGGTCTGCGTACTTAGAAAGCACCCTATATACTCTGAATATTATCGGATTATAAAATTCACTCGAATAAACGTCGAAAACGATCCGAGCACATCCGTGGAGGACTAGACGATTATCCAATATTTCCACAACTCGATTCACACGAGATGATATTCGAGAGTTCCTATCCCATGTCCCAACTTACCTAAAGCAACTGACCAAACCGCATCGTAGGCCAACGGCGCTTCCTGATACCCCTCTGGGTATCTGCCCTTGTCGATGTCGTATCCTTCGCGTCTCAGGACGTCGTTCAGTCGTCGTCTGAAATCCTCCGACGTCATGCCCGAGAGGGTGCGTTCGTTTAGATTCTGGTTCCACATTAGCGCTTCGGTTGTCAAATGGCCTTCCGCCGCTGTACGCATCTGTTCAGCCGTACATTCGATGCCTTCGCGCTCCAAGTTTTGCTGAAACCAATCGTCTTCGTACCATCCTGAAATTAAATACGAATTTTGAATACTTCTAGTCGATATAATTGAGTGAATCTTGACACAGAGTAATAGTTTTAAAAAATGGGAGGATCAAAATAGTTTTTCACTCGTTTGTATCGCATTAAACAGCATTTACTCCAAGAGTAGTTGTGCACACTGCTCGATATGACAAAATACTAAGGTTAAAACGATAAAACTGATCGACAAAAAAAAAATTGTTCTGGATGTAACATAAAGCTAAATAGCATACATGGTAGTATGAACGTATCCAAGTACAAAAATGAAAAAAAAGCTGTAACACGTAAGGATTTCTTGTTACATTAATAGAACAATATTTCATGTTGCAATATCTATTGTCTCTGGAAAAAAATATTATTTCAGTTTTTTTTAACAGTATATATTGACTTCATTTACTTTCACACACACTAAACGTACATTAAATTCAAGAAAAACATAAGGATTAAAAATATTGACTAAAAATACTAATCGAACTCTATTGTTGCTTTTTTTGAGGAGTCATATCTTCTCTCTTCGAAAACCAGCACTAGTCACCCATCTTGGCTGGATCCCATCTATCGTGATAGCAAATTTCCATTGTCCTGATATCTTGAGGGGATCTTTCAGCTCGTCACTAACAGCCTCAAAATTTTCAGGAACAAATGACAAATGTGAATGGAGGAAACAAATTTTTAATGACATGAGTCGTCCAGCAATTTTCTGATTTGAGGTCCAATAAGAATGCCTTTCTCTAATTTGGCATCACTTTACTAGGGAAAGACTTCTTTTGGTAAATGAATCCATCACCATCTTTATTCATAGTCTTTGCAAAGTTTTTCATCAGCCCAATTTTATTGTGATGAGGAGACAGAAGGGCATTTTGGAGGTCTTAACTTAACATTTTGAGATGCTGGTTGAAGTTCATATCTTTGTAACCAAATTCTTGTTATACCACAATGTAACTGAAACTAGGGCCACCCCTCTTACTTTTTTCTATTTGGAATATTTCGATGAAATTTGGGAATCAGATAGAAGACCACATCTTGAATTTGATAACATTACTATGTTTGACATTTAGTATCAGGTTATGTAAAAAACGATACCAACTTTCGATTTTCAAATGGGACACCCTGTGTTTTTTAATTATTTCAATTGTTCATCTCATCCTACGACCTTTTGATATATTTTTGAAAGAAGAAGAATACACGATTTTTTCTTTTCAATTTGCATCTTTCGTTCTAGGCCATGAACAGTGACAATCGGCTTCGCTCAACATCTCCTATCACGAAAATACAAAATTGTATCTGAAAATTCAATTGCTCATTTCTTACGGGGTGTCAAAGTTTCAAATTTCAGTTTTTCCTTAAAAAGTAGGTTTTGTTCTGAGACAACCATATCGGCCATCCGGTATTATAGAAGCAGTATTTTTTTATCTTTTTTTTATACCACCCACGTCACTCTATTCTTAAAGGGTCTGGAGTTCTGATGGAAAATACGTAGGCAGTTTTCACAGAGTTTTCCCATTCGTTAATAACAATAACTACGTTGGCGATGCAAAATTTTTGCTCATACTTGGAGAGTGTAGGCAAAAAAGCGTTCAAGCTGAACAATTATATATGACATTTGTCATATTTCCTTAAATTAAACAAGAACCAGGACGACATAATATATGGGAGATGTCAACTCAAATTATTGGGTTCATAATGATTCTAGAACATCTATAGATCATAATCGGCATCACTTAGAAGACCGAACCTAGCCATCGGGGCTCTCTCGGTCAAACAGAGAGGAAATTGTTTTGTTGAGTTTGAATATTGAAGAGATTTTGCGATTATACTTCAACATTGGCAAACAAGAACAAGGAAGTGATTATGTTTTAGGACACTCACACTGCGACGGAAGAACATCTCCGCGAAAGAGAAAATATCGCAGGTTATGTACTTTTTGATTATCTCCTTAGTCCTCTTTATGGCCTCGCTTGCTATGTAAAATCTTTTCTCAAACTGTGTTTAGACATATAAGAGTCAGGTATGATGGTTGAAATATTTTCCTGCTGATTTTTTTTCCATTGTTACAGATTCCTGTCCAAAACGCCCTTCCTTTCACCCTGGACTTCATCTGGAAATCATGCAAGATGAGAATAGAAGTTGCTAAGCAGAAAAATCTTTGGTACTCTTTATGTACACACGACACCAGCACAAAATTAATAGACAAGCTATTGCTAGTGCAATAGCGACAGGGAAATGAATTTTTTCCTCAGGTTTTTTCACTCGTTTATTGAATCATACACAAGATAGTATGGTTCCTCTGTTACATTTACCTTCATCCGACTTCATCCGAAAAGAACCTATTTCTCTAGAGTTGAACGAAAATTTCGTGAGGTGCGACCTGCTGAAGAGGAGGATTTCGTGATCGACGAAGATACCGAAATAGACGTATTCACATTTGTTGATATTAATCCAACCACATTAACAAAGGAAATTGCCGAAGAGCTTGAAATTAGCCACCAAAACGCATGGAGAATTTTGAAAAAACATAAGTACCGTTCACTTAAATATCAACTACACCTGCATGTTAACGATAGTGTTAGGCGATTCCAGTACTGTGAAGGAAAATGGTGGGTAACCAACAATATCCCACAAAGATTTTATTCAGTGACGAATCCGGTTTCACGAACAATGGGATGTTCAATAGGCAAAATACCAGGTACTGGTTGCAACAAAATGAGCACAGATATCAAGATGGAAACTCTTGGGTTCAATGTCTGAATGGAAATGATGAGAAGATGTTTGATAGGGACTATAATTTTGAAAGTTCATTGTCAAGAGAGTGATATTTGTAATTTTTGAGGACCCAGATACAAGATGAATTGGACGATTTACCATCAGATATTGTGAATTAAATATATCTTCAACAAGATGGTGCACCTCCTCACAACACTAGGGACGTCTCGCGGTATATCGACGAAATTTTTCCCGAAAAATGGATAGGTATAAATGGTCCCGTAAAATGGCCAGCTAGATCGCCAGATTTGAGTCCACTAGATTTCTTGCTATAGGGTCATTTGAAGAATGAGGTTTACCGAACACCTGTTAGAACCCAACAGGAATTAGAGAACTGTTTGAGACAGGCTATTATAGGCTTTACAGCCCAACAGTTAAATAATGTTTTCAGGGGGACCATCAATAGTGCATGATGTTGTGGTCGTGAGAATGGTGGTATTTTTGAACATTCATTAAAATTTTTTCGTTTTCGCTGTTCGCTCTTTCCTTATTAATTTTAACACCCCGTAAAAAAGGAGCAATTAAATTTTCATATACAATCTTGTATTTTTGTGATAGGAGATGTTGACCTGAGCCAATTGTCACTGTTCATGGCCTTCTAGAAAGAAATATGAGAATTGCAAAAACAAAAAGATTGTGTTTTGTTTTTCTTTCAAAATATGTCAAAACGTCGTAAGATCAGATGAAATAAGCGAAAAAATACAGGGGTACTGTTTGAAAATCGGAAGTTGGTATCGTTTCCTGCATAACCGGGAAGGAAATGTCGAATATATTAATGTTATCAAATTCAAACTGTTGTTTTCCATCTGATTCCCAAATTTCATCAAAATATTCCAAATAGAAAAAACTTACAGGGGTGGCCCTAGTTTCAGTTACACCCAGTATAATGCTGATATATTCTGTCCCACAGAGAAGGAAAGCAGCAATATTTTGAATATCCTTCTTGGAGTATCATTAAAATTCCTATAATACCACATATGTACCATTTTTCACTACTAGCTTATTTCATCCAAAACAATGTGCATATGTTCATCCTCACTGAATGGGCAAATAGTATAGAGGGTTTTTGAATCTCCATCATGCAATAACACAGCTTTCGAATTGTAAATTTTTCTTTTTCTGCAATTCGTAATTTTCGTTTTATTGGGTAATAACTATTCCTTAAGACGGAAAGCAAGAAGTTCTGAATGTAAGTGAAAGTGAGGTCGGTGCAATGTTCTTTCAAGCTGGCTCATGAGGTATAATAATAATAATGAAATGAAGTTCTTTTGCAGTTCATCGATTATAAAATTAACAGAAAGAGTATTTCTTACACTCAAAAGAAATCGCTTCTAACAAATAAACAAATGAGAAGCAGAGGCTTGAACATCAAAGATGCCTAACCTGTACACTTCTATATAAACTTAAAACATGTTTGTCTCGTTGATTTGAAAACTGCAACAATGAAACAAAATAAAAAAATGCTTCTAATGAGAATTTAATGCAGAGATATCTCGCATTGGCGATTGGTACAATATAGTCAAGTTAAATTCAGGATTCACATTCAGGTTCAAAAAGTCACATTTGTAAAAAAAAACCGGTCATATTTGGGAAACGATCCACGATTGAACTCTGTTTTTAAATATTTTATATGTTCGAACCTCTTTAAGTTTTTTCGGGACTTGAGAATAAATTCTTGGAGCTTAATACGCACTGGATCTTTGTTCTATTCTCTTCTCTGATCTTGGTGTTTTGTACTCATTTTCTTTGCACCTAGTGTTGTACAGATGATCTAGGGGAGTAAATTTCATCTTCACACTTGTGAAAGAATCTTCCCAACAGTAGAGTTGACGGATGTTCAGGACCTTGGAAAGACTGATCACTGGAAAAGGTGCGCTGTTTATTTTACATAATTTTGAGTATCCATTTCTGAAGTATTCTTATTACTTCAAAATGACAATCGTATGCAGCTCCCCATGCTATATTACCATACATCAGTTGTGATTGAACTAGAGCGTAGTAGAGTACCTTGAGATCTATTTGTTTTTGTAGCTCTTCAAATATGTATAGCATACCACGAAGTTTAGAGGCTACATACTCACACTGCCTATCCAACCTCATGTGGTTTCTCGATCATAATCCCAAGAAACTTCACATATCCTATTTCCGCTTCTCTTATCATCGTGTCACCATCCACCCTGAGAGATGCCATCTCTGGAAGGCCCAACTGGTGAGATGAAAATGGTTTGATGTTAATTTATTGGCTTACAGCCAATTTTTAATTAATTTGAAATCTTTTTCGGATTTCTCTTTTATTTCCACCCAAGAACTACCATGATATAATACGGTGGTGTCATCCGCGAAACTGATGATTTTTCCATGGATTTGCATTCTGTGAAGACAGTTTGCGTACAAAATGAATAGTAAATGGCCAAGCACAGTGCCCTGTAGGACACCGTATGTAAGCATACTTTCTTCACTCATATCATTTCCTAGTTTCACTACCTGTTTTCTGTTGTTTGAATATTTTTTGAGTAATTTGAATATTGTTCTTCGGAAACCATATCGATAAAGTTTTCCAAGTAGCTTTTTGTGTGATCGTATCGAACGCTCTCGATAGGTCGAGGAAAATACATAGATGCGGTGTGTTCTTATCAAGGTAATCATATATACATTGCGTTAGGTCTCTAATCGCATCTTCTGTAGACCTATTAGGCCTGAATCCATAGTGACCATCTGAAATGATCTTATGCTGCTCCAAAAAGAACATCATGCGGTTTTTTATCAACTTTTCCATAATTTTCGATAAGTTCGACATAAGAGGAATTGGTCTATAATTTGACATCTACTTTTTATCGCCATTTTTGATAGTGGATGAACAACACCTTTTTTGAGACTGTCAGGAAAACTTCCGGTTATTAAACATTTATCTACACTCGGAGGCAAAATTAGTGGAACACTCGATATTTTTCCTAATTCTCAACCGATTTAGATGATTCGTTCGGCAAGTTATAGATCAACTCTTCCGCTTTGTAAACATTATAAGAGAAAACAAAACAAAATTGAAAAAAATTTTATACGGGAGCAAAACTAAAAGTGTCTTTTTTGTCAATAATTCGTAACACCCTGTGGAATTTCGTGGTCCGAGTTGAAACGTACAATATCATGGTCTGTCAAGACATATCTTCCTACAGTAACCCCCTTCTTAATTCATGCGTTTATCTCTATTTTTGCAAAATATATTTAATTTCAAGTGGAAAATCACCATTTTGGAGAAATTTCATTGAAGCAAGAAATTGTCATTAAAATTCGTCTATCAATTTGGAATTTTCTTATTATCACTCAGATGTGACGAAATTGTCGTTTGCGATTTTTATGTTCGAATTGCATTAGTTATTGATCACAATTTTGTTAATTTGGTGAAAATTAGGAATTCATAGGAGATAACAGTCGGTAGGTATTAAAATACACAACCAAATTCTGGGACCATTGATAAAACTTTTCATTTACACATGTTACAAATATGAAATACAACACACGTTTTTTTGTATACGACCACATTTGCACTTGTTTAAAGAATGAGAGTTTTCCATTCTTTGATTTGATAAAAATTCGATCGGTTGCGGTGTTTTGTGATTCTTTTACTGTTTACGATTCGAAACGGTATTTTTCATTCAGAATGAGAGATTTACCACCAACCTCAGTAGCAAGGGCAGTTACATTGATCGAGGAAGGGCGCACCTACCGTTCAGTCGGTACCATGTTGGGTGTCTCGACGTCGGTTATCCATCGAATCTACCGACGTTACAGGGAAACTGGATTGTACGTGAGGAGGCGAGGAAAAGGAAAAAATCGGGCAACCCGCGCTATACATGACCGTTTCATCGTCAATCAAACCATAATAAATCCTCGTCTTACTGCTGTTCAGGCACGTAACCTTTAACAAGCAGTGGATGACATTAACGTCAGTGTGAGGACAGTTCGAAGACGATTAAACGAAGTTGGTCTGAGATCATACGCGCAAGCAAGAGCACCAACACTCGATAGAGCCCATCGGGTAGCAAGATTGGCGTTTGCTAAGGAGCATGTAGCATGGACAATCAATCAGTGGAGACGAATTTTATTTAGTGATGATAGTCGATATTATGTGAATTTCGTGGATGGTAGAGATAGAATATGGAGGCATCGAAGGGAACGGTACAATCAAGCGAACTTCGCAGGAACTGAGCAATACGGTGGAGGGTCAGTTATGATATGGGGTGGCATATGCTTGGGAGTACGAACAGAACTGGAGATTATTGGCAATGGATCACTTAATGCCCATCGGTATATAACAGAAATCTTGGAGCCCCATGTTGGGCCCTTTGCTCCTTACATAGGGGAAAATTTCCTTTTCATGCACGATAACGCGCGCCCTTATACTGCGCTCATAGTGATAGAATATCTCAATGAAGTTGGGATCACACGAATGGAGTGGCCGTCGCGGTCACTGAATTTAAACCCGATCGAACACGTTTGGGACATTCTTGGAGAAAGGGTTCGACAACGGAATCCAGGCCACGTTGAAGAGCTGACATTGGCTTTGGTGGAAGAGTGGGACAACATACCTCAACAGATGATAGACAACATCATTGGGAGTATGCGAAAGCGTATGCGCGCTGTAATAAGAGCTCGGGGGGGTCATACTCGCTACTAAAATCAAATGTTTTTTTTTGTGGGTCATCATGAACATTTTTCTCAACATGTTCATTTCATTTCACGAGTGTATCGCCAGGCTACACACCTGCTCTCAATTTTGGACAGGAATGATAATTATTATAGAAAAAAAAATTCAAAAATAAATGTGCAAAATCAACGATTTTTCCAGTGTACTTCGAATTCTCCCGGAGCGTGAAATTGGCCAGTGAATTTCAAAAATTTTCATGTCGTTAGATTTCCGCTTCTCTAATTTTGATTTTATTTTTTGGCTAACCTCCGATGTTATGCACCTACGCAAGATTAAAAATGAATTCTTGAAATTTGTGACTTTTCGCTTCAAATTGGATATCTCTTGTAGAAATAGAGATAAATGCATAAAAAAAGAAGGGCGTTACTGTAGGAAGATGTGTCTTGACAGACCATGATATTGTACGTTTCAACTCGGGCCACGAAATTCCACAGGGTGTTACGAATTTTTGACAAAAAAAACTTTTAGTTTTGCCCCCGTATGAAATTTTTTTCAAATTTTTTTTGTTTTCTCTTATAATGTTTACAAAGCAGAAGAGTTGATCTATAACTTGCCGAAAAATCGGTTGAGAATTGGGAAAAATATCGGACTTCGAATTTGGTTAAATTTTCGAGTGTTCCGCTAATTTTGCCTCCTAGTGTATAATATGCAACAGACGAGTAGATATTTCGAGCTTGATTTTTATGGATTTTCGGAGCGAAATGCGTGAAAGCCTATTGACTTATTGTTATTCAATTGGCAGATATATATATTTTTTTCCACCTCTTCTGGACAAGTAGGGGTCAAGTAGAAACCATGACTGAGGGAGAATTGTTCTTCCAAAAACTCGCTCGGTTCTGATATTTTTCAGCATATTCCGCTCCCAGATTACTGAAAAACCTGTAGAAACTGTTTGCTATTTGTAGGTCTACTGTCACCATTTGCCCGTCACGTTTTCTGATCTATTTTATATGTATTGTATGGTCTCTAATATCTCCTAAAACAATGTTTTGCGGATTTAAAGGTATGATCGATACCCGTAAATCTATATTATGCGGACAGGTCGCATGGCAGAATGCAAATGTGGATAGTCCATGTTGCGCTTTGCTTTTTAAGAATACCCTTCAGTCTTTGTTAGGCAAAGATAGCAATCGTCTAAATGATTAGTGGTTTCTCACCATACCATAGGGATTACAAAAGGCATGCTTTTTCTCTTCCCATGCATCAACTGCACCAATGATACCCTACAGCTAACAGAGCACAAATGAGGAGCCCACTTTTTGTCTTCATCTCCGATTGAAACTCGAAAATATAAAAAGTAGCCTTTTTAATATCATCAGAAAATAACATGGCCTGTGATTTCACCATAAATGCTCCACAAATATAACAAAATTTGCGAGAGAGATTTTGCGTTCATCCCGACATTTCCGTTGTTAAAACACTTTCTTATCTACAAACAAAGAACCTCTCATTTCGAAACAGAAACCTGATTCATAAGTTTCTGGATGTACATTATTGTAAATAACACGGTTCAGGTATAAAATTAATTCCAGCTAATGGTCCCTTCATTATGATTACTAATTGCAAATGTGAAAGGATCTTATTGAGTTATTGAAGAGCGATACATGTTATGATATGAATATTTGTTCTATTATCAGAAGGGTCATTTCATTCTAAAAATAAAGATCAGCTTTGTGTTACGAAAATCTTGTCGACCAATGTAGCAAGCGAAAATATCTTTTTTGCTATTCTCTGAACCTGAACTGAAACTTATGGATGTTTACTAATGAATTACATATATATTTATATCTGCAATTTTGATTTACTACATAGGGAAACATAACTACCCAAACCCATTACAAGATGTAGACGCAAAACCCCTCAAACTATTGTTGAAGGATCAGAACATGACAATACTATCATAAATGTTTCAACACAACTTGAAATTCGTTGCAAAGTTTTACGAATATAGAAGTTAAAAAAATTTAAATTATCAACTTACAAGAATCACCCTGTCGTGTGTGAAACAGAATGAAACATGATTTCAACCTTTCCATAATATCGCAAGTAAACGGCTTTTGTGAAATTTTTGATAGGTCGTGACGACTGCAATCTTTTATCATCAACATCAACGTTGTAGAAAGAATGCTTCGTAGTAAGATGTCGCAGTGAGTATCTTCTTGAAAGTTATGGGTTTTTTTATTATGCGGTAAATATAAAAAACCTGTGTCATAAAATGTAGTAGAAAAAATCCTATAAAAATCGTAGGAGGTCAAACAATTTTGCTTCATTGCATATACAAGGGTTAATTGGTAAGTGACATAAAGACAAATCAATAACTCAACTGATTTATCTATTCGGCCTTGTGGCCTCGTACCATACACATAATCATTCAAACTTCTCCGGCAATCGAATACACATCAACTAATAGAGTTGAACTAACAACAAACTGAGCCGTACTCAATCGGTAGGATATTTGCACAGCACAAAAAGGGGTAGATTGGAAAAGTTTGCTCAGAAACGAAAACAAGGCGCTCGGCTGTCGTTTTTTATCGCGGCACGACTTGATTTACATTGGAATTAAATCTACGTTAATTATGTGACGTCCCCAACTGGAATAACCACAAAAAGCAGGAACTATTTCCTGTGGGATCAGGACGAAGTAGTTAACGTAGACTACAGATTAACCCGAACGTAGGACGGAGTAACTTTGTCTTAATTATACGAATGGATTTGGGAGAGGGATAGGCTTTTAGCTGTATTCACGGTTATGTAATGTGGAAATTAATTTTTCTGTCATTTCTTTAATCTGCGTCAGGATAGAAAGTAAACTGGGAACTCTTAATTTGTTTCAAAGCAAACTGGACGGGAAAAACGAAATCTTTGTTGTGGAAAGGAATTTATTTTATTTTGAATATTATCTTCACATCAAGTACAATGACTCGTTTATTTTACATGCATTACGAATGGGTGTTTCAATACTTTGAACTCTTAGTTGATTCATTTTATGAATTAGCTTTTCACCTTAATCAAAAAATCTAGTTTGTGAAATAGGAATTTGACGATAGCAGACAAATGATAGCTAATTTGGTGCAAATTTCAACGATGTTGAAATGTACTAAAACACTCTCCGTTATTTTCCTCTGGTGACCAACTAGTTCCATTTTAATCCAGCTCACTCAGGGTTCAATAATTAGATAAATAACCTAACAATCTAAACACTATGAATCTTTCTGTAGGTCACTAAGAGTGAACACATAGCACAAATGAAAGGGAGTATAGAATCTCGACATCTATCGAAAGGTTCGAATGTTTCGTTTGAAATATTAGAATGCCTGAGGAACTTTCTTCAAATAATTGAAGTGTAGCTATGGCCCGGTGGCGTAGAGGACATGATGCACGTCTCCTGCGCAGAGTTCAATCCCCACAAAGTCGGTGCGATTTTTCGGTTTCTGGGAATCGCTTGAGTATACATCTTTCGGAGGAGATGTGAAGCCGTTGGTCCTGTCCAGTAGAGATGTATTTGCACATTGAAGATACCTTCCCTCGACACGAGAGGGGTTCGGCAAAATTCCCGGGTTAGTGAGGTGACAGAATTCCCCGGTATGTCATTGGCCGAAAGGCCGAAATAGAGAGCGTTGAAGGAATAACAAATAACAAACATTGAGACACTGAACTCTTTAACATTATGGTCAAGAACTAGACACAAAAACAAGATTCTGGTAAAAATCCAGACGCAAAAAATTTGTCATAGTAGGTCTCGTATATTCGAAAGAATTTATCAATTTATTGCATGCAATCATCAAATTAGCCAGTGAAATAGAAAATAATAGTTTAGTTTATTTTTAAAATCTAGCAGTTTCGGTGAGAAACCAAAAATTATATTTTTATTATATCGCTTAAAAAAAATTATTTTGAGAAATTGTAGTACTAGAGCAATTCGTCAAATGCCACTGAGAGACAATTAAAATTCTGAGAGTCTTATATTTTTGTGAAATACATATTCTGACGAGTTTAGTATTTGGGTGTACTCCTGTATGATTTTTCAACACTGTGTAATACAAAAGCTATGCCTTAAACTTCTGAAAGAATGCAAACATCTTTGATTTCTTTTCAACTGTTGTCTAAATACGAATACTCATATTCAGTCCTGCTACCATTCTAAATAATGTTCGTTTCTCGAGAACTCCTTCTTGATAAATAATGGTAAGTTTGAGTAACTCTTTATAATCATCTCGAGGCTGATATTGGTTAAGTTGATGAGCGAATCAAATCATATCCTGAGATATGTTTTGAACTAATTCCATTCCATTTTTTTTCTCTAGACGTATGAATGCTCCATTTATAGGTCCCTAGTTGACTGGAGTCGTACCAAAGCTGATAGACTTTACTTTATAGCTCAATCTCCATTGCACTATTGTACCATAGACAGTTGATGGACATGGCTCTTTTATTCCACGGTCCAGTTTAGGGGCCGAAAGTATCTTATCAATTCCTTGCCCTGGCGCTTAAATAGGAAGATGATCTACGGTACCATGCCCTGTGATATATTGGAGTAGTTTTCCACCCCAGTGAATCGTCAAAGGCAAATTAGTTTCGAATTCACGTTTTAAAGACTCTACCATCTCTTCATGATGCTTCTACGCTGTCGCCAATTGGACGACCTGTTGACAGTAAATTCCATGGGGTCAGAGCTTACACTTTTGAGTGTAGATATGATTACAATCGCCGTTTTTCTGTCACTTGATTCGGCGGCGTCAAGACTCGAAACTAAATTACTATCCATCAACTTTACTCGAACTCGTTTACGCGCTGGTGGTTTTGCCGTAGAAGGACCGAAAACTGTGATTTAAGATGAGATACTTTTGTGTAAGTCTGCGTTCGTAGTTGTGGACGGTGAAAGCAGAAGTTGTGTTTTTGAAGAGTTGATGCGTTCTGTTTCACGCTATCGGATTCTCTTAAGTCGTTCTAGTTTCTTTCAAACTTTTGCTTCTTTAATTAAACTTCCTTCATCCACTGCACCGATTAGACCGCTTATCCCCTCAACGCCTTGTTCAAGCAAAAACTGTTTATCTTCAACCTTCATGACATTCAAGGCATAAGCATGACAAAAAGTTTATTTTTTGCTGTCATAGCTTTTCTAGCTTTCCGTTTTGTCCCATTACTTGCGAACACTTTTCGAAGTACTGTTCCACTTTAGCAATGAGTTGCACTCAGATAGTTTAGGTTAGATTGACCAACTAACCAAATGTTTGTTTTATTTCTTGTGGAAACAGATCCATTTTTGCCACTTGACGAGATTAAGAATAAGTGCTCATACAAACAAAACTCATACCCTGTTGTCAATTCTTTCATGAAAATATTTCTTGATCGTTTGTCTTATTTTTCATCTTAAAATATCGGTGGTGACCCCAAACGTCATTAAGAAAATCATATTAATTATCTGTATTCATATTAGAGCACAAAGAATATAATTATTTTATCAATTTAATATTTTTAATTATTTTGAACAAGAGCTGAGGAAAATCCTATAAACTTAAAACAATATATAAGACTAAGCTATACGATATGGTCGTACACAAGCGCGCAATTGACATAAGACAATATATCCCAATCACAGATCCTCTGTGAGAACTTTATTGAAAACATCAATTTCCTGCCATTCAGTTTTCCAAAGATCAACAGCCTCCACAAAAAGTCAATCGACCAAATAGGTTTCCTAGATTTCAATCTCAGGTTAGGTGGATTTTGAAGATCGTGTATTATCGGAAAAACTTCTGGAAATAAGTGATACTTATCCCAAGATAAAACAATTTACAAATAACCGGAAGCAATGCGGTAGCAGTTGAACTGATACATCCACTTATAACTCTCATAGAACAGTTCAAATGAGAATCAATCTTATTGACATGAGCACTATTCAACCACACCTGACAGCAATATTCTGCTGCTGAATATACTAAAGTTAAAGCAGTAGTTCGCAAAGTAGAGACTTCAGCGCCCCAATTAATTCCATCTAGTTTATGTAGTATTTTGTTTCTTGTTTTTTACTTCTGATATAATTTATCAATATGAAATTTAAGAGTCGAAGAACGATCTAGCTTTACACCAGTATATGTTGGAGTGGAATTATGAGTTAATAGTGATTGATTGAAGAATACTCTTCGTTGCCTATCCTTCTCATGATTATTCAGATGAAAACCAGAAACCTCAGTTTTCGATGGATTTGGACATATATATATATATATATATATATATATATATATATATATATATATATATATATATATATATATATATATATATATAAATTGAAGAGAAAAGGTGTAAGAACAGATCCTCGAGGTATGTCATCATTTAGAGTGTAAAATCTACTACATATAACATATTTTCAATCAACTCCACAATTTTCCCACATTAAACTACTTCAAAGAGTTTATAAACTAAACCATCCTTCGAAACTGTGTCATATGCTGAAGAGAGATCTACAAATACAGCGCCTATTTTAAGTTTACCCTGAAATCCTGTCTCAATGAAAGTGAATAAACCTAAAACCTGATTTGAACAATTCCATTTTTTCAAAAACCTCCCTGAGAAGTGGACAGAGCTCTGTCAATGATTGGTTCTAACCTCTGATAAAGAAGTTTTTCTAAAATTTTGAAAGAAACGGAAAGTAAGCTGATAGGTCGATAACTACTATGAAGTTCTGGATTTTTCACAGGTTTAAGAATGGTAACAACTTTAGCCTTTCTGAATTCAACGGCAACACTACCTGAGCTGAGTTTGTCATTGTAAAAAGATAGTAACCACTTTTTAGCGTCATTTCCTAGATGTTTAAAAAATCCAGGAAAAATGCCATCAAATATTTACGAATTTTAGTAGATTTTATTGCAGATTAGAGCTCTTCTTCCTCGAAAGGATTCAATAAATCCTCAACTGTGATAGCATCCCTCCTCTTTTTATGTAAGATCCGTTTCATTCTATTCCTGTCATATCTACGAATCTCCACACTTCTAGGGACATAAGCTAGCCTAGATGCTACAGAATTCGGATTCATATTAGACGGAGTTTTTGAAACGGGATCAGCATTGCCTAATTTTCTTAACAAATCCCAGGAACTTCTACTAAAATGCTGAAACTTCATACCATCCATCAACTCATTCCATTTTTTCTTTCTGGTATCATTCAAAGAACTAAGGAGTGCATCGGCTTTCTCTCTGGAAGGATTTTCCTGATAATCTTCATAAAAAACATTTGATTCCTCTGACACCCAGGTATATAATCCTTTCAAAAGCCTCTAGGAATATGTTTTTTAGCAGCATTTTTGTCAATTCCTATAAACCGGGAATAATTTCTACTCAAGGGGGAACCCATCTCAAATCACTATCTACCTGTTTAGTGAAATCATTCAAACGAGGTTTTTTGAAATTCCATCTTGGTTTTTCTAACGAATCTGAAATGTAAATTGAAAACCTAAAGAAATAATAACTGGCGAGTGTTGACCGTGAGGAAAATCTGAAAGTACTTCACGACGAACAGGTAGATGAAAGAATTCAGAGTCTTTAGAAACCAGAAGAAGATCAGGATTATAGTCGCGATTCCATCTGGCAGAATGAAAAGTGCCCTTTTCCTTCACATCGAATACAAGTTGAAAATCATTTGTTTCCATCCATTCAACTAATGAAATACCACTCCTGTCGTTTTCTGTATAACCCCATTGAATGTGATGACAAATGAAGTCAACACAATAGATAGCAGGGTGGGGAAAAATAATATCAAAATTGATGGGCCAAATTTCGCCAGGAGATTTATAAATATTTACGACGAGCACATCAAAAAAAAACATGCCCTTCTGTACAAGTTCAATATGATTGAATCATGAAGATTTTACATAGCAAGCAAGACCATAAATAGGACTAAGGAGATAATCAAAAAGTACATAATCTGCGATATTTCCTCTTTCGCGGAGATGTTCTTCCTTCGCAGTGTGAGTCGCCTGAAGCATATTCACTTCCATCTTGTTCTTGCTTGCCAATTTTGAAGTATAATCGCATTTGTCCTTTGAAATCCCTTCAATATTCAAACTCAACAAAACAATTCCTCTCTGTTTTCCCGAGAGAGCCCCGATGGCCAGGTTCGGTCTTCTAAGTGACGCCGATTATGATCTAAAGATGTTCTAGGTTCATTATGAACCAAATAGTTTGGGTTGATATAGCCCATATATTATTTCTTCGTGGATCTTGATCAAATTATAGAGAACATTTGCGAAATTGTTTTACTATTTAATTTTTTGATATGGGAATTAATGGAATTTTTAGTTTCCCATCACAACATGAACTTTAATAATTAGAGTTAATTGAATTTATAAATATATTAAAGGAATCTTATTGTCTATTTGTACCTGTAAAACAACAGATTATGTCGACGAGATATCTAATCTAGTGCAGTGTTCGAACAGCGGATGATTATGAATTATTATCTCAATACCATCTAGGAAAATTTCTGCTACTGAAGGACTTAGATGATTATTCATTACTAAGCTGTTGTTGCTCATGTGAATTTCATTTTGAAGTCAAAATAATTTCGTTCTGAACATTTTTTAAATGAATTTTGAATATTATTCTGATGAGCTTCATTAATGAATTTCAATAAATTGTAAGGTGGAACATAATGGTAAATATTAATTAAATCCCAGGACATAAGTTTAGGATTATATGGTAGTAGAGTCTGTTGGCTTTTTTCTATTAGATTCATCAAAAATCCTAATATATTGTTTGTAGTATTTAGAAAATGAACCAAATAACAAAATTACATCAAATTTAATGTAGGTAGAGAACTCCATCGAAATCAGCAATGACCCGACGAACCGAATTCAGAAATCTCCATCAACGCGTCCGTCAAACACTCAACGCAAATTATGTACCATATAGATTTAATAATTAAACCATATGGCATTAGTATTATTCCAACGTACAGTCCCAGTGTATACTAATAGGTCGCTGATTATATTCCGGCCAAGATTGCCGCCACAATTCGCACAGCTTATGATGGCGTGAACAGCAGGAGAACACAAACAACCTTGTCCTGCAGGCTTTAGCCCTGTATTCATGAAATTCACTGTTTACACGAATAGTAACAGCGCCCGGCAATTTAACGAACCAATCTAGCCTGGACATCTGAAAACAGAGTGGAAATTTCTAGTTTCTGTTGTTTTTCAAGCTTATCTCGCGTTTCGTTGAGTGTTTATACAAATGGTGTATAACGGAATACTTTGAATAAACGAACGAAAAACAAATATGGGCTCGGGTTAATTTTCGTAACTCTTATGAGGTCATATCATTAGTCTTCTACGAGTGTGTTGATTGATTATGTTGGTGTATACAAAAATGGTTTGAAATAATTCTTGCCTGATTTCAATTTGCCAACTAATTCTCGTCTTTTCGAAATCTTCAAATTTGTAGATCTTACCTTTCAAGTATCTCTATAAAAAGTAATCGCAAAGATTCGAATCTGAGGTACATGCAACCCATTCGGCGAATCCTCTTCTGCCAATCCAAGAATTCATCAAAACCCCATACTGTTACAATCTGACAAAACATAGTGCGGAAAAACCTCATCTTCGTGAAAAAACTTGATTCGATAGGTATATCTGGATGGGGTAGAGCACAGCTAGAGCGAGAATGAAATAGTCGCTCAAAATGCATTGAATTACAGTAAAAATATACACAACCTTTATTTGGAATTACCCAATATTTTGAATATTACTTGAGGGATTTAGGAAATTTTGTAGGATTGTTTGAATTGATCCTTTTTGAGATATTTCAATTGACAAACAAAATCAACTCAAATTCTCAATATTACAATTTTGGTGCTCGATACACCAATTAAGTCTGTTAATTTTTTGTTGTCTGTTAGCTCTGGAACTCTTAAGAGCCTCTTGCTGTATAAACTCACTGAACGAAGTCTTCGACGCATCGTTTCGACAGATACACTGATGCCTGTTTTTTGCAGAAATTGCCTTTGGAGTATGGGGTGCGACGCACTAGGGTCTCTTCTTGCAATTTGGCACAAAAAGCGATCTTATTCTTCAGAAGTGATCTTCCTACGACTTCTTCTAGGCCTATGTTGCAGAGATTGTATCTCCACGTATCGGGCGTAGGTTTTTGAAATCACCCCCTGTGATACCCCATTGTGGCTGCTATATCCGCTATGTCACCCCTTCTTCAACGAGAGCAATTATTCGACCCCTCTGCACATCGGATAATCCAACGTAAGGCATTTTTAATTATGATTATAGGCTTTTAAGTTTTGAAATTCACAGTTTCAAATCTCAGTGACGACTGAATACAATATTCCGAACATGTGGTGATAATTCAACATTTCTTATCCTACTATCCATTTTTCCTACAACAAATAACGTCATTCTGCACAAGTAGTTAAAGATCCATGGTTAAAAATAATCAATAATGTGAAATACCGAGGTATTCCATATAAATTTGGTAGTGTGTAAGGCCCTTACAATCTTTTTCTACTATACCTTTTGAAAATGAAGACCGATGAAAGAGTTTTGAGTTCTGCGGATGATACTGTTGTTATATATGATGATTCGGGATGGAATGAGCTAAAGGAAAAGGCAGAAAAGGACATCAAACAAATAAAATAGTGAATGCAGCATAATAAAATAACCCTCAACTTAAATAAATCGGCATATTTACCTTTCACTTCATATGAATCTGGACTACCAAGACTAGGATCTCTCACTGTTGATGAATAAACACACAAACTGAGGCAGGTGCATTAGGTCATGCCAAATATTTAGGTGTAATTATAGACAGACACTTGCGATGGGATTATCAGTGTGACTATTTCTCAACGAAAATTCGAGGTTTATTGCATAAATTCTATTTCCTCAAAAAGCAAATGGATGTTGAACATCTCACAAAACTTTATTATGCACTAGTACACTCATACTTGAACTACGGAAACATTGCGTGGGTATCAGCTCACGATTGTCATCTAGAAAAAGTTGAAGTGATCCAGAAATATGTACTTAAAATCATGTATAACGAGACTAAAACTCATTCAAGTGAAGAGCTTTTCAAAACCGCTAGAGTCCTAGATGTCCGAGCTATACTTCTGCATAATTGCCGTTCATGTATTCACTAAAAAAATTGCGTTGACTCCCCTAAAACACGCAAATTAAACTCAAGAGAAGCATAGTAATTACAAAACACCGAGAGCAGAAAAACGGATTGGTCAAAGAGCTAGTGCCTACCCCGCTCCAAGGATCTACTCATATTCCGAAAGAGCTAAGATAAATTGCAGGTCGAGATAAAAAGAAATCATCATTAATCAGTTGTGTAGGAACGGTTCGAAACGTTCTGGCAAACCTGAATATTGCACTAACTATAGCAAAACAGAAAATGTACCTACAAAAAAAAACTGAATGTGACTTATAACTAAAATATTATAATATAAATCCGGAATGTGCCTTCAAAACAGAATGTGACTATTCAAAAACCGAAATGTGACTTTAAACTAAACTGTGACTTTAAACCAAACTGTGACTCCAAACCAAACTGTGACTTTAAACCAAACTGTGACTTTAAACCAAACTGTGATTTTTAACTAAAATGTGCTTTCAAAAATTAAATGTGACTAGTCTGACTTTAAAAAAAAAAGGAACAAAAGAAAAAATATGTGAAGTATGAATTTTAGATATATGAGAAAAAATCTAATGTGTTGATTCGGGCTAGAGTGGATATATTGGCACTATTTTTTTTCTGTTTGTTTAGCTGATGAATATTGAAGAAGCAACCAGGTGAGGCATTTTAGAATGTTCGAGCCTCTGCTTCTGAAGTTGTTAATTCTATTGTCATGGATTTAAGATTTGGTTTTTAGGCTTTTTTTTCATTTTGATACCTTGACATAAGTATGTATAAGGTATTATGTAATTCTACTGACGCATTAATAAACCATATTATTATTATTATAATTGTTCAGGGAACATGGGGTTTTTGAATGCTGTGAATGATGTTCGAGCATCCAATGTAGATTTTCTTCAGCACAGATCTTGAATTCTGGCTATTGACGTTATTGATACCCAGAATTTCTTCCTGCGATCGTCGTCATTTACTTCATGCAAAAGAAAAGAAGTTATTCTTCTAAATTCAAACATTTTGTCACTAATCTTTAATTCACTTCATGGTCCAAGCTAGTTAACAGATGAATATCCTCTTATAAATTTACAAGGTATGACTTTTATGTTTCGCATGCTTGGACATAGAGAACACATTTGTATTACTGCCAGTACTAAAAGTGGACCTCTATGATTAATTATTATATATCCAAAATTTCAGTTCAATCTTGCTGTATTTTAGGCACAATAAACTGTTAAAGTTAGTTGAAAAATGAGCATTTTTGAGCAATAATTTCATACACTTTTCAAAGACAATTATGTCAACAAGAATATCTTCCACTATCTCAGTCAACAGTTTTTTCGTTAGGATGGAGAATTTAAACGCAAAAGAGCTTTGTTTATTGAAGATCTAAGGACGAGTGCACAAAAAGCAGTGTCACTCAAGAAAATGTGGATACTGTAACATGCTAAAATGACGTCACAAAAATATGAGTTGAAACACCTGATTCCAGTCAACCCTCTATCTGTGTCACGCCACTGGTTAACAATCTGATGCGCATAATCCGGCTATGCTGCGAGCGTTCTCCGGATTCTTCATTATAGGCGTTTTTTTGTCTGCAGAATTAGTTGAACTTGAAAATTCTCCTAAATTGCAGTTAAAATAATTAAATAATATTAAAATTCATATCTTCATCTTGTATCCTGTGTAGTGACCTATATCAAAATATAGATCCTAGGTGGGGAGCCCTAGATAGAAAGTCCTAGGTGTGGAGCCCTAGACAGAAATTCGTAGGTAGAGAGTCCTAGACTGAAATTCCTAGGTAGAGACTCGTACGTGGAGCTCAACAGCTGAAGTAGAGGTTTTCCCCAAAGGCAGCAGTAAGACCGAGAACAACCAAGATAAGTCTTATTATGATTTATGTAATTAATGAAATATCTAAGCAAAACTTTCTTGATTTTTCTTCCAAGATTTCAGTGACGAATATTGAATTAGAGTCTCATTGCTCATTTTTATCTGAGCTTAACCACAGTATAAAAGTTAATTTTGTTACAATACTATGCGTTATCCAGGAAGATCGGCAATATTGCAGATAGAGATAGAGGCATCATTGCGGATTTCGAAGACCTCGATTCAAAAAATTTTGCAAGGAAAATTGCGTATGAAAAAACTAGTTTCCTGCTAGATATCGCATCTATTGACCGAATAACAGAAGGTTGCAAGGGTGAATTGGTATTGAGTAACTCTGGACTGTGTTAACGTTGGAGAGTCTGAATCTTCTGTTTGGGTGTTCTAAGGGGAAGAAAAATCAACAAAAGTCATCCGTGGCCGAAGTGTCTCCAAAGAGATCGTCATATAGTTTGTTTGAAAAACAAGTCATATAACAACAATTCCTTCATAAGATCAAAAGAGAGTTATTACCGATTGGTACACATCCACAAATAAGCTTCGGAAAGCAAACCTTGAACAACGAATCATCCTTGACCAAGACAATGCAAAGTCGAGCACAGCCTGGAAAACAATTGAATATTTAACGTAAGAAAACATCGAATTGATACATCATGTTGTTTTCAGTCCGAACTTAAGTCCAACCGATTTTTACTTTACTCAAAATCAAAAACGGACTACGTGGTCAAGGTTTCAGTCTCCAGAAGAATCTGTTGATGCTTTCTGATAGACTATTCTGACTGAAACAGTAAACGATTGGATTAACTACTTCAAGAGTTGCTTCAAACCAATGCAGAAGTGTATTAATTTTCGCGGAGAATACTTCGAAAACCAATAAAGGCTCCCAATTGTTTCATTCTAGCTCCCGCAAAACTCAAAAGACATCCCTCGTATTAGAATCATCATCATCATAGTCACAATGTCTCAACAGACATGTAGTGAACTCGTAAAATGCATTAAGTCGGAGCTAGAACGCTAAAAGCTAAGTGTTCTTCTTTATGATCCATTTCTTCTCTTCTATCTTCATTAATCGTTGACTAAGCTCCATCGGAAAGTTTCATTTTGTTGAAACGCTCAGATTGTTTCAAACTGAAAATTATTACTTATTTAGTTAGTCTGAGACTCCATTATTGTGATTGGTTAAACTTTGCAGTTGAAATTTTTTGCATTAATTACCTTGTTTATAGTTAGTAATTTATTAGTCAATTACCGTGTTTTCCGTAATTATTCTAATATAATTAATATATATTATATTATATTGTATTAATATAATGAAGCTAGTTGAATGAAGTGATGAGTATTATTCCTAAGGTTATATCTAGGATGTAGGTTCTAGACGTAGATCTCACACACTGAGATGAGGGGACTCTGATCTAGCTAGGCATAGGTAATTTATAGGTAGTTTCAATTGAAATTTCATTTAAACTAGCCTTGCTATAATTCAATGTCATTCAATTTCATTTTTTTGAATTCTTATTTCAAGTAGAATTGAAAAACTTTTCCAATTTCAGATATTCTCGAAACAAAACCATTACAGAGGAATTGATTTCCCCACATAGCGAATTGATAGTAGAATGATTTTCTTTCGAAATGATAGTTAACGTGACCAATCGTTGCAAACTTAATTTCTTCTAGAATTAAACACCCTTGATTTCAAAAATTATTCATCGCAGATCCTTACTATGGGGCATTGCAGAAACAATAGTCTCTAAGATGAAAGTATTCATGATAAAAATAAAGAAGAGATAAATGAGATAAAAACACAAGGTTTAACTTTAGTCTACACTTAATTTGAAAAAAATTCGACGACGTTTCGCTGACACAGCAACTTTATAAATGACAAACAGAATGAATTAGTAAATATTATTAACAAATCGTAGAACAAGTTGGATGAATAACAGGAGAAAAATTACACCGAGCCATTGTACAGTTAGTATGAAGGTAATTAATTACTTTAATTAAACAATGGTTAAGTGGGTTTGAATGCTATTCATCCACCTGCTCATTCTACGAATTTGTATCTATTTATTTCCATACTGCTTTCATTCTAATTTTAAATTCTTGATGAAGCTGCTGTGTCAGCGAAACGTCGTCGAATTTTTTTCAAATAAAGTGTAGATTAAAGTTAAACCTTGTGTTATTTATCTCATTTATATCATGGATCTACATCAAGTAACGGCCTCCACAATTCAAATAAATAAAGAGTTTTGAGTTTAAAGATATGGTCGATTATGTGTTCTTCGAGAACTCCTAGCTGAATATGAAAATTGACCTACCAAAGCATTTTTCCTACAAACTGAAATGCGGGAAACACGAATTTCATTCCATATTTAATACTCATCGTATATACAGGGTGTTTCAGATATGCAGTCATTATATTTCTACAGGAGATTCCACGTCAGAAAACATGAAAAAATGCGCATAGACTTATGCCCAAAAGTCCTTCGTTCTCGACGTACAGGGTGTTGAAGTTTTCACGTTTATATTGTTAACTCTTGTAGTTTTCAAAGGGATTGGATTATATTTGTAGAAAGGGAATTTTTTTCAGGGCCATGCTACCTTATCGCATCACAATCATAGTGTAGAGTGTAACTGGCCTTTTTGAGAAGATTTAATGAAAAGATCTTTCAATTTTAAAAATGTATGGTCTTCCAAAATTATTTCCCAATCGAAGTCGGTTTGGAATAAAAAAATGAGGAGGCAGTCGATTTTTGAATTAACTGAAGTGAGGGTAGATAATCCGTAATAGGAACTAGGCATCGGATATGCCTTCATAATTTTCACAAAATCTGAGAAAACGGTCTTGAAGTAGTTTTTATATTATTTTGAGTTCGAACAAGGAGTGTGTATTATATTTAATGAAACCTAAAATGACTTGAAACTTCTTGGCCCATCATATTACAAGTACTTGTGAATAAAAATTATATTGATGTTATTCACAAAAGCATACAGGAAACTCATCGTAATAGAAAATGATTTTTGTCAATAATACATAGTTTTTGGTATTTTGAAAACTTGCAATGCGATCTTCATGAATTGACTTATATTACTCATAGACACAAATGACCTTAATGGAAGTTAAATGGAAATTAAAGGGTTATTTTGTATCTAAAACAAGTCTGTAAGTAATCTGCATTTTTAGAAAATTTCGATTACCCTCAATTTTTTGCAACAGCAATTAATCTTTTTGAGTAGAAACGGTAAAGAAATGTTTCAAATGAAGAAAAATAACTCATATATACTTTTATTCAGGATTTTCAAGAATATTTAGCTTCAGGTACATCCTTTTGAGTGTTCAGCAGTAGTCAGCTAACATATTCGGACTCCACTTGCCTTGGTACCTTCTTCCTATGTTAAATATGTCCTGATGGAACCGCTCACCGTGTACGTCGCTAACGGCTCCAAAATTTTGAGGAAAAAAATCCAAATGCGAGTGTTGAAATCTTGAGCGATATATTTCATCCCATGTCCTTGTAAGCCGTTAAAAGGTTGTTGACTGACTCTTCATAGTTTTCGGCCCTATGGTTTCCAAGAAAATCACGAACAATATTTCGAAAACATGTACATGCGAATTTTTTGGTCTTCAACAGCCAGTAGGTCTGTTTGATATGCAATGGAGGTAGCAATACATCTTCAGGATTTATTAAAGGAGTGTGAAGAACATTTCGCTGACTTGGTAAAAGAGCGTCTTGCATGTAACGTGTCGAGTGTTAATTCCAACAGTATTCAGTAGATTTGCTCGTTCACCAGAGTTTCAACTCCACATTCTATGGGTTAATTGCAATTTATTTACATTTGTTCTCTATGCGCTGCAACGCGTGAGCCACTTCAGTGGTGATGTGGTTGCCTGACATCAGTGTCGTAAAACTTAAATGGAACGCATTCATTCGATAAAGAAATAATTGTTGTCTTTCTTGAATTCATTGAAGGGTTAGAAAGTTTACAGTTGACAGCTTGTTTTCCCTCCTCAAATTATTGTAGTATTGGGGGATGGTGGATTTTAATTAGCTGAAAATACCGGAAATTGTGTGCGGAGAAACAGCAATGTGAATTATAGTATTTTGTACAGGAAATGCTTTTGTTCTTGGCAAACTAGTGCTTTGTGAAAAACGAACAATTTGTTCAAGGATTCTTTTCCATTTGTAACTTCGTGGAAGAAGTTGAGCATTCTCTTTGATACCATGTGAAAGCTATCTATCAATATCTTTACCTGTTGATTCTTAAAATAAAGTGTTTATTTTTGTGAAGCCTTTCGATTAAAAGAAGGTTTCAGCTCTGGGCTTAAAGATACCTTACCTTATCTCTTGGAGTTGATAGAGTATTACCATTTTCTACGAACCTCTCCGAGAAACCCTTGTTAATGCCTGAAATGAATCCATACCTGTGAGTTGTAGAAGTCCATGCTACGAACATGAGGATGTAGTAGCACAAGCCATCAAGTAACCCAACACTCCACCGACAACTTGAACCGTCAACATTATCCTTTAAGTTATGTTAAGTAGTTATAATTGTAGATCTCCATTCTGTTTTTCTGTCTGCGCAGAACAGCTTATTTTGTATCAAGACAATAGACATAATTTAAGTAAATCCTTTGTTTTTCTCGTATCTTGACTGGAGAGAGTGATGCGGCACTCTGGAGAACTGCCAGATTAGAATATTAGGGGAACCAAGCTCTTGTTTTTTGTGCTAGTTAGGGCAAAAATTGAAACAAACCCTGAGATCACCCCATAAGGGGGTATAACGTTTCACGCTTAGACCACTCCTTTTTGACATAATAATTTTTTTTGTCTCGACTAACCCACTCACAGAGGAAACAACGAAACTTCGTATATCCAAGCTGTAGACCTAGCAAAATAGCAATTACTTTCAAATCTCCACATATTTTCCAGGAATACTGGTTATATTTAATATGTTCTAGCAGTGATTTCATATTTTCATATGATTCTTTCATTCAGTAGCATGCGCGACCGGTACGGAAGGGTATTTATCACTAAGATGTAACAGTATAGCTTTTAAACTAACCTTTGAGGAATCTATAAACAACCGCCAGTCAGATGTTTTATATTCGAACGTCAACTCCGTCATCACTGAGGGAATGTCACTGCAAAACACTGTATTGCCATCTTGAGAAAAAAAAACTTGAGAAGTGCGTATGTCGAGTTCTGTATACGGATATTCTGGTATTTTTTTCCAGTAAATTCCAGTCATGAAGTCGGGACGCCAACAGTTCTGTCTGTCTTTTACTGAGATCCAAATCACGTACTGTGTCCTTGAGATCGTTTTGAGTTATAAAGTGAGCTTCCCTGTTTTAAGTACTGAGCTCAAAAGTCGGATCGGAATCTGAATGCTCGGATATATTTTCTTCGGTAACGTCATCCATGTTTACTGGCGACTGAGGAACAGGTAAAACAACACTGTATTGGATAGGTCTTTGAGCAGAATGTACATTTGGATAGTTCACAAAGTGCCTAGATTTGTGATTACTACCCTTTATAGAAATAACAATTTGATACATGGCCTTTCGATTCGGCCCATATCATTGGAACTGCGAACGGCATATGACGAGATCCTTCAGCGCATGATGTTAATGAAGTGTCACATTGTGCACAGCAAACAATAGGAGTCCAGGTTTTGTCCAAATTTCCGCCGGAAATCCAAAGTAATTTAAATAACAGCTTTTAACTAATGGTGTCAAACTACGACGTTTACTTTTGACAGTAAGTTGACCGCGAATAACACAGAAGTTATCAGGATGGTTTACACACACTTTCGGCATCTTAGTATGAAGTATAACACTTATCTCAAAAAAAATTTAATTTCAATATTTTTCTTCAATTTATCCGGAAATACACGTTGGTAAGCAAAATTTGCGTAATCAAGTAAGTCGACATAACTAAGTATGAAGTTTATATGGAGGTAGGTAGTAGTGTTTGAAAATATGACTTGATTTATTTTAATAAGTTTACTGTTTATCAGTGTATTCATCTATTGCATGGCCGATCAGGTAGTAATACAGCTGAAGCTGTATACTCTGTCTTGTAGCTGTTCCTAACGGAAATATTCCTTCAGAGAAATTTTTCGTTTCGTGGAACCTCACAGTTTTAACCTGCCAAGGAAAATTCTGATCGGTTTGTCAATACACCGTAAATGAAGAACTCATTTTGGATGGGATTCATAATAATCCAAGAATCGGCACACGATGGCTATCTCTACAGATTGGCGTATCACATTGAACTGTTTGGACAGTTTTGAGTGAGAGACTGTTATACAGCTACCATGTCCAGAGGATTCAAGCTCTCAAGGCTGAAAATCTACTCAGAAGGCTTAAACTTTGCCAATGGCTACTACACAAAAGAAAATTATGAATTCTGTAGGAATCAACTGTGGGCAGAAATTCTACCTAACAGATTGAATTCTCATGCACCCTAAAAAATATCACCAGTATAATTCCTACTCGACATATGTAATGAATTGATGAGTAAAAATTTCCATTTCTGCAAATGGGAGCGGAAAAATCTACAGGAGTTACTAACAGAAAATGAAAAAGATCGGAACTTCAACAGTCTGTATCTCAGGAACAGTGGATTTTTGAACATATGTTCATGGAATTTTTCTCATATTTTGATGAGAAATCTCCTGTATAAATTAAAGACCGCATGCCTGAAATATCTTGTATAAAGACTGAACATTATTTGTATCACAACTATTATTTGAAAGCAGCTTTAATTTGAGTTGAATTTGAAATAACATAAAAGACTTAACTTCAATTGATATAGAAAATGAATCCGTTGGAGGAAAAGATGACTCGACTGCTTGAAATTCATGATTAAGGAATGGAATTTCGCTCTCGACGGAAAACCGTGACAAATACGAATAATTCCGGCACACCTCGGACCAACAACAATTCGAAGAATTTGAAATATCACGAGCCTTGTGACAATCGTTTCTATTACAACCGAAGTTAGACTGGTTCATGAATGTTGTTTGTTTGGCCATTTAGAAGGATCGTAGGAAGGCGTACAAGTTGTGAGGCGACCTGATTCATTTTACGACGAGATAGAGAAACTTCTATATGGTATTACATAAAAAGAAGGGTCAGTAGAGATTCTTTTCTCTATGTTTCCACTGGGAAACTAAATCATTCAACAAACTGGGGTCAGATCCTTCATTGCCATAGGAAGTTTTTCCTCAAATATTTTTACGCACAATTTTGCTTTTAGTTGGTATAAAAAAGTTGTGAACAATACAAACGGTGTTCAGATGAATGAAATTGGCATCAAGAAATCGAATTCTTCATAAGCAACGACAAAATTCGTCTCTGATAGTGACCGTATTAAAGCCTTCCCTACTGAAAGAACTGAAACGTGTTTTGAAATTAATTAACCCGCCATTGCTTTGGTCACTTGGGCGAATACCAGGTATGTAAATATGAAACCGGAATCTAACAATAGATGGTCCTAGCTGTCGATGTGGTTACCACAGACCGCGTTATGTTGTCTTGACATCAGACAAAGATTTCACACGTTTCATTCAAAATCATAGTGTGTAAGAGCAATAAACATGCTGAATTTTGTACGTGGAAACTACGATTTGCGGACGACATTGGTTTCCTCTGATCATTTGAAGCAAACTGCTGTAGAATCACATCGAACGCTTGTCGAAGCTTACTGATAGTGCACGTTATTGGTGAATCACAGTGGTTTGAGTGAATAATAAAAAACAAGTACTGTGTTTTGAGGAATTTAACTTAATAATTGCGATTCGTAACGCGTTTCACTACACTGTAGCTTCTTCAGACGAATGAATGTATTGAAAATAAGAATGAGAATTTAAATACAAATTTTCCTAAGTAATTAAAAGCTTATTGAGTTGCTCCTTCTTAAGTGGTTATTGTATATCCTATAAAATTAAGGAATAGATTGCTCCCTGAAGATATTCAATAGAGGTGAAGGGCTCAAATCGACTTGTTCATTGATGAGTCTACCTGAGTGTTTGTGTTTGTTGATTTCTTAAGTTCCCAAAGATCTACTTTCCAATATTTATTATCTGTATGCAAAATTTCAAACTGTAGGTCGAAAGAGTGACTATTTTCTAGGAGTTGATTTGAATCTGATTTTTCATTCGAAAAACTGCGTTTATGTTCCGATATTCTAATATTAAAATTTCCATTTAGAAATTACCACAGTCAATTCAATTCAATCTATATACACCTGATTTATTGTTTTTACGAGGTTTGGTTTTATTATTTTTTATATTTTCGCCTAAACTATTTTTAATTTGGAAAGCTATGTTGAAATTATTGCTACTCAAGAATGATTTCAGTTTCTCACTTGTAATGCTAACGTAGGTTAAGGTGTTGAATTTTTGTTTCAATTTATCAACAGGGTAAACTTCATTCAATGCGATTCTACTTTGTTTTTACTTAAAATAATATTTATTAGCTTGGGATTGTGAACATTATTTTTGGCAATTTGTTTAATCAAATTTAATTCTTTGTTGAAATTTTCTGGTGATAATGTAATGTTAATCAATCTATGAATAAAACTGTTCAATGCTGATATTTTATGTTGATACGGATGACACGACGAGTTATGTATTATAATATCTGTATGTGACGGCTTATGGTAAATTGCGAAAACATGTTTTCTATTTTCATTGGAAATTGTTACGTCTAAGAAATTTATTGAATTTTTTTTATTTCGGTCGTGAATCCAACTTTTGGATGTAATGAATTTATATGATTTTCGAAAAATTTAACTGTCTATCTGTTCCTGTGATACAAATAATGATATCGTCTACATAGCGATACCAGTATAAACAATATTCACTTAGTAAATGATAGTTAGAATATCGGAACATAAACCCAGTTTTTCAAATAAAAATCAGATTCAAATTACGCTAATTATCTCCCAGAAAATAGTCACTCTTTCGACCCACAGTTTGAAATTTTGCATACAGATAATAAATATTGGAAGGTAGATCTTTGGGAATTTTTAGAAATCAACAAACACAAACACTCAGGTAGACTCATCAATGAACGAGTCGATTTAAGCCCTTCACCTCTATTGAATCTCTTCAGGGAGCAATATATTCCTTAATTTTATTGGATATACCTGTCATCAATAACCACTTAAGAAGGGGCAACCCAATAAGCTTTTACTTACTTAGGAACATTTGTATTTATATTCTCATTCTTATTTTCTGTACATTCATTCGTCTGAAGAAGCTACGGTTTAGTGAAACGCGTTACGAATCGCAATTATTAAGTAAAATTCCTTAAAACACAGTACTTGTTTTTTATTATTGATATTGGAATTTTTTAAGTAAAAGCCTCCCAAATTCTGAGTGTGTGGTCTGAGTGGTTTGAAAAATAATGAGATGGGCAGTGGACTTGTTGCCTAAGTTTTAATCAAGTCAAACGCTTTCTCGAAATCTATAAATGCCATGTGCAATATCATATTGTACTCTGAGGTTTTTTCGATGAGAGTCCGTATCACTTGCAAATGGTTTACTGTACTGAAGCCTTTCCAGAAGCCGGCTTGTTCGTCGTCGTCCATTTCGTTGGTTAATCTATTTGTCATAATTTTTGTCAGTAATTTGTACAAGTGCGATAAAAAGCTTATTGGGCGGTAATTTTCTGACTCCCTTCTTATGCAGAAGAATGACTCGAGCATTATTCCATACCATTGGTATTCTTCCTTCATTTAGGCATTTGTTGAGAAGGATCCGTAGGTTATCCAAGATATTCTCCTCCCATCTTCAACATCTCGATAGTGATCTTATCTTCACCGGGGCATTTTTGGTTCTTCATCTGATTGAGCGCAATTTTCAGTTCATTTGTATCAATTTCAGGAATGTCTTCAGAACCGGTATTAAGAATATGTCTTTTAATATATTTATGTTCTTGATTTTCAGAACTATGAAGTTTTTTGTAAAATTCTTCAATGACAACTACGATTTCTTTCCTCTTGCTGACCAAGATACCTTCAGAGTTCTTTCTTTTCGTCATTTCAGTTCTTCCATGTGATAGTTTCGATCTGAGGACTTTCATGTTTTTGTTGTTTTGAATTTAGTATTGCATTACTCTTGATAGTGGGCTAACAACCCGAATTTTATGTCGAGAATTTTTAATTAATATTTGTGAAACCTCTGCCAAGTGATAAACGAATCATTTATTCATTATGTTTCACCAAGTGTTAAGCGAGAATTCCATACATATTTTTTTCAATTGAAATATCTCGAAAAGGATCAATTCTAACAATCCTTTGAAATTTCCAAAATCCCTGAAGTAATATTCAAAATATCGGGTGATTCCATTTAAATTTGGTTGTGTGTATAATATATATTCCGTCGTTCTATTCATATATAAGCATGATGTCTGGCCAAACGTGTAAGTCAGAGAATTGGTGTAATGTTTGTCTATGTTGCGAATGAGGAAGTATCTTTTTCCCATGCAATAACTTCTTTTTCAGACTCATTTTGAAAGAAAAGAAAAGAAATCTGCAACTGAATTCATTTGTGTAAAATTGTTATTCTCAACAACAACAATGTGATGTAATTCAAAGATTGTGACACATACACATAAGTTGAAGGAAAATGAACCACATAAAAGCTCATTTATCTGCTCGGTTTGGTTTTGTGGTAGAAAATACTTCTCATGTTCCTAGAGAGGGCAAAGTGCCCTTATTGATGACATCCCTCCCCATACAATAGATCCAACGACACCGAAAAAAAGCTTCCTGAAATAATTTATTTTTATCCACGACGAGTTAAGTTAATGTAGTGGACGAATTATTCGCTTCGTCTAACATTAGACAAATAGCAGACACTGGCCGGTTACCATCTTCTTTTCTTTATTGGATACTATATCGGAGTCAATGGTCAAATTATATATAGAGAGATAATAACGGAATCAAGATATCAAAGGACATTCAACTGAAGACCTGAGGAACACAGATTTCGAGAGAAGAATGTTACGTCAGCTTTCTCTGACATCAGATGGAAAATTCATTGAGTATAAAGATTGGATGGGGAAAAATGTGGAAGTAAATCCAATGAATGAAAGTAGAAACAATAATAAATGTATAATGAAAGAATCCTATATTAAATTCTCAAATAATGAATGGATAAATTTTAAGTTTATACCCAAATTGGCCTGATAAATTCTTGAATCAGTATTTTTTCTGATACAGTTACACTTTTGAATGCTCTTTCATATAATTACAGTGTACATAAAATATAGTTAAATCCTCATGAATCATCCGAAGGGATAACGGTAGTTTGAACTGGTCGGAGAAAAAGCAACGCGGCGGAAAATCAGGGGCCGAAGGCCCCCCATGTCTATTTTTTCCGTATGGAAAGGGTCTGAGAAAGGGCCCGTAGCTCGAACCACAGAGCCCTGAGGTTTTTCGAAAATTTTCGTCAAAACGTCATCGAGAGCGAACAGAAGTCCAAACGGAGAGTTTTCTTCGGAAACGGAAACGAGTGGAGGGATAATTTCGTCGGACTTTTATATCTATACAAATTTTTCCATCATGTTCGATTTCTCGTTTCGTCAACTTTAAATATTTTGCAGATTTTAAACTTTTCATTAACTGACAGCAGATTGCTGAAAAATCTATCAACCTCAGGCTTATTGAACGCAGCAATACGATTTAGGCTGGTGTGTTCATGTTCTCGGAGGCTGATTTGTGGATAACGTTTCAAAAAATAGATAAAGCCAATCTGACCAGATTCTTTCTCATGGCTGAAACGGTGTTTCATAATGTTCATTTCAGCAAACCGGTATGCTAAGCTCCTTAATTCAGTTGGCGTAATTCACTATTTTCATTTAAAAAGAGATAGAGCATTAAATTTTACACGTTGGTAAAGCTCTCTTCCGACATTGAATAGCGATGGTAGGGGCGGTAAAGGAGGTGACGGGCTCCGCCCCCGTGTTTCCGGTCTTTTTCTCGAAAATCTAGGTCTCAAAATTCGTCGCAAATTTGAAGAGTCACGATTTTTCTACACGAATCCGATCTTGAGATATGTAGAAATCTTTCTACATCCGAGTCCATTCTCTCGGTAATCCCGTATTTTGACAACTGGAGGTTCGTTAATTTTTGGCCGTCAGGGATATTCGGAATGAGCAAAATGGAGCGAAATTTCTCAGAAGTCGATCGAACGTGATGGAAAAATTTGTATACATATATAAGTCCGACGAAATTATCCCTTCCGCTCGTTTCCGATTTCGAAGAACTCTCGCAGTTTAGACTTTCCGTTCGCTCTCGGCGACGTTTCGGCGAAAATTTTCGAAAAAACCTCAGGGCTCTGTAGTTCGAGATACGGGCAATTTGGGTATAAACTTAAAATTTATCCATTCATTATTCGAGAATTTAATATAGCATTCTTTCATAATACATTTATTATTGTTCCTACTTTCATTCATTGGATTTACGTCCACATTTTTCCCCATCCAATCTTTATACTGAATTCTCCATCTGATGTCACGAGAAAGCTGACGTAACATTCTTCTCTCGAAATCTGTGTTCCTCAGATCTTAAGTTGAATGTCCTTTGATATCTTGATTCCGTTATTATTTCTCTCTATATATAATTTGACCATTGACTCCGATATAGTATCCAATAAAAAAAGAAGATGGTAACCGGCCAGTGTCTGCTATTGGTCTAATGTTAGACGAAGCGAATAATTCGTCCACTACATTAACTTAACTCGTCGTGGATAAAAATAAATTATTTCAGGAAGCTTTTTTTCGGTGTCGTTGGATCTATTGTAATGGGGAGGGATGTCATCAATAAGGGCACTTTGCCCTCTCTAGGAACATGAGAAGTATTTTCTACTACAAAACCAAACCGAGCAGATAAATGAGCTTTTATGTGGTTCATTTTCCTTCAACTTATGTGTATGTGTCACAATCTTTGAATTACATCACATTGTTGTTGTTGAAGATAACAATTTTACACAAATGAATTCAGTTGCAGATTCCTTTTCTTTTCTTTTAAAATGAGTCTGAAAAAGAAGTTATTGCATGGGAAAAAACCCTCATTCGCAACATAGATAAACATTACAGCAATTCTCTGACTTACACGTTTGGCCAGACATCATGCTTATCTATGAATAGAACGACAGAATATATATTATACACACAACCAAATTTAAATGGAATCACCCGATATTTTGAATATTACCTCAGGGATTTTGGAAATTTCAGAGGAATGTTAGAATTGATCCTTTTAGAGATATTTCAATTGAAAAAATATGTATGGAATTCTCGCTTAACACTTGGTGAAACATAATGAATAAATGATTCATTTGAATTGTGGAGGCCGTTACTTGATGTAGATCCATGATATAAATGATATAAAAACACAAGGTTCAACTTTAATCTACACTTTATTTGAAAAATTCGACGACGTTTCGCTGACACAGCAGCTTTATCAAGAATGGTCATTCTTTAATTAAGTTAAACCTTGTGTTTTTTATCTCATTAATAAATGATTCGTTTATCACTTGGCAAAGGTTTCACAAATATTAATTAAAAATACTCAACATAAAATTCGGGTTGTTAGCCCACTATCAAGAGTAATGCAATACTAAATTCAAAACAACAAAAACATGAAGGTCCTCAGATCGAAACTATCACATGGAAGAAGTAAAATGACGAAAATAAAGAACTCTGAAGGTATCTTGGTCAGCAAGAGGAAAGAAATCGTAGTTGTCATTGAAGAATTTTACAAAAACTTCATAGTTCTGAAAATCAAGAACATAGATATATTAAAAGACATATTCTTAATACCGGTTCTGAAGACATTCCTGAAATTGATACAAATGAACTGAAAATATATCTTGGATAACCTACGGATCCTTCTCAACAAATGCCTAAATGAAGAAGGAGTCAGAAAATTACCGCCCAATAAGCTTTTTATCGCACTTGTACAAATTACTGACAAAATTATGACAAATAGATTAACCAACGAAATGGACGACGACGAACAAGCTGGCTTCTGGAATGGCTTCAGTACAGTAAACCGAAGTGATACGGACTCTCATCGAAAAACCTCAGAGTACAATATGATATTGCACATGGCATTTATAGATGAGGAGAAAGCGTTTGACTTGATTCAAACTTAGGACTTAATAATTGCGATTCGTAACGCGTTTCACTAAACCGTAGCTTCTTCAGACGAATGAATGTACAGAAAATAAGAATTAGAATATAAATACAAATGTTCCTAAGTAAGTAAAAGCTTATTGGGTTGCCCCTTCTTAAGTGGTTATTGATGACAGGTATATCCAATAAAATTAAGGAATATATTGCTCCCTGAAGAGATTCAATAGAGGTGAAGGGCTTAAATAGACTCGTTCATTGATGAGTCTACCTGAGTGTTTGTGTTTGTTGATTTCTAAAAATTCCCAAAGATCTACCTTCCAATATTTATTATCTGTATGCAAAATTTCAAACTGTGGGTCGAAAGAGTGACTATTTTCTGGGAGATAATTAGCGTAATTTGAATCTGATTTTTTATTTGAAAAACTGGGTTTATGTTCCGATATTCTAATTATCATTTACTAAGTAAATATTGTTTATACTGGTATCGCTATGTAGACGATATCATTATTTGTATCACAGGAACAACCTACGTTAGCATTACAAGTGAGAAACTGAAATCATTCTTGAGTAGCAATAATTTCAACATACGACGAATTTTGAGACCTAGATTTTCGAGAAAAAGACCGGAAACACGGGGGCGGAGCCCGTCACCTCCTTTACCGCCCCTACCATCGCTATTCAATGTCGGAAGAGAGCTTTACCAACGTGTAAAATTTAATGCTCTATCTCTTTTTAAATGAAAATAGTGAATTACGCCAACTGAATTAAGGAGCTTAGCATACCGGTTTGCTGAAATGAACATTATGAAACACCGTTTCAGCCATGAGAAAGAATGGCTGGTCAAGATTGGCTTATCTATTTTTGAAACGTTATCCACAAATCAGCCTCCGAGAACAAGAACACACCAGCCTAAATCGTATTGCTGCGTTCAATAAGCCTGAGGTTGATAGATTTTTCAGCAATCTGCTGTCAGTTAATGAAGAGTTTAAAATCTGCAAAATATTTAAAGTTGACGAAACGGGAATGTCGACTGTTTAGAACGCAGCAAAAATTTTGGCGCCAAAAGAACAGAATCAGGTAGGCTCTGTTATCTCTTGGGAGAGAGGGAGAAATATAACAGTGGTCTGTGCTGTTAGTGCAGTAGGGCAGTTAATTCCACCGATGTTTATATTTCCGAGGGCACGTATGAATGCCCAGCTAACAAGAAATGGACTCGTTGGGGTAATATACAGATGCTCAAAAAATGGCTTGATTAACGAAGATTTGTTTGTTCATTTTCAACTTCACGTAATAGCCACGGAGGATGACCCCATGCTCCTTATCTTGGATAACCATGGGAGCCATATTTCCTTAGATATACACAACTCTTGCAGAAGTCATAGCATTGTCATGGTATCCCTACCTCTCACAAGTTGCAACCACTCGACTTAACCTTTTTCGGGCCACTTAAAAATGCTTTAAACCGAGAATATGACTTATACCCCAGAACTCATGGCCATGAAGAAATTATCCATTATGAACTTGCTGCTATTTTTGATAAAGCATATGTGAAAATTGCAACAATGGATATGGCTTTCGTACTGCAGGCATATAGCATTTTGAACCGAACAAACTTTCTGAAGATGAAAATGAACCTTCTGATTCTACAGAGGTCGAAATAACTATCAATTTGAACGAAACGAAAGTGAATATCGAAACTCCAGTTGATTTGATACCTGGATCATCGGAAACAAATCAAGGATTAGATGTGCCCATAGAAACTCTAGTACCACTTCCAATATTAGGAATAAATCGAACTAACAAACCACGTGCAAAGCAACATTCTGAGATATTTACATCTAGACCTCTGAAATCGGTATTAGAGAAAAAACAGGAGAAAATAAATCTGAAGAAAGAAGCTAAAGAAATGAAAAAGGAAAATAATGGAAAGAAAAAGGCTAAAAGAGTGGAAAAACCAATTGTACCAAAAAAAAACACTCTTAACTGAAAAACCAGGTGTGAGAAAATTTCAATTTGATGATTCGGAATCTGAAAGTTGTGATGAAAGTCAATTATGTGACGATGATGAAGTCGATGATATTGATGCCCATCCATCCCATGATTGAAATGTTTGCATCGTTTGTGGTGTTATCTGTTCATTTGGGTCTCACGCAGAATGTAGTGGTTGGGAATCAGCTGAAATTAGGACGAAAAAAATTTAAAATGACTAAATGTTGAAAACATTATTCCAAGCAACATTATTCTTTCAGTTGTCTCTTTTAGAAAATTTGTGTTTTTCGTTTCTCTTAATAAAAATTTATATTTTGTAGTCGTTTCAAATTTTTCTCATCTGCGCAGAATTACCTCATGGCCCGCGCGGTATTACCCAACATGTGGGATATTTCCACAAAATCGGGTACTTATGAATTATGTTTTGTATTTGTTATGTCGTTAGCTGTAATTTTTTCTAGTAGTGCAACAAATGAAGGGAATATGTATCTTCACCTGGAAAAATTTTGAAGATTTTTCTACGCTCAGATAAGTTTCACCGAACCTTTTTCCTTAGGTGCGCGTAATTCCACCGCTTTCCCCTAACATTCAAATTTTCGAAGAACATGTTTCGTAATATTTTCCATGAAACAACGAAGAACCTCACCCTTCAGCTAATTATATAATCAGACCTTTTTATACAGACATTTATTTGTTCATTAGGGGGAAAACCGTAATTTCATTCGAATTACTGTTGTTGTATGGTAAAATTGTCATTACCTAAGTTACTTTGAATGCCTGAGAAAATTGATTAATTAAAATGTTATTAAGTAACGTTTACTAATGCGCTCAAAACTTCACAACGCATGAAAGTTTCGTCCGATACTCGGGAAGTAAATTCGTTGTTGGCAGTTGAATGAAATGGATTTACAGAATCAGAGTTTCAAACCAGGACCGTAACAATTTTTCATACAAAAATATAGCATTGAATAGAGCTTCATAAGTTTCAGATTCATATTCAGGAAGTCTCTTCAAAATGTATCGCAAATTTTGAATCTACTCTGGCTACTATTACTGGGTGTCCGCGATGAAGAGCCCATAAGAAGGATCTGGGAAAAGGGTTTATTGATCAATTTTAAGATTTTGGGATCGAAGTATATGGATATTGATCAACAAGTTCCAATTGTTTCAAGTTTACGGTTATATCGAACATTAACTGTACCTTTGCTATTTCAAATAACATAATGTTATTTTCAATTTTCTAGTTGCAGGACATTCTTTTTAAAGCAGCATTGGTTGAGATTCATTCTATCTTAAATTAAACACCATTGTGCTATGATTTTCTTATAAAAAAAATTTCGGAATTATAGTGTTCTCTTCGTGCACAACATTTGGTCCAATTTGAGTAAAATTATAAATTTTCCTCCAGTTTAACGAAAAACTAGTTATTTTTGAACGCAACGTACTACCCGATGTTATTTAATATACAGAGTACCTTAAATTGGGATGGATGCTGTTGAAGGCACGACTCGCTTTTAATTCGTTATTTTCCCGCGAGTTTATGAGCGAATTAATGATTTAATTTTAAAAAGAATTGCAAGGTTTTGATAACATCCCTAACGAAATGAAAACGGGCTAGTTTAGTATAAGCTAATCTAATACCAATCCAACTAATTCAGAATACAGCTCTGATGAAATGGAAAAAATAGGTGATTGTATTCGAAAATATAGTTTTTTTGACAATTTACTTTTATTGCTACACCGAAAATACATGGAGGCACGGAACAGAGTGAACAGACCAATCAAGGAGATAAAGAGGGAACATTGGAGAAAATTTAGCGAGGATATGGAGAACGATATGTACGGAACTCAGAGGAGAATATGAAATATTCTTCGAGCAAAGAAAAAACCAGTAAATTTATATGAGCAACTGAATCAAGTAAGCGCGAAACAATGGGAACAATACCTCACAGAACTCTATAATAACGTAGGGAGCGAAATCGATAGTGAGAAACAAACAGATCAGCTTGAGGAGGAAGAAATTGTCGTTGTTGTGATCTCCAACGAGTCGATAACTAAGGCCATTCAAAAACTCGAAAATCTGAAAGCACCAGAAATAGACAACATCACTAACGAAATGATTATATATGGAAGAACACTCTAATAAGCGAAATCAAGGCTTTATTTGGAAAAATCCTAGACAATAACCAGTGTGCCTACAGAGTGGAAAAAAACCTTTCTGCACCTATATACAAGAGGGGCAACAAAAAGACCCCCTCAAATTACAGAACAATAACTCTGCTAGGGGAACTAACCAAGCTCTTTACCGGCATTCTACGAGAAAAAATAAAAGAAGTCACAGACATCAACGAAGAACAACAAGGACTTAGGAGGAACATAACAACAACGGATGCAATCTTCATAGTACGACAAGTAGTAGAAAAATCTCTGAAATACAACAAACCCTTATACATCTGCTTCATTCACCTCACAAAAGCCTTCGATCGTGTAAGAGTGAAAGATGTGCTGCAGATACTGAAAGAGGAACAGATCCCGGAATCAATCATAAATTATAGAAGACCTGAACAGCATCAACACCACGAAAATAAAATCTCAAGGTACCTTTACATCAGAAATAACTGTCACTGCGGGCATAAGACAAGGAGGTAGTCTCAGTCCTCTTCTGTTCTGTAATAATGGACAGAATCATCAACAAAGTTAAATCAGTAGGAAACGGATACAGGACGAGTACGGGAGAAATAAAAATAGTATGCTACTCGAACGATGCGGCAATAATGGCGAAAAACGAAGATGATCTTCAAAGACTCCTGATTGTTTTCAAATCCGAAGCTGAATATTACAACATGAACATAGCTACCGAAAAAACAAAGAGCATGGTGATATCGAAGGAGCCAAGAAAATGTAAGCTCGTAATTGATGATAAAACCTTGGGGTGCAAATAACTAGTCATGGGGATTTAGCAAGAGAGGTTCTTGAGCAGGTAAATAAAGCAGCAGCGATTTCCGGAACCTGAGAGATGTCGTATGGAAGAACGAGCATATGAGCATTGAGTGCAAAACGAGGATTTACAAAGCGTGTGTGCGACCTATCGCCACCTATGCAATAGAAACTAGGGTCGATACCTTTAAAACCAAAAAAATTTTAAGAATGTCAGAAATGAAGACGCTAGGGCATCGGGAAAATCGCTCAGAGATAGAATTAGGAACGAGGTTATACGAGAAACATGTAACACTGAAGATATTGTATGATGGGCAAGAAAACGCAGACGACGATGGAATGAACATGTTGACAGGATGGAAGAATACAGACTAGCACGTATTGTACGAGACGAAAAACCTATAGCAGCACGTCGGCCAGCGGGAAGGCCCTCCAAACGATGGAGATATAATTGGCAGTCCATCTCACAAGAACAATAGTAGAGGGATCTCCTAGAAGAAAACAGACCTCAAGGTCTAAATTCAGAAGAAGAAGAAGAAGACTCTCATTGTTCAATGCATCACAATGTCGAATTTTTGTGGCCTTATATTGCTACCTACATTCCTCACTCATACTCACAAAGTCGACCATTTTGAATGTTTGGTTAATTTTGCACAGCTATTCAGCTTGGTAGTATTTCTGCTCTTCAATTTCGGCATCTTCCATGAAATATATCGAAGAATCCATATAAAATTTTGTGTAAAAGACAACTCTAAGTGTTCGACTGTATTTCGAACGTTGACTGTGGCATATGGTGAAGCTACCCTGTACCAAAGCAACGTTTATCGGTGATAATGTTCTCAGAAGGCCAAGAAGATCTGAACGACGAGAAGGAAGGTGGATATCTGAGTACCTCAGCAACAACATTGATAAATGAAAAAAGTAATATTGACCAATCACCGAATCATTGTAAGGAAACTTGGTGAGTACCTTAACATATTCATTGGCATGCGCCATTTGATTTTACAAGTTTTTATTTAACTTGCAATGTATGTATGTTTGTTCGGGTGAAATCTTACGACTCAATTTTAAGGCACTTGTCCTCAACCGATTGAGCTGAAAGTTTGTATACACGTTTAGTTTGGATGACAATGCATGATTAACTGTGTGACGTCATTCTTGATCTAACATGGTGGCGTACCCAAGTGACGGACCAATAATTTTTAATGCACTCCTACAATATGGGTATCAAATGAAAGGGCTTACCAAGAATAACTAGAAAAAAATGTGACGTTATTCTCAATTCAATATGGCGGAACACCCAAAATGGCGGATAATTTTCTTTTTTGCTTTCATGCAATATGGGTATCAAACGAAAGGGCTTGCCAAGAATTACTAGAAAATAAAATTAAGGTAAAAAAATCTTTAAAAACAAGCTTTCATTTAAATGCTCTAAAGAGAAATAAACGTCATTTCAAATTTAACACATTTGACACAATTTATATGTTATAGAATAAAAGCTTGTACCGAGATATGAGTATTCAGATTTACTTGCTGCATATTAAAATTTCAAAACTAAGAAAGTATATACAAGTACTTATATCTCGAATGATTCCCATCTTACGACTATGCCAATTTCTTCTTGAATAGTGGTTTATACCAAGCCGTCGAACAACCAACCAAATACAGTGATGGACAAAACCCATCACTTCTGGACCTCAATCTTGTTTCAGTCTCCAACTTGCTCTTTGAAATCGACTACTTATCCCCTCGGTAAATCCTATCATTTAGTGGTGCATTTTCAATTGCTGTTTTCTCAAAACGACCGATCCAACAAAACACTAAAAATAATCAAGAGAGTAAATTGTGACACAATATGGCAGTCTCTCCTTTATTACGGTACCGGAACGCTATCCTTAGTGCTAAAGATATCGAAGAAGATTGGGATAACTTTCCATCAATTGTCAACAACTTACTACAATCGGATACCCAAGAGATGTTATTTTACGAGAATGCTACTGAACCCTGGATCAATCATCATATCATCGAGTTGTGTCATGAAAAAACCTTCCATGTGGAAAAGATATTTGCGTAGCAAATCTAAATCTGCCTTTGACAATCATCGAAACTTCTACAACTATCTCTCAGCAAGAATCCAGCAGGCAAAGATTGACTTAGAGAACGACTTTTCAAAGAACAATTAAAATTTTATCAAATATTCACGATCAATCATGAACGGCAAAGTCGCTATTCCTCTAGTCAGGAACCTTCAAGGAGATATCTGTCAGGATGCGACGCAATCAGCTGACACGCTAGCGGAGGTTTTCTCCTCCTCTTACACTATTGAACTGAATGACCAGATCCCAGCTTTCATGAACCCATTTCGTACAGAATCCCTCAATTAAGCAAAATTACCGAAAAACTTGTAAAAAAATACTTGCAAAAAATCAAAAACGACTCCGCTCCAGGTCTCGATTGTCTGTCCCCTTATTTCCTTCATTGATGTGCTGCAGAACTTGACAGGCCTATTTCAATACTGTTCTCAAAATCACTCTCTTCTGCCGTTGGTGTAGGGCTACAATCACACCAATTTTCAAAAAGGAGATAAACTTTCGCCCCACAACTACCACCCAATAAGCATGACATCTGCTGCAGTGAAAGTTCTTGAGAGGATAATATGCGAAAAACTCATTATTTCTGCTCTAACCAATGACATAA
Source organism: Cryptolaemus montrouzieri (assembly GCA_013387265.2). Classification (NCBI taxonomy): domain Eukaryota; kingdom Metazoa; phylum Arthropoda; class Insecta; order Coleoptera; family Coccinellidae; genus Cryptolaemus; species Cryptolaemus montrouzieri. The sequence goes on from JABFTP020000103.1 coordinate 35,951,780, forward strand.
TTCCAAAACAGCAACACGGTCATCTTCCTGGCCGTTCATAAACGCTCACTAACCTGGTTGTATGCATCAACGACTGGACGAATGCTTGGGATGCAGGTATTCCAATCGATGGGCCTTATTTAGATTTTTCGTGTCCCTCACAAATGCCTCCTCGCCAAGTTGAAACATCTAGGTATTAGAGGCCACTTACTGGACTGGCTGAGAGCATTTCTCAGCGACAGAACTTTTCCTTTCAGAGCAGGAAATGCATTTTCGACAACTGAATGAACTTTGAGTAGTGGAGTTTCACAGGGTTCATTTCTCGGTCCCATCCTTTTTCTCTTGTATACTTCAGACATCCCTGCCTTGATCAAGTCAAACTGTGCCCTCTTTGCCGACGACACGAAAATATACAATGTCCCAACAACAGACGCTCGTAACCTACAAAAAGACCTAGGTCGCATCAATCGCTGGTCTCGTGGGTGGCTTCTCCCGTTGAACTTGGGGAAATGTGTAGTTCTGCATATAGGTAAATAGAATCCGAAACTACCATACTCAATTGGTGAGCATGCTCTAAAAAGTGAATCGATCACGTAGATCACGGACTGACAATATCTGATGACCTATTATGGTCTAAGCACACCTCGGCCGTCACTTCAAAGGCTCGAAAAATTATCTATTGCCTTCAACGTAATTTCAAGGGCTGTAACATACAGACTGCAAAACTTCTTTATCAAACCTATGTCCGACCAATTATGGAGTATGCTGGTCCGGCTTGGTGGCCACCCTCAGAAGCGATGAGTTTGCCCAAGAGGCGGTGCAACGTTGAAGCACAACACTTCCTTTTGTAGGACTCGCCCAGGATATGCTGATCGACTATCCATTTTCCGACTCGCCTCGTTCCAAGATCACCGAACGCGAGGCGACCTCATCTTCACCTACGTATCTGTGCGGGGAGTCCTCTTTCCGTTGAACGACAATCATCTTCGTGGGCATCGCTTCAAACTTGTCAACGAAAACTTCAAAACAAATCAGCGCCAGGGATTTTCCAACCGCGTTTTCGCCTTATGGAATCGCCTGCCAGATTCATTAGTGAACTCCGAAAACCTCAACATATTCAGAAACTGTTTAGATGCATGGATATCATCGAACAATTAGAACGAGGCCCGATTTCACCGCTGAACTCTTTCTGAGCGGAACACTTCGTCGTCGATTATTAATATTTTTTATATTTAAATTTATATTCTCTTGAATTTATAGGCTAAAGCCTCAATTCTTGTTTTTTCTAATAATGATAATAATAATACTACGATAGGCTTGTTATCACTGACAGAATGGTGACGAATAATAGGCCAGACATAATGGTATATGATGAGAGAGCCAGAACAGCAATGCTGGTGGATGTCGCCATACCGAATAATAACAACGTGCTGAACAAGTTCCAGGAGAAAAAGTCCAAATACACAGACCTTGTTATTGAGATCAAGCAGATGTGGAACCTCGATAAAATAGATATTGTTCCTGTCATCGTATCCTCGACTAGGTTAATACCCAAAACTTTGCATGATAGCCTTAAAAAATTAGAATTGCATAACAATACATATATAGAAATGCAAAAAGCTGTAATTCTTAATACATATACGATAGTTAGGAAATTTATATCGAGTATATTGTAATCGAGCCTATTCCCTTTGATTGCTGAATCTGGGAAAGGTAAATTATATCCAACTAACAGCTGAGATAGTGCATAAATCCACGATAATAAATAATAATGATATACGGAAACTACATCTGCCCCTGAACCCTACCAACATCTCATCAATACAGTTATAGCTTCCAACAGAACAGCAGTTTTGTGAATTTTCTACAAATCTCCCGAAAATCTATGAAATTGGAGCGGATTTATCGCGTTCTCCTCTAAGAACCCTAGTTTCGGCTTCTTCGAAACGTAAAAAATTCAAAATTCTCTACAGTAACATCGTATTCTGGAAAATATCCCTGCGTATACCATCAGTTGTATATGAAGAATCAAGATCCTCATATTAAATTTGAAAATTGCAGTTAGTAGAAGTAGACAAAAGAATGCCCTGATCTCAATAATTTCTGTATCTTGCATTTCTATTTCTTTCTCGTTCTTGTAATTATGTCTTTAACTCTGAAGTTTTCACTTAGTTCTCGCCGTTATTTCCTTAACCATATAATCGCTGAAAATATTCTCCCAAATTGAAATAGGATCGGCTGTGTCTCCAAGATCTCTCTCAGGCCCTCTTAGTCCAGGAAAAAATGTAGTTAGGTTTTTAGCAGGAATTTTCCTGCTATGAGAAATTGGTGCAGACGACCATTTGAAACGATCTTTCCCAATGAAGGATTTTTTTTTGTTGTCGATTGATCTTGTTCATCATCATGCGCTTCATTATTGTCTTTATCCTCGGAATGATCTATTAGAACGACCTCTACTTCATTACCCCTCGTCCATGTCGATTTCCGACTATTAGTCATCATTTCGCACTAAATCTTCAGGTGTTTCCTCGCCCTCATCACTTTCAAATTTATCGTACCAATTTAAAGCAGTCGATTCATAATCTGGATCGCCAAACTTCACGATTTGGAAAAACTTGCCACCACTTCGGTATAAAAATCATAAAAAAGTGGTGACGTGGTGCCACTAGAGACCCCAGACTAACTTCACTACTATGTAAACTCCGAACGGACCTTCACTGTGCACTATCCCTGCATGTACTGAGAGTTAAACTAATGAATCGCACATACGTTAAGACAAAATGACTTGGAAAAAACAAACTGAAGCAACTATAGCCTCCTGTCAACGAAAACGAAATCTCCTGTAAATCCTAGCAAAGAAAAAATGGGGCGCTGATGCAACAAGTTTACTCACAATTTACAGTCCCAACTGTCTTAGACTATGTTTGCTTAAGAAACCTGAGAAAAGGCCTCCAAAGAAAACTTGATACGTTGCAAAACTCTGCCTTTCGAATTATAGCAGGAGCCCTCAGAACGAGTCCAATTGAGAAACTGCACGCTCTTCTCAACGAGCCCTCTCTGAACCAACGAAGAGAATATATGTCACTTTGCTATGCAGCTAAAATATATAGCACTCCCGAAAACCCCGTCCATGAATCCATTCTTCACAACCCATCAATAGACAATAATAAACACTAAACATCCTTGAAAAGGAAAGATGATACCAATTTCGACACCGAACCCCTAAAATATTGCGTCCCATCTACACTATCTTTACCACCATGGTCCATGAACATACTCCAGATAAACACTGTGCTCACATTATATCCAAAAACAGAAACAAACCATAATATTCTCCGAAGTAAGTTCCTCAAAATAAAAAACAAATATTCAAATTACAGAACCATTGTTTGTTTTGATCCGTATAAAATTTCTTTTTTTCATTGATTTGTATTTCGTTGATCATAGCATACCTTTTGTGTTTCTCTGTTTGTAGTTGCGTACCCACGCACTGGCTTAGCCTTAGTGGGTAATCCTTGATGTGTTTTGTTCATTCGTCATGGTCATAATTTGTGTTTTTTTTTTATAGTTTGTAATGGGAGGTGGGTTTTCACATTGTGATTATGATTGAGTGAATAAAAATTATTATTATTATCATTATTTACACCGATGCTTCAAAGACGCAAACGGGAGCAGGAGCAGCAGCTATTACGACGAATCTAGAAAAGCTTGTCAAATTACCTGAGCACTGTTGTATTTTCACGGGCAAGATTTATGCTATAAAACAAGCTCTTCAAATCGTAGAAATCCTACCTAAAAATCGTATTATGATTGTGAGCGACTCACTGAATGCTTAAAGCGGTTAAGCAACAATACCCGAAGAACCCAATCTTACGTGAAATAAGAGAATGTTTCAACGGACTCGAATCGATGAACAAGAAAATTTATTTGCTGTGGGTTCCACTGCACATTGGAATATCCGGCAACGAAAATACCGACCAAGCTGCAAAAAGTCCTACATATAGCACAAATAATACCCAGAATCTTCTACCCTACTCTGACGCTAGATCTCTCAAAAGAGAATTTACAACGAACAAGTGGCAAACCAACAGGGACCTGAACCAAGGCAAATTACGCAAAATCCAACAAAGCGTGTCAACTATAATGCCCCTTCCTTTAAACCCCGTCCTGGAATCGGTCACACGCTCGCCACTCATAAATTCATTTTCACCAAATACGAACCTCCTAAATGTGAATTTTATCATTCCAGACAAACAGTGAAACATATGCTCATCGAGTGCGCGAGTTATATGAACGACCGCCGTACACATGGTGTACCTAACAATATGAAGTCATGCTTGACTATTCATATGAGCAACACTCTATGTTTCTTGAAAGCCATTAATATGTATTCCAAAATCTGACTGCTTATTCACTCAATCAATCAATCATTTAATACGCCATTAAAAATATTACATGGTATGTCAAAAAAAAAGGAACTTGAATATTACAATATAAAACACGCGTGCACGAAGGAAAATTTCACATACAATCATATAAAGGGTAAATAGATATGAAATACGAATAAGTGTAATTGCAAGCTCAGTTAAAATTCAAAATTAAAAAATTCATAGAGTAGAACGGGTCATTCAATAATATTTTTCGGACCTCTTTGAGGAACTTAGCTGCAGGCAAGGTTGTGAGTCTACTTGGAATTTTATTGAAAAATCTTAATGCTCAGATGATTGACTCCGGTCTGTGTTCTGTTCATGCGATGATCGGGCAAGGAAATCTTTTGTTTGGCTCTGGTATTGTAGAAGTGGAAAGCTGTGACCCCAATACTCTATCCATAGGTAGTTATGGTATGAAAGCGAGAAGTAGGCCAATCCACATATTTTTGATCAGATATTTCCTCCACCCGCCGGATCGAGAAGATAGCTGGGGACAATCTTTTAGAGATGGATGTAATACAGCTTTTCCAGGTAAGACTATGATCAATTTCGATTTACAACAGACTGATGGAATTTTGTTCACTCCTAGTTATTTGAAATCTCAGTCATTGAGTTTTATTTTTGTTCATCCTCAAACCGTTCACTGGGAACCATTCCTCTACCGTATCCAAGAAGTCCATCATTCCCATCATTCAGTCCCGTACTTGAAGAAGCAACACTCAGCATATTCGTATAGTCAGCATAAAGACAGGTTTCACGACATGGTAAGTTTGCCGGCAAGTTGTTAATGCATATACAGAACAGGACTGGGCCCAAAATTGAGCCTTGTGGAACTCCATGTTTTACATTTGTCTCGCGCGAAGTGTAACCCCCCACGAAACCGACTGTGACCTGTCGCGCAGGTATGACTTGAAAATCCCAAGGCCTCTTCCTCTAACACCATATCTCTCCATTTTTTCCAGCAAGATCTCTCTAAGTATGTAATCGAAAGCTTTACTGAGGTCGCAAGCTAATAGTTCAGCATGTTTGTGTTTATCGTAAGCATTTGTTATGGCTTCGACCAGTTGTATTAATGCTGTAGATGTTAACTTTTTCTTCCTGGAACCATGTTGAGCATCACTTGAGATAAATCTTTTTTCTGATAATGTTACAATTCTTATTTTAAAGGTCTCTTCAAGGATTTTAGAGAAGACTGGCAATATGGAAATAGGTAATTATATAGATAATTATTACAGTCGTTTATATTGTCTTTTTTATGGATGGGCGAAACTCGCGCCACATTTAGCCTTCTGGGAAATTTTTCTTGTTCGAGATATTGATTGAAAATTTGACAAGTGTCAGAAATAGTGGGAAAAACTTTCTTCAACAAGAGCGTATTCAAGCTATAAATATCAGGAGTGTGCTTGTTTTTAAGCTTGTTGACCACGTCCATCAATTCTCTCTAATCAGTCGGATAGACCGCCATTGAAGAAGCTGCCAAAAAAGCATTCCTTATCCGCTTATCTGTCATAAAGATCGCTTTTTCTTGAGATGGATTGCACTGAGCGAGATATTTCTGAGCAACAGTAGAAAAAAGCAATTGAAAAGATCAGCCGAGATTGTGCATTCACATTCGTACATCGTTCGGCCCTTGCCAGCTTCCTCATTCATAATTATCCAGATAGCCTTCGTCTTATCTGTTGCCGACGCTAACTTTCACGTAAATGACGTTTCAGAATTCTCAAAAGCTCTCTTGAGGCATCATTTTTTCGTATTTGGTACATGGTTTTCGCTGCGTTGACTGCTTTTCGAAGCGGTTTAGTAGCTACTCCAACTTTGATCACTTTCCTGTATTTGATATTTTCCCTCCCAGTTATTTGGGGAAATGATTCCAGAAGGCATTCCTGGAAAGCACATTGGAAGTTTTCGAAACTTTCCTCAGCATCTCTGTGATTGTCCAATTTATGGCCTTTAATTTATTCTGAAAAATCTTAATATTTTTTTTCTTCAAATTGAATTATATCAACCTACTGTACACATAACCCTGCGTGGTTGATGCGGTATCCTGTTAAAATAAATAAAAAAATTAAGACAAAACTCTCTCCGATCATGCGTTTATCGGATATGGCAATATATCCATTAGGTGGGGGCTGAAATGGCAACAGTTAGGGGTTAAAAATTTTGGGAAACACTACTTAAATTCATCTGTAGTGAGTATTCAGAATGATATAAAATTCAAAAGTTACAAAGAAACCAATTCAATCAAAACATATTTGATTAACCGACCGCGGAAACACCGGGCCAAGATTAATTTCCGTCAAGCAGAATGCTTTTTCATTCTCCGCGTTATCGTGTCGAGCGAATGAAGTATCAAAAACAGATGCTTTCCAAGTTCGGTTATCAAATTCAATCTCAACATTGAAATATTCAAATCGTTTGTATTACTACAAAACCGAGTGAAAGGCTGAATCGTGAATTAAATTGATAAGGAACATTCTGCGTACAAATATTATTCCGTTCCTGCGCTACTGCGGACCGAACTGAGTCTCGCTGTCTGAAGAAGACTGTTTACATTCGAAAGTTTCCTTGATTTATGGGCATATTCCTTATCGCTTCTTGTGGCAATTACGCAAATGGATCGACATTTATTAGCGAAACTCAGCACTTCTAAAAATGAAAATTGCCGCCGTAATTAGAATAACATCGCTGTTATGAGAATTTTAATTTTGAGTTATGGGTTTCGCGGTTGACTTGGACCGTGAAAAAAATTGGATCAATTGTGCTAATGAGTTTTTCATTTGCCAGCTAGCGATTCTAGAAATTAACATGTTTGAGGCGAATTTTCATTTTCGAATTGGATGCTGAGATACTGTCTAATAGGGGAATATCTAATCGATTGTATTCAGAATGTCTCTTGTATATATCTGAATGTCTTTAGGTGATAAGTTTAAAAGAAAATTCTGCATAAAGTTGTCTAATATACCTTAAATTAAGAGCGCACACATCTGACATCAAGACAACAAACAACAAGAATGACTAACTAATTTCAACTTTAAATCTAGATCACTAACCTTCGTCGAAACTACGACTCGGTCCCAAGAAAAGTAGTATAAATTTTGAGTGCGTCGTCGGACGCATTTCAGATTCCGGCTAATCTCAGTTACAAGTGTGAAGATGACCGGTAAAGTAAGCCGGTATAATATCCGGAAAAGCCCGATTGATCATGGACGTGCATCAAGAAAATATTTTTGAATTCTGTAGCTTTGAGGTACTGTGGACTTATGAGCAGATTTTTTCATGATATTCGTTGTCTTTTCCTTGACTCCAAATTGTCGATGTGATGTAATAAACACAACAATACTTGCATTAATGCGAAAAAATTTCAGAAAGGTAGGAGGACACTCGTGTATCAACATGAAATTCACAGATAATATGCACTAGAACATTTGAGAGGTGCGCCATCTCCTTGCGAGCCGTACGAAGGGGTGAAAACAACTTTATATGACGAAAAAATTCCAGGATGATAGGAAGAAGTGCAAGTATCAACATAAAATTCACAAAACATATGCGTTAGGCAATCCCCTTTCATCTGAGTGGTGCGCCATCTCCTTGCAAGCCGTACGCAGAAGTGAAAACAAACCTTGAATGCGAAAAAATTCCCAGATAGTAGAAAACGTAAGTGTATCAACATTAAATTCACAGCTAATAGGCATTAGGCCATCATCTTTCATCTAAGTGGTGCAACATCTCCTAGCGAGTCGTACAAATTATCATCTTTCATTCGAGTGGTGAACCATCTCCTTGCAAGCCATGCGGAGGGGTGAAAGCAACCCTTGAATGCGAAAAAATTCCCAGATGGTAGGAAACATACGTGTTACAACATTAAATTCACATATAATAAGCTTTAGGCCATCAACTTTCATTTGAGTGGTACACCATCTCCTTGCGATCGGTACAGAGGGGTGAAAACAACCCGTAAATGTGAAACGATTCCCAGATGGTGAGGAAACGTACGTGTATCAACATCAAATTCACAAAAACTATGCAATAGACCATCATCTTTTATTTGAGTGGTGCACCATCTCCTTGCGAGCCATGCGGAGGGGTGAAAACAACCCTTAAATGCCAAAAAATTTCAGGATGGTTGGAAGATGAGCGTATGTAAACATGAAATTCACATATAATATACGCTAGGCCATCCTTTTCATTTGGGTGGTCCACCATCTCCTTGCGAGCCTTACGAATGGGTGAAACAACCCTTGAATACGAAGAAAATTCGGGATGGTCGGAAGACGTGCGTGTATCAGCATGAAATTCACAGGTAATATGTGCTAAGCTATCACCTTCCACTTGGGTGGTCCGCAATCTCCTTGCAAGCCGTGCGCAAAGGTGAAAACAATTCTTGAATGCAAAAAAATTCTGTATTGTTAGAGGCGTGCGTGTATCCACATTAATTTCACAGATAATATGCGCTAGACCATCATCTTTCATTTTAATGGTGCACCACCTCCTTGCGAGCCGTGCGGAGGGGTCAAAACAACATTAGGGTTGTGCGCCATCATCTTGCGAGCCGTACAGAGGGGTGAAAAAAACCTTTAAATTCGAAAAAATTACAGGATGGTAGGAATTCGTGCGTGTTTCAACATGTAGTTCACAGATAATATGCGCTAGACTATCATATTTCATTTGAGTGTTGCACCATATCCTTGTAAGCCCTGCGGAGGGGTGAAAACAACCCTCGAATCCGAAAAAATTCCAGGATGGTAGGGAAACGTACGTGTATCAACATTAAATTCACATATAATAAGTGTTAGGCTATCACCTTTCATCTGAGTGGTGCACCATCTCCTTGCGAGCTGTACAGAGGGGTGAAAATGACCATTAGTAACGAAAAATTTCAGGATTGTAAGAAGACGTGCGTGTTTCAACATGAAGTTCACAGATAATATGCACTAGACCATCATCTTTCATTTGAGTGGTGCAGCATCTCCTTGCCAGCCGTACGAAAGGGTAAAAACAACCCTTAAATCCGAAGAAAATTCGGGATGGTAGGAAGACATGCATGTATCAACATGAAGTTTATATATCATATGCGCTAGATTATCATTTTTCATTTGACTGGTGCACCATTTCCTTGCAAGCAGTGCGGAGGGGTGAAAACAACCCTTGAATGCGAAAAAATTCCCAGGTGGTAGGAAAACGTACGTGTATCAATATTAAATTCACAGATAATAAGCGTTAGGCCATCATCCTCCATTTGAGTAGTACACCATCTCCTTGCGAGCTGTACAGAGGAGTGAAAACAACCCTTAAATGCGAGAAAATTTGAGGATGGTTGGAGGATATGCGTACGTCAACATGAAATTCTCATATAATATGCGCTAGGCCAGCATCCTTGATTTGAGTAGTACACCATCTCCTTGCGATCCGTACAGAGGGGTGAAAACAACCCTTAAATTCGAAAAAATTACAGAATGGTAGGAAGAAGTGCGTGTATTAACATGAAGTTCACAGATAATGTGCGCTAGACTATCATCTTTCATTTGAGTGGTGCACCATCTTCTTGCAAGCCGTGCGGAGGGTGAAAACAATCCTGGAATGCGAAAAAATTCCAAGATGGTAGGAAAACGTACGTGTATCAACATTAAATTCACAGATAATAAGCGTTAGGCCATCACCTTTCATTTGAATGGTACATATCTCCTAGCGATCCGTACAGCCATGCGAAAAGAACACTTAAATGCGAAAAACTTCCCAGATGGTAGGAAAACGTACATGTATCAACATTGAATTCACAAAAAATATGTGTTAGACCTTCATATTTCATTCTAGTGGTTCACCATCCTCTTACGAGCCGTACGAAGGGGTGAAAACAACCCTCAAATCCGAAGAAAATTCGGGATAGTAGGAAGACGTGCGTGCACCAGCATGAAATTCACAGGTAATATGTGCTAGGCTATCACCTTCCATTTGAGTGGTCCGCCATCTCCTTGCGAGCCGTGCGGATAGGTAAAAATAACCCTCAAATGCGAAAAAATTTATCATTTTAATATTTACCAATTCTCTGAATTACAGATGGAGTAACTCTCTTCTTTGTTTGCTTTCAGCTCGTGCCAAATGGAAGGTGATAGCCTAGCGCATAATACCTGTGAATTTCATGCTGATACACGCACGTTTTCTAATAATCCTAAATTTTTTCGCATTTAAGGGTTGTTTTCACCCCTACGTACGGTTCGCAATGAGATGGAGTACCACTCATCTCTCTGTACGGCTCACAAAGAGATGGTGCACCACTCAAATGGAAGATGATGGTCTAGCACATATTATCTGTGAATTTCATGTGTGTAGAAGTTGTTTTCACCCATTCGTGACGCTGGGAAAGGAGATGGCGCACCATTCAAATGAATGGTAATGGCCATTTTTCTCGTCAGACCGTGAAATCGTTAATCCATCTCTTCGCAATAACCTGCGAGAAATCGCTCCTGCCCTATAGTTAAATAGTTCTCGAAACGTCCTAAGGATTCAACACCATATCCCTGCTTCAATTGCGCTCTTAATGAGGATTCATCTATCTCAAAATCTCGTTCAATGCTTCGAATAGAACTTCCAGCATTCCTTCTTTTTCGGGTTTCTTGGAACATTTTCGCGGTGATAGCTTACCTATTAGTTTTTCTTTTATAGTCTCTAAAAATATAAAGTGGGCTATGAGTCCGCATTCATCATCCTGTCTGTGCGGTAAGAATCCGCGCGTACTTGTGCCCCGAGAAAAAAGCGGATTTTCGCCCCATAGTTACATTCCAGTCTTATAACTCTCTTAAATTCCAAACCTTCAATTTTATAGGTAATTCTTCATAGCAATAAAGAAGGTCATTCATATGCAAATGAAAATAAAAAATTATTTCGAGTCTATTGGGGCTAGTCTGAACAGAATCACTTATTGCAGGGATGCTCAGACGGTCGATCGCGAGTGCTTTTTGAGAAGATCACGAGAAAAAAAATTTTTGATAAGTAGGTAAATAAACTACAAAAATTCATTACGTAATAAAATAACACTCTGCTAGCGGCAAAAAGCGGCTTTATCAAAGGAACGTGCACTATTTGTCAAAGAAACGCCGCGGTTTTTATTCTTGCCGCTTTTCTAGAAATTTCGGGCGATGCGTTTGATGGAAACATTTGAAACTTTCGTTCACGCCGATATAAATGTTGCACCTGCAGGAATTGAAGTCATTCTGAATTGTAACTTGAAGGCAATACAACGTCGATACAAAGTTTATCCTTAAAGAGTACAAAATGAGTGCAGCGAAGGAATCTATCATTTTAATAACTATTGGGAGGAAGAATTTTTTTTTTGTATGGTGAAGGATAAGTGCATTTGTCTTATTTGTCGTGCCTCAGTTGCAATACCTAAGCGTGGTAACTTAGAGAGGCATCATAAAACGGTTCATAAAAACTATATAAAGGGTTTTCCGCCACAGAGTGAATGAAAAAAAAAAGTACGTTATTTGATATCTTGTTTGAAAAAAGAACAAACCATATTCACAAGGCCAGCCAAACAATCAAAAGCTGCTACGATCGCGTCGTTTAAAATATCTCATATATTGGCAAAACTCAAGAAACCATTCGAAGATGGATCGGTTGTGAAGGAAGCATTTATTGAAAGGGGTGAGACTATTTGGAGATTTTAAAAATAAAACAGAAATCATGTCTGCCATTAGAGAATTTCAGTGATCCCGTCCGACTTTTACAAGGGTATTGAAGTCATGAGTCAGGACAGATAAAGTGAAATATGGTATCATGAAATTTACATACTTTTCTTTACAGTTTGACGAATCCACCGATATGACAGACACTGCGTAGCTGTGTATTTTTATTCGAATGATATTCAATGACATGTTGGCTAAAGGAGAATTTTTGACAGTCATTTCTCTGAAGGGGAAGACCCGTGGCGAAGATATATATGACTTGTTCTTCAATTTTGTAAAAACTACAAGCTGCCAATATATAAATTAGTGTGCATTTCAACCGATGGAGCACCAGAAATGACTGGAAGCAGTCGTGTTTTGTGGCTTTTGTGGCATTGTGTCGAACTAATGAAGATTTCCCTTCATTTATTTCATTCCGTTGCACTAAACATCGACAAATTTTGTGTTCAAAAGTTTTGAACATGGAGGAAATTATGGGCATTGCAACAAAAACTGTGAACTTTAAGTTTGAGTTGGAAGATAGGGAGTCAGCTGAACATACTGATTTAGTTCTTCATGCGGACGTCAGGTGGTCGTGAAAAATTCCTAGGAAGGTTTCAAGAATTATTGCCCGAAATAACAGCTGTTCTAGACGAAAGAGGTGATGACACTCAGAAGTTGAGAAACCTAAAATGGCTTACTGATTAGGCATTTTTGACTGACATCACAATGCACTTGAACACCATTAACTCGGAGTTTCAAGGTTAAGGAGAAACTATTATTGAGATGATTAGCGCAGTAAACGCATTCAGAAGTAAATTACAACTTTTTATAAATCAACTGAAGAAAAGGGATCTGAAACATTTTCCGTCTTTGAAAGCAAGGATTTCTCAGTTGAATTATTATACGTCTGAGGCTGAATTATCGAATATTATGGGACGATTCGAAGTGCGTTCTTATGAGTTATCTTTTTTCATGTAAAAACATTGAGTAATTAGCTACTGAAATAGCATATCAGTTTAATATGAACTCATGTTCTGTTGAAAATAAGTTGATGCAGATTATATCCGATATACATCTCGAAGCTACAGCATCTGATTTCACACAAATTTTTGGTGTTTTATATCTCAAGATAAGTATCCGAATCTAGAGCAAATCGCCCTTTAACTGACGGAAATGTTTGGGTCAACTCACTTGTGCGAGTCTGCATTTTCTGAATTGAAGATAATCAAGTCAAAATATCGCAAACGACTAACTGACGATCAATTGTCATCATGCTTATGATTAGCACTCAGTGGTTACGTATCATCATATGAAAAGTATGCTGAGGACATGCAGTGCAACGCTACAACATCCAAAGTCACTCCTTAGTTAAGTTTAACACCATATGTAACTCTTTTGTTTTGTAACAACCAATAAACTCGCAATATGAATAATTATGAGTTTTTCCATTGATATTATAGAGAAGAACCTAACTAAACCTAGTCCAAACCTTGACGAAAATAATGTATATTGTGCGGAAAGCTAATATCTATATATGCTTTGGTACACTCTACCTGGGTAGGTAGGTAGGTAGAGTGTATCGTCTATGTACGTCAACCCTGAATCACGCATACTTGCAGCCTCTCAGAGTCGATCGTAAGTAGACTAAAAATGTTGAGGTAGATCGCCACCAGTTCAAATTTAAGCACCCCTGACTTATTGTATGCGTGCATTATTTGACATCGAAACTAGTGATCTCGAAACTCACCTCATGGCTGCCGTATCGAACAGGATCAAATCAATCGAACTCTGTAATCTAACTGAGAGATAGTTTGGTGAATGACATCAGTTACTGTCGACGATTTTTCGCTACGAGTCTGCGCGTGAGGTTAAAGTACTTTCACCTCATTGCCAACTTTTGCTTTACTTTACTCTATGGACTAATAAAACTGCACAAAGAAGAAACTCCGCTAGACCAGTAGTATATAAAAATACCTTCAGGTAAATTTTCCAAGTTGATGAATCAAAAATTTATTGATCTCACAAAATTTCGTGCCAAACACAACATCTTGAACTTTATTGATCTTTCATGAAAAATGTCTAGGCTTAAAACACACAAAGCTTAAATTAATTTCATTTGGTATAAACAACACTTATCCAGATATTCCATTAAATGAATCCCCGCCGATAGTCAAAGAAATATTTACCAAATATAAGACACACATTGCAGCTGAGTTTTGTTAACCTTCTAAAAACTGGCCTATCTCAAAGTTATTTTCAATTTCAATCAAAATTTCTCTTGGAAACATCTGGACTTTCCATAGGATCACCTCCTAGTCCACTTTTAGACCATATATTCATGAATAACTAAGCAAGAAGAGTAATATTAAATAGCCAGTTATAATATTCTAGTACATATATGCAGATGATTTTGGTTTCTAGGGCTCAAACCGGCAAAGTGATAAATTTCTGCAATTTCTGAATAAAGTTCACACCAATATTAAGTTGACGGCAGAAATTGAAATTAATAACTCAATAAATCTTTTGGACCTGACAATAACAAAATCAATTAACAATTTCAGTATTAACATCTACAGAAAAGAAACCTTTACAGACTCTACTATTCCCATCGACTCATTCTGTCACTTAGCACTTAAACCACAAACTAGCAGTTTATAATTCTATGATACATAGGACCTTTCAACTCCTCTGTCACCAGCAGACTTCAAAATTGGCATAAATACTATCAGAAAAATTGCCTTGATTAATGAAATTTCCCCGGTTCTAATGGACAAAACTATCCAACGTAAAGAAAACATAAAATATCTGAAAATGAATGAATATATTCAGAGATTTTGTGTATACCTGGTTGACAACCAGATAGGAATGAGGAGCGTCGGTCCTTCGAAACACGGCTTCCTAGCTGTCATGGTCTGTAGCGTTGCGGAGAATTGTCGAATTAGTATGACTGCTTGAAGTTTTCCTGTTTATCTACTCTTTGTTATAACGGTTTCGCGGTAGCAATGGTGAAGTGGCTTCTGTCTCGGTTTGTTGAAGGGCGCAGTGATATTTACATGTTTCCCGACGCTCCAACGAATTAAGATGAGTAGGTGGCAGTGTAGCCTGATGTTGTGAATGGGTATGCAATGCTGACGAGGTCAAATGAGACCGAAATAACAGTTCATTGCTTCTATCCATGACTTATGACCGTGCTGTACCAATGCTGTGCGGCTCCGATTGACGGTGATTTTGAAGGGTGGATCGGAAAACTTTCACCTTCAAGGAGGGATATTTAACATTCTACGGAAGGTTGAATATTGTTCCTTGAATAAAAATTCTTCAAATCTTAAAAGAATACAATTATTATATATTCCATAAACAGTACTTCCTTGAAAGAATACGCTAGTTTCAACTACGTTGGTCCTCTTTCTAATAACTTGTGCAACTATTTTTCTAGACTGAACTTGAGAAAATTATTCTTCAATGCTGAACAAAGAAACAACAAATTCAAAAAATTGGGAGTTTATAAAATTGCTTGCAATGAGTGTACGGTAGCTTTTGCTGGGCAGACAGGTAAGAATTTCGAAACCAGATTTAAAGAACATTTATTCTGTGAAAATAATTATCCAATACGTGAAAACCACGAAACATTCTATAACATTAGCTAATATCAAGATCGGAAATCAATAAACTTTGTGAAAACTCAAGTGAAATGACCCTTAATAGTCAGCTAGACATCAATAAATGTTCATCACCTGTAGTTGACCACTTGAAAATGACCTGACGTCGCAACCGGTCGTATGCGTAAATATAAAATTGTGGAAAGTATAAAATATATTTCAATTCATTTTCGTCAAAAATTAATTTACATAAAATGAATAAATTATCAATATAACTCATTGGTCTTATTTTCTTTCGAAGTACGAAACCCCAAAAATTAATTGAAAATCTAAATTCTACCACTTTTGCTTGGAATTACATGACAGATTCACATTGATAAAATTCTCGAATCATGTCAATCTGTTATAAATATCCTAAGAGTTATCTATAACGTGTCGTGGAGTGCCAATTCAAATCATCTCCTACACTAAACAGAGCATTGAAAAAAATTCGAAGTAAAATCGACTATGGGTCCATTTACGACAACTCTGCTGATGCGATTATACTGAAAAAATTAGACATAGTACAAAATACAGCTATTCGTACAGAGTCCTGCAAAAAGAAACACCCCTAGATATTTATCGTTGTGTTATGCATCTAGAATCTCAGAAACTAAATGTAACATCAACCACTCCATCATCTATTATTCCTGTATAATCATCAAGAACTCCAAGAGCCGTAAATGCTCTTCATTTCTTTCTAAGTTTATCAAAATACCAATATTACGCTTGAATATACATCGATGCTTTTGAACAGCAAAACAGAGCCGCAGGGGCTCTAATAACCAAAGAAACAAGGAATGCCTTCCGCAGTCCAAACAATTTCAGTTTCTATAGTTGCCAAATTTCAACGAAATTACTGGATTTGGAGATATTTTCATCCTCATCTGATACTAAAATATTCATCATCACGGACTTCCTCAGTGCATGAAAAGATTTAAAGCAATTATACATACGGTAGCCTATCATCCAGCTCATTGAAGAATAAATCCTCAATCTGAACAAAACCGTAGTATTTCTATGGGTCTCCTCCCATATAAGAATAACAGGTGACTAGAAATTACTGATTATTTCCATCTCACTATTCCCATTCAAAAGAGAGAGAGAGCATTATATTCTACACGTTGGTAAAACTCACTTTCGGAATACTAACCCCGAGGTTAATCTGAAGATATGCCGGTAACATCCACTTTGGCATGTTTATTAGGCAGACTGCCATCCAAGTTTGAATAATGATCATAGGGGCGGTAGGAGAAGTCGCTGGCACGCCGCTGTGTTTCCGGACAAAAATCATCTCTAATTCGAAAATTAATTCCTGGAGTGACAGTTTCTCTCTACGGATCCGATCGCCAGATATTTAGGCACCGTTCGAAACCTGAATCCCTTCTCCCACTAACGTGATATAAGTAGGACGGATGTAAGAAAAACTCTTATTTCGACAGCTCGATGTTCGTTAATTTTTGGCCATCAGAGATTCTCGGAATGAGGAAAATAGAGTGAAATTTTGCGAATGTCCGCTGAAAGCTCTTCATTGGATCGAAGATTTCCCCGTTTTCCCGGGTTTTACGGGGACCAACATATCGCGGCGCAATATGCGAAAGTCGAGGATTCGCTCTCGTCCCGGTTTCGGAACGATCTAACGCGATAGAAAAATTGGTATAAACTTAGTTAAACGTCCGGTGAAATGATACCTCATTTCTCTTGATTTTTAGAGTTTTCGCTCGATCGATCGTTCCAAAAAACAAAATTTCCAAATCCGAAGAGATCTCGTCGTTTCGACTTTGTGTTCGCTCTTGGCGAATTTTTCAAATAATTCTCACGGCTCCATAGTTTGAGCTAGATGCTTTCAATTTCGCATGTACCGTCTTCCGGCCATTATCTACCGGAAAAAAAAATACTCGCCGCTAGCCTGCCGCGTCCTACTTTCTCCGCCCTGTGTAAACTGCAGTCATACCCTCGAGAAATTCCCGAAAATGGCCTTACGACTTTAATATTATAGATGAGAAGGTCGACCGACTTGTATTGACTTCAGCGTCCAGTCGGGAATTATACACTAATAGAGTGTTGCCTCAAACATACTTCAGACGGCAAATGAAAAAACATACACTAAAAGTGGCATTTGATCTGGAACGCCATACACACCTCTCTGTAGTATTCCAAGTAGTACCTACTTTGTCTTCCAAACTTCACAACAGTAATAGAAGAGACATAGTAAAGGATAGATCACACAGCAGTGACACATAGCCACCTTATGAAGCGTGAACCTTATGATGTTTTCGAAACTTGATAAAATAATGATGTCCAAATAAACAAAGTAACTTTAACATATGACAAAATGAGAAATTCCAACTGAAATGAATTCTTGTGCGAGTGGGTTGCTTAATTTGTTTATTCCTAAATACACAGCAGTGACACAAAGCCACCTTATGAAGCGTGAACCTTATGATGTTTTCACTTAATGCAAATAACTATAACATATATCTTGTGCAGTGTCCTAAATACACCGTGGAGGGCAGTAGATAGGGAAATACTATCCTCGAAACTTTACTATGTATCAACATAAAGCAAACACTTAACTTCTCTAGAAAAATAAACCTGTACGAAATTGTTAAACGACTACATTTCTCCATTCATCATTGTAGATACCGTATTCTCCGCAAAACACTCTATAGTAAATACGGCTTATTCAAAATTCAAAAAAAATGAAACGGAAGTATTCCATCAACTGAATTAGAGGGTGACCTTCAAGGAACTGAACTTCTAACTGATATCGAATAACCATCTCTGCGCTTAATCCATTAAAAAATTTAAATATGAATTGATTTGTGATGTCATAATGTGCAAAATAAAAATGAGATTCATGAAAATAAGAGTGAGTTCTCATAAATACTTACTCATTTGCCATGCGTGTAATGTGATTTACCTAAATTATCTCTATATCAATAAAAATCAATTACGAATGTGTACTCAAGTAACTTCAGAACGCTTGCACCTATTCGGTTACTATAAGCTGTGAATGGTTGATACTTCAGCTAATAAATCTTTTTTCAGTAGTCATCTTTGGATCGAATGGTGCTTGGACATTCTGGTTGAAAAATTACAATTAATTTTGTCCCATCCATCACGTCCGATTGAAAAACATGACAAATTATATTATCGTTAGACTGAAAAAGAGATCAGAGATTCCCTCTGTGAAATATATATATATTACAACCAATAAGTAAATACGCAGACATCAATACGATAAAAATAAAGCTCTTCAAATTTGAGTGGAAAGTATTTATTTACGAATGCCACTGTTTCGACCCCGGATTGGCTGAAATTTCCATTTTTGTCTCATTTATTATTCATCAAATATTATTCGCTCCTAAATTATTCCCAAAATACATCGTTTCGCCATTATATTTTCAGAGGATATAATCCGGGAAGCAACAACGAGACAACCATCTTTTATTTCTCCCAGACGATCTAAAGAGGCAATATACTGCAAGTCGTCGTCAATTGCATCTTAAAATGCGACCATTTTATTTTGAGAAAAGTTTCATCAGTTACAATAATTTATTCATGTTAGATCGAGGGTTGAACTTTTGAACTTTGATAGCACATAACGCGATCTTGTCCAAGAAAATATATGTATGACTTCGGTCTATGTTTGAAATTTTATAGGTGTTTCTCGAGATTATGTCTCAAGAAATTCGTTGACTAACTTAACAAACTCGAGAAAGACTATAATACTGTAAGATTTTCGATCATGATAAAAAATCAGAAGAGTAAAATTCAAGTCATAATAATAAATAAGAATTTTATATGCTGAATTTTAGAGTCACTTTAAAAGGTGTTTAAGTAAAGTAATCAGACTGATTATTTTCAAATTTTTCATTAATCTATAATCACACAATAATATTGTTTCCTTTAAAATAGTTCCCAAGGGACGCTTCAGAGAGCTTTAGATGGTTCTTCCTTGCTGGAAAATCGAATACTGGAATAGCTTTCAGCTCGTGATTTACAGCTATTTCGATGTTTTCAAGTGTACCGAAATTAGTTCCCTTCACGTGATTTTTAATTCTCGGAAAGGGGAATAAGTCACAAGGACTCAAGTCTACAGAATAAGAAGGCTGAGGTGCCACAGGAATGTTTTTACTGGCCAAAAACTACATTATCGAGATTGCAGTGTGGCATGGCACATTGTCGAGATGCAATTTCCAGTTGTTTGGTCGCACAAGAAATACTCTCGTTCAGAGTATTTCGAGGACCTATCGGTATTTAACCATTCGACTTGGACACACAAACTCTTTGTAGTCGATTCTGGCGTTCGGTTTCTTGGTCATACTCATACACCCAAGACTCGTCACCAGTAATGACAAGGGAATCAATTTCAATCGATCCCAGAAAATCAAGACTTGTTTCTTTCCCGAGATCCCTTTGTTCTTGGGACAGATTCTCAAAATATTTCTGTTTCATTTCTCCCAAGTTTGAAGTAAATTAATAGCACACCCCTGGATCAGAAAACCAGCTCCTTCAGGGAAGGATATTCAATTCTCCGCGAAGTTTGAATATTGTTCCTTGAATAAAATTCTTCAATATGTCTACCGATATACAACTTTGGATGTCAAATTTTGTGTAGGTTGAAACCTCATTATTTTACCTGTGTCAAATGAAACACCCCTTATTTAATAATTGTGACTATTTGGCATGGCACGAGAAGTATACAAACTTTGGCAGAAGTGCATTTCATCTTACTCAAGTTCTCATTGTTCCTGATGAAGAAGATGCAGGTGTTAATTGAGGTTATGACTTTTCACTTGTTGAGTTTAATTTTTATCGTTTGCTGATAAAATAATATGATATGGCATGAAAAGTTTCACTTGTAGTTTCATTTGCATAGAAAACCCTTCAAAAACTATATCTGCTATTTAAAACGCAGGTAATAATTGATTAAGCATCAACAGATGTCAAGAGCTAAGTCACGCTACCGTTCTTGAGCCTTTCGTTATTGACGATAAGGATCCATTCGAAAAACTTTTCAAAGGATTTAACTCAACCTGAAAACGTAAATATAAACTCACCTATAAAGAACCAGGTATAAGAAATGCCGTGCAAGTTCTGTTTGTGTATTTCGCAGAGCACTCGACGGGCGGCCACGACATAAAAGAGCCCGACGATGACCCTAGCGTCTTGACGGCGAAGATTTCGAACGGCGTCCGTGGGATCGGAGAGGAACGATTGACGAGTTACTATTTCGATGCCGGCTTCTGAGCAACGGGCCTCTAGGTCTTCCACTGTTGAGATGAATACCTGTAAGAATAAAAATATTGAGCGTTAGAGATTTGATATTTGTACTTGGAATAAAACTATTCAGAAATAACTGCAGTTTTTATCTTCAACTCGTTTATTAGGTTCTTCCAGAGTAAGGTTGTGGACACATGTGACACATGCGAATTTTTTGTATAAGACTGATGTGAATCCCATCACTGAGATTTCTGGTCTAGTCTGGTTACCCATATTCCGTAAGGATGGGTAATCTTTGAAACATCAACAAAGAAAAACCATTTGAATTTCTTTTGATCAGTCCAGACCCTAATAAGTAGACAGACTTGACATTTCTGTGCTCACAACTTTCTAAAATGGATCATTCGATTATGTCCCCTCAGTTCTCGTTGAATCTGAATGGCTCTGTGTGTGGACATTAGCAGTACAAAAAATAAACGTCAAAACAATCCAATGCCAGCATTCCTCGCTCAATTTTCAACTTGGAATGATCTCCAAATGGAAGTGATTATCGCCAAATTTGTACAGTATTAACACGACGCATTCTAGATTTTGATATTTTATGAACCGACCTAATTTATAATGTTCTGAATCTATTTCCATTTTGTTTTTTTCGTTTAGTTTTCGCATACCAAACAAAAATCTAACCATAATGAATACAATTTTTAGGTCAATGTTAAATCAAATATAATTAAACAAAGATATTCACTAAAATATATTAACGAAAGCTCGTCGCGTTTCGATACACAGTATCTTTGACAAGAGCGAATGAATACTACAAAATTATCTTAACAAACGTATACTTATATAGACTAAAGAGGCAATCCATTCAGAAATTTCAATGTTAGAATCTCAGAATATAAACACAGTTTCATCAATGGAAATACCGATTCGAATTATTCTAATCATCTTAGGAAAAATAGTCATTCTTTCAATTCGGAATTTAAAATCCTACATTCGGAGAATAGAAGTATAAAACTCAACCTTCTGGAAGTACTTGAAATTAACTGATTTCGGTATTCCCCAGAAACTCTTAATGACCAGATTGACATAAATAACTCACCCTTATTGAACTTGTTTCCTAAACACTAGTTCAAACACAGATAACTCTGAATGGATTGCCTCTTTAGTCTTTATAAGTATACGTTTGTTAAGATAATTTTGTAGTTTTCATGTGCTCTTGACAAAGATACTGTTCATCGAAACGAGTCGAGCATTAATAAATATATTTTAGTGGAAATCTTTGTTTAATTATATTTGCAAATCATGCAAAAGCCTCGTCAATTGAATTTTTGAATCTTATTGTTTTTAATGAATAAAGTTTAATATTCTTTATGTCTTATTTTGAAGGAATGACTAGTCTGACACAGTATAAATTATTGCAGTCTAGACACGATAATATATGAACTCTTGATTCATATAAATTGTCTATATGGTGTTCAGTACTGAATAAGAGCGATGACAATTCATTCAGAATGCAATTTTGTATTTCAATTTCGAGCGATTATTCACTTTTCACTGTACAGAATATACTCCCCAGAATAATTGACGCATCACCCTACTTTTACGACAATACTATATAAACTTTTAGGTTGGTCATTCAAGAGTCGCTTGGTAACTTTCAGAAATGTAGAATAATGAGATATCATTCAAAAGAGATAAGTTCATGATGGAAAATATCAACAATTTTCGAGTTAATGAAAAATTGAAAAATTCTACCATTTTCAAACATTCGCGAAGAGGCCAATCAACCAGCATCGAATGGTTACTAATCATTTTCGAAATCGAGTGTTTCCTCCCCGGGCCCTAATTACTGCCAGTATACGTCTCGGAAGCCCCTCAAACAAATTTAGATGAACTCTTGAGTCACAGAGTTCCAAATTTCAGGAAGCAGATTTTCTAGTTGTTGGAGTGTTCTACAAGGCAACCTACATTGCTGAATTCGTCACCCCATGTTGTCCCAAACATGTTCTATGGGATTAAGTCGGGACTTCTGGCTGGCCATCTTAAAATATAAATTTCGGCATTTTGCAGAAATTCTGTAACTACTCTAGCTGCATGAGGTCGAGCGTTATAATGCATATAAATGAAGTTTTCGCCAACCAATGGGCCAAAGGGTACAACATGGGGTTCAAGGATATCTGCGATGTATCTTGCCGCTGTTGTTCTTCCATTATTCACTATGACTAACCCAGTTCGGCCATGGAAAGAAATGCCTCCCCACATCATTACTGAGCCCCCTCCGAAGTTTTCGGTTTGCCGGATATTGCATTTCTGATACCGTTCCCCAGGCCGTCTGTATACAGGCAAGCGTCTATCATTTGATACTAGACAAAACCTAGACTCGTCGGAAAGGAGAACATTCGACCATTCTGGAATACCCCAATTTGCATGTTCCCTCGCAAACTGAAGTTTTGTAACTCGATGCTCTCTTGTGAGACGCGGGCCGGTTTAAGCCATCCTTGGTCTGAAATCGTCTTCTCTGAGCCTGTTCCTAACAGTTTGCAATGAAATATGCACATTTATGAAAAGTGCAATTTCATTTTATAGCATTCTAGCCGTATAGTGCGAAACTCTTAGTGCAGTTAAACGAAGCCAACGATCATCAACTGGTGTTGTTATCTGATTTCTTCCCTGTCCGGCCCTTCTTTTACATTACCCTGTTTCGTGGTACCGATTAATTGCTCTTGAAATAGTGCTTTGGTTAACATTCAACAAGTTAGCCCCTCCTCTAGAAGTGTTACAATTCTTACGACTTCATGATCACTCAAATAGCGTCCAGGATTACAATAAATTCAAAGATTCGAAAATCAACAAGAAACAGAAAACTTGCATTAATTTAGCGTGAAAACTGAAGAGAAATTGAATGAACACTGATAGTCAAATTAACTCATTCTTATTTCAGTAGTATTCGAGATCATATGGAAACAAATGTTACTACATAGATAAGATTTTCTTCCCCTCATATGTCCACCAACATATGTTGACAAAGAAACTGCGATCAAGCTGCTTAATCGATTGTGGAATTTAGAATACCAGGTGACGCGACAATTTTTGTGGTGTGGGTATGTTGAAGAATAAAATGGAATAGAAATATATTTGCCCAAAGACCATCACGACAACAGTAAAGCACGTCAATATACAACATACATACTACACACTAAGAAAAAATAATTAAATGGCAACATTGCCTAAAACTACACTGAAATATTAATTAAAATTGAAAAACTATTAAAAAAAATTCAGGAGCTAAACAAACTCACATTTGATCAAAGAATTCCTCCAAGGAATAAAATGCTCTAGACTTCAGAAAATCAGAGACCCTAGCTTTAACTGAAGCCCTACTTTTTCACTCACTGATTTATTGTAACATTTTATTTCGATATAGTCTGGATGAAGTTGTCCAAACGAGATGCGTGAAGAAGCAGCATGTATTCTATTCCCATAAAGCGTTTAAAAATTGTGTAACTGTGCATTCTTCCGAAATCTACCTCTACCAATCCACACATGCAGTACTAGGTGATATATATGTTGCAGCCAAAGTAATAACTCAGTTGGTATATATTACTTTGGCTAACTTTGGCCAGCTATAATGAATAAAATCCAGATGAAGTGATTAATTTATCACATTGTCTAGACAATTAAGTTATTATATATAATGAACAGTCTTTATGTATAATAGCTATTTAATCATATTGACTGTAACATATATAAAGACAAGGCACCGTCAAAATAGCCTCCCTCACAAACAGATCCCTTCAATGACTCGCAAATGGTCCATTGTACATTATGCGCAAAATCTTTTTTTGCATGATCAAAGAATCTGCCATGCCCGCAGCCGATCCTCAGAGAATAACACAAAACGACAAACCGGATTCTACCCATCCATGATACATCATTATCAGCACATGATTATTCGTGACGTCTCTCAAATACTTAAAGGCAAAACAGGTTTGACTGAGATTGTTGCAAAGTTTGCTGATTTGATCTGCCCAGGTCAACTTTGCGTCAAGCGTGAGGTTTGAAAGTTTAAACTTATTTACTTTAGTTATACTGGTCCCCTGTGACCTAATGAAAACACTCGAATCAACCTAGGTAGGAAGCGAATATAATAGGTTTTTTGGTTATTCACAGCCAGTCCATTATCATTGCACCATCTGCTGATATTTTTAGATATCTCCTTTCCCAACTGCACGGCATCCACGAAAGAATTGCCAGTATGAAATGAAGAATAGAGGATCCAGTATGGATCCTTGAGGGATACCCTGTGTTATCATTTTTTTGGCATATTTAACCCCATTTACAAGAACGGACATAGCTCTCCCAGACAGATAACAGGAAACCTATGGCAGCACCGTGACCCTTACTCCAACGCAATACAATTTATGCAGCTGCAATTTGTGATTCATGCACTCGGTGGCCCTTTCAACTACATGGGTGCCCTCATTCAACTGCTCATTAACAAATGTCAAGACAGGGAGAATAGGTGATGATGTGGAACGCCTCTTCATAAAGCCACGCTGATATCGACTCAGCGCCCCTATTTTTGCCAAAATTGAGTAAGACGAACAGCAAAGATGGCCTCGAATATTTTGGCGAACTGACTCTGTATGCAGACAGATCTGTATTTGTGGACCTCCTCACGTGATCCTTTCTTCTTATAGATTGGTGTGCATTTAGATTCTTTCAGTATATCCGGGAACGTACCCGATTTAAATGACTCATAAATTAGCAACGCTATTGGTTCCGAGATCACAGTGGCTACCGCTCGAAGCACTATCCCGTGTATTCCGTCAACACCTAGTGTTGATTTCTTAGCAACAGTTCGAATAGTTTTAAAATCTCCTCAGCTGTGCATGGAAATCAGAAGAAAATTTCGCTTCCAATATTTGTACGATTATGCACTGTGGTACCTCTGAGAAGGCCTCTGTGAAAATATTTGTCACTGTTTGGACAACTGGGACCTTCCGACCATTAGATGTTTTGAGTATTATGTTACTGGTATTATGAGATTTTCTGTTTTCATTTATTATCTTCCAGGCATCTCTTGCAAAGTTATCAGAATTTGTTCATCATTCATTTCTTTGAAATAAGATTTTCGGATTTAATATAAATAAAATGACAAACTTTTATCTGATTTACACATTTTGATACACACGGCCGGATTCGAGAATTACGTCATATTCAAGTTTCTAGAACTAACAATTTTGAGGAGTAATGTGCTGTACCTTTCCTATATGTTGAGTAGAGGAAATGAACCAATTCTAGTTGACTATTGAGTGTGGTGAATTCTGAGTTCTTCACAGAGTTCGGTTTTTCCAAACTCCCCAACAGATTCATTGTCATCCCTTCATTGCATTTGTGAATAATTTTTGAATTATCTAATGGGATTAATTGATTTGAAGATTCAATATATTCAAAAACTGCGGAGTCGTCATCTCAGGAGTGATGTTCTTTGAATCTAGATTCAAAATTTCGATCTGTTGATCCTAAGTAAGCTGTTGAACACTCATTGTATTCAATTCTGTATATTCTATACCATTTAAGTTTATCAATTTTCTGCTTTGCATTGAAAATAATAATGCGTTGAAAATAATTTGCTTATGTTGGAACCACTGGAAAAGGAAATTGTTAAATTAAATTTGGAAAGATAGAAACGCGTATTCATTTTCTGGTTTTCCATAATGAAATATATTAATTGAAATCTATTTTTGTCCGTTGCGTTTAATGCCACTGTTTATGTGGACAACTAGACTATTATTAATTGATGTAACTTTTTAATTAAATTTATTACTGTATTGAACTCTGTTATGAATAGAGGACAGAAAAGACTATGAGTTCTAAACGGAAAATTAATGTGTAATATGATTGGAGGAATCGATTGGGATTGCTGAATGTATAAATGTTCATTATCCAGATATGTTGTAGGTAAAATTATTATTGGGTTCAGTGATGTTTAGATTAGATTAAATCTACATAGAACAAGATCTTCGGTTTTACAGACGATCGTACCCTGATTTCGTCTTTCAGTAGTCTGCGGCCGATTACAGCTGCGGACTCCCAGCGTCAGAGATGTCAACAAAGATAACTTAAACTCTAACTTTCAGAGGATATCTGAGATGGGTCAGTTAAACCTGGTGAACTTCAATGCGAGCAAGACGCAAACAACTACGTTTTCTAGAAAAATCCCTGCTGGAGAACCTCCTCTAACGACGCAAGGCCAATAAATTGCATCCAAAGATGACCTCAGAATAACGGTCAACTTCGGGTTTTCGCTGGCATGAACATGTATCCGCAATAGCTAAGTCGACATCTGCTAAACTTAGTTTTCTTTTCAGAGCCAAGCGATACTTCACGTCATATCAGCTGTTGCTTCTATATAAGACTCAGATTCGATCTGCTTTGGAATTATGTTCCCATGTATGAGGATCTGCGCCCAAACATTCGTTGCGGATGTTGGATGGTGAGCAAAAACGGGTTGTGCGCCTCATCGACCACCAGGAGATCACCCGCAATCTCCAACCTCTGGCTCTCGGAAGACAAGTTGCCGATCTTTCTCTGTTTTACAGATAATTCCACGGAAGATGCTCCAAGGAGCTTAAAGACCTTGTTCCGGGAAAACTCATGTTTCGCCTCAACACTAGGCTGGCAAGGAGTTCTCATCATATGGCGGTACATCTAACGACCCCTCGAATCCCTCTCTATAAGAATTCCTTTGTTTACAGGGGCCGGTGAGCTGTGGAACTAGCTTCCGTCCAACATCCTGTAATTTGGCCCTCCTCAAGAAGCGACTAAACAAACACCTCAATTTTTCCTAGGCTCCCATTATGTGGTGTAACAGGTTCGCCTATTCATGGAACGCGCGCTTCGAAAAAAACCGTAATTTCAGACATCATACTGGTTGTCTAATATAGAAAGAATTTTTCAAATGGATCTGAGTGTTCTTGAGATAGCCCCTTTACTTTCAAACTCTTCTGCTTTATTGTATCAGTTAAGATGAAAAATACAATTTCTTCGTCTAATTTATCTACTTGAGATCTTAGTGAATAAAAAATGTATTCTACAATTGGATGAATTCAAATTTTACTTCTATCTTGATGAAAATTATGTTGATGAAGAAAATTATCAAAAGTTGTCTTTTCGCATTCATTGAGAATTATATAAACTATTGAATGATACGAGTCCTTTCAAAATAGAGATTCTGCAATTTTATAAACCATAAAAAAATTTTCTGTAAGAGATCACTATATTTCGCAAAATCGAGCAAATCATTGGACGTTGGATATCATAGAATAAATGTCAAGATTTCATCCTGATTTAAAACCACTAGATTCATTTTGATAGGATTATTGAAAAGCGGATATGCAAAAACTATTGCAAATATAGCAAAGTTGATACAACAAATTGTTGGGTATGAGCAAAATATTGCTCATATTCAATACAAGTACAACTTTTTAATTTGATCAAAGTATGCGTTAATTTTAAGAAACTTATATAGATTCTCAATATTAAGAATTTGTTGAACTAATAAAATTTTCATACAATTCAATTCTGAGTTGAAACTTAGGCAATAAATTCAACGTCAAACACTCATTCATATAAATGAGGATATTATGGATGACAAACAACTTAAAAATATAAAGAGCTGCAGGCTTTTGGAGGATCAAAATGTCATTTGCGAAATTTCACTTCCTTTTTCTCTATATAAAATCTAGGGTAAAGAGCTGACAGCGGTAGAGAGTTGATGTGACAAGGTCAGATTCTATATGAAAAAGTTTCCTCCCAGGGGTAAACTAACCGAATTCAACGACAACTTACGCCTTTTCAAAGCTATTAATATAATTTTGTGAAATACTGTGTAAGGAGCGAGAGAGGAAATAGTTTTCGGTCTCAAAAAAGCGTGATACATAATAAAATTCCTCCTAACATAATCTTGTAGTTATTGACCCTTTCAAGCTCTGTTGTTCATTCTCAAGTATGTAAAGCAGGTTCTGATAATGAATCTGTTGGCCTAATTCTTTCAAAGAGATTGTAGGGTAATGCGCCATGCGTTTGCAAAAAAATTGACCTGTTTTTGCAATTGAGAAATAAATGTTTCATTTATTGAATTTGGGAGCTTTTACTTGGTAGAATTCCAATATCAATAATAAAAACAAGAAATGTTTTTTGAGGAATTTCACTGCATAATTGTGAATCGTAACACGTTTCACTTCACCGTAGCTTCTTCAAACGAATGAATGTACAGAAATTATGACAACTATATACTGGGTGTAACTGGAAAGAGGCTCGCCCCTAAAACTCTTTTCCTATCCAATATTTTTCAATGAAATTTTTTGAAATTGATTAGAAATTTACTTCAAGTTGAATGACACTGACAGTTTATCTGAAAAGCTTCTGGTTTCACCGGAAATGGGCCAAAGTTTCAATTTTTAAATGGCTTACGCTGTATATTTTCTGGGAAATCGAATGAAACTCTTTTTGTCTATACATTCAGTATATTCAAAGATGTATTTGCTGAATTTTTGAATCATTCTTGATAAATTTGTTCTCAAGTCTAGGTGGCTATGACGACTCAGCTGGTTCTAAAATTGTAATGCACACAAAGCATAAACGCAAAACCTTAGCTTTATTTTGGCATGGCGCACATACTCATCATCGTACATTCCAGATGAATAAAAATTTAACAAAACACATCAAATCAATTGAGCATAACTTCATAACAGGTTTTCGAAGAGACCCCCATTCTGTGCCTGACACAGCCTATTGCTGCGAATGGTAGCCCGTACTACATTATCCATTTGATTTGAAAAATTTCATTTATTGCTCCCCGAACTCTATTCTCTGAATCCTCTCGATCTTCTGAAGCAGTTCTACAAACACGATTTTTCACATGGGCCCACAAAAAAATCTAATGCGGACAAGTCGGGCGATCTAGCTGGCCATCTTGTTGACCGTTGGTGCCTATCCACCTTTCATTTAAATTATTATTTAGGTATTGAACAACTTCCCTACAGTTGTGCGCTGGTGCTCCATCTTGTTGGAAAATTAAGTTATTAGCAACAGCCAATGGTAAACCATCAATCAGATCGCTTATTTCGTTTTGTGAAAATCCTAAATATCTTTCCCCTGTTGATGGTCCATCAAAAATGATTGGACCTATGAGATGTAGCCCTACCATTGCCATCCATACATCAAACCAAAATCGCTTCTGGAAATTACCCTCACGTACTGAATGCTCGTTTTCGTGGGCCCAATAGCACGTATTG
The DNA here is from genome assembly GCA_013387265.2 of Cryptolaemus montrouzieri. Classification (NCBI taxonomy): domain Eukaryota; kingdom Metazoa; phylum Arthropoda; class Insecta; order Coleoptera; family Coccinellidae; genus Cryptolaemus; species Cryptolaemus montrouzieri. The sequence goes on from JABFTP020000103.1 coordinate 35,982,025, forward strand.
TTTCTATTGAACATTCCGTTGTTAGTAAATCGTGATTCATCTGAAAATAAAATTTTATAAGGATACCTTGGATCCATTTCCATCTTTTGAAGAAACTGGTTGCAATATTCTAATCTTCGGCCATTATCATTTTCATAAAGGTGTTGATGAAGATTGTATTTGAAGGAGCGAAATTTATGCTTCTTAAGAATTCTCCAAACACTCTGATAACTTATCCTTATTTCTTGTGCGATTTCTCTGGTAGATGCTGTACAATTCAAATTAATGTACGCTTATACATCAATTTCAGAATTTTCGCTTACTATGAAATTTTGATTATCTGCAACAACCGGTTGCTGACGAAAATTCACTTCCAGTTTTGGAAAATAGTGCCTTGAAGGATGTTGCCGTTCTGGATAGCGTTCAGCGTATAAAATTGCTGATGCTGTAGAGTTTTTTCGGCATTCGCCATAAATGAGTAGCAAATCTACTTCTTCATTCTGTGTGTACAGCATTTCGTCTGTTTTTCTGCCGTGAAAATTCAAAAACTCTGAACAAATTATACCAACTCACCGATTCAGATGCAACACAATCTTATCTAATGACATTTAAAATTGAATACAAAAAATTCTATGATCTGTTATCTGTGATAGGATTTCAATGCATTTCCAAAGCCCTTCAGATAATGAGTTTAAAAACGAGTATTATACTATGTCCAGAATAACGAATGGAAATTTTCAACGAAAAATTATCAAATTGGTATCAAAATATATTCTGCGTATTATAGTGCCTAATGAGCCTCTATTATACCTTGCGGAAATAAATTTTTTTTAAATAAACAATGTTTGGAATGTTACGAAGCCAATAACAGAAGGAATTCTACAGTTTCAGTGATGAATCCAAATGTACAAGATTTCGGTCGATAAATCACGCAGTTTTTTTGTCGTCATAGCCACCTTGACTTGAAAACAAATTTGTCAAAAAAAAATTAAAAATTCGGCAAATTCGTCTCAAAATATGCTGAATGTATAGACTAAGAGAGTTTGATTTCTCAAAAAATATACAGGGTGAGCCATTTGAAAATCGAAACTTTGGCTAACTTCCTTTGAAACCGGAATCGTTTCAGATAAACAGTCAGTGCCATTCAAGTTGAAATAAATTTTTATTTGACTTCAGAAAATTTCATTGAAAAATATTGGACAGGAAAAAAGTTATAGGGGCGAGCCTGTTTCCAGCTACACCCGGTATAGATACAAATGTTCTTAAGTAATTAAAAGCTTATTGAGTTACTTCTTCTTAAGTCGTTATTGATGATATTATTGATATCTAATAAAATTAAGGAATCGATTGCTCCCTGAAGATATTCAATAGAGGTGAAGTGCTTAAATCGACTTGTTTATTAATGAGTCTACCTGAGTGTTTGTGTTTGTTGATTTCTGAAGTTTTCCAAAGATCTACTTTCCAATATTTATTATCTGTATGCAAAATTTCAAAATATGGGTCAAGAAAGTGAATATTTTCTAGGAGATGATTCGAGTAATTTTTATTTGAAAAACTGCGTTTATGTTCCGATATTCTAATATGGAAATTTTCATGTGTTCTACCATTGTAGAAATTATTGTAGAAACAATTTTATTGTTTTTTATATATTTGCCTAAGCTATTAATAGTTTGGAAAGCTATGTTGGAATTAGTTCTACTAAAGAATGATTTCAGTTTCTCACTTGTAATACCAATGTAGGTTAAGGTGTTGAATTTTTGTTTCAATTTATCGACAGGATAAACTTCATTCATTGCGATTCAACTTTGTATTTAATTCAAAAATTATTTATTATTTATTGGCTATTTTTTTAATTAAATTTAATTCTTTGTTGAACTATTCTAGCGATAACGGGATGTTAATCAATCTATGAATAGAACTGTTGAATGCTGATATTTTATGTTGATACGGATGACACGACGAATTATGTATTACAGGGTGTTACATAATAGTATGTCACAACTTGAGGGGTATATCTACGTGCAATTTTGAGATAAAAATTCATATAAACAAACATAGGCAAAAGCTTCGTGACAGAACTACAAGGTAATGAAATTGCCGGAAAAATTTTTTTTTTTCAAAACTCCTGCAGATTTTGAGATATTCAACCCAAATTTGGAAAGCAACTTATTTTTATAGCCTTCATCATTACACGTCCTGAATTTTAACTAGAATCTACAAGGTGTTTTTTTTCCGGAGCCATGTCTTCTTTTGCCCTTTCAAACTTTTTTGCAGTACGCCACTGATCAGCGTACAATCAATTTTCGTCATCCCCGTTCAATTTAGAAAATTTTGTGACACCTGTAATTTTTTTGTATCTCCAACCCTCTTCGAGTGAAAAATTATTGAATTTGAATTATTGAAATTGTATCAACTTATACTTATTCAAAATCAAACTAAAAAAAAGAATAATTAAAAACTTAATAAATTGAAAGTGTCCTCCTCTTGCAAGAATGCAGGCCTCTGTCCTTCTTCACATATTATCATGCACACCGTGAAATATTTCTGGGGTATTTATTATCGTGTAACAAGAGGTCATTATTCGGTTTCTCAATTCTTCTACAATGTTCACTGGAGTAATATGAACTAAACTTTTGAAATATCTCCATAAGAAAAAGTCTAAACTATTGAAGTCTGGGGACCTAGGAGGCCATTTTTCTGGCCCACCGCGACCTATCCATCGGTTGTTGAATGTATTACTCAAAAATTCCCTAGCTTCTCCACTAAAATGTGTTGGTGCCACGTCATGGATGAACCACATTATGTTTCTCACCAAAAGTGGCACATCCACGAGCAGTAAAGGTAACTCTCCCTCAATCAATCGCCGATAAGCGGGAGCGTTTAGTCTGTTAGGCTTAAAAACTCAATCGAATAATTTCCAATTATTCCGACCCAGACATTTAGTGAGAATTGTTCTTGATGATGAGAATTTTCAATCAAATGGGGGTTTTCCTCAGCCCAATAATGATAATTGTTAAAATTTGTGATAGCAGATCTCAAGAAGCTAGCTTCGTCTGTGAACATTATTTTACTATCAAAATGAGCATTTTCTCTAATTTTATCTAAGAATCATCGGCAGAAATTCAGTCTTGAAAGAAAATCTCGAGGAAATAGAGTTTGAACGCGTTGAATATGAACAATCAATTTTCGTCATTTTCGTTCAATTTAAAAACTATTGTGGCACTTGTAATTTTGTCGTATCTCTGACCGTTCTCGAGCAAAAATTATTAAACGATTGTATGCATCCGCTGAATTGAAAGCAATTCTAATTAAAAAATGACTAGTGAGCTTTGATTTTTTCATTTATTTATTTATTTTGACAGTTGCTATAGTTGAAATAGTGTCTGCTCGAATTGTTTATTAAAATGATGATTAGTTTTAAGACTTTTGAAGTTAATGCTTCAAGAAGAAATGGCTAATTTAACTAACGCCGAATTGGCTGATATCCATTACATGTACGATCTGGCTGACCTAAACACAACAGAAGCTAGGCGATTATATCAGGTACGCTTTCCAAATCGAGTAACACTAGACAGGCGAACATTTTCAAATATCCGCAGAAGGTTGAGAGAAACTTGTACTTTTACTGCAAATAATCATTCAAAAGGTGCAATTCAAACTATGAGAACTCCAGATATTGAGGAGGCAGTTTTGAATTGTATTGATTTGAATCCTCATGTGAGTACAAGGAAAATTGGAAATCAGTTGAATATTTCACATGTTCTAGTTTCGAGGATTCTCCACGACTTCTTATTGTACCCGTTTCATATTCAACGCGTCCAAACTCTAATTTCTCGAGATTTTCGTTCAAGGCCAAATTACTGCCGATGATTCTTAGAGAAGATGCTCATTTTGATAGTGAAATAATGTTCACAGACGAAGCTAACTTTTCGAGAACTGCTATCACAAATTTTCACAATAATCATTATTGGGTTGAGGAAAACACCCATTCGATTGAAGAATCTCATCATCAATAATAATTCTCACAAATGTCTGGGTGGGAATAATTAGAAATTATTTGATTGAGCCATTTTTTTTTGCCAAACAGACTTAACAGTCCCGTTTATCGGCAATTTCTTGAGGAGGAGTTACCTTTATTGCTCGAGGATGTGCCACCTTTGGGGAGAAGCATAATGTGGTTCATGCATGATGGGGCACAAGCACATTTCAGTGGAAAAGCTAGAGAGATCTTGAATAATACATTCAACATCCGGTGGATACGTCGGGGTGGGCCAGAACCATGGCCTTCTTGGTCCCCAGACTGAAATAGTTTAGACTTTTTTATGGGAATATCTCAAATGTTCAGTTAATACTACTCCCCTGAACACTGTAGAAGAATTGAGAAATCAACTAATAACCTCTCGTGACACTATAAGAAATACCACTGGAATATTTCAAAGAGTGCGTGTTAATATGCGAAGAAGGACAGAGCCTGTATTCATGCAGGTGGAGGACACTTCCAGCAATTTATTCAGTTTTTAATTGTTTTTTTTATTTCGATATTGAATAGGTATAAGTGCAGTCTCAGACGACAAACTATCAAAATAAAAGCAGATTTTGGGCATACGTGTCGAGAATTTCTATTTTATTTTATTTAGCGAATAACATATAATTGAAATAATTCAAATTCAATGATATTCCACAATCTAACCTACTAGTCATTTTTTTAATCAGAAATGCTTTCAACTCAGCCAATGCATACAATCGTTTTATAATATTTCACTCGAAAGCGGTTACGGATACGAGAAAATTACAAGTGTCAAAAAAGTTTCTAAATTGAACGAAAATGACGAAAATTTATCTTACGCTGATTAGTGGCGTACTGCAAAAAGGTTTGAAAGGGCAAAAGGAGACATGGCCTCGGAAAAGAAAGCACCTTGTGATTTTCAGTAAATATCTGAAACGTTGTAATGATGGAGGCTGTAAAATATAGCTTGAATTCCAAATTTCGGCTGAATATCTCGAAAACTGAAGGAGTTGTGAAGAAAAAACCAATTTTTTTCAGGAATTTCAACACTCAATAGCTTCGTAACGAAGCTTTTGCGAACCTATGTTAATATGAACTTTTTTTCTTAAAATTGCACTTAGAATTACCTGCTCAAGTTGTGACGTACTGTATAATATCTGTATGTGACGGATTATGATATGATTGCATTTATTAGTTTTCATTGATGCACCCTGTTTCTGGAAAACGAGATATAAATTTTAATGATGCGCCATAATGAATTTAAATTTCCTTAATTCGTTTCTAACAGAGTAGGAATAAATTATTATGTAATCAGTCTCCTCCTAAAGTAATGGGAACATTTAAATAATTAAGGTATGATAATGGAAATATAGAACTGACTTCAGGAGATATAGCATAACTTAAATCGTAAATAATGGTAACTCAACCTAATTTGCCTAATTCCAGTGACATTTATATATTGCTTTATGTGGTGACTCCAGATTTAATTTCAATTCGTGCGAAACTTGCCAGAGGAATTTCAGTAATTTTCGAAATAATCGCCAATTGAGAATGCTTGCCCATCATATAACTCTTCATCCCCCGTTTTCGTCTGTTTCGCCAAAAATGAAAATTCATGAATAACTGAATTTTGATGAACAAGAGAGGTACGTCGATTTTCAAAGGAAAGAAACGGAAGTAGATAAGACAGGAGAAGTTGAGATGAACAGAGACATCTCATAATGAATTCCTTTTTCAAACCACTTTTATAGCCGGCAAGATCAAAGGAGTCCCCCCATTGAATTATAGCCATAACTTTTTTACATCAACATCTCAAAAGGCTAATTTTATCCTCTTCAAAAGTTCGATATCGTCCAATTTGTGCGTTCGTTATACTGGAAAATATTTTAATCAATATTTGAAGATAATGAATCGGCGGTATTCTATGTTACTCATCTTACTTCAGTCGGAAAAGAGTTGTATTCAGATATTTCGATTAGAAAATACACTATACTGGGTGACCCGAACTAATTTAGCCAGAGTTAAGTTCATTACCAATTTTGAGATGTTGAATTGATATAAAGACTAGATTGTTTATCTATAAGACTGTCTCAAAATGAGAGCAAAGTTTTCTGTATAAACACGCCTTGACCAAATTTGACTCAGACCCCAGTTTTAAATGAGGTCCTGTGTATTTTTTATTTAGGATTCTCAATACTCTATTAACTATTTCTTTCCAATTGAAAATCTCCTAACAAATAGATTCAAGAATTAACATTTCGTGTTTATATCAAGTTGGTCATGGAGAATTTGATGAATCCTCTCAAATAAAACGAGACAGATGATGTCTGAGTTTTTTATTATTTCAAAGATTAACTACGTTGATAAAAGCAGCTATTGTAGACCTTCAGCAGCAAAACAAGCTTCAAATCTTTTATTTTTATTTTCTTTGGTATTGCATAGAGGATGGATGCTCACATCTTTCGGAGGAGATGTAAAGCCGTCGGTCCTGTCTAACAAAGATGTGTTGGACATCAAAGATCCCTTCCTTCGACACGAGAGGGGTTCAGCCAAATTCCCAGGTTAGTTAGGTGGCAGAATTACCCGGCGTGTCATTGGCTGAAAGGCGGAAATAGAGCACGTTAAAGGAATAACAAACAATTCTTGAAGCTCGTAGAAGAATGACGGACATTTTGTTCAAACATAGACTTATCAATCAATAAGTATGTTCAAACATAATCTTATTAATCAACTCGCTTGTAAGAGCAATTTTAATTTTGTAACTTTTCATGTGCCGAACCAATCTCTCCGTCCACTGTCCCTTTTTAACATGCATTGAGGGATACAAATAGTATCATGGATCCATCAATATATCGTTTGCCTCAATTTTGTATTTCCCATAGTACTGATGTTGACTTTTTTCTGATAATAGGACAGTAAAGAAAAAATATTGAAATTAAAGTAATTTTTTTTTGTTATTGTAACTTGGTTTTTCTGCCTTTGCTTGAATATTGCTCAGGGGTTGTAAATCGCAAATATTTTTGGATCCTTCACAACTTCATTCATTGAATGCATTTTGATCTTCCGTTTGTTTTTTCTTGTGAGAACTGATTAAACTCTTCATTTTAATTTTGATATTGTTATCAATTTCATATTAATTCTATTAGAATTGCAATGTTTCGTGATTATTAGTTTCATAACTATCAATCAGTGAATATTGGGTGTTAATTCATTTATACCAGGAGGGCAACTAAAACGAAAAAAACTCAATAACTGCTAAGCTATTCATTTCTGGACAAAAAGCAGAAACAAGTCAATTTTTGCCTGAAGGGGGACATCTTTTAACACACGGTGATTTTATTTAACGTCAACACCCCAAGCAGGGGAGCACAAAACTCAATTTTTTTAATAGGGAAGATAGGTAGAGTTATACTTCGTTGGAAAGCTCTTTTGATTGCCGACAAAAATGTGTAACAATTTTTGAGTTTTGACTTATTGGGAAGAAGATAGAGTCTGGTTCGTTAAAAGACGAGTTATTTTCAGTGATTGCAAATTCTATCGATTTCGAATGAACATTCACCAAAAGAATGTTATATTTTGGAGAAAAATATCTCTAAGCCGTGGTGCTTCCACTACACTCCCTCAAACACCCTCTAAAATGAGAGTGTCAACCCCTCAAATCTTCGAATTGGTCAGTTAGTTTGGGTAATAACTCCTCAGAAAGGTTTTAGAATTTCTAAAATATTGCAGACAAAAAGTTTGCTTCATCTGCATTGTGATGAAGATACAGGGTGAATAAATAGAGAGCGATACAGTGTTTGCGAGGTTTGCTGATTTTGGATGGAGATTCAGAAAACGTTTGTTTGGTTTTCAAATAATAGAGCTTATTCATAGAATAACCTACATTAGGAAATTGGAAAATAGGAAGAACGATTGAATTTAGTATACCTGATACATCAGTAGAACAAATGTTCAAGGTGTTCGCCGACAACTTCCAAACACAAATACAGATTTTGCTCCAAACTTTCCCGGACATAACGTAGCATTTAGGTGTTATACGATTACACTCGACTACAAGCCGTTATCGTAACTCCAACAAATCTGCTGTATCAGTTTCATAAATTTGTCACTCTTAGTAGCCCCATAAAAAAAATTACAATGGCGACAAGTCGGGAGAACGTGGGAGCCATTATGTAGGGTCTCTTGTTCCAATCCATCGATCACACAAGTGCAAAATGGGGAGAGGACACCATCCTGCTGAAACACAGTCTCGTCTTCCGAATAGCTAGGATCGTTTTCGAAAATTTCAGCTATGGCTGGATTTATTAGTTAATAATAATAATAATAATAATAATAATAATTTCTTTATTTCATTCACTCTACCGCATAACAATCAAAAATATTCTTATATAATTATATAAAATATGGAATAAGTGTGACAGTGAAACAAAGATGTAAAATTGAAATTAATATTATTCTTTGTGCCTGATTAAGCAATAGAAAACCATTAAAGGTAGCCCTTGTGCATGGTTTGATATGCGGTAAGTATTTAACAAAAATCTTTAGTAAAAGAAATTCAAAATTTAAGATTAAATCGATACAGAACACGAAAAAAGAAAACGAAAAGAGAGGAAAACAACCATTCCCAGTGAAAACAACATTATTATTTTTTCTATAGGCGGTCGATCTTGATCGATCTATCTTATTGGAGCATTTTAAATGTCGACCATAGATAACATCAATGAGCATGGATTCGATAGTAGCCAATTTTAACGTTTTTCTTGAACAAATTTATCGAAAATAAATTTTTTGATTCTAAGAGTTGCATATTAAATGCTCTGGGCGCCAGAAATGTTAAACATCTCTGACCCACTGTCTTAGCCATTCTATGAAGCAAGCTTCCTGTTGCATATGCGGTTCGAAAACCATGAGAAATTAAATGATCCTCACTGCTATTGCTTACAAAATACACAAGCATTCTACTACAAAAAAGCTGCCTCAAATCCAGTAGCTCAGCTTCATGAAATAATTCGTCGGAGGGGTAAGTACTACTTCTTCTTAATATACATTTAATGACTCTTTAATGTAATATTTCTAATTTCTTCAGGTAGCAAGTATGTACACCACCCTATACAAGGATCCCATAAACCAACAAAAACTGAACTGAAGCCAAGTAGAGGACCTTCAATTGAGTCACATCACAGAATTGCCTACACTATCTGAATAAAGGTAAGAGACTCTGTAGTTTCTTTGACACTAATAAAACGTGAAAGTCCCATCGAAGATGAGAATCCAACGCCACTCCGATATACTTGACTGATCTTGTCTGTCTTATTCGAATAATATCATCCTGCAATTGAATACTTAAATGATTGTAAGCTGGCTATGAGGTTATATAACTCGCAAAAGGTACATATACAGTCTTTTCAGGATTATAAGTGAGACCCTTTTCCCTCAGAAAACTCAAGATCAATTTGAAGTCAACTTCCACTTTTCCTTGAGAGATTTCCAGGAAATATCTCGGTACAGAATAGTTCTTCAAGTAGTTAGGTTTCTTGGTGAAAAAAATGGCCCAATCAGATGATTTTCATAGATTCCAACTGAAACATTCAGTTTTTCAGGATATTGAGTATGTACTCCACGAAAGACTCTGGGATTAGAGTCCGACCAGAACCGGTAGTTATGACGGTTTACAGCGCCATTCAAGAAAAAAATACATTCAGCCCAGAAGCAATCTGCGGTTATAATCATGCACATTCAATTCCTGGGCCATCTTCATTTTATACGCATGGAATTTGTATTGTTTTAAAACTTGTCCAATAGTTCTTCGACTCACACTACTTTCACTTTCCAATTTTCTTGTACTCAGAGTGGGATCAATCACATCTTGCCAAGCAACGCAGTTTCCATTTGCTCATTTCGTATGGGTCTTTGGAAATGCTCTTTTTTCCTATTCTGAACAGAGGAGCCAGTTTCTTTATATTTTTACAACTCCAAAATGTACTTTGTTTGTCGTCTTAGCGTTCATTGAAAATAGCAGCTGCCCTTTTTGCACAACTATTATTGTTGAGGAAAAATTCAATTATTTCTACTCCTTCAGCTATTGAATAAACCATTACACCGGTATAGATGCAACCCGTGAGTTTGAAAAGCAGCTAGATAAACAAACGAACTAATTTGAATTTCATGCATCACATACAAGCTATTTGGAGAAAAAAAACAAATACTGCCGCATTTGTTGTTGCGAAATCTGCATTACACCTGTGTGATTTAGGATGAATATTTTTCTCTAACGAGAATTTTAGCTGAGTTCGTTTAATTTCAACCTTGGATACCATGCTGTTAGAGGCTTTTCACATACGACGATTAGTTGGGTATGCGTTCGTGAGGCATGCGGGCCATTACTCTACTGGTTATCTACACATGTCTGCGTTCCATCAGTCTACTGATATGAAATATTTTTAGCGATCCAACCAATGACACGGAGCGATCATCGCTTCTTTGTGAAGAGGCTCTTATACTGTGTAACAATTTCTCCATGATCCACCCTGTATCCTCATTGAAATGTAATTGAATTTGAAAATTCGTTCACTGTAATCAGGTAATTCTAAATACCTATCCAATGAGCTATAACTCAGACTAACTGATCAATTCAAAGATTTGAGGGGTTGACACCCTCATCTGAGGAGGTGTGTGAGGGGCGGAGTGAAAGCACCCCTGCTTAAAGATATTTCTTCCCAAAGTACAACAGTATTTCGGTGAATATTCATTCGAAATCGACAGATTCTGCAATCACTGAAAATAACTCGTCTTTTCACGAATCAGCCTGTATCTTCTTCCGAATACATCAAAACTCAAAAATTATCACACATTTGTGTTGGGAATCAACACTCAACCGATCTTCCCAATTAAAAAAATTGAGTTTTGTGCACCCCTGATATTGATGTAAAATAAAATCACCGTTTATCAAAAGATGTCCCCCTTCAGACAAAAACTAACCTGCTTATGCTTTTTTCCCAGAAACGAATAGTTTAGCAGTTATTGAGTTCATTGTTTTAGTGGAAAATTTCGGGTTTTATAAAGAGATCACACATGAAATGACAATATTCGCTTCATTTCCTATAAATTGAATTTTTTGAATTGTTTTCTTACTAACATTTTTGTAGGCAATATTGGTGATATTGTGTCGTTTCACTGACACAAACAGACAATTAGAGTCATTCAAAACATTCATTAACAAAATTCACGATAATATTAAATTCACGTTAGAAATAGAAACAGAAAACTCCATTAACTTTCTGGATTTAACTATTACTAAAATTAACCGCAAACATGATTTTTCTATTTTTCATAAGCCATCGCATACAGATATTACTATTCACAGCTCATCTACACATCCTTATCCACATAAATTAGCAGCTTACAATAGTATGGTACATAGACTCATTAATATCCCAATGTCACAAAATAATTTCATAAAAGAGATAAATATAATTAAACAAATAGCAGTCAAAAACGCTTACAGACCAACTATGATTGAGAACATGATTTCAAGCAAAAAATTTCGAAAAGCAATACAGGAAGTATTTCCAAGTATAAAAAGTTCTAACACAAAATACAACAGCTTAACTTATATTGGTAATCCTAGTATAAAATTAAAATCATTCCTTTCGCATTATAATTTCAATATAGCATTCCGAACTGATAATTCTTTAGGCCGACATATCGAAAACTGCAAATTTAAAATTGATAATAGTAAAAATCCGGTGTTTATAAACTGTCTTGCGAGGATTGTAATAAAATTTATATTGGTAGAACTTTCAGAAATTTCAAAGAAAACCATAACTTTAATGATAATTTCAAAATTTTACACAATGAAAATAACAGACAAAAACTCAATCTATTGGAAATTTTAGAGATCAACAAAGAAAAGAATTCAGGTAGGGACTTAATAGTCAATTAAATCTTAATCCTTCTCCTTTACTCAATCTTTTCAATTCATAAAGCAAGAAACTCCGATGGGTTTTCCAACATACCTCTTGTACCTATTGTAATATTAAGTTGGAAATAAGACTTATATATAAGGAATAACTCTGTTCATTAGTCTGTATCTATATGATGAAACCACAGTGTGGTGAAACCGGTCATAGTTTTGTTAATATAGTGAAAATCTAAATACTTTAGTTTTATTTCATTGAAAATATGTATATCTATTTTCATCAAGTAACGACCTCCCCACTGAAAATATTGGAGACATAATTTTTCGTTAGACTTTACAGAATAACTCTGCCTTTTTAAATGGAACTAGTTTTTTTCCAATGAAACAAAAATACAGAAAATTTGTTTTGTTATTCTAATTTGAAATTTTCAACAAACACTTCGTTTACATTATTGAACATATATATTTACCACGCAATACCAACTTGACTACATACAAAGTAATCAATCTTTCTCCAGAAATTCTACGTAAAGATCTAACCAAATAAATTATCAATGCATTAAAACCAAACAACGTTAACTCCGTCCCGTCACTTTTGAAAGTTTGTGTGAAACAGAATTATTTCTCCTTTGATAACGTTACGCGTATAAGCAACGCTGGTTTAATTATGGCGACACCAAACCCCTACGAAATACATAAAGCCTCCTGAAAATAATTGATGCCTTCGGTTACCTTGCGAAAGAGAAAAGAAGATAGTAAATACTATCTTCAAAATCAACAACTGTAGGAATAAATAGTTCATTATTGTCAGGAATATTCGTGTGTAACAAGCAGGATCAAATCTATTCTTTCACTCCACTCAAGTTGAAAGCTTTTCTCGTCATCGGAAATAACATCCATTGTGAGGTTACAAGAAACCACTCATAACGCATGGGCAAGCTCTTTAAAACGCTGCATGAAATGAAAACTTCACGTCAAAAAAGCTTTTATGGAGTTGAACGTCCCTTAATGTTCCAGATAGCTGTTTCTGTCTGAGAAAACGAGCGCGATTATACTCAATATATTGGTAATGCACGTGTCTAGCGCTACTTTAGTATGAAAAATAATGTAGCCAGATTTTTCGATGAAGTTGATGCTTTCAAATTTGTACGGCAAAAGGAAATCCGAGATTTTTTCGACTTGATATGCAGAAAACTCATTTGCAATATCTGAAAGGAGGTATGGATGTAGATATCCTAGAAAACAGGATAGGAAGGAAATAAAATATCCAAGGAAAATAGAGGAAATCTCCATTCAAATTCTAATAGAATCACATTGCATTTCAAGTAAAAGAAGACATGACATTCATATGAATTGTTTGTGTTTGAAAATGAATTAGTATTTTAAATAGGAGACACTGAGAAATGGTACATAACGATATGTATATCATATATCAGGGGTACTCAAACTTGAACTGTTGACGATCTACCTCAATATATTTAGACTACTCACGATCGAATCAGAGAGGCTGCAAGTATGATGCAGGGTTGTCCTACGTACACGATACACCCTACCTACCTTCCTAGGTAGAGTGTACCGTAGTATATATAGATATTAGCTTTACGCACAATGTACAATATTTTAGTGAAGGTTTGGGTTATGTTCAGTTAGGTTTCTCGCTATAATATCAATGAAAAATCTCATAGTTATTCAAAACTGCGATTTTATTCGTTATTAATAATAAAAAACCAGTACTGTGTTTTAAGGAATTTTACTTAATAATTGCAATTCGTAACGCGTTTCACTACACCGTAGCTTCTTCAGACGAATGAATATAAGGAAAAATATAAATGAGAATATAACTATAAATGTTCTGTATGCAGATAATAAATATTGGAAGGTAGATCTTTGGGAAACTTTAGAAATCAATAAATACAAACACTCAGGTAGACTCATCAATGAACAAGTCGATTTAAGCCCTTCGCCTCTATTGAATCTTTTCGGGGAGCAATCTATTCCTTAATTTTATTGGATATACCTGTCATAAATAACCACTTAAGAAGAAGCAACCCAATAAGCTTTTAATTACTCAAGAACATTTATAGTTATATCCTCATTTATATTTTTCTGTATATTCATTCGTCTGAAGAAGCTACGGTGTAGTGAAACGCGTTACGAATCGCAATTATTAAGTAAAATTCCTTAAAACACAGTACTTGTTTTTTATTATTGATAATAGAATTTTACCAAGTAAAAGCCTCTCAAATTCAAATGTTATTCGTTGTTACAAAACAGAAGAGTCACCTATGGTATTAAACTAAGGAGTGACTTTGGATGTTGAGGTGTGGCAATGCATGTCCTCAGCATACTTTTCATAAGATGGTACGTAACCACTGAGTGCTAATCGCAAGCATCATGACGTATGTGTATGATCGTCAGTTAGTCGACTGCGATATTTTGACTTAATTATCTTCATTTCAGAAATTCAGACTAGAACAAGTAAGTTGACCCAAACATTCCCGTCAGTTGAAGGCGTCGGATATTCATCTTCAAATATAAAACACCAGAAATTTATCTCTGATGCTGTAGCTTTGAGATGTATATCTGATATTATCTGCACCAACTCATTTCAACAGATAATGAGTTCATATTAAACTGGCTTGTTATTTCAGTAGCTAATTCCTCAATGTTTTTACATGAGAAAGGATAACTCATAAATAATTCTTTATTCACAAATATACTGCAATCATAGAAACGCATTTCGAATTGTCCCAAAATATTTGATAATTTAGTCTCATACGTATCAAAATTCAACTGAGGAATCTTTGCTTTCAGAGACGGAAAATGATTCAGATACTTTCTTTTCAGTTGATCTATTATAAGTTGCCATTTACTTTTGAATGCGTTTACTGCGCTAATTTTCCCAATAATTGTTTTTCCTCTACCTTGAAGCTCCAAGTTAATGGTGTTTAAGTGCACTGTGATGTCAAAAATGCCAAATCAGTCAGCCATTTTTAGTTTTTCAACATCTGAGTGACATCACCTCTTTCGTCTAGAAAAGCTGTTATTTCGGGCTATAATTCTTGAAACCTTTCTAGAATTTTTCCGCGACTCAACCACCTGACGTCCGTGTGAAGAACTAAATGAGTGTGTTCAGCTGACTCCCTATCTTCCAACTGCAACTTTAAGAGCCGCCGTTGAAAGCTATGTGAATGGGTGGAATTCACAATTTTTGTTACAATGCCCATAATTTCATTCATGTTTAAAACATTTGAACACAAAACTTGTTGATGTATAATGCAATGGAACGAAAAAATGAAGGAAAAATCTTCATAAGATCGACACAATGCCACAAAACCGTTTTCGTTTCTAGACATTGCTGGTGCTCCTCCGGTTGTAATGCACACTAATTTATATATTGGTAGCTTATAGTTTTCTACGAAATTGATGAAAACGTCATATATATCCTCGCCACGGGTCTTCCCCTTCAGAGGAATGTCAAAAATTTTTCCTCAGCCAACCTTTCATTGAATACCATCCGTATAAAAGTACACAGCTGGGCAGTATCTGTCATATTGGTGGTTTCGTCGTACTGTTAAGAAATGTATGTACATGATATCATGTTTTAGTTTATCTGCAATGTACTGGCTCATGAGTCCAATACGCCTTGAGACAGTCGGACGAGATAACTGAAGTTCTCTAATAGCAGACATGATTTATGTTCCTTTTTAAAATCCCCAAATAAAGTCTCACCTGCTTCAATTAATGCTTCCTTCACAAACGATTCATCTTCGAATGGTTTCTTGTGTTTCGCTAATATATGAGATATTTTAACTGACGCGATTGTAGCAGCTTTTGTTTGTTTGGCTGGTCTTCTGAACATGGTTTGTTTTTTTTCAAACGAGATATCAAATCATGTACTTTCCATTTTTTTAATTCACTCTGTGGCGGAAAATCCTTTTCATAGTTTTTATGAACCGATTTAGGATGCGTTTCTAAGTTACTACGGTTAGGTATTGCAACTGATCCACGACAAATGAGACTTATCCTTCACCATACAGAAGAAAAATTCTTCCTTCTAATCGTTATTAAAATAATACGTTTTAGATTTCTACTATTTAATAATAAACTTTGTATCGACGTAGTATTGCCTTCAAGTTACAATTCAGAATTACTCCAATTCCTGCAGGCGCAACATTTATACAGACGAAAGTCTCGAATGTTCCCGTCAAACGCGCCGCCAGAAATTTCTAGAAAAGCGGCAAAAATAAAAAACTCGGCTTTTCTTTGACAAAAACCACGCGTTCCTTTGATAAACTTATGAAAAATTTTTTTCTGCTCGAGAACTACTCAAAAAGCGATCGACCGTTTGAGCACCCCTGTCATATATTATTCATACATGATTCAAATACAAATGGAGTTTTTATTATGTTATCCAATAAGAGTGATAACAATTTATTTCGAGGCCTGAATGCAATGTTGGATATTTGGGGAGGTTATCTTTAGATAATTTTTCCGAATTGAAATCCAAAATTACGATTTGGTCTCAAAGTAAATGGTCATCACCCTCACTTTACTCTAAAAATGCTAAATTTAATTGAATCAGGAGTTTAGAATGTATATTGCCAAGAATACAATAATTTCTACATTTCAATTCAATTGGTCGTTCTTTCAACATAAAGACATATAGAACATCTACATTTATGCATTAAAATGAACAAATTTTTCTTTCAATAAACAAAACAACGATGTTCGAATTTTCACTATAGTGAGAAACTGACCAGTTTCATCACAGTAAAAGTTTATCATATAGGTAGTACGTTTAAAAAAATGATGTGCCCTATAAACTATATATGAATAGGTGCGATAGAATTTGTGAGGTGATTCCTCTAGCTATTTTATGACGAAAAGTTCCCATGAATATATGTCCGCAAATGCTTCGTTACCGAAATACAGGGAGTTGAAATGTTTCATTTTTTTTATAATAACAACTCTTTTCCAGTTACTCGCTTCAAATTCGGCGCAAAGATGCCTTCTTGAAATCCTCATAATCAGACAACAGAAACAATTATCAAAAATCCACATGGCGGTACTTTTTCAAAGGTCACGTTTCGTTTTGACCCCTACAACTTATTTTCAGTACGCAATTTGAAAAGAATTTTCCTCAATTTTCAATTATTTTGGACCCTTTTTGTATGTTGAATTTTTTCTCTATCTGCCGCAGTTTTTGTATAAAGACTTAATCAATTTTATGTATTTGATTAAAACATAATGCGAAAGAAGTGATCATAGTAAGTGCTGAAAATGGGCTCCTTCAGCCATCACACAGGAGTCTAGACGTCGACATAAAGATCTTCGTATCCGATTAAAGATTCCAGGAGTATTTTAAATAACTCTTCAAGCAAAAATAATTTCTTTAGTCTTAAGATTCAGATCAAGTGAACGAGCAGGCCAAAATTTGGGTCCATCTCGGCTTATCCAGGGATATGGATATGTTATGTTAAAATTTGACCTACTCTTATACTAAAATCAGCAGAAGCGCCATGGTGCATATAGTAATACCTGCCCTGTCACCTAAGACTAGGATCAAATAAATCCGGTAGCTCTTCGATTAGAAACATTCAATCTAGATGGAAAGAATGTGGACCAATTGGGTGATCTCCAATCATTCCAACCCACACGTCCAAAGAAAATTGTTCCTGGTGATGAGCTTCAACGAAAGCATGAGGCGTTTTGTTTCAAAAACAAGCTATGTAGCAATAATTTCTTCAGAAGATCAAGGAGCAATTACAGACGATTGTTACTCAATCATTCGTTCACCGTTAGTCGTTAGATTTGTGGAACCAATCCCGAATAGCAAATTATCTTTCACCAAAATAATATGTTCGTACGCAGCTCGGAATATTCAACGTGAGAAAACATCGAATGGTTACATCCTCTTGCTTACAGTGTGGAATTCTCAACTATTTTTTACTCTTTCCTAAATCGAAAATAAATTGCGGGACCAAGGGTTTCAGTATTCATAGGAATCTGTTGATGCCTTCCAAAAGGTCATTTTGAATTTAACTGTTTCCAGAATTGGTTCGAACGAAAGCAGAAGTGTTAAATTTTCTCAGAGAATATTTCAAGAATTGATAATTTTTTAAAGCACTCAATTGTTTAATTTTAGCTCTATATGTCAAACTTAAAATACATCCTTCCTATTATAACTGGTGTTGAATTATTGAAAGCTATTTGTTGGATAATACTCACTTCAATATAGCAATTTACTGGAGATAAAGATGGTGTATTAACTGAACTATGAATGTGGATAAGAAAACGTTGCAATTTTGTGTTAATGATGTAATGACTTATGCAATGTTATATTGATATACGATATTCGATATTATTTAAGTCGTAAAGCCGTTTTCGGGAATAATCCGAAGGGAGTCACGATAGTTTGAACCGGGTGTAGAAGATGGGTCGCAGGGGTCAATCAGGGGCCTTAGGCCGCCACTATTCTATTTTTCCAGCAGAGAGGGGTATGAGAAAGATCCGTGCCAAATTAGGAACCACTAGCTCGAAAGGCGAAGCCGTGATGTTTTTTTGCCGAAACGTAGCTGAGAGCAAACGGAAACTCGAAACGGCAGGACTTTGTCAGAATCGGAAACTTCGGTCTCTCGAAAGACGATCGGGTGGATCGATAGGAAGAAAATTCCGAGAAAAAGTCTCGGAAGAGCGAAAATAAAAAATATCCCCAATTTCTTGCTTAGGATAAATTCACTGGACTTTTGAGTCTATACAAATTTTTCAATTGCGTCCGATCGTTTCGAAACCGAGATGAGCACGAAGCCTTGACTTTCACATGTTGCGACGCGATATTTTGGTCCCCGTAAAACCCCGGCAGAACGCGAGAATCCAACGAAAATGTACCCGCGGACTTTCACAAAATTTCGCTCTATCTTCCTAATTACGAAAATCTCTGACGACCAGAATTTAACGAACGTCGATTTGGCGAAAAATGGGTTTTTCTTTCATCCGTCCTACTTATACGGGGTTATCGGGAGAAGGGATTTGGGTGTTGAAAGATTCCCAAGAAATACGAGATCGGATCTGCGAAGAGAAATCGTCACTCTTCGAGTTTATTCTCGAATTTGAGACGATTTTCGTGACCTAGACTTTCGAGAAAGATCAGTAACACGGGAGCAGGCCCAGCGACCTTTCCTGACGCCCATATATTCATTGTTCAAGCTCGGTCGGCAGTCCGAAGTCGTTGTCGTCAGCACAGCTTCTGATTATCCTCGGGGTCAGTATTCCGGAAGTCACTTTCACCTACTTGTAGAATATATGCTCTCTGACTTCTGAATGAGAAGAGTTAAAAGGAAAAAATCAGTAATTTTTAGTTTCACCAACATAATTTTGGCACTACTAACATCTAGAATATAGCGTTATCTCTCTTCTGAATGAGAATATGATAAGGGATAAAATATCCACGTATACCAACATAATTTTCATTAGTCTTTTATAAACACCTCAAAAAGTCTAGGAACACTTACCAATATCTTTAAAATATGAATTTGATGATTCGAATTTATAGAAATCTTTCGGTTTTGTTAGGATGTATTGTATATAATGTAATCTCAAGAAAACAAAATAATATTTGACTTTTCCAAAGCACCTATTATAAAAAAGTTTTAAATCTGAAAATGACGAAATTTTGTAAAACACAAAAAAAAGTCCTGAACTAATATTTTCGAAACGATATGGAAGCACTTATATTTTTCAGTACACAGAAGGTCCACCTCTGTTATTGATGACACTTTGGCATCGTCGCGGCATGCACAATATTAAATTGTCTATTACATTTTGGCCTAAGTCATTCCAAGCCCCCTGAACTGCTCATCGAAGCTCCTGTTCATGATGGAAGACGTTTTGACGCAGGAGATTTCTAGGGTGTCCCACACATGCTCGATGGGATTCAGATCTGGGGAGCAGGATGGCCACGTTAGAAGATCGATATCATTCTCTTCGAGAACGTTCAAGACAACTCTTGCACGATGAGGAGGGGCATTATCTTGTTGGAAGAGTGGATTTTGACCCATTGTTTCGAGATACGGTACCACTACAGGTAAAACTATCTCATTTGCGAAAGAATTTCCCGTGAGGTTGTTCTGTATGAAAACGAGGTCAGTTCTTCCACCAAGGCGTATACCTCCCCAAAACATCACTGAGCCGCCTCCCTGTCTAACAACTTCTCGAGCATGCTGGAGACGGTTTTGCTTTTCAGGTTCACTCCATATTCGAATTCTTCCCGAATCGGTATAATAACTAAATCTAGATTCATTACTGAAGAGAACTATGGCCCACCTCTCTTGATCCCAGTTTACGTGTTCTTGGCACCAAGCTAAACGAGCAGCGCGATTTCCATGGGTCAGTTGTGGAACTCTTAAAGGACGTCTGGAGTGGAGTTGACCTACGTACAGTCGATTTCTCACAGTTTGGTCGGAAAGTTGTACATTATGAACTCGTGATAGCTCTTGAGCTAATTGAGATGCTGTGGTAGTACGATCTCTTCTGGCTTGTAGAACCAAAAATCGGTCTTGGGCTTCTGTTGTAATCCTGAAACGACCTGTATGGCGCTTCTACGCTACCTGTTTCATTGAAACACGACCATAAACGGTTTGTGACACTTGGGCTACTTCCCAGAACCCTGGATACTTTCCGTTGTGAGCTCCCAGCTTGGAGCATGCCAACGGCTCGTAACATCTCTTCTCTAGTCAAATGTCGTCTTTCCATGGTCGAATCACAAAACCTGAATCTTTTATTTGTGCTTACAACAGAAACAAAGTGCCAACTAACAGATTTCAAACACGGAATACATGAAATGATTATAAAGCAGCGTCGCATCTGCTGCATTCTTAGTTTTTTATAAAAAAAAACTGAAATCTGTTGCGGCACTTTACATAATTTGGTGTGAAATTGATGCAGGTGTTCATTTCTTTAAAAAAATCATCCATATTGATCGTTCTGGATACGATATATCGATATTCAGAAGTGTTCCCTAGTTTTTTTTGAGGTGTTTATAAAAATAATACTAACATTATTTAGAATACTATCTTGCGAGAAAATCAATATTTTCAATTTTACCATTTTCTTTATTTCATTTCATTTGTATTTAGAATTTATCACATTTATTTATTTTGAATATTTCTTGATTTTATTTTTCAATCATCTGCATTCGTAGCGTTCGGTATTATTTCACTATATTGTTTTGGAAAACCGACCTACTATTTACCTGCTTTCTCCACCTCATGGCACACCACTTAAAGAGTAAGAGAAGAAGGAAACTGGCGCGACGGAAGGACAGATGCGATTTCGGCAAGATCAAGCAAAATGATTTTTCTCATGCTTCTTCACGTGTTCAGACATTGAAATTAAAAACAATTCTCGGGTTTTCACACAAAAATCAAGTGTTCTGTGCCTACCTTCTTCATCCCTGAACCTAATGCGATTTTACGATATTTCAATTCTTCCCTAATGAATGATTATTCAGTGCAAGAATATTTCAAATAATCGATCGATGAAGCCTGAACTACGTGATAGTTGATATTCATAATGAATAATAGAATAAAACAAGTTAATATGTTTTAACTATCACTAATTTATTGATGTAAAGAATGACAAAATTTTACATTGGTTCGACCAGTTTCGGACATACGTCCATTATCAACAACAAGCTAATGAAAACTGAATGAAATGAAATGAAAATGAGTTTTCATTAGCTTGTTGTTGATAATGGACGTATGTCCGAAACCGGTCCAACCAATGTAAAATTTTGTCATTCTTTACATCAATAAATTAGTGATAGTTAAATCATAGTACTTTGTTTTATTTTATTATTCATTATAAGAATATTTCAATTTTATTCACTTATTTTTTACGAAAAGATCAGCTTCTCCTTAATCGAATTTTTCTTTAGTACAGTCCACTTTCAGTCATAATTACTCATCTATAAAGAAAGCAAACATTTCACAAAATTCTCTTAACCAATTGTGAACTTGGAGAATTTTAATTACTACACCTGATTATGTCCCTTTCATCTCAGAAAAGAGTATCTCACCCACACGAGCGAGTAAAGTGTTTCCTTTCGTTTGACCCTAATTTAGCACTCCCTGCTCATCCCGTATAAAAAGGATTTCACTTGCACTGAAAAACAATCCCGTATAAAGTGATATCACCGTGAAGGGTTGTTAAATCAGGATATTACAGAGAACTAAGGCAAGGATCAGTCACTGATAAAAAACTCCGTTTTGCCCTTTCGGCTCGGCAAGTTCTAGATCAATTCCGCATTTTCTACAATCTCGAAGGTTTCAGAATGGGATAGGTGTTTCTAAGTTTTATGGAAAAAGCCCGGCCATTAATTTCAATCTTTCCGGACGTTTTCCCAACTTTGTTACTACGTCAATTTTTCGATACTGTGAGAGAAATCCAGAAAGTTTGTGACGTATCTTGATATATTCATTCTGAAAGTGAAAGTAACAAAATAAATCAGGAAAATATATCGAATCAGCTGTAATAATTTCAATATGTTATTCGAAATAGCATTTTCAATAACGAACGTATTTACTTTTCATTATCGGAGACTTAAAACCCTTAGAAAAGGGATTTCACTTGAACGTAGAAAATCAATCTCGTATAAAGTTTTATCCTGAGAGGTTGTTAAGTTAAAATATTAGCAAGAACTAAGCCGAGGATAAAAGAGATTCCAGGCATTTGAGTTAGAAAAGTGCTAGATCAATTTCACATGTGCTATAATCTCGATTCCAGTGCGCTATAGGAGTTTTTAAGTTTTAAGGTGAAAGGCAAGCCATTAATTTCAATTTTTCTAGATAATTCCTATTTTTTTTCGCGATTTTTTGATAACTTAAGAGAAATCCCGAAAATTGCATGCAGAGTTCTGATAAATATCATTGCAAAGTTGAGGGGAAGGTAAAAGGAATCAGGAAAATAAATTCGACCAAAGAAATTGGATAGAAGTTTTTTGTTATTCATATGCTTTTGGCAATTCATTTTCTTGTAGCAAATCTACTTTTATTATAGTGAATCGACAAAAAATGATTGATCTTTTTCAGACTTCAAATCATTCCAAAAAAGAAATGAAAATAAATTTATAATTAGATGAAGACCAAACAAGAACTCACTTTTCTGAGTTTCCTTTATTTTTCAACATTATCTGCTCTTACGATTCTAAAATTGCTTTGGCGATGCTGAAAATTTTGATGTCTCTTTTATAATAGTCTTTCTCAAACTCTTCAAAAAAGGTTTCTTTTCAAAGGTTACTTCCATATCTGTTGAAAATCTCTGTTCTCCGAGCCATTTTTCAGGTCAAGAGAACAAGAATGATGAGGTAGTAATTCTTATCTTAACTCTATCAACGGTTGTGCAGAAGCGGCATGGAGATTGTTGTGGGGAAAAATGCTTTTCTTCTTGGCAAGATACGACCCCTTCGTTTTGATTTTCTCGTTCAATTCACTTCTCATTTAGAAAAAAAATCAATGATTGAATTTGGGACAGAGCGTCCGAAAAATTTTATTCTTTCATGGTACTGGTAAATTTTCTGAAAAGACAGCACACATCTTGCTGATGGCTTTCTCATGCAAGGTATCATAAATTCCTTCATGTGAGATATTGCAGCTTCCGCTTTCTTCACATGCTGATCGTTTAACACAAAAATGAGAATTTTCCTGTTCATTTTTGGAGTTGTTACCTCAATGGTGCATCCAAGGCGGGAGATATCTTATATACTTGGTCTGCAGTAATGAAACTCGTTAAATTATCTTAAGATATGGAGAACAATTATCATCCTATCGTTTCCGTTGTAGAAATTGAAAGGTTTACCAAGCGTGAAACACGATGTTTTATTAGCACTCGATATTCGCTTTCTTCTATTTCAGCACAGAAGCAGCAATTTGTCCAGTTTCATTATCTGTCCAATTAAAACAAAGATGAGATCATAACAGAGATGAACCTACAATCTATATATCATGCTAGGTTGTCTTTTTATAGAGATTAACATTCAATAGGAATCCTTGTTGAAATTATACGTAAATGTTGTAAACGTTTCGACGCGATTACATTTAGGCTTATTAAGAGAACGAATAGAAAAAATCCTTGGGAAGGCCACTATAAATAATCTTGTACAAGATGTCAACACTAAAGAGCCAATAAAAAATATGTGAAGATTGGGTCTACTGATCGATTTCAAATTTTGGAATAAGAATAAATAGATACTTCTACGATTTGCAATTGGCTTCAGAGCGAAATCATTTCCGGCTATACCGGACATCGATCACGACATTGCTATTTCAAATAGCGTGGTTTACTTTATTATGGTTTGTATTATACAGAGTATTACATAATAGTATGTCACAGCTTGAGAGGATGAATCTACGTGCAATTTTATGAAAAAAAAATTCACATGAAAATAGGTCCGCAATAGCTTCGTTACGGAGCTACATGTCTCCTTTTGCTCTTTCAAACTTTTTTGTAGTGCGCCACTGATCAGCGTACAATCAATTTTCGTCATCTTCGTTCAATTTAGAAACTTTTTTGACACCTGTAATTTTTTTGTATCTGCAACCGTTTTCGAGTGAAAAATTATTGAATTTGAATTATTTGAATTGAATGTTATTCACTGAATAAAAAAAATAATAGAAATACTAGATAGGTAGGCCCAAAATTGGCTTTTATTTTGATAACTCGTCTTCTGAAACTCAACCTATACTTATTCAATATCAAACTGAAAAAATGACAATTAAAAACTGAACAAATTGCTGGAAGTGTCCTCCACCTGCAAGTATACAGGCCTCTGTCCTTCGCATATTATCACGCCTCTTTGAAATATTCCTGGGGTATTTCTCATTGTGTCAGAATAGGTTATTATTCAATTTCTTAGTTATTTTACAGTGTTCACTGGAGTGGTATGGACTAAACTTTTAAGATATCGCTATAAGAATAAGTCTAAACTATTTAAGTCTGGGGACCTAGGAGGCCATGGTTCTGGCCAACTCCGACCTATCCATCGGTTGTTGAATGTATTATTCAAGAATTCCCTAGATTCTCCACTTAAATGTGCTGATGCTCCGTCATGCATGAACCACATTATGTTTCTCACGAAAAGTGGCACATCCTCGAGCAAAAAAGGTAACTCTTCCTCAAGAAATTGCCGGTAAGCGGAACTGTTTAGTCAATCTAATAATTTCCAATGATTCCGACCCAGAGATTGAGAGAGAATTGTTCTTGATGAGATTCTTCAATCAAAAAGGGGTTTTCCTCAGCCCAATAATGATTATTGTGAAAATTTATGATAGCAGTTCTCGAAAAGTTAGCTACGTATGTAAACATTATTTCACCATCAAAATGAGCATTTTCTATCATTTCATCTAAGAACCATCGGCAGAAATTCAGTCTTGAAGGAAAATCTCGAGAAAGTAGAGTTTGGACGCGTTGAATATGAAACGGGTACAATAAAGAGTAGTGGAGAATCCTACATACTAGAACGTGTGAAATAATCAACTGATTTCTAATTTTTCTTGTACTCACATGAGAGTTCAAATCAATACAATTCAAAACTGCTTCCTCAATATCTGGAGTTCTCATAGTTTGAGTTGCACCTTTTAAATGATTACTTGCAGTAAAAGTACCAGTCTCCCTCAACCTTCTGTGGATATTTGAAAATGTTCGTCTGTCTGGTGTTACTCGATTTGGAAAACGCACCTGATATAATCGCCTAGCTTCTGTTGTGTTTCCGTAGCCCGACCATACATGTAATGGATATCAGTCAATTCGGCGTTAGTAAAATTAGCCATTTTTTCTTACAGCAATAATTTCAAAAGTCTTAGAACTAATCGTTAATTTAATAAACAATTCGAGCCGACACTGGTTCTTAGCAACTGTCAAAAACAATAAATAAATGAAAAAACTCAAAGCTTACTAGTCATTTTTTTTAATTAGAGTGCTTTCAATTCAGCGAATGCATACAATGGTATAATTATTTTTTGCTCGAGAACGGTCGGAGATATGAAAAAATAACAAGTATAAAAAAAGTTTCTGAATTGAACGAAGATTAAGAAAATTTATTGTACGCTGATCAGTGGCTTACTGCAAAAAAGTTTGAAAGGGCAAAAGAAGACATGGCTTCGGAAAAGAAAACACCTTGTAGATTCTAGTTAAATTTCAGGACGTGTATTGATGGAGACAGTAAAAAATAGCTGGCATTCCAAATTTGGGCTGAATATCTCAAAGAACTGGAGGAGTTTCGAAGACAAAAACAATTTCCGGAAATTTCAACAACCTGTAGCTCCGTAACGAAGCTTTTGCGGACCCATGTTTATAGGAACTATTTTTCTTAGAATTGCACGCAGATTTACCACCTGAAGTTGTAACATACTGTTATGTAACACCCTGTATAATGACATAATTCCCAGAATTTTGATGGAGAATATTATAGTTCAATGGTTTTTGATTTTAGATGGGATGAATCTTAACGAAAGATTCCCGAAAATTATTCCCTTTATCAGAAAAATTTAAAAAGTACACCATGCTATTTGAGATGGCAAAGTTGTAGTCAATGCCCGGTATTAACGAAAGTGAAACCTCTATTTAAATATTTGCAAATTGTAGATTTTGAAATTGAAAACGATAATCCCGTTTCCTAGATACTTCTAATGGGCCCTTCAGCATGGACACCGTGTTCAGTCCAATAATAACTACAGTTCTCTAGAAAAGCCCAAATTGGATTTGTAATAAATGAAAAATGGCGATAATTGTTGGATCGAAAACTTTATTGCCTATGTTGTGACATCTATACGTTTGAAAAATCCGTACATCGCGTTTATTAAAAGCAATAGTCAATACGTGGCAAAAATGCTAAAATATGGATCGTTCTTCATTCATTTGTCAAGATAAAGATCTGGAACTGGATCGAACACTTCATTCCGTTAGCATTACTTCCCGTTCGCGTTCGTTAGACGAGTAATTACACTTAATCGAAGAGGAATTAAACTAGATATCTCGAATGTCAGACGTGAATATTTAGGAAACTAAAGTAATTTTGGTCGTTTTTTATCAAGTTTCAGAATGTTTAGAAACATTGAACCAATCTACACTCTATATCGAGCGAATATTTTATCTTTTATCTGAACTTGTTATTCAACCCCAATCTGAAGACAGATCATCTTGGCTGTGTATTTTGACAAAGGGCATTAATAACCAGGATGTTCACTAACTACGCAAACCTACTTCAGGTGGTAAGTGCTCAGCTACGATGAGTATCACAGGAGGAAAAAATCTACAATTCATAAAATATGGATTATTTTTACTGAAATAATACATAAATTTGCATTGTACCTGGATTTCTTTTCAACTGGATTATTGAAAGAATTTTAAAAAAATCTTCCAAAGGGTAATAGTTTGGATCATTCGTAACAAATTGAGTCAAATATTCAACCATCAAAAGAGTGAACTGTTTCTGAGTTATTTATCCTTCAAGGTTTTCAAGATTTTCAAGATTTTCGCCATAAAAACTCTTCTGACAACTCAATTACATTTTTTTTGAATTATTAAATGAACATTATTTATTCAATCTCACATGCCGTGCTTCGAGGTTTAGGTGATAAATTGAGGAAGCGTTGCACAGGAAAATGTTACTTTCAAGCAAATAATCATAACATTAATTTTTTGGCAAATAATTGAAAAACAGCTACGTTTATGGAGCTTTTGAATGAAGTGTAACTATTCACTATTAGTTATTCTATCAAAAAAGATTAGAGTCGATTAATAAAAGATCGATTCGACTGCTGAATAGAGTTAACTACTGAAGTGGCTTAATTTTTGAATCCATGGATTATTATTACGTTCTGATTTGAATAGCGAATGAACTAAATCTCATTCTTGAGATGAGCACCTAGATTTCCAATATACATTTCGCCAAGAAATCAACAAACAATTTAAAAATATTTCTTTTTTGGTAGGCAACTAATTACACACACCACAAAAATTGTTGCATGACCTTGTGTACTGAATTCCACAATCGATTAAACAGTTTGATCGCAGTTTCTTTGTCAACATATGTTTTTGGACATAAGAGGGGAAAAAATCTTATCTATGTAGTAACATTTGTTTCCATTTGATTCCAATTGATTTCAAACACGTCTGAAGGTAAGAATTGTAACACTTCTAGAGAAGGGTCGAAGCCAACATTAAGTGGCTAACTTGAAGAATGTTAACCAAAGCACTATTTCAAGAGCAATTAATCGGTACCATGAAACAGGGGATTATGGATGAAGGGTCGGGCAGGGAAGAAATTGGATAACAACACCAGTTGATGATCGTTGGCTTCGTTTAACTGCACTAAGAGTTCGGCACTGTACGGCTAGAATGCTACAAAATGAACTTGCACTTTCCCGAAATGTGCATATTTCATTGAAACTGTTAGGAACAGGCTCAGAGAAAACGATATCAGACCAAGGGTGACTTCTACCAGCCCGCGTCCCACCAGAGAGCATCGAGTTGCAAGACTTCAGTTTGCAAGGGAACATGCAAATTGGGGTATTCCAGAATGGTCGAATGTTCTCTTTTCTGAAGAGTCCAGGTTCTGTCTAGTATCAAATGATAGACGCATGCCTGTATACAGACGATCTGGGGATCGGAATCAGCAATGCAATATCCGGCAAACCGAAAAGTTCGGAGGGAGCTCAGTATTGGTATTGGGAGGCATGTCTTTCCATAGTCGAACTGAGTTAGTCCTAGTGAATAATGGAAGAATGATAGCGGCCATATACATTGCAGATATCCTTGAACCCCATGTTGTACCGTTCAGCCAATTGATTAGTGAAAACTTCATTTATATCCATGATAATGCTCGGCCTTATTCAGCTTGAGTAGTTACAGAATTTCTGCAAATGACGAAATTGATATGTAAAGATGGCCTGCCTGAAGTTCCGACTTGAATTTCATAGAACATATTTGGGACAACATGGGATGGCAAATTCAGCAACGTAGGATGCCTTGTAGAACACTCCAACAACTAGAAAATATACTTTCTGAATTTTGGAACTCAATGACTCAAGAGTACATCCAAAATATGTTTGAGGGGCTTCCGAGACTTAAACTGACAGTAATTAGGGCCCGGGGAGGAAACATTCGATTCTGAAAATGATTAGTAATCATTCGATGCTAGTTGATTGGTCTCTTCGCGGATGTTTGAAGATGGTAGAATTTTTTAATTGTACATTAACTCGTAAATTGTTGATATTTCTCATCATAAACTCATGTCTTTTGAATGATATCTTCTTATTTTACACTTCTGAAAGTTACGAAGCGACTCTTGAATGACCAATCTAAAATTTTATATAGTATTGTCGTAAAAGTAGGGTGATGCGACAATTTTTGTGGGGAGTGTATTAACACATGTTTTTTTCGAATACGTTTGGACATACGCTAACGAAATTCGGTATTTTTTCTAGGCGTACAAGTCGGCAAGAATATCTGTGCGGTGGAGACTCTTGTAAGATGCGCGAAGAACAGAAGAGATAGTAAGCGGAGGAAGCAAGATGAATAATACGTTCTGCATTGAAATGTCAAATAGCTATCAGGGTCGCCGTAAGGGCTTTCTATGAAAACTATTCCTCTTGGGAATATGGAATTTCAAGGTACTCCATCATTTTAATTTCTACAACAAAGAAGTGAGTTACAGACTCATCTTCAGTTAGACTACAGGAAATTATTGAGGCAAGGAATTTTTTAAGTGAACTTTCACAATAAGTACTATTGTTTCCTCCTTAAAATTCAAATTTTCAACAATACCTGGAATCTGTACAATAGGATGAAATATAGCAATTGAAGGTTGATATTAAATAGGTATTTGAGGCAAAGGATTATTAACTATGTTTTTCCTAAGTACCTAGTATCTTTGTGATCCTCGATGGGTTTATATAGGATTAACGACATAACCAAGAGCGGAAAGGAAACTTCAAGAGGTACAATCGTATTGAGCTATCGTGAGGACGAATGATTCGGATTTACCTGTTTGTCAGTTTAATAATACAGATTCATTAAAAATGGTAAAAACTATAGGGTGCGCCAGAGAAAACTTTCGCAATTCTGGAGCTAGATCATTCGCTTCTGTTTCATTGGAGAAACAAAGGACTAGAATTTTCAAAAATTCTATCGAAATTTCACTTCCGGTGAAATCCGATATGGGTGACTTATTTGAAAGTGAGCAATATTTCTAGATCGTTGGAACGTTTTTCTTTACTATAAAAGTCAAATGGAGCATTCATATTTTCGAACAATTTGACATATTGATCTTAAAAATATTCCAAGAATTGGAATGGCGTTAGCACTCTTGAAGTTGTTGTGTTTTTCATGGATGTTCTAAGAAGATGAAGAACCATATTTTAATAAAACAATTGATTTCCGTTCGAATTCAAAATGGCCGACTTCCTCAAATATAAACACTTTTCCCGGCTCATTAAAAAATTTTTCGCGTTCGTAATGAATCAATTGCGTAATTCAATCACTAGAATGAACCTTTACCATCATTCTGAGGGGTCGAACTCGAATATCGATTCAGAATTGTACCAATTGTCGTCAATAATATTTCTCATTTCCACCTTCATATGCACCTCCCGTTGTGAAACCTCTGAACATAGACTACATGCGTTAACTCTATGATAAAAACAAAAATAATGAAATGTAATCGAGTTTTAGACAACATCTTGTTTGAACTCGGATTTTATCTTGGTTATCTTATGAGGGTAAGCGTTGCATTGAATGTTTATTTGTGCGTGGCTATATTGATTGGCAAATATTACGCCAATTTCCAGCCCCTAATTACAAAAGAAGTACAATCTATAAGCTTGAGGAAAAATTTCGGATAACTCAATAGGAGGAAGATCAGGATGACTGTTTCCCAAATATCTCAGAGATGTCAACTATTTAAAACATCTGCGAAAATAATAATACGACATAATTTTGTGTAACAAATTACATGAGTAAAAACATTCCACAAAAAGAATCAAGAACCCAGAATGGAATATGACCTTCATTGGCATCCACAACCATCTGCACCGGTCTTCTCCAGCTCTCTATGGATCTCGAAAGTACTTCTTGATCAAGATTGTTCCAGCATTCTTGAATTTTTTGCCTCAGTTCTTCACAATTATTGAAAATAATACAATTTCTATAAACCATTTCTTCCAAATGACCCCACTGAAAATAGTCCCACGGATTAAGATCGGTACTGTTTGGGGGCCATTATTCTGGTTCGATGATATACGTTATCGTAAATAATCCATAGAATAGTGACTGGTATGACATCTGCTTCCATCCTGAAATCAATTGAAATAGATTTCATTTAGAGACATCTAATTTGGGACACCCTGTACACTGACGACAAGTTGATAGTAAGGAGCGTTTTTTTTGTGATATAGTACTGGTTGTTCATTTATTCGACAAACAATGTCAGAAGAAAATGGAAAAAATTGTAGAATTCCGAAGGAGATTTGAACCAATAAAAATCATCCAAAAAGCTACTCACTTTATCAACCGTTCATTTTCAGCTGGTGGCAACTGTACTTATTCATCTCATACAAAAAACAGCAATCATTCACGTGAATGAAACTGAACTGAGGAGTTGACTCCTCAATAGTAGGTAACATATGATCGAGAATTATGTGACAATAATTTTCCGAATCTGATCCCATGCCTTGAAAATTTTTCTCTCTTCCTCTGCAAACGAATTAAAGGCACATTCCTCTCGATTTCATTCTTCTGAACTTGAATTCTGTCATTCTGGGTGTTTTTTCTCGTGGAACAACACTGAAAATTTTTTCGTCTGTTAACCAGATATTTTCAATTTGTCTACGTATTATAAATCTATTTAATAAATGTCAGCATCGCTCGCATCTGCACTCTTTGATAGCTTGAGGCAATTGAAAATTATAGTGCCTTCGAAAATACTTAAGACTCAAATCGTGTCTGGTTATTCTTCTCAAAGAGGTTTTCGAGATATGGCATAACTGAGACATTTGGAAAACAGTCAAGCTAGTTCCTAGAGTTCTCATAGATAGACTGCTAATGCAGACATCCGCTGAATATTATCCTGAAATTGTCAATTGAGTTTGTAATACAAAGAATGTAGAGTTGATGCTTGAAACACATTATGAAAAAGGCGAGTACCTGTGTTCTAACAGTTCTAGCTGCACCAGTACCTGGTCTTCTTCCTAATGAACCTGGTTATCGGAAATTTTTCCTCAAGATCATAGATTGTACATCTTTTGTAATTAGGGGCTGGAAATTAGCGTAATATTTGCCTAGCAGTATTGCTACGCACAAATAAACATCCAACGAAACGCTTATCCACATTTGTTAAAACCATTGTTAACAATTTCAAACGTCAAAAACAAGCAACAGCAAGATAAAATCCGAGTTCAAACAAGATGTTGTCTAAAACTCGATGACATTTGATTATTTTTTGTTTATCATAGAGTTAACGTATGTAGTCTATGTTCAGAGGTGTCACAACGGGAGGTGCATATGAAGGTGGAGAAGAGAAACATTATTGACGACAATTGGCACAATTCGGAATCGATATTCGAGTTCAACCCCTCAGAATGGTGGGAAAGGTTCATCTAGTGATTGAATTACGCAATTGATTCATTACGAACGCGAAAAATTTTTCAATGAGCAGGGAAAAGTGTTTATATTTGAGGAAGTCGGTCATTTTGAATTCGAACGTGAATCAAATTTTAGGTTAGTTTTAATGAAATGTGGTTCTTTTTCTTCTTAGAACATCCATGAAAAACACAACAACTTTAGGTGTGCCAACGTTATGAGGTGAAAAATATATTTCAATTTCAGCTGAAAATCAGAATGAAGAAAATTATTCACGCTACTTTTTCACCAATTCTTGAAATATGTTTTTGTGGAGTACCATTATCCAGATAATGTTTGCAAACAATTCAAATATGAAACACAAAATGAGTTGAATAACGAAAAAATGAAAATATTATATGTCACATAGATCTTCACCAGAACTAGAAGACTCGTTGTTGTCATTATTGTCTGCTTGCAAAGTAATTATGAAATCGTCGATAGCTAAATACATTGTGGCCCTGATCATTCACGAGTTTGTCAATAGCATACGTTTTATATCTGGGTTTGAGCAATTTAATTACATTATAAAGTTCTGCTTAGAGCATCCCTTCTGCAGAGGCAATATTTCGACTTTGCAGCCACTCTTTCATTTCTTATTTTCGGGAAGCTATGTTCGGGTGATTTTCTGTTTGTACATTGTGCTATGGGGCGTTATCGATCACTAACACAAATTTTGGTGGTAAACTTGGAAAAAGTTTTTCTCTCAATCATTTTTCGTAGTCTGAGAAATTCATGCCAACGTGATAATCACCAGTTTCACTGGTTGGACTTAAAGGCCAGATATGCGTTTCTTACGAAAATTATCAGTCTTGGTCCCTCTGAAACAGGCTGACATAGGCCCTCGTTTGTCCCGTCACTCCAAGCCTTCTTTTGTGCATCGAAGGAATTCGGAGAAATGAATATATGTTTCGTCCATTTAAATTATTAGTCTCTTTTCTTGACGGTATCGTTTGATGCTGTTTAAATAATTCAAACGTAGTTGCTCCATTTCAGGTTTTTGATAAGTAGCTTTTTCTCTTAATCCAACGAAACTCCATTCTTCCCGAAACTGTTTGAATGTTCTCTCAGATCCGGAGTATTCATTGTCATTGACGAACTTTCGATGGTTTTATTTAATGTGGGTACGATTTTATCGACGACGTAAGAATTGACGACGAACCAACGAAGCAGCGCTCTATCGAAGTCATCAAGATCTGTTATCTTCGATGATTTTCTTCTCTTTTTATCTGGAGTTGAAAAACTGTTATTTTTACCATCTTCAATCTTTTTCATTTCGCTCGAAACTTTTTGGACAGTTCGAAAACCTAATTTTGTTGCGACAGCTTCATGTTCTTGAGCCTTTTTCAAAGAATTACAGGTTCATTCTGCATGCCTTCACGTTTCATGAAATGAATGACATTCGTTATTATTTCCCTGGATTGTCCACTAAATAATTCAAATTGAAAACGAACTCCATCTTCACCAAAACATAGAAATATTGAAATGAAATTTGGAATATTCGGTGCTATCCGGTTGGCTTTTCTTGAAGCTTCAAAGGTTCATTGAGAACTGAACTCTTGGCCACGTGACCGCCAAAGTTAACGCGCTACAAGGGGAGGGGCTATTTCACCCACACAGATGTTCTTGTCGACCCGTACATGATTCTTTGATGAGAAATTAAATCAAAGAAATAAATATAGATTTTACAAGAAACCACCGTATATTGATAACAACATTTATTGATCAATTTCTGTGAGTAACGTTCTTTCAACGCAAATTACAAAATGCAGAATGTGGTGAAGCAATGGTGTTAGACGTCCTAGGTTGGACTTATACATAAATTGGCCTAAGCCTAGGGGTATATCATTCAACTATTTACAGGATAATCCGCAGGTACAGGTATACCGGTAGTCAGGAAATCTGGGCAAGGACGACCACGAAATAAACGGAGCTCCATGACCATTATTTGGGAATTTCTGCGTTGAGACAACGATTCGCTACTGCTTTGAACTCCAATGCAGCTTCGGTAGAACAGTACAATACAAAGTAGCACTGCAACAACTCGACAACGTCTCAAGGATTCGTTACTCTCTGAATTTTGAAGGGAACATGTCAATTGGTTAGAAGCTGACTGGGAGGAGATTTCGTTAACAGATGAGTCTAGATTTTGTCTTTTTCATAGCAACCGACGATCTCGAGTACAGAAATCGAGAAGAGAAATATGCCTTGTGAAACTTTACACCAACCCATGGTTTTGGTGGGCGTTCAGTAATGCTGCGGGTAGGAATTTCTTTGAATGCCCGCACTTATGTGGTCATCGTGAATAACAGAACCCTGAATGCTCAGAGTTACGCTACAGACATTTTGGAAGAACATGTTGCACAATTTGCGGAAAATATGGGTGAGAACTTTTTGCATGATAACACCAGACCTTACCAAGTTCATGTCGTTAAGAACTTCAAGATCACGAAATCTATTAAATGGAGTGACCTCTACAAAGTCCAGAACATGTCTGTGACTTTCTTAATAGGAGGTTAAGTAGCCAGTGATCTCGTCAATGACCGTGAAAGAGGTTCGAAACAGATTAAACGAATTTTGGAACGAAATGTGTGAGTATGAATCGTAGATGTCATGCAGTATTTCAAACTATTAAATACAAATATATCCTTCTGGAATGCCAAAAATCGAGAGGAATTTTTCTTTATGGAAGAAGGTGTAACGAAACTGAAATTTTAAAAAAATTTTTTCGAATAGTATGGTCAAGTATATCATTGTGCGTTACCAAAATAAAGAAAATATTTGGTGAGCAATTATGATCAAATTGGGGGTAAACGCGCAGTGAAATTTCATCAATTTTTTTCAGTATAGGGTTGGTTGAACAAAACTCAAGGATTTAAAACATTCTTCTAGAGATGGTCGAACATGATTGAACGATCAAACACAAGTATATCACTCCGGATCGGCGAAATTGACATTTGAAAAGAAAGGTTTTTTAAATGAGATAAAAAACACAAGGTTTAACTTCAATCTACACTTCATTTGAAGAAAATTCGACGACGTTTCGCTGACACAGCAGCTTTATCAAGAATGATAAACAGAATGAAGAGTATGGTATTATAAACAAATCGTAGAACAAGTTGGATGAATAACAGGAAAATCCACACCGAGCCATTGTACAGTTAGTATGAAAGGTAATAAAAACTAATTAAACAAGTAAAGTAGGGGTGAATAATTCACATCTACCTGCTCATTCAAAAGCTTGTCCGAATGTTTGTATCTATTTATTTCTAATGCTTCTAGGAGATCTAATTCTGAACTTTTGATTTTATATGTAATATGTCAAAGTTTTTATTGAATGAATGGTTTTCTTTTATTAGGTGGTTTGAATAATTTGAATCAGATTTATTTTTATCGAAGCTACGTTTATGTTCAGATGTTCTCATGCCAAAACTCCTATAGGTCCTACCGATATAAATTTTATCACAAGAACCGCAATTGAGTTTATAGATTCCTGATTTACTTGATTACTGAATACAGTTGAGGTGGTTGAGGGTTTGGTAAAATTAATTTGTATTTATCTATTGCTTTAATTAAAGATTTTGCGTCATTCATTATAGATGACGCAAAATCTTTAATTAAAGCAATAGATAAATACAAATTAATTTTACCAAACCTCAACCACCTCAACTGTATTCACTCATTAAATTGCATAAAGTAAATAACCCCGTTAGACCAGTCGTATCTTACGTTACAGCCCTTGCCGTGAAATTGTCGCACTACCTTATAGATATCATTAAAAATTATTGTTCATTCAAATCAAAATTTTCTATAAAAATTCTTTCGAATTGATAAATAACATAAAAACGTTAACCTACCACCTAACGCAAAACTTATTTCGTTTGATGTTGAGAATTTATACCAAGTGTTCCTCCAGGTGATGTCAAAATATTAATCGAAAACATGTTGAATTCGAATCATGTTAACCACATAATTAAATCAGAAATATTGAATCTGTTGGACGTTTGCATTGAACAAAATTATTTTTCTTTCAACAACATCTATTACAGTAGTGAAAATGGTTTGATCATAGGAAATCCTTTGAGTCCACTTTTAGCAGAGATTTTTATGAATAATATTGAACAGAAAATTCATACACATCCACTTATTTCCAAATTTCTTTATTGGTATAGATATGTTGACGAGATCTTAGTATGTTTCATTGGAACTACTCGTCAATTAAACTTATTTCTTAATTTCATTAATTCCATCCATTTGAACATTAAATTCACGATAGAATAGATATGATAGATCTAATCATTCGTAAAAACCGTATCAGAAAGCAATAAATGAAGTATATTCTATTCATAAAGACTATAAAATATTCAACAGTTTAACATTCTGCGGTTCTGCAAGTACAAATATTAAATCCTTTCTCGTCAAACAAAATCCTTATATAACTTTCAAAACTTCTAATAACTTAGGTAAACATATTAAAATAATAAATCTCGTGTTGAAAATTCAAGTAAATCAGGAATCTATAAACTCAATTGCGGTTCTTGTGATAAAATTTATATCGGTAGGACCTATAGGAGTTTTGGCATAAGAACATCTGAACATAAACGTATCTTCGATAAAAATAAATCTGATTCAAATTATTCAAACCACCTAATAAAAGAAAATCATTCATTCAATAAAAACTTTGACATATTACATATAAAATCAAAAGTTCAGAATTAGATCTCCTAGAAGCATTAGAAATAAATAGATACAAACATTCGGACAAGCTGTTGAATGAGCAGGCAGATGTGAATTATTCACCCCTACTTAACTTGTTTAGTTTTTATTACCTTTCATACTAACTGTATAATGGCTCGGTGTGGATTTTCCTGTTATTCATCCAACTTGTTCTACGATTTGTTTATAATACCATACTCTTCATTCTGTTTGTCATTCTTGATAAAGCTGCTGTGTCAGTGAAACGTCGTCGAATTTTTTTTCAAATAAAGTGTAGATTAAAGTTGAACCTTGTGTTTTTTTTCTCAATTATATCATGGATCTACATCAAGTAACGGCCTCCACAATTCAAATGAAAGGTTTTTTTTCGTTAATAGGTGGTCTAACGGAACAATTCATTCTGGATTATTATACATCATTCTAAAGCTTACAGAACGTAGATGTTACAATGATTTTCTAGTTCCGAAGTCACATTTTCATGTATTAACGTTTACTCAATTCATGTGTATCTCTGTTACTTTATTTTTTGAGATGAAAATATTTCAAAAGAATGAAGAATCCATTATATGAATGTTTTACTGATGTAAACGTTGGAACAAGAGTAACTCATAAACAGCTCATTTTCTGATATGCTCTAAATATGGCTCAATTTTTTGCTAATGGTCTATACTATCACAATTTCGCAAATTATTCAGTATTTACCAATCACCCAGTATTTGGATTTGTTGGGGATATAAACATGTAGGTACACATATTATGGTTTTCGTTTAACATTCACTTGTTGAATTATGGGGTTTCTCAGAATCCAACTGATTCGCAGAAGACACTCGTTAGTTGTTTCATATTGAAGTCATTCATGATAAAAAGATGAATGTAGTATTTTGTATTGAAATGTTTGTGTTCTTTCTGATAGTTAGTTTCGATTTAGGTTTGAGCGCAGAATGGACGTATGAAAATACAAAAACGAAAATAAAAAGTTGTAACATGTATGGTTTATAGAACCACATTTAATGTGTGGAGAATAAATGTTATTTAAGTTTTTGAACTTCAGTTACTTTTACACCCACTAATCGTACTCGATTTAAGAAAAACACAAAATTGAACGTACTGACCCAAATTACTAATTATTAAATTTCATTCTTGCCTTTTGAGGGGTCATATCTTTTCTTTTTAAAAACTAGCAATAATCACACATCAATGCCTTCCTTCAACTTGGCATCACTTAACTTGGGAAAGACTTCCTTTGAGTATGTGAATCTATGGCCATCTTTATTCATAGGCATTGCAAAGTTTTTCATCAGCTTAAGTTTACTGTGAAGAGGAGGCAGAATGACATATTTGGGATCCTCAAGAGGTCTTAACTTGACATTTTGAGATCCTTGTTGAAATTCATTTCTTTCTGGCCAAATTTTCGTTATATAATGCTGATTTACTGCACGACTGTCCCATAGACAAAAAAGAGGCAATATTTCTACTGCGCATATCTTCATAAATTTCTTTTATCCTCGCTGAATGGGCAACTGGTATAGAGGGTTTTAAATTTTCATTATGCAATAACACAGCTTTCAAACTGAATTCAGACGAATGTATAGATAAACTCCACTCTGAGAGGTAATGCTCAATATCAAGTTGCTGCATTAAACCATCAATATCAGAACAAGAATATAACGAATTTTCGAGACTGTAGAATTTAGAAGACCGAGCATGACTTTTCTGAAATTCGTAGTTTTCGTTTCATCGGCTAATAAAATTCCATTCCTCAAGAGGGGAACCAAGAAGTTCTGATTATTGCTTCGATAACCCCAAATCTCGTACTAAATTATTCAACTCGCTTCGAACAAATGAGGAATGTGGCTCGCCGGACTTGAAGTAAAAGTGGGCCGGTGGACTGTTCGTCGTGTCTGCCTGATGATGTATTGTCGCCAGTATCTTCCAGAACAACATTTTGCGGATTTAATGGTACGATCGGCACTGGTAAATCTGCATTATGAGAAGCAGGTCGCATGACAGACCGCTAATTTTGATAGTCCATCTTGCGCTTTGCTTTTTTGAAATAACCATCAGTCATTGTTAGACGAAAGTAGTAATCGTCTAAATGATTAGTGGGTTCTCGCTATACCATAGAAACTGCAAGGGGCATAGTTTCTCTCTTCTCATTCATTCACTGCACCAATAATACGTTACAACTGACACAGCACACATGGGGAGCACACTGTTTGTCTTGATCTGCAATTAAAACACCAAAATATAGGAAGTAGGTTTTTTAAACATTTTTTGAAAACAGCTTGTCTTGTGAATCCATCATAAATTCTCCACAAATATGACAATATTTGTCAGGGGAGATTTTGCAACTGCAGTGCGTTTCTCCCAACACTTTCGTAGCTCAAACATTTTCTTCTCTACACACAGAGCATCTTTCACTTCGAAACTCAACATAAGACTGAGTTATAATCTTTTTTTTATGTATTCAATTGTAAACAACACGGTTCAGGTTTGAAATTCTTTCTAGCTAACCGACCCTCATTACATTTACTACCTGCAAATGTGAAAGGATCTTAATAAGCTTTTGGAAATCAGTACGTGTTAGGGCACTAGGAGGAACACAAAAACAATCATCAAGCCCAGAGCAGTGAGGTGGGTGATTTGCTAGTTTGAGCCATTTCAGGCTCCTGGGGAGGATAGCATCATGCCTGATTTGTTACAACAAGGGGATGTCCTTCTCAATACCTCATTCAGCTCTTCCGGTCGAGTCTTGCCTGGTATGTTGTCCCGGCCAGTTGGCGGAAAGTTAATGTTGTATATATCCCTAAGGTGGCTAAATCGAACTCACAACCTAGATCGTTTGGACCTATAAGTCTTACGTATTTCGTTCTGAAAACCCTGGAGAAGGTATTGGATGGATACATCAGGACCAAGGTATTATCGCTGAGGCCTCTGAGTGAACATCAATATGGTTTTCAAAATTGTAAATCAACCAATCTGGCACATAAAAACCTAGTCGGGAGGATCACTCAGGTACTGAAAGCAAGGACACTGCAACAGCAGCCTTCATGGACATTGAGAGTGGTTTCAATGCAACCCCCACTAGTTCGCTATATGGGGCTGCGAGAGCCAGAGGAGTAACAAATATTATTGTGGAATGGATTAGTAACATGCTAAATGCCGGAGTGATCAACACTTCTTTGAACGAAAGGGAAGTAGTCAGTTTTGTGGCTGGCAGGGGCTGCCCTCAGGGAGGAGTATTAACCCTTCTGTAGTGGTTCCTCCCTGCTGGTTGACTTTCTGGCAAAAATTGGTGCACTGGATACTTATATACGAGCGTACGCTGATGATATAGTCATTCTAGATTTTGGAGATAACAGCGATGTCTCCGTGATATTTCAGGAGGCTATGTCGGCTATTAAAGGGTGGTGTGATGGAGAGAAAGTTAGAAGAAACCCCACAGAATCCTTATGGTTATATTCACCAGGACTATGAAATGAGGATATTTGTTCCTCCGCCGACTTTGGGTAGAGTGTTTATTCCAGTTGCGGAGGAAGCAAAGTATCTGGGGATTACCTTGAATAGTAAACTCACACAAACACAACACACAAGGCTAGATACTCCTTATGGGCATGTCAAATGTACTGTGAAAAGAAATGGGTTCTTGCCCCAAATCAACTTCATTGGCTCTATGTGATGTTTGTGAGACTACATATGACATACGGCTGCATTGCTTAGTGGGAGTGCAGTCTTAAGAATCAATCAGAACTCAAGCTCTCTAAATTGCAGAGAACGGCCTACATACTGATTACTAAAGCTTTTCGCTCTACTCCTACTGTGGCCATGGAACTGATATTGAGACTTGCCCCTAATCATCTGGTGAGAAGAGTGGTGGCTAGAATGGCTTTATACAGATTACATCACTCTTCCCGAAATGGAACGGGAATATTCTGCTTCGTGCGCCTTCCAGTCTGAAATCAAGGACAAAGAGTCGCTGGGTATGAGGTCTGCTATAGCAATACCTAAAACCAGATCATCAATCCTGATGAAAAAGAATAGACGAGCTCCAAGGACCGTCTACTCGAGGGTCCCTGTTAGTACACCGACGGCTCAAGAACTGCAAAATGTGTTGGAGCTGAAATATTCGCCATTGTCCACTATGCTAACCTGTTGCTTGAGGAGGGACTAACAAATAGGTCAATAAAATTCATCACCGTGCGCAGTTGCATTGAAGGCATTGGCATCCGATACCTGTACATCTCTTATGGTGCTCTGTCTGATATGGGCACCCGGACACTCAGGCATTGAGGAGAATGAGAAGGCAAACTCATTGGCCGCTCGAGGAACAAGCTTGGAATGGGCACTGGATGAGTCTCTCGGCTCTCAGCCACGCTCGACTCGCCATCAGTGGACCTTTCACTACGAGAGCCAAGACTCTTAAACTCTTAAGGCTGGAACTGAGAATTTCTACTGCCATACTAATGGGACTTTGTCTCCTTATAAATCACCCAAACGAATTAAAATTGACTGAGGATCCTTCATATAGGTTATGTAAAGGAGATATAGAATC
The DNA here is from genome assembly GCA_013387265.2 of Cryptolaemus montrouzieri. Lineage (NCBI taxonomy): Eukaryota > Metazoa > Arthropoda > Insecta > Coleoptera > Coccinellidae > Cryptolaemus > Cryptolaemus montrouzieri. Next base: position 36,023,869 of record JABFTP020000103.1, read on the forward strand.
AATGGAACATGTTATGAGCGATTGCCCAGCTGTTGACAAAGTCAGGATCTAACAAATTGAAACTGACTGAGCTTATTAAGCTCTCACCCATAAAGCGTTTATCCTTTACAAGAAGGATGGAGCTCGTGGATGAAATTTAGGACAGAGTGTGCCACAATGGATCACTAGGTTGCAGTTGCTGGGCTGCTAGGTTAGATAAGTCATAAGTTATGTCTATCTAGGGCTTTAAGATTTTATTGTATTATTACAAGAGTATTTTCAGTATTCAGGCAATTAATCGATGATACAATGGAGAACATGTCGGCTCCAACTGACACTATCAGACAGGCAAAAAAACAAATTCTGTCCGAAAAATGAAAAGGAGTAGAGAATAAGTCCAGAAACTAAGAAAAAAATGGTAGAACGGAGAAACAAGGCTAGAGATGTTAACACGGAACCACATGAGATGAAGGTCATCAATAAGGAGATATCGAAAGCTATTCGGAACGATATAAGACAATACTTTTATAAACGAATACTCCGAACTATTGGGGTAACAAAGGTGTGAGGGTCATGAGGAAACAAATCATGAATGGTAAGAAAGAAATATTTCAGCTTAAAGACGAGAACGGTAGTATAGTGGATAGAGATTAACTAGTACAAATAGTAGAAGTATTCTTCACAGCCCTATATAAGTCTCAAATAGATCAGACGAGAGAGGAACCACTAAAAAAGATACAAAACCAAGGTTCCCAAGAAATACCCGATATACTCTGTGATGAATTATACCAAGAACTTCATCAAATGAAAAATAACAGGGCTCCTGGATAGGATGAGGTTAAAATGGAAGCTATAAAGCAAGGAGGACCAATATTGATGAAGAAGATCATACAACTCTTCAATCTATGCCTACATAATTATAAAATTTCAATCTCATTGAACGACTCACTTACGATAATCCTCTTTAAGAAAGGAGACAAGACAAGGCTAGAAGACTACAGGCCAGCTTGCTTTATCATCTTTACAAGTTGTAAACCAGAATTATAACAAATAGACTAGCATCGAAAATTGACCTCTACCAACCAAGGGAACAGGCTGGATTTCGAGCTCGTTACGGCACTAACGACCACATACAGTGCTTGAAAACCTTGATCGGAAATACTTTTGAATATAATAGACCTTTATTCCTGACATTACTTGATTTCCACAAAGCGTTTGATACGGAAGAATTAACGGCCATAATGAAAGCATTGAATGAATGCCGAATCGATCCTCGATACACAAGTTTCATCAAAAATATATACAGCAATGTCACAACAACGATCAACCTTCACTCCCAGACGAAGAAAATCAAAATAGGAAGAGGCGTTTGACAAGGTGATACTTTATCGCCTAAATATTCATCACTGTCCTAGAGTATGCTGTCAAAAGATGGAATTGGGAAAACTAGGGCATCAATATCGATAGAGAAAGACGCAATATAGGCGGTTGGATGAGGATAAATTTCGAAAGAACAAATATGATGACTTATCTAGTCCCCAGTGTGCTATTGTGTTGACAACAATCAGATACAAACGTCCATAGCTACATATATCTGGGGCATGAAGTGAAAATCGATAGAGACAACCAAACAGAAGAACTACTCATAAAAAAAACATTAGGATAGGCAGCATATGGTAAACTTCAACAGCAATATTCCGATCAAACTGTACAGAGGCTTTAAACATGTATGTTCTACCCGTTCTAACGTGCATCGGCACGAAAACTACAAAAATACAACGCAGGATGGAACGATCGATGCCAGGAATAAGTCTAAGAGACATAATTCGAAACGAGGAGATTCGCAGAAGGACAGGTGCGGATGATGTTTTGGAAAGAGTGGCAGGAGCAAAGTGGAGGTTGGCAAGACACATTGCAAGATCGAACGACGGAAGGTGGAGGAAGAAAATTCTGGGATGGCGACCAAGCAGATAAGCGGAGCCGAGACCGACCTCCAACCAGATTGACCGATGACCTGAAAATAACCCACACCAATTTGATGGCAACCGCACAGAATAGAGAAAAATGGAAATGCCTTAGGAAGGCCTAAGTTCAGCAATGGATTCAGGGCTGAATGATAATGATAATGATGATTTCCATTTAAAAACTGAATTTCTGCTTTGTATCACAAAAATCGACCAAAGTTTGTAACATTTCAATTGAAAATTTTAATAATATCAACCGTTCACTTTTAATTTTTTCTAACTGCAAAACAAAGCTTTATGGAATGTTACTGTGAAACATGCAGAATGATATCCAAATAAGTTAAAGAGATGAATCCGGTCGCATTGAGAAGTAGTCGAATTACATTTTCGTGTAACTTATACCTGAACCTCCATCGGATGTACAAAATCTCTGGAACTGCTCTGATCACCACATCGAAGCAAGTTGATCTTGGAGTTATCGTCTCTAATGACCTAACGTGGACTGATCATATTCAAAGTATTTGTAGCAAGGCTTCTAGACTTTCGTTTCTGCTTCAGAGATCTTTCGAAGGTTGTCAGCCCAAAACTTGTAGTCTCTTATATAAAACTTATATTCGTCCATTATTGTAATTTGCAGGTCCTGTGTCGTCTCCCATTGACAATTACGAGACGAATTCTCTCGAATCTATTCAGCGGAGGATAACAAGAATTCCGTATGGGCGTCGGCGGCCAAGTTATTCCGAACGCCTCAAAATATTCGATCTTCAACCTTTCTATAATAGACGGCTTCGAGGTGATCTTATTATTGTCTACAGGGCCTTGAATAACAGGTTCGGTGCAGATTTATTTCCAATTTTAACGATCAATCACAACAGATGTCTACGAGGCCACAGCCTGAAATTATATCGAGAAAACTTCAAATCCATCCCAAGACAGAATTTTCTTTCCAATCGTGTCTTTACGGCATGGAATGATCTACCACCACATGTAATTTCTTCTACTTCTGTCAATGCTTTCAAGAATGCCTATGATTCATGGATATTATCTGAAACAGGCAACTGAAGATTTGTCAGTACCTACAACATGTTTTTGATAAGCAATTATTGTATTTCATTTGAGTTTTCTGTAGGTAGGTTAAATACTTGATCTACTTGCTTTTGAGAATCTATTTATTTTGTTTTCACCAGATTAGAATAGCCTAACCTATTTTGCAAGTCATTTTGTATTACTTTGTTTTCACTGCTTTGCAACCTGTTAGACATAATGTATATTATGATATAGGCATCACGCCTCAACTCTAATTTATATTGAATAATAATAATAATAATAAAAAAAATGAGTTTCACGTATAAAATTCGCAAGCCTAACCCTGAAACAATTTGTTTTCTTTACAAGTCCCTTAAGAGAACGGATATAATTCGCTATCTTTTTTGATCAGTTCTCCCGCGAGACTCAAAGCCTCGCGTCTGGAGACAAAGCGAATTCTATTAGAATTCCGGAAAAGCGACTTCCGTAAATTCATCAACTCACCTCTTCGGCCTGCTGCAGGATGGCCACTCTGGACCAGCCGAATTTCCGCATCAGTTTGATCCTCGTGGGGTTGTGAACCGTGGCAGACGGATGTGTTCTGAACAGCGTCGGAAAACGGTTGCGGTCCGAGAGAGCGGGAGAACTGGCGCCGTAGCATAACTGGAACAGAACAGAGATCGATGTTGGTTTTTTTAAATTGCTGCTTTCGGGACACGGGGTTGTTGAACAGGAAAACGGAATGTTGTCGGGGATTTGTAGGGGCGCGCTGCTCGATTCGGTAAACAGCGGAATATGTGGAATTCAGATTCATTGAAATGAATGTTTTCGAAAGTTTGCCCATTAAAAATATTTCTGAAAATCTAATGAACCGGCCTGGGGTTTGAAAGATGATTATTTTATGTAAAATATGGGCATATTTTACGTTGCGCAACCAATTTGTTTGAAAATATGTATTCTGAAGCGTCTTGAACAATATTTTCTGAAGATTTTTCCACTTATTTTTCGCGTATAGGATGTGTAACAGTCCGAATTCTCGAATTAATCATTTATATTTTTTAAACTAAGTTTTCATAATTTCATTAATGATTCAATCCTATTTCATCAAGTTAAATATTCAAACAGTTTGAAATTCGAATCAAGAATCTACAGATAATGATACCCAACGAAAATTATAGTTATATCCGTAAGGCGTCGCTGGTATTGATCTGGGTTGTTCACGGGAATTGTAAGTCAGTACTTGAAAGAAGATCGTTTTCTCGTGTCTGTGGGGGAAAGGAAAGCAGTACTCATTCTATGTTTCATTTCAACTTTATTGTTGTGAAGATAATAATTTCGCCTTCTCATTAGTTTTTTTTTAAATCAATAGTTTTTCATAGAGTCTATATAAGTTCGGAATTCATTAGATTCGCTCTTTTTCCATTTAGAAATCTTTGGAATCGTTTGTGATTTTAATGGAGCTGTGTTGTAGCGATTGGAGTGGATAATTTTCAGAAAAAAAAGTATTCCTCTAATTTTATGGATAAATTCCAATCGTCTGGGGTGTTATAAGTAGTCGGTAATTTTGCCGGATTTCCTCGAAAACGAATTCAATTAGAGAGTGGAGAGATTTCGAATTTTCTTTCGTTATATTAACCTAGATCAATATCTACTATTCCAAGGGTAAGTCAAATTCATTCTGTTCATTTTAAAAATATATATTCGAGAGAAATGGTATTGTTACAGATTTTTTTCATCATCAAGTCACGAGTTTTCATCATTATGCCACCTAGGGTAATCATTTTGCGAACCATTTTTAGCCAATAAAGTAACCTGTAAGCTGTAAGATACAGGAATACCAGAAAACCTATAAAACACTACCCAACAATCGTGAAAGTTCAGTCCTAAAAGCTAAGTGTTATTCTTTATGATCCATTTCGTCTCTTCTATCTTCATTATTCGTTGACTGAGCTATATCATTGAGTTTCATTTTGTTGGAAGCTTAGATTGTTCAAAATTGAAAATAAGTACTTATGTGGTTTGAATTCATGTCGTCTGAGACTCCTTTATTGTAATTGGTTAAATTTTGTAGTTAAGTTTTTTTTTTTGAATTGTGGAGGCCGTTACTTGATGTAGATCCATGATATAAATGAGATAAAAACACAAGATTTAACTTCAATCTACACTTCATTTGAAAAAATTCGACGACGTTTCGCTGACACAGCAGCTTTATCAGGAATGACAAACAGAATGAAGAGTATGGTATCATAAACAAATCGTAGAACAAGTTGGATGAATAACAGGAAAATCCACACCGAGCCATTGTACAGTTAGTATGAAAGGTAATTAAAAACTAATTAAACAAGTTAAGTAGGGGTGAATGATTCACATCTACCTGCTCATTCAGAAGCTTGTCCGAATGTTTGCATCTATTTATTTCTAATGCTTCTAGGAGATCTAATTTTAAACTTTTGATTTTATATGTAATATGTCAAAGCTTTTATTGAATGAATGGTTTTCTTTTATTAAGTGGTTTGAATAATTTGAATCAGATTTATTTTTATCGAAGCTACGTTTATGTTCAGATGTTCTTATGCCAAAACTCCTGTAGATCCTACCGATATAAATTTTATCACAAGAACCGCAATTGAGTTTATAGATTTCTGATTTACTTGATTTTTCAACACGAGATATATTATTCTTTTTAATATATTTACCTAAGTTATTAGAAGTTTTGAAAGTTATATTAAGATTTTGTTTGACGAGAAAGGATTTAATATTTGTACTTGCAGAACTGCAGAATGTTAAACTGTTGAATATTTTATAGTCTTTATGAATAGGATATACTTCATTTATTGCTTTCTGATACAGTTTTTCACGAATGATTAGATCTATCATATCCGGATTATATGAATTATTAATGGCTATCTGTTTGATGATGTTTAACTCTTCATTATAATCTTCTACTGATAAAGGTAAATTGAGTAACCGATGTACCATGCTGTTTAAAGCTGCAACTTTGTGTTGAATTGGATGTAATGAGTAGTTATGTATAATTGTATCAGTATGTGTTGGTTTACGAAAGACCGAAAAAACATGATTATTATTTCGTTTAGTGATTTTCAAGTCCAAAAATTAATGGAATCGTTCTGTTCAATTTCTATCGTGAATATAATGTTCAAATGGATGGAATTAATGAAATTAAGAAGTAAGTCTAATTGACGAGTAGTTCCAATGAAACATACTAAGATGTCGTCAACATATCTATACCAATAAAGAAATTTGGAAATGAGTGGATGTGTATGAATTTTCTGTTCAATATTATTCATAAAAATCTCTGCTAAAAGTGGACTCAAATGATTTCCCATGATCAAACCATTTTCACTACTGTAATAGATGTTGTTGAAAGAAAAATAATTTTGTTCAATGCAAACGTCCAACAGATTCTGATTTAATTATGTGGTTAACATGATTCGAATTCAACATGTTTTCGATTAATATTTTGACATCACCTGGAGGAACACTTGGGTATAAATTCTCAACATCAAACGAAATAAGTTTTGCGTTAGGTGGTAGGTTAACGTTTTTTATGTTATTTATCAATTCGAAAGAATATTTTATAGAAAATTTTGATTTGAATGAACAATAATTTTTAATGATATCTATAATATTATTTCTGCGAGCAATAAAGGTTTTGGAGGACGAATTTGCTTTTTCAGAAATACAATTTAAATTCCACGCTAAAACGTTAGAATAGTAATGGTGTTTGTCTAAGATGTCATATTCTCATGAACATTTGACGACTTTCGTCTAATTGTTCGATTCTGATACATAATTTGAATTATTCTGTGCAACAGTCATGAATTTTAATAGCTTTCCATGGTGTGCAGTTCGAGCTTGTAATAATACATCAATAAAAACCCGAAAAAATATTTGTTAACGTTCCAATAAAGAAAAGAGTTAAAATATGTAGCTAGATCTTGCAAGGCGAGAACCAGCAGCCATATCATCAAATTAAAGGCCTATTGCTATTTCGACTTATGTCACGAAAGTCTTGGGACAAAGTTTTTCATGCATAGTTCCTGCAATTCGTGGAAGATCTAGTTGCCGTGATCAACAGATGTCATTTATGATTTATATTGAATCTTTCTTATTTACTTATTTCTTAATTTCATTAATTCCATCCATTTGAACATTAAATTCACGATAGAAATTGAACAGAACGATTCCATTAATTTTTGGACTTGAAAATCACTAAACGAAATAATAATCATGTTTTTCGGTCTTTCGTAAACCAACACATACTGATACAATCATACATAACTACTCATTACATCCAATTCAACACAAAGTTGCAGCTTTAAACAGCATGGTACATCTAAAGAGTTAAACATCACCAAACAGATAACCATTAATAATTCATATAATGCGGATATGATAGATATAATCATTCGTAAAAAACTGTATCAGAAAGCAATAAATGAAGTATATCCTATTCATAAAGACTATAAAATATTCAACAGTTTAACATTCTGCGGTTCTGCAAGTACAAAAATTAAATCCTTTCTCGTCAAACAAAATCTTAATATAACTTTCAAAACTTCTAATAACTTAGGTTAACATATTAAAATAATAAATTCGTGTTGAAAAATCAAGTAAATCAGGAATCTATAAACTCAATTGCAGTTCTTGTGATACAATTTATATCGGTAGGATCTATAGGAGTTTTGGCATAAGAACATCTGAACATAAACGTAGCTTGATAAAAATAAATCTGATTCAAATTATTCAAACCACTTAATGAAAGAAAACCATTCATTCAATAAAACTTTGACATATTACATATAGAATCGAAAAGTTCGAAATTAGATCTCCTAGAAGCATTAGAAATAAATAGATACAAACATTCGGACAAGCTTTTGTGAGCAGGTAGATGTGAATCATTCACCCCTACTTAACTTTTTTAATTAGTTTTTAATTACCTTTCATACTAACTGTACAATGGCTCGGTGTGGATTTTCCTGTTATTCATCCAACTTGTTCTACGATTTGTTTATAATCCCATACACTTCATTCTGTTTCTCATTCTTGATGAAGCTGCTGTGTCAGCGAAACGTCGTCGAATTTTTTCAAATAAAGTGTAGATTAAAGTTAAACCTTGTGTTTTTTATCTCAGTTAAGTTTTTGTTTGCATTAGATACCTTGATTATAGTTAGTAATTTATTAGTCAGTTACTGTGATTTCGATAATTATTTTGTAATGCAGCTAGTTGAATGAAATGATGAGTATTATTCCTGAGGCTATATCTAGGACGTAGATTATAGACGAAGATCTCACACACTGAGATAAAGGGACTCTGATCTAGCTAGCATAGGTAATTTATAGGTAGTTTCAATTGTAATTTCATTTCATTTAACCTTGCTATAATTTAATGTCATCCAACTTCATTATTTGAAATTATTATCCCAAATAAAATTGAAATATTTTCCAATTTTAGATATTCTTGAAACAAAACCATTACAGATGTTTGGAAACGAGAATTGATATTCTATAGAAATATTTCTCCCAATTCATTCAGGGGCGGGTATAGAGTCTGATAAGAAAAAATTATATTGTTCGTAGCAGAATAAGAAAACCCTTATTTGATGAGTTTGAAGGTTACATAGGAAACGTACCCTTGTTTTCATTACAACAATAGCATTATGCAATGAATACATGCATATGAGCAGCTGTAAGTACAGAAATAACCACTATCAATATAAGTGTGGAAAGCGGGAACCGAATATGTTTTGTATACTTTAACAATGCACGGTTAAATCGGCAATTCTGAAGGATATCAGAAAATAGGGAAAATATTTTCTTTAGAGGTAGAGATGAAGCAGGATATATGTTCTGGATGTATTTTTGGCTGGTCTGACAGATATTACTTATTCAAGGTCACATCTAGCTGATGTAAGAAATTCTAGGATATCTGGAAATGAAAAATACTGGATGATGAAAAATGGTGATCATTCTCGATATAGCATTCACATTTGGCAGTCACGTTTACTAGCACAAACTCTACAAAAACATTGCACTATCTTATAAATTTAGAACCTATCGAAGCAGATGTATTTGATTTCTGTTTGTCATCTCCATAAAAATACGCTTTTACAATATATTTCAGTTATATATAAAATCAATTGCTGTTCGTTAGTCTCGCTAAAACTCGAGAAAGGCCGAACTGATTTTTCTTGTCTTGGTCTGAAAACGTTCGTGGAGGTTTAAAAAGCAGGAAAAATTCGAATTACTGCTGGGAAATCTATAAAAATAGCCCTTTATTATTTCCCAAACGTTTTCTAAATAAAATGTAGTAGTTTGAACTTTAGTGCTATTAAATAAGGTTAATATTAAATTATAATCACTCACTGTTATCCAAGTAATGTAGGTGTGTACCTAACGTTAAAGAGTGAATTTGCAATTTATTACCGCTGCAAAAAGTTTAAATTCAATCATATCTATCAAATTAGTCTTCGCGTGCGCGTTGGATGATCAAATGTCACGTTCCGAAACTAAACAAAAGTGAATCGCTAACGCGACAAAATTGCAATCACAAAATGTAATAGATCAGTAGTAGTACTGATATCTAATTTCGTCCGCTTCGCAAAACTTAATTTCAGTTAACTTAAGTTTTTAAACATTGATAAATCTTAAGTTTTGTTACAAATTGAATTTCTGAACACAACCATCATATTTGACATTAGATTGTCAATCTATCCTGTCGCACTTCATTACACGGAAAAAAGTATTACGATATCTATGAGTGTATCCTTTCATCTTTGATAGTGAAGATTACCGCTAAGTGCGCGAGAACTTTCTTTTTTTGTGATCTTTTGTGATAGCGACAAATAATGTGCTCTTCTTTTATTGACATTCTAGGATAGTAACAGTTTACTGCTAATTTAGCGCGAAATTTCCTCCTTCTTCTTCTTCTTCTTTAAATAGGACGATGTCCTGTTTTTCTGTTACAGCCCCTGCTTTGAACCGGAGCTCCAGCACTCATGCCATCGCTTTTTTCGGCCTTCCTATGGGTCTTCTAGTGTTGGGTTTTTGTGTTTTTGCTCACTTCGCCATACGTTCGGGGCCCATTCTGTCTACGTGATCTCTCCATAGGCGTCGACGTGCTCTTGTCCACCTCACCACATCTTGGACACCCAGCTCCCTTAGCGTATCCTCATTCCTTATTCTATCTCTGCGTGTAATACCTCTTATAGCTCTTAGTGTTCTCATCTCTGTTGTCCTAATTAGTTGTTTTGTTTTTGTTGTCTCAGCTCTTATCTCAACCGCATATGTCATCACGGGTCTCACACAGGTTTTATAGATTCGGACTTTGCTTTCTGTGCTTATGTAACTCCGCCTGGGTTGTCGACAATGGGTGAATTGAGTAGCCCAAAGTCGACTTCACTGCCGGTCCCAAGTCCGGATAAAGGAGGAGGGTTGAAGGGCCAAGGTTAGCTCCCTACCATTCTATAAAAAACTAAAATTGCTCAAAGAACTGTTACAACAGCCTCGGATGGCGAAATTTCCTTACTTTGATTAATTACAATCTACGATGCCGAGGAGAAGAAGACCTGACTTGGGTCGTCGTAGTCAATCAAATGTGCGAAAAGCTACCTCACGTGCTAACCGCACTGATGATCAGAGAGGGACAGATCAAGAAAATAGTCGTATTGTTATGTCAGAAATGCATTATTTAGTGATTAACAATGAAGTAGATAGGCTTAGAATGCAACGAGTTCGTGCACATCAACACAACAACAGCAAGCACGACATAATGAAATTGAGCGAATCCGCAGACGCAGTGCTCCTGTAATTCTTGAACGGACTGCATTCCACTATGATTCAGGAATTGATTATTGTGCCGCCAAATCGTGAACAATTGGGGGAATGATAATAATTTGTAAATATTGTAGGGTTCATGAAGGGGCCGCAACAATAGAAGAGGGTATATGAAATATGGTCCCTCGATGAAAAGTCTATTGGGATAGTAACAACGAAACACATATTCTTCGAATGTCCCGCTTATACTGAATACCTTGGGCACTGAAATATTCAGCGCCCAGATGATCCAGAAGGCCAGCCACAAGAGTCTTAAAAGCTTCATCAAAAAATTCTTCCAGACACAAAACAAAGTAATACAACACGGCAAGCACAATTGATCAAACAGCCTGAGTGCAGCCCATAAAGGCGCCGTGTTAGAAGACGAAGAAATAAATGGTGAAACTACTGGCAAAGTAATATTGTCACAATTGGTCCCACCAGCAGATCCTTTGAACCCTTTATCTTCTGGAATTGGAAATGATTCTAACCACTTCTTGGCCAACATTCAGAAGTAATATAGCTGTTTTCAGATCGTTTGGCGCTACACATATTATACAGGACTATTTCATGCCCATTTTCTAGGTATTATACCATAATATTTTTCTATAATATTCAAGTTTGTATCAAAATATATATCGGAAATAATTATTGGACAAATCTTCAAAAATCACTGCACAAGAACGGAAGGTGCTAGAGTGGTGGCGCTAGTTTCGTTTAGAAAGACAGATCGTGTACTTTGCGGTCTCAAACATGTCTTGGTTCGGTGGCAGCGTGCGTTTGTTGTAAAGGCCTTTATCATTATCGCGACGCAGCGTGCCTTCCGCACGAAATATCGTTTGAACTCTTCAAGGAGTGTTACCAACCGAAAAAAAATCTTGGCGTGGATGCTAAAATTCCGATCAACAGAATCTCCACTAAATGTAAGGAGAATCCGCCCGCCTATTACCGTCAGAACCCCTAAAAACATCCCTCGAGTGAGGGCGTCAATTGAGAAGTCTCCATCGCGTTCGGCACGCGAACATGCTTTTACTCTTCAGATTTCGGCACGAACAGTGAGACGAATTTCATATACTGATCTTGGCTTACGCGCATACAAGATCATGGTTGCACAGGAATTGTCCCAGACGGATTGGGGAAGGCGTGTGGAATGTTGTCAGGCAATCCTTCAACATGTGCCTCCCACTAGGATCTTATGGACGAGCGACGAAGCTCATTTTCATTTTTCATGGTGCGTGAATAAGCAAAATTTTCGCAACTGGGCACGAAAAAAAAACCTCGAGAACTTCACCAAAGCCAAAAAGTCGCTGTTTGGTGTGCAGTATAGAAGGTAGGCATCATTGAGCCTTACTTTTTTGAAGAGGGTGGCGTTACAGTTACCGTGAACTCTGACCTGTGGCATGCTTGAGAAATTTTTGCGCCCGAAAATCGAGGAATTGGGTGAAACCTTCGACCAACAGAGCTTCTGGTTCTAGCAAGATGGTGCCACTGCGCATACAGCCCGTCGACCACTATCAATCCTTCAGGAGATGTTCCCTGGGCAGGTTGTCTTCTGCGGGAAATATTTCAGTGGCCCCCACGCTCCCCTGATTTGAGACCCTGAGACTTTTTTCTGTGGGGCTATCTCAGCGGTGAGGTTTTTAAACATCGTCCAAGGACCATTGATGAGCTTAAAGCCGCCATTGAATAAGAAATTAAGGAGATAACCCCTGTCACTCTCATCATTTTAACGATATCATTTTCAAAACTGAACTGAAAAAGCACATTATAGAAGCTTTCTGCCGAAAAAATTTTTTTTTTGTAAATACACTCCCCATAAAATTGTCGCTTCACCCCACTTTTACGACAAAATTATATAAACTTTTAGGTTGGTCATTCAAGAGTCGCTTGGTAACTTTCAGAGGTATAAAATAAGAAGTTATCATTCAAAAGTGATGAGTTTATGATGGAAAATATCAACAATTTTCGAGTTAATGAAAAATTAAAAAATTCTATCATCTTCAAACATTCGGGAAGAGTCCAATCAACTAGCATCGAATAGTTACTAATCATTCTCAAAATCGAGTGTTTCCTCCCCGGGCCCTAACTACTGCCAGTATACGTCTCGAAAACCTCTCAGACAGATTTTGGATGTACTCTTGAGTCACTGAATTCCTAATTTCAGGAAGTAGATTTTCTTGTTGTTGGAGTATTCTACAGGGCATCCTACGTTGCTGAATTTGCCACCCCATGTTGTCCCAAACATGTTCTATGGGATTCAAGTCGGAACTTCAGCCTGGCCCACTTATATTATCAATTTCGACATTTTGCAGAAATTCTGTAACTACTCTAGCTGCATGAGGCTGAGTATTATCATCATATAAAGGAAATTTTTGCCAACCAATGGGCCAAAGTGTACAACATGGGGTTCAAGGATATCTGCGATATATCTGGCCGCTGTCATTCTTCCATTATTCACTAGGACTAACTCAGTTCGACCATGGAAAGAAAAGCCTCCCCACATCATTACTGAGCCTCCTCCGTAGTTTTCGGTTTGCCGGATATTGCATTGGCTGATACCGTTCCCCAGGTCGTCTGTATACAGGCATGCGTCTATCATTTGATACTAGACATAACCTGGACGTGTCGAAAAAGAGAACAGTCGACCATTCTGGAATATCCCAATTTGCATGTTTCCTCGCAAACTGAAGTCGTGAAACTCCATTCTCTCTGGTGAGACGCGGGCCGGTAGAACCCACCCTTGGTCTGATATCGTCTTCTCTGAGCCTGTTCCTAACAGTCTGCAATGAAATATGCACATTTCTGGAAAGTGCAAATTCATTTTGTAGCATTCCAGCCATACAGTGCCGAACTCTTACTGCGAAGCGAACGATCATCAACTGGTGTTGTTATTGAAATAGTGCTTTGGTTAACATTCAACAAGTTAGCCACGTAACGTTGGCTTCGCCTCTCCTCTAGAAGTGTTACAATTCTCACCACTTCATGAGCACTCAAATAGCATACAGGACTTTGAGAAGCCATTACTATAAATTGAAAGATTCGAAAATCAACAAGAAACACAGAAAACTTGCATTAATTTAGCGTGAAAAGTGAAGAGAAATTGAATGAATACTGATAGTGGAATAAACTCATTCCTGTTTCAGACGTGTTCGTGGAAACAAATATTACTACATAGATAAGTTTTTTCCTCATATTTCCAAAAACATATGTTGACAAAGAAACTGCGATCGAGCTACTTAATCGATTGTGGAATTCAGAATACCAGGTGATGCGACAATTTTTGTAGTGTGTGTATCTAGGACAGTGTTTCTACCAACCCTTCAAAAAGTTGGAGTCCTTTTTCAAGTCATTACCTCATCCTCCTCCTGAGAGTAGGTAGATTGAGACCCAGATTGAAACACACACACATTCATTCAAATTTCGGCATCAGCGAATTAATCTGCAGGGGTTCAACACGAGAAACTCGGCTTCAAAAAACCCGGCAGTATGTTCAAATTACTAAGATTACTAAGATAAGGTATTCTAGTTTTCAATAAAGTACACACACATACACACACAAACACACCCGCCCACACACACGCACACGCACACGCACACGCACACCCACACACACACACACACAACTACGACGACCAGATATTTTCATACAGGGGGCATCCAGAAAGCGAAGATTACACACAATCATCAGCGAATTCATCTGCAGGGGTTCCACACGACAAACTCCGTCGACCGGGGATTCCATACAAGGGTATCTGAACTAGCGACCTATGGAGGGTACGAAATCCATACAAGGATATCCAGAAAGCGACGTTTCCTTACAGTTATCAACATATTGATCTGTAGAAGATCCACATCAGACACTCCGACTACCACATAATTCCAAATACAGGGGGCACCCAAAAGCGATACCTCCACCAATTACTAGCGAATTCATCTGTAAGGGTTCCACACGAGAAACTCCGACTACCAGAGAATTCCATACAGGAGGTATACAGAAAGCGACGCTTCAACACAATCATCAGAGAATTCATCTGTGGAGGTTTCACACGAAAAACTCTGATGAACAGAGGATTTTGTATAGGAGGAATCCAGAAAGCGACGTTTCCAAGCAGTCATCAGCAAATTCATCTACAGGGGTTCCACATGACAAACTCCGACGACCAGAGGATTCCATACAGGAGAAATGCAAAATATTATCCATCAACGTCCAAACCGTCTACAGGGGAATTTAAGAAACAAGTCGTCTTCATCCACGATCCGTCATCAGACTTCAAACTACATGCGAGAAGCACAAGACTTATACGAGAATATACTAGATTTCCATTTCGGTCAGGGGCGTATCTGAATTGCTATCACCTGCTCAGGTAACTGCTTTAACAGAAGACGCTCAAAAAAAATTACCATTAACCCGAAAAGCAGTCATTCATCCCAGCATCAGTCATAGCAGAAGACCGTAATCACGTGTAGAGTAATTCCGCAGGATCAATCGTTTGGATTGTAGAAGTATTTTATTGGTTGAAGATTTCTTTCATTAGAGAATTCATTTATTTATTTCAAATAGGACGAATTCAAAATTAAAATTATTGTGTATCGACAGTTTATGTATCGGGTCTACAGAATTTACACTATGTATTGCGGATAAAAGTTGACGAGTTCCCTGAATTTATGGCTTAAGATACTTGCTAAAAACTATTTTTAATAACTTGAACTGAAGCAGAAGAAATGAAAAAATTCATCAAGAATGTAGTTTTCGAAAAAACAATTGAAACTCGCTTAATAGTTTTTTATCAGCACAGCGGGACGTGATTCAGTTAACCTTTTACTAAGCTGCCATTAAGTTCATAAGCAAGCGTATAATTCCACCATATAAAATAACTTACACGAATTCAGTGTGGATTTCATAAGGTGGTGCAATGATTCAGCAATTCGACTCGTTTTGAACGTTCCATATTACGCATCGGAATCAAGAGGGATTCACTCGTCCTCGTCGCGTTTTCCGGAGCGTGATTTCGTGGCGCAGCCAGCGACGAATACAAATGAGTCTTCTTGAATTGGAATTAATAGGTGAATTCCACTTCAATTAGTACGTGGAACAGTTTGAACATTTCGGGACTACTGAACTATCTTCCCAGGGATTAATTTGCTGGGCCAACTACGCCGAATCGTCTAAGTGAATGCATTAGGTTTCCGTTGATTAGTAGCAAGGGGTTTGAGGGTTTGTCAATATGGCGGAAATTTGGAGAACACTATCCATTGATTGGGAGTTACACAGCTCTCTGTGGAGGAGTTTCAACTCCCGTTTCAGGTTATTAGTTCTTTTGTTGCCTCTCAGATTCGGTGGGATTTTCGTCTTCAATATACCAAGTGGATAGGAGTGAATGGAGATAAGAAAATAGGAGTTCTCTTAGCACCATTCTGTATAAAATTGAGACGAGAATATTGAGGAACAAGTATGATTTTCACGGAAGTTATATAAAGAAATTGATACAAACGAAAACAATTCAATTAGAATCTTTCTACTAATTTATTGAGACATTCTCACTTTTGAAAAACTATAAACCGAAAGATTTCCAGTATAAACTTTTTTGATGAATTCTTTGATGTAACTGTGTTTCATTTTTAAATCACTATAATTCGATTGGTTGATCCTGTTGTTGGTAGCTTCTATGATAATATTATGATGTCTGTTCAAAATATAATGTCGTCCCGAGAGCATATTGTAATACAATAGCCATGATGACTGATTTTGAGAAAGTAACTAACGATGTTTTGACGCATCAACTTCATCCAAAATGAATATTATTTCTGAGATAAAAAACAAGGTTTAACTTTAATCTACACTTTATTCAAAAAAATTCGACGACGTTTCGCTGCCACAGCAGCTTTATCAAGAATGAAAAACAGAATGAAGAGTAAGGTATTATAAACAAATCTTAGAACAAGTTGGATGAATAACAGGAAAATCCACACCGAGCCTTTGTACAGTTAGTATGAAAGGTAATAAAAGCTAATTAAACAAGTTAAGTAGGGGTGAGTAATTCACATCTACCTGTTCATTCAAAAGCTTGTCCGAATGTTTGTATCTATTTATTTCTAATGCTTCTAGGAGATCTAATTTTGAACTTTTTGATTTTATATGTAATATGTCAAAGTTTTTATTGAATGAATGGTTTTCTTTTATAAGGTGGTTTGAAAAATTTGAATCAGATTTATTTTTATCGAAGCTACGTTTATGTTCAGATGTTCTTATGCCAAAACTCCTATAGGTCCTACCGATATAAATTTTATTACAAGAACCGCAATTGAGTTTATAGATTCCTGATTTACTTGATTTTTCAACACGAGATTTATTATTTTTAATATGTTTACCTAGGTTATTAGAAGTTTTGAAAGTTATATTAAGATTTTGTTTGACGAGAAAGGATTTAATATTTGTACTTGCAGAACCGCAGAATGTTAAACTGTTGAATATTTTATAGTCTTTATGAATAGGATATACTTCATTTATTGCTTTCTGATACAGTTTTTACGAATGATTAGATCTATCATATCCGGATTATATGAGTTATTAATGGCTATCTGTTTGATGATGTTTAACTCTTTATTATAATCTTCTACTGATAAAGGTAAATTGAGTAACCGATGTACCATGCTGTTTAAAGCTGCAACTTTGTGTTGAATTGGATGTAATGAGTAGTTATGTATAATTGTATCAGTATGTGTTGGTTTACGAAAGACCGAAAAAACATGATTATTATTTTGTTTAGTGATTTTTAAGTCCAAAAAATTAATGGAATCGTTCTGTTCAATTTCTATCGTGAATTTAATGTTCAAATGGATGGAATTAATGAAATTAAGAAATAAGTCTAATTGACGAGTAGTTCCAATGAAACATACTAAGATGTCGTCAACATATCTATACCAATAAAGAAATTTGGAAATGAGTGGATGTGTATGAATTTTCTGTTCAATATTATTCATAAAAATCTCTGCTAAAAGTGGACTCAAATGATTTCCCATGATCAAACCATTTTCACTACTGTAATAGATGTTGTTGAAAGAAAAATAATTTTGTTCAATGCAAACGTCCAACAGATTCTGATTTAATTATGTGGTTAACATGATTCGAATTCAACATGTTTTCGATTAATATTTTGACATCACCTGGAGGAACACTTGGGTATAAATTCTCAACATCAAACGAAATAAGTTTTGCGTTAGGTGGTAGGTTAACGTTTTTATGTTATTTATCAATTCGAAAGAATATTTTATAGAAAATTTTGATTTGAATGAACAATAATTTTAATGATATCTATAATATTATTTCTGCGAGCAATAAAGGTTTTGGAGGACGAATTTGCTTTTTCAGAAATACAATTTAAATTCCACGCTAAAACGTTAGAATAGTAATGGTGTTTGTCTAAGATGTCATATTCTCATGAACATTTGACGACTTTCGTCTAATTGTTCGATTCTGATACATAATTTGAATTATTCTGTGCAACAGTCATGAATTTTAATAGCTTTCCATGGTGTGCAGTTCGAGCTTGTAATAATACATCAATAAAAAACCCGAAAAAAATATTTGTTAACGTTCCAATAAAGAAAAGAGTTAAAAATATGTAGCTAGATCTTGCAAGGCGAGAACCAGCAGCCATATCATCAAATTAAAGGCCTATTGCTATTTCGACTTATGTCACGAAAGTCTTGGGACAAAGTTTTTTCATGCATAGTTCCCGCAATTCGTGGAAGATCTAGTTGCCGTGATCAACAGATGTCATTTATGATTTATATTGAATCTTTCTTCTGTCAAAAGTCTGAATAGGTTCGTTGAAATGGCGTATAAATTAGAACCTCGAAGAAGTATTTGCAATTTAGTTGGGCGAGATCCTAAGCGTGAACTCATCCAAATTTTTCGTGGTCAGAATATTTCTAAGACAACTATTTATCGGCTAATAAGTGAATGTGAACAAAAAATACCATGCTTGAATTTGCCAAAAAGTGGTCGACCGAAGGCTTTGAATGAAATCCGTAGAAACTGGCTCTTAGAAAGAGCGAGAGACAGAGTAGGAACATCATTACGAAAATTATTCAGAAGATTTCGTACTTTTCATGAGACAATAAGGCGAGAATTACTGAATGCGTAATGAAATACACCCAGAATCAATTTGAAAATATCCCCAGATGTTGCCGCACCTTAAGAAGAATTCACCTTGCAAATGACATAACCATAATTTTGGATGATGAAAAATATTTTACATTACCCCATTCTGAAATTACTTGTGATGCTGGTTTCTATACAAATACCATAGAAGACTGTCCAAACGAAGTAAAATTTAAAAAATAGAAGAAATCGGAAGACAAGGTTTTGGTTTGGTGTGCTATTTCTGAAGCTAGGGTTTCAAGACCATAGTGAGGCATGTGAGATGCGAAGCTGTAGATGCCAATCCATATACTGAAAGATGTGTCCCAAAATTGTTAGATTTCATCAATACCTATCACGCTGATGACGAAATAATGTTTTGGCCAGACTTGGCGTCTTCCCATTATGCGCGAGTTATGAGAGATCAGTTAGAGGCTAATAACATCCCATTTGTACCTCGCGGAGATAACCCCCCAAACGTTCCACAAGCAAGACCAATCGAACATTTTTGGGGTGTACTGACAAAGAAAATCTATGACAATGGATATGAAGACCGAAAAAGAAGAAGGTTTGAGACAGAGAATCTTTCAGAAGATACGAGAAATCGATGTGGATGTGGTCCGAAGACTGATGGGAGGTGTTCGGAGAAAAGTGCGGGCCGTTGATCAGAACGAGCCCCTATCAATCCTTTAAATACAATTTTATAGAGTTCAGATATGAGATGAAATCCTAATGATATAATCAATTCGATAAATTTTTTTCAGTAATTAATTTATCTATTCGATTATTTTCCCAAGATTTTTGTGATATACGTTATGTAATTTTTCAAAAGTGTTAGAAATTATTCTGTACAACTGTATTTCTTCCTCGATTAGAGTTAGAAGAAACATTGAGCAGCACGGTTTTATGTCCGGTAAATCGAGCACTAATAATTTAGTCGTTTTTTCACACCACATATTTGAAGTTTTGGATCGTACAGACCAAGTCGATGTTATCTATACTGATTTTCAGAAAGCGTTTGATAGGCTAAATCATCAGATACTTCTGCATAAGTTGAGGACCCGATTTGGACTTTCAGATGCCCTAAATCTACCTGCAATTTCAATAAAAAAAAAGTTCATATAAATATAGGTCCGTAAAAGCTTCGTTACGAAGCTACAGGGTGTTGAAATTTCCGGAAAAAATTGGTTTTTTCTTCAAAACTCCTGCAGCTTTTGAGATATTCAGCCCAAATTTGGAATGCAACTATTTTTTATAGCCTCCATCCATTACACGTCCTAAATTTTAACTAAAATTTACAAGGTGTCTTCTTTTCCGGAGCCATGTCTTTACTCTACTCTACGTCCAAACTCTATTTCCTCGAGATTTTCCTTCAAGACTGAATTTCTTCCGATGGTTCTTAGATAAAATTAGAGAAAATGTTCATTTTTATAGTGAAATAATGTTCACAGACGAGAATAAGTTTTCGAGAACGGCTATAACAAATATTCACAATAATCATTACTGGGTTGAGGAAAACCCCCATTTGATTGAAGAATCTAATCATCAAATCATCAAAAACAATTCTCACTAAATGTTTGGGGCGGAATAATTGGAAATTGTTTGATTGGGTCATTATTTTTGCCTATCAGACTAAACGGTCCCGCTTATCGGCAATTTCTTGAGTTACCTTTATTGCTCGAGGATGTGCATAATGTGGTTCATGTATGACGGGACACCAGCACATTTTCGTGGAGAAGCTAGAGAATTCTTGAATAATACATTCAACAACCGATGGATAGGTCGGGGTAGGCCAGAACCATGGCCACCTTGGTCCACAGACTTAAATAGTTTGGACTTTTTCTTAAGCGAATATCTCAGAAATTTAGTTTATACCACTCAAGTGAACACTGTAGATGATTTGAAAAATCGAATAATAACCTCTTGTGACTCGATAAGAAATACCCCAGAAATATTTCAAAGTTTATGTTGATATACTAGTGTGCTTTACTGTTACATCAAGACAACTCGATATTTTTCTGAATTCCATCAACAATATCGACATAAAAATCAATTTCAATTTAGAAATAGAAACAAACAATTGAATAAATTTTTAGACTGAACCACTACCAAAAAAATAACTGTTTTGCATTTGATATATTTCGAGAATTTATTTTCACGTATACTAGTGAGCTCATTAAGATCGCCTTTAAAATCTAAATAGCTAATATACTAAACGTCAAATATACAAAAATGCCTAATAAACTAAACGCCTAATATACTAAACGCAAAATATACTGACCGCCATTTTAACTTTACTGAACGTCTCACACATCCTTATGGTAATGCAGATTCCAGTATTGTTTTATTGATACTGACCTATCAAGCATACAAATTTCAATACTATTCACTACTATCTCAATTCAAAGAAAAACATTCAATTTGAAAATATCAACTTTCTCCGATTGCATAAGATGAAATTAAGAAAATTCCAGCATTGATTCAAAAGAACAAATTGTTCAATAACCCTTTAGGAATAGAAATTCAATTATCAACAACTCAATTATTAATTCACAATATCCCAAATTCTTAGTTCCAAAAGTATTAAATATATACTTAAATTAAAACAGCAAGATGGAATAATTATTTTTCAAGTATATTAATGAAATAGAAAATGAAGGTTCTTCTCAGATTGAAATATCTTGAGACTATCCAAAAGACAAAAGCGAGAAATTAGTAATCGAATAAAGGAACACTACTGAATACATAGAAATTTCACCTTATGTGATTGCCCTATACGTAACTATTTTGTATAGATTCAAATTGACCAAAATTCACACAATTTGCTTACCAGAAAGAACAAACATTTTCTGAATTGAGGTGTCCTTGTGAAAAGCAGATATGAGATTCACAAATTTGCAAATTACATTATGGACCCTCATATTTAATACAATAATGTTAAATCAGTTTCAGTAAAACTGTTTCTTTGAACTGTTAATTTTCTAGATCCTTAACTGTCGAGTTAGCAGTTGGTTTCGAGCAGTCAGCTTCTTGCAAACTTGCTTTCTATTCTTCAATTTTACTTCTCTTCAATTCAGTTTCTTGTGAAACTTTATAATATACTGACAAATGAAATGAAAGGATCAAATTACATTAAAACAATTCCATATTTCCATATTACATGATGAACATACTAATTTTACACAATAATATAAAATACCTATAGCACAACTATACAACAACCTATAACAAAAATTTTTAAATTACATAGCATTCTCCAAGTAGTAGTTGAATTTTTTCCAAAATATGATTCAAATAAGCAGCAGCATGTTTCCTGTGACTTTCATAAGTCTTGGATTGAAAGTTGTGGTTTTACAAAATGAAACTTCGTATGCAACTTGTACATATTCAAACATTGTTTCTCATTATTAGACACCTATGAAAGAGAAACTTTCAACTTCAAATCAATGAGGAATACCTGTCTTTCATTTAACAGCCTTGATAAAATATCCTGAAAAACAGTAAAAATCTGTTATGAATAGAAGGAACTCACAAGAAAACACCTTTTGTGCAAGTTGAAACGACAAAGAAGAATATCGCAGTATTCAGGAGTCAATCAAGTTCTGATGCCAACTATGAAAACAATCGATTTTGATTGTAAGAATCGTAGGTAAATTTCAAGCCCTCGACTTCAACTCTTTCCTTCAGAGATGTAAAACATTAACATATAACTTTCCTGTTATAACTCGATATTTTCTTTGCTTATTTTCATGATTGTACTATTTAGTGGTCCCACATAATTGGTTGAATATTATTTCATATTTTATTTTCCAACCTTTCTACAGTGGATCTATATTATACTACCTCTCGACAAATGGATTGTAACCTAAAACTAGGTATTTCAAGAATAATAAATATTAACTTTGTTTTGAAAATAACAGCTCACCTTCAAACCACTGACAAAATTATTATTCAACTAAATGAAATGAATTATACTTCTCATGTATTTCTTTCATATTTTCCAAATATATTAGGTTAGGTTTGCTTTCAAAGATACATAATTACAGAGTTTTGAGATCTTATTTTCTTTGGTTCGAATTTAAACATTGTTAAACACATTGAATCTCATTTACTTTTATATTTGGATAAGTGTAGAATAGAAACGTACTTCCTATTGAATAAACTGGAACGAAAATTCAATTTGAAATGGCACGGTCTTATTGACATCCAGTTTGAAATATTTTAATACAGATATAGCCTTTAGTGGATAGCTCTCAATATTCATATGATACATACTATGAATGACCTAACAGAACTTTATCGAGTTCCTTTCAGAAAAAATTTTATTATATAAAAGAGCTCAAAACCTATTAATAGCAACTCGAAGGATATTCCATCATTTTGTAAGATAGTCTCAATTGATTCGTTAAAAATCCTCGTAATTTCAGAAAATTTTTCAACGCATAGAGGTTCTAATAACCATGAAAAAAATGCAATATATAAATTCTGAATACATTTATTGAGCATGATGAAAAATATACATTAAAATACATAAAAACCTCAAATTACATTCGATTACCTTTCAAACATTATTGTAAGTCTCCTTAACATCTTTTTCTTATAACATTTGAATCACATCATTTAGATAACAATAACCACAAAATGTTAAGTTTATGAAATTTAAAAGTGTGTCATTTCTTTCCTTAAACAAAATATACATAAATATGGATAAATTTAACATCAAACTACGTTCACTTACCTCTAAAACTTTGATTCGACTTTCGTCGAACTTTTCAATCAAATAAAATTTTGAACTACTTATTTTAGAAGACCGAATATAAGACTAATTGAAATAAGATTAGATTCGATTAGATGTGAGGGATATTTCATTCCGTCTCATATTGTTATTCAGGAGGCAGAGGGCGCTATATTCTAGATGTTCGTAGTACCGAAATTATGTTGGTGAAAGTGAAAGTTACTAACTATTTCCATCTCACTATTCTTATTCAAAAGAGAGGAAACATTAAATTTGACTTGTTGGTAAAGCTCACTTCCGACATTGAATAGCGATCTAAGGGACGGAAGGAGAGTGACTGGCTCCGCCCCCATATTTCCGGTCTTTTTCTCGAAATTCTAGATCTGAAAAATTGTCCCAAATTCGAAAATCAAGTCGTAGGAAGTATGTAGGAATCGTTCGACACACGAATCCATTCTCCTGAAACCGTATAAGTAGGACGGATGAAAGAAAACCACTTAATTTCACAGCTCGACGTTCGTTGATTTCTGGCCGTCAGGGTTATTCGGAATGATGAAAATGAAGCGAAATTTTGCTAAAGTCCGTCGATAGCCTTCGTTGAAACGAAGATTTTCCAGCTTCCTGTCGTTTAACTAAAATTAAACTATGACGGCGCTACATGCGAAACTCGAGGCTTGCTCTTTGTCCAGGTTTTGAAACGATCGCACGCGATGGAAAAATTTGTATAGACATAAAATTCCGACGAAATTATCCCCTCCTCTCACGAAAAATCGGAGACCTTTTTCATTTTCGCTTTTCGGGGCCATCTTTATGAATTTTCGCTCGATCGATTGTTCCGATCGCCTTCCGAAAGACCGAAGTTTGTGATTCCGAAGAAATCTCTACGTTTCGACTTTCCGTTCGCATTAGATACAAAGAACTTCACTCTTCCTTTTGTAAAAATATGAGTGACCTCTACCATAGCATTGCCTAGATAATAACCACGGCTTTCCTATTATAGATGATCTTAACATTATTTATCGTGCCCCGAAGCAATAATCTCAATTACCTCGAATCTCAGGAAATTTTCAAAGCTACACACAATATAAACAATCTTACCCTACTTAACTTTCTCATACACTCATACAGACCTATGTTATTCTACAATATTTGGGCTTGATATGAATAGTGACTCCACTATTGCACATCATTGCCCATATAACAAAGAAGCAACTAAGCTAAATACAATAGAAACAATCTTACCCCTCTTAACGACAACACAGACCTATGTTATGCCGCAAAATTTGTTATTTTAAAGTAATTATAAGCGTACCTTTAAGAATCAATCTATATCCCAATAGTAGGAAACTTGTTGTTTTTCTCTCACTCTTTATAATACATACCTATTTTTCTATATTCAAGGCAAATTGTACAACTGTACCTTAGTTTTCACAAACAATTTGTAAACGTCTGATGAAAGAAATATCGAAATAGCAGTCCCTTTGTAAATTGAATATTTTCCACCTAATTTTGTGATATTCTTCACAAAGTAAACCAAATCAGCGTATGATGAAAGTGGTGGTGATCTACCACTCCCTGATGTACCTTCAACTCCTCTTCGTTTATTTCCAAATTCAAAACAACCTTCGAAGTAAAAGATTTTGATAAACGGGAGCACTGTGTTCTTGAATTACGCTTTAGGATTAAAACTTAACAAGATTTCACAGATTTTATAGCCACATAACTACGAAGAATGAATTTCTTAAACAATCTATAAGTGATGAAATGATCAAAAATCGCTAAATACAATAAGAGGAAGAAAATGTGAAAGCATCTGTTGTGCATAGTCCAAATCTTATTCATACCAGAGGTAACAGAAAGAATTATAAAAACTATTGTATTTATCTGAATCACAATTGTTAAAAGCGAAATTTATGAACCATTTTTAATAATGTTCCATTTGAATTATAGACGGGTGTTTCAGAAACTATTATTTCGTCTTTTGAAAGGAGTAGATATATAAATATACACGAGGCCAGTATGTCAAGGCCGTAACCCATATCCTATTTTAATGAATTTATGATTTATAAATGGCTGGCAGGTACAAGTACGGTAGCAGACCGATCAATACAAATTGCCGCTGAAAATATCACAAATGTTACGAGCGAAAGGAAACGCATATAATGATAGCCAACACATTTTATTCATGAATGCAAATTGAGGTTTTCCTTTCCTTGGAATATTGTGAACAATATTCAATGAATCAAACGTATACGAGTCAAAATTAATCGGGTAGATATCGATCGGTTAGACAAGTTAGACAAGAAATTTATGAATATCAATTCAAATGAAAACATGAAAATGTAACAACAGCGTTAGCAAAATCATTAACTAATCCAATCAATAGATGTGAGAGATTCACGAAAATCTCAGTAGAAAATGAAGTGAAGTTAAAAAAAAATTCGTAAAATAAATCACCAGTACATACCAGAAAAAATACTTCAATCGAATATTTGTGTTGTGCCGTATTTCATGGAAATTAGGGTATCTCAAATTCACTGACATCTGGACAGCCTCTTAGAGAAACAAATTCAGGTCTGTATTTCTTGAAGAGCTATATTAATTGAAAAAATTACTTTTTTCCGTTAACGTTTTTCATCAATTTTCTTTCAATTTTAATATCCAAGACTGTTACAGTAATCGATTTTCATCATGTTGCACGAGCGAATATCAGAATATTATATGGCATTCTCGATTAATTGAATGAATGATTAATCAAAACACTTGACAAAGAGTTCACGCAAATATATTAAAATACTGGACATATGTTTTAAGTTATCAGCCCATTGTTAAGAGTTATACAATTAAATTAAAGGATACGCCAAAGTCTTTTTGCTCATGAAAAATTGGATAGTTTTTCTTAAGCGCGGACGAATTTCCATCATTTCTGAAATGTTCACTTTCTCTTCATTACCTGGATGTATGAATTCAATTCTCCCGAAATCTATGAAATTGAAACGAGTATATAAAATACACTAGAGTGAATGCGAGAATTTCTATATAGGCCAAACCAGAAAATGCATTGATAGGAAATTGAAGATCATAAAATATCCATTATGTAAAATGAAAATTCGACTGTTCTTCTAACCTTTGTATCGAAAAAAATTATTTCATAGATTCCAAGAGATTTATACATCCCAGTTATGAGAGAGGAAAATAGACATTTTTGATTTGATACAAATCACGTCCGCTCTTGGGATTAATCAGTCAATTTGAAACGAGCAAACAGGCTTTGATCTATGTCCTATTTTAAATGCCGTTATATTTGAGTAAAACCTTTCATTTTGTCTTTCAGTATTGTATTACTTTTGATAATAGGCTGATAATCCGAAACATATGTCAAGTATTTGAAGGGATCCGAAGCCAATCAGTGTAAGTCAGTTTCTTTCCGGAAATGACTTACAAACTGCACGAGATTCTATGTTATTAAAACTCTCATTTGACAGAACATTCAACTCACTAGTTTAACAATTAAGCGAGAGATGGTGCCACTATTCTTGTCTTCCGAAAATTCTCCGGAATTATTCAGAGGCCAACTGGTTGAAGTCAGTCATGCGTCAGTTTGCTTGCAGTTTCTTTCAGTTTAGTTTATCCAGTGACTGCAGGGTGACGCTCAAGCACATAATTACTCGTACTTGGTGAAAGAGAACCTTTTTTCTGATAATGGATCTGAGTATTCTACCGAAAATGAGCAGCATTCATCCGATTCCGGTGAGTGAAATTAACCTCAAAAGGATAGTTTGAAAGAAAAATGTTAATTCTCAAACAGGACTTAATAAACACCTCAAAAATGTCTAGGGAACACTTACCTTTTGTTAGGATGTATTGTATATAATGTATTCTCAAGAAAACAAAATAATATTTGACTTCTCCAAAGCATCTATTATAAAAAAAAATTTGAAATTTGAAAATGACGAAATTTGGTAAAACACAAAAGAATATCCTGAACTAATATTTTCGAAACGATATGGAAGCACTTATATTTTTCAGTACCCAGAAGGTCCACCTCTGTTATTAATGACACTTTGGCATCGTCGCGGCATGCTCAATATTAAATTGTCTATTACATTTTGGCCTAAGTCATTCCAATGCCCCTGAAGTGCTAATCGAAGCTCCTGTTCATGATAGAAGACGTTTTGACGCAGGAGATTTCTTTTTAGGGTGTCCCACACATGCCTGATGGGATTCAGATCTGGGGAGCAGGATGGCCACGGTATAAGATCGATATCATTCTCTTCAAGAACATTCAAGACAACTCTTGCACGATGAGGAGGGGCATTATCTTGTTGGAAGAGTGGATTTTGACCCATTGTTTCGAGATACGGTACCACTACAGGTAAAACTATCTCATTTGCGTAAGAATTTTGCGAGAGGTTGTTCTGTATGAAAACGAGGTCAGTTCTTACACCAAGGCGTATACCTTCCCAAAACATCACTGATCCGCCTCCCTGTCTAACAACTTCTCGAGCATGCTGGAGACGGTTTTGCTTTCCAGGTTCTCTCCATATTCGAATTCTTCCCGAATCGGGATAATAACTAAATCTAGATTCATCACTAAAGAGAACTGTGGACCACCTCTCTCGATCCCAGTTTACGTGTTCTTGGCACCAAGCTAAACGAGCAGCGCGATTTCTATGGGTCCGTTATGGAACTCTTAAAGGACGTCTGGAGTGGAGTTGACCTTCGTGCAGTCGATTTCTCACAGTTTGGTTGGAAATTTGTACATTATGAACTCGTGATAGCTCTTGAGCTAATGAGATGCTGTAGTAGTACGATCTCTTCTGGCTTGTAAAACCCAAAATCGGTCTAGGAACGACTGCATGGCGTTCTTCTACGCTACCTATTTCATTGAAACGCGACCATAAACGGTTCATGACACTTGGGCTACCAGAACCCTGGATACTTCCTGTTGTGAGCTCCCAGCTTGGAGCATGCCAACGGCTCGTAACATCTCTTCTGTAGTCAAATGTCGTCTTTCCATGGTCGAATCACAAAACTTGAATCTTTTATTTGTGCTTACAACAGAAACAAAGTGCCAACTAACTGATTTCAAACACTGAATACATGAAATGATTATGAAGCAGCGTCGCATCTGCTGCAATTTTAGTTTTTTTATAAAAAAATCTGAGATCTGTTGCGGCACTCTACATAATTCGGTGAGAAATTGATGCAGGTGTTCATTTCTTTAAAAATCATCCATATTGATCGTTCTGGATACGATATATCGATATTCAGAAGTGTTCCCTAGACTTTTTTGAGGTGTTTATTTTCTGTTGAAATGCTGAACATGATGAATGAGTCAGTGGCACGTGAACTTTTTTTTGACTTACACTAATTGGCTTCTGAATATCTTGTTCGATTTTTCAGACTACTCAGTTGTAAACCACCATCGGAGCCAGAATAATATCAATGACAGCGATAATAATAACAGAGGAAACAATGGCGGAGATAATAATGATAGGGATCAAATGAGGGAAAAACGTAAACGAAACAAAGCAGAATTGAAAATAAGCCAAATTCCGCTAAAATAAATTCAGTGTACGTAAATCGAAGTGGCAGAAACATACTTGAAAAAAGTTTCAGAAATGTAGATTGTGGATGTTCAAGAAACTGTACTGACTCTGTAAATCCACAGGAACGGCAAATAATTTTCGAGTCATTTTATGAGTTGGAGATAATACCAAACAAAATGATTATCTTCGTGGATTCATCCGAAACGCAACTGTGAAGCAACGTCGGACAAGAAACGCATCGAGGCAGTCTAAAAGCAAATCTAATGAATACTAATTAACGACATCAATACTGTCAACTCAAGTATGTTAAAAATTTTTCATTGATACTTTTCAGATAATTGATGGTCGAATCTATAACGTATCTTCTAGCCATGAGCCGTCCTCCTGCATCGATAAGAGAGACCATCGGGAACATTCCAACAAGATAGATGTTACAAAAGTCAAGAAGCATATTCACTCATGTCCTGCTTATAAAAGTCATTACACGTTGTCCGATGCACCAAATAGTAAATACCCGAATCCTAACATTGAAAAATGTCGGAAGAAGATACATAAACTGTGAAGGAAAAAAATTTATTATCACGTTTTTTCTAACTCCTTTAATTTACATTTCAAGCCGCCAGCAAAAGACACTTGCCAATTATGAGACTCATTACAGAATATTCATCTTCGAAAACACAAAATGGCTAAAACTTCAATGAACAACGATGTCAGCAAGAGAAAATACTTACGTTCTCATATTTGACCTTGAAAAAACCTTGGCCTTTCCCAAACTCAGCACTTCGGTTGCTAATTAATGACTTAACATGTACATGTTTGGGGATTCATAGCTTCAATGATAAGAAGGGATACATTTTGAGAGTGATGAGATGAAATGATCTCGGGGATCGCAAGAAATTGGAAATATAATAATATAATAATAGCGAAGCGTTATAATAATAATAAAGAGTATTAATGAGATAAAAATCACAAGGTTTAACCTTAATCTACACTTTATTTGAAAAAATTCGACGACGTTTCGCTGACACAGCAGCTTTATCAAGAATGAAAAACAGAATGAAGAGTATGGTATTATAAACAAATCGTAGAACAAGTTCGATGAATAACAGGAAAATCCACACCGAGCCATTGTACAGTTAGTATGAAAGGTAATAAAACTAATTAAACAAGTTAAGTAGGGTGAATAATTCACATCTACCTGTTTATTCAAAAGCTTGTCCGAATGTTTGTATCTATTTATTTCTAATGCTTCTAGGAGATCTAATTTTGAACTTTTGATTTTATATGTAATATGTCAAACTTTTATTGAATGAATGGTTTTCTTTTATAAGGTGGTTTGAATAATTTGAATCAGATTTATTTTTATCGAAGCTACGTTTATGTTCAGATGTTCTTATGCCAAATCTCCTATAGGTCCTACCGATATAAATTTTATCACAAGAACCGCAATGTAATTACATTACATCCAATTCAACACAAAGTTGCAGCTTTAAACAGCATGGTACATCGGTTACTCAATTTACCTTTATCAGTAGAAGATTATAATAAAGAGTTAAACATCATCAAACAGATAGCCATTAATAATTCATATAATCCGGATATGATAGATATAATCATTCGTAAAAACTGTATCAGAAAGCAATAAATGAAGTATATCCTATTCATAAAGACTATAAAATATTCAACAGTTTAACATTCTGCGGTTCTGCAAGTACAAATATTAAATCCTTTCTCGTCAAACAAAATCTTAATATAACTTTCAAAACTTCTAATAACTTAGGTAAACATATTAAAAATAATAAATCTCGTGTTGAAAAATCAAGTAAATCAGGAATCTATGAACTCAATTGCGGTTCTTGTGATAAAATTTATACATTACATCCAATTCAACTCAAAGTTGCAGCTTTAAACAGCATGGTACATCGGTTACTCAATTTACCTTTATCAGTAGAAGATTATAATAAAGGGTTAAACATCATCAAACAGACAGCCAATAATAAATAATTCATATAATCCGGATATGATAGATCCATTCGTTCGTAAAAAATGTATCAGAAAGCAATAAATGAAGTATATCCTATTCATAAAGACTATAAAATATTCAACAGTTTATCATTCTGCGGTTCTGCAAGTACAAATATTAAATCATTTCTTGTCAAACACAATCTTAATATAACTTTCAAAACTTCTAATAACTTAGGTAAACATATTAAAAATAATAAAGTTGAAAAATCAAGTAAATCAGGAATCTATAAACTCAATTGCGGTTCTTGTGATAAAATTTATATCGGTAGGACCTATGGGAGTTTTGGCATAAGAACATCTGAACATAAACGTAGCTTCGATAAAAATAAATCTGATTCAAATTATTCAAACCACCTAATAAAAGAAAACCATTCATTCAATAAAAACTTTGACATATTACATATAAAATCAAAAAGTTCAAAATTAGATCTCCTAGAAGCATCAGAAATAAATAGATACAAACATTCGGACAAGCTTTTGAATGAACAGGTAGATGTGAATTATTCACCCCTACTTAACTTGTTTAATTAGTTTTTATTACCTTTCATACTAACTGTACAATGGCTAGGTGTGGATTTTCCTGTTATTCATCCAACTTGTTCTACGATTTGTTTATAATACCATACTCTTCATTCTGTTTTTCATTCTTGATAAAGCTGCTGTGTCAGCGAAACGTCGTCGAATTTTTTCAAATAAAGTGTAGATTAAAGTTAAACCTTGTGTTTTTTATCTCATTTATATCATGGATCTACATCAAGTAACGGCCTCCACAATTCAAATAAAGAGTATTATTAGTCTATATGAGATGCGATGAGCCACTGTTCTATTCCGGGACAGTGGTCAGTTTTTTCGTTATAAATGGTGTTTTGGTAGGATCGAGTAAGGTGCAGGGGAGGAAAGAACAAGAGGAAGTTGGAATTGCAACTGAATTCAGCGTACAGATGTTCGAGAGCAGGGATTTCTAGAACAAGAAGGTCGAATTATTAGGAAAAAAGAGGCTAGGAAATGGATTATTGCATGTACTTAGAAACAAGAAATTTGGGCATTACATCAGAATGACTAAAACAGAGAAAAAATGGAAAGAAAGGAACCTCACGAGGACGATCCTCCGATTCAGGTTGACTAGAATTTATCAATATATTTTCCGATGTTTGCTGTTGAAAGAATCCAAATTCTGAATCGACAGAGTATATCGTACAGGTCCAGTTGAACCTGAAAACTTGAGAGTGATGTAATTCAGTGAATAACCTGATGTTCTGCAAGATGCATCAAAGACTGAGCGTCACTTTGTAGTAGCTTCAGTTTCTCGGAGCACTTAACGACGAGAAAAAATATTTTTTGTCAAGATGTTGATTTTCTAAATTCATAAAAAAATAATTATTATGTACTTAGATTGCTACACTGGCCAAAACAAAAACACAAAATTGGGTTTAGTATTACAAAACCTGGTTCAAGATCACTGATCACAAAATTTTGGTGTCTGGGCCCAATTATTCGCCCAACGACGCCGATTTTGGTGTAATAGAATCAAACCTCATAAAAAGAAATTCATTTATAGGCCTAAAGATTGGTTCGATACAGTTGGTGCTGCCAAAAAAACCCATCCATTTCAGGTCGAAGTAATGAATAGAGAGGAGTTTCTTTCAACAAAAAAATTGGAAGAAAGAATTTGCAATAGAAAAATCATTACTGAGGGTGGCAAAGTGAATTGGTTGAAAATAAGTGGTTGAGATACAAAAATAAACCTCGTTCCATATTCTATGAAAAACCCTACAAAAGGACTTTCTTTTCTTAATTTGATATAATAAAAAAGGCTCCAAAAGAAAGACCTCCTGATTCACGAAATATTGTTCAGGATCCATTGTACTTAGAGCGAAAACCTGTGAAAGCAGTGAAGAAAAAGCACATGGTAGACCTCTTACCCTATATTCCTCCGACCTATCACCCATATTTCAAATGTTCACTTTCCATGAATAACCGAACATGTGCTTCCACTTCTCAAGCTGATAATGATACAGGAACTGACAGTGAAGTGATGAATTCATCGACTAAGTTTCTGAAAATCTTCAGCGGACAACTCACTTGAGTCAATTTTCCTATTTTACCAAGTTATTTTTATGGGTGTTACAAATTTGGTTTAAATCTTGATATTTTATGTTGCGTTGTCCTGTTTTCCATCAAGAAATAAATTATAAATTACATTCCAATTGACTCTTATTTTTTTCAAATCAAGTATAGTAATGGCTCAGTTATCTCTATTCAATGTTCGATTGACTTACACAGATTGGCTTCTGGGCCCTCCATATATTTGTGAAACCTTTTCTAAGAGTTTTTGTAGATGATTTAATCGAAATATTTTTCCATAACCTTTTGAATAAAAAAATTCTCAAACAAAAAATTCTAGAGACCACTATTTTCACACGATAGTGTTCTTCACAGAGTTTGAAATATATATATATAATATATATATATATATATATATATATATATATATATATATATATATATATATATATATATATATATATATATATATATATATATATATATATATATTTTCTTTTGAAAAGAGAGGATTTACGAAAATTCGAATAATTGTATTTACAATAAATGATTATATCTATAATTTTGGTGTGTGTCAGAAAAACACAATCATAAAAATCAAACGAATAAATAGAATACCAGCGGAAAGAACAGACCATGTCTGTTCCTTAATCAGGCATCTAAACTCGCATCATGCCTCCTATGAATGCCGCTAAAGTGTGAGCTCAGGAAATATAACAGGGGAACCATACTATCTTATAATTCAATAAACGAGTGGAAAAACCTGAGGAAAAATTCGTTTCCCTGTCGCAATTGCACTAGCAATAGGTTGTCTGTTTATGTTGTGTTAGTGTCGTTTGTGTGCAAAAAGAGTACCAAATATTTTTCTGCTTAGCTGCTACATTCTCTCATTCTCATCTTGCACTCCATGATATCCAGGACACACGAAGACAAGGGTGAAAAGAAAGGGGGTTCGGGACAGGAAAAATCTGTAACAATTGAAAAAGAAAACCAGAAGAAAAATATTTCATCAAACATACCTAACTCTTATATGTCTAAGCTCCCTTGAATCTAAGGACTTAACTAATGCTCCTCTGTTGTTCAACAGGAAACATCTCATACACCTTTTGGGAATGAAGCTCTACGTGGGTGTAGCCCTTACCTTATCTCAGAACTTAACTAGTGCTCCTCTGTTTTTCAAAAGGGAACATCTCATACACTAAGGAAAAAAGCCCTAAGGGGGTGCAGCCCTTGAATTATCTAAGAACTTATCTAATGCTTCGCTGATTTTCAACAGGGAACATCTCATACACCATGGGAAAAAACCCTAAGGGGGTGCAGTCCGAGCCCTATCTAATAACTTAACTAATGCTCTGCTGTTTTTCAATAGGGAACATCTCAAACACCATTCGCGGATGTAGCCCATAATAACCTCAAGATTCAAAACTAATATCCTGAATAGACTTGAAATTTTCTACCCAGTTAATGAAATTATCTAAAACGTAATGAACTTCTTGAAAACCACATTCACATGCCGGACTTTCCACAGTATTCCATTTGAACAACATACTATTACTACGACCATGTCTTGTCATGAGACGATTCAATGTACACCAATTTTTCCTACTTTTATCGAAACCTGCACCTCCTTTGGAAGGATCCCCTATGAGAACTTTATTGAAAACATCAATTTCCTGTCATTCAGTTGTCCAAAGATCACAGCCTTCATCAGTGTACGCAAAAAGTCAATCGACCAAATAGGTTTTCTAGATTTCGATCTCAGGTTAGGTGGATTTTGAAGATCGTGTATTATCGGAAAAACTTCTGGAAATGAGTGATACTTATCCCAAGATAATTTAGGAGCTAAATTCCTGCGAATATGGGAAGAAACTATATTACAAATAACCGAAAGCCATGGGGTAGGAGTTGAACTGATACATCCACTTATAACTCCCATAGAACAGCTCAACTGAAAATCAATCTTATTGACATGAGCACTATTCAACCACACCTGACAGCAATATTCTGCTGCTGAATATACTAAAGCTAAAGCAGTAGTTCGCAAAGTAGAGACTTTGGCGCCCCAATTAGATCCAGCTAGTTTATATAGTATATTGTTTCATAATTTATCAATATGAAATTCAAAAGTTAAAGAACTATCTAGCTTTACACCAAGATATGTTGGAGTGAAATTATGAAATAATTGTGATTGAAGAATACTCTTAGTTGCCTATCGTTCTCATGATCATTCAGATGAAAACAAGAAACCTCAGTTTTCGAAGGATTTGGACATAAACACCATTTTTTTAAGAAAATGTTCAGAATTTCTAAATCGGAAGTCAGTGTTTGCTTGATTGTTTCGAAGTCATAGTGTTGACAAACCAAAGCAATATCATCAGCATGAATAAACTTTATAGAGGAAGTTTCAGGGATGTCAGACATATATAAATTGAAGACAAGAGGTGCAAGAACAGATCCAAGAAGTAGGCCATCATTTAGAGTGTAAAATCTACTACTCCTCTTACGGATAAAAATTCGAAGTCTTCTACCAGATAACATCAATCAACTTCACAATTTCTCCACATTGAACTACTTCAGAGAGTTAAATTAAACTAAACCATCCTTCCAAACTGTGTCATATGCCGAAGAGAGATTTTCAAATAAAGCGGCTAACAATAATCAAATTTGATTAATGACTTCTTTGAAAAGGAAACAACACAGAATAATCATTGTAGAAATATATCGACGTTTTCAAAATAAAAAGAATTTTATAAATGTCTGACTTGATCCATCGAAATTTGTGAAATCCAAAAAAACTTCTCATGGAAATTACTATTCGAATATTACTTAGGAAGACACTTCAAAATTACAAATCGAAAACTACAAAAGAAAATAAATCAGAAGTATATCGAATAAACTGTCCAGATTGCGATAAGTTTTATATTTCGCTCATTCTATCTTGATCTTCAAGTTTCACATTCAGAGAGTAAATCTCTGAAATTGAAATAGCTGAAATGTTAAAAAATTGACAGAAAGCAAAATTCTATGAATGAGCAAATGGATTCAAATCATTTAGCCCTATTCAACTCACTAAACAGGGTGTCCCAATTTTCTATTAAAAAATCTTGGGAGGTTTTTTCAGTTTGAATGGCCACTTTTTTGAAAATTCAAGAGGTTGAAGATAGGGGGAAATGTTCTTTGAAACTATATACAGGATTTCGACCTGTTCGTTCTGTTGGGTATTTATTTAATTAAATTCTGTTTGAATTCAATAGTTCCTTGTTTGGCATGGACTAGTAATTTATGTTGGGACCACTAGAGAGAGAGTTTGATGAATTTGTCTGTTTTGATATAGAAACCATGTACCCAAACATTCCCACAGATGAACATTCGCTCCTCATTAAAGAAAACTTTAGCTAAAATAACATTTCACCACACGTTATAGATGAATTTTGTGTTCTTTCGGAGACCTATTTGGCACAAAATTATTTTCAATTTGAATCAAAATTTATCAAACAACATGTGATCCCTATGCACTCAATTATAAACAGATATTTCATGAACAATCTGGAAAAATCTATAATGAATAAAAAGTTAGCACAAAAACATACTATCTTTTGGTACAGATACATCGATGATATTCTTCTTGGTTTTCAAGACTCAAACAGACCAATAGACCAGTATTACATTTTCTATATAAAATGCATAATGAAATAATCTTCACTGCTGAAGTCTAAGGCAAAATTTCAATAAATTCCCTACACATAACTATCACTATAATATTACCTACAACATAGAATGGGTGATTCACCAGTGGCGCGATGCTCTGTAGCTCGTACACTCTTGAAGATTTCATTTTTGTTCGAACTGTACTATATTTAGAAAGTAAAAATCTACTTCAGCAATTTATTTCGAAATAAACAGGGTGTCCCAATTTTTAATAAAAAAATTTTGGGCGCTTTTTTTCAGATTGGAAGACCTCTTTTTTTTTTGAAGATTCAAGAGCGTCCTAAACTCTGCTATAATGTCTTTGAGTAATAAGTTTTTTTGGTGAGTAGTGTCGTCACAATATTTTTTTTCGTAAAAATAAAATTCATGAAAATAGGCTCTCACATCATCGCATGCTCCTTCGGCCAGAGAGGATGAACACTTTTTTGTAGAAGAATCAAAAGCGTCCTGAACTCTGCTATGATGTCTTCAAGTATTGAGTTTTTTTGGTGAGTAGTTTCATCACAAAATTTTTTTTTTCGTAAAAATTCATGAAAATAAGCTCTCAGTGCCATTTTTTTCCTTTTGTTTCTTATTGCCTAAGGGTAGCGTTATTGATGAATTGAAAAAGATTATCTTAATTTTATACAAGAGTGACTCAAAAAATTATTGAATATTGTAATTTCAAAAATATCATATCTTGATTTTTTCAAATGGAATATCCTGTATTTTATTATTCATGTCAACGCATAAAATATTGTGCCATAAAAGTGTTCGAAATGTTGCCTGTTTCTTTATAGACACAACTAAATCCTTCTGAGGAAAGACCGTTGAACTCTCGACAACTTTTGCGGATTAACTGACTAAAAGGCTTCAACTATTCTCTGTCTCATATCCAACTGTCTTTTAGGAAGAATCTGGTGAACGATGCCCTTAATATAACCCCACAAGAAAACATCGGGACTTGTAAGGTCCGGAGACCTAGCATCTAACAGGACCACCACATCCTATCGATTTGTTTGGAACTACATGCTCCCTAACCGGATGTGACTAATGTGCCGGTGCTCCATCCTGTTGAAACCCAAATCTTGTCCTATATGCTCTGGTACATCGGCAAGTAACATTGGTAGATGATTTTGCAGGAAATCTAGATACATTTCACTATTGAGGTGCCCGTCGAAAAAAGTGCGGCTCAATTAGATATCCATCTACTATAGCGGCCCATACATTCAAGGACCAACGATGCTGGTGATCTATTTGTCTGATGAGGTGTGGATTTTCCGTGGCGTAATAATGAAAGTTGTGCCTTTTAAAAAGCCCATTCTTGTAGAAAGTTGCCTCGACCAAGAAAAGAACTGTGCTAAACATATTTGTATTTTCCGCTACTTTGTCCTTGTCCAATTGCGAAAATTGATTCCATTTTTCATAGTCATGATTGTTCAGTTCCTGGTCCAGTTGTACATGATATGCATGATGGTTATTCACTTTCAAGGTTCTCTGGACGGAAGTTTGACTTATATCTGTTAACTGAGAAATCTCTCTTTGGCTTTTATATGGGTCCTCTGTCACTGTCAACAAAACTAATAACTGGTTGTCTTCAGCTGTAGCAGTTTTTGGGTTTTCATGTTTTTTGTGAGCGATATCACCGGTTTCAATAATTTAGTTAGAAGTTTTTCAAAGCATCTTGCATCAGGATGCCTCTTATCAGGAAACCTTTGTGAATAAACTCTACCTGCCTACAAAGAATTTCTATCACACTCACCCAGAATAAAATACCATTTGGAGAACTTCATGGCAGTCAATTGAGAAATTTGGGTTCAAACCTCTTTTAACAATGTTTAATATCGCAACACTGATAAGTTCACCATGTAAAATTCAGAATAAGATATGTCCGGACACCTGGGAGAAGGCACAAATAGAAAAAAATGTCAACACATACCTCGATTTTCGTTTTAATCATCTTGATTTTATCATTCGTCAAAAGAATTATCTTGTTTAGGTTCCATTTTCACTACTTGAATCATAACATAAAAAAAACTTCTGTGCGAATAATGATGCATGTTGATGAGTTTGATTAGGTTTGTAGAATTTTCATCAAAATTTATACAAATAATCGAATATTTCGAAGATGAAGATAAGATTACTTCTGCAAAATATAGCACAATATTTTATACGTTGACATGAATGATAAAATACAAGGTGTTCCATTTGAAAGAATCAAGATATGATATTTTTAACACTACAATATGCAATAATTTTTTTGAGCCACTCCTGTACAAAATGAGGATAATCTATTTCAATTCATCCATGAAGCTATCCTTGGGCAATAAGAAAACGAAAGGAAAAAATTATTTATCTTCTCTGATCGAAGGAGCATGCGATGATGTGAGAGCCTATTTTCATGAATTGTTACGGAAAAGAAATATAGTGACGAAACTACTCACCAAAAAACTTATTACTTGAAGACGTGATAGCAGATTTTAGGACGCTCTTGAATCTTCAACAAAAAAGTGGTCTTCCAATCTGCAAAAAGAAAATTGGAACACCCTGTTTACTTCAAAATAAATTGCTGAAGTAGATTTTTACATTCTAAATACAATACCGTTCGAAAAATAATAAAATCTTCGAGAGTGAACGAGCTAAAGAGCACATCTGGTGAATCACCCAGTATATTACCTATAGAGTGTAATTAATTTTGCACTTGAGGAAGATACATTGTATGGAAACTTATTTCAGTAGAATTTGAAGTCGTTTGATCTCGGAAAAAACTAATTTATTATGATATGCAAAACATGTTATGTCGTCATTTATTTAATTCAGTTTTGGCAAACTGAAATTTTCTTCCATACATTTTCCCAATTACTTTCAGAACATTTCTTGCATATATTTTCCCTTCCAAATAATATCCAATCATTCTATTCCTGTCTTTGATAACACAACATATCTTACTTTATAACGGTTGGCCTTGTCAGAAATGAAAGATTTTCGTTTCTTTCTTTCGACGATTTTCTCCGAGCTTTGTTGATTTTGATCACATTAGTAAAATATCAAGTTCACATTGCATGCTTCAGAACATACATATTTTGTCGAAACGAAAGTCGTGCCGTGGTTTATAATGATGATATACATCACGAAAACGAGGATTTATGATTTTGATTTTATTTTTGCATGTTCGCCAACACTGAGTTAGAAATGGAGAAAAATGAAAGACAGGATTCAGAAGTCACTTGTGGATATAATAATAGAAAAGTTATGTGTTGATTATTGTGTTCGTTATTTAACTACTGATCAAGTGATGGACCGAATTTTCCCTCTTCCAGGAAAAAAATTATTGAAAATCCGAATATTATCAAGTTTTGTTGAAGTAATACCGAAACATAAAAATTAAGGTTACTTCAGTCAAGAATTTGACCTCGTAAATGGATTACAGTTCTACGACACTTTTAAAGAATGCTCAAAATTATTAAGTTATGACGTGACTCCTGGGGGACAAGTTACTGTGTTTTTTTCCGTAAAAATTCATGAAAATAGGCTCTCATATCATCGCATGCTTCTTCGGACAGACAGGATGAATACTTTTTTCTTTTGGTTTCTTATTGCCCAAAGATAGCTTTATAGATGATTTGAAATAGTTTATCCTCATTTTATACAGGAGTGACTCAAAAAATTATTGCATATTGCAATTTTAAGAATACTATATCTTGATCTTTTCAAATGGAACACCATGTATTTTATCATTCATGTCAACGTATGAAATATTGTGCTATATTCTTGCAGAAAAACCTTATCTTTATCCTTGATCTTTTTCGAAATATTCGATTATTCGTAAAAATTTTTATGAAAATTCTACTAACTGTATCAAACCTCATCAACATGCACCATTATTCGTACAAAAGTTTTTTTTTCTGTGAAGATTCAAGTAGTAAAAAATGAAAACAGACAAATTCATCAACCTCTCTCTCGTGGCTAGTGGTCCCAACATAAATTACTAGTCCATGCCAAACAAGGAACTATTGAATTCAAACAGACTAGAATATACAGAATTGAATTAAATAAATACCCAACAGAACGAACAGGTCGAAATCCAGTATCTAGTTTCAAAGAACATTTCCCCCCAGATAACAAACCTACAGTTCAGAACAGATTGAATACAAATCATTATGTAATTTCAAAATTCTCCAAAAATGCAATAAATGGATGACAATGAATCTGGAACGTTTGGAAACTAAGAGATTTTGGAAGAACCCAAAATTCACCACTCTCAATAGTCGACTAGAATTGAATCACTCCCCACTACTCAATATTCTAGATATATTCTAGAGACATTAATGCTGAATATTGTGGTTTGTTTTTGTCCAGTATTAAGTGTTTAATTCTATTGTTATACCGATCACCTGCTGGTGATTTTCAATATTTTTGAGTCTTGAGGGCATTTTGGAATCTCAGTGTCATCTATTTGAAAAAATCAGAATCTTAAGCGATTTTAATTTATTTTATGACTGAAGCAGCTAGAGGCTCTGAACTCTTGAACTTGTTTGAGACATTTTCCCTGATTCTTGCTATCAATGAATTTACTAGAGTTTCTGTTAATTCGGCAACTTGTGTTGATAATGTGATTACGAATGTTCCTGTTGGCAGCTTCAGCGCCAGTGTTATCAAACAAGTGCTTTCCGATCACTTTGGCCTGGCTTTAACTGATAATAGGCCATACTGTATGAGATCTCTATCACTATGGGCGAATTATATCTAACAGCGGTTTGACTAGACTTCTTCATAGGCTATCTGAGTTGGATTGGTCTTTCAGTCGTTATAATGTCAAAAACTCGGCGCAGCTGATGATATCGGTTTTACAGGAAAACAAACCTTCTGCTGTTCCGCTACGTAAATGGAAGTCACAAAGCAATCCTCTCACTTGGTTAACGCCGGAGTTGTCGAGACTTAGAGAGTTTTTGGGAACTTTATGTCTAATTTCGAACGTATCTGGTGACCATGAATCCATGACGCGATTTATGAATTTTCGAAATTTTTACAGGCAACGCTTAGTGGAGCGAGAAAAATGCCAGGGATAGATACCAGGAGCCTTTCAGTTATCTAGCTAGGGACTCGTGGGGTCTTATCAATGTTGAACGAAACAAAGGGAAAATGAATGTATTTCCAGATTCTCTTACTTCAAGGTAATTCAGTGAATATTTTTCTAAGGTATGTCAATAGCTAGTTGAGGAAGTTACAGCATCCAGTTCCAGACAATCACTTCAAGATATCACCGAATATACAAAATCTACGGATTCCATCTTGTTCCTCACCCCTATTACCGTTGAGGAGATGCGGAGTGCTATTATGGGACTCTCAAATTCTTCACCTCTAGATGTGTATGGAATGAATAGTAAGATCATCAAATTTGTGTGCGAGATCATAGAGCTTCCCTTTTGTACATTGTTGAATCGGTGCATGGATGAGGGGAAATCTAACGTAACCTATCGTTTTTAAAAGATCCGGGGTAATTTCGATTTTCAAAAAAGGCGATCCTAATGATCTGAACAACTATAGACCCATAGCAATAATACCAACTATCACAAAAGTATTCGAAAATCTATTGAAAACTAGATTCGTGAACTTTCTTGAAAAGAATTCGGTTTTCGTGTCGGCTCAATTCGGTTTTCGATGTGGTCTGTCTACGATTGAAGCTGTTCTCTGCGTTATTGAGAAGATTGTGTCTGGCTTGGAGGATGGCTGAACTGGAGCTATGCGACTCAACGAAAGCTTTCGATATGGTTGTGCACAAAGGACTCGCAATAAAAGCAGAGAGATATTGCTTCAGAGAAATACCATTGAGCCTGTTGACCTCCTACTTGTCGGCTCGGTCCCTGTGCGTTTCAGATCGTGGTGCCGTTTCCGAATTCATGCCGGTAAATCACGGATTCACCAGGGTTCTGTCCTGGGGCACCTACTGTTTATCAATGATAGTAATGATCTTTCGAACTATTTGGATCCCTTTGATTGCATTTTGTTCGCGGACGACGCCACGATCATAGCCTCTGGCACTTATGTCCGGTCAATGCCTGATTCGAAGGAGCTTGCTCAATAGACGAAAAATTGAATCAATCATGATTCCTCCTGAAGATCGCGCCACGTTACCTCGAACAGTGAATTTTCTGGGAATTACCATCGATGACTCTCTCACCTGGGAGCCACATACAGACTTACTAGCTGTAAAACCCTCCTCCTCCATCATCGTCCTGATCAGGAAAATGCAATTTGCCCAATTTGATCATAGAATAGTCAGGTCTACGTACTTTGCCTTGTTCCATTCAGTCATATCATATGAGGTCATACTGTGGGACAATTCCGTGAGTTCAGAGAGAATATTTAAATTGCAGAAAAGAGCGTT
Source organism: Cryptolaemus montrouzieri (assembly GCA_013387265.2). Classification (NCBI taxonomy): domain Eukaryota; kingdom Metazoa; phylum Arthropoda; class Insecta; order Coleoptera; family Coccinellidae; genus Cryptolaemus; species Cryptolaemus montrouzieri. The sequence goes on from JABFTP020000103.1 coordinate 36,067,268, forward strand.
TAGAGTTCTGACTGGAGCCAGCTACTTAGATCACTGTAGACCATTATTCATCACAAATAGAATAATGAGTCCGTCGTCAATGTATATCTTCTCACAAATTCTTCATGTTCGGTCAAATCTAGACAAATTTGCCTCTCATGCAGAAGTACATAATGACTCAACCAGGAACAGGTTAAACCTTGTTTGCCCAAGATACAGGCTGACCAAGTCTATTAATAATTCGCTGAATGTGAGGTTCTATAATAAGCTGCCCGGTTCCTGGCGACAAATGCCAGCTTTGAGATTGAAAGGACTGCTCAAAACTTTTTTGATGGATCAATGTTTTTACAATGTCGATGAGTTTATGTCCACTGATATCCCTACGCCCTATGCGTCTTAGCGTTTATATTTTATTATTCTTTAAAACTTAAATTTTTTATAATCTTCATTATGTGTTCTATTTCAATTTTATAATTTATTTGTTCTAGGTTTTATTAATTCTAAGTATTGACTTGTCATAAAACGTAAAGTTGCGGATGATGAATAAAGCTTAATATACATATTCAAAATGGATATAGTTAGCACATTCTTCCTCATGATTGTTAGTTCTAGACACATGGAAATGACGTAACCTTGCAAACCGGTCGTGTGTTTTGAAAATGAAGATTGTGGAAATCAGACAATTGTATTTAATTTTATTTGTATTGAAATAGAACTCCAAAAAATAAATCCATCAACAATATCATTAACATACCTTTGTGTCTACATGAAATTATTGTTTATTTTTCAAACACTTATGATGGGATATATTTTGTTAAGTAGTATACAGGGATATCGACCGAGTTTTTGCTGTTTGAAAAAGGCCAAATTGAAAAAATCATACAAAAAACGCAATAAACATTTGACATGTATAGATTGTTTAAAATATTCCTTGATCCTTCTTCTATCCATCCAAGCAAAAATTGTGTCTGTAGTGCGAAGGATCTACGAACTACAATTTTTTTAAATGTTTCTCAAAAATCGAGTTTATAACAAAAATAATTGAATCTGTCAAATGTTTTGACAGATAAGTGCCAACAACTTGGGTATTTTATGCCTTGCTCAAATGTCGGTTCTAGATGTATAATAAAACAGGTAGATTGTCATTTGAAACAACAAAGGGATGACCCACTTCCAGTATAACCGGAAATGGTATCACTTCGATAATATTTCACTTCAATTGGAAATCGCTAGTTATGGCCGCGTATAAAATTTCAGCTTGATATTGTAATTGGAACTTAAAAAGTTTTAAACGGACGGTCCTGGTGGATATCCCTGTATAGAAGTTATTTTAGTTTTTCTGATTGATTTCAATAAAAGGCGTTATTCGTTAATTGGAAGAGTGAATACATGTACATAGATCGAAGGCAGGCATGCATTATTTCATTTAGATTAGCTGGCGCCGCTTGCGATTAAGCAACTAACTGTTCATTCCAAAGTTATCAAAGCAGCTCAACACTATGAAAAGGTTAGCAAATAGGACTAACGGTTGACAGATTTCATTTACAAGGTTCTCAATGGCGTCGTCCGCTAGAACTCCAGAAACTTCACAGGTCGTTCTTTGAAAAGTTTTGCGAAGATTGAACCCAAGACGGAAATTACCAATATTGGTCGGTAGTTTGGCGGTGATTTATATGCAAGAAATGTAATGGTCGCTTCTAACAGAGCTGAAAATTCATTCTTAGCAATGCACTGGTTGTATACCGTGTACCAGTGGCAATGAAACGAATTTCACCGCACGTTTCAGTAGTTCTGCTGTCAAGCTGTCAGTTCCCATGCACTTTCCGCCTTTTATTCGAAATCATGTGGTAGAAGTGGAGTGTGTGAATCTCCCCGAATCTGTTGATATTATCAAAAATTGTTTTCTGATCCGCAGCACCTATGATTGAAATGATTAACAATATTTATCCAAGAGTGAGACGGAGGATTCTCTTCACTGAAATAGTAGATATTCACTAATGAATTACCAATATTAAGTATGTATGTAATAACTTATCGAATCAAGAAAGTCGCACAAACAGTAAACCATTCAAGATAAATCGATACATTTCTAGTGAAACGAACAAAACAATAATCAACTTCACCGTTATTATTATCATTGAAACTTTCAAAGTAATAAAAGCATAATAGGTATATAGAAATTTTCGTTGAGCGTATTCGCCTCGATAACTTTCTGTTATTATTCAATGTAGAAATCAACTTGCATTAACTCAATATTCCACCTTTTAAGCTTCTCATTCTCCCCCGCCAAACCCTATTCATTATCGGTGATTTCGTACAGTTCGATTTGTTCGTAATCGTAATAACCTTATCGGACTTCGTAATTATAGATTCTCTCTCATTTGTACGCTCAAAAACTTCATAATTATTTTAATTAAACTTCCCTGAAGTCTTTTCGAGCAGACGGAGATCCCATTCGTCGTTTCAGACAATAATTAGAGCTCTGGATGAGACACATTCAGGTTTTATATTTTCTCGATTTATTAGCAGGAAAAAGGGACGAGGAGCGAAGTTGATTTCCGAATGGATAATTATGGACTAATAAACTGCTCCAGGAAAGTCAAGGATATCCCTTGAATTAACGCGTAGTTGAAACATATTTGGATGTTTCGATGAAGCAAATGGATTCATTATTTGATTTCAATAATTTCGAATTTATGTTTTCAATGGAATTATATCGAATGTACAATAAACACCTCAAAAAAATCTAGGGAACACTTCTGAATATCGATATATCGTATCCAGAACGATCAATATGGATGTTTTTTTAAGAAATGAACACCTGCATCAATATCTCACCAAATTATGTAGAGTGGCGCAACAGATTTCAGTTTTTTTTTATAAAAAACTAAAAACGTAGCAAATGCGACGCTACTTTATATTCTAGACGTCCTTTAAGCGTTCCACAACTGACCCATGGAAATCGCGTTGCTCGTTTAGCTTGGTGCCAAGAACACGTAAACTAGGATCAAGAGAGGTGGGCCACAGTTCTCTTCAGTGATGAATCTAGATTTAGTAATTATATACCGATTCGGAAAGAATTCGAATATGGAGGGAACCTGGAAAGCAAAACCGTTTCCAGCATGCTCGAGAAGTTGTTAGACAGGGAGGCGGATCAGTGATGTTTTGGGGAGGTATACGCCTTGGTGGAAGAACTGACCTCGTCAAAATTCACTCTTTCAACAAGATAATGCCCCTCCTCATCGTGCAAGAGTTGTCTTGAACGTCCTTGAAGAGAATGGTATCGATCATCTACCGTAGCCATCCTGCTCCTCAGATCTGAATCCCATCTAGCATGTGTGGGACACCCTAAAAAGAAATCTCCTGCGTCAAAACGTCTTCTATCATGAACAGGAGCTTCGATTAGAAGTACAGGGAGCTTGGAATGACTTAGGCCAAAATGTAATAGACAATTTAATATTGAGCATGCCGCGACGATGCCAAAGTGTCATTAATAACAGAGGTGGACCTTCTGGGTACGGAAAAATATAAGTGCTTCCATATCGTTTCAAAAATATTAGTTCAGGATTTTTTTTTGTGTTTTACTAAATTTCGTCATTTTCAAATTTCAATTTTTTTTATAAAAGGTGCTTTGGAGAAGTCAAATATCATTTTGTATTCTTGACAACAAAAACAGAAAGATTTCTATAAATTCGAATCATCAAATTCACATTTTAAAGATATTGGTAAGTGTTCCCTAGACTTTTTCGAGGTGTTTGTACAGGGATATCCACCGGGACCGTCCGTTGAAAACTTGTGAAGTTCCAATTACAATATCAAGCTGAAATTTTATACGCTGCCATTACTAACGGTTTCCAATTGGAGTGAAATATTTTTGAAGTGATACCATTTCCGGTTAAACCGGATGTAGGTCATCACTTTGTTATTTCAAATGGCAATCTACCTTTTTTATTATACATCTAGAACCGACAATTGAGCAAGGCATAAAATACCCTAATTGTTGGCACTTATCTGTCAAAACTTTCGACAGATTTAATTATTTTTGTTATACACTGGATTTTTGAGGAACATTTAAAAAAATTGCAGCTCGTAGATCTCTTGCACTACAGACACAATTTTTGCTTGGATGCATAGAAGAAGGATCAAGGAATTTTTTAAGCAGTCTACACATGTCGAATGTTTATTGCGTTGTTTTGTATGATATTTTCAATTTGGCCTTTTTCAAATAGCAATAACTCAATTTTTTCAAATTGCTCGTGCCAATTTTTATATCGCCATCAGATGAAGCGTCAAATTTCAGATGGAATTGTATAAGCATGTACTGTACCCATGTCTTATAGTTCCTAAATAATTTGGGGATATATTGAATTTTGATGATTTTGCAAGAACTAACAGAGAATGCTTCGAAATATTTGAATCAAGTAGCTGAACTGGCTACGCTCACCTGACAGGTGCCTAAAATTAATGTACCTGTCACTTCGTTCATTCGAATTTGATATTTTAACAAGAATTGTCGTTATTTCAGATTGAAAATATCCAAAAAATACAACACATTTGGAATGAAACCACTGGTTATTCACACGAAAATATATTTAATCCTTTTTTAATTCATTTTGGAATGTCAAAAAGTTGTGGGTAAAAATTGCAGGCAATTCAATAACCAATTTCCAAATTTGGCGCCTATGAGTAAAACAAAATTTTGAAGGATTAGAAGCAATTTTCTGCAATTTGGAGGAACAAAATACATAGAAACTAGAAAAAACGAATACTTGAGGACGACGACAGTCAAATTAATACGCTAGCGTATTTTTGTGCCAATCCACATGCGTCCATTAAGTCAGCATCAATGGATATTGGATTGAGTTATACTTCCATTCAAAGAATCTTTAAGAAACATAACATGCACCCGTATTCTTTTATCAGACTACAAAAATTGAAAACAACTAACCTTCCCAAGCGGCTAAATTTCTGTGAAAATTAATTAATTTTGCTTCAAGAACATGAGACAACACTGCAAAAAATTATATGGTCTGATGAAGCCAAGTTCAATTAAAGTGGAATAACCAACAGGAGAACTCGACATTTATGGGCCACAGAAAATCCACATTTCATTGAGGTTATTGATTTCCAAAATAAAAAATCTTAATGGACAAAGATACTTGGAAATTTTGAGATTAACATTAGCAAATTTTTTAGATGGATTACCCCTTAACATTCTGAGGGATTGCTATTACCAAATGGATGGTGCACCAGCACATAAAACACGAGCTGTAGATCGGCAGCTAACAGAAATGTTCGAGGATAGATGGTGGGGTAATCAAGGACCAAATTTATGGCCTCCGCGTTCTACGGACCAGACGCCCCTTGATTTTCATTTAGGGGGTAAAATCAAGAGTAAAGTATATCTTATTCCTATAAGAAATAAAGAATATTTACTAGAGCGCATTCATAATGCTTTTCGTGATATTTATCCTGAAGAAACTAGAAGGGCAACTCATCATGTTCGTATAAGAGCTGTCAAGTGTATCGAGCAAAATGGGGCCAAATTTAAATATTTATTCAGATCGTAAATTAGTTTTCTCTTATTATGTTTGCTATCATTTATTCGTCTTAATGTAATTATCTTCGATGATTGGTTTTCGCTTAGTTTCTACAATTTTTATTCATCCGAATTGTAGAAAATTGCTTCTAAAGCTTTGAAATTTTATTATACTCATAGACGGTAAATTTGCAAATTGGTTATTGAATTGCCTGCAATTACTACCCACATTTTTTGACATTCTAAAATGTATTAAAAAGATTGAATATATTTCCGTTTGAAGAACCAGTGGTTTAATTCCAAATATGTTGTATTTTTTGGATATTTTCAATCTGAAATAACGACAATTCTTGTTGAAATATCAAATTCGAATGGACGAAGTGTCAAGTACATTAAGTTTAGGCACCTGTCAGGTGTGCGTAGCCAGTTCAGCTACTTAATTGAAATATTTCAAAGCATTCTCTGTTAGTTCTTGCAAAATAAAAATCAAAATTCAATATATTCCCAAATTATTTCGGAACTATAAGAGATAGGTACAGTACATGCTTATACAATTCCATCTGAAATTTGACGCTTCATCTGATGGCGATATAAAAATTGGCACGTGCGATTTGATGAAACCTTATTATTGCTGTTTGAAAAAGGCTAAATTGAAAAAAAAAATCAAAACAAAAAATAATTAAATCCGTCAAAAACTTTGACAGCCAAGTGCCAACCACTTGGGTATTTTATGCCTTGCTCAAATGTCAAATGTTTGAATAATTTTCTTCGATGTGTCTACACATTGCGAAATCTCGCATAAAGTAACTTTTTGTTTCGAGACCTCTCTCTTCGTTTGGTCAGAATATCGCTTTTGAAAACATCACAAAGTTTGCCATATGCGGCTCATCCTAATGTTCTTCTGATCAGTTCTGCTGTTATGTTTTCAACATTTCATAGCTTCTTGGGGTCTAAATTGGTCATCATCTTTGTTTTTTCGAAATTTATCCTCAGTCCGACCGCCTATATTGCTTTTTTTAGTTCTTGGATCATAAAAGTGGCTTCTCTTAGATTGTCAGAGATGAGTACGATATCGTCGGCGAATCTAAGATGATTGGGTCTTTTTCCATCGATACTGATGCCCTTAGTTTATTATTCTAACCTTTTGAGAGCATACTCTAGGACAGTGATGAATAATTTAGGCGGTTAGTATCACCTTGTCTTACGCCTCTACCTATTTTGATTTTCTTTGTCTGGGAGTGAAGGCTGATCTTTATTGTGGCGTTTTTGTATATATTTTTCATGACATTTGTGTATTGATGGTCGATTCGGCATTCATTCAATGCTTTTATAATGGCCGTTAATTCTACCATATCAAACGCTTTATGGAAATCAACAAATGTCAGGACTAAAGGTCTATTATATTCAATAGTCTTTTCGATCAAGGTTTTCAAGCACTGTAGGTGGTCGATAGTGCCGTAACGAGCTCGAAATCAAGGCTGCCCTCTTGGTTGGTAGAGCTCAAATTTAGATTCTAGTCTATTTGTAAGAACTCTGGTGTACAAATTGTAGAGATGATTATGCAAGTGATTGGTTTGTAGTTTTCTAGTCTTGTCTTGTCTCCTTTTTTATAGAGGAGTATCGTAAGTGAGTCGTTCAATGATGTTGACATCTTATGATTATGTAGGCATAGATTGAAGAGTTTTAGGATTTTCTTCATCAATATTGGTCCTCCTTGCTTTATAGCTTCCGTTTCCACCTCATCCTATACAGGAGCCCTGTTATTTGTAATTTTATGAAGTGCTTGGTATAATTCATCACAGGTTATATCGCGTATTTCTTTCAATCCTTGGTTTTGTATCTTTTGTGGTGGTTCCTCTCTCGTATGATCTATTTGAGACTTATATAGAGCTGTGTAGAATTCTTCCACTATTTGTACTAGTTTATCTCTATCCGTTACTATACTACCATTTTCGTCTTTGAGCTTAAAAATTTTTTTCTTGCCATTTGTGATTTTTTCTCACAACCTTCACACCTTCGTGTTCCTCAATAGTATTTGTTTCTTTTTGTATTGCTTATGTCCTTCCTAATAGCTTTCGATATCTCCTTCATGGCCTTCATGTTATATGGTTCCGTGTTAACATCGCAAGTCTTGTTTGTCAGTTTATCTATTTGTTTTCTTAGTTTCTGGACTTTTTCACTGGCCCTTTTCATTTTTTGGACAGAATTTGGATTTTGCAGTTCTGATGGTGTTGACTATTTTGTCGTTCAGTTCATTTATGTCAGTTGCAGCTGATATGTTCTCCATTTTATCATGGATGAATTGCCTGAATACCGTTCATCTGCTGGATGGTGTCATTATTTGGTCTTCTATTTGACCATTATGTCTTTTCATGTCGGTAGATATTTCGATAGTAGCCCAAATGAATCTATGGTCACTGAATGTTGTGAAACTATTCAAAACCGTCACGTCTTTGAAGATGGACCTTTTATTAGTAATGAAATAATCTATTTCGTTCCGGGTGTTTCCATTAGGACTTTTCCATGTCCATCTCCTGTTTGTTTTCTTTTGGAAAAAGCTTCCCATTCGGAATAGGTTGTTTGCTATGAGAAATGTCAATAGTGTATCTCCTCTTTCATTTCAACCTTTGCTACCAAACTTTCCAAGAGCTATTTCAGACAGATCGGCTTTTACTCGTACTTTAGCATTAATGTCACCACAAATAATATACTTTGTGGCTAGCAGGTATCTGGATAGTCTTCTATTTATAAGAAAGCCTATTTCACCAATGGAGTCATTTAAACCGTTATGGTAGATTACATGGCCAGATTTTAAAGTTTCCAAGCCTTCTCCATGTCTTTTAGTTTCACTTATTCCGACAACATCCCATTTCATGCTCCATATCGATGAACCCTTCATTTGATAGTAGGGATCTTGCGTTGTAGGTAGAAACCTTGAGAGCTAATTGTTTTCTTCTCTTTGTTTCATTTTGGTCTCGTTGATTCGTTAAATATGAATTTTTGCCTACCCAAGATTTCGTGAGGCAGCCCACCTGGGGATCGCATTCAATTATTTTAAAATTCATCATGTCTTCATGTCTTAGGGGTTTTGGCCATAATCTTTCACGTTTACGAGGTGGGTTGGAAGATGGTAGGATGTTCGTTCGTAGGCGGAAGATGGTGAATATGACAATGGTTATGCCCGAAATGAGTTTGGGAGATGAACCAAGGCTCGAGTGGGTAGGGGCGCGTCCCTGAAGTAGATCAGTCATCTATCAGGATCATAGATGAGTATCTACCCTCTACCGGGTAGGAAATATCACATCTTATTTCGGGGCCTATAGTGTCAGCAGTTAAACATAATTATTTATCAATTTTGATGGATATATATCATGGAAATTCATAAAATCATAATGTTCATTTCTCATACAGATTACGAGTTGCGACATTTACGTCATTTTCGAGAATCTAGTGCTTACAATTATGAGAGATAATGTTTTAAGTATAGCTATTTTGAGAGTCCCTGTCTTTCAAATTCAGTTGACTAATGAGAGTGGTGAATTTTGGGTTTTTAAAAAGTTTGTTAATTTACAAACTCTCCAACAGATTCATTGTCATCCTTTCATTGCTTTTTTAGAGATTCAAATCATCTAATGTACTTGTGTGACTTAAAGATTTAATATGTTCAAATACTGCAGATTTGTTACCTGCATAGAGATGTTCTTCGAATTCAAATTTACGACCTGTTTATCCTACATAAACTGGTGGGCATTCATAATAACATTCAAGTCAGTATATTCCTGGCTGTTTGAATTCATTAAGTTACAGTTAAGCATTGAATAGTAATTGGCTTATGTTGGGACCACTGGAAAAGGGGATTGTTACACTTCGAAACATGATTGCCAATGTTATTAGATAGGTAAGTTAGATGCGTCTTGATTTTCTAGGAATAAACTGTTTGAGAAATTTGTTTTTGTTCTTTACGATTGATAATACTGTTTATATGGGAAACTATTATATCATTATTTGATGTAATTTTCCTAATGATATCGATTTCTGTACCTCAGTAGGTAATGGAGAGGAACCTTCAAGGTTGAATTTGAACGCATTAATTCAATGAATTTTCTAGATACAATCATCACTAAACTCAATAATAATCTCACTTTCAACATATATAGAATACTCAACAATCCCAATGAATTACTTCAACAACATTACACATAAATTAGCCGCATATAATTCAATGATTCATGAAGCGTTTTCATTCATATATCCATGACAGACTTCAATAAAGAAATCAATATCATCGAAAAATTGTATCAAATAATAAGAGTTGCTTTATAGGTTACATTCAACCAAATTTGATATTTGATAATTATGAAACTAGATTCGAAATAAATTCATTAATCCATAAGAAATATAGGACTCGCTTCCAAATCAAAAACCAAAAATTATATCCAAATTATCAAATCACCAGTGAACAGCCACTTCAATGAAATTATAAGATAGTTTTATTGTTATATAATTCAGAAATGTTTTTGGAAAAGCAACCATTTCTTATATCGAAGTAACTTTCAATTATTCCTCAAATAATATTACTGTTTCTAAATAATATATGGGTTATTTAAAAACTTGGAACACATGTACAAACTCTGTCGCTACTATTCGAAATTTAAGATATTTGAACGCCCGCATTTCCACATGAGCGAATGTAATAAACTTGAGTACCTACTGCAGAATATCTAAATTGCAATTTGCGACGTAAATTTTCTAGATATTTACATCCCACTCGAGCTGAAGAACGACGTTAAAATATAATTCACTTCAGAACAGCTTTCTTTTCAACAGAGCACAATCTGATTAAAGAAATATATTTCCTTGACTTCTAGAAATACAAAAGAATGGCTCGTTCCTATATTCAGACTCTCTCCAACTTGAAATCTACAAAGTGAATGAAATTGTCTCAAAGTGCCAATAAGGTTATTTCTTATATGAACTCCGTGCCATAGCCTTTCGTGTAGACGAAATATTAACTTGATTTCGGTGCTTTTAGAAGATCACTTCTTCGGAAAATTTACTTCAGCAGAACACTATCCGAAATGTACTGGCATGGAAAGCTTTTATACAAGAGCTCGTTTTTCGCGAGTGAAGAACATTATTTGATGTTAAATTTATGTTTATCGATTGTACGCTTCATGTTTTCTCGACAAATTGTCTAGTCTTAGTTATCTCCAATTCTCACCAACATTAATTTATGAATATAAGCTGTCACATATATTGTTTATGAATTTTTCGAGAAAGACACAAGGGACAAAAAAGATCTTTATTGAAAAGGACCAAAAATGCTCTAATAAAAAAATCGAAAATAGATTGCTATTTCCATCCATTTCGAGAAAAGCTGGACGAATAAAAAATGATGACATACAAAACTCCTTGTTTAACTAAGAATTCTGGCAGAATTTCAAACTCATTGCTTTTTTCGTTTGCGAAGGAGAATATCAAAAATTGAATTTTATGTCTTCACTTTGATGAGTTGAAACGTGACTACCCCACTGAGTAAGCACAGAGAAATTTTGAGCAATGAGAATCTAGTTCAATATTTATCACTGAAGTCTTGGAAGAAGAAGTCGAGGTAGTTCTATTCAGATATTCAATTACATATTATAATATATATATAATATCAAAGTTGTGAGGCCTTTTTGGGGAATAACGGTAGTTTAAACCTAGCGGAGAAGAAGGGACGTGGCGAAAAATCGGGGACCGTAGACCTCCGCGAGTATTTTTTTTCTAAAGGATTAGGGTCTGAAGAAGGTCTTTGCCAGATTTGGAGCCCCTAACACCAACGACGAAGCCCTGAGGATTTTTCGAAAATTTTCGCCGAAACGTCGAAACAGCGAGATTTCTTCGGAATCAGAAACTACGGTCTTTCGAGAGGCGATCGGGACGATCGATGGAGCGAAGATTCCCATAGAAAGCCCCGAAAAAGCGAAAATAAGAAAGGTCTCTCATTTTTCGAGAGTGGAGGGGATAATTTCGTCGCTCTTTTATGTCTGTACAAATAAGAAAAAATACAAACAAAAAATGTGGACGAAGAGGAAGCCTCGAGTTTCGCATGTGTAGTCGCAATAGTTTCAACGGGAAAACTGTAAAATTTTCGATTCAACAAAAGGCTATCGGCGGACTTTTGCAAAATTTCGCTCCATTTTCCTCATTCTGAATATCTCTGTCGGCCAGGAATTAACTAACATCGAGCTGTCAAAATAAACGGTTTTCTTGCATCCGTCCTACTCATAGGGGGTTACCGGGAGAATGAATTCAGGTGTCGAACGATTCCTACATATCTCGATATCGGATCCGCGAACAGAAATCGTTACACTACGACTAAATTCTCGAATTCGGGAAAATTTCTGAAACCTAGAATGTCTAAAAAAAAAGAACGGAAACACGGGGGCGGAGCCAGTCATTCTCCTATCGCCTCTTAGATTTCGGAAGTGAGCTTTTCCAACATGTAAAATTTAATCTAGAATATAGTGCTCTCTCTCTCTTCTGAGTGACAATCGAATTTAATTTTATATTAATTAGTCTTATATTCGATCTGTCAACATAAGTAATTCTGAATTTTATTTGAATAAAAAGTTAGACGAAACTTGAAATAAACTTTTAGAGGTGAGTGAACGTAGTTTGATGTTTATTTTATCCATTTGTATGTATATTTTGTTCAAGAAAAGAAACAACAATCTTTCAAAATTCATCAATTTAACATTTTGTGGTTATTCCAACCTAAACAATGTGATTCAAACGGAATGTTATACTAAAAAGAGTTAAGGAGACCTACAATAATGTCTGAAACGTAAGTGAATGTAATTTGAGATTTTTATGTATTTTAATGTAAATTTTTCATCATGCTCAAGAAATGTACTCAGAATTTACATATTACATTTTTCTTCCATGGTTATTATAAACTCTATGCGTTGAAAAATTTCCTGGAACTACTAGGATTTTTAACGAATCAATTGGCTATCTTACAAATTGATGGGATATCCTTCGAGTTGCTATTAATAGGTATTGAGCTCTTTTGTATAATTATGTTCTTTCTGGAAGAAACTCGATCATTCAGAGTATTTATCATATGAATATTGAAAGCTATCCACCAAAGGCTATATCTGTATTAAAATATTCCAAACAGGATGTTCAATAAGACTGTGCCATTTCAAATTAAATTTTAGTTTTAGTTTATTCAAGAGGAAGTACGTTTCTATTATAAAATTATCGAAATGCAAAATTAAATGAGATTTAATGTGTTTAACAATGTTGAAGTTTGAACCATAGAAAATAAGATGTCAAATTTGCACAAAAGGTAATTATTGTGAGGTCCTTCTATTCATAACTCATAGTTACTGTTCCTCAGGAAATTTTATCAAGGTTGTTGAATGAATGACAGAAATTCCTCATTGATTTGAAGTTAAGCGTTATAGGTGTCTGATAGTGGGAAACATGATGTTCAAATATGTAGAAGTTGCATACGAAGTTTTATTTTGTACAACCACAATTTTCAATCAAGATTTATGGGGAACATGCTGCTGCTTAAGTGAATCATAATTTGGAAAGAATTCAACTACTACTTAGAGAATACTATGCAATTTGAGACAATTTTTGTTATAGGTAATTGTACTATAGGTATTTTATATAATTGTGTAAAATAAGTACGTTCATCACGTTATATAAAAATATGAAGTTGTTTTAATGCAATTTTTTCCTTCCATTTTCATTTCATAGTATATTATTAAGTTGTACAAGAGAATGAGTTGAAGAGAAGTCAAATTGAAGAAAAGAAATTTTAATTATTAGATAGCAAGTTTATAGGAAGCTGATAGCTAGAAACCAACTGCCAACTCGACAGTTAAGGATCTAGGAATTTAACAGTTACAAGAAACAGTTTCACTGAAGATGATATAAAGTTGACATCATTGTATTCTATATGAGGGTCTATAATGTAATTTACAAATTTGTCGATTTCATTTCTGCTTTCCACAAGAACACTTCAATTCAGAAGATATTTGTTCTTTGTGGTAAGCAAATTGTGTGAATTTTGGTCAATTTGAATTTGCACAAAATAGTAACGTATAGGGCAATCACATAAGGTGAAATTTTTATGTCTTCAGTAGTTATTTGGTTACTAATTTCTCGCTTTTGTCTTTGGATACTCGCAAGTGAATTCAATTTTTAATTAGGAAAGAACTTCTTCTTTTTCATTAATATGCTTGAGAAGTAATTCTTCCCTCCTGCTGTTTTGAGTTCTTATTTTTGTTAATTATAATTCATAAATCTTATTCGATTCTTATCTAATCTAATACGAATCAGAACTGTTGAGTAAAAATTAAAAATTTGAAACTACAGATCTGCATATATCGATCTTTCTAAAGTATATATTCAATACTTTTGAAACTGCAAATTTGGAATATTGTGAATTTTTATTAGAGTTGTTGATAATTGAATTTCTATGCCTGAAGGGTGATTGAACAAAATGTTTTTTGAATCAATGTAGGAATGTTTTCAATTTCATCTTATACTAGCTCAAGTTGAGATTTTCAAATTGAATGTATGTCTTTCAATTGGGAATAGTGAAGTATATAAGGCTTTCAGTATATTAGGCATTTAGTATATTGGCTATTCAGTATAAAAGGCGATCTCGATGGGCTCACTAGTTATCATTAAAAGTTATAGCAAACAATACCAACAAATGCTTCTTTCTATATGTACAATTAATAACACTTATTTTGGTGCAAGTCAAAAATTATTGGTCCAGTAGAAACAGATGAGGCAGAAGTCATTGATCTTGAGGAAATGGATGAGGTAGAGGACCTCTATTTTAGAGTCTCCAATCACCTATGTGAGTTCAAGTTCCAAAAGTCTCTTGTATTCTAAGTGCTGAATAAGAAGTGAAAACCTCTATTTCAACTTCGGATTCATCTAGATTTCACGGCTTCAGATAGAAATTATATTTCGAAATCTGGGCTCCACCTACGACTCTCTACCTACGACTCTCCTCCAACGACTCTCCACCTACGACTCTTCACCTACGACTCTCCACCTACGACTCTCCACCTAAGACTCTCCACCTACGACTCTCCACCTACGACTCTCCACCTACGACTCTCCACCTACCACTCTCCACCTACGACTCTCCACCTACGACTCTCCACCTACGAATCTCCACCTACGACTCTCCACCTTAACTCTCCACCTACGACTCTCCACCTACGACTCTCCACCTACGACTCTCCACCTACGACTCTCCACCTACGACTCTCCACCTACGACTCTCCACCTACGACTCTCCACCTACGACTCTCCACCTACGACTCTCCACCTACGACTCTCCACCTACGACTCTCGACCCACGACCTATATTTTTGATATAGGTCACTACACAATATTGAACATATAGATATATCTCTAATTTCCACTAGAGAACTTTTATATAATTTAATTATTTCAAATAAAATCAAAGATGATTTTCAAGTTGAACCCTGTTTGAAGGTTGGCAGAAGAAAGGAGGAAAGTGAAGATTCTAAAGCCGATGGAATATAACATCTGATAGTCGACTATGCGCACTAGTCTGTTAGCCAGTGGCGTAACGGTTGGGCATAGATGGAGGATTGATTGGAATTAGGTGTTTTGAACTGACGTAATTTTAGCACGTTACAGAGTGGACCAGATTTCTTCATCTTTCATAAATCGTCTCATACGAATATCGTAATTCACATTACGTCACTATATCCTGTTAAATATAAAATCGCATTTCCCCAGCGTAATACGAAAATAGATAATTTCGATAAAAACTATTTTTCATTGAAAAATAGTTCTTAATAGTGCTAACAATACGAATATTATAACTAAATTATTGAAAGAAAACTCATGGTAATAAAATTGGTGTACCCAAAAGAAAGATCAACACAGATGTAGCAGCCTGACAAATTTTGGAAGAGTTAACCATAATTGAAAACAAGTACTGGAAGAGTTCCAATAACATATTTCATTTCGAGCCTATATCCAAGTATCCAACCAAATACAACAAAAAAAATAAAAGATAAATAGATGAAGGTGACGAAATTGGTGATACTTTTGGTAAAGACTTTGTATTATTAATAGCTTTCATAAAGCAAACCAGATATTATCACTGAATTACTACAGAAAAAGCGAGAAAAGATAGCAGTAAATTCCAGGATCCAAAATTCAACAGTAAACATAGATAAAGTAGCCTCACATATGTTTGGAGAATTAGCCACCATTCAAAAGAGATTCTGCAAAAATTCCTATTACAAATCTTATTCCGAACAAACAGTAATTTATCTGAATAGCTCAGAAATAGTAAAACTAAAATAGATGATGGAAATAAATCTGGTCATACAATTCAAGCTACAGTAATTGTAGTGAGATATATATTGGTAGAACATTATGGTAGTTCATCAATAAAGAACTAATTCTAATTACACAAACCATTTAATTGAAGCAAACCATAATTCCAACCGAAACATTAGTATCTTATATTTATGAATTTAAAAATCGATATTAATTTTGAGAATCCTTGAAATGCATAGATTCATACTTGAAAACATATTATTGAATGAACTGGTGGATTCTGACAATAATTCCCCTTTATTCAATTTGTTTTCTACCGAGTCAATAGTTCTATGAATTTGTCTAAGGCAGTCATCACTTTTAATTCAATGTTGTAGTTCATATATAAATGTTATATCCTAATTTAGTTTCCATTTTGTATTCGTGAGATGAACGCTCTGTCGTCGAAACACATTACAAATAATTCCAAAGCCTTCTGATTGAGTTTTCCGAAGGAACTTCAGGTTTTGCATAGAATCATGGACGAAATGAAATTCAAAATAAGATTCTAATGAGAGAAAACAATTGACGCTTAGTTGAGAAAACCTTTATTTTTGATAATTTAGTTTTATTGAGTTGAAAAGAAATTTTTGAACCATTGTATATAATGCATTGAAAACCACATTACCCTAAAGAGTAACACATTTCCCTTTGAACTGAACAAAGTCATAGTCTTACTCAAATCTGAATTAATTTTTTGGGCATAGAAGATGACACTATAATTCCGAAAATTTTGATAAAAAAAGTCATAGCTTGATGATGATTGATTTTAGATAGGACAAATCCAAACAAAAGATGCTTGATGAAGGGTGACCATTAATGAAAAAAAATTAAAAGGACACCATTCCATTTAAAATAGCAAAGCTGAAGGCGATGTTCCATATAACCGAAAGTGGTACCGCTCTGAAAATAATTACAGACTGTAGATCAGTAACCATTTACTGTAATGTCGAAATATCAAATTGATCGATAAACCCTTTTCCCAGATACTTGTAATGGATCCTTTAGCATGGACATCCTGTATAGTCAATAAGTATGACTAATAATTTTCTTTTACTTCATTTTACTATCTCCTATTATTATTTTTTCCTTTCCCATTTAAGTTGAGCAATACCAACTGAATTACATCCTTTACTCAGTAAATACCCTGAATATTAGGGAGAAACTTTTTCGATCATCATTTCCGTGAGAATTCTCGAATGAAAATGCCCTTTCAGCTTAAATTTTAGTTCAGTATCTTCAAAATAAATTTCACAATATGGCGAATGCGCCGGGTCCATTTATACAAAGAGTTATTCAACATTCGAAAGAAAATGAATCAGTGATATTGATTGATCGTACTTCAATATTATTTTTTCTGATTAACAAACACATTAGGGCTTGCAAACAAGCATACTCTACAGCTTCCATTAAATTAATTAAGGCTGAAAACTCAATTTTTTATGCACACACCGTGAAAAACCTGTACGATTTCATTTATTCTGGTCAGCGCCGATCACAATGCCGATTCAACCTGTTCGCCAGTACTCGTTGAACTCGAATTGTACATCGAGATAATAATTCATTTTATCCTCAATGTCCAGTGTTGCACACGGATGCGCTTTATATTGAAACGCGTATTTAATTGATTTTCAAAGGTCATTTGAAATTCGTTCATGCTGCGTTCGATGTGCTGCTCTCAAAAGATTCTTCTCATTTTCCATATTTCCGTGTTATTATTATCGAAGCACACTTGAAGCTGAATGTTTTAATTAATTGATTCCCCGTGTAATTTCGAATAGATGAAAGCGGTATTGTTACGAAAATGTTTTTGTTGGAATTTTCAAATTTTACTTTCTATTCTACATGCGGAACTCCCTCTGAACTCTTCGTGAAATATAATAGATAAATGATTAATTAAAACCCTTGATAAAGGCTTCACAAAAATATGTTGAATTACTAGACCGACCATCATGAGTGTTGTTAGTTAGGAATCATCAAAATTATAAACCATAAAACTATTTCAGAAATAATACTAATCAGCCTATAATTTTAATTGCTGAGGAATTGAGTAATGTAAATCATGATGAAGATCAATGTATGCCCAATTCATCGTATTATTGTGATGAATTCGACTAACAAAATTTTATTCAAGAAAATGTTCGAATTTCTGAAATAGAAAATGCTGAATATTTCGAAGACCAAAATTTTCAGGAGAACTTATTGAAAAACAATTACCCAAAAGATACTTCAATGACAAAATTTTCAAAGAACCATTCGTAATTATGTCTGTTGTCCAACAATCAAAACGAGATTTCTTGTCGAAATTTCAGCATTTATGGAATTCAGCATCTCCTCAAACTTCAAATTTCAACTGTGTGAATTTCATCAATATTTCGATGGATTAATAGGCTAGATACACTCAAACAACTGAAAGTTCAAATAATTATTAAATATTCAAACTTTCGACGAAAGTCATCGCTCAATTTTGATCAAACACCAAGGCGTTTTTTCTGAATTGAGCGATGACCATCGTCGAAAAGTTTGTTCACTCGAAAGGAACTGATTTGAGAGTGCCCTCTCTTTTACCAAATTCTTTTTCGCTCGACCACTATGAACTTTTCGATATGAATTGAACCACCGAAGAATCTGACCTAAAAACGAAATATGTTCTCATATACATACCGACCATTTGAATGACGAAGAAAACTTCCATATAGAAAAAAAATTTTGTGAAGAAATTTGACTTTCACTAATCAAATTAAATATATAATGTATATATATATATATATATATATATATATATATATATATATATATATATATATATATATATATATATATATATATATATATATATTGGAAGATATATATGCTTGTATCTATAATTTTGGTGCGTGTCAGAAAGAAAACACAAGTGTGAGCTCAGAAAATGTAACAAGGAACCATACTATCTTGCATATGATTCAATAAACAAGTGAAAAACCTGAGGACAGGAATATGTAACAATGGGAAAAGAAAACCAGCAGAAAAATATTTCAACAATCATACCTTTTATATGTCTAAAAAAATCTAAAAACAGATTTTACATAGCAAGCAAGGTCATAAAAAGGACTAAGGATATAATCAAAAAGTACATAACCTGCGATATTTCCTCCTTCGCGGAGATGTTTTCCGTCGAAGTGTGAGTCTTCTGAAACATAATCACTTTCTTGTTCTTACTTGCCAATTTTGAAGTATATTCGCAAAAAATCCTTCAATATTCAAACTCAACAAAAACAATTCCCTCTCTGTTTGACCGAGAGAGCCCAGATGGCCTGGTTCAGTCTTCCAAGTGATGCCGATTATGATCTATAGATGTTTTAGAATCATTATGGACCCAATAATTTGGGTTGCATCGCCCATATATTATTTCTTCGTGGATCTTATTTAATTTAAAGAAAAATTTGCGAAAATATTTTGACAGTCGTTCGAAAAATATGACAAATATAATATATGAACTCGAGATGAAATAGTAGTATATACGAAGTCCTACAAATATCCTTATATATACCAGGACGAATTTCGAATACAAATTGATTCCATGCTAGAAAAGAATATCATTCGCCCAAGTAATTCTCTTTGGTCATCGCCAGTTTAGGGGGTACCAAAGGAAGTAGATGCTCAAGGTAAGAGGAAATTCAGATAAAACGAAATTTTCGAGGAAAGAGGTTATCAGGTTAGATTTTTAGGGCATATTGTCACGCCTGAAGATGTCAAACTCAACTCCGATGAGATAAAGGCATCATATAATATTCGATTCCTAGAACGGTCAAACAAATCACAGAATTTAGTGGTTATTATAGCTTTTATATAAACGGCTGTAAAAATAATCTAACTGTTCACACAAAATCTCAAAACGAAAGTAAAAGTCATACACTATGATGCTTTCCGAAAAACTTTTGACTACTGCAGAACTCTTATTTTTAGTACCCGCATATTACAATTCCATAACTTTGAAATTCCATTTGTCATTACTACTGATGCAAGTAGCTCATCAGTTGCGGCTATTTTGTCGCGAGAACCCATAAGTAACGACCATCCAATTATATATGTTTCTCACACGTTGAACCATATTGAAAGAACTTTTAGTACTATGGAAAAAGAACTTTCGGGACTTGCCATTTTCGACCATACTTATATGGGAGAAAATTCAAAGTGGTGACCGATCATAAGCCTTGAGATGCTTATGTCTCTCAAAGAGTGTAATAATCCTAATTTCACACGCTGGAGACTCAAACTAGAGGAGTATAATTACAAGATATGTTCTAAGAAAGGCACAAATAATACTAACGCCGAAGCTTTATGTAGGCATGAGCTGTTTAGTTTCCATGACCGATAGCATCAATGGCATCCCAAATCAGAACGAACTCGAAGATCAGAACCCCAAAGCAGAAAAAAATTCATCTGGCGACGGGCAGACCGCACATACAACAGTCCTTATTCTAGGAATAAATCCGACGGAATTCCCAATTAATATGATAGGACCGAACCAAAAGGAATCTGTGAAATATTCACAACGCTAAGAACGACCTGACTCCTATTATTTCATTTTTTAAAGACTTTGGTGAACCGAAAAACACCTATCTCTTTTATTTGAAAAGAAATGGCAACGATGAAACATATCGACAATTTCCAAATTTCATGAGACAAACATTCGAAAGTCTCGCTTTCAAGATTTCGAATTTTAGGTTGGAAAATATTATAAATGAGGATCAAAACAACTTGATTTGCTATAGTCATGAGACAAAAACTAATCTGGAGGTATAGTACATATTATTAAACAGCTCAAATGGGAATATTAATGGCAAAATTTATCAAATAACGTCAGATTTTACATAAATAACTGTGAAATTCATCTGATTAACAACTTGATTTTTCGGTTTTGAAATGAAAATATGGAGAATCGCTCGGACCCGTCGATTTCTGATTCGATGAGGAACAACTTTTCCGATTTTTTCATCCCCATAACTTCAATCTCCTACCGGAAGTGAGCAGAACCCCCTGATTTTGAAGAAGGATGAGGAGTGTTGCAATACCTCATTTTGAAGATCTTATCGAGTACTATCTGACCCTAAATTTTCGCTCCGAAAGTTTCATCGCTAACGAAATAGCAGCTAAGAAAGCGGAAGACTACTTACTCTTGATTAGTTTATTAAGTACTGAAAACGGGTACCATTCATTCCATGCAGTAAAATAAGCTCTGCTCAAATCGTTCACATGCATTACTCAACATTTCTGGTTCAATTTGTCGGCATTCATTAATGATCCGAATTCGCAAATCATCCAGTGACTCAGGTTAGGTAGCGTATATCTTAGATATCAGGTGAACCCATAGAAGAAAGTCCAGTGGCGCCAGATCAGGTGATCTGGGTGACCACTCAATATGTCCCCTTTTCCAATCCAGGCCTGAGGAAGATTTTCATCTAAGAACTGACGCACAGGTTGAACGAAATGAGGTGGTGCGCCATCTTGTTGAAAAATGATGGTTTCATGGTCTTCTCCATTCTGAATAAATTTGGCCAGTGATATTACCGGGTATGAAAAAGGGCCAGTGATGTGATTTCCATGAATACTCGCCCAAACATTCAGTTTTTGGGGATGCTGAGTATGCTCTTCTCGAAATAATCTTGGATTTTCATCTGACCAGCTCCTACATATATGCCTGTTCACAATGCCGATAAGGTAAAATGAACACTCATCTGAAAAACAGATATTGAACACATAGTTTGGATTATTGCTAATAATACTCACCACTTCACAGAAGATGAGTCGGAGATCAAAATCATACTCATTCAGTTCCTGAACCAATAATTTCCTAAAGGGAAGAGGATGAAACTTATGTTTCCTCAAAATTCTCATGATTGTTGTGCGTGAAACACCAGACACACTGAACAATTTCTTAGTACTAAATATCGGATCCATCGCTACGTGACGTAAGATGCCACTTCCTCGCTTCGTCTCCTCTATACACCCTCTTTTTGTTGCCGACTGAACCAGTAGCGTCAAACTTAGCTACCAGTTGCACAACGTAAGCAGTGGATACATTTTTTCAGGATGTCATTCTTTGAATAAAGCCGCTATTAATCGCGCAGAGTCGCTATTTCTAAGAAATAGTTTTATCATTTTCACCCTTCCTTCTACGGAATACACCATTTTAATCCTACTACAAATTTACAATCGCTTTGGCACAGTTTCAACATTCCTGAAAATTCATGATAGACTAACGAGAGTATGGTAAATCAAACACACGGTCTGTCTACTTTTTCGAACGAAAAATCAACGAATAAATGTAAACCTTGCATATCTCTAGGTAAATTAAACATAAGCTAGCCATACACCAGTGTTCTTTGTTGCATGGAATTGAATGGTGTCCATTTTCAGCACTTAATTAACTAATCACAGAAGTAAGTAGTCTTCAACTTTTTCAGCTGCCATTTCGGTAACGAGCGAAAATTAAGGGCAGACAGTACTCGGTAAGATCTTCAAAATGAGATATCGCAACACCCCTTATACCTATTCAAAATCAGGGGGTTGTGCTCACCCCTGGTAGGGAATTTAAGTGACGAGGATGAAGAAATCGGAAGAAAATGTTTCCCCCCGAATCAGAGATCGACGGGTCCGAGCGGTTCTTCATATTTTTATTTTAACCCGGAAAATCGAGGTTGAGTTTACATTGTTACATTGGACCACCCTGTATATATATATATATATATATATATATATATATATATATATATATATATATATATATATATATATATATATATATATATATATATATATATATATATATATATATATATATTTTAACTTGTTAAAGTAATGAATATCTATACACTTCATCTGATTATATATTGTGCCGCTATTACAGTAGTTAAACATTCTGGATACAAATTAGAAAATTTTGGATCTAATTATAATATCAAGAAAAAACCTTCATGGCAAAAAGGTTAGAAGGTAAAATTTCTTCTATCAGATGTGATTTAGGAAGATTGACTCAATATTCCAGAGGTAATCGATCAAAAAACTTATGGCACATATTGGAAAAATATAAAACCATATAAATAATGAGATAAGTAATGGACAATCGATAGAATACATCGATACTTTGAAACAAAAACTTTCAGTATACTCCATTAGACTACGTGAACATAAAATAAATTCAGATAGAAAATTCCAAAACAAACTATTCAAAAATAATGAAAACATTTTTACAAATTTATTTCAGGTTTAAATGAAAATATTTCTGGAAATGGAGTTCCTAAAATTGATATTTTAACTGATTATTGGTCTTCAATTTGGGCAGTGCCAAGGCAACACAATTCCAATGCAAGTTGGATTTTAAATGAAAGGTCTCGATTTTCTAAAATAGAATGCATGCAATTTGAAAACATTTTCAAACGAAGATATAGCATCAGTTATTAAACACACAAAAAATTGGAAATCTCCAGGTGTTGATGGTATTCATAACTTTTGGTTCAAGAAATTCTCTTGCGTTCATGAAAAATTGGCTGAATATTTTCATTTATAATAAAGAACCCTCAGCTACTCCTTTATTTTTCACACAAGGAATTACTTATTTAAAACCGAAAAGTGATAATACTATTGATCCGTCTCAATATAGACCAATTACTTGCCTCCAACAATATATAAAATTCTAACTGCATGTATTACTCAAAAAATTTATGCACATTTAGAGAATTATAATATTCTTTCCGAAGATCAAAAATGATGTAGAAAAAAACACCTTGGTACTAAAGAGCAACTTGTAATTGATTCTGTTGCTTTGAATCAAGCTCAAACTAAGAAGAGAAATATTCATACAGCCTTCATTGATTACCAAAAGGCTTTTGATCGTTCTCCCCATTCATGGCTGCAAGAAATTTTGGAAATTTATAAAATTGATAAGACACTTCGTCATTTTCTGGAATTTGTAATGAAAAATTGGAGAACCAATTTTCATTTAAATATTTCAAAACAATCGTTAAAATCCGAAGTAATTCCAATCAAAAGAGGCATTTTTCAAGGGGATTCTTTAAGTGCTCTTTGGTTTTGTCTTTGCCTCAATCCATTATCTCATGAATTAAATGCTACTAGTTTTGGCTTCAAAATGAAGAGTCTATTAACTGAATTCAAATTAAGTCACTTAATTTATTTAGATGATATTAAATTATATGCCGGAACCAGATCTCATTTAAAAGTCTACTTGAGATTACTTTCAACTATTCCAATGATATTCATATGAAATTTGGGCTTCCAAAATGTAAAAATCTTTCTATTGAAAAAGGAAAGATCACCTCTGATTATATAAAGATTTCCAATATCGAAATCGAGCCAATGCATCAAGGAGATACATATAAATATCTTGGATTTTGTCAAGAGAAGACAATTAACCATAGCAGCTTTAAAGAAAATATTAGAAGTTCATATTACAAAAGACTTAGAATTATCATCAAGAGTTATTTAACTAGTAAAAACCTTTTCAGAGCTATCAACTCCTATGCTGTTCCTATTCTTGCATCTTTCTTTGGAATTATTAAATGGTCTAAAACTGATCTAAATGAATTACAATGTCAAACGAGGAAAATGCTCTGTAAATATCATAAGCACCACCCAAAGTCAGCTGTTCAGAGAGTTACACTACCTAGACATCTTGGAGGTCGTGGATTAATTGATTTGAATAATCTTCATAGTAAACAAATTTTTCATCTACGTTCCTATTTTCATGATAAACAGAGAACGTCTAAATTACATGATATTGTTGTTGCTTCAGATTATAATCTTACACCTCTGAATTTGACAATGCAAAAGGTAGATTTTGATATATTTGATGATAATTCTAAAAGAGAAAGTTGGATGCAGAAGGAATTACACGGGAAGCACCCTAAAGAATTGAAAAATGATTATATTGATGAAATTGCATCGAATAAATGGTTACTATCTGGAGAATTGTTTGCTGAAACAGAAGGCTTGGCAATTGCGATCCAGGATCAGGTTGTTTTCACGAGAAAACACATCATCGAACAAAACATAGATGATTCTTGCCGTAGATGTTTCTGTTCTTCAGAAACAGTTTTTCATATATTATCATCTTGCTCAGTCCTTGCTTCAACAGATTATTTAAAAGACATAATGCCGTCGCTAATATTATTCACTTCAATCTAGGAATTAAACATGACCTAATTCCCAAAAGAAAAAAAATTCACAAATATGAACCTGAGATTATTTGTGAAAATGACAAATATAAACTTTATTTTGATAAAAAATTCTTTGCAACAGAGCTGTAAAACACAATAAACCAGATATCGTTCTTAATGATAAACAGAATCAAATAACATATATAATTGATATTGCTATACCCGACACACATAATATACAAAATAAATACAATGAAAAAATTTCTAAATATATGATGCTTGGCGACGAGATTAAAAAATGTGGAAAATGAAGAAAATATTTATTCTACCGATTATTATTTCTACAACAGGCGTTATTCCTAGAAATCTTCACAAAAGTATTGAGATTTTGGGTCTGAAGAAAAATTTGTTTGAACAGTTACAAAAGATAACAGTCATCAAATCTTGTAATATTCTTCGTAGGTTTCTTTCCGAAAATAATAATGAGGTAGAGTCATAGGTTTTCTCTTTAGTTTAAACTGCTCAGAATCTCATTTCATATTTTATTTATTTGTTTATATAAATGTAATATAATTAACTGACAATTTTGTCATATTTATATTCAGAGCAGTATTCTATTCGATCGTTCACCACTTCACACAAAGGAAACTATTAATGAGTAACATTCAGTGTTTGCACTGAACAGATATATGGAAACTCGTCGGGGTAAAACCTATATATATATATATATATATATATATATATATATATATATATATATATATATATATATATATATATATTTATATTTATATGATCGAGATATGGGCAAATACCAAAATCCCGAAAAATTAGAATTCTCGAAAACGAAAGAATATAGCGATCTGTTTTCACCAATAAATTGTCCTCGAAAATGTTGAACAGAGATGGAGATAGAGCTTATTTTTCTTTTTATTTGCACCATTGGTGCAAACTTTTCGCGATATCTCAACACGTTTTCGAATGACTCAAATTTACTGAAATTTTTTCTCATTTTATGCGTTATGTGTAACAGAATAATCAACAAATCTTGCGTCTATCCTCTTTTTCAAACATATACCAACTCCGTATTTCAACGTAGTTGTTTCAAGTGAATCGAAGTGACGCGACGATGAAAAATTAATCTTGTGGATTGAAGGTGGAACGAGAAAAACCAAGACTAAAAAGCAGGAGATTGATTAATGAATTGGATCAAGTGAGGGTATAGGAACGAAGGTTCTCAATTGTTGAATGCACATCAGTTGGACTAACTCGTTTATCAGATTCCGGTGCAACGGCATTAGAACACTTTTAAATAGCTTTATTGATGGATTTGATGACAATTTTTTAATTTAATGAAAGAAAAATATAACTTGAACGTTTGTTCCGACCGTTTCTCGATTCCCATCATTATATACCTAACTGGAAACTCCAATTAGCCTACTTCATCATCAACTGCATAATTCTCGTTTTAAAACCTGATAAATTTCCAACCTCCTTAGTATTCACTCGTGAAATTAATTCCAATCTCATATTTTTCATGCAATCCAGATTTAACGCATCAAACGAACAATGCATTCAATTTGGATGGCATGAAATTACACAATTATCCTTTGGGAATTAAACCGGCACAGCGGCTGAATTTTATGAAAATTCGAATTAGTTAAGATCCCGTGGGATATGCTCTAATTGCCTCAGGAGCATCAAGATTTTTATCTGATTAGAATGCCGGGGGATAAGGTGGGAATTATGTGTAAACTTTGAAGGATGCTTTTCACAAGTGAAATTATAAGCGTCTGCTCTTCTTCTTATTTGAGTTCACTTCGTTTTGGAAAGATTTCATTACTAATTATAGAAGAATTGTAATAATTACATAATCTGCCGATTTTTGTTTGAAATGAGAGTGTCACTTGAATTTTAGTTAATTATTTGGTATTTTTTACCAAATACAGGTGTCTACATTAAAAACCCCATCATAAGTATCTGAGGATGAGGTTTATCGACCAATTTCAAATGTTGGCATTAGAGTAACTGGATACTAATCTACAGTTTTCAGGGCAGTATTACTTCCGGTTATGACGGACATCATCTAGAGCTCTGCTATTTCAAGTGGCATATTGTACCTTTTGATTTCTTTTTGTTAAAAGGGATCTTTTTGCAAGCATCTTTCTTTACGATTAGTTTTATCTAAAATTAACCACAGTTGAGCTATGGGAATTTTTATCTAAATTTTCGGATTTATGGTGTCATAATCCTTGTCCGAACAAATTGACTCAGATTTGGGTAAGACTATACATTTCTCAGATCAACGAGAAGAATCTTATTTTTAAGCGCAACGTATTTTATCATGCTATTTTATAGACCGATAGCTCAAAAATAACTTGTCAATTTAATGAATGATTTGACATCTTTTTACTGGATCTCATGGTGAGACAGCTTGTAAAGCCCCATAAGAAAGTGCATTTAGGAAACTTTTAACCTGTGATATTATAAATTTAATACCTGGTATGTTATTACTTGGCAAGTTATTTGAATGAAATTGTTTTTCATGTATAATCGCAAGGTGTAAAATCCTCACCCAAACTGCTTCCGCATGCAAAACCCTTATAATTTAATTTTAACATTAAACCTATCCGACCTATTCAATCCTATATTCCCTATTTTATGAAGATAATTCAGGATCATACTTTCCGTTCGTCATGTTCCATACCATTTTATGAATGAGTTTTATGGTTAATTTAATGTTAGTTATTATTACAGCTGAGCTCTAAATTGAAAGTACACTAGAATTTTTAATGAGCTCAGTCCAAAGTTTTATGTAAACAAAATTGCATATTGGAGGAAACGAGTGCGAGAAACTAGGAAGAGATGATAATATAATACTGTTAGTATTAGCAAATATCGGAAAGATAAGCAGATTTTTTGATAATTAAACACTAGTTGTCGTGTCTTGAGCAAATTAATTTGAAATTATAAATAATTGGAAAGTTTATTCCCAATGATCAAGGATATTTTTACACGTTTCGACATCCTCAATTAAAATCTGAACTAAGGTATAAATTTGATGAGTTATATTGATGCTTTATTCATTTTATAGAAATTTATAGTCAACGATGATGAAGTAAAATATATATTCTAAGCTTTCCACAATTTAATTTTCGCAGACATGACTGGTTGCTACTGTCAAGACATTTTCAAGGGGTCAACTACAGGAAACTAACCTACTTATACTGGGTGATTTACCAGTCGCGCGGTGCTCTGTAGCTCGTACAGTCTTGAAGCTTTCATTTTTGTTCAAACGGTATTGTATTTAGAAAGTAAGAATCTACTTCAGCAATTTTTTTGCAGTAAACAGGATGTCCAAATTCTCTATAAAAAATCTTGGATGCTTTTTTTCAGATTCGAAGACTACTTTTTTGTTCAAGGTTCAAGAGCGGTTTAAACTCTGCTATAATGTCTTTCAGTCATAAGTTTCGTCACAATACTTTTTTCCGTAAAAATTCATGAAAATAGGCTCTCACATCATCGCATGATCCTTCGGCCAGAGAGGATGAATACTTTTTTTCTTTCGTTTTCTTATTGCCCAAGGGTAGCTTCATTGATGAATTGAAATAGATTATCCTCATTTCATACAGGAGTGACTCAAAATTTTTCAAATGGAACATCCTGTAATTTTATTATTTATGTCAACGCATAGAATATTGTGCCATAATTTTGCAGGGGTAACCTTATCTTCATCATCTACTATTTTCGAAATAAAAAATAAAGTAATACACTAAAATCAGAAGTTGCGAAAGAAGAGTTCATTAGTACATTACAATATATTTGATCAGAGAAATGGAGATATTTTAAGTTAGTCGTGTATGAAATACGTAATAGATTGGTTTTTGGTGAGATAATCTACAAGGTGTTGAACTATTTAAATTAGTGTTCGAAAAGTTGCCCGTTTCTTCGTAGACGAACTCAATCCTTCTGAGGAAAGACTTTTGACCTCTCGACAACAGTTGCGGATTAACTGACTGAAAGGCGTCGACTATTTTCTGTCTCATATCCAACTGTGTTGTAGAAGGAATCTGGTAAACTATTCCCTTACTATACCCCACAAGAAAAAATCTAGACTTGTAAGGGCCGGAGACCTAGCTGGCCATCTAACAGGACCACCACGTCCTATACCGTTGTTTGTAAATTCATGACTCAAATGCTCCCTAACCTGATGGGAGTAATGTGCCGGTGCTCCATCCTGTTGAAAGCACAAATCTAGTCGTATATGCTCTGGTACATCGGCAAGTAACATTGGTAGATGATTTTGCAGAAAATCTAAATACATTTCACTATTGAGTTGCCCCTCGAAAAATTAAGGCCCCATTAGATATCCATCTACTATAGCGGCCCATACATTCAAGGACCAACCATGCTGGTAATCTATTTGTCCCAAGAGGTGTGGAATTTCCTATTCTTGTGGAAAGTTGCCTCGTCCGAGAAAAGAACTCTGCTAAATATATTTGGATTTTCCGCTACTTTATCACTTGCCGAATTGCAAAAATTGATTCGATTTTCATAGTCTTGATTGTTTAGTTCCTGGAGCAGCTGTACATGATATGCATGAAATTTATTAACTTTCAAGATTCTCTGAACGGAAGTTAGACTTATATCTGTTAACTGAGAAATTTCTCTTTAGCTTTTATATGGGTCCTCTGTCACTGTCAACAAAACTGATAACTGGTTGTCTTCAGCTGTAGCGGTTTTTGGTTTTTCATGTTTTTTGTAAGCGATATTACCCGTTTCGATAAATCTAATTAGAAGTTTTTCGAAGCATCTTGCATCAGGATGCCTCTTATCAGGAAACCTTCGTGCATAAACTCTACTTGCCGAAAATAAATTTCTATCACACTCAACCAGAATAAAAATCAAATCAATCATTTCTTCTCTAGAGAACTTAACGGCAGTCCATTGAGAAAATTGAGTTTAAACCTCACTTAAACAATGTTCAATAACTAAACACTGATAATCGGCTTCAATATAAAAATTGAAATATTAGGATATTTTTGCCCGTCGCTATTTAATTTCAAAACGGTACTTACTTAAAAAACACGCCTCGAAGTTAAAGTGGAATAGGATGATACATGAAAAGAAATCTGGTAGATCTAGTAATATGTATACTGGACGAACTTATAACAACATATTATCGAAAGAACAGGTGGAATTTGACAATAATACCTCTTCACTAAATTTGTTTTTGTAAAGTGATTTAGATAATTCTTTTTCAATCAGCCTTTAGTAGTTTCACTCACTTCAAATCCGAATGAGTGGATTATATATAAACTGTTATATCTTTGTTCAATTTTCATTTTGTATTCGTCTGATGAGGGTGCAATATTATCAAAACGCGTTACAAATGTAGTTGATAAGCGTGAATCTATACATCATTTAAATAGATTAGAATCAACTAACGGCTTTTCAATCTCTCCTATATTTGGAACATTATTATTATTTTAGTAAAATTCCCCTAATAATTCATAATACTATATCTCGTAGTAAATTCAATTTGGAAGCAGGGAGAGGCTTTCCCCTTATCCATCATACTAAATCCTAGTGTCTTGAAGTCTCTACAAAAATTTTCATCATTTATTTCAATCCCAATCACATCTGGTCGTGGGATGGCGTTCGCCGCTGAAGATTGATTCGAGAAATGGAAAAGTGTGGTTCTGTGCTCGAGTTTCAATTATTCAAGTCAAACAGGAGAGAACGAAAAGGAAGATTGAGCCGAAAATATTTGTCGATTGAATTTATTCTTCGCCTTAAGCCGGGAACACTCTTACAATAGATTTGATTTCTAGCTTCCAATGGGACCCTTATTATCGAATTATTCAAGTATTGAGCCATAGAAAAAAAATTTCAGATGATATTGCGGCTTTGACTTCCACTTATAGCTACATCAGATAGAATAAATGTTTTTTAGGGTTAGGGTATGGATATTTGAAGATAAATGGATTCTCCAAGATGATTGTTATATGGAATTAGGTAGAATCCATATTAATCCAAAATTACATGTGATACATTATGTTGTCTTCACGGAAACATTTTCTTTTATTTAAGCATATTCGAAAATAATTTTTCATGAACAGGTAACGATCACCTTTCAGGTTTTATCAAAAATTCGAAGAGCTCAAATGCGGGCACACGTATATCTTGATACTGCATATCATTACGGTGCAGGAGTTTAAAACGAGAACGAACAATGCTTGGTAGATTTGTCAACAGAATAATATTCAATTCTGTTTTCTGATATTGACATAGTTGTTGGTTCAACTATGTCAATATCACAAAAAATCTGCCTTTTCTCGATTTTGTTGACTTGTTTTCCTGAACTTTATCATATATATATATATATATATATATATATATATATATATATATATATATATATATATATATATATATTATAAATATAGTATTGACAACTGTCAAAATTTCGATTTCCAAAAATGAATTCTTCATATGAATATGACTCTGATGATGAATATAATCCTCCTAAATATCCTTGCGATTCATATAATAGATATTTCTCGGAGAAGAACTTCAAAATCTGCACTCAAGATCGTTTAGATGCAGGACCATCTGATTCTCAAACTATCATATCATCTGATTCAGGTAACGTTGCAAAGAAAATTATTTCTGGGCCCGTTGATCATGAATATGATGATAAGGTAAACAACTTAAATGAAGGTAGGAATAATATTTTAAAAACTATACATTCATATCATACACGAAGTAGATCTAAGGGATCTGACATTTCTACTTGTTCTGTCTATTCTTCAAACAACAAAAGATTTGATGACTGTTTTCATAATCATGTAGATTCATCTTGTTCCTCTAATCTTATCATAACTTCATCACCTAATTCAGATCTTCACAAATCTAATAAAAAATAAAACGCATGAAATGGACTTATGAAATGAATAAATTCATTATGTTTTGTTATTACAAAATAACAAATAATGGAACCAATAAAAAAGGGTACATGTCTAAACTATATAATATGTTCAAAGAAAAATTCCCAATTGCTGTATTTCAGAACAAAGCATTGCGAATCAAAGACGGTATATTGAAAATAGAAACTTTATATCTGAATAAGAATTAAAATCAATTAAAAACAACATTCAACAAGAAGAACATTTAAATTCTGAAATTTCAGATGAAAACCTAGTCCCATTCATGAAAAGCATCGAAAATAAATCAGAAAATTCATCTAAAAATATTGATAACAAAGATATAGAAAATTTATTTCTCAATCAAATGAATTTATTTCAAAATATTGACCCAACTATAGGACCTAAACTTCCTAAAATTCATTATTCAAAGAAAATTTTCGATTGTATAAACGAGCTTAATGAGAATATTCTTCCAAAGCAACTTGTTGAAGTAATGAATATTTATACACTTCATCTGATTATATATTGTGCCGCTATTACAGTAGTTAAACATTCTGGATACAAATTAGAAAATTTTGGATCTAATTATAATATCAAGAAAAAACCTTCATGGCAAAAAAGGTTAGAAGGTAAAATTTCTTCTATCAGATGTGATTTAGGAAGATTGACTCAATATTCCAGAGGTAATCGATCAAAAAACTTATGGCACATATTGGAAAAATATTCCTCAAATATAAAACCTATAAAAATAATGAGATAAGTAATGGACAACTGATAGAATACATCGATACCTTAAAACAAAAACTTTCAGTATACTCCATTAGACTACGTGAATATAAAATAAATTCAGATAGACAATTCCAAAACAAACTATTCAAAAATAACAAAAACATTTTTACAAATTTATTTCAGGTTCAAATGAAAATATTTCTGAAAATGGAGTTCCTAAAATTGATATTCTAACTGATTATTGGTCTTCAATTTGGGCAGTGCCAAGGCAACACAATTCCAATGCAAGTTGGATTTTAAATGAAAGGTCTCGATTTTCTGAAATAGAATGCATGCAATTTGAAGAATTTTCAAACGAAGATATAACATCAGTTATTAAACACACAAAAAATTGGAAATCTCCAGGTGTTGATGGTATTCATAACTTTTGGTTCAAGAAATTCTCTTGCGTTCATGAAAAATTGGCTGAATATTTTCATTTATAATAAAGAACCCTCAGCTACTCCTTTATTTTTCACACAAGGAATTACTTATTTAAAACCGAAAAGTGATAATACTATTGATCCGTCTCAATATAGACCAATTACTTGCCTTCCAACAATATATAAAATTCTAACTGCATGTATTACCCAAAAATTTATGTACATTTGGAGAATTATAATATTCTTTCCGAACAACAAAAGGATGTAGAAAAAACACCTTGGTACTGAAGAGCAACTTGTAATTGATTCTGTTGCTTTGAATCAAGCTCAAACTAAGAAAGAAATATTCATACAGCCTTTATTGATTACCAAAAGGCTTTTGATAGTTCTCCCCATTCATGGCTTCAAGAAATTTTGGAAATTTATAAAATTGATAAGACACTTCGTCTTTTCTTGAATTTGTAATGAAAAATTGGAGAACCAATCTTCATTTAAATATTTCAAAACAATCGTTAAAATCCGAAGTAATTCCAATCAAAAGAGGTATTTTTCAAGGTGATTCTTTAAGTGCTCTTTGGTTTTGTCTTTGCCTTAATCCATTATCTCATGAATTAAATTCTACTAGTTTCGGCTTCAAAATAAAGAGTCTATCAACTTAATTCAAATTAAGTCACTTAATTTATTTAGATGATATTAAATTATATGCCGGAACCAGATCACATTTAAAAAGTCTACTCGAGATTACTTTCAACTATTCCAATGATATTCATATGAAATTGGGGCTTCCAAAATGTAAAAATCTTTCTATTGAAAAGGAAAGATCACCTCTGATTATATAAAGATTTCCAATATCGAAATCGAGCCAATGCATTAAGGAGATACATATAAATATCTTGGATTTTGTCAAGAGAAGACAATTAACCATAGCAGCACTAAAGAAAATATTAGAAGTTCATATTACAAAAGACTTAGAATTATTATCAAGAGTTTATTAACTAGTAAAAACCTTTTCAGAGCTATCAACTCCTATGCAGTTCCTATTCTTACATCTTCTTTTGGAATTATTAAATGGTCTAAAACTGATCTGAATGAATTACAATGTCAAACGAGAAAAATGCTCTGTAAATATCATAAGCACCACCCAAAGTCAGCTGTTCAGAGAGTTACACTACCTAGACATCTTGGAGGTCGTGGATTAATTGATTTGAATAATCTTCATAGTAAACAGATTTTTCATCTACGTTCCCATTTTATGATAAACAGAGAACGTCCAAATTACATGATATTGTTGTTGCTTCAGATTATAATCTTACACCTCTGAACTTGACAATGCAAAAGGTAGATTTTGATATATTTGATGATAATTCTAAAAGAAAGTTGGATTCAGAAGGAATTACACGGAAAGCACCCTAAGAATTGAAAAATGATTATATTGATGAAATCGCATCGAATAAATGGTTAGTATCTGGAGAATTGTTTGCTGAAACAGAAGGCTTGGCAATTGCGATCCAGGATCAGGTTGTTTTCACGAGGAATTATGGAAAACACATCATCAAACAGAATATAGATGATTCTTGCCGTAGAAGTTTCTGTTCTTCAGAAACAGTTTTTCATATATTATCATCTTGCTCAGTCCTTGTTTCAACAGATTATTTAGAAAGACATAATGCCGTCGCTAATATTAATCATTTTAATCTAGGAATTAAACATGACCTAATTCTCAAAAGAAAAAATTTCACAAATATGAACCTGAGATTATTTGTGAAAATGACAAATATAAACTTTATTTTGGTAAAACAATTCTTTGCAACAGAGCTGTAAAACACAATAGACCCGATATCATTCCTAATGATAAACAGAATCAAATAACATATATAATTGATATTGCTATACCCGACACACATAATATACAAAATAAATACAATGAAAAAATTTCTAAATATACGATGCTTGGCGACGAGATTAAAAAATGTGGAAAATGAAGAAAATATTTATTCTACCGATTATTATTTCCACAACAGGTGTTATTCCTAGAAATCTTCACAAAAGATTTTGGGTTTGAAGAAAAATTTGTTTGAACAGTTACAAAAGATAACAGCCATCAAATCTTGTAATATTCTTCGTACGTTTCTTTCCTAAAAAATAATGAGGTAGAGTCATAGGTTTTCTCTTCAGTTTATACTGCTCAGAATCTCATTTCATATTTTATTTATTTGTTTATATAAATGTAATATAATTAACTGACAATTTTGTCATATTTATATTCAGAGCAGTATTATATTCGATCGTTCGTTAGGAAACTATTAATGAGTAACATTCAGTGTTACTTGACTAAGGTCCGTACACTGGATTTTTCCGGGAGAAAGCCTCTGACACTACTCGTTGGTAAATTGATATCATTGTCTGATGATGCTATAGTATGTATATATTCTGATAGATTGAGATATTCTCTCATAACATTTAACGTTATCCTAATATATAATTATTCCAGAATATGTTTTGATTATAATCATTGCCTGGCAAAGGTATTAATTACCGGGTGGTGGATTTATATTTTTCATGAAATCAGTTTGATTGCATGAACAGATATATAGGCAACTCGTCAGGGTGAAACCCTCTATATATATATATATATATATATATATATATATATATATATATATATATATATATATAATTAACTGCTGGAAATGATAAAATTTCAATTTATTGATAACGGGTTAGTAGTCTTGGAACAAAGGAATACTCTTTTTTCATGGCAAGCTTTCGGAAATATATATTGTTTACATCTTCAGGCCTCTACAACGAACAAACATCAATAAAACTAAATCATATAAACAAAATAATCACTTGGAAACCATAAGAATGGCAACTTACAGAAAGTTGAGGTTAATTATCCAAAAGTTAGTATGTGATGAAAAACCGAAGTCATGAACTCAAAGAACACAAGACACATCGACAAAGTGCACAATAAAACTCATATAAAACATCATCAGGTACAAAATTGAGAAAATTGCCAGTTTAAAAACAACAACAAATCACGTAAAATTCATTTCATTCTAAGGCATGAAACGGCGCAGGAGCGGCCTTGTATAGGTACTCAAAATGTAATAGACAGAGAATGTCAAACGCTTGTACTTTCAAGAATCAAGAAAGTATGCAAATTATGAAACCATGTCATTCTACAACAATCATTAAACATTTTAAATTAAAAAAGAACAAAGTGTATTAAATGATTGATCAATTATGCGAATTGAGAAGTGGAGAACGAAAACTGAAAGACTATAAAATTATTAAATTAACAAGAAATGGATCAATTGGAGGATTTTTGTCTAAGTCTGATAAATGAATATAAATTGAGCTTAAATTATTCAAATCTGTTTTTTTATTGATTGTCAAAGGTTCCTTCTGAATGGCAACCATCTCCAAAAACAGTCTCTTGTGGTAATTCTTTTCCGCGTCAACAATAGATGCCATTGCATAATTCGGAGTATGATATTGCTCACTCGCATGTCGGGCCAAATCACATCTTTCCGGATGTAATCTCACGTTACTTTTATGCGAACTAATTCGAGCTTGTAGAGTCCTACAAGTATGCCCAATGTAGAAGCCGTTGCAGCCCCCACAAGGGATTTTATAGATGACATTGGACCTCTTCAAGAGCGGAGTGCGGTCTTTCAAGTGTGTGAAGAACAGTTTGCCTATGGTTTTTAGAGTGCTCCTTGCAATCTTCACAGTACAGCCTGTATTTCTTATCACATGTATCAAGCGAGAGGTCAGTTTGTCGACTAAAGGAAGGGACGCATATAGTGGGCCCTGTGCATTCTCCACACTCAAGTTGGTCGTTGTCTCTGGATTTGGAGTTCCCTCCCGGAGTCATCCTTCTTTCCACCACAAAAACTTACGCATTCTTTATCAGTTGTTGTTGGATAACTCATATCCCCCAAAATTATTAAAAAAACTTTTATATAGCAATTCTTCCATCATAGACGGCAAACCTAATAGTGTAGTACCAAAAATATCAATCTCCGGGAGGAACTCCAAATCCAGAGACAACGACCAACTTGAGTGTGGAGAATGCACAGGGCCCACTATATGCGTCCCTTCCTTTAGTCGACAAACTGACCTCTCGCTTGATACATGTGATAAGAAATACAGGCTGTACTGTGAAGATTGCAAGGAGCACTCTAAAACCATAGGCAAACTATTCTTCACACACTTGAAAGACCGCACTCCGCTCTTGAAGAGGTTCAATGTAATCTATAAAATCCCTTGTGGGGCTGCAACAGCGTCTACATTGGGCATACTTTAGGACTCTACAAGCTCGAATTAGTTCGCATAAAAGTGACGTGAGAT
Source organism: Cryptolaemus montrouzieri (assembly GCA_013387265.2). Taxonomy (NCBI): domain Eukaryota; kingdom Metazoa; phylum Arthropoda; class Insecta; order Coleoptera; family Coccinellidae; genus Cryptolaemus; species Cryptolaemus montrouzieri. Next base: position 36,104,760 of record JABFTP020000103.1, read on the forward strand.
TACATCCGGAAAGATGTGCTTTGGCCCGACATGCGAGTGAGCAAGATCATACTCCGAATTATAGAATGGCATCTATTGTTGACGAGGAAAAGAATTACCACAAGAGACTGTTTTTGGAGATGGTTGCCATTTAGAAGAAACCTTTGACAATCAATAAAAAACAGATTTGAATAATTTAAGCTCAATTTATATTCATTTATTAGACTTAGATAAAAACTCCTCCAATTGATCCATTTCTTGTTAATTTAATAATTTTATAGTATTTCAGTTTTCGTTCTTCACTTCCCAATTCGCATAGTTGATCAATCATTTAATACACTTTGTTCTTTTTAATTTGAAATGTTTTTGTTGTAGAATGACATGGTTTCATAATTTGCATACTTTCTTGATTCTTGAAAGTACAAACGTTTGACATTCTCTGTCTATTACATTTTGAGTACCTATACAAGGCCGCTCCTGCGCCGTTTCATGCCTTAGAATGAAATGAATTTTACGTGATTTGTTGTTGTTTTTAAACTGGCAATTTTTTCAATTTTGTACCTGATGATGTTTTATATGAGTTTTATTGTGCACTTTGTCGATGTGTCTTGTGTTCTTTGAGTTCATGACTTCGGTTTTTCATCACATACTAACTTTTGGATAATTAACCTCAACTTTCTGTAAGTTGCCATTCTTATGGTTTCCAAGTGATTGTTTTATTTATATGATTTAGTTTCATTGATGTTTGTTCGTTGTAGAGGCCTGAAGATGGAAACAATATATATTTCCGAAAGCTTGCCATGAAAAAAGTATTCCTTTGTTCCAAGACTGCTAACCCGTTATCAATAAATTTATATTATATATATATATCAATCATTTCGAGCTAATTTTCTTCTTCGTTTGTCACAGAACAGAACATGAATATCACAAATATTACGATCTCAGGTGTTCTTCATTACTGATGGTTAGTTTGGGACTAGATTGAGATAGAGATCAGTCAGCAAATCAAGCAAAACAGATTGAGAATGTCGGAGATGTATTTTATATGTTTCAATTAGATAGGGTTTGGTTAGGTTCAAAACATATAATTTTATTTTAAGGTTGAAACATACAAAGAAAAAATATTGAAAAAGACAACTATCGAAATACGGATACTCCTTCCAGCTTGCCTAGCATATTTTATAAAGATAATTTGTTTAAATGATGATAAAACAGCTCCAAACAACAAATTCGAAAAATTATGACGGAATCCAGGCTAGTCTTACTATATGTTTTTGGGGTCTCTCAAACCAAATTCGATGTCCAAATTGCTCCGTCACGTCAGGATTTTTCATAATCTCAAAAATAAACTCCAAAAATCATATAAATCAGGCAAACATTAACTTGTTTCTTCGGCTGACCGCAAGGTGCGTCTATCGTTACTGCTAGTAAAACTTGTTTGTGTAGATGTATTTTATTTCCGAATTACTTTTAGAATTAAATCCCTTCGTATCTGTCATGCAGAAACAACACTCTTTTTTACTTTCTGGCTTACTCCATGTTACGGGAGACTAGAATTTCAAGTTTGAATGATTCCCTGTATTGTTACATGATGTAACTATTCTGTAACAATTTTAACAAATAATGTGTGGTACCACGGCCCTCTCTATAGAAGCCTGGAGCTGCTGAGAATTGGCAACAATGCTAGCAGGGCTATTGACGGCACGTACTAGTGCGCATCATGCGGCAATTGTAGAGTTGGTTGAAGCACGTTGAAGATACTTCGTATTTTATTCGTTTTCGGAAGTTTTAAGCATTGTTTAAGCAATCTACAGATTTCATTGCGAACTACATTCATTTGATTGTAGCATCATTTCAAGTTTTGAATAATCAGGTGCTTATTCATCTGTCTATAGTGTATGCCTAGTTCTGTTTAGTTTTCGTTTCGAGACTCTTAACATGCCGAATACTCGTGTAGTGCCAGCTTGTAAAAGCAATTATAAATCGCAAAACGAAAAATGTATCAGTATTTAATTTTCCAAAGGATGACTCGCTGAGGAATTCTCGAATGAAAAATATACCCAGAAAAAACCGAACTCCTGGTAAAAACTCTGTTGTTTGTGAAAAACATTTAGAACCTCATTTCATTTTAAAAGAAAAAAAGTATGTGGATTCGATAGGACATAAAAGAGTTATTTCTAGATCGAGGTATGCACTGGTACCTGGGGTAGTTCCCACATTATTTTCCAATATACCTTCTTATATAAGCCAAAAATTGCCAGAAGTACGGAAAGACCCTGCTGTCCGAAATGGAATATTCTTACAAATAGAGAAACAGGAAATCGAGCAATGGCTGTGTGGAGACATTATTAACGACCTAACAGTGTTCTTAGACAATTTCAGGCGAAAACTCGATTTACGTCAGTAGAAATGTGAAGTTTCAAGTTGAAAAGTTTGTTTTTGTCAGGTTGATTCGGAAAATATGCCAACGGTAACTGTCTGTATTAAAGTGCAAGATAGTTTGAGTATAGACGTATGTACAAACAACTGATATATATCTAAAGAAGATTTGAATTGGGTTCATAATGGTGGTGGCAAAATTAATAGAAGGTCGCAATTAGAAAATATATTAATTAGATACAAGTATGTTAAGGGATGTGATGAACTTCAACTCAACGTTACAAATCTGGTGAAAAATATTAATGATCTTTTTTAATGCGTCTTTTAAAATAAAAAAAAACTTGCTTTCTGTGGAATCAGCGCGACTTTTATAACACAAGCGCAGCCACATGTCTGCGTTCCATCAGTCCATCGATGGGGAACATTTTTTGCGATTCAACCGATGACACGGGGCGACCATCGCGCTTTTGTGAAAAGGCCTTACACTGTGTATGAATTTCTCCATGATCCACTCAGAATTCTCATTGAAATATAATTGAATTTCAAAATTAGTTCACTGTAATCAGATGATTCTAAATACCTATCCAATGAGCTATAACTCGGACTAACATATCAATTCGAAGATTTGAGGGGTTGACAGCCTCATCCGAGGGGGTGGGTGTAGTGGAAGTACCACTGTTTGAAAATATTTTTTCCCCAAAATATAACAGTAATTCGGTGAATGTTCATTCGAAATCGACAGATTTTGCAAACTCTGAAAGTACCTCGTTTTTTGACGAACCAGTCTGTATCTTCTTTCGAATATGTCAAAATTCAAAAATTATTACACATTTGTGTTGAGAATCGAAGGAAATTTGCAATGAGGTGTTACTCAACCTATCTATCTTATTCAGAAAACTGAGTTTTGTGCACCCTTGCTTAGGGGGTTGATGTAAAACAAAATTACGTATGCAAAAAGATGTCCCCCTTCAGACAAAAATTGATCTGTTTCTGCTTTTCGTCCAGAAACGATTAGTTTAGTAGTTATTGAGTTTTAGTTGCCCCAACTGGTATAAAGAGAGATGAAGAAATCCGAGCTACTTTTTTCGAAAAGACGATGCATTTTGTTTTGTCCAAATCAAAAGCGAATCCTATCTCGTACGACCAATTTTCCAAATGAACAATACCTTTCTGTTAATGTATTGGGTTCAGGTTTCGCCCTGACGTAAAGTTTATCAAATCATCAGCGTATAGTCTATCGGTAAGTGAGAGATCAAAACTGCTCAAAACACCATTCACGACCGTTGTTATGTTCGAATGATAATTGAAAATCAATTCACAATTATGTACTTTTAAAAATCAAAAAAACATCCTACGAAAGTAACATTACACATGACTCATATTTAAAGAAGGGAAAGGTCTTATAATAACTTGAAAACTGCTAAGCGGAATTCTTATTTTACATCACTGAATTGTATACAAGAAAGTGGATAATAGCCGAGGCATATGCCAATCACGATGTTGTCCCAAGGTTTGAGAAGTTTTTAATAACTCGAAAATGGAGGGAGGTACCACCAAAAATTGTTTGTACCACGAAACTCATCCCTAAAAAGAAGGGTCATTTTTCTTCATTCACAGTATTTAACTTAACTGTTGTATTAAAACATTGAAATTGCCAACTCTGTATTTTCAAGGTGTAAGTGCAAAGAGCAAGAAACTGCATAATATGAGGGTTTATCCTTCGAATTTTAACACAATAGGTTCGACTGAAGGGTTAATCGTTTGGGTTTGGTATGCAAACCCTTCTGCAATGTAGGAGGAAGCTAGGTTTACCGCGACCACAAACTAAACCACTATCGTCTTCTGTATAATTGCAGAGGGGTCTTTGAATATATTCGATCATATCTTATTTCATCACTGAACATTTCAAACAAATATTTTCATCTGTTAATCGAATAAAATGCTGATATTACTGCTCGTGAAAGTTCTTTTCGACCAAACGTTGTGTACATTCGTACAATCCTATTTTTCTCGGATGTGTTCGCGTGCACAGAAAATCGCAATTATTTTGTATCATTAACGAAGAATACAAAAAACTTTAATGGTTGTAATGGAAATTCAAACTGTTTTAAACACTTCGTTATTCCAGTTAGAGAACATGGTAATGAAGTAACTAAATTAATTCAGACTATTATTAGTGTTCAGAGACAGCAGAAAACATAACATTGCTAACGAAATGAAAACTTCAATTGTATAAGAATTGGAATCATTTTACATGAGTTATATTGAATTCGGAAAAGAAATTTCTAATAATATACAGGGTGTTTTCAACGAAGACGAATCTACATTAGGTGGTGAATTGTCAACGAGAACAAAAAAGATTTGTGAAATAATTTTCCTTCTTAAAATATGGCTGTCCTTGTGGAAACATCTTTTCAGAAAACCCAAGGGCTTCCGTATCAATATTTACTCCTCATTCAATAACTCTATCATGACTCGATCATCAGAGCCAAATGGACTTCAAGTTCTTGATATACATTGAATCAACATTGCATTGTCAACCAAAAACGAGAACAAATACTTTGCACAGGCTTCTGCTATAACGAAGGTAGTATTTCCCTCACGTCTACTTTCATTGTTTCATTTCATCTTGCAGACTATGATAATAACAGCTGCTGTTACTTCATCACCAATTCAACTTGTATCTCATAGTTTTCTATGCCATTAAAAAAACTGTCGATCCTAAGCGTAAACAGATTATTCAGGAAACCCTGTCGGTTCTTAACATCATCTTCAAATTAGACATAGCTGCATCCCTTCAAATTTTAATTCATTTCCTAACGTACCAAAGGAAATTAAACGTTCTTCCAACTGTAAAAAGACGCAAATTTTATTCAATTAAGTATATTAACGAAAAAAAGGAGGTAGATTCGAAAAGTCTGGAAAACTTCCAGCGGCGATAAATAACTTCATCTTCGTTCAGGCTTTTGCAAACGAGATTATTTTCTTTACGAAATATTTTTCATATTTCAGGAAATTGAGTTTCATCCCGATCTCGAGTGATTAAACTCAATTATGATTACATTCCATAATCAGTTTTTCCATTCTTTTCCTGGAAGAAACCGAGATCCAAGTTGATGAATATTTCAAATCAATAATCGAGTGAAATGGAGAACTGAACGTTGTTAGATATTGCACAGAATTACAGCATTTAAATCACTAGTGAGCCTATTAAGATCGCCTTATATATCTAAACAGCTTATATACTAAACGCGTAATATACTGAACGTCTTATATACTATACGCCTAATAGACTCAACCCCAAATATACTGTACACTTTTCATATCAAACCCTATCTATACGGAATGTCTCATTATATTCACTGATCTTCATACTCATCAGTTCTTATGTTCTTAAATAAATGGAACTCTCTGATATATTGCCTCACACATCCCTAGGATAACGCAACTTTAAGTATTGTTTTATGGATTCTGACTCATCAACCATACAAATTTCAACACTGTTCACTACTACCTCAACTCAGAGAGATACATTCAATTTTAAAATCTCAACTTTATCCAATTGAGTAAACATAAGATGAAATTGAAAAAATCCCAACATTGACTAAAAAAAAACTTGTTCAATCACCCTTTAGGCATAGAAATTCAAACATCAACAACAAAAATATTAATTCACAATATCACAAATATTTAGTTTCAAAAGTATTAAATATATACTTCAGAAAGATCTATCGTTTCAACTTTTTAATTTTCACTCAACAGGTCTGATTCGAATTAGATCAGATAAAAACCGAATAAGATTCATGAATTTAAATAAACAAATGAGCATAAAACAGCAAGATGGAAGAATTACTTCTCAAGTATTTCAATGAAATTGAAAATGAAAGTTCTCCTTAAATTAATACTTCTTGAGAGTATCCAAAAGACAGAAGTGACAAATTAGTAATCGACTGAAGGAACACTACTGAATACATAGAAATTTCACCTTGTGATTGCCCTATAAATAATTATTTTGCATAAATTCACATTGACCAAAATTCACACAGTTTACTTACCTAAAAGAACAAACATCTTCTGAATTGAAGTGTTCTTTTGAAAAGCAGAAATGAGATTGAAACATCCACAAATTTGTTAATTACATTATGGACCCTCATATACAATACAATGTTGTTAACTATATATCAGTTTCAGTAAAACTGTTGCACACACAAACACATTGAATCTCATTTACTCTTACATTTGGATAATTGTAAAATAGAGACATACTTCCTCTCGAATAAATTGAAACGAAAACTCAATTTGAAAATTTTCTTTATTAATGAAATGAAGCGCTCACACTCGTTCATAAAGACCCAACACCACTTATACAGAAACAACTTAAAGCAGCCGCTAATGATATGCAATCACTTTTTAGTAGCTTCGAGAGAAACAGATGGATTAAATTGAATCCTAGAATTCCTAGATTATATAGTCTCGTTAAAACACATAAAGAAAATAACCCCATTCGTCATGTGGTGTCATATACCAATAGTCCAACACAAATACTTGCTAAAGCAACTAAATACCAAATTCAAATCAATTTCAGATTTTCATTCACAATATAGTATAATAAATTCATCAGAATTATCAAATAAAATAAACAATTTCCTCATGCCACCAACCGCAAAATTAATATCATTAGATGTAGATAATATGTTTTCGAATATACCTGCAACAGAATGTGTCCCCTTAATATCAAGTATTCTAGAGGCAAGAAATCTCAACGTGGTCTGTAAAGATGAGTTAATTTCTCTGTTTGATTTATGCTTTACACAAAATTATTTTCACTTCAATTATAAGATATATTCACAAAATAATGGTTTAGCTATGGGTTCACCCCTCAGTCCCCTTCTATCTGGAATTTTCATGTCTTATTTGGAAAACACCAAAATTATGACGTCACCTTTGACGAGAAGACATATTCTATTTTGGTACCGATATGTTGATGACATTTTAGCCTGTTTCATTGGAACGAATAGACAACTAGAAATCTTCCTGAATTTCATTAATAACATTCATGCTGAATTTAACTTCAAAGTAGAAACAGAAGTCGATAGTAATATCAATTTCTTAGATCTAAAAATTACCCGAGAGAATAATAACCGTTTATCAATTAATATCTTCAGAAAACCATCGTACTCGGATAATGCCATACCCACAGGTTCATTTCACCCGTATTCTCAAAAAATAGCAGCCTTCAAATCCATGATTCACAGAGCGATTTCTTTGCCTTCATCGGACATGGACCGAAAATTAGAATTCAACACCATTATGTTGATAACAGAGAACAACGGCTTCGATATAAAAGCAATAGAGAGTTTAATTAATGGAAAAATACACAACAACACATTCAACATGATATATCCCCAATCCAAGAGATAAAAGCCAGAAAAATTTATGTCTCTAACATATTTTGGGAAGACGTCAGAACAGGTTGCTAGAGTTTTTTCTCATAGTAAAAAAGTTCATATTGCATTAAAACCAGTTAGCAAATTGTCAGGCCTGCTCTTCAACACAAAAGATAAAACCGATAAATTCGAAAAATCAGGAGTATATCACTTAACATATTCTAAGTGCAATTCCTTTTATATAGGTCAAACAGGACGCTCTTTCAAGGCTAGATACAAAGAACATTTCCGGTCATTCCTACATGAGAAATATGATTCAGCTTTAGCTGCACATTGTCTGAATGAATGTCATCATTTTCCAGAACTTCAACAGCTAAAAATTCTTCATTCCTGTGATAAATCTCATAAACTCAATTTCTCTGAATCGATGAAAATTTTCAAGGCATCTAGGGTAGAAAGGGTTAAGCTCCTTAACGACCAGGTAAACTTAATTACCTACCAATCACCATTATTCAAGTTACTGTGATCTCTACCAGCATTTTATTGATTGTAATTCCTGTATTGTACATGAGTATTCAGTTTTCATTAGCTTGTTGTTGATAATGGACGTATGTCCGAAACCGGTTCAACCAATATGGAATTTTGTCATTCCTTACATCAACTTGTTTTATCTATTATTCATTCAGGTAGGTTACTTAATAGTCAATTAGATCTAAATCCATCTCCTTTACTCAATCTTCTCAATTCATAAAGTAAACAACTCCGATAGGTTTTCCAACATACCCTTGTACTTGTAGGTACCTACCTATTGTAATATTAAGTAGAAAATAAAAGTAAGGATTAACTCTGTTCATTAGTTTGTAACTATCTGATGAAATCGGTCATAGTTTTGTTAGTATAGTGAAAACCTAAATACCATAGTTTTATTTTATTGAAAATATGTATATCGATTTTCATTAAGTAACGACCTCCTCAATCAAATTTTTCATCATTTTGATAAATTTTGTTTCAGATTCACCCAAGTTCAATTAATGTTTCTGTTTGTTTATTTTTTCGTTATGTCTGTATTTGTAATTCGTTTTTTGTTTTAAGTTTCATATATTGTTGAAGTCCGTGAATGACGATGTAAGCTGTTTTCCATATGCAATAATCCTCTTTCACCTTCACTTCTAGGTACTCACAGAAGGTCTATGTCGATCTTTTCGACTCACATCAAAATTCGATGTTAAGCAATATAGCCTCTTTTGTTTGAATAAATCAATAAATTACTCTCAAGACTTTCACTGAAAATAAGGATCGAGAACATTCTCCAAATTTTCAACGGAAATCCCGTCAGAAAAAGCTCGCGATCATTGTTATTTCCTTGTTGATGAACATTTTCAAACTTGCTAGAATGTTTTATTTTCGAAACTAAACTATACATCTACATGCGAATAATAAATTTGACATGAATTATTCAATTGGGGCCTCATTCAATTTGAATATTTGGCTTTCATATAACGGCTGTTTGTTATTTTATGATGCTAATTGCTTTGAGGTTTCAATTTTGCAACAATTTACAGTTCAAACATATATATCTATGACAACGTTTGATGAAGGTTCAACTCAACACAATTCCTATAACATAAAAATAGACAACACGTGGAAGTGTTGCGGACAGTTCAATCATGTAATTGGGATTATATTCATTATTATAAACTGCAATGTACGGTATTGGACAATTTCCATTGTAAATTTCCACAAACGGATTAAAGCAAAATTCGTTGAAAAGCTCATTCTTGAAGAGCCAACCTCGAACTGAGTACACACTTGAATTTGAAATGGAAAACCATCGAGATTCGCAAGAAGTTCAGAAACGTAGAACGAAAAAGTTTGATGGCTCTTAGTGGAATCGGAATATTCTTCGAAGAATCCCTAATTGAGGGTAAATAAATTTCTTATCGGCTTCAAGTCTGAAATTTGCTGTCATTTATATTCAACCAGAAAACCCGTTTTGTGGAGTCTGACTGTATTGAAATCGATGAAATTTACTTACGGGTTGGAACAGTTTAATTCTCAATCTTGAGAATATTTGGATTGAAATCTATTGCATACAACTGGAAAAATTGGGGGTGGATTTGATGAAAATTTCGATGGAGTATGGACTTTATTGGTCGATTGAATACTCTTTCCATTACGTATATTTTTTAAAGTTGTGGTTTTCTTGAATTCTTTCAGCTTTTTGGAGAAATCCGAAATGTGGTAAAGTCACTGTTGAGCAGATAACTCAAGGAGGATCCTGAAGTGTAGTTCTGATAACAGTTGGAGGAGATAATTTTCGGAGGGGACAGATATTTCATTTGGAAGGGACTAACTTCCCACAATTCTATTGAATTCTATCTTTCGGAGGAGACTGGATTGATAAAGCTCAAATATAAAGGCAAAAATCGACTCTTGAATAATAAAAAACAAGTACTGTGTTTTAAGGAATTTTACTTAATAATTGCGATTCGTAACGCGTTTCACTACACCGTAGCTTCTTCAGACGAATGATCATGCAGAAAAATGTAAATGAGAATATAACTATAAATGTTCTTGAGTAATTAAAAGCTTATTGGTCGCCTCCTCCTAAGTGGTTATTTATGACAGGTATATCCAATAAAATTAAGGAATAGATTGCTCCCCGAAAAGATTCAATAGAGGTGAAGGGCTTAAATCGACTTGTTCATTGATGAGTCTACCTGAGTGTTTGTATTTATTTATTTCTAAAGTTTCCCAAAGATCTACCTTCCAATATTTATTATCTGTATGCAAAATTTCAAACTGTGGGTCGAAAGAATGATTATTTTCTAAGAGATGATTCGCGTAATTTGAATCTGATTTTTTATTTGAAAAACTGCGTTTATGTTCCGATATTCTAATATTAAAATTTCTATGTGTTCTACCAATGTAGAAATTATCACAGTCATTGCAATTCAATCTATAAACACCTGATTTATTGTTTTTACCTGGTTTGGTTTTATTATTTTTTATATATTTGCCTAAATTATTATTAGTTTGGAAAGCTATGTTGAAATTATTGCTACTTAAGAATGATTTCAGTTTCTCACTTGTAATGCCAACGTAGGTTAAGGTGTTGAATTTTTGTTTCAATTTATCGACAGGGTAAACTTCATTCAATGCGATTAACTTTGTTTTTATTTAAAATATTATTTATTAGTTTGGGATTGTAACCATTATTTTTGGCTATTTGTTTAATCACATTTAGTTCTTTGTTGAAATTTTCTGGTGATAGCGGGATGTTAATCAATCTATGAATAAAACTATTGAATGCTGACATTTTATGTTGATATGAATGACACGACGAGTTATGTATTATAATATCTGTATGTGACGGCTTATGGTAAATTGCGAAAACATGTTTTCCATTTTCATTCGAAATTGTTACGTCTAAGAAATTTATCGAATTATTGCTTTCTATTTCGGTTGTGAATGCAATTTTGGATGTAATGAATTCATATGATTTTCGAAAATTTTCAACTGTCTATCTGTTCCTGTGAAGCAAATAATGATATCGTCTACATAGCGATACCAGTATAAACAATATTTACTGAGTGGATGATTGTGAATTAATTTCTCTAAGTTATTCATGAAAATTTCTGCTAACAAAGGACTCAACGGATTGCCCATAATCAAGCCGTTTTCAATAGTATAATATTTGTAATTGAAATGGAAATAATTTTGATCTAAACAAATTTTTAATAATGAAAGAATATCTGATTTAATGATAGTATTGACATGATTCCTTTCTAATAATTCTTCAACTAAGTAATACGTATCTTTTGGAGGAATGTTGGGAAATAGATTCTTAACATCGAAAGAAATAAGTTTGGAATTAGGTGGTATAGTGGTATCTTTGATATTGGCAATAAGTTCGTATGAATTTTCGACCGAAAATTCAGATTTAAAATGCAATGTTTTATTAGCAAGTCGTTGAGGAATTTTGAAAGTTTGAACGAAGGTGCCGTTACATAAGAAACAACAGGTCTAATAGGGTAATTAGGTTTATGAAGTTTTATCAACGAATATAATTCGGGGATTGTGGATTGGAGTTAATGAATTTATATTTTCTTGGTCTGTAATTAATGATTTTGCTGTCGAAATTATGTTTTTAACAACTTTCTGAAATTTTGCGGTAGGATCCTTAGTTGATGTTATATAGTTTTCGGCTGTTAAGAATTCTTCAGTTTTAGAAATATAATCGGTTTTACTAATCGCAATGACGGTGTTACCTTTATCTGCTTCAGTGAATACTAAATCGTTCTTGGTACTATTTGACTCTTGGTACTATTTGACTCTTGAAGTTACTTTTCAGGTGATCTCGGAGTAAACCCCAAAATATAGTTCCAGCTTCCTGAAGACATGCAACTTTCCAGCAAGAAAACCTGCAGATAAGTTTCAACTGTTCAAGGAGCCCTTACAAACCTTTTTTTCTCACTTTTCACCTTATTCCTTTACTGTAATTCTTGCGGTTGATGTTAAATAGAAATTTTATTCTCCTAGTTTGAATTATTGTATCGAGTATTTATGATTCCAATTTCAGTTAGGTAAAACATGAATATAATCACATGATTTTGTCATAAATTTTAGAATTCTCGACTTGTTTCCAGTTTTATATTTCATTTTATTCAACAAAGATTAAGTGAACTATATTCTGTAGTTTCCAACATTTCATTTTTGGCAACACAATCGGTTTCGACCGTCAGGTCATTTTCAAGTGGTCAACTGCAAGAAATTAACTTACCTATATAGTATATATCTTATTTAATATTAAGACGTGGAGATGTGTTGATGTCTTTCTGGCTACTAAGGGTGATTTCCCTTGGGTTTATACAAACTTATTGATTTCCAACAGATTCATTGTCTTTTAATGTCGCAATTGTGAAGAATTTTGATATTATTTAATGTTATTGAATGTTATGCGGATTTTCATTATGTTCACATATTGGAGAATCATTGTCAGAGAATAAATGTTCTTTAAATCTGGTTTCAAAATTTCTACCTGACTGCTTAACATAAGCTACCGTACACTCATTGCGAACAAGTGTGAAAACTCCTGATTTCTTATATTTTTTCTGTTTTTTTGGTAAGCATTGAATAATAATTCGCTCGAATTCAGACCGTTTGAGAAAAAGGTGGTTATTTTAAATTAAGAAGAATAATTGCTCAAGTTATTGAAGAGAGCACTAGCGTAGTAGAAACTAGTGTATTCTTTTAAGGAACTATCATCTATGAAATATAATACATATTGTATTTGATGTTTTTCTTTACGTTGGATAATTTTGTCTTTGAAAACCGAGGTAATTTTGTTATTTGAGGCGATTCTTCTGATATTATTTATTTCAATTTTGAAGTCTATTTATGGACCATTGAACTGTGAGCTGCTTGTTTGTTGTTAGAGTGATTGAATGAGTCCATGGGAACAGTTGTGTTGTGAGAATTTCTCTTTTATAGATATTATAAATGAAATTGTTTGTCGTTTTTTCATCGTAAGGAATGTTCATAGACAAACGAGAGAATTCGGCGGGGGAAAGCTTGGGATATCGGGAGGCGATTTTTTCGGCGGAGGAATTTTTTTTGAAAAGCGGATAATTGTATCGGATCGATCGGGTTATTTTCCGAATTGGTAAGGGGGGTGTTAGCCTAAACAACCAGATATCAAACCGCGGTTTCTGAAGAAGAACGCTCCCCGAGAATTCTTCTGTTCCCATAGCCTAGTTAATTTTTATTTCTGCTGTAAACTTAATGTTTGTATGAACGCTTTTCAGAAATTGCATAAATTTATCAGTTTGCCTGTTTGAGCCCTGGAATCTCAATGGCTATTTCTGCCCTACAAAGCAAAAAACAAGTAACTCTGAATTTCCAAATTTTCAGCAGAGTTACTTTTATGATGCAAATGAGAGAGATTACGCTTACTCAAAAAGTGTTCTAACTAGATGATTCGAACTTGAATATTTACTACTTGTCAATTCTAGAAATTCACTGAGCGTACTAAATTCAAAATTCTTCGCGCCAAATTCAAAATGGACGCTCACTTTCAGTTACTAGATTTCGGATTATCACATCCGAACGCAGCTTTCACAAAACATAAAAGAAGTGAGTCGAAAAATTCAAGACGAAATTCAAGTAAGTCAATTTACATTTGAATATTTTATTGCAGAAACACGTAACAAAAAATTAATTTCTCAGTTATCAAACGAATGAACTTTCAAATAATTATAGAAATAGGTGAAAAGATTATAAAAACTTTGTAACTATAGATCCCCTCTTTTCAGTTTGAGTTTTTCCTCACAGTGGGCTGGGACGTTCATGTCAGATACTGGCAGAGATTTCCAGAACAACTGTTTCTTAGATGGCATATGGGCAGTTAGTTCATACAAAATTTTTTCTTTCTTTCCTTGTTCAGACCCCGGCATGATAATTTGTTAATTGGCAACTGAAGTTTAAATTTTGGTTTTGAAAAATTTTCTGAATTGACACACCTGCAGGTCACGGAGAAAAGGTACAGTAGTGTTACCATTGCTAACTGCTCCTTTTTACGGGTTTGGCAACCGTTTTCAAAACGAAGAAAGTCTTTCAAATAGAAAATGAGTGATTTATTGTACTTATTGCTTCCACTGATTAAATTGACTAAATCATCGAAATCGAATATCTCCTTCGACTTATCCCAATTTTTTCCGATCAACCCATGTACCGAGACAGCCTTTATAAATGAATGACCAGCTTCAAAAAACTTGAAAGTAATAGTCTCTAGTTATTCTTCAATAACTAGAATACAACATGCGGTAAAGAGTGTCCAGTTTTTATTTTGTGCGGCACAATTGTCTGCCCAAAATACAATATTTTTTACATTTTCCCTAAGAGACTTCATGAAATTATAATTAGCGCATACAACATCGGAGCAAGTTCTGACCATAATAGCCTCATGCCATAGTACACACACATTCTATCCAATTGCAAATGTTTCATTGATATAACTAATAAAAAAGGAATTCTGTCACCATTTTCGGAATTATTAATATCTTCTGCATATCAACTGCGAAATTCTCTTTATCTTCTGGCCATTTTCCGGAACAATCTGCTCCATATGCTTTTCTAGTTCAGTATACCTTCTCTTGTGTATTCCATTGTTACGACAAATTTCACAGTTCGCATCATCTCCTTCATTTAAGTTTTCATGGTGGACATGATTCTTGTGCAATGAACATGATGGACAGTCATCTTGTGATGGTTTAGTAAAGCCAATATTCTCCTTTCTGTAGGTTTCATATAAAATTTTCTTTTCAGGAGTTTTCTTATTCAAATCTCTCCACATCTTATACACCGAGATGTCGCTTGTAAGATTTTGTCTGTTAGAAGCATGTTCCATGTTATAATGTGAAACTACTGGATGATAACTCTCAATATGAGCTTCGATGTTTTTATAATTTTCTTCTGAAATTTCTTTCATCTTTTCACCAAGTTCTTCTCTTATCTGTTACACACTGAAACTCCGGATTTTTTAGAAACTCTGATACCATAGCATTAGATGAATGTCCAATTGTGTGCAAAAACATTGTTTTGTATACGGTTTGTGTTCTATTTGTTCTGAAGTCTTTCCCTTCTACATTCCTTGTTTCATTCAAATCGATAGATTTTTCTGCGATTTTTCCATTTGAATTGGTGATTTTTTCAGTATCCCTCTATGTCTGTCTATTCCCACTTGATCTATAACTTCATTATGCTTTGTGTCTTCCTGCTCCTTAGTGTCTTTCAGCACAATACCATTCTGTTCTGCTGTGATTGGTTTTAAAGATAAAGTATAAACTACAGAGCACACCTCGTGACCAATGGCGTCTCTTTTATAGTTCTTGACAGGCATTTTCTTGAGTTATTTTCCAATAAACAGTCTTTTTCCTCCAAAGTTAAGTGAATTGAAGTCACTAAAAACAATTCAACTGTCTGGAAATGGTGGAAGTAAAATCTTTATTTTAGTTCGATTTTTTTTTGTTTAGTCTGAGGTTATTATATCTCTGTTACAGTGTTAGGTTGTACATTTTCTTTCTCTACTTGATCTTCTCTACCTATGGTTTTTATTTCTGGTACAGATTCAGGTACATATTCTGCTGGTAACTGGTCTTCTCCAACTTCGTTTTCCATTATCTTCTCTGAAATATTAGGTTCAGTTCGGTCAGTACTGTTAATTCTTATTAAATTAATCATGTCCCCATCAGTATTTTCTAGTGCATCACTGCATTGCAAACTTTCTTTCAGCTGATGTAGTGTTTCATTTTTTATTCTTTTTAGAAATGAGCAGTGTTCAAATTCGGCTGGTTTCCACCAGATATCACCATCATTTAAATACAAAGGTCTTTTTTTGCGGCTTTCGGTATTTGTTTCAGGAGGAACTGCTAATGAATCAACAAGTTTTCTCTTCCGTCTTCCGTTTGATGGACTATAATTTGGGTCCGCATCCGAATCATCAATTGGCGAAACAGGTGACAGACTAGATGAAGTTCGCTCGCTCCGCGAAATCATTATTGCAGCACTGAAAAAGAGCTTGATTACGTCTCCTCCGTATCGCAGTCGAAATACATATTGCAGAACCACCACACCAATATGATTTAAGTACGCGAAATAAGAAATTATGTGATTTTACTCTGCAATCTGATTGGTGTTGGTTATTCAATTCAGAGGGTAAGACGTTATACTTTCTTGGAGGATTTGTCAATTCATTGCCAGTAAGTTGACTTACTAAGTTTTTGTTCTGTAGTTATTGAATATCTCACTCGTGGGTATCAACCTACACCAGAGTCTCCTGTTCAAGTAAAGTAGGTAGACATACTAGGTACTATATTTGTAAATATCAAGATCTTCTGAGAAGTATGTAATATTGATATATTTTAACTATGAAATGAAAAAGTTGGTTTTCAATTGATATTTAATTAATTCATAATCAAAAAGCATTGCCTCCTAAAAGTAACTATTCATAAATTCTCAACGGATTGATATATTTCAAATCTGAAAGGAGAATCTTCCAGACCTTTTTCGAGGAATCCAGTGTTGTGAACATCTCGGAAAACAAGTATGTTGACTTACTTGGTTTTTGTTTAGTAAGGAAGATTTGGTAATACACTTCTTTTGAAGTTAACCATGAATATGTCGGCTAAAAGGGGCTAGGATGTGATCCTATAGAAAGTACTGATGTTTAATGGTAAAATTTTGATTAAAAATAATTTTGAGATAGGCAGGTCTTTAAAAGGTTACAAAACTCATCTGCTTTGTGTTCGTCTTATTTTTGGTAAATATTTCCTGGCTACCAGAGGGAATTATTTGACAACAAGAAAATCTACTTACAGTTTCATTTGAAATATCTACAGAAGAGAGACCTTCACAGACTCAACTGTGCCCATGGGCTCATTTAATCATTTTATTCCTTTCTACTGTCACTGACAAACTTCAAAATTGATATAAACACTTTCAGAAAAATTGCTTTCAATAACGAAATTTCCCTGGTTCTTATAGACAAAATTATCGTAAAGAAAAACATCAAATAATGCAATCAATATATTTCATAAAAGACTCTTCCTTGAAAAGGAATAGTTTCAACTACGCTGGTCCCTTTTCTTATAACTTGAGCAACTAATTTTCTAAATTTAAAATAACCACCTCTTTCCCAAGATGCTGAACTTAAAAATTGTTATCAATGCTAAACAAAAAAAAAAACAAATTCAAATATTCAGGAGTTTACAAAATTACTTGCAATGAGTGTTCGGTAGTTTGTGTTGAGCAGACAGGTAGGAATTTCGAAACCAGATATAGGGAACATTTACCCACTGACAATAATTCCCTAATATAAGAACATATAAAAACCCTAAAACATTCAAAAACATTAGATAATACCAAAATCCTTTATAATTGCGACAAAGGAAAAAATTAATCTGAGTGGAATATTTGTAAATCAATGAATTCTGTAGAAAGCCAAGTGGAATCACCCTTGATAACCAACTAGACATTAAAACCTCTCCCTTACTTAATATCAAATTAGGTTAGTACATATATAAGTTCATTTGTTTTAGTTGACCACATGAAAGGGTGGCAGGCGGCCCCACCCCCGTCGCCCAGTACCGCCATATCCAGCTATGGGTCCCGTGAATTGGTCACCTGTGTGACTAAGTTTTGGGATCTGGCGGATGTTCCGGTTGGCAGGGTGGGAAGAATTGGCAACAAAGCATGATGAGCTCTTCTGAGACAAAATCATCCGAAATCTCTCATTCGGATCTCCAGGGAGAACTACCGCGAGGGGTCCATGATGAGGGTAACTCGATCACTTCTCCGGCGAATTCACTATAATTCATTCACGTTCTAGAAAAGAAAGCATATTCTTGATAGAGCTCTACTATATCAGAGGACTGGGACTCAACAACGTGAAAGTCGATGCAGTCAACCAGCATCTGCAAAACGCATAACCCCATGTGCTGGCCCTAACCGAAACCCAAATAAGTCAAACAACCGACACAACGTATTTACGTTTTAATGGGTATGAGTTACATACGAGATTTAGGTTCAATGGTGGCCTTTGTGTTTTCGCCAGATCGGATGTTGCATGCCAGAGAGAGGACACGATGAAGGACGACGCTTTCGACCTTGCGTGGTTTAAAATCTGTTTGCGGGATAAAACACTGTTCTTATGCTGTCTATGTCGCTCGCCGAATGATATTTACTCCCCTAGACTGTTTCAGTATCTAGGTGATAAGATGGATTTAATTCAGACGCATCACCCGGCAGCTGAGGTCATTGTACTCGGTGACTTCAACTTTCCCAACATCAACTGGCTCCGCCACTCCAATGAACCAGATGAAGCATGAAGACAGGCTGAAATTTTCGCAATCAGCCATAATCTAACGCAGCTGGTCGACGAACCGACAAAAACACCCAACCGACTTCTCAAACACCTTGAATCATTTTTTAATTTCAGATCAAGTTGATTTTCTAGTGGAGGACTTAGCACCGCTAGGCAACTCAGACCACAACCTTATATATGCTACTGGAACCATCCTGCTGTCGCTAAACCAAGTACCTAAACTACCCAGATGTGTTTTGCTGCTACCGGGATAGGGTCACACACAAGATGGAAACACTGATGGTTAACACAAGCATTCTTTTTACAAGTAAATTTAAATTGAAATAAAAACACGTGGTTCGTTGGTAAACAACGGCGGTTTGGTAATATGGTAGGTGGTGTGGGTACGGAAAGCCGTATCGTGGCAACGCGTGCTGCAGCCGGTTTTCTAAGACCGTGTGTATTCGAAGAGGTCGTTGAAGAGAAAGAGCGCTAGTCTCCGAAATGCACAGATATTTAAACCCTCGGTCCAGGTAGGCCCAGAGTATATTCTGTGCCGAGCCCTGTAGAAGGGCCTACTAGGCGATCTGTGATTAAGGAAGCGTGGTTAACACGGTAACACGCTAATTTGGAGAGGCCTAGAGCTATCTATGGTTAGATACCGTAGTGGACACGGTAACACGCCCCCCCTCTGAAGATCGCGGTTAGGCGCCTCCAAATTGCCATATCGGGTAATAAAACCATGTTGCATTTTTATTAAAGACATGTGCATACTTTTACATCATACCATTGAAAATAAAAAAAAAAGTTTTATCCGGTTATCCTACTCAAATCTAATACGACCCTGTGTGCAGCGCGTCTGTGGCCGTCTTACTATCTTTTGCGCCATTTGGCATCAACGCGATGATGACAAGGAAACCATAGAAAACCTTGTCTCACGTAAGCGAGACGTATGGTCTAGCTACTTACAATATGAGAGCGTGGTGCAAAGCTGTATTTAGATTATTTAAATCTAAGATTTGCACAATAACAAATCTGAGGGGGGGGGTTGAAACGCATCTACTACCTATCTTTATTTGTCAATCACACATACAACTTATATATCAAAAGTACCTGAAAAATCGTCGGTCCAGGTAGGCGCAGAGTACGTTCTGTGCCTATCCCTGTTAAAGGGCCTACTAGACGATCTGTGATTAAGGAAGCGTGGTTAACACGGTAACACGCTCACTCGGAGGGGCCTACAGCGATCTATGGTTAGATACCATAGTGGATACAGTAAAATAGCACTATAACCGTGCTAATTGGGATGAGATGCGTGAATTCTTTTCTTGCTTCCCATTCAGTGACGTTTGCCTTTCAGATCCTGACATCAATGTCTGCACTGAGTCGGTTACAGAAAACATTTATGCAGGAATGGATCTCTCCATCCCTCATTCCATGAAAAGAACAACAGTACAAAAGCCATGTCTCAATAAAGACTGTGAAAAAGCCTCTGCAGCCAAGAGCAGAGTCATGGAAGATAAATCCAACACGGAGGAGAAAACAAGAACAACCTACGTACGAATACCGAACGTATGCAACCTGATAACTGCAAGGCAAAGGCTAATTTCAACTAATAAACTCCTCGAACAGGCAAGCGGGACTAGACAATTCTGGTTTATGGAGAAGATTGTCAATGCCAATTTCTACAAATCTGCATTTCCGCCACTTGTTAGAGAAGACGGAAGTATGGCATCATCTTCGAAAGAGAAAGCCGATATCTTTGCTCTCTTGTTCTCAAAAAATTCTTTGTCTGATTCATCTAACACAATACCAGGGAATATTCCACCGTCAAATTCTTCCATGACAGAAATCGAGTACAGAGTCCACACTGTGAGACAGGCTCTCGAGCAGCTGAACTTCAAAAAGGCAGTTGGTCTAGACGAAAATCGCCAATCGTCCTGAGAAAGTGTGCTCCCGAACTGACACCCATTCTTAACTGCCTGTTTCAAATTTCTTATGAAAGCCAGACTTTTCCAAAAAATAGCGATAATTCAACCGATCCCAAAGAAAGAAAAGAAGTCCTCACCCCAAAACTACCGCCCTGTTGCACTCCTTTCTACCAACTGCTGGCTCTCAGAAGACAAGCTACTGACCTTTCTCTGTTTTACAGATACTTCCACGGAAGATGCTCCAAGGAGCTGCAAGACCTTGTTCCGGGAAAACATGTTTCGCCGCAACACTAGGCTGGCAAGGAGTTCTCATCATATGGCGGTACATTCAACGACCCCTCACCTCTCTCTATAAGAATTCCTTCGTTTACAGGGCCGGTGGGCTGTGGAACTCGCTTCCGTCGAACATCTTCCCAACATCCTACAATTTGGCCCTCTTCAAGAAGCGAGTAAACAGACACCTCAATCCTTATCAGGCGCTAACTCATGTGATGTAACAGGTTCGCCTATTCCTGGGAAGCGCGCTCAAAAAAAAGTTCATTTCCTGTAGTTGACCACACGAAAACGGTCGAAACCGTAAGAATAAAATTGTGGAAAGTATAAAATATATCCTACTTCATCTTCATTGAAAATGAATTTCCATAAAATGAATAAATCATCAATATTACTAATTTCAATTTATTGTAAGAGGGATTAGCACTTACAGGAATTTTATTTTAACTGCCGGAGTTTCTTTGAATCTTCAACATATAGTCTGTGATTGAAAAAGTTCATAGATTCTGCTATGAAGGTTTGTTTGGTAAGTTTTTGAATCCACATCTATCCTCTCCGAGTTGAGCTGAATACAAATTGATCTCACGTTAGCCACCAGATGATGATATTAAAAAGTGGTATAAGTCTGTTTCGAATTTCAATGATTTAATAAAATCTTCTGAGTAGAAAAAAATGTTAATTAAACTCGTTCAAGTATGTTTACCTCCTAAAGATATATAGTCTTAATTACCATTCCCGAAATGGTGGAGCTCTCATTCCATAAGACCTAATAAAAACAGAATTCTTTTTATTACGTACCAACATAAATTATCAGAAAGTCTTTCCTCTTCAATATCGATATCCCGTTTGATGGATTGTCCCGTATTAACGCCGGAAACTGCTGAAGTTTAGATGTATATTGTTACTTAATATCCTGTGAAACCAACTTTGTTTCTGATAAATTGATCAGTTACACGAAGCTTCATCAAAATTAGCTGTAATTCGATTGAATCTGAAATTCCCGGGAGCATTATACGATGCTTGGGGGAAATTAATTTCTCGTCGCACATTCTCTCCGTTTTGAATTCAATTTCAATTTATGCTTGATTTTTTGATCTTCTGTCGGTATGTGGTTCTCTTTGCTTCTGCAGTATTGGGTGGACAAGAAGAAAAGAAGATGTAAACCTATTTAATAGTGGTTTAATGAAATTGTTAGTATTATGAGATGACATCACGCCACTTTCATCATGGGATACTTGGTATGTTCTATTCAGTAGAAAACACGATAGCAAAATTGCTACTTCAAGCAAAAGTTAACCAGAAATGTCGTTGGTTATATGGTTATAATTGAAAAATGCATATGCAAAATAAAATTTTTGTGGTTGTTTGAAATTTTTCGATTTTAACACCATCTTGAATTTTCTTCTCTTTGAAGTCAGTCGACAGTGTCGACAGATTATATAATGCAGTATATTTGTATATATATATATATATATATATATATATATATATATATATATATATATATATATATATATATATATATATATATATATATATATATATATATATATATATATATATATATATATATATATATATATATATATATATATATATATATATATATATATATATATATATATATATATATATATATATATATTTATACAAACAAATAAATACAATATGAAATGAGATTCTGAGCAGTATAAACTAAGAGAAAACCTATGACTCTACCTCATTATTTTTTCGGAAAGAAACCTACGAAGAATATTACAAGATTTGATGACTGTTATCTTTGTAACTGTTCAAACAAATTTTTCTTCAGACCCAAAATCTCAATACTTTTGTGAAGATTTCTAGGAATAACACCTGTTGTGGAAATAATAATCGGTAGAATAAATATTTTTCATTTTCCACATTTTTTAATCTCGTCGCCAAGCATCATATATTTAGAAATTTTTCATTGTATTCATTTTGTATATTATGTGTGTCGGGTATAGCAATATCAATTATATATGTTATTTGATTCTGTTTAACAGTAAGAATGATATCTGGTCTATTGTGTTTTACAGCTCTGTTGCAAAGAATTGTTTTATCAAAATAAAGTTCATATTTGTCAATATGAAAAACTGTTTCTGAAGAACAGAAACATCTACGGCAAGAATCATCTATATTTTGTTTGATGATGTGTTTTCTATAATTCCTCGTGAAAACAACCTGATCCCGCATCGTAATTGCCAAGCCTTCTGTTTCAGCAAACAATTCTCCAGATACTAACCATTTATTCGATGCGATTTCATCAATATAATCATTTCGTTTTTTTATATATATATATATATATATATATATATATATATATATATATATATATATATATATATATATATATATACTGTGTGATTCACCAGTGGCGCGGTGCTCTATAGCTCGTACACTCTTGAGGATTTCATTTTTGTTCGAACGGTATTGTATTTAGACAGTAAGAATCGATAGTTACTAGAAAATGGAGTAATAGTAACATAATTTTTGCAATTGAACAACCGAAAGGTCACAACAAGAGAAGAAAAAAAATCGAAAAAGTCATCAAATTTCGAATAATCTCAAATAATTCGAAAACCATCAATATTAGGTATAGGGTATATTGAAGAGAATCATCTTCATCTGATCTCACAAAGCCAAAATCATCAAAACATATAGGGTGTTCCATTTAAAAGAACATAACTTGGATTTGCTTCTCAGAAACGGAATATATGTATATCCGAAATTATTTTTAAATTGTGACCGTAAAAGAAGTGCATCATATGGCAGCAAAAAAATTTAAAAATCTGTCGATTTCTTCTTCACAATGCTTCTTTCAGTGACTTGTGGGCTATCTGTATATACTGGGTGATTCACCAGTGGCGCGGTGTTGTCTAGCTCATACACTCTTGAAGATTTCATTTTTGTTCGAATAGTATTGTATTGAGAAAGTAAGAATCTACTTCAGCAATTTATTTTGCAGTAAACAGGCTGTCCCAATTTTCTATAAAAAAATGTTGGGTGGTTTTTACAGATTGGAATACCACTTGTTCGTTCAAAATTCAGGAGCGACCTAAACTCTGCTATAGTGTCTTTAAGTATTAAGTTTTTTTGGTGAGTAGTTTCGTCACAATATTTTCCGTATAAATTCATGACAATAGGCTCCCACATCATCGCATGCTCCTTCGGCTAGAGAGGATGAATAGTTTTTTCCTTTCGTTTTCTTATTGCCCAAGGATAGCTTTATTGATGAATTGAAATGGATAATCCTCATTCTATACAGGAGTGACTCAAATAAATTATAGAATATTGTAATTTTAAAAATATCATATCCAGATTTTTCAAATGAAACATCCTGTATTTTATTATTTATGACAACGCATAAAATATTGTGCCATATTCTTGCAGAAGTAGCCTTATCTCTATCTTCGACCATTTTCGAAATGAACAAATAATAAACTGAAATAATAAAACAGAGGTTGCGAAATAAGAGTTTATTAGTACATATCATTATACTTGATCAGAGAAATGGAGATATTCTAAGGTCATCGTGTATGAAATACGTAATAGATTGGTTTTTGGTGAAATGATCCACAAGGTGTTGAACTATTTCAATAAGTATTCGAAATGTCGCCCGTTTCTTTGTAGACACAACTTAATCCTTCTGAGGAAAGACCGTTGAACTCTCGACAACATTTGAAGATTAACGATATACCCCTAATATTGTTCAGGATGACGAGAAAAATATCGTTGAATTTTGAGTACTCAATATTTATTTGAAGTAGTCTATCATCGCTATTTGCGTTTTTTCAATCATGTTCTCATTTTGGCGTCAAAAGTGCCAACCACTGAGGTGAGAATTCATTTATACATATTAAAGAAAATTGGTTTTCCTGCAAAAAAGCTCAAATTGAGAATTGTCGTCTGACTAAGTATTTAAATGATAAGTTTCATAATTTAACTCTTTTACTTTTGTAACTAACAAACTAGTAAACGGTTGAAGTTTCTGTTGTAACTCTTGTAGTTTTCAGGGAATCTAGCTCGAATTTTCAGAAATGAAACTTTTCTCCACATCAATCCATTAAGTGTGTCCAGTATATACAAAAATATACAGGGTGATATTTTTTCAGGTTCATGCTACTTTTGACCCTATCAAAATCAAAGTGTAGTGGTCTATTCAGAAGTATTCATTGAAAAGATAAAGACTTGAAAAGAACTTTGTTTTTCCCTGAATATTTTTCGGAATCGCAGCTGTTCTCGAATGAAAAATCATTAACATGCACGCGTTTTTTCTAATGAACAGAGGAGAGGGTCGATAATAAAAACGAGGGGTTCGATCTTTCCTTATAATTTTTACAAAAACTAGAAAAATGTTATCTTGAAGTTATTTTTAAGGTCTCATTTCCATCTGTATCACTGAAGTAATAAGTCTTACATATTCCTTATAATTTTATACATTTATTCAGTGAAGTGTTTTATAGACCTGTATAAGAGGGTAAAAATAATTCATTTTCATCCGCTTTATTTCTAAACTTCATTTCACAGTTGAGCAAATATTGAATTGATACAAAGATTCTACGCATATCTGTATAGTTATTTTCAACTTCCATTCTTTATTCAATATTTTCTGCATGAGCGTGCATTAATTGGTGTTCATCATTCATGATTCAATGTTACACGCTTGTAGATGGATATTTTCCAATTTTTGATTAATTGTTTTGTAGCATAAGATATTGTTTCTTTTCACTATCTTCCATTATCAATCCTATATCCATATTTCACATGCTCCTATTGCTTATTTAACTTTTTTGCGCATTAGTAGCCTCCTCTTTGCTTATTAGAAATGAGCAAGTCTTTTTGATTTGTTATTATTATATACTCCCCACAAAAATTTTTGCATCACCCTACTTTTACGACAATACTATATGAACTTTAAGGTTGGTCATTCCAGAGTCGCTTGGTATCTGTCAGAAGTGTAAAATAAAAAGATATCATTCAAAAGAGATGACGGAAAATATCAACAATTTTCGAGTTAATGAAAAATTAAAAAATTCTACCATCTTCAAACATTCGCGAAAAGACCAATCAACTAGAATCGTTTGGTTACTAATCATTTTCAAAATCGAGTGTTTCCTCCCCGGGCCCTAATTACTGCCAGTATACGTCTCGGAAGACCCTCAAACAACTTTTGGATGTACTCTTCAGTCACTGAGTTCCAAATTTCAGGAAACAGATTTTCTAGTTGTTGAAGTGTTCTACAAGGCATTCTACGTTGCTGAATTTGCCACCCCATGTTGTCCCACAGATGTTCTATGGGATTCAAGTCAGAACTTCTGGCTGGCCATCTTAAATGGTCATTTCGGCATTTGGCAGTAATTCTGTAACTCTAGCTGCATGAGGCCGAGCGTCATGCATATAAATGAAGTTTTCTTCAATCAATGGGCCAAAGGGTACAACATGGAGTTCAAGGATACCTGCGATGTATCTGGCTGCTGTCATTCTTCCATTATGTACTAGGACTAACGCAGTTCGACCATTGAGAGAAATGCCTCCCCACATCATTACTGAATCCCCTCCGAAGCTTTCGGTTTGCCGGATATTGCATTGCTGATACCGTTCCCTAGGTCGTCTATATACAGGCACGCGTCTATCATTTGATACTAGACAGAACCTGTACTCGTCGGAAAAGAGAACATTCGACCATTCTGGAATACCCCAATTTGCATGTTCCCTCGCAAACTGAAGTCTTGCAACTCGATGCTCTCTGGTGAGACTCGGGTCAGTAGAAGTCACCCTTGGTCTGATATGGTCTTCTCTGATCCTGTTCCTAGCAGTTTGTAATGAAATATGCAAGTTCCTAGAAAGGGCAATTTCATTTTGTAGCATTCTAGCCTTACAGTGCCGAACTCTTATTGCAGTTAAACGAAGCCAATGATCATCAACTGGTGTTGTTATCTGATTTCTTCCCTGACCGGCCCTTCTTCCATATTCCCCTGTTTTGTGGTATGGATAAATTGCTCTTGAAACAGTGCTTTGGTTAACATTCAACAAGTTAGCCACGTAACATTGGCTTCGCCCCTCCTCTAGGAGTGTTACAATTCTTACCACTTACTACTTGGGGTATTCCAGAATGGTCGAATGTTCTCTTTTCCGACGAGTCCAGGTTCTGTCTGTATCAAATGATTGACGCATGCCTGTATACAGACGACCTGGGGAACGGTATCAACAATTCAATATTCGGCAAACCGAAAACTTCGGACGGGGCTCAGTAATGGTGTGGGGAGGTATTTCTTTCCATAATCGAACTGAGTTAGTCCTAGTGAATAATGGAAGTATGACAGCGGCCAGATACATCGCAGATATCTTTGAACTCCATGTTGTACCCTTTGGCCCATTGATTGGCGAAAACTTCATTTATATGCATGATAATGCTCGGCCTCATGCAGCTAGAGTAGTTACAGAATTTCTGCAAAATGCCGAAATTGATATTTCAAGATGACCAGCCAGAAGTCCCGACTTGAATCCCATAGAACATGTTTGGGACAACATGGGGTGGTAAATTCAGCAACGTAGGATGCCTTGTAGAACACTCCAACAACTAGAGAATCTGCTTCCTGAAATTTAGAACTCAGTGTTTTAAGAGTACATCCAAAATTTGTTTGAAGGGCTTCCGAGACGTATACTGGCAGTAATTAGGGCCCAAGGAGGAAATACTCGATTTTGAAAATGATTAGTAACCATTCGATGCTAGTTGATTGGTCTCTTCACGAATGTTTGAAGAATTTTTTAATTTTTCAATAACTCGAAAATTGTTGATATAATCCATCATAAACTCATCTCTTTTGAATGATATCTTCTTATTTTACACTTCTGCAAGTTACCAAGTGACTCTTGAATGACCAACCTAAAAGTTTATATAGTATTGTCGTAAAAGTATGGTGATGCGACAATTTTTGTGGGGAGTGTATTTAGCATACCTTGACTTCCTGCAGAACGCTCAGAACGATTTTTCCTACGAAGTGCCTTATAAGAACAGAAAGAGAATATGGTTTAAGCATGCTGGTACTCTCCCGCATTTTGGGCTGATATTCTATAAACGTTTCCTTCACAACCAATCCATCTTCGAATGCTTTCTTGAGTTTCGCCAATATACGAGATATTTTAAATGACGCGATTGTAGCAGCTTTTGTTTGTTTGGTTGGTCTTGTTTACATAATCTTTCTTCAAATAAGATATCAAATCACGTACTTTTCGTTTTCCTAATTCACTCTGTGGCGGAAAATCCTTTTCATAGTTTTTATAAACCGTTTTATTATGCTTCTCTAACTGACGCACGACAAATGCACTTATCCTTCACCATACAAAACAAAAATTCTTCCTCCAAATCGTTATAGATTTCTTCGTTGCACTCATTTCGTACTATTTAGTAATAAACTTTGTATCGACGAAGCATTGCCTTCAAGTTTTGATTCAGAATGACTCCGATTCCTTCTGGCGCAACATGTATATCGGCGTGAACGAAAGTCTCGAATATTCCCGTCAATCGCGCCGCCCGAAATTTCTAGAAAAACGGCAAGAATGAAAAACGCAGCTTTTCTTCGACAAGTACCTAGCGTTCCTTTTGAAAAAGCCGCCTTTTGCCGCTAGCAGAGTGTTATTTTATTACGTAATAAATTGTTGTAGTTCAGTTACCTACTTATTAAAAATTGTTTTCTTTTTGAGATCTACTCAAAAAGCACTCGTAATCGACTGGTCGATCGCGATCGACCGTTTGAACACCGCTGAACTAGACATATCTCTATCAGTATATATGGAAAATGAGATATTATTGGATGGGGAAGATATATGTCTCCTCGAATTGAAATGCCGCAACTCGATTATCACGAAAATCAAATATGAAAGTGTGAATTTTCTTCATTGGTCGACCCTTTTAGCACCTCCGAACACATCGAAGACTCTCAAAACGTCTCTATTTTCCAATCTCCATTTGCTGCGATCTTCATTTTCATTGAATTGCATCCTGAATAGAAGGAAATAAATCGACAGCCGCTTCAGACATTCAATTTTTAGATTAAATAAACTTTTACTCGTTTTTTGATTAATTCTATATTCTATAAATTACTCACGAGAAATGAAATTTATTATTCATGTCATTTCAATACTCGATAGTCGATCGACCGTTTGAGCACTCCCGCCTTAGATAATCTTAATTTCTTTAATATATTGAATTGGTCGTTGGTTACAAAATTCGCAAGAAAAAAAGTCTAATTGAAGAAACATCATGTTTATTTCTAGATTGAATGAAGACCGATAGTCTGACAGCAATTTTCACACAGATCTTTTTTATACGAAATTTATTCTGACGATTAGGAATACAAATCGGAAATAGCGATCATGGACCTATTAAAATTAATATTAACGACTTAAACTTAAATGGTATTTTTTCTCGTCGTCTTAAAATATTCACAATATATCTTTCATAAAGATACATAGTCGACATTTTCGACCCAGTATAATATACAGGGGTGTTGCAAAAGTGAGCGATGCTACTTCCGATAGTCATCCCATTTTTTCCTATCAGCTTGAAAATTTTCAGAAATTCACAATTCAACAACTGTTTTTACGTCAGTATTTTCATTTATGTACTTTTCTGAAATAGGATGAAATTGAAAAATTATTTCATGAAGCCCTGTTTTGTATCATTTGAATTACCCGAAAAATGCATATTTTTGACGAAAAAATTATGTAAATACTTGCAACTTAAATTCAAATGATGGATTCGTTAAAATTCGAGTCGTCTGTTCTATCATAATCATTATTCCTCGACGAAAATGAGATGTTTACAACGACTTTTTGTCGTAAAATGAATAAAGGTATCACCCCTGTATAGGTCATGGGCAATCTACTGTCCTATTGTTGAAAGAATTTTTCAAATCCGTTTTGTAGTTTCAATTTTACCCGGAAAAAAGCAAACATACAAATTTACTTCTACCTAAGTATAGTTTTTCGAAAATCTTCTTTAATTTCAGTCTTTAGAAATAATATATTCAAAACTGAAAAATGTTTGGAAACTAGTCTGCTAAAACTTTTTGTTATAAATTTTCTGACATACTTTACACATGTACTGAGCCCAAACAGAGTCTCTTCATATCAAATTAATTAGCATTCAACGGAATCAGTAGGGCAAACATGTTTCCTCAAAGTTCAACTCGAGAATAGTTTGCATGAATCTTCATATTCTATTAGCATAGTCGTGATTCGACATAGGAGCAGGAACATGCAAATACCGAATTTTTTATGCTCCAAACTAACTTTTATCATCAGTCGTATCTAAGGATTCGACTAAGAACCGTATCGTAAAACGCAAGATGAGAAATACTTTTTGGCATTGAATTTACGATCTCGCTTGAAGCAACCTCAATTATTTCCACATGAGTGGATTACATCGAATTTGATGTTGCCACGGACGGGCAAATGAGGTGCCCCGCGTCTACATCTTTTGCCTTCCAATTTATTTTTCTCCGGAAAGTTTTTTGAATAACATTCTCAGCAAGCACGAAATGCACACGAGATGGTTCGAGTCGACGCGGAAACGAAGCTGTAGTAATCATCGGGATTCTAAAGCAAAAAACTTCTTGAAAATCTAGTTAAAGTTTTCACAACTAATTATTTCTACCTCAGAATGGAGTCTGGAGATTTTACGAGATAATGAAGAATAATGGGGAAATGAATTGCTAGTTGGGAAGGCTTGCTCGACTCAACTTCTCGTTTTTCGTCGAAACTCAAACCATATAATTGTAGTTATACAGGGCTTAAGACTTTAAATTAAGCTTGCAATAATTTCAGAATGCCGAATTCTTTTTTATTTAAATTCAACAAAATTGAGTTGTCAATATTTTATGAACTAGCCCTTGCAAATACAACAATTCATCATTTTTGAACAGATTCGTCTAGTACGAATTAAGTGTGTATGTTATAGTAACTAAAACAAATTAAGTTGCTCTTATTGCAAATTATCCTTCGGTAGCCAACCGAAAATCAGGTTGCAATAGCTCAACGTGAGAGGTGGTCGTAGGTGAACAATTTTTGTGTTTGGCAAATTAAAAACGGATTAGAAAAAAAATGAACTTATTGAAAAAAGTTAGTTATTGATACATTTCATAAAAAAGAATAGAATAATCATAAGTTCAATAAATAAATTCTTAGTTGATATTTATTGTTGTGCTTAAAAACTCCTTTAAATGATATTTATACTTTCCATATTTTCCATATTACATATATATATATATATATATATATATATATATATATATATATATATATATATATATATATATATATATATATAGATATATAATAAATAAACAAATTCTTACTGGGAAATCGGGGTTAAGAGAACGGAAAGTGTTTGAGGTTACTTTGCAGAGTGTTTTTACGCGTTTCGGCACAGGGCCATCATCAGAAAACATTCATCTCTGCACAATTATCATCTTACACAATTCTCTCTTTACATCATTATCGTTATCATTATCATTATATATATATATATATATATATATATATATATATATATATATATATATATATATATATATATATATATATATATATATATATATATGATTTGAAGTGTTACGGGTTAGATTTCCGTGGTCGATTTTGATTTTGGTGACGTTTCGACAAGTTGTCCCTTGTCATCTTCAGGCGTTGGATAGACGATACCTCGAGCGTGACTGATAGCGGTTAGTCGGTGGTTCTCCTTTTATGTCCTCGTTGTGGGCGTCGGTGGACCTGGTGGTGGGGATGATTTCATTATTATCTGTTGATGATGCCGGTTTCCTAGGTGGTAAAATAACCTTCCAAGCTTTCGTCTCTCTTGTTCATTGTTCCTTCTTTTTCAATTTCCACTGCTACTGTGATAAGACGTTTCTTAACTTGTTGTGTGGTGCTGATTTGTTTTGAGTTGTCGAAATCTATTGTATAACATGTATGTAATTTATGTAGATTAATAGCAGATGGGATGGATTTATTTCTGAGTGCTCTTTTATGTTTCTCTATTCTTTTTTTTATTAGTCTATTAGTTTGGCCGATTTATATCTCGTCACAATCTTTGCATGGTATAAACTCCCTGATTTTATGAAGGAATGTTGTCTTTCGGGTTTCTGAGAATTTTTCCGATAGTTAAGTATGGTTTGCATGCCGTTTTAATTTTGTATTCCCACAATGTTCTTCTATTTTATCTGTTACTCCTTTGATATATGATAAAACATTTGTGTTATTTTGTTCTTCTGTATATATCGTGTTTCGCCCAGTGAAGGTGCCCCTTAAAGCTGCTCTTATTGTGTTTTTGTTATATCCATTATTTTCAAGAGCGTTGGTTATTGTAGATAACTCTTCTTCTCTGTGGCTGTCATCTGCTTATGAGCGTTTTGACCACTGATTTTATTGAGTTGGATGAAGGTGTGATGAGGCATGTAAAAATCTTTTTATGTGGGTTGATTTTCTGTATACTGAGAGTTGTAAATGTCCGCTTTATGATTTTGTTAAGAGGGGATCCAGATATGGCAACTGTCTGGTTGATTCTTTTTCAATTGTGAATGTTATGTTCGCATGGAATGAATTCAGGTGAGCTCTGAACGCACTCAGGGATTCTTTTCCGTGGGGCCATACGATAAAAATGTCGTCGACGTATCTCAGCTATATTTTGGGTTTCAGATGGAATTTTTGTTTTCCTTGTTTCTCAAAATTTGCCATAAATAAATAAACAATAGCTGGTGACAAATGAGATCCCATGGGCGCTCCCGATGTTTGCTTGTAACGTTTGTGTTTATAAGAAAAATATGGAGAATTCAGGCAGTATTCGGAAAGCAATACGATGTCTTCATGAAAATTTTCCTTGAGTCCCTCCAGCGCCTCTTCCCTGCGAACGTTTGGCAGTGAAGACACTATATCTAGACATGATAACTGTGGGGTCCAGAATGATATTTTTGTAAATTCTATGAAGTGTTTCAAATTTTTGACATATGATTCTGTCGTTAACTTATACGTCCATACTTAACTATCCGAAAAATTCTCAGAAACCCGAAACACAACATTCCTTTAGAGAATCAGGGAGTTTACACTATACCATGAGAAGATTGTGACGAGATATACATCGGCCAATTTAATAGACTAATAAAAGAAAAAATAGAGGACATAAAAAAGCACTCAAAAATAAATCCTTCTCATCCGCCATTTATCTACATAAATTACATACAGGTCAAACATAGATTTCGACAACTCAAAACAAATCAGCACCATACAGAAACAGTGGAAATTGAAAAAGGAGGAACAATGAACAAAAGAGACGAAACAATCAAACTATCGAAGGCTTGGAAGGTTATTTTTCCACCTAGGAACCTAGGAAATCGGCATCATCAACAGATAATAATGAAAGCATCCCCACTACCCGGTCCACCGACGCCAACAACGAGGACATAAAAGGAGAACCACCGACTAACCGCTATCAGTTACGCTCGAGATATCGTCTTATCGTCTAACGAACGCCTGAAGATGACGAGGACAACTTGTCGAAACGTCGCCAAAATCAAAATCGACCACGGAAATCTAACCCGTAACACTTCAAATCATATATATATATATATATATATATATATATATATATATATATATATATATATATATATATATATATATATATATATATATATATATATATATATATATATATATATATATATCAGGTATACACCTGGAACTAATACTATCACCGAGTTAAGTGTGGAGTATCACAGGGTGCGGTACTTGGTCTCTCATTATTCGTGATCTATATGAATGCTATTTTCTCGGTGGAAACAGTTGGAGATGTTGTTAGCTTTGCTGATGACACTGCAATCTTTTACCAAGGTAGTTCCCGGACGCAACTTGGTCATGAGGTTTTGCGAGACTTCTCGAAGTTTTTAGCCTTTTTTGATAGTGTGCTCTTGGCATTTAACACAAATAACAACAAAATTTGTAGTCTTTGCAAACAACGTTTGAATTATCAATCTTTATTAAATTGTAATGGTGATGATGAATTCAATATAGGTTGTACAAAAGCGATTGAGTACTTAGGAATTACACTGGACCCCATTTGAGATGGAATGCCCATATTCAAAATCTGGAAACAGAAGTAGGGTAGTTGATAACGAAATTCATAAACCTCAAGAACTTCTGCGATGTTGAATTGCTCAAAAAAGTATATTTTGCTCTCGTATATCAACATTTGACTTACGGCTTAGTGTCATAGGGTGGTGTTACAAATTTCTACCTGAAGAGATTGCAGACTGCTCATAGGTGGCTCATAAAGGTTATATGGAGTAGACCTTACCGATATCCTTCTAACGACCTCTTCAAGCTCTCTGGACTGTTCGACATACGACAGTTATTCTACATAGCACTAGCTACCTTTCAGTTCAAAAGTTCCATCGATTATGTCAATGGTTCACATATGTATGAAACGAGGAATAGGGATAATTTGTTAAATGTGCCCTTTGTAAGAAAACCATTGGTCAAAGATCATGTGCTTTTCTTGCACCTATAGTTTTTAATTCTGTACCTTCACATGTCAAGAAGATAAAAACAATTAAATCGTTTGTACGCCTTCTCAAGGCGTGGCTGTTGGTAACACCGAGGTCCGTGATTCATCAAATTATTGATATAAAGAACACATATGTCCAAAATTAGAGTGCATAATTCAACAGCACATATTTAGTTTGATTATTTTATCCATGAATTCCTCTTTTTAGGCTTTGATATAATATTAGAACATTGAATCCCCTCATACATGGTTTGACTACCTAGTTGTCATACCTTCAAGGTGTGTATTCGTAAGAGTTGTCAGACCATTTAGGGTTGTGATTTTGTATTTATGTCTTATTTTTATTATGCTAGCGTTATCCCTGCAACGTCGAGGGTTTCGCTTTTTAATGTGTTCAATAGTTACCGAAATAAACATTGTTATCATTATTATTATTACTATTGATATTGGCTGTGATGCCCTCGAGAACGTAATAATTCTAAGCTAGTAATGATTAAATAAGCGATGTGTAGTAGTAGTTTTTTTAAGGAATTTCTGTCTGGATGTATCCGATTCGGGTATCTTTTGGAACGAACTTTTGACGCTGAGCACAGTTGTGTAGTCGCCGATGATAAAAATCATTCTTATATTAGTCAGTACCTTTCCGAAATGTTCTATTTTAGAATTAATTTGTATTGCTAACTAGACTTTTTTGTGTATTTTTTCAGTGAATGTCGTTTTGTCTTCGACTGTAGACATTCCTTTGTGATAATGATTAAATAAATAAATGAATCACATCACAACAACTGTAACAAATTTCATACAATTTTTCTGAGAATTTTCATGGTATTTATCAGATACCGATTTTTTTCGAAAGTTCTGAGGGTCAGTATTTCATGTTCCAGCAATCACTGATAGATATTTATTGAAACGTTTCCTCTTAAAATAACCCACTTCTCGGAGTTTTGTGCCGTAGATTAGAAACACTCTGTATTTATATAGGTGTGGTTTCCCCGTCAAATTTTTTCGAAAAACTTTATATCAATACTTATGGCACATTTTTTGGCCTTAACGAATCTGCTCGGCATGTTTTTTGCCGATATATTTTTGTTGGTTACCCCACATAATTACATTCTGAGATGAATTCATTAATATTCTCTTCGAAAATAGGGCGCTGTAAATTATTCTAATGAAACCTTAACGTCATCACTTTTGTCATGTATATTCTTTGGTTTAACCCCTAATATAATTTGTCTAAGTAACGGCAGCAAAATTACCATAACACGGGGTCCGCGGCATTTATTCATCAACGATACTGCATACACCACAATTTAATGATAATGGAGAAACTTACCACTACTAAATTCCACATTTTGGCAGCCTCTGCTACCGTAGTGCAAACTGTGCTACATCCTGCAAGAAGCATCAGCTTCTGAGGTTGGTTGTAGAGAAGATTATACATAACACTCGCTCCCAATCCTGGTTCGCACTGTAAACAAATAAATTCCTTCGTGATTGTTCAACACTGAAACTTGGGTTGAAATAAACACTGAGATTTCATTATTTTGTGAAGTTGATAAGCAAATTACGACATCAATTCATTTCATTTCACTTTTCCTGTATATGTAGAGGGTCTTTCCTTAGATATGAATCTATTTCAGCAGGTGATTTCATAACTGAAATAAAAAATATTTGTTGAACATTCTTCTTAAGATCCTCTTCTTTGATATTTACCTTAAATAGGGAAATAGAATTAGTTTTATTTCTTCAGAAACGACAATACGAACGCTCGAAATTATGCAGACATTTTTCTCATTTCAAAATGGGATTTCATGTCAGTATTTTTTCATTCATCCACCTTTCCAGGAATTGGATGAAATCCGCAATCCCTTCTCATATTTTCATCAGAACTTATTTGGACAGTATTATTAACTATGAAATGATTATTTCCTCAATTCATTAGTGTCTCTTGGGTTTTTCGAAAAATCATATTGTTTGAGAAGAAAGGAATAAATTATTCTAGCAGCCAGAATTTCAAGTTATTCATCTTAACATCATTAATTTTTGATATACATTGAAAACTAATGCTCGCATGATCAACAATAATATTTTTTTCAATTAAATATTAACTTTTATAAATGCACACTCAGCATTAATGCATGCTTAGCATTTACTTCTATGAGATTGACGAATCATTTCAAAAAGATTAGTAGTAATTGAGAGGCCTAGAAGCAAAGACAGTAATCACAATTTCATGCAGAGATACCTATGTCATTTTACTTTCAACAAAACGCAGAATCCAGTGACATCAAGAACGGGAACAAAATCAATCAGATCTGATAAAAATTTGTTGTTCGAATATATATTGTTCTTAAGTAGTCCCAGTAACATTTATTATTTTTACTATGCATAACGAAGTATTTTCTTATAAAAATTAATGTCACCCCAGCCAATGTAAACAAAGCCCAAAAACACAAAGTTAATCCCTGAAATTGGGAAACTAAAAATTGAGAACTGAAAAACCAAGATGAAGTTAAATATATTTCATACTCTTCACAATTCTATTTTTACAAAGAGGACCGGTTAAGACCGTCAGGTTATTTTCAAGTAGTCAACTACAGAAAATGAACTTACATATACTGGGTGATTTACCAGTGGCGCGGTGCTCTGTAGCTCGTACACTCCTAAAGATTTTATTTTTGTTCGAACGGTATGGTATTAAGAAAGTAAGAATCTACTTCAGCAATTTATTTTGTAGTAAACAGGTTGTCCCAATGTACTATAAAAAAATTTTGGGGTGTTTTTCAGATTTGAAGACCACTTTTCTGTTCAAGATTCAGGAGCGTCCTAAACTCTGCTGTAATGTCTTTAAGTAATAAGTTTTTTTGGTGAGTAGTTTCGTCACAATATTTTTTCTTCTGGAAAAATTTAATGAAAATATGCTCTCACATCATCGTATGCTCCTTCGGCCAGAGAGGATGAATACTTTCTTCATTTTGTTTTTTATTGCCCAAGGATAGCTTCATTGATGAATTGAAATAGATTAGCCTCATTCTATATAGGATTGACTCAAAAAAAAAAGCTGTAACAGTTTTTGGTTTTTAAGTTTTTTGTAAGCGATATTATCCGTTTCGATAAATCTAGAGATTTTTTAAAGCATCTTGCATCAGGATGCCCTTATCAGGAAACCTTTGTGCATAAACTCTACTTGCCAACGAAGAATTTCTATCACACTCACCCCGAATAAATACCATATCAACCAGTTCTTCTTTGGCGAACTTCATGGCAGTCAATTCAGAAAATTTGGTTCAAAACTCACTTTAACAATGTTCAATAACGAAACACTGATAAGTTCACCATGTAACATGCAGAATATGATATGTCCGGACATCTGACAGAAGGCACAAATAAAAGAAAATGTCAACACATACTTCGATTTACGTTTTAATCATCTTGATTTTATCATTCGATGAAAGAATTATCTAGTTTAGGTTTCATTTTTTACTACTTGAATCAAATTACATTACAGTTTACAAATAATCGAGTATTTATATATATATATATATATATATATATATATATATATATATATATATATATATATATATATATATATATATATATATATATATATATATATGTAACATTTTAAAACGATAAGGAGGAAGAATTTTTTCTTTTGTATGGTGAAGAATAAGTGCATTTGTATTATTTGTCGTGCGTCAGTTGCAATACCTAAGCGTGGTAACTTAGAGAGGCATCATGAAACGGTTCATAAAAACTATGAAAATGTTTCTCCGCCACAGAGTGAATTAAGAGAAAAAGAACAAACCATGTTCACAAGACCAGCCAAACAATCAAAAGCTGCTACGACCACGTCGTTTGAAAAATCTCATATATTGGCGAAACATAAGAAACTATTCAAAGATGGATCGGTTGTGAAGGAAGCATTTATTGAAGCAGGTAAGACTTTATTCGAAGATTTCAAAAATAAAACAGAAATCATGTCTGCTATTTGAGAACCTATGTTATCTCGTCCGACTGTCACAAGGCGTATTGAAGTCATGAGTCAGGACATGGCAGATAATCTGAAACATGATTTCATGAAACGTACATACTTTTCTTTACAGTTTGACGAATCCACCGATATGACAGACACTGCTAGTTGTGAACTTTTGACAATCTTTCCTCTGAAGGGGAAGACCCGTGGCGAAGACATATATAACGTTTTCTCCAATTTTGTAAAAAACTACTAGCTACCAATATATTAATTAGTGTGCAACACAACCGATGGAGCATCAGCAATGACTGGAAACAAAAACGGTTTTGTGGCATTGTGTCGAGCTAATGAAGATTTCCCTTAATTTTTTTCCTCCCATTGCATTGTACATCAACAAGTTTTGTGTTCAATGGTTTTAAACACGGAGGAAATTATGGGCATGGCAACAAAAATTGTGAATTCCATCCGTGCACGTAGCTTGCAACGGAGGCTCTTCAAGTTGCAGTTGGGAGTCAGCTGAACACACTGATCTAGTTCTTCACACGGACGTCAGGTAGTTGAGTCGCGGAAAATTCCTAGAAAGGTTTCAAGAACTATTGTCCGAAATAACAGCTTTTCTAGACGATAGAGGTGACGACACGATGTTAAAAAACGAAAAATGGCTGACTGATTTGGCATTTTTGATTGACATAACAGTGCACTTAAACACAATTAACTTGGAGCTTCAAGGTAAAGGAAAAATTATTATTGAGATGATTAGCGCTACAGACGTATTCAAAAGTAAATTGCAGCTTATGATAGAGCAACTGAAAAGAAAGGATCTGAAACATTTTCCGTCTTTGAAAGCAAGGATTCCTCAGTAGAATTATGATACGTATGAGACTGAATTATCAAATATTTTGGGACAATTCGAAATACGTTTTTATGATTGCAGTAAATTGGCAAATTTAGCTTCATTTATGAGTTATCCTTTGCAATCTAAAAACATTGAGGAATTAGCTACTGAAATAGCAAGTCAGTTTAATATTAACTCATATTCTGTTGAAAATGAGTTGGTGCAGATTATATCAGATATACATCTCAAAGCTACAGCATCTGATATAAATTTCTGGTGTTTCATATCTGAAGATAAATATCCGAATCTAAGCCAAATCGCTCTCCAACTGGCGGCAATGTTTGGGTCAACTAATTTGTGCTAGCCTGCATTTTCAGAAATGAAGATAATTAAGTCAAAATATTGCAATCGACTAACTGACGATCATAGGTCATCATGCTTGCGACTAGCACACAGTGGTTACCTAACGGAGTTTTTCATTGATATTATAGGGAAGAACCTAACTAAACCTAACCTAACCGAAACCTCGACTTAAATAATGTATATTGTGCGGAAAGCTAATATCTATATATGCTAAGGTACACCCTACCTAGGTAGGTAGGTAGGTAGGTAGGGTGTATCGTGTATGTACGACAACCATGCATCACACATACTTGCAGCCTCTCAGAGTCGATCGTAAGTAGTCTAAAAATATTGAGGTAGATCGCCAGCAGTTCAAGTTTGAGCACCCCTGGTCTAGAATATACATAATTGAAAGCAAAAAATATCCAACAGATCACTCAGAACAAAAATTTGAAACTTGATTAAAAAATCATTCCTCTTCATATATCAAATCAGTAGCTTTTGAACAAAAACAACATATCACATAATTACACGAGATAATTTGAAAATTTTCCATAAATGCAACGAAGAGATGACAGTGAATATGTTGGAAAGTTTGGGAATTAACACGTCTAGACGTCTAGACACGTGAAAATGACGTAACTGTCGAAATAAATCGTGTTTATTAAAAATAAACACTGCTAAAATCAGACTTGGGATTTCGGCACAATTTCAAGTTGTTTACTTTCTCCGATTTCGAGGAAAATACCACAAATTATATCTCCACTATCAGCTGTCATTTCTCGAAAATGAAGTTCCTATGAAAGAGAGATCTCCATTTTAGCCGAGAAATCATCACCTGAAGTAGATATGGAGGAAACAAAGTGTACAATACTTTTTCCAAGCATTAGAAAACCTAGAGATTTTTTAGTAACCAATACTGAATACAAATTTTTTTTCATCCCTAAAATAGTATGCGATGCGTTCGTGTGCAACCTTCCATACATAAATAGGAAAATTTGCAATCGACCGTGACTGACCTGGAACAAA
The DNA here is from genome assembly GCA_013387265.2 of Cryptolaemus montrouzieri. Lineage (NCBI taxonomy): Eukaryota > Metazoa > Arthropoda > Insecta > Coleoptera > Coccinellidae > Cryptolaemus > Cryptolaemus montrouzieri. The sequence goes on from JABFTP020000103.1 coordinate 36,145,337, forward strand.
TTCGTGCAATCAGTGGCTAATGGACGTTTCGTGTAAGGGCCTTTCGCTTGATTGAATCGAAAACCGAATACCTTAACCTTGTAAGATAAAGACGTTACGAGTATGTTTGTTTTAATCGATATGTGAGCAATGTAGATCCATGTTGAGTGAAACCTCTTTATGTGTCTGAATTCTCGCATTAAATGAGCATTAGAGATGAGGGTGAGGCTGATTGCTGAACATAATGGAAGTTCGCTCGTTGAGATCTTATCCAAATTTGCAATAGGTGTAGACCAAGATTAGGATGCTTCCAGGACGCGTATGCCTCCAGCTTACATCGAGTTATATGAAATTGCATTATATGATTACAGATTATTAGATTAGATCTGTTCTCTAACAATGTTCATGAAGTTTTCAGTTTTCACTGCACTGAATGATTAATGTGACAATGTTTGTAATTCAGGGGCTTGTATTTCCGATTAGCTTAACTCATTAGAAAAGCAATCGAATTTATGTTCGCATACATACGTTTCACATGCGATTCGATGAAGAAACAACATCTTCTGGGGTTTTTAGAATTGTATCTTTCAATCCAAAATCCATTAAGGCTAATGAATTTTTCATAACGTTGTTTTTAGTGCTATCGAGTTTTCCAATTAATTTCACTTTAAAACAAAGATAATCAAATATTTTTTATAAAATATAATTTTTAGTGAATTCGATAGAGAAATAGTTGCCATTAATTATGAAAAACAATATCAGAAAATGACGAAACGGGCGTTTTTGGAAGTTGCGATTCGACAACTTCAGAAGTGAAAACGGGATAGTTTCAACCATAACATCTATGCAACTTTCTGCTGATACATAGATAGACTAGCAGAAGTAATGAGGAATGATATTTTTCTACGATTGAGAGCTAATTTAGATAACGGATGAATTGCCAAATGTGGTTGGCGCCGTAAAGATGGCCGTGTATATCAAGATGCTTTTTAGTTATTTTACGATTCACGAAGAACTCTTTAAGTTTATTTCACTGAAATGACATACTGCTAGACATGTATTGTTCTCTCAATTCGAGAATTTCATATTTTCTGGAAGGATTTCAATATCGAAAACGTGTAATTTTTGAGGGCATCGTACTTCCGGTGCTATTTTATATACAAGAGCTCAAAAACCACATGTCACAAGTACCTATTTTTTTTACCTAATTAAAACCGTTTTTAGAGTTAGTATTAATCGGTATCAGATTTCCTTATAACTAGCTCGTCTCAATTTTATTCGCAATTTTATCAAAAACCTGCATTTTCTTCGGAAAATTGAATCATTTGGCCATGTGAAAGCAGAAGTAGACAGAACGGACTCAATTCCAATGCCAGTTTCTAGTTCCACAATGGTCTTTGTAAGGTTCATTGAATTCGAGCTTCAGTTTGACGTTTGGAAATTATTTAAAAATAATTTTGTTTGTGTACTTATATTTTTTTCATTAGATAAAATAGCAGATAAATACCCAAAGAAGGATATTATGAATTCATTCATCATTTATGGACAACATCTATAAGTAATAAATCGAGCTTGAAGAATATTTAAGGAAAAGAATATACGACCAATTTGCAGAATTTAGACAGATACTCAGAAAACTCAAATTAGTAGCGTTGTTTACATCAAACAAAAAAGATGTCGTTTTGGCGACATGAATTATGAAATAAATTTCTAAAGTTCATTAAAAAGAAAATTAAAAAAACGGTGAACATAAACAACGTAATAAAAATTGAATCAAATTAAATGCTCAAATTTTTCACCTTTGCTCAATCCGCGAGCGCACTTCATTAATAGTTTCTTTTCGCACTTGATTGGGATTAGTGCTGTCAAAGGCACGTCTCACTCTTAATTCGAGAACCTCCCACGAATTTATCGGCAAACTATAAAAGATCTAGAGATCTTGCAGGCGAATTTCAGTCTCCTCATCCATCTATCGTCGAACAAGCTGGTTAATTCTTCCGATACCTGATGTGTGCAATGGGCAGGAACACCATCAAATTAGTACTTACATAAAATACTTGCCTTCAACCGAAGATTGTTTAGGAATTTCCAAACAGAAGTGGTTCAAATCTCTAAATATTTCACAATATTCTCCATAAATGAAATACACACAGCCGAATTCATATGGAATCACCCGATATTTTGAATAATACCTCAGGGATTTTGGAAATTTCGAAAAACTGTTAGAACTAATCCGTTTCGAGATATTTCAATTGAAAAGAGAAAAAAATTAAAGTTTATTATAAGAAAGAAACTCTTTCCGCATGTTTTAAAAAATGGAAAATTGTTTTCTCACGTAGTTGTATTTTTCTCGTCCTCACTAGCTTGTTTTACCTCCTCTTGCCCTGTCCAGGCATGCTTTGGATTTGGTGTTCCACCTCCCTGGGTGATATCCTGCCACTTCTTCAGTTGAATGAGTGGATATCAGGTCGAATGACTAAAACAGATCAGTTAATTGCCGATGTTTCGAATTATTTAAAATCTTCTTCAAGGTTCTAAGAATGAAAAAGGATTCATGAATAAACAAAAATTGTACACCTCGAAACAATATAAAAAATATAAGCAATATGAAGGATATTGAATTTTTTAAATATTTGAAAAAACTTTCAAGAGAACCAGAGAACAGTCTAAAATCATATAAATCATACATAAAAATGACTGATAGATGTATAAATAAAAATTCAGTAAAAACATTTATAATTGACGAGTACAGTAACTACCTATAAAGATTTGAAAAGCAGAGTTACTTACATAACAAGTTGGTTTTATGAGTCACCATTAATAATAGAAGAACGGACGAACGGTGCATTTACTCTCTTCTACAAAACACAGCATGGTATAGACTGAATTATCATGCCGCCCGTCTGCAGGGGATGGCTACGTATCGCGTCAACAAGACAATCAATGATAAAATAGAAACGTGACAATAACAATTAATTTCAGACTCTAATCGAGGGTTAACAACTATACTTCCTCTTGGTTTTTTCGAATTAGATTAAAATGAGAAGTATTAAGGTTATCAATATCTGATCTTTTGTTGAGAGAGTTTTCTTCTTTCTCAATTTCAATCATTTCATGACTCAACCTTTTCTGTGAAATGTTCTGTCTACCGAGTACTTTCACATCGTCGAAATTAAAAGTATGTAACTCTTTCAAGGCATGTTCTGTCAGAACGGTGTTATTCAGTTTTCGTTTCACAGGATTGTGAACATTAACAACATGCCACTCTTATGTGGCGGCTTGGATGAGCTATTGTGGGGTTCTTGGATTATTCTGACGCGATTTAATTTTCCTTTTGAGATTATCCCATAAAGGTTCAATAGGATTTAGGTCTGGAGTGCAAGCTGGCCATTCCAAAAAACCGATTCAATCTGTTTCAGGATAACGTCGCTCTAGGTTGCTAGTATGCGAAGGAGCTTCATCTGGCATAAAAATGAAATTCTCACCTCGGTCACCTCGACAGAGGATCACTATGGGCTCCAGTACTAGATCCACGTAATTTCGAGTCGTTACACTCGCAGGAAATTAATCAAATCTGTTTTGCCTCGCAGCATAATGCCACCTCAAAACATCACACAGTCCCCTTGGTATTTCGGAATTTCTCTTGCTGCTCGGAATCTAGGTTGTCTTCCACTACCTCTTAAAACCTGAATCTGGCTGTCATCTGATCGAAGACTAGCTCTGGTCTCGTCCAAAAAAGGAACATTTCGCCAACTCACAATATTGCAATTGTGGTGCTCGATACACCAATAAAGTCCGTTGGTTGTCTGGTTAGCTCTGGAACTATTACAGGTCTTCTGCTGTATGAGCCCCTTGAACGAAGTTTTGGACGAATCGTTTCGACTTATACACTGATGGCTATTCATCCAGCCTCCGCGCTTCGCGATGTCTTCTTATATACAAACACGAATGTTCGAGAATATTCGCGTAATTTCGGCTTCGTTCGAGAGGCTTCTGTGAACGGTAACACTGATTTTTCAGTAATTCGGTGCGCTGGAACTTTTAGATCTTTCTCGAATTCTCCCGAAAGTGCATCGCAATTTGTCATTCCGCCGGCAGTGACAGGGTCGGCTTCAGGGATGATTGGATATCGTTACAATATTATATCTCAGGATGGTGATATAACGCAGAGCCATAAAGGATTGAATTTTGAGAATGTTGTATTATTTCTCGCTCATGCTTGCAAGTCTGTTTCATCTAACTTAATCCACTCTTCATGGAAAAATATATGGCCTACGATGAATGAAGCAGAATGGGATTCCCAAGATAATCTGCCTGTTGCCGATTGGTTACAAAACCTATCAGAAAAAGGATTGGAGACAAGCGAAGAAAATTTGAATTCTTGGTTTGAGAAAATCGAAGAAACAAAGCAAATTATGATGGATGAAGAGATTGTACATGAAGCAGTACAAGAAGAAGAAAGGTTTATAGAAATATTGGAGCCACCAGCTACTACAACTGTAAGGAATAAACCAGATGATACATTGATTTGTTTCAATACCTGCATAACATGAGCAGAAGAAAACGCCATAACTGCCAAAGATATAATTCTTCGCAACATGCGAGAAAAGGTTTTTAAGCAATCACTATAAGTTGCACAGAAGCAGACCTTAATTGGGGATTATTTCAGAACTATATTCGATTACATAACATGTATATGTTGATTTAATATTTTACATACATTTATTCCCTCTATGAAATGCTTTATTTTATTCATTACCTATAACTCTAGTAATCCGAACATTCCAATAATCCGGCACCCTCCGGTTTTTAATAGTGCCCGATAAGTGAGATTATACTGTATTGACATTGGTTTTTATTCACTCATCTGAATATATTAAAACTGAGAGGATGTTGGAAATTTCGGTCCCGTGTTTGATGTGGATTTTCGACGGCCCAGAAATGGGAATTAAGCTGACTAAAAATACCTTTTCTGAGAAATTTGGAATCATCGGTCCATATAATGGTTTTTGAGTTGTCTGGGTTTTCTTGAATGGATTCATCGATGATACTGATTAAAATTTTTTGGGGTGAAATTTTTTTTTGTTCAAAATTTCATTGATTAACGTACATACTATCCACAAATCTGCAACAACAGCACGTTCGGAAGGATTGGCATAAAAATATCTCACAACACAAATGCAATGTCTTCCGCTGTTTGTTTTTTACTAGTGAGAAAATTTGATTGTGATTCTCTAAATTGTTTTCCGCAAATTGGTTGTGAATTCGGGTACTTTTGTGTTTAGTTTAAAATTTAAGCAGATTGACATATCTGACGTGAGGGGTTGCATAGCTCGGTTGCCGAGAAATACTGCGAATGATATTTATGGTTTGAATGTCAACATGATTAAAAGCATTGGCCAGGATATTGCCCCGGTATTGGCATGTCTCATTAATGAATCTATTCGGAAGAGTTATTATCGAAGCGCTTTAAAAATTTCAAAATTGGTACCCATTTTTAAAAATAAAGGTAGTAATATCTTCAGGAAAAAATGTACTTAACAGTTTAATAAACTAGTGAGAAGGTAAGCGCGTGCTTTCACAAATGCAGTGTCCAAGGAACACTCTTCTGTGATATAAAAAAGCCTTTTGATTGTGTCGTGCATGATAAGTTATTATTGAAGCTTTGGCATGACGAATTTCGTTACTCGGTATGTGATCTGATTGTCTTCAATGCCCATAATAGAGTACAGAGCGATTGTACAGGTGGAAATTGTTCTGGGGTACTGGGGGGGGGAGATAATACTACAGGGCTCTGTCCTGCCCCCCCTTCTCTTTCTCCTGTATATAAATGACCTAAACAGGAGCAATAGAGGAAATATTTTCATTTTGTTTGCGGATGATACTGCCGAAGAAATAACTGAGCTGCTTGGACAGTTTGTAGGGAGAAAGTTTGCAGAATGTGCATAGTGAGGTGGAAGACTGGTTTGCTACAAACAACCTGTGCTTAAACCAGTCAAAAACTGAAGATTTTTATTTTTCAATGAGAGATTTAGGGTTCTTAATACCCCAGAAAGTATCAGATTCCTAGGTGTCCAAATGGACCAAAAACTAACCTGGTCTTATCAGTATGATGGGGTGGTTGAAAGGAGGACGCGAGCTACTAATGCAATACATAATATCTCCAACAGTGTATCGGCAGAGGACTCAGGGTAGTCTAGTTTTCGAATGTTCATTCCATATTGAATTATGCTATCGTTTGCTGGGTCCATTCCTCGCACATGTAAAGAGTTTCTTCAATGCAAAGGAGGGCCATAAGACATTTGACATTGCCTTGCACCTTTATGTGGAAATGCTTGAAATTGATCTTAAACAATATTACAGACTACAGGTATGTGAGAGATTTAGATAGAATCACAAGGAATAATGATAATATATAATTGGACAACGCGTGTCTACAGGGAACGTAACTCAAAAAATTATTATGGTCCGCATATTTATAACAAGCTGCCATTTGGGCTCAGAGCCAGAAAACAGAATACCTATTGAAGACTCTCAAAGAGTATTTTATTCAAAGAGCATTTTACAGTATAAGAAGCATTTTGGATGATGACTTTTCCAATTTGTATTAGGTTTTTGAAGTTTAATTGATTACGTTTTAGTGATAGCAATTTTTTTTAAATTAAACAAGATCAACGAAGAAATAATATATGGGAGATGTCAACCCAAACAATTGAGTTCTCAATGATTCTAGAGCATCTATAGATCATAATCGACATCACTTAGAAAACCGAACCTGGCCTTTGGGGCTCTCTCGGTCAAACAGAGACGGAATTGTTTTGTTGAGTTTGAATATTGAAGGGATTTTGTGATTTTACTTAAAAATTGGCAAGCAAGAACAAGGAAGTGATTATGTTTCACGAGACTCACACTGCGAAGGAAGAACATCTCCGCGAAAGAGAAAATATCGCAGGTTATGTACTTTTTAAATATTTCTTCAGTCCTTTTTATGGCATTGCTTTCTATGTTAAATCTTTTCTTAAATTCAAATGAGCTAGGACATATAAGAGTCAGGTACGATTGTTGAAATATTTTTCTTCTGGTTTTCTTTTTTCATTGTTACAGATTCCTGTCCCAAATCCCCTTTTTTTCACCCTTGTCTTAGTCTGGAAATCATGGAGTGCAAGAGAGAATGAAGCGGCTAAGCAGAAAAATCTTTGGTACTATTTATGTACACACGACACTAACACAACATAAACAGACAAGCTATTGCTAGTGCAATAGCGACAGGGAAACGTGTTTTTCCTCAGGTTTTTTCACTCGTTTATTGAATCATACTCAAGATAGTGTGCTCCCCCTGTTACATTTCCTGAGCTCACACTTGTGTTTTTATGGCACACACCAAAATTATAGATATAAGCATTTATTGTAAATACAATTATTCGAATTTTTGAAAATCCTTTCTTTTTCAAAAGAAAATATATAGTGATAGTTATGTGTTTTTTTTTGTGTTTTATAGATCCTACTGTGTTTTGTCTTGCCATTGTCTATTTCATATTTAATTTTTCTTCAATGTGTTTTTTTATTGTCCTTCTGTATTAACTTGTGTAAGCCTTAGGGCAATAGCACACTAAAGATGATTTGATTTGATTTAATTTGGTTCTGAATTCTGAAACGAATTGTAGATCAGTATCCATTTACTCTAATCCCAGAATTTGAAATTGATCGACAAACCCATTCCCAAGATAATTGTAATGTGCCCTTCAGCAGAGACACCCTATAGAATTTCGTTCCATAATAAAATCGTTAATGGTTGACCCGAAGTTAATCTTCGATTTAGATTTGACAGCCTCCAAATTCACAGCCATAATTTAGGTCCCTTTTGTTTTCCCCATCAGCATAAAAGGATCAACGAATAAAAGAGCATAATACATACATAATGTATAAATGGAATTACGAACTTCTCAACCGAAATTACCTTCAACAATGTGCGTTCGTCCCATAATAGCTCATTAGGGATTTTTCAAAACAACCGGAAGGTTTTCCAAGAGCCCCGCCGCACTATGTTTATGCTCGTGTTCATTAAGTCGCCTCCTATACACAGATGACCGCGTTCTTTAGGGAGATAAACGGGTTTGACGAATTTCCGGATATATTCCTGTTACCCCGACGCGGGTTATGAATGATGGTGGAGGAAGGAGAGGAGCTAAAATCCATTATAACCCAGATTTGTGCCTCGGTACGTGAGTAAAACGGGCATTGTGAAAGTCTGAAGGGCCGCCAGTGTTTTATAAATCCAATGATGTAAACGTGACGCGGATATTTCAGGATACATCTGTCTTTATTTTGGCTGCTTTGGAATTTTACCAGATTAATTGTCTGGATTGTGTGTTCGCCACTGCGAAATTTTGATGTATGAAGCTTTTCAACACTCTATGTAGGTCCGCACAACAACTGAATACCGCACACATGCCGTGTTTCGTGACATTTTCGATGACCTAGTTTCCTAACACGTGTAAATGACGTTTTGGAGTTTCAGTTCCTTCGTGAACGAACATTTCACCTCCTAAACTTAGAAAGGATATCCCCATAAGAAAGTTCATACATTTTCTCTAACAGCGGCAATGCCATAACTAGGGCGGTGCTAGTACTGCTCAGACACAGGGTGCAGAACCTGGAGGGGCACAGAAATGACCAGACTACTATCTAGTTTTGTTTCATGCATGGTAATTAGTAGGTACATTTTGTTTCATTGCAAATATAGAGTAGACGCGCCCTACTGTACTATCTATATCTATATGGCATTTTTCAAGCCATCTTGAAACAACAAAACATTTAAAGGTGGATTTATATTTGTCTTGTGTGTCGTGACTGACCTAGTTTCCTAATATGTGTGAATGACGATTTGGAGTTTCAGGTATTTCGAGAATGAAAATTCTATCACCTAAGCTGAGAAAGGATATTCTCATAAAAAGTCCCTAGAGGGGCGCAGAAATAACCAGACTTGTATCTTTTGTTGTTCCATGCATGGTAATTAGTAGGAACATTTCGTTTTGTTGCAAATATGGTGTAGACGCGCCCTACTGTACTATCTATGTCTAAAGGGCATTTTTCAAGCGATCTTGAAACAACAATACTTTTGAAGGTAGAATTATATTTGTCTTATGTGTCGTGACTGACCTAGTTTCCTAACACGTGTGAATGACGTTTTGGAGTTTCAAACTGCGAAAGGATATTCCCATGAGGAAGTGCATTCATTTTCTTAACCAGGGACATTAATATCTAGACCCTACTCCACCATTCGTGTCATCAGTTGTTGTAATCCACTCACACACACATCTGCCATAATTACTGTATCGTCAGCATACCTGATGTTAAGTATTTTACCGTTGACGTTTATTTCCTAAAAATATGTTCCGAGTACACATAGAATAATAATGGGGAAAGCATCGCCTCGGGAAATACTTATTGCCGTTGACTGTTCTTCGTTCATTGTTATATACGCTGACTGTCCCCAATATAGTTGAGATATTATGGCCAGAGCTTTTCATTCGATACCTATATTGCCCAAAGTTTCGATTAAATGGTGATGTTATACTCGGTGAAAAGCCTTACTATAGTCCACAAAGCAAGCATAGACAACGCAGTTAACATCTCTGCACCTCTGGAACAGCACCTGAAAACTAAATAGGGCTTCTCCGGTGATCCTGAAATCCAAACTGAGTCTCCAACATGTTTTCGTCACAGATCCTGTATATTCTTTTGTGTATAAGTTTTGGAAAAGCTTTAACAGATGGCTCATGAGAGAAATAATTCGATAGTCTCCATATTTTCTTGCACCAGGTTTCTTAGGTATTATGAACAACCCTGTTAATAACCATTCCATAGGTATTCCTCCAGTTTCGTGGATATGGTTGAACAGGTTTGTGATTTTCACGATTGCAGAGTCGTCTAAAAGTTTGAGGAACTCAGATCTAATGTTATTTGGCCCAAGAGCCTACCCTTCTTTTATTTGTCTCTCTGTTCCTCTTACTTCTTCGTTGGTGATGGAGTGCCCTGATTTATCCAATATCTGTGGCTGCTGTGGTCTTACGTCCTGGAAGAGTGCTGTGATATGTGTCTCCCAGACCTTTATTTTGTCTAGTTCATCTATGACTATATTCCCGCGATTTTCCATCAGTTAACATCTTGTTTTGGGCTTATACATGCCAGCCGTTTGTTTCAATTTTTTATGGATGTTAAAACTGTCATATTTCAGCTGCAGTGTTTCTATTTCTTGACAATCTTCTTGGTGTTTTCTCTCTTTGGCTTCTCTGATCTTCCTTTGTATTTGTCTATGTATTATGAAGTATTGCGGTGTACCTTTTGCGAGTCTTCTTTGTTCCACCATTTGTAGAATTTCGTCTGTGATCCACATGTTTTTTTGATGTTTTGACCTGGTTTTAAATATTTGTCGCTTGCACTATTAACTATGCTGCTAAGCCTTTTTAGTTCGGAACACACCTTTCGACTGCTATTTTCTTTTTGCATTTGTTCAGCTAAGTAGTTTCTCACTTCTGCTTTCGTGCTCGTATTTTTTAGCTTCTGCATGTCATACCTGTTTTCCTTTGTTTTTTCTTCACTGTTTTTAATTTTAGTTTTAATGTATCAACTACAGGAGTGCGGTCTGACATTATGTCTGCCCCATGATAGGTTTTGACCGATGTAAAAGAGTTCTGGTATCTCTTGTTAACCAGTATTCAGTCAATCTGGTTTCTAACTATATGTTAGTTCGAGTCGAGTGGCCATCTCCAAGTGTACATTTTTCTCTGTGGTAATTTGAAGAAGGTATTAAGCACTCCCAACTTCTTTTCTGCGGCAAACATTACTAATCTGTCCCCCCGTTCGTTTCTTTCACCTAATCCATGGGGGCCGACAGAATCTCCTTCTCTTTCGCTGCATTTGCGTTAAAGTTCGCCATTATTATCGTTAGATGGTGTTTGGGAAGTCTATTGTAGATGTTTGATATTTCGTTGTAGAATTTTTCAATTTCCTCTCCACTTTCATCTGCTGTGGGAGCATATATCTGAATTATATTTATTGGTACTGGGCTAGCGTTGATTTGTAAAAGCAGGACCCTTTCTGATATTGGTGTGAAATTGATGACATGTTTCTGAATAATTTTTTTCAACGATGATACCTACTCCGTGTTGGTGGTTATCTGTACTTGTCCCCGAGTGATATACTCGATATTGGTTATTAGGGATTGCCTCAAACCTGATCTATTCATCTCTCTAACACCTAAGATGTTTATCTTTAACCTATTCATTTTTCTCAATGGCGTTATGGACTTTTCCGGCTTGATACAATGTTTTTACATTCCATGTACAAATCTTTGTGGCTGACCCGGAGATTCTTAGCAGTCTCCGACCATTTAATATCTGAGATAATTATTTAAAGATTCACCAAAAATAGAATAAAGGAATGACAATGACTGTTGGAAAATTAAGAAATTAACAAACTTTGTTAAAATCCAAAATTCACCACTCTCAGTAGCCTACTAGAATTGAATTACTTAAATTACTCCCCACTACACAACATATAAAATATATACAGTAAGCGCATTCTTGTCCATAACTGTCAACTCTGGATACTTGAAAAGAACGTAACTGTCGAAGCTGACCGTGTTTATGGAAAATGACATAATTGAAATCGGACAAACTGTTTCCTTATATTTATAGAATGGAATGAAAAATGAACACAATTATATAATCAATTCTCATTTGTGAGAAAACATCATTCCTTATTACTTTCAGTCGTCTTATTAGGGTATGAGCAGAAATTTGTATAGGTGTTATAGGCTGAAACTTGTTCGATTTTAATACTAAAGTTGCCAAATTACGAATCTGCTGCTTCTAAAAATACCTGATTTATCATATCGTCATCTTGAAAGGGTTTCTTCTTTAGGTAATCATCATATTTAGTCGCAGACTCCGTTGTCCAATTGAATGATACGATAATTGTTTCAAGTTTTCATTTCTAGTTGCAGATTATAATGAGAATGGTTTTTCGAAATTCGAATTTACAGGGTGGATAGATTTGGACGTTTCAGTACAGCAGCTATGTGAAATATTGTGAATTGAGGAAAATGATCCTCTTCGCCGTTTCTTTTGCTTTAGTAATTCATTTCCGCAAACAGATTCAAGATAGCTCTTTTCGGTTATTTGAAAATGGATTCGATATTTCATTTTTTTGAAAAATGAACTACCAGCGGAAATTCTCTTGTCCAACGATTTTTGAGCTATAATACAAACTTGCGTTTTTTTGAAATATGAACCATAGGCAACTTCGATTTTGCTGAATAGATTTTTTTCCTTTTCAAACATATTTCCCATGTGAACTCAATTTCTTCATACAGGACGTGTTTTCACCGAAAATTTTATTACTTTTCCCTAACGTTATCTAGTAACTTATGTCCATTCACAGAATTTGCACGATAGATTGAAATAGCTTAAATATGTTCTGTGCACTCATTATGATATTCCAAAAGTGATTGTTGCAATGACAATTCAAATAAATCATTAATTTTTTTCATGAAGTGACAACTATTGTGTATTTATAATATCGTTTATAATAACGAAGCGATAATGTCGTACGAAAATTCTGAAATGATATAATTGAATATTATATTTAATAAAATTATGATGTTCTCCTAAGAGGCAACAACCTCATAAAAGTATAATCGATATATTTAGGGAAAACCTGATACATTCGACGAACCAAGGAAAGCAGAATATGAAGTAGTTGACAGAGAACACACAATGTATATGTAATAAGTTGTGAAACTGACAACCCATCGATTTCGATCAGGTGAATTTTAATGGAAACAAGGGTATCTAGGAATCAAATGCTCAGTATTCTAAATAAAAATAGACGGAAACCTTATAAAATGAGAATAACCTAGTTTCTGCAGCCAGGAGATTTCCAACGTCGACTAGACTTCCGCAATTGGTTTCTGAGAAAGACAGAAGAAAATCCGCAATTTTTTCGAGAAAAAATTTTGGCTGATGAAGTTTATATCAATAGTAATAGAATATTCAATCGACAGAATGAAGATTGGTGCGAAATTACATCGTCATATTAATATTCAACTTGGAAGGTTCAAAATTATCGTACGGCATGGTAATTATAACATGATGAAAAAATATATTAAATAATTTATCTGAATTATCATTCCAAAAACTAAGTTTTGAACTGTAACAATGAAAGCACAAAGCATGCATAAGCGATTTCAGGTGAATGGACATAGAATTACTAGATAAAATTAGGAAAAAGTTACTGAAAACTACTGCGTTACTTTTGTGCCCCTCTGATTAATATTGTAGTTTCAATAATACATAGGATTCTAGTGATACCTCTAATTCACGTACGAATTATTCACCAGAAGAAGAGTATTATTTCGTCAAGTACAATTAATTCAAAGTTTTTTGTCACTAATAGAAAAGTTTAAGTTCTAAAATTCATCATTGGTAGCGCAGTAATCTAGGTAAATAGGAATATTCTCTGAAATTGATTATTTCTGTGATTTAACCTTATAGGCGGTTAACATAACATGAGTCATTACAAACTGACTTCCTAGTAAGTCTCAATGTGCAATATTAATACCAAATTTTAAATTTGTAGAAACGTAACGCAGTTGTTTAGTTTTTCGACACCTTGATATATTATATATATATATATATATATATATATATATATATATATATATATATATATATATATTCACATTGCACGTGCCAATTTTTATATCGTCATCAGATGAAGCATCAAATTTCAGATGGAATTATATAAGCATGTACTATACCCATCTCTTATAGTTCCGAAATAATTTTGGAATATATTGAATTTTGATGATTTTACAAGAACTAACAGAGAATGCTTTGGATTATTTGAATCAAGTAGCTGAGGTGGCTACGCTCACCTGACAGGTGCCTAAAATTAATGTACTTGTCACTTCGTTCATTCGAATTGGATACTTCAACAAGAATTGTCGTTATTTCAGATTGAAAATATCCAAAAAATACAACACATTTGGAACAAAACTACTGGTTATTCAAACGAAAATATATTTAATCATTTTTAATTCATTTTAGAATGTCAAAAGTAGTGGGTAGAAATTGCAGGCAACTCAATAACCAATTTCCAAATTTACCTTCTATGAGTAAAATAAAATTTCGAAGCATTAGAAGCAATTTTCTACAATTCGAATGAATAAAATTGTAGAAACTAAGCGAAAACCAATCATCTAACATAATTACATTAATACGAATAAATGATGGCAAACATCATAGGAGAAAACTAATTTACGATCTGAGTAAATATTCAATATGGGCCCCATTTACATACACTTGACAGCTCGTATACGAACATGATGAGTTTCCCTCCTAATTTCCTCAGGATCAATATTACGAAAAGCATTATGAAGGGGCTCTAGTAACTCTTCTTTTTTTCTTACAGGAATAAAAACACTTCACTCTTGATTTCGCCCTATAAATTAAAATCAAGGGGCGTCAGGTCCGGAGAACGCGGAGGCCATACATTTGGTCCTTCATTACCCCACCATCTTTCCTTGAATGTTTCTGTTAGCTACCGATCTACAGCTCGTGTTTTATGAGCTGGTGCATCATCCCTTTGGTAATAGCAATCCCTCAGAATTTTAAGGGTAATCCATCTAAAAATTTGCTAATGCTCCTCTCAAAATTTCCAGGTATCTTTGTCCATTAAGATTTTCCTCATAAATGTCATAAGCGAACAAATCATTCGTTAAAATTGCAAAAACGTTCACGCTGAATTTATTTTGGAAATCAATAACTTCAACGAAATGTGGATTTTCTGTGGCCCAAAAATGTCGATTTCTCCTGTTGATTATTCTCTTTTCATTGAACTTGGCTTCATCAGACCATATAATTTTTTGCAGAATTGTCTCATCTTCTTGAAGCCTAATTAATAAATTTTCACAGAAATTTAGCCGCTTGGGAAGGTCAGTTAGTTTCAATTTTTGTAGTCTGATAAAAGAATACGGGTGCATGTTATGTTTCCTAAGGATCCTTTGAATGGAAGTATAAGTCAATCCATTATCCATTGATGCTGACTTAATGGACGCATGTGGATTGGCACGAAAATACGCTAGCGTATTGATTTGATTGTCGTCGTCCTCGAGAATTGGTTTTCTACTAGTTTCTATGTATTTTGTTCCTCCAAATTGCAGAAAATTGCTTCTTACCCTTCGAAATTTTGTTTTACTCATAGGCGCCTAATTTGGAAATTGGTTACTGAATTACCTGCAAGTTCTATCCACCACTTTTTGACATTCGCCATGAACTAAAATGAGATTAAACATATCCTCATTTGAATAATCAGCCATTTTATTATCAATCTGGTGATTTTCGAAAATTTTCACTTCAAATTACCAATAATTCTTGTTGAAATATCAAATTCGAATAAACAAAGTGACAAGTACATTAATTTTAGGCATCTGTCAGGTGAGCGTAACCAGTTCAGCTACTTGATTCAAATATTTCAAAGCATTCTCTGTTAGTTCTTGCTAAGTCATCAAAATTCAATATATTCCCAAACTATTTCGGAACTATAAGAGATGGGTATAGTACATGCTTATACAAATCCATCTGAAATTTGACGCTTCATCTGATGGCGATATAAAAATTGGCACGTACTATTTGAAAAACTTGAGTTATTGCTGTGTGAGAAAGGCCAAATTAAAAAAACTCATACAAAATAACGCAATAAACATTTGACATGTGTAGACTGCTTAAAAAATTTCTTGATCCTTCTTCTATACACTCAAGCAAAAATTGTGTCTGTAGTGCTAGTTATGGCCGCGTATAAAATTTCAGCTTGATATTGTAATTGGAACTCAAAAAGATTTTAACGGTCGGTCCCGGCAGATATCCCTATATATTGTGTCACAAATACCGTTGAATCATTTAAATTAACGCTGCAGAGGTTATTTTAGATTTTTTGTATTATAAATCGAACTATAACGTATCAGCATAAAAAAAGAATAAAATAATTATTTGAATTTGAAACAAAAAATGAATATCTTATTCTTGGGTTAGGTATTAAAAAGTATTTTTGCCCATACAATTTTCAGTGTTTTGCGAAAACAATGATCGCATATTCATTCAACTTTCATGAACCGTTGGACAAAAAGAAATTTTCGTATGTTCCCTGTAAAATATGCCAAAACCATTTATACATAATTTCACAAACAACCGAGATATTGGCACTTGATTGATTCCGAAAATGTTCCAAATTTGCATTTAACTCGAAAACGGGAAAAGCTACCTTTAATCTGTTTGCAGCAATGGAATTTCTTCTATTCACAATTGTGCATCACTAAAACATCAAAATCTGTCCACCTTGTACAGTTGCTCCGAAATTAAAATGCCAAACGAATATCGGTCCCCCAAATATTGATAATAAACTATTCAAAAATATCAAAAAGATTCAATAATAATTAATTTCGAATAGAAGCGATAGATTTCCACCCATCAGAATTGTGAATGAGTACTTCATTGTTTTCGAGTTGATTTCCATTCAAATAGATATTCCAATCTCGTTAAGCTCTAAAGGATCTTCGGGAATTTAGATAAGGCGGGAAAAGCTAATATATGCTCTCATTTGCGGAGGCGGTTCAACCGAGAGATATTTTCTGCAAGGAGATTTTACCTGATAAGATAATTGGAGGGTTGAACATTCGTTGTTGATACCATCAACGAGGGTACGATATGCTAACCTTTAAATAGTTCACGTTTGCGTAGATTTCTAGTCGATACCTTTTGTTTGTAGATTGCATATCCGAGAGAATCAAAGGAACTTGATGATATCTTTCAAATTTTATGGTTCAATTCAGTTAAATTTCGAGAATAAAGATTTCATCATAAATAATGAGAATTCTGAATGCGGTTTCATCTGGACAGGTGAGTAATAATCTCTTATTCTACTAAAAGGAAAATGAAATTTTCTGAAAAATTCAATACGATCTGACACATGATGATGATTTAACAACTAACGATACGATAAGCAGTATTAACTCTTAGTTATTATGGATCCAAATCTACGACATAAAAAACCTTATCTATATAAGTGATTTGTTTCATGGTTTATACATATTTAATCGATGTATCCTCATCATTGTAACGACACTCTTGTATCGCCATAATGGCCAAAACTATTCCCCCTAAATTACTTCTATGACCTTTTTATGGATTCTACGATATAAGGTTGCTGATGAGCAATTCCCCAAATGAATTAATCTTTAGCCCATTTTGCCTCTTCAACCTCGACAGTAATGGACTTTTTTATTACACTTTGTAACAAATCCTTGAAAATATTCAAATCCCTATCTCACATCATTATTTATTAAACCTTGTTATATAGTCCAGTCGACAAGTTGAAAATGGTGAATAACAGTGATAATGCTCCTGAAAATATGTCTGATATATTGTTGGAATCGGAAAGATACATGGAAATACACGTCTGAAGCATATATCAGAATTGCGAAAATTATGAAAAATTAAGGATGAAAAAAAGGTACCTATTCAGTTGTTTGCCGATATACCGAAAACTATCAAGATTGAATCAATTACCAGAACAATATTCTCAAAGGAGAGGCGATTTAAAATGAAAAACTGTATTGCAATTATTTATAATTTTGATTTAACGCTGATGATAGGCCTTTAGAAATGATTAGAAATTTATCTCAAGGTAAATTTTTTCAACAAATTGGACGTTTGTTCTTTTTCCATTTCAAATTAGAATTAGCCACATCAACCATGAGGCATATTAGCGGAGAATACAGTGCAAACAAAATACAAGTGGAGAAATGCAGTTGTTTTTCAGTTTTTGGTAATAGTTTATTTCTTCAAAGGAATTTAGTATTTGGTTCATGTTATGACACACGCACAAGGGTGTAACGTGCTAAGATCACGTGACAACAATTTGAGTTAAAACACCTGATTCCAGTCAACCCTCTATTTGTGTCATGCCACTGGTTATCAGTCTGGTGCGCATGTTCCGGCTGTTAGATGTGATGCGAGCGCCATTATAGGCGTTCCTTTCTTTGCAGACCTTCAAGCGAATTAGTTGAACTTGAAAATCCTCCTAAATTGCAGTTAATTAAATTATATTAAAATTCATATCTTGTGTCTCCTATACTGTTTAGTGACCCATATCAAAATATAGGTCCTAGGTAAAGAGCCGTAGCTAGACATTCGTAGGTGAGGAGCCCTAAATAGAAAGTCCTAGGTGGACACCCGTAGCTACAAAGTTCTAGGTGAGGAGCCCTAGATAGGAAGTCCTAGGTGAGGAGCCTTAGACACACATTCCTAGGTGAGAAGCCCTAGATAGATATTCCTAGGTAGAGACTTGTACGTGGAGATCAACAGCTGAAATAGAGGTTTTCTCCAAAAGCAGCAGTAAGACCAAGAACCACCAAGATAAGTCTTATTGCTTGTATTAACATATGAAGAAGTTGAAAATGGTGAATAATAGTGATAATTCTCCTGAAAATATGTCCGAAATATTGTTGGATCCGGAAGGATACATAGAGATACGTGTCTGAAGCATATATCAGAATTGCGAAAATTATAAAAATTAAGGATGAAAAAATGTACCTATTCAGTTGTTTGCCGATATACTAAAAACTATCAAAATTAAATAAATTACCAGATAAATATTCTCAAAGAAGAGGCGATTTACAATGAAAAACTCGTAATTTTCGGAACTCTATTGCAACTATTTATAATTTTAATTTAACGCTGATGATAGGCCCCCAGAAATTTATCTCAAGGTTAATTTTTCAACAAATTGGACAATTGTTCTTTTTCAATTCAAATTAGCCACATTTATCATAAAGGCATATTAGCAGAGAATACAGTGCGAACAAAATACAAGACATAATAATTAGTGGAGAAAGGCAGTTATTTTTAAATTTTTGGTATAGATTTATCTCTTCAAAGAAATTTAGTGTTTGGTTTATGTTATGACACACGCACAAGGGTGTAACGTGCTAAAATCACGTCATAACAATTTAAGTTAAAACACCTGATTCCAGTCAACCCTCTATATGTGTCACGCCACTGGTTAATAGTCTGATGCGCATGATTCGGCTGTTAGATGTGTGCATGTGCTGTGAGCGTCATTATAGGCGTTCCTTTCTGTGCATACCTTCAAGTGAATTAGTTAAACTCGAAAATCCTCCTAAATTGCAGTCAATTAAATTATATTAAAATTCATATCTTGTATCTCATATACTGTGTAGTGACCTATATCAAAATATAGGTCCTAGGTTAGGAGGATCCGTAGATAGACATTCCTAGGTGAGGAGCCCTAAATAGAAAGTCCTAGGTGAGAAGCCCTAGATAGATTTTGCTAGGTAGATACTTGTACGAGGAGCTCAAAAGCTGAAATAGAGGTTTTCCCCAAAGGCAGTAGTAAGACCAAGAACCACCAAGATAAGTATTATTGCTTGTATTAACATATAAAGAAGTATTTGTGACACTATGTATCATTATCATAATTTATGTAATTGATTAAATATCTAAGTAAAACTTTCTTGACTTTTCTTACAAGATTTCAGTGACGAATATGGAATTAGAGTCTCATTGCTCATTTTTCTCTGGGCTTAACCAGAGTATTAAAGTTAATTTTGTTACAAGATATGTCCTATAGTTATCTAGACAGTACCAGTTTCGCAAAAATCAGAAGCTTTACGCTTCTAAGTAGGCATAAGGTATCAATGCTGTCTGGCCTAATCTTAGCGATTTACGTTCACTTGCGTCCTTCTATTAGTGTAAGTCAGTTGATGAATTATGGTTGGAAAAGACTTGAGCTGGATATTTGTGGCTTTCCAGATCAATTGGTACTTTTCCTGTGTATGCATTTTTATTTGCCTGTTCGAGGCAATTTATCGCTATTACTATATAAATCGCGATAACGCAGAGGTCACTGCAAACCAGTTGGCCTCCTCATTGCCTATTATTTCCATATAAGAGGGAACCTATAAAAATTTAAAAGTTTTGTTCTGATCCTGGAGTTCCTCTTCAATGAGCTGGATGCTAGGCTGTCATATGTATAATTGTTTCAAACCTTTCAAATAACTGAGGGAGTCCATGATGATCAATATTTTTTATCAAGTGATGATGAACATATTTTCAAAGGCTGTAATATCGTTGAAATTTCACCATTGTAGAGACTCAAAATATTTGAAAGACGGAAGACGTTTCTTGTTTCTTCAGCTAATACAGTTCCTGCAGCTTTGCTTTTTACATCGGTATATACCTTAGCGTAATCTTAGTAATTCGATAACATTTATGAAAAAAAGTGGATGAAGGTTAAAATGAATGATTGGAAAATTTGGTGAACTTAAGATGAATGGCTAAAATTTTAACTATCCATGGAGAGGATGCTATATGACATGATTATGAGAGTTTGGATTGTTCTATGTTAAAATTAGTTCTAGAAAGTCTTTTTGCTGAAGAATATTTTTGGGTTTTCGAGTTTATGAAAATTTTACAAGAAGAAAAGATGATGGAGTGGTTAATGTTAGATTTATTTTCTGAGATTCTAGATGCATAACACAACGATAAATATTCTCGACGAAGTTATAGAGGTGGTTCCCTCAGAGGACTCAGTGGCTTTGGATTGGGCTAGAGCGTTGAGCTTCTGATATAGTACGCATAGCTGTATTTTGTGCTATTTATAATATTTATAATTGTAGCAAATAGAACCATAGTCGGTTTTACTTCGAATTAGTGATCTGTATAAGTCTAAGAGATGATTTGAAGCGGCATCCTACGATATATCAGAGATAATTCTTAGGGTATTCAAAGCAGATTAACAGGATTCGAATTTTATCAATGTGTTTCTGCCATGTGAGTTGATTCTAGGAAGTAAGACCTAGGAAATTTGTACTGTCATGGTTGTGCATTAAGAGTAAGATTCAGCTAAGAGTTCGAATGTTTTTCGCTAACCATAACATATACAATTTTTTTGGTCAAACAAAAGGCCTGTGTTTATCAGCACATAGTTTCTAAACTCTGTTTTAATCGAAAAAAATATGGTTAAATAATACTGGTCGACAAGATTTTCGTAACACAAAGCAGATCTTCAATTTTTTGAATGTAAATATTCTTCTAATAATAGGGAAAATATTCCTAACACTTATCATCATAATCATCATCATTTAGCCTGTTGTGTCCACTGCTGGACGTAAGCTTCCATTTTGAGCATCCAATGTGTCGTGTCTTGGCTTCTCTCATCCAATGACCGGCGACTCTTTTAATATCATCGCTCCAGCGAGTTGGGGGTCTTCCGCTACTTCTTTCATCTCTTCTTGGTCGCCAGTTCATAATTTTTGTAGACCATCTGTCGTCTTTGGGTCGTGCAACATGTCCCACCCATTTCCATTTTAGCGTTGTAATTCGTTCTATGACGTCGTCAACTTTTGTTCTTCGTCTTATCCTTGTGTTTCTCACCTAATCTTGAAGTTTTATTTCCAGCATGGCCGTCTCTATTTTAATGTGAGAGTTCCGCTCCGTATGTCAGTACCAGTAGAACGCATTCGTTAAATAGTTTCCTTCTCAGGCTAATTGGTATGTCACTGCTGAATAGGTCTCGAAGTTCTCCATATGCTGTCCAGCCCAACCCTATTCTCCGATTCATTTCATGTATCTGATTGTCTCTGCATATTCTCAATTCATGCCCTAAAAACTTGTACTCGCTTACCTCTTCAATGACGTCGCTGTCTAGAGTAATGGTTCCTCAAAGTACTAGTTCGGAACTCTATTGCAATTATTTATAATTTTAATTTAACGCTGATGATAGGCCTTTAGAAATTCATCTCAAGGTAAATTTTTCAACAAATTGGACAATTGTTCTTTTTTCATTTCAAATTAGCCACATCAATCATAAAGGCATATTAGTGGAGAATACAGTGCAAACAAAATACAAGACATAATAATTAGTGGAGAAATGCAGTTATTTTTAAATTTTTGGTATAGTTTTATTTCTTCAAAGAAGTGTTTGGTTTATGTTATGACACACGCACAAGGGTGTAAAGTGCTAAAATCACGTCACAACAATTTAAGTTGAAACACCTGATTCCAGTCAACCCTCTATCTGTGTCACGCCACTGGTTAACAGTCTGATGCGCATGGTTCGGCTGTTAGATGTGTGCATGTGCTGCGTGCGTCATTATAGGCGTTCCTTCCTGTGCATACCTTCAAGTGAATTAGTTGAACTCGAAAATCCTCTTAAATTGCAGTCAATTAAATTATATTAAAATTCATATCTTGTATCTCATATACTGTGTAGTGACCTATATCAAAATATAGGTCCTAGGTTAGGAGGAGCCGTAAATAGACATTCCTAGGTGAGGAGCCCTAAATAGAAAGTCCTAGGTGAGGAGCCCTAGACAGACATTCCTAGGTGAGAAGCCCTAGATATACATTGCTAGGTAGATACTTGTACGAGGAGCTCAAAAGCTGAAATAGAGGTTTTCCCCACAAAGGCAGCAGTACGACCAAGAACCACCAAGATAAGTATTATTGCTTTTATTAACATATTAAGAAGTATTTGTGACACTATGTATCATTATCATAATTTATGTAATTGATTAAATATCTGAGTAAAACTTTCTCGACTTTTCTTACAAGATTTCAGTGACGAATATTGAATTAGAGTCTCATTGCTCATTTCTCTCTGGGCTTAACCAGAGTATTAAAGTTAATTTTGTTACAAGATATGTCATATCGTTGAAATTTCACCATTGTAGAGACTGAAGTTATTTGAAAGACGGAAGACGTTTCTTGTTTCTTCAGCTAATACAGTTCCTGCAGCTTTGCTTTTTGCATCGGTATATACCTTAGCGTAATCTTAGTATTCCGATAACATTTATAAAAAGAAGTGGATGAAGGTAAGAAAGAATGTTTGGAAAATTTGGTGAACTCAAGATGCATGGCTAAAATTTTAACTATCCAAGGAGAGGATGCTATATGACATGATTATGAGAGTTTGGATTGTTCAATGTTAAAATTGGTTCTAGAAAGTCTTTTTTCTGAAGAATATTTGTGGGTTTTCGAGTTTATGTAAATTTCACAAGAAGAAAAGATGATGGGGCAGTTAATGTTAGATTTATTTTCTGAGATTCTATATGCATAACACAACGATAAATATTCTCGACGAAGTTCTAGAGGTGGTTCCTTCAGAGGACTCAGTGACTTTGAATTAGGCTAGAGCGTTCAGCTTCTGATATAGTACGCATAGCTGTATTTTGTGCTATTTATAATATTTATAATTGTAGCAAATAGAACCATAGTCGGTTTTACTTCGAATTAATGAACTGTATAAGTCTATGAGATGATTTGAAGCGATATATCAGAGAAAATTCTTAGGGTATTCAAAGCAGATTGACAGGATTCAAATTTTATCAATGTATTTCTGCCATGTGAGTTTATTCTAGGAAGTAAGACTAACCATAACAAAATGCAATTTTCTCGATCAAAACAAAAGGCCTGTGTTTATCAGCACATAGTTCCTAAACTCACTTTTCCTTTGTTAATCGAAAAAATATGGTTAAATAATACTGGTTGACAAGATTTTCGTAAATACCCATCTAATAATAGGGAAAATATTCCTAACACGTATCATCATCATCATCATCATCATCATCACCCAGCCTGTTGTGTCCTCTGCTGGACGTAAGCCTCCATTATGCGCATCCAATGTGGCCTATCTTGGGCTTCTCTTATCAAATGACCGGCGACTCTTTAATGTCATCGCTCCAGCGAGTTGGGGGTCTTCCGCTACTTCTTTTATCTCTTCTTGGTCGCCAGTTCATAATTTTTGTAGACCATCTTTCGTCTTTGGGTCGTGCAACATAACCCACCCATTTCCATTTTAGCGTTGTAATTCGTTCTATGACGTCGTCAACTTTTGTTCTTCGTCGTATCCCTGTGTTTCTCACCTAACCTTGAAGTTTTATTCCCAGCTTGGCCCTCTCCATTTTCCGTTGGGTTACCTCCAATTTGTGAACAATATTTTTGGTCAATATGGGAGTTTCCGCTCCGTATGTCAGTACCGGTAGACCAAATTCGTTAAACAGTTTCTTTTTCAGGCTAGTTGGTATGTCACTGCTGAATAGGTCTCGAAGTTTTCCATATGCTGCCCAGCCCAATCCTATTCTCCGATTCATTTCATGTGTCTGATTGTCTCTGCATATTCTCAATTCATTCCCTGAGTACTTGTACTCGCTAACCTCTTCAATTACGTTGCTGTCTAGAGTGATGGTTCCTTAAAGTACGATTTTCGTTTTTTGTTTATTCATGCATAGCCCTACTTTTACCATTTCTTCATTCAGTTCTTTTATCATCCCCAGCCTCCTGTAAATTATCCGTGATGAGTACAATCTCGTCTGCAAACTGTAGGTTGTTCAATTTTGTCCCGTCTATGTCAATTCCCTCGTTTTCCCAGTTGAGTTTTTTAAAACCGTATCCCTGTCGAACACCTCTTTCTATTCGGACTTTATTACTATCTTTGTGAAGTTTATAATTGCAGTTGAGTTGTTGTAAATGTTGTACAGTAAACGAGTGTACCTATAATCTATGCGGCATTGTTGGAGCGCTTCTAGGATGGCTACTATCTCGATCATCTCAAAAGCTTTTTTGGTAGTCAAAGAAACTGAGCACCAAAGGTATGTTGTACTCAAGTGTCTTCTCGATCAATAGTATCAATGTTAGGAGATTATCGTTTGTTCCAAAACCTGATCGAAAGCCTGCCTGCTCAACTGGGTGGTGAAGTCGACTTTTCTCTCCAATCTTTTGCTAATGACCTTAGTGAACAATTTATATAAATGCGACCGCAAGCTAATTGGCCTGTAGTTGCCTATGTCCGTAGCATCACCTTTTTTATAAATCAGCAACATCGTTAATTTATTCCATAGATAGAAGCATTTTCTAAGCACAAGTTAAAAAGATCCTTGATTTTTCGTAGTAGAGTTTCCCCTCCCATTCCAATTGCCTCAATAGGTATTTGGTCACCCCCTGGAGCTTTGTTGTCCTTCGTTTGCTGCATTGCTGATTCAATTTCGTCTATTGTGATTTCTGGTAGTTCTTCTGACCCTTGGTTCATGACTCCGCTAGCTTTTTGTGTTTGTTTCGGTGTTTTCCTAATTCTATGCTACTCTTGTACAGGTTTTCATAAAATTCCTCAACTATTCGGAATATTTCATATCTATTTTTAGTTGTCTGATTATTCTTAAATTATGAATAGGAATAACACGTACCACTTTTCTATAACTGAATAAGATCGTTTTACATTTGCAGGTAGTAATTATAATGACAGGACGGTTAGCTGGAATGAATTTTATACTTAAACCGTTTTGTGTACAATAGTACACATAAAAATAAAATTATAAATCGGTCTTCTGTTGAGTTTCGAAGAGACGAAATTATTGAACTACAAAATATCGCAGGTACAAAATTTCTTCTGACAAATTTTGTAATATTTGTATAAGTTAATCTCACAAGCCAGGTCATTTTCTGAAAATGTTAAAAAGCCTACTTTCTATATTTTGGTCTTTCAATTGGAGATAAAGACAAGTGAAAGGCTTGAAAGTGAATAGAAAAAGAAAACGCATGCCCTTTAAAGTCTTTATGGTATAGCGAGAACCCACTAAACATTTAGACCAGGGCTTCTTAAACTTTTATCATTCACGACCCCATTCATCATTGCGAGTTTCTTGACGACCCCATACAAATTTAAGAAAAAAATAAATTAATATTTTTTGATGATTTATTTATTAGGTAACAATATACATATACATATACATATGAAAATATATTGTTTTAGAAATCGTTTTGAGACGTACAAAAATCTAAAATTAAAAATTGCACAAAAATTATAAAATTGTATTTATTATAGTTTTTAAAAATAAAAGTGGATTCTGACCGTCTTAATTCGCTCGAATATATTCAAGTAGTTGCGCGGTAAGTATTAAATCAAAATAAAGGTAGAAAATTGAGATGGATGTGCCTGTTTTTATTGCATAACAAATCAAATCTTGGTGGAATGTTTGAAACTGGTGGACGTAAGACCTCTTCAACATTTTTAGCGCTACGCGATATTGGGATTTAATATGTGTTAAAGATGAGAAAGTAACTTCATACAAATATGTGGTGTCGAATGGTAGAAGTACATTTAACGCCATATCAGCGATTGTGGAAAATTCAGTTTTAGTTCCGATCCTGAATTAAGTCAATGGCTTTTTTTGAAATTGTAGTTTTAAGTTTGAGTCACTCAGCTCAGCAAATTCCTCTTGAACTTTGAGTGGCAGGTGATCAATCTCACTTAAGCCAATCCTAAACGGCTTTTGAATCCAAACTATTTCTTTGGAATCAATATTTAATATAAAATATGTATATTTGAAGTAAATATATCGCAATTTTTTCCTTGAAGAGACAAGTTGAGATCGTTTAACTTCGCAAAAATATCTGACAAATAACACAGCTTGGATAGCCATCAGTCATTTTGAAAAAAGCAGAAAGTTCACATTTTCGTTCGGTTAAAATATTTCGATCTCGGCCTTTAATAACAATAATCTTCTTAAACTTTGACCTCTTGACAACCATCTTACTTCTGCATGTAATAACAAAGTTGTGTAGTTGAAATCCGTATCCTTACATAAATTTGAAAATGAGCGGCTGTTAAGGGCATGGTTCTTAATAAAATTTCTGATCCAAACAGCATCCTGAAGCACATCGTTCAATTCTGGTGCTAATTTTTCGCTGCAAGAGCCTATGGGTGAATAAGGTAGTGAGTAAAAGTTATATGATCATAAATGCGCGCGTCTATACGCTTCAAGTCCATTCTATTCCGCCAACTCTAGTGATGTTATAAAATGGTATATATAAATATTTGACATTAAAATCTCTCGCGACCGCAGAATTTCGATAAGCGACCTCATTTGGGGTCGCGACCCATAGTTTAAGAAGCCCTGATTTAGACGATTGCTATTTTCGGCGTACACAGACTGAAGCATATTTCAAAAAGGCAAATCACAAGATGCCATGCGACCTATTCCTTATAATGCAGATTTACCAGTGCCGATTATACCTTCAAATCTGAAAAATGTTTTTTTGAAAGA
This sequence comes from Cryptolaemus montrouzieri, assembly GCA_013387265.2. Lineage (NCBI taxonomy): Eukaryota > Metazoa > Arthropoda > Insecta > Coleoptera > Coccinellidae > Cryptolaemus > Cryptolaemus montrouzieri. Next base: position 36,172,497 of record JABFTP020000103.1, read on the forward strand.
TACTGGAGACAATGCCTCATCAGACAGCTCTGAAGAAAAGTGCACTGACCACACTTTCCAGTTTCGGGCGAGCCACATTCAATTGTTTAAAACAAGTTAAATGATTTAGTACGTGATTTGGGGTTATCAAACCAACATTCCGAAATTATTGGTTAATAAGCAATAGAGCTTATTAGCCAATGAAACGAAAATCACAAATTTCAGAAAAAAACGAGCACCATTTTCTGCATTTTAATTTTAGGAAATTCGTTGTGTTTGTGTTCTCATATTAACGTTTCAATGCAGCAACTTGCTATTGAGCATTTTCCCTCTGGGCGGATTTTATTTATAAATCCCTCTCAATACACTTCATGAACTGTATTATTGCATAATGGAAATTCAAAACCCTCTATACTAGTTGCCGATGAAGGAAAGTTATGAAAATACGCGCATAAATCAAACTACGAGTATAAATGGCAAATATATAGGGACTTAAAAGTTATAGGAATTTTAGTGGGACTTCAGGGAGGATATTACTGTTTTCTTTTTATATGGTACAGTTGTGAAATAAATCAGTATATTATAACAAAAATTTGGCCAGAAAGAAATGAGTTTCAACCAGGATATCAAAATGTTAAGTTTGGACTTCTTGCAGAACACAAAAATGTCCTATTTTCTCATCACATTAAATTTGTGCTCATGAAAAACTTCGTCAAGGCTATGAATAAAAATAGCAATGGATTCAAATACTAAAGAGTAGTCTTTCTCGAATTAAATGATGCCTAGTATTTTTTAATGAGAAAAAAACAGGTAATGTGGTTTTTGGAATTCTACTTAATATAAAAAACACATTACATGTTTTTTTCATTTTATCAGGTAAAAGCCTCCCAAATTCTAATATTTTTTATCGGACCATAAATCAGAAAGTTGTTGGACGATGTTGATTTTACAGAAAAGGTTACCAGTCAGGAACTCAGAGCATGCAACTCATTTGTAAGTATTGTAAGAGGATTTTTGGGCCTAAATATGGATGCAAATTACCAACAGTTGTTCAGTAAATTTTCAGATGCCTACAAATCGTTTGGTGCCCACATATCATTAAAGTTAATTTCCTTCAATCACACTTGTCAGTTTTTCCTGAAAATTTGTCACGAAGAGCATGGTGAAAGATTCGCTATCAAGGACGATGGGATCCAACCATGATGGCTGGTTTTTGAGAAGAGAACATATGAGGCCCTATTAAAAATAAAATAGAATATAATTAGTAATTTCAGTCAATATGTTTAATACTTCTGTTTTTCTAAACTTGTAAAGTACACTCAACCAAATTTATATGGAATCACCCGATGAAAATTGTTTTTCACGAAGTAGGTGTATTTTTCTCGACCTCAGTAGCTTATATTACCTCCTCTTGCCCTGATAGAAGCCTAAATTCGTCTAGGCGTGCTTTGGATTAGGTTTTCGACCTCCTCTGGGGTGAAATTCTGCCACCCTTCGGTGGTAGGTTGATGAGCTTTTGTGGGGTTCTTGGATTATAGTGGTGCAATCTTATTTTACTTCTGAGATTATACCTTTAATATTCAATAAGATTTAGGTCTAGAGAGCAAGCTGGCCAGTCCAAAAAACGATTCTCTCTGTTTCAAGATAATGCCGTGCGAGGTTGCTGGTATGCGGAGGAGCATTATCTTGCATAAATGTGCAATTCTAACCATGGGAACCTCGCCAGAGTCTAACTATGGGCTCCAGCACTAGGTCCACGTAATTTCTTACCGTTACACTCTCTTGGTATTTCGGAATTTGTCTTACTGCTCGGAGTCTAGCTTGTCTTCCACGACCTCTTAAAACCCGAATCCGGCGGTCATCTGATCGAACACCAATTCTGGTCTCATGCGAAAGAGAATATTCCGCCAATTCTCAATATTCCAATTTTGGTGCTCGATACACCAATTAAGTCCGTTAATTTTCTGTTGTCTGGCTAGCTCTAGAACTCTTAAGTATCGTTTCGACTGATACACTGATGCCTGTTGCTTCCAGAAATTGCATTTGGAGTATGGGGTGCGACGAACTAGGGTCTCTCCTTGAAATTTGGCACAAAAGTCGGTCTTGTTCTTCAATAGTGATCTTCCTACAACTTCTGCGATACCCCCATGCGGCCGCTATATCCTTCTGTGTTACCCCTTTTTCAACTAGAGCAATTATTCGACCCCTCTGCAGATCGGACAATCCGACGGAAGACTTTCTCAATTATGATTATAGGCATTTTCAAATTTTTAAATTCAAATCTCAGTGACGACTGAGTAGATTATCCCGAACATGTGGCGATAATTCAACATTTCTTATGATACTATCCAGTTTTTTACAACACATGTAGTCAAAGATCCATGGTTAAAAACAATCAATAATGTGAAATACTGAGTGATTCCATATAAATTTGGTTGTGTGTATGTTGAGAGGGTGTAAAAGAATATGAGGGCAATATATACTGTTAAAAAACTCATATTATTTTTTTTTCATACGCCTTTGATATTGTAACAATAAATGTGGTTCTATAAATGTTATGAAACAACCTCACGTTATAACTTTTTTTTCATTTTTGATTGATGTTTCTAAGATACCAAGTGAATAAGATAACTTCCTAAAAGTTTGAAAATTATGGATAAATAATCGTTTTTTTATATCACTATAAATAGAAAGTTTTTTACCTCTTGGCGACTAAAAAATTATTATAAGCAAAGAATTGATATTGACAATCTGATCTCATTGATTTATTGTATTCAGAAAAGGCTCTACGAAACAAAAAATATTCACACCAATTATTTAAAATTTCTTTTTGATTTACATGTAGACGAAAGTTCATAAAAATTGTGTTTATTATCGAACTGTCTAAAATTTACCATGAATTTTTAAATTTTCAAATCGATATTTATAATAATAATGAGATATTATACTATCACAAAAGTGTTATTGAAAATCAGGATTTCGATCATCTTTAGCTGACAACAAATACTGATCTAAATTTGAAACTACATACAAAATTATTAATGGTGAAAACAACAAACTAATTATGATGAACGCAGGTATTATTTAAAGATATCACATAAGGATGAATGAACCGGGCCATACGGAAGATTATCTCTATAGGGGTTTGTTGAAGTTGGAAAATTTCTTCGGTTATTGTAATGTGATTGATGCTCTTAGTATCTAGTTTTGAATGAACTATCAGTCTTACCTCCTTCACAATTCATACAGGACAAGTTGTGATCTCCAGTATTGTTAAATCTATTAGTTTGATCTTTAATATTGAAAATTCTTGGGAGAGTTTCATGTGGGTTTCGAAAGCTACTTTTTTATGCTGTTTGAAAATGACATTTGGATTTTGTTTGCTCATAAGGCAGAAATATCTAAATGAAACGTATTTATCTGTATTTATTTATTCTATATGTGATAAAATATTATGATATGCTATTTGTGTTTGTTTCTTTCTGATCATTCCATTTATTATATTTGAGGGATAACCATTGTCTTTAGATGTTTCTTTAATAGTTGACACTTCCTTGGAAATATTTTCTTCAGATAATGGCAGAGAGAAATCTCTATGAATCATCGAATTAAATGAAGCGTATTCATGAGATTATAGGTGTGTTGAGTCAGAAGAGATGCAAATATCAGTAAAAGTGGGTGTTGTATATACAGCGCTATCCACCGGGACAGTCCGTTAAAAACTTTTTAAGCTCCAGTTACAATATCAAGCTGAAATTTTATACGCGACCATAACTATCGGTTTCCAATTGGAGTGAAATATTTTCGAAGTGATACCATTTCCGGTTATATCGGAAGTGGGTCATCTGTCGAAACTTTTGACAGATTTAATTATTTTTGTTATAAACTCGATTTTTGAGAAACATTTAAAACAATTTATCCAAATTATTATTTCAAATGGCAATCTCCTTTTCTTATTATACATATAGAACCGACATTTCAGCAAGGCATAAAATACCCAAGTTGTTGGCACTTATCTGTTTGACAGATTTAATTATTTTTGTTATAAACTCTATTTTTGAGAAACTTTAAAAAAATTACAGCTCGTAGATCTTTTGCACTACAGACACATTTTTTGTTTGGGTGGCTAGAAGAAGGATCAAGGAATTTTTTAAGCAATCTACACGTTGTTTTGTATGATTTTATCAATTCGGCCTTTCTCAAACAGCAATAACTCAATTTTTCCAAGTTGCACGTGCCAATTTTTATATCGCCATCAGATGAAACGTCAAATTTCAGATGGAATTGTATCAGCATGTACTAAACTCATCTCTTATAGTTCCGAAATAATTTGCGAATATATTGAATTTTGATGATTTTGCAAGAACTAACAGAGAATGCTTTGAAATATTTGAATCAAGCAGCTGAACTAAGCTCACCTGACAGGTGCCTAAAATTAAATGTACTTATCACTTCGTTCATTCGAATTTGATATTTCAACAAGAATTGTCGTTATTTCAGATTGAAAATATCCATGAAATACAACACATTTGGAATAAAACCACTGGTTATTCAAACGAAAATATATTCAATCTTTTTAATTCATTTTAGAATGTCAAAAGTAGTGGTTAGAAATTGCAGGCAATTCTATAACCAATTTTCAAATTTACCGTCTATGAGTAAAATAAAATTTCGAAGCATGAGAAGCAATTTTCTACAATACGGATGAATAAAAATTGTAGGAACTAAGCGAAACCAATCATCGAAGACAATCACATTAATACGAATAAATCATAGCAAACATCATAGGAGTAAACTAATCTACGATCTGAATAAATGTTCAATATTGGCCCCATTTTGCTTGATACACTTGACAGCTGGTATACGAACAAAATGAGTTGCCCTCCTAGTTTCCTCAGGATCAATATTACGAAAAGCATTATGAATGCGCTCTAGTAACTCTTCTTTAATTCTTACAGGAATAGTATACACTTCACTCTTGATTTTGCCCCTTAACTAAAGATCAAGGGGCGTCAGGTCCAGAGAACGGGGAGGCCATAAATTTGGTCCTTCATTATTCCACAATCTATCCTTGAACATTTCAGTTAGCTACCGATCTACAGCTCGTGTTTTATGTGGTGGTGCACCATCCATTTGGTAATAGCAATCCCCCAGAATGTTAAGGGGTAATCCATCTAAAAATTTGCAAATGTTCCACTCAAAATTTCCAGGTATCTTTGTTCATTAAGAGTTTCCTCGTAAATATGATAACCCAACGAACCATTCATTAAAATTGCAAAAACGTTCACGCTGAATTTATTCTGGAAATCAATAACCTCAATGAAATGTGGATTTTCTGTGGCTCAAAAATGTCGATTTCTCCTGTTGGTTATTCTACTTTCATTGAACTTGTCTTCAACAGACCATATAATTTTTTGCAGAATTGTCTCATCTTCTTGAAGCCGAATTAATAAATTTTCACAGAAATTTAGCCGCTTGGGAAGGTCAGTTGGTTTCAATTTTTGTAGTCTGATAAAAGACTACGGGTGCATGTAATATTTCTTGAGGATCCTTTGAATGGAAGCATAACTCAATCCAATATCCATTACTGCTGACTGAATGAACGCATGTGGATTGGCACGAAAATACGCTAGCGTATTAATTTGATTGTCGTCGTCTTCCAGAATTGGTTTTCTTCTAGTTTCTATGTATTTTGATCCTCCAAATTGCAGGAAATTGCTTGTAATCCTTCGAAATTTTGTTTTACACATAGGCTCCAAATTTGGAAATTGGTTATTGAATTACCTGCAAGTTCTATCCACCACTTTTTGACATTCGCCATGAATTAAAAAGAGATTAAACATATCCTCGTTTGAATAATCAGCCATTTTATTATCAATCTGGTGTTTTTCAAGAATTTTCACTTCAAATTACCAACAATTCTTGTTGAAATATCAAATTCGAATGAACGAAGTGACAAGTACATTAATTTTAGGCACCTGTCAGGTCAGCGTAGCCAGTTCAGCTACTTGATTCAAAGATTTCAAAGCATTCTCTGTTAGTTTTTGCAAAATCATCAAGATTCAATATATTCCCAAATTATCTCGGAACTATGAGAGATGGGTATAGTACATGCTGATACAATTCCATCGGAAATTTGACGCTTCATCTGATGGCGATATAAAAATTGGCACGTGCCATCTGAAAAAATTGTGTTATTGCTGTTTGAAAAAGGCCAAATTGAAAAAAATCATACAAAACAACGCAATGAACATTTGACATGCTTAAAAAAATTGGATCTTGGAAGACATGTTATCTATATCCAATTGATAATATTGATGATCTATTTATTTTATGGAATTTCATCTTCAAAGTAAAACGAAATAAGACACTTTTGTTACTTTTCCACAATTTATTTAATAATCACGACTGGTTTCGACCTTACGGTCACTTTCAAGTGAATGACAATATAACAGATGAATAGGTAAGTACAAGAACTAAGTCAAAGTTATATTAGATAGATATTGAGTAGTGGGGATGCATTAAGCTCTAGTTGGCTCTTGAGGGTAGTAAATTGGGGTTTTTACATAGTTTGTTAATCTCTCTCCCCTTGTTACATTTATGAAGGTTTTCAAAGTTATTTAATGATATCAAGTGGTTTGTTCATTTTATGTGTTCAAATATTGGCGAATTTTTATCTGAGGAAATATGTTCCTTGAATCTAGCTTCAAAACTTCTCCCTGTTTGTCCGACATAGGCTACCTGACATTCATTGCATTTGATTCGATAAATTCCTGATTGCTTGAATTTATCGTTTTTTTGTATGGCATTGAAAAATAATCTGCTTAAGTGGAGCCGCTTGAAAATGAAGTAGTTATGTTGAATTTGCGAAAGTAATTATTGATTTTGTTAGAGAGTTCTCCGTTAGTATCTACTACTAGTGTATCTTTTTTCCTTGGTATCTACGATGCTATATAGTAATTGAGAGGTAATACGTTGTACGTTGCGTTACATAATTGTATTTAGAAATGTTGTGGAATATTGTTATTTCAGCAAATTTTTCTGATGATGTTAAGTTCAGTTTGGAAATTTCCTTTCGAAAGAGGAACAGAGTAAGCTCTATGAATCAAGGAGTTTAATCCAGCTAGTTCGTGGCTCAAATGACCGAACGTGTCCATTGGAATCGATGGGTCTGTGAACGTTTTATTTCTGTTAACTATATGAGTGAGATGGTTATTTATTTATGATGGTTGAGTCTGAAAAATTAATTGAGCTATTGCTTTTTATTTCAGCGGTGAAGCTGATGCGGCAATATATTTTACTCAGGAAATTTGAAAATTGCTGAATTTGTCTGTTTGAACCTCAAAAACCAACTGAAATGTCATCTACATATCTGAACCAGAATATAAAATGATTTTTAGCTGAATAACATATCATTAAACAACCTTAAAATCATTCATAGATGTAGCAAGGGGAGAGAGATGAATTTGATTTAAAATTTGGAGTTTCAAATACTATGTAAAAACCCACAATTTACTACCCTAGACAGCCAACTGGAGCTTAATGCATCCCCACTACTCAATATCTAGGATAAATTTAACTCTGTACTTGTACTTACCTACTTATCTGTTATATTGTTATTCACTTGAAAATTACCGTAAAGTCGAAACCGTTCGTGCTTATTAAATAAATTATGGAAAAGTGACAGAGGTGTTTTATGTCGTTTTACTTATCTATAACCAAACGAATTAAATATTATTTGATTTGGTTTTGATATCATGTGTCTTCAACTCTAGTTCAGTACTTACTGTCAGATGAAGATGGTCAAAAGACCGAAATTGCAATCCTTATTTTCAATAAATCTCTTGTGATAGTATAACACACAATTCAATTCCTTGTTATCATGCTTAACTATCAAGCAGTAACGGCGGAATCAATTAACGATATTCAATAAATTATAAAAATTATTCAAGGGATGTACTCGCTTCTGACCTTAAGGGCTACCTAAACTTGATACGCGAAGCCAGTTGTTAACGTATAATTAAAATAATAAATAATCGAGAAATTATTCTTAGAATAGAGTATATTTTATTGAAAGATTCCTCTTCTTTAAGAATTTTTGTTACAATTTCTTGAATGTTAATAAAGATATAGGCAAAAGATCTGAATTTCCTTCTTCTCTCTACTTAATCGTTTGAACCTTTCACAAATTACCATGTTGTGTTAAATTTCCAGCACATCTTTCTAGGCATCATTCAGGGTATAATGGGCTACAAGACATATTTTTAGGAGCAGTATCACTATTTTCCAACATTCTAAACGAAATTTTTGTAAATAAAACAAGTAATGTTTTTCAAGGAATCTTACTGAATAATTGTGTTTCGTAACGCGTTTCGCTATATCGTAGCTTCTTTAAACTAAAAATGGGAATATACATACAAATGTTCTTAAGCTTATTGAGTTGCATCTTCTTAAGTGGTTATTGATGACAGGTATATACAATTAAATTAAGGAATAAATTGCTCCGTGAAGGATTCAAAAGAAGTGAAGGATTAAATCGACTTGTTCATTAATGAGTCTACCTGAGTGTTTATGTTTGTTGATTTCAAAAGTTTCCAAAAGATCTACTTTCCAATATTCATTATCTGTATGTAACATTTCAAACTGTGGGTCGAAAGAGTGATTATTTTCTAGGAGATGCTTCGCGTAATTTGAATCTGATTTTTCATTTGAAAACTGCGTTCATTTTCCGATATTCTAATGCTGAAATTTCTATGTGTTCTATCAATGTAGAAATTATTATTTTCATTGCAATTCAATCTATGAACACCTGATTTATTATTTTCATCGGATTTGGTTCTATTTTTTTATATATTGGCCTAAGCTATTATCAATTTGGAAAGCTATGTTCAAATTATTTCTACTCAAGAATGAATCCAGCTTCTCACTTGTGATACCTACGTACGTTAAAGGTGTTGAATTTTCGTTTCAATTTAAGGACAGCGTAAATTTCATTCGAAGCGATTCTACTTTGTTTTTTATTCAAAATATTAATTATTTTGGGATTATAACTATTATTTTCAGCTTTTTGTTTAAGTAACTTTGATTCTTTGTGTAAATTTTCTGGTGATAACGGGATGTTAATCAATCTATAAATAAAACTGTTGAATGGTGACATTTTATGTTGATACGGATGACACGACGAGTTATGTATTATAATATCTGTATGTGACGGCTTTTGGTAGATTGTGAAAACATGGTTTCCATTTTCATTCGAAATTGTTACGTCTAAGAAATTTATTGAATTATTGCTTTCTATTTCGGTTGTGAATTCAATCTTTGGATGTCATGAGTTTATAGAATTTTCGAAAATTTTCAACTGTCTATCTGTTCCTGTGAACCAAATAATGATATCGTCTTCTTAGCGATACTAGTATAAACAATAATTACTAAGTGGATGGTATAAACTAATTTCTCTAAATTATTCATGAATATTCCTGCTAACAAAGGACATAATAACGGATTGCCCATAATCAAGCTGTCTTCACTAATATTTTATTGAAATGGAAGTAGTTTTATGTAAGCAAATTTGTAATAATGAAGGAATATCTGTTTTAATGATCGTATTGACATGATTTATTTCTAATGATTCTTTAACTAACTAGTACGTATCTTTCGGAGGAATGTTGGGAAATAGATTTTCAACGTTGAAAGAAATGAGTTTGGAATTAGATGGTATAATGGTATTTTGATATTGGCAATTATTTCGTATGTATTTTTGACCGAAAATTCAGATTTAGAATTACAATGTTCTATAACCAAGTCGTTACGGAGTTTTGAAAGTTTGAAAGAAGGTGCCGTTACATAAGAAACAACAGGTCTAATAGGGTAATTAGGTTTATGAAGTTTTATCAACGAATATAATTCGGGGATTGTGTATTGGAGTTAATGAATTTATGTTTTTCGTGGTCTGAAATTACTGATAACGCTTTTAACTTCTCTCTATAATTCAGCGGTAGGACCCTTAGTTGATGTTATATAGTTTCCGACTGTTAAGAATTCTTCAGTTTTTGAAATATAATCGGTTAAATTAATCGCGATGATGGTGTTACCTTTATCTTCTTTAGTGATAACTATATGGTTCTTGGTACTTCTTTCACGAATTTTACTTATTATTTTATAATCGGAATTGAAATGAGGTGATAATTAGGAAAAGTATTCTTCGATGATTTTTGCTGTTTGATGTTTGGCTATTATATTATCTTTGGAGTTTTAGAGAATGATTTCGGAGCTAATACCATACAGTTCGAAATAAGTTTCAGTATGTTTTGGATGAAAATTATATTTGACTCCTTTTTTTCATAGTTCTTTGTGTGGTTGTAAAATCGGTATCAGTTAAATCGTAGAGGATATGAAGATCCAGTATAACAAGAGGGACGTTACCAACATATATTTGAAGGAAATCCATACAGAATTGTTTCTTAAATTGCACCCTGTTGAGTTTGATATTTTAGACTCTGAATCCAGATACGATGTTGAAATGTTAACTCATAAAAAGGTTGAGCAACAACAGAAAGAGTTAAATTCACTTAAATTCAAAATTTCTCCACCCAAACCTTTCACTGATGAATTTTCAGATCATAAATTTTTTGACAGATATACTTATTTAACTGATACCGATTTTTCACAACCACGAAAAGATCTATTTGAAAAAGGATTCGAACATAATTTACATCCAAACTCGACTATAACTACTTTTGAAAAATTAGCTATTGACTCAATTGACGCAATTATTCTCAAAAACCCCAAAGATAATATAATAGTCAAACATCAAACAGCAAAAATCATCAAAGAAGACTTTTGAAATTATCACTTCATTGCAATTAAGATTATAAAATAACAAGTACAATTCGTGAAAATAGTACCAATAACGATATAGTATTCACTAAAGCAGATAAAGGTAACACCGTCATCGCGATTAGTAAAACCGATTATATTTCAAAAACTGAAGAATTCTTAACAGCCGGAAACTATATAACATCAACTAAGGATCTTACCGCTAAATTTCGGAAAGAATTTAAAGGCGTAAAGTCGACAACAAAATCAGTAATTATAGACCACGAAAAATATAAATTAATTACCTCCAATCCAAAAACCCCGAATTATATTCCTTGATAAAACTTCATAAACCTTATAACCCTATAAGACCTGTTGCTTCTTATGTAACGGCACCTTCTTTCAAACTTTCAAAACTCCTCAACGACTTGCTAATAAAATATTGCAATTTTAAATCTGAATTTTCGGTCAAAAATATATACGAACTAATTGCCAATATCAAAGATACCATTATACAACCTTATTCCAATCTCATTTCTTTCGACGTTAAAAATCTATTTCCCAACATTCCTCTGAAAGATAGTTACTACTTAGTTAAAGAATTATTAAAAAATCACGTCAATACGATCATTAAATCAGATATTCTTTCATTATTACAAATTTGTTTACATCAAAATTATTTCCATTTCAATAACAAATATTATACTATTGAAGACGGCTTGATTATTGGCCATCAGTTAAGTTCTTCGTTAACAGAAATAGTCATGAATAATTTAGAGAAATTAGTCCATAACCATCTACTCAGTGAATATTGTTTATACTGGTATGGCTATGTAGACCATATCATTATTTGGTTCACCGGAAGAGATAGACAGTTGATAATTTTCGAAAATTATATATATGCATTACATCCAAAAATTGATTTCACAATCGAAATAGAAACCAATATTTCAATAAATTTCTAGGACTTAACAATTTCGCATGAAAATGGAAAACATGTTTTCGCAATCTACCATACGCCGTCACATACAGATATTATAATACATAACTTGTCATGTCATACGTATCAACATAAAATGTCAGCATTCAACAGTTTAATTTATACATTGATTAACATCCCGTTATCACCAGAAAATGTCAACAAAGAATTAAATTTAATTGAACAAATAGCTAAAATAATGGTTATAATCCCAAAATAATAAATAATATTCTGGATAAATAACAGAACACAATCGCATTGAATAAAGTTCACCCTGTTGATAAGTTGAAACAAAAATTCCACACCTTAACCTACGTTGGTATTACAAGTGAGAAACTGAAATCATTCTCGAGAAGAAATATTTTCAACATAGTCTTCCAAACTAATAATAGCTCAGGCAAAAAACAATAAAACCAAATCAGATAAAGATAATAAATAAGGTGTTCATACATTGGATTGCAATGACTGTGATAATTTCTACATTAGTAGAACGCATAGCAATTACAACATTGGCATATCGGAACAGAAACGCAGTTTTTCAAATAAAAAATCAGATTCAAATTACGCGAATCATCTCCTAGAAAATAATCACTCTTTCGACCCACCGTTTGAAATTTTACATACAGATAATAAATATTGGAAAGTAGATCTTTGGGAAACTTTAAAAATGAACAAACACAAACAACAAGTCGATTTAGGCCTTTCACCTCTATTGAATCTTTTCAGGGAGCAATCTATTCCGCAATTTTATTGGATATACCTGTCATCCATAACCACTCAAGAAAAAGCAAGTCAATAAGATTTTAATTACTTAAGAACATTTGTATTTATATTCTCATTTTTATCGATATATAGTTGCCATAATTTCTGTACATTCATTCGTCTAAAGAAGCTACGATGTAGCGAAATGCGTTACGAATCACAATTATTCAGTAAAATTCCTCTAAAAACATTAATTTTATTATTGATAATGGAAGTCTACCAAGTAAAATCCTCCCAAATTCAGAACTGATTATGAATATTTAATTCAATTTATTCAAAATTTGAACAGAGAACGTCACTGTGTTTCAAAGTTAATAATTACCTCGCTATCGTTGCTGTGTAGCTTGAGAATATACCCCGGCAATAGGTCTTTCCTGGCATTGACATCCTCGAGGGCCAAGTTTGCGGCTGGCATACACGCCTGGCCTCCCTGCCAACCGCCTTCGCCAGCGATTGGAAAAATGCCGCCGATGTGCAGCACATTGTTGTCGGAAATACCTACGGTGGTACTTAACTCAAACACTAGTATCGCTGCGCAAAACCATCGTGCCAAGTTCTGTAAAAAAAGAGAAATTTTCAAGTTTTCATTGATAGTTTCATGTTAAGTAGATATTTAAATCAATCCAAATTGTTCTATATCTTTCCAAGTCGTATCGAATGTAATTGTTTAATCTCTTGATTGAATATATACCATCCACTTAATCTCTTTTTCTTTGAACTTCATTGCTACATAAATATTTGATTTCCCTATTTTATTGACTTTACCCCGGGCCTTCCAATAAAAAAAACAATAAACTTCATTCCCAGAAAGCAAGAAGTTTCGTTTTATTGGAATCGTTTCTCCGAAGACATAAAACCGAATAACAATGCTTGTTGCAATTCTCAATATTTTCGTTAGACTATCGTAATAGATTCTTCCATCAATAAAATGATATAATACAAGATATGCGCAATATGCAAATACAGAACGCTTTAAATATTCACCTATCTTGTTCGGTTCTAAAGATATATCTGACAAGTAAATTCAGGAAATCCAGAAGAGTAATACGGCTGTCAAATATCTTTCCAGAACAGCAGAAATGTTCACTACATTTCCACCTTTTCTTGACATTATCATCTCCATCTTGAGAGTAGAAACGAATATTTTTCCGCTAAATAACTCTCAACCTCTCAAAAGATGAATGAATTGAGGAAATTTGTAGGAGTTGAGAGATGTGTTATTTTCTTTCCCAACTTATCTCGCTATGGAAACTAAAATGTGAGGTATTTTCCGAGTCAATAGGGAACATATTTATGTATAGAAAAGCCATAATGTATCGAAGATCGTTTTGGAATAATGATACATTCATTGTATGATCATTGTAATAATCCTCAACATTTATATCAATCATCTACATCATTTTTATCATAATTGCATTCAGTTGGTTGCACGATAAAGTCTACTTTTCTCAAATCAAGGGATCAATAAATGTTAGTTTTCTACGATCGTAGACCACGCCATTTTGAATGACGTTCTAGACTGTAGAAAACTCAAGTATTTAGTGAATCGCTATGTTTTTGACAATGTTACAGATTGATTTTTGAAGATATTTCCTTCTGGATTTGACTGGTCTACGATTGTAGACCACGCGAGCATTCACGTTATACTTTTTGTTTCGCCTCAATTGAGTTCAAATTCGATTCCTTGATACCTTGAAAATAAAAAAGTATGTCTGAATCGAAACGACGACGTGTGCAGTCCAGCAAAGATCCTGAAGTCTGGTTACAGTGGTTCAATGAACTTCCTAGTGATTTTGAAAATTCCTCTGATAAAAACGATGATGAGGAAGACGATAACGCAGAACAAGATGTTGTTGAGGAGAGCAGTCATGACACATATTCAGAGCTGGGTGTAATAGAGGATGAAGAACTTTTCGATGAAGAAAATGATTCCAGTTCAAGCCGTTCGTCCGCTTATTACGTAGAAGAGACAAAATAACAAAATGGAGAAAAATTTCAACAAGCCTCCAAATTTGAATTCGTTCACAAAATATTGTGAAACAACCCAGTGGAACGAAAGGTAACGCTCGTGATGCAACAATCGAAATCCAGTGCCTAAAAATGTTCGTAAACTATATAATTGTTCGAATTATAACGGTGTCAACAAACATATATATAGAAAATGTTCAATACGAATTTGGAAGGATTCGGGAAGCGAGAACACCTGATGAAAAGGAAATGGTTATAGAAGTTGGCTTTTTGGCACTTTCTGGAGCTCAAGAAAATATTTGAGGAAAAATTTGGGACAATACTAAACACCCCTAAAAAGTCTAGGGAACACTTACCAATATCTTCAAAATATGAATTTGATGATTCGAATTTTTAGAAATCTTTCGGTTTTTGTTGGGATGTATTGTATATAATGTATTCTCAAGAAAACAAAATAAAATTTGACTTCTTCAAAGCACCTATTATAAAAAAAAATTTGAAATTCGAAAATGACTAAATTTGGTAAAACACAAAAAAAAATCCTGAACTAATATTTTCGAAACGATATGGAAGCACTTATATTTTTCAGTACCCAGAAGGTCCATCTCTGTGGTTAATGACATGCGTCGCGGCATGCTCAATATTAAATTGTCTATTACATTTTGGCCTAAGTCATTCCAAGCCCCCTGAACTGCTAATCGAAGCTCCTGTTTATGATGGAAGACGTTTTGACGCAGGAGATTTTTTTTAGGGTGTCCCACACATGCTCGATGGGATTCAGATCTGGGGAGCAGAATGGCCACGGTAGAAGATCGATATCATTCTCTGCAAGAACATTCAAGACAACTCTTGCAAGATGAGCATGGGGCATTATCTTGTTGGAAGAAAGGATTTTGACCCATTGTTTGGAGATACAGTACCACTACAGGTAAAACTATCTCATTTGCGTAAGAATTTCCCGTGTGGTTGTTCTGTATGAAAACGAGGTCAGTTCTTTCACCAAGGCGTATACCTTCCCAAAACATCACTGATCCGCCTCCTTGTCTAACAACTTCTCGAGCATGCTGGAGAAGGTTTTGCTTTCCAGGTTCCCTCCATATTCGAATTCTTCTCGAATCGGGATAATAACTAAATCTAGATTCATCACTGAAGAGAACTGTGGCCCACCTCTCTTGATCCCAGTTTACGTGTTCTTGGCACCAAGCTAAACGAGCAGCGCGATTTCCATGGGTCAGTTGTGGAACTCTTAAAGGACTTCTGGAGTGGAGTTGACCTTCGTGCAGTCGATTTCTCACAGTTTGGTCGGAAATTTGTACATTATGAACTCGTGATAGCTCTTGAGCTAATTTACATGCTGTGGTAGTACGATCTCTTCTGGCTTGTAAAACCAAAAATCGGTCTTGGTCGACTGTAGTATTCCTGAAACGACCTGTATTGCGTTCTTCTACGCTACCTGTTTCATTGAAACGCGACCATAAACGGTTTATGACACTCGGGCTACTTCCCAGAACCCTGGATACTTCCCGTTGTGAGCTCCCAGCTTGGAGCATGCCAACGGCTCGTAACATCTCTTCTCTAGTCAAATGTCGTCTTTCCATGGTCGAATCACAAAACTTCAATCTTTTATTTATGCTTACAACAGAAACAAAGTGCCAACTAACTGATTTCAAACACTGAATACATGAAATGATTATGAAGCAGCGCCGCATCTTCTGCATTTTTAGTTGTTTATGAAAAAAAAACTGAAATCTGTTGCGGCACTCTACATAATTTGGTGAGAAATTGATGCAGGTAATCATTTCTCAAAAAAATCATCCATATTGATCGTTCTGGATACGATATATCGATATTCAGAAGTGTTCCCTAGACTTTTTTGAGGTGTTTATTTGAAGCGACATTGAATCATGGTACCCTGCTATGAGTGAAAATAGATTAAGGTCCTTCTTAAATGTATTCCACCAAAAACATTTTAGCCAAGTCTGGATGAAGCTGCTTATTTATTTCTAAAAAGTTATGAAATATAGACAAAGTCATGCCAAGTCTAAGGTTCCTTACTGCGATTTCTTTATTATTATAATTAATTTTGTGTGACTTGGCCGTTAAACATTCTTTATACGTTAGTGGGTAGGTACAAGTCAATTTTGTTCACACGTAATGCTATATCTGTTGTAACCATTGTAACGTGTTAAAATTACGTCACAACAATTTGAGTGTAAAAACCTGATTCCAGTCAACCCTCTATGTGTGTCACGCCACGGGATAACAATCTGATGCGCATAATCCGGCTATGCTGCAAGCGTTCTTCAGATTCCCCATTATAAGCGCTCTTTTCTTTGCAGTTCTTCAAGCGAATTAGTTGAACTTGAAAATCGTCCTAAATTGCAGTTAAAATAATTAAATTATATAAAAATTCATATCTTTATCTTGTACATTGTGCAGTGACCTATATCAAAATATGGGTAACTTGTCAGTTCATTTAGCAAAATGCCGCTTTTAACCTTGAAAATCTGATTTATAATTTTTCCTTACAGAATTTTTTGATTAACTACTTGAATGCCAAATTCTGCTCTACAGAATTTGTCTTTTCTCATGGATTTCATAATCGTGTTCCTTTAATTTCTACATTTTTTTATAATGAATGACATTGATAGATTTATCATTAGTAAACTTGATCAAAATAATTTTGCCGATTAGAAAACGACAGAAAGTAACTCAAACTCCAATATTTAATCATTATATCCTTAATTCTCAAGTAATTTTCGTGAAATTATGTAAATCATGAAATTCTTTCAAATTTTCAAAATGGTTGCCAAACATCTGTTATTTTCTGTAAATAATTTTTATAGATGCTTTCTCGCTTTTTATGTAGCTTCTCTTTTAATTGTGAATAATTTTTTTGTAGATGCTTCCTCGCTTTGTATAGAACTTATCTTTTAATTCTATGACCTACCTGAACAGCTAGCACGAGTTTACTTTTTTAGAATCTCTGTAACTTTTTATTTTAGTTTTTGTCTTTAAATAATGTTAGATCCATGTTATTTTGTTACTTCAAATTCCATGGTGTTGCTGGTGGTTACGTTAAAGCATAGAATATTTTGGTGATACATGTCTAATTTGTGAAATTCAGTCCTTGGAGGAGACCCGTAGCTATAAAGTCCTAGGTGAGGAGCCCTAGACAGATATTCCTAGGTGAGGAGCCCTAGATAGAAGCTCTTGGTGAGGCGCCCTAGATAAACATTCCTAGGTGAGGAGCCCTAGACAGAAAGTCCTAGGTGGGGAGTCCTAGATAGAAATTTGTACGTTGAGACTCCTAGACTCCTAGGTAGAGTTTCCTAGGAAGAGACTCGTATGTGGAGCTCAACAGCTGAAATAGAGATTTTCCCCAAAGGCAGCAGTAAGACCAAGAACCACCAAGATGACTCTTATTGCCTGTATTAACATATAAAGAAGTATTTGTGACACTATGTATCATTATCATAATTTATTTAATTGATTAAATATCTAGGCAAATCTTTCTTGACTTTTCTTCCAAGATTTCAGTGACAAATATTGAATTAGAGTCTCATTGTCCATTTTTCTATGGGCTTAACCAGAGTATATAAGTTAATTTTGTTACACTTTGTTAAGAGAGATAATAGACCATACTGGTATTGGTAATTAGACGCAAGTGTCTTATTCTAGGCTGTTGTTGATTGTGCAACACATGCTTTCAGCATTGACAATGCTGACTTATGCTCGCTTCTTTTTGAAATCGGCCACCGATCTAACATGAAATATTTGTTATACTGTTGGTTTCAGGCTAGCCTATACATAAGTATTATTGAAATAAGGAGTTTTATCAAGCCTACAATTGACAGGTTATTCAATCAACGTTTTCCAAGTGGCACTTCTACATCTCCAATAGGTAGCGGTTCAGATTGGTGCAATAGGGTCATGGAGCACCTGATATTGTACCCTTGTGTACTTTTCAACGTCCAAGTCACACAACATTAACTATGCAAATGAAGAAACCGTAATAAAGAACCAAATTGATTCATTTTATTGGATTTTCTCATTTGACAATTGTTTTTTTTTAAGGATAGTTTTTTATTATTACAAATCTTTCTTTTCTTTTTTCCAGTTCTGATTCTTGTACATTAGCAACAGTTTTTCGTATTGCCCATTCGCTATTTCTTTTTGTAAAATTGTAAGTATAAGTTTAAAGCCAGTCAAGTCTTATCCAGAGTTTTCCTTTGATTTTAGCTATATGCGTCTTAAAAGCAGAAGGGGGGGGGGCATTCGCCCAGCAGCGACTGTGGGGCACTATAGGCTAGATTAAATTAGAATATGTGTCCCATTACGCTGGATGACAGTCCAATGACAATTCAGCTGAGACCAGCTGAGGGTTCTTCATCAGATACTTCAGACCTTTACATCAAATGAAGCAGCCCACCAAATTAAATAGTTTTTGTAAAGGCGTTATATCGATCTCTAATAGTTTGGTAGGGCTCTTGTGTTTTCTAATCCGGGTAACCAGGTACTCCAGATCTTCGATTATCCTAGTCTTATAAATTACACTTCATGCTGCCATCAAACCCTAAATCTGTACCAAATTTCAGCTCTCTGAGTTTAGGGGAAGTACTGGTTCTATTCTGATCATCATGAGTGAGTGAGTGTCAGAAATGCGAAACCTTGCTTTCGCTTAACTTCGGAACTAAATGATCTACAGACTTGAAATTTTGGATTTTAAGTATGTGATTATAGGTTACTGGATGGAGAGAATTTATGTGTTCTGGTATTATCCAGAGATTCTCAAAAGCTGCCTGAAAATGCGGCGAAATGGTTTCAGTAAAAAATGGTACGTCAGTGTTCGCTTCGCGCTCGACTGATTAGATTCGACAATATAGAAACTAAGAACGAGAGACGCGAGCTTGATGAATTGGCTTCTATTCGGGATGTTTTCGAGAATGTTCTAGTGATTTTTCAAGCCAATTTCACACCAAGTGAGTTCCTCACCGTAGACGAACAACTATTAGCTTTCAGAGACCGATGTGGCTACAAACAATATATACCAAGTAAGTCTGCCAAATATGGTATCAAAATATTTGCTTTTGTTGATGTAAAAACATCGTAAACGATTATTTTGGAACCCAATGTTTGGATGCAACCTGAAGGTCCATATAGGGTAAATAACTCTGGTGGAGACATTGTTCTCCGATTGATCCATCCAATTTTCGGTACCAATCGTGATGTTACCTGAGACAATAGGTTAAGTAGTTTACCACATATTGAGAAATTACTGAGAATTCATAAATTAACATATATTGGTACATTACGAAGGGATAAACGAGAAATTCCAGCAGAAGGCTTACCAAATAGATGCACTGAAGTAAAATCTTCAATTTTTGGGTTCAAGGAAGAATGCACCCTTGTTTCATAATGGCCAAAGAAAATCAAATCAGTGCTATTGTTATTACTGCAATTCAATAAATGCTGCGACAGGAGATAACAAGAAACCAGGTATCATTACAGATCATAACCAAACGCAGATTGGTGTTGAAATCGATTTATTTTGGCATAATGCAAGCGCAGGTTTATGCTCGGTCTAGAAAACGACCTACACTTGTGAATTTGGAGTTGGTGCAATCAACCCCTATTTCCAGCATCCCCAACTCAAAAATCATTCGATCGAAAATAGGTCAAGTGGCACCTCGTTGCAAAGGTATTTCGATTTTCTCTTCGAATTTGGAGAAATACCTGTCGGTGGCCTTTTGTTTTGTTCTTACTGAACATTGCAGGCATAAACGCATTATGCGTATTCAAAGCTAATCGCCTAGTACAACTAGTATCCCGTAGTGATTTCCTGGAAAAATGTACTTGGGACCTCATAAAACCCCAAATCAAGGGCAACAATAGAACAATTACCTGCAGAAATGAGGCGCCGCGCTCGACATCTATTAGGCATTAGAGAGATCGAATCCCTTCCCCCTCAGAGGCCACAAAATTATGTTGGACGTGCTGCATATGTTCTAGAAGTGACCGTAAATCAAAACGAAAATATTGTGCGAAATGCTACAAATATGCTTGTGAAAATCATATGAAGGAAATATGTGTGAATTGTGTAGGTGAACAAAATTGACTCTTGTCACATAAAAGGGGAAAAATTGGTGGGTTTTTAGCTTGTTAACATTTTTTCATTAGCTTGTTATCTATTCTTTCAGCTTTTTACTGCATGTTTCTTCATGTTCATGTATTTTTGTAAATGGAAAATATATTGAGTTATGGCAAATAAAGGATTTATTCAGGGTTATTTGGTTTTTACAATTCCACAGAGAACAGATCAATATTTTCAATAAGAACTGAAACAGGTTCAATCACAAATAATCAAAGGAACTATTTCATTTCAAATAGGTATTAAAATGGATGAAATTTTTTATGTCAAAATGAAAATGGTCTACAATCGTAGACCACGCGAGTAAATACGTTCGAAAAGAGGGCGCGAGTAACCGAGGATTAAACGAGCAATTAATTTAAGTGAAAAAATGGTGATGTCAGGTGGATCATTTGAGAATTTTTGACACGCGTTAGTCGTAGAACTGGTCCAGTTGGTGGATGATTTTCGAACATCCTTTGTTGTAGACAACTCAAGAGTTTGACATTCCTTATTAATCATGCTTCCTTTATTGATTGGGAAAAAAATATTTTCGAAAGAATCTAAGTTACTCATTTTAGGCTTCTGAACCAATAGTAAAATCCAGTAGAATTTGGAAAAACGAATATATCTTTTTCCGATACATTTAAGGTGAAACAAATGTGGGATGGAACTGGTCAGAATAGAATTGTCTTCAAGAAAAGATAAGAAAACAAACAATACTATTTGAAATAATTTAGTCGCAATCAATTTTCGGTATAACCGGAAGTGCCTCAAATGCGAAAGCATATTTCGAAAATTTTTTAACACAACTTGATATGGTATGCAAAACTTCAGATTTTACGACTAGTAGAGATCAATAATAAAACACCTAAATTTGATTTCTCCAAAAAATATATTTCCTGAAACAGTCGGAAAATACTTTTTATGTTTTCATTTCTCGAATTTTTTCATTGCGAACCAATTTCTGGCGGTGATGAGTCCTTCTGTTCAAGAAACGCTATTAGGAATTTTCACAATAATCATTATTAGGCTGGGGAGAATCCCCATTCAATTGAAGAATGTTGCTGTCAAAAACAATATTCGCTTAATGTCTGGGTTGGAGTTATTGGGATTACTTAATTGGACCTTTTTCTGCCAAATAGACTAAATGGGCACTTTTTCGACATTTCTAGAGGAAACAATGCCTTTGTTGCTCGAAGATGTGTCACTTTAAATTGAACAAAATGTAATGTATGTACGAGGAAGCTCAGAGGGAATATTCGATTTTTTTCTTCTCTTGAATAACTAAAGGATACGTCGTCGTGGATAAGAATTTTGGTCCTACTACATCTCCAGATTTTTCTATGGGGACATTTGACAACATTGATTTACAGCTCTCCTGTGTATTCTCAATCATGACAATATCAGAAATCATGCGTTCTCTAAGGTGAGGTTTTGCGTGCCTTAAGATTAGGTTAAACAATTCTGGATATGATATAACTTGAAATTCCATAACAAAACAATAAAGTTCCGGAATCCAAGACTTCAAGATCAAATTTTCCAAAGGTTCCCTATCAAAATTCCAAATATTCAAAACAGAAAAAATTTTCAGATCAGCGTACTTAAATTTGTCCCGTGTGAACTGATGTCAATCATTCAATATATAGATGCGGTGTTCTTCTGTTATTAAACTTTCACAGAATACAAGAATTCACGAAAGATGGCAATTTATATTTCATGTTTAGGTAAAGGTAATTTCTTACAGAACTGCACTTCATTTCGCCGCAATCATCACACGCCGGTGGAATCTAGGAAGCCATCTTTCCAACGTCATTTTAAAAGAGTATTAGGTAATGTCCCGTCCAATAACTTCATGCTTCATCTGATGCTAATGACCTAATAGCTCTAACTCCTTCTCACTTTCTAATAGGCGATAATGTTTCGAGCATACCTGAAGGTGATTTGACCAGTACTCCAACGAATCGACT
Source organism: Cryptolaemus montrouzieri (assembly GCA_013387265.2). Taxonomy (NCBI): domain Eukaryota; kingdom Metazoa; phylum Arthropoda; class Insecta; order Coleoptera; family Coccinellidae; genus Cryptolaemus; species Cryptolaemus montrouzieri. The sequence goes on from JABFTP020000103.1 coordinate 36,195,100, forward strand.
ATCGACATGGCAACATATTCAAAAGGTGAAACAACACTTTTGGAACATATGGCATAAGGAATACATTAATGTAATCAATATTCGTCATAAATGGTTTAAAGGTAATCATAGTATTAACGTAGGTTCTATCGTTGTAATACGAGATGACCGTCTTCCACCATTACAATAGAAACTTGGAAGCGTCATCCACTCAAAAATTGATCCAGATGGTATTATTCGCACTGTGCAATTGAAAATGTCTAACGGTGTTTTATAACGTAATGTTGAAAGACTAGCTCCATTACTTATTTATCTTAGTGATCAAAAGCATTGTTACCGTGTCCACTATGTTATCAAACCATAGATCGCTCTAGGCCCCTCCGAATAAGAGTGTTACCGTGTTAACCACGCTTCCCTAATCACAGATCGCCAAGTAGGTCTTCGACCAGGCTAGGCACAGAACGTACAATGGGCTTATTTGGACCGAGGGTTTAAATATCCATGCATTTCGGAGACTCCCGCTCCTTCTCTTCAACGACCTCTTCGAATTAACACTTTCTTAGAAAACCGGCTGCAGCACGCGATGCCATGAGCCATATTGCCAAACCGACGTTGTTGACCAACGAACCACGTGTCTTTATTTCATTTTAATTGTACGTTTATAAAAAGTGTTTGTGTCAACCATCAGTGTTTCCATCGTGTGTGTAACTCCATCCCGGTAGCAAGTGGAGCCCAACGTGTGCATTAGGGCATTGTTTTCTCCGTTGAGAAAAGGAACCCATCCTAACTGAGTTAGCCGATAAATATTGATACGAGAATCCAAGTTAAGAATTCCGATACTTCTGCACACGAGGTGAATCCGATGCACGTAGTAGGACCAACCCGATCAATACCAACGACGCACGTGGATAGTATTCGTCTAATTCATCTACCACCGAATTAATCCATCACCGCAGCAGCCGTGAATGAAGCATGCTGTTCTTGGACCGAAGACAACACCAAGTGGCGCCCAAAGACGAGTCTGTCAGTGTAGTGTTGTAAAACGACCAGTGCGTTAGTGAATCTAGAACCTACTCACAGTCGCAGTTCTTCAAATTATGATAAACTCATCATGTGTCCTATGTGTCTTAGGTTAGTAAATTGTTTTTTTTTTCAGGTACTTTTAATATCTAAGTTTTATGTTATGGCGCGTAAGATAGTAAGACGGCCACAGACACACTGCATACAGGGTCGTATTAGATTTAAGTAGGATAACTTGATAAAACTCTTTTTTTTATTGATTTTCAATGGCATGATGTACACGTATGCACATGTCTTTAATAAAGATACAACATGGTTTTAAAAATCCGGTATAGCAATATGGAGGCGCCTAACCGCGATCTTCAGAGGGGGGGCGTGTTACCGTGTCCACTACGGTATCTAACCATAGATCGTTCTAGGCCCCTCCGAATAAGCGTGTTAACTACGCTTCCCTAATCACAGATCGCCTAGTAGGCTTTCGACCACGCTAGGCACAGAACGTGCTCTGGGCCTACCTGGACCGAGGGTTTAAATATCCATGCATTTCGGAGACTCCCGCCCCTTCTCTTCAACGACCTCTTCGAATTCATACTTTCTGACCAGGTGCAGCACGCGTTGCCACGAGCCGGCTTTCCGTACCCACCCATATTGCCAAACCGCCACTGTTGACCAACGAACAACGTGTTTTTATTTCATTTTAATTCTACGTTTACAAAAAGTGTTTGTGTCAACCATCAGTTTTTCCATCGTGTGTGTGACCCCATCCCGGTAGCAGTATAATGTGGCAATTCTATATATTAGTTTAGAAAAGAAACTATTTATGTTCTATGTATCTTTTGAAATGCGTATTTGCTGTATATAATTAGATGCAAGAATATGTATTTCTAGAGTAATGTTCATATTGTTATGAGTTCCTTCTTATTCTCAAGATATTTGTAAAATTCTTAGATTTCTAATCCTTATTCTAATCTTAATCCATGTAAAATTTTTTACGGAAATGCAATTCTAGACATAGTCGATGGTCTCTATTCTTGCTCTTTAGTGATCGATGCTCTCACGGCGGGGAGTGTTGCGTGCCATAAGATTAGGTTAAACAATTCTGGATATGTTACTTCACCCTGAATTTCTGAATTTATTCATGACAAAACAAACATAAATATTTTTTCCTGAATATCATCAATTCTCCTTTTGTTGTAGAAATTCCCCACAATTTGGAATCATATAATTTCCTCTTGTCGGCCATTTCATTACGGTAAAGGTTATACCGTTGTTGTCCCTTTTCATTCGTAAACAATACATAGCTGCCCATTTATCCTATCTAAGTCTTAGAATCTTCAAATTTTACAATCCTTACTCTCCACCCTTTTCTACAGTATTTAAGAAAATGCACAGACCTAAGAGTCATCACTTTTCTTCCATCTATCTATCATCACTATTCTAACATCTATCTAATATCAATTTTTCTATCATCTATCTTTCATCATGGATCTATCATTCAGTATCAAATATTCACTATGTAACACACACTGTAACTAAACTCTGTATCAGTCGTAAGATCATAACATTATAATTCAATCACTATTCTCTATCTAATTGAATCGTCAATACTGTCCATTTTCAGTACAACGTTTCATGTATCGTTAATTGTATATATATGTTAATATAGAGTGTTAAACAAGGAATCAATCTCAGTCAACAAAAGATTACTTTCAGTCAGGTAAAATTCACTGTAAGACAAATAACAGAGGGACATTCATATTTTTCCGCTTTCATTCTTCATGAAATATTGTGATATTATTTTCATCGAAATTCAATTTTTATAAATTAACTGTTAGCAGAATTCGGTTAGAAATCTGACTGCCGAAGAACAACAATTTTCTAAGCGCAGATTCCCAAAAAAATCAAGAAACAGGAATCTCCAGTTTCAAAAAGCGTCTTTGGTGTACTCGAAAAAATTAGCAGGACAAAAATGCGAAGAATACAAGATTCGTTGTCAATCTAAGAAATTGCTTGAGACTTTTATAGATATTTTTTTCACGAAACCATAAAAATACTAGTGTCTTTCGGATAAACGAATCTATTTTCTAACGTTTCTAGTAATTTGGATTTCAATCTGGTCAAATCCAGTTTTATGGAGTCATCTCCTCAATATTCCGCATTTCGCAGACTCTACATTAAATTCACTACGATGCAATATTGCCAGCTCATAAGGCTGCAAAGGAAATTGGCACTAACTTGTAACTCCAATATCATTTCAAATTGGGGAGACATTTTGGTGCAGAGCATAACATGTTGAGACATTGGAAGGTACAAGACTCGGAGGTGTCGAATGAGGCTTGCTTTCGCTGTTATGAATATTCAAAATAATCAGAATGTCTCTACTGTCTCCGGGGCGAAATTGCGACAGCATCTAATCCGATATAATGTGCTCAGCTTATTAATTTTCTAACGGAACTGGGCGTCTTTCAATTTGTTCATTCAGTTTGTTGACTTCCGCTTATATATTCCGGTTATACGCCTTGAAGTTGCAAGCTTAATAATTCACTGTGTTTCAGCTCAAGGAATTGAAGTTTATGAACGAATTCTCGAAAAATAAATATTTATGAGATTCTATAATCTGTATAACATTTTCTCCTCTTAGAATGTATATATTTGGAAAATTCAGAAAAACTGCTAGAGGATATACCAGATGTCCATTCAAAGCGTAATCAATCTATAACATTCCTCATGTAGAATAAATTAAAGAAGTATTTATGAAATAAAATCAGATTCTCATTTATTCCTTGATTTTCATGAGAATTCAAAATTTTGATAGGTATTAAAATATATTCTGTAACTAAATTAGAATCAAAAAATCATTCTTAGTGAGTAATATAGTATGAATCAAAAACACATAAATCAAATGTGAAAAAAATTGTTAGTTTGAACCGGGCGGAAAAGAAGCGGCGTGATGGAAAATTGGGGGCCAAAGGCCCCCGCGAGTATTTTTTTCCAAAGGAGTAGGGTCTGAGGAAGGTCTTTGCCAAATTTGGAGCCTTTACCTCCAACGACGGAGCCCTGAGGATTCTTCGAAAATTTTCGCCGAAACGTCAAAACGGAGAGATTCCTTCGGAATCGGTAAGTATGGTCTTTCGGAAGGCGATCATTTCGAAAATGAAATAGGTGTTCGATCTTTCGCGAGTGTAGGGGATAATTTCGTCGGACTTTTATGTCTATAGAAATTCTTCCATCGCGTTCGATCGTTTCAAAATATGGACAAAGAGCAAGCCTCGAGTTTTGCATGTGTAGCCGCAATAGTTTCATTCCCGTTAAACAACGAGATCCTTTGCAAAATTTCGTTCCGCTTTTCTCATTCCGAATATCTCTGACGGCCAGAAATTGAATAAATTAATGAACGTGGAGCTGTCAAAATAGGGATTTTTCTCTCATCTATCCTACATTTAGGGAGTTACCGGGAGGAAGTATTCGGGTGTCGAACGATTCCTACATATCTCGAGATCGGGTCAGAGAAGAGAAATCGTTACCCTTCGACTTGATTCTGGAATTTGGAACGATTGCTGAGACCCAGAATTTCGAGAAAAAGACCGGAAACACGGGGACGGAGCCATTCACCTCTCCCCTTAGATTGCTATTCAAGCTCGGTCGGCAGTCAATCTCATAAACGGGCCAAAGTCGATGTCTCTGGCACAGCAGCTGATTTCCTCCGGAAGCCAACCTTACCAACCTGTAAAATTTGATGCTCACTCTTTTTTGAATAAATAATGAGATGGAAATAGCAAGTAATTTCAGCGTTACCAACATAATTTCGGCACTACCAACATCCATAATATAATGCTCTCTCTCTTCTGAATAAAATATCCCTGTGTTACAGACATCATTTCATTTAGTTTTATAGCCGAACTGCCAGATTGAATAATACCGAATTTTATTTCAATGAAAAGTTTAACGAAACTTGAAATAAACTTTTAGAGGTAAGTTGAAGTAGTTTGATGTTCATTCAATCATACCAAACTCAAGAGGACACTCAGTGAAATTTCATGCTCCACCAGTGAAATGTCTAAATTAGCAACACTTTTAAGAATAACAAATTTTATTAATGTTGTTTAACTCATTTCCCGAATTGTTAATTTCTGTTTAATGTTTGTTCACGCGTCAATGGCCATTGCGATGTCGAGACAGGTTAATTTAAATAAATAAATGAATAAATCTCTGAACAGTTTTTACATTCTTATGTTGAACAATATTAAGCAAAATTTGACATTCATCATAGAACACCTGTATAGTTGTATCAAATTATTCCTTACTCATAGATATATTGGTAGGTGAGAATAAATAAATATCAAAATTGAGATTCCATGATGATTCTACAACTTACAGGAATTGATCGACAAATAAGCCATGTAGCAAATTAGCGTATAGCTTTGCTTCAATATATTCCACAAGTAAAAAATACACAATTTCCTCAAAATGTGGACTAATTTGAAAACGATTCAGTTGGGGCATTTAATGATAGTTATTTGAAGATAAGATGTTCAAGAATGAAGAGAAATTATGACGTCCCATAAAAAATTGTTTGATATAAACCAATTTCTTCATTGTTCCAATATTCTCAGTAGGAACAAATTTATGAACCGATTACGGATTCAATGCAGATCCGATGTTTGCACTTTCACTATTTTATTCGATTGAACTTCAGTAGTATATGTATTAATTCTTATACTTCTCAGAACTGTTCGTTCAGACAATACTTTGAATCACATTGAAACGAACCCACCCCTTGTCCGTATAAGAGGCATAAAAAGGAGGTCTTCATGACCAGAACGTCTAATTTTAAGCACGTGGAAATCTTATCGATAGGTACTCTTAATATTATGTTGAGCTCAGCTTATTTGAAGACGTTGACAGAAATCGTTTTTATCTCTTCACTTAGGATGAGAGAAAAAAAGAGATCGAAAAGAATGCGTAAGTTATTCGATACTCAAAGTTGCTTGACTCTGAAAGATATTTATACTGTGTGTTTCAATGAAAATCTAACTCACTTTTAACTATTGAAAGAGTTATTTAAGCGGAAATTGCTGGTCAGATTCATTATTCAAGGAAAACTGTTTTTAGATTAATTCGTAGCATTTAAAATCGAACTCCCAACCTTTGGGTCTCCTAACTCATTATTCATTATAGGGAAACTGGGTCGATAAGTATTACGTCTTTTGATTCTCTACTGCAGAAAAGTATTTCAATATGCTGGAGTTTCAATGGATTCGGAACCAGTTGGCAGAAGGTAATCTAGTGATAAGATTGAAGAAAAGGATATAGAGGTCAATTCTTGAAACAATAAACAGAAACTAACTTTATCAAACTTTCTTTCATTTCAATAAAGAGAAAATAGAAGAACAATACCCACAAACTCTGTTATTATTATGATCATTTCGTCTTTACTATACACACCAATATAACTGACTTCATAAAGAAAAAATTTTGAATAATTTATGTTCTGATTTAATAACATTTTTAGACATTCAGTTGAAATAAAAATCGAATTGTTTATCTATAAGTATTCTTTGAAATGAGAGCAAATATTTCCGTATGCAAGTCGTCCAAAAAATTTGACTCTAATTCTATAATTTTAGTGACAACCTGTAATATTAATTCCCAATTTTCTGTTCATTAATAATTTTCGATTGAAAATCGGTTAATAAATAGATGGGAAAATTAATGTTTCTTCCGATAGAGTTAGCCATGAAGAATTGGATAAATTCAAAGGAAAAACGAAAATACACACACCACAAAAATTGTCGCATCACCTGGTATTCTAAATTCTACAATCGATAAAGCAGCTCGATCGCAGTTTCTTTGTCAACATTGTTTTTGGACATATGAGAGGAAAAAATCTTATCTATGTAGTAACATTTGTATTCATATAATCTGAAACACTTCTGAAACAAGAATGAGTTTATTCGACTATCAGTATTCATTCAATTCCTCTTCAGTTTTCACGCTAAATTGATGCAAGTTTTTTGTTTCTTGTTGATTTTCGAATTTATTGTAATGGCTGCTGAACGTCCTGGACGCTATTTGAGTGATCATGAAGTGGTTAGAATTGAAACACTTCTAGAGGGGGGGCGAAGCCAACGTTACGTGGCTAACTTGTTGAATGTTAACCAAAGCACTATTTCAAGAGCAATTACCCGGTACCACGAAACAGGGGAATATGGAAGAAGGGCCTGTCAGGAAAGAAATCGGATAACAACACCAGTTAATGATCGTTGGCTTCGTTGAACTGTACTAAGAGTTCGGCACTGTACGGCAAGAATGCTACAAAATGAACTTGCACTTTCCAGAAATGTGCATATCTCATTGAAAACTGTTAACAACAGGCTCAGAGGAGACGATGTCAGACCAAGGGTGGCTTCTACCGGCCCGCGTCTCACCAGAGAGCATCGAGTTACAAGACTTCAGTTTGTGAGGGAACATGCAACTTGGGGTATGCCAGAATGGTCAAATATTCTCTTTTGCGACGAGTCCAGGTTCTGTCTAGTATCAAATGATAGACGCATACCTGTATACAGACGACCTGGGGAACGGTATCACAAATGCAATATCCGGCAAACCGAAAACTTCGGAGGGGGCTCAGTAATGGTGTGGGGAGGCATTTCTTTCCATAGTCGAACTGAGTTAGTCCTAGTAAATAATGAAAGAATGACAGCGGCCAAATACATCGCAGATATATTTGAACTCCATGTTGTACCCTTTGGCCAATTTATTGGCGAAAACTTCATTTATATGCATGATAATGCTCGGCCTCATGCAGCTAGAGGAGTTCTCGAATTTCTTCAAAATGCCGAAATTGATATTTCAAGATGGCCAGCCAGAAGTCCCGACTTGAATCTCATAGAACATGTTTGGGACAACATGGGGTGGCAAATTCAGCAACGTAGGATGCCTTGTAGTATACTCCAAAAACTAGAAAATCTGCGTCCTGAAATTTGGAACTCAGTGACTCCAGAGTACATCCAAAATTTGTTTGAAAGGCTTCCAAGACGTATACTGGCAGTAATAAGGGGCCCGGGGAGGAAAACCTCGATTTTGAGAATGATTAGTAACCATTCGGTGCTAGTTGATTGGTCTCTTCGCGAATGTTTGAAGATGGTCGACTTTTTAATTTTTTATTAACTGTAAAATTGTTGCTATTTTCCATCATAAACTCATCTCTTTTGAATGATATCTTCTTATTTCACCCTTCTGAAGTTACCGACTCTTGAATGACCAACCTAAAAGTTTATATAGATTGTCGTAAAAGTAGGGTGATGCAACAATTTTTGAGGGGAGTGTATTTTTCGGACTGAGTTTTGTTTCAATTTTGAAAATTATCTACAGTATTGAATATAAATAAACTGAATACTTTACAGGTTCTAACCTTGTCTACAGGTTTTACCATTTGTGGTTATTCTGCGATAGGTATTTAGTTTCATTCTGCAGGTTTTTTATATCATTTGATCGACTTACATACAGTAGTTTCTCTTCTTCTTTCAACTCTCACATACCAACTCACCTGCCGTGCTCCGTTGACTATGGCGTCTGCTTGGATTTGAGTAGTTGTCTGATAGGGATTCATGAAGTGCGCTCGAAAATCACTGAACTGAGGCCAATATTTAGCAGTGGACCGAATGGTTATCCTCCGATATTTATCAAAAATTGTGTGGCTTCACTCTCACAACCGCTTACTCTATTTTTCAATAGATCTTTTCGTGAAGGATATTTTCCAAGAATTTGAAAGTCGAGTTTTGTAACTCCCATACACAAGTCGGGAAGTAAGGTTAGATGTACGCAATTATGGGCCGATCAGCATTTTGAGTATAGTTCCAAAGATCTTTGAGAGTATCATATTCTGGCTTAATTAGGGGCAGATCGACAATTACGAACTTGGTTCTATTTGTTCAGTTCTCACTTCATGAGTTAAGTGGGGGCCTCAAGTTGATGCTGCGTTTATGGATCTTATCAAGGCTTTTGATAGAATATGGAATGCCGTTTTAGACATCAAAGTGGAGTTGGCTGGTTTTGTGGGAATTGTGTTAAAGGTTACTATTGGCATAGGACGTAAGTTGTCAAAATAAAAAGTTTCAGATCATCAATTATCTCTGTAACTTCTGGACTTCCACAGGGCAGTCAATTAGGCCCACTTTTGTTTTCACTTTTCATTTCCGATATTGGTTTCTGTGATCGAGCATTCTGACTTCCTGATCTATGTTGATGACCTTAAAATTTTCAAAAGTAACAATGGCATCACTGGTTCATTGAACTTCAGGAAGATTTGGATGCTGTATCTGACTGGTTTGTCAGAAATGGCTTGGAGGTCAGTTTAGAAAAATGCCACTGCGTTTCTTCATGTAATTAATTTTGATTACACAATCAATATTACCAAACTCAAAAGGGTTTATGTTGTTGGAGATCTCGGGCTGTTCATCGATTCACGAGTTATTTTCAAGTTTCATTTCGACACAATTATAAGTCGAGCCTTCGAAATCATAGGCGTAACACAGCTATGTTTACAAGCTGTGACATTTTGAAATTATTGATACAGGCCTATTCTTGACTACGCCTCGACTGTCTAGTCACCTTTCTGTTTGGAGCATTCGAATGAGATTGAGGGGGTCCAGAACAAACTTCTTCTTTATATATCGTATGAAATGTCTATTCTTAGAATACAGTTTTCTGCAACATTTGTCAGGGCTGAAGTGAACAATTGAAAGCTAACCGAAAGAAGAATTGTGCTGGATCTTCTCTTTCTCTGTAGACGTCTTGTTGGTGAGGTGGATTGTCCCAATTTGTTGTATCAGGAAACCTCTTCATCAGACAAATTATTATGCCATTTCACTTTTCTCCCGTTTGCTAAGATTAGATAATAAGTAATTCAATGCAGACTGGTGTTTCAGCCTTTCGCCTGCTGAATCGAAGTCGAAGATTCATTCAATTAATTCCTACTTAGTAGGGATATTTGACTGATTTCAATTCATGCATATTGTTTTTGTTCCTTTTTCATATATTGTAATTTAAAAGTCATGCCATTAATAAATAAATAAATATCTTTCAAGGTTCTCTATAAGGAAAAATCGAAAGCGAAAAGATCCGGCGAACGTGCAGGCCATTTTATTATTTGCGATGTAATTAGCATTAAACCTGGTTTGGAGGAATTCATTAACTATATGGGCATTTGTAGCAGGTCATGCATCTCATCAGAACATAATTCGTAGAAAATGCAGATACCTTTTTATCCATCAAAGTATCTACCTAGATATCAAAAATGGTTATTGTGCGTATTAATAAGACTATTACTGTGGAACGTGGTTTCATCATCCCTAGTTCTTTCACTTAAAAAAGCTGGATTGTCTTCAAATTTAATTATTAAATAAAGAACAATGAAGCTTTCATGCTGAATGGACCTCATATAGATGATAGTTGAAGTCTTGTTCATTAACACATAAACATTGAAGTGTACATACCTTGAAACATTTGCGAAAGTTTCTCCGGTACGTATTTATCTTCTGAAATTTTTACCTTGCCGCAAGATGTGTTCTGGGTTCACAAATGTATTTTCATTTAACGTTAGAGGTTTAGGAAAAATAATATGATATGAGTCTCTAGTTCTTCTAATATTTTCTAAGAAAAAAAATTTTCACTTTGATAATTGTATGAACTGAAATTATTATAATGCCCACTATCATATCAAGTTCATTCTCAGTTCAAAAATGTTTTGTTTTTGATTTTTCGAGTCATGACTTCATGAACCATGATTGTTTATTTTTCTCATCTGTTTATTAACAGATTTTCGATCGATGAAAATAAATGAATACAGAATTTTGAATCCTGAGTTAACGATATAAATCAACCAAATTTTCAATGAAGAGCTTAGCTGAATGAGTTTTGGAATACAAGGAAACTAGGCCGCAAGTATATCTGGTTGCTCAAGAGATCTAGTCTGAAAAATAGGTTTATGTCTACAGAAAGTAAACTTCGCATCTACAAAACATTTGTCAAACCAGTGCTAACGTACGCTGCCGAAACAAGAGCTGAAACTACAAAAATGAATAGCGTACTAGGATCAACTGAAATGAGAACTTTCGCAATATCAAAGGGGTCTCTCTTCGAGATCAACTGAGAGGTTCTGTAATAAGAGAAGACCATAAGAAAATAGACATCGTAAGATACGTAAGATCGAGATACAGATATTGGAGATATCATGTCAATCTAAAGGACAACAACCGACTAGTGAAATGAGCAAAAGGGAATATCGCCATCTTAATACAAAGGAAAGGAAAAAGAAAAAGTTTTGGGACAAATTAGATACTAAGAGGTACTCTCCTACAATTATTAATATAGAAAAATATACGAAGATTATTCATAGACGAAGTTAATATGAAATACTCTGCTGTTGCATATAAACGATACCCTATCGTTTCACATAATGCATGCACTTTACATGCATTTCTGACCTCGTTAACACTGTGTTGTAATTTACAACCTTCACTTAACCACTCAGAAAACTGAACAATATTTGAATATTCCATTTTTATTTTGATAGTTTTCGTTCATATTAGCGAACTAGGAACTTTTTCAACGAAATAATTTCAAGTGAAAGAATTGTGTATGAATTAATTACAACAAAGACAAATTAGTTTTCGAAATGTAACTACAAGTTTAGATGATTTTTTCCTAAACTCGTGATGAAATACATTGATTATTGCTGAATTTTATAATTCTAGATCTTCGGGTAGTGCCATTTTGCTTGCAAGTGTTGAGTTATCAGTGAAGGCGAATGAGTTTATTAGAAAAAATTTTTTCGGGGTATACTTTAAAATATACATGTTAACATACACACAACCACATTTATATGGAATCACTCGGTATTTCACATGATTGATTGTTTTTAAACATGGATCTTTGACTACTTGTGAAGAATGAAGTTTTTTGTTGTGAAAAAACTGGATAGTATGATAAGAAATGTTGAATTATCACCACATGTTCGGGATATTGTACTCAGACGTCACTGAGATTTGAAACTGTGAATTTCAAAATTGAAAAAAGCCTATAATCATAATCGAAAAAGTCCCACGTTGAATTTTCCGATGTGCAGAGGGGTCGAATAATTGCTCTCGTTGAAGAAGGGGTGACGCATAGGGATATAGCGGCCACAATGGTGGTATAATAAGGGGTGATTTCAAAAACCAACGCCCAATACGTGGAGCTATAATCTTTGCAAAATAGGCCTAGAAGAAGTCGTAGAATGATCACTTCTGAAGAGTAAGACCGCTTTTTGTGCCAAATTGCAAGAAGAGAACCTAGTGCGTCGCACCCCATCTTCCAGAGACAATTTCTGGAAGCTACAGATATCAGTGTATCAGTCGGAACGATACATCAAAGACTTCAATCAAGGGGTTTATTCAGCAGAATGCCCTCAAGAGTTTCAGAGCTAACCAGACAACAAAAAATTCACAGACTAAATTGGTGTATCGAGCACCAAAATTGGAATATTGAGAGTGGCCGAAATGTTTTTTTTTTCAGATGTGACCAGAATTGGCGTTCGATCAGATGACCGCCGGATTCGGGTTTTGAGGGGTCGTGGAAGACAAGCTAGACTCCGAGTTTTGGGGTGGCATTATGCTGGGTGGCAAAACAGACTTGATTTCATTTCTTGCGAGTGTAACGCCTAGAAATGACGTGGACCTAGTGCTCAAAGTGACACTCTGGCGAGGTGCCCACGGTGAAAATTAAATTTTTATGCAAGATTATGCTCCTCCGCCTACCAGCAACCTCGCGCGACATTATCTTGAAACAGAGGGAATCGCTATTTTGGACTGGCCGGCTTGCTCTCTAGACATAAATTCTATTGAACATTTAAGGGATAATATCAAAAGGAAAATTAAATCGAGCCACGATAATCCAAGAACCCCACAACAGCTCATCCAATCCACCACAGAAGAGTGGCAGAATATCAGAGGAGGTCGAAAACCTAATCCAAAGCATGACTAGACGGATGCAGGATTCTATCAGGGCAAGATGAAGTAATACAAGAAAAAGACACCTACTCTGTGAGAAAAAATTTTTAATTTTTTTACTACATGCGGGGAGACTTTTATTTTCTTTTTTTTGTTTCTTTCTTAAAATAAAACTCAATATACTTCTTTTTTCAATTGAAATATCTCAAAAGGATCAATTATAACAATCCTTGGAAATTTCAGAAATCCCTGAGGTATTATTCAAAATATCGGGTGATTCCATATAAAGTTGGTATGTATTCTTTATTTCCTTGAAATAATTTGTAGGAATGTTTTAGGTAGGGTAAGTAGGTATATTACATAAAAATTGAAAATTAACGGTAGACAATAAAACACAAGAATCTAGACTCTAAGTCAAAAATCATTGATACAATAAAAAGACTTTTGTGTCAAAAATATCGTCAGCTCAGATTCGAAACTCTTAACACTTATACAATTCCTAATAGATAAAGGCAATTTGTTGAAAAGCCTAGGGCCGTAAAAGTTAGTGAACCTCCCAGTCACATTCAGGCGATAACGAGAGATAATAAAGTCGCCCCTGCCTCGGGTGACATCGGCGTCCACTGAAGAGTTTCGGGAAAAATTATGACAATTCTCATATACATGGACACACATCCAAAAAATGAATAACGACTGCACAGTTAAAATTCCTAGGTCAACAAAAAGCTGTCTGCATGAGTGACCAGGGAGAACCCCGGGCTATAATTCTAATTATCTTCTTTTGACAAATGAAGACGCTCGAAGACAGAAAAGAAGCGTCCCGAAACTTTATTCCATATGTCAGTCTGCTAGCTACCTCGGCGTCATAGAGGTTCAACAACTGATAAATGGTCAAAATAAGGCGCAAGGATCGAAAATGGTAGCAAATTTTATTGAGTTTCATACATAAATCTACGCAATGAGGCTTCCAGGACAGAAATCGGTCTACCCAGGAATTTCACGGAATCTGTCACATCAAATCCAGAATGATCAACCGTCAAAGAAATGGGTCCTAATTCACGTTTCTGAGGCATCTGAAACAGGACAGCTTGAGATTTGTTCGTATTCAAATGTAAATCATGAGAGCAGAACCTGTCAAATAGGTTAGATCGGATCTCACCGCATCGTCTCTCTACAGCTTTGATGGAATTATGAGAAACAAGAGCCGAGTTGTCACCCGCATATTCCGTAAAGTGCGTATTTGGTAGTAGATTAGTTAAATCATTGACATATAGTATAAACAGAATCGGTCCGAGGACTGATCCCTGCGGCACGCCTGTCTTGACCTCAGCATAAGCGGACGACACTCTCCTCCGGCTATTAGAATGAAAACTATCCACCGTAACATACTGCCTGTGATCATTTGTAAATGAGTTCAACCAATCGAGAGGAACACCCCGTATGCCACAGTCAGAAAGCTTCCTAGAGAAAACTTGCGAATTAATGTAGTCAAACGCCCTGCTGAAATCAAGAAAGATCATCAGGGCACTCGCCCGCCTCAACCGCCACCAGCAGCGCTTCGCAGAACAAAGCGCTATCAGTTGATTTCCCCGCCAAAAAGCCGTGCTAATTTTTTGACAAAATACTGAGCCTGGATAAAAATGGCAGGAGACAAGACAAAAATGCATATTCAAAAATATTTTAAGATTCGGCCACAGGCCTGTATTTCTTAATAAAGTCTGACTTATCCTTTTTAAAAATGGGAACCACTCTATTGATTTTGAGGTCAGTTGGAAATTTTACTAAAGAAAAACTTAAGTTTATTAGATAAACTAAAGGCTTAACAATATATGTTCCCATTTTTTTTTATTAAACAGACCAGAATCTCGTCATGACCAGAAGTCCACACTTATTTTTCAGTTTTTTCTTTATAATATTCACAAGTTCATCGTCCGACAGAGCAGACATAAGAAAACTATCTCCGGATTTCCTCGTATAGTCCGATGTGCCCAACTTTTTATAATTGCTGTTGTTTATGGAATCAATTATGTCCAGCGGCGCTCTACTGAAAAACTCATTGAAATTTTCAGATACCAATCTGGAATCATCAGTTCTCACATCATCTACCACAATTGAAATATTCTTCAACCGACTGCCACTTCGACCGTAAAGATCAGCTAGTCTTCCATGCCTGTTTAGAAGGATTATCCGAGGAAAAAATTTTATTTTGATAGTAAGATTTTTTTGTGTTTCGTACTAAATTTATGTGTGACCTCTTCGCCTCAAGATAGCGAAGCCGCAACTCCGGGAATGACTTGGCGAGAAGAAAAAGGTCCCCTAAATCTGAGCTTGATTTTCTAATCTGCTGACTAACCCACCTTCTGTTGGAAGGTGTATTACATATACGCCTAGATTTTGAAAATCGTATGCACTATCTATATCATTGAAATACCACAGTTCCGACCAATCGGCTTCAATAAGATTTGCGAGATTCATAGGAATATGAATTAGACTAGAAAGTATCGAATATGTTACAATGAGCTACAATAGTTCTATGATCGGAAAAAGTATTATCAAGCACTTGATGATTGTATGGATGTTGTGTGTAAACGTCCGTATTTTTCAATTAAGTTGACTGACAACTTTGATTTTTTGATTTTGACTTTCGGTTTTAGATTCAACACTATAGCTTAAACTGTTCCATAGAAAGGATCCTGACTGAAAGGCAGACGGACAACGAATATGAATAAATAGTTTTTCGTCAGATTGCACTTTCGAAAATAACGGCGGAAAAGTATCGCTTTTTTGGTAGCATTTAATAAAATAGAATTTTGAAGTATGAAAATACGAGTCCTCTATTTCCAATTTAGATGGTTACTTTTCCTTAAATATGTCCCGAAAACGGAAACAATCGCTCGTTTCTTCAACAATCGTCTGTTATATGTCATGAAAGAAGAACGAAAAGCATTAAAAATCTAAAGCAGGAGCCATATACTCTCTACATGTTCGTTTTTCGGAAAGAACTTTGTACTTATTATCTTTTAATCATTCGGTAATGCACTCGTCTATTATTGTTCTGATGCCAGTCCGTTCGTGTTGAAAGTTTTTTCGGAGAATGATATAATCAAGCTGAGAGCCTGAAGGATATTTAAATGGCATGAAAATGGAATTGCCGGGCTAATTTACTAAAAGATATGAAAGTGTATTACCCCGGCATGTTTTTATAGAATATTTTATAACGAGTATCGCATATTCATTCATTTATTCTACACTTTTCTGAATTTCGTTCCCCCAGAAATGAGTGTATCTATCAATATAGAGTGCTTCAGAAAATTGAGCATAT
Organism: Cryptolaemus montrouzieri; assembly: GCA_013387265.2. Classification (NCBI taxonomy): domain Eukaryota; kingdom Metazoa; phylum Arthropoda; class Insecta; order Coleoptera; family Coccinellidae; genus Cryptolaemus; species Cryptolaemus montrouzieri. The sequence goes on from JABFTP020000103.1 coordinate 36,211,411, forward strand.
AAAGGAATTTCAAGGAAAGAGAAAGATTATTGTGTAGAACTAATTTTTTCAAAACAAGCAAAACTTACTATGTACATTCACCAATTTCTGTGGAGTATTGAATTTAGAGTAAGGAAAGAGACATTCTCGAAAAGATAAAATTAACCAAACTTAACCACCTCGGTAGCTGCACGGTTAGTGCGCAAGCATATTGGAACTGCTTAGTCGAGGCTCCTGGTTCGAATCTGGGGTCAGCTCATGGATGTTGTCCTTGAACAAAAAAGTACTGAATTTGAAAGAATCGCCTAAAGAGGGATAAGCTTCCGATGACCAGATAACTGGTAATCCTTGGCGCAGTTATCATTGCACGGTCTAGGAGAGTGGTTCGGAATCCACTGTAAACTGTAGGTCCAGCTGTGTAAATGGGCTAAGTTCCCGAGCACGTTGTTGAAAGATGCAAGCAAGCAAGCAAGTTAACCAAACTTCAGTTTTTTGATAATATGTATGGAATTGGTTAGGATGTTGGGGAATAAAATTCTATTTTCTAAATTTGTCATAAATACTTCACTTAATAGGGAGACGAAGATAAACCATCTAATCGTTGATATATTTTATTATTGAACCTGAAATAAGTTTCTTGGATACATAGATTTACAGCTGACATCGTTTCTTCTGAACACCTCAAAAAAAGTCTAGGGAACACTTCTGAATATCGATATATGGTATCCAGAACGATCAATATGGATGATTTTTTTTAAAATGAACACCTGCATGCTCCAAGCTGGGAGATCACAACGGGAAATATCCGGGGTTCTGGGAAGTAGCCCAAATGTCATAAACCGTTTATGGTCGCGTTTCAATGAAACAGGTAGCGTAAAAGAACGCCATACAGGTCGTTTCAGGATTACTACAGTCGCCCAAAAGATTTTTGGTAGTAGAAAGGTAGGTCACAGTTCTATTCAGTGATGAATCTAGATTTAGTTATTATCCCGATTCAGGAAGAATTCGAATATGGAGGTAACCTGAAAAGCGAAACCGTCTCCAGCATGCTCGAGAAGTTGTTAGACAGGGAAGCGGATCAGTGATGTTTTGGGAAGGTATACGCCTTGGTGGAAGAACTGACCTCGTTTTCATACAGAACAACCTCACGGGAAATTCTTACGCAAATGAGTTTAACCTGTAGTGGTACCGTATCTCTAAACAATGGGTCAAAATCCACTCTTCCAACAAGATAATGCCCCTCCTCATCGAGAAAGAGTTGTCTTGAACGTTCTTAATGAGAATGATATCGATCTTCTACCGTGGTCATCCTGCTCCCCAGATCTGAATCCCATCGAGCATGTGTGGGACACCCTAAAAAGAAATCTCCTGCGTCAAAACGTCTTCCATCATGAACAGGAGCTTCGATTAGCAGTTCAGGGGCTTGGAATGACTTAGGCCAAAATGTAATAGCCAATTTAATATTGAACATGCCGCGACGAAGCCAAAGTGTCATTAATAACAGAGGTGGACCTTTTGGGTACTGAAAAATATAGGTGCTTCCATATCGTTTCGAAAAAATTAGTTCAAGATTTTTTTTTGTGTTTTACCGAATTTCGTCATTTTCAAATTTCAATTTTTTTTTATGATAGGTGCTTTGAAGAAGTCAAATATTATTTTGTTTTCTTGAGAATACATTATATACAATACATCCTAACAAAAACCGAAAGATTTCTATAAATTCGAATCATCAAATTCATATTTTAAAGATATTGGTAAGTGTTCCCTAGACTTTTTGAGGTGTTTATATGAGTTGAGCTTAATGTACTATTGGATTGAAGTTGTTGATTAATTGTTGCTTTGACATCACGGCAGGGTGTAGACGGATATAGATTAATTATATGAAACGATAATACTTTATCATTTATCGGAATTTTAAAGAGATTTTGATTGGTTAATTCTATAGAGTTTTGTATTAGATTGTGTTGTATCAAATTTGGAATTATGTTATTCAAATATTTACATAATTTAGTAGCAGGAGCACGTACATGTGAAACAATAGGTCTCATGGTACAATCTATCTTGTGAATTTTGGGTAATGAGTATAAAATTGGAACTTTCGGATTCACAACAGTCAATTGCAACCCATCTTTTTGCAATAAATTCGTACAATTTTTAATTAAAGATATGACTTGGGTTTGAAATTTGTTAGTAGGATCAACATGTAATTCTATAAATTTTTCTGGAATACATAGTCTTTCTGATTTTTCCATATACATATCAGTTTCTAAAATTGTAATAGTGTTACCTTTGTCAGCTTTACAAAGGGATAAATTATGATCTTTAAGTTTTGTTTGTATAGATCTAACAATTGCTAATTCCCTATTGTATTTGGCCAATCTATAACGTCTAATAGACTTACCACAGACAACTTCTTCATATGCTTTAGCATCTATAACTTCTATTGTGCTAAGATTTAACATTCTTAAATCGTTGAAATTATTCATATTGGGACAATATTTCGAACCTTTCTCTAAAAGTTCTGTCCCTTTGAAAAGAATATTTGAAAAATATTTTATTCTAGGGTAAAATTGAAATTCTGGAGTGGGTTCACTATTAGTCAACAAGGAAGACTTACTGTTTTTGATGAGGTGTTTCAACTTATTCTGTTGTTTCTTGTATTGTTCATGGCACAGGTGCTTTATTTCTTCTCTTATATGCTGGTCGAGAAAGTTAGATGATAGGGGATGTAAATGGAAAGCCAATTCAGAATGTATTATTTCAAGATGAGCAGCCAAGTTGTCCCTCCTAGTGTACCATTTTCACATTTCCAGTTCAAACCATTTAATGTGTGCTGATTTTACTGTTTTAATATTCATGCGATTTGTGTTTGCAAAAGATCTTCTTTATGTACTTGGGAAAAACTTTAAACTTTGGGTACTGTTTATTAAACCAAAGGTGGTTGTTAGACATTTTGAATTTCAGTAATATCCGTCTGAAGAATGTTGCGAGTTTAATGTTTCTTGAATTTTTGATAATATGTATGGCATTCTCGCTTAACCCTTGGTGAAACATAATGAATAAATTATTCGTTTATCACTTGGCAAAGGTTTCACAAATATTTATCAAAAATACTCGACATATGTTTCGGATTGTTAGCCCATTATCAAGAGTAATTCAATTCTTAATTCAAAATGAGTGATTTTACTTATGTATAACGGCATTCACAACAGTAGGTGAATTGAAGTCTAGTTGGTCGTTGCGAATTGGCTGGTTTTTCCTATGATCGAACGTAATTTCAATAATCCTTTTTCCTTTATTACCTGGATGCATGAGTTCCATATTCTCGAAATCTATGAAATGATTTTCATTGAAGCAGTGGTTCGAAAAACTCGTAGAATTTTTATTTTTGAGAATAGATCTTTTATGATCTTCAACTCTCTTCTCGATGCATCTTCCGGTTTGGACTATATAAAATGTCCCTCACTCACTGCAGTGTATTTTATATACTCTGCTTTTATCCAATAATTTTGTTTTATCTTTATTATTAACCAATAATGAGCCCAAACTCTTCTTAATAGTGCTGATGGTGTTATTATTAATACTGTGTAATCTGTTACTTATTTTGTTTGTACTATTATTCAATTTTTTCGTTGTTAATAATATTTATGACATTTTCGCGCCTTCACGATGCCTTGAAAGCCTTTTATTAAATGATTGAATATCTTGAGCGAATTTAAGGCTGAAAGATCGCAAAGCTATTGCTTTCTGATCTATGTTTGATGTTCATTTAGGTTTTCCTGAAGAATTTTCAGTGCATATTTGATTAGATTAAGGTCAGGTAACTGTAGAGGCAGAGGCCAGAGCCTGATTTTTCAGAGCATCTACCTTATTATCTATACGGTATATTCGTGTTCTCCGCAAAAAAATTATCACCTATGTCGCCATGAAAATATTGTTGATTATATCTCTAATTCATGATGAATTCGGACAGAAAGCAAATCATAATTGTACTACCTGACTAAGCGTAATTTTCTTCTCGCTCCTGGGTATTTCATACGCGACGACAAAAAAATTTACGAATGCTACTCATGAGTTCAATGGAAATACAAATCCTACATGTGTTCTTGAGGAAGAGTTAACATAACGCATCAGAAAAAATACTTACGTCTTTGAGCCTTTTTTCAATTATTTCAATTGATGTGTTTAAAAGTTAGCTAGGTAACTGCTTGAATATTGATAATGACTTTCTCAGCCAATTAAGCTACTTGGCGGTCTTGAGCCACTGTTATTTCTCCAGCCTACCTATTAAGCCTCTTTCCTCTACATTTCCAATTTCTAAAATTTTGTTATGAGCTGAATATGAGGTGCCACTTCTAGTTGTAGCTTACCAGCATGTTTTCGAAAGACTCTTAAACCATTACAAAAGTGAAAATGCATCACTTACTTAAAATAAACAACTATAAATAACCTATGGTTCCAAGATATTCACAATGTAGGAAATTTCGTAAAATATCATATAACAACCTGGATTCTTTTTTATATTATATATTTATGATTAATAAACAGGCAAAGCCCTAACATTCAAATCGATACAAATCAGCTTGAAATATAGAATATAATTTCAATTTAGGAAGTATTTTCAATGCTTCATTTTAATTATCATTCCACTCGACAGTTCAATTGAATATTAGAGAACTCATTTGCATGTAAATTAAACATCTATTTGTTCTTTGTTGTATAGTTATTAGCCTTTTATTGGAAACGCCGATATTCATGTTTGAATAAATATCCAATTGAAAATTCTTTCAGTTTCACGACTGCAGAAAAGTTTCATCCATAATTCAAGGATGACGTCTAATTTCTAAATCGTTTCATATTAAAAATTATACGATCGGAAAAAATTATGATGCAAAAACTGCAAAAGCCGCTTAGTTGGATTGTTTTCCCGAGAGGCTACACCCCAAAAAAGTATATACTATAAATTCAGGAAAAATTTCATGAACCATGGTACATTCAACGTCCCAAGGAAACAGAATACGAAATGGTTGAAAATGTAACATGCAATATGAGAAAAATAACTATCCATATAACAAAGTACTTTTTGCCATGATATTATTCAATGTCATATAGTATCCATTGTTGTGAAGTAGCTTATTCAATATTAAGTATATACAGGGTGTCCAAGCGATATGGAACATTGAAACTATATGGAGAAAGGAATGAAGATTGAATAATTTTTGTTGTTGTCTTGTATATTATTCGAAATTAAATCTCAAAAAAAATATGTTCAATGCTGTGGCACTTCCGGTTATACCGGAAGTTGACTTCATCTTTGTTATTTCAAATGGCATAATGTATGTTTCTTTATTTTATTGTAGAAAATTAAATTCTGAACAATTTGTTCTTTTATCATTGCCACCTGGAATCAATCGAGAGGAAGATATGAATTTTTCAATCAGAATTTTGCGTATTTTGGTTGTCTCTTAGAAGGCATCATAAAAATACTAAAGATCATTTAATATCGATTGTTTCTAGTTCGTTATGAGTAAAGAGGCTCATCAAGCAGAATTCAACGCATTTAGAGGCTTTACGGTATACAGGGTGTTTCCAAAACGTGTGCCAAATCGTAGTACATTCAAAGGTACAAAAGTCCGTTTTTTCAAATTAGTCTACCTATTTTTGCATACACCATTTAACTCTTAATATTAATAGGAATAGGAATCGTTTTCATCTAATCATAAAAAAAGGACATGCTTCATTCAGTGAGCTATTTCTGTCAATTAGCAGATGAATTTCCTAACAAGTAACTGATGTACTCGAGAATACCTACTAGAAAAAGAGAAAAATGAGAAGTCAGATTCAATCCACTTCAATAGTAATTTATGTCGCATTTTATCTCTTGGAATTCTGTCGAGAATTTCTTTGATGAAGATTTTGAGTAGTTTCTTATATTGAGATATCGAAAGTCATTATTTGAAATATTTCCGGTCATATAATCTGCGAATTTCGGGGTCCTCGCGCAAAAAATCGTAATTTTTGGGATAAAATCGCCAATCAATCAAAAACGATGCATTTTAGGTATACGGAAACCTATAATACATCGACGCTTATCAATATTACTAGTTAAATGGTGTGTGCAAAAATAGATAGTATAATCTGAAAAATCGAATTTTCGTACCTTTGAATGTAGTACGATTTGCCACATGCTTTGAAACCACCCTGAATACCGTAGAGCCTCTTAATGTATTAAATTCTGCTGCATGAGCGTCTCTACCTAAAAGAGCTAGAAATAATCGATATTGAATGATCTTTAGTATTTTTATGATGCATTTCAAGAGACAACCATATATATATATATATATATATATATATATATATATATATATATATATATATATATATATTTATACTCCATTCAGCATATACAGGCTGTTTAGTGGAAACTGTTGAATATTCCAGGCATCATTACTCTGGAATCGCTACTTTGATTTGAGTGAAAATTTCAGGATTGTCAGTCACCTAGAAGACAGACTATTCACAGAGAAAATTCGTTCTCTCGTACAGAACGGTACTGTATATTAGTTAAGCAAAATTCTAAATACATCATCAGAACAAGAAAAGTTAGGTCTTTCAACATACCATCAGAACATTTTCATTACCCCTACGGTATTTCATTAAGAAAATATTCATTTTGGAATAATGTTAGTTTTCAGTCCAATCCTCAGGGACATTACTGAATACTAGGCGATTAATGTCTGAATTGATGTAAAGAAAAATTGATACAATTACACTTCATTAAATATGCTTTCATGAATGATTACTGTCAAATTTTCTAATCACAACAATCTAAATATTTCCTTTATTTTTATGTTAAGAAATTATTGGTCTTTCTATAATGTAGTAACCGAAAACGTGTAATATCTCTATTATCCAGGAACATACAAAGTGTTTCCAAATTCAGTGGGCACATAATGAATACGAAATGTCAGTTATTTATTCTGGTACATTTTTTTCTCTCAGTGTTAATATCATTTGAATTCCACTTCTTATGTAATAAGTGTTGCACCACGTATTTTGCCACCTGACAGATTATGCCTTTTCTATTTTCGAATCAAGAATATGCAGATATGGCATTCATTCATGGATTATGCAACGGAAGTGGCAATGCAGCTAGATCAGGATACCAAAAAAGTTTTCCCCTACGCAGATATCCGAACAGTTAGACTTTTCCTCGAACTTTTCTGTTTCTACAAAAAAATGGAACTTCGCCAAACAGTTTGAAGCTAGAAAAAGCAAATATTTAGCCGGCTAATGAAGTATTCTAAGCTATCGAAAATAACCCGCAAACGAGTTCAAGAAAAATCGCTTTTGATCTGGTGTTAACCCAAACAATTTGGCGAGTTTTGAAAAATATCATTATCAAAAGGTATAGGAACTCCAAGAAAATGACTACAACTTCCGTTTGACCTTTTGTCGTTGGATTCTTCGACATCAGCCACATTATTCAGCGATGAGGCCACTTTTACGAAAAGCGGTGTATTCAATTGGGCAATTCATATTGGCACAGGAAAATCCTAGACTAACACGCCAAAACCATTTTCAACATAGGTTTTCGGTGAATATTTGGTTGAGAATGGAGACATTTACCTCCTTCAGAATATGCTACCAAATTTCCTGAATGGAATTGAAATACGAGAAATCTATTTCCAACACGTTTGGGCTCACCCCCACTTCACTAGCAATGTAGTTTGAATAACACTTATCCTAACTGGTGAATTGGTCGAGGTGGACGGATAAGTTGGCCACCTTGATCACTGGATTCGAATACGCTCGATTTTTTCTCATGGAGCTATTTTAAAGATAATGTTAATCAAGTTGAAATACTGTCGAGAGAACATTTGATCCAAAGAATTACGGATAGTTGTGATATTGTAAGAAATAATATGGACCTAATTCGAAGATCCAATGGTAGCATTGTAAAAAGAAGAAAGAGAATGCATTGAGCAAAGAGGAAACCAATTCGAGCACCTGATTTGAACCGACTATCGGTAAGTTTAGGTACCCTATTTCATTCTAATTTTCCAGCTGTGTTCTTTCCATGCGTTATTGGATAAAATTGCACTATTTGTTTCCAAATCCAAATGAGAACAATGCCATAATCAAAACTATCATTCACCCGAATTATCGTTATGTTCTTATTTAATTTTGAAATGTCGTAGAGATAATTTCTTTTCAGTCTTAAATTTTTTCTTTTCTCTTGAACCTCAGAGTAGATATTAGACCGAATTGACCAAAAAGTATTCAGTATTAAAAACTCACCTCTTCTTCACAAAAATCTCGAGGTGTGAGAAGAATGTGTTTCATACGGTCTCAAACGATCTTTTAAGATTTCAAACTGGATCACACTGGATATTTTGTTGAAGCACTATACTGAATCTTGTTTTTCACTTCTGTCCCTACGATCCAAAGTGCCAGAGGACAAATTGAACGAAAACATGTTTTTACGAAATATCAAATTTTTTCCACACAATACTCAAGGTGTGAAAAATGTGTTTTATGTTGTTTCGATCATCCACATTTCTAGTTTACAATTATCCATGCATTTTTTTATTCTACTGATATATAGGGTCATTTGGGCATTTACCCGAAAACACAATGACTTTTCCAATCTGGTCCGGGTTTGGGACGAAATCAGAAACCTTGTATGATAGACCTCATCAGTTGAATTCTCACTCTCCTCTTGAATCACCCTGTATATATAGGAGTTTGAATCCCGACGAGTTTCCCTTATATCTATTCCTGCAGTCAAAGCGATTTCAGGAAAAAATATAAATCCATCACCCAGCAATTAATACCACTGCCAGGCAATGATTATAATCAAAACATATCCTGGAATTATAATATACACACACCACAAAAATTGTAGCATCACCTAGTATTTTGAATTCCACAATCGATTAAGTATCTCTATCACAGTTTCTTTGTCAACATATGTTTTTGAACATATGAGGGGAAAAAATCTTATGTATGTAGTAACATTTGTTTCCATATGATCTCAAACACGTCTGAAACAAGAATGAGTTTGAAGTGGTAAGAATTGTAACACTTTGAGTGGAGGGGCGAAGCCAACGTTACGTGGCTAACTCACTGAATGTTAACCAAAGCACTATTAATCGCTACAACGAAACAGGGGAATATGGAAGAAGGGCCGGACAGGGAAGAAATCGGATAACAACACCAGTTGATGATCGTTGGCTTCGTTTAACTGCACTAAGAGTTTGGCATTGTACGGCTTGAATGCTACGAAATGAACTTGCACTTTCCAGAAATGTGCATATTTCATTGCAAACTATCAGTAACGGCTCAGAGGCGAAGATATTAGACCAAGGGTGGCTTCTACCGGCCCGCGCCTCACCAGAGAGCATCGAGTTGCAGGACTCCAGTTTGCGAGGGAACATGCAAATTGGAGTATTCCAGAATGGTCGAATGTTCTCTTTTCCGACGAGTCTAGGTTTTGTCTAGTATCAAATGATAGACGGAAACCTGTAAACAGACGACCTGGGAAACGGTATCAGCTATGCAATTTCCGGCTAACCGAAAACTTCGGAAGGGGTTCAGTAATGGTTTCTATGGTCGTACTGAGTTAGTCCTCGTGAATAATGGAAGAATGACAGCGGCCAGATACATCGCAGATATGCTTGAGCCCCATGTTGTACTCATGAGCTCATTGATTGGCGAAAACTTCATTTATATGCATGATAATGCTCGGCCCCATTCAGCTAGAGTAGCTTTTTGCGAAATGCCGAAATTGATATTTTGAGATGGCCAGCCAGAAGTCCCGACTTGAATCACATAGAACATGTTTGGGACAACATGGAGTGGCATATTCAGCATCGTAGAATGAGTATACTCCAACAACTAGAAAATCTGCGTCCTGAAATTTGGAACTTACTGACTCGAGAGTACATACAAAATTTATTTGAGAGGATTCCAAGACGTATACTGGCAGTAATTAGTGCCCGGGGAGAAAACACTCGATTTTGAAAATGATTAGTAACCATTCGATGGTAGTTGATTTGTCTCTTCGCGAATGTTTGAAGATGGTAGAATTTTTTAATTTTTCATTAACTCCAAAATTGTTGATATTTTCCATCATAGACTCATCTCTTTGAATGATTTATCATATTTGATTTGATTTATCTTATTTCACACTTCTGAAAGTTACCAAGCGACTCTTGAATGACCAACCTGAAAGTTTATATAGTATTGTCGTGAAAGTAGGTTGATGCGACAATTTTTGTGGGGAGTGTATTGGGATAACGTTAAACGTTATATATAAAATACAGTATTATCAGCCAATGACATAAATCAAATCAACGAGTAGTGTCAGAGGCTTTCTCCCCTGGAAAATCCAGTGTACGGACCTTAGTCAACTAACACAGAATGTTATTCATTCATAGTTTTCCTTTTGTGAAGTAATAAACGATCGAATAGATTACTGCTTTGAACATAAATGATAAAATTGTCAGCTAATGAAATTACATTTATAAATACAAATGAATAAAATATAAAATGAGATTTTGAGCAGTATAAACTAAAAAGAAAAGCTATGACTCTGTCTCTTTTTCTTTTCGGGAAGAAACCCACGAAGATTATTACAAGATTTGATGTCTGTTATCTTCTGTAACTGTTCAAATAAATTTTTCTTCAGACCTAAAATATCAATGTTTTTGTGAAGATTCCTAGGAATAACATCCTTTATTTTTTTTTTGAATTTCAAGTTGGAAAGATAAGCACTGGTTGAAAGTTTCCACATATAATTCGTATTTGAATTGTGGAGGCCGTTACTTGATGTAGATCCATGATATAAATGAGATAAAAAACACAAGGTTTAACTTTAATCTACACTTTATTTGAAAAAATTCGACGACGTTTCGCTGACACAGCAGCTTTATCAAGAATGAAAAACAGAATGAAGAGTATGGTATTATAAACAAATCGTAGAACAAGTTGGATGAATAACAGGAAAATCCACACCGAGCCATTGTACAGTTAGTATGAAAGGTAATAAAAACTAATTAAACAAGTTAAGTAGGGGTGAGTAATTCACATCTACCTGTTCATTCAAAAGCTTGTCCGAATGTTTGTATCTATTTATTTCTAATGCTTCTAGGAGATCTAATTTTGAACTTTTTGATTTTATATGTAATATGTCAAAGTTTTTATTGAATGAATGGTTTTCTTTTATTAGGTGGTTTGAATAATTTGAATCAGATTTATTTTTATAGAAGCTACGTTTATGTTCAGATGTTCTTATGCCAAAACTCCTATAGGTCCTACCGATATAAATTTTATCACAAGAACCGCAATTGAGTTTATAGATTCCTGATTTACTTGATTTTTCAACACGAGATTTATCATTTTTAATATGTTTACCTAAGTTATTAGAAGTTTTGAAAAGTTATATTAAGATTTTGTTTGACGAGAAAGGATTTAATATTTGTACTTGCAGAACCACAGAATGTTAAACTGTTGAATATTTTATAGTCTTTATGAATAGGATATACTTCATTTATTGCTTTCTGATACAGTTTTTACGAATGATTAGATCTATCATATCCGGATTATATGAATTATTAATGGCTATCTGTTTGATGATGTTTAACTCTTTATTATAATCTTCTACTGATAAAGGTAAATTGAGTAACCGATGTACCATGCTGTTTAAAGCTGCAACTTTGTGTTGAATTGGATGTAATGAGTAGTTATGTATAATTGTATCAGTATGTGTTGGTTTACGAAAGACCGAAAAAACATGATTATTATTTTGTTTAGTGATTTTTAAGTCCAAAAATTAATGGAATCGTTCTGTTCAATTTCTATCGTGAATTTAATGTTCAAATGGATGGAATTAATGAAATTAAGAAATAAGTCTAATTGACGAGTAGTTCAATGAAACATACTAAGATCTCCTCAACATATCTATACCAATAAAGAAATTTGGAAATGATTGGATGTGTATGAATTTTCTGTTCAATATTATTCATAAAATCTCTGCTAAAGTGGACTCAAAAGTTTCCCATGATCAAACCATTTTCACTACTGTAATAGATGTTGTCGAAAGAAAAATAATTTTGTTCAATGCAAACGTCCAACAGATTCAATATTTCTGATTCAATTATGTTGAATGAATTAATATTGAATCTGTTGGACGTTACGTTGCAAGTACAAATATTAAATTTTCGAACAAAATAATCAGTAAACATATTAATTTGATCAGAATCTTAAACTATTCAACAAACAATTTCAATTTTTTCAAATAAAGTGTAGATTAAAGTTAAACCTTGTGTTTTTTATCTCATTTATATAATTCTTAAGCGAAGCACTAAAAGTCGCTTCAAGAACCTTTCAAATTGAACAGCTTGTACCTCGACTACAACTACTACAAGTAGTATATCTTAGAATGCTCAATTGGCTTTCACTAAAATTTGGTGAAATTTGACTGCTTTAAATTTTCAGTGGTTTGTGTACCTTGTCCATTGATGAGTTAAAATTTGTGAAAATACGCATAAAAAATTTAATCAACTTCTCGGATCAGGCAGTTCAATTTCTAAATTGTACAGCTGTGATCTGATCACGTATAGACACGGAATGCTTTAATTCACTTCTAGTAATTGATTATGTCCATTCACGTGCACTCTGAGTTCATAGTGTCTCTTGGGAGTGATAAACACAACATCCAGGGCACCTCAGGAGGACTGCGCCAGTATATGCGACAATTTAATTTGGCTTGAATGCGGAACGATGATGCACTGCTTGCAATAACCTGAATTGGAAGGATACAACAGATGTCCTACGAACTAATTGCTACATAAATTTTTACTAACGGATATGATATTCATTTTCTATTATCACTTACATGATGAATTATTCTACGAAAGTTACGAACTCAGCTGGCAAATAAGCTTCCAATCATAGATCAATTCGGACGATTAATTTTGTTTTGAATATTGAATATCACCACAATCACAATCATGAATCACGCAATCCAAGTTTTATCAATTGTTTTTGAGATAATATTGCAACAGAAAAATCACATTAAATATATTCGGACGACTAATTAGGAATATGACTACCCCTTAAATTAATTAGAGAGAAACATATTCTAGGCTAAGCAAGAACATTCTGTCAAAAATGTACCGAAAATTGATCAAAGAAACAAAAGAACTTTTATTTCTCATCCGAATTTATTACATCGCCATCAAAGTAGGCCGAAATAATATGTTTACGCCAACGAATAATCCAATGATCAAAACATTTTTCAAATTCTGTTTTGTGGATACAGGGTAACTTAAATTCGATGTATACAGGGTGTAACATAATAGTATGTCACAACTTGAGTTTTGAGCAAATTTAAGACAAAAAGTTAATATAATTATAGCTCCGCAAAAGCTTCGTTACGGAGCCACAAGGTGTTGAAATTTCCAGAAAAATTTGGTTTTTTCTTCGAAACTCCTGCAGTTTTTGAGATATTCAGCCAATATTTGGAATGCAAGCTATTTTTTACAACCTCCATCATCACACGTCCTGAATTTTGACTTGAATGTACAAGGTGTTTCATTTCCGGAGCCATGTCTTATTTTGCCCTTTCATACTTTTTGCAGTACGGCACTGATCAGGGTACAATCAATTTTCGTCATCTTCGTGCAATTTAGAAATTTTTTCGAAATCTGTAATTTTTTCGTATCTCCAACAGTTCTCGAGCAAAAATTATTGAACAATTGTATGCATTCGCTGAATTGAAAGCACTTCTAATTAATAAAATGAATAGTAGACTTCGATTTTTTTTCTTTTATTTATTTATTTTGAAAGTAGCTCAACTTGAAACAGTGTCTGATCGAACTGTTCATTGAATTATTGATTAGTTTTAAGAGTTATTACTGTAAAAAAATGGCTAATTTTACTAACGCCGAATTGGCTGATATCCATTACATGTACGGTCTCGCTGACGGAAACACAACAAAAGCTAAGCGATTATATCAGGTGCGCTTTCCAAATCGAGTAACACCAGACCAGCGAACATTTTCAAATATCCACAAAGGTTTGAGGGAAACAGGTACTTTTACTGCAAATAATCATTTAAAAGGTGCAACTCAAACTATGAGAACTCCAGCTATTGAGGAAGCAGTTTTGAATTGTACTGATTTGACTCCTCAGGTGAGTACAAAAAAAAATTGGAAAACAGTTGAATATTTCACATGTTCTAGTTTGGAGGATTTTCCACGACTTTTTATTGAACCCGTTTCATATTCAACACGTCCAAAATCTACTTAATCGAGATTTTCCTTCAAGACTGAATTTCCGAATTTGATTGAAGAAACTCTTTCGTTATTGACGAAGATACCGAAATAGAGATATAGAAATTTTTTTATATGAATCCATCCACATCAAGAAAGGAAATCTTCTCTAGTTGCTCCCCGTGTATTTCCATCGCAAATACATAGATCATATTTGCATATTCTTCATTACTGAAAGAATACATTTTTAGTTCGAGGAATTTCAAATCAATAATTATCTACCGTCAAAGATATTCTGACTTTCATCAAAAGTAACTAAACATTCTCAATAATCATTTTACTATGGTTACGAATATCACCTTCTGTATGGGGAGATATTTATTTCATTCCATCTATTGTAAACTGCAGAATCGGTCTCGTATGTCGAAAATTGTGATTGCAGGATAAGTAAAGATCAAATTTTTGAATCTTGATATCTCCCAGGTTAAAACGATTGGGACCGTGCTGTTCCCGCTAATTTTTCTTAGAACTCCTTCAGAAATCACCTCCCTAAGTTCGTCACAGAACTTGAGGGACACGCGTGAAGTAATTAAACTCATGAAAATCAATATTCGGTTTAAAATGATTTCATCAGTTTCTATGATTTCTTCACCTCCAAATTTAATGCAAAACTTTAATAGCACCCTCTCAAACAAAAGCCTCCACCCTGGTTACAAAATTGCTTCATCGATAAGCTGGCAAACTAACAAACAAGGCATAATTTCCATCGTTAGCAAACCGATTCGCGTATCCGAGTAATATGAGGTAACAATTAATTGAAAGCTGTGAAAGACGCGAATCAGCCAAAGTATATGATTAATGAACGCGTGCGAAGCCTTCGAAACTAACGAGAAACTAGCGAGAAACCAACGTGTTACCGATCTCTGAAAGAACAGTGATGATTTCGGGCCTTTGAGCAATTTGCATTTAATTCGCTGAAACAGATAGCTCTGTCTTTTTCAGGTAAAATTTGTCTTCTTTGATTCGAGAAGTGTCGTTTGTCGAGACATATTAAATTTGCGCCACCATTTTGATGGGGTTTCGTGATTCAAAAGGAGAAAAACCGACAAAATCACTTTCTTGCTTGTTTGTCATGATATTTCTTTTCAGAAACGCGTGGTTTTATAATTAATACCGGACGCTTGGCTTTAATAACTCTGCGAACTGTAAGAAAATGTTAACATTTAAATTGATGCCATTAAAAATATGGATGGCTGGTTCATTACACAAATTCATAATAATTAAGTCTTGAGAATTGTCAGTCATTGGTTTTAATTTGAGCAGGGAAACGTATCAGATTCTTTATTTTACTTAGAAATTGAACCTGTTTATTTGAACCAATTGAAATATCATCTATTTGACGGTAGCTCCTTGATATATTGTTTCCCAATCATCTGTAAAAATATCTGCTGCTAGAGGGCAATCGAATGATTAAATTCATTGTTTAGAAGATATAGATTAACTAAGAAATATTTTTAAAATGAGTGAGTTTCTGAAAAGTTGCTAAATTCCTCTTCCAATATCATTAAATTCAATGCGGTGAATGTACAGCGTGATATCAGCAAAACACTTACAGGATGTCAGTATGGCAGTTTTCAGTAGAAATATCGCTCGAAAACTAGAATATTATCATCAATTTACTCTGGAAATAACCCCTAACTCTCTCATTTTAATGGTGAACCCCTACTATATAGGGATATCCACCGGGACCGTCAGTTAAAAACTTTTTGAGTTCCAATTACAATATCAAGCTGAAATTTTATACGCGGCCATAACTGGCAATTTCCAATTGAAGTGAAATATTTTCGAAGTGATACCATTTCCGGTTATACCGGAAGTGAGTCATCACTTAGTTATTTCAAATAGCAATCTACCTTTTTTATTATACATCTAGAACCGACATTTGAGCAAAGCATAAAATACCCAAGTTGTTGGTACTTATCTGTCAAAACTTTCGACAGATTTAATTAATTTTGTTACAAACTCGATTTTTGAGGAACATTTAAAAAAATTGTAGCTCGTAGATCTTTTGCACTACAGACACAATTTTTACTTGAGTGGATAGAAGAAGGATCTAGGAATTTTTCAAGCAGTCTACACATGTGAAATGTTCATTGCGTTGTTTTGTATGATTTTTTCAAACAGCAATAACACAATTTTTTCAAATGGCACGTGCCAATTTTTATATCGCCATCAGATGAAGCGTCAAATTTCAGATGGAATTGTATCAGCATTTACTATACCCATCTCTTATAGTTCCGAAATAATTTGGGAATATATTGAATTTTGATGATTTTGCAAGAACGAACCGAGAATGCTTTGAAATATTTGAATCAAGTAGCTGAACTGGCTACGCGCACCTGACAGGTGCCTAAAATTAATGTACTTGTCACTTCGTTCATTCGAATTTGATATTTCAACAAAAATTGTTGGTAATTTGAAGTGAAAATTTTTGGAAAACACCAGATTGATAATAAAATAGCTGATTATTCAAATGAAGAAATGTTTAATCTTTTAATTCCTTTAATTCTGTTTTAATTCATGGTGAATGTCAAAAAGTGGTGGATAGAACTTGCAGGCAATTCAATAACCAATTTCCAAATTTGGCGCCTATGAGTAAAACGAAATTTCGAAGGATTAGAAGCAATTTTCTGCAATTTGGAGGAACAAAATATATAGAAACTAGAATAACAATTCTCGAGGACGACGACAATCAAATTATTACGCTAGCGTATTTTCGTATTTTTTCCACATGCGTCCATTCAGTCAGCAGCAATGGATATTGAATTGAGTTATGCTTCCATTCAAAGGATCCTCAAGAAATATAACATGCACCCGTATTCTTTTATCAGACTACAAAAATTGAAAACAAGTGACCTTCCCAAGTGGCTAAATTTCTGTGAAAATTTATTAATTCGGCTTCAAGAAGATGAGACAATTCTGCAAAAAATTATGTGGTCTGTTGAAGACAAGTTCAATGAAAGTGGAATAACCAACAAGAGAAATCGACATTTTTGAGCCACAGAAAATCCACATTTCATTGAGGTTATTGATTTCCAGAATGAATTCAGCGTGAACGTTTTTGCAATTTTAATGTATGATTTGTAGGCTTATCACATCCATGAGGAAAATCTTAATGGACAAAGATATCTGGAAATTTTGAGAGGAATATTATCAAACTTTTTAGATGGATTACCCCGTAACATTCTGAGGGATTGCTATTACCAAATGGATGGTGCACCAGCACATAAAACACGAGCTGTAGATCGGCAGCTAATAGAAATGTTCGAGAATAGATGGTGGGGTAATCAAGGACCAAATTTATGGCCTCCGCGTTCTCCGGACCTGACGCCCCTTGATTTTTATTTATGGGGCAAAATCAAGAGGGAAGTGTATCTTATTTCTGTAAGAAGTAAAGAAGAGTTACTAGAGCGCATTCATTATGCTTTTCGTAATATTAATCCTGAGGAAATTAGGAGGGCAATTCATCATACTCGTATACGAGCTGTCAAGTGTATCGAGCAAAATGGGGCTCATATTGAACATTTATTCAGATCGTAAATTAGTTTTCTCCCATGATGTCTGCTATCATTTATTCGTATTAATGTAATTATCTTCGATGATTGGTTTTCGTTTAGTTCCTACAATTTTTGTTTATACGAATTGTAGAAAATTGCTTCTAATGCTTCAAAATTTTATTTTACTCATGGACGGTAAATTTGTAAATTGGTTATTGAATTTCCTGCAATTTCTACCCACTACTTTTTGACATTCTAAAATGAATTAAAAAAAGATTAAATATATTTTCGTTTGGATCACCAGTGGTTTTATTCCAAATGTGTTGTATTTCATGGATATTTTCAATCTGAAATAACGACAATTCTTGTTGAACTATCTAATTTGAATGAACGAAGTGACAAGTACATTAATTTCAGGCACCTGTCAGGTGAGCGTAGCCAGTTCAGCTACTTGATTCAAATATTTCAAAGCATTCTCTGTCAGTTCTTGCAAAATCATCAAAATTCAATATATTCTCAAATTAGTTCGAAACTATAAGAGATAGGTATAGTGCATGCTGTTACAATTCCATCTGAAATTTGACGCTTCATCTGATGGCGATATAAAAATTGGCACGTGTACTTTGAAAAAATTGAGTTTTGCTGTTTGAAAAGGCCAAATTGAAAAAATCATACAAAACAACGCAATAAACATTTGAAATTTGCAGATTGCTTAAAAAATTCCTTGATCCTTCTTCTATCCACCCAAAAATCGAGTTTACACCAAAAATAATTAAATCTGTCAGATAAGTGCCAACAACTTGGGTATTTTATGCCTTGTTCAAATGTCGGTTCTAGATGTATAATAAAAATTGTAGATTGCCATTTGAAATAACAAAATGATAATCCACTTCCGGTATAATCGGAAACAGTATCACTTCGAAAATATTTCACTTCAATTGGAAATCGCTAGTTATGGCCTCGTATAAAATTTCAGCTTGATATTGTAATTGGAACTTAAAAAGTTTTTAATGGACGATCCTGGTGAGTATCCCTGTATATTCTAAATTGAAATTCAATTTCAAGTGATTTTCTTGTTGTCTAAAGGGCTCTGCATACAAAATCAACAAATTTCAAGAAATTTTGGCATTTCGTATATTAAAGCATCACGATCAGAAATCAGGAATGATAAAGGTACCATCTCGGATGACATTTGAAAATACAAGGTGCTTTATGTTAAGGGGAATATCGAATATTGAAAATTATATACCTTCAATAACAATATTGAGTTAATTAATAATAATGAATACATAATACCCTAGGTGGGTAGAGTACAAAATTCATAATCACACTCTATTTATACAACATCAGACATCCTCAAGGATTCTGGGGGAGGCAAAAAACTGACTAACGACGTAGAACACCCAAATCAAAACCTCTATATAGCAACTTTCAACACCCGTACATTGAGAACACAGGATCATCCACAAGAACTGGAAAAGTAATTGTCGAAAATAAAGTGGAATGTAGTAGAACTGTCAGAAACAAGGCTGCCATGAGAAAAATGCATAACTCTAAATTCAGCAGAAGAAAATTCACATCCAGGAGGTGTAGCTATTCTCATAAATAGAAGAAAGAAACAACTGATTACGACAATGAAGAGTATCTCAATTAGAGAACTTTACATTGTTCTGAAAATCTCGAACCGTTACTTTCACAGGTCATCCAAGCCTCTGCTCCAACAAGATCAGCTGAAGACAAGCTAGTTGAATCATTCTATGAAGATATAACCTGAACCTTTGTAGAAGAAAAACGTTAAACTCGATTCAGCTCAATTATCGGTGATTTCAATGCGAAGGTGGGGACAAAGGTGGATGTCCACGAGAACATTGGAAAATTTGGCATTGGCGAAAGAAATCACCGTGGCGAACAGCTCATAAACTTCCTACAAAAAGAAAGTTTATTCCGTATGAACTCCTATTTTCAGAAGTCAGAAAAGAGAGAGTGAACATGGAAAAGCCCAAATGTCCAGTAAAAAAGATATTGTCACAGATGTTTCAGTTTTGAACAACTTCAGAACTGGAAGCGATCATAGACTGGTCAGGGCAACGATTTGAGTAAACACCAAAATCGAGAGAACTAAAATGATATTGAAAACAAACCCCACTAAACTCGATCTGGAGTAAATTCAAGAGCTATATCAAAATGATTTCGTGAAAATATTAGACCCAGCCTTGCAGCTAAAGGGCTCAGAATTAAATGAAATGACGAGAAAAATAACAAAGCGCATTGAACCGGCAACAAAGAAGGTGAGCATGCAAAGGAAACAACAAAGAGACAGTAAAATGAGTGAGGAAACCCTTGAATTGATGAATAGAAGAAGACAGATGAACAGAGACCATACAGAAAATAGTAGCTCGTTACTAATAAAGCTGAAATGATTAGAACAATTGAAGGCTTTTACGAAGAACTCTAGAGGTTAGAAGTTCCAATACCTCCTGATGTCAAAGGATATAACAGAAATAAAGTCACAAATGTTAACGCTGATGGCCGATATCACAGCAGAAGAAACAAAATCTGCACTGAACCAGCTCAAAATGGGAGATCCCTGGGGAAGACCGCATTACCTACAAAGTTCTGAAATTTGGAAGTGACGTCTTAATCCAAGCAATGG
The DNA here is from genome assembly GCA_013387265.2 of Cryptolaemus montrouzieri. Taxonomy (NCBI): domain Eukaryota; kingdom Metazoa; phylum Arthropoda; class Insecta; order Coleoptera; family Coccinellidae; genus Cryptolaemus; species Cryptolaemus montrouzieri. Next base: position 36,231,879 of record JABFTP020000103.1, read on the forward strand.
GGGTGCTTTTCGATCGATGCTTAGAAGAAGGAAAAATTCCAGATACATGGCGTAGTTCTGAGGTGATTTTAATATTCAGAAAAGGCAACAGAGACGACATAAGCAATTACCGCTCGATAAGTCTCCTGTCACATCTTTACAATTTGCTAACGAAGGTAATAACTGTCCGAGCAGGCAGGATTCAGAGAAGGTTTCAGCAACATCGACCACTTACAATCCATTCAAATTCTGATAATGAAATGTTGTGAATACAATATTAACCTGCATTTGGCTTTTGTAGACTTCAGAAAGGCCTTAGATCTTGAAGAACGTTGGATCAAACGATGCAGATACACAACTCTCTTGGGAAATATCTACAAAGGCGCCACATTGAGAGCGTGGGTCAACGAAGAGACGCAAATGAAAGACATTCCAGTTAAGAGGGGAGTAAGATAAAGGGATACCATGTCTCTCAAACTCCTTACTCTCGCTCTAGAAAACAATTAAAAAAACTCGAATGAGGTATCAATGTAGATGAAAACACCTGAATCATCTCCGGTTCGTCAATGATGTGATCTTGATCAGTTCAAACGAGGAAGATTTAGGAACTATTTTAACTCAACTGAACTGAACGTGGAATCCAAGTAGGTGGGCCTTCATATGAACTTTAGTAAAACAAAACTATTAACCAACAACGAAAATCAGGTGAGAACAGATAATCAGCTGATAGAAAAATTGGAGACTACATTTATATCGGTCATGTTATAAAACTAGGAAAACAAAATAGATTGCTGAAGTGAAAAGAAGAACCCCACTTGGATGGAGAACGTTTGGAACAATGAGTAACATTTCGAGGAGTAGAGATGTTCCCATCTCCTTATGCAGGAAAGTGTTCGACTCCTGCATTCTTCCCGTCATGACCTATGGCCTAGAGACTGTGACACTAGCTGAGAAAAGCGCAGAAATGCTGAGAGTTGCCCAAAGATATATGGAAAGGAGCATGCTGGGAGTGACTTTGAGAGGCAGAATCCAGAACGTAGAGTTAAGGAAAACAACCTTTGTTACAGATGCCAGATAGACTGGTGCACTGAAGGCCTACATCAAGCAAGAGAGGCATTGGAAGACCACAAAAACGATGGGTAGATGACCTCAGACAATACGTAGGCTCCAACTGGTATCACCACGTAAGGACAGGGAAGAACGAAAAAAGTTGGGAGAGGTTTACATTCAGCAGTGGATGACTGAGAGCTGATATGATGATGATGAGGATGACATAACACTTAATAATTATTCGATTAATTTCGCACATGGAATATTGAATCTTTCTTGGGAAATCCCTACTCAAATTGGGAGGAATTTCTTTTATTATCTTTATATTTCATATCTAACATGGAAGAGAATAGTCTAAACTACAAAAATACTACGCGAAGATATTCTTTCCCGAAATGAAATCAGTAAAACTATTTTTCCTTACAATTTTGAACGAAATTGAAATTATCCACTTCAATTGGCGCGCAGTGTACTTCCAACACTCCTCAATCACATTCAAAAGATTTCCATCAAACTGAAATATTTTATTCATATTTCATTGATATTTTTAGGTTTCAATTACTAAAGACTACCTGAGAAATATTGAGTATGTTAGCAAGCATCGAAAATATTGGGTTTTGTGAACATCATTTTAAGTGTATAGTTGTTTCTAGTCCCAAATTACCCAAGTTAATAGCCCGTATCCTAATTCAACGTTTCAATCGAATCTTAACAAGATTGTTTTGAAACAAAGTAACAACGCCATTCGTGATTGAGTATTCATAGGGCACACCTGAAGCTATTCCATATATGGGGAGATGGGCCTAAGTATCCAATTCCGTTATATCAATAGAGGCGGAAAAGGTCTTTACCGACAAGCCTTGCAGAAAGAAATCTTATGCAAATTCGTTTGCTCGGCTAGAGGTTGTTATAGGATCTAACACAGAGTCGAGGTGTATTTCACGAAATGTCCTGCCAATGTTATACGCATACATATTTCAAGCAACATTGCTAGTAACAACCTGTTGATTTTCTGATGCCGGCTGTAAGCTTAAACGGAATAATTTCAAAGGTTTAGATATTTATGTGATTCGTAATATTTATTATTAATTGTACTGTAATTTGAAAAACGCAAAACTGATAACTAGTATAACATTAATACAGAAATTTTGACAGAAAATTACCCATTTCTTGGAAAACTCAATTTTGATCAAATTAAATTGATATTATGAAAATCGACAACGTTTACTTTGTTATTTAATTGTCTATGGCTTCTTTTATTGGCAGGAGCGGAGTATATAGTGGGGACAGCTGAATCGATCACAGCGCTCGATGTGGTCAAGTTATCGTTAAATCATGCTTTTATCATAAATAAACAAGTTAACATTAAATGAAAAATGATCCATAATAGTTGTTGTGTTGTTGATTGCAAAATACAGCTAGAAACAGTAAATGTAAATCTTACACATTTCCAGTGGCCAAGTGGAAATAAATGGATGGAAGAAATAAATGGATAAAAAATAAATGGATAAATGATGTTAAAAGAAAAAAACAAAGTAGTGTGTAACATTATTCAGTAACAATGCAACCAGGGTAGTGTATGTTCATATTACGATTCGCAATTACATTGTCATTAATTTTTCATTTTATTTCTGAAAATCATATTAACAATCAACACTTTTGCAATTTTCATTATTGTAGTTGTCATGTATTCAATTTGTTTACATTTCACAGGTTAACCCCATGGGATTCTAAACACTCCTTTTAGTTATTTATAAACATATTTACAAGCTTTTATTTAACTTGCAATGTATGTATGTTTGTATGTTCGGGTGAAATCTTAAAACTCAATTTTAAGGGACTTGATCTCAACCAACTGGGCTGAAATTTTGTATACACGTTGAGTTTGGATGACAATGCATGATTAACTATGTGACGTCATTCTAAATCCAACAAGGCGGTGGACCAATTAATCTTAATGCAAAACGAAATGGCGGATAATTTTCTTTTATTCGTTCCTACAATATGGGTACCAAATGAAAGATTGCCAAGAATAACTAAAAATGAAATTAAGTTTAAAAATTCTTTAAAACAACCTTTTATTTAAATGCGCCAAATAGAAAAAAAATTAACTTTCGCACTAAATCTTTTACTGTTAACTTATAACGTCATTTCAAATTCAACACATTTGACACAATTTATATGTTATGCCTATCTGTTAATATTTCAAACTGATAAAGTAAATACGAGTACTTATATCTCGCGACAAGCTTTTATATTATAACATATAAATTGTGTCAAATGTGTTAAATTTGAAATGACGTTATGAATAAACGGTAAAAGTTTTAGTGCAAAAGTTTATTTTTCTCTTTTAGCTCATTTAAATAAAAGCTTGTTTTCAAAGAATTTTTTCTTTAATTTTTTATACACACTTTTTCCATCGTAATGAGTTTTTCAATTCAAAAACACGATCACAGATTTTTATAACACATATTTATTTTAAATTCATTTTTGAAACAATTCACTGTTATTTATACGGATCTTTCACATGTCATACCATTGCCGAGCATGATTTTACGCTACCATCAGATGTCGCTTTCGTCGTGCTCCCTGCGAATAAGGGACAGGTGCAGGCAATAAGTTGAAATTAATGAAGACATTAGGTAACTTTCCTTGAAGCTGTTTAATATCAGGCTTCTAACGCAATCAAAGACACGCTCATTTATGCCGGACATCTTGACATGGATGATAATTCTTAAGCTACTTTATTTTGACTTCGATAATTACGGAAAATCTCTGATCGTACTTATGTCACTGAAAGGAGGACAAAGCTACAAGAAATTCTGGAGGGGAAATGACTTTACGATTACGATTGATTAGCATCAATTACACATTATATATATTTATACAGGGTGTGAATAAATAAGTGCGAAAGATTTCGCGAATTGATTCCTCAAGCCATTTTATGACAAAAAGTTCCTGTGAACATTATCCGCAAACGCTTCGTTATTGAAATACAGGGTGTTGAAATCTTATTTCTTTCAGTATTTTTCTTATGATAACAACAGTTTTTCAGGTATTCAGTTCAAATTCGGCACATAGATATCTTTTTAAAATTTACATAATCAGACCTCCGAAGCGATTATGAAAGTCTACAGAGTGGTACTTTTTCTGAAGTCACGTGTTCTTTTCATCCCTACAACGTTTCTTCGGTACGCCCTAGGCAATTAAATTTTTTTTTCAATTTTCAATCTTCCTTATTTCTTGCATTTTTTCCGTTGTTGTGTAAAGTTGTTTGATGAAAACATAATATAATTTCAGCCATTACATGGGACGTCGACATATAGTCTTCTACATCTTTTGCAAGAGTCCTGTGGTCAACGTTTTCAACTATCGCCAAGTAGAAAAGTCTATTGAATTCAGATCAGGTAAACGAGCTGGCCGAAATTGGGGTCCATCTCGGCTTATCCAGCGGTCTGGATATATTTTGTTCAAATATTAACGTGATCTTACACTAAAATGAGCAGGAACGCTATGTGCAGGTACCACATTCCCGCCCTGTCACCTAAAGGACTAGAGTCAAGTAGATCGCCAGCTCTAGTTTCTAGTGATAAACATGATCTTCCTTGCTCCATCCGTGTATAAAATATGCTCCAGAAATTAAGGTTTTTGTCTAATTATATCTAGCATCCAAGATGGTTATGAAAATCTTGATATAACAGTACCCGGACTCGTTGTACATGATATTAATCTAAAAGCTGTTCTTTTGAGATGGCAAATATTGTCATATGATTAAAATGTATCTGTAAAACAATTTTCCTAGTGCTGGTACCAGGTTGCACGTCAATTAAATCAATTAGAGCTTCTTCTAATTCTGGTGTTCTCATATCCCGGTGGCGACCACAATGATGATTTTTAATTTTGAAGCTGAAGTTGTTGATGAAACCGTCCAAACAAAGTATGATGCGTTATACGTTGAGGATACATTTCAGCATATCTTCTCGACAAATTACTGTTACAGAGGCCTTAAACGAAATGCATGTCGGCCATTTCTGCATTTGAAGAAACCTCCAACTTAAAGAAAATTCGAAAGAGTCATTGCAACTATCACTGCCTATCAGCGAAATATCAACGAAACTAATTCAATAACAACTAAATTGTCAATAAAATAGATCAATAAGACAGCCGTCTTATCATCATCATCATCTGTCAACCATCCTAGTCCACTGCTGAACATAGGTCTTCCTCAACGATCTCCATTCCTCGCGATTTTGGGCCGGATTCATCTAGTTCGTACACACTCGCTTGATATCGTCAATCCAACGAGCTGGTGGACGTCCTCTACTTCTGTGGGCTTCATCTCTGGGACGCCACTCCAAAAGACGCTTTGTCCATCGACCGTCCGTGGTTCTTGCTAGATGACCGGCCCAGTTCCACTTTAAATTAGCAACTCTCTCGAGAGCATCCTGGACTCTAGTTCGTTGGCGTATGATATGGTTGGGAATTCTGTCCCGTGGTGTTATGCCTAACATAGCTCTCTCCATCTTACGCTGATCAACACATATTTCATTAGCTGATTTCTTTGTTAGGGTCAGGGTTTCTGCACCGTACGTCAAAACTGGTAAAACGCATTGATTGTATACTTTACGTTTCAAACAAATCGGTATCTCTGATTTGAACAGATCTCTCAGTTTTCCAAATGCAGCCCATGTCAGCCTTATTCGCCTTCCTATTTCTGTAGTTTGGTTGTCCCTGCCTATAGTTATCTCATGCCCCAGATATTTGTATGACGTTACTTGTTCAACAATTTCACCATCGATGGAAACTGGTTGGCTTGGTACTAAGTTGGTCATTATCTTAGTTTTCGATATATTTATCTTCAATCCGATTTTACTGGATTCCCTAGACAACTGCAAGAGTATCTCATTTGCATCATCTAATCTGTTTGCTATAATGACGATGTCGTCGGCGAAACGAAGATGACTTAATCGCTCACCATCCACATTTACTCCCCTCTGATCCCATTCCAATTGCTTGAATATATATTGCAATAGGTTTGTGAACAACTTCGGGGATATAGTATCACCCTGTCTTACTCCACGTCCGATCCTGAATTTTTCTGTAGAATTGTGAAGGCACACTTGTGAAGTGGCATGCTCATATATATATTTAATGATGGCAGTATATCTATGATCTATTCTACAGTCAACCAACGCTTGAAGCATAATCGCTTGTATCACGGTATCGAAGGCTTTCTCGTAATCCACGAATATGAGAACCAGAGGCAAGTTGTATTCTATGCTCTTTTCAATCAAAGTCTTGAGAGTTTGGGGATGATCATTAACACCAAATTTTGCCCGAAATCTGGCCTGCTCTCGAGGTTGGTAGGTGTCCAGTTTGTTTGTGAGGCGCTTTGTTATTATTTTGGTGAAGTGTTTATACAAGTGCGATAGAAGGCTTATAGGTCTATAGTTCGAGAGATTTGTGGGGTCTCCTTTCTTGTACATAATTATTATTATAGCATTATGCCAAGACTCTGGTACTTTTGCTTCAGCTAAACATTTATTGAAAAGTCTGCCGTCTGGTCAAGAAATAAATCACCGAACGATTATTATGTTACCACCGTACACATGAAATTTATCAATTTCAATCAGGATCAAGATATGGAAAAAATTCAAGAAATTAAGAAGATTGAAAACTTATTGAAATTCTATAAAAAATCATTTGAATGTTCCGGGGATAACTGAAAACAGTTGTATGGGTAGAAATGACACGTGACCTACGAATAATCACCACCCTGTAGATCTTTATATTGGTTTCTATGATCTGAATATAAAGATTAAAAAAATACACCTATTTGCAGAATTTGAATTGAGTATCTGAAAAAGTTTAGTAATCATAATGAAAGAATGTAAAAAAATCTGAAGATTTCAACACCCTGAATTTTGGTGAAATTATTCACACCCTGTAAAATCTGGGCTTATTCGCCATATTGCGAAATTATTGCTGACTGCTTATACATATGACGCTGTTCAAAAAAATGAATTAACTTTGTTGTTCTCTAATATTTTTCGAAAGGGTGAATATGTTCACAGAAACTTGTATCAAGACAAATAAAATGCTGCTCATACAAAAATGTCTACTCGAAGAATACTGGACATATAAAATACAACTTTCTCATTTCAAAAATGAATCATAGAAAATTTTACTGTTGAAAAAAAAGCTAAAAAATCAGTACTTCAACGATATGTTTGTTTCTATATGTTGAATGATATGTATTAGAAAACACGGCGTCCGCACTAAATAGTCCATTAAAAGTATCTGGGGAACATATTCATGGATCAATTTCAAATTTTGATATAACAATGAACCCATACTGATCTACAATTTGCAATTATTTTCATGGTGGTACCACAACTCTGCTATTTCAAATGGCAAGGTATACTTTTCAATTTTCTCTATTTAGGGGCATCCTTTCTTAAGCATCTTATGCTGATTTATCCTATCTAAAATTAACCATCATTAAGCTTCAGTTTTTTTATCTCAATTTTCGGAATTGGAGTGTCATGTTCTTTGCCTGAAAATCTGACTCAGATATGAGTAAGGAATGTTTATAGTGAGAGGTTCGAGGGGTCACTAGATGAACCGCCATATGATGAGAAATCCTTGCCAGCTTAGTGTTGCGGCAAAACATGAGTTTTCCCCGAACAAAGTCTTGCAGTTCCTTGAAGCATCTTCCGTGAAAGTATCTGTAAAAAACAGAAAAATCGGCAACTCATCTTGTGAGCCAGCAGTTGGAGATCGCGGGTGATCTCCGTGTGATCTATGTGCCGTACAGCCCGTTTGGCACACTATCCAAAATCTACAACGAATATTGGGCGCCAATCCCCATACATCGGGACAATATTGCAAAGTAGGTCGAATCTGTGCCCTATATAGAAGCAACAGCTGAGATGACAAGAAGTATCGCTTGGCTCTAAGAAGAAAACTAAGTTTAGCTGATGCACACTTAGCTTTACTGATACAAGTTCATGCCAACAGAACCCGGAGTTGACCTTTATTCTGAGAAGGTGCATCGAATCTGTGGATGCAATTTGTTGGCCTTGCTTCGGCAGAGGAGGTTCTTTATCGGGGACCTTTCTAGAAAATGTAGTTGCTTGCGTCTTGCTCGCGTTGAAGCTCACCAGGTTCAACTGATCCCACTCCAGTATCTTCTGTAAATCAGAGTTTGAGTTATTAATTCGTTCACGTCTCTAACGCTGAGATTCTGCAGCTGTAATCGGCCACAGAGTACCGAAAGACGAAACCAGGGTGCAATCATCTGCAAAACCAAAGATCTTGTTCTCTGTAGATGACAGAAGATCGATTATCTGCAACAGAAACAAGGTTAGCAAAAGAAAGGATCCCTGCTTGCAACTGAAAATAATCAGATGTTATACCGTCAACAACAACTCTTATTGATCCATGTGAAAGAAAGCTATTTATTCAACCCCTTAATCTTTCGGGAAACCCATATGCAGCAAGTTTGTTCAACAAGGCTGCACGCCAAACTCTATCGAAGGCTTCAGAGATGTCGAGGTCTATTGCTCTAGATTCCCCATGTTTTTCCATCGTTAATGTACAGACATGAGTGACGCAGGGGAGCAGATCTCATGTCGATCGTTGTCTGAGAAAACCATACTGATGGTCGTTAATAATTCCCTGCAACTCAAGATGTTTGATGAGTTCATCGTTTATGACTAACTACATCCTTTGCACATAATGGGAAGAAGTGCAACAGGGCGGTAGTTTTGGGGTAAGGACTTCTTTCATTTCTTTGGGATCGGTTAAATTCTCGTTATTTACTCAGCTGCTTGGAAAAGTCTGGCTTTCATAAGAAATCTGAAACAGACAGTTGGGAATGGATGCCATTTCGGGAGCTCATTTTCTCAGGACAATTGGCGATGTTTCTTCTTGCAGTTCAGCTGCTTGAGAACTCATTTCACAGCGCGGACTTTGAACTTGATTTTCGCCATGGAAGTATTCTTACGTGGAATGTTCGGTAGTATTGCGTTAGATAAATCTAGAACAGAATTCTTCGAGAACAAGAGATCAACGAGATCGGCTTTCTCTTTCGGGAATGATACTATACATCCATCTTCCCTAACAAGAGGAGGAAACGCAAATTTGCAGAAATTGGCATAGACAGTTTTCGCCATATACCAAAACTATGTAGTTCAACCTATTAGTTTATAGTTACCTCTTCGTTGAAATTGGCCTTTGCTCTTGCATTTGGTAGGTTGCAAGCGTTCCGTATTCTTACGAAGGTTGTTCTTGTTTCCTCTGTTAGATTTATTTTCCATGATTTGTAGGCTCTGTTCTTGGCTGCAGAGGCTGTCTTGCAGTCTTTGTTGAACCATGGCTTTGGTGCTGTTGTTTTTTTCATGGAAGGGGGGAAATCCATTCCAGTATGAATGATTTCTGTAGCAGATTCAACGCACACATTAATGTCAGGATCTGAAAAGCAAACATCACTGAATAGAGAGCACAAAAAGAATTCACGTAGCTCATCCCAGTTAGCACGGTTATAATGCCAAATGCGCCTGGGTGGTTTAGATTTTTGGTTTAGCTGCAGCACAATGGTTCCAGTAACAGATATAAGGTTGTGGTCTGAGTTGCCTAGCGGTTCTGAGACCTCCACTCCAAAATCATCTGGATCTGAAATCAAAAAACGATCCAAGGTGTTCGGGAAGTCAGTTGGGTGATCAGGTATTCTTGTCAGTTCGTCGGCTAACTGAGTTAGATTATGTCTGATTGCGAAAGTTTCAGCCTGTATTCTTGCTTCATCTGTTTTATTGGAGTGGCCGAGCCAGCAAGTGTTGTGAACGTTGAAGTCAGCCAGTACAATGACCTCAGCTGCCGGATGTTGTGTCTGAATCCACTCCGCCCTATCACCTAGATACTGAAATAGTCTAGGGAAGTGAATATCGGTAGGCGAGAGATATATACAGTGTTTTATCCTGCAAACAGATTTCAAACAACGCAAGGTCGGAAGCATCGTCATCCATCGTGTCCTCTTTCTGGCATGCAACATTCGATCTGGCGAAAACACAGAGGCCCCCTTCAAACCTAAATCTTGTATGTAACTCAAACCCATTTAAACGTGAATATGTTGGTTGTTAGACTTATTTGGGTTTCGGTTAGGACCAGCACATGGGGTTATGCGTTTTGCAGATGCTGGTGGACTGCATCGACGTTCACGATGTGTGGCTCAGTCCTCTGATGTTACAGAACTCAATAAAGAGTTTGTTTTCTTTTTTAGAACGTGAATGAATTAGTGAATTCGCCGGAGAAGTGCTCGACTTACCCGCATCATGAACCGTTCTAGGCAGTCCAATCCTACCTTGTGCTTTTCTCTTCCGCAAACAAAAATAATAACATTATTAATTTTTGGAAATGATAATATGACCATAAAATCATTATATTCTGAAGACTTGTTTCTCGAGAACTTATCCGTCTTCGTGTTTTTTTTTCTTTGGGGAATACCCAAATTTTATCCCCAAATAATTAATTATGTAGGTAACTGCAACCAACGAATTCGAAAAAATTCAAGTAGGCTGCTGTCACTCATTATCATTGACAAGTATCAGATAAAATATCAGCTTATTCTTCAACAGAAATTATCAAGATTAAATTATTTCATTAACACTGAGAAAAGATCGAGGAATAAAAAATGTTTAAGTTCGACAGCTGCCCAGTTGAATTTTTCCGATTCCGAGTTGCGTGAAATCTAGGTTGAAACTGCTTATAATTTTTTTTTTCAGAAAATACATATTTTTCGGAATTTCATAGGACCCTTACCAGGGCTTGAGGAAATAATTATTGCTTAGTTAGTTTATACTTTCCCGAAGAATTCTACTAAACAAACTAAAAGCGGTTTCAGATTTTAATCACATTCAGAAAAAGTGGATGAATGAAAAATGGACATAAAAACTCTCGTTAAACTGAAAATTCCTGCTAATCTTCAAAAAAAATGCTTCTTCTGTTTATGAAAAAATTAAAAAACCACAATTGAATGGCCTCACTTCGAGGATTTAATAACGGAAGGAGAGCCCTTAGAAAAAGGCAAACTTCGCAAACAAAAGAATTTTTCCTTATATAGTACCACATAGTACCAGCAGCAAGAAAAATTTAAAAAAAATATATAATACAAACAGATAAATAACAAATCTAGACAGCAATGACCCAAAAAACAATGCAGTCAATGTCAATGTTTCATGGGCGCAAACTATCAAGTGTACAACTCGGCTTCCGCCGTTTACAATAAATGGCTATAGTGGTGGTAGTTCAAACGAATAGGTCATAGATATCATGCAATAATCTTATGTATTTGAGAACATAAAGCCATCGAAATATTACTCGATTTATGTCTGCATCATAAAGTTATTCTCTTGGCTTACGAGCCAAATTCTCGTCACTTGCTGGAGGTTTTAATTTTCTGCTTCAATATAAAGGAATCTGTAGTTAGGACTTATCGAATGCTCTCAAATACCTATGGTGAGGCCGCTATTAGTAAAATAACGTGCCGAGTGTGGTTTCAACGCTTCAAGAACCGCTATTTTAATTTCGAAGGCCAGCATGGCGGTGAAATAGATAAGGTTTTCGAAGATGCAAAATTAGAGGCATGACTTATTCAACACTTGTGTCAAACGCAACAAGAATCGAGGAATCATTGGAAGTGACGCATCAAGCCATTTCAAAACGTCTGAAAGTCATCGGAATGATTCAGAAATAAGGAAATTGGGTGCCGTACGAGTTGAAGCCGAGTATGTTGAACAGCTGCTTGCAAGGCGAAGATGGATGGGATTTCTGCATGAATTATTAAAACCGACTGAAACAATCACAGGCGACCGTTATTGAATGCAATTAATGCGTTTGAGCCGAGCATTGAAAGACAAAACGGCCGCAATACAACCAAAGACATGATATAGTGATTTTACAGAATGACAATTCTCGAACTCATGTTGTAAAAGTGGTCAAGGCATACTTAGAAACTTTGAAATGGGCAGTCCTACCCCACCCGCCGTATTCACCAGACGTTGCTCCTTTAGACTATCACTCGTTTCGATTAATGGCACGCGGCCTGGCTAACCAGTAGTTCCGGTCTCATGAAGAAGTGAAAACTTAGATCGTTTCAAAAGATGACCAGTGTTTTCAACGCGGGATTCGTATGCTGCCCGAGAGATGGGAGAAAGTGGTGTCAAGCGATGGACATTACTTTGAGTTATAAACGTATAACCAGATTTTCACAATAAAGCCTTGAATTTTGGAAAAATCGGCTAATGCAAAATTGTATACCTAATATGAATTATCAATCGCGATAAAAAGCATCGAGAAATCAAACATAACCACAGAGAATATTGAAACATAATAGAACTTATTTCCATGATTAATATTTGTTTTCGCTTAACTGTTGAACCGAATAAATAAATAGCAACCTTAATTGGATAGATGAGGCCGGTATATGCGGAAAATCGATAATTGAATGAAACAAAATGAAAACCTGTTCAAATTTCACCAATTGGTTATTACGTGGGATAATTTCTCGCTGAAAATGAATAAAATATCTACATTTAAATTTAATATATGTACCAACAAAAAGAGAGGACATCAAAGGATCTAATAAAACGTTAACATTATTTATTATCGTGGATTTGTGTACTCTCTCATCTGTTAGCTTGATATAATTTACCTTTCCCAGATACAGCAATCAAAGGGAATAGGCTCGATTACAATATACTTGACATGAATTTTCTTACTATCCTATATGTATTGGGAATTATAGCTTTTTGCATTTCTATATAAGTATTATTATGTAATCCTAATTTTTTGAGGCTATCATACAAACTTTTGAGTATCAACTCAGTCGAAGAATCGATGACATGAACATCTGATGATGTCTCACCGCAGCTAGCCAATATATTGAAAATGCACGCGAGGAGCTTCAACTTCGCCAGTCTAGTGGAGAAACCAACTTGACAATTCGGTACTTGAATGGCATTCCCACAGCAGCTAAAACTAATGATAACTCCTCAAAAAACTAGTTCAGAAAGTCAAGGAATGGACAATCTATTACACTAACCCACGCTTGATCAAGAACAAATTTAATGAACTATGCACTTCTGTCCATGATCTAAAACCACAGCTTATATTCATATCGGAGTCATGGTTACACCCTGGTATCCCAAACCAGACCTTCGGTATACCTGGGTTTCATCTTTACCGCAGAGAACGCGCTCAATGTTGGATATGACGGTATGTGTGTCTACGTGAGTGACGGTATTATCGAGAAGTACAAGATCAGCGTGTCGAGCCTAGACCTGCCCAGCATTGACACTATTTCGCTTGATCTGACATCTGCAACCTTGTCTATTCATATTGGCTGTATATATCGCTCCCGCCCATCTCCTGTCTATGCTCTACTCTTTAACTATCTTGCATGCACTCAACGTAAATATTCGAATTGTTGGCCACCAACCTCCATGCACATAAACAAATTTTGGGTGAAAATTTCACGGACATTCTGTGAAATTTCAGGTGTGATTTGGTTACACTCATTGACGAGGCACTGTCTCAGGTCGTTCAAATCAGCAGGTTCAGTTTTATATATTATACTCTTGAGTTGGCCCCATAAGAAAAAGTCTAATGGACTGAGATCCGGAGATCGTGGGGGCCATTCCGTTGGGCCTCTCCTTCAAATCCAACGACCAGGAAAATGTTCATCCAAAAATACTCGAATGCGGGGGCGCTCCATCCTGCTGAAATACAACCTCGTTCTCCGAAGAGCAGTGGTCATTCTCGAAGATCTCCGTTATTGCTGGGTCGATAAATTCTTCCAATAGTTAATGATACAACTATCCGGTAAAATTTCCAGGAATGAAAAACGTTCCAATGAGGTGATCGCCATAAATACCAACCCAAACATTCAGTTTTTGAGGCTGCTGAGTGTGAATTTTTCAGAAAAAATGTACCTTTGTCCGAAAAATACAAAAGAAATAAATAATGATAATTGTTCATGACTCTCTCACTTATAGTCTCGCAGAATTGAAGTCGATCGAAATCATCCACTTTCAGTTCTTGAACTAATTTGATTTTATATGGATGAAACTTATGCCCTTTCAGAATGCGGAAAATACTCGTTTGGTTTATACCACTTACGTCTGCCAATTTCCGCAGGCTTAGGGTAGGATCAACCACCGCTTGACCAAGCACCGCCACTTCACAGCTTCATTTCGTACTGGCCGCTCAATCACGCGCTTCTGATTTTGCACCGATCCAGTTTCACGAAAATTTGGCAACTAATTCTAGCACATACTTCAAAGTCACTTTAGCACCTTCGTGCCGTTGTTTGAAGATATTGGCTGTTCTGTTCTACTATCAGAACTGAAAAATAGTTCAATCATTTCAACCTTCTCAGCTGTCGAGTAAACCATGACGATTTTATGAAAACTAAATTTCGAATAGAAGAGAAACTATTGTGATGAATACAACAGAATTTTCACAACTAATGTGGAATAAAATTGGGACGATGAAATTGAATACAAAAAGTACGAAAACATTGAGAATCAATTTTTTTGTTGAAAAAATCTGATCATTGTAACATCTGCGTTCCTGATTCGTAGTGTTGATTCGTATCGTCAAATAAGAGTCATTTCACAAGAGGACGATGATCATATAGTATCACCTGTGAAAACAAAAAAAGTTTCCTTTCAGTCAACTGATAAAAACGCATTTAAATGTGAACCGAACTCAAAATGCATTGCTCGCATATCATACAACGAATGTTCAAAGATCAATGGAGTTACTATGACTGATAGTTTTATCGTTTTCCTTCAAGATTCATAATCCTTTATAATCATTCCAATGTTTCAGCTGCTCACCCAGTAACTTTGATGGAGAACGAAAACTTGCACACCACTGTGGAGACAAACAAAAATCCCTTCTCAGAAGGTTATGACTGGACCAATCTTCTGTTTTAAAAATAACACAAGGAGGTCACCCCTGCTCTAGAAGTTGAAATTTGAGATGTGAATGGTGTTTCCGAAGATGACATCCTTTCATCTGGAATGAATCTATTCCATTTTGTTGCAATAATACTTGAATAGCTCAGGACGATATACAGTTTCCTCTATTTTTTAGTAGCTCACTATGTATCTTCTACAGTTTTCAATAAAAAAAGAAAATTCGTTCACGGGGATGCAGACAAGATAATACTTTTCTTACGAGGATCACTAGACCCATCTACCCTCTTCCAAATTTTCAAGAGGTTATCACCCTTGCTCTAGGGGGTTGAAATTTAAGATAAGGATGGTACTTGATGATGACTGCCATTGATCAGCATGGACCTGTTCCATATTACTTCACTGAAACTTGAATAGTCAGGGAAATAGTCTTCCCTATCTCTGAGTTGCTTACCCTGTATGTGTTACAATTTTCAATTAAAAATAGAAATTCGTTCAAGGCGATATAGACAAAGATACCACCTTTCTTTTGAGTCATCACTCGACCCATCTTTCTTATTCAAAATGTTGAATGAATGAATCTATTCCAGTTTTCGCACTAATACTCCAATAGTCTTGGGGCGATAGTCTTCTCTATTCTTCATTGGCTCACTCTGTATCTTCTACAGTTTTCAATCAAAAACGAAAATTCTTTCACGGGAATGCAGACAAATATAATACCTTTCTTTCGAGTTATCACTCGACCCATCTACCCTCTTCAAAATTTTCAAGGGTTGTCACCCCTGCTCCAGGGGTTGAAATTCGTGATATGGATGGTACTTGATGATGACTGCCATTGATCAGCATGGTTTTGTTCCATTTTACCTCACTGAAACTTGAATTGTCTCAAGGAAATAGTCTTCCCTATCTTTCAGTTGCTCACCCTGTATATTTTACAGTGTTAAGTTGAAAATAGAAATTCGTTTAAGGCAATGTAGTCAAAGATACCACGTTTTTTTGAATCATCACTCGACCCATCTTCCCTATTCAAAATGTTCAAGGATTGCAATCCCCGCTTAGGGGGTTGATATATCAGGCAAGTTTTGTACCCCGAAAGATGTCCTCCTTGAAACAAAAATTGTCCTGTTTTTGCGTTTCGATCAGAAATGAATATCTTGGTAGATATAGCCTCTGTTTAGTTTTCGTTGAAGCACCCTATATAAGTGCGTTCATTTCCTGTTGTTGACCACTTTTCATTAAGATAAAATTGTGGAAAGTATAAAATATATTAAACTTTATCTTCGTTGTTTCTTGATAGATTAAGTCCATTAATGAATGGATTTTTAAGTAATCGATCGAGGTGTTCAGTATATTAGAAAAGGAGCGGTAATGAACATAATCCTTTCGACTTATGCTGCTATGCTACAATTCCTATCACTCTTTATGTCGTAGCATTCTTATCAAATGGAGTTAAATTTATGATTTTATAGGATCATTGTATATCTCTATTGTGGTGGAATATGCCGATATCAGGGACGCCAAAGTTTCATGAAAATTTTTTCACACCTAAACGACGTTACTATGTGCAAAAAAATCGTGCCAGTTGTTAAAGCTTATGGTGTTATTGAGTCGAGTATAATAATATTTAATATCCACTTAAATATCTCAGTTTAGAGTTCTTATTTCATTTTGAACGAAGAAAATTAATCATTAGGATCTTATTCGTTCTTTAAGAATACTTTTGTTGGTTATACTGCTAAATATACGAGATGAACTCGATTCGTACGAATTTTTTCTTTCAGTCTGAACTGCAAATTCGAAAGTTGTCTCATTATCTGAAGGAAAAAGCGTAATAAAACCGCAAAGTTGCGGCTAAATTAAACTACAGGCTGCAAGGGATTATCCTGCTGAAGAATTAAACACGAAAATTCCCTTGATGTAGCCAGCCCATTATATATGGAGTCAGTTAATAAGGCAAGCTATATTTCAGTAGAACTTCATTATGAAACCCAAATTCAATTTCGTTCCGTCTAACATGAGAGGAGAAAGTTATCTTCCTGAATTCTGCAACCTATTTACCATATCGATGAAATTTAACGGCTTTCTGATTGATGAAAAGGTTATTAAAATTTTATATTCTTTGCCAGATATTATATAGTGGGAAAAATAAAATTTATTGAATCTAGATTTTTATTTTTAGAAAACATCTTGCTCGAAATCATTTGCAATCCAAAAAAATTGTATGAAAAGTTTAAGTTGTTTAGTCACAGCAATTCAAGAAAAGAAGTTGCTATATCTCCGAGACAAAGCAGGATATTTTTCGAAAACACTGGAATTTTATGAGCAACAAGAAATGAGCCGAATGTTCAAATTTTGATACAGTCATTCATGAAAGCTTCATTTAGCACCAACTAGATTGAAATTTAAAGTGATAGTGACAACCCTGGGGCAGTCAGCCAATATTTCAGAAAACAAAATTACGCCACTGTCTTTTGGTAGTTTCGTACCGTAGTTAGGGAATTCCATATATATTTCAAATGAAAATATTATATTTTCCTCCAAAAGTGCTCCCACAAGGATATTAACAGAAAGTTTCCTAGAATTAAATGAGTATCTCTCACGAAATTATTATGATGTAATATATTGTGTTCATGGAAAATTTGATGTAAAACTTTCCAGGATTTCACAGATATAATCTCAATATTTCTTCTTCTAGTCAGAATAATTATATTCTTTCAACAAAAATATAATAGTCATACTCACAGATACAGCAAGATATAAAAGAATAAATTTCACACCGAAACATTTCAAATATCAATTGAATTTGATTAAACTTTTCAGAAAAATATGGTTATATATTGACTCTACTCTTCATCTAGTGATATTCTCAATTTATGAGACTTATCTTTTTATTTTGTGAATACCAAAGGATCGATGCGTTAATACTCTTGCTTAAGCTTCAATTTGCCAACTCGATTTGATGGATTGACAGAAGCAGCACCTATGACATCAATCGTTCGTTCGTCTTCATCGATGACTTCATATTTTTCATTCTTTGTTGTTTGAATGAACCACTATTTATGAGATCTTGGCCTTTCAAATATGATTTCACAATTTTCAAAATCAATTCAAATAATATGCTTTCTCTGTTTCATCAGAATTGAATCAATTCTGAACAGGTATAATACGGAGAGTCGGGAGTGTCTGGTAATCTCTATTTTCAATCTATATAAAGAACAAAAATATTCCTCCAATACACATAAATGAAATGAGCCCATTTGTCACAATTTTTGCACTTGTGATACTGAATTCAGTCTCCATCGAAGCTTTCCCCACAAATGATGCATTCTGTATCATGATTTGTTTCTTCACTAGTTAAACTCTGGATATTCTTTCTCGATATCATTTGACTGATTGCTGCTTTTGTTCTATCAGTTGAAGCCTTGGATTTATTGGCCACAGCCTTGTTTGCTACCAGTGCATCTCTAAATGGAGAAGATGTCAGAATCTTACTCTTTTGGTTTTTCGAGAACGGGCTGCAAGACCTCGAGGCGAGGCGTTAGGGAGAGGGGACAATTTTTGAAGCAATGCATTCAAACTAGGAGATGCAATTGGCTCTGCATTATTTTTCGCAGTAGGTGGCTGCGTGCTGCCACTTGTTGATGGTTATGATGCCGGAGTAGTGGTTGACAGCTGGGTGAAACTGGTGGATGGTTGCTGGGTAGAAATAGTTGATGGCTCTTGGATGCCGCTAGAGGATGGTTGCGGATTGAAATTTTTGGATGATCTTGATCTTATGCTGGTTAATGGTTGCTCAGAAGTCTCATCCGAAACTGGTTCCTGTTTGACTTGAACTCTGTTTTTCTCCATTACCTAAAGCTTTTATTTTATCCTGGAGCGTACTTGTTGGAACACCTTACCGTTCAGCAGCTCTTCTTATAGATGGATCTCTCTCTTGAACACTCCGCATCGCTCTTTCTATAGTATTTCATCCCAACTCTCTCTAGTTGTTTTTCTCTCTATGAATTTTGGCATTTTCTGTGAAGAAAATATCAGATTTTCACTTGTTTCTTTCCTATTGCAGTACAAAAGCGACTTTAACATGAAGATAAGAAGATGACTTGACATGACAGAGCAACTGGGATTTATAATTTCACTATTTCATTCATAAATTCCAAAAATTCACCATTCATGAAATGGCCGGGGATACCCGACAAACCAGTGTCCGATTCTACCCGACCGATTCGACCATATGATGTAATGTCTATCGCCAATATCAATATAAACAGCCTTCAAATATTCAACAGATTTTTGAACTATAATGACAACCTTTCTGAATTAGTAAAATGCCTTGGTAAGATACTTACATTGTACAGAAAAAACTGAGTTTGAGAAGTGTGAGGCATAGACAAAAGAACCAACACTAGTATATGATCGACTGTCACGCGTTGTTCACTGAACTGACACAGCTCATAGACTTGCACGTATAGCTATATGTTGCTGCCGTTATTTTGACGTGGTGCCTGATAATGTATGCCTGCGGTATTTTCTGGAACTAACTTTGACCTGGGGTTCCCGCCGGCCGGGGCGGAAACCCCCCAGTATGAAATACATAAGAGAAGGTATACTGAAACAAGAAAAGCATATGAAGCAGATTGTTCCGAAGAATGGCCAGAAGATAAAGAAATTTTCGCAGTTGATATGCAGAAGATATTAATAATTCCGAAAATGGTGAATAAGAATTTCTTTTTTATTAGTCATCTAATAGGTTTCAATGAAACCTTTGCGAGCTTGAGGAATCATGGACAGAATATGTGTGTACTATGGCATGATGCTATTATGGGCAGAACTTGCTCCTATGTTGCATGCGCATATTATAATTCCATGAAGTCTCTTGGGAAAAATGTAAAAATATCGTATTTTGGGCAGAAAATTGTGCCGCACAAAATAAAAACTGGACACTCTTTGCCGCATGTTGTATTCTAAATAATGAAGAATGGGGACCTGAGATTCATACTTTCAAGTTTTTTGAAGCTGGTCATTCATTTATGAAGGCTGACTCGGTACATGGGCTGATCGGAAAAAAGTGGATTAAGTCGAAACAAATATTATATTTCGATGATTTAGTCAATTTAATCAGTTGAAGCAGTAGGTACAATAAACCACTCATTCTCCATTTGGAAGACTTTGTTCCGAAAACGGTTGCCAAACTCATAAAATAGGAGCAGTAAGCAATGGTAACTCTGATGTACCTTTTCTCCATTACCTGAAGGTGTGTAAATTCAGAAAAAATTCGAGATCACACTGTACTTCAAAACCGAAATAGATAGTCCGGAGATTTAGAAGTCAAATTTTTCTAAACCAAAATTCAAAATTCAGTTGCCAGTTAACAAATCATCATGCCGGGGTCTGAACAGAGAAAACAAAGAAAATATTTCGAATGAACTAACTGCCCATATGCCCGCTAAGAAATAGTTGTTCTGGAAATCTCTGCCAGTATCTGATATGGACGACTTGGCCCACTGTGAACAAGAACCTCAAATTGAAGAGGGTGATCTATAGTTACAAAGTTTTCATAATCTTTTCACTTATGTCTGTATTTATTTGAAAGTTCATTTGATGCTCAATATTTGTTACTTTTGTGTTCTGTTTGATAACTAAAAAATTAATACTCTGTAAAGGGTTTCTGCAATAAAATATTCAAATGTATATTGACTACTTAAATTTTGTCTTGAACTTTTCGACTTGCTTGTTTTATAATTTGTGAAAGCTTCGTGTGGATGTGATAATTCGAAATCTAGTAATTGAAAGTGACCATCCATTTTGAATTTGGCGCGAAGAATTTTGAACTTAGTACGCTCAGTGAATTTCTAGAATTGAGAAGTAGTAAATGTTCAAGTACGAAGCTTCTAGTTAGAACACTTTTTGAGTAAGCGTAATCTCTCTTATTTACATCATGAAAATAAGTCTGCTGAAAAATTGGAAATTCAGAGTTACTTGGATTTTGCTTTGTAGGGCAGAAATAATTTCTGTTTGTACTTCCAATAACAAATGCAGATTGGTACGATATATATGATTGACCTATTTAATTTTGTTAGAATGCACCTGGAATGGAAAAAGTAAATTCAAAGAATACTAGAAGATATGAATGAAATCTTTCTGTTCCCAGAATTTTATAAGGAAAAACGTTATTGAAACCATCGTATCCAATCCTTTTTTAATTCAACTAATCTAGTATATATATATATATATATATATATATATATATATATATATAT
Source organism: Cryptolaemus montrouzieri (assembly GCA_013387265.2). NCBI lineage: Eukaryota > Metazoa > Arthropoda > Insecta > Coleoptera > Coccinellidae > Cryptolaemus > Cryptolaemus montrouzieri. The sequence continues at coordinate 36,253,144 of JABFTP020000103.1, forward strand.
ATATATATATATATATATATATATATATATATATATATATCTTTTGAAAAGAGAGGATTTACAAAAATTTGAATAATTGTATTTACAATAAATGCTTATATCTATAATTTTGGTGTATTAGAAAAAAACACAAGTGTGAGCTCAGGAAATGTAACAGGGGAACCATACTATCTTGTATATGATTCAATAAACGAGTGAAAAAACCTGAGGAAAAAACTCGTTTCCCTGTCGCTATTGCACTAGCAATAGCTAGTCTTTTTATGATGTGTTAGTGTCGTGTGTACATAAAGAGTACCAAAGATTTTTCTTCATTCATTTATTCGCTTCATTCTCTCTTGCATTCCGTGATTTCCAAAAAAAGGTGAAAGGAAGTGGGTTTGGGACAGGAATCTGTAACAATGGAAAAAGAAAACCAGCAGAAAATAATTTCAACAATCAAACTTCTTATATGCCTAAACAAATCTAAGAAAACATTTCACATAGCAAGCAAGGTCATGAAAGGGACTAAAGAGATAATAAAAAATACATAACCTGCGATATTTCCACAAATTCCTTCTCTGTTTGACCGAGAGGGCCCCGATGGCCTGGTTCAGTCTTCCAAGTGATGCCGATTATGATCTATAGATGTTTGAGAATCATCTTGGATCCAATAATCTGGGTTGACATCGCCCATTTATTATTTCTTCGTGAAACTTGTTTAATATAAAGAAAAATTTGCGAAAAAATTTTGACAGTCGTTCGAAAAATATGACAGATGTATATATATATATATATATATATATATATATATATATATATATATATATATATATATATGCAACGAGCCAAGAGATCCTAAACAATAGCTTTGCTGAATCAATTTTCTTAAACTAATCCTAGTATTGATTCGATAGGCAAACATTCAGGAAAATAACCATCTTTAAATGTAGAAATTAGAACAAACTTACGTGAAATATTTTTAGAATGTGGATCAATACTTTCAAGTCTCGCGAGATCCTAAGAAAATTATATTTCACCCTGGGTGGGAAGTTCGGGAAGAGAAATGGAAAATTTGTCACTTTTATTGCCTGTCTCCGTTCTTATTCGTATGTTGAGAAAACTCGAGTTTATTAAGTTTCTTCCAGTTTTCCAAGAAATTGAAGAACCCATAAACATCGAGCTAATAAAATAATCGATATGAGGAGACGTTTTATCTACTATTCAGGTACTTTTTATACTTCCAGTAACAAATGAAGCCATAAAAATGGATTTTCTATTAAAATGTACTCAAGTTTTGAGCAAATTTATACTACAAAGTTGGCCGTTATCCTCGGTTATGAATGTCTCGGTTACCAAGACATAAAGAATAACAGCACTCGGGAATCGAAACAAGTACTTCAATGAATCTTATTCGAAACTAACTGGAATTCTTAATTTACGGAAATATGATGTAGACAAATTTCGTGGATTTGTGAAACTCTCTGTGAGTTTGAACGGATAAATATAAATTGCCATAATGCGTACAAAACGTAAATTTACATAAATATTATATTTGAGAATTATCGATCAGTTTCGATACGCAAAATTGATTCAAAACTATCCGTTTAATTTTTGTTGGAAAATAGGTCGTTATGTTTCTACTCAAGATAAGTAACAAATAGATACAACTATAACATTCAAATCTGTGGGACGAGCATTACCTAGACTGACTATGTTGATGTTCAACGATGTGGAAGTTCTACGGTTCACTGATTCATATTCTTGCATGTGTCATGTTATATTACTAGAACCAATCACCCATCAGTACTCTTCGGAAATTACACTGCAGCAATTCATCCAAACAAGTTAATTGGACGTAAACATTCCCCAATTATTTGTTTACCTCTAAATGAGCTTGTGCAATGGTGTGTACATATTCCAATTAACCTAAACTGATATAATAAAGCGGAAGAGATTGTTTGTTTGATGAAACTATTCTCAGTAACTATCAGTCAAACTCGAAAATAGTTTTTTGTGAGGGATATCTAATAATTCATTGAGCTGCCGAACACTTTGCTTCATTCTTTCATTCCAGATAAAATACTGGCGCATTCGCCAAATTGCATCATATATTCCATATCGTCTAAAGGCAATATTCCTTACCAAGTGTAGCTATGAATAAGGTAGAAGTTTGCAGATTTTTAGAAGACGTACAATCATATCCACTAACAAACAGTATAACACACTATTTGTTGATCTGAGAGAAATTGATTGAAAAGGGAAGTAATGATTTAGAATATTTTATAGCTTCGACAGTGAAAAATTTTTTCACGTAATTCCTTTCCTTCCAATAGCAATTCCACAAGAAGTATTTCCAATTTTCATGAAATAATATAACAGCTAATAAATAGATACTTACCTCAATGAATGAATAATCATATTAAGGACGGTTTTTCACAAATTGAAACGTCTCAATTTCAGAGGTAAAAATATATAAAGTAAACTTCCCAAGGCAAGTACTCTGAACATTCATTTTAATAATTAAATATCCTCCCAAATATTTCCCAGGAGACGATTAATCAAATTTTCATTGTTGATTCACCAGGAAAATGTTTTCTCAATGTAACGGAACGGATTCAATTCATAACTTTAAACTTTCTAAACTGTCTACGGTCGAGCCTCCGTTTCAGTCAGGGCTGAATTCCCTCGAGGAAACCGAAATAAAATGAACCGAGCTCTGGATTTCTCAAAGGCATATTCAGTAAAAATCCTACAAATTTTGACTTACGAATTACCCTCATATAAAGTGTACTAACGAGAGGTTTTTTGTCGGAATCGTTCGCCTTGGGGAAATGCTCGTTCACTAAATCTTCAATTGCTTCTATCTGCATCGGAAAGCAGAGTTTCAGAGGACGGTTATATTTTTCGACTTGGAGTTTTCAAACCAAGTTTTCATCAAAAAGTAATAAATTCTGTCTGAGAACTTGAATAAATGTTTTTTTTGTGTATGATACACAATTTTTTTCAATCTAGTAGGTTGTTGAGCATTACATATTCAATAGTTGTAATCGACCTGTTGAGCATTCATAGCTCTTATCAGGAGGATTCATTGATCTACGGATTTTGAATAATTCGTCTTGTCTCAGATTTACATAAACCATTATTTTGTGAATATATCTTATATACATATATATATATATATATATATATATATATATATATATATATATATATATATATATATATATATATATATATATATATATATATCACAAAATAATGGTTTAGCTATGGGTTCACCAATCAGTCCCTTCTATCTGAAATTATTTTGTGAATATATCTTATATATATATATATATATATATATATATATATATATATATATATATATATATATATATATATATATATTCACAAAATAATGGTTTAGCTATGGGTTCACCAATCAGTCCCTTCTATCTGAAATTTTCATGTCTAATTTGGAAAACACTAAAATTATGACTTCACCTTTGACGAAAAGGCATATTCTATTTTGGTACCTATATGTTAATGACATTTTAGCCGGTTTCATTGGAACGAATAGACAACTAGAAATCTTCCTGAATTTCATTAATAACATTCATCCTAAATTAAATTCAAAGTAAAACAGAAGTCAATAGTAAAATGAATTTTTCAGATTTAACAATTAACCGGGAGAATAATAACCGTTTATCAATTAATATCTTCAGAAAATCATCGTACACGGATAATGTCATACCCATAGATTCATTTCACCCGTATTCTCAAAAAATTGCAGCCTTCAAATCCATGATTTACAGAGCGATTTCTTTGCCTTCATCGGACATGGACCGAAAATCAGAATTTAACACCATTATGATAATAGCAGAGAACAATGGCTTCGATATAAAAACAATAGAGAGTTTAATTAATCGAGAAATACGCAACAACACATTCAACATGATATATCCCCAATCCAAGAGAGAAAAGCCCGAAAAACTTATATCTCAAACATATTTAGGGAAGACGTCAGAACAGGTTGATAGATTTTTGTCTGATAGTAAAAAAGTTCACATTGCATTCAAACCAGTAAGCAAATTGTTAGGCCTGCTTTTCAACACAAAAGATAAAACAGATAAATTCGAAAAATCAGAAGTATACCAATTAACATGTTTTGAGTGCAATTCCTTTTATATAGGCCAAACAGGACGCTCTTTCAAGGATAGATACAAAGAACATTTTCGGTCATTCCTACATCAGAGATATGATTCAACTTTAGCTGCACATTGTCTGAATGAATGTCATCCTTTTCCAGAACTTAAACAGCTAAAAATTCTTCATTCCTGTGATAAATCTTATAAACTCAATTTCTTTGAATCGATGGAAATTTTCAAGGCATCTAGGATAGAAATGGTTAAGCTCCTTAACGACCAGGTAGACTAAATTACCTACCAAACACCATTATTCAAGTTACTGTGACCTCTACTAGCATTTTATTGATGGTAATTTCTGTATTGTACATAAGTATTCAGTGTTCATTAGCTTGTTGTTGATAATGGACGTATGTCCGAAACCGGTCCAACCAATGTAAAAAATTTTGTCTTCCTTTACTCAATATATCAGTGATAGTTAAAACATAGTAACCTGCTTTATTTTATTATTAATTATGAATATCAACTATCACGTAGTTCAGGCAATAATTATTCCAAATAATGAAACGCAGTTTGACAAAAAAATTGACTCAGATAGATGTAACAGTTTGTAGCACAATGTAAAATCAATCATTATCATTAATAAGGTACTGAACATGAGAAACAGAAAAAAACCACCAAACTCGAACAAATTTGGGAAGACTCATTATATCATTTGTGCAAGTTTTACAGTCTTATGTTCCATATTTGATCGTAATTGTAAACTCTAATCGATCCACACATTCTTATAGATTTAGGTATCCTGTTATATTCAAGGAAGCCCTTATATACAAGTGATTTCATGTAAATATAAATTATCCCTTGATCTTGTAGCATGATCGTGTATATCAAAAGTGAAGATAACAATTTGCCGGAAGTAAGCCAGTGTCTGGCCATTCAAGATTTTATGAATGAATGTCATTGTCAAAAGGTGAAGCCTATCATAAACTCCCATCCATCCAAGCGTTTCTAACATAGAAGAGATGGGTGTTCGGCGATTCATCCCCAATATGATGCTCAAACCTCGATTCTGGAGTTTTTGCTAAGTATTGATCTGGCCAATTTTAAAGCAATACAACAATGAAGCACAATAGTCGAAATTTTGCTGCACTATAGCATTATACACAGTTATCTTAGTGTTGATAGTCAAAATCTACATACTCTCGAAAAAAAATTAAGTTTTTTACAAATTTTCTTCTTCATGTACTAAAAGTGCTCTTGAAAACTGAGGCAATCATCAACTTGAAAACATAAATACACTCCCCACAAAAATTGCGCATCACCTACTTTTACGACAATACTATTTAAACTTTTAGATTGGTTATTCAAGAGTCGCTCGGTAACTTTCAGAAGTGTAAAATAAGAATATATCATTCAAAAGAAATGACTTTATGATGCAAAATATCAACAATTTTCGTGTTAGTGAAAAATTCTACCATCTTCAAACATTTGCGAAAGGACCAACTAGCATCGAATGGTTGCAAATCATTTTCAAAATCGAGTGTTTCTTCCACAGGCCCTAATTACTGCCAGTACACGTCTCGGAAGCCCCTCAAACAAATTTTGGATGTACTCTTGAGTCACTGAGTTCCAAATTTCAGGAAGCAGAGTTTCTAGTTGTTGTAGTGTTCTTCAAGGCATCTTACGTTGCTGAATTTGCCACCCCATGTTATCCCAAACATTTTCTATGGTAGTAACTTAGTTGATTTTTTATCCGTAGTTGAATCAAGGCATTGTGATGTGATGTGTGTGAAGATAGATGAATTGCAATGAACGGTCCGGCTTTGTGGCCTTCAAGGTAACATGACCTAACGCCTATGGATTTTCATCTTTGGGAAACGCTGAAGATAAACTTTATTCTGAACCAGTGACTTCAAGATATGATTTGCATAATAGACTGCAAAATGCTTTCATGCAGTTGGATGTAGAGGAACTGAGGCGAGCCACATCACAGGGTGTTATGCATAGAGTAGAACTAAGTCTAAAAGTGAATGGTCATCACTTTGAACAATTACTATGAAATTTACGAAAATAGACATTGATTCTTTTTGATATTTTTCAATTTGTCTAATTCGACAACTGCTTCAGTTTCGCATTTTTTTTCTCTCAATTTATCAATTATCCAATGACAGAAGGACAGTTATTCGTTAATGCTCTGGGAACTGTCTATGCACGTGCAGGAATATAAGTCTCCTCTGCCCACTTTAGGATGGTTCGTAAAATTCGTCTGTTCGCCATAACATGGAAACTTGAAATCTCAGGTACGAGGTATGTATAAGGAACTTCATTCAGTTTTTTACGGAAAATCTTAAGAACTGAAAAAAATATGAATCACAATTTGAAAAAACGTAGTTTTCGATGTTTCTTCGTTTCGAATTGTGAGGCGGAAACAAAGCAGTCTGTATACTGACTGAGATTCAGTCGGATATGAATTATGTCCCGCATAGTATCTTATTGGCAAAACACCTTTCTTTATTTTGGCAGCTCACGCTGTTCTCGAGGTATATCAATTTTTTCAAGAAGCCAAGAATCGATGATTTTCAAGTAATACTAGGATATTTCAAGCTAACCTATGTGTTAGGTAATTTTTAATTAGAATAACGAGTGTTATCGAAACAGCCATCAATATACAGGGTGTTTCATATTGAATGACAAAGGTGGTATGCACTTTCGGTATAACCGGAAGTGCCATAAAGGTGGAAATAATTCAGAAATAGAGTTTCGGATCAGCTGATTCAACTACCAAAATTTCAGAACGATACCAGTATTGGTTCTCCAAAAACGTCCAATTGGCCACTCAACTTGGGATACCCGATATGGGTCAAACAGAAATTTGGAATGCAGGTTCAAATATCATATATCTTCAGAGAAGAAATCCCCAATAATTGAGCATATTCAATGAACAAGCCCCACAATAGTTTCAGATAATCTCAAAGCCCTCTACAAATGCAATGAAGGAAGTGGAATGAATCTGTTGGAAAATTTGGAAATTAAAAACCCAGAAAAACTTCACATTATACTACTCTTAATAGCCAACTTGAAGTTAATAATTCCCCAGTACTTAACATTCGAGGAAAAAATATACCTTGCCGTCATCTTTGACGAAACTGTTTTTTTTTCTTTCATATTTTCAGAATTTGTCATCATTATTTCATTTAATCAAAAAGTGTATATCAATCCTCATCAAGTATTCAACCTTTCAATCAAATCGAAAACCCGTTTCTTATTGATAACTTGACAACGGGAAATTTTGAAAATGAGCAGTTTTCACCCATTTTTCCCAAAAAGAGTTCGAGAACGTCAATCTCATTTTTCCTTCCTCCAATGTTTACTGAGATGCCTTTACCATACATCGAATTTGTGCCACCCATCACAACTACCAAAGTTTCTTTCGATGTATACAAAATATATTGTTTTCTGGAAGGAATATTCATTCTAAGAAATCTAAAATCCGGGTTGAGCTTTTATTTTATGCTCCGAAATATGGAATATCGTATTTGTGAGAAAAGACGACTTCTCCGAAAAAGTAATATTTATGTCACCTCGGTTTTATAGATCTCCGGAAACACTTTGTCACAGAGAAAGTTATAGGTATGCAGGAATCGTGCAGGTAAGTTTACGATTCCCACAAATCAAATATATCTCGACGCCGAAAAATACGGGGGTTGATACCCAAACTTTCGGAATTGAAATCATTTTTTGTTATGTTGTTTCGGTTTACCCATCGAAATAAAGTAATGATTTGTATAAAATAGATAGCTATAACATAATATATAATAATGGACATATTAATCAAAATGATGGGTCTGTTGTATTTATGAAAGAAGACTTAAAGTACTCATATAACATAGCGATAATTAGTGGTATAAAAGTTATCTAAGTCAATATTGTTATTTCGGGTAAGAAAGTTCTGGTTACAGCACTCTACAGGCTTCCATCAACAAATATAATTGAGAGTTTATTTTCAGAACTGGAGGAATGATGTCGATTTCCATTTCTTTGTTGGAGATATAAATATAGGTTTAATGTTAAACGATGATATAAAGAGTGAACTTTTAGACATTTCGAGCGAAAATCAGTTTGTTTCAACCATAAATGATATCACAAGAGTTGAAGACGATAGTTCCAGCTTTATCGAATTCTTGAAGAGGTCGAGGAAGAATAAATTCTTGAAGAGGTCGGACTGAATAACGGATGGTTTAGTTAACTCAAGTAATACAAAAAATTAACTTTATAGAAAAAAAATAAATATCCAACGGACGAAAGCAAAAAAAAATTATAGAGATTCCAAAAACAAATTTGAAGAATTAAAGAAACAAGCAGAACTGAAATTTTATCAGAAAAAAAATTGATGAAAATAAAATCAACACTAATGAATTATGGGATAGCGTTAATCAAGTTTCTTTTCAGAATAATTCTAAAAAAGAAACAAACGAAACTGTGGATGAAACTGGGTAAATGCACTCAGAACCCAAGGAAATAGCGAATCCCTTTGTAAAATATTTCACAAACATTGGAAAAAATATGGCATCTTCAATGAAAAATTCTGATTGGGGTGGATCTGGTGAAAAAATAACTGAACGGATAAGATTAAAAAAACTCAATAGTAGTTTTCACTACTCGTAATGGTGAAGTTGTGAGAACTGATTGGGAAACTTGAAAATAACAAGTCTCCGGGCATAGATGGAATGAAAACAAAAGTATTAAAGTTAGTAACAGAGCAAATTGCGGAACCGTTAACATATTCAATCAATGAAATATTGAAAACCAGATACTGGTACAATCATAAAGCCTCTCTTCAGAAAAGGGAATAAAAATAAAATGAAGAACTGCCGTCCTATACCATCGATATCTAATTTCACGAAAATTTTCGAAAAAAACTTGAAAATTCGTATAGAAAATTTTGTTGAAAAGTTTCATCTTATTTCAGATAAACAATTTGGTTTTAGAAAAAATAAATCCACGGAGGATGCGATAACATACTTAAATACTCAAATATAAAAGCCGGTTGACGCTGGTATCCCCATAGTGGCTGTTTTTATTGCAAAAGCCATCGATATGGTGGATCACGAACAGCTATTGGGTATACTGGAGTCTATAGGCTTTAGAGTGAGCTTATTCAAGCTTATGTAAAGTTCTTTGCAAAATAGAAAACAATATGTTGTACTAGGTAATGAAATGAGTGATTTCGAAATAATTGAGTAGCGGTGTTCCACAAGGGATCGTTCTGGCACCTGTTTTATTTAATCTCTATCTCAGTGATCTTGATGAGTTACAGATGGCGGGTAACATAATAAGCTTTGCAGATGATACCGCACTTTTGTACACTGATAAAAACTTTGAGAAATAAAGAAGAGATTAATTTCATGAGAATTGTGAAGTAATTTGGAGGTATATTGCTAACTATAAATTTCGAAAAAACGAACTAATTAACGTTTGCATCCTACAATAGAAATTTACCGGAATATACTATGATATAAATTCAAAATAGTGACAAAATTGTGAGTATGAAAAGCTGCCATTCTATCAAATACCTCGGAATATATATAGACAGTCACTTACGTTGGGATGTACATGCGCAATATGTAGCGAATCAATTTAGAGCTCTGTTGGATAAATTTAAATGCATGCGCTCAGTATTCAGTATACATCAACTAACAAAAATATATTTATCACTCGTCGAATCTCATTTAGCATATGGTATAGTATCATGGGGTAATGTCTCTCAGAATCATCTTCGATACCTTCAAAATACACAGAAGCTTATTATAAAAATCTAACCCAACTGACCTTCGTTTTCAGGAACCTGGTTTATTCGATTTGAGAGTGCTTTTCTGCCATTCTCTTCTAATAAGGCAATATCGAGATCGAAATACCTTACGAAGAATTGATCACGTCTATATGACTCGTGGTAAGGCTAAGTCAAATCAGGTTCTGATAACTGAGAAGAGCAGTACTCAAAAGAGCTGCTTATACTTGGGTTCTGAAATATTTAATATGATCCTAGCAGAATATAAAAAATTGAACTCATTGGTTGCGTTTATATCGAAAATCAAATTTTGGTTGAGAACAACTGACCAGTTGATATTACTGAGAGAAAAGTATGAAAACCTTTAGACCGTAACTGCGATTTTCTTGCACTTTGCTGCATATTATAGAAAGAGAAACTGTAAATCATATTTTAATTTTCAGTTGTGAAATCGTTGTAAGCTTGAGAATTTTTTTTAAGGGTTTCCTTCTCAATTCAATAAGTACATCATCTGCAAACAAGCCTCAAAAGGGTCTTCACAGATTATCTCACTTTGATGTTGCGTGGATTATGTACTTAGGAGGATGAAATATTTCGTTTGTAATGTTAAAACGAGTTGAGATTATTTGTATGAATATTTCTTAATATTTAATTTGTTATTTCGCACATTAAATCATTATTATCTACTATATAATGTGTATGAGAATCATCAGCAACTTGTAGTATTTGAGGATTTCAAATTCATTCCTGAAATAATGGCAAGAATTTCAAGTCACTTCTATTAAATCTGAATAATATTGTTCTGCTGGTAGCTCGCAAAGGCAACTCTAGTACAACATAATTTTTATAAATTATTTCCATGAATTTTGGAAAAATCTCACAATAAAATGAGCTGCAGAAGAATTATATATTATATATTATATATATATATATATATATATATATATATATATATATATATATATATATATATATATATATATATATATATATATATATATATACATTCTTTTGAAATGAGATGATTTACAAAAATTTGAATAATTAAATTTACAATAAATGCTTATATCTATAATTTTGGTGTGTGTCAGAAAAAACACAAATGTGAGCTCAGGAAATGTAACAGGGGTACCATACTATCTTGCATATGATTCAATAAACGAGTGAAAAAATCTGAGGAAAAAACTCGTTTCCCTGTCGCTATTGCACTAGCAATAGCTTCTCTGTTTATGTTTTGTTAGTGTGGTGTGTACATAAGAGTACCAAAGATTTTTTTGCTTAGCCGCTTTATTCTCTCTTGCATTCCATGATTTCCAAAGGAAGACAAGGATGAAAGGAAGGAGGTTTGGGACAGGAATCTGTAACAATGGAAGAAGAAAACCAACAGAAAAATGTTTCAACAATCATACTTCTTATATGTCTAAGCAAATCTGAGAAAAGATTTTACATAGCAAACAAGGTCATAGAAAGGAATGAGGAGATAATAGAAAAAATACATAACCAGCGATATTTTCTCAAATTCCTTCTCTGTTTGACCGAGAGAGCCCCGATGGCCAGGTTCAGTCTTCCAAGTGATGCCGATTATGATCTATAGATGTTTAAGAATCATTATATCATCATAATATATGGGTTGACATCGCCCATATACTACTTCTTCGTGGAACTTGTTTAATTTAAAAAAAACTTTGCCAAAAAATTTTGACAGTCGTTCGAAAAATATGACAAATGTCATTATGGTGAGCTGACATAATGTACAAGCTAGTAGAATCTACCTCAACGTCAGTGAAAACACTCAATTAACTCAATTTGTCTCTTGAATAACATTCCCTCACTACCGATTGTGAGAGTCTCAAGTCCCAACGCCATTTTTCACTTCTCCCAAAATCAAGCACGGACTGCGCGGTTGAAGGTTTCAATCTTCAGAAGAAGCAGTCTTTCCAAAAAGCCATTTTGAATGCAACATCATACAAAACAGAATGAAGGAATAATAATGCTTTCAGAATTGGTTCGAACGAATGCAAAAGTGTATAAATCGTCGAAGAGAAAACTTCTGAAAACAATGATATCTTTGAAAGCTTTCAATTGTTTTATTCTAGCTCTATATGCAAAACTTCAAAGACATTCCTCATAACACCTTCAGAAACTTCGATAGATAACCCTCGTATAACCCTCAATCGATCTCCTGTTTGAACATTCAATCTTCATATATATTTCATTGCATATTCGTGAAGATATTACACAGGAGTAAGCCATTATTTTCAATTTGGATGCAATTTTTCAATGCATTTTGGTTCAACGGTGGTTATTTCTCAACCCAACGTGATTTGCATACGAATTGAATTGAAAGTTATGTGCCTCTTTCTATATTCTGTGCAATTGAAATATATGATAGAGGTGTTGAATTAATTTCTTACATACTTTTCTGAACGAATTTTTTCTTGATATCAGACAATAAGTGTACGCAATGATGTTTTGCTACTGATTAAATCTAAAGTGTAAAAATTTGACCTTTACAGAAAATGTTTAACAGAAGAAGAATTTTTCTAAATCGAACAACTTCTAGGAATTTCGTTTTATATCCCAGAACCCAAACTGGAAGAAATTGAAGACAAACTCCATGAGAGATTGTCTGGATCGAATATACCGTCCAATTCAAAACTATATATATTGTTTTAAAAGAAAACCATAACCCAATTTCTGGTAATATGAGCACATTAACACTCAGGTAATATATCTTGTATCTGCCATTATGCGCATAAACTCTATCCTAATATCAATACATTAGTGTCATCATAATTCATAAGATCGATAGAATATTCTATCTGACCGAGACCTGCCCTGATCTAATTAATATATGAGCGTATTAAAGTGCAAGGGATTGGCTACCACTAAGTCGTTTCCGCATATGATGTTCCCAAACGACTTCTCCTCATCCCTCAACCTTCTCGACAACGATAAAACGAATTTAAATTGATTGCAGCGTTTGTTCATTTGGAAACTCTCCTTCTTGTTTGAAAGTTCAGTTAGCAGAATTAATTGTTAAGGTGTGATCTCTTCATTCGAGAATGTTCACAATGAAATTGTACTTATATTGAATCGTTTTAGTTATTACTAGTTAGAAGTTTATCCCAATTGAAACACAAATATTAGATTTAACTATGTTTTTTTAAAACTTGGCTATTCTGTAATAGTTGGTTAGTTGGTGATAGAGGCAAAATATTTCATAATTTCAATATCCTAACACTTGCTGTTTCCTTAAGTAGTCAAAAGATGGGGCTTATTAGAAAGTATCGAATAGTGAACATAGAATTTCTGAATGATTGTCGTGAATTAAGCATTATCGAAATATAATGTCAAAGTCATGGAGTGTCAGATATTTGCGCCTGATTATCATTGTTCAACTAAATAATGTTTAAATTGAATAAATACTCAAATAATGGGAAAATCGAAAGGAAATCAAAATAGGTAAAAGATTTTGTGTATTATGGTAAAATTCTTATCACCACAAATAACTGTATATAAATAATCTTGATATTGATAATTCTTAAATCCGACGATCAAAATTTTAGCTTTTTCTCTAATAGCTTTAACCTATTCCAAGTTAACCGAGCTTATCTGCAGGTTATGTTACATAAATGTCTTATTATTTAATAGTAAACCTTTTGTTTATATCTATTGTGAACTGTGATAGTGTTTCATGTTACATGTTTCATGTTACTGTTATGCTTCATAGGTTTTATTTCATTTTGCAGGAAAACTCCAAGAAGAAAAGCCAGAAGGAAGAAGAAAAAGCTTACGATGCATCTGCAGGAAAAGCGGCTATTATTATTATTAAAGAGCTACAAAATGGTGGAATTGAACTACATATAAGGCTGCAAAAAGTTTAACATACCGTGAAGTACTCTTAATGAATATTAGAAGCGGCGAATACAGGATCCTTCATCGTCCTCAATGCTCAAACCTGGGAAATCATTTGTTCTACTCTCAGCCATAGCAATTCAACTGATACACTAAATAAACAACATGCAAGAATTCGGTTTTGGCTTAACAGTTATGCTAATTAGAATTGTGTGACATCCTTTTTGTGAAGAGAAGCGAGGTGGTACTGGTGGTTATCGTTCAAACAAAGGTACAATCTGAGTCTGCGTGGGCTAGAGAGCTTATCTATGAACCTTGCTCAATCAAATCGTTGGAATCATTATATGAAAAATTAGGTATTGCAGATTCGGATCTGGAACTTAGATAAATCTAGATTTATGTTTGTGATGAGTAATGAAAGGATACCGTTTTGATAAGTACTCCATTTCTTCCAAATGTCCCAACAGAAAATAGTCGCACGGATTAAGATCGGGACTATTTTGGGGTCATTGCTCTTGATTTCATTCGTCGCAACACAAATTCTGTCATTCTAGCTGTTCGTTGATGGTGCAACTCTAAAAATTTTTTCGTCTGTGAACCAGATATTTTCAATTTGTCTTCGTGTTCTAAATCTATTTAATCAATTTTTGCATCGCTCGAATCTGAGATCTTTGGCTGCTTGGGTCTCACACACTCAAGCTGGTTCCTAGAGTTCTGATAGGGCTCACTGCTAATGCAGAAATTCGCTGAATGTCATCCTGAAATTATCAATTTAGTTTGTAATACAAAAAATGTAGAGTTGATGCTTGTAACAGATTATGAAAAAGGCCAGTACCTGTGTTCTAAAAGTTCTCGCTGCACCAGTACCTGGCCTTCTTCCTAATGACCTTTTTGTCCGAAATTTTTCCTCAAGATCATAAATAGTACTTCTTTTGTAATTAGAGGCTGGAAATTGGCGTAATATTTGCCTGGCACTATAGCCCCGCCCAAATAAACATTCAATGAAACGCTTATCTTCATTTATTAAAACAATTTCAAACGTCAAAACAAGCAACACCAAGATAAAATTCGAGTTCAAACCAGATGTCGTCTGAAACTCGATGACATTTCATTATTTTTTGTTTATCATAGAGGTAATGCATGCAGTCTATATTCAGGGTTCAACAATGGGAGGTGCATGTGATGGTGGAAAAGAGAAATATTACTGACGAAAATTGCCACAATTTTGAATCAATATTCAAGTTCGACCCCTCAAAATGATGGGAGAGGTTCAATCTAGTGATTGAATTCCGCAGTTGATTCATTACGACCGCGAAAAATTTTTTAATGAGCATGGAAAATTGTTAATATTTGAGGAAGTCGGCCATTTTGAATTCGTACGGAAATTGAATTTTTGGTTGGTTTTGGTGAAAAATGGTTTTTTGTCTTCCTAGAACATCCGTGAAAAATACAACTTCAGGAGTGCCAACGCCATGAGGTGAACAAAATATTTCGATTCTGAAAATCAGAATGAAAAAAATTCTTCACGCTACTTTTTAACCAAATCTTGAAATAACTTTAAGATCAATGTGTTCAGAAACGATTAAATCATCGACTGAATGACCCATTCGAATTTTTTAGTGGATAAAATAACGTTCCAGCGATCTTGTAATATTGCTCATTTTCGTATGAGTTAGCCATATTGGATTTCACCGAAAGTGAAATTCCGATACAATTTCTGAAAAACCTAGTCTTTGGCTTTCCCATAAAGCAAGAACGAATGATCTAGCTCTAGAATTGCGAAAGTAATAACGGACAAAATTTGTCCGGTTTTCTTTGGCGCACCCTGTGTATAAGTATGTTCGTTTCCTGTAGTTTAACACTTGAAAATGACTTGACGGACGAGACCGGTCGTGTTTGTGATGATAGAATTGTAGAAAGTATAAAATATTTTTTACTTCATGTTCTTGATAATGAAATTTCCACAAAATAAGTGAAGCATCAGTATTACTCATCAATAATAACACAGTGCGTGAAAATGACACCTCAAAATTCTAACACGTGGGAGACATGCCTATTAAACCTATATCGGGTACGCTGAATCCAGTTGTAACCACCGTTTTTGAAAGTTAGCTCTTGTTTAGGAGATATTCGCCTTTGAAGTTAGCTGATTTTAATAGGGTTCGTCGCTTATGACTTCAGTACATTATATGCTTGTAATTCCCAAACCGTTCGGAATATCGCTTTACTGTCTTCGGCAAAGTTTTAACTATTAAAGAAAGTTATAACGGAAAAAAAATTGTCCGGTTTTCTCTGGCGCACCCTACATTTGTAAACTACCAATTAACAGAAAAATAATGAGAAAATAAGGATTACGGTTGCAATCTCTTATCTTTTACCTATGAAACTCTAGGCCATTATGGGTATATTCCATTAGTGTTCTAATTTTCCAATAATCATTAGAATCAAAGCTCGAGGACAAAGGGGATCATTTTTCTGTCATACTGAAGAAAATGTGATATTGATATAATTCAGAAATTAATTCAGTTTAACGAAATCGTCTCAGATTTTCGGCATATCTCATCATACAATTCCAAACGTTAGAATGAGAAATATCGAAACGTGAAAAAGCAATTTAATAGATCAGTCGCGTAACTTCTATTCACTCGGTGATAATAAACATTCTCGAAACAGTGGGTGGGTAATTCTCCATCTCCATTTTTCAGCGGTAACATTTTTCCCGCATTCCGCTAATTGGATGTACGCATTTATTTCACACGTGAAATACGTACGATTCAGCTACCACCCTTTAATTATTTCCAACGAGGGTAATCATGATTTCGTCGCTTTTTTCCATTTCCGTAATCAGACGGACTTTTTGTAATAAAGCGTGTATCTCTACTCGCTCACTTCATAAACACAATGTCGAGCGTGAGGTATTTCGTTATTCGCAAAATGTTATTTCAGGAATTCCTAAAATGAAATCCAATTTTATGAGCCGCAGGGGTAAAAATATTATAAGTTAATTGAATATTAATAAAAACGAAAAGGGAAATCATTGCATGAGAAAAATTGAATTATGGCAAAGAATTATTGTTAACTAGCTGACCCGACATCGTTCATGTTTAGCTAATAGGAAACGGACCAAAATATAATTTTCCAAAAATATTAACCGAAAACATACCTAAATATTCTAACAAAGATGGCGTAACCAATTAATCTCTGGTTCAATATTGAGGAGTGGTTTTTCAGAAATAGAAAAAATTGGAGCTCGCAGAGAAAAAATTTCGAATTATAATATTATGAATCGATTCCTTCTCCATTTCATATCGATCTGTACATAACCTCATTACCTTTCGAAATACGGGATGTCTACGTTAAACCGCCTGTTAGAAGCATTTACATCATTTTCAAATTTTCACATTAAAGTGAGTGGATACTGATCTACAAAATGCATGTAATTTTAACGTTCTCTGTTTATCATGAAAATATATCTGTTTATATATATATATATATATATATATATATATATATATATATATATATATATATATATATATATATATATATATATATATATATATATATATATATATATATATATATATATATATATATATATATATATATATATATATATATATATATATATATACCTAGTGACACAAGATCATGGTACACTCCTCTCACTTCTATATTTCTGCAGGTAATTTATTGAAATCTTGAGATTCGATCAAGCTTATGACAGGCCACCTTTTGACATTTGAAAGAATTTTTCCACTTCCGGTGTCGCCGGAAATAACCTTCAATGAAGATTTTTAAATGTATATGTATATTCTTGCATGTTTGGTTTCCAAATACATTCCCAAATTCAATCATATCTCACAATTGATATTTAGGGCTTCGAAATTATTTTTCGGTCGGTTTTTATTTATCAATCTAAGGTGCCATGATTATTGTCAATTTACCATAATTAATCAAAACATCACTTGAAAAAGCAACTGACGTCAAAATTTCAGATTTGCTCTGTCCAGGCCATATTAATATTCTCCATAATCATTTTTCGATTAAAACTCCATTTTTTCAAATGGCATCATATTGGTACCGAGGTACCATAAGAAGCTTGATACTATGAGTAAACAAATTCTGTAAACACATTTTTCAAAAATGCAAACAAATTACGATAATGTAAAAATTTTCATTTATTTTATTTCAATTCGAGTAAGTTAATCCAGAAGGCTATGGAAAGGAACATTGAAAGCAAGCAATCGTGACATTCGAAGGATCTTTGGGAAATAAACTCATTTATTATTATGATTATATAGTATTAGGTCAAATCTAGGGTACATTCAGCTTCATACCATGAGAAAACTCAATTTTTTCTCTAAGAATCCAAAACAACAATAATGAATCCCCAAACAAGATATATAATCTGATCCATAAGAATAAATCATGAGCAGACGAAAAATCAAATTCAGAAACATAAAAAAATTATAAGAATTATTCGAAATGTTGACCATTATTGTCTACGCACATTTGAATCCGCTCTTGCAAATTTCTAGTTACACTGATCACGTTCAGGCGTTATACTGCCGATGGCTGGTCTGCACGCGTAGTAGGCGCTGTTGCGTCAACACAATTCTTTAAATAACCCCAAACGGAAACGTCTAACGAAGTAGAGTCTGGTGATTTTGCGGGCCATCTTATTGGAGCATTCGTTGCAATCCAATTTTCTACGAATCTCTCGCGCAGGTACTCTGAAATGATTCTTGCGTTGTTCGGGGTGCACCATCCTGTTGATAAAACATTACCCTCTCAATCACTAACGGTAATTTTTCCAAATACCCCTCAATCTCAGTCTGAATAAATTGTAAGTATCTAAGACCAGTCAACGGCCCATCAAAAACCATGCGACCAATTATTCTAGTACCAATCATACCTAACAAAACATTGAAACCGAATTGTTTCTGAAATTAACCCTGGTTGAATAAATGTTAATTCTCCTGAGACCAAAATCTTCAGTTTTGTCTGTTGAATAACCCTAAATTAGTAAACCTTGATTCATCTATGAGCAAGATTATTTTTAGGAAATTATTTGTATTATTTATAATAATACTTCTTCAAAATTCGACGAACGCTTCCACGACTTATATCCAGCTATAACGCAACTTGCCTTGTGGAAATGGTTTCATCAATTTCCACTCGCGCTAACACATTAATTTCAGTGTCTTCTCCAATGATAAACTTTTCTTCAGGATCATTATTGGGTTCTCTTCTAAATTGATCCTCCAGGCGACTAAAATAATTTCTTGCCGGCATTGTTGATGCCACATTGACAGCAGCTACTGCATTCTTTTGGCATTCCCCGTAAATAAGTAGCATATCCACTTTCTCATTCCCTGTGTATTTTTGAGGCATTTTATAAAATAATAACGCTTCAGTAAACTAAATTCGAGTGGAATCGACCGATGCAAACTCTACTACCTGGATAACTTTTATATTGGAAACGTCAAAGTCGTTTGTTTTCATAACCTCCTTTGTTCGAAAAATTAAAATCCCCTCAAAAATAATTCTGATTCCTGAATTATCCATTGTGAGGTATGGTTCAATTTGAAATATTATTTGCAATCCGCATATTCTAAAATATACAGGGTGTTTGAAGATCTCCATTAGCCTACTGGATTTACAGAATTTGTTTACCTATAGTATCATAGTATCAAGCTTCTAATGGTACCTCGGTACCAATATGGTGCCATTTGAAAAAATGAATTTTTAATTCAAAAATGATTTTGGAGAACATTAATCTGGTCTGGACAGAGCAAATCTGAAATGTTGAAGTCAGTTGCTTTTTTAAAGTGTTTCTTTGATCGATTAAGGTAAATTGGCAATATTCATGGTACCCTAGATTGAAAAATAAAAACTAAACCAAAAATAATTTTGACGACCAAAATATCAATTGTGAAGCACGGTTGAATTTGAAAAAGTATTTGCAAGCCAGCTATGCAAAAATATACAGGGTGTTCCTTTTAAAAATCTTCATTAAAGGTTATTTCCGGCGGCACCGGTAGTGGTTAAAATTGTTTCAAACGTCAAAAGGTGGCCTGTCATATATTTGATCGAATCACAAAATTCCAATAAATCACCTGCAGAAATATAGGAATAAGAGGGGTGTACCATGATATTGTATCACCCAGTATATATTTCTGTTAGGGTAATTCATTCAGAGCTTCCCCTTAGATTAAATAGAATTCGATTTTTCAGACCGGGGAATAATATTATCCAGAGTAAATATGAAAATCGATGAAAATCAACAACCTCATTGAAAATAAAGCTAAACTTGAAAATTAAGAAATAAACACCAACTTGTCAAATCTTTAATTTTTCAAAAGATTCAAAATTTAACCGAAACAAATTTCACCATTGATGAGACGTTAGTGGAGAAAGGATTCAAACACAATATTTACCCTAAACATCATACATCAAATTTTGAACAATTAGCAATAGATACTGAAATTTGTCTCAGAAATGTTGAAAACAATAGTTCCCTGAAACACCAAACTGCGTCCGTGATTAAGAAAGAATACCTCCAAAATCTTAATAGACCAAATACATATCACATCTTAATCAAAAATATGAAAGTTTAATTAACATCGAGTGACATTATTTTCACAAAAGCAGATAAATGCAATACAGTTATATCGATAAATAAACAAGATTACATTTCAAGGATTTCATTAATGATTCAATCATATCCGAGATCCAACTAATAAAGTCAATAAGGAAGTGAAGACAGTAATTGAGAATTCAAAATCCATCATTACAGATCGCGAAAAATTTAAACTCGTCTTAACGAATCCTTTACCACCTCAACTTCATTCTTTAGTTAAGTTTCACGAAAATGGTTATCCAATAATACATATTCTGGAAAATTTTGTAATTTTAAACCGCCTTTTCCATTCGTAATTCAAATGATTTGATAAGAAAAATAGAAAATATTGTCATTCCAAGTAAGGCAAAGTTAGTCTCTTTTGATGTGAAGATTTTGTTTCCAAGTATTCCACCGGAAGATCCGTATAATACAATCAATAATTTGTTAACACAAAATGTTACGAATCCACTAATTAATTACGACATTATGGTTTCATTAGATGTTTGCATATCTCAAAATTACTTTTTATTTAACGATTGTTTTTATAAACGTGATGAGGGCACTTATGATGGGAAACTCCCTAAGCCCTCTTTTAGCAGAAATTTTCATGGTTAATATTCAAAAAACTATTCAAAAGCTCCCGCTTAGGAAACATTTCTTATATTGGTATCGATATGTCGATGACATTATTGTGTGTTTCACAGACAGATCCCTGTATTCGAAAATTTCATCAACAACCTGAACCAAAAATAAAATTCACTTCTGAATTAGAACAGAACAATTCGGTCAATCTCCTAGACCTAACAAGATAAAATAATAAACACCAGTTTTGAATATATCATAAGCCTTCTCATACAGAGTTAACAGTATACATCGGCACATCTTTACCAACATAATGTTGCAGCATTTAATAGCTATATTAACAGACTCTTGGGCACACCGATGTCTAATGATAATTATTTCAAAGAATTGAATTTGATAAAACAAATCGCAATAAATAATGGTTATGATGCAAATTTAAGATGCAATATAAAAAAAAAATTAGCTTTATAACATATGTGTATATATCCAATCGGTGAACACAAAGACAAGAAATTCAGTAGTTTAACATAAATAGGCAATATTAGCAATAATGTGAAATCCTTCTTAAAATTCAAATTTAAATATAACGTTCGAGCCATCAACAAATTTAGGTTCATTTATCAGAAATTATAAGTCTCCAATTAATAAGGAAAATAAACCAGGTGTTTATCGATTAGATTGTGTAGATTGCAATTGTTTTATTTGCAAATAGAACAAGAAGAAATGTTAATGGTAGAATCTCAGAACATAAACGCAGTTTCATAAATGGAAAAATCGATTCAAATTATTCTAATCATCTTAGGAAAATAGTCATTCTTTCAATTCAGAATTTGAAATCCTACATTCTGAGAATAGAGGTATAAAATTCTACATTCTGGAAGTACTTGAAATTAACAGATTTAGGTATTTACCAGACATTCCTAATGATCAGTTAGACATAAATAACTCACCCTTATTAAACTTGACTCCTAAACACTCGTTCAAATACAGATTGCTCTGAGTAGATTGCCTCTGTAGTATATATAAGCATATGTTAGTAAGATATATTTGTAGTATTCATTTGCTCTTGACAAAGATACTGTGTATCGAAACGCGTCGAGCATTTATTAATATATTTTAGTAGAAATCATCGTTTACTTGTATTTGTGACATCTTCTTTACCCAAATAAATTGACTCAGATTGGGTCGAGATTATAACTGGTTTTAGTTAAACGAGGAAGGTGTTATTTTGGCAGGCAACATACAACAGGTTCTTGTATTTGAAAAAACGTTGTCAAACTCTTTTGTTAAAACAACGTTTTCCCAAATACAGGAACCTATTTTTTTTCACTTCATTAAAATCGTATTTCAACTCAGCATTGATTGGTGTTGGATTTCCTTATGCCTAAAATAGTTAGTTTTCATTTTATTTGCGATTTCATCAGAAACCTGAAGTTCCTTCAGTATATCAAATTATTGGGCCGTTGAACATCGAAACAGAAAGAGAAGATTCAATTGTGATGGCAGTTTTTATGTTCCACAATGATCTATGTAAGGTTCTATGAATTTCGGCTTGAGATTGATTTTTGTTTAAAAATAACAATAACACTACTTTCTTTTGTGTACAGTTTTTTGTTAAATGAAATGGCAAATTTATATTCGAATGAGGATGTGCATTTATTCATGATTTATACGCATACTTGAATTGCATTGAAGCTAAACTGACAATATACAGGATGATTCACTAATGATCAAAGATAGGTAATCTGTAGTTAGAGTGCACAGGGAAGTTCGAATTGGTACTTGAAATACAAGATAATGCAATTCGTTTTCAATATACAGGATGAATTTTCTAAACGCAATAATTCTTGAACGCATAGACTGATTTCCTCGATATGTAGTACCATAAATAACATGGCTATAGTCTATTCACGTTAAGTTTAAAGTGACGTCATCAAGCAGATTTCTCGGATGTTCCCAATGTTTTCCAAAATTCCTATTCAGTGCGACTGTGAAGTATGGATTATAATTCATTATTTCTTTAATTTTGATTTTTGTGCAAAACGCTCAGATACGTCGATTTCTATATTCAACTCGAAATTATTTGGAAGAAAAAAATTTTTTTTCTTTTGTAATTCGCAAGATATGACCTCATCAACCATTTTTTAAAATTACAACCCATATTTTCTCATCATTACTCTACAGAGATTATTTTTCTGAGTGTTTTTATACCCATAGTATGGGTCTGAGATGCGTATTTTCTGATATACACGCTATTCAATTCAAGAGGTAGTGGTTTGAATTTTTCTCAGAATAAATTCGATTGTCACTTCGACTTTTTTCTTGAGAAAACTTTGTCTGATGTTAATTTGAGGCATATGAAATTAAGTCGCGACCTTCCTTTCCCGAAAATAAAATGTTTCAATAATCATTCATATCAATATCTCTTGAGTGGAGCATCCTGTATATCGAAAATTACGCATCTCAGACCCCTAGTGTTGGGTATCAAAACATTCAGAAAATTAATCTCTGTATATTTCAAAGAACGTAAGAAAAATTAATTTTTTCGGCGAAAAACTTTCGACTTGAAAATAAAATTCGACCTGATGATCATGATGTATCTTCAGAATACTAGTACTTACCTGTAAATACAATACAGGAGGCATAATTCAATTCAATTGTGTTCACCTTTTTTAATATTGAAACAGGAAAAAGTAGAAATTTTAACTAAGCATGTTCAATAAAATTATCATTATGTTTCTTTTTGAGAAATTACAGTGTTCGTTCCTATCATCTCACTGGGTGTTTTCCAATATTTTCGAAATATTACAACAACCTTTTTCTCTTCAAGGGTTTCTGTCAATTAATACAATGCCTAAGCAGACAAACAATCCTTAAGATACATTTCGATTAAAATTTAGAAAATAATTTATTCATCATTCAAATGACATCATTCGAAGGCGAATATTTCACGTTGATAAAAACACAAAATAAAAACGAAAAATTCATTACAGAAGAAAAACATTGAAACAGATCTACCTGAAAACTAGGTAAAGAAGAAATTACTAACAGAAAACTAATTTGTTTTTAATTTAACAAGAAGATTTCAAAAATTCTTGAGCGAACTGCCAGATGCCTAACTCATTTTCATGAAAATTGCAATGTCCGCTGAACTCTCTTCACCATAGACAAAAAATCTTAAGCGAACCTCACGAAAAATAGTCCAAACACATAAAGTTCTATATTTCACAGATCTGTCGAGTTTTCTACTCACAATTGCCTCTGTCAATTACAGACTGTTAACCAGTAATCGAAGCAGCCCAGAATCAGTACTGATAGATATGTGAACACAGAATTGATTCTCGATGATGTACCTTCCCTAGTTCGTGAATTTTCCAATCCAGTGTCACATTATCATCAAATTCTATTCAATATGCTCCGTTTTACGAACAATCACTATGCTGATATGATGTGAGAGTATGGGTTTTGTCATTGTGATTCTCGGGCAGCATTCAGGGAATATACCCACGATGATCTGTTCCACATTACGAAACTTTCGAAAGGGTTAATCGTATTTTCAATTGAAAATTCACAGAAAATAGCATTTTTAATATGCAAAACACGAATATCTAGGGAAGGAAAAATCGTCACTCAATGAGAATACGCCATTCCCAATTAGGTTTTTCTATAAACGTTTGATGCGGTGTTTATAGCACCTTTTTTCATCCCGACCATTTAAATGGAAACAGTTCTTCAAATTCCTCAAGAAACCAATTACCCGATTTTCTTGACAATGCTAATATATAGAGGAATATACTATCAGCATGACGGTGACCTTTCCATTTCACGAATAATGTGATGGAAAATCAAAATAATGTGTTCTAAATTGGGTTGGAAGAGGGAGTCGTCGTAACTGGCCTGTCGAACTCCCGACCTTACATGTTTAGACTATTTTTTATTGGGTTACCTGAAGAATTATGTTTATGGTGAAGAGATAATTAACTGGGAGCACCTAATTCAAAGAATTGAGGAAGGTTACGATTTGAATAAACTTGCACCAAATGGGCTTCCCGAAAAATTGCGGGGTTGGATAAGTAGCTTTCTTTCGAATAGATGAAGTTGTGGTCGACAGTATAACATCTGATTATTTCCGGTAGCAAGCAGGAGTACCTGAGGGATCCATTCTTTCGCCAACTTTGTTTAAATTCAACCGATCACAAAGAAAGGAAAGAAGTCCTTACCCCAAAACTACTGCCCTGTTGCACTTCTTCCCATTATGTCCAAACTGATGGAGAGAGTCATAAACGATGAACTCATCAACTAGATGAGTGGCAGGGAGTTTTTAACGACCGTCAGTTTGGTTTTCGCAGGCAAAGATCGACAGGAGATCTGCTCGCCTACGTCTCTCATGTTTGTACATCAACGATGGAAAAGCACAGAGAATCTAAGGCAATAGCCCTCGATATCTCTAAATCCATTCGATAGGGTTTGACATGCAGCCTTATTGAATAAACTTGCTGCATATGGGCTTTCCGAAAGATTCTATTTATTTATTTATTTATTTATTTATTTATTTATTTATTTATTTATTTATTTATTTATTTATTTATTTATTTATTTATTTATTTATTTATTTATTTATTTATTTATTTATTTATTTATTTATTTATTTATTTATTTATTTATTTATTTATTTATTTATTTATTTATTTATTTATTTATTTATTTATTTATTTATTTATTTATTTATTTATTTATTTATTTATTTATTTATTTATTATACTTTAATACATCATAATTGACATTATGTGTATAAAGTTGAACGGAAACCCCAATCCATCCTAATGTCGAATAAAAATACATAACAATAATTTCAACTATTAAACAAAACATAACTTTACATAAAAAAGCATCAGAAATTTTCAATGACAATCCATAAGACGCGAAATGAAAGCAAGCAATCAACAACGAAAACACGAATGCCACCACTACAAAAGGAGTGCCAATCGCCTTTTCAATGAACGCAGCTAAACGGCAAAGAGATCAACCTGAGTGTGTATTTTGTTCGCAATAGCAACCGAGCGATCTGTGAAGAAGTTCCTTGAGTAATTCGTTCGGCAAATTCTTTTCCTGAACAATGGTGTAAACCTAGTTATTCTATTTGGAACATTGAGGTTGAATAATTATAAAATAATAAGTTGAACATAAACTGAACATCCCTGTAGTCCAAACGCTTCTTCTCAGCCAAAAATGGCACATCTATATGAAGGGCAACATGATTGCTACAATTGTTTACCAATAAATCCGAAGCGTCACTATCTACTGTGGAATCGATATCACTAAACACTAAGTCTAATAGTTTGTTTCGAGAATTTACACATTTGTTCATCTGAACGAGACCTTGAATGAACATTACTTCCGATACACAAGCGGCCGGACTTTCAGCCCCGCACAGAACAAAATCTCCAATTTCCGCCATTGAAATGTGGGGACATTATAATCTCCTCATAGAAGAAACCGATCACCTGGACCTGGGATATCGTAGAGAAACCTCCTCAATGGGTGAGCAGTGTGCCGAATATACATCTTCATTGGCGTTTTGGGGTATGTAAACACAGCCTAAGATCAATCTGTCAGTATTATTAGACAAAAGCAAGAAAAGCTGCTCAACACTTCTCTGTGAGATTCCAATAATATTGGCATTGAGTGTCAAGCGTATCAAAACGATAACCCCACCACCCATCTTCTTAGAAATAGTGATCAATTCTGAAAACCCTGTATGAGGTAGAAACCTCCGTATCATAAAACGGAGAATTAAGTCTCAGTAATAACAACAATATAATACGATTCGTGTGCGAGGATCTGAAATATCGATTTGAGTTTAGTACGTAAACCACCAGCATTCTGATAATATATACTGAGATGTAATGGGGGTGTTTTTAGATTTTTTTCATAATTGTGGGGATTCCCCTCACGAACTTCACATGAAGATCCTTTTCACCATCTTTTTCACGTTGTTCCATCTACCCAAAACACTCTTCAAATGCGTTCTCTGCATAACAGTCTGATCAGGACCCACTGAAATATCTCGACCATAACTTTCCATTATCCTTGATTCATTCCTCAAAACAGTCCTAGCAATCCCTGAATTCGACAAGCCAATCTTCATCGGTCTTGGTTTAGTACCTTTTTTACCAACATGTATTACCTTTTCAATAACATCCTCTTTGATATCTATCATATCTAGAATCTTCCCAACCTCAGCCTTATCATGTAGAATTCTCTTATTTAGGCTTTGGCTATTGGACTCATTCAACTTGTAACTTTAGAATTTCTTTCATTAATCTCCGCAATAAGTTCTTCAGGATCACCATTAATTTCTGGAACATTTTTCATAGAATTTTTCAAAGTTTCTATCTCACGCTCCTTGCTCTCCTTTAACATCACAAGCTCCTCCTTCAGTTTCCTAACTTCCCGTTCCAAATCATCGAACCTTCTCAAAATGAGTGGCACCCTTCTGATTTCGAGGCGACACTCCGAACAGAAAGAGAAAAGAGTGCGTTCCTTTTTAAGTCCATCACACGTTTCCCAGATCCTCCAACACCAGAGCACTTCTCGTGAAACGCACTACTGCAGGAGTCACACACTATAGCCCTGTACATAGAGCACACCCCCCTACACCTCTCGCAGACAGACGACATTATGGAAAACCTAATACGACCCTGTCCAAGAAAAGAATTAGAAGACGAGAGACAAAACACCTGCTAGATATGTGTAGAATGAACATTGTTATTACAATCAGATGATTCATAAATTAAAATCTGATAACAATTATTTCTATAAATAATGTGATGCAACAGGCGGAAATTCTCGCCAAAAATGACCAATACACATGTATACTCTTTCGATGCTGATAACTGACTTGACTCATTGTGAGATTGGATAAGTAGCTTTCTTTCAAATAGATCAATACAAGTTTTGGTCGACCGTATAACATCTGATTGTTTTCAGTTGCAAGCACGAGTAACTCAGGGATCCATTCTTTCGCCAAACCCTGTTTTTGTTGCAGATCTTCTGTCATCTACAGAGAACACGATCTTCGGTCTTGGAGACGATTGTACCCTGGTTGTTTTCATAGATTTCGAGAATATCGAACTCATGCATCCAGGTATTAAAGAAAAACGTATGGACATCTTGGAGAAATTACGTCCGCACATAGGAAAAACCAGCCAATTTGCAACGACCAACTAGATTTCAATTTACCTCTTGTGTACGACATGAGAAAACAACGTTCAAGGTTTTGATTATTTCTTTGACTTTTTTACATCTAATATTCTTAAGTTAAATCCATTTACTATAGTAGTCAACTATAACTAAGTATTCCTCATTTTTGAAATTAAGGATGTCCATAGCTAGTTATTCCCATGGACTCAATTGCAAATCAGGTTGTAATAATGGCATTTTAGTATTAGTTCTTCTGAATGTATTGCAAATTTGGTAACTCATGATGAAATCTGTTAAATTTTTCGATATTCCAGGCCAAAAAACGTTTTCTTTTGCTCTTGCCATGCACTTAATAATCCCCAAGTGACCTTCATGCAAAGCTCTCAAAATATTATTTCTTAAACTTTTAGGAATAACTCTATCACCGAAAAATATCAGTTCATCACTGATACATAACTCATCTTTAATTTGGAAATTACATGTCGAAATTGAATACAAACCTAATAACATCGAGTCCTAACTCCCCTAAAGGCAACGGTTTGGCCGAAAAAGCTGTCAGAATATGTAATAATATACTGAGAAAATGTATGTTAGAAAATGGTAGTATAGACTTTTTTCTTTTGAAATATAGAAATGCACCTATCACTGATATTGGTCTGTCACCTGCTCAGGTAATATTCAATAGAAGACTGAAGGATACTCTTCCTGTGGTTGATTCTTTGTTCCAACCCAAGATCAATAATAAGAATTATTTGAAAACTATTTTTAAGAACAGACGTGCTAAGCAAAAATTTTATCATGACAGATCAGCAAAAGGTTTGGTAGATGGGAAAGTTGGGAATAAAGTTCTGCTCAAATATAGAAATTATTGGGAAGAGGAAATATTGTAGAAAAATGCAATAAACCCAGATTATATTTGGTTTTAATAATAATGAAAATCTATATCGTAGAACTAGACAGCATTTAATTATAAATAAAATAATAAAAGAAGTAATAGTAAATTAAGTTCAAGCCAGACAGAGAATAGTACTTATACTTTAAAGGATAGGGCAGAATTGAAGTGTTCAGATAGATTTGTAGCTGGTAATTCTTAATAAATAATGAGAATTTTGTATAATAGAAGTTAAGAATTTTGTAAAATAGAAGTTTAAATTTCGTTTAATTATTTTTCAATAATTCTACTTCAACTTAAGTGGGAAGATGTGACATAGTGTATCATAGTAGAAATTAGTTTTGGTAATTTTCAATTATGTATAATATAAGGATATGTATATTAGTCTGGCAACGCTGGCAGGAACAGCAGGACTTGCTGGTCGAGCAGGCACGGTGATGGATGTAAAATAGCTGCTAAAAAATAAACGTTATGTTGAAATTGAGTCTTTTGAATTAAGTATCAAAAATATATTGAAGTGCAAAATACAATCAATATTTGATGTTATAGAAAACCTTTATTCATAATTGAAATCACTCATTATGAATTTAGTATTGTATTACTGTTGATAATGGGCTTACAACCCGAAACATATGTCGAGTATTTTCAATAAATATTTGTGAAACCTTTGCCAAGCGATAAACTAATCATTTATTCATTATGTTTCACCAAGCGAGAATTCCATACATATAATTTTTAGTAGCTTCGATATTCTAAAGTAGTAATGATTATAATACATCTTTTTATTGCCGATATAAATCTATAGATGATATAGGACAATCCACTATTGACCGGGGTCCTTGAGCCTAATCTGAAGTATCATTTGCCACTGTTAAAAATTTTTGTGAACTTCAATAGCTACAAAAACATTCTGCACTTGATTTTGTTTTCCACGATCACCAACTAGAATCTTCAGATTACCACGGCGTAAACAATGGATCCTACTCAATAATAAATACTCACATTAATATTAAGTAATGGTAAAACCAAATCATATCAGTAATAAGGCGAATATGAAAATTTATTGATGTGGAAAGTATGCTTTACCGTGTTCCTCCACGTTCACGAGGGTATCAATAAAAATCGGACGAAAAACTGGAAATTGTCTGAATTGAGTTGAAATACTAGAAATACCATACATGTGATATACCATACCATATGTGTTCATATTTTGAAAAGCGCAAAACATTTTGTTTAAAATATCAATTGAAGAAATACAAGGTGCCTCATTAAAAAAATATAGTTTATATCATATCTAAATGATTACAGCTCTTGTCAAATATCATGTTGCATCACTGAATATAACGTAAAAAACCATTTAAGGAACCGTTCTTAGTTTTTGAATTATTTAAAGGATAACCAAGAGGTCAGTCTCAAAATGCAATATTTTCAACTTCGCCCTGCAATTCATGAACGAAGCGAAATACAAAATATTGTATAACGGTTAGTTACGTTGTTAGTTTCACAAAAAATTGCTGAGTTTACGAAAACCGTAATCTTTCATCTTCATTATGAATTGAGAAAACTGATAAATACAATATAAATTGTACACACTGTATTACCACGGTGGAAAAGAATTGTCAAAATGTCGAAACCCTGAATTTCGATAACGAAATATCTCCCTGCTTCACTGTATATGAAAACTTTTATGTTTCGGCGTTCGTTAGTCAAGAAAGCTAAACGGCTAAACGGATTGGGATGAAATTCTGCGTGCCAAAGATGTGTCACCATAATTTACATATAGAACACATTTTATACGAGAAAATTTTAAGTTCCTGTTGGATTTTCAAGTAACGAATTGTATGTCATATCTGAACTACAATTTTTTCTTCATAACGGAAAAATTAATCAGGTTGAAATTCTGCAAAAACCATAAGTTCGAAGAAGATTTTATGTCAGCATTCATCTACCTTTTTTGGAAAAAGATGAAATCGGCAACCCGGTTTTTTTCTTGTTAAAACTGTCAGAAAATTCGAGGAAAACTCGTTAACACATTAAAAAATTATGAGGAATATAGAACCTCGTATTTGAAAAAACCTAACTTTAATAACTTTTTTTTCAACAGAACACCCTGAATATTCAAAATAAACTTCATGATATGCAGTATGGTAGCCTCTGACTTTCTTTGAGACATACGTTTTCAATATATTCAACATGAACAAAGTGATTAACGGATTATACTAATATATATGCATTATGGCGAATGCGCCGGGACCATTTGTAGCAGAAAAGTGAATTCATGGTCGAAATGTGCTACGAAACAATATTGAACTTAGCAGTGGCGTACGTATGGGCACAACGCAGGTTAGGTATTGAAAAAATACGAGGTGACCTATCCAAAAATAAAGTTTATATCATATCTAAATAATTACAGCTCTTGTCAAATATCTTGTTGCATCACTGAATACAATGTAAAAAACCATTCAAGGAACAGTTCTTAGTGTTTCAATAATTCAAAGGATAACCAAGAGGTTAGTCTCAAAATGCAATATTTCCAACTTCGCCCTGCATTTCATGAACGAAGCGAAATACAAAATATTGTATTACGGTTAGTTACGTTGTTAGTTTCACAAAAAATTGCTAAGTTTACCAAAAACGTGATCTTTCATCTTTATTATGAATTGGGAAAACTGACAAATACAATAGAAATGGTACACCCTGTAATACCACGGTGAAAAAGAATTGTCAAAATGTCGAAACCCTGAATTTCGATAACGAAACATCTCCCAGCTTCACTGTAAAGGTCTTTCTTCATGTTTTTACATGACCTGTCATCAATAGCAAGAATGACCATTTGCTTATATATGAAAAACCTTTATGTTTCGACGTTCGTCAGTCGAGAAAGCAAAACGGCTAAATGGATTGGGATGAAATTCTGCGTGCCAAAGATGTATTACCTTAATTTACACATAGAACACATTTTATACGAGAAAATTTCAAGTTCCTGTTGGATTCTCAAGGAACGAATTAGATGGCATATCTGAACTTTAATTTCTTCTCCACAACGGAAAAATTAATCAGGTTGAAATTCTGCAGAAACCAATAGTTCAACGAAGACTTTGTGTCAGCATTCCTCTACCTTTTTGGAATAGATGAAATAGGCAACCCTGTTTTTTTTCTTGTTTAAACTGTCAGAAAATTCGAGGAAAACTCGTTAACACATTAAAAAATTATGAGAGATATAGAGCCTCGTATTTGAAAAAAATATAATTTTAATAAGAATTTTTGCAACAGAAAATCCTTGTAAATTCATAATGAACTTCACGATAGACAGTATGGTAGCGCCTAACTTCCTTTGAGATATACGTTTTCATTATAATCAACATGAACAAAGTGATAAACGGATTATACTAATGGATAGATGCATTATGGCGAATGCGCCGGAACCATTTGTAGCAGAGAAGTGAATTCATGGTCGAAGTGTGCTACGAAACAATATTTTGAACTTAGCAGTGGCGTGCTTATTGGCACAACGCAGGTTACTCTCCGAGAAAAAACTGGGACGCTACTGATTTGTTCGAAATTAAAAAGTTTTTGAATATTAAGTAATGGTAATATCAAATCATTTCTTTAACAAGGCGAATATGAAAATTTATTGATGTGGAAAGTATGCTTCAACGTTTTCCTTCACATTCACAAGGTTATCAATAAAACTCTGAAGAAAAACTGGGAATTTCCTGAATTCAGTTGTTATACTAGAAATAGCATACATGTGTTATATATTTTGAAAAGAACAAATAATTTTTGTTGAAAATATCAATTGAAAAATACAAGGTGACTTATTCAAAAATATAGTTTATATCGTATCTGAATAATTACAGCTCCTGTCAAAAATCTTGTTGCGTCACTGAATAATATGTAAAAAACCATTTGAGGAACAGTTCTTAGTGTTTCAATAATTCAAAGGATAACCAAGAGGTTAGTCTCAAAATGCAATATTTTCTACTTCGCCCTGTATTTCATGAATGAATAGAAATACGACATTTTGTATTACGGTTAGTTACGTTGTTAGTTTCACAAAAAAGTTGCTAAGTTCACGAAAACCGAGATCTTTCATCTTTATTAAGAATTGGAAAAACTGACAAATACAATAAAAATGGTACACTTCTTGTATTACCACGGTGGAAAAGATTTGTCAAAATGTCGAAACCCTGAATTTCGATAACGAAACATCTCCCAGCTTCACTGTATATGAAAACCTTTATGTTTCGACGTTCGTTAGTCAAGAAAGCTAAACGGCTAAACGGATTGGGATGAAATTCTACGTGCCAAATATGTATTAACTTGATTAACGCAAAGAACACTCTTTATACGGGAAAAATTCAAGGTCCTGTTGGATTATCAAGAAACGAATCATATGGCATATCTGAGCCTCAATTTTTTCTTCACAATGGAAAAATTAATTAGGTTGAAATTTTGCAGAAACCATTAGTTTAACTAAGACTATGTCAGCATTCATACATTTTTTGGAAATAGATAAAATCGACAATCCACGTTTCTATTCTTGTTTAAACTTATTGAAATATGAAATAATTATTTCTCTTAGCCTCAAGTGGAAATAAGACAAGTGCTTTTCAATGATGTGTTACAAATTGATTCATTAAAGTAAACAAATTCACTGTCATCAGGTCATAGTTCGTAGACTTCGAATTTGTCACACATCATTCACCCACTCACACCATCTAACAAACGAAGACCAACCCATATGCGACACATGTAACACCCCATATATAGTGAAACACCTCCTAGTTGACTGCCAGAAGTTCAGGAACGAAAAAAGGAGAGTAAACCTAGCAGAGAACATGCCAGAAATACTCAAAATCAATGATGACAACATCGATATTCTATTCCAGTTCCTGAAGGCAGTAAACTACAACTCACTCATTTAAGTATCTATTAGTATTAAAATATTCTGAATACTGTAATCAAGAAAATAAGTCTACTAACGGATGTAAATGGCCTTCCAGCAGAAACATTCCTACTGTTAATTAAAAAAAAATCACTTTTTCGGTTCATTTTTCATTGGGTATAGCCTGTTTGGCCCAGCTGTTTCGATCGAAATCATTCATCGAACTTAAAAGAAACACACACCGTCCAACTTCTAACGTTTCGTTCAATATTGATAATGATGGAACAGGTAACAAACACAAAAATCCTAATTACTCAAAACCATTGAGAGAACGGAAAATCGGGTAACGAGAATTGAAGAAGAAAATAAGTTTATCAGAGAAAGAATAAAATTTCTCGAGAAACAATCGAAGAAGAAAACTACAATTCATAAAAAGTGAGTTCTTTGCTGAAAATTTCAAGGAGGAATTTTTCAGGAAGGCTATTCTTCTCAAGGATACGGGGGACTCTACCTGTCGAGATCTCACAGTGGGCGAAAGAACACACCACAAGATTTTGAGGAAATATCTAAAAGCAAATCGCAACGTTCCAAACACCAAGTGCTACATTAAGGAAAACTACGGTACATTAATGAAGATAGGTTTTCTGCTGAGGATTTCCGATGCTCAGAGTCGACAGAAATGCTAGTTGGGGAGAGTGACCGCAAATTTTCATCGGATCTGAGCGCTGGCAATGGTGCACAGACAAAATCAGGGGGTACGGGAATTAATGCACTTGGGGAAACCAGGAAAAACAACAGATCTGATACGGTTGACCTGCTGAAGTTGAATCAGATGACAAGCAGATATCCATTCAGACGAGGTGCTCTAAACAGAAACGATTAGCTCGGGTATTTAAATAAAATTGAAAATTTGTGAGTATAAGGTTTATTTTAATATGCATTATTGCTGTGAGAAGTAGGTAGCCACTATCCTGGTGTGAATTTCAGTCTCATTTCCTATTTTTTCTTGCTGTTGTGATGAACGTCTTCTTGAGTCCTACGAGGCAGGTATAACTATCCTGAAAACATAAAAAAAACTATACTCTATGAACTAAATAAGGTAAAAAATGGATGATTTCATTAGAGACTTTCAAAATATTGAGGTGAAAACATATCATTTGGAGACAATTAGTGAGCTCAATGAGGTGATGAGTATAAATCAGGTGAATCATTATTTCAAAATTTTCGGTTTAAATATAAGAAGCACCAATCAAAATTTCAACGAGTTGGAAGTGATTCTACATGGACTTGAAATAGAATGCGATATCATTGTTTTGTCTGAATGCTGGCGGAAAGAGAACATAGAATTATTTGCGTTTTAGGGTTACAGAACACTTTATAGTTATGGAGAACTCAATAGAGCCGATGGAGTTTTGGTTTATATCATGGAGGGAGTTGATTTTCAACATAGGGTTGTGGATGTCAAAAGATAATTGAGATAACTATCACAACAGGTATAGGAGAAATGAAAATCATTGCGGTATATCGAAGCCATGAAATAATTCTAGGGGCTTTCCTAGAAGGACTGCAGGATTTTTTGGGCAATGAGAGGACGACTAAATGTAATTTTCCGATAAGTGACCTCAATATAGACATTTTATCCGAGGGACATCAGAAACAAGAGTATCTCTACTTGATGACCGAATATGG
This sequence comes from Cryptolaemus montrouzieri, assembly GCA_013387265.2. Classification (NCBI taxonomy): domain Eukaryota; kingdom Metazoa; phylum Arthropoda; class Insecta; order Coleoptera; family Coccinellidae; genus Cryptolaemus; species Cryptolaemus montrouzieri. Next base: position 36,288,778 of record JABFTP020000103.1, read on the forward strand.
GTAAATATCTCTCATAAATAACCCAACCTGAGTAACCCCTACAACAGCGACATGCTTGGATCGTGTATTCATCAGGTATGATGGCTCCCTGCAAGAAGATACTATAACATTCATATAAAACTCAAAAATTGTAGATCACTACGCAGTTGGTATACCAACAGTATTTGGATTGAGGGGGTCAGTGTCAAAACAGGATAAGTGGACGAGAAGCGCAATAAGTTATAAAGATCTCAAAAAACCCCTCCGCATTGAAGACTGAAGCTTGAAGCACATAAAGGATGCAGAGGACATCACTGAGATGTTCATTAGCATGTTGCAGAGTTACGTTGCTACATGTTCGAAAGAAACTCGAGTTCCAAGGAAACAAAGGAAAAACAGGATTGGATAACACAGAGCTTTGTAAAACGAATACATAATAAAGATGAAATGTCCAAACGATTAAAAGTGAACCAGGTTGACACGGAGCTGATGAATCAATATAATGAATATTCGAAACAAATAAAGGCAGACATCAAAAAACGAAAACTGGAATATTACTCAAATAGGATAACCCAGAGCATGAATAACCCTAAGGTAATGTGGAAAACGGTTAACAAATTCAGTGGGAGGGGGAGTGGAGGATCGCGTTATAGATAAAATAATAGTGCATGGAAGAGAAATGAAAGATGGAGAGGAAATAGCGAACGAATTTAATGAGTTTTTAACATACATAGGGAAAAAATTGGCAGAGAAAATAAAACAGCCTCTTGGAGAAAATGTCAGGCCACCTGATAGAGTTGTTGACTCATTTGTCCTGAAACCAACTACACCAAAAGAGGTCATGAAGACTATAAAAAGCCTCAAGTCAAAGAAATCATACGGATTCGAAGGTATTACAACCGAGGTACTTAATAAAGAATGAAGATGAACTGTGCGCGCCACTATCTTATGTTATAAATACAATTTTTGAGGCTGCTATCTGCCCCTTCAAACTATCTGGGGTAGTGTCCGTTCATAAAAAAGGCGATACTTCTGACGTCAACAATAAAGACCAATTCCTCTAATAAGCACTATTGCCAAAGTCTTTGAGAAAATACTGTACGTTAGGATGGTCACATACCTAGAGACACTGGGCTACTTGCGGATAGACAATTCGAATTCAGAAAAGGTAAACGAATCGAGGACGCTGTCTCTATTTCAGTGAAAAATATTTACGATTACTTAGATAATGGAAGAAAATGCATGGCATTATTTATCGATCTCAAAAAAGCTTTCGACATAGTTAACCACAAGAAACTAATCCCTAAACTTCAAAATATAGTTTTTCGTGGCCATGTCTTGCCCCTTTTCAGTTCTTATTTATCGGGCCGAAAACAATGCATAAGAGATAAGTAATACTAGTTTCTTACCTGTGGAGTTCAGGGTTCCTCATTGATCGATATTGCCAGTTGCTTTCGCCAACGATGCTTCAGTCATTTTTGAGGATACCTCCTGGGAGATGCTGAGAATTCAAGTAGAAAATGACCTTAATATATTGCTTGATTAATACGCTATGAATATGTTAACTGTAAATATAGAGAAGACCTTCTTCGTGCCATTTGGAATCCGAAGTTCTTCTCTGCCGGAATACAATATCGTAAAAATTGTATATGAAAATCAGTAAGATAGACTGGTCGTAAAAAGAGTGAATAATATTACTTACCTTGGAGTAACCATCGAGGATCTTCTACGCTGGTATCAACATATCATCACTTTGCTAAAGAAACTTAGATCTGCTTTATACAAGTTTCGTCTAGTGAAGAACATACTCGATGAGAAACTTGCCAGAACATTTTATTTCTCATTAGCACAGACGCATCTTTGTTATAGTTTGCTCTGCTGGGGAACTGCCGTGAACATATTATTTTTTTGTTACTTTTTTTCTATGGGTTATGCTGATATATTTGCTCTTTTTCTTTTTATATTTTTGAATGAGCTAAATATATCTATTATTATTATTATCGTCGATTTATGCACTATCTCAGCTGTTACCTGGATATAATTTACTTTTCCCAGATTCAGCAATCGAAGGGAATAGGCTCGATTACAATATACTTGACAAATATTTCCGTACTATCCTACATGTATTAAGAATTACAGCTTTTTGCATTTCTTCATAGGTAATTCTATGCAATTCTAATTTCTTAAGGCTATCATGCAAAGTTTTGGGTATTAACCCAGTGGACGATACGATGACAGGACTCTATAGCAAGGTCTGACTTTTTGTCCTGGAACTTATTCAGCACGTTGTTATTATTCGGTATGGCGACATCCACCAGCATTGCTGTTCTGGCTCTCTTATCATACACCTCTATGTCCGGCCTATTATTCGTCACCATTCTGTCAGTGATAACAGGCCTATCATAGTGTAATCTAATAGAGTCATTTTCCAATACGGGCGCCGGTTGATACTTGTAATATGTCTGGAAGGTATTCAGAAGTCCGTACTTGTGTGCAAGTTTCTGGTGGATAATGTTGCACACTTGATTATGCCTGTGAAGATAGTCGGTATTGGCCAGTTGTTCACATCCGGACGTAATATGCTGTATAGTCTCCGATCTTATATGGCATTTTCTGCACTTATCTGTTTGTAATGTTCCGTCCTTCATTATAAATTTTTTGTAGTTGTTTGTAGCGGACACTTGGTCTTGGATGGCCATGAGGAATCCCACTGTTTCCGCGAATAATTCTCCTTTCATCAACTGTGTGTTGGAGGCTTCTTTGTCGATGTGTGGTTGATTAATCTCATGGTGATGTCGTCCATGCAATTCCTTTCTTGACCATTGCTCTTGTTTTTCAGTATCTGATAGAAACGGTAGATTAAGCAGGTCATATCTGGTAGCAAGATTTAGAGGTGTATATCCCATATCAGCCAACGATAACACTCCATGGAGTTAAGCAGTGAGAGCTTTTGCTGAGAAGAATTCTCTGGGATTTTTATCTGTTCGGTGTGTGAATTGACAACATCTATTAATCCGCGTCCTCCTTCTTTCCGCTTCAAAGTTGTTCGTATCACAGACGATTTTGGATGATGGTTGTTGTACTTTGTTACCATCGTTCGGGTTTGCCTTTGAATATCATCCAGTTCTGTCTTAGTCCAGATGGACTGATTATTCCAAATGAGTAAAGCAACCCTGGAATGGCGTAGGTGTTAATTGCCTCGACTATATTCCCCGAGTTCAATATTGATTTCAGCACAGTCATCAGACGCTGACTGTATTCTGAACGAATCTTCTCCTTTGACTTTTTTTTGGTCTACCAATCTGGCTTGTTGGTATCCTAGATAATGTTATGTTATCCTAGATAATGTTATGTTATCCTAGATAATGTTATGTTATCCTAACTATTATTATTATTTTGTTTACACATCATACTTTTTTCCGTTTGAAAAAGTACCATTAGGTCATAAAAATGCAAATGAATAGATTCACAAGGAGGAAAAATGAAGAAAAGAAATTCATACTCTTTTCCACTTGACACATAAAAATTCAAGGTGAAATTTTTAACGTGTATCGAAAAAGCTTTTCATTACTATTCGATACAGTTGCAATGGTTCTTTCAATTTCATCAAATAGATGAATATTCTATGAAATGCTTTGAAATGATTTGATTATACACTTCATCGAGCTGTAGGCGTCGAGTTAGAAAATAGTCCCCGTCGGCTTTCCCCGGAAGTAGGAAATGTCTCGTCATCACGATTCATACGTAAGGGTCCCTTTTCTGAACATTGAATAGTAGTCATTTTTGAGAGGAACATTTCTTTCATCCGAGCTCGATCACAGTAACTTATACAGAATGGCTTTTGTAGTGTGCGGAATAATAGCTACCTTCGTGCGGAAGCATCTGCGAATACTGAAAAACTTTCCTTTCAACCGGTTTTTTTTCCGTGTGTTTCGTGCCTACTTTCGTATATGACAACTGAGAATAGTGGCGTCAACTTGACGTGACATTGCTATTAAAAAACGGTATATTTTTCTTATCAGTAAGTCATAAAACTCAGAGAAATGACGTTTTGACACATTCTCGTCGCCACAGATGGTATGAAATATTTCTGCTTTCAACCGTTGAATGAAAGATAGAAGAGGCGAGTTGTTTCGAATTGTTTTGAGCTCGTAACATGTGTACATTGCGATTTTTACGTTTCAATGCACAAAGAAACATTAAACTTGAGAAATACAACCAGAAACGTCTCTAGGAAACGAAATACTTTAATCATCGATAGAAGTTCTCTCGTATTCGAATGATGTAATAACTTTAGTGAGGTTAGAATAAATATTTCGGCTTTTCAGTTATCATAATTCGAAATTAATGGATAAAATTTGAAATCATCACTGAAAAATTATTTACATTTGAAACTTTACGTTTTATCCAACGTTTTCATGCTATGTCATTGATAGGCTCATCACTTGAGAACCATTTGACCGATTTGCCTATATCTTATTACAAAACATTTGCAATACTACGAAATACTTTCTACTGCAAAATTGTAGAGAGACTATCAGATCATTTTCAATTTCAAGAGAAAGTAATCGCCCTTCTTTCCAATGTTTGAGTTCAAACAAACATTTAAATTTTTTCTTTTTATCTCATTTGTTTTGTACTGGACGAGCTGCAATTGCTCTGGACATATTGTAGGAGTATTGTTGTAGTTTTATGGCAGATTTAATAGCTTGTCTTGACATACTAAGAGGAGTTAGTGTTGATCACAATACAACTCAAGAAATTTATCATCTTTAAGTCGTTAAGTTGTGAAATTGGACAGAGGACAATTAGTTTTCAGTAAAACCACCTCTAATAAGGTGTGGAATGAGGAATTTGTTTGTATATTTCTGTATATATATATATATATATATATATATGTATAATGTATATTTCTATATATATATATATATATATATATATATATATATATATATATATTTCTGTATATATATATATATATATATATATATATATATATATATATATATATATATATATATATATATATATATATATATATATATATATATATATATATATATATATATATATATATATATATATATATATATATATATATACATATATATACAGCGATATCCACCGCGACCGTCCGTTAAAAACTTTTTGATTTCCAATAACAATATCACTTTTGACAGATTTAATTATTTTTGTTATAATCTCGATTTTTGAGGAACATTTAAAAAAATTGTAGCTCGTATATCTTTTGCACTACAGATGATAGAAGAAGGATCAAGGAATTTTTTAAGCAATCTACACATGTCAAACGTTTATTGCGTTGTTTTGAATAATTTTTTCAATTTTGCCTTATTCAAACAGCAACAACTGAATTTTTTCAAATTGCACGTGCCAATTTTTATATCTTCATCAGATGAAGCGTCAAATTTCAAATGGAATTATATCAGCATGTACTATACCCATCTCTTTTAGTACCGAAATAATTTGGGAATATATTGAATTTTGATGATATTGCAAGAACTAACAAAGAATGCTTTGAAATATTTGAACTTAGTAGCTGAAATTTGATTTATGAAAATTTGTAAATTGGCTATTGAATTGCCTGCAAGTTCTATATATATATATATATATATATATATATATATATATATATATATATATATATATATATATATATATATATATATATATATATATATATATATATATATATATATATATATATATATATATATATATATATATGACAGAGCACTGAAACTCACTTCACCACAATTTAAAAAAAAGTACTTAAGGACACAAAACAATTACTAAGAATGAACGACTACCCAGAAACAGTAAAAAACAAAATCATCAAAGAACGAACACGATACATAACGATTCCATACATACCTCAACTAACAGAAACCCTCAAGAACATCCTCAAACCTTATAACTTCAAAATGGCCTACTGAGCCATGAATCAAATACAACACGTTTATAGAAAACTGAAATCCAAAATACCGGACATGCAGGAAACCCACATAGCATACGCCATACGCTGCAAGAACTGACATCTCTAAAACACAAAGTGGAATCTAGAATACTCACAAAGAAAAATAAAACAATCATCCAAAGATTAGTTGATTAAATACTGAAGAAAGAAAAAGGAAAAAATCCCGAAACGTCTATTTAAGATACCGTTTAAATATTCTTATAATAATATAATGTAAACCTGAAACCCCAAAAAGTAAAATAAACGATGATGATATATATATATATATATATATATATATATATATATATATATATATATATATATATATATATATATATATATAATAATAATTATAATTATAATTATTAAATGGTCTAAAACTGATCTAAATGAATTACAATGTCAAACGAGGAAAATGCTTTGTAAATATCATAAGCACAACCCAAAGTCAGCTGTTCAGAGAGTTACAATACCTAGACATCTTGGAGGTCGTGGATTAACTGATTTGAATAATCTTCATAGTAAACAGATTTTTCATCTACGTTTCCATTTTCATGATAAACAGAGAACGTCTAAATTACATGATATTGTTGTTGTTTCAGATTATAATCTTACACCTCTGAACTTGACAATGCAAAAGGTAGATTTCGATATATTTGATGATAATTCTAAAAGAGAAAGTTGGATGCAGAAGGAATTACACGGAAAGCACCCTAAAGAATTGAAAAGTGATTATATTGATGAAATCGCATCGAATAAATGGTTAGTATCTGGAGAATTGTTTGCTGAAACAGAAGGCTTGGCAATTGCGATCCAGGATCAGGTTGTTTTCACGAGGAATTATAGAAAACACATCATCTAACAAAATATAGTTGATTCTCGCCGTAGATGTTTCTGTTCTTCAGTTTTTCATATATTATCATCTAGCTCAGTTCTTGCTTCAACAGATTATTTAGAAAGACATAATGCCGTCGCTAATATTATTCATTTCAATCTAGGAATTAAACATGACCAAATTCCAAAAAGAAAAAAATTTTACAAATATGAACCTGAGACTATTTGTGAAAATGACAAATATAAACTTTATTTTGATAAAACAATTCTTTGCAACAGAGCTGTAAAACACAATAGACCAGATATCATCCTTAATGATAAACAGAATCAAAAACATATATAATTGATATTGCTATACCCGACACACATAATATACAAAATAAATACAATGAAAAAATTTCTAAATATATGATGCTTGGCGACGAGATTGAAATGTAAATGTAATATAATTAACTGATAATTTTGTCATATTTATATTCAGAGCAGTATTCTATTCGATCGTTCACCACTTCACACAAAGGAAACTATTAATGAGTAACATTCAGTGTTACTTGACTAAGGTCCGTACACTGGATTTTTCCGGGGAGAAAGCCTCTGACACTACTCGTTGGTACATTGATATCATTGTCTGATGATGCTATAGTATGTATATATTCTGGTAGATTGATGTATTCTCATAACATTTAACGTTATCCTTATATATAATTATTCCAGGATATGTTTTGATTATAATCATTGCCTGGCAATGGTATTAATTACCGGGTGGTGGATTTATATTTTTTCATGAAATCAGTTTGATTGCATGAACAGATATATGGGCAACTCGTCGGGGTGAAACCCCCTATATATATCGTCAAATCATCCTGGTAATGACTAATCGTTGATTGTTTCTGATGATATTTCGGCTGAATCTCACAAGCCATTCTCAAGTAGGAGTACCATTCTACCGAAGAATCAGATATGAAGTATATACAATAAGGGGAAGAAAGGAAGTAAATCGTCTGTTGTGTACAATGGTGACAAAATATAACATATAAACATCTGTTACCTCGATATAATATTCAAATGGTGGTACGATAATAACTAGGATTAATATATTTCACTACCCATATTATACTTTTTAATGAGAAAATCCCTATGAAAATTCATTACTAAACATCGAATAAATAAATTAAGTATTCATACCGTCATAATTAAACAATGTGTTAATCGATTAACTCACTCCTTTGTTTTGCTGAATTAAATCCTTCACGCTGTTATTACCAGGAACCTTTGTTGAATTTTCAGATTATAACATTCAAATTTTCAACATGTTCGTCAATTAACGAACGTCAAACGAGAAAATTCAATTAATGCTTTCTGTTTTCGAATAGTGTACCTGGAAAAACATGATTGAATTTCTTTGAACCCATTATTTCTAGTCTGTATCAGGTGACAGCGTGAATTAAGAAAAAAATTTTTACATTCCTCAAGATTGTTTACTTTCATAATAGTATCCTCCTGAGAGCAGAGGAATTCTCAAACCGAACGAGGTTTCTTCCGACTATAATTGAAACAATGGCTACGAAACTGATAGATTCATTGAAATATTGGTTTCGCATCTCTGAGTTTCCGAAGCTCAGAACTGTTACAAGAAGTGTAGATAAAGTAATAAAACTTTGAATTTTTTATTCGAATATATTTGCAATGCAATATAGTCTTCTTCCAAATAGTTTCTATGGGAAGGCTCACAGCGCTGGAAACAGTACTTTCCATCATTATAGCCTTTCTGGAACTCTGCTACTGGAATAGCCTTCAGTTTGACGATTATAACTTTTTGAATGTTTTCAAGTGTACCTTAATAAGTTTCCTCAAGATGATATTTCCGGGAGGAGGAAAGAGTCACAAGGACTCAAGTATAAGGAATAATGAGTTTGAGGTGGCAAAGGTATGTTTCTACTGGCTGAAAACTCCATTATTCTGACATTGCTTATTGTCGTGATGATATATTTGATATCTAATCGCAAACGGAAGACTTCCGAAGTCATAAGGAACCTCTCGGTGAAAATGTTGATTAACCGTTTGTTGTTGAGGCACTTATACTTTGTGAACGATCTTGTGGCTATCAAAATAAAACAACTTAGCATGCAATCGATCTTTTACTCGCCCATTTGAGCCTTTTTGGGTCTTAGAGAGGTTGTAGCCATTCCCTGGCGCTTGATTTCTTGCTCGTACTCAAACACCCACGACTCGTCACCAATCATGAACACGTTTCAGAGAACGAGAATCATTTTCAATGGATCCTAAAAAGTCGAGTCTCCTTTCCTTTTTGAGATCCTGTCGATCCTGGAAAAGATTCTGCAGAAGATCACGACAGTAAACAAGGCCGTTTATTAGTTTAAAAAGGAAACATAAATCCGCAATCCTACGCGACTGCAATGATCCAATACAAAGCTCTGCACCTATCGTACTTATTTACTACCCAGTAATTGGCGAAGGTGAACTTTGCCTATATAACAAGTATTTGAGAAACTTGCGTTGAATCATCTCTAATATATTGAAGTCGACATTAAAAAATGGTGACCAGACCGGGGAGACATATTTCATGACAGAACGAACTAACGCACAGTAAATCCTTTTCAGGGTATACTCTGAAAACATGCGCAGTTTCTGATTAAAAATCTAAGGCTTCTGTAGGATTCTCGGGATATATCTACAAGATGCTCCTTAAAAGTTAGTTTTTGCCCAGGAGAACACCAAGGTCTCTAACATTATCTACCCTACCAAGCAAATCAGTGCCCAGACGATAGTCGAATAAAATATCGTCCTCTTTCTAGAAAATGTGATTACACTGCATTTCCGGAGATTTAGGTACAAAAAATTTGTCTCGACCCTCGCCTGAAACTGAAATCAGCTGTTGTAACTGTTCACAATCGTTCAATGATTCAATTCGTGAAAAAATCTTTACATCATCAGCAAATAATAAATAATTTGTCGAAATAACGGAAGCTATGTCGTTAACCACAATATTGAATAGAATGGGATCCAAGAGTGGCCCCTGAGGAACACCAGATGTTTCTGGTATAGGACTCGAGAAATAGTTTTTATATTTTGCAATTTGTATTTGATCACAAAGAAAACTGCGCAATCACGCCAGCTGTGGACCAAATACTCCCAAAGCCGAGAGTTTAGCCAACAGTATGTTACGATTTACGCAATCGAACGCCTTACTAAAGTCTGTATACACAGCATCCACTCAAAACATTCAATCACTGCATCAACTTATGAATGTTAATTAGAAACAGTGGACTTGCCCTTCATAAAACCGTGCTGTTGAGGCACAATCACAGATATAAACTTCCACGATAAGTATTTACAAACTAGAGAGTCCAACAACTTTGGAACAGTTGATTGTATGGCTTTGTTTTCAGTAGTCTGTAAAATAACCTGCTTTCAAAGAGTTACTAAACATTTCAGTTGAAGGTTTCGCCAAAGTTGTAGCACAATTTTATAAATCGTACGAGGAACCCCGTTCGAGCCCGCAAAACTATTCACCTTCAGTCCCATCAACAATTCACAAACCTCAGAAGTAGAAAATTTACAAGATGATGCATTAACAGTACTATTGAAATTTACATAGGTGAAACCACCACATCGCTACTATAGACACCAGAAAAAAACTGCGAATATACTGACAATATCACTCCCATCTTAGCTAGACGCTCCATCATACTCCATTCTTGCAGGAAGACCTAGAGTTTTGCGTTTCGAACTCAAATATTTCTAAAAATACTGTGGATCAGATGAAATTTCATTTTCGATATCTTTTATGTGAGTAAGATACAATTTCTCATTTAACTTATGGCACTCGGAGTGTAATTATGCAAAACTTCGCATAATCTGATCTCGATGCATACTGCTTATAGCGTTTATGTATCCTCTTCTTCTTCTGCATGAGTGTAATCAGCCTTCGGGAATACCATACAGGAAACTTACCAGGAGTAACTCTTTTCAAGGGGATGAATCGGTACAATCCTTCATATAGGTTATTATGAAATTTGGAGATACATTCATTCACTTTTTGATCTCGAAAAGACCAGTCACAGGACTCCAGATATGAATTAAGTCGGATATAATCTCCTTTATTGAATTCAAACTGCTGCAGATCATAATTCAAGTCAGCTCCACCCAGAACAAATGGTACAGATATTTGCAATGCCCTATTATTGATACCCACACTCGATATCAGTAAATACAAGATCCAACAAAACATCACGACTATTCTCAATTTTATTTACCTGACTCAAATTGAGAAAACTTGAGAAGTCAGACAATGATTTCGCGGCGCCACTCCCTGCATGAAGAACGAACTCATTTCCTCTTCAAGATGCTTGATTGAAATCACCACACAAGCAAAACTTAGTATCCGGATAGGCCACAGAAATCTCTTCTATTGTCTGACTGTGTGCAAAGTAGGTAGTTTCATTCGATCTAGGAGGAATATAAGTCCCGCCCACGATAAATCTGAATTTTTCCGAACTTAACAGTACAAATAAGTGCTCAACAATGTCTACCGATTGCTTGACAACATGAGATTCCATGGATGAACGAACCAGGATAAGAACTCCGCCGCTCGCTTTTGAATTTGTAGCCGCACTTCTGTCACATAGAAAGACTGAATCTGACGAGGGAACGATCTCTGCGTCCAATATCGAGTCACTGAGCCTGGTAGTAGATTGAGAAAGCATGTGATGGGGGTAAATCTAGTTTTTTGTCTTTACTTTAGTTATGAAGGCACCCCATTGACATATCTGAGGGTTGAATCTCTTTCACCATTGGATCTTCTGTCTTCAATCTGCTGACGCAGCTTACTGAGTATCTTCCTTTGAAGAGGAGTTTGATCAGGACCAATAGAAATTTTCTCAGTTGACGATTCAACTATTTTCTTTTCATTTTTCAGTATTGCAACAACCTTATTTGGCCCACTGAGAATTGCCATCTCATATTCTTCTTTCCTATCCTTACAGTCTTTACCAACTCGTCAGGTTAAATGTCGATCCCTGTTAACAATTTCTGTACCTCTCGCTTATTATCATAGATTCTATCCGCCACCTCCGCGGATCGTATATCATAATATTTTTTGATCGGATAATTCTATCATTAACTTCCACATTTGGAATGTTCTCATTCGATTTAAGTCTATCGACTTCCTCTTTGAGGGAGTCACTCTGCGCCTGCATATTGGGGATCTTTTTAATCAGGTTAGGTACTTTCTGAAAGCTATCAACACATTCTTCGCGAAAGAAGAGAAGCGTTCTTCTACGAATATTCATAATTTATTGCTCTCTTTCGCTCAGGGCTGAGCACCCATCATGGAACATAACTCTGCAACAGTCACATACATGAGCAATATCAGGATCGACCGCTGATTTACATCGTGATCAATATGTAGACATATCCAGTGATCGGAGATAAGAACAGACGGTGGAAAACAAAATAAAACACACCTTGAAACGCCGAATTGAATGAATTGAAGAAGGTGATGAGTAATATTCTAGATTATTCTAGATATCCAAATCATTTTGAAACTATACAATATAATATAATACTGAAATACTATTCGGATGTTTTTCTACTGCTATTCTTTTCATTTTTCAGATTTCTGCCATCCTATCATCCCACATCCACTAACCGAAGTTCTGGTTGAAACGAAGAATGAAACGATAACATAATCATCTCTTTCCATTATTTGTTCAAGCAGACCTACAAACTAGCTATTACTTATTTATCAGCTACAGGCTAGACAGGATTTTTCCTTGGGTTTTTTTTCTCTTGAATTTTATGAAAAATTACGTACAGTTCACTTGATCCTCCTCATTTTCCAAAGTTTATATTTCATTTGCTATCGTGTGAAGCTTTGTGTGTTTTGAATAGTAACCAATTCTACATGTTATGCTTTCTCGCGATTGAGTTTTTGACTCACATCAATTTACATTTTGATAAGAACAATCAGTTTTTTGGATTTTTATTCTCCTTTCTTTCATTCGAATAAAAGAATCAATTCTATTGCAAAATCATTCAGCTTATTATATATTAATATACCCCAGAAATTTCACGTTATTATCATTATTATTATTCAGCTTATATCCACCCATAAAAAGAAATTGCGATTCGTCTACATAACCGAGAATCATGTACTTTTTAGTAGTAGTAATAAAAATCTTAACAAGATTGAATAGCAGACTGCAATCCTCAAAAGTTGAACGAATTCGTAAAAAATTTAATTTGTGTTATGTGGGTCAATAAAAACAGAACTGTGTGCGCAAGAAGCTGAAGCCGTAAAGATGATTGTAAAAGTTTACGAATAACTTTTGTGGATAACTCAGAAGAAATATATTTGCTAGGCTTCTTGCGGCTCAGCAGAAGTTTGTAGTAGCAGTTTCGAACAAAACGGAACAAACTACTGGAAGTCCTATGAAAGTGTTTCCTATAATGTTTTATTCACCAGTTTTCGCTCGAATTGTAAATCAGTATCTCAAATATTTATCGCTGTTTTTATGAGTTATAAGTTTGATTTGTACTTGAAGGCATTTTAAAGCAATAACAATAATACTGTATGGATTTAGCCATAACTATTTCATAGTTAAGCATGACTAAAAGTCGAATGGAATTCTCACTGTTTTACTTCTAACAAATAAAATAGATCACGGTTACAGCAGTTTTGAATTCTCGTTCGTCTTTGACAGTATAAAACTAATTATGAGATACAGTTTTATTTATAAATAGGTAATAATAACATATAACAACCAGATGGTAAGTATACTATGAAGGGGGTCTCCAAAACTCCATGACAAACTTCTGAAGCAATTCTAAGACAAATTATTGAGAACATCATGGCCTCAATCTTTTCAATATTGGAGATATTCAGCCTCAAAATTTTGATCCTCACCAGTCTTGAAAGCACAATTTTCAACATACCAGAGCCATTCTATGTTGTTACCATAGATATAATGAAATGCATATCTTGTGTTACAGGAAGTGACATCCGTAATCATAGTAAAATGATTATCAAGATGGATAATCATTTTTGATAGATAATGTTAGAATATCTTTTTCCATAGATTATTCTTGCTTTTAAACAGTGGCGTAGCTAAGGTGGGGCGGCAGTGACATCCGGGGCGGATGTCACCCGTTTGGAGGTGACAACGACTATGATCATCAGGTATAGTTCTTTCCACCTATAAAAAATCTCAAATCTGTGGCAGAGAGCATAACCGCTACTAATAAAATTATCAAGGTAACTCGTACCATTGTACTACGAGCATAATAATTGATATTTAAAAAAAAACAATGTGTAGTATCAATCGATCAGGGATTCCCCCAAAATTTAATACCCCGTTCGCGCATAACCAACGCTAATCAGGGGATTCCCTCGATATAGCACCCGTCACTTGTATTGTGGATTGGACCATTTCTTTTGTTTCCGACCGCATTCATTTCAATATTCGCTTACGTGAACGTGTGAACGTCTAGTGCAAAGTGTTTGTTAATTATTAGATATTGTAAACAAGATTTTTTGTATAAAAACCGATTTAATATAGTCGATTCTTGAAGAAAATAAACAAGGTAAGTGAAGTATTTTTGTTATTACAGGTAATAATTACATTTCTAATTCATTTAGTATCTAATAGCAGTATCTTAGATTATTTTGGAAAACCCTTCAATTATTTTATTCTTTTGATTAGTGTGTATTTTCAAACTATATCATTGAGCCGTCCTAAATGATAAATAGGTACCTGCAGAAGGTATTTTAGACGGATTGCAGCAATATATTTTTGTTTAACCTGGGCAAGTATTACTATCTACTTAAGGTATTTATTTATTAAAATAGGTTTTAAAGGCTTTGCTGGCATAAAAGATTTTATTTATATTTCTACACGTTTTACAATATTACTTTAGGTAATAATGTTTAATTGTAAATAATATGCTTATCTTTTATTTACTTACTTATTATTTTCCGATCTTATAGCAATGGGATTTCTTCACAAAACGGATAACATTAAGTTTGGATTTTTTATCGAAACTAATCATAAACAAATCATATCATACAACTTCGCGTACGTTGATTTTGCTCCGAGATGAATAGCTCGAGCACTCGTGGCATGGATATCATAATCAACGGTAGTATTTTTCGAATAATACTTAAAAACATATTTACACCCAGACGCAGGATTGTTAATATAAATTAACAGTCCTGCGACTGGGAAAAATATATTTCACAAAGCTAGTTACGTAACGTGTAGGTGTTTATTTACTGTTATAATTAGTTTATAAAATCAACGTATCACTTACTAACTAAAAATATTTTTTAGAA
The DNA here is from genome assembly GCA_013387265.2 of Cryptolaemus montrouzieri. NCBI lineage: Eukaryota > Metazoa > Arthropoda > Insecta > Coleoptera > Coccinellidae > Cryptolaemus > Cryptolaemus montrouzieri. The sequence continues at coordinate 36,303,921 of JABFTP020000103.1, forward strand.
TACCCAGAACGAAATATGCCTCAGGGAATTCATACTTCAGAAAGACAAAGCGGGTTTCAACAGAGAAAAGCCAAAACTGCTAAAATGGATGAAATTCAGAGCATGTCCGGTTCTCTTTTCAAATATGTCACAAAAGCAGATAGCGGCCAAAGTTCAAGTAAAGTACCCGAGTCTCCTGCTGACGAAAGTAATGATTCACATCTTGGAGACTCACATTCAGATAGCAACATCGACAATACAGCATCAATAAAGACAACCCAGGACCTTGACGGGATCAAAATAAATAGTGAAAATGACGCCGTTAATGCTACTTTCGGAGATAGCATTAGCTTCGAAGAATCAGTTGAACACTTGAGAGATGTTTCACATTGGAGTATACCTGTAGCTGATAATGTTCGCATTGATATAATGAAAAAGGGCAGTAAACATTTCCAGTCATGGTTCTAAGATTAAAGGTGATTCTCGTCATCTTTCAGAGGAATGGTTTTATAAACAGATGCCTAGTGGTGAAAAAATTCTACGATCATGAATGGTATTTTCTCCTATATCAAATAACCTGTACTGTTTTTGCTGTCAGTAGCATACAAACAACATTTACATTTGGATTTCAGAAGTGGTGGAAGCTAAATTAAGATCCTGGTGGACCATGCTAGAAAATTAAAATCTCACACCACAATAGATAATGCAACCTTGGAATTAATGAATACGGAAAAACAGAAGTGAAAAAATCTTTTATCTAGATTATTAGATATAACATTGTTTTGGCAAAACAAAACCTAGCATTTCGTGGACATGATGAAACCCAAAGGTAGTCTAATAAAGGTAATTTCTTAGAACTAGTTAAACTACTGTCAAAATATAATGCAGTACTCAAAGAACATATACTATATTTGCAGCAAGCAAAATCACCTAACGTAACATATTTATCGCCAGAAATACAAAATGAGTTCATAAATGTTTCAGCTAATCATGTACAATGTCAGCTTGTCAACGAAATTAAATCGGCCAAATATTTCGGAATCATGTTTGATAGCACACCTGACGTTTCACATGTCGATGAAATGTCTGAAGTGATTCGTTATGTGAAAATTAATAATATAAAAGTAGAAGTCAAAGAAGTATTCTTAGAATTCTTTCCTTTACATGGAAAAAAAGCAACTGATTTAGGCGCTGAAATACTAAAGAAGCTTGAAAACGATGGCTTAGATATTATGATGTATCGTTCTCAAGGTTATGATAATGTTGCAGTTATGAGTGGTATACACGGAGGAGTGCAAGATTTTATGAAAGAAAAAAACAATAAAGCAATTTTCATCGGTTGTATAGATCATTCAATTAATTCATGCGGCCAACATTCGTTCGTACCAAATGTGACTTGTGTTCATTTTTCGGAGCAGTGGAAACAATATTTAACTTTTTTTCAATTTCCACAAGCCGTTGTGTGCTCCTCAATCACAGCAAAGCATCTGTTAAAAGACTTTCGACAACGCGCTGGAGTGCTCATTATAGTGCAGTAAAAGTATTGGCTGAAAATTTTGATGGAGTAATATCTGCAATTGAGGAACTATGTGACCAAGACGTAAATTTAGAAACTAGAGGTGCTGCAAAAAATCTTATATCTGCTGTGTGCAATTTCTCATTTCTTTGTTTTCTTCTCTTTTGGAATGATGTGCTGAGGTGAGTGAACAATGCTCAGATTGCATTACAAAGTAAAGGTTCATGTGTTGATGAAATAATCATAAAACTAGAAGCACTTCGCCTATTCATTGGAGAGAAACGGTTGCATGTAGCAGAAGAGGCAATAGATTTTGCTGTACAAAAATCGGAAAAATACAGCATTCGATGGAACGACGAATTCGTCGCAAGAAACGCATGCACGGTGAGTTAGCATTGTCCACCGATGCTGGACTTACACTTAGAGCGGAACTTCAAAAGGACATGTTAGAATGTATTGATAGATTCAATATTGAACTCGAAACATGAGTAAAGTCCATTAAAGACGTAACTTCATTGTTTGAGGTTGTGCAGTCAAAGACCTTGCTTTCGGCAAACACTGAACAGTTGAAATTTGCTATATCAAAATTTACTAACCTTTAAGATGAAGTATCAGGAACAGAACTCCTTTTAGAAATACCAAGATTGAGAAGACATTTAAAAGCGGGTAATATTACTGTCTCTCATTGGGTGACACTGGACTTTTTGAAATTTATTGTGGAATGGGATTTTAGAGATCCTTTCCGAATCTAACGGTCGCATTAAAGTTATTTATAACAATATGTGCATCAGTAGCTTCATGTGAGGGAAGTTTCAGCAAATTAAAATTAATTAAAAATTATTTGCGGTCTACAATGACTGGAACCAGATTAAACAATCTTGGTATTTTAACGATAGAACATGAAGAAACATAAGATATAAATTCTGAAGACGTGATTTCGCAGTTAGCTAGTGTCAAAGCTAGAAGGAAGAAATTTTAATTTTTAACAAACTAAATTTGTTTCACATAATATACAAATATTTGTAATTGGTACTCGTATTCTAATAAAACGTAAATGATAATAACTTGTTTTATTTCAACAGTTCCGATTTAGTTTTAGGGTGACACCTATAAAAGTCGCCCTGGGTGCCACCTATATCGAAGAGAATGTAAAATATATTTAATATTTCCCCCAATTTACTTTTGCGAACACGACCGTTTCGACCGTCATATCATTTTCAAGTGGTCAAGTGCAGGAAATAAACTTACTTATAAAGATACTAGCCAAATTCGATATTGAGAAGTGGAGGAAAATTGGTGTCTAGCTGACTAGAGAATGATTTCACTTAGGTAAGATTGATTATACTTCGGTTTTCACAAAGTTTAATGATTTTCAAACATTTCAACAGAATGGAAGCTCAATCTCCAAATTTATACGAACTAATAAAACTGCACGAAGGAGAAGAATTTGCTAGACCAGTAGTATCATATAAGAATAACCTTAAGTTAATATAGCGACATCTATGTATTCAATGTATTCTAAATATTTTCATATTGGTATAAACAGGTTTTATTTCTAAGTTAGTGATGTTCAAGTTAGTAGTTGATAGTAGTTAGTTTGTAACTAGACGTTAAGGAAATGGTTGCCGGTTGACGTTTTATAAAAATGCAGTTGACTATTTCTGAAATATAATCATGAAATAAACTCACAAACAGTATAATAACGTTTTTTAATATCTCTTAAACATCCACGGATATCTTTCCTTATCATTCGAAGTGAAACGCCATCGGAGTTTTAGCGCCAATTTTCGGGTCGTGTTAAAAAAAAAGAAAGTAAAGTGTTGCTTAAAAACCATAAAACCGAAAATGGGTGAATTCAGTAATCCATTGAAATTAACCGGTGATAATTGGACTGTTTGGAACTTTCGAACAGTTATTATTCTGAAAGGCCGGGGTTACTATGAAATAATTGATGGTTCTAAAGAAAAACCTACTTCTGCAGGGGATGAACTAACAAAGTGGTTGAAGGACGATGCAAAAGCTCAAGAGCTGCTTATTACTAGGATGAAGCAAGGTCCTCTGACCCACATTATATTTTGGGATTCAGCAATGATATGTGAAACAAGTTAAAAACTGTGTACGACAAAGAATCAACAGTTAGTATTCATCTACTTCAACAGAATTTTTTATCCTTGAGTTCAGAGATTCTGTTTGTGAATTTATTGCCCATATTGAAGAATTAAGAACTAAACTGAGAACTGCCTGTGAGACACTCTCAGAGAAGATGATCATAACTATAGTGTATAAACATTTTCGTTCGGCATGGGAATCGGTGCCGTCAGATAAACAGACACTGGAAGAAAGGACCTCCCCTTCGTTATTAGAGGAAGAAAGGTACAAATCTCAAGAACCTTCAACTATAAAAACAACTTGTAGAGGACAAGTAAAGTCACAAAATTGTTATGTGTGTGCAAAATCAGGGCACCTAGCAAGGAATTGGTCTTTCAGAAATGAAAACAAAAGGCCTGGGCTAAATACAGGAAACACTGAAAATAACATGAAAAAAATTTGTACATTTTGCAAGAAAATCCGTACAGTTGAGACCTGTTGGTTGAAGAGAAGAAAAGAAAGCAGCACAAAACCAATAGAAAAAGAGATAAATGCATTTATGGTATTTTCAGGAGAATTTAGGTTACATGACTAGTGCCTCGACACAGGAACTAGCCAGCACATGTCCTGGAATAAAAAATGTATTGAAAGGATGAATAGTATGATAACATAGAGGTATGTGCAAGTTGGAAATGGACAAAAACTTAAAGTAGAAGGCATAGGTAAAATAATCTTATGGGCCTACAATGATGAGAATTAAATAGAAACAACACTCTCAGACGTATTGTATGTACATGAGTTAAAATTTAATCTGTTCTCAGCTGGATGTGCTCTAGATAAAGGATATTATATGTTGTCTGACCACGAAAAATGTACGTTTGTTGATAAAAATGGCAAAGTACGAGCACAACCATCAAGAGTCGACAAGCTATATAAAACGCATTTCTCTTGAGTTATTGAGGAGTATAATCTATTCCTTCGTCAATAAAAAATATGCAGATATGATCTATGTTTATGGTTTTTGCAATGGAAACGCACAACAAGCTGCTGAAAAATACTACTGACGATTCAAGAGCAATTCTATAGTGAAGAAATACACAATAATTATAATTACTTCGATCAAAAATGTCGAAAAACAATTGAAACTATCTTTTGAAAGTTGTGAAAATTTACTGAGGAGAACGATAACTTTACAAAGAAGATCCGGTTACCGCTGTGGCCACGCAGATTAAAATTTAGCAAAATATCATAACGTATTCTGTAGGAAATTTCGATAAGTAATGACATCAAATCTGTTATTTTAAATATGAATGGACAAGAAGCTATTAGTTGTATAAGTATAATAAGTATAAGTTGATACTGAACATCCTTCGGAAACGATCTTCCAACCTAACCAATCCTAACCGCATATAGATTCTGCAGGCCCCATAAATGGTCATTACAGAAATTATTTATACTAACTCTTGTGAAGCATGATTCATCAGACTATAAAATGTTGGAAATGAAATCTAGATCTTGAGTATATTGCTGCAGAATCTAGCAGCAAAATGTGAGTCGATGTTGCCCATCCCCTGTATTCAATTGCTGCACTCCCTATGCATGATAAGGGTGCAGTTGTTCTCTTTTCAGAACACGCCACATGACACTTCAGGGCATTAGCAGCTGACGTCATTTCCTATGTTATCATAGATGGGTTTTTCTTCAATTGCAAATTTGACGTTAAGTTAATTCTTTATATGAAAGAGTATGAAATTTCAAGAGTAAAGCAGTTTTTCATTTGAGGCTTTTGATAATAAGATGCGTGAGTTGTAGTTATATTCAGATATTCCAGAGAAAAAACAATGATGAAAATAAATGCATAATTCACTAGGCTTAAACTCCAACCAGTATATGTTTTCAGAATCATATATTGCTTCTATTTTCAGTCAACTCATTCGACCCAAACATCCGTTCGCGAAGATGATACAAAAGAGGGGCAAAAGGGCAATATTTTTTACAAGAATTATTGCTTTGAGGTTGTCTCTTACGTATACTATTGTGCTCTTGATGGTATTTCTATGCAAACATCTTTTTGCGTCCCCATAAAACTTTTTGCTCCGGTTATATGAGAGAAAATACCACATATCATTTTTCATTCATCCTTTTTGTCTGAACATGTACACATTTGATTTCAGAGAAAGTAGATATAATATTGTGATTTATGTGTGTTTGTCCTCTTTGCTAATCAGAACTAATAACTAAATAAATATATATATATATATATATATATATATATATATATATATATATATATATATATATATATATATATATATATATATATATATATATATATATATATATATATATATATATATATATATATATATATATATATATATATATATATATATATATATATATATATATATATATATATATATATATATATATATATATATATATATATATATATATATATATATATATATATATATATATATATATATATATATATATATATATATAATGTCAGTTTTATTCCTTTATTCCTTCGGTTCATCTCCATCAAAGATTCATATTGCTTTATGAATTTAGATCGTGTCCAACAAAATAGGGTTCCTTCTATGCTTTGTTTAAAGTCAAACCAAAGTAATTATCTAGTCTTAAGGTTGACAATTACTTACCCTACCGATAGCATGCGATAATTGCGCTTTTCGAATGAATTGTTCACCGTGGTTATCATAATTGTTTCTAACACTATTCAAAGGAGGATATCTTGAAATCAAAATTTCTCCAAACTGACTTGTAGTATGTTTGATATCGATTTTCTTTTCCTCACGAAGTTTGATACTAACATCATATAGGTATGTAGGACTTTAATATTGAGGTAGACTTCATTCCATGAATTATTTGCCAAAAAATTCTGTAATGCTAGTGTTCTCTTGTTCTCATGAAACATTGAAAATAATATTCTTTTAAACCTTAAACCCCAAAAAAATAAACTTAATATCGAAATATAGGGGGTTTCACTCCGACGAGTTGCCCATATATCTGTTCATGCAATCGAACTGATTTCATGAAAAAATATAAATCCACCACCCGGTAATTAATACCATTGCCAGGCAATGATTATAATCAAAACATATCCTGGAATAATTATATATTAGGATAACGTTAAATGTTATGAGAATATATCAATCTACCAGAATATATACATACTATACCATCATCAGACAATGATATCAATGTATCAACGAGTTGTGTCAGAGGCTTTCTCCCCGAAAAAAATCCAGTGTACGGACCTCAGTCAAGTAACACTGAATGTTACTCATTGATAGTTTCCTTTGTGTGAAGTGGTGAATGATCGAATAGAATACTGCTCTGAATTTAAATATGTCAAAATTGTCAGTTGATTATATTACATTTATATAAACAAATAAATAAAATATGAAATGAGATTCTGAGCAGTATAAACTAAAGAGAAAACCTATGACTCTACCTCATTATTTTTTCGGAAAGAAACCTACGAAGAATATTACAAGATTTGATGACTGTTATCTTTTGTAACTGTTCAAACAAATTTTCTTCAGACCCAAAATCTGAATACTTTTGTGAAGATTCCTAGAAATAACACTTGTTGTGGAAATAATAATGGGTAGAATAAAATTTTTTCATTTTCCACATCTTTTAATCTCGTCGCCAAGCATCATATATTTAGAAATTTTTTCATTGTATTTATTTTGTATATTATGTGTGTCGGGTATAGCAATATCAATTATATATGTTATTTGATTCTGTTTATCAGTAAGAATGGTCTATTGTGTTTTATAGCTCTGTTGCAAAGAATTGTTTTATCAAAATAAAGTTTATATTTGTCATTTTCACAAATAGTCTCAGGTTCATATTTGTAAAATTTTTTTCTTTTGGAATTTGGTCATGTTTAATTCCTAGATTGAAATGAATAATATTAGCGACGGCATTATGTCTTTCTAAATAATCTGTTGAAGCAAGAACTGAGCAAGATGTTAATATATGAAAAACTGTTTCTGAAGAACAGAAATATCTACGGCAAGAATCATCTATATTTTGTTTGATGATGTGTTTTCTATAATTCCTCATGAGAACAACCTGATCCTGGATCCCAATTGCCAAGCCTTCTGTTTCAGCAAACAATTCTCCAGAAACTAACCATTTATTCTATGCGATTTCATCAATATAATCATTTTTCAATTCTTTTGGGTGCTTTCTGTGTAATTCCTTCTGCATCCAACTTTCTCTTTTAGAATTATCATCAAATATATCAAAATCTACCTTTTGCATTGTCAAGTTCTGAGGTGTAAGATTATAATCTGAAGCAACAACAATATCATGTAATTTAGACGTTCTCTGTTTATCATGAAAATGGGAACGTAGATGAAAAATCTGTTTACAATGAAGATTATTCAAATCAGTTAATCCACGACCTCCAAGATGTCTAGGTAGTGTAACTCTCTGAACAGCTGACTTTGGTAGGTGCTTATGATATTCACAAAGCATTTTTCTCGTTTGACATTGTAATTCATTTAGATCAGTTTTAGACCATTTAATAATTCCAAAAGAAGATGTAAGAATAGGAACTGCATAGGAGTTGATAGCTCTGAAAAGGTTTTACTAGTTAAATGACTGTTGATGATAATTCTAAGTCTTTTGTAATATCAACTTCTAATATTTTCTTCAGTGCTGCTATGGTTAATTGTCTTCTCTTGACAAAATCCAAGATATATATATATATATATATATATATATATATATATATATATATATATATATATATATATCGATATTAAGGTTATTTTTGGGGTTTAAGGTTTATAAGAATATTTAAACACTATCTAAAATAGAAGTTTCGGGATTTTTCTACCCTTCTTCAGTATTTAATCTACAAAATTACAGAAATATACATTACGATTCATATCAAATTATTCCTAAAATGTATCTTACCCACTAATCTTTGGATGATTGTTTCATTTTTATTTGTAAGCATTGTGCAAACTTTGTTTTTTAAAGATGTCAGTTCTCGGAGTTTATGTGTGTTGAAATTTACTATGGTGGTGTTTTCTTCGTGGACTTTTCAGGTGTTTCTGAGATCTGTTTGTACCATGTTCTCTGTATCCACTGTGATTGTTAACCTTCTCGAAACGTGTTTCTTTTGTGCCTTTTTGGTAGAAGATCTATGTATATGGAACTTAGTGTCTTTATGTCTTTCCGGTCATTTAGAGAGTTGTATATGTTTTTTTTGTATGTGTATCATCTCAAGTATTTCTCTCTTTTTCGGTTTTTCTTTTTGTCAAGAATTTTTGTCAGCTCATAGTTAAAATATGTCAAGTATACTAAAAAACTGTATAAACAAAAACAAATACTACACAAAAGACTATACAGAACTGAAACAACATCTCGATCTTATAAATGTACCATTCACCCACAAAATGAATTCTCTATATGCTATTTCCTATACACTAACATCCCAATACCCATAATACCATCAATAATGAATGAGAAAAGGACTGAAATCAAAACCCACACCTCTATCCCAAACGAAGAATTTATTGAAGTAATACAATATATATTTGGTACAAACTATTTTCAATTCGATAACCTTCTTGTCAACAAATAGATGGAATAGCAATGGGAAGTCCCATATCTAATGTAATAGCGCAAATGGTCATGGAATATTTGGAAGAATCAATTTTGAATAATACACATTTCGACATCACATTTTTCAAAAGATATGTAGACGACTGCTTACTAATAATGAACACAAACGAAGTAGACCAAACTCTTGAAACCTTCAATGGATTCCACAAAAGGTTACAGTTTACTTTAGAAACTGAGAAAAATAACAGCATCAACTTCCTTGACATAACAATAACACGAAAAGACAATGAAATACTAACGAGATAGTACAGAAAAGAAATGAACGAAGATAACATCTCAAACTACAATTCAAACCATCACCCATCTCAGAAAAAATGCATTATAAAATGATATATTGACAGAGCACTGAAACTCAACTCACCACAATTAAGAAAAGACGTACTAAAGAACACAAAAAAACTACTAAGAATGAACAACTACCCAGAAAACGTAACGAACAAAATCATCAAAGAACGAACACATATACTCTACAACACAGAACAAAAATAGAAAAACGAGATTACTAACACCACCCGATACATAACTATCCCTTACATAACTCAACTAACAGAAACCATCAAGAACATCCTCAAACCTTATAACTTCAAAATGGCCAGCCATGAATCAAATAAGACACGTACATACAAAACTAAAATCCAAAATACCGCACATGGAAGAATCCCACATAGTATACGCCATACCCTGCAAGAACTGCGGAAAGGTCTACATTGGAGAAACAGAACAACACCTCAAAGAACGTCTCAAACCCCATAAATACGCAAAAAACGACAGCACTGCACTGAACAAACACAAAAAACAAGAAAAACACGAATTTGACTATGACCAGACAAAAATTCTTGACAAAGAACACAACAGAAAAAAGAGAGAAATACTTGAGATGATACAAATACAAAAAACATAGACAACTCTGTAAATGACCGGCAAGATGTAGAGACACTTAGCTCCATATACATAGAGCTCTACCACACAGGGCACAAAAGAAACACGTTTCGAGAAGGTTAACAATCATAGTAGATACAGAGAACACGGTACAAACAGATCCCAGAAACACCTGAAAAGTCCACGAAGAAAACACCACCATAGAAAATTTTAACACACATAACCTCCGACAACTGACATCTCTAAAACACAAAGTTTCCACAATGTTTACAAATAAAAATAAAACAATCATCCAAAGATTAGTGGGTAAGATACATTTCAAGAATAATTTAATATGAATCGTAATATATATTTCTGTAATATTGTAGATTAAATACTGAAGAAGGTGAAAAATCCCGAAACGTATATTTAAGATAGTGTTTAAATATTCTTATGAACCTTAAACCCCAAAAAATAAACTTAATATCGAAATATATATATATATATATATATATATATATATATATATATATATATATATATATATATATATTTGGGGTTTAAGGTTTATAAGAATATTTAAACACTATCTCAAATAGACGTTTCGGGATTATTTCTACCCTTCTTATACATACTATATTTTTTAACCTCTCCTCGACAAATTTCATCATTTTCCGATTATTGGGCCACTCATGTACTCTTCAATGTTTCATGAAAACAAGGAAACATTAGCGTTACCGAAATTTTATTGCAAATAATTCATGGAATGAAGTCTACCTCAATATTAAAGTCCTACATACCTATATGAGGTTAGTTTCAAACTTCGTGAGGAAAAGAAAATCGATATCACACATACTACAAGTCAGTATGGAGAAATTTTGATTTCAAGATATCCTCCTTTGAATAGTGTTTGAAACAATTATGATCACCATGGTGAACAATTCATTCGAAAAGCGCAATTATCGCATGCTATTGGTTGGATAAGTTTAGTCCTGTATTCCGCTTCGCGCTCTCTGCGTTAGTGGCGAACAGACGTTTTTAAAGATACCGAATTTCACAAACGGAAGTGCCGCCTTCGCGCAGAATATTTGTTAAGCACGTTCCATGAGATCTCGAACTACCTCTACGTATCACAAAATCATGAAGCACAGAAGTAATTGTCAACCTTTAAGACTAGAAAATTACTTTGATTTGACTTTAAACAAAGCATAGAAGGAACCTTTTTTGTTGGACATGATCTAAATTCATAAAGCAATATGAATCTTTGATGGAGATGAACAGAAGGAATAAAACTGACACATTTTCAGGTTTAACGGCTGAAACCAAACAGTCTCTCAAAAATATCGATGTATTAAAAATAATAAAGAGTTGAACTTGAAATATTGAGTAATAATTTATTGATAAACATAAAACTTGAACACCAACGCAATATACTTCTTAAAAGTCCATAAAGCACTTACCAATCCAATCGATATAGAGTAGATAGGGATATTTTGATTTTATATTGTATATTCGTAATTGAACGCAAAATAAATAACGTCTATATAGAGAGCTTTGTCCGGCTGGGCGTAATCGAGTAGGTACGAGTAAATCAAAATTCGATTACTATTGGCTGGACTTTCCGTATTGAAGTCATTTTATATACGACTGATTTGCAATTGGATTGGTTTCAGGTGAGAATAATAGTTGTTCTATTATATGGAGGTAGTTCAATCGAGAATATATGGAGTGTGGTTCAGTTATTGTCACGAATTTTCTATGATTCATTGTTTCCAATTATCGAAATTCGTTTATGTAGGAACATAGTTATTGAATTTAGCCATTAATTATTTTCTTGCTCTAATTGATAAAATGAAATGGTTCGGAATTTGACAGCAAATTTGGTAGACATAACTTGGACTATTTCAACTCTAATATAGTCACAAAACAACTCGATGAAAATCCATGATTTCATTAAAAGTTTTTTGATTAGGTAGAAAATTATAATGAAATTGAATTCAATAAGCTAGTACAAGAGTACACATTTTCATGTAACTTTGATAATAACTCAGATATCTTCAAATGATTTTCCTAAAATTCGGGAAATTTTGAATAACTAAAAAACGGAGAAAGATATCGCAGGATATAAATATGCAGGATACGCAGGAGAAATATGGTTCACGACAACGAAATAGTGCAGGCAAAAAAATATTACAGGAGACACTGAATAAGAGAGTCAGGACGGCGATTGGGAGCCCCCGGTACATATTAAATGAACAAATAAAACGAGAAGTCAATATTACGATGCTAGAAGAAATGCTAGTCAAGACGACAGAAAATTTTTGGAAAAAATAGAAGAAGACGAAAACAGAGAAGATAACCCAAACAAAGACAAGGAAAACGGATAAACACATTTCCCTGCTTCACTGGAAAAAACAGCATGTGGACGAAGAAAAATAAAACGAAAGAAGGAGGATAACAGATTATCCACACTCGAGAAAAAACCTCAAAGGGGAGATGGTGGCCCAACACCATAAGTAGGCAACAATAATACGTCGAAGGGACGAAAGGAAAGATATTCCGGTCTTCGATAACATTAAAAGATCACAGAGATATCAAGAGATTTCCCTTTAACTAAAGTATTTCAGTTAACTGTCGTTCTAAGATAGTGAAATTTACCCACCCTGTACAGCGTCTTATCAGAAGAATTTGGCGTACTTTAATAAAGAAGATGTTGAAATGTTATTCGAGGGACTTCTGCTCATATTGACGGATTTTCTTGTTTTCTATTCAATAGATTTTGAAATTTCTATATTGAGATTAGATTTAGATATCATATGAGTAAGGGCTGCCTAGCTGCCGGACACTACGACACAATGCTCTATTGTGGCACACTCTATCCTAAATTTCATATACGAGCTCCATCCTTCTCGTAAAGGATACGAGTATAATAGGTGTGAGCTTAATAAACTCAGTCAGTTTCAGTTTGTTAGATCCAAGTTCTTCCATCCTGACTCTGTCCCCAGCTGGACACTCGCACATAACATGTTTCATTGATTTCATATTTTCTTCACATGGCCTACATGAAGGATCCTCAATCAATCCTAACTTATTTAGGAATTTCCTGAGGCGACAGTGCCCCGTTAGTATGGCAGTTAAAACTCCCAGTTCCAACCTAGAGAGTTCAAGCCAGGTGTTGGCTCTCACAGTGGAAGGTTCACTGACGGCAAGTCGAGCGTATCTGAGACCTGAGAGACACGTACCTTCAGGTCCATCCATCTGCTGTTTTCCATCCTTGCAGTCTCCAGAGGAATTCCAAGCTCAGGCTCCGGTCCTAATGAACTCCAGGCCAGCTCCTCGAGCGGCCAATGATTCCACCTTCCCATTCCCCTCAATGCCCGAGTGACCGGGCACCCATATCAGACGGAGCCTGCTCCGCTCTCCTAGTTTGGCAAGGGTGGACCGATATTCCTGCACCATCAATGATCTACAGATATCAAATGACAATGCCTTCAGTGCAGCTCGGCTATCGATGAGGATTTTATTGACCTATTCATTATTCCTCCCACATGCAAGAGGTTAGCACAGTGATCTATGAGGAATATTATTGCTTGAAAGACAGTCGCATGCCCACCAAGACAGAACGACTGTTCCTTGACAGCACCTCAACCGTAGACACCAGCTCCAGCACCTCTTGCAGTTTTTAGCCATTCGTATACCAACAGGGACCCTCATGTAGACGGTCCTTGGAGCTGTCTGTCGGGAATGATTATCTGGAATGGCCCTCCATGTTGGATTTAGGTGTTGATATATCAGACCCTACACTCAGCACCTCATTGTCCTCGGTTTCAGACTGTCAGGCGCCGGGCACAAAGCTGAACTTACTCGCTTCATTTAGGGAAAGATGATGGAATCTGTAGAAAGCCATTTTACCCACTCCTCTTATCACCAGATGAAGAGAGGCAAAGTCCAGTATCAGTTCCATGGGCAAAGCGGGTGTAGAGCGAAAAGCTCCAGTAATCATCATGCAGGTCGTTCACTGCAATTTAGAGAGCTTGAGTTGGGATTGCTTTTCAAGATTGCACCCCCAACAAGCAACGCAGCCGTATGTAATACGCGGCTAAATACCATCACATATAGCCCATGAAGTTGCTTTGTGGCATGACCCCAATTTTTGCCACAGCTCATTTAACATGCCCATAAGGATTTTCTAGCCTTGTGTATTGTGTTTTCCAGTTGCGAATTTCTTGTGAGTTTATTATCCAAGGTAATCCCCAGATATTTTGCTTCCTCCACAACCGGTATGAACAGCCCACTCAGGGTCGGCGGATAAACAAATATCCTCCTTTTCCTGGTGAATGTTACCATAAGGGTTTTGTAGGGGTTTATGCTGAGATTTTTTCCCTCAAACTACCCCTTATAACCAAATTAACTTAAATTACTCTGGTTAAGCCAAGAGAAAAATGAGCAATGAGACTCTAATTCAATATTCGTCACTGAATCTTGGAAAACAAGAAAGAAGCTTTCGAGATAAAAATGACCAGAAAAATATCATGGATAAGTAGCATTTGTTTCTGACAATGTATCTATTTCTTCCAAGTTCAGAGGCAAATACTGAGTTGAAGGGTGCAGTTCGGCTTAACTTATGAAATAAGTATTAAGATAAGGTAATTCGAGGCCCCACGTTGGGCGCCAGTGTAACCAAATTAACTTTAATTACTCTGGTTAAGGCCAGAGAAAAATGAGCAATCAGACTCTTATTCAATATTCGTCACTGAAATCTTGGAAGAAAAGTCAAGAAAGTTTTACTAAGGTATTCAATCAATTACAAAAATTATGATAATGATACAGTGTCACAAATAATTCTTTATGTTACATACAGGCAATATGACTTATCTTGGTGGTTCTTGGTCTTACTGCTGCCTTTGGGGAAAACCTCTATTTCAGATGTTGAACTTCACGTACAAGTCTCTACTTATGAATTTCTATTCATGGGTCTCCACCTAGGAATTTTTAGTTACCGGTCTCCACCTAGGAATTTGTCAAGCTATGGGTCTCCACCTAGGACTTTATAGCTACGGCTCCACATCTAGGACCTATATTTTGATAAAGGTCACTACACAGTTTATGAGATACAAGATATGAATTTTAATATAATTTAATTAACTGCAATTTAGGAGGATTTTCAAGTTCAACTTATTCGTTTGAAGGTCTACAAAGGAAAAGAACGCCTGGATTGAAGAATGATCGTAGCACATGTACTTATCATACGCGTATTACGCGCATCAGATTGTTAACCAGTGGCGTGACACATATAGAGGGTTGACTGGAATCAGGTGTTTCAACTCAAATTGTTGTGACGTGATTTTAGCACGTTACACCCTGAATAGCTGGCATAGCCTCCTGAAGTTTGTCATAGACATCACTGTCATCTTCGACAGCCAAAATGACTATATCATCAGCGTATGCTTGTATATAAACATCCAGTGCGCCAAAGTGACTACTTCCCTTTCAGGGAATTGTTGATCACTCTGGCATTTAGCATGTTGCTAATCCATTCCACGATAATATTTGGTACTCCTCTGGCTCACGCAGCCCCACACAGCGAGCTAGTGGGGGTCTAATTAAACGCTACTCCAATATCCACGCAGTTGCAGTCTCCTTGCGGTGAGTTCCTATATAGTCCCATTGAAATAAATTTTGTTTTCAAAGTCATCAGGATTTAAAGCAACAATCAAATATATTTTTACTATGTAATAACCTAAATAACATGTATAACTATAACGCAGCAGTAATCTCTTTCTCGGAGTGAAATAAACAAGAGAAGAACACAGGCAGTGTTTTTGCGGTTACCCATCCAAGTACAAACCCAGATCCGAAGCTACTTGTTTTTAGTAATTGGACAAGTATTGGATTTTCAGCATGATCATTATTATAAATTTCGCAAGAAAATTTATGATTTAAGCTATGCTATTTTAGGGAATAAGAAAAGGTTGAAATTAAAAAAGGATCGAAGAGTATAGTTGGATTGGACTTTGAAATTACGTCTGAACTATTGAGCCATATCATTTTCGGAAAGAGGAAAATTAAGTGAAATATCATGATTGCTGACATTTTTTCAATCATACACCGCTTAGCATAGTATTGTACAACAGTTTTCTAGTAGAACAAGTTTACGTTATGAAAATAAACCATACTAAAGTGTTTGTTTTCAAAAGTAAATATCGTATACACCCAATTTTCCGTCCACCCTGTTCTCTCATGAGGAATCGAAAATTGTATAACTTTTTCCCAATTTTATCTATCTGAGAATCAATTTCGACGTTGACAATTGGAATAAACTATTGAATTTTGTCTCATCAAGAGACAATAGGATTAACATTGGGATCTGCCTGCATAAGTGAATAGTCTATGCCGGGGGTGCACAAACGGTCGATCGCGAGTGCTTTTTGAGTAGATCTCCAGAAGAAGAAAATTTTGAATAGATAACTAAACTACAGAAATTTATTACGTAATAAAATGACACTGCTGGCGGCAAAAGGCGGCTTTATCAAAGAAATAAGCGGTACTTGTCAAAGAAAAGCCGGGTTTTTATTCTTGCCGCTTTTCGCTTTTCAAGAAGTTTCGGGTGGTGCGTTTGACGGAACATTCGAGACTTTCGTTCACGCCGATATAAATGTTGCGCCTGCAGGAATTGAAGTCATTCTGAATTGTAACTTGAAGGCAATACTACGTTGATACAAAGTTCATTATTAAATACTACAGAATGAGTGCAGCGAAGAAATCTGAAACAATCAGTCAGTTGCAATACCTAACCGTGGTAACTAAGAGAGTCATCATAAAACAGTTCATAAAAACTATGAAAAGGATTTTCCGGTACAGAGTGAATTAAGAAAACGAAAAGTACGTGATTTGATATCTTGTTGAAAAAACGAACCAGTTTCACAAGATCAGCCAAACAATCAAAAGCTGCTACGATCACGTCATTTAAAATATCTCATATATTGGCGAAACACAAGATACTATTCGAAGATGGATCGGTTGTGATGGAAACATTTTTGAAGCGGGTGAGACTTTATTTGGAGATTTTAAAAATAAAACAGAAATCATATTTGCTTTTATAGAACTTCAGTTATCTCGTCCGACTGTCACAAGGCGTATTGAAGTCATGGCAGATAAACTAAAACATGATATCATGAAATGTACATACTTTTCTTTACAGTTCGACGAATCCACTGGACACTGTCCAGTCTCTGAAGGGGAACACCCGTGGCGAAGATATATATGACGTTTTCTTCAATTTTGTAAAAAACTACAAGCTACCAATATATAAATTAGTATGCATTAGAACAGATGGAGCACCAGCAATGACTGTAAACAAAAACGGTTTCGTGGCATTGTGTCGAGCTACTGAAGATTTCTCTTAATATTTTTAATTTCATTGCATTATACATTAGCACGTTTTGTGTTCAAAAGTTTGGAACACGGAGAAAATTGAGGGCATTGCAACACAAATTAAGAATTCCATCCATGCACGCAGCTTGCAACGGCGGCTCTTTAAGTTGCAGTTGGAAGATAGAGAGTCAGCTCTACACACTGATTCAGTTCCTCACACGGACGTTAGGTGGTTGATATTCGTCTCTTCAGGTAGTGTTTACTTTGACCCACATAACAAAAAAAAATTGTCTCTCCACCGTTTTTAAATTGTAAAACGCAACATCTGTGTTCAATGATTGTTGACTTTTTTCAATTTCTCACAGCCCAGGTACGTATGGTATGAAGAATCTTCTGTCAACAACTCCACCAACTTCTCTACGTATCTCCAGTCTTGCCGCATCTGAATGTAGGACTCTATTAAATAGTCGTAAAGGATATCCGTTATCCAGGAACTCCTTTTTTTAACTTTTTAAAATTATCTTTGTGATGAATTTCACTGCTGAGAGATAGAATCCTTTGTTTTTCTTGCTTTATGAGATTGATTTTCTGATGGAGTGGGTGCACATATTGAAAGTTTATGGTACGGTTAGTATTGCTTGGTTTCTTATAGATATCTGTAGTAAGTTTCCCATCATCCGTTCTCCTGACCAAAACGTCTAGAAAGGGTAGACCTTTCCCATCCTCAACTTCATATGTAAACTTCAATTTTGGATGTACCCTATTGAACAGTGCCAGGGTGTATTCTACCATATTTTCAGGAATAATTGTCCATTTGTCATCTACGTAAATATCCAACATAATGAAAGTAAAACATGCAGTTGCTCGAACTGATTTAAGCACGTGATTCATAACTATATTCGCAAAAATGGGGATGATGGGATTCCCATTGGACAACCCTCTATTTGTTTAAGAAATTGACCTTGTGATGTAAAATAACCACTCTCAAAGCAAAAGTCGATTATGGAGAGAAACGTATCTTTATCTTTTTGACAAAATTCTTCGATTTTTGGCCACAATCCTTCAATAAGTGATGTCAGGAGTTCTTGTGGAATATTAGTGAATTGGGAGCAAACATCAAACGACATCATTATATACCCTGGTGGGACTACAACATCATTAAGTTTTCTCACAAACTCATATGAATTCTTGATGACAAAATCAAACTGTGAGGTCAAGTTATTGAGAATCTTCGATACAAAGGATGCCAAATTATATCCAGGTGAATTTATGTATGACACAATTGGTCTTAGTGGCAAGCCTTCTTTATGTACTTTTGTGAGACCATACAATTCAGGAGCAGTGCAGTTGCTTTTAATAAAGGATGTCGCCATCATTTTATCAATATATTTCTTTTTAAGCAACATATTTACTATGTTATTGCTCTGTTTTTAATACTTTTCTCTTGGGTCTTTAGGTGAAATTTCATAGGAGGATTCATCACTCGTTAAATTATTCAACATTTACAGATAGTCCTCCTTATACAGAACCACTGTCTTGTTTCCTTTACCTGCTTTGGATACAATGATATTATCATTATCTTTGAGAAAATGCTCGATAACTTTAGTGTTATTTATTAATTTTCTGGTAAGAATAGAATTTCCACTTTTACTAGGAAAAGCATTCACGAAATTTGTGATTATGTTTGTGCACATGGCTCTCTTTCCTGTTTCCTCTTCTTCTTCCCTGGACAAAATAATATTCTCAACATCAGTTATAATATCGACCAGTGGAACCTCCTTTCCTTCCAACGGTATAGAGAAATTGGGTCCCAGTGCCAAAGTGTCATGAACCTAGGATGATAGAGCAACATCCATACTCTGTCGACTTCCACCCGGAAATTCGACTGAGGCTCTATGAGAAATTGTAATTTTCTCTCATGATTTTCAGAGATTTTTCTTTCCAATGACTCGAAATAGTGGTCCTGATAATTGCTAAAATTTCGTACAACTAGGGCATCAAAGAGATAGAATGCTGTTCTGCGTTTGAAATTTCTCTTTTTATCTTGGAGATCTGACAAAAAGTTGTATCGATCTCTATATTCAGACACTTTCCTTCAAAATTCCTAATCAACCTATCAGCTTTGTACCTATATGGACTATCAGTCACCAGCATAGAGTGTAGACTGTTAAAGTTTTGTTTAATATGGCGAGGTACAACAAAACTACGCCTGCAACCATTGAGGAATCTCTTTCTGCAATAAGTATGTACCAAGCTTCTCCTCAGTCTTTTCCAGGTCACCAAGGCCCTGATTGCATCGAGACCAAAGTCAAGTCTCAAATCTCTGTAAAACCCCATGATTTGCGCCAAGAAGTTCATAACGAATTACTAGGAAGTTCACTGAATCACTGCAACCAGACTTCAGGGTCTTTGCTGGACTGTACACGTCGTCTTTTGGGTTCAGATATACTTCTTCCTTCACAAGGTACCAAGAAATCGAATTTGAACTGAACTGGCTCGAAACACAAATTAAAACGTGAACGCTGGCATGGTCTACAATACTAGACCAGTCATATTCAGAAACAAATATTTCCAAAAGCCAAAAATATACTGTTGTACTAAATATTTAAGTTTTCTACAGCTACTGAAGAGTAGGCGCCGCAATAAAAATAGTCTACCAATGAACGTCATTCAAAATGCCGTGGATTACGATCGTAGACCGCGCGAGTATTGGAAGGTTAAAAATGATTTCAGAATTATTATATTCATTGATGGTCGTGGAGAAGATTATTTTCCGGATCATGATCAAAAATAATTTTAAATTTCTGAATTTCTACATAATGAATATTGAAATTAACTACATAGAAAAATTTTTTCTATTTTAATATATGCTTCGGGAATATTGTTCTTAGCATCATTCGAGATTCAGTTAGCTATTAAACATATTTTTAAGTGCTGTATCACTATTTTTCTCTATTTTCAACTTGACTGAACTTTAAGGGACTGCAAATAGAAATTTTTACGCAAAACCTATCAGAGCTATGTGCAATTCCCTTTCTGGGTTGTCTTTGTGGGACTCTCCGTAAGTCTCTGTATAAAATTCACATCTAGTATATCTACAGAAATCGAATAACCTTCATGAATATTTCTGCATGAAGGTTTTCGGGAATATATTGACAAACTTGAATATTATGAACACTTTACCATTTCCATTGGAGAAACTTCCGAATGCCTCCAATTCTTTTATTTTAATCGTGAGCCCCTATTGGTTATTCCATATTATGATTCCGCATTCTAATCTCAGTGATTTCTATGTAGAAAAACCCTTAAAAGTCGGGAACTCTTAGAAAGGTGAAAGTATTATAATTTGTGAGAACATCGAAAAATTTCCGTCTCAAACTTTTATAAAGCTCATTCTGAGTTATTTCAACCAAAAACTCCCTGTATTTCGCGAGTAGAATAGCAATGGACCATACGTTTTCCGAAATAACCACAACGGATACAAACTTTCCCTATCCCTTCCATCAAAAGTGAACATTAAGCTACCCATCACGTTGACCTCATACATTTCTATTTCCATTTTACCTTTGCCATTCCCAGAGGAAAAATTCTGGCACATTTGCCCGTCGCCTTTATGTATTCCATATTCTGACCTCCTTTGTAATTTATGTAAAATGCGTAGTTCGCGCTTTTATATTTCCATTTTATTGCTTATGTAAATAGGAACGAGATAAGCTTTAGGTGGCTTACAGTGCGAATTTTTACGATAGAATAAAAGTTTCACGCGATCTCTCGATGTAGAAGACTGTGCGAAAGAATGAATCGAGTTGTAAAAAAATGCATATTTTACGGTACTTCGGGATTTTCGCAGCGCGTTTAGATTATTTTACGGACTATAATCCCATCCGTGAGCCATTCGCGGAGTTTTTGTGTGTTACGTGAATGATAAAATGTTGATCATGACTTCGAAAATATCAATATTTACTACTCATATGCATATTATACAGTCAGAAAAACGGTTCATTCCTAGTTAACTTCAATAGAAGACATTCGCCCCAAAATAAATAACTCTGAATGAAATTAAAGAAACAATCAAACCTCAAATACTATCATTTTATGGCAATTGCATGGCCAATGGAAAAAAGTTATCAACAAAATATTTTGTTCCTTGCCAATTATTATTTGAAGTTCATAAAAATATGAATTCAGCTATTTCCGACTTAGCTGTGATTGCCACCACTTTGCAAACATCGGAGTCATGGAATGAGTAACAAGAAATAATAAGTAAAGAATTAGATATATAAATAATCTTTGATTCAATCGTGATTTGTAGTATCGAGTTCATACAAAAAGCGATAGGAGAACAGACGTTCATTGTTCTTGAATCAGATAATTTTCTGAGAAACGTCTCCAATTTTTTCTTCATAAAATTCAATTCGGACTACTAAAAACAGTTTAAAACAAAAAATAGCCCAACTGGTCTAGCCGTTCTGAAGTATGACTTCCCAACGAATAACATTTTACTAATAAAAACAAGTAATGTGTTTTTAGGAATTTTACTGAATAATTGTGATTCGTAACGCGTTTCACTTTACCGTAGCTTCTTCAGACGAATGAATGTACAGAAATTATGACAACTATATATAGCTAAGAATGAGAATATAAGTACAAATGTTCTTAAGTAAATAAAAGTTTATTGGGTTGCTTCGCCGTAAGTGGTTATTGATGACAGGTATATCCAATAAAATAGAGGAATAGATTGTTCCCTGAAGAGATTCAATAGAGATGAAGGGCTTGAATCGACTTGTTCATTGATGAGTCTACCTAAGTGTTTGTGTTTGTTGATTTCTTTCCCAAAGATCTACCTTCCAATATCTATTATCTGTATACAAAATTTCAAACTGGGGGTCAAAAGAGTGACTATTCTCTAGGAGATGATTCGCGTAATTTGAATCTAATTTTCATCTGAGAAACTGCGGTTGTATTCCGATATTTTAATATTGAAATTTCTATGTGTTCTACCAATGTAGAAATTTTCACAGTCATTGCAATTCACTTTATAAACACCTGATTCATTATTTTTATATGATTTGGTTTTATTATCTTTTATATATTTGCCTTAGCTATTATTAGTTTGGAAAGCTATGTTGAAATTACTGCTACTCAAGAATGATTTCAGTTTCTCACTTGTAATGCCAATGTAGGTTCAGAAGTTAAAGTTTTGTTTCAATTTATCGATAGAGTAAACTTGATTCAATACGATTATACTTTGTTTTTATTCAAAATATTATTTATCATTTTGGGATTATAACTATTATTTTTAGCTTTTCGTTCAATTAAATTTAATTCTTTGTTGAAAATTTCTGGTCATAACGGGATATTAATCAGTCTATGAATAAAACTGTTGAATGCTGACATTTTATGTTGATACGTATGACACGACGAGTTATGTATCATAATATCTTAATGTGACGGCTTATGGTAAATTGCGAAAACATGTTTTACATTTTCATTCGAAGTTGTTACGTCTTAGAAATTTATTGAACTATTGCTTTTTATTTCGGTTGTTGATTCAATTTATTGAATGTCGTATGAATTTTTGACTGAAAATTCAGATTTAAAATTGCAATGTTTTATTAGCAAGTCGTTAAGGAATTTTGAAAGTTCGAAAGAAGGTGCCGTGCCTGGGAAACAACAGGTCTAATAGGGTAATTATGTTTATGAAGTTCAACGAATATAATTCGAAGGATAGTGGATTGGAGTTGAATAAATTTTTTTCGTGGTCTGTAATTACTGATTTTGGTGTCGATATTACCTTCTTTCTGAAATTTAGCGGTAGGACCCTTAGTTGATGTTATATAGTTTTCAGATGTTGAGTAACAGTAAAGTAAATTTCAGAAAGAGGTTGAAAAGTAATTCCAACAGCAACATCAGTAATTACAGACCACGAAAAATATAAATTTAATAAACACCTATCCACAATCCACGAATTATATTCGTTGATGAAACTTCATAAATCTAATTACTATTAAACCTGTTGTTTCTTATGTTGCGGCACCTTCTTTCAAACTTTAAAAATTCCTCAACGACTTGCTAATAAAACATTGCAATTTTAAATCTGAATTTTCGGTCAAAAATTCATACGAATTAATTGCCAATATCAAAGATACACCCTAATTCCAAACTCATTTCTTTCGATGTTAAGAATCTATTTCCCAACATTCCTCCGAAAGATACGTACTACTTAGTTGAAGAATTATTAGAAAAACAATCATATCAATACAATCATTAAATCAGATGTTCTTTCATTATAACAAATTTGTTTAGATCAAAATTATTTTCATTTCAATAACAAATATTATACTAGTGAAGACGGCTTGATTATGAGCAATCCGTTAAGTCCTTTGTTAGCAGAAATATTCTTGAATAATTAAGAGAAATTAATTCAGAATCATCCTCTCAGTAAATATTGTTTATACTGTTATCGCTATATATCGATATCATTATTTGCTTCACAGGAACAGATAGCCGGTGAAAAATTTTCGAAAATCATTTAAATTCATTACATCCAAAATTGAATTTACAATCGAAATAGAAAGCAATAATTCAATAAATTTCTTAGACGTCATAGTTTTGAATGAAAATGGAAAAAATGTTTTCGCAATTTAACATAAGCCGTCACTTACGGATATTATGATACATAACTCGTAGTGTCATCCGTATCAACATAAAATGTCAGCATTCAACAGTTTTATTCATAGACTGATTAAAATCCCGTTATAACCAGGAAGTTTCAACAAAGAAATAAATTTAATTAAACAAATAGCTAAAAATAATAGTTACAGTCCCAAAATAATAAATAATATTTTGAATAGAAAACGAAGTAAAATCGCATTGAATGAAGTTTACCCTGTTGAATTGAAACAAAAATTCAACACCTTAACCTACATTGGCATTACAGGTGAGAAACTGAAATCATTCTTGAGTGGCAATAATTTCAACATCTTTCCAAACTAAAAATAGCTTAGGAAAATAATTAAAAAATAATAAAACCAAATCAGATAAAAATATAAATAAGGTATTTATAGATTGAATTGCGATGACTGTAAAAATTTCTACATTGGTAGATCACATTGAAATTTTAATATTAGAATATCGGAAGATAAACGCAGTTTTTCAAATAAAAAATCAGACTCAAATTACGCGAATCATCTCCTAGGAAATAGTCACTCTTTCGACCAACAGTTTGAAATTTTGCATACAGATAATGAATATAGGAAAGTAGATCTTTGGGAAACTTTAGCAATCTGCACATTCATTCGTCTGAAGAAGCTAAGCTGTAGTGAAACGCGTTACGAATCACAATTATTCAGTAAAATTCCTTAAATAAGATATTACTTGTTTTTGTTATATAACATATGAAGCCTTAAACTAATTAATTTATTAGTTTAGACAAGAAACAAATAGGTGGATCTGAAGGTAAGCTACCATAATTATCATCAAATAAACTGTACTAATGAATATTTATTGCGTGGAGTTTACTGCTAGTCACGAATACAAATTGTAGGTCATTATGTCAGAGAGAGGAAAATAGACCGATCGATTTATTATGATGATACCCCGACTTGCATTTCAAGGAAAAATATAATAATTCTAACTATTTTCGTTTAATAAACATGAAAATCCCTCTTGGCACTGCTCGTTGTTATAAATGATGAATACGCTGAAATTCCTGATTTTTATCTATGTAGAGTAGCGCACAGTGTGGAATATTTGATGTTGAATGCTCATGATGTATTGTAGAACCTACATTATATTTTCTATTCTTTACAAGTTGTGGATTACACATTCCAACGAACGATTCAAGTCAACAATAATCAATCAAATAAAAATTCGGAACGAATACCATTCAACAAAAGAATGATATATATTGAAATTGAAAAAGATTTTTCATAATTTCTTAGAAAAGAATATCATTTCTCAAAATTTGAAAAAGTTATGAAAATATGGTTTATAATTTTTTTTTGTTCGTGTTATCGATTCGAAATCTGAGTACGATGAGTACAATTCATGGAAAATAAATTGTGAAATGAAGAAAATAAGAACGACTTAAGTAAAGTCGTAACAGAAATCGAAAATATGAATTGACATTTCTTCGCAACCCCGTATTAAAACTCTTAAAAATTTTGGCAACTGGTCTTGAATTATTGAAAGAAAGAAAAAAAGAAGAGAAATATCTGAAATATAGTGCAGACCAGTTAGTGAGGAAAATCGGGCATACCCACGAGCTTATTTTTGAAACTACCGAAATTTTAATATGTGCGACAAAAATTTATTGATTTATAAGATTGAGGTTAGAGAAGAAAGTGGTTTTCGAATTAATGAAATAGGAATCTATCGATACAAACTTGAAGAAAATGCAAAATTTGCCGATGAAATTCAGTTTATATACAGGGTATCTCCCAAACACGCAAACCTGGGCGAGATTTATGAATACTCTTTTTATAGCTCTCCCTTCGAAGATATGACTGCTCGAAGTGGAGGAATAAAATGTGATATTCGTTTTTCATACAAACGAAAAAAACAATCAGCTTGACGTTCTGCAAATATTCTCAGTGTAGCAAGGATCGGTATTGTTTCATTCATCCACCTTTTCTGAAACTTGCGGAAATCCACCACTCGTTTTTTCATTCGATCTTTTTTAGGAAGCATAATTTGACCAAGCAAAATGAATTATGTGAGTACATGCAACCAAAATTTCAAGAAACTGAGTCGAAGAATTGATTCACGTAGGCTATAAACATTTATTCTAATTGGTAAGTTTAATATGTTATATACAGGAATATCCACCGAGACCGTCCGTTAAAATACTTTTGAGTTCCAATTACAATATCAAGCTGAAATTTTATACGCGGTCATAACTAGCGATTTCCAACTGAAGTGAAATATTTTCGAAGTGATACCATTTCCGGTTATACCGGAAGTGGGTCATCACTTTGTTATTTCAAATGGCAATCTACCTTTTTTATTATACATCTAGAACCGACATTTGAGCAAGCCATAAAATACCCAAGTTGTTGGCACTTATCTGTCAAAACTTTTGACAGATTTAATTATTTTTGTTATAAACTCGATCTTTGAGGAACATTTGAAAAAATTGTAGCTCGTAGATATTTTGCACTGCAGACACAATTGCTTGGGTGGATGAAAGAAGGATCAAGGAATTTTTTAAGCAGTCTACACATGTCAAATGTTTATTGCGTTGTTTTGTATGATTTTTTCAATTTGGCCTTTTTCAAACAGAAATAACCCAATTTTTGCAAATGGCACGTGCCGATCAGATGAAGCGTCAAATTTCATATGGAATTTTATCAGCATGTACTATACCCATCTCTTATAGTTCCGAAATAATTTGGGAATATATTGAATTTTGATTATTTTGCAAGAATTAACAAAGAATGCTTTGAAATATCTGAATCAAGTAGCTGAACTGGCTACGCTCACATGACAGGTGCCTAAAATTAATGTACTTGTCACTTCGTTCATTCGAATTTGATATTTCAACAAGAATTTAAAGTGAAAATTTTTGGAAAACACCAGATTGATAATAAAATGGCTGAATATTCAAACGAGGATATGTTCAATCTCTTTTTAATTCATGGCAAATGTCTAAAAGTGGTGGATAGAACTTGCAGGCAGTTCAATAACCAATTTCCAAATTTGGCGCCTATGAGTAAAACAAAATTTCGAAGGATTAGAAGCAATTTTCTGCAATTTGGAGGAACAAAATACATAGAAACTAGAAGAAAACCAATTCTCGAGGACGACGACAATCAAATTAATACGCTAGCGTATTTTCGTGCCAATCCACATTAACATTAAGTCAGCATCAATGGATATTGGATTGAGTTATACTTCCATTCAAAGGATCCTTAATAAACATAACATGCACCCGTATTCTTTTATCAGACTACAAAAATTGAAACCAACTGACCTTCCCAAGCGGCTAAATTTCTGTGAAAATTCATTAATTCGGCTTCAAGAAGATGAGAGAATTCTGCAAAAAATTATATGGTCTGATGAAGCCAAGTTCAATGAAAGTGGAATAACCAACAGGAGAAATCGACATTTTTGGGCCACAGAAAATCCACATTTCATTGAGGTTATTGATTTCCAAAATAAATTCAGTGTGAACGTTTTTGCAATTTGAATGAATGATTTGTTGGCTTATCACATTTATGAGGAAAATCTTAATGGACAAAGATACTTGGAAATTTTGAGAGGAACATTAGCAAATTTTTTAGATGGATATTACCCCTTAACATTCTGAAAGATTGCTATTACCAAATGGATGGTGCACCAGCACATAAAACACGAGCTGTAGATCGGCAGCTAATAGAAATGTTCGAGGATAGATGGTGGGGTAATCAAGGACCAAATTTATGGCCTCCGCGTTCTCCGGACCTGACGCCCCTTGATTTTTATTTATGGGGCAAAATCAAGAGTGAAGTGTATCTTATTCCTGTAAGAAGTAAAGAAGAGTTACTAGAGCGCATTCATAATGCTTTTTGTAATATTGATATTGAGGAAACTAGAAGGGCAACTCATCATATTCGTGTAGGAGCTGTCAAGTGTATCGAGCAAAATGGGGCCCATATTGAACATTTATTCAGATCGTAAATTAGTTTTCTCCTATGATGTTTGCTATCATATATTCGTATTAATGTAATTATCTTCGATGATTGGTTTTCGCTTAGTTCCTACAAATTTTATTCATCCGAATTGTAGAAAATTGCTTCTAATGCTTCGAAATTTTATTTTACTCATAGACGGTAAATTTGGAAATTGGTTATTGAACTGCCTCCAATTTCCACCCACTACTTTTTGACATTCTACAATGAATTAAAAAAAGATTAAATATATTTTCGTTTGAATACCCAGTGGTTTTCTTCCAAATGTGTTGTATTTTTTGGATATTTTCAATCTGAAATAACGACAATTCTTGTTGAAATACCAAATTCGAATTAACAAAGTGACAAGTACATTAATTTTACGCACCTGTCAGGTGAGCGTAGCCAGTCCATCTACTTGATTCAAATATTTCAAAGCATTCTCTGTTAGTTTTTGCAAAATCATCAAAATTCAATATGTACGAGCTACAATTCTTCTAAATGTTCCCCAAAACTCGAGTTTATAACAAAAATAATCAAATCTGTCAAAAGTTTTGACAGATAAGTTATAACAACTTGGGTATTTTATGCGTTGCTCGAATGTCGGTTCTAGATGTATGATAAAAAGGTAGATTGCCATTTGAAATTACAAAGTGATGACCCACTTCGGTATAACCGGAAATGCTATCACTTCGAAAATATTTCACTCAATTGGAAATCGCTAGTTATGGCCGCGTATAAAATTTCAGCTTGATATTGTAATTGGAACTTAAAAGTTTTTAACGGACAGTCCTGGTGGATATCCTATATATATATATATATATATATATATATATATATATATATATATATATATATGGGTTTTACCCCGACGAGTTGCCCATATATCTGTTCATGCAATCAAATTGATTTCATGAAAAATATAAATCCACCACCCGGTAATTTATACCATTGCCAGGCAATGATAATAATCAAAACATATCCTGGAATAATTATATATTAGGATAACGTTAAATGTTATGAGAATATATCAATCTACCAGAATATATACATACTATAGCATCATCAGGCTTTCTCCCGGAAAAATCCAGTGTACGGACCTTAGTCAAGTAACACTGAATATTGCTCATTAATAGTTTCCTTTGTGTGAAGTGGTGAACGATCGAATAGAATACTGCTCTGAAGATAAATATGACAAAATCGTCAGTTAATTATATTACATTTATATAAACAAATAAATAAAATATGAAATGAGATTCTGAGCAGTATAAACTAAAGAAAACCTATGACTCTACCTCATTATTTTTTCGGAAAGAAACCTACGAAGAATTTTACGAGATTTGATGACTGTTATCTTTTGTAACTGTTCAAACAAATTTTCTTCAGACCCAAAATCTCAATACTTTTGTGAAGATTTCTAGAATAACACCTGTTGTGGAAATAATAATCGGTAGAGTAAATATTTTCTTCATTTTCCACATTTTTTAAACTCGTCGCCAAGCATCATATATTTAGAAATTTTTCATTGTATTTATTTTGTATATTATGTGTGTCGGGTATAGCAATATCAATCATATATGTTATTTGATTCTGTTTATCATTAAGAATGATATCTGGTCTATTGTGTTTTACAGTTCTGTTGCAAAGAATTGTTTTATCAAAATATAAGTATATATATATATATATATATATATATATATATATATATATATATATATATATATATATATATATATATATATATATATATATATATATATATATATATATATATATATATATATATATATATATATATATATATATATATATATATATATATATATATATATATATATATATATATATATATATATATATATATATATATATATATATATATATATATATATATATATATATATATATATATATATATATATATATATATATATATATATATATATATATATATATATATATATATATATATATTGTTTCTCTCCATAGATCGCTCTAGGCCTCCGAATAAGCGTGTTACCGTGTTAACCACGCTTTCTTAATCTGAACCGCCAAGTAGGCCCATCGACCAGGCGAGGCACAGAACGTACTCTGGGCCTACCTGAACCGAGGGTTTAAATATCCGTGCATTTCGGAGACTCTTTCACTTTCTCTTCGACGACCTCTACGAATACACTTTGTCTCAGAAGACCGGCTGCAGCACGCGTTGCCACGAGCCGGTTTTTCCATACCCACGCAACATACCATATTGCCAAACCGCCGTTGTTTACCAACGAACCACGTGTTTTTTTTTATTTAATTTGAATTTACGTTTATAAAAAGTGTTTGTGTTAACCATCAGTGTTTCCATCGTGTGTGTGACCCCATCCCGGTAGCAAGTGGAGCCCAACGTGTGCATTAGGGCATTGTTTTCTCCGTTGAGAAAAAGAACCCATCCCGACTGAGTTAGCCAATAAATATTGTCCGAGAATCCAAGTGAAAAGAATTCCGCTACTTCCGCACACGAGGGAATCCGACGCACGTGGTAGGACCAACGTGAACAATAGACAATAGCAACGACGCACGTGGATAGTATTCGTCTAATTCATCTACGGCAGAATTAATCCACCACCGCAGCAGCTGTGAATGAAGCATCCGGTTCTTGGACCGAAGACAACACCAACTGGCGCCCAAAGACGAGTGTGTGAGTGTAGTGTTGTAGTGTTGTTAAACGACCAGTGCGCTAATGAATCTAGGACCTACTCACAGACGCAGTTGTTCAAAGTATGATAAACTCATCATGTTTCTATGTGTCTTAGGTTAGTAAATTGTTTTTTTCCAGTACTATTTTTCTCTTTTTCAGGTACTTTTAATATCTAAGTTTTATGTGTGATTGACAAATAAAGATGCGAAGTAGATGCAACCCCCCTCCCCCTCAGATATGTTATTGCACATATATCTTTGATTTAAATATTTCAAATAGAGCTTTGCACCACGCTCTTATGTATTGATATTATGTAATGTAAGTAGCTAGACCATACGACTCGCTTACGTGAGACAAGGTTTTCTGTGGTTTCCCTTGTCATCATCGCGTTGATGCCAAATGGCGCGTAAGATAGTAAGACGGCCACAGACGCACTGCACACAGGGTCGTATCAGATTTAAGTAGGATAACTTGATGAAAAGATTGTTTTGTTTTTTTTTTTTTTTGTTTTTTTTGATTTTCAATGGTATGATGTGCACGTATGCACATGTCTTTAATAAAGATACAACATGGTTTTATTACCCGGTATGGCAATATGGAGGCGCCTAACCGCGATCTTCAGAGGGGGGCCGTGTTACCGTTTCCTACTAGGTATCTCTCCATAGATCGCTCTAGGCCCCTCATAATAAGCGTGTTACCGTGTTAACCACGCTTTCTTAATCACAGACCGCCAAGTAGGCCCATCGACCAGGCGAGGCACAGAACGTACTCTGGGCCTACCTGAACCGAGGGTTTAAATATCCGTGCATTTCGGAGACTCTTTCACTTTCTCTTCGACGACCTCTACGAATACACTTTGTCTCAGAAGACCGGCTGCAGCACGCGTTGCCACGAGCCGGTTTTTCCATACCCACGCCACCGACCGAACCACGTGTTTTTTTTATTTAATTTTGAATTTACGTTTATAAAAAGTGTTTGTGTTAACCATCAGTGTTTCCATCGTGTGTGTGACCCCATCCCGGTAGCAATATGTTAATTCGTACATTTCCGCGGACGTAATTTAATGTGGTTTCTTCTTTCGTTCGGCTTCTGTCCGTTGATCCTGGTAATGATAATTTGTTAATCGTTTCTGACGACGTTTCAGCTGGAACGCTCCTGCCATTCTCTAGTCGGAGTATAATTCTACTGCTCTATCTGCCGCTGCTTGCTGAATTTATATTCTTGTGCGATTTCAGGTCGTAGCGTAGTGGCGGCGCCGCCTTACTATTGGTCGGTGGCCTGACCTGTGGGCGTTGCGTGTTGTCTCTATCCTAGGTGTTTCTCTGTTGGTGCTTAATTGTTTTGTCTATGCATTCATAGGTTCCAATATTGTTTCCAGATGGTATGTTTGTTTAGCGCCACATCTGTCTTGTTCGTGTGTCGTGTTTTTCTCTATCTCCATTCTTCTGTTTATTTCCCGAATGTAGATGAGCCCACAGTCTGTATATCAAATTTGTAGACTCCTTGGTTTTCAAGTGGTACCCGCTTCCTTGGTGTTCTCAGATTTTTAAGTACCATGTTGCGAGGTTTGTAAATTGATTCTATCTTATGTTTCTGCAGAATCCTACCAATCTTGTCTGTTCCACCTCTAATGAATGGTAGGAAGGCTAAGTCTCTCGGTTTTTTATCTTCTTCTGTTTCTTTGTCGAGAGGTTCCTTGTACAGAAGGCCATTCAGTACATGCCATACAAGCCATCCAGTACAAGAATCCTCCCGACAAAGTGATAGAAGTGGATACAAAACCGAGAGGCTTAGCCTTGCTGCCATTCATAAGAGGTGGAACAGAGAAGATTGGTAGGAATCTTGCAGAAAAACTTTGAGCCTTTATTTTAACTAACAGATTCAGGGAGTCCTCCTGTACATGTTCATCCTTCACACCCACGATTACTGTTTTTGGCTTTACTTGTCTTGGCAGTTTAATATCGTATCTTCTCCCCAATTCAGTCACCGCTTTGCTATGTAGTTTTTCGGCAGATTGCTTACTACTACACTGAACTACAATGCTACCTTGGGAGACATTTTTCACCTTACTCACAGACACCGCCAGTTCACTAGGATTGAGTTTCCGTTCCAACTCTGATCGAGTCTTAGTACTACTTTAATTCGTTTTTGGTTTGATAATAATAAAAGGCAACCTGTTTACTTTCAGTAGTTCACTATACAATGTGTTGGCAACTTTGGGATTCCCCCCCTGACTTTCATGGTTAAGCTTAGTGTCACCGATCTGACGTTCAAGCAACTCTATTCCTGGAAAATATGTGGAGATTTGACAGTAATTGCTATTTTGCTAGGTTTACAGCTTGGATATACGAACTTTTGTTATTTCCTCTGTGAGTGAGATAGTTGAGACAAAAAAAATCCTTATGTCAGAAAGGAGTAGCTTAAGCGAGACGGTCTTATACCAGGTCAACCAAATGTTCTTCACACTCCTCAACAAATCCTGTAGATGACTACCTCCATTGCATATCAAACTCGAACTGATGAAAAATTTTGTCGAAGCTATGGATGAAAATTGAGATGGTTTTTGTTGCTTGAAGAAAAAAATTCCCAAAAAATCAGTGATGCCAAAATGAAAGAAGGAATATTTGTAGGGCCACAAATAAGAGACCTAGTGACTGATGAAGAGTTTGAAAAAAACTTAATCCGATCGAAAAATCCGCACGGACATGTTTTCGTATCTGGTTTGTAATTTTCTTGGAAACCACAAGGCCGAAAACTATGAAGAATTAGTCAACAACCTCTTAGCTAACAAGGACATGGGATGCAATATGTCGCTCAAAATTCACTTTTAACACTCGCATTTGAATTTTTTCCTCAGAATTTGGGAGCTGTTAGCGACGAACACGCTGAGCGGTTCCATCAGGACATTTCCAACATGGAAAAAAGGTAGCAAGGCAAGTGTGGTCCGAACATGTTAGCTGACTACTGCTGAACACTCAAAAGGAAAGAAGATCCTGAATAAAAATAAATGTATTTTCTCTTCATTTGAAACATTTTTTACCGTTTCTTCTCAATAAAAGATTAATTGCTGTTGCAATACAACTGAGGGTGATCGAAATTTTCTGAAAATGCAGATTAGTTGTAGAAACAAAATAACCCATTCAATTCCATTCAACTTTCATTAAGGTCATTTTTGTCTATCAGTATTATCTTCACAAGTGAAATATAGTTCACTCCTTCTTGAATCTTATAATTCTGGATCAAGGAGGAATAACCTGAAGGCTTTTATTTATACTTAAGAATGTCAACATATGTCTCGTGAATGGCCGTATGGGTTTATTGTGTTGTCTTAGAAACTTGAAAGGTTTTTACAAATCCGAGGGACAATAGATGTAAGGAATTGATATTACTCTGAACATGATAACTCCTCATGTCCGAAAGAAAAAGAGTTTTGACAGACCAACAACGAAGTGATTTATATGGGTCCTTCTTTTTCTTTTCTAGTGAAGGAACCAACAAATGAAAATACCAACCATTAACTAAGCACAGTCCAATTTTATGTCACATAAAAGCCCTGGAGTTCTGAATGCTTCTTTCGATTCATCATTTCAGGAATTAAGACTTTTGAAAGTATGACCGATCTTGTATCGAAAGAATGTCTCCGAACGTCTAACCTTTTGGTATAAATAAGCTTCCATATCTGTCAATTCTGATATTATTGTAGATGCTCGATAATGTTTAAAACCAAAAGTAATTAACGTCTTCTAATCAATTACATCTGCACGCAAGTGTACTGTGATGCTACTTTGTCGGAGTCTCAGTAACGGGGTCACTAATACGCCCTTATCTTCCAAGGGAAGACAAAAAAATTCTTTTCTTGAAATTGAGTTCTACGGAGAAATAATATATGGGCGATGTCAACCCAGATTATTGGGTCCATAATGATCATAAAACATCTATAGATCATAATCGGCATCACTTGGAAGACTGAACCTGGCCATCGGGGCCCTTTCGGTCAGACAGAGATGGAATTTGAGGAAATATCGCAGGTTATGTATTTTTTTTATTATTATCTCCTTAGTCCTTTTCATGACCTTGCTTGCTATGTAAAATTTTTTCTCAGATTTGTTTAGACATATAAAAAGTATGATTGTTGAAATATTTTTTGCTGGTTTTCTTTATCTATTGTTACAGATTCCTGATTCCTGTCCCAAACCCCCTTTCTTTCACCCTTGTCTTCGTTTAGAAATCATGGAATACAAGAGAGAATGAGGCGGCTGAGCAGAAAAATCTTTGGTACTCTTTTGGTACACACGACACGAACACAGCATAAACAGACCAGCTATTGCTAATTCAGTAGCGACAAGGAAACGAGTTTTTCCTCAGGTTTTTTTCACTCGTTTATTGAATTATATACAAGATAGTATGGTTCCCCTGTTACATTTTACTGAGCTCACACTTGTGCTCTTTCTGACACACACCAAAATTATAGATATAAGCATTTATTGTAAATACAATTAATCAAATTTTGTAAATCCTCTCTTTTCAAAAGAATATATATATATATATAATCTTTCAAAGTTGCCTCTCACAATTCTTGTTTTTATAGTAGCAAGCACCTACTTTTGAATTTAGACTTTCAAAGTTTCAAAGTCAAAGATCGGGGTGACTACCTAGCCAGAGAAAGTTAATCCAAAGTTCGTAATAAGGATAATTCAAAATAAATACTAGATACGTAGTCATATCAGGTAAAATAACTCTTTATTCAACTCAAAATTATATCCAACGTTAATCTTGAATATATATATATATATATATATATATATATATATATATATATATATATATATATATATATAATCTTCAAAGTTGCCTCTCACAATTCTTGTTTTTATAGTAGCAAGCACCTACTTTTGAATTTAGAATTTCAAAGTTTCAAAGTCGAACAAATTTTATTCATATATCAGGAACAATGCTTCAGAGAGAGAACATTAACTCTACTTTGAAATATTCGAATTCGATACAGGAGCATCATTTGTTGAATGGAAATAAAAATAAATCCCTCGTAAAAGTACCACATACACTAGCCTCACGAGTATCTATTTTATAAATTGAAAATTTGAACCTAATTTTACTGCCAGGATCGCCTCAAAGTGCAAAATAAAATTAAACTTAATTCTGGATAACTCTGGAGTTATGGAAGATGACGAATATCCGAAGAGTAGGAAACTGCAGCACCGGAAAAGCGATCAATTATTTCTACATGTAGTATAGAGGTTTATTTACGACGATGAGTGTAGATGTCGGGTTCGATACGTAGATTTTCTAATTTTTAGTGGTAGCTACTGTCTTGCAGGTTATACTGTTGGTTACTATTTTATGAATTATTAATTTACGGAATTGAACAATGATCAGACGGAATATATGATTTGAGAACTTACTGGTAACGTGCGTGAACTATAAGGAATTGGAGAATCGGATTGAAATGCAGGTAAAATGATTGAAGCAGGTTAAACAAAATTTGCAATGAAAGTTAAGGAAATGATCCAGACCAATTAACGATAAATCATTAAAGTGAGAATTAAATGATGTAAAGGCAGATATGAGTAATTGCAATCGGAAAAGCAGGAGAACAGAAACTGTTTGTTCGAATCTATTCCTGTGCTATTATCAAATAAACCAGGAAGTAAGGAGCTACTCTGAATACTTCACGATAGGTTTTCCTGGAGGCATAAACACTTTGAGGTAAGAGACAGACCTTACTTACACAGCAACTGCGTAAGCCATCCGCACGCCCCGCTGTATTCAATGTGCGAGAGTCCAGAATGAGAGAATCACAAACCGTCGGCACAAGTATGTGTGCTACACCACTCTCGACATCTCCAAGGTATGATAAAAGTATGAGACGTTCTCTACACTAGGACACAGCAACTATGTAGGGCCACTACATACCCCGATTAGGAAAACGTCTATTGAAATATTGGGGCTGCTTCATGCTCAGGACACAGCAACTGCGCAGGGCATCCACCTATTTTCAACTATGACCAGCAACTACTCGGGAACGGATTATCATACCAAGGCACAACGGAAACACTCCGCTCGGTATAACACACTGCAGTTCAGCACAACGGTGGTCTCTGGAATTCACACAATTTCACTAGAAGCTGGTTCTCACCTCAAAGATCTGGCCTGGTATGGAACTTGGGTCAGGTCTGGAAGTCGGTAGCAGTAACTACTGAAACACGCATTTATATGATTTCGGGATTCCAAAAAGATGAACAATCCGCAGACTTGTGTATACTCGATAATCTCCCACTTCTTACTCGATACCCTCTTGATCATGTCAACTAACTGGACGTTACTTTTCCTTGTTTTCGATTGTTTGTTTCTGTCTGGTCTCTCGATAGAGTGTTAATGTTTTTGTTTCTGATGAACGGTCTCTTGGAATATCGATATAAGTATTTAGAAAATAGTACAAAACGGAAAACAATTTGTTACAATACATGTATGGTGTATTGTAAAATATCAAAATATTTGTCACTGTTCATATCTAGCTCAGATGTATAGCTTTCAATAAGCCCCTGGTCGAATCTAGTCAGACCTGAGGCAGTTTTCCGCGTCTGTCTTGCACCTCTAAATTGGATTGCTAGCGTCACATCACTTCACCTTACTCGCATCCATTTTGTGAACTCATCTTTATGTAATGCACCCAAGACAAACGAAAAACTATATCGTCCGCAAACAACCGCCCAATACATTGCTAAAAATTCGTTAAAATATCCATGAAACCCGACTAAACTCGATTTTCGATGCACATAAAAAGAAAATTGAATTTGTCCCTGGAACAGACCAGATAACTTAGTTCTAGCCAACTGAGACTTGCGGAAACTGAATGATGACATTACGATTCGCTGTCGAAGACGGAGGAAACTCGGTCGAATCGACAAATTCGTAATAAAATCGTCGAACGCAAACAATCTCCGCTTTAAGATGAGTCCCATGTTATCGATATAATGCAGTGAATTCTACGCTGATCGATCAATTATTCATGTCAATTGCCTGATGACTTCAATCCAAGAAATTATCCTAACACCTTAAGCCTTAACTAAAATATCAAATTGATATTTTGGCGATTGAAAAGCAAATGGATATTACGACGCCGAAAAGAGGAATGATACAGCAATTTCAAAATGATAGAAAATGAAAATATTTTTTTAGTTCAAATTATCTAACTACTTGATGAAATACTACATCATTACGAAAATGAAAAATAAGTATAACGTGAAAATGATTAATGTGCGACTAAAACATGGAGTTCTTCTTTCAGGGCGCAACGTCTCGAGCGTTGAAATTTCGCACAAAAACGAATCGACCTGGGGGATTACGGCAAAAACGACTTACTTCTTTCCGCTCATCAAATTCATCACATTCTGTGTCATCTTTCCGAAACATTAATTCGGGATATCGATACTTGCCGAAAAACAAAGGGATATGTGATATAAATATCGAGTTTTCTCGTATCCCGGAAAGTTTTTTGGCTTTTAGAACTTGCCTCTGATTTATAACCCATAAATTTTTATAATCCTCGGTCGGTTCGAACAATAAAATTCGGATGAACTTCTGTTTCAAATAACGTCAGAATGAATTGAAATTTTACGCATTTCGTAAAGAGGAATAGTGACATCCTCCTATTTATTCAACTGAATAATTGATTCTTAGAAAATATTTCAGAATTTTAATCAACCTGATATATAAAATGGGACACCCTGACTTCAATTTCTGTAGTATTTTTGGCAGTTCATATGCAAAACCTTTCCTCGTAATGTCTATTATAGAAAGCTAATATCCTTGAAGTTTTTTCTATACACACTTGGATAAATCTAACATACTTTTGGTGTAATTTTTCGATGAGGGTCTAGTAACAAAACAAAAGTTACCCTATACAAGAAAATTATCGCGAAAGCTCCAAAGTTTTCAATTTCTCCCAACTACCGTTTGAACTTTCTTTATCGGAGTGGAATGTTTTTCCAAGTTACAAACTGAGTTAAATTCAGTTACGAAAATTTTATTAGCTGTTTCAAGAATTCAATGTTTGTTTTTCGTTGATATCGCCTCAACGTTTTGTGGTTTGACTCCAAACCAGATATAGATATCGGGCTCGGAGTTTCTCGAACAACAGTAGCGCGAATTTTACTTCCAATTGTTGGTCGATATCTGAACCTTCAGTTTTATTTGAAAATGATATATAGTTTCATGTGTTAAACCTGATGAGGGGTTCCAATATATAGTGGTAGTAAACAAAATAATATTTGACTTCTCCAAAGCACCTATTATAAAAAAAAATTTGAAATTTGAAAATGACGAAATTTGGTAAGACACAAAAAAAATCCTGAACTGATATTTTCGAAACGATAGGGAAGCACTTACATTTTTCAGTACCCAGAAGGTCCACCTCTGTTATTAATGACACTTTGGTATCGTCGCGGCATGCTCAATATGAAATTGTCTATTACATTTTGGCCTAAGTCATTCCAAGCCCCCTGAACTGCTAATCGAAGCTCCTGTTAATGATGGAAGACGTTTTGACGCAGGAGATTTCTTTTAGGGTGTCCTACACATGCTCGATGGGATTCAGATCTGGGGAGCAGGATGGCCACGGTAGAAGATCGATATCACTCCCTTCAAGAACGTTCAAGACAACTCTTGCACGATGAGGAAGGGCGTTATCTTGTTGGAAGAGTGGATTTTGACCCATTGTTTGGAAATACGGTACCACTACTGGTAGAATATCTCATTTTCGTAAGAATTTCCCGTGAGGTTGTTCTGTATGATAACGAGGTCAGTTCCTCCACCAAGGCGCCTCCCTGTCTAACAACTTCTCGAGCATGCTGGAGACGGTTTTGGTTTCCAGGATCCCTCCATATTCGAATTCTTCCCGAATCGGGATAATAACTAAATCTAGATTCATCACTGAAGAGAACTGTGGCCCAGCTCTCTTGATTCCAGTTTACGTGTTCTTGGCACCAAGCTAAACGAGCAGCGCGATTTCCATGGGTCAGTTGTGGAACTCTTAAAGGACGTCTGGAGTGGAGTTGACCTTCGTCCAGTCGATTTCTCACAGCTTGGTCGGAAATTCGTACATAATGAACTCGTGATAGCTTTTGAGCTTATTGAGATGCTGTGGTAGTACGATCTGTTCTGGCTTGTAAAACCAAAAATCGGTCTTGGGCGACTGTAGTAATCTTGAAACGACCTGTATGGCGTTCTTCTACGCTACCTGTTTCATTGAAACGCGACCATAAACGGTTTATGACACTTGGGCTACTTCCCAGAACCCTGGATACTTCCCGTTGTGAGCTCCCAGCTTGGAGCATGCCAGCGGCTCGTAACATTTCTTCTCTAGTCGAATGTCGTCTTTCCATGGTCGAATCACAAAACTTGAATCTTTTATTTGTGCTTTCAACAGAAACAAAGTGCCAACTAACTGATTTCAAACACTGAATACATTAAATGATTATAAAGCAGCTTCGCATCTGCTGCCTTTTTAGTTTTTTACAAAAAAAATCTGAAATCTTTTGCGGCACTCCACATAATTTGCTGAGAAATTGATGCAGGTGTTCATTTCTTAAAAAAAATCATCCATATTGATCGTTCTGGATACGATATATCGATATTCAGAAGTGTTCCCTAGACTTTTTGAGGTGTTTATATATATATATATATATATATATATATATATATATATATATATATATATATATATATATATATATATATATATATATACTTTATTAAGGGCTCTAGACTGATAATTGGAGTCTCTTATGGGGTACTCCTTCATAATTTACTAAGCTTTCGAATATTTTTTCACATTCTTCATTAGGGTTCTACAATGAATGAAACAGAACAAATTAAAATACAAACAACTGTAACAAACTCTATCAAAATACATAGAATTTGAGATTTATACATTTAGCTCTTAAGAATACGTTAATAAAAATTCTCATGATTTAAATGAACAGTTATAGATTTGAAAATCATTACAAGCAATTTTTCTTTCCACTCCACTTGCCGCTGTCAAAGTAGGGTTAAATGAATATTCTGTGGTTATTTGCTTCTTCTTCTTCTTTTCTTTCCGTCTTTTTTCCCCTCCCCTGACTCCTATTCCCGAACTCTCTCGTCCAATGGACCAAGGTAGATGTCGTTTCTCTTCCTCCCCTCTGAAATAAGGTAAGTGTAAATCGCGCTTAATTGATTCGTGTCTGTCTTTTTGTTAATCGTCTTCTCAAGCCCATTTATAAAAAACATTTCTCGGAATAGTATTTTTTTATAATTCCTTCCGACTGCCAAAACCAGGAAATCCACTTAGACCCATAATTTTGGGAGTAACATCAC
The DNA here is from genome assembly GCA_013387265.2 of Cryptolaemus montrouzieri. Classification (NCBI taxonomy): domain Eukaryota; kingdom Metazoa; phylum Arthropoda; class Insecta; order Coleoptera; family Coccinellidae; genus Cryptolaemus; species Cryptolaemus montrouzieri. Next base: position 36,345,118 of record JABFTP020000103.1, read on the forward strand.
CTACAAAAAACTTAACAGAATATCTTGGATTGATATTAAAGAAAGCATACGATGAAAACAATCGCTATTATGTCAAAGATTCATTTCAGTTTGCCCAATCAATTAGGGACATACAGCTACAGGAAGCAGAAGTTTTGGCATCGTTGCACGTTGGGAACCTGACGAAAGAGTTACATTACATTACATTGCAGGGGGTCGTTTCGCTTTGCAAGCCTTTCCGAATTGCGAACAAGTTGGTCATTTGTTCGTAACCCTTCTTATTCATTTCACTGTAGATCTAGTTCACTTACGAAATCAAGAATCTCCCTGGGAGATTTCGCTTTTACTTCGTGCGGCTCTAGCTTGTCACTACCGAAGTGTATATGTCTCTGACGGGCAGTTGCGATGCAACTGCAAAGCATATGTTCGGCAGTTTCATCGCCCTCTTTACACATTCTGCATGTTGCCGCTTCCGATTTGCCCATTTTACTGAGATGGTATCTCAGTGGGCAGTGTCCAGTAAGGAGGCCTGTTATAATCCTCAGCTCGTCCATAGGGAGATCGAGAAGCTGTTTTGTCTTCTTTACCGAATAGTCAATGAACTTTTTCGCTTGCTTTGGTCTGGAGTTTTTCTCCAGTATTCTTCTTTGCTAGATTCTTCCCACCGTTCCAGTTCCTGTCGTCGGTGCGGCTTGCTTAGACCGCAAAACGCTTGTATGCCTTCGTGGCCAGGCACCCACCACAGGAAAAGTTTGTTCCCTTCAGCAAGTTGCTCCAAGGATTGGCGGCATTCCCAGACAGAGATGCTCCGATATTTGTAAGATTTTAGCACTGCCTGACTATTCGTTAAAATGTTAATCTTTGCACCTTTGTGTTTCCTTTGTAGTCCCTCCTGGTAGCACAGGTTTGAAGCAAGTGTTTCTGCTTGCATTATTGTGCGAGTAGAGCCAAGAGGCACTGATGACGAATACTTGGGTCCATATATGCCTGCTCCTGTTGCATCAATCGTTTTTGATCCGTCCGTGTACCAGATGGAAGATTTTTGGAAAAATTGATTTATTTTTCCCTTTACGATGGTGCGGTCTTCTATGGCCATTTCGAAGGGTATGTGAAAATCAAACTTAAGCGGCATAATATCCGATGGTTGTGATAAGATTTCTGGCGCTATATAACCCAGAATTCCCAGATGTCCCTTCCGATCACCAGGTAATAATTTTTTTATGTCTTGGAGCGGTAATGCCGCCTCCAGCGCCTTCGTTTTCATTTTTATATGAAGAGGAGAGAGATTTGGGATTACCACCAGGGTGATTCTCATAGCACCTGTTATGCCCACGAACGCTAACCGCTGCAGTTTTTGCAGCTTAGTTTGCGTAGTTATTTCTGATGTTCTCGTCCACTATACGAACGATGCATATGTGACAATGGGTCTTATAACCGCTGTGTGTAACCAGTAGGTTATTTTTGGCTGTAACCCCCAGGTCTTTTCAAAGAGTCTACGGCATGCCCATAGGCACGATGTAGCCTTGAGAAGAGGTTTTTGTCAATGTGTAAATTCCAGTTGAGTCTCTGACCTAGGGTTAACCTTAGATACTAAGCCTGTTCCGAAAATTTCAGATTATGTCCATTCAGAAAGTGGGGCTTTAAGTTCAACTTTCTACGTCTTGTGAATGGAATTAGAACGGTTTTGTCTGGATGTATGCAGATCCCCTTTTCATCACACCATTCATTTACGATATTAAGGGCTTTTTGCGTCAGGCTCGATAAAAGTCCATCAAGCTTTCCCCTAACGATGATAACTCGATCAGCATAACCTTGTTCGTTGAAGGCAACGTTGTTCAGTCTTTCTAAGAGGCCATCTACTGGCCATAGTAGCGGCGATAGGACTCCTTGAGGGCATCCTTTCACTGCTAACCCCGATATTTCAGTGTCTCCAAAAGTGGCCTTTATGATCCGGCCCTTTAGAATTTCTCTCATCCATCTGATTGTGGATGTTTCGACACCCTTTCTTTTTGCATCATTGTTAATGGATATATGGGAGGTATTGTCGAAGGCTCCTTCAATGTTTTTAAATAGAACTAGGGCTATTTCTTCAGCCTCTAGTGCTCTTTCCACTTCTTTGATTCGATCGTGTAGGGCATCAATTGTAGACTTGCCCGGTTTGTAGACAAATTGTTTTTTATCAAGTTTTATGAAACTTCACAAGTGGTTGTCGAGAATTTTCTCCATTGATTTTAGGAGAAAGAAGGTTAAGCTTATCGAGCGATATGATTTAGGCTCATCTGGAGACCTCTTGCCCATTTTCGGTATAAATAATACTTTGACTTTCCTCCATGACTAGGGTATGTAGCCCAGTGAGTGGGGCTGTATATGTGTTGCCTCTTTGCAACATCCTGGATAGATTCCGTCCGCCCCTGATGATTTGTAGAATTTGAAGCTTTTGGTGGCCCACTTTACCCCAGCTAGGGTGAAGATTCGGCCCGCTAGAAAGAGTTAGTAATGAAATCAATAGAACATAAGTGGGAAAACATATCAAGACACAATGACAATATGAGCATGACACAATTCACAGAAATGATAGGATTTATCCTGGATAACAATACATGTATGTTCAGGAACAAGTGTTACAGGCAAAAGGTCGGATCCGCGATGGGATCAAAGTTGAGTCCGATATGGCACAATATGCCATGAATTATGTCCTAGATATAAATTTAGGAATGAGATAACATTTATAAGAAAGTTTGTTGATGACATCATCATGTCAGTACCAGAAGCGAAGATAGAAGAATTACTAAAGCTATTTAACAATAAAAAAAATTAACATCGACAAATTACGAAAGAGAAAACGAACAAAAATCAGTCCCATTCCTAGATATGAAACTAATAAGTACAGAAGAACGAAAAATAATGATTGACATGTACAGGAAACCTTCTGCATTTGAAGGATACAAACATTACGCATGAAATCACACAATGAAAGTATCGAGAACAAGAGTTGGGAAACTATGCCACCCATCATTAATTAATAAGAATCTGAAACAATAAGTGAAAAATATTCCAAGAAAATGGCCACCCACGAACAATGGTGAGAAAACTATTTCACAGTATACGAAAAGAAGAACCAATAAACTAAGATCAAAAATGAAATGAGAAAGAAAAATTACTGAAAATCTCATGCTCATTACCGAATATGAAACATCTAACCGACAAACTGATTGTTGAACTAAAATATCCCAAAATCTTGAAAAGAAACACACAAATGATTTCAGCGGACTCAAAGATAAGGTACCAACCCTGGAAGAATCTAATGTGGTGTATCAAATAGGATGTAAGGATTAAGACGGACAATCTGTTGGACAAACTGCGCAATGTTTGAAAAACAGAATAACCGGCCATACAAGTGATATTGTTAAATACCCAGAGAGATGTGCACTGGCCTGACACAGCAATTCCAGGGACCACAGAACAAACTTTGAAGAAGCGAAAGTTTCGACAGTAGAAAGGAATTACAAAAAAAGACAATTCCGAGAAATGTTTCACATAACTAGGTTTGAGGAGACGATAAACAAAAAGACAGACACGAATCAGTTAAGCGTGATTTACACTTACCTTATTTCAGAGGAGTGGAAGATAAACGACATCTACGATGTCCATTGGACAAGTGAGTGAACGCTGAGTTCGGTAGTAAGCAAATAACCACAGAAAATTCATTCAACCCTACTTTAACAGCTGCATGTGTAGTGAAAAGAAAAATTGCTTGTAATGATTTTCAAATCTATAATTGTTCATTTGAATCATGAGAATTTTTATTGAATTATTAGTATTCTGGAAAACTAAATTTATAAACCTCAAATTCTATGTATGTTTGATGGAATTTGTTACACTAGTTTGTATTTTAATTTATTCTGTTTCATTCATTGATTTGAAAACACATTCGAAAGTTTCGTAAATGAAGAGAGAGTACCACATAAGAGACTCCTATTATCAGTCTAGAGTCCAATTTTCAAGGTTTGAAAATTGCAAGACTGTTAAAATAGCGATATATATATATATATATATATATATATATATATATATATATATATATATATATATATATATATATATATATATATATATATATATATATATATATATATATATATATATATATATATATATATATATATATATATATATATATATATATATATATATATATACAGTGTGTTCCAACGAAAATTTGACCCCCTATAACTCCGAAATGAGTAACATTAGCGAAAAACACCAAGACACGTCGATTTTTGTTTCGAGGAGGAGCATTTTCGAAATAATTTGAAACTTCTCAGATCAACCCCTACCCCAGCAACCCTAACTTTGAAATTCATCATAGGGAATAAGGGTCGAGTGGCACCTTACTGAAAAGGTCTGTCAATTCTCCACCTTGATTTGTCATTTTAGAATTTTAAATTAACATACAGGGTGTCCCAAACAAGGGTGAAGTTGAATTCTGGAAATCCCAAATACTAAATGAAATAGATTTATTTTGGCATAATGCAAGCGCAGGTTTATGCTCGGTCTAGAAAAACGACCTACACTTGTGAATTTGGAGTTGGTGCAATCAACCCCTCTTTCCAGCATCCCCAACTCAAAAATCATTCGATCGATAATAGGTCGAGTGGCACCTCGTTGGAAAGGTACTGCAATTTTCTCTTCGAATTTGGTATTTTCGAAATTCAGAATCATCATACAGGGTGTCCCGAAGCAGGAACATTGAAAATCCAAATAACTTTTGAAACTGGTTCATTTCGGTGTACGAGAACATGTTTGATCCGAGAATAGGACTTTCTTGTGTGGTTATAAAATTTTGCAATCAACCCCTTCCATTCAGCATCCCCAACTTGAAAATCATACAAATAATTCAAGTGGCATATCTTCAGAAAGGTTTTTGAATTCCAGAATGATTAAAGCATTTCATTCAGTTCGGCTCTCCATACAGGATGTCGCTTTCGAAAAATTCAATATCGTCATTTGAAATTATCAACTAAAATTAATTCGAAACTGTTAAAAGTAATGGGGTACGATGTGTTGAGCATCAATTACGAAGAAATAAAGCTGATTTCTGCATTGAAAATGTTCACATTTTTTTCATTTCCATCTGGCGTGCAGTCATCTGTTATTTCTCATTTTTGCAATGAAATATTATTATTATTCAGATCAGTTCCTCATTATTGTTGTTGTTCGTCAGTTGAAATTAATCTGAAAATGGTTTATTCCACTGAGGAAAGGGTCGAAATTGTATCGACGTATTTTCGAAATAACAGTTGTGCCAAAGAAACGGCAAGGATATTCGATAGGAACCATCCTGAAAGAGAAAGGGAGTCAGTCACCAGTACGTTAAATATTTGGTTGACAAATTCCTAGCTACGGGTTCGGTGGCAAACAAAAACATGAAGTGGCATGTCCTGTCAGAAATGAGGCAACGGAAGTGGCAGTAGTGGGTCATCTACAAATGAAGAATACTACTTCGATCAGATAACTATCTCGTCTGACTGGTGTATCAGCTACAACTGTCCATAGAATCGTGAAACATCACAAATTTCACCCCTACAAGGTAAAATTAGTGCATGAAATAAACGAAGATGATCCAGGTCGTCGTTTACAGTTTTGTGAAAATCTAAGTGAAAACCTAAACGCTAATCCAAATTTTCTGAATAACATCTGTTTTCTGATGAAAGCACCTTTATGCTCAGTGGTGAAGTGAATAGACATAATTGTCGATATTGGGACACACAGAATCCTCATTGGTTTAGAGAGGCCCACACGCAAAGGCCTCAGAAGTTGAACGTTTCGGCAGGAATTTTGGCAATCATCTAGTTGGGCCTTTCTTTATTGAGGGTAATCTGAATGGAAATGGCTACCTACAGTTGTTAGAGGAACACATACATCCTAGATTGACAGAAATTTTACAGAACGATCCAACTCTTTCTGAGGACGAAATGCGTTTTCAACAAGACGGTGCTCCTCCGCATTATGATGCTCAGGTGCGCCAATATTTAGACGAAAATTTCCCAGGAAGGTGGATTGGTAGAAGAGGACCTGTTGAGTGGCCAGCCAGGTCACCAGATTTAAATCCCTAGATTTTTTTTGTGGGGCCATCTAAAATCTAAAGTTTATGCCACAAGACCAGAAAACCTGGAGGAGCTGCGGATGAGGATTATCACAGAATGCCGACTTTTGACTCCTGAAGTTTTCGCTAATGTGGGAAGAGAGTTCGAAAATCGTCTGTATAACTGTATGGAGGTGGGCGGAGGTCATTTTGAACAATTGTTGTAATAATCAAGTTAGTTTTTGTTTTCAATTGAATACAAGTTCAATAAATCTCGTTTTCCTGTTTAGATGAGCATCCAATCAGTTTCTCCATCATCCCTCATCCTGATCCTCACGGCAGAAAACCTCGATTGCCAAACTGAAACCAATGCCTCAGTGATTCAGAAAATAGAAAAATCTTTCTGGAACTTTGCCACTCAACCTGTAATCACTTGTATGATTTTTTGAATTGGGGATGCTGAATGGAAGAGATTGATTGCAAAATTCCATATTCACGCAAGAGAGTCTTATTCTCGAATCAAACATAAACATGTTCTCGTATTATACCGAAATGAACCAGTTTCAAAAGTTATTTGGGTTTTCAGTGTTCCTGCTCCGGGACACCCTGTATGCTGATTCTGAATTTCGAAAATACCAAATTCGAAGAGAAATTGAAATACCTTTCCAACGAGGTGCCACTCGACCTATTTTCGATCGAATGATTTTTGAGTTGGGGATGCTGGAAATAGGGGTTGATTGCACCAACTCCAAAGTCACAAGTGTAGGTCGTTTTTCTAGACCGAGCATAAACCTGCGCTTGCATTATGCCAAAATAAATCGATTTCATTTAGTATTTGGGATTTGCAGGAATTCAACTTTACCCTCGGTTGGGACACCCTGTATGTTAATTTAAAATTCTAAAATGACAAATCAGAATGGAGAATTGACAGACCTTTACAGTAAGGTGCCACTCGACCCTTATTACCTATGATGAATTTCGAAATTAGGGTTGCTGGGGTAGGGGTTGATCTGACACTGACAAGTTTCGAATTATTTCGAAAATGCTCCCCTCGAAACAAAAATCGACGTGTCTTGGTGTTTTTCGCTAATGTTACTCATTTCGGAGTTATAGGGGGTCAAATTTTCGTTGGAACACACTGTATATATATATATATATATATATATATATATATATATATATATATATATATATATATATATATATATAAATAGATGAACGATGCGGCGGACTGCAGTTTGGTCTTTATTAGGAGCTCATCAGTGTCGCATATCGCTTCTCAGCATCCTAACTAACTACATCGGAGTACTCTTACGATTCTAGAAAAGACGCATTTCATACATACATACGAGAGTCGCCTTCTATGGACTGGGATGATGAGGCCGCTACCGGACTTCGAGAAAAGCAACGAGAAATAACAAACAGATGTGAGAACGTCGAATTCAATTTAACTACATGTATCACTCCAGAGATTTATGCACATTTGAAGAATTATAATATTTTTTCCGAACATCAAAAAGGATGTAGAAAAAAGCACCTTGGTAATAAAGAGCATCTTGACATTGATTATGTTGCTTTGAATCAAGCTCAAACCAAGAAGTGAATATATACATACAGCTTCAATTGATTACCAAAAGGCTTTCGGTAGTTCTCCTCATTCATGTAAGGAAATTTTGGAAATTTATAAAATTGATACGACACTTCGTCTCTTTCTTGAATTTGTATGACAATGAATTACATGACATTGTTGTTACTTCAGATTATAATAACTTACACTTCTGAACTTGCCAATGCAGAAGGTAGATTTTGATGTATTTGATAATAATTCTAATAAAGGGAATTGGATGCAGAAGAAATTACACGGAAAGCACAATTATGAATAGAAAAATGATTATATTAATGAAATCGCATCAAATAGATGGTTAGTATCTGACGAATTGGTCTCTCTGGTTGTTTTCACAAGAAATTATAGAAAACACATCATCAAGCAAAATATAGATGGCGTAGATATTTTTGTTCTTCAAAAACAGTTTTTCATATATTTTCATCTTGCTCAGTACTTGCCTCAACAGAATATTTGAAAAGACATAATGCCGACGCTGATATTATCCATTTTAATTCAGGAATAAAACATGACCTCATTCCCAAGGGAAAAAAGTTACAAACATGAACCTGAGATTATTTGTGGAAACGAAATATATAATCTTATTTCGATAAAACAATTCCATGCAACAGAGCTGTGAATATCAATAAGCCAGATAATTCTTAAGGATAAAAAGAATCGAATAACATATATAATTGATATTGCTATACCCGACACACATAACATAAAGAATAAATACAATGAAAAAATTTCTGAATATATGATGCTTGCCGATGAGTTTTAAAAATGTGGAAAATGAAAAAAATATATATTCTACCAATTATTTTTTCTACAACAGGTGTTACTCCTAGGAATCTTCATAAAAATATTGAGACCCTGGATTTTTCCGGGGAGAAAGCCACTGACACTACTCGTTGGTACATTGATGTCATTAGTTGATGATGATATAGTTTGTATATATATTGGTAGATTGATATTTTTCAATAACATTTAACGTTATCCTAATATATAATCATTCCAGGATATATTTTGATTATAATCATTGCCTGGCAGTGGTATTAATTTTTTCATGAAATCTGTTTGATTGCATAAACAGATATATGGGCAACCTGTCGAATTTCATTTTCAAAGAGCAGATTATTGGGGCAAAAAGTTTTTCGATATCGCTTCCTGTTGTCGAGTTATGCGAAATTTCATATGTTTCAGTTTGATCCTCGTGATACCGCTGCACCATCTGGTAAAAAGCTGGTATACATTTTCTGAATGAGTAATAGGTCTTCGTGCTGAAGAGGTATTTGGGTATTTGCATTTATGGCTATTGTTCTTGTTGATGCAGACAGTGTCATACAAAAGTAACAGTCGTCATAATGATATTTTTGGTCTCGGCATATCATAGGACCTCCAAATTCAAAAGACTTACGTGTCCCTTTTTCCATTGTCACAAATATTCAACGAATAGTGTACATACACTATGAGGCACCCGCACTTTATCTTCGAGTCCAATTTCAATACCGAAATAAGCAAAATACAAACGACTCACAGAGCTTGTGATATATTTACGCTGATCTTCCAGTATGTATTCACCGCAAACAACAAAATATAAATCACGATCGTTAACACATCCTCTCGTACTAGCCATAATAAAATAGTTACATAAAATTTATCGATGATATTGTAATAATGACTATTTACGAACAAGACCGGCAAACAATCAAAATAAGGGTAATACATGAACTAGATCTGATGTGTTATGGAGACGTATAGCAATATACTGTACAATACCTAATTTATCAATCACAGACACAGCTTCACTAATTTTTTTGTTGAACTGTGTAACTTGTTGAAAATATAATCGAACCCCATTTTTATCAAGATTGTTCAATTTTTGAAATGAAATTCATGTATTTTCGTTGGGATAATGAAACCACATTCCATTAGATGAAAACTGATTCGTTTCTTAATTAGATCGAAAAGTTATAAAATTATTTGTGCTAGGTATTTCTGCTTCAGTTTTGAAGATAAATGGGGTAGCCGGTTAAGAAGGGTCTGGCGGCCCCCACCGATTTTCATATAATAGACCTGAAAATCTTGAAAAGCAAAAAAAAAATTTTAAGATATTTTTTACCCTACTACCCCCATGGAAACTCAATAAACGTGAAAATGCGTTTTTTTTTTAACATTAAATTTCGATTTTAGCAGGCCTAACGATACTAAAAATTTGTTTAGGGTTCAGAAATACTACCAGAATTTATTCAAGTTTTTTCTTCGAGCTTATTTCACGGAAAAACGAGGTTAAATGTGAAAAAAACGAAAAAATCGTTAGTTTTCATTTTTAAGTATCTGAGATTTCAGGTTAGGTTTAAAATAAAAACATCTTGATAGCATTTGAAGATACACTTTTCCTTTTCTAAATACCACCAAATGGACATTATTTCGTTGTCTCAAATATATATATATATATATATATATATATATATATATATATATATATATATATATATATATATATATATATATATATATATATATATATATATATATATCTAATAATAATAATATATTGATATATTCTCATAACATTTAACGTTATCCTAATATATAATTATTCCATATTCCATATATATATATATATATATATATATATATATATATATATATATATATATATATATATATATATATATATATTTTTTTACGACAAAATATATATATATATATATATATATACGATATTTTGTCGTAAAATGTATTCATAAAGGTTTTTGAGGTCACTGATTCCGAATTTGATGTCAAAAACCATTTTTGACACATTACAGCTGTCAACTACGCTGTCAATAAATAACGAAGTATCCAATTTACATAGATTTTTAACCGAAAGCTAGCTAGTAAAAAATGTATGTTAGGATTTCAAGTTGCTGATCACAGCAACTTTTTGTTAAAAATGAGTCCCGACAAATGGCAGCTAGGAAAAAGTTGTCAGTGAACGAAACAACATTTTATTTTCGTATTTTTAATATTGATTATATGTAGTTATTATACGCATGAAACAAAAATAATAACAAGTACTTTGTTTTTAGAAAAATACAAAAAAGATTCTAAATTGAAAATAAGAAAACAGATTCGGAAGTAAATAGTTTTATCTTACCTGCCATCTGTTGAACGCACAGGTAACTTATACAATGACAGCATGGCCGACGTAGCCTACGAGGCCCTAGCAGCCCACACCGTCAATCATGCTCCCTCTCTCTCTCTATCTATTTCTCTCTCTTAACTTAACCCGCGCGTACCGTACGCATGTCGACGCTAGTATTCATCACTAAATTGTTGAATAATTCTTGTTATCTTATCAGTTTAAAGATAGTAGAGTACAAAAAATACGAAAATAAAATAATTTTTCGTTCACTGACAACGTTTTTGACAGCTGCCATTTATCGGAACTAATTTTTAACACAAAATTTGTGATCAGCAAATTCGGAAACCCTAACATACATTTGTTTACCAGCTTTCGGTTGAAAATGTATGTAAATAGGACAGCGTATTTGACAGCTGCAATGTGTAAAAACTAATTTTCGACATTAAATTAGCGACCTCAAAAACCTTGATAAACACAATTCGACGACAAAATATTGAAAATTTAAAATGTTTGTCTTTTTTATATACTGCAACTGCTTAAATAAAAAATCAATTTTATTCCAATTTAATTTTTGGACGCTAGATACAACAAAATAATTTCTTCTTGGCGGCATTTTAAAGAGGAAGAGTGTATCTTTAAAAACTATTGAGATGTTTTTTTTAAACCTAACCCGAAATCTCATAGACTTAAAAATGGATAATAACGATTTCTTTCGATTTCTTCACATTCAACCTCGTTTTTTCGTGAAATAACCTCGAAGAAAAAATCCGAAGGAATTCTGGTAGTATTTCTGAAACCTTAACAAATTATAAGTATCGTTAGACCTGCTTAAATATTAAAATTTATCGTTAAAAAATTAACATCATAAAAAACGCTATTTTCATGTTTGAAATTGGAGTGGTAGGGTAAAAAAAATCTGAAAATTTTTTTTGTCATCTTTAAGATCTGCATGACGATTGTATCAAAATCAGCGGGGACAGCCAAACCCTTCTTAACCGGCTACCCCCTTTCGATCTGAATGTGAAATTAAATAGAAAACTCACTATTGAACTTCCTACTTATTAGTACAGCACGATTGATATCCTTGCAGTTCTGACTGTATAAACTTGGATACGATTCAAATATTTCTTATCTCGTTCTATATGCAAGACAAAATATTACCTCATGTATATAAACAGAACGATCACGAGAACTTTGAGGCTTTCAAATTCTCTTTACTACTGTTTGAAGTTCCTTTATCGAAGTTGAGAACCGAGTTTAATTCAGTTACGAAAATTTTATTGGAAGTTCAAAGAATTCAATATTCGTTTTTTGTTGATATTGCCGTTACATGTTGTTCTTTGAATCGAAACTTCGGATAGATGTTGGGGACGGATGATTTCCCTGACAACAGCAGCGAAAGTTATGATATCAATTTTTTCTCGATATTTCCAACTTTCAACTTCGGTTTTGTGTATAAAATTCGAGGAAAAAATATAGTTTCCTCAATATAAATTGGATATGATTCAAACACATATTCTGATCCAATTTAGTATCTTATTCTCAACAAAATGTTACTTCATGCGTACAAACAGAAAGAGCTCGAAAATATTGATGTCTTCAATTTTCTGTAACCTGACGTTTGAACTTTCTTTATCGAATAATATGTATTACCAAGTTGGATATTGTGGAAAATTCTGTTACGGAAAATTCAGCGAAAGTTCCAAGAGTTCAATATTTGTTCTTTATTGATACTACCGTTACGTTTTCTTCTTTGACTCGGGATAGATATCAGGTTCGAATAAATTTCTTCAACAACAATATCGCAAGTTTTAAAATTGTGTGTTATTACTTCAAAGTTTGCCGCTTTAGCATCAGAGGTGTCTATTATTCTGGATGCAAAATTGAATGAGAAAGATACTGTAGAACTTCTACACTTTGTTGTACAGTAAAATTCTCATTCTTGAATGAGATGATTTGAATTCCTATCATGGTCGAATTTCATGGGCTCATTTTATACACAAGACAAAACTTCACCCCGTTCGAATAAACAGAATAATTACCAAGACTTTGAGGCTTTCAATTTCTGCATCCTTCTATTTGAACTTTCTTTATCGAGTAAAATGTTCTTCCGAGTTGAGGACTGAGTTAAATTCAGTTACGGCAATTTCATTAGAAGTTAGTAGAATTCAATATTTGTTTTTTGTTGATATTTGCGCTTCATTCTCTCGTTAAGACTGAATTCAGGATAGACATAGGAAAAAGATACCTTAATTTGACATCAGTAACGCGAATAACTGGTTTAGTTTGCTTATATTTCCAACTTTTTATCCACTTTCTTATCTCCATGAAATTATGTGATAAGAAATTCAATAAATGAAAGTATATAACAATATAAAAATAATAGAAGAGTTAAAATAATAAATTAACAGACAGAGTGTCAATTTCAATTTCTTCTCATCTATATAAAAAATCACTGAAGCTGAACAATAGTATGAGGGATCCAGTTTATCTAGTGGCCACGCTTCATTGTCTAATAAGGACTTTCTTCAGCCTACAAGTGATCGTTGTGGAAATTCATTATACCCCCTTGCATAAACCATGCTTGGTCTGTATACTAAATTTTCCTGCAAAACTTTTCATTTTTACCACACATCTTTGTAGTAGCCATTGCCAAACTTCTATCCTTCGTGGTTGATTTTCAGCTTTAAGGGCTTGAATCCTCTGGATGTGGTAGGTTAGATTACAGTTGTTCATTCAAAACTCTCCATACAGGCGAATATGATAAATCACCCTGTAGAGATGGCCTACGAGTTCTGATTATTGGATTAATATGGACTTCATCCAAAATTAGTTTTTCAATAATCGGTGCCCTGATGAACAGATATGATCCAGAATTATCTTTGGCTGGTTGAAACCGAACGGACAATGAAAAATATCTCTGTTAGGAAAAGCTGCAAGACAGAGCCTTCAGCTGCATCACCATCTGATCGGCCATAAAATAGATGAATATCAGCCAATTCTTGTAGGGTGCACTCCATGCTATCCTTTCAAAATCCCCTGTTATATAAAGCAATGCTGAGTTCTATGTCAGTTGACAACGAATCAACTCTAGCAATAAATTAACATTGAATCAATTCTAGTTCGAGTTAATGAAGCTTTCTAAACTTTTTGTCAGCTAACATGAAAGTAACAAGGATTTGACATCACTTCAAAACCTCAAATTATAATATCGAACGGAAATTGGGGCAAGGAGAATTCTGTTAGAAGAAAAACTGAAGAAAAAACATTTAGAGCTGTTAAAAATACCGTTTTATAGAACATTTTTCTTATTATTAATTTTTGTTTTCAATGCGTATTAGAATTTTTTCACAATTTCAGGAAAAAGGGGATCCATGCAGATCAAAAACTGAATTCATTATAGATGTGCGAACTACTACATTTTCAGTGCCTTCATTATGCAATTCTGGTATTCTTAGAGTTTTCGTTTTCATCGTTATGATTCATCTTTCTGTTTGATGCAAATGAGCAGGCAACTATAAGGTGAAGAGTGTTGCTAAGCTTTATGTCTAGCCCTTTAGACGTACAAGTAAATCGTCTCTTCAATTATATATCTCTAGCAATTGATGAAATTAAAACTGTTTCAGATAAGTACTTCCTGCAGGCATAGCCATTGTCCCCTAATGAATAATCAGTACCGTAGTTGCCAGCAGCAAAATCAGCACATATTGGTGAGTGCTTGAAAATGGTACTATCGTGAACAGATCCTGGCCAACAGGTAATAATAGTTCTAATTCTAAATCTGAAGTGCTCTCCATTATCACCACCAGGAGAGCTTATTTTAATATTAGTACAATCGATAGTACCTGTTACTTCGGAAAAACCATGAATATTGCGACATCGGGCTTTAATTTGATGTTTTTCATTCTCGTTCCTCGGTACGTATATATATTGTAGCTTTAAAACCGCCAATTTGTAGCATATTTTAGCGATGATACGACATGCTGAATATTTATGAATACCTATTTCAATGCAAAGTAGTTGCAAAAATCCTGTTGTAAGGAATCTTGAAGTGATGAGGAATTAAAACTTCCCAGAAATGGATTGATTCCTTTGTCTTTACGGTTCCAAGTGATGGGAAATTAAGTTCAAAATTTCAGTGAAAATATTTTTGCCCACTCGATATCTTAATTGACAATTATGTTCATAGTTCGTTAGTGAATATGTTCTCTCAGTAAATTATCTTGCATGGCGAACAGGGTTGAATTGTGCTTCTAAATCATTATCATCACTCAAAGATGACAAGCTTAACATAGACATCTTCTGAAAATTAAATTGTAATGAGTACAAAGTTCAACAAGGGTAACCAACAATCTTCTATATATGATGAAATTAAGAAACGATGCCATGAGTAAATATAAGAGAATATAGTTACAAATGCTGTACCTTCTGAGAAGAGTGGGTATTTGGAAAACCAGGCGGTGGCGCAAAATAGTGAGCTCCTATGGAGGGCGGTTAGGAACTTAGGCATTAAAAATAATCATGGCAAGAAAAAGATTCCTGACTCTCTCAAGAACTGTTGTGAAGTTATCTCCTACTTCTCATCTGTCTTTGGACAGAGAAAAGCTTGTGAAGCGGCATCGGAGCGCTTTTGAAGTTCCGTTTTCGTTCGGCGACGGTTGATGAAGTTTCACAGTTGATCAAGAAACTAAAGTCGAATGCTATGGGATCGGATGGAATATCGTCTGAAATGTCAAAGTTGTGCTGTCCTGTGATTGCTCCCCATGTGATCCATGTAATGAATTGTTGTTTGGTTACCGGGATATTTCCTGAGTGCTGGAAATTGTCATTGGTGAGGCCTCTGCCCAAGGTGGAGGATCCCACAAATTATGGTGATCTTCGTCACATCAGTATCCTTTCCTCAATGTCTAAAGTTCTGAAGAAGTTAATTCTGGTCTAGATAAATTATTATTTGTTGGAAAATAAAGTTATATCACCGATGCAGTCTGGATTACGTAGGGGGCACAGCACGACAGCATTGCTTCTAGATTTGGTTGATGATATTGTTAGGTCCGTTGATTATGGTATGATCTTAGCACTTGTCCTCTTAGATTTTGCGAATGCTTTCGACAGAGTTGATCACCGATTACTGTGTGCTAAATTGAAGTATTTTGGTGTCGATGTGTTTGAGTTACAATTTTTTGAGTCATATTTGAACAAGCGTTCCCAGGTGGTAGTTATCGACAATGACCGTTTCTGACGCCATTCCTGTGACATCTGAGAGGTGCAGAAGGGATCTGTGCTAGGGTCAGTACTTTTCTTTTTACACTGTAGATATTTTACAAGAAATTGATTCGTGTAGGGCTCATGCTTTTGCGAATGACACTCAGCTTTTTTACAGCTTTGACGCCTTACGTGCTCCCGCTGCTGCGGAAATTATCAACGCCGATTTGTCTAGAAGGTACGTACATGGTCTTAAATTAAATACTAGTAAGTGTATTCTCATACTGTTTGGTACGGAATCTACTAGAAAGTTTATTGACTCGGACTTTGTTGTTGAGATCTTGGGGAAATCAATAGCTGTAAAGAGCTCTGTGAAGATCATCGGTGTTATTTTTATTGTGGCCTTCGCTTTAAGAACTATTTTGTCCACTGTGGAAGGGGGGTAACCGTTATTACTGGCGATAGTTTGATGATGAATTTCTTTGTTAGGATTTTCTATGGGTAGTGGCAATGCACCATTCAATTGGAAAATCGATGTATTTTGAAGAAAGGTGTTCATATTTACGTTGTATTCATTACGGGGGATGATGGTGGCATTGGATTCATCCACTTTCGTGACAATCAATTTATTTTCTTTGATGCTTCATTTCATAAAACTGATGGGATGTTTGGTAGTGATATCCAGTTTTGGTTGAGTGTAATTGGAAAGAATTTTAAAATTGCGGATTTGGTTTAGTTGGTGTTGTCTAAATTATTCAAGATGATCGTAGATTCAACCGCCAGAACTTCCTTTATACTATTATTGACTAATTTTGGATCAAATTTATGACCCTTTTCCAAATTTTTCAGTTCGGAAGGTTCGAAAGTGGAGTCCGAATAATCGATTATTCTTCCTCCAAAAGTTCGTGCTCCTCCAGTTGCTCCAGAACCACCTGTTACTTTTGGAGAAAAAATTATCAATTATTCCGACTCTACTCTACGAGTTTTCCCGACTAACATTTCAAGTTCAAAAAACAGAAACAAACCATCGAATAAAATTCACATCATGAAAATCATTGCCAGTAATAACGGTTACCCCTCTACCATAGTTGACATAGTTCTTAAAAAACAAACACAGTTAACTTTCTATAGTATACGGAGTATACGTGCTGTGTTGCCTTGATTGTAACGGTCTATATATAGGCCAGACAGGAAAAACTTTTCGCATTAGATACAAAGAACATCACTCCTCTCTTTGTAAAATGAAAAAGTGGCTCCATCTTCACACATCATTACATAGATAACAATTACCGCTTCCCTAGTGTAGATAGACCCAACATTATTCATCGTGCCCCGAAAAGCAATAAACTGAATAACCTAGAATCTCTGAAATTTTCAAAACTGAACAGAATAGAAACAATCTCACCCTTCATAACGACAATACAGATCTATGTTATTCAACAATATTTTGGATTTTCAAGTTATTATGAATGTAACTTCGAATACCTATCTATATTCCAATAGACTTTGAATACCTATCTATATTCCAATAGTAGAAACTTGTTATTCTTCTCCTCTTCATAATTTATACCTGTTTGTCTATATTTAAGACAAATTGTACGATTGTACCTTAGTTTTAACTCACAATTTGTAAACGTCTGATGACAATAGAAATATCAAAATAGCTATCAAGTTCGTTAATTGAATATTTTTCACCTAATTTTGTGATATTCTTCACGAAATAAACCCAAATCAAACAAAATATTCAATTGAATTATTTGTGATTGATTAAGTATTTGCATAAATATGAATAATATATAATTTGAATTGATATTTTATGCTTATTGGGCTTCAAAATACTAAATTGTTATTCAACATGAAGTTGAACAAAGGATATTGGCCAATTAGTTAACAATTGAGTAAGTGTTGTACAACCCAAATACTAAGTTGACAAAGGTTTGATGCATTAGAAAGATATCGCCCTGTATATTTTCACAACTACTGAACACATCTTATGAATTGATAATTTAAAAAAATTCATTTTATGCAAATTGGAGTTAGGTACTTTGAAAACTACAAGAATGACCAACAGAAACGTGAAAACAAATTTAAACTTCAGCGTCTTAAATCTTGAGAACGAGTACTTTAGGCCATATGTTGATGGGCATTTTTTTATATTTTTGACGAGGAATCCTTTTTAGCAATTAATGACTGCATACCGGAAATATCCTGGGTATATCAGAGAGACATAGTTGATCAAATAAGTCTTTGAAAAAAGCACTGTTTTCATTACTGTCCAATTTTTTGTAAATTCGTATTCTAAGAAACCAATATCTTTTTATCTCTTATTCGTATCGAAATTTATCAGAAAATAGTGGTATATATTTGCGTCGAATTTATTTTAAATTCAGACATTTTCCTAGAACAAAATTTAACATAATGGTGATCAATGAAAATATTAACTTACCAAGACAAATGAGCCATTATGTGGGAAGGTACTCACCTGAAAGAAATAAAGTGTTTATTTTAGATATAAATTCCTATTTATTCACTTCTGAAATACAAATACACACTGAGATATTTTATAGATAGATAGATTTTTATTGATGCGTTACACATAAGTAAACATAAGTGTATGCACAGGTCAGTAGTATCACAGTAAAATATACCTAATAACAAGGGACATAAACGGAGTAGGTAAACTACGAAATACATTATTCTTGCAGAAAATAAGAGAAGTTAGAAAATCCTTAGTATCATACAGAACATTATCAATTGAAAAGGTTTCACTTTATTTTCAACTTTTGCCAAGGGGAGTGTTCTAACATTTACAGGCAATTCATTATAAAATTTTAAGGACAGCAAATTGGGACCATTCCGTGATTTGTGTAATCTAGAAAAAGGTATTCGCAAGTCTTCTTTATTGCGTGTATTGTAGGAGTGTATACCACTGTACAACTCTAATTCGTCAATATTTTCGTGGGCAAATACAAGGCACTGGAGAATGAACAGATTTGGTAATATCAAAATCTTTAATTTACGAAAAGATTTCTTGGAGCAGTTTCTGTACTTGAGACCGCTAACAATTCGTATAGCTCTTCGCTGGATTCTAAAAATTCTGTCGACTTCACCTCCATTACCCCATGCCAATAAACTGTATTGCAGACTCACAACGCGCAGAATAAGCTGATTTCAAAACATTTTGTGAAAGTGAGGATCTTAAGATCCTAAATACAAATATATGTTTACTCAATTTCGTAGCAAGATTATCGATGAGGATTCTCAAAATCAGCTTTGTGTGCAAGTCAACACCCAAAAATCTAGCACTAGAGAGCTCTGTATGTCTCAGACTGTAGATCACATTTTTGGTCTCACCATAGCCAACCTATTTCCCGAAAAGCACTCCTGGGCCTTCGACTGAGTACTCCCAAACAAATCACTAGCCTTGCTAAGATCTCCACAGGCCACAGAGACTGTAGTATCGCTTGCGAATAATATGCTCTCACAGTCAGTCATTTAGTTTGGAAAGTTATTAATGAAAATCAAAATAGTTATGGCCCTTGACTGAACCCTGGAGCACCCCTACATTGACTAGTGCCCTCTCGGATTAACTCTTCTGAGCATATACACATTGATACCTATTCGACAGAAAAGATTCAATGAGTTTGAAACTACCCCCAACGAAACCATTACGATGAAGGCCAAGAGAGCTGAGTGAGACACACAGTCGAAAGCCTTCGTAAGGTCCAAAAACAAAGTCAGTGAGTACAATCCCTGCTCAAAGCATTCGGTCACGTTAGATATAAACTCAATTATTGCGTCAGTTGTGTTTTTGTTCCGCCTGAAACCAAACTGATTTGGCGTGAATAGCTGATTGCGCTCAAAATACGAAAGAACCTGGTTAGAAAGTATCTTCTCAAGATTTTTAGAGTAAACTGGGACCGGCCAATAATTTGTAACAATATTTGAATAACCTTTCTTCGGAAGAGGCACCACCTTCGAAATCTTCAGACAATCTGGAAAAATTCCACTTCTTTTGCATTTATTTATCAGGTGAGTAAAGGGACTTACTCGCTACCAACCAGTTTAAAATCGAAAGGGGTGTCCGTCAGGGCGATGCAATATCTCCCAAGCTCTTCACATTTTTATTAGAGTATATGTTTAAAAAGCTCGAAATGGGAAATAGAGGCATACGTGTGGATGGGGAAATGCTAAATCACCTGCGTTTCGCCGACGATATTGTGTTGATCTCAGATAGCCTAGATGAGGCATACGAAATTCTCTCAAAGTTGTCAAGTATCTCCCAACAAGTTGGATTAAAGATCAATACCGCTAAAACAGAATTCATGACTAACTTAGACCCCAGCTGTAACTTAAAACTAAGGGAAAAAGAAATCCAATTTGTAACCTCATATAAATATCTAGGGCACGAAATACGAATTGGAAGGGAGAATCAGACCTGTGAACTAAGCAGACGAATAGGACTGACCTGGGCTGCCTTCGGAAAATTACGACACATTTTCAAGTCTGATATTCCAATAAGTCTTAAACGCAAAGTTTATGATCAATGTGTCCTTCCGGTATTGACATATGGCTCCGAAACACTAACACTTACCCAAAGGACGGTCAACAGAATAAAAGTGACCCAACGAGCCATGGAAAGATCCATGTTGGGAATAAGCCTGAGAGATCGGATTTCAAATGAGGAGATACGAAGAAGAAGTAAGGTTACAGATGCTGTAGATAGGGTCACACGCTTGAAATGGAACTGGGCAGGCCATGTCGCAAGAATGCCAGACAACAGATGGTCAAAAAGGATATTGGAGGGGCGCCCTAGACACGAAGCCTTCAGAAGCAGAGGCAGACCGCCAACAAGATGGACGGACGACATAAAAAGGATCTCCACAAATTGGATTCAGGATGCCCAAGAGCGGTCAAATTGGAAAAGGTTAAGAGAGGCATATGTCCAGCAGTGGACGAGATGAGGCTGTGAAAGAAGAAGGGGACTTAAGATGTGATTAATATTCCTTTTCAATAGTTCTATTGTTAGACCATGATAATCTTCCGATTAACTGTTTTTTAGTGAAAGTATTGCATCCCTCACAATAATAGGGCCACCTTCCTCGAATGAGAAAATCACACTTGCAGGTATTTCACGAAGAAAAAGATCATCTGGCTCAAGGTTATTATCCGGAATAGCATCAACAACCCGACCTACAATCGATGAAAAGTTTTCACTATATTCCTTCGCCATTATAATGGATTCATTACGTTTCTTAGCGATATTACGCTTAGCGTTTATAATCCTCCACATTGTCCTATGCCGATTCGACGACAACCTAACAGTTTGATCGTTGGCTTTGAATTTTCGCTTTATTTATTTCATATCGGTAACTTAAACGCAACCTATTCTGTGACCAATTCCAGACGATTCCTCATAATGTCATACTATGCAATTCAATTATTCATAATTTTTGCTATTAAAGCATATAATTAGAATGTTGTAGTCTTTTCACATTATGGTTCGTTCATTTTAGAAAAGTACGAAAGAAGCAAAAATTGAACGCCGTGATGCGCAATGACGTCGGTGACGAAATATAGTAGTTAGTGAGGCTGAACTGCTGACAGCAGCTGGGTAAGAAAAATAGACTCCGTAACTTTTATTATAAACTCCGGATTAACATAATTTCCCACAGAAACGAAATATGTAACAGCATTCAAACTCGCGAGTTTCCGCTAGTGTATAATAATCTTCAGCATTGAGATTGGGAATTGAGAGTTATACCGTCTCTTAAAAGTGGTTACTACATGATAACTTCATTTAATTATCGTCCAAGGATACTCCATGCCAAGTATCGTTACACGAACAACTGAGCCGAGATAATTCCCTTAAACACTGAATAAAGGATTTCAAAGCTGAAATTTCTACTGAATTAAAAATAACTCCGAACAGTCGCATTGAAGTTTTGGGTCAATATTCAAGTGTCTCCAAATTTGACTCCTTTCGAAGTTGTAATGCAGTTAATACTTTCCGGAAAGTGGAAAGTCTTGCAGCATAATTGAATCCCGGGAGAATTAAAAGTTGAACGCTAAACAACGAATACTCCGAGACTTGTAACGAAGTTCCACTTTTCCCTGGCCTTACTGTCTGTGGAAATTATTTCAATGCGGTTACATCAACGTACTGTGATTTCAAAGTTAATTTCGAATCTAGTCGGACTGATAATTAATTGGTCGCAGGAAATAATTTAATCGGGAGTTAAAACTTCAGAGACGACGTCACGTTAGGTCTGTGCTTGTTGGAGTAAAGAACAGGACAAAACATTATCGTAATGGGGGGAACCACTCGGATGGATCAAATAAGGGTTAAGCCTTTCCTTACCGTGAAATTCTAAATGTTTGTTTGTGATACTATTCAAACGTCTTTAATTAAATTACTTCATTTCGGAAATATCATGTGTTCCATTTAAGAGAAGAAAAAATTGTTACACATAAATAACGCTCAAACATTATATGTAGTTTCGATTGCAGCCATTTACATAATTTATTTTTCCAAAAAAATACATTCTTCGAAAATCACACAGTAGATGAAAGTTTATTCATTCGAATGAGAGAATAAAGAATTACATATAAAGAAAAATCAATACTCAGCAGAATTGTCAGCTTTTTCGAGTCATATAAAGTGTTGACTGAAAGTCAGAATGAATTTAGAAAATGTAGATCAACTACAAGAGCTATATATGTCGCTATTACAAATACAGGGTGCGTCAACCAAAACTAAACAGATGCTATATCTACCAAGATATTCATTTCTGATCGAAATGCAAAAACAGGTCAATTTTTGTTTCAAGGGGTACATCTTTTGGGGTACAAAATTTACCTGAAATATCAACCCCCTTAGCGGGGATTGCAATCCTTGAACAATTTGAATAGGCAAGATGAGTCGAGTGATGACTCAAAAGAAAGCACCCTGTATATTGAAGAACTTGAATAGTGGTAGAGTCACTTGATTGGCAGGCGTAAACCTGAGTAAAACATTTGATTGTGTCAATCATGCAAAACTTTTTGATAGATTGTACGCAATTGGTGTTAGGGGCACGCCACTAGAGCTTATTAAGAGCTATGTAACAGATATAACTCAATATGTTGCTGAACAAAGTCAAGAAACAGGTGACGAGGTAAAGTCAAAAACACTCTTCAATGAAGCTCTGTTTTGGGGCCACTTCTGTACATTATGTACACCAATGATTTGCATGCTGCGGTACCTCAGCCCATGATTTAGTATGCGGATGACATCACCTTGATGCTTTCAGGCAGAACTTCGATTGATCCACGAGTGGGCGGGGCTCTGGATGACCTGAAAGAGTGATTTTCGTGCCGTGATTTACGAATGAGTAATTATAAGACGCAGTTGCTCAGGTTTTCCTATGGACTTCAAGAGCGGAACATTTCAGTGTAGGGACTCTACGGTTACAGCCTCTGGAAGTCTGGGGATACTGGGGGTGACTGTGGATTATCGACTGAGTTGGGTTGAACATACCGATCTTGTTCCAAGAAATATGTTTAGGTAAGTATACGCGTTAAGGAGACTGTCGAAACTTGTTGATGTGGATGCTGCTATCTTGGCATACCATGCATATGTGAGCAGTAAGTTGCGGTAGGGCATCGTTGTCTGGGGAAACTCTGTGCACGTGGGGAGGCTGCTCGTTCTGCAGAAGAGGTGTCTGAGAGCAATGCTGGGCCTGGACCGGACCGAATCGTGTAGACCATATTTCGGGAGAACATCATTGCTCGCAGTTGTTGGACTGAACATATATAAATGCATTGTTTTCATCAAGAATAATGAAGAACTTTTTGTTGAAAGAGAAGAAATTAATCCACACATTACTAGAGGAGCCAAGGATATAGAACTGCCCCACATGAAGTATGCTCACCTGCAGAAGAATGTTTCCTACATGGTTGCGAAATTTTTTAATCACTTGCCACTACATGCGAAGAATTGGCCAATAAATAAACTGAAAACAAATCTAAATAAACATCTTGTGTAGAACCCTAATACTCACTTGATGAATATTTTTCTGCCGATTTACTGAGAATGTAAATGTCTGATTGTGAGGATTTTGAAGTAATTTGTAATTTGTTTGTTTGTGAATTCTCTCAAGTTGTGTATTATTCTTTTCCACTGAATATAATTGATTTGTATTTTTAACTTTATAATTTGTATGTGAATATGTAGATTGTGAAATATGACGTGTTCTACAACATATGTGTTATTATGGAACAAATAAACGGATTAATATTAAAAAAGGGCGAATAATATATATCCATAAAAAATATCATTATACCCAGTAGATGAAATAACAACTAACATAGTTTTGAGAATAGGTAGAAACATAATTTGGGTAAATAATAACAGTAGAGTGAAATATCATTGTTACTGATTCATTCATTTATTTAATTATTCAAATGAAAGCAGAGAGAATTACATTAAAAGCACAGGAAGATTCAGGTATGAAATCATTGATTTCTACAGAAGATTTCTCATCAAAACATGAAAAAAATTACCCATAAATATATACCCGAAGAGTCTACGCTCTCGAAATACACACAGCCAAATTCATATGTAATCACCCGATATTTTGAATATTACCTCAGGAATTTTGTAAATTTCGGAGGATTGATAGAACTGATCCTTTTTGAGATATTTCAATTGAAAAATTAAATAAATTAAGGTTTATTTCAGGGTGAAGAAACAAATAAAAGAAAATAAGAGACTCTTTCCGCATGTAGTAAAAATTGTTTTCTCACGGAGTAGGTATTTTTTTCTCGACCTCAGTAGCTTGTATTACCTCCTCTTGCCCTGTCCAGGCATGCTTTGGATTTGGTTTTCGACCTGCTCTAGGGTGATATTCTGCCACCATTCTGTTTTTCCTCCCAGCATAATGCCACCCCAATACATCACACTGTCCCCTTGGTATACTTTGTATCATTTCAAATGGCCACTCAGTACATCTCACTCTCTCCTACCAAATAAAATGAAAGGAAATATTTGACGTCACACGGCACGTCAAAACTCGGCTCATACAGCTCTGTGAGCATAGAATCTGCATCCGTTCTGCTGGCGCTCGAAAGCGATTCATTACGATCGTAATTGATTGATATTCGTTCAAATTTGAGTTTGCGATTATTTAAAATAGGTGTTTCACCTCGCCAATTTATTAACTTGTTTTACTTACCTACATACTTTAGTTTCGAAATATCAAGATTTTGTAATTTCCTATTTGCTCTTACGAACCAAGAATTAAGGGATCGAATAAGGAATTGTACAATTTCCTATTTTGAGTCTGGTTGTAATTGGTAGTTAGTTATTACATCTTTTATCGTTATTTTCCACACTGAAATCATTGGAAATCTACGTATCCTTCAACGAAGTGGATATAAATTTTTGAGGTTGATATAATAGCCAGCAGCATCACAGATGTGTATGACAAATAATCTTCTTCCTTCTAGGAAATCATGTAATATGTAGAACATACGTCCGACTGAATTATTGCGAAAAAATTGATCAAGTAGGCGATGAGTGGCCATTTGAAATGATACAAACTACATTTCGGAATTTGTCTTGGTTCCCGGAGTCTAACTTGTCTTCCAGGACCCCTTAAATCTTGAATTCGGCGGTCATCTGATCGAACACCACTTTTGGTCTCATCCGAAAATAGAACACTTCTCCAATTCTCAATATTCCCATTTTGGTTTGGATACACCAATTAAGTCTGTTAATTTTTGGTTGTCTGGTTAGCTCTGAAACTCTCGAGGACCTTCTGCTGAATAAACCCTTCGAAAGTATCACTTCAACTGATACACTGATGCATGTTGCTTCCAGAAATAGCCTTTGGAGTATGGGGCGCGATGAACTAGGTCCTCTTCTTGCAATTTGGTACAAAAAGCGGTCTTCTTCAGAAGTGATTTTCCTACGACTACTTCTAGGCCTATTTTGCAGAGATTGTAGCTCCACGTATCGGGCGTAGGTTTTTGAAATCACCCTTTGGACACCTCCATTGTGACCGCTATATCCCTCTGTGTCACCCCAACTTCCACGAGATAAATTATTCGACCCCTCTGCACATCGGACATTCCAACATGAGGCATTTACAATTATGATTATAGGCTTTTTTAAATTTTGAAATTCACGTTTCGAATCTCAGTGACGACTAAGTACAATAACCCCAACATGTGGTGATAATTCAACATTTCTTATCATACTATACAGTTTCAACTTCATTAAAACAATCAATAATGTGAAATACCGAGTGACTCCATATGAATTTGGTTGTGTGTATAAGATGTTAAGTTCAGATTTTTTTCACGTTTTTATTGGCAATTCCTGTAGTTTTCAAGGAATCTACCTCCAATTTGCAGAAAAGGAATATTTTACTGATCAATTCCTTATATGTGTCCAGTAGCTGCGAAAATAAACTGGGTAATATTTTTTAAGGCTCAATGTACCTTTGATCCCATCAAGACCGTAGTGTTTTGGTCCTTTCAAAAATATTTATTGACAAAGAACTAAAAATTTCTAATTTTTGGAAGTTGTAATCGTTTTCGAGTAAGAAAAAGATTTATATGAAAGGGCGCGCGTTTTTTCAATGAACTTAAGTGAGGGTCCATAATACATAATAAGAACAAGAGACCGAAACTGTCCTCATGATTTGCACAAAAAATAGGAAAACAACATTTTGAAATAGTTTTTACGTCATTGTGAGTTTGAAGAACAGTGTTCATTTTATTTAGAGGAAATTCAAAAAACCTTTAACTTCATCATATTACAGGTACTTTTAAATAAAGCCTAATCTTGCTGGTATCCACAGTAACATACAAGAGACTTAAAACCGTTGGTTTTGGGTACTAGAACATTGAGTCAGACATATCGAATAAGTGGTCTGAATATTCAATAATTTAGCTTCGAGTAATGATTTCCTTCAAATATTCATTGAATGTCATCTTTTTCTCCACTATATTCGACAATAACTTGTGATATCCATTCGAAATCAGTACTTCAAGACTCCAGCAATTCGTTCATAAATAAAAACGAAATAGTATACTGAAATACCTTTGTTGCTAGACAATCCTCTGCATTCTCTCTTTATCAAGTTTTTATCCATTGAATATTCATTTCAAACCCAATTCCGTACAGAAATACCATTGTAAATGTAGTTAACAAAGTATAGGTTAGCTGTTGTTTACTTTTTCCTCGATCTAACACGCGCTGCTCAGTGAAGTTAGCTTTTTCTCAGCTACTCAATTGTGGGAGCACAGAAACAGGTTCACAAGTATTTTTCGATGTGTAGCGATGGCCTTGGTCATACGATACATGTACCATGTACTTGTCATAATAGTAGGGGGAGCCCACGATGCTAAATCCGGATTTACTAGAGCGTCATAAAGACTCAAAAATGTAAAAAAACTGCATGGACATACTCAAGCGCATCAGATATTGATACCATTGATGTCCTAAGTATTTTTGAGAATGTACGTATGGCAATCTGATTGTTTCCATGATGGGGGTGGTCGTACGGGTTGAAAATGAGGAAAAAATTGATCCAGCATGTCAGATTTTGTAAGGGGATCTCAAGTGAACCCAAAACAGGATCTTGTATAATAAATAACAAAAAAGAAGAAATATTTTTCGAGAAATTTTACTGAATAATTGTGATTTGCAACGCGTTTCACTACATTGTAGCTTCTTCAGACGAATGAATGTACAAAAATTATGACAACTATATACAGATACAATTGAGAATATAAATGCAAATATTATTAAGTGATTGACAGCTTATTCAGTTGCTTCTTCTTAAGTGGTTATTGATGACAGGCATATCCAATAAACTTAGGGAATAGATTGCTCCCTGAAGAGATTCAATAGAGGTGAAATCGACTTGTTCATTAATGAGTCTAACTGAGTGTTTGTGTTTCCAAAGTTGCCCAAAGATCAACTTTCCAAAATGGATTATCTGCATGCAAAATTTCAAACTGTGGGTCGAAAGGGTGATTATTTTCTAGGAGATGATTCGCGTGATTTGAATCTGATTTTTTATTTGAAAAACTGCGTTTATGTTCCGATATTCGAATATTGAAATTTCTTTGTGTTCTACCAATGTAGAAATTATATCATTTCAATTCAATCTATAAACACCTGATTTATTATTTTTATCTGATTTGGTTTCATTGGTTTTATATATTTGCCCAAGCTATTATTAGTTTGGAAAGCTATGTTCAAATTATTTCTACTCAAGAATGATTTCAGCTTTTCACTTGTAATGCCATCGTAGGTTAATTTTGTTTCAATTTATCGACATGGTGAATTTCATTCAATGCGATTCTACTTTTTTTTATTCAAGATATTATTTATTATTTTGGGATTTTAACCATTATTTTTAGCCATTTGTTCAAATAAATTCAATTTCTTTTGTTGAAATTTCTGGTGATGATGGAATGTTAATCAATCTATGAATAAAACTGTTGAATGCTGACCTTCTGTGCTGATACGGATGACACGACGAGTTATGTATTATAATATCTGTTGAGTCCTTTGTTAGCAGAAATATTCATGAATAATTAAGAGAAACTAATTCGTAATCATCCATGAATATTGTTTATACTAGTATCGCTATGTAGACGATATCATTATTTGCTTCACAAGAACGGATAGACAGTTGAAAATTTTCGAAAATTACATAAATTCATTACAAAATTGAATTCACAACCGAAGTAGAAAGCAATAATTCAATAAATTTCTTAGACGTAACAATTTCGAATGAAAATGAAAAACATGTTTTCGCAATCTACCATAAGCCGTCACAAACAGATGTTATAATACATAACTCGTCAAAAATGCAAAATGCCAGCATTCAACAGTTTCATTCATTGATTGATTAACATTCCATTATCACCAGAAAATTTCAACGAAGAATTAAATTTAATTATACAAATAGCTAAAAATAATGGTTATAATCTCAAAATAATAAATAATTTTTTGAATAAAAACAAAGTAGAATCTCATTGAATGAAGTTCGCCCTGTCAATAAATTGAAACAAAAATTCAACACCTTGACCTACGTTGGCATTACAAGTAGAAAACTTAAATCATTCGTGAGTTGAAATAATTTCAGACCATTCACACATGCCCCATCATTTAAGATACCGAATTTTCGGTACATACTTTGGAAGAACTTTTTTAAACCGTGTTTTTAGATTCGTTATTCAAATTATTTCATGAGGAAAATAGAAAATATTTTCATTTCAACTGATGTTAGTGTTTTTCGATGTCAAGAATTTGTTTCCAAGTATTCCACCGAAAGATCCGTTTAATATAATTAATAACTTGTTAACACAAAATATTACGAATACACGAATTAAATAGAACATTATGGCTTCATCAGATGTTTGCATATCTCAAAATTATTCTTTATTTAACGACTCTTTTTATAAAAGTGAAGAGGTACTTATCATGAGAAACCCCTTAAGCTCTTTTTTAGCAGAGATCTTCATGGATAATATGGAAAAAACTATTCATAAACACTCGTTTAGTAAATATCTCCTATATTGGTATGTCGATGACATTATTGTGTGTTTCACAGGAACAAACAGACAGTTCACTGTATTGGAAAATTTCAATCAACAACCTGCACCCAACTATAAAATTCCTCTTCTGAAATAGAACAGAACAACTCGATCAATTTCCTAGACCCAACGAAAACAATATCAAACAATAAACACCAGTTTTCAATTTATCATAAACCTTCTCATACAGATACCACAATTCATTATACATCGGCATAACCTTACCAACATAAAGTTGCAGCATTTAAAAGCTATATACATAGACTCTTAGGCACACCGATGTCTAGTGGAAATTATCTCAAAGGAATGAAGTTGATAGAACAAATCGCAATAAATAATGGTTATGTTATTTAAGAAAAACAAAAATTAGTTTTACAAGATATATATCCGATTGGTGAACATCAAGACAAGAAATTAAATAGTTTAACATATATAGGCAATATCAGCAATAATGTGAAATCCTTCTAAAAATTCAAATTTGAATAAAGCCTTCAAAATATCAACAAATTCAGGTTCATTTTTCAGAAATCGTAAGTCTCCAATTAATAAAGAAAAAAAACAGGTGTTTATAGATTGGAATGTGCAGATTTCCATTGTTTTTATATAGGTAGAACAGAAAGAAATTTCAATGTTTGAATCTCAAAACATAAACACAGTTTCATCAATGGAGAAATCGATTCGAATTATTCAAATCATCTTAGAGGAAAAAGTCAGTCTATCAATTCAGAATTTAAAATCCTACTTTCTGCGAATGGAGGTATAAAACTCAACGTTCTGGAAGTACTTGAGATTAAAAGATTTAGGTATTCACCAGAAATTCTCAATGATCAGTTAGACATAAATAACTTACCCTTATTGAACTTGTTTTCTAAACACTAGTTCAAATACAGATGTTAGTAAGTTATTCTTGTAGTATTCATTCGCTCTCTACAAAGATACTGTGTATCGAAATACGTCGAGCATTTATTAATATATTTTAGTAGAAATCAACGCCTACTTCTATTCGAAAATGAATTTCTACCATGTGGAAGCCTTGTCAATTGAATGAATAAGATTGATGCATGATGGTCCTCTTCCGCATTTTAGACTTATAGTGAGGAATCATTTGAATCAAGCATATAGGACGGATTGTTACAGACGGCATGTAGCCTGCTCTTTACGATCCCCCGATCTGAATTCCCTAGACTACTTCGTCTGCGAGCATTTGCAAAGCTTAGTCGACTCACAACTTGTTGCTACCATACATGAATTGCATACATGCGTTGAAGATGAATAAGAGAGAATAATAAATATGCCAAGCATTTTCGATCGGGTGTTGCATTCAATGAATCACTGCCTAATACTATGTGTTGAAATGAATGTTAATTTCAAACACTTACTTCATTTAGTTAATTAGTTTATTAAAAATGAAGGTTCTTCTGTTTGTTGCTTCAATATTTATTAAATGCAAATTTCCTATATCTAATTTCGTATAACATACTCTTGTCTCAAATAAAATGCGATAGAATAACTGAAGTAGCAGTAACATATCGTGTCAATAATACTAAATGGATTTTAATGTTTCAATCCAAACAAGAAAAAAATCTGACACCGTATATACACTGTAACAAAAAGGTATCCTGAAATTTGAAATGTAACACAAAACCATTAATCTACTCCAATATTTATTGAAGCTCCTTCAAAATATGCTTCATTTGAAGCGATACACATGTGCCATCGTTCAAGGATGGCCTTCAGCTATTCCTGCGAATTTGATTTTATGACGTCAATGCAATCTTATCTGGTTCCCCGGAGTGACAATTTGAGTCCGAAGAAAAGAAAAAAGTCACCTGGAGCTAGATCAGGCGAATAAGACGGCTGCTTTCTTTTTTTTATGCGAGCTTCCCAGGAATAGGCCAACCTGTTACACCACATAAGTGGGAGCCTGGGAAGAATTGTGGTGTCACTCGCTTCTTGAAGAAGGCCAAATTGTAGGATGTTGGCAACATATTGGACGGAAGTGAGTTACACAGCTTACCAGCCCTGTAATCGAAGGAAATCTTATAGAGAGAGGTTCGAGTGGTCGATAAATGTACCGCCATATGATGATAACTCCTTGCTAGCCTAGAGTTGCGGCCAAACATGAGTTTTCCCGGAAGGAGATCTTTCAGCTCCTTGGAGCATCTTCCGCGGAAGTATCTGTAAAACAGAGAAAGGTCAGCAATTTGTCTTCTGAGAGCCAGCGGTTCGAGATCGCGGGTGATCTCCAACCATCGACAGGTGGTCGATAAGGCGCACATCACACTATCCAACATCTTCAACGAATGTTAGGGCGCAGTGACTTTTTGTTTCGTAATTACGCGCTGTGGAACTAACTTCACTTTCAAATAGAAAAAAAGAAAATTCCACGCAAATGAAGTTATCATAAATTTAAATTGAACAAAATATACCTATCTCAAAGGCGAACAGGCGATACATTCTTCGGAATGATTAAGCCTCTGCTTTTTCATTGTTTATTACTCTGTATGTATGAAATCAATTGTAATAAACTTTATTATTATTATTCCCTATTATCGTGGACTTATGCACTATATCAGCTGTTAGCTGGATATAATTTACCTTTCCCAGATTTAGCAATCAAAGGGAATAGGCTCGATTACAATATACTTGACATGAATTTTCTAACCATCCTACATTTATTATTATTATCATTATTATTAGACTCCCATGCATTGAAACAATATTCCAAAGCAGGTCGAATCTGAGACTTATATAGAGGCAACAGATGAGATGACGTGAACTATCGTTTGGCTATGAAAAGAAAACTAAGTTTAGCTGATGCAGACTTAGCTATGGTTGATACATGTTCATGCCAACAATACCTAAAGTTGACCGTTATTCCGAGAAGGTGCATAAAATCTTTGGATGCAATTTGTTGGCCTTGCATCGTTAGAGGAGATTCTCCACAGAGGACATTTCTAGAAAACGTACTTGCTTGCGTCTTGCTCGATTAGAAGCTCACCAATTTCATTTGACCCCACTCCGATATGCTCTGTAGGTCAGAGTTTAAGTTATTGATTTATTGACATCTCTGACACTGAGATTATGCAGAAAGAGGAAACCAGGGTACAATCGTCTGAAAAACCGAAGATCTTGTTCTCTGTAGATGACAGAAAATCGTTTATCTGCAACACAAACAATGTTGGCGAAAGAATGGATCCTTGAGGTACTCCTGCTTGCAACAGGAAACAATCAGATGTTATACCGTCGACCAAAGCTTGTATTGATCTAACTTTCTAACACCGCATGCCCAATTGATTCACCAAAATCAAACGAGCTGTATCACGAGAGTCGTTGAGATCACGAGTTATCTCTCTAACACTAGGATAACGATTTTCGAGCATCATTACTTTGAAGGTATTTATCGAAGGTTTGGTCTTAAAGTCAATAATAACAGTGGTTCGATGGGGTGGTGCGTTATCGTTATTCAAAATCCACTAATTGTTTCGCCACAAAGCCGGCCGTTTACGGCAAATATTGTCACCCAAACGTCTCAAAACGGTTAAATAGAAGTCCGTATTCACCGTTTGACCTTGCGGAACGAATTCAAGATGAACACCCCGAATATCGAAGAAAACTATCAGCATTCAAAGACCAGTGTCTCGTCACCAGTTATTATCCGTCGCACGAACGTGGGATCAGAATTTGCACGATCCAGCATGTCTGCAGTAACCTGCATCCGGTACTGTTTTTGAAGAAAATTCAGCTTTATTGGCGACGCACCGCATGCCCAATGGGTTTACCGAAATCAATCGAGCGGTTTCACGAGAGATGTTGAGATTACAAGCTACACATGTTGAGATTACACTAGCACGACGACTTTCGAGCATCGTTGCCTTGATTTTCTGAACGTTATCGTCGATTAAAGAGATCGAAGATCGTCCCGAACAAGGCAAATCTTCGACGATCTTCCGACCAGCTTTAAAGGCTTTGTTCCACTAGTACACATCGGTTTTCGATAAAACAGGGTCTTCATGAGACTTCTATAGCATTCGAATACATTTTTGTCACAGAGTATAGGTTGATAACCATCTGGAAATCGAAATATAGGACAGTCGGAGACTAAATTGCACATAGAGGCCTTACCACATACTATTACAATGCCCATGACTAGTTCTGAACAGATTTAACATACAACAAATCTTTCTTCTGAAGACAAAAGCCACCAACCTTTCAAGCTGAATCATGTTGAACTTATTAGAAACAATAACTTCATTCTATCAACTTTTTTAGAGATATAAAGTATCGAAAGAAGTGCACAGAAAACCTCACAGAACAAATCGTTTTCGGAACTTCAGTCAATCAAAAAAATGCTGAAAATGCCCTCCACATAATGGAATATACTTTTGATTGGCGATGCATCCTCTGAAATATACTAAGATAATTTTTGACAATATCTATCAATTCATTCCTCAGTTCATCCAGGATTTTTACAGCATAGCTGTAAACTAGAATTCTAGAAGTCCACAAAGAAAATAAGTCTCAACTGCTGAAGTTGAGGAACCTACTTTATTAGAATATATATCAGCTTTCTTTGTGAGAAGAAAGTCACCAAACCCATGTAACAATTCTGTAAACAATCTTTATTACTAAATTGTTTTCGACTCCAGCTCTTCTACGAATAAATTGTTACCTTCGTTCTTCATCAAAAACTCAAAATTTCTATTCAAAATTCATAAATCCATTCAACCTATTCATTATGAACATACATCGACTGTATAAGGAATTAAGTGAATCTTTCAGCATGTGCCAGAACACAATGTACTGACACCTTAACTGTATGCCATTATGTCCAAGTTTCATTCAACAAAACGACGAATAAAACAGCTTATCTTTTCATCGAGGCACTAAAGACAATCAAAAATTAATTTCCTTTCAGAGGAAGTGCTATTTCAGCAAAATGAAAGTTAAAAGACACAAAGCTTGAAAAGTAAACCACTCCATGAGTATGAATAGATGGCGTTAAATTTTTAAAGGACTATTACTGAGGCTTTTAAATATTGTAACAACTTAATGGGGCTTGAAATGGTTATGGAGAAGCTTGCATATTTCTCAAGCTGCTTCTGTTTCGTTTTTAATCTATTTTGCAGCGATACGCCGCCGTCTGTGCGAGACTTAAATATTCCTGTACAGTGAAATAAACACGATGTTACGAAAATTACACCTGCTCGTTGCAAAGAAAAAGAAACGACTTCTTTGTGCTAATTTTCTTCGAGCTGCGGGATAAACTGTGGAAAGTATCAAACGTTGACTTTTTATTGCTCTTGTTTTGTAGAATATTGAACGAAAATAATTGACAATTCAGATTCAAATTACGCGAATCATCTCCTCGACAAAAGTCACTTTTGCGATCCACAGTTCGGAATTTTGCATACAGATAATGAATATTGGAAGGTAGATCTTTGGGAAATTTTAGAAATCAACAAATACAAACACTCAGGTGGACTCATCAATGAACAAGTCGATTTAAGCCCTTCACCTCTATTGAATCTCTTCAGGGAGCAATCTATTCCTTAATTTTATTAGATATACCTGTCATAAATAACCACTCAAGAAAAAGCAACCTAGTAAGCTTTTAATAACTTAAGAACATTTGTATTTATATTTTCATTCCTATCTATATAATCTATATACTACAATACCAAGCTGAAATTTTATACGCGGTGATAACTAGCGATTTCAGATTGGAGTGAAATATTTTCGAAGTGATACCGTTTCCGGTTGTATCGGAAGTGGGTCATTACTTTGTTATTTTAAATGGCAATCTACCTTTTTTATTTTACATCTAGAACCGACATTTGTCATAAAATACCCAAGCTGTTGGCACTTATCTGTCAAAACTTTCGACAGATTTAATTATTTTTGTTATAAACTAGATTTTTGAGGAACGTTTATAAAAATTGTAGCTCGTAGATCTTTTGCACATACACAATTTTTGCTTGGGTAGATAGAAGAAGGATCAAGGAAATTTTAAAGCAATCTACACATGTCAATTGTTCATTGCGTTGTTGTGAATGATTTTTTTATATTTGGCCTTTTTCAAACAGGAATAACTCATTTTTTTCAAATTGCTTGTTCCAATTTTTTTATCGCCATCTGATGAAGCGTCAAATTTCAGATGGAATTGTATGAGGATGTACTATACCCATCTCTCTTATAGTTCCGAAATAATTTGAGAACATATTGAATTTTGATGATTTTGCAAGAACTAACAGAGAATGAAATACTTGAATCAGGTATCTGAACTGGCTACGCTCACCTGACAGGTGCCAAATATTAATGTACTTGTCACTTCCATCATTCGAATTTGATATTTCAAGAAGAAGTGTCGTTATTTCATATTGAAAATATCCAGAAAATACAACACATTTGGGATAGCACCACTGGTTATTCAAACGAAAATATATTTAATCTTTTTTCAATTCAGTTTAGAATGTCGAAAAGTAGTGGGTAAAATTGCAGGCAATTCAATAACCAATTTTCAAATTTACCGTCTATGAGTAAAATAAAATTTCGAAGCATTAGAAGCAATTTTCTACAATTCGGACGAATAAAGATTGTAGGAACTAAGCGAAAACCAATCATCGAAGATAATTACATCAATACGAATAAATGATAGCAACCATCATAGGAGAAAACTAATTTACGATCTGAATAAATGTTAAATATGGGCCTCATTTTGCTCGATACACTTGACAGCTCGTACACGAACATGATGAGTTGCCCTCCTAGTTTCCTGAGGATCAATATTACGAAAAGCATTATAAATGCGCTCTAGTAACTCTTCTTTACTCCTTACAGAAATAAGATACACTTCACTCTTGATTTTGCCATATAAATAAAAATCAAGGAGCGTCAGGTCCGGAGAACGCGGAGGCCATAAATTTGGTCCTTGATTACCCCACCATCAATCCTCCAACATTTCTGTAAGCTGCCGATCTACAGCTCGTGTTTTATGTGCTGATGCACCATCCATTTGGTAATAGAAATCCCTCAGAATGTTAAGGGGTAATCCATCTAAAAAATTTGCTAATGTTCCTCTCCAAATTTCCAAGTATCTTTGTCCATTAAGATTTTCCTCATAAATGTGATAAGCCAACAAATCATTCATTAAAATTGCAAAAACGTTCGCGCTGAATTTATTTTGGAAATCAATAATTTCAATGAAATATGGATTTTCTGTTGCCCAAACATGTCGATTTCTCCTGTTGGTTATTCCACTTTCATTGAACTTGGCTTCATCAGACCATATAATATTTTACAGAATTGAAGACGAATTAATAAATTTTCATAGAAATTTAGCCGCTTATGTTACCTAAGGATCCTTTGAATGGAAGTATAACTCAATCCAATATCCATTGATGCTGACTCAATGGACGCATGTTGATTGGAACGAAAATACGCTAGCGTATTAATTTGATTGTCGTCGTCCTCGAGAATTGGTTTTCTTCTAGTTTTTATGTATTTTGTTCCTCTAAATTGCAGAAAATTGCTTCTAATGCTTCGAAATTTTGTTTTACTCATAGGCGCCAAATTTGGAAATTGGTTATTGAATTGCCTGCAAGATCTATCTTGCACTTTTTGACATTAGGCATGAATTAAAAAGAGATTAAACATATCTTCGTTTGAATATTCAACCATTTTATTATCAATCTGGTGTATTTCAAAAATTTTCCTTTAAAATTACCAACAATTCTTGTCGAAATATCAAATTCGAATGAACGAAGTGACAAGTAAATTAACATTAAGCACCTGTCAGGTGAGCGTAGCCAGTTCAGCTACTTAATGAAAATATTTCAGAGCATTCTCTGTTAGTTCTTGCAAAATCATCAAAATTCAATATATTCCCAAATTATTTCGTAACTATAAGAGACGGGTATAGTACATGCTGGTACAATTCCATCTGAAATTTGACGCTTCATCTGAAGGCGATATGAAAATTTGCACGTGCCATTTGAAAAAATTGAGGTATTGCTGTTTGAGAAAGCCAAATTGAAAAAATCATACAAAACAACGCAATAAACATTTGACATAAGTAGACTACTTAAAAACATTCCTTGATCCTTCTCCTATCCACCCATGCAAAAATTGTGTCTGTAGTGCAAAAGACCTACGAGCTACAAATTTTTTTTTAATGTTCCTCAAAAATCGAGTTTATAACACAAATAATTGAATCAGTCAAAAATTTTGACAGATAAGTGCCAACAACTTGGGTATTTTATGCCTTGCTCAAATGTCGGTTCTAGATGTATAATAAAATAGGTAGATTGCCATTTGAAATCGCTAATTATGGCCGCGTATGAAATTTCAGCTTGATATTGTAATTGGAACTCAAAAAGTTAACGGGCGGTCCCGGTTTATATTGTATTGTTGTCATAATTTCTGTACATTCTGAAGAAGCTGCGGTGTAGTGAAACGCGTTACGAATCACAATTATTCAATAAAGTTCCTAAAAACACATTACTTGTTTTTATTTCTGAATATGTTTCAGCCTTTGAAAAAATATTTCCTTAGTAACAACAAATACCCAAATATTTTAGATTTTCAAAAACCTTTTCGAAAATTCCAGCTTAGAATTTTGGTTATATTTTTATCACGCTCAAGCAGAGACTTATCATTAAGCTGTGTTGAAAATCGAGGGGCAGCACGTGTCTACAATTGAGTCTGCGAAGGAAATTAATCAACTCCAAGATAACCTGGCACTTAAAGAGAATTTGGTTTTCCTTCCTCACACCGTCTGTAACCTACTTGTGAAATCACAAAAAATTGACGCTGTTGTTGACCAGCAGATTGTGAAAACTGCGGCGGCTAAGTTTTATGAAACAAGCGAAGAATACTTGGAGCAGTGGTATCAATTCAATACAACACTAGAAGTGTTTGAATGTCAAATTTGACGAATGTATCTACATGAGAAGAGGTACATGCAACCGGGATGGGGGTCACACATACGATGGGAACACTGATGGTTAACGCAAACACTTTTTGTGAACGCAGAATTAAAATGAAACAAAAACACGTGGTTCGTTGGTAAACAACAGCGGTTTGGCAATATGGCGTGGGTACGGAAAGCCGGCTAGTGGTAACGCGTGCTGCAGCCGGTTGTCTAAGACAGTGTGAATTCGAAGAGGTCGTTGAAGAGAAAGATCCGGGAGTCTCCGATGCACGGACACTTAAATCCTCGGTCCAAGTAGGCCCAGAGTACGTTCTGTGCCTAGCCCTGTTGAAGGGCCTACTAGGCGATCTGTAATTGGGAAAGCGTGTTTAACACGGTAACACGCTTATTCGGAGGGGCCTAGAGTGATTTATGGTTAGATACCGTAGTGGACATGGTAACATACAGAATATGATGGATTTGCTGATCACGCAAGGGTTTATTAGCAGTAGCCAAGACATCAAAGCCTATGACGAGTTTTCACTTATTTACAACTTTGCGACAGATGAAAAAATCACTAGCTGGAGTACTGAGAATCTGGTTGCTGAAAATCGTTGTGTGGAATTATTCCAGCACCTCCGTGCCACAAACCCCACTTAACGAACTTTTCCATAATTATTAAGTACATTATGTGTCGGCTTGGAAGTAACGGACCTGTCGAAAGAGTTTTTTCCAAATGAACAAAATATGGACAAGTGAGAAAACAAAGATAAGCGTCGCCGTATTGAAAGCCATTTTGGTTACGAAGAGATATATTAATAAACCATGTAGTGAACTCCATACTTACCTAAAAAACAAGACCTGATATTCTAAAACCAATTTTTTCACCTGACAAATAAGAAAAAACTGCCACTGGTGCTTCGTAACTTATGCAACCTACTTATTATAAGTGCTTTGATTATTTTGTATTACTGTTCTTACTTTCTCTAATGAAAAAAATTGTAAAACACCAAAGAGTTTTTTTACGTAATTCCGCAGGAGACATCCCGCTTTGAGGAAAAAAATCATCACCATCATCATCAAAAAGCGCTACAACCCAATCATATCAATACCAATCATACTTCTCCACCTATTGCGATATTCCATTAGGTTTGGATAAAAAGGGATATTCAATTTAAACAGATCTGTTTTTATTTTATCCCGCCAACGCAACCGTCGACGTCCTCGTGGTCTCCTTACGTGTGGTTTTTCTTCCCAAATCAGCTTCACAAGCCTTTCGTTCATCATCCTCTGAATATAACCTGCCCACCTCAACCGCTGCGTCTTGCTTTCCTGGATGATGTTACTGTCTCTGTATAGCTTTTTTAATTCCGCATTAGCTCTTGTACGGTATTGATTCGTAGTGGGGTCGTGGGGGAGCCGTAGATTTTCCATAGGATCTTACGCTCGAACCGTCTAAGCTTTTCCACATTGTCTTTAATTAGTGTCCACGTTTCACATCCGCAGGTGACAAAAGGTCTTATTATCGATTCATAAACTTTTATCTTCAACATTCTTGATAGACATTTGGATCTCAGAAGCTTCTCCAGAGCATATATGCTACGGTTGGCCGATTGAATTCTACCTTTTATCACTTCTGTCATGGCCTTATCTGCTGTTATTGTAGCTCCACGGTACTTGAATTGCTCTACTTTCTCAAAACTATAAGGTTCGATGGGTATATTCTAACCTAGGCTATCTCTACGTCCCTGTCTTTAGATACACATGTACTTTGTCTTCTCCTCGTTGATTCTCAAGCACACCTTCCTTGATTCTGGTGCTGGTCTATTGATAGTGACCACTGTATTTCCAAAAAAAAAAGAAAATGGTCACGTTATTTGTGTTGCAAAATCTATGAGTCTCCAAAAATCTGCTCCCTCAACAAATTTGCTCTCTCAAACGCCGCATAACATTCAGGTTATATTCTTGTTTTCACCTTCTGATCTTCTGGCGAGAATTCCGAATCGCGGTGTTGATAATAAAAGAAAACAGTCAGCAATACCTTAACTTTTGGTCGACTTTAGTTTTTTCGGTTTTGATTCAGTTGAAAGGCGTCATTCCGAAACTTGGCGACTGGTTTGCATATCACTCTTGAACGAATGTCTCAATTCGTTTTTTGAATGTGGAGTTGGAATTGGCTCGTTCTAAAAAGTCTTCAGCGACCTTTACGCAGCAAAAATTCTCAAATTTTTTGAGGTAAATCAGGTCTTTTGGAACTAGTCGAGCAGCAACGCGTTTCTTGCCCAACCAATCGTTTAAAATGGTACGAATTAATTCGTGAGACACAGAAAGTTTATTGTCCATCTCTCTCAAACTTAAATGACGATTTTCAATTACCATTTTTTCTACTTTATCTATGTCTATTAAAAGATGGCCCACGAAGTAGTCGTTTCCGATTTAGTGTGGCTGAATATTCAGCCTAAACGTTTGAGTGAAGATGATCTAATATCTGTTATAATTGCTAAAAGTTGCAATAAGAAATCTGTAGCGAATATGAGTGATACGGAAAATTATCAGATCGTGGACTATGTTAAACGAACATTATCTGTCTTAAACTGTGAAAAACTTGAAACAAGAAACTCAAAAACCTACGCGAGTTTCAACATAACTGTGCACACGCAGGATGAAACTCAAAATTGGTCCTAATCTTTCTGGCCAGAAGGCTTTTGTGTGGGGCGGTTTTTTTTTCAGTGAGTTAGACTTTTAAAAGCCAACTAAAGATTCTGCATTCGAATACACAATCGGTAAAAAATAATATGAATTTGCTGAAAGCCTATGTAAATGATCAAACAAAAAATACTGAGCTGGTGAATATCTTATGTTTGACCGAACACTTTTATTTTCGAGATCAACTAAAAATGTGGTAGCATCATTTTGGCTGGAAATAGCGTGAGCTGCAACGAAATAGAAGAAATTTGAAATTTTCGAGGTCACTCCACCGTGAGCTTGCTGCACCTGAAATTCCAAAAAAACATTTGATTGTAATTATTTTATATCGCCCTCCTAGAGGAGATTTTCATATTTTATGGATTGCCTTGTAAGAGTTTTAAACTACCTGGTGGCAGCCAATAAGGAAGATGTCATAAATGGGGACTTTAATTTATTATTTCACACTAACAATAA
Source organism: Cryptolaemus montrouzieri (assembly GCA_013387265.2). NCBI lineage: Eukaryota > Metazoa > Arthropoda > Insecta > Coleoptera > Coccinellidae > Cryptolaemus > Cryptolaemus montrouzieri. Next base: position 36,386,792 of record JABFTP020000103.1, read on the forward strand.
CCTGTGTGAAGAATTCAAGGACCTGATCTTGCCATATGGTTATGAACCAACCGTTTTACAACCAACTCGCGGAGTAAATTGCCTGGACAATATCTTAGTCAACTTCAGGAGCCACAGACGTTTTCATAGTTAAGTAAGTGATCGTGGCTTGTCGGGCCATGGTGCAGTTGAGATTAAGATTGAATCTAACCTCTCCTCTAAAGATAAAATTCAGCTTATAAGCAGGCCTATCACTCTCTCAGAAGGCAGCAGTTTTTTGAATATATAAGTGAGACCGACTGGCAGTTTGTTGCATCTCCTGGTCTCAATGATGCTGCTAAATTTCCTATGTTTATTAATGTGTTCAAAAGCGAAGTCGATGTATCCTTCCCAGAAAATACTAAAAGGGTATCGAGTTTGTTCGATAACTTGCGCAATGGCTGGTTCAATGAAGAACTAAAGTAGAAAAGAGAGAATTCATTCAGCGAACTGAATAAGAAATATCCCAATAATGCCAACATTGCGAGAACTATCTCTTCCCTAAAAGACTGATACAAGTCCGACAAAAAGGAGGCCAAATATTAAGCATACCTAAGTCACATTACGAAAAGTAACAATAAAACCGAAGTATACTGGGAAATCCTCAATGCAAATCGCAAAAACGGTGGCAAACTTGATGAGCTCAATTCCGTTTTTTTAGAGATACCATCTAAAATAAAAGAGACCATTCTGGCATCTCGTAGGTGGTTCACAGATATCTTGGAGATATTCATGCGCCTGATATTGCTCCATTCTCTTACAATTATGTCTCGTATATACAAGTTAGAGATGTAATACAGAGAATGTCCAAGAAGAGTAGTACTGACTACAATAATCTGAATATAGGTCTTATAAAGAGACTAATTAGCAATATCGTGTATCTACTGACCAACTTGTTTAATATATGCATTGATGAAGGTGTGTTTCCCGATTCACTCAAAATATCGATAATCATCCCGGTTCACAAGAATGGTCCCACATGTGATATGAATAATTTCAGGCCGATCGCGATTGCTCCCATTTTTTCCAAAATTTTCAAAACTTGCCTCAAAATTCAGATTAGTGTACCCGTGAGTACTTTTTTGTGAACCCGTTTGGTTTCCGTAATAGCAAGTCAACATGTGACGCTATAAATAAATTAATTGAGTACATAATTCAGGGAATGGAAAAAGGCTTTGTTATTAGCAGTTTTTTCTACGATCTTCGGAAGGCATTTGACTTTATGCGTGCAATCATTCTTGCTGAAAAACTGAGGTACTACAAATTCAGTACATCTATCAATAATCTTATCTATTCGTTTGCAATAATCCCATCTATTCGTTCGCAATAATCTTATCTATTCGATTACAATACACCGTAGTAAATAGAGTAACCTCCGAGCTCGGTATGGTCGTCAGCGGCGTCCCGCAGGGTTCGGTGCTGGGACCTTCCTTGTTCATTATTTTCATCAATGATCTAGTCAAAGCGGTGGGTGCGGCAGATCTCCTGCTGTTTGCCGACGACACCGCCGTGATCGGAGACTCCCCCTGTGAGCTACTTTCTCAAATGAACGATTCACAAACACTTCTATCTGATTGGTTTTGTGCCAATAGGCTTAGTGTCAATATTGACAAGACATCAAAAATGTTTTTTACTCACAGAGATATAAACTTCGTCAAATTTCTTGGGGTGAGGTTTGATCCCAAATTGAGCTGGGAGGTGACGTGGATGCATTGGCGGCTTAAATATCTAGAAGCATTTTTCACTTGTGTAGTCGCACATGTGCTATGCTGTGACAAGCTGGGGTCACTCTACACATGCAGACAGAACTTTTGCCCTACAACGCAGAGCCATTCGGATAATGGCAAACAAAAAATATAGAAATGACGTCAGGGAAACTTTTGTGGCCCTGAAGGTGATGACTTTTCCATCACTTTACATCTTTCATTGCCTAATGGACGGCAAGAAAGATGAAGGCCATACATTCTATAGAGACTTTCACAATTACCCGACTAGAAACGGCCAATGACATTCGTATGGATTACCTACGTCTGAACTCTAGCAGATTCAGTCGAGATTTTTACAGTAAACTCTTCTTCAATAAGTTACCGGAATCTATTAGATTGCTTCCACTCAATAGATTCAAAAGTTCCCTGAAGAAATTTTTCATGGAAACGCATTTCATTCAGTCAATGGTATTTGGACTGTTCCCATATTGCTGTGACCCTCGGGTCTCTTTGGTATGTATCTTGTGTGACTTTTGCTATGTATGTAAACCTACTCGTATGTAACTTTCTTAGTTAGTAGTTTTTAGTTTTCGTTTATTTTTATGAATCTGACATGTGTAAACACTTGTTACTTGTTTACGCACGAAATAAACTCTACTCTACTCTAGGTCAACTTCAGTTGAAGATATTAATGGTCGACCAGAACGAAGCAAAACTTCCACCTGTACAACTCATATTTTTGATAAAATTGATTTACTGTAAGCGTTCTGTAACATTTTCAGCGATTCGGCACTCGAAATTCCGTTCCCAATACGAAATAAATTCTTTGTTCAATATTTTTGTACTTTGTAAAAATCGCAAAACACATTTTTGGGAAATGACGAAAGCGATTATTGTAAACAAACTGTCAATATAGAAAGCAGTTGCTCTATTTCAGCAATAACAAAAACTTTGACAATCGGTTTTAGCAGCTTTTTAAATATTCAAGTCAGTCAGTTCTTTTTTGACTTTTTTGAATCTACAGTTCACAAACTCTTGACAAAGAGTTATTGTTTGAATGCATCAAAATGATATTTACTCAAATAAATGTGATTTGAGGTCAGATTCAAAAAAAATTGCCTTTCGATAATTGGTGAACTGTATACCTATCATTCACTTCTTATAAATCCAAAAAAACCTCTTTGAAATTATCACGACCTTCATTCTTTGATTGATACTGTCAGATGATGAAAGAGAGTTGCAGTAATTTGTAATAAAAACATAATGATAATTCAATTTATGTCTTGACATCTGAAAGGCATTAATTATAAATTATAAACCTAATTTTCGATTTAGCATTTAGAAATACATATTGGGTATTCCTCGATATACCAAACATACTGTATATCAATCATCACTTAATTATTGAGCGTATTCTTCTACCCCAATGAAATCTGCTCTTTTCAGAGAGTATATAACGAACTAATTCAAGAAATAATGGAAAAATCAAATTTCATGGAGTCTTATTCTTTCATTAATGACTGTTTCATTATAAGAACGGGATTCCTGCAGCTCGACGATTCCACTGTGGCAGTGTTCCACCATAATTGAAATAAAGTGCTCAGTTTCATTTCTCCCTTTGTATAATAATGAACGTTAACTCCATGTACCCACGAAAGTCAAGTGAGTAGCGCAAGTTTGGAATGATGAGCAGATAATTCGAGCGAAAGCCTTTTAAAAGACACGAAATGTGCCTTTTTGAAGTTTTATCGCTGCTTTTCAAAGAATGTGTGTAACATTTTTAGAAGCGAGAGATAGCACGATAAGTATCAGGCGCTCGTACTCGACCTATTTTCTGATGGTAATGAAGTATCGACGAAGACTCTGAGAATTATGTTCTTTATAATCAACGACAGGATTCTTGAAACGGCCTGGAAGCACGTTGCTCAATGAGAAAATATCATACAATTAATCTACAATGTATAATTATATCAGATATACAGGGTGTTTCCGAATAAGATGTCATAAATGAAGGATGCGAATCCCTGAATGATTTGAGCAAGAAAGTTCGAAGAACCAATGGTCAAGAAATGCTTCGTTGCCGAGATACAGGGTGTTAAAGTTGAGAAAATTTTTCGATTTTCTCTCGATCAAACCTAGACTTCTCAAGATTTCGGGCTCAAATTTTCCACATAATCTATTAAACACAATCTGAATCACCAGGTGAGGCCAAATATTGGAACAGTATACAGGGTAATACTTTTCATGGGCCATGTTCCATTTTACCCTCGGAACTTTTTTTGGTACGCCACTGGCACTAACAAAAATAAAATCGAATAGATCATTCAATTTGAAATTTTTTTGACTCATGCATTTTGATCGTTACTATCACCGTTTCTGAGATATTAATTATTCAAAATAATCCAATAGTTTTCCCATATTGAAGCCATGGAGATATTATCTTAATAACTGATGCAATTTTTCAGAAATTGAGCTAAAATTTACATCAGATATCTCCTTATTGTATGTTTATAACAAAATGAGGCAGAAATTCCTGACAGTATACAGGGTGTTATTTTTTCACGTGCATTTTCCTCTTTTTGGCCCCTGAACTTTTTTGTGGTGCGCTACTGGTATATTCTGAAAACAGAATCAAACAGATTATTCAAAGTGAAAACTTTTCTGTTCCTTGTATTTTTCCGTATCTGCCACCATTTTCGAAAAATTAATCAAAAACGCCCGAACAGGCTACCCCTTTGCCTCCGTATATTTTTTCGGTGCATAACTGACGTTTTTCGTAATCAGAAACGGATTTTTCATTCAATTCGGATAATTTTGTGCTCATCTTGATCCTCATGTCTTTCACCGTTTTGAATTGAAAATCATCAGAATTTATCGTGTCTTCCTCATATCAGAACACGTTGGTGATTTCAAAAGGCTTAGTAGGCTCTGATACAATTTTGCAAATGAAATCATAGAAAAAAACTTGACACTTCAATGATTGTAAGTTTTGTCATTCAGTTTGTTGTGCCTACATTTAAAACAGCTGTAAGTAGTAACCAATAATCTTTGAAATGGTTTTCACTAATGCAGAAATGGCCGATATACATTTCATGTACGGTGTGGCTGAAGGAAACGCAGTGCACGCAAGGCGTTTGTATCAAGAACGCTTCCCTAATCGAATCATTCCTGATAGGCGTACGTTTTCTGACATCCACAGAAGATTGAGAGAACGGGGTACATTCAAACCGAATCATGACTTGAAAGGGCAAATCGGACAATAAGGACCCCGGAAATCGAAGAGGCAGTCCTGAATTGTATAGATGAGGATCCTCAGCTGAGTACAAGAAAAATTGGAAGAGAGTTGAATATCTCATTTGTATTGGTCTGGAACATTCTCCATGATTTCTTGCTTTACCCATACCATATTCAACGCGTCCAAGCTCTACTACCCCGCGATTTTCCTCTGCGACTCAATTTCTGCCGATGGTTCCTTCATAACATTGCTCATAATCCCTTTTCGATAGCGAAATCATCTTCACAGATGAGGCGTCCTTCTCGAGAAATGCAATCAGGAACTTTCATAACAATCACTATTGGACTGAAGAAAATCCCCATATGATTGAGGAATGTCACCATCAAGAACAATTTTCGGTTAATGTCTGGGTTGGAATAATTGGGGATTTCCTGATCGGGCCATTTTTGTTGCCAGACAGGCTGAATGGAGCCTTATATCGCCACTTTCTAGAAGAGATTTTACCTGTGTTGCTAGAATATGTGCCGCTGCAAACTAGAAATAGAATGTGGTTTATGCATGACGGAGCACCACCGCACTTCAGCATGGATGCTAGAGAATATCTGAATATGACATTCAATAACCGCTGGATAAGGCGTGGTGGACCAGAAGCTTGGCCTCCAAGGTCGCCAGATTTAAACAGTTTGGATTTTTTTCTTTGGGGACATCTGAAAACTTTGGTTTATAGCTCTCCCGTGAATACACTTGAAGAATTGAGGAATAGAATTACAGCATCATGTGACGTCATCAGAAATACTCCAGGAATATTTCAGAGGGTGCGCACTAATATGCGGAGACGAGCAGAAGCATGTATTCTTTCAGGTGGAGGACATTTTCAACATCTTCTTTGATTTGTTCTGTTTGTTCAATTTTGTTTTCATCATTATGAGTTTTGTTATTGAAATCATTCGATTATTTATGTTGTTTATTCATTTACTTGATTTATACACTCAATAAAACACATTTTTGAATTCGAATTCAATGATGAAATGATATCACCCTTTATACTTTCTCATAAATCCTACCAATCTAGTGGTGCAGATCTTAAAATGTAAACTTTGTTTGAAATTCGAGCTCAAGGTCTTCACAAATTGCCGAAATAACATGAAAAATATCTTCAAGCTTTCAATACGGAAGGGACTATACGATTACTTTTCTTGATTAATATCTCGAAAATGGTGGCAGATACGGAAAAATACAAGGAACAGAAAAGTTTTCACTTTGAATAATCTGTTTGATTCTGTTTTCAGAATATACCAGTAGCGCACCACAAAAAAGTTCAGGGGGCAAAAAGAGGAAAATGCACGTGAAAAAATAACACCCTGTATACTGTCAGGAATTTCTGCCTCATTTTGTTATAAACATACAATAAGGAGATATCTGATGTAAATTTTAGCTCAATTCCTGAAAAATTGCATCAGTTATTAAGATAATATCTCCATGGCTTCGATATGGGAAAACTATTGGATTATTTTCAATAATTAATATCTCAGAAACGGTGATAGTTACGATCAAAATGCAAGAGTCAAAAAAAATTTAAAATTGAATGATCTATTCGATTTTATTTTTTGTCAGTGCCAGTGGCGTACCAAAAAAAAGTTCCTAGGGTAAAAATGGAACATGGCCCATGAAAAAGTATCACCCTGTATACTGTTCCAATATTTGGCCTCACCTGGTGATTCAGATTGTGTTTAATAGATTATGTGGAAAATTTGAGCCCGAAATCTTGAGAAGTCTAGGTTTTATCGAGAGAAAATCGAAAAATTTTCTCAACTTTAACACCCTGTATCTCGGCAACGAAGCATTTTTTGACCATTGGTTCTTCGAACTTTCTTGCTCAAATCATTCAGGGATTCGCATCCTTCATTTATGACATCTTATTTTATATTTGGAATTCCGAATTTCGGCATTTGAATAAATGGATGCTTATATATGATTTGCAATGGGTTTCAAAGCCGGTTATACCAGACATCAAATAAATTTTATCTATTTCGTATGACATGGTGTACTTTTTTCTAGGTCAATTTCTTTGGCGCAGAAGATATAATCGCGGTGGTTGATTTTAGAAATGACTTATCTTTAAAAAGAGTTTTCAATAAAAATTAAAAAGTACACCATGCCATTTAAAACAGCAAAGTTGTAGTCATGAGTATAACAGAAAAATGTACCGCTATGAAAACAACTGCACATTGTAGATAAGTATCAATATACTCTAATCTCAGAATTTGAAATTGATTGATTATCCCGTTCCCCAGAAAATTCTAATGGGTCCTCAAGCGAGAACACTGTATTTCAAGAATAAATACATAAAACTGACACATGTATCTGATATTATTATACAATTTAAAGAAATTGTATGATATTTTCTCATTAAGCCAGGCTGTTTTCTAGATTCCAGTCGTTGATTATAAAGAACATAATTCTCAGAGTCTTCGTTGATACTTCATTACCATCAGAAAATAGGTCGAGTACAAGCGCCAGATACTTATCGTGCTATCTCTCGCTTCTAAAAATTGTGCACATATTCTTTGAAAAGCGGCGATAAAACTTCAAAAAGGCACATTTTGTGTCTTTTAAAAGGCTTTCGCTCGAATTATCTGCTCGTCATTCCAAACTCGCTCTACTCACTCGACTTTCGTGGGTACATGGAGTTAACGTTCATTATTATACAAAGGAAGAAATGAAACTAAGCACTTTATTTCAATTATGGTGAAACACTGCCACATTGGAATCGTCGAGCTGCTGGAATCCCGTCCTTATAATGAAACAGTCATTCATGAAAGAATTAGACTCCATAAAATTTGATTTTTCCATTATTTCTTGAATTGGTTCGTTATATGCTCCTCAAGACCAGATTGTATTAAGGATGGAAAATACGCTCAATATTAAGTGATGATTGATATACAATATGTTTGGTATACCGCGGAAAATGAAACATCCAATCTGTAACATTAAATTCAAAACCGAATTGACAGATTATACTATTAATGCTTTTAATACAGACAAAGAATGAAAAAATCACTAGAACCGCGATTTCGATTGTATGACACTTTATTTCTTATTTTGATCTAGAATAACAGGATTAGTAGTTATACTATTGAAATGAATTTTTATCTGAATACATCCTATATTTGGGATATACTCAAATCATCTGGTCGTTGTAATGTGTAAATTGGTAATAAAAATGATTCCTCTTCTACATCGCAGAAAATTGTAATCATTGTAATTAAACGCTGAAAATTCTATAGAAAATTCAATAAATCAGGAGATATTTTATCCCAACTGTTATAATTTCTACATAGGTCAAACTGGTCATCCCTTCAAAATAATATATAAAGACCATCAAACCTCAATCCGAAAAATAAACACGTTTCAACATTAGCTAACCTCTGCATTCAAAATAGTTATTCGTTGCTTAGTATTGATCATTTGAAACTCCTACACCATGCCCTAATCAGTAAAAAACACAGTTACCTAGAATCAGTTGAAATCTTCAAATCAGACTGATTAAAGTACATCCCAAATTTTTTTATGTATTCAAATAATAATTCTCTTTTATCAGTTTGTAAACTGAACACGTATTATTTGGTTTTTCTAGATTACCTACTTAGTTACTACCGGATCATGAACGACAGTTCAAAACTGGGGTAACAGTGATCTATCAATTCATTTGTTGGTAGTAAAAATATAGTGAAAATCACAAACATAATGGAATTTTTGATATGTTTCTACTACCAACAAATAAATTTCATTAATGGATCACTGTTACTGCTGAAATATATATGACTAGATCGTTATTCAGATTTGGGAAAACCAGATATTATGAGTGTATTGAACAGCTATTGAGAGGAGTTATTTGAATAAATTCAAAATTTTGAATATACTCAGATTAGTCTGGTCGTTCATTATCTAAAAGTTGTTATTAGAAATTGATATGGAAATTGCCACTGATTCTATTCACTATTCTGCCATTTTGGGAAATCGGTAGAACTTTAAATTTATAAATTCTAGGAAAAAGTGGCCATTTGGATTCAATGGTTAGCTAGTGTTGAATGTTGTTAATTTTTTAGGAATGAAGTTTGATGTTTTTATATCTTATTTCAAAAGAACGATCAGTCTTACCTTTGTAGAAATTAATGAAATCTGGACAAGAAAAATTATGAACTCTTTATTCATTTAAATTCTGTATAGGATTATTAGTATTAAATAAAGGTTATGACAATCTATTTTGATATCTGAATATGATTTTAGTTTTCAATTTGGAAAGATTCTTCGCGAAATTTCCTTTATCTGAACAATATGTTACAAAGATGGTTCTTCGGATTTATTGTTACTTGTTATTGGATATATTTGCCTCACAGCTATATGTTATTGTTTTCGTTTCACTATTTTGTCAATTGAGTGACGATCAAACCCGTTCTTGTGAGCTATAGTTTTAATCACTGTTGTTAACCCATAACAGGTTGCTAACATATTAGGAGACTATTTTGCGAGGTGTGCTGAGGGAAAATTGGAAACTGTATATGGAAGTTAATAATACTTTTTATATGCTGCCAATAAAAGAATCTGAAATTTTACAAACAATAAAACAGCTGAGGGATGATGCAAGCCTTGACTGTGACAGAATATCAGCAAAATTTTGTCACCCCTCTATCACTTGTTCAATATCTCAATATCTCAGGGCAGGTTTCCGATTTCTTTCAAAGGTGCCAGAGTTGTCCCACTTTATAAAAAAGCAGATAGGACAAAGGCACAAAATTGTCGCCGAATATCTGTTCCCAGTGTTTTCTCGAAAATTTCTGAGAAAATAATTACAAGAGGTTAAATGATTTTCTAGAAAAATATAACATTGTAAGCGCTAGACAGTTTGGCTTCAGATCCAGAAAAGATACTGAAGATGCGTGTATAGACTGTGTTGACTTTATTTTTCGATGTATTGACAAGATCGAATATGTTGTTGAAGCCTTTTGACTTGAGTATTGCATTTGATTTAATTAATAATGAGGGAAAATTGAATCTATTGGGCATCAGAGAAAATATGTTGAGTTGGATTACATCCTTTCTATCAGAGAGAAGATTGAAGGTGACTGTGAATGAGGAGCAATCGAGTGAGTTCGATCTCAATATGGGTGTTGTGCAGGGTTCCGTATTGGGACCCTTGCTTTTTGTCCTCTTTGCGAATAACCTTCCTATCTATATAGAGGATGGACACACAGTTATGTATGCGAATGATACGGTTGCTATTCTACCAGATACAGATCCAGAACTTACAAGGAGGAATAAATAATTTCATGCAGAATTCAATAAGAGGTGTGCCGCCAACTTTCTCGTAGTTAACGAAGACAAAACTGTTCTTATGAATTTCTACAATAGAAAACCACTTCCATGTGAGGTAGCTGTACAGAGTGGTGATATGGAATTGAATTTTTCGGAAGATTCGAAGTATCTAAGCATTCGCCCCGATCCTCAGTTACAGTGGTGTGATCACGACATTGAATTCCTCTTACTACGCTATCCTGAAAACAAAGACACAATAGGCCCGAAATCGGTTATGAGGGTTTACTATGGGATGTGCTGCTCTCACCTTAGCTATAATATAAACCTCTGGGGAGGTTCTACATTGCACAAAAGAGGATCATCCGTTTAATCTTTGGACTTTCTCAGTATCATTGAGCACAGGATACTGAGTCTGAGTTCCGTGTACATTTTCAAAACTGTTACCTATGTTAGAAAGAACTTGATTATTTTCAAAAAACGATCTGATAGTCACTGCTATCGAACAAGACACAGAGCTTAGTTAAAGTATCCCACACACAATAGCACTTTTTATGAGGGGTCTCCTTTTTATTCCGGTGTAACTTTAAGAATACAGTAAAAAATATTTTGTTGAAGCATACTACACGGTAGGAGAATATCTAGGCAATTATCTGTCAAAAATTTGGTTATCTGTGATTATCGTATTTATATATTTTCAATGAAATAAAACTATGGTATTTAGATTTTCACTTTATTAACAAAACTATTTTCGGTTTCACCACACTGTGGCTTCATCAGACCACTCAACTTGGGATACCCTGTACATCATGAACAGTGATCCAAAGAACTTCAATATATATCTATGTATCTATATATCGAATGTAGTTGATGTCCATTACAACCGGAAGTGGTACCGCTCCGAAAACAAATGCAAATGGTAGATCAGTATTAATTCACTCAAATGCCGAAATTTGAAATTAGTCACTAAACTTGTTCCCCTGATACTTTAAATAGGCCCCTTAGTGCGAACAATCGTTATTCTAACTAACACAATAACTGCAGTATATACTTTTCATCATCAAATACTCCTACGATCATGGAGGCGCACAAAATATGTACCTTATTGACCCAAAAGATATTTCTCTCGAACAGCTACCCTAAAGTTTTTACAATAGGTCAATTCAGAAATGATACGGATTCCGCACCAAAACTTTTCGTTATGAAATTGGGAAGGCCGAAGAAGTCAAAGTTTAGGATGTTGAACGCCTACATACCAGTTCTCAATGAAGAATAGCGACAACAGTGTGGAATTTCCTTTATGTGGAAAATAAAATATTTGTTATTCGTCCCTCTCGATTGGAAAAGTTGGAATTCTTGCGATATTTACAGTTGGCGACGTCAATGGAGCGTTTTATTTGAAAGATTTAACCAAGAAAATTTACGGAGGAGGATATCGGAATTTATAAGACTACAATTCAAGTAAAAGCTGCCAAGTTATTCCAGATAAATATTATTAGGTTTTATCTAATATTGCTTATAAATTTCCGAGAAAGTGTAGCTAATATCTGTTTCGATTACTGTTACAAGATGCTATGTACTGTGATGTGTTAGCTGAAACCATAAAGATTTATCAAATATTATCTATACTATTAAAGTCGCAAGGCCTTTTTCGGGAATAATCCGAGGGTAGTTTGAACCGGGCGGGAAGAACCGACGCGGCAAAAAATCAAAGGCCGAAGGCCTCCGCGACCATTTTTTTCTGGAGGAAATGGGTTTGAGGAAGGTCCGTGCCAAATTTGAAGTCCCTATCTCGAACGACGCCCTGAGGATTTTCCGAAAATTTTCGCCGAAAAGTTGCCGAGAGCGAACGGAAAGTCGAAATGGCGAGATTTCTTCGGAATCGGAAACTTCGGTCTTTCGGAATGCGATCGGAACGATCGATCGAGGGAAAATTCAGAATGAAAGCCACGAAAGAGCGAAAATAAAAAAGGTCTTCGATTTTCCGCGAGTGGAGGAGATAATTTCGTCGGACTTTTGTGTCTATACAAATTTTTTCATCGCGGTCGATCGCTTCAAGAAAAAGAGTAAGCCTCGAGTTTCGCATGTTGCGCTCCAATAGTTTCATTCCCGTTAAACGACGGGAAAACTGAAAAATCTAACGTTGAGCTGTCAAAATAAGTGGTTTTCTTGCATCTGTCCTACTCATACGGGGTAAAACGAGAAAAACAACGGAAACACGAGGGCGGAGCCAGCCACTCTCCTAACGCCCCTTAGATCGCTATTCAATGTCGGAAGTGAGCTTTACCATCGTGTAAAATGTAATGGTCTCTCTCTTTTGAATAAAAATATTGAAATGGAAATAGTGAGTAACTTTTATTTTCACCAACATAAATTCGGCATTACCAACATCTTGAATATAGTGCTCTCTCTCTTCTGAGTGACAATCGAATCTAATAATCTAATTTATTTCAATTAGTCCCATATTCGATCTGTCAAAATAAGTAATTCCGAATTTTATTTGAATGAAAGGTTGACGAAACTTGAAAAAACTTTCAGAGGTGAGTGAACGTAGTTTGATGTTCATTTGATCCATTTTTATGTATATTTTGTTTAAGGAAAAACGATAAACTTTCAAAATTCATAAATTTAACATTTTGTGGTTATTCTAACCTAAACATTGTGATTCAAACGGAATGTTATAATAAAAGAAAATAAGGGACTTAAACTAATATTTGAAAGGTAAGTAAATGTAATTTGAGGTTTACTTATGTATTGTAACGTATATGAAATGTAGTCATAATTCACATTTTCATTTCTCTTTCATATTTACTTTAACGTCTATGCGTTGGAAAATGTTCTGGAATTACTAGGGTTTTTCGACGAATCAATTGGGGATCATACAAATTTATGGGATATTCTTTGAGTTGATATTAATAGGTATTGAGCTCTTTTGTATAATAATATTTTTCTGGAAGGAACTCGATAAAGTTGTCGTTAGGTCATTTAGAGTATGTATCATATGAATAATGAAAGCTATCCACTTAAGGCTATATCTGTTTTGAAATATTTCAAACTGGATGTCCATAAGATCGTACCATTTCAAATTGAATTTTCGTTTCAGTTTATTCAAGAGGAAGTATGTTTCTATTCGACATTGATCCAAATGTAAAAGTAAATGAGATTCAATGTGTTTGGCTTTGAACCAAAGAAAACAAGATCTCAAATTCGCACAAAAAGTAATTATTGTGAGTTCCTTCTATTTATAACTCATAGTTACTGTTTCTCAGGAAATTTTATGAAGGTTGTTGAATGAATGACAGGAATTCATCATTGATTTGAAGTTGAAAGTTTCTCTGTTATAGGTATCTAATAGTGGGAAACATAATGTTCGAATTCAACTACTACTTGGAGAATGCTATGCAATTTGACAATTTTTGTTATAGGTACTTGTACTATATATATTTTATATAATTGTGTAAAATGAGCACGTTCATCACGTAATATGAAAATATGAAGTTGTTTTAAGCAATTTCTTCCATTCATTTTCATTTCATAATATATTATAAAGTTTTACAAGAAATGAATTGAAGAAAAGTAAAATTGAAGAAAGGAAATTTCAATTATTAGAAAGCAAGTTTATAAGAAGCTCACTGCTTGAAACCAACTGCCAACTCGACAATTAAGGATTTAGGAATTCAACAGTTATAAGAAACAGTTTCACTGAAACTGATATGTAGTTAACATCGTTGTATTGTATATGAAGGTCCATAATGTAATTTACAAATTTGTGGATCTCATTTCTGCTTTCCACAAGAACACTTCTATTCAGAAAATGTTTGTTCTTTCTGGTAAGCAAATTGTGTAAATTTTGGTCACTTTGAATTTATACAAAATAGTTACGTATAGAGCAATCCTATAAGGTGATATTTCTATGTATTCAGTAGTGTTCCTTTATTTGATTACTCATTTCTCGCTTTTGTCTTTTGTATACTCCTAAGAAATTCTAATTTAAGAAGAACTTTTATTTTCTATTTCATTAATATACTTGAGAAGCAATTCTTCCATCTTGCTCTTTTAAGCTCATATTTGATGTGTATCATTATTCATGAATCTTATTCGATTCTTATCTGATCTAATACGAATCAGAACTGTTGAGTAAAATTGAAAATTTGAAACTATAGATCTGCATATATCGATCTTTCTGAAATATATATTTAATACTTTTGGAACTAAAAATTTGGAATATTGTGAATTAGTATTAGAATTGTTGATGATTGAATTTCTATGCCTAAAAGGTGATTGAACAATTTGTTTTTTGAATCAATTTTGGAATGTTTTTAATTTCATGTTATGCTAGCCCAACTGGAGAAAGTTGAGATTTTAAAATTGAATGTATCTCTTTGAATTGGGATAGGTGTTTACTTGAACTCAAACTATTAACATAATTTCTCAATTGCTCATATTAAATGGAATTAAATCTGCGTTTGTAATAATCTTATAATTTTCAAACAGAAATTATGGATAAAACGAAGACTGGCGAAACCTTTACATTATAACGGTTGATAATTATGTCAGGTATCAGGTAATAGAAAAATCATTATGTTTTCCTACTACTTTTTATTGATTTCATATCATTCAATTAGTTAGATCGATTCTAAAATAAGAAATTAATTCTTGGAAAAGTTATTAATTAGTATAAAAATTTACATGCACAGCTTACTTAAATTATTCTTATCTCTAGTTTCTTGAATAATGATAATTCAAACACTTGGTAAAGGTTCAACAAATATACTGGGTGATTCACCAGTGGCGCGGTGCTCTGAATCTCGTACAATCTTGAAAATTTCTTTTTTTTCGAACTGTATTGTATTTGGAAAATGAAAATCCACTTCAGCAATTTATTTTGAAGTAAACAGGATGTCCGAATTTTCTTTAAAAAAATCTTGGGAGGTTTTTTCAGATTGAAAGATCACTTTTTTGTTGAAGATTCAAGAGCGTCCTGAACTCTGCTATAATGTCTTAAAGTTATGAGTTTTTTTGGTGAGAAGTTTCGTCACAATATTTTTATTTCGTAAACTTCATGAAAATAGGCTCCTACATCGTCGCATGCTCCTTCGGCCAGAGAGGATGAATACTTTTTCCTTTCGTTTTCTTATTGTCCAAGGATAGCTTTATTGATGAGTTGAATTGATTATCCTCATTTTATACAGGAGTGACTAAAAAATATTTTTGAATATTGTAATTTTAAAAATATCATTTCTTGATTTTTATTATTGGAACATCCTGTACTTTATTATTCATGTCAATGCATAAAATATTGTGCCATATTTTTGCAGAAAAACCTTATCTTTATCTTCGACCATTTCGAAATAGTAAAAATAAACTAAAATAATAAAATCAGATGTTGCGAAAGAAGAGTTTATTAGTACATATCATTATACTTGATATTTAAGGTAGTCGTGTATGAAATACGTAAAAGATTAGTTTTTGGTGAGATTATCTACAAGGTGTTGAACTATTTCAATAAGTGTTCGAAATGTTGCCCGTTTCTTTGTAGACACAACTCAATCCTACTGAGGAAAGACCGTTGAACTCTCGACAACATTTGCGGATTAACTGACTGAAAGGCGTCGACTATTCTCTGTCTCATATCCAACTGTGTTGTAGAAGGAATCTGGTAAACAATGCCCTTAATATGAGCCCACCAGGAAAAATCTAGACTTGTAAGGTACGAAGACCTAGCTGGCCATCTAACAGTACCCCCACGTCCTATCCATTTGTTTGGAAATACATGATTCAGCTGCTCCGCAACCTGATGTGAGTAATGTGCCGGTGTCCATCCTGTTGAAACCACTGCTCTGGTACATCGGCAAGTAACATAGGTAGATGATTTTGCACAAAATCTAAGTACATTTAACAATTAAGGTGCCCGTCGAAAAAGTGCGGCCCAATTAGATATCAATGTACTATAGCGGCCCATACAATCAAGGACCAACGATGCTGATGGTCTATTTGTCTCTTGAGGTGTGGATTTTCCGTGGCGTAATAATGAAAGTTGTGCCAGTTAACCAGCCCATTCTTGTGGAAAGTTGCTTCGTCCGAGAAAAGAACTCTTCTAAACATATTTGGATTTTCCGCTACTTCGTCACTTGCCCAATTGCAAAAATTGATTCGATTTTCATAGTCTTACCAACAAAGAATTACTATCACACTCACTCAGAATAAGAATCATATCAACCATTGCTTCTTTTGAGATTTTCATGGCAGTCAATTGAGAAAATTGGATTCAAACCTCACTTTAATAATGTTTAATAACGAAACATTGATAAGTTTACCATGTAAAATGCAGAATATGATATGTCTGGACACCTGACAGAAGGCACAAGTAAAAAAAATGTCAACACATACCTCGATTTACGTTTTAATCTTCTTAATTTTTTCAATTGTTAAAAGAATTATCTTGTTTAGGTTTCATTTTTACTACTTGAATCATTACAGAAAAAAAACTTCTGAACGAATAATGATGCATGTTGATAAGTTTGATACGGTTTGTAGAATGTTCATCCAAAATTTTTACAAATAATCGAATATTTACTTTTGTTACTTCTGCAAAAATATAGCACAATATTTTATGCGTTGACATGAATAATAAAATACAGGGTGTTCTATTTGAAAAAATCAAGATATGATATTTTTAAAATTACAATATTCAATAATTTTTGAAACACTCCAGTATTAAATGAGGATGATCAATTTCAATTCATCAATAAACCTATCATTGGGCAATGAGAAAACAAAAGGAAAAAAATATTCATCCTCTCTGGCCGAAGGAGCATGCGATGATGTGAGAGCCTATTTTCATGAATTTTTACGGAAAAAAAATATTGTGACAAAACTACTCACCAAAAAATCGTATTACTTAAAGACATTATAGCAGAGTTTAGGCCGCTCCTGAATCTTGAACGAAAAAGTGGTCTTCCAATCTGAAAAAACCACCCAAGATCTTTTTATAGAAAATTGGGACACCCTGTTTACTGCAAAATAAATTGCTGAAGTAGATTCTTACTTTCTAAATACAATACCGTTCGAACAAAAATGAAATCTTCAATAGTGTACGAGCTACAGAGCACCGCACCACTGGTGAATCACCCAGTATATGAAGATACTCAACATGTGTTTCGGGTTATAAACCCAATATCAAGAGTAATATAATAATGAAAATCTAATCATCTTCAAATTTTTCTTCCCATTATTGACTTGATGTGTAAATTCAATTCTTTCGAAATCTATGAAATGAATTTTATCTATACAACGCTCATAAAAACTAGTAAAACTTTGAATCTTTGAATAATGGATCTTATATGTTCTTCAATTCTCTTATCGATACATCTTTCGATTTGGCCTATATAGAGAGTCTTGTATGCACTGCAGTGCATTTTATATACTCCGATTTTATCCAATAATTTCATTATCTCTATTATTAACCATCAATGAACCTAAATTCCTTCTATTAGTAGTGACGGTATTGATATTATTTTTATGCTATCTGTTACATTTACCGAAGTAAATTAAAAAACATAATGATATAACTAAAATATCGATATTTGCCTTCGAGTAGTTCATTTTTAATGCCGAAATAAAGCTTATTTTAAAAAGAAGAAGATCTAAAGCCTCACTTCAGGCATTGAGATTGGTTGGCCAATATTTATGTTTTCCCATTAAAACGCCTAGCTCGAGTTATAAGTCTATTTTTTCCTTCAGTTAATGAAAAACATGGAAAGATATTAATGATCGCTTATTTTTATATCCCCTACGAATTTTTAAGCCACTCCGAAACTCAAAAAACAAATTTGTACAGGAAAATTTAACATCGTCCTCGAGAACTATTTTGGCTAATTCGTTCAAACAAAAGGCCAAATGGAATGTGCCGTTCTCCGACCCTCCAGTCTCAAAGAGCAAACAACGGGTCCCATAGCTCCTGGCTCGCGAGAAATAAACTGAGTGAAAACGTGTCTCGAAAACAAATTTCTGTTTCGGGTATGAATTCGCTCTGTTGAATTACTCATTTCGGTAAGAAATATAAACTAAACTTTTGCTTGAGTGAGACCTACGTTCATACTTGAAGTTCTGCATGAGTTTTCCTGAAAATATCAATTACGGAAGTGTTTTGGGAACTTCGTATCATATTCAACAAATAATCAAAAAACTAATATAAAGTTCTAGAGAAGTTTATAGCAGAGATAGCCCTCACTCACGAAATCCTTTTTTTCTTGATTATTTCATTGGTGGGAGCAAAAGAAAAGCTTTCATTGTGATTTTGGCCCCTCTCTCCTTTTCCCCTCGCCCAACATTGGGAAACGTGTTCTTTCACATTTCATTTTTTTCCTCGAATAATTATGAAAAAGTTTCATGAGACGGCTTGCACTGTTGATGAATTTTTCAGATTTTTCAAGCTATCAGAATCTAAGGAAAAATATTAAAAGTGACAAAACACGTTTTTTAATATTGGAGAATGGGGAAACATGGACGAGGTTATGATGAAATCTTTCCTTTTGATCACCCCAATAATGTAATCAAAGAAGAAAAGATTTTGCGTATGAGGGCATTTCGCCTATCTTTGGGCAATGAATTATTAAAAAAATCATAACATATTAACTATGCCATTGATGATGAAACGTCTTCACCTCCACAGATCACATTACGAGTGATGCTATTTATATTTTGAGCCTACTAATAAGAAGTCAGTAGTTTACTATCGAGAATGGCTTTTTGCTTTTCAAAGTATTCTCCATGATGATCAATATACTTTAACATGCGCCAAAACCAATGAAATTAAAACACCCATTGAGTGGGTTGTACGGAAGATGACCCATCTATGCCAAGTTTCGTTCGATTCATGTATTGATGATCCATGTCGAAAATTCTGAAAATTACCAATTCCATTCCTTCGCTGACAATAATCTTACAAGTCTCAAATGACAAACGCTGTGAAGAAGATTATAGGTAAAATTATGGATTGTATAGCACCTGTAAACGCTCGTATTGCCTAGGCTCAAAATATAAATATCAAAACTTGTATAATAGTGAAAAAAAGTGAAGAGTAGATGTAGGAATTTTTTTCTTCGACTTTCTATCTTTTTATTTTCTTCTCTCACTAAAACCGCAGCATTTTAACTTTTGTGAGACGGCTAACAGTATTAATGAATTTTTTCAGATTTTTCAATCTATCAGAATCTGAGGAAAAAATTAAAAAAGACAAAACACGTTTCTTAATGTTGGAGAATGGGGGAAATGGACGAGGTTATGATGAAATATTTCCTTTTGATCACCCCAATGATGTAATCAAAGAAGAAAAGATTTTGCGTATGAGGGCATTTCGACTATCTTTAGGCAATGAATTATTTAAAAAATCATAACATATTAACTATGCCTTTTCGGATGAAACGTCTTCACCTCCACAGATCACATTACGAGTGATGCTATTTATATTTTGAGCCTACTAATAAAAAGTCAGTAGTTTACAATCCAGAATGGCTTCATTGCTTTTCAAAGTATTCTCCATGATGATCAATATACTTTAACATGCCCCAAAACCAATGAAATTAAGACACCCATTGAATAGGTTGTACGGAGGATGACCCATCTATGCCAAGTTTCGATCGATTCATGTCTTGATGATCCATGTCGAAAATTCTGAAAATTACCAATTCCATTCCTTCGCTGACAATAATCCTACAAGTCTCAAATGACAAACGCTGTGGAGAAGATTATAGTTAAAATTATGGATTGTATAGCACCTGTAAACGCTCGTATTGCCTAGGCTCAAAATATAAATATCAAAACTTGTATAATAGTGAAAAAAAGTGAAGAGTAGATGTAGGATTTTTTTTCTTCGACTTTCTATCTTTTTATTTTCTTCTCTCACTAAAACCGCAGCATTTTAACTTTTGTGAGACGGCTAACAGTATTAATGAATTTTTCAGATTTTTCAATCTATCAGAATCTGAGGAAAAAATTAAAAAGACAAAACACGTTTCTTAATGTTGGAGAATGGGGGAAATGGACGAGGTTATGAGGAAATCTTTCCTTTTGATCACCCCAATGATGTAATCAAAGGAGAAAAGATTTTGCGTATGAGGGCATTTCGACTATCTTAGGGCAATGAATTATTTAAAAAATCATAACATATTAACTATGCCTTTGCGGATGAAACGTCTTCACCTCCACAGATCACATTACGAGTGATGCTATTTATATTTTGAGCCTACTAATAAAAAGTCAGTAGTTGACTATCCAGAATGGCTTTATTGCTTTTCAAAGTATTCTCCATGATGATCAATATACTTTAACATGCGCCAAAACCAATGAAATTAAGACACCCATTGAATGGGTTGTACGGAGGATGACCCATCTATGCCAAGTTTCGATCGATTCATGTCTTGATGATCCATGTCGAAAATTCTGAAAATTACCAATTCCATTCCTTCGCTGACAATAATCCTACAAGTCTCAAATGACAAACGCTGTGAAGAAGATTATAGTTGAAATTATGGATTGTATAGCACCTGTAAACGCTCGTATTGCCTAGGCTCAAAATATAAATATCAAAACTTGTATAATAGTAAAAAAAGTGGAGAGTAGATGTAGGAATTTTTTTTCTTCGACTTTCTATCTTTTTATTTTCTTCTTTCACTAAAACCGCAGCATTTTTAACTTATGATACAGACTTTTGCTCTCAGCTTTTACTGGGTTTATTGATTAATAACTCAAACTATTATCTATAAGAAAAAAAGCACATTAGTATTCAAAAGAGTTACCATTATCTACAGTTATGGAAAATAATTAATTTGAGATAGGTATACTTTATCCTGGAAATTCATACTTACTGTAATCATACTTGTTGAGTTGAATTACTAAGTCGCTCATTATTGCATTGAATTGGACATTGTAGCGTGGTTTACATCCTACATTCGTTCTGCACGCAACGTTTCCTATACTTTAGTTACACAATACATTTTACGACTTTGCATGAGGAAAGAGAATCACTGCAATTATAGAAACAGACAGACATAAATGATAAATGAATTTTCGATGAACATCCTTCTTGCCTCTTAAGTTTATTAACTTGATTGTCATTACACTCTCTGAGTGTAATGAAGATCGATAATCCATCAACTGTTGAACTGATTGGGATTTCACATGATTGCAATATCCTTTCGTGAATAACCAATATAAAATGATTAACTTTTGATAATTGATCTCATTTGAATGATAATTTTATTCTATTAAAATTGAAAAGTAAATAGAGAAGAAAACTCTGGGATAGATAAAAGAAATCACTATTCGGTCCAAAAATTGAAAATTTTGTGAATATGAAAATAAAACATTAATAAAAATGTTTTTTCTTTCGGTCTTGTTCTTCTGCCTTTTAAAATGACTTACGGAAATTAACATGACTATAGGCGTTCTCACACTGACAAAAAATATTCTTTCTCAAAAATTTAGCTCTCTATTCTCACGGAGATTGGAAGTGTTTATTTCATTGAAACAAAAACTATATTTTTCGTATATGAAGATGTTTCAAACCCTAAGATTTCAAATGACACCATGTATGTCTTTTGTATGTATTATTTTAGGATTCTCAATTACCCATTCATTATTCGTTTTTCGTTTTATTCGAGAATCGATTAATGAAAAATGAGAAGATTAATATTTCATGTTTCAATTGGTTAAATCTCAAAATCATCTTGAAATGTGAATTTTTCATAATTTCTAGGATTATTCACGTAAATGAATGTTTAAAATTCAGACCTACGGACCTACAGTACGGTTGAGAGTACATCTACAGATGTACTGTCAACCATTTTCTCTCACATGAAGCTGATAATTTTCAATTGTGGCGTTATTTTGCCAGTGCCACTACTAATTTTATTATAATATCCGAAGATGAAAGCTCTGGTGAACGTGCAGGTCAGCTTATCAAAGTAGAAACACTTGCAATATATTGGGAAAATTCAATAATTATGTGCGCATTTGCTCCATTTCGTTGTCACGATATTTGTGTCATTTCAGCCAACAGTACTTCTTCCAGAAATTTAACACTCTTTGTGGGAAGTACAGATTCCGTTCTTCTGTCAAAGTATCTCTATATGAAAAGATATATATGACATTTGTCATATTTTTCGAACGACTGACAAAATTTTTTCGTAAATTTTTCTTTAAATTGAACAAGTTCCACGAGGAAATAATATATGGGCGATGTAAATGCAAATTATTGGGTCCATAATGATTCTAAAACATCTATAGATCATAATCGGCATCACAAATTTATTTAACGATTGTTTTTATAAAAGTGATGAGGGACTTATAATGGGAAACCCCTTAAGCACTCTTTTAGCAGAAATCTTCATGGATAACAAAGAAAAAACGATTCATAAACATCCGCTTAGTAAACATTTCCTATAGTGGTGTCGATATGTCGATGACATTATTGGGTGTTTCACAGGAACAAACAGACAGTTCATTGTATTCGAAAATTTCATCAACAAACTGCACCCAAAAATAAAATGTACTTCTGAAACAGAACAGAACGATTCGATCAATTTCCTGGACCTAAAAATAACAAGGTCAAATAATAAACACCAGTTTTCAATTTATCATAAGCCTCCTCATACAGATATCACAATTCATTATACATGGGCACATCCTTACCAACTAAAGTTGAAGCATTTAACAACTATTTACATAGACTCTTGAACACACCGATGTCTAATGATAATTATTTCAAAGAATTGAATTTGATAAAACAGATCGCAATAAATAATGGTTATCAGGCAAATTTAGTTAGCAGCATACTACATAAGAAAAAACAAAAATTAGCTTTACAACATATATTATCCAATCGGTGAATACCAAGACAAGAAAGTCAATAGTTTAACATATATAGGCAATAGTAGCAATAATGTGAAATCCTTCTTGAAAATTCAAATTTGAATATAGCGTTCAAAAAATCAACAAATTAAGGTTCATTTATCAGGAATTATAAATCTCCAATTAATGAAGAAAATAAATCAGATATTTTAGATTGAATTGTGCAGAATAAAATTGTTTTTATATAGGTAGAACAGGAGGAAATTTTAATGTTGGAATCTCTGAACGTAAACGCAGTTTCATCAATGGAAAAACCGATTCAAATTATTCAAATCTTCTTAGGGAAAATGGTCACTCTTTCAATTCAGAATTTGAAATCCTACATTCTGAGAAGAGAGGTATAAAACCCAACCTTCTGGAAGCACTTGAAATTAACAGATTTAGGAATTCAATGGAAATTCTTAATGATCAGGTAAACATAAATAACTCACCTCATTAAATTTATTTCCTAAACATTAGTTCAAGTACGGATAGCTCTGAGTGGATTGCCTCTTTACTATATATATATAAATTTGTTAGTAAGATATATTCGTAGTATTCATCCGCTCTTGATAGAGATACTGTGTATCAAAACGCGTCGAGCATATATTTTTGTAGAAATCATCGTTTACTTGTATTTGTGGAAATGGATTTCTATCACGTAAAAGCCTCGTCAATTGAATCACTTGGAAGACTGAACCTGGCCATCGGGGCTCTCTCGGTCAAACAGAGAGAGAATTTGAGGAAATATCGCAGGTTATGTATTTTTTATTATCTCCTTAGTCCTTTTCATGAGCGTTGCTTGCTATGTAAAATCTTTTCTCAGATTTGTTTAGACATATGAGAAGTATGATTGTTGAAATATTTTTCTGCTGGTTTTTTTTCCATTGTTACAGATTCCTGTCCCAAACCCCCTTCCTTTTACCGTTGTCTTCGTTTGGAAATCATGGAATGCAAGAGAGAATGAAGCGGCTGAGCAGAAAAATCTCTGGTACTCTTAATGTACACACGAAACTTACACAACATAAACATACAAGCTGTTGCTAGTTCAATAGCGACAGGGAAACGAGTTTTCTCGTCAGGTTTTTTCACTCGTTTATTGAATCATATACAAGATAGTATGGTTCCCCTGTTACATTTCCTGAGCTCACACTTGTGTTTTTTCTGACATACACCAACATTATAGCATTTATTGTAAATACAATTATTCGAAATCGAATATATATATATATATATATATATATATATATATATATATATATATATATATATATATATAGTCACAAAAACATTGACACTTCAAAAAACGATTGAACTCTACTTTCCATTACCCAGATTAACTGGAGACCCATAATTGTAATTATGACTGTCAATAAGACCATAATTGACGAATTCGACAATACCATCCCACATTGTTTCAGTTAAAAAGGATAAATAGTCTTGAAGTAAGTAATACGCTTGCAAAAAATGTAAGGCTTCTACCAGTATCACCCGTAGTGCTTGTACTAGTTTATTTACAAATATATATTTCAGAAAAATGTTATGTAACAATATGGCGAATGCGCCGGATCCTGTATTGAATTTAAATGATTCCCAAGATTCAAAGAAAAATAGACATCGCTCTTATCTTAGCAATTGGATTTGATATATATTATACCAATCATTGAAATTATTGAGAGCGTTGACTAGATTGATTGTTATAAGAATATTCTGTCAAAGTTACGAAAATAAATAGTAATTAAGAAAATTGAAATAACATATTTAAATGGTGGATTGAAGAAAAAATAAATGTATAAATTCATAGCAAAATAAATTATCGTTATAGTGAAAAACTTACAGGTTTTGTTTTCCGTCCCGTATCCGTTCTTAGAAACATTATTTCTGGCTGAAATTCATCTTTTCAAGGTTCTTTGCGCAATATTTGCGGTTGGTTTGACTAAGAAATTGTATTTTAACAGGTTCAAGATATTGCAGAGCTCAGTATTGGTAATAATTTCAACTATATTTCTTCACGCGTTTCTAAGCTGAGGCTATTCATATTAATAACTGCAGCTTATTTGTATTTTTTCTATTCTGAGTTTGTAAAATTTTAGTTTCAGGTACCTACGTATTTGTTTTCTCTGGAAAAATATGCTCTTGTCAGGAATACATGAGGTGGAAAGAATTCCTATTGAAGTGGAATGAAGTTACAAATCAAAGATTTCTAGAAAAGCTTGATGAATTAAAAAATATTGACAAAAAGCGAATTAGTCCAATCTACCTCATTTTAATTGAAAATTCACCAAACAAAAGTGAATTCGCGTAGTTGAGAAGCACCCTGTATATATTGCAGTAAAAATAGAAGTGTCTCAGAGTCTTTATGCGGCTATAACTGCCCCAAGAATTTCAACCTGATATCTTCTCTAGATTAACCTTAATAATCTCATATAACTGAGCTTTCAAGAAATATAATATCCACCGCGGAAAACATTCTTCAGTTTCATAAAGTTTCGCCTCTAAAAATTCGATGATTATATAGATACTTCAGCAAGCAGACCATGAAATAATTTTCCACAGCGAGAAATCTTTCAGAGCGTGTCACCAAAGTTTGAACACCTGAAACTCTTCTTTGGTAACTCGATTCGAAGGTGATACTCCAAAGAGAAAAACCGCCTCGGATACTTCAAAGGAAACCCAGATAACTAACGCTCCAATATTTCGTCGCCCTGCTTTTTCACGTCGTTAACATCCAGCAATTACTGGAAAATTTGTAACGGAGGAATAACATTCATTCTTTTAGGTATTTTTCTTGTTGCCAATTCTGACTTCAACGAAAAAAAGTTCTTCAATGAAGTATTGTCATTTCACTTAATAATTAATTGATAAAGTGCCAATGTTCGTAATTACATTCTTTGTAACTTGTTGCTACTGTTTGAAAAACAACTGATGTGCCCCAATTTACTGAATTATTACGATTCTTATACACACTTTATTTGGAACAGTTACTGTGGTCATGTTAGATTTTTAGATTGTTTTTATAAGATTTTATGGAATGAGTTGCCTGCATTAGATCACAACAAAGATTTCAGAAAAGCCATTCACCATATATATGTTCCACCACCGTCCGTAACGTTTTTCCATTGAGCGAATATCTGATGAAACTTTTCACCTAGTCTTCTTCACTAATCTTTTAGATTTCCAGGATGCACATATGAGAATGTAAATAATTGAACATTTGAATTGTGGAGGCCGTTACTTGATGTAGATCCATGATATAAATGAGATAAAAAACACAAGGTTTAACTTTAATCTACACTTTATTTGAAAAAATTCGACGACGTTTCGCTGACACAGCAGCTTTATCAAGAATGACAAACAGAATGAAGAGTATGGTATTATAAACAAATCGTAGAACAAGTTGGATGAATAACAGGAGAATCCACACCGAGCCATTGTACAGTTAGTATGAAAGGTAATAAAAACTAATTAAACAAGTTAAGTAGGGGTGAATAATTCACATCTACCTGCTCATTCAAAAGCTTGTCAGAATGTTTGTATCTATTTATTTCTAATGCTTCTAGGAGGTCTAATTTTGAACTTTTGATTTTATATGCAATATGTCAAAGTTTTTATTGATTGAATGGTTTTCTTTTATTAGGTGGTTTGAATAATTTGAATCAGATTTATTTTATCGAAGCTACGTTTATGTTCAGATGTTCTTATTCCCAAACTCCTATAGGTCCTACCGATATAAATTTTATCACAAGAACCGCAATTGAGTTTATAGATTCCTGATTTACTTGATTTTTCAACACGAGATTTATTATTTTTAATATGTTTACCTAAGTTATTAGAAGTTTTGAAAGTTATATTAAGATTTTGTTTGACGAGAAAGGATTTAATATTTGTACTTGCAGAACCGCAGAATGTTAAACTGTTGAATATTTTATAGTCTTTATGAATAGGATACACTTCATTTATTGCTTTCTGATACAGTTTTTACTCGAATTGATAAATAACATAAAAACGTTAACCTACCACTTAACTCAAAACTAATTTTGTTTGATATTGAGATTTTTTACCCAAGTGTTCCTCCAGGTGATGTCAAAATATTAATCGAAAACATGTTGAATTCGAATCATAACATAATTAAATCAGAAATATTGAATCTGTTGGACGTTTGCATTGAACAAAATTATTTTTCTTTCAACAACATCTATTACAATAGTGAAAATGGTTTGATCATGGGAAATCCTTTGAGTCCACTTTTAGCAGAGATTTTTATGAATAATATTGAACAGAAAATTCATACACATCCACTCATTTCCAAATTTCTTTATTGGTATAGATATGTTGACGACATCTTAGTATGTTTCATTGAAACTACTCGCCAATTAGACTTATTTCTTAATTTCATTAATTCCATCCATTTGAACATTAAATTCACAATAGAAATTGAACAGAACGATTCCATTAATTTTTGGACTTGAAAATCACTAAACGAAATAATAATCATGGTTTTTCGGTCTTTCGTAAACCAACACATACTGATACAATTATACATAACTACTCATTACATCCAATTAAACACAAAGTTGCAGCTTTAAACAGCATGGTACATCGGTTACTCAATTTACCTTCATCAGTAGAAGATTATAATAAAGAGTTAAACATCATCAAACAGATAGCCATTAATAATTCATATAATCCGAATATGATAGATCTAATCATTCGTAAAAACTGTATCAGAAAGCAATAAATGAATTGTATCCTATTCATAAAGACTATAAAATATTCAACAGTTTAACATTCTGCGGTTCTGCAAGTACAAATATTAAATCCTTTCTCGTCAAATAAAATCTTAATATAACTTTCAAAACTTCTAATAACTTAGGTTAACATATAAAAATAATAAATCTCGTGTTGAAAACTCAAGTAAATCAGGAATCTATAAACTCAATTGCGGTTCTTGTGATGAAATTTATATCGGTAGGACCTATAGGATGAAGTTGCTGTGTCAGCCAAACGTCGTCGAGTTTTTTCAAATAAAGTGTAGATTAAAGTTAAACCTTGTGTTCTTTATCTCATTTAATTGAACATTGTTGGAAAAAGGCTAGGCTTGTTTCACAAAATATAGTAAATAAAAACATATTTGATATATGTTTCGGGTTTCATTCCCCATTTCCGAAATTTAAGAGAAAATTAAAATATTACAATGTTATTTATACCTAACAAAAGATGAGAGAAGAGGAAACAAGTGCATATCATGCTAGTTATTTGTTATTGATAGATTATATTTATGGACTGATAAAATTTCTACGAATCTAATGAATCTAATCTCTTGCTTTTATTACTTCAATGTGAAATTTAAATTTTTGTGAGATCAAAGACATAATTTTGTTTAAACAATGTACTGAAAAAGCAGTTTGCAATTTATTATGACTTAATTACTGATTTGTCAAGCTCATCTACTCCAATATTGATGGAACGGTTAGACCTATATAGAAACAGAACAATCATTAAAATATAATTCATATTAATTGCTTCTTTCACCTGTTTCACGTGGACCTGCGTTATTTATTAACCGAAAGTGAACATAGTTTTTTCTTTCTCATATTTTTAATTTTATTTTGTTTTAATTTGTGGCTTAATTCTGTACTTATTTGTGGACATTATTGTGACTGTGATATTTGAGTGTTTCGTGAACCTGACGGTCGGGGTAAGTCGAAGATAATAATAATTTTTGTTGTTTTCAATTATTACTTTGTCTATGATGTTATTGTTGCTTATGTTCTCGAAATTCTGAATACTTTTTGAAGTTTTTTCACGAAAAGGCAATCTATGAGTAATATCTAACAAATATATGAAATCCGGATACTTTGATTTTATAATTTATATAATTATTATTGTCAACAATCAAAAACAAGAAAACAGCATTGACCCATCAGATCAGATTACAAACGATGCTTTTCGTAGTTTGTTTGAAACAGAGATATTTCAAATTCGATAATAAAATTTACCACCTGGAATGTTCGCAGTATGTTCGAAGGAGGGAAAAGTCATAACTTAACATGAGAAATGCAAAGACTAAAAATAGACATTGTCGGTATAAGCGAAATGTGATAGCCAGATTCGGGTAGATGTCAAATAAATGGATATCACATTTATTATTCTGGTAAAGATGACCCGCAACACTGAAATGGAGTCGGCATAGCTGTTAGCGAAAATATTCATAGAGCCGTAAGAAACAGCGTACCTATTTCAGATCGTGTAATTTTAATGCTATTGGAAACAAGAACGATACCATGTAGAGTATTTCAAGTATTATAATACAGATGAAGAACAAAGCATCAGGTGTTGATTTGTTATCAGTCGCTCTGCTTAAGTCATTGTTTTCTGTGATTGGTTATGCTTTGCTCAATTTTGTCAACTCCTGTTTAAGAACTGCTGAATTGCCAACTGATTTGAAATGCAGTATATTAGTACCTGTACCCAAACTGAATGCTCCGAAAGGTCTAGTGAATTTCAGGCCGATCAACCTACTTCTGGTATTGCAAAAGATTTTGGAAATAATAGTTTATGAACATCTCATAACGTTCATTAAGAAAAATGATAATTCATTTTCGTTTCAGTCTGGATTCAGAAGTAATCACTCGTGTGAGTCTGCATGCCAACTTTTTGTTGACTTGAAGAGAGCGTTTGTGACCGCTGACCGTGAAAGATTGCTGGTAAAATGTGAGAGGCTGGGCATCAGATGGACAGTACTGAAGTGGCTAAAGAGTTATCTTGCAAATAGTCGTCAAAAGACAAGGGTCATGGGAGTGTTATCACAGTGTGCAGAGGTTGCTTGTGGTGTGCCACAAGGAAGTGTGTTGGGGCCGCTGCTGTTCACTTTGTATGTGAACGATTTGAATTTGTACTTGGGTGATTGTTTTCTCAGTTGTTTGCTGATGATGCGCTGGTGTCGATAACTGATAGTGACTTTGACAGGTTGGTTACTACGATGAACAAAACACTTGATATATTGAAGGGCTGGTTGAAGATGAACAAATTGAAATTGAATGCTTACAAGACCAAGTGTATGCTTTTCGGATCAAAATCTAAGTGCGTGGAGTTTCGATCTAGGAATTACAAAATTATTTAGTATAATCAGCTTATTGATTTCGTCCAATAAATGAAGTATCTGGGAATCGTATTTGACCAGCAGTTGAACTTCTCTAAACATGTTGATTTTTTATGTGAGAAAATTGGAAAAAGTAGGTTACCTTAGTAAAATTTCAAGAAAGTTGTCTCCATGGTGTAGACGAGTGGTCTATAACACTATTAGTGCTCCACATTTAAATAACTGTATTTCATCGCTGATTTCTTCGACGGGGGAAGACATTCGGAAGCTACAGATAGTACAGAACAGAGCTATGAGAATACTTCTTGGATGTATTAGGTTCACTCCTATCAGAGATTTGTTGAGGAGGTTAGGTTTTCTGAGTGTGGCGCAGTTGCTTAAGCAGTCAAACCTTATTCTCATTAACAAGATTACGAATGATCAAACGCCTTCGTATCTAAAACAGTTTCTGAAAAGGTCAAATATGACTGGTTATGGTCTCTGATCAAACGATGAATACCACATTCAGAGATTTTATTTGTCTTCAATACAAAAGTCCACCTTTGTCAGCGGTCTGCAGCGTTTCAATCGTTTGCCTTCTGATGTGAGGACGTCTGCGAATCCAACTTTTTTCAAATCACGACTGATAATGTTGTATATTTCGGATTAGATGAAAAATAATTTATACAATATCTTCATTTGTATTATTAAATCAATGTATTTTATGTTATTGTTTCTAGCTTCAGCTAAATGAAGAGTCTTATTAGGACACTGAAAAATTTTACAGCGATATTAAGAAAGCAACAAACTGGTCTTAATCCTCCGATATTGTTCTACTGATGGGCGACTTCAATGCCAAAGTGGGGAAAGGACGACGTGAAGATGTAGTCGGCGAGTACGGGTTAGGTGCTCCGAATGAGAGAGGAGACCGGTTGGTTCAGTTCTGTCTAGACGAAAATTTTGTTATAACTAACACATTGTTTAAGCAAAATCTCAGACGTCTCTAGACTTGGACCTCCAATGCAGATGAAAACGTGAAAAAATTGATTATATTCTTGTGAACAAAAGATTCAGGAACTCTATACAGATTGCTAAAACGTACCCTGGTGCCAACGTATATACTGACCACAACCTAGTAG
Organism: Cryptolaemus montrouzieri; assembly: GCA_013387265.2. Classification (NCBI taxonomy): domain Eukaryota; kingdom Metazoa; phylum Arthropoda; class Insecta; order Coleoptera; family Coccinellidae; genus Cryptolaemus; species Cryptolaemus montrouzieri. The sequence goes on from JABFTP020000103.1 coordinate 36,418,175, forward strand.
CAGCGTTTGTGAACATTATGCTGAAAATAATGGTTGATGGTCAGAAAACATACCTACTAGAAATACAAAAGTTAAGGGATCCAACACTAAAGTTAGTAGTCAAGAATGAACTCAGTAAACAACTAACAAGCTTAAGAGGTGAAGGTGAACAATATATAGAACACACTTGGGAACGATTTAAAACATCTGTAAGGTAGGTAGGAGATAAACATCTAGCACAAAATACAACGAAAAGAGGCAATGACCGATGACATACTGGAATTATTGGATTTGAGAAGAAGTCTTAAAAGTAAGTGTCCACAAAATTATTCGAAAGTCCAGAAGCCAACTCGTTCCAAGATGAGAATACCAAAGGAAAACTGGCACTCTAAACGATGCGATGGAATTGAGGATGCAGAACACGGCGCTTTCAATTTGCATAAAAAAGTAAAAGAAACGCCAGGTACCTATAATACAAAAGTGATTTACTAATGGATAAAAGCGACAATATTCTTACATCAACAGAAGATAAACTGAAAGCGTGGAGTGAGTATATTCAGAATCTTTTTAATGATGATAGAACTGCATCCCATTACATCAATTTCAACGATATGATCGATATAACAAAAGCTCCCTTTCCGTACTACTGGATTTATTAAATGAAATTTATAGAACAGGAATAATACCCAGAGATTGGTTAAAATCAACTTTTGTTGCCCTAACCAAGAAGCCCAGTGCAAAGTACTGCAAATACTATCGTACCATTAGCTTAATGAGTCACGTACTAAAGATACTCCTGAAGATAATACACCTTAGAATATATCGCAAATGAGAAGAAACCCTCATCGATTCTCAGTTTGGGTTTCGGGGCGGCTTCGGAAGAAGAGAAGCCCTTTGAGTGTCCAAGTTTTGGTACAGCATGGTCGTGATGTTAATATCGATGTGTTCGCCTGTTTTCTTGATTATGAAAAGGCTTTCGACACCGTGAAACATTATAAACTAGTTGACATACTGAAAGATCTGGGATTGGATGGGCGTTATATCCGCATTATAGTCAACCTGTATTAGAATAAAACGGCAGCCGTCTGAGTGAACAATAATATTTCAGAAGAAATAGAAATAAAGAGAGGGGAACGTCAGAGCTGCGTTCTTTCGCCACTGCCGTTTAACCTGTATGCAGAGAGAATATTTAGAGAAGCTCTGGATGATAAAGCTGTTGGAGTAATCGTCGGCGGTGTCACAAACCTGAAAGATTTGCAAGAACTCGTAACATCTGTATCGGACCACAGTAAATCAATGGGAATAAAACTGAATGCGAAAAAGACAAAATGGCTAGTAGTTAGTAAAAGTACATAGACTACCAAGAGAAACTTTTAGTTGGTGACGAAGTTATAGGACGTGTTGCCTCTTACAGATACCTGGGATGCCATATAAACAAGGATTGGGACATGGCAAATGAAATCAGGAGCCGCATTGAACAAGCTAGATGAGCATTCACAAACATGAAAAAAATTCTCACCAGTAGACAGCTGAAGGTTTTCTCCAGGATCAGATTATTGCGGTGTTACGTATTCAGTATCCTCATGTACGGTGTCGAAGCGTGGACCCTTACAGAGGCCATGTGTAAGAGACTGGAAACCTTCAAAATATGGGTTTATCGAAGGATGTTAGAAATTTCATGGACCGACCGATTTACAAACATTGAAGTCTTACATCGACTGAATAATGAAACAGAGGTTTTAAATACAATCAAAAAGAGTAAATTGGAATATTTTGGTCATGTTATGTGGAATGACAAATACAATATGTTATAAATAATAATTCAGGGGGAAATCAAAGGTTACCGCGGGCAAGTCCGTCGTCGAACATCATGGCTTAAGAACCTTCGCCAGTGGTTCGGACAAAGTACGACATCTTTATTAAGAAAAGCTGCCGACAAAATTCAAGTCATGCTTTTGATCACCAACGCTCTAGGTGGGCATGGCACGTGAATAAGAAGAAGAAGACTAACAATTAAATGGCCTTTCAATGGGTTCTCCTAGAATTTTGAAAACGTTAGCGTCAAACAACGGGTGAGACAATAACATCATAGAGAAATGGTTAATCAGAAAAACTTGTTGTTATCCTACCATTACCCCAACCTTAAGGTTAACGAAGCAATGAAATATCACTTATATGTACGAAATTATGACATACATTAAAACATGATAAAATCAACACAATATGTACGAATAAGAAAAATCTATGTTCACTCTTGGTCAATTACGAAGAACGGCTGGGTATATATAAGTGACCAAAGCGATATATAAATTATATTGTAATGATTTTCCAGCTTTTAAAGAGAGTCATCATGAAGTCTAAACAGATGTAAAATATAGTATACATATTAAAATCAAAAAATACTTGGAATCTTATCAACAGATACTCAGGTGAAGGAACTACATTGGATCGAAACATATTTAGGAATTTTCCAAATACTGATAAGCATTACACGCTTAATGAAATCAACAGATTTCTGTGAGTTCAAGGAACGAAAACGATGTTGTGAAGGAAATTGGCAACAAACAAAAAAAACATATAGCTTGTTCGTGGAGCCTACAGATAAAATGAGGTCTATGAAATAATCAAAATTCTGAAAAATACAAACTCAGTTAGCAAGGATGAGATTCCTGTAAAACTTTTGAAACATATAGCACATAACATTGCAGCCAGCCCCATTGAGTCATCTAATAAATCTATCATTCTGCACTGGAAAACTCCTGGATAAGTTGAAGAAAGACAGAATCCAGCCCGTTTGTAATTGAAGGAGACCCGATGACACTATCTAACTACCGACCTATTGCAAAACTACCGAACATCAGTAAGAGTTTTGAACATGTTATACTCAAGAGAACGGTAAGCTTTATGGAAAAAACTGCACTACTGATACCTTCTCAGTATGGCTTCAGGAGACAGAGATTCATCATTGATATTCAGCTGTCAATAACATAATCAGCTAGCTGAACGATGAAAAATATACACTTGCAATGTTTTTGGGTCTAAGCAAGGCATGCGGTAGTGTTGTTCATTATCATCTGCTGAAAAAATTAAAAGAGTAATGTATTCGTGAAGTGCCTCAGAGTTTAATAAAATCTTACCTATCTGTCCGTCGGTAATATGAGAATAATATGATGAGAATGCTGTGGTTGCTGAGTCGGAGGATAAAGAAAGTTGTGGGGAAGTACCACAGGGATCCATACTGGGTTTTCTTTCGTAAATCCAGTACACAAATGATATACCAGAAGAACCAGAACCTAATGTCCTACTGTATGCTGATGACAAGTTTTTGGTGCTATCTGAGCAAAATTATAGAATTCTCGAAGGACATGCTGCCAACACCTTGCATGTATTGGAAAAGTATTATACCAATATTTCACAAGTACTTCAGAATAATCATAAATTAAATACAGAATAGACCCAGATAATTTTCTTCCAATACAAAAAATCATCAGAACAACTTCTTATTGATTAGAGAAATGAAATCATCAAATCTGAAGATACCGTTACCTTCTTGGAGGTCAGAATCGATTCCAGGTTGGACGGAAGTCCCAGGCGGATCATGTAACTAGATATATAAGTAAGGCATGCTACGCGCTAAGGATGCTATCAAGGATTATAAATTAAATAGATGCGCATTTATTGTATCATGCCTATGTAGATTCTCACGTCAGATATGGTGTCATATTCTGGGGAACATATCTTCAGAGAAATGTAGTATTCACGTCGATACAATTATAGGATAGGCTACCTACAGCAATCCGAGAATTACCTGTCGTGGCATTCAAACGTAAATTGAGGCAACACTCGGTAGAGAAAGCATACTACGCGGTAAAGGATATCATAGGGTACAAGTTTGAATAGTAGACTACGAGCCCATAGAAAAAATCACCCTGTAAAATGAGTCAATGTTGCTCACAAGGCTGTTACTATGTGAAAAAATAACTCTCAGCATTATGCTATCACTTTTGAGCGGTACAGGTGAGTACGTGAGTAAATGACTAATTATTAATGTATTGGTGTCTTATAGTTGATAATTATTATAAGATAATTAGGAATATTATTATAAGATAATTTGAAATAAATGTCGAAAACCATAGTGCCGTACAAAAGTGGTGGAGCAGAAAGTCAATGCAAATTTTTAATTCGGGATAATTGTAAAAATATTATAGGTAATTTATTACTGTACGGCTAGGTTGACTAGGGAACCCCCAATAATCGTGGTACCTAAAGGACAAAATTGCGACACAACACAGAGTGAGATTGCAGATAAAATAAATCCAGCCGATAACGCACTTTCAGTGACAAAAATGAAATCTGTTGGCCATGGGAAAATCTCAATCGAATGTGAAGATAAAGATAAATAAATAAATAAAGAGTCCCGAAAAAAATTACAAAACATTGCGGTCAATGAACTGTCCAGTAAATACGAAGTGGAATCTGTGAAATTAATGAAGCCAAATGTTTTAGTTGTCGGGATCGAAAATTTTCATAGTGAGGATGAAAATCTTTTTCCGAAGAATATTGTAAGCAGAATTTTCCTGAAAATCTGAATATTAAAGATGATGACATGAAAATTTTTAAGAAATACATCCTTAGAAATTAAAGTCGCCACAATATTATAATTGAGACGACACGTCAGACGCATGTTCACCTTTTAAATAAAGGTAAAATTTTCTGTGGCTGGGAGAGTTACCCGGTGTTTGAACACATCGGTGTACTTCGATGTTTCAAGTGTTGGCGTTATAACAATAAGGCAAGTAATTGTAAGGCAAATAATAATGTATGCCTGAATTGCAGTGGAAACCACAAAAGTACAGAATGCGACTCTGAAGTTAAACGGTGTGTAAACTGTAAGCATGCACGGGATGTGCTTAAGATTCCCAACTTGGATATTGATCACTCCGTTTTTGATAAGGAATGTGCTTCTTATAAAAGGGCATTAGAACAATCTAAGCTGAGAATGCAGCATAAATAGCAATCCAAAAGTAAAAAAGAAACGGATGAATACCTGATAATATGCGGAAATGTCGACGGGTTAACTTCACATATGGACGAGCTTAAAATGTTAGTGTATGAAAAGTGTCCATTGATACTGGCTTTAACTGAGACTCACATCACTGGAATTATGAATGATTTTGAAGTAGAAATAAAAGGTTACAATCACCACTACTATATGTAGTATTCATTCGTTCTTGACAAAGATACTGTGTATCGAAACGCGTCGAGCATTTAATAATATATTTCAGTAGAAATCATCGTTCACTTGTATTTGTGAAATTGGATTTTTATCACTTAAAAGCCTCGTCAATTGAATCTATTATAATTGATTTGATGGGAAAAAAAATGGGAATCGACTTCCACTGATGTGGATGTGGAATTTTGTCGAAAATATTATTGAAAGACTTGATAGTGTATGTCCAATTCGGAAAGTCCAGTGTTCACCGAATCCATGGATAAACGCGAAAGTAAGGGAGGCACAAAAATTACGCAATCAAGCTTATAAAAAATTCAAATTAACTAGATCAGAGGAAGATTGGGAGGAATACAGAATAAAGAGAAATCAAGTGACTGGGACAATAAGAAAAGAGAAGAAAATTTATTATGAGAAAAAAATTGATAGCATGATAGCGAACAGATGTGGAAAACAATAAAAAAATTAATAGTACATAGAAACAAAAATCTAGCGGTTGACACAATATCATTCGAAGGCTATAAAGGAAAAATAGTGGACAATTTTAATAAGTGTTACTGCGATTGCATCAAAGATATCGCTGATAGTATTGAAGAGAGACCAAATATTATTCTACCTGAGGAGACGTTTTCTACAGATGAAATTAACGGTAATCGTGTTTTCTCTGAAAAACAAAAGTACGGGTGATGAGTGGCTCAGTCGCAAACTTGTTTAAGACTTGTTTATGGTCGTTGGATAACCTCTGCTTAATCTGATTCCCTCAGATTTAAAAATTAGTATAATTGTACCTATCGCGAAGGTCTCTTCGCCGACCCGACCTGAAGAGTGTAGACCATTTAAACTCTTACCAATTGTTGATAAAATCATTGAAATTATTATGAGAAATCAGTTGATGGAATTCTCAGAGAAGAATAATAAGTTTGATGTAGGACAGTCAGGATTCAGACACTCATGCGAAACTGCCATTCAGTCAGTCAGTAGTGAGTGGCGTAGAGATATAAGTGAAGGTAATGTAGTTCTGAGCGCTTTTCTGGATTTGAAACGAGCCTTCGAAACTATAGATCGTAAATTGCTCTTGAGGAAGTTGAAACACTTGGGTATCCGCTCAGTGGCTTTGTAACTAATAAAACACTATTTCAATGATCGATATCAGATTACTGAATTTGGTCATGACAAATTAGAAAAATTGGCAACTAAATACGGCGTGCCTCAGGGGAGTGTATTGGGACCTTCTCTATTCATTTGTTATATCATACTGTTTGTGAAAAATCATCTTTAAAACTATTTGCTGACGACACGCTTCCTTCTATCACTAGAAAAAATGTTCAAGAAATATATGACACCTGACCAATGATTCTTTATGATTGGCTGTGTGTACCAAGCTGAAACTAAATTCGGATAAACCAAAATATATGGTAATCGGTTCGAAAGCAAATTGTACAAAATATATACTAAAGGATAGAAAAATTCGCATCGATAATAAGGAAATAGAACGAGTTGATCAATTCAAATATTTGGGGGTTTTTATGGATCCCCAACTTGTCTTCACTTCTCATGCCGAGTTTATATGCCAAATGTTGGGAAAGAATATTGGTTTCTTCAGAAGAATTTCGAAAAATTTGTCTCAGTTGGCTAAGTTGTTAATATATAACACAATTATTTATCCTCATTTTAATTATTGCATTTCTCTACTCTTGTCATCTTCGAAAGAGCCAATTCGTTGTCTACAAATATAACAGATTAAATGCATGCGTATAATTTTGAATTGCAACATCTACACTCCCAAAAGTGGTATGCCTAATCAGTTGGACTGGTTGTCGGAGCAAATCTCGTTATCGTACACAAAATGGTGGGAAAAGAGGTACCTACATATCTAAGCAGCATGATACATACAAGATCAGAAGTTCATACGCACGCTCTGCGCTCCAGTGACAATTTGGAAATTGGTTTTATGTCAAAAACTTTCTTGATAGGTTCACTTTCGTCTAACGGTTTTCGGTTGTACAACGCATTGCCAGATAGCGTCAAGAGGTCGATGAATTCAAAAATATTTAATCAGAATCTTTGTTATTATCTAAAGAACACTCAAAATTAAATTTTTCAATTCTAACAGCTTGTACTTATTGTGATAATCTATATTTTATGTTGTTGGGACTAGCTATAGCTAAAATAAATAACTTTTCTATTCTATTCTATTCTTTTTCTGTAGTTCCCTTTATAGACATATACAGATACTTCACCCATAAACGCCGTACATATATTTCCAGTGCAGAGATCTAAAGCCAACCGTCGCGACACTTTTCGTTGAGCCATATGATATAAGGTCATTGTAAAATGTACGGCATTTTGTTCAAAATATTTTTTTAAAACGGACAATATTATTTAATAATCATGCCGTCTAAAAGTTATTGTTAATATTTGTGTAAAAAATAAAAATCAAAATTTCATTATTACTGCTGTAAGATCATTAACTTATGTACGGCTTCTTCTTTATATAATGTTAATACGTCGGTCCGTAAAGTCGACTCGTGGCAACGCGTGCTGCAGACGATTTACGGAGACAATGTAAACTCGATGAGGTCAGCATGAGGAAAGAAAAAAGTGAAAAGAGAGCGAGTCTCAGAAATGCACGGATATTCAAACCCTCGGTCCAGGTAGGCACATAGTACGTTCTGTATCTATCTTGATCGGAGGGCCTTCTAGGCGATCTGTGTTAAAAAGCGTGGTGGACATGTTGACACGCTTGGTCGGAGGGGACCAGAGCGATCTATAGCTAGATAGCGCAATGACCACGGTAACAGTTACATGTAGAATAACAATAATATTTGAAATCATTACTCCTCATATTTCTCCAGGAATATTGGAAAGATCTTATAAATCTCGGAAATTTGATTTGTTTTTCCTAATATTCTCATTTGATACCATTTATAATGAGCGGCTATAAGGTACAACAGTAATATTCAGTAACATATAAAAAAAGGTGCCGTACATGAGTTCATGATCTTACAGCAGTAAGAACTCGGTAAATCCTAGAATTTTGATAACTATCAATATACACACATATCAATAATATTCTTCGACGGTATGATTATCAAACATTATTGTCCGTATTAAATAATATTTTAAACAAGATGCCGCACTTATTATTATGACCTTATGACCTTGTAGGAAAAGGCTCGCGACACTTGGCTTTCGATCTCTGCTCTGGAAATATATGTACAAAAAGAATTATACAAATGTCGTACAGTAGTAAATTACCTATAATGCTTCTACAATTATCGCCGGATTAAAAATTTGCACTGACTTCCAGAGCCACTACTTCTGTACGGCACTAGGTTTTTCAACATTTATTTTTAATTAACTATCAATTATAAGAAAGAAATTATTAATTAATAATTAGTCGTAATTTCTCATTTGTACCTGGGAAATTCCATTTACTCACGTACTCACCTGTACACCTCAAAAGTGACGGCAGAGTGCTGAGAGTTCTTTTCTGATATAGTAACAGCCTCCTAATCATTATTCACGTTGGTTCATTTCACAGGGTAGTTTTTTCCATGGGCTTGTAGTCTATAATAGATTTTGTAGTCAGTTGTTCCTTTTGAGTCTTGTTTTGACACGTTTACTTTATTTTTACATTTAAATTTATTGAACCTTTAAAATCTATCAAACAATCATCGAATCCAAATTGATCTCGAACAATCATTTAACATAACATGAAAAATATCAATTGTATTCGTCGATAATTGCCGAAAATTTTTCAATATTCTGTTGTTTCCGTATTTGTTTCGGACAGAACATAATCATGAAATCCAGAACCTCAATCGGTTGAAATACATAATCCGTTGATTAAATCTAACTACCGAAAGGGATTTTACGAAACTTAGCCTACATGCGTTGGTTATCCAGATACGGTCTAGAAACTTTATTAATTTCGAAGTGTTTGGATTTAAGCCTTATGGTTTAATCTCTATTGCACGAGTCTGATCCAATATAAGGGTTTCAATAGGAATTTCCGATTTAACCTCTGAGTACACTCTCATTTGAAAGATCTAAGATGATAAAATGATAATTTTTTCATAAGGGTTGATGCGGTTTTTTCCTGCAGAGTTCGATAGGAATTATGAAACATTTTTATACAGGTTGTCCTATTACATTGCTTCAAAAGAATGCTATGTGATAACATTTCCCTACATAGGATATCCCAGTGTTTGATAGGATTGAGATAGTAATTGTGCTGGTCTATCCTAAACCATTTACAGCATTCTCCTCTACTTTTTAAACAAAATATCTCTTTGAATCTGTATCATTTTCAGTTGAATTTTTTCAAGAATACCATGGAAATAAACGTTTAATCCGAATTAACTCTTTTTTTAAGGTTTCGAAAGCCAAAAGCAAAAAGTAACTCTTAAAGAATTCTATATGGATTTAGCCGTTACTATTTGTTGGTTAAGCATGATTAAAATACAAATGTAATATTTCACTATGTTTCCACTACCAACAAATATATTAAATTAATAAATCACTATTACCGAAGTTTAGAACTCTCCTCTGTGATCGTACAGTATGAAAACTAAGTACAAAATCACATCAAATATATATGAATACATTTGGATTTGGAAAACCATTATATGACTGTATTTAACTAAATAAGAAATATTGAATACATTATTTGAAAACATCGAAAATTTGGGATTTATATAGATCAGTTTGGTCGTTTATTATCTGAAAGTTATCATTAAAAAGTGATTTAAAAATCTTCATTGATAATTATGAGTTTTCTATCCTTTGGAGCAAAGTATAGAACATTCAATTGATCAATACGACACAAAAGGGCGACCAAAATGGATGCAGTTCGAGGAATGAAGTTTGATGTTCTTTAAATCTAACTCATCACTCCTGATTTTTTTAAATTCTCTAAGGGATTCTTAGCATTAAATAAGAGTGATGACAATTCATTTTGAGATCTGCATGCGATTTCAGTTTTTAATTTGGAAAGTTATTTACGAAATTTTCTCTCATCTCTGCAGAATATGTTGAAGCGATGAATTTTTCGCATTTGTTCATACTTAAATACCCTGCATTCCAAAATAAGCCGAACTGTTTTAAGACAACAGCACTACTAGTGACATCTGTTGTAGTATTGAACCCGTCGATAAATTGGTACTTCATTGACAGCAATTAAAGACTTCATGACATTTGTATGTGAACAACTTGAGCTATTGCGTCATGTAGTGCGTCTGATACATCAGTAGGAAAATGAGCTGCAATTGAGTTTAGTGTTAAACTTGGTAAATCTATTACCGAAACGAACCAAATACTACAAACTGCATATGATAGTGATTGTTTATCCCATATGCAAGTAAACGAGTGGTTCAAGCTACTGGAGTCAGGTACAAAGACCCTGAATTATGAAAGATCAGGCCGCCCCAAAACTGTAGTATTAGAATAAAACATCAAAAAAGAAAAGTTTTCCTTGTAATTTCACCTTCCTTTCCCCCCCTCATTATCACTTCGAATAAAAAAATGTGTTTTTGTTCATCAATTTTTTTCCTCGGAATCTGATCGCTTAAGTGATCTAAATGAATTCATGAATACCATCAACCAGTCCACTAAACATGCAAAATTTTCTCATAATTATACTGGAGTTTCTACCAATAATTATTAAAACATTTAATTTTTTTCAACAGGATCGTATCAACTGTCACAGGCAATTTCTGATTTAGCGGAATTGCTTCAAAAAGATAACACTAAATTTTTGAGTTATGCAAGAGAGCAGCCAGAAATCGCGTGAAGTGAAATCGCGCCATATAACTAGTAAAATGTATAAATTTTACGAGAATTAAGAGCCGAATAATGATGGTTCGAAAAGTGTATATGGAACGATGCTGTTGCAATTGCGCTAACGAAAACACAACTAGTGTATGTTGCTCTTATGTCGCTATTGTTATTTATTTTTTGTCATTTAGATGATCTCTGTCAAAAATCATAAAACCAGCAGAGCGCCTGACAGGTTTATTCAAAAATAGTGAAGTAATATCTGTTATAGATCGAGATAGTGACGAAGATTAAAATTTTAATTATGATTGATGAGTAAGATGAAAAGGAGTAATTAAGTACCCAATCCAGTCATTGATAAAAAGTTTTTGTATCTCATCGAAAGTTTTATTTGTAATATTTTTCACATATTAGATTCCGAAAATAATATGAATTTCTATTGAGAATAAGGACTACAACCTATAAAACTGAAAACTCACTGAAATTCCAAGTTCTTCTCATTACTGACATGGTTTGATTACTTGGTTGAATATACTTTTGATAATTCTTCATATTTAATCAAATCTCAAAGGATGTTTGTATTGTTAATTATAATTTCAACTTCAGAACGCGAAAATTGAGCAGATAAGTGAGATTCATGGCAAAGAAAACTATATCACCTTTCTGAAAAATTTTTTTGGGTTAGGCAATCTTCAGTTGGCTCTAATTTTTATAGAATAACATAATATTATATTGATTCCAATATTTTCCGCAAGCGCAGAAGCGGGAAAGTTGACGTTTCCTCACAAAAAGCTGCTGAAATATAAGATTAATGGCATAAATAAATCAAAATTGTAACTTTAAAACATTTTTGGATTAAATTATCTGCAGTTGGCTCTTATGTTTGTAGTATATCATGGTATTAGACCAGGGGTGCTCAAACTGCAAGTATGTGTGATGCAGGGTTGTCGTACATACACACATATATATATATATATATATATATATATATATATATATATATATATATATATATATATATATATATATATATATATATATATATATATATATATATATATATATATATATATAGCAGTATGTAAAAAAGCTAACTCGCTGCTCTATCTTATTCGTCGGTCTTTAGCTTTCGTTTAGTGCGTCCATCAAAGTCTATAAAACATACGTGCGACCATTGATGGAATACGCCGGTCCTGCTTGGTGTCCAGTTTTGTTGCGCGATCGGGATTTGTTGGAGGGTGCGGAACGCCGAGCAACACGTTTGTCGTACAAGACCGACGTACCAGGAACGTGCCGCCGATCTCTTTTTCATTCAGCGCGGGTTTAGGGGTGATCTGATCTTTACATTTCGAATAATTGAATTTAACTACGCGCACTTGAAGGGCTTTTCTAGAAATTTCGGGCCGCGCGTTAGACGGAAACATTCAATGTAAATGCTCAGGCGAATATAAATGTTGCTCCTGCAGGAATTGGATTCATTCTGAATTGTAACTTAAAGACAATACTACGTCAATACAAAGTTTATTATTAAATAGTACAAAATGACTGCAGCAAAGAAATCTAAAACGTATCTTTTCAATAACGATTGGGAGAAAACATTTCACTTTTGTATGGTGAAGCTTCAGTGCATTTGTCTTATTTGTCGTGCATCATTTGCAATAGCTAAGCGTGATAACTTAGAGAGGCATTACAAAACGGTTCATAAAAACTATGAAAAAGATTTTCCGCCACAGAGTGAATTAAGAAAACAAAAAGTAGGTGATTTGATATCTTGTTTGAAAAAAAGAATAAATCAAGCTCACAAGACCAGCCAAACAATCAGTAGCTGCTAGGAACGCGTCATTTAAAATATTTCATATATTGGCGAAACACAAGAAACCATTCGAAAATGGATCGGTTGTAAAGAAAGCATTTATCGAAGCGGGTAAGACTTTATTTGAAGATTTTAAAAATGAAACAGAAATCATGTCTGCTATTAGAGAACTTCAGTTATCTCGTCCGACTGTCACAATGTGTATTGAAGTCATGAGTCAGGACATGGCAGATAAACTGAAACATAATATCATGAAATATACATACTTTTCTTTACAGTTCGACGAATCCACTGGACACTGTCCAGTCTCTGAAGGGGAAGACCCGTGGCGCAGATATATATGACGTTTTCTTCAATTTTGTAAAAAACAACAAGCTTCAAATATATAAATTAGTGTGCATTACAACTGATGGAGCACCAGCAATTACTGGAAACAAATACGGTTTTGTGGCATTGCGTCGAGCTAATGAAGATTTTCTTTCATTTTTTCATTCCATTGCATTATACATCAACAAGTTTTGTGTTCGAAAGTTTCAAACACGGAGGAAAGTATGGGCATTGTCACAAACATTATGAATTCCATCCGTGCACATAGCTTGCAACGGCGGCTCTTCAAGTTGCAGTTGGAGGATAGGGAGTCAGCTGAACACACTGATTTAGTTCTTCACACGGACGTTAGGTTGTTGGGTCAAGGAAAATTCCTAGAAAGGTTTCAAGAATTATTGCCCGAAATAATAGCTTTTCTAGACGAAAGAGGTGATGACACTCAGATGTTGAAAAACGAAAAATGGCTGACTGATTTGGCATTTTTGACTGACATTACAATGCACTTAAACAACATTGACTTCGAGCTGCAAGGTAAAGGAAAAACTTTTATTGAGATGACAAGCGCAGTGAACGCATTCAAGAGTAAATTGCATTTTATGATAGATAAACTGAAAAGGAAGGATCTGAAACATTTTACGTCTTTGAAAGCAAGGATTCCTCAGTTGAATTAAGGTAAAACTGGTTTTACCAGTGACGATAATGATGTAAAGAGAGAATGTGTAAGATAATAACTGTGCAGAGACGAATGTTTTCTGATGATGGCCCTGTTCCGAAACGCGTAAAAACACTTTGCAAATTATAAGTTTTTAACCTCAAACAATTTCCGTTCTCTATATATATATATATATATATATATATATATATATATATATATATATATATATATATATATATATATATATATATATATATATGCTGGAAACAGGGTTAAGAGACGGAAATTGTTTGAGGTTAAAAACTTATATTTACTGAAGTTATTATCTTACACATTCTCTCTTACATCATTATCGTGATCTTTGTAAAATGAAAGAAGTCATCTCAATAAAATTTTCCTTTACCTTGCAGCTCGAAGTCAATGTTGTTTAAGTGCATTGTAATGTCAGATGAAAAATCTGAGGTCATACTAGGAATTTTCCTTGACCCAACATGCGAAGATCTTCGTCCAACTGCAACGAAGAGCCGCTTGAAGCTAATGCACGGATGGAATTCATAATTTCAGAGGTTTCTCTTATGACTCGTTCGAAAAGTTCATTTTAAAATCTTCATCAGAGGTTTCTCTTATGACAGAGCATCTGCTTCATTGAGCCAAGGTTTTAAGGATTAGTGAGAAGAACCTTTTCTCGAATTCCTATCGATGTTTGAGGTGACGGCTACAAGAAAAATTTGCCACACTTCCTGGGGTCATCTCTGTGTCCAAGAATAGTAGGCCTGTCAACCTCAGATAGCTCTCCTCTTACTGCATGGAAGTTAGTAACTGATCGATTTAGAAATGGAGTGTGAGGGAAGTGAAAGAATTTGAATTTCAGACATAATTACCTCATGATCAGAGTTACCTATTGGCGAGTGAAAGTCCGTTGTCAGTTCAAAATCGAGTAGGCTTAGATATCAGCTGGAAAATATTCGAATCAGCAAAGAAACGAGTGAAGATTGAGGTAGCGCTTTTGGAATTACAGTCAGGAATTTGCGGAATCGGCCAGATGATTCCAGGACGGTGGAAATCACCAACAACAACAGGGTTCTCTATGGTGGAGATGAGATTTAGATACTGGACCAGTTCATATTCCGCCTTTCGGTAATAACAGGTGGCCTGTCGACACAGGTAAAATTCAAATGGAGGGTATCCTTCGATAAATGAATTAATATACCATCGATGCCAGGAATTTTAATTTTTTCGGTATAAGTTTGGAATCGCTACTTTCTTGTCTGTCAAATCTGTAGATAGTATAGCCTTTAATGTCAACCAGAGAAGTTTCCGTGATGGATATGATATGTGGTTTGGACAATTCTATAAAACAGACTAATTCATCAAACTTGGACAGTAAAGACTTTAAGTTTGTATAAAAAAAAGAAAGACCGATTAGGGTACGAGAAAAAAATTTATGTTTTCAATTTGAAAGGTATTCACTATCATCTGACATCTGACCGTGCTGTACCACTTCCCGGTGGCCCCAGTAAACGGTGATTATAAAGAGTAGATTGGAAAACTAGCTCCTTCAAGGGAGGATACTTAACATTCTACGGAAGGTTGAATATTGTCCCTTGAAAAATAATTTTCTTCGATATGTATTCACTATCCTCAGAGTACCATTTGAGCATTGGATCCTTCAATACCTGCTGTTGAAAGGGGTATTATCACTTACGAATGTAAAGCCCCTTGTCCGAGCTGATTCAAGCAGCTTCTTTTTGTTTCTCAAAATATCTGGAACATATTGCTTGTGTGCATGACTATTTTAATCATTCTTGGGTGTTTTTGACCGTCTTTCTTCTTGCCAACACGGAAAAAACTTATTGGCGTAGTATCGCATTTAACCATCTTTTCATCATTTTCACCCGAGGTAGAGTTTTCAGGAGTCTCCGGGACGCCCCGTAGTAGAACATTCTTAGCACGATAAACTCTATCAACTGTCTCGTTTGTCGCCTGACATTTGCCGGTGGTTGATTAATGACATTAGTTAACTTATTGCTCATTTCAACTATTTAGCTACTGAGTTCATTTAGTTCGCATCGAATATCATTCGTGAAAGACTCGAGGAAAGATTTAAAGTCAACAGCCTGATGAAACGACAGGCAGCACCGTTTACAGAAAATTTTCAAATTTTTCGACCGCTGCCTTGTTGCTCGGTTTTCGACTGAGAGCCCGGCACACGTTATGTGAATATCGCGCTTGCAGCTGTCATATTGGATCGTCGATGCATAACGCTCGTTGACCGGCCTCTTACAGTTTGCGCAAGAAGCCATGTTCACAATCGACAATGAAATCAATAACTATTCTTACCAGAACAAAAGAAAAAGAAAATAATCAGAGTGAATATCCAATAAGGTCTTCAATCCTTTCCTCCTCAGCCACGTAGAACTCCACAGATCAACAAAAGGTAATATGTAATGTAAGTTACTTTGGCACAATTTTTAAGCAGGAATCAAAATAAAATAAGGTAAGCCAGAAGAAGTACGATAAAACACATCTGCATTCTCAGAGTAATAAACATCGAATTTTTGAACCTGTTGGCGCGTGCAAATTTGTGTTGTAAGAGTCCGATTTCTCGAATTAATCATTTATATCTTTTCAACTCAGTTTTCATAATTTTATTGATAATTCAATCTCATTTCATCAAGTAAATATTCAGTCGAATTAGGAATCTACAGTTTACGATACCCAATAAAAATTATAGTTATATCCGTAAGGTGTCGCTGCTATTGATCTAGGTTGTTCGCCGGTTAATTGTGAAATCAGTACTTGAAAGAAGATCGTTCTCTCGTTTCTGTGGGAGAATGGAAAACAGTAACTCATTCTATGTTTCGTTTCCACTTTATTGTTGTGAAGAAAACTATGTCGTTTTTTTATTAATTTTTTTGAATATCAATAGTTTTTTGATAGAACAGAGTCTATATAAGTTCGGAATTCATTAGATTCTTTCTCTTGTCCATTCAGAAATCTTCGGAATCAATTGTTATTATATTGGTGCTGTGTTGTAGCGATTGGAGTGAAAAATTTGCAGAAATTGAAATTAAATATTCATAGATTTTTCTGGATGAATTCCAATCGTCTGAGGCGTATAAGTAGTCGGTAATTTTGCCGGATTTCCTCGACAACCATTTCAATTAGCAAGTGGAGAGATTTCGAATTTTCTTTTGTAAATTTACCTAGATCGATATCTGCTATTCCAAGGGTAAGTCAAATTCATTCTGTTCATTTTAAAAATATATATTCGAGAGATATGGTATTGTTATAGATTTTTTTTTGTTCACCGTCAAGATATTTGAGTTTTCAACTTTATGCCAAACCTTGTTATCTTACGTCTGGGGTAACCACGTTTTTGGGGAAAAAGTCTTGGCACCTAGAACAGTCACGTTGCGAACGATATTCAACAAGTAACCAGTAAGCTGTACGATACAGGAATACCAGAAAATTGATGTAAAAACACCAAATCAAATCATCGTGGGAATCAATCTCATTGATAAAAGCTAAGTGTTTCTCTTAACCATCGAATTCTTTTTTTTCTATTTTATTTAATTGTGGACAGAACCTATCATTAAATTTCGCTTTGTTGAAGACCTCAGATTATTTTATATTGAGAATTTGTACTATGTAATTTGAATCCATCTCATGTGAGACTCATTTTATTGTTAGTGGTTAATCTGTTTTTTTCGTTAAGTTATTTTTTTTTCTATAATTTTCGTTGATTAGAGTTAGTAAATTATTGATCAGATACTGTGATTTTGCATGTTAATCTTGTAATAAAGCTAGTTGATTGAAGTGATGAGTATTATTCCTATGGCTATATCTAGGACCTAGGTTCTAGACGAAGATCTCACACACTGAGATTAAGGGACTTTGATCAAGCTAGGCATAGGTATTAATAGGTAGTGTCAATTGTAATTTTCTTCAACTAGCCTTTTTATAATTTAATGTCATTACACGTCATTAGTTAAGTTTGGTAGTTCCAGTAAAATTGAAATATTTCTCCAATTTTAGACAAAATCAGAAACAAAACCATTACATTTGGCGCCCAACGTGGCGCGTATAGCAGATATCGATCTAGGTTAATTTACAAAAGAAAATTCGAAATCTCTCCACTTGCTGATTGAAATGGTTGTCGAGGAAATCCGGCAAAATTACCGACTACTTATACGCATCAGACGATTGGAATATATACAGAAAAAATCTATGAATACTCAATTTCAAGTTCTGCAAATTTTTCACTTCAATCGCTACAACACAGCTCCAATAAAATAACAAATGATTCCGAAGATTTCTAAATGGACAAGAGAAAGAATCTAATGAATTCCGAACTTATATAGACTCGGTTCTATCAAAAAACCATTGATATTCAAAAAAACCAATAAAAAAACGACATTATTTTGTTCACAAGAATAAAGTGGAAACGAAACATAGAATGAGTTATTGTTTTCCGTTCTCCCACAGAAACGAGAAAACGATCTTCTTTCAAGTACTGATTTCACAATTAACCGGCGAACAACCTAGATCAATAACAGCGACACCTTACGGATATAACTATAATTTTCATTGGGTATCGTAAACTGTAGATTCCTAATTCGAATTTCAAACTGAATATTTACTTGTTGAAATGAGATTGAATTATCTATAAAATTTTGAAAACTGAGTTGAAAAGATATAAATGATTAATTCGATAAATCGGAGTGTTACAGTGTATCAACGCAGAAGGCAAATACATTGATCAATAAAATAGATTTGTGTTTAAATTAATACTGGTTGCTTTTATTCTCAAAAAGATCGGTTACTTTTGGAAAGGAGGGTATAACTATGAGCAGCAGATATTTGATGACAGATGAGCGGTGCTTTTGATTTTCGGTGTATCAAAATTCTTTGAGTTACCGGAGAGAATTTGAGGGGATGACGCGAATACTTTTATCAATTTCTCCTGTATTTTTGCGACAATTCATAAATCTTCAAGCTTCTACAGGGCCCTCGGTGCGTGCTAACCGCACTAGACGGATTCTTTTTGAATTTTAAATAAATCAGTGTTACTGAACTTATTAACACTATAATCTACACCTGAATTAATTCTAAAATTAATTTCTTGGAAAGTTTCAACTATAAGTATACCTGAGGCAGCATCTCGAATAATAACTTGATAATAGCAGTCTTAACACATCCACATAACATCGACATTCTCTCCGTGACTTGTTGGAGTGGGTTTCATTCATCCCGCCCAATAAATCCGTGAGCCTTAGTGTCAATTCGTCAGGTTTATTGCAGAGCATTAATTTAAGACCTTCCTTATACCTCGCAGTCTTCGCTAGTCGTCTTTCTAGGGATGTATATTCTCAGTTTGGGACACAAAGCAGGGAAACTAAGTTCTTGTGAGGTGTTCCCAGTCAGAATAAATTGCGGTGATGGAATAATTCCCAAATTGAATATATACCTACTGCTGGAGAAATATGAGGATTCCTTTATCATCTACTCGAGCAGTTCGAGGATTTTCGAGGAATTTCCACTATTCTAAATCATTACGAAGATATTTATGAATCGAGAATGAGAACCCAGCATTAATTCAACTTTTTTGGTTCTAATTGCATAATTTTGCAATATTTAGATACAGGAAATACTACTACTTCTCAAATATCATCCTCAATCTCCTAACGGTGGTTAAAACTTGACATTAAACATCTAAAATTATAAAAAAATTCAAGATCCAAACTGAAATATTGTTTTCCAAATCTAATTGCAAAGAATAATGAATTTCTTTCCATACTTGACTGATTCTTCGAATTTGATAATCATCCTTGAATAAGTACGCGAAAATGTGGTAAACTAAATCTGTTTTGTGACCCGCGTATTGGATATAAAAAAGGTGTATATCATTTCTACACGCTCGAACCCAATCACTAGAGATCAATCGATCACGGACTACTGCCCTCAACGAAGTGCCATGTAAACCTCGACTGTCGTTGATTTATTAATTTTCCGGATAAACTACTTATCTGGAAACGCCTTTTTTCAGTATGTGCTTATACGAGGCTATCGAATTAATTCGGTTGGAGATTCTCTATACATAATTGTGCTTTAAACGTGTCAACGATTGATAGTCATCATTGTTTTAATTTTGAATTATAAAAAGCTGTTTGAAAAATTCACTATTCCACGAAATTATCAGACCACCCTTTAAGTGTTGAATACAATTCACAATAATTTTCATCTAAATATAGTACAAATCACAGATTCATGAAGAAGAGAATTAATTGTCAACCTCCAAGAACATAGATGATTACTATGGTCAAAATTAAATCAAAACAGAGACAACCATGGTTTTGTACCAGACCTAAAAATCTATGGTATTCATCCAAAGCATAAATCTTTGATGAACATGCACCAAGTAAATGAAGTTGAAACAATATTAGGAAAAAGAATGCAAGTATTAACGAAAAATACTGCATCAATACTGCGAAATCTTTTTTCCTCGATAACATCATTGGGATGAATAAAAAAAAGGTTTCATTGTAATTCCATCCCATCCCTCTTTCTCCCACTTTCCCCTACATCAGGAAACGTATTTTTCCACATCTTATTTTTTCCTCAGATTCTGATCTTTCAAAAAATCTGAAATAATTGACCTCACAAAACATGCAAAATTTTTTCGTAATTATTGGCCCCTCATATGTGAGATATGTCACCACTCTAAGCGGATAGCTACAAAGGAAATCGCTGACCCTGTTTCCTTTCGGTCAGAGTTTTCTAGACTTTCTCAGGAGGTCTCTATAACAGATCATTTCAGTTCTAATGAAATGTGGTTGTCATTTAAAAGTGCACTTTTACAAACTGCTCAAATATCTCAACCAAAGCGCAGCATATAACCAAAACAATCATTGATTTCCACCCATACATTGTCTGTTATTGAGGCACGCAGAAGTCTTAAGCTTTCAGGTCTGGATTTTGAAACATAACATAATACGTATAGGCAGCTCTCGCGCGAAATTCAAAAACTTTGCCGGCGAGATAGAAACTTTTATCTGTACGACCTGTATAGGAAAATACAGACCCATGCCAATACTAATCCACCTGGAGAGATGTTTTTAAAGATTAAACATATTACTCGGGACTTAAACTCAGAACTTGGGTGGTCAATAATTCCGATGGACAGTTTATCACCAACTTGGAAGGGGTGATTGGCGTGTGGTGTACTTATTGTCAAAACCTTTACTTCGATGATGACATCCAGGATCCTTCGTTGAATTATGAATATGAGCCTGATATTCTTTTTTCAGAAGGGGAACATGCCCTGAAGAAACTAATAACGGGCAAAGCTACAGGCATAGATGCCATTTCTGCCGAAACTTGAAAATGCTTGAGCAATGACGGCATCTCTCTTTCACATAGTATTTGTAATAAAGTCTGGTCCTCGGATATTTGGCCACATTCCACTTCATAAAGAAGGTTCTCCCACAAACCCAGACAATTATCGTTCACTCTCGTTGGTCTCCTATTCGAGTAAGGTGTTACTATATATTTTACAGTCTCGTTTGGAGAGTTTTATTGGCTGGCAAATTTCTCCGGCGCAGGCAGGCTTCGTAAAAGGACGTGGTACGTGCGAACAGAACTTGAACTTGAGGCACATCATTGAAAAGGCCAGGGAACATTACTTTCCCGTCTATATCTGCTTTGTAGACTACTCCAAGGATTTTGATAACGTCAAGTGGCCTAAACTGTGGGAAATCCTGCGTAGTTCAATACAATCTAATTTTTCTCATTCAGAAACTGTATATGTCCAACTCAGCTCATGTAAGAATCGACGGTAATCTGTTTGATCAGATGGCAACCAGAGAAGGAGTACGTCGACGATGCGTATTATCTCCGATGATATTTAACAGCTATTCCGAGTTTGTAATGAGACATGTACTTGACAACTGGCATGGCGGCATAACTATTGGTGGTAGCAAGATTTCTAATTTAAGGTTTGCTGACGATATTACTTTATTGCTGCTTCTCAGGAAGAATTGTTAGCTTTGCTGAGTAACCTAGAACAGCATAGTGCAACGTATGGTCTTAGTATTAACTAAAATAAAACCAAGGTTATGATCGTAGACAGGGAACATAACAACTATCCTGAAATGAAGTCTGGTGGCCGTTACCAAGTAGTTCAAAGTTTTGTGTATCTCGGTTCTTTGATCGAAAATTCTGGTGGCTGTAGAAATAAGACTAGCCGACGTATACAGCAAGCACGGGTGGCCATGATGAAGCTCACTAAAATAGGACGTGACAATAATATCACTAAAAGCGCCAAAACGTCGTTAGTTCAGACTTTTATTTTCTCTATATTCCTATAAGCTTCTGAAACTTGGACTATTAAAAAGTTAGATCGCGTACACGTTGATGCATTTAAAATGTGGGCTTGGAGGAGAATTTTGGGGATTCCTTATACCACCCATCGAACTAATATGTCGATTTTAAATGAACTTGGTAATCCAAAGCGGCTCTCCTCCATTGTATTTACGCGAATTCTGACGTTCTTCGGTCACATTCATAGAAGCGATAATATGGAGAAACTTGTTGTCCAGGTCATGCTCCGAGTGAGCGACGTCGTGGCCGTTCCCCTACACGCTGGGTGGATGCAACGAAACAGTTGATGGATGTGAGTGTCACAAAAGCCACCGAACTAACTCGAAATCGCGAAAGATGGCGTGCTACAATTTCGAGAACAATTGATAATCTTCGTATCGGCAGCGTTCCAGCTCCGACTTAATGCATTTTACGAATTCACAACATGTCTGTTAAGAATTTGTGACTATGATGATGATGGGCCCTCACAGGGCAAACTTTTTTCGTGAAAAAAATTTTCCCCGTGCTTATTGGAGCTCTGAGCAGGTTTCGTTTCTACGGCGTTTGATTTCTGTTGTTGAAAAGTACTTCTCTGAATTTATTCAAATTTTCCCTGATGATGCGCCACCTCCAAAAACGCGGTTTTTTGCTTTTCAGTGCGGAATGTTCCACATGTCTGTGCGTGCCAGAAACAATGAATACAATTTAATATTTCAATATTCAAATAAAGATTTTTCCCTTAAAATAAATTTGAGTGAAAATTTTTAGATCTTTTTGCAATTTATCTAACTTTTAAGCCCCTTTTAGTGCAAAAAACGCAGCTTTCCCGATTCCACACCACAAATGAAAATAATCTAATACTATGTTATCCCAGAAATTCAAAAGCCAAATGGAGATTCCTCAACTACAAAAATTTATGTAATAACGATTTTTTTTCCTTATTTTTGCCTTCTATCTTACTTTTCCATGAAATTTTTGCTTCCTGAAGTTGAAATAATTTACAATATGTACTTTCTTTGGGATCCAACGAAAACCACAGTTGCAAAATAGAACATCCAACCTTGTAATTAATGTCTACTTTTCATTTTCCCGAATTTTTGAAAATTATTTCATAAACGATATTGTGAGATACGGTATCACTCATCATTTCTTCATCGCTATTATATATATTTTTTTGCTTTGTATAGTATCGGTTCTACGTCGCCCCTAATTTCGTTGTGTCAATATCGTAATTACACTGAATTAAACAAAACATTGAAACATTTTCAACTGTCAGTTGTTGCATAAACATATAAACAACCATGCACAATACGTGAGTAATTATTTTGTAGATAATAACAGCGGTAGCAAAGCAACATTCTAATTTCGATAGTGACAGAATCGAATACATGAAAGTTTACGCTATCACACTCATACACTCCTTTCCTTTCCGATTCGGAATTCGTAGTAAAACAACAACTGAAGTTCGAGAGTTGCGCATTGAGCAGTATTCTATTCAAGATATTATGCCTCTATATGTCGAATTCGATATACAGGGTGTTTCAACGAAAACTAAACAGAGGCTATAATTACCAAGATATTCATTTGTGATCAAAACGGAAAAAATAGGTAAATTTTTGTTTCAAGGGGCCATCTTTTAGGTACAAAACTTGCCTGAAATATCAACTACTGACCGGGGTTGCAATCCTTAAACATTTTGAATAATGAAAACTGGAAGATGGGTCAGTGATGACTCAAATCTCGAAAAGGTGGTATCTTTGTCTACATCGCCTGGAAGGAATTTTCATTTTTAATTGAAAACTGTGAAAGATACAGAGTGAGCTACTGAAAGATAGAGGAGACTATCTATCGCCCTGAGCAATTCAAGTATTAGTGAAAAAAAATGGAACAGATTCATTCCAGATCAAAGACTGTCAATAGTCTTGGGGCGATAGTCTTCTCTATTCTTCAGTGGCTCACTCTGTATCTTCTACAGTTTTCAATCAAAATGAAAATTCTTTCACGGGAATGCAGACAAAGATAATACTTTTCTTTCGAGTTGTCACTCGACTCATCTACTCTCTTCCAAATTTTCAAGGGTCACCCCTGCTCTAGGGGTTGAAATTCGAGATGATGATGGTACTTGATGATGACTGCCATTGATCAGCATGGAACTGTTCCATCTTACTTCACTGAAACTTGAATTGTCTCAGGGAAATGATCTTCCCTATCTTTCAGTTGCTCACCCTGTATCTTTTACAGTTTTCAATTAAAAATGGAAATTCGTTCAAGGTGATGTGGACAAAGATACCATCTTTCTTTTGAGTTATCACTCGACCCATCTTCCCTATTCAAAATGTTCAAGTATTGCAACCCCTGCTTAGGGAGTTGATATTTCAGGCCAGTATTGTTAGTATTGTGCCACAAAAGATCTCCCCTGAAACAAAAATTGACCTGCTTTTGCGTTTTGATCAGAGATGAATATCTTGGTAGATATAGCCTCTGTTTAGTGTTCGTTGAAGCAGCCTGTATGTAATACATATACGCAATTAAGGCCCAGACACACTTAATCGTTATAAACATAAATGATCATATGAGCTCATATTGAGAAGTGCGCAGCCATGCCAAGCCTACGCTTGTGCATAATCGTTTCGTGTTCTGTCCGTCTGCGCACATATGAGCTCATAAGAGCGCACAACCCGATATTAATTGAATGTTGAATGTTCTATTTTGCAGTTGTGGTTTCGTAAGAAGTAGAAGCACATATTATAAATTATAATCTCATCTTCAGGTATGAAAAAATTAGGCAGGAAAGTAAGATAAATGTAAAAAATAACTAACAATCCTCACGAAAAAATTTTTTGGAAATTATTTTATGTTCGTAAGATAATATTTAATCAGGCTATTTTCATTATTTCCCGCCAACGCAGTAAGATGAGTTAGGTAAGTTGAGTTTTTCGCACTAAAAAGGCTGAAAAGTAAGATTAATCGCTAAAATATCCAAAAATCATCACTAAGAAATTTTTTTGAAGGGTAAAATCTGCAGTTGGGTATTACACGCCTTTGATAAGGTTCCCACGAAGCGCCTTTCACATAAACTTGAACATTTCGGCGTGCGAGGTCCATTATTACATTTTTAACTGATAAGCAATATTATGTTAGGGTGGGCACTGATACTTCTTCTTTTCAGCCATTTCTTAGTGGTGTTCCCCAAGGGTCCGTTTTTGGCCCTCTCGACATTAAATAATTCAATGTTGCCACAGATCCCAATGATCCTCTTCAAGAGGACCCAAAGTCATGGAAGCTTGGTGTGCTGATTGAATGTTGCCTCTCAACATTGCCCAGTGCCGCGTGTTGCACCTAGTCTCGAATAACCCTAAGCGTGAATATGTCATTGCATGTAGTGTAGTTGAGAGCTGTACTTCACGTGTTGATCTGGGTGTTGTTATCATTAGTGACCTTTCCTGGACATCTCATGTAATGCATACAACTGGTAAGGCCCAACAAAGCTTATTTCTCATTCACAAATGCTTCAGTAACTGTCATTTTTCTACCATATCTTCCCTTTACAAAACGTATGTCCGGCCGATTTTGGAATCGGTCCTGTATAGCGTCCGCGGTTGATCGGTGACTCCCAAGTTCTCGAGTCAGTGCAGAGACGCGCCACACGAATACCCTTTGGTCGTCAAAGGCCAAGCTATCCACAGCACCTTTCATTGATGAACCTCTCATCTTTCGTAGATCGCAGGCTTCGTGGGGACTTGATTACTGTCTACAAGGCTCTTCATGGTTTTTTCGGCATCGATATGTATCATTTCTTCTCTTTGAATTCAAATCACCTCCGAGGACACAATCTCAAACTAGCAAGAGAAAGATTTTTCACAAGATGCCAAGAAAATTTCTTGAGTAACAGAGTCTTCAGCTACTGGAATCGCCTGAACCCAGATGTGATGAACGCTCCTCCCATTAACACCTTCAAAAATCGATTTGACAGCTGGAGAAGCAATGGATTTCTCTAACGTTGTTCTTTTCTCTATTTTTCTAGTACTCAATTTAAATTTAATTAATTTACCATGTAATATTTTAAGTTCGTTTTCGATATCTGTAATTCGATTTTGAGTTATATAGGATTTATATTAGGGTGGAGCGATTTCATTTTGTATGTTTTATTGCTTCGATATACCTATAAAAAATGCGTTTTCAGGTCAATATTAAGAACAAAAAAATCAGAAGGCTTATGTTATGTTTCAAGGTCGTCATAAAGTTCTGAAAAATTTAGGCAAACATTTTATAAAACTCCTGAGTGACAGTTATTACCGGTAAAAACATGCGTGTTGTGACTCTAAGGTAGCGGGACGTGGGGGAAGGGTATTTCGGCGAAATACCCCTTCACCGCTCCATCATACTCAAATACCGATGAAGTGACATTTAGTAATTTCGCGCGCTTACTGCAGTTCATCTGTTTGCCGTTCATTTATTTGAGGCATCAAATTGTATTAGTTTATCTTTAACTGGGATTGTGACGTATATTGTAAGTAGTGATTTTCATATTTTATGCTTGTAGTTTAATTCCTGACTGTAATATTAGAGTATTTATTATTTGTATTGTTTGCAGAAATATGTCTCAAGTTAAAACACGAAAAACAACGAGCTGTCCTGTCTTTGGTTTGCCGCAAAAGTTACCAGCATCGCAATTACCAACTTATTACGATGTTATCAAGAATAATCTGTTGATAAAACATGAGTTGAAGCCTGATAAAACAACATAAGAACCAACAGTTCATGAAATATCTGAAAGATTGGCTCACGAAGTTATAAAAATATGGCAAAAATCGTCGCTGCCTACTGTGAGTGTAAAAAGAGTTTTACAACTAATTCATGCCTACCACGACAAATATAGAAGCTTAATGAAACCATATGTCGGCCGTCAAACTAATGCTAAATAACAAGAAAAGATTAATACATTTATATCAGAGTCCCATAGACTGTTTGATATTAGCAGTTGCAAATGCAAAGTTATATGTGATTGTAACTGTGTAAAAGGTAGTCGTGTTCCCAAGGAGGAAGCAAGTTTCTTAATTGACCAAAGAACAGACAGAAAAATGATGATAGGCGGTATCGATGTGATTGCAACTGTGGAAAACAAGAGAAGCAAGAAAGAAAAGAAAAAAGTTTATCGAGGAACAGAGAGGTAAACAATTTTGACAAACCTTGTTGTTCCCGTTCTTTAACCGATGATTCTTCAATCGAAAGCAGCAGTTCGTGCGCTAGCTCACCCGTATTATCTTCTAGTCCTTACCATGAAAACTCAGAACAGGTCAAACTAGAAGGTTCACCACCTCAGAAAGAAAAGAGGTTGAACTTACCATCGTTAGCCCTTGCCTGTGATCGTACTGGAATATCCGATAGAGCCGCTGCTATTATAGCTTCTTCTGTCTTAAAAGATGTTGGCATTATGTCCCCAAACGATCCAAGTCGTGTTATTGATCGTTCAAAGTTGCGCCGTAAAAGAACTAAGGTCAGATTAACTTTACAAGAAACGGACTGCAATAAAATGCTTCTCGGTTTAAATTTTGATGGCAGGAAGGATAAGACTTTGGTTCGTATTGAGAAAGAAGGGAAATTTTACTGATAATGACAGATAGAAGATCATTTTATCAGAACCAGGAAGCAACTATTTCGGGCATGTCACTTTAATATCTCACTTAAAATCTAAGTCAGTAAAGCTGAGTGAAGAAGCTGTTGTTGGCTGCGATGGAACAGTAGTCAATACAGCTTTTAAAGGTGACGTTATTCGTCTAATGGAAGAAGAGCTAAACAGACCATTACAGTGGTTTATCTGGCAGCTGCATTCTAATGAATCACCACTGCAACATTTGTTATTACAGTCAGATGGAAAAACTACAGGGTTGAAATGCTTTTCAGGTGCCATTGGATCTCAAATACAAAATTGTCAAACAATGCCGATAGTCGCATTCTCCGTTATACCCACAATATCACCTGAAATTACTAGGACAGAGCTGAGTACCGACCAACAGTATCTATACGATATTATGGCCCCTATCAGTACTGGTATATTTACTTCTGATTTAGCTAATATAGAACCTGGACTCCTTAACCATTCTAGATGGCTAACAACAGCTAATCGAATTCTAAGGTTGTATGCCACAAAAACTGATCCTGAAGGAAAATTAGTGGTATTAGCCACGTACGTAATGAAAGTTTATGGACCGATGTGGTTTACAATAAAATGTAATTCCTCGTGCATCGACGGGGCTGAGCACTTTTGGCAAACTATTAATCTTAGTCGCTATTTGAACTCCGTTATGAAGGCTATAATTGACAAAGTAATCCAACGAAATGGATATTTCAGTGATCCAGAAAATATCATCATTGCCATGCTTGGTGGTGACAGAGAGGTTATCCGAGATCTGGCATATCGAAGAATTATAAAAGCAAGATCACAGAATACTCGAGGACTTCGAAAATTCAAGGTGCCGGTGCTCAATTTCGATGCTGAAGACTATACTGACATAATTTTGTGGCGTGACTGTGACATAACTGAGCCACCTCTTACTTCAAATTTGTCAGATGAAACCTTGAAGGAAATTGTAAAAAATGGTCTCGGCACATGTCAGGATATTAGAGATTTTCCATGCCACACCCAAGCCGTGGAGCATTAAGTTGGTGACAGAAGCATCGCGTGCAGTTTTTGGGGAAAACAAACGAGATGGTTTTATTAGAGCAAGATTAATATCTCGTCAAAGTATGCCTAATTTTAACACAAAGAATCAATTTAATATTTAAACTGAATTTTTAATGTTTTTGGATATTTTTGGAACTGATAATTAAAACATAAAAAATGTTTTTCATTTGTTTTTCATCCTGCTGGGGCACCTCAGAGCGTTAAAATAATTGTGTGATATATTCTATACTTGTTTTGTATATAAAAGGCAACTTTTGTCGCTATGCCGTTGAAAAAAATTTTTTTTAAATTTCATATATTTTCGCTCCACCTAATTCATATCCTCAATTCTGTATTTTT
Source organism: Cryptolaemus montrouzieri (assembly GCA_013387265.2). NCBI lineage: Eukaryota > Metazoa > Arthropoda > Insecta > Coleoptera > Coccinellidae > Cryptolaemus > Cryptolaemus montrouzieri. The sequence continues at coordinate 36,447,342 of JABFTP020000103.1, forward strand.
TAAAATAATATAATAAAAATAATGTTAAAATTCAACGAAGTACCTTTCAATAACAGAAACCGAACGCTGTAGAAACTAGACTTTCCAAGACATCTATCAAGCGCAGGGAAACATTTTTTGAAGAAAACAAATTTTTGTGTCCCCTTTTTTTCTAAAAAATTATAATATTTCACCCAATTGCCGTACTTTAATTCGATTTATTCAGCCAATTTTTTTCTGTTTTTTTGTAGCCACAGCTGAAACTGGAATTCAAATAAATTATTATATTTCCAATGAAATAAAATTAAAGTATTTAGATTTTCACTATATTAACAAAACTATGACCGGTTTCAACTCACTGTGGCTTCATCAGATAGATACAAATTAATGAACAGAGTTATTCTTTATATATTAGTCTTATTTCCTACTTAATATTACAATAGGTACAAGAGGTACGTTGGAAAATCCATCGGAGTTGCTTACTTTATGAATTGAAAAGATTGAGTAAAGGAGAAGGATTTAGATCTAATTGACCATTAAGTAACCTACCTGAATTCTTTTCTTTGTTGATTTTAAAATTTCCAATAGATTGAGTTTTTGTCTGTTATTTTCATAAGTAAGTGATTAGAATAATGAGATCTGATTTATGATAATTAAAACTACGTTTGTGCTCGGATAATCTAACTTTGAAATTTCTGAAAGTTCTACCAATATAAATTTTATTACAATCCCCGCAAGACAGTTTATAAACACCGGATTTATTACTTTTATCAATTTTAGATCTGCTGTTTTTGATATGTCGGCCTAAAGAATTATCAGTTCGCAATGCTATATTGAAATTATAATGCGAGAGGAATGATTTTGATTTTAGACTAGGATTACCAATATAAGTTGAGCTGTTGTATTTTGTGTTTGAACTTTTTATATTTGGAAATACTTCCTGGATTGCTTTTTGAAATTTTTAAAGGTAATCGATTCGAGTTGCTTCATAGGTTGCATTCAGTAGAATTTGACATTTTAGATTCCGGAACAAGATCCAAAATTCATTCATTAATTCACAAATAGTATAAAATTCAGTTGCGACAATTGAATAAATTATTGAGTAATAGACCTGAAACTTCAAAAATCAAATCCAAATTTTCCGATCACCAATTTTATGATAGGTTCAGTAATCTTTCAGATGCTAATTTTTCCAAAGATGAGGTTTCACTTCTAGAAAAGGTTTTCAAACACAATTTAGAGTCAAATAACGCTCGTCTCCATTTCGATCTGCTAGGAATTGAAACCGAAATAGCCCTAAATTATTCACCACAAGCTAAACATCTGAAACACTCTTCAACGTTACTGCTTCAAAAAGAGTTCAATAGTTTTCAACCTACGAAATTCGAAAATACAACTTTAAAGTCCATTAAATCTAAGTCCGCATCTGAAGATATCATATTCACCAAAGCAGACAAAGGTCATACAGTCATAGCCTTAAATAAAGCAGATTATTTATTGAAAACCCAAAATTTCATTGAATCAGGTTGTTATGAAGAAATTGATAAAGATCCAACTGATAAATTTCAATCCATAGTAAAAAACGCTTTAGAGTATGCCAAGTCTATAATACATACCAACCAAAAATATAAACTTTTCATTGACAACCCGCAATCACCAAAACTTTACTCTCTCGTCAAACTCCATAAAATAGGGTATCCCATTAGACCAGTAGTTTCATATTTTCAAGCTCCAGCTGCAAAACTTTCACGCTCTCTCATAGACATCCTTCGATAGTACGCTAATTTTGAAATTAAATTCTCAATAAAAAACTCTTCAGTCCTAATAAATAAAATTCAGCACACGATACTACCACCGAACGCTAAACTTATGTCATGGGATGTAGTAAATCTCTTCTCTAGTGTTCTACCTAGTGATACAGTGAAACTCATCAAGAACGCCCTTCAAATTAACAAAGTCAATCCTATAATTCAAGCAGAAATCTTACACCTTTTAGAAATTTCTTTAGAACAAAATTATTTTAACTTCAATGGAGTATTATATAATAGTAAAAAAGGTTTAATCATGGGTAATCCTCTGAGCCCTCTGCCCGCTGAAATTTTCATGGATAATATTGAAAAAACTATCCAAGAACATCCATTATTCAATCACCTTATTTATTGGTTTAGATATGTCGCGATATCATTTGTTGTTTCACTGGCACAAACAGACAATTAGAGTCATTCGAAACATTCATTAACAAAATTCACGATAATATTAAATTCACGTTAGAGATAGAAACAGAAAACTCCATTAACTTTCTGGATTTAACTATTACTAAAATTAACGGCAAACATGATTTTTCTATTTTCATAAGCCATCGCATACAGATATAACTATTCACAGCTCATCTACACATCCTTATCCACATAAATTAGCAGCTTACAATAGTATGGTACATAGACTCATCAATATCCCAATGTCACAAAATAATTTCATAAAAGAGCTAAATATAATTAAACAAATAGCAGTCGATAACTGTTACAGTCCAACTATGATTGAGAACATGATTTCACGCAAAAAAATTTCAAAAAGCAATCCAGGAAGTATTTCCAAATATAAAAAGTTCAAACACAAAATACAACAGCTTAACTTATATTAGTAATCCTAGTCTAAAATTAAAATCATTCCTCTCGCATTATAATTTCAATATAGCATTCCGAACTGATAATTCTTTAGGCCGACATATCAAAAACTGAAAATCTAAAATGGATAAAAGTAATAAATCCGGTGTTTATAAACTGTCTTGCGGGATTGTAATAAAATTTATATTGGTAGAACTTTCAGAAATTTCAAAGTTAGATTATCCGAGCACTAACGTAGTTTTAATTATCATAAATCAGATCTCATTATTCCAATCACTTACTCGAATTAAACCATAACTTTAATGATAATTTAAAATATTACACAATGAAAATAACAGAGAAAAACTCAATCTATTGGAAATTTAAGAGATCAACGAAGAAAAGAATTCAGGTAGGTTACTTAATAGTCAATTAAATCTAAATCCTTCTCCTTTACTCAATCTCTTCAATTCATAAAGTAAGCAACTCCGATGGGTTTTCCAACATACCTCTTGTACCTATTGTAATATTAAGTAGGAAATAAGACTATTATATAAGGAATAACTCTGTTCATTAGTTTGTATCTATCTGATGAAGCCATAGTGTGGTGAAACCGGTCATAGTTTTGTTATTATAGTGAAAATCTAAATACTTTAATTTTATACCATTGAAAATATGTATATCGACTTTCATTAAGTAACGACCCCTCAATCAAATCAATAAATTATTAGTTTGATTTATTATTAAAACTAGTTTAATGGCTTGATTTCGAAATTTAAGGATCTTTTCATGTTCGCCGAATTTTCATTTCTTTTTAAAATCGCATAAAATCGGGTAATTAATATTCAAGCTTCGAAAAGAACATGAACGATATCGTCGCATGAAAAACGCCATAATGTACAATGTAATTCTAGACAAGTACGAAATTTTTCACAAACCATTAAACATTTATTTCAAACATTCTAACCATTAACTTTTTCAACTTCGAAATGGAATTCATACAAACGTCATGACATGAAAACTGAGCAACTACAAAAAGCGAATTCCAGGGACGAAATATTTCCTAACCCATTACTGTATAGTACCCAAAAATATTCTCAGTATCCATGCCGGAACAGAGTTGAGTCACAATTCGCTGTATGTCGGTCACGTAGAAACCTTTTATTATATTCGAAGCTTTTAAACTGTAAAATAACCCACTCGAAGTCGCGCCCCGTAGACAAGAGTTTTAATTTTACAAAGCGAGAATGTCGTTAGGAATTGCTAACGATTTTTAGTCTTCGCACATTTAATCCCACAATGAAACTTCGACCTGTGAAAAAGACGTGTCGCGGAATGAACCATGAGAAAGTTCGTGACCTAATTTTACAGCTCCTTGCTAAAAACTTTTTCATGAATTAGAAGAGGACTACAGTTTCTACTAATAAACATGCTATGGATAAATAAAGTCTGCTCTGGCGAATAATCATTTCAGTGTGTTTCAGTTCAGAGAAGAATATCTACTGTACCATTTATATAAATATTTAACAGAATGTTTTCTTAAAAACGTTGATCGCCATAACTCTCCAGTGTTTCATCTCATTTAAAAAAATTGAACATTTGGTTGAATAATTTTCACAGGACTATCGAACGGATAAACCACATTTCTTCACAGAGTACGAGAAAACACTGTAAAAAATCTTTTCAATTAGAACATATACCGGGTGAGTCAATAAAGCGAGGAATTTCTATATCTCGGAAACTATTTTAGATAGAAGCGAAATTTTCTCTGATTATTCTTTCATAAGTATGTGTGCATTCCTTAAAGTTATTTTCGTACATACAGGGTGTTCCATTTTTGCTCCAGAGACAAACATAGATTTTTTAAATGGCACATCCTGTATTCTTTATCATATTCTGCTTACAATTTGGATGCTCTCTTCAACGATGTCTGCTTTGTGCCCAAACAACTATCGGTAGATTTTAAATTAATTAAAATATCGATAATTTCGGGAATTTGGAAGTTTTTTCAAAAGTTCTCAATTCGCATAATTTACGCATGATATTTTTTTTCTTGAGGTAAAATAGTTGTACCTTATTGTAAATGAAGAAGAAAAAAAATTTTTATACCGAGTAATCCTAGTAACCCGGCGAAAATGAAATTTTTCAAACATGAAAAACTTTTTTTTAAATGTAACAGTCTGTATCTTTTTCACGTGTTTTGTTTCAACTCGAATAAGCTTTACAACGATACTTTTTCCCAAAAATCCGATAGAGCTTCCCAGAAAATTTCGAAATTAGTGTGAAGTTTACGTATTTCTTGCAATAAACATGCCGTTGATAAAATTCAGACGTTGAAATATGCAAATATCAACACAAAATTAGATTCTTTGCTGTTCAATGAAACTTAAACATCAAAACACTCAAGGTGTATCGAAATTTCTTCACAAGAAAAGATTCATTTGCGATATTATCATTTGTGCTAAAACTATTTGAGATAGAACAAAATTTTTTTCTGATTATTGTTTTATAGGTATGTGTGCATTCCTTAAAATTATTTTCGTATATACAGGGTGTTCCATTTTTGCTCCAGGGACAAACATAGATTTTTTTAAATGGCACGCCCTGTATTTTTTATCATATTCTGATCACAATTTGGATGTTCTCTTCAACGATATTTGTTTTGTGCCCAAATATTCATCGGTAGATTTTAAATTAATCAAAATATCGATAATTTCGGGAATTCGGAAGTTTTTTCAAAAGTCCTCAAAAGCCTCATTTCGCATAGTTTACTCATGATATTTTTTTTCTTGAGGTAAAAGTATTGTACCTTATTATCAAATGAAGAAAAACAAATTTTCATACTGAGTGTTTCTAGTAACCCGGCGAAAATTAAATTTTTCAAACATGAAAAACTTTTTCTTCAAATGTAACACTCTGTATCATTTTCACGTTTTGTTCTCACTCGAATAAGGTTTACAACGATACTTTTCTTCAAAAATCCGTTGGAGATTTCCCAGAAAATTTCGAAATTAGTATGAGGTTTAGGTATTTTTCGCAATATACATGCTGTTGATAAAATTCAGACATTGAAATATGCAAATATCAACACAAAATTAGATTCTTTGCTGTTTAATGAAACTTAAACATCAAAACTCTCAAGATGTATCGAAATTTCTTCACAAGAAAGGATTTATTTGCAATTTTATCATTTAAATAGACATATCAACATATTACGTTAACCCAAATACACATTGCAATATTATTGATGCTCTAAATATTTGATTTTATTATTTTATTAAATTGCTATATACACTCTTGAAGATTTCATTTTTATTCGAACGGTATTGTGCTTAGAACGTAAAAATCTACTTCAGAAATTTATTTTGAAGTAAACAGGGTGTCCCAATTTTCTATAAAAAATCTTGCAAGGTTTTTTCAGTTTAGAAGACCATTTTTTTTTGAAGATTCAAGAGCGTCCTAAACTGTGCTATAATGTCTTTAATTAATAAGTTTTTTTGGTGAGTAGTTTCTTCACAATATTTTTTTTCCGTGAAAATTCATGAAAATAGGCTCTCACATCATCGCATGATCCTTCGGCCAGAGAGGATGAATACTTTTTTCCTTTCGTTTTCTTTTTGCCTAAGGATAGCTTTATTGATGAATTGAAATAGATTATCCTCATTTTATACAGGAGTGAAAATTATTGAATATTGTAATTTTAAAAATATCATATCTTGATTTTTTCAAATGGAACATCCTGTATTTTATTATTCATGTCAACGCATAGAATATTGTGCCATATTTTTGCAGAAGTAGCCTTATATTTATCTTAGAACATTTTCGAAATAAAAAATAAACAAAAATAATAAAATCAGAGGTTGCGAAAGAAGAGTTTATTAGTACATATCATTATACTTGATCAGATTTGGTGATATGATCTACAAGGTGTTGAACTATTTCAGTAAGTGTTCGAAATATTGCCCGTTTCTTCGTAGACACAACTCAATCCTTTTGAGGAAGGACGGTTGAGCTCTCGACAACATTTGCGGATTAACTGACTGAAAGGCGTCGACTATTCTCTGTCTCATATCCAACTGTGTTTTAGAAGGAATCTGGTAAACGATGCCCTTAATATAACCCCACAGGAAAAAATCTATACTTGTAAGATCCACAGACCTAGCTGGCCATCTAACAGGACCAGCACGTCCTATCCATTTGTTTGGAAATACATGATTCAAAGGTTCCCTAACCTGATGTGAGTATTGTACCTGTGCTCCATCCTGTTAAAACCACAAATCTTGTCTTATATGCTCTGGTACATCGGCAAGTAATACTTTTTCCTTTCGTTTTCTTTTTGCCTAAGGATAGCTTTATTGATGAATTGAAATAGATTATCCTCATTTTATACAGGAGTGAAAATTATTGAATATTGTAATTTTAAAAATATCATATCTTGATTTTTTCAAATGGAACATCCTGTATTTTATTATTCATGTCAACGCATAGAATATTGTGCCATATTTTTGCAGAAGTAGCCTTATATTTATCTTAGAACATTTTCGAAATAAAAAAAATAAACAAAAATAATAAAATCAGAGGTTGCGAAAGAAGAGTTTATTAGTACATATCATTATACTTGATCAGATTTGGTGATATGATCTACAAGGTGTTGAACTATTTCAGTAAGTGTTCGAAATATTGCCCGTTTCTTCGTAGACACAACTCAATCCTTTTGAGGAAGGACGGTTGAGCTCTCGACAACATTTGCGGATTAACTGACTGAAAGGCGTCGACTATTCTCTGTCTCATATCCAACTGTGTTTTAGAAGGAATCTGGTAAACGATGCCCTTAATATAACCCCACAGGAAAAAATCTATACTTGTAAGATCCAGAGACCTAGCTGGCCATCTAACAGGACCAGCACGTCCTATCCATTTGTTTGGAAATACATGATTCAAAGGTTCCCTAACCTGATGTGAGTATTGTACCTGTGCTCCATCCTGTTAAAACCACAAATCTTGTCTTATATGCTCTGGTACATCGGCAAGTAACATTGGTAGAGAATTTTGCATAAAATCTAAATACATTTCACTATTGAGGTGACCGTCGAAAAAATGCGGCCCAATTAGATATCCATCTACTATAGCGGCCCATACAATCAAGGACCAACGCTGCTGGTGATCTATTTGTCCCATGAAGTGTGGAATTTCCGTGGCGTAATAATGGAAGTTGTTCCTGTTAACAAGTCTATTCTTGTGGAAAGTTGCCTCGTCCGAGAAAAGAACTCTGCTAAACATATTTGCATTTTCCGCTACTTTGTCACTTGCCGGATTGCAAAAATTGATTGGATTTTCATAGTCTTGATTGTTCGGTTCCTGGTGCAGCTGTACATGATATGCATGAGATTTATTCACTTTCAAGATTCTCTGGACGGAAGTTTCACTTATATCTGTCAACTGAGAAATCTCTCTTTGGCTTTTATATGGGTCCCCTGTCCCTGTCAACAAAACTGATAACTGTTCGTCTTCAGCTGTAACCGTTTGTGGTTTTTCATGTTTTTTGTAAGCGATATAACCCGTTTCGATAAATCTAATTAGAAGTTTTTCAAAGCATCTTGCATCAGGATGCCTCTTATCAGGAAGCCTTTGTGCATAAACTCTACCTGCCAACAAAGAATTTCTATCACACTCACCCAGAATAAAAATCAAATCAACCATTTCTTCTTTGGAGAACTTCATGGCAGTCAACTGAGAAAATGGGGTTCAAACCTCACTTTGACTATATTAATTAAGAATAAAATTAAATCAACTAGATTTACTGAAGAGATTTAAAAAAAGTATGAATAGTAGCTACTTCAAATGCCAGAAGCCATTAATGACCTAAGTTATTATTTTTTTTTAATCATTAGTTTTTGTAATATAATTTTATTTACACAACATATCTTCTGTAATTTAGAAATTCGAAACCCAATTATGAAAACTTACGTGACGACAATATATGACATGCTCGATAAATGTGTAACCTTTGACCTGGTTGGTATACGTTAGACCATCAACTGCACGAATTGGGCGTGATGGGATTTGAAACGCCTGAGGGGTTGACGCAGCACTTCGATAAAATATTCGTGTAATGTATTCATACTTTGGACAAGCGAAAAAATCGAACTGTATTCTGGGAATACGAAATGAGAAAGGATCGTGCTGAAATTCGAGAATCGAAATGATTTTACTTTTTCAACATTTGGCGTGCCGATTGGACACAGAACGTTGAAATACTGCATAAAATCAGCCGGTTTAACCTTTTTCGCTAGATTTTAAAGCTGAAATGTCACCTTTTTTCTCTGGAACATGTTTTTCATGAATTGCACGGATTTTACCTTATCCTTTTATCAAAATACCATATAAATGAAAATATATCAAAAATTGCTACGGACAACTGAATTAATAATAAATAGAGGAGTTGCTAGCGTAATCAGCTGATTTTTATGTTAATTTTATAACTAAAGCTTCTCATAAACTAAGGTCAAAAACGCATAGTTACGGATCTACAGAGTGTTATTGCAATTTCGATATTTATGATTTTTAGTTGTTTAATAGGTCCTTCAGTTCACGTGCCAAACAGTCAACAGAATCCACAATATGATATTTTTTCAGAAGTCATGCCCTTTTTGATTACTTTCGATAATTATCTGATCTGATGAATCATATATAGCAAAATCTTTTTTTCAATTCATGTGGAAACTTTTTATATCTTTGTAGTATTTTCGATTCTTCGACTCTTATCGAGATAGATAGTGATTTGAGATGGGTTCCCCCCTTCAGTAGAAATTATTCCCGTTTTATAGTAGTTGTCAAAAATGCTGCTAAAAAACATATTCCCAGAGGCGAAATGATTATATACCTGGGTGGTCAGAGGAATCAAATGTTTTTCATAAGGATTATCAGCAAAATCCTTGAAGAGATAAAGCCTATACACTACTTAGTTTTTTGAATGATAGCAGAAAAAATAAATGGAATGAGTTGATGGATTGTATGAATTTTCGTCATTTTAGTAGAAGTTCCTGGGATTTGTAGAGGAAATTAGGCAATGCTGATGCCGTTTCTAAAACTCCGTCTGATATGAATCCGAATTCTGTAGCATCTAGGCTTGTTAATGTCTTTAAAAGTGTGAAGATTAGTAGATACGACAGGAATAGAATGAAACGAATCTTATATAGAAAGAGGAGCGTCGCTATCACGGTAGAGGATTTATCGAATCTTTTCGAGGAAGAAGATCTAAAATCTGCAATAAAATCTACTAAAGTGCGTAAAGCTCCAGGATTTGATGGCATTTTCCCTAAATTTCTTAAACATCTAGGAAATAACGCTAAAAATGGTTAATATCATTTTACAATGACATACTCAGCTCTGGTAGTATTCCCGTTGAATTTAGAAAAGCTAAAGTTATTGCCATTCTCGAACCTGGGAAAAATCCAGAACTTCCTAGTGTTTATCGACCTATCAGCCTACTTTCTGTTTCATTCAAAATTATAGAAAGACTTTATCAGAGGTTAGAACCAATCATAGACAGAGCTCTGTCCACTTCTCAGGAACGTTTTCGAAAAAACTCGAATTTTTCTGATCAGGTTTTAGGTTTATCCACTTCCATTGAGACAGGATTTCAGGATAAACTTAAAATAGGCGCTGTATTTGTAGGTCTCTCTTCGGCATATGACACAGTTTGGAAAGATGGTTTAGTTTATAAATTGTAAAGTTGATCGAAAATATGTTATCTGATAGAAGACTTCGAGTTTTCATCGGTGAGAAAAGCAGTAGATTTTACACTCTAAATGATGGCCTACCTCAGGGATCTTGCACGTCTTCTCTTCAATTCATTTATGTCTTAGATCCCTAAAACTTCCTTTACAAAGTTTATTTATGCTGATGATATTGCTTTGGTTTTTCGACACTATGACTTCGAAACAATTGAGCAAACACTGATTTCCGATTTAGAAATTCTGAACATTTTCTTCAAAAATGGAGTTTAAGTCGAAATCCTTCGAAAACTGAGGGTTCTTGTTTCCATCTGAATAATCGTGATAAGGATAGGTAACTATGGGTATTCTTCAATCAAACACTATTAACTCATAATTTCACTTCAACATATCTTGGTGTAAAGCTAGATCGTTCTTTGACTTTCAAATTTCATATTGATAAATTATGTCAGAAGTTGAAAATAAGAAACAAAATACTACATAAACTAGCTGGAACTAATTGGGGCGCCGAAGTCTCTACTTTATGAACTACTGCTTTAGCCTTAGTATATTCAACAGCAGAATATTGTTGTCAGGTGTGGTTGAATAGAGCTCATGTCAATAAAATTTATTTTCAGTTGAACTGTTCTATGAGAGTTATAAGTGGATGTATCAGTTCAACTGCTACCTCATGTCTTCCGGTTATTTGTAATATAGTTCCTTCCCATATTCGCAGAAAACTAGCTCTTAAATAATCTTGGAATAAGTATCACTCATTTCCAGAAGTTTTTCCGATAATACACAATCTTCAAAATCCACCTAACCTAAGATTGAAATCTAGGAAACCTATATGGTCGATTGACGTTTTGCGTACACGGGTGAAGGCTGTTAATCTATGGAAAACTGAATGGCAGGGAGTTGATGTTTTCAATAAAGTTCTCATAGAGGATCCTTCTAAAAAGGTTGCAGATTTCAATATAAGTACGAAAAACTGGTGTACATTTAATCGTCGCAGGGCAGGACATAGTCGTAGTAATAGTATGTTGTTCAAATGGAATACTGTAGAAAGTCCGGCATGTGAATGTGGCGCAGCTGAAGAAACATTAAGATATTTAGTCCTCGATTATCCTATTTACCATTTGACGGGTGGTGTTTAAGAAATTCAGACCGTTTCAGATAAACTGGGTAGAGAACCTCAAGTTTATTTAGGAGATTAGTTTTCAATCTTGAGGTTATTATGGGATACACCCCCGAATGGTGCATGAGATGTTCCCTGTTGAAAAATAGCGGAGCATTAGTTAAGTTCTTAGATAAGGCTAGGACTGCACCCACTTAGGGCTTTATTCCAATCATGTATAGATGTTCCCTGTTGAAAAACAGAGGAGCATTAGTTAAGTTCTTAGATTCATGTGAGTTTAGACATATAAGAGCTAAGTATTTCTGATGAAATATTCTTCTGCTGGTTTTTCTTTTTCCATTATTGAAGATTCTTCCTGTCCCAAACCTCCTTTCCTTTCACCCTTGTCTTAGTGAAAAAGTCCTGGAATTCATGGAGTGCAAGATGAGAATGAGAGAATGAAGCTGCTAAGCAGAAATATTTTTTGGTACTCTTTTTGTACACACGACACTAACACAACATAAACAGACAAGATATTACAAGCGCAATAGCGACAGGGAAACGAGTTGTTTCCACAGGTTTTTTTCGATCGTTTATTGAATCATACGCGAGTTCCCTTTCACATTTCCTGACCCCACCTTTAGAGGCAATCATAGGAGGTATGATGCGAGTTTAGATGCGTGATTAAGAAACGGACTTGTTTTTTACGATTGTGTTTTTCTGACACACACCAAAATTATAGATATAAGCATTTATTGTAAATACAATAATTCGAATTTTTGTAAATTTTGTAAACCAGGTTATTATTCATAGAAAAACGACACTCCATGAAAAGTGATGAAATTGACGAATTCGAAAATACTTACATGAAATTTTTCTTGAACTAAGGATTTTGCAAAATTTCAACCTGATTGCTTTTTTCGTTTCCGAAGAAAAATTTTAAATTATAATGTTTCCACTTTGAGAAGCAATATTGCGTAAAAGAGAGCCTAAAAACGAAAGTGATTTGACGAGTCTTCCTCATTTTCGCTGTATTATCATAACCACAAATAGATTAGGAAAGACTCTATATAAGCCAAGTAAAAAATACAGTAATGTATTCGAAACTTAGATGACTTGAAAAATCCATGAATTGCTACTGAATAATCCAATAATTTCAATTTAGCAAACTCTTTGTGATGCGAGAATCATGAAGGATTTCTCACTCTGATGCTTAAGCTTGACGATTAAACATTTATGTAGTATTCTGAGAATATGACTATCCTTGGAGATTTTCTCTTTACAAAGGGCTGTAAACTGTTATATTTAGCTTGAGTTCCATCCATCAATTCGAACACAATCCTTCCTCTGCTAGTTTACGCTGACAATATCATTTGTAATTCTTGACACTTGACATCTCGATAGCACTCGCTTCTAGTTGTACTTCCGAGAGCACGTCTTCAAGTCTGCAGCTACCTAAGAAATTCTGATGAAGCAAACAGAATGAGAATCGTTCCTACTGTCCGTTACTTCATGAAATTGCGCAGAGAATGATTCTTCTCATTTGTCGTTTATAATGCATGAAAGAAGGAAAAAAAGAGAATAACTTTGGGAAGCTGCTCGATAAAGGGATTTGAAATAATATACTTTAATATCTACTTTGACAAAGGGTAGGTATTCAGGAAATATTTTTTTCTCATAATTTGGAATTAAGTGTTTTCTGTAAAATTTCAATGTTTATGAATATCTCAGTATTCATAGAACATACTTTCAAAATTTTATAGTTTTGAATGAATGACTACCATTTATTAGTTAAATTGATATTAAATGAAAACAATATGAATTGAAGTAAGTGGTCGTTACTTGATGAAAATCCATTTTAAATGATAAATAAGAGAACATTTGATATACACTCATTAACTATAATTATAAAAGCGTTTCGACGAAACTGTACCATCATCCGACAATAACAAAACGAGAACTAAACTAAGGTACAACAATTTATATCGAACATTCTGATTCTTTTTTTTTAATTAGCCGCATCAATGCAGTTGATTTACAATTTTTGGAATTTGGTTCATATTTTTAAGGAAATTTGGTTTTGGTTTATGTAGGTACATAGTGAAGTTTTGAGGTTAGTAATTCCCCATCTACTGCATCCAACGATGTATTTACGACACTCGCAGAAGATATATGCTATATTTGAATTTGGGAGGCTTTTGCTCGGTAAAATTCCATTATCAGTAATAAAATACAAGTACTGTGTTTTAAGGAATTTTACTTAATAATTGCGATTCGTAACGCGTTTCACTACACCATAGCTTCTCCAAACGAATGAATGTACAGAAAATAAGAATGAGAATATAAATATATGTTCTTGAGTAATTAAAAAGCTTTTTGGGTTGCTTCTTCTTAAGTGGTTATTTATGACAGGTATATCCAATAAAATTAAGAAATAGATTGCTCCCCGAAGAGATTCAATAGAGGTGAAGAGCTTAAATCGACTTGTTCATTGATGAGTCTACCTGAGTGTTTGTATTTATTGATTTCTAGTTTCCCAAAGATCTACCTTCCAATATTTATTATCTATAAGCAAAATTTCAAACTGTGGGTCGAAAGAGTAATTATTTTCTAAGAGATGATTCGCGTAATTTGAATCTGATTTTTATTTGAAAAACTGCGTTTATGTTCCGATATTCTAATATCAAAATTTCTATGTGTTCTACCAATGTATAAATTATCACAGTCATTGCAACTCAATGTATAAACACCTGATTTATTGTTTTTACCTGGTTTGGTTCTATTATTTTTATATATTTGCCTAAATTATTATTAGTTTGAAAAGCTATGTTGAAATTATTGCTACTCACGAATGATTTCAGTTTCTCACTTGTAATGCCAACGTAGGTTAAGGTGTTGAATTTTTGTTTCTATTTATCGACAGGGTAAACTTCATTCAATGCGATTCTACCTTGTTTTTATTTGAAATATTATTTATTAGTTTAGGATTGTAACCGTTATTTTTGGCTATTTGTTTAATCAAATTTAATTCTTTGTTGAAATTTTCTGGTGATAACGGGATGTTAATCAATCTATGAATAAAACTATTGAATGCTGACATTTTATGTTGATAAAAATGACACGACGAGTTATGTAATATAATATCTGTATGTGACGATGGAATACTGCAAGTGGATGATGCAAAATAATGTGCAACCACACAAAAATTTCCAAAAAATATTCTTGTTTATAGATGAATTAAGGTTTACCAGTTTAGGGTTATTCAAAAGATAAAACACAAGATATTGGTCTCAGAAGAATGAACATTTATTCAACCAGGGTAATTTTCCAGGAAAAAATTGGTTTTAATGTTTTGTTAGGTGTGAATGGTACCAGAATAATTGGTCCCGTGATTTTTGATGGGCCGTTGACTGGCGCTAGATACAATTTATTCAAAATGATATTGAGGGATATTTGTAAAATCTACCGTTGGCGATTGAGAGGGTAATGTTTTATCAACAGGATGATGCACCCGCCCACAACGCAGGAATTGTCTCAAAGTACCTGCGCGAGATATTAGGAGAAAATTGGACTGCAACGAATGGTCCAATAAGATGGCCCGCAAGAGCGCCTGATTTAACTCCGTTAGACTTTTATGTTTGGGGTTATTCAAAGAATTGTGTTCACACAACAGACCCTACTACGCGTGCAGATCTAGAGGCTAGAGTCAGACGAGCCATCGGCAGCATAACACCTGAACAATTGACAAGTATAACTAGAAATTTGCAAAAGCGGATTCAAATGTGCGTAGACAATAATGGTCAATATTTCGAACAATTCTTTTGAATTTTCTGAATTTGTTTTTTCGTCTGCTCATGATTTATTCTTATGGTTCAGATTATATTTCTTGTTTTGGGATTCATTATTGTTGTTTTGGATTCTTAGAGAGAGAAATTGAGTTTTCTTAAGGTATGGAGCTGAATGTACCCTAGAGTTGACTTAATACAAGTAAATGAGTTTATTTCTCAATGATCCTTCGAATGTCAGGGTTGCTTGCTTTCAATGTTCCTTTCCATAGTCTTCTGGATTTACTTACACGAATTGAAATAAAAGAAATTAAAATTTTCATTCAAATTATCATAATTTTGACGCCTTATGGTTCAAAATTTCTTGTTTTGGGATTCATTATTGTTGTTTTGGATTCTTAGAGAGAGAAATTGAGTTTTCTTAAGGTATGGAGCTGAATGTACCCTAGAGTTGACTTAATACAAGTAAATGAGTTTATTTCTCAATGATCCTTCGAATGTCAGGGTTGCTTGCTTTCAATGTTCCTTTCCATAGTCTTCTGGATTTACTTACACGAATTGAAATAAAAGAAATTAAAATTTTCACATTATCATAATTTTGACGCCCAAAATATCAATTGTGAGGTATGGTTGAATTTGGAAAATATACAGGGTGTTTCATTTAAAAATCTTCATTGGAGGCCATTTCCGGCGACACCGAAAGTGGAAAAAAGTTGTTTCAAAAGGTGGCCTGTCATAAACTTGATCGAATCACAAAATTTCAATAAATTACCTGCAGAAATATAGAAATAAAAGGAATGTACCATAATTCTGTGTCACCCGGTATATGTGCTGATCTTTAAACTTTGAGTATATAAATGGTCTGTGTTTTCGTTGTCTATTGAGTTATAGTTATAATATAATATGCATTCAACTAAATTAATCAAAACAATCATGGTGTTGAACCAAATCTGAAAAATCTGTGGTTTTCAGTCATAAAACAACATGAATCTTCAATAGACCAGCACCAAATCAAACAATTAAGACACTTTCAGATTTGTCTAAAAACAGCATAGTGAATGAGAAATTAACTAGACGTCTTATATATTTTTAGAAATGAGAAATACAGCATCCAACAAAAGTTGAAAACCACCGCTATGAAAATCATTTTTACGAGCATATTGTATATTTTCTGTTGGTAGTTTTCGGGTGTTTTTATAACTATTGATTCGGTTTTGTCATCGATTGCAATGACACAACTTTTAAATTGAAAAATTTGAACTACTAATGATGGACGTGGCTACCAAATCTTAACAGACGAAGATGTTTCTACTTTCCAAATGTCGAAATGATGTCATTCTTTTTTTGTGCTCCACTTGACATCCAATTTCCTCTAACTTCAATGAGAACGATAATGAAAAAAGATTCTTTCCAATTTTCTCACATCAACAGAATAACACCTAATACCATGGAATTGATTTTAGTCTCAAACAATTATTGGAAAAAATCACTTTCGCCATCGAAATCCATTTATCATAATTGAATTCTTCCCCCTCAGACGTGAATAGAGTTCTTTAGGCAGAAAATCCACCCTGAATTTATATGCAGTTGAAACTTTCGTTTCTTTTAATGGAAGCTATATAAAATAGACGATTCTATCATCACTGGTTTCAACATCATGAATGTTTACTTTGGAATCATGGTTGTGGAACTTTTAGTTATAAAACTGATTTAAACTTTTATTTAATTGATTTTTTTTTTCTGCTTGATCTGCTACGGACATTGCGGTGTTTGTCATATTGGCAACTCTTGCCTAGCTATTATATCAGACTAAATCTATAATCATCTTTTGAAAGTTAAAACATATTCATGCCTACATGTAATTTATTCTCTGAGTGCTAGGTTTATGAGATTCTGTTTCAACCTTCGGAATTAAGACTAGAAGGAATCCTGTCCTATCAGGAAAACGACCAGACAAATTTTCTAAAGCAATGTCAGAATCATACCCATTCCGAATGTAGCATTCTAACAATTTGAGAACCATTCAACTAAAAAATCTTAATAAGTCCCTGCATTCTACTCAAAAAAGTTGTTGTATGGGAATAGCTTGAGAACAGAAGACGAAAGCTGCGATCTGTTTCCACCGACAGATTTTTTCGGTAGAGGAGGAAGGTCCGTTCCAATTTTGGAGACTATAGCTAGAACGGCGCACAGTGGGGCAGAAAAGCGGAAAAAACTCTCTGGAGAACAGTTAGTCTTATCAAATTGCGGATAGTTTCATTCGATTTTCTAAGGAAAATTACATTCGGATTAGAATTCAAAAAATTGAAATGAACGTACATAAATTTATCATTTTATAATAATATTGATTGAATTAGGAACTGCAATTTTCAATTTTTAAAAGAAATTAATTTAATTGATATTTTCAATATAAACAACAGTAAAGAAAATCATCAAGAGAAACTTGATCGCTTACATAACCATTTGGACTGTTTCGTCACTGATAGGAAGGTATTTTTTAAGGTTCAGGCGTCATGTATGTTATGTGGGGATCTGAAGACTCTAGAAGTTTATGACAAACAATATTTGTAATTTTTATTTCTGCTTTTTTGAGACTCCTCCGAGAGGTAAACCAATTGACAATGTGGCTGCTTCGATAATCTCAGCTCTCTGAATTAACATTTTAAGTACCGTTGAAGGCATATGATACCACGGATATACGGGATGGTCCAACGAAAACATAACACCTCGATTTTCCGGTTTTAAAATGAAAACATGGAGAATCACTCGGACCCGTCGATTTCTAATTCGGGGGAAACAGATTTTTCGATTTTTTCATCCCCGCAAATCCTTAACAGGGGTGAGCACAAACCCCTGATTTTGAATAGGGTTGAGGGGTGTTGCTATACCTCATTTTAAAAATCATATCGAGAAATATCTAACAATCTCGAGGTATGCAATGTTTTTATTTATATGTTAATTTTTTTTTTGGAAAAAATAGACAAACCATGTGTTTGATTTACCTTAATTTCTCGTTAGTTCATCGTGAATTGTCAGGAATGTTGAAACTGTGCCAAAACAACTGTATATTTCTAGTAGGATTAAAATGGTGTATTCCGTAGAGGAAAGGGTGGAAATAAAAAAAATTTATTTCAGAAATAACGACTCTGCGCAATTAACAGCGGCTTTATTTAACGAGCGACATCCTAAAAAATGTTTCCGCTGCTTACGTTGTGCAACTGGTTGCTACTGATTCAGTCGGTGAAAAAATTAGGGTGTATAAAGGAGACGAAGCAGGGGAAGTGCCTATCTTAGGTCACGTAACGATGAATCCGACCCTCAGTACTAGGAAATTGTCCAATGTGTCTGGTGTTTCACGCACAATAATCATGAGAATCTTAAGAAAACATAAGTTTCATCCTTTCAAGATACGACTGATATCTGAATGAGGATGATTTTAATCGCCGACTCATATTCTGTGAAGTGGTCAGTGAAATTATTAACAATAATCCAAACTACATGTTCAATATCTGTTTTTCGAATGAGTGTTCGTTTTACCGTAACGGCACTGTAAACAGGCATAACTGTCGGTACTGGTCAGATGAATATCCATGATTATTTTGAGAAGAGCATACACAGCAATCCCAAAAGTTAAATGTTTGGGCGGGTATTTATGGAAATCACATCATCGACCCTTTTTTTATATCCGGTAATATCACCGGCCAAATTTATTTAGAACTATTACAGAACGCTATTTATCCAGCCCTCGTGCAACTATTGGAGAATGAAGAACACCATGGCCAATAATTTTTTAATAAGGTGGCGCACCACCTCATTTCGTTCAATCTGTGCGTCAGTTCTTAGATGAAAATTTTCTTAAGGCCTAGATTGGAAGAAGGGGACATACTGAGTGGCCACCCAGATCACCTGATTTCGCGCCACTGAACTTTTTTCTATGGGTTCACCTGAAATCTAAGATTTACGCTACTCAACCTGAGTCACTAGATGATTTGCGAATTCGGATCATTAATGAATGCCGTCAAATTAAACCAAAAATGTTGGTGAACGATTTGAGCAGAACTCATTTCACTGCATGGAAGTGAAGGGTGCTATTTTCAGCAATTAATAATCTAATCACAGAAGTAAGTAGTTTTCCACTTTTTTAGCTGCCATTTCGTTAAGGATGAAAATTTTGAAGCGAAAATTTATGGACATATAGTACTCGATGAGATCTTCAGAGTGAGACATCGTAACACACCTCATCCCTATTCAAAATCAGTGGGTTGTGCTCACCCCCGGTAGGGGATCAAAGTTACGGGGATGAAAACATCAGAAAAATTGTTCCCCCTCGAATCAGAAATCAACGGGTCCGAGTGATTCTCTATATTTTCATTTAGAAACAGGAAAATCGGTGTTAAGTAGATATATATTACTATATTCAATAGACAAGTTACTATTGATCAACTCTAATATTACACCAAGTCGGCGAATCAGATTTCCGCTAATTTCGGTAATTTCAGCTTTCACCTTTCACAGATGGATTCCGGAACACATAACATTTTCTCCATTAACCAGCTTATAGAGAAGAATACATATATCGCGGAAGATATTTATTTCACCAAATTATTACCGACAGGTTTTTCCTATTTTTGCTCGTTTTGACTCGTGATGTGGTTATGGACCGACGAAAGATGTTGGAATTTTAACGATATATATATATATATATATATATATATATATATATATATAATATATATATATATATATATATATATATATATATATATATATATATATATATATATATATATATATTTATATCAGAAGAGAAAATCTTTAAGTACTCTTTGGTTTTGTCTTTGCCTTAATCCATTATCTCATGAATTAAATGCTACTTGAATTTGTAATGAAAAATTGGCGAACCAATTTTCATTTAAATATTTCAAAACAATCGTTAGAATCCGAAGTGATTCCAATCAAAAGAGGCATTTTTCAAGGTGATTCTTTAAGTGCTCTTTGGTTTTGTCTTTGCCTTAATCCATTATCTCATGAATTAAATGCTACTAGTTTCGGCTTCAAAATAAAGAGTCTATCCACTGAATTCAAATTAATTCACTTAATTTATTTAGATGATATTAAATTATATGCTGGAACAAGATATCATTTGAAAAGTCTACTTGAGATTACTCTCAACTATTCCAATGATATTCATATGAAATTTGGGCTTTCAAAATGTAAATATCTTTCTATTCAGAAGAGAAAGATCACCTCTGATAATATAAAGATTTCCAATATCGAAATCGAGCCAATGCTTCAAGGAGATACAGGATTTGTTCAAGAGAAGACAATCAACCATAGCAGCACTAAAGAAAATATTAGAAGTTTATATTACATTAGACTTAGAATTATCATCAAGAGTCATTTAACTAGTAAAAACCTTAAGAGCTATCAACTCTCTTGCAGTTCCTATTCCTACATCTTCTTTTGGAATTATTAAATGGTCTAAAACTGATCTAAATGAATTACAATCTCAAACGAGGAAAATGCTTTGTATATATCATAAGCACCACCCTGTCCGCTGTTCGAAGAATTAGACAACCTACACATCTTGGAGGTCGTGGATTTACTGATTTTAATAATCTTAATAGTAAACAGATCTTTCATCTACGTTCCCAGTTTCATGATAAACAGAGAACGTATAAATTACATGATATCGTTGTTGCTTCAGATTGTAATCTTACACCTCTGAAATTGACAATGCAAAAGATAGATTTTGATATATTTGATAATAATTCTGAAAGAGAAAGTTGGATGCAGAAGGAATTACACGGAAAGCACCCTAAAGAATTGAAGAATGATTATATTGATGAAATCGCATCTAATAGATGGTTAGTATCTATATCTATTAGTAGTAATTGTTCGCTGAAACAGAAGGCTTGGCAATTGCGATCCAGGATCAGGTTGTTTTCACGAAGAATTATAGAAAACACATCATCAAGCAAAATATAAATGATTCTTGCGTAGATGTTTTTGTTCTTCAGAAATAGTTCCTCATATATTATCATCTTGCTCAGTCCTTGCTTAAACAGACTATTTAGAAGACATAATGCCATCGCTAATATTATTTATTTTAATCTTGGAATTAAGCATGACCTCATTCAAAAGAAAAAAATTTTACAAATATGAACATGAGATTATTTGTGAAAACGAGAAATATAAACTTTATTTTGATAAAACAATTCTATGCAACTGAGCTGTAAAACACAATAGGCCAGATATCATTCTTTAACATTTGAATTTGGGAGGCTTTTACTTGGTAAAATTCCATTATCAATAATAAAAACAAGTAATGTGTTTTTAGGAATTTTACTTAATAATTGTGATTCCTAACTACACCGTAGCTTCTTCAGACGAATACATGTACAGAAAATAAGAATAAGAATATAAATATAAATGTTCTTAAGTAATTAAAAGCTTATTGGGTTGATTCTTCTTAAGTAGTTATTTATGACAGGTAGATCCAATAAAATTAAGGAATAG
Source organism: Cryptolaemus montrouzieri (assembly GCA_013387265.2). Classification (NCBI taxonomy): domain Eukaryota; kingdom Metazoa; phylum Arthropoda; class Insecta; order Coleoptera; family Coccinellidae; genus Cryptolaemus; species Cryptolaemus montrouzieri. The sequence continues at coordinate 36,469,060 of JABFTP020000103.1, forward strand.
ATTGCTCCCCGAAGAGATTCAATAGAGGTGAAGGGCTTAAATCGACTTGTTCATTTATTAGTCTACCTGAGTGTTTGTGTTTGTTGATTTCTAAAGTTTCCCAAAGATCTACCTTCCAATATTTATTATCTGTATGCAAAATTTCAAACTGTGGGTCGAAAGAGTGTTTTTTCTAGGAGATGATTCGCGTAATTTGAATCTGATTTTCTATTCAAAAACTGCGTTTATGTTCCGATATTCTAATATTGTAATTTTTATGTGTTCTACCAATGTAGAAATTATCACAGTCATTGCAATTCAATCTATGAACACCTGATTTATTGTTTTTACCTGATTTGGTTTTATTATTTTTATATATTTGCCTAAATCATTCTTAGTTTGGAAAGCTATGTTGGAATTATTGCTACTCAAGAATGATTTCAGTTTCTCACTTGTAATGCCAACGTAGGTTAAGGTGTTGAATTTTTGTTTCAATCTATCGACAGGGTAAACTTCATTCAATGCGATTCTACTTTGTTTTTTATTCAAAATATTATTTTGGGATTGTAACTATTATTTTAGATATTTGTTTAATTGAATTTATTTCTTTGTTGAAACTTCCTGGCCATAACGGGATGTTAATCAGTCTATGAATAAAACTGTTGAATGCTGACATTTTATGTTGATACGGATGACACTACGAGTTATGTATTATAATATCTGTATAAGACGGCTTATGGTTAGTTGTGAAAACATGTTTTCCATTTTCATTCGAAATTGTGACGTCTAAGAAATTTATTGAATTATTGCTTTCTATTTCGATTGTGAATTCAATTTTTGGATTTAATGAATTCATATGATTTTCGAAAATTTTTGACTGTAGATCTGTTCCTGTGAAGCAAATAATGACAGAGTAAACTTCATTCAATGTGATTCTATTTTGTTTTTTATTTAAAATATTATTTATTAGTTTGGGATTGTAACCATTATTTTTGGCAATTTGTTTAATCAAATTTAATTCTTGTCTCTCACTTAAGAAGGAGCAACCCAATAAGCTTTTAATTTCTCAAGAACATTTGTATTTATATTCTCATTTACGCGTTTCACTACGCCATGAAGAAGCTACGGTGTAGTGAAACGCATTACGATTCACAATTATTGATTAAAATTTCTAAAAACACAATACTTGTTTCTCATTATTGATATCATTCTTACTGATAAACAGAATCGAAAAACATATAATACATAATAACACATAATAATAAATAATACAAAATAAATACAATGAAAAAAATTTCTAAATATATGATGCTTAGCGACGAGTTAAAAAAATGGAAAATATTTATTCTACCGATTATTATTTCTACAACAGGTGTTATTCCTGGGAATCTTCACAAAAATATTGAGATTTTGGGTTCTGAAGATAAATTTATTTGAAGATAACAGTCATCAAATCTTGTAATATTCTTCGTAGGTTTCTTTCCGCAAATTTAATGAGATTGAGTCATAGGTTTTCTCTTTAGTTTATACCGCTCAGAATCTCATTTTATATTTTATTTATTTGTATATATAAATGTAATATAGTTAGCTGATATAATATCATATTTATATTCAGAGCTATATTCTATTCGATCGTTCATCACTTCACACAAAGAAAACCATGAATGAGTAACACAAGGTCCGTACACTGGATTTTTCCAGGGATAGAGCCTCTGACACTACTCGTTGGTACATTGATATCATTGTCTGATGATGCTATAGTATGTATATGTTCTGGTAGATTGATATATTCTCATAACATTTAACGTTATCCTAATATATAATTATTCCAGTATATGTTTTGATTATAATCATTGCCTGGCAATGGTATTAATTTCCGGGTGGTGGATATATATTTTTCATGAAATCAGTTTGATTGCATGAACAGATATATATGAAATATATATATATATATATATATATATATATATATATATATATATATATATATATATATATATATATATATATATATATATATATATATATAACATAACTAATTTAAATTTTCTTGAAAATATAAATTCACCACCCGGTAATTAATACCACTGCCAGGCAATGATTATAATCAAAACACACACACATATATATATATATATATATATATATATATATATATATATATATATATATATATATATATATATATATATATAGGGTTTTACCCCGACGAGCTGCCCATATATCTGTTCATGCAATCAAACTGATTTCATGAAAAATATAAATCCACCACCCGGTAATTAATACCATTGCCAGGCAATGATTATAATCAAAACATATCCTGGAATAATTATATATTAGGATAACGTTAAATGTTATGAGAATATATCAATCTACCAGAATATATACATACTATAGCATCATCAGACAATGATATCAATGTACCAACGAGTAGTGTCAGAGGCTTTCTCCCGGAAAAATCCAGTGTACGGACCTTAGTCAAGTAACACTGAATGTTAGTCATTAATAGTTTCCTTTGTGTGAAGTGGTGAACGATCGAATAGAATACTGCTCTGAATATAAATATGACAAAATTGTCAATTAATTATATTACATTTATATAAACAAATAAATAAAATATGAAATGAGATTCTGAGCAGTATAAACTAAAGAGAAAACCTATGGCTCTACCTCATTATTTTTTCGGAAAGAAACCTACGAAGAATATTACAAGATTTAATGACTGTTATCTTTTGTAACTGTTCAAACAAATTTTTCTTCAGACCCAAAATCTCAATACTTTTGTGAAGATTTCTAGGAATAACACCTGTTGTGGAAATAATAATCGGCAGAATAAATATTTTCTTCATTTTCCACATTTTTTAATCTCGTCGCCAAGCATCATATATTTAGAAATTTTTCATTGTATTTATTTTGTATATTATGTGTGTCGGGTATAGCAATATCTTTTATATATGTTATTTGATTCTGTTTATCATTAAGAATGATATCTGGTCTATTGTGTTTCACAGCTCTGTTGCAAAGAATTGTTTTATAAAAATAAAGTTTATATTTGTCATTTTATATAAATAATCTCAGGTTATATATATATATATATATATATATATATATATATATATATATATATATATATATATATATTCTTTCTCAGTTTTCAGTGCAACTTATTTCGCTAACTCAGTCAGCTGCTGACAGAATTTTTTTCGTGTTATCTTGGAATTTTGTTAACCTTTATTCGCCGTACAATTTGAGTAGTTTTTTTTAATGATCAGAGTTCTGGTGATTATTTGAAGCTATGACTTATTTTCAATCTACGTTTGAACCTTTCTAAATTTATCCTATGAGAGCTCTTTTCGAGAAAGATTTTAAAATCGAATGTATCTCAAATAATGGAAAATAATCGAAGCTGCTATAACACTGTATGAGGCGATATATGAAAGATCCATTAGGTATGAATGGAAGCGAATATAACTGGCGGTCAGTATATTAGGCATTTAGTATATTAGACGTTTAATATATTAGGCGCTTGATATGTTATGCGTTAAATGTAAAAATGCGATTTCAACGCACTCACCGATCAAAGATGAAGTATAATGGGCTATACAATAAAAATTGCATATACCAAATTTTAGTGGAAAGTATAGTAAGCAACTTATATCTTCTCCATGAATATTTCCGAATAAGGGCTTCATATTTCGTAGGATGGAAATAAGTGAGAGTGACAATTATATTCGGACCAGTCAAGGTTTTCATTTCGGATAGCTTTGTAGCGTTTGTTTCTGACATCTAAGAAATTCATCTTGCTTTTCGAGCCAAGACAGGGAAAAGTTTTATTTGTAGCGTCTCCGATGTTGCATTGCTCGACAGTGCGGAAATTAATGACTTCTGAAAAAGCGATACCAGAGAACGTTAATATTTTATTACATGGCTGCTTTGAGGCCATCCGCAGGGCCTTTGTGCTTTGGGTATTATGATTTAGGCGCATTTAGAAATAAGTTAGTTGTATCATATCCATCATCTTGATATGGGATCTGACTCCATCATAAATTTCGAATGAAATTTCGCTGGCGGCGATAATAAGATTTTCCAGATGCTATTGGAAAAGTCACGCTAGAGATTTTCGTTCAAGTGAGCAAGTTCATGTTCACAGCCGAGGGCGACCAACAGAAATGTATGAGTTATTTTTAATATCCGTAAGAAGATATGGAAAAGCAGATTCCGGAAGGCGCAGTCTGCGGGAATGATGAATGCATATTATTCTCAAATCCCAAACTATTCGTCTTCATACAGAATGAGTAATGTTAAAACACTTTGTTATAAACAGAACAGGTTGGGATTTCGACGATGTGGCTGTCCTATTTTTGCTCGGGAGCATTTCATAGTTTGGAAAAATGAAAAACCATATTTAATTGCTATGAATTATTCCGCACAACAGCAATTTTGATGATTCAGTTATGGCACATGATATTAGCCTAAATTTCAATTGCGATTTCAAATCCGTTGTTAGATTTTCTGTTTTACTGTAGTTTAGAAAATATGCAACAATTGAACACAACTTCTTCAAAATTGATCATCTTTCATTAAGCTCTTAAATTGAAAGAAAACTTACTTTTGTACGATTTTCTCATCCTGTTCTTCACTTAGATATTAGCAGGAAAATAGGCTTGGTGGTTGTGAAGAAATTGTAGTTTGATGCTCATATTACATCCAAGTATTTGAAACTAACTCATTAGTTGTTCAAAGTCTTGGGAATAGTCAGAACTTTACTCATTTCTCAAAAAATTCTGAACAAGTGAAACAAACTCATTCCATACATTTTTCTCAATCCTTATTATAGTTACCGTAAAACTTGTGTCTTTTATTAATGGTCTAATCTACGGCCCATCAAAAATGCCCGCTTTTATGATTTCTGTAATCAGTTTTGGGAGCTTTTGGAACAAGAAAAGCAAACAATTTTCATTTTTGTTTTGAGCATTAACAAATTCTTCCATGAGCCTCAATTTTAGGTACAACGGGGCCAGTATTATGGGATTCCTTGTTACTGAAGGTGGATATATCACATTGATATTTATTTAGAATTAGCGCTTCCTAAGTAGACCAATCCTTTTCAACCCAGTGATGATTTCTAGCTCTACTATCCCACAAGCAAAGAAAACAGAGATTTTTTGTGTAAACACTTTGTTGGCCTAAAATAAAGTTCAATAATAAAAGAAGTAATATGGTTTTAGAAATTTTACTGAATAATTATGATTCGTAACGCGTTTCACTACACCGTAGCTTCTTCACGGTGTAGTGAAACGCGTTACGACATTTAACATTGTTGTTTAACTGTTCCAAATATTTTTTTCAGCACGATGGTGCCCCTTCCTACCATCACTGATTTGAATTTTGGACATAATTGGATAGGAACTAAAAGTGCTCTCAGATGGCCGCCTCGTTCCCCTGACTTGACGCCACTAGATTATTTTCTTTGAGGTCATGTTGAGGATTTACTCTACGAGAGGAACAGGAACAATTTAGAAGAGTTATAACAGAATATCAGGGAATGCCTTTCTTCTGTTAGCAATATTAATATTTACAATGCCTTTCGTAGTGTTTGTTGGCGATGTAATTTATGCATTGAAAACAATAACAACACTTTTGAATATTTGCGATGAAGTAGTTTCCCCCATTTCTATCGTTAGGACTTTTTGTTTCTGTTAAAGATTTTCGTATGTGTTTTTCATTTTCATTTGAAAAATATTTAATGTTTTTCATAATATATTTTTCCACTCGAATGACTTTCTTATTATTCTTATAAAATATTACCAAAGCAACATGCATGGACTCATATGTTATGTAGATTTCTCGGGTTGGCAAGTTTCGAATTTCAAAAAAATTAATGTTCATCTATAATTCGATTTATGAAGAGTAGAAGTGATTGTCGAACTCTAAGACCACAGTTAATTACTATGATATAAATCGAATTAAACCATAGAAATAACCATGGTCTTGAAAAGGATCTTTAAAATCTGTGGTTATTAGTGATGGAACAATATGAATCGTTGATGGGCATTCACCTAATGAATGGAATTGTGGCAATTTCAGTTTTTTTCTGAAAAAGGTATTGAATGCAATAATTGACTACAAGTGCTATGTATTTCTGAAAAGAAAAATTTGTTGCATCTAATAGAGATAAAATTTCCTATGGTTTGTATTTAAAAAAAGTATTTGAATTTAGGAGGCTTTTACTTGATGAAATTCCATGATCAATAATAAAAACAAGTAATGTGTTTTTGGAATTTTTTAATAATTATGATTCGTAACGCGTTTCACTCCACCGTAGCTTCTTCAGACGAATGAATGTACAGAAAATATGAATAAGAATATAAATATAAATGTTCTTAAGTAATTAAAAGCTCATTGGGTTGATTCTTCTTAAGTAGTTATTTATGACAGGTAGATCCAATAAAATTAAGGAATAGATTGCTCCCCGAAGAGATTCAATAGAGATGAAGGGCTTAAATCGACTTGTTCATTGATGAGTCTACTTGAGTGTTTGTATTTGTTGATTTCTAAAGTTTCCCAAAGACCTACCTTCCAATATTTATTATCTGTATGGAAAATTTCAAACTGTGAGTCGAAAGGGTGATTATTTTCTAAGAGATGATTCGCGTATTTTAATCTGATTCTTTATTTGAAAAACTGCGTTTATGTTCCGATATTCTAATATTAAAATTTCTATGTGTTCTACAAATGTAGGAATCATCACAGTCATTGCAATTCGATCTACAAACACCTGATTTTTGTTTTACCTGATTCGGTTTATTATTTTTATATATTTGACTAAATTATTAATAGTTTGGGAAGCTTTGTTGAAATTATTGCTACTCAAGAATGATTTCAGTTTCTCACTTGTAATGCCAACGTAGGTTAAGGTGTTGAATTTTTGTTTCAATTTATCAACAGGGTAAACTTCATTCAATGCGATTCTACTTTGTTTTTATTTAATATATTTATTAGTTTGGGATTGTAACCATTATTTTTGGCTATTTGTTAAATCAATTCTTTGTTGAAATTTTCTGGTGATAACGGGATGTTAATCAATCCGTGAATAAAACTATTGAATGCTGACATTTTATGTTGATACGGATGACACGACGAGTTATGTATTATAATATCTGCATGTGACGGCTTATGGTAAATTGCGAAAACAGATTTAATTATTTTTGTTATAGACTCGATTTTTGAGGAACATTTAAAAAAATTGTAGCTCGTAGATCTTTTGCACTAGAGATACAATTTTTGCTTGAGTGGATAGAAGAAGGATCAAGAAATTTTTTAAGCAATCTACACATGTCAAATGTTTATTGCGTTGTTTTGTATGATTTCTTTCAATTTGGCCTTTTTCAAACAGCAATAACTCAATATTTTTTTTTTATTTTATATAGCCATCAGATAATGCGTCAAATTTCAGATGGAATTGTATAAGCATGTACTATACCCATCTCTTATAGTTCCGAAATAATTTGGGAATATATTGAACTTTGATGATTTTGCAAGAACTAACAGAGAATGCTTTGAAATATTTGAATGAAGTAGCTGAACTGGCTACGCTCACCTGACAGGTGCCTAAGATTAATGTACTTGTCAGTTCGTTCATTCGAATTTGATATTTCAATTAGAATTGTTGGTAATTTGAAGTGAAAATTTTTTAAAAACACCAGATTGATAATAAAATGGCTGATTATTTAAACGAGGATATGTTTAATCTCTTTTTAATTCATGGCGAATGTCAAAAAGTGGTGGATAGAACTTGCAGGCAATTCAATAACCAATTTCCAAATATGGTGCCTATGAGTAAAACAAAATTTCGAAGGATTAGAAGCAATTTTCTGCATTTTGGAGGAACAAAATACATAGAAACAAGAAGAAAACCAATTCTCGAGGACGACGACAATCAAATTAATCCGCTAGCGTATTTTCGTGCCAATCCACGTGCGTCCAGAGTCAATGGATATTGGATCCTTAAGAAACATAACATGCACCAGTATTCTTTTATCAGACTACAAAAATTGAAACCAACTGACCTTCCCAAGCGGCTAAATTTCTGTGAAAATTCATTAATTCGGCTTCAAGATGATGAGACAATTCTGCAATAAATTATAAGGTCTGATGAAGCCAAGTTCAATGAAAGTGGAATAACCAACAGGAGAAATCGACATTTTTGGGCCACAGAAAATCCACATTTCATTGAGGTTATTGATTTCCAAAATAAATTCAGCGTGAACGTTGTTGCAATTTCAATGCATGATTTATTGGCTTATCTCATTTATGAGGAAAATCTTAATGGACAAAGATACCTGGAAATTTTGAGAGAAACATTAGCAAATTTTTAGATGGATTACCCCTTAACATTCTGAGGGATTGCTGTTACCAGATGGATGGTGCACCAGCACATAAAACACGAGCTGTAGATCGGCAGCTAACAGAAGTGTTCGAGGATAGATGGTGGGCTAATCAAGGACCAAATTTATGGCCTCCGCGTTCTCCAGACCTGACGCCCCTGGATTTTTATTTATGGGGCAAAATCAAGAGTGAAGTGTATCTTGTTGCGGTAAGAAGTAAAGAAGAGTTACTAGAGCGCATTAGTAATGCTTTAAGTAATATTTATCCTGAGGAAACTAGGAGGCCAACTCATCATTTTCGTATACGAGCTGTCAATTGTATCGAGCAAATTGGGGCTCATATTGAACATTTATTCAGATCGTAAATTAGTTTTGTCCTATGATGTTTGCTATCATTTATTCGTATTAAGGTAATTAGATTCGATGATTGGTTTTCGCTTAATTCCTACAATTTCTATTCATCCGAATTGTAGAAAATTGCTTCTAATGCTTCGAAATTTTATTTTACTCATAGACGATAAATTTGGAATTTGGTTATTGAATTGCCTACATTTTCTACCCACTACTTTTGACATTCTAAAATGAATTAAAAAAAGATTAAATATCTTTTCGTTTGAATAACCAGTGGTTTTATTCCAAATCTGTTGTATATCTTGGATATTTTCAATCTGAAATAACGACAATTCTTGTTGAAATATCAAATTCGAATGAACGAAGTGACAAGTACATTAATTTTGGGCACCTATCAGGTGAGCGTAGCCAGTTCAGTAACTTGATTCAAATGTTTCAAAGCATTCTCTGTTGTTTCTTGCAAAATCATCAAAATTCAATATATTCCCAAATTATTTCGGAACTATAAGAGATGGTTATGGTACATGCTGCTACAATTCCATCTGAAATTTGACGCTTCATCTGATGGCGATATAAAGATTGGCACGTGCAATTTGGAAAAATTGAGTTATTGCTGTTTGAAAAAGGCCAAATTGAAAAAATCATACAAAACAACGCAATAAACATTTGACATGTGTATATTGCTCAAAAAAGTCCTTGATCCTTCTTCTATCCACCCAAGCAAAAATTGTGTCTATAGTGCAAAAGATCTACGAGCTACAATTTTTTTTAATGTTCCTCAAAAATCGAGTTTATAACAAAATAATTAAATCTGTCAAAAGTTTTGACAGATAAGTGCCAATAACTTAGGTATTTTATGCCTTGCTCAAATGTCGGTTCTAGATGTATAATAAAAAAGGTATCACTACGAAAATATTTCACTTCAATTGGAAATCGCTAGTTATGGCAGCGTATAAAATTTCAGCTCGATATTATAATTGGAACTCAAAAAGTTTTTAACGGACGGTCCCGGTGGATATCCCTGTATATCAGTATTTTCTTATGACGTTGACATGTTCAATTTTCGTCAGTAAAGCGACTTTACAGACAACCAATTTTTTCGCAAATGATGGGCGTTTAAAAACTGTATATATTTGAATATGTCTACTCCTTCCAAAAGCAGGCAATTAGTGAAGCATAATTAAAATCCGTTTTCTACAAACTAGTCCCGCTTCGGTCCAATACAGAAATGCAAATGTCAGTTCTAACTTAAAACGTTAATATATCATACTCGTCAAGCTCTCTCTGATTAATGCAGCTGAAAGGGAAGTCGGCCATGCAAATATATCCTACTCGTTTCACATTGAATGATTTCATTAGGAAATGCGCAGTCCAAATATTATTCTAGTTGAGTCCGGCAGCTTTTCCTGCGGCTTTGATTTACGTCCCAATTTATCCCAAGTGGATCATGTAAAGATACCTTCTTGGTAATGAACGGTCAGAGATGGATTATTTAATGAATGTTGTCGGAATTTAACGAAAACTTGTTTTCCGTTGTTTCATATTTCGAGTCGGATACAAATTGTCTTTGTTGAAGCTTTCTCCGTATCTCCTTGTGTTTAGCTGTAATCCTATTTGACTGGATCCAGGATTGGACCGAAATTTTGTGAACGTCATGGAGTACCTGACTGGAATGTCTAATCAGGAGGGAATAGACATTCCTCGAATTCGGCGTGGGGAAGAATAAATGGAATAATAATATATAGCATTCCGTCTACAGACATATTACGTGTAGGTATCGATGATGTAATTTAATTTGAGAAATATGGGAAATTTAATTGCAGCTGCAAAAAATAGATCAATGAAAACTAATTGTAGATATTGCTAATGGATTTATTTTATGAAAATTCATTTCAATAATGAAAGAATTTATAGGACAGTTCAAGGCAAACATGTAGAACAGACAAGAAATAACAATGGGACGAAACTACTAGACTTTGCGGTAATGAATAACTTATTCAATTGACGAGGCTTTCACGTGATAGAAACCCATTTTCAAAAATACAAGTAAACGATGATTTCTACTAAAATATATTATTAAATGCTCGACGCGTTTTGATACACAGTAGCTTCATCAAGAGCGAATGAATACTACAAATGTATCTTACTAACAAATTTTTATATATACTAAACAGGCAATCCACTCAGAGCTATCCGTATTTGTATTAATGTTTAGGAAATAAATTTAATAAGGGTGAGTTATTTATGTGTACCTGATCATTAAGAATTTCCGGTTAATACCTAAATCTGTTAATTTCAAGTACTTCCAGAAGGTTGAGTTTTATACCTCTATTCTCAGAATGTAGGATTTTAAATTCTGAATTGAAAGAGTGACCATTTTCCTAAGATGATTCGAATAATTTGAATCGGTTTTCCATTGATGAAATGCGTGTATGTTCAGAGATTCTAACATTAAAATTTCCTCTGTTCTACCTATATAAAACAATTGCAATCTGCATTATCAATCTATAAACACCTGATTTATTTTCTTCATTAACTGGAGATTTATAATTCTGATAAATGAACCAACATTTGTTGATATTTTAAACGCTATATTTAAATTTGAATTTTTTTATGTTAAAAGGACTTGGTATTCACCGATTGGATATTATGTTGTAAACATTATTTGCTAACTAAATTTGCATCTATATATCAATTTCAATTCTTTGAAATAATTATCATTAGTTATACTATTGAATTTATTGTTAGGTCTAGGAAATTGATCGAATTGTTCTTTTTATTTTTGGGTGCAGGTTGTTGATGAAATTTTCGAATACAGTGTAATCACCGATTCTAAAGAGAGTAACTTTGAAGTTAGTCTCTTTGATGTCAAGAAGTTGTTTCAAGTATTCCACCGAAAGATCCGTACAATATAATAGATAATTTAGAACACAAAATATGACGAATCCACGAATTGAATACGACATTATGGCTTTATTAGATGTTTGCATATCTCAAAATTATTTTTCATTTATTGATTGTTTTTATAAAAGTGATGAGGAACTTATAATGGGAAACCCCTTAAGCCCTCTTTTAGCAGAAATCTTCATGGATAACATAGAAAAAACTATTCGTTAGCACCCGCTAATATCCTATATTGGTATCGATATGTCGATGACATTATTGTGTGTTTCACAGGAACAAACAGACAGTTAACTGTATTCGAAAATTTCATCAACAACCTGCACCCAAAAGTAAAATTCACTTCTGAAATTGAACAAAACAATTCGATCAATTTCCTAGACCTAACAATAACAAGATCAAATAATAAACACCAGTATTCAATTTATCATATGCCTTCTCATACAGATATCACAATTCATTACACATCGGCACATCCTTACCAACATAAAGTTGCATCATTTAATAGCTATATTCATAGACTCTTGAACACACCGATGTCTAATGATAATTATTTCAAAGAATTGAATTTGATAAAACAGATCGCAATAAATAATGGTTATGATGCAAATTTAGTTAGCAGCATATTACATAAGAAAAACAAAAATTAGCTTCACAACATATATATCCAATCGGGCAACACCAAGACAAAAAATTCAATAGTTTAACATATATAGGCAATGTTAGCAATAATGAGAAATCCTTCTTAAAATTCAAATTCAAATATAGCTTTCAAAACATCAACAAATTTAGGTTCATTTATCAGGAATTATAAATCTCCAATTAATAAAGAAATTAAATCAAGTGTTTATAGATTGGATTGTACAGATTAAAATTGTTCTTATATAGGTAGAACAGGAAGAAATTTTAATGTTAGAATCTCTGAACATGAACGCAGTTTCATCAATGGAAGAACCCATTCAAATTATTCAAATCATCTTAGGGAAAATTGTAACTCTTTCAATTCAGAATTTAAAATCCTACATTCTGAGAATAGAGGTATAAAACTCAACCTTCTGGAAGTACTTGAAATTAACAGATTTAGGTATCCACCGGAAATTTTGAATGATCAGGTAGACATAAATAACTCACCCTTATTAAATTTATTTCCTAAACATTAGTTCAAGTACGGATAGCTCTGAGTGGATTGCCTCTTTAGTATATATAAAAATTTGTTAGTAAGATACATTTGTGGTATTCATTCGCTCTTTATAAAGATACTGTATATCGAAACGCGTCGAGCATTTAATAATATATTTTAGTAGAAATCATCGTTTACTTGTATTAATGAATAACTTGATAATTAAAAACAGTTTCTTCGAACAGGTAAATATACATAAATATACGAGACAAGTAGAAAGTAGAAACGAGAAATCAATAATAGACTACATATTGGCAGAGAAAAGCAACCTGAAAAGAAAAGTTAGAGTGAGAAGAGGAGCTAAAATAGGGAGCGGCCATCTTTTACTAGTAGCTCACATCAAAAAGGAACTAAAAGACGACGGTAAAGAGATATCAGTAAAAAAAGATCGAAGATGAATCGATGAAGGCTTACAAACTCGCCTATCCAGAAAACGCCAAAATTTTCGAGCAAACCATATCAAGGAAATTAGAAACTATGAGATGCAACAGAAAATATGAGCACAGAAGGCTTATGAAAATATTTCAAAAGCACTCTTCAAGATTCTGCTGAAGAAATATGTGGAAGCAGCAGAAAGAGAAATAACGCAAAACAAACGGCATGGTGGACAGATGCAATTAGAGAGGAAGTGAGAATTAAGAAGAGAGCATGGGCAAATTATCTCAACTCTAAAACTATAGAGAAATATGAGTTATACAAACAAGTAAGAAAACGAGTGAAAGATCTAGTCTTGGCATCTAAAAAGAAGAAAATGGGTCGAATTCGGGGAAAAGATAGAAGCTGAGAGCAAAGCAAACCAAAGGCTATTCTATAAAATAGTTAAATCATGTAGAAAGAAAAAGAACTCTGACATTTATAACATCCAGGACAAGAAATACTGATAGAAGACAGAAAAGTAATGAAAAGATGGAAGCAATATTTTCAAGAGCTACTTGGGAGCGGAGGAAACGGATTAGACGATAGTGAAGTTTGCATAGAAGAAGATAGAGACCAAGAAAAGATGACAGAACAGGAATTACAGGAAGCTATAAAACGCTCGAAAAATCGAAAAGCCCCAGGCTATGACAAGATTACGACCGAAATGATCGAGAATATAGGACAATATGGAGAAGACCTTTGAAAATAGATAATAGGGTATGGCAAGAAGAACAAATCCCGGAAGACTGGCAGATTTCAATGATAATTTCAATTTCCAAATCAGGTGACAAACATGAATGTAGCAACTACAGAGGAATCACGTTATTATGCACGGCTATGAAAATATATGAACAAATAAAAGATATGAAGCTGAGGCCAATTATTGAAAGAACATTGGGAGAGACACAAAGTGGATTTCGAAAAGGAAGAAGTCTTCATGATCATATATTCAGCATAAAGATCTTGATATAAAAATCTAACAGGATGAAGAAGAAAATATACCTAGCGTTCATGGACATGGAAAAAGCTTTTGATAGGGTGCCTAGACAAAAATTATGGGAAATACTACGTAGAAGAGAAATCAAAGCAAAAATTATAAGATTGATAATAAATATATATGAAAGTAATAGAAGTTGCATTATAAGCGGAAACAGGAGATCGGAGTATTTCAAGACAACGGAGGGACTTAGAGGGGTGGGCTTATTCATCTGTTGTTTATAATCTTCATGGATGAAAAAATAAAAAAAATGCTCGAAAGAAGTGAGGAAAATCCAGATTGGATACAGAAACAGAAGTATCAGAAGGGTATACGCGGATGATATAATGATAATGGCCAGCAATGAAAAAGATCTTCAGAAAAACTTGAATATATGGAACGGAGAATTAGAGAAGAGTGGTATGAAAATGAACAAAGAAAAAAATAAGGTAATGGTGATTGAAACAGAAAAGGAACACATAAATATACAGATAGAAGGGACCAAAATAGAACAAGTGGAAAAATATAAGTACTGAGGAGTTGAACTCAAAGAATCAATAAAGCAAAATGCTGAAATCAATAATAGAATCGAAAAGACCATGTAGGCATATTATGCTATCAGCAACAATTTCATAAATAGGAAAGATGGGTCAAGAGCCGCAAAAATGAAAGTATTCTCATCTATCTATAGGCCAATACTGACATTTGGATGTTAGTCATGGGTCCTAGATAAAAACTGAAAATGTAAAATTCAAGCTGTCGAAATGAAATATCTATATAATAAGATAAGCGGAATCACAAATAGAGATAAACTAAAGAACGTTGACATACGATAGGAATTGGAAATTGAATCAACTTTGAAATTTATAGAGAAAAGGCAGCTCAGCTGGTGAAGATATCTTCAGAGAATGGATAATACACGGCAAGTCAAACGTATATGGTAGACAAAGAATAACAGAAAGATGAAATATGTGTTTTTTTGTCAATATGCTTTGATTGCCTTTAAGGTCTTGAAGTTCTCTGAACCTTCCTACTTGAGTAAGATGATCGTCAGAAGAAACCAGTGTCACAATGCAAATGTCAGGCATGGCCATCTTTTATCTATTTCCTTACACAGAACTGCTAAATTCGAGAATAGTTTTGAGCATGTCTCTGCCACAATTTTCAATATGAATTCGAAAGTTTTCCATGGCTGCGATACATCATGGTCCTTCAAAAGATGCCTCAAAGCAGAGCTGCTTGAACTACAGACAGAAACTGTGTAGGGTCTTCATGTCAACCATATATTTTATCTTCCTTGGTTTTTGGTGTTTTAGCTTCTTGTTTTGTGTTTGATTTCGAATGAGGTAAGTTGTTTAGTTTTATGGACCTACTTCTATTCGAATTTTAAGGACGAGTGGAAGAACAGCTTTAGCTGAACTCTGTTCCATTTGAATTCGGTGTGTTGTATGTATTTTTATCCTCCGATGCAACATTATTGTTATTATTAAAAGCATTGTTTCACACACTTCAAAGCGATGATGATTTTCCCGAAAATGCTATCATTTCGTTACTAATCGACATTTGATGCGTCTGAGGCACATAACATACTTCAAAATGGTATTGACTGATCCTCTTGAAATGCCAATATGATCAGCAAGATTTCCAATTGTTAATCAACGATTTACAAATATCAAATCTTTGATTTTTTGGATGTGAGCTTTGTCGGTTAAGGTTGATGGTCGACCAGGACGCTTTTCGTTTTCTACACGTTCTCGACCTTTTTGAAACTCATTATTCCACTTGTATACATTTTTTCAGCATAGCCTCTTCCTAAAGGCTTTTTGCAGCATCCGAATGAATCAGCAGCAGAAAATTTATTCCGCAAATGAAATTCAAAGCAAATTTCTTTGCTCAACAAGTGCAGACATTATAAAAATCGGAAAATTTACTTCTTGGAGCTTACAAAACGAAGCGTATCCCAAACACTAGTGAATATTTTGATGTGAACCTTGGCACCAATATCAAAGACAGTCCTACCAACCTAAAAATAAAAGCACTGCCACGAATCCATTCACGCAGTTTAAATTCAAATGTCACCTTACTTTTTCGATACAGTAGTAAACTGCAGGAATTACATTCCTCTATTTTAAAGAAGTAAAATCTGATCAGAAAAGCTCGGAGGAAATGTGACATGATTGAATAAATTTTTTCATCTAGTTCTATCCCTTCTTTTAAATTAAATAGAGTTGGGGATCGATCGAATTCCAAATCATTTTACAGAAAGGAAAAGGAAAAATTTCAATTTCATTGCCCTTAGAAACCTTGAAAATTCGGATAGGCTCGAAGTGAAACTTTTGGGCGTTGCTTCTTTTAATATTCCAAGTTATGAGAACGGTTCGTTCGCATAACTTTCAAAGCTCCTATTTATTACAGTCTCGCGTTTTTTCCAACAGTTGTAACGTTTTGTAATTATGCAATCGGAAAATTTGCTTTCTGCCATTCTCGTCGCAGTCACGCTATGGGGGTATCCGCGAACATTTAACGAAAAACGATAGAAATAGCCCCGTAAGAAGTGGTGTTTATCCACTGAAAAGGGGAAAATTTCAGGTTCGAATGCAGAATGCGAAGTATTAATTTGAATTTTTTCTGGGCTGAAGTTTCCAGTCAGCGAAAACATGTAATTATTTCGAGATTTAGCACTTTTATTGCCGTATGCTGGTTGCAACCAGCTCTAATTTTATATTGAATATTTGACCTCACTACAATAGTAGAAAAGAAAAATGTATTCACTTATTTTCCACAGAATCAGTTTAGAACGGCTAGACCGATACAGCTTTCAAAGTATTCATAATAATCCGAGTTAGTTCTTTATGGAAAAAATGGGAATTAGTAGCCGGAAAATTGGGGATATAGTATCAATTCAAGAAATGAAACATGAATTGAAAAAAGAACAAACCATGTTCACAAGACCAGCCAAACAATCAAAAGCTGCTTCGATCGCGTCATTTAAAATATCTCTTATATTGGTGGAACACAAGAAACCATTCGAAGATGGGTCGGTTGTAAAGGAGGCATTTATTGAAGCGGGTGAGACTTCATTTGGAGATTTTGAAAATAAAACAGAAATCATGTCTGCTATTAGAGAACTTCACTTATCTCCTCCGACTGTCACAAGGCGTATTGAAGTCATGAGTCAGGACATGGCAGATAAATTAAAACATGATATGATGAAATGTACATACTTTTCTTTATAGTTCGACGAATCCACCGATATGACAGACACTGCCCAGCTGTGTATTTTTATTCGGATAGTATTCATTGACATGTTGGCGAAGGAAGAATTTTTGGCAATCATTCCTCTGAATTAATAGAACTAATCTAACCCGTGGCGAAGGTATATATGACGTTTTCTTCAATTTTGTAGAAAACTACAATGTATAAATTAGTGTGCATTATAACCGATGGAGTACCAGCAATGACTGGAGACAAAAAGTGTTTTGTGGCATTGAGTCGAGCTAATGAAGAGTTCCCTTCATTTTCTTATTCCATTGCACTATACATCAACAAGTTTTGTGTTCAAAAGTTTTAAACACGGAGGAAATTATAGACATTGCTACAAAAATTGTGAATTCCATCCGTGCACGTAGCTTGCAACGACGGCTCTTTAAGTTGCAGTTCGAAGATAGGGAGTCAGCTGAACACACTGATTTAGTTCTTCACATGAACGTCAGGTGGTTGAGTCGCGAAAAATTCCAAGAAAGATTTCAAGAATTATTGTCCGAGATAATAGCTTTTCTGGATGAAAGAGGTGATGACACTCAAATGTTGAAAAACGAAAAATGGCTGACTGAGAAGGCATTTTTGACTGACATCACAATGCACTTAAACACCATTAACTTGGAAAAGGAAAAACTAATATTGAGATGATTAGCGCAGTAAACGCATTCAAAAGTAAATTGCAACTTATGATAGATCAACTGAAAAGAAAGGATCTGAAACATTTTCCGTCTTTGAAAGCAAGGATTCGTCAGTTGAATTATGATACGTATGAGGCTGAATTATTAAATATTTTGGGACAATTCGAAATGCGTTTTTATGATTGCATTAAATTGGCAAATATAGAATCAGTTATGAGTTATGCTTTTCCATGTAAAAACATTGAGGAATTGGCTACTGAAATAGCAAGTCAGTTTAATATGAACTATGTTCTGTTGAAAATGAGTTGATGCATTTTATATCAGATATACATCTCAAAGCTACAGTATCTAGTACAAATTTCTGGTGTCATATCTGAAGATAACTATCCGAATGTAAGGCAAATCGCCCTTCAACTGACGGCAATGTTTCGGTCAACTTACTTGTGCGAGTCTGCATTTTCT
This sequence comes from Cryptolaemus montrouzieri, assembly GCA_013387265.2. Lineage (NCBI taxonomy): Eukaryota > Metazoa > Arthropoda > Insecta > Coleoptera > Coccinellidae > Cryptolaemus > Cryptolaemus montrouzieri. Next base: position 36,487,612 of record JABFTP020000103.1, read on the forward strand.
GACATGAAGATAATCAAGTCAAAATATTGCAATCGACTAACTGACGATCATTTGTTATCATGCTTGCGATTACCACTCAGTGGTTGCGTACCATCCTATGAAAAGTATGCTGAGGACATGCAGTGCCACGCTTCAACATCCAAAGTCACTCCTTAGTTAAGTTTAACACCATATGTAAAGCTCGATTGAATTTTGCCAGGGAACATTGCTTAGAAGTTGGGAGAGAGTTTTGATTATAGATAAGTCGAGATTTCGTCTTTATCATTGCGATAAAAGTTTTGTAGTGTACAGACGTCAAAATGAAAGATATGCCGAGTCCAACTTTTCATCTACGTTTTGATGGAGGTTCAATAATGATGTGTTGAGTAATTATTTCGAACTTCCGTACTGAACTGGTTATCCTAAATAACACTGATCAATAAGGTTTTTGTAACACAAAGCAGGTCTTTATTCTTTTCAATGGTTAAATAGAAATACCCTTCTTATAATAGGAAGAATATTCCTAAAGCCCTAACACGTGCCAATTTTCAATAAGATCCTTTCATATTTGCAGGTAGTAAATGAAACGAGCAAACGGTTAGCTGGAATGAAACTTACATCTGAACCGTGTTGTTTACAATACTATACATAAAAATGAGATTATAAATCAGTCTTTTGTTGAGTTTCGAATTGGGAGATTCACTGTGTGTATACAATTAGGTGTTTTAAGTACGGAAATGTCGGGACAAACGCGCCGCAATTGTAAAATTTCTCCTGACATATTTTGTTATACTTGTGGAGAATTCGTGGTGAAATCACAAGCCAGGCCATCTTCGAGCGTACTTCTTATATTTTGATGTTTCAATTGGAGATGAAAAGTTTCAGTAATGCCTATGGTACGGCGAGAAGTGACTAATCATTTAGACCATTGCTTTTTGTGCTTGACAAAGGCTGAAGGGTATTCCAAAAGGGCAAAGCGCAAGATGAACGATCCAAATATTGTGTCGGCCATGCAACTTGTTCCTCATAATGCAGATTTATCAGTACAGATCGTACCTTTAAATCAGCAAAATGTTGTTTTGAAAGATAATGGAGACAATGCTTCATCAGGCAGCACCTACGAACTGTGCACCGACCCCACTTTTACAACAGGTTCCAGTTCCGGTGGGTCACATTTCATTGTTCAAAGTGAGTTAAATGATTTATAACGTGATTTGGGGTTATCAAAGTCACAGTCAGAACAGGTTCCCGTCTTGAAGGAATGGAACTTATTAGCCAATGAAACGTAAATTACGAATTTCACAAAAAGACTTGCTGGGTCTTCTGCATTTTGCAGTATAGAAAATATCGTTGTGGTAGTGTTCAGATATTGATGATTTAATGCAGCAACTTGGTATTGACCATTCCTCCCTGAGTGGCGTTTATACTGGGTGATTCACCAGTGGCCCGGTGCTCTATAGCTCGTACACTCTTGAAGATTTCGTTTTTGTTCGAACGGTATTGTATTTAGAAAGAAAAAATCTACTTCAGCAATTTTCTATAAAAATATTCTTGGAAGGTTTTTTCAGATTGGATGACCACTTTTTTGTTGAAGATTCAAGAGCGTCCAAAACTCTGCTATAATGTCTTCAAGTAATAAGTTCTTTTGGTGAGTAGTTTCGGCACAATATTTTTTTTCCGTAAAAATTCATGAAAATAGGCTCTCACATCATTGCATGCTCTTTCGGCCAGAGAAGATTAGTACTTTCGTTTTTTTGCCGAAGGATAGTTTCATTGATGAATTGAAATAGATTATCCTATTATCATTTTATACAGGAGTGACTCAAAAAACTATTGAATATTGTAATTTTAAAATATCATATCTTGATTTTTTCAAATGGAACATCCTGTATTTTACTATTCATGTCAACGTATGAAATATTGTGGCATATTTTTGCAGAAGTAACCTTATCTTTATTTTCGACAATTTTCTAAATAAAAATAATAAACTAAAATGATAGAAACATAGGTTGCGAAAAGAAGAGTTTATTAGTACATATCATTATACTTGATATTTTGAGGTGGTCGTGTATGAAATACGTAATATATTGGTTTTGGTGAGATGATCTACAAGGTGTTGAACTATTTCAACAAGTGTTCGAAATGTTTTCCGTTTTTTTATAGACACAACTCAATCCTTCTGAGGAAAGACCGTTGAACTCTCGACAACATTTGCGGATTAATTGACTGAAAGCCGTCGACTATTCTCTGTCTCATATCCAACTGTATTGTAAAGGGAATCTGGAAAACGATGCCCTTGATATAACTCCACAAGAAAAAATCTAGACTTGAGGTCCGGAGACCAAGCTGGCCCTCTAACAGGACCACCACGTCCTATCCATTTGTTTTGAAATACACGATTCAAATGCTCCGTAACCTGATGTGAGTAATGTGCTCCATCCTGTTGAAACCACAAATCTTGTCTAATATGCTCTGGTAAATTGGCAAATAAAATTGGTAGATGATTTTGCAGAAAATCCAAATAAATTTCACTATTGAGGTGCCCTTCGAAAAACTGCGGCCCAATTAGATATCCATCTACTATAGCGGCCCATACATTCAAGGTCCAACGATGCTGGTGATCTATTTGTTTCATGAGGTGTGGATTTTCCATGGCGTGATAATGAAAATTGTGCCTGTTAACAAGCTCATTCTTGTGGAAAGTTGCCTCGTGATAGAAAAGAACTCTGCTAAAGATATTTAGATTTTCCACTACTTTGTCACTTGCCCAATTGCAAAAATTGATTCGATTTTCATGGTCTTGATTGTTCAGTTCCTGGTGCAGCTGTACATGATATGCATGAAATTTATTCACTTTCAAGATTCTGTGGACGGAAGTCTGTTAACTGAGTAATCTCTCTTTGGCTTTTATATGGGTCCTCTGTCACTGTCAACAAAACTGATTATTGGTTACCTTCAGCTGTAGCAGTTTTTGGTTTCTCATGTTTTTTGTAAGCGATATTACCCGTTTCGATAAATCTAATTAGAAGTTTTTCAAAGCATCTTGCATCAGGATGTCTCTTATCAGGAAACCTTTGTGCATAAACTCTACTTGCCAACAAAGAATTTCTATCACACTCACCCAAAATATAAATCATATCAATCATTTCTTCTTTGGAGAACTTCATGGCAGTCAATCTAGAAAATTGGGTTCAAACCTCACTTTAACAATGTTTAATAACGAAACACTGATACCTTCACCATGTAAAATGCAGAATATGATTTAGGTTACTTCTGCAAAAATATAGCACAATATTTTATGCGTTGACATCAATAATAAGATACAGGGTGTTCCATTTGAAAAAATCAAGATTTGATATTTACAAAATTACAATATTCAATAAGTTTGAGTCACTCCTGTATAAAATGAGAATAATCTATTTCAATTCATAGATAAAGCTATCCTTGGGCAATAAGAAAACGAAAGAAAAAAGTATTCATCCTTTCTGGCCAAAGTAGTAGGCGATGATGTGAGAGCCTATTTTCATGAATTTTTACGGAAAAAATATTTTGACGAAACTACTCACCTAAAAAACTTATTACTCAAAGACATTATAGCAGAGTTTAGGACGCTCTTGAATCTTCAACAAAAAGTGGTCTTTCAATCTGAAAAACCATCCAAGATTTTTTTATAGAAAATTGAGACACCCTGTTTACTGCAAAATAAACTGCTGAAGTAGATCCTTACTTTCTAAATACAATACCGTTCGAACAAAACTAAAATCTTCCAGATCTTCAGAGCACCGCGCCACTGGTGAATCACCCAGTATATAGATTCGTACGTATACAGTTTAAAAGTTGTGTTATTGCATAATGAAAATTTAAAACCCTTTATATCAGTTATCCTTTCTGTGACGATGAAAGAAAGTTAGGATGCGTGTTTTGGATAAAATAAACTACAAAAATAATAAGTGATAAATATGTGGTGACTTAAAAGATATACGAATTTTAGTGGGACTTCTGGGAGGATTAACATAGTATTTCTGGTTTCTTTATCTAAGAGACAGTCGTGAAGTAAATCAGCATTATATAGCGAAAGTTTGGCCAGAAACAAATGAGTTTCAACCGGAATCTTTAAATGTTAAGTTTAGACCTCTTGTAGACCCCAAAAATGTCCTTCTGTCTCCTCTTCATATTAAACTTGGGCTGATGAAGAACATTGTCATAGCTATGAATAAAGATGTCGATGGATTAAAAGATACTTAAAAGAAGTCTCTCCCAATTTAAGTGATGCCAACTTGAAGGAAAGTATTTTTGTTGGACCACAAATCAGAAAATTGCTGGACCATGTTAATTTTACAGAAAAGCTAACCAGTCAGGAACTCCGAACAAAAACTCATTCGTTAGTGTTGTAAGAGGATTGTTGGGCAACAATATGGATGTGAACTGCCAACAGTCGATTAGTGAACTGTTGGAAGCCTAAAATCACTTGGTTCGCGCATTTTATTAAAAATTCATTTCTGCCATTCACATTTGCCATTTTTCCTGAAAATTTGGGAACTGTCAATGCAAAGTACGTTTAGTGGGTGTAAATTCAAATAAATTCAATATACACTATTAAAAAACTTAAATATTGTAACATCAAATGTGGTTCTACTGTAATAAATGTAACTAGAAAATCTTACGTGTTACAACTTCTTTTTCTCGTTTTTGTATTTGCATACATCCATTCTACCATGATATGCTATTCAGGCTTATGTTACATGCACAATAATTTTTTTATCGGCTGGAGTATTGAAACCCTAAGTGCTCAGAGGTACGTCACAGACATTTTAAAAGAAGATGTTGTACTATTCTTGGCAAACATGTACAAAAACTTTTATTTCATGCATGATAACGCCAGACCCCACCAAGTTCATATCGTTAAGAACTTCCTTCAAGATCTCGAAATCACTTCAATGAAGTAGCTTCCACGAAGTCACCAAGATCTCAGTCATATAGAAGATGCCTGGGCAGTTTCAATAGAAGATTGAGAAGCCAGCAACCGTGAGGTTCGGAAGAAACTGATCGGAATTCAGTACCAAATTGATAAGAATGCGATGAAATTATTGATTTTGAGTATGAATCGTAGATGTCGTGCAGTAATTCTCGCCAGGTGTTTAAATATTCGGTATTAACAGGTTTTTGGGGATTTTGATTTTTTCCATCTTACATTATTAGTTTCATTTCAATATCCATTTGTACTTTTTTCATCTGGATTATTCTCAAACAAGCCTTAGTGCTGGTGCATTACTGGAAAAATAGTTCCGCAATATATCTTAGCTTCTTCATAAAAAATTTGAATTTTCCATTCTGTGCGATAATTTCTTGGTGTAGTGAATAATGAAGCAACTCATTTTTTTGTGTTAAGATTTCTCATCAATAATGTTAATCGCGTTCTATGGTTTCTCAAGTTTTATTTATTTTTGTAATTTTATTATTAACTCTGGTTTTTCCAATCATAGAGAAATCGATTCACCAGAACACATTATCCCTAGAGTACATATCCTATTTAATTGTGCTTTTCCAGCAACATTTGGCTTGACCTATATATTGTTCAGCAGCTCCTGGTTCTGATGTATCACAATCAAAATTGCGGTTCAATTACAAGAGCCTTGAAATCTGTCTAATACTGTATTTTTGTTCATCAGCAACAGCAACTACAGCTTCCTCTTGTGCATTGAGAGATTTTTGGAGAACGAAGCTGGTCTTTGCAACAATATAGGTTTCGATTCAAAATGAGAAATTTAATAGGTTTCATTTTTCTCCATTACGTACGAAACAAAAACTTAAGGAAATTTATACAATTTAGTTCTTATAGAATGATATGAGAGTCAATCATACTATTTTAAGTAACCTTGCTGAGCTTTCGTTTATCTTTTTATATTCATATAGATATATATATATATATATATATATATATATATATATATATATATATATATATATATATATAGGGTTTTACCCTGACGAGCTGCTCATATATCTGTTCATGCAATCAAACTGATTTCATGAAAAATATAAATCCACCACCCGGTAATTAATACCATTGCCAGGCAATGATTATAATCAAGAATATATCAATCTACCAGAATATATACATACTATAGCATCATCTGACAATGATATCAATGTACCAACGAGTAGTGTCAGAGGCTTTCTCCCCGGAAAAATCCAGTGTACGGACCTTAGTCAAGTAACACTGAATGCTACTCATTAATAGTTTCTTTTGTGTGAAGTGGTGAACGATCGAATAGAATACTGCTCTGAATATAAATATGACAAAATTGTCAGTTGATTATATTACATTTATATAAACAAATAAATAAAATATGAAATGAGATTCTGAGCAGTATAAACTAAAGAAAACCTATGACTCTACCTCATTATTTTTTCGGAAAGAAACCTACGAAGAATATTACAAGATTTGATGACTGTTATCTTTTGTAACTATTCAATCAAATTTTCTTCAGACCCAAAATCTCAATACTTTTGTGAAGATTTCTAGGAATAACACCTGTTGTGGAAATAATAATCGGTAGAATAAATATTTTCTTCATTTTCCACTTTTTTTAATCTCGTCGCCAAGCATCATATATTTAGAAATTTTTTCATTGTATTTATTTTGTATATTATGTGTGTCGGGTATAGCAATATCAATTGTATATGTTATTTGATTCTGTTCATCATTAAGAATGATATCTGGTCTATTGTGTTTTACAGCTCTGTTGCAAAGAATTGTTTTATCAAAATAAAGTTTATATTTGTCATTTTCACAAATAATCTCAGGTTCATATTTGTGAAATTTTTTCTTTGGGAATTAGGTCATGTTTAATTCCTAGATTAAAATGAATAATATTAGCGACGGCTTTATGTCTTTCTAAATAATCTGTTGAAGCAAGGACTGAGCAAGATGATAATATATGAAAAATTGTTTCTGAAGAACAGAAACATCTACGACAAAAATCATCTATATTTTGTTTGATCATGTGTTTTCTATAATTCCTCGTGAAAACAACCTGATCCTGGATCGCAATTGCCAAGCCTTCTGTTTCAGCAAACAATTCTCCAGATACTAACCATTTATTCGATGCGATTTCATCAATATAATCATTTTTCAATTCTTTAGGGTGCTTTCCGTGTAATTCCTTCTGCATCCAACTTTCTCTTTCAGAATTATCATCAAATATAACAAAATCCACCTTTTGCATTGTCAAGTTCAGAGGTGTAAGATTATAATCTGAAGCAACAACAATATCATGTAATTTAGACGTTCTCTGTTTATCATGAAAATGGGAACGTAGATGAAATATCTGTTTACTATGAAAATTATTCAAATCAGTTAATCCACGACCTCCAAGTTGTCTAGGTAGTGTAACTCTCTGAACAGCTGACTTTGGGTGGTGCTTATGATATTTACAGAGCATTTTCCTCGTTTGACATTGTAATTCATTTAGATCAGTTTTAGACCATTTAATAATTCCAAAAGAAGATGTAAGAATAGGAACTGCATAGGAGTTGATAGCTCTGAAAAGGTTTTTACTAGTTAAATGACTCTTGATGATAATTCTAAGTCTTTTGTAATATGAACTTCTAATATTTTCTTTAGTGCTGCTATAGTTAATTGTCTTCTCTTGACAAAATCCAAGATATTTATATGTATCTCCTTGATGCATTGGCTCGATTTCGATATTGGAAATCTTTATATAATCAGAGGTGATCTTTCCTTTTTCAATAGAAAGATTTTTACATTTGGAAGCCTAAATTTCATATGAATATCATTGGAATAGTTGAAAGTAATCTCAAGTAGACTTTTAAATGTGATCTGGTTCCGGCATATAATTTAATATCATCTAAATAAATTAAGTGACTTAATTTGAATTCAGTGGATAGACTCTTTATTTTGAAGCCGAAACTAGTAGCATTTAATTCATGAGATAATGGATTAAGGCAAAGACAAAACCAAAGAGCACTTAAAGAATAACCTTGAATAATGCCTCTTTTGATTGGAATTACTTCGGATTTTAACCATTGTTTTGAAATATTTAAATGAAGATTGGTTCTCCAATTTTTCATTACAAATTCAAGAAAAAGACGAAGTGTCTTATCAATTTTATAAATTTCCAAAATTTCTTGAAGCCATGAATGGGGAGAACTATCAAAAGCCTTTTGGTAATCAATGAAGGCTGTATGAATGTATGAATATTTCTCTTCTTAGTTTGAGCTTGATTCAAAGCAACAGAATCAATTACAAGTTGCTCTTTAGTGCCAAGGTGTTTTTCTACATCCTTTTGTTGTTCGAAAAGAATATTATAATTCTTCAAATGTGCATAAATTTTTGGGTAATACATGCAGTTAGAATTTTATATATTGTTGGAAGGCAAGTAATTGATCTATATTGAGACGGATCAATAGTATTATCACTTTTCGGTTTTAAATAAGTAATAAATAAGTAATTCCTTATATATATATATATATATATATATATATATATATATATATATATATATATATATATATATATATATATATATATATTTTCTTCATTATATTTCTGAAATTTATTCTTCGAAAAGAGTGAAACACATAGTACAATAAGTACCGAAAATTTGGGATAAAAGTCGTAATCGTAAATAACCAACTAAAATTGCAAAGCATTCAACAGTATATTTTATCTGTTCAGTCAGCATCAAGATTATTTCTTCTCAAAGTTCCCGGTGAAAGGAATTGCCGACACTACTAAAACTGTAGAGAACAGCGTGACCCTTGCAGACTAAGCGCAAAATTCAATTCATACTCTCTTACGTTAGCAGTAATTAAACGGAGAAATTAATTTTCCAAGAGCATCCAATGCGAATGACGTGCAATTAAAACCGCCATAATAATTCATACGAAATTTAATTTCGTTTTCATCAACGGAAATATGAATGTGTCGTATGCCCGCCACGTCGTTAAATTCATATCAGAAAATTAATACTTACCATTATTTCATATTTTAAATAAATTCCAATCGGAGAACAAGTAAACTAATGGAAAACGTCCCTTAATCTTAAACACATTCATGTCATAACTTTGTCAGACGTGTCGTGGTCTCAGCATGCGGTCAGAAGCGCGTATCGGGCACACCTCCCTGGCCGTATGCATGTTGCTATACCAGGGCCCTCTCGATCCTGCTGGCTATCCGGGCCAAAACAAATTCACAGCAGTTGTCCATGCCAACGTGATCTAGTGTATGCACATGAACGGTCGAGTCCCGATAGTCCGATGTTCACGCGAAACACGTTACAGCAGCGTTAGTTGCGTTTTCGCATCACTTCGCGCTCTATATTGATCTCTGTCCCACTATTTCACCTGTGAGAACTCGCAGCGAGCTTCCGGAGGTCTTGCGTTCCGTGCTGAGGACGTAGCAACAATGACGCCCCTCCACCGAAGCGACAAGCTATAGAACGGGCAATCGTGCGCCCTCAGAGAAAGGACGCAGCTCGTCCTGCTCCTTCTGACTCGGTTACCTAGAAATTCATTTTTCATCGTTACGTATTTACAGTTTATGCCGTCTATCCCACTTGACTCGGTCAATTATTCTCATTTTTGGGGGCCCCGTGAAGACTCCTGTACTTGTTATTGATGTCCATTCGGCCTTTTCTCGACTGTATATTTATTCTTTCTGAAGAATATTCAAATTTGTTCCTTTATCAAACATGTCAGATTTTTTTTCGATAGACAATATTTAATTCGAAATCCTCAAAATAACGGTCCTACATACGTAGTCTGTTTAAAAATATCGCAAATGTTGGTTTTTTCAAGTAGGTCTCAATTTGAATTTGGGAGGCTTTTACTTGATAAAATTCCATTATCAATAATAAAAACAAGTAATGTGTTCTTGGAATTTTACTTTATAACTATGATTCGAAACGCGTTTCACTACACCGTAGCTTCTCCAGACGAATGAATGTACAGAAAATAAGAATGAGAATATAAATATGAATGTTCTTAAGTAATTGAAAGCTTATTGGGTTGATTCTTCTTCGGTAGTTATTAATGACAGGTATATCCAATAAAACTAAGGAATAGATTGCTCCCCGAAGAGATTCAATAGAGGTGAAGGGCTTAAATCGACTCGTCTCAATTCACACACAACCAAATTTATATGGAATCACCCGATATTTTGAATATTACCTCTGGGATTTTGGAAATTTTGAAGATTGTTGTTATGGACATCACCACAACATACAAATGCCAGAATAGTCCGAAACCAGATCGATTTCATTATGATAAACAAAAGATTCCACAACTCAGTTCGTAATGTGAAAACCTATCCAGGAGCCGACATTGGCTCAGACCGTAACCCTGTTATAGCTACAGTGAGACCGAGATGGAAAGTTAATAGAAAGCCAAAACCCCCAAGAAAACCAGAAGTGGGACACAATAAAACAAACAGTAAGTCAAGAACTGAACGAGCACCTCGCAAATGTCTCTCGGGACTCTGCCCTTACCACTGATGTGGATAGCATGTGGAAAACTATAAAAGATATCTTGAATAGAACCGTAGAAGCAAATCTAAAACCAACTCCCAAAAGAAACAGGAGAGAATGGATGACAGAGGAAATCTTAAATCTGATGGACTCACGGAGAGAATACAAAGCTGCTGGTAACCTGAATAAATACAGACATCTTAACAGAATAATCCGCAACAAAATAAAACGTGCTAAGGAGAAATGGATAGAGGATAAATGCTCGGAAATAGAGGAACTACAACGACGCCATGACCATTTCAACCTACATAAGAAGGTGAAAGAATTCACAGCGACGAACAGGAAATTCATCCGAAAGTAGAATATGCGATAAAACAACTCAAGGCAAACAAAAGCCCAGGGCCAGATGAAATTTATCCCGAAATCTTAAAACTAGTAAGCAAAGAAAACACCGACCTGCTTGTCGCTCTCTATAACCGCATTTACGAAACTGGCAGAATACCTCAAGAATGGTTAGAATCGATCTTCATACCATTGCCGAAGTAAACAAATCCAAAAGATTGCGGAGACTTTCGTCTAATAAGTTTAATGAGCCACGCATTAAAGGTCCTACTTAAAATAATTCATAACCGCATTTCTAGCAAGTGCGAAACGAACATTGGAGATGACCAGTTTGGCTTCAGGAGCGGAATGGGCACGAGAGAGGCTTTGTTCAGCTTACTGGTACTAGCGCAGAAATGCTATGATCAACAACGAGACATCTTCATCTGCTTTATAGACTTCGAAAAAGCATTTGATAGAGTGAGACACGATCTGCTGATGGAGTCGCTTCGCGGCGTGGGCCTAGACGGGCAGGACATTACTCTGATACAGAACCTTTATTGGAACCAGAGAGCTAGAATCAGAATAGAGGGATCCATATCCGAGCAAATCGGAATCGGCAGGGGAGTCAGGCAGGGCTGCGTCTTGTCCCTTTTGCTGTTCAATCTGTATTCAGAGCTAATATTTGACAGATGTTTAGCAGATATCTCAGAGGGAGTCAAAATTAACGGCGTAAACATAAACAGCATCAGATACGCTGACGATACTGTCTTAATCGCTGACTCGGATGAGGGTCTACAGCGACTCCTCAACAGCGTTAGCAATACCTGCAATGAGTTCGGTATGGAAATAAACTTGAAGAAAACCAAGGTAATGATAATCAAAAAGTCAAAGAATGTTCCACAACCAATCCAAATAAACGGAAAGATATTAGAAGAAGTGGATAGGTTTCAATACTTGGGATGCTGGATAGACAACAAACTAGATCCAGACACAGAAATAAGATGGAGGATAGAAGAAGCCAGAAACTATTTTGTACGACTCAGAAAGCTCCTCTGCGACTCACGAATCAGTCTCGACCTGCGTTTAAGACTCTCAGAATGTTATGTATGGTCTACTCTCTTGTACGGAGTCGAAACATGGACCCTAAAAACACAAACAATCAACAAACTAGAAGCTTTCGAGATGTGGACATATCGCAGAATTCTCAAAATACCATGGACATCGCATACCACGAACGAACAAGTCTTGCGCAGGATTGGAACAGAACGAGAACTATTCAAACTAGTAAAAGTCCGTAAAACTGCATACCTAGGTCACATCCTGAGAAACGACAAATATCGTTACGCACAGCTCATCATCAAGGGAAAGATCGAGGGCAAACGGGGTCTAGGACGGAAAAAACTGTCATGGCTGAGGAACATAGTCAGTGGACTGGCATGAACTTCGAAGAGCTCATCAGAACCGCTGAAGACAGAGAGAGATTTGCCGTTGTGATATCCAACCTTCATGGATGGAGATGGCACGTCGAGAAGAAGAAGGATTGTTCGAATTGATCTTTTTCGAGATATTTCAGTTGAAAAAAAATAAATTAAGGTTTATTTTGAGAAAGAAACAAATAAAAGAAAATAAGACTCTCCGCGTGTAGTAAATGAATTGAAAATTAGTTTCTTATGAAGTAGGTGTTTTATTCTCGAACTCAGTAGCTTGTTTTACCTCTTCTCGCCCTGACATAAGCCTGAATCTGTCTAGGTATGCTTTGGATAAGGTTTTCGACCTCTTCTGGGATGATATTCTGCCACTCTTCTGTGGCGGCTTAGATGAGCTGTTAAGGGTTTCTTGGATTATCCTGGCGCGATCTAATTTTCGTTCTTAGATTATCCCATAAATGTTCTGCAGATTAGGTCTGAAAAGCAAGCTGGCCAGTCCAAAACAGCGTTTCAATATAATATCGCGTGAGGTTGCTGGTAGAGAATTAAACTCTATTTTACTAAATTTCAGATTAATTGTTCAAAGTTATTTCCATTCACTTCTAGACATAGTTCTACTCGACGCATAACACCCTGTGATGTCGCTCGCCTCAGTTCCTCCACATCCAACTGCATTTAAGCGTTTTGCAGTCTATTATGCAAATCCTATCTTCAAGTCACAGGTTCAGAATAACTTTTATCTTTCAGCGTTCCCCAAAAATGAAAATCCATAGGCATTAGGTCAGGTGACCTTGGAGGCCAATCAATCTTATCAGTTGAAATTCGATGAATCATTTTCATTTGTGCGATAAGCTGGTGCTCTATCGAGATGGTAGCAATAACGCCCTGATTCAGCTACTGATCAAGAGTTAACGAAGTCACTTACTACCGTCCTCAAAATCTCCATATAAAGTTCACCACGTTTTCATCATACACAAAATACGAAAATCTGTTGTCCTTCAAAAGTGCAAACACATTAAAACTAAATTTATTTGAGGATTTCTTTCTCCCGAATATGAGGATTTTGTCGAAGAAAAATTTTTTTTTCAAGGGACAATATTCAACCTTCCGTAGAATGTTAAATATCCCCCCATGAAGGAGCTAGTTTTCCGATCTACTCTTCATAATCACCGTCAACCGGGGCCACAGGAAAGTGGTCGGGCAAGGTCAGATGTCACGAATGGGAACAATGGACTTCAGTTTCAGTCTCGTTTTACCTCTTCAGCATTATCTACCCATTCGCAATACAAGGCTATGCCGTTACCTACTCATCTCGATTCGTTGGAGCGAACGCAATAATGTAAATATCACTGCGCCCCCTAACGAACCGAAACAGAGGCTACCTCACCAACGCCCCGCGAAACGGCGAAACTAAAGAGCAGATCAAACAGGAAAACGTTAAGCGGTCACACTAGTTCGATAACATACCGCCATGCGACACTCAAGTATCAGACAGAAGAACCGACGCTCCTCATTTCTGTGGTTTACAACCAGGCATACACAAACATCTCAAAACAAAAAGTTACTATATGCGAGATGTCGCAATGTGTAGACACATCGAAGAAAATTATTTTTCAAGAGACAATATTCAACTTTCCGTAGAATGTTAAATATCCCCCCTTGAAGGAGCTAGTTTTCAGATCTACTCTTCATAATCACCGTCAACCGGGGTGAGGTAGCCTCTGTTTCGGTTCGTTGGGGGGCGCAGTGATATGTGTATGCCTGGTTGTAAAACCACATAGAAATGAGGAGCCTCGGTCCTTCGACAGCCGCTTCTGTCTGATATGTGGGTGTCGCATGGCAGTATGTTATCGAACTAGTTTTATCTGCTTTTTGTTTTCACCTTTTCGCGGGGCGTTGGTGAGGTAGCCTCTGTTTCGGTTCGTTGGGGGGCATAGTGACATTCACATTACTGCGTTCGCTCCAACGAATTGTGATGAGTAGGTAACGGCATTGTCTTGTGTTGCTAATGGGTAGACAATGTTGACGAGGTCAACGAGACCGAAACTGCAGTCCATTGTTCCTATTCGTGACATCTGACCGTGCAGTACCACTTCCCTGTGGCCCTGGGTTGACGGTGATTATGAAGAGTAGATCGAATAACTAGCTCCTTCAAGGGAGGATATTTAATTTTCTACGGAAGGTTGAAAATTATCCCTTGAAAAATAATTTTCTTCGATGTGTCTACACATTGCGAAATCTCGCATATAGTAACTTTTTTTTTGAGATGAGGATTTTGGTTGGCCCAAAAGTGAGTTATTCCGGTTGAAGAAGAACCTCATTCTAGGCCCTCATCCGTCCAGATAATCCTTTTGATAAAAACGGGATCCTCTTGTGTCTGAGAAGAAGGATCTGACACAGTTCTATTCGAAGCTGTGGATCGCCAGCTTATAAAGTTTGGACAAATGAAATTTATAAGGGTAGAGTTTATGTTTTTCTGGAATTCTGTGAATACTACTATGAGGTAAATTCAAATCATGCTCTGCTATTGCCAATGATGCAGGTGGATTGACAACATAATTAGCTAAAACGGCAATTTCATTGTCTTCATTGTTGACTACAGGTGATGAAAATCATGTCTTATTCTGGACGGTTCCAGTCGAAAAAAAATTCTAAAGCCGTTCTTGAGATACATCAATTTTTTCAAGAAGCAAAAGCAAAAAATCGATAATTTTCAAGTTAAACTAGGATATTTCATGAACTAAATAAGTTAAACTTATGTGTTAGGTGTTTTTATAATTGGAATAACAAGTGTTATCGAATCAGTTATCAACATACAGGGTGTTCCATATTGAATAATAAAGTTGGTATGCACTTCCGGTATAACCGGAAGTACCATTGAGGTGAAAATAGTTTAGAAATAGAGTTTCGGACAAGCTGAATCAAACTAACGAAAGTTCTGAACGATGGCATTATTAGTTCTACATAAACGTCTAATAAGCCACTCAACTTGGAATACCCTGTATACCTGTTTACTACTTCAGAACCAAAACAATAAATAAACACAATAAAATCTAACAGTTGGGAATCCTAAATTTCCCTGTTTTTTGAAAGATGATATGAAGTTATCTCTTAGAAGACCTTTATATTGACTTGGTATCAAATTTCACAACCAGTTGCCTCTAGTATTATTATTAATAAAGTGTTCCCATTTGAGTACAAAGGGACCAAGGGATAATGAAAATTGAAGTGGTTGTCATAGGTTTCTAGGACAGGACAACATCTGCCGGCTCCACTAGTCACGAATATTTTTTTTGATTTGAGAATTTTTCTTTCACGAAAATATAAATAATAATAAAAATCAATACTAACCTTAAATGAAAGCGTGGGATCCAAACAAGATGTTAGTTTTGTAACAATTATCCATCACGTTGTTATTGATATTCCGTTAAATATTTATTCTTTTGAAATTGTGTCTCCATTTTACCTTCAGCAGAGAAAAAAGAAACGGATATGTTTACTGAAGTAGAAAGCTTGATGCAGTATATCGGAAAGTGAAATCAATAATTGAAGCTGAATAATTGATAAGACGGGATGGTTTTTCTTCTGTTTTGTTAGTAGTTTCAAGGCGCTCTGTTATATAAAATTCGATTCGAACAAAATGAGAAGATATGACGGGAGAACTCTTTTGAAAGAATGAAATACTTATATTAGGCCAGTACTTAACGAAACTGTCTCTCAAAAGTGTTATTACTATCAATTCAAAACTAATCTTAACCCAACTCGACAACTCAGTACAAACTTGCGTTGAAACTAAATTTAGTACATTACTAAAATAAAGTTCCTTCCTACAAAGTTGATTGGAAACATGCACGAAATGCATTAGAAGCTACGGAACTGTCGAATACATGAACTCGTGTACAGGGTTGGTAAATTTCGATGTTTAAGTACGGCAGCTATGTGGAATATTATAGTTACAGAAAAATTTCCCCGCTCCTCCCTTTCACTTTTACGGAACCAGTTTAGTGACGCAAACATCTTTCCGATCTCTGTTTTCCATTCATTCGTTTATTATCAAAGTAACATAACAACGAGTTTGACATTCTGACATTTTTCGAGTAATGGAAAAAACAATTGAAGTAATAGGAGCTGTAGCGGCAAAATCTTCCATTTAGAGCAGGCAAATGGAGGCGGAAACTGAAAGTTTCACATACCGAGCGTCGTGCGCTCGGTATGTGAAATAAAACAAATTCACGGCCTTGTAAATGTGAGTATCACAATGTTTTCAGCCAAAGGAATTACATTCGCCAATTTGTTACGATCTGATTTTGAAAATTTCAACAATAAATTAACTCTCACAGTCATTCAGTTTTTTGATCATTTATTTTATTCATTTAGTATACAATTTGTTTAGTACAGTTTCATCATGTTAAAGATGTGAAAATTAATGTCGAAAATCTTGATTAATTGCTTGGTTGAGGACTATACGACAGGCAGAAATGAATAGTCAATTTATAGCAAAGACTCTATATTTCGGCCTCATTTAGGCTTTCATCAGGAGTAGATACGTTACGACGTTATAAAATTATGCATAATATGCAGGTCCAGGGGGTTGAGTAATTCTTCGTTGGGCAGAAGAAACCTTTAAAAACAATTCTCGTTTGAGATAAAAGATTTAAAAGCAGAAATAAAATGTCTTTAAAAACGAGATTAAAATGTTGATTAAAACGAGTGAAAGGCCAGTCAGACGTTATTTAAAAAGTCGAAACAGACTCCCCAATTTTTTATTATTTTAAAAAACAAATGACAAGACAAACCTTGTCTTGTCGCACAGAAGTTTTTTCTTCTGTAATAATTCAAGTAGTAAAAAATGAAGCCTCAACAAGATAACTCTTTCAACGAATGATAAAATTAAGATGACTAGAAAGTGAATCGAGGTATGTGTTGACAATTTTTTTTATTTGTGCCTTCTGTCAGGTGTCGGACATATCATATTCTGTATTTTACATGGTGAACTTATCAGTGTTTCGTTACTAAACATTCTTAAAGTGAGGGTTGAACCCAATTTTCTCCATTGACTTCCGTTAAATTCTCCAAAGAAGATATGGTTGATATGATTTTTATTCTGGGTGAGTGTGATAGACATTCTTTGTTGGCAAGTAGAGTTTATGCACAAAGGTTTCCTGATAAGAGGCTTCCTGATGCAAGATGCTTTGAAAAACTCACAATTAGATTCATCGAAACGGGTAATATCGCTTACAAAAAAAAATGAAAAACCAAAAACTGCTACAGCAGAAGACAACCAGTTATCAATTTTGTTGACAGTGACAGAGGACCCATATGAAAGCCAAGGAGTGATTTCTCAGTTAACAGATATAAGTCAAACCTCCGTTCAGAGAATCTTGAAAGTGAATAAATTTCATGCATATCATGTACAGCTGCACCAGGAACTGAACAATAATGACTATGAAAATCGAATCAATTTTTGCAATTGGGCAAGTGACAAAGTAGCGTTTAGCAGAGTTCTTTTCTCGGACGAGGCAACTTTCCACAAGAATGGGCTTGTTAACAGGCACAACTTTCATTATTACGCCACGGAAAATCCACACCTCATGAGACAAATAGATCATCAGCATCGTTGGTCCTTGAATGTATGGGCCGCTATTGTAGATGGATATCTAATTGGGCCGCACTTTTTCGACGGGCACCTCAATAGTGAAATCTATTTAGATTTTCTGCAAAATCATCTTGTGGGGTTATATTAAGGGCATTGTTTACCTGATTCCTTCTACAACACAGTTGGACATGAGACAGAGAATAGTCGACGCCTTTCAGTCAGTTAATCCGCAAATGTTGTCGAGAGTTCAACGGTCTTTCCTCAGAAGGATTGAGTTGATTTACAATATTCAATAATTTTTTTGAGTCACTCCTGTATGAAATGATGATAATCAATTTCAATTCATCAATAAAGCTATCCTTGGGTAATAAGAAAACGAAAGAAAAAAGTATTCATCCTCTCTGGCCGAAGGAGCATGCGATAATGTAAGAGCCTAGTTTCATGAATTTTTACGGAAAAAAAATATCGTGACGAAACTACTCACCAAAAAAACTTATTACTCAAAGACATTATAGCAAAGCTTAGGACGCTCTTGAATCTTCAACAAAATAGTGGTCTTCCAATCTGAAAAAACCTCACAAGATTCTTTTATAGAAAATTGGGATACCCTGTTTACTTCAAAATAAATTGCTGCAGCAGATTTTTACTTTCTAAATACAATACCGTTCGAACAAAAATCACAAGAGTGTACGACCTACAGCTGGTGAATCTAACCTAACCCAGTATATATATATATATATATATATATATATATATATATATATATATATATATATATATATATATATATATATATATATATATATATATAATTTTATTCATAAATAGGATAAACTATGGCAATTGGTTCTTCACCTGAAACAAAAAATAAGTCAATCATGTTGTGTTACTTGGTGTGGGAAAAACAATAACTTTCCTTTTCATATTATTTTATCATTTCATGGAGTGAAAGATGAGAATTGAAGCTGCTTAGCAGAAAAATCTTTGGTGCTCTTTATGACACACGACTCTAACACAATATAAACAGACAAGCTATTGCTAGTGCAATAGCGACAGGGAAACGAGTTTTTTCCTATGGTTTTTTCACTCGTTTATTGAATCATACGCAATATAATAATGTTTCCCTGTTACATTTTCCTGATCTCAAACTTGTGTTTTTCTGACACACGAAAATTATAGATATAGGCATTTATTGTAAATCCAATAATTCGAATTTTTGTAAATTCTCTCTTTTCAAAAAATATATATATATATATATATATATATATATATATATATATATATATATATATATATATATATATATATATATATATATATATATGAGTTAGTTTCAGACATAGTGCGTCAAGTGATCCAGCAAAATTAATTCTTCCTGAAAAGTCGAGAACAAAAATTAATGAACATTATAATTATTATTGTTCACTTGCCCTAATTTTTATCAAGTTTCCTTTAAGAAAGCAGATTAGAGAGGTGCAATCGAATGGAACTTTTCTGTTGTTTTCTTTCATACGTAATGACGTGGTGTTGACAATCATTTGTTCTTTGTTTTACTCCGATTAATTAACATAAAACCGGCTATTCACATCATGGTAGTTCAATAAATCAATAGAAGTGTAATGCAGTGCATCTGGTAGATCCACTATAGCTTGGTCAGCGTCGTCTCATTAATTAGGTCCAGTCAGTTGTTCCTTTCATAGTTAATTACCATTATTTTCTTCCAAATTTTGTTTTGATATCAAAAGTCCCATAGATTTGAAATTATCCTATGGAGGTAGTATATTTTCATTCAAAAATTTCATTGCATTCTTCAAAAATTATGGATATATTTTCAGTATTATAGTATGTCGACCACGTCAATGGTTGTTAGTTTTCCGAGATTTTGAATCATAGTAATTTCTCTTTGCAGATAGTCATTTTTGTTTAATTCGAGGTTATATATTAATCACTGTAGATTTCTATACTTCACTTTTCCATTTGGATTTTGTGAAGATTAAGTCATAAGTTTTCATTCAGATTCAACGATTGAAGTGAAGTCTAGATTGCAAATTATTAGTAGTGCGTGTACAATTGCAGATACATTTCAATTAGAAACAGCATAAACGGATTGTTCCGGATAGCTATTTGAATTATTCATCAACTTACTTTCCATCTTAAACCTCGGAGTAGTAATTTTTTATATTGATTTCTCGTAGCCGAGAATAAGTTCGTCTTTCATTTCGAACCTTCAGTTCTCTTCCTCACTTTCTTTGTTCTTATAATTTATCGATTTTTTTGTACAGGGGTTAATGTGAAACAATTAACTGAAAATAATCGACCACGTAGAGGATACCTACTTACCTGTTACCATTGAACTAGTATTGAACCGACACCATTTTGAGAAGTCAGCCATTTTGTTGAAGAACAGTTTGCCTTGCCATTAAGATAGTTGAAGAACTCTCGGACATCTTGACCATGAACCTATTTTCCGAAATTTCGAACACAGCCTAAATATCTACGTGGGACTGTTAAGTTAAGTAACTTTAATTGTGGCTGATATACTTAATCAATACATTTTCTCATAATCTTTTAACTTACTTTGTACATTAAATCTTGTCAACTATTCATTTATAAATAGTTGTAAGTTCCTTTATACCTCAGTTTGTTATAAATAACTTATTGTAGTTAGTTGTCCATACTGTAGCATACTTATTTCCTTTTATTTCAGTTTTGCTGAGCTGTTGAGAGGATAAACTGAACTGGGCAGAATTAGACAAGTAATAAACTGTGTAAAAACTGTGAGGAATTGCTTCATTTAGGCCTGACCTTAGGAACATATCCTAAGCGAGGAGGACCCAACTCTGCAGAGCACGTCTGAGTTGAGCTAGAGCCCTTTCGGCAATTTTGACCTTAAACATTTATTTTACAGTATAATTTTAACATATCAATAATTCTATTGGTTCTGATACTTTTCTTCATTCTTTTAAAGAATAACGTAGCAACATTTTAACGCCCAACGTAGGGTGCCAAATTAGTAATTAGAAAAGAATGCATGAACGCTTTGCTTTTTCTAACGAATTCAGCATCATCATGAAGGAATAACTAATCGCCATAATTCGGTCTAATGTCAATCCCCACACCATGTTGATAGCAGTATGAAGGAAAAAATTACTTTAATGTGTGGTATGCCCCTAAAAGTGGCCGTGTTTTAACTTTCGAAATTTTCAATGAAAACCAGAAAGGTGGTCGTTAAATCATTACCAATAGTATTCGAGGGGTTTTCGATAAACTGCCTCTAGCTCAAAAATTAAATAAATATTGTTCATCTTCTCAATAATATTTTTTTCAAATTTCCCAAAAATGAAAACATAATTACTATTCTGGTACTATTTCAAATTTTTCGTGAACTTCTATGTAAGCGGAAATTGGAGAATATTCCGTTCGCGAAAATTTGCTTCTAAGAGAAAATAATAACGAAAATTTTGTTAGGTGAAACGTTTTGAGTTGTATACTAAATCTGAAAGTAATGCGGTGTGAACGCCGCTCGGAGCCCTTTTTTTTCATGCTCGCTTCCCAGGAATAGACAAATCTGTTACACCACATGAGTGGGCACCTAGGAAGAATTGAGAAGTCTATTTTCTCGGTTCTTGAAGAGAGGTTCGAGGGGTCGTTAAATGTACCGCCATATGATGAGAACTCCTTGACAGCCTAGTGTTGCGGCAAAACATGAGTTTTCCCGGAACGAGGTCTTTCAGCTCCTTGGAGCATCTTCCGTGGAAATGTTTGTAAAACAGGGAAAAGTCAACAACTTGTCTTCTGAGAGCCAACGGTTCGAGATCACGGGTGACCTTCGGGTGGTCGATGAGGCGCACAGCTCGTTTTTGCTCACTATCCAACATTCCCAACGAATGTTTGATCGCAGATCTCCATACATGGGAACAATTTTCCAAAGTAGGTCGAATCTGCGCCTTATATAGAAGCAACAGCTGAGATGAAGTATCGCTTGACTCTGAAAAGAGAACTAAGTATAGCTAATGCCGACTTAGCTATTGCAGATACATGTTCATGCCAGCAAAACCCGAAGTTGACCGTTATCCCGAGAAGGTGCATCGAATGTTTGGATGCAATTTGTTGGCCTTGCATCATTAGAGGAGGTTCTCTAGCGGGGACCTTTCTAGAAAACGTAGTTGCTTGCGTTTTGCTCGCGTTGAAGCCCACCAGGTTGAACTGACCCCACTCAGATATCCTTTGTAAGTCAAAGTTCAAGTTGTTGATTTTTTGACATATCTGACGCTGAGATTCCGCAGCTATAATCGGCCGCAGACTACTGAAATCGTCTGCAAAACCGAATATCTTGTTCTCTGTAGATGATAGAAGATCGTTTATCTGCAACACAAACAATGTTGGCGAAAGAATGGATCCCTGAGGTACTCCTGCTTGCAACCGGAAACAATCAGATTTTCTACCGTCGACCACAACTTGTATTGATCTATTTGAAAGAAAGTTACTCATCCAACCCCGCAATTTTTCATGAAGCCCATATGCAACAAGTTTATTCTACGAGGCTGTATGCCAAACCCTATCGAAGGCTTTAGAGATGTCGAGAGCTATTGCTCTAGATTCCCCAGGCTTTTCCATCGTTGATGTAAAAACATGGGTGACGTAGGTGAGCAGATCTCTTGTCGATCTTTGACTACGAAAACCATACTGACGGTCGTTAATAATTCCCTGAAACTCAAGATATTTGATGACTTCATCATTTATGACTCTCTTCCTCACTTTGAACATAATGGGAAGAAGTCCGGAAGAAGGGCGGTAGTTTTGGGGTAATGACTTCTTTCCTTTCTTTGGGATCGGTTGAATTCTCGCTACTTTCCAGCTACTCGGAAAGTCTGGCTTTCATAAGAAATCTGAAACAGACGGTTAAGAATGGGTGCCAGTTCGGGAGCACACTTTCTCAGGACTATTGGCGGTATTTCGTCTAGACCAACTGCCTTCTTGCAGTTCGAAACTCAAGAGCCCGTCTCACAGTGCGGACTCTGAACTTTATTTTTGCCATGGAAGAATTTGTAGATGGAATGTTCGGTGGTTTTACGTTAGATGAATCTAGTACAGAATTCTTTGAGAACAAGAGAGCAAAGTGAGCGGCTTTCTGTTTCGGAGATGATGCTATACTTTCGTCTTCTTTAACAAGAGGCGGAAACGCCTAACCTAACCTAGTTCAAATTTTAAATTGAGATAATAAATAGGAAAGCTTCAGAAATTACAAATTTTTTCTTTCGAAATTCTAATGAAAAGTGTTAATTTTACCCTCTGCGCCAACTGAGAAATTGAATTTTGAAGATAATTGGGACTAGAGATCCAGTGAAATGGACACCTTGTTCCCCTGACTTGACACCACAAGTCTTCTTTCTTTGGGGCTATGTTTGTTTGTTTTTGTTTTAACGATGTGCTCGGGAACTAAGCACACACAAGTGGACCTCGAGCTTAAAGTGGATTCTGAACCACTCTCCTAGATCGTACAATGATAACTGCCTACACAAGAATTACAAGTTATCTGATCCAGGAAGTTTATGTCCTCTACAGGCGACTCTGTCAAATACAAGACGCATACAACGCCCAAACCTTCGCCGGAATCGAAGCGGCAACCGCATCTGTACAAACTGGGAAACGTGTGATCTTCCCACCTGGCCACAGCGGTGGTCTTCTTTTGGGTTATATTGAAGATTTAGTCTACAAGAGAACCACTCTCAATTTAGGAAAGTTGGAACAGCATAACAAAGAATGCCTTGTTTCTATTAGCAATATTCATGATTTTGATGCCTATCGTAGTATTTCTCAGCGATGTAATTCATGAATTGATAGCAATGGAAATACTATTGAATACTTGCGATGAAAGTTGTTTCCACTCATTTGAAATCGGTAGAACTTTATTTTTTGATTTCCGTATGGAGGAATTTAGTTTTATTAGACAAAATTTTAATGAAATTGATCTTATTTTTTATTAGAATATTACATGCATCTTTTGTTATCCTTCTGAATTGTATATTTACGATGCAACATCCATGATGTTAATCAGGTATCTCCACGTATTTAACTGAACGTAACGATTCTGAAATCATTCTAATAATGGTATTTGAACATTCTCACTCTTGAGTTCGCACATTTATTCAAAAACACTTGACTCTTATGTGTTTGTATTCTATAACCAGATACGGAATGAATATTCCGTAATTGAATCAAACTTCCACGATTGCCATGAATTTCAAAACAGCGTCAGTGTCATGCTGTCATAAAAATACCGGAGATTGATTATTTAAAAAATCTGCATAAAACGGTTATCGAAACTTTACTTTGGATAAAAATATCGAACAAAATATCTGTCTCAAATTTTGTATTGCAAATGGAAGTTCGTGTTCTGAATCCCCGAAAATGTTACAGAAGGCTTACGGTGAATCGACTTCCTCAAATACACGTGCTTATGAGTAATACAGTGTAAAGTAGTGGAACATTCGCCTCGATCTAGTAGGTTATCAACATATTATACTTAAGTTAAGATAAAGTGAAGGGCATGGTGATTGAAAATCATCATTTAAGTTGAAGAGGGAAAGGCAATGAACTTTGTGTTTTTCACGAATCAATTCGTACCATTTCAAACGATTGTTTCGACATGAAACGCGTTGCCGCTCGACTAGTTCCAAACGACCTGAATTTTCATCATTCATTTGGGTTTTTCCTCCCAAGCATCGTTTCAACAAGTCGTCAGATGCTAAAGTCTCGTACACGAGTTTTATGAGATCTATAACTTGCTCGTCAAACGTTACTTGGTGTTCGTAAGTGCTCCCTTCATTTTCCGCTTTCATCTGTTGATATTGCATCAAAAATCACAACAGTAAAAGTGCTGAGGGTTTTCGTCTGTCAATGTCCTGTGATAGATCGTAGCCCACACGGCTTTCTGCATTTCTTCGAGGGATTGACAGTTTCTAGTGATTGACAAACGGTAGTGAATACTCATTTTCGACAATAGCTTATTAGTCAATTGCAACGGTTTAGGTTTCGGTGGCTCAACGTTGGTCGACGAGTCTCTCTACGTCTTACGCTTTTTCGAAGTACTTCCTACGTTGCCCATCTCTTCCGCTTCTTTTATTTTCTCAACTGCCTCTAGTTGTTTTTTTGCCTTCATGTAATCATTAAGAGTTTTTTTAACACCTTGAAGTTTTGGTACATTCATTTCTTCACGTGCAATACGCATTCTTGCTTTTCTACTTCTGGGTACTTATCGTAAAGTTTATCATCAATCAATGTGAGTTTAGCTGTCCCCATCTCCGATATACCCTACATATTTAACACCATAACGCTGTACTGAACGCTCAAACTCTTCCGAAATCCAGTTGACCTCCATTTTACCACTGCTGCCCTCGTGGTTTGCAGTACATTCGTCCATGTGATCATCATACAGGGTGCTTCAACGAAAACTAAACAGAGGCTATATCTACCAAGATATTCATTTCTGATCAAAACGCAAAAACAGATCAATTTTCGTTTCAAAGGGGACATCTTTTAGGGTACAAAACTTGCCTGAGATATCAACCCCCTAAGCGGGGGTTGCAATCCTTGAACATTTTGAATAGAAAAGATGGGTCGAGTGATGACTCAAAGGAAAGGTGGTATTTTTGTCTACATTACCTTGAATTAATTTCCATTTTTAATTGAAAACTGTAAAAGATACATTGTGCGCAACTGAAAGATAGGGAAGACTATTTCACTGAGATTATTCAAGTTTTAGTGAGGTGAAATGGAACAGATCCATGCTGATCAATGACAGTCATCATCAAGTACCATCCTCATCTCGAATTTCAACCCCTAGAGCAGGGTGACCACCCTTGAAAATTTGGAAGAGGGTAGATTGGTCGACTGACACCTCGAAAGAAAGGTATTACCTTTGTCTGCATTTCCGTGAACGAATTTTCATTCTTGATTAAAAATTGTAGAAGATACAGAGTGAGCTACTGAAAAATAGAGGAGACTATCTATCGCCCTGAGCTATTCAAGTATTAGTGCAAAATAATGGAACAGATTCATTCCAGATCAAAGGATATTATCTTTGATCTGAATGAATCTATTCCAGTTTTTCGCACTAATATTCCAATAGTCTTGGGGCGATAGTCTTCTCTATTTTTCAGTGGCTCACTCTGTATCTCCTACAGTTGTCAATCAAAAATGAAAATTCTTTCACGGGAATGCAGACAAAGATAAAACCTTTCTTTCGAGTTATCACTCGACCTATCTACCCTCTTCCAAATTTTCAAGGGTTGTCACCCCTGCTCCAGGGGTTGAAATTCGAGATGAAGATGGTACTTGATGATGACTGCCATTGATCAGCAAGGATGTGTTCCATTTTACCTCACTAAAACTTGAATAGTCTCAGGGAAATAGTCTTTCCTATCTTTCAGTTGCTCACCCTATATCTTTTACAGTTTTCAACTAAAAATAGAAATTCGTTCAAGGCAATGTAGACAAAGATACCACCTTTCTTTCGAGTCATCACTCGACCATCTTCCCTATTCAAAATGTTCAATTAATGTTTCAAAAATTTGATATCACTGTTGCAAAGTTTATATTTTAACACCGATTCTAATGCACTAAACATCAAAACGAAACTGAATAGAACGTACTTGAAACCAGAGTCATGATTTACTTCAAATTCGCTGTTATTTTCCGGTTTTTGTGCACTTCCCTCAAAATGATCTTTTTTTCCACCTTTATTCTTATGTCTACCTTGGCTAAAACGCTTGTTTCTCTTGTTAGAGCAGTGTGCACTCATCGAGCGAAAAATGCTTACTGATGAACTACTCGAAAATATTTCTTGTATACTGTACGAAATTCTTTTATTTCGTCTTAAGCAATTGAGAAGATTTGCTTGTTAAATATGGATATCTGAGTATCTTTGAATAATAATGATCGGAAGGGCCATAAAACAGGTGACGGTCAGAGCAGTTGCCGCTGACGTGTCAACAAACTTTCATACTCACTACAGCGCGCTCTCTTGTTTTCCCTACAACTTCTAAAACTGAATTTCGGTCTGAAAATTCGAGAGCATATTTTTGAAATGTAGTTCTTTCGAAAAATGTAAACAAAAATCGATTCTTTGAACCCATCACGCCAGTGTACTAAGATGATGGATGAAATGTCGAGTGCATTGAATACAGAACTTGAAAATATTCCACCTGAAATCACAAACTATACAAATAAAATAATCGAGAACCTGCTGCTGCAAAAATCAAACTATGAATTTCGTATTCTGAACAGTTCAGAGAAATTGAAACCTTTTTTAAAACGATCTTCTGAAAATTATGTAGCTAAGAAATCGAAGATTTTCACAGAAGGAAATATCAAAAAATAATTAGAAAGCGCTCTGAATGAGATATATTTAGCTACAAATGTCAAATTTTGTTTATATTTGTAGGGCACCCTCGTCATTGATGCTGCAAGAATGAACTTGATAACCAAATTTCCGACATTAAAGATTTTGATTTCACTATGCTAATTGCAATTCCTCATAAAAAACTAAAACACAAGACAGTAAACTGTGTCACAATCGGTTCATATCACTCGGAACAATGTCAAATCATCAGTGAATGGGAATTCATGACAAGGTAGATATTATTTACAAATAGAAGAAAACGGAGTGGACCTAAATTCGATACTTGCAGTACTCCAGAAGTTGCTGCAAACTCAAAGCTTCTTGTTTCCTTATGCTCGACATAAAGTGTTCTATTTCAAAAGTAATAGCCCAAAAGATTTTGAATTTCCTTGGAGCATCCAAATGCTGGAATTTATCTAAGAGATGGAGGTGAGAGACTTTTTCGAATGCCTTACTAGAGTCAGTATAGACCACATCAACCTCGAATTTATTGTCTAAGGCAGCCGACACGAATTAGGTAAAAGTGCATAGGTTAGAAACTGTACTACGTTTTTTCATGAAACCATGTTGATTTTCAGACAGTGACGTCCTGGCATGCTCGTAAATGATATCCGAAATAATTATCTCAATCAACTTTGAGAACACTGACATTAACGTAACAGGTCGGTAATTAGTAATATTTG
This sequence comes from Cryptolaemus montrouzieri, assembly GCA_013387265.2. NCBI lineage: Eukaryota > Metazoa > Arthropoda > Insecta > Coleoptera > Coccinellidae > Cryptolaemus > Cryptolaemus montrouzieri. The sequence goes on from JABFTP020000103.1 coordinate 36,515,514, forward strand.
CGATAGCACCTGACTTGAGAACAGGACAAACTCTCGAAATTTTACATATCTCTGGAAAAGTTCCAGATTTCACAATTTTATTATAAAGAATATAGAGTGGGTGAATAAAATTATCAATATTCGTTTTAATGATCCGTACTGGAATATTATCTGGGCCACAGGTTAATTTGATTTTTCATTTTTTCGGATGCGCCTTTTTTATTTGTTCTGTTGTAATTTCTGAGAGATCCAAATATTGAGAATTATTATGTGCTAGGTGATGTGGTCCAGCCTGACTTCCAGCAGAGGGAGAATGAACACTACTGAAGTGGGTAGCAAAAGCATTCACTATATCACCTGGAGTTGAAAAAATATCATTATTGTAATACATCTCTCCAGGAATCCAAGTCTCATCCTTTTTTGTATTGATGAATGACCAGAATTCCTGTGGATTAGATTTGAGATTTTTTTTGGATTTACTGAAGAAATTTTTGTAGGCTACATTTATATCTTTCTTAGTGGTTCTTCTCAAATTTTTATATTTCCCCAGGTAATACAATAACTTGAAATAATGCTTTTTCATTTTAATTTCATTGATAGGATTTTTTGGGCTCCAAAAGGGAAATTATTTCAATTGCTTTTTCAGTAGAGGAGTGCATTCAGTGATTATCGATTGGACAATCTCGCTAAATGTTACACAGGTTAAGTTCACATAATCCAGCTCCTCCAAAACATGACAATTGACTCTTTCCATCAAACAAGTGAATTTTTGTTTATCCAAATTTTTGAAGTCAAAAGGGTTAGTCAAGAATGAACTTTTAAGGTTTTTTGTCATTCAATTTCACAGAAATAGTAAGTGCTGGATGATGCAAATCTTCTCGAACTAGCGGATCTAGTACCCTGAAAATACCACATTCGAATTTATTTGGCGAAAGAACCAGGTCAAGAAGCCTTCCATAATAATTTGTAATGTTATTTTTCTGTTCAAGATCAGTGAAACTGGAGAACAACAGAAATCTACTCATCAATTTGGTTATTTGTCTATTGATTATATAATTTTGGAATTCTGATACCCGGTATACTTTCCAAGAATCCAAGAATAAGTCATAATCTTCGAAATATATTGAGGGAGGTATATATAATAGCAAAACACTCACCGACAATCCATTTCCTAATAATAATTTAACACCTACAATATCTAGAGAAACCACAGAACATATAATATTTTGTGAAACAGATTTATAGTAACCAGTATTCACAGCCAGAATAACCCCTCCACCCACTGTACCATATGAACGGTCTTTTCGATGCCCTGTAAAGTTATGTGGAAATAATTCACTATCAAGAACACCATTCCTCAGTCAGGTCTAAGTTACAGCTATAATTGCATGATCACATGACAGTACACTAGTAAAAGAATCATGGGTTTTTGTGTTGAGCCCTCTGCAGTTTTGGTATAGTATATTTAACTGGATGGCTTCGATTGAATGTCTGCTGGATGTGTCATTTAGTTTTTTTTTCAATATCATAGGGACTCCACCTCTATACCCAATGAATATGTTAGTTTTTCCATTCTTGTAACGTTCGTCCATTATTTTTTCAGGGCAGTGCAATATTCTCACTGCTTAATAGTGCTATCGCTCCTCAGATACATTGTTTCAAATTGTTTTGTCGTGTTCAAAATTCTGTTTCCTTTGAGCATCTTCATGGTATCATTATACGAAGACAGGACGCCTTTAATTGAACGTTGCTTGCTTTCCTACACGTGAAACCATCGACGTATTGATATCATAGTTGGGTATGAGTTTCCTTACTATGTCAGTCACTATTGATTTGGCATCAGTATCTACAGAAACTCCAAAAATCTAAATATTGTTCTCTCTGCGCTTTATTTCATTTATTTCGGACATAATATCGAACAAGCTATGGGAATTCCCAAAAACAAAGAGAATTCCCATAGCAGACTCTCCCAACTTTTCTTCGAGCTCGTTCACCTTATCATTCAGTATGGCAACTTCTTGCTTGAAGCTGTTTTCTATAGACGATAAACTTCTTTGTACATCATCCAGTTTTTTATCGAACTCGTCGGGTTTTTTGTTGAGGCCGAGGATGACACCTTCCGATACCTTATCAACCGAACTTTTTATGTATGTTTCATTCATCCACAATTATTTTATCACTACATCGGCAGCGTTTTCAACCTCTAACATTTGCTAATCTTGCCGGCTCGGTGGCGTAGGGGATATGATGCACGTCTCCTGCGCAGAGTTACCCGAGTTCAATCCCCACAAAGTCGATGCGATTTTTCTGATTCTGGGAATCACTTGAGTATTCATCTTTCGGAGGAGGTGTAAAACCGTCGGTCCTGTCTAACAGAGATGTCTTGGACATTAAAGATCCCTTCCCTCGGCACGAGAGGGGTTCGGCAAAATTCCCGGGTTAGTGAGGTGACAGAATTCCCCGGCCTGTCATTGGCCGAAAAGCGGAAATATAGCACGTTAAAGGAATAACAAACAAACAAACATTTGCTAATCTAATCTAAAGTTAGTAAATGGAGGTACGGATATTACAACACTAAAAAGATATGGAGACTGGAAAACTTCTCAAGTATCAAAAGGATAAATAGAAACTTCTGTGCGAAATCGAATAAATATTTCAAATCGATTAGTTTCGTCAATTATTGGAGCTAATTTGGCAGCAACCGTCCCTTCATCTTCCAGTTCTTCAGAATACACCACACATAATCAGTGCGTTCTGCAAAATATAACTGAAAATGTGTCCAATGCACCAATTCTTAATTTCAATAATTGTTCTCATACTTTAAATATTTATATTAAGAAAATGTGAATACAAATGTCTAGATGAATAACTTGTTTTATTGTTTTCGAGATTTAATTACAAATGTCTCAATGAATAAATTGTTCCATTGCCTTTCAGATTTAATTTATTTGTTTTTGATTTATACTTCACGGTCGTGGAGAAAATACAGTATATTACTAGATAAGAAAGAAAAACCTCTATACTATTCTTCGCGCTAGGTATAATCCCCTCGTATCGAATTTTTTCATTCTAACCTAGTTACAGAATATACTATCCATTTGAAATTGCATTCTCTGGTACTCATCACAGATTCATGAAGACAGAAGTGATTGTTTACCTCTTGAACCACAGATAAATGCCATCGTCTGAATTTGATGAAATCATAGAAGCAAACTATGGTCTTGGACAGTAACAAAGAAATCTATTGTTTTCAGTCATAGAACAACATGAATATTTAAAGGGCATACACCAAAAGAATGAAATTGACTGAATTTCATTTAACCTAGCTATCATATTAAAACATCGAAACTTGCCCACTACTGTAAATTAAATAAAATTATGTCTTGTTCGTCCCGTCGAAACGATTGCATGAGGTCAAATGAACGTACTTCAAATAATATTTGTTTCTAGTCGAAAATCATAGATTTTCGGTAAACTATCGCATTTCTGTAACTTCTCAATAAAGATTGTTCAATAAAGCAAACTCTTGATTATAGGTACCTCAAGGTTTCGATCCTTGACAACTAGGAATTTTGATATGAAACCAACAAATGTGCAAAACCGAATTGTACCTTAAATATCCATTTATATATACTTACCTTACATACTGAAGGACTTAGACCCAACTGGCAGCAAAATTCCGAATTCCCGAATACTTTAAACAAATATCATCTTTCTTCATTTTCCCCATTAAGTCGAAAAATATTAAAGTCCCTTGTAATCTAGTAATATCCTATGTGTTCACGAAAAACATTATTTCCCAATCAGACAGCACAAATATTCAGAATTGAGGGAAACAAACAGAAATGTCATCAATCATTAAGGCAATCGAAAACAAATCAATATTTACCCCATCTCGTCTGTTTTCAAAGCCCACTTGGTCGAGATTATTGGCTAGGTGACATTTCAACTTTGTAGTGCGTCATGGAAGACGAATCGGAGATTTCAAATATATTTATTTCCTTTCAAATCAAACGAATGAGATGTCTGAGATCGTAATCAATCAAATGGAAACATCTTCCGCATTAGAAAACTTGAGATTCTTATTTCTTTAAACTCCCCAGAATAATGTAATTTTCAGAAAGAGCCATGACCAATCTTCATTTGCTTTGATATAGATAGAGACTTGATGCTTGTATCTTATTCTGCCATGACATGTCATGATACAAGTATCAACACAAAATTTAAAATATTTTGGAGGCACACATAGTTCGAATAATACTAATATTTGACTGAGAAAAATTATACCATGAAATAACTTATATTGTAAATCTAAAACTAAGTATTTTTGAACGTATCTTTAGGTCATCCATAAAAATGATATTCAGAGCTTAAGACTCCAAATTTCCCTAGATGGTGACATCTGTTGGAATTCACTAGATTCGACGAAACAGAAAACTGCTTAGTGCAAATAACTTTGAAGCACAAATAGAAGCGTAGTGTGGTAGATTATGTGAAGATGGCAGCAGAAACATCAGAAACCAACAAATTCTCAAAAGGAATAATCACTCATATTGTCATGTTATTTAGAAACTTCAAGAAGTTCTTAATGTAAAATTATATCAAAAAAAATTCAATAATCAATCCTTTCTGGTTAACTGCGAAAAGAGATTGTACTTCTCCCTTTACTGTGTTGTACAATTTATTCACTCTACCAACCATACCCATCAAAAATTCCTGTAACTAACGAAATGACAAATAAATATAAACATAACCTATAAAATACTGTATCATTGACTAAGTGTGTATATATATTATGTTTGTATGGTCACAGTCAATAGATATAATTTCCAATTATTTTAGCATCCAGTATTATCTGTCCAAATCGAAATGTCTGGACAAAGATCTTTGCCACATAGTAAAGAAGCATTGTTAAAGTTATACAGAACCAGATTAAAGGATGATGTTAAAAGTATGTTGGAAAACTTTGAAGGTAAATTAATTCCCAGTCATTTACAACACTATATTGAAAAGAAAATTGTTTATAGAGATAGTCAAGTTAGCTAAAGGAGAACATGATACCCAGCTATCGAGGATGACTCAGTGTGAACAGGATACATATGAAATGCATGTTCGAGCAGCTAATATAGTTCGAGCTGGGGAGTCACTTATGAAACTAGTATCAGACATCAAACAGTACTTGATTCTGAATGACTTTCCGTCAGTTAATGAAGCAATCACTCAGAATTCCAAGTTATTTAGGTAATCTTTATCTCATTGATAAAAAATCATCATGAGTAAAAAAATTGTTTCATTTTTGTTTGATGAACTTTCTGAACAACTTTCTTTTCAGAACAAAGCAAACTGAGTGTGATCAGAAACTTATGTCCCTTCGAGATGATATTGCAGCAGATTTGTATGATTTAGAAGAGGAATATTATAGTAGTATAAATAAGTGAGAGTAGCTATCTACTTTTCGTATAAGATTGAATGAAGTACTCTGATACAATTGTATGTATTATTGTGAAATTATAAATTAAGAATGAGTTTCATATATATTGTGAATGAAACAAACCATCAATTTATTGTCAATATAAACAAAATTTTTCTTACATTAATGTGATAAATGATCAGTTACAATTTCATAGTTTCATTTTACTGGTAGGAAGATATTAGAATTAAATATAACAATTTATAACTACACAATCAAGATTTCAATAATTCAAATTTTTATAATGGTACTTCTATTTAAATAGATTATAATGTTTGTAATATCCGCCAGAAGAATTTAAAGGTTATCTTCAGAAGAACTGTCGATATCTGTGAGCCCTTTTTATTGAAAACATTTCCTTACTCAATATTATATCTTCTGGAATATTACCATGCGTGGGTGAATGATTGTGGCCTCCACTTAGAATGATACTTTGATCGACTCCAATTACACATCTTGCTTTGCATACACCAGAATCATAAAAATTGCATTTCCAGTAAGTTACTTTCTGAGCACTTCTGTGTTTTAGATATTTATAATTTCCAACAACTAACTGTGGCAGTTGCCGAGTTCCTCGAATGTATATTCCCATCACTGAAATCATTAAAATTAGATACAAAATATATTTTATTGCTTTGACTCAAAGGGAAATCTCGAAATTACTCATAAGTTTTCATATTGCATGAAAACCAACTTTATCCTCTCAATATCAGTATTTTTCTGAACACTGTGGTTCACACAACATTATCATATAAAAATGTTGTTCTTGAAACAACTGTTCATAAATAGCTGCTAAATTTAAAAAGTTTAAAAATAAATTCCAATGATTGAAACTTTATCCAAAGCTTGGGGTACTTTCGTACTATTTTACACTGAGTAAAGTTCTAGGAATAGCTACTTATGAAATATAATTGAAAATTTGTATCAAGCACTCCAAGTTTTTTGAATTAAAATGTTTTATTTCTTCACTGATTATATAAAGCCTTTGAAAATCATAAGTATTATTTATTTTCTAAATTTTCAGTGTCAGATATTCTAACAAACTCATCAAATCATTATATAGCCATCTTCGATGAGAATGCAAGGTTTCAATCAATCAGATGTCTTGAAGTGCATTAAAACAACGTTCAAAGATTCCGTTACATGAATAAATAGAAAGATAGATGAGGCTGATGCAAACCCATAAATTTTAATTCAGAAAATAAATTTTACTAATGAAATTTCAACCACTTTAATGATAGAGTACTGCAAGAATTAAACTTGTTTTGATAGTTAATCGACTTTTAAAATGTTTTAAAACTAATTTCTAGTTGAATTCAAAGGAATTGTGAATTTTGCTTTGAAAGCAACAGAAGTTTTTTGAAAAACTATGTCTCAAAAGTTTATTTTAATTTTTGAATTAAATTAGATGAAAACTTAACACATGAAACTTTCAACAGTTAAGTTATGAGATTTATTCCTTGTGTTGCTATTTTTCGATTCAATGTAGTTCCCTAACTATATCAATAGTAAATCCTGCTTTCTTTCTGGAAGAAAATTAGTGGCTTTCTCTGAACAAATATTGAAAATTTATCTTACGAAATCTATAATCATAATTTGTAATTTGATAATGTTGAAATAAAAATGACTTACAGTTTGATATTATATAAGTACTAACTGTAAGTTAAATTAATTTGTATATATTTAATGAAGCATTATATTATACAAATCATCACTCGAATGATAATAGAAATATTTTCAATTTGTTTCAAAATTATTTTTTAACAATTATAACACTTTGTTTTATCAAATTTTGATCATTCCGACGAACAGGAGGATGATTATGCTCAAATAGTAAAGTGACTTTGTTGCCATGAGTCCATATCGCAGCTCTGCATCTGTGTTTGTAGTAACCGTTACATCTCCATCGAGTTTTTCCTTCTTGTTTGCCATGTATTAGAAATTCATTGCCTTCATAAATTATTTTCGGATTTTTCGACCCTTTTGCTACATATACGAAACCTAAAACTAACATGTGTTAGCAGCTTTAGAAAGCAGAATTAGTTCATGATGAAATTGTCATTCCAATGTTTTAAAGGACTCAATAGTTTGAACGAAGTTGAGGATATCAGGACATTAATTTTGGTAGTTAGAACATCATTTCAGAGACGAACTTAAAAATGTTAGAAATATACAGTACTCCCCGATTTTCACATCAAAATCAATACATAGGACTTTTTTCTTGTTTTCAGAGTGGATTGATATCATACTACTATATATGCGTCTATCTTTAGATTTAGGTATATTGCTTGGTGTTTTCGCTTTTGTTGACTAATTCACTAATAATATCTGCATTTTAATCATTATAAGCAGTTATTTGTTCAATAATACAAAATTCTTTGTCAAAATTATTTAACGATAAAAAACATTCAATAATCTATGTGTAATGATGTAATCGTTCTTTCAATAATTTCGACAAAGAAGTTTGTATAATTAAACAAATAGTTCTTAAAAATGGTAACAATATATTAACACTGCATTACTCAACAAATCGAAAATACCAAGCAATATAGAATTAATGTACCAAATCTAAAGATTAGCCTCACATGTATGTATGTTGGCAGATCCTACAGAAACTACAATATAAGAATCAACTAATCACAAGTATGACCTAATTAAAGAAATCATAATTTCGACCAATATCCAGCATTTAACATTACTCTGGAAAAACTGGATATTAATTTATGGAATTCCTGAAAGTCAAAAGATTTAAACTATCTAACATATTATTAAATGAACAGGTAGATGTTGACAATAACTCTCCTTCACTTAACTCGTTTCTTGAAAGGTGATTCAGTTAAAGCTTCTCATAATTCAAGACGAAGTGTCGTCGAAAGCGGTACAAATATAGATAATAAATGTGTATCGAATATTCTTTTATTAATCATTTTAAACCTATACTAGAATATGCTCCATTAATTATTACTTAATTTTGAATAGGGCGATTAATTTGGCATAGAAATACAAAATTCATTTGCGTCTTCTTATATACACTATTTTCCTAGTTAATTTTTGCAAATCAACGGAATCCATGCAAGGTGGGTGATTGTGATGTTTTTGCAGCAAAACAACATTTCCTTTGGTGAAAAATGTCGCCTCACACTTGGTTTTCTTAAATACACATCTCCATCGCGTTCTATCTATGTATTTGGAATGAATAACATATTTGTGATTATCGTAGATTATAATTGGGTGTTTTTTTCCTTTGTCGATGTAGATGAAACCTGAAAATTCAATGAATCAAGCGTGGAATATTAACGATTATTTTTTCTTACGGCCTCATGATTTTCTGAAAATGTCTCCGCTACTAATAGAGAATTGGTGAAAGTATTTCATTTGGAATAACTTATGCTTATTTAATTTCTGAAAGAGCAATAGATTCCACAACATTGGAAGGGATGGAAACTTAGAAACAAATGGATAATAATTTGGGAATTTAAATAATGATTATTTAATAATAACGAACAATAATTTCAGTAGGAACTTTATATTCCTCTTTTTGCATGGTTGTGTTATTCGTTCTTCCTCATAATAAAAACAGACTGTTTGCATAAAATGCTTTTGTCTACAGCTTTCAAACAAGGTAAATGATTATGATCCTTCAGAAGAGTTACAACTTTTCCTTGTGTCAAAAGAGCTGCTTCACATTTGGTTTTGTATAATGTACATCTCCATCTAGTCCTGTCATTGTATCTCTTATGCATCACATACTTATCGTTGTTGTAGATTATCATCGGGTGCTTTATGCCTTTGTCGATATAAATGAAGCCTGCAAGTTAAAGTATTAGTAATCCCTTGATTGGTTTCAACAATTTTCAGATATGTTGATTCGAATATGTTCAGATAAGGATAAATACTGAAATCAAAGTTATCCTTTTTGGTTTTATACATCAAAATAATATTTAAAAATATAATTTCAATGAAATTCAGTTATTTCAAAGGTTGCTGTGGAGCAAAAATATTTTAATCAGAGAATAGATAACAATGAATTATTGTAAATGTTTTAATTCAGACAGAAATTTACTAAGTTTAATCAATTTAGAATGGGATTTCTGAAGGCTTCATATATTTTCAAATTCTCAAGCAGTTTTTCAAACTTCCCTTGACTGGTATTCTGTAGGAAACACCCAGCACAAAGAGGTGGAGCTTCATTCGACATTTTAATACAATTAAAATAACATTATATCATGTCTGTCTTTTCGTTATTACCTATTATTTTATACTATCCAACAGTGAAAATCTGAATTAATTGATTGAATAAATAGGTGACGATAACGTGTACGAAATAGAAATAATAATTTATTGTTATCTATGCTCTGATTAAAAATGTATGTTCCACAGCAGCAAAATTTTACTTTTTAATGTTATTTTGGTGTATGAAATAATAGTAAAACAGTAACTGTTAAACATATTCTATACGCGATATATAAAAATAAATAACAATAGGTATATTCAATTCCTCATACAAAAAATAATATCTTGTATTTATTTAATTATTTTAAATTAAATTTATTATATATATATATATATATATATATATATATATATATATATATATATATATATATATATATATATATATATATATTTAATAGTAGTTCAGATTCCATTTAAAAAGTTCAAATTTTTCTATCGGATAAAAACAGATTTGCAGAATTCAAGCAACTCAATAACTATTTAATTGCAGCAAAAAAATGTAACTAAAATACTTCTCAAATATTTCAAAGTGTTATACATATCAACCATTTTTCTTCAGGTGCCCCAATGGTAATAGAATGAGAAAATAAAACGACATATTCTCCTTGAATTTTTTTTTGGAAAACATAAAAGAGAAATACAAGTCATAAATTCACTCAGGTGCATAATCTTTGTAAGATTCGTGCCTACTAATATGAACAGTAGATGGAATTAATGCTGCAGAGTTCTTGGGATCACTTGGAAGATAGTGATTGTGTTGTTTGAATATTTTAAGCATTTTGCCTGTTGTTATCAGGAATGCTTAGCATCTGGTTTCATTACAGTATCTACATCGCCATCTTGTCAAGTTAGTTTTCGTATAGTGTAAAACATACTAGTAGTTTTCGAAAATTAACTTGGGATACTTGTGACTGTTTGCGAAATAAACAATACCTAAGAAGAGCAATATCATTTCATATTTCTCTTTTCAGGATGGAACAGAGTAATTTTTGTAAGTAATAGTAGAATTTTTCATTAATATTTGATGTCAAAATTTCAAAAGACTCTTTCGAGAGATTTACATTCTGTCAAAAGCTGGGAATTGATTATTTAATGTATCTGCTTGAAAAGATTGTCAAAATTTTTGTTAATACTAAGTTGGCACAATTGTTTTCTATACCGAGGCGGAGTTTGAACGAGACCTGTCATTTAGTTTTACACTGCTCGATTTAATCAATTCTCACAATTGTGTTTTGCGATTTTTACAATGGATAAAAATATCGAACAACTTATCTCAAATTTTGTATTGCTCACGGAATTTTGTTTACCGAATCACTGAAAAAATTACAGAAGGCTTACGGTAAATCGACTTTGTCAAAAACACGTGTACACACAACCAAATTTATATGGAATATCTCGGTATTTCAAATTATTGATTGATTTAAACCATAGATCTTTGACTACTTGTGAAGAATGCAGTTTTTTGTTGTAGAAAACTGGATAGTATGATGAGAAATGTTGAATTATCACCATATGTTCGGGATATTGTACTCAGTCGTCACTGAGATTTGAAACTGTGAATATCAAAATTTTAAAAGCCTACAATCGTATTTGAAAATGCTTTACGTTGGATTGTCCGATGTGCAGAGGGGTTGAATAATTGCTCTCGTTGAAGAAAGAGTGACACAGAGGGATATAGCGGCCTCAATGGGAGTATAACAGGGGGTGATTTCAGAAACCTACGCCCGATACGTGGAGCTACAATCTCTGCAAAATAGGCCTAGAAGTAATAGGAAGATCACTTCTGAAGAACAAAACCGCTTTTTGTGCCAAATTTCAAGAAGATACCCTAGTGCGTCGCACCCCATACTCCAAAGGCAATTTCTGGAAGCAACAGGCATCAGTGTATCAGTCAAAACGATACGTCATAGACTTCTTTCAAGGGGTTTATACAGCAGAAGGCCCTTAAGAGTTCCAGAGCTGACCAGACAACAAAAAATTGACAGACTTAATTGGTGTATCGAGCACCAAAATTGGAGTATTGAGAATTGGCGAAATGTTCTTTCTTCGGATGAGACTAGAATTGGTGATCGATCAGATGACCGCCAGATTCGGATTTTAAGGGGTCGTGGAAGACAAGCTAGACTCCGTGCAGCAAGACAAATTCCGAAATACCAAGGTGGCAGTGTGATGTTTTGGGGTGGCATTATGCTGGGAGAGAAAAAAGATTTGACTTCGTTTCCTGCGAGTATAACGGCTAGAAATTACGTGGACCTAGTGCTGGAGCCCATAGTGAGACTCTGGCGAGGTGCCCACCCACGGTGAAAATTTTACTTTTATGCAAGATAATGCTCCTTCGCATATCAGCAACCTCGCGCGACATTATCTTGAAACAGAGAGAACGCTATTTTGGACTGGCCAGCTTGCTATCCAGACCTAAATTCTATTGAACATTTATGGGATTAGCTCAAAAGGAACATCAGACCGTGCCAGGATAATCCAAGAACCCCACAAAAGCTCATCCATGCTGCCACAGAAGAGTGGCAGAATATCACCCCAGAGGTCTAAAACCTAATCCAAAGGATACCTAGACTGATTCAGGCTTGTATCAGGACAAGAGGAGGTAATACAAGCACTGAGGTCGAGGAAAAAATACCTCTGTGAGAAAACAGTTTTCAATTTTTTCTACATGCGGAAAGAGTCTCTTATTTTCTTTTATTTGTTTCTTCCTTAAAAAAACCTTGATATATTCCTTTTTTCAATTGAAATATTTCAAAAATGATCAATTCTAATAATCCTTCGAAATTTCGAAAATCCCTGAGATAATATTCAAAATATCGGGCGATTCCATATAAATTTGGTTGTGTGTATATGAGTGGTGCAGTGCTTTCAAAGTGGAGGAAATGGTAATTGAAAATCGTCATTTGAGTTTGAGAGAATTCACTTTCTGGGTCTTAGGAATGAATGCGAAACATTTTAAATGATTGCTTTGGCTTGAAATGCGTTGCTCCTCGACTAGTTCCAAAAGACTTGAATTTTCTTCGAAAACTGAATCGTGTAAAGGTCGCTGCAGATATGCTAGAAGGAGTCGATTCCGACCCCACATTCATTAAACGCATTGTAACTGCTGATGAGACATGGGTATATGAGTTTGACATTCAAACTCACCGAACCGAAACCAAGAAAACCTCGTGAAACTCGATCAGAAGTCAAGGCAATGTAGAATGTTTTGTTTGATATCGAGGTGTTGTGTTCTTGCTAGAAAGTCGGACGGCAAATAAAGAATATTACCTGAGTGTTATGCGGCGTTTGAGATAGCAAATTCGTCGAAAAAAGTAAAGAAAACTTATAGATTATGCATCACCATAATGCAGCATCTCACAAGGCTTTCGTTGTAAATGAATTTCTGACCGAAAACTCAACAAATATTCACCTGATTTGACTCTGGTCGAGTTTTTTATGCAAATTCATTTCCAACGAAGAGGTGGTGAAATATATATTATACTTTCCATAATCTTATTTTTACAAATCGACCGGTTTTGACCGTCAGGTTATTTCAAAGTCGTCAACCACAGGAAATGAACTTACTTATACAGATACTAGCCTAATTTGATATTAAGTAGTCGAGATGTATTAATGTGTAGATGGCTACTAAGGATGATTTCATTTGTGATCCTACGGTTTTTATAAACAAAAAAATCAAATAACACAATTATCAAATTCAATAAAAGGTTTAACTTCTTTGAAACACTAGTTTCAACTACGGTGATTGGTCAATAACTTGAGCATCTATTTTTTTTTAATTTAAAATAACCACCTCCTTCTCAAGTGGTCTGAACCTGAGCCAATTATTGTTCAATGCTAAACAAACATCAGACAAATTCAAAAAATCCGGAGTTAAATAATTTCTTGCAATTAGTGTACGATTGCTTATGTTTGCATTCAGGTGAGAATTTGAAAACCAGATTTAAAGAACATTAATTCTCTAACAATAATTTTAGAATTCAATAACATTAGATAGTATCTAAATTCTTCATAACTGGTACAGAGGACAGAAAATGAATCTGTTGGAATGTTTGGGAATCAATAAACTTCGTAAAAACCCAAGTGAAATCCCCCTAATAGCTAGCTAGACATTAATACCTCTCCACTACTCAATATCAAATTAGACTAGTAGCTATACAAGTAAGTTTATTTGTTGTAGTTGAGCACTTGAAAATGCTCGGTCGTGCATTTGTGGAAATTATAAAATATATTTCACTTCATCTTCATTGGATTATTCGGTGGCGTAAATGTATTATTTCGGAAGGGGGTTACTTTGAAGGGATACAATAAATTTGGATGAAAAAAAAACTTTGTGTTCCATTGACCAATTCCCGGTACTTCTTGGACAGAATGTAAATCTGGCTACTACGTCGCTTGACTTACTCTGATTGGTTAGCTTCTAGACTAGGTGAAAAACTCTGAGTCAGATTTATGATTTCCATATGATCAGTATGGTGTCCCTTAGTTCAAATTTTTTAACGCATACGTCTTAGTTTTGTTTATTTGTACCTAGAACACTTGAAAATAAATTTTTACCTTCTTAGGAATATGATAACCCGTGCTGACTTACATCGAAACATGTTCATACAAGTTGCGCGGGAGTAGCGGCGCGCACTCGTGGTAATTAGTTATTGTTCGCAGTTATTATCGTAGCTATCACCGATTGTTTCACCTTTGAAGAATTAAGAAGTGATAAAAAAAGTATTTTTTTAGTTTGCGATATAAATTATCAAATAACAGGCGCTAAGTTACCGTCGAACCGTCAAGTTCTCGCAGTACTGTTTTATAATATTCGCGATGTAAAATTAACTGTAGGTGAAAGCGCAAATCTCGTCATTCGCGAGTGTATTATATTCTTGGAAACGGCTAGAATCTTAACTAGAGCTTCACCTAACTGTGTAAAGAAACTTGTGGATCTTCACTACACCTGGAGAGAGTTGCAAAAAAATTTGAAAAAGTCGAACGATATTTATAGGCGTCGTGAGGAGGACTTTCAAAACACTTAATATTTTTACAAAAGCAAAGAGAACCAGGGCGTCCAGAATGTTTATAAGGTGTAGATAAAAAGTTGGCTGAAAAAGAAGAAAGATCAAGACAGAGAATGTCAAAAGAAGAGAAAAGATGACAAGAACGAATGCGTTCAGATAGTTTATTGTCACCTCCTACTACACAAAGTTTTGTTCATACTCAAGAACATTGCGATCAGCCTTCCAGCTCTGATGAAAGCCTTAAGGAACCCTTGCCTTCAACATCAACGTTAAGCTCTGCAACTATTCAAAAAGGAGGAAGAAAAGACTTTATCACGCCCAAGTTAGTTGCAGCTTTAGACAGATGTCAGTTAAGTGTAAGGGATTCTGTCTATATACTTCAGGCAGTGATAGAAGCGCTAGGTTTAAGTTGTGATGATTTTTCCATAAACAAATCATTTATTCAACGTGTTCGAACACAGAGTAGAAAAGATAGAGCGGAATTTATAAAATGAGATTTTCAGAATAATATTCTTGAAATAGTGACAGTTCATTGGGATGGAAAGCTATTACCTGGGCCAGACGTAAGAAGTTCAAAAGAAGAACGCCTGCCAATTCTTATTTCATTAGGAGAAAAAGAACAACTTCTGGCGGTGTCAAAGTTCGAGATCTCATCCGGTCGAGAGCAAGCTCAAGCAGTGTCAAACGCGCTTTACAACTGGAACCTCGATGACAAAGTCCAAATAAGGTGCTGTGACACAACTGCTTCTAATACCGGACAACTGAATGGAGCGTATGTTCTTCTGGAACAAAAACTAGACAGGGAATTATTACTATTTGCTTGCCGCCATCACGTTTACGAACTGGTTTTGAAATCTGTCACGAGTAGCCCCGATATCCCAATGTTCAAAAAGTTCAGAGACAACTGGAAAAACATTGATCCTTCTGCTATTAAAATTAACACCGACTTCATCACACAACATTTCAGTAAAACAATAGTACAAGAATTGCTGGCATTTTATAATCAAGAGCTACAAATATCTATTGTGCGTGACGATTATCGGGAGCTGATTGGGCTATCGTTTGTATTTTTAGGAGGAAATATAGCGAAGAAAATTAAAATCAGACCTCCTGGAGCGATGCACCAAGCAAGGTGGATTGCAAGAGCTATTTATACGCTGAAAATATCCTTATTGCAATCGCAATTCAAATTAAGCGCTAAGGATAAACGAGCACTTCAAGACATTTGTTTATTCATTGCGATTTTATACATAAAACCATGGCTCCAATGTAGTTTGGCGGTAAAAGCACCAAATCAAGATTTGTACTTTTTAAAAAGACTTAAGGAATATGAAACTGTGGACAAATTGATTTCTACAGCAGCTCTCAGCAAGTTTAGCCAACATCTTTGGTACTTATCGGAAGAAATTGTCGTTCTATCACTCTTTGACGATGAAGTTGATGAACCAACTAAGGCAAACATGATAACTAACTTGCGAAGAGAGAGTTTGTCTGATTCTGGGAAAAGGTACATTCCGTCAAAAGGAGATATGTCTCATCATTTGTATGGTAAGTGAAGTGAATTAAATTGTTTTATTTAATGTTTTTTACTAAACGAATAATTAATTCTGCTTATTTGTTGTTTCAGAAAAACTACTAAGCGATTTTGTGTCAATCAAGAGCACTTATTTATTTTCACAATTAAGAATGGATAAGAACTTCCTTCAGAAACCAATTTCTACCTGGGAAGAAGATGTTGCCTATTTAGAGGCAAAAAGAAAGGCTCTAGCTTTGAGAGCAGATACATCTGAAAGAGCTGTCAAACTAATGCAAGATCTTCATGGTTTAGTAACGACAAAGGAAGAACAAATTCAATATTTGCTACGCCGCGTCTAAGAACACACAAATATATATCCAGACTGTAAAAAAGACACTCTCAAGAGAAAATATCAGGACTAATTATTTACAATTTTGTGACCTTATGTTTGTGACTTCATCTTCTTAAAATAAATAAACTTCTAAAATAACTTTGTTTTTAATTATGAATTTAAAAAAAGTAATATTAATGGATTTAGTTCCATAATACCATATTAAGTTACAGACTGCAAATTCTTGAAACTTTGAAACTTTGTCGGACAGGTTAATGGTGGCATAGGAAGATAAAATTTTGTATTTAGATAAGTCTAGGTAGATGTAAAAAGTTAGAGGGTATGCATTCCGATTTTTTGAAGAAGAAAATTTTCTTCCATATAAGGGACACCCTAATGATCAGGTTCAGAATATATTGATAATATCGATATTACTGGCACTGTAGACTGATCAAACTGTTTAAGAGGATGCTGAGTAAAAAAGAACGTCGGATATCAACTATTTATTGCGCATTGAAGACATAAATCGCGTAATGTTTCATCAGTTTTACGAGGCTATCCACAGCAGTTTCCACCTCAACCGTTCATACAATAAGAAAGAAACACTGTTGAATGATTAATTTTTAATTAATGGAATAATAACACATCTTCAATAAGCATGTTTAATTACTCTAACTAGTGAAGATGAGATTGCCCGTGTATTTGAATTGTTAGAAGGTAAGTGGTTGTGTTTCTTGTAAATATGAAGAAGTTTTCCTGACGTTACTGCAAAAGCTCTGCATCTAGTTTTATAGGTTAATCCACATCTCCATCTTGTAGAATTCAACTGTTTGACATGAATGATGTATTGATAATTTTCGAACATAATTTTAGGGTTTCCTTTGCCAGAACGTAGAATATGAATTATACCTGTAAAAATAATTTAATGTACCTGATCATGTATCATTTTGAATCAAAGACGAAATATACAATACCAAAGGAATGCTTGACGCCTTTTATACTGAACTATTTATCGCAAACGCGAAAAATTTATAACCCCAATATTACCGTATCAACATTGCTGATGATTTATCAAGTAACTCTCAGCAAAATAGCAAATTACGAATATTACGAATATCTGCCACGTTTTTCAAGCTACAATTTCATCGTTGTTCTGGACGTTTGATTATGACTCGACTATTTGGACAAAGAAATTTATTTCCTTGCATTTGCATTACATTTATCGCTGGATGTACTTCAAGCAGAGATCATTAGAATAGCTTAAAATATGTATATTAAGAATAATGTTTGCAGGGAAAAAATTATTGATGAACTCGATATAATTCTTCATAGTTAGTGTATTTTAAAACTATTTTGAATTCCTTTCAGTTAAAAATTATTTCGTTCAATTGAATTAAGCAATCGTTTTTATTCATAATTCACAAAGAAACAAAATAACATCCACTTAACCCAACAGTTGAAGCCACTGATTTTCATAGAACTGATAACAGATCTATGTTGACTGATGGGAGAGAAGGTTTTTGTAGATTTTGTTCAGAGACATCAGAAAAATGCGATTTTACAGGGTGCGAAACAGTGTTTCACGGGGTGCAAGACAAGGCGAGATTTCGGCAAAAACCTCTGCTAAATGTAATTCTCTTTTTCATTTCTCATCTTTTCGTTACTCAACAGACCATTATAATATCTCCGATTATAAAACATTCTACAGTAGAAGTGATTATAATAGAAATGACGGTGTTATGATCCTAATAAAATCTTCCATATCTGCTGATATCAGCCACACTAAACAACCCATTTCAGGTGCTACGATCTGTAAGGTCTCATTTCGAATAAGTGAGTTTTGAAATAGTATATACGCTACTTATAAGCCACCACCTGTACCTCATGAATCTTTCGTACAGGATCTACAGACTGGAAATGATATTAATTTTAATTTACTGAATAATAAATACTAATGACGATGTGAATGATTATCTTTCTGCTGTCATATCTTCGTTTTTTGCCTTACATAAAGCACCCTACTAGATTTGATTCGGGAACTTGCTTAGATCATATACAGGCTGTCCGTTAATTGCGTGTACAACGTTACACCTCAGATTCTTCAGCTCGAAATGAGTCGATTTAGGCCAACTTACCTATATGAAGAGTTTCTTCGTTTGGCCGCTAGCTAAATAATTCGAGAACGACTCGATCGATAGAAGCCATATTTGGTATGCGTAATCGGGTGCATTATTCACGTTTTTTAGTGATCCACTCAATTACCTTGGCGCGTCCCTAAAAACTCGAACGTGTTTTTAATCAACCATAATTTTTCAACTGTCTGCATTTTAGACATTGAGTAGCTAGGCTAATTATCAAAATTTTTTGTCTCTTGAGAAATTTTGATATTATGAGCAGTTCAATCACAAAAACAGTTCTTTAATTTCATGATTTCATTTCTTCAACCACCTAGCAAGTCGAAAATATCACATTTGACCATGTTAGCTTTGGATTTATTTGTGTGGTCTGGCAGATTGTCATTTTATTGGTCTTGACAACCAATTGTTGACACAACAGTGTTCCTTAAGTTCTTAACTAGGTAATTTGGTGATTTTTTATCACTATTAGGCACGGAGATGTACAGTAACTCTGAAATGGTTGATATGGTTATTGTGTTCGAAATTTGTCAAATCAATGGACGTGAAAGCGCGAGAGTATATGCTGAAAGATTTCCAGATCTTATAGTGACGAACCACCAAACGTTTGGAAATCTGGAGAGGCGCCTCCGCGAGAACGGTTGCTTCAAGCCCAAGAATTTGGATCGAGGACGACAACGAACAGTAAGGACGGTAGAACACGAAGAACAAATTTTGAACATGGTTGAGGAAAACTCACAATTAACCAAGCGGCGTTTAGGTTTGCAGTTGGTCGTTCCTGAAACAATGATTCATGATGTCTTGAAGGAACAATTATTTCATCCTTTTCACATTCAGAAAGGTTAGGAAGTACTTCCCAACGATCCTGCGAATCGTTGGGAAGTATATGTTGATATAATAAAAAAACTCATAGGGCGATAATAACCTCCTCCGCTTCATATCATTAGTCTGATCTTTGACACTGGTGATGTTATTTCAAGATCGCAGTCCATAAAAATGGTCCAACTGAGAATGTCGCAAACTGTTGACCCTATTGTGTTATCTTTGTTAAGAACTTTGAAAGATTCTTCAAAAACAGATTAGTACAATTTTTCAAAATGAATAATATTATATCTACCAACCAATTTGGCTTCACTGAAGGTTTAAGTACCAATGATGCAATATACAAACTGGCATCAAACTTAATGACAAACTTCAACATGAAAAGGGATTGCATTCCAACATTTATTGATTTAGCTAATGTATTTGATACGGTTTCTCACTCAAAACTTCTGAAAGTCCTAGCATAAAACGGGATAAAAGAAACACCATTGAAATTGCTAAAAAACTATTTAATTGAAAGGAAACAGTGCATAAGAGTAAATGCAACAGTCAGTCACATAATTAAAATGGGAATACCACAGGGTACTGTTCTTGGCCCAAGTTTATTTTCAATATATATTAATTTTCTTTTACAGTTGAAGAACTGTGTCTTAGTCATTTTTTATTCATACCTTACTGTTATGGTTTTCAATGGAGACAACTGGGAGAAAGTTAAACAGAAAGTGAAGAAGGGAATGAATCAAGTCATTAAGTGGCTCAAAACTAATGAACTTTCGCTAAATTTAGCAAAAACAAATTATATTGCCTCTTCAGTTACAATGGTATATAGACCATCCTATTCATGTATTGAAATAATTGAAAAACAACAAATACTTGAGGTGTCTAACATTGAAGACTTGGGAGTGTATAAAGATCAATTTCTCAAACGGAATCCACAGATTGATTATCTGACAGATAAACTTCGTTGTCATTTGCACAAATTTTATCTTATGAGAAAGTTTTTCTCTCGGCACATTTTGCTGCTTGTTTATAGGGCAATAGTTGAGTCTCTGCTGAAATATGGGATCCTTTCGTGAAGAGGTTGATATAAAACCGTTCTAAAAAGCTGAATGCCATGCAAAAATATATTCGTAAGGTAATTTACAAAAAAAATATATCCATCAGATTTATTACGTTAGAGATAACTAATACATTTATATATGACAACTATTTGCGCACATCTGCATAAAAATATAAAAGAATTTGTTGATCACGACCAAGATACCAGAAGTAATAGAATTAGGATCATTAAACTGCCTTACAGCTGCAAAAGTGTAAATCTGATATTTTCTTACTACATAGCCCCTAGAGTATACAATTTGTTACCGAGAGATATAAGAAATTGAAAGAATTTGAAATTATTTAGTAGGTCCTGTAGGACTTTTTTCACAGAAAATTACCAGCTGAGATATCGTAGAATAGCCTGGTTACGATTAAAACGTCTAAAGATGTTGAATGTATTTCACTTAAAATAATATAATTGTTATGTTTGATACTATTTTATCTGAAATGATATAATTGTTTATGTTTAGTACTGTGACACATACTATACTCTAGGCAACCGAAAGAGAGACCACGTCAAAACAAATACAGCAGACGCCAGAAGATTTAGTAGCTCTGTAATTGGCCGAATCATCTTTAGGGGGTGGGATTTGAATGTTAGCAGTTTGTATAGGTACGGTCTCGGTCCATCGGATAGAAAATTAAATCTTCATTATTGTTTTGTAAGTGTTATTGATCGAGTGTTGAAAAGTGAAAATATTGTGTGTATGATGTCGTCTACGGATACTGCAGATGAAAGTGCTGTTGGAAATGATTCTCCGAAAAAGCGGCCTAAGAAAGGTCATTTTACTTTGAATGAAAAACAGATCATTTTCAACGTCTATAATAGACAAATGCAAATAGATTCTGCACCTATCAACGAAATCGTCGAACAAGTGGCAAATATTGTGGGAGTTAGTAAAACTAGTGTTTACAGACTCATAAAGGAGGATAAGGAGAATCATTCTTCACAACCGAGGACATACTCGAAAAGGGTGAAAATCGCGGATAGTGTTACTGATTTCAACAAAAATCTGATCAGTAGGAAAGTGCATCAGTTTTTTCATAGAAATGAATTACCTACAATAGATAAAATATTGAATGAAATGAACAGTGATGTTGATCTGCCAAATTTTAAGAGAACAACATTCCGTAAAATATTAAAAAAAATGGACTGCAGATTCCAAAAAAGGAGGAGGAATGGTTTACTATTGGAGAAAGAGGAAATAGTCTTGTGGAGGAGAGACTATCTTAAACAAATTAAAAACTACCGCGAAGAGAAAAGAAAAATCTATTACCTGGATGAAACGTGGGTGAAAGCTGGACACACTAAATCAAGTGTTTGGGTAGATGCATCGGTCAAAACAGCCAGACAGGCTTTCCAAGAAGGTTTATCTACTGGATTGAAGAATCCCACAGGTGAGTGGTAGATATATTATGCATGAATAATTCATGTATAATATAATATAATATTCATGATTTTCAAATGATACACAAGTTCTGTTGGTTCGTTTTTGATTGAAATCGCTAATTTCTTGATAAACTTATTTGATTTTTATTCTGATTCAAATCTTGATTTGAATCATGCTTACTCTGTATCAACAATAGGCACGTCATCAGGTATTTCATCATATTTTTTGAAACCATAATTTTTACCTAAAACTAACTGCAGAATGAAGGTTTTCGAATACCCTTTATGAAAATATTCCTGTTATTCCTTGCAAATTATGCTATAGGGTAAAACCCATACATACTGTTCATTATCCAGTACCTGGTACCACAACAATCCTGTTTCGAATTGTTAGCATGCCGCTTTCTTTCAAGGACGTTCTATATAATGTTTTCAATCTATATTTACAACATCAATAGGATAATTCAATTTGGACGAATAGATGGGATCTTATTAAGGGTCTGTTGCTACTTCTGGGTTTTCTTTATCTCTATTGCTACTGCGAATTAACTTAAGTAGGCTGTGTACCACCTACCTGTCGGCAAAAGGTTTTCGGTGATTTAACTCAGTTCTCTAATTATCAAAATTAAGTATTTTCTTGAATTATGAGATTCCACATGATTAAGTTAGATGAAAATTGACAAATGCAATCATTAATAGAAATCATTTTTATGTCTTTGCAGGTAAGGGCAAGAGACTCATCGTTTGCAATATTGGAAGTGATACTGCATTCGTTCCCGACGCACTGTGGTCATTCGAATCGAAGAAATTTGGTGACTACCACGAAGAAATGGATGGACCCAACTTCGAAGAATGGTTTGAAAATATTTTACCGAAATTGGAAGACGGATGTGTCATCGTTATGAACAATGCGTCTTATCATTCTAGACGCACAGAAAAACTCCCGACATCTGCCAGTAGAAAAGCCACTATTCAAGAATGACTACGTTCAAAAAATATTGCTTTCGGGGATGATTTGATTAAAGCAGAGCGTCTTCGAATAGTCAAAACCTACAAACCAGCGTATAATAAATATGTAGTAGATGAAATGGCTGGAAACTAAAATAAAATCGTGTTGCGACTCCCGCCCTATCATTGCGAGCTCAATCCCATCGAACTGGTTTGGGCTGAGATGAAGAATTATGTGGCATCTAAGAACACATCATTCGAATTCCAAGACATGAAGAAGCTTTTCGCCGAATCGATTGAAAGGATTGATGCTGTCAAGTGGCAAAACTGCATTAAGCATATCGTAGAGAAGGTCGAACCGAGAATGTGGCAATTAGATCACATAATAGACGAACAACTGGATCCTATTATTGTCAATCTCGAGAATGATTCAAGTTCATCTTCTGAATCTGATAATGACGATGATAATCTTTGATTTCCTTTTTTAAGTAACTCTTGTAATATATTGTTTCAATAATGTTCTACAACCAGAAAATATACCTACAACATCATTTGCGTATTACATTGCCTATTTTTTATGATAATTCAATCAGTCATATCCGAAACTATTGCGTGGATACTTCATTTTAGAATGAAATTCTACATCACTGATGTCCATTACTTAATTCAGAGTTCAATTTCGTGATCAAATGGAAGCCAGTCCCTGGATTCAACCCTGTGTGACATCACGTTCAGGCCTCGTTTGTTTGTTTTGTGTACACTCTCTCTTTTCGTTGTATCAAGTATAGTGTAATGTCACTTAGTTGTCCATTTAAAAATTGTTGAACTTGTAATTTCATTCTGTTTTTATTATTAAAGCACCAATACTGTTGAATGATATAGTAATGGAAAGTTGGATTATGTATTTACTTTGAATAAAAAATCAATTAGTTCAGAACAAGCACGAAAGTTTTTTATTATTATGTTAAAACTAAAACAATTATTTTCTCGTATCGGCAACTTCAAAGCAGAGAAAAGGTCATTTTCACTTATCGAGGTCAAGTGGTGATTTATGGTGTTTTACAGATAACCCTTTTGGTTTGGACGACGAGTTATATAATTTTGCTCTGGATAGAAAGACACCCGTATATCTTTTATTTTGAAGAATATTTTCTGGAAAGTCATTAATAAAATATTCACATTCTCGAAGAGAACAAACTCCTATTTCATCGAACATCTGGAGAAGAACATCTATTCCAGTCTTGTCCATCTAGAAGTTTCGATAGAACGTCCATGTTCATATAATTTGAACGAAGCAGCGCTGTAACCTTGGAGAAGAAAAAACAACACCAACAAACTGTGACACCACCTGACACCACCTCCATCATAATCAAAGATAAGTTCATTCAATTGAGACTTCTGTTTTATTTTCTCATCATTTATTTCATTGAACATTTTGTAAATACTCTGTAAAGCCGAGATTTTACTTGTAATGTAATATTTTTATTGAATTTTAACTTGTTTTTCACTTATTGGGAAGGGAGACTCATACATCAGATAGAACTTGAAAAATATAAACTCACGACCCATTTAAACGTCTGAGCAGGGTAATTCAAGCCAGTGATAACCTCTAAATAAATAAGGGGGGGTTACAACGGATATTTTTGAAAATAATTTTTTTTTGTTTTGATCACAAAAGACGAGAAGGTTGTACAGATTTCACCCATTTCTAGAGAAGATCGATGACTAAAAAATTTCTTGCATGAAGGCGCTTGTTCGAAGATGTCTGCAGAATTTCAAGCTTATTACTTCTTTCGTTTGCGAAGGAAAAATTAAAAATCATATTTTATGTCTGCTTTTTCAACAGCCATATCTCGAAAGTGGGTGCTCAGAGAAATATGTTATTTAACAGATCTTTCTCATCTTAGCGGAAAAATCACCACGTATGTCCAAGTACTTAAAAAAACAATTAGTACACCATACACCCTGTATTATCTTCAAAAACCTTCTCAGTCTACTTCCAACAACCTGGTCGAATAATAATTCATTCTATTTCACTCACGTTACAAATATTTATTTATGTTTGAAAACTTTAACAAATGAGGAAGAAATTGGTTTAACGAACTGCTTGACACAAGGAGAATGATTATGTTGTCTATATAGCTGAAGAAGCTTTCCAGAAGTTATAGCAAAAGCTCTACATTTCGTCTTATGTCCCACTCCACACCTCCATCTCGTAGCATTCGTTTGTTTGCTATGAATGACATATTGGTAATTCTCAAACATAATCTTGGGATTGCCTTTGCCAGAGGGTAGAATGTGGATTACACCTGAAATAAAAATTTTATGAGAAAATCAGCTACGATCATGATGACGGAATGGCCTTTACTCTGTCATATTTTCAATTTTCCGTTATCGTTGTTGGTGTGCTCGTGGTCCAAAACCCTTGATTATGTTGCCACAACTTGTATGTCGATATTATTTCGATGTACTTAAAGGACACACTTTTTTTAATAAAATACAACAATTATTCAAGATTATATTGTTTCATGCCAACCCATATTACAAAACATACAAATTTTCGCCCATACAAATTATAAAAAAAGCAAAATAGACAGAGCAAGTGTTCAAATCAAGTGGTAATTCCATAGCATTCGTGCTTATTAACTTGAACCATTGATGAAGGGACAGAAGTCTTATCGGCATGGTAAGTTGGTGGGTGATTATGTTTCCGATAAAGATGCAAAACTTTGCCTGCAGTAACAGCATAAGATCTGCACTTAGTCTTGTTGCAGTATGCGCACCTCCATCTAGTGGAATCTGGTAGTTTTCGAAGAATAACATATTCATAGCTTTCGAACATAATCTTGGGATTCCTCTTTCCAGATGGTAGGAAATAAATTAGACCTGAAAGAAGTAAGATTAGAAAATATGCACAAATTTGAAATATATGTATATGAAATATATGCCTGAAAATCTAAGATATAATGAGGATTCAAACATAATTGATATAAAAATATTCACAGTAATATCTGTAATCCTCTCAATGAATAAAGTTAATACGAGTCACAAGAATACACATGACAAAGTGTCAAGGGTCAACTCCAGGGTGGTATTCTTTCAGAAATCATATCCCATTTTCTCATTTTCTCCCCCTAAACGCTGGTAAGTTTTAAATACTAAATCGTTTCATTTAGAAACTTTTTGTCCTTTTTTCTTATTTCCAAACTTGATAGAGAAACAAGATAAAACCGATTGCCTGTGAGATGCTAAATGAAAACAAGTTTCTCGAAATGGTCTGTAGTTTTCATAGAATGAGTGAGGTTATATAATAGGGGATCTTTTGATGGATCCTTTCTTTTCACCTTATCGACTTGCCGATAATTCTGATGGGCACTTTTTGAAACATGAATCGTCTTTATTACTTGAAGACATCTTATGCCATGATATCGAAGAGATACATGAATGATAGCCTTACAGCACAATTTTTTAATCTGGCTCGATTATATATTATATAATAACATTGAAAAAAGTGAATAGGATGAGCTGGAATTCAGATCCAGACCATATAGCCTAAATTTTTTCCTTTGGAGGCATCTCAAGTCTCTAGTGTATACAACACCTTTGAATACAGCCAATGAACTGCCACATAGAACTTTAACATTGATTTGAAATCGTAAGAAATAACCCCGGGGTGTTTGAAAGTCTGCGATAATCTTTGGGAAGGAACTCGTAGGTTGAAGGAAAGCACTTCTAATAATTTTTTCTGTAGTTGTTCTTTATCATAGTTATTGTTGTTGATTATAATAATTGTTTTTGATGAATAAATATTTTAACGTTTTTTTAATAGGCACTTTTTGCAAGACGAATTGTCTTCAATACTTGAAGACAATATTCTTTTGCATAGCTTTTATCGAGGGCTTCGAGCTCGGTGACCGATTCGAGAAATTCCGCAACGAAAATAAAACCTATCACCGCTTATCATCAGCTCAGCCGAGCTTTCGCTTAACGTGTATGTATGTGGTACAACTGTACGGACGAATACGTAAGCAGCTGTTTGTGAGATAGTATATAGATAATATTAATGTTATTCATATTATGGCTCCAAATATTGAAATAAATATTGCACACGTTAGCGATGTGAATGTTAGGCGCTCATTTGTTGGAGATATACGTGCGTGTTTATGCAAACTCAGAAATTGCCTACACATAGTCATGGTAGCAATTTACATTTTTTCGAATCCAAAATTGGAGGAAGAGCAGGGATGATCAAACGGTCGATCGCGAGTGCTTTTTGAGTAAATCTCGAGAAGAAAAAAATTTAGTTAGTAGGTAACTAAACTACAAAAATTTATTACGTAATAAAATAACACTCTACTAGAGGCAAAAGGCGGCTTTATCAAAGGAACTCGCGGTACTTGTCAAATAAAAGCCGCGTTTTTTATTCTTGCCGCTTTTCTAGAAATTTCGAGCGGCGCGTTTGATCGAAACATTCGAGACTTTCGTTCACGCTGATATAAATGTTGCGCCTGCAGGAATTGGAGTCATTCTGAATTGTAACTTGAAGGCAATACTACGTCGACACAAAGTTTCTTATCAAATAGTACAAAGTGAGTGCAGCGAAGAAATCTAAAACGAATCATTTTAATAACCATTGGGAGGAAGAATTTTTCTTTTGTATGGTGAAGTATAAGTGCATTTATCGTGTGTCAGTTGCAATACACAAGCGTGGTAACTTAGAGAGGCATTATAAAACGGTTCATAAAAACTATGAAAAGGATTTTCCGTTACAGAGGGAATTGAGGAAATGAAAAGTGCGTAATTTGATATCTTGTTTGAAAAAAAAAACAAACCCTGTTCACAAGACCAGCCAAACAATCAAATCTGTTACGATCGGGTCATTTAAAATATCTCATATATTGGCGGAACACAAGAAACCATTTGAAGATGGGTCGGTTGTGAAGAAAGCATTTATTGAAGCGGATGAGACTTTATTTGGAGATTTTAAAAATAGAACAGAAATCATGCCTGCTATAAGAGAACTTATATTTTTCCTGAGACTATTCAAGTTTTAGTGAAGTAAAATGGAACATCTATTTTTCAGTGGCTCACTCTGTATCTTCTACAGTTTTCAATCAAAAATGAAAATTCTTTCACGGGAATGCAGACAAAGATAATATCTTTCTTTCGATTCATCACTCGACCCACCTACCCCCCTCCAAATTTTCCAGGGTTGTTACCCTTGCTCCAGGGGTTGAAATTCGAGATGAGGATGGTACTTGATGATGACTGCCATTGATCAGCATGGATCTGTTCCATTTCACCTCACTTAAACTTGAATAGTCTCAGAGAAATAGTCTTCCCTATCTTTCAGTGGCTCACCCTGTATCTTTTACAGTTTTCGATTAATAACGGAAATTCGTTCAAGGCAATGTAGACAAAGATACCACCTTTCTTTTGAGTCATCACTCGACCCATCTTCAATATTCAGAATTGCATCCCCCGCTTAGGGGGTTGACATTTCTGGCAAGCATTGTACTCCAAAAGATGTCCCCCTTGAAACAAAAATTGACTTGTTTTTGCATTTTGATCAGAAATGAATATATTGGTAGATATATCCTCTGTTTAGTTTTCGTTGAAGCACTCTGTATAATGAATAGAATATAATGAATCGAGTCTAAATTGATTAACTGCCCCACAGTGGCCACTGAATGAAACATATGTTGGTGCACCAGAGAAAATAGCCACTACCCCAGAAAAAATCAATTTATCTGTGTAGAATTCATTCAGACTATAGTGTGCTCTAGACCTAAGAAATTCTTTCAGTTTTGAGTTTCAATTTATTGAATTTTTTGAATAATTGAGGCAAACTATTATATATTCTGAACATGTTATACTAAACGTTTTTCTGTAGATATGAAAAATTTTATTTTTATCATCATTCAGTTCATCTTTTTTTCTAGTATAGTGACCGTGATCTCTCGTGCATTCATCAAGTACACCTCTGTGTTCTACCACAACTTTTACACACTCATTAATATACCGGGTGATGTCAATACGGCGAGGAACTTCTATATCTCGGAAACTATTTGAGATAGAAGCGGAACTTTTTCTGATTATTATTTTATGAGTATGTTTGCATTCCTTGAAATTATTTTCGTACATACAGGATGTTCCATTTTTGCTCCAGGGACAAACATAGGTTTTTTAAATGGCACGCTCTGTATTTTTTATCATATTCTGATTACAATTTGGATGCTCTCTTCAAGGATATCTGTTTTGTGCCCCAACAGCTATCGGTAGATTTTGAATTAATTAAAATATCGATAATTTCGGGAATTTGGAAGTTTTCCAGAAGTTCTCAAATGCCTCATTTCGCATAATTTACTCATAAATTTTTTTTTCTTGAGGTAAAAGTGTTGTACCTTATTATTAAATGAAGAAAAGAAAATTTTTTTCATAACGAGTGTTCCTAGTAACCCGGCGAAAATGAAATTTTTCGAACATGAAAAACTTTTCTTTCAGGTTTAGGTATTTCTTGCAAAAACATGCTGTTGATAAAATTGAGACATTGAAATATGCAAATTTTAACACAAAATTAGAATCTTTGCTGTTCAATGAAACTTAAACATCAAAACTCTCAAGGAGTATCGAAATTTCTTCACAAGAAAAGATTCATTTACGATATTATCATTTGTGCCCAAAGCTAAGTCTTCACTTAATTGAAATTATTCAGTTCGAAACTTTTTCAATAATAGTTCAAAAAGTCAAAATATCAAAAAGATCGAGAATTTGGAAGGTTTCTCAGAACTTCTCACAATCTTCATTCCGTATCATTTGAGTGTGACAATAATTATTCTCTGAAGAAAATATGTTCCTCATCATCGAAGTAAGAGATCAAC
Organism: Cryptolaemus montrouzieri; assembly: GCA_013387265.2. Taxonomy (NCBI): domain Eukaryota; kingdom Metazoa; phylum Arthropoda; class Insecta; order Coleoptera; family Coccinellidae; genus Cryptolaemus; species Cryptolaemus montrouzieri. The sequence goes on from JABFTP020000103.1 coordinate 36,545,335, forward strand.
TGTTTTTTCATACCCAGTGTTCTTGGTGATCCAACGAAAATAGAATTTTTCGAGATAAAAGAACTTTTTTCTTAATGTAATACCCTGCTCTCTTCACTGAACTCATATTACTCTTACAATTGCCCAAAATATTCCGGAATTATCATTAAGGAACGAAATTGAACTGATTGTCGTGAATGAAATATCCACTACAAAAATGCAAATCAAAATGATTCAATTCTATTTCAATAAGTTTTCAAATCAAATTAGATGTTCGAAATGTTCGTTATACTCCTAAATGCTTCTGTAATTCTCTCCATTATATTTTCCCTGGTTGTTGGAGGGTCTCGATACCTTCTCTTCAACATACCCTCAGAAAAAAAAATCCAATTTATTCAAGTCCGGAGACCTAGGAGGCCATTCTACAGGACCTCCACGGCCTATCCAATTGCTCTCAAACCTGTTATTTGAAAAATTGCGGACATTGCCGCTGTAGTGTGCTCGTGCCCCATCGTGTTGGAACCACATATTGTTTTCTACGTTTTGAGGAACATTAATAAGCATAGGCTCCAGATCATGCTGCAAAAAATTTAAATAACGTTCGCCGTTCAAATGTTCTTGGATAAAAAAAAGGTCCGATCACATAATCATCAATTTTACCACCCCTGACATTTAGAGACCAACGATGTTAGTGGTTGACAGTTCTCATGAAAAGAGGATTTCGAGTATCATAATAATGAAAATGATGCCGGTTCACCAATCTATTCTTATGAATGGTGGCCTCATCAGAGAAAAGTAAACCACCGAAAAATTCGGTTAGTCTGCTTTTTATTTAAAGTCCAGGGCTCTAACTGTTGGCGGAGTTGAACATGAAAAGGATGGAGCTTTTCCTTCCTCAAAATTCTTGATACAGATGTCTGACTAATACCCAAGTCTCGACTAACATCCCTTGTACTAGCATGAGGATTCTCTACTGCGCTCAAAACAACCTTCTTACTATTCTCTTCATTGAGTACACGCTTAGCTCTCTCATTCTTCTCATATCCAACTTGTCCAGTTCTTTCAAACCTTTCCTTCAATCTCTCGAATGCCTCTTTCCTAAGATATCTACTGTTTGGGTAACGTTGGGAATAAATATGTAAAGCCAACGGACTTCCTCTTCCCTTCTCCCAAACCTTAAATCATATTAATAAACTCTTCTTGGGTAAAATTCATTGTTGCAATAATATTATGTATTTACTTAGATACTCATATGAGTATCACTTAGACTCACTCATATGACGTTGAATTATCCAATTCAAAACTGTCAGATCTTGGGACATTGTGAGTAAATCATAGAAATAAATATTCTATTGGCACAAGTGGTTTAAATTACAGACTATCGAACAATATTTTCTATCTTCATGTGGTATGCCCATAGAAGTCCTACTTATCTCTATAGTTTAATCACAAGTTGGATATGAGAAGAATGAGAGAGATAAGCGTGTACTCAATGAAGAGAATAGCATGCAGGTTGTTTTGAGCGCAGTAGACTTTTGAATTTCTATTGAAGATTTCGAACTGAGTAATTTCGATTAAGTGAAGACTTAGCTCTGATCACTACTGATAAAATCGCAAATAAATCCTTTCTTGTGAAGAAATTTCGATACTCCTTGAGAGTTTTGATGTTAAAGTTTCATTGAACAGTAAAGATTCTAATTTTGTGTTGAAATTTGCATATTTAAATGTCTGAATTGTATCAACACCATGTTTATTGCAAGAAATACCTAAACCTCACGCTAAATACGAAATTTTTTGGGAAATCTCTATCGGATTTTTGAGAAAAAGATATCGTTGTAAAGCATATTCGAGTGGGAACAAAACACGTAAAAAAGCTACAGGGTGTTACATTTGAAGAAAAAGTTTTTCATTTTCGCCGAATTACTAGGAACACTCGGTATGAAAAATTTTTTTTTTCTTCCTTTGATAATAAGGTACAACACTTTTACCTCAAGAAAAAGAAATATCATGCGTAAATTATGCGAAATGAGGCATTTGAGAACTTTTGAAAAACTTCCAAATTCCCGAAATTATCGATATTTTAATTAATTCAAAATCTACCGATAGCTGTTTGGGCACAAAACAGATATCGTTGAAGAGAGCATCCAAATTGTAATCAGAATATGATAAAAAATACAGGGCGTGCCATTTAAAAAAAATCTATGTTTGTCCCTTGAGCAAAAATGGAACGCCCTGTATGCACGAAAATGATTTTAAAGAATGCACACATACTTGGAAGCGAAATTTTTTCTGATTATTGTTTTATATCTCAAATAGTTTCCAAGATATAGAAGTTCTTCGCCTTATTGACTCACCCGGTATAAATCTTCCAATGTCATGATGTTTGATCTAAAAATACCTGTCTACATGATTCTTTTTTTTTTCATGTTAAAAATACATCTTAGGCGTTTCTTCTGCAACTTCAATATTTTTTCCACATTTGTAGAATTCCCCCAAAATATTAAACCATAAGTTATTATTGAATGAATATATGCATAATATGAAATCAGAGCTTGTTCTACACCAAAATTTTTTGATTGAATCCGAAGGGCGTAACAATACTTAGACACATTTTTAGCTACCTAATCTATATGCGCTTTCCAGTCCAACCTCCTATCGATGCATATTCCCAGATAAGCTGCATTATTTATTTATTTATTCATCTATTTAATTTTTTACTTAGCATACAAAATTTTCACATTGAAATTTTGTATGAATATACGGGAAACCTCTATTGAAACACTGAGTCAAATTAATTTTATAAACCAATGAATGTAATTCAACAACATAAATAATAATCAGATAAAACAAAAGAAACGTAGTGAATAAATTATTATAGGTGCAACTCTAGTTCTAGACTTGAAGCATCCAAATGACAATGAAAAGAAATCAAGTTCTCTACCGAAATAGTTGGCCAATGACAGGCAGCGGTTGATGTAAAAGTTGGAGCTATAGGTGAATCTACACGTCTGAGAACGAAACATTGGCGTATAACAAGTTATCCTTCCTGGCAAATTGAAATCTATTAAACCCAAAAGATCCCCACAATCAATATGCCCACATAGAAATGAGGAGCGCCGGTCCTTCGACGGCCGCTCTTGTCTGATACGTGAGTGTCGCATGCAGTATGTTATCGAACTAGTGTGACCACTTAATGTCTTCTTGTTTTATCTGCTCTTTGGTTTCACCGTTTCGCGGGATATTGGTGATATAGCCTCTATTTCGGTTCGTTGGGGGGCGCAGTGATATTTACATTATTGCGTTCGCTCCAACGAATTGAGATGAGTAGGCAACGGCATAGCCTTGTGTAACGAATGGGTAGAGAATGCTGACGAGGTCAAACGAGACCGAAACTGCAGTCCATTGTTCCTATTCGTGACATCTGACCGTGCTGTACCACTTCCTGGTGGCCTGCTTAACGGTGATTATGAAGAGTAGATCGAAAAACTAGCTTCTTCAAGAGAGAATATTTAACAATCTACGGAAGGTTGAATATTGTCACTTGAAATATAAGTTTCTTCGATGCGTCTACACATTGCGAAATCTCGCATATAGTAACTTTTTTTTTGAGAGGAAAAATTTGTATGTTTTTTTGTTTGTTTGCACTGAACAGGCTCCGAAACTACTTGACTGATTTGAAAAATTATTTCACTGTTGGAAAGCTGCACTATCTCCGATAAATATAGGCTATATTGAAATTTCAAAAATGTTAGGGATCCATACTAAAACTCCAATAATATAACCCAAAGCGTGAAATAATTACATTGCGTGCGCTGCAAAAACTATTGATCATAGAACAAAATAATGTACTACTATGACATATAATTATCTACCTATCAGTAGTCTAAGTATTATAGTTATGTCACAATAAGTGCTTTTTCAAACTTTCGAATTAGTAGGGACTGACCTACGAACAGAATGTTTTACTCATGGCCAACTGTATGTTGGTCCATCGCGGGTCGAATGTCCTGAAAATCAATTTATTTCGCTGCCACAAAATAAACTAACGTCAAATATCCTTGGAAGGGAAGCTCTGACTTGTAGTAAACAGAGTTTTTATCTCTGTTTACGTTGTAGGTGAGACGGAAGATCCCAAAGGGTAATAGAAACACGGAGGGGTTTTGTTACCCACTTTAACTATATTGATAACCAATTTTACTTCTACATGATATGTTAACCCTGATTTAGTATATCTATCACTATCCTATTGTCGTCTATTCAACTTCATACGACCAAATCATTATTACCGGAACTATTTCTAATCTATAATTATTACAGTAACCATGCACTTTTTTGCAGTTTAGCAATTTGGGTGATGCAATGGATATATTTCCTAGTTCATTGAATTGTAACCTAATATCAATTCAATGAACTTCCTTTATTGAAATTTACTCATATTGGAATGCATTCATCACAGACTCAAAAAATTGATTTTCAGGAGCTGAGCAAGTAACGTATATAGAACAGGCCTTTTTACAAACCTTAGAAATAAGATATAAACATATACATAAAAAGTATGTATGGGTGTGTGTGTGTGTGTGTGCCGGGGCGGGATGCAAGTTGATTAACAAAAAAGATTTGTCATTTGAATTTGGGAGGCTTTACTTGATAAATGATTTATTATTGATAATGGAATTTTATTTAGTAAAAGCCCCCCAATTCGAATGTTAAAGAAAGCTGATATCGGCATTTTGGATTTGTGGTATGTCAAAATACTACTAAGATGTGCAGTTCATACTCAAAATATATGGTTCTACTCAATGTGCTGGAAGAACAGATTGACTTTCAATTATATACGGTGACGAAACATAACCACAGTGGACCAGCAAGAAGAGCAATCGAGAAAGGTCAACGCATATGGTTCAAAGAGGATATGAAGATCCAGTACAACAGGAGGGACGTTGCCAACATATATTTGAAGGTAATCCATACGGAATTATTGTTTAGATTGCACCCTGTTGAGTTTGATATTTTAGATTCTGAATCCAGATACAAAAATTTTAATTCATAAAAAGTTTCAGCAACAACAGAAAAAGTTAAATTCACTTTAATTCAAAACTTCTCCACCCAAACCTTCAACTGATAAAATTTCAGACCATAAATTTCTTGACCAGATTCACTAATTTAACTGATACCGATTTCACACAACCACAAAAAGATCTATAAGAAAAAAGATTCAAACATAATTTACATCCGGAACATACTTAAACTAATTTTGAAAAGTTAGGCATAGACTCCGAAATCATTGTCAAGAACTCCAAAGATAATATTTTAGCCAATCATCAAACAGCAAAAATCATCAAAGAAGACTTTTCGAAATTATCTCGTCATTGCAATTCCGATTATAAGATCGTGAAAATAGTACCAAGAACGATTTAGTATTCACTAAAGCAAATGAAGGTAACACCCTCATCGCGATTAGTAAAACCGATCATATTTCAAAAAACTAAAGAATTCTTAATAGCCGGAAACTATATAACATCAACTAAGGATCCTACCGCAAAATTTCAGAAAGAGGTTAAAAATATAATTTCGACAGCAAAATCATTAATTGCAAACCACGAAAAATATAAATTCATTAACTCCAATCCACAATCCCCCGAATTATATTCGTTGATAAAACTTCATACACCTAATCACCCTATTAGACCTGTTCTTTCTTATGTAACGGCACCTTCTTTCAAACTTTCAAAATACCTTAACGACTTGCTAATGAAACATTGCAATTTTAAATCTAAATTTTCGGTCAAAAATTCATACGGACTAATTGCCAATATCAAAGATACCATTATACCACCTAATTCCAAATTCATTTCTTTCAATGTTAAGAATCTATTTCCCTACTTAAAGATACGTACTACTTAGTTGAAGAATTTTCAGAAAAGAATCAATACGATCATTAAATCAGATAATCTTTCATCATTACAAATTTGTTCAGATCAAAATTATTTCCATTCCAATAACGAATATTATACTATTGAAGACGGCTCGATTATGGGCAATCCGTTAAGTCCTTTAGTAGCAGAAATATTCATGAATAATTTAGAGAAATCAATTCATAATCATCCACTCAAAAAATATTGTTTATACTGGAATCACTATCTAGACGATATCATTATTTGCTTCACAGGAACAGATAGACAGTTAAAAATTTTGAAAATCATATCATTACATCCAAAAATTGGATTCACAACCGAAATAGAAAGCAATAATTCGATGAATTTCTTAGACGTAACAATTTCGAATGAAAATGGAAAACATGTTTTCGCAATTTACCATAAGCCGTCACATACAGATATTATAATACATAACTCGTCGTATCATCCGTATCAACATAAAATGTCAGCATTCAACAGTTTTATTCATAGATTGATTAACATCCCGTTATCACCAGAAAATTTCAACAAAGAATTAAATTTATTAAACAAACCGCCAAAAATAATGGTTACAATCCCAAACTAGTAAATAACATTTTAAATAAAACACAAAATAGAATCGCATTGAATGAAGTTTACCCTGTCGATAAATTGAAACAAGAATTCAACACCTTAACCTACGTTGGCATTACAAGAGAGAAACTGAAACCATTCTTGAGTAGCAATACTTTCAACATAGCTTTCCGAACTAATAATAATTTAGGCAAATATATGAAAACTAATAAAACCAAATCAGGTAAAAACAATAAATTAGATATTTATAGATTGAATTGCAATGGCTGTGATAATTTCTACATTGGTAGAACACATAGAAATTTCAATATTAGAATATCGGAACATAAATGCAGTTTTTCAAATAAAAATCAGATTCAAATTACGCCAATCATCTCTTAGAAAATAATTATTCTTTCGACCCACAGTTTGAAATTTTGCATACAGATAACAAATATTGGAAGGTAGATCTGTGGGAAACTTAAAAAATCAACAAATACAAACACTCAGGTAGACTCATCAATGAACAAGTCAATTTAAGGCCTTCACCTCTATTGAATCTCTTCGGGGAGCAATCTATTCCTTAAATCTATTGGATATACCTGTCATAAAAAACCACTTAAGAAGAATCAACCCAAACAACTTTCAATTACTTTAGAACATTTATATTTATATTCTGATTCTTATTTTCTGTACATTCAATCGTCTGAAGAAGCTACGGTGTAGTGAAACGCGTTACGAATCACAATTATTAAGTAAAATTCCAAAAACACATTACTTGTTCAAACTTAATACTGATTGTTTCAATTTTCAAAAAGTACTTTTGGAATAGAAGTTGTATAGTGGTTAATGAAATGTCAGAATCGATAAACATCTGGACAATATAATAATGAATTTAGTTTTCCATTTTTTTTTCTCGGTGAGGATTGGAGATGCGAAAAAACAATAAGAAAACTATACAGGGTTAGGCAAAAGTACCGGAACGGCTAATTATCTCAGTTATTCACCGAGCTATTCTTTTGAAAATTGGTATTCCTACATTGTGAAGCATAAAGATTTCAGTGTTAATATTTTGTGTCCAATAGTGTTTCCGGTGTAGTCGAAAATAACCACAACATGAGAATTTCGAATATAACACTCTATATGTTTATTTATTTTAGATTTAGAGAAAAAACTTCCTTAGAAACCATCAAGAAAAATGCTTTCCTCCAAAGTCGTGTTCATGAAAGAACCAAAATGACAATAATTAATATTACCTAAATCAAATTACTCATAATCAACGTGACAGAATGACAATTATTGTCAAGTATTTGTTGAAGTTTTGATTTTTGCACGAACGAGAGAAATACAAATACTTGACATTATTTGTCAACCTATCCTGTTGATTACTAATGCAAAAGTAATTTAATCTAGGTGATATGATTTTTATTATTTTAATTTTTATGAACTCGACATTGAAAGAAAATGTTTTTTTATTATTTCTTTTATTAGTTCTTCTGTCTAAATATAAAAATAAATAAACATATTGGGCGTAACATTTAAAATTCACATGTTTTGGTCATTTCCGGCTTCACCGGAAACACTAGCGAGAACAAAATATCTACACTGAATTTTTTATGTTTAGCAATGTAGGAATACCATTTTTCAAAAAAATGGCTCGGTAAATAACTGAGATAATACGTTCCGGTACTTTTGCCTTATCCTGTATAAAATGGAAAAACGATTCTGGTACTTTGAAATGTAATTATAAACTACAATAGTTAGCTATACAGAATCTTCTGAAATTCCAATCAAGAAGAGTAATAAAATTGAGAAATATTATGGCATCTAATGTGTTCCATGTAGAATAAGAAAGTTGAGAACTTTTTCGTTATCACTGGAAGTACCGAATTGATGAAAATACATCGAATTGGATTGGCATATTAGAGTGATCAAAATTTGCCAGTTTTCTTATTCCTCTGGCAAGTAGGTACTTCTAGAAAAAATTGCAATTTTCAGTTCTCAATAAACCAGCACCCAGTCAAATTTGATACATAATAATAATAATAATAATAATAAACTTTATTTCCTCAAGAACGCCGAAATGACATAATGGAAAAGGTCAAAAAATAATAAAATGATTTTCCCAAGCAAATATACAACAAAAGTCGCATACAAAAAACATCGAAAGAAATATCATTTACAATAAAAATTCCTGCACACTATAATAACTCTTACTCGCCAAATATTCAGACAGCCTTCTTCTAAAAGTAACACACGTCTTGGAATTCTTTATGTCATCATTCAATCTGTTGTAAAGCTTCACACCGAGGTACATAGAGGATCGTCTGCTCATTCGAAGTCTAAAGTTTGGAGGGGAGAGGTTGTGGTGATTTCTAGTATTGTAATGATGGTAGTCACCATTACGCATCATTTCATTTTGGTTTTCAAATACTACTGTCGTCATTTTAAGTATACATATGGATGGTAATGTAAGTAAGCCCAAAGATCGAAAAGCCTCTCGGCAGGAGGTAACCCAGCATACAACGAATTATCCTTTTTTGACAAACGAAAACCTCGTCAGCTCCAACCGATGCCCCCCAAAACAAAACCCCATATCTCAATCTGGAGGCCACCTGAGCATGATAAACAGCCCTCATCTGTGTGACAGTCAAAACTCTTCTCAAAAGACCGTACTAAGTTTGGAGGACAGGTAAGTACAATAATCTTTCCAGTGTAGACTCTCATCTATCCGAAGACCTAGGAACCTCGTCGAGCCAGCCCTTTCTAGTTGAGTATTATTGAGAGACACATTATCATTTATTATCTTATTTTGATTGTGAAGGACCAAATATGTAGACTTGAGGGCATTGATGTTCAATCTGTTTCTGCTAAACCATTGACAGAGCAAGTTGGTATTTTGGAGAATCCTTGACTCCAGCATAGCGTCGCTATCATCAGTAATCAAGGCGGTAGCATCGTCTGCATAAAGAAAAACATCGCAACTCAGACCGCTTCCTATGTCATTTATGTACAAAAGAAACAACAATGGACCCAATATCGAGCCCTGAGGCACGCCCATAACTGTGCCAAGTAAACCCGAATTTGTTGTCCCTCTCATATTACCAGCAGTGTGTCTGATGAAAACAAGTTGTTGCCGGCCAGTCAAGTAACTAACCAACCACCTTGCAGAAATACTGCGAATACCACATTTCTCCGCTTTACTAGTTGAAATATTATGAATTACAAGTTCAAAGGCCCGACTCAAATCCCAGAAGATACCAACCGGACATTGTCCCGACTCCAAGCCTTTCACCACACCTTCAACGAAAGCTTATATCGCATCATGTGTCTCAAGTCCCGGTCTGAAAGCGAGAATTCCTTGTTTATCAAGAAAGCTCAAGCGCCTGTCAAGGTAACATTATTCAAATATTTTTGACGAGACTGGAGACAGCGATATAGGACGATAGTTACACATCGATTCAGAACTTCCCTTCTTTGAAAGGGGTACCCTGGATATCTTCAATCTATCAGGAAACTGACCTTCGGAGAAAGAAAGATTTACCAGGTATGTCAAAGGTGCGGTGAGTTCTCTCAGGCATCTCCTAAGAAGAAATCCCAGAAAATCATCATAGCCGCTGGAACTCAAACTCAAACTCTGTTCATCAATAAGAATAATTCTTCCTCAGCATATGGAGTCGGAAACATTGTTTTATCTGTGTCAATGTATTCTTCCTGAGAAACCTGTTGCGATAATGCCCTGGGCATTATCGCAACACACACATTATCGATAAAAAATTCATTAAATTTTTGTGCCACCTCAGAAGGAGCAGACAAAATTCTTTCAACATCCCTTATGCTAACGCCAGAAGCCCCCACACCTCCACGACTCAATTCCTTTACGACATTCCAAGAGGTTTTGATTTTCTCTAAAGCAATTTTATTCTGATAAAATGTTCTTTTAGCATTATCTATTAAGATTGAATGTTGCCTTTTTGAGGCATCGTAAAATTCCTTCATCTCGGGTAAGCGTTTCGATAAGTTAAATAACTCTCTGAGGTTTTCACTAGACTGCCTAACGATATCACCCACCAACGGTTCTCTTCTCTTTTATAAAATTTCTTTAGGGGAAAGTGTAACTTGAAATAGTGCATTATTATGTCGTGGAAAACATTGAATATCTGATATAATACCATTATCATAATTTTCATTAAGATATGGATCGAAAGATTCAATGTAATAGCCCCTAGAAAGAAAAAATTCAGTTTTAACATAATTTTTATTTACTTATTGAGGAATTTGAGGTATGATGTTACAGCGACAAATAATTAGGAATATACTGGTGGTCAAGTACTAAGTTCTCATCATCCTATTGCGGATAAATCATTGAATTTTGATTTTCATAATAAAAATACAACAGTCGTCATAATACGAATAAGTTAATACTATCGAAATTGTTATAAAATTTGAATAGAAAAGATATCGGTTGAATATTCCTTATATTTGTATCTGCGCGAATAAATTGAAGAAATATATTAATCGTAATAAGAGGCAGGTCTGAACACATCCACAGTTTGAGTAGATAAATGACCATGCAAATCTTTTCTACAATTCGGAGCATGATTGTGTGGTTTAATGATATGGAGAGATTTTCCTGTTGTAAATATCCTAGATTTGCATCTTGTTTTGTTGCAATAGCTACATCGCCATCTGGTGGAGCCCACTTGTCTCATGTGCATCATGAATTCGTTCCCTTCGAAAATAATTTTGGGATTCTTCACACCACTCGAAATGTATATAACAGCTGGAAAGAAGATGTATTAATATACGTTCAAAGAAATTATTATTTTTCATAGGAGAATTAATCGTTGAATTGAATGAACCAAAAAATAAATTTTAAAATTAGTCGTTTTTTCCTAATATCTGCCGGGTATAAAAGCGTGTGTTTGGTTATACAAAAAATCAAATTTATTGTTTTCGAAGCAGTTTTCATGCAAATCAAAGCACGTATTTATTGAATTCAGTATACAAGCTATTTTTTGAAAATGTAAACCTACTTCAGGTGGTGTTTCCATAGCTATAATAAGGGAGATTTGTCTTCTCGAGTCTTTCATTTATATTTCCTTGTTCGATTCGTATACATGTCTTAATCTTTTCTCAAAGAACTAGATGCAATTTGGAATGAAATGAATGAAGAGTATCTTAACCCTTTTGCCCTACTGGAATACATATCTCCCAAACTACTGGTGCTACAAAAATAGCTCACAACTTCACAGAACTCTGCTATATCAGGGAATTATTCGATAAGGCAATATGTATAACCATGTATCAATAAAATTCACTACACAGACAGGATTTGTTAATGTAGAGAAATATATACCAACAGAAGGTACCACCCGACAAATTAGTACAATTTGCTTCTCATATAGTTTTGTTTGAAAAATTGCTCGTATATAAAAAAAAGTGGCATAATTATCAAACGAAACCCTAAAACTCATATTTGTTCCCTTCACCGCATTCTACATAGAAAAGTATCTGTAGAATATTTTCGTTCTAGAAGTATAGTTCCAATTATATCGGAAACTTGAAGATATCTCCAGAATTACAAGAATTTGAACACGATGGGATTCTTACTTTACTCATTTTATCTAAAAAAAGCTACTAATATTTTTCTAACCTCAACGATTACCTAAGTGGCTTCACATAGCCTTTGAGTCGCCCAGTATAGAATTATACTACCTAGAAAATCAGAAATTTAATCAATACTTTGCAAGTGACGAATATGAATATGACTCCAGAAGGAAATAATACCCTGTTCATCTTCGAAACGAATTGAAGATCAAATCATATGGAGCAATAAGAATCCCATGTTTTGATTTGAGCTGAATACCTTCAGAATTTAAAGAAAATATCAATAAAAATGAAAATCATTCTTCATTTGTTCAATGACCTGTCGGCAACAATGACTATACCCTATATATTGTATACCACATTTCAAAATAAATTAAACAATTAGAAACAAAAATTTCTGAATAGTTGTCAAAAACTGAGGTTAATTTTGTTTAAAATAAAAAATCTTTATTTATTCATACAAATCAATTTCATTCCTTCAAAGTAATCCCCTTCAGATTCCACGTACTAAATGTTTTTAAAAACTTTATCTTTTTCCGCAATTTTACATTCAATTCTGGAAGCAGTTATTCCGATCGTTTGCTGCTACATTCAAAATGGCTGTTCGAAAGGCATCCATAGTTTCTTCTGAAGACTGAAACCTTTGGACACACAGTCCGTTCTCGATTTTGGGATGAGTAAAAAAATCGTTGCGACTTAGGACTGGACTGTATGCAGGATGATTCATTTTTTGAATTTGGGAGGCTTTTCTTGGAAAAATTCCATTATCAATAATAAAAAACAAGTACTGTGTTTTGAGGAATTTCACTTAATGATTGCGATTCGTAACGCGTTTCACTACACCGTAGCTTCTTCAGACGAATGAATATACGGAAAAATATAAATGAGAATATAACTATAAATGTTCTTGAGTAATTAAAAGCTTATTGGGTTGCTTCTTCTTAAGTGGTTATTTATGACAGGTATATCCAATAAAACTAAGGAATAGATTGCTCCCCGAAAAGATTCAATAGAGCTGAAGGGCTTAAATCGACTTGTTCATTGATGAGTCTACCTGAGTGTTTGTATTTATTGATGTCTAAAGTTTCCCAACGATCTACCTTCCAATATTTATTATCTGTATGCGAACTTGTATAGTCTTGCTAAAAGATTATTCGCCTTTGGGGTTTCTTTCTCGAAGCCTACTAACATGTTGCGCTAAAGAAATGGTTGCACAAATCGGCAAAAACTATTCTTTGATCTCAAAATGGAATTGTTGCTACTTGTCCTAATTTTGAAACAAACGTTGCGATCATCTTGTTGGAAATACGGATGACTTTGACGGTTTTTCTTCCCCTAAGAACACCCAAACAGAAGATTGTGCTTATTTTCAGGATCGTATGAATAAATCAAAAATTCATCACCACTGACAATGTAAACGCTTTCTAAAGTTAAAACAGTCCAAAGTTTTTGACACCTATCTAACCTAACCTTGCAGTTTTCTCGATATGGTTGCAAGTTTTTGCACGATTTCTTGTGATGTGTCTGAAATCCGCAATGACGCCTTAATCTCTCGATATATTGCATGCCGATCTTCCTGGATAATCTTATGCACATCGGATGTTCTGCATGAGATTATTCTTGGGAGACCACTATTTTTGGTACACCTGCCCTTGAGACGTTGCAAAATCTTGCCATTTTACCTTTAATTTCTTCATTCCAACATAAGACCGTTGACTGGTGTGGTGCATCAATGCCGAAAATAGAAAAAACTCGCCAAGACATTCTTGTTGACATAATTGTTTTTGAAAATTGTACAAAATTGGGACGAAATGTTCACGGTTTCATTTCATTTTTCAACATTTTGAACGTTGCCGCAGTTACCAAATTCACTTTTAGTCGTTTAGAAAACAAGTGTTTGTATGTGACAAATACTGACCTTAACATACAATTTGGCGCAGATGTGAGTATCAGTAGTACCAACATAAAAAAAGAGTTTGCCTGAAGTGATCAGCCGGCAAAATTTAATTTAAAAATTCACCTTAAATTTCGCCCTCTGTAATATATTGGGTTTCACTTGTCTAATACTTATTAAACTGTATATATTGCCGTGATAATGAATTTTCCATGTATCTTCACTTTTTGTGCAGGTGCATTATAATTAATTTTAAATGTACATTAATTTCCCAACTGAACAGGTATCTTCAATTCTTGTTTTTCACCTTTGCAATGAAATTACAAACATAAACCTATCTCCAGTCTTTTCCATTAACGCAAACAGAGTATCATTATGACATCTAAAAGTGCTCCCATATTATTCTTATTGTTTATTATTATTGTTAAAATTTCGACTATAAGAAGTTGGAAGATAGATTACAACAAAGATGCGGATGCAAATTTGGTCAGTGCAAATATATATTCATAGAAATTTATAACATCCATACTATTTACAATCAAAATACAGCTGGATACTTAAATGTACCAGATTTTCTTATAAGTTTCATACGAGGGTGATTTGAAAAAATTATAAATTAGAGAACGACCATGCCAAATTTAAAAAGTAACAGAACATTCAGTGAAATGAGTCGAATAGATTTCTTTTCTTTATTGATAACCTTTATTTCAATTCAACAGGATGAATTAATACAAAAATGGGGTTACGATGGAATAGAATCCCACTTCGTCACAACTACCGATGGGTACATCCTTAACGTTTTACGAATTAAAAGAAAAGGTGCTGGAAAACTGATGCCAATTATTTTTGTGCATGGTTTAACAGGATGTTCCGAAAGTTATTTTATAGGAAAAAATGAATCGGCACCGATCGTATTCGCTAATAATGGTTATGATATATGGCTCTTGAATAGTAGAGGAACTGATAGATCTTTAGGTCATGAAAAGTGGAATGCTACAACAGACAAAGAATATTGGTTGTTCAGGTAAGTATGAAGAGATTTTGATCAGAATGACCGAAGATTATTCAGAATACTACGAAACATTGAATAATAGACATGTTTTCCACATTTTTAGTACACGACGTCATACGAACATCAATCATAATTAATTGTAACATAAAATGACCATAGATTGTTAAATGTTCCTTTATCTCTAGATAATTTCAACAAAGAAATTTGTACCATTCAAGAAATAGCTATTAATAATGGTTACAATCCAAAATTTTCACTAAATAACAAAAAGCGAAAACACAAAACACACAAAATTTGAAGAAGAGCACAGATACACTAGCCTCAAATACGATGGAAAGTCGACGTCAAAATTTAAAATACTGAAAAAGTTTCAATTAAACATCTCATATCGAACTAATCATAATTCATCGAAAATAAGAGTAACATAGATAAAGCAAAGAAATTTAGAGTCTATACTTGCAGTAAGATGTATAACTTGTAGAGCTTACTGAATTTATAATCATAAACAATCATAAAAATCAATAATTCTGATTACGAGAATTATTTAAGGGGTAGTACACTCAAAGAAAGAATTTTTACATATTAATTTGAAACTTTTCATGTACATTGACACTTGTTTCAAGATTATTAAAATTCTTGATTTCAGTTCCATGTTCAGTTATAGGTGGCGCTGAAAAGTAGACCTCAACAATTATTGAAAATAATCCAATAGTTTTCCCATATCGAAGCCATGGAGATATTATCTTAATAACTGATGCAATTTTTCAGGAATTGAGCTAAAATTTACATCAGATATTTCCTTATTGTATGTTTATAACAAAATGAGGCAAAAATTCTGACAGTATACAGGGTGTTATTTTTCACGTGCATTTTCCTCTTTTGCCCCTGAACTTTTTTGTGGTGCGCTACTGGTATATTCTGAAAACAGAATCAAACAGATTATTCAATGCGAAAACTTTTCTGTTCCTCGTATTTTCCGTATCTGCCACCATTTTCGAAAAATTAATCAACAACGCCCGAACAGGCTACCCTTTGCCTCCGTATATTTTTTCGGTGCATAACTGACGTTTTTCGTAATCAGAAACGGGTTTTTCATTCAATTCGGATAATTTTGTGCTCATCTTGATCCTCATGTCTTTCACCGTTTTGAATTGAAAATCATCAGAATTTATCGTGTCTTCCTCATATCAGAACACGTTGGTGATTTCAAAAGGCTTAGTAGGCTCTGATACAATTTCGCAAATGAAATCATAGAAAAAAAACTTGACACTTCAATGATTGTAAGTTTTGTCATTCAGTTTGTTGTGCCTACATTTGAAACAGCTGTAAGTAGTAGCCAATAATCTTTGAAATGGTTTTCACTAATGCAGAAATGGCCGATATACATTTCATGTACGGAGTGGCTGAAGGAAACGCAGTGCACGCAAGGCGTTTTTATCAAGAACGCTTCCCTAATCGAATCATTCCTGATAGGCGTACGTTTTCTGACATCCACAGAAGATTGAGAGAACGGGGTACATTCAAACCGAATCATGACTTGAAAGGGGCAAATCGGACAATAAGGACCCCGGAAATCGAAGAGGCAGTCCTAAATTGTATAGATGAGGATCCTCAGCTGAGTACAAGAAAAATTGGAAGAGAGTTGAATATCTCATTTGTATTGGTCTGGAAAATTCTCCATGATTTCTTGCTTTACCCATACCATATTCAACGCGTCCAAGCTCTACTACCCCGCGATTTTCCTCTGCGACTCAATTTCTGCCGATGGTTCCTTCATAACATTGCTCATAATCCCTTTTCGATAGCGAAATCATCTTCACAGATGAGGCGTCCTTCTCGAGAAATGCAATCAGGAACTTTCATAACAATCACTATTGGACTGAAGAAAATCCCTATATGATTGAGGAATGTCACCATCAAGAACAATTTTCGGTTAATGTCTGGGTTGGAATAATTGGGGATTTCCTGATCGGGCCATTTTTTTTGCCAGACAGGCTGAATGGAGCTTTATATCGCCACTTTCTAGAAGAGATTTTACCTGTGTTGCTAGAAGATGTGCCGCTGCAAACTAGAAATAGAATGTGGTTTATGCATGACGGAGCACCACCACACTTCAGCATGGAAGCTAGAGAATATCTGAATATGACATTCAATAACCGCTGGATAGGGCGTGGTGGACCAGAAGCTTGGCCTCCAAGGTCGCCAGATTTAAACAGTTTGGATTTTTTTCTTTGGGGACATCTGAAAACTTTGGTTTATAGCTCTACAGCATCATGTGACGTCATCAAAAATACCCCAGGAATATTTCAGAGGGTGCGCACTAATATGCGGAGACGAGCAGAAGCATGTATTCTTTCAGGTGGAGGACATTTTCAACATCTTCTTTGATTTGTTCTGTTTGTTCAATTTTTGTTTTCATCATTATGAGTTTTGTTATTGAAATCATTCGCGATTATTTATGTTGTTTATTCATTTACTTCCGATTTATACACTCAATAAAACACATTTTTGAATTCGAATTCAATGATCAGGAAATGATATCACCCTTTATACTTTCTCATAAATCCTACCAATCTAGTGGTGCAGATCTTAAAATGTGAACTTCGTTTGAAATTCGAGCTCAAGGTCTTCACAAATTGCCGAAATAACATGAAAAATATCTTCAAGCTTTCAATACGGAAGGACTAGACGATATATGTGGGTGACAGATAATCTCAGAAATGGTGAATCTGAAACGAAAAAATTGAATGGCATATGAAAAAAACCCTGTATAGTTACTTTTTACGTGATGATATACCAGAATATAGTCCAAAAATAAAAATGGTGGCTACTTTGAAAAAATTTTCAAAAACCGCAATTTTTCAACTTTATTCAGCAATTTTTTCAACTTTTTTTTCAATTTTGTTGTATTTTCTGATGAATTATCATATAGAATTTTAAATAAACTACCACACCAAATTGGAGCTAAATTGGTCGAAGATTAAGTGTCACCCATTTAGAATTTAGTGAATTTTATTGAAAATATTGAATTATATTACTCACCAGCGCTCATTCTGCTATCCTTGGACCATACAAAAGTTGTACTGAGTCCTCATATCCCAATTGCTCTTTTATTGCAGCTTTTTTTTTGCTGTAGGCGCAACGTCTATTTTTTGCATAATTGAAAGCAGTGATCCCGATCTCACATCCCATAACTTCCATCTTCTCCAGAAGGGTCATTCGGTCATTGAACAGTGATAGCAAAATATGCGCGGAAATTCTGTAACTTCCCTTCTAA
The DNA here is from genome assembly GCA_013387265.2 of Cryptolaemus montrouzieri. NCBI lineage: Eukaryota > Metazoa > Arthropoda > Insecta > Coleoptera > Coccinellidae > Cryptolaemus > Cryptolaemus montrouzieri. Next base: position 36,563,574 of record JABFTP020000103.1, read on the forward strand.
CGAAGTTATGTTTAGGAATTATTGTTTGTCCAAAGGGTATTGTTGTATGACTCATTAATATTTTGAGTATTTTTTCCTAAACACTTTCTCAATAATTCTTCATCAGTTAGTTTGTCAAATACAGGCTGCACATAGCTTCGTACTCCTTCACTGAGCGCTGGTTTGTGATGGAACTGGCGATTAACCGATTGAGCCTTATGGAAATAACCTGAAAATATTTTTTCTTAATTTTTCAACCGGATCTCAGTTTCGTTGAATTCCTAAGGCATAATTTGTGGACATTTCTTCCATGGCTTTGCCAGTTAAATCTTGAGACTATACTGGCGGAGGAAGGAGGTTTCTTCATTTTCTGGCTGATGACATTTGTACATACATTCTCTTTCTTTTTTTTCTTTAATAATTCTTCTTTTTTTTTCTCCTTTTCTAATCTTCTTCAATTGAACTATAATCTTTTTTGCTTCTTTTAGCTGACGAAACGTGTTTGCCGACAGTCAATACACACTTATACATGTAAATCTTCTTAGGTGTTGGCAAAAGATTTATGAACGTCTTGGAATCACCGTCACCTATGTAATATGCATATTTTGCATTGTAAAGGTTCATAGGGTTTTTAAAATTTCAATTATTCCTTGTACCTCCATGCCACCAGAGCTACCTTCATAATTAGAAGAATATTCGCTACTGTATTCGCTCTCGTACCATATTTCAAAATCCACTTCGTTGAACTTTGTATACATTACTTCACAGGTCTTGTATGTTTTCAAAGACTAAAACTTTGCCAGAATACTTGCCAATCACTGTTGAAACGCCCAGCAATGAATTAAATCCACGCTCCGACCAAGGGCCGTTTCCCAATACAGATAATTTGTCCTCGAGGAAACCCTTCTCTTGATTCAATTTCTTCTCTTCGATGTAAGCTTTATTCAAACAAATTTCAGCGACAGATTTTGCAGCGATTAATATCTTATAAGCAAATGTCTCATTAAAACTTGGCATATCCATAAGAGAACAAAAAAGATTTAGGCCGTTGAAGCCTAGGCCGAGCAATCGTAAAATAAATACGATGCGCCGATTGATTTCAGACGAGTTATTTATTAATTTTGATGAATTCACTTTTCTGTCATCACAAGCACATTTGATATTTATATTGAATCCGAATCCAGATTTAGTAAAATTAATATAACTATTACAAGTTTTGCACTTTAACATAGACGCTAACGCTGAAAAAACGAGGAAAAATGAAAGAATATAATACGTATTGCTATCATTATTTGTAGCGTCAAAATCACTTTTTTCGTTTAGTTTTCTTGCAGATGCACTTGTATAAGATTGATCGGCTTCATAGTTATGGATTCAGTGAACCAATAGGTCGTTTTCTTGGCGCAGTGGTGAGAAGTCTCTGCTGTGACACGGCAGGTCGTCGGTTCGATTCCGGCAAAGGTCTGGGTGTTGTGTTTGTCCCTTATCAGATTTACACAAATTACTTTACTGGATAATGTCGTAAAGGACAAATTCTCGGCCTAGAAGTTCAAGGAAGGAAGGGCGTGGGAAAGTATGTCCACGTCCCTCCTTCCTTAGAAAAATTGTACAAATATTGTTGTGAGATACGATACACACTGAATGGTTTTGTATTTTGTTACATATATATATATAGTAGGAACAATTTGAAAGGAAGCGGAGAGCAGCGGTCGGTAAACTATCAATTGCAAATATTACCAGCGGGGAGAGGTGAAGAGCGAAAAACGTGCGCTCACTCAAGCTGCTGTAACTTTTCTCTGGATTCAAATTTTCTTTATGAAATTTCGAGAGGTGAATTTTGAAGGTTTAAGGAAGAATTGAAAATGCAAAACACCAACATCGATTTTTTTAAGTGTACTACCCCTTTAGTTAAACGGAATCATAGTTTTAAAATTTGACGTTCATCTAATAAACCATTATTAAATTATTATACATTAGTTTAATTTTTATTTTATATTTATCTGATGAAGTCGCAGTGTCGTCAAATATAGTTAATGAGTGAAAATCAAATTTTCATTTATATACAGGGTGTTACATAATAGTATGTCACAACTCGAGGGGGTAAATCTACGTGCAATTTCAAGAAAAAACATAGGTACGCAAAAGTTTCGTTACGGAGCTACAAGATGTTGAAATTTCCAGAAAAAATTGGTTTTTTCTTCAAAACTCCTGTAGTTTTTGAGATATTCGTTATTACATTTTAGTGGAGAAGGTAGGGAATTCTTGAATAATACATTCAACAATCGATGACTTTTTCTCATGGGGAAATCTCAGAAGTTTAGTTTATACTACTTTAGTGAACACCGTAGAAGAATTGGGAAATCGAATAATAACCTTTTGTGAAACGATAAGAAATACTCCAGGAATATTTCTGATAAGGAGGAGAAAGGCCTGTATTTCTGCAGGTGGTGGACACTTCCAGCAATTTATTCAGTTTTTAATTGTTCTTTTTTTTGGTTGATATTGAATAAGTATAATTTGAGTCTCATAAGACGATCTATTAAAATGAAAGCAAATTTTTGGCATACCTATCGAGTATTTCTATTATTTTTTTTTATTCAGCGAATAACATACAATTCAAATTCAATAATTCTTCACTCGAGAACGGTTGGAGCTACGAAAAAATTACTAGTGTCAAAAAAGTTTCTAAATTGAACGAAGAAGAAAATTGATTGTACGCTGCTCAGTGATTTACGTTGACCCAACTTATCTTAGATATGCATGAAACGTGCCTCATTAGATAACATGTATCATATCACATACATTTCACAGAATTAGTCGAGTAAGATAAATCTAACATTATGCACATTTTGTAGATGGAAAATCATTATTGTTTTGGATGTCAAGACTTTCACATTGTCTACTCCTTCAATAGTCAAATAAAGTTTTTTTAAAAAGACTAAGGTCTTTTAGTAAAACTTAAGTGGCGCAGTCGGTAGGATCACCAAATGTTCCGAAATAAACCTCACGGAAATAAAAGACAATCCAGGAATGTTGCCATTAAAATTGGGAACAAACAAAAATGTTATTAAGTATTGGACACTAATCCAAATATTTGATTTAACTAATTTAAGTATTGAATTCAATAAGTTAGCTTCTAGTTATCATAAAATGAACACTTCTTTCCATAATTCAACTTACGGATTAAGTTATATAAGGAAATTCATAATTATAAATACGTATTGGAATACAAAATTGAAGACACTATTAAAAATTTGATCAAATAATCATAAAAACCGAATCAAGGACGAAGAGATGTTTGATCAACGGTTTGGGTACCATTTGGAAGTCAATCACTGGCAACCTTGACCAAAACGATGCGGACAAATACGAAGCAGCTATAGAACAGCTCAAGAACAATCAACAAAAGTTCATTGGTGTAGGTAACTCCCAAATTAGCCTCACAGAGAAAGCAATAAATGCATTTAACAACTCTATGAGTAAACTTCAACATAACCAAGTACTCCTAGAAAACAGAATTAACCAGATAAATTTGTGGGCAAAAACATCTGAAATGGATTCATGGGACGATTTCAAATTTATTATTCTAAATGCCGTTTTCACTCACTTGACAACAGCTGTTGATATCATAAATCAAATACTAAGCAACATCGAAATTGCTATTTCTTTTGCACATTTGATAGTTTTGCACCCCTCTATAATTTCTCAAATAGAATTAAAGAATGAACTAAATAAAATCCGAACGCAATTAGTTAACTGTCGCTTGCCGTTTCCGCTGAGTAATAAAGGAATCATACAATATTATGCTAACACAAAAGTCAGGGGATATATTATTAAAAATCAAGTAAAATTTATCGTAGAAATTCCAATTGTAGACTTGAACGACTATAATTATTTTGAACTATATCCACTTCCCATTTCCACCGAGAATTCCTTCAAAGTAATCATTCCTAAAGCAAGATTCCTGTCCCTAAATGAAAACCAATATACCCTTATGGATCCAGCCGTGCAGAGATGTATCCCAAATGAATTTTCTATGTGAAGAAACAATGCTTCCAATCACACAAGATAATCCATGTGAAGTTGATCTGGTTAGTTTCAACAACAACTACTAGAACTGCAAACCACTAATCACCAAATTAAAGCAGTTCAAGATTCAAAAATTAACAAGTAACTATTGGATGGTGATAGCAACTAACGCAACAACTGCAGCCGTTAAATGTGACAAAAATGATGAAAAAATCGTATTACACGGAACGTATGTTATATCTCTGCCAGCAACATGTGATCTGAAAGTGAACAATTACGTGTTGAAAAATGTGCGCGACAGTGTACCGCTCATTAAATCTATCAGTTTACCAAACATTAAAATTTCAAATCAATTTGACAAAGGTCAAACCTCAAGCTAGGCCATAGTCCCACTGCATTTGGACACTATAAATTTAAATGATTTAAAAACTGTGAAATTACAACTAGATCACACAAAAATGAAATTGAATCAATTCAAAACCCAAAATTTCATTATAATAATATTAGTTTGTATACTATATTGATTTATATTATAATTTTTACTTTCTCATTCTATATAATTTTAAACAAATGTTTCCCCTGCCTAAGAGCAAAAAAAGGTGGCAATATACAAAATCCTTTAACTGAAATTCAATTAAAAAATTAAGGTATAGAAACCCTAATTTTTCTCCTAGGAAAGGAAGAGTTACGTTGACCCAACTTATCTTAGATATGCATGAAACGTGCCTCATTAGATAACATGTATCATATCATATACATTTCACAGAATTAGTCGAGTAAGATAAATCTAACATTATGCACATTTTGTAGATGGAAAATCATTATTGTTTTGGATGTCAAGACTTTCACATTGTCTACTCCTTCAATAGTCAAATAAAGTTTTTTAAAAGACTAAGGTCTTTTAGTAAAACTTAAGTAGTGGCGTACTGCAAAAAAGTTTGAATAGGCAAAAGGAGACATGGCGTCGGAAAAGAAAACACCTTGTGAATTTCAGTTAAAATCTAGGACGTGTAATGATGAAGGCTATAAAAAATAACTTGCATTCCAAATTTGGGGTGAATATCCCAAAAACTGCAGAAGTTTAAAGGAAAACCCAATTTTTTTCGGAAATTTCAACACCCTGTAGCTTCGTTACGAAGCTTTTACCTATGTTTATAAAAACTTTCTCCTAAAATTGCAGGTAGATTTACCCCCTCAAGTTATGACATACTATTATGTAACACCCTTTTTTATTTATCTGTTCATGTTCAGTTGGCAGGAAATTGGTCTCTTCGATCTACCTTCTACCATTGACTTAGTACTTCAGAAAAATGAACATAAAAAAGTTATACTGTTGGGACACTCAGAAGGGTCAACAGTGATTTTCGTGATGTTATCTGAGGTTCCAGAATATAATGAGAAGGTTTCTTTAGCAGTACACTGGGGTAGCGCAGTATACCATAATGATCAATGTAGGAGTATTCCACTTTTCAAAATATTTTGTAGCATCGTACACATTCTTCCAGTAAGTAGATAACTCAAAACGAAATTCAGTGAGAAATTTTAAGAAAAAAAAATAATATAGTAATGACTTTTAATGTCTGTGAAGCCCTGAAGGTTTTCTCTGAAGTCTATATTTCAATAAAGCATTAACTAAAATTGAAAAATGCACAAAACCACTTAGTTGTGAAATGTAATAAGTTATTTACATCAAATTCACATAATTTTAAAAATGGTAATGTCTTCAAAACACAGAAATCTATTTAACTATATAGGTAGTGGAATTCCCGAGAGTACTTATCAAGGACCGATGAAAAGATTCGATAAGTTTGTTGCAATACCTGACAATAAAAATTAAGACAATAAAGGAAGTTCAAGGAAGATAGAAAAACACGTATTTTTAGAAGGTCAAACTAAGAAATTTTCCAATTATTGAGAAATTATCCAACAGTTATAGAAACTAAATGTAATAAAATAATTCTCAGGAGAGAAAATAATAATGTGATGAAAAAAAGTTTATATAAAAGAGGGAGCTTCGTTATTTATTCCATTTCAATATAGCTAATTCTTTCATGTACCGATAGAATTCGTTGAATTGAGCTTTCAAACTGAAAACCCAAAATTTCACTCTTCTCATTTATTGGATTTATTTGAATCATACAATCTTGAGATAACAGAAAAAAGTTCGAATATTTACTTAAACCAAAACACAACTCCCTCACAAAATCCCAGATGAAGCTAGAATAGTAGGAAACCTACATATTACACTTTATTTTTTATTGAAACGGTAATTTTCGTCTATCAAGATTCTTAATTATATCTTTTTTCATGAACAGGATCTTCTCGATTCCTTGGGATGGTATACGATCTACCCAAACAGAAAAATCGCCCAATTCCTCAGTGATCTCTGCAAATTTGAAGAATTCAGAAATGTTTGCAATCAAATCGGACAATTTGTTGTATTCCAGAAAGAATCACCGTTTCTAGAAACGGTAAGTTCAAACGAAAATGAATAAGAAAAGAAATTTATCAGTATTTTTGAAATGAAAAATAGAATAAACTCAATTTTTCATGTCTGTTAAAATAAATCTGAATAGTCAAGCAGTTAACCATTCGATTTGGTTAAGAAATCTTTCATCTAGGAAGAGCTTTGATAAATAACATTTTCCGGAGCTGTTCTTAATACGATTATTCCTATCGAAGGAAGTATATCTGTTTGTAGTGCACTTGCTTCGAATTCGTTGTTTCTTAGAATGGATTCCCTTTCTTAATTGTTTCTTTCCCTTTCAGAGAAGTCTTTATCGGTATAAGCCATGTATATTTAAGAATACTAATTCAGTTTTCTCGTAGCAGTGATCAATTCAGATTTACTTCCTCAGGTCATAATTTCAGTACTTGCTGATAGATGTTATCCGACACCTAAACTCCACTGACGTCTATTTTCGGTATCTTCTGTGGTGAGATTTCTCCAACTCATTGTCTTATGGATGAAACGTTCCCACTCGAGTTTGGGCCTTCCTCTTTTCCTGCGTATATTCGGTTGCCACAATAAAACTTTTTTTTAGGTAGCCTGTAATCTGCCATGCGTTCCACGTGCCCGTACCAGACAAGTTGTTTTCTCTCTATGTCTTTCGTGATATTGTCCTCTACGCCCATCTCCTTTTTTATCACTTCACTTGAAACATGCTCTCTTCTCGATGTTCTTGAAGATACGTCCATCTCCACCGCTTCTAATCTTGATTTGAACCTTTCTGTGAGCCTCCATGTTTCTGATTCATATAGCAGTGAACTTTTCACCATTGCTTCATACACCCTCATTTTTCCACCTGTTGTGATTTCTCCGCTCCAAAATACACTATTGAGACAAACAGCCGATTATTTGTTCTGCTTGTGTTATTCGTTTTTCAATTTCTTTCCCATCTGTCCCGTTATCATCAAAAGTAACACCTAGGTACGTGTATTCTTGGCTGCCCAATATTTTCTTGCCCTCATCGAGTTCAAGTGAGTTGAAATATTTTTTCTACGCAGAAATATTTGGTTTTTTCATAATTGATCATGAGTCCCCAGTTATTATACTCTTCCACTAGCTTGAGTATCATATGTTCTGCATCTTCCTTATCACCACTTATTATCACCTGATCATCGGAAAACTGGAGGGTGTACGCACAATCGTTATCCAGCTCAACTCCCATACTGTGTACCCTTCATTTCTAGCTCTTCAAAGCCGCTGCAACATTAATTTTGAAAAGAGTTGGTGAAATACAGCATCCCTGTCTTGAACCTTTTGTAACTGGGAACTCTTTGGTGAAGTATCTTCCTATTTTTACTCTGTATTTCGATCCTCTATAAAGTTCTCTTAACGCCATGATGAAGGTATAATTGATATTGGTTTCTTCTAGCGCTTTCCATAGTTTCCAAATTGGGACATTATCGTAGGCTTTTTGAAGGTCAATGAAAACGATTTGTGTTTTCATGTTGTTAGCACTCCGTTTCTCAATAATTATCTTGAAACAAAACATATTATCAGTGCAAGATCTTCCGGTTCGAAATCTGCATTGTTCTTCTTCTTTATCCTACTCAAAATTCTATAAGATCTCGCAAAACTCTTCCGTGTAGCCTACTCATTGTACTTGTCACTGATATTCCCCTGTAGTTTGTTTGTTTGTTTGTTATTCATTTAACGTGCTCTATTTCCGCCTTTCGGCCAATGACACGCCGGGGAATTCTGTCACCTCACTAACCTGGGAATTTTGTCGAACCCCTATCGTGTCGAGGGAAGGGGTCTTTAATGTCCAACACATCTCTGTTAGACAGGACAGACGGCTTTACATCTCCTCCGAAAGATGGATACTCAAGCGATTCCCAGAATCCGAAAAATCGCACCGACTTTGTGGGGATTGAACCCAGGTAACTCTGCGCAGGAGACGAGCATCATATCCCATACCCACCGAGCCGGCCCCCGGTAGTTGTTGCAATCTCGTTTGTCCCCTTTTTTATGTATCGATGTTATATGAACTACTTTCCATTGCTCTAGAACCAGATGGCCATTGAGACAATCATTTATTACATACGTAAATCTCTCGAATAGTTTTTCACTCCCGTTCTTCAGCATTTCGGTGTATATTCCTTCAGGGCCACTTGAATTCCCTGTTTTTATAATCATAACAACCTTCTTCCACTCCAATCTCGACTTTCTCACCTTGGACTCTTATATTATTTTTTGGGGATTCGTCTGTATACTCTGTTGTTTTTTCCTGAAGTAGGTTCGCGTAATGAGCCTTCAATTCCTCAGGTTCGATGATAGATATGTGAACTTTGTCCTTGTTCGAGCTTTTCGAACTTCTAATGAATTTCCATACTTCAGACAATCTCTTTCCTCCTATCAATGTTTCTATTCGTTGACAGTGTTGATCGCATGTATTAATCTTCTCTGTTTTCATCAATCTCCTTACCTCAATTTTTGCTGACTTGTACTCCTGTAGATGTTTGCCTTGATTTGAATGTAGCCATGTTAAATATTTCTTCTTTTTCAAATCTATTGAATCAGCAATCTTTCCGTTTCACCATATCTTATTACTCCGCTTTGCCTCCTGTATTCCGATCGCTTTTTGAGTAGCTTTCTTGAGACTATCTATTATGTTGTTATATATTTCAGTGAATGTTAATTCCTCTGTGTCCATTAATTTGTCGTCTAACCTTCGTTGATGAAGGTTTTGTGTGCTTTCATTCCTGAAGCTCTCGAATTTATACCTTGCCTCCTCAATCACTTGCAGGTTCTCAGTTTGATCTTTGGGTTGATTATTTATTTATTTATTCAATAAATGAAGATCCCAATAATTATTGTCAAAGGTAACTTGAAACAGTTTGAATTCCTGTGCGGAAACTAGAAAACCCATAATATTCCTCTAATTCGGATTTGTTTTTTGAAGGTTGACTGGTCCTACGTTTTCACCAAGGCCTTCTGTGGAGGGAGTACAAGAGAATTCATTCACTATTTGCAGAATGCTAAATCAGGTACTCTTTTTTTCTATTCTATCCGAAACAGCAGTGAAATAATGAATGCCCAATTCATCACAAACTCCAACTAAGTGTGTTAATATTATATTTAAATGAATTATTATTTCATAAAATATTCTTTGTTAAGTTAAAAACAAGAATAATGAATTCAGAAAAATTCAGAGCGAAAATGATATAAATTATATAAAATTTCATGCATAGATATAGTACCTTGTCATTTCAAGAATTACAAAAATGATTCGGGTTTGGGTAGACCCCTACTTACCTGATATTGATTTTTGTAAATTTCTACTGTAGAGAATATAAAGAATATCTTCAGGCCGACATATCAAAAACTGCAAATCTAAAATTGATAAAAGTAATAGATCCGGTGTTTATAAACTGTCTTGCGGGGATTGTAATAAAATTTATATTGGTAGAACTTTCAGAAATTTAATAGTTAGATTATCCGAGCACAAACGTAGTTTTAATTATCATAAATTAGATTCCCATTATTCGAATCACTTACTCGAAGAAAACCATAACTTTAATGATAATTTCAAAATTTTAAACAATGAAAATAACAGAAAAAACTCAATCTATTGGAAATTTTAGAGATCAACAAAGAAAAGAATTCAGGTAGGTTACTTAATAATCAATTAGATCTAAATCCTTCTCCTTTACTCAATCTTTTCAATTCATAAAGTAAGCAACTCCGATGGGTTTTCAACATACCTCTTGTACCTATTGTAATATAAGTAGGAAATAAGACTAATATATAGAATAACTCTGTTCATTAGTTTGTATCTATCTGATGAAGCCACAGTGTGGTGAAACCAGTCATAGTTTTGTTAATATAGTGAAAATCTATATACTTTAGTCTTATTTCATTGAAATATGTATGTCGATTTTCATCAAGTAACGACCTCCTCAATCAAAGCTGTAGAGAAGTTTAATGTCAAAAACTGAAAATAAAAACACATGTTAATTTATACATTTATTAATTGAATTTAAATTAAAACTAGTGAAAATAAAATTTTGTATCTGTTATATAAAATATACGTAACATAGAATAAACTAAGTAATAAGTAAATATTTTTAATATTAAATTATCAACATTTGGCGTCAATTCTGTAAGGATCAATCTTAAATCTCCTTGGCTAATGATATCCAGTCTGTTTCTTTTTTTCGTTAGGAAATTGGTAACAGCGCTGAACTCCCTTTCCACTGGGTATGACGATGGAAAGGAAATTAAAAATTTCCTCGCTATATTCCATAATACGGGATAAGTAACGCGTATGTTGTTTTGCAGCCAGAATTGCTGATATCCGTTTTTAAACTGAATCTTAAGTTCTTCGTTTGTACTTAGTTCAGTCAGTTCCTCTTGTATTATGACAATCGTTTCTGTTATGTCACTACATGGATTAATTATCCACGGTGGTATTACCATGGTCAAAACATCCTCAAACCTAGTTTCAAAATATGAATAGAGAGCATTTAAATGTTGAACGTAGGTTGAAACGTCGTCTTCCTGGCAGTTTGTATGTGACAGACTGAGGAATTGAGAAAATTCGCGCCGTCCGATATTTTGCTTCATTAGTTTAACTCTGGAAAGAAACGCTGATAAGATGGACTTTGTTTTAATCAAATTTATACTGTGGCCTTGTATTTGCAAACTAACCATATTGAATTTTGCAAACAAATCTGTTAAATAGGCGATGTCTGCTTTCCACTTCATTAAATTTTCTTTCAAAATTTTATCTTTAGTATCCAGAAATTCTAAAATAGCCTCAAAAAATGCAAAAAATCTTGTCAAACGTAAGCCTTTCAACAGCCAGCGTACTTCAGTGTGAGGAAGTAGTTGATGAAAGTGTTCGTCATTTTCTACACACAACTGTGCAAATATTCGCGTATTCAACGCGTTGGTTCGGATTCAGTTTACTGCATCAATGACTAATTGAAGAGATTCATGCAATCTAACTCTCAAATTTTTCGCAACTAAATGTTGTCGATTGATGACGCAATGTGTTGCTAAAACCCCTGACACATTTTGTTTTAAATAGCTTATAAATCCACGATAACGTCCAAATATGGCAGCTTCATCTGTAGCTACCGATATTAAATTTAATAAAGGGATTGTTTCTTCAATGAAGTAATCCTTCAAAACATGAAATATTGATTCACCTTTGGTGTCGGTTATCAAAGTTCTTGCGAAGAGCTCATAGATTTCTTGATTCATAACAAAACGAACATATGCCAATAATAATGCTGCATTACCAGATAAAGTTGACTCCACCAGTTGTATAGAGAAATGGGTCGTTTGCAAATAAATACACAAGAACCTTTCAATATCAGAACTCATTTCATCAATACGTCTTTCAACAGTATTCTTGCTCAAGCGAATTCGTTTAATGATATCAGATGCAGGTTTGTGTAAAACAGTTTTTAAAACCTCTTCAACGGCTGGCAAAATTACTTTCTCTCCGATAGTATGCGGTTTTCCGGATTCTGCTATAAGTAGCGAAATATTGTAAGACGCCCGTAAACCAATGTCGTTTCTTGGTGACGTCAAAGCGAACATTCTGTCCAGTATGGGTCTCTTCTGAAGTGTATGTTTGAGTGTTTGAAAGTATTTCAAATCTCTATCTGTTTTATCAGGGTGACATCTTCTCAGATGATCCTGCAGCTTAGATGGTTTCATAGCGTCATTGCCCAAAACTTTGTTGCATAAAAGTCACAAAGGCAATTGTTTGTCCGACAATGATGGAATGAAGCCAAATTTCAAATAATCAACACTGTACTGTTTACATTTCTTTTTAGATTCGGACATGGCATCAGTCATCTCTGGACAAAATTACATTATGTAAATAAAACATAAACACTAGCAGTTGTATATTAGAAAAAATTTTAAGATTTTTCCGAAACCATTCCATAATCCGAACATCTCCTTGCAGCAATTAGTTCGGATTACGGAGATTGCACTGTAATTATAATACTCGATTGCTAAAACTTTCATTATTGAGGAGTACTCGTTTAATTCTGCATGATTGAATATTAAACTACTAATAACTGTTATGATTGGCGTCATTTATCAATCTTTTCTAACTACGAGTACAAAACTGAAATTTGATAAAAAATGATGTACTTACTTTTCTCCAGCACTCTCAAACAAAAAAAACACTGATTCATAGTAATTTATGATATAAACTGTTCATATTTTTTAAAATATTTTCTTAGCTCTTAACTTTTCGAGATTCAGGAAACGAATAAACGTATTTGTCCCACATTCGTATTTATAGAGTCACGAATTGAACAAGTCAGTGCAAGTTAGCGAAGCTCTGAGATTACTCGTACAAAATGATACTGATATTTCTTTATGTGCAGGTTTTTACAAGTTCAAAATGTAAAGCGAATGCCTACCTTTTACAAATTACACAATTTTATAAACATATATAATTAATTCTTCACTTCATAGGTACTTTCATAAATAATGTGTATGTCTTTATATTATAAGATAGTATGATGTAAGTAAATAGGTACTATCAGTGTATGTGTTGAGATCCACTATCGTGGACCCCCATTTTTCATTTCACAGACCCCCAATTTTTTTTTTCGCAAACGTAGATCTCTTGCAAGTTGTCATAAACCCCAGGGGGTCGATATAGACCACTTTGGGAATCACTGATTTAGTTAATTCTGTAATTAGTCAGAACACAACAATTTCAAAAAGCCATAAAAATTCAAGTATTTACAATTAATTTCTGATATTAAAGTCTCACCAATAATATTAATTTTTCCCTCAGGACAGTTTGCCAAGTACGACTTTGGAGCTTCAAAAAATTTGCAGATTTATAATTCAACAGAATCTCCGGTCTTTCGTTTAAGAAATATAAAATCTGCGCAGGTGATATGGTGTGGAAGTGAAGATATCCATTGCAAGCCAAGCGATATTAAAAGACTTACAGATCAGTTGACAACCGTGGAATGGATTAATATCAAGGTAAAATCTTCGTTATCCCATGTCGATTTCTTGTTGGTTGATGATATCCAAGGAAGAATTTATGACGACCTTCTTGATATATTGAAAAAATTTACGATTTGAGTATCTGAGTATATATATTGAACTGTTATGAATAAAGATTTCAAGTTATTTTATATTTTCTTATATACTTGAATTAGAGATTTCTTTTCAGGAAATAATATTAAATTCTCCTTTTAATTCATCATAATCATCGTCGCCTCAGGCTACAATAGTGGTACAATCCAGATATCACGATAGAAGTTTACTTCTCGTCACCTGGGACGATAAAAACAAAGAATAGAAAAAAAGATATAAACAAAGAGAAAAAGCCAGACTAGTTTGACCATTTACCGCATCGCTATAACCTGTATCTGTCGTGCCAGTGACCAGAATCAGCCACGATTCACTACTTGATGGGTCTTTCCCAAATTTAAATCACATCTCAATGTCAGATATATCGCGAAATACATCGCTAATATATAGGGTGCGACAAAGAAAACCGGACAATTTTTTTTCCGATATAACTTTCGCAATTTTAGAGCTAGATCATTCGTTCTGATTTCATTCGAAAGCCAAAAGACTAGGTTTTTCAGAAATTGTATCGAAATTTTACTTTCGGTGAATTCCAATATGGCTGACTCATTCGAAAATGAGCAATATTTAAGTATCGCTGGAACGTTTTTTTTACTCAAAAATTCGACTGGGGCATTCAGTCGATAATTCAGTTTTTCTGAACAAATTGACAGAATGAAAATATTGAAAGAATTGGTAAAAAAGTTGGGGGAAGAATTTTTTTCATTCTGATTTTTAGCTGAAATCAAAGTATTTTTTTCACCTCATGGCAGGAGTTGGCACTCCTGAAGTTGTTGTGCTTTTAATGGATGTTTTAGGTTAGACACAAAACCATATTTCACTAAAACCAACCTAAAGTTTGATTTCCGTTCGAATTCAAAATGGCCGACTTCCTCAAATATTAACAATTTTACCCGCGTATTAAAAGAGTTTTCGCGGTCGTAATGAATCAACTGTATTATTAAATAACTAGATTGAACCTTTCCCATCATTTTGAGGGGCCTAACTCGAATATTGATTCAGAATTTTGCCAATTGTCGTCAATACTGTTTCTCTTTTCCACCATCATATGCACCTCCCGTTGTGAAACCTCTGAACATAGACTGCATGCATTAACTCAGGCCCGCCGCTAGCGGTTTGAACGCCGGTGTGCAATTCCTATCGTGCCGCCCCTATCTAACTACAAAACCTAGGTGTTTACAAAAATGTGAAAAAAATGCTGTACAGTGAAAAACTATGTTATATTAGGTTATTTTATACAAGATAGATACACTAATACGACATTAAATGAAAAATGAAGGTAAGAAAGGTGCAGTTTATACATATTATGTAGGTAGGTATAGGTATTAAGTTATTTCACAGAAACTGCACCTTTCTTGCCTTCATGTTGGCAAAATCAGCTATAATTTTTTGGTGTCTAGTCTATTTAGAATCTCATGTTCAATTGAAATTATTGCTAAATTACTTAGTCTTTGTTGTTGCATAGTTGATCTCAAATAGTTTTTATTATTTTTAACTTTGAAAATGACCTTTCACCAGATGCAACTGAAACCGGCATGTAAGTAGTATCCTCAGCGCTATTGCTGTATTCGGAAATGTTGACATTAATTCATTAGCAAAAATGTATTGCAATAGGGTTTGTGGATGATTAGACTGGTTTTCAGTTAAATGCAACTTTGAAGCATTGATTTCATTAAACATATCTATACCGTCAATATCTGCGTCACTACTTGAACTATCTTTTAGCTTCACATTCAAATCTTTACAATGTTTCATTAAATCATCTTTTGAGTAACTAAACAAGTTATTATTGGTGAAAAAGCCAGAAAAGTCGGTAAAAGTTTCCAACTCATCGAATCTACGTTTTAAAGAAGTTAAGGTTTGGTCCAGGATCCTAAAAAAAACATCTACCTTGTATTTTGTTTTAGGGTCTAGTAAGACTTCATCACTCTGTTCATACTGAAATTGAGTTGGTTTTCTTCGTGGACGAACGGTATCTATAGGCGGAAAATCTCGTTTTAAGGTAGATGACACATGTTGCCAATCGGAAAAACCGCTTGGAGCTGACAGACTACTTACAGTTTTACTGAATATTTTACTACAAAAACAATAGACTGAATATTTTGACGTAGAGTAAACAAGCCATTCTCTGTTAATTTTTTTTCCATTAGGAAGATTTCTAGAGTAATAACTGTTTGCATATTTTCTTCCATCGATATTAGCAGGAAAATTGTGGTTAAACAGCTGCACGGGACCACGGCTAACCAAATTATCAACAATATCATTAGTCATACTGGCGGGCCACGAACCGGGATCATCACCACAATCTAAACAGCTACTTGATGACGATAAATTGCTTACAGGTTCTTTAGCATTACTTTCCCTTTTTTAGTTTCACTGGAGTCTCCTTCTGAAGGACTAACATTTTTCTCTTCAGATACCTCCATAACTTCTAGATTTAAAGCTGCGCTTGTTGAAGCTACATCTACGTCAACATTCTCTTGACATTCAGAGTCCCTATTTTCTGGTTTGCTAAAAAATTTCTCAAGAGATCCCGCTAGTTTTTTTTCTCTGTATCTTTTTCTCGTTTTTGCCGTCGAAATTGAGCTCCTGAAATTTTTTTCCTTTTTTGCGGTTCCTGGAATTTTTTTGAAAAAGTTTAGTACACGGTTGTACAAAAGTAACTTAAATCCCAAAAGGGGGTCGATCGTTCCACCCATTATAGCGAACAACCTTTACTAGGGGGTCAACACTGAAATCGCGAAAAAAAATCAGCTTTTTTTCGCGATTTCACCGTTGACCCTATAGTAAAAGTTGTTCGTATTTATGTAGAATGACTCCTTTCGGGATTTAAGTTACTTTGTTACACCCTGTATAGGTATAATTTAAATATTTTTTTATAAATCTTCACTCTTAAGTTGTATAACAGAAAAATACCTTTTAAATCACAATAATAATCACAATACTACTGCGAAAAAAAAAAGTTCATACCTACTGCACACAAATGTAATGGAATAACTAATTTTTTTTTCGCGACTTCAGAGTTGACCCCATAGTAAAAGTTGTTCGTATTGATTAGATGGAATGTCCCCTTTCGTTACTTAAGTTACTTTTGTTACACTCTGTATTAATTTTAATACATTTTTTTAATAAATCTTTACTTTAAGTTTTTCAGTAAAATAACCTCTAAATTTTACATGAATACCTGCTGTTTATATGAATGCGCCCATATGCCGATTAATTAAACAAAGACACTTACCATAATTATGATATTTTGCGCCGACGGATAATATAAATAATTTTATAAATTATTTTATAGTCACACTTCGCACAAAAATATACAGAATATTATTAATTTTAAGTACCCTGGACCGTTTCCGGATCTCTCATTAGGGCTATAACCAAATAATTGAAGTTTGTTGTTCACTCACATCACTTTCGCATTTGCGTTAAATAAATAAAAACAAAGAAATGAGTATATAGTTTTAAGGGGATTTCCCCTGATATCTGTGGGATTTCCCTATTTCGCATAGAGCACGATACGGATTAACTTTGTTCTCATGAATTTCAATAGATGGCGCTATGTAATGCTACGATATAAAAGAAATATTTGGGCGCCGTTCATCATATTATTTTTATAAGGATAATCTTTTTAGTATTGTGAGGTGACAATGTCTGAATTTTAGTCGATGATTGTCTGATTTGCCGCCCCCCTGAATGCGCCGCCCGCGTGCATTGCACGCCTTGCACGCCCGCTTCCGGCGGGCCTGCATTAACTCTATCATAAACAAAAAATAATGGAATGTCCAGCCCCTAATTACAAAAGAAGTACAATCTATGGTCTTGAGGAAAAATTTCGGACAACAGGGTCATTAGGAAGATCAGGATGACTGTTTCCGAAATATCTCAGAGATACCAGCTGTTGAAAACATCTGCGAGAATATTACGAAATGATTTTGTTTAACGAATTATATGAGATAAAACATTCAGCAAAAAGAATCAAATACTCAGAATGGAATATGACATCCATTGACATCCACAACCATCTGCACCCGTCTTCTCCAGCTCTTTATGGATCTCGAAATTGCTTCTAGATCAAGATTGTTCCAACATTCTTGAATGTTTTGTCCCAGCTTTTCACAATTATTGGAAATAAAACTATTTTTATACACCATTTCCTCCAAATGACGCCACAAAAAATAGTCGAACGGATTAAGATCGGGACTATTTGGGAGCCATAGTTCTGGTTCGATGATATCGTCTACGCATTGCCTTAGATTATCCATAGTATAGTGACTAGTATGACATCTGGCTCCATACTAAAATCAATTGAAATAGATTTCATTTAGATACATCTAATTTGGGACACCCTTTACATTGACGGCCAGTTGAGAGTAAGTTCTTTGTGACTGTACTAGTTGTTCATTTCTTTGCCAAATGTTGTCGGAAGAATATGGAAAGAACTGTAGAATTCCAAAGAAGATTTGAACCAATAAAGATCATCCAAAAACCTATAGACTACAGGCCCATGTTGAAAACAATATGGGTCATTTGAACCACCAGGAGACTTATCTAGAACGATATAAGAGCATAAAATAATAAGATTCAGCACTATGCCGTCACTTGTAAGTTGTCCAACTGAGTGCAGGTGAGAATTCGAAAGTACAGGTAGAGTGGGTACATTTTGGTCACATATTTTTGTACGGCATTCTTACTAACGATAGATCCATTAAAAATAATAAGAAAACGCTCAGTGCCGTAAGCAAATGGTGCGCCACAAAGTCGGAATTTTGTTTTATTTTCCGACAATTACCGGGGTAAATTTGGTCATTTGATTTAGTACGGCATTTGTTTCATACTATTTCAATACTACTTCTAATCCATTATTCCGCAACGCCGTACAAAAATCATGCGACAAGGGGAAAAATCGAGGGTTGCAATCCCCTCTCTTTCCGTAGTCCAGGGGCTGATTTGAAAAAGCACGGGTTTGGTTCCAAAACATTATTTAGCACTCAAAAGTACTATTAAAAATAATGCCATCAAAAAATGATTGTTCATTTGAATGTATATCAATAATTATCTTAATTTCATCGTATCCTTGATTTATGGAGCTGTAAAGTCATTTGATCCTGTACGGGAACTTTTTTTTAACATGATATCGTAAAATACAATTGTTATATAGCATTGCCGTTCAAGAGAAACCGTTCTAAAAAATTATAGAAGAATGCAAAACTGAAATTTTGCAAATCATTGTAAAAGTTTAAATGTCATAGATTAATGAAATAGAGTAATTTTCTACATTTTATCTCTTGTTTTAAATAGTATTAACATAAATAAATTAGGAAAAATGATGCCGTACATTTTTATGCAGACCATATCTTTTAGGCTGATGAAAGTGACGCTACAATTTTAAGGGTACCTTATGGCCATCTGATATAGTACGGTATTAACATATTTTTTAAGAGAACAATTGATAATATGATAAAATCACTATGAGGTCTTACTGAACTGAAACTGTGCGTATATTATGTCCAAGAATTGAAACTGTCAATCCCAGTATCAACAGTTTTATATACTTTTGGTTTGAAATATACTTCAAACATTATTGATACATACATATATAATTGATTTGTTTCATTGTAATGATGTGAATAAATAAAACAATCACTTTTAGAAAAATTCGATATATTTAATGATAATGATAAAAAATGGTAATTTTTAGAAGAATTCGATAAATTTAATGACGATAATAAAGAATATGGTTTTTCTTTCAATTATTCAGCATAGGAATCAGTTGCTGAAATTAGCAGGCATGTAACAATTTTTTGTTTTTTAATTGAAAAACTATTTTTAAAAATTTAAAAAAATTGCACATCTACATATTCAAAGAACTGTGAGTACAAATTTAAAAAAAATTTCCACTTATTCATTTCTGAAATAAAAGCTTGAATTGCTAACTTCAGTGTCATGAGTACTTCTCAAATATATGTTGTATTTTGTTATATTATTGGGTCCATAATGATTCTTAAACATCTATAGATCATAATCGGCATCACTTGGAAGACTGAACCTGGCCATCGGGGCCCTCTCGGTCAGACAGAGATGGAATTTGAGGAAATATCACAGGTTATGTATTTTTTTTTATTATCTCCCTAGTCCTTTTCATGACCTTGATTACTATGTAAAACCTTTTCTCAGATTCGTTTAGACATATGAGAAGTATGATTGTTGAAATATTTTTCTGCTGGTTTGTTTTTTCCCTTGTCTTCGTTTGGAAATCATGGAATGCAAAAGAGAATGAAGCGGCTAAGCAGAAAAATCTTTGGTACTCTTTTTGTACACACGACACTAACACAACATAAACAGACAAACTATTGCTAGTGCAATAGCGACAGGAAAACCAGTTTTTTCCTCAGGTTTTTTCACTCGTTTATTGAATCATATACAAGATAATATGGTTCCCCTGTTACATTTCCTGAGCTCACACTTGTGCTTTTTCTGACACACACCAAAATTATAGATATAAGCATTATTATTATTATTGTAAATAATATTATTCAAATTTTCGTAAATCCTCTCTTTTCATAAGAATATATATATATATATATATATATATATATATATATATATATATATATATATATATATATATATATATATATATTGGGATTATCAGTGACATGTCTATATTTTGGTATAAGTCGATAGTATACAAATCCATATTTAACATAGTTTCTAACTAGGAACCTAGAATCACGAAGACTATGAAAATTAGTACAAATGAACTATCTAAATGCCGTATAAAAAAATTTCAACTTACATTTCGTTATATGGATTTTTCTTTTGGATTTTTTTTCCCTTTGGACGTACGAGCATGTACGGCACATGAAAAAATATTATCTATGCATAAAATACTTTCAAAATAAATTTATTTCATGTTGTGTCAATTCACCCCCTGGACTACTGAAAGAGAGGGGATTGCAACCCTCGATTTTTTCCCCTTGTCGCATGATTTTTGTACGGCGTTGCGGAATAATGGATTAGAAGCAGTATTGAAATAGTATGACACAGGTGCCGTACAAAATCAAATGACCAAATTTACCCCGGTAATTGTCGGAAAATAAAAAAAAATTCCGACTTTGTGGCGCACCATTTTTTTACGGCACTGCACGTTTTCTTATTATTTTTAATGGGTCTATCGGTGGTAAGAATGCCGTACAAAAATATGTGACCAAAATGTACTCACTCTACCTGTACTTTTGAATTCTCACCTGCACTCAGTTGGACAGCTTACAAGTGACGGCATAGTGCTGAATCTTATTATTTTATGCTCTTATATCGTTCTAGATAGGTCACCTGGTGGTTCAAATGACCCATAATTTTTTCAACATGGGCCTGTAGTCTACTACCCAATTTCTCAACCGTTTATTTGCAGCTGGTGGCAACTGTATGTATTCATATCATAGAAAAAACAGCAATCGTTCACCTGCATGAAAGTGAACTGAGGAGTTGACACCTCGATAGTTGGTAACATATGATCGAGAATAATCTAACTATAATTTTCCGAATATAATCTAATGCCTTGTTCTATGAAAATGATATTTGATTTGAAGTTCCTCGAAATACCGGCAGAGACCATTACATGCCAGAGAAATGTTTGTCTTTTCCTCTGCAAATGAATTATAGGCACATTCCTCTTAATTTCATTCGTCAGAACACAATCTCTGTCATTCTGGCTGTTTTTCGGTGGGGCAACACCTCAAATTTTTTTCGTCTGTGAACCAGATATTTTTAATTTGTCTACGTGTTCTAAATCTATTCAATAAATTTCTGCATCGCTCGAATCAGCGCTCTTTGACAGCTTGAGTCAATTGAAAATAACCAAATCGTATCTTATTATTCTTCTCACAGAGGTTTTTGAGATTTGGCATCTCTGAGACATTTGGGAAACAGTCAAGCTGGTTCCTGGAGTTCTGATAGGGCTGAATGCTAATGCAGAAATTCGCTGAATTGTATCCTGAAATTGTCAATTGAGTTTATAATACAACAAATGTAGAGTTGATGCTTGAAACAGATTATGAGTGTACCTGTGTTGGAACAGTTCTAGCTGCACAAGTACCTGGTCTTTTTCCTAATGACCCTGTTGTCCGAAATTTTTCCTCAAGATCATAGATTGTAATACTTCTGTAGTTAGGGGCTGCAAATTGGCGTAATATTTGCTATATAGCCAATCACAAATAAACATTGGAAGAAACGCTTATCCTCATTTGTTAAAACCATTGTCAACAATTTCAAACGTCAAAAACCAGCAACACCAAGATAAAATTCGATTTCAAACCAGATGTCGTCTAAAACTCGATGACATTTCATTATTTTTGATTTATCATAGAGTTAGTGCATGTAGTCTATGTTCAGAGGTTTCACAACGGGTGGTGCATATGTAGGTGGAAAAGAGAAACATTATTGACGACAATTGTCATAATTTTGAACCAATATTCGAGTTCGACCCCTCAAAATGATAAAAAAGGCTCAATCTAGTGATTGAATTACACAGTTAATTCATTACGACCGCTAAAAATTTCATAATGCGCGGGGAAAATTGTTGATATTTGAGGATCTCGGCTAATTTGAATTCGAACGGAAATCAAATATTTGGTTGATTTCAGTAAAATATGCTTCTTTGTCTTCTTAGAATATCCATTACAGATACAACAACTTCTGGAGTGCCAACGCCATGAGGTGAAGAAAATATTTCGATGTCAGCTGAAAATCAGAATGAAAAAAATTCTACACGCTACTTTTTTACCAATTCTTCGAATATTTTTAAGATCATTCTGTCAAGTTGTTCAGAAAAACTGAATTATCGACTGAATGCCCCATTCGAATTTTTTAGTGAAAAAAAAACTGTTCCGTGATCTTGAAATATTGCTCATTTTCGAATGAGTCAGCCATATTGGATTTCACCGGAAGTGAAATTTTGATACAATTTTTGAGAAACCTAGTCCTTTGGCTTTCCAATGAAATAAGAACGAATGATCTAGTTCTAGAATTGCGATAGTAATAACGGAAATAAAATTGTCTGGTTTTCTCTGGCGCATCCTATATAAACATTTTATTTGGAAAATAAAAGTCTTTTATGTGTTATATTATGCATTATCGATAGATTTCGTGTTATATCTTATAATGATACACGTTTTACAAGTGAAAACTCATCGTGAACTTTATAACAAGTATAAGCAACACCTTCCCTCACAAAGGCTATGTACAGTACATCAAAAGCAGCTAGTATAAAAAACTTGTCCATAGAAATAACTTATCTATAAAATCTAACCTGCTGGCTAATGTCGAAGTGACGCGCAAAAAAAATAAGAAAGTTCATCAGATGGGACGACAAAGGCCATTCAATATACACAATAGGATTGCTTTGCTGAACTACACTTATCAACACTTTTCTGAATTGATTGATTGTATTTTTTATTGTGAAAAAAAATTTTAAGATTTGGACATCCTTGCTAACCCCATATCTAAATTGATAAATTCAAATTTTCTCCTGACGTAATAACGAAACAAATTTAAAAACAAGGCTATATTCAGAATTGTACTTTAACAAATTGCATTGCTCTTAACCTTATGCAATAATTAATTTTCGTTGTTTGAATTCTGATTTAAAACTCAATTTCATTCAGTATTTACAAGTGTAAGTTGTTTTTTTTAATGGATTTCATATAATTGTACAAGGTGGGCAAATTTCGATGTACTTGTACGGGGCAGCTATGTGAAATATTGCAGATAGAGGAAAAAGAACTCCCCTCTAACGTTCTTATTTTCAGAGACTAGTTTTTTTTTTTTTTTTTAGTGGTGCTAAAATTTTTCTGATATCTCTTTCCGTTCTGGACTTATTCAAAATTTCTCGAATTTTGTAAAAATCCTCCATCGCGGATATCTCGATCATCATCAAGTTACATAAAAAGAAGTTTGACATTCTAGAGGCACTTTTTTAAGTAGAATACAGTGCTGTGTGAATACATTTTTTTAGCTCAGCGGTTTTCGAGTTTTAATGCAAACATGCTTTTTTCAAATACCTTAGAAAATTTGACCTTTATTGGATGCAGCAATTTTTTCCTTTTCAGAAATATATAACACTTGTTTTTTTTTTCCATTGTTCCAGATTTCTCCAGTTCCAATCCCCTTTCTTTTCACCATGGTTTTCGTGGAGAAGTCCTGGAAATCATGGAGTGCAAGATGACAATGAGAGAATGAAGCTGCTAAACAGAAAAATTTTTGGTACTCTTTTTGTACACACGACACTAACACAACACGAACAGACAAGCTATTGCTAGTGCAAAAGCGACAGGGAAACGAGTTTCTTTCACAGGTTTTTTCACTCGTTTACAGAATCATACGCAAGATATTATGGTTCCTCTGTTACATTTTCCTATGCTCACACTTTCGGGGCAATCGTAGGAGACATGATGCGGGTTTAGATGCCTAATTAAGAAACGGGAATGGTCTGTTTTTCCTGCCGGTATTCTATTTATTCGCTTGTTTTTAACGATTGTGTTTTTCTGACACACACCAACATTATAGATATAAGCATTTATTGTAAATACAATTATTCGAATTTTTGTAAACAGAGGATTTACAAAAATTTGAATAATTGTATTTACAATAAATGCTTATATCTATAATTTTGGTGTGTGCCAGAAAAAACACAAGTGTGAGCTCAGGCAATGAAACAGGGGAACCATACTATATGATTCAATAAACCAGTGAAAAAACCTGAGGAAAAAA
Organism: Cryptolaemus montrouzieri; assembly: GCA_013387265.2. Lineage (NCBI taxonomy): Eukaryota > Metazoa > Arthropoda > Insecta > Coleoptera > Coccinellidae > Cryptolaemus > Cryptolaemus montrouzieri. The sequence goes on from JABFTP020000103.1 coordinate 36,587,941, forward strand.
CTCGTTTCCCTGTCGCTATTGCACTAGCAATAGCTTGTATGTTTTTGTTGTGTTAGTGTCGTGTGTACATAAAGAGTACCAAAGATTTTTGTGCTTAGCCGCTTCATTCTCTCTTGCATGCCATGATTTCCAAACGAAGACAAGGGTGAAAGGAAGGGGTTTTGGGACAGGAATCTGTAAAAATGGAAAAAGAAAACCAACAGAAAAATATTTCAACAATCATACTTCTTAAATGTCTAAACAAATCTAAGAAAAGATTTTACATAGCAAGCAAGGTCATGAAAAGGACTACGGAGATAATAAAAAAATACATAACCTGCGATATTTCCTCAAATTTCATCTCTGTTTGACCGAGTGAGCCCCGATTGCCAGGTTCAGTCTTCCAAGTGATGCCAATTATGATCTATAGATGTTTAGGAATCATTATGGACCCAATAACTTGGGTTGACATCGACCATATATTATTTCTTTGTGGAAATTGTTTAATTCAAAGAAAAATTTGCGAAAAAATTTTGACAGTCGTTCGAAAAATATGACAAATAATAATTATGTTCTATTCTGCATCTCGAAACAACCAAAGTCTCAGGTGAACTAATTTTTTATTGTAATAGCTATTTCGATTCGCGCACACTGCACGAGGTCCCTAAAATTAGCAGATTATATGTCCGAAAATCTTTCAAATAATGCATTTCGATCTCTCAATACGAGACCCACCTCGAAATCTTCATCAAAGTAATTCTGGTCAGAATTCCTAACGAAAAAGTGAGAAATCAACTACTATTGAAGTGCACTGAATCTGACTCCTCGTTTTTCATCTTTTCTAGCAATGCACGTGGGCGGCGCATTCAGGGGGGCGGCAAATCAGACAATCATCGACTAAAATTCAGACATTGTCACCTCACAATACTAAAAAGATTATCCTTATAAAAATAATATGATGAACGGCGCCTAAATATTTCTTTTATATCGTAGCATTACATAGCGCCATCTATTGAAATTCATGAGAACAAAGTTAATCCGTATTGTGCTCTATGCGAAATAGAGAAATCCCACAGATATCAGGGGAAATCCCCTTAAAACTATATACTCATTTCTTTGTTTTTATTTATTTAACACAAATGCGAAAGTGATGTGAGTGAACAACAAACTTCAATTATTTGGTTATAGCCTTAATGTGAGATCCGGGAACGGTCCAGGGTACTTAAAATTAATAATATTTTGTATATTTTTGTGCGAAGTGTGACTATGAAAATAATTTAGAAAATTATTTATATTATCCGTCGGCGCAAAAAATCATAATTATGCTAAGTGTCTTTGTTTAATTAATCAGCATATGGGCGCATTCATATAAACAGCAGGTATTCATGTAAAATTTAAAGGTTATTTTACTGAAAAACTTAAAGTAAAGATTTATTAAAAAAATGTATTAAAATTAATACAGAGTGTAACAAAAGTAACTTAAGTAACGAAAGGGGACATTCCATCTAATCAATACGAACAACTTTTACTATGGGGTCAACTCTGAAGTCGCGAAAAGAAATTAGTTATTCCATTACATTTGTGTGCAGTAGGTATGAACATTTTTCTTTCGCAGTAGTATTGTGATTATTATTGTGATTTGAAGGGTATTTTTTCTGTTATACAACTTAAGAGTGAAGATTTATAAAAATTAAAATTATACCTATATAGGTAACAAAAGTAACTTAAATACCGAAAGGAGTCATTCTACACATAAATAGTAATAACTTTTACTATAGGGTCAACGGTGAAATCGCGAAAAAATAACTATTCCATAAAAATGTATGGAAAAGCTGATTTTTTTCGCGATTTCAGTGTTGACCCCTAGTAAAGGTTGTTCGCAATAATGGGTGGAATGATCGACCCCTTTGGGATTTAAGTTACTTTTGTACAACTGTATACTAAACTTTTTCAAAAAATTCCAGGAACCGCAAAAAGGAAAAATTTCAGGAGCTCAATTTCGACGGCGAAAACGAGAAAAGATACAGAGGAAAAAAATTGCGGGATCTCTTGAGAAATTTTTAGCAAACCAGAAAATAGGGACTCTGAATGTCAAGAGAATGTTGACGTAGATGCAGCTTCAACATGCGCAGCTTTAAATCTAGAAGTTATGGAGGTATCTGAAGAGAAAAATGTTAGTCCTTCAGAAGGAGACTCCAGTGAAACTAAAAAAAGAGAAAGTAATGCTAAAGAACCTGTAAGCAATTTATCGTCATCAAGTAGCTGTTTAGATTGTGGCGATGATCCCGGTTCGTGGCCCGCCAGTATGACTAATGATATTGTTAATATTTTGGTTAGCCGTGGTCCCGTGCAGCTGTTTAATCACAATTTTCCTGCTAATATCGATGGAAGAAAATTTGCAAACAGTTATTACTCTAGAAATCTTCCTAATGGAGAAAAAATTAACAGAGAATGGCTTGTTTACTCTACGTTAAAAGATTCAGTCTATTGTTTTTGTTGTAAAATATTCAGTAAAACTGTAAGTAGTCTGTCAGCTCCAAGCGGTTTTTCCGATTGGCAACATCTGTCATCTACCTTAAAACGACACGAAACAAGCATTTCCCATAGCGAAAATTTAAAATGTTGGGTCCAACTAAATCATATGTTAAAAAATAAAACTACTGTAAATCAAATGCAAATGAGACTATTAGAATCTGAAAAAAAAACAATGGTGTGATGTATTGGAAAGGATCATAGCTGTTATATAATTTTTATCTCATCAATGTCTGGCGTTTAGGGGCTCGTCCAAAATATTATATGAGCATGATAATGGTAATTTTCTCAAAGCAATAGAAATGATAGCATCCTTGGATTCAGTTATGCGGAACATATTTACAGAATTCAAGCCTCGAAATTCGATTCAACTCGCATGACTCACTATTGATTTACTCGGCACGACCATAAAAAATTATATCCTGAACAAAGTCAGAAAATCAAAATATTTCTCTATCATATTAGATTGTGGCCAAGGTTATGACAATGGTTCTAATATGCGTGGAAAACACAATGGATTACAAAAAAAATATTGGAAATGAATAATCCTGCATTTTACGTTCCATGCTCGGCGCATAGTCTCAATTTGGTCGTTAACGATGCGGCAAATATAACGCACGACACGGTCAACTTTTTCAACTTAATTCAAGAAATTTACGTTTTCTTTTCGTCTTCTACCAAAAGGTGGTCCATAATTTGTAAGCATTTACCTGATTTAAAACTAAAGGCATTAAGTGCCACGCGATGGTCTAGCAGAATCGATGCAGTCAAACCTTTACGGTATCACCTCGAAAAAATATTTGACGCTTTACTTGAAATATCAGATAACAATTCGTCGGAATGGGATTGTACAAAAACTCACAAAGCACATTCGCTTGCTTTGAATATTCAAAATTATAGATTTATTTGCTTAGTTGTAATTTGGTTTGATATTTTAAACGAAATTAATGCTATTAGCAAAATGATGCAAAACCCCACAATAAATACTCAAATCTGCATAAATTTGTTAAATAAATTGATTCATAAATTCACCGAATATCGCACAGATGAGCATTTCGAAAAGGTGTTAGAAGAAGCTACCACTGTGGCTCGGGAACTTAATGTAGATGCAGATTTTCAGCCTATAGATACCGTTCGTCCACGAAGAAGTCTTACTAGACCCTAAAACAAAATAAAAGGTGGATGTTTTTTTTAGGATCCTGGACCAAACCTTAACTTCTTTAAAACGTAGATTCGATGAGTTGGAAACTTTTACCGACGTTTTTGGCTTTTTCGCCAATAATAACTTGTTTAGTTACTCCAAAGATGATTTAATGAAACATTGTAAAGATTTGAATGTGAAGCTAAAAGATAGTTCAAGTAGTGACGCAGATATTGACGGTATAGATATGTTTAATGAAATCAATGCTTTAAAGTTGCATTTAACTGAAAACCAGTCTAATGATCCACAAACCCTATTGCAATACATTTTGCTAATGAATTGATGTCAACATTTCCGAATACCACAATAGCGCTAAGGAGACTACTTACATTGCCGGTTTCAGTTGCATCTAGTGAAAGGTCATTTTCAAAGTTAAAAATAATAAAAACTATTTGAGATCAACTATGCACCAGCAAAGACTAAGTAATTTGGCAATAATTTCAATTGAACATGAGATTCTAAATAGACTAGACACCAAAAAAATTATAGCTGATTTTGCCAACATGAAGGCAAGAAAGGTGCAGTTTCTGTAAAATAACTTAATACCTATACCTACCTACATAATATGTATAAACTGCACCTTTCTTGCCTTCATTTTTTCATTTAATGTCGTATTAGTGTATCTATCTTGTATAAAATAACCTAATATAACATAGTTTTTCACTGTACAGCATTTTTTTTCATATTTTTATAAACACCTAGGTTTTGTAGTTAGATAGGGGCGGCACGATAGGAATTGCACACCGGCGTTCAAACCGCTAGCGGCGGGCCTGTTTTCTAGTAAGTATTCTCGATTACACAGTTACAAGTCATCTTCAAATCCTTATTGATTTTAGATCTAGACAAAATATTTCAACTATTATTTCACAAGTTGAAACTTTTTCATCATAACCGAAGGAATACGTCCATGGTTTTTTCGGTTTGCAATATTTTGAAAAGTACCTACATCTCACCATAAAACAATAGACCTGATGATTCGAAGATGACTTTCCTGACAAGTAACTGATGTAATAGAGAACGCCTACTAGAAAAAAAGAAGAACGAGAAGTCAGATTCAATGCACTTCAATAGTAATCGATTTCGGACTTTTTCTCTCAAAATTCTGACTAGAATTACTTTGACGAAAATGAGAGTCTTAGATTTTAATATCACACTCTGCTTCAAGTTGCCTACATAAGATTGAGGGATTTGCAGTAACAACTTCCAAAACTTCCATTGTAACTTCTTCATTACCTTGTTCATTTTAACTTTTTCTTTTTTTTTTTTTTGAAAGAACTAATGTTGAAATTCAGTTACGATCTTCAGAATATAGACTATTAATGTTGCCTCCTGTTAGGAAATTTTCTTAAAATATATTAGGATATACCGAAATCCAGGAAGATCGAGGCATCTGGAATAACTCCAAAAGAAAAAACATAGCTGTGACCTGTTTTCCTCAATGAATTTTCTTCGATACTCGACCACCGGGACAGGGGGAGAAGGTGATCATTTTTCTCTATTTGCAGTATTTCATATAGTTACCATTCTAATTCACGAGACTTGGAAAGTTGTCGCCTTCGAATCTATAATTTTCATTGCATTATGAGCACGTTATCAAACTGTTGTCCCAATTTTTCTCTTTTTATTCTGGTGCCAATTTCTATGCATAAAATGATGACAGTTCAACAAAATTCTTGAAAGAAACATTGTTGTTATCGACGTAATAAAACTTACTCTTTTGAATTTTTATTTCATTCGTCCAAGGTTTTGAAGGATATTCAATCGTGTTATTTCATTTAAATTCACGTATTCACGTAAATGTTCGTAGACAAATTATATTACATCAATTATTTTTAAGCAAGGATTTTATTTTAAATATTCGTATTTTCAATTTAGATTATCGTAATAGTCAGACATTTAGTTACATCGACGTAATCTTAAAATAATAGGTAACAACGTGGTTATAAGCATGAAGTTCCTAAATTCTATCCATTATTTCTGTAATGATGATCAAGTACATAATATTATATTTTATTCTTTGCCATGGAGTGGAAAGTTGGGAAGAGGAATATTCTGAAGAAACTAACGAAAGCCTGGTGAGTTAAACAATATTATATAAAAACCAATGGAATTTCTACTATGCTCATACTACCAACAAATAAATTAATAGATCACTCTTACCGCGGTTTCGGTGTACGGTTGTTCATCGTCGGACATTGTGAAACTAAGAACAATCTGCCGAAGTATTTATAAATACTTATTTGGACTAGGAAAAACAGATAGTAAGTATAAAGTTCACAAACTGTTAAAAGAGAGTTAATACGAGAATATATCTGTGATGTGAGATATATATAAATCAATCTGATTGTCATTATCTGCAAGTTGTTATTAAAAGGTGAAGTGTACTTTTGGGTCAATGTGTAGGATTCCCAAATTATCAATACAAGGAAAAGAGTAACCATTTTGAAAGCATTTCTTAGTCAATGTTGAATTGAGTTTATTTTTTGAATAAAGTTTGATGTTCTTAATATCTAATTTTGAAAAATTAACCAAATTGACCTATTTAGAAATTATTGCAGTCCGGACAAGATAAACTCCTGAATTATTTCAATTCATGATACGATTTTTGGGGTTAAATAAGAGTGAAAACCAATTATTATGAGGCCTGAATGCAATTTTGGAAAAGTTATTCGCTACATTCTCGCTTATTCGTCTGGAATATATTAATATGATGAAATTTTCTGTTTAGTTGGTGTTTATATCTGATTATAGTTTACTTAACTTTATTTTATAGTTCGATATCGTGAGTCTGTGACGTGACATTACATTTTGTTCTGATATAAAATATTTGAACTCCAGTGGGTCTTTATTTGGGAAAGTTACATTTTTCGTAGAATTCGTTTTTGAATTCAACAGTATTTTTGTTGAAATCATAATGTTATTCTATGTTTTACTGGATGACACACAATAATTATGGAACATTCATCAAGGGCCACTACCGCACTAAATGTCAGGACGACACAAACAAGAAAACAGCAATAGCAGCGTCGAACACACCGTCCGCGAGTCGGCCAATGGGAGCGCGCCACGATATAACTTGAGATCGCGGAAGCATAAAGGTACCACGCAACATAGATACGCAACAGTTGAAGAAGAATCTTCGACTTGAAGATGTCTGGCGCGATCCAGCCGAAACGTCGTCAACGACAACCAACGAATGGTCAATATCAGGATCAAGGGACGAGAAACCGAAAGAAAGAATCAACATTTAGTCTTCAAAAAATCAACGCTTATTCCGTCCTATATATATATATATATATATATATATATATATATATATATATATATATATATATATATATATATATATATATATATATATATATATATATATATATATATATAGGATATATATATATATCAGGGTATATATATATTCCGTCCTATATATATATATATATATATATATATATATATATATATATATAGGACGGAATATATATATACCCCGACGAGTTGCCCATATATCTGTTCATGCAATCAAACTGATTTTATGAAAATCCACCACCCGGTAATTAATACCATTGCCAGGCAATGATTATAATCAAAACATATCCTGGAGTAATTATATATTAGGATAACGTTAAATGTTATGAGAATATATCAATCTACCAGAATATATACATACTATAGCATCATCAGACAATGATATCAATGTACCAACGAGTAGTGTCAGAGGCTTTCTCCCGGAAAAATCCAGTGTACGGACCTTAGTCAAGTAACACTGAATGTTACTCATTAATAGTTTCCTTTGTGTGAAGTGGTGAACGATCGAATAGAATACTGCTCTGAATATAAATATGACAAAATTGTCAGTTAATTATATTACATTTATATAAACAAATAAATAAAATATGAAATGAGATTCTGAGCAGTATAAACTAAAGAGAAAACCTATGACTTTACCTCATTATTATTTTCGGAAAGAAACCTACGAAGAATATTACAAGATTTGATGACTGTTATCTTTTGTAACTGTTCAAACAAATTTTTCTTCAGACCCAAAATCTCAATAATTTTGTGAAGATTTCTAGGATTTCTAGAAATTCTAGATTTCTAGATTTCTAACGCCTGTTGTAGAAATAATAATCGGTAGAATAAATATTTTCTTCATTTTCCACATTTTTTAATCTCGTCGCCAAGCATCATATATTTAGAAATTTTTTCATTGTATTTATTTTGTATATTATGTGTAGGGTATATAATACACACAATCAATTATATATGTTAATTTTCTATATCTTTGTTATCATTATTTTAGATGAATTTTCTGATTTATTTTCGATGCTTTTCATGAATGGGACTAGGTTTTCGTCTGAAGTTTCAAAATTTAAATGTTCTTCTTGTTGAATGTTGTTTTTAATTGATTTTAATTCTGATTCAGATATAAAGTTTCTATTTTCAATATACCGTCTTTGATTCTCAATGCTTTGTTCTGAAATACAGCAATTGGGGAATTTTTCTTTGAACATATTATATAGTTTAGACATGTACCCTTTTTATTTGTTCCATTATTTGTTATTTTGTAATAACAAAACATAATGAATTTATTCATTTCATAAGTCCATTTCATGCGTTTTATTTTTATTAATTTTGTGAAGATCTGAATTAGGTGATGAAGTTATAATAAGATTAGAGGAACAAGGTGATTCTACATGATTATGAAAACTTTTGTTGTTCGAAGAAAAGACAGAACAAGTAGAAATGTCAGAACCCTTAGATTTACTTCGTGTATGATATGAATGTATAGTTTTTGAAATATTATTCCTACCTTCATTTAAGTTGTTTACCTTATCATCATATTCATGATCAACGGGCCCAGAAATAATTTTCTTTGTAACGTTACCTGAATCAGATGATATGAAAGTTTGAGAATCTGATGGTCCTGCATCTAAACGATCTTGAGTGCAGATTTTGAAGTTCTTCTCCAAGAAATATCTATTATATGAATCGCAAGGATATTTTGGTGGATTATATTCATCATCAGAGTCATATTCATATGAAGAATTCATTTTTTGGAATTCGAAAATTTGACAGTTGTCAATAATATATTTTATAAAACGTTTTCCTGAAAAATGAATCAATAAAGGTAGGAAATTTTGTGTGTACTTACTTTTAATAACTTAAAAAATACTTATCTGAAAAATAGAACTAATTTAAATATCTAAAACTTTTCAAAATTCAAAATTTTAGCAGTGATGTTCATTTATGGAATGATTGTCACCTCGTGACAATATATATATATATATATATATATATATATATATATATATATATATATATATATATATATATATATATATATATATAAACCAGCCAAAGTTAGGATGTTGCCCTTCTTGAACACCCCTTTGCAAAGCCGGCTCGGTGGCGTATGGAATATGATGCTCGTCTCCTACGAAGAGTTACCTGGGTTCAATCCCACGAAGTCGGTGCGATTTTTCGGATAATGGGACTTGCTTGAGTGTCCATCTTTCGGGGACATGTAAAGCTGTCAGTTCTGTCCTACAGAATGTATTGGACATTAAAGATCCCTTCCCTCGACACGAGAGGGGTTCGGCAAAATTTCCAGGTTAGTGGGGTGACAGAATTGCCCGGCGTGACATTAGCCGAAAGGCAGAAATAGAGCACGTTAAAGAAAAAACAAACAAACAAACACCTCTCTGCAAAACTCCCTATATTTCGAATTGCAAGGCATCTAATAGCAAGTTTTTGAACTTGCTAGTCTGCCTCTACATTCCGACTACTCCCCCAAAATATTATTCCATATGTATGAGAGATTGGAAATTAGAATAATAAACGCTTTTCAGGAATGGTTAGTACGATCAGAGAGTAACACACGCAATGTATACACACCTGAATTTAATCTTTTTCATCTAATGATGAAGTGCAGAGGTTTAACAATTGAACTAATAGATTTTTTATAATTGTTATTGGAACACCGTCAGGTCCACAACTTTTTTCGTTAGTTAAGTTTTTGACGAGGTTGGTAATCTCTTCCTCAGTTACCTCAAACATATAAAACGAAAAATTTAAAATTTTAGAACATAGAGACAATGAACGAGATGATTGAGATGTTGCCTGCAGATCTGAAATGAAGATTGAAATTGTCTGCTGTGCTCTAAGGTGATCCAGGAATATCTATCTTTTTTGGTAACCTAGGTACCTAAATCTTTTTACCTGCTCTATTGATGTTCCATAAATTTGTATATTGATACGGATATTTAGTGTTTTGCTAATTGTCATTACCTTTGTTTTTTTTTTGGTATTTATGGATAGACCTAGCTGATCACCCTCCTCTGTGATTCTATTTAATAGCCGTTGCAAACCCTCTGGACTATCTGTCAAGATGACAGTATCATCAGCATGGCGGATGTTGTCCATTGATTTTAATACCGTATGTTTGTCCTTCGAGTGCCTTACTGAAGATGTGTTCCGAGAATAAGTTGAGAAGCACCGGTGACAACACACAATCCTGGCGTACACCGCTCTCATGGGAATTGGCTTTGATGTTTTGCCTTCTGCTCTGATCGATGCTGCCTGTCCCCAGTACAAATTGTTGATAAACTCTAACCTGTTTGTCTAGACCCTTTCACTGTGAAATATTCATGAGTTCAGTGTGTTTCACTCGATCAAAGGCGTTCTCATAATCAATGAAGCAAGCGTGGATGTCTTTTCTTTGATCTCTGCACTTCTGGAATATAACTGACAGGCCAACCAGAGCATCAGAGAGTTGTTTCCAAACCTTTCCGAAATTCGAACTATGTATCGCTGAGGTTTTCTTCACATTTACGGTAAATTCTCGCTTGTATAATTTTTAGTAGGACTATGTGGCAGAGATTATGTGTGGTCAAAAAGAAGGGAAGAAACTTAATTCACTGCCCTGTCTACGAGAATTGTGAAAGAACGAATTTCTATATTACCAGAAAATGTGAAGGAACAGGTTATTTTCGCAGTGAAACAGGCCAAATATTTTGCTATTCAACGTGATGAGACAACTGATTTTAGTAGCAACTCATAGCTAATGGTATATGTTCGCTACAAAGGTGCAGATAATTTTGAAGAGGAATTACTGTTCTGTTCTCCTCTCGAGTTGAGATCTCGTGGAATTGATGTCTACAATAAAGTAAATGAATACTTCAAGGCGCGAAGTTTAAAATGGGAAAATTGTATTTGTGTATCTTTGGATGGATCTCCAGCTTTGCTGGGTCATATGAATAGGTTTTCGGCTTTCGTAAAAAAAATAACCTAAATATTGAAGTTATTTACTGTATGATCCATCGCTCGGCCTTTATGGTCAAATATTCAGAACCTACACTGGAAGCCGTCATGCATGATGTCATGCACTAAATTTGCTGCTATTTCGTGAATTAGGTGAAGCTGAATATACGGACCTTCTTTATTATAAAGAAGTTAGGTGGCTCTCTCGCGGAAATATACTAAATGGGGTATGGACTCTCAGAACTGAAGTCGAAATTTTTATATTTGATCAAAATAATATTCTCGTAGATAAGTTTAAGAACTCTTTCTTGGTTGCATATCTCGTATATTTAGCAGATATTTTTGGGAGGATAAATATATCAAACGAAGAGTTGCAAAGAAAGAATATGTATTTCATTTCAGCGAGAGAAATAGTAACAGCGTTTGGATCAAAGCTGCAATATTGGAGACAGAAAATAGAACAGAACAAGAAAGCTCATTTTTCAAGGTTAGCTTTGTTTTTATAAGATGGCGAAAATATTACCTCTCATGACATCAAGGATACAATTGTAGGACATCTTATCAAACACAGAGAGCGGTTTTCAGATAACCTTCCAGATCTTGATACACGTACTATCAGTTGGATCCTTTTAAATGTAAAATTGCTATGATACCAGAATATCAGAAGAAACTTCAGGTTTGGCAGAAGCAATTCTTGAACTTCGATCTAATAATGAAGCACGTATTTAATTTTATAGTGAACCAAATCTGACGTATTTTTGGATTTCAAAAGCTGCAAAGGCTTTCAAAATTGCACATGAAGGAGCGGTTAAAAAATTGCCGCTATTTGGAACATATTTGTGTGAACAAGGCTCTTTCACTCTGATGAACATAAAAACGAAGAACAGAAATCGATTAAACGCTGAAGACTGTATTCAAATCGCTCTTACATCAAATTTTGAAGCAATTGTATCGAACATGAAACAACATCATTTCTCCAAAACGTGAAGGAAGAATGTTTTCAATTATTTTTTTTTTTCTAATTTTCCCAATTCAAATTTTTGTTTGTACCACCACTATTAGTATTATTAGATGGGTCGAGTGATAACTCGAAAGAAAGGTATAATATTTGTCTGCATTCCCGTGAAAGAATTTTCATTTTTTATTGAGAACTGTAGAAGATACATAGTGAGCCACTGAAAAATGGAATAGATTCATTCCAGATCAAAGGCTGTCATCTTCCGAAACACCATTCCCATCTCAAATTCCAACCCCTAGAGCAGTGACCACACTGTGTTATTTTCAAAGCAGAAGATAGGTCCAGTTATAACCTTCTGAGAAAGGATTTTTGTTTGTCTCCACAATGGTGTGCAAGTTTTCTTTTTCCATCAAAATAACTGGGTAAGCAGCTGAACCATTGGAATGATTATGAAGGATTATGAATCTTGAAAGAAAACTATAAAACTATCAGTCATAGTAACCCCATAGATCTTTGAACATTCGTTGAACGATATGCGAGCAATGCATCTAGAGTTGGGTTCACATGTACATGCGTTTTTATCAGTTGACTGAAAGGAAACCTTTTTGTTTTCACAGGTGATACTGTATGATCATCGTCCTCATGTGAAATGACGTTTGTTTGACGATACGAATCAACACTACGAATCAGGAATGCAGATGTTACAATGATCAGATTTCTTCAACAAAAAAATTGATTCTCAATGTTTTCGTACTTTTTGTATTCAATTTCATCGTCCCAATTTTATTCCACATTAGTTGTGAAAATTCTGTTGCATTCATCACAATAGTTTCTCTTCTATTCGAAATTTGGTTACCTAGGTTATGTAAATTCCAAATTTCCGATCCGAAATAATTACACCCTCTCAATACATTTATTTATTTATTTATTTATTTATATATATTTTAAATTTTACCTCAGGGATTTTGGAAATTTCGAAGGATTGTTAGAATCGATCCTTTTGAGATATTTCAATTGCATTCTGCACAAAAAAGAAATTAATAGAGGTTCATTTAAAGAAACAAACAATCAAAAGAAATTAAGAAAATGTTTATGTAGTAAATAAATTGAAAATTGTTTGTTCATGGAGTAGGTGTTTTCTCGACCTCAGTAGCTTGTATTACTCCCTCTTGCAAATGAATATACCTAATACAAGCCTGAATCCATCTAGGCATTCTTTAGATTAGGTTTTCGACCTCCTCTGGGGTGATATTCTACCACTGTTCTGTGGCGGTTTGGTTAGGTTAGGTTAGGGTTTTTATAACGTTTATTGATTCCCAAACATTCCAACAGATTCATTTTCTTTCCTCTATACCAGTTATGAGGAATTTAGATACAACTTATCTAAAGTTATTGCATTAGAGAATTATTGTCAGAGGATTAATCTTCCTTAAATCTGGTTTTCAAATTGTCACCAAAATGCAAACATGAGCGATCGTACACTAATTGCAAGAAATTTTTTAACTGCGAATTTTTTTAATTTGTCTGGTGTTTGTTTAGCATTGAATAATCACTGGCTCAAAATCAGACCGCTTAGAAGGAGTTGGTTATTTTAAATTTTAAAAAAATAATTGCTCGAATTATTGACCTACCAGCGTAGGTGAAACTAGCGTTTCAAGGAAGTTAAATCTTTTATTGAATTTATTAATTGTGTTATTTGATTTTTTTACATTGGTTAATTTTGCCTATAAAAACCGTAGGACCACAAATTAAATCACCCTTAGTTGCCAGGTACACATTTATACATCTCCACTACTAATATCAAATTAGGCAAGTATCTATAGAAGTAAGTTCATTTCCTGTGGTTGACGACTTGAAAATAACCTGACGGTCAAAACCGTTCTATTTGTAAAAATAAGATTGTGGAAAGTATAAAATATATTTCACCTCATTCTTGTTGGAAATAAATTTCCATAAAAGAGTCATATAAGGTGAATATTTATTGAGATTTTGGTCAGAGATTCATTTACAACGATATCCATGAGTTTTCTTCACACAAATATGGCCCTTTTCGACAAATTTGCTGTCTAAAACGTCGCATCACACTCAAATAATATTTTTTATTGACCGTCTGACTTTCTAGCAAGAACACAACACCGCTATATCAAAGAAAACATTCTACATTGCCTTGACTTCTGATAGAGTTTCACGAGGTTTTTTCGGTTTCGGTTCAGTTGGAAGGCGTCATTCCGAAGCTTGTTGACTCATAAACTCATGTCTCATCAGCAGTTACAATGCGTTTTTTGAAAAATTCAAGTCTTTTGGAACTTGTCGAGGAGCAACGCATTTCATGCTCAAACAATCGTTCGAAATGGTACGAAATCATTCCTGAGACACAGAAAGTTAATTCTCCAAACTCAAATGACGATTTTCAATTACCATTTTATCCTCTTTGAATGAACTGCACCACTCATTTACATACAACCAATTCGCCCGAGATTTTGAATATCATTTCAGGAATTTTAGAAATTTCGAAGTATTATTAGATTTGATCCTTTTTGAGATATTTCAATTGAAAGAAGGAATACATCAAGGTTTTTTGAAAAAGAAACAAATAAAAGAAAATAAAAGACTCTTTTCGCATGTAGTAAAGGAATTGAAAATTGTTTTTTCACAGAGTAGGTGTTTTTTTCTCGACCTCAGTAGCTTGTATTACCTTCTCTTGTCTTGATACAAGCCTGAATCCGTCTAGGCATGCTTTGGATTAGGTTTTCGCTCTGGGGTGGTATTCTGCCACTCTTCTGTGGCGGCTTAGATGAGCTGTTGTGGGGTTCTTGGATTTTCCTAGCGCGATCTAATTTTCCTTTGAGATTATCCCATAAATGTTCAATAGGATGCAGGAGAACAAGCTGGCTAGTCCAAAATAGCGATTCGTTTTGTTTCAAGATAATGTCGCGCGGGGTTGTTGGTATGCGAAGGAGCATTATCTTGCATAAAAGTGAAATTCTCTCTCGTCAGAGTCTCACTATGGGCTCCAGCACTAGGTCCACGTAATTTCTAGCTATTACACTAGCATGAAACGAAATAAAATCTGTTTTGACTCGCAGCATAATGCCACCCCAAAACATCACACTGCCCTCCTGGTATATCGGAATTTGTCTTGCTGCAAGGAGTCTAGCTTGTCTTCCACGACCCCTTAAAACCCGAATCCGGCGGTCATCTGATCGGACACCAATTCTGGTCCCATCCCAAAAAAGAACATTTCTTTCACCAAATAAGTCTGTTAATTTTCCGTTGTCTGGTCAGGTTAGAACTAGGGCCTTCTGCTGTTTAAACCCCTTCAACGAAGTCTTTTAAGTATCGTTTCGACTGATACACTGATGCCTGTTGCTTCCAGAAATTGTCTTTGGAGTATGGGGTGCGACGCACTAGGGTCTCTTCTTGGTCTTTTTCTTCAGAAGTAATCTTCCTATGACTTCTTTTAGGCCTATTTTGCAAAAATTGGAGCTCCGCGTATGGAGCGTAGATTTTTGAAATTCCCACCTGTGATACCCCCCATTGTGGCCGCTATATCCCTCTGTGTCACCCCTTCTTCAACGAGCGCAATTATTCGACCCCAAATCCAACGTAAGGCATTTTCAATTATAGTTATAGGCTTTTTTCAATTTTGAAATTCACAGTTTAAAATCTCAGTGACGACTGAGTAAAATATTCCGAACATGTGGTGATAATTCAACATTTCTTATCATACTATCCAGTTTTTTACAACAAAAAACTGCATTCTTCACAAGTAGTCAAAGATCCATGGTTAAAAACAATCAATAATAAGAAATACCGAGTGATTCCATATAAATTTGGTTGTATGTAGATCCTTAACTGTATTCCTACTATCTCGTTTTTTCAAATTTAATAAGGACTCATTTATAAATTTCACGGCACTTTAAACTAAATTCCATACTGTCCGATAGTAAACGAGAGTTCAAAGCCGCGGTAACAGTGATCCATTAATTGAATTCATTTGTTGGTAGTAAAATCAAAGTAAAAATTCCATTTGTGTTTCAATCATGATTAACTACCGAATAGTAGCGAATAAATCCATACAGTACTTTCAATATCATTTTATGTGAAAAGAAATAATTAACATGAATTTGAATTGTGGAGGCCGTTACTTGATGTAGATCCATGATATAAATGAGATAAAAACACAAGGTTTAACTTTAATCTACACTTTATTTGAAAAAATTCGACGACGTTTCGCTGACACAGCAGCTTTATCAAGAATGAAAAATAGAATGAAGAGTATGGTATTATAAACAAATCGTAGAACAAGTTGGATGAATAACAGGAAAATCCACACCGAACATACAATACAGATACAAACATTCGGACAAGCTTTTGAATGAACAGGTAGATTTGAATTACTCACCCCTACTTAACTTGTTTAATTAGTTTTTATTACGTTTCATACTAACTGTACAATGGCTCGGTGTGGATTTTCCTGTTATTCATCCAACTTGTTCTACGATTTGTTTATAATACCATACTCTTCATTCTATTTTTCATTCTTGATAAAGCTGCTGTGTCAGCGAAACGTCGTCGAATTTTTTCAAATAAAGTGTAGATTAAAGTTAAACCTTGTGTTTTTATCTCATTTAATTTACATGAAATTTACTATGATCGAATTCAATTTGAGATAGTTTCGGTTTCGAATATATTATCTGCGATCCTTTGAAAGAAATGTGTTAATTTTTTTTCTTTTTCTTCTTCTTCAACCTATTCGATAGTTTTTTTAGGACGATATTGTCAAAAGATGGGGTTACAAAGGATTTGAGTACTATGAGGTCACAACTGCAGATGGATATATAATAACTGTTATACGACTACAACGAGAAGGTGCAGAAAAAATGGTACCAATACTTTTCACTCATGGATTTTCAGGATGCGCCAAAAGTTTTTTCTTAGGAAAAAATGAATCTGCTCCGATATTTTTAGCTGATAATGATTACGATGTTTGGTTAATGAATAGCAGAGGGACTGATTTGTCTCTACGTCACACAACATTGGATTCGAGGAGGGATAAAGAATTTTGGATGTACAGGTAAAGATTCAAAAAGTTTGCTCGAATTGTTCAATTATGAAAGTTGTTGATTTTTATGAAATCTATTATATCAAGAAAACAAGTTGACAAAAACAATTTTGTGAATAATAATATAAATTCTTCCTCAGATCGACTATCTCAATATTTTCAGTTATATAATTTGTTGAATTACACCAATTGTAGAAAAAATAATAATATGTAGAGTTTGCCTACCTACTTTGAGTGGTGGTTGAATGGGGAAGATTTGTCAAGCAATTTCTTTTTCTTGGAATATGACCGATCACAGTGGAAACAAAGAATGTGCTTTTACTTTCTTGTGTATTCTCGAAAACTTATTTAGATCTTCCTATTGAATGTGATATTTTTTCTAGAGTCATGCATCCTTTGATCCCTTCAAAATCAGACTGTTGTGCGCAGCTAACCATATTGAAAAATCTCTTGGATATATATATATATATATATATATATATATATATATATATATATATATATATATATATATATATATATATGGGGAATTACAACCTACAGTTAGAGAAGCCGAGTCCTACATAAGCAATTCAGCCCACTTCGTCGAGAAGCTGCAAAATGTCTGTATCGATCAAGACGACATTTTAGCTAGCTTAGACGTGGTATCGCTATACCCCAACATCCCTATCGAAGACCCTTTGGACATCCTTTGCACCGACTACGACTTCCCATCATACATAATAGATCTAACGGAACACTGCTTAAAAAACACATACTTCAGCTACAAAAAGAATTTTACAGACAAATGGATGGAGCACCTATGGGGTCACCAATATCACCAGCAATAGCAAATTTATTTATGACAAGCCTGAAAAGAAAAGCCTTAAGAAACGTAAAACTCACACCTAAGATCTGGCTGAGATACGTCGATGACATATTCATATTTTGGCAACACGGAGAAGAAAAACTCAACGAGTTCGTACATCTTATGAACCAACAACACACCAAGATAAAATTCACTGTCGAACTGGAATCCAACAATCAACTGCACTTCCTGGACGTTATGATACAAAAACACTTGGATGGCAATTCAATCTTCGATGTCTTCAGAAAACAGACACATACCAACCCATATTTGAACGGAAATTCGCATCATCATTTCGCACAATTGATCTCAGTGATTAAGACGCTCGTTGATAGTTCGAAAACTCTATGTTCTCCAAACACCATCCACGGAGAATTAGAACGACTAACAGACATTTTTCAGAAAAACGGACATGACAGGAGAGCAATACGAAGAGCAATCACAAATAAAAAACGCTATAACGAGGAAACCGACGAAGAAACCGAATCGATAAGCCTTGCCATCCTACCATACGTCAAAGGAGGAATCGGTAAGATAGGAAAAATTCTTCAGAAACACAAGATCAAGCCTAGCTACAAACCGCACAATACCATCCACAACAATCTGAGAACACCAAAAGACCAAACGACAAGCACCTTCATCAGCGGTCTTTTAACACTCTAGCTCAACTGGTCACAAACTCGAATACAAAACAGGAGCAACAATGGGAGCGCGCCACGATACAACTTTAGATCGCGGAAGTATAAAGCTACCACGCAACATAGATACGCTACAGTTGAAGAAGAATCTCCGACTTGACGATGGCTGGTGCGATCCAGCCGAAACCGGAAGAATTTATCAACAATTTATGTATATATATATATATATATATATATATATATATATATATATATATATATATATATATATATATATATATATATATATATATATATATATATATATATGATTTTCGTGGACGTAGTTAAATGTTGATAAATTCTTCCGGTGGCTGGATCGCGCCAGCCATCTTCAAGTCGAAGATTCTTCTTCAACTGTAGCGTATCTATGTTGCGTGGTAGCTTTATACTTCCGTTTGTGTCCAGTTGAGCTCGATTGTTGAAAGACCGCTGATGAAGGTGCTTGTCGTTTTTCTGAATTCTTATGTTTTTGTATCCGAACTTCTATTCTTCTGTTTGTTTCCCGAATGAAGACGCGATCACAGCCCGTGCACGGAATTTTGTAGACGCCTTGGTTTTCGAGGGGTGTCTGGTCTTTTGGTGTTCTCAGATTGTTGTGGATGGTATTGTGCGGTTTGTAGATAGGCTTGATGTTGTGTTTCTGAAGAATTTTTCCTCTCTTATTGGTTCCTCCTTTGACGTATGGTAGGATGGCAAGGCTTATCGATTTGGTTTCTTCGTCGGTTTCCTCGTTATGGCGTTTTTTATTTGTGATGGCTCTTCGTACTGCTCTCCTGTCATGTCCGTTTTACTGAAGAATGTCTGTTAGTCGTTCTGATTCTCCGTGGATGCCTTTTGGAGAACATAAGAGTTTTCGAACGATCAACGAGCGTCTTAATCACTGAGTTCAATTGTGCGGGATGATGATGCGAATTTCCGTTCAAATATCGGTTGGTATGTGTCTGTTTTCTGTAGACATCGAAGATTGAATTGCCATCCAAGTGTTTTTGTATCCGGAATAGTGTGGGGTGGATTGTATTGTTCAGTTGAAGATGGAGTGTTCGTAGATTTCCTTTCGATTTCGTAAAGTTCTTTCCGTGTGTCATCTATTGTGTTTCTCAGTAATGCAAAACTGGTTCTTCAGAGAATTCCTTCTGTTGATCTGAAATTGTTTAGTATCTTCGTATCTCGACATCGCTTCAGAAAACATAAGTCACAGAGTCGGTGCGCGCGTTTCGTTCGTAGGTTTTCGAAGATCTTCGTTTTTTGGTAAAGCTCCTCCCCGTAGAGGTTTATAATATTGAGGCGTAGACTTTCGCGGGCGTTGTTAAATGTTGAAAATTATTCCGGTTTCTCGTCCATTGACCCTGGTATTGAGCATTCGTTGGTTGTCGTTGACGACGTTTCGGCTGGATCGCGCCAGCCATCTTCAAGTCGGAGATTCTTCTTCGTTGTGTTGAAACATACGCCACCGGGAACACAGAAACAGGACGATACAAATAGGAAAACAATAGGAGCAGCGACGAATACAGAAGAAGAAGAATCTCCGACTTGAAGATGGCTGGTGCGATCCAGACGAAACGTCGTTTACGACAACCAGCGAATCTTCAGTACCAGGATCAACGAACGAGAAACCGGAAGAATTTATATATATATATATATATATATATATATATATATATATATATATATATATATATATATATATATATATATATATATATAGGATGATCCAACGAAAACTTAACACCTCGATTTTCCTATTTCAAAATGTAATTTGCAGAATTGCTCAGTCCCGTCGATTTCTGATTCGAGGGGTACAACTTTTCCGATTTTTTCATCCCCGTAACTTCAAACCTCTATGGGGATTAAGCACAACACCCTGATTTTGAATAGGGATGGGAGATATTATCGAGTACAATCTGACCCTGAATTTTCGCTTTAAAATTTCTCATCGTTAACGAAATGGCAGCTAAAAAAGTGACTACTTACTTTTGTGATTAGTTTATTAAGGGCTGAAAATGGGCACCATTCACTTCCATGCAGTAAATTAAGTTTTGCTCAAATCGTTCACGTACATTACTCAACATTTCTGGTTTAATTTGACGGAATTCATTAATGATCCAAATTCGCGAATCATCCAGTGACTCAGGTTGGGTAGTGTAAATCTTAGATTTCAGGTTACCCCATAGAAAAGAGTCAAGTGGCGCCAGATCAGGTGATCTGGGTGGCCACTCAATATAACCTCTTATTACAATCCAGGCCTGAGAAAATTTTCATCTAAAAACTGACGCATAGGTTGAACGATGCTCAAAGAAGCTGAAAGAAACTTGTTTCGGGAAAACTCATGTTTTGCTGCAACACGAGGCTGGCAAGGAGTTCTCATCATATGGCGGTACATTTAGGACAGAAACTTCAATTAAATTGATTTTTTAAATATTTATGTTATTTTGTCACCTAGAAACGTGTCTCTTATAATTCCATACAAATTACGATTCCATATTCACGGTTTCTGTGTTCACGGTTCATTTATGGAACATATGCCCCTCGAATAAAGAGCTTATACTGTATGATTAATCACATTTAATTTTTTCTAGCTGGCAAGAAATAGGTTTGTATGATCTGCCTGCTGCAATTGATCTGGTACTCAAACATAATATACACAAGAAAACAGTTCTAATTGGTCACTCAGAAGGATCAACAGTAATTTTCGTCACTTTATCGGATCGACCAGAATATAATGAGAAGGTGTCCTTGTCTGTTCATTGGGGCGTTTCAGTTTATCATGAACACTGCTCCAGTTTACCTTTATTTCAACTAGTATGCCAACTAGCACCGACGCTAACTGTAAGTTGAATATCGTACTATGTTAAATCATTGAATTGATTGAGAATTAAACAGTGAAGTTAGCAAAATTCATACTTGCTTTTATCGACAAAAATGTCACGCGAGAACTAAACGTAATCAAAGATATTGTTATTAACAATGATTATAACCCAACTTTAATTTATTACATTGTAAATAAGAAACAACATAGATTAACCATTGAACAAGTATATCCACGTTCAAAAAAATTGAATAAATTTATTTCAGAACTAAAAACAAAACGAAAACTAAAAAGAAAATAAATCAGGAGTATCGTTCAAATTGTCCAGATTGCCGTGGAATTTTATATTGGCCGTATTTTCGTAAGTAATACCACAAGGGCTAAGATTTGGCCGGATATTTTTTATGCTCATTTTCGAATACTTACGTGCAGGCAATTCAACGAGAACGAAAGCACGAGAGCGTAGCTCGAGTGATTTTGTCGAGCAGGTCGAGTTGAATTACCGAAAAGTAAGTTTGAGAAAAACAGCTTAGAAAATTATCCTGCCAAATCTGAGCTCGAGTGGTATTTGATGAGAAAATTCCGCGAATGACAAAACGTACAAATTGAACTTTATTGAAAAATGCACACCAACTCAACGAGATAATCATAAAGCATTAATTACAAACATTTTTAGTTATTATTGGAATGTGTAGTGATTGAAAATGCAATTACTATATACAATTTTTTCACTCCGGTTCGATTCTATATGGGAAGATACCTGAGGAATTATGGAAGATTCAGCATTCGCAGGAGTTTTTCGAAGATTTGAAACAAGATTCAAATGATGCTCATTGTTCAGTTGCAGGTATGGCTTAATAGAGCTTGCCGTAGAGTATCCGGTTAGTTTGATCAATTCTTGTTCACTGACACCTGCCTCAGATAGGTTCGAAAAAGCACTGGATCTATGAGAATGATTTGTGATCTTTTTATTTTTCGTATCCAATCCAACTTTCTCTGCTGAAATTCTTGTCCATTTGGATATTTCATTTATTCCCAAAGGCATATTTTTGTACCAACCCTTTAGAAGTACTCTTTTTCCAAAATTGATTGGGAGCCAGAAATAATCTATCAGTTGTAATATGATCGGGTCTTTTCGACAAAATCTTATGAAACAACCTCACAGGACATAAATCTGGGTTTTCACTATATTAACAAAACTATGATCGGTTACACCACACTGTGGTGATACAAACTAATGAACATTAGTTTGTATCTATCTGATGAAGCCACAGTGTGGTGAAACCGGTCATAGTTTTGTTAATATAGTGAAAATCTAAATACTTTAGTTTTATTTCATTGAAAATATGTATATCGATTTTCATCAAGTAACGACCTCCTCAATCAAATTCTGGGTTTTCCTTATTTTTTACTAGCCATTTACTATCTCAGCATTCTTTTGAGCCGCCTTGGCAAGTTTTTGAGAATACTGGGTTATATTCAATACGACCAGTCACTTCTTCGTTATTAAATTTTTCCTCTTTGAAAGGGTGTACCTTGCAAGTTGCTGCTTCACCGCCACGCCATGCGTATTCATAAGCAACAATATGGAAAAATTTTTTCAACAAACCTATCAGGGCATTTTTGTCCCATTACAGAACCAGGCTATCAATTTCAGTTCTCGTTAATGCAACGGAACTTTCTTTGCGCTTTTCTGCATCCCCTTGTAACATCTTCTTTTTAGAATTGCGAGCTTCACGAGCCTTTCTGACCACGTATTCTTTGTTATCTTGTCAAATTTACTTATTTCATATTGAAACCTCAATCCACAAGAATTTCTGCAATATCTTCAATAGAATGCTGTATATCCAAATCGAACGTTCGTTCCTTGCAAAATATACTGAATTGATTCCAAATTGAGCTATGCGTTTTTCTTGTATTTTTGGGAATAGAATTCTGTATAGAACTATTTATTTCTGCTTCACTAGTGCTTCCAAAACGAGACATTTTAATATATATCGAAACATCACAACAGGTACTAAAATGACTGTTCTTGACAGTTTTAAAATTGTGCTATCTGTTGTGAATGTTGCGTTGCTACGGAAACGCAAGGATTCTCTATGGGCAAATTTATCCACTAATATCCTACTTTCCTTCCTATTTCTATGCAATTTATCCGATATCAAACTCGAACCTCTGTGTTCTTAACCGTGCATTTTGACACATTAGTGAAATTGCCAAAATTAGAATATCGGAACATATTTAATACGTAATTTAATAATCAAAAAACGGACTTCAATTTGTCAAATAACCTTCCAGGATGCAACCACACCTTCAAGCCGGATGTGTGAGGTTTGCATTCGGAGAGAAAACTCAGCATCTATATAAAAAATTTTCCAATTGAAGGTTTTATTTTGCTTTAAAAGAAAAACATGACATTATTCTTGTTGAATATCATCTGATTTTCATTTCATTCAATAAAGAAAAATTTGCCATTAATAATGAAAAACGATGTCATGACTTCTTTCATAATCCATTGAACAGCAATATTTTAACCATTTTGGTAATACATTTTTATAATTTCGATGCATTGTTGAAGCGAGTATCGCTCAATTTCTCAATTATTATCGAAATTCTGCCTTGTCATTTGTCAAATAATGCCAAATTATACAGGGTGTGCATAAATTGCGTGTACAACGTTATACCACAAATTCTTCAGCTCGAAATTAGTCGATTTAGGCCAACTTACCTATATGAAAAGTTTCTTCGTTTGGCCACTAGAGGTCGCCAAATTCAAACATTTTTGTTCTAATTTTTCGAATAATTTGAGAACGACTCGATGGATAGAAACTATATTTGGTATGCGTAATCGGGTACGTTATTCACGTTTTCTAGTGATCCACTCAATGACCTTGACGTTTTACAACTGTCGCTAAAATCTCGAACGTGTCAACCATAACTTTTCAATAGTCTACTTTTGTCTCCTGAGAAATTTTAAGATGTTGAGCGGTTCAATCAGAAAAACAGTTTTTTAATTTTATGATTTCATTTCTTCAACCACCTAAGCAAGTCAAAATATCACATTTGACCATGTTGTCTTTGGATTTATTCCTGTGGTCTGGCAGATTGTCATTTTATTAGGCTTGACAAACAATTGTTGACACAACAGTGTTCCTTAAGTTCTTAACTAGGTATCACTATAAGGCACGGAGATGTACAGTAACTCTGAAATGGTTGATATGGTTATGGTGTACGGATTTTGTCAAGGCTATGGGCGTGAAAGCGCGGGAGTATATGCTGAAAGATTTCCAAATCGCATAGTTCCGAACCACCAAACGTTTGGAAATCTGGAAAGGCGCCTCAGCGAGAATGGTTGCTTCAAGCCCAAGAATTTCGATCGAGGACGACAACGAACAGTAAGGACGGTAGAACACGAAGAACAAATTTTGAACATGGTTGACGAAAACTCACAATTAAGCACGCGGCGTTCAGGTTTGCAGTTGGTCGTTCCTAAAACAATGATTCATGATGTCTTGAAGAAACAATTATTTCATCCTTATCACATTCAGAAAGATCAGGAATTACTTCCTAACGATCCTGCGAATCGCCTAACTTTCTAAAGATTTATCCAAGAGAAGAGAACGCAGGATCTCTACTTTAGTAGGAACATTCTATTTACTGACGAGTGCACTTTTACTAGGTCTGGTATCACTAACCTTCACAATGAACACGTGTACATTGTCGAGAATCCACATGCTGTTACAAGTACACATCATCCGAATCAATTCAAAATTAACGTATGGATTTCAGTAATTGACAATCTCAGTATTGGTCCGGTAGTGATTTCAGATCGATTAAACGGACAGGCATATTTGATTTTTTTGCAAGAAACTTTGCCGGATTTGTTGGACGATATTCCAGGATTACTGAGTGCAGAAATGTGTTAGATCGGAGGGAGAGCTGACGCTCCAGCAAAATGGCCAGTACGATCTCCCGACTTGATACCGTGCGACTTCTTTCTTTAGGGTGCTTCAAAATGTAGAGTTAACTCTTCTCCAATTGACACCCAAGAAGAGTTAAATATAAGAATTTTAAATGCAGCCAAATCCTTCAAAAATGACCCTGAAGTAATGCCAAGGGTCAAATTTAATTTCTTGAAGAGGATTAACTCCTGTATTCAGCAAAATGATGAAGTTTTTGAACAATGAAATTTTGGGTGTAAACTAATTAATCGTTATTCTGAAGTGATTTGTTTTTCCTTATTTAGTTTCCAACTGGCCAACCTGTTTTCAAAATTTTAAATAGTCATTGTGAAAAACTTATTAAATTTTCCATTCGAATTCTTCGATTTTTGTAATACTGAACATTGAATTTCCTATGCTAGAAAACATCATTTTGTCAACAAGAGGATGTCAAGGATAATAAAATGACAATCTGCCAGACTACAGAAACAAATCCAAAGCCAACATGGTCAATATGTCATATTTATGACTTGCTAGGTGGTTGAAGAAATGAAATCATGAAATTAAAGAACTAGTTTTAGTGATTGAACTACTCATCATATCGAAATTTCTCAAGAGACAAAAAATACTGATAATTAGCCTAGCTACTCAATGTCTGAAACAGTTTTGCTCTAACGTAAACAGTTGAAATATTATGGTTGATTAAAAACACGTTCAAGATTTTAGGGACACCTTTAAAGGTTATTGAGTGGATCACTAGAAAACGTGAATAACGCAACCGATTACGCATACCAAATATGGTTTCTGTCGATCGAGTCGTTCTTGAATTACACAGGTCTGCAACAAAAATGCTGTCTGGATATTTTCAACTGATTTCTATGTATTAAGGTGTTCTAAAAACAAACAATATAATCAAAAAATTACAGAACTTGAGGTTATTTTACAAAACGCTAAATTTTATTACAAAAACGGATTTTTGGGCTAAAAAGGATTAACTTGTAGTATAAATGAGAGGTATAATTTTACTGTTTTAAAATGTTTAAGGACATAACTATCATTAATTTCTAAATAAGGAACAGCCTGTTTGACCTACATTAACAAGTATAAACATGTTGTAACCTGAACGTGCCCGCTCCGATAGTGTAGAAGTGGCGCGGGACAATAACGTGTAAACTCATCTTTGTTTTATAGATCTTGGTTAAATACAGTGCAATGTCGTCTGAGCGGAAGTGTGTGAACTCTTCGGATAGTTTCTGTTACATTTGTGGAAAATATATGACATTAAAGCAACAAGTTAAAATTACGGACTTTGTAAAAAAAAGTATACTTGGCGTATTTTGGCTTCAAACTTGGAGATCAGGATAAAGTATGTGTACCTCATAAAGTCTGCAAACGATGTGTTGAAGACCTTCGAAATTGGTTTAAGAGCAAGAAAAAACCTTTCCGATTTGCGATTCCTATGGTATGGCGCGAGCAAAAGAACCATAGTGATGATTGTTACTTTTGTTCGTGTAATGTGAAAGGGTATCATTCAAAACGGAAGCAGTCAATTTCATACCCCAATCTGCAATCAGCTATTCGTCCCATTCCTCATGGGACCGAAATACCAGTGCCCAAGGTCCCTGCTACCTTGGAAGAGGTTCCAAGTTCTGACGAAGATGGTGCTGCACCTACAACCGATGACCAGTCAACTTTTGAATTCGAAGATGACAGAAGTTCACCCAAGGCGAGCTTAATGATTTGGTAAGAGACTTGAATCTTCCCAAAAACGCTGCTGAGTTGCTTGGATCAAGGCTCAAAAGCAGGAACTTACTTTTGCCGGGAGTGTCTTCCTCCTGGTTTAGATATCGTGAAAAGCAGTTTACTTCCTACTTTGCCCAAGAGGACGAGTTGGTTTATTGCGCCAATATTGAAGGTTTGATGAATACATTTAAGATCTCATACGACCCAGAAGAGTGGCGTATTTTTAAAGATTCTCCAAAAAGAAGCATTAAAGCAGTTCTGCTCCACAACGGCGGTTTCTATGCTTCCATTCCTGTCGGCCATTCCGTACACCTCAAAGAAACCTACAAGAACTTGGAATTGATTCTTTGTAAATTAAAATATAAAGACCACGGTTGGCAAGTGTGCGGTGATTTCAAAATCTTGGGCATGGCGCTCGGACAGCAATCTGGGTTTATCAAATTCCCTTGCTTTTTGTGTCTATGGGATAGTAGAGACCGAACAAATCACTGGACAAAAAAATGTTGGCCTGTGAGGGAGCTTAAAGTTGGCGAAAAGAATGTCCTGCGTGAAACTTTGGTGCCTCCTCATGAAGTTCTTTTACCACCGCTTCACATAAAGCTCGGATTGATGAAGCAATTTGTAAAGTCACTTCCAAGAGATGGAAATTGCTTCAAATACTTAATATCAAAGTTTCCTGGCCTCTCGGAGGCAAAGTTGAAGGAAGGTGTTTTCGTTGGACCAGATATAAGACGGCTTATGGCTGATCCACTATTCGTCACAACCATGAAGGATCCTCAAAGAGAAGGGTGGATTGCCTTAAAAAAAGTTATAACAAAATTTTCAGGCAATAACAAAGACCCTAACTACAAACAAACCGTCAAAAGAATGTTAAAAGCATTTCAAGCTTTAGGTTGCTTAATGAGTTTAAAAGTACATTTTCTTCATTCCCATCTCGACTATTTTCCAGAAAACTAAGGAGACGTGAGTGAAGAGCATAGTGAACGGTTTCACCAAGATATTAAGGAGATGGAAAAAAGATACCAGGGAAGATGGAGCGTCTCAATGTTGGATGCTTAAAAGAGACCTTCCAGATGCTTCCAACAAGCGAAAATGTACCAAAAGGAGCCTCACTGGGAAAAAGAAATGTGTTTAGTGCTCACTAATTAATGTATTTTAGGTAAGGAAATAAGTTTTGGTACGCAATTATAAATTACTTTATTGAAAAAAAATTAAAACTAATAACTTGTTTAGCATGAACACCTATATTGTCAGAAAACGTGACGTGCTAGGACGAAATGAGAGTCATTTTCTAATTCAGCACACCCAAAAACATAAGAATTACACAAAAAAACCAAAACAGCTCTCAACTTTTTTTTTGCAGACTTGTGTTATATGAAAAATAAGAAAAAATCTTTGGATTTGGCGACCTCTAACGGCCAAACAAAGAAACTTTTTATATAGGCAAGTTGGCCTAATCGACTAATTTTGAGCTGAAGAATCTGTGGTATAACGTTGTACACGCAATTCAAGGACACCCTGTATATTCATAACTATGGAAATAGCAGGCATTTCAAGATGAAAGCTCTAATTGAAAAACCTGATGAAAACAAAAGTTAATAATTTCTCCATTGTTGTGCAGTTTTAGCCTTTCTGGAATCAATTTTTATTCAATATTTTTCATACACAAATTTATTTACAGAATATACTGGATTCCTTAGGATATGTTATCGTGTATCCAAACAGATCCTTTTCGCAGTTCATGAGTAATCTTTGCAAATATACAGTATTCAAGGCATTGTGTGTGGAAATAGGCCAAATAGTTTTGTTCCAAAAACAGTCTAAATTTCTGGAAACGGTAAGTATTAGCAAAGAGAGATGATGTTCAACAAAATGTTGATTTTCATTATGAGCACAAGAAGTTCGTGCGCACGATATACTGAAAATTAAAAATGACCAATTGTTTCTGAGTACTGGTTCATGGAATACTTTTTTCATGTTGTAATAGCCTTAAAGTGCCTCTTCTACCGAAGATCGGCGATCATCCTGACAATCTTAGTTTTGGACACGACTGCCCGGAACAGTGAACGCGTACTCCCCGAACCACTCTCGCAGATTCTTTAGCCATGATGTTCTTCGGCAGCCTGGAGCACGCCTTCCCTCGATTCGTCCTTGAATGAACAGCTGGAGAAGTTGGTACTTGCTATTCCTCATCACGTGTCCGAAATAGAGCAGTTTTCGCGTTTTCACTGATGTCAGCAACTCCGCACTACTGCCAATTATTCGGAGAACTTCTGCGTTGGTTAAATAATCTCGCAGGAAGATATGCAACATTGGGAAGTACACCCACATTTTAAAGGAAGCGATTTTATTCTCAAGGCGTTGCGTGAGAGTTCAGTCTTCCATGCCGTAGAGTACTGTTGGAAATACAAAGCATTCAACCATTCTTGTTCGTACTTCTATGCTTAGGTTGCGATTAGTTAACAGTTTTTTCATTTTGATGAACACACTCCTGGCTTGTTCAATTCTAGATTGCATTTTCTGCCTCATCTATCACTTGCTGTTCAGCATGCAGCCAAGGTACTTAAAGCTATTGCATTTCTCAATCTGCTGGCCGGCCAACTGCAGCATTGCAAGCACACACTTCTTTTTACTGATCACCATCAGCTTAGTTTTTCTGGCATTAATATTTATGCCATAGTTACGGCTGGCCTCTTGCACCTCATCCATTCTGCTGATGACGCAATTAGGACAGTGTCGTCAGCATATCTTGAGTTGTTAATCAATTGCCCGTTAACAGATATAGTCCAGTCAAAATAGACAAAAAAAAGTCATAAGTAAGCTAAAATTCGCATAGAGCTGAAAATTCTCAGAGACGTTAAATACATCATTATAAATGAAATGTCAAAAATCCCCTTCGATCCTACTTCTGCAAAAAATTTTAT
Organism: Cryptolaemus montrouzieri; assembly: GCA_013387265.2. Classification (NCBI taxonomy): domain Eukaryota; kingdom Metazoa; phylum Arthropoda; class Insecta; order Coleoptera; family Coccinellidae; genus Cryptolaemus; species Cryptolaemus montrouzieri. The sequence goes on from JABFTP020000103.1 coordinate 36,617,877, forward strand.
TGAAGGTCAAACATGCAGAATTTAGGTTTTTTCCATTTTTCTCCAAAACGGTAGGTTTTATCCTAAAAATAAATCAGACAAAAATTGTAGATCATATTATTCTCTACAAAAATGGTTCAGTCACTTTTTCTCTTACAACTCACCATTCGTGAGATATCGCGGTTTTAACTATTAGAAAATTCATATTTTACATAATATGCACTTCAATGCAGCCTGTACACGTCACCGGACGTTCAATACAAATGAAAATAAGAAACTATTGGTTTGTATTACTTACACAATAAAACTTGTATAAATTGAATGAGTATTTTAATATGAGACTGTACTGTTAGTCCCTAATTCCCTTCGGCGGTAACCTTGAGCAACATCTGCTAGCACGTCATTGTCCGAGTGTGAAGGGTTGTATACCTGCCTCTTTTTGAAGGAAGTAAACGAAATAACTTAGTATATACTGCTGTTTCGAAAATTACTTTCCAGTGAGCAGACGCGCTTATTTGTAATATTTTCAATTTCAGTTTGTGTTGTTAAATAATTTTAACAAGATGTCAGAAGTTTGTTTTATTTGTGATAAACCTTTGAAAGGAAGTGAAGTTGTTGTTGTTGATCGTGGAATGAAGACTTTGATTGATGCAAGTGTTGAAGGAATGATATTACTTGAAAGACAAGCAATTTGACAGTACGTGCTCGTAAAATGAAAGTATTGTTGCAGCAATCTGTGACAGTCCGCAGTCTCATACTAGAATACGAGTAAATGAGGCAGCATTGATATTGTTTATTTTGCGGCGATGAAGCAAATGAAGAAGATGAAAAAGAAAGCGCAGAATGTTCGTCGTAAAATATATAATGTATCTACACTTGAATTTAAAGATTCCCTTTTAAAGGTAGTTCGGACTCGTTCTGATGACGTAGCAAAAGCTGTTGTTGCCAGCATTGAGTATGAATTTGACTTAGTTGCTGCTGAAACTAAGTACCACAACAACTGTTATAATATCTTCTTGAGGCCCACTACGGGGTATAAAGTCGGTCGTCCCGAAGATGATTCAGTGAACTTGGCGATGGAGGAAATATTTCAATACATTGAAAATAATGATGATTGTCAAATTTTATTGCAAGAATTAAAAGACATTGGCAAAAATCCAACTGTAGATAATAAAACAATTAAAAGAATATTAAAATTAAAGTATGGTGATGGAATTATTATAACTGAGAAGAAAGGGAGTTTAACAATTATCTGTTTTATTGACAATCAGTACGATATTCTTAATAAAGCTTGGTATGAAAACAAGAAATAAAATGCAAACGACGAACGATTCAGAATACTGAAAGCTGCTGCAGCAATTATTCGAGAGGATATTCAATCTGTAGTGATTGATAATGATAACTATCCCCCGCCAAGTCGAATGTTTGAAAATATTGACAGCGATATACCGGAGTCCTTGACTTATTTTTTGGAGCAAGTAATTTTAAAAAACCGACGATTTAAAGTAGATCATTTGAAATTAATATTTACAACTATCAGCCACTGTATAATGACTGCTGTTCGGCCTAGGTCTTTCAAATCAAGATTGCATTTAGGTTTATCAGTTTTTTTCCATCGACGATCTGGATCAAAACGTCTTGTACAGATTTTTTCCTCTTTCGGATTATGTGCATCATATAATGATACTATAATGTATGAGGCAGCAGCAGTTCTGAATCGTCCACCGTATATTTCGCCACCAGCAACTGGCACATTTATTCAGTATGTTGCAGATAATGCTGATATAAATGTACACACTTTGGACGATCGTAATACGCTTCACATCATGGGGATCATTAAAATTATTACTTCCTTTCTTAGAACAGCAAATAGAAATTCTACAAGAAGAAAATGAAGACGAAGAAATAATTGTCGACGTAGAATTAGACAGTTATCTAATATAATAATATTTAGAAAAAAACCTATTCCACTTTAATTATTAGTATTATAACAATTCTTTCAATCAATAGGATACGATCTGATCGAGCTTTTTTATTACAATAGATCGTGGAGTATATTATGTAAAATATGAATTTTCTAATAGTTAAAACCGCGATATCTCACGAATGGTGAGTTGTAAGAGAAAAAGTGACTGAACCATTTTTGTAGAGAATAATATAATCTACAATTTTTGTCAAACTTATTTTTACAATAAAACTTACCGTTTTGGAGAAAAATGGAAAAAACCTAAATTTTGCATGTTTGACCTTCAATAAAATTTTTTGCAGAAGTAGGATCGAAGGGGATTTTATACATTTCATTTATAATGATGTATTTAACGTCTCTGCAAATTTTCAGCTCTATACGAATTTTGGCTAGGTCAAATGTCTATTTTGACTGGACTAATATCCCATCATTTACACCGTCAAGAGCATCTGCCATAATTCTCTCCGAATACAAATTGAATAAAGTAGGCGAAAGAACACATCCTTGCCTAACCTCGCGTAACATTGGAATATATCTTGTCTCTTCTGATTCAATCAGCACTGATGCTACTTGGTTCCAGTAGAGGGATGCTACTGTGCCAACATTCCTACCGTCTACCCCAGCATTCTTCAGCACCTCAATCAGCAAATTATGTCTCACCCGGTCGAAAGCTTTTTCAAAGTCGATGAAGCAGACGAACACATCCACATTCATGCCATGCACCTCTGAACTTGCAGTCCAAAAAGTGAGTCCCTCGTACCAAAACCGTATCGGAAACCAAATTGGAGACATTTTCATGACACTGTTTGTAAATTCTCTTCAAAATAGGCCCTGAGAACGTGGCTCATAAGGCTAATGTTACGGTGGTCCTCACATCTGCTTGCATTGCTCTTCTTCGGAAGAGTCACAAAATAGGACTTCAACCAGTCCTTTGGCAGTCTTCCCTCTCTGCATACTGTGTTGAATAACTGAGTTAGAAATTTCATAGCTTCATCGTCGAGCAGCTTGAGAAGTTCACCGTGAACACTGTCGGGCCCTGCCGCTTTTCCATTTCTTAGCTGTTTGACGGCATACCGCACTTCATCAAGTATGATTTCTGGTCCTGTGCTGGCCCCCTCCAAACCGTGCGCCTTCTCTCTAACATCGTTAAATAGCTCTTGTATGTACTCTTCCCACATTCGCTTCGTCTCCACCATTTCGTACACTGGGTTACCATTTGCGTCTTTGAAAACTGTTGTGACTTTGCCTCTTTTCTCTCTCATCGTCTTCCTTATCGTCTTGTGGAGATTGAAGCCATTATGCCTTTCTTGTAGCGCTTCCAGCTCCCAGCATTTTTCTTCCTCTCTTTGTTGCTTAGCTTCTCTGACCTTCTTTTGGATATTTCTATGAATTTCACGGTATTTCGTTCGGTCTATGCTTTGCCACCTCCGTCTTATTTCCATCATTTGTAGAATCTCCTCTGTCATCCACTTCTTGTCTGGTTCTCTTTTAGCTTCCAAATGTTTTTCACTCGCATCATTAAGATTTTTCTCAAGCTTTTGCGACATCTCTTCAATTTCTTGTGTGCCGTTAGCAACGCCACCGGAGCCGCGGGCAAAATCTTCCCCAAGTTCCTTCTTCGTTTTCTCATCTCTAATTCTACGAACATCTATTAGGGATGTTCTGGGCTTCTTCTTGGCTTTTTTGAGCTTAACGCAGATGCGGGCAATAACTGGACAATGGTCAGTACCGATATCACCCCTGGGGTTTTTTTACAGCATTGATGGCATTCTTGAAACTTCTGTTTATAGCAATATAAGCAATCTGGTTTCTGACCATATTGCTCAGCACGAATTCTTCTTCCTGGCAAACTTCAATCAGCAGTTCACCTCGCTCATTTTGTTCACCCAAGCCAAATCGCCCAGTCACTCCAATGGTTTGCTCTGACCCCACTTTTGAGTTTAAATCTCCCATAATAATGTTGACTTCTTATTTCTTAGTCAGTTTCAGCATATTCTTATTTCCGTGTAGAATTGCTCGGCTTCTGCCTCCTCGCTGTCGGTTGTGGGCGCGTACACTTGAATAATGTTCATATTAACTTTGTCCTTTAGCTGCAACATACAGACACGATCTGAATGTGGAACGAAGTTAATGACAGCTGCTTTGGCTTTATGGGTAACAATGAAACCTCATGGGATGAACACTCCATACTATCATAACCATTTTGTTTCTTATTATGATCCACTTTCATTTCAAACTTCTTTCTGAATCAATTCTCCAACTCACCTTGATCAATCACTGATGTCTGAACTCCAAGATTTAAAAAATTTTTATTTTTTCAAGGTCGACTGGCCGTTCATTTTTACGAAAGGTTTTTGTGGAGGAAGCGTGAAAGAATTATTGCACTACTTACAGATAGGAAATTCTGGTAAGATACTACAACTCTCTAGACCCCCATTTTGAAATATCTCAGACATAGTGCATAAAGACTGTGTTTGGTCAAAATTTGTACTTCAAATAAATGAACAGTGCTAGAGATAAAGTTTCTCTTTTCACTCATTAATTAAATTTTTTCTTCAACAGTTGTGTTGATCTCAAAAATACCTAATTTCTGGGAAAATGATGTATATTAATAGATAATTTCATTAATATTGTATGATGGGAATGAATATTTTCTCTGAAATTTTTCGAGCATACGTAAGAACATTTATGTGAACAATTTCTGAAACAATGAAATCAATTTTAGTTTTGAGGTAAGATGGTGTTACCCATAGAATCTGATGGAAGATTTCTCATTCAAAAATGCTCATGATTTCAAAATTGATATACAAAGTACAGAATGTAAAAATACGCGGACCTACTTCAGATAGTGAGTAATTCTTCAGCTAAAAATATCGGGTTTACCAATAAGGTGCTGGGATTTCAAAATACAATAACAATAGAACGCTTTGTGATTTTGAGCTACTTTTTTTTATTTTGTAGAAAATATTATAACATCAATTATGAATTTCAGCATCTTTCATATGGCCGAAATGCTAGCGCCGACAGAACCGCGTTCTCTCAACCCAATTTCCCATGGCTCTTAGACAAACAGGTGACTCTGTTTCCTAGCTAGCGCTCTCAATATTGGTTTGAAGTTGATCCTAAGTTGTTGGGGGAAGCCATTAATTTCATAAAACCCCATAGCAATAAGACCGGCGGCGCGAGATCTGGTGATCGAGGTGGCCAATTCACTGAGCCATTTTTTGAGATACCTTTCTCAACAAACTTGCTCTTCAGCAAATTGATTGTTTCTGTCGCTGGAACCACATGTCATCCAAGTCGAGTTCATCATGCTGGATCTTGCCTGGATATCGCTCGCCATTTGCGGTGCGTACGTTTTGAACATCGACACGAAGGAAATATGGCCCAATGACACCGTTAGCACGAATTCCGCCCCAGACTGTCAGTTTTTGGCTTCTCCAATATCTCTTTTAGGTTTGGCTCACATCAAAATCGATAATTTGCCCAATTTGCAACACACGGTACTTGTCATTGTATGACAGATGCTTTACAGATCGCTTATTTTCGTTTAAGTTTGGCATCATGAATTGCTGATGTTTCCTGAAGAACAAAAAGCTTGACATATGGCGTTTACTCAAAGCGGAGAGCTATTATGACGTTTCAAAATCCCAGCGTTCCTATTGGTAAACATTGTATTACTTTTTTTTCAGTAGTCTTCTTCAAGGTGCCGAAAGTAGAAACATAAAATGTAGTTTCAAATCAGCTTGAGATTCTGCAGAAATCCTCAATTCGAGAAGGTTGTATCAATATTTTTTTATTCGTCCACCTTTCCTGATAATGTGAGGAATCTATTTTTCAAAGAAGAAATTTGCTCCTTCAATGAAAATTTGAAAAAACTTGGAATCCAAAAAAATTCTAGTAGGCTACTGTCATTTAAAACGATTTCAATATTATTTGGTTTTCTTTTTGAGTAAATTGTTTATTCATTTCAATAAACTATTTTGCGTTATTTCTGTTGAAGAATAGTAACTTTATGAAGAATAGTAGTATTTAATTCAATTTTATATCAACGAATGAATGCAATTATATTATAAGGTGTTGAAAATGCCCCTTAACATAATTCATATAGTAAATCATTTCAAAAGTTGACTATTTCCAATTGTTTCATAACCGTCAATATTGAGTTTCTAAGTTCATTAACGTCATTTCTTGGCATACGATAAACTATGGATTTTGAACGACGCCAAACAAAAAATAAATTGAGATCGAATATTTTCCATAAAATTTCGAATAGAAATTTAAAGAAAAGAAAGAGTTCTGTTGAGGAATCATCGAATACGAGGTATGTCAATTAAGTTCGCGGAAGTTGGTAACTCGGCAGCGTTCGCATTCGAAACAGAATTCATTCCTGCGTCAGCCTGAGCAAGTTTCGTGTTGATCTGTTGTATACTTCGTGTTTTATTGTCCTTTGAACATAGACCTATTTTGACCTACTGTCGTGAAGATGGTTGATACAATAACTGAGAAAAGAATAGTGATTACATTTTTGGTGAAACACGGCGAAACTTTCGTGGAAATTCTGAAACAGTTAACCGACGTGTATAAGGAAGATTGTTTGAAAAAAACCAGCTGTCTACGATTAGGAAAAGCGGTTCAGAAGTGGCAGAGAAACAGTGGAGGATGATCCATGCGAGGGAGCTCCCTCCACCTCTCCAAACGCTCAAAAACTCGATTGGCTTCGCTCGCAAGTGCTCGGAGACCGTCAGGTAAGCCTTAGAACGTTAAAAGACGAATTGGGCATCAACAAGGAGATGATCCGGCAGATGCGACACGAGTATTTATGGATGCGTAAGCTGTGTGCGAAAATGGTTCCCAAAGAGCTCATAGTTGAGAAGAAAGAACTCTGATTGTCCATCTGTCCAGACATAATTTCTCGAATTGACGAATGTTATCACTGGTGATGAGTCGTGGGTGTTCGAATACGACCCTGACACCAACAAGCAGAGCATGCAGTGGGTAGAGAAAGAGGATAAGCGCTCACGAAATCCAGAATGTCAAATCGAAAGTGAAATATTTACTCATCGCATTTTTCGATTTTAATGGAGTTGTACACCACGAATACGTTCCAGCAGGTCAGACAGTCAACGCAGTATTCTACACTGAAGTTTTGAAACGTCTGAAGGCCTGTGTGTTTCTTGTACGACCCGAATTGGCAGAGCGCGGATGGGTGCTTCATCATAACAATGCTCCGGTTCACTCGTCATTCGCAATTCGTGATTTTTAACTAAATACGGCATTCCAGCACTTTCGCACACCTCCTACAGTCCAGATCTAGCCCGTTGTGACTTCCATCTGTTCCTACAGTTGAAGTCGTACCTCAAAGAAAACAGATATGACGGAGTTTCGGAAGTCCAAAGCATAACGACGGCGATTCTGAGGAACCTTTCTTAGGGGGGTTCAGTGTGAGCTTCCAACAGTGGGTTCAACGGTGCCACCGGTGCACCGAAGTCAAGGAAGACTATTGTGAAGAAATATTAAAAAACAAGTACTGTGTTTTAGGGAATTTTACTTAATAATTGCGATTCGTAACGCGTTTCACTACACCGTAGCTTCTTCACATGAATAAATGCACAGAAAATAAGAATAAGAATATAAATACAAATGTTCCTAAGTAATTAAAAGCTTATTGGGTTGCTCCTTCTTAAGTGATTATTGGTGACAGGTATATCCAATAAAATTAAGGAATAGATTGCTCCCTGAAGAGATTCAATAGAGGTGAAGGGCTTAAATCGACTTGTTCATTGATGAATCTACCTGAGTGTTTGTGTTTGTTGATTTCTAAAGTTTCCCAAAGATCTACCTTCCAATATTTATTATCTGTATGCTAAATTTCAAACTGTGGGTCGAAAGAGTGACTATTCTCTAGGAGATGATTCGTGTAATTTGAATCTGATTTTTTATTTGAAAAACTGTGTTTATGTTCCGATATTCTAATATTAAAATTTCTATGTGTTCTACCAATGTAGAAATTATCACAGTCATTGCAATTCAATCGAAAAACAACTGATTTATTGTTTTTATCTGATTTGGTTTTATTATTTTTATATATTTGCCTAAACTATTATTAGTTTGGAAAACTATGTTGAAATTATTGCTACTCAAGAATGATTTCAGTTTCCCACTTGTAATGCCAACATATGTTAAGGTGTTGAATTTTTGTTTCAATTTATCGACAGGGTAAACTTCATTCAATGCGATTCTACTTTGTTTTTATTTAAAATATTATTTATTAGTTTGAGATTGTAACCATTATTTTTGGATATTTGTTCAATCAAATTTAATTTTTTGTTGAAATTTTCTGGTGATAACGGAATGTTAATCAATCTATGAATAAAACTGTTGAATGCTGACATTTTATGTTGATACGGATGACACGACGAGTTATGTATTATAATATCTGTCTGTCCATTATCGAAAATTGTTACGTCTAAGAAATTCATTGAATTATTGCTTTCTATTTCGGTTGTGAATCCATTTTTCAGATGTAATGAATTTATATGATTTTCGAAAATTTTTAACTGTCTATCTGTTCCTGTAAAGCAAATAATGATATCGTCTACATAGCGATACCAGTATAAGCAATATTTACTAGGTTGATTATGAATTAATTTCTCTAAATTATTCATGAATATTTCTGCTAACAAAGGACTTAACGGATTGCCCATAATCAAGCCGTCTTCACTAGTATAATATTTGTTATTGAAATGGAAATAATTTTGATCTAAACAAATTTGTAATAATGAAAGAATATCTGATTTAATGATCGTATTGACATGATTCTTTCCTAAGAATTCTTCAACTAAGTAGTACGTACCTTTCGGAGGAATGTTGGAAAATAGATTCTTAACAACGAAAGAAATGAGTTTGGCATTAGGTGGTATAATGGTATCTTTGATATTGGCAATTAGTTCGTATGAAATTTTGACCGAAATTTAGATTTAAAATTGCAATGTTTTATTAGCAAGTCGTTTAGGAATTTTGAAAGTTTGAAAGAAGGTGCCGTTACATACGAAAAAACAGGTCTAATAGGGTAATTAGGTTTATGAAGTTTTATCAAAGAATATAATTCGGGGGATTGTGGATTGGAGTTAATGAATTTATATTTTTTTCGTGGTCTGTGATTAATGATTTTGCTTTCGAAGTAACTCTCTCTGAAATTTAGCGGTAGGATCCTTAGTTGATATTATATAGTTTCCGGCTGTTAAGAATTCTTCAGTTTTTGAAATATAATCGGTTTTACTTATCGCGATGACGGTGTTACCTTTATCTGCTTTAGTGAATACTAAATCGTTCTTGGTACTATTTTCTCGAATTGGTCTCATTATTTTATAATCGGAATTGCAATGAGGTGATAATTTCGAAAAATCTTCTTTGATGATTTTCGCTGCCAAATTCAAATGAAGGAATATAAGGTATTTTCAGGTATTTATGTACTTTCCGGACTATCCGAGTACTTTTCCGCGAACTCAATTGACATACTTATCCATCCAAAGAAATCTCATACTGATGTCGACCTTCTGTGTATCATGTGGATTATCTTCCATTCACAAATGATTAATGTTTAAATTCATGATAAAACAATTAAAAAATTTTGCTTCATCTGTGAAGAGATTTTTTCCGCTAAATAGCACCGTTTGAAACATATTTTGAAACATATCACGATAGTGCACACAAAATAATTGGTCCTCCATATTTAGGCGTCCGCTATCTTATGCTCAAATGAAGTGACTTAACTAAACTTACATTGTCTTACAGTTAACGAGTATGCAAAAATTTAGAGCAATAGATTTAAAACTTCCGTTGGCCCAAAGGTTGATATAGAGGTAATGCTGTTTTTCATGTAACCAAAAATGGTAGTTAATCTGATGTCATATTCCGAATCCTTGGATCTTTCAAGAATTATATTGTCAGCTTGTCATTAGATAAATCTTGTTGTAATTCCATCAGATAATACTTGGGATGTTAGTTGAAGTTTGCCGCTTTTACCAGTACATGTCGTTAGCAATATATATAAATTTCTATGATTTGGCATGAATGACATTTTATTCTATTGACATTAACCTTTTAAAACATCCAATTCACATTCCACCAAAATAATAGCTAAAGCTCACCGGTTGCTGGTAGAAACTTATGATGAACATGCTTTAGTGATTAGACATGGTCAATTCAAAAGTGAATATTTCCATTTGACAGACAATGAACATCCTGGTGCAGCGAAATGTTCGAAGACAAGGGATTACAGGCGTTATTGGATGTTGATCCAACCCAATCGAAACAAAAATGATAGCAACAGTAAATGTGACTTGAGAAGCAATTTTCCAACGTTTAAAAGCCATGAGAAAGATCCAGAAGTATGGAAAATAGATGCCACACCAGCTGAACGATAGACAAATGGAAAATCGAAAAACCGTTTGTGAAATGCTGCTTCAACGATTCAAAAGAACATCTTTTCTGCATCGAATTGTCACGGGCGACGAAAAGTGGATTTATTTCGAGGACCCGAAGCGAGAAAAATCATGGCGTTCACCTGGCGAAGCCGGCCCATCGACTGCAAGGCCAAATCGCTTTGGCCGTAAGACAATGCTCTGTGTTAAGTGGGACCAGTGTGGTGTGGTGTACTACAAACTGTTAAAACCTGGTAAAACGGTGAACACAGATCGCTACCGACAACAAATTATCAATTTGAATCATGCGTTGTTCGAAAAACAGTGCTTCGCAAAATGAGTAAAATCCAATGGTCGATACTTCGAATAAAAAATTTTCGAGATTCCTCTGAAAGTTCAGTGTTTTCTTCATCGAAAAAACCGGCAAATTTCAACTAACACCCTTGTACACATGATGCATTATAACCGTTGGTTTTGGGTACTAGGACATTGAGTCAGAAATATGGAATAAGTGGTCTGAATATTCAATAATTTACCTTCAAGTAATGATTTTCCTCAACTATTCATTGAATGTCTTATTCTGCGCTATATTCGATAACAACTTGTGGCATCCATTCGAAATCAGTACGTCAAGACTCCAGAAATTCGTTCATACATAATAACGGGATAGTAACACTGAAATACCCTTGTTGCTAGACAGTCCTCTGCATTCTCTCTTTATAAAATTTCTATCCATTAAATATTCATTTCTAACCCAATTCCGTATAGAAATACCATTGTAAATGTAGTCAAAAAAATATAGGTTATCTGTTTACTTCTTCTCGGCTACTCAATTGTGGAGCACAGACAGGTTCATAAGTATTTTTCTATGTGTAGCGACGGCCTCGGTCATCCGGTACATACTTGGGTTGCATTACAACCATGGTTGCGAATAAGTGCAATATTTATACCAACGTTTTGTGTTCGTTGTCGACTTCGAAAGGTTAAAGTGACTTTGAGAAATGCTATGCAATATTCAGGGTATGGAAGAACAATTTTATAGTGTAGTTCGGAGAACTATTCGCCGAAAAACGCTTTTGAGACAACCATAGAGTATTTGACAACTTGTTGACAGACCGAACCTATCCGAGTGGGGAGTGGAAACGAATTCGTTTTTTTTCGAATTCCTGTCAGAAGAAAACGGCTTTCTTTTTCATTTTGAAATTCCTAGGGAGCACTTGTGAAATATTTGATCTCGTTTTTGTCGTTGTACTTTGGAGTGGAATTAATTTCTGAATTATCACGAATAGTCATAAAATAAGTTACGTCCTTTCGTGAGAACTGCAAGTACAGTTTCAGCCTTCTCCAACGTTACGGCGTATCCACCGTCAACATGAATAGACATGCTTTTTGCACGAAGACGTGAAATTTATTAATCTTAATTAGGTGGAATTATATTTCGGTAAAAGTGACAAAGTATTTTGTGAGTAATTTTTTTTAAATGGATGTTCTTGTGAAATGGAAAGATAACATAAAATGTAGCATCGCCAAATGAACAGCGAGTTTGCGATGGTGGTGAAATTATTGTGGAAAAAACTGTTAGAATGTTAGAATGATTTTGAGAAATGCTATGCAATGTTCAGGGTATGAAAGAAGAATTTTATAGTGTAGTTTGGAGAACTTTCCGCCAAAAAACGCTTTGAGAAAACCATAGAGTATTTGACAACTTGTTGACAGACCGAACCTATCCGAGTGGGGAGTGGAAACGAATTCGTTTTCTTTTTCGAATTCCTGTCAGAAGAAAATGGCTTTATTTTCCATTTTGAAATTCATAGGCAGCACTTGTGAAAAATTTAATTTTCTGTGTTGGAATTGCTGTTTTTCGGGATAAGTTTTCATAGTGTTCAAATAATTCCTACTCGTCGTTTCTGTCGTTGTATTTTGGAGTGGAATTAGTTTCTGAATTATCACAAATAGTCATAAAATAAGTTACGTCCTTTCGTGAGAACTGCAAGTACAGTTTCAGCCTTCTCCAACGTTACGGCGTATCCACCGTCAACATGAATAGACGTGCTTTTTGCACAAAAACGTGAAATTTATTAATCTTAATTAGGTGGAATTATATTTTGGTAAAAGTGAGAAAGTATTTTGTGAGTAATTTTACTTTTTAAATGGATGTTTTTGTGGAATGGAAAGATAACATAAAATGTATCATCGCCAAATGAACAGAGAGTTTGCGATGGTGGTGAAATTATTGTGGAAAAAACTGTTAAAATGTTAGAGTGATTTTGAGAAATGCTATGCAATGTTCAGGGTATGAAAGAACAATTTTATAGTGTAGTTTGGAGAACTATTCGCCGAAAAACCCTTTTGAGAAAACCATAGAGTATTTAACAACTTGTTGACAGACCGAACCTGTCCGAGTGGGGAGTGGAAACTCGGCTCTCTTTTCCATTTTGAAATTCCTAAGGTGAAAAATTTCTGAGTTTGCACTTGCCGTTTTTCGGGATAAATTTTCATAGTGTTCAAATAATTCCTACTCGTCGTTTTTGTCGTTGTACTTTGGAGTGGAATTAATTTCCCGCAAGGGAAATCTCAAGTACATTGAGGACTGAAAGTATACGTCGGAATTGTCGAGGGCGGACACATTCATCTCGTCATCTGGAGCCTGTAACAGTTCAGACTGGGATCTGGAATCCGTTTAGTCACCATCTACGCCCTTGTGATACAAGCACCTACGTTTTTGGTGGAATCAGTACCTGTGCCTGTGCATCCTGAATCATCCTTTTTGGAATACAACCTTCAACGTCACTTGTTGCCGCAGAACATCAATTTGATACAGAGAAGCAAAAACCCTCTCGCTCCATTATTTCTTTTTTCTGTTAATTCATTGCCTACATGTTCAATATTAGTCGTTGGTTAACATTTGAGCACTTCACTTCAAATCGTTATTAAGTAATTGCTCATTAATTCCTATTCTTATTCCTGGTTTTAATGTTTTTTTACAGCTCAGTCCATAAAATTATTGCTAAAACATATTTCTTTATCTTCCCTGTTGTAAGTCAAAGTCGAATTCAACAACTAAAATTCCGAATAGCAATTCATTTACTTATATACTTAGCTCTGTTTTATAACTGGTGTGACATAACTCGTGATCACGTTTTAGGGGTATAAGGCCTGTTGAGGCATTTTTGTTGCTATTATTAAGGTATTTTTGAAATGAATTAAGTGCTTTACGCTATTACATATAATTTGACTGTTTAAAACTATACATTGCCTGCACTCATCTATCCCTTCATAGTCATTTTTTTTTGTTATCATAGCCCCAACCCCTGTTTACATGTAGTAGAGAATTAAAGACAACATTTTAGTTAAAGTAGTGTATCATTTCACACACTTGTGTGCTCGACCCTGTTTTTTTTTTTGAAAGAAAAATTTCAACTAGATCCACCCTCTCACCATTGAAAGCTCGTTTTAGTCAGTCTTCGTTTATCGGTGCAATTTTCTACTTTGAATTGGCTTGCAGATAAACTAGTGGCTCAATTTTTTTTTCTTTCCACCCAAAAAGTTCAGTGTTCGTTTAGACCACGACCACTCACCGTTTAAACTAGATGAGGCATTATTCTTATTTGCAAGTGATAACTTACGAGGGTAGTCGTCTCGAGGTAGCATATCAACCAGTTCATGATTAGAGTGCGGATAAAGAATTTTGAATGGAACAAATTGCATTGAATGAAAATCGAAAATGATCAGATACCAGACAAATATAACAGTAATGCAAAGAACAGCCCTGAGAAAAAAAAATATTTTAATATATCTTCCTCATTTTCCCTGAAAAACAACCATCTTAAATAATTCGGCTTACTTAGAAACAACCTATATATTTGTGAATTGAAATATCTCCTATACTTTTTAATAAATACGTTATTCATTTTTAGGAAGATTCGCAAGATTCGACTATGGCTCTGCTAAGAACTTGAAAGTTTATAACTCGTCAGAGCCTCCTATATTCCATTTGGAGAACGTGAGTTCTGCAGTGGCGGTATGGTGCGGCGATGAAGATGTTTACTGCTCACAAAACGACGTGGATAAATTAACTTCTAAGCTATCAAATGTGGTGTCCACCAACTTCAGCGGAAAGTCTTCTCTATCTCACATAGACTTTTTGTTAGTTGAAGATATACACGAAAAAATTTATAAGGATCTTCTGAATCTACTTAAAAAATACTCAACTTAATTCAATAAATTTATATCTCTTCATGATATTATCTATTTTCTCGGAATATATCAATAATTCAATCCATACAGCTTAATTTTCAGGCTTTGGTTATCATAATTGCAATGTCCTTTCGTCTGTCTTGAAAAAAAGTTTTTTCATCCAGTTCATGGAATACGGTGTCCTCAAAATTTCGAATGTATGGGGACTATTTTGAGGCTCTCTTTCAATTTTGCGAAATTACACGTTTCACGATTATTAGTTGATCACCTTATGGAATGTCCTTCAATAGTAAACATTTCGTCGCTTTCCATACGAAGTGACGTAACTAACAAATTCTTCAAAATTGAGATACATCTATAGAACATCATATTTGGATGAACTTTATCATCTCACGAACTGACGTTACTGAAAACTGCATAGTTTTCTCATGAACCAATATCAAATTTTGACGTATCTGACAAAATTAAACTCTGAATTATTACGAATAGTCGTAAAATAAGTTACGTCCTTTCGTGAGAACTGCAAGTACAGTTTCAGCATTCTCTAACGTTACGGCGTATCCACCGTCAACAACAATAGACATGCTTTTTGCACAAAGACGTAAAATTTATTAATCGTAATTAGGTGAGGATTATATTTTGGTAAAAGTGAGAAAGTATTTGGTGGGTATTTTTTTGTTGAATGGATGTTCTTGTGGAATGGAAAGATAACACAAAATGTAGCATCGACAAATGAACAGAGAGTTTGCGATGATGGTGAAATTATTGTGGAAAAAACTGTTAAAATGCTTCACGGTAGAAGTGGTATTATGGACGAGAACGTGCCACTCAGACTTTGTGTAATGATAATCAAAATGTTAATTATCGAGATCATAGTATCGGAGATATATCTCCAAATAAAATAGAACAATGTTTGCATAATCTATTTGACGAGGAGGATAATATACCTTTAAGTATTAGGTCCGCAACAAAGTTCTCGCTGATTTTTTTATGAAAATACAACTTTGTGAAAAATTATTACAAATGAATCATTCTAAATATTGCCATCGTTAGCTACAACTTTCTACCATCTTTCTGGCAGAGCTCGAATACCGTGACGTTAGAAGTGTTCGTCTTTCGAGGTTATTCACGAATCAAGCCATTTTTCGAGCTGAACTGCTGATCAGCTAGACCATGTTCCATCGAACGGAACAAGTAATAATCGGTTGGTGCAATATCTGGGGTATATGGCGGGTGGGGTAGGACTTCCTATTTGAGTGTTTCCAAGTCGGTTTCAACGGGTTTCGCAACGTGAGGTTCGTCATGCTGTAGCATTACTTTTTCGTGTCTCTGCTCGTATTATAGGCGTCTTTCGCGCAGTGCTTTACTCAATCGCATGAATTGAGTTCGATACTGTTCCCCAGTGATGGTTTCGTTCGGTTTCAACAGCTCATTATAAATAACACCGACTCGGTCCCACCAAATACACAGCATAACTTTCGCAGCGTGAATATTCTGCCGAGGCGATGACGTAGAAGCAAACATATATACTACTCAGTTTTACGACGTATTGCGGTTGACTTTATAATTCCGATAAATTTTTTTCACATGAATCGTCGTATCTACTTTATAGTTGTTTGAAAAACTTCCTATTAAATATTTCTTTCGTAAAACAATTATGAAGCTTGAAGAATATAATATGAACATTTCATAATCATATTCAAAATGAAGGTTCTCAGTTTTTGTTTTTAGGCTCTCTTGCACAATTTGTAAAACGTCAGTTACATCACTTTGTGAGATGAGCGACGACTTCGAGCACACGAAATATACAAAGGAGTACGCACAATTGGTGAAGAAAATGGCTTTCTGAAATTTTGATATGTTGAAGTTTTGCGCTACATGGTTATAACGATTTATGATTTATAAAATCGCTTTTCGCTGTTTCGGGTGTCAATGTAAGATATTTGATTGAGTATATATTTATGAATTTTGTTTCTTTTAAATCTTCGTATATGCTTTTATTGCTAGTTTTTGCAGATATAAACTCTGGTCAATCTGCTCCACTAAAATTTCATATACAGAGTGCAGTAGAAGTCCTGAACACTCTCAGAATCAAATAATTATACAGCTAAAATGCGCTGCAATTCTTCCATAAATAAAGAAACCAGATAGGAATACACCAGAAGGTGCAGAGATGAGAAAAGTGTATTGACGTGAACGATTGTTATGAAGTTTCTGTAAAAGATTTTTTTATAATTTTTAATCAATTTTTCTATTAATCAACTCACACAAAAGATGAAAATCATATGGCACAGAAAATAAAAATTGTTATTTTTTTGGTAATATTGTCACTTTGTGAGGTACGCCTTTAATTTCAGATTTAACAATGGGTTGATGAGTGTGACTATTTATCATTTGAACTGTTTTTCCTTTCGAGTATAAAAGAGCTTTGCATTTGAATCTGTTGTAGTAAGAACATCGCCATCTAGTTTGGTTTTCCTGTTTCTGATTTAAACTATATTCGTAATCGTTCAGAATTATTTTCGGATATTTTTTTCCTGGGATAATGAGAATTGTACCTGAAAAAGTTTTAATTAGTTTTTCTTTCATTGGAACAAATTTTTATACTTCTCCTTTGATTCGATTCCTGTTTCAAAGCATTCAATGTTATTTTTGCTCTTCCTTTGGTTTTTGTCTGTTGAAGTCAGAAATAATATTCAAGTTATAGGGCACTTACCAACTCACTGTTCATCCTATTATTCAGCATCTCGATGAGGATGGCTATTTCAAGACTTTCAGAAATAAAATTTGCAGAAAATTGCCAAAAGAATGGCAATGGTTGATATTATTAGTGCTCTAAATTAATTGGTCTTAGATTTAAGTGCAAATAATAAGAAATTTTTATAAATAAATTATTAAAATTCTCTGTGGAATACCCCTTGAAGCAATATTTGCTTTAACTTTCGGTGAATGGTAATGTTTATTCACTATTTAATTTTTCTTTTAGTATACAATTATATTTGAGATAACTAGAGTAACGCAATCTTGTTTGATTATCTAGTGTATGACTTAAATAATATTCAAAATCATTCACAACGATGTCGGGTGCTTTCTTTCTAGGACAATGTGAATTATGTCTGAAATGACGTATTATTAAGGTGGGTGGACCATGGAAGGCCATGTTCCTTTGAAAGCCAACTATAAAAAGTCATATTTATAGTCGCGTGATGATAAATTCCTTCCACTCAAACAAAGCTCCATCAAAGCCAAGGACACAGACGAGGCGGCCAGTCGCTCGCATTGCTATTTTGTCAGTGCGATCCCTCGCTTCGTAGATTTCAGTCGGCGATGTTCAAATTGTAATTCGCACGCTCAGCTAAAGGTCAGTTTTTATGTGAATAACCTATTATTATCATATTCTTCTAACTGTAAATTTTTATATAAAGATTTTTTGTGGTACTACAGAAAAAATATAATCATTTTGCTTCGATTTTAGTTAAAATATCGGTGTTCCTATGAAAGTCGGTAGTTCCTTTTAAGGCCAATCAAAAGCCTTACAAAGAACGGACCCATAAGAAGGCCATTATAGGTAAAAAGAATATTGATAATTTCATTGTAAAGCCATTGAAAACTTATTTGTTATCGATATAATACTCATTACTATCATTTTATATAATTTCCACTAATGTACCCTTAGTTATACGATGGTGTCCAAGGAATGTTCGTTGAGTTTTTTGAAGAAAATTATAATATATTAGGCATTCAATTTTTCATTTAAATAAAAGAGTTTTTATTGTGGTTTTAGTAAAAGCGTATATTTTGATTATTACAATTCCTGTTTTAAGTTTAACGACTGATTTATATTATTGGACCTGTATTGAGCCATGTTCTTACAAGTCCGTTTAGAAGATCTTTATAAAAGTTAAGTTTGAGAAATAACGATTACATCTAGAATAAAAAAAATAGTTTGTATGATAGACAATAAAACATAGTGTAAATTAATGATTAGTTTCTTTTATTTATCCAGTAAATGAACTAATAAAATCTGTTTATTCGTTAGAGTGGCCTTCCATGGCGCACCCACCTTATAACGTGTGTTTCTTCGAGGCTTAACGACAATCCAGAGCACGTCTAAGCAAAATAGCTGTCGAAAATTAATTAAACATTTATATAACACATTAAATTTAGATATTTAGCTCTGTCTATGTTTTGGCTATATTTTAGGGTTCTCTGTTCCGTGTATATGCATTAGCGGACTAATTTGCTGATTCTTGTAGGTTCAGGATTTGATTAATTTGATCTAGATGAATTCTCATATTCATATTGTAGCAATTATTCAGAACACTATGTTAACTTTTCATCTTAGGTTCTTCAAGAAACTTTGAAATTTCTATTATTATTAGGAATGCAGAACCAAAAAAATTAACAGTCAAAATTCGTTTTAATTTCAAAATTATATCATTCAAAACACGCTAAGCCTCCCACGATTGTCCCGGAAG
Organism: Cryptolaemus montrouzieri; assembly: GCA_013387265.2. Taxonomy (NCBI): domain Eukaryota; kingdom Metazoa; phylum Arthropoda; class Insecta; order Coleoptera; family Coccinellidae; genus Cryptolaemus; species Cryptolaemus montrouzieri. The sequence continues at coordinate 36,636,923 of JABFTP020000103.1, forward strand.
TGTAAACTCGGAAAAATGAGGAGAGGCGCGTGAATTATATGATTTTTATATCATTCAAGAGAAAAAAATCTGAGGGAAAACCCTCCCCATCACTGATACATCAGTAACACCTTGTCTGTAAGTGTGTTGCCAACAAAAATTGGAAACAGAATAATTATGTTATAAAACGATAGCTAAAATTAATTTTCATTCAAATAAGTTTTTTTCAAATATCGATCTGCAGAGAAAGGAGTTATTTTCCTAAATCTAAGGTAACTGAGACAATTAATGCCCTCTTTCTAATAACGCCCAATCTACAGAAAATATACTTTAATTAGTTTTATTCGCGTCAACGCTCACGCACACTTAGAATACACCAACAGGAACACATCAACCGCAAGCGCTAGCCGCTCCCGCCGTTTTCAGCTTGCATTTAAAATAAATTTTGTTTTCAAAGAGTTGGTTTATATATGCATGACCCTGGTAGGGTAAATCATTATTTAATATTTACAACCGGGCCAAAAATACGATGGATATGAAAGGAATTTGATGTTACTTTCTGCCAATTACAAAATAACTTCATCAAATCTTCATTTTTTATTACGTAATTTATAGACTATCTATTTTTTGGTTTTTTAACCATCAACAGTTAAGGCACCAATTATTCCATAACAAAATTGATCAATGACAACAACAATTTTACATTTAAAATATTTGTGATTGGTTATTCTTCTCCAATCTTCCCTTAACCTCTCGATTAGTTTTCAATAAACCGCCGGTAAATCTTCTATGTAAAGTAGTTTTTGGTACACCATATTTAGCCGAAGCTTTAGAATATGATAGCTTTCCATTTGCAATATCATGAACTGCTTTCCAGACGTTCTCTTCGTTATATACTTTTTTTCTTAATCCAGTATATTCAATGATATGAATGTTATGTGTGATTCCTGAAAGTATAGTAATTGAATATTATTTTATATTCTCACAATCTCACATGCATTGCATGTTTCATGTTATATTCTTAAGTATAGTCTTACCCATAAACGATGGTTTGGAAAACTTTTAGATGAACAATAAAGTGATGAAAATTCACTACAGTTATTTCAAGCTTCGTTAGTTCTATCTTTTATAAGAGCTCCTTTAAATTTTTCATAATATTATTGATTATCTTGATTCTCAATCCATTATATGTTTTGTTCCTGCTACCGACAAGTAGATGGAGCACTTCGCATCACAGCGTCCTGTATTACTGATGCTTTAGGTTTGGTCCGCTCGTTACTACAAGCCACCACTGGTTTCTGGTGAAGGTTGACCACTTCGGTTAGTGCGCAAGCATATTAAAACTTCTTAGACGAGGTGCCTGATTCGAATCCGGGTTCAAGTTATGTATGTTGTCCTTAAACAAAAATGTGGCAAGAGTCACCTAAAGAGGGCATAAACTTCCGAAGACCAGATAACGTGTAATCCTTGTGGTGGCAGTTGTCATTGCACGGTCTAGGAGGGTGGCTTGGAATTCACTATAAGCTGTAGGTCCACCTGAGTGAATGGGCTAAGTTCCTGAGCACATTGAAAAAAGACGAAACAAAGAACAAACTGTAAAGGTTATTTATTTCTTAAATTTTAAGTATTGGATTTGAGAAACCTTATCGATTTACTATATTGTCGGTCTTTGATAAGTATGTAAAACTCCAATTAAATCTGATAAAATTCTAATATTTCGTTACATAAACAGATAGATAGATACAGATGAAGCTGATGAAAATTTATTGAGAATAATAATATTGGAAATAATTAATATTAATGCTTATTTTCTATTTCAATGACTCATATGAAGACAATATTTAAAATCTTATATTTTTTAGACAGTTTTGCAAAGATTATTGAGTTAAAGATAATGGTTATCTTATCGTAGATACATTTCCAGTCCTAACATCAGCATCATCTTGACCATTTCCCCTTACAATAGTTACTTGTTTTGGAATGAGTTCAGACAATGACTTCAAAAACGATGGATGATGATTATGTTCATGAATAACTTTAACAACACGTCCGTAAGTTCTTAATCTGCATTTACATCTCGTCTTGAAGTACCACGTACATCGCCATCTTGTGATCATGTCAAGCTTTTGATATATTACAAATTCATTCTGATCAACTACCAGTTTTGGATTTTTTATTCCTGGAGTAATGTAGATAATACCTACAAAAATTCATTTCAGTGAGGGAATATCAGATAGGTATCAAAATATACATACCATGTTTATTTCAGGTGATAAAAAAGGTTACGCCGAAAACTTAAACAAACGGACTGCATCATTGAATAATATCTCGATCCAGATTACTGAGAAGGTTATAATTGTTGTTCTTAGCAAAGAAAATTAATAATAGACACTGTATGGATTTTATTGTTTGGTAATTGAACATGATTGTTGAAATGCCTGAATAGCATTTCTACCATATTTTCACTACCAACAAATGAATTAAATGACTGAAATATCGAAAACATTCATCCCTTAAACAATATTTTGGACGACTAACAGAATTCAGCAAATAACCGTTCCACATTCTGAAGTCCAACATTATATTCAGACCTCTAAATAAACTGTCATCACTCTCATTCAATACTGAATCTGGAGTTTATAAGTTATCTTGTCCAGACTGCAATAATTTCCACATAGATCAAACTGGTGATTGCTTCGAAATCAAATATGAAAATTAACAAAATTCTTCGATTAAAGATAAAAAATTCCACATTACTAAACCACTGCATCCAAAATGGTCCCTGTTTTCTTAGTATTGATAATTTGAAAATCCTACACATTGTCCCAAAACGTAGAAAATTAAATTACCGAAAATAAATTGAAAATTTTGAATTACTTTTGATAACAACCTACAGCTAATGAACCAGACTGATCTATGTAAATCCCAAACTTCAAATAATAACATTCTTTCAATAGTTTGTGATCTGTATAATTATTTATCAATATATATATATATAAAAAAATGGATGCAGAAGGAATTACACGGAAAGCACCCTAAAGAATTGAAAAATGATTATATTGATGAAATCGCATCGAATAAATGGTTAGTATCTGGAGAATTGTCTGCTGAAACAGAAGGCTTGGCAATTGCGATCCAGGATCAGGTTGTTTTCACGAGGAATTATAGAAAACACATCATCAAACAAAATATAGATGATTCTTGCCGTAGATGTTTCTGTTCTTCAGAAACAGTTTTTCATATATTATCATCTTGCTCAGTCCTTGCTTCAACAGATTATTTAGAAAGACATAATGCCGTCGCTAATATTATTCATTTTAATCTAGGAATTAAACATGACCTAATTCCCAAAACAATTCTTTGCAACAGAGCTGTAAACACAATAGACCAGGTATCATTCTTAATGATAAACAGAATCAAATAACATATATAATTGATATTGCTATACCCGACACGCATAATATACAAAATAAATACAATGAAAAAATTTCTAAATACTTGATGCTAGGCGACGAGATTAAAAAATGTGGAAAATGAAGAAAATATTTATTCTACCGATTATTATTTCCACAACAGGTGTTATTCCTAGAAATCTTCACAAAAGTATTGAGATTTTGGGTCTGAAGAAAATTTGTTTGAACAGTTACAAAAGATAACAGTCATCAAATCTTGTAATATTCTTCGTAGGTTTCTTTCCGAAAATAATAATGAGGTAGAGTCATAGGTTTTCCCTTTAGTTCATACTGCTCAGAATCTCATTTCATATTTTATTTATTTGTTTATATAAATGTAATATAATTAACTGACAATTTTGTCATATTTATATTCAGAGCAGTATTCTATTCGATCGTTCACCACTTCACACAAGGGAAACTATTAATGAGTAACATTCAGTGTTACTTGACTAAGGTCCGTACACTGGATTTTTCCGGGGACAAAGCCTCTGACACCACTCATTGGTACATTGATATCATTGTCTGATGATGCTATAGTATATATAAATATATATATTCTGGTAGATTGATATATTCTCATAACATTTAACGTTATCCTAATATATAATTATTCCAGGATATGTTTTGATTATAATCATTGCCTGGCAATGGTATTAATTACCGGGTGGTGGATTTATATTTTTCATGAAATCAGTTTGATTGCATGAACAGATATATGGCAACTCGTCGGGGTAAAACCCCGATATATATATATATATATATATATATATATATATATATATATATATATATATATATATATATATATATATATATATATATATATATATATATATATATATATATATATATATATATATATATATATATATATATATATATATATATATATATATATATATATATATATATACCTCTGTATATATATATATATATATATATATATATATATATATATATATATATATATTCTTATGAAAATAGAAGATTTACTACATTTATTTACATTTGAATAATTGTATTTACAATAACTGCTTATATCTACAATTTTGGTGTGTGTCAGAAAAAACAAGTATGAGCTCAGGAAATGTAAGAGGGGAACCATACTATCTTGAATATGATTCAATAAACGAGTGAAAAAACCTGAGGAAAAAAGTCGTTTTCCTGTCGCCCTATTGCACTAGCAATAGCTTGTCTGTTTATGTAGTGTTAGTGTCGTATGTACATAAAGAGTATCAAAGTTTTTTCTGCTTAGCCGCTTCATTCTCTCTTACATTCCATGATTTCCAAACGAAGACAAGGGTGAGAGGAAGGGGTTTTGGGACAGGAATCTGCAACAATGGAAAAAGAAAACCAGCAGAAAAATATTTCAACAATCATACTTCTTATATGTCTAAACAAATCTAAGAAAAGATTTTACATAGCAAGCAAGGTCATGAAAAGTACTAGGGAGATAATGAAAAAAATACATAACCTGCGATATTCCCTCAAACTCCTTCTCTGTTTGACCGAGAGAGCCCCGATGGCCAGGTCTTCCAAGTGATGCCGATTATGATCTATAGATGTTTCAGAATCATTATGGACCCAATAATTTGGATTGGCATCACCCATATATTATTTCTTCGTGAAACTTGTTTAGTTTAAAGAAAAATTTGCGATAAAAATTTGACAGTCGTTCGAAAAATATACCAATACCGTGGTACTTTATATGGTATACACAACCAAATTTATATCGAATCACTCGGTATTTCACATCATTGATTGTTTTTAACCATGCATCTTTGATTACTTGTGAAGAATGAAGATTTTCGTTGTAATAAAACACGATAGTATGATAAGAAATGTTGAATTATCACCACATGTTCGGAATATTGTACTCATTTGTTCAGTCGTCACACTGGGGGTATCACAGGGGGTGATTTCAAAAACCTACAATAAGTCGTAGAAAGATCACTTTTGATGAACAAGATCGCTTTTTGTGCCAAATTGCAAGAAGAGACCCTAGTGCGTCGCACCCCATATTCCAAATGCAATTTCTGGAAGCAACAGGCATCAGTGTATCAGTCGAAACAATACGTCAAATACTTCAAGGAGTTTATACAGCAGAAGAGTTCCAGAGCTTACCAAACAACAAAAAATTAACAGGCTTAATTGGTATATCCAGCATCAAATTTGGAATATTGAGAATTTCGGATGAGACCAGAATTGGTGTTCGATCAGATGACCGCCGGATTCGGGTTTTAAGGGAAGACAAGCTAGACTCCGAGCAGCAAGACGAATTCCGAAATACCAAGGGGGCTGTATGATGTTTTGGGGTGGCACTCTCTTTCTTTTTTTGTGGACCTGACCAAAGCATTCTTGAGTATTTGTCGTTTTCGTTAACGACAAATACTCAAGAAATATGCCGATCAGTAACGGGGTCCCCCAGGGGCCTATCATGGGTCCCGTGTTGTTTTTGGTCTTCATTTATGATTTTCCTTGCTTTATTGATGAAGCTGACTCAACGATATTTGCTGACGATGCGACTCTATCTGTTCGGAATGAGAATATTGATGAACTTCACGGGTTATCTGAGACGGCATTGAGATGGTTCTCAGTTAATTGTCTTAGCATAAATAACGAAAAAACACAGGCCATGTTGTTCAGTTTGAAGGGCGAATCTGACGTACGTGGCTCTGGTATAGTTAAATTTTTGGCATGTACTTGTATCCGACAGTCAGGTGGGATTTTCATGCTACAAATATATCAACCAAGATCAGTAGGAATATTTTCGTTCTGAGACAGCTTGCGTCCTCAGTGTCGGGGGCTGTTTTTCGCACTGTTTATTTTGCTAGCATAGAATCCCACTTGGGATATGGTATCGTGGGATGGGGCAACTACGCATCTCGCTTTCAGTTATTTAGACTTCAACGGAGGGCCCCCAGAGTAGTGGCTGAACCGAACTACAAAGACTATGGCAGGGCGGCATTCAGAGACTTGTGCTGGAATGTCTGCTTTTTGCTCACGGAAGAAAGGACTCTAATTTGGTGAACTCTGATATTCACGATCACCACAGGAGAAATGAGCTAGATATAAGAATTGATCGCTTCAGGCTCAGCAAGTCACAGAATGAGCCGAATTTTTTCTTCAAAATTTTCTTCAATAAACACCCGGGTCATATTAGAAGTCTTTCAAAAACACTGTAAGAAGAATCCTGATTGATTGTGCCATTTACTCAGTGGATGAATTTCTGATATTAAATATCTCTAGATTTTCCCTTTGAACCTTTGCATTTTCGTTTATATGCTTGTTTTTTTATTTCATACGACTATTGTTGTATAATATGTTTGTTTTGAGTAATACTTTACATCAAATTCGACCAATGCAAGCAATGTATTTTGTGAAGCATCAATAAAGATTTACTTACTATGCTGGGAGGCAAAACAGATTTGATTTCGTTTCCTGCAAGTGTAACGGCTAGAAATTACGTGGACCTAGTGCTGAAGCCCATAGTGAGACTAGGGTGAGGTGCCCACGGTGAGAATTTCCACTTTTATGCAAAATAATGCTCCTCCGCATACACGCAAACTCGCGCGACATTATCTTGAAACAGAGAGAATCACTATTTTGGACTGGCCAGCTTACTCTCCAGACATATATCCGCTCGAATATGTATGGGATAATCTCCAGAGGAAAATTAGATCGCGCCAGGATAATCCAAGAACTCCACAACAGCTCATCCAAGCCGCCACAGAAGAGTGGCAGAATATCATCCCAGAGGAGGTCGAAAACCTAATCCAAAGCATGCCGAGACGGATTCAGGCTTGTATCAGGGCAAGAGGAGATAATACAAGCTACTGTCGAGAAAAAGACACCTGCACCGTGAGAAAACAATTATCAATTTTTTACTACATGCGGAAAGAGTCTCTTATTTTCTTTTATTTGTTTCTTTCTTGAAATAAACCTTAATTCATTTCTTTTTTCAATTGAATCATCTCAAAAGGATCAATTCTAACAATCCTTCAAAATTTCCAAAATCCCTGAGTTAGTATTCAAAATATCGGGTGATTCCATATAAATTAGGTTGTGTGTATATTAACTTAATTCGACCGTTAGCAGTGAAAACAGGTAACATTCTATTCTTGGTTCGAATAATTAATAAATGAAAATTAGTGATAATACTGTTAATATACTTGCATATAAAATAAACACAGGAACAAATCTCAAAAAATATATTATACAAAAATTCTATATTTCTTGATTTTGGGCATAAGTCAATTTTTACAATAATCACGTATTACAAATGCTTTTTGGGGAGTCATATGTTTTAGCATAGCATCAGTAATAACAGGATCATGATTATGACGACGAGTTAGCTTCACATTTCTTCCATACGTAATCAGTCGTGCTTTGCAATTGGTTAAGTGATATTTGGCACATTTCCATAACGTTTTGTCTATTTTTTTGAGATTGATGGTGAAGAGAAATTTGTCCAAGACAATTTTTGGATGTTTCAAACCTTGCATGATGTAAATACATTCTGAAAAAATCAAAATATTATATCTCAAACATAATTTATCAACATATTCGATAATAGGCAAGTAAAGGTTACCATTTGAAGCTTTTGCATTGGTCGACAAAATGCAAGCGTGACATTGCAACTGTAAGTTTTGAGACTGAATATATTTTCATCGTTGAATAAAAAGAATTGCGTCAAACAAAAAATCAACCAAAGAAGAGTGATCTTGAATGAAAACAATTGATAATTTTTTCAATGAAGCATAAGTGACAGGAACAATATTCCTGTCGAATATACATTAACTACTTTAATAGATATGAACATATCTTGAAGAATTCATCCCACCAAAAACATTATGTAAAAAACTTGATGGCGCTGCTTTTTATCTCTAAGAAGTAATGAAATATAGATTAAGTCGTGTCAAGTCTAAGGTTACTTACTGCGATTTATTTATTATATTAGTTAATGTTGTTTTAATTTGCCGTTGAACATTCTTTATACATTAGTGGGTAGTACAAGTCAATTTTGTTCACTCGTAATGTTATATCTGTTGTAACTACCTATGTTTATTAAGTTAGAGACAGAGACAGAAGAACAAAAAGTTGAGGTATTTGCGAAACACTTTGAACTCCATTATGAAGAAACTCAGAATCCCCAATTTAATAAACACAAACGAAGTGGAACAGTGGTGCGAAAACTTTTTTTATGAAAATCACATTCCAACAGAAGAAATAGAAATCCAAGAAAGTGATTATTTCCAAATTTTACAAAATCAAAAGTGTACAGCACCGGGAGCTGATAATATATCATGGGTGGTGGTCAAAAGATTTAGCATTAATATACACATTTTTTTAATGAGCATATTCCACTTCTGCCTCTCCAATCACTATTTTCCTCCCGGATGGAAAATAGGAAATATTGTAGTAATTCCTAAACCTAATACTGACCATAAAAGAGTTAATAACTATAGACCTATAACTTTGCTTCCTGCTCTTGGCAAGATGTTCGAAAAGATAATCAAAATAAAGATAGAAGAAATCATTGGGGATAAAATTCCTAATCATCAGTTTGGGTTTCGGAGCCAATGCTCTACTCTGCACCCTATTACTATTCTCATTTCAAATGTCCAGGCTGCCAAACTCAATAAACTCTCATCTGCAGCAATATTTCTTGATATAAAAAAGGCATTTGATAGTGTATGGCACAAAGGGCTTCTATACAAGTTGAAAAAATTGGAATTGCGCAACTACTTAATCCACCTCATAAGAGAATTTTTATTAGACAGGAGCTTGGCTGTGAAAATCAAGAATGCAAGATCAGAATCCTTCAAACCTAAAAACGGAGTTCCCCAGGGTTCACCTTTATCGCCTTTACTATACAACCTTTTTTGCACTGATATAAATGAAAATGTCGACCTTCAGGAAAAGGCCGAATATGCTCTACAGTTTGCCGATGACACTGCCCTCATAGTACACGCTAAAACAAAAGAACAAGTTATGGAGAAGCTACAAGCCCTGGTGGATAAAATTATGAACTGGCTTAACAAATGGAAATTACTGCTAAATCCTGTTAAATGTCAACTGATTATTTTTAACCATACCCCATCTCATGCTTCCCCGCAAATTTCGATCAACCAGCACAACATAAAACCTAACGTCACAGCAAAATATTTGGGCATAAATATTGACAACAAACTTAGCTTCAACTATTCCTTTAAACTCTGTACTACCAGAGCTAAATTTTTTCGCTGCCTGACCTACAACAACAAAGGATTAAGCAAAAAAACAGCTGCTAAAATCTATAAAAGCATTTGCAGGCCAATCCTAGAATATGGCCACACTATATTTCTAAACTGCAGAAATCCCGCAATAAAACAATTGAGAACTGCAGAAACTACTGCCCTCAGAACGATTACCAAGATGCGCCACCCAGATAATCCACTCCACAACCCTTCAAATCAGCTGCTCTACAAGGTGACAAAAATTCAACCCATCACTGATAGATTAAGGATGCTTTCAATTAAGTTTGCAAAACGACCACATAATATGGAAATACTACAACCCCACATAAAAAGAAGAGATTTGCATATACAAAGTCGACGAAAATACCCCACGCACACACTACTGGAAGTTATAGAGCAGCTTCAAGGGCACTAAAATAGTTCAGTGCATTTAGACAATCACTTATGGTTTATTTTTTCTACAATCAAAATTGGGAAAACAAATATTTATGTTCAATTTCAGTAGTAGGAAATAATATCTAAATGTAAAATTTTACGGGCTGCAGGACCTAGGTCGATGGCCAATTGGCCAATATTATGTTATTATTTATTGGCTTATAAAAATCGTTTATTATTTTAAATTATATAATAGCCCATACTGGTATTGGTAATTAGACGAAAGTGTCTTATTTTAGGCTGTTGTTGATTGTGCAACACAAGCATTCAGCATTGACAATGTTGACTTCTGCTCTCTTCTAACATAAAATAGACGTACAGACAGACTTCTATCAATGATTAGAAGTTTCTCTGTACTGAAAATATTTTTTTATACTGTTTGTTTCAGGCTTTACATAAGTATTATTGAAATACGCAGTTTTATCAAGCCTACAATTGACTGGTTATTCAATCAACGTTTTCCATTGTCAAAATAGGTAGCGGTTCTGGGGACAGATTGGTGCAATGGTGTCATGGGGCACCTGGTTTTGTACCCTTGTGTACCTTTCAACGGCAAAGTCACACAACATTAACTATAATAATAAAGAAACCGCAGTAAGGAACCTTAGACTTGGTACGATTTTGTCTAGATTTCATTACTTTTCAGAGATAAACAAGCAGCTCCATCGAGACTTGGCTAGTTTTATACAGAATGTTTTTGGTGGGATTTCACTTCATTTTGTAGAAACGTGAGCATATTGATTCATTTTATTAGATTTTCTCATTCGGCAATTTCTTTCTCTTTTAAGGAGTAGTTTTTCTTATTAATACAAATCTTTCTTTACTTTCTTCCGGTTCTGATTCTTGTACATCAGTAACAGTTTTTCGTATTTCCCATTCGTTATTTCTGTTTGTAAAGCAGAAAGGGAGGCATTCGCCCAGCAGTATGAATCTATAGGCTAGATTAAATTAGAAGATGTGTCCCACTAAGCTGTATTTTTGCAACAACAGTCCATTTTTTTCAGCTGAGACCAGCTGAGGGTTCTTCATCAGATACTTCAGACCTTAGATTTTTGACATCAAATGAAGCGGTCCAACAAGTTGAATATTTTTTGTAAAGGCGGTATGTCGATCTCTAATAGTTTGGTTGGGCTCTTGTGTTTTCTAATCAGGGTCACCAGGTACTCCAGATCTTCGATTATCCTAGTTTTATAGTTTTCCCTTTATGTTGCCATTAAACCATAACTCTGTACCAAAACTCAGGTCTTGGAGTTTATCGGAAGCACTAGTTCTATTCTGATGATCATGAATGAGTCAGTGAGTGAGTGAGTGTCATAAATGCGAAAATTTGCTTTCGCTTAACTTCGGAACTGAATGACCTACAGATTTTGGATGTCAAGTATTTGATTAAAGCTTACTGGATAACGAAAATTTCTGCGTTCTGGTCCTATCCAGAGGTTCTCAAATAGGGGCCTGAAAATGCGACAAAATGGTTCCAGTAAAGAATGGTACGACAGTGTTTGCTTCGCGCTCGACTTGACTAATAACAAGATAAATCCTATGAGTGCTTGCACAAGTGATACTGTTGGAATAAAGGGCATATTACAGATTTCACTAGAATTAATTAAAATAAAATAAAACCAACTTATTCCATATGTCATTATTCATACTAATAACCATAAGCTCATGAAATATAATTCATACAAATACATCACAATTCAGTTATGAACGACAAACATGTTTTTCATTGCAGGTAACATAACATCTGATTATATGCGCTTTTTGAGGAATCATACTTTTAAGCATTTCATTTGTAACATCAGGACTATGATTATGACCATATGTCAGCTTGACATTCCTCCCGAACGTAACCAATCGAGCCTTACAATTAGTTCTGCGATATTTCGAACAAATCCATAATGTTCTATCTGTCTTTTTTCGGTTGATGATAAAAGATGACCTATCGAGGATTATTTTAGGATTTTTGGTGCCTCGTTCAATATAAATATTTTCTGAAAAAAGTTTCATTTATTACAACAGATGTATCTATAGAATAATATTTTCTGCACGGAAGTTGAACAAAAATTGCATAAATTAGTTAAGTGCATTTATTGATAATAAAACTTCAATGCAGATGCATGAAAAATGGCAGTCTATAAAATATAAGGCAATAACGGTTTCACATACAATTTTAGAAAAATATTCCATTTAAACCAATTACATATACTCTTAAACATGAATAAAATGACTGACAACTTGTTAGGGATAATAATTAAATTCAAATAACTACTTTTGAATTTTCATATTTTACAACTTTGCTAAATCCAGAATCTCTATCAATTATTTAAGTTTTATTTTGAACGTACTATAACGAATTATTATTCAAAAGACCAAGAAAACCGAATAACTATAATGATAAATAAATAGGAATGTGTTCGAAGAAAACGCTTGAGCTTCATTTGTCCATTTTTTCAGCCAAAAACTTTCTACGAAGGGTGTGTCTTACAATACTGATCAATATCAATTTTTTATTTCAAATGCAACATCCTATAGGTTATTCAGATTTCGAATTTTTCAGCTATTTCTAAACAAATATCATATACAATGTACTTATCTTCAAAAGTGTCAATAATAGTTTATGTTAACAGAATTGCAAAAATATTCAAAATGCATGTTTTTGAGAAAACTTCAACAAACCTGAAGTCGGAAAAATTCAAGTAGACTGCAATTCATTATTATTAGCAATTATTGAATAAAATGTCGATATTGTTATTCGTCCTTATCGTACAGAAACTATCACAAAATATCGTTAAAGTAAATAATTCAATGCAAAAAACTGAATAATATTAAGATCGTTATGAATAACAACAGCATACTTGATCGTTTCTCATTCGAAATTCTGAAATTTTGATTGAAAATGCTTACATAATTTATTTTTCTCGGAAAAATATTAATTTTCCGTGGAAAACATAGAAGATTTAATAAAATAATTATTTCAAAGTCATTATACTTTCCAGAAAGGTCGAATAGAAAAACAATAAGGGTTACAGATTTTCCTATTTCGAAAAAAGGTGGTTATCGTTAAAAATAATGCATAAAAAATTGACGTAATTTAGCTGATACACACTGCATACGAGAGAAAATTGTATCAGAAAATAGACATTATACAAGAACACCAATCGAAGTATACTTCTAAGTAATGATATTGTCACATCTAGTTATGTATGCTTTCTGAGGAATCATAGCACTAAGCATAACATCAGTAAAAACCGGTTCGTGGTTATGTCCATGAGTTAGCTTTACGTTCTTTTCGAATGTGATCAACCGAGCTTTACAATTAGTTTGACGATACTTGGAACATATCCATAAAGTCCTATCGCTTTTCCTTTTCTGATTGATGGTGAAAACAAACTTGTCCAAGATAATTTTCGGATGTTTGGTTGCTGGCAAAACATAAATATCACCTAAAAACAAAATAAATTAGTTGGTTTTCCTGCGCATTTCTAGTTCAGGATCTACCACTGCGAACGAAAATCCCATTTGAGTCATATGACACATAAATTGCATGTAAAATACACAAGATAAACACTTTTTTTTCTAGCCATACAATACAGAGTGGCTGAATAGAATCATAGTATTTGAGGGGCCATTAAGATTTGAAATTTCACCTGAAATGAAAGATTATCCAACAATTCGTCCTATTGAATCATTTCATTGGTTGAATTGACTTCTGAACGAAAAATCTGCTCAGTACGCTGTGGCGGGAAGTACTCGAGTACTTTTGTACTCGAGTACAGTAACTAATTACTTTTAGTGTACTCAGTATTCGGGAATGAATTCTTTTTGAGGAAAGTAACTGTATTCTGTACTCGAATACTTTTTTCAGGAAGTAACTGTATTCAGTACTCATTTTCAGTATTCATGATTACAATTCAGTACCCATGATTACAAAATGTACTCATGAGTTCTGTTCGTAACCATGAGTACTTTAACCGTACCATAAAATTTTAAATTTGCTGTGGAAATTCTGCTCTCAGCAATTTAGGCCGGTATAAACAAGCGATTTATATAGCATCTGTTTTATGTCCTAAATTCAAACCGAGTGAACTGCCACATACCGTTGTCACCAGTAAATGTTGTATATGGCCTTGACGATTCTTCAAGTTCTATTTGATGATATCTTTGGTACAGATCTAAATATGAAAAATATACTGCACCCGAAAGTGAATCCAAAATTTCTTCTATGTTAGGTAATGGAAATTTAATATTTTTAATACGCTTGTTCAATTGTCTATAATCGATAACAATACGCCATTTTTTATTGCCATTACACTCTGTCTTTTTCGGTACTATTAAAAAAGAAGATGACCAGGCTGAAACTAAAGATTCTATAATATTATCTTTCAACATTTGGTTCAGTTCTTTGTTTACTGTCTCCTTTGGCGAGTATGTTTACCTATAAGGATTCGTATAACAAGCAAAGTATACAATTACATCATCTTGTATCTAAACCCAGATTATTGGGTCCATAATGATTATAAAACATCTATAGATCATAATCGGCATCACTTGGAAGACTGAACCTGGCCATCGGGGCTCTCTCGGTCAAATAGAGAGGGAATTTAAGGAAATATCGCAGGATATGTATTTTTTTATAATCTCCTTAGTCTTTTTCATGACCTTGCTTGCTATGTAAAATCTTTTCTTAAATTTGTTTAGACATATAAGAAGTATGATTGTTAAAATATTTTTCTGCTGGTTTTCTTTTCCATTGTTACAGATTCCTGTCCCAAACCCCCTTCCTTTCACCCTTATCTTCGTTTGGAAATCATGGATAGCAAGAGAGAATGAAGCGGCTAAGCAGAAAAATCTTTGGTTCTCTTTATGTACACACGACACTAACACAACATAAACAGACAAGCTATTGCTAGTGCAATAGCGACAGGGAAACGAGTTTTTTCTCAGATTTTTTCACTCGTTTATTGAATCATATACAAGATAGTATGGTTCCTCTGTTACATTTCCTGAGCTCACACTTGTGTTTTTTCTGACACACACCAAAATTATAGATATAAGCATTTATTGTAAATACAATTATTGAATTTTTGTAAATCCTCTCTTTTCAAAATATATATATATATATATATATATATATATATATATATATATATATATATATATATATATATATATATATATATATATATATATGTACTTGTATTCTTTGTTGACCTATATTACATATAATTAATGGGTCATTCCGTCACCACCGTAATAATAAGGCCTGAGCGCTCGAAACGCACCATCTCGCTAGTAGTCATAACGCGCTAGCTCGATACTCTACCCAGCCGGGCGTTCGTAGGCGCTTCAACAATTATAAACATTGAAACATTTTTTTTTGGGTTTTTGGATTTTTATAGTTTTTTTTGTTATTTTTAGTTTTTAGTGATTCTCATTTTGAAAAAGCATTAGCAGAAAAGACCTATATTGGCTCGGAAAATATAGAAAAGAACATATTCAGGACAATCAGATACTCATTTATTCGATACTGTATCAAATTTCCTTTTTTTGTTCTTCCTCAATCTATCATTAGTTGTCCCGCAATAATTCTTCAAAAGAGTATTTGTTGTACGTATTATAATTAGTTTTTAAGTTGTTAATGTCGCATGGTGTACTCACTCCTTTAATATTCACAAAAATTTCCTGACCGTAAAAATATGTTTCCATTTTCTAATCAGAATTGATAACAATACCATAGGTTGTTGTGGGGCCTAGAGTATAATCTAATCGAAAAAAAGTAACTTTCTCTGTTTCAATAACTTTATGCCACTTGGGATTGTGCGGAATCTGATCTAGAATTCTAAAAGTTTATCGAAAGTATCAATTGAAATAGGATCTTTGCTGAGCGCATATTCAGCTCTAGTTTTATTAATAGCTTTGAGCAGATTCTGATTTTCTATTTCAATAAGCTTCTCTTTCCTCCCTTTACGATTTTGATGTGGTTTTGATAAATATGTGGGGCAATTCGGAAAAATAGCTGGAACTGCCCCTTCTTTCAAGTGAAGACGTTTTACTGGCACAGTAGAGTACTTACCAGTTTCTTTATCAGATTTTCGTTACTACAAATTAAGTCATCTGTTTGAAATGGAATTCACATAGCTTACTGTACTGTGATGGTTCAAAATGAGCTCGAAAAATAGATTTCAACCATTTACCTTTCAAACGGAAATGAAAATACCGCCACTTTCTGTGCATCTGGATAACCGTAGTTTCCTGAAAAACCAGGAACACAACACCTGAACGGCATAATATCTCAATATCTCCAAGACACTAACACTCTCACAATAAGAATATCAAAAAAATTTAGGTTTATAAACGTAAAGTTTAACTGTATACTAATAAGCCTTCTCTAACCTCACTCACAATTCGTTCAAATTTATAATTGACGCGAATTATTCGGTAAACACACAGCACTAAACTGAATCCTGATGTCTTATCAATGCATTACTACATAAATTGAGCACTAGAAACACTTATTTTCCGATGAAATACAGAAAACAAAAGGACATACACCGGTTTTTCGATTACACTGTGCTATCGTTTCGCATGCTTGTTATGACTACTAGAGATGTGTGACGTCATGATACGTCACAACGCTCAGGCCTTATTATTACGGTAGTAACGGTCATTCGCTAAATGAAAAACGTCATCGTATTTCGCTAGTATTCTCTCGACAGCCTCATTCTCTTTCTTTGATGACTATTCTAATTTATTTGAATTCAAAACTTTATCGACTCTATCAACTAAAATAGAAGTTACTTCGAACTTATAAAAATTTAATTTTGAAGGGTTTTCAGTTCTGGATTTGAAATTAATCAAAGCAACCTCTTCCCCATTAATGTTCAAAAATTTTATAGGTATTTTGATTAGGTTTCGCTACTAAACTGGCTGTAAAAATGCCTTCACATACTTCTGGTAACACTACACATTTATCTTTACTGTCAGTCGTAATGTATCTAATTATCTCACCCCTTGCAAGGATTGTAATGAACGAACTTTGGTCTGATTCTAAACTGACTGTATCGAATACATTATTCCTGTAAAATGAAAGAAAAATTGTCATAATCTATCTTTGCAGCAAATTTTGTGAAAAAATCAGATCCCAAAATACCATTCATGTTACATTCTAAATCATTCATTACCAGAAAATTATGTTCTAGGTTGGTTTAACCAATTCGGAATCAATATCCTCTACGTGGGTGGAGCCTGCGAGACCATTTATTTTCATTTTATGTCTACGATTTATAAATTGTGAATTTGGTGAAATTGACTGAGAGATTACACTTGTTAAACACTCTTGTTAATCAAAAGTCGTACGTTACTGTTACAAAATTCAAACTATTCAAACAAAATAAAGATGTCTTTTCCCGTGAAGAATCATTGTCCTGAAGGACGAAAAAATTTTCCATCGTTATCAACATTATTTGGGAAGGTTGGCGAGGTACTGGCTTCATTATTATTCTGAGAATTATTGTCATAACCACTTAAATTCATGAAAAAGTTTCTCTGGTTTGTGAAGTTTCCTCTAAAACCATTATAATATCCTCGGAAGCTAGAGTTATTTGACTGACTAGCATTATTCTGAGTGCTTTTAGGATAATACGTACGGTTTGGAGTATAATTAAGACCTCTGAAATTTTATTGAAATTTTGATAATTCCTACCTCCCTTTAGAACCCTCTTTGTGAACCTTTATGTCCTCTAGAATTGAAAGTTCCTCTACTTCTCTACTTCTCATTGGTTTTTGCCAGAATTTGTGCATTCTCATTGTTGCCACAAGACTGTGCCAAAGTTAAATCAATCTTCAATACTTTTTCCAAACTCTTCAATTGATTTATGACTTTGTCTAGCATTATGTGACTCTAATGAAAGGGATGAAGCAGATTTTTGGTTAAAAGGTATTCTTTCATATCTTCAACTGAGTCATCATTCGAACTATATAATTTAATTAATCTCAGTTTTGCATTTTGCGATAATTTAATTTTCAAGACAAAATTCGTGAGGAGTTTCTTTTCGTCAGCATCAAGTATGCTATCATAAAGTTCAATTGAATCAATTAATTGCTTGGTGGTATCCTCAGTACCATCCATTGCAGGTAGCATGGAAGATGCAGTCTTGAGATCAAATTTTTCACCCATACTTACTAAATTAACTGAATTTCCTACTATATTCTGTATACTTCTTATTCTATCTTCTAAAATGATTTATCTTTCATTAAGTTTACCAGTTATAGCTTCGTTATATTTTTTTGCTGGATTTGCACTTTCTGGATAATGTGACTCTGAATTGAATTTACTTGCTTCTGAACTATGTTCATATTCCAATTGGCTTGATTTTTCTAATTTTCTATTCAAAGCTTCTAAATCTCTACGTCTATCTTGATTATCCTTTATAATATTAGAATGAAACGCCTTACGAGATTCGTGAATTTCCTCGAAGTTCTCAAGCCTTTCCATAAATAAATAAATCTATAAAAAATGGCGAGTTTACGAAAAATACCTATTATATACATAATCGAAGTGAAATAGAGTATTATTTCATAAATTGGATACAGCTTACGGTTTTGAGGCTTAATTCAATAAAATCCATTTTGTTTGCACAGTCACGATAATTTCAAAAAAAAAAATTTTTTACATCACATTCAAACATCGTATTTTTCGCGCACGACACTTGTTACTCCAATATTGCGGCTGCTCCTATACAATCTCCTTGCTCCTTGTTATTTCGCGTCTAATCTTCTTTTCAATGGATCTGTTGCATCTTTTCTGTATGATCCGAACTGCAATATCAATGATAATCACCAATGCCAGAATTCCCAGCAACTCAATTGTTGAAAGGATGATACCATTATTAACTGTAGTTCCTCTGATATAACCAGCTTGCGCTATGACTACTTCTTCTTTGCTCTGGCCTTTACCCATTATTGATTTACAGCTACTTCACTATTCAATCTAAGATAATTCCATTTCAAAAACGCAGGACCGCCATGTGATATACCACCCTTAGGGTAGTTGGGTGTAGTTGATGTTTACAAAAAGTCCGGGGTCATTTTCATACTCTATTAACTGAAAACTTATAACGCTACATGCTTCCCGAAGGAAGTCTAAAATTATTCTCAATATTTATAGAAACCCAATATATTCGATAATGCAAAATCAGCTTATATCTATGTCATCAATTTAATTTAATTCTATTTCTAAAAACTAACTGCTGTTCGATTTACTAATAGATGAAAATTGCTAGCCGAACACTTTATTAAGTAGGAAAGTGCATTGGACTTTCTTATTAACTTGATCTCACTAATTCGAAACTTTATTGCAATATTATAATTTAACGGAATGTTGAATTTTGATCCAACCATCACAATTTATTAGTTGATTACCTTTCATATTATAACAATAAAACTTGATATTTTGTGCCACTGATATTCATTAGCCACTGTTGATGCATTATAATGATACATAATAGTAATACCTATGCTTCAACAACACAAAAGGGTTAAAGAGAGAAGTCTGTGGTGACAAGAGTATTTACATAAGTATTCGATCAAGTACTCGAGTACAATTGTAATCAATTACTTTTTCACGAAAGTAATCGAGTACAGTATTCGAATACTATTTCGAGCCTTCAATGTACTTCTTTACTTTTCTAATATAGTTTTTGATGACACTACAGAAGAGGAGGAATCTGATATTTCGTTGATGACTTTTTTGATGCCTTCGAAATTTTCAACGAAAAAAACAGCCGCACTGAACCATTAATACTGCTTGTGGAGATAGCTGCAGATTACGCAATCTTTCTTCATACAGGGTGTTACTTAATAGTATGTCACAACTTGAGGGGATGAATCTACGTGCAATTTTGAGAAAAAAGTTTATATAATCATAAGTCCGCAAAAGCTTCGTTACGGAGCTACAGGGTGTTGAAATTTCCGGAAAAAATTGTTTGTTTCTTCGAAACTCCTGCAGTTCTTGAGATATTCAGCTCAAATTTGGAATGCGAGCTATTTTTTATAGCCTCCATCATTACACGTCCTAGATTTCAATAGAAATTTTCAAGGTGTTTTCTTTTCTGAGGCCATGTCTCCTTTTGCTCTTTCAAACATTTTTGCAGTACGCCACTGATCAGCATACAATCAATTTTCGTAATCTTCATTCAATTTATAAACTTTTTTCACACCTGTGATTTTTTCGTATCTCCAACCGTTTTCGAGTAAAAAAAATTTGAATTGTATGTTATTCGCTGATCAAAAAAAAAATAATAAAAATGCTGGATAGGCAGATTCAAAAATGAGACTCAACAGATACCTATCAGTTGAGTCTCAAAAGACTAGTTATCAAAATAGAAGCAAATTTTGAATATACATTATTTTTTTATTTAATTTAAGAAATTAATTTCATAGCAATTTTAAATTCGAACTTTCTTCTTATACGTTCTAATAACTGTAACATTTTGGGAAATCTTTCCTATTAGTTCGTTATTATCAACAGCAGGTGTATGATTGTGGAAATTAAAAAAATGTACATTCTTTCCTTGCCTAACCAAACGTGCAGTACATTTTTCATTTATTGGCTTCTTACTATTATTCTGGTTGCAAACCCAATACGTCTTCTCATTTCTCTTCACACGTAGATTAAATATATATTGGTCCAATACTAATGTTGGATGCTTCCGTCCTGACAAGAAATATATAATTCCTGAAAAAGATTTTATCACTACAAGTTAAAATACGTATACAGTTCGCGACCTACTCCAGGTGGTGATTCCTTAGCTTAAATGCCTTCTGAGATGAGGCTATTCAGGAGACATAATATGTAATAAGAATTTTTAATCTTGAAATTCTGAAGAGATCTGAAAAAGGTATAACACTTATGTCGGTATATTTTCATTCATCTACAATTTCTCCGTTTTTCTAATCAGAACTATTTTGAAAGTATGATTCAATCATGAAATTATTTTGTCGGGAAAAGTTTATTATGTCTTGTGTTCTTGTCGAAAATGCATATTAAAAATATGAATTACAATTCTTCACATTTATTATAGTAAGCATATTCTATAACTACATAAGTAGAGATATTATTAGTTAACACTAGTTGTTCACTAATTTTCATTCAGATCTAATAATATTAACCACTTGTGGAATCATTTTGCTCAATTCTTCTTCAGTAACCATTGGCTCATGATTATGACCCTTAATTAGTCTTACAACTTTACCATATGTTATCATTCTTGCTTTACATCTCATGTTTTTATTAGTATTTCTCCAATTATATTTTCTACAAACCCATGTAGTTTTATCTTCTTTCTTGGTCGCCAAAGTGAACATATATTTATCTAGTACCAGAATGGGGTACTTCAACCCAGAAGTAATATAAATATAACCTGGAAAAATAACTCATGTCATTGATTATTGAAACAGCAAGAAATTGTTTCGAACTTTCATGTATCACATATTCAAACATAATAAATAATATACAGAGTGTCATGCATAAAGTGTGCATCGTTGCTACTAAGGAGGTCATGCAAAAATATAAGGAATGCTCTTTACAGTAAAGATGTTTCGTAAAAACCTACAGACTGACATACCCCCTTTTACCCTTCAAAAACTTGCTCAGTACGCCATTTATCTTTCAAACAGCGACAAAAAAATTATATTTTTACGCTAGAAAAAAATCTGCGGGAAAAGTAGGGTTTAATACGAAGACTTTATATTGCTTCACTGCTTGAAATTCATCATTTCAGTGTTCATGAAGTGATTTACCAAACGTCTACAAATACAGTAAACATGACTTCTCAATTATACAGCCATACAGAGTGTATATCATAGGCGGCTGGTAAAGCCTTTCAAATTTAGATAGAGGTTTTTGATTTAGGTTTTGTTCCTTCAATTTTTTATTGAGATTCACAAATTGCGATTCAAAAATAACGAAGATTGATGAAATTATTTCAACAGTAATTAATTCACTATTTCAAGAATAAATTCTTAAACTTTAAGTGGTGCAACTAAAGTAAATAAAATGATGAAAAAATAATGATCCATTCAATTTCGTTAGCTTATTGGCTGAAAAATGTCTAAGGATATTTGCCATATTAGTTCAAATAAATCTTGTTTTTTCCTCATTGTTGTTTAACCCTTAACCACCGGTCTGTGAGACCGCAACATATTTTTAAATTCGAACGCTTAGATCGGTATGTGTCGTACGACAGTGCGCTTCTAAACAGGGTATCCCAAATTGAGTGGCCTCTTTTTTCCGCCCCACATTTCGAAACGAAGAAACATCGAAAACTACATATTTTCTTCAATTCATTAGATTTGCCGAAAAAAACTAAATGAAGTTCTCCATACATACCCTGTACCTGAGATTTCAAGTTTTCAATTTATGGCGAAAAAACGAATTTTACGTACCTACCTAAAGTTGACAAAGGCGGCTTAGATTCCTGCACGTGCAAAGACTGTTCCCAGAGCATTAACAAATAACTGTCCTTTTGTCATTGGATAATTGATAAATTAAGAGAAACAAAACAACAAACAGTTGTTGTCGAATTTCAAATTCAAATTTAAAAATATCAAACCGAATTAAACTCTATTTACCTAAATTTCATAACAATTGTTCAAAGTGAGGACCATTCACTTCTAGACATAGTTCTACTGGACGCATAACACTCTGTGATGTGGCTCGCCTCAGTACCTCTACATTCAACTGCATGAAAGAATTTTGCAGTCTATAATGCAAATCAGGTCTTGAAGTCACAGGTTCAGAATAAATTTATCTTTCAGCGTTCCCCAAAGTTGCAAATCCTTAGATGTTAGGTCAGGTGACCTTGGAGGCCACAAAGACCTACAGTTCGTTCCAATCGATCTATCTTCAAACATATCAGTTAAAATTCGATAATTTTCATTTGTGCGATGAGCTGGCGCTCCATCGAATTGGTACCAACAACGCTTTGATTCATCTACTGAAAGTGTCAACACTTACTACCGTCTTCAAAATCTCCATTTAAAGTTCACCATTTGAGTTTTCATCATACACAAAATATATAAATCTGTTGTCCTTCAAAAATACAAAAACGAATTAAAACTAAATTTATGTGGAGGATTTCTTTCCCTCGTAATATGAGGATTTTGGTTGACCCAAAAGTGTGAGTTATTGGTTGAAAATGTCCTCATTGAAAAATTCTACCTCATCCGTTCAGATAATCCTTTTGAGAAAATCAGGATCCTCTTGTAATCGGAGAAGAAAGATCTCACACAGTTCTATTCGAAACTGTGGATCACCAGGTTGTGGAGTTTGGACAAATGAAAATTATAAGGGTGCAGTTTATGTTTTTTTAGAATTCTTCTCAATAGTTTCTTATCTATGTGATCTATGGGATCTAGAACCCCGTGCGGGGTTGCTAGATCCCCCAGCGGGTGCCTCCCAGGCGGTGGATAGGGGAACGCCTCCTAGATATAGGTGGTACCGAGGAAACCAAATACTCGGGGCGAACCAAATTCTAGCTCGAGAATGGGCAGCATCATTCTCAATATCACATTCAGGCAAAAACAGAAGAATCCTGGTATGGCTCAATGTTGAATAACGAAGGACACGACTGCATCGGTGTCCCTGGCCTCCGTAATGCGATGAGAAACGCAAGGGGCAACCATCTCATCATACATCCCTAGTAAAATCATCATGGCGATGGAAACCAATAAAGAAAAAAATACTGATCATGGTCCTCGGCATCCAAGATCCGTCAACGAGCAAAATCCTTGTCAAGCAACCAGAAAAGAAAACTCAAATTGACCAACGTGCGCGGTGGTATATGGAATGTCCAGAGCATGTCTCAATCTGGTTACACCCATAATGTAGTCCAGGAAATGAAAGGCTCAACATTAACATACTGGGAGTAAGAGAGGCAAGATGGCTCCACTCAGGACAATTCTTGACAGAACAATATATGGTACATATATTACTCCGGAAACAATGATGACCAACATAGACATGGTGTCGCAATTCTAGTCACCAAAGAGTTCAATAGAGCAGTAGAAGGTTTTTTCCCCATCTCCGAAAGAGTAATGCTCCTGCAGTTAAGGACATCGCACTCTAGACTGAACCTAATACAGGTGTACGCTCCTACAACAGATGAAGACGAGGACGAAATCGAGATCAAAGATTCGCAAAGTAGGTACGATTCTTTTAATCTACACAAGAAAGTAAAAGAGTTGGCAGGGTTGAAACGACAAATTCCTTCGATTATAACACTCTATAACACGGCTAGAGAACCAAACTGGAAGATGGAGAAAGTATATTGAGGAATTATTTACTGATGAACGCGGAGAATTAGACCAGATAGAAATTCCGCGAAAAGAAATGGGTCCGGATATCACACAAAAAGAAATATCATACGCTCTGAAAACAATGAAGAATGGAAGAAGGCCTGGAGCTGACGAACTCCCCATAGAAATACTGAAAATACTGAAAACACATGCATATATTGGTGAAACTCTTCAACGGAATATACATGTCAGGTGTCATCAGCACAGACTGGCTAACTCAATCTTTGTCTGTCTTTCCAAGAAGACAAATGCCAGAGAATGTGCTGATCAGCACACAATTAGTTTAATGTCATATACCTTGAAGTTGCTCCTGAAAGGCACCCAGAATCGCGTATATCATAAATTAGACATGGATATTGATGAAACCCAATTTGGATTTCGCAAAGGCTTAGGAACACGCAAAGCTTTCTTTTTGCTCAATATATAGATCCAAAGGTGCATGGATGTCAACTAAGCATTCTTAATATGTTTCATCGATTAAAGTAAAGCGTTCGACAAAGTCCAACACAAACAACTTATGAGTGTCCTTAAAGAAAAACATATTAACTTAAACGATCTCAGAATAATTGCAAACCTTAATTATAGACAACGAGCAAAAGTGAAATTCAAATAAGAAGAGGAAGGCAAGGTTGTTTATTATCGCCACTCCTTTTCAATGCATATTCAGAACTGAAGAAAGCCCCTGAAGGGGAAATAGCCGGAATAAAGATAAACGGAATATCGATCAACAATATCAGGTATGCAGACGATACTGTCTTAATAGCAGAGAACCTAGGAGATCTTCAAAGACTAATGAACAAGATAGTCGAGTATGGCGAGGTATACGGTTCATCAATGAACATCAAAAAAACCGAATTCATGAGAATATCGAAAACTCCACGAAACGAAGAGAGTCTTACCATTAATGGCACCAGTGTCAAACAAGTGTAAAAATATACACACCTGGTGTCAACTTCCGGTATAACCGGAAGAGGCACACAATTGAAGATGTTCTCGGAACTCAGTTCGAATAACATTCAAGACAGCAACAAAAAATTTCTCCAATCGGTCATTCCTTTCTCCATATACTTTTAATGTCCCTTCTCTTGAGGACACCCGGTATAGAACCCGAATGTAAGGTGGTTATTCATGAGCAGTATCCAGGACCGCACGCAGATGGTTGAGTTACAGAAATAGATGGTAGGTAATTAAGGGTTAAGAAAGAAAAATAAATAGGAATCTAATTGCCCCATCAGGTTTTTTCAATTTTTAACAATTACTGTGATAACTGTTTTCAATAAGAAAGAACATCTCTGCGAAAGAGGAAATATCGCAGGTTATGTATTTTTCGATTATCTCCTTGGTCCTTTTTTTTGGCCTTGCTTGCTATGTTAAATATTTTCATAGTTTCAAGTGAGTTTAGACATATAAGAGTCAGGTATGATTGTTGAAATATTTTTCTGCTGTTTTTCTTTTTCCATTGTTACAGATTCCTGTCCCAAACACCCTTTCCTCCTCCTTTCCCCCTTGTCATCGTCTAGAAATCATGGAGTGCAAGATGAGAATGAGAGAATGAAGCTGCTAAGCAGAAAATCTTTGGTACTCTTTATGTACACACGACACTAACACAAAATGAACAGACAAGCTATTGCTAGTGCAATAGCGACATGTAAAAATCTTTCTATTGAAAAAGAAACGAGTTTTTTCCCCAGGTTTTTCACTCGTTTGAATCATACGCAATATAGTATGGTTCCCCTGTTACATTTTCTGAGCTCACACTTCAGGGGCAATCGTAGAAGACATGATGCGAGTTTAGATGCCTGCCGCTGGTATTCTATTTATTCGCACGATTGTGTTTTTCTGACACACACCAAAATTATAGATATGAGCATTTATTGTAAATACAATTATACAATTATACAATTATTCGAATTTTTGTAAATCCGATTATTATTTCTCTTTTCAGTTACAAAAGATAACAGTCATCAAATAATATATATATATATAGATATATATATATATATATATATATATATATATATATATATATATATATATATATATATATATATATATATATATATATATATATATATATATATATATATATATATATATATATATATAGGACAGCCACCAGGACCGTCCGTTAAACAAATTTTGAGTCCAATTACAATATCCAATATCAAGCTGAATTAATTTTGTTACAAACTCGATTTTTGAGGAACATTTAAAAAAATTGTAACTCGTAGATCTTTAGCACTACACACACAATTTTTGCTTGGGTGGATAGACGAAGGATTAAGGAATTCTTTAAGCGGTCTACTCATGTCAAATAATTATTGCGTTGTTTGGTATGATTTTTTTAAGTTGGCCTTTTTCAAACAGCAATAACTCAATTTTTTCACATTGCACTTGCCAATTTTATATCGCCATCAGATGAAGCGTCAAATTTCAGATGGAAATGTATCAGCATGTACTATACCCATCTCTTATAGATCCGAAATAATTTGGGAATATATTAAATTTTGATGATTTTGCAAGAACTAACAGAGAATGCTTCGAAATATTTGAATCAAGTAGCTGAACTGGCTACGCTCACCTGAGAGGTGCCTAAAATTAATGTACTTGTCACTTCGTTCATTCGAATCTGATATTTCAACAAGAATTGTTGGTAATTTGAAGTAAAAATTTTTGAAAAACACCAGATTGATAATAAAATGGCTGATTATTCAAACGAGGATATGTTTAATCTCTTTTTAATTCATTGGGAATGTCAAAAAGCGGTGGATAGAACTTGCTGGCAATTCAATAACCAATTTCCAAATTTGGCGCCTATGAGTAAAACAAAATTTCGAAGGATTAGAAGCAATTATCCGCAATTTGGAGAAACAAAATACATAGAAACTAGATGAAAACCAATTCTCGAGGACGACGATAATTATACTTCCATTCAAAGGATCCTTAAGAAACATAACATGCACCCGTATTTTTTTATCAGACTACAAAAATTGAAACCAACTGACCTTCAAGAAGATGAGACAATTCTGCATAAAATTATATGGTCTGATGAAGCCAAGTTCAATGAAAATGGAATAACCAACAGGAGAAATCGACATTTTTGGGCCACAAAAATCCTCATTTCATTGAGGTTATTGATTTCCAAAATGAATTCAGCGTGAACGTTTTTGCAATTTTAATGAATTATTCGTTGGCTCATCACATTCATGGGGAAAATTTTAATGGCCAAAGATACCTGGAAATTTTGAGAGCAACATTAGCAAATTTTTTAGATGGATTACCCCTAACATTCTGAGGGATTGCTATTACCAAATGGATGGTGCACCAGCACATAAAACACGAGCTGTAGATCGGCAGCTAACAGATATGTTCGAGGATAGATGGTGGGATAATCGAGGACCAAATTTATGGCCTCCGCGTTCTCCAGACCAGACTCCCCTTGATTTTTATTTATGGGCAAAATCAAGAATGAAGTGTATCTTATTCCTGTAAGAAGTAAAGAAGAGTTACAAGAGCGCGTTCATAATGCTTTTCGTAATATTGTTCCTGAGCCAACTAGGAGGGCAACTCATCATGTTTGTATACGAGCTGTCAAGTGTATCGAGCAAAATGGGACCCATATTGAACATTTATTCAGATCGTAAATTAGTTTTCTCCGATGATGTTTGCTATCATTTATTCGTATTAATGTAATTATCTTCGATGATTGGTTTCGCTTAGTTCCTACAATTTTATTCATCCGAATTGTAGAAAATTGCTTCTAATGCTTCGAAATTTTATTTTACTCATAGGCGGTAAATTTGGAAATTGGCTATTGAATTGCTTGCAATTTCTACCCACTACTTTTTGACATTCTAAAATGAATTAAAAAATATCGAATATATTTTCGTTTGAATAACCAGTGGTTTTATTCCAAATGAGTTGTATTTTTGGATATTTTCAATCTGAAATAACGACATTGAAATATCAAATTCGAATGAACGAAGTGACAAATACATTAATTTTAGGCACCTGTCAGGTGAGCGTAGCCAGTTCAGCTACTTGATTCAAATATTTCAAAGCATTATCTGTTAGTTCTTGCAAAATCATCAAAATTTAATATATTCCCAAATTATTTCGGAACTATAAGGGATGGGTATATTACATGCTGATACAATTCCATCTGAAATTTGACACTTCATATGATGGCGATATAAAAATTGGCACGTGCAATTTGAAAAAATTGAGAAATTGCTGTTTGAAAAAGGCCAAATTGAAAAAAAATAATACAAAACAACGCGATAAACATTTGACATGTGTAGATTGCTTAAAAAATTCCTTGATCCTTCTTCTATCCACCCAAGCATAAATTTTGTCTGCAGTGCAAAAGATCTACGAGCTACAATTTTTTTGAATGTTCCTCAAAAATCGAGTTCATAACAAAAACAATTAAATCTGTTAAAAGCTTCGACAGATAAGTGCCAACAACTTGGGTATTTTATGCCTTGCTCAAATGTCGGTTCTAGATGTATAATAAAGAAGGTAGATTGCCATTTGAAATAACAAAGTGATGACCCACTAACACTTACACCACCACTTACCGGTACAACCGGAAATGGTATCACTCGAAAATATTTCACTCCAATTGGAAATCGCTAGGTATATATATATATATATATATATATATATATATATATATATATATATATATATATATATATATATATATATATATATATATATATATATATATTAGTAAATAAGTATACAGTTCACAAATTATTGAAAGAATGTTGTTATTTGAAGTTTGGGTTAGAATCTACTTTACTCTTTAAAAAATCTTGGGTGGTTTCCTCAGATTGGAAGACCACTTTTTTGTTCAAGATTCAGGATAGGCCTAACTCTGCTATAATGTCTTCAAGTAATAAGTTTCTTTGGTGAGTTTCATCGCAACATTTTTTTTTCCGTAAAAATTCATGAAAATGGGTCACATCATCGCATTCTCCTTCGACCAGAGAGGATGAATACTTTTTCCTTTCGTTTTCTTATTGCCCAAGGATAGCTTCATTGATGAATTGAAATAGATTATCCTCATTTTATACAGGAGTGACACAAAAAAATTATTGAATATTGTAATTTTGAAAAAATCATAACTTGATTTTTCAAAATGAACAGCCTGTATTTTATTATTCGTGTATTATTATTTCATTTTACCGAGCTAGTTGTTTTTTAATCGCTGATTGATAACTTCTGAATAATTGAAAATCATTGGAAACTTTTCAGCTCAACCTGCTTTAAAAGCGTATTTTTGAATCATTTATAGACACACGTTTATATAGCAAACTGTCATTTTTCTTTCATGCAGAATCAGACGTTGAAGGTTGACGCACCCATTTACTAATAAATTGTATATTCATGTTTGTAGACGAATGGATATGGAAAAACTAGAAAAGTTTTTGTTGAATCAAATATTGTAGACTTCTTTATTGTACACATAGAGTAGTGGGTATAAAATACATTGAACAAAATCATATAAATTCATCAAAAATAGTAAAAAACTAGTGTTAGATTATTGACAAATATTAAGAGTCGTCTAAATCCTATTGGCATCATGAATTATATTTTTTTTTCTTTATCAATAATCTTCACGAATTGTGGTATAGCTTTATCGCATTGAAGATTCGATGGAGGATGATTATGTGTACAAGTTAACCTTAATTCTTTTCCGCAAGTAATTACTCTCGATTTGCATCTGGTCTTGTAATACTGAGGACACAACCACATAGTTTTTCCTTCTAATCTTCTATTAATCACAAACTCCTCACCTCTTACAATTATTTTCGGATTTTTCCTTCCTGGTATAACATAAATAACATCTGAAAAATAGCTTAATGTGAATATACTTCCTTTATGCCTGTATGTATTTGGCCGCCAGAGAAATGAACTTTACTAGCAACTACTGTGAACAAATTCAGATATTGATAAACTTAATATCAAAAACGCTTCTTCACAACAGATGGCGTCGTAAATAAGTTGAAAACTATTATAATCAAAGAATAATTTGTTTGATTGAGGAGGTCGTTACTTGATGAAAATCGATATACATATTTCCAATGAAATAAAACTAAAGTATTTAGATTTTCACTATATTAACAAAACTATGACCGGTTTCACCTCACTGTGGCTTCATCAGATCGATACAATCTAATGAACAGAGTTATTACTTATATATTAGTCTTATTTCTTACTTAATATTACAATAGGTACAAGAGATATGTTGGAAAACCCATCGGGTTGCTTACTTTATGAATTGAAAAAATTGAGTAAAGGAGAAGGATTTAGATCTAATTGACTATTGAGTAACCTACCTAAATTCTTTTCTTTGTTGGTCTCTAAAAGTTCCAATAGATTGAGTCTTTGTCTGTTATTTTCATTGTGTAAAAATATAATGCGAGACGAATGATTTCAATTTTAGACTAGGATTACCAATATAAGTTAAGACTTTTTATACTTGGAAATACTTCCTGGATTGCTTTTTAAAATTTTTGCGCGAAATCCTGTTCTCAATCATATGGACTATATTGGTAATCCTAGTCTAAAATTAAAATCATTCCTCTCGCATTATAACTGATAATTCTTTAGGCCGACATATCAAAAACTGCAAATCTAAAATTGATAAAAGTAATAAATCCAGTGTTTATAAACTGTCTTGCGGGGATTGTAACAGAATTTATATTGGTAGGAAGAAGATGGTATAATATAGCACAGGACAGAGAGAGATGGAAGCTAGAAGGGGGCCTATGTTCAGGAGTGGACAGAGAAGGGCTGAAAAGAAGAAGAAGAAGAAGTACTTTCAGAAATTTCAAAGTTAGATTATCCGAGCACAAACGTAGTTTTAATTATCATAAATCAGATTTCCATTATTCTAATTACTTAGTCGAAGAAAACCATAACTTTAATGATAATTTCAAAATTTTACACAATGAAAATAACAGACAAAAACTCAATCTATTGGAAATTTCAGAGATCAACAGAGAAAAGAATTCAGGTAGGTTAGTTAATAGTCAATTAGATCTAAATCCTTCTCATTTACTCAATCTTTTCAATTCATAAAGTAAGCAACTCCGATGGGTTTTCCAACATACCTTTTGTACCTATTGTAATATTAAGTAGGAAATAAGACTAATATATAAGGAATAGCTCTGTTCATTAGTTTGTATCTATCTGATGAAGCCACAGTGTGGTGAAACCGGTCATAGTTTTGTTAATATAGTGAAAATCTAAATACTTTAGTTTTATTTCATTGAAAATATGATTAATTTGTTCATAACAAATTTCAAGGATACACATCCGAAAGCTATTAATAAGTCGTACAAAACATATGTAAGACAATTTATATTCAGTCGTTTTGAAAGTTAAACATGATTTAAATACGAATGAACTTTTTTACCAACCAAATTAATTAATTAATAGATCACTGTTATTATGGTTTCGAACTTTAGTTCATCATCGAACATTATGACACTTAGTATAAAGTGCGTTGGTATTTATAAAAGGGACCTGATTCAATTTGTGAAAATCAGATAGTTGGTATACAGTTCATCATTTACGATCAGTCATTTAGTTTGTTTAAAGTACTCGATTTTGTAATTCTCACAAGTGTATTTTGCGATTTTAGTGACAGATAATAATGTCATACGAAGAATTTGTCTCAAAATTTGTATTGCGAATGGAGTTCCATGTGCCTAATCGCTGAAAATGTTATAGAAGGCTCAGAGTGAATCGACTTTGTCCAAAAAACTTGCTTATGAGTGGTGCTTAGGTGAATACTTGTCAACAACATC
Organism: Cryptolaemus montrouzieri; assembly: GCA_013387265.2. Lineage (NCBI taxonomy): Eukaryota > Metazoa > Arthropoda > Insecta > Coleoptera > Coccinellidae > Cryptolaemus > Cryptolaemus montrouzieri. The sequence goes on from JABFTP020000103.1 coordinate 36,669,209, forward strand.
AGGTACGCAGATGACACAGTTCTCATTAGCTCGTCGGCAGAAGGCATACAACAGCTTCTAGACCGAGTACATGTTGCCAGCAGAAAGTGTAGTATTCAAATAAATGTCAAAAAGACGAAGTTTATGGTAATTAATACGAGAGATGATGTACCGGCCACTCTACAGCTGGATGGGCAACAAATTGAGCGGTTTACGCAGTTTATCTTGGCTGCCCAGTAACCAGCAAGTGGAAGTTGAAACCCGAATACAAAGCAGAATCGAACAGACAAGAGCTGTCTTTGTGAAGATGAAGAGATTGCTCACGAACAGAGATCTCAGTCTCGACTTGCGTCTGCGGATGGTTCGCTGTTACTTCTTTACCATTGTGCTGTATGGAGTAGTAGGCTGGACTATAATTCAATGTCTTGAAAATAAAATAGCTGCATTTGAGATGTAGGTGTACACGCGAATGTTTCGTATCTCATGGAGAGACCACGTGACGAACGCCGAAGTTCTCCGAAGAGTAAACAGCAACGCTCAACTACTCACCACTGCAAAGACGAGGAAACTCCAATACATTATGACATTATGAGGAATACAAAATACAAACTGCTTCATATCATCGTTCAAGGCAAAATCCAAGGAAGACGAGCACCTGGCAGAAGAAGAACATCTTGGCTCATGAACCTACAACAGTGGTTCAACAAGAGTACGAGATCCCTGTTCAGAGCTGCAGCCTCAAAAGTGAAGATTGACCTGATGATCGCCGATCTTTGTTAGAAGAGGCACCTTGAGAAGAAGAAGATAAGTGGTGGAGTACAGTCAACAGCGGCCGATTTTCTTCGCTCTGGTCGGCCATCAACATCTTCAACTGAGGTTAACATCGATAAAGTGGAGGAAATGGTGATTAAAAATCGCCATTTGAGTTTGCGAGAGATAGACAATGAACTTTTGTGTCTAACGAATTAATTAGTACCACTTTAAACGATTCTTCGGACATCAAACGCGTTGCCTCTCGACTAGTTCCAAAAGACCTGAATTTTCCTCAATAATTGATTCGCGTAAAGATCGCTGAAGACAAGCTAGAACGAAGCAATTCCAATCCCACATTTATAAAACGCATAAGGACAAGAGTTTATGGGTTTGATATGCAAACCACGTCAAAGTCGATCAAAGCTCATGGTAATATTGTTGAACTTCTTTGATTGTGCACTCGGAATTCTTGTCAGAAGGTCAGACGGTAAACAAGTAAATATTACCTGAGCATTATGCAGCGTTTGAGAGAGCAAATTCGACCATATTTGTGGAGAAAAAACTCATGGTTTTTGCACCATCGCACAATGCTATTTGTGAATGAATTTCTGACCAAACACTCAACAAATACCATCAAACAACCACCATGTTCACCTGATATGGCTCCAGCTGACTTTTTTCTTTTTCCAAAACTCAAATGACCACTTTGAGGTACTCGTTTTAAATCGATAGAATAGATAAAAGAGAATTCGCGGTGAAAATTCAAGTCGATTCTGGAAAAAGAGTTCGGAATATTCTTTGGCTAAGATGTATTATTTCGGAAAGAACCTACTTTGAAGGCAATGCAACACATTTGGATGAAAAATAAATATTTTGTGTTTCATTGACCAAATCCAGCTATTTTTTTGATAGAATGTACATCGAAAATTTGGGATTTACATGAATCTGTCTGGTCGTTTATTATCTTCTTCTACTTTTAAGGGAAATGTGAATTCTCTGGTTATCAGTACAAGGAAAAGAATAAGTATTTTGGTTCATGTTTATTTTTAAAGAATGAAGTTTGATGACCTTTGTATCTAATTTTGAAGATATGACCAGTTTGGCCCATGTAGAAACTATTGCAATGTGGACAAGATAATTTACAAACTATTAACTGAAAATTAGATGACAATTTATTTTCAGGTTTAAATTCAATTTTTGATTTTGATTCAGAAAGGTAATTTGCGACCCTTCCACTTATATGCAAAGAATATTCTGAAGGGATGAGGTTTTCGCCTTTGTTGGTTAACTTCTATCTGGCTATACAGGGACATCCACCGCGTCCGTCCGTTAAAAACTTTTTGAGTTCCAATTACGAAATCAAGCTGAAATTTTATACGCGGCCATAACTAGCGATTTCCAATTGAAGTGAAATATTTTCGAAATGATACCATTTTCGGTTATAGCGGAAGTAGGTCATCACTTTATTATTTCAAATGGCAATCTACCTTTTTTATTATACATCTAGAACCGACATTTGAGCAAGACATAAAAAACCCAAGTTGTTGCCACTTATCTGTCAAAACTTTTGACAGATTTAATTATTTTTGTTATAAACTCGATTTTTGAGGAACATTTAAAAATATTGTAGCTCGTAGATCTTTTGCACAACAGACACAATTTTTGTTGGGTCGATAGAAGAAATGTTTAATGCTTTGTTTTGTATGATTTTTTTAAATTTGGCCTTTTTCAAACAGCAATAACTAAATTTTTTCAAATTGCACGTGCCAATTTTTATATCGCCATCAGATGAAGCGTCAAATTTCAGATGGAATTGTATCAGCATGTACCATACCCATCTCTTATAGTTCCGAAATAATTTGGGAATATATTGAATTTTGATGATTTTGCAAGAACTAACAGAGAATGCTTTGAAATATTCGAATCAAGTAGCTGAACTGGCTACGCTCACCTGACAGGTGCCTATAATTAATGTAGTTGTCATTTCGTACATTCGAATTTGATATTTCAACAAGAATTGTCGTTATTTCATACAAAACAACGCAATAAACATTTGAAATGTGTAGACTGCTTGAAAAATTTCTTCTTCTATCCACCCAAGCAAAAATTGTGTCTGTAGTGCAAAAGATCTACGAGCTACAATTTTTTTAAAGGTTCCTCAAAAATCGAGTTTATAACAAAAATAATTAAATCTGTCAAAAGTTCTGACAGATAAGTGGCAACAACTTGGGTATTTTATGCCTTGCTCAAATGTCTAGATGTGTAATAAAAAAGGTAGATTGTCATTTGAAATAACAAAGTGATGACCCATTTCCGGTATAACCGGAAATGGTATCACTTCGAAAATATTTCACTCCAATTGGAAATCGCTAGTTATGGCCGCGTATAAAATTTCAGCTGGATATTGTAATTGGAACTTAAAAAGTTTGTTAACGGACAGTCCCGGTGGATATCCCTGTAAATACGGTACTAGAGGTTTTTAGGGTCGCTGATGACGATAAGCGAGTAAGTATGGACCCATCACGTGAAGTTCAGGGTCATTTCAAGTTCAAGCATAGAAAAAACCGTCGAAAAATCTGGAAAAAATTCATGGTTATGTATTTTATGTTTCCGAGACCAAATCCGTTGTTTGTTTGAATCCTCGACCTATTTCAGAGGTCATTTCAAGGTAAGTTCAAGAACCCATGAAGGAAATCTGAAATCACGGAAATACAGTCAAGTTGGCATGTCCGTAAACCCGAGTATATCGATTGCAGTTAATTTCACCAGAAGATACAAGGTGGAGGAACTAAGAGAACTAACTCTATTTGGAGAGGAAATTGTTCAGGCGAAGGAGGTGCAGTACTTGGGTGTTATTTTCAGGCTTGTCGTTCTGCCTCGGGAGAACTTGGGGACTAGGCCCAAAAAGGGTCTTGTGGCTGTACACAACGATTTTGAGACCTAGGTTAACGTATGGTGCAGCTGTATGGAAGTCTAGATGCAAACATCCGAAAGTGCTCTAGACCATCTGAAACGATTGATATCATTAGGACTCAAGGAAGCCAGCAAAACTGTGTTCAGGAGTTGTAAGTCTTGACCAGTGTGCAGGCTTTGGACCTGGAACTCAGGAAGGCGGCCTTCTTGTCAACTCTCAGGCAAGGAGCTGGAAAATGCTCCGATCTTTGGAATGAGGATATTGAGGCGGGTCTAGGAGTGGATGTACGTACTCTAGACTGCGACCGAAAACCAATCATATTAATACCCTCTTACCCTGGGCACGTATTCTAAGCTTCATACGGTCAAGGTAAAATTGTTCAAGTTAAAAAAACACCGTCTTAGCGGATAACGTTTTTATTTTATTTTGTATCGACAACTTTATTTCTTGACCGTCTCTCCTATGCTGTCTTAAATGAAAAAACCTTGCATTCACATTCAAGCTCACATATAAAACATAACAATTAGATAATCGCTACCCCAAAAGTAATTTTTCAGTTCTAGATATGAAAATGTCTCGATCCACCTAGCGGAGAAATGGTGATACAATGTTATGCAAAATTATTGACGATTTTTTCAGAAGTTTCTTCAAATGGCATTGATCTAGACCCTATAAAGCTTAGAAAACAGCAGATTGCGATTCTCGGAGGTTAATAAAATATGCATGATTCTTTTTCAGATTTCGTCCATGGGTTCTTGAACTAACCTTGAAATGAACCCTGAAATACGGATTTGGACTCCGAGATATAGAAAACATAACCCTGAATTTTTCCAGATTTTTTTGATGGTCTTTTCCATGCTTCACCTTGAAATAACCTTGAACTTGACGTGATCGGGTTAAACCAATCCGCTCATCGACCCCAAAAACCCCAAGTACCCTATATCGCGTGCAGTGTTCCCGCTTAGATCAAATGTTATCCTATGTAATCATTTCATGGTCAAATCATTCCTCACGAAATATACACTCCCCTCAAAAATTGTCGCATCACTATACTTTTACGACAATACTATATAAACTTTTAGGTTGTTAATTCAAAAGTCGCTTGGTAACTTTCAGAAGTGTAAAATAAGAAGATATCATTCAAAATAGATGAGTTTATGATGGAAAATATCAACAATTTTCGAGTTAATGAAAAATGAAAGATTTCTACCATATTCAAACATTCGCGATGAGACCAATCAACTAGCATCGAATGGTTACTAATCATTTTCAAAATCGAGTGTTTCCTCCCCGGGCCCTAATTACTGGCAGTATACGTCTCGGAAGCCCCTCCAACAAACTTTGGATGTACTCTTAAGTCACTGAGTTCCAAATTTCAGGAAGCAGATTTTCTAGTTGTTGGAGTGTTCTACAAGGCATTCTACATTGTTGAATTTGCCACCCAATGTTGTCCCAAACATGTTCTAAGGCCGAGCATTATCATGCATATAAATGAAGTTTTCGCCAAGCAATGGGCCAAAGGGTACATCATGGGGTTCAAGGATATCTGCGATGTATCTGGCCGCTGTCATTCTTCCATTATTCACTAGGACTAACTCAGTTCGACCATGGAAAGAAATATGTCCCCACAACATTACTGAGTCCCCTCCGAAGTTTTCGGTTTGCCGGATATTCCATTGATAATACCGTTCCCCAGGTCGTCTGTATACAGGCATGAGTCTATCATTTGATACTAGACAGAACCTGGACTCGTTGGAATAGAGAACATTCGACCATTCTGGAAAACCCCAATTTGCATGTTCCCTCACAAACTGAAGTCTTGCAACTCGATGTCTGGTGAGACGCGGGCCAGTAGAAGCCATCCTTGGTCTGATATCGTCTTCTCGGAGCCTGTTCCTAACATTCTCCAATGAAATATTCACATTTCTGGAAAGTGTAACTTCATTTTGTAGCATTCTAGCCCTACTGTGCCAAACTCTTAGTGCAGCTAAACGAAGCCAACGATCATCAACTGGTGTTGTTATCCGATTTCTTCCCTGTCTGGTCCTTCTTCCATATTCCCCTGTTTCGTGGTACCGATTAATTGCTCTAGAAATAGTGCTTTGTTTAATATTCAACAAGGTAGCCACGTAACGTTGGCTTCGCCCCTCCTCTAGAAGTGTTACAATTCTTACCACTTCATGATCACTCAAATAGCGTCCAGGACGTCCAGCAGCCATTACAATAAATACAAAGATTCGAAAATCAACAAGAACCACAGAAAACTTGTATTAATTCAGCGAGAAACCTGAAGAGAAATTGAATGAATACTGAGTCAAATAAACTTTTTCTTGTTTCAGATGTGTGATCATATGGAAACAAATGTTACTACATAGATAAGATTTTTTTCCCCTCCTAGTCCAAAAACATTGTTGACAAAGAAACTGCGATCGAGCTGCTTAATCGATTGTGGAACTCAGAATACCAGGTGATACGACAATTTTTGTGGTGTGTAGTTTATTTATATGTTTCGTAATCTTTCATTCGCCATAACAAACAAAAAAATGCGTTTAACCGAATTCGAACAACTGAAAGACAAAATTTTGAATTATTTCTATAACTCTTGAAAGATTAACAAAGCGTTACCACTTTTTTCTATGATGATGATACAACTCTTCAAGGAGCAAAATTAATCCAAATTTATTCATTTGAAGCTATCTGTCGTGATATTATAACTGATTTTCATAAGCGCAATTTTTCTTGAAAAACTAATTTACTATTCTTTTCGCTTTTTTCTTACCTTGTGTTACATTTAAAGCAATTACTAATAACGTAATGTTAATTTGCCAAAATATGGCCAAAATTAATAGTAAATTTTCGACGATTTTTCCGATACTTCTCGTGTATCCTCCAGTTGATATCGAAAGAGTAATCCATCGATAGATATTTCTAATATCTTCAATTAAATAATAACTATGCAAGCATTTCCTTTTCATTTGCTTAAAACCGTATTTTTCAATTTTAAGAAGATAAACCAGTTTATATATGATAATGTAAGACACTATGTTTTTGTTAAAAACAAAACCAATTCGAAATACTCAAACGATTTATTAAAAAGCCATATACTAAATAAAATTGTTTCAATCTCCTCATGAAAAGCGTTAGCGTTGAATTAGATATTTTGAAAACTAACGTATATAAGAACTTGGATAGTTGGCTAAATGATACACCATATTTTCTCAAATTTTAATGCAAGTGAGGGGTGAGGGAACTGAAGGAATCAAAGGGGATTATTGCGTATGTGCATGTTTATTTTCTGAATTATTTAAAAATGACATCATTACTGATTTCAATTATTATTAAATTCCATAAAACCAACTAGAATATTATTCACATTTCTCAACCAGAAAAAATAATCAAGAATTGTTGATTTTTCCAAGCAGTTCATTAAAATATCCGATGAAAGAAGACTGAATGAGAGATGAGCCCATTGGTTAATCAAAATTTTACCGATAGAATTTTAAATTGTTTTCAACATAGTTTTGTTCTAAACAAGTTTAAAAATAGTGCATTTCTGATTACACCAATGTATTTATGTTACTACTGGCAAGAATGTTTTCTGCAACATGAAGACTTCCGTCTCCTGGAATATATAGATACTTATTTTCGATGTCGAAAAACACCAACTAGAAGGAATTAACGTTGTTGTCTATAATATATTCGATAATGAAGTAACATTTGAAACAAATCGTGTGCGTAAATAATAAAAAGTGAAAATTTGATAAAATAAATACATTATTCACCCACTTAAGATACTCATGAAATAAATGAATTTACAATAATTTCAATCCAGATATGCTAACATTTGATTTAGATATTTCTAAATCATGCCTTAAACTCTGATTGACATTATCCTCTTATATTCAATTTTCGGTCTCTCCATTGGTTCATATGAATCTTCTTTTTCGAGAAAAATCATGTTATTATCTTTTTAATTTCAGATTTTCCTTGATTGACATCCAATGAGGAAAGCGTCATTATCTTTATCCAATTATTACAGTTTGTCCTGTGAACATTCAAGGTTGGTCTCTGACATCTTTAATCTTTCAAAATATTCACTCTCAAGAAAGTTGCATTAGAAGTACTGGGTTTTATCGGAGAATGATTATGATCAAACTTAATTTTCAAGTTGTTTCCAAAAGTCACCAATCTGGATTTGCATCTAGTTTTGTAGTACTGAGTGCATCTCCAGAGTGTTTTCTTATTTCTTTGAATATTCTTCTCGTATTTGTTTTCATCCAGAATTATTTTAGGATATTTCTTTCCAGCAACAACACGAATGTAACCTGAAAATAGTCTTGTGAAAATTCGAATTTTGCAAGTATAACTCACCATTCCATTGGGTAGAAATATGTTCCAATGAATAAAAAACAAGTACTGTGTTTTAAGGTCCAAGTGATGAAGAAATGTATGAGGAAAATTCTCACAAAATTTCTAAGGAATCGGTCAGATAGAACTTGAGATATCCAGTCATTCACCTTAACAAAAGGAGTTTTGAGAAAAACGCGTTTGAAGTTTGAGAAAGATTTCTAGTAGAATAACTCAGACAATAATATTTAATACTCATTTTGGATTGATCGGCGATCCCATATTCATAGATTGGACCTTCATCTTTCCCAAAATCGAGGTTTTGTGAAGTTCTTTCTTCTAAACGAGCTGTTCTGTCTGCTTTTGAAGCAGCAGAAGCTCGTAGTTCAAAGCGATTAGTCCTCGGCCGGCTTAGGTGCCGCGTCACAAAATCCGCTGTATCTCCCAAAATAATTTTGAAAAATCCTTTTAAGAGCATATTTTTGAAAGTCTAAGCTTTGAAAATATGCAAAAAAATTTTTAATTTTCTGAACCAGAATACCCCCTCAAAATGAAAATATGGAGAATCGCTCGGACCCGTCGATATCTGATTCGAAGGGGAACAATTTTTCCGATTTTTTCATTTGCGTAACTTCAATCCCCTACGGAGGGGAGTACAACCCCTTGATTTTGAATAGGTATAAAGGGTGATATCTCATATCTTATCGAGTACTATCTGAGCCTAAATTTTCGCTTCAAAATTTTCATCGTTAACGAAATGGCAGCTAAAAAAGTGTAAGACTACTTACTTTTGTGATTAGTATATTAAGAGCTAAAAATGGGCACCATTCACTTCCATGCTGTAAAGAACGCTTATGTTAAATTCACCTCGAGGTATGCAATGTTTACTTCTGTTGTACATATAATACGTTTTAGGGTATGCATTTTTACCTAATATGTTTTAAATATACTTCGAATATTCTTCTCTATTGGATGATGAATGGTCTAGTTGACAGAGCAATAAAACTTTCTCATTCAAAATATAGAAAACGTTTGAAGTATATTAGAAACATATTAGGTGAAAATTCATATCCTAGAACTTGACTACAACAGCGGATTGTCCCAACAAATAGATAGACGCTTAGAGAAGTACAACATAAGAGTAGGTCACAAGCCAAATAATTACACAAAAAATTTTTTCACTAATCTGAAACCACAGGTTGAAGCTAAGGATAAGTCGCACTGTATATATAGAATCAGCTGCCGAGAATGTGACTCCACATATATTGGAAATACCAAACAGTACTTGCATAGAAGAGTTTACGAGCATGAATATTCAATACGATCGAATAAAAACCAAACAGCTTTAGCCAAACATGGTATAGAAAATCTACACAATTTTAACTTTAAAAATACGGAGCTTTTTACTATTGAATTCAATGATTCGAAACGAAATATTCTTGAAATGATAGAAATTTAGAAAGAATCAAAGGCAGTAAACTCCAGGAAGGATGTTGATGGATTTATGAATAAATAAATATATAGATATATATATATATATATATATATATATATATATATATATATATATATAGCAATTTAATTTTTATTTGAAAATATATATATATATATATATATATATATATATATATATATATATATATATATATATATATATATATATAGGGGTTTTACCCCGACGAGTTGCCCATATATCTGTTCATGCAATCAAACTGATTTCATGAAAAATATAAATTCACCACCCGGTAATTAATACCATTGCCAGGCAATGATTATAATCAAAACATATCCTGGAGTAATTATATATTAGGATAACGTTAAATGTTATGAGAATATATCAATCTACCAGAATATATACATACTATAGCATCATCAGACAATGATATCAATGTACCAACGAGTAGTGTCAGAGGCTTTCTCCCGGAAAAATCCAGTGTACGGACCTTAGTCAAGTAACACTGAATGTTACTCATTAATAGTTTCCTTTGTGTGAAGTGGTGAACGATCGAATAGAATACTGCTCTGAATATAAATATGACAAAATTGTCAGTTAATTATATTACATTTATATAAACAAATAAATAAAATATGAAATGAGATTCTGAGCAGTATAAACTAAAGAGAAAACCTATGACTCTACCTCATTATTATTTTCGGAAAGAAACCTACGAAGAATATTACAAGATTTGATGACTGTTATCTTTTGTAACTGTTCAAACAAATTTTTCTTCAGACCCAAAATCTCAATACTTTTGTGAAGATTTCTAGGAATAACGCCTGTTGTAGAAATAATAATCGGTAGAATAAATATTTTCTTCATTTTCCACATTTTTTAATCTCGTCACCAAGCATCATATATTTAGAAATTTTTTCTTTGTATTTATTTTGTATATTATGTGTGTCGGGTATAGCAATATCAATTATATATGTTATTTGATTCTGTTTATCATTAAGAACGATATCTGGTCTATTGTGTTTTACAGCTCTGTTGCACAGAATTGTTTTATCAGAATAAAGTTTATATTTGTCATTTTCACAAATAATCTCAGGTTCATATTTTGAAATTTTTTCTTTTGGGAATTAGGTCATGTTTAATTCCTAGATTTAAGTGAATAATATTAGCGACGGCATTATGTCTTTCTAAATAATCTGTTGAAGCAAGGACTGAGCAAGATGATAATATATAAAAACTGTTTCTGAAGAACAGAAACATCTACGGCAAGAATCATCTATATTTTGTTTGATGATATGTTTTCTATAATTCCTTGTGAAAACAACCTGGTCCTGGATCGCAATTGCCAAGCCTTCTGTTTCAGCAAACAATTCTCCAGATACTAACCATTTATTCGATGCAATTTCATCAATATAATCATTTTTCAATTCTTTAGGTGCTTTCCGTGTAATTCCTTCTGCATCCAACTTTCTCTTTTAGAATGATCATCAAATATATCAAAATCTACCTTTTGCATTGTCAAGTTCAGAGGTGTAAGATTATAATCTGAAGCAACAACAATATCATGTAATTTACACGTTCTCTGTTTATCATGAAAATGGGAACGTAGATGAAAAATCTGTTTACTATGAAGATTATTCAAATCAATTAATCCACGACCTCCAAGATGTCTAGGTAGTGTAACTCTCTGAACAGCTGACTTTGGGTGGTGCTTATGATATTTACAGAGCATTTTCCTCGTTTGACATTGTAATTCATTTAGATAGGTTTTAGACCATTTAATAATTCCAAAAGAAGATGTAAGAATAGGAACAGCATAGGAGTTGATAGCTCTGAAAAGGTTTTTACTAGTTAAATAACTCTTGATGATAATTCTTAGTCTTTTGTAATATGAACTTCTAATAATTTCTTTAGTGCTGCTATGGTTAATTGTCTTCTCTTGACAAAATCCAAGATATTTATATGTATCTCCTTGATGCATTGGCTCGATTTCGATATTGGAAATCTTTATATAATCAGAGGTGATCTTTCCTTTTCAATAGAAAGATTTTTACATTTTGGAAGCCCAAATTTCATATGAATATCATTGGAATAGTTGAAAGTAATCTCAAGTAGACTTTTAAATGAGATCTGGTTCCGGCATATAATTTAATATCATCTAAATAAATTAAGTGACTTAATTTGAATTCAGTTAATAAACTCTTTATTTTGAAGCCGAAACTAGTAGCATTTAATTCATGAGATAATGGATTGAGGCAAAGACAATACCAAAGAGCACTTAAAGAATCACCTTGAAAAATGCCTCTTTTGATTGGAATTACTTCGGATTTTAACGATTGTTTTGAAATATTTAAATGAAGATTGGTTCTCCAATTTTCATTACGAATTCAAGAAAATGACGAAGTGTCTTATCAATTTTATAAATTTCCAAAATTTCTTGAAGCCATGAATGGGAGAACTATCAAAAGCCTTTTGGTAATCAATGAAGGCTGTATGAATATTTCTCTTCTTAGTTTGAGCTTGATTCAAAGCAACAGAATCAATTACAAGTTGCTCTTTAGTACCAAGGTGTTTTTTACATCTTTTTGATGTTCGGAAAGAATATTATAATTCTCCAAATGTGCATAAATTTTTGGGTAATACATGCAGTTAGAATTTTATATATTGTTGGAAGGCAAGTAATTGGTCTATATTGAGACGGATCAATAGTATTATCACTTTTCGGTTTTAAATAAGTAATTCCTTGTGTGAAAAATAAAGGAGTAGCTGAGGGTTCTTTATTATAAATGAAAATATTCAGCCAATTTTTCATGAACGCAAGAGAATTTCTTGAACCAAAAGTTATGAATACCATCAACACCTGGAGATTTCCAATTTTTGTGTGTTTAATAACTGATGTTATATCTTCGTTTGAAAATTTTTCAAATTGCATGCATTCTATTTTAGAAAATCGAGACCTTTCATTTAAAATCCAACTTGCATTGGAATTATGTTGCCTTGGCACTGCCCAAATTGAAGACCAATAATCAGTTAAAATATCAATTTTAGGAACTCCATTTCCAGAAATATTTTCATTTGAACCTGAAATAAATTTGTAAAAATGTTTTTCATTATTTTTGAATAGTTTGTTTTGGAATTTTCTATCTGAATTTATTTTATATTCACGTAGTCTAATGGAGTATACTGAAAGTTTTGTTTTAAAGTATCGATGTATTCTATCAATTGTTCATTACTTATCTCATTATTTTTATGGGTTTTATATTGGAGGAATATTTTTCCAATATGTGCCATAAGTTTTTTGATCGATTACCTCTGGAATATTAAGTCAATCTTCCTAAATCACATCTGATAGAAGAAATTTTACCTTCTAACCTTTTTTGCCATGAAGGTTTTTTCTTGATATTATAATTAGATCCAAAATTTTCTAATTTGTATCCAGAATGTTTAACTACTGTAATAGCGGCACAATATATAATCAGATGAAGTGTATAGATATTCATTACTTTAACAAGTTGCTTTGGAAGAATATTCTCATTAAGCTCGTTTATACAATCGAAAATTTTCTTTGAATAATGAATTTTAGGAAGTTTAGGTCTTAAAGTTGGGTCAATATTTTCAAATAAATTCATTTGATTGAGAAATAAATTTTCTATATCTTTGTTATCATTATTTTTAGATGAATTTTCTGATTTATTTTCGATGCTTTTCATGAATGGGACTAGGTTTTCATCTGAAACTTCAAAATTTAAATGTTCTTCTTGTTGAATGTTGTTTTTAATTGATTTTAATTCTGATTCAGATATAAAGTTTCTATTTTCAATATACCGTCTTTGATTCGCAATGCTTTGTTCTGAAATACAGCAATTGGGAATTTTTCTTTGAACATATTATATAGTTTAGACATATACCCTTTTTATTTGTTCCATTATTTGTTATTTTGTAATAACAAAACATAATGAATTTATTCATTTCATACGTCCATTTCATGCGTTTTATTTTTTATTAATTTTGTGAAGATCTGAATTAGGTGATGAAGTTATGATAAGATTAGAGGAACAAGGTGATTCTACATGATTTTGAAAACAGTCATCAAAACTTTTGTTGTTCGAAGAATAGACAGAACAAGTAGAAATGTCAGAACCCTTAGATTTACTTCGTGTATGATATGAATGTATAGTTTTCAAAATATTATTCCTACCTTCATTTAAGTTGTTTACCTTATCATCATATTCATGATCAACGGGCCCAGAAATAATTTTCTTTGCAACGTTACCTGAATCAGATGATATGAAAGTTTGAGAATCTGATGGTCCTGCATCTAAACGATCTTGAGTGCAGATTTTGAAGTTCTTCTCCAAGAAATATCTATATATATATATATATATATATATATATATATATATATATATATATATATATATATATATATATATATATATATATATATATATATACAGGGTGCTTCAACGAAAAAACTAGACAGAGGCTATATCTACCAAGATATTCAAGGGGACATCTTTTGGGGTACCAAACTTGCCTGAAATATCAACCCCCTGAGCGGGGGTTGCAATGTTGAACATTTTGGATAGGAAAGATGGGTCGAGTGATGACTCAAAAGAAAGGTGGTATCTGTCTACATCGCCTTGAACAAATTTCCATTTTTAATTGAAAACTGTAAAATGTAAAAGATACAGGTTGAGAAACTGAAAGATAGGAAGACTATCTCCTGAGACTATTCAAGTTTCAGTGAGGTAAAATGGAACAGATCCATGCTGATCAATGGCAGTCATCATAAAGTACCATCCTCATCTCGAATTTCAACCCCTAGAGCAGGGGTGACCACCCTTGAAAATTTGGAAGAGGGTCGATGGGTCGAGTGATACCACGAAAGAAAGGTATTATCTTTGTCTGCATCCGCGTGAACAAATTTTCATTTTTGATTGAAAACTGTAGAAGATACAGAGTGAGCTACTGAAAAATAGAGGAGACTATCTATCGCCCTGAGCTATTCAAGTATTAGTGCAAAAAACAGATTCATTCCAGATCAAAGGCAAGGGATCTTTGATCTAAATGAGTCTATTCCAGTTTGTCGCTCTAATAGTCCAATAGTCTTGGGGCGATAGTCTTCTCTATTTTTCAGTGGCTCACTCTGTATCTTCTACAGTTTTCAATCAAAAATGAAAATTCGTTCACGCGGATTCACATTGAATTATTATTGATGCTCTAAATATTTGATTTCATTATTTTATTAAATATATATATATATATATATATATATATATATATATATATATATATATATATATATATATATATATATATATATATATATATATATATATATTATTTATTTATTCATAAATCCATCAACATCCTTCCTGGAGTTTACTGCCTTTGATTCTTTCTAAATTTCTATCATTTCAAGAATATTTCGTTTCGAATCATTGAATTCAATAGTAAAAGCTCCGTATTTTTAAAGTTAAAATTGTGTAGATTTTCTATACCATGTTTGGCTAAAGCTGTTTGGTTTTTATTCGATCGTATTGAATATTCATGCTCGTAAACTCTTCTATGCAAGTACTGTTTGGTATTTCCAATATATGTGGAGTAACATTCTTGGCAGCTGATTCTATATATACAGAGCGACTTATCCTTAGCTTCAACCTGTGGTTTCAGATTAGTGAAAAAATTTTTGTGTAATTATTTGGCTTGTGACCTACTCTTATGTTGTACTTCTCTAAGCGTCTATCTATTTGTTGGGACAATCCGCTGTTGTAGTCAAGTCCTATGTATTTAAATTCGCCATCGTTCTTTTTTTTTCTCCAGAGTTGTATATTTGATGTTTTCTTTTCTTGATAAGTGGTTTATAATACGTTCTAGGATATGAATTTTCACCTAATATGTTTCTAATATACTTCAAACGTTTTCTCTATATTTTGAATGAGAAAGTTTTATTGCTCTGTCAACTAGACCATTTATCATCCAATAGAGAAGAATATTCGAAGTATATTAAAAACATATTAGGTAAAATGCATACCCTAAAACGTATTATATGTACAACAGAAGTAAACATTGCATACCTCGAGGTGAATTTAACATAAGCGTTCTTTACAGCATGGAAGTGAATGGTACCCATTTTTAGCTCTTAATATACTAATCACAAAAGTAAGTAGTCTTATACTTTTTTAGCTGCCATTTCGTTAACGATGAAAATTTTCAAGCGAAAATTTAGGCTCAGATAGTACTCGATAAGATATGAGATATCGCATCACCCCTTATACCTATTCAAAATCAAGGGGTTGTACTCACCTCCTTAGGGGATTGAAGTTACGCGAATGAAAAAATCGGAAAAATTGTTCCCCTTCGAATCAGATATCGACGGGTCCGAGCGATTCTCCATATTTTCATTTTGAGGGGGTATTCTGGTTCAGAAAATTAAAAAATTTTTTTGCATATTTTCAAAGCTTAGACTTTCAAAAATTTGCTCTTAAAAGGATTTTTCAAAATTATTTTGGGAGATACAGCGGATTTTGTGACGCGGCACCTAAGTCGGCCGAGGACTAATCGCTTTGAACTACGAGCTTCTGCTGCTTCAAAAGCAGACAGAACAGCTCGTTTAGAAGAAAGAACTTCACAAAACCTCGATTTTGGGAAAGATGAAGGTCCAATCTATGAATATGGGATCGCCGATCAATCCAAAATGAGTATTAAATATTATTGTCTGAGTTATTCTACTAGAAATCTTTCTCAAACTTCAAACGCGTTTTTCTCAAAACTCCTTTTGTTAAGGTGAATGACTGGATATCTCAAGTTCTATCTGACCGATTCCTTAGAAATTTTGTGAGAATTTTCCTCATACATTTCTTCATCACTTGGACCTTGGATTTCGAGAAATTTTAATTCCAAGTATTTTTGGAACAATTCGTTGAGGTCGAAAAACCGGGTTAGGTTAGGTTAGGTTAAATATATATATATATATATATATATATATATATATATATATATATATATATATATATATATATATATATATATATATATATATATATATATATATATATATATATATATATATATTGGGAATTACATCAGGATGATGTTTTTTAACTTTAATATATTGCAACCAAGAAAAATTGTATTGGCCCAAATTAAGAAAGACGTTCAAAATTATATTTATTTATGTGAAATATGCCAATAGAATAAATATGAACTCTAACCCGATTGATCTTGAAAAATATTCCACTCTGAGACAAACCATTTGTACATTTATACACCAATTATACTTCTACCCTTGAGCAAACAACAAGCTTGACTATAATAGACTCTTCCTCAAGATTTGAACAATGCTATCCAATGTAAAAAAGAACCACCATCGAATAAATTAATAATTTTCATGAGCCATTTTGAAATTCCCGAAAAAACACCTCCGATAACAGAACGGAACTAAAAAACAAAACATCACAAGATTTTGCTGATATCCATAAAATCGAATTACATTATATTACAAACTATAATCCCAACTCAAACACAATCGAGAGATTTTATTCTACCTTAATTGACCAATTACGATGTTCAGACAAGCAGAAATTTATTCGCTTTCAAGAAGAACTTCCCAACTATTTCAACCCACAATAGTGCAGTACATTCTTCATTAAAATATACCCTGATCCAAATCATAGAAGGAGATTTACATTATGCTATACCCTTGAGAAAACGCACGACCAAAAAGTAACAGACTACATTAAAAATTATTGAGATAATTTTAACGAAATTGCATAAGTAGTGAAATTAGCCCATAAAAAAATGAAAACTCCTGCTCCAGCTAAATTGAATCTATGATATAAGATAACCCCCATTCAAATATTAAGTAATATTAAGATTAAAAACCCTCAAACGCAAAGCGTTTATCATATATCAAGCATTAAAAATCGCAAACAATAATCTTGTTTTATCGTTACAGGTGTTTCGACATTGACTGTATATAGCAAGAATCCTTGTAACTACCCTAGTTCTACGCACTCTCATTTCTGCAGACATTCAAGAAATGAAAAAGCCTTATATTTCATTAAAACATCTCAAAGATGCCTATGTTATTGCATCTCCAGAAAAGCTTTTTAGAAAACATTATGATCATTGCAACTTCGCCTGTAATTAGCAATATTCAAAAGTAGCTTCAAAACTTTCAAGCGAAATTACTTATCATATCAGAACTTGATTTATCCTATGCACATAAAACGTGGTTTAGTTAACTTAGGAGGAACACTTTCAAAATTTCTCTTCGGAACGCTGGATACCGATGATGAAGCAACCTACCTACAATATTTTCAAGCAATCACAGCTACTGAGCATATTATTCTTAAAAATCAAAACAAAATTCTTCAATGCCAAAGCAATATGTTGAAACGATTTTCTTTCAAATAAAGTGTTAGTGTTCATTTTCAATTGGTTTATTGGGCCAACTTGCTCAATCTAGAATTTAATTAGTTAGTTTTCATTTCTTCATCCAGAATTTGGATGAGTTTGATGAAATAATTTGATTTCCAAGTGGCATAGGTAGAAGTTATTTCTCATTTTGTATAGGTGCTAATGTATTTTCTTAAGATAAATTCGAGCTTGCTCGAAATTTCAGGAATACCTAACTGGGGTTAAGTGTAAGAATGAACCAAGGACTCAGTTTTAGTGTTTCTCCTTACCATCACTGTAAATACCGCTTGCGGTAACATATCCTGAATAAAGGCCATAATATACCACCATTCAGAAATTGCAGCTAATATCAGCTCTGAGCTACCTTTTGATATCTTGTACGTACATATTGTTTTTATTTATATTATAGTGTATTACAGTTCCTTAACACAACAATCTATACTATGTACCATTAACATAAGTTATCAATACAGTTGCTATTATTATTATTATTATTTTTTCGTGGACTTATGCACTATCTCAGCTGTTAGTTGGATATAATTTACCTTTCCCAGATTCAGCAATCAAAGGGAATAGGCTCGATTACAATATACTTGACATGCATTTCCTAGCTATCCTACATGTATTAAAAATTACAGCTTTTTGCATTTCTATATAGGTATTATTATGCAATTCTAATTTCTCAAGGCTATCATGCAAAGTTTTGGGTATTAACCCAGTCGGGGATACGATGACAGGAACAAAATCTATTTTATCCAGGTGCCACATCTGCTTGATTTCTATAGCAATGTCTGTGTATTTGGACATTTTCTCCTGGAACTTGTTCAGCACTTTGTTATTATTCGGCATGGCGACATCCATCAGCATTGCTGTTCTGGCTCTCTTATCATACATCACTATGTCCGGCCTATTATTCGTCACCATTCTGTCAGTGATAACCGGCCTATCGTAGTAAAATCTGAAGAGTCATTTTCCAATACGGGCGCCGGTTGATACTTGTAATATGGCTGGAAGGTATTCAGAAGTCCGTACTTGTGTGCAAGTTTCTGATGGATAATGTTGCACACTTGATTATGCCTGTGAAGATAGTCCGTATTGACCAGTTGTTCACAACCGGACATAATATGCTGTATAGTCTCCCGTCTTATATGGCATTTTCTGCACTTATCTGTTTCTAATGTTCCGTCCTTGTTAATAATTTTTTTGTAGTTGTTTGTAGCGATCACTTGGTCTTGAATGGAAATAAGGAATCCTTCTGGTTCAGCGGATAATTCTCCTTTCATCAACCATTTGTTGGAGGCTTCTGTCGATGTGTGGTTGATTAATCTCATGGTGATGTCTTGTTTTTCAGTATCTGATAGGAACGGTAGATTGATTAGATCATCTCTGATAGCAAGATTTAGAGGTGTATATCCCTTATCAGCCAACGATACCACACTATGGAGGTCAGAAGTAAGAGTTTCTGCAGAAGAATTCTCGGAAATTTTTATCTGTTTGGTATTATTATTATTATAATTATGAAAGATGAATCATTCAATCGATTCGCTTAAAAACTGACTATCTTTTCCAAGTCAAATTAATGATTTTACAAACAACAGAAATCGAACTTTTACTAATAAAACTTGAAAATGCCATAAGCTTCGGAAGACTCAACTTATTCCATGAAATTACCCTTGAAAACTTCTATTGGTATTCTTGAAAATACTAATAGGAAATTTTTCAAATTTAAGTATTTATTACCAGTTAATATTCCTTATTTCAGTCCCTTTGATTGGCTTAGAAAGCTATAAACTTTATAACATGTATGATATCCCTTGTAAAACATATCCTGACCTCAATTACCTTCTTTGCTCTTGAGACGAACAAAGAAATGAAATGGAAAACCACTACTCTACATCAAATTGACGATTTTTATATCATACGCCAAAAAGACTTGGTGCTACCACCCGAAGGCCAAAAACCACTTTTGAAAGAATTAAAAGAAGAATGTCCTGATATTAGAAAACCGTTAAAACGGATGTTTATCAATTGGAAGACAAACCTATCATTCCCAAAATAATACCCGGATATTCGAAACCTGTGAAAATATAACTAAACGTATTAAAATCCCCATGATAAGCCGTTTAATAAGTACTTATATAATCTCCAATGGAAGAAAACGAATATACTCTCCAATAACTTTGACCCTCAAGCGAAGTATTGATTTATTACCTATGAAACCTCAAAAGATGAAAATCATCAACGAAGAGAAACTGTCACTGGAAGAAATCTCGCCGTTACAAGGTTTATATACTTGGGCACCCCATCCAACAATTTTTATCTACTTTCCAAAGTTGATTATCTGTGTGTAAAATTTCAAACTGAGAGTCGAAAAAATTATTATTTTCTAGGAGATGATTCGCGTAATTTGAATCTGATTTTTTATTTGAAAAACTGCGTTTATGTTCCGATATTCTAATGTCGAAATTTCTATGTGTTCTACCAATGTAGAAATTATTACAGTCATTGCAATTCAATCTATAACACCTGAATTATTATTCTTATCTGATTTGGTTTTATTGTTTTTATATATCTGCCGAAGATATTATTAATTTGGAAAGCTATGTTGAAATTATTTCTAGTCAAGAATGATTTCAGTTACTCACTTGTAATACCAACGTAAGTTAAGGTGTTGAATTTTTGTTTCAATTTATCCATAGGGTAAACTTCATTCAATGCGATTCTTCTTTGTTTTTATCCAAAATATTATCATTTTGGGATTATAACCATTATTTTTAGCTATTTGTTTAATCGAATTCAATTCTTTGTTGAAATTTGCTGGAGATAACAAGATACCAATCAATCTATGAATAAAACTGTTGAATGCTGACATTTTATGTTGATACGGATGACACGACGAGTTATGTATAATAATATCTTTCTGTATGTGACGGCTTATGGTATCGTAATCTACCATTCTTTTGCTTTTTCACCAGTGACTGGAGGCAAATTTCACTGAAAAGCTTCCAAGCTCTTGTAATGTTTCTATTTCACATAAATAGATATATATATATATATATATATATATATATATATATATATATATATATATATATATATATATATATATATATATATATATATATATATATATATATATATATATATAATGTATTTTTTCTCTGACAACAATCGAACTTGGTGCTGTTGAATGGCTGCCTTGAAATATAATAAAGTATTTCATTTTTCAAGAGATGATACCAGGGCTGTAACTTGAGTGTTGCTTGGGACCTATTAGATTTTTGATGCATAATAAAATAAAAAAAGTTACTATGTTTTAACTATCACTAATTTATTGATGTAAAGAATGAAGTCTACCTGGTCGTTAAGGAACTTAACCCTTTCCACCCTAGATGCCTTGGAAACTTCCATCGATTCAAAGAAATCGAGTTTATGAGATTTATCACAGGAATGAAGAATTTTTAGCTGTTGAAGTTCTGGAAAAGGATGACATTCATTCAGACAATGTGCAGCTAAAGCTGAATCATATTTCTGATATAGGAATGACCGGAAATGCTCTTTGTATCTTGCCTTGAAAGAGCGCCCTGTTGTGTTCTATATAAAAGGAATTGCACTCAGAACATATTCATTGGTATACTCCTGATTTTTCGAATTTATGGGTTTTATCTTTTGTGTTGAAAAGCAGGCCTGACAATTTGCGAACTGGTTTGAATGCAATATGAACTTTTTTACTACCAGACAAAACTCTAGCAACCTGTTCTGACGTCTTCCCAAAATATGTTAGAGACATAAATTTTTTCGGGCTTTTCTCTCTTGGATTGGGGATATATCATGTCCTCCCCCTACCCCCAAACCCCCCAATCCAACGAGAAAAGCCCGAAAAATTTATGTCTCTAACATATTTCGGGAAGACGTCAGAACAGGTTGCTAGAGTTTTGTCTGATAGTAAAAAGAAATTGTGTGATAGTAAAAAAAAAATTGCATTCAAACCAGTTAGCATATTGTCAGGCCTGCTTTTCAACACAAAAGATATAACCGATAAATTCGAAAAATCAGGAATATACCAATTAACATATTCTGAGTGCAATTCCTTTTATATAGGTCAAACAGGACGCTCTTTCGAGGCAAGATCAAAGAACATTTCCGGTCATTCCTATATTAGAAATGTGATTCAGCTTTAGCTGCACATTGTCTGAATGAATGTCATCATTTTCCAGAATTTCAACAGCGAAAAATTTTTCATTCCTGTGATAATTCTTATAAACTCAATTTCTTTGAATCGATGGAAATTTCCAAAGCATCTAGGATAGAAAGGGTTAAGCTCCTTAACGACTTGGTAAACTTAATTACCTAGAATCACCATTATTGAAGTTACTGTGACCTCTACTAGCATTTTATTGATGTTGATTCCTGTATTGTACATTAGTATTCAGTTTTCATCAGCTTGTTGTTGATAATGGACGTATGTCCGAAACCGGTCCAACCAATGTAAATTTTTTCATTCTTTACATTATAAATTAGTGATAGTTAAAACATAGTAACTTTTTTATTTCATTATTCATTATGAATATCAACTATCACGTAGTTCAGACTTCATCGATCAATTATTTATTAGATTTTTATGTTGAAGGAGGAGTACCCATGTTTCTCTTCATGAAAATTCAATATTATCTACGAAGAAAATCATGTACCAACCAATAGTATTCGATTACATAAAATTGTTGAAAGTCCACAGCCCAATACGAACACACTGTATAATATTCCGACATATTAATTTTTTGTGTTGAAAACTTGAAGTTGATATTAGTCGTATATTAGTCAGGTTTTTTCTGAAATGATTGTGGCGACAGATATTTGCCACTTCGTCAAAATATTATCTCTGTTGCAAAAAAACAAAACTACGAAAAGCTCACAAACCCTTAGATCCAATACAAAGCATTTTACATGATTTCAGACTAGAATTCTACGAAATTCATTATATAATAATAAACTAAATGAGTCATATTCGACATATTTTTTATGAGATTCTCTATTCTTCTGACCAACCACCAAATTTCATTGCGATAAGTAATTCAGTTCTCCAAATATTTCGGTTGTCCGGTCTCGCTGGCCAGTTCTCACAAAATGCATATATACCAGAATAAAACTACGTTTTCATACATTCATAAACAATCCTGGTTGATCAAATCACAAGAAATAATGTGGAGATATTTTATTCATGAAAATATCATTCATAAAATGTGCAGAAAATTGATTTAAGAAAACTGATGATTTATTCTAATATATCTACTCTTAATTGTGTTGCCTTTTCAATATTTGGATCCATAGGTTCATGGTTATGTTTCGATTTAATTCTCAGTTTGTTTTTAAAGGTGATCAATCTTGCCCCACATTTGGTTTTATAGTATTGAGAACAGCGCCAAAAATTGCCATGATTACTTCTTCCAGTCTTCTCATATTCATCTTTGTTCAGAATTATCTTTGGATGTTTTTTGCCGGGAACTACATGGATTATACCTAAAATAATTTTGCTGGAATGTTATTGCAATGGTTGTGTATGACATAGACCTCCATTCATAACATTTTAATAGGACACTGATGACTGGATGTTGAATCAACACAACTGTCATTTTATACCAGATTTATGCCTTTCATTTTAGCCTTTGCAAAAGTTACGCCGTCTTCTTGGCATCGACTTTCATATGTGTTTGTGGATAAAATTGATTTAACACAATTTTGCAAATAAGAGCGAAATAAACCTTTAGGAATGGCACGAACGTTTCAGAAGTGGATGTAAAACCACCGATGTCAAAATGTAAGAAATACAAGATATCCAATAAAAATAAGTACCATTAAATAGTTACCGAATTTGGTGTTGATTTGACACCATTTCTATTGTTACAAACAGCCTAATCAAGTCAAAAATATTATATAATAGCATTTTTCTATACAACGTAGGCCATAAAATACCATAAAATAAACCAATACATTTGAATTGTGGAGGCCGTTACTTGATGTAGATCCATGATATAAATGAGATAAAAAACACAAGGTTTAACTTCAATCTACACTTTATTTGAAAAAATTCGACGACGTTTCGCTGACACTGCAGCTTTATCAAGAATGACAAACAGAATGAAGAGTATGGTATTATAAACAAATCGTAGAACAAGTTGGATGAATAACAGGAAAAACCCACACCGAACCATTGTACAGTTAGTATGAAAGGTAATTAAAAACTAATTAAACAAGTTGAGTAGGGGAGAATAATTCACATCTACCTGCTCATTCAAAAGCTTGTCTGAATGTTTGTATCTATTTATTTCTAATGCTTCTAGGAGATCAAATTTTGAACTTTTGACTTTATATGTAATATTTCAAAGTTTTTATTGAATGAATGGTTTTCTTTTATTAAGTGGTTTGAATAATTTGAATCAGATTTATTTTTATCGAAGCTACGTTTATGTTTAGATGTTCTTATGCCAACACTCCTATAGGTCCTACCGATATAAATTTTATCACAAGAACCGCAATTGAGTTTATAGATTCCTGATTTACTTGATTTTCAACACGAGATTTATTATTTTTAATATGTTTACCTAAGTTATTAGAAGTTTTGAAAGTTATATTAAGATTTTGTTCGACGAGAAAGGATTTAATATTTGTACTTGCAGAACCGCAGAATATTAAATCTTAATATAACTTTCAAAACTTCTAATTACTCAGGTAAACATATTAAAATAATAAATCTCGTGTTGAAAAATCAAGTAAATCAGGAATCTATAAACTCAATTGCGGTTCTTGTGATAAAATTTATATCGGTAGGACCTATAGGAGTTTTGGCATAAGAACATCTGAACATAAACGTAGCTTCGATAAAATAAATCTGATTCAAATTATTCAAACCACTTAATAAAAGAAAACCATTCATTCAATAAAAACTTTGACATATTACAAATAAAATCAAAAGTTTAAAATTAGATCTCCTATAAGCATTAGAAATAAATAGATACAAACATTCGGACAAGCTTTTGAATGAGCAGGTAGATGTGAATTATTCACCCTACTTAACTTATTTAATTAGTTTTAATTACCTTTCATACTAACTGTACAATGGCTCGGAGTGGGGTTTTCCTGTTATTCATCCAACTTGTTCTACGATTTGTTTATAATACCATACTCTTCATTCTGTTTGTCATTCTTGATAAAGCTGCAGTGTCAGCGAAACGTCGTCGAATTTTTTCCAATAAAGTGTAGATTAAAGTTAAACCTTGTGTTTTTTATCTCATTTACACCAATACAAATCAAGTTTGTGGAAGATTTTGCAAATATCCTGTGTTCTAAACAACTCAAGAGGATTGATATTCTCAATTAACCATCTTTTCTCTGTTGATTCGATAGAAAAAGATTCTCTAAACGAATCCAACTAACTTATTTGAGGTTTCTTAACTACTACTAAAATTCAGAAAATTTTCGGGAAAAAAATATGTCTCTTCGGTAGAATTAAGGCGTAACAAATGTTAAAAGTTGTTCAAAAAACAAAATATGTCATTAGAAATGACAAAGTTGCATTCAACTTTCGGTGTAACCAGAAGTGCCTCGATTGTGTGATATTTTCCACAAATTTTTCATCACAACTTGGGACCTTTTAAAAAATTTTAGAATTTTACTACCATTATAACTGAAAAATATTCGTATGGGCCACTTCTGGGAATCACTCTGATATATAGACTACAGAATCAGCGACAAAATACAAAAAGATTAAGTTACTTTTATTTCTACGTACAAAAAACAAATGAATCTCAGTCACTAGAGACTTCTAGTGAGGAAGCTTTATTGACATAAAAGTACTTTCACAATATATTTAAAGAAGAGAAGGCTTCCTTTGATCTTCATAACTCAGATGAACCTTCAAAGGAGTAGCAGAATTGATATTAGGATTGACAGGATCGTGATTATGTCCAGATCTTATCTTAACTTTATTCTTAAAAGTAATCAACCTGGAACTGCATCTGGTTTTATAATATTGGGTGCATCGCCATAAATTCCCATGATTTCTGCTGCCAGTTTTTTCATACTCATCCATGTTCAGAATAATTTTAGGATATTTTTTACCAGGAATCACATGAATCAAACCTGAAAATAATAGTTTTAAAACTGTTTTATTTCAAATTAGTCGCATCAACCACTATTAGTGGAAAATATACTACATACAAAATGCAAGATATAATAAGTAGTTTCCTTCTACAATTTTTTTGTACAGGTTTCTTTTTCAAAGAAATTTAGTGTTCTTCCTTATCTAGTTCGTTCAACGATTTATTTAGGATACTCGCACAAGATATGTGTATTTGGACACCACAAGTTTTGCCAATATCAGGTGGTTCACACTTTATAAGGTGACCGTGTATCAATGCTGTGTGGCCTATCCTTAAGCGATTTACTTTTACTTGGTCTCTATTATTATCGGTCGAGGAAGTTTGGAAGTCAAAATAAGTACTACAGACTTGAGCTGCGTGTTTATGGAGTTGCAGATATTGCCAGTTTAAGCTTGAAACTATTTATTTATATTATTTCGCTCATTCTTGTCTGTCTGGATAATTTTCAGTAGTATTCTAAAAAGCTAAACGTTTGAAACTCTGCAGTGTAAATCAATTGTGTTGAACGATTGTTACTTTTTATATATAGAAATAAATAACAAATGCAAACCTCATAAAGAGTTCAAGTTTTTCGATAAATATCCTCATAAATTTTGCATATTTTCCAAAGAGTGCCCATAAATTGTTACAAACATTTTCGAATGCCCAACCAGTAAGTTATACAGAGTGATTCACAAGTGATCGTGCATAGCTCAACTATCGTTACAGTACACCTAGGGGACTTCGAATAGGAATGCCAAATAACGCTATTCGTTTTCGATATACAGGCTGTTTTCTGGGTTTGGATTGAATTTTCTAATCGCAATAACTCTTGAATTTCGTTAATATTTCGTACCACAAATAACATGACTGATGTTAACAATACTGTTTGTAGACAAAAATCAAATGCTAGGGCCCGCTGAAAAATTGAGTTTTTTCCTCGAAGTAACTAAACAAACACCCTGTACATGAATTTTCGAGAATTCTTGCACACGATCGTAATCAGCAAGAAGACAAGTGACAAGAGTACCTCTCGGCGTGCAGTGTTTGCTTTTATTAATTCAGTGAAATTTGCGGAAATGCACTCACATACACTCGGAGGCAAAATTAGCGAAACACTCGAAAATTTAACCAAATTCGAAGTCCGATATTTTTCCTAATTCTCAACCGGTTTAGATGATTTTTTCGGCAAGTTATAGATCAACTCTTCTGCTTTGTACAAATAGTAAGAGAAAACAGAAAAATTTGAAAAAAATTTGATACGGGGGCGAAACTAAAAGTGTTTTTTTTTCAAAAATTCGTAACACCCTGTGGAATTTCGTGGTCCCAGTTGAAACGTACAATATCAAAGTCTGTCAAGACACATCTTCCTACAGTAACGCCCTTCTTGTTTTATGCATTTATCTCTATTTTTACAAGAGATATCCAATTTGAAGCGAAAAGTCACAAATTTCAAGAATTTATTTTTAATCTTGCGTAGGTGCATAACATCGGAGCTTAGCCAAAAAATAAAATCAAAATTAGAGAAGCGGAAATCTAACGAAATGATAATTTTTGAAATTCACTGGCCAATTTCACGCTCCGGGAGAACTCGAAGTACACTGGAAAAATCGTTGATTTTGCACATTTATTTTTGAATTTTTTGTGTGACACTCTACAATAATTATTATTCCTGTCCAAAATTGAGAGCAGGTGTGTATCCTGGCGATACACTCGTGAAATGAAATGAACATGATGACCCACAAAAAAAATTTGATTTTAGTAGCGAGTATGAGCCACACCATATACAAAAAAACGTCATATACAAAAAACGTGTTGTATTTCATATTTGATAAAAAAGATGTGCACATGTGTAAATGAAAAGTTTTATCAATGGTCCCAGAATTCGGTTGTGTATTTTAATACCTACCGACTGTTATCTCCTATGAATCCCTAATTTTCACCAAATTAACCAAATTGTCATCAATAACTAATGCAATTCGAACATAAAAACCGCAAACGACAATTTCGACACGCCTGAGTGATAATAAGAAAATTCCAAATTGATAGACGAGTTTTAATAACAATTTCTTAATTCAATGGAATTTCCCCAAAATGGTGATTTTCCACTTGAAATTAAATATATTTTGCAAAAATAGAGATAAACGCATGAAACAAGAAGGGCGTTACTGTAGGAAGATGTGTCTTGACAGACCATGATATTGTACGTTTCAACTCGGACCACGAAATTCCACAGGGTGTTACGAATTTTTGACAAAAAAAACACTTTTAGTTTTGCCCCAGTATGAAAGTTTTTTCAAATTTTTTTGTTTTCTCTTATAATTTCTACAAATCAGAGGAGTTGATCTATAACTTGCCCAACAAATCATCTAAATCGGTTGAGAATTAGGAAAAATATCGAACTTCGAATTTGGTTAAATTTTCGAGTGTTCGGCTAATTTTGCCTTCGAGTGAAGAAGTTGTTGTTGAGGTATTAACACTTCATTAGGCACTAATGAAAGTTTCACAAATTTGTGGATTTATAATAGCACTATTTCACTCAGTTTTTGAAACTTTAATCGGAACTAATTATCATCGAGTGTACACATCGACTGTTAGGACCGGGAGCTTGGATAATAATTGTTTCCGAGAGTATGTTCAAGTGATGTATTTTCTTGATTAATCAAACAATCTGCATTCGCAGAATAGAATTCTATTTATTTCGCAATGTAGTGAGAGGAGAAAGAATTTGGGACCTCTGTTTTTATTTAGTCTACTTTTGCACTTAACTATTTCAATATCTTTGAGCGTTGAAAGCACCTATTATTTTGTTGTATGTTTTGCTGTGATTTAACTCACAAAATCTATCAGACCATGGTCTACAGCATACTGTGCATCACTATTTCTTCATCTTTATTCTCCCAGACCTTTGTTATTCCACTCTAGTTATTATAGATCTTTCGCTCGTGTAAAAAATTTGAAACAGATTTCATACACTTCTTCTGTTAATATCAATGTTGATTATTTTACTATCTTAAATAGAAAAAGTATTAGAGATTATCTGATAAATAATACTTTTTTTTTCAGTTTATCTGGTTGAAGAACCTATATTTTTGTTGTTATTCTTTTCTGTTCTTTAACTTTTTCAGAAATCTGAACTAAAGTAACCGTTTCAAAATACTATGTTTTTCTTGTACATGAAAATAATCAAATCATATTATTATATCTGACCAACATAATACACAATCAAAATATTATGAATATCTTTCGAAGTATGCTAATTTGCTAATGAAATTGAAGAGTTTTACTTTGACTTAAATTCAATATGCTCGCCACTCGTCGTGTACTTATGTTCGGATTGTCCTCTACAATTTCGATGATATCCTTGTGCTATCTGTCTAGTGATCACCTAGTCAGACCTTTCTCTTTTGGAGCAAATGGAAACCTTCCAGTTTCTCTTGAAAAACGATTAACCCTTTCGAAAGCTTGGTGATGTGGAACAAGCCGTCGTGGATAACACCGCTGATATTCTATGAATGCTGCCAGAGAATAACAACGACAAAACCCATTCACGAACATCATATCAGTATAGTGATTATTCGTAAAACAAGGAATATTGAATAGAATTTTATAATAATGTGAAACTAAATTGGAAAGTTCACAAACTGGATTCATCGAGAATTAATTCTGTGTTCCACAGATCTGTCAATACTAATTCTGGGCTTCTCCGATTTTCTATGGTTAACAGTCAGTGATCCACAGAGTAAGATTATTATTATATGTAAAGAATGAAGTTTTTCGTTGTAAAAAATTAGATAGTATGATAAGAAATGTTGAATGATCACCACATGCCCGGGATATTGTATTCAGTCGTCCCTAAGATTTGAAACTGTGAATTTCAAAATTTAAAAAAGCCTATAATCATATTTGAAAATGCCTTACGTTGGATTGTCTGATGTGCAGAGGGGTCGAATAATTGCTCTCGTTGAAGAAGGGGTGTCACAGAGGGATATAAGCGGTCACAATGGGAGTATCACAGGGCGTGATTTTAAAATCCTACGCCCGTTACGTGGAGCTAAAATCTATGCAAAATAGGCCTAGCAGAAGTCGTAGGAAGATCACTTCTAGAGAACAAGACCGCTTTTTGTGCCAAATTGCAAGAAGAGACCCTAGTGCGTCGCACCCCATACTCCAAAGGCGATTTCTGGAAGCAACCGGCATGAGTGTATCAGTCGAAATGATACGTCAAAGACTTCCAGAGCTAATCAGACAACAAAAACAGACTTAATTGGTGTATCGAGCTCCAAAATTGGAATATTGAGAATTGGCGAAATGTTCTTTTTTCGGATGAGATCAGAATTGGTGTTCAATCAGATGACCGCCGGATTCGGGTTTAAAGGGGTCGTGGAAGACAACCTAGACTCCGAGTAGTAAGACAAATTTCGAAATACCAAGGGGGCAGTGTGGTGTTCTGGGGTGGCATTATGCTGAGAGGCAAAACAGATTTGATTTCGTTTCCTGCGAGTGAAACGGTTAGAAATTACGTGGACTTAGTACTGGAGCCCATAGTGAGACTCTGACGAGGTGCCCATGGTGAGAATTTCACTTTTATGCAAGATAATATTCCGCCGCATACCAGCAAACTTGCGCTACATTATCTTGAAACAGAGGGAATCGCTATTTCGGACTGGCCAGCTTGCTTTTCAGACCTAAATCCTATTGAACATTTATGGGATAATCTCAAAAAGCAAATTAGATCGCGCCAGGATAATCCAAGAACTCCACATCAGGTCATCCAAGCCGCCACAGAAGAGTGGCAGAATATCACCCCAGAGGAGGTCGAAAACCTAATACAAATCATGTCTAGACGTTTGGTGCGGTTTTTATATTAACATCCTAATTGTTTAGAAACCAATTACCCGATTTTGTTGACATATCGACAGAAGTACTTTCAGCATGACGGTGCACCTCCCCATTTCACGAATGATGTGGTGGAACATCTAAATAACGCGTTTTTGCTACATTGGTTTAAAAGATGGGGTCCTCATAACTGGGCTGCGTGATCTCCCGACTTTACGTGTTTGGACTATTTTTTATGAGGTTATCTGAAGAATTTACTCAAAAATCACCCCTCTTCTAGGGTGAAGAGATAGTTAACCGGAGCACCTAATACAAAGAATTGAGAAAGATTGCGATTTTATTCGGAAGCAACTGGATAGTTTTAGAAAACTATCTGGCAGTTCGTTCGAGGATATGTTGCGAAAGTTCAGATTGATTTTTTCAGAGTTATTTCTTGTTCCTTTATGGGTTGATCGGTTTCAATGTTTCCGTACTCGTATGAATTTTTCATTTTAATTTTGAGTTTTTATCAAGGTGAAATATTTGTCTTCGATTGATGTCGTTTGAACGATGCAATAATTGTGTGGTCAGACACTGCTTTGATTGACATCAACTCTTGATAAGAAAAGGTTGGTCTGATATTTCTATGGGATTGAAAACTTTCTGAGATGATATGAACGTACACTGTATCTTTTCAATTATAAAATTGATGAATAGTTTTCGGAAAACGGCCTAGTAATTCTTTCTCGACCACTTTCTGTGGAGATAAGCTAAAGCAGTCAAAAATAAAAACGGTAAATACCCAATGCTAAATTGTTAGTAGGAAGGTAAGTAACATTTGATCGCGAAGTATTTTCGGAACAAAAAAAAGTTATCCTCATATTCATACTTCAATAAAAAAGTTTAATGGAATAGGACAGTTTTGACAGTAGACTCATTCTTTTGGGCAATTCTGACTGATTAAAATCGTGTGCAGAAATTCTCGAAAAATCATGCACAGGGTGTTTGTTCAGTTATTTCGTGGAAAAACTCATTTTTCAGTCCGGCCCTGGAATTTGATTTTTATCTACAAACAGTATTGTTAACATCAGCCATGTTATTTTTGGTACGAAATATCGAGGAAATCGGTTTATGCGTTCAAGAGTTATTGCTATTGAAAAATTCGAACCAAACCCACAACACAGCCTGTATATCGTAAACGAATAGCGTTATCTAATATTCTGAGTGCCGCTTTGAATTCCTCTAGGTGTACTCAAAATACAGTTATGTATGATCACTCGTGAATCACCCTGTATATTTATTTTCATTGCAAACATTAAAGAAATCATTAAATACTATGAAAAAAACTATAAAATCTCTATAACTGCCATTTATCGTATTACTCTAATGAACAAACAACACACAAAAAATTCATTTTAATTAAATAAGGATTGAAATATAACATTTTATGACGTTTTATCCTGAAAATTTTTTTATTTGAAAGCTCAAAGTGAGCAAATGAAATTCAAAATATCATTTTAGGATTGTAACCCTCAAAATTTTAGCATGTTCACAACCTGGTCTTGTAGGCTCATGGTTGTGCTCGTTTTGTTTTTTCAGCATTTTTCCAAAAGTTGTTGCATTAGCTCTGCATCTACTTTTATGATAATGTGTACACCGCCACATGGTTTTTGTCTTATAATTGCCATGCAATTCATATTCATCCTCATCGACTATAATCTTAGGATGCTTTCTTCCAGGTACAACAAATATTCTTCCTGAAATTATGGATAATTAGAGATCAATAGAGAAATTTCACTAGTTCAGTATTTATTGTAAGTTTCATAAAATATGCAGAAAATTTACCTGGAAATAGCTCATTTTAGCTGAATATATCTATTTAATAACTGAGAATTTGAGCATTAAAAATACAGCAATAGGTCCCATTTAGTTGCTAATATCAACGAAGACGTTCACAATAAAATGAACAAAAAATAATATTAATATATTAGGTTAGGTTAGGTTAGATCGAGGAAAATATGGTAAGTTTTGAATGAAAACATATAAAACAAAATTCAAATTATGAACATTCTCTTTATCGGACCCAAACTTTTAAAAGCACTCTCGTAAAATTAAAATACCAGCATCCATAACATGGAAATATATAAGTGAAAAATTAACCAAAATCTTAATATTCGTCTTATATTGTACTTCGTATATAAATAAAATATTCTTGTAACTTATGAAACTACGAAATAGAATATCATCCGACTATATTAACATTCAACGGAGTTTGATTGTGATAGAAAGGTTTCATCGGAGAATGATTATGTACATTTCTTTTGGTGAGCTTATTGCCGAAAGTCCATAATCTTGCCTTACATTTCGTTTGGTAATACATTCTACAACGCCAAATGGTTTGATTTCCAGTTTTCAGGTTCATTTCGAATTCATTATCATTCACAATCAATTTTGGGTTCTTTTTACCAGCAACTACATATATGGTACCTGAAAATATTAATTTTATTTAGCAAAGAGAAGAAAAATTCAAAACTATGTAGAAAAATATACTGGTAAAAATGTTTCATAACAATTATTCAAAATAAAATTGATTCCTCTCCTCAACCACTTCAAGATTCAAGATTCAAATTTATTAATGTTTTGTACAAAGTATCTCAGTATATGCAGAGGTCAAAATATATAGATATGTTGTCAAAAGAAAAAATGCATTACTAATATAACGAAAACACATACATGGTCAACACAAGTTGAGAACGAACTATTGTATATATAAAAACAGATAAATAAATAGCATAAAATAACTAGTAATTAGTCACCCTTCCTTTTTCTTTCATACTAGTGAAATCGAAATTAAAATATTCTTTGATATTATAAAAAACATTATTCAGTAAAACAGTTTTCATCATTTTTTCAAATTTCTTTATAGGAAGGGACCTATAATCGAAGGGTAATTTGTTATAGAATTTATAGGCGAGAAAATTGGGACCATTCTGCGACTTATGTAACCGAACGAAAGGAATCCAGAGATCGCTTTCGACTCGTATATTATACAAGTGCACATCACTGTGCAACTTAATATTATTGATGTTCTTATGTGCAAAGATACGACAGTTAAAAATAGAAAGACCTTGCAAATTTCAAGACGCTTAAAAGTTTCTTTACAGCAATCCCTATACTTCACACCACCGACAATTCTGACTGCACGCCGCTGTAGTCTGAAGGTTCTCCCGACTTCACCTCCAACACTCCAGGCCAAAAGACCATATGTTAGGTGTGATTGGCAGAGCGCATATGCAGTTTTTAATACATAAGATGATAGAGAAGTCCTAAAACTTCTCAATACAAATATATTTCTGCTAAGTTTTTTAGCAAGTTGATCTATATGAACCCTCCAGGTCAGCTTCGTGTCTATATACAGGGTGCTTCAACGAAAACTAAACAGAGGCTATATCTACCAAGATATTCATTTCTGGTCAAAACGCACAAACAGGTCAATTTTTGTTTCAAGAGGGACATCCTTTGGGGTACAAAACTTGCCTGAAATATCAACCCCCTAAGCGGGGGTTGCAATCCTTGAACATTTTGAATTGGGAAGATGGGTCGAGTGATGACTCAAAAGAAATGTGGTATCTTTGTCTACATCGCCTTGAACGAATTTCCATTTTCAATTGAAAACTGTGAAAGATACAGGGTGAGCAACTGAAAGATAGGGAAGACTGTTTCCCTGAGACTATTCAAGTTTCAGTAAAGAAAAATGGAACAGATCCATGCTGATCAATGGCAGTCATCATCAAGTACCATCCTCATCTCGAATTTCAACCCCTAGAGCAAAGGTGGAAGAGGGTAGATGGGTCGAATGATACCTCGAAAGAAAGGTATTATCTTTGTCTGCAATCCAGAATTTCCATTGTTGATTGAAAACTGTAGAAGATACAGAGTGAGCTACTGAAATTTTCTAGGGTTGTCACCCCTGCTCCGAGATGAGGATGGTACTTGATGATGACTGTCATCGATCAGCATGGATCTGTTCCATTTTACCTCACTGAAACTTGAATAGTCTCAGGGAAATTGTCTTCCCTATCTTTCAGTTGCCCACCCTGTATCTTTTACAGTTTTCAATTTAAATTGAAAATTCGTTCAAGGCGATGTAGACAAAGATACCACCTTTCTTTTGAGTCATCACTCGACCCATCTTCCCTATTCAATATGTTTGAGGATTGCAACCCCCGCTTAGGGGGTTGATATTTCGGGCAAGTTTTGTACCCCAAAAGATGTCCCCCGTGAAACAAAAATTGACCTGTTTTTGCGTTTTGATCAGCAATATCTTGGTAGATATAGCCTCTGTTTAGTTTTCGTTGAAGTATATACCCAGAAACTTTGCACTAGAGATCTCTGTATGTCTCAGACCGAAAATCACCTTCTCAGTCCTTTCCCGATTCATAGCCAACGCATTCCCCGAAAACCACTACAGGGCCTCGACTGCGTCCTCTCAAGAAGCTCACCAGCATCAGCACGCGGCAGAAATAGTTGAATCATCGGCAAAAAGAATACTCAGGCAATCAGTCATGTATTCGAAAAAGTCATCGATAAATATTAGAAATAACAAGGGGCCCAAAACTGAGCCTTGGGGTACTCCGATGCTGACTCCCTTTCTACCCGACCAACTACCCTTCGCGTACACGTATTGACATCTGTTTGTCTAAAACGATTGAATAAGACTCATAATTTTCCTACATAAACCATAACGTGAAAGTTTATCGAAATGTGCTGAATGCGAGACGCAGTCGAACGCCTTGGTGAGATCTAAAAATAAGAATAACGAGTACTGCACTGGCTCGAAACCCTCAATAGTGTTGGAAAAATCCTAAGAATTGCATCTGTTGTACTTTTGCCTCGTCTGAAACCGAATTGACAACTTTAAAACTGGAACCATTTTACCTTCTCAACAAGGATTATCTCGTAATTCGTGACATCCTGTATGATGAGATTGTAAAGGTAAAGTTGGTTGTAAGAAAATATAATTTAATATTGGAAAAAGTTATATTTTTCTCTGAACATTCTTCTCATCTTTTCCAATAAATGGATAAAGTTTTTTCATGAACTGGTCTCATACCGGAAATAGAGATTTAATGAAACATAATGTTTAAGCAAATTGTGCCTTATTTCATTAAACCATCAGATTTAAAGTAAATAGAAAAAGTAATATTATTCAGAGTATTTTAAACTACTTGGCTGCAATATTCTCAAATTAATACAAAACGCCATTTTATTAGTTTTCCATGTTTCTATATAACAAGAGAAGATTTCCTTTGTTAGTTCAATTGTCTTCTCAGTGTAACTATCTGTTTTACAAGAGCAGGATGATCAAGATTTGGATATTTTGGAGAATGGTTGTGATCTCGTCTGGAAGTAACACAAGTTCCTTTAGTGATTAAAGTTGCCCTACAGCGCGTTCTGTAGTAAGAAGTGCATCTCCACATTGTACGGTCCGGCAATTTCTTATTGATTTGAAAATCATGATTATCCAATATAATCTTGGGATGTTTCAAACTTTTACCACATAAATAGTTACTGCAAGAAAATAAATTGTTAAAATATAAAATTTTTTCTTTGAATTTATCTATACAAGAGGATTATATTTGGTAGATAAAAGTTGAAAATACCAGGTCTGTTCAAAAAGTATCGCGAATGTTGTTTCATCAAAGAGTATTTATTTATTCATGAATATCTATCTTGTTTCCCCAGAGAAGATAGATAGATTTATTGCCATCAAAAATAAAAACTATATGGCATGTCGAAATATTAGAAGATGAATGCAACTACAAATATTTGAAAAAACATAAAGGCATGAACTCTCACAACCTAAACACAAGTTCAAAAAAATTATCTTGGTCGGAACATCACAAAATCATTGCTCATCTCAAAAATTAAAAAAATTCTTCAATTGAATAAGCAGCTCCCTCCAGCAAAGGCTCATGAATTCTTCTTCTGAACTATTTATACATGGCTTTCAGCTGTCCAGGTAGCTTATTATATAGACGTACTCCCCAATATTGCTAGAAATTCTGCGTGTTGTTTCTCATATATAGTAATGGTGTTAGGTAATGGTTTCTATATCTGGTGTTGAAAGGATGACTGTCGCAGTTTCTGGAAAGGTGTTCTTGTTTTGGTGCATATTTATGAGGCACTCACGTATATACAATGATGGAAATGAAAGTATTTTTTGCTCTGTAAAAAACGGTCTGCAGGAGTCCCTATTGCCAAGCCCAAACATGATTCTGATTGCCTTCTTTTGTAGTATAAACACCCTTGATGATTCAGATGCTAGGCATGAGCAAAATATGCAGTCCTGATCATGGCAAGTGCCATTCTCTTTTGATCTTCTCAGCATGAACAGAATCTTTGAGAGCTTCCTGCATGTAGTCAAGTAATACTGCCCAAAAGTTTGACACTCCTAAGTACAGATTCCTTATTGATTTCAAGTGTTTCGGTTTTGTTTGTATTCAGTTTTAATGAGTTTTTCAAGAACCATGAGTCGACCTCCTTGAAAGCATTTTCTCTTTTATGTGATAAATCTTCTGTAATTTTAGAACTAATAATTATTGAAGTGTCATCACAGTAGATACATAAGTGTTCACAGTTTCAATTGCGATGTCGTTTATATAAATGATGAAAAGCAGGGGTCCCAATACCGATCCTTGCGGCACTCCAGTGAAAGAGTCTAGCTTGAAAGAAGTATCTCAATTCCTGTAGACCATTTGCTGTCTTCCCTTAGATAAGACTCAAGCAGTTTTAAAACAGTTCCCCTGAAGCTATAGCTGTAGAGTTTCATCACTGCTCAGATCCAAATTGAGCATTTCCGTCAAATTGTCATTATTCATATTATCAATAATGAATTTTATTTCCTCTATCAATGCAGTCGTTGTGCTCTTCCTTCTTCTATATCCGTGCTGGTTTCTGTTAATCAGGTTCTTTTTCTCCATCCAATCCAGAATTCTTGTCTTTATGACGCTTTTAAATATTTTTTAGATGCATGGCAATATTGCGATCGGTCTATAGTTTTCACAGCTTTCCTTGTCTCCCTTACCTTTGTATATGGGAATAATTTTTGCTGACTTCAATTCCTGTGGAAAGTTACCCTTTCGAAAGCACTTATTAACAATCATGCATATTGGACTGACAATTTCCTGCACTTTTCAATATTTGTGTTGAGGTATTATATCTACTGTAGATTTAGGCTTTAGCGACGCTATTGTTTTCATAATTTCGTACTATATGCACTCGAAGAAAAAGCAGGATTTTATGCTATATGACCTTGTGTATTGCAGTTCTGTATTAACTCCACAGATGTTTTAGGAAGTTCCTCACATATCTTTTGCCCCATTTTTACATAATAGTTATTCAAAGCATTTGCACTCAGTTTAGAGTTGAATTTTTTTTTGGTTGCCTGTAGCTCTTTATCACCTTCCACAATGCCTTTTGTTTATTATCAGCCTTGCTAATGTATTCTTCGTTTATTTTCCTGATTTTCTGATCAATAGCTTCAGCAAACTGTTTTTTATACAACTTATAAACATTGAAGGATTCTTTATCTCCACTTGCCCTAGCTATTGTATTGAGTGCGTCTAATATTCTTTTCATTCCCATTATCTCCTGTGTATTCCAAGCTAAATCTTTTGCGTGTTTAATAATCTTCTTCATTTCCACAACTAGCATTCTCAGTTCAAGTGCTCCCAGAAAACAACTATGGAAAACAATGTATGAGTCAGCAACGTTCTTTTAATTCACAAGGTTTTTTGGGAACATGTGATAGATCTTGTTTCAGCTGGTTATGTTCTGTTATATTCCTACTCTTCATAGTTTCACTTTTTCTTATAGGTTCCACAGCAGAAACGGAAAACTTCAATATTTGCGCCAAGTGATCAGACATATGGAGTTCTGCAATTGTTTCATTTGCGGTGTTGTTATCATTATTAAAAAATATATTGTCAATACATGTTGCTGTATTTTCTGTTAACCTGGAGGCCTCATTGAAGCTCCTGCTAAAACCGAAAGCCTGCATTAAATTCGACATAAGTCGGGTGTCTTTATTATCTACCAGGCAATTTATGTTAAAATCTCACGAATTATTATAAACTTGTTCTTGAAATTGTCTGCTAACAACTGTAAGACCTCCGAAATTTTCTGCAAGAATACCTCTACTGAGCCTACAGGCGATCTATATACTCCTGCGACGACAGTGTATATACTGCCATAATAAACCCCTGCAAATTCCGCTTTTCTTTCAACTGATATCCTCCTCAGCTCTTCCATGTTCCTTCCCTTCCAGTTTCTCCTTGAAGCCATCAGGACTCCTCCATGCTTATAGACATCTCTACAAAAATGCCCATCAATGGTTTCTCAATTGAACGAAACTCAACTGATCCTCAACAAGCCAGGTTTCTGTTACACATCACATCTATATTTCTTTCTCCAATTGCAAACTCAATTGTTCCACTTTGTTCATCAAAGATTGCACATTATAGTTAAGCATGCTGAAGGCTTTACTGTTTGAGTTCTTTTCCTGTAACGATTTGATGTCGATTTTGTGTCTCTTGAAAGTCGTCCAAATGCTTTTCTTGAAATTGGTCAATAATGGTATCAGTTACGTGTATTTGCTTCTCCTTGAAGTTCTCCAAAAATTTTGCCTTCCATTCGGAGTATATTTTTCAACCACTATACTATTAGGCCAAAATTCACTACTGAGCAATCTGTAACTAGGAGAAGCTTGAACCGACAGTTTAAAACTTCGGTACTCTCCAGTCAGTTCTCGCAATGAACTTCAGCCTCGGGAAGTTTACGTTTAATATAGTCGGTTATGTTTTTAACACTGTTTCTCTTGTTAATTTTTGCCACTACTATTTCAGATTTCGGCAGATATGCCTCAAGTAGGTTAGTCTCATTAAAAGTTCCATATATTATGTGATTCCTCTTTTTGAAGTCGTTTTGAAAGTTCATTTTACCTTCTCGCCTGGAGGTCTTGTATCATCTCTAACCTCCTACTTCGAAAACAATTGCCACTTTCCATAGTATACCTATGTCCTGTCTGTTCCGACCAACTTGATATTTCATTGCGATTTTCCTTCTTAGAGATTTTGACATTGTCTATACTTTCCCTAGGATACAATATACCGGATGTCCACGCGAGATGGGACATTAGAAGTATAATGAGAAAGGAATGACAGTTAAGAGGTTCATTAAGCGGAATTCAATGCATTTAGAAGCTTCACGGTATACCGGGTGTTTCCAAAGGATGTGGCATACGTAGAACATTCAAATATACAAAAGTCCGCTTTTTCAAATTAGACTATCTGATTTGGTACACACCATTTAAACCGTAATTATAATAGGCATCAAACTATTATAGCTTTCCCTATCCCAAAAGTTCAGATTATAAGACCGAAAATCTTTCAAATAATGCATTTCGATCTCTCAATACGAGAACCATATCAAAATCTTCATCAAAATAATTCTGCTCTGAATACCGAGAAGAAAAGTGCGAAATCAATTACTAATGAATCTGAGTTCTCCTTCTTCTTCTTTTCAAATTGGTATTCTCGATTACATCAGTTACATGTCAGGAAAGTTAACTTTAAATTACCAGAAATACTTCGCTGATGAAGCATTTCGATTTTTTATGGTTAGATAAAGGTAATTTTCAAAATATTGCCAACCGAAACAAACCGAGGACGCATTTCTTCAATTATGCTGAAAAATAACAGAATTTTAACTTATGAAATAATATTTGACATATTCTGTTTTAGGACAATTTGTGGATTTCAAAACGTCTAGCTCGATCAATAACAATTCGAAGATGACTTTCCTGACAAGTAGAAAAGAAGAAGAACAAGAAGTCAGATTTAATCCACTCTAATAGTACTTGATTTCGTACATTTTCTCTCCGAATTCGGACCAGAATTGATGAAGATATTGAGATGGGTGATGTGTTGAGAGATCGAAATGCATTATTTGAAAGATTTCCGGTCATATAATCTGCGGATTTCAAGTAGACGGAAACCTTTAACAGATTTATGTCTATTAATAAACACCTCAAAAAGTCTAGGGAACACTTACCAATATCTTTAAAATATGAATTAGATGATTCGAATTTATAGAAATCTTTCGGTTTCTGTTAGGATGTATTGTATATAATGTATTCTTAAGAAAACAGAATAATATTTGACTTCTCCAAAGCACCTATTATAAAAAAAATTTGAAATTTGAAAATGACGAAATTTGGTAAAACACAAAAAAAAATCCTGAACTGATATTTTGGAAACGATATGGAAGCACTTATATTTTTCAGTACCCAGAAGATCCACCTCTGTTATTAATGACACTTTGGCATCGTCGCGGCATGCTCAATATTAAATTGTCTATTACATTTTGGCCTAAGTCATTCCAAACCTCCTGAACTGCTAATCGAAGATCCTGTTCATGATGGAAGACGTTTTGACGCAAGAGATTTCTTTTTAGGGTGTCTCTCACATGCTCGATGGGATTCAGATCTGGAGAGCAGGATGGCCACGGTAGAAGATCGATATCATTCTCTTCAAGAACGTTCAAGACAACTCTTGCACGATGAGGAGGGGCATTATCTTGTTGGAAGAGTGGATTTTGACCCATTGTTTGGGCATACGGTACCACTACAGGTAAAACTATCTCATTTGCGTAAGAATTTCCCGTGAGGTTGTTCTGTATGAAAACGAGGTCAGTTCTTCCACCAAGGCGTATACCTTCCCAAAACATCACTGATCCGCCTCCCTGTCTAACAACTTCTCGAGCATGCTGGAGACGGTTTTGCTTTCCAGGTTCCCTCCATATTCGAATTCTTCCCGAATCGGGATAATAACTAAATTAAGATTCATCACTGAAGAGAAATGTGGCCCACCTCTCTTGATCCCAGTTTACGTGTTCTTGGCACCAAGCTAAACGAGCAGCGCGATTTACATGGGTCAGTTGTGGAACTCTTAAAGGACGTCTGGAGTGGAGTTGACCTTCGTGCAGTCGATTTCTCACAGTTTGGTCGGAAATTTGTACATTATGAACTCGTGATAGCTCTTGAGCTAATTGAGATGCTGTGGTAGTACGATCTCTTCTGGCTTGTAAAACCAAAAATCGGTCTTGGGTGACTGTAGTAAACCTGAAACGACCTGTATGGCGTTCTTCTACTCTATATGTTTCATTGAAACGCGACCATAAACGGTTTATGACACTTGGGCTACTTCCCAGAACCCAGGACACTTCCCGTTGTAAGCTCCCAGCTTGGAGCATGCCAACGGCTCGTAACATCTCTTCTCTAGTCAAATGTCTTCTTTCCATGGTCGAATCACAAAACTTGAATCTTTTATTTGTGCTTACAACAGAAACAAAGTGCCAACTAGCTGATTTCAAACACTGAATACATGAAATGATTATAAAGCAGCGTCGCATCTGCTGCATTTTTAGATTTTTATAAAAAAAACTGAAATCTGTTGCGGCATCTACATAATTTGGTGTTCATTTCTTGAAAAAAATCATCCATATTGATCGTTCTGGATACGATATATCGATATTCAGAAGTGTTCCCTAGACTTTTTTGAGGTGTTTATTACAAGTTAAATGGTTTGTGCAAAAATAGATAGTCTAATTTGAAAAAACGGACTTTTGTACCTTTGAATGTACAACAATTTGTCACATGCTCTGGAAACACCCTGTTTACCGTGAACAAGCTGAAAATAATCGATATTGAATGATCTTTAGTAACCAACAACCGCAAAATTATAATAGGAAAATTCGTATCTTCCTTTCAGTTGATTTCAGGTGGCAATGATATGAAAACAAATTGTTCAGAATTTCATTTTCTACAACAAAAATAATAGAAACATTACTCCGTTTGAAATTTCAAAGCATTGAAAATATTTCCGGAACTTAGTTCGAATATCATTCAAGGCTACAAAAAAAATAATCTCCAATCGGTCATTCCTTTCTCCATATACTTTTAATGTCCCATCTCGCTTGGACACTCAGTATTTATGCCAATGTTTTTCTATTCCTCGAATTACTTGACAAATCATTTTTGTAACCTCGTTCACCTCTATGCCGTCTTTATCGCCGTAATCGTGGCGAAGCATTATCCTCTCATGGGACTCTTTAGCTTTGGAAGTAGGAAAACGGCACAGGGTGGCAGGTCGAGGGGGTACGGTGGTACGGCATTTGGTTCAAAATTGGCGGACAAGCATCGATGTGTGATCAGGAACTTCATTATGATGCAAACACCAATTTTTGTTGCTCCACGAGTCCAATCCAGGAATCATTCGAATAAATAAGTTAAGTATTTTCAATGAAA
Organism: Cryptolaemus montrouzieri; assembly: GCA_013387265.2. Lineage (NCBI taxonomy): Eukaryota > Metazoa > Arthropoda > Insecta > Coleoptera > Coccinellidae > Cryptolaemus > Cryptolaemus montrouzieri. The sequence goes on from JABFTP020000103.1 coordinate 36,712,399, forward strand.
TAAACTATGGTATTTAGATTTTCACTATATTTACAAAACTATGCCCGGTTTGACCTCACTGTGGCTTCATCAGATAGATACAAACTAATGAACAGAGTTATTCCTTATATATTACTCTTATTTCCTACTTAATATTACAATAGGTACAAGTACAAGGGGTATGTAGGAAAACCCATCGGAGTTGCTTACTTTTTGAATTGAAAAGATTGAGTAATGGAGAAGGATTTAGATCTAATTGACTATTAAGTAACCTACCTGAATTCTCTTCTTTGTTAATCTCTAAAATTTCCCATAGATTGAGTTTTTGTCTGTTATTTTCATTGTGTAAAATTTTGGAATTATCATTAAAGTTATGGTTTTTTCGAGTAAGTGATTAGAGTGATGGGAATCTGATTTATGATAATTAGAACTACGTTTGTGCTCGGATAATCTAACTTTGAAATTTCTGAAAGTTCTACCAATATAAATTTTATTACAATTCTCGTGAGAAAGTTCATAAATCCCGGATTTATTACCTTTATCAATTTTACATTTGCACTTTTGATAGGTCGGCCTAAAGAATTATCAGTTCGGAATGCTATATTGAAATTATAATGCAAGAGGAATGATTTTAATTTTAGACTAGGATTACCAATATAAGTTAAGCTGTTGTGTTTTGTGTTAGAACTTTTTATACTTGGAAATACTTCCTGGATTGCTTTTTGAAATTTTTTGTTTCGTGAAATCATGTTCTCAATCATACTTGGACTATAACCGTTATTGACTGCTATTTGTTTAATTATATTTTGCTGTTTTATAAAATTATTTTGTGACATTGGGATATTAATGAGTCTATGTAGCATACTATTGTGAGTTGCTTATTTATGTGGATAAGGATGTGTAGATGAGCTGTGAATAGTGATATCTGTATGCGATGGCTTATGAAAAACAGAAAAATCATGTTTACCGTTAATTTTAGTAATAGTTAAATCCAGAAAGTTAATGGAGTTTTCGGTTTCTATTTCTAACGTGAATTTAATATTATCATTAATTTTGTTAATGAATGTTTTGAAAGACTCTAATTGTCTGTTTATGCCAGTGAAACAACAAATGATATCGTCGACATATCTAAATCAATAAATGAAGTGTTTGAATAACGGATGTTCTTGGATAGTTTCTTCAATATTATCCATAAAAATTTCAGCGAGTAGAGGGCTCAGAGGATTACCCATGATTAAACCTTTTTTGCTATTATATAATACTCGATTGAAGTTAAAATAATTTTGTTCTAAACAAATTTCTAAAAGGTGTAAGATTTCTGATTGAATCACCGGATCGACTTTATTAATTCGAAGGGCGTTGTTGATGAGTTTCACTGTAACAGTAGGTGGAACACTAGGGAAGAGATTTACTACATTCCATGACATAAGTTTAGCGTTCGGTGGTAGTATCGTGTGCTGAATTTTATTTATTAAGATTGAAGAGTTTTTTTATTGAGAATTTAGGTTTAAAATTAGCGTACTGTTGAATGATGTCTATGAAAAAGCGTGAAAGTTTTGCAGCTGAAGCTTGAAAATATTAAACTACTGGTCTAATGGGATGCCCTGTTTTATGGAGTTTGACGAGGGAGTAAAGTTTTGATGATTGCGGGTTGTCAATGAAAAGTTTATATTTTTGGTTGGTAGGTTATATAGACTTGGCATACTCTAAAAACAATCAAATTAAAGTTAAGAGCAGGTTAGAAATTGGAGGATTTACCATGGGCATATAAGGTCCTGTTCGGCTGATTACATTCAAATTCGATGATAAAAACATTCGATTATTTGACACGTCATTGCAAAAATCCTTTAGTTTCAAAATTACATCTGGCATTTTTCAGTGCGAACTACTTATTCTGGGTATTTTTATGTTTTACATATATTTTAGTGTATTTATGTTATTTTTATATATAACCATCAATTTATGACTTAGCAATAAACTTAATTATAATTTTCGAAAAAAAATATATATATTGAATAATTTTGTGTAATAAGTTCCTTTGAAAAACAAATTGAAGAATATTAGATCAAACCACAAATTTTTTCAGAAATCTTTATTATAGCGGATCTACATCTACAACGATCATAATTGTCTCTTCAAAATAACTTTTTGTTCGGAAACATTCGAAGGATTTACTACTGGAAGTTTTGCTGGATGGTTGTGTTCATGTCTTACAGTACAACAACTATCCTTCGTGATCAAAGTAGCCTTACACTTGGTCTTGAAGTAGTAAGAACACCTCCATAAAGTCCGATCCGGAAATTTTCTATTAACTAGAAAGACATTTTCTTCTAGAATCAACTTCGTATGGTTTGGACCCTTCACAATTCGAACTGTACCTAAAATCCAAACTATGTTTAAACTAGAAAAAAATCAAGCGCACAGGAGATCTGTTATCAAGTCAGATTTGAAAGCACGAGTTTCTTCTTCAGGATATTATTCTCTCCTGATTTTGGGTTTCATTTTGGATCCATATCACGGTATTTCGGTTTCGGAAACGAATTGAATGTTTTGTTTCCAAGAAACAAACTACTTTTACTTCTCTTGAGTTGAGAAATTTTTCAACTCGAAGTAATTTACATGAAGAGTTTGATAGGGGGTGTAAAAATGAAACATACTTGTTTTTATGAAAAAAAAACATTTATTCATCATAATGAATCTTCTCAGTATTGAGTTACAATGCCACTTCTAAGTGAAGTTAAATTCATTATATATATTTAAGAAAAATTACCTTAGTTTTATGTTTCATTTGAGAATACAATGTTAACCACTTTGGAAGCCAATGTTTTCAAAAAATCTATCGGAATGTTACTAGGTTCGTGGTTGTGGGAAGTTGAGATTTGTGCTGAGTTTCCAAAAGTATAAAGCCGTGTTCTACACCTAGTTTTGTAACAACTTCTGCATACCCACGTTGTTTTATGTGGCTGCTTATTGACCAACTTAAAAGTATAATTGTTAAGAATCAGCTGGGGGTTTTTTCGACCAAGTGCGAAATATATAATACCTAAAAAACAACTTTAATTAGGATTAAAGACGAAATTTCATACACTAGAAACGTATCATTTTTTCTAACAGGGCGAAATTATAGGCAACACTTCCCAAAACCATTCATGTCATACATTGACACATTGCTAACAAAGATTGAATCTCTTTCATATTTGAAATAATTTGATATAGAAAAAGAGTTAGGAAGTAAAACGGAATGAGACACTTTTCCATTATTTACTCAAAATCACGACCGGTTTCGACCCTACGGTCATTTTCAAGTGAATAACAATAAAATACTTGAGTAGGCAAGTACAAGGACAGAATGGAATTTTTCCTAATTTTTACATAGTTTGTTAATCTCCAAACTTTCCAACTAATTCATCTCTCTCCCTTTGTTACATTTATGAAGGATTTAATGATTGTTCAATGATTTCGAGTGGTTAGTTGATTTTACGTGTTCAAATATTGGCGAATTTTTATCTGAGGCAATATGTTCCTTGAATCTAGCTTCAAAACTCCTTCCTGTTTGTCCGACATAGGCTACCTGACATTCATTGCATTTGATTTGATTAATTCCTGATTTCTTGAATTTATCGTTCTTTTGTTTGGCATTGAATAATAATCTGCTTAAGTTGGGGCCGCTAGAAAATGTAATGTTCAATTTAGAGAAGTAGTTACTGATTTTGTTAGAAAGTTCGCCGATGTATCTGAGACTAGTGTATCTTTTTTTCGGGGTTTCTACGATGCAATATAGTAATCGAAAGATAATACGTTGTTCTTTGCGTTTAATGATTGTGTTTAGAAAATGTTGTGGTATGTTGTTATTTGAGGCAATTTTTCTGATGATATTAAGTTCAGTTTGAAAATTTTCTGTTGAAAGGGGAACAGAATAAGCTCTATGAATCATGCAGTTATATGCAGCTAGTTTGTGGCTTAAATGATTGAACGAGTTCATTGGAATCGATGCATCTGTGAATGTTTCCTTTCTGTGAATTCTATAAGTGAGTTGGTTATTTGAATTTGTAACAGTTAAGTCGAGGAAATTAATTGAGTTATTATTTTTCAATTCAGTAGTGAAGCTGATGCGGCAATGTATTTTATTCAGGAAATTTAAAAATGGCTGAATTTGTCTGTTTGAACCACAAAAACCAACTTAAATGTCATGTACCAGAAAGTCATGTGTTTTTTAGCGAAATCTGTGTTCAATATTGAGTTTTTCTCTAAATTATTCATGAAAATGTCAGTTAGTAGAGGCCTAAGAGGTGAACCCATTGGAAGACCTGAATTTTGTTTAAAGAATTTAGATTGAAATTGAAATTAACTTCGAGATAGGCATATTTGAAGAAGATTGCTAAATTCATTAGTGATATATGGCGGTGTGTTGGACTCGGATAAGATATCTGTAACAAGGGAAAGACACTCATTCATTGGAATGTTCTGGTACATATTTTTACATCGAAAGAGACTAACTTAATATCTTGGGAGATTGTGAGATTTGAAAGTTTATGTATGAGATCTACAGAATTCGAGATAGAGTATTGTGCTTGAAGATTCGAGAGGTCTAGAAATTTTTGATTCAAGAATTTTGCTAGTTTACCTGATAGTGTGTATATATATGACACTACAGGTCTTGCAGATTTTTCTTCCTTATGTAGTTTAATCAATCCGTACATTTTTGGAGCTTGAACATGCATTGGAATCAGTTTCCAGAAAGGAAACATTCACAGATGCATCGATTCTAATAAACTCGTTCAGTCATTTAAGCCACAAACTAGCTGCATATAACTCCATGATTCATACAGCTTATTCTCTTTCCCTTTCGACAGGAAATATTCAAACTGAACTTAATATCATCAGAAAAATTGTCTCAAATAACACTATACAACAACATTTTCTAAATACAATCATTAACCGCAAAGAACAACGTATTACCTCTCGATTACTATAAAGCATCGTAGAAACCCCGGAAAAAAGATACACAAGTCTCAGATACACCGGTGAACTCTCTAACAAAATCAGTAACTAGTTTTCTAAATTGAACATAACTACTTCATTCTCAAGCGACCCCAACTTAAGCATCTTATTATTCAATGCCAAATAAGAGAACGATAAATTCAAGAAATCAGGAATTTATCAAATCAAATGCAATGAATGTCAGGTAGCCTATGTCGGTTAAACAGGGAGAAGTTTTGAAGCTAGATTTAAGGAACATATTTCCTCAGATAAAAATTCGCCAATATTTGAACACATAAAATCAACTAACCACTATATATCATTGAACAATCTTTAAATCCTTCATAAATGTAACAAAGGGAGAGAGATGAATTTGTTGGAAAGATTAGAGATTAATAAACTATGTAAAAATTAGTATAAATTCCATTCTCTTCTTGTACTCGCCTACTCATGTATTATATTGCTACTCACTTGAAAATGACCGTAGGGTCGAAACTGGTCGTGATTTTGAGAAAATTGTGGAAAAGTGACAAAAGTGTTTCATTTCGTTTTACTTCCTAACTCTTTTTCTATATCAAATTCAATGCCAAACGAGAGAACGATAAATTCAAGAAATCAGGAATTTATCAAATCAAATGCAATGAATGTCAGGTAGCCTATGTCGGTCAAACAGGGAGAAGTTTTGAAGCTAGATTTAAGGAACATATTTCCTCAGATAAAAATTCGCCAATATTTGAACACATAAAATCAGCTAACCACTATATATCATTGAACAATCTTAAATCCTTCATAAATGTAACGAAGGGAGAGAGATGAATTTGTTGGAAAGTTTACAGATTAATAAACTATGTAAAAATTAGTATAAATTCCATTCGGTTCTTGTACTCGCCTACTCATGTATTATATTGTTATTCACTTGAAAATGACCGTAGGGTCGAAACTGGTCGTGATTTTGAGAAAATTGTGGAAAAGTGACAAAAGTGTTTCATTTCGTTTTACTTCCTAACTCTTTTTCTATATCAAATTCAATGCCAAACAAGAGAACGATAAATTCAAGAAATCAGGAATTTATCAAATCAAATGCAATGAATGTCAGGTAGCCTATGTCGGACAAACAGGGAGAAGTTTTGAAGCTAGATTCAAGGAACATATTTCTTCAGATAAAAATTCGCCAATATTTGAACACATAAAATCAACTAACCACTCTATATCATTGAACAATCTTAAAATCCTTCATAAATGTAACAAAGGGAGAGAGATGAACTTGTTGGAAAGTTTGGAGATTAACAAACTATGTAAAAACCCACAATTTATTACCCTCAATAGCCAACTAGAGCATAATGGATCCCCACTACTCAATATTCAGGATAAATTCCATTCTGTACTTGTACTTGCCTACTCATGTATTATATTGTTATTCACTTGAAAATGACCGTAGGGTCGAAACCGGTCGTGATTATTGAATAAATTGTGGAAAAGTGACCAAAGTGTCTCATTTCGTTTTACTTCAAAAATGAATTTCCATAAAATAAATAAATCATCAATACTATCAGAAGGGCTAGGACAGGAACACTTTAGCAATACATGCTCCGTTTTTCACACGAATAGTATCCCACACAGGAATTCCGTTGAAGAGTTTATGAAAAATGAACATGGTTTCAAAGAAAAAATTAAATCGAAGATTCATTCAATGATTTTTGATGCATTTAATAACAAAACTTGCCTTTGTAAAACTCAACAGAATACCTCAGCAAATTATATAACAATTCAGAATAATATAATGTAGGAATGAATTAACGATATGCAACAGTATCTTCCTTGTTATGAACTCATCAGTCGCCTACCTTTGACATACACTTAAAATTCATATGCATAACCATACAGTAAAAGCGATAGGAATTGTAGTCCAATTATTTTCTGACACAACTATTATCACCACAGTGAGGAATTTGAAATTTGAGAGAACAGATAATTCACAAATTAATTCATTACAATTCCAATAAATCTTTAAATCATGAATAAATAGATCTATTCTACCATCGCAAAGACAAAAAATATCAGTTACCTCATCGTTATAAATGACTTAGATTTGGAACAAAAATAAAAAACAATTACATTTGAAGATCCTGTATTCCTACATATATTTCAAGAAATATATGATGGTTTATTTATAAATTCATTTATTTTACGAATACAACAAACGAAATCTAAATCGAATGTACAATAATTTAGCTATAAAACCAACTTAACAAATAAAATAAGGATAGAATATTTGCTAAAGGACTTTATATATTTTCTAAGATTTTTTGCCCTTACGCAACAAATATTCTCTCATTTAAGCTGATAGATTGAGATTGGAATTTTTTATACAGTCCTATCTCGTACTAGTAAATGTTATAGGTTAAACAGAATGTACTAATGTGGGCAAAAACTAGATGGCTTCAATTAAAACTTTACGGGCAAACTCTTCTATTTTCATGTTGGTACTACTATTAGTGATATCTGTATTGAATTTCCTGTTAATATCATCATTCGTCACATAATTACGAGAGTTTATGAATAACTCTAAGTGAGTTTAGCGACTTTTACAATGTCTGATTATTGATCGAAAAAATTGACATCAAAGTTTCTATTAAGACACAGAATAATGGTTAAAAGTGGTACAAAGACTTCAAAAAAGGCAGAGAACATGTTGATAACTGGAAACGTTCCAAAGGTTTATCATTATCTACTTATTGATATGGTTGGAATTTCTGAAAGATGAGTGAAAACCATATTGAAAGACAATTGGGCATTGAGAATGTCAAATCTCGTTTGGTTCCACTTAACTTCACTAATTTAACTATTTTTTGCCCACAGCTAGTAATAGAAATGCGATTCTTCATTAAAACAAAAATATCATGCTTTCTAGACAGAAGTAAACAGTTTATGAATTCCTGAATTGAAAATAAGAAAAATGAGAGTAGAATGTGGTAATCAAGATCCAATTGGCATAGAAAAAGGAAAATTAGAAAGATACCTTCAACTTTCATTTTCGAGTATAAATCCAATTCTCAAGCTAAACTAAAACTAAATTAACATATTTGTATAGATAATATTAAACAGGGTGGGGCAACTAAAACGAAATAGACTGAATAACTGCTAAACTATTCGTTTCTGGACAAAAAACCGAAACAGGTCAATTTTTGTCTGAAGGGGGATATTTTAACACACGTTGATTGTATTTCACATCAACCCCCTAAGCAGGGATGCACAAAACTCGATTTTTTGAATAGAGAAGTTAGGTCAAGTGATACCTCATTGGAAAGCTCTTTTGATTCCCAACACAAATGTGTAATAGTTTTTAAGTTTTTACATATTTGGCAGAAGATACAGGCTGGTTCATCAAAAGACGAGTTATTTTCAGTGATTGCAAAATCTGTCGATTTCGAATGAACATTCACCGAAATACTGTTGTATTTTGGGGGAAAATATCTTAAGACAGTGGTTCTTCCACTATACCCCCTCAGATGAGAGTGTCAAGCCCTCGAATCTTCGAATTGATCAGTTAGAAATGAAAGAATAAGTTCTATTATTTGAAAACCTAACAAACGTGTTCTGAATCTCCATCCAAAATCAGCAGACCTCCCAAACACTGTATCGCTCTCTATTACTTCACTCTGTATCTTCATTAAATGTAAATGAAGCAAAAATGTTGTCTACAATATTCTAGAAATTTTAAAACCTTTCAAATGAGTTATTACTCAAGCTGACTGATCAATTCGAAGATTTTAGGGATTTACACCCTCATCTGAGGGGGTGTAGTGAAAGCACCACTGCTCAAAGACATAAAATGATCATTCGAAATCGACAGATTTTGCAATCACTGAAAATAACTCGTATTTTGACGAACCAGACAGTATCTTCGTCCGAATATGTCTAAACTCAAAAACTATTCAACATTTCTGTTGAAAATCAAAAGAGCTCCCCAATGAGTTATCTCTGGACCTATCTTTCTTATTCAAAAATTGAGTTTGTGCACCCCTGCTTAGGGGGTGGACGTAAAATAAAATCACCGTGTGTTGAAAGATTTCCCCTTCCAGACAGAACCTGAGCTGTTTCTACTTTTTCTCCAGAAACGAATAGTTTAGTAGTTATTGAGTCTTTTTCGTTTTAGTTGCCCCACCCGGTATGAACATCACTAAAACATATAGACTTAAAATAGAGTTATATTTCAATAGCCTTCCATTAAAAAAAAACAGGTTGCAACAACGTTATAAGATTCAGTATGACTATTTGCAATTTATATGCTCGAGAGAAAAAAATATGTGGCCTATCCAAGTTACAATTTGTCGATACTACCGAACGTATTATTGAATTCATAAGGACTCTTGATTATATGAATTGTCTGTGCGCTCATTCTCTCGTATTTTTCCTTACTAATAATTTGTGGGTGTATATGATGACCCATAATAAATGCTTTCTTTCCACACGTTTCCACTTTAGCTTTACATCTCATATCAGAACGGGTATAGTAATTACTGCATAACCAGACCGTTTTATGGAGGAGTTTTCTGTATAAGAGGTAACTATAACCTTCCAGGATTATCTTAGGTTTCTTCTGTGCAAGATCAAAGTAGATTTTTCCTGAAACAATCAATGTCAATGATCTAATTCAACCATATTACATTACTTACCAGTACTTCTTAATCATATAAAACTATATATACTATTCGAACTATTGTTATACAGAAAATTCCAACATCTTCACATCTCTCAATTTCAGCTTTTCATATATCACATAAAATAAACTGACTGCGAAAAATAAATTTATAGCTAATTAAAAAATTTGCAATTTATCAACAACGTTCATTATATTCTATACTAGTTAGGCGTTTACGAGATATTTATATAACCTCTTTCACCGAAATTTTTGTGTAGGTATACCGATAAAACGGATTTCGTTATACATTGTAGGTTAATTAAGATTATCAATTTCAGGATGACTGAAAATACGGTATTGAGCGGGTAGATACTGGATAGTTGAAAGTAAAAACATAGATGGTGTTAGCTTCAGAAGACAAACTAACAGAAAAATTAATGGACTTCATAATAAAAGCTTCCCGAAAAAATTTTATGTATATTTTGTGAAGAAAAATTTTAAAATACGCACTGAACAAACGTTATAATAAAAAATCATAACATGACTAAGATTTTCAATTATTAAAGATAAAAGTGAAAAAGTATTATTAAAATAAAAACATTCAAATGAATTTTCGAACTAAAACTTCTATAGGAGTTACTTTTCTAATAGAAACTCAAATTTGTGTAAATTTCCCAAAACACCTAAACTCAATTAAAATTTTTCGAATTATTGATCAAACACTGGAAAAATTGATAGCCATTGATGTTTGATGATGAAAACGCTTACCTCAATCGAAAAATTATAATAGACCATTTTTGTAGAGCAGTAAATTTCGTACAAAACTATGAGTTTCATGATTCATAATGATTATTTTTCATTGAGTTATAAAATTCATAAAAGAAAAAATATACCTTCAAATAATCAAACTTCAACCGTTAATATTAGGTTTGCAAAAAATCGTAGGAGGCTTTTTTGTAGAACATTCAATTTTCTACGTAATCTTTAGAACGATATAATTTTTTCAAGAAGTAAGAAGCAAGATATTAATTTTTCTATGTGATAATAAGAAAAAATAGAAAACTGTAAGGCGGAGGACCTTCCAGTTACAATATAGAGCTCATACTTGGAGAGACTTCCGCAGAGGTGTCTAGGAACCTGTTTAGCAGAGTACCAAGGCCCTGGTTGACCATGATTATGAAGGGTGGATCAAACAACCAACACCTTCAGGAAATGATATTTACCATTTTACAGATGGTTGAATATTGTTTCTTGAATAAAATTCTTCAATATGTCTACACATATAGCGATTGTTGAGATATGACAAATTGAAACACTTATTTTTTCGTTTGTTTAACCGAAACAACAAAATACTCACCAATTATAGGATTTTCCGTTAGTATACACTCATATATAGGAAAATACCGTTCAAGCAATGGTTTTGATTTGTACGCTCTACAATTTTTCATTTATGTATTCTTAAATTGAAATGAAATTTAAATTTGTCACTGAAATTAAACAGCTAGCTGTTTGAAAAACAGATTTATTTCTCTTCATACGGACATCGGATTATCGTTATTTTTTGTGATAACATATCAGCATATTGATTGGTATTATGCTTTATAACGTGATTATGCTGACCATACACATAAGCTATTCTTCCACTGGTAACAATTCGCGATTTGCATCTGCATTTTTCGTTCAAATAATACATCTTGCATAACCAAACAGTCTTGTCCGGTAATTTTCTGTATAATCGATAATGACAATCGTCGAGAATAATCTTTGGATTTTTCACACCAACATCGAAATATATAGTATCTGTAATTAAAAATCAAATGAAAATAACCGCAAAGCATATTTATTAATAGTTATTGGTGATCTTCAGAAAATACGCTTAACTTATTCATCCACCCATTAAAATAGATATAAGTATTCGCAATTATTTGTTTAGCTCTTCATCAACTTCTTTTATGGTGCATACATATTCCAGTTAACATTAACGAACTGCAATTTTTGAGATGTTTGACTCAAATTTAGGAATGAGGTTACACAATACAATTAATACCATGTTAAACTGTTCACATGTTGGAAGTTTTTCAGTCATCCCCATTTCTCACCCTGAACTCTTTGTGGGTTGGTGAATTCCAAATACCAAAATAATTTCTCCATTTTATTAAGAGACTTGTTGTCCTTTCCAGAAAAAAAATAAAAAAGGATTGAATATAATTAGGTGAAACCAAGTTTTTCACAGTGGTTTCTAGTAGGTTATGGCATTTTAGAATATTTATTGATTTTTGCATCTGTCTTTCAAATCATAAATTATGTTAACATTTAATAACAGTTTCAAATACACGTTGTAATCTAGTTATAATGGCAATTTATACAAATTCTGAACTACCTGAGATGTTTGTTGCATTATTCTTTGCTATACCCAAATCACAGTCATTGCACTATTAGTTTTTTCATCAGCTTTACATTCTTTAATTTCATCAAAAATCCGGGCGCATTCGCCAAATTGTATCATTATATAGATTGGCTCATTTTATCCACCATAATCGTACGATATTGAGTGCGCAATTTCTAAAAGTAAATTTGATTCCTATCACCTATTGACGATGAAAACGGTTAGTTCTATTGAGCTCTTTTATGTATAAATAATTTTCAGAAATTTGAATAAAAATATATTGTTGAGTTAGGTTTTTTCTATAAATAGAAAATTATAATTTCTTAAAACAAAAAGGATTAATTCTCTGAAATTTCACTCCCTAATAATATTTACTTTTTGCGATAAGACGTTACTATATTTATTTTCATTTCTTGGCTTCGGGTTATGATTATGTATATCTGCACTGACATGAACATTCCTTCCACTTGTTACCAAAGTAGATTTACAACGATTTCCCTTTCCTGTGAAATATTTACTACACTTCCAGACTGTCTTATTCAATTCCTTTCTGTAAATTATATAGTCGTAATCGTCCAACATAATTTTTGGGTTCTTAGTTGCCACATCAAAGTAAATGACATCTGAAATTATAAGCAATTATTAGAACTTTTATTCTGTCATTGAAGGTTGAACAGTTCACTTCCAAGCACGTCATCTTATTACAAATTCAAATTATATTAGTGACCTGTTGAATCTCGTCAAAAACAATTGAATCTTTACAAACAATAAACAGTTACCTATAAAATATTATAACTATAATATATAATTATAAATCAGTTATTGCATTTCTGCAGCAGAGATCATTACAAATAAAACGAAATGAAAAGAACTACAATTTCATTTCTTCAAACTTGTTTATTTATACTTTTACAGAAATGTTAATACCAATATTTTCATTCAATAAAATATATTACAGTACAAATATATAAATTCAATCTAAATCAAGAAGCTTTGTTTCTCCTGAAATAGATAGAAATTTAAACTCTAATAATATGAACTTTCTGAGATAACAAGTTTTTGAATCTCATTGATAGCTTAGGTTCATGATTATGAGTACCACTGATTTGTACAACTTTTCCGCTGGTGATCAGTCGGGATTTGCATCGGTCTGTCCTATTTCCGAAATATTTGCTACACATCCATATTGTGCGGTTAACTTCTCTTTTCAAAATGAGATAGTCAAAATCATCAATTATTATTTTCGGCCTCTTGGTACCCATGTCGAAATAAATAGTATCTGAAATTTGGGGAGTTAGATGTAACTTCACAAATTTCTACGAAAAACCAGTAAAAAATTCAGGGATATCGTTCAAAATATGAATTGAACGATCTCCTTGCTTTGATGGATAAATACAGAATTCGAAGAAAATTAATTTTCAAGGGGCAATATTCAACCTTCCGTAAAATGTTAAATATCCTCCCTTGAAGGAGCTAGTTTTCCGATCTACTCTTCATAATCACCGTTAACCGGGGCCACAGTGAAGTGCACGGTCAGATGTCAGGAATAGGAACAATGGACTGCAGTGTCGGTCTCGTTTGACCTCGTCAGCATTGTCTACCCATTCGTGACACAAGGCTATACCGTTACATACTCATCTCAATTCGTTGGGGCGAACGCAGTATTGTAAATGTCACTGCGCCCCCCAACGAACCGAAACAGAGGCTACCACACCAACGCTACGCGAAACGGTGAAAACAAAAAGCAGATAAAACAGGAAAACGTCAAGTGGTCACACTAGTTCGATAACATACCGCCATGCGACACTCACGTTTCAGACAGAAGCGGCTGTCGAAGGACTGACGCTCCTCATTTCTATGTGGTTTTACAACCAGGCATACACAAACATCACAAAACAAAAAGTTACTCTATGCGAGATTTCGCAATGTGTAGATACATCGAAGAAAATTATTTTTCAAGGGACAATATTCAACCTTCCGTAAAATAATAAATATCCTCCCTTGAAGGAGCTAGTTTTCCGATCTACTCTTCATAATCACAATGAATAATAAAATAAAACAAATTAATATGTTTTAATTATCACTAATTTATTGATGTAAAGAATGACAAAATTTTACATTGGTTGGACAGGTTTCGGACATACGTCCATTATCAACAACAAGCTAATGAAAACTGAATACTCATGTACAATACAGGAATTACCATCAATAAAATGCTAGTAGAGATCACAGTAACTTGAATAATGGTGATTGCTAGGTAATTAAGTCTACCAGGTCATTAAGGAGCTTAACCCTTTCTACCCTAGATGCGTTGAAAATTTCCATCATATATATACTCATATCATCATATCATATATCATATATACATATTAACTCAATTTCTTTGAATCGATGGAAATTTTCAAGGCATCTAGGGTAGAAAGGTTTAAGCTCCTTAACGACCAGGTAGACTTAATTACCTACCAATTACCATTATTCAAGTTACTGTGATCTCTACTAGCATTTTATTGATGTTAATTTCTGTATTGTACATGAGTATTCAGTTTTCATTAGCTTGTTGTTGATAATAGAAGTATGTTCGGAACCGATCCAACCAATGTAAAATTTTGTCATTCTTTACATCAATAAATTAGTGATAGTTAAAACATAGTAACTTGTTTTATTTTATTATTCATTATGAATATCAACTATCACGTGGTTCAGGCTTCATCGACCGAAACAGAGGCTACCTCACGAGGCGTTGGTAAGGTAGCCTCTGTTTCGATGTGTCTACACATTGCGAAATCTCGCATGTAGTAACGTTTTGTTTTGAGAAATTCAGAATTCATAAAAACCATAAAAAAGCCTCTTTTAAATAATATTACTCATTTTGGCTATAATTATCATAAAAGCCATATTTCGAATAAATTTCGAAATCTCTTTTGAATCAACTATATCAACATCATGTCTGTTAAAACATCAAATAAATGATAAAGCTCCATTTGGGGAAACTACGCTGTTTTTATTTCGATGATTTGAATTATGATTACTCATGAACAAAACAGAAAATACAGTTTCTCCTCTATTTGATTAATAGGAATAGGATTTGAATGTCTAATATTGCTTATCAAATAATCAAATTGGATTGAGACGTTTATTCGAATATTTATTAATATAATATTGAGGTTAGATATTTATAAAAACTATAATTGTTGTAGAAATCTGATCTTTTCAGTTGTTGAGTAGTATCTCTATTTGTTATGAAGAATTTTATCTTAGAACGTTGAACCTTAAAGTTAATTATAAGTAAGATTAATTCTATAGAGTATCACTATGCTACTGCGGACAGATAATGTAAAAAATATGCAGTCGAAAGATGATTCGTTTTCGAAGTCTTTACATTTTTCATAAATATCTCTCTTATTGTTTGAGTTCTTGATACTAATTCGAAAAGAGTTCACAAGACTTGAATTCCCAAGTAGCTGTAAAAATCGGCAGAGTGATTCCTTTTCTAGGGTCTCCTTTACCACAGAGAACTCTTTGGTAGAACGCCTATAATTGTTCAAAGTATAACAAACGGATTTCTTATTCTGTTTTTAATCTTTCTAATATGTACCAAGACTTTGATGGAACGTCTAGTTTTCGAAGAAAAATATAATTTTCTATGTACTATGATATAACGTACCGAATTTCTCAGTATGTATAATTTATAAATTGAAGTATGACTGATTTGTCTCTAAGAAACTTCGCTGGGGAGAAAAATTGTATGACCACAGAAGAATACAACCTTCATATTTCAACAACACATTAGAACGCCAAAACATATAGATCCTTAAAAATAACCTACGTTTTGAATATGAGCCAAATAACTCAAAGAATGAAAAAGATATTGTGATAAAACAACACCCTGTATTTCGAAAACAAAACATTTTTCGCCTTAATTTTAAAGACCATTCTTCACATTCTACATGATCTATCTTCGGTAGCAACGCTGACATCAAAATGCATAATATAATTCAGATAACATTAAATTGTCTGATTTAGATTTGTTGGCATTATACAGGTTGTTCATTTAGTACGTAATTCGTCCATAACTCTGTTGAGTATATTGAAACCAAAATTGACATCCATTACATACCGCTGTGTATAGCTATATTAACAATTATTTATTGTTCATGAAAATGAATAGTTATAAAATTGAGATTCTAAAACGATTCCAGTAGATACAGAAGATGTTCTCAAGAAGGCATATTTTCACAAAATCTCTATTAATTCAAAAATGGTTCATTTAAGCCATATACTTATCTGAAAAACTTTCCTTATTTCGGCTTAACAGGTACAAAAACGATGAAAAACATAGAGTATCGTATTCTAAAAGAATAGCTTAGTTTCGAATTTCTGTAATGGCCACTGCTGGGAAGTACTCGAGTACAAAAGTATTCGAGTAACTAATTACTTTTAGTGTACTCAGTATTCGGGAATGAATTCTTTTTGGGGAAAGTAACTGTATTCGGTACTCGAATACTTTTTTCAGGAAGTAACAGTATTCTGTACTCATTTTCAATACTCATGATTACAATTCAGTAACCATGATTACAAAATGTACTCATGAGTACAGTTCGTCGAATGCACCAACGTGATTTGTCGAGTATTTACAAAATTAGTTGCAACTGGTTAGCGTCGCCTCGTTTTTCACGAGTTCAGCAGTTCTCCCCTCACCAATGATGATTTTTTCGACCTCAATAAAGACCATTCCAGAGAAAATTCCAGTTACGTCAGATATCATGATCAAAATACAACACAAGTGCAATGTACAAAAACTGAACTAGAGCTTGTCAAATATTTAAATTACAACCGGAAGAATTTTTAAATGTTGCACGATTATCCGAATTAGAAAAAACTTTTCTGAAGTTCAACACAGTGCTACCTTCGTCAGCACTTGTTGAACGAATGTTTTCATTCGCATCCATAGTGAACGCTCCACCCGTAATCCTCTAAGTGGCGATAATTTCGAGTAACTAATTTTACTGACAGCAAATTATACAAGTTTATACAGCATGTCTATGCTGTTGTGACCAACATTTCATTTCAAATTTCAAATAAAATTGGTATTATCATTGTCGCTCATTTGTTAGTTGAGTACCTTTCATATAATAACAATATAAAATATTGTGTTTCACTGATATTCATTAGCCACTGTTAAACCATTATAATGATACATAATAGTAATAAATGTGCTCCACCAACACAAAAAGGATTAGAGAGAGAACTCTGTGCTCACAAAAGTAGTCATATAAGTATTCCAACAAGTACTCGAGTACAATTATAATCAGTACTCAATTACTTTTTCACGAAAGTAATCGAGTACAGCATTCGAATATTATATCGAGCAAAGTAATTGTACTCATACTAAATCCTTTTTGTTTTATACTCATCCCAGGTAATGAATAATCTAACCTGCATATTTGAGAATAATTATAGGAAAATTACGCAATAAATGGACACCTGGTATCCAGGTTGATTCATGAATAATCGTACATAGCTTTACTGTAGTTGGAGTAGACCTAGGGGAATTCAAATTGTCACTGAGAATACAAGGTAACGCCATTAGTTTTCGATATACAAGCTACCTTAAAGAATTTCTATTTCAAATTGTTCTAAATAATTAGTCTACTGCGAAAACTGTCGATTTTCACTAAACTTTTTTATTCATGTATGATTATGAGAATAACTCATTTTCTTGTTTTGGCTCAACTTCGCGATCACCAAATGTAACTTATCTTTTTACTATAAATTCAGCATTGGAAATTTATCGCTTTTGCCTCGGGAATATTTCAGCTATTCCTCTCCCCACAGAATGAAATCTAGGGTGAGTTACTGGGGCGTGTTCCGAAAATTATTCTTCAATTTTGTCAGTGTGCGTCGATGTCATCTCTCAAAAAAATTTCAATCCTAAGAAAATATCGCAACAACCTTTTTTCTCAAGAGTTGCTGCCAATTAAAGCAGTGCCTGACCACTAAGAGACATTTTGACTAATATTTAGAAGATAATTAATGAATTATTTGAAACACATCAATCGAAGACGAGTATTTCAAGTTGATGAAAACTCAAAATAAAAATGAAAAATTCATTCGAGAACGGAAACATCAAAATAGATCAACCACTGAGGAAACGAGAAATAACTGAAAAAAAAATTGATGTAAACTTTTACAACAAGTTATCGAAAATTCCCCCTGCCTCTTGTACACTTGTGCTCAGCTGATTTTTTAATAACATCCGGTTGGTTTCGAATAAAATCGCAAGCTTCTTCAACTCTTTGGATTAGGTTAACTATCACTTCCCCATAGACAAAATTCTTTAGATAACTCCGCAAAAAAATTCCAAATACGTAAAGTTCTGTGTTTCACAGATCTGTCAACATTTTTACTCATAATTGGTTCAGTGCATCACTGACAGTAAACCATAGAAAAACGGAGGAACTTTAGTGACAGATCTGTGGAACACAGAATTAATCCAGTTCGTGAATTTTTCAATTTAGTTTTACATTATCATCAAACTCTATTCAGCAGTCAGTGAACGTTTTTAAGATAAATTGGAAGGTTGCCATAAGCTACGAGAAGAGTAAGGCCTGTTTGGGCGATAAACTGCATAGCAATATCATTGAAATTGTTGAGAACAATCCGAACATAAGTACGCGACAAGTGGCGAGTACATCGAATTTGAGTCAAGGTAAAGTATGGCAAACCCTGAAAAAAGAAGAAATACATTCTTACCAAGACGATTCAGGTGCTGCATCCAGGAGGGATGTTTATGTATAAGCCTACGCTGATCATAAAGTTATTCTGCCTGTCGGAAATGACATCGATGTTTCCGACAGACTTCAGGAGGCTATGTCAGCAATTCGGGGTGGTGTGAGAGAGAAAAACGTAGCATAAACATCTACAAAACCCTTATTTATCAGGAAAAAGGAGGATATTTGTTTCCCCTCCGACCCTGAGCGGGGTGGGGTGTTGATTCCGGTTGTGGAAGAAGCAAAATATCTGGGGATTACACTGGATAGCAAACTCACGGGGAATTCACACTTGAAGAACACAATAAACAAGGCTAGACATTCCCTATGGGCATGTCAAACGACCTGTGGAAAAAAGTAGCGTCTTGCCCCAAAGCAACTTCGATGGCTATATGTGATGGTGGTTAGATCACGTATTACGTACGGCTGTATTGCTTGGTGGGACTGCAGTCTTAAGAAGCAGTCATAACTCAAGCTCCCTACATTGCAGAGAACGGCCTGCATGATCACTAGAGCCTTTCTGCCCCTCTTCATCTGGTGGTACGAGGAGTGGCTAGGATGGCCTTCTACAGATTCCATCATCTTTCCTTAATGAAACAGGTACCTTCGGCCTTGTTCCTGGCGCCTTACAGTCTGAAATCGAGGACAGTGAAGTGATGAGTATGAGGTCGGACATAGCAATACCCGAAACCAACATGGAGAGGCCATTCCAGATCATCATTCCCGATAGACAGTTCCAAGGGCCGTCTACTTGAGGGTCCCTGTTGGTACACAGATGGCCCAAAAACTGAAAAAGGTGTTGGAGCTGGTGTCTACGGTTGAGGTGCAGCCAAGAAACAGTCAATCTGAAATGTTCGCCATTGACCACTGCGCTAACCTCTTGCTTATGGGGGGATTAACAAATAGGTCAATTAAAATCCTCACCGATAGCCAAGCTGCACTGAAGGCATTGGCATCCGATACCTGTAGGTCATTTACGGTGCAGGAATGTTGGTCCACCCTTGTCAAACTAGGAGAGCGGAGCAAGCTCCGTCTAATATGGGTTTCCAGTCACTCGGGCATTGAGGGAAATGAGTGGCGGACTCATTGGCTGCTCGAGGAACAAGCCTGGAGTTCATAGGACCGGAACCTAAGCTCGGAATTCCCCTGGAGAATGAAATGATGGAAAACAGCGGATGGCTGGACCTAAGGGTACGTGAGTATTGGATGAGTCTTCCAGGTCTCAGACATGATCGACGAGCCATCAGTGGACTCTCCACTGCGAAAGCCAAGGCCTGGCTCAAACTCTAATAGTTGGAACTGAGTGTTTTAACTGCCATACTAACGAGGCACTGTCGCCACAGGAAACACCTTAATAAGTAAATATTGATTGAGGATCCTCTCATATAGGCTATGTGAAGAAGATAAAGAATCAATGGAACATGTTATGTGCGAGTACCCAGCTGGGGACAGAGTCAGGATGGAAAAATTTGGATCTTGCAAACTGAAGCTGACTGAACTCATTAAGCTCTCACCCACGAAACTCATATCCTTTAAGAGAAGAATGGAGCTCGTGGATGAAATTTAGGACAGAGTGTGCCACATTAGACCACTGGGTCGCAGTGGTCGGGCTGCTAGGCAGCCCTCACTCATATAATTTCTAATCTAAATCTTTAATCTACATCCAGGACATGAGCTAGCAATAATGCAATTTTGCGGCTAGGTATAAAAAATCGCCCGCCTATTTATTGAACATTATTCACTGATGAGGCAAAATTTACATAAAATGGCAATTTTAATATGCGAAACACGCAAGTTTGGGAAAAGGAAATCGTCACTCGATAAGACTACGCTTTCTCAAGTATGATTCTCTGCCAATGTTTGGTGCTGTGTTTATAATAACAGCTTTATTGGGACTGTTTTCTTTCCGACTATTTGATTGGAAACCGTTAATGGGACTTTTCAAAAACCCAATTACCCGTTCTTGTTGACAATGCTTATATCGACAGAAGAGTAAAGTACTTTCAGCATGACGGTGCAACTCCCCATTTCACGAATAATGTGGTGGAACATCTAAATAATGTGTTTCCGCTACATTCGTTTTGCAGAGGGGGTCTTCATAACTGGTCTGTGCGATCTCCCGATCTTACGCGTTTGGACTATTTTTTATGGGGTTACCTGAAGAATTTTGTCAATGATGAAGAGATAATTCACCTGGGCCACCTAATCCAAAGAATTGAGGAAGATTGCGATTTTATTCGAAACCAACCGGATGTTATTAGAGAATCAGTTGGGCATCTGGCTGTTTGCTCGAGGATATGAGAGGGAGGAGGAATTTTCAAAAATTCTGAAATTTATTTGAATTGAGTTTTTGTTAGATACTTCTTGTTTTGTTAGTGGTTGATCTGTTTTAATGTTTCCGTTCTCAAATGAATTTTTCATTTTCATTTTGACATTTTATCAACGCAACTCTTGATTTGAGATATTTTCATGGGATTGGAAAATTTCCTGATAACATGAACGCACACTGTATCCTACAATAAAAAAAAATGAAAAATAACTTTCGGAATTCGCCCCTGCAATTCTTCCTGGATTTCATTATGTGGAAAGAGGATTAGTTGAAGTATCTCCGGGACAAAAACGAGAAAAACCCAATCCTGAATTGTAAGTAGGACGGTACGTTACATTTGGTGATCGAGTAGTTTTTCTAAAACAAAAAAATGGGTTACCTCAAAACCATACTTCAATAAAAATATTTAGTGGAAGGCAGTTTTCGCAAAAGCTCATTTTTCAGAGCAATTCTTGCAGATTAAAGCATTTACAAGAGTTCATGAAAACTCATGTTCACGGTGTTTGTTTAGTTATTAGTTATTTGCAGGAAATATTCTTTTCTCAAAATTTCAGTCAGGCCCTATAATTTGGTTTTCGTCTACAAACAGTATTGATAACATCAGTCAAATAATTTGTGTTACAAAATATCGGGGAAATGGTTCTATGCGTTCATTATATATTATTATAAAATTGAAAAATAAAAAGCAAGTGATGTGTTTTAGGAATTTTACTTAATAATTGTGATTCGTAATGACGAATGAATTCATTCGTCTGAAGAAGCTACGGTGTAGTGAAACGCGTATCGAATCACATTTATTAAGTAAAATTCTTAAAAACACATTACTTTTCTTTCTAATTGATAATAGAATCTTACCAAGTAAAAGCCTCCCAAATTCAAATGATTATGAAATTAGGCCCAAATCCATAAAACTGTCTATATATAGAAAACGAATAGTGTTATCTTGTAATTGAACTTTCCTAGGTGCACTCTAACTAGAGTTATGCTATGTACGATCACGCATGAATCACTCTGTATATTACAGATTCAAATAAACATTGAACGCAATAACAGTTTTATCAAGTCAATTCACCCTAATACCAATTTACTATTAACTATGACAAAAAAGCTGAGTATCGTTCACAAATACAAATTTTTCAATTACCGAAATATTTCATGAGTGATATTGAAATGACTAGACATTTTTTCGAAACAACTGAAAATTATCACAACTACACATCTCACTACATATACTTTAAGGGGTTAGGCAACTCTTGAATTTTCGGAAAATCTATTTTTTTAAATTATTCCTTAAAACCTTAAAAAAGATGTGTCAAAAAATTGGAGTCGGGAAAAATTTCTAAGTACTCCATTTTCGAATTATAATACAAGGCGACAAAAAGGGACGTTAGGGGTTTAGAGCAGGTACACGGCAGATGTTATTTAAATCATTTGTTTCTCAAGTATTGTAGACAAGTTTTGACTTGTCGAACGATCTTTCGATCCTTTTCATTTAGTTAGGCGCAGCCAAGCATTTGAGAGGCACGTTAGTCGACACACGCTTATTTTTATCGATACCTTCGAGGAATTTCATTCTTCTTCATTTGTGTAACTATTAATTTTTTATTTTTACAATGAGTGATGAAACGATATACAGGGTGCTTCAACAAAAACTAAACAGAGGCTATATCTACCAAGATATACATTTCTGATCAAAACGCAAACACAGGTCAAATTTTGTTCCAAAGGGGACATCTTTTGGGGTACAATACTTGCCTGAAATATCAACCCCCTAAGCGAGGATTGCAATCCTTGAACATTTTGAATAGGGAAGAATATTTCCCTGAGACTATTCAAGTTTCAGTGAAGTAAAATGGAACAGATCCATGCCCCTCAATGGCAGTCATTATCAAGTACCATCCTCATCTCGAATTTCAACCCCTATAGTAGGGGTGACCACCCTTGAAAATTTGGAAGAGGGTAGATGGGTCGAGTGATACCTCGAAAGAAAGGTATTATCTCTGTCTGCAACCCCATCAACGAATTTTCATTTTTGATTGAAAACAGTAGAAGATACAGAGTGAGCTACTGAAATTTTCAAGGGTTGTCACCTCTGCTCCAGGGGTTGAAATTCGAGATGAGGACGGTACTTGATGATGACTGCCATTGAGGAGCATGAGTCTGTTCCATTTTACTTCACTGAAACTTGAATAGTCTCAGGGAAATATTCTTCCCTATCTTTCAGTTGCTCACCCTGTATCTTTTACAGTTTTCAATTGAAAATGGAAGTTCGTACAAGGCGATGTAGACAGAGATGCCACCTTTCTTTTGAGTGATCACTAGACCCATCTTCCCTATTCAAAATGTCCAAGGATTGCAACCCCCGCTTAGGGTGTTAATATTTCAGGCAAGTATTGTACCCCAAAAGATGTCCCCCTTGAAACAAAAATTGATATGTTTTTGCGTTTTGATAAAATATGAATATCTTGAAAGATATAGCCTCTGTTTGGTTTTCGTTGAAGCACCCTGTATAGCGGGAAGAAAGGAGGAACATCGACATCTGGCATCAGCAGTATGTAGGACATACGTCCCACTGAATCATTCCCAAAAAAATTGATCAAGTTGGCGATGAGTGGCCATTTGAAATGATACAAACTATACCAGTACACCAGCAAAAAACTGAAACAGTCAGAAGATCTATATGATATCGAAGTTAATCAAGCGTATGGTTATCGAACTTAATTAACGTATTTTCAGCTTTTTCGAACATTGTCGTTTGTAAGATGTCATTCGGAAGTGAAATTCACTGAAAGTGGCAAGCACGGTTTAGGATTCAAATTAGTAGTGATCTGTGAGAATTGTGAAAAAACTGAGATACCGATTTGTTCATTTGTTAACAAAAGTTATAAAATTAACCGTAGAATTGTACTCGCCATGCGATTGCTTAGAGTTGGTTGGCACGGTATAAGAAAATTCTGTGAATTTATGGAATTTTCTCAGTGTACTTTTCACTCATTCTATGATGAAATTGTCGAAAGAATGTCTACTGCAACCAAAGTAATTGCGAAGAACAAGAAGAGAAAACCATTTCTTTTGAAAATGGAGAAAACGGAATCATAATATCTGGAGATGGTTCGTGGAGAAAATGTGGATTTACGTCTTCATCTGGGTTAGTGATTGTTATTGACAGCATCAGTAAAAAAATCGTTGATTGTGTAGTGATCAATCAAAATACTGTAAGTCGTGCGAATATTGGGCTCAGAAAGAAGATCCAGATGAATATGCTGAGTGGGCAGAAAATCATAAAGAAAAATGCGCTGTGAATCATAATGGTTCTGCAGGAAAAATGAAAGTCGACGCAGTAGTTAGGATGTTTCGCCACTCTGAAACTTTGCACCAGGTTAATTACACTCACTTTATTGGTGACGACGATTCTAAGACTTTTCAAAGCATTACATATGCTAAGCCCTATGGGGATTTTACAATTCTCAAGAAAGAGTGTATAGATCACGTGCAAAAACGAATGGGCACCCGACTTCGTAATTTGAAAAAAAGATAAAAGAACCCGATGGAAAGGGCAAATTAACTGGAAAACTTATAGAAGAACTATCTATTTATTATTGATTAGCAATTCGTAGAATCAGTGATTCAGTTGAAAGCATGAGAAGTATATAGGCTACACTGCATCATAAGTTATTTACTGATGACAATCCACAGCATGAGGGCTACTGCCACAAATACTTTGGATGAGTATAAACATAAGCCAGCACTTCCAATATAAGTCTACGAAGCTATCAAACCGATCTATGAAGAACTGAAGTGAAAATCTTTTAACTCGATGCATTGGCGGTTACACACAAAATAGTAACGAAAGATTCAACTCGACTGTGTGGGCATTAGCCCCGAAATCCACATCAATCGGTATAACAGTCTTGGATATGGCTACAGATATTGCAGTTTGTGTGTACAATGACGGGTTTTCTTCAATTTCACACATTTACAAGAAAAGCTACGAAATGTGCCTGGAAATCAACAAAGAACGAATAAATCATGCAGAGAGATCGCTGTGTGAACGAATAAAAGAGGCTAGGATCGCTTCAAGATCCAGCAGAAAAGCAAAACAAGACCAGGATGATAACCTGGAAGCCGATTGTATGGTGCAGGCATCGCAGATTAAGGGTATTGAAAAATTATTCATGATTTTTTACTTCTCAAAATTTCAAACGTGTTTATCTCAAAACTGTATTTTTTAAGTTGGCAGGAAACATAGCTCAAACAATTTTCAACCGATTTACTTGAAATTTAGAATATATCTTGAAAAATACATTCTTTATAGAGGTAAGTAGGGGCCTTTTTTCAATCACATAGTTCATTGGTTATTAACAATTATCTGATGATTTTTAAATTCAATTTTTCACTACCATTTTGCCAAAAACAAAATGTTGAAAAAATCTACGTACTTCTCTAGCAGTTATTATGTAGAATTAAAAGAAAGAAAGTGGTTAATTATAATTTAAAAATTACAGGAGCGTGGAATTCGAGAGAGCCAAAACGTCACAAGCAACATGCTGTACAGCCGCCATTTTTGAATTAATCACTCTGAAAACTTTTTTGTGGATAGTTAATAATATATATAATGAACACTTTCAATTGGAATCTCGATTTATTTTTCAGTATTGTAAAAAACCTATTTTTTCTCCCTCTACAGTGGCCTAACCCCTTAAGTATTAGGTCCGCAACAAAGTTCTCGCTGTTTTTTTTATGAAAATACAACTTTATTGTGAAAAATGATTACAAATGAATTATTCAAAATATTGCCCAACGCTAGCTATAACTTTTTCCCATCTTTCTGGCAGAGCAAGAATACCGTGACGGTAGAAGTGTTCGTCTCTTGAGGCTATCCACGAATCAAGCCCATAGGAAGAGCCAGACCAGCCAGACCATGTACCATCGAACGGAACAAGTAATAATCGGATGGTGAAATATCTGGGGAATATGGCGGGTGGGATAGGTCTTCCCATTTGAGCGTTTGTAAGTAGGTTTTAACGGCTTTGACAGCGTGAGGCCGAGCGTTGTCATGCTGTAGAATTACTTTTTCGTGTCTCTGCTCGTATTGTGGCCGTTTTACGCGCAAATCTTCAATCAATCGCATTAATTGAGCTCTATGAGCTTCAGCCGTCGTTTTCTTCGAATGAAAGATGAAAATCAACACCGCAAATGACGAATATTTGGCACAAAATCAGTATACTAAAAGTATATGACGCAAAAACAAAATCACTAATGTGTCACAGTGGTTTTTTTACATATGTCTAAGATTTATTCAGGACGTTTTTGATATGTAAAAATCGACTAGCACTCACTGCTGGAGCCATCTATTGACAAACAGCTAGAACTTAGTTGCGCACCTAATATTTCAAGAGTTCAATGCATGAATTTTATAACCATTCAACTATATTTGATTGAATTAAATTTAAAATATTTAAAATACATGATATAATACAGCGAGGAACTAAAAGGCAGTGACAGGGAGCTTTCAAACTCGAACAATTTTCACCTGCTGCGATAACAAGTTGTTAAAGCGAGAAAATTTTATTCTCGGAGCGTGATTATGGGTACCAGATACTTGAACGATTTTCCCACGGGAAACCAGCTTCGCTTTGCATCTTCCTTCAGATTTTGAGAAACCAGCGAAGTATCTACTGCACAGCCAATTGGTTTTATTCACTTCTCTCGAATGCATTATGAAATCACAATTGTCCAATATCAATTTCGGATTTTTGTGGCCCATGTCGAAATATATGATACCTGAAATGATGATTTTAGTGAAAAAATACTTTATTGTAATTATTAGAATAAAGTGTACTTACCAGAGAAAATAAAATTTCTGCTTACACTTCTAGAATTGAAAGAGTATTTTATAAGAATTACATTGAATGAAACACTACAAGTTTGATATTAAGTTTAAATAGTTGCTTAAGAGATATTAATGAAATCTCAGCACCCTTTATTTTGAAAACAGAACATCTTTTCTACGTTACTTAGAGGACCATTCTTCATATTTTTACATGATCTGTCCTGTAGCTTGATTTATTGAAGTTACAAGAATGTACTCTGTGGTCAAAAATTAGAGTGAATTTTCAATTCAATCTTTGCGGATTAATCGAGTCACACAAAAAAGTATATTGTATCGGGAAGAGATTACTTTGAAGGGAATGAAATAGATTCGGAAAAATAAATATATATTTTTGATTTTATAGCAAAATTCACCTCAGTTTTCGCGAACACTTAGTATTTTCCGAATAATAAATAACATTCAGAAATAAGAAACGTTTATTGACACTCGAAGGCTAGGCTAGAGCGAACTAGAAAATATGAATATACATACGATACATATTTGAGGATAAAGATTCCAATAAATTTCAATCCATGCTTTAATCGGAAAATCTCGAAATTTAAACAATATCTTCAAAAGATAAGGTCATTTTCGTTGAGTATCCAATTACAAAAATTTCCAAAGATTTCAAAAATGACTGTACCATTTCCGGTTATACCGAAAAAACAGAATCTGGAAAAGATAAAAATACTACTCTAACCGACCTCGATTTGGATAAATAATATTGTAGTCACTATTGCAAGGTTTTATCCCAATCTAGCCAATCCACCCATTCTTGTGTGCACTGTATATCACTTCACATAAACTTTATTTCAAAACTGCTCTTTTCGCCAACTAAGTTGGCAACATCAGGAGATGATTGTACACAGTGCACAATGTGAGTTCCAGTTCCTGTTGTCCTAGTCAATAGATATGGCATATTTGTTTCATAGAATGGCCACTTGGATGTCCTAATCTAACTCCATTCAATTTCTTGTGTGCAGCAATAAGTTTGAATAGATTGAAAACGAGCTAAACTCATTCTTAAAATAGCCCAGTCATATCAGGTAAAAAAGGGTCAACCTCGGAATGAAAGATGATAAACAGTATATTGGTATAAACCTTTGTTTTGTGGCCTTAAAGTTGTCTCAAAAGTCACAAATGCTATCGTATCCTCGTTTTAAGATATTAAAGATAAAAATTGTTTTTTCGAGGATATCTCGTTTCCTATTGCTCAAATGAGATTTGCACCTATTATGAAAATTGTAGAGTATAACTTTTGTTTGAATATTTTTTCATACGATCAACCGTTTTTGGGGTAGACCTCGAAGAAAGCGCAGCGTACAAGTATACCGGGTGGGGCAACTAAAACGAAAAAGACTCAATAACTCCTAAACTATTCGTTTCTGGACAAACAACCGAAACAGGTCAATTTTTGTCTGAAGGGGGACATTGTAACGTAATTTCTTACGTATTACATAATTGCGCTTATTGGCAGCTTTTCGCCAGAGAACAGTTGGGTAGTGGGTTGTATAATTTACAAAACTCTTAGTACCAATAAAAGAATAATTAAAATGAACTGGGCGCCACTTGATTTAAGCTATGAAATATAAACTTAATATGAATCGACTGATTGAAAATCAAGAAACAATCAGTGTTACTTTTAGGTAACAGTAAATGAAGAATATGATTTTTGATGAGAATATAATATACGTAATGAAATGCAATTTATAATATACGGAAAAATAAGGGTTAGTAATCCACTTATAATATAACTCTAAAGATGATAAAAAGAAAACGGAGATGTTTGAGAAGGTAATACGATATTGAAGTTACACCAAATTCTTCTTTATTATTTAGCGTTGAAAGATGAACTGATTAATATAACAGTGTAGATTGATACTGGCCTTGATTTGAGAAGGTTCTATAGAACAACTGTACTTTGAAACAAAATGGCTTCAGCTTTTAGTGATGATGATGAGTGGCTGAATGTAGGTAAGCGTATTCGAAAATTCTGTCCTCAGAACGATAACCAAAACTCCAGTTGATCGGATTGGACTGAATTCTAGGCATTAACAGTAATGCTTTTCTTGCAGGTATGTATAAGAAAAAGAAATGCTATGCCTCCGGTAGAAGAAACCCTAAAATGTTTATTTTCACGTATGAAACAATTGGAGTTAGACTCGATAAACACTCACCTTTTATCAAAAGGGTTTTGAGATTCGATAATTAATTTGATACGGAATATTCTAATTCTGAATTTTGATTCTAATATTTTCTTATCCCTTTTCAGGTCGAAAACTAGATCGATTATGGTAAATCTGTAACGAATCTTATCTACTGCGCCGATAAAACAATAATTACGAGACATACGGACAATGCTCGCCACCTGTGATCCTTATGAATAATTATTAACCTTTAATGTTGAATTAAAACTGTTTGATTTCGAATTAATTTTGATTGATACCGGAAGATGGACATAATATGAAAAGAGGAAAACTGTTAAAGTGATTTATATTAAAAGAGGAATTCTATACCGTTACACTACCCTCTCCTAAAAAGAAAAAAATTGATATAATTTTTTTTTTTGAAGTACATATTCAGTTCATATGGAATAGGCATATATTATTGAAGGCCTTACTAACCCCGTCATGCTGTTTCTCATCGTTTTTATTCCTTACAGCTAATTTTTGTTTTGTTGCGGCCACAACCCTAAACTAACTTATCTAGTTATAATCTAACCTATCTATCTACTCATCTAACCTATTTATAACCTAAATAATAACCTATAGCTAACTATACTACACCCATAGGTCAAATCCTGATAATGTTCAGAAACTAATCGATCGGAGGAATAATGAAATGAATACTTCGACAAGGAGGTATTCAACGACAGTGAAACTTTAAAATACTTGAGCGATACAAAAAAATATTATGAAACGGAAACATCAGAATTTGAGCCGAAATATGGTTTTAGGTCTTTGACATGCCATTTACCGTCCGGTGAACCGTCTAAATTTACTAAATTATAACAAAGACCAGAAACTTTTTGATAAACTCGACGCAATACATACTTTGGTGCAAGTTTTGCCGAGAATTTCTTTGAAGCATTTGAAAGGACTTTATTTCGTCGCCAAACCTTCTCTCCTACACCAAAATTGTAGTCCCGTCGACGCAAATTATAGGTTCGGGCATTTCTACTATAAGCCTTATGAAGCTTTTCCCGAATATTTCGAAAAATATCAGACAACGGTGCGATATCAACTGCGTAACTATCCCTTTTTCAGGTAACAATTGTATATCGTCAGTCAACTCTATTTCCCGTAATAATCTCCACTAAGCGGAACATATCTACCGAAATTTAGAAAAGTTGGTGAAAATCCTGTTACTTCATGTTTAGCGGTATTAATAGCGAAAGCAATTTTTTGTAATTCTTTATCCCATTCCGAATGATTTTGTTCTTTTATATAACAACGAATCGTAGTACCAACGGTTTGATTTGTTCGTTCAACAAAATCACACTGAGGTGAATATACCGGTGTGAACCAAATCTTCTGGACTTTATATGCTCTGGCCAGATTCCTCAAAGCGCGCCCTGCGAACTGTGTTCCATTATCAGCTATTATAAACTGTGGGATACCAAACTTTAAAAAGACATCTGATTCCAAAAATTTAACGACATTTTCAGCGCTAGCCTTACGCAATGGGTGTAAAATGGCATATTTCGTGAACCAATCAGATACGACCAGTAAAAACGTATTTCCATGTTTGGACCTGGGAAAAGGACCTACTAAATCTAACGCGATAATTTGCCAAGGAAAACGGACATTTTCTCTTGCCCCATTAATCCTAAACCTGGTTGGTTATAAATTTTATTAGCTCCGCAAATTTTACAATTTTTCACGAATTTAAGAATATCGGCTCTCATCTTTGGCCAGTAATAAAGTTCACTTATTCGGGAGAGTGTCTTAAAACACCCGAGATGACCGCAAGTTGGTGGGTTATGGAACGCTTCTATTATTGACTTACGTTTCTTTTTCGGAACTACTACCTTCCACTCAGAAATATTTGATTGAACATGAATGTTCGACGGAACGAACTTGTAGAGCTTTTCATCTTCTACCTTCCACTGGGGATAGGAATTGCCCCTTTGTTTAACTTTATTACGCATGCTAACATACCAATTGTCAAAATCATCGTCATAAAAGGATATTACATTAATCTCTTGTCTTTGCCTTTTCTATGTATAAGCTCAAAATCATATTGTCGCAGCCTAACTGCCCAACGAGAAAGTCTACCAGATGGATTTGTGAGTTTATTTAGCCATAAAAGCGAATAATGGTCAGTTATGACGGTGAATTTAACACCTTCTACATAGGCTCTGAATTTTTCCAAACAGAATATTAAGGCCAAAAGCTCGCGTTCAGTAACTGTGTAATTTCTTTCTGTTCTTGTGAGAGATCGGCTTGCATACGCAATAACTTTTTCTTCGCCGTCATGACATTGTGTGAGTACGCCACCGACACCGGTTGCAGAAGCGTCGCTTTGTATGGTAAAAGGGATATTGAAATTAGGGCATGTAAGTATGGGAGATGCCACTAGAGCCTCTTTTATTTTCAAAAAAGCTTCCTCAGCTTGAGGAGTCCACGTAATAGCTTGTCGTTTCTTTTTGCCTTTCAGTAAATCATTAATTGGTGAAAGTAAGGTAGAGAAGTCTTTGATAAACGCTCTATACCATGAGCACATTCCCACGAACCTCTTTATTTCTGTACTTGTATTCGGACGCGAAAAATTAACCATACAAGATACTTTCTCAGGATCGGTTCTTAAACCATTTTCATCTACAATATAGCCTAAATATTTTAATGAATTTCGAAAAAATTGACATTTTTTTAGATTAACAGTAATATTGGCTTGTTTTAGACGATCAATAACCTGCTTTAGAAGGTAAACGTGTTCTTCAAAAGTACCAGATATAATTATAATGTCATCGAGGTAAGCAAAAATTTTATTTTCGAATTCGGGACCAAATAGACTGTCAACAAGACGCTGTTGTCTTTGCGCACTATTTCGCAATCCGAAAGGAACGACTGTAAACTGAAATAAGCCTCTTCCAGGTATACTAAAGGCGGTTTTTTCTCTTGATTGTGGTTCCAGCGGAATTTGCCAAAACGATTTCTTTAAATCAATAGTACTAATGAATTTTGCTCCGGTAAGACTTCTTAATATGCAATCGATTCGAGGAAGAGGGTACGAATCGTGTTTAGTAACTTCGTTTAATTTACGCCCATCAAAGCAGAAACGATATTCATTATTCTTCTTCTTGACTAATATAACCGGACTAGACCAAGGTGAATTTGATGGTTCAACAACACCTAAATTCAACATGTCATCTAATTCCTCGTTAAGTATCTTCATCATATATGGAGACATCGGATATTGTTTCAGTCTAAAAGGTTTTGCGTCGCCAGTATCTATAGTAAGAGAGATTTTATCCGTTCGACCTAGACGATTTACACCGCTAACTTCTTCAAACGCCTGTAACAACTCATTGATCACAACCTTTTGGTTTGGGGATAAATTATTTTTATGGTCCAGATTATTTTTGAATCGACTGAAGTAACCGTTACCAAGGAAACATTATTGTGTTGTATTTCCCAATTTCCTCAAGATAATCTATTTTAATTGCAAATTTTGGCAAAAATCACTTCCAAAAATCAAATTATGACTTAGGCTCGGAACAACCAGAGCTTCTACAAGATGACACTCCTCGTTAATTTCAATAGGCAAATGTACAAGACCAGTTACATGTTGCCTTTTATTATCAACAGTATGTACAAATTTCGAACTTGGACTAAAATTTTTAAATTAAGACGTCGTATTAAATCAACGCCACCTTTACCGATAATTGTAATATTGGAACCAGAGTCCAACAAACCAACTATTTTATTGTCTAATACTTTCACCTCGATGTATGGTCTATTATCGTGTGTCATTTTAGTGAAAAGTCGTGAAGTTTGGAAATTTTCAAAATTATTTAATTCAGAAGCCCTCAAATGAAACGACTGGGACGAATCTCGGGCTTTTAGTTTCGCCCCAAAAATTAGTTTTTTGACACTGTGAGCAGGTACGAACAGTAACGTTAGGTAATCCACAACGATAGCAAAATTTACTTTTCCTAGCTCTACACTCACTATAGAAATGTCCTTTCTTATGACAATTCCAGCATTCATCGGGGTTAACAGGAATATTATTATCTTTTTATCAATCGTTAATAATTTGGGTGAACGACTATAATGTTTTGAAATATTATTGTACGGGGAATCCTTTTGGATTTGAAAAATTACCTTTCGCAGTTTCAGCACGACTAGTCGAGGGCAACGAAATATTTATGTCCAAATAATCATTGTCTTCTAAACGTTTAACTAGCTTGTAAAGTTCGGAAATGGAAGAAATTTCTGTCATTGCTATCGCCTTACGATACTCAGGGATCAAATTATTTCTAATATATTTGAGTCTAGTGCTCTCCGCAGGGATTCGAGTGAGTTGATTGAACAATTCATTCATTTTGGCAAAATAAATAACGGCCGATTCATCCTTAATTTGAGTTCTACATTTTATAGCTTCCCAAAGCTCATCATCATGATACGGTGACCTAAAATCTAATTTTAATGCCTCAACAAGAGCATCCCAATCTTTAACATTACCTATAGTCTGTCGAAACCAACATCGTGCGTTACCGACAAATAAGTCTCTAGCTGATTCGAACAATTCTGTTTTGCTTACGTGTCGTGCCTTTCTTAACTCTTCTACGTTCTCTAAAAATGAAGATAAGGTGCTCTTATCGCCAGAAAATGTTTCACCCCATTTATAAACAGGTATGGATTTATAGTAAGGAGGATTTGGTAATGACTGTGATGTACCGGAGACACTGTGTATACAAGAATTCGATATACTAGATGCGTTATTGACAGTAGGTGCTTGATCAGTGATTTTATCATATAAGTCAGCTTCTAAACTGATACAAGTTGCAAAGGCTTCATTTTTAAATGACAAACGTTCTTTTCATCATCTCCAACGATAATAGGTAAACGTGAAATTCGCTCTGAAATGTGAGATAGACGTGATTTCGCTCTTTTAAAAGTCGAATCCTCTTTATTACCTTCGAACTCGATAACAAGTTGCGTTATAGACTCTAATGTGGTATTAATTTCGTTCTGTTCAGTAGTGAATGAAAATTCAGGATCGTGTAACTCTAAGTCTTTTACAGTTTTCTGACGTACTAATAATCTACGCAAGATTTTCCTCTTTTCATCTTGTCCTCTACATGATACAACGCCCTTATTCTCAATTCATAGTTGAGTTCATTAATCGACAAATGATTAGGATTAATTTCGATTTCCATTATTCACAACAAATATAAAAATTATAAATTCAACAACAACCGCAATACCTAGCACATATGTTGACAGTATCAAGATAATCAATCATCACACAAATTAAAAGAGAGAAAAGTTTGGTGCATTACAGCTATCAAGAATAAGAAAATACAAAATACACTCAAAATATCCAATCAATATAGAATACAATAACAGTAATCAATAATTCAAAAAATTTCATACAATATTGCAAAGTAATCAGAAAAAAATAGAACTAAAGCCCTCGTTGGGCGCCAATTTTATGTAACGTAATTTCTTACGTATTACATAATTGCGCTTATTGGCAGCTTTTCGCCAGAGAACAGTTGGGTAGTGGGTTGTATAATTTACAAAACTCTTAGTACCAATAAAAGAATAATTAAAATGAACTGGGCGCCACTTGATTTAAGCTATGAAATATAAACTTAATATGAATCGACTGATTGAAAATCAAGAAACAATCAGTGTTACTTTTAGGTAACAGTAAATGAAGAATATGATTTTTGATGAGAATATAATATACGTAATGAAATGCAATTTATAATATACGGAAAAATAAGGGTTAGTAATCCACTTATAATATAACTCTAAAGATGATAAAAAGAAAACGGAGATGTTTGAGAAGGTAATACGATATTGAAGTTACACCAAATTCTTCTTTATTATTTAGCGTTGAAAGATGAACTGATTAATATAACAGTGTAGATTGATACTGGCCTTGATTTGAGAAGGTTCTATAGAACAACTGTACTTTGAAACAAAATGGCTTCAGCTTTTAGTGATGATGATGAGTGGCTGAATGTAGGTAAGCGTATTCGAAAATTCTGTCCTCAGAACGATAACCAAAACTCCAGTTGATCGGATTGGACTGAATTCTAGGCATTAACAGTAATGCTTTTCTTGCAGGTATGTATAAGAAAAGAAATGCTATGCCTCCGGTAGAAGAAACCCTAAAATGTTTATTTTCACGTATGAAACAATTGGAGTTAGACTCGATAAACACTCACCTTTTATCAAAAGGGTTTTGAGATTCGATAATTAATTTGATACGGAATATTCTAATTCTGAATTTTGATTCTAATATTTTCTTATCCCTTTTCAGGTCGAAAACTAGATCGATTATGGTAAATCTGTAACGAATCTTATCTACTGCGCCGATAAAACAATAATTACGAGACATACGGACAATGCTCGCCACCTGTGATCCTTATGAATAATTATTAACCTTTAATGTTGAATTAAAACTGTTTGATTTCGAATTAATTTTGATTGATACCGGAAGATGGACATAATATGAAAAGAGGAAAACTGTTAAAGTGATTTATATTAAAAAGAGGAATTCTATACCGTTACAACATCTTTTAACACACGTTGATTTTATTTCACATCAACCCCCTAAGCAGGGGTGCACAAAACTCAATGTTTTGAATAAGAAAGATATATCGATAGATACCTCATTGGAAAGCTCTTTGATTCTCAACACACAAATGTGTAATAATTTTTGAGTTTTGACATAGTCGGAAGAAGATACAGGCTGGTTCGTCAAAAGACGATTTATTTTCAGTGATTGCAATCTGTCGAATTCGAATGAACATTCACCGAAAAACTTTTGTATTTTGGGGAAGAATATCTTTAAGTAGTGGTGCTTTCACTACACCCCATCAGATGAGGGGGTCAACCCTTCAAATCTTTGAATTGATCAGATAGTTTGAGGAATAATTCATTAGAAAGGTTTTAGAATTTATAGAATATTGTAGACAATACTTTTGCTTCATCTGCATTGTGATGAAGATGCTGGCTGAATTTATAGAGATCTGCTGATTTTGGATGGAGATTCAGAACACATTTCTTTGGTTTTCGAATAATAGAGCTTATTCATAGAATTACCTATATGTTGGTGAGTGGGGAAAAATTTTAAATTGAAAAATTGAAAAAACAATTGAATTTATCATACCTGTTACATTTTATAGGTCAACTCGGTATCAATCGAACAAATGTTCCAAGTCTTAGCCACCAACTTCCAAACACAAATATAGATTTTGCTCGAAACGTTCCCGGACCATTAAGTGGCATTTCAGGAGTTATACGATTACACTCGACTACAATACGTTGTCGTAAATCCACCGTATCTGCTGGATCAGTCGGAAGAACGTGGAGGCCATTCTGTATGGCCTCTCCTTCCGATCCATCGTCAGGAAATGCTCGTTCCAGATATTGTCGAACAGGAAGTACAAAATGCGGGCGTGCACTATCCTGCTGGAACACAACATCTTCTAGATAGGATCATTTTCCAAAATTATGGCCGTATTGATTAGTTCTTCAAATAGTTGGAGATACATTTCTCCCGTCAGATTTCCTGGTAAGAAAAATGGCCCAATCAGACGATTCCCATAGATGCCAACCCAAACATTCAATTTTTCAGGATATTGGGTATGTACTCCACGAAAGATTCTGGAATCGGACTCTAAAGTCCGACCAGAACCTGCAGTTTTGACGATTTATAGTGCTATTCAAAAGAAAGGTACATTAATCCGAGAAGCAAATATTGTAGAGAAAGTGGGGATTGTTTGCGATTCGCTAACTTATTATTTCACAGAATTGCACTCTGCCGTCGAAGTTATCTTCATTCAATTCGTGGACCATCTTCATTATATACGGATGGGATCCGAATAGTTTGAAAACTCTTCCAATACATCTTCGACTCACACCAATTTCACTTTCCAATTTTCTTGTACTCAGAGTGAGATTAATCACTACTTGTCCAAGCAGCACCATTTCCATTTCCCCATTCTGTATGGTTCTTTGGTCATGCTCTTTTTTCTTATTCTGAACAGATTCTCCAGATTTCTTCACCAACTCCAAAATGTACTCTGTTTGTCGCCATTGCGTTCATTGGAAATAGCAACTGCCCTATTTGCACAAGCAGTATTACTGAAAGAATATCAATAATTTCTACTCTTTCAGCTATTGAATAAACCATTATACTGGTAAGGATGCAACCCGTGAGTGTGAAAAGCAGCTAGATAAACAAACTAATTCGAATATTTTTCTGTAAGGAGAACTTCATTTGAGTTCGTTTCATTTCAACCTTGGATACCATGCTGTTAGAGGCTTTCCACATACGACGATCGGTTGCGTGTGCGGTCGTGAGACAACCTAGTGGTTGTCTTTACATGTCTGCGTTCCATCAGTCCACCGATGGGGAACATTTTTTGCGATCCAACCGATGACATAGAGCGATCATCGCTTCTTTGTGACGAGGCTCTTTTACTGGGTATAAATTTCTCCCTGATCCACCCTGTATCCTCATTGAAATGTAATCGTAATGTGATGAAAATTCGTTCACTGTAATCAGATAATTCTATCTTATCCAATGGGCTATAACTCAGACTAACTGATCAATTCGAAGATTTGAGGGGTACCCCATCCGATATATGGTCTAATTCAAGATCAAGCGAGAGTTACGGTTATCAGTACGTTGTATAAGATCGGCATCGACACAGCTATTGCATCATCATAACATCGAAAGACTGCCGTAATCATAGCAGAAGATATTGATTTGCTCGTTCTTTTAATTGGACGTACTCAGTTACACAAACAGTAAATTTTATTTAAAATAAAAATACACGCATTTAGTGGCTGCGACGCGACTTCTGAGCTATTTGAAAAGGGAAAAAACTATTACTAGAGCTTTGGAGAAAATTCACAATTTGGATAAACATTTCAAGAAAAAAACGACCACGTACACATTATTTGAGAATGGAGGACGCATCTTGTTGGCATTATATTATGCTCCAAAATGAGGACAACATTGATCATTTCCGATACACGCAATTCATCCAATTAACGAAACTACCCACGGAGGCAAAATTAGCGGAACACTCGAAAATTTAACCAAATTCGAAGTGCGATATTTTTCCTAATTCTCAACCGATTTAGATGATTTTTTCGGCATGTGATAGATCAACTCTTCTGCTTTGTAGAAATTATAAGAGAAAACAAAAAAAATTTGAAAAAAATTTTATATGGGGGCAAAACTAAAAGTGTTTTTTTTGTCGAAAATTCGTAACACCCTGTGGAATTTCGTGGTCCGAGTTGAAACGTACAATATCATGATCTGTCAGTCTGTCAAGACACATCTTCATACAGTGACGCCCTTCTTGTTTTATGCATTTATCTCTATTTTTACAAGAAATATCCAATTTGAAGCGAAAAGTCACAAATTTCAAGAGTTTATTTTTAATCTTGCGTAGGTGCATAACATTGGAGATTAGCCAAAAAATAAAATCAAAATTAGAGAAGCGGAAATCTAACGAAATGAATATTTTTGAAATTCACTGGCCAATTTCACGCTCCGGGAGAACTCGAAGTACACTGGAAAAATCGTTGATTTTGCACATTTATTTTGAATTTTTGTGTCACACTATAATAATTATCATTCCTGTCCAAAATTGAGAGCAGGTGTGTATCCTGGCGATACACTCGTGAAATGAAATGAACATGTTGAGAAAATGTTCATGATGACCCACAAAAAAACATTTGATTTTAGTAGCGAGTATGACCCCCTGAGCTCTTATTACAGCGCGCATACGATTTCGCATACTCCCAATGATGTTGTCTATCATCTGTTGAGGTATATTGTCCCACTCTTCCACCAAAGCCAATGTCAGCTCTTCAACGTTGCCTGGATTCCGTTGTCGAACCCTTCTTCCAAGAATGTCCCAAACGTGTTCGATCGGATTTAAATCCGGTGACCGCGACGGCCAGTCCATTCGTGTGATCCCAACTTCATTGAGATATTCTATCACTATGGGCGCAGTATGAGGGTGCGCGTTATCGTGCATAAAAAGGAAATTTTCTCCTATGTAAGGAGCAAAAGGCACAACATGGGGCTCCAAGATTTCTGTTATATACCGATGGGCATTAAGTGATCCATTGCCAATAATCTCCAGTTCTGTTCGTACTCCCAAGCATATGCCACCCCATATCATAACTGACCCTCCACCGTATTGCTCAGTTCCTGCGAAGTTCGCTTGATTGTACCGTTCCCCTCGATGCCTCCATATTCTATCTCTACCATCCACGAAATTGACACAATATCGGCTCTCATCACTAAATAAAACTCGTCTCCACTGATTGATTGTCCATGCTACATGCTCCCTAGCAAACGCCAATCTTGCTACCCGATGGGCTCTATCGAGTCTTGGTGCTCTTGCTTGCGCGTATGATCTCAGACCAACTTCATTTAATCGTCTTCTGACTGTCCTCACACTGACGTTAATGTTATTCACTGCTTGTAAAAGGTTACGTGCCTGAACAGCAGTAAGACGAGGATTTCTTTTGGTTTGATTGACGATGAAACGGTCATGTATAGCGCGGGTTGCCCGATTTCTTCCTTGTCCTCGCCTCCTCACGTAAAATCCAGTTTCTCTGTAATGTCGGTAGATTCGATGGATAACCGACGTCGAGACACCCAACATGGTACCGACTGAGCGGTAGGTGCGCCCTTCCTCGATCAATGTAACTGCCCTTGCCCTTGCTACTGAGGTTGGTGGTAAATCTCTCAATCTGAATGAAAAATACTGTTTCGAATCGTAAACAGTAAAAGAATCACAAAACTATGCAACCGATCGAATTTGTATCAAATCAAAGAATGGAAAACTCTCATTCTTTAAACAAGTGCAAATGTGGTCATATACAAAAAAACGTGTGTTGTATTTCATATTTGATAGAAAAAGGTGTGCACATGTGTAATTGAAAAGTTTTATCAATGGTCCCAGAATTCGGTTGTGTATTTTAATACCTACCGACTGTTATCTCCTATGAATTCCTAATTTTCACCAAATTAACCAAATTTTCATCAATAACTAACGCAATTCGAACATAAAAATCGCAAACGACAATTTCGACACGCCTGAGTGATAATAAGAAAATTCCAAATTGATAGACGAATTTTAATGACGATTTCTTGATTCAATGGAATTTCTCCAAAATTTTGATTTTCCACTTGAAATTAAATATATTTTGCAAAACTAGAGATAAACGCATGAAACAAGAAGGGCGTTACTGTAGGAAGATGTGTCTTGACAGACCATGATATTATACGTTTCAACTCGGACCACGAAATTCCATAGGGTGTTACGAATTTTTGACAAAAAAAAATGTTCCTCAAAAATCGAGTTTATAACAAAATAATTGAATCTGTCAAAAGTTTTGGCAGATAAGTGCCAACAACTTGGGTATTTTATGCCTTGCTCAAATGTCGGTTCTAGATGTATAATAAGAAAGGTAGATTTCCATTCGAAATAACAAAGTGATGACCCACTTTCGGTATAACCAGAAATGGTATCACTTCGAAAATATTTCACTTCAATTGGAAATCGCTAGTACTGGCCGCGTATAAAATTTCAGCTTGATATTGTAATTGGAACTCAAAAAGTTTTTAACGGACGGTCCCGGTGGATATCCCTGTATAGTTGTCATAATTTCTGTACATTCATTCGTCTTAAGAAGCTACAGTGTAGCGAAACGTTACAAATCACAATTATTCAGTAAAATTCCTCAAAAAACATTACTTGTTTTTATTATTTATACTGGAATTCTACCAAGTAAAGCCTTCAAAATTCAATTGACAAAACAAAGGATTATGCCAATTTTCAGCTAATATTACTGGCCTACAAACAAAATGCCAATATCCTAGGATTTATTTATGAATTTCAATTCATTCATGAAAATGATGTGACTTGAGGATTTATAACCGGATGAAAATTTTCAGCGTGTTCTATTGAAACAAAAAACTTAGTTATGAAGTAAGTTCACGCTATAACAAGAAAACATCATTTTTATTCGTAGATCTTTTTACATTTGGATACACAACTTGACATAAAAATAACGAAAATATATGGAGTTAATAAACATTGGCTGTTTTCAATGTTAGCATAACCTTCAATCTAGTGATTCTTGATCATCCTATATCGTGTTTTATATATTCAACTATTGAATTTCAGAAAGTATCAGTAAAACAAGGATTAAATATAAATTTAGCAGAATAACTTTGTCTCTATAAATATATTAATATTTCTGACAAGACAGGAAAACTTTACCAGTTTTTTTTTTAATTTCTGGATCATAAACGAAGAACTAAGTAGAACTGCCTTGTGGTTGCTTCATAACAGTAACTCTTTGACTAAGCATATTTTTATATTTGTCTTTCTTGATTTTAGCCTCATGGTTGTGTTCTCCATCAATTTTGACGATTCTTCCTGTTGTAAATAGACGACATTTACAGCGATATACCCGCGAATTGAAATAGTGAGAGCATCTCCAGATGGTATATTCCTGTTCTTTCTTGTACAATAGAAAATCGAAGTCGTGTAAAACCAATTTCGGTTTTTTGGTTCCAACATCAAAGAAGATGACATCTAAAAAAGTTCATTTTCAAGGTTTTATTCAATTCTTAAAGTGCTAATATTGTTAATACAAAATAATATTTGGTAATCTAGCTTTTCATAGTATATGATGTTAGTCGCCGAAAATTAAGGCTCCTAGCTTCATCCACAGCAAAGATGCAAGCAGTTGAAAAAGCCTTGAAAGGTTTTGTACTAGGCGGGGGCACTGTTGTGCCTCCAGATCTTCATTGTTGCTAGGTAAAAACCACATAGTAAAAAGGCTCTGTATTGGTATTTTTTTCAATCAAAATAGTGAAACGTGAAAGAAGAAAAGCTTTATGAACAACTCTTTACTTAGATTTGAAACATATGTGTTTTTACATATAAATTGTGAGAAGAAAACAAAGTAGGGGAGACTGGGGCTGGTAGTGACAGGGGTAGGTAGTTACAGTGGCAAGGCTGGCGAAACAGAGAACGCTATACTGGCGTTAGAAAGAGACAAATACTCACGCCACCGCGGGCTAGCACGCCGCGAGAGCCAGTGGCGCTATTGTCTTTGTGTGAGGAGTACGAACGTGCTGCCATTAAAATTGCAGGTTAGTAAAATTTTCATTTTTCAGTAAAATTGGTTTACAACCGAAATAATATAAAAACAGGTATGTCTCTGTTGTATAATTTACGCACTAATTCTTTCGTTTTGTGATGAAACTGCCATTATACAGCTACATTCATTTATGTTTTCACTACGTAACCTTAAACGGTCATTTTTGGCGTCGGGGCTCAAAGTTACATCTATTCGGGGCAGGTTATGATTTGTCACTACCAGCCCCGTAGTGCTTCTTGCTGACTGATATAATTTATGTTATGCAATTGTTTATTTTTTATTGTAGGATGAGGACATATAAAAGGAAAACAGAGCGGGGCAAAATATCTAAAGATGTTCACGAACAAGCAGCAGCTATTTTGGAGGAGGACAAAACTAAAAAAATTCGTGGATCGCAAAAGACTTTGGATTGTGTCATATGTCGCTTACAAGATTTTTAAAGAAAGGAAAAGAAGCAAAAGAAAGGGGCATATCTATGGAATCACTCACAATGAGATATCAGAAGAATAGACAAGTATTTAGTAAGGAACAAGAGGCAATTTTGGTGAGTTATTTAATGAAATGCAGCCAAATTTATTATGGATTGACGCCAAAAAATGTCAGAAAACTGGCATTTGACTGTGCACGTAAGTACAACATTGTTACACCGCAATCATGACTTGACAATAAAGAGGCAGGAGTTGATTGGCTGACAGCATTTCTTAAACGCAATACGTCGTTATCTATAAGATCAGAGAGAGCAGAGCCACATCATTTAACAAACAAATGTTAGTAATTTCTTTTCTAAATTAGCTGACGTATTACATAGATACAAATTTCCTTTGTCCCGCATATGGAATGTAGACGAGACAGGTGTGACAACTGTACAGAAACCCAGAAAAATTTTGGCTCCTAGACCCTTTAGGAGCCAAAAGCAAGTTGGTTCAATTACATCAGCAGAGAGAAG
This sequence comes from Cryptolaemus montrouzieri, assembly GCA_013387265.2. Classification (NCBI taxonomy): domain Eukaryota; kingdom Metazoa; phylum Arthropoda; class Insecta; order Coleoptera; family Coccinellidae; genus Cryptolaemus; species Cryptolaemus montrouzieri. The sequence continues at coordinate 36,755,692 of JABFTP020000103.1, forward strand.
GACTCTCGTAACATTCTGCGCAGCAGCAAATGCAGTGGGAAACTCAGTACCATGTATGTTTATCTTTTCCCGAATTAAATATAGGGACTATTTTGTTCGCGATGGACCTCTAGGCTGTATTGGGGCAGGAAACTGAAGTGGCTGGAATTCCGAATATTTATGAAACATTTCATAGATAATGTAAAACCTTCTGCAGCCGACCCTGTCCTCTTATTATTAGACAATCATACATCACACTTGGATATTCAGGTCATCGAAACAGCAAAAGAAAACCATGTGGTATTGCTATCCTTTCCACCACATTGCTCACATAAACTGCAGCCTCTGGATGTAGGTGTATATGGACCCTTCAAAAATTACTGTGCCAGCCAACAAGATGCTTGGCTTTGAAACAATCCTGGCAAAACAATGACCATTCACGATATTCCACCGACAGTGAATAATGCTTTACCATCGGCATTGAACCTAGCAAACATTATCAACGGATTTAAAAAGACTGGTATTGCACCGTTTAATAAAGATATTTTTCAAGATGATGACTTCATCTCTGCTTTTGTTACTGTCAGACCAATATACGAAACGACTAACTCAAACATCGAAAATATGCTTATTACAACACAGAACATGGAGGTCGACACTTCAGCTCCTCCTCCTCCTCCTTAACAATTGCCTGTAGAGAGTGCCACCGTGGCACAACACGAAATCTCCACTTATACTAACCCAGTCGCTGATTTTGGCAAAGATATAATGCCCAGTGAAAACAACTTTTCCCCCGAGATTATTAGACCTTATCCAAAAGCCGCTCCGAGAACAAAAAAAAATAACACGAAAAACTCGCAAATCGGCTATTTTAACAGATACTCCCGATAAAAATGCTTTGGCACTGGAACAGAGTAAAATAAATGAATCTAAAAGTGGACAGACATCCAAGGGGGGAAAGACAACAAGAAAAAAAATCAACAGGGAACTACCAGCAAGGAAAGAAAACAACAAAGGAAACCGGAAAGCTTTCGGTAAAGAGAAAGGTGTTACAGGATACAGATGAAGAAAGTGTAGAGAATGATTATTTTTGTCCAATATGTTGCGATCCTTTTGAACCAAAAAAATCTGGCGAGGAATGGATAGAATGTGTTATCTGTAAGAAATGGTCACATGTGAAATGTGTAAGAGGAAATATTGTTCAGTACCTTTGTTTGAATTGCGAAAGTGACTGTGAATACAGCGAGTGATCTGATTGTTTTTTTAAGAGGTTAATTACTTTTGTTAATGAGTCCTATGCTTAATACATACTTATTGTTCTTTCATACATATATATTGTTAATAGACAGATAATTATTATGTTATGAGGTCTGAAATTTTCCATATTTTGTTCTCACGAGATACAAAACCAAAAATAATTACGTTGTTTTGTTTTTAATTTCAGAAAATTACTATGTTTACCCAAATACAAACTCTTATGATAAGTTTTTCTTTTCTTGTAACTTTTTGCCCCCTATATTGAAACAACCAGCCCCTGGTGCGGGGTTGAATGTGACACGTCTCCTATTTTAGAATTCATTCATTTGTGTCTTTAGTATTACTCTCCTACATAAAATTAATTGTAAATTTAAATCTTTAATAGTTACTTAATCAAATAAACCTATAGTTAGGTAAAACAAGCAAATCAACAAAAAAATATGTCATTTTGAAATAAAAATGTCACAACCAGCCCCAGTCTCCCCTACGTTCAGTACAAACACAACATTAATTATTATTATTTGAGATTCTTAGTAAATTTGCTAATATGCTAATATTTTCAAACTGAAATAATTGCAGAAATATTTATTTGAACTTGAGACAAGAAGAATTATTCAAAAATCCGTAGATCAATTAATAATCCTTCCTGACAAGAGCTAGTTCCCAAATCTGTCCGCCATGCACGAAGCCCCCAAGAGCCACAATAGAACAACAACGCTACCGGATTTTTGAATAATTCTTCTTGTCTCAAGTTTACATATGTAGTCTTCTCGCGAAGTTTATCGCGGAAGATATTTGTCTCATCAAGTATTTACCGACGGGAGGTTATCCTGGAAACAGAGCACCATTTCAACGGGATAATTTCGCTCGTTTTTTACCGTTGATATGATTCACGGACCGGCGAAAGATGTTTCCCAAGTGTTGGAAATGTTAACGTTCTCACATCACATTATTGTTCGTATCTTTCTCGAAGTCCGGTAGCGGGTTCACCGTTTCGGTCCATAGAGGGCGACTCTCGTACGTACGTACGAGATGCGTCCTTTCTGGAATAGATAAGGTACCCCGATGTAGCTTGTAAGGTGCTGAGAAGCGATATGCGACACTGATGGGCTCTTAATAAGGACGAAACTGCAGTTTGCCGCTTCGTTTCTCGGCATCCTGCTTAGTTGCACTATTCTGTCTCTTGGGGGCTGCGTGCATTGCGGGCAGATTTGGGAACTAGCTCTTGTCAGGAAGATTATTCATTGATCTACGGATTTTTGAATAATTCTTCTTGTCTTAAGTTTACATATGTAGTCTCCACGCGAAGTTTATCGCGGAAGATATTTGTCCCATCTCGAAATATTTTTTCATTGAATTTGATAATCTATTCTAAAAGACAATTGAACAAATAAATTTACGATTTCAATCATTTTATTTCAATCATATGATATTTTTGGTAATATTTAATTTAATTTATAAGCATTATGCACAGCGAGAGTGTTATTGATAACCGGATGGTTAAATATTCAACCATCTTTTCCAAGAACGCGGATTTACAACAGGAGTTAATTTCTCACACAAAATGAGGAATGTTTTTCCAATAACTTTTTTCCGAGCGCCCTGAATCAGATATGGCTGAGCAAATTAGATGAAACGTCATTTTAAATGTTTCCTCCGCAAACGAAATAACAAACATCTTTAACTTCTGCGGGCATCCAAAGTTTAACAAGCGCTTTTCTGAAAATGCGTGGAATTCGCAACCCTCTCTCATTCACTTATTGATGATTTGCAACCGAAATTTGAAGAAACTAGGAATGGGAAAAATTGAAGTAGGCTGCTGTCGCTCATATAAAAACGAAATATAAGAAGCAATTTACTAAGAATTCATCAATGATTCATTCCTAATCTTCAAGAAAAAAATAACCAAGAGATTCTAGTAAAATGCAATATCGAAACTTGACCAACTCCGACCATAGTATAAGTTATACTACGTTATTTCTTCTTCACTATAACAACTTGTTGAGAAACCATGTTTCTATATCGATCCTGTCGAATTCTCGCTGGGTGATTATGCTCCCCTTCCAGTGTTATAACTTTTCCACTGCTGAAGATACGACATTTGCATCTGATTTTATCCTTCGCATGAAAATAATACGAACATTTCCATTGAGTTGTATTAGCTCCTCGTTGAAACATCAAAAAGTCATGGTGATCATATATTAGTTTTGGATGTTTTACACCAACGTCGAAAAAGATTATATCTAGAATAAAACACAGAATGAGATGAAAAAAATGTGAAAGAATTATTTTATATCCATTCAATTTCCTGAATATTCTTCCCATGAAGAAGTGTGATTGATTTTAACAATCCAAAATAGTTTCGATTTCCCAAAAGTAAAATGATCGTCAAAATACACTTATTCCTAGAGTATTTAAAAATACTTATATATTGAATTAGTCTCAAAGACAAAGTTTTTCAAAATGAAGACTATAAAGAAAGTGCTACAAATTTGAATTGAAATCATATTTATTCATTCATAGTTACATTTCTGATCTTGAAACATTTAAATTATTGAAATTATTCAATATCAGATTAATACTCAAAGCAGCATCAACAATTGAATTGTTGTTTCTTCTCAAGTTCAATTAAGCAATTGGTATTATATTCCCCTTCATAATAAACGATTCTGAAACTAGAATAACAGATGAAATAAAATATTACCATGAATTTTTAAAACTTGTACTCATTCAATCAATTGAACATGTTTCAATATGCACTTAACGAAACGTATCTCAAAGTGCGTACAGTTAAAAAAGGAAGTAGTCTAAGTAGATAGCACTCTCATTATACAATTGTATAAGTTCGGAGTAAAGTTTTATTCAAACAATTGATTTCACTAAAAACAATTTTTATTTTGATCCAAAGTAAAGTTTGGTGTGGTGGTGGTAAGATCTATATTTAACTGAAGTGTTCTCATACAATGAGGAATTGGTGGAGGGCTTCTTTGTCTATTGGGAGTTTCTGCATGGTTATTCATCAATTTGAAAACTGGATTCGTGGGATCCGCTGAAATTCTGGCTGCAAACAATGTCAAACTTCGTTGTCTCCGAAGTAAGTGAAGCCTCGTGTAAAGACTTTCTGATGACCGGAAAGCGCCTAGGCATATGCAGAGAGCAGTATTGTGGACCGCGTTTAAGGATTTCAAATTAGTAGTAATGTTTTCTTCCAACAGTCATTCTTAGAAATTCTGAATCAGCATCAGTTTGACCAATTTTTTTACACTGATGCATCCAAGGGAGAAGAAAGTATTGGTTGCTCCGTAACCACTGCAGAAACGACACTAGAAAATATCGACTCCCTATCAAATGTAGTGTGTACACTGGTGAACTATTTGCTATTATTAAATCACTAAAAATGGTTAGACCTAGTCGAAGAAATGTTGCAATTTGCACGGATTCACTGTCCTCCACACATGCCATAAAAGATATTTATTCTAAACACTGGATTGTTCAGAACATTCAAGAGACATGTCATCTTCTCTCATCTAACGGAGTATCCATAACTATCATCTGGGTCCCGTCCCATCTTGGAATCCCCGGGAATGAAAGCGGGTAAAGAAGCGTCCAAGTCAGATGAACCCATAATAAATCCAACTATCCTACGATCTGAAATCAACCATAAAGTAACAAATCCTTAGTGAGTGATAGAGCCAGTGGAACAGGTCAAACACATCCAGTGCAGCTTGTCCTCAAACCCTGTATACTACCCCCGATGTACAGAAAGAATAAAATCATCTTAAGGAGACTTAGAATAGGCCACACGCGCCTTACTCAAGGCTACCTGATGGAGTCAAAAAACCCTCCAGAATGCGAAATCGGTAATAGTCGCCTTTCAGAACATATTTTGATAGACTGCAACAAATACAAAAATGCCAGATCCCAACACAACCTCAGTAGAAACCTAAAAGAATGGCTCAACTCCGAATATCAGATTTCTAATTTGTTTGAATTTCTGAAAAACACAAACTTGTATAACCTGTTTTATTTTACAATACTTTTCTATTGTTTCTATATAATTAATGTTTACATGAATGTATAATTTCATCGTGTCAATAACCATAGCCGTTGAGACACGTAAATTTCCTGAATGAATAATAATAAAAATAATTTTTCTAGAGAACGAGTTACAAAATACGCGATTCAACTATTCATAACATTTACTACCATAAATTTATCAAATTTGCACACACTTCAAGAAATTTTCAATTGATTTAATGTTTGAACATATTAGATCTTCAAAATATCAAATACACCTTCACCTTCGCGAATTGTATGAAGTATTTTCCATTCTTAATGAAACTTCTTACAAACATAAACGAAGCAAAATAATTTTCTTTTGTAATATTTGTCTCACTGCATCTCAATGAAAAATGGCCAAACAGCAAATAAAAAATGTCTCAAGTTCCAGTAGTACTGCTCACAGAAGGTTTAATACAAGTTTAAAGGTATATACAAACATAAAAAAGAAATTGATAAATATTATTGGCGTCAACCTTGAAATTCTTCGATGAAGTTCGATACCTCAAAAATCAATTTATTGCATAGTTTTCAATTATTATACTACAGAAATATGCTCCGTAATTTGTAAACTGTATAGATATATCACAACATTTCATACCTACTTTCGTACTTTTCGATGATGCACGGTATCCAATCGATTAATTTACTTAATGCAATCATGTGTAGCTAAAAATGAATAAGGTCAATGAAACCTAATACAATATGAATGCATGAACGCAAACTTTATTTTCGGAAAGGTTAATAACCTTTACTACACCTCTCTATTTCCTAATACATAAATACTAAACAATTCAACACATATAACACAACTACTGAACAATAACAACAAAAGTACACTGAAAACACAAACATTTATAATTTCTTTATTTATGATTTTCTGATAATTGTGACTTGCTGAGAAAGCAAGTTGGTGAATTTAGAAGCTGCCTCTTTAGGAAGATGATTATGCTCAGCTCTGATGTAAACCATTCTTCCGCTCGTCGTTAAGCGACATCTGCATTTTGTCCTATAATAAAACGAACATATCCAAATCGTTTTCGTTGGTGTTTTCTTGGCTAAATTAAAATCGAAGTTGTGGACAATTATTTTTGGGTTTTTAGTTCCAACATCGAAGTATATTACATCTGAAAAAAAGGAGGATCAGATTGAAGAAAGATATCAAATACGATGAAATTTCCGAAGAATGAAAGATTTGAATTCATATTCTGATTATTAAAAGTATAATGTCTAATTTTAGTCTACATTGATACAAGCAACTTCTTGATAAGTATTTATTATTCTTATATAATTGTACAAATTGGTAATAACAATAAAGTATGTTGAACAGGGTGTTAATCATTAACTACTACTGCATTTAGATCATGTGGAAATATGAAGAATGATCGTAACAGTAAATTCGAAAGGTGTTTCGTTTTCAAGATGTTGAGATTCATTTTCATTGTTGTTTATTGTACTCTCTCTTTCATTTTGAAAATCTACAGGATGATATTTTTCTGATAGCGTACCTCTTTTTTTTTACTCACTAAGAATTTATTTACGCGCCACTGAACGTTCGCATTATGATCAACTCAGTGCTCGTTGTTTTCAGAAACTTTTTGTCTCTAGCAAACTTCTGATAAACGTGTGGCTTTTCAGTAAAACTATTATTTTCTAGGCAATATCCATCTGTGCAAAATACACATACATGATTAGCTGTCGTGACACCCTGTGAACTGTGAATTATAATAGAACTTCGATCAATTGATGAAGTGCTTAATAAGTGAAGAAATAATAATAATAATAATAATAACTACTTCGTTTCTTGAAAGTTGATTCATTGTGTTACTTTTATATAGGTTGTTTTCTAAAATACACCGGTCAGAATAATTCCCTATTATTCTTTCGATTAAAATATTTTAATCTAAAGAGCTATTATATGGGTTCACAACGTTTTTATGGAATAAGAAGAAAGCCCTGTAAAAAATTATTTTAAATTAAGATATACATATTTTTATTTAATATTCTATTATACAAAAATGTATAAAATGTAACTGTTTTACTATTTTATATGCCATAATATTACTCAAAAATATAATTTTTAATGAAATTCAGTCATTCGGAGGGTGCTATGGAACAAAATATTTTAATCAGAGCATTGATAACAACGAACTATCATAAATGTCATTTTCATTTCGCAAACAATATTCATACCTATTAATTTATAGATTTCTAGTATTGTTTGAGTATCAGAAAAAAAGGGCAATAATGACAGACATGATAAAATGATATTTTCAATATAATAAAAACTCGAATCTAACCACACTTTATGTCTTATGTCTTTATGTTAGGAGTTTTTCTAACAGAATACCAGGAAGTTCAAAACACTGGAGAGAAAAATTATGAAAATATGGAACATTCAAAAACCCGAAGTTATAGAATGTAAATTAATGAAAATAAAGAATTGGATATAGTCCAGTCATTATGGTAAGTCCTCCTCGGAATTCGAGATACCCAGCTGTGAGTTTGTAAATACTTGTGTATTGATCCTCCAAAACTTGTCTCAAAACCTACATACGATAGGGTAAACGCAACTATTGAATTTCAAGGTCAAAGGTCAAACGGTTTTTGCGCTTTTTTTTTTGTGAATATTTCACTTCCTATAGGTTTTTGCTATTTGTATTTATTTTCAATAATGTAGAGTACAAAATTCTCTACAAATTGTGTTTGAAAAATTTTTTATACAGTGAACCGTTTTCGAGAAAGAGGGCGGAGAATACGCGGTCACAACATCACTTCAGGTCAACCGGTTTCTCCGGTCAAAAACGCGCCATATATAGTTGATGAACTATCGATAAATCGATGATTCTAAATATTTGTCAATTTCGATTATATTATATTTTATCATTTTTTTCCTAACCTATCCACTTTTTATTCAGTATTAATTTATTTAACAACACTTACCTGCCCATGTAATTGCAGAATTGTTAATGAAAATATAGGAGTTATATTTGAATTTGAACCATATTAATATTAATAACTTCTTGCATGATAAAAAAACAAATAAATTATGAATTAATCTTCTTATTAAAAATATCATTCAATACATTTATTTTTATTAAAAGTAAAAATGGAATAAAGGGTATAAAACCTACAATTTATAATTTTAATCATCTTCTTCCTCTTCATTGTCGTCTTACGGCTCTCAAACTGGTCTTCATTATCGTCTTCAACGACAATTGTCACAAGTCCTTCCATGATTTCAGGGTCAAAGATTCCATCTTCGTTAATGTCGCTCTGATATGGTAGAGTATTGAGACAAGCTTGCCCATTGCATTGACCACAAGCCAATTGCAAGCCCGCTTCCTTGCATCCGCATCGCGAATCACAACCACTCTTGCAGCTGCAGAAAGTTTGTATTTAGCAAATCTTCTAGAGCAGGTGGTGAAATTGTCATGATATGCTCCAGAAAATCGTTTCGCATTGCCCAACCCCATATCTGGGGTTCCAAATCATGCCCTAACCAAGTTGAACCAGATAATATACACAATTGAAATGTTGATGAGCAGTTGCACTTGTTGGTGGAATATTTGAGAGCTGCACAGGTTTATTAAGTTTCGTAGACTTGACCTAATGCATATAAGGAAGATGATCAAGACTTTCCACAGATTTCGGAGCATTATAGACAGCCAATGAGGTTTGAGTTCCACTCTCTAATACTCTCTGGGCCGAACAATTTCATCCTCAAATGCTGCAGCTAGTTCATTCAAATTTGTCAACTGTGTACAAAACTTGATAAACCTGTGCAGCTTCAAATATTTCATCAACAAGTGCAGCTTTTCATCATCATTTCAATCGTGTATATTATCAAGTTCAAACTTGGTTAGGGCATGATTTGGAATCCCAGGTATGGGGTTGGGTAATGCGAACCGATTTTCTCGAGCCTATCACGACAATTTTACCACCAGCTCCAGAGGGTTTGCTGAATACAATTTTCTGCAACTGCAAGAGTGGTTGTAGTTCGCGATTCGGATGCAGGAAAGCGGGCTTGCAATGCTCTTTAGCTTGTGGCCAATATAATGGACAAGCTTGTGTCAATGCTCTACCATAGCAGAGCGACATTAACGAAGATGGAACCTTTGACCCCGAAATCATGGAAGAATTTGTGACAAATGTCGTTGAAGACGATAATGAAGACCAGTTTGAAATTTAACAGCAGCCGGAAGACGACAATGAAGAGGGAGAAGATGATTAAAATTATAAACTGTAGTTTTTCTACCCTCTATTCCATTTTTAATTTTGATAAAAATAAATGTATTGAATCGGAGGAGATGTAAAGCCGTCGGTCCTGTCTAACACAGATGTGTTGGACATTAAAGATCCCTTTCCTCGACACGAAAGGAGTTCGGCAAAATTCCCGGGTTAGTGAGGTGACAGAATTCCCCGGCGTGTCATTGGCCGAAAGGCGGAAATAGAGCACGTTAAAGGAATAACAAACAAACAAACAAATGTATTGAATGATATTTTTCAATAAAAAGATTAATTCATAATTTATATGTTTTTTTACATCATGTAAGAAGTTATTGATATTAATTGGGTTTGAATTCAAATATAATTTCTATATTTTCATTAACAATTCTGCAATTACATGGGCAGGTAAGTGTTTTCAAATAAATTAATACTGAATAAAAAGTGGATAAGTTAGGAAAAAATGATAAAATATAATATAATAGTTAATAGAAATCGACAAATATTTTAGAATCATTGATTTATCAGTAGTTCATCACATATGTGTGGCGCGTTTTTGACCGGAGGCACCGGTTGGCCTTAAGTGATGCTGTGACCGCGTGCTCTCCGCCCTCTATCTCGAAAACAGTTCACCGTATAAAAATTTTTTCAAACAAAATTTGTAGAGAATTTCGTACTCTCCAATATTGATAATAAATACAAATAGAAAAAACCCATGTGAAGTGAAAGATTTACAAAAAAGCGCAAAAAAACGATTTGTGTGACCTCTGACCTTTAGATTTAATAGTTGCCTACACCTTACCATATGTAGGTTTTGAGACAACTTTTGGGGTGTCAATATATAAGTATTTACAGACTTACAGCTGGGTATCTCGAATTTCGAGATTCTCACCGAATTTAAGCTTTAATGACTGGACTAATAGCTTTAATATGTTCAAGAAAACTCAGAAATGTCATTTATAGAATGAGAACTTACTTTCAGATACCTCTGGCGATAGTTTGAATAGTACATTCCTTTAATGAACTGTATATTGCCACTACAAACTTACTAAACTAAACAGAGGCTATATCTACCAAGATATTCATTTCTGATCAAAACGCAAAAACATGTCAATTTTCGTTTCAAGGGGGACATCTTTTGGGGTACAATACTTGCCTGAAATATCAACCCCCTATGCGGGGGTTGCAATCCTCGAACATTTTGAATAAGGAAGATGGGTCTAGTGATGATTCAAAAGAAAGGTGGTACCTTTGTCTACATTGCCTTGAACGAATTTCCATTTTTAATTGAAAACTGTAAAAGATACAGGGTGAGCAACTGAAAGATATGGAAGACTATCTCCCAGTGACTATTCAAATTTCAGTGAGGTAAAATGGAACAGATCCATGCTGATCCATGGCAGTCATCATCAAGTACCATCCTCATCTCAAATTCAACCACTGGAGCAGGGGTGATCACCCTTGAAAATTTGGAAGAGGGTAGATGGGTCGAGTGATAACTCGAAAGAAAGGTATTATCTTTGTCTACATTCCCGTGAAAGAATTTTCATTTTTGATTGAAAGCTGTAGATACAGAGTGAGCCACTGAAAAACAGGGAAGACTATCGCCCCAAGACTATTGGAGTATTAGTGCGAAAAACTGGAATAGATTCATTTTAGATCAAGAGCTGTCATCTGATCTCGAATTTCAACCCCTAGAGCAGAGGTAATATTTCGATCCAGTGATACCTTTCAAGTAAAGGATTTCGATTGCCTTCATGACTGCTCGCTATAATTCTATTCTCAGTGAGTTCCATAGGAGTTAGAGGAAGCAAAACGGAAAAGTAACTGAAGATGCAATGCATGGTATACCATCTATCTTCGATCAGTATCAAACAGGGGTTGATTTTTCACTGAATAAATACCTTTTGAAAGACAGTTACTCCTTTGGGACATCCGGTTTAAGATGTAATACATAAAAAAACTAACACAATGGCTGAAAATAAAGAACGAAAATTCACGAGTAGAACTTGTACCTTATTTTTTTTGCACTAATACTTGAATAGCTCAGGGCGATAGATAGTCTCCTCTATTTTCCAGTAGCTCAGTCTGTATCTTCTACAGTTTTCAACCAAAAATGAAAATTCGTTCACGGGGATGCAGACAAAGATGATACCTTTATTTCGAGGTATCACTCGACCCATCTACCCTCATCCAAGTTTTCAAGGGTGGTCACTCCTGCTCTAGGGTTGAAATTCGAGATGAGGATGGTACTTGATGACTGCCATTGATCAGCATGGATCTGTTCCATTTTACCTCACTGAAACTTGAATAGTCTTAGAGATATAGTATTCCCTATCTTTCAGTTGCTCACCCTGTATCTTTTACATTTTTCAATTAAAAATGAAAATTCGTAGACAATGTAGACAAAGATACCACCTTTCTTGACATCACTTGACACATCTTCCCTATTCAAAATGTTCAAGGATTGGAACCCCCTCTTAGGGGGTTGACATTTCAGGCAAGTTTTGTACCCCAAAAGATGTCCCCCTTGAAACAAAAATTGACCTGTTTTTGCGTTTTGATCAGAAATGAATATCTTTGTAGATATAGCCTCTGTTTAGTTTTCGTTGAAGCACCCTGTATATACTACAAGAAAGGAAAATAATAGAAGTTAAAAACTAACTTAATTATACAGTTCTTTTGAAATCAGAAAGGAGAATAAAAGAACTCAAAAACTTACTTAATTATACAAGTTTCATGCTTATAAAATCCATTATGTTGACGACAAAAACGAAATTGATTTCGATCAAAAAATTGAGTTTTAGCCTAGCCAATTAGAGATTCACGGCTTGAAAATCAGGCTGCTTGACTTGACTTGACTTCAAATCAAGTCAAGCTTTTGTTTTCAGATTCAAGTCGAGTCAATAGTTTTTTTTTCACAAAAGCTTGAGAATTCTAACTTGAATCAAAAGACAATAGAAAGAAAACATTGTAACTTTTATATTCAATAAGCTAACGAGATAATGGAGTGAACAATAAAGGAGTCAAAAACATGTGTGCTTCACAATTTTCAGTACTTTTTTAACAATTTTTTATAGGTAATGCTTCCAACTAGTTTAAAAAAATTATCAAAAAAAATTGACAGGAATAAGAAAGTCCGGTAAATCGCTATGAAGCTTCGCTTCAAAAGCTCACTTTTATTCTCCTAAGGCATACAATAATTTCACATCATCGTGGCAAAATCTATTACCACATACATCGCCTCTTAGGGAATGGTATAAATCCATAAATGGTAGCCCTGGATTTACTAAGGAGGCCTTAAAAGCAATTCATGCCGTGTAGACCTAAACAATGCCAAAGGAAAGCCAACTTTTGCAAATCCTAATATATATAAGTAATATATATCCATGGACGATTTTATGGTCACGTAGAGTTTGGAAGTGAGCAAGTGAAGACTTGGACAATGTGTTAAAGGCTCGATAAGCCACTCTTTTATGGCAATTGGCATTAATAACTGTTGGAAGGTGCCAGTGCTAGATTGTTTGAATAACATGGCGAGAACTGGTGCAACAATATGTGCCGACAGTTAGGTGCCGATTTTGAGTATAGGCCAAATCATAAACCATACATTTTTCATGCGAATACTTAAATATATATTTTTTTGGGACTTGTGTCATATGGCAAATTTTGTACGAAATACTCTTAGGAAAAAAAAATTTTCAGTTTGGTAATGAAATAATAAAGCATTTTATTGTCAAATTGTATGAACTGCAGATAAGGGGTACCAAATAAAAAAACGAAAAGGCGCATCCTTTATGATAGTAATAAGATGTCAGTCATACTTGCCATGCAAGTGTTAAGTGAAAGCGTTGAACAAAAGCTTCTTGTATCATTTAACAAACAATACTGTAAAAATAGTTTTGCAAAGTTAGTATAGAAGATACCTCAGAATAGAATAGAATTTATTTAGTCAAAACTAACATAATAGTACTGACACGTCAAAACAATGCATCATCACACATTGACAAGGTTATATATATACAGGGATATCCACCGGGACCGTCCGTTAAAAACTTTTTAAGTTCCAATTACAATATCAAGCTGAAATCTTTTACGCCAGAACTAGCGATTTCCAATTGGAAAGAAATATTTTCGAAGTGATACCATTTCCGGTTATACCGGAAGTGGGTCATCACTTTGTTATTTCAAATGGCAATCTACCTTTTTTATTGGATAGAAGAAGGATCAAGGAATTTTTTAAGCAGTCTACACATGTCAAATGTTTATTGCATTGTTTTGTATGATTTTTTGCATTTTGCCTTTTTCAAACAAATAACTCCATTTGTTTCAAATTGCACGTGCCAATTTTTATATCGACATCAGATGAAGCGTCAAATTTCAGATGAAATTGTACAAGCATGTACTATAACCATCTCTTATAGTTCCGAAATAATTTGGGAATATATTGAATTTTGATGATTTTGCAAGAACTAACAGAGAATGCTTTGAAATATTTGAATCAAGTAGCTGAACTGGCTACGCTCACCTGACAGGTGCCTATATATATAAATATATACATACTATAGCATCATCAGACAATGATATCAATGTACCAACGAGTAGTGTCAGAGGCTTTCTCCCCGGAAAAATCCAGTGTACGGACCTTAGTCAAGTAACACTGAATGTTACTCATTAATAGTTTCCTTTGTGTGAAGTGGTGAACGATCGAATAGAATACTGCTCTGAATATAAATATGATAAAATAGTCAGTTAATTATATTACTTTTATATAAACAAATAAATAAAATATGAAATGAGATTCTGAGCAGTATAAACTAAAGAGAAAACCCATGACTCTTCCTCATTATTTTTTCGGAAAGAAACCTACGAAGAATATTACAAGATTTGATGACTGTTATCTTTTGTAACTGTTCAAACAAATTTTCTTCAGACCCAAAATCTCAATACTTTTGTGAAGATTTCTAGGAATAACACCTGTTGTGGAAATAATAATCGGTAGAATAAATATTTTCTTCATTTTCCACATTTTTTAATCTCTTCGCCAAGCATCATATATTTAGAAATTTTGTCATTGTATTTATTTTGTATATTATGTGTGTCGGGTATAACAATATCAATTATATATGTTATTTGATTCTGTTTATCATTAAGAATGATATCTGGTCTATTGTGTTTTACAGCTCTGTTGCAAAGAATTGTTTTATCAAAATAAAGTTTATATTTGTCATTTTCACAAATAATCTCAGGTTCATATTTGTGAAATTTTTTCTTTTGGGAATTAGGTCATGTTTAATTCCTAGATTGAAATGAATAATATTAGCGACGGCCTTATGTCTTCATAAATAATCTGTTGAAGCAAGGACTGAGCAAGATGATAATATATGAAAAACTGTTTCTGAAGAACAGAAACAACTACGGCAATAATCATCTATATTTTGTTTGATGATGTGTTTTCTATAATTCCTCGTGAAAACAACCTGATCCTGGATCGCAATTGCCAAGCCTTCTGTTTCGGCAAACAATTCTCCAGATACTAACCATTTATTCGATGCCATTTCATCAATATAATCATTTTTCAATTCTCAAGGGTGCTTTCCGTGTAATTCCTTCTGCATCCAACTTTATCTTTTAGAATTATCATCATATATATCAAAATCTAACTTTTGCATTGTCAAGTTCAGAGGTGTAAGATTATAATCTGAAGCAACAACAATATCATGTAATTTAGACGATCTCTGTTTATCATGAAAATGGGAACGTAGATGAAAAATCTGTTTACTATGAAGATTATTCAAATCAGTTAATCCACGACCTCCAAGATGTCTAGGTAGTGTAACTCTCTGAACAGCTGACTTAGAGTGGTGCTTATGATATTTACAGAGCATTTTCCTCGCTTGACATTGTAATTCATTTCGATCAGTTTTAGACCATTTAATAATTCCAAAAGAAGATGTAAGAATAGGAACTGGATAGGAGTTGATAGCTCTGAAAAGGTTTTTACTAGTTAAATGACTCTTGATGATAATTCTAAGTCTTTTGTAATATGAACTTCTAATATTTTCTTTAGTGCTGATATGGTTAATTGTCTCTTGACAAAATCCAAGATATTTATATGTATCTCCTTGATGCATTGGCTCGATTTCGATATTGGAAATCTTTATATAATCAGAGGTGATCTTTCCTTTTTCAATAGAAAGATTTTTACATTTTGGAAGCCCATATTTCATATGAATATCATTGGAATAGTTGAAAGTAATCTCAAGTAGACTTTTTAAATGAGATCTGGTTCCGGCATATAATTTAATATCATCTAAATAAATTAAGTGACTTAATTTGAATTCAGTTGATAGACTTTTTATTTTGAAGCCGAAACTAGTAGCATTTAATTCATGAGATAATGGATTAAGGCAAAGACAAAACCAAAGAGCACTTAAAGAATCACCTTGAAAAATGCCTCTTTTGATTGGAATTACTTCGGATTTTAACGATTGTTTTGAAATATTTAAATGAAGATTGGTTCTCCAATTTTTCATTACAAATTCAAGAAAAAGACGAAGTGTCTTATCAATTTTATAAATTTCCGAAATTTATATATATATATATATATATATATATATATATATATATATATATATATATATATAACATGCCATCACCTATAGAATAACATATTCACATTAAAAATCACAAGTTTATATCATAATTCGAAAACGCGTGGAATGTCAAAATACTTCTCACGTAACGTAGACAGCAACCGGTATATTGGCATACGACAAAACCCTAAATAATCGAGAAATCCGGAATAACTCAAAAAACTTTTAAACTTTTAAGTTGGTAAATAAACACTAGAAAAACACTAACATACATCATTGTATTTGAAAAATATTCTCTACGCCTAAAAAAAACGTATATTCCAATTTAAAATACGATCTTTTTTTACGGGGCTTTCCGGTTGCTCCGTAAAAGAAAAGCGTGTTGCACCCTATAAAAAACATTTAACCATGGGTTTTCATTTTTCCAATACCATTGGCGTTTCTAGAAAACTTTCTGTATAATATCATTAATCAATTCATTTTCGAAGTTTGCTTATAACTGTAACAGTTTGTGGAAGCAAATGTTCAACATGTTTATATTTTTCGTTGGGCTGATGATTATGTTCCGATCCTGTAATAACTACTATTTTTCCTTTAGTCGTCAATTTCGTCTTGCATTTCGTTTTATAGTAGCTAGCACAAATCCAACTGGTCTTGTGGGGTTCTCTAAGATGACACCAGAAATCATGTCCATCTAGTATTATCTTTGGATTTTTCGTTCCGCAGTCAAAATATATTCGACCTAAAAATGTTATCAAAAATTATTTGGTTTTATAGTGAAAATATATGATTTTTTCACCACCTTTTAATCCTTTCGTCATGGCCAACCACAGATTGAATTTTTTTAGCTCAGGTCGGAAATGGTAAGTGTGGATTCAAAAAGTAGCTAAGTAAAGTGAAATTTATGTAGCCTTTTACGAACAATCTAAGACCATAAATTTAGGATTAAAATATAAAACTTCAATAACCAAACTGAACATTTTAAGTAAACCTAACCTCCCAAGATGTTATCTCGAGTACAAATCGAGATGAAAAAGCCGGAGAGTTGAAAAATCGGGGATAAGATGAATATTGCAATGCACGCATATAAAACATCGACAAGGGAGGTATAAACTACCATGAATCTTAGGATATTCATTTCAATAATATTATTAAAACGACGATTACGTGAAAAAAATTACAATTATGAAAAAATTATTTATTGTCGTCTTCGACGTACTACAAAAACTAATATTCGAAAAATAAAGGAAACTAGTCAGTTGAATAAATCAAGATATTTGATCATTCTGTCATACATTGACTTTATTCGACTAACAAACAATTTCTCTACTCAGAATTAAATAACAGTTCTTTTCATATTAATCCGGGTTACTGTTAGAGTAAATGAACGTTTATTCTTAAGAATACATTGTACCTGATAGCGGTTACTAGTATTATAATTAACTCAACATAGTTACGTTACAACAATACAAAGTCTGTTAAAAAAATAACGCCAATTTCGAATTAACAATTTTTTGGGCCGATATGTTTTTTTTTACATACCTCACTTATGCTGACATGGTCGATGAATTTTAATGTTTAGTTAATTTTTGACAGCTATTGTACTTGAATGTGTTTCGGCATGTCTTCGATTTTTGCCAATTGAAGAAAGAGGATCAGATCTGTATCTGTGCGTAAATTTTCAGCTAAAAACAACACACTGATTATGCCACCGTATACTCCCGACCTGCCCTCTGTGAATTTTCCTGTTCCCAAAATTGAAGAGGCGTATGGAAGAACGACGCTACGAGAAAATTGAGGCGATGAGGCGGCATG
This sequence comes from Cryptolaemus montrouzieri, assembly GCA_013387265.2. Lineage (NCBI taxonomy): Eukaryota > Metazoa > Arthropoda > Insecta > Coleoptera > Coccinellidae > Cryptolaemus > Cryptolaemus montrouzieri. The sequence continues at coordinate 36,773,625 of JABFTP020000103.1, forward strand.
GAAGGAGGAGATGAAAAAGATTTTTCAAAGTATTCAGAAGATTGGAAAAATGTCAGCATAAATATATTATATCCGAAAGGCAATTACTTTGAAGAAGGTTACATGAATAAATACTTACTGAAAAACATAAAACTCGAGATACTTTTTGAACAGACCTCGTACTTTAGGACAATTCACGAAAATAAAATAATCTCCGTAAAACTACCTAACGGAAGATCGCTTCTAGTCAATAACTCATTAGTAATAAAACTCGAACTTGAAAGTCTTTGTAACCAACTTTCAAAAATGGTAATTCTTCCTCCGTCTTGTTGGATCAATTTTTGAATTTTTTAATGATAGTGACACTTTTCTTGAGCATTCGGTGTTCGACATTTCGATATTTTTCATTAGGTGGATGATTGTGCTCTGCGCCTACTATGACAACCTTACCAGTAGTATAGAGTCTTGTTTTGCATTTTGTTTTATAATACGCAGAACAGATCCAAGTAGTTTTCTTCAGTTCCTTAATATGACATGCGAAATCATGACCATCTAGAATTATTTTTGGATTTTTTTTTCCCACGTCGAAATATATCTGCCCTGAAATTATTTCAATTGTTATTATATTCGAATTTTGCTTTCCGAATTGAACAAATAAAGTACTACATTGTACTTGACATTAACTGAATAAAATCCATGTATATAGATTTGAAATTCAACAATCTTTAGTTTTAAACCTCAAATTTATATTAGGACGACTATTTTAAGTGGACCATTATATTTATGGCTTCTTATAGTAGTAAGACTGTCAGATTTTACATGGGGTTAGGTCAGGTAGTTAATCTAACCCAATCAACAGAGGAAACATGGTGGATTGGAAATGTCAAATTTTCCGAGTTTTTCGCAATATACGCAAATCACCTGCCAACTTGGTTGGCTTCGAAAATCACCTGCCAACTTAATTAGCTTCGAAAATCATCTGCCAACTTGATTAGCTTCGAAATTCAAGAACTAAAAATTTTCAAATGTAACAAAACTTATTTATCACTTCGTTGGAAGGCCACTTAAAGATAAAGTTGAACTATATCTGGTTTCTCTATTCCTAAAATAGCTTATTTAGAAGTTATTCATGTTCATTTCGAACATAGACTCATTACCTATCTGAACAAAAATGACAAAATTATTTCTCCGCTCCGCTTTTATCGATCGTAAACATCATTTCCCAGTACACGATTTACCATTTCGTATTGAGCGTCTTGTAAACAATCTCTTCCGTATAAGATAAATTATGTGATTTTAGATATAGATTGAATTATTTCACATTAATTTTGGGAAAGTTTGTGGTTGAATTCATATATTAGACTGGTTCTTGAATTCTCCAATACTTCTTAAAATTATATCTTTAATATTATCTCGCCATTTAGTAGAAATCTGCTGTACAATTTTTCATGATTTGGGATATTTCAAAAGCATATTTCAATTGTGCATATCAAGACAATTTTTCAATCGAAAGAATTAAATAAATATAAATGTTTATAGAACCTACAAAGTTTACAGGATAAAATAATATACACAGAAAGTTTTATTTCAAAAATTTAGTTCCTCATATACATAATCTTATTCCTAAAATACGAATATTGAAACGTACAAGGGTGGTTTAAAAGTTTCTGTTTAGAGAATAAGAACATAAAATAAGTCTGCACTCGGTGAATTTTCTATTTGGTAAAGACGCTATTCCAAAGAAAACATAATTCAACAATCGAATAATAGGATAAGGGTTCACGAGTACTTTGCGAAGAATACAATTCAGCAGATTCATCCCTAGGGGGTGTCTTCTATTCCATAACGAAAAGGATGTGACAAACGATAAATGGTGTATATGAGCATCCTCAAAAGAAAAGCGTATCATAAAAATGGTATCATATACCATCATGGAAAAAAGTATAAGTTTTGTGAAGATTACGTACGAGGGACGTCTTTTATGTTTCCATGCTGACACTATTGATCAAATAACAGTACTAAACAATAGTTAGTTGAAAAAGGAGATTAAACCATGAGTTTTTTCGCGAACTAATTTTCAATTTTCAACGACAATTATTCCAACAAGAATGTTTCGGAGAGTTGTTTTCTGTTTTTGTCATTGAAGCACCATACCAGCCAACAGTTCCCCGATGGTATAGAGAATTGAACGCAAAAGAGTAAGGCTCAGCGAGAATCCAACGGTAGGTGCACCAAAAACAGTGGTCACTCACTGGATGCTGAGAGTAGGATTATTCAGAAAGATCGACATGCCCCATATCGAGAAATTGAGACGTCACTGTGGATTTCAAAGACCTCAAAACAAGAAATTTTGCACGAATTGCATGTGAAAAAATTAGTTTCCCGTCTGATACCGTATTGATCGAAAATAGAAAGCTGCAAGGGTGAGTTGGCTACAAAAAGTCTGGACCGTTTGAACTTTGGACAGCCTAAGCGCGTTTACAACATTGTCAGTGGTGATGGGTCTCGGATTTATTCATACACATATAGAAGAAAGCGCCATTCTTCTGTTTGGGTGTTCCCAGAGGAAGAATAACCGAAAGGTCATCCGCACCCGAATGTCTCCAAAAAGATTGTCATTTGTTTGTTTCAAAAACAAGCCATGAAGCAACATGACTGAACGGCGAATTATACTTCACCAAGATAATTCAAGTTCCCACAGAGCCTGGAAAACAATTGAATATTCAACACAAGAAAACATCGAACTGTTATATTATCCTAAGTATAGTCCGGGTCTAGTTCCTTAGGTTTTTAATCGTCCTAGAACGAACTGCGTGGTCAAAAGTGTCAGTCTTCTGAAAAGCTGTTGATGTCTTCCAGAGACCATTTTGAATGTAGCAGCAAACAATTGGAATAATTGCTTCGAAAGAATGCAGAAGTGTATTAATCTTCGCGGAGAATACCTCGAAAAACAATGAAGTCTTTTGGATCCCATTCTACCTTTGATGTGCAAAATTTAAAAGACATCCCTCGTAGAGTCTAGTCGACAAATTAAAAATGGTTAAAAATAGTGATACTGCTCCTAAGGATGTCTTATAGGTCATTGAATCAGGAATAACTAAGCTCAACGATTCAGCGCCAAGCATTTGAACATTTTATTTTGGTTTACAATGACGACGAAAATTGTGCGAATCAACAATTAACCAACTTATCGAACAATTCACCTCGAGATGGATTTCCAACTGGAATCAATTCTCTAGAGTGTTCAGAATATACCAAAATTTTCAAATTAATATTCAGAATCACAAAAAAAAATTATTTAATGTGACTCGCCCGTGACGCTGCACGTGCAACGTAAAACTGACGCGGGAATGCTTATTTTTAGGGTTAATAAAAGTTATGAAAATGAAAATAAGGTTACGGGATTTCTCTATTGGAAATTTCTTCGTCGCAGAATCTTTTCTTTTCATTTCTTCACTCAAATGTTAATAGTTCGTGAGATATCGGCTAAAAACTAAGTACCTTTTTTCAACTTTATTCGTTCATAAGTTTTGCAATTTCGTATATGCTCCAATACGCTTCCGATACATTTTTCTGAGCATTATTCTGGATCCAATAAGTTTTCACGCATATTTTAGGGATCAGTATTTTTTACCATTTTTTAATATGAATTAATCAAAAAGTATTTTGACCTCATCATAGCCAACCATCTTCGTACCATATTAAGTTCTTAATCTTTTTATTATCGTGACAGCACGAGGGGTCAGAATGTCGACACGCGATTTATGTTTTGGTTCATGATTATGATTCTCTCCAAGCATTACAACAACTTTCCCACTAGTAAGCAATCTTGTTCTGCATTTCCTTTTATAAGAGCTGCAAACCCACATGGTCTTATTAGATTCTTTACGATGACAGGTAAAGTCGTATCCATCCAGAATTATTTTGGGATGTTTTGTTCCTACATCGAAATATACGAAACCTGCAAAAAATTGTTGATAATTTAAATATGGTAGTTGTAGTCGAAAAAATGATGAATTTCTCGAAAGCAACGAAATTATTATTGAATTTCTTAACTCCTTAATAGTACTCTAAGTGCACAGTGTACCGGATGTGCATTGAGTGCTTAATCGGTCCATAACTTTGTTCCTGTTGAGTATATTGAGTATATACAGGGATATCCACCGGGACCGTCCGTTAAAAACTTTTTGTGTTCCAATTACAATATCAAGCTGAAATTTATACGCGGCCAGAACTAGCGATTTCCAATTGAAGTGAAATATTTTCGAAGTGATACCATTTCCGTTTATACCGGAAGTGTGTCCCTTTGTTATTTCAAAAGGCAATCTACCTTTTTTATTATACATCTAAAACCGACATTTAAGCAAGGCATGAAATACCCAAGTTGTTGGCACTTATCTGTCAAAACTTTTGACAGATTTAATTATTTTTGTTATAAACTCGATTTTTGATTAACATTTAAAAATTAAAGAACACAATTTTTGCTTGGGTGAATACAAGAAGGATCAAGGAATTTTTTAAACAATCTACACATGTCAAATGTTTATTGTGTTGTTTTGTTTGATTTTTTCAATTTGGACTTTTTCAAACAGCAATAACTCAATTTCTTCAAATGACACGTGCCAATTTTTATATCGCCATCAGATGAAGCGTCAAATTTCAAATGGAATTGTATCAGCATGTACTATACCCATCTCTTATAAATCCGAAATAATCTGGGAATATATTGAATTTTGATGATTTTGCAAGAACTAACAGAGAATGCTTTGAAACATTTGAATCAAGTAGCTACACTGGCTACGCTCACCTGACAGGTGCCTAAAATTAATGTACTTGTCACTTCGTTCATTCGAATTTGATATTTCAAATAGAATTGTTGGTAATTTGAAGTGAACATTTTTTAAAAATACCAGATTGATGATAAAATGGCTGGTTATTCAAACCAGGATATGTTTAATCTCTTTTTAATTCATGGCGAATGTCAAAACGTGGTGGATAGAACTTGCAGGCAATTCAATAACCAATTTCCAAACTTGGCGCCTATGAGTAAAACAAAATTTCGAAGAATTAGAATTTGGAGGAACAAAATACATAGAAACTAGAAGAAAACCAATTCTCGAGGACGACGACAATCAAATTAATACGCTAGCGTATTTTCGTGTCAATCCACATGCGTCCATTAACTCAGCATCAATGGATATTGGATTGAGTTATACTTCCATTCAAAGGATGCTTAAGAAACATAACATGCACCCGTATTCTTTTATCAGACTACAAAACTTGAAACCAACTGACCTTTCCAAGCGGCTAAATTTCTGTAAAAATTTATTAATTCGGCTTCAAGAAGATGAGAATTCTGCAAAAAATTATATGGTCTGATGAAGCCAAGTTCAATGAATATGGGCCACAGGAAATCCACATTTCATTGAGGTTATTGATTTCCAAAATAAATTCAGCGTGAACGTTTTTGCAATTTTAATGAATGATTGCTGGCTTATCACATTTATGGGGGAAATCTTAATGGACAAAGATACCTGGAAATTTTGAGAGGAACATTAGCAAATTTTTTAGATGGATTACTCCTTAACATTCTGAGGGATTACTATTACCAAATGGATGGTGCACCAGTACATAAAACATGAGCTGAAGATCGGCAGCGAACAGAAATGTTCGTGGATAGATGGTGGGGTAATCAAAGACCAAATTTATGGCCTCCACGTTCTCCGGACCTGACTCCCCTTGATTTTTATTTATGGGGCAAAATCAAGAGTGAAGTGTATCTTATTCCTGTAAGAAGTAGAGAAGAGTTACTAGAGCTCATTCATAATGCTCTTCGTAATATTGATCTTGAGGAAACTAGGAGGGCAACTCATCATGTTCGTATACGAGCTGTCAAGTGTACCGAGTAAAATGGGGCCCATATTGAACATTTATTCGGATCGTAAATTAGTTTTCTCCTATGACGTTTGCTGTCATTTATTCGTATTAATGTAATTATCTTCGATGATTGGTTTTCGCTTAGTTCCTACAATTTTTATTCATCCGAATTGTAGAAAATTGCTTCTAATGCTTCGAAATTTTATTTTACTCATAGACGGTAAATTCGGAAATAGGTTATTGAATTGCCTGCAATTTCAACCCACTACTTTTTGACATTCTAAAATGAATTAAAAAAAGATTAAATATATTTTCGTTTGAATAACCAGTGGTTTTATCCCAAATGTGTTGAATTTTTTGGATATTTTCAATCTTAAATAACGACAATTCTTGTTGAAATATCAAATTCGAATGAACGAAGTGACAAGCACATTAATTCAAGGCACCTGTCAGGAGAGCGTAGCCAGTTCAGCTACTTGATTCAAATATTTCAAAGCATTCTCTGTTAGTTCTTGCAAAATCATCAAAATTCAATATATTCCCAAATTATCTCGGAACTATAAGAGATGGGTATAGTACATACTGATACAATTCCATCTGAAATTTGACGCTTCATCTGATGGCGAAATAAAAATTGGCACGTGCCATTTGAAAAAATTGAGTTATTGCTGTTTGAAAAAGGCCAAATACAAAACAACGCAATGAACATTTGACATGTGTAGATTGCTTAAAAAATTCCTTGGTCCTTCTTCTATCCACCCAAGCTAAAATTGTGTCTCAAGTGCAAAAGATCTACGAGCTACATTTTTTTTTAAATGTTCCTCAAAAATCGAGTTTATAACATGAATAATTAAATGCCAATAACTTGTGTATTTTATGCCTTGCTCAAATGTCGGTTCTAGATGTATAATAAAAAAGGTAGATTGCCATTTGAAATAACAAAGTGATGACCCACTTCCGGTATAACCGGAAATTGTATCACTTCGAAAATATTTCACTCCAATTGGAAATCGCTAGTTATGTCCGCATATAAAATTTCAGCTTGATATCATAATTGGAACTTAAAAAGTTTCGAACGGACGGTCCCGGTGGATATCCCTGTAGAAATATAAAGTTTGACGCTATTGATGCATGTTTTACTGATGTTTTTATCAAGGTGATGTTTTTTAATTAAATAAGCCACATCATAGTGAGAAGCTAGCTTCCCTCTGAAAATTTCTCCACGATCTGAAAAATCGATTCAGTTAATTTCACAGCTTAATTTGAGCTAATTTTGCATAACAGTGAAACATATAAATTGGCAACATTATATTACAGGAAACCGGCAACAATAAATAGTCGATTTATAAATTCAACAAATTTTTTCATTCAAACTATACAATTTTAAGTTTAAAAGCTTTGTTAAAACTTTTGATAATCTTCACTTGCTGGGGAACTTTTCCTTCATGGGTAATTTTCTGGTTCGGTAAGTGATTATGATCCTCACCAACCATAACAACAACTCTTCCGCTGGTTATAAGTCGACTCTTACACGTTTTTCTACGATAGAAGGAACATAGCCACATAGTTTTCTTCATGTCCTTTCTGTGAAATACAAAATCATATCCATCCAGAATGATTTTGGGGTTCTTGTGCCCAACGTCGAAGTAAATCAAACCTGTAAAAATATAGTTGATTCACAGTTCCTTTGACGAGCAAAAAGATTACAGTGTGGAAGTTATTTATATCAAAATTTTTCTTTATAAAAAAACATATAGCAATTTCACATTATTTTGAAGAACCTGGACGCATCATACTTATCCAAAAAGGCGTATGTGCATCTGTTCTTCTGGGACGAGCACTCTACTTTCTGTCTTAATTCACTTAATTTCTGCACTTTCCGGATGCTATGAACAGCGTTCAGTGTTTAATTTTTAGTAATTTTACGTTTCAAAACCGGTCCGATGGTAATCTCTGGCAAAATTACACTCGTCTATCCCCAAATAATTATAATAGTTAGATACAATCAAGAAAATATATAAGCACGTGCACTCTTCAAGTAAGTTCCCAAAAATCATCCGCTCCTATTACTGTCCGATATGATATGGATCGACCCCTGAGTGGCGCCATTTGCATACAAATACTACCAAGGACTGAAAAATCTGGTCTGGCCTGGGTTTCATATGAATAATTCCCTTAAACATTTCTCATTTTAAATTTGAACATAAATGTTTCTGTTTACTATATTTGAATATAGCGAAATACACACAACCAACTTTACATGGAATCACGCGGTATTTCACATTATTGATTGTTTTCAACCATAGATGAAACTGTGAATTTCAAAATTCAAAAAAGCCTATAATCATAATTGAAAATGCCTTACGTTGGATTGGCCGATGCTGAGGGGTCGAATAATTGCTCTCGATGAAGAAGGGGTGACACAGAGGGATATAGCGGCCACAATGGGGGTATCACATTTCAAAAACCTACGCCCGCCGATACGTGGAGCTACAGTCTCTGCAAGATAGGCTTAGAAGATGTTGTAGGAGGATCACTTCTGAAGAACAAGACCGCTTCTTGTGCCAAATTGCAAGAAGAGACCCTAGTGCGTCACACCTCATACTCCAAAGGCAATTTCTGGAAGCAACGGGCATCAGTGTATCAGTCGAAACGATACGTCGAAGACTTCGTTCAAGGGGTTTCTACAGCAGATGGTCCTTAAGAGTTCCAGAGAATTTCACTTTAATGCAAGATAATGCTCCGCCACACACCAGCAACCTCGCGCGACATTATATTGAAACAGGGGGAATCGCTATTTTGGACTAGCCAGCTTGCTCTCCAGACCTGAATCCTATTGAACAATTATGGGAAAATCTCAAAAGGGAAATAATATCACTCCAAGATAGTCCAAGAACCCCACAACAGCTCATTCAAGCCGCCACAGAAGAGTGACAGAATATCACCACAAGAGGCCGAAAACCTAATCCAAAGCATGCCTAGACGGATTCAGGCTTGTGTCAGGGCAACAGAAAGTAATACAAGCTACTGTGGTCGACAAAAAACAATATCTCAAAAATTATCAATTATAACAATCGTTCGAAATTTCCAAAATCCCTGGGGTAATATTCAAAATATCGGGTGATTCCATATGAATTTGGTTGTGTGTATATTAATTTAATTCAACCGTTATCATTGAAAACAGGAAAATTTCTATTCGTGTTTCCAATAATTAATGAATGAAAATTAGTGATTATACTGTTAATATACATGCATATAAAATAAACACAGGCAAATCTCAAAGAATATATTATACAAAAATTCTATATTTCGTGATTTTGAGTATTAGTCATTTTTACAATAATCACGTATTACAAATGCTTTTTGAGGAGTCATATGTTTTAGCATAGCATCAGTTATAACAGTATCATGATTATGACGACGAGTTAGCTTCGCATTTCTTCCATACGTAATCAGTCGTGCTTTGCAATTGATTAAGTTATATATCTTGTACATACAGGTACTTTTTTATGCATAGCTATAAAGTGCGATTCACGAGTGATCGTACATAGCTTAACTATAGTTAAAGTACACCTAGTGGAGTTCGGAACGACACTTAGAATGCAAGGTAACGCTATTCGATTTCGATATACAGGCTGTTTTATGGATTTAGGAGGAATTTTCTAATCACAATTACTCTTGAAGGCATAGACCGATCCCTTCGATATTTCGTATCATAAATAACATAGCTGATGTTGATACTGTTTGTAGACAAAAATCAAATCTAGGACTGAACTGAAAAGAGTTTTCGAGAACTGTTGCACAAGATCAGCTAAAATTGATCTTAAAAATTAGACTACGGTGAAAACTGTCGCATTCCACTAAACTCTTTTATTAAGGTATGATTATGAGGATAACTGATTTTTTTAGTTTATTTTTTTATTCAAGAAAAACATCACCAAATATAACTTACTTTCCTACTAATAATGCAGCATTGGGTATTTATTGTTTTTGTTCCGGAAATATTTCAGCTAATCCTCTCCCCACAGAATGATGTCTAGGGGCATATTCCGAAAATTATTCTTCAATTTTGTCAGTGTGCGTCCATGTCATCTCACAGAAAGTTTTCCAATTCTATGAAAATATCGCAACAACTTTTTTTTTTCAAGAGTTGCTGCCAATTAAAACAGTGCCTGACCATTAGGAGACATTTCGAATAATATTTAGAAGGTAATTCATGAATCATTTAAAACACATCAATCGAAGACGAATATTTCAAGTTAATGAAAACTCAAAATAAAAATGAAAATTTCATTCGAGAACGGAAACATTAAAATAGATCAACAACTTAGGAAACAAGAAATAACTAAGAAGAACTTAATGTAAACTTTTACAAGTTTTCGAAAATTCCCCATGCCTCTTGTACACATATGCCCAGCTGATTTTTTAATAACATCCGGTTGGTTTCGAATAAAATCGCAAACTTCTTCAATTTTTGGATTATGTGCTCCCGGATTACTATCTCTTCACCTAAGACAAAATTGCTTATATAACCCCGCAAATTAAGTCCAAATACGTAAGGTTCTGTGTTTCACAGATCTGTCAAGATTTTCACTCATAATTGGTTCTGTGCATCAATGACAGTTAACAATAGAAAATCGGAGGAGCCCAAAATCTGTAGTGACAGATCTGTGGAACAGAACTAATTCTGATATGTCTCTACAGATTTTGGGGTGTGCGAATAGTGTTCCAATCGAATCGAGTCGAATGTCATCATTCGATTCGAAATTCGAATTATTGAAATGATTCGAATAGTCCGAATAGTTCGAATAATGCGAATATTTCAAATATTTCGAATTATCTCTTACGGTCAATTTGATATAAATATTCGTAATTAATTCCGGGTATTAGATATACAAGGTGTTACATGATAGTATGTCACAACTTGAGGTGGTAAATCTACGTGCAATTTTAAGAAAAAAAGTTTATATAAACATAGGTTCGCAAAAGCTTCGTAACGGAGCTACAGGGTGTTGAAATTTCCGGAAAAAAATGTTTTTTTCTTTAAAACTCCTGCAGTTTTTGAGATATTCAGCCCAAATTTGGAATGCAAGCCAGTTTTTAACGCCTCCATCATTACACGTCCTAGATTTCAACTGGAATTCACAAGGTAATTTTTTTTCCGAGGTCATGTCTCCTTTTGGCCTACCAAACTTTTTTGAAGTACGCCACTGATCAGCGTACGATCAATTTTCGTCATCTTCGTTCAATGTGGAAACTTTTTGACACTTGCAATTTTTCCGTATCTCCAACCGTTTTCGAGTAAAAAATTATTGAATTTGAATTATGTGAATTAAATGTTATTCGCTAAATAAAAAAAATAATAGAAATACTAGATAGGTATGCCCAAAATTTGCTTTCATTTCGATAGGTCGTCTTCTGAGACTCAACTTATACTTATTCAATATCAAACTAAAAAAAGAACAATTAAAAACTAAATAAATTGCCGGAAGTGTCCTCCATCTGCAAGAATACAGGCCTCTGTCCTTCGCATATTATCACGTACTCTTTGAAATATTGCTGGGGTATTTCTCATCGTGTCACAAAAGCTTATTATTCGATTTCTCAATTCTTCTACAGTGTTCACTGGAGTGGTATAAACATTTGAGATATCCCCATAAGAAAAAGTCTAAACTATTTAAGTTTGGGGACCTAGGATGCCATGTTTCTGGCCCACCCCGACCTATCCATCGGTTGTTGAATGTATTACTCAAGAATTCTCTAGCTTCTCCATTAAAATGTTGTGGTACTCCGTCATGCATGAACCACGTTATGTTTCTCACCAAAAATGACACATCCTCGAGCAATAAAAGTAACTTTGATTGCCGATAAGCGAGACCGTTTAGTCTGTTAGGCAAAAAAATTGGACAATCAAATAATTTCTAACTATTCTGACCCAGATACCCCAATCAAATGGGGGTTTTCCTCAGCCCAATAATGATTATTGTAAAAATTTGTAATAGGAGCTCTCGAAATGTTAGCTTCATCTGTGAACATTATTTCACTATCAAAATTAGCATTTTCTCTGATTTTATCTAAGGACCATCGGCAGAAAGTGAGTATTGAAGGAAAATCTCGAGGAAGTAGAGTTTGGATGCGTTAAATATAAAACGAGTACAATCAGACAGTCGTCTAATCAGCAGATCTGATCATTACAGTCTTCGATACTTCCTGTTTGGAATTAATATTGTTGATGATCCTGCATGCGAATGTAATCACGCACTGCAAGATTTTAATCATATTTTTTGGAATTGTCCGTTGTACAAAGAGCCTAGAGAAAGAATGATAGCGAAACTAATGAGAACTAATGTGCTACCCCCTTATTGTATCCATCCTTTACTTTCTGAATGTGAACGTCAAATACTGAAAATTTTATGTACCTTCCTAGATCAGTGTGAATTATCACTGTAAGACCATCTTTGTGAATTAATTTTAGATTATTGTTGAAAGCCGTATAAGCCTTTGGCTGGCTTGGGTAGGCTGAATTATTTAAAAAACGACAACTACCAAAACAAAATTATATTATCCATACGTCATGACGAATCCCAGGTGAGAACATTTTAAAATTATGTGAAAAATTGATGAATAGTTCAAAATTCTCGGTATTATTCGTTAATTGGCAATATATTCGTAAATTTTCGAATTATTCGCATAATAACGAAATATTCGAATAATTCGTGAATTCGTAATATCGAATTTTTTGATTACTATTCGATTCGATACGAATAATTCGTAAATTCGAATCATTCGCACACCCCTAATTATCATCAAACTCTATTCAATACGTCCAGTTTCATGAACGGGGAAAATGTCCCGGGAATATTTCAGTTAATCTTCTCCCCACAGAATGAAGTCGAGGAAGAACAACAGGAGCGTATTCCGAAAATTATCCTTTTTTTTTTTTTAAATACAGTGTGCGTTCATGTCTCTCTCAGGATGTTTTCCAATCCAATTGAAATTTTTTTTTTTATTTTCAAGAGTTTGCTATCAACTTCTTCATATAAACGACTTGCTTACTGTTACAGGTTAGGTTAAGTAAGGTTAGAGTTCACAGTTTTGCGGACGACAGTACACTCCACGTATCCTTCGGGTCGATAAAAGCTCTATCATCCCAAGTTACAGACGAAATACGTCTGCAACAGTCTGCTATAATCAAAAGTGACTCGAAGGCAATTTTCGATTGGTGCTCGGCGAACCTGGTGGAGTTTAATGCTAGCAAAACTCAAGCTTGTTTGTTTTCTAGGAAGGTGAACAGTACCGTACCAGATATAGTAATGAACGACGAGACTATGTCACTCACTTCCTCCTAACAATGCTTGGGGTAGCCATCGGAGACAGTTCGTCATGGGACGACCATGTTGTGAACAGTGCCAGAAAATACTTCACTCCGACTCAACTCCTAACTCTATATAGATCTCAAATTCGTCCCGTTTTAGAGTATGGTTCCCACGTGTGGGGTTCTGCCCCTAAACACACCTTGAAACTCCTGGATTCCATACAGAACAGGGCGATTCGGTTGATCGGTGACTTTACTCTTACAGATTCCATCCCTCCACTGGAACATCGCAGGAAGGTGGGTGAGCCCTTTCTTCTTTATAGGTATTTTAATGGAAGATGCTCTGAGGAGATTTCTAAGCTTGTTCCTCCGCTTGTTTTTGTTTCAAGGCCAACTCGCCAAACTAATGCCAACCATCCTTACGTGGTTGAAATTAAGACACCTTGCACGTCTTTATACCAGAAGGCCTTTTTCCACAGAATAGTGCAACTTTGGAACTCTTCCACGTAACGTATTTCCCCATGACTATAATCTGCTAGCCTTCAAGCGGAATATTAATCGTCTCTCCTCTTCAGGTACTGGCGTTGTCGTCGAGACATAATAGGATTAAGTTTCCTCACTAATATAAAAAAACTAAAGTAGTGCCTGACGACACAAACTATCCCTGAGAGATATTTCGATTAATATTAGAAAGTAATTAAGGCATCATTTAAAAAACATTAATCGAAGACGATGTTTCACGTCGATAAAAACTCAAAATGAAAATGAAAAATTCATTCGAGAACAGAAACATTAGAATAGGTCAACCATTTACATAACATGAATTAAAATTTCACAAGTTCTCAAAAATTTCCCATCCTTCTAGTACACATATCCTCGAGCAAACTTCCCAACTGATTTTCTAATAACCTCTTCAATTCTTTGGATTAGGTGCTTCCGGTTAACTATCTCCTCACCATGGAGAAAACTCTTCAGATAACCTTTCAAAAACTAGTCCAAACATATAAGGTTCTATATTCCAAGACACATTACACTAGAAACACTCCCTTTCATTTCCTATTTTTCCTATCATCGTCCTATTCTCAACGAATAACACAAATTGTGAGAAGTAAAATATCACACATGTTTAAAAGTTCTAAATAAAAGTTGTGCAACAATTTCTCAAAGCACATTTATACTTGTAAAAACTATGTACATTGTAAAAAAATGAATAAAAATTGGCATAATTGTATTTATGAGTACAAATAAATGTAACTTGATCAATTCAATTGTTATTTCCATTTACCTCCTTCTCTATATCCATACAAAATATCTATCAAACAAATTTGATTCTTATGACGATGTCATGTTCAACTATCGTCAGTAAACCGACTTTACAGACAACCGATTTTTTTAAGAGAAACTAAAAGGTTGCCATCGGCTCCAAGAATAGAGAGGCCTGTGCAAGGAATCGCTAGACAGCGCAACGATATTATAGCGAGTACGTTACATTTGAGTGAAAGTAGAGTATGGCGCCCTCTCATTCATAGAACTTTGTTTACTGCTGAGGCAAAATTTAGGAAAAATTACATTTTTGATATGCGAAACAAGCACGTATAGGAGAAGGAAAGTCCTCACTCGATAAGACCCCATTCCCAAGTACGATTTTCTGTCAAAGTTTGTTGCGGTGGTTATAATAACATGAATGGAAGCAATTATTTAAATTCTTTAAGACACCGACTACCCGATCTTGTTGATAATGCTGATATCGACAGAAGAGGAATGTCCATTCAGCATGACGGTGCACCTCCCCATTTCACGAATAATGTGAATAATGTGTTTCCGTTACATTGGGTTGGAAGAGGACGTCCTCATAACTCGCCTACGCGATCTCCCGACCTTACGTGTTTGGACTATTTTTTGTGGGGCTACCTGAGAAATTTTATCTATGGTGATGAAATAGTTAACCAGGAGATCCTGAGCCAAAAAATTAAGCAAGGTTGCGATTTTATCCAAAACCAACCGGATGTTAGGGGAATTTTTCGAAAACTTGTTTTTTCTATTCTTATTTTGTTGGTTATTTCTTCTTTTGTTAGTGGTTGATCTGTTTCAATGTTTCCCTCCTCGAATAAATTTTTCATTCTTATTTTGAGTTTTTATCAACGTGAAATACCCGTCTCAGATTGATGTCTTTTAAGTGATGCATTAATCATCTTCTAAATATTAATCTAAATGTATCTTAGGGATTGTTTGTATGGTCAGGCACTGCTTTAATTGACGGAAACTCTTAAAAAGAAAAAATTTGTTGTGATATTTTCACTGGATTGGAAAACTTCTTGAGAGATGACACTGTATTTTTTCAATAAAAAAATTGGAATTTTTCGGAATACGCCTCTGTTATTCTTTCTCGACTTCATTCTGTGGGGAGAAGATTAACTGAAATATTCCAGGGACTACCTAATTCCGAATTTTCAGTAGGAAGGTAAGTTACATTTGGTGATCAAGAAGTTTTTCCAAAACAAAAATATCCACAATACCTCAATAAAGTAATTTTAGTGGAATGCGACAGTTTTCGCAGTAGGCTTATTTTTAGAGCAAGTCTTACTGATTAGTATAGTGTACAAGAGTTCTCGAAAAGTCACGTACAGGATACTTATTTAATTATTTCAAGGAGGAGACTCATTTTTTTCAGTCCGGTTCTAGATTTGATTTTCGTCTACAAACAGTATTGTTAACATCAGTTATATTATTTATGATAGGAAATATCGAGAAAATCGATCTATGCGTTCAAGAGTTATTGTGATTATTTTTGGAAACGGTGAGGGAGCTCACTTTCTCTTCAACGACCTCTTCGAATACATACTGTCTCAGAAAACCGGCTGCAGCACGCGTTGCCACGAGCCAGCTTTCTGTACCCACGCCATATTGCCAAACCGCCGTTGTTTACCAACGAACCACGTGTTTTTTATTTCATTTTAATTCTACGTTTACAAAGAGTGTTTGTGTTAACCATCAGTGTTTCCATCGTGTGTGTGACTCCATCCCGGTAGCATGATTAGAGAATTCCGAATTCATAAAACAGCCTGTATATCGAAAACGAATAGCGTTAGCTTACTCTAAGTGCCGAGTCAAACTCCCCTAGGTGTACTTTAACTACAGTTAAGGTACGTACGATCACTCATGCATCACCCTGCGTAAAGATATTTTCCACACAAGAAAAATAAAAATATCTACGTTCCAATTCAAAATTTTTTTTTATGAAACGTTACCCTCACTCCGTTAGAAGTTGCTGGTTATTGCGATAGGCGTTTTAAAGAAAAGATCTTCCAAATTTGATGATCAACAAATTATTTATGAGTAATTTATTTGAGAAATAGAATAAAAAGTAGAATATAAACGTTCAGGACTATTTCGCAGGTATACAACATAGCAGAGCAAAAATAAAGTAGGAAGAGTAGAAAACTTTATATTGGCACAAGTATGAAGTTGTAGCATAATAAATGTCTATTGTTCAAGAAATAGTGACAACCAGATAAGAATAAGGAATGTTTATCTTTCCACAGATCGCTTCCTTGCTGACACGGTGTGTAGCGTTGCGGTAAATAGTCGAACAAGTAAGGCGTCTTGAGGGTTTCTGTTTATCTGCCCTTTATTATCGTGGTTTCCAGAGCGCAATAACATTTACATGTTTTGTTACGCTTCAACGAATTGAGATGAGTAGGTGCCAGTCTAGCCTGATGTTGTGAATGAGTATGACCGACAAGGTCAAATGAGACCTAAACTGCAGTCTATTGCTCCTATTCATGACATCTGACCAAGCCGTACCACTGTTATGTGGCCCTGGTTGACGGTGATAATGAAGGGTGGATCAAAAAACCAGCTCCTTCAGGGAAGGACATTCAACATTCTACAAAAGGTTGAATATTGTTCCTTGAATAAAAATTCTTCAATGTGTCTCCAAGAATTATACATATTTCGATTCAAAGTCCATATAACTAAATTAGTTTTCAATTCCAGATAGTATACAAAACATGTTCTATTTTCTATATTCAAAGTATATTGAACAAAACACAAACTTAAGATTACATATTCTCGTTAGAAGAAAAAATTCAACTTAACATATTTTCTAGTTTTAATTTTGAACCACAAAAGTTGAACACTTATTTGGCGAATTTCTTGATAATTGTTACACTTTGAGGACGAATATTTTCTAATCCAGATTTTTTCTTAGGGGGATGATTATGTTCCTCTCCACATATTTCAACTCTTCTCCCACTAGTATTCAATCTTGTCTTACACTTTGTTTTGTAATATGAAGTACAAAGCCACATCGTTTTATTTTGGTCCTTACGATGACATGTGAAGTCATATCCATCCAAAATTATTTTGGGATTTTTTATTCCCATGTCGAAGTGTATGTAACCTAAAATTTTTTCTCGTCAGAATAGAGTTATTCATTAGATACTAGAACCAATGTTTTGTAATTCATAAAATGATAAAAAGTACAATTACTGAAATTTTATTAAATATAGAAAAATAAAATGAGATTTATGTTTGGAAATGAAAATGAGACATACAGTCTATTTATTCAAATACACATTATATTAATATTTTGGATGACAAATAATTTTCAGATCTGTATTTCTAGAAAATAACGAAAACTAATTGAACACAATAAATTTACTTACTACTATTTAACACTATAAAAATTTTTTGTCATTTTTAATGATCAAGTTACTGAAGAAATTCAAATTCAATTGAAAGATAAATCAAACGATATTGAATTCTACTGAAATTATTCAGTAACATGCCGCATTTAATACAATGTATCTTTTTCGAGTGAAAATAACAAGTGATATATAAAATCACTTGAAAAACTATATAAGGAAAATTTGCTCAATAAACTGTGCTTATGGTGGTTTGACAACGTTGACGATACTTTGTTTGAGGTACGTGGTCCGAGTTGTAACGTAAAATATCATGGTCTGTCAAGACACATCTTCCTACAGTAACGCCCTTCTTGTTTCATGCGTTTATCTCTATTTTTGCAAAATATATTTAATTTCAAGTGGAAAATCACCATTTTGGAGAAATTCCATTGAATCAAGAAATTGTCATTAAAATTCGTCTATCAATTTGGAATTTTCTTATTATCACTCAGGCGTGTCGAAATTGTCGTTTGCAATTTTTATCTTCGAATTGCATAAGTTATTGATGACAATTTGGTTAATTTGGTGAAAATTAGGAATTCATAGGAGATAACAGTCGGTAGGTATTAAAATACACAACCGACTTCTGGGACCATTGATTAAACTTTTCATTTACACATGTGCACACCTTTTTTCATCAAATATGAAATACAACACACGTTTTTTTGTATATGACCACATTTGCACTTGTTTAAAGAATGAGAGTTTTTCATTATTTGATTTGATACAAATTCGATCGGTTGCGGCGTTTTGTGATTCCTTTACTGTTTACGATTCGAAACGGTATTTTTCATTCAGAATGAGAGATTTACCACCAACCTCAGTAGCAAGGGCAGTTACATTGATCGAGGAAGGACGCACCTACCGCTCAGTCGGTACCATTTTGGGTGTCTCGACGTCGGTTATCCATCAAATCTACCGACGTTACAGGGAAACTGGATTGTACATGAGGAGGCGAGGACAAGGAAGAAATTGGGCAACCCGCGCTATACATGACCGTTTCATCGTCAATCAAACCATAATAAATCCTCTTCTTACTGCTGTTCAGGCACGTAACCTTTTACAAGCAGTGGATAACATTAACGTCAGTGTGAGGACAGTCAGAAGACGATTAAATGAAGTTGGTCTGAGATCATACGCGCAAGCAAGAACACCAAGACTCGATAGAGCCCATCGGGTAGCAAGATTGGCGTTTGCTAGGGAGCATGTAGCATGGACAATCAATCAGTGGAGACGAGTTTTATTTAGTGATGAGAGCCGATATTGTGTGAATTTCGTGGATGGTAGAGATAGAATATGGAGGCATCGAGGAGAACGGTACAATCAAGCGAACTTCGCAGGAACTGAGCAACATGGTGGAGGGTCAGTTATGATATGGGGTGGCATATACTTGGGAGTACGAACAGAACTGGAGATTATTGGCCCATCGGTATATAACAGAAATCTTGGAGCCCCATGTTGTGCCTTTTGCTCCTTACATAGGAGAAAAATTTCCTTTTTATGCATGATATCGCGCGCCCTCATACTGCGCGCATAGTAATAGAATATCTCAATGAGGTTGGGATCACACGAATGGACGTCGCGGTCACTGGATTTAAACCCGATCGAACACGTTTGGGACATTCTTGGAAGAAGGGTTCGACAACAGAATCCAGGCAACGTTGAAGAGCTGACATTGGCTTTGGTGGAAGAGTGGGACAACATACCTCAACAGATGATAGACAACATCATTGGGAGTATGCGAAATCGTATGCGCGCTGTAATAAGAGCTCGGGGGGGTCATACTCCCTACTAAAATCAAATGTTTTTTTTTTGTGGGTCATCATGAACATTTTTCTCAACATGTTCATTTCATTTCACGAGTGTATCGCTAGGATATACACCTGCTCTCAATTTTGGACAGGAATGATAATTATTATAGAGTGTCACACAAAAAAATTAAAAATAAATGTGCAAAATCAACGATTTTTCCAGTGTACTTCGAATTCTCCCGGAGCGTGAAATTGGCCAGTGAATTTCAAAAATTTTCATTTCGTTAGATTTTTGCTTCTCTAATTTTGATTTTATTTTTTGGCTAACCTCCGATGTTATGCACCTACGCAAGATTAAAAATAAATTCTTGAAATTTGTGACTTTTCGCTTCAAACTGGATATCTCTTGTAAAAATAGAGATAAATTCATAAAACAAGAAGAGAGTTACAGTAGGAAGATGTCTTGACAGACCATGATATCGTACGTTTCAACTCGGACCACGAAATTCCACAGGGTGTTACGAATTTTTGACAGAAAGAACACTTTTAGTTTTGTCCCCGTATAAAATTTTTTTGAAATTTTTTTGTTTTCTCTTATAATTTCTACAATGCAGAAGAGTTGATCTATAACTTGCCGAAAAAATCATCTTAATCGGTTGAGAATTATGAAAAATATCGGACTTCGAATTTGGTTGAATTTTCGAGTGTTCCGCTAATTTTGCCTCCGAGTGTACTTGAAAATTTCACTAAAAATTGGCATCCAAAAATATCATTATCAACGCAAACTGAGAAAAACAGTTCAATCAATTTTTTAGATTCATCCATAACTCGAGCAGTAAATATATGTTTTCAATTTAGCGCAAACTTTCACTTATCCCCATAATAATACAGAATTCAGAACATCCCTATCAGCATAAATTTGCATCAGTTAATCGAAGTGGATTCCGAAAATATTTTCAATGCTGTGGCACTTCCGGTTAACCCGGAAGTGCCACAGCATATTTGTTTCAATTTCAGTTTCAAATAGCATAATGTATGTCTCTATTTTATTTATTGTAGAAAATTGAATTCTGAATGATATTTTTTTTATGTCATTGCCATCTGAAATCAACCATAAGGAAGATCTGAATTTTTCAATCGGAAATTTGCGATTTTTGGATGTCCCTTAGAAGGCATCATACAAATGCTAAAGATCATTCAGTATCGATTATTTCTAGCTCGTTGTAAGTGAAAAGGCTCATTCTGCAGAATTCAATTCAGAAGCTCCACGGTATACAGGATGTTTCCAAAGCATAAAATTATTTCTACTCAAAAATGATTTCAGTTTTTCACTTGTAATGCCAACGTAGGTTAGTTAAGGTTTTGAATTTTTGTTTCGATTTATAGACAGGGTAAACTTTATTCAATGCGATTCTACTTTGTTTATTCATTCAAAATATTGTTTATTATTTTCGGATTATAACCATTATTTTCAGCTATTTGTTTAATTAAATTTAATTCTTTGTTGAAATTTTCTGGTAACGGAATTTTAATCAATCTATTAATAAAACTGTTGAATGCTGACATTTTATGTTGATAAGGATGACACGACGAGTTATGTATTATAATATCTGTATGTAACGTCTTATGGTTGATTGCGAAAACATGTTTTCCATTTTCATTCGAAATTGTTACGTCTAAGAAATTCATTGACTTATTGCCTTCTATTACGGTTGTGAATTCAATTTTTGGATGTAATGAATTTATATAATTTTCGAAAATTTTCAATTATATCTGTTCCTGTGAAGCAAATAATGATTTCGTCTTCATAGCGATAGCAGTATAAACAATATTTACTAAGTGGATGATTATGAATTAGTTTCTCTTAATTATTCATTAATATTTCTGCTAACAAAGGACTCAACTCAATGATTCTTTTCTAACAATTTTTAACTAAGTAGGACGTATCTTCCATAGAAATGTTAGGAAATGAATTTTTAACGTTGAAAGAAATGAATTTAGAATTAGGTGGTATAATGGTATCTTTGATATTGATAGTTTGTATGTATTCAGATTTAAAATTGCAATGTTTTATTAGCAAGTCGTTAAGGAATTTTGAAAGTTTGAAAGTAGGTGCCGTCACATAAGAAACAACAGGTCTAATAGGGTAATTAGGTTTATGAAGTTTTATCAACGAATTTAATTCGGGGGATTGTGGATTGGAGTTAATGAATTTATATTTTTCGTGGTCTGTAATTACTGATTTTGCCGTCGAATCCCAAAATAATGAACAATATTTTGAATAAAAAACAAAGTAGAATCGCATTGAATAAAGTTTACCCTGTCGATAAATTGAAACTAAAATTCAACACCCTAACCTACGTTGGCAGTACAAGTGAAAAACTGAAACCATTCTTGAGTAGAAATAATTTCAACATAGCTTTCCAAACTAATAATAGCTTAGGCAAATATATAAACAACAATATATCAGATAAAAATAATAAATCAGGTGTTTATAGATTGAATTGCAATGACTGTGATAATTTCTACATTGGTAGAACACATAGAAATTTCAATATTAAAATATCGGAACATATACGCAGTTTTCAAATAAAAAATCAGATTCAAATTAAGCGAATTATTTCCTAGACCATAATCACTCCTTCGACCCACAGTTTGAGAATTTGCATACAGATAATAAGTATTAGAAATAAGATCTTTGGGAAACTTCAGAAATCAACAATCACAAACACTCAGGTAGACTTATGATGTACAAGTCGATTTCAGCCCTTCACCTCTATTGAATCTCTTGAGGGAGCAATCTATTCCTTAATTTTATTGGATATATCTGTCATCAATAATCACTTAAGAAGAAGCAACTCAATAAGTTTTTAATTACTTAAGAACATTTGTATTTATATTCTCAATTGTATCTTTATATACTTGTCATAATTTCCGTATATTCATTCCTCTGAAGAAGCTACGGTGTAGTGAAACACATTACAAATCACAATTATTCAGTAAAATTCCTCAGAAGAATATTACTTGTTTTTGTTATTGATAATGGAATTCTATCAAGTAGAAGCCTCCCAAATTCAAACAATCCACTTCAATTTCGCACTTTTTCCCTTGGGTTTCTGACCAGAACTTTCGATGAAGATTTTGAGATGGGTCTTGTATCGAGAGATTGAAATGGATTATTTGAGAGATAATATCTGCGAATTTCAGGGTCCTCGCGCGAAAAATCGGAATTTTTGGGATAAAATCGCGAATAACTCGAAAACGATGCATTTTAGATATGGGGAAACCTATACCTAAATTGCCTATTAATATTACGAGTTAAATGGTGTGTGCAAAAATAGGTAGTCCAATTTGAAAAAACGGACTTCTGTACCTTTGAATGTATTACGATTTGCCATATGCTTCGGAAACACCCTGTATACCGTGAAGTCCCTGAATGCATTGAATTCTGCTGAATGAGCCTTTTCACTTACAACAAGCTAGAATTAACAGACATCTTTAGTATTTTTATGATACCTTCTGAGAGACAACCAAGAATCGCAGAATTCCGATTGAAAAATTCATATCTTCCTTTCGATTGATTTCAGGTGGCAATGATAGGAGAAAAAATTATTCAGAATTCAACGTTCTACAATTACAAATATTCAAACGTACATTATGCCATTTGAAATAACAAAGATGGTGTCAACTTCCGGTATAACCAGAAGTGCCACAGGATTGAGAATATTTTCGGAACCAATAACATTCAAGACAACAACAAAAAACTCCTTTCTCCATATACTTTAAATGTCCCATTTCGCATAGACACCCGGTATATAAAAACTCTATCGACAGAAAATGTTACGAAAGAACTGGACATAATCAAATAGATTGCTATCAACAACGGTTATAACTCAAATTTCAACAATTACATTTTGAATAAGAAACAACACAGATTAGTCATTGACCAAGTACAGGCTGGGGCGTGGCTAACTCCCAATTTTCAAAAAATCACTGCACAGGAACGGGAGGTGCTAGAGTGGTGGCGCTGGTTTTGTATAGAAGGGCGGATCGTGTACTTTGCAGTCTTGAACATGTCTTGGTCAGGTGAGCAGCACGCGTTTGTTGAGACCTTTATTCATAAAGGTTCACTTGTTTTCAAACAAGTGAATTTGTTATCGCGACGCAGCGTGCCTTCCGCACGAAGTATCGTTTAAACTCTTCTCAGAGTGTTCCCGAGCGGAAAACAATCTTGGCGTGGATGCTAAAATTCCGAGCAACAGGATCTACACTGAATGTAAGGAGAATCGGTCCGCATGTCATCGTCAGAACCTCCTGAACACATCTCTCGAATGAGGGCTTCGATTGAGCAGTCTCCATCGCGTTCGGCGAGCAAACATCTTCTGCACTTTAGATTTCGGCTCCAACATTGAGACTAACTTTGCATACTGATCTCAGGCTACACCCATACAAGATCATGGTTGCACAGGAACTGTCCCCGACGGATTGGGGAAGGCGTGTGGAATGTTGTCAGGCAATCCTTCAACATGTGCCTCCCACTAGGATCTTATGGACGAGCGACGAAGTTCATTTTCATCTTTCAGGGTGCGTGAATAAGCAAAATTTTTACTACAGGGCACAAAACAGAACCCAAGAGCTCTGACCGGTGCTGTGACATACTTGAGAATTTTTTGCGCCCGAAAGGAATTAATTGGGTGAAACCTACGACGAACAGAGCTTCTGGTTTCAGAAAGATTGTGCCACTGCGCATACAGCCCGTCGACCACGATCAATTCTTCAGGAGATGTTCTCTGGGAAGGTTATCTCCTTGCGAGAAACAGTTAAGTGGTCCCCGCGCTCCCCTGATTTGAGCCCCAGTAACTTTTTCCTGTGGGGCTATCACAGGGGTGAGGTTTTTATACATCGTCCAAGGAACATTGATGAGCTGAAAACCGCCATTGAAGAAGAAATTGAGCAGATAACCCCTGTCACTCTTGTGAAAGTCATGCGGAATTTTCATGAGAGGCTAAACATGTGTTGCCCGCCAGGGCCATCATTTGGATGATATCATTTTTAAAACTCAACTGAAAAAACTACATTATATAACCTTTCTGTCGGAATAAATGTTTTTTGTAAATATCTTGTAGTTTTTTTGCCAACCCTTTGAAAAGTGGGAGTCATCCGCGCCCCACTTATAACCTCTGACAAAATAGTACCTGGAATTGATTATTAAAATATCTGCTTAAAACGATTGTCAAAATTTGGCACAGGTATTAGATACATCTGTAGGATTACTTATGTAATATGCAAATTCTGGAAATAAATTGAATTGAATTGAATTGAATTGAATACATACGCGGAGTTTGAACACGTTCTGTATTTTTAATTTGTTTACAGTGATCGATTTTGTCAGTTCTCACGGGTGTGTTTTGCGATTTTTACAATGTATAAAAATATCGAATGAAGAATTTGTCTCAAATTCTGTATTACAAATGGAATTTCTTGTGCCGAATCGCTGACAATATTACAGAAGGCTTACTACGGTGAATCGACTTTATCCAGAACACGTGTATATGAGTGGTACAGTGCATTCAACAGCGGTCCAGATGTCGTCGAAAATTTGCCTCGCACTGGTTGGCCATCAACATTTTCAAATGTTGAGTTAAGTTAAGTTAACATCGATAAACTGAAGGAAATGTTCATTGAAAATCGTCAATTATGTTTGCGAAAGATAGGCAATAAACTTTTTGTACCTCACGAATCAATTCGCATCATTGTAAACGATTATTTGGTCATGAACGTTGAGTTATGCGGCGTTTGAGAGAGCAAATTCGTCCCATTTTGCATCACTAAAAACATAAAAGGGAATTTGCGGCGACAACTGGAGTTGATTCCGGAAAAACCATTTGGAAAATATTTTACCTTTGAGTACCGACCTAGCTGGCTCGGTGGCGTAGAGGATATGATGCTCATCCCCTGCGCAGAGTTATCTGGGTTCAATCCCCACAAAGTCGGTACGATTTTTCGGATTCTGGGAATCGCTTGGGTGTCCATCTTTCGGAGATGTGAAGCCGTCGGTCCTGTCTAACAGATGCGTTGGACATTAAAGATTCCTTCTGTCGACACGAAAGAGGTTCGGCAAAACTCCCGGGTTAGTGAGGTGACAGAATTCCCTAGCGCGTCATTAGCCGAAAGGTAGAAATAGAGCACGTTAAAGGATAAAGAAAAAGCACCGACCTGTGGTCTGACGGAAATTTTGAGAGTTCTAAATGTCTAGAACACATGTTAGCAACCCCTCTCACTTCTCTCTACCCCTCGGGCAGTTCTCTAGATTAAATCGTTCTTCTCTTTTATTTTCAGTCAGTTATAAAATTGGATGTACCAGGTACTTCGGCATGAAACGGGCAGCCACAGATGCAAAAAAAGTGTTTCTGCTAGTAAGAAAAAATATCATACAAGGCCGATCCAAATTTTGTTACGTTGGAGACTGACCCTGGTTCGGCAACTAAACAGGAAGGTTCTGAAGGTGAAAAAACTATATATGAGCAGCAGGAAATTGAATGCAATGAGGTAAATCGATCGCTTTATTATTATAAAAAAATCGATTCAAGAGGAGTAAAACCCCTTCCAATTCCAGCGGTGTTCGCACACCTCGGCACAACATTGTGATAGCATCAGTGACATCGTCTTCAACCCTCTCCGAAGCCGAGCCGAAAGATCCCTTTCATTTATGGCGGAAGTTTTTTGATGATTCTATATATCAGGAGATTCTCATTTGGACTAATATAAAGTTGCAAAAATACAGAGAACCATTCAAAACTATAACTGAGTTCATGATATCGACGAAATTGAGCTGAATGCTTTTCTGGGAGTCCTTTTTATATTCAGCAGTATTCAAGTCCAATCATGAAGACTGCGATTTGTTATTTGCAACTGATGGTACTGGCCGAGATATCTTCTGATGTGTTTTTTCGAAAAACAGATTTATGTACCTCTTGAACTTCCTGCGTTTTGATAACCCTGACACACGAACAGAAAGACAAAAAGAAGATAAAACTGCAGCAATATCATTTCTGTTCAATGCTCCCGTAAACAACTGTCGAAAAAATTACAAAATGGCTCTGAATGCAACTATTGATGAAATGTTTATTGGGTTTAGAGGCCGCTAGCATTTCATTATCTATATGCCGCAAAAACCTGCCAAGTATAGCTTGAAGGTACAAGCGATTTGCGATTCGAAGACATTTTATTTTTACGATGGATACATATATTCCGGGAAAGGATCAGACAGCAGAGGATTGACAGAGAAAGAAAAAACTTCAAGTGCCCAAACAATGTGTATTGAGAAACAAAAGAGAAATACCTCCTGATTTCCTACCAAAAAAAAATCGTGGTGTCAGTTCTACGCTTTACGAATTTACCAAAGATGTTACGCTTGTCTCCCATGGACCAAAACAAAATAAAGCTGTTCTTCTTCTTTCATCGATGCATCACAATGAAGAAGTAAACAAATAAAATAATAAACCGAAAATAATATCATATTAAATTCTACAAAGGGTGGAGTCGACGAAGTCGACAAAAAGTGTTCAATTTATAACAGCAGTAGACGAACAATGGCAATATTTTTTCGGATGTCAGACCTAAGTGCCATAAATACAGGTATTTTGTACGATTTCTAATCCAATTAAAATATTCAAGACAGATCTGTCTTTTTGAAACTACTTGCAAGATCTCTGTTCGTCCCACAAATGCAACGCCCATATTTGAATTGAACTTGTCGATAAAAAAAGTTTTGGGACCAGATGTACCTGATAACGTTAGGGAAGAAAATGAAACAGAAGGTAATCAAACCAGATCTGTCCTTCAAAACTAAAGCGTAAGACTAATCTAACCTACAAATGTGACACTTGTATGAAATACGTGTGCCTACAATGCAGCAAACCTATACGCAAATAGTGTGTGTAAACTATGATAGTTCCTACAATTTGGTGCCTTGTGATTTTGAAATATACGTTTGATTATTTGTTAAACTTTAATTTTTATTGTTACTTAATTATTAATCTTTTAAAAAGTATAGTCAAGAAGAATTTCTATTGTTTAGTTAACATATAATAATTGTTGAGATAAAAGTTACTTTTTTCTCACAAAGAATTTGAGACTACTATGTAAAAGTGTATAATTAGTAATAAATGTTAAAAATTCTATATTTTATTTCACTTATGCTGCAACTAGTTAAATAAGCACTAAATAGTAACACTTTTTTTACAAGAATATAAAGAAACAAAAAGGTTTTCGTAATTAAAGCGATGGTGGTCTGCCAGACGTCACGTCGGTACTTATGTAACTATAATAGGACGTCGGTACTTAAAGGTTCAATGACTTGATTATTCATTTGCGTAAATCTATTATATTTTGTTTTATGTTTTCTTATTGACTAATTTCCGCTACTTTTTTGAGAATGTATATCAAATCCTGACTTATTTTGGTAAAAGTAGCGTAATCTTACAAACTTTTTTGGAAATTCCAATTTGAATATTATCTTCAAAATAGAAAATAACTTAGGAAGACAAATCAAAAATAATGACAGACTGAGAATGAAAATAAATCAGAAATTTTTCAATGCATTCTTCTATCCTTCAGTTTTATTGTGAATTTATTATATACACACACCAAAAATATTGTCGCATCACCTAGTATTCTGAATTCCACAATCGTTTAAGCCGCTCGATCGCAGTTTCTTTGTCAACATATTGTTTTTGGACATATGAGGGACACATTATCTTATCTATGCAGTAACATTTGTTTCCATATGATCTCAAACAAATCTGAAACAAGAATGAGTTTATTTGACTATCAGTCAATTTCAATTTCTCTTCAGTTTTCACGCTAAATTAATGTAAGTTTTCTGTATTTCTTGTTGATTTTCAAATCTTTGAATTTATTGTAATAGCTGCTCAACGTCCTGGACGCTATTTGAGTGATCATGAAGTGGTAAGAGATGTAACAGTTCTAAATGAGGGGCAAAGCCAGCGTTACGTGGCTTACTTGTTGAATATTAATCAAAGCATTATTTCAAGAGCAACTAATCGGTACCACGAAACAAGGCAATATGGAAGAATGGCCGAACAGGGAAGAAATCGGATAACAACACCAGTTGATGATCGTTGGCTTCGTTTAACTGCACTAAGAGTTCAGCACTGTACGGCTAGAATGCTACAAAATGAACTTGCACTTTCCAGAAATGTGCATAATTCATTGAAAACTGTTAGGAACAGGCTCAGAGAAGACGATATCAGACCAAGGGTGGCTTCTACCGGCCCGCGTCTCACCAGAGAGCATCGAGTTGCAAGACTTCAGTTTGCGAGGAAACATGCAAATTGGGGTATTCCAGAAAGGTCGAATGTTCTCTTTTCCGACGAGTCCAGGTTCTGTCTAGTATCAAATGATAGACGCATGCCTGTATACAGACGACCTGGGGAACAGTATCAGCAATGCAATATCCGGCAAACCGAAAACTTCGGAGGGGGCTCAGTAATGATGTGGAGAGGCACTTCTTTCCATGGTCGAACTGAGTAAGTCCTAGTGAATAATGGAAGAATGATAGCGACCAGATACATTTAGTACCCTTTGGCCCATTGATTGACGAAAACTTCATTTATATGCAAGATAATGCTCGGCCTCATGCAGCTTGAGTAGTTAGAGAATTTCTGCAAAATGCTGAAATTGATAATTCAAGATGGCCAACCAGAAGTTCTATGGACTTGAATTCCATAAAGCATATTTGGGACAACATGAGGTGGCAAATTCAGCAACGTAGGATGCCTTGTAGAACACTCAAACAACTAGAAAATCTGCTCCCTGAAATTTGGAGCTCAGTGACTCAAGAGTACATCCAAAATTTGTTTGAAGGGCTTCCAAGACGTATACTGGCAGTAATTAGGGCCCGGAGAGGAAACACTCAATTTTGAAAATGATTAGTAACCATTCGATGCTAGTTGATTGCGAATGTTTGAAGATGGTAGCATTTTTCAATTTATCATTAACTCGAAAATTTTTGATATTTTCCATCATGAACTCATCTCCTTTGAATGATATCTTCTTATTTTACTCTTCTGAAAGTTACCAATCTACTCTTCAATGACCAACCTAAAAGTTTATATAGTATTGTCGTAAAAGTAAGGTGATGCGACAATTTTTGTGGGGAGTGTATATATTTATAAGCAATTTTGTACTTGAGAAATCTAAACGCGTCGTGCTATTTAATAATGTCAGTGAAATTCAAAATCACTCGATTTGTTTATCAATCGATATGGAAATCTATCAATTAAAAACCTCTGCAAATCAAATAACTAGCAAAAACTTCTTATTTATTTACTTTTCAATCATATATGAAATGAATCTAAACTATTTGAAATCGTTAAGGTAACTACTATTTGTAGATAAATTTTAATAATTGTAACACTTTGCGGCTGTATATTTTCCAATCCAATCTTTTGTTTACGAGGATGATTATGCTCATCCCCAATCATTTTCACAATTTTGCCACTGGTTATCAATCTTGTCCGGCATTTCGTCTTGTAGTTGGAAGAACAAATCCATATTGTTTTATTTGGATCCTTGCGATAACATTTGAAATCATATCCATCCAAGATAATTTTAGGGTTTTTAATTCCAACATCGAAGTAAATATATCCTAAAATATCGATTTATCAAAAGACTAATATAATAATAAGTTTCAGAAAATGAAAAATGCTTTTTCATGGTCAATGTAAAGGGTGATTGGTAAGAACATAATTCCATAGTATGGATCAAATTAGGTCTCATTTACTGCTATCAAAAATGAACCATTATTTATTTTTCAAGGTTTTCCTCAAAAACTCTTCTCCCGAATAACAACATCAAAATAAAGATATTGCTTTATGAAGAATTCTTTCAATACTTTTGCATTAATTTATTTTTCTGAAAGTATATCAGTATAATCCTCTTTTGTGAATAATCTTGGAATTTGGCTATAATCCTTGTTGATGAATGTATTTATTTATTTATTGTTACAAAACATAGGAACCCCTACACGATAGACCCAATTAACGGGGTTCACAAAAATTGATAACAGAAAAATAAACAGAAGTGAAACTGTCATACGAAATGAAAAGTATAACTTTCTTAAAAATTCAGGAGAAAAAAAAAGGCTCAGTGAAGATTACCGAATCAAGCAAAATATCCTGAAAATTAAAACCAACTACAATGAGCATGATTCAGATCTAATGAGATATGCAATAATATTATTTTTGGAAGAACAAAGAGGTTCATGAAAAATATCTATACTGGCAATATGCCAATTGTACAGACGCATAGTTCGCAAGAAAACAGAATGAAAAAATAAACTTGTACGGGCCTTCGGAACATAGAAGAGTGCATTTTGACGACTATGATACACGGGAACATTGAAAGTGAGATAATTAACAAGCGGAAAACTGAAAGAATGATGATGGTTTGAACTGAAAAAGTTTGTCAAAAGTTGAAACTTTTGACAAACTTTCTCTCGACTCGTTCAATTATGTCAATATACTTGTAATAGTGAGGGGACCAACCAGTTACAGCATATTCCAAATTACTCCTCACCAACGAGAAAAATGGCATTTTTAAAGACCTCAAATCACTGAAAGCTTTAGTAATTCTTAGAACGAAACCCAATATTTTGAAAGCCTTAGAAACTATATGATCAATATAATACTCAAAGGACAACTCAGAATCAAGATATATACTATCCCAATTACAAGCCCATCAACAGAAAAAATAGCATCGAAGACATAGACATTTTTTGTAAACCTTATATGCTTACTCTAATCAATATCTAATTGAAAATACCTACTTTGACAAAAAGAAAAAAGTCTGTCAAGATCACTCTGAAACCGCAAAATATCATCATAGGACCGAACAGCACTGTACACTCTAAGATTGTCGGCATATAAATCATGATTTGTATAAAGCAAATATTCCGAAATATCATTAATGTAAATTGAAAATAAAACGGGACCCAGATGTGACCCTTGAGGAACACCAGAGGTGACACGAACGAAACCGGAATGAGTGCTATTGATTGCAACATACTGCAGTCTATCCGACAGATACATTTCTATCCATTTCAGTGAGGACCCTACCACACCTCTAGAACCTTCAACAAAGTTGCATGATGTACCTTATCAAAGGCCTTAGCGATGTCTGTGTAAACGGCATCAACTTGAATATCATCATCAAAACCACTACTTATGAAATGAATGTAAGGAGTTACAATAGTTAACGCCGACCTATCTTTGAAAAACTCATGTTGAGATTGAATCAACTTGGAACTGTATGAATGAAAAAATATATAATGAATTAACACTTCCAAACACAGTAACAACATCAAGACTAGTCTATCAAACAAATAAATGAATTCATTAGGTTTACAAGCAAATTTGAACGAAACGAGATTTTTCTGCGTCTAAAATTAGATGAGTAATAAACGTTTATTATTTTTGAATATCTATTTGAGATGAAATTAATTAAAAATAATGGTAACATTCTTTAAAGCCTGACTTTCTTTATTTCAATATTTTAAGTTGGCAAAAGGCTTTGTTTGAGGAAATTTTCGAACCAAGAATAACTCAGAAATGGTTCATTTTTTGGTAGTACTAAATATGGCTCAATTTGTTGCAAATGATCTCTACTACCAACCCTTCGAGAATTGTTCATTACTTATCAATGACACTGTACAGATAAAAATGAATGGCCTTCACCTAAATATATTAAATTATGTTGAAAAAACCTATCAAATTACAGAGGGTCAGAAAGAACACTGACAACGCAGATAGTAAATATTGTCCCACTTCCCTATTGCATTGTTAATTCGAGTATATTCCTGAAAGCTGAAGAAAGTATTCGACATCAAATTGCACAAAGTAATGAGTTGGTAAACCTGCTCTGAAAAGGGAAAGCGGAACAAGGACTTCAGTGGAAGCATCAGAATGATGATGGCCAAAGAAAAACAACGAATCAAATGGTTGGAAATCAAAAACAAATGGATATGTTAATCGAAATTATAATTATTTAACAATATTAACTACTTGCGATAACATATTATGAAAATTATGAACGGTTGGTTCATGGTTATGAATTCCTTTAGTGATGACAGTGTTTCCAGTAGTGGTAATTCGAGCAGGACATTTCGAACGAGCATAAGAGCTACATCTCCAAAAAGTCCTTCCAGATAATTTCGTTTGAACATTAAAATCATAGCTATCCAAAATAACTTTTGGATGTTTTTTACCAATGTCAAAATATATCACACCTAGAAAAAATTAGTACGTCATTTTATGAAATCATATTTGAATACTAAAACCTTGGTTTTTAAAGAGACCTAATTTTCATTGTGATTCTTCATAGTCTATTAGATGAAAAAACTAAAACACATCAATCGAAATGATTTACTGAGAAATCAACAACGAGGATCAACAGATAGAACTGCTTCAAATGAAGATCAAACGGGAACTCGATATTTAACGTTAATATAATAATAGAATAGCGTAACTTGTTTATACTTTATTAATAAATAAATAACATTGGACTATAACTGTGCAACATTCTCTAATTCAATTTCATCTAACCTAAGACCATGTTTATCAATCACATAAAAAGTTCCTGAAGATACGATATCAAGATTACTACATTTTGCCTGGACCTCATGACAATGATCGTCGTTGGTAATTTTGAGGTATTTTCCATATGTAACTACTCTTGCTTTACATCTCAAATTCTGTTTATATCGACATGCCCAAAACTGCCTTCCATTTTTCGTTCGTTCAATTAGAAAGGAGTGATTATTCCAAACCATCATCGGATATTTATTTCCTTTATGGAAAAATACTATATCTGCAATAAAAATTGTTTTTGGATTATCTATTCGAAATTTTCGTTGATTCAAAATAGATAAGAAAGTTATATAGGCTAAACGTACCTGGTATTTCCTAGAAGTATTAAGCTGACAATCCTGTTCAATTAAGTAGATTTGGGAATTAATGAATTAACGATCAATAGCACAGCTCCTCAAAAAAGTTCGAAAAATTATGCCAGAACCCAGACCAGTCTGACTATATGTTTTTGGGTCGAAATCTAACCAAATCCGAGGTCTAAGTCGCTCCATCATGTCAGGATTTTATATAACCTCAAAAATAAACTCCAAAAACGATATAAATCAGGCCAACATTAACTTCATAACTTCAAAATCTGACCCAGTGATACGCAATTGTATTACTGGAATATTGCACTAAATGGACTGTTGCCAACTGTAAAACTCCCATATAACCTTTACCCTTTAAACCTCCATAAATTATGCTTTAAACCCCGCTAACTTAAACTTTCGAACCTCCATTACCCCATAACGTAATTTCCAAATTCCTATATAACTTTCGGGCTTTATAATCTTAAAAAATGCCTAACCGTTTTACCACGTAGTCCCATGACTCTGTAAACCCGATACCTTCATAACCTCAAAATCTGACCCAGAAACAGTGATACGCAATTGTGTTACTGGAATATTGCACTAAATGGGCTGTTGCTAACTGTAAAACTCCCATATAAGCTTATAACTTGACACTTTAAACCTCCATAACTAATGCTTTACACCCCGCTAACTTAAACTTTCGAACCCCCATTACCCCATAACATTTTCAAACTCCTATAACTTCATATACTATTTTACCCAGCGGCTACTACGGGATCTACGTTTTTATGTTATGAGGTCATGGATGGGGTTTTCAATGTACCGCATAATGCCATAACCTCGGAATTCAACCAGCAATACAGTTCTTAAGTACGTTTCCAAATTGCGTGATGTTGAACTCCTTAATAATGCACTTATGTGCATTCTTAAAGAAAATAAATTCTCTCAAAAAATTTTCCATATGTTTGCAATCCAGGGCACCTCCACATGGTTGACGGTGGGCAACAAAGTTCATCCGTGATCCGGCAGAGACCCTGGATAACGGCTCTCATGCCGTCATGGCAAACATACGGAAAAAGTTTACGATGCAGAGTGTCGGCGGCTAGCCGGGGTGAGCAAGCGGTCTTCCAGGCGTCGTCATCCAGTAACCGCAGCTTTGTGGAGGTGGGTTCCTTGGCCTCTACAAAGTCCAAAATTACAAGACACGTTCATGACGATCCCAATAAACCAAACTGTTTTTGATATGTTTGCGGTTTGTATACGCAGTATGTCGGAAAAGTTCCCAAACTTTTGAAATAAAAATTCGAAAATTACTTCTAAGGAAATTTATTCCAATCAATTTTCAACCTCCCCTAGATATACACTCCTTTGACCACTCCACGAGTGATTCGAAGGCTCTCTGGAACTCCTTTGAAGTTATCGCTCTGAGACGCTAGGTGCAAGCCGCTTGAATGCTCCGTACATCTTCAAAAAGTCGTCCTTTCAGGTGCATTTTTAGCTTGGGAGATAGAAAAAAGTCTGCTGGAGCCTGATCTGGAGAGTATGGGGCATGGTTGATACGTGGAATCTGATTTTCGGCGAGAAAACGCTTCACAATGCCCGACGAATGAGCAGGAGCATTGTCATCCAGCACTCCATGATCCCGGATCCTTGTACTCGGGCCTGACGCGATTAATCCGACACTTCAGACGTTTCAACGCTTCTACGTAATACGCAGCACTCACGGTGACGCCTGTGGGCACAAATTCTTGGTGAATCATACCTTAGGAGTCGAAGAAAACGATGAACATCGTCTTCACCCGTGATTTTTGTTGGCGCACATTTTGAGGCCTCGCACGGCCCAGACTGAGCTAAGCGGACGACTGCCGCTTCGTGGAGTCACCAGTCACAATAGAGATTAGAACTCGACGCGAGTCTGCTTCTGCTCTTGTGTGAGGAAGTGCTGAATAAATCGGGAACAGACCTTCCTACGGTTAATTTTTTCTTTCGAAATCAGAGCTATCCTTACTCATGTTCAGTTCGTCTGCTAACATTCTGAGAGACATGCGGCAATCCTGGTTCAGTAGCGCGCGCACACGAGTCTCGTTTTCGTCAGCTGTTGACGGCCGGCTGTACTAGTGTACAGTGTGTAGTGTATATATATATATATATATATATATATATATATATATATATATATATATATATATATATATATATATATATATATATAGGGCGTTTTACCCCGACGAGTTGCCCATATATCTGTTCATGCAATCAAACTGATTTCATGAAAAATATAAATCCACCACCCGGTAATTAATACCATTGCCAGGCAATGATTATAATCAAAACATATCCTGGAGTAATTATATATTAGGATAACGTTAAATGTTATGAGAATATATCAATTATATCAATCTACCAGAATATATACATACTATAGCATCATCAGACAATGATATCAATGTACCAACGAGTAGTGTCAGAGGCTTTCTCCCCGGAAAAATCCAGTGTACGGACCTTAGTCATATAGATATATATAAGCATTTTATATGATAGTATGGGTAACTCGTAGGATATAATTTGGGCAGAAGTAACTATTGTACTATCGAGACGACTTGTAATAAACCGTAAATTATGAGTGACCTGTTTCATTAGTTGACTTGCCAACACATCAAGCTCCACCCTAAAACCCAGGACATTACATGGCGATCCTGCCACTACATTTTTTTCAAATGCATGAAAACGAACTAATGGAAATCTGAATGGAAGAAAAATGGGTGGTAGTAGTAGCAAAGAAGAGGAAATAATAATTGCTCAGGCAGAAAATAGTGGCGGAATAACCGACAAGGTAACACAAAATGAAAATTTCACAACCGCTGAAGTCCTGTTATTCCTGATCATTGGTATTTTGGTTATGGGCGTGATTCGATATCTATGGAAAAGAATGAAAAAAGCTTTGGAAAAGATAATCTGAATGGAAGTCACGAGTAGCAGAGCGCAAGTTTGAGAAAAGAATGGAAGGGATATGGAAAACTATAAGAATAATGGATATAGAAAATTGATATTTTAACACGTGGTGTCATTATTGTTGAGAGTTGTATAAGGTAAATTTTCAAGCTCTAGTTAATAGTCATTTTCAGCGTCGAATGGACTTTAGTAAGTAGTTTCGATATAAATTCGAAGAACTGAAAGTAGATTCAAGAAATTCGACAAAAGATAATCAAGCCAGTAGAACTAATTTGGAAGTAACTAGAAGGAAATAAGAAGAGTAAGAAAATATCAAAGACGAATATAAACTATTGAAAAATCAATTTAATGAGAAACAGAGAGACCCAGAATTGTTAAAGCAGGTAAAAGATTATGTTTCTTGTATTGAAAATTTAATAAAGGAATCTAGTACAATTTTGAATGATAGGTTGAATAATTTAGGTCATAACGCAGAGGTCGAGAACCCTGTAAACATGAATGACTCATTTGATTTAAAGACAGCGTCTGCTTTACTACCATCGATAGTTAGTGGCGATGAAAATTCGATTCGTCAGCTAATTGATGCTATCGAATTATACGATGAATGTTTGAATGCAGACGGTAAAAAATTCCTCACTACCTATTTCCTCAAAACTAGATTATCCCAGAAGGCGAAATTGCGTTTAGATAGAAGTTATGCGTCAAAAGCGGATCTCGTCAAAGATATGAGATCGAAACTTCTAACTAAGCATTCAGCCACAGCCCTTTCAGTTGAATTGCATAAAGCAAAACAGAATAGAAAATCTGTCAATGAGTTTGGTAGAATGACTGAGGAGCTGATGGTAGATTTAACAATTTCACAGTCTGAGGTTGATGCGGATGCGGCAAAAATTTTGACCGCTACCAATGAAAAAATTGCGATAAATTCCTTTACAAATGGCCTACGGGATACTGAGTTGAGAACTATCATAATATCTCGATACTGTTCCAAATTGAGTGATGCGATCGTAGCTGCCCAAGATGGGGCTAATACAAAGAGATTGGTAGCCCCACCGCAAGCATTTTATACTAGGGGTAATTTCAGAAATCAGCATGGACGGGGTAGATTCAATCAAAATCTAAATAATCTCAACTCTCGTCGACCATTCAATGAAGGAAGTTATCAACGAAATTACAATAATCAAAGTAACAACAGAAGACATTCGTTTTAAATGAGTATCGAGGTAGGAACAGTAGCAGTCACCATTCACGTGGCCGACAAAATAATCAAAGAGGTTATTTCCTTGAAATCAAAAAAGAGGAAAAATGCTCTAAAATTTCTGCACAAAATATAGTCAATGAGTTTTTTCGTCCCTCCACAGAATGAATGTGGCTCAATTGCATTAAGTATGAATGTTCTGAACTTTGTGAGAATGTCACTGGGAACGAATGAATTAAAATTACTACGGGACTCTGGCGCATGTAATGTCCTGGGTTTTAGGTAAATTATTTTCCATTTTTCATCATACAATATATTTTCTCTTTTACATTCACACTTTTTGTTCTCACGTCTCTTTATTTCTTGCAATTCCCATTCACACACACGACTGAATCAACTGGAGGTTTCAAAAGCTGCACGATACCAGGGAGATCAAGCCCAGCATCATTGGGTGCCACTTTCGCATCTCCCTTTGATTGTTCTAACTTCTTCCTTGCTTGTCCTCTAGTTACAACATATGCACTCGATTCTATCTTAGTATTCATTTCCTTCAGTTCACTAGAGCTAATCTCGATGCGTGATAAAGCATCCACTGTCACGTTATTATATTCCACTGTGAAATCGTATTCTTCGAGAGCTAATCCAAATTTTGTTAATCTGCTACATGGGTTTGTCATACCAAACAAATATTAGTATATTGATCTGTTAAAATTTTGAATTTCTTACCATATAAATATTGTCTGAAGCCCCTAACTGACCACACTACTGATAACAATTCTTTTTCTATAGTTGTGTTTCTTCTGCTTTATTCAGACATCTACTGGCATACGCAATTGGTTTGTCATCACCCTCAGCGTAAGCCAAACCCATCATTTTTTTCGTTGGCGTGAACGTTTTTTTAAGTTTATAACAAAATTTAATCGCCGCAGCTTGTACCGAAGTACCAAACACACGTTCACGCAAACACGTCTATCTCGAGAATTAATGAACCGATAATGGGGAAAAAATTCTAAGACACTCCTGAAGAAGGATATAGCCACATGATACCGGTATCGTTCAACAGATCGCTCCTATTGTATGGGCGCTAAAAAATAAGTTCGGGAACTTTTTCGACATACTGTGTACATCTCTCAACGTACGAAAAAAAATTACTGAAACCATACACACAACTCACAGATTCAGTTTTTCGCGCGATCTTTTGCATCAAGAAGAAGATTGGGTACCAGCTACTATTTGTTCAAAGTGTTACAGAATACTAACATCATGTCACAATACAGGGAATCATTCAAACTCAAAATTCGAGTCTCCCGTAACATGGAGTAAGTCAGAAAGTAAAAAAGAGTGTTACAAAGAGATCTAATTCTAAAAATAAATCTAAAATACAATACATCTACACAATCAAAGTTTTACCCGAAGTAACCATAGACGCACCTTGCGGTTGGCCGAAAAAACAATACGACAACACTGCAATAGAAATGCCAGTAGACGCTGATGAATGAGTTTTAGTGAGCACAGCGATGATAAAGACACAAGTGCTGAATCAAGTGCAAGTAGTTATGGACCAGGAAGAAAAAGTTACGCACCACAAACATTCAACCAAGCAGAGCTGAACGATTTAGGTAGGGAGTTAGGTTTATCCAAACAAGCACACGAGCTCTTGGCCTCAAGATTGAAAATCAAAAATCTTTTGGAAAAAGGTACAAGAATCACAGAGTACAAACATCGTGCGAAGAAATTGACACAATTTTTTACTCGCGCAGAGTAATTAGACTTAGTTTACTGCAGTTTTTGGAGTTTATTTTTGAGGTAATGGAAAATCCTGACGGGATGGAGCAATTTGGACCTCATATTTGGTTTCAATTTTTCGATTTTTTTTGTGGAGCTGAGTAATATATTGATGGTTAAGACCTTATTCAATCCCTAAGTTATTCATCCTTGAAAGTTTTCCACAAAAAACGATGGTGTCAACTTGAAACATTTAAATAAAAAAACTGATTGCTTTTTGAAGGAATTTTTTTTCAACAGTTTTAAATTATTTGATTGCATTCGAAGATTGTTTACTACTCACCAATCATCCTATATAATACCAGTCTGGCAGTTTTCGTGTGTCTGGGCACCGCACAACACTAACATTTACATTCGCTTTTAAATACTTACCGTTTTACAAGAATATAAGAAAGTGTTATTGAGACAACATTGAAATGGATACTTCACTAGACAAAAATTTTATTGGTTTAAAAAGTATAAAATATTCATTTCAGAGGTAACATCATTCTGCAATAACAACTCAATATTCATTAATCAATTCGATGCATCTCTTACAGTTACGATATAACTTTTAGGACGAAGTTCATGTTTACCCTTATACGTAGGTGGATGAATGTGAAATTTATTGTTCACAAACAAATGTTTTCCTTTCGTAATGATTCTTGATTTGCATTTTTTAGGTTTTTTCGTGCAACACCACAGTGTCTTGTCGGGTAGTTGTTTCTCCACTAGAAATTCGTAATTCCTGAATACCATTTTGGGAAACTTTCTGTTACTGTAGAAGTATGCAATTCCTGAAAATAGGATACTTATAAGATTCTATTCATTAGACAAATAATTAGGAATTTCAACACAATTAATTTCAGGACAGAACATACTGTGTAAACTGGATATATTTTAGAATATCCATCCTTATAATGCTTCTTTTCAGCGAAACTGATAGTAAATTACGATTTCAATAAATTGAACATACTATAAGATTCTCATTTAATTAGACAAACTTTTCTACAGTTTTAATGACTTATGTGATTGAATCGTATTACACCATTCAGTTCATTATAAAACTTGCAGTTAATTCAAATTGTGATGAATTAATCAAAACTTAACTTAGTCGAAATTTCGGTGAACAATAATATATTCAGTAATCATCGTACATACAAAAATGTCTAGATTTTTAGACATTGTATGTGGCAGTAACTTATAAATATACACGGTGTTTCCTAAGCACCTGCGTCAGGTGCTGATTTCCCATAGGAAATATTGGAGATTTCCCAAATAATTTTTCTTCTTTTTTCCTCGTTTTCGAGATATGGATTTCATTAAATGTAGTTTTTAATATATTTTTACAAACAAAAACACAATCAGCTTAAAATTCTGCAAAATTCTCAATGTAACAAAAGTTTTTCAGTATTTTTAAATCCAGTCAACTTTTCTTTCAACCATTTAAGTTGTAATTCGATACCCCTCAATCTTCTTTCTGTTAAAACTTTTTATAATTTGACTAAGAAATAATTTTTTTGACAAGTCTTGTTTCAATAGGAAACTTTCATATTTCTCATGTTTTTCTAGTAATTTTTCTCGGAAAACAAGCCGTTTTGTGAAATATTAGTTTTCATGAATTCAATGAGTAAACAATAAAATAGAAATACGAGGTAACATTCAAAAAGTTCAAATGGAGATTAACTTCTGGTATTTCCGGAAGTGACAGTGTAGGAAATGTTCCAAGCTGTTAAAATATCATTTCAGATGCTTTCTTGTTTTTATTTCATTAAAAACGACAAACAGTTGTAGGAGCAAAAGTTTAAGGCGTTTTTTAATGAACATCCGGTATAGCAGGTTGAAGCACCATCATTTTGGATTAATTGTACTGAAATTATATGGTTCTTTATTAAACTCACGCTTAACTGATGTCAATTACATTTACTCTTCAATTCTTCGAATTTTCTTAAGGAAAATAGTTTAGTTTGGATAGATTATAGCTAATCTAGCTAAAGAAAAGGAAATTTCTAAGCCTCTCTTGAAATGCTTCATATTTCAATTCAAAGAGTTTCAAAAATTCAATAGTTTATTACTAAGCAACTAACATGAATATAACTTCAATCAAGTAAGTATAAAGCAATAAAATATCACAAATTCTACTCTCAAGGCGTATCCCTTACGACGACTGTATATTTATGAGGATACAGTTCATGTTTTCCCTTATATGTTGGTGGATGGATATGAAATTTGTGGTTAACGTACAAGTTCTTTCCCTTTGTAATAATTCTTGATTTGCATTTTTTCGGTTTCTTCGAGCAACACCAAAGTGTTTTATCAGTTAGGCGTCTTTCCACTAAGAATTCGTAATTTCTAAATACCATTTTTGGAAACTTCCTATTTTTATAAAAGTAGGCAATTCCTGAAAATGTATGTATATGAGAAAATTATTTATATCAAATGAACAATGTAAATATGGACGATGATAAATCATTTCGAATTAAGTCTATTTTTACGCATAATTCAAGAATTTTCAAACGTTGAAAAAATGGTAATTTGTAATTTTAGTCAGAGAAAAAAATAACTGAATATGTGACGTATTAGCCATACGTCACTTCTATTTCCAGCGAAGATCGAATATCAAAATTTTGATAATTGCAATTTGACACCATTCACCGAATTTTCACAATTTTTTTCCAGATTCTAAACGCATTTTCTAAGTTCAAAATGAGTAAAACAAAGGTATATTTGCGCATTATCACCTTATGAATCGAAGATATGATATTCACTTGATACTATATTTTCACGTTATGTACTTGCTATTGAATAGCTTTCATTTTTATTTATACAAATCAAGTTGAATGCCAAAGCTTCGTGATCCCCAATAAACATCCAATAATTCTACATAATATGGAAATCTAACCTAACCTCCAATAATTCTACATAATATGGAAATCTAACCTAACCTCACCAGTAACTTGAGAAACCTGTTTCGATTATTTCATTGGCTATTTCCAGTCGCCCCATTTCTCCATCCCTCGAATTGGTACTGACGAGCTTGGCGAAAACAGTAATCATAGAATAGTCGTAGTACAGATAAAAGCTTGAAAGAGGCCTGCTAGAGGAAATGGCTTTCCTCGAACGAAAGTGAGAAAAGCACCTGAACCAGATGAGATCAGCAACAGAGCACTGAAGAACCTCCCTCAATGAGCTCTCGGACAGCTGGTAGCAATCGCCAACGCGAGTCTGGAGCTCCAACACTTTCCTGAGAAATGGAAAACAGCGCATGTGATTGTCATCAGAAAACCAATTAAGTCTGCTTCCTTTCCACAGCATAATAGGCCAATCAGTATCCTGTCAACGATCGGCAAAACTGTAGAGGGGATTATCCTGCGACGCCTGAAAAACCACGTGGAGTCCCACGCAATCATCCCAGATGAGTAATTTGGCTTTAAGAAAAGCCACTCCACCCAACAGCAACTTCTCCCAGTGGTTGAATTCATCAGTGATGGATTCAACAAGAACCAGTCAACCGGCATGACACCATCCGCAAATATCATGAAGACGAACTTCTCACCTGCCCTGGTGCGCTTGGTCCAGTCATACCTGAGAAATAGATCTTTCGTGTTACGCTTAGGAAATTCCCGTTCATCTACCAGGAGGATAGAAGCAGGAGTATCACAAGGATCACTGCTAGCGCCGTTGCTGTTCAACATCTACATCTCGGACGTACCGAAGAGCCCCCATACGAGCTTAGCCCTCTACACGGATGATACGGCCATAATGACCAGATCGACAGCCCCCCAGTTGATAACCAAAAGACTCCAAGAGGCCGCAGACCAATTGGAAGAATTGTTTACCAAGTGGCTGATCACCATCAACCCTGAGAAGAGTTCGACACTCTATCAGTCCAGAAGTAGACGAAGCCCCGAGAAGCAGATCACCATGAACGGCCACCCATCCCATGGGTCAATAAGGCCAAATACCTCGGAGTCACACTCGACCGACGGCTGACATGGCGTCAAAATGTGGAAGACTGCACGAGCAAGGCGAAGGCAGCCCAAGCCTTCCTATACTCCCTGATAAACAGGCGGAATAACCTGAGCGCAGTGAACAAGCTGCAGCTCTACAAGACCATCATCAGGCCTATAATGACATACGCGTCAACAGTCTGGGCATTACATCACATTACATTACATTCGTGGGGTCGTTTGGCTTTGCAAGCTTTTCCGAACTGCAACCAAGTTGGTCTTTTGTTCATAACCCTTCTTATTCATTTCCCTGCAGGTATGAATCCCTTACAAAATTGAGAATCTCCCTGGGAGCCTTCGCTCTTATTTCGTGCAGCTCTAGCTTGTCGCTACCGAAGTGTATATGTCTTTGACGGACAGTTGCGACGCAACTGCAAGGAATATATTCGGCAGTTTCATCGCCCACTTTACACATTCTGCATGTTGCCGTTTCCGATTTGCCCATTTTACTGAGATGGTATCTCAGTGGGCAGTGTCCTGTAAGGAGGCCTGTTATGGTCCTCAACTCGTCCCCAGAGAGATCGAGGAGCTGTTTTGTCTTTTTTGGCGAATAGTCAATGAATTTTTCCGCTTGCCTTTGGCCTGGAGTTTTCCTCCAGTATTCTTTTTTGCTAGATTCTTCCCA
Organism: Cryptolaemus montrouzieri; assembly: GCA_013387265.2. NCBI lineage: Eukaryota > Metazoa > Arthropoda > Insecta > Coleoptera > Coccinellidae > Cryptolaemus > Cryptolaemus montrouzieri. Next base: position 36,817,744 of record JABFTP020000103.1, read on the forward strand.
TCGTTCCAGTTCCTATCGTCTGTGCGGCTTACTTAGACCGCAGAACGGTTCAGGTCCACAGGAAAAGTTTGTTTCCCTCAGCAAGTTGCTTCAAGGATTGACGGCATTCCCAGACAGAGATGCTCCGATAACTGTAAGAGTTTTGAGCTTTTATCACTGCCTGAATATCCGTTAAAATGTGAATCTTTGCACCTTTGAGTTTCCTTCGTAGTCCCTCCTGGCAGCAGAGGTCTACAGCAGTCTGGGCATATGCAGCTGTATCATCAGAGAGACAGCGGTGAAAGCGTTCCAAGCAATCGACACCCACCCAAATCCATTGATGAACACCTTAGGAGATTACGAGGAAGATGAACCGAGAAAATACAAGAGGCCCAGGATGATGCTTGGAGAATACCAGTATTAGCTATATGAATCTTGTTGAATAAATAAACACCTCAAAAAAGTCTAGGGAACACTTACCAATATCTTTAAAATATGAATTGGATGATTCGAATTTATAGAAATCTTTCGGTTTTTGTTAGGATGTATTGTATATAATGTATTCTCAAGAAAACAAAATAATATTTCACTTCTCCAAAGCACCTATTATAACAAAAAAATTTTAATTTGAAAATGACAAAATTTGGTAAAACAAAAAAAAATCCTGAACTAATATTTTCGAAAGGATATGGAAGCACTTATATTTTTCAGTACCCAGAAGGTCCACCTCTGTTATTAATGACACTTTGGCATCGTCGCGGCATGCTCAATATTAAATTGTCTATTACATTTTGGCCTAAGTCATTCCAAGCCCCTGAACTGCTAATCGAAGCTCCTGTTCATGATGGAAAACGTTTTGACTCAGAAAATTTCTTTTTAGGGTGTCCCACACATGCTCAATGGGATGCAGATCTGGGGAGCAGGATGGCCACGGTATAAGATCGATATCATTCTCTTCAAGAACGTTCAATATAACTCTTGCATGATGAGGAGGGGCATTATCTTGTTGGAAGAGTGGATTTTGACCCATTGTTTGGAGATACGGTACCACTACAGGTAAAACTTTCTCATTTGTGTAAGAATTTTCCGTGCGGTTGTTCTGTATGAAAACGAGGTCAGTTCTTCCACCAAGGCGTATATCTCCCCGAAAACATCACTGATCCGCCTCCCTGTCTAACAACTCCTCGAGCATGCTGGAGACGGTTTTGCTTTCCAGGTTCCCTCCATATTCGAATTCTTCCCGAATCGGTATAATAACTTAATCTAGATTCATCACTGAAGAGAACTGTGGCCCACCTCTCAGCAGCGCGATTTCCATGGGTCAGTTGTGGAGCTCTTAAGGGACGTCTGGAGTGGAGTTGACCTTCATACAGTCGATTTCTCACAGTTTGGTCGGAAATTTGTACGTTATGAACTCGTGATATCTCTTGAGCTAATTGAGATGCTGTGGTAGTACGATCTCTTCTGGCTTGTAAAACCAAAAATCGGTCTTGGGCGATTGTAGTAATCCTGAAACGACCTGTATGGCGTTCTTCTACGCTACCTGTTTCATTGAAACGCGACCATAAACGGTTTATGACACTTGGGCTACTTCCCAGAACCCTGGATACTTCCCGTTGTGAGCTCCCAGCTTGGGGCATGCCAACGGCTCGTAACATCTCTTCTCTAGTCAAATGTCCTCTATCCATGGTCGAATCACAAAACTTGAATCTTTTATTTGTGCTTACAACAGAAACAAAGTGCCAACTAACTGATTTCAAACACTGAATACTTGAAATGATTATAAAGCAGCGTCGCATCTGCTGCATTTTTAGTTTTTTATAAAAAAAAAACTGAAATCTGTCGCGGCACTCTACATAATTTGATGAGAAATTGATGCAGGTGTTCATTTCTTAAAAAAATCATCCATATTGATCGTTCTGGATACGATATATCGATATTCAGAAGAAAGACTTTTTTGAGGTGTTTATGTTAAGACCATCGTCACTAGGACGACAAAAATAAAATGTATTTAATTTATTTTTAAGTGACATTAAGATCCTTCAGATCACAGCTTGCAATACAAAAATTGTGCTTTTTCAATCAAATCAACAAGAGATGTTAAGTTAGAAGTTGTAAAACTAGTACTTCAATAAAAAATAAGTCAAAGTCAAGACTAGAGGAAATTAGTAATTTTCAATAGTAAATATTTTATGTTCTGTATGTTTACAACCATATATCTGAATCGATTATTTTCAAGAGTAAAAAATCACCAATAAATTAGAATAATGAAAATATCCATCGAAGCCAGTCTAAACGATCCAGAAAATGAAATGAAAGCAGCAAAAAACTGAAAAGGTATTTCATCGTTTGTTTCGAAGAGAATAGATCTTCGGTTCCAAACCTCAACTCTGTGTAAAATTTCCTTAGAATTGTACATTTTAACATCTTTTTTGTGAAATAATAAATAATTCAAAGTCGAACAATGACATTATTATAATTACTTACAAACTCCGAGTAATCCAACATCTATAAATATATACAGGGTATCCCAAATCACTTGATTTCGGCGATTTCACACACTTCTTAAGGAGATAAACAGCGACGGAGGAGCCAAGGAGTCGATTTTTGAAAATCACGAAACAGAAAGTCTGATTTCCAGTACCTTCACCGTTCTTGAAATAACGGCAGAAATTAACATTTGACGAAATCCAAAAATTTTGATATTCAAAACGGTATAAAGTTTCTGGATGCATTTTTTCAAGGTAAATTGAATACTTTTCAGGAATTTTTCGCCCTAAAAATTCTTAAGATATGACATGCAAATTTCAATATCTCTTATTATCATGTCCTTCATTTATACGTTGTAGAGGAAAATACCGCCTAGTTCATCAAAAATTCTCAATAAACAAACGTTTTTGAATAGGAAAACAAATCAATTCAAATAATAAAAACGGTCAGTGGCGTACTGCAGAAATTCTGCGGGATGAAAGAGGTTATGACCCCAGAGAGAATATCCCCATATAGATTTTCACAACAAATCATTTAGGCTGTAGAAAGTAACCTATGTTCAGTCAAGCAACAAAACCATAATTTCTGTTAGCACTCTCGATCTTAACTGAACGACTTACTCAGTTGATTTTCATTTTATTCACAACTATTAAATTATTTCAATATGAGCAAAGGTGGAGCATTTAGAAAACCCTTAAATTGTTATATGCTCGTTGATAAATATAATTAATGAATTTTGACTGGACAGTATCATAAACGAACTTCTATTCCGTACCTTAATATTTGCATCAATATTTTCACATTCTTTCTTTCAACTTATTAGTTGAATATTTGGCGATCGCACATAATAAAACACACATGTAATATGTACACAATCACATGAAATTACGTCGATATTAATATATTTTTCTGTCCAACTACTACACTCAATGAACAAGCATATCAACGTCTTAGAATGGTAAACTGTTTTTCCACTAAATCCTTATGTCCTTCAAAACAAGGATCATGATTATGAGTACCCGTAACTTTCAGAGTATTTCCATTGGTCAGCAATCTCGCATAACATTTATTTCGTCGTTTTCTTCTACATCTCCAATATGTATTATCTCGATGAGTACCTTCTTTTATAAAGGCATCACCTTCGTAAACAAGAATAAGATTCCTAGAGCCTCCGTAGAAATATATGGTACCTGAAAGATACACACTAACAATTTCTTGGTAGCAAAGATTACATAAATGAAACACGAAAAACGACCAATGAATGGAGCTGATCAAGTAAAAAATACAAATAGAATGGACACAGCTTTATATTTAAACTCTGGCAAACAAATGGAAAATGGGGAAATATATTTCTTGAAAATAACAACATGTGAATTACGAAGGCGGTTTGATAACTCGGTGACTTTTTGAATAACACAATTCTTTTTCGCAAATAAACATTTTATATTTCTACATAATCACCTTTTGTTTGTTTGTTTTTCCTTTAACGTGCTCTATTTCTGCCTTTCGGCTAATGACACGCCGGGGAGCTCTGTCACCTCACTAACCCTGAAATTTTGCCGAACCTCTCTCGTGTCGAGTGAAGGAATCTTTAACGTCCAACACATCTCTGTTAGACAGGACCGACAGCTTTACATCTCCCCCGAAAGATGGACACTCAAGCGATTCCCAGAATCCGAAAAATCGCACCGACTTTGTGGGGATTGAACCCAGATAAGTATGCGCAGGAGACGAGCATTATATCCCCTACGCCACCGAGCCAGCTTAATCACCTTTTAGCTAGATACATTTAGTACAGCGTTTTTATAATTTTTTTATCCCCTTCAAATAATAGGTTTTGTCGAGGCTCTCAAAATACGCGTTTGTTTCGGTAATGACTTCCTCGTTTGACTCAAATCTCTTACCCCCCAACCATTTCTTTAGGTTAGGAAATGGAAAATAGTCGCAGGGGGCTAAATCTGGAGAATTCGCTGGATGGAGTAGCAGTTCGTATCCCAATTCGTGAATTTTGGCCATCGTGACTAGACAAGTGTGCACACGTGCATTGTATTTTCTTCTTTGCCAAATGCGGCCGTTTTTGCTTCAAATCAACGTCGAATCTGTTCAAAAGCTTTGAATAATATACGCCGGTGATTGTTTTACCTTTCTCCAGGTAATCGATGATGCCAACGCATGCATCCCAAAAATCTGTGGCCATGACTTTGTTGCCTGATAGACTATGTTTGGCCTTCTTCGGTCCTGTTTCGATTGTTCTCTGGCGTATTGTGATGGGTCCATATTTCATCAACAGTAACAAAACGACGAAAAAACTGGTTCGGATTACTGCTGAACATCACTAAACACTCTTTTCAAGTGGTCACACGATTGCGCCTATGGTCGAGTGTGAACAATCGCGGCACTCATCTCGCGGAGAGTTTTTCATGTCCAATTATTCGTGTAGAATATGATATACCCGTTCAGCTGTGATACCTACAGCATGAGCCAACTCACGCACTTTCATTCTCCGATCGTACAATATCATTTCAAGGATTTTATCGACGATTTCTGGCGTGATCTCTTCTTTTGGACGACCTGAACGTTCGGCGTCACTAGTTCTGGTACCACCAGAACGGAACTCTGTAAACCACTAGTTAACCATTGAAATTGATGGTGCCGAGTCCCCATAGCGTTTATCAAGTCTTTCCTTCATTTCAGTGACGAATTTTTTACATAGACAGTAATGCTTAATCAGCACACCATTTTCGTATATATTCACGAGGTTGTCTGCTTTGAACGGCTATCAAATAACAGGTCACTGACTTATCAAACCGCCCTCGTATCTATCTCCGATCTGGATTTCAAATTTGTGAAAACTCGTTGAAACACTGTAAGTAGGATAGAAAACGTCTGCTTTTGATTGTTATATTCGGCTGCTCAATCGTCATTGTCGTAAACGCGATGTTCGAACAAATCTAGTAGTGTACTATCTGAACACCTGAGAGAGTACGAAATTGTTGCTTTCGACTGTTTTTCGAAGTATTTGAATATTTTTTTCGAAATATTGAATATTTCAACACACATGAAATTAGATCGTAGGAAATAAAGGTGGTAAAATTGCGTAGTTAAAAATGAAAAATTACAACAGAATAATAACATATTTATCACTGATTTGGTTATTTATACATAAGTATACATTATCGTATTATTCTGAAAATTCTTTTTACTAATTGTTTATTTCCTTCATAAGATGGAGCATGCGTATGATAACCCGTCATTTTTAGTGTATTTCCACAAGTTACGAGTCGAGCATTGCATTTAGAATATCTTTTCTTTCTGCAGTACCAATGTGTTTTATTAACTGATGCTCTCTCCACTAGAAATACGTCTCCATCAAGAACGAGAATCGGATTCACTGAACCTTTATAGAAATATATGGTACCTGAAAAATATTATAGTTTAGACTATAGTGTCCGACTACTCCAAAGCAGTGAATTGCAAAAATAATAGTTTGGAGCATTTTTTCGAACACACCTCATCTCATTTATCATCGTATTCACTCCGTTTGGTTGATATACTGTATGACGACTGTAAATCTAACCTAAATTGCTGAAACTATAACGGCAATATCACACAAGAATTTAGAGCTTTTCCGGATTGAGTGTCCATCCTTGAAACTGGAAATAGTACTCTTATAAATCAAAAATATTGGCAAATTATCTATATTGGGAAATTCTTCGTTTCCGACATATAGGGTGTTGAAAATATTTCAATTTTCCTCACTAGGACAACTACAGTTTACAATATTTTCCGCCAAATAACTGATACAAGAGATATGTACCAAAATCAATTGCACAGAGCAAGCCGAAAGTTTTATACAAAGAGTTATTGTTTTGCGAAGCACGCTACCTCTTTCTCTCTAAATTCTTTCAGTATATGCCACTGACAGATTATTCGAGATAATAATCACTAAAAATAATTGGATTTGTATTGCATCATTTGTCAGACTCGTTGCAGAATTAAAAATAATTTTGCGATAATTTTCGGAATTATTGTGATGTTCAGTTTGAATCTGATCAAGCAGAGATGCATATTACAAGGCAAACGTATGTGTAGCTTTACATCTTTGCATTCTCAACTTTTTTGATGGAAATAAATTTCTCCGAAACACCTCTCTTGTTCGTCTTGTTTCGTATCTACTTTTGAAAAACTATTGCAACCATTAAGTGCTAACAAATGATCGGAGATATTTTTGATAATTTCGATTTCGAAAATGGTGACACTACGAAATATTGCATGGAACGAAAAATTTTCAAAATGAATGAACAATAAGCAAAAATGGAGGGAGAGAGGGTACAAAAAGAGAGCCTGATTCAGGCAACAATATCATCTCGTACACTCTCATATACCTGGCATGTTTTCATATACTGTTGTCTGTAGATGACTACATCCGTAGATGACCCGTTTATACACAAACCACAAAAATTGTCGCATCACCTGGCATTCTGAATTCCACAATCGATTAAGCAGCTCGATCGCAGTTTCTTTGTCAACATATGTTTTTACACATATGAGGGGAAAAACCTTATCTATGTAGTAACACTTGTTTCCATATGATCTCAAACACGTCTGAAACAAGAATGAGTTTATTTGACTATCAGTATTCATTCAATTTCTCTTCAGTTTTCACGCTAAATTAATGCAAGTTTTCTGTGTTTCTTATTGATTTTCGAATCTTTGAATTTATTGCAATGGCTGCTGAACGTCCTGGACGCTAATTGAGTGATCATGAAGTGGTGGGAATTGTAACGCTTCTAGAGGAGGGGCGAAGCCAACGTAACGTGACTACCTTGTTGAGTGTTAACCAAAGCACTATTTCAAGAAGAATTAATCAGTACCACGAAACAGGGGAATATGGAAGAAGGGCCGGACAGGGAAGAAATCGGATAACAACACCAGTTGATGATCGTTGGCTTCGTTTAACTGCACTAAGAGTTCGACACTGTACGGCTAAAATGCTACAATGAACTTTCACTTTCCAGAAATGTGCATATTCCATTGCAAACTGTTCGGAACAGGCTCAGAGAAGACGATATCAGGCCAAGGGTGGCTTCTACCGGCCCGTGTCTCACCAGAGAGCATCGAGTCGCAAAACTTCAGTTTGCGAGGGACATGCAAATTGGGGTATGCCAGAATGGTCGAATGTTCTCTTTTCCGACTAGTCCAGGTTCTGTCTAATGTCAAATGATAGACGCATGCCTGTAAACAGACGACCTGGGGAATGGTATCAGCAATGTAATATCCGGCAAACCGAAAACTCCAGTGAGGGCTCAGTAATGGTGTGAGGAGGAATTTCTTTCCATGGTCGAACTGAGTTAGTCCTAGTGAATAATGGAAGAAAGACAGCAGCTACATACATCTCAGATATCCTTGAACCCCATGTTGTACCTTTTAGCCCATTGATTGTTGAAAACTTCATTTATATGCATGATAATCCTCGGCCTCATGCAGCTAGAGTAGTTACAGAATTTCTGCAAAATGCCGAAATTGATATTTTAAGATAGCCAGCCAGAAGTCCCGACTTGAATCCATAGAACATGTTTAGGACAACATGGGATGGCAAATTCAGCAACGTAGGATGCCTTGTAGAAAACTCCAACAACTAGAATATCTGCTTCCTGAAATTTGAAATCAGTGACTCAAGAGTACATCCAAAATTTGTTTGAGGGGCTTCCGAGTCGTATACTGGCAGTAATTAGGGCCCGGGGAGGAAACACTCGATTTTTAAATGATTAATAACCATTCGATGCTAGTTGATGGGTCTCTTCGCGAATGTTTGAAGATGGTAGAATTTTTTAATTTTTCGTTAACTCGAAATTGTTAATATTTTCCATCATAAACTCATCTCTTTTGAATGATATCTTCTTATTTTACACTTCTGAAAGTTACCAAGCGACTCTTGAATGACCAACCTAATAGTTTATGTAGTATTGTTGTAAAAGTAGGGTGAGGCGACAATTTTTGTGGTGAATGTATAATTTCAACTCGAAATCTTAACAATTGTAGAAATTATTGGAAGAATATTTTCAAGCAATATCTCGAACACGGTGACGAAAAATCCAGAAGATCAAAACTTTTTTAAATTGAATGATTCATCTGATTACATTTTCGAAACACGTCAGTGGCGCACCAAGAAAAGTTGAGGACGAAAAGGGAGCATGACCCATAAAAAATATCACCTTGTTGTTTGTTTTAGTAAGGTTGCAGTTGCTATAGAAAAAAATATTGAGACATTCATGAAACTTCCTCTATCTGGAAAACGAATCATTCATGGAAATGAAAATATCTGCCAATTCTTCATATTTTCAGAAGATTTATTTCCATATTAAAAAGGGAGACCAATATCGGTACATTTTGTATAACTACATACCTGAGAATCAACGAATACAATGTTATAATCTTTAATTCTCTCTGAGATAACTATCCTGTGTTACGCCGATGACGCTGTGTTGATTGCAGAAAATGAAGACGATTTACAGCGCCTCCTACACCAGTTCAACCGTACAGCCAAATCGTTTAATATGATAATTTCTGCCTCTAAAACAAAATGCATGACTACATCGAAAACACCATTGAGATGCAAGCTTGAGGTTGATGGTAAATCTATCCAGCAGGAAATGAAATTTAAATATCTCGGCATAGAGATTTCGGGCTACGGAGATGTCGAGGCGGAGGTAAGGGAGCAAGCAACAAAAGCAACAAGAGTAGCAGGATGTCTGAATGACACAATATGGCGCAATAAGCATATCGGAATTGAAGCCAAGGCACGAATCTACAAAGCAACTGTAAGGCCCATTATGACATACACTGCAGAAACTAGACCAGAAACAACGAAAACCAGGCGACTACTGGAGACAACCGAAATGAAGGTACTTCGCAGGATAGCCGGGAAAACACTGCTCAACAGAGAGAGGAGTGAGAATATTAGAAACATGTGCAAGGTGGACAACATTAACAACTGGGTATTGAACAGAAAACAGGAGTGGAATGACCATATAAACAGAATGGATGACAGAAGAATAGTGAAAATCGTCCGTGATAGATCTCCACTGGGGCGCAGAAGCGTGGGACGACCACGAAAAAGGTGGAGTGACAACTTGAACGTTCCGTAACAGACAAACGACCGAAGAATAAACAGGCGGTTTCGCCTAAAATAAAGTTGGAAGAAGAAGAAGAATCTTTAATTAAGTGTTTAAAACGCTGAACCTACTGAGACGACAGTTTCAAGGCATTAAGAAGAAGCATACTGACAATTGATCACGCCTAATTTGCCCTCAATACACTCAATATTAGAGAGACCAAATCTTCCCAAAGATTAAATTGTTACATAATCCTTTGAAATGAGCCCAATAAACAGTCAAACATATAAAAGTGAAAACAAATGAGACACTTGTCACTTTTCCACAATTTATTCAATAATCACGACCGGTTTCGACCCTACGGTCATTTTCAGGTGAATAACAATATAATATATGAGTAGGCAAGTACAAGTACAGAATAAAGTTTATCTCAAATACTGTGTAGTGGGGATGCATTATGCTCTAGTTGACTGTTGAGGGTATTAAATTGTGGGTTTTTACATAGTTTGTTATCTCCAAACTTTCCAACAAATTCATCTCTCTCCCTTTGTTACATTTATGAAGGATTTTAAGATTGTTCAATGATATCGAGTGGTTAATTGATTTGAAAAGTAGTTACTGATTTTATTAGAGAGTTCTCCGGTGTATCTGAGACTAGCGAATCATTTTTGGGGTTTCTACGATGCTATATAGTAATTGAGAGGTAATACGTTGATCTTTGCGTTTAATGATTGTATTTAGAAAATGTTGTGGTATGTTGTTTTTGAAGCAATTTTTCTGATGATACTAATTTTAGTTTCAAAATTTTCTGTCGAAAGGAGAACCGAGTAAGCTCTATGAATCATGGAGTTATATGCAGCTAGTTTGTGGCTTAAATGACTGCACGAGACCATTGGAATCGATGCATCTGTGAATTTTTGCTTTCAGTAAATCTTGTAAGTGAGTTGGTTATTTGTATTTTGTATTTTATTCAGGAAATTCAAAAATTGCTGAATTTGTCTGTTTTTGCATTGCCGCATCAGCTTCACTTCTGAATTAGAAAATAATAACTCAATTAATTTCCTCGATTTAACCATTACAAATTCAAATAACCAACCCACTTATAAAATTTACAGAAAGAAAACATTCACAGACGCATCGATTTCAACGGACTCGTTCAGTCATTTAAGCCACAAACTAGCAACATATAACTCCATGATTCATAGAGCTTACTCTGTTCCCCTTTCGACAGAGAATTTTCAAACTGAACTTAATATCATCTGAAAAATTGCCTCAAATAACAACATACTACAACATTTTCTGAATACAATCATTAAACGAAAAGAACAACGTATTACCTATCAATTACTATATAACATCGTAGAAACCCCGGAAAAAAGATACACTAGTCACAGATACACCAGCGAACTCTCTACAACATCAGAAATTACTTTTCCGAATTCAACATAACTACTTCATTCTCAAGCGGCCCCAACTTAAGCAGATTATTATTCAATGCCAAACAACGGAACGATAAATTCAAGCAATCAGGAATTTATCAAATCAAATGCAATGAATGTTAGGTAGCCTATGTCGGACAAACAGGGAGAAGTTTTGAAGCTAGATTCATGGAACATATTTCCTCAGATGAAATTTCGCCAATATTTAAACAGAGGAGAGAGATGAATTTGTTGGAAAGTTGAGACATTAGCAAACTATGTAAAAACTCACAATTTATTACCCTCAGCAGCCAACTAGATCAAAACGGATCCCTACTACTCAATATTTAGGATAAATTTCATTCTGTACTTGTACTTGCCTACTCATGTATTATATTGTTGTTTGTTTGTTTTTCCTTTAACGTGCTCTATTTCTGCCTTTCGGCTAATGACACGCCGGGGGATTCTGTCAACTCACTAACCCGGGAATTTTGCCGAACCACTCTCGTGTCGAGGGAAGGGATCTTTAATGTCCAACATATCTCTGTTAGACAGGACCGACAGCTTTACATCTCCTCCGAAAGATGGACACTCAAGCGATTCCCAAAATCCGAAAAATCGCACCGTCTTTGTGGGAATTGAACCCAGGTAACTCTGTGTAGGAGACGAGCATCATATCCCATACGCCACCGAGCCGGCTATTATATTGTTATTCACTTGAAAATGACCGTCGGGTCGAAACCTGTCGTGATTATTGAATTAATTGTGGAAAAGTGACAAGTGTCTCATTTTCGTTTCGAAAATGAATTTCCATTAAATAAATAAATCATTAATACTATCAAAAAGTCAAATATATCATTTATTTTTAGTTAGATTTCAGTAAGGAATCGCAGGATGATATACGACAATAATGAGTCCATAATAAGAAAAAATATCACGAAAGCAGTTTTCTTAAGCACTAAACTATTATGTAGAAAGTTGTAGATGAGTTTAGAAAGTGAAATTTCTTTTTTGAACACGACTTTCTATACATACGACACTGGGGACGCTCGTTACAAAAAACATGGAAGGCGAGTTCGAAAGGAGTATAATATAAGCAACGATTCTTTCGAAGAACTTCATGAGTTCCATGGGTCAACCAAAATCCTCATATTACGAGGGAGACAAATCCTCTAAATAAATTTAGTTTTAATGTGGTTGCACTTTTGAAAGACAACAGATTTTCGTATTTTGTGTATAATGGAAACTAAAATAGTGAACTTTATATGAAGATTTAGGGACGGTAATGACTGACTTCGTTGACACTTTAACAGTAGCTGAACCAAGGCGTTAATGGTACCAACTCAATGGAGCGCCAGCTCATCACACAAATGAAAATTATCGAATTTTAACTAATATGTTCGAAGATAGATGGATTGTAGCGAACGGTCTTTGTGGCCTCCAAAGTCACCTGACCTATCGCCTATGGATTTTTATCTTTGGGAAACGCTGAACGATCAAATTTATTCTGAACCTGTGACTTCAAGATATGACTCGCATAATAGACTGCAAAATGCTTTCATGCAGTTGGATGAGTAGGAACAGAGGCGAGCCACATCACACGGTGTTATGCGTCAAGAAGAACTAAGTCTAGAAGTGAATGGTCATAACTTTAACAATTATTATGAAATTTTGGAAAATAGAATTTAATTCGTTTTGATATTATTTAATTTGACTTTGGAAATTCAACAACAACTGCAGTTTTGCCTTCTTCTTCTAAATTTATCAGTATCTAATGACAAAAGTTCAGTCATTTGTTAATGCTCTGGGAACTGTCTATGCACGTGCAGGAATCTAAGCCACCTTTGCCAACTTCATTCAGTTTTTGAATTTCCATTAAATAAATAAATCATCAATACTATCAAAAAGTCAAATATATCATTTAATTTAAGTTAGATTTCAGTTAGGAATCGCAGGATGATATACGACAATAATGAGTCCATAATAAGAAAAAATATCACGAAAGCAGTTTTCTTAAGCACTAAACTATTATGTAGAAAGTTGTAGTTGAGTTTAGAAAGTGAAATTTGTTTTTTGAACACGACTTTCTATACATACGACACTGGGAACGCTCGTTACAAAAAACATGGAAGGCGAGTTCGAAAGGAGTATAATATAAGCAACGATTCTTTCGAAGAACTTCATGAGTTCCATGGAAAACGATTTGTCAACCTGGTCTAAGTTTCTTGAGTATCTGTCTAATCAAATAAAGATTCGTACACGAGGAAATAAAAAGTTTCTCAGAATAAAGAAAAAATAGTCAAGTATTTATTGAAAAACCCCGATATAACATATAAATATACAACACGTAATAATAATACTTTTATGATAACAACAGATAATAACAGTTTCAAGTCAAAATTTCAAATTGACGCAATTGAGAAACAAGATTTTTCAATCGCTCATATTCATCCTGAATCATCCCAAAACATATAAGAGAAAAATATGTCTATAATAACACCATAAATCAAAGTATATATGGAAATATCTAGAAATTAATGTTTCCATTTTTGGTGAATCGACAAAAATCTGGGAAAAATTCATGACTGTTTTCAACTTCTAGTAAGACGCAAATTTTAAACGCGAATTTCAATTATCTTTCGAAATTATTCAACGTTTCAAGATTTCAGATTTGATCATTTAAAATTCATCGTTTCACTGATAATATTTGATCATATAAGAATTCCGAAGTGAATAAATGTAGCTTTTAATGATTATACAACACAAAAATATTTTGAAAAAGACGTCATAATGATTCCAATTTTAAGTATAACAAGAAAAATTTGTTCATAATTAGTAGAAGTCCATCCCACACACGTCATGCCTCTAAAATACTGATATAAAGAACTTGTTGAACTGAATAGGAAAAGATTGTGAGTCAATTCTTATGAAACGAAAATTCTTCCTTTCTATTCCTTTTCGTTTAATCTTAACCTTCTGTAAGTACTTCTTTCTGTTTGTATAATAACTTTTATCATAAAATATTTTTATTATCTTGGTAACAATTCCTTTCAAAAGAAATACTTTCAGAGTATCACATCAAGATATAAGAAAATTCATACATAAACCATCTTCGGAGGTCTTGAAATAATAGTCACAAGTTTTGGTGTTAAATGTTTGTTTCCCAAGTATGTTGGCAAATGATTATGCAACGATTGAACGATTTCTAAAGTTGACCCATAAGTTATTATTCTTGCTTTGCATTTGTGGGTACTCTTTCGTATGCAGTGCCATTTAGTTTTAGTACCTCGAACTCTTTCTTTGAAGAATATATAGTCGTCTATAACCATCACAGGGTTCTTTCCGCCTTGGTAAAAGTGAATAAAATCTGAAAAATACCAAGAGTTACTTATAAAGAAATACAAAGAAGCAACCAAATTGATAACTTCGATCTTATTCTACATATAAAATATACACATACAGGGTATTCCAAGTTGAGTGGCCTATTAGACGTTTATGGAGAGCTAATAACTCTATTTCTAAAATATTTTCACCCCAATGGCACTTCCGGTTATACTGGAAGTACATACCATCTTTGTTATTTTATATACAACACCCTGTATATTGATGACTGATTCGATTACACTTGCTATTCCAATTGATATATCTTCGAGAACGGCATGAGCTACCAAAATAATGAAAGGTGTTTTGCAAACAAGAAACCATGCGGGAAGATAACTGATATCCTACTGAATTCCAGTCAGTATACAGAGTGCTCTTTTTTCCGCCTCAAATTTCGAAACGAAGAAACATCGAAACTACGTTTTTCAAATTGTAACCCATATTTTTTTTCAATTCATAAGATTCGCCATTCATAACCTGTTCCTGAGATCTCAAGTTTTCAAGTTATGACGAAAAAACGAATTTTACGTACCTACCTGAAGTTGGCAAAGGAGGCTTAGATTTCTGCACGTGCATATGAATATCCCAGAGCATAGGCTCCTGAGCATAGATAACAATTATTGTTTTAACTATCAGTCGAATTGATTCGAACAGAATGGCTAGCTACAAAAATGGGCAAATACTTTATTTTTCATTCATGGAGATGAGAGACAGAATGTGAGTACAACTTGTAGGAGATTCAACGAATTATATCCACATATGACGTCTATGACAGCTAAAAACTTCAGGAGATACGTTACAAATGATGTTTCGACTGAAACGGTTCAGAATAAGACATCATTTTCATCCTTGTAATCCACAATGAAGACAAAGAAATTGCCGTTCTAGATTATTTTGTTGCTAATTCACGTGCATCATTGGCAATAGCAGAGCATAATCAGAATTTACCTAATAGTAGTAGACTGACTTCGTTGACACTTTAACAGTAGCTGAATCAAGGCGTTAATGGTACCAATTCAATGAAGTGCCAGCTCATCGCACAAATGAAAATTATAGAATTTTAACTGATATGTTTGAAGATAGATGAATTGGAACGAACGGTCTTTGTGGCCTCCAAAGTCACCTGACCTAACGCCTATGGATTTTTATCTTTGGGAAACGCTGAACGATAAAATTTATCCTGAACCTCTGACTTCAAGATATGACTAGCATAATAGACTGCAAAATGTTTTCATGCAGTTGGATCATCACTTTTAACAATTATTATGAAATTTTGGAAAATAGAATTAAATTCGTTTTGATATTTTTTAATTTGACTTTGGGAATTCAACAACAACTGCAGTTTTGCCTTCTTTTTCTAAATTCATCAGTATCTAATGACAAAAGTTCAGTCATTTGTTACTGCTCTGGGAACTGTCTATGCACGTGCAGGAATCTAAGCCACCTTTGTCAACTTTAGGTAGGTAAGTATAATTCGTTGAAACTTGAAATCTCAGGTACAGGCGATGTATGGAGAACTTCATTCAGTTTTTTACGGCGAATCTAATGAATTGAAATATTGTTTACAATTTGAAAAAACGTAGTAGTCGATGCTTCTTCGTTTCAAATTGTGAAGCGGAAAAAAGAGATATATGGACTAAGATTCAGTCGGATATGAGTTATGTCCCTTATGGTTTCCTGGTTGCAAAACACCTTTCATTATTTTGGTATCTCACGCTATTCTCGAGATATATCAATTTTTTCATAAAAAAAAATCAATAATTTTCAAGTAAAACTAGGATATTTCATGAACGAACCAAATTGGACTAATGTGTTAGGTGTTTTGTAATTGTAATAAGGAGTGCTATCGAACCAGTTATCAATATACAGGATGTTCTATATTAAATAACAAAGTTGGTATGCCCTTCCGGTATAACCGGAAGTGCCATTGAGGTGAAAATATTTCAGAAATAGAGTTTCTGACCAGCTGAAACAACTACGGAAATTTCAGAACGTCTAATAGGCCACTCAACTTGGGATACCCTGTATAGAAATAGAATATACAAATCTCATCACACGCATATTAAAACATTAACAAAATACGAAAGTAAACCTTTTATTGATTTACCATGTCTTGCGATGTTCAATTTGTTACGAAATACAATTCGAATAATTGTTTTTTAATATTCAATTACTAAATTAATTATATAAGTGAACGAAAATCTAAAAGCAATGACAAAAACATCGATCAAAAATTTTCAAGGATTCAGTTTTTAGGAGAAACACTTTGACGGTAAAATTATGAATTTTTGGTAATAAAAATGATGATTCAAAACTTTCTAACAATGAAGAATTTGATGAAGACTTCTTCGAAAACTAAGATATTTCATTTTCATGACCCAAATGATTAACAATTGAGGCTTTGTTTTTATGATTCTCCACTGAATCATTATGTCTATCCCAAAGATCTTCGTTCTAAATACATATCAATAAACTGAGTCAAAAGCTGAAGGCAAGAAATAATATTCTTAAACATCTTTAAAGAATACTCATAAAAGCTTCATCAAATCAAATCTAACCTAAGATGCTGGATAGTTTAGTATGTCGATATTTATCCTGCTGCTCTGTAATCATTGATTAACAACATGGTTAGGTTATATATTAATGACACTGTTGATTGTTTTGAAGCAGGTTTTCAATTTGATGCCATATACACTGATTTTTCAAAGGCTTTAGACAGGGTTAATCACAACTTGCTAATGGCCAAGATGGGCGCCCTTGGTATATCTGGATTTCTTCTTTCATGGTTTCGTTCTTTCTCATGTAATCGGTCGCAGATTGTAAAATACAAACATTTTCACTCTAAAGCTATTTCTGTTATTTCTGGTTTACCTCAGGGCTCCCAATTTGGCCCTTTGTTGTTTAATTTGTTTAATAATGACAGCAGGGATACCTTGGGTCCCGGATTTTTGTTATTAGCGGATGATATGAAATTATATCGTGTTATCAGAGATGTTACAGATGTACATGGTCTGAAACGCCAAATTGATTCTCTGCTGTGTTGGACTCATGTTAATTCACTGTATCTGAACTTTGACAAGTGTCAAGCTATTATCTCCTATCGTTCCAATACGGCAGTTATGCATAGTTACTTTCTGGATGGTATGGAGTTGTCGCGTGTATACTGTATCCGAGATTTGAGCATAACACTTGATGTTCAGTTGAATTTTAAGGAGCATATGAGAATGATAACATCTAAGGCATACCGGATGCTGGAGTTCATTGTTCGACATTCAGTGTGATTTTCTGCTGATACCTTTAAACTGTTGTACTGTTCGTTAGTAAGATCTAACTTCGAATATGGAACCTGCATATGGTCTCCTTTTTATTCTTGTGATATAGATTGTTTAGAGATATTTATCTCTCAGGTGCCATCGTCGGACTGTTGACCTCGATATTCTGCGTATTACATATGGCCTAAATCCTCTTCGAATGAGGAGAAAAATTTTCGATTTATGTTTCTTCTTCAAGATAGTGAATGGTTTGGTGTGTTGCCCGAATCTGTTGAAACTGATTGATTTCAATCTACCCTTAAGAGTCACTCGACACAATCCTTTATTCCGTCCAAAACTTTGCAGGTACAATTATGGCTCGAATTTATATCTAAATCGCACGGTGTCTTTGGTCAATGTTCTTGGTGTCAGTCTTGAATTGTTGAGAATTTCATTTCCTTGTTTCAAGACTCATATCAGATTACTACTTGTTAGAAATTGATAATCATATAAATTTATATTTCAACTTAGTTTAAAAGGGGTTTCCGTTTGTATTCATTTATTGTGCATATGACAATTATATGAATAAATAAATAAAATAATCAATTTTATTTCCTCTCTGTTTTTAAACAGCTGGTAAAAATCAAAAGACAATAATCTTGTATTTCAAGAATATAGGGTTTTCTTAGTAAATTCGTGCCAACCACTAACACCCTATATTTATGTCATTCAAGATTATTGTCTCTCTCATTTGAAGAAGCTCTTATGAGTACTTGTTAAAGATGTTTAAGTTCTTATGAGAATGAGGAACAATTTACTTGGTAGAGACATAAGCCAACTGGTTGGTACAAATCTACCAAAAAAACCCTTTATTGATGTCACACAAGATTATCGTCTTATGATTTATTACGAAATAATATTCTACAAAAAATCAATTTCAAACTCATCATGAATGAAATAATTTTACTTTTCCAAAACTGCGTGAGCCAAAGCCATTTTCAATTTATTAACAAAATGTATATTTACAACAAAATGTTTTAGCTAAGCATCACCTTTCAGGCCCTTAAACTCATGTCATACTTAAAAACGTGAAGTATCTTCGCGTTGATGATGAAGTAGAAGTAAATCAGAAGATTTTCTTGGTTGAACCATATATCAACCAAATAATCATCGTTTGTCTCTCGATATCTTCATATATGAATTATATCATCCCTCCAGGTTCTTGTCATCCATATTTGCAAAAAGTAGCTGCCTTCAAATCTTTTATACATAAAGCCTGCGTACAAATTATCTTAGACTAGGAATAACGGAACCAACAACGTGATTGAAAAACCCTTGATTAATCAGAAAATACGAAATATCTACGTCAATATGATTGACTTCCAACTGAAAGTGACAATTCGGATAAATTAATCAACGTCATTCACAAACTAACCTCTAAAATCAATTCATAATCATAGAATGAATATCACATATATTTTCATTGATAACGAAATATTAGCTTAAATAATCTTTTTCTTGATAATTTTTACTTTGGTTGTAGACAAAACCTTATCTTTCAAACGTTCTTCTGAGTAATGGTTGTGTATTTCTTTCATGATGACTAATGAGTCTCCAACAGTAACTAATCTTGCTCTACATCTGAAAGGGTCCTTTCCTCTACATGCCCAAAAGTTTTGTTTTCCAGACGTCTATTGACAATGAAACCATACCCCTTATAGACTAAAATGGGATTTTTTGATCCTTTGTAGAAAGAAATTGTATCTAGAAAAAAAGTATTGAATTTTACTTGGATATATCGCACGATTTTCTTGAATGAAATAATTCGATTAAAGTACTTCATATAGAGGTATCCTCAATTTTATCGATGATTATGTTAGAATATTGATAAGATATGTGGGCCTCGATAGGTTAGACATTTACCATAGGCGTATTCAGTCTTGGGCACTTTCTAATAGAAGGATATATGACGAGGAGAGATAAGCTGAAAATGAAGGGTAGTTACGTCGAAAACTTCATCTAAAAATTCTAAACATGATAACATCGCCTAATCTAATATCTTGAAAAATTTTTCACGAATATATATATATATATATATATATATATATATATATATATATATATATATATATATATATATATATATTATATATAACATATTCGATGTATTTTGGTGTATTATTTGAAAATCAAACCAGTAATTGTGGAGCAACTCTAGTTTTAGAGATTTTCGGAAGTACCAGTTAAGGCCGACGGTGCATATTAAATCAGTTTCTACTAATGCATTAAAATATTCAGAATGTAAAGTCAAACAACGCTTTAAGTACTTTGGAGTTGATATTCACAATCTATAGAAGCTATTGGCGCCTAACATATATGCCGAAATTGTGACAACGATCAAGCAAAAATAGATCTGCTCCTAATGAAACACACGATTTTTATTTTTGCCTGGTATGATAATTGTTATTTCATTTGGTATGGTATTGAGGGTAAAACTCCACAAACCAGGATAAGTGATTATTTCGGACGTTGTCTTCTGCTCAATGACCTTAAATACTATGATTAGTGAGCTGTCCAGTACAATCGATATTAACATAGATTAAATCTGACCACATAGAAAATGAAGAAGAAACTCTGATCTGATTTCACACCAACAAGAGAGAAAAATCCTTAACCATTCAATCAAAATTAATTGAACTTAGTAAGTAATTTAAACCTATCTGAAATTCAGGCACCTTGTCTGAAAGAAAAACTTTATTTACATCATACAAACATTACATTTCATCCTACTCGTGAAAAATATGAAGGTTTACAGATATTTGCATTCCTATAAAGAGAATGCTGTTTATTGTAATAATGTTGAAGGTCTAATGAAAAAATGGGTTTGAAAAATATAAATCAATTAATTGGTGTCTTTTTATTCATAACATTAAAAGAAGTTCGAAGTATGTACTGTTATTTAAGGAAAGTATGATTCTATTCAATAGGACATTCAATTTCTATGAAAGAACAATACGGAAATATTGCTTGTTTTGGAAAAACTGAAGAGGAAAGCTGGAAAATTGGTGTGAATTTGAAAAAGGTTAATTTCCTCTCAGGACATCAGGCAGGTTAAACTAAATATCCTGTATAGCCGCAACAAGAAGAACCATTGGACCCATAGGGTGCTGCCACCAAGGGAGTTAAATCTCAATGAATAAAATTCGAAATACCACCACCACTTCGTACAAATTTTCCAAACTATAATAATATTTCATAACTAAAAAAGACTTAAATTTTTCAATGAATGAGATTATATTTCACATATTTTCAAAAGCATTTAGAATACCAGTTGATAAACATTTTCAATAAAATTCCAATAAATTAAAAAAAAGAATAGTTATAAGCTATCATCAAGAAATTTAGATCGTCTCCAGCTATGAAATGTTATCAAAGAATGGAAGATTACATGAGAGATCCAATATTTCGTATTGTTAATTTCGATGGTCCTCAATTTTATGAAAACATTTTTTCCCCAAATACAGAAACTATTAGGTGCGCAACTAAGTTCTCGATGTTTGTCAATACACGCCTCCAGCAGTAAGTGCTGGTCGATTTTAACATATCGAGAACGTCTTGAACAAAGCTTAGACATAAACACCTCAAAAAAGTCTAGGGAACACTTACCCATATCTTTAAAATATGAATTTGATGATTCGAATTTATAGAAATCTTTCGGTTTTTGTTAGGATGTATTGATTCTCAAGAAAACAAAATAATATTTGACTTCTCCAAAGCACCTATTAAAAAAAAATTTGAAATTTGAAAATGACGAAATTTGGTAAAAACAAGAAAAAATCCTGAACTAATATTTTCGAAACGATATGGAAGCACTTATATTTTTCAGTACCCAGAAGGTCCACCTGTATTATTAATGACACTTTGGCATCGTTTCGGCATGCTCAATATTAAATTGTCTATTACATTTTGGCCTAAGTCATTCCAAGCCCCCTGAACTGCTAATCGAAGCTCCAGTTCATGATGGAAGACGTTTTGAAGCAGGAGATTTCTTTTTAGGGTGTCCCACACATGCTCGATGGGATTCAGATCTGGGGAGCAGGATGGCCACAATATCATTATCTTCAAGAACGTTCAAGACAACTCTTGCACGATGAGAAGGGGCATTATCTTGCTGGAAGAGTGAATTTTGACCCATTGTTTGGAGATACGGTACCACTACAGGTAAAACTATCTCATTTGCGTAAGAGTTTCCCATGAGGTTGTACTGTATGAAAACGAGGTCAGTTCTTCCACCAAGGCGTATACCTCCCCTAAACATCACTGATCCGCCTCCCTGTCTAACAACTTCTCGAGCATGCTGGAGACGGTTTTGCTTTCCAGGTTCCCTCCATATTCGAATTCTTCCCGAATCGGGATAATAACTAAATCTAGATTCATCACTGAAGAGAACTGTTGCCCACCTCTCTTGATCCAAGTTTACGTGTTCTTGGCAACAAGCTAAACGAGCAGCGCGATTTCCATAGGTCAGTTGTGGAACTCTTAAAGGACGTCTGGAGTGGAGTTGACCTTCGTGCAGTCGATTTCTCACAGTTTGGTTGGAAATTTGTACATTATGAACTCGTGATAGCTCTTGAGCTAATAGAGATGCTGTGGTAGTACGATCTCTTCTGGCTTGTAAAACTAAGAATCGGTCTTGGGCGACTGTAGTAATCCTGAAACGACCTGTATGGCGTTCTTCTAAGCTACCTGTTTCATTGAAACGCGACCATAAACGGTTTATGACACTTGGGCTATTTCCCAGAACCCTGGATACTTCCCGTTGTGAGCTCCCAGCTTGGAGCATGCCAACGGCTCGTAACATCTCTTCTCTAGTCAAATGTCGTCTTTCCATTATCGAATCACAACGCT
The DNA here is from genome assembly GCA_013387265.2 of Cryptolaemus montrouzieri. Lineage (NCBI taxonomy): Eukaryota > Metazoa > Arthropoda > Insecta > Coleoptera > Coccinellidae > Cryptolaemus > Cryptolaemus montrouzieri. The sequence continues at coordinate 36,840,286 of JABFTP020000103.1, forward strand.
TGAATTTTCTATTTGTGCTTACAACAGAAACCGAGTGCCAACTAACTGATTTCAAACACTGAATACATGAAATGATTATAAAGCAGCGTCGCATCTGCTGCATTTTTAGTTTTTTATTAAAAAAACTGAAATCTGTTGCGGCACTCTACTTAATTTGGTGAGAAATTGATGCCGGTGTTCATTTCTTAAAAAAAACCATCCATATTGATCGTTCTGGATACGGTATATCGATATCCAGAAGTGTTCCCTAGACTTTTTTGAGGTGATTATGGTAAACAAGCCACTGTGACACATTAGTGATTTTGTTTTTGCGTCATATACTTTTAGTTGTGAGAAAATGTCTGATTTTGTGCCAAATAATCGTCATTTGCGGGAAGTGTTGATTTTCTTCTTTCATTCGAAGAAAACGGCGGCTGAAGCTCATAGAGAGCTCCAAAAAGTTTACGGAGTTACTGCTCTAAGTGAAACAACGTTTCGGGATTGGTTCCGTCGCTTCAAAAACGGTGATTACGATGTAGACGACCGTCCCCGTAAAGGAAGGTCAAAAATCTTCGAAGACGTTGAAGTGGAGGTCTTGCTCGATGAGGATCCGTGCCAAACGCAAGAAGAGATTGCTTCAGCCTTAGGAGTTACCTGCCTGGCCATTACCAAGCTATTGCATGCGTTGAGAATGATTCAAGATCAAGGAACTTGGGTTCCTTATTATTTGAAGCTAAGAGACGTTGATCGTCGTTTTTTGCCTGTGAACAACTGCTCCAGCGGCAAAAAAGGAGTTTTCTTCATCGCATCGTAATGGGCGATGAAAAATGAATTTATTACAGCAATCCAAAGAAAAAACAATCTCGCCTCGGCCGAATATTCACCCTGCGAAAGTTCTGCTGTGTATTTGGTGGGACCAAGTCGGTGTTATTTATTATGAACTGTTGAAACCGAACGAAACCATCACTGGGAAACGGTATCGAAATCAATTAATGCGATTGAGTAAAGCACTGCGCGAAAACCGGCCACAATACGAGCAAAGACACGAAAAAGTAATTCTACAGCATGACAACGCTCGGCCTCACGTTGCCAAACCGTTAAAACCTGCTTGGAAACGCTCAAATGGAAAGTCCTACCCCACCCGCTATATTCCCCAGATCTTGCACTATCCGATTATGCCTTGTTCCGTTCGATGGCACATGGTCTGGCTGATCAGAAGTTCCAATCATATGAAGAGCTGCAAAATGGCTTGATTCGTGGATAGCCTCTAAGACAATATTCTCAATGATTCATTTGTACTCATTTTTCACATTGAAGTTGTATTTTCATAAAAAAAACAGCGAGAACTTTGTTGCGGACCTAATATTACAAATGAAGTGTACATAAAAATCTATGGAACATTTTTCAGTGTTGACCAGTGCAATCTTGTTCAATAATTGAATCAAACTACCACAATTCAGTCGAAGCTCAGATATTAATTGAAATGCTTCACCAAATCAAAGAAACCTTCAGATCGCAAACAACTCCAAAATCGACAAATACACAAACTCGTGAAATTATCAAGATATTCAATCATTACATAAGTAATTCAGATCTTACTGCAATCAACTTCAATAGTCTCTTGGAATTTCTTCTATAACGTTTCTTGTTCAACGCTGCGTTTCGCATCAAACAAACATTGTCAATACCAGAAACTCTGATTATTCGTTCGAATTCACATCTTCCTCATAATTCTGACGCGAGTTGCATTCATTCCTTGATTGGTGTTGTGCTTACATGGATGATTGTGAAATTCGTTCATGATCTTTAAGGTATCACCAAGAGTTAATAGTCGTGCTCTGCATTTTAATGATTCTTTAGATCTGCAAGCCCAGAATGTTCTACCTTCTAAGCGTCTTTCAACGCGAAAGCCGAATTTTTGGTATACCAATATTGGATTCTTCGATCCCTTGTAGAAGTGTATGATATCTGAAAACAGATAACGGTCATAATTGAGCTTCTATAACAACGCTATTGGTTGCATTCTCCGAATACTGTTATAGTGCTCAATACAACTTCAGATACTGTCTAAAAATGAGATGGATTTCAATCAGGGTACCGAAGCTACATATAAAGATTTTCAACTTGGGCAGTCTGTATTTCGGAATCGAACTATTTCAGATACATAATGTCCTCACAATATCTCCTAGAAATATTCCGTTCAGTCGCTCGGGCCGGGTTTATCACCCAACACTTACGAAAATTTATGTTAGACATAAAACGTTATAAGACCTCAACCTCATCACTTTACACCTATTCAGTCATAGGGCAATCGCGCAGCCCAGCATAATGTTAGGCATATCAAAAACCATTCCAAATTACATATATATTTCAAAACACGAATGAAATTCTCATTAGCAACAAATAAATTGGTGAATCATTGTTGCCGAACTTTCAAACTCTGGTTTATCATCCGACAGTATGAAACTAGGTATATAGTGCTTATAAATAGGTCCTTACCACATTTGCAAAAACCAGATAGTATATACATAAGTCACAAACCATCGAAAGGAAGTCATTATTTCAATACAACAGAAATTGGGCTTATAATAATAAAATGAAAAAGAATAAAATACAGAAAACCACTAGCGCAAATATATGTAATTTTCGTTACATTTTACCATAAAAAAATCGGAAGAGAAATTGATACCATCGAAACTATAGCTCACAACAATGGTTTCTATCTTGACGTAATTACAAAATAATTGGCGAAACATATACAGAATCCTGAAAATGCATTCCTTTAACCTATGTTTTATATGCTTTCTTTTATTTCTATTAACGAATAAGTGAAAATGTAGCAAATAACCTTTCCAAATCCAAAATTGGATTCAAACCTCAAAATAAATAGTTATCTTGTCCAGACTGCAATAATTTCAACATAGCTCAAACTCCTCATTCCTTCATAATTAGATATAGAAAACATCAAATTTCATATAAGGTACCTGCAGCTGATATGGCCACCCTAAGAATCAAATGCATATTATGTAGGTTTTAAAACTTCTTCAAATCATTTGTAGGATAATTTAAAAACCTTATGGTATTATTCACCCACTCATAATTGCCAAAAGGCATACGAACGTTTTTTTTTCGATTTGACCCTTTAAAAAACAACATTTGGTCATATTACCAACGTGGTGTTGTCAATATGGCCACATATGATTAAGAAATGAACTACATTTTTTTCTCAATCTTATTACATAAGGAACAATGAAAACGAGGAACTGCAGTGATTTATTGAAATCGAAAGTAGATCAACAATATAATAAAATAGAAAAATCGAATACAGAACGTTACGGATAATAATCAGATTCTATAATCATTGCAATCTGGGCATAAAACACCGGTAATTCATCTTCTGATGTTAAACCTACGCATTCTTCATGCACATATTACTTGCAAGCGGAACATAATCTCATGTCTTCAATTCTATCTTCTCGACAAACTTTACTGAACCAAATTTCTTTCAAAAATTTACTTCTACTATCTTCTTTGATGGATTGTTTTTTTCCAGAGTTGATTTTTTCTTCTTTTTGCTGTTTTCCGGAATTCTCATCTGTTGTTTCAGTTTCATTCTGAAATAATTTTTTTTCAGTACTTTTCTTTCAAAGATTACTTCTACTGTCTTGTTTGATGGATTGTATTTTTCCAGAATTCATTTTTTCTTCTTCTTGCTGTTTTTCTGACTTCTCATTTGTTGTCTCAGTTTCATTCTGAAATAGTTCTTTTTTTCAGTACTTGCGCTCTACAATTAAGAGCCGGTTTAAGAGGCTTCTTACTCTTAGTGGTTGTTTCATCAGGGGTATGAAGTAATTCCTGAAAGGAAACGTTTAGATTGTCTTCTTCGACTTGTTCTTCACAAGCCTCAGAATTGCTTTCTTCCAAGTCTTCACTCTCATCATCGTGCAAAGTTATGTCGGATTCTTTCTCCAAAGACACTCCGCGTTTCTTTGAATGTTTCGTTTGGCCACTGGGTCCAGGATTTTCAAGAGCTGGCTCCAGTGACTTTCGACACTTTTTTGAATTTTTCGGTAGGCTGCTAGGTCCAGGATTATCACTGTTATGTAAAGATGGTCGACGCCTATTTGAATGCTTTGTTTGACTAATAGGTCCAGGAGTTAACAGATCATTTGGATTGATGGCCCATCGTGATCTCGGTTAGTTATAGTACTCGGAGCATAGGCAATTTCAGGAATGGCATTCTTATTGAACGGGTAGATCCCTGTTGCTGCAAATCCTGATTTGATGTTTGCTGGCGTTAGCGCCTTGTCCAAACTTTTGAAAAAATCGTACCGAATCTATGTTTGATTAATGCATGGTCCCAATGACTACACAGGTATTTTAGGACCTCATCATTCCAGTAATACTCAAATGCCCTGAATACTGCCTTATCTAATGGTTGGAGTTCGTGCGTTGTATTACTCAGCTTTGTCAACTATGCTGTATTCGAGATGATATTTCTCCCCGTCAAAAAAAAGCAGACATCGACATCCAACTTTATACTTAGCAAAATGATCTAGCCAACTGATAAAAGTTGATAGTCATACTCCATTTTGTAGTCATTATTGCATCAGATCCAGATGGTCAGCCATCTTTCCATTCTTGTTTCATGCGCTTACCTCTAAACAAAATCATTGGATGAATTGCCACTCTCAACGCATTTCCGCATGCCACAATTGCACCGTTTCCCACGACGTGAACCCTTCTAGTTCCTTTTCTGGCCAACAGTTTTTGTTGATGGTGTAGACATAACCTGCAGCCCTTTTCATCGATATTGTAGAGCCTCTCTGGTTTATTCAGGATGTCCAGTTCCTTTAGAACAATAATTTTTTCAAATGGTCATGAACGATGAACGGATTGAATTTCTGTGCTCTGGCTCGGTTTAAATTTTGAGATTTTCGAGGACGTATTTGAGGAAATCTCTCTATAAATCCCCTCAGCCAATGTCGTCCAGCCATTTCGTTTTCATTTATAAACGGATTCTTGATGCTTTTATTTTCGTGAATTTGTACACACACGAACGAACCTTAGGGTTAAGGGGGTAACCGACTTCAGAGAGGGGTACAATTCTCTGATTCTTCGTTAGGATTGGCTTCCGCCCCAGTGTCGATTTTGCAGTTTTATTTGTGGCCAAATAACACCTCAATGTGCGCCTTGGAACCTTAAATGTTTCACTACTTTTGTTGACAAACATACCATTATTGACGCCTTCATAGCCCTGGTCATGTTTTCTTCCAGCCATTGGCCCCTAATACGTTTATTCTTTCGTGGCATCTTTATCTGTAAGATAAAATTACCGTTTGTTACACTGAAAATCATGATTTGCTTACCCTCCTAAAGTGTAGATAAATATGACCACGACCGTATTACTAGCCATTAAAATTGGCCATATTTGCCAACATTTTCTAACAGGTAGTTTGAATGTTGCTTTTTTTTTCAAATAATTGCTTATGCAAAATCTTATATTAATCATATCGTTGTCACATTATATAAACCCTGTACATGGCAAACGATAATATTACTAACCTGTAGTAGCGAAATTTTCGTGAAAACTTGACCTTTATTTTTATAGCACTCGTAACCACTTTTTCAAAGTCGGCCATATTATGAAACACTGCAGAAGTGGTGACATCTAATTCGCAAATTTTCTACTCTACTACCTGAAGAAGGAAAACTGTTTTGCACCTTCTTTCTCAGATAACTTCAATTCAGATTAATTTTTTCAAAATATATGACGTCTTGGTCATATTACCAGCCCTGGCCATGTTTACTGCAGGTACCATATTAAAAATGAACCATATTCAACGATGGCCTAACCTAACCTAACCACTGAATCCAAAATGGTAACTCTCTTCCTAGTATTGATAATTTGACAATCCTACAGATTGCCCTAAAAACACTTAATTACGTAGAATTTTTAAAATTTCAAATTACTCTTTACTAACACGGCTCTTTATACTCAGTTTCATACTGTTCGAAGATGAACAGAAGATCGAAACCACGGTAACAGTAATATATTAATTAATTTGTTGGTAATAAGGACATAGTAATAATTTCGTTCGTATTTTTGCTATATTTAACAAACAGTATCAGCTAAATTCATACAATAGTCATATATATTTTATAATCATTTCTCACAATTTTTAATGATATTCACTTTAGTCGGAACTAACACTTTATTAGATTTAAAACTGGATTCGTGTAGATGTGTATCGTTTAGGATCATCAGGGAATCTCCAAAAGTAACTAATCTTGCTCTACACTTAGTAGCTGTTTTTTTTATGCAAACCCAAGTCGTCTTGTTCTCCAAACGGCTATTAACACGAAAGGCATTGTTTTTGTAGACTAAAACAGGATTTTTCAATCCTCTGTAGAAATGAATAATGTCTGAAATTGAAAATATAGTTAAATGAACATACCAGAAAATCTACATTTTTATAAAACACTCAATACAACCAAAGAAGAAGAACAATAAATCAATGGATTTATTTTCCAACCTAATAAAGAAGTAATCATTCACTTCATAATAAATTTATTTTGAAACACACATCTCTCACAGCGTTACTCTATTTGCCATTTTTTTCACGTAGATGCCCACAAAGATTCCTCCGAAGCATTTTTGGAGATCAGACAGTAAATGATATTCCACTTACACTTTCAACATAACACTTGGCAGTAAGCATCTGTGCTTCTAGTTTTTTAAACAAGCTTTTATTCGCTTCACCCATATCTACCCATCTAACTATGTAACAAAATCTTCGAACGTTACCTCAATTCAATTTAAGACAATAAATTTAATAATAATTGTGCATACTTATCAAGAACCGATGGCACTGCAATAATTTGATTAAGGATGTTCTAATATCCGACTCTAAAAATTTATATTATATAAAATAAATAATACTTTAAAGAATAGAAAAACACGCTTCAACGAGCTAAAAAGTTTCAGGGGATTCAGAAAAACAGTAAACTGTAAAAAATTTAACATACAGGGTGTTACATAATAGTATGTCACAAGTTGAGGGGGTAAATCTATGTGCAATTTTATGAAAAAAAGTTCTGATAAACATAGGTCCGCGAAAGCTTCGTTACGGAGCTACAGGGTGTTGAAATTTCCGGAAAAAATTGTTTTTTCTTCAAAACTCCTGCAGTTTTTGGAGTATTCAGCCCAAATTTGAAATACAAGTTATTTTTTACAGCCTCCATCATTACACGTCCTGAATTTTAACTAGTATCCCCACGGTGTTTTCTTTTTCGAAGCCATGTCTTCTTTTGCTCTTTCGAACTTTTTTGAAGTACTCCACTGATCAGCATACAATCATTTTCGTTCAATTTAGAAACTTTTTTAACACTTGTAGTTTTTTCGTACCTCCGACCGTTCTCGAGCAAAAAATGATTAAACGATTGTAAGCATTCGCTGAATTGAAAGCACTTCTAGTTAAAAAAAATGACTAGTAGGCTTTGATTTTTTTCATTTAGTTATTTATTTTGACAGTCGCTGAAGTTGAACCAGTATCTGCTTGAATTGTTTATTAAATTAACGATTAATTTTAAGACTTTTGAAGTTATTGTTATAGGAAAAAATGGCTAATTTTACTAACGCCGAATTGGCTGATATCCATTACATGTGACGGAAACACAACAAAAGCTAGGCTATTATTATTATTATTAGTTGAGGAAAACTGGTACTTCTACTGCAAATAATCATTTAAAAGGTGCAACTCAAACTATGAGAACTCCAGATATTATGGAAACTGTTTTGAATTGTATTGCTTTGAATCCTCATGTGAGTACAAGATAAATTGGAAATCAGTTGGTTGAATATTTCACTTGTTCTGGTTTGGAGGATTCTTCACGACTTTTTATTGTACCCGTTTCATATTCAACACGTCCAAACTCAACTTCCTCGAGATTTTCCTTCAAAACTGAAGTTCTGCCGGTGGGTCTCAAAGAAAATAAAAGAAAATGCTCATTTTGCTAGTGAAATAATGTTCACAGATGAAGCCAACTTTCGAGAACTGCTATCACAAATTTTCACAATAATCATTATTGGGCTGAGGAAAACCCCCATTTGATTGAAGAATCTCATCATCAAGAACAATTCTCACTTAATGTCTGGGTCGGAATAATAGTAAATTATTCGTAATAATGTTTAAATAATGTGGTTCATGCATGACGGAGCACCAGCACATTTTAGTGGGGAAGCTAGGGAATTCTTGAATAATACATTCAACAACAGATGGATAGGTCGGAGTGGGCCAGTACCATGGCCGCCTAAGTCCCCAGACTTAATAGTTGGGTATATCTCAAAAGTTTAGTTTATATCACTCCAGTGAGCACTGTAGAAGAATTGAGTAAACGAATAATAACCTCTTGTGACACGATAAGAAATACCCCAGGAATATTTCAAAGAGTACGTGATAATATGCGAAGAAGGACAGAGGCCTGTATTCTTGCAGGTGGACACAGCAATTTATTTAGTTTTTAATAGTTCTTTTTTTAGTTCGATATTAAATAAGTATAAGTTGAGTCTCAGAAGATGAGCTATCAAAATAAAAGCAAACTTTGGGCATACTTATCGAGTATTTCTATTATTTATTTTTATTTAGCGAATAACGTACACTTCAAATAATTCAAATTCAATAATTTTTCACACGAAAACGATTGGAGATACGAAAAATGACAAGCGTCAAAAAAGTTTCTGAATTGAACGGAGGGCAAAAGGAGACATGGCCTCGGAGAAGAAAACACCTTGTGAATTTCAGTTAAAATCTAGGACGTGTAATGATGGAGGCTGTAAAAAATAGCTTGCATTCCAAATTTGGGCTGAATACTCCAAAACTGCAGGAGTTTTGAAGAAAAAACAAATTTTCTCGAGAAATTTCAACACCCTGTAGCCCCGTAACGTAGATGGTAGATTTATCTCCCCAAGTTGTGACATACTATTATGTAACACCCTGTAGAAAGCATAGATTGCTCGATATATGGTTTAAATGTTTCATTAGCAGCTGTTTCTGAAACTTAACTTAACTTTGCTAAACTATAGCAAAATAGCACCCCAAGTTTTCAGTAACGAAATTTGGTATCACTTCACTGTTTTTCTAAATCCTTTGAAAATTATTTAACTTTATAAATTTTGCTACTTTCCATCACTATTGGATAACTTCTCTATAATAAAAAATTGTTCCAAACATTTTATTTCGACCCACTATAAAACCGTGTTTTTCAGCTTTTCAAACTATCAGTCCTTTTTGGATACGTTTATCATTAACCAGCCAAAGTTTATCGTTTGGACTAATACTAATTTCCAAGAATATATCCATTATTAGTTTCATATAAATCGAAACATTCATATTCCCTGAGATTCGGTGCAAAATACTGTGAAAATTTACAGTATGGGCTGTCGAAACTGATAATATTGACATCCCAGCAGTGTCTATTCAACTCAAACTCGAGCTGCCGTCTCAAATTCAGAAAACGAAAATACGTGAAGTCGAACGAGAAGCAAACCGAACCATTCCTTACTGGAATCATTTCGCCGCATATATTCAGGCTCCTATTTGAGAACCTCTGGTTCAACCAGAACGCAGAAATTTTCGTCATTCAGTAAGCTATAATCACATACTAAAAATTTCAAGTCTGTAGGTCATTTAGTTCCGAAGTTAAGCGAAAGCAAATTTTCGCATTTTTGACACTCACTCACTCACTACTCATGATCATCAGAATGGAACTAGTACTTCCCATAAACTCAAAGAGCTGAAATTTGGTACAAAGTTAGAGTTCAATGGCAACATAAAAGAAAATCTATAAAAACTAGTATAATCGAAGATCTGGAATACCCGGTGACCCTGATTAGAAAACTCAAGAGCCGAACGAAACTATTAGAGATCGACATACCGCCTTTACGAAAAATATTCAACTTGGTGGGCCGCTTGATGTGATGTCAAAAATCGGTCTGAATGTGTAATGAAGAACCCTTAGCTGGTCTTAGCTGAAAAAAATCGTCTGTCATTGCAAAATTCCAGCGTAGTGGGACACACTAATTTAATCTAGCCTATAGCGTCCCACAGAAACTGCTGGGCGAATGCATCCCCTTCTGCTTTTAATAGACATATAAATAAAATTGAAGGAAAACTCTGGATAAGACTAGACTGCCTCTTATACTCATACATACAAGTTTACAAAAAGAAATAGTCGAACGATTAACTTTATTCTACTCGAACATTACACAAATTAAATGAACCAATTATACTGAAATATTAATTTCGCTCAAAATATAATGCATTGGACTAAGAGTGGCAGTGATACCCGCACAAGTCGCTAGATGGCGCTGGCTGGATTTTAAAACGCGCTTGCGTTTGTTTTTCCAATAACTTTATAAGGCGAAGTGGCAACCGGCCACGCTACAACACACCTGCACGAAGCCACAGGAACCATGGACAAACCGGACATCGCACTCAAGAAGAACATAACATGGAACTACAAGATGGAAATGGAAATCAACACACTGGAAGAAATCATCACACAACTAACTACGAAGACAACCGACCAGATGGAAAACCACAAAAACAAGGAGATCAACCAAATAATGGAACTACAACCGAGGACAACAGGAAAGAGGACATCCCTAGTGCAATGGAAGAGAAAACAACAGGCCAGCATAGATGCTCCAGAACATAAAAGAAGGAGGTTAACCAACCAGTAGAACCCCAGGACAAACCAAGGAGATGTAAAACAAGCGAGATGAAGAGGAAAAAGGATAGAAATTTGACCCTCACCAAAATTCAAGGATCTACGCGGCCGCGCTACAGTCGTTAACGACATTCTTCAACTGCATTCGAAAACGTTTGCTAGGGATTATTTGCATTTCGTTGATTTCGATTATCATCTCGTGAGGTTAATTATCAGGTTGTTATTATAACAAATCGAAGATTTGAATAGGTTAGGAATTTTATGATAGTGACATTGGCACCTCCAGTAGGCCAAGCCTACGTCGTGCTTTCACGAGTAACCAATCTTCATGGGATGCACCTCATAAATGTTGACTCCAAGAGTATAAAAGCTCAAGCTTCAGGGATCACCGTATACAACCGGCTCAGGCATAAATACCGCGCCGATCTTTCAGAAATCAAACCGTCTGAAAAAATAAATAATGAACGCGAATGGACAATGCGAAAAACTGTTGCTAATGTACAAAATCAGAACCGGAAAAAGAAAAGAAAGATTTGTAATAATGAAAAAATTACTACTAAAAAGAAAAAAAAATGTCAAATAAGAAAATCTAATGAAAAAGATCAATATGCCCACGTTTCTACAAAAAGAAGTGAAATCCTACCAAAAACATTCTGTACAAAACCAGGTGCTCCATGACACCAATGCACCAATCTGTCCCCAGAAATCTATTGACGATGGAAAATTGCCACTTGGAAAACGTTAATTGAATAACCAGTCAAACGTAGGCTTGATAAAACTGCGTATTTCAATAATACTTCTGTATAGGCGAGCCTGAAACAAACAGTATAAAAAAATATTTCCAATACAGACGGACTTCTAATCATTGATAGAAGTCCGTCTGTACGTCTATTTTATATTAGATCGGTGGCCGATTTGAAGCTCCAAAAAGACGACAGCAGAAGTCAGCATTGTTAATACTGAATGCATGTGTTGCACAATCAACAACAACCTAAAATAAGACACTTGCGTCTAATTACCAATACCAGTATGGGCTATTATCTTGCTTAACAAATATAGGTAATTACAATATATAACATTACGTGTAAACAAAATTGACTTGTACCTCTACCCACTAACGTATAAAGAATATTCAACGACCCAGTCACATAACATTAACTATTATAATAAAGAAATCCCTGTAAGGAACCTTAGACTTAACACGGCTTTGTCTAGATTTCATTACTTTCTAAAGATAAACAAGCAGCTTCATCGAGACTTGGCTAGTTTTTTACAGAATATTTTGGTGGGATATAGATTACTTCAAAGGTTTTGTTTTATGAAACAGCATATTAAATCCCCATTTGGATGGCCGACATTTTATTGAAAGATTTGGTACTGATTAGCAACTACTTTTAAATTAGGTGGAAGAAATCAGAAATAAATTAAAATTGTATAATCGAAGATATCAATTGTATACAACATAAATCTTTTATATAAAAAACGAAACTGGATTGATATATCGATTTATAACTTCCAATAATCACAATAATTTTAATAGTACATAATTATTGTTAAGGTATTCATAACATCATTGAAAGAAGTAACAACTTTTAATTTTGGTTTCGTGGATAGATACAGAGTAACTTAAATTCGATGTATATTGAAGCCGTTGATGCTATAGAATAATGGAAAGCACATTTTCGAGCTCTTTTGAAGACCGCATTCTGTTTCGATCCTTCTTTTTCGAATGACGATCTAAAATAGACTTTTTGAAAATTTCCAGATATGTTGAAATCCCCTGTATTATAAGAGCATGAGCTCCAATTGCGATCAATAAATTTGCGAATAACTGATTACCCACTTCACATTTTACGCCGTTAGATTTTTACGGGTGTTTTCAAAAGGCTCAATTCATTTCATCGAGATCTTCAATGTTGTAGTGATACAGTTTACTGAAAAAGTTTTACGAGGTGTTGTATCACTACTTGCGTAGAAATTACATTTCGGAGCCTAAGATATGACCTTTGTATTGGCAACAACGCAATCGATTTGAATATTTATTGTAAATAAATAAAAAAAAAAGCAGCAGAAAAATATTGTTTTTCCATTGTTACAGATTTTTACTATCCCAATCCCCCTTCCTTTTCAACCTTGTCTTCGTTAAAAAGTTCTGGAAATCAAGGAGTGCAAGATGGCATTGAGAGAATGAAGCTGCTAAGCAGAAAAATTTTTGGTACTCTTTTTGTACACACGACACTAACACACCATAAACAGACAATCTATTGCTAGTGCGACAGGGAAACGAGTTTTTTCCACATGTTTTTTCACTCGTTTACTGAATCATACGCAAGATAGTATGGTTCCCCTGTTTTATTTCCTGTGCTCACACTTTAGGGGCAATCGTAGGAGGCATGATGCGAGTTTAGATGCCTGATTAAGGAACGGACATGGTCTGTTTTTTCCGCTGGTATTATATTTATTCGCTTGTTTTTTACGATTGATTTTTCTTTCTGACACACACCAAAATTATAGCTATAAGCATTTATTTTAAATACAATTATTCGAATTTTTGTAAATCCTCTCTTTTCAAAAAAATATATATATATATATATATATATATATATATATATATATATATATATATATATATATATATATATATATATATATATATCAGTTGAAAGGTTCAACTGCAGCAAATAATTCACTTTAAATATTGCGTCACGATATTATTATTATTATTAATTATTTGAAAGTAGAGATGAGGCCAAGGCCTATAATCTCACATTACATTACATAAATAAGTTTAAGTGTAATAAATTTTGTATGTGATAGCAATGAGCATAGACTGAAGAGCACTGGCAAGAGAAAGAACGCAAAAAAAATAAGTAATTCAATCAGTTAATTCAGTCCATCCACGAAGACTACCGACGAGAGCGGTCAAACCTGTTTTGGACATATTGACCAAGGTCGCGCACACTACATCGTCCGTGAGGGAATTCCTTTCAAAAAGCACTCTCTCGCTGTAGTTTTGAAGTTTTCGCGATATAGTTTAAATGGTTGACCATGCAGGTTATTAGTGTTCAATGAGAACAGGCCAGAGTGGTTGCATCCGAAAAATCCGTGCAACGCGCTGTACGTCACTATAAGATCACCTCGTTCGCGGCGATCAAAGAACTTCTCCAAACCGAATAGATGGAGTTTATCCTCGTTGAAGGTCTAACAGAACCGAAAGGAATTATAGTGAATCGGCGCTGGACGGATTCCAAGAGGTGCGCTTGCTTCCTGCCAGCGTTGGAAACCAAACAGGGCCCGCATACTCTAGAATAGGCCGTACATAAGAGGTGTATAAAAATTTACATGTAGTTATGGAGCACTTAGGGAAAGCTTTCCGTATCATAAAAGACGCACTATTAGCACTCAACACAATCCTTCGCACATGAGCCGACCAGGATAGATCATCGGAAATGGTGACGCCAAGATCATTGTACATTTGTCGATATTCAGTGGAAGAAGCCAAATACGCATCCACTCCAGGATGCCGTCGAGGTCAGCCTGTAACTTATTCGGAGTAGTGGAGGCGTCCGCGAAGATCTTAAGGTCGTCAACATATGATGAAAAACAAGAGGAAATCACCAAAGGAAGGTCCGCCTTTTCATTGATCCTGTATGCTGTGTTAAAAAGGGAAATATATTTTTTTTTCGTTTCGTCTTATCGAGCAACAAAATTTCTTTTTTGACCAGATTCGAATCACCAATGAATTGCATTCACTGGATCCCATGCCAATTCTCACTGAACCCCTCATGTGCGAATTCTCTTTTATGTCTTCTATCGATTCCAAGCGGGTACCTCGAAGTGGTAATTTGAGTTTTGGCAAAAATAGTCGGCCGGAGCAATATCAGGTGAATACGGTGGTTGGTTTTCGGTCAGAAATTCATTCACAACGATAGCCTTATGAGTTTTCGTTAGACAAATCCCGCCTTGCTCTCTCAAAGGCCCCATAACTCTCAGGTAAAATTCCTCATTTACCGTCTGACATTCCGACAAGAATTCCGAGTGCACAACACCTCGATAATCAAAGAAAACTGTCCATTACCTTGACTTCAGATCGACTTTAAAGAGGTTTTCAGTTTCAGTTCAGTTCGAACTCGTTTTAGCATGTCTAACAGTTTTTGAGGAAAATTCAGGTCTTTTGGACTAGTCGATCGGACACGCGTTTCATGCCTAAACAATCGTTTTAAATGGTACAAATTGATTCGAGAAACACAAAAACTTCATTGCCTATCTCTGTCAAACTCAAATGACGATTTTCAATTACAATTTCCTTCACTTTATCGATGTTAACTTCAGTTGAATATGTTGATGGCCGACAAGAGCGAGGCAAATCTTCCATCACATCTGGACCGTTGTTAAAAGCACTGTTTCACTCATACGCTCGTGTTTTCAATAAAGTCGATTCACCGTAAGCCTTCGGTTACATTTCCAACGATTCGGCACACGAAATTCAATTTGAAATACAAAATTTGACACAAACTCTTCGTTCAATAATTTTATCGATTATAACAACACTTGTGAGAACTGGCAAAATCGAGCACTGTAAACAAACTAAACAACAGTTGTGCCAGCTCAGCAACCACAACAATTTTGACAATTGTTTTAAGCACATTTTTTAAATAATACATTCCCAGTACATCTTTTGACAGAATGCATACAACAAAAATATGAAATACAGTTTTCATTCATTGAGAAATTTTCTGACGAAATAATGACTCATGTTATAAATTTTTGAAATGGGGAGAAATTGAACGATAAAATAAATTAACAACAAATAGAATGTGTATTGGAAATCATAACTGACAAACGAAACTCTTAAAAATTCTACACTACATAAAAGGGACCTGCAGAATGTCTTCCTTTCAAGAATCTAGCTCTAATAATAACAAAGATTTCAGCATGTCTTTAAAGATAGCTCGAAACGTGCCAGTTATTTTTTCTAGGTCGACCAATTATCGAGATGACTTCAGTCTGTACAGACAATGACAATCATTTTGAAGAAAAAAAGCAGGAATAACCATGTGCCATCATTTTTCAATCAGAGGCTTTGGTCATCTTTGTACAAATAATTGATCGATGACGCCTGAACTACGTTATAGTTGATAGTCATAATGAATAATGAAATAAAACAAATTACTATGTTTTAACTATCATTAATTTATTGATGCAAATAAAAAATTACATTGGTTGGACCCATTCCGGACATACATCCATTAGCAACAACAAGGGAATGAAAACTGAATACTCATGTACGATACAGGAACTAACATCAAGATAATGATAGAAGGGGTAACAACTTGAATAATGGTGATTGGTAGGTTAGATTAAGTCTACCTGGTCGTTAAGGGCTTATCTCTTTCAACCCTAAATGCTTTGAAAATTTCCGTCGATTCAAAGAAATTAAGTTTATCAAATTTATCACAAGAATGAAGAATTTTTAGCTGTTGAAGTTCTATAAAAGGATGACGTTCATTTAGACAATGTGCTGCTGAAGCTGAACCACATTTCTGATGTAGGAATGGCCGGAATTGTTGAAAAAAAGGCCTGACAATTTGCTAATTGGTTTGAATGCAATATGAACTTTTTTACTATCAGACAAAACTCTAGCAATCTGTTCTGACGTAGTACCAAAATATGTTAGAGGCATACATTTCTCGGGCTTTTCTCTCTTGGATTGGGGATATATCATGTTAAATGTGTTGTTGCGTATTTTTCGATTAATTAATATTGTAGTCCGTTTGGTTTTAGTTAACTACGTTTTATTCAAGAAATTAATTGAAAATTTCGAGGATGAATTCTTGAAACTCAATTTTATAAAGGATTTTGTTGTGAGTTTCGTTTCTAATTATTGGATGACAAATGAAATTGAAAACTATAGGTTACCTAAGAAAACCCACATCCCGGAATATATTTTGAAACTAATTATAATAGGTACAACAAATACTCTTCTGAAGAATTATTGCGGGAAAACAAATGATAGATTGGGAAAGAACAAAAAAGGAAATTGGATACAGTATCGAATAAATGAGTATCTGAGTATCCTGAATATTTTCTTTTCTATATTTTCCCAGGCAATCTAGGTCCTTTCTTATAAGAATCACTAAAAACTAAAAATAACAAAAAATTAGAAAAACCCAAAAAAATTAATGTTTTCAATGTTTATAATACACACTCGAAAATTTAACCAAATTCAAAGTCCGATATTTTTCCTAATTCCCAACCGATTTAGATGATTTGTTCGGCAAGTTATAGATCAACTCTTCTGCTTTGTAGAAATTATAAGAGAAAACAAAAAAAATTTGAAAAAAATTTTATACGGGGGCAAAACTAAAAGTGTTTTTTTGTCAAAAATTGGTAACACCCTGTGGAATTTCGTGGTCCGAGTTGAAACGTACAATATGATGGTCTGTCAAGACACATCTTCCTACAGTAACGCCCTTCTTGTTTTATGCATTTATCTCTATTTTTACAAGAGATATCCAATTTGAAGCGAAAAGTCACAAATTTCAAGAATTTATTTTTGATCTTGCGTAGGTGCATAACATCGAAGGTTAGCCAAAAAATGAAATCAAAATTAGAGAAGCGGAAATCTAACGAAATGAATATTTTTGAAATTCACTGTCCAATTTCACGCTCCGGGAGAAATCGAAGTACACTGGAAAAATCGTTGATTTTGCACATTTATTTTTGAATTTTTTTGTGTTATAATAATTATCATTCCTGTCCAAAATTGAGAGCAGGTGTGTATCCTGGCGATACACTCGTGAAATGAAATGAACATGTTGAGAAGAAGAAAAATGTTCATGATGACCCATAAAAAAAAAATTTGAATTTAGTAGCGAGTATGACCCCCACGAGCTCTTATTACAGCGCGCATACGATTTCGCATACTCCCAATGATTTTGTCTATCATCTGTTGAGGTATGTTGTCCCACTCTTCCACCAAAGCCAATGTCAGCTCTTCAACGTTGCCTGGATTCCGTTGTCGAACCCTTCTTCCAAGAATGTCCCAAACGTGTTCGATCGGGTTTAAATCCGGTGACCGCGACGGCCAGTCCATTCGTGTGATCCCAACTTCATTGAGATATTTTATCACTATGCGCGCAGTATGAGGGCGCGCGTTATCGTGCTTAAAAAGGAAATTTTCCCCTATGTAAGGAGCAAAAGGCACAACATGGGGCTCCAAGATTTCTGTTATATACCGATGGGCATTAAGTGATCCATTGCCAATAATCTCCAGTTCTGTTCGTACTCCCAAGCATATGCCACCCCATATCATAACTGACCCTCCACCGTATTGCTCATTTCCTGCGAAGTTCACTTGATTGTAGCGTTCCCCTCGAAGCCTCCATATTCTATCTCTACCATCTACGAAATTCACACAATATCAGCTCTCATCACTAAATAAAACTCGTCTCCACTGATTGATTGTCCATGCTACATGCTCCCTAGCAAACGCCAAACTTGCTACCCGATGGGCTCTATCGAGTCTTGGTGCTCTTGCTTGCGCGTATGATCTCAGACCAACTTCATTTAATCGTCTTCTGACTGTCCTCACACTGACGTTAATGTTATCCACTGCTTGTGAAAGGTTACGTGCCTGAACAGCAGTAAGACGAGGATTTCTTATGGTTTGATTGACGATGAAACGGTCATGTATAGCGCGGGTTGCCCGATTTCTTCCTTGTCCTCGCCTCCTCACGTACAATCCAGTTTCCCTGTAACGTCGGTAGATTCGATGGATAACCGACGTCGAGACACCCAACATGGTACCGACTGAGCGGTAGGTGCGCCCTTCCTCGATCAATGTAACTGCCCTTGCTACTGAGGTTGGTGGTAAATCTCTCATTCTGAATGAAAAATACCGTTTCGAATCGTGTAAACAGTAAAAGAATCACAAAACACCGCAACCGATCGAATTTGTATCAAATCAAAGAATGGAAAACTCTCATTCTTTAAACAAGTGCAAATGTGGTCATATACAAAAAAAAATGTGTGTTGTATTTCATATTTGATAAAAAAAAGGTGTGCACATGTGTGAATGAAAAGTTTTATCAATGGTCCCAGAATTCGGTTGAGTATTTCAATACCTACCGACTGTTATCTCCTATGAATTCCTAATTTTTACCAAATTAACCAAATTGTCATCTAATAATAACTAATGCAATTCGAACATAAAAATCGCAAACGACAATTTCGACACGCCTGAGTGATAATAAGAAAATTCCAAATTGATAGACGAATTTTAATGACAATTTCTTGATTCAATGGAATTTCTCCAAAATGGTGATTTTCCACTTGAAATTAAATATATTTTGCAAAAATAGAGATAAACGCATGAAACAAGAAGGGCGTTACTGTAGGAAGATGTGTCTTGACAGACCATGATATTGTATGTTTCAACTCGGACCACGAAATTCCACAGGGTGTTACGAATT
The DNA here is from genome assembly GCA_013387265.2 of Cryptolaemus montrouzieri. Classification (NCBI taxonomy): domain Eukaryota; kingdom Metazoa; phylum Arthropoda; class Insecta; order Coleoptera; family Coccinellidae; genus Cryptolaemus; species Cryptolaemus montrouzieri. The sequence goes on from JABFTP020000103.1 coordinate 36,859,470, forward strand.
TTTGACAAAAAAAAACACTTTTAGTTTTGCCCCGTATAAAATTTTTTTCAATTTTTTTTTGTTTTCTCGTATAATTGCTGTGTGGTCTATCCTTAAGACGAAGACGAAGTAGGTACTACAGACCTAAACTGGGTTTTGTAGCGTTCCAGATCAACTTCCACTCCTCCTGTGAATGTTTGATTAACCGTCTATTTCAGGCAATTTATTGTTTTAAGTGTGAAAATCCCGATGCTAACCCTGAGGTCACTGCAAACCAGTCGGTCTCCTCATTGCACATGTTATTCCCATAAAAGAGGAGACCCATAGAAATTTAACGGTTTTATTCTGACCCTGAAGATTGAGGAGTTCCTCTTTAATGAGGATGATACTGTGATGTATGTATAATTGCTTCAAACCTTTCAATCAACTGAGGGAGTCCATGATGATCAATACTTTTATACCAAATGATTGAAAAACATATTTTGAAAGTCTGTAATATCGTTGAAATTTCATCAATGTAGGTACTGAAGTTACTTGAAAGGCATTTCATGTTTCTTCGGCTATTACAGCCTCTCCAGTTTTTTTTTGCCTTTCAGAAGCATGGGTGTATATCTTAGCGTAATATTGGTAATTAAATAAAATTTTATAACAACCATCAATCAAGTTTCCATGAAAAATTTCGAAAACAAAAACGCGGCTATCTTCTAACCCACCACACATTCAAGTCATATCTTACTCGATGCTGCACATGAATGAGACGCTGGAGATTGACGTACTAAATGACGATATGAGTGAATTATTGAAATTGAGAAAATTAGGTTTTCCTGAACATGGAAAGTGAATGTGTTATTTATATTCGAAAAGGAAAAAAGACTGAATCCAACAAAGACTGATGCTGCAAAAAGCAGCTTTGTATTATAACTCGAAAAACGCTGGACCGGAAAAATTTTTCCACCCCACTGAATTAACTCAAAAAAATGTTACTTTCGCAAAAACCGAGAGATCCACAAATGACAATTTTCCGGAAATTCGAGAAATCGGAAAAATATTTGCACTACTAGTTGTCACTGAAAAAAAATGGAGGGAGAGGGGTAACTCCTATTAAACTATAACTCCTATTAAACTATATTTTACTTAGTTACCGTACTAAAACATCGAAATTTGTTCATCCATAAAATTTGGTTCATTGTGAAACATTATGAAAAGACAATTTTAGATAACATCAAATTTTAATAATTATCTCACTATCAATTACAATCTCTTTCAATATTCATAGGAACTACTGCCAATTCTGATGTGTGACCGTTAAAAGTATTTGTATGATTATGACACTTTCCAGTAACCCTTAGTGTTCCACCATACATTAATAGTCTAGCTCTACAATCCTTCTTTTCTTTATAAATACACCTCCATTGCGTTCTTCCATTCCGAACACTATCTTTGCGGTACTCATAGTTCTCATATATTAAAATAGGATTTTTCCTTCCCGGTGCAAAGTGGATTTCATCTGAAACGTACGATTTCTGTGTGTTAAAGCATTATTGATGAGAAAAGCATTGCTTTTGGACACTTGGAATGTATAAAGATGAAAATATGAACTCATCTAAAAGTCTTCACTTACCATCCACTTCATCATTTAATGACCGCAAGATATGCTCATACGTTACGAATTTTCCTTGAGGAATTTAATGTGCTATACCGGGTGTCCACGGAAGATGCGACATTAAAAGTACATGGAAAAAGGAATGACCGATTGCAGAAAATTTTGTTGTTGTCTTGAATGTTATTGGAGTTTCGAAAATATTTTCAATGCTGTGGCACTTATACGGGAACTTGATACCATCTTTGTTATTTCGAATGGTATAATGTACAATTTTATTTTTTATTGTAGAAAATTAAATTTAAACAATTTTTCTCAAATAATTGTCACCTGAAATCAACCGAAAGGAAGATATGAATTTTCTTCTTCTTCTTCTTGTGCCTATCCTCTGTGGATGTATGTTGGCGATCACATTGGCCCTAATGAATCTATTCACAGCTGTTCGGAATAGTGTTGCTGATGTCATCCCTGTCCACTTTCTCAGGATATGCAACCATGAAATTCTTCGACGTCCAGGACCCCTCCTGCTGTTTATCTTTCCCTGCATAATTAGTTGTAATAACCGAAATTTATCATTACGCAGAACGTGTCCAAAGTACGACAGTTTCCTTTGTTGGACACTTTTCAGGATCTCGAACTCCTTTCTCATACGTTGGATTATGGTCTCATTTGTCACGTGATGCGTCCAAGAGACTCTCAGCATTCGTCTATAACACCAAAATTCGAAGGCCTTCAGTTGCCGACATGCCGCATCCGTGAGTGTCCAAGCCTCAGCCCCATATAAGAGGGTGGAAAAGACATAACATCTAAGTGTTCGAATTCTGATGTCAATATTCAAAGAAATGTCACATAATATTCTTTTGAGTCGATTGAATGCATCCCTCGTCATTTCGATGCGGTTTCTTATTTCATGTGTATGGTCCCAGTCTTCTTTTATTCTACATCCTAGGTAGTAAATTTCTCCGATCGCTGCAATGGTACGTTATCAATATTGAACTGTGCGTCTGTGTTTTCTTACTAACAATCATACCTTTCACTGATAGAGGTGATGCGATCTATCCGACGTTGAAGTCCTTCTGCACTGTCTGCCATTGATACGGCGTCATCTGCTTGCCTCAAGTTGTTAACAATTTCACTATTGATCACTACTCCGTCATCCATTCCATCTAAAGCTTCTCTGATTAGTTTTTCTGAATAGCATCGGAGAACACACCCTTGTCTTACACCTCATTTTAGTCGAAAGAGGTACGAAAATTCTCCAATCACTCGAAATCTGGCTTTTTGGTTGAGGTATAAGTTAGTTATCATTCTGGAATCCTTGCTATCTAGGCCTGCCTCTTGTAGGGTTTTGAACAATTTATCATGCTGTACTTTATCGAAAGCTTTCTCAAAGTCAAGAAAAAATAGAAAGAGCGTGCTCTCTGTATCAAAAGTTGTGAACTGAATAAAGCTTCGCGGGTTCCTAAGCCGTTTCGAAAACCGAATTGAGTATCGCTTACTCCTTCTTCATGTTTTCTATAGATTCTCTTGTGGATTATGGTGAGAAAAATTTTCAAGATATGGCTCATTAGACTTATTGTTCGGTGCTCTTCACATTTTAAAGAGGCTCATTCAGCAGAATTCACGGTATACAGGGCGTTTCCAAAGCATGTGGCAGTACATTCAATGGTACAAAAGTCCGTTTTTTCAAATTAGACTACCTATTTTTGCGCACACCATTTAACTCGTAATATAAATAGGCATCGATCAGCTAGAGGTTAGATGTTTAGATGTACTTTACAAAATATTCGCAACGGGGTAAAAAGATCTAACGTCAATAACTATAAGGTCCAATCATCTTACAATACGAGAGTACCTGTGAAGTAAGATGTTCGAATATCCCTCCATCTTTTAACCGATGGAGAACACCGTGTCCAGTTGCTCTCTTAATATCGTTTCGATGAAGGCTGCCAAAAGCTTGATGAACTCTACGTTCCAACTCACCTTTCGAATTCACTGGGTTACGTAAATAATTTCTTTAAAACGGCCCCACAGACAAAATTCCAGCGGTGTCAGTACTGGAGATCTTGCTGACCAATTCCAAGGACCCATTCTTCGAATCCACCTGTCTTCGAACATGTTAGTAAGTTGACGTGAAACTTCGCCAGTGCAGTGTGCCGGAGCACCATCCAGTTGATACCAACAGGATTGATATACTCTTAGGAGCAATACTTCAAGAAATTCCTTGACGAACGTTTGCAAAATTTCTAGATATTTTGCCCCTCTTAAATGTTCATCGTATATCAGATAACGCAATTGGTCGCTATACAATAAACAAAAAACATTGAAGCTGGATTTTTGCTGAAAATTTTTCTCCAACGTCACGTGTGGATTCTCGTCACACTAGTGATGGCCATTTTTTCAGTCGACAATGCCAATTTCGATTCGTCCATCCAAATCATATTACCCAAGAAATTTTCATCTTCTTAGATTACAATCAACATCATTTCACAGAAATCTATTCTACTGACTGCATCTTCAGGATTCATTGCACAAGTTAATGAAAACTTGTAAGGATGAAATTTGTGTTCCGTCAGAATGTTGTTGACCGACGACTTTAACATTTCCAAATCTCTAGCCCAGGGGTGCTCAAATACTCGATCGTGAGTGCTTTTTGAGAAGATCTCGAGAAGAAAAAAAATGTTTAATAAGTAGGTAAATGAACTACAAAAATTTATTACGTAATAAAATAACTCTGCTAGCGGCAAAAGGTGGCTTTATCAAAGGAACGCGCGATACTTGTCAAAGAAAAGCCGCGTTTTTTATTCTTGCCGCTTTTCTAGAAATTTCGGGCGGCGCGTTTGACTAGAATATTCGAGACTTTCGTTCACACCGATATAAATGTTGCGCCTGCAGGAATTGGAGTTATTCTGAATTGTAACTTGAAGGCAATATACTACGTCGATACAAAGTTTATTATCAAATAGTACATAATGAGTGCAGCGAAGAAATCTAAAACGTATCATTTTAATAGCGATTGGGAGGAAGGAATTTTCTTTTGTATGGTGAAGGATAAGTGCATTTGTCTTATTTGTCGTGCGTCAGTTGCCATATCCAACTTAACAGGCATCATAAAACGGTTCATAAAAACTATGAGAAGGATTTTCCGCCACAGAGTGCATTAAGAAAACAAAAAGTACGTGTTTTGATATCTTGATTGAAAAAAGAACAAGCAATGTTCACAGGCACAACCAAACAATCAAAGGCTGCTACGATCGTGTCATTTAAAATATTCCATATGTTGGCGAAACAAAAGAAACCATTCGAAGATGGATCGGTCGTGAAGGAAGCATTTATTGAAGCGGGTGAGATTTTGAAAATAAAACAGAAATCGTGTCTGCTATTAAAGAACTTCAGTTATCTCGTCCAACTGTCTCAAGGCGTATTGAAGTCATGAGTCAGGACATGGCAGATAAACTAAAACATGATATCATGAAATGTACATACTTTTCTTCACAGTTCGACGAATCCACCGATATGACAGACACTGCCCAGCTCTGTATTTCTATTTGGATGGTTGAAATGTTGGCTTAAGAATTTTTGAAAATCATTCCTCTGAAAAGGAAGACCTGTGGCGAAGATATATATGACGTTTTCTTCAATTTTGTAAAAAACTACAAGCTACCAATATATAAATTAGTATGCTTTACAACCGATGGAGCACCCGCAATGACTAGAAACAAAAACGGTTTTGTGGCATTGTGTCGAGCTAATGAATATTTCATTCTTTTCATTTCATTGCATTGTACATCAACAAGTTTTGTGTTCAAAAGTTTTAAACACAAAGGAAATTATGGGCATTGCAACAAAAATTGTAAATTCCATCCGTGCACGTAGCATGCAAAGGCGGCTCTTTGAGTTGCAGTTGAAAGATAGGGAGTCAGCTGAACACACTGATTTAGTTCTTCACATGAACGTCAGGTGGTTGAGTCGCGGAAAATTCCTAGAAAGGTTTCAAGAATTAATGACCGAAATAACAGCTTTTCTAAACGAAAGAGGTGATGACAGATATTGAAAAACGAAAAATGGCTGACTGATTTGGCATATTTGACTGACATCACAATGCACTTAAACACCATCAACTTGGAGCTTCAAGGTAAAGGTAAAACTATGATTGAGATGATTAGCGCAGTGAACGCATTCAAAAGTAAATTGCAACTTATGATAGATCAACTGAAAAAAAAAGATCTGAATCATTTTCCGTCTTTGAAAGCAAGGATTCCTCAGTTTAATTATGATTCGTATGAGACTGGGACAATTCGAAATGCGTTTTTATGATTGCAGTAAATTGGCAAATATAGCAACGTTAATGCGTTACCCTTTTTTCATATAAAAACATTGAGGAATTAGCTACTGAAATAGCAAGTTACTTTAACATGAACTCATGTTCTGTTGAAAATGAGTTGGTGCAAATTATATCAGATATATATCTCAAAGCTACAGCATCTGATTAAAATTTCTGGTGTTTTATAACTGAAGATAAATATCCGATCGTAAGTAGTCTAAAAATAATGAGGTAGATCGCCAGCAGTTAAGTTTGATCACATCTGCTCTAGCCGCAGTACGTATTGACGAACTTGGGTCAGCATAGAAGAATGCCAAAACGTTGATAACATTATCCTCCTTGTTTACAGCGAGTTTAGTTCTAGTTCAATAATTCATGTTCTGACTTCCATGATTCATGAAATTTCTTTTTATTCGTCTGAATTTGTTCCTGGCCATTGGTAGTGCATTTGGATATTTCTCATTGAATGCTCTGCAAGTTCAACTAATTATTTCTTGGCTTTGACAATGAATAATGAACAATTTCATGATTTCTTCATGAGAGTATTCAAAATTTATTTTGGAAAATTTTCACACCCTTCACCATAACACTTTCAAGAAAGTCGAACCCAACGATCATTAAAACATTATATATATATATATATATATATATATATATATATATATATATATATATATATATATATATATATATATATATTTATATTTATAGGAGGTTTCACCCCGACGAGTTGCCCATATATATGTTCATGTTCATGTTCATCATCAAACTGATTTCATGAAAAATATAAATCCACCCGGTAATTAATACCATTGCCAGGCAATGATTATAATCAAATTATATCCTGGAATCGTTATATATTAGGATAACGTTAAATGTTATGAGAATATATCAATCTACCAGAATATATACATACTATAGCATCATCAGACAATGATATCAATGTACCAACGAGTAGTGTCAGAGGCTTTCTCCCGGAAAAACCCAGTGTACGGACCTTAGTCAAATAACACTGAATGTTACTCATTAATAGTTTCCTTTGTGTGAAGTGGTGAACGATCGAATAGAATACTGCTCTGAATATGAATATATATATATATATATATATATATATATATATATATATATATATATATATATATATATATGAGATGATTTACAAAATTTGAATAATTGTATTTACAATAAATGCTTGTATCTAAAATTTTGGTGTGTGTCAGAAAAAACACAAGTGTTAGCTCAGGAAATGTAACAGGGGAACCATACTATCTTGTATATGATTCAATAAACGAGTGAGAAAACCTGAGGAAAGAACTCGTTTACCTGTCGCTATTGCACTAGCAATAGCTTGTCTGTTTATGTTGTGTTAGTGTCGTGTGTACATAAAGAGTACCAAAGATTTTTCTGCTTAGCCGCTTTATTCTCTCTTGCATTCCATGATTTCCAAACGAAGGCAAGGGTGAAAGGAAGAGAGGTTTGTCGTTAATATTTATAAACCTCCTGGCGAAATCTGGCCCATTAATTTCGATATTATTTTTCCCCACCCTGCTATCTATTATGGTAATTTCAATTAAAACATTAAAATTCCAATATGAGATTAATATTAATTATATTAATGATAAATAGATATCTGGGGGAAAAAATGGTTCCCGAAAATGTGAAAATCAGATGCAGCAACATGCAGATTAAAAATTGTCGCCTCTCACTTTCGTTTGAAACAATTCCTCTCGTATTCCAAAAAGATTACACTTGATTGTTGATAATTTTAGATCTAGACGTTTTGAAATCCACAAATTGTCCTGAAGAAGAATATTTCAAATACTATTTCACGAGTTAAAACTTATTATTATATTATATTTTTCAGCATAATTGAAGGAATACGTCCATGGTTTTTTTGGTTGGCAATATTTTCAAAAGTACCTACATCTACATCCACATGCTTCATTCAGCGAGGTATTTCTGATAATTCGAAGACTTTCCTGACAAGTAACTGATGTAGTCGAGAATACCTACTAGAAAAGAAGAAAAACGAGAAGTCAGATTCAATCCATCTCAATAGTAATTGATTTCTCACTTTTTCTCTCGAAATTCTGACCAGAATTACTTTGATGAAGATTTTGGAAATGGGTCTCGTGTTGAGAGATCGAAATGCAATATTTGAAAGATTTCCGGTCGTATAATCTGCGAATTTCAGGGCCCTCGCGCAAAAACTCGTAATTTTTGGGATAAAATCGCGAATAACTCGGAAAGGATGCATTTTAGGTGAAGGGAAACCTATAACAGATCGATGCCAATTAATATTACGAGTTGAATGGTTTGTGCAAAAATAGGTAGTCTAATTTGAAAAAACAGACTTTTGTACCTTTTAATGAATGTGCTACTATTTGCCACATGCTTTGGAAACACCCTGTATACCGTGAAGCCTTTAAATCTATTGAATTCTGCTGAATGAAAGTCTTTTTGTACAACGAGCAAGAAATAATCGATATTGAATGATCTTTAGTATTCTTATGATGTCTTCTAAGAGACAACCAAAAATTGCAAAATTCCGATTGAAAAATTCATATCTTCCTTTCGGTTGATTTCATATGGCAATGACATGAGAAAAAATTGTTCAGAATTTAATTTTCTACAATAAAAAAAAAAACATATATTATGGCGTTTGAAATAACAAAGATGGTGTCAACTTCCGGTATAACCGAAAGTGCCACACCATTGAAAATATTATCGGTAATTCCTTTTTCCATATACTTTCAATGTCACATCTCACGTGGACATCCTGTATATTCAACCTATATTCAACGAAACTATTATAATTTTCAATCAATTTTTTAATCTCAAATTATTTCGAAAAAAAAATTCTACATAATATTCATCAGAATTTCAATTATCTTCAAGGTTACGACTTAGGACGAGCATTAATATTTTTGCCAAGCAATGTCAATATGAAATTAAAAAACTATTAGAGTGATTCTTGACTAGTTTATTCTTTGGGATTCAAATGCATAATGATTTGAGTGATATTATTCTTGAATATTCACGTATGTGGGAGTCCTCTTGGATATATCATATTTGAGACATACTTCATGATTATGACAGTCATTCCTTATTTCCAAGGTTCTACCAAATGTGTAAAAACGTGCTTTACATTTCGTCCGCATTTTATATTCACAAGACCATACACTTTTGTCCATAAATTTTCTTTCGATTTTATACAGATGATTCCGGAATATCAACATTGGATACTTTTTGCCTTTCACTGAGTATACAATTCCTCCTACAAAAATTATATGAGTTAATATACCACTGAATAATTTTCCAAGTCATAACTTACAGAACAAATCCGCAGAGAGGATCAAAACCTAGGAGATTCATTAAAACTAGTTTCAGTGCATAGCCGTTACTATTGATAGCACAGTGCGTGAAAATGACACTTCAAAATTCTAACACGCGGGAGACATACCTAATAAACCTATATCGGGTATGCTGAATCCAGTGGTAACCACCGTTTTCGAAAGATAGCTCTTGTTTAGGAGATATTCGCTTTTGAAGTTAGCTGATTTCAGTAGGGTTCGTCGCTTATGACTTCAGTACATTATATGCTTGTAATTACCGAACCGTTGGGAATATCGCTTTACTGTCTGCGGCAAAGTTTTGCCATTGTCATGGACAACAACTTTTCTGAAAATACCAACATGAAAAACCTCATTCAAACACCGTTTCTTAACAAAATGTCCAAAAAATTCCATTTCTTTGCCATTTTTTCGTTAATTTTCGTCTAAATAATAGAAAAATCAAGGAATTTCACTTTAAAATCTTAAAATAAGAAAAGAAAACACATTTCCTATAGTTAAATCAAAAATTCAAACGCACAATCATGATTTTAACTCGAATTTCTCACAGATGTCACTGTTAATACGTATTTATTAGTATTGTCACTGATGTTACTACGTATTTTGCTATGTATTTGTGTGCCATTTTTCATAGTCTTAGTTCTGATATTTCTTAATTTGACATTTCTTGTTGAAGTTTCTTTGTTTACACAAGTTATATATTTGGTAAAAATATCAAAAATGAATTCGTGCAGTAAATTCAATAAATTTAGCTACATTTGTGGAAAGTTTACTATAATGACAAGCAAGCGTTCAATTTCTGAAGAAATTGCTGAATCGTACACACAATATTTCAACCAAACTGTAATCAAAGATGTGAACTGGGTTCCAAAAATCGTTTGTACTGGTTGTGTCATGAGATTGAGTGGATGGAAAAGAAGTAAAATGAAATGATTTATCATTTATTTCAAAATTATATCAATTGAAGCTATTTTTATTACAGGTGAATTCCAATCTATGCCTTTTGGCATTCCAGTAATTTGGACAAATCCTCAAGAACATAATTCAGATGACTTGTGTTAATGAAATTGTGGGATTGAACAGAGCTAAAAAACGTAAAATTGAACTCAGAGGAACTCGGTTTGTTCAGTTGCCGTTACCACATTCGGAATCCATTCCAATACCGAAAAGACCCAGTCCGACAGAAGAGTACATTCGATCTACTTTTGATACTATTGGCGAAACGTCTGCATCGTTTTATGTACCATCAAATGTATCTCCACAATGTAATCATACCGAATTTTCTCAAAAAGATCTGGATAAAATTATTCGTCTATTGAAATTATCGCAGCGTCAGTCCATTATTTTGACCCAGGAATTGAAAAAAAAGAATGTCTTAGCACCTGATTTGAAAGTATATGGAGCAATCGGCCGTCATAGACAGTTCACTGCTTTATTCAAATCCATCGAAGACAATTCATTCGCGTACTGCACTGATATGAAGGAATTGGTATTAAAAATGCATCATTAGTATAAACCAGAAGACTGGCGTCTTTTCATCGATTCGTCCAAAAGTAGTCTCAAGACGGTTTTGCTTCATGTCACAAACTCAAAAAACAGTGTTCCGATTGCCATCAGCACAAAAACGAAAGAAAATTACGAATCATTGAAAAAAATCTTTGTTTTGGTGAAATATGAAGACCATTCTTAAAAGATTTGTGCAGATTTGAAGGTGATAACTCTTTTTAAAGGAATGCAGACGGGATATACGAGAAAAATGTGTTTATATGTTTATGGGATACTCGATATGCCGGCGGCCAATATGCCAATAAAAGATGGCCTATGAGACAAGGGTTCAGATTGCGTCGACAAAACGTCGTTGAAATTCCACTTGTGCCAATCGAAAAAGTGTTGCTTCCACCTCTGCATATCAAGCTTGGGATTGTTAAAAATTTCATCAAGGCCCTAGATCCTGAAGGCAATGTATTCAATGAGTTGAAGCGAATTTTCCCAAGAATGAGTGGAATGAAAATAAGAGAAGGTTTGTGTGATACTATATACGTACCAATCAACCTAACTTATTCAATATTTAACACATATTTTTTCGAATTATTTTATTACAGGCATACTCAATGGACCTGATATTCGACACTTGATGAGAGAGCAACAATTTGAAAACAGTTTGTCGAATTTGCAGCTCGTTGCTTGGGATTGCGTCAAAGGAGTCATCGAAAATGTACTTCATACACGTTGAAAATATGCTCGTTGCTTTCCGTAACATCGGTGTAAAAATGTCTCTGAAAATTCATTTTTTACATTACCATGCCGAACAATCACCATGTGAATTAGATGAGCATGGTGAACGGTTTCATCAGGTGACGGCTAGGCTTGAGTATAGTGGTATAGTGGAAAAAAACTTGATTCTCTATTAGGAGACATTTGCTGGAATTCACAGCAAGATGAAGATGGAGAAGAAGAAGAATGAACATGAATTTATATGTTTATTTGTTGATAATTGTTGGAATTGGAATAAAAATTTGAGTTAAAATCATGATTGTGCGTTTAAATTTTTTGATTTAACTATAGGAAATGTGTTTTCTTTTCTTATTTTGAGATTTTAAAGCTCTATTATTTAGACGAAAATTAGCGAAAAAATGGCAAAGAAATGGAGTTTTTTGGACATTTTGTTAAGAAACGGTGTTTGAATGAGGTTTTTCTATGTTGGTATATTCAGAAAAGTTGTTGGCCGTGACAATAGCTAAAACTTTGCCAAGACAGTAAAGCGATAATCCGCATGGTTTGGTAATTACAAGCATATAATGTACTGAAGTCATAAGCGACGAACCCTACTAAAATCAATTAACTTCAAAGGCGAATATCTCCTAAAGAAGAGCTAAGTTTCAAAAACGGTGGTTACCACTGGATTCAGCGTACCCGATATAGGTTTACTAGGTATGTCTCCCGCGTGTTAGAATTTTGAACTAGCACAGTGTAGTTAGGCAAGATTATAATACGAATAGAATATTCCTACCAAGAAATAAATAGATCACTGTTACCGCGGTTTCGAACTCTCATTCGTCAGCGGACAATATGAAAGTATAAAATCCTGCTTTAAAAACCGGATAGTAGCTATGCACTTCAGAATCTATTGAAAATGAGTTATATTTTGAATACATCAAAAATTTGGGGTTCGCAGGAATCAGTTTAGTCGTTTATGAAGTGTAAGCTGTAACAGATTCCAGGTAATACTTTTCAAATTGTCAATACTAGGAAAAGAGTAATCATATTTGATGTTTGATGTTCTTTATATCGAATTTTGGAGGAACGACCAGTCTGCACTAAGCGGAAATTATTGCAGTCTGGACAAGAAATGATTTCATATGCATATCCATTTTCATTTTCCATAAAAACCTAATTCAGGCTATTACGAAGATTTCAAAATGAAATTTGCTAGGTCGATCCAGATATTTTTGAAAATTTTATCATATTCTCACAAAAAGATACGTTCGATACAAATCTTCGAATATCTTCAATGGTAATGACTTCGGTTGGACTTCACTGTCGAAACACAGAACATTTTTGATTACAAAACTCATGATATAGATTAGAAAAATCTAATCTTAAAACTCCTCCCAAAACAGTTTCATTTTTATTAGATAAATTAAATTCACTTAATATTGTATTATACAGATAGATCGCTCTTGATTTCTATATTCACTATTGTCTTCACCATGTTACTTAGATCGCCCTCGAACGTTGGTTCATGAGAATGATTTTGTTGCATTATTTTCAGAGTTTTCGCAAATGTTTGTACTCGAGCTCTGCAATTCCGTCTGCCTTTATATTTACACCGCCATGTCGTCCTCTGGGCATATTTATGCTCAATTGAAAACTCAAAATTATCCAGTATGAGTATAGGGTACTTTTTTCCTTGTGCGAAATAAACCACCCCTAAAAAGAAAATTATCTGAAATATATTTGAAATGTTAAATATCTAGAAGAATTTCAATTGTTCTGCAAAATTACCTGAAAAAGTATTGGATTCAATAATCAAATTAGTTTCATCCGGGATGATCAACTGTCTTGATAAGATAACATTTTTACAATAACCAGTAATAATGGCGCAGTCTGTAGGATTAAAATTGAGGTTATTTTAAGATACCCTCATTCTTCTTCAGATTTTTTAATATATCACAAATTATATTATGTGTATACTTATAATATATAGTTATAACTAAGTATATCCCAATTCAATTTTTAGAGCAATAATAGTTAACAATTTGCCACCTTAAATGAGCAATACACCATTTTAATCACTGACTTTTGTATTTATTGACCCAAATGTGGATATATTTATTCATTATTTCTTTTCGTTAAATCTTACTTATCAAATAGTTCTGCAAGTTCCTTGTTTATTCATATCGCGAAATAATATTTTCATATAGTACTGCGAATTACTACTTCATTATTAAGTAACCTGTGACAACTTATTATATCCAAGAATTATTACTTTCTGACACATGACAATATTTGCGATGCATTATACTATATATGGCTCTGAAACATCCTTTAAACTTTTATTATTATTAAACAATTTTCAAGAGTCAAGGCAAATTTGCCTATTATGACTCAAATACAAAATAAAAACAATGGTGCGTATTCTAAATTGGAAGTGTTGGCGCATGAAACCAAAATAACTAATCGTTAACTTAATGAATACAAAAATTTTTCTTTTCCTATATAATAAAAAGAAAACAAAAATATATGAGATTTAATATGAAATATTATTAAAGAGTTTGTTATTAATGGGTCGACCACTCGTCGAGGGAATTCTTGAAAGCGTTGATAGTAGAAGCTTCAACGACACTGTTTGGCAACGAGTTCCATCTGGAGAATACCCGTTTCGAAAGAAAGCTCTGGCGCTGAGTAGTTTTGAAATTTTCCTTATGCAGTTTAAAGTTGTGACCTCTAAGGTGTCTATTTTGATTCAGTGGAAAGACATTTGAGAGGTCGCAGGTGAATGGAGACCGCAATGATCGGAAAGTAATTGATACGTCTCCCCGGAGACGGCGGTTCTCAAAAGATGGGATACCGAAAATTTTTATTCTCTCTGTATAAGTTGGGTAGTCTCAAGCCGACATAAGGAATTCTCGTTACTTTTCTTTGGATTGACTCCAGTAGATCCACATCACTCCTCAAAACAGGAGACCAAATCGGCCCAGCGAATTCCATTATATGTCGTACATAAGTTTTATAGAGTAAAGCACAAGTTTTCGGTTCACAACGCCTGAAAGATCTTGCGAGTAGGTAGGTGAGACGGGAAGCTTTGGTGAACATATCCTAATATGTTCAGACCCCGTTAAGTCATCTGTAACAGTTACACCAAGATCAAGCTGCTTTCGGGTGCGAGATTCTATCCATTCAGGTGATATTTCAGGTGCGGGTTGTTCTTACCAATATGGAGGATTTTGCACCTATCTGCATTGAGTGGTAATAGCCAGTCAGAACCATAGCGATAAAAAGTCTATATCTTGTTGAAGAGTGTTCAAACTAAGGGAAGGAACATTGTAGATCTTGATATCATCCGCGAAGATAGAACAAGTTGAAGAAAGAAGTGATGGAAGATAAGATGTGTCTAGCTGAAATAAAAGAGGTGCCAGAACAGTGCCCTGAGGAACACCGCTGGTAACCAATCTGACCGAAGATTTGGAGTTTTTGATTTTGACAAAATATTTCCTGCCCCTAAGAAATGCTCCTATCCAAGCGAGAAGAGGTCTATGAATTCCTAAGTTTTTCAGTTTGAACAACAATCGCTCGTGTGGTACTCTATCGGAGGCTTTCAAAAAATCTAGGTAAACAACATCGATAGGTATCATATTATCCATTGACTTACTCCAATCATTTAATAGATTTGAGTAAATTCGTCATCACAGAACGCCCAGGAAGAAAACCGTGTTGCTGCTCAGGTATAAGCTTATTGATGGAAACAAAATCCAACATTTTATCAAGGATAATTCTCTCGCAAAGATTAGCAGCAATGGAAACGAGGCTGATCGGTCGATAGTTATCGGCAGAAAGTTTATCTCTTTTCTGTGAATGGGAGTCACTGTTGCGATAAGCCAGTCACTAGGCAAGGCTCCTGATCGAAACGACTCTTCGAAATTAATGGATAAGGGAAGAGCCTGGCTTGATGAACATTTTTTGAGAATATTAGAAGATGAACTATCAATTCCAGGTGAAGAATAGGGATCCAGAACGCTCAGTTGTTGTTAAATCAAAGCGGGGCTGAAGCTTATCTCACACAGACTATTGGCGCATGGTTGGAACAGAAGTGGTGGCATAGGTCCCTGGGGTTCTACAGTGAAGGAGGATGCAAACGTGGCTGCCAGTATCTCAGCAGTTTCTTGAGAATCTTCACAGACCTGTCCCGTTGAGTTACGAACCTGGGGCTCCGATATCCTAGTGTTCGTGTTAGATCTTACATATCTGAAAAATTTCTTTCTATTTTTTGAGGCAGCAGTCCATGCTCAAAAGGTTATTCTGGATCTATCAATTTCGCTGCTCAGCTTGTTGGAGAAGTTACGATGATTTCTATAATCAGCTTCTTGCTTTCTACGTAAATACCTCTGCCATAGTGTTCTCTCAGGGTTTACCAGGTTGCTGGCTACCTCCCTTCTAGTCGAACATTTCTCCAATTCGGAATTATATAGTTCCAGAAAAAGCTTCCACATGTCATCCACAGGCAGAACCTTATCCAGTCGGTAGCTTCAAATACTTCATTTAGTTTTAGGAAATCGACAGTAGTGAATTTTTGTATCAGGTTTGGAGAGGACTGATGGAATAAACTGAGTTCCTGATTTAAGGAAACGTGGTCGGACCGACCGAAAGGAGAAGATAATCAACTGATGAGAGCAAATCAATATCCTTCACAAAAAACAGATCCGAATTATTCGCAATTCCACAATATTCGATTTTTCCGTTAACGTTGTCATAAATTCGAAATTATCGACTATCGAAATGAAGAGATTTCTTCATAGTGCAAATCACAGAATTCCTCACATAACGTCAAAGATAAAAATTTCACCATTGGATGTATGTTTCACAGATAAATTGAAAAAGAAGAGTAAGAAATAAGATTTCAATTTGTAAGACTAAAAGAACTAATATTGCAGTCACCGATTACGATTCAAAATCACACAATCTTATCGGAAAATCTTGCCCTACAAAATATATCCTGTAATGATTGGATTGTTTTAAAAGTATAAAAACAGGAAGTGAGTATCCTTTCATTTGTCAATGTAGTAAAAATATGAGAAATGGTCCTAACAATAAACACAAAAATGTTTCGTTAGCCATACAACTCTTACCTTTCGAGTGATTTACTCAAATTTGAAACAAAGAAACGGAGGAGAAAAATATATCAATTTCCATAGATAAAACTTTCCGTTTATTCATAATATATCAAATAACAGTTAATAAGCTGCTCAATATATCACATATATATACGAAATTCTTGATTAGTAAATGTAATGAATGTATTTGATGAAATTATAATTGTATGTAAGATTTTTCCTTCTCCTCGATATTAACGAATGTTGATATCAGACTTTCCACATCCCCATTAAAGTCAGCTATATGGTTATGGGTACTATTCATGAGTTTCACGGTTCTGCCAAAGGTTAACAATCTTGCTTTGCATTTCTTCTTCTCCTTATATTTACAGGTCCACGCAGTTTTGTCTGCGTACTTCCTTTCCAACATAAACTCGTATCTGTCAATTATAAGTTTAGGGTATTTCTTTCCGTGTGTGAAGTAAATTATTCCTGTAATAAAAAAATTGTCAAACATACGGGAGCAAATTCCCGGAAAAACTGTCATTCATATTTGAATTTCACTTTGCTATATGATATTTAGGTTATGCTATAACCTAACACGAAAATATTTCGAATGTATTCGCTTGAATAATCAAACAGCGAATGTTTTCAACTACCCTTTATGCCATTTCTACTTCACAACCCATGCAGTGGCCTGCTCGTTTGCCGGATCTGACGAGATTTCTGGTTTTGTGAATACCTTTGGAATCGCCACCAATTGAGGAAGATTTGTGACAAAGGATTGTAAAATTTTTTTTAATGGCAATATTGGGGAGAGCACCGGTGTACTCAATAAAACGGCGGTCATTTTTTAAACGATTATTTAAATAGTGATTAATTATTCTGTTTGTATTTTTTCCTTAAGAAATTTAGAACTTATTTATGTTATACTCGCCTTCAAAATGCTCTAAGCTCAGATTTTATGTTTGTTTCTTCAATTGTGTGCAAAGTGGGTTCAGATAATATCCTTACTGCTATTTCTCTAACTGACGGTTTTGAATCTTTTTGTACATGTAAAAGCACATTCGATTATTTATTGTCAATGAATTTACATTACGTAATTTGAGATTTTCAGAGACTCCATATCTCCCTAAATTTTCCACTTATAAACCGTTTTGTTGCAGTATTCTAACGGAAAAACGTCAATTATTAAAACTTGCTGCATGATTAGGATTTTTAATACATTCAGAATGAAACTATAGAAATAATAACAATAATTATAATAATACTATTTTCAGAATATCAGTCTTCAATTTTTTCGTTATAATTCTTCAAACAACGCAAAGTAATTCTGAACAAATTCCAAGCATTAAATTTTTAGGAAAATGAAATGATATTTACAAATAATGTACAGTAAAACCTCTGCTTACGGACACCTCCGAAATGCGGACACCTCTGAATATCGGACAGTTTTAGAATCCCAACATGTCAAAACGAATATTTCATGCCATTCATACCTCTCAAAAGCGGACACCTCCCTAAAACGGACCCGGACATCTGATAGATTCAAAATTTGCTCATAAACCAGTAAATTCACCTCTCTCTATCGGACATACGACCTTCTCAACGCTATTCATATTGAAATAATTGTCAACACTAGGGATAACGGGATTTACGATGGTTAGTGGAACTGAGGGATAATAAAATGGTCATTTTAGTTCTGTGTAG
Source organism: Cryptolaemus montrouzieri (assembly GCA_013387265.2). Lineage (NCBI taxonomy): Eukaryota > Metazoa > Arthropoda > Insecta > Coleoptera > Coccinellidae > Cryptolaemus > Cryptolaemus montrouzieri. The sequence continues at coordinate 36,877,746 of JABFTP020000103.1, forward strand.
GTAGGTACCTTTTATATTTTTATAGGTACCTATAGAAATAAAACGAGAATATTTGGAAACAAGAAATGCTCGGTTTTTCCTTATCACCAAAATTAAGATCCTAACCACCTGGAGGACCTTGATTTCCATTCAGTTTAAAATTGTAGGTTCTTGCAATATCATGGCTTCACAAAAGAGAAAACGTTTGTCTATTAAAGAGAAGATAGATATTATTGATGAGAGTGAAAAAGTGGATTGAGTGTTCGGAAGCTGAGTGAAAAATTTGGCGTCGGAAAAACGCAGATAGGGGATATAGTGAAGAATGCTAGTGAAATAAAAAGTTGTTCCAGACAAGTGGAAATCTTCAACAGAAGAGGGCGTTCCCAAAAACTGATGGCCTTGCAATTGATCAAGTCGTATTTAACTGGTTCTGTAAGGTTCGCAACAAAAATATTCCTATTTCTGGTCCCTTAATCCAGGAGAAAGCACTGGAAGCCGCCAAAATTTGCAGCTGAATGACTTCAAAGCTTCTAACGGCTGGTTAGAAAAATTTTGTCAGAGACATAAAATTACTTTCAAAGCTATATGTGGGGAATCTGCGCATGTTAACTTGCAGGATGTTTCTGAATGGAAGCAGAAGTTGAAGTTGATACTTCAGGACTATTCACCTAAGGATATTTACAATGCTGATGAGACAGGTCTTTTTTCCGCGCTCTACCTGCAAAAACTTTTGCATTAAAAATGATAAGTGCTCTGGAGGAAAGGCAGCCAAGGAGAGACTGACTGTTCTTTTATGTTCGAATATGGAAGGTCAAAAGAAGAGCCATTAGTTATTGGTAAAAGTAAGAATCCAAGATGTTTTAAGGGGCCCATGTCGATAAATTGCCTCTAGAATGGGTCTCTAATAAAAAGCGTGGATGACAATGGAGATCATGTCCTTTTGGTTGAGGAAATTCGATGATAAAATGAAAAGGAAAAGCGGAAAGTCGTTCTCTTTTAGATAACGCAACATCGCACTCAAGTATTCCACTAGACAATGTGAAAATAATTTTTCTACCGCCGAATACAACGTCATATTGCCAGCCAATGGACCAAGGAATAATTCAAAATTTCAAAGTAATTTATAGGAGCCTGCTCGTGAAAAGACTTCTATCGATTATGGATACAGAAGAGTCATTAGAAAAGTGGAGAAAAGCATAACTCTAACGAATGCACTCATATGGATTGCTGCTGCGTGGAGAAAACTATCACCGGAAGTAGTGAAAACTGTTTTGCCAAAGCCGGCTTCCATAAAAGTGACAGTGCGGTACGCGATTCCGACATAGATCATGAAGATAACATCCCACTATCGCTTCTGTTCCCAAATATCGGAGAGACTTTTGCCGACTTGGAAGTGTATTCTTCAATTGATGACAATGTGTTGACAGAAAACAATGACGTTTCTATTGAGAGCTGTTGTCTCGAAGTGACTAATGAGAACATTGATTTAGATAGTGAAGATGAAGAATCATTAGTGACCACTATCTCTAGTTTGCCTGAGGTATGTGAAAAATTGAGAGATATAGAAAACTTTTTTATTATAAACCATCCACATCTAACCAAAAATATTTCCTCAACTCTTTTAGACTGTGAGTCTGAAATTTTCAAGAAAAAATTGAAGACAGCAAAACAAACCACTATCCAAGATTATTTCAAACAATAAAATATAGTATAAATTTGTTGGTCTCAGTATTTTTATTCATCTGTCCCTATCACGAACCTCCAATAACGGACACCCCCAATAGCGGACAACTTTTTGATCCCCGTGGGTGTCCGTTATTCGGAGGTTTTACTGTACTGTGAATTTAGGCTCTGTTTGGAATATTAGTATTCCAGAGCACCGTCGAAAAGAACTAGATTTCATTAAAAATTGTATTTCTTAAATATTATTTCGTTATGTAAGTACTAAGGAAACAGTAATTTTTACATCGCTATGTTTGAAGAATTATTATCTACACAAAAAGAAACATGTTGCTTTCAATTTAAAATAAGAAATTTACATGAATTAAAAACCATTCAACCATGTTTTTAAATTTTTCCACTAGGATGAAAAATAGAGGAGTAATTGCGTTTTTAGGAAACAAACTGAATATACATTACTTTCTATATTTGAATTCATGAATAATCGAGCTATTTTTGTCATATTCAGAGTTTTAATGGATCTTTTCTCTTTGCTGAAAATTAAATTTCCTGAATGAAAAACATTTTACACAACAAAAAATAGGCATGACAACTTTATTTTTTCTCAATATTCACAACTGTTGATACCATAGTACTTAGATCATCAGTTAAGAAAGATTCATGGCTGTGTTCCCCTCTCATAATTTTAAGGGTTCTTCCATACGTCAGAAGCCTAGCTTTACATTTCTTGCGTCTTTCATATTTGCAACGCCAAGAAGTTCGATCGATATTCTGGTGCTCCATCATGAACTCATTACCTTCAAAAATCATTACTGGGTGTTTTTTCGCTGAAGTAAAATACACAATTCCTGAAATGATGATGATATATACGAAATTGAAATCTGTTAATAATGAACAGGAATAAAATATGTAATTTACCTTCACTGTAGAATTTTCATATTTTTTATAGTTGTTAGTGATATGATGAGAGTTCTTTTCATCGAACAAGAATTAATCAATGAATACATATTTTCTGAATAGGATTTCTAACATAGAAAGAAAAAAAGAATCACGATTAGAACTGTCTCACGGAATGTCGAAGACTGAGACGATTATATCGGAAAGTAAGATATGTGAATTAGTTTAAGGAAGAAAAACAAATCTTAACATTACAAAGGCTGCAACTGTGATTGAGCACTTCGAACAAACCCAGAGTAATATGATAAATTTCATAAATACAGGGTGTTACATAATCGTATGTCACAACTTGGGGGGTGGGGCGGAGGGTGTAAATCTACGTGCAATTTTAGGAAAAAAAGTTCATATAAACATAGATCCGCAAAAGCATCGTTACGGAGCTACAGGGTGTTAAAATTTCCGGAAAAAATGTTTTTTCCTTCAAAACTCCTGCAGTATCATTATTTTTTAGATTTTAACTGAAATTCTTTTCAAACTTTTTCGCAGTACGCCACTGATCAATTTTGAACGAAGATGACTTCAGAAAGTTTTTTAATACTTGTATTTTTTCGTAATACCAATCGTTTTCGAGTGGAAAATTATTGAATTTGAATTATTTGAATTGTATGTAATTCGCTAAATAAAAAAACAATAGAAATACCCGATAGATATGCCCAAAATTTGCTTTCATTTTGATAGCTCGTCTTCTAAGACTCAACTTATACTGATTCAATATCAATCTGAAAATAAACAATCAAAAACTAAATGAATTGTTGGAAACGTCTTCCAACTGCAAGAATACAGGCCTCTATCCTTCTTCGCATATTATCACGCACTCTTTGAAATATTCCTGGGGTATTTCTTATTGTGTCACAAGAGGTTATTATTCGATTTCTCAATTGTTCAGTGTAGTGGTATAAACTAAATTTTTGAGTTATCCCCATGAGAAAGAGCCTAAACTATTTAAGTCTGGGGACCTAGGAGGTCATGGTTCTGGCCCACCCCGACCTATCCATCGGTTGTTGAATGTATTTTTCGAGAATTCCGTAGTTTCCCCACTGAAATGAGCTGTTGCCTCGTCATACATAAACCACATTATGTTCTCACTAAAAGGTGCACATACTCGAGCAATAAAGGTAACTTCCTCAAGAAATTGACAATGAGCGAGACCGTTCAGTCTGTTAGGCAAAAAAAATTGACCCAATCAAATAATTTCCAATTATTCCGACCCAGACATTTAGTGAGAATTGTTCTTGATGGTGAGATTCTTCCATCAAATGGGGGTTTTCCTCAGCCCAATAATGATTATTGACATAATTTGTGATAGCAGTTCTTGAAAAGTTAGCCTACTCTGTGAACATTATTTCACTATCAAAATGAACATTTTTTAATATTTTCATCTAAGAACCATCGGCTAAAATTCAGTCTTGAAGGAAAATCTCGAGGAAGTAGAGTTTGGATGCCTCGAATATGAAACGGGTACAACAAAAAGTCGTGGAGAATCCTCCAAACCAGAACAAGTGAAATATTCGACTGATTTCCAATTTTTCTTGTACTCACATGAGGATTTAAATCAATACAATTCAAAACTGCTTCCTCAATATATGGAGTTCTCATAGTTTGAATTGCACCTTTTAAATGATTTTTTGCAGTAAATGTACCAGTTTCCCTCAACCTTCTATAGATATTTGAAAATGTTCACCTGTCTGGTGTTACTCGATTTGGAAAGCGCACCTGATATAATCGCCTAGCTTCTGTCGTGTTTCTGTCAGTCAGACCGTACATGTGATGGATATCAGCCAATTCGGCGTTAGTAAAATTGGCCATTCATTCTTACAGCAATAACTTCAGAAGTCTTAAAACTGATCGTTAATTTAATAAAAAAAATCGAGCAGACACTGGTTCAACTCAAACAACTGTCAAAATAAATAAATAAATGAAAAAATCGAAGCTTACTAATTTTTCTAATTAGAAGTGCTTTCAATTCAGCTAATGCATACAATCGTTTGATAATTATTTGCTTCGAGAACGGTCACGCAAAAATTACAGGTGTCAAAAAAGTTTCTGAATTGAACGAAGATGACGAAAACTGATTGTACGCTGATCAGTGGCGTACTGCAAAAAAGTTTGAAAGGGTAAAAGATGACATTGCTCCGGAAAAGAAAACACCTTGTAGATTCTAGTTAAAATTCAGGACGTGTAATGATGGAGGCTGTGAAAAACAGCTCGCATTCCAAATTTGGGCTGAATATCTCAAAAACTGCAGTTTTGAAGAAAAAAACAATTTTTTTTCCGGAAATTTCAATGCCCTGTAGCTCCGTAACGAAGATTTTACGGAACTATGTTCATATGAACTTTTTTTCTTGAAATTACACGTAGATTTACCCCCTCAAATTGTGACATATTATTATGTAACACCCTGTATAATTGTTCACTTCATTTATTCCATTACACAAAGAAATATTTTGAAATAATAATAAATAAAATAGATACAAATGAGATATGGCGCATCTCATAAAACTTTATAAGTTATACACACTTTCACCTTCAGAAAACTTCGAATGTTATCTCGATTTTCTTCGATACTTCATGACACTCCTTCCATTATCATAACAAAAAAAATAGAATACCTAATTGTCATAGAAGATTGGCAACTCTAGTCGAATTTTAAGATATAAAATGTGACAAAAATATCTTGAAAATGATATATATGGAAACCATCATTCTTTATATTCCTACAGAAAAGGTACCCTGAAATCACTAGATGAAAGGTGAGAGACGAAAACTCAATCAATAAATATTGTTCTGGAACATCATCTACCTAAGCTCCTAGTTCTTGATATTGAAACTCAAGACTTGTTACCATAAAAATAAACATTCACACAATTCTCCCAAATACTGACTTTCAAAAATTAGTATCCGCAAACTCAAACGTATATTGAATCAATTGCAGCAGGAACACATGAACTGTACAGAAGATAGCTTTTGTGGGCTTTATTGGTGTAGTCAACCATAAACTAATCCCCTCCATAACAAGTAATAAAAATAGAAGTTCTTCGAAATAACCGTATTTCCTACACTTTTTCACATCATGACCTAATTTATCCTGTTCTTGTTTATTCAACTCCCTCCTGAAACAAGTCCTCAGGTTTCGCCAACAACGTTGCATTTCTTTTCCTAGACAGAAAAATTAGAAAACATTCAATTCCCACTGTTGTTGAAAAATAATTGATAGTAATCCTTTATACAAATCTAATTCTAAATGGTTCAAGCTGCTGTGAAATTGTTCCAGACTAGTGACTGCACGTATTTTACTGTTCGCGTTCGGAGGCGTTAATTTTAGGGTCAGCTGACAGATTTGCTTCTTCGTACATGTTCATTGATTACGACAATATATTTTTAAATCCGATAGCCGTAACTGAAATCAACCAAGCCGACAAAACTTTTGATTAATTTTATTTATTTATATTCATGAAGCTTTTATTCGAAGTATAGCGTCCTATCTATGAATGAATGCAATATGGCGAATGCGCCAGGTTTAATTTGAGCAACGAACTCAAATTGTGAAGCCTAGCCTACTTTGACATTGAAATCTCAGAAACCGATTTGGTCGCTTGGTGTCTATGCACTCTTTTAGATGCGTTAGTCTTTTGGAAAATACAAATACATACAAGATCCTAATCAGACCGTTCCGATTTGGTCTAAGAGGCGAGATTTGGTGTACCTCAAATCATTTGAGAACTGATCATGGGCGTTATAGTATGTATGCCTCTCAAGTGGAATTCAGTAGATACACCGAATTGCCAGTGTGGTGAGGTTGAGGAAACGATAAATCATTTAGTCATGGATTGTCATATATTTCGTTATCCAGATGGTTTTCCACATAAACACAGGTATCAGATTCTTATCTTGTTTGTGTTGAAACTCTTTAAAATCCATTCGGTATAACTGGCACGATATGTTACTGCTGCTTTCCTTAGTTTTCAGATATTTGCTATTCCATTTCGATCAATCGAAATTATAGACAATTTGAAGAACGCAAAATTACCACAATAACTCTATTTCCACGTTTTGTTTCAAACACTTAAAGACTAGTTGCTACTGATGTATCCGCGACGAGCGAGACATTTTTTCCTCAGGCTCTTTCTCCCTATTCTCTTAAATCATATACAGAATAACGTATATGTATGGAATTCTCGCTTAACACTTGGTGAAACATAATGAATAAATTATTCGTTTATCACTTTCACAAATATTTATTAAAAATACTCGACATATGTTTCGGGTTGTTAGCCCATTATCAAGAGTAATACAATACTAAATTCAAAATTAGTGATTTCACTTATGTTTAACGGCATTCACAACAGGAGGTAAATTGTCTACTTGGTCGTTGCAAATTGGCTGGTTTTTATAAGCGGACGTAATTTCAATAATCTCCAAGATGTCCATCATGTTTCCTTTATTACCTCGATGCATGAGTTCGACATTCGCGAAATCTATGAGATGATTTTTGTTGATGTAGTGGTCCGAAAAACCCGTAGAATTTATATTTTGGAGAATAGATCTTTTATGTTCTTCAACTCTCCTCTCGATGCATCTTCCGGTTTGGCCTATATAGAATATCTCAAATTCACTGGAGTGTATTTTATATACTTCGCTTTTATCCAATAATTTCGTTTTATCTTTATTATTAACCAATAATGATCCCAAATTCTTTTTATTAAAGCTGATGGTGTTAATATTATTTCTATGTAATCTGTTACATATTTTGTTGCTAATATTAGGAATATAGTTAATTGTAAATTTTTATTAGATTTCTCAGTATGTAACCGATAAATGCTCTGCAATAAAAGTTTATGTCGTTTTTGTCTTATTAAGGTATCAATTAATTTTGGTTCATAGCCATTGTTCATATCGATTAATTTTAAAACTTGAACTTCATTCTCGAAATCGACAGCTGACAAAGGAATAGAAAGCAATCTGTGCACAAATGAATGAAAAGCACTCAATTTGATACTCTGGAATTGGGAACTACTGTTATGAATCAGGGTATCCGAATAGGTTAGTTTTCTGTATATTTTAAAGGCGAGTGAGTCATGAGCCCTACTAATCGATAAGTCCAAGAAGTTCAAAGATTCTTCATAATTTCCATTTTCATAATTTTCATTTTCCATTGAATTGAATCGATTGATGAAAAGAATTTAAAAACTGTAAGAAACTATTGATTTGTCTATTTGTGCCAATCCGAATACAGATCATCTACATATATTTTTATAAAAATACATTATTGATTAGGATGTTAGAACTAAAATTATATTTTCTAAATTTGTCATAAATATTTCACTTAATAACGGAGACAATGGGAGCCCATAGGTAAACCATCTAATTGTTGATATATTTTATTATTGAACCTAAAATAACTTTGTTGTCATATAGAAGAAACGATGTCAGCTGTAAACCTATGTCTCCAGCAAAGTTATTTTAGGTTCAATAATAAAATATATCAACAATTCGATGGTTCACCATTGTCCCCGTTATTAAGTGCCATATTTATGACAAATTTAGAAAATAGAATTTTAGTTTCTCAAACATCCTAATCAATAATGTATTTTTATGGAAAAGTTAAACCTTCATTGCAGAGCATTTATCCGTCACATACTGAGAAGTCTAACAGAAAACTTCCAATTAACTAACATTAATTAATTAATTAACATTACTAATATTGGCAACAACATATGTAACAGATAACACAGAAATAATATTAACACCATCAGCATTAAATTTGTGATTTGTGTAAGTTGCTATCTGTTTATAGGTAGAAGCCCAATTCTTCATATATCCATGTACTCGCTATTTAAAACTCCAATGTATGTATAACATACATTAGAGCTTTTTAAACTTGACTCAAGATTAGATATAAAATGGGTTTTCTACAATATATCAAGAACACATATGGTAGCGAAGTACATGGATATATGAAGAACTGAGCTTCTACCAATAAACAGATAGCAAATTACACAAATCACAAAAAATTCTTATTGCAGTGCAGAAAACAAGTCCTGAAGAAGGCAAAATATTGTGCCGAAACGTCGACTGAATGTATAAATAAAGATCTTAGGAAAAATACTGGCTGAATTCCACCAATTAGAAATAACTTAAAAGAAAAATAGCCAACTAATCATTACCTAGATTAATAGAAAGAATTTGGGTTCATTAGTGGTTAATAATAAAGATAAAACATAATTATTGGATAAAAGCGGAGTAAATAAAATACACTGCAGTGAATGTAATACATTATATATAGGCCAAACCAAAAGATACATCGAGAAGAGAGTTGAAGAACATAAAAGATCTATTCTCCAAAATGAAAATTCTACGGGTTTTTCGGACCACTGCATCAACAAAAATCATTTCATAGATTTCGAGAATATCGAACTCATGCATCCAGGTAATAAAGGAAAAATGATATACATCTTGGAGATTATTGAAATTACGTCCGCTCATAGGAAAAACCAGCCAATTTGCAACGACCAACTAGACTTCAATTTATGTCCTGTTGTGAATGCCATTATTCATAGGTGGAATCACTCATTTTGAATTTAGTATTGTATTACTCTTGATAATGGGCTAAAAACCCGAAACATATGTCGAGTGTTTTTAATAAATATTTGTGAAACCTTTGCCAAGTGATAAACGAATGAATGAATAACGTAGATCACTCGTCCTTCCTAATTTTCCTTCGCTTATACTTTAGAGGCGATCATAGGAGGTTTAGCGTTCTTTGAATGATTATCCATTCTACATACAATTGATCTCATGGTCATTATGAACTTCGATAGCTTATTTGATATCATTTGTTGATGAAGTGATATTCCAACGAAAATATATAACATTCTCCAGATTCTCTACATTTGATGTGATAGAGTTAAAAGTTACAAACAAATATCCAAATAACCGAAAGTCACTCAGAAAATGTTGATAATTCTATGCAATAAAAGAAAAAATGTATTGATTTTGTCCTAGAAAAAATGCAGGATGATAAAACGAAAACGCAATGGTTCTGGCAATTTCAATTAAATTTTCAATAAAATTGCGTAGTATTTTCTGATGGTCTTGTATTGCATGAATTTTGTATACAGGGTGTTACATAATAGTATGTCACAACTTTAGGGAGTAAATCTAAGTGCAATTTAAAGAAAAAAAGGTTCATATAAACAAAGGTCCGCAGAAGCTTCGTTACGGAGCTACAGGATGTTGAAATATCCGGAAAAAGTTGGATTTTTCTTCAAAACTCCTGCAGTTTTTGAGAGATTCAGCCCAAATTTGGAATGCAAGCTATTTTTTACAGCCTCCTTCTTTACACGACATAAATTTTTACTAGAATCTACAAGGTGTTTTCTTTCCCGAAGCCATGTCTTTTTTTGGCCTTTCAAACTTTTTGCAGTGCGTCACTGATCAGCGTACAATCAATTTTCGTCATATTCGTTCAATTTAGAAACTTTTTTGACACTTGTAATTTTTTCGTATCTATGACCGTTCACGAGCAAAAATTATTAAGCGATTGTATGCATTAGCTGAATTGAAAGCACTTCTAATTAAAATATGACTAGTAGGCTTTGATTTTTTTCATTCATTTATTTATTTTGACAGTTGCTAAAATTGAACCAGTGTCTGCTCGAAATGTTCATTAAATTAACGATTAGTTTTAAGACTTTTGAAGTTATTGCTGCAAGAAAAAATGACTAATTTTACTAACGCCGAATTGGCTGATATCCATTACATGTACGGTCTGGCTGACGGAAACACGACAGAAGCTAGGGGATTATATCAGGTGGGCTTTCCACCTGATATATCGACTTCCAAATCGAGTAACACTAGACAGGCGAACATTCTAAAATATCCACAGAAGGTTGAGAGAAACTGGTACTTTTACTGCAAATAATCTTTTGAATTTGGGAGGCTTTTACTTGGTAAAATTCCATTATCAATAATAAAAACAAGTACTGTGTTTTATTAAGTAAAATTCCTTAAAACACAGTACTTGTTTTTTATTACTGCAAATAATCATTTAAAAGGAGCAACTTAAACTATGAGAACTCCAGATATTGAGGAAGCAGTTTTGAATTGTTTTGATTTGAATCCTCATGTGAGTACGAGAAAAATTGGAAATTAGTTGAATATTTCACATGTTCTAGTTTGGAGGATTATCCACGACTTTTTATTGTACCCGTTTCATACTCAACGCGTCCAAACTCTACTTCCTCGAGATTTTCCTTCAAGACTGAATTTTTGCCGATGGTTCACAGATAAAATTAAAGAAAATGCTCATTTTGATAGTGAAATAATGTTCACAGACTAAGCTAACTTTCGAGAACTGCTATCACACATTTTCGCAATAATCATTAATGGGCTGAGGAAAACCCCACTTTGATTGAAGAATCTCATCATCAAGAATAATTTTCACTAAATATCTGAATCGGAATAATTCGAAATTATTTGATTGGGCCATTTTTTTTTTGCCTAACAGACTAAACGGTCCCGCTTATCGGCAATTTCTTGAGGAGTTACCTTTATCGCTCGAGGATGTGCCACTTTTGGTGAGAAACATTCATGCATGACGGGGCACCAGCACATTTTAGTGGAGAAGCTAGGGAACTCTTGAATAATACATTCAAAAACCGATGGATAGGTCAAGGTAGGCCAGAACCATGGCCTCATATTTCCCCAGACTTAAATAGTTTAGACTTTTTCTTATGGGGATATCTCAAAAGATTAGTTTATACCACTCCAGTGAATACTGTAGAAGAATTGAGGAATCGAATAATAACCTCTAGTGACACGATAAGATACCCCAGGAATATCTCAAAGAGTGCGTGATAATATGCAAAGAAGGACAGAGGCCTGTATTTTCGCAGGTGCAGGACACTTCCAGCAATTTATTTAGTTTTTAATTGTTCTTTTTCTAGTTTGATATTGAATAAGTATAAGTTGAGTCTCTATTTTTTTTAATTAGCGAATAACATACAATTCAAATAATTCAAATTTAATAATTTTTCACTCGAAAACGGTTGGAGATACGAAAAAATTACAATTGTCAAAAAAGTATCTAAATTGAACAAAGATTACGAAAATTGATTATAAGCTGATCAGTGGTGTACTGCAAAAAAGTTGGAAAGGACATAAGGAGACATGGCCCCGGAAAAGAAAACACCTTGTGAATTTCTGTTAGAATCTAGGACGTGTAATGATGGAGGCTCTAAAAAATACCGTGCATTCCAAATTTGGGCTGAATATCTCTAAAACTGCAGGAGTTTTGAAGAAAAAACCAATTTTTTCCGGAAAATGCAACACCCTGTAGCTCCGTAACGAAGCTTTTGCGGACCCATGTTTATATAAACCTTTTGCTTAAAATTGCACGTAGATCTACCCCCTTAAGTTGTGACATACCATTATGTAACATCCTGTATATAAAGTAAGACTACGAATCTGCAGAAAAACAATATATATCCAACTTTCATCTAATTTTCAATCAAATTTTGATATACCCTAAGTATGCTAACCTATCCCAGGTGATGATTCCTCAGCTAAAATCAGGAAAATTTGTCCAATTCTGGTGGAGACATAAAATCTTTTTGATTTTTTCATTGCAAACAAGAATCAGCCACATTAATTATTATTGACAAGTACTGCATAAAATACCACTATTCTTCATAAAATCATCATTCATCATCTTCAGAATAAAAATACAAAAACTTATTGAAATATATTAACAATTCATTGGAAAAATTAAATCATTATAAACTAGGCTGCCTACTTGAATTGTTCACTTTTAGAATCCATATCTCCAACTGAAGGGTCCTAAGAAACTTATTTGAATAATCTTCCTCATTTCAGCAGAGAAATCACCACCCGAAGTAGTGCAGACTTACTTGAGGTGGTGATTTCTTTAATAAAATACTATGGAAACATCCTGTGTATAGAAATATTTTAATATTAATCGAAAAATAATGAGACAAAATCTCGAAAATATTCTAATAGTATTCTAATTGAAATCACTGGATTGAATCACGGTTAGCAACAAGGAAGTGATAGAGATTATGCTTAAAAACGAAATAAAAGAAAAGGTGCTTTCTTCATTAAATAAAAATGTTTCAATTCACCCAAGAATGTGTTAGTAGATGACAAATAAAATACAAATTAAACAAAATAAAAATCGAATCAAAAACTTTATTGCATCATAAACTCTGAATAACAGATGAATAAATTTTGGAAAGAATATGATATAATTCGTAATTCTAATTTCATTTTGAAAAATATCTAATTCTGTAAAAATTAATTATTTATACTCAAACAAGCGTTATCAGTTTCCATTTTGCAAGGGATATTAAAATCATTTGTCTTCATTTGGGCGTCGCACGATAGTTATATTCTGAGATAACAGCATATTCTTATACTGATCATTTTTATATTCAATCTGATGATTATGTTGTCCATAAACATAGGCTATTCGTCCACGAGTTACAATCCGAGATTTACACCTGCATTTATCATTTAAATAATACATATGGCATAACCAGATAGTTTTACCAGTTAACTTTCTATAAAGTCTATAATGGCAATCGTCAACAATAATTTTTGGATTTTTACACCTCCTTTAACATCAAAGTATATAGTACCTAAAATAAAGAATTCAATGAAATAAGCTGTAATAGAATAGAATTGATTTTCATGTGTGTATCACTACAGTATTTTTGACTTCCAATCAGGATTGCCAACAGTAATATGCTAAAATCTCTAAACGCATTGAAGAAATTCCCCATGTTTGGGGAAAGAAAAATGATAATTCTCCACATATTCCTCACAGAAATAAAACAACTAAAAATGTATCTGACATATGTCAGATATTACTCAGTAGTGTCACTTTCACTGTAAAGTTATATTATTTGTCTAAGATGCCTTTTCATCTGGCGCTAGTTTGACGCTTACATGAAAAGGAATTTTCAGCGACAACATATGTCGTTCATTTCAGGTTAAAATAGTTAATTAATAAATTTGAAATCTATTTTGTATTGATTTGGTAACATTTCTGCAATATTTAATCTTTTATATGGCAAAACCCTTTGTTTAAAACCTGTTACAATATTGTGGGAGTGCCGAAAGCTGATATTGAGTAATAACTGAACGAAGAAAAATGATCACCTTGGGTGTTTATTGACAACCCTTGAAGGCCGAAAATATAAACCTGTCACTTGTGCCTTTAAGTTCGGAAATTTCCAACTTTCTAGGGTCAACGCTGAAAATCACGAGATCTTTCAAATCAGCATCAAAATGTTCCAATGAAAAAAACCTTCACGTTGGAAAACAAATAAATACATTCACATTATTTATTAAATTACGACCTATCCAGAACGTATTCTCTCTGCGGCCGGTCCTTAAGTTCATTCATTATTTATTAAAACAAAAGAAAGTTTCAAAACCTATACACTTTTCTCGCGTCAAACTGTTTGTGCAACATTTTAGAACTCTGCTTAAATTTTGTTTCAATGTGTTTTTAATGAAAAATTCATCCATTTTGCTAAAAAATTGTGCCTTTGATTATCACAGATAACTCAAGATAATAGAAGGATGATAATAAAATAAAGTAGAAACTAAGTGAAATACGAATTTCTATTTCTTTTATATCGAGCTTAACCCTGAGTCGAAAACTATTCCAAATTTCACTCTTCTCCAACCGGGAGGACAAAAAATAAAATTCGTTTCTTCACCTTTCGATCCGCGATACACCAAAAGATTGGAAAAAATATTTAAAAATATCAACATAAAAGTAGCCGACAAATCAAATTCAACTTTGAAAACCTTACTCGGTAACCCAAATGACGTTATATAAAAGTAGCATAAGTGGGTGGACCATGGAAGGCCATGCTCCTTTGAAGGCCAACTATAAAAAAAATCACATTTATAGTCACGTGATGACAAATTCCTTCCACTCAAACAAAGCTCCATCAAAGTCAAGGACGCAAACACGACGACGAGTCGCTCGCGTTGCTATTTTGTCTGTGCGATCCCTTGCTTCGTAGACTTCGGTCGGCGACGTTAAAATTAAAATTCGCGCTCAGCTAAAGGTAAGTTTTTATATATTATTATCATATTCTTCTTACTGTAAATTGTTATATAAACAAAAATATATAATATATAATAATTTTGATCCGATTTTAGTTGAAATATCGGTAGTGTTCCTATGAAAGCCGGTGGTTCCTTTTAAGGCCAATCAAAAGGCTCAGAAAGAACGGACCCATAAGAAGGCCATTAGAGATAAAAAATGTTGATAATTTCATTGTAAAGCGCATTGGAAACTTATTTGTTATCGATATAATACTCATTACTATCATTTTTATATAACTTCTATTAATATATTCTTAGTTATACGATGGTGTCCAAGGAATGTTCGTTAAGTTTTTTAAAAAAGTTATAATGTGTTAGACATTAATTTTCATTTGAATAAAGTTTTTACTGTGGTTTTAGTGAAAGCGCATATTTTGATTATTACAATTCCTGTTTTATGTTTAACGACTGATTTATAATATTGGCCTTGTATGGGAGCCATGTTGCTTACGATGCCGTTTACAAGAGCTTTATAAAAGTTAAGTTTAAGAAATAACGATAATATGTAGAATAAAAAAGAAGTGTGTATGATACACAATAAAACAAGGTGTGAATTAATGATTAGTTTCTTCTATTTATCTAGTAAATGAACTAATAAAACTGTTTATTCGTTAGAGTGGCCTTCCATGGTCCACACCTTATATGGAATTAGTTGTAAAGATTATGAAAAGTATGTTGAACAAACTGAACGATCTGTTAAGACTAGATTCAAGAACAGAACAGAAAAATCAAGTGTTGCCCAACATGCTTTTCATCAAGACCATAGAATAGATTTTGAGAATGTAAAATTGATAAAAAATGTTAAAAACGAGAGTACACTGAACACTTTCGGGATTATCCACATAATGAAACGCAAACATTCACTAAGCAGGGACAACGCTCCCATTCCGTTCAGCGTACGCTACAGTTTGTCAGATTGGGCACGCCCCTAATAGCGCGTTCACCCAATCAGAACGCTCGATTTGTCAAACGCGTCTAGTAGCGGGGATAGATTAAGTATAAATTATAGAGCCATGTAGAAATAGATTTAGCGTACTATCATCTCCTAATGATACCAACTTAGTTTGCGAAACGCACGTTGAGTATTCAAAATAAAGTTTTGGTGTAGTGTTATTGTTATTCGACGCCAAAGGTTCCAGTCCCCAACTTAGTATTCCAAATAAAGTTTTCTTGCATGGCTAAAATAATGTATTAGGGAATCGCCCGAGCTGAGAGCCCTGACCAACAACATCATGACGACAGCTGTCGTCATGTAACAAACTACTAATACCACATTTAATTGAAACAACGGCTATAAATATAAATTCCTGTTTCGAGTAATGATTTGTAAGAAATCGAGATTATCAAGGATTCGGTATAAATCATTTGTATATAGTATGAAACATTTCTGTTCATACTCAAAATCCCCGCATTTCCCCCAAATATCAGCTCTCACCACACATTCCCCAATCAGCTACACTTTCCCCAGAGTTTGGGAAATTCCCCTCAGATCTTCATCTAACATTTGTTACACTTCAAATATTGGCTATGCTTGTCATATTTTTAAAACGACTGTCAAAATTTTTTCACAAATTTTCTTTAAATTGAACAAAAACCACGAAGAAATAATATATGGGAGATGGCAACCCAAATTATTGGGTTCATAATGATTCTAGAACATCTATAGATCATAGTCGGCATCACTGAGAAGACCGAACCTAGCCATCGGGGCTCTCTCGGTCAAACAGAGAGGGAATTGTTTTGTTGAGTTTGAATATTGAAGGGATTTTGCGAGATTATACTTTAAAATTGGCAAACGAGAACAAGGAAGTGATTATGTTTCAGGAGACTCACACTGCGACGGAAGAACATCTCCGCGAAAGAGGAAATATCGCAGGTTATGTTCTTTTTGATTATCTCCTTAGTCCTTTTTATGGCTTGCTATGTAACATCTTTTCTTAAATTCAAGTGTGTTTAGACATATGAGAGTCAGGTATGTTGTTGAAATATTTTTCTGCTGGTTTTCTTTTTCCATTGTTACGGATTCCTGTCCCAAACCTTTCACCTTTGTCTTCGTCTGGAAATCATGGAGTGCAAGATAAGAATTGAAGCTGCTAAGTAGAAAAATCTTTTGTACTCTCTATGTTCCATAAACCATACCATAAACAGACAAGCTATTGCTAGTGCAACAGCGACAGGAAAACGAGTTTTTTCCTCAGGTTTTTTCACTCGTTTATTGAATCATACGCAAGATAGTATGGTTCCCCTGTTATATTTTCCTGAGCTCACACTTGTGTTTGTCTGACACACACCAAAATTATAGATATGAGCATTTATTGTGAATACAATTATTCAAATTTTGTAAATTAAAAATCAAATTTATTTAAATTATTGTAATATATATATATATATATATATATATATATATATATATATATATATATATATATATATATATATATATATATATATATACACTTCAAATTTGCCGAAAAAAAAAGGTAATTTATTCTTGAAGTCCTTCAGATTTTGATTATCGTTTAGAAACCTAAAATAACCTTTGGAGTTGTTTACCACACAGGACGTTCGAAAATCCTGCCTATCACTTGACTAACTTTGAACATCAAAAATTCATTTTCAATATTTTTTCATATCACGGAAATCCTATTCACGAATAGAATTGAACTGTGTCAGGTTTCCCGATACTCGTTTGGAAGTTGTTGATATTCATTTCGAGAATTGATGAGCTCACTAATCTTTTTGTATACATTCTGTCAAAAATGTACTGGGTATTGATTATTTAAAAATTCTGCTTAAAACGAATGTTGAAATTTTTATTGTTGCTAAGTTGGCACAACTGTTTTCTATACTAACGCGGAGTTTGAACGCCATCTGTCATTTAGTTTCTTTCCAGTGCTCGATTTTGTCAGTTCTCAAAAATATGTTTTGCTATTTTTACAATGGATAAAAATATCGAACAAAGAATTTGTCTCAAATTTTGAATTGCAAATAAATTTTGTTTGCCAAATCGCTGAAAACGTTACAGAAGGCTTACGGTGAATCGTTTCTATAAAAAACACGTGCATACAAGTGGAAGATTTGCCTCGCTTTGGTCGACCATCAACATCCTTAACCGTCATTGAGATTTGAGTTAGATAATGAACTTTCTGTGTCTCGCGAATCAATTCGTACCGTTTTAAACGATTGTCTCGGCATGAAACGCGTTGCCGCTCGACTAGTACGAAAAGACCTGAAGTTTCTTCAAAAATTGAATCGCGTAAAGGTCGCTGACGACATAGTAAAACGAGTCTATTCCGACCCCACATTCATAAAAAGGAATTGTAACTGCTGATGAGACATCGGTTTATGAGCGTTACATGTAAACCAGTCAACAAGTTTCGAAAAGGCTCCTTCCAGCCGAATTGAAACCGAAAAACCACGTCGAAGTCGATTCAAAGTTAAGAGAATGTTGACTGTTTTCTCTGATAGTCGCTATCCTGAGCACTCGGAATTCGTGACCAAATCTCAAGAAATACCATCGAACAACCACCGTATTCACCTGATATGGCTTCGGCCGACTTTTTCTTCCAGAACTCAAATTATCACTTCAAGGTACCCGTTTTGAATTCGCGACAACAACTGAAATCGATATCGGAAAGAGCGTTTGAAAAAGGTTTTGATGATACTTTTTTGACAGAATGTAATACTACTTGTTGAGAAAATAAGTCTTGATTCGTCTGGTAATTTCTTTTATTCTCAACGTAGAATAGTTATAAAAATCCCTGATTACACTTCTTCGCAATAAAGTAGTTTGCTGCAGGCTCAATGCCAATATTTTTGTTCTAATTTGGGTACACTTCAAGGCGAAACGAACATCGTTTTGCTCGAACAGCTTTTGTTTTCGTGATATCGCCGAATTCATGTGAAACAGCCGAAAGCATTAAAAATCACAATATGGTTATAGGTTTCAGTTGATCGGAAAAACAATAATTCTTGCAATTTTATAAATATTTCGCCAAGGAAGATCACGTTTTCTGCAAATAAGATCTTTTTTGTTTGAAGATTTCGTCATAATTTCAAACCTACAATTCTTTTATTACTGATATTCAAATCTCTCTTCGTTCATTCGAATAAGTGAATGAATAAATTTCCATTTTATAATTTGCGTTATTTTCTTGAACTTTCAACATAATCTTAGTTGCGCGTATAGAAATTCTGAATTACGATCACTTAGGTTCTAGGCGTAGGAGCATATTAAGGAAATAATTTTTTAGTTATAGTTTTACGTGAAAAATCATTCTTTATCTAACTAACTATCTTTTATACCGTTTCAATAATAACAGAATGACGATATACAAGTTATGAAATATATCATAGAAGAAATTGACATGATGGCTGACTACGGTTGAAATCTACATAGAGATTGATTTGTTGCAAATCATTCGCGAAAAGCGATTAAAGGCGTTTTTCTCTACAATATGGTTTATAAATTGCCGAAAATTCAAAAAATTATTGAGAATTAATACAAACTGCGATAAGATATCAAAATGCATCAATTCGGCAACTCGACATTTATCAAAATAAAATTATATTCTTTCACGATCAATTGAAATAAATCCACACATCACACTAATCAGAAAATGAATCAATTGAGCAACTCGACATTTATTTTAAAAACACTATATTAATTCACGATCAATTGAAATAAATCTACACATCAAACTGAAAACTAGCGATCACACTCTTCAAAATGATTATTTTGTTGGCTTTTCAATGACATTGAAAGACGTAATCAGCAAACCACTCAAATCTTGTCGACAACGATTGAAGACGTTTTTCTCTACAATATGATTTACTTTTCTGAAATCATCTCCCTTTCAAAAGAAGAACCAGATTGACTTCATTCTGGTGAATCACATATTTTTTAATTTTCTTTAGTTTTGTTTCTATATTAAGATATATCTTTAGTCTTGTAGTTAATTGTGTGTAAACATTGAAACCTGGTGCAAAGAAATGTGAAGACTATCGAACTATTTCTCTTATGAGCCATCTGTTAAAGCTTTTCCTAAAAGATATACACAAAAGAATATACAGGATCTGCGAAGAATACATGTCGGAGACTCAGTTTGGATTTCGGGATGCATTAGGCACCGGAGAAGTCCTATTTAGTATTCAGGTGCTGTTCCAGAGGTGCAGAAATGTTAACTGCGATGTATATGCTTGCTTTATGGACTATAGTAAAGTTTCGACCAAGTACAACATCACAAATTAATCGAAAATTTTGGCAATATAGGTATCGACGGGAAAGATCTGGCCATAGTATCACAACTATATTGGGTACAGTCAGCGTATATAACCATAGACGAAGAACAGTCAACGGCGATAAGTATTTCCCGAGGCGTAAGACAAGGATGCGTGCTTTCCCCACTATTATTCAATGTGTACTCGGAACACATTTTTAAGAATGCTCTTGAGAACGTGAACGCCGAAATAAACGTCAACGGTAAAATACTGAACAACATCCGATAAGCTGACGATACAGTAATTATGGCAGATAGTGTGAGTGGATTACAACAACTGATGTCACCAGAACATAGAAATGGAGTAGGGATAATCGTAGATAAGGCAACAAAACCTGCTGTGAAATCATGTATACCAGTATCAGACAGAATAATCATGATAAAACTGCATGCCTCTCCCGAAGACATCAACATCATACAGGTGTACGCCCCTACGGCGGACAAAGATGACTTGCTAGTTGAGAAGTTCTATGAACAACTATAAATCCTCATGAAACAGAACAAAAAGAGTGAGGTAATGATAATTATGGGGGACTTTAATGCCAAGGTGGGTCAAGGAAAGCACTCTGGCATAATCGGCAATTTCGGACTAGGAACACGCAACGAAAGAGGCGATGGACTTATTCAGTTCTGCGAAGAACACAGCCTAGTCATTGGTAATACCCTATTTAAACTCCCTCTACGCCGACTATATACATGGAGATCACCTGCTGACTCACCCGACAACATTGTGAGAAACCAGATAGATTACATCACTATTTCAAAAAGGTTTCGTAACTCTATCAAATATATGAGAACTTACCCAGGGACTGATATAACTCCGATCACAATTCCGTAGTAAGTAAACTGGAGATCAAATTAAAACGAATCGACAGAAAGTCAACAGGTGGACCTATCGACATTAGGAAACTCCATAATCGTGAAATCAAACGAGAATTCCAGATATCCATCAGCAACACCATAACAAATGCTACAAACAACAATAACAGTAATTTAGATCAATGGGACAAAGTCAAAGAAGCCCTTCAAGCTACCTGTACACAACTGCTACAAAAAGAAAAAACGAAGAGAAAAGAATGGATGACCGACGAGATTTTAGGATTAATGGAAGAAAGGAGAACGCATAAGGGTAAAAATCAACAGAAGTGTATCGCAACACATTAACTCATAAAGAAAAAAAAGCTAAAAAAGCATATATATCAGAAAAGTGCTACGACATCGAACAATGTGAGAAAAAATACGATTTCTATAACATGCACAAGAAAATTAAAGAGTTCACTTCGAAGAAAAGTAATGCTCACCGAACAACTAGCTTACTGAATAAAGACGGAATGCTAAAAACAGAAGCCTCTGAGATCATGGGCATATGGAAAGAATACGTACAGGAATTGTTTGACGATACACGCCCCGAGAGATACAATTTAACCGATGTTACAGACGGGCTACCGATACTGAAATGTGAGATAGAGAAAGCGGTCTTTGGCATGAAAGATAATAAATCCCCAGGCCCCGATGGTGTACATATCGAGATCCTTAAAGTTATGTGAATCCGACCCAAGATTTCTTGATATTTTAGTAAAATTATTCAACAATATCTATGATACTGGAGTAATACCGGAAAATTGGATGCACTCGACATTTATTCCCATTCCAAAGAAACCAAATGCAAAATCCTGCGACCAATACCGCCTAAAAGTCTAATTAACCACTTGACTAAGACATTTACAAAAGTGATCCAGAACAGAATCTACACAAAGTGCGATCTAGAGGTCAGTGAATCGCAATTTGGTTTCCGTAATGCTCTGGGCACAAGAGATGCTACTTTTGCTCTGCAGGTTTTAATCCAGCGTCGCAGAGACACAAATAAAGATGTATATATCTGCTTTGTCGACTTTGCTAAGGCATTCGATAGCGTCAACCATAAACGACTCGTATCCATCCTACAAAAAGCAGGTCTGGACAATAAAGACGTAAGAGTAATAACTAATCTCTACTGGGGGCAGACCTGTCGGGACAAAGTAGACAATAGCTTCACGGATGATATCGAAATAAAGAAAGGCGTACGTCAGGGTTGCATTTTATCCCCTCTTCTCTTTAACAGATACGCGGAAGTAATCTTCAAGGAAGCGCTGTACGAGGTAGAGGCAGGTATAAAGATGAATGCAGAACTGATCAACAACATCAGATACGCTGATAATACAGTTATACTTGCTAGCAAAGTTAACGAATTGCAGCAACTAGTGGAGAGAGTGCGAGTCGTTAGTGAACAGTATGGCTTGAAGCTCAACATTGAGAAAACCAAATGGATGCGTGTTAGTAAACGACCACAACAATAGGAACAACTGATAATAGGCACGAAACCAGTGGAACAGGTCAACAAGTACTCCTATCTCAGATCTTTCGTAAGTTCAGATTGGGATCAGTCCATGGAGATAAAACAAGAATTGAGAAAGCAAGAACAGCATTCAACAACATGAAACCATTATTCACCAGTAGAGATCTATCTATCAATTTAAAATACAGACTGGCAAAATGCTACATATTCTCAATTCTATTGTATGGTGTGGAAGCATGGACGATGACGGAAAGACTAATGAAAAAACTGGAGGCATTTGAGCTGTGGGTCTACCGCCGCATTCTACGTATATCATGGACGGACCACATTACCAACGAGGAGGTCCTCCGTAGCCTTGATAAACAGAGAGAAATCTCATTTACCGTGAAAAAACGTAAAATGGAGTACCTTGGACACATAATGCGTCACGAAAAATATCGCCTCCTCCAGCTTATCATGCAGGGTAAAACGGACAGCAATAGTGGCCCTGGTAGACGAAGACATTCCTGGCTGCATAATTTGCGTCAGTGGTACGAGCTCACTACCATACAGCTCTTCAGAAATGCAGCTAACAGGATACGAATAGCTATGTTGATCGCCAACGTCCGTACCGGGTAAGGCACCAAGAAGAAGATGCCACCAGTAGTAGAAGTCAGAATGAAGTACGGTCTAGATATTAATGTCAACAAGACAAAATACATGGTTACCAGCAAAAGTCAAATTCCACACGAACATCTAATACTCAACCAACAAGAAATCGATAGAGTGACAAAATACACATACCTGGGCACTGTACTTAATGACCAATGGGATCATTCGCATGCGATCCGTTGCAGGATAGAGAAGGCAGTGTTCTTTAAAATGAGCTCAGTGCTTAAGAGCCAATCTCTTAACTTAACCACAAAAATACGACTTCTCAGGTGCTGTTTTCTCTGTCTTACTTTACGGCGTGGAATCATGGACCCTAACAGAGGCAACTACCAAAAAACTTGCAGCCTTTGAAATGTGGCTTTATCGTAGGATTATAAGAATTCCGTGGATAGACCATGTCTCTAACGAAGAAGTCTGCCGAAGAATGAAGAAAGATCCTGAATTAATAACCACGATAAAGACGCGCAAACTTGAATATCTGCTGCAAAGGATACTACAAGGGAAGATCCAAGATAAACGCGAGTCTGGCAGACGAAGGATCTCCTGGCTCAAGAACTTCAGGACATGGTTCTCAGTATCAACAACAGGACTTTTCCGTGCCGTAACAAACAAGATTATAATCGCCAGAATGATCGCCAACATCCGGACCGGATAGGCACCACAAGAAGAAGAATGTAAAAACTTTGAAATTACATTATGAATCTTTCCTTTGTACAAATTACTTGTTTAAGATTGGCTTTTTAGCACATAAAATTTACTGATTATCTACCTTGCCAAAGATTACTAAATTATTTTTCGATATTCTATAATTTTCACATTTAATAAAACAAAATATAAATTCTCACCAAGTCCTAATTTGCATCAAACGTGCGGTATCAAATGAACGGAGCGCCAACGCTGATTATAAAATTGATGAGCCTATTCGAATAGAGATGAGGAAATAATGGAACATGTCTCTGACCCCTTCGATCCCAGACTTGAGACCTCTGGATATTTTCTTGTAGGGTCGAATAAACGATTGACATAGTGAACCCAGAAAAATGTGAAATTTGTTCCAGAGAATCATTATACAATGAACTCTCTAGATTGCCATGAATACAAAGAGTCATTCATACCGTAATTTGTGAAAGAATCAACTTGTATTTCAGAAAATTCAAAACGGTGGAGACTTCGTGCATTTTCTAGATGATAATGAGTATCTAATATATTTTCGAGAGACTTTCATTTAAATGTAATTTTTCTACTTTGTAATTGTCTCATTAATATGAGTAGATATTTATTTTGTATCCATCCGTGATGACTGGGAGGCAGGATAAATGATTGATTTCTAGCAAATCACCAGAATTTCGAAATAAACATGAATAACTTCTGAACAAACCATTTCAGGCATAAGGAAACTTGTTACAATTTGGATCTATTTATAAATCGATTATGAAGCGAACTTTTGATGTTCAAAACTCGTCGAGTTGCGATGATTTTCGAATACCGTGTGTTATAGATAACTTGAGAGGTTTGACCTTCTCAGTCAGTTATTCTAGTAACCTAGTATATCGTTTTGGGGTCCTAACAGATACTATAATTCGGAAAAGGTTCAAAAAATTCAAGATGTAAAATAATAATAATAATAATGAGTATTTTTTTGATTGATTGAAGTACAATACATTTTAAATAAAGACAATTCAACTCACAAAGGCAAAAGCATGTGGTGAGTATTTTAACAAAAGAAAAAACTTAACGATTAAAATGTTTGCACACCGAAATATAATCAATGAAGCTCTCTAACAAAAACATAGATAGCAACATGTAAATCAAATCAAAATCTGAATGAAAGAACTCCACACCAAAACAACTCAAAATACAATTTGAAAAGAAAGTATGAAAAGTAGAGTTTCTCTATGAAAACGTTCTTTCTATTTATTCTTATATTGGGGAGAATCCAACCCGAAACACAAATGGAGTGCGGACAAAAAGATAAAGAAAAATGAAAACAACAGGATTAACTGTTCTTCATATCTATCAGATTATTTATCCAAATTCTATCCTCTTTAGACATCCAATATTTGAGTTCTCTTTTGAACTTCTTAGTATTTTTTACAATTTTCAGACTTAATGGGAGTTTAATGAATATTTTAGGTCCAAGAAAATAGATGATTTTGTTCCAAAAATAACTTCAGGAAAAAATAGACAAACACACAATGCTATTTGGAATATAAAATTGGGGTCAACTTCCGGTGTAAGTGGAAGTGCCTAAACCGTCAAGAAGTCAAAAATATTCTAATAGTCCACTTGATAGAATCCTATACGAACTGATTGAAGAAAGAACATAATCGAACTTTCTTCAATCAATTTTATCGTCCATAATGAAGTCAAGACAGTAAAATTTTTCCCATTTACTCAGTTTTCAATTCACCTGAACTATGGAAGATCCTAATGCCCAGAATCATTTAACGTTTTTTGTTCAGCGTATTTAGTTCAAAATTTGCCATATGATAAAGGATTTGTTCAAAAGACATATTTTCTTTTAAGTTCAATAGAGAGAATGTTCTAATGTATGAATATCTTCATTTTCAATTAAATAAAACTATGATATTTAGATTTTCACTATATTAACAAAACTACGACCGGTTTCACCACATTGTGGCTTCATCAGATAGATACAAACTAATGAACAGAGTTATTCCTTATATATTATTCTCATCTCCTACTTAATATTACATTACGTACCAATACAAGGGTTATGTTGGAAAACCCATCGGAGTTGCTTAATTTATGAATTGAAAAGATGGAGTAAAGGAGAAGAATTTAGATCTGATTGACTATTAAGTAACCTACCTGAATTCTTTTCTTTGTTAAGTTCTTAAATTTCTCATAGATTGAGTTTTTGTCTATTATTTTCATAGTGTAAAATTATGAAATTATCATTATCAGTTATGGTTTTCTTCGAGTAAGTGATTAGAAGTGACTGATTTTCTCTGTTAATCTCTGAAATTCCCCAAAGATTGCTATTTGTTTAATTATATTTTGCTCTTTTATAAAATTATTTTGTGACATTGGGATATTAATGAGTCTATGTACCATACTATTGTAAACTGCTAATTTATGTGGATAAGGATGTGTAGATGAGCTGTGAAGAGTAATATCTGTATGCAATGGCTTATGAAAATAGAAAAATCATGTTTGTTATTAATTTTAGTAATAGTTAAATCTAGAAAGTTAATGGAGTTTCTTGTTTCTATCTCTAAAGTGAATTTAATATTAACGTGAATTTTGTTGATAAATAATACTAAATTCACGTAAGAGATAGAAACAGGAAAGTCCATTAACTTTCTGGATTTAGCTATTACTAAAATTAACGGGAACCATGATTTTCTATTACTATTCACAGCTCATCTACACATGCTTATCCACATAAATTAGCTGCTCACAATAGTATGGTACATAGACTTATTAATAACCCAATGCACAAAACAATTTTATAAGAGCAAAATATAATTGAACAAATATCAGTCAATAACGGTTACAGTCCTAGTATGATTGAGAACATGATTTCACGCAAAAAAATTCAAAAAGCAATCCAGGAAGTATTTCCAAGTATAAAAAGTTCTAACACAAAATACAACAGCTTAACTTATATTGGTAATCCCAGTCTGAAATTAAAATCATTCCTCTCGCATTATAATTTCAATATAGCATTCCGAACTGATAATTCCTCAGGACGACATATCAAAAACTGCAAATCTAAAATTGATAAAGGTAATAAATCCGGTGTTTATAAACTGTCTTGGGGGATTGTAATAAAATCTATATTGATAGAACTTTCAAAAATTTCAAAGTTAGATTATCTGAGCACAATGGTAGTTTTAATTATCATAAATCAGATTCCTTTATTCTTATCACTTACTCGAAGAAAACCATAACTTTAATGATAATTTCAAAATTTTACACGATGAAAATAATAGACTCAATCTATAGGAAATTTTAGAGATTAACAGAGAAAAGAATTCAGGTAGGTTATTTAATGGTCGATTAGATCTAAATCCTTCTCCTTTACTCAATCTTTTCAATTCATAAAGTAAGCAACTCCGATGGGTTTTCTAACACACCCTTGTACTTGTGTACCTAATGTAATATCAAGTAGGAAATAAGAATAACATATAAGGAATAACTCTGTTCATTAGTTTGAATCTATCTGATGAAGCCACAGTGTAGTGAAACCGATCATAGTTTTGTTAAAATAGCGAAAATCTAAATACCATAGTTTTATTTCACTGAAAATATGTATATCGATTTTCATCAAGTAACGACCTCAATCAAATTATGAATATCTTTGTTTATTCAAAGTGCAAATTATATAAAAATGAAGACAAAAGTTAAATATTCCCGTAGAGATATTTGTGAATCTGGACGAAATTAATATGCAACTCTCTGAGATACGTAATTGCCGAAAATTCAAAAAACCATTGAGAAATAATTTGAACTACGATAAGGTATCAAAATAAATCAATTGAGCAACTCGACATTTATTTGAAAAAAACTATATTAATTCACGATCATTTGAAATAAATCTACACATCAAACTGAAAACTAGCGATCACACTCTTCAAAATGATTATTTCGTTGACTTTTCAATGATATTGACAGACGTGGACAGCAAACCACTTAAATCTTGTCGACAACTGCTCTCGTGACTGTGACTTTTATTCATTATTTTCAATGATCTTCCGAACGTTACCAATCTTGCTTTGCATTTGTGACGTATTTGATACCTGCAACGCCAATAGGTTCTATCGGCGAACTTCTGACTCATCAGGAACTCGTGATTTTCGAAAATCATCACTGGATATTTATTTGCTTGGCAGAAGTAGACAGTTCCTACAAGATTAAGGTCAAATGAAAAAGTCCGGATAATGAAGGCTCACAACAAATGTTGACATTATGTTATTACCAACCAAGTCCTCCAATTTTTTTAATACTCTTTTTTTTTCATTTATAAATGAATGAATAAATGATCTAGTGAACTTAAACTGAATAATAGTAGGTAGGGTAGGGGAGGATAAGAAATCATGATTACTTCATTCGAAAACTCCAATAACTCTTTATTCTGTTAACATTCGGAATGTGAAGTGTTGTGTGTGATTCGACGTTACTATTTGAAATTATTCAAAAGAAAATTCAGTAGAAAAACAATTAATATATCCTAAGTACATACTTTATAGTACTTGCCGCGGAAATGAAGTCTGAAACAATCAACTGATGGATTGACTTTGTAAGAATTTTGTTACAAATCTCTACAACGGATTTCTGCCAAGCGAATTGAATAACCACTGCTCAACAAATATTTACTTCATAAAATTTTCCCAAAATATTATCACATTTTTTGTATGTTCTGTACTAGTATATTGAAAAATTTAAATAGTAAATTAGAAACAATGGTTGCGAAGAGAGGACGTTTAAAGGATCGAGTTTCCATATTATTTGAGGCGAATACACCTCTACAAAGTATCTTAAATCGATCATGAATTTCATTGAATGTTTACTTCAACTATTTTGGAGTGAATATTTGCAATCTACAGAAGCTATGAGTGAGACTTGGGTCTATCACTATGATCCCAAATCAAAACAAGAGGCAACATCCAGCCTACTCGACAGATTTAGCTCCCTCGGACTTCTGGCACTTCCTATACCTCAAGAAATTCTTTTATGGAAAAGGATTGACCTCAAACTAAAAGGTGATAGCAGTTGTAGAGGGATATTTTGTAGATCTTCCGGAAAACCATTACAGGGATAGGATCCATAAAATGGAAGATCATTAGAATAAATCTACTACAATTGAAGTTGGGTGAGGTTAAAATGAAAAATAAAGTCATTTTTACAAGTATAAATCAGGTTTTCAATTTCCATTTTGCAAACTTATTAAACAATCTAGAATGTATAGTATACGGCCACCTCGGAAACGATAAAAACACCGCAACGTTACACACTGTCTGTTGTGGTACTGGTCAAAATCAACTATACCAGACACAGTGTGTAGCTTAGCGAAGAATAATCAAGATACTCTGACTTTTATCGTGGTCAACGTTATACATTTTGTTTCTATCGTTTCCCAGTTAACCTGGGAAACTGAAATCAAAGTGGAGAAGTGCACAAAGTTTCTTGGTCTCCATATTGATCTAAATTTGAGCTGGGAGAACCATATCACTGCTCTTAATAAGAAATTATGTTCAATCATCTATACTATACGTATTTTGAAGTCTCAGGTTGAATCTGACGTTTTAACCTGTATATATTGTGCAAATTTCAGTCTCTGTTAGAGTATGGTCCGATGTTTTGGGTCTCTACATTCTCATGTGCCTTAGGTTTTTGAAAATACATGCTGATCTGTTTGAAAACTTCAAGAACTGTAACTGTACAAGACAGATGGCTCCCTATTTGTATCATATTCGTTCCCTGAGTCTTACTCAAGATAATGCCCAACTCATGTGTCTCAAACTGTTCAATTCAATCCCAAGAACTCTGCAAAGAGTTGTTGATGTGAAAATTTTCAGGAGAGAACTAAGGAAGTTTATTATTGAATGTGAGCCCTACTCAGTTGTTGAGTTTTGTGATAGGTGTCGGGGTAGGCCACATGATTCAAGGCTGTGAGTCTTTTCAATACTTTTGTGACGTATTTACTGTTTGTTTTATTATTATATAATACAATTAAGTGAATAGAGATTATCTTATCTTATCTTATCCTGCCAGTCTTCTGTCTTTTCGTAGGAGGGCGCCATGTGCATATGTATGTTTTCATACATATACACTAACGAGAACGAAACTGCAGTATGTTGCTCCTATTCATGGCGACTAAATTGTACAACTACTATTGTGGCGCTGGTTGATGAGGAGTATATCAGGAACTAACTCCTTAGTGAAGGATATTAATTATTCTACGGAAGGTTAAAAATTACTCCCTGAATAAATATTCAATGTGCTCACACAAACAACGATGCATTTTGCGTTTTATCTAATATTAAAATATAATTACTCATTTGAATACATTCTATCAAAAAACTACCGGGAGGCACATTTGTATCGATCGTACAGTATACCGCATTCCGGTGAATTCGCAATCGCCATATTAGCCGAGCTTTCTGCCTCAAAGCTCAAAGACTCTACTCAAAGCGAGCGGTCGATATACCGATCCATCGTCGTGCTAACGTAGGCTCGATAAAAATCCCGCGAAAGTTTTTAGTTCTGCTTTCCGTTTTCGATTTCAATTCAGTTATGCAAATTTAATAAAAAATATAATGGAGTGGCCAGAAAATTATACGTACCACGTTGTCAATTCGAGTGAAATAGGAACAAACTTCAAAACGAAGCACGAAGTTAAGGTGAATAAGAGGGCAAAATTCAATTATCTTCATAACATTTGGAACAAACAACAAACGTTCAGCTCAATTTAGTCTGCGTTGGTTGAAAGTTCCATAGGTGCTTCGTTTTAGCTTTGCTGGGTCCAAGTGCTTTCTCGTATAAACTTGAGGAAGCGAATGAATCTTACATTTCTATCTTGCTTTTTGATCATCACATGAAATATGACGTAAACTGTATTTTTGACAAATTAATTACTTACTAAGAAGTGACATAGAAATGTGCATTCCTATATTTTTTCTTCAATTCGAGACCATTCAAAATCATTGACACCTACCATGTTCATGAAAAATTTGAAATGTGTTGAAAGTTTTCATGAAAAAAACTTAACTATGTCGAGGTTAATTCTTGAATTCTTGAATACCTAATGTCATTTGGAGTTATCAGGGTTTCTCCATAAAATCGGGTATTTGAGGTTAATTCCTAAAATAATGCAAGTCTTTCAGCAATGGGTTAGATTATCTGGAACTGAATCAAAAAATACATGGTATATCACTAGGACCACAATTACACCAATCGAAAAAGCTTGACAGCACGTATTCAAAAGATTATATCATAGTCATATATCAGTATCATAGTTCAAACCGAAAATTAATAAATTGAAAGAAGTCGGAAAGAAAGAACTTCCTTTTAGAAATATAAATTGTCCAGTAGTATTGCAAGTTGTTATTAAGAAACAAGAATTTCATTCGAGAACAAGACTTGAGCATGTTGACACTCTGCTAAAAGAATGGCCATGCATAATCACTTTGAATAATAATCACAACCTTACAATAGATAGTGTAGCCGCTTTAACAAAGAGACGAATTGGGAAGAAACAAAGAGAGAAATTCTTCAATTGTTTGAAAAGGTTAGATAATTTCTGCTTTAGTAAAATGGAAGAGCTAGCTGACAAATATGATGAAGTTGTATGCGATTCATACTATTTTCAAATATGTGGAAATCCCACTTTAAACGCCAATATGGAGATAGGTCAGGTGAAAATATGTTTTTTAGGATTCGAAGGGAATCTTAAACAATCCATCGATACAGTTTATAAGATAACCTAAAATGAAGACGACTAAGCTGTTGCATTATGCACTCCAATAATGCAACGTGCTGCAAGACACCTAATTCCGTCATCAGAAATATTATTCGTAGATGCTACAAGTAATTGCAACTCAATCTCCTGCTGGGGGTATACCGGTAGGATGCATAATTACAAACAGCCAGAAGAAAGCTACTATTTTTGATTATGCTCTGAAAGACTTGTTCGAAATAATGCCTTTCAAACTTTCAACATCTGTCATTATGACAGATGATGATTTAGTAGAACGACATATTTTATTAAAATATTGGCCTAGATCCACTTTACTTCTTTGCAGTTTTCATGTTTTGAAGGCCGTATGGAAATGGTTGCAGCTCGCTAAAAATGAAATCAAAGAGAAGATAGACAATCATTATACGCGCTATTCAGAAATATACTTATGTCAAAAACGGAAGCGTGCGTGGCAAAAAACTTGGAGTTACAAATAACTATGTCGAAGTAATGTTTCGTCTATTCAAAGATATTTCCCTTGAAAGAACAAAAACATATAACCTAACACAGTTAACTGATTTCATTATAAGTAGCTTCGATAGTTGTTATAAAGAAAGATTGCTTGATTTGATAATGAATAAGATGCGCAAGTCAACCTTGAATCGTTTATCTCCCAATGCAAAAGATGTATTGCCAAATCAGATAACAGAATAGGGAGAAATGCAGTACTATGTCCTGAGCAAATCTCAAGTAGGAGTGATCTACTTTGTGGATATGAAGAGTAATATATGTACCTGTCCCATCGGTATCTGTGGAAAAATATGCAAGCATCAATCTGCAATAATAAAAGAGTACAATATAACGAACGCTTGCAATACTCATCACTTGAAAGTAAGAAAATTCTATACTTCATAGGCACAGGAAAAGAATCGTCGGGAAACTTGTTGTTACCACTTGAACTTGATTCAACTAAAGTTTGTAAACGTGATTTGCCTAAGCCAATTGAATATATCGACGACAGTACAAATATTCCGTTCACAAGAACTGGTGAACAAGCTATAGAACCTCCTGATGATAGCGAAAATATAAAATAAGATTGAAGCGAATTCATTTCAAAGTTCAATGGGGATGTATTAACAAATTTGTAAAGTGATCTAGCAGGATTCACTCCAGCCATTCAAAAATACATGACAAATTACGCAAAAAATATCAATAGCAGTTCAACACTGATGAGTGCCCTGCACACCTCATTTAAATTTGATCACTTGCCACGGTCTCTGATAGTAGGTTCGAGAAATGTTATGAGAATGGGGATAAAAATTGCAGTTCAGCCAACTTCTGTTTGTCAAAGAAAGGTGAAAATAACTCGTAGAAGACAAATGCAGGCAGGAAGAAAAGTGGGAAGTCTTAGATCAAAGAAGTCTTAAGCTCCTCATTCTCTCAATATACAGGGTGCTTCAACGAAAACTAAACAGAGGCTATATCTACCAAGATATTCATTTCTGATCAAAACGCAAAAACAGGTCAATTTTTGTTTCAAGGGGGACATCTTTTGGGGTACAAAACTTGCCTGAAATATCAACCCCCTAAGCGGGGGTTGCAATCCTTGAACATTTTGAATAAAAAAGATGGGTCGAGTGATGACTCAAAAGAGAGGTTGTATTTTGTCTACATCGCAGTGAACAAATTTCCATTTTAATTGAAAACTGTAAAAGATACAGGGATATCTTGAGCAACTGAAAGATAGAGAAGACTATCTATCGCCCTGAGCTATTCAAGTATTAGTGCAAAATAATGGAACAGATTCATTCCAGATCAAAGGCTGTCATCTTTGATCTAAATGACTCTGTTCCAGTTTTTCGCAATAATACTCCAATAGTATTGGGGTGATAGTCTTCCCTATTTTTCAGTGGCTCACCTGTATCTTCTACAGTTTTCAATCAAAAATGGAAATTCTTTCATAAGAATGCAGATAAAGTTAATACCTTTCTTTCGAGTTATCACTCGACCCATCTACCTTCTTCCAAATTTTCAAGGGTTGTCACCCCTGCTCCAGGGGTTTAAATTTGAGATGAGGATGGTACTTGATGATGACTGCCATTGATCAGCATGGATATGTTCCATTTTACTTCACAGAAACTTGAATAGTCTCAGGGAATTAGTCTTTCCTATCTTTCAGTTGCTCACCCTGTATCTTTTACAGTTTTCAATTAAAAATGGAAATTCTTTCAAGGCAATATAGACCAAGATACCACCTTTCTTTTGAGTCATCACTCGACCCATCTTCCCTATTCAAAATGTTCAAGTATTGCAACCCCCACTTAGGGGGTTGATATTTCAGACAAGTTTTGTACCCCAAAAGATGTCCTTCTTGAAATAAAAATTGACCTGTTTTTGCGTTTTGATCAGAAATGAATACCTTGGTAGATATAGCCTCTGTTTAGTTTTCGTTGAAGCACCCTGTATGTGTAAATTATAATATTGGACTGGGCGAGAATAAATTTGCGAAATGATATTCATTTCAAAAACACAGTAATTTCAGAGATGTTTTGTAAGTATTATGGTATTCACAATTTTTTCTTCAGTTACTTGTCTGTTTTTATAAATACATTCTAAAATTTCATTCGTAATAAATATATTTTCAGTTTAGTAGTGGAACATGAAGTTTTTCTCTTAAATATTCATTTTTTCACCTATAATTCCAATATGTCGCACTGATGGTTACTATTAGTGAAGTTCGGAACTTCAGTCTAATCGAGCGTACGGTAGCCCGACTGATTGTCGGTTGTTGTTGATTAATGAAAAGATTTGCTTAAAACGATTGGCAAAATTTTTGTGTTTGGTAAGTTGGCACTTATACTGACGCGGAGTTCGAACGTGAGTCATTTAGTTTGTTCACAGTGCTCACTTTATCAATTATCACAAGTGTGTTTTGCGATTTTTACAATGGATAAAAATATCCAACAAAGAATTTGTCTCAAATTTTGTATTGAAATTCGTTGAGAAATGCCAGATTTGTGGAAAGAAAACTCACTCTGCATCACGATACGGCTATCATTGTGAATGAATTTCTGACCAAAAAATTAACAAAAACGATCGAACAATGAATCCAGAGAAGACATAAAACAGAATCCGTGGCGATAACTGAAATCGATTCCGGAAAAGGCGCTTGAACAATCTTTTGATTTTTGGATTATTCGTAAATAGATTATTTCGGAAGAGGGCTACTTTGAAGGCGATACAATAAATTTGGATGAAAAATAAAAATATTGTTTCAGCAACCAATTCCTGGTACTTTTTTAACAAAATATATCTTCGAACTGAGTCACTCAAAAATTTTGCTTCGCTTTCATCATCGAAATCAATGGAGAAGGTCAAATTAATATCAAAATAATGATATATATAAATAAATACACACTTTATTGAATGATTCGTAACAATGTAAATATTAAAATATGACTACATATTGCATATGCTAAAACAAACTTCATTCATACAACCAAGTAGGTTTAGTACCCCAACGAAACCTAAATATAATACATGCACTCTACTATTCTGTGACAAGTACTTTCCATGGTTTACAGCGATATTTGCCGACAGTATACGTTTCACTACTCTGCGTCCTCTCGTTAAAATCATCTTGATCAGAATATATATCCACAAAGCGTCCACACACATGGTTATGTAGATTTTTAATGAACACCACTTTGTTTCCAACTGTTTTAATTCTAGCTTTGCAACCAAAGCGTCTATAGTAAGAACAACCCCAAAATCCGGCTTCTCCGTATTTTTTATCACAAAAATATATTTCTTTCTGATAACATAATTGCAAACCTCTCGGCGTCCGGATGAAGTAAGCTCCTGAAAATGTATAAGTTGAAATTCTATGAACCAAATGATTATGATTTTCGAATAATCATATAAATTTGTATGATAGAATATATAACCATGCCAAAAGAATTTACATCTATTTATACTCAATTAATTTTTGATTATACGCTAAAATCTTCAAGTAATATCAAATTCTGTACTATGATTCTCAAACATGGTCTAACTAAGAAAAAGAACCGAAAAAAGGGTAACTTACACACGCTATAGAAATTTTTAAAGTGTCTACCTTCT
This sequence comes from Cryptolaemus montrouzieri, assembly GCA_013387265.2. NCBI lineage: Eukaryota > Metazoa > Arthropoda > Insecta > Coleoptera > Coccinellidae > Cryptolaemus > Cryptolaemus montrouzieri. Next base: position 36,913,315 of record JABFTP020000103.1, read on the forward strand.
GCACATTTCAATTCGACGGACAGAATGTCTCTACAAATTGTCCGGAGAAATATTATTGACCGCATTTCGAATTCTTTTCATCACATCATTCTTGTAGTTACTTTTCCCTGGCCGACTTTAATTTTCACTGCTCCCCATAAATAGAATAACATAGATGTTAAATCTGGAGACCTTGGTGAGCTATGAACATTACTTTATCGGCCTATCCATTTGTCCGGTGTTTAGACACTTCGGAAAATGCTAAATCTATACGATTTAATGGCCTATCGAAAAAAAAATGATACCCAACCTCAAAATTATCAACAATCCTTCTCCAAACATTGAGAAATCATTGACGTTGAAAATTTGTGTTATGGAAATTGTGTTATGTCTTCATTTTGAACAGTCATATCTCGAAAAAGAGGGTCCTAAAAAAGTAAGTTATTTGGCTCCTCTCATTTTTAAGAATTACCAGTTGAAGTTGATCCGTATACTCAGCAAGCACATCATAAACTCATTAACAAATGTTTGTTGATATTCATTCACTGAACCAATTTTTTAAAACAATTTCTCATATTGAAAAGCAAATATACGTTTTTTTGTTTTTATTTAAGAATTCGCATCAACCAAGAAGGTTATTAGCGAAAATATACGTTTTTACGAGCAAAAATTGTAAAAAGATTGACGCTATTACCGCAGTTCTTAAATTCTCGTTCATAATCATAATTTACAACTCTCAACGACTCAACTATAGATAACTATTGCATTCATGCCGGCCAAAATGTAATAGCAATTATATTGCTTTATGAACTCCCAAGATAGAAGTTGATGTGGTTTGTGTAGATTGCTGTGAATTCTGGTTGATAGTTCAAATATTCAATTACTTGGATACTACACTGAATTTTCGTGAATTTTGATGGTTTATAAGTGAACATTGGTCTTTTGGAGACCCTTAGGTTTTGCAATAAATTCACGGTATATTACAAGCAACATAACCGGTGAGTTTTTTGCGGATCTAAGACTTAGTTCTTGTTCCAGAATACATGCAGGTGTTAGTAATAAAATATTAATAAAAAAAAAAAACTTGCACACAAGTACGGACTTCTGAACACCTTCCAGCCATATTACAAATATCAACCGGCGCCCGTATTGGAAAATGACTCTATCAGATTATACTACGATAGGCCTGTTATCACTGACAGAATGGTGACGAATAATAGGCCGGACATAGTGGTGTATGATAAGAGAGCCAGAACAGCAATGCTGGTGGATGTCGCCATACCGAATAATAACAACGTGCTGAATAAGTTCCAGGAGAAAAATACACTGACCTTGCTATTGAGATCAAGCAGATGTGGCACCTCCAGAAAATAGATATTGTTCCTGTCATCGTATCCTCGATTGGGTTAATACCCAAAACTTTGCATAATAGTCTTAAGAAATTAGAATTGCATAAGAATACCTATATAGAAATGCAAAAAGCTGTAATTCTTGATACATGTAGGATAGTTAGGAAATTTATGTCAAGTATATTGTAATTGAGCCTATTCCCTTTGATTGCTGAATCTGGGAAAGGTAAATTATATCCAGCTAACAGCTGAGATAGTGCATAAGTCCACGATAATAAATAATAATAATAGTATATGGATGACATCAAATTATATGCTTCGAACAAGAAGCAATTGGATGATTTGCTGAAAACTGTCAGTGAGTTCTCGGCAGATGTTCATATGAAATTCGGGATTGAAAAATGTAAGACCCTGAACATTCAAAGGGGAAAAGTCATAGATGGTGAAACACAACTTCCAAACGGTGATATTATACAGTGCATGAAGAATGGCGAAACATACAAATATCTGGGATACCAACAAGCCAGATTGCTAGACCAAAAACAATCAAAGGAGAAGATTCGTTCAGAATACAGTCAGCGTATGAAGACTGTGCTGAAATCAATGTTAAACTCGGGGAATTTGGTCAAGGCAATTAACACCTATGCCATTCCAGTGTTGCTCTACTCATTTGGAATAATAAAATGGCTTAAGACAGAACTGGATGATATTCAAAGGCAGACCCGAACGATTCTGACAAAGTACAATAATCATCATCCAAAATCGTCTATGATACGAACAACTTTGAAGCGGAAAGAAGGAGGACGCGGATTAATAGATGTTGTCAATTTACATACCGAACAGATAAAAAATCTCAGAGATTTCTTCTCTGCAAAAGCTCTCACTTCTGACCTCCATAGAGTGGTATCGTTGGATGATAGGGGATATACACCTCTAAATCTTGCTACCAGAGATGACCTTCTGAATCTACCATTACTATCAGATACTGAAAAACAAGAGCAATGGTCAAGAAAGATATTGCATGGACGACATCACCATGAGATTAATCAACCACACATCGACAAAGAAGCCCCCAACAAATGGTTGATGAAAGGAGAATTATTCGCGGAAACAGAAGGATTCCTTATGGCCATCCAAGACCAAGACGCTACAAACAACTACAAAAAATTTATTATGAAGGACGGAACATTACAAACAGTTAAGTGTAGAAAATGCCATATAAGATCGGAGACTATACAGCATATTACGTCCGGATGCGAACAACTGGCCAATACGAACTATCTTCACAGGAATAATCAAGTGTGCAACATTATCCATCAAAAACTTGCACACAAGTACGGACTTCTGAATACCTTCCAGCCATATTACAAATATCAACCGGCGCCCGTATTGGAAAATGACTCTATCAGATTATACAACGATAAGCCTGTTATCACTGACAGAATGGTGACGAATAATAGGCCGGACATAGTGGTGTATGATAAGAGAGCCAGAAGAGCAATGCTGGTGGATGTTGCCATACCGAATAATAACAACGTGCTGAACAAGTTCCAGGAGAAAAAGTCCAAATACACAGACCTGGCTATTGAGATCAAGCAGATGTGGCACCTCGAGAAAATAGAAATTGTTCCTGTCATCGTATCCTCGACTGAGTTAATACCCAAAACTTTGCATGATAGCCTTAAGAAATTAGAATTGCATAAGAATACCTATATAGAAATGCAAAAAGCTGTAATTCTTAATACATGTAGGATAGTTAGGAAATTTATGTCAAGTAAATTGTAATCGAGCCTATTCCCTTTGATTGCTGAATCTGGGAAAGGAAAATTATATCCAGCTAACAGCTGAGAAAGTGCATAAGTCCACGATAATAAATAATAATAATGTTTATTTCAAAATTCTGCAATTGTTACAAGCAATCATCGGAAATCAATGCAACAGAAAAGAACATCCCAAAAACCCATGAAGTGTTTCCACCTGTTGTGGGGTAGAAGTAAAACTAAAATTTAAAAATGAAATACAAAATATACAAGACTGAATCGCAACAAATTCAAAAGACGTCTATCCAGAGCAAAATGTCGACTTACTTCCTCAGAACAAGTTACTTAAAAGAAAGCAGTGACTGATTGAAAACAAGGAGAAAAAGTAATTATCATTACCATTAAATATGTTCGTACTTTTTATTCTAGTATGGAATTTGGTAATATTGAAGTTGATAAACAAAATATCTAACATCCAGTAATCTATTTACAAATAAATAAAAATAATCTTCAATCATAAAGAGAAATGTTTCTACGAATTAAATATCTCTATATATGTCAATATTTCCGATTCGATTAAGATTTTATCTAAATAACTTACTTTTACAGCGCCAGTTTTTCCTGATCAGTGAGATAGGTGAGAAAAACAAATAGCTTAAAAATTTAAAATACACTTTAATAGCAGGTGGAACTAAAGAGTTCACAATAATTTCATTTATTAAGAAGTTATCCAGCAAGGATAGTGATAGAAATTAATACAAAAAGCGTGAGGTGCTTTCATATTAAGACAAATTTTACAATAGCTACTAATAAAATATTTTTATATATATATATATATATATATATATATATATATATATATATATATATATATATATATATATATATATATATATATATATATATATAATTAAATAAATATATATATATATATATATATATATTTAATTTTTTATCACTTTACTGTTACCCCTAAAAATTATTTCCTTTCATCGAGTTAATTGCTCCTCAATTACTGTTAGATAACTTCACAATATTAGAAAAAATGCCAACTTTTAATTCGACCTTCTACAAGAGTGTTTTTAATTTTCAAACTATTTTTATTTTCTAAATTTTTAGTATCGGATATTGGAACAACCTTATCGAATTATTGTATTGTCACTGATCCTTGCTAAATATGCAAAGTTTCAATTGAACATAATGTCTTAAGCTGGATTGAAATAACGATCGCAGATTCCATTACATAGATAGATAAAGGTGAAGCTAATAAGAGTATTAAAAAGCAATAACATTTTCGAAAATTTATTGATTCACGGAAAATATAAAATCACTATCAATTACGCTCTAAATTCACAGACATCAAAGAAATGCCCACAAATTAAAATCAAACAATGATGACATTAATTCTGAATCAGGAAATTCTAAATAGTTCTATATTATATCTATTCGTTACAGATTCCTTCGGACTTAAAACAATAATCTTAGTATTTAGGTTCACCGTCCATAACTTATTTTCCAAAATCGAACAATTCAATACAGGAATAAACATATCCTTAAATATAATGTTCATCGGTCTGTCTCCTCCATCTGTTCATTTTATGTCTAATAGCATCGAATGGTGTTTCTCTTGCAGCATTGGGATACCTTCAACAACAAAACATTATCTACACTTTACCATACAAATAATATTCTATACATTAATATTCAACATTAATGAATTATTCTAACTATTTATACATTTTGTACTAAATACAGGCGAAGAACAAGAATTGTAAAATATGGAAATATTACATAAACACTGTAATAACGTTGAGAACAAAACAATCAAATCAAACTTACATTTCACTAAGAGTTGCGTAGACTGTTCTGGATGGTACACTTGGATTTTTGAGCATCACCTCCTTCAATTCCCTCATGAATACTATTTTTTCTTCCGCTGAATAGTCCGGTGGATGATTATGAGGTTTATTGACCTTTATGTCTTCAATTGTTCCATCAAAGGGTAAAATAGCACGAGCATGACAACCAAGTCGCTTATACTCTAGACATCTCAGATAACTAAAAATCATATTTATCAGTACATTGCGATTGACGTAAAAAACCTCTATAGATATATCGAATGAAATCTTCTTTTGTATCATTAGAAGAGAAGAATGATTAATAATTATAACACAGGGTGATTCTCTTAAATGGAAAATTCCTTACTTTAAAAAGAGAATCATTTTGTTAACACCATCATCTAACATTTCTTGCACCGTAAGTTTGCGGAAAAAGATAATAAACATGAATAACTTCTAAACGAGCCATTTAGGCATATACAAACCCAATATAATTCAATTCCATTCTTGAATAAAGTTCCAATGATGTGAAAACAGATATAGTTACATATGGAATTTTTGATGTTGAAAGTTAATCAAATTAGCGGGTGAATCTATTTGTAAATAACTCGAAAGGTTCAACATTCTCTATAAACCATCCTTTCTCTTAAATTTAAGGTGTAATAAATGTTAGATAAAATTGTTCAAGAAATGATTCACGTCAAGAGAAAATAGAAAAGCACACACGCCATTTGAAATAACAAAGTTACAGTCAACAACCGAACGTGCCCCGATTGTGAAATTATTCTTCACTAAATTTTTAGCGAAACTTGAAACCGCATGCAAAATTTCAGAGTTTTACGACTATGAGAAATAAAAATATTTTAATGATTCAATTAAAAAATCAGCCTGTATATATAATAATAGCATATGTAGAGCTATATCGTGTTTTCTAACGAAAATTTTTCTCTCTCCTCTATCTCTGAACGGAAAAATTCTCAACCGTTAAAAGTTTGCATTCTCTGGATCTCCTCAAAGTTTTCATGCGAGATGATCTCATAAAAATGAATCTGATAATAATAATAATGATAACGAAATATGGTGAGGGACTGACTTAATTGTTCCTCTTCTAACAATCCACGGACCTAGAAAATTATCATCCAAATATTTTCGCACGGGAGCATCGAAATACGGATGAGCACCATCTTGCTGAAAACTTCTTTGATTCTCTGAACAAGTTTCATCGAGGTTAAAAGTGGGGAAAAATTTTCATTGAAACACAGTATAGGACTATCACTTCAAAGATTTCACTTATATAATATTTATATTTTTACATTACTCACATCATAGGAGGATTTCCTTTAGTAATGTTTACGTGAAATACAAAACCATCCACTATATATCTTGGCATGTTCGCTTTTCTCTTTCTGAATTGTTCCAAAGTCGATGAATCGAATTTCAAATCTTAAATGAAAAAAACATCGTTAGTTCAATATTTGATAACTATTTAGAGAACGAAAGGTTCGGGAAAAAATTCATTCAGTTCAATAATCAATGCAGAATGTGTACTAAAAACTTTATTAAATAATTCTTTTTCGTGAATATTCATCCTAAAGATAAAAAATAAACATATAAAAAGTTACGAGTTTTGGTTAACATTTATTAAAGTTATGTCTTTCTAGACAAATTTATATAACTATGAAATGAATAAATTAAGTATCTTCAAGAACAAGGCGAATTATACAGGGTGGCCCACGAGTCACTGGAAGTATCATAATGCCAAGAAAACGACGGATTTTGAAATTTTTTTTTGCTCCCAATATAATGAACTTCTGTGACGTTCACAATTAAAAAATAATTTCGTATATACAGAGGGTTTTCCGTTTCTGAGGAACAAATCAAAGTTGTTTTTTCAAATAGAACACCCTATACATTTTGATGATTTCAGCTTTGTGAGATCAAATGAAGGTGACTTTGTTCGATACTCCCTATACCTAAGTTCAATGGTTTTCATAATATTTGAGATTTTTCGAAATTTGATGACTTTTTTGAAATTTTTTTCTTCTCTCGTTGTGACTTTCCGATTGTGATTTTGCAAAAATTATGTTACTTATTCTCCATTTCTGGGTAACCATCGTTGGGAAACTCTGAAATTGATACAGGGTATACATTTTTAGAAGCTCTAAAAATAGTAAATAATAGAGAAATTACAGTTTTAATGGGCGATTTCAACTCGAAGATTGGCAGCGGAAGAAGTGGGGGAATGGTTGGAGATTATGGATTAGGAGAACGAAATGAGAGAGGAGACCGCCTTGTGGAATTTTGTCAAGAGAAGAAGCTAATCATTACCAACACATTCTTCAAACTGCCGAAGAGAAGACTTTATACATGGCGCGCTCCTTTAGATGGACTTAATGATAAGATCGTTAGAAATCAAATTGATTTCATTCTCGTTAATGAGAGATACAGGAATTCCATTCAGTCGGTAAAAGCATATCCTGGTGCCGACGTTTTTTCGGACCACAATCCGTTGCTTGCCACTCTGAAGCTGAAACTAAAAATTCTTAAAAAACCAAAAGCTACACCAAAGATCAACACAACAAAACTACAAGTGCCAAGCATTAGAGAACAAGTCCAGAACAGAATCTATGAAAACTTAAATAGAATACAAATAGATCACGAAAATATTAACGAACAATGGGAGGAATTAAAAAGAAATATAATTAACCCTTTTACAGAGATTCTAACTGAAGATAAAGAGAAGAAACGGGAGTGGATGACTGAAGAAATATTGAAAATGATGAACGAGAGAAGACTTTATAAAAGTCAGAACACTCAAAAGTACAAACAACTACAAAAGGAAATTAGAGTAAAGATTCGTCAAGCAAAAGAAAAGTATTACGAGGACAGATGCAAAGAAATTGAGGACTTAGAAAATATGACATGTTCAACCTACACAAAAAAGTGAAAGAGCTTGCAGGCACACAGAGAAAGAATCAAAGCACTATTCTTGTAAATAAAGAGGGTAAGATCTTAATGAATACAGCAGATAAACTACAAAGATGGAAGGAATACACAGAAGAATTATTTATGGATAACAGAACTGAACTAGAAGAAATTAACACATACTGTGAAGAGATAGGCCCAGATATTACTAAAGAAGAGGTGAAACATGCATCGAAGAACATGAAAAATGGGAAGAGCCCCGGACCAGATCAATTGGCAAGTGATATACTCAAATTAATTGACGACAATCATATCGGTCTCTTAGTCAATATATTCAATAAAGTATACAGAACTGGAAATATTCCAAGAGAATGGTTAGTATCTACTTTCATCTGCTTACCAAAAAAACCACAAGCTAGAGAATGTAGTGATCATCGTACAATCAGTTTGATGTCACACACTCTCAAACTGCTCCTCAAGGTTATCCATAATCGAATATACCATAAACTTGACATGGATATAAGCGATACTCAATTTGGATTCAGAAGGGGATTGGGAACCCGCAAAGCCCTTTTCGCATTCAACGTGTTGACTCAAAGGTGTCTTGATGACAACAAAGTGGTCTATGCGTGTTTCATAGACTATAATAAAGCCTTTGACAAGGTTCGTCATGATCAACTGATAGACATCCTTAAATCAAAACATCTAGATAGTAGAGACGTACAGATCATCACTAATCTCTATTATAAGCAAAAAGCTATAATATGCATGGACAACCACATATCAGAAGAAATTGAAATACAACGAGGGGTAAGGCAGGGATGCGTTCTATCGCCGACACTCTTCAATGCATATGCTGAAGAAATACTTAAGAAAGCTCTGGAAAACGAAGAATGTGGGATAACAGTTGGTGGAACACGGATAAACAACATAAGATATGCGGACGACACAGTAATCTTAGCGGAGAGTATCGAAGCTCTGCAGAGACTAATGACCAGAGTATCTACTTACAGTGAGGAATATGGGTTATCACTAAACATAAAAAAGACAAAATTCATGGTAATCTCAAAGAACAATCCAGTAAATGTTAGTCTAACTATAAACGGCAGAAATGTAGAAAGAGTGGAGCAATATACTTACCTTGGAGCATTGGTGAACAGCACAAATGAATACACCCAAGAAATAAGAATAAGAATAGAAAAAGCCCGAGCCAACTTCATAAAAATGGACAAAGTTTTTCGTAGTAAAGATCTAAGTATGGCATTAAAACATCGTTTAGCTAAATGTTGTTTTCTCTACTCTCCTTTATGGAGCGGAAGCATGGATAGTGAATGCCGCAATTCTTAAAAAGATTGAAGCATTTGAAATGTGGGTGTATAGGAGGATTCTTAGAATATCATGGATGGATCGAGTAACAAATGCAGAAGTTCAGAGACGCATAGGCAGGGAAAGAGAGGTTGCTAACACACTCAAGAAACGTAAATTGGAATATCTGGGCCATATTATGAGAGGTTAGGTTAGGTTAGATGTTCAAAATGGCCTCCATTCTGCTCTATGCATAAATGTATTCTCCTTTCTATGAACTCTTACTTTGAAAACTGTGGTCATTTTCAAATTGTGTGTTCTTGAATTCATTAGTGTTGACGAAGAAGAAGGAAGAGAGCCTTTAGAAAATGGAGAATTGCGGGAAGAACGAGTCGATATGATTCTGACCATTGGAGAAGCTAAGGAAAACTGTTTGTTGGCTACGACAATTGTAGTAGTGCGTGCGATGAAAAATACCACCGATGAAAACCAATTGTTGCAAATGAAGAAAATGACCTTACTGTTCGAGCGTCTGTGATAGAACAACCAAGTACAAGTCAACGGAACATTGCCCAAAAAATAGGTCTGAGTAGAAAAAGTGCGGAAATAATATTGAAAAATCATGGTGTTCATGCGTATCACGTTGGAATTTTCCAGAAAAATGGATCGGAAGGGGAGGACCCTGGAATTGGCCAGCGAGATAGCCAGATTTAACGTCCCTCGACTTCTTCCTGTGGGAACATGTTAAAGAGTTTGATTATCGTACGCCGCCAACTACACTGGAAGATAGGAAAAATAGGATTAAGAAAGCTTTCCAGACAGTTACGGCTGAAATGCTGTTAGAAGCAAGGGCATCTTCGAAAGGAGAATACATTCATGCATAGAGCAAAACGGAGGCCATTTGGAACATCTTTTGTAACATTTCTATGTATTGCTTCAATTATTCATGCAATCTTTTCTTTTCCGTAATTTGTAGTAATATTCTCCATTGTCGAACATTTTCACTAAATCAAAGCATATTTTTTCCAATCAAATAATCTGTTTCTCGAGAAATAGTTAATGAGCAGAATAGAAATATATTTGAAAAAAAATGTTATGAATACCATCACAGGAGAAGGTTGATAGTTTACAAGGAGGAAAATAGGAAATAGGCCCGAATTAATCAATTTTCAACTTCTCGAAACACTGCTTTTTTTTAACTGAAGTCCATAAAAAACTCATTTTCATCGCTTTCGTATCGGTCCAGCAGAGATTTTTTGATCATTTTCGACTTACAGACTTAAAACTGGTGTTTTGAGTAGCACATCGTACAAACTCCTGTTTTGTCTCATCAAGTGACATGCACCCCTCTTCAAAAACGAAGGAAAACATTTCGAGATGATATTGAGACACAAAGTATCGGAAAATTCGAGAAATCTCGGAAACCATTAAAGGTAGGTATAGAGAACATGGGTATCGTTCGATATGTATAAAAATAACCGATCATTACAGAGTATAAGATAAAGGGTGTGTTATTTGAAAATATTGAAAAAATGTATACCCTGTATCAATTTCACAGTTTCCCAACGATGGTTACTCAGAAATGAATAATAAGTAACATAATTTTTGCAAAATCACAATCGGAGTCACAACGAGAGAAGAAAAAAAAATTTCAAAACTCATCAAATTTCGAAAAATCTCAAATATTTTGAAAACCATTGAACTTAGGTATAGGGAGATTCGAACAAAGTCACCTTCATTTGATCTCACAAAGCTAAAATCATCAAAATATATAGGGTATTCTATTTAAAGAAACATAACTTTGGTTTATCCTCAAAAACGAAACAGCCTGTATATACGAAATAATTTTTTAATTGTGACCGTAACAAAATTCATATTGGGAGAAAAAAAATCCGTCGTTTTCTTGGCATTATGCTACTTCCAGTCAATCGTGGGTCACCCTGTATAAATATCTAAAAACCAGTATGATATTACTTCAATGTGTTGATAGAGAAAGGAATATTAAGCCAAGGGCATAAAAAGCAAATTTTTTGGTGCAATGACGAAAATTCTTCTTGAGTGAACACAATTAAGCAATTTCAACTTACAAATATTTAAGACACTGTATAGATTCAGCTCTTACTATCTGGTAGCTAAGCTTGACTACAACACGAATAAAATTTCTACTACATTATTACTACCCACAGAAATTAATAGATAACTGTACCGCAGATTCAAATTCTCGTTCATCATAGGACAGTATAAAACTAAGTATAAATTGCCGTGATATTTATAATAACAATTTAGAAAAACAGGATATTAAAGTATACAGTTCACGAACTATCAAATTGGAGTCATTTTTTAATATATCAAAATTTGGGATTCACATAAATTAGTCTGGTTGTTCATTATTTTATATTCAAAATTTCAACTGATCCTGAAATGCTTCAGTTTTTTACTTTTCAAGCAATCTGTAGGGTTTTCAAATCATCAATACAAGGAAGCGATTGACCATTTTGATCCAGTGGATAGCCAATTTTAAATCTTGGTTTATTTTAAATGAATAAAATTAAATGTTCTTTATACATATTTTATTTTGAAGGAACGACCAGTTTGACCAATGTAGAAATTATCGAAGTCTGGACTACATAACTTTTAAACTGATTCATTTAAATTCTCTATGGGATTTTTGCTTTAAATAAGAGTGATGATAATTCATTTTGATTCATATTTGCAGGCAATTTTGGATTTCAATTTGGAAATGTTATTTGCTACATTATCACTTAACCCGGCGTTGGTGTGGTGGGGTTAAAATAACCCAGTGTTATTCAATGGCGCATCACAAAAACACGGAGACTGTCAGCTCCCCACCTCTTCAGTACCTTCAAATGTTGAACTGAATATTGCTGTCTCAGTTGCCTCTTAGCTCTAAGTGAGTAAATATATTTATTATTTGAGTGCGAAGTTCGACTTGGTGATTTTCATCCCACAACACCACTGACGTTATCGATTATAGACAATTTTGGTGATAATCACCCCACCACACTATTTTTTTTCTTCAAGTCATACAGGTATGTTTTGTGATATGGGGTTGGTTTTTAGGTAATATTAATTTTTTTGTTGGTTATTTAGAAAAATGAGTAACGAAGAACAACAAAGCTCATCGCCTTATGGTATGATCTGGAAAATGATGAAGACTTTGTCGATTCCAGCGATTCTGAAAATGAAGATATAGTTCAAGAAAGTGCACATGATTCTGAATAAGAACAGGAAGATGATTCGGAACTAGTTGACGATGACGGAGGCGTTCATTCAGCAGATGAACCAGATGATAACCGAACATCATCTAATACAACGTCATCAGAAAATTGTTTCATCGGAAGAGATCAGAAAACAATGTGGTCAAAAATTTGTCCCAACCGAGCAGCACGAACCAGATGGGAAAACATAATTAGGGGCGAGTTCTCCGTAGTACGACCTGCTGCAAGAAACCGCAAACGAGCTGAAGAATGCTTCGATATTTTTTTATGATAAATTAATTATTACTAGTATTATAAGATATACCAATCATCGTCTGGCTACTGTTCGGGATCTTTATGATGATCAGCACAAATATGTGGTCAAGAAGTGGATGCTGCCGAACTTCGTGCTTTTTTGGGTCTCCTTTTTTTATCTGAGGTGTACAAAACGAATGGTTTGAATCTAGAGGACCTATGGAAAACTAATGGTTTGGGTATTGATATATCCAGAAGAGTTATGTATCTGCGAAGATTTCAATTACTACTCAGATACTTGCGTTTTGATAACTCTGAAAACAGACAAATTAGGCTACAAATTGATAAATTCACCCAAATTAGAGCATTGTTCACTAAGTTTGTTGAAAACTGTCAAGGCGCTTATTCTCCTAGCGAGTACGTCACTATAGAGAACAGCTGCCTGCATTTCATATAAGGTACTGGAGGTAAATATGGGCCGGAGGGTAATATGGACCAATGCTCACAATACTAAAATGACACTTTTTCTTACACATTGTGGCAACGGTGTACAATTGCTTTCAAGTCGATGAGTTAAGATTTGGTTGAATCGCGCCTCTAACTAAAATATGTTTATAGTAAATTAGGTTATGTTCAACCGACCGTGAGGCTAGACATATTTATAAGTTTTCTTCTTTGTTTACGAATTAAATTCAGTGTTGAAAATAAAAGGTTTTGATTTTTAATAACGCAAAGGTAAGTTGTGTAGTATAGACCATTTTTGATGAACTTTATAACGTTTTTTGTAAAAGTTATTTTTTTCTTATATAAATTCGGTACATAGTCAATTCAGGCAATATGGGCCATGTTTATGGCGGGTTATATGCACCGCGGCGCAAATAGCCCGACTTCAGTTTCTTTGGAGATTATTCGATAAAATCAAAATTATTTTTTTAATTGTTATTACAGATGGGGCCGCGAAAGCAATGGAGTCAAATTCAACTCGAAAATGCCCTTGAGGCAATAAATGAGGGGCAAAGCCAAAGAGCTGCTAGTAAAGAATTTAAAGTGCCTAGACGAACTCTAAAAAGATATTTGAACAATGGTTTGTCAGAAAAACGACTTGGTCGCCCAAGCATTCTCAGTGTACAGCAAGAAAGGGATTTTGTTCAGCGAATAAAACGGTATTGCGAAGTTGGTTTACCTCTTACACCAAAGTTAGTCCGTCGTCAAATGTTCAAATATTGTCAAAAACATTCCCAACCAATTTAATGCAGAAAAAGAGATTGCGGGTAACGACTGGTTAAAGCTATTTATTAAACGAAATCCAGACTTGCCAACAAGAAGAGCGCAGGCTATGAACCCCGCTCGTGCGCAAAAACTTAACAAGACAATTGTATCGGATTATTTTATGAAGATCTCAGAGCTTATGAGGACTTTGCATCTTACAAACAAACCTCAAAACATATACAATATGGATGAGAAAGGATGCCGACTTACTATTCACCACCAACAACGTGTTCTCGCTGCAAAATGAGAGAAAAGAGTTCATTTGGTAGCGCCAGAGCATGCAGAGAATGTTACAGTAGTGGCTTGCTGTAATGCAATTGGTAACTCAATCCCACCGATGGTTCTATTCAAAGGTAAGCGACTTAAAAGTGAGTTTCTTGACAATCTACCACATGGAGCATTGGTAAAAATGGCTCCCAAAGGAAGTATGACCACAGAGCTCTTTATTGCCTTCTTAGAGCATTTTTCTAGATATAAATGTAACAATGGTCCAACGCTGCTTGTATTTGATGGGGCCTCAAGCCACTTGGATTTTACCATTGCGGAAAACGCGGATAATCTTGGCATTACTCTATTTTGCCTACCATCAAATACAACCCATGAGCTTCAACCACTGGACAAAGCTGTTTTTCGGTCGTTTGAAGCTCATTGGGACAATGAACTTTTGCGTTACTGGGACGCTAATCCACAAAGATCACTAAATAAGGCTAGATTTAATATTATTTTGTCCCGAGTTTGACCTAAATGTATGACTCCAGATAATATTATAAATGGATTTAAAGCGACAGGAAATTCAGAAGCAATTCATGAGTCAGCCTTTGCGCCTTCATTGCCATCGCAAAGGGATATAAAAAGAAGCATATTAAACAACAGTCCTACACCTAATACTCAGGATCAGGTGTTACCAGATTATGATACTCATTTATCGTCGGATGAAGATGATATGACATTGGCTGTTATAGCACACAGGACAAAAAAAAATTCTAATCATCTGTCTCCTGACATAGACAAAAATGTATTAAATACGTCATTTGAAGAAATGTTGCCGACTCCTCTTAACCCAACTGAAACAGTTGCAATTCGCAAAAAAGCATTAAATTACATAGCTCAGCAGGTGACAAAGGACCTATTTAACTCTGTAAAAAGTCACTCGTCTCCGAGGTCTTCATACCCCTCAACTTCTAAACAGGCGGCTATTGAATCTTGGTTTTGTGTTGCTTGTCAATCTGATGACCAAAAAGATATGAGGATGTGTGTTAACTGCAATACTTGGTACCATGAGGAGTGCGTTGGTTTAGAAGAGGATGATACAGAAAATTTTGAGTGTTGTTGAACTTTTTTTATGCGCAATATTTAGGATTTTTTTTTCGTTGAATGTTATAAAATTAATTATTTTACTAATAGATTTTATTTAAATATAATTTTTTAGTTTTGTATTGTTGTGTTTAATAAAGTTCTTTATCAATTCTGGGTAATGTTTTAGGTGGCCCATAAAAACACTGTGAGGATAATATGGGCCGAAAGAAGACTTTACTAATATAATATTTTTTCTAAATTAAGTTACCCTTACGAAATAATTAATAAAGGAATAACATAATGTATTATATGAGTTTTCACTACCGTATTAAAATATTATATTCAACGCAAAAATATTTATGCAAACTGAGTGTAAAATAAGGAGGCCCATATTTACCTCCAGTACCTTATATGCCAAATAAACCTTCAAAGTACGGATTGAAAATATTCGCTTTAGCTGATGCAAAATCATATTACGTGGTATTCACCACGTACCATATGCGGGTTAACTACAAGATGGCCCATTCAAAGTATTCTATTCACCGTTCGATGTTGTTGACAGATTAGTGGCACCCATGAGTCAAACTAACCGAAATGTGACTTTAGGCAACTGGTTTACCAGTTTTCCGCTGATGACCCATCACAAACTTACTTCTGTTGGCATCATAAGAAAACATAAAGCTGAGCTTCCACCTGCGTTTGTAGATACTAGAAATCAATAAGTCTTTTCTACCAAATTTGATTTTCAAAAGGACACTACCATATTATCATATATACCGTAGAAGAAAAAAGTAGTACTGGTTGCCTCTACGCTTCACCACGACGATAAAATAGGTGAAAGAACTGGTGAAGCGAAAAAACCTGAGATAATAGATTTTTATAATTTCACCAAATGCGGAGTAGATGTGGTCGACGAACTATGAGGAAATTATGACGTATCACGTAAAAGCAGAAGATGGCCACTAACCATTTTTTTTTCAATGATGAACTATCAATGCAAGAATAATATATCGAAGCAACATATACAAAAGAGAAGAGAATTCCTTTTAGATTTGGGCTTGCAGCTTGTGCAAAAGCATCTTCTGTCTCATAAAGATAATGAGAGATTGCCTAAACAATTGAAAAATTCAATCAAATCTTCATTGAATGGGAACGAATTAGAACCGAATGAAAGAGAGCCAAAACGCCAGAAAACTATTGGAAGTGTGGAATGTGCCCTAGGGGTAAAGATAGGAAGTGCCAAAAGAAATGTGCCAAATGTGAAGTTTCTTTGTGTCTGGAGCTTACTCTTATTCTATATCAAAATTGCTATCAATAGAGCACACTGTAAAATTTTTATATTTCAATATTTCTAGTTCGCGTTTTCCTCTTCGATTGAATCATATATTTTTGTTCATTTATTTGATATTCAGATTCTACTGAATGAATACGTTTTTTTATATTCTGAACCGAAGAAATGCATGTTTTTTTCATTAAAATTATGTCGTGAAATTTTTTTTATTATTATATTCTGTAAGTGGGTAAATCAAATGCATTTTTTTTTCTGAAAGAATATGGTGTCTGTTAAAGTAGTCATTTATCAAATTCCCGAAACAAATTGTGAAAATAACTTTCTCACGCGAAAAACCAAATGGTGTGAATTTCACCCCACAACACCAAACATGTAACATAAGTTCACCACACCAACGCCGGGTTAAATATGTTGAAGGGGATATACTTGGCTAATACTTATGTGTTATTATTGGCGTTCCACCATTTTATTAATTAATTCACGATCAAAGCTGTTGTTGTGTGCTTTTGTTTTAATGGTTTCAATTTCTTTTTCAAGAGTTTCTGATGATGAAGGTAACGAAAATTCTCTGTGGCTCCATGCTATCACGTTTTCTAGAGATGCTAATTTTTATATTCAAGTGAGAAATGTGATTGTATTCCTCTTTTCGAATTCAAATTCTATTTTTGGATAGATACTGCTTATGAATTTGAGAAAATTATCAAATTGTCTGTGTATGTATACCGTTTAGGCAACTAAGTATATCATCGTCGTATCTATATGAAAAATGAATTTTAATTGGCAAGTTTAAGTTTAGTATTTTGTTTTCTAATATAGGCAAATATATCCGCTAGAAGGGACTTAGTGATATTCCCATCGGAAGACCACTAAGTTGTTCATGTATATTTACATTAAATGAAGATATTCAAGCTGGAAAGGAATTATAAATCCTCAATATATCAAAGATTCAACAACGGCTCATTATTTCATCCGAAACGGTCACTCTTTTCCTAGTAATATTTTGAAAATTCTGAACATTACCCCAAATAGTAGAAAATAAATTCAATTTCCTACAATCAGTTGACATTAATTTTCAAATAACTTTTAAATGACAATTCGCAGATTATGAGCGACTACAGTGATTTATATAAATCCCAAATTTTGGATATATTTAATTTGTTTTTTTTTCAAATTCCAATATGAACATATTTATAAATACCACGGCACTTTACAATTGGTTTCAAACTGTCAGATGATTTAGCAATTTATTCGTTGGTAGTAAAAACGAAGTGAAAATTCCACTCGTGTTTAGATTATAAATATTTATTTATCAAGAGTAAATCGAAAATTAAAGATTGAATTATTTTTGTGGGGAAACTATTATTTGAATCTACAAATAGTTCTTTGATTATATAAATGAATTGATATTCATCATTTTCCTGAAAATTTATTTCTCTTTCTCTTTAGAGTAATATCATTTTGGACCTTTTCAATAAGATATTGAGTCATAATAATCTGTTTTAATTTCTTTCACTGCTTCTTCACTGGAACTTAAAAGATTTTGATTCCAAGAGTCATCTAATTCTTCCCAAAATTGCAGACGTTTCTCTGAATAATCATGGTTGTCATGTACATCGTGGACCCTCGTAACTACCAGCTGCTGATTCGCCACATCAGCTGTGATATAAATATGTGCAGGGCAACCAACTTTGAAGGAACTACAAATAAATCAAATCAGCGACGCCAACTCAATATTTACGACCTCTATTTTTCGACTATTTTACATTCTTTCTAGCTTATCAAATTCTTCACACTTATGAGCTTCTTTTGATTGTTATACATAATTTTTTATGAGTCATACGACGTTAACATCTGTGATACTTCATACACTTATTTGTAAAATTCAGTGGTCGTTCAGTTCGTTCAATCCGTATGTTTTTCAATTCAATATACCTCAGATGTGAATCAAAATCTAACTCTTTTTTGATATTCTGTGTAATTCTGAAGCTGTCATAATAAATAACAAACCTTTGGTTTGGTCGGCCATCAACAAGCAATTTATGTCGAGCCTTGCCATGGTATTTACAGCCATATTTAGCTCGATAATATCGTAGACCAGGATCTAATGGCTTGGTAGAATACGCGTTGTACTTCTTGGCGGAATTGCTGTATGCTACGGTGTACGGTACACCCTGCTGCTTAGAATAAGCTCTTAATGCTTCTTTGAACATAATGAAGCTATCAAATCGAGCACCCTTTCGAATCGGCATGTCGAATGAAGCTGCAAAAATCAATGTATCAACTCCGTGTTCAATGAAATGCTACAAAACGAATTGATACCACTTTGAAGAAAAATCATGAAAGCAATTTATTAATATACACAAAACATGAGTAACAAACATGGTTTAACTACCCATGTAATGCAGTAATCAAAAAGCAAACTTCGATACTTTCTGTGTCAACAGCACATCATAAATGCGAATACGCAATGTGAACGAACCTGAGTTTTCAAACCACAATGACCCACGCCCACCAATCCAATAATAAACAATTATGAAAGGTCTTAAACGTAAGCATATACTTCATGTATTTACCGAAAAACTCGATAATAACCAGATTCATTAAAAAAAGTCTATCTTTCTATGTTAACATAATGCCTTTCATTAATGTAAAACTATACCCTTTGTGTCCATCCTTATATGCTTGGTGTTTTCCATACTGAACCCTATCGTGACACTTTCTCACAAGCATCAAACATGCTATTAAAAAGATGGCCTACCTTAGATTTGCGAAGTGTCAAATTCAAAATATTGATAAGTGAAACTACTAGATTAAATCTCTTATAGGTATAGAGGTAACTTATGCTGATTGAAAAGATGTCGACCGTCTAGAAGTGAAAAAAAGAAATCAAAATTACTCTGTTATCTCTATCACTCCTCATAAATTCTACTCAATTTGTGCATACCAATTTTGAGAAAAAACTATACTCTTCGAAACAACTTTAAACTAATCGTTTACTTATTGATGACGTTCTAATTCTAAAAGTGTATTTATTCAATGCTTCAAGAGTCTAAAATTTTGAGTGTTATAATTGATAAAGTAACTAAATTTTATGAAGATGTACAATGTTTCCACTATCAATATTGAAAAACTTTTCATCACATTAAAATTTGTTAAAATTTAATCGTACAATGTTATCTTCTTTGATATGAAATATCCTTATCCACTTCTTCTTGAAATTATTTGAATTCAACAGGTTCTTCAACCATTACTGGCGTCAATATGGTAGGACTATACAGGGTGATACTTTTAAGTGGAACATTAAAATATTTTCGACTTCTATTAGCCGTAGAACTCTGAAGTTTTATATACGGCCTCAAGTTGCATTTACATTTTTTTAAACAAACGAGGTACTTCCGATTAGACTGAAAGTTGGCAACTGTTTTATTTCAAATGACATCGTTTATTTTTCAATTTTTTTCTTCTAGAAAAATATCATTCTTCAAACAACTACATCTGACATTTGTTACACCTTAAATTTACGGAAAAAGAATTACGTTAGATTTTTAGAATTAGGCACACTATAACTGATTGATCATGCAGCTGAAGAGTCAGTAAAACAGAAATGAAGCATGAATGAATCCAATAGGTCAAAGGTCAACCCATGGGCTGATGACTAAATGCCCACAGCCCAGCGGATGGAAAGCTGATAGGTTAATAACAGGACATACTGAAGTAGGAACGTAGGACCCTTACTGCCGTTTCCATAAATACATAGAGAGAAATTCTCCAGAATTTTAGTATTGGTTTATTGAAATCTGTAGCAAGTTACTTGAAATCGTTTGAGAGATTTTGATTATACAGAAGAAGGTTGGTTTACGTCAAAATACAGGAAGTTTAACCGGAAACCACAACAGTTGATGTAGGAAGAACCATAAGAAAATATCTTGCAACTTGAAGGTATACACTGAAGTGGAATATTTCAAACAAAGATGCTATTATTGAAATCTTCGTACGAAGATTATTTGAAATTGTTTATATTCAAACAGTAGGTAACATTTTTTGATGTTCGATTAGTCAGGTCGCCGTAGCTACTAAAACTAGGTAAAATAATGATTTCATGAACTTGAAGATAGCATTCCAGCAGTGGGAGAATCCTAAAAAGATCATGCTGTAGAATTTCAAAATAAACAGCGGTATCACAAGTTACCCTCATTTGAAATAATAAAAACCGGAAATGTCTTTTTTAATTAATAAAATGGATAAAGTTTTTGAAATTATTTTTCAACATCAGAAACCAACAATTCCTCCTAAAGTATGATCTTAACATAAAATTAGAAAC
This sequence comes from Cryptolaemus montrouzieri, assembly GCA_013387265.2. Lineage (NCBI taxonomy): Eukaryota > Metazoa > Arthropoda > Insecta > Coleoptera > Coccinellidae > Cryptolaemus > Cryptolaemus montrouzieri. Next base: position 36,934,121 of record JABFTP020000103.1, read on the forward strand.
TTTGTAATAGCTGTTCTACTTAGCAATAGCATATTACACAGGAATGTTTTTCAAAGTTTAATCTAGAATTCAAAAATTGAGTATTATACAACCGATTTCATTTTAAAAGTTAAACTGATAATTTCTATTACAACATGATTTCCGCCATCTATGAAATATTTCTGCCGGGATGGCCCCATCTGTATTCATAATTTTTCAAATTTTTCAACAAATTGTTTTTCCTATATGAGACACTCTGTATAGTCGTTCCATATAATCATCATTGAGCTTAAAAATGGGAACAGACATATCTACATTGGTATAAGTTTTGCTAACTGATTTATATCATCAATCGTTTGTGATTTTTTTTTCAAATTAAAATCAGTGAATGTTTGAAATGATTCGACAACCTGATATTTTCAAGGTTAGAAAGAATTCCATATAAAACTTGTGGGTTGAATTTTGAAGTTGTTTGTTTGTTTCGTCTTTAAACAATGTGCTCGGGAACTTAGCCCATTTACACAGTGGACCTACAGCTTATAGTGGATTCCGAACCACTCTCCTAGACCGTGCAATGATAACTGCCACCACAAGGATTAAGTTATCTGGTCTTCGGAAGTTTATGCCCTCTTTGGACGACTTTTCCAAGTACGATAATTTTTGTTTAAGGACAACATCCATAACTTGAATCCGGATTCGAATCAGGGGCCTCGGCTAAGCATATTCCTACATACTTGCTCACTAACCGTGCAGCTACCGAGGCGGTTAAATTTTGAAGTTAATATTAAAACTTCATCAGAAAATAATAGCAACCATATTCGTCCTGAAACTACATACAGCAAAATAACATATAACCAAAAATATTATACTCGGTTAATTCAAAACTTCAATATAACTCAATGATATAATAGTTAAGAAAAACAGCAAAGTGATTTTCTAGTTCGTCCTGCTATAGAAAGGCGTTTTTAATGTTTCAAACTACTTTTCTTAATTTTTAGTTAACTAGATATTTATTTCTACTACAGAGAATTAATATAACAACATCCTGCATTATTACTGATGTTTTAAGTTTGTTCCTATCGTTATTAAAGGCAACTGTTGGTTTCTGGTGAAAGTTATTTTCTGAATTTTGTGTCGCATATTGGAAAACCTTATGAAATTATTGTATAGTCATCAGTCCTTGGTATGTGTATATATGTATACTTAATCTGATATCTTGAATTCCGAATTAAGATTTCTTTTTACTGCAGAAGTTATATGACTATTAGATACTTACCTTATCATCTAGCTAAGCATTTCCATTATGAGGACAAAAATTCGATCCAACAATAAGTTGGAAAACCGAAAAGCTGTTTTTGTGCCTTTCAAGGAATTTAACCCAAACATATTTCCTAGAATCTTTCAGCTATGGCATTTCAGAATATCCTCATTCCTATGCATTGAAGGAATTATGAGCATGGATAAAATTCGTTCAAGTCGATGCATCCTATTCATGTCATAAATTGAGGAGATGAATTCTTTTTATTTTTCAAGATAAAAAAACCCTTAAAATATAAGTCGAAAATGCTTTGTTTCAAGATATGAGATGTCAAAAGATTCGAGGTTCTCTTACTTTGCTCCCAATAGCAACTAGACACTAGGCAAACCAAAATCTTTTATACCGGATGATAATTTTCCTATGTTATGCCTCCCTTTCAACTTCAACTTGCACATAAAAAAATTTAAAACATTAAACAGAGGTATTATCCAGGGAAATATTCAAAACAAAAAAGTTAAAAGATAAAAAAACAACCAACGAAACAATCACCAGTTACCCTTACACACGTTTAGCTCGTCTAGTGATGTGAATTTTAATAGGTAACTCTTGTATCAAATTTGGACGGAATATTGAAAATGTACCGCCTTTTGAGACAAAAACTAACAACTAACTAACTAAAACTAAATTTTTTTAATTCAAAAACCTGTATCTCGGAAACAAAGCATTTACAGAAAATTTTTCTTTAAATCATGCAAGCATTGCCCTCCTTGACTTATGACAATAGTATTTGGCTCCGATTCTGTCGCACTCTAGATCCTTTTGCGGGCATATAAAGAAATCGGCTTACTTAATATTCTTTCTCCTAAACATTGCTAACTTAGCTCATTAAGATACGATGTAATGAGAGAAGACTAGCTAGTTTTAGTAAAATCTCTTGGTTACTGTAAATTCGGGCTTCTAGCTTCCTCAACAAAATTAAAGGGGAATCGGAAATAGCGACATGTTTGGAGAAAAAAATACTACGGCTGCACTATCGCTCGATTTGGTGGAGGCACATCCATATCTCCTTAGCTCTTAGACCATGTAGGCGATTTCAAGATCGAGTAAAAAATTAACAAAGCTTATACATTAAAAGAGTGATTATCTTATTTCTACTATTGCCCCTCTTGAGTAGCAGTTTTCTCACAGCTAGCGTTGATCTGAAAGCTATGAGAGTATTATGATGTATTTGTGTAAAATGGTGGATGCGCTCGAAACGGACTCGAAATTCGAGAGAAGAGCGTTTCGCAATCGTCAGTATTTAATTGAACCTATCTACATAACAGAACTCATTTAAATATTTCTTGTTGAAACTAAATTGCTTTAATGAACATGTACCCTCCCAGCCACAAAGATTTCTTGTAAAAAAACAGAAGTGGACTCTACATAATATAGATCTTATGTTTGCTCAGTAATCTATGACAGAAAATCGATTATGATCATGTGTCACTTTTTTGAAGCACTATTCCATCTAAGATATGTGTATTTATCAACAGAATTCAGTTATCAGCCATAACCATTTTGATTTAATATGATTGCTCTCGACTTATTTGAATCTACTATGGCCAGGAGGCTCCAAAAAAAAAAGCGAAAGTATATCATTACCTACTTATACCCATGATATATTCTAAAACATGGATGCAAACAAAGACCAGGAAAACCTGGACATGACGGGCAACCGAAAACAGTTTCTTTTCTCTTTTTTAAAGTTGCACTGCACTCCTTGCAACGTTTTCTCATTGTCTCGTTCTTTACATTTTTAGGTAGGTTATGCGGGAGGTGTATGTGATCTTGTGGTTTTTTTGGGGCAGGACCCCTAGAAGTTAATGGCTCATTTTCAGCCATCTCTGAAAGGAAAGTAAAAGTGAAAAAAGCATACACGTGGTTGTGCGATTTATTGTTATACTACACCGTAAAAAAAACGGCCAGCTTAAAATTTCTAGATTTTTGAATGTTGTCTAGTCGATTTACATTTTCTTCGTATGCCAAACCAAATAGATTATTTTTATTCTAAAATAATTCCAAAACAAAAAAAAACTGAACAGTGAAACATACAGAATAAGGAACTGAAATTGGAATTGCAATAAATTTCGGTTTGATACAATTTGTTTATAAACAAAATTACTTTTTTCTACTATTCTCTTTATTTCTATTGGTCTGAATGACCTCGTTTTCGTAGTTACTACAAACAAAACATATGAGTCCTGCCTTTCCATTGTAAAAGTCGTAGCGTGCTGTTAATCCAAGTCTTTTTTGTGATCGAAGTTGGCTATCTTTCTTTTACAATATAAAGGTAATTATAATCAGTACAGGAGTTCACACTAGTGACTGTAAGACACAGTGGACGTATTAAAGTTTAAGAATTATCTTACATGGAGTTAACACGTATTCAAATATACGTATAGCTTCCAAAATAATTGCCAAATTGACTTGAAACTTCCTGTATGTGTACTTAAATATATGAATACGAAATTGATTTTAAAAAGTATTTTTGAAAAATTCTAACTAGATATAACCTTTAACGGCAATTTACCAATATAGAGCAATTTTTTCTAATATTCAGAGTAAAAAAATAGCTATAGCGATTCATTGACATGACTTGCCAGTAGTAAGAAAACTGACCGGTTGATTTATGAAAACGCTAAAATGAAAATCAACAATTCAGTTAGTTTTTATATTTTTCAATTTGTGACAAATGAATTTGGAGAAATCTTTAGCCAGTAATGGATTAAATGAAATTAAAGAAAAGAATCCCATTCGTCCTTCAAATTGTTTTTTAATTTTAGCGCGAAAAAACGTAGTAAGCTAACCCTCCGGTTCCACAGGCAATTTTTTTCAATGCAATCAACGTGTTAATTCACATACATAAAAACTTGAACTGCTTGAAATGAAAAAGTAAACCAAAAATATGAATTTATAAATGACTCGATTGCCTAACTGACTTAGGAACAAGGCATTAAAAAGTTAGATTTACTATGAAGCATTTAATAGTTCATGATTACAAATTCCACTTTTAATATATCCAGATGAACTCTTCATAATGTTGAAGTAGCAATCAGCAGCTCAGTTTACCTCTTCCATGTATCTAGTCACTACAAGCATATCTCCCTTTCGAAAATTGTTCCTCCAATAGTGATCATTCTCAAATTTATAACAAAGCTCATCTTTATCAAATGCTGATTTGATTTGAAATTTAAATTCATTTTTTTTCAATGAAAATCTGATTTTTATAACATCAAGTTAGAAAAAGACATTAATTCGGATGCTTTAAGCTCTAGGTAACATTGAAATTAAATGGTCTGTACTACAATCTTCAAATGTTCATTTTGCCTCACTCTTTCATGTTTAAAATGTAAAAATCTTAGTTTGGATGCTCGTCTCTACATAAGTACTTACCTTATAAAATCTTAATTCTCCTATCCAGTTAGCTGTCTATTCTCCATCTCTGTATATATTTCTTCTTTTGTGATTCATGAGGAAAATTTTTTAGTTGCTCAAGGCAGATATGTTGTCATTAATTTACAGTTTGAAGGATGCAAAACTTTTTATTTTGTTACATCTATCTCCTACCAACTTATTGATATATCCTATTTGGATATACATATCTGGAGTTAGCAGGATTAAAATTTTAACATGTTACATTTAAAATACAATTTCTTCTTCAATCTAACAAAATTTTTGTCGATTTTGAATTAAAAGAATCCATTGAATCATGAAAAAGTATTTCTTAATTTTTCAAGATTTAGGTACTTTTTTCTTTTAGAAATATCTACCAGTTTGATGAGATACAGATTGACCTTATTAAAACTGTTAATACTAATAAAATACAATTCTTTCAGTGTACGTACAAGTATAAAAAATATTTTACTGCAACTGTGGAGTGTTCTATGTCTCGAAAAAGGAGGACGTACTATTTAGCTTCAGAAAGCCATTAGGTACAGAAATCGAATTATATTAATAAGGGAACACTGTTGAAGGAATAGGCAGAGTATATAATCACTAATTCCAAATATCAGTATTGAGAAACCAACCCCTACTATTCGCTTTTTGTTGGCATTATCATGAGGGTGATGTAATGCAAGAATATCATCGTTTTCTAATCATGCCAGCATAACTAGCGAAACGAAAGTCGGGAGTTTTCCTTAAAAACATTTACGATCACGCATTTAGGTGTAATAAACAAAGTTTTTAGTATTAAAACTTCAGAATCCCTGATATATTCCATATAGCATGCATCATCTGGAGGGAATTTTTTGGCAAGATACTATCAATAGACCAACCACTTTATATATCTTGATAGACAGTATAAGATTTCGAAGAATAATTAATATCTGCCAAAAATCACATTAATTTAATTCCATAAATTCATCAAAGATTATTGCAAAATTCAACCTTCCGTTGGATGTTAAATATATCTCACTGAAGAAGCTAGTTCTCTGATCTACTAATAATAATTATCGTCAAGCAGAGCCACAATAGGGGTACAATTTAATCGGATGTTATGTATAGGGGCAACAGACTGCAATTTCGCTATCGTTCAAACTAGTCAGCGTTGCAACACTTCACAACATCAAACCAGATTGCCATCAACTCGTTGAAAGGTAGCGAGTACACGTTATGTATACATGGTGGCGTGGCGTCCTCCCGAACCGACAAGAAAGCCTACCCGGGCCACCTGGGAAATGATAAAAACAAAAAGTAGATGAAAAAGAAGAGAACCTTAAATGAGGGGTTATTTAACATACTACGGATGATTGAATATTGCTCCCTGAATAAGTTTTCAATATTTACACAACATAACGCTTTATCTGATATTGAGATTATGTCATAAATTACTCATCCAGGATAGATTTCAAGTAGAGATCTTTCAAGAATATCAACCAAAATAGGAACGACTTGCCCTCCTCCACCCGGTGTTGAATGCATAAAAACAATATTTATATCTCCACAATGACCTGGTATGACAGGAACCTAACATAGCTCTATCATACTAAGGACCATCCATTGTCAATAAATATTATTTCAAGCATCTTATCCACCGCCAAGTCACATGACCAACCTATTAAGTGTTGAGTAGCATTTGAAAAATGAACTCAAAACTTTTGAAAATAAATATTTACAAAGTTTACAAACTAGGCGCCTAGTCATGCATAAGATCATACAAATATGGTCTATTCTATTACATGCATTGAATACTAAAAACACATTACACAAAAATCAGAATTAACAATAAAAAAAATTAAAAGAGAAGCGAATTTCGAAATTTTATATATTATTATAGTAAGATAGTAATATGCTATCTTACAAAAATATAAATATATAGAAGAAACCTCATATCCAACAAACATTGGAAAATACTGATAAACTATTAAGACATTCAAATAAAGATGATAGACTGAACAATCTTCTCTTCATTATATAAGCACAATATTACACATATCTTGAAAACAACAAGAATTGTGCATATGTACTGGAACAATGTCCATATACTATATTCTCCCACCAAAAAATAGGATCATACTTTATTAGAATGCAGAAGAAATAGTTAATAACACATCAACTGAAATATTTCAGTTAATAAAGAAAAAACTTCAATCCAGCATTCAATTCAAAGTATGACCTAAGCACCTTATCCACTGTTTTCACTTGACTATCACTGAAACTTTCACTAATCAATGTATGAAAAACATGTGAAATATTTCAAAAAATAACTCACATATATATGAACATTCAAAGAAGCAACTCTCCAAATTTCAATTGAACTTTGGAAGTAAAACTAAAATAATCAATGAAACACAAAAAAAACAATAACGAAATACTCAGAAACAGGAGCCACTTGCTTTGGAAAAATAGTTTTCATAACTGAATGCTTTCCAGAAATTTAACTTTATTTTTACTTAATTACTTGATTGACCATTCATTGAAAGAATAACGAACATGCTACTCAACTGGACAGAGAATTGCAAGATGGATTTTCTAGAGATTAGACAGAATTTATTTTAAAATGAGTATATTTTTGAGAAATTCTCTACAAATCCTTCTTGCTTGAAATGAATATGAATACGTAACTCGTTTATGAAAATATTGAAATTAAGAAGCAAGATTCATTGAAATGTACCAGAATTAGAGATTTTGAGAATTACAATTTTGTACACACATAACTTTCAAAGTTGCCAATTTCATATTCCACCATTACATGAATTTCACCTTATTGAAAACTTCAGAAGCTTATCAGTAGCAATTTCATCAAATACTTCATACCAATGACAAAAAATGCCATTGATAAAAAACTGGATAAATTCAAAAATTCCATCACCCAATCAAGAACTGATTGGTCTACATCAAGAAAATACAGGTAATTAACAACTGTTAATTACTTGAAGACAAGAGAAGACCAAGATAATGTTAATTGTAGTGATTTAAAATTTTGAATTCATTCCTTCAGAGTATCCATGGAATTATGCAACGTTTTTAAGCCACAAGAATTTTTCAAAAGTGACAAGATCAATTCAAGTTCAAATATTAATGAATGACAGAATTATCACTCTCATATATTTCGTAACAGAGTTACATTAACTGTAGAATCAAGATGATTTAATAACAAAATATTGCCACTACATCAATAACATGATTCTAAAATTGATGAAAGAAATAACTCGTGTTTCAAATATATTCAAGTCTTAAGACAAATGAAAGAAAATATATGTACAGAATTGATTTAAGAAAAAAGAAAATAGTTCCGATGAAGGAGAATAACTTAACTTTCGCATTTGCCTATATATTGATGTTATTAATCAATTGATTTGATGCTTTTATCTTCAGTGCAATGTTCAACTGTGGACTAAATACATAAGAATCATCGAAAGATAATATTAGATCCCGATTTTCATTCTGAGCAGTCGCATTTAGAAAAAATCGACTTAAAATCCTATAAACGCGGAATTATGAACAGTCAACCTGTGGCGCCATTTTAAACTTCTTATCCTGGTTCTGAGATTTCATAAGTGCATCGAGTTTACAAAATATTGCAATTACTTTCGTCATTTATATCTTGGGAAATTCAATACTGAAATTTTTTTCTTCGGTAAAACTGAGATAAAGATAGTTTAGACAAACAGTAAAGTGATAAAAAAAAAACAAAACAAAAGCCGAGAGTGATTATTTTATTTCATCGAGTTAGTTGCCTTCTATCATTGTTGGATGACTTCTTAGTAATTGAAAATTATTTTACACTCGAATTCAACCTGCTAAAAGAACGTGTGATTCAGTTTGTGAAATTATTTGTTTTCTGAATTTTTAGTGTCAGATGTTGGAACAACTTTATCCAATCATTGTATGGTCATTGGTTCTTAATCATTATGCTTAGTTTCAATTATAAGTAAAAGCATTGTAAAATAAAGCAATTCCCCTGTCCTTTGCTTCAATGCAATTTACAAAAAGTACTAAAACGAGGGACTGAGTATGTTGACTATCAAAATAGTCTCATTGCAGCAATTTTCATGATGTTCATGTATAATTTCTATGAAAAACTATCTCATTTCTGGGTACCACTTAGAGAATCTCATTTATTATTGGCGCTAGGGAAATGAGGTACTTTCTAGAGACGAATTCATACAGCCAATCAGATTTTCCCAAACATCTGTGGCTTCTTAGCTATTAACAAATTTTGAAATTCTCGAATTCGTCTTAGTGAGATATAATAGTTAGAAAAAATGAACACCCCTTCTTGTAACTTATTTCGAAACAAACTCATTGGCGAAAAAAATATTTTAGCTTTAGCTTTTGATTCACAAGTTTTTTCAAAATTCTCAAATTTACAATATTTCATTAATTATCAGTATCTCCGTTATTATTGAAGTTACATCGAAAATATTTTCACATTACGCAGTTTGAGAGTGGGATGCACAACCAAAATTGTTTTTGTTCAACGATTTTTTCCAGTTAAACTGCAAATCTTCAATATTATCTTGAAAAGAGGCAATCTCATAAAACTATTTTGCAGAGAGAAAACAATCTCATTAGTAGCAGTTCATGCAAAATATCATCTTCGGAGAAAAACAACTCTTGTTAGATAGAAGCTGCCAATTCATCAATCTCTAGCCGGCTAAATAGAAAGAAGAAGACACGCAATAGTGTCTTGAATAGCTTATTTAGCTCTGTTTTATGATAATGCTATCTATTCTCATGATCTATGTCACTGACACAGAACAAAAACGGTGCAGGCAATCTTGATATCAGCCTTCTATAAACAATTCTAATATTTCCAGTTTTTCGAAATAAGGTACCTATCCAAATATTATATGAACATCTATGCTTTGGAAATGGAAGAATTATCATCTTATAAGTCAAAGCCGCCTATGATTTACTTAAATAAAAAAAAGCGAGTTTGAATATTGAGTCAAGAACCGTTCGGCGTGGAAAATAGCTGCATGCCACTGCATTCTACTCCGAAAAAGGTTTACATTTTACCAAAAAATTTTTAATGTTACGTCTACAACAACCAAGATTTCGATAATCGATGAAGTATCGAAAATTCGGGAATTGTAACTCGAAACCAAAGGCGACACAGGAAATGATTTCTCGCCAATGAATTTGTCTGTAAAATAAGGAGATCTAAGATGGGATGTGACGAACAAAAGCATCGAAATTTGCCTACCTTGTGTATGTGGTCCGACTGCTAAATTGTCACATTCAACTGTATATTATCTTTCAAGCAAAGTCCTAAATCAAAGAAAGCTAGATATTTTCAATCTTCAAACTTTCTTATTTTTCATTTATGTTCCAAAGTATTTGTATGAATATTATTCGTTCAAAACCTTTCCTACATTATCCACAATTTTAGTAAAACTTGTTTTGCCCTCAATCAAATATAGGCTTATCGATCCTTTGTGAACTATTCTTGAATCAAATTTTCAGGAATCAGTAGAACCAAACGCTTTACTACCTAATTAACTCCAACCTCAACCAACATTGCAATATTTTGTGAACTCATAATTTGAAGGCGTCATAAACTACACCTACCTTGTCCTTCGCCAGATCCTTCCGCGCTCGTGCCCGCTTGCGGTTCCTCCTCATTACCTTCCATCATTGAATAATCTTCCGTATCGTCGCCAACAGTATCGTCCAAACTTTCGCCGCCAAATTGCTCGTCGTCGTCCTGTATACTAATCGATTGCGTTTGGTCGTACGGTTCCATTTTGAATTGTACGACCTCGCTTGGCGTACTACTTATGGGCTCAGTTTTTGTTACTACATTACTAGGGGTTACTACTTCGCTTGTAGATGAGCTTAATCGTTGCCTTTTCGGCGCCGATACTACGGGGGCGGGTGGGGGTAATTTTTTTGGTCTGGGCACGGATGGGCTTGGCTTGTACTCTGGCTTATAGTCGTCGACTAGTTGTTGAACTGATTTCTCATGGTCTGACTCATTGTCGGCGGCTCCCTATGAAATAGATGAAAATTCTGCTTTGTATATGAAAATATTAAAAATATTATTACAATATCTTTTAATCGTTTCTTGAACTTTACATTACCAACTTTTGGAAAAGATGGGGATCTATTGAAAACTTTCACTGCATAAAGGGAATGGCGAATGAGAAAAAACACAAGTTCTATGGCAGGATCAGTCATTGGCTTGACTTTAATATGTATTGAATCACTATGTATTAAATGTTAATTAAAAATTACTAATGTCTGTTGAAAACCTATTTAATGATTCTGAATACAAGACGAATATGGTTAATTTTTCTCTTCAATATCCTATGATTTTTGTAGATCTTTTCATAGATTCTCAACTTTTGTAAAACGATGTTCCCTCTGAAATTTCCGAATTCTATGTACCCGTTAAGAATAACTTGATGGGTAAATCCAATTCAAGATTAAAACATTGTAAGCCAGGCAATTTCATTCCAATTCCCTGTCAATATTGAATGTGATGAACACCAATTCTAAGACTAAATATATTCAAATTCAACTAAATTTTATGAATTTTTTCACTATTTTCCTTACACAGGGGCAAATCAAATTTTTCAATAGAGCCTCCACCTTTGAACCAGTCATTAAATCAGTTACCTCGTTACACAAACAACATGAAATTACAAAATTATTGATGTAGAAGTCTCTCTAACCATTTGGTGAGATATTATTACCAAAGAATTAAACAATTGAAGAAAAATACTAGGCTCAAGTTTAACAAAACATAATGATTAAAAATATGTTAGAAATGTTTTGTGTTTTATCACATTTTCAAAAACTAAGATTAAATTAAAATATTATGTCATTTATACCTAAGAAACAAATGAGATGTCAGGACAAATGGACATCGAGTTTGTCCTTAGTTATTCAGAGATTATATTCGTAAGCTGATGGAATTTCTATGAATTCTAATAAATCTAATCGCTTACTTCGCTTACCTGAATGTTCTATTCAGGTTTTAGAAAACCTAAGAAATGATTTTCATTGTACAATATTCTGGAAACCAGTAATCAATTTATTATGAATTTTTGATTTTTATGCTCATCTACCCTAATTTTATATTAACAATCAGTTTGAATAAAAAGCACGACTATCATTACAATATAATTTCTATACACGCTTTTCACCAGTATATCAAGTCAACCTTAATTATAGACCAAGAGTGTTGATTTTTCTTATTCATACATATTGTGTTGATTTTAATGTTGTGATAGATTACACAAGTTAGTACTTCTCTGTGAAACATAATGATCTAATATCTTATTGTTTCGTGAAATCATAAAATCATTTCTTAGATTTCACAACAACCCAAATTTTACATTCAAGTAACCAAAGTAAGAGAGTTATTAGAATTCATAGAAATTTCATCAGCTCACAATCATAATCTACCAATAACAAAGGACCAGCTTGATTGTTGTTTGTCCCCACTTCTTTCATTTGTCTGTTAGGTATAAACGACATTAAAATTGTAATATTTTAATCGATAATTCTTGAAAATGGGATAAAACCGAAACATATGATGAGTATATTTTCTCATGAAACTAAAGTGCTTTTTCTTTAATTGTTCAATTATTCACAAAATTGTTGTTCCAAAGGATTAATGTATATAGGGTGATTCTTTTAAGTAGACTTCTCATAGTCGTAGAACTCTGAAATTTTACAGTTCGATTAAACTGAAGATTTACTGAAACCTTATTATTTCAAATGGCATAGTGTATTTTTCAATTTCAACAAATTCATGTAACATCTCTTTCATCTTAAATTTACTGAAGAGAAAATTTTTCGAAAATATTCAAAATTTCAGGAAGGAACTTGAAATAAGTTACTTCAATTCTATTGAAGTTTTTTTTACTCAATCAACAGAGTGGTTAATTGAGAATGTCAAACCTAGGATTTTTTACGATACAGGTGTTCGAAAATCAACCACTAATTTGACTAACTGAACATCAAAATCTCCGTTTTTTCAGAATTGACCTTTTTTTTGACATCATTAGATCCCTATTTAAAAATACCATTGAACTGTATCAGCTGTCCCTATATGTTCAGAATTTATTTAGGCATAAGAAAACAATACAGCTCAATTCCATGTTGTATAGAGTTCAAATGATGTGAAGAAATAATTTGGACAACAAAGTCTGGGTGAATAGCTCGAAAGCTGAGCCCATCCTGTGTTCCTGGATAGAGGGGGTAATAGCTACCAGGAGCCAAGGGAGAAGCGAAGAAAGAAGAAGAATGATGTGAAGAAAAATGTCACACTTTGTTGCATTTGAAAACAAAGTTTTTGATGTTCAAAGTTAGCCCTTAGTGTGAGATTTTCAAACCTCTTATGAAGTAACTCAAGCCACTTTTTCGTAAACTTGAGGTGTAACATGTGTTGAGAAAAGTTGTTTAAAATATTAATCTTTTCAAAGTGAAAAATAAAAAAACCCATAACCCCCTCAGAAATAACAAAGTATCAGTCAAATTCCGGTTAAAAGTGCCTCAATTGTAAAAATATTTTCCACAAATTTTTTAGCACAACTTGAGAAGACATGCAAGATTTCAGAGTTTTAAGTCTACTAGAAATCAAAAATATTCCAAAAGTCCACTCAAAAGAATCACCCTGTACAAGGTATCATTGAATACTAACAATTATTCCAAAATTCCCAAAAATTACACTGATGGAATTGAAGAATCCTTTTCCCATACAAATTTTCTTAAAACAATACTTTAGTCAATACAGTTGTCATTCAATTATGTTTTATTCCAAAGTAATACATTAGTAAATACCTATCAGAAAAAACAGAATCAAGTGAACAAAATATTATACACTGAATATGTTTTGAGATAATCCCATTTTCACATGGGATTATATATTAAACCATATTTCTAGTTTCCTGATATTCAGGAAGATTCTAAAATTTTCAATTTAACAAGTATCAGCAATTTCTCAATAGAACATAAATGTCCTTTATCATTATTACAGTTATTACAAAATACAACATACATTTTGAAAGATTCATTTTTAACAGGCATTCAGTTCAAGAAACAAAATGTTGAAATGAATTTCTTATTACCACTTACATTGCCATCACCAGTGAGTCCTTTGATTTGCAAGGCCTCGGCAGTCTTTATAAATGTAGTTAAATTTTCTTGACTAACTTGCACCTCTCCTTGGTACATAAACTGTAATAAGTCACTTAAGGCTACGTAGGAAACATCTTTCATAAACACTATGGGATGCTGACACGGATTTGATTTGAAAAGTTCTTTGAAATAAGGACTACAAACGGAAAGCACCATTTTATGGGCCTTGAGGTACTTGCCCTCTACGGCTAGCGTCACATCTACTAAGTCTTCGCTCTCTAATAATGAGTTCATACCAGAACTCATATTCTTATGGAAATTATCCCAACAAAGGGAGAATTGTTCCGACGCCATGGTCGGTTTCTGAAACAAAACAGTTCTAAATATACGAATTGAAATGTCTGTATCAAAAATGACGCCGTAATGGCGGCTTCATAAAGGAATTCGGTGTATGGAGTAGAATGAAATTTCGGTATACAAATTAATCTAACCTTGTGGAAAACACCCTCCTGGAAAATGATTTGGTAGCTGCGGTGTTTGAAGAAACTTTGGGGGCCAAAGGTAAGAAAAAAAGCACGATAATTTCTTTAAATTTTAGACGCCCAGCACAACTTATAACGTAACAGGATCGCTAACAAAATTGCGACGCAATAAAGTATCGAGTCGACTCGACCGACTCGATCGTCGATAGTCGATTTTAGCCGAAAGGAAGCATCATAGATGTAGCTTCGGTGCGAAGTAATAAAATGTTGCCAGATAAAAGTAAATTTCCCCAAAAACATTAAAATAAAATATGAACTGATTTAGATAGTTGCAATTTGAATAGTACAGATCATTGATGAGGCATGTAACATATTCAACCACCCATTAAAACCGTATTCTTCCTAGAAATACAATATACGAAAATATCAAAATTATTCGTCAAATCTTGTACATACATTATGAAATATCTAGATCAAAATGTCGAATCTGTGATGTAATATGTATATATGGATGTTTCGACATTGGGAAACAATAATTTCTATCTTTCTAACCTAATGTAGGGAAAAATAACCTTTGTTTATAGTACCGAATTTCAATGAATTGTCTGTACCTCTCTCTTTTATAGTAATGCTACGAGATAGACATTAAATCGAGAAACTAACCCTTTTGGTGGTCAAAACTTTTAGCTTTTTTCTTCTAACAACTTTTATCTTATAATTTAGTATTTTAAATAACCTTTATTTATAGTACCGAATTTCAATAAATTATCTGTACCTCTCTCTTTTATAGTAAAGCTACGAGATAGACATTGAACTTGAGAAACTAACCCTTTTAGTGGTCAAAACATTTAGCTTTGTTTTCTCCTAATAACTTTTATCTTATAATTTAGTGTTTTTCATATTTTATATGGCAACAAGGCATTAAAATGCATAATGCATATTCCTAAAAAGTTACATATAATTGGTCGATTCCATTGTGCTACATAATGAGCGTCTGTAGTGGTACCAACTTGAGAAAAGAAACAGCAGCAATATTTAATACAAATTACGTTCAATACATCATAATATTTATTAAATTCTTGAGATAATAGATTTTCGTTAGAAATTTTACATTTACAGCGTTTTATTTGCAGCAAATTTGATGTTACAATTCATAATATTTTCGAGATTCCATGGTTATTGGTATTGATTTTACCGGTAAAGTTGGTATCGCTGTTTTTATATATCGCTGTGCCTTCAGAATTGACGCTTGCGTAGTCATTTATAAACAGAAATGGCGGTGAAAAATTATTTCTATTTTCCCGCTCAACTTAACGAACGTCATACAAACAAAGTCCGTTTTAAATGGAAAAGTTAGATCGATTTATAAAGTTAGGAACGGCAGGTGAAGGTACTTATGGTGTAGTATATAAGGCCAAAAACAAACTTACTGGTAAAAATGTTGCCCTGAAGCGCATCAAGTTAGAAAAGTAAGTAATTTTACAATACAGCTCTATACATAATTGCTTGAGGAAGCATATAATTGTGCTTTTTGTGGTTTGTTTCCGTTTTTGGAAGTGGTGAGTTCAGCTATAAAATTGGAGTATGCAGAATTTTCTATAACAATCAAGTCAGCTTTTCATTCTTATACTAATACGTCTCGAATATGAGCAGAAACTTGTGGGGCATTACGTACTTTAAATCGTAGCACCACATGATTCAGCTTATATTTGAGCCTTATGCGCCAATTAACAAAGGGACTTCTACCTTCGAGAGGTTTTTCAGACAGAATTCCTATTCTTTTGCTTTGCTTCATAAACTTGGTTATTTATTCAATAGCTGTTGGTACTTTGGTGTCTGGTGTATATAGCATAATCATTATTGTTTTATCTATGATGCTTCATGTTATTCATATTAACAAATTGCAGTACTAAGAACATTACATGTTGAAGTATTGCAGATAATCACGTAAGAACACTTCTTGTAAATGATTACTTGATAACGGAAAGAAGTCAGAGTAAAATGACAGGCGTACACTCAAAAATATTGGTCTTCTCATGACGATAGAGATTCAAGGGATATAATCATGCCTTTCAGAGCTTTTCGAAATTTTATTGTTGGAAAGATATTCAGAATCTTTTTGGAAAAATATGTTGATCTGAAGTAGAATTTTATTAAATATTGTTGCCTCTAGTCCTCTATCGTAGTTATGAAAAGAAAAAATTATTATTTATTGAGACTGCAATAAAACCAATGACTTCATTTTACTCAATTGTAATATACTTTATGTATTTCAATACTGATATTTGTTTTACTAATATACCATGCATTTCTTCATCGACTGTACAAGATCTGTTAGATAAATATTCATATCTATACATCTTGTTTAATTATTGAAAAAACTTAAGAGGTAAGTTTTGCACTATTAAAATGCAACCAACCAGAATATTCTCTATAGTAAGTTACGAAGTTCTAAATATAGAAATCAAAATTCATAGAAGCTTTGGAAGAATATAATCACAATTGATAAATTAAAATTATTTTGAATTGAATTAATTTTTTATTTTTCATCTTGAAAATATATCAAATTCAAAAGTTTCAGTTTTTAAATGTGACATTAGAATTAGAAGACAATAGGGAGGCTGATGAGCAGTCCCATCCAAAAACACCAGGAGAGAATGAACTCTTCCTGCACAAAAAGAATAGAGAGAAGCAGTCGCATCCAAAACACCAGGAGAGAATGAATTCTTCCTGCACAAAAAGAATAGAGAGAAGAAGACTAATCTGAAACATAGACCCACTCCAATCAAAGGAAATAAAATAAGATGCAACTCTTGCCTGATTGTGGCTAGACAATATTCATGGTTATTTGTGTTTGACTAGTCAACTAACACCACTGTTGACGACCTGAAAAAGTATGTAGAAGATAATGGCAAAGAATGGGTATCTGAGAAGTTGAAAACAAGGAAGGATCACTTGTATAATTCCCACCTGCTGGGGGTTAGTCGGGAAGACAAAGTAACTATTCTATCAACCTCATTTTTGCCCACTGGTATAGTTGTTAATGAGTTTTTATAGTTAAGGTCTGTGCTTCAAACCAGATGCTAAATAATGCAAAAACCACTAGACTCAAGATCAACTTCAACGTTCAATCACTCACATCCAAGTCGATCACCCTAGCTATTATGCAAATAAACGCCAGGCTGACATCTTATGCGTTACTGAGCAGTGGCTCCAGGAATTTCAGGCGGACCACATCAAATAATAATATAATAATAATAATAAGGTCTTTATTTCCAACAGGAAAATCCCAATCAAAGGAAATAATAAAAAATAATAACTAAATTACTAATTCATAATTCAAAAGCTCCAGAGCATGTAAGAAACATTGTGAAACCTCAAAGAGATCCACATCATCTGTGCCTCGCCAGGTATATCTCACTGATAGATGTTTGTTTGTTATTTCCGCCTTTCGGCCAATGATACTCCGGGGAATTCTGTCACCTCACTAACCCGGGAATTTTGCCGAACCCCTCTCGTGTCGAGGGAAGGGATCTTTAATGTCCGAGACATCTCTGTTCGACAGGACCGACGGCTTTACTTTTTCGAAAGATGGATACTCAAGCGATTCCCAGAATCCGAAAAATCGCACCGACTTTGTGGGGATTGAACCCAGGTAACTCTGCGCAGGAGACGAGCATCATATCCTCTACGCCACCGAGCCGAAAGAATTAAAGTGTATGTCGCACAAATCAGAATTTGAATTGAAAAGGGTACACATTAACATGATCGGAGACTGCAGGAGCAAGTTGGTTCTTGGGGTAGCCAGATAAAACAGCGGATTAAACCTTGAGTTTGGTCGCGATGTTAGAAAATTGAGATTATATAATATTGGAGGACATCCCACAAGATTATTCAAAGTGTTGTACATAAATTTTAAGGCTAGTATACTTCTTCTCGTCACCAGTGGTATAGCACCAAATCTATGTAGAAAGGATGAATGATCAAATCCTCTAATAGGATAAGAACTATCCCCCCTCCAAACCAAGTATTTATAGAATTTCCTCTGGACATACTCCAAATGATGTTGATGGCAAAAATTAATTGGATGCCAAATGATACATGCCAACTCTAGCTTGCTCCTAACCAAGGCTTGAAAAAGACGAATTAGAGTGAGTGAGCTGGAAAATGTTTTCCATTTCGTACTATTATAAATCCATACAACTTGGAGGCAGAAGTAAGCAGACTATCAATGTGAGGAACAAAGGTTAATTTCTGGTCAAAAATAAGCCCAAAATCTCGTATCTCACTCAAACGACATAAATTGGTTCCATCAATTTGATAATTGAAAAACCCAAGAATTGATTTTTCTAGTAAAGCTCAAAACACTGCACTTTTACACACATTTCGGTCAAGTTGATTGACTTGGCACAAGCGATACAGAGTGGACAGCTTCCTGGAGCTTCAAACAGTCGCTCTCATTATGTATACTTCAATACAATTTCAAGTCATTAAATTGGAGGGCTTCAATATTACAAGCTGATTTTGTAGGGAGCAGTTCAGACACGGGGGTGTATTGGTGGCATCAAAGGAGAAACATGACGCACTGTCTGTTCCAGCACTGCAAACCTATGTAGTTGAAAAAGACATTGAGGTGGCTGGAATAAGATGGTCAAAACTGAATATTGTTGTAATGGCGATATATCGCCCCCTATTAGGAAACTTTGAGATGTTCATCCTGAACCTTGGAGAAATCCTAAATTTTGTAGACATGTATAATAATGACAACTCGATAGTTGCAGGCGACTTCAATGTTAATTTAATATAATAAGAATCTAGAGAATTGCTATGGTTGATCTTTTTTTTTGTAAGAATGTTACCTAAAATATGTGAACCATCCAGGAAAACTGAACACTCACACTTGCATTGACAATATATTTATTTCTAATTCATTGAAATAGTACATCACATCAAGCACAGATGACCCCACCTCTCTGACCCAACACATGTACCTAAAGCATGAGATTGCTCAGCCGGTAATGGGAGAAAAATCTAAGTTTATAAAGTATCGATATATTACGGAAAACGGCATGTACCTGCTACGAGGGGAACTACAATAGCTTGACTGGGTAAGTCTACTTAGGCAAAAAGTGCAAAGGAAGCCTATACTTTCTTTCATGGAGTGCTGATGCAGCTTCTTGATGAATACTACCCTATAAAAGAAAAAAAGATTAAACATAAAAAACGTGATATAATTAGTCAAGAACTTGAAACAACTAAGAATATACTTGATGCACTACAAACTATGCATGTTATTTCTTCGATTCTACGGAGGAGAAAACCAAGAGGTTACTCATCAACTTGAAGGCAAGTAATACCCAGGCCATTTACTATCTAAACATCAACATTGTCCAGGCAATCTCGAGAGAATTAAATGAACCCATCACGATATTGGTGAACAAATGTTTTCAAGGTGATTCTTTCCCATGGAATTGACCAAGGCCAAAATTAAACCCATATTCAAAAAGGGTGAGAAAAATAACTATAATAGCTACAGACCGATTGCCATACTTTCAGTAATCTCGAAAATATTTGAATCCACTGTCAAAAACAGAATTGTAGGATATATGGAAAAAAATGGGTCTTTTCAATAATGCACAACATGGCTATCGAAAAAAACCAAAGTACAGTTACAGCCATCACCAGATTTCTGCAAGGCATTGATAGGGGAGAAAAATGTAGTTGTTGCTATATGATCTCAGCAAAGCTTTCGACACCATATGTCATGAGATTCTCTTGGGGAAGGTGAGAGCAAACGGGTTTCGAGGACTCGTTTTCGATCTCCTGAAATCCTTTCTTAATAACCAGACACAGGTCACGCTCTGGGGACATCATGAATCAGCTCCAACAAAGATGAGGTATGGTGTTCCTGAGGGATCTGTGTTGGGGCACATTTTCTCCTTCATATCAACGACATATAAATGGTGCAACCCACACAGGGATATGTTGTGATGATACTTCCGTGATAATCAGTGGTGAAAAGGAGATGGGAACTTCTGAAAAGATTGTAGAAGTAACAAAGTAAAGACTTGGTTTTCAAGTAACAGGCTAAAGGTGAACGAAGAAAAGATAGAAATACTCAACATCGGAAACAGGGAACCACCGAAATCTGCCAATACCTGGGAATATGGTTGGATTCTAGACTAAGTTTTTCCAAACACATTGACGAGACCTGCAAGAGGCTTTTTAAGTCCATATAAATACTCGGAAGACTGTCAAAAGTGAGTTCAGAGGAGGCAACCGAAATTGCCTACCACGGCTATTTAAACTCTATTATGTCTGATGGCCTTTTGGTGTGGGGAATGGCTTCACAGAGATCTCGCATCTGCACCCTGCAAAAAAAAGCAATATACTAGATTGGTTCGTGTGATTACTGTAAACCGATATTTATCAGAGAAAGTATACTTACTTCAAGCTGCGAATTTATTTATCAAGCTTTGAAACATATTATAAATTGTTGTTGCATTTTATTTCTTATATTGGGAAATGTTATAATTTCGATTTTGTATTGCAAGACCACGGTTGAATAGATCAGTTTCAAACTGGATTCCGCCGAGGAGAAACAAATGAGGGCCTGTTATTATTATTATTATTATATGCACCTGCCTGTGGCCCACATAATAAATTCGTCATATTTGGTTATACCTCTATATAGGAAAAAGATAACCCAGAACCCTGGAGACTACTGGATGGTAAAAATATACAATAAGCTTCCTGCCTACTATAAATGTCTAAGTGTAAATCTACAGTGTAGGACCTGCGGCTGCGGGGAGGCTATTACACCTTTGATGAGTACCTTTCAGAATCGTAGTAATCGTACATCCCTGGCGTCTACTTTGTTTTATCTGCTGAGTCTGCTGTTATTGTTTGGTGCCGGTTCTGTGTTTAGTTTACGTGCTCTACCTTTTAATATACTTACTTTATCTATTTGACGTGTTATGTAGTGCTATTGGTAATGAATGTATTTCAATTTCATTATTCTCTTATAAATTTTACATGAATTAACTACGTATATTATCAAATAATGTTATTGAGAAAGAATGTTAACTTGTAAATTCCAAGATGAATTATTCATATTGATATTGGAAAATTGCATTATTAATACCTATTTCTCAAGTATTGGAATTTATTCTGTGATTAAGTAAATTGTCTATTTGACTTTTGTTTTATCAAAAAATAGGTGCTGTAATAGTAAATAGGTCAATTAAAAAGTATTTACTTTTGGTAACACTATTTTAATGAATTGAAGTTTCTATCAATTCTTCAACAAAGCCAATTATTCTCAGAAGAAATCTGTGCAACAACTATCATTTGCCTACAAAACTGTTAAATTTCCTTCAAAATATTTCAGTTGTAAAATGTTTAAAAACATATAAGGTCAATTCTGGTAAAATTCCAATCATTCTTTAACATTGTTTCCAGTTTAGATAGTTTCAATAAACTCAAAATGATAATTTGTGAAATGAAGAGAAGAAGGATCCGAAGTAAATTCTCTTTTTTAGATATTCCATAGAAGTTTAGGAACTCATATTTTAAATCCTTAGCAGAAATTTGGGATCCTATCATAATGAAGGATCACATACTTACAACTTACGCACTTATCTACTTCGGTCTTATTTATCAGGAAGATCTCAATGTGTTGCTGTAAAAGAGCCTACAACTGGGAAGACACTGCAGTCAAGGATGTTGGTTTATTGATAGGGGGTGCCGCAGGGGTCGCTTTTGGTTTCCCTCCTTTACCTGATTTATACCAATGACTTACCTGGTTGTACAACTGAATTCATGGTCCAATTTACAGACGACACTTCTCTGTTGCTCAACGATCCGGTTTCTCTGGATTCGGAAGTGGACGATGTGGTTATCGATCTTGATGCCTGGTTTTCTTAAAATGAGTTGAAGATGAACAGTCAAAAGACCAAACTTGTCAGGATTGCATATGGAAAAGAACACATACCCATATATCATGGATATAAGACTGCCATGGTTTCATCTAATAGCCTTAAGTTCCTGGGTGTTTCGGTTGACTATCGATTAGATTGGGGTGATCATGTAGACCAACTTGCGAATGATATGGCCAGATATGTGTATGCACTAAGAACACTGTCAGAACTTATGAATGTCTCCACAGCATTTACCGCATACAATGCATATCTTGATAGTAGGCTGAGATACAGGATAGTTAGTTATATGGGGGAATTCATCGGATATCCTGAGGCTCTTTTTGTAGCAAAAGAGATGTATTCGTGGGATTCTTAAGCTGAGCAAAACACAATCATGCGGGGCTCACTTTGTGGAAAGATCAGTGTTAACTGTTGTGAGTCTATATGTTTATGAAGCAATTATGTTTATAGTTAATAATAGAGACCTGTTTGTGGAGACTAAGCGTGAACATGAGCATAACATGAGTGCTAGGAACGATATGAGGCATACTTACCTTCAGAACAACTCTGTTTATGCTTTGGTGAAAATTTATAATCATTCTATGTATTTTATGTTTATGATGACGTGTTCTACAACAATTTATATTTATATGGAACAAATAAATTGATTGATTGATTAATATTATATATAATTGGTAAATTTTGCAAATGCAAGGTATATTCTTATTCCTTCTTATTTGTATAAAGAAAATGAACATCTCTTTGAAGAAAATGATCTTTTCAACCTCCATTAAGCAGCTTGGAGATAAAGAACTATATAATAAATACCACCAAAACACTTAAAATATTCTCACTCTTAGCACATCTTATAAATTCGATCATCATTTGTGGAATTTTTCCCGAAATGGTCAAAAGTGCTATTGTCGTACTTATTCACATAACATTAGCAAACATTATATGAAGAACTTTCCAATCTATTTCCTTCACCTCCAATGTTTGTTGAAATATTCGAAAAGCTCTTGGGAAAAACGCATTTGTTCATTTATTGACGAAAGTCGAGTTACTGTTGAAAAAACGGTATGGACCTAACAATGGCTTTCTTCAATATCATAGATCATGAAGAACTCTGGGCAACTTTGGAACAACTTGGCTACAGAGAACGAGCTTATAAACTAATGAAAAGTTACCTAATGGGAGGACGACGGGAGGTTAGAATTTCCAAAGTTTACATCGAGACTAAGCAAGTTCCTTGTAGTGAGCTCATAATGAACGTCTTGTGTCCAATAATATTTCTACTATACTTTGATGAGTTATTTCTAGTTGGAAGCAAATTTGTCTGAATTCGAAATTTCATTTTCCTTTTTATTTCAAGTTACTGACATAACATTGAATCATGTAAATAATCTTTCAGATTCTATAACAAAGGAGATTCAGAAGGAGTTCCCTCAACTGCTATTAGAGAAATATGTCTTCTGAAAAATTTAAAACATTCCTCGATAGTTGAATTATTAGATGTAATGTACAGTACTGACAAATTGTATTTAGTATTCGAATATCTAGACTTGGACCTCAAAAATATATGGATCACACAAAAATCCCTGAGTAGAGAGCTTATAAGGGTAGGTTGTACAGAATAAATATTGAATATGTTACTGTGTATAAATTCTGATTTTACCATAATTCATTAATCTGAAAATTACTATGTTCTATATTTTTAAATTGAATCAATTCTCGTTGGAAGTGCAAGCATTTTTGAAACATCGCAGCTCTTGTTTTTTCACTTCTACTTTTTATTACTTCTGGTTCTATGCTTATATTGATTTGTTTTTCAGTTTCTTTATAAAATTCCATGCTTAATGTTTCTTGAAAAATATTTTTTTCATTATAAAATTGCATTTTAATGGCCAGAAATGGGCTATAAGCCCATTCAAAAAGTAGTTTGTTTTTCTAAATCGTCTTCCGGAACTGTAGTTGGCAGAGTTCATTGATGTTGTTATTTATAATTATTATTTTATTTTCTATTATCTGTTCATTTAGGTTAACTTTGTATTCATAGCCTGTGGTTTTGGCAAATAATAGTTCTTATTTTTTCTATGGTTACTCAAAATTGTTCAGATTTTTCGACTATTATTCTTCTTCAAAGAGAGATATTACTAGTAGTTTCAGAGTAAATGACATGAAAAAGTGTAAAACTGCATTATTGATACAAGTAATTTTTCGAAAACTTTCATATTTCGTCTATTTCCTCGTGTTTTTGCATAAGCTGTGGTATATTGATGGAAAGCATAGATGTGAATCCAGATGATTTTTCAGACAAACTGAATTTTTGTTACAACTATTCTTTTGTAAAAAGTTCTCCGCCATTGAAACCTGCGAATTACTTTTTCTCGAAAACCTGATTAGCAAAAAAAAATTATTTTAACCGCTTACATATAACCGAACACCTGATTAGCAATAAAAAAAATTATTCAACACTTGCAGGGCTCCAAATGAAAATTATGGAACTAGTAAAGGTTGAATCGAAATAAAAAAAATCATAAAAAACTGCAAAACTGTGTTTACCAAAATTCCGTCGCACTTTCCTTGTATGTACAACAAATATATCTCAGTGAATCTAAAGAATGCATATTTTCAGAGCTACATGAAACAGTTAGTAGAAGGAATGGCCTATTTACATACTCGTACTATATTACATAGAGATTTGAAGCCACAAAATTTATTAATAGATAGAGAAGGACACATTAAATTAGCAGATTTTGGTTTATCAAGGTCATTTTCATTGCCTACTAGAACATATACCCATGAAGTAGTAACAATGTGGTACCGAGCGCCTGAATTATTGCTGGGTTCTAAAATATATTGTACTGGAGTTGATATATGGAGTCTAGGATGCATTTTAGCCGAAATGGTGAGTTATAACTAGCTATATTCATAGTTATACCGAATCGATTACTTTGATAGGAACATCCTTTTTAACACGCTTCCATTAGCTTCACCTGTATTATACATCTATTTATGTATCGGAATTTATGAACATTATTTTAACCCACTTTATAACATCAGATTTAATTGAAACTGCGATAAGGTGATTAAACAAATTTCTACTACAAAAATGCGAGTCGCTTTGTCATACATTTTAGAGGAAGCTGAGTTTTAAAAATAGCAACTTCTGAAATATCATTCATAATTCAATGCAAGCACTTTTTCTTACTTTATTTCCTTCTGAATGTGATACACGTTATGGAAAAGGTCAAGCAGAATTGCAAACTCTTTCTAAAATAAAACAAAAATAAAAAACGAACATACAGAGTTTGAGGAGGACAAAATCACACAACAAAAATTGTTTCACAATAAAAACTCATCTATACCATAAAAACTCTGGACTAGCAAAAAATCAGTGAGTTTCCTCGTAAACTAGATGCGTTAATGTCATTGTCTAGTTTGTTAAATATTTTAACTCCTAAGTACATAGACGACTGTCTGCCTATTCTTTGTCTTAAATTGGGTGGGACAAAGCTATGCTGGTTTTGTGTGTTATAATCGTGATAGTCACCATTACTTTTGTTTCATTACGGTTTTTAGAATCCCTGTAAGTAATAATTCTTAAATCTTTGAAAAGTTCTCGACATGAAGTAGTCTTTGAAACACCTAGCATGCAAAATAAAACCCCATAGCTCAGCCTCGATGCAACCTGAGCATGATACACAGACTTGAGCTGACCTATTGTTAAAACTTTCCTCAAATTCCTTATGATATAACACTTATAGAGTGCACCTTAGATGATACATAGGCGCAATGGTCCTTCCAATTTAGGTTCTCATCTATATGCAGACCCAGGAATTTAGAATAAGGCTTGACAAGCTGAGCATCGTTTAATGATGCACTAATGTCAATTATCCTATTTTGGTTATGAAATACTAAATAGGTGGTCTTCAAAGCATTGATATGTAGTCTGTTCCTGCAGAGCCATTGATATAATAGGTTAGTATTCTGACGAACCTTTGTCTCGATCAAAGCGTCGTCCTCATCCACAACAAGTGCATAGTCAAGAGACACAAGTTGTTGCCCTTTTGCAACCCTACTCAAATCCCAAAAGACACCAACAGGACACAAAACCGATTCCAAACACCTTACAACATCCTCAACAAAAGCGTATGTCGCATCATTTGTTCCAAGTCCCGGTCGAAAACCGAATTGACTGCCTGTCAGAATCTTCTGCCGATCAACAGTAATCGTAAACCTTGGACAAGACCAGTGAAAGTGATATGGGGCGATAATTTTTCATTAACTCGCAATCACCCCTCTTATAGAGAGGTATAACCTTAGATATTTTCAGCCTTTTAATCCCCTGAGACATTTCTTAAGAAGGAAACCTGGAAAATCATCGTAGCCGCTGGCATTTGAAGGCTTTAATCTCCTATCTATTAACGAGAATAGTTCATCCTCAACAAATGGATCAAGAAACATTGCGGTATTTCTGATCTTTGAATTATGGGAGTACCCCTGAACAGAAATTTGGCTTGACAACTCTCTTGGAGCTTCAATGAAAAACTCGTTGAACCTCTGTGCCACATCAGGGGGCATTGGAAATGATACCGTCACCCTGCCTAATCTGTATTTGTGAAACCTGTTTACAGGTTTTGTTACTCTTTGACAATACTCCAAGAAGCTTTATTTTGATTCTTTGCGCAGGCATTCTTATTCTGATAATACTCTCTCTTGGTAGATTCAATCAAGAGTGAGTGTTGTCTTTTTGAGGCAAGATAAATTTTCTTGAACTCATGTAATTGCTTCGATAAAATGTACAACTCCCTGAGTTCCTTACTTGAACTTTTAGCAACATCGTCCACCCAACCACAAGAGAATATCGTAGAAGGCGCTAAAATCATCATTTGCATCTTTCAGTTTATACGCACTTGCCTTCCATTGACTGTTGGATAATAATTAGAAGTTTGATTTTTTTTTTGTTCTTATTTCAGATTATAAAGAAGGCTTTCTTTCCAGGGGATTCAGAAATAGATCAACTTTATAAAATATTTAGAATAATGGGTACTCCAAATGAAGATATATGGAAAGGAGTTTCTTTATATCCAGATTTCAAACCGTCCTTTCCTAAATGGAAACCTAAAAATTGGCAGATATAATCAAATTTCAAGATGAAGAACAGGAGGAGTTATTAAAGGTTTCTTTCATTTTAATAATTTATTGAGATGTTAATTTTTTCATCATTCGGATACTTATCTAAGATAGTACGAAAAATATTCTGTAAGTTCTTCAGTTTGAAAATTATTTGTCATTCATATCAGAAGTTCTTGAATTATTTTTTGCTTAAGAAGTTTAACCCTCTCAAATCGAAATAATGGAATTTTATCGGTTTGAAATATGTTTCATAATAGTATCTGCCTATTTGAAAATTATCAAGATAGAATTTTATTCAAGGAGCGATTTTTCAAGAAATTTTCCTGAGATCATTGAATTTAGTAATATGAAAATTAGTACACATATTTTGGTAATTTAACTGTATTCTAATATTTTTGATTTAAAAAATTGCCAGAGGTGATCTTCAATTGTTTACGAAAACGAAGTTAGTCATTAGTGAGAGACGAACCTTTTAGCGACACGCATTATTAAGTTTAGCAATTAAGTTTGTAAAGCAAATGTGAGAATCATTCAATAGAATTTATGAATTATATATTATTAATTTAGGAGAATCTCATATGAAAATTTTAAACTGACCAGTTTAGCTATTTCAGAGAAGTCGCCAATTTGAAGAATTCGTCTGAAAAAACTACGGTGTAGGGAAACGCTTTACGAATCGCAATTATTAAGTAAAATTCCTTAAAACACAATACTTGTTTCTTATTATTTAGTAGCATAAAACGGATTTAAAGTTTCAAGAGCACTTAACATACAGTAAACACATCTTTTCAAAGGCAAGTATGTCTTGCAGTCACGGGAGCTTTGAGATCCACACCCACTGCCTCCATGGAGTGTCTTCTGGGGATCCCTCCACGACATATAGTGGTGGAGGAGGTGGCCATGAGGGCCTCTTTGAGACATGTGGAGGGACAGAAATCCAATCTCTAGACACTCCGCATCCCTGAACAAAATCAGAGAACTCCGACCTGACCTTCTCACAAGAGGAGATCAAACAAGAGCCACCTACTACTTTGACGAACCCTACAAAGTAGTTATTCCACCAAAAGAAATTTGGACCACACCCCACGCCTTACTCACACCACAGGGCCCCACCTGGTTTACGGATGGGTCCAAAACCGGGACGGGTAGAGGCATCGGCGTTCACGGCCCTAGGGCAAACATTATGATTGCGCTGGGAGACAACGTCACCGTAACACACGCAGAAATTTTTGCTATTCTCCGGTGCGTACAGGAAAACCTACATTAGGAACTATAGAGATGCATACATCTACATATGCTCTGATAGCCAAAACGCCCTTAGATATCTAAAAGATACGAAGGTTACATCCAAACTGGTTGGCGAATGCAGAACAGCACTTCGACAACTCAGTGCTGCAACCAGTCACTCTGATTTGGGTCTCAGGGCATCGAAGGAAACGAGATAGCAGACAGCCTCGCTAAAAAAGCAACAGCTGTCAGGCCGATGAGACCAGAACCAATTCTGACCATCACATGGAGCCATGTGCTCTCTTTCTTTCAATACTGGACCACACTACCAAGGCCCAAAACTACTGGGCAGGCATCTTGGGACTGAGACAGTGTAAAAGGCTCATTAAAGGGCCGCAATCAAAGAAGAGGGTACATGAACTACCGTCCCTTGAAAAAAAGTCTGTTGAGATGGTAGTGGGCCTATTGACGGGACACCAACTCAACAAACATCGACACGTCATGAAACTATCGGAAACCACACAGTGCTGGGGTTTCCTAGAAAATGTCGAAACAACGGAACACATACTCTTCGAATGTCCCGCCCATTAGGAAACCAGACTGAACACCTTGAGCACTGAAACACCCAGCGCCCGGATGATCCAGGAGGCCCCCTACAACAGTCTTGCAAGCTTCAGCAGGAAGTTTTTGCAAGACAAATAACAACACACGGCACGCACAATGGGCCAAACGGCCTGAGTGCTGCCCATATGGGCGCCGTGCAGAAAGAAGAATCCTTTTTCTAACTATAAAGCACCACAACTTTTATGACACCACATTCTTTAAGTAATTTTTATTTAAATTTTTTTACAGAGTATGCTAGTCTATGATCCATCTAAGAGAAAAACTGCCAAAGAATTAACCAAAAGCCCATATTTGAAAAAAGCTAAGTTAACTTCTCCTTCCATGGATGCTTTTCCAGTTGAAGATGATGATTAGTTAAATATGTACATAGTTAAATTTAATTAATTGTCAAAAGAAAAATTTTAACCTGAGAATATTAATATTTTATATTTCAAATAAATTTTTCAAGCTAAGCCGTTTTTGAATTCACCCTTAACATTCTCACTACACTTCAGATATTCACAGAAGTCTGACCCAGGGGTCTATTGTGGCACACTCTACCTGAAATATCACTCACAAGCTCCAATCTTCTCAATAAATAATAGTTTGGAGAAACACCCTTTTATGACAGGTTGGACTCAATTTCAAAGTGATTTTCAATTATTCAAGAGTGATAGAAAAGCAACTAACTCAATAAAAGAAAATTATTTTGAGGGCGTAGAATTACATGATACAAAAAGCAAGGGGTGCTTAGTTATATACTTCTACTCGGGGAAGTATTAGAAATAGCTTCTAATGAAAATCTCAGAATTGACGAAGTACACATTTTTCTGATTTATAATCATTCTACATTTATCTTGAGGAGACTATTCTAAACATGGCTGTAAATTACAAATTCTCTTTGATTATTGGTGACTTTAACATCAACAATAGCAGGAAACGCAGAAAATTAAACAATTTTCTTCAAAAGTCCAACTTTCATATAACTGAAACTCCAACATTTATAGTGCCCAATAATGAAGATACCACACCTGACTCAGTAGTGTACAGCTCACATGAGATACCTTATTCAAAACATTGATGTTATACCAGACTTGGGAAGTGACCATTTATCTATTATCTTGAACCTCGACATGAATATCAATCTGAATGCTGCGGACAGATCGGTTTATTGCTTTCAAAAGTCAAACATGCAAAGCATCAACCAGTCGTTAGAAACCCACATTGAGTCAATCAAAACAGCGCCCTTATCGGCAGATAATATATCTGACTTTCTGAGAGTGGTCCAGGAAACAGTTTTAGCAAATACACCTAAAACACAAGCACATTTGGTACGCACCCCCTACCTCCTTTCATCGAATGTACCCTTTTCCTGAAATTAAAACTAATATTAACAATTACAGCAAAGAAATCCAAAAACTCATTAATCAATACAGACAACATAAGTGGATTGAAACTTGTGAGGAAATTAATGAGCTACATGGCAGAATGTTCTACTAGAAAATAAATAAGCTCTCCCGATATAAAAATACACCAAAAACGCCTACAATAGAAGAAAATGGATTACAATTTGAGACAGATGAGGAAAAAGCAGAGATAATTGCAAGTCACTTTAAACAGACATATGAACAATCTTAGAATTCTCAAATCAAAATGAAGAAATTGAAATAGACCAGTGGTATCGAGAGTTCTTTCGCAATGAAAATATTCTAACAGGAGAAGAAATACAAATTAAGGATAATGATTACTTTCAAATCTTGCAACATCAAAAGTGTACGGCACATGGTGCAGGCAATATTCCGTGGGTGTTTGTCAAGAGATTCAGTTCAAACATACATATCTTCATTTTGAGCACATTTCAATTCTGTCTAACAAATCAATATTTTCCCCCAGAATGGGAAAATAGGAAACATCGTTGTAATACCAAAACCTATCTGACCATAAGAGAGTTAGCAACTATAGGTCAATAACTTTACTCCCAACTCTAGGTAAGATATTCGAAAAAATTATCAAGATTAGGCTATTAGAAGCAATTCGAGAAAAAATACCCAACCATTAGTTTAGCTTCAGGAGTCTATGCTCAACAGTTCACCCTATCACTATACTCGTATCAAACATCCAGGCTGCAAGTCTTAATAATCTCTACTCTTCTGCAATATTTCTCGATATAAAGAAGCTTTTGATAGTGCGTTGCACAAGGGCTTGCTGTACAAATTGAAGAAAATGGACGTATCAGATTATATCATCCACCTTATAAAAAAAATTTTATTGGATAGAACCTTAGCAGTAAAAATTAACAACAATATATCTTTCATTCCTAAGCAGAGTTTCGCAAAGTTCGCCCTTACTCTACAATATTTTTTGCTCTGACATAAACGATAATATTGACAATAATGAAAACGACGAATATATTCTTCAATTTCCTGATGATACGGCTAAAGTTGTGCACGCAAAGACAGGGGACCAGGTGATGGAAGAACTTCAACTCCTAGTTAACAAAATTATCGAATGGCTGAATAATTGGAAACTACTTCTCAACTCAAGTAAATAAAGATAGACAGATTCGGAGCCGGCGTAAATTTCCATCACTTACACTAATCGAACGTATTGATGATATTCGTCAGCATTAATAAATCTACAGTCATGAGAGAATTCGTGGATATTATTGTGAACTTACATACATGAAGTATATATATATATATATATATATATATATATATATATATATATATATATATATATATATATATTATCATCTTGCTCAGTCCTTGCTTCAACAGATTATTTAGAAAGACATAATGCCGTCGCTAATATTATTCACTTCAATCTAGGAATTAAACATGACCTAATTCCCAAAAGAAAAAATTTCAAAAATATGAACCTGAGATTATTTGTGAAAATGACAAATATAAACTTTATTTTGATAAAACAATTCTTTGCAACAGAGCTGTAAAACACAATAGAGCAGATATCGTTCTTATTGATAAACAGAATCAAATAACATATATAATTGATATTGCTATACCCGACACACATAATATACAAAATAAATACAATGAAAAAATTTCTAAATATACGATGCTTGGCGACGAGATTAAAAAATGTGGAAAATGAAGAAAATATTTATTCTACCGATTATTATTTCTACAACAGGCGTTATTCCTAGAAATCTTCACAAAAGTATTGAGATTTTGGGTCTGAAGAAAAATTTGTTTGAACAGTTACAAAAGATAACAGTCATCAAATCTTGTAATATTCTTCGTAGGTTTCTTTCCGAAAATAATAATGAGGTAGAGTCATAGGTTTTCTCTTTAGTTTATACTGCTCAGAATCTCATTTCATATTTTATTTATTTGTTTATATAAATGTAATATAATTAACTGACAATTTTGTCATATTTATGTTCAGAGCAGTATTCTATTCGATCGTTCACCACTTCACACACAGGAAACTATTAATGAGTAACATTCAGTGTTACTTGACTAAGGTCCGTGCACTGGATTTTTCCGGGGAGAAAGCCTCTGACACTACTCGTTGGTACATTGATATCATTGTCTGATGATGCTATAGTATGTATATATTCTGGTAGATTGATATATTCTCATAACATTTAACGTTATCCTAATATATAATTATTCCAGGATATGTTTTGATTATAATCATTGCCTGGCAATGGTATTAATTACCGGGTGGTGGATTTATATTTTTCATGAAATCAGTTTGATTGCATGAACAGATATATGGGCAACTCGTCGGGGTAAAACCCTATATATATATATATATATATATATATATATATATATATATATATATATATATATATATATATATATATATATATATATATATATATATATATATATATATATATATATATATATATATATATATATATATATATATATATATATATATATATGAATTCATGAACTTAGGTCGATGGCCATTGGCCATTCGCCAATATTAAATTTATTGGTCAATAAATATCATTTGTTATTATTATTATTATTAGTTTGGAAGAGTTTGTTCATTGAAATGTCAAAACGCAGAAAACAGCCAGTATATCATAGAAGAAGAAAAAGGGTTTAGATAACCAGTTTCGAGTTCGCTATTCGACTGATCATCCTGATTACCCCTGATAATGAATAAATAACTGTTTGAAATTTTTATTTTTCACAGCATTTCATGAATTAAAAAATTTTCAATTACACAAATCCACTTAAAAATTCATAACATTGAATCACTCTCCATATTTGAGCTTCCAGCATCAATTTTTACATTTTGAACATTTTCACTGCTTATATCTAACAGATCTTCTTCAGCATCAGCCTCCTTCGTTAAATCCTCATCTCCCGATTCTTCTCCATCATCAGTGTCTTCTCCACTATTGTAAAAATAATTCTCTTCCAAAATACCATTCAATACTCTCACAAGTCTTTTATAAATTCCAACAGTTTCTCCAATTGTTCTGTTGTAAATATCTTTCTTCAATAATTCTTCTTCACTCAAACTCAACACTGAATATTCTAAATATTCTAGTTGGGATTTTAATACCCAATATCTTGCAAGCATAGAAAGGTTATCGAGATTTTGAATACTCAACAACTCACTTTTTTCATCCTCACTAAGAATTCGGTTGTAATCTGGGGAGGGTTGAATTATACCTCGCAGGACACTTCGATCTATATCAACTGCTCCCACTAAGTTATCTGCGTTGTATTCTTTGGAAATAATTGGAAAATAATCAGATGGCTTTATTATCTGCAAAAACGAAGACAGGTAAATACATAATTTATATAAAACAACAAAATAACTAACGTTTGTCTACATTGAATAAAATGAAATTGAGCTAAATTGATTATCTACTCCATTAGTAATTGTTCAAATAATGGCGCATGCAACAGCAGGATACATATACAGCTCATTGTGATGAGAAACCCCACCATAACATTCACATAGGTCGCTACTCTCAAAAAAGTCGCAATGTTAAAGTTAATTGATTGATTAAAACACTGCATGGATTTACTACCCCTTACTATTTGGTAGTTAAGAATGATCAATGAATGGAATTTTCACTGCCAACAAAATATCTCACTGCTACCACAATTTCGAAATCTTTTTCACCATCAGGTATTATAATCCGCCATGGTATTTATAAATGGATCCTTATTGAATTCAAGGAAACCTGATAGTAAGTATTCAGTTCATAAATAACTTTAAGAGGAAGTTAATATTTGAATAAATGGAAAATTTAGTATATAAATAAATCAACTGATCGTTCATTTTGTCATCAAAAAGTGATTTGAAGTTTTCCACTTTTGGGATATTGTGCAGAATACTCGAATTATCAATACTAGGAAAATCGTGACAATTTTAAATGTAGTGGTTAGCCAATATTGAATCTTTTTTATTTATTTATTGATCATACAAAAAAAAGTAACATTCAGTTACAAAAAAAATAGTATGGACAGACAGGAAACCTCCTTCAATACAAAAAACTAGGAACTAATTAATACAAACGATGTAGTGAGCATTAAACATAGTGCCCAATAGTGAAGCATAAAGAAAAAAATACAATTTTAAAGCGACCTTAACGCATGTAAAGCTTTCGACTTGAAGACTCTAAGAGAAACAGAAAAGACATCGAGCCATGGAACTTTGTTTGCCAAGGTAAGAGTACGGTAGATAAATAAATTGCAAATGTACTTAAATTTATGCATTATGATACTAAACAGTGGCGTGTGTCGAGTTCGCGTAAGTGGCAAGTTAATATCAGTCATAGCTAACAAATCAATACAATCAACATACATCAGATACCTTCCGCCGGTTCTCCAGAGAATCCAACCCGAAAGTGTTCATCACAATTTGTAAGTCAATTCACTTGGTAAATGCGACCAGAAAGATGACGTAAGAACCTCCTTTGTACTTTATCCAAAAATTCGATATCACCAACAAAGAATGGGGACAAAATAATAGAACCGTATTCCAGATTGGATCTAACGAGAGAACAATACAATAACCTGATAGTGTGCGAACACAAAACCAAGCATCTTGAATGATTTTGAATAAACAGCTGATATATATTCCTTAAAATTCAAATGAGTATCCAGTATTACTCCAAGGTCGCGAATACTCTTCACACGACCAATATCCTTTTGATCAAAACTGTAGTTGAACTGACTAATCTGAACAGACCTATGAAACGAGATAATCTTACATTTATCATAATTCAATTTAAGACAATTAATGTCAACCCAGTGGAAAAAAGCATCAATCTGAGATTGCAGAAACATTGAGTCCTGCGAGTTCTTTACAACTGAATACATTTTCAAATCATTTGCAAACATAAGAACCTTAATTGAAATAAAATTCTTTATATCATTAACGAAAATGTTAAACAGCAGTGGACCCAGATGAGAACCCTGGGGCACGCCAGAAGTTACAAAAATCTCTCTAGAGTAAAAGTTTCTATATTTAACAATCTGCGTTCTACTACCTAAAAAATCTGCCAGCCACAAGAGCAGGGAACCTCTTATGCCAAGAGCTTCAAGTTTACTTAACAAAATATGATTAACCGTATCAAAAGCCTTAGAAAAATAAGTGTACACAGAGTCGAACTGGAAACCCGTCTCAAAGCAGTCAATTATATATTTCAAGTAGAGTGCAAGATTAGTTATAGTAGAACGGCCTTTACGAAAAACGTGTTACTCATTTATAATAACAGAGAAGCACTTCCAAGATAGGTAATTACAGTCCATGCAATCAAGTAATTTAGGTAAGGCAGATTGTAAACATATACCTCTGTAATTTGTTATTAGCGATACTGAACCGTTTTCAAACAAGGGAATAATGAGACTCTGTTTCCATAGTGCGGGAAATTTGCCACAACCCAAAGAAATATTTAACAAATTACTAATTGGAGTTGTCAGAACAAAGGCACAATTCTTTAGAACTATGAATGTTATTCCATCACAGCCAGTAGAAAGCCCTGGTTTTAGGTTTTTTACAACCTCAAAAACCTCTGTAGGAGAGAATTGGCAGCTTTCAATGTTCAAAGAGCTATCATATTCAATTTTATTTGGAACTTCTTCTGCTGTCGAATTACTACGATCTTGCTTTTCCAATATGTAGAAAGAGGGTTAAAAATATCAAGCGGCAATGGTTCACGCCAGAATTAGGAGCACTTCATGATCAGTTATGTGAAATGGCCAAACTGGAGAAAACACTTGATAGTCCTTATTATACTGAAAGATTCCATAGATTCAAGAGGTTGTACAAAGAGGAAGTCAATAAGAATATAAAAACTCCAGAATAGGTTCCGCTGAGAATGTGAACAAGGAATGTTGGAAAATAACCAACCAGCATAAAGGTTCTGCAGAAATACAATTTTCGAGCTTGTGGACAAAGAGAATCAAGAAACAGTGAAGAATAAAGAAGTAGTGAGTAACATGTTCAGTGACCACTTTGCTGCATTGGCTAGCTCTAAAGAGATTGATAAAAGCCTAATAAAACTTCCACCAAGTGTTGCATGCAGTATGTTCCTATCGCCTGTCACACCACAGGAAGTGATAAAATTACTGAAAAAAATAACAAAGAAACCAACTGCTGGTATAGATGACATCAATGGCAATACTCTGAGAAGAGTAAGTGGCAGTATTTGCCGTATATTGAGTGACTTAATTAACCAATCTTTTGTTTGTGGTGTGTACCCTGATCGACTTAAGCTGTCCAAATCAATACCCTTATACAAGAACAAAGGATCTAAATGTGATTGATAATTATAGGATTATATCTTTGCAGAATAAGTTGGCTAAACTATTAGAGAGTGCTTTTAGTGTAAGACTTGTAAATTTTCTTGAAAAACAAGCAATTATTAAGGATTTTCAAAATGGGTTTAGATCAGGGAGATCAACATCTACGGCGTTAAATGATGCAATACATTTTATATATTATGCACTTGATGATAGGAAAAAGTGTGGATCTATTTTATGATTTGAGTAGGGCATTTGACACGATTTCTCACGATCTTCTTCTGGAAGCTTTGCAACCAGAGTATACGAGTTCCAGCACATTAGTGGATGGCTTCATACTTAAAAGGAAGAAGAGAGATTGTTGTCATTGACTGAGCGGAATCCAATGAACTGGAGATATTGGCTGGGGTTCCCCAGGTTTCGATACTGGTCCCTTTGTTTTTTATTCTCTACATGAACGATTTGCAACTCACCGAAAACTCCAAAATTGTTGCCTATGCTGATGATACCAATGTCTTGTTGTTAGGGGAAACAGAAGGGGATTTGGTGCAAGCAGCAAATGAAGCTTTGACCTTGTTTGGTGATGGGTGTGACAAAAATGGTTTGAACATAAACATAAGAAAAACATATGCTATGAGATTCTTAACGAAGAATGTTTCTCATGACTACAGCTTGCTGATCAGGGTTTATGATGAATCTATTGAAGAAATTAAAAATATAAACTTTCTGAGAGTACCAGTCGACCATAAACTCACATGGAGTTATCAAATAGAGAAGGTTTGTTCGTCATTGATGTATTTTGGAATTGTACAGTCAAGATTAACATATGATCTCATGTTTTGGGGAGCAGTGGGTTGTTCTGGTGTCGCATTTCGAGCACAAAAACGAATAATTAGAATTATGACATGTTCAAAACCTATGGACCACTGTAGACCCAAATTCGTGGAACTTGAAATCTTTACTTTGTCCTCTCTGTATATCTGGCTACTTTTGCGTTATGTCAAAACTAATCTGGGACTTTTTACAAAACATAATGAGATTCACCACCATGACACTAGAAACAATGATAAAATAAGGCTTCCTCTGTTGAGATTGAAAATGAGTCAAAATTCGCATGTTTACCAGGGTATTCAGTTTTTCAATAAAATATCTGATGTCATTGATACAAATGTGACTATATTGGCTTTCAAAAGTAGAACAAAAAAGTTTCTCTTGAGTAAGGCATTTTATTCTGTGGAGGAGTTTCTAGAGAGCTGATTGTATTTGTTTTTGGTTAATTTATTAGTTCTTATTTTATCTATGTTTAGGTATTTATGTATTGACTTTTCCTAATAATTTGTTTTTACTTTTGGAATGAATAAATCGATCTATTTATCTATGATCAGTTGAATAAGGGCAAATATACAGTTAGACTATTTTACGACATGAAGAGCCTTTAAGTGTATGAACTATGACTGCAAATGCATAAATTGTATTGCATTGACGTGAAAGGTACTGCTCGCTCGTAATTCTCCCTTTATATGGCTGAGGAAACACTCTGTTTTTAGGATGATCAAATAAAAAGATGATAGCTCAAAGAGTTTTCAAGGAATCTATATAAGGCCCCTTGTTTTTTATTATACATGAACCATGTTTTTAGTATTCAAACACCTGGTGAACAGTTGACAGTTTATGCTGACGCCACTCTGAGATTATCTGGCGACTTTGTTGGAAGCTGTGAGATTGGGTAATACAGTGCCTGAAGCTATCAGTGTGTAGTAATAAGAGTTTCACTTTGGATAATCAAAAAATACATTATATGCATAACCTTTAATCATGACTTGATGGCTAAAATAGTGATATTCTAAATTTTCAATGTATTTAAATAATAACTCTCTATCATGATTGTCGAATTCAATAAGGACCTATTTATAAATATTACCGCACTATTGCACAATAAATGAGTTTCAAATGGTAGTAACGGTGATATATTATTTTATTTATTTTAGATAGGTAAAATCTCATTCATGTTTTATTTATGATTAATTGAATTTTTGCTGAATATATTAGGAGTGCTGTGAATCTCTCAAAGCCATCATTTTCAAAAAATATGAGTGCAAGATCAAATATCAAGTAGACCCTGAATGATAATGGCAAAACATTGGAAAGAAACGATCCTTATTGCTAAAAAATAGTATTCTTCGTATTTCAATATTAATACTTTTTATCGCAACTATATGTTCTTTGCTTAATTGAACAGTCCTTTTATATATAATTTTTATTTATGACAACCAAACAGTGAGTCCCCAATTTGCAAGTGTTTTGTTCTATATATCATGGTCTAGTCAACTTTGGGAACAATTGCTCTAAGCTATCTCCAAATGAGTAGGTCTAATATTTGAATAATTATAATCAACTACTTTTCACTTCCTACTTCATAACTGATTTAATTTTACTTACTTGACTTTTTATACAATTATATTCATAAGATTTCTGATACTTTGCGTCACACTGCAATACATGCTCAGGTTCAATTTTTCGCCGAGTTGGCCTTTTAGCTAGTTTCCTTAATTTTTCATATTTGTACTCAAGAATATCAACAGATTCTTCTGGTTCTGGTGAATCCTCCCTTTCAACAAGACTGGGCATTGGTAATTCTTCATGTGGTTGTAGCTGTTCATTTGTACTTTCTTCCATTGGAACATTTTTAACTGAATGAATTTGTTTTGGATCATCAGGAATTGTAACGATTTCTTTCACTGGAATAACAGTGTCTTTAGGAACAATAGAAATATCTTCTTCAATGTTTAGGGATCCCAAAGCTAATTTCTTCATAA
Organism: Cryptolaemus montrouzieri; assembly: GCA_013387265.2. Classification (NCBI taxonomy): domain Eukaryota; kingdom Metazoa; phylum Arthropoda; class Insecta; order Coleoptera; family Coccinellidae; genus Cryptolaemus; species Cryptolaemus montrouzieri. Next base: position 36,973,874 of record JABFTP020000103.1, read on the forward strand.
GAGTTTCCACAGTATAATCCTTATTTATCTCGACATCATATTCAGGTTGTGGTATGTCCTTCAATTTTACAGGAATTTTAACTGATTTTAAAGAAAGTACTTTGAACTGGGTGACTTTATGTTTCAGATGAATGGAGGTTTCAGGTTTGAAGATACGTCTTGGTTGAGGTTCTTCAACATCTTCAAAAAACAGATTGGAACCAACACAATCTTCATATTCGCCTAAAAGTATATTGTTTACTTCAAAAAGTACAAGCATCGCATAAATTACCTTTGAAAAGAAGATCATTTACTTGTACAAGCGGATTTTCAGTCTCCAAATTAGCTATTCGGAAGAATACTTTATTGAAGAAAATATCATCCCTAACTCTTTTTCCGAAGTCAACAAATAAGAAAACCTCATCTATGGAAGTCTCTGTTTCTTTGTCCACATCCATTTCATCAATGGATGTATTTAAATCATTTTTTACTTAACTGTTTTTTAATCTTTTCAATATATTTCATAAACATAAACAAAACATGCAAAGATAATTTATATACACTTATACTTGGTCAAATATGTAATTGAATAGAATAACGACTTAGGTTATGTAGACCATAAAATACATTCGTCCTTCTTCTCCTTCTTTTTTATGTCAGCTTATCGTCGCTATACAACCGACCTCCCAGGAGAAGGAGTCTCGCCTTTTCGATAACCGGTTGGGATGTATTTTATTTTTTGTTTTGTCAATTTTTTATTACAATTGTCACAACTGTTAGTTATTCTCGCCCATTTTTAAAATTTATAATATTTTCACGAACATTTAGGTCATATTACAATACCTTACACTACACTTGGACTTCCTTCACGTGACAAACATGTCTTACCGGTACAACAGCCAAAGCCGAGCGGTAGTCCACCATAAAAAATATCGATTTTAAGTTAACAATGAAACTACTGAAACTGTAATTGCTAACTTCATATCGTTTGTTCTGTGGTCTAAATAACAACATTCGTTATTCTATCCAATAACAAATTTTGTTCTTTAAAAATTAATTTAAATGCAGGGTAAACAGTATTCACCTCAAGTTACAGAAAAAGTTTCGACTTACTTTGTAACAAACATCCACAAAATTTCAAATTTACACCAAACTAGATGTACGTCATACCTCAATACTATAGATAAAACGCGAAATTTAAGGCTATACAGTCAACCTCTCTAATCCTAACACACTCTAATCCGAACATCCAGTAATCCGAACAACAAAACTTTGAAATCACCCACCTCTATAATCCACACAATTTATTTATTACCTCTACAATCCGAACGTCGTCAAAAATTTCATCGATTGAAAGTGTCCGAACTTGCAATATCTTGTCTGAATACTCGCTTCACTTGTGCAGATCAGATTCTCTTCTCCTCACATTCAGCGCCTGATATCCGTACTAATCATGGCGGGTCGACATAAAACATTAACATTGCAGCAAAGATGAGAAATTTTGAAAGAATTAGATAATGGAAAAACTATTTCTGAATTGGCCAGAATACACTCAATTGGAAAATCTACAGTATGCGATATAAAGAAAAAAAGAAAATCAATTGAGAATTTTATATCTTCTTCTGATTCTGGTCCTGGGAAACGGCGTACGCTCAGAATTCGTTAAAATCCGAATGCTCTATACACTTGGTTCTTACAAGAATGATCTCGACATACATAAAAGATGGTTGGAAAATTAAAACAAAAGACATGGAATTCGGCAACTTACCATATCAGGAGAGAAATTGTCCTCAGACGTTAGTGCGGTAGAACCATTTAAAAATAAATTTCTTCAAAAAATACGGTAAATGGATCTAGTGCCAGATCAAGTTTACAACGCAGATGAAAGTGGGTTATTTTAGCGAATTCTTCCAAACAAAGCACTAGACCATGCTGCTGAAAATTCAGCTCCAGGTCGGAAGATGAGTAAGGACCGTATTACATTCATGCCATGCTCTAATGCATCAGTATCTCATAAAATGAAATTGTTGGTCATCGGAAAAGCCAACAAACCCCGAGCATTCAAGAAATGCTCCAATTTACCTGTTTACTATAAAGGTCAAAGAAAAGGGTGGGTAACTAGAGAACTTTTCTATTAATGGTTCCACAAACAATTTATTCCTGATGTTAAAAATAGAAGGAACGAGCTGAAATTGCCACAAAAAGCTCTGCTCTTATTAGATAATGTTCCTGGATATCCAAGAAAAGAGGAATTAATCAGTGAGGACCGAAATATACAGGTCATGTTTCTACCTCCTAATTGCACTCCATTATTACAACCAATGGATCAACATGTAATACAGAATGTGAAATTGCATTATCGAAAACCTTTGCTACTGAATATTGTGGGACAAGAAGACAATAACGTTTCGCAGTTAAAGAAGCAATTGGACCTCAAACATGTGGTGTTTTCCCTTGAAAGGGTCAGGTCTTCTGTGTCCCAAGAGTTAATTCAGAAATCATGGAAGAATTTATGGCTCACAAAAGATGATTATTATGACGCAGGTGACTTGTTGCCTCTTTCACGGTTGAGAGAAAAAATTTTGCTAGAGAAAGAAGAGAAAAATCGTGATCTACGTATGATGACAGATTTGCTAACAAATGTACCTGGTCAAGAATTAACAACTGAAAACATTGATAAATGGGTTGTAGGAGATAATGAGAATTATCTCTCTGAAGCTGAAATAATCAACAACATAGAAAGTGACGAGGATACAGAAGAACTTGAAGAAGACGATGTCACCATGAATTCAATGTTTCAACAAATGTTTGGAATGGTGCACAGAAAATGATATCCCTCAGCACCAAATATTATTATTGAATAAATTGAGAGAGGAAGCTGCAAATTCTCATCTTCGTTCGTTAAAACAGAAAACGATCCAAGACTTCTTCAGAACCTAAAAAATGATCTGTGAAATGTATCACTTTATTAAGAATATGTAGTAATATTTTCATGTTTTTCTGTGAATCACAATAATTTTGAGTTTTTCAATGAATATTTTACGTTTTTCAATAAATATTTCACGTTTTCGATAAATATTTCACGTTTTTCAATGTCTGTCTTTTCTTCACTATTTCATTTCAATTACCACGATAATCCGAATATTTCAGTAATCCTAACAAGCCCTGGTCCCATATGATTCGGATTAGAAGGTTGTACTATATATGGCAATGAGAACCTTTATGCAGGTAGCAATATTGCTCCCTGAATAATTATTTTCAATGGGTTTACACATATAGCGATACATTTTAAATTTCCTATTTCTAAGCTTAATCACTAATCAAAAAAAAAACAAAAACGTGCGATTGGACTAAAAGAACAATTTACGGTGACAGTCAATGTCGAAAAGCGTTGCTATGGCTGCTAAGACAATTAATGCCTCCATAATGAATGTAAAGTTTATAAATTAGCAAAAATCTTCAATTGCAGATAACGGCCAACTGTGAACGGCAGCGGCAACAAAACTGTCAACAGCCTGGTTAGGGTCTTTTTGTCATAGAAACCATTAGCGACAGTTTTCAAAACTGACTATCACCATGTATTTTTTATTTTCGTTCAATCAAATGTTTTTATTTTCTTGACTAGTAATGCAGCTAGAGAAATGAAAAAATAATTCGCAAAACTTTTCATAACAGCTCAATTTCTAATTATTTGCTAATCAGACACCATTGCAAATGGCAAGCTGTCGAAGAATCCTCCCTCTTCAACATTTTCAAGATCGCCAACTGCCAAGGGCAGTGTTATTATATTCCTAGAGAAATCATTTAGTATAATACGATGAGATACATGGTATCCCTGTTAAGAATACTGCGTTTTGGGTTGTAACTTGAAAACCGTACCCATCGAAAAAATAGAAACTGTTAAAACTTTGAAGGTCTATACATCTGTTGAACGAATGGAGTTTTGCTCAGTGCAGCCTTTTCTTCACAAAAAGTAACACCTCTTCGCGGAAACCGCATCATTCTACCTTAACTTGTTTAGAAAATACAATACGAAGACAAGGAACTCGGAACATCCAGTATAGCACTATACGCTACAGTAAAAAGGAGAATGAATTAGCCTGCACGTGCTTCAGATTCATGTCTATACTTCATAAAATAATAAGCTTGTTTGACGCAATATGTCGCTACAATTAATCAATTTCAAACATTTTCCTAGTAATTTATCGGTACCTTACAAACCTCATTACAGGAAGAGCCAATATCTTTCAGACTTTCATAGATGATTTCACCAAAGGAATAACTAGATACACAGATTTCCAAATTCGAAAAAACTGACTATCAATTAATGGTCACCGTATATATCAATTCCAGTAAGCTCCTTTCCTGTATACTTTGAAGCATACAAGTTGTATATAGTTTAATATCGGTATATGACTAAAGTTGCACACTCTAGAAGTCGAAATTATGGAATAGTTAAAAGCCTAACAAGAAAAAAGAGTAAAAGAACTTAAACGTCGATATACTGCTTCACTATTAAAAAAAACTTCTTTCCCATAAAAGATTCTAATAACCAACGAAGCTTTGCACAATTCTTCTTGATTAAATTTCTTCAAATCTAGGTCTGAAAACTAAGAATTAACTCGAAAAACACCTTAATCGTTCTTCGACTCTTGAAACCATTGAATTAGTGAAACGCGGGTAGATATTTCAAAGAATTAAATTTCGGTGAAACGATGATGACTTATGTTAATGAAGCAAAAATTCTAAATCTTGAATGAAGTAAAGGCTACTCACCTCATTTATTATTCAACTAAAATACTTTAAATGTGAAAAGATAAAACAAATTTTTAATTTTCAAGAAAATTGGTATCTTAGCTTGTGCCAATGATGAATTATATGTGCTTTACTATTGCAAAATACCATATTTACTCAATAAGTTTTTATATAAACTTTCCAATAAGAAATCATAGGTAGAAAGACTTCGGTCCTTAGCCGTTAAATACACTTTTTTCTTCTTCTAAAGTCTCATCCCACCAAAAACATTCTATAAAAAACTCGATGGAGCTGCTTGTTTATCTCTAAAAAGTAATGAAATCTAGACAAAGCCGTGCCAAGTCTAAGGTTAGTTACTGCGATTTCTTTATTATTATAGTTAATGTTGTGTGACTTGGCCGTTGAACATTCTTTATACGTTAGTGGGTAGGTACAAGTCAATTTTGTTTACACGTAATGTTATATATGTAGTAACTACTATGTTTGTTGAGCGAGATAATAGTCCATACTGGTACTGGTAATTAGACGCAAGTGTCTTATTTATGGCTGCTGTTGATTGTGCAACACATGCATTCAGAATTGACAATGCTGACTTCTGTTCTCTTCTTTTTGGAGTGTCAAATCTGCCACCGATCTAATATAAAATTGACATAGAGACAGACTTATATCAATAATTAGAAGTCCGTCTGTACTGGAAATATTTTTTATACTGTTTGTTTCAAGCTCACCTATACATAAGTATTATTGAAATACGCAGTTTTATCAAGCCTACAATTGACTGGTTATTCAATCAACGTTTTCCAATTGGCAAATATCCATCGTCAATAAGTAGCGGTTCTGGGGACAGATTGGTACAATGGTGTCATGGAGGACCTGGTTCTACACCCTTGTGTACCTTTCAACGGCCAAGTCACACAACATTAACTATAATAATAAAGAAAGGAACCTTAGACTTGGCACGACTTTTTCTGGATAAGATAGATAGACATTACTTTTTAGAGATAAACAAGCAGCTCCATCGAGCTTAGTTTTTTACAGAATGTTTTTGGTGGGATTTCACTTCTCTTTGTAGAAACGTGGGCATATTGTTTTATTTTACTAGATTTTCTTATTTGACAATTTTCTTTCTTTTTAGGAGTAGTTTTTTATCATTACAAATCTTTGTTTTCTTTTTTTCCGGTTCTGATTCTTGTACATTAGCAACAGTTTTTCGTATTGCCCATTCGCGTTTATTATTTATTCTTTTAGACGGTTTGATTTCTGAAAGATCGGCTCGGAATTTACGCCTAAGTCGGTTGTATTCGGTGATCGCTGAAGCTTGAGCTTTTATACTCTTGAAGTCAACATTTATGAGGTGCACCCCATGAAGATCCTTTAATTTTAATTATATGCGTATTAAAAGCAGAAGAGGAGGCATTCGCCCAGCAGTGACTATGGGACGCTATAGGCTAGGTTGAATTAGAAGATGTGTCCCACTACGCTTAATTTTCGCAATCACAGTCGATTTTTTTCAGCTGAGGGTTCTTCATCAGATACTTCAGATTTCGACTTTTGACATCAAATGAAGCGGCCCACCATGTTGAATAACTTTTGTAAAGGTGGTATGTCGATCTCTAATAGTTTGGTTGGGCTCTTGTGTTTTCTAATCAGGGTCACCAGGTACTCCAGATCTTCGATTATTCTAGTTTTTATAGTTTTCCCTTTATGTTGCCATTAAACCCTAACTCTGTATCAAATTTCAGCTATCTGAGTTTATGGGAAGTAGTAGTTTTATTCTGATGATCATGAGTGAGTGAGTGATATTGGTATTGTGGTTGAATATCTTCGATTGATGTAGGAAGAATTACAGACAAAAGCTGAAAATAGAGGAGATCCCTTAACTTTTTCTTTCAAAATAACTCATTTATACTTATCATGGTTAAGACCTCGATTATGAAACCTTTGTCATCTATTCATTCCTTGTTGAGTCGAGAACTGAAAAAGCGAAAACAAGTACTGCATATCGAAAGAAAACTTCCAAGTTAATTGCTATTATTCTATTTCATCAAAGGGTAGTTGTTAGATGTTAAATGATTATTACTTACATCAACAGCCACCAGTACCAGTAATTTCTCCATGATTCACACACTTACACATACACACATCACTTTGAGAAGGACCCCCCAACGACTAAAGAAAATTAATTTTGTTTGTTCATTCCTTTAACGTGCTCTATTTCTGCCTTTCGGCTAATGACAGGCCGGGGAATTCTGTCACCTCACTAACCCGGGAATTTTGCCGGACCCCTCTCGTGTCGAGGAAAGGGATCTTTAATGTCTAACACATCTCTCTTAGACAGGACCGACGGCTTTACATCTCCTCCGAAAGCTGGATACTCAAGCGATTCTAGGAATCCGAAAAATCGCACCGACTTTGTGGGGATTGAACCCAGGAAACTCTGCACAGGAGACGAGCATCATATCCTCCATACGCCACCGAGTCGGCTAAAATCAATTTTCTTTGCACCAAAATCACTGAATCTTTTCAATTTTTCAAAATTTAGGAGATTTTTGATTGTGATCATGTGCAGAAGCAACAATTTACCCGGACACTATTGGTCGAATTGAAAATATCTGATGACGTGCAGAAACTTCTGTGGTAATGAAAGTTCTGCCAACCTCTGCATTTTACATTTCAATCGACAGGTCATGGACTCATAGAGCACGTCGTTTGGTCAAAATGGCACAGAAGAAAATATTAAACTATAAAAAAACGTAACATTAAGGAATTTCTTGCTCATTGAAGAAATTTTTTTTTTCCGGTTTATAAATCGGTCTTTATGGATATTCACAAGTCTGATAATACTGTGGAATAAATACGCACTACGCTTGCACATAGTAGTTCGCGATCAAGAGCGTTCAGTTTAGTTCGCTGCTCCTTGGCGAACTTGTTCGCTCTTCTAGCTAAATATTAGAATAAAATATTTTATATTTACTTCAAAAACGGGACTTATCACGTTGAAAAAAATCAAAAGAAAATAAATGAAATGTGAATGTAAATGTAAACTTTTAACGTGATCAAGTCCCGTTTCTATACTAAATATGAAAGTAAATCAGGAAGGTTAAAAGAGTTTAATTAATTTTTTTTTCCACGGGGAACTATGTTTTTTGGTCGTTATTGTAAGAAAAAACCTTGTACAAAACACCTATACTTAAACTCGCTATATACTAAGAAAGTACTTTATTCAATTTGTCGCATTATAAAACTTGATAATTACTATGACGGTAATTTTACGTTAGAAACTTAGGTTAGTTACCCACTGTATAATAATTATTCAATAATTAATAAATAATAAAAACAAGTACTGTGTTTTAAGGAATTTTACTTAATAATTGCGATTCGTAACGCGTTTCACTACACCGTAGCTTCTTCAGACGAATGATTATCTGAAGAAGCTACGGTGTAGTGAAACGCGTTACGAATCGCAATTATTAAGTAAAATTCCTTAAAACACAGTACTTGTTTTTATTATTGATAATGGAATTTTAGCAAGTAAAAGCCTCCCAAATTCAAACAATAATTAATACTCTCTACAGTTAATATTAAGTCAACCCTTTAATAAATATTTGCTAAGCCACGCCAGAACTTTACAGTAGAGCGCCCTCTTGACGACGTCAAATTAATCACAGACAGATAATACAAAACGAAAAACCTGAACGAAAGGCGATATGCTGTACAGCACAGAACAGACCTAATAGGGTCTGTTCTGAGCGTTGAGCGTTGAGCGAGTTAACGAGAACACAGAGCAGAGGGCGCGGTGTTGCGCTTTCGTTTGCTTTCTCTGTTAGAAGTGAACAAATGAACTATATAGCGAGGGATTTGGGTACTAGTTCGCGTAGTTCGCGTACACAAGGCTAATACGCTCAGACTTCCTTCTATGATACAACAATGAAATACTACCAAATATTATTATATCTATTATATCTTGGTTCCTGCATTTAATCTGGCTATACTAAATGCTGATGTTTGAGTTACTTGTAAACTACAAAACACTGCTTTGTGCAAAACACCCTGCTCTACTTACTATATACATTCTTTATATAACAGAAAAAATTGATTAAATCATTTCATATTTTAATTTTTGGTAATTCAGGGTTGTGTTTTATATATTTCAGAATGAATTCTGATGGTAAAATATGTTTCAAACAATAACTGAAATGGCAATAAATATTTATGGCTTTTCAGGAAAATCTAAACATAGAAAATGTACAGAATGCGGAAGCCTGTTCAGTACTATATCCAATTTGAGAAAACATGTAAGACAAAAACACCCAGGTAAATTGGAAGAGGTGGCCCCATTAATTTATAAAAATAAAAATAATTTCAAATTCTCCTGCGAAATTTGTGATAAAAACTTTAATCATGAAAGGTACTTCAGATTTCATATGAAGTCCCATGTGAAACCAGATGATAACATAAAAGAAGAAACCGGAAATAAACCATCAAAGAAATGCCCGATTTGTTCTATTTTACTACCAAGTGCTGCAGAGATATTAGGACATTTTTTCCAGGAACATGATATTACGATAAGTACTACCGAAATGGAATTCACTTCGATATATGAATTTGAGGAATGGTTGAGAAAAATGGAAAAAAGTACCCAATCCAAATTTGTTAAAAAAGGCACTAAAACATCAAGGAAGCATGTCAAGACAAGCTATTTTTGCCACCGGTCTGGTCATTATTCACCAACAGGAAATGGTTTAAGGTGTACAAAAATGAAGGGAAGTGTGAAAATAAATGGATATTGTCCAGCCAGTATTAAGTTGCTTCAATTAAATGATGGGGTTTGTCAGGTACATTTTATAGAGACACATGTTGGACACTCTTCTGATACTAATTTAGAGTATTTATATCTTTCTAAAGATGAGAAACAAAAAATAGCTGCCCAAATTGCCGACAATATTCCATTCGATGATATTTTACAAGGTGTGGAAAATTCTATGTCTGATGTTGCATTGGAAAGGATTCATTTGCTGAAAAGAAAGGACTTGTACAATATCTCGAGATGTTTCAATTTAGCTTCTGGTTCTATTAAGTATTCCAGTGATGCCCTTAACATAGAAAATTGGGTGAATGAAATGAGAAGAGGTAACAATTGTGTATTATTTTATAAGCCCCAAGGAAGTGTATTGACTGAAAAAGGTCTTGAAAACAAAGATTTTGTCTTGATAATAATGACTTTGGCCCAATGTGAATTGTTTAAGAAATACAGTGGAGGGTACATATGCGTAGATCACACACATGGCAGGAATAGCCAGAATTTGGAGCTACATACTATCTTTATTAAGGATGATGCAAATGAATGTTTTCCATGTGCTTTTTGCATATCCAATCGTGCAGATAAGGTTGTTATGCTGTTATTTTTTTCTCATATTAAAGAACAAGCTGGTATTGTTTTACCGAAAGTATTTATGTCTGATATTGAAGATAGCTACTTCGAAGCATGGAAAGAGATAATGGGTGATCCTGGAAAGTGGTAAGTAATAGTTTCAACCATAATAGTTCAACCATTTTAAATAAAAAGTTGCAGTTTACTTCCAGTGTAACTAGAAGTAGTTCGATTGAGAAAATATTTTCCGCTAATTTTTTGGAAAAACTTAGACTGCATGCAGACTTTCAGAGTTCTACAACTATCAAAATTAAATTATTTTGACAGTTCCCTTAAAAGAATCACCCTGAATATTTCCTCTCAAAATCTAGAACAATCAAGTTTAATCAATTTTTGGAATAGAATATAATTAACTTTGAAATGAATAAAAAATTTCACATTTCTAAATGTATGCATTTATATAGACTTTTTTTGTTTTAAATTATTGATTTTACTGCTTAGCAAGGTGAATTGAAGAGACCAAGAGGCCCAATTGGCTGGAAACTACAGTAGAAGAAACTCTTCAGAAATAACTGCGTATACAGGGTGCTTCGACGAAAACTAAACAGAGGTTATATCTGTATCTATCTAATATTTATATCTATCTAATATCTATAGATATTCATTTCTGATCAAAACGCAAAAACAGGTCAATTTTTGTTTCAAGGGGGACATCTTTTGGGGTACAAAACTTGCCTGAAATATCAACCCCTTAAGCGGGTGTTGCAATCCTTAAACATTTTTAATAGGGAAGATGGGTCGAATGATGACTCGAAAGAAAGGTGGTATCTTTGTCTACATCGCCTTGAACGAATTTCCATTTTTAATTGAAAACTGTAGAAGATACAGAGTGAGCTACTGAAAAGTAGAGGAGACTATCTATCGCCCTGAGCTATTCAAGTATTAGTGCAAAAAAAATGGAACAGATTCATTCCAGATCAAAGGCTGTCATCTTTGATCTAAATGAATCTATTCCAGTTTTTCGCACTAATACTCCGATAGTCTTGCGACGATAGTCTTCTCTATTTTTCATTGGCTCACTCTGTATCTTCTACAGTTTTCAATCAAAAATGAAAATTCATGGGAATGCAGACAAAGATGATACCTTTCTTTCGAGTTATCACTCGACCCATCTACCTCTTCCAAATTTTCAAGGGTTGTCACCCCTGCTCCAGGGGTTGAAACTCGAGATGAGGATGGTACTTGATGATGACTGCCATTGATCTCATGGATCTGTTCCATTTTACCTCACTGAAACTTGAATAGTCTCAGGGAAATAGTCTTTCCTATCTTTCAGTTGCTCACCCTGTATCTTTTACAGTTTTCAATTACAAATGGAAATTCGTTCAAGGCAATGTAGACCCATCTTCCCTATTCAAAATGTTCAAGGATTGCAACCTCCGCTAAGGAGGTTGATATTTCAGGCAAGTATTGTACCCCAAAAAATGTCCCCCTTGAAACAAAAATTTACTTGTTTTTGCATTTTGATCAGAAATGAATATCTTGGTAGATATAGCCTCTGTTTAGTTTTCGTTGAAGCACCCTGTATTAGGTGGGCTACTAAGTTCTCGCTGTTCCTCAATAGATGGCTCCAGCAGTAAGTGCTGGTCGATTTTTACATATCAAGAATATCTTACTCAAAGCTTAGACATATGGTAAATAAATTATGTGACACATTAGTGATTTTGTTTTTGCGTCATATAGTTTCAGTTGTGAGAAAATGTCTGGTTTTGTGCTAAATAATCGTCATTTGCGGAAAGTGTTGATTTTCTTCTTTCATTCGAAGAAAACGGCGGCTGAAAATCATAGAGAGCTCCAAAAAGTTTACGGAGATGCTACTCCAAGTGAAACAACGTGTCGGGATTGGTTCCGCCGCTTCAAAAACTGTGATTTCGATATGGACGACCGTCCTCGTGAAGGAAGGACAAAAATCTTCGAAGACGCTGAATTGTAGGCATTGCTCGATGAGGATCCGTGCCAAACGCAAGAAGAGTTTGCTTCAGCCTTAGGAGTTACCCGCCAGGGCATTTCCAAGCGATTGTATGCGTTGGGAATGGTTCAAAAGCAAGGAACTTGGGTTCCTTATGATTTGAAGCTAAGAGACGTTGAGCGTCGTTTTTTCGTCTGTGAACAACTGCTCCAGTGGCAAAAAAGAAAGGGTTTTCTTCATCGCATCGTAACGGGTGATGAAAAATTGATTCATTATAGCAATCCAAAGAAAAAAATCTTGGGGACTGCCCGGCCATGCTTCTACGTCATCGCCTCGGCCGAATATTCACGCTGCGAAAGTTATGCTGTGTATTTGGTGGGACCAAGACGGTGTTATTTATTATGAGCGGTTGAAACCGAACGAAACCATCACTAGGGAACGGTATCGAAATCAATTGATGCGATTGAGTAAAGCACTGCGCGAAAAACGACCACAATACGAGCAGAGACACGAAAAATAATTCTACAGCATGTCAACGTCCGGCCTCACGTTGCCAAACCCGTTAAAACCTACTTGGAAACGCTTAAATGGGAAGACCTACCCCACCCGCCATATTCCCCAGATATTGCACCATCCGATTATTACTTGTTCCGTTCGATGGCACATGGTCTGGCTGATCAGCAGTTCCGCTTATATGAAGAGCTCGAAAAATGATAAAGTTGTATTTTCATAAAAAAAAAAAACAGCGAGAACTTTGTTGCGGACCGAATAAAATACTTTTTTTTAAATGCAGCTCTGAAAATTAGTCATTATAAATTACCTTCTAGAAGAAATGAGCTCAAAAAACTCAAAATTATTTTCATAATCTCATATCATATTCTGCTGGAATTTATTATGGTTTAGTTCTTAATTACCATTTCTTTGTTTTTTTTCTATCTGAAAATGTTTGTTTTTAGGCACTTTAGTTCATGGCACTTGGAACTGACTTGGCAAAGTAATTTGAATGAAATCACGTCAGAGGAACTGCAGGTATAAAAATTAGTGTTTAGTTTTTGAATATTGCTCTAAAGTTGAATTGACTTCACAGGTTTTAATTTATAATCAATTGCGAAATCTTCAAGAGGAAGAAAATAGTGAAGTGTTTCAAACCAAAATAAATGATTTCTGTGAATTGATTTGTAATAATTCAGAGACTAAAGAATTTGCAAAGTTTTTTATTGATAATTTCTTGAAAAGTTACAAATCTTGGGCTAATAGCTACAAAACACCTACGGAAATAAAAAGTAATATACATTTGGAACAGATGCATGATGCTATAAAGTATATATATTTGGATGAAAACCATAGCAAAAGCTTAGAAGAGTCATTATCTGCAATAATGTTCTTGGTACGGGACAAATTCACGGATAAACTAGCATTAATTAATGAAGGAAAACTTTGGCAACCTGAGGATATTGTCTCTAGGCATAAGGCCAGTCTCTTTTTAGACCCAAATTCTGTAATCCCTTCAGAAGATGGTTGGAAAGTTCCATATGAAAAAAACAATACTATGTGCTTTATTCAAGAAATAAATCCAGAATGCACTTGCCATTTAAATTGTTCATACTGTAATATCTGCATACATAAATATTGTTGCTCTTGTGTGGATTCCACAATCAAATGGAACATTTGTAAACATATTCACTTGCTAGTTAGTTGGATGAAAGGAGAAGATTCTGATGATGGAACTTTGGAAAACAGTGGTAAGAAATTATCAATTTAAATAATTATAGGTTTGTGCTGAGTTAAATTTTCTCACCTTCTAATATTAAAATTCACCCAGTACAAGTTCAAATATTCAACAAACCTTTCTTTCATTCAAAAAAATTTAAAGTAATAATCACTGATAGCCCTTCAGAATATTTTTATTTATATCTGACATGAGTTATATTGAAAAGTTAGTGTTTTCATTCTGTTCAATGTCAGATTTTTTTAAAAGAAATCTTAAAACACTTTTGACATAATTCAGTTGATTAATAAATGAATATAACTTGAAACATTTTCCTTTTAGCACACTTTTATTACCTTCATCTACATATATCTATCTGATGGTGTGAAAGAATCTTTGAATGTTGCATTTACCCACTCTAAGATATAATATTTAATTGAAACAATACAATAAAATAAGGTTGTTTCAATATCTGACACTGAAAACTTTGAAAACAAATAATTCATAAATAATAAGTTCAAAAACACAGAAATACTTTTATAGCAGGTCAAACTAAAAAGTTTGAAATAACTTTCAATTGGTGAGAAGTTAGCCAACAGAGAGAGGCAACTTATTCAATATAAAAATAATTTTCAGAGGATTTAGAAAATCATTATACTGATAAAAAATTTCAATACAAAAAGCTTGAGGTGCTTGATATAAATTGTTAATGATTTTTCATTATTGAATTTTTGGATAACTTCAATAATTGAAAATTATTAAAAAATTTAATTTGACTTGCTATAAAAGAGTATTTTATAGTTTTTAAAACTAACATTTAATTTAATTTGATTTGAACAATTCTCGTCAGCAAATTCTATAAATAATATTTGAGTCATTCAACTTGGTATGAGTCAGGAATGATGACTTCGCAAAAAAATTTAGTATGGTAAAAAATTCACTTCACAAATTTATTTAGTTGTAAAAGTTATGGTTTCTTTCATTCTTTGAAATTAACTAAATTTGAAATTCAGATGAGGATCTTGAAGAAAATAATGAAGTCATCATCATCCATACTGATGGTCTAGAAAATAATGGTCGAGTAGAAGTGATAGTGAAAAAACCTAGTAAGAGGACCTTAGTAACTTTGCTGAATGAAGAGAAAGAGGAATTGAAAAAACAATTTTGCTCTCTTGTTAATTCAATTGACACTACAACACAACTGGAAAAAGTAAAGAAAATGATGTCTCCCATCTACCAATGCTGTAACACAAAGGAACTGTCGAAGAAGAGAATGATTAGAAAGAGGAATGTAAAATGAAAAATGCTTTATATTAGTCATTAATAATACCAAAAATTTCTTGGTTATTACTACAATTTTATTCAATAATTGTAAAATGTTATACAGAAAAATAAATTGATAAAATTGACTCTGTGAAATTTCATTTGACCTTCGGTATATGTGATGATAATATTAGAAAACTAATTTTACACTAATGATTTTTAATAGTATAAGTTGAAAGGATATTTACATATGAAATATCAACTTTGAAAATTATATTAAAATTAAAATTTTCCAATTTGAGAAAACAAAATTTGCTCTTCTGGCATTTTTATTTCAATTCAATGCCATTGTTGGCAAATGTTTTTGAACTGATGCAATTCAATATTATTATTATTATTACATACATATAGTATTAGATTCTTTCCTGTTTGGGTTGAAACATTTAAATCAATTTGGTATTACTGACACAATGTTTTTCTGTTGCTTTCCTGATTTCTGCCATCCCACATCCATGAATCGAAGTTCTGGTTAACACACTGTTTCCACTTTTTGTACAATACACATTCACTGATAGCTGTTATTGATGTATCAGCGACGTGCGGCATAGAGATTTTTCCCAGGCTTTTTCTCCTTGTTCTCTTGAATCGTATATATCATAGGAATCACATATGATTCACTTGTCCCTCATTGAGCCTACATCTGAGGGATGATCATGAGAGGCTTAGCGTGTTGAATGTATATCCATTTTACATACTGTGCTTTCTCCCGATTGTGTTTTCGACTCATTTATAAATTTCACATTAAGCGATTTAGTTTTTTTCTTGATAAGTAATTCTCTTCTTTAATTCAAATAAATTTATAAAAAATTATCTCTGGAACTGATCTTCGGTTCTGTCAATAAAGAATAATCTGAAAAAAAAAGAATGGCGAAAAGATTCACTTCAATATGCCAGCATTTAACAGTAACCGTTTCGTCCTTATTATGGTCTTTCTGTGTCGCATACTATGTCGCAATATTGTAACATAAACTAGTAGGAATCTGGTTGAGCCACAACGTGTGCCGACCTCTAGGAATCGAAAAAAATCAAATCTAACCTAACCTAACCTCTAGGAATCGAAAAAAATCACGCTTCATTTTTGATTATGATCATTGATTTTTGTAAGTGGGTTAAAATTAGCCTGTGTTAGTATACGCCGAGACAAGTTGGTGTTCAATATGTCTTTCTTATTATTTCATCATTTTCATTGCTTTCATTGGCGTCATAGCTCGATCTAAATTTTTGTTCGATAAACTTACTAATTGTATATATAGAAACCTATTAAGTTTTTGAGGGATTTGACATAATTGAGATGTATAAGGATATTGCAGGATGATGTGCGATTCTTATTATTCTATAACAAGGTAATCTTCCTGCAACCGCAACCTGCAACTTAACGATCTTACAATCTTGTGATATTTGATAATTTATGAACTATTGAATGGTTTACCCTGGTTAAATTTATATTCAAAAATTAAGGATTAATTTTCAAATATTTTCCGTAATAAATCACCAAACAAACATATACGTTTATACACTTGAATTAGTATAGATTAGTACAGAGTGAAAGTAAGGGGATTCCACACGAAAGTAGAGGGACTTGGTACACGCCAAATAAGACATAATTCAATCATTAACGATATTGTACTTCTAAACTCCTTCGCTAAAGAACCGAAAGTTTAGACAGCACGTTTCGCGAATCGAACATGACGTACCTGTTATGTTTATTATTTTTCGCGAAAATTTTCGCGTCTTTTTCGGATAACAGTCACATTTCGAATTTTACGATGCCCTCTAGACCGAAAGAAATGGAATATCGGGAAGGTTCGGAAATCGAACCCAAATATTTTCTACCCTTTATCGGACTGAGTGTGAATGGAAAGAATGAAACTGTTTTTGTGCCGGCTAGTTTATCCAGAATGTTAAATATATTTGATACAGAAAAACTTACTGCTCGTTGGTATAGTACGAAAAGGTTGGTTTCTGGAAGATGCAGGAGAGATATAGAAACATTTATGAATGGTTTGAAGAAAGGAGAGAATTGGGCACTGAAAAGTAAGTTGAAACATATGAATCGGTTGAATCTCGACGATTACAAGCCTACAAACTAAGTACAAATGGCTACATTGATTGGAATTTGATGTGGGAAAGCTGAGTCTTACCTTCTGTTGGTACCGTAGATCACGTTTTCTATAGAAATAATATTTTTGAAATTATCAAATTTTTCATTTCTAAAATGAAGGTATGTCAACAAGTTTCAATGATTATGTGTAAAAGATTAAATTATGATGCTTATTTTCCCACTTTAAACATTACTGAACTCAATGATTAACTTAGATATTATTTCAATACCTCAATAAATAAAACTTCCTAAACTAAAAGAATTCACTAATCCACTTAGTGTTAGTCAGTTCTATTTTTGAGAAATTCAGCGGAACAACATTATTTTCCTTTATTATTATAGCAGCTGTTTTACATTTTAATGTATCGGTTAAATTGGATTATTTGTTGTTCTTATAATTTGCAAGATGGAAAGTCAATGTTTTTAGCCACAAGTCTATGTAAAAATCAGTTTTCGAATATATGCTATTTTGAAATATTTTCAACCAACTTCATAGAACAGACCTGATATGAATCATAAGTGCATATTTTCATTACGTTGTTGAAAAAAAAATTTCGATATCATCTTTCGGTATAAAATTCTCTTTTCAGCGCTTATAGCTATACTGAAAACGTTCTCGAAGTTCTCGATAAAGCAACGAGCTTCAATTAAGGATTGTTCGATCCCAGTTCATCGATATGTTTTGAACTGATATATCTTTGCAAATGTGCAAGAGCAATGCTTGATTAGGCTTCTACAGATTGCTATAATAATGATTTTATTGAGCGTTAGAGCGCAACCTGCTCTCGTACTATCAAAAAATGTCATATAACTAATATGTAACTAATCCGAGATGAAATATACGAATGTATAATTATATGCTCAAGAATTTCCTGTTCAAGAATGAAACAATGGCTCGAATGTTTTCGTTGTTTTATCAATTATATTTTATTTTTCAAGAAAAGGGATCTATACTGAATGTTTCCAAATTACGTAGATCGACTTCAGGTTATTCCTCAGCTAAAATGAGTTTTCTCAACTTTATTTTCTTGAAATACTCATTAGCAAGATGAGGCAGCTCCAAGCGGATACATAAAATGTGGTTTTCAATTTTGTCTACGTAAACGGAAAAAGCAATCATCTTGAAACCTACAGAAATTGTTTTTTTGGTTTGTTCCATGGACCTACAGTTTATAGTGGACTCCGAACCATTCACCTAGACTGTACAATGATAACTGCCACCACTCTGGATTACAAGTTATCTGGCCTTCGATTGTATATGGGTTCTGCCAGTGCCCAACTCAGTGTATGTCTTTGTCAAATTCACTTTTTTCTTCAAGGACAACATCCATACCGTTCATAGCGATTTTAATATCGCTATGAAATTAAAAAATCTAAACAATTGGTAAATGATAATTACATTAGAGGCTCCACAAACAAAACGAAGGCTGCCTGGAACATTGTGCGGTCGGTGCAACCTACAAAGGTTAAAGTGGGTTGTACACTTGATCCGGACATCCTCAACAGCTATTTTGATGTGGTGTTCCTAAGGAAATTACTGAAGATATTGGAGACAGTGAGGTTGATTGTCTAAATTATTTATATAGGTCTGAGATGATAGCCTCTAGTTTTAAATGTAGGCGGGTTGACATATCTGAAGTGAAGGATTGCATAGCACGGTTACCGAGAAATACTGCAAATGTTATTTATGGTTTGAATATTAACAAGATTAAATGTATTGGCCAGGACATTGCCCGGTATTGACATGTCTCATTAATGAATCTTTTCGGAAGAGTTATTACCCAAGCGCTCCAAAAATTTCAAAAGTGGTACCCATTTTTAGAAATAAAGGTAGTGAAAAGGAGATGAGTAACTATAGGCCAATTTCGAGCACCTCTGTAATAAGTAAAATTTATGAGAAATTACTTAAGAGTCAAATATCTTCAGGAAAAAAATGTACTTAACAGCTCGCAGTTTGGATTTAGGTCGGGGATGTCCACCGTTAGTGCCATTAATAAACTAGTAGAGAAGGTCAACGAGTGCTTTCACAAGGCAGTGTTCTTGGAACACTCTTCTGTGATATCAAAAAAGCCTTCGAGTGTGTCCTGCATGATAAGTTATTATTGAAGCTTTGGTATGACGGATTTCATTACTCGGCATGTAATTTGGTTGCTTCATATGTCCATAATAGGGTATAGAGTGTTTGTGGAAATTGTATTAGGGCTGGAGGAGGGAGTACCACAGGGCTCTGTCCTGGGCCCCCTCATCTTTCTCCTGTATATAAATGACCTAACCCGGAACAACAGAGGAAACAGTTTCATTATGTTTGCGGATGATACCGCCGTAACTAAAGAACTGAGCAGCTTGCATGGTTTGCGGGGAGAAGGTTTGCAGGGTGTGCGTAGTGAGGTGACAGACTGGTTGAAAAGTGAAAAACTGAAGATTTTTATTTTTCAATGAGAGATTTAGGGGATTTTAATGCTGTATCAGATTCCTAGGTGTCCAAATGGACCAAAAACTATCCTGGTCTTATAAGTGTGATGGGGTAGGTAAAAAGGGTGGCGCGAGCTACTTATGCACTACGAAATATCTCCAACAGTGTGTCGGCAGAGATACTCAGAGTAGTCTATTTTTCAAATATTGAGTTCTATCGTTTGCTGGGGTCACTCCTCACACATGTACAGAGGTTTTTCAATGCAAAGTAGGGCCATAAGAATTTTAGATGGAATAAAATATAGCGATGATTGCACTAGCAGTTTCAGTTCGACATTGCCTTGCATCTTTATGTGGGAATGCTTACAATTGGTCTGAAACAATATTACAGACTACATGTATGTGAGAGATGTGCAATTAGATAGAATCGCAAGGAACAATGATAAATACACATTGACATAAATTGTTTTCACAGAGAACATAACTTAAAAAATTATTATGGTCCACATACCTATAAGAAGCTACCATCTGGGCTCAGAGACAGAAAAACAGAATACATATTGAAGACACTCAAATAGTATTTTATTCAAAGAGCAATTTACAGTACAAGAAGCATTTTGGATGATGACTTTTCCAATTTGAATTAGGTTTTTTTGAAGTTTTATTGATTACGTTTTAGTGATAGCATGTAGTGCTGTTATGTGTTTTTTGTATTTTATAGATCCTACTGAATTTTTATCTTGCCATTGACTATTTCATATTTTATCTTTTTTAAATGCGATTGACCTTCTGTATAGACTCGTGTAAGCCTTAGGGCAATAGCGCATCAAAGATGATTTGATTTTTTCAATGATTTATATATTTATTTTCTAACATTTTTTGTTGTTATGTCTCCACTTCGGAAAGCCACATCACGAAAAAAATGCAAAGATGAATCATTTGACACAATTTTCTCATTTTAGCTGGAGAATTGCCACCTGAAAAGAAGATCCGCGTGCGTAGAACAACACTTCATAAATAAGCATGACAAATGCTTTGTTTCTGAATGAATTATTATTTTCGCCATAGAGAAAATAAATTTTCGATACTTTTATGACTATCAGAACCATAGACAGAAAAGTTTGAATGCCAGATAATTTCATCATTATATTCTTTAGTTTCCTTTGTTTATCTCGCTACAGATAAACGGTTCGTTACTAATCGACCTAAGAGAAAGTCTTTCTTCAATGCAACGTTAAACTCCAACGGTTGAACAAGTTACGTTTAAGCGAAACCGAAAGTTATCCGTAAGATCACGAAGACAAATTGAATAATTTCTTCTGGTTACGACACCGCATTAGCTCAAATTCAAGTTTTAATACTCACGTTTTGCTTATTGCTTCGGAAATGGACCATCATCATTAAACAAAATATAAAAATTTACTTCCGAGAGAATTTCGATTTTGCGAATCAATTTGAAGGACGTCTCAGTCAGGAAATTTTCCAATTTTCGATTGTATTGTTTATGAAACTTCGAACTATAACCTAAGATGAACCGAAGCCCTAAGAAATTCAAATTCGTGGTTAATTAAAAGAATAAATTTCATCTTCATTGTTTGATTTTAAAAATCAGTCTTATCATTGATTAGGTTACCTCTAACGATAGACAATCGAGTTATTTGACCAGGCCGGTGATGTATAAATGAAAAATAAAAAATTATATAAGAACATTGATGAGTTTAAGAACGGACAGACATATTCAATTTTGATAAGATTGAAATTGATGATGAAATCTATTCAAGAACAATAAACAATGTGAGCAGTACATAAAGTAACTTTCATTTAAATAACAGCAACAAATTAATAACAAATGTCATACCCTCAATTATATTCACAGTCCAATACTTTTTATATAATAGTTTTGAATTAATTTCTCTCGATATGGTTCGAAATATATATTTTACTAGTGCAGGTTCCTTCAATTTAATCCAGGAAATTAGTTCTGAAGAAATTGAGCATTGTATCAGAATTATGCAATTTTCCATTAAACAAAACATTTTTGTATTATTCTCGAGTGGTTTTATAATATTAATTTAAAAAAGTCTTAAACATGATACAAAGTTGGCAGAAATACTTTGCTGATTAAAAAGTTCCTAAAAACTCCGACCGCAATAACTCTTCTATTTTTCATCCGATTGATAAAACTTAAAAACATGGTTAAATCAAAGTACATACTGTAAATGGGTTGACAACTTTTTTACGGGGTAAGGGGAAAGTCCAGTTGAAAAAAATCTTAATTTAAATCGGAACATACATATTTTAATTTTTTTCTGGGTAGAGAACATTTGTTAATATAGCGATGTATAAAAATATACTGCTTGCGTACACTGAAATAATATTCAAAAATATAATTTCTAATGAAATTCTATTATTTCTGAGTGTGCTGTAGAACAAAATTATTTTAACAATAAATTCTTATAACTGTCATTCAATTCCTTCAAAATTCAATACGTATAATTAAATTATTTACGTTATTTAAAGGATCGTGATAA
This sequence comes from Cryptolaemus montrouzieri, assembly GCA_013387265.2. Taxonomy (NCBI): domain Eukaryota; kingdom Metazoa; phylum Arthropoda; class Insecta; order Coleoptera; family Coccinellidae; genus Cryptolaemus; species Cryptolaemus montrouzieri. Next base: position 36,996,023 of record JABFTP020000103.1, read on the forward strand.
ATAAAATAAAAAAACTGATGAAAAACTCATACTTATTCAAAATTGCGAGTTTATTGGTTGTTACAAAACAAAGGAGTTACATATGGTGTTAAACTTAACTAAGGAGTGACTTTGGATGTTGAAGCATGGCACTGCATGTCCTCAGCATACTTTCATAAGATGGTACGTAACCACTGAGTGCTAATCGCAAGCATGATGACATATGATCGTCAGTTATTCGATTCCGATATTTCGACTTAATTATCTTCATTTCAGAAAATGAAGACCGGCACAAGTAAGTTGACCGAAACATTGCCGTCAGTTGAAGGGCGATTTGCCTTAGATTCGGATATTTATCTTGAGTTATAAAACACCAGAAATTTGAATCAGATGCTGTAGCTTTGAGATGTATATCTGATATAATTTGGACCAACTCATTTTCAACAGAACATGAGTTCATATTAAACTGATTTGCTATTTCAGTAGCTAATTCCTCAATGTTTTTACATGAAAAATGATAACTCATAAAAGATGCTATATTTGCCGATTTACTGCAATCATAAAAACGCATTTCGAATTGTCCCAAAATATTTGATAATTCAGCCTCATATATATCATAATTCAACTGAGGAATCCTTGCTTTCAAAGACGGAAAATGTTTCAGATCCTTTCTTTTCAGTTGATCTATCATAAGTTGCAATTTACTTTTGAATACGTTTACTGCGCTCAATAATGGTTTTTCCTTTACCTTGAAGCTCCAAGTTAATGGTGTTTAATTGCATTGTGATGTCAGTCAAAAATGCCATATCAGTCAGCCATTTTTCGTTTTTCAACATCTGAGTGTCATCACCTCTTTCGTCTAGAAAAGCTGTTATTTCGGGTAATAATTCTTGAAACCTTTCTAGGAATTTTCCGCGATTCAACCACCTGACGTCCGTGTGAAGAACTAAATCAGTGTGGCTGACTCCCTATCTTCCAACTGCAACTTAAAGAGCCGCCGTTGCAAGCTACGTGCACGGATGGAATTCACAATTTTTGTTGCAATGCCCATAATTTCCTCGGTGTTTAAAACTTTTGAACACAAAACTTGTTGATGTATAATGCAATGAAATGAAAAAAATTAAGGGAAATCTTCATTAGCTCGACACAATGCCACAAAACCGTCTTTGTTTCCAGTCATTGCTGGTGTTTCATCAGGTGTAATGCACACTAATTTATATATTGGTAGCTTGTGGTTTTTCACAAAATTGAAAACGTCATATATATCTTCGCCACGGGTCTTCCTTTTCAGAGGAATGATTGTCAAAAACTCTTCCTTGGCCAACATGTCATTGAATACCATCCGAATAAAAATACACAGCTGGGCAGCTAGGATTCGTCGAGCTGTAAAGAAAAGTATGTACATTTCTTGATATCATGTTCTAGTTTATCTGCCATGTCCTGACTCATGACTTCAATACGCCTTGTGACAGTCGTACGAGATAACTGAAGTTCTCTAATAGCAGATATGATTTCTGTTTTATTTTAAAATCTCCAAATAAAGTCTCACCCGCTTCAATAAATGCTTCCTTCACAACCGATCCATCTTCGAATGGTTTCTTGTGTTTCGCCAATATATGAGATATTTTAAATGACGCGATCGTAGCAGCTTTTGATTGTTTGGCTAGTCTTGTGAACATGGTTTGTTCTTTTTCAAAATAAGAAATCACGTACTTCGTTTTCTTAATTCACTCTGTGGCGAAAAATTATTTTCATATTTTATATATTAGAAGACAAATGTACTTATTCTTCATCATACAAAAGAAAAATTTTCCCACCCAATCGTTATTAAAATGATACGTTTTAGATTTCTTCGCTGCACTCATTTTGTACTATTTAATAATAAATTTTGTATCGACGTAGTATTGCCTTCAAGTTACATTTCAGAATGACTCTAATACCTGCAGGCGCAACATTTATATCGGCGTGAACGAAAGTCTAGGATGTTTCCGTCAAACGTGCTGCCCGAAATTTCTAGAAAAGCGGCGAGAATAAAAAACGCGGCTTTTCTTTGACAAGTACCGCGAGTTTTATTTTATTACGTAATAAATTTTTGTAGTTTAGTCACCTAATTATTAAAATTTTTTTCTTCTCGAGATCTACTCAAAACGCACTCGCGATGGACCGTTTGAACACCCCTGATGTAAGGTATATCGGAGATGGAGGACAGCAAAACCCACAAAAATTTGATTGATGATAAACTTTTGCCGCTAGCAGAGTGTTATTTTATTACGTAATGAATTTTTGTAGTTTAGTTACCTATTTATTAAAATTTTTTTGTCTACTCGAGATCTACTCAAAAACCACTCGCGATCGACCGTTTGAGCACCCCTGATTTACACTATCACTACAATACAATTCAAATTCATTTACACTATATGGTTCACATTGTTATATGATACTTAACATCATCTTTTTGAAAGCCTCAAATCTCGCAATTTTCTGAATTTCTCTGTCCCATAGGTCCATAGTATCATCAGCATATAGAACAGGCTGACTAGAAGCCCGCGGGACAGAAACAATCTCAACTAAGTCGTTAATATATATAATAAATAATAAGGGACCAAGAATGCTTCCCTGAGGTACACATAATTATATCTTCCCCATCAGATACATAAACCACACCATTGACAGTAACAGATACCTTCTGTTTTCTGTCGGTCAGATAACTTTCAATGAGTTTCAGTTGGTTGTCCCTTATCCCACAGATCTCCGGCTTTGCCAGAAGTGTTTCATGATGCACACAGTCGAAGGCCTTGGATAGATCAAGGAAAAGTCCCAGAGGAACCTCCCCTCTTTCCAGAGCCAAGATCACCGACTGAGTGAGTTCATAAATCACTGTCTCAGTATTTTTGATCTTCGTAAAGCCATGCTGAGACTTCACAATGACATTGAATTTCTTCAAAAATTTCAGTAATATGTTAGCCAGAACCTTATCGAAAACTTTTGAGAAGGAGGAGAGGAAGCTTATAGGTCTATAGTTTCCCATGTCATTAATGTCACCCTTTATATGAGGAGGTCTGACAAATGCCATTTTGGAAATATACCTTCCCTAAATGAATAATTTATAATAAACGCTAGAGGATTGGAGATCAGATTAATATATTGTTTTAAAATACTCATTGGAACCCCATCATGGCCAGCTGTGTTTTTATTATTAAAAACCTTTACAGCGAGTACCACCCCAGATGGTTGGATATCAAAAACATAGAAGGATTCAACCAGCCTCTTCAATTGATTGATTTTTCAGAACCTGAAGCTAGTTTCTTGCACATAGAGCAATACTAGAGAAAAACTTATTTCGTTCACCAAAACAGATGGTTCACCATTATTCATGAAGCTATTTGCGTTATCTCTCTGATTATTAGTTAGAGAATTTATGACTTTCCAAGTGACTTTAGATTTATTCTGGGCATTCTTTATGATGTTTCCATGATATCCCTTTTTTTCAATTGAGATAGCCAAGTCATAGTTTCCTTTAAGTTTGCTGTATGGGGTTTTAAATTCCGGTCTGGTTTTAGCAACTATATGAACATTATCTAAAGAATCTTTGATGTTCCTAACATCAGGACCCCGGAGCGATTTCTTCGACCGAACAGGAAAAAGTCACAGGGAGCCAAATCAGGTGAATTTGGTGGTTGTTGGATGGTATTGGTGATGTGTTAAGCCAAATGGTCACAGATAATGAAGGCATTATGAGATGGCGCGTTATCGTGGTGTAAAATCCATGAGTTGTTTTGTCACAATCCTGGTCGTTTTTGGCGAACAACTTCACGCAAACGTCTCATAACGCTCAAATAATACTCCTTGTTGTTAGTTTGATCTTTTGGAAGGGATTCATGGTGCACAATACCATGGTAGTCCATGAAAACTGTGAGCATCGCTTTTTTTTGACTGAAAACGAGTTGGTTTCTTCGACCTGGCTCATTATCTGCACGCCATTCACTCGCTTGATGTCTGGACTGCGTGTCATACTCACAAACCCACGCCTCGTCTACCGTAATGATGCGTTTGATGAACGTTGGGTCGGATTCAGCCTTGGAAATCATGTCTTTGGCGACATCAACACGGTCTCTTTTTTGCATGAAATTCAGGTCTTTAGGCACCAGCTTTGTAGCGACACGTCTGAAGCCGAATTTATCGACCAAAATGCTTTGAGCGGAACCAAATGCGATACTCAACACCTCTGCAATCTCTCTGAAGGTCAATTTACGGTTTGTAGCCAACAAATCACGAATGAATTTTGTCGACGTTTTTCTCATTTGTTGATGTCGATGGCCTGTCATAACAGTCATCGTCGGCAATGGACATGCGTCCGCTTTTAAACCGTCCATGCCACTCACGAACTGTTGTTAGCTTCGAAGCGTTGTCGCCGAAACACTTGTTCAACATTTCCAACGTGTTCAGAACACTAATTTCATTTTTAACACAAAATTTAATGCAAATTCGTTGCTCTTGTTTTGTATTTATTTTTAAAGATTGAAAAAATTGGAAACACACTGAGAGGTTTATGTAAACAACACGACGTAACTTTGTCAAATGTCAATCAATGACGCTGAAAATTAGAGGGAATATGAACAACAGTTGTACCAACCTAACAAAAAGAAAATAATTGAAATCGGGTGCCTTAGGACGCCACATGGTAACAAAGTCGGGAACTTTTTGATCAAGGTGGTATGTGCTGAAGAACCCTAAAAAAATTATTCCATATGCCAGTGTTCTCTCAATCCATCCTTGGTACAGCAGCCAAACTCACCACTCACCATACATTTTGTTATGTGAAATTTCTTCCAGCATTCCATAACATTTATATCAGGGTCACATTCCATATTATCCAATATGAATTTGAAGGTTCATCTAATCTAATAGAGCTTAAAGGCCTGGATCATTCCTTGGTCCATTAGTTGAAGCAAAGACGTCGTGTTGAGTGGTAAAAATCTTACTCTTATATCTGGATGCATAGTTCGCGAGGAAGACCTGGTGCATTGTCCGAAGCTGGAACAGCTTTGAAGTTTAAATTCTTTTTTTTTTGTAATAAATTTCAACTTCTGAAATAAAATAATTCCGAAACAAGTCACGAAAAATAGCGCTTGTAACCCTTTCTTCTCATTAGCACGTCAAAACACCGGCAGGTCGTTCTTGTTTTGATTTTTTGAAGTACAAGGATTTAACGATCTGTAAAGCATCAACGGTTTAATGATACAATCTCCAGATGTATTAGATTATAGCAGCAGTGTAACTCTAGCATTTGCTACCTTAAACTCAGGGGCAGACTTTTTGCTTTTGTCGATGAATGTTTTGTTTGACTTTCTTTTCCCAAATAGTGCAGTTTCGTCTGCATTGAATACTTTCTCAGGTTTATATCCTCCATCAACTACTAGGTTTGCAAATTCCTCTGGATATATTTTTGCTGCCACAATGTCTGCAGATGCAGATTCTCCAATGATTTAAATTATATGCAATGATTATAGCACCATTAACTTTATTGAGCTAACCTTGAAGTTTCATTTTTTGTTTGTTTCGTCTTTAAAAAACTTAGCTCATTTACCTACAGCTTATAGTGGATATAGTGGAGTATAATCTCTAAATCAACAAATAGTAGAGAGTCTGTGGAAGTTTTTTGCAGGATCTTGCCGGACAGAGCTGGGATGATGTTTTCAGGCAAGGGCCTTGTGATGTCAATTCAATGTGGCCTTTTCCACTCAATATAAAAAGATTTTCGATAAAAGTTTTCCTCTTGTCCAAGTGAAGAGATGCAATACAAAGAAAAATATTCATTGAGTCCTAAAGTTAAGTACTTAAAGAACATTTTGGATAGGGTTTATGTAGTTGCCAAAGCCAGACCTGAATTCAAAACTTTATACAGTAAATTGAAAAAGAAGTATGATTTAGCTATTTCAGATGAAAAAAGCTTATTTTCGACATGTCATAAACAGTGCACAAAACAAATCTAGAGCCACTTAGAAGGTTGTTAATTCTTTGACAACAGATCAGAAGAGCAGAGAAAACTGTTTCATGAAGGATGGTGATCCATCGGTTTTGGTTGATGAAATGAACAAACTTTTCTCTAATCTTGCTCCAACTCTGTGCAACTCTCAAACGGCGAGTCCGGGGAAGTCCAGTAAACTCAAGAGACTGCTCAAATCATTTTATGTCTTTGATGTCCTTCCGTCTGAAATAGTATCAGCTGTCAAATCCCTGAACAACAAAAACTCAAGTGGTCATGACGGTATACCAATAAATGTAGTTAAAGAGTCAATTCGTATGATTGCAGTTCCTCTAACCTATATAATGAATCATTCTTTCAAAGAAGGTGTTTTTCCTGATGAGCTTAAAATCGCTATTGTTAAACCTCTGCATAAGAAGGGGGACGTTAACGTGATGGGGAATTACAGACCCATAAGCCTCCTATCTTCGTTTTCAAAAGTTTTTGAAAAGGTTCTAGCCAATAGATTGTTGAAATTTTTCAAGAAATTCAAAGTGATTGTTGGGTCTCAGCATGGTTTCATGAAGGGAAAAAATGCAGAGACAGCTATTTACGAGCTCATTATGTCGGTTGTCTTGGCTCTGGAGAGAGGGGAGGTTCCTCTGGGACTTTTCCTTGATCTATCCAAGGCCTTCGACTGTGTGCATCATGAAACACTTCTGGCAAAGCCGAAGATCTGTGGGATAAGGGACAACCAACTGAAACTCATTGAAAGTTATTTGACTGACAGAAAACAGAATGTATCTGTTACTGTCAATGGTGTGGTTTATGTTTCTGATGAGGAAGATATCATTATGTGTACCTCGGGGAAGCATTCTTGATCCCTTATTATTTATCATATATATTAACGACTTAGTTGAGATTGTTTCTGTCCCGCGGGCTTCTAGTCAGCCTGTTCTATATGCTGATGATACTCATATATTACTGACCTCACCGGATCTCCACACCACAGTCGATTCTTGCGTGACATTATTGAGCAAAATAACAGAGTGGTGTTCTACAAATAATCTTATTCTCAATATGAACAAGACAGAATGCATGTTTTTAAGAACTGAAACAGCACAAATGAAACTTCCTGTTGCGTTGAGCTTTGATGGCTCCGAGGTGTCCCCTGCGGTTTCGGTCAAATTTCTTGAGGTGAATATTGATACCCATCTTAACAACATCATCGTCAACATGTTGCAGAGACCAGAAAAAAACTGAATTCTGTAGTGTACATGCTTAATGTCTTAAAGGCTCAGGTAGAGCAAGGAGTGCTGAAGACTGTATATTTTGCCTGTTTTCATTCCATCTTAACTTACGGACTTATTTTTTGGGGTGGTTCGTCGCATATGGAAGACATATTTATAACCCAAAAGTGGGCTGTCAGGGTAATGTTTGGGTTGAGTTATAGGGAATCATGTCGTGGATTCTTCAGGAGAAATAATACTCTTACTGCTTATGGAGCATACATATACAGACTCCTGCTATTTCTGCATAATCATGATAATTATTTCGAGGATTGTAGAAATACAAATAACACGAGGCAAATTTTCCTTACATTTTCAAATGCATTCGACTACATTGAGGGAAAAAACACAACTTATATGGCTTTGAAATTGTTTAATAAATTGCCTAAGGTGTTTCAGAGAATTTCAAAATATGAGGTTTTCAAGAAAAAATTTTTTGAATATAAACACCTCAAAAAAGTCTAGGCAACACTTCTGAATATCGATATATTGTATCTAGAACGATCAATATGGATGATTTTTTTTATGAAATGAACACCTGCATCAATTTCTCACCGAATTATGTAGAGTGCCGCAACAGATTTCAGTTTTTTTTAAAAAGAAACTAAAAATGCAGCAGATGCGACGCTGCTACATAATCATTTCATGTATTCAGTGTTTGAAATCAGTTAGTTGGCACTTTGTTTCTGTTGTAAGCACAAATAAAAGATTCAAGTTTTGTGATTTTACCATGGAAAGACGACATTTGACTAGAGAAGAGATGTTACGAGCCGTTGGCATGCTCCAAGCTGGGAGCTCACAACGGGAAGTATCCAGGGTTCTGGCAAGTAGCCCAAGTGTCATAAACCGTTTATGGTCGCGTTTCAATGAAACAGGTAGCGTAAAAGAACGCCATACAGGTCGTTTCAGGATTACTACAGTCGCCCAAGACCGATTTTAGGTTTTACAAGCCAGAAGAGATCGTACAACCACAGCATCTCAATTATAGTTCATAATGTACAAATTTCCGACCAAACTGTGAGAAATTGACTGCACGAAGGTCAACTCCACTCCAGACGTCCTTTAAGAGTTCCACAACTGACCCATGGAAATCGCGCTGCTCGTTTAGCTTGGTGCCAAGAACACGTAAACTGGGATCAAGAGAGGTGGGCCACAGTTCTCTTCAGTGATGAATCTAGATTTATTTATTATCCCGATTCGAGAAGAATTCGAATATGGAAGGAACCTGGAAAGCAAAACCGTCTACAGCATGCTCGAGAAGTTGTTAGACAGGGAGGCGGATCAGTGATGTTTTGGGGAGGTATACGCCTTGGTGGAAGAACTGACCTCGTTTTCATACAGAACAACCTCACGGGAAATTCTTACGCAGATGAGATAGTTTTACCTGTAGTGGTACCGTATCTCCAAACAATGGGTCAAAATCCACTCTTCTAACGAGATAATGCCCCTCCTCATCGTGCAAGAGTTGTCTTGAACGTTCTTGAAGAGAATGATATCGATCTTCTACCGTGGCCATCCTGCTTCCCAGATCTGAATCCCATCGAGCATGTGTGGGACACCCTAAAAAGAAATCTCCTGCGTCAAAACGTCTTCCATCATGAACAGGAGCTTCGATTAGCAGTTTAGGGGGCTTGGAATGACTTAGGCCAAAATGTAATAGACAATTTAATATTGAGCATGCCGCGACGATGCCAAATTGTCATTAGTAACAGAGGTGGACCTTCTGGGTACTGAAAAATATAAGTGCGTCCATATCGTTTCGAAAATATTAGTTCAGGATTTTTTTTGTGTTTTACCAAATTTCGTCATTTTCAAATTTCAAATTTTTTTTATAAAAGGGCTTTGGAGAAGTCAAATATTATTTTGTTTTCTTGAGAATACATTATATACAATACATCTTAACAAAACCGAAAGATTTCTATAAATTCTTATCATCAAATTCATATTTTAAAGATATCGGTAAGTGTTCCTATACTTTTTGAGGTGTTTATTTTGAATTCTGAACCCTATGGGGTAAATGAGTTTGTGATATGGTGTGATAATGATATTAAAACTTTGTGAGATTATATACAATTTGTGATTATATACATTAATGTTGTGTGAAATGTTTCTATTTCTCATATCTTGTTTTGACGTTTTCATTTTTCATTGTTGTGAGCTGTGATATCTATCTTGTAGCAATAATTCTATGAAATGAATTCATCTTTATCTTATCTTATCAACTTATGTATATTTGATAATTTAAAAATCATTAAATAGTACTCCTGAGAAACCTTTATGAATTTCAACTCTCAAGTTCAACGTGTTGTATTCTAGAAGCCTCATTTTTTATAAAAAAAATCATAATCATTGCATAAGCACCTCTTCTCCACTTCCACGGTTAATACCGCTAACAATTATAGCACTCGTACATAGACGAAAAAAAAATGACGCACTCGGGTATCCTTTACTTTCTCTGGTTATTATTGTCGTTGCTAAAATGGATAATAATAATTTTACCTATTTGGAACTTTCATTAACATCGTACCATGCAAATGTCAGCATTTCTGTTGTGTGAGCTTTTCGTTTCACCATCATCTAATGATATCACAATGACTTGAGGTATTTTGCACTTCATTCTGTGTCGCAATTATAATTGGAATGTACGTGCCCCATTGTAAACGTTGGGCGCCAAAACTAATCACTAGGTCCCTATTATGGTGGATGCGAACTTGTTATATAAGACAGATGTTCTTGAATAATAGTTTAATTCCACAATATTCTAGAAGCGTTTGAGCTTTCTTTAGGGGTTGAACAAATCTATTTGATTATTCGTTCAAGAAAATGCATCAATCAAAACATTAAACACTAATGGCTGTTACTTGATGCAAATCCATTTCAAAATTTTTTCGTAAATTTTCCTTTAAATTAAACAAGAACCACGAAGAAATAATATATGGGAGATGTCAACCCAAATTATTGGGTTCATAATGATTCTAGAACATCTATAGATCATAACCGGCATCACTTAGAAGACCGAACCTGGCCATCGGTCAAACAGAGAGGGGATTGTTTTGTTGAGTTTGAAAATTGAAAGGATTTTGCGATTTTACTTCAAAATTGGCAAGCAAGAACAAGGAAGTGATTATGTTTCAGGAGACTCACACTGCGATTGAAGAACATCTCCGCGAAAGGGGAAATATCGCAGGTTATGTACTTTTTGATTATCTTCTTAGTCCTTTTTTCGGCCTTTTTACTTGCTATGTAATGTTTAGACATATAAGAGCCAGGTTAGGTTAGGTACGATTGTTGAAATATTTTTCTGCTGGTTTTCTTTTTCCATTGTTACAGATTCCTGTCCCAAACCCCCTTCCTTTCACCCTTGTCTTCGTCTGGAAATCATGGAGTGCAAGATGAGAATTGAAGCTGCTAAGCAGAAAAATCTTTGGTACTCTTTATGTACACACGACACTAACACATAAACAGACAAGCTGTTGCTAGTCCAATAGCGACAGGGAAACGAGTTTTTTCCTCAGGTTTTTTCACTCGTTTATTGAATCATACACAAGATAGTGTGGTTCCCCTGTTACATTTTTCCTAAGCTCACACTTGTGTTTTTCTGACACACACCAAAATTATAGATATAAGCATTTATTGTAACTACAAATATTCAAATTTTTGTAAATCCTCTCTTTTTCAAAAGAATATGTATATATTTCAAATGATATATAAGAAAATGTGATTTACACTTATGTACTACTAGCGGGAAGACGATGTCCCGTCCTGGAACTCTATCGCATCCTCCTCAATTTGCATTAAAATATTCATTCATTTTATTTGAAGTAGTCACTTCAGATTATAAAGTAATACATATTTATTTCATCAATATAAGCAGTTCTAAGGCCTTGCAACCATTTTCAGCCTTGTGGCAATTGTCATTAATATAATATAAGAAAATATAAGACGATCAAACATTTTAATAACCTCTCTAGTAATAACGTTAATAATAAACAAAGAAAGTATCGGATATTGCGTGCTGGAAAATTAGTCATGGACAAATAAGATAATGCAGCGTTCTCTATCTATATTTGTTTTTACGATTTTCATTACCCGTGAAAAGTGAAATTTATTCACTTTCGATGAGATGATGTGCACGTTCAAATACATAATCTTCAGTTATCCACGTGAATATTTCTAGCAGTGTACACACGCGAATCTTAAAAGAATTTTTAATTAACCAATAAATGTCTACAAATAACTTATTCTCTTCAAGTACTTGTGAAATTCATTTATTGGATAGTAATAAATGTAAACTTTACCAAAAAGTGTTATCCTATAATTCATAAACCATAAAATAATTCTTCATGAAAAGCTAGTTGAGATTTTTGTCAAGTGTTACAATAGCTATAATATAATTTAATTCAATGTCATAACATTGAAGGATAGAACTCATTTCCGCCCTTATTTTTGACATTAAAACAAAGTTCGTACTTTGATTATACATTATACAGGTATCTCTCATTGAATGATAATTTTTGCTACCGTGAATACGTCATCTAAAAATATGAAGAATGACACAGTAAAGTTCTATATACGAGGTGTTAACATTTCGATTTTTCTCTCTTATTTTCTAGTTATTTGGCTTGAATTTGAAACGTAGCTTGCACTTTAGAGCCTACACTATTAGTTGTAAGAATCTGCAGATATATTTTTTTCTGTTTGCATATAAAAACAATATTATTATTATCGTGGACTTATGCACTATCTCAGCTGTTAGCTGGATATAATTTACCTTTCCCAGATTCAGCAATCAAAGGGAATAGGCTCGATTACAATATACTTGACATAAATTTCCTAACTATCCCACATGTATGAAGAATTACAGCTTTTTGCATTTCTATATAGGTATTCTTATGCAATTCTAATTTCTTAAGGTTATCATGCAAAGTTTTGGGTATTAATCCAGTCGAGGATACGATGACAGGAACAATATCTATTTTATCGAGGTGCCACATCTGCTTGACCTCAATAGCGAGGTCTGTGTATTTGGACTTTTTCTCCTGGAACTTGTTCAGAACGTTATTATTATTCGGTATGGCGACATCCGCCAGCATTGCTGTTCTGGCTCTCTTATCATACACCACTATGTCTGGCCGATTATTCGTTACCATTCTGTCAGTGATAACAGGCCTTTCGTAGTATAATCTGATAGTCATTTTCGAATACGAGCGCCGGTTGATACTTGTAATACGGCTGAAAGGCATTCAGAAGTCCGTACTTGTGTGCAAGTTTCTGATGGATAATGTTGCGCACTTGATTATGCCTGTGAAGATAGTCCGTATTGGCCAGTTGTTCGCAGCCGGACGTAATATGCTGTTCCGTCCTTCATGATAAATTTTTTGTAGTTGTTTGTTGCGATCACTTGGTCTTGAATGGCCATAAGGAATCCTTCTGTTTCCGCGAATAATTCTCCTTTCATCAACCATTTGTTGGAGGCTTCTTTGTCGATGTGTGGTTGAATAATCTCATGGTAATGTCATCCATGTAATTCCTTTCTTGACCATTGCTCTGGTTTTTCAGTATCTGATAGGAACGGTAGATTCAGCAGGTCATCTCTGGTAGCAAGATTTAGAGGTGTATATCCCTTATCAGCCAACTATACCACTCTATGGAGGTCCGAAGTGAGAGCTTTTGCAGAGAAGAATTCTCTGAGATTATTTATCTGTTCGGTGTGTAAATTGACATCTATTAATTCGCGTCCTCCTTTCCGCTTCAAAGTTGTTCGTATCACAGACGATTTTGAATTATGATTATTGTACTTTGTTAGCACTCCGATGCCCTACGTGTGCCTGTTTCATTATCACAGAATCGATGATGAGTTGTGTCTTGCACCCGTGGTGTTTCTTTCTGCATCCTTTCTGCTCCTCTGCTAATATATTGTTGTCGTCAAGGTGTTGGTATATTCGATTGGATATGCATGAGGTGAGTATTTTGTAGAGTGTTGGAAGGCAAGTGATTGGCCTATATTGAGATCCTGTGTTCTATCGCTCTTATGTAGCATATATGTTGAGCCTTGTGTTAGGAAAGTGGGTGTTTTCTTAGGATATTGAAGAACATACGTGAGCTGTTTCGCTAGGGCTCCATGGAGCTTATCAAACTTCTTGTACCAGAAGTTGTAGATATTATCTATACCTGTGGCCTTCCAATTGTTGGTCGCTTTAACTAGTGTTGTGATTTCTTCCTCCGTTATTCCTTCGAAGTCCATATGTTTGATATCAAGGCGTTGTTTTTCATTCTTGATCCATTCCGCATCTTTATTGTGTTCTTTGGGGTCCGACCATAGTGATGACCGATAATCGATCAATCACTGTGCGTCAGGTACTTCTCTGTTATTGTTAGTCGCATTTTTGTTATTTCCCTTATGAAAATTGGCCGCGCTTTGGAGGAACCTTCGGTTTTGATGTTTCCTTTCAGTACACTTGATGTATCTTGAGAGCCTCTTTGCTTCTGCTTGGAGTTTCTGCTTCAAAGTGTCCATATACACGTCGATGTGTTATTTGTGATCAGGGTGTTTTGTGTTCGTACCAATTTTTCTATGAATTTTGCGTATATGGTATTTAAAGGGCCTTGAGGGCTTTTTGATTCACAGGAATTCTGTGAGTCAACGATCTCAGCTCTAGTATTGTCAATATCCTTCTCCAGTCATTATTATTATTATTATTATATCCCTTTCATTTCGCAGACTCTTTTTGTTGCGCGTCTCTCACCGTTCTTGTAATGATGAACTGATTCCTTGATGACATAATAGTTTAAAATGATTATTGAATTATTGAAAAGTTAAATAACTCGATAAGATAAAATTCAAGAAAACAGTAAAGAAAAGAAAAATTTGATACAAAAAGCGTGGAGTCGTTTGATATATATTTCATAGCCAAGTTTCAAGAACTAACGAAATAATAAAAGAAACTTATATCGAGCAAACAACGCTTCTGCATTAAAATATTATTCTATTACTTCGTTTGTACAAACACTTCAAAAATTATTTTATTTTATCAAGTTTTTTCTCTATCTCTGTTCGATAGCTTCTTAATAATTGGAAATTATTTCAAATTTTTCAAGTTTAACCTGCTATAAAAGCGGGTTTTTCAAACAACTATTTTTTTTTTAATTTTCAGTGTAGGATATAGCAATAACCTCATCGAATTATTGTCATCGGTACAAAGTGTTAAAACTCATCGTAAGATGACGAATAAAACAATCAATTTTAGTATTTTATTCACGATTTCTTCTCGCAAACGAAGATCCCTAAATACGGAAGCCAGAATATTTTCAGCTGACGCTCTACTGATTTTCTTATTACAGTCTACTCACTAATTGCCGAATTGACTATGAATTCTCAAGAAAGATTAATTTTTCATCAAGTATATAAAGGAGATTTCAGTATATTTCATTTAACAAGATTCAAGCAGGATAACATTTATAGTAACTGCAAAAGCTATAAATTATTCAAAATGAGATAAATCAATTTAAAAATGTAAAATTTATTATAATTCTGATATTGAGTTTATCTTTCTGAAGAGTTATTTTTCAAATAAATATGGAATTTGATAATTCTGTATCACGAGTGCTGGGTGATATTTAAATAATTTGTCATAAAATTGCTTCAATTAAACCTGAGTGTTTTTATTTGTTTTCGATCAAATCAAATGAACTGGTTACGAAAGAAATACTTTTTATTAGCTCTAGTTCTAAATTGACATGAAGGTTAAATATTATTATAAAAGAACGATTTTTAATACACTTTATTTGAAACAGTTACGCAAACACTAGTGATATTAGAAACAAGCACACCAAAAATCATTAAATTCGAAATATTCTTCGAAAATTTTATTAAATAGATAATTGTCGGGCGGTGTTATAGTACCACACTTCCAGAATCCGAATTAGAAATTGGTATATCCTTAGTAAGAAGAAGACAGTTGATTCCTCTTATCACAGAAGATATTAATCATACTTACATCTTCTACGCTACATCACGTAGAAAAATTTTGTATCCACGTAAATCCGAATTATCTTGAGAGAAAGCTTTCAAAACCCAAGTCATGACAATTGTCATTACCGTTAATCGTTTTCGGTTTATTTGTTACTTCCTTTCTCATAACATTTCACGGTATTTCATATGATAATAAAACATCCGTTATTAGGAACTTTATGCAAAACCATTAAAGTTAGGTAAAGAATTGTACGGTTCAATTGAAACTATTTCCGTGTTGTTATTATCATGTAAAAAGAAAGTATTTTAAATAATAGATGGATCTACACAGATTGTAGGAATTATCTCTATAAAATATTAATTTTCTTTTATTTTATTTCAAATTAGCCGAATTAATTACTAAGGGTTATTACAGAGCATAAAAATGCAAGACATAATAATAAGTGGCGAAAAGCAGTTGTTTTATAATTTTTGATATAGTTTATTTTCTCAAAGAAATTCAGTATTTTGTTTATGTTGGTTGATAACGAAGTTTCGTTAGTTAGTAATGATCCATCTTTTCAACGGTGTATTTCGGACACTCGCACAAGATATGAGCTACAGTTATCTGGAAAGCACAAGTTTCGAAAATATCAGGTCCTTCAATTACTGTTCGTTGGTTGATTAAGTTTGATTGACAAAGTATGTACTACAGACTTGAGCTGACTGTGTGTTTGTGGTATTCCAAATCAATTGCCACTTTTTCTGAATAACCTGCTCAGCAGACACATGGGTTGGTGGTTTTTTGACAAGCCATCTAAAGATTAGGAGAAACCAATTTATTCTCTCCGAATTGTTAAACCCTAAACAGAGGCAATCGCGTAAATCGTCTTCATTGGGCGACAGAACATGTTCTGTGGGACAATGAAAAGCTCTTCATCAATGAGTCGACAATAGTTTACACCTAAATTCTAGAAGACTAAGGATATGGAGACATCCAAGAAATAGGGATTCACAATTATTATAGAAGAGGCAGTCATGGTATGAGGTGGAATATCCATTGGTCGAAGAACACTTCCCATTTTGTTAGAACCTTTCATCACTGCAAACGAAAATGTTCAGAACATTCTTCAGAGTGTTGTCGATGGAGATGCAAAAAATGTCGACCCGTATTTCATTTTTAAGCATCACAATGTTCGATACCGCAGTAGTATCGAAGAATTTTCTAAACGGGAATAATATCAATATCCTGGAAAGGCCGACGCAATCCCTTGGTCTAAATCCCATAGGGGGATATAGCGGCCACAATGGGGGTATCACAAGGGGTGATTTCAAAAACCTACGCCCGATACGTGGAGTTACAATCTCTGTAAAATAGGCCTAGAAAATGTCGTAGGAAGATCACTTCTGAGGAACAAGACCGCTTTTTGTGCCAAATTGCCTAGTGCGACGCACCCCATACTCCAAAGGCAATTTCTGGAAGCAACAGGCATCAGTGTATCAGTCGAAACAATACGTCAAAGACTTCGTTCAAGGGGTTTATACAGCAGAAGGCCCTTAAGAGTTCCAGAGCTAACCAGACAACAAAAAATTAACAGACTTAATTGGTGTATCGAGCACCAAAATTCGAATATTGAGAATTGGGGAAATGTTCTTTTTTCCGATGAGGTCAGAATTGGTGTTCGATCAGATGACCGCCGGATTCGGGTTTTAAGTCGTGGAAGACAAGCTAGACTCCGAGCAGGAAGACAAATTCGAAATACCAAGGGGGAACTGTGATGTTTTGGGGTGGCATTATGCTGGGAGGTAGAACAAATTTAATTTCATTTCCTAACGGTTAGAAATTACGTGGACCTAGTGCTGGAGCCCATAGTGAGACTCTGGTGAGGTGCCTACGGTGAGAATTTCACTTTTGTGCAAGATAATGTTCTTCCGCATACCAGCAACCACGCGCGAATTTATCTTGAAACAGAGGGATCGCTGTTTTGGACTGGCCAGCTTGCTCTCCTGACCTAAATCCAATTGAACATTTATGGGATAATCTCAAAAGGAAAATCAGATCGCACCAGGATAATCGAAGAACCCCACAACAACTCATCCAAGCCGCCACAGAAGAGTGGCAGAATATTACTCCAGAGGAGGTCGAAAACCTAATCCAAAGCATGCCTAGACGGATTCAGGCTTGTATCAGGGCAAAAGGAGGTAATACAAGCTACTGAGGTCGAGAAAAAATACCTACTCCGTGAGAAAACAATTTTCAATTTTTACTACATGAGGAAAGTCTCTTATTTTCTTTTATTTGTTTCTTTCTTAAAATGAACCTTAATTTATTTCCTTTTTCGATTAAAATATCTCAGAAAGGATCAATTTTAACAATCATTCAAAATTTCCAAAATCCCTGTGGTAATATTCAAAATATAGGGTGATTCCATATAAATTTGGTTGTGTGTATTTTACAAATAATAAATCTTGCAATTTTATTTTAATGAAAACTTAGCGAGAACTAATAAAGTGAAAATTTGATAGAGAAGAAATATTCAATATGAATGAAATAAAAAAATCCTCGTTGAGATTACAATTCGGTTCTATCAACCTCGATCATCAATAAATTTCAAGCTTTGTTTCATTACTTAATATATAATGTAGTAATAAATTTGTGATTAATTCTGTACAATTCTAGTGGAAGACGCGAGTGGAAGATACTCAACTGGTTGGTTTTGGGGAAACCATTATTGGATTGGCTCTAGAAGTTCATGTGAAAATATTCACTCGAAAGAAAATGCAATAATAGCTTCGACAACGATGGTAAGTAATCACTATAGTTTCAAGCAGGAAACTTTTCATATCATCGTGGTATCTAATTCAGTTCATTCATTTAAAATATTCGCATGTGTGACCGCTTACGACCGCATGCCGAGAGAATAGTAGGAAAGTACCAAACTGGCTTCACAGTTGGGAAATCGACAATAGATCAAATCTTTACCCTAAGACAAATACTTGAAAAATCACTGGAGTAAAACACACCATATTTTTATGGATTTTAAAACGGCCTACGATTCCATAAAGAGGCAGAAACTATATGCAGCCATGAGGGAGTTTCAGATACCATCACACTTGGTGAAACTGATAGAGCTTACCATGGGCAGGGTAGAGTGCAGAGTCAGGGTAGGTAACGAGCTGTCAGAAACATTTGTGAAGTATGGCCTCAGGCAGGGTGACTCTATTTGTCGTCAGATTGTCAGGTATAAACACAATTGAAACAATATAAAACAAATCAGAACAAATACTCGCATATGCCGATGACATTGATATTATAAGCAGGACCTAGAGAGGTGTTAAGGAGGCATACAGAGCCCTGAAAAATGCTGCCCTAACAATGGGTCTGCAAATAAATACTGAAAAAACCAAATACATGGTTGCAGCTCCTACCCCTATACCTCGTGGATTACAACATATAAATATAAATATGGACACGATTGAAAGCGTAGAGGAATTCACTTATCTTGGTTCCGTTGTTACAAGCGATAACAACACGTCGGCCGAAATAAAACGTAGAATTCTATCAGCCTCTAGATGCTACTTCTCTCTTATGCCACAACTAAGATCTCGGAAGATTTCAAGGTCGACCAAATGCAAGCTCTATAAAAACTCATTAGGCCTGTATTAACTTACGGGTCAGAGACGTGGACTCTCACCAAAAAAGATCAGCAAGCATTGGGAAGCTTTGAGAGAAAAGTTCTAAGGCGAATCTATGGGTCAGTGGAAGACCACGGCGTGTGGCGATGAAGATTCAAACACGAAATATACCGGGAACCAGATATCGTGAATGTGATTATAATCGGTATGTTGAGATGGACGGGTCACGTGCTGAGAATGGCTGAACCCGATCTAATCAAAGCAGCACTATTGAGCAGACCAGTTGGGAAGCGTAAACGAGGACGACCTAAGATCCGGTTTCTGGACAACGTCGAAGAGGATGCTAAGGAGTTGGGAGTGAGAGGTTGGCGGCGCAGGGCGTTGGATAGGGACGACTGGAGATGCGTACTGAGGACGGCTTTGGCCCACCAAGGGCTGTAATGCCAGAAAAAAAAAATATTCGGAGTATATACAGGCTGACCAAAACTGTATATAACAACTCTTCCTTGAGAAAAAGAAACTCTGAAACGACTTTCTTCAGTGGAATTAAATAGGGTCCATTTTACTAAAAGAGTGTATATATTCCATATGTAAACTGAAGCATTCTCAAATATTCTCAATAGTCAATATTTAAAAAGTATTTAGAAACAAATTATCTGCCTGTCAGTACAAATCAATTTAAGTAATTCTGCAAAATATAACTTCATATCGTTAATTTTCATAAAAGCATATTTTTAGAATTCAGTGCGACTTCCTCGAGATGCCGAAGTTGAACGAAGATCTAAGACTCCCAGCCAATCTTCGGACTATCAAGCCGCGACCTCGATTTTCCCATCTTTTTCTCCGTTTCCTGTCGATTTCTTCATGTTACGTCTCTATTTACAAACTAATTTCACCACTGATGTAAGTACAGTTTTTTTAATTTATTTTGCACCAGTTACAGATGAACATAAATAACCTCTCATCTACAATAGTAGCTGCTTGTTCAGGTTACATAGTGTATAGTTAATATTGAAATCTCTTGTTTGATACATGGATATTCATTTAAATCTTAGCATCTCTGTTGAAACAACAATCTTATCTGGCAAACCGGCATGTAGCTGATCATAAATTATTGGCTAATTCATGAAACACTTTTGCATTTGTAGATATTTTTGATTCATTCTGTATATTTATTGCCAATATTAAGATACATCTTCTTCTTCACGTGTTTATTTCTAGAAAAAAATTATTCATATTGGGGTCTGCATGCCATCAATTTGCACTGACAATGACATAACAAATATTTTGATAGAAACATCTAAAGCTCAGTACTATGTCGATGTAGAAGTTGAAGCGGTCAAGTCACATCACAACAGATTTGAAATTTGGTTGGATAAAACTTTTATAGTGCTTTGGTAAGTGAACAATAAAATAATTATAATATATTTTTTGAAATACACTCCCCACAAAAATTGTCGCATCATCCTACTTTTAAAATACTACACTCGGAGGCAAAATTAGCGGAACACTCGAAAATTTGACCAAATTCAAGTCTCCGATATTTTTCCTAATTCTCAACCGATTTAGATGATTTTTTCGGCAAGTTATAGATCAACTCTTCTGCTTTGTAGAAATTATAAGAGAAAACAACAAAGATTTTATACAGGGGCAAAACTAAAAGTGTTTTTTTGTCAAAAATTCGTAACACCCTGTGGAATTTCGTGGTCCGAGTTGAAACGTACAATAGCATGGTCTATCAAGACATCTTCCTACAGTAACGCCCTTCTTGTTTTATGCATTTATCTCTATGTTTTCAAGAGATATCCAATTTGAAGCGAAAATAAAATCAAAATTAGAGAAGCGGAAATCTAACGAAATGAAAATTTTTGAAATTCACTGGCCAATTTTTCGCTCCGGGAGAACTCGAAGTACACTGGAAAAATCGTTGATTTTGCACATTTATTTTTGAATTTTTTTGTGTGACACATGTTGAGAAAAATGTTCATGATGACCCACAAAAAAAACATTTTATTATAGTAGCGAGTATGACCCCCCGAGCTATTATTACAACGCGCATACGATTTCGCATGATGTTGTCTATCATCTGCTGAGGTATGTTGTCCCACTTATCCACCAACGCCAATGTCAGCTCTTCAACGTTGCCTGGATTCCGTTGTCGAACCCTTCTTCCAAGAATGTCCCAAACGTGTTCGATCGGGTTTAAATCCGGTGACCGCGACGGCCAGTCCATTCGTGTGATCCCAACTTCATTGAGATATTCTATCACTATGCGCGCAGTATGAGGGCGCGCGTTATCGTGCATAAAAAGGAAATTTTCCCCTATGTAAGGAGCAAAAGGCACAACATGGGGCTCCAAGATTTCTGTTATATACCGATGGGCATTAAGTGATCCATTGCCAATAATCTCCAGTTCTGTTCGTACTCCCAAGCATATGCTACCCCATATCATAACTGACCCTCCACCGTATTGCTCAGTCATATTCTATCTCTACCATCCACGAAATTCGCACAATATCGGCTCTCATCACTAAATAAAACTTGTCTCCACTGATTGATTGTCCATGCTACATGCTCCCTAGCAAACGCCAATCTTGCTACCCGATGGGCTCTATCGAGTCTTGGTGTTCTTGCTTGCGCGTATGATCTCAGACCAACTCTTTAATCGTCTTCTGACTGTCCTCACACTGACGTTAATGTTATCCACTGCTTGTAAATGGTTACGTGCCTGAACAGCAGTAAGACGAGGATTTCTTATGGTTTGATTGACGATGAAACGGTCATGTATAGCGCGGGTTGCCCGATTTCTTCCTTGTCCTCGCCTCCTCACGTACAATCCAGTTTCCCTGTAACGTCGGTAGATTCGATGGATAACCGACGTCGAGACAACCAACATGGTACCGTCTGAGCGGTAGGTGCGCCCTTCCTCGATCAATGTAACTGCCCTTGCTACTGAGGTTGGTGGTAAATCTCTCATTCTGAATGAAAAATACCGTTTCGAATCGTAAACAGTAAAAGAATCACAAAACACCGCAACCGATCGAATTTGTATCAAATCAAAGCATGGAAAACTCTCATTCTTTAAACAAGTGCAAATATGGTCATATACAAAAAACATGTGTTGTATTTCATATTTGATAAAAAAGGTGTGCACATGTGTAGATGAAAAGTTTTATCAATGGTCCCAGAATTCGGTTGTGTATTTTAATACCTACCGACTGTTATCTGCTATGAATTCCTCATTTTCACCAAATTAACCAAATTGTCATCAATGCAATTCGAACATAAAAATCGCAAACGACAATTTCGACACGCCTGAGTGATAATAAGAAAATTCCAAATTGATAGACGAATTTTAATGACAATTTCTTGATTCAATGGAATTTCTCCAAAATGGTGATTTTCCACTTGAAATTAAATATATTTTTCAAAAATAGAGATAAACGCATGAAACAAGAAGGTCGTTACTGTAGGAAGGTGTGTCTTGACAGACCATGATATTGTACGTTTCAACTCGGACCACGAAATTCCACAGGGTGTTGGCCCTGTATGAAATCTTTGTTGTTTTCTCTTATAATTTCTACAAAGCAGAAGAGTTGATCTATAACTTGCCGAACAAATCATCTAAATCGGTTGAGAATTAGGAAAAATATCGAACTTCGAATTCGGTTAAATTTTCGAGTGTTCCGCTAATTTTGCCTCCGAGTGTATATAAACTTTTAGGTTGGTCATTCAAGAGTTGCTTGATAACTTTCAGAAGTGTAAAATAAGACGATGTTCTATGGGATTCAAGTCGGGACTTCTGGCTGGCCATCTAAAAATATCAATTTCGGCATTTTTCAGAAACTCTGAACTACTCTAGCTGCATGAGGCCGAGCATATAAAAGAAGTTTTCGCCAATCAATGGGCCAAAGGGTACAACATGGGGTTCAAGGATATCTGCGATGTATCTGGCCGCTGTAATTCTTCCATTATTCACTAGGACTAACTCAGTTCGACCACGGAAAGAAATGCCTCCCCACACCATTATTGAGTCCCCTCCGAAGTTTTCGGTCTGCCGGATATTGCATTGCTGATACCGTTCCCCAGGTCGTCTGTATACAGGCATGAGTCTATCATTTGATACTAGAGACAGAACCGTGACTCGTCGAAAAAGTGAACATTCGACCATTCTGGAATACCCCAATTTGCATGTTCCCTCGCAAACTGAAGTCTTGCAACTCGATGCTCTCTGGTGAGACGCGGGCCGGTAGAAGCCACCCTACCCTTGGTCTGATAACGTCTTCTCTGAGCCTGTTCCTAACAGTATGCAATGGAATATGCACATTTCTGGAAAGTGCATTTTGTAGCATTCTAGCCGTACAGTGCCGAACTCTTAGTGCAGTTAAACGAAGCCAATGATCATCAACTGGTGTTGTTATCCGATTTCTTCCCTGTCTGGCCCTTCTTCCATATTCCGCTGTTTCGTGGTACCGATTAATTGCTCTTGAAACAGTGCTTTGGTTAACATTCAACAAGTTAGTCACGTAACGTTGGCTTCGCCCTTCCTCTAGAAGTGTTACAATTCTTACCACATCATGCTCATTCAAATAGCGTCCAGGACGTTCAGCAGCCATTACAATAAATTCAAAGATTCGAAAATCAACAAGAAAAACACAGAAAACTTGCATTAATTTAGTGTGAAAACTGAAGAGAGATTGAATGAATACTGATAGTCAAATAAACACATTCTTGTTTCAGACGTGTTTGAGATCATTTGGAAACAAATGTTATTACATAGATAAAAATTTTTTCTCCTCATATGTCCAAAAAAATATGTTGACAAAGAAACTACGATCGAGCTGCTTAATCGATTGTGGAATTCAGAATAATAGGTGATGCGACAATTTTTGTGATGTGTGTATTTCATTGCGTTTGTGAAAGATATAAAAGTATAAACAGTATTCTCAGCACCGTTTTTAAAGAAACTAATTTTTCAGCCTTATAACTTGCCTCACTGTCATAATGCTGTTCGTAGGAACAAGCTACGACTTCTACTTGGAACACTTGAAAGAACAAAAGAAAATATCGTCCACGTATACAGCATGTTTCGCGAGTAATCAATTAAAATTAGACATGGCAGAACCAGATATGAAATCCAGAAACGGTAAGAGAATGTCAATTGCTGTTAGATTTTCCCACTTCAAATATTTGCATCTACTTCTATCTGTTATGTTCGAAGGTGATAACCTCAGTATTTTTCCAGGAAAACAAGGATTATATGTTATAAACAATGAAGATTCTAAGTCAGATTCGACTATCGAGACGAACAATACGAGACAGTTTTCAAAAGACTCCATTTTGAGTAAGTATCGCAGTAGAATACAAAACGGGTTCATAACAAACTTACTTAAATTATAGCTAGTATTTATACATTCCACAGTACCGAACGAAAGCTTTCAGTAAGTTCTGTTTGGGAACTAAATACAATGAGTTTCCTAATTCTTCTTCAGGTGGTGATTTATTTTACTTTTTTCTTAGGACCCTCCATTTCGAGATATGAATGCTCAAAGTGAAGACATGAAATGCGGTTTCAATTTTTCTGTCCCCAAACGAAAAATAATCTCCTTGAAATTATGCAGGAATCCTCACTAGCTTTTCTGTTCGAACTTCTTTAAGTATAATTTAACCATGAAATAATCATTTTTGGAGCCCCGTTTAATAGAGAACATCTGACAAATCTTTTAGCTAAGGAATCACTATCTGAAGTAGGAAACACTCTTTATACCCATAGTAAAGAGTCATTCTTGCTGTCAAGGACAGACCAAGTAAAAATATGAAAGATAGTCCTAACAATAAAGTCGAAACATCGTTTCGTTTTCGAGATAGAGAGTGTGAAAATTTGATTTTTTTGCCAGTTTATCTTTTACTTTTCGAGTTATTAGGCTCAAACTCAAAACTGTTAAGGGTTACGATTTGGCGTTCTAGTTTGTTGTGAGGTTACAAACTTTTTGTCTGTCGTAAAATTGTGATAAAACATCTTGTTTTCGAGAAAAGTATAATTTTCTAGAAAGTATTTTTCTGTACAACGTATAAATCAAGCACATAAAACATCAGTCATTCATAATTAGTTTTATGTGCTCAATGTGTAGATTGCCAGGAAAATTAATTCATTTTTTCACTCGCAAATTGAACGTATTATCAAAATTTTGCATTGATGAAAGACTGTCTCGGCAGAAGAAGGAATCTATTTATAGTAATAAGAGATGGTACTGATGTAATCAAGTCAAGCACTGAAGTATGCAGTTTCATGCTGGAACATTTCCATTCTTAGTTTTGCTCTCATCAGATATCCATCTCGAAAATCCTCGAGGAGAAGCATTGAATGATTAACCTAGAAAAAATATATTTAATAACATTATTTACAATGACAAAATCTTTCTTCCCTGCAGATTTTATAATCAAAGAAGTGCTGTTGTCCTTTTCTGTTCGGACTAATTTGAGAATCATATGCGATCAGTCTGTTGGAAGTGACACGATTCCAGTAATTCATGGTTTGAAATCAATTAGTATGGCATGGGTCATATTGGGCCATACTTGCATAATTGCTTTTAAATATTCTGGTGAGTAGGAAAGAAACAAATGGCTAGCTTTCAAATATAAAAATTAAGAACATTATAAAAAGTCTCCAAAAGTTGGCTGATCCCATAATTTTCCAATAGCAATTTGAGATATTGAATTCCTACTGACACGATTTTTTATAACAATTAATCTGTTTCATTCAGATAACATGGAATTCCGAAGAGTGATCGAGAAAGACTTTTTCTTCCAAACTATATCGAATGGTGCCTTTAGCGTTGACACATTTTTCTTTACAAGTGGGCTGTTGGTTTCCTATCTTTATTTTAGAACTAATGCTAAAGGTAAACTGGACCCTCTCACAGATGGCAAAAAAGGATTTTCTGCCGGTTTTCTACACTTTTTCGGGTTAATATTTTACAGATTTTTGAGGTAAGTGATGACTTTATAATATTTATTTTTTACTGATTGTAAATTGGAATATTCATTTTCACGTAACTGATTTCAAGATTTGGTTTTCTCCATCACAACATATCTAAATTTTCGGTCGAAACGGAAATGTTCCTGAACTATCTTTCTTAACCCATTAATGCCTATGATATGATATATCATATCCCAGAGACGACCGCTTTACAGGTGACGACATGTCTGAACTATCCGTTGTGGTCGATATTCGTGTAACGAATTAGCATTAGTACAAGTCTGTCTTCGATTCGGTGCGGGACGGGGACGTATAGTGCGTAAAAAAAAGTTTCTACACCCGAAGGAAGTGAGGAGAGATTTTATTTCGCTTCAACGATGCCGCTAAGGTGAGAATTGATTCATTTTTTCCTACAAAAATTGATCTCATTTTATTTCCATTCTGGAATTTTAACAATGAAGGTTCATTTTATCAGATTACGAGCTCAGAAAGTTCATTTTTGGATATATGTATGAGCTAGGAGCTCGCAATTGTAGCACATGATATAGCATATCATAGGAAGTAATGGGTTCGTTCTATTGCAGGAAACGCAAGTATAACCCGAGGAGCTGATGAATTATATTTTCGAATTGAGCGAAGTGGATGAAGATTATTCAAATGTAAAAAAATTGTTATCATCTCGACTTTGTGTTATTTCTACTTGAAGATGTACAAGACAACGATAGAGATGATGGTCCAAGCGACGAAGAAGGAGATTTTGGACTCAAGGATATTGGCAAAGGAGTTCTGATACAAACGATGGAAATATACGCCGTTGGTGGAGATAATGGTACTGAAAAGGTTGAGTTGAATATTCCTCAGAATAGTGATGATAATGGTACTGAAATGTTTGAGTTGAATGTTTCTCAGAATAGTGATGATAGTGATGATGATAACTTACCTTTGACAGAGTTACCAAAGAAATTCAAAAAGAGTACGAATACAAACGAGCACCCACCCACCCAGGGTGAGCGTACAATAAATAATAGAAAGAAGAGGAACTGGCATAATTACATTTTGAACGAACGCGAAGAGAGAACTTCTCTCGAAAAAACTCCGGCGCCCAACATAGTCAATACTATAAGGGATCAAAATTTGATACCACTTGATTTATTCAAAATGTTTTTTTCTGAAACATGTGTTTATAAAATTTGCTACGAAATACAAAGGTATCCGATCTTCAAAGGCAATCATTCGTTTTCTGTTACCACTCGAGAAATGTATATATCTATTTGGGAATATTGATTGTATCTGGTTATTGCAAGTTGCCGTCCAGGAGATTGTTTTGGGAAACAAAGTCTGATACTTTCAATTCCCTGGTGAGTAACAGCATATCACGAGACCGATTTGAAGCTATACATCGTTACTTACACTTCAATGACAACAACACAATAGATCAAAATAACAAACTGTATAAGGTTCAACCCCTGATAGATCAACTGAACCATATTTCTCAGACTTTGGCTATACCCTTGGGAGAAAATTTTTTCATAAATGAAGCAATGGAGCCATATTTCGGTCACCGTCATATGAAACAATTCATAAGAGGGAAACCAATTAGATACGGTTTCAAATTTTGGTGCCTAACAACAATTGAAGGCTATTTATTGAAATTCGATCCATACTGTGGTGCAGGAAATAAAAAGGAGGGGAAAACTTTGGGTTCGTCGGTATCAGAAGATTTATGTCTACACTATTTGCCCCATGGTAGTACTGTTTTCATGGACAATTTCTTCAACTCCTTACAGTTGCTAGATACATTGAAGGAAGAAAACATAAATTGCATAGGTACCATTCGTTCCGATAGAGTTGAAAAAGCGCCCTTGAAAGAATTTAAGAAAGAACCACGAGGAAGCTTCCATGTTCTACAAGATTCTGATAAGTCAATTTCATTGATAAGGTGGAACGACAACAATGTTGTCAACATCGCAACGAACATAAATAACGATCAGCTGTGCCTAAGTAAGGTAAAATGCAAGCGTTGGTCAAAAAAAGAAAAATCATATACGCAGGTTGATCAATCTACCCTCATAAATTTATATAACCAAGGAATGGGCGGGGTCGATATATTCGACCAAATGAGGGGACTTTACCGTATCCGTATACGTTCCAAAAAATGGTATTCACCCTTTGTTCGTTTTCGTATAAACGGAGCAATGGTGAATATGTGGATCCTTTATGCTTTTCCAAAAATCAGTTTATTGGAATTCACCAGAAGAGTCGTTCTATCAATTCTGACTAGTCCTGAACATATGTCTGGACCAAAACCAAAATGCAGTCGAAATGTTTTGACAGAAGTGAGGTTTGATGGGGTAGATCACTTAGTTTCTTGGATTCCAACTCAGAGACAATGCGCTCAGTGTAAAAAATGTACGAAGTTCATTTGTTCCAAGTGCAATGTTGGACTTCACCCAAAAGATTGTTTCATGTTATATCACAAACGACCATGAATGTTGTCTTCATCGGTTCAGAATACTTTCCTAGTTTTTCATTATGACTAATCATTAGTTCTGTTATAAATTCTTCCAATAGAATATTGTTGTATTAGACTCGCCAATGCCTATGGTATGATATATCATATGTTAATTAAAAAGTACTTTCAGTAGAATGGTGTATCGCAAAGTATTGTTCTCGTATTTTGTATCAATAAAGGAAGGAGTATTTTCAATTTCATCAATTTTCGCGACAAAAAGTTACTCAGGCATTAATGGGTTGAAAACTCATTGTATCAATCAAGCAACACAATTTAGTCAAGAATTTTAATTTCATCACAAATGCATCTTAACTCTCATTCGCTATTTTAATAAATTAGTTCTTTCTAAAGATTGACTGCGCCTTATCTCATCACTTTGGGTATAGTGGAAGTATCCATGAAATGGTTCCACTATAATTCCGTTTTTGAACCACCAACTTTAGATCACGAAAACTGTCAGAAATATTGGTGGCGAAACGTCTTATACGTTAATACCTTATTTCCAGTTGATGAAATGGTAAGTGTTGTATCTTGTTTAGATGGAATCATTATTGAGATATTATGTTTCAGTGCATGTTGTGGAGTTGGTATTTATCTGATGACACCCAGTTTTATGTTGTTGGGGCCATTATTTTGATCCTGTCAACGAGGTGAGTAATGCAATGAGTTCAGATAAAATATCGATAATCAACGTCTTCCGCAAAAATAGAAAACTATAAGAATCTAAACAGATAGTAGCAAACATCAGTGATTTAACTCTCTGAAATTTATAAGTATCAACTTTCAGCCATTTTAAGAGCGCCGCATCTGTTTTACTGACTCTTATGGTGAGCTCTTGGCTAACAACCAGCTACATAGCATATAGCAACAGCCATAGACCAGGCTCTGACGATCCTTTAGCACTCTTTGATAAAATTTATGACAAGCCTTGGACGAGATTAGGTCCTTATCTCATAGGAATGTGCGTTGGATGGTTTCTCTTCAAAAAGAATTGCCAAGTTCAATTGTCGAAGGTAGGCCAAACCAAAACTTCTTTTTAAGCTTTTTAGTACAGCCAATTATACTAGGTGATTCACCAGTATGTGGCTCGTACACTCTTGAAGAAAGTAAAAATCTACTTCAGCAATTTATTTTGAAGTAAACAGGGTATTCCAATTTTCTATAAAAAAGTCTTGGGAAGTTTTTTCAGATTGGAAGACCACTTTTTTGTAGAAGGTTCAAGAGCGTCCTTAACTTTACTATGTCTTTAAGTAATAAGTTTTTTGGTGAGTAGTTTCGTCACAGTATTTTTTTCCGTAAAAATTCATGAAAATAGGCTCTCACATCATCGCATGCTCCTTCGGCCAGAGAGAATGAATACTTTGTCCTTTCGTTTTCTTATTACCCAAGAATAGCTTTATTGATGAATTGAATAGATTATCCTCATTTTATACAGGAGTGACTCAAAAAATTATTGAATATTGTAATTTAAAAAATATCATATCTTGATTTTTTCAAATGGAACATCCTGTATTTTATTATTCTTGTAAACGCATAAAATATTGTGCCATATTTTTGCAGAAGTAATCTTATCTTTATCATTTTAAGAGTTTATTAGTACATATCATTATATTTGATTAGACAAATGGTCAATATTTTAAGGTAGTCGTGTATGAAATACGTAATAGATTAGTTTTGGTGAGAAGATCTACAAGGTGTTGAACTATTTCAATAAGTGTTCGAAATGTTGCACGTTTCTTCGTAGACACCACTCAATCCTTCTGTGGAAAGACTGTTGAACTCTCGACAACATTTGCGAATGAACTGACTGAAAGGCGTCGACTATTCTCTGTCTCATATCCAACTGTGTTGTAGAAGAAATCTGGTAAACGATGCCCTTAATATAACCCCACAAGAAAAAATCTAGACTTGTAAGGTCCGGAGACCTAGCTGGCCAACTAACAGGACCACCACGTAAGATCCATTTGTTTGTAAATACATGATTCAAATGCTCCCTAACCTGATGTGAGTAATGTAATCCATCTACTATAGCGGCCCATACATTCAAGGACCAACGATGCTGGAGATCTATTCGTCTCATGAGGTGTGGATTTTCCGTGGCGTAATAACGAAAGTTGTTCCTGTTAACAAGTCCATTCTTGTGGAAAGTTGCCTCGTCCGAGAAAAAAAAAATTTGCTGAACATATTTGGATTTTCCGCTACTTTGTCACTTGCCAATTGCAAAAATTGATTCGATTTTCATAGTCTTGATTGTTCAGTTCCTGGTGCAGCTGTACATGATACGCATGAAATTTGTTCACTCAAGATTCTCTGGACGGAAGTTTCACTTATATCTGTTAACGAAGAAATCTCTCTTTGGCTTTTATATGGGTCCTCTGTCACTGTCAACAGAACTGATAACCGGTTGTCTTCAGCTGTAGCAGTTTCTGGTTTTTCATGTTTTTTGTAAGCGATTTTACCCGTTTCGATAAATCTAATTAGAAGTTTTTCAAAGCATCTTGCATCAGGATGCCTCTTATCAGGAAACGTTTGTGCATAAACTCTACTTGCCAACAAAGAATTTCTATCACACTCACCCAGGATAAAAATCATATCAACCATTTCATCTTTGGAGAACTTCATGGCAGTCAATTGAAAAAATTGGGTTCAAACCTCACTTTAACAATGTTTAATAACAAAACACTGATAAGTTCACCATGTAAAATGCAGAATATGATATGTCCGGATATGTGATAGAAGGCACAAATAAAAAAAAAGTCAACACATACCTCGATTTACGTTTTAATCATCTTGATTTTATCATTCGTTAAAAGAATTATCTTGTTTAGGTTTCATTTTTATAACTCGAATCATTACAGAAAAAAAACTTCTGTGCGAATAATGATGCATGTTGATTAATTTGATACGGTTTGTAGAATTTTCATCAAAATGTTTACAAATAATCGAATATTTCGAAAATGATCGAAGATAAAGATAAGGTTACTTCTTCAAAAATATAGCACAATATTTTATGCGTTGACATGTATAATAAAATACAGGGTGTTCCATTCGAAAAAATCAAGATATGATATTTTCAAAATTACAATATTCAATAATTTTTTTGAGTCAATCCTGAATAAAATGAGGATAATCTATTTCAATTCATCAATAAAGCTATCCTTGGGCAATAAGAAAACGAAAGGAAAAAAGTATTCATCCTCTCTAGCCGAAGGAGCATGCGATGATGTGAGAGCCATTTTCATGAATTTTTACGGAAAAAAATATTGTGACGAAACTACTCACCAAAAAAAAACTCATTATTTAAAGACTGCTTATAGCAGTGTTTAGGCCGCTCCTGAATGTTGAACGAAAAAGTGGTCTTCCAATCTGAAAAAACCACCCAAGATTTCTTTATAGAAAATTGGGCCACCCTGTTTACTGCAAAATAAATTGCTGAAGTAGATTCTTACTTTCTAAATATAACACCGTTCGAACGAAAATGAAATCTTTAGAGTGTACGAGCTACAGAGCACCGCGCCACTGGTGAATCACCCAGTAGAATACTCGAATTATTGATTTATATATTTGTGATATTTTTCTGATTGCTGTACATTTTTGATGATGCAGTAGCAATAACTTGTTGAAATATGTCCGTTTCGTGATGTGTCTGTTTTAGAATTTTCTTTTGTATTGGTACGGCCTTCATGTATTGATTATCGTTCATTTTCTACTAGCTATCTATACTACTACTAGACTTAGTGCTGTATATACCGGGTGTCCACGCAAGATGAGACATTAAAAGTATATGGATCAAGGAATGACCGATTGCAGAATTTTTGTTGCCTTGAATGTTATTCGAACTGAGTTCAGAAAATATTTTCAATTCTGTGGCACTTTCGGTTATACCGGAATTTGACACCATCTTTGTTATTTCAAAAGGCATAATGTATGTTTCTATTTTCTTTTATTGTAGAAAATTAAATTCTGAACAATTTTTTCCCATATTATAGCCTCTTGAAATCAACCGAAAAGAAGATATGAATTTTTCAATCGGAACTTTGCGATTTTTGATAGTCTCTTAAAAGGCATCATAAAAATATTGAAGATCATTCAATATCTATTATTTCTAGCTCGTTGTAAGTAAAGAGGCTCATTCAGCAGAATTCAATGCATTTAGAGGCTTCATGGTATGCAGGGTGTTTCCAAAGCATGTGGCAAATCGTAGTACAAAAGTCCGTTTTCTCAAATTAGACTATCTATTTTTGCACACACCATTTAACTCGTAATATTAATAGGCATCGATCTGTTATAAGTTTCCGTATCTAACCTAAAATGCATCGTTTCCGAGTTATTCACGATTTTATCCTAAAAATTACGATTTTTCGCGTGAGGACCCTGAAATTCGCAGATATTACCGGAAATCTTTCAAATAATGCATTTCGATCTCTCAATACGAGACCCATCTTAAAATCTTCATCAAAGTAATTCTGGTCAGAATTCCGTGAGAAAAGTGTGAAATCAATTACTATTGAAGTGGATTGAATATCAATTATGCTGAAAAATATCCGAGTTTTAATTTATGAAATAGTATTTGAAATATTCTGTTTCAAGGCAATTTGTGGATTTCAAAACGTCTAGATCTAAAATCAATAGCAATTAGAAGTTGAATTTCCTGATAAATGACTGATGGAATGAAGAATACCTACTAGAAAAGAAGAAAAACGAGAAGTCACAATCAATCCACTTCAATAGTAATTGATTTCTCACTTTTTCTCTCGGAATTCTGACCATAATTACTTTGATGAAGAATTTTAGATGGGTCTCGTATTGAGAGATCGAACTGCATTATTTAAAAGATTTCCTGTCATACAGTCTGCGAATTTCAGGGTCCTCGAGCGAAAATTTTTGGGATAAAATCGCGAATAACTCGGAAACGATGCATTTTATGTGTAGGAAAACCTATAACAGATCGATGTCTATTAATATTACGAGTTAAATAGTGTGTTCAAAAATAGGTAACTTAATTTGAAAAAAAAGGACTTTTGTATCTTTGAATGTACTACGATTTGCCACATCCTTTGGAAACACCTTGTATACCGTGAAGCTTCCAAATGCATTGAATTCTGCTGAATGAGCCTCTTTACTTACAACGAGCTAGAGATAATCGATATTGCATGAACTTTAGTATTTTTATATTTCATATTTTCGATGGACCCTTACTGCAGAGAGATATTTGGCCGTAATTGCAGATATTTTTCCAGTAATAATGGATGAATTTCTGTTGGCCGAATTCAATATACCAAATATTTCTAACAAGACGGAGCCCCTGCCCACAATTCGCAAATGGTGGAGCAATATCTGAGTGAGCATTTTCCAGAACGTGGGAGGGGTACATATGATTTTACACAATGGCCAGCAAGGTCTCCGAACATGAAAGTTCTTAATTTGTGTGACGTTATTTACAAACTAACATCTATCGAACCCTTCATCCTACGATTGAAGATATTTACGCATATCGACAGAGAGGGAACTACGTAATTTACAAGCCTGCTTTACGTAGGATCCGACATTTGTGCTAGCAATGTGTCGAACAAAACATCAACCATTCTGAACAGTTTCAGTGATCTAAAACTGAGATTCATATTATTATTACTAACCTAACTGTATTAATATTTTTGAAAATGCATAAAAGGTTGCTGACAATATGGAAAATAGAACTTTGTTATTTTCATGTTTTCCAACATTAGAAAACGGTTTTCCAATGTTCCAATAGTTTTCAATTATTTTTTATATTCTTATATCAGCTAGTAAGAAACGAATTTTTCATCATCAAAACAGAAATGCTATTAATTGATTTTCGAAGAGACGTTAGTTATCGTTTCGATGAAGCGAATTGTGAAAAACACTTTAATGACTCGATCGATTTTTCACGGTCGCCTTTCCCTAATATAATGTGTGTACGAGGTGTCAATTAAGTTCGCGGAAAAGTGCCCGGGCGGTCTGGAAATTACATAAATACTTGAAAATACCTTATTTTTCTTCGCAATAAAGATTTCACTTTCGATTTTGACATTCTGGCTTTTGTGGGGCGCCTACCCCCTTCTCTACCTACTCGATATTGCATGATCTTTAGTATTTTTATGATGCTTTCTAAGAGACAACAAAAAATTACAACACTCCGATCGATCTCCTTTTCGGTTGATTTCAGGTGGCAATGATATGAGAAAAAATTGTTCACCATTTAATTTTCTACAATAAAAAAATAGAAACACACATTATGCCATTTGAAATAACAAAGATGGTGTCAACAGCATTGAAAATATTCTCGGAACTTGTTCGAATAACATTCAAGACAATAACAAAAAATTTCTCCAATCGGTCATTCCTTTCTCCATATACTTGCAATATCCCATCTCGCGTGGACACTCGGTATATTTATTTTGATATCTTCATTGCTTATTTGTATTGTTGTGTTTTTATTATAGTAAATAAGCTTCAACAACACATTTACTTGTACTATGTACAGATGATGAGAAAGTTAAAAACTTGGTCCAAATTGTTAATCAATTATTTTATTACTATCAACACATGACTTTGAAAATGTTTTTTTAGTCACTTTATGTATATATGAATTTATTTTTGATCTTGAAGGGTTAATAAACGTTGAATTATTATTATTATTATTGCAGATAACAGTTTTTGTGGGATGGACTCTCTCAATAAGTTGTTTGCTAGTACTTGTTTACGGTCTTTACGAAGTTAATTTGTCACCAATAGCCGGTGCAGCATATAGCTCTTTGAGCCATTCCGTATGGGCTATAGCTCTTGGATGGATGGTGGTTGCGTGTTCAACAGGATATGGAGGTAAAATCAAAATGTAATACATCATACTTTTGTCGAATAACAAAAAATAATTACTTTCCATAGGATTTGTCAACAAGATTTTGTCAGCAACGATTCTCTATCCATTCAGCAGGGTTACTTATTGTGCCTACCTTCTACATCCCATTGTTATACGTGCAATGGCAATGAGTATGGATAGTCCTCTTCACCTAGGAACTTTTGTGGTTATAATTATATTTCTGGGACAAGTTGTAGCATCTTACACCCTGTCTTTTTTCCTATCATTAGCTTTTGAAGCACCTGTTGTCTCAATGCTTAGAATAATGCAAAAAATTGTCGAATTCAAACAAAAACGACAACGGAATATACTTCAAAATACGCCTTCATGAACATTTTCATTGATGAGTAAAAACTATGAGATGTTATTGAGTGATCAATTTTTTTGTACAAATACTTATTATGTATAGTTAAGTAATTTTCAAATATGTAAGTAGCAGTAAATTTTCGTAACTGTTGAGTTATATTCGAAAACACTTTGAAGTTGATAAAACTAACATGAAACAAAGAAAGAATATTAAGCAATAAAATAACCGCCAGTGATGCAAATTATAAAATATTAAACTGGTATAGTGTGAAGGATACATTTCCGTTGGGAAAAATTAAAATCAAGTTCTTTTGCATCAGTGTAATTTAAAATGAGTCCATATTCACATAACATCATAAAGTTACATTTCTATGAAAATATATAAGTAAACTTCAAATATATATTCTTTACTGTACATTTATTCCTATCTTTCAGCAGGAAACCTAAAATAAGGGTATGAAAGTTGGCCGATCTAGATTTAAAATAAACTATACATTCATATCACTCTAATATTTACACATTTTTACAACATGCAGAAAAATCAGCAAGCTAGAGCCAAAACTCGAATGATATGTTTCTTATATCTCCACTTTCGATTAAAAACATGTGGAAAAGCCTGTAAATGAGACAGCCTGAAGCTTGAAATAAATGTAGGAATATAAAGCAACATCTACTGTACATTTTCTTCTTTAATCTTATAAAAATAATAGAAAAACTGCCCCTACACACTCTATCTACAAACAGTCAAAGGCATTCCTTTTGAATACCCCTTCTCTTTTAAATCTAAATGGCCAGCAATGTGATGTCGACCAAAAAATGGATGTAGGCATCTCAAACAAAAATGGAATATAACATATTCTATCAAATAACTCATAAAATACCAATGAATCAGAAAATGACAAAAAACGAGTGAAACCAAAATAGTGAAGTCATTGTCACATACAATAAATACATACTATAGTAATCGTGATCACTTTGGAACTATCATTACATCCAAGCTACACTAGTGGAACCGTAGAACATTACTGAACTACACAAAATATCGTCGTGCCTTATCAGAATTGAGAAGAAATTAATGAAAATAAAACTATTTTGGTGTGATAACTGAAAATTGAAGGAAATTTTCAAATCTACCTTCTCGAAAACAATCAAGGTGGATTACAAGTTCTAAGAATCGTCATGATAAAAGTTTCCAGAATCATGAAATCGTCTTCATACAGGAACAAGAGAGTTGAATGAAACATTCATTATTATAATGAAACTACTGCTCTAAACATAGATTTTCATACCGATAAGATGATTCACAACATTTTATTTCGAATTACTAAGGCCAAACTTTCGAAATTATTGCGAACCCGTCAGTAGAACATCACGAAAAATGTTAGATACAAAATTTTGAGTGTTTCTATTGAAGCTTCTGATGGTGTATTCAATTTCATCTCCAAGAGTTATATTTCAAAACGCTTTTGAAGTCAACTTGCAGTTCAGCAATCTTGTTATTATTGCTTCTAGAAATGATTAACTGAAACAACTCAATAGATCGTTGAAATTTTCCTTAAAACATTAGTGATCAATTAAGTATTACAGAAAAATTCATGAAATATGCGCATAATATTTGATATGATAATGACAATGAGGGAATTACTGAGTAAGCTTGAAAATTTAAGAATTTCAAAATTAACACACTCTGAAAACCATACAATATTCTTTCCAGGTTTTTTAGCTTAGGGGACATAACATAACGTATGCAGGGTGATTCTTTCAAGTGAACCATTAAATATTTTTGGCTTCTAATAGCCGTAAAACTCTGAAACATCGCATGAGATTTCAAGTTGTGCTAAAAAATTCCGAAAAATATTTTCACAATTGAGTCACTTCCGGTTATACCGAAAGTTGATTGCAGCTTTGTTATTTCAAATGGCAAACAACTCAAGAGGTTTGACATTTCAAATTAACCATCCATCCTCGGTTAATTGGGTCGAAAAAAAAGAACTCAAGTACTCATCATTTAAAGTCTCTGTGTATGTAGATAGTTTTAAAAAACTCATCAGACCTGAAGTATGGCCTACAGGTACTTGCGTAAGCAAGCTTTATTTTCCCTAGGGAAGGAGTGCACAATAGGTACCCTAGGGTTCAAGCCAGACTTCCTTACAATTAAAATAGAAAGTTTAAACAACTCAAAGGTGGCTTCTTTGGAAGCAACCATTGAAGATTATAGAAGTATAAAGTTTTTGTGCATCTCAGAAGTATGGTGCAACGATAGTGATGCAAAATTAGAATCTAAACATTTCAAAAATTTCTCTCTGGGCAGCTTCTATCGGAGGAATTCCATAATTTGTTTTATCATTATTTTGATAACCATTTTCCAGTGAAAAGGGTAAGGTGAAGTTCAGTTTCTGATAGTTGGGTGAGTGATGAGGTTAGACAGTCTAATAAAAATCTTTTGGATCTACATCTCATGAGGAGAGTTAACCCAGATCTTCAGGTAGTATATGCCAGAGAGAAGAAGAAACATCTTGACCTGATTTCCAGAGTTAGGAGAGATTTCTATCAGAATCGAATAACACGATTCAACAATGTAAGTAGGACAACTTTGGCAATAGTTTCTTTCAGAGTTAACTGGTAATAAGAGGGGCGCTGAGAATCTTTCACTTGACATCGGCGATACACTTACAAACGATCCTATACAGGTGAGTAAACACTTCAACAATTTTTTCAAAAATGTTGCCAAGGACTCACGAAAGGACTGCTCTAGACCTGCAGGTAAGAGAAATGGTGGTGTCTCGAGAAATTACAGGGAGAAGACTATGTTTATTAACCCTTTTACGGAGGGGAAATTTTTATGTTATCTCTAGAAGGTTGAGGAGTAAACTCTCAGCTGGTCCCGACCAGTTTCCATCGAGAGTAGTCAAGTCTGTTTTGCATTGCGTCTGCGCTCCGATTGTTCACATTGTGAATTTATCTTTCGTGAACGGAAAGTTCCCTGCTAAACTTAAATTGACAAGAGTCGTTCTTATTTATAAAAAGAAGGATCGGACATCTGTTGAAAATTATAGGCCAGTTGGGCTGACCTCGATTTTTTCCAAGGTATTAGAAAACGGTTTTCTGGAGAGACTGCTGTGTTTCGTGGAGACGGGTGGATTGTTATCGGAGGGTCAATATGGGTTTCGCGCTGGCAAATCAACTGCTTTGGCAACTGGATCCTTTTATGACAAAATCCTTCGCTCTATGGAGGCAGGCGAGTGTCCTGTTAGGATCTTTTGTGATCTCAGCAGGGCATTCGACTGTGTTCTCCACAGAGTATACCTTTCTAAGTATACGACTTAGGGATTAGAGGCGTGGCGCTTCAATGGGTCAGATCTTTCCTAGATGGAAGGAGCCAGTACGTGTCTCTCAGACATGAAGAGATGGGTAATGTCAGGGAGGTTGTTTCACGGTGTGTTGGTGTCGATGTGGGAGTGACGCAGGGAACGGTCCTCGGGCCAGTCCTGTTCTTGCTGTATATCGATGATGTGACATCTATGTATAAAGGGGAAGATTTCACGATGTATTTCGAATCTGGACTCGGCTGTTCTGCAGGAGCGTGCTTGTGGAACTTTGAGTGATAAGTTTGACTGGTGCAGAGATAACGGGCTGTCGATCTGAGTATAGATGGATCACCCGTGTCTTTGGAGGGAAGCGTGCGATTTCTCGGAACAGCATTAGATGAACATTTGAGTTAGAAGCAGCATTGCTCCTTACTAGTAAAAAAAATCAATTAGTTGTCGTTTTCCTTCCGATGCCTGAAGAAAATATTAAAGCGGGAACAGATGGTTTCTGTGTATTATGCGCTGGTGCACTCAGGCCTGGGTTATGGTATTTGCTGTTGGGTTGGGTCACCACATGCCGAAGAGGTATTGATCTCCCAAAAAAAGGTCATGAGAATTTTGGCTGGTGTTCCTCAGACGTAGTCTTGTAGACCGTTGTTCCGTACCTTGAATATTTTGACTGTTCCCTCGATTTATATTATGAATCTAGCCATTTACATTTATAATAATCAACATTTATACATAAAAAATTCAGATGTTCATCAGTTTAATTTAAGAAACAGAGGAGAAATTAATATTCCTTTTTAGAAATTGAAGCAGACCCAATCACCGGTTCTCATGGGCCTGAGGATTTTTAATAGTTTACCTTCATCCGTCACTGGCTGCAGCACAGAAAGAAGTTTCAAGAGGAAACTCAGGCAAATTTTAATTGATAAATGTCCATATAACATAAGAGAGTTTTTTGGAAATTAGATGTTGAATTACAAAATTTTGTAGACGTTTCCGGAAAATAAAATATTATTATTATTATTACTTAATGTTCTAAACCAACATTACCATTCTGAAAATTTTCGAAATAAAATAATCTTTCTTTTAGTGAATTCAAGTTGTAACAAATGTTAGAAGTTGTTCAAAAAAGATTTTCTTAAGGAAAGATAATAGAAAAACAAACCATGCCATTTGAAATGAAAAAGTTACAGTCAACTTGTCAAATCTTAGATTTCGAACATATTTTTCACATTTTTTGGCACAACTTGAGACCACATATAAAATAACAGAAGTCAATAATGTTCTAATGGTCCACTGCAGGGAAACACTGTATTTTTTCTCCCGAAATCGGGTTCAAGCAACTTTTTGAATAAAATAAAATGAACTTTTGAATAAAAAATAATAGACTTTTTAATGATGAAAAAATTCCACATTTCAAAATAGAATCAAATGGAATTATGGCTTTTCATTATGTCAACATAAGCAGTAATATTATCTTCTGTAAGACATAGGCTTCGAGATTTCGAAAATAAAGTGGTAACAGCTCTTGTTTATTATTCAACGCCAACCGTTCTAAACTTTGAAAATAATATAGAGGATACTGAATTTTTAAAACAATAAAACTGCCGTTTTTCAATGGCTGCTGAATTCTTCTAAATTTCGATATTAATTCATCAAAATATTAAAGATTTGAATGAGTTTTTCCATAATTGTTGGCTACATTTATTAATTAAAAAAGGAGCTTGAATGAACATATTGAGATAAGTTACTTGGAACAGAGTCAATTGATAAACAGAAAACAAAGATCTTCAATTATTTACCATGTTATTTGAGTTTTATATTCCACGTTCAAGATATGGCGGAGCAGTCACAGAATAACATATTTAGTTTTCTGTAGTTTCTGATTAAATCAGATAATATATTCTCAAACAAGTGCACATAAAAATTTGAATAAGAAAAATAAATTGGATGAATAACCACAGAAAACTTTACAATGAAATCTATATTTTAACAGGTGCTTATTTTCGTATATACCTGATTCTTCGGGTAATGAAATGTGAATGACAAATTTGAGCAGCATATGAAGAAATTGAAAATATTCTGCTTGGTGAAGAATGTTTTAATAATTTTACATATTTGAATTTCATGTTCTTAAAAAAGGATTACGATCGTGGAAACAAAAATTTTCAAACAAAACTACTCCAAGGCTTCATGATTGATATCGTGCGAATGTGGAAAATGCATCTTATGTAATTTGGTGTATGTTCATCAGACAGGTTCACAACTGAGAATTTACAATTCAACTCAATCTTCTAAGTAATTCATCAAAACTAATGTATTCCAATAGATTCTAACAGAAGTATTAAATATCGCAAAACCCTGATATCACCATAAAGAGGTGGACTCATGAAGATTGAAAACAGTAACTAAAAATGCAAACCATTTAAAAATAATCAGTTCGATCATGAAGGTAATCCTGCATTTTACGCTGACCGCCATCGCGCATCGTATACCGAGTCGACGAGAAATGTTTCCGAACGATTTGGATTTCAAGCCATTGTTGCCACGATTTATCTCATGTCAGAGATTTGATTCCCTATCGTTGAAAATGAAATAGCAAAGG
The DNA here is from genome assembly GCA_013387265.2 of Cryptolaemus montrouzieri. Taxonomy (NCBI): domain Eukaryota; kingdom Metazoa; phylum Arthropoda; class Insecta; order Coleoptera; family Coccinellidae; genus Cryptolaemus; species Cryptolaemus montrouzieri. The sequence continues at coordinate 37,037,439 of JABFTP020000103.1, forward strand.
ATAAGAAATACTATCGAAGTGAAACCGACAGCAATTTTTCGGGAGCGGAAGGAACATGGGTTTTTTTTGTTTGTCAAGCCTTATAGAAAGAAAAATTTCGGCTCATCCACTGCAATCTATTCGAAAAAGTAGATAATTATTTAGTATTATCAATATTCACTGAAAAAGTGTTTACTTACTAATTTAGGGTCCCAGAATTCAAATCTGAAATCATTTTGCCCGGAAGGCTATCGTTTAGGAAAAAAAAACAACAAAATTTCCTTGAAAGTCCTCATGTCTATGTCAATCAAACTCTATAATTGCTTCATTAAAATGCCTTGTTACTATTACAATAGATGAAATATACACACATGTGCCATTAATCAGTAATTCTACTCTCAAACATACATTAATTTCTTATTAAAATGCTTTTTAATTCGAATGCTGGTTTTCTAGACAGTTAACCCGCCATATTTACCATGATTTCATGTTACATGTTATACGACATACGGCTCAAAACGCAAGAAAGAGATAGAATCTATCCATATCTTACATCACTGAGACCGAAATTCAAATGGGAATATTTCCAAACCTAACCAAATTTTACCTAAAACTTATGCAATTAAAAATTATTAATTTAAATTAGGTTTGAGGTTCGGTTAGATTAGTTAGGTTTAGTTTGAACAGATTTCCACTTGGATATCCCTCTGTTATGACGGGAGATGGCGAGTATGTCACTATTGACGAGTTCAAGTCACGTAGGTCTTGGACTGTAAATGTGTGAAATTGTTGCCTAATATTGAGAATTGAAGGGCAATCATATCTGGAAAGTAAATATGGCTTTCAAGGAAATTTTAGTTTTTTTTCTCCTAAACGATAGCCTTCCGAGGCAAAATGATTTCAGATTTGGTAATTAGTAAGGTAACACTTTTTCAGTGACTATCAACACTACTAAATAATTACCCAGAGAACAAACATTTATTCTCTTATTTGAACGTGAAATTGAAATGACCACCAGGAAAGGGATCTGGCAACACTGTTTGAAATTTAAATCGTTCGGAAACATTTCTCGTCGACTCGGTACACGATGCGCGATGGCAGTCAGCGTAAAATGCAGGATTACCAAAATTTCTTATACTTTTATTTCCAACTAGAGCGTCGATCTTTGAAAAACTAAATAAATGTTAACGACAAAAAAAAAACAATTTAAGGAAATATTTATCACAAACAATCATTTGGAGATTCACAAACTATTTCAATAGTCCAAGAAAAGTAGTTATGAGATCTAATAAGCAGAAACACGGTACCAATTGAACTACAATTATTTTTGTGATGGTTTATTAACCAGTTTTCAAACTTATTTTTATTTCAGATTTAAATCTCTATTTACATTATTTTATTTTCTTGTTTTCTAAATAGAAAAATATAGACCACACCAACTGCAGGTTTTCATTGTTATATATAAAAACTGAAGTAACATATGCTATACAGAGTTGTCACCGAATTACAAATTGTATTAACTCTGGAAATATGGGTATAAGGGATCTGAAAATTTGCAACTATGATTAATGCAATATGCAGGTCTGATTTGACCTATTTTCAATAATTTGGTACTTCTAGTTATACCGAAAAAGGCCTCAACTTTCCTATTTCAAATGGAGTACATCATATATTATTACATTTTTCGATAGAAAATGCAGAAGATTTCTAGATCTAAATAATTTTCTGACTTGTCAGGTGTAGATCTTAGGATTAAGGCGATTTTTGCAGAAACGCAGAAAATAGTGAATAATGAGAGATTATCAATAAGATCAGTAGAGGGTTCAGAAAAATGGAAAATCGCAGACGACAACAGTTTTGACTGTTTAATTTCAAGACACACCTTATTTTCCTTTTATCTGTTTTATTCATCAATGTTATTTTCTTGAATCAATTTTTCCTTAATATGATTTGAAAACAAGAAACAGTATCTCCAAAAAAAAAATCTATTTGATTTAGTTTTCCATGACAACCTGCCCAGGATCTTCTAAATTTTCAATTTAAAAAAGTTATAAAATTGAAAATATCCTTTTCCAGTATGAAGTATCTGTAATTGTTAATAATCGCAATTTTCAGTTCCCAATGAGACACCCTATATTCTGTTGAATATTTTCAACGGCAAAGTTACAAAATTAAATTCAGAGATACAAGTATTACCTGATTACAATCCTTTTTCTGATCATGTGTAACATCTAAATCAAACATGAAAGTTTGCTATCAGCAAATTAATTACATTTTAACAATAGCAAAGATTTTGGGGAACAAATATCACAGTTGTAATATTTCCATCACAAGGTAAAACAATTTATTAAATTCGTTTTGAACTTTCAAGAGATTCTTTCCTCAATTGGTACTTAAATTATTTGATTTTTAACCACTTTAATAGTGCTTAGACTTATGAAGTTTGGACAAATTTTTTTCAAAATTAAAAATATTAATTGCATGTTATATGCTCAATTCGAATTTGTCTAGACTAAAAGGCAATTATAACAACCAATGCTGAAAACCAAGATTCCAGAAGTCTTCGAACAAATGAGCACCTGTTTCATCTTCTTAGATCCCACTTTGGAGTGCTAGTTTTTTATCTATCTCTTGAAAGTAGATTTTAAAGTGAGCTAATATACAAACTTTAGAGTCTCAGACGAGAAAAAACGAAATGGCAGCCGTCAAACGATGAAGTAGTGCATTAAATATGTCTCCTACCTTTTATCCTCGATACTAAATTACATATTTTTAATGCTGGACCTAGTTTGAGTCCCATATATTTCATCATCATGTCCGAATTCAGAAGAAGTAGGGCCTTGCCATCTATTTCCTGAAAGAGATTGAAATTTAAAGACTGATGATATGAAAATTAATCAAATATTTACGTGTTTTCTGAATAGCTCTGCATGCACTCCCAAACAAGGATCAGTCGATTCAATGAATTGTATCACTTCCTCTATACCCCATTCATGTGTAGGTATTCTGTTTATATTTACAAGGGTGCTTTCAGACGAAGTTGAAGTATCAGCAGCCACTGGTGTGGTCGAAATGGCGGCCTCTTGCTCAACCGCAAGTTTTCTCTTTGGCGGACTCGGCGCTGATTTGATGTCGCACAATGAGCATTCAGTTACAGGGGACTCTAATTCTGTTCAATAAAATCAAGTTTAAAATAAATAAACTTCCACATTGTAATAATAAATATCTTGAAAAATATAAAGAACATCACAGTAAGATAGCAACTTCAGGAATCACCCCTTAAAATCTTTTGCTCTTTGCACACCCTGGATGAACAGCTGTGTGCTGGTACATTAAATCTCTTGGAAATGTAGACAAATTGAAAAATTAACGAAAAAAACCCTCTTATTAAAGTTAAATGATATTTCTTAAACAACACAAGCGATACTGATCTATTACTACTCTATAGAAACTTACTGAATAAATTCTGGCAACAACCCAAAGTTGTTGCAAGCAAACTGAATACCCCTTCCACTGCACCAGGTTTCACAAGCGTCGGCAATTTGATTGTATAGGTCGAACCGCTGTGACTAATGGCCATTTCTTCTCCTTGTAAAGCTCCAAGCCGGGCCAGTATCGTCTCAAATTTATGCGACGAGTCTAAAAGTTTGCCGATCAATTTTTTAATAAGGGCCACTGGCATAGTTTCCTCTATCGTATCAGGTAACTGATTACTATCAATCAAAGGACCACCCGCACAAGCTTTCCTTATATGTATCACAATTGGTGGTGGAGGAGGAGCAGAAGTATCAGCTTCCAGAGATTCTGTGGTTGGGGAATGATTCGCAGGAAGTGGCGCGGGTATAGAAGCTGGCCTCATTCTGAACCTACCAAAAAACAATTGATGACAATGAAACAACTACAAGTAGCAAAAAATTGAAATACCTAGCGCCAGCATGATTTTTCTGTCCAGGTGGTTGCATGGGATGTCCGGATTTTGCGCACCATCCAACGGGAAATATGTCTCTGCTGTCATATTTACACCAATAATCGAAGGCGCCCCTCCAGCCATCAAAAGTTACATGGATTTGGTCATTTTTAACAGCACCCACCGTAGCACAACAAATAAGCTGCGGATTTTTCTTATCAACAGCTTCTAGTTTTTGACCAACTTCAAATAGATTGATTCCCGGTCCGGATGGTTCCTTTTGGAATATTTTAGATGGCGCCATTTCAGCCCCGTTTAGAGTTTTCAATAGGAACATAGGCCATGAGCTAGCATTCATTCGGAAACCTTAAAAAAAATTAACATAAAAACTATCGTTCCCAAATGTTGATTTATTGGATTAAATGATGAAAATATACAACACTAGATTTATCCTCAAAATCTAAGAAAATCAGTAGATATCAAATTCTTATATTATCGGACACCATAATATAAAATTATGATGACATTTTCTTCTGTAAAATAATGTAGGAATAACTGACAGAGGGAATTTGTTTGAACAACAAATAATTCTCAGAATAAGTAGCAAACACTTGTATGTGTCTCAAAGGTTTTTAAATCTTTAGTGAAGGAGAGAATCCTTGACTAATTTGACATGGATTCAGGGCTAATAGATTTAAAACATCAGCAATGGTGAAAGTGATGGAGGCGGTTATTGTATTGTTTGAGAACAAAGAAAATGTGGAGCTTTTGTGCTTAGATCTGATTAAAGCTTTTGATCGTATTAATAAAAAAAATGTTGCGAAAGCTGGAGACCTGCGGTTTACATGGTCAAGTGCTCTTAGGTGGAGATCCAGTTTTAGGTGATGAATTGGAAAAAGAGCGTCTTGAGCATGAAGAAAAGGCAACCATTTTGGTCTCTATATTGCTTCTGGTCTTTGTGAATGATCTGTTCCACAATGTAAGAACATGTAATATCATTCAATTTGATGGCAATATCAATTATGAACATAATTAAGGATAGGGACACTTCAAGGGAACTTTCTATGGTAGCTCTTGGAGACGCCGGATCATGGTTTTGAGCGAATTACTTGAATCTTAACATTGGGTATCCCAAAGAGTAAAAGTTGCAGAAACAAAAAACTTCACAATCAAGTCCCTTAGATTTCGAAAAACAAAATTTGTGTGTTCAAACAAATAAAAAATATGTTTTTGGACAATGTATTGTATTTTATTCAGTTAAAGAAGTTCATATCATGTGGTTTTTAATCAGTGTTATTTTTTGACTTAGTTCTTGAGCGCAATTATCATGTTTTGCTGGTTTCAGTTTACTGTCATAATTTATTCTTCAAGATTTTTCAAAGTTTTGAACTGTTGTATATCAAAAATTGCGATCATTTCAAAAATATTTATTTTGCTCATTGTTTTATTGAGAGCATGGATAAACTTTGTAAAGTTTTGAAAGTAAAATAAATCTATTATATTCTATATATTTGTCAGCATCCGCCAGGTTTTATTATTGATTCATGAAACTAACGTTGGAAACGTCTAAAAGAGCAAATTGCTGAATAGTCAATATATTTTAATATGAGAACATGCCACAAAAACTTTTGTTAAAAACAACTTTATTATAAGCACAATATTTGCACACAAAATTGAACCAATTCTGATTCAATTTTACCTAAATATGTTGTTACTACTAAAACACATATCTTTAGATGACCTTTTTTCACCAAATACTCTATTTAAAAACTATTTCAATGAATCATACTCATGACAAGTTCGCTTGAACAAAGAATGCAATACATTATTGTATTAGTTTTGCCCCATTCACACTTAACATGAATTAACTTTCTTACTTAAATGGAGTAAATAAAGTTATTCTTACCAAGTGGAGGCTGCAACATTCCACCTGATTTTTCACAATGTCCAATAGCATGAATCTCACTGGAATCAACAAGTCTCCAAAAATCATTTTTGTTATCACTGCCATCTAGCCTAAGTCGTAATCTAGGACCTAATACACTAATAACTGTCGCTATACATGTAGAAGTAACATTCCGAGGATCCAAAGCTTCCAATTTCATACCTACTTTGAAGTCATTAACAGGTGGGTTAACTGTTTGCTTAAAACAATGTTGAGGGGCAGGTTCACTATTTGTTTCTTTTAAATATTCATCCCAATCAAATGGTTGATAAGTTTCATATTGGAAGGGACCAGGTGAGCCTTCTAAAGTAGGAGGTACAGTGGCAATTCTCAAATCTTTTTTTTGGTGCTTGCTCATGCAAAACACGGAACAATATTCTTTTGACACAGTGTTATTTTCTCTAATCACATTATCACATTGAAGACAAGCACCTTTAACATAAGCTTTCCGGAACTCTGCTAAACACGTTTCAGAACAAAACTCTTTCTTTCCATTTGTTGTTGGTAAAACATATTTAAGGGGAAGTTTGCTTTCATTGCACCAAGTACAGGAAATAATTTTTTTAGGAGGTCTTCCTGGACCTCTCAGTTTTCCGGGTGTCGTACCGTTACTTGTAGCCATTGTAAGTATTTCGTATAGAACAGACAGAATAATTGAAATGCATTCGAATTAATAATTACGGCTTCAAATCCAGTTAGGACAAAGCAGATACATTCATTTCGTCCATATAACATATACCGGCAATGTCAATAATAGGAAGAAAATACACTAGATTTATTTCCACTTCAACAGAGCCACCAAATATATCAATCACTGCATTTAGTTAGTGAATTTTTGTCATTATTAATGCGAAAATACCTGCAAAAACTTATGTTTTTGCAATGGTAAGCATTTTGGCGTTTCTGACTTTTCTACTCCATTATTTTTGTCTGATTTTTAGTTACATACGCCGCCGCCAACGCCATCAATTCAGAAATGAAAGTCACTAGAAAAACAAAGCGGTAACTTTGAATACGCGGAAAAATATTATAAAAGATTAAAATTTTATTTTATTGATCATGTAAGTAGCGATAGAATATAGATATTAACTAGAATATTTCTTTTGTGCACTCCAAATAATAACTACATTTAAATTTTATTCAACTATAGAAAAGAAGAAGAAGTTTGTAATCTATTCTACAAACTGCCTATAAAAAAGTTTAATGCAGTTCTGTGTTTCGAGGGTCAGATTACAGAAAACAAAATAATATTAATACACATATTTTTTATATCCACTGGGTCAATTGATATATAGATGACACTAGCGGTGTATTTTCTTTCTCCTATTATAATAGGCTTCATCGTTATAAATAACTAACAAATTTCAAACAATTTCACTCCAAGGTCTTTGTAATTTTTAAAAAAAATATCGATTTTGAATCGAAAATTTCAATGCTCTGTATCTCAGAACCGCAGGCAACTCCAGGCAAAAGTTGATTGGATTATTTTAATGACCTAAGGAAGCATCCCCGAAGTTACATACTGTAGTTTGGAAACATCCTGCTGTAGTGTTAGAAAGTAATATTTCAGATAAAAGTGAATCAACTTGAATCATACTGAAAATATAGAGCTCTGATTCATGTTATTGTTATTATTAGTACAAAAATCTATTGAATAGATTTATTGAAGAAGCCATGAAAAGGAGAGAAAAATTTTAAAATTCTATTGCAACTTCTTTAGAGCTGTCAATTATCGATTATAAAAAGTAGAAAATTTGAATTCACTTTTATGTATTTCGAAAAAGTATGTGTCTAAAGGTTTGTTCCAACAGAGGATCACGGACCTGTTTCTGATGCATTCCTGGCATTTCTCAAACAGTAACAGTGCGCAAGCGTGAATATTTATCAATTTCAAACTAGTAAGGAATTCCTCTTGAAACACACGGATTCTGTGACATAACAATAAACATTGAGTAAAGAAATCGGCTTGTGTAGATACTTTTCGTTTTCATTAAATTACCACTACAAAAAATAAATGTCATGGATCACGAATGTAAGTATTTAGTTTTTTATATTTTACTCCTTCGTCCTTGGCCATTTTATTTTATATGGATCGAGGTTGCTCAAAAAAAATATCATCTTTTTCAATATTCTATGAAGACAGCTAATGCTGATATTGAATCTATCAGCAACATCACGAAAGCTTGCAGTTTGGTGTCCTGCAAACCACAAGAAAATATGTGTATGTTGTTGTGGGTCGATTTTTCTATTAGGTCCCGATTGCGTATGGAAATAATCACTGATACTCAATCGTTGAGCAATTTCTGCAGCAGCTTCCCTGTTCACTCGAAAGTGTTCCATAAACTCAGCATTATCCATTAGGGGAACTATTTCTTCTAAAAATATTTCATTTTTCGGTCTCCACCGTTCTTCTAGTAGACTTTCCAGATCACTTTCAGAATCACTTATCTCAGATTCATCATCTGAAGATGATGAAATATCGCTCATTTCGACGCCAATAAAATTCCAAAAAATGAACACTAACCAAACCGTAAAACTACAACACAATAAACAAGTTTATCACTCCTCCCGAAGAAAAATTCAACCACAGAACAAATTTAACTTGTTGCACTGCTCTTTGAGTAGGTTTGCGACACTTGATTTGTTTTTTGTCAGCAAACTCGTCTGACAGTCATAATTTAGTCCGCAGATTCAGTTGAAACGTCCATTTCATAGTTTGAGCCGAGTTTGAGAAATACCAGAAATGCTCTTGGAACGTACTTTAACACACTGCGCATAATCGTGACTGTTTCTGCTCGCTGTAGGAACAAACCTAATGTTGCCTGTAAGCCTCAGAATAAGGTTCACTTTGAATGTAAAATCGTAAACACTATCCTAGTTTGGCCACCATGTATATAGATGTCACTGTGCTGGGTCTCGTAAAGTCTACTGTGATTTAAACTTCATTCACTAATGACACATTTTAAATTCAAGGACTGTTCTGTATACAGGATATTTTTCAGAGCTTCTTCAATAGTATTCAATAGAATTAAATTCGTTAGTGTCTGCGTGAACGTAGTATTTTTATTGATAACACGGTTATTTTAGATTGTACCCACTTGACAGGAAAGTAAGGAGGAGCCACAGAGCCTCATCATTTAAATTGTTTATGAAATTCAAATGTAAGTAAACTGTCTGAACGTAGTGGTTTTATTGATGAAATTGTTTTTAGACTGTACCTACTTGTCAGGAAAGTAAGAACGATCTGGAGGAAGGATTGTTAATCTTGACTTTCAATCAACATTGAAAAAATAAGTGGCTTTCGGTTTTATATATTCAGAAAGTTATTTATTGTGATTCTTGATAGGATGACTTGATTCACAGTGAAATATAATAGCAAATTTCCCCTTTGCTTCAACAAGTTAATTTGGGCACAAAAAATGAGCATTTTTACATTTGTCCTCTCAAATATGCGCAACTATGTTATTATTCTATATAATGAGGACATTCAGATTTAACTGAAAAAATGTTTACTCACTAATTTTGGGGCCCAAAATCCAAATCTGAAATCGTTTTGTCCCAGAAGGCTATCGTTTGAGAAAAAAAAACAAAATTTCCTTGAAAGTCCTCTTGTTTATATGATTTAAACTTTATCATTGCTTTATTAAAATGTCCTTGTTACTATTATGATGGATAATATATACACACATGTACCATTAATTAGTAATTCTACGTTTAAATATATATCAATTTCTCATTAAAATGCTTTTAAATTCGAATGTTTATTTTCTAGACAATTAATACGCCCTATTTACTTTCCATATATGCTTGCCCCTCAATTTACTCGCTAATTTCCGTCATAACGGAGAGGGTTATTCAAATGGAAATCTAACCAACCCTAACCTAACTTAACCTCAAACCTAATTTAAATTCCTTGTTGTTGTTTGTTTCATCTCTTAACGATGTGCTCGGGAACTGAGCCCATTTACACAGTGGGCCTACAGCTTTTATTGGATTCCGAACCATTCTCCTAGACCGTGCAATGATAACTGCCTACACAAGTATTACAAGTTATATGGTCTATTTGAATTCATAATTTTGAATTACCACCTCAGTACGTAAGCATAATGGAACTATATATATATATATATATATATATATATATATATATATATATATATATATATATATATATATATATATAGATTTACAAAATTTGAATAATTGTATTTACAATAAATGCTTATATCTATAATTTTGGTGTGTGTCAAAAAACACAAGTGTGAGCTCAGGAAATGTAACGGGGAACCATACTATCTTGCGTATGATTCAATAAACGAGTGAAAAAAACTGAGGAAGAAACTCGTTTCCCTGTCGCTATTGCACTAGCAATAGCTTGTCTGTTTATGTTGTGTTAGTGTCGTGTGTACATAAAGAGTACCAAGATTTTTCTGCTTAGCAGCTTCAATTCTCATCTTGGTCTCCATGATTTCCAGACGAAGACAAGGGTGAAAGGAAGGGAGTTTGGGACAGGAATCTATAACAATGGAAATAGAAAACCAGCAGAAAAATATTTCAACAATCATACCTGTCTCTTATATGTCTAAACTCACTTGAATATAAGAAACGATTTTACATAGCAAGCAAGGCCATAAAAAGGACTAAGGAGATAATCAAAAAGTACATAACCTGCGTATTTCCTCCTTCGCGGAGATGTTCTTCCGTCGCAGTGTGAGTCTCCTGAAACATAATCACTTCCTTGTTCTTGCTTGTCAATTTTGAAGTATAATCGCAAAATCCCTTCAATATTCGAACTCAACAAAATAATTCCCTCTCTGTTTGACCGAGAGAGCCCATATGGCCAGGTTCGGTCTTCTAAGAGATGCCGATTATGATCTATAGATGTTCTAGAATCATTATGAGCCCAATAATTTGGGTTGACATCTCCCATATATTATTTCTTCGTTGATCTTGTTTAATTTAAAGAAAAATTTGCGAAAAAATTTTGACAGTCGTTTAAAAAAAATTATTTACACAGCTGGACCTACAGTTTATAGTGGATTCCGAACCACTCTACTAGACCGCGCAATGATAACTGCCACCACAAGGATTACAAGTTATCTGGTCTTTGGAAGTTTATGCCCTCTTTAGGCGACTCTTTCAAATTCAGGATTTTTTTGTTCAAGGACAACATCCATAACTTGAACCAAAGATGATTTATATACTATACTTGGTCTATGCTTGAACCAGGCACCTCGGCTTAGCAGTTCCAATATGCTTGCGCACTAACCGTGCAGGTACCGAGGCGGTAACTCAAAATTATGAATTTAAATTAGGTTTGAGGTTAAGTTAAGTTAGTTCGGTTAGGTTTGGTTAGATTTCCATTTGAATATCCCTCTCTGTTATGACGGGAGATAGCGAGAACTTCACTATCGTAACACTTGTCGGGATCCTGTCACGTAGGTCTCAGATTGTATATGTATGAAATTGGCTAATATTAAGAATTGAGGGGCAATCATATCTGGAAAGTAAATATGGCGGGTTAACAGTCAAGAAAATGAATATTCAAATTGAAATACTTTTTAATAAGAAGTCAATGTATGTTTGAGCGTAGAATTAATAATTGATGGTACATGTGTGTATATATTATCCATTGTAATAGTAACAAGGACATTTTGATGAAGCAATGATAGAGTTTGAATGATATAGATAAGAGGACTCGCAAGGAAATTTTGTTTTTTCTTAAACGATAGCCTTCCGGGACAAAATGATTTCAGATTTGGATTCTGGGCCCCAAAATTAGTAAATAAACATTTTTTCAGTTAATTCTGAATGTCGCCACTATAGAAAAATTATAATTAATTATATTTCAGGAAAATTACTTCTGGTCCATAGAACGTAAAAAATTGAAGTAAGGCACTATACCATCGTTACCAAAGTCTGTGGATGAACTGTCGTGTTCAGTTTCTCAATTTATAGGTCTCTCATATGCTAAATCAACCCATGAAAATATGAACATTAATATCAGAATGATGTAAACATTGATATTGACAAAATTATTGAAGAGTATCTCTGTGATTTATTTCAAATGATTTTACATTTTTACTAGATGAAAGAGAAACAGGAAATTTAAGTTGCGATAATCCTGCAACCACATCGGTTTCAAGTCGTAATTTGAATACTTCAGTTGGGGCTAAATGTAGTCTTCAATCAGCTGGTTTGATGATGGAAAATTTAATACCAACAGAAGATATTATGTACTGTGTGCATAGAATCACACTTACTAAACTTTCCAAATTAAGGCAGACTTGGAAGATAAGTGAATACTGTGAAGATGGTAATAAATTCAAATTTATGGTAATCCTGCATTGTACGCTGACCGCCACGCGCATTGTGTACCAAGTCGACGAGAAATGTTTCGGAACGATTTGAATTTCAAGCCAGTGTTCCCACGATTTATCTCATGTCGGAGATTTGACTACCTATCGTTGAAAATGAAATAGCAAAGGATATACGATATACTATTGAAGTGAAACCGATAGCAAAACACTCGCGTAATTTCTCGGGAGCGGAAGGAACATGGGTTTTTTGTTTATGTCAAGCCAAATAGAAATGAAAATTTCGGCTCATCTACTGCAATCTATTCAAAAAAGTAACTGAAGGTAATTATTTAGTATTATCAATATTCACTGAAAAAGTGCTTACTTACTAATTTTGGCTACCAATATTCAAATCTGAAATAATTTTGCCCGGAAGACTATCGTTTAGGAAAAAAAACAGAATTTCCTTGAAAGTCCTCATGTCTATATCATTCAAACTCTATAATTGCTTCATTAAAATGCCTTGTTACTATTACAATGGAAAATACATACACATGTACCATTAATCAGTAATTCTACGCTCAAATATACATTAACCTCTCATTAAAAAGCTTTTTAATTCGAATGTTGATTTTCTAGACAGTTAACCCGCCATATTTACAATGATTTCATGTTATATGTTATGCGACGTACGGGTTGAAACGATGCAAGAAATCTATATCTCTCGTTCATAACTGAGACCGAAATTCAAATGGGAATATTTCCAAACCTAACCTAACTAACCTAATTTTACCTAAAACCTAACCTACTTACCTATTCAATTCAAAATTATAAATTCAAATTAGGTTTGAGGTTCGGTTAGGTTAGTTAGGTTTGGTTTGAAGAGATTTTCATTTGAATATCCTTCTCTGTTACGATGTGAGATGGCGAGTACGACACTATTGACGGATTCAAGTCACGTAGGTCATGGACTGTAAATGTATGAAATTGTTGCCTAATATTGGGAATTGAGGGGCAATCATACCTGGAGAATAAATATGGCGGGTTAACTGTCAAGAAAATAAACATTCGAATATTTTTAAATTTAATTTTAATAAGAAATTAATGTATATTTGAGCGTAGACTTACTAATTAATGGTACATGTGTGTATATGTGGTAATAGTAACAAGGCATTTTAATGAAGCAATTATAGAGTTTGAATTACATAGACTAGAGGACTTTCAAGGAAATTTTGTTTTTTTCTCCTAAACGATAGCCTCCGAGGCAAAATGATTTCAGATTTGGATTCTGGGACCCAAAATTAGTATGGTAACACTTTTTCAGTGACTATCAACACTGTACTAAATAATTACCCCGGGATCATACATTTATTCTCTATTTGAACGTGAAATTGAAATGAACACCGGGAACGGGATCTAGCAACACTGTCTGAAATTTAAATCGTTCGGAAACATTTCTCGTCGACTCGGTACACGATGCGCGTGGCGGTCAGCGTACAATGCAGGATTACCAAATTTATAACGAAAAACCCAATGCCATAACTGAAGAATTTTTGAATTCTCAACTGAGAAATATGAATAGGTGTCCACAGGCAAGGCGTTGTACTATTTAAGATGAAACTTTTGCCCTGTCAATGTTCAACCGGAGTTCCAGGTTGTACCATTATTTAGTAAATTTCTTTCAATTACCAACTGTAACTACTTTGCACAAATGTTGTCAAAAATATGATTTGAAATGGGAATCAATAGAGCAATGATGGATCAGCTCAAAATACCAGTAGGAAAAATTCATGAACTTTATCGACATTGTGTCGATAAAGAGCATATTTCTAGGTATGAAGATCTGAGCCATTTAGGTAGAAGAGAAAAAATAGCAAACCATGCTTTGGTAGTTATGGTAACAGATATTCAAAAAAATTGGAAACAAGTAATTGTCTAAAAACTGTTTCTACATTGACCCTAAAACAACTCATAGTCAAAGTAATTGAACATCTGCAGCAGATTATTCTCAAAGTTGTTACAGCGCTCAGGGGTCTACTAATCGATAATTGAGGTACTCTGGCTCCATTAACAAAGGAAGAGAACCAATATCCAATTCTTTTTTGAACCATTAACGCCTATGATATTATATATCATATCCCAGAGACGACCGCTTTACAGGTGACGACATGTCTGAATCATCCGTTGTGTTCGATATTCGTGTAACGAATTAGCATTAGTACAAGTCTGTCTTCGATTCGGTGCGGGACGGGGAAGTATGGTGCGTGAAAAAAAGTTTCTACACCAGAAAGAAGTGAGGAGAGATTTTATTTCGCTTCAACGATGCCGCTAAGGTGAGATTTGATTAATTTTTTCTTACAAAAATTGATCTCGTTTTATTTCCATTCTGGAATTTTAACAATGAAGGTTCATTTTATCAGATTACGAGCTCAGAATGTTCATTTTTGGATATATGTATGAGCTAGGAGCTCGCAATTGTAGCACATGATATATCATATCATAGGAAGTAATGGGTTCGTTCTATTGCAGGAAACGCAAGTATAACCCAGAGGATCATCGAGATGCCGAGGAGCTGATGAATTATATTTTCGAATTGAGCGAAGTGGATGAAGATTATTCAAATGTAAAAAATTGTGATCATCTCGACTTTGTGTTATTTCCACCTGAAGATGTGCAAGACAGCGATAGAGATGACGGTCCAAGCGACGAAGAAGGAGATTTTGGACTACAGAATATTGGCAAAGGAGTTCTGAGACAAACGATGGAAATATACGCCGTTGGTGGAGATAATGGTACTGAAATGGTTGAGTTGAATATTCCTCAGAATAGTGATGATAATGGTACTGAAATGTTTGAGTTGAATGTTCCTCAGAACAATGATGCTGATAACTTACCTTTGACAGAGTTAGCAAAGAAATTCAAAAAGAGTACGAATACAAACGAGCACCCACCAAACGAACGACGTCAGGGTGAGCGTACAATAAAGAATAGAAAGAAGAGGAACTGGCATAATTACATTTTGAACGAACGCGAAGAGAGAACTTCTCTCGAAAAAACTCCGGCGCCCAACATAATCAATACTATAAGGGATCAAAATTTAATACCACTTGATTTATTCAAAATGTTTTTTTCTGAAACATTTGTTCAAAACATTTGCGACGAAACACAAAGGTATGCGATCTTCAAAGGCAATCGTTCGTTTTTTGTTACCACTCGAGAAATGTGTATCTATTTGGGAATATTGATTTTATCTGATTATTGCAAGTTACCGTCCAGGAGATTGTTTTGGCAAACAAAGTCTGATACTTTCAATTCCCTAGTGAGTAACAGCATATCACGAGACCGATTTGAAGCTATACATCGTTACTTACACTTCAATGACAACAACACAATAGATCAAAATAACAAACTGTATAAGGTTCAACCCCTGATAGATCAACTGAACCATATTTCTCAGACTTTGGCTATACCGTAGGGAGAAAATTTTTCCTTAGATGAAGCAATGGAGCCATATTTCGGTCACCATCATATGAAACAATTCATAAGAGGGAAACCAATTAGATGCGGTTTCAAATTTTGGTGCCTAACAACAATTGAAGGCTATTCATTGAAATTCGATCCATACTGTGGTGCAGGAAATAAAAAGGAGGGGAAAACTTTGGGTTCGTCGGTTTTCATGGACAATTTCTTCAACTCCTTACAGTTGCTAGATACATTGAAGGAAGAAAACATAAATTACATAGGTACCATTCGTTCCGATAAAGTTGAAAAAGCGCCCTTGAAAGAATTTAAGAAAGAACCACGAGGAAGCTTCCATGTTCTACAAGATTCTGATAAGTCAATTTCATTGATAAGGTGGAACGACAACAATGTTGTCAACGTCGCAACGAACATAAATAACGATCAGTTGTGCCTAAGTAAGGTAAAATGCAAGCGTTGGTCAAAAAAAGAAAAATCATATACGCAGGTTGATCAATCTACCCTCATAAATATATATAACTAAGGATTAGGCGGGGTCGATATTTTCGACCAAATGAAACTTTACCGTATCCGTATACGTTCCAAAAAATGGTATTGGCCATTTGTTCGTCTTTATATAAACGGAGCAATGGTGAATATGTGGATCCTTTATCGACATGCTTTTCCAAAAATCAGTTTATTGGAATTCACCAGAAGAGTCGTTCTATCAATTCTGACTAGTCCTGAACATATGTCTGGACCAAAACCAAAATGCAGTAGAAATGTTCTGACAGAAGTGAGGTTTGATGGGGTAGTTCACTGTTTCTTGGATTCCAACTCAGAGACAATGCGCTCAGTGTAAAAAATGTACGAAGTTCATTTGTTCCAAGTGCAATGTTGGACTTCACCCAAAAGATTGTTTCGTGTTATATCACAAACGAGAATGAATGTTGTCTTCATCATTTCAGAATACTTTCCTAGTTTTTCATTATGACTAATCATTAGTTCTGTTATAAATTCTTCTAATAGAATATTTTTGTATTAGACTCGCCAATGCCTATGGTATGATATATCATATGTTAATTAAAAGGTACTTTCAGTAGAATGGTGTATCTCAAAGTATTGTTCTCGTATTTTGTATCAATAAAGGAAGGAGTATTTTCAATTTCATCAATTTTCGCGAAAAAAAAATTATTCAGGCATTAATAGATTAATTAAAAGTCAATGGTAAGCCCATTTTTATTACTTTTGATGGTCCTCATTTGCACAAAAACACATGTATGCTCTGCTTTGATGTTTTTGTCAATTTAATAGCAATGAATATTCTGTTGCCAAATTTATTGAGATATGGGTAGCTTCAGTTAATTTGCCTTCTGAATCTGCCCAAACAGTTGAAATTATTCACAAAGTTGATTCTTTGAATAGGTACAGCAACTCAGTTTCTGAAAACCCCTGAAGAGTGTTTTGAAAAGAGACTCATGACATATAGAATTTTGAGAGAACTTTGCAATTGGAAACTTGTTGACAAAATAGATAATAGAAATGTCACAAATCGATATCAATTCATCAAGGGTTGGAAGATGACTACTATCAGATCCATTATACATCTTTTGAATTGTTTGGAAAAAGTAGGCCTCTTTATGATCCTTTGGAAAATTTATTCTGGCTAATAAGACAGCATGATGTTGGTAACACAAATCCTACTTGCCACCAGTTTACTGCAGCGCTAAAACCATTTACAATAATCAACGGAAATTGTAAGAAAGATGAAATGTGAAAGTCTGAATTTGTTTTTTTCCAGATGAGCTCAGAGAAGGTTTCTGGTCAAAGCACATTAAGCAGAGGAGAAATGCAGAATATTCCTTTTGATTTTATTGATCTGTGATACATAGATAGATATTATATGAGTGAGAGCTGCCTAGCAGCCCGGCCACCGCGACCCAGTGAACTATTGTGGCACACTCTGTTCTAAATTTCATCCACGACCTCCATCCTTCTCGTAAATGATAAGAGTTTCTTGGGTGAGAGCTTAAAAGCTCAGTCAGCTACAGTTTGCAAGATCCAAGTTCCTCCATCCTGACTCTGTCCCAGCTGGGCACTCACACATAACATGTTCCATTGATTCAATATCTTCTTCACATAGCCAACATGAAGAATCCTCAATCAATCCTAACTTATTTAGGTGTTTCCTGAGGCGACAGTGCCCCGTTAGTATGGCAGTTGAAACTCTCAGTTTCAACCTAGAGAGTTTGAGCCAGGCCTTGGCTTTCGCAGTGGAAGGTCCACTGATGTTACGTCGAGCGTGTCTGAGACTTGGGAGACTCATCCAATGCTCACGCACTTTAAGGTCCAGCTATCGGCTGTTTTCCATCCTTGCAGTCTCCAGGAGAATTCTGAGCTTAGGCTCCGGTCCTATGAACTCCAAGCTTGTTCTTCGAGCGGCAGATGAGTCTGCCTTCTCATTCCCCTCAATGCCCAAGAACCCATATTAGACGGGGCCTGCTCCACTCTCCTTGTTTGCCAAGGGTGGAGCGACATTCCTGCACCATAAGTGACGTAGAGGTATCGGATGCCAATGCCGTCAGTGCAGCTTGGCTATCGGTGAGGATTTTAATTGACCTAATTGTTAATCCCCGTGCAAGCAAGAGGTTAGCACAGTGGTCAATTGAGAATATTTCTGCTTGAAAGGCAGTCGCATGTTCACCAAGACAGATCGACTGTTCCTTGGCGGCACCTCGACCGTAGACGCCAGCTCCAACACCTTTTTCAGTTTTGAGCCATCCGTGTACCAACAGAGACCCTCAAGTATACGGTCCTTGGAGTTGGTCCATTTCTGTCTATCGGGAATGATCTCTTTATGTTGGTTTTAGGTGTTGATGTCAGACCTCATACTCAGAACTTCACTGTCCTCGATTTCAGACTGTATGGCGCCGGGAACAAAGCCGAAATTACCAATTTCATTAAGGGAAAGATGATGGAATCTGTAGAAAGCCATTCTAGCCACTCCTCGTATCACCAGATGAAGAGTGGCAAGGCCCAATCTGTGATACTTGTGAGCTTTATTTCTTGTTCACCGGAATGTTAGATCTTGCGCGTTAAATTTTATCTGACTCTGCCACCCTCTATTTATCACAAAATTCTGGTTGCTCCATTTGAGATAATGAATGCAGTGAAATGGTTGTTGGTGGCGAGTGCAAATATCACTCAATGCATTTGTGGCCATAAATTCATCTAAAAATAAAATGTCAGATAAAACGTAATATCTTGAGTGTTCTTAGGTTAAGGAATGCTTAACCAACAACTTTTGGGGAATTGCAAATTGAAGATGTAGACTAAAAACCATTTATTTGTAATTTACATGAAAACATGATTTTATATACAAAAACGGAAAATTACAGTATAAAATAAGTTTAGGTTACTTAAGTTCAATGGAAGAAGGAAAAACAAACATTTTCTTCCTCATTGCACTAGTGTAATTCATTGAAATGCAAAACTTAAAATGAAAAAATAATTAAATAAGTTAGTGTTGGATTCATTGCCAATTTGATAAAGACAACTTGATTGAAGAAGCGCTTATTCAAAAGGTCTTTTACATATGAATAAATTGGGCGAAAAATAATAAATTTTTACTAAAAAGTTTGTTGTATAATGTTTTACCACATTCTGGCTTCGTCACATGTAATACAAATACATTTGTTATTATTGCATTTCTTCAGACAACACATTGCCATTGTTTTTGTTTCTGAGGAAGCAACAATGTGGAAAAACTTATTATGGATCGGTAATTGTAGTTTAAATAAACAAAAATGAAGAAGATAATTTAATGCTTTTTTTAATCACCGAGTTTCAAGAGACTTATAGCATAAGATAATTCAAAATAAATTATATAAATTTTGGTTTGCAAAACATTTTGAATTGTTAGAATTCCATTCGATATAGCTTGCCATTATCTATGTTCACGAAATATGAAATGGAAGAAATTGAATTGTATAACGCAAGGAGTACTATAGAAAAAAATTTAAAATTTGAGACAATTATAACCACTACAGCTTATTTAATTTTTCAAAACATCACATTTCGATAACCATGTTGGCATTATCAGAAAGCAATGATACATAATATATCAATATATCACGTTTTCTGATGATACTGACATATTCAGCATTGAAAAATTGAAAATTGAACTTTGGTATAGTGGTGATAAATCTTGTTTTATCATAATCATATAAACTTATTTCTCAATATTTATTATGTTTTATAATATTCAATTTCTCCATAATGAAAAACATTTATAATTTCTATCAACATGTTATAACATAAATTTAACGTGGTAGGCTGTCACAGTTTTGTGCATAGGGTAATTGAGCACTTTTTCAAAGGCACATAAAAATTTGTTTCCATGTTGGAATTTGAATGTTCATCAAAATGCATACCTTATCCGTCTTATGAAAAAGTGAAACAAAACTCAAGATCTTTCAATCCTAACAACGAATACAATAATAAATAATAGTTGAAATGAATACGATTTTATAGTAGGTTGAACTAAAAGTTTAAAATAATTTTCAATTATTAAGAAGCCCACAGTGATAGAAAGCAACTAATTCAATAAAATAGATTCATGTTCAGAGAGTTTAGAAAAACACAGTACTGGTAGAAAAATTTAATACAAAAGTATGGGTGCTTTGTTATATATTTTATAATAAAGTAAGTAAGGTAATAATAAGATATCATTGAAAACTTATATCGAGCACCTCGCGGATCTTCTATTAATTTTTTATCACTACTGTCTAAACTGTCTGAAAATTATTTTATTTCATCAAGTTACCTTTCTACTACCATTGGATAATTCAAAATTATTTCAAACATTTTAGTTTTACATGCTTTACAGTGTTTTTAGATTTTGAACTATTATCCATTTCTGAAATTCTCAGCGAGGATATTGGAGTAATCTTATCGAATTATTGTATTGTCATCAGTCCTTGATAAGTATGCAAAGTTAGTGAATCTCATTTTTTGATAGTTTTAATTTTCCATAGCCCTTCTGTATAGACAGATATTTAATTTCTGTGATAAGATTTTATTTCGACATTTTGACCTTGATGAACTCATTTCAGAAAGGATTAAGGATTTATCAAAATTTAAGGAAATACAAAATTTTTCCATGAATTTGAATTGTATTGTATTTATTTGTACACTGTCATAGTTCGGAATTAATCTGAACAATAATTGCATTTTCACTAACAAATATGCTAAAGAATGAAAACTGTATAGGGTGGTTCTTTTTAGTGGACCATCAGAATACTTTTTGAAATTATAGAAATTGTATGCTCTAAGTTAAACTCTATATGTTAACTGTTCCGAAATTTGACAGCTGTCCTATCAAACGAACAAATCTTGTCTGTCTATCATGCACAAGTGGCATCTAAACTGAGATATGGGGTGATCTTTTAGGGTTCATCCTTAACAGCCCCTGACATATTCTGGTGTCAAAAATTAATTGTGCGGTATATAGTGGGAATTACAAAAATTGACATCATGCCAACCCTACTTCTAAATGCTGAAAATGTTAACTTTACCTACCATGCATATTTTACGGTTGGCATTGAGAGTTTACAAGATTCAAGGGGAAATCCCCAAAACCAAGATGTTCAATCTTATAATACTTGTAATTGTGATAACCTTGTGGTTCTAAGTTTTAGATATCTTCGAATGAGCAGACGATCCTCTATGTACCTGGGTGTAAAGCTTTACAACAGATTGAATGATGATATAAAGTCCAAATCGTGTGTTACTTTTAGAAGGAGGCTGTCTTAATATTTGGCGAGTAAGAGTTATTATAGTGTGCAGGAATTTTTATTGTAAATGATATTTCTTTCGATGTTTTTTGTATGCGATTTTCCTGATTTTGTTGTATATTTGCTTGGGAAAATAATTTTATTATTTTTTTGCCTTTTGCATAATGTCATTTCGGCGTTCTTGAGGAAATAAAGTTTATTATTATTATTATTATTATAGCATGGGTTTATGTTCACCAATGTCTCTGGTAATGAATGAAGATTTCTAACGAATGGAATATTGACATTAAGGGTTCAGAGAACATAAACTCATTCGGCAGACGAATGAAATAATTTCTGTTGGACAAAACTTTTTATTCTATGGATGAATTTTTAAATGGTATATGAGTGTATTTTGTATGTACTATTTTAAATTGTGAGTCGGTGTTTTCGAATGTTCTTCATGTTTCTTTACCTTTGGATGTTTTTTTAGTATAAGGAACTGCTCTCGACTTTTTCCTGTCACGAATTTTTCGGAAATAAAGTTTATTGTTATGTTACTTTTGATTTCTAACAGTCGTAGAACTATGAAATTTTGTATACAGTCTCAAGTTGTGCTGAAAAATTTGTGTAAAATATTTTCACAATCGAGACATTTTCAGTAACACCCAAAGTTGCCTGCAACTTTGTTATTTCAAATGGCATGGTATGTATTTCTATTTTTCCTGAAGGAATCATTTTCTGAACAACTTCATTTAATGTTTATTTCTCCTTAAATGTACTCAAAACAAGAAATAATTTTTTAAGTCTTTCAGAATCCTGAAAAATAAGTTAATTTAATTCTTTTGTAGAACTATGAAATTTTGTATGCATTCTCAAGTTGTGCTGAAAAATTTGTCTGAAATATTTTCACAATCAAGACATTTTAGTTATACCCAAAGTTGCTTGCAACTTTGTTATTTCAAATGGCATAGTATGTATTTCTAGTTTTTTGAACTTCATCTAACATTCATTACAACTAAAATCTACAGAGAAACAAATACTATCAATTTAGAAACTGAAAGAAGTTACCTGAATTTGTTCTGAATAATATTCGATTTCCAACATTAATGGATCACAAATGGCATAAAAGCTTCCTATAAACGTAATATGCTGCTTGGCTGGAGTCAGGGGCGAATATTATGACAGATACTGGAAGATTTTGAGACGAATTATTCAAATGGCAAAAAAGATGGATAACAGTAGGTATATATCTAATTCCAACAACAGAGAGCTACCTGGAGACTGATTGAGACGAACACAGGAAAGAAGCCTAAGAATGTTTCCGTCTTGAATGAGATCTCAACTAAAGACAAAACCAGTGAGGACATTTTAAATGAGCTAAATGCATATTTCGTTAGTAGTGATAGGTGTGGACACAGTAACGTTGACAGGGTTGGTGTTGGCTGTGGAAGTCCTACAAGTAGTCTGGTACTAGAGAACACAGATCCAGCCGAAGTCTTCAACATTATAATGACTCTTAAGAAAACTGGGTCTTGCGGCTTTGACGACATTCCTGTAGCGCTGATCAAGACAGTGGCCCAGGAGATATCTCCGGTATTGGCACATATCGCTAATATGATGTTCGAGAGAGGGGAAATATCCTGACATCCTGAAAGTGGCTAAGATAAAGGCAATTTTCAAGAAGGGCAACAAAAAGGAAATGGCGAACTACAGACCGATTTCGCTCTTGAGTAATATTAGCAAAATATTTGAAAAATTAATACACAGCAGAATTGTCAGCTTTTTCGAGACGTATAAAGTGTTGACTGAAAGTCAGAATGGATTTAGAAAGGGTAGATCAACTACAAGAGCTATATATGTCGCTATTACAAATATATTGAAAAACTTAAATAGTGGTAGAGTCACTGCTTTGGCATGCGTAGACTTGAGTAAGGCATTTGATAGTGTCAATCATGAAAAACTATTTGATAGATTGTACGCGGTCGGTGTGAGGGGCACGCCACTAGAGCTTATTAAGAGCTATGTAACAGATAGAACTCAATATGTTGCTGAACAAAATCAAGAAACAGGTGACGAGGTAAAGTCAAAAACACTCTTCAATAAAACTGGAGTTCCACAGGGCTCTGTCTTGGGGCCACTTCTGTACATTGTGTATACCAATGATTTGCCTGCTGCGGTACCTGAGCCCATGATTCAGTATGCCGATGACATCACCCTGAAACATTTCAGTGTAGGGACTCTACGGTTACAACCTTTGGAAGTCTGAGGATGCTGGGGGTGACTGTGGATTATCGACTGAGCTGGGTTGAACATATCGATCTTGTTGCCAGAAATAGGTCTAGGTACATATACGCGTTAAGGACACTGTCGAAACTTGTTGATGTGGATGCTGCTATCTTGGCATACCATGCATATGTGAGCAGTAGGTTGCGGTATGGCATCGTTGTCTGGGGAAACTCTGTGCACGTGGGGAGGCTGCTCGTTCTACAGAAGAGGTGTCTGAGAGCAATGCTGGGCCTGGACCCGACCGAATCATGTAGACCATATTTCGGGAAAACATCAGTGCTCACAGTTGTTGGACTGTACATATATGAATGCATTGTTTTCATCAAGAATAATGGAGAACTTTTCGTTAAAAAAGAAGAAATTAATCCACACATTACTAGAGGAGCCAAGGGTATAGAACTGCCCCACATGAACTCTGCTTACCTGCAGAAGAATGTTTCCTACATGGTTGCGAAAATTTTTGATCACTTGCCCCTACATACGAAGAATTGCCAATAAATAAACATCTTGTGCAGAACCCCTTCTACTCACTTGATGAATATTTCCCTGCCGATTTACTGAGAATGTAACTGTCTGATTGTGAGGATTTTGATGTAATTTATAATTTGTTTGTTTGTGAATTATCTCAAGTTGTGTATTATTCTTTTCCTCTGAATATATTGATTGGTATTTTTAACTTTATAATTTGTATGTGAATATGTAGATTGTGAAATATGACGTGTTCTACAACATAAGTATTATTATGGAACAAATAAACGGATTATTATTAATGAAATTGTGATGTTCGATATAGCCACTATTTTGATTCAAACACAAGTTGATTCTCTTACGAATTGCCATATTAGTGGCTCTTCGTATTTCATGGGAATTTGGCAAGTTTATTGATATATTAACCTTTCCTTATATCGACCCCACAAGAAAAAATTAAGAAGTGTTAAATCAGGCAATCGAGGCGGACAGAGCCATGATCCATTATTTCTCCACCATCTGTCTTTGAACAAGAGCTTCAATTTTGTAATCTTATCTTGTGGTATGAGATGAAACCATACATTTGATGCAACCTATGATTTCTGTAAGAATTTATGTTTTGCTTTATTGAATGTGCAAAATATGGAGAAATAATTTCTGAACTTTGGCATAGTAAATAAATAATGAGTCAATTTTAAGGGTAAAAACGAATTTTCGAAACAAACATGAATAACTTTTGAACGAGCCATTTTAGGCACAGGGAAACCTGATATGATGCAATTTTATTTTAGAATACAATTCCAATAATGTGGAAAGGAAGGTTATTACATTTGGAAAATGAAGTTTTTATGTTACCCAAGTTGGAGGGTGATTTTCAAACATTCTGTGTTGTAAATAAGTTGAGAGGTTTGAGATTCTCAGTTTTATATCCTTCCTTCGATTGATTCTTCGAAAAAAATTATTTCTTTTTTGAGTACATTTAAGGAATCATAAATATTAAATGAAGTTGTTTAAAAATGATTCCTTCAGGAAAAAATAGAAATACACGCCATGTCATTTGGAATATAAGTTGCTGTCAACTTTTAGTACTGAAAGTACTTTGATTGTGAACATTTTTCAGCAAAAACTTGAGTTCATATGTAAAATTTCAGAGTTATATGACTAATAGAAGTCAAAAATATTCTAATGGATCATATGAAAAATCACTGTATATGAAAAATATATCAATGTTTATAATCAAATACGAATCAATATTTATTGTAGTTTGGGATTACTTTTATTCAAAATATGCATAATGTGGAGACAATTAACTTTTACTTTAGCACCTCGTGAGGTTTTACATTAAAGATAATTGAATTATTGTATCAGTAACATTTCCCCAAAGAAACCATAAAGCAAAGAATTTATTGTCAACTATTAACCATCAGCTCCATAACAAATGTCACACTAGTCTTTAGAAACATTTCATACAATTCCAAATTGTATTTTTAAAGAGAGGAGAGAATTACTGTTCTTTTGTTCTGAACATAATTTCATTTACTTACCTAACTAGTACTTACAGGAATTTATATCAACTTAACATGAATATGTACAGACTTACAAATTTCAACGAAATTCACCAGAACTACTTTTTATCGTGATTTCATCTTTTTAATTTTATTCACATTGTTATTCATACTATTCTCACTTAGAGATCTTTTAGCAGCAATTTTCTCTTTTTTCCTCTCTTCGGGGGTCTTCTTCAGTCCTTTCATTTTACGTGTTTGTAATTTATTGATGTCTTGCTTGCCAATGTGAATACGACCATGTGTTGTTCCAAGAGCATCAGTTGAAATATTCTTCTTTTTGTGAACTTTAAGTTCCCTAGGTTTCTTAGATGCTTCTTTAAGAAGATCTTCAGAAGGTAATTTGCTTCGTCTGAGAGTTAAATCTATGCGGGGACCTACAATTAATTGATAAATAATTAAATGTTTCCATGATCTGAAAATAATGAAGACAAGATACGTAATTAGGTAACTTAGATAATTTCTTGAGGGGGAAATACAATTAGGCCCATGAAATATATTATCTTTATATTATTTTTCGTCGTTTTACGAAGACACCTTTAAGAGACACAGGGTCGTCGCAGTGAGGGATCAACCGACAGAACTTCTGTTTTATTATTGAGAAACAGAAAAATCGGATATCTTTACGTTCCCAGGAAGCAGGTGAAGTTAGAAAAGAGCTGTTGAAAGTTTTTTATACGGACCTGGAATCGCGGAATAAACCGCGAGTTTCATTTTCCAGTTCAGAAAACTTAACTAAAAAAACTAATCGATCGATTAGGCTAAATATTTGAAAATTTCTTGTTTATTATAATATTTTCTAGTCGAAATAAGAAAAAATTAACTTTTTCAAACCAGAATAATATTCTTATTCTAAAAATGATTAGGAAAAAGCGTAAAATTTCGATCTTTTGTTTTGAAGTTCTGCTAATCGTTTTTTATTCAGTTTCTTTTTTGCTTGATTGAAAATCATCAGTGTTATTAACATGTTTACATGTTTTTTTTCTGGTTTGTTTAGGAAAAAATTTTTGACCTCTAGAACTTATGTCGTCAAAAAAAAGCATTCCTTTGGGCAAATGTAGTCGACATTTTGTTAATAAACGAAAAAAAATGTTTGTACTTCTTGAAGTCATGTAATGCATGCTGAAAGTATGTTATCCTCCAAACAGATATTGCCCTAGATGGATTCTGGCTGAAATGATCAACGAGGCAACATCTACTTCTTGTGTTTCAGCCTAACATCTTAAGTGATTTTGCGAATCTTTCCTGTAATAGTAATTCATAATCTGTTCTCATGGTAAGTGCTAATAGTTAATAGTATTAGAGTCTAATGGGTGATGAATCCTCCGGGGGTTCTAACCCTGGGGTTTTCGAATATCTCTAACTAAAACCAATCAGAATAATTTCAGATATTGAATTAACTAATAAAAATCATTTAATCGATTTATGCATGTTAATTGTGAGATAGATGTTCTAAAAAATTAAAGATTTATCATCAACATTCCTTGATAAAATTGAAATATTATAAAACTGATTGTTGCTAAACAAACTATATATAAAGATAAAGAGTTTGTGGGAAGTTTTTTTGCATAACAAGTTGGGGTAAAAATTGAGCAGCAACATTTCTGTCTGTATTGACATAAAAATAGTAGTAGGAATTCTTGTTAAAGCCCTTTGCATTGGCTGGGAAGATGCCTACCGCAGCTAGAGGTTAGGTTAGATTTTCACCCTTGTCTTCATGAAGAAGCCCTGGAAATCATGGAATGCAATGAGAGAATGAAGCTGCTAAGCAGAAACATTTTTGGTACTCTTTTTGTACACACGACACTAGCACACCATAAACAGACAAGCTATTGCTAATGCAATAGCGATAGGGAAACGAGTTTTTTCCATAGGTTTTTTCACTCGTTTACTGTATCATACGCAAAATAGTATGGTTCCCCTGTAACATTTCCTGTGCTCACACTTTAGGGGCAATCGTAGGAGGCATGATGCGAGTTTAGATGCCTGATTAAGGAACGGACATGGTCTGTTTTTTCTGCTGGTATTCTATTTCTTCGCTTGTTTTTAAGATTGTGTTTTTAACAAACACGAAAATTACAGCTATAAGCATTTATTGTAAATACAATTATTCGAATTTTTTGTATATATATATATATATATATATATATATATATATATATATATATATAAATGTAATATAATTAACTGACAATTTTGTCATATTTATATTCAGAGCAGTATTCTATTCGATACACTGGATTTTTGGGGAGAAAGTCTCTGACACTACTCGTTGGTACATTGATATCATTGTCTGATGATGCTTGCTATAGTATGTATATATTCTGGTAGATTGATATATTCTCATAACATTTAAAGTTATCCTAATATATAATTATTCCAGGAAATGTTTTGATTATAATCATTGCCTGGCAATGGTATTAATTACCGGGTGGTGGATTTATATTTTTTCATGAAATCAGTTTGATTGCATGAACAGATATATGGGCAACTCGACGGGGTGAAACCCCCTATATACCGGGTGTAACTGGAAAGAGGCTCGCCCCTAAAACTTTTTTCCTATCCAATATTTTTCAATGAATTTTTTTGAAATTGATTAAAAATTTACTTCAAGTTGAATGGCACTGACAGTTTATCTGAAACGCTTCCGGTTTTACCGGAAATGAGCCAAAATTTCAATTTTTAAATAGCTCACCCTGTATATTTTTTGGGAAATCGAATTAAACTCTCTTTGTCTATACATTCAGTATATTTAAAGATGTATTTGCCGAATTCTTAAATCATTCTTGATGAATTTATTCTCAAGTCTAGGTGGCTATGACGACTCAGCTGGTTCTAAAATTGTGATGCACACAAAGCATAAACGCAAAACCTTAGCTTTATTATGGCATGGCGCACATACTCATCATCGTACATTCCAGATGAATAAGAATTTAACAAAACACATAAATAACGCAAAATACACAAATGGACCATAGATGGAATGTCATCAAATCAATTGAGCATAACTTCACAACAGGTTTTCAAAGAGAGCCCCATTCTGTGCCTGACACAGCCTATTGCGGTGAATGGTAGCCCGTACTACATTATCCATTTGATTTGGAAAAATTTCATTTATTGCTTCCCGAACTCTATTCTCTAAACCCTCTCGATTTTCTGAAGCAGTTCTATGAAGACGATTTTTCACATGGGCCCACAAAAAAAATCTAATGGGGACAAGTCGGGCGATCGAGCTGGCCATCTTGTCGGGCCGTTGGTGCCTATCCACCTTTCATTTAAATTATTATTTAGGTATTGAACAACTTCCCTGCAGTTGTGCGCTGGTGCTCCATCTTGTTGGAAAATCAAGTTATTAGCAACAGCCAGTGGTAAACCATCAATCAGATCGCTTATTTCGTTTTGTAAAAATCCTAAATATCTTTCCCCTGTTAATGGTCCATCAAAAATAATTGGACCTATGATATGTCGCCCTACCATTGCCATCCATACATTAAAGCCAAATCGCTCCTGGAAATTACCTTCACGTATTAAATGCTCGTTTTCGTGGGCCCAATAGCGCGTATTGTTTCTATTGAACATTCCGTTGTTGGTAAATCGGGATTCATCTGAATACAAAATTTCATAAGATTACCTTGGATCCATTTTCATCTTTTGAAGAAATTGGTTGCAATATTCTAATCTTCGGCCATTATCATTTTCATAAAGGTGTTGATGAAGATTGTATTTGAACACTCTGATGACTTATCCCTATTTCTTGTGCGATTTCTCTGGTAGATGCCGTACAATTCAAATTAATGTACGCTAATACATCACTTTCAGAATTTTCGCTTACTACGAAATTTTGATTATCTGCAACAACCGGTTGCTGACGAAACTTCACTTCCAGTTTTGGGAAATAGTGCCTTAAAGGATGTTGCCGTTCTGGATAGCGTTCAGCGTATAAAATTGCTAATGCTGTAGAGTTTTTTCGGCATTCGCCATAAATGAGTAGCATATCTACTTTTTCATTCTGTGTGTACAGCATTTCGTCTGTTTTTCTGCCATGAAAATTCAAAAACTCTGAACAATTTATACCAACTACTCACCGATTCAGATGCAACACAATCTTATCTTATGACATTTAAAATTGAATACAAAAAATTCTATGATCTGTGATAGGATTTCAATGCATTTCCAAAGCACTTCAGATAATGAGTTGAAAAAACGAGTATTATACTATGTCCAGGATTAATTAATGGAAATTTTCAACGAAAAATTATCAATTTGGTATCAAAATATTCGTAAAAATATTCTGCGTATTATAGTTCTGATGAGCCTTTATTATACCTTGCGGAAATAAGATTTTTTTTAAAGAAACAATGTTTGGAATGTTACGAAACCAATAACAGAAGGAATTCTACAGTTTCAGTGATGAATCCAAATGTACTCGATTTTGGTCGATAAATCACGCAGCTTTTTTGTCGTCATAGCCACCTTGACTTGAAAACAAATTTATCAAAAAAAAATTAAAAATTCAGCATCATGCTGAATGTATAGACGAAGAGAGTTTGATTCGATTTCTCAAAAAATATACAGGGTGAGCCATTTGAAAATCGAAACTTTGGCTAATTTCCTTTGAAACCGGAAACGTTTCAGATAAATTGTCAGTGCCATTCAAGTTGAAGTTGAAATAATTTTTAAACAAGTTCAGAAAATTTCATTGAAAAATATTAGACAGGAAAAAAGTTAGAGGGGCGACCCTGTTTCCAGTTACACCGGTATATGTATATATATATATATATATATATATACATATGATATGATGTATATACATCATATCATGATGTATATCACCCAAGAAATTCCCTTAACGAATGTAGATATATGTGCTCTTAAATTCAAGTAGAGAGTAGGATTTCTTCGTACAACGGTTTTTAACTCTGTGTAATTGCCTAAATGCTCTTTGAAATGTATACCAAATCAATGTGAATATAATGTCTCTGGTCTTTACAATACCCTCAGGAATTTGATTAATCTGCATCATTTCCTGAACGTCTACAATATTTGTTCTAAACATGATAAATCCTAAAAATAAAATAACAAATTCCAAATCACTTGAATAAATCGCTTGTCTCGCAAGTAAAGCTCAAATCGCATAAGAAGTTTATCCAACACAAGTATTCAACAAACTCAAGAGTGAGACGACAGAGATCAAACATTTATTCTCTTATACGAAGGTAAAATTTAAATGAACTTCAGATAAGGGATCTGGCAACACTGACTTGAAATTTAAATTGTTCAGAAACATTTCTCGTCAACTCGGTACACGGTGCGCCTGAAATGCAGGATTACCAAGAATTTCATCATGAAAATTTACGCAAATATCCAAATCCGCTTATAAAATTCTAGATGAAATAAAACGTACAAACTGGCTCAACATACTCAATTTCCACTATGTATATAAACATTTATTCTCACCTATTTCTTCCAGTTCCACTCGCGGTGTTCTACTCCCAGATTTCTTCAATAATACCTTGTAAGACCTAAGTAAAATTTTTCCACTTTCAGTAATAGTAAAACTAATAGCATGCTCCAAGCCTTGAAGCCTTATTGAAGTAACTTCTTCACGATGAAAAAAGTCTATAAAAAGTGATTTTAACTGTTTTAGTTCATCTGTTTCTTCCCATTTTGCACCATTAAAAATTAAACATGGCTTAATTCCAAGCAATATTTTGTTCGCTGAGAATTCTTTCAGACCTTCGTAATTTTCTACATACAATTCAAACATATCTAGGAGTGAATAGTTGTACATTCTACCAATAACTAAATTATCAGGACGTTTTTTACTATGAGATCCCATCATAAACAATGGTGTTTCATATTTTTTGGAAAATGCTTCCACTGGTGTAACATCTTCAAATATGGTAATATCATTTTTCTTGGACAACATCAGTGCATCCGGTTTCTTGAAGTCATACAAATCTTTGAGAAGTTTTCTTACTTTGTCTGTACATTTTCTTCCTCGAAAAAATAATGATCTCTTTGGTCCTTCTATAATTTGAGGTTCTTTCTTCAGTAATACTTTTTTACCTTTCCGAGTGGTCGGTTTGCTGAAATTGAAATAATTAGATATTGCTAAATGGGCAACCTTATGAAACTTACACCACACGTTGCAAAACCGACATTCCTAAACAATTTTTTACTATTTACTCTTTAGCAAATTTTCAACACGTGTTGACAAGAATATCATAACCCAAACCTAACAATTCCTGCCATTAACGCGAATAATCTCTTTTCTATAGTTACTTGACAGAACACACGGTGCAAGAAACTTAAAATTCTATGACTCCTGAACTTCTTAATTCTCAAATCGGAGAATAAGAAAACCTCGGTCTCTCTGAATTAACCAAAAAACTTCTGAAAAATCAACACAGTCAATGACATGGACCAAGTGAGTATATAAATCATCTTTGTCAATGACTAAGCGAATATAAATTATCTTCGTCACAGTGTAGTGTTTATGAAAGATACGCCACACAATATCTTCAGGGCTGCTGTGACTGTTTTCTCTAATTCCAAATTAGCATCTCTACTATAATTTCTCTCTAGTCTCTGATCAAAGAATATTCAGCGTTGCCGATAGAACTTTCTGACAATTAATACATGTCTGGCCAAATTGCAGATTCATCACATGCGCAATAAAAAATCACTTGAAATTTCAATCAATTGAGAAGATTTACTGATTGTGGTGTAAGAAAAATGAATTCTGGTTTAGTCGTAGGGGCTTTTCGCCTCTTCATCTAAGTGATGTGTACGTGTGTATAAAGTGTGTGAATTATGGCAAAATTGCTGGTATTGGTGGCTGTTGATCTAAGCATAATAAAATAACATTTATCAACTACCCATTGATAAAAGAGAATAGATTATTAATTAATTTGCTTTTCTATTTTCAGTTTTGGATTCCACAAGGTATAAATAGATGACGAAGTTTTGATAATCGAAGTCTCAACCATGATGATTATAAATGATTTATTTTGAAAGAAATTTATCATTTATGAACGTACAGTTAAGGGATCCCTCTATTATTATATTTTTTCTGTAATTCTTCCTACATCAAGCGGATATATTTAGTCACAATACCACTGAGTCAACGGGAGTCTTCAAATTTGCGTCTAAACTCACAGCAGAGTTCAATAATTTAAT
Source organism: Cryptolaemus montrouzieri (assembly GCA_013387265.2). Classification (NCBI taxonomy): domain Eukaryota; kingdom Metazoa; phylum Arthropoda; class Insecta; order Coleoptera; family Coccinellidae; genus Cryptolaemus; species Cryptolaemus montrouzieri. Next base: position 37,070,306 of record JABFTP020000103.1, read on the forward strand.
AGTTTTCATTGCATTATCTTATCTAGTTTTCTTTCCAACTGTTAAAAATATATAAATTTGATAGTACTGATACACGTACAATTATTTTCTTAATCTTTTCTATTAAATATTCTTCAATTTATTTTGAATGAGCGTTAATTTTTAAAGATGTTTTGGAACAAGGTGGGGATCTAAATTTACGAAGAGTTCAATTGTTGAAAATTTTATTCGGTATTAATGATGAGTACTTTGTGGCTTATGTAAAACAGTTGATGTGAATACGGCATTTCTTAATGGCATATACAGTTGGTTAACTACATTAAGTAGTTTCCCATATTTATCACCAACGTCTTTTCATATGACATGTAATATCTTATTGGAAAGCTTATGTAAAGAAGTATTGATTTTGCAATGCCGAAACATATATAATCTGTGGTTGGTATATAGGTCCCAAATTCAAATCTTGTTTCATTTTTGAACATGTAAACTATTATAATTGAATGAAAGATGAGGTAAGTAGCCTCCACTATATTTGAGAATTGGTATTTTTGCTTTATGAACCTAAATCACCATCGTTTTACCGACATTCAGTTTTATAAATGTCGAAACGCGTTTGGTAAATTTAATACTTTGAAAACTGTTGAAGAAGGGCGATGGTGTTATTATTAGTTTGCAGACTTATAAGTTAAAAAACTTTATCGAGTAGACGTATGCAAAAGTTAATTGATCATCCGGTAGCGGGTTAACCGTCTCGGTCCATAGAGGGCGACTCTCGTACGTATGTATGTATGTGCAGTCTGCCACTTCGTTTCCTGGCATCCTGCTTAGTTGCACTATTGTGGCTCTTGGGGGCTGCGTGCATGGCGGGCAGATGTGGGAACTAGCTCTTGTCAGAAAGGATTATTCTTTGATCTACGGTAATTCTTTTTGTCTGAAGTTTACATATGTAGACTCTTCGCGAAGTTTATCGCGGAAAATATTTGTCTCATCATATATATATATATATATATATATATATATATATATATATATATATATATATATCATGAAATTGGACCGTTTCATTTCTATAAATATTGTTTGTTATTATGGTATAAATGGGCCGAGGTTATACAAGAACACCTCAAAAAGTCTAGGGCACACTTATAATATCTTTAAAATATGAATTTGATGATTCGAATTTATAGAAATCTTTCGGTTTTTGTTAGGATGTATTGTATATAATGTATTCTCAAGAAAACAAGATAATATTTGACTTTTCCAAAGCACCTATTAAATAAAAAATTTGAAATTTGAAAATGACGAAATTTGGTAAAACACTAAAAAAATCCTGAACTAATATTTTCGAAACGATATGGAAGCACTTATATTTTTTAGTACCCAGAAGGTCCACCTCTGTTATTAATGACACTTTGGCATCGTCGCGGCATTCTCAATATTAAATTGTCTATTACATTTTGGCCTAAGTCATTCCAAGCCCCCTGAACTGCTAATCGAAGCTCCTGTTCATGATGGAAGACGATTTGACGCAGGAGATTTCTTTTTAGGGTGTCCCACATATGCTCGATGGGATTCAGATCTGGGGAGCAGGATGGCCACGGTAGAAGATCGATATCATTCTCTTCAAGAACGTTCAAGACAAATCTTACACGATGAGGAGGGGCATTATCTTGTTGGAAGAGTGGATTTTGACCCATTGTTTAGAAATACGGTACCACTACAGGTAAAACTATCTCATTTGCGTAAGAATTTCCCGTGAGGTTGTTCTGTTCATTTCTTAGAAAAATCATCCATATTGATCGTTCTGGATACGATATATTGATATTCAGAAGTGTTCCTAGACTTTTTGAGGTGTATATATATATATATATATATATATATATATATATATATATATATATATATATATATATATATATATATATATATATATATATATATATATATATATATATATATATATATATATATATATATATATATATATATATATATATATATATATATATATATATATATATATATATATATATATATATATATATATATATATATATATATATATACAGTGTGTTCAACGAAAATTTGACCCCCCTCTAACTCCGAAATGAGTAACATTAGCGAAAAACACCAAGACACGTCGAGTTTTGTTTCGAGGGGGAGCATTTTTCGAAATAATTCGAAACTTCTCAGATCAACCCCCTACCCCCAGCAACCCTAACTTTGAAATTCATCATAGGGAATAAGGGTCGAGTGGAACCTTACTGAAAAGGTCTGTCAATTTTCCACCTTGATTTGTCATTTTAGAATTTTAAATTAACATACAGGGTGTCCCAACCAAGGGTGAAGTTGAATTCCTGAAATCCCAAATACTAAATGAAATAGATTTATTTTGGCATAATGCAAGCGCAGGTTTATGCTCGGTCTAGAAAAACGACCTACACTTGTGAATTTGGAGTTGGTGCAATCAACCCCTATTTCCAGCATCCCCAACTCAAAAATCATTCGATCGATAATAGGTCAAGTGGCACCTCGTTGGAAAGGTACTGGAATTTTCTCTTCGAATTTGGTATTTTCGAAATTCAGAATCATCATACAGGGTGTCCCGAAGCAGGAACATTGAAAATCCAAATAACTTTTTGAAACTGGTTCATTTCGGTGTACGAGAACATGTTTGATCCGAGAATAGGACTTTCTTGTGTGGTTATAGAATTTTGCAATCAACCCCTTCCATTCAGCATCCCCAACTTGAAAATCATACAAATAATTCAAGTGGCATATCTTCAGAAAGGTTTTTGAATTCCAGAATGATTAAAGCATTTCATTCAGTTCGGCTCTCCATACAGGATGTCGCTTTCGAAAAATTCAATATCGTCATTTGAAATTATCAACTAAAATTGATTCGAAACTGTTAAAAGTATTGGGGTACGATGTGTTGAGCATCAATTACGAAGAAATAAAGCTGATTTCTGCATTGAAAATGTTCACATTTTTTCATTTCCATCTGGCGTGCAGTCATCTGTTATTTCTCATTTTTGCAATGAAATATTATTATTATTCAGATCAGTTCCTCATTATTGTTGTTGTTCGTCAGTTGAAATTAATCTGAAAATGGTTTATTCCACTGAGGAAAGGGTCGAAATTGTATCGACGTATTTTCGAAATAACAGTTGTGCCAAAGAAACGGCAAGGATATTCGATAGGAACCATCCTGAAAGAGAAAGGGAGTCAGTCACCAGTACGTTAAATATTTGGTTGACAAATTCTAGCTACGGGTTCGGTGGCAAACAAAAACATGAAGTGGCATGTCCTGTCAGAAATGAGGCAACGGAAGTGGCAGTAGTGGGTCATCTACAAATGGAGAATACTACTTCGATCAGAAAACTATCTCGTCTGACTGGTGTATCAGCTACAACTGTCCATAGAATCGTGAAACATCACAAATTTCACCCTACAAGGTAAAATTAGTGCATAAAATAAACGAAGATGATCCAGATCGTCGTTTACAGTTTTGTGAAAATCTAAGTGAAAACCTAAACGCTAATCCAAATTTTCTGAATAACATCTGTTTTTCTGATGAAAGCACCTTTATGCTCAGTGGTGAAGTGAATAGACATAATTGTCGATATTGGGACACACAGAATCCTCATTGGTTTAGAGAGGCCCACACGCAAAGGCCTCAGAAGTTGAACGTTTGGGCAGGAATTTTGGCAATCATCTAGTTGGGCCTTTCTTTATTGAGGGTAATCTGAATGGAAATGGCTACCTACAGTTGTTAGAGGAACACATACATCCTAGATTGGCAGAAATTTTACAGAACGATCCAACTCTTTCTGAGGACGAAATGCGTTTTCAACAAGACGGTGCTCCTCCGCATTATGATGCTCGGGTGCGCCAATATTTAGACGAAAATTTCCCAGGAAGGTGGATTGGTAGAAGAGGACCTGTTGAGTGGCCAGCCAGGTCACCAGATTTAAATCTCCTAGATTTCTTTTTGTGGGGCCATCTAAAATCTAAAGTTTATGCCACAAGACCAGAAAACCTGGAGGAGCTGCGGATGAGGATTATCACAGAATGCCGACTTTTGACTCCTGAAGTTTTCGCTAATGTGAGAAGAGAGTTCGAAAATCGTCTGTATAACTGTATGGAGGTGGGCGGAGGTCATTTTGAACAATTGTTGTAATAATCAAGTTAGTTTTTTGTTTTCAATTGAATACAAGTTCAATAAATCTCGTTTTCCTGTTTAGATGAGCATCCAATCAGTTTCTCCATCATCCACTCATCCTGATCCTCACGCCAGAAAACCTCGATTGCCAAACTGAAACCAATGCCTCAGTGATTCAGAAAATAGAAAATCTTTCTGGAACTTTGCCACTCAACCTGTAATCACTTGTATGATTTTTTGAGTTGGGGATGCTGAATGGAAGAGATTGATTGCAAAAATTCCATATTCACGCAAGAGAGTCTTATTCTCGAATCAAACATAAACATGTTCTCGTATTATACCGAAATGAACCAGTTTCAAAAAGTTATTTGGGTTTTCAGTGTTCCTGCTCCGGGACACCCTGTATGCTGATTCTGAATTTCGAAAATACCAAATTCGAAGAGAAAATTGAAATACCTTTCCAACGAGGTGCCACTTGACCTATTTTCGATCGAATGATTTTTGAGTTGGGGATGCTGGAAATAGGGGGTTGATTGCACCAACTCCAAATTCACAAGTGTAGGTCGTTTTTCTAGACCGAGCATAAACCTGCGCTTGCATTATGCCAAAATAAATCGATTTCATTTAGTATTTGGGATTTGCAGGAATTCAACTTTACCTCGGTTGGGACACCCTGTATGTTAATTTAAAATTCTAAAATGACAAATCAGAATGGAGAATTGACAGACCTTTACAGTAAGGTGCCACTCGACCCTTATTCCCTATGATGAATTTCGAAATTAGGGTTGCTGGGGGTAGGGGTTGATCTGACAAGTTTCGAATTATTTCGAAAATGCTCCCTCGAAACAAAAATCGACGTGTCTTGGTGTTTTTCACTAATGTTACTCATTTCGGAGTTATAGGGGGTCAAATTTTCGTTGGAACACACTGTATATATATATATATATATATGCTGCGTGAGTTTACATCTGTTCGGGGGCTGACTGGAAGTTTCTTTGCTCCACAGATAGACCAAACATTTTTTCTGGCACCTCTTCAAACCCCACTGATCCCATGTAGGGGGCAAAACTACTATATTGCCAATTTCATTGCAGTCACCCCTTACAGATTCTGAAAACAAAAAAAAACAATGATAGAGAATTAGGATTAAGTTCTGCCAACCAAAATTATCTTCGAAATGGTCTATGGACTAGAGAGTTTTTTCGTCTTTTTGAAGATTTCTTTATTCTGGTAAGGTTTTTTTCGGCTAGTTTTAGATTCTTGGATTCTAGAGGGCGTTAGTTACATACAGGAAAGGGTTTACTGGAATAACTCTTGTTTTAGAATTCAACGTTTACCTATGTTGTGTCATACAATTTGCTTATTTCATAAGTGATCCATTGCCAGAATATAACGAAGAACCTGAAACATTCAATATATAGAAATCTAATTTACTATTTATAAACTGACCGTTGGCAGTTTGTAACCTTGAAAACATCGAATGACGATTTTTGACAGTTTGTCCTTTGCTGATTGGGTGATGCTGATGGGTGACAATCAGAAATTGAAAGGCTCTCATACGTTTTTTTTGTTTATTTTCAACTTTTCAGCTGAATCACTAGCTAAGAAAACAAACAATTTGGACTGAACCAAAATAGCAGGTTATCAGTTCCTTTAGATCTCATAATTCGCAATTTTCGACACTAACGCATATTTAATTCAACGGAATATTTAATACGATGGAAAACATTTAATTATAGAATAATCATTCATTATTATTTGTAATTACCTATATTGCATTAAGTGTGAAATTTCATGTTGAATACTTCAGACAGGAGATATGTAAAATATCATTAATTATGGATTATTTTCTAAAAGCATTATCAATGAATGTTGATAGAATGAATTACGATAAAGATTTTGAAATTTTGAGATATATCTGAATTGATCTGTGAACTGCGATGGTCAGATCTATGATTTTCTTCCTTCTTTCTCAACGAAAAATATAAAAAAATATCTTAAAGGGTGTTGAAGATTAAAGTAGTTTTCTTGATAGCTACTGCAGTTTTCAACAAGAGATGCGGAGATGCTCTAATTTACAACAAACGTATCATTTTATTTACAATCTCTTCAAGTGCCAATTATTGTGAAAAAGTACAGGGTGATGCAACACAATTCCTATATTCGCGGCTATAGATTTCTTTATTCGTGGATCTAATCGGTACATACATATGTATCAATAAGTAGGATTCGGTATCCTTTGTAAATGCTTCGTCGAATGGACTATTAAAAAAATAGAATAGACCTTATAATTTATGCCTGAAGTATGTTTTTGGATGATACCGCTGCTGCATTGGTTCGGCTTTTTCTTTGACATAAGCCGCCTTCGCCGCGGTTGGCGTTTTTAAGAACAAACAAAATGTTTAAATGAAGCTAACTCATTACTCAATGCATAATAATGAAAGTCGTTTTGCGTTTTTCCTTGTTCCATTTTTCCATTCGTTACAAAAATTGTGATCGAGTATACGTCTCTACCGTTGTGTTTCTAATTTATAATGTCGCCTAAAAAAATTGAAAACTAGTTTCGATACTAAAAAAAAAACACTGTTACAGCTCAAAGTGACAATAGAAATGCTGGATCGTTTACGACTTGGAGAGTCGTTCGCATCGATATCACACTCACTCAACGTTGACTAATCAACTTTACGATCGATAAAAAAATGCGAAGATAAAATAAGGTCGTCTGTAGCTTCAACTTCACTGTCAGCGAAAATTGTTCGTGTTCGTGCAATAGAAAAAAGGAAGTGGCGTTGTTATTATGGACTCAAGATCGCAACTAATGAAGAGTGCCCCTGAGTGGTCACATTATACGGAAGATACACATTTTAAAGAATCTGGTGGTAGCTGAGGTAGTGGAGGATTTCAAGCATCGGGAGGTTGGTTCAATAAATTCAAGATGCGACAATCTTTGTATTGCATTGAAATCGTTGGAGAAGCTGCTTCTGCAAACACTGCTACAGCAGAAAGATATCCAGAAGTATTTGCAAACATAGTAGCTGATGGAGGATAAGAACCTGAGCAAGTATTTAATACAGACGGAACTGTACTGTTTTGGAAGAAAATGCCAAATAAAACATTTCCAAAAGAGGAAAGAAAGGATTTAAGGCAGCAAAGGTTAGAGTTACACTATTGCTATATTCGAATGCATCTGGAGATTGTGAAATTGAACCACTGATGCTTTACAGATCTTTAAATCTTCGTGCTTTAAATAATCGAAACAAGGACTACCTGCTAATAGGAAAGCGTAGGTTACAAGCGCTATTTTTGTGACTAGTTCCAGAATTCCTTTCTTTTCAGAAGTTGAAACTTATAAAAAAAAATGTAAACTTTAAGGCTGTTCTAGTTTCGGAGAATGCACCAGGTCTTTTTTAATCATTACCCCAAAATATTTTTGTGTAAATTGATATTACCCCATGACGAAGAGTAAAAAAATACGAAATCGCCTTTTTAGCATCTTTCATATTAAAACTGATTTAATTTGAACATTATTTATTCAATTCATCAACGTAATACCTAGTAATACATAACGGTAATAATATATATATATATATATATATATATATATATATATATATATATATATATATATATATATATATATATATATATATATATATATATATATATATATATATATATATATATATATATATATATATATATATATATATATATATATAACAAATTGAAACCCACTAGGGTACGATTGGGGGTTGACAATTTGGGGTACTGTAACAAATTATAAGGCATTCGATAGTACCGCCCATTCTAGGCTTGTCGAAATATTACATATATTCAGGCCTGGTAGAATTCAGAATTCTTGAAGACACCAATGACATACTAGCGCACGTCCCTGCAGGTCAGCAAGAACAATAAGTCAATTAAAACCGATGCGATACCCATACGTCGTGGAATTTTTCAAGGAGACTCTTTGAGTCCACTATGGTTCTGTTTGGCTAAGAACCCATTGTCTTCAATGCTCAATAGAACAGGATACGGATTTAGGATAAAAGAAACTATCACACAATCTCCCACCTTCTATATATCGATGACATCAAATTATATGCTTCGAACAAAAAGCAATTGGATGATCTGCTGAGAGTTGTCAGTAAGTTTTCGGCAGATATTCATATGAAATTCGGGATTGAAAAATGTAAAACCCTGAAAATTCAAAGAGGGAAAGTCATAAAGTCAACTCCCAAGTGGTGATATTATACAGTGTATGAAAGATGGCGAAACGTACAAATATCAGAATACAGTCAGCGTCTGAAGTCTGTGCTGAAATCGATGTTGAACTCAGGGAATCTAGTCAAGGCAATTAACACCTACGCCATTCCAGTGTTGCTTTACTCATTTGGAATAGTCGGATGGTCTAAGACAGAACTGGATGATATTCAAAGGCAGACCCGAACGATGCTGACAAAGTACAACAATCATCATCCAAAATCGTCTGTGATACGAACAACTCGAAAAATAACGAATAAAAATCTCAGAGAATTCTTCTCTGCAAAAGCTCTCACTTCTAACCTCTCCATAGAGTGGTATCGTTAGCTGATAAGGGATATACACCTCTAAATCTTGCTACCAGAGATGACCTGCTGAATCTAGCGTTCCTATCAGATACTGAAAAACAAGATCAATGGTCAAGAAAGGAATTGCATGGACGACATCACCATGAGATTAATCAATCACACATCGACAACGAAACCTCCAACAAATGGTTGATGAAAGGAGAATTATTCGCGGAAACAGAAGGGTTCCTTATGGCCATTCAAGACCAAGTGATCGCTACAAACAACTACAAAAAATTCATAATTATGGACGGAACATTACAAATAGATAGGTGCAGAAAATTCAATATAAGATCGGAGACTATACACCATATTACGTCCGGCTGCGAACAACTGGCCTATACGGACTATCTTCACAGGCATAATCAAGTGTGCAACATTATCCATCAGAAACTTGCACACAAGTACGGACTTCTGAATATCTTTCCGCCATATTACAAGAATCAACCGGCGCCCTATTGGAAAATGACTCTACCAGATTTTACTACGATAGGCCTGTTATCACTGACAGGAATGGTGACGAATAATAGGCCTGACATAGTGGTGTATGATAAGAGAGCCAGAACAGCAATACTGGTGGATGTCGCAATACCGAGTAATGACAACATGCTGTACAAGTTCCAGAAGAAAAAGTTCAATTACACAGACCTTGCTATTGAGATCAAGAAGATGTGGCACCTCGATAAAATAGATATTGTTCCTGTCATCGTATCCTCGACTGGGTTAATACCCAAAACTTTGCATGATAGCCTTAAGAAATCAGAATTGCATAAGAATACCTCAATAGAAATGCAAGAAGCTGTAATTCTTAATACATGTAGGATAGTTAGGAAATTTATGTCAAGTATATTGTAATCGAGCCTATTCCATTTGATTGCTGAATCTGGGAAAGGTAAATTATATCCAGCTAATTGCTGAGATAGTGCATAAGTCCACGATAATAAATAATAATAATAATAATAATGGTGGAACAAACAAAAATTAGAATTGACAAAATTATAAAAAAGAATAATTGAAAACATTCTTCCTTCACGTTTTGGAGAAATGATACTTTTTCATGTTCGATACAATTGCTTCAAAATTAGGACTTTTTAATGTATGACCGACTTGAATACAGTGTTCGGCGTTTAATCGATTTCTGTTCTTCGTTTCCATGTTCATTACAGTGGAAAAACCTTGTTCGCACAAATATGTCGTTCCAAATGCCAGCAATTTTTTAACCGCCTCTTCATGTGAAATTTTGAAAGCCTGTGCAGCTTTTGAAATCCAAAAAGACGTCAGATTTGGTTTAATCTCAAATTGAATATGTGCTTCAGTATTAGATCGAAGTTCAAGAATTGTTTCTACACCTGAAGGTTCTTCTGATATTATAGCAGTTTCACATTTTAAAGGATCTACAATCCAACTGATGTACGTGTATCAAGATCTGGAAAGTAATCTGAAAACCGCTCTTTGATGTGAGAAAAAGTAATATTGTCGCCATCTTCCCAAAACAAAGCTAACCTTGAAAAAGAAGCTATCTTGTTCTGTTCTACTTTCTGTCTCCTATATTGCAGCTTTAATCCAAACGCTGACCCTATTTCCCTCGCAGAAAAATCAACCCCTGTTCGATACTGGTCGAAGATAGATGGTATACCATGCATTGCATCTTCAGTCACTTTTCCGTTTTCCATCCTCTAACTCCTATGGAACTCAATGATAATAGAATTATTGCGAGCAGTCATGAAGGCAATCGAAATCCTTTACTTGAAAGGTATCACTGGATTGAAATATTACCCCTGCTCTAGGGGTAGAAATTCGAGATGAGGGTGATTTCGGAAGATATTCCAGTTTTTCGCACTAATACTCCAATAGTCTTGGGCGATAGTCTCCTCTAATTTTCAGTGGCTCACTCTCTATCTTCTACAGTTTTCAATCAAAAATGAAAATTCTTTCACGGGAATGCAGACAAAGATAATACCTTTCTTTCGAGTTATCACTAACCCATCTAGCCTCTTCCAAATTTTCAAGGGTTGTCACCCCTGCTCTAGGGGTTGAAATTCGAGATGAGGATGGTACTTGATAATGACTGCCATTGATCAGCATGGATCTGTTCCATTTTACCTCACTGAAACTTGAATAGTCTCAGGGAAATAGTCTTCCCTATTTTTCAGTTGCTGACCCTGTATCTCTTACAGTTTTCAATTAAAAATAGAAATTAGTTCAAGGCAATATAGACAAATATACCACCTTTCTTTCGAGTCATCACTCGACCCATCTTCCCTTTTCGGAATGTTCAAGGATTGCAACCCCCGCTTAGGGGGTTGATATTTCAGGCAAGTTTTGTACCTCAAAAGATGTCCCCCTTGAAACAAAAATTGACATGGTTTTGCGTTTTGATCAGAAATGAATATCTTGGTAGATATAGCCTCTGTTTAGTTTTCTTTGAAGCACCCTGTATGCTTTTTACTCTCAAAAGTTTCATTTTACCTACAAAAATTTCATTTTTACCCCATTTGGGGTAATTTACCCCGGTTCCCCGACCGCTGGATTAGATGAACCTTCAAAATCATAATCATATTGGATGATATGGAATGTGACCCTGATATAAATATAATGGAATGCTGGAAGAAATTTGACATAACAAAATGTATCATAAACATAAAAGAATCAGTGGAAGAACTGAATCCATTCATATTGAAATCATGCTGGAAAAAACTGTGGCCTGTTCTGACTGCGGAAAATGAGGAAGAATCTGTGCAAATTCAAAGTTTAACTGCAAACATAGCCGGCTCGGTGGCGTATGGGATATGATACTCGTCTCCTACGCAGAGTTACCTGGGTTCAATCCCCACAAAGTCGGTGTGATTTTTCGGATTCTGGGAATCGTTTGAGTGTCCATCTTTCGGAGGAGATGTAAAGCTGTCGGTCCTGTCTATTAGAGATGTGTTGGACATTGAAGATCCCTTGCCTCGACACGAGAGGGGTTCGGAAAAATTCCCGGGTTAGTGAGGTGACAGAATTCCCGGGCGTGTCATTAGCCGAAAGGAAGAAATAGAGCACGTTGAAGGAAAAACAAACAAATAAACTGCAAACATTGCCGAGGCTTCAACAAGTATTGGAAACGTGACATAATTTGAAAAATCTTACTGATTGTTCAATAATTGCAAATGAGCCATGTAATTTGTTTATGAAAATTGATCTATCTATGGAACGTAGCCTTATTTTCCAGAGGCAAATCGCAAATCCTTATGCCACTGCCGAATATCAGTCTGAATAGAAGGAGCTTTTGAAAACTGCAAAGCAATAAACAATTACAAAGTTGTTTAAATCTGAAGATGATAATTAATCAATATGATCAGAAATTTCAATTAAATTGATTTTTTCATATGGTTCTCATGACTTCTGCCACTGACATATTTGTTAGGTCCTTGATTTGGTCCAAGAATCTAACAGGAGATCTGCCTCTCTTTCTTTTGCCGTCCACTTTCCCTTGGACAACAATCTTCTCCATCCCGTCCTTCCGTATCACATGACCGAAATATTTAATTATGTGTCTCTGGATTGTTGGGAGCAGCCTTTCATGATCCTGAATTTTCAGTTCCTGAGTATGGACACGTTTGTTCTATGAGCCTCCCAAGGGATCCTTAGCATCCTGCGATAACACACCATCTCAAAAGCTTCTACTCTCCTGCGGCATGCTGCATTTAGCGTCCAGGATTCTGACCCATAGGTTGCGATGGAGAATATCAGTGCTTTAAGAAGTCTCATTTTGGTCATCTTACGGATTTTGTGGTCTTTCCATATTTTGTCCAGTCTGCCCAGAGCTTCCTTTGCCATCCCAATCCTTCTCTTGATTTCCTGTTCGGAGCCTCCTCTGTTGGTTATTTTTGCGCCAAGATAAATAACAGTGTCACTGACTTCTATATCATGGATGAGCTGAACTGGTACTGGGATTGTCTGGGATCTGTCCACAATCAGCAGACAACATTTGGTCCTATTTAGTCGTAGTCCCGCCTCTAGACTAACAGCTTCCACACGTCGTAGAAGTTCAAGCATTTCCTGTTCGTTTTTTGCCAAGATTATCGTGTCATCTGCATAGCGTAAGTTTGACACTTTTCTTCCACCAATAGATATTCCGCCTTCCCAGTTTTCCAACGCCTTTCTCATAATCCATTCTCCATATATGTTGAAAAGAATTGGGGAGAGAATGCACCCCTGCCTGACTCCTTTTCCAACCATGAAACCTGTTGAACGTTTCCCTTCTATTTGTATGTATGCTCTGTTCTTGTCATACAGGGCCTTTATGACGTATATAAGATGTTTCGGGACCCCCATTTCACTGAGGATGTTCCATAGTTTTCCCCATTGAACGGTGTCGAATGCTTTAGTGTAGTCAAGAAAACAGAACATAGCTGGTACATTGTATTCGTACACCTTTTCTATTATTTGTCGTAAGTTCATAAGTTGGTCTCGCGTTCCACGACCTGGAACAAACCCTGCCTGTTCTGGGGGGATTTGAGGAAGAATGTAGTTCTTTAATCGTTCCTGTATAATTTGTAAAGAACTTTACTAGCATGGCTAATCAGTGCGATGGTCCTGTAATTGCCACACTCGTCTTTAGCTCCCTTTTTATGTAGAGGGATATATATTGATTCGGTCCATCTTTCTGGCCACTTACCATTATTCCATACTTTCGTACAGATCAGATGGAGTAGATCTGTGACTTTGCTACTGCTGTTCTTAATCATTTCAGCGACGATGTTGTCTGAACCAGGAGATTTATGTTTGTTAAGTTTATGTATGGCCGCTTCCACCTCAGATTTGATTATAGGAGGTTCGCGTTCCTGGATGTTTTCTAAGTCCACATGGCTCTGCACATCCTATTCTTCTGGGGCCATCAGGTTCTCACAGTATTGCTGCCAACGTTCTATGATTTCAGGTTTGGTTGTTAACCTGACTCCGTGTGCATCTTTCATTGGAAAGTAGTGGACTTGAAGTGTTTTTGAGAGCATTTTAACCTTTTTAAAGAGATCTCGAGGCTGATTTGAGTTAGCATGCTTTTCGATCTCTTCGCATATTGACGTTACGTATGAGTTTCTGTCGTTGTTTATACATCTGTCAATCGTTTTGCTAAGGTCGCTATACTTTTGTTTATTGTTGTCATCAGCGATGCCTCTAACTTTGAGCTCTCTCCTTTCGGCAATGAGACTCCATGTGTGTGAAGTTATCCAAGGTTTTTTGGGATGATCGTTAGTGGTTGTGTTATTTAGGGCTGTCGCACATTCGAAGGCTTGTTCCAGCTCCATCCAGAGGTCATTAGCGTCCATGTGTTCTGCGTTTTCTTGCGTAATATTTGTCAGGGTTTCCTCAATATCTCATATAATCCCATATAAATTACAATTCCATATTCACGGTTTCTGTATTGGTGGCATATTTACGGAACATATACCCCGCGAATAATAATAAATGACGGTACTATACTTTACATTAAATAATTTTTAAGGTAATAAATATTAGTTCAAAATTTGAAAAAATATGGTGTATTCTGAACATAATTCAATCTCATTCAAAATTTATGTCAAAGAGAATTCTTCAACAAGTTAGGGAAGGGGTCTCCAAACTACGGTCTGCGGGCCAAATCCGGCCCACCAGTGCCATCAATCCGGCCCGACTAGCTCAAGACTAGTATCATCAATCTGGCCCACGACAGTTACTATTGCTGTGATAAGTTGAATGGAAGAAAATGAAAACACGGAATAATAATTACTCGGTTTTATTTACTTGCAAGGTAAAACTTTACGACAGAAATTATCACGCAGAAACCTAAGCTTCAATATTTCAGCTTAAGCATATTCTAACAAATAATTAATATGAAATCAGTCACACTAATAAATGAGATTTATGTAATTGTGATTTTCCAGCGACAATTGTTTGTAGTTGTGGATTAATTTTACTTGTACCAATTATTAGAAGAGATTTAAGATGCTCATCAGTTAATTTAGATCTGTAAACGTGCTTTGTGTACTTCATCTTGGAAAACGTTTTCTCACACAAGTATGTAGTACCAGATACAGAAAACAATTCAAGAGCAAAATTCTGCAAAGACTCTTGTAAAATTCTAGTAAAGATGAATTTTGATATTGGTTCTTAAACATGCCATTGCACTGTAAATTAATAACTTCCATTTGGACTTCCGGAGGTTCTCAACGTCAGAATCAAAAGGATTTTGAAAAAGCCTAATTTCATTCGCAATCACATCAAAGTCTGAGAAACGAGAACCGAAATTTATCTTCAAAGCACTCAAAGTTTCGACTGCAAAATCGACGGTAAATTTAGCCTCTGTAGTGTGGCTAAATATTTCACATGTTTTGAAATGTGTGAAATATATTTTACGTAATTGCGATCAAAATATTGTTTTCTGCATGAACGTTTTGATATTGGTGTATAAATCAGGGAGATGCTGATTTTTTCCTTGCAATCTCAAATTCAGTTCGCTGATATGATTTGTCGAATCAACATAGAATGCTTATTTCCACAGCCATTCACTGTTCCCTAAATCGGCACAAGGGCGATGATTCTCATTCAAAAAAATTTCTATCTCTGCTCGAAGTTCAAAAAAACGCTTAAGGACTTTTCCGCAACTAAGCCAGCGTATGGCAGTATGATACGCCAAGTCATTTTCACCAATAAACTCGCGGAATTGTCGGCGATTCAGTCCTGTGGATCTGATGAAGTAAACAATTGATATGACTGGTTTTAGAACTTCAGACAAATCCAAACATTTTCCGCACAAGGACTGTTGATGAATGATACAATGTAAGACTAATGGTTTTGAAGCACCATAATTTGCTACAGCCTCTGACACAAGTGCGACCACCCCTTTATATTGTTCACACCTCCATCAGTGGTGATACATTTTAAGTTTCTCCATCGAAGGCTATTTCTATTAATGGTTTTTTCAACTCCCTTAAAAATATCTGCCCCGTGGTCGTGCCGTGAATACTTTCATAATATCAAGCAGTTTTTCATACACGTCATAGCTTTTATCTAATCCACGAATAAAAATCTACACTTGAGCAGTATCTCACACATTCGTTGACTTATCCAAGGCTAGAGAAAACCACTCAAGATGTTCATTTTTGTCAGACAGTTGAGATGATATATTTTCTGCGATGTCTTGCACCCTCCGAGTTACGGTGTTTGCTGACAAACTGATACCTTTCAATAAATTTACCTTTTCGAGGCATATTTCTTTCGCTACTGCAATCAAGCAGTCTCTTATCATTTCTCTATCGAATGGTTTTCCATGAAATTTGCAATTTCAAGAGCCACACGAAAGCTGGCGCGATTTACAGACTCTTGCTAAGCATTTGCTTTGGTAAACAAAGATTGCTGCGATTTCAGTCCGAGCTCAAAGTTTCAAACTTTTCCGTCCACAAACTTCCTGTATATTTAAAGTAATTTTGAAGATGTTTCGATTCATAGTGACGTTTAATGTTATATTCTTTGAGAACATTACAAATTAGACATAGCGCCTTATTATTGCACTAAATCACAAAATACTGAAAGTTCCATTTATCTTGGAACGTTCTGCATTCACTATCTATTTTTCGCTTCTCTTCCATACTAATAAATCAAACATAAAACAAATCTAATCAAAATACTCTTACTTATGCACGGGTGTTACTTTATTTCACAATAGGCAGTTTCGCTTCCTTCGCATTTCCCACGCAAACTGAGTCGCAATGGCGTCGCTAGACTTTTTATACCAATGCAATAACTATCATCTAGTAATGATCGAAAAAACTAGTCAGAACCAGAACTCTCTCGAACCAATGCGGAAATTCTCAAACATGCCACCTGTTAGTAGTTAGTGGGTAGCCGAAATAGATAGTACTTGCATCACAGACCTGCATTGCATTACTACTCGTCACTAGATGTCCCTACTCGTCACAATATACTGAATACACAATCAATAGAAATTGAAATGCAAAACGCCTTAGGTTGCTTAGGTGGACAGAAAAATTAAAATTGTTTTGGCCCTTGGGACGTACCGAAAAAATATTATGGACCTAAAGCTTCAAAGTTTGGAGATCCCTGAGTTAGAGTATTGTTAATTAAAACAATTTTCATGAACTATTGTCTTAAAACTTCAAAAGAATATAGATACTTTGTTAATAATAACTTTATCTGCATTTACATGATCTAGCAAATCATTAATAAAGAGAAGAAACAGTAATGCTCCTGCACGGAGCCCTGAGGACCTTAATCTAATCTCAAATTTCTCAGACCAAACCTTCCGAATTGACAGACAAAGTATGGTTCGAAACGAAATTACATATCCAATTAAGGAACACACCTCTAAAACATAAATTGTAGATTTTACTTTCCATGAAACTTATGACTAGGCAGTCAAACGCCTGCGTCAAGTCAACATAGCGTTCAGTCACAAGAAGACCTCCATCCAAGCTCTTATAAACAAGCTCAACAAAATTATAGGCAGCTGTTCGAGTTGAGTGTCCGTACCTAAAACCATGTTGACTATTAGTGATCATTCCTAATCTATTTAAAAGGTCAGCCATACCTTCTCAATGACCTAGGTAAAAACATCCAAAATTGAAATTGGACGATAATTGACTATGTTAGCAGCATCATTCTTTTTATGCACAGGTATTACTGTTGCTATTTTTAGAAGATAAGGAAATATCCCGGATGTGAAAGAAGGTTAATAAGATGAGCAAAATGATCAATAATTAAAGTTGCAATTGCTTTCAAAACTCTAGTACAAACGAGATCAACCCTACTTCCCCCCTTGTTCTAGAGTGACTTTATAGCTCTGAAAACCTCTTCCCCGTTTACAGGAAATAAGACATTTGGTAGAACAGATACAGTGCAGGATTGGGACATGACATTACCATAGTGTCTGCATAGATCTTCACTGGCAATATCAGTGAAGTATTTCGCTTAAAGTAGCCACTCAAGCTGATTTAGAGCAAAAAGTCCTATCCAAGTTAAGATTGATAGACTGAAGTGGCTCGATTTTCCTACCCGTTTTCCTATGTTCCATACAGTTTTGTGTTCATTCACGTAAGATGTTAGGTTAGGTCTATAATTGTTTTATAATATCTATAATTGAACTTAGCTTTGCTACACACCGAAGAGTTTACCGTTTATAAGTATGTTTTCAGCCCTTATAAGTTAATTTTGTCTATCACTAGCCCGTTTTTTGAATTTGAATTGTGGAGGCCGTTACTTGATGTAGATCCATGATATAAATGAGATGAAAAACACAAGGCTTAACTTTAATCTACACTTTATTTGAAAAAATTCGACGACGTTTCGCTGACACAGCAGCTTTATCAAGAATGACAAACAGATTGAAGAGTATGGTATTGTAAACAAATCGTAGAACAAGTTGGATGAATAACAGGAAAATCCACACCGAGCCATTGTACAGTTATTATGGAAGGTAATAAAAACTAATTGAACAAGTTAAGTAGGGGTGAATAATTTACATCTACCTGCTCATTCAAAAGCTTGTCCGAATGTTTGTATCTATTTATTTCTAATGCTTCTAGGAGATCTAATTTTAAACTTTTTGATTTTATATGTAATATGTCAAAGTTTTTATTGAATGAATGGTTTTCTTTTATTAAGTGGTTTGAATAATTTGAATCCGATTTATTTTTATCGAAGCTACGTTTATGTTCAGATGTTCTTATGCCAAAACTCCTATAGGTCCTACCGATATAAATTTTATCACAAGAACCGCAATTGAGTTTATAGATTCCTGATTTACTTGAGTTTTCAACACGAGATTTATTATTTTAATATGTTCACCTAAGTTATTAGAAGTTTTGAAAGTTATATTAAGATTTTGTTTGACGAGAAAGGATTTAATATTTGTACTTGCATAACCGCAGAATGTTAAACTGTTGAATATTTTATAGTCTTTATGAATAGGATATACTTCATTTATTGCTTTCTGATACAGTTTTTACGAATGATTAGATCTATCATATCCGGATTATATGAATTATTAATGGCTATCTGTTTGATGATATTCAACTCTTTATTATAATCTTCTACTGATAAAGGTAAATTGAGTAACCGATGTACCATGCTGTTTAAAGCTGCAACTTTGTGTTGAATTGGATGTAATGAGTAGTTATGTATAATTGTATCAGTATGTGTTGGTTTATGAAAGACCGAAAAACTTGATTATTATTTCGTTTAGTGATTTTCAAGTCCAAAAATTAATGGAATCGTTCTGTTCAATTTCTATCGTGAATTTAATGTTCAAATGGATGGAATTAATGAAATTAAGAAATAAGTCTAATTGACGAGTAGTTCCAATGAAACATACTAAGATGTCGTCAACATATCTATACCAATAAAGAAATTTGGAAATGAGTGGATGTGTATGAATTTTCTGTTCGATATTATTCATAAAATCTCTGCTAAAAGTGGACTCAAAGGATTTCCCATGATCAAACCATTTTCACTACTGTAATAGATGTTGTTGAAAGAAAAATAATTTTGTTCAATGCAAACGTCCAACAGATTCAATATTTCTGATTTAATTATGTGGTTAACATGATTCGAATTCAACATGTTTTCGATTAATATTTTGACATCACCTGGAGGAACACTTGGGTATAAATTCTCAACATCAAACGAAATAAGTTTTGCGTTAGGTGGTAGGTTAACGTTTTTTATGTTATTTGTCAATTCGAAAGAATTTTTTATAGAAAATTTTGATTTGAATGAACAATAATTTTTAATGATATCTATAATGTAGTGCGACAATTTCACGGCTGGGGCTGTAACGTAAGATACGACTGGTCTAACGGGGTTATTTACTTTATGCAATTTAATGAGTGAATACAGTTGAGGTGGTTGAGGTTTGGTAAAATTAATTTGTATTTATCTATTTCTTTAATTAAAGATTTTGCGTCATTTATTGCAATTTTAATATTTTTCTGGAATTTAATAGTTGGATCTTTGTTTAAAATTGTATAGTTTCCGGACGAAATGAAATTTAGAGTTTTAAATAGGTAGTCATTTTTATTTAACGCAATAACAGTATTACCCTTATCTGCTTTTTAAAAATAACTTCATTTAGTTGAGATTTTTGTTTGATGGCCTTTAAAATATTTTGTTCTTTACTCGGTTTAAAGTCAGCTAATGATTCATTTTTATAATGTTAGATGCTAAATATTTAAGGTGAGTGTTATTAGGAATATTTTTCAGAGAAATTTCAGTATCTATGCCAAGTTCCTCTAAATCAGATTTTATCTTGTTTGATTTAATATTGTGTTTGAAACCTTTCTCCAAGAGATTTGTTTCATCAGTTGTGAAATTAGTATTGGATGGTATATTTGTTATGTATTATTGATCTAATTTTTAATCTATTATTGTAATCTAATGAATCGAATTCAGGTGGATGAAGTCTGTACAATAACTCGGTATGAATTACCTTGAGATAAATGTTGTAGATGTCTCGTTTGTGGAACAAAATCTTGCATTCTGATTTGATCCATATCTTCTGTCCAGAGATAACTGCTCTTCGAGCTGCATAACTGTTGTTGGTCTTGAGTTTGATGTATTTAGGACACACTTCACTCTTCAAACACGTGGTTAAAAACCACAGGTTTTGGGATGTTATAGCATTTTTAAGTAACAACTTAAAATACCAAAGGGCCAAAAAGCTTGTATTCGCTTTCTTCAACATAAGTTTAATCCCCCCGGATATTCGATTCCTTGCCAGATTACTGGTATATCCGGCATATTTGGCAGGACAGCAATTCTTTCTTGATTCTTTTATGATATCGATAATAAAAACTTTGAGAACTAAAATCCACATCAAAATTTCTAGTATTCATCAACTTCACTTTAATCAGAATTTTATTTATAGAGTTATTAAAGCAATAAACAAGGAATAGCGCTTTATGATCACCAATATGAGCCTTAAACACTTTAGTTTCATAACTATCGATATCAGTATTTGGCAGAATATAGTCATTTTGGATGAAGAAGTAGAGCCACCCATATTCGTATAGACTCTAGTAGGAACAAGAAATGCGACTTTCATGTCAGAACTGATTAAGAAGTGATCAAATAGTTGCCTCGCATGCAGTTCTCCCCAAAATAATCAACTTTCAAGTCACCACACAGATATACGACTCTCGCATGTTCGCTGCATAGCTGTATGTTACAATATAATTTATCGAAAAGTACCTGAAAGTCACCAGAAGGCGTTCTATAGGCACTAACACCGAATATTTAAACACCGTTTGAAATGAATTTCACTGCAGCAAACTCGAATTCCATCTCCTTGCGAAGGTCAGAAATCCCAATATCATCGACCTGAAGACTGGACCTACCATAAAGTACCACACCTCTGTGTTCAGGAGAATGGCGCCAGAAAGGGACAGCCTGTATATAATTTGGAAGAGACTTACTCTAAGGTTATCAATAGTGCACCAGTGTTCCGCTATGCTAACGATATCGGGTTTCACTTCAGAAAGTAGTACCGCTGAGTTGTTAATTTTATTGCTAAGGCACTGTACATTCAGTTACAATAGTTTAAATCTATGGGATGTAGGCAATCTTGACACTATATCATCAAAGATTTTTTCTGAATTTTGAGTTTTTTTGGTTTGGATTGAAGTTTTGTTTATTGTTCATCGAGGTTGGTGTTAGGTGGTTCTGTGGATGTCTGACAAAAAAACCAGCAACTTTATCCAGATTTGTTCTGATTTTAAAAGATTCATGATAGTCGCTTTTCGTCTTCAGGTTTTCGATATCGATATTGTTGCAATTAAGTTTGTCTACCAAATAATTTTTTATATCTTTCTCATTGGTCCTTTTTTCACTCGAGAGACAAAGAGCCAAGCTTTTCGCTTTCTTCCCAAAAATCTTTTCATTATCAGCTGACGCTTTTCCAATTATCATGTTATTTTACGATTTGCAGGGACAAGGATATTATTCTTGGAAATTGCTTCATTGTTTACTTGTCGTTTGATTGCCTTGCTTCCTGCCAGTTGTTTTAAATCAGATCTTCCCAAGTTGATAACAGCATTCATTATTTTTGTTTGTTTTTCTGCTAGTGGACTTGTCGTATTTGTGTAGGGTGTCAAAACACCCACCATCAAATGGATCAAAGAAATGCTCAAAGGCCGGATCATAACGGCCACTTTTGGAGACACCGAAATATCGGTGTCAGTGGTGAAAGGATGCCCTCAAGGAGGTGTCTTATCGCCGCTACTATGGTCAGTAGTTGTTGATGGCCTCTTAGAAAGACTGAACAACGTTGGCTTCAACGCACAAGGCTATGCTGATGATCTAGTTATCATCATTAGGGGGAAGCATGATGGAATCTTATCGAACCTGATGCAAAAAGCCCTTAATATCGCAAATGAATGGTGTGCTGAAGAGGGACTTAGCATCCATCCAGACAAAACCATTCTAATTCCATTCACAAGACGTAGAAAGTTGAACTTAAAGCCCCCCTTTCTGAATGGACATACTCTGAAATTTTCGGAACAGGCTAAGTATCTAGGGTTAACCCTAGATCAGAGACTCAACTGGAGTTCACACATTGACAAAACTCTTTCCAAGGCTACATCGTGCCTATGGGCATGCCGTAGACTCTTCGGAAAGACCTGGGGACTACAGCCAAAAATAACCTACTGGTTATACACAGCCGTTATAAGACCCATTGTCACATATGCATCGTTAGTATGGTGGACGAAAACATCAGAAATAACTACGCAAAACAAGCTGCAAAAACTGCAGCGGCTAGCGTGCTTGGGCATAACAGGTGCTATGAGAAGCACCCCGACTATTGCCCTGGAGGTAATCCTAAATCTCCCTCCTCTTCATATAAAATTGAAAAAGGAGGCGTTGATGGCGGCATTACGGCTCCAAGACACAAAAAAACTATTATCTGGTGATCTGACGGGACACCCGGGGATTCTGGGTTACATAGCGCCAGAAATCTTATCACAACCATCGGATATAATGCCGCTTAAGTTTGATTTTCATACACCCTTCGAAGTGGTCATAGAAGACCGCACCATCGTAAAGGAAAAAATAAATCAATTAGACCAAAAATCCTCCATTTGGTACACGGACGGATCAAAAACGATTGATGGAACAGGAGCCGACATGTATGGACCCAAGTACTCTTCATCAGTGCCTCTGGGCTCTACTCCCACAATCATGCAAGTAGAAACACTTGCTGTAAACCTTTGATGCCAGGAGGGACTACGAAGGAAACTCAAAGGGGCAAAGATCTACAGGACAGTCAGGCAGTGATAAAAGCTCTAAACTCTTACAGTTATCGGAGCATCTCTGTCTGGGAATGCCGTCAATCCTTGAAGCAAGTTGCTGAGGGGAACAAACTTCTCCTGTTGTGGGTGCCTGATCACGAAGGCATACAAGGAAATGAAGCCGCTGACGAACTGTCCAAATCAGCTGCTGGAATCCCACCCATCGGACTGGAACGATGAGGAGAATCTAGCAAAAAAGAATACTGGAGGAAAACTCCAGGCCAAAGGCAAGCGAAAAGTTCATTGACTATTCGCCAAAGAAGACAAAACAGCTTCTCGATCTCTCTAGGGACGAGTTGAGGATCATAACAGGCCTCCTTACTGGACAATGCCCACTGAGATGCTATCTCAATGAAATGAGCAAATCGGAAACGGCAACATGCAGAATGTGTAAAGAGGGTGATGAAACTGCCGAACATATTCTTTGCAGTTGCATCGCATCTGTCCGTCAAAAACATATACACTTCGGTAGCGTCAAACTAGAGCCGCACGAAGTAAAAGCGAAAGCTCCCAGGGAGATTCTTAATTTTGTAAGGGATCTAGACCTACAGGAAATGAATAAGAAGGGTTACGAACAAAAGATCAATTTGGTCGCAGTTCGGAAAGGCTTGCAAAGCCAATCGACCCCCACGAATGTAATGTAATGTAATGTCGTATTTGAAATAGATTTTTGAGTCACTTTACTGGCATAACTTTTTTCCTTTTTGATGATGATGATTCATTATCTGATATCTTTCTGAAAGCTGAATTGAAATGACAGGCTAAACAACTTCCACCGAAATTTGGTGAAATTTGACCAATTTAAATTGTCATTTTAAAAACGCAAAATTACATTACTTATCTAGAAATATACAAATTTATTAAAAACTACGAATTACCCTCTAATTAAAATCTTATATCCTATCTTTCCCTTAATCCTTAATCTCTATGAACTTTACAATCTCTTTTATAGCTGTCGTATTACCCTATGTTTTTTTTTCCTTATATGTTAACTACCTTTCCGCGGCTCTACCTGTTTGTGTATGAAGAATAAAAATCGTTTTGACAAGCCCCTTAGCGTATGTATCCAGGTCTTTCCTCTTGAATTCTTCTAAATTGTCCTAATGGGATCAGGCTAGGTACAAAGACCATAGAGAATCCCTCCTATATATCCCTATAAATACATAAACATCTCAAAAAAGTCTAGGAAACACTTACCAATTATCTTTAAAATATGAATTTGATGATTCAAATTTACAGAAATCTTTCGGTTTTGTTAGGATGTATTGTATATAATTTATTCTCAAGAAAACATAATAATATTTGACTTTTCCAAAGCAACTATTATAAAAAAATTGAAATTTAAAAATGACGAAATTTGGTAAAACAAAAAAAATCCTGAACTAATATTTTCGAAACGCTATGGAAGCACTTATATTTTTCAGTATCCGAAAGGTCCACCTCTGTTATTAATGACACTTTGGCATCGTCACGGCATGCTCAATATTAAATTGTCTTTTACATTCTGGCCTAAGTCATTCCAAGCCCCCTGAACTGCTAATCGAAGCTCCTGTTCATGATGGAAGACGTTTTGACGCAGGAGATTTCTTTTTAGGGTGTTCCACACATGCTCGATGGGATTCAGATCTGGGGAGCAGGATGGCCACGGTAGAAGACCGATATCATTCTCTTCAAGAACGTTCAAGACAACTCTTGCACGATGAGGAGGGGCATTATCTTGTTGGAAGAGTGGATTTTGACCCAGTGTTTGGAGATACGGTACCACTACAGGTAAAACTATCTCATTCGCGTAAGAATTTCCCGTGAGGTTGTTCTGTATGAAAACGAGGCCAGTTCTTCCACCAAGGCGCATACCTCCCCAAAACATCACTGATCCGCCTCCCTGTCTAACAACTTTTCGAGCATGCTGAAGACGGTTCTGCTTTCCAGGTTCCCTCCATATTCGAATTCTTCCCGAATCGGCATAATAACTAAATCTAGATTCATCACTGAAGAGAACTGTGGCCCACCTCTCTTGATCCCAGTTTACGTGTTCTTGGCACCAAGCTAAACGAGCAGCGCGATTTCCTAGGGTCAGTTGTGGAACTCTTAAAGGACGTCTGGAGTGGAGTTGACCTTCGTGCAGTCGATTTCTCACAGTTTGGTCGGAAATTTGTACATTATGAACTCGTTATAGCTTTTGAGCTAATTGAGATGCTGTGGTAGTACGATCTCTTCTGGCTTGTAAAACCAAAAATCGGTCTAGGGCGACTGTGGTAATCCTGAAACGACCTATATGGCGTTCTTCTACGCTACCTGTTTCATTGAAACGCGACCATAAACGGTTTATGTCACTTGGGCTATTTCCCAGAACCCTGAATACTTCCCGTTGTGAGATCCCAGCTTGCAGCATGCCAACGGCTCGTAGCATCTCTTTTCTATTCAAATGTCGTCGTTCCATGGTCGAATTATAAAACTTGAATCTTTTATTTGTGCTTACAGCAGAAACAAAGTGCCAACTAACTGATTTCAAACACTGAATACATGAAATGATTATAAAGCAGCGTCGCATCTGCTGCATTTTTAGTATTTTATAAAAAAAACTGAAATCTGTTGCGGCACTCTACATAATTTGGTGAGAAATTGATGCAGGTGTTCATTTTTTTAAAAAATCATCCATATTGATCGTTCTGGATACGATATATCGATATTTAGAAGTGTTCCTTAGACTTTCTTGAGGCGTTTAATAACCTGCTGGCTAATGTTTTCAAAACGTGCCAATAATTTTCATTGTAAAAAAAATTGTCAGTACACTGGTACTTTCTAAGTTCTGAGATGGATCTGTGAATTTTTCACTGAGATCTATGATTGTCTTCAGATTGATCCTTATATGTCCCGTTCCATCTGTTAATGTTGTGATAAATCTATGAATTTCGTGATAATTTGGGAATTTAGAAAAAAAGCTCGATTTTGGATATAGATCTGTGAATTTTCTCCCGGCTAACAGAGAATATATGCCTATTATTACATCTAATCAAAACAAACAGTGTCCTCGAACAGTCCTACCGAATACTTATTGCGAATTCTGGAGAAATCTCTGTTTTATGAAGCTAGAGCAGAACAATAAAAAATACGCGGAAATGAAACGAGTCTACTAGGCAGATGACTGCTTTCTTTGACGTCTTCATACGACATTGGGAAGACCCAATACCCTCTTACCCATCCAATATTGAAACTGTTGGATTACATACAAATTCCCGCAAGATTATCGTCGAAGAGTGGAACTGGTTCCAATTCGAAATCGCGTTCGCGTCCAAGTAGTGTTTACCAGTCGTAGAGTGCACTTTGCGCGGAAATCCTGAGCGAAAGCGTCAAGTTGCTGGTTCAGCTAGTTGGTGTCATCATATCTTCGCAAATTTTATGGCTACTTGAATGCAATTAAGCTTATAATTATATCCGTTAAACAGCAGCATACCTCCAGAATAACGAGCATTAATAAGTGAGTAAATAATAAAATTTTCCGTGAAATATTTAAAATTTTCCATAACACATCAAACTATTTTTGTGATGAGTTATATAGAGCTTTTATACTGTAAAATGAATATTTTTACATTAGTTAAATACACATCTATTGGTACCTAAGCAAATAATAAATGAAGGGTCTTTCTTAAATGAAAATAATATGGTATTTGCAGAATAAAAACGTTTATCAAGTAACAGATAGAATAATACGATATTGCTGAAGAAGAAAGTATTGTTTTGATTTAGTACCCTATAGAAAGGTTCTTGAAACATGATCAATTGATAAATAATCAGAAACCAGTATAATTGAGGTGATATAACAACAAATTAAATACTCTAAAATTGGATTAGTGAAGAATATTTTGATTCTTCTATTTTAATATGGAAATTAGGATTTTGATTTGAATAAAACTCTTTTCATAACCACTACTTGGGAATAAAATCTTAATTTCTTAATTTTCACACTTAATTTTAGATACAACTATTTTGAATGGGGAAAAATATTATTAGCACTTTTCTATAGAAATTCGCAATCCCAGTTTTCTGGGTCAACTTGATTGTCAAGCCTTGAACTTGATAATAGACAGTTATGTTTGTTGATGAAGAATATAATAAGATGTTGAAGAAAGACAAGATAGATAATCCACGTTTGAAAAATGATTAATCTTATCAATTGGAATTCGTTCATTCAGTCATTAATTAATTTTAATAAAGCAAAATTGTCATTAATAACGATAAATGTGTTTGTTCTTGCCTCATAGTTGTATAGCAGATAAAATCAAACTAAACATTTAGTTTCGACTTGTTCGAATATTTTTCCTATTAATTTATAGCAGCATATTTATGACTCGAATGTTTTCCAACTCACACTCTCACCCTCTCGAATACCAATTCGAAAAATTTTAACTCCTTACTGCATGATTTTTTATTTTTTTATGCAAAATAATTTATATTAATGTTGGTTCACTGATGACGTTAAAATGATTTAAAAAAATCCTAGTCAGTTCATCCAAGCGGATAGGTGGTCCCTTCTAACCCAACCGAACTTCTTCTAGAGCAATTGTGCTCAAACTTGAACTGCTAGCGATGTACCTCAATATGTTTAGACTACTTACGATCGATTTTGAGATGCTACAAGTATGTGTGATGCAGGATTGTCGTACATACACGATACACCCTACCTACCCAGGTAGGGTGTACGGTTGCATATATAGATATTAGCTTTCCGCACAATATACATTATTTTAGTCAAGGTTTGGGTTAGGTTTAATTAGGTTCTTCTCTATAATATCAATGAAAAAATTCATAGTTATTCAAAATTGCGAGTTTATTGGCTGTTTCAAAACAAAATAGTTACATATGGTGTCAAAATTAACTAAGGAGTGACTTTGGATGTTGAAGCGTGACACTGCATATCCTCAGCATACTTTTCATAAGATGGTACGTAACCACTGAGTACTAATCGCAAGCATGATGACATCTGATCGCCAGTTAGTCGATTGCGATATTTCGACTCAATTATCTTCATTTCAGAAAATGCAGACTCGCACAAGTACGTTGACCCAAACATTGAAGGGCGATTTGCCTTAGAATCGGATATTTATCTTCAGATATAAACACCAGAAATTTGTATCAGATGCTATAGCTTTGAGATGTATATCTGATATAATCTGCAATAACTCATTTTCAACAGAACATGAGTTCATATTAAACTGATTTGCAATTTCAGTAGCTAATTTCTCATTGTTTTTACATGAAAAAGATAACTCATAAATGGTGCTGTATTTGCCAATTTACTGCAATCATAAAAACGCATTTCCAATTGTCCCAAAATATTTGATAATTCAGCCTCATACGTATCATAATTCAACTGAGGAATCCTTGCTTTAAAAGACGGAAAATGTTTCAGATCCTTTCTTTTCAGTTGATCTATCATAAGTTGCAATTTACTTTTTGATGCATCTCAATAATAGTTCTTCCTTTACCTTGAATCTCCAAGTTAATGGTGTTTAAGTGCATTGTGATGTCAGTCAAAAATGCCAAATCAGTCCGCCATTTTTCGTTCTTCAGCATATGAGTGTCATCACCTCTTTCGTCTAGAAAAGCTGTTATTTCGGGCAATAATTCTTGAAACCTTTCTAGGAATTTTCCGCGACTCAAACACCTGACGTCCGTGTGAAGAACTAAATCAGTGTGTTCTGCTGACTCCATCGTCCAACTGCAACTTAAAGAGCGGCCAGTGCAAGCTAATTTTTGTCGCACTGCCCATAGTTTCCTCCGTGTTTAAAACTTTTGAACACAAAACTTGTTGATGTATAATGCAATGAAATGAAAAAAATTAAGGGAAATCTTCATTAGGTCGACACAATGCCACAAAACCGTTTTTGTTTCCAGTCATTGCTGATGCTCCATCGGTTGTGATGCACGCTAATTAATATATTGGTAGCTTGCAGTTTCTTACAAAATTGAAAAAACGTCATATATATATATATATATATATATATATATATATATATATATATATATCTTCGCCACGGGTCTTCCCTTCAGAGTTATGATTGTCAAAAATGCTTCCTTAGTCAACACGTCATTGTATATCTTCCGAATAAAAATACCCAGCTGGACAGTGTCTGTCATATCGGTGGATTCGTCGAACTGTAAAGAAAAGTATGTACATTTCATGATATCATGTTTAAGTTTATCTGCCATGTCCTGACTCATGACTTCAATATGCCTCGTGACAGTCGAACAACATAACTGAAGTACTCTAATAGCAGGCATGATCTCTGTTTTATTTTTGAAATCTCCAAATAAAGTCTCACCCGCTTCAATAAATGCTTCCTTCACAATCGATCCATCTTCGAATGGTTTCTGTGTTTCGCTAATATATTGATTATTTTAAATGACGCGATCGTAGCAGCTTTTGATTGTTTGGCTGGTTTTATGAACATGGTTTGTTCTTCTTCAAACAAGATATCAAATAACGTACTTTTCGTTTTCTTAATTCAATCTGTGGCGGAAAATCTTTGCATAATTTTTATGAACCGTTTTATGATGCCTCTCTAAGTTACCATGCTTAGGTATTGCAACTGACTCACGACAAATAAGACAAATGCACTTATTCTTCACCATACAAAAGAAAAATTCTTCCTCCCAATCGTTATAAAAATGATACGTTTTAGATTTTTTCGCTGCACTTATTTTGTACTGTCTAATAATAAACTTTGTATCGACGTAGTATTCATTGCCTTCAAGTTACAATTCAGAATGACTCCAATTCCCGCATGCGCAACATTAATATCGGCGAGAACGAAAGTTTCGAATGTTCCCATCAAACGCGCTGCCCGAAATTTCTAGAAAATCGGCAAGAATAAAAACGCGGCTTTTTTTGACAAGTACCGCACGTTCCTCTGATAAAGCCGCTTTTTACCGCTAGCAGAATGCTATTTTGTCACGTTATAAATTTTTGTAGTATAGTTACCTACTTATTGAAAATTTCTTTCTTCTGTACATGCATTTTGGCGATTCATTTTTTTTATACAGATAGATCAATATTCGAGGAGAATATAACTAAAGTTATAGTTAAAATATACAGAAATTCATATCTCATATCGAATGCCTAATTATACATACATTAGAACAAATTACCGGTAAGAAATAGAACAAGTTCTCTGTAATTCTGAAAAATCTATTCAAACGCACGAGTAGAAATTCTGACGGCGAACTATAATTATACAGTTCTAGTATTGAACTAATTATTATTCTTTATGATTATTCACTAGGAACTGGAAATATTCAATGCAATTTTGGTATTTCTAGATACATTTATTTTGATATTAGTTTCAGAATTACGATTTTCGATCACGATAACAATTCATTTTTATATTCTATGACATGATGGTAGTTACAAAGGTGGAAGAAACTCACGGAATTACAAAAAATTGTTAATGAAATGAATTGCTTCATATAGAGATACATTTATTACTGACTACAAGGGTTCAGAATTCATTATAACGTTTGATTGTAATAAAATTTTGACAGGTCGATATCAATAACGCCGTCCTACTCATTAAGTGATTTTAGATTACTTTTATAAAAATCTTAAGATCTTTATTTCTTTGGAATTTCATTTCAAGAGCAGGATGGATTATTCCTTCTTTCTAATATCCAATATATTTAGTTATACTAATAAATACAAATACAAATAAATTAATATATCGTAATCGCTCTGTTTTCAATAGTATTATCGTAACATTATACAATATTTATACAACAATTTCGATCAGAAATTGTCCACCATTATTTTCGGTAAATAATTTTATTCATTTGAATAGTAATAATCCACTCAAAAATTGAAAGCAGCAACATTGAAAGGAGACATTCTGACAAATTGCGATTGAAAATTGTCATCATTATTACCGTACGCAGTCATTCGAATCTACTAAACATGAATGTCATTTAGTGCATCTTCCAGAATTCCATTCCTGAAGTTTTTTCAAATGATTTGATAAAAAGCAAAATATACTGGGTGATTCACCAGTGGCGCGGTGCTCTGTAGCTCGTACACTCTTGAATATTTCATTTTTGTTCGAACGGTATTGTATTTAGAAAGTGAGAATCTACTTCAGCAATATTTTTTTTCCGTAAAAATTCATGAAAATAGGCTTTCACATCATCGCATGCTCCTTCGGCCAGATAGGATGAATACTTTTTTCCTTTCGTTTTCTTAATGCCAAGGATAGCTTCATTGATGAATTGAAGTAGATACAGGAGTGACTCAAGAAAATGATTGAATATTGTAATTCTGAAAGTATCATATCCTGATTTTTTCAAATGGAACTCTTATGCTGGGAAGCAAAACAGATTTGATTTCGTTTCCTGCGAGTGTAGCGGCTAGAATTTACGTGGACCTAGTGCTGGAGCCCATAGTGAGACTCTGGCGAGGTGCCTACTATGTTTCTTTCTTGAAACAAATCATAATTTATTTCTTTTGTCAATTGAAATATCTCAAAAAGAATCAACTCTTACAATCCTTCAAAATTTCCAAAATTCCTGAGGTAATATTTAAAATATCGGGTGATTCCATATAAATTTGATTGTGTGTTATTCAATATATGATAGAAATAACCCACGTGTGCGATATATGGAAATGATTATTCAAACATATTAAAGTTAGATTTTACATGTGAAATAGAGAGAAATACTTGACAACATGATGGACTTAATTATTTTATGATCCTTTGAAAATCATGATTACTCTGAGGCAATTATGTATACATTTTCATAATTAAACTAGTGGTGATGTCACAGAATTGAATTAGTGTGCACAGAGAAGCGAAACAATTTCTCCTATCTGTGACTTTTGGATATATCTGTGGCGACAGTGTGATGATCCATATTATTCTGTTTCCTCGAGAACCAGAAGAGACTTAGAAAGTTTTTATTGTAATGATCTGAGCAATAGAGATATTTTACATCAAATTTTCAGAAGCACTTGAAATTGTACAGAGTGATTCGATGTATGCTGAAGCTACCTCAGTAACCTTTAGTGCTTAAAAATTCAAGTGCCATGTTAGAGGAAATTAAATAGATGATAACCGTATCCTGTTTCGAGTTTCAACGATAATTATATTTTTATAATTTTCCAAATCTGTTGAAATCTTCAGCTTTCTTGGAGCTAGAGCTTTGAAACAGAGAGATTCGACAGGCACTTTCTTTATGTAGAATGAAAATTTGATTAATAATTCAAGAAATTGAAATCTTTAAAAGTAGAGCAAAATTTACTTGCCACAATCAGTAAAATACTGCATGTAAACAATATATCAAAATTCGGTTCACGTATAATTTATTTGTCTAAAACTAAATTCCCTTGATCTGAAATGAATATTTTTGAAAAAGGATATGAATTTGCATGTATATGTACAGGGTGGACCAGTTTCGATGTTTTAATACGGTAGCTATATGAAATATTGTCGACAGAAAGAAAATATCACCTCTCTTTCGAGCTCGATTTTCGAGAAAAACTCATTGGTGAAAATCCATATTAGCTATTTTTCTAGATTTCCTATAAATTTCTCTACTATGTCATTTTTGCCAGAACCAGCTACCGCCGTCACTGAAAATAATACAATAGCAAATAATTTACAAGATCATCAAATTTTATTAAATTAAATCAAAAATTATCGTTACTTTTATTATACAGACATGTATAAGAGCAAAGATATTGTACAGACTGGACCAAATGCGATGTTTTAGAATGGCAACTATGTGAGAAACACATTGGTGAAAACGCATTTCAGCTATTTTTTTTAGTTTTCGGGATTTCGACATATGACGATATCTAGAATCCTATTTAAGCTAGGCAAAAAATATTTTCACATTTTACAGACCCCTTGACTGAAATGTCGGAACGTATTCCAAAAATTGTTTTGCAAATCGGTTTCGGAGTTATGAAGCAAACTTATGTTTTTTCAAATACTAATTAAAGGTGTTTTTGAAATTAATACAGAGGTTTTTTTCTATATCACATGCTATATCAATTCCTTCAACTAATGCATATTTTCAACAAAAAACCTTTCATCTGGAAACATTGCAGATGTTCACAATTCTATGGTGAAAGAGGTTCGTCTGTGTGCGTCTTTTTGATGAAAAATTAAATTTTGGAAATATTAATATC
Organism: Cryptolaemus montrouzieri; assembly: GCA_013387265.2. NCBI lineage: Eukaryota > Metazoa > Arthropoda > Insecta > Coleoptera > Coccinellidae > Cryptolaemus > Cryptolaemus montrouzieri. The sequence continues at coordinate 37,103,555 of JABFTP020000103.1, forward strand.
TGGGTTAACAAAAAGTTATAACTATACCGGATGACCCAGCGGACAGGTAACAGACCGTAACTTTTTTGTATGAAGAGCGAATTGAACAAAACTTTGCAGGGTTATTGGAATTACGATTTCCCATATGTACGTGTGGAAAGATTATCATATCAACTTCCGGTTTCACCGGAAGTGACATAAAGTTTGTTTTTTAATGACACCCCTGTATATATTTTCATGCCGTAGCAACCGCATCAGGATTACCCTTTCAACGGTTCATCACTTTAATGCATTTGTTTCGATAATTAAACACAGAAACCGATAAATCGATTTATACTAATATAGCCGCGATATGAATTCTGGTAGCGATGGCTGCTCAATGTGCTCTTAGATAGTAAGAGCTCAGTTATTTCGACCATATTCTTATGCGTTTTTCCATTTTATCTTATCATTTCTTTTCATTTAAATTTGCGGTTTTTGTGTTTTTAGTATTAAACACTACATTTTTATTTCATGAGCGCATGTAGCAATCCTTCACTTATTCGTTTCGGTAGAAATCTTCATTCCTGGACTGGATTTGCATCCAAAATAAAAATCTAACCTAAACTGATCCACCCAGTCAAAATCGCATCATTCCAGCGACCACAGAAACCTTCTCCAGAAAATATTCTGTGTTCACTATGAAAATCTGTGCGCCACTATCATCTGACAGTTCTACGATTTAATTATTTTGTCGCAGTTATAATTACTGGTTGTCTCTTTGCCAATAAAGTTTTGTAGTTTTCTATTCACATTAGAATGTATACTATTGACGAAAAGGTAGATATGCTCCTAATATATGGGGAATGTAAAAATTCCAGAAGAGCGGCAGAGCTTTATGCGGAATGTTTTCCTAACCGTGATGAGGTTCCGAACAATTACTTTTTTCGACTTGAAAGGCAGTTTAGGGGACTCCCAGTTCAACCTGATGTGCAATTTATTATTGATGAAGCTACAGAAATCAAAGTGTTAGCAATGGTTGAGATAGATTCTACTATTTCGCTGAGACAGATTGAGAATGAGACTGGAATACCAAGGGAAACTGCCCGACGCATTTTGAAAAAAATTGAATTCAAATCCTTCAAGTACCAGATACATCAACATTTATACCCTTACGATTCATTTACTGTAATTGAGCATACTGCTCTTGGTCTTTCATTTTTTTCAGGTTCTCACGAACTGTAAGAATTAACCCGAATAATAAATTTCAAACACAGCTTTTCAAAGTGGTGAAATTTAATTAAACAATAATGATGATGAATGATAAGTTTTTCAAATGATAAAAATAAATTTAACTTTAACGGAAAACAGGAAACACTATAATATTTGTTCAAAATGTCCACCGTTATTTTCTTGACATATCCTCATTCTGTGGACCAAATTTCTCGAGACATTGTTGAGTTGATCTCTTGTAATGTAAATTACAGGTGTCAAAAAAGTTTCTAAATTGAACGAAGATGACGAAAATAGATTGTACGTTGATCAGTGGCATATTGAAAAAAGTTTGAAAAGGCAAAAGAAGACATGGCTCCGGAAAAAAGAACACCTTTTAGATTCTAGTTAAAATTTAGGACGTGAAATGACACTATATTTTTTAGCAAGATGCCTTCAGGGTTCATCGAAATTGGGTCACCTTGTACATCACCAGTCTATGTTATACCAAATAATTCCTTTCCTCGTTTGAAGAACTACAAAAAACAAGAAAATAGAAGATAAGAAACGCAGACAGAAAAATGCGTTTTATATACAAGACGACAAACTACGATTACCGGCTTAATATTGAAATTTCAGGAGTTACGAATAAACCAAATTTTTATTATATAAACGATTCATAATAGGCCTCGAAACTAATCTATCTACATTGAGAAATTGTTGATAAGTATTTAGAGATGTTGATTCTAATTGCATTTACAGGATTAATACAAACAAATGACCTCCAAATGCATTCTTCTCTAAAGTATAACAAACTGAAAAAAATGTATGAATTTTGCGTTTATTAAAAGCCTTAAATGATTTAGGTATTAAACTTTGCCTCAAAATACACATTTACAGCATCCATAGCTTCGTTGTTCCAAAACTTTAATCTTCAAGCAACTTTTTGGGATTAATTGGGGGTTACATTGAATAGATGGGATAATAATTTCAACTTTGATTCATAGATTTAAGAAATCACAGAAATCATTGTTCGATATGAGTTTTTTTTCAACACGCTTTTATTAACTTCATCTGTATCTTTGTAACGGAATCTTCGAATGTTGTTTTGACCCATTTAAAAATCAGATTCAACTGAAACTTTGCACACTTGCAAGGACATATGATAATACAATAATTTGATATGGTTGTTCCAAAATTACACTGAAAATTAGACAATAATTAATACTTAAAACTTCAAACTAAAAATCATGCTGTTATAGCAGATTGAACTGAAAAATTCAGAAAGATTCTTAGATGGTTTAGAAAAACAGTAAAGTGAAAAAACTTCAATACAAAAATCGTGCGTTGCATTAATATCTTTTTATACTAAGTCGAGATTTTTAATAGTTTTCGGTTTTTGAATTAAATTTTTTACTTTTTTACTTCTTCCTAAATCCTTTCAAGATTTATTTGCTTTCCTATCACTGTTGAATAACTTCTCAATAATTGAAAATTATTTGGAATTTTTGAGTTCGATCTGCTATGGAAGCTTTTTTCAAGTATTATCTACTGATTTGGAGTTATTTCTGTGATTCAACAATTTTGAGATACTGACTGCGATTTGCCAATTGGAGATTAAAATTAGTAATTTCAATTGGGGATTAAAATTAGTAGTTTCTGTTAATTCTGATTTTCCTCCCAAGAACTTATATAAGTTCAATAAAATGTATTAGGGACTTTCCATAAAATATATCTAGAAAATTTTCATCAATTTCCTGATTCATTTAATTTATGAAGTGTTCATTTCTGAGAAAACTACAGAGGTAGGAAAGTAAAAACCAATCTTTGTGCACACAGTTTTTTGCGTGTATAATGTGATATGAATAATCTAGAATGGTCAGGAAAAACCCGAAAGTCAACAAAATGACTGAACTAAATTGTAATTGCTCAGTAATTATTTCAATTTGCATAACTGGGCGACAGTAAAATGCAAGAATATGTTTCTTTATTTTCTTAGAAAAGTCAAATAAAAAAGCAAAATATTTCTATCACTGTTTGAATATTGATAAACTGATGTATTGATTGAAAAGCCGCAATCCATAGACTTCCTTGACTATCTACATATCTGCATATAACACAAGGATGGATTATTCCAATAGTATGTAGTAATTTTCCCATAAATTTTATTGAACCCTCAATTGGATATGTAGTATCGTTTCTACCTCATCGGATGATCCATGATTGATGTGCTATAGAATTAATATACAGGGTAAGGCAAAAGTACCGGAACGGTTAATTATCCCAGTTATTTACCGAGCGATTTTTCTGAAAATTAGTATTCTTACATTGCTAAACATAAAGAATTCAGTGTTGATATTTTGTGCTCGCTAGTGTTTCCGGTATAACCGGAAACGACAAAAAAATGTGGATTTTAAATGTAACACCCTATATGTTCATTTATTTTTAGATTCAGATAAAAGAACTATTTCAGAAACAATCAACAAAAAACATTTCCTTTCAATGTCGAGTTCATAAAAAATAAAAATAATAAAAATTATATCACCTGAATCAAATTACTTTTGCATTAATAATCAACGGGACAGGTTGACAAATAATGTCAAATATTTGTTGAAGTTTAGATTTTTGCACTTCAATTCCTAATAATGGTATTGAAGCTCACTGAAGCAGAACGGATCGAGGTTTTGATGATGCGCGGATATGGTGACAGACAACGATCTTACCAAGAAGTTCGCAGTCTGTTCAATACTGTTCACCCAGATCATCAAATTAGTAAATCTACAGTATGCAATACTATTCAGCGATATGAAGCAAGTCATAAAGTGAAAGATATTTCCAGAGCAGGACGCCCTAAGTCCGCTACTGACGAAGACGTTGGACATTTTACTGGCAATTGAGAAAAATAAACTAGCCTTGAATCATGATATTTCTCAGAGGTCAGTTTGTAGGATACTGAAAACGGAAAAAAAGAAACCATATAAAATCAGTTTCGTCCATAAGCTTACTGAAGACGATTCTGACCGTAGAGTACAATTTTCAGAGACTATCATGGGAATGATTATGACGAATCCAAATTTTTTTAATAGAAATGTATTCTCTGATGAAGCTACGTTCTGCCTCAACGGTACAGTAAATAAGCATAATTGCCGTATTTGGCCGAGAGACAACCCACATTGGATTAGAGAGGTTCATACTCAACATCCAGAAAAATTGAATGTTTGGGTCATTATTATCGGTGACCACATAATTGGTCCATTTTTTATAGAAGGGAATTCAAATGGAGAGCGATATTATGAATTATTTAGAACAGCTTTTTTTCCAAATTTAAATAATCCGTTAACCCCAGCTGATATTGTATGATTTCAACAAGATGGAGCTCTCCCACACTTTTGCGGTAGATGTTCGAAATTATCTGGATGAAGTTTTTCCAGAAAGATTGATCGGTAGAAGAGGTCCTATCGAGTGGCCTCCGCGGTCACCTGATCTATCGCCTCTGGACTTTTTTTCATGGGGCCACTTGAAATGCCGAGTTTATAGAGAACGACCTGCCAATCTAGATGAGTTAAGGCGTCGCATAACAGAAGAAATCAATTTGATACCTCCACAATTTCTTCAAAATTCTCTTAGATATTTCAGTGAATGATTAGGTTATGGTCAGGAGGTGAATGGAACTCATTTTCAACACTTGCTATAGTTTCAATAAAAAAATTTCTCTTCTTCTTACAAAAATCAAAACTTCAACAGATACTAGACAATAATTGTCAACCTGTCACGTTGATTATGAATTCGAGAGTGATTTGATTTAGGTGATAATGATCACTGTCATTTTGATTTTTTTATTAATACGACCTTGGAGGAAAAGCATTTTTCTAGATTGTTTTTAAGGAAATTTTTTCCTCTGAATCTAAAAATACATAAACATTATAGAGTGTTATATTTGAAATTCTCATGTTGTGTTCGATTCCGGCTACACCGGAAACACTATTGAGCACAAAATATTAACACTGAATTCTTTATGCTTCACAATGTAGGAATACCAATTTTCAAAAAAATCGCTCGGTAAATAACCAATCCGGTACTTTTGCCTAACCCTGTATAATACAGGGATATCCACCAGGACCGTCCGTTAAAAACTTTTTGAGTTCCAATTACAATATCAAGCTGAAATTTTATACGCGGCCATAACTAGCAATTTCCAATTGAAGTGAAATATTTTCGAAGTGATACCATTTCCGGTTATACCGAAAGGGGGTCATTTTTTTGTTATTTCAAATGGCAATCTATCTTTTTTATTATACATCTGGAACCGACATTTGAGCAAGGCAAAAAAATACCCAAGTTGTTGGCACTTATTTGTCAAAACATTTGACAGATTTAATTATTTTTGTTATAAACTCGATTTTTGAGGAACATTTAAAGAAATTGTAGCTCGTAGATCTTTTGCACTACAGACACAACTTTTGCTTGGGTGGATAGAAGAAGGATTAAGGAATTTTTCAAGCAATCTACACATGTCAAATGTTTATTGCGTTGTTTTGTATGATTTTTTTCAATTTGGCCTTTTTCAAACAGCAATAACTAAATTTTTTCAAATTGCACGTGCCAATTTTTATATCGCCATCAGATGAAGTATCAAATTTTAGATGGAATTGTATAAGCATATACTATACACATCTCTTATAGTTCCGAAATAATTTGGGAATATATTGAATTTTGATGATTTTGCAAGAACTAACAGAGAATGTTTTGAAATATTTGAATCAAGTAGCTGAACTGGCTACGCTCACCTGACAGGTGCCTAAAATTAATGTACTTGTCACTTCGTTCATTAGAATTTGATATTTCAATAAGAATTGTCGTTATTTCAGATTGAAAATATCCAAAAATACAACACTTTTGTAATAAAACCACTGGTTATTCAAACGAAAATATATTTAATCTTTTTTTAATTCATTTTAGAATGTCAAAAAGTAGTAGGAAGAAATTGCAGGCAATTCAATAACCAATTTCCAAATTTACCGTCTATGAGTAAAATGAACTTTTGAAGCATTAGAAGCAATTTTCTACAATTCGGATGAATAAAAATTGTAGGAACTAAGCGAAACCCAATCATCGAAGATAATTACATTAATACGAATAAATGATAGCAAGCATCATAGGAGAAAACTAATTTACGATCTGAATAAATGTCCAATCTGGGCCCCATTTTGCTCGATACACTTGACAGCTCGTATACGAACATGATGAGTTGCCCTCCTAGTTTCCTCAGGATCAATATTACGAAAAGCATTATGAATGCGCTCTAGTAACTCTTCTTTACTTCTTACAGGAATAAGATACACTTCCTCTTGATTTTTCCCCATAAATAAAAATCAAGGGGCGTCAGGTCCGGAGAACGCGGAGGCCATAAATTTGGTCCTTGATTACCCCACCATCTATCTTCGAACATTTCTGTTAGCTGCCGATCTACAGCTCTTGTTTTATGTGCTGGTGTACCATCCATTTGGTAATACCAATCCTTCAGAATGTTAAGGGGTAATCCATCTACAAAATTTGCTAATGTTCCCTCAAAATTTCCAGGTATCTTTGTCCATTAAGATTTTCCTCATAAATGTGATATGTGTGATATGTGATTCACGCTGAATTTATTTTGGAAATCAATAACCTCAATGAAATGTGGATTTTCTGTGGCCCGAAAATGTCGATTCCTCCTGTTGGTTATTCCACTTTCAGACCATATAATTTTTTGCAGAATTGTCTCATCTTCTTGAAGCCGAATTAATAAATTTTCACAGAAATTTAGCCGCTTGGGAAGTCAGTTGGTTTCAATTTTTGTAGTCAGATAAAATAATACGGGTGCATGTTATGTTTCTTAAGGATCCTTTGAATGGAAGTATAACTTAATCCAATATCTATTGATGCTGACTAAATGGACGCATGTGGATTGGCACGAAAATACGCTAGCGTATTAATTTGATTGTCGTCGTCCTCGAGAATTGGTTTTCTTCTGGTTTCTATGTATTTTATTCCTCCAAATTGCAGAAAATTGCTTCTAATCCTTCGAAATTTTGTTTTACTCGTAGGCGCCAAATTTGGAAATTGGTTACTGAATTGCCTATAAGTTCTATCCACCACTTTTTGACATTCGCCATGAATTAAAAAGAGATTAAACATATTCTCGTTTGAATAATCAGCCATTTTATTATCAATCTGGTGTTTTTCAAAAATTTTCACTTCAAATTACCAACAATTCTTGTTGAAATATAAAATTCGAATGAACGAAGTGACAAGTACATTAATTTTAGGCACCTGTCAGGTGAGCGTAGCCAGTTTAGCTACTTGATTCAAATATTTCAAAGCATTCTCTGTTAGTTCTTGCAAAATCATCAAAATTCAATATATTCCCAAATTATTTCGGAACTATAAGAGATGGGTATAGTACATGCTGATACAATTCCATCTGAAATTTGACGCTTCATCTGATGGCGATATAAAAATTGGCACGTGCCATTTGAAAAAATTGAGTTATTGCTGTTTGAAAAGGCCAAATTGAAAAAATCATACAGAACAACGAAATAAACATTTGACATGTGTAGACTGCTTAAAAAATTCCTTGATCCTTTTTCTATCCACCCAAGCAAAAATTGTGTCTGTAGTGCAAAAGAACTACAAGCTACATTTTTTTTAAAGTTCCTCAAAAATCGAGTTTATAACAAAAATAATTAAATCTGTCAAAAGTTTCGACAGATAAGTGCCAACAACTTGGATATTTTATGCCTTGCTGAAATGTCGGATCTAGATGTATAATAAAAAAGGTAGATTGCCATTTGAAATAACAAAGTGATGACCCACTTCCGGTATGACCGGAAATGGTATACTTCGAAATATTTCACTTCAATTGGAAATCGCTAGTTATGGCCGCGTATAAAATTTCAGCTTGATATTGTAATTGGAACTCAAAAAGTTTTTATCGGACGGTCCCGGGGGATATCCCTGTATAATAATAATAAATGGATATCCTATTCATGAATGAATAAGGTGGTGAATTTAATTGAAATAAATGAAATTATTCTCGGGCTTTTCGACGATTTCTCTCAAAGAAATATAAAAGAAATAAGGTGGTACGAGAATTTTGGTGTGATGGATGAAAAAAAATATAAAATATTTTCTGTATTCTAATTTTTAGCATAATACTGATCAATACCGAAACTTTTTTTCTTTGATACTTTCTATGTCCAATTCAAAATATAATGAATACAGTGGGTGGCAAAATGATACGAACTTTCATTCGTTGATTTTAGCCATTGCAACGATTGAGGAATGGTCGTGGGTGAAGTAATGGTAAAACAAGAATTTTTTCCATTCCAATAATAGAATCCAAAATCGTAGTCATAGATAAAATTATTTTTGAGTGATTTGGAGATCGGCCATCTGTTTTTGAATCTCGTTCATATTAAGGAATAAAAGTTTCTAATTCGTGCTTCCTACATTTGCGTTTTCACTATTCGCGGATAAAAAAATTCCACCCAATTCCTATATTTGCGGCTAGAGATTTCATTATTCACGGATCTAATCAGTGTATCGGTACAAATGTATTAATAATCCTCGATAAAAGCGTCGTCAAATGAACTAATAAAAAAGTAAAATAGACCTTATTAATACAACGCCTAACGTATGTTTTTAAATAATTTCGTCGCTGCATTAGTTCGGCTTTTCTTTGACAAAAGCCGTCTTCGCCTCAATCGGTGTTTTCCAGAATGTAAACAAACAAAATGTTTAAATGAAGCGAACTTATTACTCATTGTTAAAGTTTATTGTAAAATGCCATTTATTCGACATTCTTTCCTTTGGAAAAAGCCGCTTTGCGTTTTTCATCGTTTCATTTTCGATTCCTTTCAAGAATTATGTTCGAGTAATACGTCTCTACCGTTGTCTCCTAATTTATAATGTCTCTTAAAAAAATAAAAAAAACTGAAAAACGAAATTCTATACGAAAAAATCAGTATCACCGATCAAACTGAAAATAGAATGCTTTATCGTTTACGCTTGCATCCATATCACAGTCATTCAATGTTAACGAATCTATTTTACGATCGATAAAGAAATCCGAGAATAAATAACTTCACTGCCTTGTTCGTGATCCAGCAAAGGGAAAATGGAAGGGGCCATGTCGGAAGTATAGCATCATCTCCGAAAGGGAAAGCCGATCTCTTTGCTCTCTTGTTCTCAAAGAATTCTGTGCTAGATTTATCTAACGCAATACCACCGAACATTCCACCTTCAAATTTTTCAATGGCAGAAATCAAGTTCAGAGTCTGCACTGTCAGACGTGCTGTCGAGCAGCTGAACTGCAAAAAGGCAGTTTATCTAGACGAAATACCGGCAATCGTCCTGAGAAAATGTGTTCCCGAACTGGCACCCATTCTTAACCGTCTGTTTCAGATTTCTTATGAAAGCCAGACTTTTCCGAGTAGCTGAATAGCGACAATTCAACCGATCTCAAAGAAAGGAAAGAAGTCCTTACCCCCCAACTACCGCTCTGTTGCACTACTTCCCATTATGTCCAAAGTGATGGAAAGTGTCATAAATGATGAAATCATCAAATATCTTCAGTTGCAGGGAATTATTAACGACCGTCAGTAGGGTTTTCGCAGGCAAAGATCGACAGGAGATCTGCGCATGGGGAATCTAGAGCAATAGCCCTCGACATCTCTAAAGCCCTCGATAGGGTTTGGCATGCAGCCTTGTTGAATAAACTTGCTGCATATGGGCTTCCCGAAAAAGTGCTGGGTTGGATAAGTAGCTTCCTTTCAAAAAGATCAATACAAGTTGTGGTCGGCGGTATAACATCTGATTGTTTCCAATTGCAAGCAGGAGTAACTCAGCGATCCATTCTTTCGCCAACCTTGTTTCTGTTGCAGATAAACGATCTTCTGTCATCTACAGAGAATAAGATGTTCGGTTTTGCAAACGATTGTACACTGGTTTTGTCTTTATAAGGCGCAGATTCGACATGCTTTGAAATATTGTTCCCATGTATATGCCATGTATGCATAGGGTATTGCCAGAGTATTTATCATCGAAATTAGTTTTCGTAAATGAGGTACATGATTATAATACCAGAACAGCAAGTAATTTGTTTATTCCAAAAATAAACAAGCAGTCTGTTTATCTATTCTAACCTAACCTAACCTAACCTACCTATTCTTTGAGGGCTTATCATAATATAATTCATTACCACTGTATGTACGTTCTTTGAACAATGTCGACCGAATTAAGCAGCTATGCGTGGAATATATTAGACAAAAAAAAAGAATATATATATATATATATATATATATATATATATATATATATATATATATATATATATATATATATATATATATATATATATATATATATATAAATAATATGTATTATACAAATTTGTAATTAATAGCCTCTGGCTGGTTAAAATGAAAATAAAAAAATAAATAAATGAATGTATGGGGATCTGCGCCCAAACATTCGTTGCGGATGTTGGATAATGTGCAAAAACGGGCTGTGCGCCTCATCCACCACCCGGAGATCACCCGCGAACTCCAACCACTGGCTCTCAGAAGACAAGTTGCTGACCTTTCTCTGTTTTATAGATACTTCCACGAAAGGTGCTCCAAGGAGCTGAAAGATCTTATTCCGGGAAAATTCATGTTTTGTCGCAACACTAGGCTGGCAAGGAGTTCCCCTCATATGGCGTTACATTTAATGACCTCTCAAACCTTTCTGTATAAGAATTCTACGTTTACAGGACCGATAAGCTGTGGAACTCGCTTCTGTCCAACATCTTCCCAACATCCTAAAATTTGGTCCTCTTCAAGAAGCGAGGAAACAGACACCTCAATTCTTCCCAGGCGCCCACTCATGTGGTGTAAGAGGTTCGCCTATTCCTGGGAAGCACGCTTAAAAAAACGACCAACCAGTATTTTGGCGTGCTAATAAGAAAGCGTGGGTTAAAAACTATTTTTTGTGACTGGTTCTGGAATTGTTTTGTTTTAGAAGTTGAAGCTTATTTAAAAACCAAGAATTCACAATTTTAAGCTGTCCTAGTTTTCGACAATACATCGTTTTTGCTTCAACTATAGACCAAGGAATAATTCAGGCCTTTAAGCTCTATTACATTAGATGAATCTTTAAAATCATATTGGATAATATGGAATGTGATTCTTATATAAATGTTACGGAATGTGGGATAAATTTGACATTGCAAAATGTATTTTAAACATAAAAGAATTAGTGGAAGAACTAAATCCATACAAACTGAAATCATGCTGAAAAAACTATGGTCTCTTCTGACTGCGGAGAATGATAAAGAATATAAGCAAATTCGAACTCTTACTGCAAACATTGCCAAAATTGCGACTCGGAGGAAATTTAATTATTTATTTTGACAGTTGGTAAAGTTGAACAAGTGTCTGCTGGAATTGTTTATTAAATATACGATTAGTTTTAAGACTTTTGAAGTTATTGCTGTAAGAAAAAATGGCTAATTTTATTAACGCCGAATTGGCTGATATCCATTACATGTACGCTCTGGCTGACGGAAACACAACAGAAGCTAGGCGATTATATCAGGTGCGCTTTCCAAATCAAGTAACACCAGACAGGCGAACATTTTCAAATATCCAAAGAAGGCTGAGGGAAACCGGTACTTCTACTGCAACTAATCATTTAAAAGGTTCAACTCAAACTATGAGAGCTCTAGATATTGAAGAAGCAGTTTTGAATTGTATTGATTTGAATCCTCATTTGAATACAAGAAAAATTGGAAGTCAGTTGAATATTTGACATCTTCTAGTTTGGAGGATTCTCAACGACTTATTATTATACCCGTTTCATATTCAACGCGTCCAAACTCTACTTCCTCGAAATTTTCCTTCAAGACTGAATTTCTGCCGATGGTTCTTAGATAAAATTAGAGAAAATGCTCATTTTGATAGTGAAATAATGTTCACAGACGAGGCTAACAAAACTGCTATCACAAATTTTCACAATAATCATTATTGGGCTAAGGAAACCAACCCCCCCCCTTGATTGAAGAATCTCATCATCAAGAACAATTTTCACTAAATGTCTCGGTCGGAATAATTGGAAATTATTTGATTGGGCCATTTTTTTGCCTAACCGACTAAACGGTCCCACTTATCGGCAATTTCTTTAGGAGGAGTTACCTTTATTGCTTGAAGATGTGCCACTTTTGTTGAGAAACATAATGTGGTTCATGCATGACGGGGCACCAGCACATTTCAGTGGAGAAGCTAGGGAATTCTTGGATAATACATTCAATAATCGATGGATAGGTCGGGGTGGGCCAGAACCATGGCCTCCTAGGTACCTAAACTTAAATATTTTAGACTTTTTCTTATAAGGAATACTTATTGAGTATGCAGATATGCATCTTATGTATAGTCTTGCCTCTTGCAAGGCTTTAGAAGCTAGAAGGTTGTATCATGAAAGATTTCCTAATCGTACTATTCCAAATCAGAAGACAATTCAGTCGACCAACGTCTAAGGGAGAATGGTGGGTTATTTTAGTTAACAAGGCGATATTGACATATTATTGATTTTGTTCATTACTTTAGGAAAGTTTGAGAAAAAGGTACTGATGCTGGTGTGACAAGAACAGTACGTATGATGCAATTGATGCATTTTGAATGTTGTAGATGACAATCCTTCAACGAGCACTCGCAAATTAGCCGCACAATGCAATACGTCGAAAACAACAGTACATAAAGTTCTTCGAGAGCAGCTGTTACACCCGTATAAAACGCACCAGCTGATTCCTGGAGATTTTCCTCGTAAAAGGCAGCTCTCAAACTGGCTAGTGGATCAGCAACGAAATAATGCAAACTTCATTAGCACTATTCTCTTCACAGATGCAGCAGGCTTTACAAAAATGTTATTACAAATTAAATTAAATTCATTGCCTATTGAAGACAAGGCTTCAACAGACATTGGAAACGTGACATTTTATTTGAAAAATCTTAGTGAAGGTTTGAGAATGGCAAGTAAGCTTCATGATTTCTTCATGAAAATTGATCTGTCTATTGAACGAAGTCTTATTTTTAAGGGACACATTGCTAATACCACTCCTGAATATCATTCTGAATGAATATATATATATATATATATATATATATATATATATATATATATATATATATATATATATATATATATATATATATATATATATATATATATATATATATATATATATATATATATATATATATATATATATATATATATATATATATATATATATATATATATATATATATATATATATATATATATATATTCTTTTGAAAAGAGAGGATTTACAAAAATTTGAATAAATGTTTATATCTATAATTTTGGTGTGCGTCAGAAAAAACACAAGTGTGAGCTCAGGAAAAATAACAGGGGAACCATACTATCTTGTATATGATTCAATAAACGAGTGAAACAACCTGAGGAAAAAAGTCGTTTCCCTGTCGGTATTGCACTAGCAATAGCTTGTCTGTTTATATTGTGTTAGTGTCGTGTGTACATAAATATTTTTCTGCTTAGTCGCTTTATTCTCTCTTGCATTTCATGATTTCCAAACGAAGACAAGGGTAAAAGGAAGGGGATTTGGGACAGGAATCTGTAACAATGGAAAAAGAAAACCAGCAGAAAAATATTTCAACAATCATACTTCTTATATGTCTAAACAAATCTAAGAAAAGATTTTACATAACAAGCAAATTCATGAAAAGGAGTAAGGAGTTAATAAACAAATTCATAACCTGTGATATTTCCTCAAATTCCCTCTCTGTTTGACGGAGAGAGCCCCGATGGCCAGGTTCAGTCTTTCAAGTGATGCCGATTATGATCTATAGATGTTTTAGAATCATTATAGACCCAATAATTTGGGTTGACATCGCTTATATATTATTTCTTCGTGGAACTTGTTTAATTTGAAGAAAAATTTGCGAAAAAATTTTGACAGTCGTTCGAAAATTATGAAAAATGATAATAATAACCAATATGGTCAAAACTTCAATTATTTCGTTTTTTATATATTTATTTTTGTTATTATCTAGAGACGTATCCTCTATAATCCCATACAGATTAACATTCCATATTCACGGTTTCTCTATTGGCGGCATATTTACAGAACATATACCCCGCGAATAAGGACCTTATACTGTACCTACTTGTTAAATGTTACCAAATTTGATGAGAAGTTTTTAAGTATCATGAAAAGTGAATTAAGTCAGCGTTTAAATAATAATTTTCATTTGACATCAATATGGAACGCAAAGGCGCAGATAAATTTTAAAATTAATTTCGTTAATTGACAAAATTAACGTGAAGACAGACATGGTGGGAGGTTGGAAATTTTGGGTCTGTTCGATTGATGTAGAAGGTCTTAAATATTAAAATTAGTAGGAATAATTAAGATGAAGATGAATAATGATATCACCACTTAATTCCGATGTATCCAACATTTTATGAATTCTTCCATGAAAACACATTAAAATACACGTAATCGCATTGATTTTGAATTAACATATGAGAGATAAAACTAATGAACCATTATGAACTAGAGAAAATATCTCTATTCTGTAAAAAATCAGGAAAACTATCCTTCACTAAATTTTCTTATAATCGAAATAATTATGTTTGTTATTTCTTCAATATTGGGATCCTTACACTCACGCTTTCATATTTTCGAAATATTTACTGATAAATTATTTTATGAAATCGTCATATCATTTACGTTAATCACTTCGAAACGGATGTCTATTACGGGACAGAATAATAAACGTAACTATTCTCGTTATATACACCGAACATGAACAAGTTTTGCTAGCTATAACATGGTTTATGTAGTTTTTAGATATTAGTTGAGGACGAGAATGGTAATTAAGAATTAACAAAAAAGAATTCGATTCTTGTTTCTGTATGTACGATTATAAGTTTGGAGGATTTGTAGTTCAGCTTAAATGTATGGATATTGGATATGTCTTCGTTCGTTACATAACTACTATATCTTTTCCCAAATATCTTATACAGCCTGAGACTCCTAATTAACCTTCGAATAACATATTAATAAACTAAGCCAAGAGCTAAAAACAAGAAATAATATTTTTTAAAAACTAGCTTGGAATGCTGATGTTCACACTTTTCGAACTGCTGCTCTTGCTCTGGTATTTTCACTGTGGTTTTGTCTGGCTAAATAGTGCTCATGTGCATTGAATTGATTCTCAATTGTACTGTACCATGAACATTATAAGTCGTACCATTAGCTCAACCCCAATTTCCTGGCTACATATCCTCCGCTAAATAATTTCTCTACATATCTGCAGACAATCAGCATTGAAAAGAAGCTCTTTTTCGGGACTTTTTCTAATTATCCAAGAACTTGGGAGTCCACTTGTTTCCACAATGAAACCTCGGAAACCGATTTTGTCGCTTGGTTTTCTGCGCTAGCCCCTTTGGAAATTGCTAATTTTTCTAACGCAAAATTGGCTGATATCCATTACATGTACGGTCTGGCTGACGGAAACACAACAGAAGCTAGGCGATTATATCAGGTGCGCTTTCCAAATCGAGTAACACCAAACAGGCGAACATTTTCAAATATCCACAGAAGGTTGAGGGAAACTGGTACTCTCCCTGCAAATAATCATTTAAAATGTGCAACTCACACTATGAGAACTCCAGATATTGAGGAAGCAGTTTTGATTATATTGATTTGATGTGAGTACGAGAAATATTGGAAATCAGTTGAATATTTCACATGTTCTAGTTTGGAGGATTCTCCACGACTTTTTATTATACCCGTTTCATATTCAACGCGTCCAAACTCTACTTCCTCGAGATTTTCCTTCAAGACTGAATTTCTGCCGATGGTTCTTAGATAAAATTGGAAAAAATGCTAATTTTGATAGTGAAATAAAGTTCAAAGACGAAGCTTAATTTTGGAGAACTGCTATCACAAATTTTTACGATAATCATTATTGGGCTAAGGATAACGCCCATTTGATTGAAGAATCTCATCATCAAGAACAATTTTCACTAAATGGTTGGATCGAAACAATTGGAAATTATTTGATTGAGCCATTTTTTTGCCTAACAGACTAAACGATCGCGCTTATCGGCAATTTCTTGGGGAGGAGTTACCTTTATTGCTCGAGGATGTGCCACTTTTGGTGAGAAACATAATGTGGTTCATGCATGACGGGGCACCAGCATATTTTAGTGGTGATGCCAGGGAATTCTTGAACACCAACCGATGGATAGGTCGGGGTGGGCCAGAATCATGGCCTCCTAGGTCCCTAGACTTTTTCTTATAGGTATATCTCAAAAATTTAGTTTATACCGCTCCAGTGAACACTGTAGAAGAATTGAGAAATCGAATAATAACCTCTTATGACACGATAAAAAATACCCCAGGAATATTTCAAAGAGTGCGTGATAATATGCGACAAAGGACAGAACCCTGTATTCTTGCAGGTGGAGGACACTTCCAGCCATTTATTTAGTTTTCAATTGTCCTTTTTTCAGTTTGATATTGAATAAGTATAAGTTGACTCTCAGAAGATGAGCTATCAAATTTTGGGCATACCTATCGGGTATTTCTATTTTTTTTTTATTTAGCGAATAACATACAATTAAAATAATTCAAAGTCGATAAACGGTTGGAGATATGAAAAAATTAGAGGTGTCGAAAAAAGTTTCTAAATTGAACGAAGATGACGGAAATTGATTGTACGCTGATCAGTGGCGTACTGCAAAAAAGTTTGAAAGGGCAAAAGGAGACATGGCCTTGGAAAGGAAAACACCTTGTGAATTTCAGTTAAAATCTATGACGTGTAATGATGGAGGCTGTAAAAAATAGCTTGAATCCCAAATTTGGGCTGAATATCTCAAAAAATGCAGGAGTTTTGAAGAAAAAACCAATTTTTCCTGAAATTTCAACACCCTGTAGCTCTGTAACGAAGCTTTTGCGGACCTATGTTTATATGAACTTTTTTCCTTGAAATTGCAAGTAGATTTACCCCCTCAATTTGTGACATACTATTATGTAACACCTTGTATAGATAATTATTGAAATGGGGCTAATTTTAGCGCTGTTGGTTGTTGGTTCCACTTTTCTCTTGAGACACGTTCTATACGAAGCTACTCAGAAAATGTTCACGCCAAACTGAATAGGTAATCAAGTTGTCAGACTGATTATACGAATTGCTTTGAAGTACAATCATGCTTATAGCTCAACAATACTTAAGTGACATTTGACATTGAGGAAGACCCTAAGCTTCGCGTCGAAATCAATTGAAATAAATAATGCAATTATCTACCGTTGATACGATCCGCATGACTTGATATAGATCAATCCGATGCAGGTACGAAATTGTTCAACAGGCAACATTAATAGAAAAGTAGGTGCAAATGTAAAATCAAACTCACTCAACTACATCGCGAATTAAACGTTTTGTCACGTAAAAAATGTTCGTCACGAAAGGTGGAGAAAGTACACCGTTTTATTTCAATTCTAGCGTTATTATATGAGAAAATAACCTGTAATTTTCGATTCGAAAGAAGAATAGTTTAACTGGTTGATTGTTGAATATGATAAAAAAAGTTCAGCGCCGAATTAATTTTCATGCTAATTTTAAGATATATTCAACCTATTTGATGACCGTAAACTTTTCCAATTTTTTCGTTCCATTCAAATCTTCATCGATAAACTGTCAAATGTATTTCAACTGAGAAATCTTGACTTTGACTTTGACATAATCTTCATTTCAAGCACCAGTTAACAAACTTTCATCTTGACATCTCTATGAAAAATTAATATAAGTACAATTTTGGCATCTAAGCCTTGATCTGAAGGATCTAAATGACTCTTCAAAAATAATAAGTACATTCACTTTTGTCGTTCTAATGGGTACGGCCTAAAATATGTGGTTTTATAAGGAACTTATAATTACTGCTTATCTTCTCCAAGCACAGTCCTTGGCCTCTTGTACTTGCTTGGTTCGTCCTCATCTTAGTCTCCTAGTGCATTCCCCAGGGGTTTTCGGTTGTCGACAACCTGGAATAATTTCACTGCCAATCTGCGGTTGACGTTGACTATGCTCGGGATCTTCACATCCCGATATAACTAGGAGTTTCGAACGTACCATAGAACGTCCACGGCCATCTTCAGTTCTTTGTTCTGCACGAATTGTAGCTTCCGGATATGGAATGCGGCTACATATCCCCAGACTGTTGACCCATATGTCATCATGGCCCTAATGACGGTATTGTAGAGTTTCAGCTTATTCGCTGCACTGAGGTTGCTTTGCCTGTTCATCAGGGGGTAGAGGAAAGCTTGGGCTGCCTTTGCCTTGCTCGTGCATTCTTCTACATGTTGATGCCATGCCATGTCAGCCGTCGGTCGAGTGTGACTCCCAGGTATTTGGCCTTGTTGACCCATGGGATGGGTTGGTCATTCATAGTGATCTGCCCCTCGGGACTTATTCTTCTTCCAGACAGGTTTAGTGCCGAGCTCTTCTCCGGGTAGATGGTAATCAGATACTTGGTAAACTACTATTCCAATTGGTCTGCGGTCTCTTGGAGTTTCCTGGTCATCAAGTGGCGAGCAGTCGATCTGGTCATTTTGGCCCTCTCATCTGCGTATGTGTAGATTCTGAACAGCAATGGCGCCAGCAGTGATCCTTGTGGTACTCCTGCTTCCATCCTCCTGATGAAAGAGCAGATATCCCCTAAACCTACCGAAAAGGGCAGGTGAGAAGTTCGTCTTCAACATTTTGAAAAGGAGTTCCCTTTCCCAGCTCTTATCGAACGCCTTCGCGCTGTCGAGCAGTATCATGCCGGTTGATCGGTTCCTGTTGATTCCACCACTAATGAATTCAACCACTTTAAGAAGTTACTGTTTGGTAGAGTGGTTTCACCAAGAGCCAAATTGTTCATCTGGGATGGTTTCGTGGGCTTCCACGTGGTCTTTCAGGCGTTGCAAGATGATTCTCTCTACGATCTTGCCGACCGTTGACAGGAGACTGATGGGCATATAATACTTTGGGAAAGAAGCAGGCTTATCTGGTTTCCTGATGACAATCACATCCGTTCTCCATTCCTCAGGAAAGTCTTGCAGCTGCAAAATCGCATTGGGGATTGATGTCATCTGTCCTAGAGCTCGCTGAGGGAGGTTCTTCAGTGCTTCGTTGATGATTCCATCAGGTCCAGGTGATTTTCTCACTTTCGTTCGAGTGATTAGGCTTTAGAGTTCTTCCGTGGTGATGGGTTCGATGATCTCCTCGTTGTTTTTGGCTAGACGTCTCCGGACTTCTACTTCAGTTCTCTCCACGTGGTCGAGGTCTGTTTTTTGCATAGTTCACCGTGAATGCGTTTAAGGTGGTCTACAAAGGCCTCCGCTTTGTCAGAAACAAAAGAAATACTAACCCTCGTTCAGGTTCACCTTGTACGGGTGTAATGGGTGTCGTCTTCTGGCATAGGGTTTTCGCCATACTCCACAGTGAATGGTCATACTCTTCTAAAGACTCGGTCCTCAAAGGCTATCTTTACCTCCGTCGCCAGGCGGTTGTATTCTCGTCCGTGTTGTAAGTACCATATTCTCTGGAATCTTCGTCTGGTTGTGTTTCTCTCTCTGATCATCTGTCGAATGCCATCGAGGAGTTCGTCCGCTCGACGTTCTGTCTCTTCTGTTGTCATTCACGCTTCCACTGACTGACGTGATGCTGTTTCAAAACTCCGACGGCTTTGTGCAGATCGTTGGTTAGATTAGACTCTAGCTTGCCCAGAGGCGGCAGGTTCTGTTGTACGTGGTCTGTGAAAGCATTCCATCATGTTGTCCTAGTCTTCTGCATTATTTCCTCGTTTTACAGGTTATCTAAAAAGAGGAGAATAGGGTTATGTTAGATCGTAAACTGTGTTTATATTGTATGGAAGCGATACTTATTTCATAACCGCAATGTCTAATACACCTCCAATTTCTCTGTTGTTGTGATGAGTTGGTTCTGGCGGTCCATCTACCATCAGGTCTCCTTTATCAGCGTAGTTCCTCAGGAGGTTTCCATTCGGGTTGCTCCTTCTACTGTTCCTCGGGAAATGGAGCTGATTTTTCATAAAAGAGGTGGTTAGGACAGTTCTGCAGAATACGAATGATCAAACCGGCAAACTATCTTCGTATTCTTCTTCTGATAAATTACATAGATTATTTATTGTCTGAAAAAAAGCTCATTTTCCTTACAATTTATAGACCAAAAATAAGTTTTGAACAAAGATAAAGAACCGTCCTTGAATAATCAATGAATTCATAACTGTTCTTTTAATTTCCGGAAAGCATAGAAACGTGTGTAATGGTATATAAATATATTTAGTTATATTTCATGAAGCCATTCGTATGAAGTTAATTCAAAGCATGATTTACGATATAAAAGAGAATGAAGTCGAGAACTTGTAGTATTTGATTTTAACTGCCAATTGTGGGAGAAAAGATGACATCTTGAGTAATGTGATGAATTTTTAGCTGCAATTAACTGAAATATAAACCAAGAAGCTGCTTGAAAATGATACAAAAAAATATCAATTTTGTCCTCGTTCTCTTGAACATCGGTGATAAAATCAGTAAAATGTAACTCAAATCTAGTTGAATAATAAAACGCCGAAATGTATGTACGCGCATAACTGCCGAGCGCCTAAACCAAATTCGATAATTTTTTTGTGTGTCATTGTCAGGACAAAGTTTGTATGTGAAATAACCCATACCCGGTCTATAAAAAACGATGCAAAATACATCACTTTTATGTAAATTGCAATACCGGAATTATCTAATTTTCTCCCCACATTAATTATACCAGAGACCAGTCGAATGAAAGCCATCTGAACGTCTAGTACCTGCACTTGCATTGAAGTTCTTTTTATGAAATAGGACCCTTTCTTTTTGTTGTTTTGTGTATTTATAGTAACCTATTCAAGTCCTTTTATGTGAGGTTTGATGTGATACGACCAATTCTTCGTCGCTTAAACCATAGGAAAGGAAATTAGAAAAACAAAACCAGATTCGGAAACAATGTCTATTTGATCTTTGCAACATTAGTATTGAATTCTTATCCTTGCATTCTTTGGCGTCTTTGAATAAATTTAATGAAATAACAGGTCATTTATATAGGCCTGATTTGCCCTCACCCCAATTTTGGGTGGAAAGGGGAAATTAGATTATCATAGACAGCCCTAATCGTCCCTCACCCATATTACGAGTGGAAGTTGGAATATTTGATTAGTCTAAACAGACTTAATCGGCCCTCACCCATATTTTGGGTGGTAACTGACCCTCTCTAAGGGTTTTGGTGATATGATATCATGATCTATGAACAGCCGTACGTGCTCTTTTTGCTCAACTGAGCGCCAACGTGCCATATTATGTCACTGACTCCGGACCGTCCTTTATCCCCATATTCGCGGATTTGCCAACTAGGAAATCATGCCCTCTGATCATACAGCTGTATGTACCACAAACATCACATACATTCCATCAACTCAGACATTCTTCGAAACTTTCATACCGACTGAACATACAAGCCTCAATGTCTGTGGGTTCATACATGCATATCGTCTCTAAAGCCATTTCTTTATATTAATGAGACAGGTTATAATTCGAAGGCGATCATTACATCTAAGGGCAGGGAAAGTTCTCTTATTGAGTTTAAGAGTATTGGACATCAAATCAATATTTTAAGAGTAAGAATCTTCCCCATAGTTGGACCGTTTACTACTGGATTACAATGAATAATATTGATATCTTCGTTACAGTTCGGGTAAACGTTCGGCAAAGTTATAAAATGAGATGAATATAAGTACTCAATAAATGGATTATGACATTTCAAATAGATAATTGGCCCATTTATGGAAGCAACGATACGAATCAATATTAAATGTTTCTCACGTTCGAATGTAACTTTCATCAAGTTATAAAACAAAGTATTTGGATTAATATTTATAGTTTTGTAACTTTTCAATCAAATTTTCTGAGTTATAAAAGTAAAGTTCCAAATCAATATTCAACTTAATAACATTTCAAATTGTGATCAAATTAGTGGAATCGATATACAATAGTTTAATTGCGTTCCAATAATGTTGCAAGTTAGGTTAGATGTTATAAGTCAGTAATAATAACAATAATTTATTTTGCAATGTAAAACAATGAAGTCGATACAATTCAGTAGATATAAATCTTCAACATACAACGAACAATGAAATATATATCACATATACAGCACAATGACAAGCAACGTTACAAACAAATCATCAACTATCATTCACATATTTCTGTATGTAATGGGGTCTTCAATATATTCAATCACAGAATAATAGTCCTTATTTAACAAAAATTCTTTAATTCTTCCAAATTCAACTTCACCCAATTTTTTGATTTCTTTGGGCCATCTATTATGAAGGACTGTTGCCGAATAAATAGGTGATGTCTCGTGAAAAGAAGTAGAGTGTCTTTCCAGCCTTATTACAGATCCATATCTGGTCTCATATGATAACTAGATGAAGTTGGCATTCCCACGGACAGATGTTTCATGCACAACAGAGATTTGTAGAGATAAATACATGGTAAGGTAAGTAATCTATGTTTAATGAAAAGTGGCCTACATGAATCTCTGTATTTAGTACCGAAAAGAAACCTGACAATTCTCTTCTGAATAGAAAACATCATCAACGTTGGTTGCCCGATCCCAAACTAAAATGTTACACTGCATATGTGAGTATGCAAGGGCATAATACACGCTCAAAAGAGAAGTGAAATCAAGACTTTTACTCAGGGTCATTAATGCGAAATAGGCACTACTGAGCTTGTGTCTCACTAGCTGCAGATGTGCATTTCTCGTCAGTACGTGGTTCTGACATAAACCAAGAAACTTAACCTCGCGCGAAGCAGAAACCATAATTCCGCCGACATCAAAACAAATCTTAGACGATATATCTCGCTTCAAATGAAAGTTCATCAATACCATCTTTCCTTCATCCACTATCAACTCGTTCAAACTACACCAACCCAAGAATAGTTGAAGTGCTTCCTTCACACGCTCAATGAGTCCCTCAAGAGTCGATCCAGAGGGCACCACTGAGGAATCATCAGCAAACTGAGTGACGAAAAACTTTTTCAGGTGAGAAATCAAATCGCTCACATAAATCAAAAACAGAAGTGGTCCTTGAATCGAGCCCTGAGGAACACCATTATTCAAATTGAAATATTCAGACTTTGAAGAACCAACCTTGACTGTAAATTTTCTGTCACTAATAAACGAAACCAACTTAATATATTATTCCTAATTCCAATATTGTATAGCTTACTGGATGATATAGGCTTCGCTACTGTATCCAATGAAAGACACAAATCGAAAAATATCGCAACAATATATTTTTTACCATCTAATTCTGAGATAATATAATTAAAGACATACATGCTGTCTCAGTCGACTTTCGTCGTTGACTCCTTGCGAGTAGGTTATATTTTTCATGAAATTCAGTGATCCTAGTATTCATGATTCCCTCAAATAAATTTAAGAAAACACTTAATAAACTAATTGGTCTATAGTTTTCTACATTTTCGCGTTCGTTTTTCTTGTGAATTCTTTAGTACAGTACAAAATACGCCCCTTTTAACGGTCACATTTATTAGAAAGCAGAGTATCGGTAACAGTGATTTACCTACACTATATGGAAATAAGTGTTCAAAATGAATATTAGATAACTTAGGTGCAGCTCAAATAGATCAAGTTCTAAAAACGTGCAAAAATAATTTGGAATTTGAGAAGCGTTCGTTTTAACTCGCCTTCAATGCATTAAGAAATTACGTAGCATATATTACAAGAAAATTCGTAAAAATTAAATAGTGAACAGAAATATTGAAAAAAAATTCAGAAAGTATTCGCTTGTGGGACATAACGGTAACTGTAATCCTTCTTCCCCTGTCGGGCTTCTCGGAGAGGAACAGTCTGCGTCTTCCATCTTTCTGGACTCACGTTACGTATGATTAAAAAACTTCAATTCTAATTCTGATTCGAGCGAATGAGTGAATTCAATGATCTTCGAAAATGAATAACTGAATAATTGCCTCTTTGAAGAGAAAAAAAAACCGTCCCTAACATCGCGATAGCGGCCCTTATATAAGCGTTGCTTAGAAGTGCTTACCCCCATACTCCCTCTGCCCATGGTACTCAAGTACCTGTTACCTAATCATTTAGAACGCGTTCTTTCGTCGCAACGTGGAAATTGCTGTTTGAGAAAATACCAGATAGTGTCTGCGATCTTAAATACGAAAGGTTTTTTAATAACTTCAGTGATAACGTTGAATATCGTCTACGATGGATTTCTTATCTGAGTTGGGATAAATTCTTTTGTCCCGATTTTTACGTTAGTTCTGGGTCGTCTTATATGTAAGAAAAATGAAAGGGCATAACCTCAGAACAGCGGCGCGTTTATTCGGCAAAAAATGTTTGCCACTGAATAAATGTGTTCCAACTCACCCTCTCATGTTTATTCATTGCTTTTTGACCATTTGACTATCGAAAAGGTTCCCAAATTTTCAAATTCCATTTATTTGAATCAAAGGAAAATTTGAAAGCTGGTTCAAACGGTGAATTCAAGAGAAAATATATTTCAGAAGTTGACATGTAATACGTAAATGTACTCTGGAAGATATGGGCTATCCCATAATGTGTCAAAACACATTCAAGTGACTCCCAAGAAACTAAAGTTTACATGTATTGGTAATTTATTGACACTGCAATAGTTTTTGAGATATCTATCCCAATTTTCTATAAAAAATCTTGGCAGGTTTTTGTTGAAGATTCAAGAGCGTCCTAAACTATATGTGTCTTTAAGTAATAAGTTTTTTTGGTGAGTAGTTTCAGCACAATATTTTTTTCCGTAAAAATTCATGAAAATAGGTTAGGTTAGGTTAGATCTTCTTCGGCCAGAGAGGATGAATACTTTTTCCTTCTGTTTTCTTATTGCCCAAGGATAGCTTTATTGATGAATTGAAATAGATTATCCTCATTTTATATAGGACTGACTCAAAAAATTATTTAATATTGTAATTTTGAAAAATCATATCTTGATTTTTTCAAATGGAACATCCTGTATTTTATTATTCATGTCAACGCATAAAATATTGTGCCATATTTTTGCACGAGTAACGTTATCTTTTTCTTTGACTATTTTCGAAAAATAATGAAATCTTAGGTTGCGAAAGAAGAGTTTATTAGTACATATCATTATACTTGATCAGAGAAATGGAGATATTTTAAAGTAGTCGTGTATGAAATACGTAATAGATTGGTTTTTGGTGAGATGATTTACAAGGTGTTGAACTATTTCAATAAGTGTTCGAAATGTTGCCCGTTTCTTTGTAGACACAACTCAATGCTTCTGAGGAAAGACCGTTGAACTGTCGACAAAATTTGCGGATTAACTGTCTGAAAGGCGTCGACTATTCTGTGTCGCATATCCAACTGTGTTCTAGAAAGAATGTGGTAAAGTATGCTCTTAATATAACCCCAAAAGAAAAAATCTAGACTTGTAAGGTTCGGAGACCTAGCTGGCCATCTAACCGGACTACCACGTCCTATCCATTTGTTTGGAAATACATGATTCAAATGCTTTCTAACCTAATGTTAGTAATGTGCCGGTGCTCCATCCTGTTGAAACCACAAATCTTGTCTTATATGCTTGAGGTGCCCGTCGAAAAAGTGCGGCCCAATTAGATATCCATCTACTATAGCGGCCATTACATGCAAGGACCAACGATGCTGGTGATATATTTGTCTCATGAGGTGAGGATTTTCCGTGGTGTAATAATGAAATTTGTGCCTGTTAACAAGCCCATTCTCGTGGAAAGTTGCCTCGTCCGAGAAAAGAACTCTTCTAAACATATTTGGATTTTCCGCTACTTTGTCACTTGCCCAATTGCAAAAATTGATTCGATTTTCATAGTCTTGATTGTTCGGTTCCTGGTGCAGCTGTACATGATATGCATGAAATTTAGTCACTTTCAAGATACTCTGGACGGAAGTTAGACTTAAATTAAATTTGTTTGTTGAAGGAAAAACAAACAAATTATCTTGTCCAGGTTTCATTTTTCACTACTTGAATCATTACAGAAAAAAAACTTGTGCGAATAATGATATATGTTGATGAGTTTGATATGGTTTGTAGAATTTTCATCAAAAACTTTTATAAATAATCGAATATTTCGAAAAGATCGAAGATAAAGATAAGGTTACTTCTGCAAAAATATAGCACAATATTTTATTCGTTGACATAAATAATAAAATACAGGGTGTTCCTTTCGAAGAAATCAAGATATGATATTTTAAAATTACAATATTATTTTTGCGTCACTCCTGTATAAAATGAGGATAATCTATTTCAATTCATTAATGAAGCTATCCTTGGGCAATAAGAAAACGAAAGGACAAAAATAATTCATCCTCTCTGGCCGAAGGAACATGTGATGATGTGAGAGTCTATTTTCATGAATTTTTACGGAAAAAAAATATATTGTGACGAAACTATTCACCAAAAAAACTTATTACATAAAGACATAATAGCAGAGTTTAGGCCGCTCCTGAATCTCGACAAAAAAATGGTCTTTCAATCTGAAAAAACCACCAAGATTTTTTTATAGAAAATTGGGTCACCCTGTTTAGTGCAAAATAAATTGTTGAAGTAGATTCTTACTTTCTAAATACAATACCGTTCGAACAAAAATGAAATCTTCAAGAGTGTACGAGCTACAGAGCACCGCGCCACTGGTATATATTGATTTCGAAAATCGAATATGAAATTTCATCTAGTTATTATAATGGGTAAAATTGTATACAGCGATTGTTGATTTGAAGTAGTAAAGAATTGCTGGATTCTCTATATAGGCTGGATCGAGAAGGAAACCGTTATCCTTATACGAATATTCATAGAAACCATTTTGTATGCATCGTAGTTTGATTAATGTACCAAAACGCCCCGTTGCTGGATGTTCGTTAATGGTTCGTATTTTCATAAATCTGTGCCTATTACATCTCTGGATCTGCTAAACAGTCGACATTGCATTGACATTCCCCCCTTTTTTTTCTATATTTCATATTGAGTTTCTCAATCATATAAAAAAAATTATACTATATACTATATTCACAATAAAATGTTAAATAAACTAAGAGGTCATTCTAAGGTAAACGTTGAAAATTAATAGATGTGTAGAGCATCTAGAAATTTTTAGGGAGTGTATATAAGAATGTAGAGATGTTGATTGACCTCGGATTATCTGGTCACATTTGCATTTATAAAATGAAGAAACTGAACGAACGTTAATCGCTTATTCAAGTTAATGTTATTTGGATAATTTTCAATCCTATCATATCATACTACGATCGAATGAACTTTTTTTCAGAAAAATTCACAAGTAAGTATATTCAAAGAGCAACAGAACTAGAAAAGTCTGTATTCAAGCTAACAATGGAATGTCAGTGAATTGCATATCAGATCTGCTCGTACCATCCTTACAATTCATGAGATCCATACGAGGATTGTTCAAAAAGTATCGTGATTTTATTTCAAAAAATATTCATTTGTTCACGAATATCTATTTCGAACCTTCAAAGTAATTCCCATTGGATAGTATACATTTATGTCGATGTTTCTACCAATTATCGAAGCACTTTAAAATATAATTTTTTGTGCTTTTGTTCAGCTCCTTCTTCGATGTCACAATTCTCTCGTAGCGTCGTCCTTTCACGGATTTTTTCGTTTTAGTAACAGCAAATAGTCACAGGGGACTACGTCGGGAGAATACGGAAGCTGCAGCATCATTAGTGTGTTGTTTTTGGCGCAAAATTGCGCACAAAAAACGATGTGTAAGCAGAGGCGTTATCAGGGTGAAAAAGCCAATTTTTGTTCCTCTGGACGTTTCTTGCACTACTTGCAGTATTACAAAAAACTGTGGGCAAAATCTTTATATTCGACTAAACTCGGCCGCTTTTGTAAGTCTTGGCTTTCATGAGAATATTTGAGCTTTGGTTTCCACATCATAACCATAAACCCATTATTCGTCACCAGTTATGACCCTTCTAGAGTTGGGTCGTCGCGGACCGATGCCAACAGCTCCTAAGGAATGTTAACGTGATTCTGTGTGTGATCGGGCGTCCAGTGCATTCTTCGCCGTTTATATCTTCATGGCCCTCTGAGAACATTTTGTTCCACCAATAAACGTTGCATTGGTCCAAGTGATCTTTACCATATGCCATAGTCAACTTTTGGAATTATTCCGCGCACTCAATTTGGTTTTTCATGCAAAATTTATTACAGACTCTCTGATCCATTTTTAGCAATAGAGATAAATCAACGAGCTGAAATTCGTCCAATTGAAATAGTTGCCAAAAATTAACCATACATTCAAAATGCCAGATTTCGTTATCATAAGTGAGATACATGAGTACCAACACTCCACAACAAAAATTTTAAAATCGAATATACGCAAGCCGCATTAATTTAAAATTCGCGAAACTTTTCGAACTTATTTCGTATAGCGTGGACCAAATTAGATTTTCAGTACGGCAGCTATGTGTAGGTAGAGAAAAATGATCACCCCTCTCTCTAGTTCAGTTTTCGAGAAAAACTCACGGATTTCAGTTATCTTTTTTAGTTTTAAGACTATATCTTAAAACCTATCGAAGTTAGATTAGATTTCAATAGATTCTCTGAAAGGAGACAGCCGCAAGTCTATTTTCAAAAGAGTAAAATACTATTTAATTGCTTGAGGTGGTTCATCCAAAGCAACAAGAGCAGAGAAGATTAAAGGACAATTTAAATGCTGGAGGTTCTTTCAAAGCAGAATAGAACAAAACATATGAAATTGATGGTTCCTCCAGCTTGGTAATAACCAACGACGCCTTAATTTCAGTGAATGCTACCTTCAGAAAACAGAAGAGAATCCAGAATTTTATCGACGCGTTATATGCACAGATGAATTTATTACAAATGACGGAATTTTAAATAGGTACAATGAGTACCGTTAGTCGGATGCCGAAATTGAATAAATGGGATCTTTGACGCACGACGAACCTCTTTTACCATAGAGTTGTGAATATCTGCTATGTTGGATAGATATAAATAAGAAAGTAAATCTACGTGCAATTTTAAGAAAAAAAGTTCATATAAACATAGGTCCGCAAAAGCTTCGTTACGGGTGTGTTGAAATTTCAGGAAAAAATTGTTTTTTCTTCAAAACTCCTGCAGTTTTTAAGATATTCAGCCCAAATTTGGAACGCAAGCTATTTTTTCAGCCTGTATCATTACATGTCCTAAATTTTAACTAGAATATACAAGGTGTTTTCTTTTCCGGAGCCATGTCTTTTTTTGCTCTTTCAAACTTTTTTGCAGTACGCCACTGATCAGTGTACATTCAATTTTCGTCATCTTTGTTCGATTTAGAAACTTTTTTGACACTTGTAATTTTTCCGAGTCTCCAACCGTTCTCGAGCAAAAAATGATTGAACGATTGTATGAATTCGCTGTATTGAAAGCACTTCTATTAACAAAATGACTAGTAGGCTTTGATTTTTTTTCATTTATTTATTTATTTTGACAGTTGCTAAAGTTGAACCAGTGTCTGCTCGAATTTTTTATTCAATTAACGATTAGTTTTAAGACTTTTCAAGTCATTGCTGTGAGAAAAAATGACTAATTTTACTAACGCCGAATTGGCTGATATCCTTTACATGTACGATCTGGCTGACTGAAACACAACAGAAGTTCTCCAAAAATTGATAGTGGAATAATGTTCACAGACGAAGCTAACTTTTCGAGAACTGCTGTCACAATTTTCACAATAATCATTATTGGGTTGAGGAAAACCCCCATTTGATTGAAGAATCTTATCATCAAGAACAATTTTCACTAAATATCTGGGTCGGAATAATTGGAAATTATTTGAGTGGGTCATTTTTTGCCTAACAGACTAAACGGACCCACTTATTGGCAATTTCTTGAGAAGGAGCTATTTTTATTGCTCGAGGATGTGCCACTTTTGGTGAGAAACATAATGTGGTTCATGCATGACGGGGCACCAGCACATTTTTTAGTGGTGAAGCTAGGAAATTCTTGAATAATATATTCAACAACCGATGTGTAGGTCGGAGTGGCCAGAACCATGGCCTCCTAGGTCCTCAGACTTAAATAGTTTAGACTTTTTCTTATGGGGCTATCTCAAAAGTGTAGTTTATACCAGTCCAGTGACACTGTAGAAGAATTGAGAAATCGAATAATAACCTATTGTGACACGATAAGAAATACCCCAGGAATATTTCAAAGAGTGTGTGATAATATGCGAAAAAGACAGAGGCCTGTATTCTTGCAAGTGGACACTTCCAGCAGTTTATTTAGTTTTTAATTGTTCCTTTTTTAGTTTGATATTGAATAAGTATAAGTTAAGTCCCAGAAGACGAGCTATCAAAATAAAAGCAAATTTTGGGCATACCTATTGAGAATTTCAATTTTTTTTTTATTAAGCGAATAACATACAATTCAAATAATTCAAATTCAATAATTGTCACTCGAAAACGGTTGGAGATACGAAAAAATTACGAATTTCAAGAATTTCCTAAAATGAAGGAATATGATGAAAATTGATTGTACGCTGATCAGTGGCGTACTGCAAAAAAGTTTGAAAGGACAAAAGGAGACCTGGCCTCGAAAAAGAAAACACCTTGTGAATTTCAGTTGAAATCTAGGATGTGTAATGATGGAGGCTGTTAAAATAGTTTGCATTCAAAATTTGGGCTGAATATCTCAAAAACTGCAGAAGTTTTGAAGAAAAAACCAATTTTTCCGGAAATTTCAATACCCTGTAGCTTCGTAACGAAGCTCTTGCTTATATATATATATATATATATATATATATATATATATATATATATATATATAAATATATATGCTTATATGTTTATATAAACTTTTTTCTTAAAATTGCAAGTAGATTCACTCCTCAAGTTGTCACATACTGTTATGTAACACCCTGTATAAGATAAGATATAATTTTTTTTAAATTGCATTAATTGAAGGAATAGATATAGCATGTGATATAAATTCTGTCAAAAAAGTACCAGGAATTGATTATTTGAAAAATCTGCTCAAACAATTATTAAAATTTTTGTTGTTACTGAGTTGGCACCACTGTTTTGTATACTGACGCGGAGTTTTAACGCTATCTGTCATTTAGTTTGTTTATGAAGCTCGATTTCGTCAGTTCTCAGAAGTGTGTTTTGCGATTTTTACAATGGATAAAAATATCGAACAAAGAATTTGTTTCAAATTTTGTATTGCAAATGGAGTTTTCGGTGCCGAATTGCTGAAATTGTTACAGAAAGCTAACGGTGAATCGACGTCATCAAAAACACTTGCATATGAGTGCTACAGTGCATTCAACAGCGGCCGAGATGTCTTCAACTGAAGTTTACATCGATAGAGTGAAGAAAATAGAAATTGAAAATCGCCATTTAACTTTGAGCGAGATAGGAAATGATTTTTCTATGTCTCACGAATCGATTTGTACCATTTCAAATGATTATTTGGGCATTAAACGTGTTCCCACTCGACTAGTTCCAAAAGATCTAAATTACTGACGAAAAACTGAACAAATGAAATCGAACAATCACCGCATTCACCTGACATGGCTACTGTCGACTTTTTTCTTTTTCCAAAATTCAAATAACCACTTCGAGGTACCCGTTTTGAATCATTTCATTTTTTTTCATGCTATTTATTATGTCACACACATAATGCATGTGTACTATATTAGATTATCATGTTTAAATAAAAGAAGAATATAAATAAGTTTTTTATATACGGTTCTACAGTTGCGTTGCCTCGAGGAATTTCAGTAATTTATTAAAGTTTTCTGAGTTGCTGAGTGTGTCTGGTATTGACCCTTCAATTTTCTGAGATTGTCGCTCTTCTTGATATGATGGGCATGTCGTGAGGTCGTGGGGGACGTTCCAGGGCAGGACTCACATTGTTGTTGAGATTGAGACGTCATCAGGTGTTCACGAGTCAATCTCGTGTCTCGTGTCCAGTGGCGTCGAATGATCACTTTTTGTTTTCTGGGCATGTGTGGTAGTTTCGTGGAGGGCACTGACGGTTTTATTTCATGCAGTTTGTTTTGTGATGGGCCCCACTCACGCTGCCATTTTCTGTTAAAGATATTCTCCATCTTATTTTTAGCATTGTTTCGCAGATAGATTTCTCCTAGGGGCAACTGTACTGCAGATGCTATTTTGGCTGCTCTGTCGGCCATCTCATTACCAGTGATGCCTATGTGGGATGTTACTCAGATCAGAGTGACAGATGTGCCTTGACAGGCGAGTCGATTATGAGTTTCGTCGATATTTTGCTTTTTTGTCGTCTGGTGAGAGTGTTTTGTAAGCTTGTAGTATTGCGAATAGTTCTTCTGTAAGTATGCAGCTTGTTTGAAGTAAGAGATGTGTTTGAGAGTGTCTGAGGTAGAGATACATGGATGTCTGATTTGGTGGCATCGGTGTAGAGTTGAATTTTCTTTTGGAAGTGAGTTCCAGAAACGCTTGCCGGAAAAGGGTGCGCGGAGTTCCTATTTTATTGGAATTACAGAGGCTCGTGTCGATTTTAGGTAGCATCAGAGACCATTGATTGAGAAAGAGAGAGGGGGATTATTTTTGTGAGACTGATACTTTCAAGTATTGGAAGAAGACATTGCAAGGTTGATTGCAGACATTTTGATGGGGCATTGTTATGAGCATTTCTGTTAGACAGGATTTGTGAGTGTATTCTTGAGATTGGGTTGTTGGGATTCGAAATGGCACTAGTTGAATAGTTCAGGAGATGTTTTTGTCGTCTTAACCAGAGAGGGGTTTCATTGGCTTCACAGCAGAGCCTAGCTGCTGGTGTTGACCTAAAAGCTCCGAGACCTATGCGAACAGCTGTTTTCTGAATGGTGTTGATCGATTTAAATAGAGACTTGCTAGCGGTAGAGTAGTTGGGACTGCCACAATCCAATTTGAATCTGATGAGTGATCGGTATAATTTGCAGAGGGCTGCTTCCTCGGCACCCCATTTATAGTGTGAGAGTGTTTTTATAATGTTCATTCGTTTCATACAGCTTGATTCCAGTTCCTTGATATGTTTTTCCCAGGTGAATTTGCTGTCAAAGGTGAGTTCGAGGATATTGTGGTGTTTAACTTACTCTAGGACACTCCCATTCAAGTTTATGGGTAGTTCTGTTCGTTGGTGTTTTCATCTACTAAAACGCAGTACTTTTGTTTCATCGGTTGAGAAGCGGAAACCAGTTCTTTCAGACCATGATGCTAGTGAGTTCTACGTTTCTTGGACGAGGCTTGCACTTGTTCTGGAGTTTCTAACGTGACAGAGTAAAATGAGATCGTCCGAGTACATAACGTGCTTAACTGGATGTCGGATAATGTTGGAGCTAATCGCGAGTATGAACAGGGTAGTACTAAAAACAGACCCTTGTGGTACGCTATTGTATTGCGGTTGTGTTTCAGAAGGTGAGCTGTTTGCTATGACCCTGAACGTTCTACCAGGGACGTTTTGAATCGATAGAAGACATAAAAGAGAATTCGTGGCCAGAACTGAATTTGATTTTGGAAAGAGCGCTTGAAAAATGTTTTGATTATTAGATTATTAAAAGGCGTGCATGTATTATTTCGGAAGGCGATACAATGAATTTGGATGAAAAATAATTATTTGACCATGTTGCGGTACTTTCTTGACAAAATGTATAATTGAAAAGAAAAAAATAATCCTCTCTATTGGTACCAAAATCACCTATACCTTGTATTCGAAGAAACACAAGTTTGTTTTATATCTCAGAAACTAATCAACAAGAAAAATTTCGAATACTTCCCTGTATTTTACTCAAGAAGGGCCTGTAGCATGTGAGAATATTTCTTGCTCAATTTCAATAGGTTTCATGTCGAAATCTACAGTTCCGGAATAACTCAAAACTAAAAATTGCGTTTTTACCAATGAGTTTTTTTTGGAAAAACTAGCTTTAGGGAGGGGGGATCATATTTCTCTGTCTATCACATATGTGCTGTACTAAAACATCGAATTTGGTCCACGCTTTTATACACATCTTATAATAATAGTAACGATAGTGTTTGATTGAATTTCAAAAAAATTGCTGATCTTGTGAATTATTGGTTATTGTTTTATTTTCAGTGACGGCAGTAGCTGGTTCTGGCAAAGATGACGTAGTAGAGAAATCTATAGGAAATCTTGGGAAATGGCAAATATGGGTTTGCCTGGCAATATTCCTTGTAAAATTTCCGGTGGCTTGGCATCAGCTCAATATAGTATTCGAAGCACCTCCAGCCGAGTTTTTTTGTGCAAACAACAAAACTGATCGATGCTTCTCCAAATGTTCTGATCATGTTTTCAACAGGTATGCAATTGATATTCTAAAAAAGGATTTAATTGAGAATTGCAATAAACTCTTATTATTAAGAAAATAATTTTCATGGATATTAGGGAAGAATTTTATAATATGATCATATGTTTTCATGAATATCAAAATGGATTTTCATTATCTTAATTCCTACAGGGTGACCAGTAAGTAATGAAAAATCTTTCAATGAGTGATGGTATGAACAAATAGATCCATATATACTGCTAACAAAAAATCAACCCCTTTTTGAGTTATTCTTGCTTCGAGGTTTTCCTCAGAAAAACTCATTTATCAATTTGAAACCTCAAAATAATGGAAGGTATGGCTTTTTGAAGAAAATTTGCATTGTTTTTGAAAAAATTGTATTTCAAATACATAATTAAAATGAAAAATTGAGTGAGCGTTATACATAAAAATGCTACCTTTTAATGAAAAATCATCACATTTTTTTCTGCAGAACATTGAAAAAAAACAGCTACGTTTTGTAGACTCTCGATCTATCCTAGATTTACATAAGTTGCATCCACGTGATGGTTATTAGCGACGGAACTATAATATTAGGTGCGCGAGTAAGTTCTCGCTGTTCGTCAATAGATGGCTCCAGCAGTAAGTTCTGGTCGATTTTTACATATCAAGAACGTTTTGAACAAAACTTAGACATATGGTGAACAAACCACTGTGACACATTAGTGATTTTGTTTTTACGTCATATACTTTTAGTTGTGAGAAAATGTCTGATTTTGTGCCAAATAATCGTCATTTGCGGGAAGTGTTTGTTTTCTTCTTTTATTCGAAGAAAACGGCAGTTGAAAATCATAGAGAGCTCCAACAAGTTTACGGAGATACTGCTCTTAGTGAAACAACGTGCCGGGATTGGTTCTGTCGCTTCACAAACGGAGATTTCGATCAGGACGACCGTTCCCGTGAAGGAAGGCCAAAAATTTTTGAAGACGCTGAATTGGAGTCATTGCTCGATTAGGATCCATGCCAAACGCAAGAAGAGTTTGCTTTAGCCTTAGGAATTACCCGCTAAGCCATCTCTCAGCGATTGCATACGTTGGGAATGATTCAAAAGTTCCTTATGATTTGAAGCCAAGAGATGTTAAGCGTCGTTTTTTCGCTTGTGAACAACTGCTCCAGCGGCAAAAAAGAAAGGGTTTTCTTCATCGCATCGTAACGGGCGATGAAAAATGAATTCATTACAGCAATCCAAAGAAAAACACTTGGGGACTGCCTAGTCATGCTTCTACGCCATCGCCTCGGCCGAATATTCACATACACGAAAAAGTAATTCTACAGCATGACAACGCTCGGCCTCACGTTGCCAAACCCGTTAAAACCTACTTGGAAACGCTCAAATGGGAAGTCCTACCCCACCCGCCATATTCCCCAGATATTGCACCATCCGATTATTACTTGTTCCGTTCCATGGCACATGGTCTGGCTGATCAGAAGTTCCGCTCATATGAAGAGCTCGAAAAATGGCTTCATTCGTGTATAGCCTCAAAAGACGAACACTTCTACCTTCACAGTATTCGAGTTCTGCCAGAAAGATGGGAAAAAGTTGTAGCTAGCGATGAGCAATATTTTGAATGATTCATTTGTAATAATTTGTCACAATAAAGTTGTATTTTCTTAAAAAAAAAATAGCGGGAACTAATACAGGGTGCTTCAATGAAAACTAAACAGAGGCTATATCTACCAAGATATTCATTTCTGATCAAAACGCAAAAACAGGTCAAATTTTGTTTTAAGAGAGACATCTTTTGTGGTACAATCTTGCCTGAAATATTAACCCCTTAAGCGGCGGATGCAATCCTTTAACATTTAGAAAAGGGAAGATGTCTCGAGGGATGACTCAAAAGAAAGGTGAAATATTTGTTTACATCGCCTTGAACGAATTTCCATTTTTAATTGAAAACTGTAAAAGATACAGGGTGAGGAACTGAAAGATAGGAAAGACTATTTCCCTGAGACTATTCAAGTTTTAGTGAAGTAAAATGGAACAGATCCATGCTGATCAATGGCAGTCATCATCAAGTACCATCCTCATCTCGAATTTGAATCCCTAGAGCAGGGGTGACCACTCTTGAAAATTTGGAAGAGGGTAGATGGGTCGAGTGATACCTCGAAAGAAAGGTATTATCTTTGTCTGCATTCCCGTGAAAGAATTGACACTTTTGATTGAAAACTGTAGAAGATACGGAGTGAGCCACTGAAAAATAGAGAAGACTATCGCCCCAAGACTATTGGAGTATTAGTGCGAAAAACTGAAATAGATTCATTTTAGATCAAAAGCTGTCATCTTCCGAAATAACCTTCATCTCGAATTTCAACCCCTAGAGCAGGGGTAATATTTCGATCCAGTGATACCTTTCAAGTAAAGGTTTTCGATTGCCTTCATGACTGCTCGCAATAATTCTATTCTCATTGAGTTCCATAGGAGTTAGAGTAGCTCACTCTGTATCTTCTACAGTTTTAAATCAAAAATGAAAATTCGTTCACGGGGACGCAGACAAAGATAATACCCATCTTTCGCAGTATCACTCGACCCATCTACCCTCTTCCTAATTTTCAAGGGTGGTCACCTTTCTCTAGGGGTTGAAATTCGAGATGAAGATGGTACTTGATGATGACTGCCATTGATCAGCATGGATCTGTTCCATTTTACTTCACTGAAACTTGAATAGTCTCAGGGAAATAGTCTTCCCTATCTTTCAGTTGCTCACCCTGTATCTTTTACAGTTTTCAATTAAAAATGGAAATTCGTTCAAGGCGATGTAGACAAAGATATCACCTTTCTTTTGAGTCATCACTAGACCCATCTTCCATATTCAAAATGTTCAAGGATTGCCAAGGATTGGCAAGCTTGTACCCCAAAAGATGTCCCCCTTGAAACAAATTTGACCTGTCTTTGCGTTTTGATCAGAAATGAATATTTTGGTAGATATAGCCTCTGTTTAGTTTTCGTTGAAGCACCCTGTATAATATTTACTTTATTTTTATTATATACAATTTTCATTACAAAGTATCATCAGTGTGATCAAGTCAGATAAGTTGATATCTTTCAGAAAATTGACAGCTTGGGTTTGACATTGTTTACCTAGGGTTGTTAAAAGATCACAAGGGATGTGGTGCAAGTCTCTGAAGTTCTGGAAATATTTTCCAGTCA
This sequence comes from Cryptolaemus montrouzieri, assembly GCA_013387265.2. Classification (NCBI taxonomy): domain Eukaryota; kingdom Metazoa; phylum Arthropoda; class Insecta; order Coleoptera; family Coccinellidae; genus Cryptolaemus; species Cryptolaemus montrouzieri. The sequence continues at coordinate 37,141,435 of JABFTP020000103.1, forward strand.
TTTCCACGTCGCATAGATCACATATAGGATTTCCGTTCGTTTCAAAAAATGTTCATTTGTTATTTTTGTGTGCTCGAGCCGCAAGCGAGTTGAAATCAGTTGAATATGTCGATTCGATGATGATGATCGCCATTGTATAACATTATCCTTGAATTCTTGGAGTTTCCACCCCGACTGTAGCCATTCGTTCTGCCACTTTTTGAACAGAGTTTTTTAAAGAAGGATTAGAGGTAGACTGATCTACAAGAAGGAAATATTTCAGCACTGTCACTTATCGCTGCTTGACGCGCGTTTTTGTTAGCTTTTCGTTACCTTCATTTCAGTGTGTGAGGGTACCCACATGATATGGACCTATTTCGAGCTCTCTTGTAGTAGGCTAAATTCATGCTTGATGAATTGTTCAATAGGCCCTTCAGGGAATATATTGTATAAGAATTGGATACAGCTGAAAGAGTTGAAAATGACCATGAACCTTCTACCTGTGATTTCTTTTGCATATTCGAGTGCTTGGAGGATCGTAAAAAGTCTCGCAGTGTGATTGCTACTGAGGGTGGTCATTTTTTATCGGCGGACAGTATTTCTTGAAACAATTGCCTATCCGACTTCGATGGACTTGAAGCCATCGGTGAAAACTTTTTCGAAATCGTATTACTCAGAACTCAAAATTTCATTGCAGGACTTTTTGATGATAATGGGGTTTTTCTCAGATTTGTCAGACTGAGCCAGAGTAATGTCGCAAATTGGAGTATTCAGAGTCCATGGAGGGGGATGCCCATTGGTGTTGGTTAAGATTTTTGGAAAAGTTACACCAATTTCTTCAATAATCAGACGAATTCTATGGTAGTACGGTTTTCTTAAGTTTGGTTTATCTCTGAATTATATCTGATATCTAGTTGTTATCGTGTTCTTATACGAAGATTTCCCTCCATCAGGAGCTACTGAGGATGCATAAGATCTCAATATCTGACATCTAGTGTGAAACGATGGCTCGCCTGCCTTGCTGCACAAACTTTCAATTTCTATATGCACCAAGAGCGATTCGTAATTAGTTAAGACAAATTTAATGGACACACAAGTCCAGATTTGAGAAATGGAATAACTAACTTCCATAATACTCATTATTGGAAAGACAAAATAGTGGGAAACTCCCAACTGAAGCGACCGAAGATTTTCGTTCAATGTATGTACGAAAGTCATAAATAATCATTTGAGCTGTCCTCATTTGCTCCCAGAAACTTTGAATGACACCAACTATGGAACTATGGAATTTTATAAGAAATATCTTTCTTCATTCAATGAATGATGTACCGTGGGAAACCAGGAAGAACAAGACTTTCCAACACGACAGATGTCCAGCATATAACAGATTATCCGTATGATGGTTGTATGAGAAATTTTCATAAAAGTGGATTGGCAGAAGAGGTCGAATACTCTGGACAACTAAAAGCCAAGATCTAACGCAAATGAACTATCATGTATTGAGGCACATGAAAACTTCAGTTTATCATGATGTGAAAATTGTTTCAAACTTTGAGCAATTGAGAGACGAATCATGGGCGCGCCTATTCGTATCAGAGAAAATTGGAGCGCTGCGTGGTCAAAAGTGTATTGTGAAAAAGAATGGGACAATGTATTCGAAATCATGATGCCCATTTCGAGAATGAGATTTGATTCAGTCGCTATTCAAATCAAAATATAAAAATTTCCAAGGATTCAAAGAGAAATCGATTTATAAGTCTACTGTAATCAGTTATCGAATCAATCTATGATTATCTGCTCCTATTTGTCGACTTATATCTTTTTCGTTAGATTAACTATATAGGATTATTATATCTCATTCGAAAAAAATGCCGAAAAAATATTGTGATGACGTTTTGTTTTAAAGATGCATTTTCTTTTGTGACGTTTACTCAATGTATTGATATCTCCAAAACTTCGAAGCACTGCGTCTTAAGTACGTGAATGAAATATTCATGCAAGAAAATCCTTCATTCTGATGTTTTATGTTGACAGAACGGTATTTTAACGAAAACCTTGAATGATGAATAACTCAAAAACGGTCCACTTTTTGATTGCAGTAAACATGAATCAGTTAGCAGCAAATAGTACATACTATTAACCCTTGAGAGATTCTCCGAAATGCTTTGCCTCTAACTTCATGTACAGGCTGTGTTTACTATTCTTATAGCCATGACGCCTAACTCAAAAAAAATACAATAGACGAAGAAATGTCACTATAGTCTATTTGGTAAAGACTCAGAGTAATAGAAGCTCATTAAGAATGCAAATCTCTTATAAATGTGGTACATGGGCAAATTAAAAAATGAATGTAGTTTCTCTGATTTTATATTGAAGCAGGCACCTATTTATTGCCGGATCTTTGATAGAAACTCTCGTACAAATCTCCAGGAAGAACCCAACTACCTTACTACGATCTTCTCTGTCTTTCTCGTTGCTTGCGAATATTGCTGTCCTCGTTATAAATGAAATGTTTACTAATTTGATTGAGGAGGTCGTTACTTGATGAAAATCGATATACATATTTTCAATGAAATAAAACTAAAGTATTTAGATTTTCACTATATTAACGAAACTATGACCGGTTTCACCACACTGTGGCTTCATCAGTTAGTACAAACTAATGAACAGAGTTATTCCTATATATTAGTCTTATTTCCTACTTAATATTACAATATGTACAAGAGGTATGTTGGAAAACCCATCGGAGTTGCTTACTTTATGAATTGAAAAGATTGAGTAAAGGAGAAGGATTTAGATCTAATTGACTATTAAGTAACCTACCTGATTTCTTTTCTTTGTTGATCTCTAAAATTTCCAATAGATTGAGTTTTTGTCTGTTATTTTCATTGTGTAAAATTTTGAAATTATCATTAAAATTATGGTTTTCTTCGAATCAGTGATTAGAATAATGGGAATCTGATTTATGATAATTAAAAGTACGTTTGTGCTCGGATAATCTAACTTTGAAATTTCTGAAAGTTCTACCAATATAAATTTTATTACAATCCCCGCGAGACAGTTTATAAACACCGGATTTATTACTCTTATCGATTTTAGATTTGCAGTTTTTGATATGTCGGCCTAAAGAATTATCAGTTCGGAATGCTCTATTGAAATTATAATGCGAGAGGAATAATTTTAATTTTAGACTAGGATTACCAATATAAGTTAAGCTGTTGTATTTTGTGTTAGAACTTTTTATACTTGGAAATACTTCCTGGATTGCTTTTTGAAATTTTTTGCGTGAAATCATGTTCTCAATTATAGTTGGACTGTAACCGTTATTGACTGCTATTTGTTTAATTATATTTAGTTCTTTTATGAAATTATTTTGTGACATTGGGATATTAATGAGTCTATGTACCATACTATTGTAAGCTGCTAATTTATGTGGATAAGGATGTGTAAATGAGCTGTGAATAGTAATATCTGTATGCGATGGCTTTTGAAAAATAGAAAAATCATGTTTGCCGTTAATTTTAGTAATAGTTAAATCCAGAAAGTTAATGGAGTTTTCTGTTTCTATCTCTAACGTGAATTTAATATGATCGTGAATTTTGTTAATGAATGTTTTGAATGACTCTAATTGTCTGTTCAATGGAGTATTATATAATAGTAAAAAAGGTTTAATCATGGGTAATCCTCTGAGCCCTCTGCTTGCTGAAATTTTCATGGATAATATTGAAACAACTATCCAAAAACATCCGTTATTCAAACACTTTATTTATTGGTTTAGATATGTCGACGATATCATTTGTTGTTTCACTGGCACAAACAGACAATTAGAGTCATTCAAAACATTCATTAACAAAATTCTCGATCATATTAAATTCACGTTAGAGATAGAAACAGAAAACTCCATTAACTTTCTGGATTTAACTATTACTAAAATTAACGGCAAACATGATTTTTCTATTTTTCATAAGCCATCGCATACAGATATTACTATTCACAGCTCATTTACACATCCTTATCCACATACATTAGCAGCTTACAATAGTATGGTACATAGACTCATTAATATCCCAATGTCACAAAATAATTTCATAAAAGAGCTAAATATAATTAAACAAATAGCAGCCAATAACGGTTACAGTCCAACTATGATTGAGAACATGATTTCACGCAAAAAATTTCAAAAAGCAATCCAGGAAGTATTTCCAAGTATAAAAAGTTCTAACACAAAATACAACAGCTTAACTTATATTGGTAATCCTAGTCTAAAATTAAAATCATTCGCATTATAATTTCAATATAGTATTCCGAACTGATAATTCTTTAGGCCGACATATCAAAAATGCAAATCTAAAATTAATAAAAGTAATAAATCCGGTGTTTATAAACTGTCTTGCGGGGATTGTAATAAAATTTATATTGGTAGAACTTTCAGAAATTTCAAAGTTAGATTATCCGAGCACAAACGTACTTTTAATTATCATAAATCAGATTCCCATTATTCTAATCACTTACTCGAAGAAAACCACAATTTTAATGATAATTTCAAAATTTCACACAATGAAAATAACAGACATAAACTCAATCTATTGGAAATTTTAGGATCAACAAAGAAAAGAATACAGGTAGGTTACTTAATAGTCAATTAGATCTAAATCCTTCTCCTTTACTCAATCTTTTCAATTAATAAAGTAAGCAACTCCGATGGGTTTTACAACATACCTCTTGTACCTATTGTAATATTAAGTAGAAAATAAGACTAATATATAAGGAATAACTCTGTTCATTAGTTTGTATCTATCTGATGGAGCCACTGTGTCGTGAAACCGGTCATAGTTTTGTTAATATAGTGAAAATCTAAATACTTTAGTTTTATTTCATTGAAAATATGAAATGTTTAGTCTAAAATTTGTAGTCAGTAGCGTAGACGAATATGCGATGTAGGGTTCTCTTCGGAAATAATATTGACTCAGTTAAACACTAATGTATTTAAAAACGTTAATAATTTAATGTGAATATCTAGATAATTACGTTTGCCAAAAATGATTATTTTATGCATACTCAACTTCAGCTTAATTCTATACGTTAAAATATATGATAGTTGAGTAATGTTTATGATATTTCATATAAATATAAATATAATAATTTCAGTAAATTATGGATGTGAACATTAATTTCATATTGTAGTAGAATTAGGATAAATTTGCCACATGAAATCCAATATTACCTAAAAAATGTTACACAACGTTCATAAATAATTTCATGACTTTATAAAACGTCTACTTCTAAATTCCATTTCTTTATACACTTTAAATTATTAAAATCAAATTAATGCTTGACAAAATGCTCATATATATATTTCAAGATGCAATATTTACATAAAATGTTTACAGTTCATCTTGTGATGGTGTATCTTTATTACCTAAATTCACTATAACAGGATCTATCCTGGCATCCATATTATGATCCAGTTCCACATTTTATTATTCAAGGTTTGGGATATATCACTTTTTATTGCTCTGTTGAAATGAAGTTCGATGTCTTTTATCTTAAAATTTGTATTCTTTGTAATCACTTCACCCTTTACCTGTGCAGATATTAGTTCAATCGGATTCAATTCGCAGTGGTGAGGTGGAAGGCGGAGTATACTAGCTTCCCGGTTTTTTGCCATTTCCTTAACCTCATATTCTTTGTATGATTTTTTATGTGAATTTACAATGGATAATAATTCTTTTTTACCATATTCTCTTCAAAAGAAATATTTTTATCCATCTGATGATATCTGCTTTACGCCATGAAGATATTGGCGTTAATCTAATCTGTCGCGAATGGTAGCTTGCGTTATCCATTACTATAACAGACCCCAGTGGAATCAAATCCAACAACTGTTCAAAATATTCTTCGAAAACATCTGCATTCATGTCCTCATGATAGTCTCCAGTATTTTCTGACAAGTACCGCGCGTTCCTTTGATAAAGCCGCCTTTTGCCACTAGCAGGGTATTATTTTATTACGTAATAAATATTTGTAGTTTAGTTACCTACTTATTAAACATTTTTTCTTTTCGAGATCTACTCAAAAAGCTCTCGCGATCGACCGTTTGAGCACCCCTGCAGTAGACAATCCTTGAAAGAAGACTTGTCGACAATCTTTTATGCTTTTATCATTTTAAGTTTTCTGAACCGTGTACCCTTGATTAACCCAAGTTTCGTCCAGATAAAAAATGTTGTTACTTTGAGCACGATATTTTTTGATTGCTCTTAAATAATTTCTTCTCCAGCAAACGATTTCTTCATTATCTATGAGAAGTGATTTTCTCTTGTGCTTTTCCCATGAAATTCAATTCATGAAAAACTTGCCACAATTTGTTTTTTCATATTAAAGGCAAGTCTTGATCTCCTACGAGAACAACGAATATTTTTTCCACAGTGGGAATTTCTTTCCGAAAATAAAAATAATGCACTTTCTGATAATTCGGGGCCTTCCTGTAAAAGTTTTTGGAGGTTTCACTATAAATCCATTTTTAGATTTCCTTTCCTTGAGAAGCTTGTATATTGTGGAGTATCCAATTTCCGTCATCTTCATGGCCTTGATATCTTGAAGCATCGTATACATTCAGTATAAACAATTTTTCAGTTTGGGAAAGCACGTTCAACATGGATAAATTAGAAAACTTTTCCGTTATTTGTGAAATGTACTAAACACTTTCACACTAACTGATACATACAAATGATAAAACTACTTCAAGAATCTATGTAATAATTACCTTTCTTGGGGTTGAATTCGGGGGCTATACTCAATAATACGCTTTAACCCTTATTCGATTGGACATTTGTCTCAACATAACTCGGGGGCGGTGGTACCTGTGTACCACTGAGTAACCAAATTTGTTTTGATTATTGTAAATCATCCACGAAAGGAATTAATAATCAAATTTACATCTATAATGATACAGGTTATTGTGTAAGATGAAAACGGGTTCCATATCAGTTAATGGTTATTCAACTAAGTGCTTAGAGTCTTTGGGAAAAATAGAGATGAAACCCACCTGAATTGCCAATATTATACCCAGGTACCTCGGATTATACTATGTCAGAAGAATATAATTAATGGCGCCACATGACCATCTTGTCACCTAAAGATGTATTACTCTAAGGCTTTACGAAATCGACTATACTGTTTGAGTATTGTAAACAAACGATTTGAAAATATTTCAGCAGAGATGCTCTATACTTTGTATTTCCAGTTTTTTCATGTATAGTTTTTTCTATGTATAGTTTTTTCTATCGATCTATCAGAAAATGATAGATGATATGATGATGATATCGTTATAGCTGAATTGTTTGATTAGTTTTCCAATTATCCATTCAAAATGCTATGAATATTGTGAATTCATGGGGTTGATTTGATGAAATCGATAACTTTTATTATATTTCGTGTCAATGCTTAATTTTTAAGAACATTTTCTTTTTTCAGGACTATATTTTCAGAAACTCTCATAACACAGTTCGATTTAGTGTGTGGAAAATCATACTTGGCTCATATGGCGCAATTAATAACGATGCTTGGAATATTATTTGGAAATTTGACCTTTGGATATCTATCTGACAGGTATATATCTGTGTTAAGCGGAAAGTTAACGTTATAGAGATACTTGTTCAGTAGTTAAATGTTTGAAATGTTTCAGATATGGTCGCAAAAATCCATTAGTTTGGGCTGTTATTCTTCAACTGATATCAGGAATTGGCGCAGCAATTATGCCTTGGCTTCCACTAGTTTTAATCATGCGATTTTTATCATCTATGGCAACAGGAGGGACTATGGTCACAAGCTTTGTTTTGGTTATGGAGTTAATAGGTAAGCTAGGAATTGCTATGATTAGTTGAAGTATAGATCTATGAAAGTCTTTGATTGTCACTGAACTAAAAACCTTTTTTTTTCAGGGACCAAATGGAGGACTTCCATAGGAATATTGTATCAAATTCCCTTCGATCTAGGTCATCTCAGTCTTGCTTTATTTGGTTTTCTTATTAGAGACTGGAGATATTTACAGATAGCTATAAGTGCACCTTCGATGATTTTATTAGCTTACTATTGGATTCTTCCAGAATCACCACGTTGGCTAATGACAGTTGGAAGAATAGAAGAATCTGTACAAGTTCTAGAAAAAGCAGCCAAATGTAACCAACTACCAACAACGTCAATTAGAGAAGACGTCAATACATTCATCCAAAAATCTGACGTTAAAAAGAATAATGAGGGTCATGGAGGAAATGCCATGGATCTTGTACGGACACCAGTTATCAGGATTTACACAATTTGTATTTGTTTTAATTGGTTGGTTTGTGGATTATGTTTCTTTGGTGTAGCACAATATATTGGACAGCTTGGGGGAAACATATTCATCAATGTGGCGATTTCTGGTGTGATACAAATACCCGGAACTTTCTTTGCGTTATGGGCTTTGGAAGCATGGGGAAGGCGGAACTCTTTGATCCTATCGAATGTCGTAGCCGGCTTAGCAGTGCTTCTCATTGGTGTGGCTTCAGATGACCCAGCTTGGGTAAAACCAGCTTTAAGTTTTATTGGAATACTGGGCCTTGCAGTATCCTTTCCGACAGTTTATATATATTCTGGAGAATTATTCCCCACTCTTATCCGTAATATAGGCGTCGGCACATCTTCTATGTGTGCCAGGATTGGATCAATGGCAGCTCCATTCATTGCGGGACTTGCACCTGTATCTCCTTGGGCACCAACTCTTATTTTCGGCATTGTACCATTGATAGGAGCTGTATTATGTTTGAAATTGCCAGAAACTTTGAATTGTAGATTACCTGACACTATTGAGGAAGCTGAAAAATATGCTAAAGAAAAGAAACCGCTGAGCGGAACTGCTAATGAGATGTTTGATGGCCGAGAATGAGAGAATAATACTCTTAATCTAAGAAAAAAATACTCATGTTGCTGATTGTTAAGATACCAACTGAATGGGCGTACACACTATTAGATCATTGGAAATGTTTCCTGCTAGAAGATGAGAGGAGAATTTAATTTGGTAACAAAGAAGATGCATTCAGTGTTTCAAAAATTAGAAGAAAAGTGTAAAAAAATTGCCATGTGCCATGTGTAATTATCTTTTTTCACCCATTCGATTTTACAGATAATGCTATAATATATACATTTTCTACAAATTTGATTCATCAATTTACCGATGATTATAAGAAAAAGTTCTTATAGGAACCTATAAAAATAAATGAAAATACAAGGTTCTAAGTTTCTTATAGAAAATTTTGTGACAAAAATTGATGTTTGATGAATGCAACTATACAATCTGTTGCTAAAATTCAATTCAAACACCCAAAATATCTTGAGTTGTTTGGGATATAAGCTTTGAAAATGTAATCTCCTCAATCATATTTAAAACAGAATAAATATTTCTCTTAATAAGGATTTTGAACAGAGACAGCTTATAAAAGCAAATATTCTATACATTATATTTTATGCTACTTAAGTGAGAAAAATAAGGATTTGAGAGCTCATCCAAATCTTAGCATTCAAAACATCACTTCTGAAATTTTTTTGACAAGTATTATACACTCTATATTAATAATAATAATAACAATAATCTTTAATCGCATATTCCAAAAAGCAATGCAAGCAGTTTTCGAAACAACAATTTCAAATTTGTGTTTCCGAAAATTCACTTACATTATACCTACATTCTATTGATACGACTAAAGATTCAAAACGAAAAAGAACACTCGCAAAGGTTGAAAAACCTGTGGCGAGATAGTTTTAAACAAGAAATTATTTCGTTTTCAAACACAATAATATTCAAAAAGATCGATGTTCCCACAATAAAAGAAAAGTAATTATATAATGATTTTCTTCATGCTTGCAAGTCAGCAAGATTTAACATTATTACCAATTCTCTATGAATTGAACAAACATACATTTTTTGTGTATTAAAGATACACATTTAGTTATCATTTTCATATAATATATTTTACAAAGCCGCTGTGAAGGAACTATTCCTAGTCTTATTGAAAGTCTAAATTTTTTGCCGGTTTTAACAAAATAAGATGTCAAATATGAATTAGAGACTACAAGGAAAGTAGTGAGAACTAATAATCATAATTAATATCTACCTTAAACATAATTATTATCACACCTTCAAGTCCAACTATAGTCTCTGGGAAAATGTATACTAAGGTCAACAACTGTATACGCTGTTGCAGCCCAAAGTGCCGTATTATTATACAAACTCACATAATTTTGTACGTCAATTTTATCTCCTTCAGTGTGATGATACCAAAAAATAGAAAACACTTTCTTGTAGGAGTGCTAATTGAAACAGTATATTTAGAATTAGGAATTATAACATTAATTTCTTCTTCTTTCACATTTAAATGGCCTGACTACTTAGGCCATGTTGGTCAGGCTTAGGTAATTGTCTTTTTGGATTGCATTCTTATATTCTTTGGACATTTGTGAGTACAGGGTGGAGCAATTCATTTCGTTTGAAGAGCATCTAAATAATATATGTTATCAATAACCAATTTCCTTACTCGAGCATAAATCAATATCATTTATCTTAATTTTATATAAATGTTGAGTGTAAATGTGTGCAACAGTGCTCCGATCTCACTCTATTAGATAATAGCTTTTCTTGGAAGGTGAATTGTGAGAACCACGGTTTTTATTTGATTTTATGTCTCATTTGCGCGTATTTTCTTCCTTTTTCCCTAACTCTACTTCTCCATTTCGTTTCCGATAATTCTGTTTTAAAGCGGAGCCAGTGCTCTTTCGGATGGAATTTTAAATTGTCATTGAAATTTTTATCTATCTTGTTTGGCTAAAAGATCTACTTTGTCATTGAATTTTATGTAAGTGTGACTAGGGGTCCATATCAAAATAATTTTTGTCCCTGTTTGATTGAGTGCATTTATGTTAGTTCTAATTTTTGAACTATACGGGCCATTATCTGCCTTGATTTCCCAATTACATATTCGTTCATGGGCATATTTAGGATCTGTTATAATTGACAATTTCATGTTGTAGGTATTATTTTGAATAGACGAAATGGCTTGTTCGATAAAAATTCTTTCAGATGTGCAGATTGATACAAAATGTGGTAAGGCTTCTAATAAAGACCATTCTAATACAGGTGAAATTATACCGATTCCTGTGGGACCATAGCACCCCTCCTACGATGCATATGTGAAAAATTAGGAGTGGCACAATCACAGCATTTTACACATCAATTTTATCTCCTTCAGTGTGACGATACCAAAAATGGGTACCACGTTCTTGTAGGAATGTTGCACCTGGAATTCCATCAGAAAACCACAATTTTTATAGTTGTTGAGCTCAAAAGTGCAAATAGTCTGTTAAAGATCATTGAAATATACGATAGTGCTGATGTCTATGATAATTTAAATCAATTTATAACTGGCATTCTTGAATTATATTTGAAAAGGTATAGTTAGAATTAGGAATAAATAACATTAATTTCTTCTTCTTTCACATATAAATGACCTGGCTACTAAGGCCATGTTGATCAGGCTTATGTGATTGTCTTTTTGGACGTCTTCCTCTAGAATTGTGGTAGGGTCCCAAATGAAGGAGATCTTACGGTTATTCTAATACTCCAACCAGTTCTTCGAATTCAACTTGTTATATTCAGTTTTTTTTCCCGACCAAGTTTGTAGCTTCTATCTTTCTTCTTTGTTCAACTCTGTCGTTCATTGTAAATGTTCCCAGAGGATTTACGTGAAAAAATTTGGTTATTAGTTTGAAATGTTGTGAAATAACAATTTTAAATTGAAATTATTCAAAAATTCAAGTATTTTGATGATCACGTTTTCTTATGAATGAAAAAGGATTTCAGCGAAATTTAATGTTGCATTTTTATGTTCTTTGAACTTTTGTGTGTACAGGGTGAAACAATTCATTTCGTTTGAAGAACATCTAAATGATATTAGCTAATAGTATTTCTTGGAAGGTGAATTGTGAGAACCACTGTTTTATTTGATTTTATGTCTCATTTGGGCGTATTTTCTCCCTTTTTCCCTAACTATACTTCTCCATTTCGTTTCCCATAATTCAGTTTTAAGGCGGAGCCAGTGCTCTTTCGGATGGAATTTTAAATTGTCATTGAAATTTTTATCTACCTTGTTTGACTAAAAGATCTACTTTATCATTGAATTTTATGTAAGTGTGACTTGGGGTCTATATTGAAATGATTTTGTCCCTGTTTGATTAAGTGCATTTATGTTAGTTCTAATTTTTGAACTATAAGGGTCATTATCTGCCTTGATTTCCTAATTACATATTAGTTCATGGGCATATTTAGGATCTGTTATAATTGACAATTTCATTTTGTAAGTATTATTTTGAATAGACGAAATGGCTTGTTCGATACAAATTCTTTCAGATGTGCAGATTGATACAAAATGTGGTAAGGCTTCAAATAAAGACCATTCTAATTCAGGTGAAATTATACCGATTCCTCTGGGACCATAGCACCCCCTCCTTCGATGCATATATGAAAAATTAGGAGTGGCACATTCACAGCATTTTACACGTCAATTTTATCTCCTTCAGTGTGATGATACCAAAAATGGGTACCACGTTATTGTAGGAATGTTGCACCTGGAATTTCATCAGAAAACCACAATTTTAATAGTTGTTGAGCTCAAAAGTGCAAATAGTCTGTTAAAGATCATTGATATATACGATAGTGCTGATGTCTATGATAATTTAAATCAATTTATACTTCGTATTCTTGAATTATATTTGAAAAGATATAGTTAGAATTAGGAATAAATAACATTAATTTCTTCTTCTTTCATATATAAATGACCTGGCTACTTAGGCCATGTTGGTCAGGCTTATGTAATTGTCTTTTTGGACGTCTTCCACTAGAATTGTGGTAGGGTCCCAAATGAAGGAGATCTTACGGTTATTCTAATACCCCAATCAGTTCTTCGAATTCAACTTGTTATTTTCAGTTTTTTTTCTCGACCCAGTTTGTAGCTTCTTTCTTCCTTCTTTGTTCAACTTTATTGTTCATTGTAAATGTTTCCAGAGGATTTACGCGAAAAAATTTGGTTATTAGTTTGAAATGTTGTGAAATTACAATTTTGAATTGAAATTATTCAAAAATTCAAGTATTTTAATGGTCACGTTTTCTTCTAAATGAAAAAGGATTCCAGCGAAATTCAATGGTGCATTTTTATATTCTTTGGACATTTGTGAGTACAGGGTGGAACAATTCATTTCGTTTGAAGAACATCTAAATGATATATTTTGTCAATATTCAATTTCCCCACTCGAGCATAAATCACCATCATTTATCTTAATTTCATATGAATGTTGAGTGTGAGCAGTGCTCAGATCTTTTAGCTAATAGTATTTCTTGGAAGGTGAATTGTGAGAACCACTGTTTTATTTTATTTTATGTCTCATTTGGGCGTATTTTCTCCCTTTTCCCTTCCTATACTTCTCCATTTCGTTTCCCATAATTCCGTTTTAAGGCGGAGCCATTACCTTGTTTGGCTAAAAGATCTACTTTGTCATTGAATTTTATATTAGTGTGACTGATCTGCTTTCATTTCCCAATTGACGATTTAGCGGACTGTCTTTTATTAGGAGAAGCTGTTACAATTTTCCTATTTCATGCAGAAACCCTGCTTCTTTCTTTCGGAAAGATACTCGCTACAATATGATCGAAAATATATGATACGATAAGATAAGTAAGAGAAAAGACTTACCAATTGGGTGTACAGGAAATGAGAGAGCAACAAAAAAAGGAAAGCAATGACAGTTTTTCGTTGTCTTGTAGAAGAATTTTCGCCCTCGTAGATATGAAAGTTTTCCACGATTCGGCACTTTCACTCACACACTGGATCCGGCTTTACGTTTTAAATTGTGAAATATTAATTTTATTTCGTAATGAAAAGAAATTTTTAAGGAAATGTGGTTCGTTTTCTTGCGTGCGTATTCTTTCTTCTTGTCTTGTGTTCTATGCAGTTTCTCTGCTCACTTGATGTTGAGCAGTGTTGCCAAGGTGTAAGGAAGGAAGGTAGAAAGGAAGTAGGTAAGTCTAAACTTTGAAAAAAGATATTTCTAAACAAATATATGAAATTAAGCCAAAAGTTTGATTTGAGAACCGGCCGCGACATGTGCAAGTGGTTGAAAAATAAAAGAAAATATACTGAATGATAAAATTTCGAATTATTAATAAGAAAATGAAAACTATAAAATTGAAGAAAAATGAAATAAAAAAAAATGATGGAAGTGGTAACCAAACAGTTATAATTGACGATTTCATATTGTTGGAATTATTTTCAATATACGAAATGGCTTTTTCGATAAAAATGTGGTAATCCTTCTTATAAAGACCATCCTAATTCAGGTGAAATTATTCCGATTCCTGTGGGACCATAGCACCCCCTTCTTCGATGTATCTGTGAAAAATTAGGTGTGGATATTGAATTTTTCAGAGTATTTTTGGCGGAATTCAATTAAGTTATTAGATTTTTTTTTAAAGAACTTACTTTGTGTAGGTGATTTCTTGAAAATGGTTATTAGAAGGGATTTGACAACATACTATTATGGGCGATGTATTGATTGTGTTTCTGATCTGGCTTACCGCATTCAAGGCTTCTATGTAATGAAGACTGATTATATTATTCCAAAATCCACCTAGATTGTGTAAATTATAAATCAACTTGATGAAATTATCATTACTAGTTTAGTAAGTTTCGAAACTAGTTTAAAAAAAGTCATTTTTTTCTCATTTTTAAGGACATTTCATTACTTTCCGCCAATATGATGTTCGTTGGGGTAGATTTCCTCATTCCCTGATATTGTAATTTATCTTAAAGTCCTTGTCGATAAGACACCCATCTTTCTATGAAAATAGTGCCAAAATCTAGATGTGACCTTACAATTGCCTGAATAGTAATGTGGGGTGGTAATCCCACCAAACAGTTGTTAAGCTTATTGAATCAATATTATTTATGGATTCAGGCCTGCCGTAAGCGGGCGTGCAAGACGTGCAATGCACGCGGGCGGCGCATTCAGGGGGGCGGCAAATCAGACAATCATCGACTAAAATTCAGACATTGTCACCTCACAATACTAAAAAGATTATCCTTATAAAAATAATATGATGAACGGCGCCCAAATATTTCTTTTATATCGTAGCATTACATAGCGCCATCTATTGAAATTCATGAGAACAAAGTTAATCCGTATCGTGCACTATGCGAAATAGGGAAATCCCACTGATATCAGGGGAAATCCCCTTGAAACTATATACTCATTTCTTTCTTTTTATTTATTTAACACAAATGCGAAAGTGATGTGAGTGAACAACAAACTTCAATTATTTGGTTATAGCCCTAATGTGAGATCCGGAAACGGTCCAGGGTACTTGAAATTAATAATATTCTGTATATTTTTGTGCGAAGTGTGACTATAAAAATAATTTAGAAAATTATTTATATTATCCGTCGGCGCAAAAATCATAATTATGGTAAGTGTCTTTGTTTAATTAATCAGCATATGGGCGCATTCATATAAACAGCAGGTATTCATGTAAAATTTAAAGGTTATTTTACTGAAAAACTTAAAGTAAAGATTTATTAAAAAAATGTATTAAAATTAATACAGAGTGTAACAAAAGTAACTTAAGTAACGAAAGGGGGACATTCCATCTAATCAATACGAACAACTTTTACTATGGGGTCAACTCTGAAGTCGCGAAAAAAAATTAGTTATTCCATTACATTTGTGTGCAGTAGGTATGAACATTTTTTTCGCAGTAGTATTGTGATTATTATTGTGATTTAAAGGGTATTTTTTTCTGTTATACAACTTAAGAGTGAAGATTTATAAAAAAAATATTAAAATTATACCTATACAGGGTGTAACAAAAGTAACTTAAATCCCGAAAGGGAGTCATTCTACACATAAATACGAACAACTTTTACTATAGGGTCAACGGTGAAATCGCGAAAAAAAATAACTATTCCATACAAAATGTATGGAAAAGCTGATTTTTTTTCGCGATTTCAGTGTTGACCCCCTAGTAAAGGTTGTTCGCAATAATGGGTGGAATGATCGACCCCCTTTTGGGATTTAAGTTACTTTTGTACAACCGTATACTAAACTTTTTCAAAAAAATTCCAGGAACCGCAAAAAAGGAAAAAAAATTCAGGACCTCAATTTCGACGACAAAAACGAGAAAAAGATACAGAAAAAAAAACCAGCGGGATCTCTTGAAAAATTTTTTAGCAAACCAGAAAATAGAACTCTGAATGTCAAGAGAATGTTGACGTAGATGTAGCTTCAACAAGCGCAGCTTTAAATCTAGAAATTATGGAGGTATCTGAAGAAAAAAATGTTAGTCCTTCAGAAGGAGACTCCAGTGAAACTAAAAAAAGAGAAAGTAGTGCTAAAGAACCTGTAAGCAATTTATCGTCATCAAGTAGCTGTTTAGATTGTGGTGATGATCCCGGTTCGTGGCCCGCCAGTATGACTAATGATATTGTTAATATTTTGGTTAGCCGTGGTCCCGTGCAGCTGTTCAACCACAATTTTCCTGCTAATATCGATGGAAGAAAATTTGCAAACAGTTATTACTCTAGAAATCTTCCTAATGGAGAAAAAATTAACAGAGAATGGCTTGTTTACTCTACGTCGAAAGATTCAGTCTATTGTTTTTGTTGTAAAATATTCAGTAAAACTGTAAGTAGTCTGTCAGCTCCAAGCGGTTTTTCCGATTGGCAACATCTGTCATCTACCTTAAAACGACACGAAACAAGCATTTCCCATAGCGAAAATTTAAAATGTTGGGTCCAACTAAATCATATGTTAAAAAATAAAACTACTGTTAATCAAATGCAACTGAGACTATTAGAATCTGAAAAAAACAATAGTGATGTATTGGAAAGGATCATAGCTGTTATAAAATTTTTATCTCATCAATGTCTGGCGTTTAGGGGCTCGTCCAAAATATTATATGAGCATGATAATTTTCTCAAAGCAATAGAAATGATAGCATCCTTTGATTCAGTTATGCGGGAACATATTCACAGAATTCAAGCCTCGAAATTCGATTCAACTCGCATGACTCACTATTTAGGAGATCAGATTTAGAATGAAATCATTGATTTACTCGGCACGACCATAAAAAATTATATCCTGAACAAAGTCAGAGAATCAAAATATTTCTCTACCATATTAGATTGCACACCAGATGTAAGTCATACAGAACAAATTACAGTTATACTAGGGTATGTTGTTTTAAACAGTGAAACTAAAAATGTTACAATATGCGAAAGTTTTATTGGCATCTGTCCGATAACCAGATCCACAGGTGAAGGACTATTAAATTTTGTTTTAGATTTATTTTCGCAATTAAACCTTGATATTAAAAACTTACGTGGCCAAGATTATGACAATGGTTCTAATATGCGTGGAAAACACAATGGATTACAAAAAAAAATATTGGAAATGAATAATCGTGCATTTTACGTTCCATGCTCGGCGCATAGTCTCAATTTGGTCGTTAACGATGCGGCAAATATAACGCACGACACGGTCAACTTTTTCAACTTAATCCAAGAAATTTACGTTTTCTTTTCGTCTTCTACCAAAAGGTGGTCCATAATTTGCAAGCATTTACCTGATTTAAAACTAAAGGCATTAAGTGCCACGCGATGGTCTAGCAGAATCGATGCAGTCAAACCTTTACGGTATCACCTCGAAAACATATTTGACACTTTACTTGAAATATCAGATAACAATTCGTCGGAATGGGATTGTACAACAACTCACAAAGCACATTCGCTTGCTTTGAATATTCAAAATTATAGATTTATTTGCTTAGTTGTAATTTGGTTTGATATTTTAAACGAAATTAATGTTATTAGCAAAATGATGCAAAACCCCACAATAAATACTCAAATCTGCATAAATTTGTTAAATAAATTGATTCATAAATTCACCGAATATCGCACAGATGAGCATTTCGAAAGGGTGTTAGAAGAAGCTACCACTGTGGCTCGGGAACTTAATGTAGATGCAGATTTTCCGTCTATAGATACCGTTCGTCCACGAAGAAAACCAACTCAATTTCAGTATGAACAGAGTGATGAAGTCTTACTAGACCCTAAAACAAAATACAAGGTAAATGTTTTTTTTAGGATCCTGGACCAAACCTTAACTTCTTTAAAACGTAGATTCGATGAGTTGGAAACTTTTACCGACGTTTTTGGCTTTTTCACCAATAATAACTTGTTTAGTTACTCCAAAGATGATTTAATGAAACATTGTAAAGATTTGAATGTGAAGCTAAAAGATAGTTCAAGTAGTGACGCAGATATTGACGGTATAGATATGTTTAATGAAATCAATGCTTTAAAGTTGCATTTAACTGAAAACCAGTCTAATGATCCACAAACATGCAATACATTTTTGCTAATGAATTAATGTCAACATTTCCGAATACAGCAATAGCGCTAAGGATACTACTTACATTGCCGGTTTCAGTTGCATCTGAAATTATAGCTGATTTTGCCAACATGAAGGCTAGAAAGGTGCAGTTTCTGTAAAATAACTTAATACCTATACCTACCTACATAATATGTATAAACTGCACCTTTTTTGCCTTCATTTTTTCATTTAATGTCGTATTAGTGTATCTATCTTGTATAAAATAACCTAATATAACATAGTTTTTCACTGTACAGCATTTTTTTTAAACATTTTTATAAACACCTAGGTTTTGTAGTTAGATAGGGGCAGCACGATAGGGATTGCACACCGGCGTTCAAACCGCTAGCGGCGGGCCTGTATGGATTTTCCTTTTATATGCTCAATTTAGTTCAACTTATTTTCTAAAATGACTCCTAGACATTTGTAAGAGAGGGTCCAAGGTATATTATTTTTCATTTCCGAATACTTCTGAAATTGTCCGTTTCCTTTATGAAATGCTACAGCCTTGGTTTTGTTTGTCAAAATACTGAACCATTTATTATGTAACCATTGAGATGAAGTATTCAACGTTCTTTGTAATTCACTTGCAATTGAGTTAATGCTCCACCCCGAATTACACAGATATTTAACTATATCAGCTCCCTCCTTACAGCATCTATCAAAAGACGTAGTGTACGAGGATGGATTGACAACGTTTCTAAGTATCTTACAGCCAAGCCATGTTTTGAGGTTAGGAAACAGATAATAGTCACTCGGGGCTAGGTCTGGAGAGTAGGGAGGGTGCGGCATGAATTCGATTTTCAGATCATTGATTTTAGCCATGGCAACGTGCGAAGAATGCGCTGGTGCGTTATCGTGATGAAACAAAATTTTTTTCTTCGCCAAATGAGGTCGTTTAATTTGCTCCTCGTGGCTGAAACATTGTAATAAGTCTGCGTAGTATTGACCAGTGGTAGTTTTACCCTTTTCGAGTTAATCAATGTATATAATATCACTTGTATCCCAAGAAACAGTAGCCATAACCTTGTATGCCGATAAAATTGTTTTTGCCTTCTTTGGAGTTGGTTCCCTTGTTCCAATCCACTGTTTAGACTGTTGTTTTGTTTGGCCAACTACAGGAGTGTAGTGGTGGACCGAAGTTTCGCCAACAATAACGAATCGACTCAAAAATTCAATTGGATTATTCTTATAAAGCGCCAAATTGGCGCTTGGTTTTTCGAATCAATTTTGAGTATACGCGGCATCCATCTTGCACAAAGCTTTTCCATATGCAAATGTTTGTGCAAAATATTCTGCACACGTTCATATGACATCTTACAGCTCAGCTATCTCACGCACTTTTGATCTGCGATCTTCCAGCACTATTTTATGATTTTTTCGATCATATCTGGAGTTGTGATCTCAACGGGGCGTCCTGAGCGTGGCTCATCAGAGGTGCTCACAGGACCCATTTTAAACATGGAAACCCACTGCTTAACGGTTGGATATGATGGGGAGGATGTCCCCAGTGTTGAATCAATATCTTCTTTAATTTCCTTCGGCGTTAACCCCTTCAAGTAAAAGTATTTGATGACAGCACGCTTTTCCAATTTTTCCATTTTCACAAACAATACAGAGGAGTCTTGTTCAGCGTGCTCTCAAAAGTAAACTAGCGTGACGATCGGGTTGAACCTACAAGCTATCTAAGGATGGTAGAAAGCAACCTCCGAAGTAGGCCTAGTTGCGCCATCTCTTGGTCAGGCCGGAGACTTATCAATCCAGCCTCGTATATATTGAAAATGGTTGCGCTGATTTTTGAGCTTTGTGCAATACCTGAATCCGCTTCTTTTGGACCTAATATATCCCTATTATAAGGCTCTGCTGCATACACTGTGACAAATAACCATCTGGAAATTTGAAATAAAACGCAAAAGTCTTGATCTACTTCAATATTCATGGAATCTTCTCCAAAATAAGCTCCATTTGAGGCGATACACATGTGCCAACGTTATTTCCAATCATCAAAACATTACTTATAGGCGTTTTCAGGTTGAAGAGGTCGAAGTTCGTCCGGAACGAGGTAAATCTTTGACGATCTCCCGACCGTCTTAAAAGGCTTCGTACCACTCGTGTATTTCGGCTTTCGATAAAACAGAGTCTTCATAAGCCTTTTCTAGCATTCGCAACGATTCAGTACACGGCATTTCGTTCAAAACACAAAATTTGAGACAAACTCTTTGTTCAATATTTTTTTCTATTGTAAAATTCGCAGACTACCACTGAGATCGACTGGTTTCAACATCTGTCGTAAACAAACTAGTTGACAGATTGCGCTCATGTTGAAACGTAACTACCCTGCTGGGTAAACACAGAGAAAAATCGAGCAATGAGACTCATATTCAATGAATGTGTATGAAATTTGTCACTGTTGTAGTCAAGTTTCTGGGGGTTGACCTGGAACCTAGGCTAGAATGGGAAACACATGTGAATGAGGTCTGTTCGAAGTTGAGAGGGGCTGTTTTTGTTATCAGGAGCTTGAGAGAATGAGTGCCTTGGCGACCATGAAGTCTGAATACTATAGAGTTTTCCATTCTGTTGTTTTATATGGCATTGTGGTTTGGGAGAGGCGGCATTTACGTATGCAGACAAGAATCATACATGGCCTGGCTTTTCCATCAGTATTCATTATCTCCTGTATAATGTATATCAAGAAGAACATCTGAGGATAGACATGTTCATCAATATGAGACAAGGGCAAGCGGAACCTTAATGGCTCAGTATTGTAGGTTGAGATGTGCCCTGCATAAAATAGAATTTATGGCAGTTTATTTATATAATAGAGTTCCGTCTCACATTACATCACTACAGTTGAATGCTATGAAAATGAAGGTATTTTTGTGCAGGAGGACATTTTACAACATTTCTTGATTATTCAGATCAAGAATTCAATTTCAACCTAAACCACATAGAATAACTAAATTTTAAGTACCAAATTTGTCTGATATTTTGGATTCTAGGTTTGTTTTGTTTATAATGTAAAACAGTTTTTCCATTGTTGTGTACCTGAATATATTTCATACTCTCAGTTTCATCTAAGATGCTATAAATGCTATAAAACAAATATTTGCATTCTTGTCGAAAATGTAAATGACAATATTCTATTCATATTTTCATTGAACTCAAATTGCGTTTTGGTTCTGACGAAAAGAAAGGAGAAGAATTACACACAATCATGAACTCTGTACCAATTTGAGAAGTCGCAGCGTAAAATGTGTATGAAAGTAATACAATATATTCTTTATACAAAACATCATCTCATTTTTAACAAGCTAGGATGAAGAATGTTGTGAGCGGTTTCAAAAGTTTTCGGCATTCATCGTTTTTTATCTAATATTTTTGTACTTATATTTCAAAACGGAAACAATTTTATCTTCAACATATTTTTCATAAAGTACCTCATAAAAACAAAAATTATATCACACATTCAAATTCATCTCTAATCTCTGGGAAAATCAATACTTAGATCAGCGACTACATAAGCTGTTGCTGCCCAAAGTGCTGTATTCTTATCCAAATTCACAGGATCTTCTACATCAAGGGTATCTCCTGGAGAGTGGTGGTACCAGAAGTAAGTACTACTTTCTTGAAGGAGTGCTGCACCAGGAATACCGTCAGACAACCACAAGTTTATATCAGATCCCACTGAATCTGTTCTTTCTGTAGTTGTTGCGTTCAATGGCGCAAATAATCTGCAAAATTTAATTCAAATTTATTCATACAAGAATACTTAAGTATATAATATTAATGTTATCTGTTGGTGCATTCTGAGTTTCTAAATAATTGCTTCATAGATTAGCATAGATCTTATGATAATCATGTGCATCCATATTGTAATTTTGGGTGACAAGTTAGAAAATAATACTTAAGTGTAAGCTTCAATAATATAATTCAATATCATACTTCAACTTTTTCATAATGAATGAACAAGAAAAATTAATCAGTTCCTAAACGATTTTGACATGTTTTATTTAAATAATTCAATTGAATGAAATCGTCTTTCAATAATCTTTGAATAATAATGTTGAATAGAAAACAGCTCCAAACAATACGGTTTGGCTACCATGCTATTAACAACTAAGACTGTAAGACAGATCCACACCTGGTACATTTTTCATTTACATGTATTTCGATACAGAGTAAAGATACATTCTGTGGAAAAAGTACCGGAAATTGATTATTTAAGAAATCTGCTTGAAACGATTGTCGAAATTTTTGTTGTTGCTAGTTGGCACAATTGTTTTCTATACTGACGAGGAACGCGATCTGTTATTTAGTTTGTTTACAGTTCTCGATTTCGTCAGTTCTCGAGAGCGTGTTTTGCGATTTTTACAATGGATAAAATTTTGCATTGCAATTGGAAAAAATTCATAAAACGCATGAAACAGGCGATGAGACATCGGTTTATGAGTTTGACGTACAAATCAGTGAACAACGCTGGTATGAAGCAAATAAGAAAGAAGCCAACTAGATGTACAGAATATTCGAGAACTTTAATAAATTTGATAATAACAAATGAAAAAATCAGAGAGGCAGAGTACGAGTTTCCAAAAATATCTGATCATGATATGATGGGTGTTCAGATTGAGAAGGCATGTAGTCAACCCAAATATTTATATAAAAACAAAAGGGATATGTCGGCACATATACTGGAGGAAGTGAAATTAGACCTTATTTCGAAGGATTGTGACTATGATTCAGTCGATGTCAATATTTTGTATGATAATATATTGGAAAACGTTAAGGATTCCATGGATAAGTGGGCTCCTATAAAAATTAAAAAACTCAATGTAAAAAGAAATGGATTGATCAGGAAGTGAGATTACTACAGAAAGAGAGAGACATTCAGTATACGATCTTCAAGTTTACTGATAATCCCGCGGATTTTCATGAATATAAAAAAAACGTTATGAGGTAGTGTCTTTACAGCGTACAAAAGAGAAAAAATATTATGAAGATGAAATTAATAAGTGCGGTAAGGATAGCAAGAAAATGTGGAAGGTACTAAAGGAGGTTGTGAGCACTTCTAGAGAGGAATTTAGTTCTTCCATGTTGGGAGATGATGAGTTTCATGTGGCTGAAAAGTTGAACCGTTTCTTTATTGATAGTATAGATGAGTTGGCGGGCAGCATTCCGGCTCCATTGGGATCCTTTGCTGATGTTCATATGGGAGGTGATGATTGTAGCGAGGTATTTGAGGATATAACTCTTAATAAACTATCAAATATTATAACACAGATGAAAAACAAATCATCAGGTGATGAATTGTTATCAGTCGCTCTGCTTAAGTCATTATTTCCTGTGATTGGTTATCCTTTGCTCAATTTTGTCAATTCATGTTTAAGAACTGCTGAATTGCCAACTGATTTGAAATGCAGTATAATAATACCTGTACCTAAAGTGAATGCTCCGAAAGGTCCAGTGGATTTCAGGCCGATCAACCTACTTCCGGTATTGGAAAAGGTTTTGGAAATAATAGTTTATGAACATCTCATAAAGTTCATTGAGAAAAATGATATTTTATTTCCGTTTCAGTCTGGATTTAGAAAGAATCACTCGTGTGAGTCTGCATGCCAACTTGTTTGCACTAAATGGAAGAGAGATATCGATAAGGGAAATATTATTCTTGGCGTTTTTGTTGACTTGAAGACAGCGTTTGAGATCGTTGACCGCGAAAGATTGCTGGTAAAATGTGAGAGGCTGGGCATCTGAGGGACAGTACTGAAGTGGTTAAAGAGATATCTTGCAAATAGGCGTCAAAAGGCAAGGGTCATGGGTGTGTTATCACAGAGTGCAGAGGTTGGGACCGTTGCTGTTCATTTTGTATGTGAACGATTTGAATTTGTACTTGGGTGATTGTTTTCTCAGTTTGTTTGCTGATGATGCGCTGGTGTCGATAACTGATAGTGACTTTGACAGGTTGGTTACTGCGATGAATAAAACACTTGATATACTGCAGGACTGGTTGAAGATGAACAAATTGAAATTGAATGCTGCTAAGACCAAGTGTATGCTTTTCGGATCAAAATCTAAGTGCGCGAAGTTTCGATCTAGGAATTAAAAATTATTATGGATGATCAGGTTATTGATTTCGTCCAAGAAATGAAGTATCTGGGAATCTTACTTGACCAGCAGTTGAACTTCTCTAAACATGTTGATTTTTTATGTAAGAAAATTGGAAAAAAAAGTAGGTTACCTAGGCAGGATTTCAAGAAAGTTGTCTCCATGGTGTAGACGAGTGGTTTATAACACTTTTATTGCTCCACATTTAAATTACTGCATTTCATTGTTGATTTCTTCGACGGGGGAGGACATTCGAAAGCTACAGATAGTACAGAACAGAGCTATGAGAATACTTCTTGGATATAGTAGGTTCACTCCTATCAGAGATATGTTGAGGAGGTTAGGTTTTCTGAGTGTGGCGCAGTTGGTTGAGCAGTCAAACCTTATTCTCATTTACAAGATTACGAATGATCAAATGCCTTCATATCTAAAATAGTTTCTGGTGAAAATGTCAAATATGATAGGTTATGGTCTCCGATCAAAGGATGAATACCACATTCAAAGATTTGATTTGTCTTCAACAGAAAAGTCCACCTTTGTCAGCGGTCTGCAGCGTTTCAATCGTTTGCCTTCTGATGTGAGGACATCCACGAGTCTAAGTGTTTTCAAATCTCGCCTGAGAAAGTTGTATGTTTCGGATTAGATGAGAAATCATTTATACAATATCTTCATTTGTATTATTACGTCAATGTATATTATGTTATTGTTTCTAGCTTCAGCTAAATAAACAGTCTTATTATTATTAATATGCACTATCTCAGCTGTTAGCTGGATATAATTTACCTTTCCCAGATTTAGCAATCAAAGGGAATAGGCTCGATTACAATATACTTGACATAAATTTCCTAACTATCCTACATGTATTAAGAATTACAGCTTTTTGCATTTCTATATAGGTATTCTTATGCAATTCTAATTTCTTAAGGCTATCATGCAAAGTTTTGGGTATTAAACCAGTCGAGGATACGATGACAGGAACAATATTTATTTTACCGAGGTGTCGCATCTGCTTGATCTCAATAGCAAGGTCTGTGTATTTGGACTTTTTCTCCTGGAACTTGTTCAGCTCGTTGTTATTATTCGGTATGGCGACATCCACTAGCATTGCTGTTCTGGCTCTCTTATCATACACCACTATGTCCGGCCTATTATTCGTCACCATTCTGTCAGTGATAACAGGCCTATCGTAGTATAATCTGATAGAGTCATTTTCCAATACGGGCGCCGGCTGATACTTGTAATATGGCTGGAAGGTTTTCAGAAGTCCGTACTTGTGTGCAAGTTTCTGGTGGATAATGTTGCACACTTGATTATCCCTGTGAAAATACTCCGTATTGGCCAGTGGTTCGCATCCAGACGTAATATGCTGTATAGTCTCCGATCTTATATGGCATTTTCTGCACTTATCTGTTTGTAATGTTCCGTCCTTCATTATAAATTTTTTGTAATTGTTAGTAGCGATCACTTGGTCTTGGATGGCCATAAGGAATCCTTCTGTTTCTGCGAATAATTCTCCTTTCTTCAACCATTTGTTGGAGGCTTCTTTGTCGATGTGTGGTTGATTAATCTCATGGTGATGTCGTCCATGCAATTCCTTTCTTGATCATTGATCTTGTTTTTCAGTATCTGATAGTAACGGTAGATTCAGCAGATCATCTCTGGTAGCAAGATTTAGTGGTGTATAGCCCCTATCAGCCAACGATACCACTCAGAAGTGAAAGCTTTTGCAGAAAAGAATTCTCTGAGATTTTTTTTCTGTTCGGTTTGTAAATTGACAACATCTATTAATCCGCGTCCTCCTTCTTTCCGCTTCAAAGTTGTTCGTATCACAGACGATTTTGGATGGTGATTGTTGTACTTTGTCAGGATCGTTCGGGTCTGCCTTTGAATATCTTCCAGTTCTGTCTTAGTACATCTGATTATTCCAAATGAGTAAAGCAACACTGGAATGGCGTAGGTGTTAATTGCCTTGACTAGATTCCCCGAGTTCAACATCGATTTCAGCACAGACTTCAGACGCTGACTGTATTCTAAACGAATCTTCTCCTTTGATTGTTTTTGGTCTAGCAATCTGGCTTGTTGGTATCCCAGATATTTGTATGTTTCGCCATCTCTCATGCACTGTATTATATCACCGTTTGGAAGTTGTGTTTCACCATCTATGACTTTCCCTCTTTGAATGTTCAGTGTCTTACATTTTTCAATCCCGAATTTCATATGAAAATCTGCCGAGAACTCACTGACAGTTTTCAGCAAATCATCCAATTGCTTCTTGTTCGAAGCATGTAATTTGATGTTATCCATATACAGCAGGTGGGAGATTGTATGATCATTCATTTCTGCTTTTGTCCTAAATCCGTATCCTGTTCTATTGAGCATTGAGGATAATGGGTTCATTGCTAAACAGAACCACAGTGGGCTCAAAGAGTCTCCTTGAAAAATTCCACGCCGTATGGGTATCTCATACGTCGTGTAGAGTGTTGGCATGCAAGTGATTGGCCTATATTGAGACGGATCCTGTGTTCTATCGCTCTTAGGTAGCATAAATGTTAAGCCTTGCGTTAGGAAAGTGGGTGTTTTCTTGGGATGTTCAAGAACATACGTGAGCTGTTTCGCTAGGGCTCCATGGAGCTTATCAAACTTCTTGTACCAGTAGTTGTGGATATTATCTATACCTGTGGCTTTCCAATTGTTGGTCGCTCGAACTACTGTTGTGATTTCTTCCTCCGTTATTCCATCGAAGTCCATACGTCTGATATCGAGGCGTTCTTTTTCATTCGTGATCCATTCCGCATCTCTATTGTGTTCTTTGGGATGCGACCATAGTGATGACCAATAGTCGGTCAAGCACTGTGCGTCAGGTACTTCTTTGTTATTGTTGGTCGCATTTTTGTTATTTCCCTTATGAAAATTGGCTGCGTTTTGGAGGAACCTTTGGTTTTGGTGTTTCCTTTCAGTACACTTGACGTATCTTGAAAGCCTCTTTGCTTTTGCTTGGAGTTTCTGTTTCAAAGTGTCCATATACACGTCGATGTGTTGTTTGTGATCCGGTTGTTTTGTGTTCGTACCAATTTTCCTATAAATTTTGCGTAAATGTGATTTCAAGCGCCTTGAGGGTTTTCTGTTTCTCAGGAATTCTGTGAGGCGACCGATTTCTGCTCTAATATTATCAATCTCCTTCTGCAGTCGTTTTTGCCATGGTGGTTTTCTGACGCTTTTTGGCTCAGCTTGAATCAGAGTTGTAGAGATTTGTCGTTTGTGAAGTCGAAGAACCGCTACTGCTCCACAGTAAATCAAAGTGTGAATCTTCTCCAAGGTGTTCTGGTCGGTATATTCTTCAAACACTAAGTTTACGCTTGCTAGGATGATATTGGTGTTCTTGTTCGTCTTGAGTTTGGGTAGTTTAGGTCTTTTAGTTGGGTTACTACCACTGAATTCAGTTATTGCTCTGTTGAGTTCTGAACTTGCTAAATACATATATTCGTTCTGCTGATTCGTCTCAGGAGGGCGTTCCATGTAAATATTCGTTTCCGTGGCTTCGATGTTATCTGTAACACTTTCATTGACTCCAGCAGGTATACCGTTATGGGTATAATTTTCGCTTCAGAGTTTCATTATGACCTCTTCTCGTAAGCTTTGCAGCGTTTCTGAAGAAAGTAGCCTGTTTTTAACGATGGTTCTTCGTTGATCCGAAATTCTCTGCTCGGATATGTGCTGTAATTCAGGATATTTTTTTATGAACGCAAGATGTAACGCGTATCTGTATGCTGTCATTTCCGATTCCAAGTTTGTAATCTTGTAATAGGACCGCATAATGAAGGTATTCATTTCTGGAGTCCACTTCATGCGTTTCCTAGGGAGTCCGGCTCTCGTGGTCGTAGGCACGTTGCGCCGCCGTTGAAACATCAAGAGTCGGTTGGGAGGTATTGATGTTATTTCCCACTTGGATTTGTGTTGCAGTATCCCTACTCGATATCACGCTGCTTCCGTCGCTAACCGAGGGAGACTTTGACTCACTTTCCGAACAAGACCCTCTTCCTAAATCTTGAACGCGACAAGAGGTTATGGTGGTAGAATATCGATTCACCCGTTTATTCCTTAGATTGTACATCATTGGATAAGTTGCATTTTATACAATGTTCCTGAGCCCCTGAGGGGTTATTATTATTTATTATTATTATTATTACAAGCTTCAGAATGACGTTCCAACTGAATTGAAACCGATAAAAACCAAGTCAAAGTCGATTAAAATGTTTGATGTTATCTTTGATCATTGGTGTGTTGTGCATTCGGAATTCTTTCTAGAAGGTAAGTAAAGAATGTTGCCTGAGCGTTATGCGGCGTTTGAGAGAGAAAATTCG
Source organism: Cryptolaemus montrouzieri (assembly GCA_013387265.2). Taxonomy (NCBI): domain Eukaryota; kingdom Metazoa; phylum Arthropoda; class Insecta; order Coleoptera; family Coccinellidae; genus Cryptolaemus; species Cryptolaemus montrouzieri. Next base: position 37,170,384 of record JABFTP020000103.1, read on the forward strand.
TTGAAATCATGGATTTTCCATTACGCTAATGTACCGCCTCACAAGGCTATCATTGTGAATGAATTCACGACCAAAAACTCAACAAATGATATCGAACACCGTATCCACCTGATATCGCTCCGGCCGACATTTTCCTTTCTTTAGAACTCAAATTAACAATTCGAGGTACCTGGTTTGAATCGATAGAAGGCATAAAGGAGAATTCGTTTGAGAAATGTTTTGATGATTGGATTATTCGTTGGCGTAAATGTATAAATAAGATTGATAAACAGTAAATTTATTAAACGAAATTAAGTCATATTTTCAAACACTATTACCTACTCGCATATGAACCTCATACTTAGATGAGTGCCATACATCATACTAAGATGCCAAGAGTGTGGGTAAACCATTATGATAATTTCTGTTATATTTGCGGTCAACTTACTGTTAAAAGTCAACGTCGTAGTTTGACACCATTAGTTAAAAACTGTTATTTCAATTATTTTGGTTTTCCGAGGCGAAATTCGGACGAAACCTGGGCTCCTAGTATTTGTTGTGAACAGTGTGTCACTTCGTTAACATCATGGACTAAAGAAGCGGTCCGGGAACAGGGGTAAATTACCCCAAATGAGGATAAAATTAAATTTTTGAAATGAAAATTGAAACTTTTGTTAGTATTGTATTGCTACCTCCATTGCATACTTTTGTTAGTCAAAAGTATATATTTTCAAGTTGCTATTTCATAAACCTGTTAGTATTTTGTTCAACTTAAACAATTGTGGGATCTGAATGTTAGCAGTCTGTACAGGTACGGTTTCGGTCTATCGGATGGAAAATTAAATTTTCATTACTGTTTTGGAAGTGTTATTGATCGAGTGTTGAAAAGTGAAAATATTGTGTGTATAATGTCGTCTACGGATACTACAGATGAAAGTACTATTAAAAATTATTCTCCGAAAAAGCGGCCAAAGAAAGGTCATTTTTCTTTGAATGAAAAACAGATCATTTTCAACGTCTATAATAGGCAAATGCAAATAGATTCTGCACCTATCAACGAAATCGTCGAACAAGTGGCAAATATTGTGGGAGTTAGTAAAACTAATGTTTACACACTCAATCACACATCTTCAATCTGCTCAAAACCCTATCCCACACAGTGATGATTTACCTGTTTCATGGTACATGGATGACGTGACCGAAGAGAATGTATCCGATAGTTCAGATTCCGATCCGACTTTTAAGCCCAGTACTTCAAACAGAGAACCTTATTTTATAACTCAAAACGATCTCAATGACATGGTACGTGATTTGGATCTCAGTGAGAGACAGGCAGAACTGTTGGCCTTCCGACTTCATCACTGGAATTTACTGGAGAAAAATACCAAAATATCCGTATATAGCACTCGGCATACGAACTTCTCAAGTTTGTTTTCTCAAAATCGCAATATAGTGTATTGCAGTGATATTCCCTCAGTTATGACGGAGTTGACGTTTTAATATAAAACATCTGACTGACGGTTGATTATAGATCCTTCAAAGGTTAGTTTGAAAGCTGTACTATTACATAATGGTAAATACCCTTCCGTTCCGGTCGCTGATGCTACTGAAATGAAAGAATTATATAAAAATATGAAATCACTGCTAGAACATATTAAATGAAACCAATATTCCTGGAAAATTTGTGGAGATTTTGCTTGGTCTACAGCTTGGATATACGAAGTTTTGTTGTTTCCTAGTATGAGTGGGATAGTCGAGACAGAAGAAATCATTATGCTAAAAAGGAGTAGCCTAAGCGAGATGCTCTTATACCAGGTCAACGAAATGTTCTACGAACCCCTTTATTAAATCCTGAAGGTGTATTGCTACCTCCATTGCATATCAAACTCGGACTAATGAAAATTTTTGTCAAAGCTATGGATAAAAATGAAGTGATGCCAAAATAAATGAAGGAATATTTGTAAAGCCACAAATAAGAGACCTACTGGCTGATGAAGAGTTTGAACAAAATCTTAATCCGAACGAAAAATCCTCATGGACATGTTTTCGAAATATTGTTCGTAATTTTCTTGGAAACCACAGGGCCGAAAACTATGAAGAGTTAGTCAACAACCTCTTAGCGGCTTACAAGGACATGGGATGCATTATGTCGCTCAAGATTCACTTTTTACACTTGCATTTGGATTCTTTTCTCAAAATTTGGGAGCCGTTAGCGACGATCACGGTGAGCGGTTCCATAAGGACATAACTAACCAAGGCAAGTGGTGTCAGAACATGTTAGCTGACTACTGCTAGACACTCGAAAGGGATGTACCTGACGCTAAATATTCTCGAAAATCCTGAATAAAAGTAAATATAATACAAATTTTTTCTTCATTTGGAACATTTGTTCACCGTTTTTCCTTGAAAAAAAGATTGATTGCTGTTGCAAAAAATTGAGGGTGATCGAAATTTTCTGAAAATGCAGATTAGTTACAGACTAGTTGTGGATACAGAATATCCCGTTCAATTCCATTCAACTTTCAAATAAATATTTTGTGTTTCATTGACCAATGCCGGTATTGTTTTGACAGAATGTACATAACAAAAATTTCTGAAATATGATGCAACCATACATCAAGAAAAATTGTGTGAATAGAATAATGCTACAGAGGTTTAAGTATATTTTCAATTTGTTGATGTGAAAATTATAACTGATTGTATATTATGTTTGTTCTTCGACTTGAAGTTACTTTTGAGATAATTTTTCTGATGTAACATGTGTGGTTAATTTTCACGGAGTTTATTTTTATAATACAAGTGTGTGTTATATTCAAAGTTTGTTTATGAACAGAAATACTTACTTGACCACTTCTTCTAATATACAAGCACCTTTATCCCCGGTTACATATTCTAGGCCATATGGGTTGAACGTTCCCTCATCTGATTCCATGATGAAATTCCAGTTTTTAGTTTCATTCTTATGATCCTGATAGTACTGTTTGGCTCCTACATATCCAAATTCTTCTGCAGTCCATAGAATTGTTCTGAAGATGATAAGTTATTCATTATTATCAATATTGAGAAAAGTCATCTGGCATTCAGTGAGAAAAAATTATAATAATAATAATAATACATACATACACACAATAGAGATGCGGAATGGATCAGGAATGAAAAAGAACGCCTCGATATCAGGCATATGGACTTCGATGGAATAACGGAGGAAGAAATCACAACAGTAGTTCGAGCGACCAACAATTGGAAGGCCACATGTACAGATAATATCCACAACTACTGGTACAAGAAGTTTGATAAGCTCCATGGAGCCCTAGCGAAATAGCTCACGTATGTTCTTCAACATCCGAAGAAAACATATATGCTACCTAAGAGCGATAGAACACAGGATCCGTCTCAATATAGGCCAATCATGCATGCCAACACTCTACAAAATACTCACCTCATGCATATCCAATCGAATATACCAACACCTTGACGACAACAATATATTAGCAGAGGAGCAGAAAAGATGCAGAAAGAAACATCACGGGTGCAAGGAACAACTCATCATCGATTCTGTGATAATGAAACAGGCACACGTAGGGCATCGGAATGTTCATTCAATTTTTCTCGATTATCCGAAGGCATTCGATAGTACCGCCCATTCTTGGCTTGTTGAAGTATTGCAGATATACAAAATTCACAAATTCACCGAGCCCTGGTAGAGTTCTTGAAGACAACAATGACACACTGGCGCACGTATCTGCAGGTCAACATGAACAATAAATCAATTAAAACCGACGAGATACCCATACGTCGTGGAACTTTTCAAGGAGACTCTTTGAGTCCACTATGGTTCTGTTTGGCAATGAACCCATTGTCCTCAATGCCCAATAGAACAGGATACGGATTTAGGATAAAAGCAGAAAGGAAATATCATACTATCTCCCACCTGCTGTATACCGATGACATCAAATTATATGCTTCGAACAAGAAGCAATTGGATGATTTGCTGAAAACTGTCAGTGAGTTCTCGGCAGATGTTCATGTGAAATTCGGGATTGAAAAATGTAAGACCCTGAAAATTCAAAGAGGGAAACTCATAGATGGTGAAACACAACTTCCAAACGGTGATATTATACAGTGCATGAGAGATGGTGAAACATACAAATATCTGGGATTCCAACAAGCCAGATTGCTAGACCAAAAACAATCAAAGGAGAAGATTCGTTCAGAATACAGTCAGCGTCTGAAGTCTGTGCTGAAATCGATGTTGAACTCGGGGAATCTAGTCAAGGCAATTAACACCTACGCCATTCCAGTGTTGCTTTACTCATTTGGAATAATCAGATGGACTAAGACAGAACTGGATGATATTCAAAGGCAGACCCGAACGATGCTGACAACATCATCATCCAAAATCGTCTGTGATACGGACTACTTTGAAGCGAAAAGAAGGAGGACGCGGATTAATAGATGTCAATTTACACACCGAACAAATAAAAAATCTCAGAGAATTCTTCTCTGCAAAAGCTTTCACTTCTGACCTCCATAGAGTGGTATCGTTGGCTGATAGGGGATATACACCACTAAATCTTGCTACCAGAGATGACCTGCTGAATCTACCGTTCCTATCAGATACTGAAAAACAAGAGCAATGGTCAAGAAAGGAATTGCATGGACGACATCACTATGAGATTAATCAACCACACATCGACAAAGATGCCTCCAACAAATGGTTGATGAAAGGAGAATTACTCGCAGAAACAGGGGGATTCCTTATGACCATCCAAGACCAAGTGATCGCTGCCAACAATTACAAACAGATAAGTGCAGAAAATGTCATATAAGATCGGAGACTATACAACATATTACGTCCAGATGCGAACCACTGGCCAATACGGAGTATTTTCACAGGGATAATCAAGTGTGCAACATTATCCACCAGAAACTTGCACACAAGTACGGACTTCTGAATACCTTCCAGCCATATTACAAGTATCAACCGGCGCCCGTATTGGAAAATCACTCTATCAAATTATATTACTATAGGCCTGTTATGACTGACAGAATGGTGACGAATAATAGGCCAGACATAGTGGTGTATGATAAGAGAGCCAGAACAGCAATGCTGGTGGATATCGCCATACCGAATAATAACAACGTGCTGAACAAGTTCCAGGAGAAAAGTCCAAATACACAGACCTTGCTATTGAGATCAAGCAGATGTGGCACCTCGATAAAATAGATATTGTTCCTGTCATCGTATCCTCGACTGGTTTAATACCCAAAACTTTGCATGATAGCCTTAAGAAATTAGAATTGCATAAGAATACCTATATAGAAATGCAAAAGCTGTAATTCTTAATACATGTAGGATAGTTAGGAAATTTATGTCAAGTATATTGTTATCGAGCCTATTCCTTTGATTGCTAAATCTGGGAAAGGTAAATTATATCCAGCTAACAGCTGAGATAGTGCATAAGTCCACGATAATAAATAATAATATGAACATTGTTTTCCTCTATATAAACTTTAAATGAATCAAACTTTACATCTAAAAGCAATTGGAATTTTGCGATGTAACTGTCGTTTTATTAAAAAATATGGAATGACCAGTAGAAGTGATCGAAGTGAACAACAAAGATTGTTTGAATTGTAGAGGCATTTACTGAGATTTTCCAGTAGAATTCTGAATAATTTGATTTATTCATTAAAAATAAAGATTGTCATTGACATATTTGTCAATCCATTTCAGATTTTCTGATTTTTCACGTGAATTTAGAATGGTGATAACCTTGATTTTTTTAATATCTGCAAGATAATAAGATTATAAAAGGCAATTCCCAACGTAAAACTGTTTGTCCAATTGTTTGAAGAATTCAGGGAACGAATCATCAAACCATGCATATGTACGTACTCTTACTGATTTCAAAACACGTTTTAATTCTTTAATTAGGAATTGTTTAAATGAGCTAACAATCAGAGAGGATTTTTTTCGTTTTTTATGAAGAATTCGTTTAGTACACTTGATATTTTTTTCATTCACCAGAACTGTGTTTGAAGTAATCAATTTCAGATAGTATTATATTAGGATTGAAAAAGGATGGTGTACTTAGCTGTGAAGAGACTTATCCTGATTTCAAGAATTGTAATTTCTCTGCTATTAATAATTATTTGAATAACGTAAATTGGAACGTCGTTTTTCAAGCAGATAATCTTGATAAAGGCTTGGATTTTTTCTATAACATTTTAAGACAAAGCATTGACACATTCGTTCCAAAACTAGTATTTGGGACATCTCAGTATCCAGCATGGTTTTCATTGAAATTGAAGGATCTCATCAAACAGAAAGAAGTTGCTCATAAAAATTTCAAATTATCCGGTAAACCCGAAAACTACGGTAAATTTTCTGAATTGAGATCAAAGTGTAAGTTATTTACTGACAAATGCTTCAAAGATTATATAGATAGTGCTAAATCGTCGATCATTTCGGATCCCAAAAATATCTGGAGTTTTGTAAATCGTAGAAATGATAATAATTCTTTTCCCAATGTTATATATTTGAATGATATACAGGGTTCTTCATTTATCTCCGTCTTTCACTCCTAGTCATTCTGAATATATTCCTCGAGAAACTGGCAGTAGTGTTTGTTTAAATGTTTTCGAATGTTTGATGTAGTCATGAAGTGCTACAAAACGCTCACGATCTGGAACCCTAATTAAGTCCTGGAACTGACGGCATACCTAGTATTCTAGTTAAGTCTTGTGCTGAATCATTAGCTCCACCTTTCACATCATCATTTAATAGATCCTTGTAGGAAGGTTACTTTCCATTAGCATGGTAAACAAGTTTTGTAACCCCTGTTCACCAGTCTGATAGTAAGCAAGACATAAAAAATTACAGACCAATCACTATTTTGAGCGCTATACCAAAACTGTTTGAGAGCCTTGTTAATTTCAAAATTTCTTTTGCTTTTAGTCCGGCTGTCATTAGTGAACAGAATGGTTTCCTCAGGAGCAGAACAACTGTGACTAACTTAGTTCTTTTCGAAAATTCAATTGCAGTATTTATTCGCTCAAAGATACTGTGTATCGAAACGCGTCGAGCATTTGATAATATATTTTAGTAGAAATCATTGTTTACTTGTATTGGTTAGTTCTTTTCACTCAGTTCTTACTCGAGACGATTTAAGAGGGAAGTCAAGTGGATACTGTCTATACTGATTTGGTTAAAGCATTGGATAGAGTGAGCCATTCAATTTTGGATGCAAAGTTAGAATCAATGGGTTTTGTAGGCAAACTTTCGAGAAAATTTAAAAGCTATTAGAGGTCTCGTTGACGAATCTTTAGAAAAAAGTTTCAAATCTTTTCTAATATCTTCTGGTGTCCCACAGGGGAAGTCACTTGGGACCTTTGCTTTTTATTATATTTATAAATCTACTCTTAGCTGACGATTTGAAGATTTTCAAAATAATTCATTGCATTGATGATGCGATTGCACTACAATCAGATTTAGATAGAGTTGTCGAATGGTTTTCGAAAAACGGCTTTGAAATAAACATAATTAAATGGCAATGTATTTCTTTCACTAAAATTGAGGGTTTGAGGATTAGACTATATAATACTATGTTAAATAGGGTTTGTGTTGTGAGGGATCTGGGAGTTCTCATTGACTCAAAGGTGAGGTTAGGTCTCTCTGTTGAGCAGTGTTTTCCCGGCTATCCTGCGAAGTACCTTCATTTCGGTTGTCTCCAGTAGTCGCCTGGTTTTCGTTGTTTCTGGTCTAGCTTCTGCAGTGTATGTCATAATGGGCCTTACAGTTGCTTTGTAGATTCGTGCCTTGGCTTCAATTCCGATATGCTTATTGCGCCATATTGTGTCATTCAGACATCCTGCTACTCTTGTTGCTTTTGTTGCTTGCTCCCTTACCTACGCCTCGACATCTCCGTAGCCCGAAATCTCTATGCCGAGATATTTAAATTTCATTTCCTGCTGGATAGGTTCACCATCAACCTCAAGCTTGCATCTCAACGGTTTTCGATGTAGTCATGCATTTTGTTTTAGAGGCAGAAATTATCATATTAAACGATTTGGCTGTACGGTTGAACTGGTGTAGGAGGCGCTGTAAATCGTCTTCATTTTCTGCAATCAACACAGCGTCATCGGCGTAACACAGGATAGTTATCTCTTTGCCCCCATTTTGTAGCCCCTCATTCCTCTTACTTTTTTGATTATCTCGTCCATGATGATGTTGAACAGAAGGGGGCTTAACGAATATCCTTGACGAATACCACTTCTCTCTGGTATCTGTGTGGTAAGCTTCCCGTCTAATCTTGCCTGGATCTTGTTCGCAGTATATATATTTTCGATAGTCTTTATTATATTACGTGGGATTTGCCTGTTGTAGAGCAGATGTATAATGTCTGATAATTGGACCAGGTCGAAAGCTTTGAGCAAGTCAACAAAACACATAAATGCTGGCTTATTATATTCTATCGACTTTTCTGTTACTTGTCTTATGATAAATACGGCGTCGGTGCAAGATCTTCCAGATCTGAATCCTTGTTGTTCATCAGCAAAAGAGGTGAGGCTATTTATTTTGTTTGTTATACACTTCGTAGTAAGTTTCAGCGGGGTGCTCAACAGATTTATTCCTCTATAATTCGAAGGTACTTTCTTGTCTCCTTTCTAAAACATAAGAATAGTAGTGCTCGTCCGCCATTTATCTGGGATCCTGTGATGGTAAAGGATTTTTTGAATTAAAATTGTCAACTCTTGAGTAGGACATTGTCCGCCATACTTGAGTAATTCGTTGCTAATTCCGTCCTGTCCGGCACTTTTCCTATTCTTCAATTTTTGTAGGGCTATTTGTACGTCATCCACATTCACCTCAGCATCTTCGCTCACTATTATTTCCGGTGTACTTAGGTCTTCTTCTGTATCCTCTGTCGAATATAGATCAGTTAGGTACTCGATCCAGGTCTCGCTGGTTATATGCTTTGTTTCAACCAACTCATTTATTTCTTTCCGTTGTGATCGGATTAGTCTCCATATTTGTTTTTGTAGCCCGTAGAAGTCATTCTCCATGCTTTTGGAATAAGTTTCCCAGTACTGGTTTTTTAATTGAACGTAATAACGTTGTGGTCTCGTTTCGGATTTTTTGATATTCATGTGTTAAAGTTTTATTCGTATTATTCAATAGTTACTGCAGGTCTGTCTTGGAATATGCTTCAACGGTATGGTCACCTCATTACATAGAACAATCTCAGGAAATTGAAAGAGTTCAAAATAAACGCCTTCTTTATGCCTCATATAAAATGTCTATCCCTAGAAAAAAATTCTATGTCTCAGCTATGAGATCTAAAGCAAAATTTCAGAACTTTGGCGGACCGAAGAGTAATAGCTGAGTTTTTTTTGTACAAATGCTTGAATAATGAAATTGTCTGTCCTGATATTTTATATCAAATAGGTTTTCATGTACCTAGTAGAATCACAATATCTGAAAATCTGTTTGATGAACCTTCATACGAAATAATTTTTACGGCAATGTGCCAGTATGTCGAATATTGTGAGGTTCGGCAACAAATATATGAACGCAGACTGATGCTGTAATATTTCCCTTGGGGAATTGAAGGGAAGATTTAATTTGCTTAGTTTTTCTAGCTGAATGTAGTATGTACCTATATTATTCTGATTTCTCGTCCAGTAGTAGAATATCATTCACACTGTTATGATTTTATATTTTCAAGTGGTTGTAAAATGTTGTTTGTTTTAAAGGTTTGTACCGTAAATAAATCAAAATAAATCAAATCAAAGGATGAACTTTTTGAAACAAGATTAGCGTTATCCGATTTTCCCAATAAATCCCAAGAACTTCAAGTACAATGACAGAAATCCACGTTACTCATTTGCATATTCTAAAAATTTAACTAAAATTATCTAAATAAACCTGATTGTACGTCTTGGTCGTAGATTGAGGGCTTTCAATAACACCAGTCCATTCCAGGAAATAAACGCACCACCTCCATCATCCATTGCTCCTTGTCCTACATCCCAACTATCTAGATGTCCGGAAATTATAACTATTTTTTCTGGATTTTTCGATCCTTTGATTTCTGCTACAGTATTTCTGGATATTTTGACGTCCCCGAAATGTGCCTCCATCTTCAAATTTACTACAATTTTTTGGCCTCTCTTTTGTATTCTCTGTAGAAGATGAGCATCTTCTACGGTTAATGCAGCAACAGGAATTTGTGTAACATTTGGTTCGTAACTTTGCATACCCGTATGCGGTGAAGCAATTGAAAATGGTGTGATTGAACGAATTAAGGCAGCAACTGCTCCATATTTCGCTGCTGCCGAAGCAGCTTCGGAGCGATACACAACTGTTTCGCCATAAGTGGTGTATTCCGGTACGAACAGAACAATCTTGGATTTTGCCTGGAAATTAAACACTATTTGAGAGGAGGGTTCTCTAAACATCTGGATTGAAGTTATACATTCTGTCTAAATGGTTCCAGGAATTGGTCAAATTGAAACACAAAATATTTATTTTTCATCCAAATTTATTGTATCGCCTACAAAATAGGCCCCTTCCGAAATAATACAATTACACTAATCAATAATCGAATCATCAAAACATTTTTCAAACGCTTTTTTCGGAATCAACTTCAGTTTTCGCCGCCAATTTTCTTTTAGGTCTTCTATCGATTCAAAACGGTTAGGGTAGAGTCGGGTAGTCTCGGCCACATACGTAAAACTCAGGCTTCAAAAAGAACCCTAAGAAAAGAGATCTATTTTCAATCTATATAATGAACAAAACATATTGTCTCAATACTAATGAAATAAGAAACAAAAATTCTCATTTTTACATCTGTAATGAAGTTTAAAGGCACTGTCAAATATTTGTCACAATCACGCAGCAGGTGGCTGCGTGCGGCCATTTGTTGGTGGTTGTGATGTCTCAGTAGTGGTCGACTGCTGGGCGCAACTGGTGGATGGTTGCTGGGTAGAAATAATTAATGGCTGTTGGATGTCGATAGTGGATGGCTGCGGATTGAAACTTTTGAATGATTTTGATCTTATGCTAGTTGATGGCTGCTCAGAAGTCTCATTCAAAACTGGTTCCTCTTGGATATTGGTCACTGATGATAGCAAAAAAATATGACTATGTCGATTTGCAAACATCACAATAGTAGAAAAAAGACGATGGACCAATGTCCACACATTCTTCATGAACTCATTTTTTGCACTTGTGACACTGAATCCAGCCTTCGTCGAAGGTTTCCCCACTAATGATGCATTCTGTATTATGATTTGATTCTTCCCTAGTTAAACTCTGGATATTCTTTCTCGATCTCATTTGACTGATTGTTGCTTTTGTGCTATCAATTGCAGCCTTGGATTTATTGGCTACAGCCTTGTTTGCTACCAGTGCATCTTTAAATGGAGAGGATATCAGAATCTCACTTTTTTTGGGTGTTTCGAGAACGGGCTGCAAGACGCTTCCTCGAGGCGTTAGGGTGGAGGGGCAATTTTTGAAGTAATGCTTTCAATTCAGGAGATGCAACAGGCTCTGCACTATTTTTCGCAGCAGGTGGTTGCGTGCGGCCACTTGTAGATGGTTGTGATGTGGTAGTGGTCGACTGCTGGGCGTAACTGGTGGATGGTTGCTGGGTAGAAATAATTGATGGCTATTGGATGTCGCTAGTGGATGGCTGCGGATTGAAACTTTTGAATAATTTTGATCTTATGCTGGTTGATGGCTGCTCAGAAGTCACATCCAAAACTGGTTCCTCTTGGATATTGGTCATTGATGATGGCATAAAATCCAAATCAGTAAAAATCTCCCTATTGAATGGATAAATTCCGGTGTATTTGAACCCATTTTGTGCTATTTCTAGTCTAGCTGACCTAGTGAAAGCCGAATTGACAAGGGAAGCGATGTCATAGTATGAAATTCTCGCTCCTGGGTTTTGTCCCATCCACATAGCACTTGCTTAACTGAATGCAGACTTGAACGGCTTGAAAAATAATCGGTCTAACGATTACACTTTGTGAATTGTGTGTGGGGGTGTGCTGATCATATGGATGTGATTAGGACGAGCAAAATCTATCAATGCCAATTCTTTATGGCTCCCATGTCCATTGAGAATCAGGAGAGCAGGGTGTTCCCTCGAAGGCTGTATATGCTGTTTGAAGTGCTGGAGCCACTTCAGGAATATCTCAGCACATCCATTCACTTTCATGTTGAATAGTTTTACTTTCCGGTGGAGCTACAATCATTAATCTTTCTCCATCTGTTTTCTCGGGAAGATGAAAAGACTGGTCACAAAGTGACCAGTCACACTCATAGCAAACATCACTGTGATATTTTGTCCCCTCTCACCAGATGTCAATTTGCCTACTTGCTTTTTTCCCTTAGTAGAAATAACTTTCCCATTTTTATGCACCGTCGAGACTCCCATTTCATCAGCATTGTAAATTTTCGAAGCTGGAAAACTATATTTTTCCTGAAGCTGGAACAGCTGATTATAAAAACGATCTACTTGAGGTTTATTGAACCCAACGGCTCTCGCGATACTGGTTGGCTCTGGAGTTCTGAAAGAAATATCTGGGAATCTTTTCGAAAAGCTGTAGTAAAAATCTTTTCCTGTAATTTTTTTCCCCTTGTTGAATCTATGAGGAATTTTTTGTTGCTCTGCGAATTGGAAAGCCAGTTTCAAAAATTCCGCTTTCGTAAGTGGCATTAGCCGATTATCTAGATCGATACTATGTTCATGAAGTTGCTGAGCTTGATCGTTGGAAAATGTGTGATCCAACCTCCCCAATTTCGGCTTGAACTCAGATTCTTCTCCACCTATAGCTTTTATTTTATCCTGGAGCGTACTTCTTGGAACACCATACCGTTCAGCAGCTCTTCTTATAGTTAGATTTCTCTCCTGAACACTCCGGATCGCTGTTTTCATAGTATTCTCATCCCAACTTCCTCTAGTTGTTTTTCTTTCCTTGAATTTTGGCATTTTCTGTGAAGAAAACATCAGATTTTCACTTACTTCTTCCCTATTGCAGTACAAAAGCGACTTTAACAAAAAGATCAGTAGACGACTTGACATGACAGAGCAACTGGGATTCATAATTTCACTATTTCATTCATACAATCCATAAATTCACCATTCATGAAATGGCCGGAGCTACCCGACAAACAAGTGTCCGATTCTACCCGACCGATTCGATCCTATGATGTCATGTCTATCGCCAATATCAATATGAACAGCTTCAAATATTCAACATATTTTTGAACCATAATGAAAACCTTTCTGAATTAGTGAAATGCCATGGTAAGATACTTACATTGTACAGAAGAAACTGTATTTGAGAAGTGTGCGGCACAGACAAAAGAACCGACACTAGTATATAATCGACTGTCACGCGTTTTTCACTGAACTAGCACGGCTTATAGACTTGCACGTAATGCTATATGTTGCTGCCGTTATTTTGACGTGGCGCCTGTTAATGTATGTCTGCGGGATATTCTGGAACTAGCTTTGGCTGGGGGTTCCCGCCGGCCGGGCTACCCGACGGAGCCATATCAGGTGAACACGGTACTTGTTAGATGGCAATTGTTGAATTTTTGGCCAGGAATTCTTTCGCAATGATAGCCTCATGAGACGGTGCATTATTGTAGTGCAAGATCCATGAGTTTTCTTTCCACAAATCTAGACTTTTTCGACGAATTTGTTCTCTCAAATGCCGCATAGTGCTCAGGTAATATTCTTTATTTACCGTCTGACCTTCTGGCAAGAATTTCGAGTGTTCAACACCGCGATAATCAAATAAAATAGTCAATATTACCTTGACTTTTGATCGACTTTGACGTGTTTTTTTTTTGTTTCGGTTCAGTTAGGCGCCCCTCCGAAGCTTGTTGACTGGTTTGCATGTCAAACCCATAAACCCATGTCTCATCACTAGTTACAATGCGTGTTATTAATGTAATGTGGGGTAGGAATTGACTCGTTCTAGCATGTCTTCAGCAACTTCTACGCGATTCAATTTTTGAAGAAAATTTAGGTCTCTTGGAACTCGTCTAGCGGCAACGCGTTTCATGCCCAAACAATCGTTTAAAATGATTCCTGTGGAACAGAAAGTTTATTACCCATTTTTCCCAAACTTGAATGACGATTTTCAATTACCATTTTCTTCATTATATCGATGTTAACTTCAGTTGAAGATGTTGATAACCGACCAGAAAGAGACAAATTTTTCATCACATCTCGCTGTTGAATGCACTGTACCATTCACATGCACGTGCTTTTGATGAAGTCGATTCACCGTAAGCCTTTCAGCGATTAGGCACACATTTGCAATATGAAATTTGAGACAAATTCTTTGTTCGATATTTTATCCATTATAAAAATCGCAAAACACACTTGTGAGAACTCACAAAATCGAGCACTGTAAACAAACTGACAGATCGCGTTTAAACTCCGCACGAAACAGTTTTGCCAACTGAGCAACAACAAAAATTTTGAAAATCGGTTTGAGCAGATTTCTTGCATAATGAATTCCTGGTAGTGTTTTGACAGAATGTATGTTATCACTAGGAGATAATGATATACGATATACTGAATATAATCGACTCTTAGCGATATCCCTTCTGCTAGCGAAACGCGCATCAATATGTTTTGAAAAAATGTTTCAGTGGGGTGTTTTAACTCTCTAATATAGATAAGTTGTCCAATTTTTTTACTAACTGTCTTCATGTACACATGTCACCTCATGGAACATCGAAATTTGAACCTCTTATTCATGTGAATTATAGTTCACTAACTCTACTTTCAGAATATTTTTATTCCAGTTATGAAAAAATATATGAAATGTTTCAACCACGACAATCAATGATATAGTTGTATTTATCAGCGTTAAATAAATAATCATGTTTAGTGTCACTGAACAATTGTAATTGAAGCCGTTGATTTAATTTATAAATAATGATTAGTCACGATAAATTAAAACGATATTCACGATTGATACAAGCTGTCTGTGTTTCTTATTTCAAGTGCTTTATTCTATTATTTTCTATACAGGGCTATTTTTCCTCATGATGAACTAGTAAAAACATGTGACACAATAAAGCTGCTCTAGTATACCGATAATTTGTTATCAAGGTTCTATGTGAAATCTCATTGAAATTTGAAATGTGAAATCGGTTTATAACCTTTACTACTTGTTACTTGATCATCATGATTGAAACACAAATATTGGATCTACTGTGTTTTACTAACAAAAATTATTACATCTTAACTCAGAATTTATAATTTTTGGTATAAACGTAGTAAACTGCAGTTTGAAACTGACGTTCATCGTCAGACATAAAACTACATAGAAAGTACAGAGGTATATAAAGTCTTGTAGCAGCAAGAGATAATTGATATTCAATGAAAAGTTATTTAAAAATATCGAATATTTGGGATATACCTAAGTAGGCCTTGTCGTTCAAGATTAGAATGTTGAAGATTTCTATAGGTTAAAGGAGTTTTATAGGGAAAGTTGGTAATGTGGCCCCCTACTTTGTTTTTCAAGCCGCATGTAAAAAATACAAGACTAAGAAGTATGGGAAACACTTTAAAGTAGTCTTTATCAACTTACATATGCATGTCTTTCAATAAAATAAACGAAATTGAAATTGAAATTGAAAAATAAGAAACATGTATTATAAAAAATCAAATTTGGCAATTTGAGATCAGGTGAGGATTATATGGTACCCTGGGGCCATATTAAATGTATGAGCGTATTCACAACCTAACGGCAAAAATCGCAGATATAATATTCGCCTTCAAGATCTGCGCAGGCTGTATGATCCCATAAATATATATATATATATATATATATATATATATATATATATATATATATATATATATATAACTTGGAAATGACGTTATCGTATGCTTACCCTTTCACTTTGGGATTCAAGTTCATCAAAACTTGTTACAACCAAAACTTCTGCTGTGATACCCTCTGGAGGTGTTCCAATGCTCAAACCTAAACCCAAAAGAGGAAGATTTTGCCTTCTAGGTTGAAGTAACGTTGCAGATTCTTCCCCTCTGTAAAAAACAAGACAAGAAAATATTGGACTTCCAGAAGAAGTATTTAGACGAAAATAGGAATCATTTTCAAATATTTACAAGTTGAAGTCCGTACACCTTCTTAAGGTAGCAATTCCTCAGCTGAAATTTAGAAGATTCGTCAAATAACTGTTTACTTAGGGCTCTCTTTTTTGTTAAAAGTTTGACAAAAAAGTGGTTTCTATTTTCCTCTCCGTATACGATATAAGCAATCAATTCAAAAAATTTTGCAGAAATACCTAGTTTAACAAGACTTTTATATTTTAAGAATTTTCATGTCATCATCCATCATTACCCCTTCTCGTTTTCTTACCAGAACTTCTTCGGAAATTTTACGATAAAATAACAAGTTTGTCAAGCATCGTCTTAGTAGAAATCTCTTTTGTCTTTGTCTTTTGTATTTTTGTCGAAAGGTAAATATATTTTGAGAATTAAAAAATTGTATAACAAAAAAAAAAACTTGTTTCTTTTCATGAATTATCCGGCCATAACTAAAATTTTGGAGAATGATCCTAGCTATTTAGAAGAGGATGTTGTGTTTCAGCAGGATGGTGCCCCCTCGCATTTTGCACTTCCTGTTCGATAATATCTAGATCGAGAATTTCCTGATCGATGGATCGGAAGAAGAGGTCATACACGTTCTACCGACTTGTCACCATTGGATTTTTTATGGGGCCACTTAAAGAGTCAAATTTATAAAACTGATCAAGCAGAGTTGGTGGATTTACGACAACGGATTGAAGTCTAGTACAATCGTATAACCCCTGACATGCTACGTAATGTCCGTGATCGTTTCGAGCAAAATCTATGTTTGTGTGTGGAAGTTGGCGGCGAACATTTTGAACATTTGTTCGATTGATACCGAATTGACCTATAAAATGTATCAAGTATAATAAATTCAATTGTTTTTTGAATTTTTGAATTTTCAATTTTTCCCTACTCTCCAATATGTGGGTAATTCTATGAATAACCTCTATTATTTGAAAACCAAACAAACGTGCTTTGAATCTCATCCAAAATCAGCAGACCTTGCAAACGCTGTATCGCTCTCTACTAATTCACCCTGTATCTTCATCACAATGCAGATGAGGCAAAAATTTTGTCGACAATATTCTAGAAATTCTACAACCTTTCGAATGAGGTAATACTCAAACTAACTGATTAATTCGAAGATTTGAGGAGTTGACACCCTCAGCCTGTATCTTCTTCCGAAGATCAAAATTCAAAAATAAAATTACTACACATTTGTGTTGAGAATCAAAAGAGCTTTCGAATGAAGTATCACTCGACCTATCTCCTCTATTAAAAAAATTAAGTTTTGTGCACCCCTGGTTAGGGTTGATGTAAAATAAAATCACTGTGTGTTAAAAGATGACCCCCTTCAGACAAACATTGACTTATTTCTGCTGTTTGTCCAAAAACGAATAGTTTAGCAGTTATTGAGCCTTTTTCGTTTTAGTTGCCCCACCCGGTATGTGTTACTGAGCACAAAACTCGAGAAGGCTGGAGGAATTCTGCAAATTTTTTTGCTAAATATTCGTTTAAGTCCGAGGAAGGTTCTTATCAAGAAAAATTGGAAAATTTGACGACAAAGTTGTACAATTTTGGGAAAAATTGAAAAAGGGGAACCATGACTGTAAATCACGATTTAAACCTTGTAAATATTTGATTTTTTTCTTCGTTAAGGAAAAACTTTTAGGAATAAAAAATCGGGACAGTTACAAAAATGAATCGGAAAAAACTGCAGAAATCATTCTTGTATGAACTCTGTTAGTTATCAAAATTTGGAACAGAAAAAAAACACAAATTCGGACAAATTGCAAAAATTATATTAAACGTTAAAAACTTCGATAAATTTTTAGCAATGAAAAGTTCGCGGAGATACTGAAGATATGAAGGATTTATTTTAATAATGTTTTTTAATTTTTCTTTCAATTTGAGGAAACTGGAAGATTCGGTTAATAACCTTGGTATTTATCAAAATTCTGACAGGGAAACGTTTTACCAATACGATTCAAATTTATTGTGAAAATACTTATCACTTGATACACGTGAGATCTTTCTATTGCCACACTTAAGTTTTTAGATGAAATAAAGTTTGAGATTAAAGTTTATTGTTGCTTTGTTGATGGTTAATGTTCCCATTGTTTCAAAAAGTTGATGAATTAAAATGATCAAATTTACTCGAGTAATATACGTTTCATTATAATTATGATTTATGACTTCTTCGAAGTGTATAAATATTCTTAAAGTTATAAAAATATTAAATTTTATAGAAGTAGGTGTAAAGAATTAATTAATCTTAATTTATGGAGATTTCAGAGATAAATGAAGAGGTAATAATTTTAAGCAACAAGTCTACCTATACGCACTGTTGATAATTTATTAATTATTTTTTCAACTGTTGATATTTTTGTAACTTTCAACTAGGAATAGAAAACAAGTTGAGAATGAGAGATACCGAAAAATCGAGCAATTATGAGGCAATATACATAAACAAATCTCTGCGAAGAAATTCAGAAACTTTCGCTCAATATTAAGATATGTATATATGAAAATCTTCGATTATTCAAGAGACTTAAATGAAAATTTTACCTGATCCAAGTTCTCACAGGTGCCTTTTCGCCATGAACATTTTCGAGATTCTTCTCTTTCGATTTTTCAAGCATATAGTCAATGGCATTTTCTAAGTTTTCTGTGCCGGCAAGTCTATTTCCAAATTTATCAACAAAATCTGCCAATTCGTTGTAAGTGGTACTTTTGAACCGACCTTTTACAGTTTCTTTTATGATTTTATTCACTATTGGTTGATAGGAAGCGATTTCATTCCTAAGAGCATCAGATAAATAACTTCCACAGTCAAAAACTTCATTGTCAATCACATTTGAACTTATAACTCCTATCAGGACTAATATAAAAGGTATTATAAGTAACATTATACATAAAATAATGAAGTTATTGTTCATCAGACGACTGGCAGTGGCAGAATGAATTGAAATGTGGAGTGTACAATCAATTATTAGATTATTTCATTCATCGCGATCTTCATCCTCGAACCCAACCGTCATAGATAATAGCTATTCGTAATATGCGGATTTTATGCAGTTCTAAACACTTCACAAACAAAAAGGAAACACTAATTACATTGTTATAGTTCTCTATATAGGAATATATATATATATATATATATATATATATATATATATATATATATATATATATATATATATATATATATATATATATATATATATATATATATATATATATATATATATATATATATATATATATATATATATATATATATATATATATATATATATATATATATACAGGGTGTTTCCGAATAAGATGTCATAAATGAAGGATGCGAATCCCTGAATGATTTGAGCAAGAAAGTTCGAAGAACCAATGGTCAAAAAATGCTTCGTTGCCGAGATACAGGGTGTTAAAGTTGAGAAAATTTTTCGATTTTCTCTCGATAAAACCTAGACTTCTCAAGATTTCGGGCTCAAATTTTCCACATAAGCTATTAAACACAATCTGAATCACCAGGTGAGGCCAAATTTTGGAACAGTATACAGGGTGATACTTTTTCATGGGCCATGTTCCATTTTTACCCTCGGAACTTTTTTTTGGTACGCCATTGGCACTAACAAAAAATAAAATCGAATAGATCATTCAATTTGAAATTTTTTTTGACTCTTGCATTTTGATCGTAACTATTACCGTTTCTGAGATATTAATTATTGAAAATAATCCAATAGTTTTCCCATATCGAAGCCATGGAGATATTATCTTAATAACTGATGCAATTTTTCAGGAATTGAGCTAAAATTTACATCAGATATCTCCTTATTGTATGTTTATAACAAAATGAGGCAGAAATTCCTGACAGTATACAGGGTGTTATTTTTTCACGTGCATTTTCCTCTTTTTGCCCCCTGAACTTTTTTGTGGTGCGCTACTGGTATATTCTGAAAACAGAATCAAACAGATTATTCAAAGTGAAAACTTTTCTGTTCCTTGTATTTTTCCGTATCTGCCACCATTTTCGAAAAATTAATCAACAACGCCCGAACAGGCTACCCTTTGCCTCCGTATATTTTTTCGGTGCATAACTGACGTTTTCGTAATCAGAAACGGAGTTTTCATTCAATTCGGATAATTTTGTGCTCATCTTGATCCTCATATCTTTCACCGTTTTGAATTGAAAATCATCAGAATTTATCGTGTCTTCCTCATATCAGAACACGTTGGTGATTTCAAAAGGCTTAGTAGGCTCTGATACAATTTTGCAAATGAAATCATAGAAAAAAACTTGACACTTCAATGATTGTAAGTTTTGTCATTCAGTTTGTTGTGCCTACATTTGAAACAGCTGTAAGTAGTAACCAATAATCTTTGAAATGGTTTTCACTGATGCAGAAATGGCCGATATACATTTCATGTACGGTGTGGCTGAAGGAAACGCAGTGCACGCAAGGCGTTTGTATCAAGAACGCTTCCCTAATCGAATCATTCCTGATAGGCGTACGTTTTCTGACATCCACAGAAGATTGAGAGAACGGGTACATTCAAACCGAATCATGACTTGATAGGGGCAAATCGGACAATAAGGACCCCGGAAATCGAAGAGGCAGTCCTAAATTGTATAGATGAGGATCCTCAGCTGAGTACAAGAAAAATTGGAAGAGAGTTGAATATCTCATTTGTATTGGTCTGGAAAATTCTCCATGATTTCTTGCTTTACCCATACCATATTCAACGCGTCCAAGCTCTACTACCCGCGATTTTCCTCTGCGACTCAATTTCTGCCGATGGTTCCTTCATAACATTGCTCATAATCCCTTTTCGATAGCGAAATCATCTTCACAGATGAGGCGTCCTTCTCGAGAAATGCAATCAGGAACTTTCATAACAATCACTATTGGACTGAAGAAAATCCCCATATGATTGAGGAATGTCACCATCAAGAACAATTTTCGGTTAATGTCTGGGTTGGAATAATTGGGGATTTCCTGATCGGGCCATTTTGTTGCCAGACAGGCTGAACGGAGCCTTATATCGCCACTTTCTAGAAGAGATTTTACCTGTGTTGCTAGAAGATGTGCCGCTGCAAACTAGAAATAGAATGTGGTTTATGCATGACGGAGCACCACCGCACTTCAGCATGGAAGCTAGAGAATATCTGAATATGACATTCAATAACCGCTGGATAGGGCGTGGTGGAACAGAAGCTTGGCCTCCAAGGTCGCCAGATTTAAACAGTTTGGATTTTTTTCTTTGGGGACATCTGAAAACTTTGGTTTATAGTTCTCCCGTGAATACACTTGAAGAATTGAGGAATAGAATTACAGCATCATGTGACGTCATCAGAAATACCCCAGGAATATTTCAGAGGGTGCGCACTAATATGCGGAGACGAGCAGAAGCATGTATTCTTTCAGGTGGAGGACATTTTCAACATCTTCTTTGATTTGTTCTGTTTGTTCAATTTTGTTTTCATCATTATGAGTTTTTGTTATTGAAATCATTCGCGATTATTTATGTTGTTTATTCATTTACTTCCGATTTATACACTCAATAAAACACATTTTTGAATTCGAATTCAATGATCAGGGAAATGATATCACCCTTTATACTTTCTCATAAATCCTACCAATCTAGTGGTGCAGATCTTAAAATGTGAACTTCGTTTGAAATTCGAGCTCAAGGTCTTCACAAATTGCCGAAATAACATGAAAAATATCTTCAAGCTTTCAATACGGAAGGGACTATACGATTACTTTTCTTGATTAATATCTCGAAAATGGTGGCAGATACGGAAAAATACAAGGAACAGAAAAGTTTTCACTTGGAATAATCTGTTTGATTCTGTTTTCAGAATATACCAGTAGCGCACCACAAAAAAGTTCAGGGGGCAAAAAGAGGAAAATGCACGAGAAAAAATAACACCCTGTATACTGTCAGGAATTTCTGCCTCATTTTGTTATAAACATACAATAAGGAGATATCTGATGTAAATTTTAGCTCAATTCCTGAAAAATTGCATCAGTTATTAAGATAATATCTCCATGGCTTCGATATGGGAAAACTATTGGATTATTTTCAATAATTAATATCTCAGAAACGGTGATAGTTACGATCAAAATGCAAGAGTCAAAAAAAATTTCAAATTGGATGATCTATTCGATTTTATTTTTTGTTAGTGCCAGTGGCGTACCAAAAAAAAGTTCCGAGGGTAAAAATGGAACATGGCCCATGAAAAAGTATCACCCTGTATACTGTTCCAAAATTTGGCCTCACCTGGTGATTCAGATTGTGTTTAATAGCTTATGTGGAAAATTTGAGCCCGAAATCTTGAGAAGTCTAGGTTTTATCGAGAGAAAATCGAAAAATTTTCTCAACTTTAACACCCTGTATCTCGGCAACGAAGCATTTTTTGACCATTGGTTCTTCGAACTTTCTTGCTCAAATCATTCAGGGATTCGCATCCTTCATTTATGACATCTTATTCGGAAACACCCTGTATATAATTTAATAGAAGAGGGAGATGTAATAGAAGTTCAACGTGATGTCCAGTTTATAAATCACCCCAAATCGTGAATTTCCACCTCAACCGCTAGAAGGTGTACTTGTGTTCGATATTGTGCTTGCAAAATTTTGAACTAAACACTGAATGGCGAATGGCAATATTGAAATTAGTTTACTCAATTTAAAATGAAAATTGACAGAGATCGATTAACTTTCTCTGTTACGTACATTCCTCTACGTAATATAGCTTCAGTTCTACCTAATAACTCTGGAACGCCTGAATCCCGATTATCTTATCATCTGACAGATAAAATAATTACACACTGACTCATTCAAAATATATTTACATTTATGTTTCTATTTCAATTATTCAGGGTATAACAAAGTACATTCAGTCAAGATTCCAGAGTGAATTGTAAACAGGAGCTGTATTCTTGGATTTTTCTGCAGAATATGTTACAGGTGGATAGATGGTCTGATCAATAAACTGTATGAGGTTGTTGAATTCATTAAACAGAACACAGAATAGACCCTAATGAGAAAGACAAACTCAGTGCCCCGACATAGGAAACAATATTGCCACCTCTGCATAGAAACTAGCGCTGCGCGTGCCATTATGGAGGACTAAACCGCATGGCGCCCTATTTGAATTCTAGATTTCCCACGATCGAATTTAACTTGACGGAAATGTGGTATTTGAAATAGTCTAATCGATGCAGATTATTTCTGCCCCAGTTAGACTGTTCAAAAATTAAGAAAATAATTAGTATTTTTACAATAACACTTTTATTTTGAAATAAAAAAACTCTTAAACTATATATACAGAAGTAAAATAAATTCTTAAGATAACACAGAAAATAGGAACATTCTAACATTCAAAATAAAAAAGGAATCTGGAATATTGTTGTCAGCCACTAATATTGGTTCTCCATTGCTACCATTGGTCCCCCGTTGTGGGTAAACTGCCTTCACTGCCATTTATATGACTCTACACTGCTTCCGAAAATAGCAAAAAACGCAGTAGTGTCTCGAAAAGTTTTATTGAAATCAATTTGAGATCACTTAAAATTGTTGAACATTGTAAAAATACGCAATTTCATTAATATTCTTGGATATCTTGGAATTATAACAATGTATATATCACAAAACAAACATGAATTATAAATAACAAAAAGAATGTAAGGTGTAAAGGACCCAAAAAATTCAATTTGGTCACAGATCAATTTTTTTTTCCATGAGTGTAAAAGGTGCATGGAGGAAAAGAAATAATATCACGGACTAGAAAACATGTTTGTAAATTATTAAAGGGTGTAAAAGTCCAGACAAAACAACGTGTGTAGTACCATCGATTGTATAAGATCGATGGTAAATAAATAACACGCACATAGTAGAGTGTAGATAACCCGCTCTTTAAAGTCACAATAAACACCTATAAATGAACCACCAAAGATTGATGCCCTACTAATTTCTAAACCTTTTGGGTTTTTTCAGTCCCAGAAGTCACACTTTGAATCTCAAAGCAAGATTTTCCTGATGCCCCTGACTATTCAAGAAAAAGTGAAGTTTATTGTAAATGTTTTCTAAGAATTGAGAAACTTTTACTGAAGGATAAGTTAACTTAAACTTATTATCACGAAATTCCTTGAATGTAATAAAAGTGTGTTGTTGTTGGGGCACTTCGCAAAAAAGTTCTTAATTACATTCTTGACATTCTGGGACTGTAATTTTTCGCAAAAGGTATCCTGCCACATAATAGGTAGCGTAATTGTCAGTTATAGGAGTTGGTAGATTTCCAAAGATCTCATTTTATTCTTCTTGAACTGAAGGTTCTGAATCAGCAGAATGAGTATGAATAAGTATGTTTTGAGAGCTAGTCTGTAAAAGAAACCAATCATTCAAATTCTCACAATCATCTCTTTTACAATTTCCATTAATAATGAGCGATGTTAAGCCATTTATGATAGAAGTTTTTAAAGCAGCAATAAATTGGTGGCAAGTAGGGTTAGGTTAGATTGTTCCCTACACCATGCTCTCTAATTATACAAAATACATTTTCTGAAGAATCCTGGTGGAAAGACCGTAATGAAAAAAAACTTGAACCCTTTGTATCTCGAAAAAAGGCTTCCTCGCCATTTACAGGGGTCCACTCCTATGGCATAGTCCTTTTCAGCAGAACGCCAAAGGGGTGAACCTCAAAATCAAAAAGAAAACCGATAAGAATTGGATATAATCCAATTTAGGTACCGTAGAATCATTAAAAGCTCAAGCTGCACAAAGTAACAGCTAAAACTTCACAAATTCAATTTACTTACCATAAATGTTTAAGAGAATTACTAAACTTGATTCGAAGACACAAGCAACTGAAACACCTGAAAAGAAAATGATTTTGGGAGCGCAACTAGCAAAAATAAAAAGGTTTAGCGGAAAACACAAAACATTGACATTGACAGAAATTAGACAATTGACAATCCATTTATCGGCGATTAAAGTTTGATTGACAGAGTTTGACACGTGGTTGAATTAGTACCATCTATATGTATTATGGGGGACTAGATAGAAAGGTGAGGGGTCGTGAGAGGGTGTTGAATGTTTTGGTCGGTAACTCGGCCTTCTCAATGGATCTTTTCTCAGATTAAAACTATTAAGCTGATCGAGAGTATCTTGTTAGACCGAAGGCTTCATATTTTCGTTGAGGGTAAAAGTAACCGTTTTTGGACTTTTAATGGAGATCTGTTCTTGCATCGTCATTATCAAATTTATATATGAGTGATATTCCTACAATTTCTTCTAATAAGTTCATTTACTTCGATGATATTGCTCTATATTTTCGTTACGATAACTTCGAGTATCTTGTTAGACCGAAGGCTTCATATTTTCGTTCGGGGTTAGAGTACCCGTTTTTGGACTCTTAATGGAGGTCTGTTCTTGCATCTTTATTATTAAATTTATATATGAGTGATATTCCTACTATTTCTTCTAATAAGTTCATTTACTTCGAAGATATTGCTCTATCTTCTTGTCACGATAACTTCGAAACTATTGAACAAAATGTTACTGCTTATCTGGAAATTTTGAACAAGTTCTTCAGAGAGAGTTGTCTATGCTCTAATCCTTCGAAAACTGCAGTATCTTATTTTCATCTGAATAATCATCGGAAGGGTAAAGAATTGAGGGTATTTTTTAATGATTGTCTATTGAATCTTAACTTCCATCCAAATAGGTTGGTGTCACACTTGACTGTCTGCCTGAATGGTGCTCATGTGCATAGAATTGATTTACAATTGAGTTATGCCATGAGAATCATAGGACATACCATTAGCTCAACTCCAAATTTTCTGGCTAAATGTCGTCTGCAATATAATTCCTTCACATATACACAGATAATCAATATTGAAAAGAAGTTGAGAGAAGTATCACTCTCTTCCGAAACTTTTTCCAATCACCCAGAAACTTCGGAGCCCACTTGTTTTGAAATTGAAATTTCGGTAACCGATTTGGTTGATAGGGTTTTTGTACATTCCTTGCGATGTATTAGCTCTTCGAATGCAATGAAATTGTTGTTTTTAATAAGCTCTTCATACAACATTCTACTTAAAAGGTTCCTGGTTTTCACCTAAGAAGAAAGATTTGAATCGTTTAAGAACAGGTCATGGGCGTTATAATATGCTTTTCAAATGGAACCATGTAGATAGTCCAAATTGCGAGAGTGGTGAGGCTGAGGAAACTCAATCAATCAATCAATCATTTCATTTATTTGTTCCCTATAAACCTAAATTATTGTAGAATACGTCACCATAAACATAAAATACATCGAAACAAACAGTGTAAACAGAATAAAGACCTAACAATAAGAGACGAAATCAGCTGAGACAAATATTGTCCGCTAAATACTCCTGGAGAGTGTAGTATGGTGTCCGCCTAAGAAAAGTATTCAATCTTCTTCTCAATTTATTTTGTGGCAACCCTCGTGCCTCCTGTGTAATGAGATTATAAATTTTCACCAAAGTATAAACAGAGTTGTTCTGAAAGTAAGTATACTTGGATCTGGGTAGCCTCATATCGTTCTTAACTCTCGTGTTATGCTCATTTTCACGCTTAGTTTCCACAAACAGGTCTCTATTATTAACTATGAACATAATTGCTTCATAAATTTACAGACTCACAACAAGTAGATTTTTCCACAAAGTCAGCTCTGCATGACTGTGTTTTGCTCAGCTCAAGAATCCCACGAATACATCTCTTCTGCAACAAAAGGAGCCTCAAGATATCCGATGAATTTCCCCATAAAACTATCCCGTATCTCAGCCTACTATCAATATATGCATTGTATGTGAGGTAAATGCTGTGGAGACATTCACAATTCCGGACAGTGTTCTTAGTGAATACACACATCTGGCCATATCATTTGCAAGTTGGTCTATATGATCACCCCAATCTAGTCGATAGTCAACCGAAACACCCCGGAACTTAAGGCTATTAGATGAAACCATGGCAGTCTTATATCCATGAGATATGGGTGTGTATTCTTTTTCATATACAAACCTGACAAGTTTGGTCTTTTGACTGTTCATTTTCAATTCATTTTGAGAAAACCAGGCATCAAGATCGACAAGCACATCGTCCACTACCGAATTCAGAGAAACCGGATCGGCGAGCACCAGAGAAGTGTCATCTGCAAATTGGACCATGAATTCAGTTGTACAACTAGGTAAGTCATTGGTATAAATCAGGTAAAGAAGGGGACCGAAAACCGATCCCTGTGGCACCCCCTATCAGTAGCCAACATAGTTGACTGCAGTGTCTTCCCAGTCGTAGGCTCTTTTTCAGCAACACATTGAGATCTTCCTGATAAATAACTATCTCATATCTAGATTTCGTGATGGTTTTTGAATATATACTTTTGTACGGACTAGTTGTTGAAGTATAAGCAAAGATGCGAAACAGTGTTTTTCCTCAGGTTTTTCTCCCTGTTCTCTTGAAAAATATAAGAAGAAACAAGGCGAGGTTCATCCGATTATACTCTTTTTCTTGAGCGCACTTTTTAGGGGCGAACGTGGGAATTATAGCGTGTTCAGAATTGTTATCCTTTCAACATATTACACCTTTTCCCGATTGTGTTTTTAACTCACATAAGACACACTATTTTTCAATATGTAATTCTTTCTTCTTTCATTCGAATACATTTTATCCTACTGCACAACCGGCGGCATTTGAAAATGATGAATTTTACATTTTCCCATAAAAGAATTCAGACAAGTTAAAGTTACTGATTTTGCTGGCCAATTCTTAGTTTTTCTGTTCTGATTCATCTATTGAGAAATTACTGTATTAAAAATCATTCAATTAAAAGAACCTCAAGTTGAAATGGAGACTGTTGAGTAATGAGATTTTCGTTAGGAGAGTCATCAAAATCATTTTTTCGAAAAGTAATAAATTCACAATCACAACCAATCGATGGATTGAATAACTTATTTTTGGTGTTCTTTATGAATAACTTCTGTCAAGTAGAGATTGTTACTGAATACCCTATTCTCAATGTTATCCATGAAGATTTCTGCTAGTAAAGGACTGAGAGGATTACCCATTATTAAGCCGCTGTTGCCCATGAAATTTACATTAGCAATGATGAATTGCTCCCTGATAAAAGTCTTCAAATGTGTTAACCCTTATTGCAATAAATTTAATTTGTATTGTTTTCGTCTTGTATCTTGTTGGGTAATACAACATATTTGTAATTTGCTCACTGCTATTATAACATATTTGTAGTAATGAGGAAAAATATTGAATGTGATATTAACATATTTTAGCTATATTCAACTAACCTAAGTTCCAGAAAAATAGTGAGCATCTTTATTAATTATAGCAATTAGTAGATTCACACAAAATGAATCAATGTTCACATCCCGTATATTAGGAGGAAAAAAAAAGAACACTCAAATAATGGTTTTCTTGTTCTTCTATCGAACTCGAAAATATATTTGAATATATATCACCCACTTCGTGATTACCTAGAACCACGAAATTTGGCAACAAACAAGCAGTGAGTGTAGGTAATTCTTGTCTGAAGAAATTTCACAAAGATTTCTTAACTGATACTGAAATAACACAACAGCCAACTTCGATAGTACGTTTTCCTTATTTAGTTAGCAGAAACAAATTTGGTTCAATTTTGATAAGTTATTCATGAATTCTACGAGGCTCGACACATAAGTCGGCAATTACCGAACTGACAAGTTCAGACACAATTTGCACCATAAATAGTGTTTAATTGCAGAAATATAAAATTCCACAAGACGGGAAGTTTACGCACTTGAAAATTTATGTTACTTTGCATAAATTCCGTACTATCACTAACATTTTGATATGTGGTAATAGCTCAAAGCGGTAATACTATTCAATAATAAGTTTATGGGCACTCATTTGATATTGACTGAATTAGATGTCATTATAAATTGGTAACATTTCTATCTTTACTCAGTACCAAATAATACTTGAAAATCGATTTCAGAAATAGACAACAAACAAATTTTATATAACTATATCACCAGTAATGAATTATCGGAAGCACATAACGATGCTATTACGTTTCATAGAAGTTGCATTCGAAGTCGGAGGTAAAAATGTTTGCTGCAGATTCGCAGTGCTACACAAAGATTATTCTAATCCTTTTCTTCTACGACTTTGTTAACCTACAGCTAGCAAAGTCCTCAAGAGAGAATTTCAAGAGAGCTAAAATAAACACTGGGGGTTTGATGCCAGAGAATTATTACAAGCAGCATCTTTCTTCGCTTTCAATAGTACAAATTATTCAATAAACAGAAAATTTCCAGATCAAATGTTTTCACAATAGATAGTGAAAACACAAATCCATATTCATACTGAAGTAACTATAGTAAAAAATGCACTGAACCGAAAGATATTACATACATAATTTTTAATTGCGATATCTCAGGAACCTTTAGCATAAAAAGTCAATCTATAAATAAAAATCAATCGCCAATTGTTAGAAAAACTTCAAAACGGCGATACCTTTTTGGTTAATTCTTGTTCGTTGTGTTCGTGATTGTTAGGATAATCTTTATTATTATTGTTTTAACCAATTATTAAGAGTCAAGGCAAATTTGCCTATTATGACTCAAATACAAAAAAAAACAATGGTGCATATTCTAAAAGTTATACAAATCAAAACAATATTGGAAGTGTTGGCGCATGAAAAAAAATAACTAATAGTTAACTTAATGAATTAATGAATACAAAAAATTTTTTTTTCCTATATAAGAAAGAGAAAACAAAAATATATGAGAAGTTTGTTATTAATCGGTCAACCACTCGTCGAGGGAATTCTTGAAAGCGTTGATAGTAGAAGCTTCAACGACACTGTTTGGCAACGAGTTCTATCTGGAGAATACCCGGTTCGGAAGAAAGCTCTGGCGCTGAGTAGTTTTGAAATTTCCCTTATGCAGTTTGAAGTTGTGACCTCTTAGGTGTCTATTCTGATTTAGGGGAAAGATATTTGAGAGGTCGCAGGTGAATAGAGATTGCAGTTATCGGAAAGTAATTATGAGGTCTCCCCGGAGACGGCGTTTCTCAAAAGAATTTTTTAGTCTCTCTGTATAAGCGGCCATAGGGAATTCTTGTCACTCTTCTTTGGATTGGCTCCAGTAGATCCACATCACTACTCAAAGCAGGGGACCAAACCGGTCCAGCGAATTCCATTATAGTTCGACATAAATTTTATAGAGTAAAGCACAAGTTTTTGGTTTACAACGCCTAAAAGATCTTTCGAGTAGGTAGGTAAGACGGGAAGCTTTGGTGAACACATTCCGAATATGTTCACACCACGTTAAGTCATCTGTAACATTTACACCAAGATCAAGCTGCCTTCGGGTGCTGTCGAGATTCTTTCCATTCAGGTAATATTTCAGGTGGGAGTTGTTTTTACCAATATGGAGGATTTTGCACTGAGTGGTATTAGCAAGTCAGAACACCATAGCGATGAAAAGTCTAGATCTTGTTGAAGAGTGTTCGAACTAAGGGAAGGAACATTATAGATATTGGTATCATCCGCGAAGATAGAGTAAGTGGAAGAAAGAAGTGATGGAAGATTGCGTCTATGGTGGGCAGATTTAGGAACTAGCTCTTGTCAGGAAGGATTATTCATTGATCTACGGATTTTTGAATAATTCTTCTTGTCTCAAGTTTACATATGTAGTCTCCTCCCGAAGTTTATCGTGTAAGATATTTGTCTGATTCTGTAGGTATTTGAAACTGAGTTGGACACTTCGGGAATGATTATTATTTCCTGATCCTGTGGAATATCGATTAAATCGATATTCCATAGCCGCCATTACAGAATATTACGCAAAATCTAAATTTTGACGATATAATCGCCTTTTCGGACGCTCTCATAACATAAAATATTGAGTGTTATATATACACACAACCAAATTTATATGGAATCAGCCGATATTTTAAATATTACCGTAGGGATTTTGGAAACTACAGGATTGTTAGAATTGATCTTTTTCGAGATATTTCAATTGAAAAAAGAAATAAATTAAGGTTCATTCTGAGAAAGAAACAAATGAAAGAAAATATAAGACTCTTTCCGCTTGTAGTAAAAAAAATTGTTTTCTCACGAAGTAGGTGTTTTTTCTCGACCTCAGTAGCTTTTACTACCTCTTCGTGCCCTGATACAAGCCTGAATTCGTCTAAACATGCTTTGGATTAGGTTTTCGTCTGATCTGATATTCTGCCACTCTTCTGTGGCGGCTTGGATGAGCTGTTGTGGGGTTCTTGGATTATCCTGGCGCGATATAGTTTTCCTTTTGAGATTAACCCATAAATGTTCAAAAGGATTTAGGTCTGGAGAGCAAGTTGGCCAATCCAAAATAGCGATTTCCTCTGTTTCAAGATAATGTTGCGCGAGGTTGCTGGTATGCGGAGGAGTAAAATCTTGCATAAAAGTGAAATTCTCAACGTGGGCACCTCGCCAGAGTCTCACTATGGGCTCCACCACTAGGTCCACGTGATTTCTAGCCGTTACACTAGCAGGAAATGAAATCAAATCTGTTTTACCTCTCAGCATAATGCAACAACAAAACATCACATTGCCCCCTTGGTATTTCGGAATTTGTCTTGCTGGTCGGAGTCTAGGTTGTCTTCCACGACTCCTAAAAACACGAATCCGGCGATCATCTGATTGAACACCAATTCTGGTCTCATCCGAAAAAAGAACATTTCGCCAATTCTCAATATTCCAATTTTGGTTCTAGATACACCAATTGAGTCTGTTAACTTTTTGTTGTCTGGTTAGTTCTGGAACTCTTAAGGACCTTCTGTTGTATAAAATCCTTGAACGAAGTCTTTGACGTATCGCTTCGACTGATACACTGATGCCTGTTGCTACCAGAAATTGCCTCTGGAGTATGGGGTGCGATGCACTAGGGTCTCTTCTTGAAATTTGGCACAAAAAGCGGTCTTGTTCTCCAGAAGTGATCTTTCTACGAGTTGTTCTAGGCCTATTTTGCAGAGATTGTAGCTCCACGTATCGGGCGTAGATTTTTGACATTCCCACCTGTGATACCGCCATTGAACTGCTATATCCCTTTGTGTCACCCCTTCTTCAAAGAGAGAAATTATTCGAGCCCTCTGCACATCGACCAATCCAACGTAAGGCATTTTCAATTATGATTATATACTTTTTTTAAATTTTGAAATTCACAGTTTCAAATCTCAATGACGACTGAATACAATATCGCGAACATGTGATAATTCAACATTTCTTATTATACTATCCAATTTTTTACAACAGTACTTCATTCTTCACAAGTAGTCAAAGATCCATGGTAAAAACAATCAATAATGTGAAATACCGAGTGATTCCATATAAATTTGGCTGTGTGTTTATCTATATTATATATTTTTAAGTATTATATTCTTTCCAGTGAAGTTGTTTAATTTTCTTTTAGTTTTTGATTATAATCAAAAGTTCATAAACATCCTTAGTACCTGCTACTAACTTCCGTTGAAGATTTCAATGCAATCATTGCAACATGGTATTTATCGATCTGTTATGAGGAAATGATACTTATTCCGCAATGACGAACACCTCAGACGAGGCAATAGTTTGTAATATTAATTTAAAAATAATATGAATTGTCAAAGAGTTATCAGTGAAAATCCCAGATTCCTATCCGAACAGATGAATGTGCAAATTTTTCATATCTACGTTCCGATAAAGTTCATGTGGTAAAATACTGCTCATAAATACATGTTATAAATTTGATATCTTGATTTAATAAAAGTAATCGTTTTACAAAATCGATAATGTTCGCAGAATATAACCTACTATTTATCAAGATAAAATGTGTCAATGGTTTATAAAGAATTTGAATGTAATATGCCAAGTTTGAAGAGGAGTTTTCCTTAATTAAAATTGAAACCAAAATTTAACTATAAAATTCGAATTCAATCAGTAAATTTATCTGAAAATAAAAATATCTTAGGATTTGAAAAATATTTTATTTTAAAGTCAAACTATTATAACATAAACAACTGTCCAACGAATTTCTATTTTCATACTGATAAATATACAGAGATATCCACCAGGACCGTCCGTTAAAAACTTTTTAAGTTCCAATTACAATATCAAGCTGAAATTTCATACGCGGTCATAACTAGCGATTTCCAATTGAAGTGAAATATTTTCGAAGTGATACCATTCCGGTTATACCGGAAATGGGTCATCACTTTGTTATTTCAAATGACAATCTACCTTTTTTATTATACATCTAGAACCGGCATTTGGGCAAGTCATAAAATACCCAAGTTGTTGGCACTTATCTGTCAAAACTTTTGACAGATTTAATTATTTTTGTTATAAACTCGATTTTTGAGGAACATTTAAGAAAATTGAAGCTCGTAGATCTTTTGCACTACAGACACAATTTTTGCTTGGTGGATAGAAGAAAGATCAAGGAGTTTTTTAAGCAATCTATACATGTCAAATGTTTATTGCGTTGTTTTGTATGATTTTTCAATTTGGCCTTTTTCAAACAGCAATAACTCAATTTTTTCAAATTGCACGTGCCAATTTTTATATCGCCACCAGATGAAGCGTCAAATTTCAGATGGAATTGAATAAGCATGTACTATACCCATCTCTTATAGTTCCGAAATAATTTGGGAATATATTGAATCTCGATGATTTTGCAAGAACTAACAGAGAATGCTTTGAAATATTTGAATCAAGTAGCTGAGCTGGCTACGCTCACCTGACAGGTGCCTAAAATTAATGTACTAGTTACTTCGTTCATTCGAATGTGATATTTCAACAAGAATTGTCGTTATTTCAGATTGAAAATATCCAAAAAATACAACACATTTGGATTAAAACCACTGGTTATTCAAACAAAAATATATTTAATCTTATTTTAATTCATTTTCGAATGTCAAAAAGTAGTGGGTAGAAACTGCAGGCAATTCTATAACCAGTTTTCAAATTTACCGTCTATGAGTAGAGTAAAATTTTGAAGCATTAGAAGCAATTTTCTACAATTCGGATGAATAAAAATTGTAGGAACTAAGCGAAAACCAATCATCGAAGATAATTACATTAATACGAATAAATGATTGCAAACATCAAAGGAGAAAACTAATTTACGATCTGAATTAATGTTCAATATGTGCCCCATTTTGCTCGATACACTTGACAGCTCGTATACGAACATGATGAGTTGCCCTACTAGTTTCCTCAAGATCAATATTACGAAAAGCATTATGAATGCGCTCTAGTAACTCTTCTTCACTTCTTACAGGAATAAGATACACTTCACTCCTGATTTGGCCCCATAAATAAAAATCAAGGGGCGTCAGGTCCGGAGAACGTGGAGGCCATAAATTTGGTCCTTGATTACCCCACCATCTATCCTCGAACATTTCTGTTAGCTGCCGATCTACAGTTCGAGTTTTATGTGCTGGTGTACCATCCATTTGGTAATAGCAATCCCTCAGAATGTTAATTGGTAATCCATCTAAAAAATTTACAAATGTTCCTCTCAAAATTTCCAGGTATCTTTGTCCATTAAGATTTTCCTCATAAATGTAATAAGCCAACAAATCATTCATTCAAATTGCAAAAACGTTCACGCTGAATTTATTTTGGAAATCAATAACCTCAATGAAATGTGGATTTTCTGTGGCCCAAAAATGTCGATTTCTCTTGCTGGTTATTCCACTTTCATTGAATTTGGCTTCATCAGACCATATAATTTTTTGCAAAATTGTCTCATCTTCTTGAAGCCGAATTAATAAAGTTTCACAGAAATTTAGCCGCTTGGGAAGGTCAGTTGGTTTCAATTTTTGTAGTCTGATAAAAGGATACGGGTGCATGTTATGATTTTTAAGGATCCTTTGAATGGAAGTATAATTCAATCCGATATCCATTGATGAAGACTTAATGGACGCATGTGGATTGGCTCGAAAATACGCTAGCGTATTAATTTGATTGTCGTCGTTCTCGAGAATTGGTTAGGTTAGATTTTTCTAGTTTCTATGTATTTTGTTCCTCCAAATTGCAGAAAATTGCTCATAATCCTTCGAAATTTTGTTTTACTCATAGGCGCCAAATTTGGAAATTGGTTATTGAATTGCCTGCAAGTTCTATCCACCACTTTTTGACATTCGCCATGAATTAAAAAGAGATTAAACATATTGTCGTTTGAATAATCAGCCATTTTATTATCAATCGTGTTTTTCAAAAATTTTCACTTCGAATTACCAACAATTCTTGTTGAAATATCTAATTCTAATGGACGAAGTGACAAGTACATTAATTTTAGGCACCTGTCAGGTGAGCGTGGCCAGCTCAGCTACTTGATTCAAATATTTCAAAGCATTCTCTGTTAGTTCTTGCAAAATCATCAAAAGTGATGACCCACTTCCGGTATAACCGGAAATGGTATCACTTCGAAAATATTTAACTCCAATTAGAAATCGCTAGTTATGACCGCGTATAAAATTTCAGCTTGATATTGTAATTGGAACTTAAAAAGATTTAAACGGTCGGTCCCGGCGGATATCCCTGTATAATGCTGTTGATTTGGAGCATTCTTCTAATAATTTCGTCAGTAAACTCAAAATGCACATAACCTCCTGCACTAATTAAACTTAAAAAAGCGGAGATAACAAGGAAACCGTGGATTACCAACGGCATATTGAAGTCTATAGTGCACAAAACTCCTGTATATATATATATATATATATATATATATATATATATATATATATATATATAATAGTAAATATCGGAATTATCTCCATGAGTTAATTAAGTCTACAAAAACTTCTTATGTGGCATAGAGGATTGCCGATTGCGACAAGAAATTGTGGAGCAGTTTGTCACCTATTTCACGGATATTGAAAAAAACTGGTCTGCCAATATCAGAAAACCTACTTTGCCAGTTTTAGTGCCTAGAAGAACTGCGAACTCTATTGGGTTAATTGAAACTACTACACAGGAAGTGAAATCCTTGATACGAAATTTAAAAAGTGGTAAATCGGCTGGCGTAGATGGTTAGAGTACAGAGACCATAAAGATAGTTGTGGACTTCATATTGGAGTCGCTAGTTTATGTTTTTAACCGGTCTATGATTGATGGCAGATTCCCTTCTATTTTTAAAACTGCCATAATCAAACCTATTTATAAATCAGGGAATCGGAGTTTGGCTTCAAATTATGGACCCATCAATCATTTCGGTATTAGGAAAGATATTCGAAAAAATCCTAAAAATTCGTATAGAAACATTTCTTGATAAGTATAAGTTTCTATCAAATAAACAATTTGGGTTCCGAAAGGGGAAATCTACGAATGATGCACCAGAAAATCTCATCAAAAAAAATTTTCAAGCAATAGATGAGGGCCTACCGACGATATGCATTTTTGTTGATTTATATAAAGCCTTTGACACTGTCCTTCACGATGTTTTATTGAAGTCACTGGCTGATATCGGTTTCAGGGGCGTTGCATATGACTTAATGTCTGATTATTTAACTAATTGGGAACAATTTGTGGAAATATCGGGTTGTCGAAGTTCCGGAAAGAAAGTTGTTCTTGGCGTACCCCAGGGCACAGTGCTGGGCCGACGCTCTTTCGCATATATGTTGACGAAATGTTCTACTTACCCATGACGGGTGATGTTACTTCTTTCGCAGATGATGGCGCCATATTTTATTCGGCATCCTCGTGGTTGTCACTGAATAATAAAATTGAAACTGAGTTTTGTATCTTATTAAACTTTTACAGATCAAGATTATCAACTTTTAATGCCGATGAAACATCTTATATGCCTTTTTGTACTGGACCTACGAGGTAGCTCGACTATGATACTTCGAGTTTCAACTTAACTGATTCTAACATTGTTATTAAAAGTTCAATGAAAGTCAAATACCTGGGTGTTATGTTGGATCCATTTGTTCGTTGGGATCAACATGTATTAACTGTGCTCACTGGTCCAATCCATCTTATCTTATGTGACTTTGGTATGGGGGGTGTGGAAAAAGTACACCTGAAACAGCTAGAATTCATTCAAAAACGCTTCATTAAAATAATATATGATGAAAGTCTTACTTACTCATCTGATCAACTGTATGCGGAGTCTGAGTTATTGAATATGAGACAGCTTTACTGCTACACTATGCTGTTTCATTTCTTTAAATACAGAAATTCTCATAGCCTTGTGGCTCACAGTCATGACACGAGATATTCAGGCCGCAGACACTGTGTACCGAGAGTCCTTGAATCGGTTGATCAGAGGTTTTTTTTTTTACTCCACGAACTTTTAATTCACTACCTACAGAATAACGGTATGATGAATCCATAAACTTATTCAAAAATGAACTGAAACTGTGGATGCTTTCGCAATAAAGAATGGGTTTCTTAGGGAAAGTTGAAATAAAGGAAAAATATATTACTCTAATGTAGATATAATATATTACTTGAAGTCATTAGTTCTATTACTTTATTTTGTTTGAGACTAAGTTTTTCTTTGGTACTGCTGGTTAACCACAGCATACTGTGAAAATTTGTTTGCATTCATCTGAATAAAGTTATTAGCATTGGAATAACCCCTTCAACCCCTTTTACAGGGGTACCTGAAGCGAAGGATATTTCACAATAGAGAATATTTGCAACTTAAACGATTTCGTTAATTTTACCGTTAACTTTAATTACATTTACGATAATAACGCTCACTTCAGATAGACTTTGGCAACCTTACAAAATAATGTAGTTATTCAACTGTCAGTTTGTCACTTGTCATTTTCATTTTACTACGGCCAAATTTATTTAGATTTGTGACGTTGAACGTGCTCCCGAAATTCCATCAAAATCCGAATTATTACTGGCCAGAATAATTTGTAATACATTCAACCCGGCAACGTTGCACACGGTAAATAAGAATAGTTACCAGCTCTTACTCTGCCGTAATAACGGCAAATCGTTATCTTCATTTTAGTTTATGGATATTATTGTTAATGAGCGCATGCGCAGAAAATAACGAAGTGTCTGAATAAGAGGTGCAAAAACTCTCTTATATCATAACTTCAAAGCACACGAACAGTGCAACATCTTGAATATTCAATTAGTAAATCATTCCTCAAACCTGGAGAAGCCAAAGGGGGAAAAGCCTTTGGACTAGACCCCAAAGTTTCTTTTAAATGCATAACGGGATATAATACCCGAAGTTCTGGATGTTTGTGATATTGCACTGTCCTCATCCCACGATCCTTCCGTGGGATTTATTCTTGTTGCGACTCGTAACCTGATCTTAACAAAACCTATTGCACAGAGACAGCCTATAAAAGCAAATATTCTATATATTTTGTGCTACTCCAAGACAAGAGAGATAAATAAGGACTTAAAGGCTCATTCTGATGTTGGCATTCAAAACATCACTTCTGAAACTCTTTTTTATACGCTTTACTTCAAAGATCGGAATATACACAAAATATGAAGTTATCTATATTAACCCTGCAGTAGTCGCGCTACGTCTGACAGACTTAGCCCTCCGAATATTAGCGAGCATTTCCGCATACTTTCGAATATCTCACCGCGCCACTCAGTACCTTCCTGACTTCGTCAACAGTTTTGTATACTCTGTGAGTTTGTTTCGAAGTGTCACTCGTGTTGAAGCTAGAGCGTCAAAGAGTCTCTTAGACTCCCCGTGACCAGTTGTGTACCTAGAATTGAAGGTGAGTTCTTTTGCTGAAATGAAATATAATTATAATTTCATTTATCTTTTGTTTTCAGTATAGCATGAGTTACGCAGAGCAACAGAAGAGATTATTTCGTCTTTGGGAAGAGGCTAAGTCAAATGATGACGATATTGAAGACGACAGTTCAGATCAAGAGGAGGACGTGGTGGAATATAGATCTGAAGAAAGTAACACGGAAGTAGTTAGCCCCGAGGAAGAAGAAGAAGCAGGAGAACAGGATATAATACCTGCAAAGAAGCACAGAGACATTTATTTCATTGGTAAGGATAATTCAAATAAATGGTTGAAACACACACATCGAACTAGATCCTGGAATATAATTAGTAAATTTCCTAGTGTAAAAGGATTAGCGAAAAATGCCAAAACTCCTATTGAAAGTTGGAATTTATTCTTCGATAATGGAATATTGGAAATCATCATCGAGAATACCAACAAACATATTACATCATTTTTCAAAAATTACAGTAGAGAACGCGATTGCAAACTCACGAATATAACAGAAATAGAAGCTCTCTTAGGACTTTTGTACTTGGCGGGGATATTGAAGAGTAGCAGGCTCAATGTAGATGAATTATGAGACAGAAAAGGTTAAGGAGTAGAAGTTTTCTGGTTGACAATGAGTAAACAAAGGTTTCTATTTCTTTTACGGCACTTACGTTTTGATGACTCTATCACAGGAGAGGATCGGAAGAAGACTGTTAAGCTGGCACCAATTCGTACATTATTTGATTTTTTCACAGATAACTGTAAAAAGCACGATACTATCTCACAAAACGTCACAATAGATAAGAAGCTTGAAAGATTTCGTGGCAGGTGCAGTTATCGTCAGTATATACCCCCGAAACCAGATGAGTATGGAATCGAACTTTTCGCATTAGTTGACTCAAAGATGTATTATACTTCAAATTTAGAGGTTTATGTAGTGCAGCAGCGTGAAGGACATTATCAGGTCAAAAACGATGCTTTAGTAATTGTCGAGCGTCTGGTGTCACCAATATCTGGAACTTCAAGAAATCTAACTGGGGACAATAGGTTTACCTCTGTTGCTCAAGTGCAAAAGTTACTTTCAGAGCAAAAGTTAACTTTTGGTACAATTAGAAAAAATAGAAGGGAATTACCAAGAGAACTTCTTTAAACGAAACAACGTCCAGTCACGTCGAGAATATTTGGTTTCCAAGAAAATATGACCAGACTCTCCAATGTACCTAAGAAAAACAAAAACGTTCTGATATCGAGTCTGCATAACAGTGATGCAATTGATCACAGCACTGGTGATCAAAATATATCAGAGATGATAACCTACTATAGCTTTACGAAAGGGGGTGTAGATACAGTGGACGAGCTTTCTGCAATATATAACGTAGCAAGAAAAACTAGACGTTGGCCCATGGTGATCTTCTATGCACTGATGAATATAGCAGGAATAAATAGTCAAGTTATTCATACTGCAAACAATGAAGATTCTGGAAATGATTTGAAGAGAAGACAGTTTCTGATGAAAATAGCTCTCGATTTATTAGCTCCTGATTTCAAGCTGGGTGCAACAGAAACTAATGTACCACAAGCAGCTCAACAGAGAAGGCAAAAAGTTGGTAGGTATTTATATATATATATTCGAAAAAGGCATAGCTAGAACTAGAAATAATAACGAAAATGAGGTAAAATGTATGTATTTCAAACTTTCTACAGTTTTATTTTTAAAAACAAGACTGGTATCGACCGTCAGGATATTTTCTAGTGGTCAACTTCTTTTATGGAATATAATAATTGTGTTATTTGATGTTTCTCTTTACGTTGGATAATTTTGTTCATAAAAACTTGGGGCGAATTCTGTTAATTAAGGCAATTTTTTTGATGGTATTTACTTCAATTTTGAAGTCTGTCTGTCTGTCGGTGACAGTGGAATGAAAAAGGCCCGTATGGATCATTGAATTATAAGTTGCTACTTTGTGATTTGAATGATTGAATGAGTCCATGGGAATAGTTGAGTCTGTGAAGGTTTATTTTCTGTAGATGTTATGAATGAAATTGATAATTGTGTTATTGTGAGGTCTTAGAAGTTTATTGAGTTATTAATTTCTATTTATGATGTAAACTTAATGTTGGTATGAATTTTATTCAAAAATTGTAGTAATTTATTAACGTGTCTGTTCGAGCCCTGAAACCTACGAAAATATCATCTACATATCGGTACCAGAATACTATATGTTTTTGCGCTAAGTGTCTGTTTAATATTACTATTTTTTCTAAATTATTCATGAATATATCGGCCAAAAGGGGGCTAAGAGTTGATCCTTTGGGAAGTCCTGATGTTTGTTGGTAAAATTTCTATTGAAAATCAATGATTCCTTGCATGGCTACACGGATCATTGTTGTGTGGAATATTAGCTTAACATATCGATTACTGAAAGGAAGGAACGCCAGGTAGCTATAAGGGACTTCTATAATTTCAATATGAGTGATTTTGCTCGT
This sequence comes from Cryptolaemus montrouzieri, assembly GCA_013387265.2. Classification (NCBI taxonomy): domain Eukaryota; kingdom Metazoa; phylum Arthropoda; class Insecta; order Coleoptera; family Coccinellidae; genus Cryptolaemus; species Cryptolaemus montrouzieri. Next base: position 37,211,759 of record JABFTP020000103.1, read on the forward strand.
GACGCGAACCGTATGAACTGGAATAGAGTTGACTCTTCTTCCTCAGTGGATGATAGGGTTAATTGCCTTAATAATATGATTTTAGCTTTATTCAACTTTCATGTGCCTCTGAAGCTTGTCACTGTGAAAGGGAAAAATCACTTCCTTATATAACGCCCACAGTCAAAATTATGATTAAGTTAGGTGCCGAAAATATCTTAAAACTAGGTCAAACAGCATTAGTGAATACTATGTAGATATACAAAATCTTCTTGAAAAAGCAATAAAGAGTGATAGAGCAGCCTACATGAAGTTTGAAATAAGGAAGTGTAATAAGGACTCCAAACAGAAATGGAAAAACTCAGGGAATGGGATATTAATTCTGGAAATCATTCAGGAGATCATGATCTTTCTAATTTAGGTTGGGATGTGGATTAGCTGAATGAGTATTTCTTGAGTGTAGGTGATGGTGTTGATGTGAGTGAGAATTTGATAGACCATTTCAATGAGAACCGATTCAACTTAAATATTTCTTTTTCATTTGCCGAGGTTGACGATGAGGCTATCTCAAAGAAAGTCAAATCAATTGAAACAAATGCCAATGGGTCTCTCGTCCGGGTTGCTTTGGTGAGTTGAGACCGGTAAGTATTTTACCCATTCTGTCAAAAATATTAGAGAAAATTGCAGCTGACCAATTAGTTTCATATTTGGAATTGAATAATATATTGCCTCGTTTTCAATCTGATTTCCGATTTGGCTATGGAACTCAAACAGCACTACTTAGAGTTGTAAATGATGTTAGTTCTGTTTGAGATAAGGGGATGATGACGCCGATGATGTTTTTGGATCAAAAAAAGCATTTGATCGTGTTGGTTCATTGTTCATGTTGCCCAAACTGAGATACATTGCTTTGGATGACGTCAGTTGTGAGTGGTTCGCGTCATACTTGACCAATCAGAGTGTTAGCGTGGGTGGTATAGGCTCAGGAATGAAGGAAATACAACGCGGTGTCCCACAGGACAGTATACTATGGATTTACAAAGTGCCATCATTCACCCATGTCTTGAAGACTGCATGTATGCTGATGATCTTTAGGTTTATGTTCATGCCGAAGCATCGAGAATAGATGACGTAGTAAGAGCTCTAAACTCTGCTGCAAGCAGTATATCATCTTTGTGTAGTGAAAATAGGTTGATGATCAACCCAGTCAAGTCTTCTGCCATGATTATTTCCACAAAGCTCTCCCAAGGTGATACATCACAGATTGATAAAATCTCCATAAATAACATCAGAGTGCCATGGGTGGAAAGTGTGAAGAACTTATTCTAGATTGTAAGTTGAACTTTGAGCAACATGTAAATTCATGAAAAGTCTTACTATAAGCTCAAGATGCTATATCAACTTAAACATGAACAGGACCAGGACATAAAGTTGAATCTTGCAAAAGCTTTGGTTTACCATGCCTTCGGATATTGTAGCTCTGTGTATTGCTTTTTTTGATAGATGAAAATAAGAGGAAATTGCAAAAAATCTAGAACTGTGTGGTTCGATTCGTTTGTTGGGTTCCTTTTGGCAGTCGTATAACACCTCTTCTTTAGGACATTAGGCAAAATTAACACATAAAGCTATGTCTCACTGCATTTTGTTCCGTTTTGCCACATACTATTGTACAGCAGATGCCCAGACTATTTGTATGAACTCATCAAAATGATGTCAGATATTCATAATGTCAATGTTGATGTGAGGGGGACAAATTTCATATTCCTTAACATAATACGTCTAGGTTCAGTGGTAGTTTTTCATATCTTGCCCCTTCTTTTCTGAATGATTATCTGAACGAACTGAAGTTGAGTGAATTGAAATTCAAAAAGGCTGTACGCAAAATATTGTTTGATAAATTATTGTAGTATATGGAATTTTTATATTACGGAATCTTTTTGAGGTTAGTAAGGATTATGTGGAAAATCTGTTTGCAGAACATAATTCCTATTGTGCTGTGGAATCTCAGCGCCAGAAATGTCAGCAAATAAATAACTTGAACTCTGAGTTACAGAGAATATCTGATTGGGGTCAGTTGAATCTGGTGAGCTTCAACGCGAGCAAGACGCAAGCAACTACATTTTCTAGAAAGTTCCCTGCTGTAGAACCTCCTCTTATGATGCAAGGCAAACCAATTGCATCCAAAGATTCGATGCACCTTCTCGGAGTAACGGTCAACTCAGGGTTTTGCTGCCATGAACATGTATCAGCAATAGCTAAGTCGGCATCAGCTAAACTTAGTTTTCTTATCACAGCCAAGCGGCACTTCACGTCATCTAAGCTGTTACTTCTGTATAAGGCGCAGATTCGACCTGCTTTGGAATATTGTTCCCATGTATGGGGATCTGCGCCTAAACATTCGTTACGGATGTTGGATAGTGTGCAAAAACGGGCTGTGCGCCTTATCGACCACCCGGAGATCACCAGCGATTTCTAACCGCTGGCTCTCAGAAGACAAGTTGTTGTCCTTTCTCTGTTTTACAGATACTTTCGCGGAAGATTCTCCAAGGAGCTGAAAGAGCTTGTTCCGAAAAAACTCATGTTTTTCCGCAACACTAGGCTGGCAAGGAGTTCTCAACATTTAGCGGTATATTTAACGACGCCTCGAAACTCTTTCTATAAGAATTCCTTCGTTTACAAGGCCGGTGAGCTATGGAACTCGTTTCCGTCCAACATCCTCCCAACATCCTACAATTTTTGACGTTTTGATGCTGATTTTGAGCGTCGAAATGGTCACATGGCCTCTTTTTCTATTAAATTTTGACGTCCTCATGAAGAAAGTTTTCAGCAACAGAACAGTTAATTGATAAATACTAAATCTATTTCTTGTTAGTTTGGTATCATTTTTGAAATTTTTAGTCTCTTATATTGCGAAATCCTTTTTTCAAGACATCTTACTCTTTTCTAATTGGCGTCAAAATGCTTTGATGAAAAGGAACCTTAAGCTCCTTGCCTCTGGAGAATTCGTTTGATAACATAAATAAATTCATTATTTGATTAGAAAATTCGTGGTAAGTCATCGTGAATGCATGATATGGGCCAAAATCACTCTGTGTGTTGTGTTTCAGTAGCTTTGAAGTATCTATTGCTGGTTTAGCGTGATTATTTGTTGCTTGTATAGTTTAATATCAACACTTTCGCCAGGTTATAGTAATTCATATAATCACGCTTTTTTGATCCCAGCAAAAACAAAATATTGTCTTTCATCTATTGCGCTCAGGTCATACAGTTTATGTTGAAGTTGAACTTGTTTTTTGCTATTTGTACTCGGGTTTTCTGCTCTTATTTTTTCTTTTGTTCTTGAAAAACCCACATTCCATTTTCTAGATCCATTCTATACCTGTTGAATGTACAGAGACGGATTCTGTTTCATATTTAGTTAATCCTTGTATCCTTTTGTGCAAGTGTCATCAGTATTCAACAATGCTTGTAATTCTCTGCCTTCAAAATTTGATGGTCTCCCCTTACTTCGTTCTAACTAAACTCAAAAATTACGTATTACTTTATTTATGTTTATCTCTTCAATTTCATTACCAACTGCAACATACTTCGAGAGGTTTTCATTATATTTTGATTGTGTATTATGTTTATCAGATATGATAATATGATAATATGATTTGCTTATTTTCATCTACAAGAAATACATAGAATTTTGAAACGTTTAGTTTATTTAGTTCAGTTTTGTGAAAAGTTAAAGAACAGAAAAGAATAACAACAGGAAATATTGGTGGAATGCCATACTTCTTCTATTAGATAAACTGAAAGAAAAAGTATTTTTCTATCACTTAATCTCTAATACTTTTTCTATTTAATATAGTTAAAATATTCAACATTATTATTAACAGAAGAAGAAGTGTATGAAATCTGTTTTAAATGTGTTGCATAAGCAGATATTTATGATACCTAGAGTGAAATAAGCTACAATGAAGGTCTGGTAGGATAAGGAAACAGTGATGCACAGTATGCTTACGACAATGGTCTGTTACATTTTGAACATTTAAATCATAACGAAACACACTATAAATTAATAGGTGCTTTCAACGCTCAGAAATATTGAAATCGTCAAGTGCAAAAGTAAACTAAACAAAAACAGAGGTCCTAAATTTCTCCTCTCACTTCACCGCTTGGTAAAAAGAATTCTATTCACCGCATGAAGAGTATTTGATTAATCAGGAAAATACATCACTCGAACATACTCTCGAAAATAATTATTATCCAAGTATTGTAAGTTCTTCTTTTATTAAAGAGGTGATAACTTTTGTGTATTCTTTACAATGTGTTGAATTTTTATATTGATACAAATATTCTTGTTTAAATATGCCTGAAGATTTAAATTTATTTTGAAGAAGATGATAGTCAGTTCAGCTTCAGGGATGGCAGGGACACAGTTGAGGAAAATCTGAATCTGCTTTTAGATATCGTTAATTTATTTGAGAATAAATATTAAAGTTACGCTATTATGTGCGATTTAAGTAAGGCATTCGACTGTGAATGGTAAATCATCTTGTCGGACAAATTGCACTCAAATGATTTTGCAGCACAGAATTGATTTGATCCTAATCAACTGATCGAAGAAAATTGTGAGGGTAAATGATGTGCTTTCTGCGCGAAAGGTGGTTGACATTGTTGTGTCCCAGGGATCATTAGTGGGGCCTCTTATTTTTGATACTTGTGAACGATATTCCTAAGAGTCAGCCTATTGGCAAAGTATACTCTCTTCACTACCATGATGGCAAGTCATCAATCTATGCAAGAAGTTTATGAGGTGATGTGTGTGTGTGTGTGTTTCTAAATCCTGGAAAGACACAACAGATCGTCTTTTCTATGAGAGATTTTCCAGATAAGGGAGCGAGTAATGGCAGTGTAAAGTTTTTGGGGTTTGACCTGGAGCCTAGGCTAGAATGGGATACACATGCTCGTAGTTGAGAGTGGCTGTTTTTGTTATCAGGAGCTTGAAAGAATGAATGAGCTTGGCGACCACGAAGTCTGCATACTATATTGTTTTCTATTCTCTATTCTCTTATGTTATATGGCGCCATGCTTGAGGAGGGGCGGCATGTGCGTCTGCAAAGAAGAATCATACATGCTCTGGCTTTTTGATCAGTATATATTATCTCCTGCATAATGTATCTCAAGAAGAACATCTGAGGCATAAACATGTTCATCAATATGAAGCAAGAGTAAGCTAAACCTTGGTGGCTCAGTACTGTAGGTGGAGGAAGTGCCAGGATAAAACAGAATTCATGGCGGTTTATCTATATCACTACGGGTAAAAGCTATGAAAATGAAACTGAAGGTATTTTGTGTTGGAATACATTTTACAGAATTGAGGAGTTCTTGATTGTTCAAATCAAGAATTCAATTTCAACCTAGACCATATAGAATAACTATATTTTAAGTACCAAATTTGTCTGTCATATTCGATTCAGGGTTTGTCGTGTATATAATGTAAAACAGTTTGTTGTGTACCTGAATATGAAAACTACATACTCTCAGTTTTATCTAAGATGCTGTAAATGCTATAAATGCTATAAAACAAATGTTTGCATTCTTGTCGAAAATGTAAGTGGCAATATTCTGTTTATATTTTGTTTGAACACTAATTGCGTTTTGATTTTGATGAAAAGAAAGAATAAGTATTACACACAATAATGAACCCTGTACCAGTTTGAAAAGCCGCAGCGCATGCTCACTTCAAAATGTATATGAAAGTAAGACAATATATATTTCACATAGAACATCTTCTAATTTTCAACAAGCTAAAAATTGTTGTGAGCGGTTTCAAAAGTTTTCGGCATTCATCCTTTTAAATCTTATATTTTTGTACTTTTATTTCAAAACGGAAACAATTTTATCTGTAGGTTTAATATAACATATTTTTCATAAAGTACCTCAAAAAAATAAAATTATATCACACATTCAAATTCATTCCTAATCTCTGGGAAAATCGATACTTAGATCAGCGATTACATAAGCTGTTGCTGCCCAAAGTGCTGTATTCTTATCCAAATTCACAGGATCTTCTACATCAAGGGTATCTCCTCGAGAGTGATGATACCAGAAGTAAGTACTACTTTCTTGAAGGAGTGCTGCACCTGGAATACCGTCAGACAACCACAAGTTTATATCGGATCCAACTGAATCAGTTCTTTCTGTAGTTGTTGCGTTCAATGGCGCAAATAATCTGCAAAATTCGATTCAAATTTATTTCATACATGATCATTTCAGGGAATGATTAGTTGGCTATTTTTCTTATAAGTGTGGAATTCAGCCAGTTTTTCTCCAAAGATCTTTATTTATACATTCAGTCGACGTTTCGGCATTATCTTGCCTTCTTCAGGACTCTAAAATGAATTTTACTATCAGAAAATAAAATTTTCTTCTTTAAGAAAAGTGAAGCAACATAATATATATGTGTATAAATTAAACAGACTTTCCTCTATCGAAAACCGAATTGTTAGACATTACACGAAACACTCACAAGCTCGAACAAATTGAAAACACTATGAAATGTATATATAAAAACTGCCGTAAAATACAATAAATAAATAAATAGGCTAAAATTTTCTTTGAGAAATAAAAGAAAAATGGTACTCACAAGGTATATACAGATCTCCTACGTAATAATAAAACGAAAGATACATATCTAGATAATTCAAGGGCTGCTTAGTCTTACTGAACGGTAACAAAGAACACGGAGAAGATGCGTTCTCCACTCTCGAAATCGAACTGATATTCGGGAGCAGTTGGCAAAACATCGAATAAGTGCGGTCTGATATTATTATTATTTTTACGTTGTCATAATCTACTAAGGAAACGATTGATATACACGGCATTTCAGAACGAATAACGGTGGTTTCAACTTCAAGAATTGATTCTCCATATAATAAATATGAATTACTAAGACCTTCTGTATCCTGTTTTCTGTTGACACTGTTTCTATGTTTCTGTATGTGAATCATTTCCTTAATGAGTCTTCTTTCATAATGAGATTCTCTATCCAGAACCATTGCATTTTCAAAATCGAATGCATGATTCATAGATATCGCATGCTCTGCCAGAGCGGTTTTACCTGTTAAATTTCCACGGTTTGCTGAATTTATACTTCGTTTGTGTTCTGAAATTCTTGTACTTAGATATCTATATGCCCTATATAAACACCCTCACATTGTTCGCATGGAATTCTATATATTACTTTACTTTCTAAATGTGGTGGGGTTCTTTTCTTCGATCTAGTGAAATACTTATGTGAGGTGTTTTGATTTTTGAAAGCGATAGTAACGTCATTTGAATTTAAGATCTTCGCAATTTTCTCAGAAATATGCTGTACATACGGAATTTTGCAATAAATCCTTTTGTTCTGACAAGTTTGTTTTTTTGTCAGTTTCATTTGCTCTCCTGAGTAATTTATTTATCTTTGGATGGAAAGAATTGAAAACCGTCAATATATTTTTTTTTGACATGGGTACACAGGTAAGAATATCGTCAACAAATCTCTCAAAGAACGGAAGCACAAAACTGAGTCTTGGTATGCACGTGTCCTTCAATTCACTCATAACCGAATCGGCACATATCGGAGAAAGACAGTTCCCCATATCGAAGCCATAAACTTGTCTATAAAAAACTCCATCAAATTTGAAATAACTGTTATCAAAAACAAAATTCAACAACTCTGAAAACTGCTCCAAAGTATAACTACAATGATCCTGTATTTTTTGCCATTTCTTTTTCATTATATTTAAAGTGAGGTCAATAGGAATATTTGTGAATAAAGAAACCACGTCCAAAGATATGAGTCAGTAACCATCAGGCACCTCTTTTCCTCGCAAATGTGTTACTACTTCAAAGGAATCTTTCACATAGTATTGATCTTTATCAAAAGCGAACTTCAGAATCTCAGCTAAATGTTTTGTGAGCATGTATAGTGGAGAATTTACATAACTTACTATGGGACGTAAAGGATAATTCACTTTATGTATTTAATGTAAGAAATACATTTTAGGAAACACACCATTCTCACATTTCCATGTCTTGGCTTCTTTCTTTTCTAACTTTTGTGACCTAACTAAAGAATCTATTATTTTATTAAGTTTCGTTTCAACTTTTTTCGTTGGGTCCTCCTCAAGTATCTGATAAGTATCTCGGTCATTCAATAAAACCCTAGCTCTATCCAAATAATCTACTTTACAAATGGCAACAGCTGTTTTGCCTTTATCGGTCCTAGTGATGATGATATCCGCATGTGAACTTAAAAATTCTCTGAAATCTTTTTCATACTGAGTCAAACACCTACCCTTTGATGATGTAGAAATATTTTTGAATGATTAGTTATACAGTTAATAATTTGATGATGCCTTTCAACTCTTTCATTATCATCCCTATAACATTGAAGTGCAACTTCAACATCCACTATCAGATCCTTAACCGGTATGTTTTTGCAGTTATAAAGCAAACTAAACTTGTCTCCAAAACTATTATCATTATAAAAGAAGACTCATTAAGGAAATGATACACATACAAAAACATAGAAACAGTGTCAACACAAAACAGGATACAGAAGGTCTTAGTAGTTCATATTTCAATCTTATAAGGAGAATCAATTCTTGAAGTTGAAACCACCGTTATTCGTTTTGAAATGCCGTGTGTGTGAGTACCTAGTTTTTTCCTTATTTCTAAAAGAAAATTTTATCCCATTTATTTATTGTATTTTATGGTAGTTTTCATATATACATTTCATAGTCACATCGAAGAAAATTATTTTTCAAGGGACAATATTCAACCTTCCGTAGAATGTTAAATATCCTCCCTTGAAGAAGCTGGTTTTCCGATCTACTCTTCATAATCACCGTTAACCAGGGCCACAGGGAAGTGGTACGGCACGGTCAGATGTCACGAATAGGAACAATGGATTGCAGTTTCGGTCTCGTTTGACCTCGTAAGCATTGTCTACCCATTTGTAACACAAGGCTATGCCGTTACCCACTCATCTCAATTCGTTGGAGCGAACGCAGTAATGTAAATATCACTGCGCCCCTCAAAGAACCGAAACAGAGGCTACCTCACCAACGCCCGGCGAAACGGCGAAAACAAAAAGCAGATAAAACAGGAAAACGTTAAGTGGTCACACTAGTTCGATAACATACCGCCATGCGACATTACAGAAGCGGCCGTCGAAGGACCGACGCTCCTCTTCTTAATATTCTACTGAAAGTTAAATATTGTCTCTTGAAAAATAATTTTCTTCCATGTTTTATCTGCGTTTTGTTTTCACCGTTTCGCGGGGCGTTGGTGTGGTAGCCTCTGTTTCGGTTCGTTGGGGGGCGCAGTGACATTTACATTACAGGGTTCGCTCCAACGAATTGAGATGAGTAGCTAACGGCACAGCCATGTGTTACGAATGGGTAGACAATGCTGATGAGGTCAAACGAGACCGAAACTGCAGTCCATTGTTCCTATTCGTGACATCTGACCGTGCTGTACCACTTCCCTGTGGCCCCGGTTAACGGTGATTATGAAGAGTAGATCGGAAAACTAGCTCCTTCAAGGGAGGATATTTAACATTCTACGGAAGGTTGAATATTGTTCCTTGAAAAATAATTTTCTTCGATGTGTCTACACATTGCGAAATCTCGCATATAGTAACTTTTTGTTTTGAGACATTTCATACTGTTTTCAATTTGTTCGAGCTCGTGAGTGTTTCGTGTAATGTCTAGAAATTCGGTTTTCGATAGAGGAGAGTCTGTTTAATTCATACACATATATGTTCTGTTGCTTCACTTTTCTTAAAGAAGAAAATTTTATTTTCTGATAGTAAAATTCATTTTAGAGTCCTGAAGAAGGCAAAATATTGTGCCGAAATGTCGACTGAATGTATAAATAAAGATCTTTGGAAAAATTGGCTAATGATTATTTCAGTCTATAGTATTAATGTTCATTTTGAGTTTCCAAATAATTACTTCATAGATAAGCATAGATCTTATGATCTTATTATAATCATGTATATCCATATTGTAATCCTTAAATCTCAAGTTGGAAAATAATGACTGTTAGCTTCAATAATAATTCAATATCATGTTGCAAGTTTTTTCATGATGAATGAACGAGAAAAATAAATCAAAGTTTCAAGATGAATTTGACATGTTTTCGAAAAAAGTTATTTAAATTATTCAATTGAATGAAATCGGTTTTATTGTCGATTAATAATCTTTGTCAAATTTTGAATAAGAAACAGTTTCAAACAATACGGTTTGGCTACCAAGTTATTAACAACTGAGGCTATAGGACTGATCCACACCTGGTACATTTTTCATTTATATGAATTTTGATTACCAAAAAAGATACATAGGGAAAATATGATGAAACCACCAACAAAAAAAATTCTGTGATTACAGAGTTTTCAATTTAGTGATGTTTGTTCTCCGATCTGAAGTTATTTATGTGATAATTTTTCTGATGTTACATGTGTGGTTGATTCTCACGGAATTCATTTTTATTATTTTTTTTGAATAAGATATATTTACTGGTAATATAGATGCGTTGTCATATTCGAGGTTTCTTTTGAATAGCAATACTTACTTGACCACTTCTTCTAATATACAAGCTCCTCTATCGCCGGTTACATACTCTAGGCCATATGGGTTGAACGTTCCCTCATCTGATTCCATGATGAAATTCCAGTTTTTAGTTTCATGCTTATGATCCTTGTAGTACTGTTTGGCTCCTATAAATCCCATTTCTTCTGCAGTCCAGAGAATTGTTCTAAATAAAAATCATCTGGCATTTAGTGAAAAAACAAATTTAATAATATAAAAATTGTTTTTCTCTATATGAACTTTAAATGAACTAAAATGTACGTCTAAAATGCAATTAAACTTTTGATCGATGTTATTTTTAGTATCGCTTCATTTCAGAAAATATAGAATGATCAGTAGAAGTAATCGTAGTGAACACCAAAATTGTCACTGATATTATTATAAATCCTCTTCAGATTTACTAAATTTTCACGTGATTTTAAAATAGTGTTAAGTACGGCACCCAAAAACCAAAATGAATCTTTGAATTTTATTTATTTATTCAGAACCAGTATACAAACCTATTGAGATACACATGGAACCCGTACTTAGAGTGGCATTAAAACCTAAACTAACTTGAAAAACTAATAGCCTAAACCCCAGAACCCCATCAAATCAATTACACCTCAACCACCCTCGACCCTTCCCTCACAGTACTTCAACTCCTATAAAAAACAAACAAATTAAAAACATTCGAGTCCCAAATTTTCAAAAGTAAAAAAAAACGAATTTCATCTTAGCAGATTTGGTAAATAATTCTTTAAGGTATTCATAGTTGTTCAGAATAAACTCTAGAATAAATGACTGCCTCAGGATGAGTGTTTTTTTTTCAATATTATCAAATTGTGAACACGTCAGCAGACGTTTGTTTGTTCGTTAGTTATTCCTTTAACGTGCTATATTTCCGCCTTTTGGCCAATGAATTTTGCCGAAGCCCTCTCGTGTCGAGGGAAGGGATCATTAATGTCCAACACATCTCAGTTAGACAGGACCGATGGCTTTACATCTCCTCCGAAAGATAGATACTCAAGCGATTCCCAGAATCCGAAAAATCGCACCGACTTTGTGGGGATTGAACCCTGGTAACTCTGCGCAGGAGACGAGCATCATATCCCATACGCCACCGAGCCGGCGTCAGCAGACGTGTTTGAATGGCCTGCAATGGTCCTAGTGCATAGTAAGCTCCACTCCAGGCCATCACTAACAATACCATGAAATAAAGCAAAATGAATACTCTTGATGCATTTCTTATGTAATACATTTTTCAATTTGTTGAAAACGAATAATAAATATCTTGTGGTTTTTATAATTTTTTTTGGATATGAATATCCCACCCCATGTTTTTATGAGAAAGAGGTGGTTATTTTAAATTTAAAAAATAGTTGCGCAAGTTATTGGAGGGAGAAGCAGCGTAGTTGAAACTAACGTATTTTTTCGAGGAAGTATCTTTTATGGAATATAATAATTGTGATATTTGATGTTTCTCTTTACGTAAGATAATTTTGTTCATAAAAACTGGGGGAGAAATTTGTTATTTAAGGCAATTTTTCTGATAGTATTTATTTCAATTTTGAAGTCTGTCAGTGACAGAGGAATGGAAAAGGCCCTATGGATCATTGAATTATAAGTTGCAAGTTGTGATTTCAACGATTGAATGAGTTCATGAGAATAGTTGAGTCTGTGAAAGTTTATTTTCTGTAGATGTTATAAATGAAATTGTTAGTAGATTTTTTTATTGTGAGGTCTTAGAAGTTTATTGAGTTATTTCTATTTCTGATGTAAACTTAATGTTGGTATAAATTTCATTGAGAAATTGTAGTAATTTATCAACTTGTCTGTTTGAGCCCTGGAAACCTACCAAAATATATACATATCGGTACCAGAATACTATATGTTTTTTGCTAAGTGTCTATTTAATATTACTCTTCTTTCTAAATTATTCATGAATATATCGGCCAAAAGGGGGCTAAGAGGTGATCCTTTGGGAAGTCCTGATGTTTGTTGGTGAAATTTTTATTGAAAATTGAAAATTATCGATTACTGAAAGGAAGGAACGCCAGGTAACTATTAGGAACTTCTATAATGTCAATATGTCTGATTTTGCTCGTGACGCGAACCGTATGAACTGGAATGGAGTTGACTCGTTTTCATCAGTGGATGATAAGGTTAATTGTCTTAATAATATGATTTCAGCTTTATTCAACTTTCATGCGCCTCTGAAGCTTGTCACTTCGGAAAGGAAAAAATCACTTTCTTATATAACGACCAGTCAAAACTATGATTGAGTTGAAGAAAAAAGCGTGCCGAAAATATCTTGAAACTAAGTCAAACAGCATTAGTGAATACTATATAGATATACGAAATCTTCTTGAAAAAGTAAAAAAGAGTGAGAGAACAGCCTACATGAAGTTCGAAATAAGGAAGTGTAAAAATGTCTCCAAACAAAAATGGAAATGGAATATTAATCCTGGAAGTCATTCAGGAGATCACGATCTTTCTAATTTAGGCTGGGATGTGGATGAGCTGAATGAGTACTTCTTGGGTGTGGGTGATGGTGTTGATGTGAGTGAGAATTTGATAGACCATTTCAATGAGAACCGAATAAATATTTCCTCTTCATTTGCCGAGGTTGACGATGAGGCTATCTCAAAGAAAGTCAAATCAATTAAAACAAATACCAAGGGAGCCGACTGTATGAACCTTAAGATGCTGAAGCTTGTTTTGCCTTATTGTGTTAGTGAAGTTTGTGGTATAATTAATATTTCTCTTGGTAGCAGTGTAATGCCACAGATTTGGAAGCTCTCATTGGTCACTACAATTCCCAAGGTGTCGCGTCCAGGTTGTTTTGGTGATTTGAGATCGGTAAGTATTTTACCCACTCTGTCAAAAATATTAGAGAAAATTGTAGCTAATCAATTAGTTTCATATTTGGAATTGAATAACATATTGCCTTGTTTTCAATCTGGTTTTCGATCTGGCTATGGAATTCAAACAGCATTACTTAGAGTTCTAAATGATGTTAGTTCTGCTTGAGATAAGGGGATGCTGACGCCGATGATGTTTTTGGATCAAAAAAAGCATTTGATCGTGTTGGTTCATTGCTCATGTTGGCCAAACTGAGATACATTGTTTGGATGACGTCAGTTGTGTGTGTTAGCGTGGGTGGTATGGGCTCAGGAATTAAGGAAATACAACGTGGTGTCCCACAGGGCAGTATACTTGGACCGATTCTCTTCCTCATTTATACTATGGATTTACAAAGTGCCTTCCCTCACCCATGTCTTGAATAATGCATGTATGCTGATGATCTTTAGGTTTATGTTCATGCCGAAGTATCGAGAATAGATGACGTAGTAAGAGTTCTGAACTCTGCTGCAAGCAGTATATCATCTTGGTGTAGTGGAAATAGATTGATGATCAACCCAATCAAGTCTTCTGCCATGATTATTTCCTCGAAGCTCTCCCAAGGTGATACGTCACAGATTGATAACATCTCCATAAATAACATCAGAGTGCCATGGGTGGACAGTGTAAAGAACTTAGGAATTATTCTAGATTGTAAGTTGAACTTTGAGCGACATGTAAATTCTATTTATAAAAAGTCTTACTATAAGCTCAAGATGCTATGTCAACATAAACATGAACTGGACCAGGACACAAATTTGAATCTTGCAAAAGCTTTGGTTTACCATCACTTCGGATATTGTAGCTCTGTGTATTACTTTTTTTTGACAGATGAAAATAAGAGGAAATTGCAAAAAATTTAGAACTGTGTGGTCCGATTCGTTTGTTGGGTTTCTTTTGGCAGTCGTATAACACCTTTTTTTGAGGACATAGGCGATATTAACACAAACAGCTTTGTCTCACTGCATTTTGTTTCATTTTGCCATAAAATATTGTACAGCAGATGCCCAGACTATTTGTATGAACTCCTCAAAAAGACGTCAGATATTCATAATGTCAATTTTGATGTGAGGGGGGACAAATTTCATATTCCTCAACATATCTTGCCCCTTCTTTTCTGAATGATTATCTGAACGAACTGAAGTAGAGTGAATTAAAATTCAAAAAGGCTGTACGCAAAATATTGTTCGATAAATAATTGTAGTATTTGGAATTTTTATATTACGGAATGTATTTTAGGTTAGTAAGGATTATGTGGAAAATCTGTTTGCAGAACATAATTCCTATTGTGCTGTGGAATCTCAGCGTCAGAAATGTCAACAAATTGATAAATTAAACTCTGACTTACATGATATCTGAGTGGGGACAGTTGAATCTGGTGAGCTTCAACGCGAGCAAGACGCAAGCAACTACATTTTTTAGAAAGGTCCCTGCTGGAGAACCTCCTCTTATGATGCAAGGCAAACAAATTGCATTCAAAGATTCGATGCACCTTCTCGGAATAACGGTCAACTCCCGGTTTTGCTGCCATGAACATGTATCAGCAATAGCTGAGTCTGCATCAGCTAAACTTAGTTTTCTTTTCAGAGCCAAGAGATACTTCACGTCATCCCAGCTGTTGCTTCTATAGAAGGCGCAGATTCGACCTGCTTTGGAATATTGTTCCCATGTATGGGGATCTGCGCCCAAACAGTTACGGATGTTGGATAGTGTGCAAAAACGGGCTGTGCGCCTCATCGACCACCCGGAGATCACCCGCGACCTCCAACCGCTGGCTCTCAGAAGACTAGTTGCTGACCTTTCTCTGTATTACAGATACTTCCAGATTCTCTAAGGAGCTGTAATAATTTATGATTTTTTGGATATGAATATCCCACCCCATGTTTTTATCAAAGTGGACGCCCAAATATTTCACCGAGTCAACTCTTTGGATTTCAGTATCATTAATCGTAATATTCAGATTGTCAGGAATACTACCAATAAAATATAATATAATAAAAACTGTTTTTTTAACATTCAGAGAAAGTTTCTTAACTGATAACCACTCACTAACAGACTTCAAGTAGCCATTCATTGTGTTTTGCACAGTAACCCATGATTCCCATGACTCAGAATAACTGTATCGTCAGCATAAGAAAAAATATGTTTCTCAGGAAGTTCGGTCAAGAGGTCATTTATATACACCAAAAACGAAAAGAGGGTCTAGAATTGTGCCATGCGGTACACCTGTTGTAAGGAAGCATTCTGTGCTTTTGTGCCCAGTTGGTTTAACTCTTTGTTTTCGGTTCAGCAAATAACCTCTCATGAGTTGAAAGGTGGCCGCTAATGCCATATCTCTCGAGTTTAGTGATTGAAATTTTATGATCCACTGTATCAGATGCCTTAGCCAAATCCAAAAATGTCACGATAATTGGTAAAGATTTATCTAAATTCTCATAAATAGATTTAGTCAAAGAAGCTAGTGCATTATTTGTGCCTTTGTTTTTCATGAACCAAATTGGAATTTAAACAAAACTTTATTTTTTATGAAAAAAGAGTATAATCTTGCATGCATTAACCTTTCAAAGACCTTAGCGACACTAGAGATCAGATATATTGGCCTATAGTTTGTCATCAAATACTAATTTCCAGATTTATGTATCGGAACTACTTCAGCCATCTTGAGCGTGTCTGGCCTTATCGATGTTCCTATACAGGTGTTCACAATGTGGGCTAACAGTTTTGATCTAAATTTCCTAGGTATTTTAAGAATGTTGGTGATCTATTCTGCTTGAGTTATTACTTTAGCTTGTCAATCATTAATTCGGTCTCTTTTTCATTGGTGTGGTGTAGATAAATTGAATTTACTACGCGACTAGGTAGTTTAAGTACTACGTTTTGGGGTACAACTATGTTACGAGCTAGATCGGAGCCAATTTTAGAGAAAAAGTCATTGAAATTTTCAGCTATTTTATCCTTGCATTCATCTCTCATATTATCCACTAAAATGTGATCAATATCATTGTTGTTCTTATTCTGATTCCTGTTCAGCTTGTTGTTTATGTATTTCCACATTTTTCTGGTGTTGTTAGCGTTTTTTTCTGCTTAAGTCTTGTCAAATCTGTATTTTGCATCATTTATAGTTTTATTCAATCTTTTAATGTAGTTTTCATATTTTAATTCGAGCAATTCATTACCTGGATCTTCCTTCCATTTTTTGTATAATTTTTCTTTTTTCTGACAAGAGATCATTATAGCCTCAGTCACCAAAGTTCTTCGTGGCCTTGCTACCCTGTGTTTTTTTCACTGAGGATTTTTTTATTGAACCTTCAACAAGTCGATCAATTTTTCAGTTGATTCATTCAGGATTCTGCATGGCTAATATACATTCCCAGTCAGTGAGTGAACATTCGTCCGCTAACTTGGTATTTACAAATTTCTTTATAAAACGTTCGTTGCTGCCCGAACGATCCCTTTTCAAATATAAGAAAAGAGATTTGAATTGTGGAGGCCGTTACTTGATGTAGATCCATGATATAAATGAGATGAACAGAATGGATCAAGATGGTGGAGAAAGATATTGAAGAGCTAGGAGTGAAGGACTGGAAGAGAGCAGTAATGAATAAAATGAAATGGAGAAGAACGTGTAATGAAGCCATGGGCCTACTTGGCCTGTGGAGCTGTATATATATATATATATATATATATATATATATATATATATATATATATATATATATATATATATATATAATTTCAATCGCCCAAAAGGGTGTTGACGATGGTGACCTTGGTTTTCCGAAATCTGCAGGAATATTACCAGAAGCAATCAAATCATTATAAATAGACAATATCCAACCTTAAACTTTTTCCAAATGTTTGAACAATTCGGAGAACATAACAACCAAACTAAACAAATTTATGTACTCTTACTGATTTCAAAATATGTCTTAACTCTTCAAGTAAGAATTCGTGTGATTCACTTGATACTATTTTCATTCATCTGAACAGCATTTAAAGCAATAAGAATTTTAGATAATATTGTATTAGGATTAATGAAGGATGCACTTTTTGAAACAAGATTAGAGTTATCCAATTTTGTCGACATAAACCAAGAACTTCAAGTTCAATGACTGATATCCATGTTATTCATTTACATATTCTAAAAATGTCACTAAAATTAGTTAAACTAACCTGATTGTACGTTTTGGTCTTAGATTGAGGGCTTTCAATAATACTAGTCCATTCCAGGAAATAAAAGCTCCACCTCCATCATCCATTGCTCCTTGTCCTACATCCCAACTATCCAGATGTCCGGAAATTATAACTATCTTTTCTGGATTTTCCGATCCTTTGATTTCTGCTATCGTATTCCTGGATATTTTAACATCTCCGAAATGTGCCTCCATCTTCAAATTTACAACAATTTTTTGGCCTCTCTTTTGCATTCTTCGTAGAAGACGAGCATCTTCTACAGTTAATGCAGCAGCAGGAATTTGTGTAATATTTGTTTCGTAAAATTGCGAACCCGTATGCGGTGAAGCAATTGAAAATGGTGTGATTGAACGAATTAAAGCAGCAACTGCCCCATATTGCGCTGCTGCAGCAGCAGCGCTCGTACGATAGACTACTGTTTCGCGATAAGTGGTGTATCTAGGTACGAAGAGAACAATCTTGGATTTGGCCTGAAACATCAAACACTCTATGAGAGGTGGGTTCCCTTAACATCTGGATTGAAGTTATATGTATGTTTGAATTGTGGAGGCTGTTACTTGATGTATATCCATGGTATAAATGAGATAAAAAACACAAGGTTCAACTTTAATCTAAACTTTATTTGAAAAAATTCGACGACGTTTCGCTGACACAGCAGCTTTATCAAGAATGACAAACAGATTGAAGAGTATGGTATTATAAACAAATCGTAGAACAAGTTGGATGAATAACAGGAAAATCCACACCGAGCCATTGTACAGTTAGTATGAAAGGTAATAAAACTAATTAAACAAGTTAGGTAGGGTGAAAAATTCACATATACCTGCTCATTCAAAAGCTTTTCCGAATGTTTGTATCTATTTATTTCTAATGCTTCTAGGAGATCTAATTTTGAACTTTTGATTTTATATGTAATATGTCAAAGTTTTTATTGAATGAATGGTTTTCTTTTATGAGGTGGTTTGAATAATTTGAATCAGATTTATTTTTATCGAAGCTACGTTTATGTTCAGATGTTCTTATGCCAAAACTCCTATAGGTCCTACCGATATAAATTTCATCACAAGAACCGCAATTGAGTTTATAGATTCCTGATTTACTTGATTTTTCAACGCGAGATTCATTATTTTTAATATGTTTACCTAAGTTATTAGAAGTTTTGAAAGTTATATTAAGATTTTGTTTGACGAGAAAGGATTTAATATTTGTACTTGCAGAACCGCAGAATGTTAAACTGTTGAATATTTTATAGTCTTTATGAATAGGATATACTTCATTTATTGCTTTCTGATACAGTTTTTACGAATGATTAGATCTATCATATCCGGATTATATGAATTATTAATGGCTATCTGTTTGATGATATTTAACTCTTTATTATAATTTTCTACTGATGAAGGTAAATTGAGTAACCGATGTACCATGCTGTTTAAAGCTGCAACTTTTGTTGAATTGGATGTAATGAGTAGTTATGTATAATTGTATCAGTATGTGTTGGTTTACGAAAGACCGAAAAACATGATTATTATTTCGTTTAGTGATTTTCAAGTCCAAAAACTAATGGAATCGTTCTGTTCAATTTCTATCGTGAATTTAATGTTCAAATGGATGGAATTAATGAAATTAAGAAATAAGTCTAATTGACGAGTAGTTCCAATGAAACATACTAAGATGTCGTCAACATATCTATACCAATAAAGAAATTTGGAAATGAGTGGATGTGTATGAATTTTCTGTTCAATATTATTCATAAAATCTCTGCTAAAAGTGGACTCAAAGGATTTCCCATGATCAAACCATTTTTACTACTGTAATAGATGTTGTTGAAAGAAAAATAATTTTGTTCAATGCAAACGTCCAACAGATTCAATATTTCTGATTTAATTGTATATATATATATATATATATATATATATATATATATATATATATATATATCAATTACAGTAGTGAAAATGGTTTGATCATGGGAAATCCTTTGAGTCCACTTTTAGCAGAGATTTTATCAATAATATTGAACAGAAAATTCATACACATCCAACAACTGTACAATGGCTCGGTGTGGATTTTCCTGTTATTCATCCAACTTGTTCTACGATTTGTTTATAATACCATACTCTTCATTCTGTTTGTCATTCTTGATAAAGCTGCTGTGTCAGCGAAACGTCGTCGAATTTTTTCAAATAAAGTGTAGATTAAAGTTAAACCTTGTGTTTTTTATCTCATTTATATGTATGTTATTACCAGGAGATAGTGATATACGATATACTGAATATAATCGTCTCTTAACGATATCGATTTAGCTAGTCAGACGCGCATCAATATATTTCGAAAAAAACTTCAGTGGGTTGTTATAACTCTCTAATATAGATAAGAATTGTATTTTTCACTAACAGACCTCATGTACACATGCCACCTCATAGAGCATCAAATTCGCATTGTAAATTATAGATCACTAATTCTAATTTCAGAAGAATTTCACTCCAGTTATGAAAAAATATATGAAAGTTTTCAACCACAGAAATCAATGACATAGTTATATTTATCAACGTTAAAATAATGATCATGTTTAGTGTTACTGAACAATTGTGATTGAAGCCGTTGATTAGTTGCTATAAACTATCTGTGTTTCTTATTTCAAGAGCTTTATTGAATTATTTTCAATACAGGGCTATTTTTCCTCATAATGAAATAGTAAAATAGTATGTGAATAAGTAAACTCGTTCAAGTATACTGTTCATGACTGATTATTTGTTATCAACGGTTTCTGTGAATTCTTATTAAAATATTCATCATCACAAATATTGGATTTTACTAAAACTATAAAATCTTAACTCGGATTTTTAATTTTGGTATAAAACATAGTAGACTGCAGTTTGTAACTCACTTTCATCGCCAGACAGATAAAACTATATAGAAAGTACAGAGGTATTTAAAGCATTGTAACAGCAAGAGATAATTGATATTTGATCAAAATTTTGAAAATTATCGAATAATTTGGATATACATAAGTTCAAGAATAGAATTTTGAAGGTTTCATAGGTTACATGTAATGATGTCTCTATTCTTTCGAATTTTTAAATTATTTATATTACGAAATGAATGACCGTTTCAAATGAAATGGTAAGTAATATATATATTGATGAATGAATAATCCTTCCTGACAAGAGCTGGCTTCCAAATCTGCCCGCCATGCACACAGCCCCCAAGCGCCACAATAGTGCAACTAAGCAGAATGCCGAGAAACGAAGTTGCAGACTGCAGTTTCGCCCTTATTAGGAGCTCATCAGTGTCGCATATCGCTTCTCAGCATCCTACCAAGCTACATCGGGGTACCCTATCAATTCCAGAAAGGACGCACCTCGTACATACGTATGCGAGTCGCCCTCTATGGACCCCGACACGGTGAACCTGCTACGGGACTTCGAGAAAGATACGAACAATAACAAACAGATGTGAAAACGTTAAAAATTCCAAACATTTGGGAGACATGTTTCGCCGTTCCGTGAATCACGTCAACGGTAGAAAACGAGCGAAATAATCCCGCTTGAATAGTGCTATTTTCCTCTGTTTCCGAGATAAACCTCCCGTCGGTAAATATTTGGTGGTACAAATATCTCGCTCGTTTTCTACCGTTGATGTGATTCACGGAACGGCAAAAGATGTCTCCCAAATGTTTGGAATTTTTAACGTTTCCACATCTGTTTGTTTTTGTTCGTATCTTTCTCGAAGTTTGGTAGCGGGTTCGCCGTGTCGGTCCATAGAGGGCGACTCTCATACGTATGTACGAGGTGCGTCCTTTTTGGAATTGATAGGGAACCCCGATGTAGCTTGGTAGAATGCTGAGAAGCGATATGCGACACTGATGAGCTCTTAATAAGGGCGAAACTGCAGTCTGCCGCTTCGTTTCTCGGCAACCTGCTTAGTTGCACTATTGTGTCGCTTGGGAGCTGCGTGCATGGCGAGCAGAATTGGAAACTAGCTCTTGTCAGGAAGGATTATTCATCGATCTACGGATTTTTGAAAAACTCTTCTTGACTCAAGTTTACATATATATATATATATATATATATATATATATATATATATATATATATATATATATATATATATATATATCTATGAAATGTCAATCAGAGGTGTCTATATAGACAAATGCCTTGTTTTCATTGTGAAATATTCGAACAACTTTTCCCACACATACTCGCCTAGAAGCTATCGCATGATG
Source organism: Cryptolaemus montrouzieri (assembly GCA_013387265.2). Lineage (NCBI taxonomy): Eukaryota > Metazoa > Arthropoda > Insecta > Coleoptera > Coccinellidae > Cryptolaemus > Cryptolaemus montrouzieri. Next base: position 37,233,674 of record JABFTP020000103.1, read on the forward strand.
AACGAATAATTCCTTTTGTCACCACTTTACCATTCTGTTCAAAAGTGAGCATTTTGGCTTCCTGGTGTTCGGTATCTGTTAGTCTTTGAGGGTGTTTGATAAGAGTTTGCAAGACACCACCAATGGATGGTATTTCACTTCGGCCCATTGTGAATTCCAATGGATCCCCAGTGCAAGAACTAGCGAGATTTATTGCGAAAACCTGAATCCGGCGGTCATCTGGTCGAACACCAATTCTGGTCATCCGAAAAAAGAACATTTCGCCAATTCTCCATATTCAATTTCGGAGCTCCATACACCAATTAACTCAATTAATATCTTGTTGTCTGGTTTGCTCTGGATTTCTTAGGACCTTCTGCTGTATAAACTCATTGAACGAAGGCTTTGACATATCGTTTCGACTGATACACTTATGCCTATTGCTTCCAGAAATTGCCTTTGGAGTATGGGGTGCGACGCACTAGGTTCTCTTCTTGCAATTTGTCACAAAAAGCGATCTTGTTCTTCAGAAGTGATCCCTCTATGACTTCTTCTAGGCCTATTTTGCAGAGATTGTAGCACCACGTATCTGACGTGGGTTTCTGAAATCAACCCTGTGATACCCCATTGTGGCCGCTATATCCTCTCACTCACCCTTCTTCAATGAGAGCAATTATTCGACCCTCTGCATCGGATAAGCCAACGTAAGGCATTTTCAGTTATGATCATAGGAGTTTTATAAATTCACAGTTTCAAATCTCGTGGTGTAACGACAAGTAGTCAAAGATTCATGGACAAATTGCAAGAAGAAAACAATCAGTAATGTGAAAGCAACAGGCATAAGTGTATCAGTCGAAACGATATGTCAAAGTCTTCGTTCAATGAGTTTATACAGCAGAAGGATTCTAAGAAATCCAGAGCAAACCAGACAACAAGATATTAATTGAGTTAATTGTGTATGGAGCTCCGAAATTGAATATGGAGAATTGGCGAAATGTTCTTTTTCGGATGACCAGAATTGGTGTTCGACCAGATGACCGCCGGATTCAGGTTTTCGCAATAAATCTCGCTAGTTCTTGCACTGGGGATCCATTGGAATTCACAATGGGCCGAAGTGAAATACCATCCTTATGAATTTTAGGCAGACGATACATTTTTGGGTACCTTGATGAGTTTTCTCTGGGTGTTAGACGTTTTCTATCATCTTCACGCAAAGGTGACTCCGCTATTTTTCTTTTGGTTGCCTTCTCTTTGTAAGTGGTCGGGTCAGTACCATTGACTTTATATGTGTCTTCAGATAAAAGGGTGTTCATTTTTGACTGATAGTCGTTCGTGTCCATTATCACCGTTGAATTACCTTTGTCGGCTTTCAAGATGATAATATCTTTATTTCTTCTCAAATCCATCAAAGCCTGTTGTTCTGGTCTGGAAAGATTGCGCCTCGGTGGAATTGCTTTTGTATTACCTGTATTACCCTCATTCTTGTTTCTTCAGCCTCAATTGAGGGTAAGTGTCTCAAAGCTGGCTCAACTGATGATATTATCTCCTCGTAAGGAATAGTATTTGGTGTCAATGCAAAATTAAAACCCTTTGCGACAACTTTCTCTTCGTATACACTCAGTTGTTTGCTGGATATATTATGCACAATTTTTTGTGCGTTAGGAGTACAATTTATACGTTGCTTACCCTGTTTTGTGAATAACCTATCAAAGTTTTTTGTTTGTGTCGTAGTCCTTGATTCCATATCTCTTTCTGATTGCCAGAATGTCATTTTCTCAACTTTATTCCAAATCATTGGATGGAAATAATCACTGAGTTTTAGGTGCAACCTGTATAGTTCCCTTTCGGTTTCTTGTAGTTTGCCTCGTGTTATTTTTATAGCGTTTCGTAGGAGGTTCATCCTGACCTTACGAAGAAAGAATGAAGAACATCAAGGTACCCAAAAATGTATCGGCTGCCTAAAATTCATAAGGATGGTATTCCACTTCGGCCCATTGTGAGTTCCATTGAATCGCCAGTGCAAGGACTAGCGAGATTTATTGTGAAAAACATGCAACCAGAGGTGGAACAGGCGAAGTCTTTTGTCAAGAATTCAAACCATTTTTTAGAATTGGTTAGTGACTTAAACTTTGAAAGATAGGATATTTTCGCCAGCTTAAATATAGTACCTCTATTTGCCAACATTCCAGTTGGAGAAGCACTGGACACTATCTCCATGAACTACGAATTCCCTTCTCATTTCATAGATCTTGCATCTTTTGTCACCACTTTACCATTCTGTTCAAAAGTGAGCATTTTGGCTTCCTGGTGTTCGGTATCTGTTAGTCTTTGAGGGTGTTTGATAAGAGTTTGCAAGACACCACCAATGGATGGTATTTCACTTCGGCCCATTGTGAATTCCAATGGATCCCCAGTGCAAGAACTAGCGAGATTTATTGCGAAAACCTGAATCCGGCGGTCATCTGGTCGAACACCAATTCTGGTCATCCGAAAAAAGAACATTTCGCCAATTCTCCATATTCCAATTTCGGAGCTCCATACACCAATTAACTCAATTAATATCTTGTTGTCTGGTTTGCTCTGGATTTCTTAGGTCCTTCTGCTGTATAAACTCATTGAACGAAGACTTTGACATATCGTTTCGACTGATACACTTATGCCTGTTGCTTTCAGAAATTGCCTTTGGAGTATGGGGCGCGACGCACTAGGTTCTCTTCTTGCAATTTGTCACAAAAAGCGATCTTGTTCTTCAGAAGTGATCCCTCTATGACTTCTTCTAGGCCTATTTTGCAGAGATTGTAGCACCACGTATCTGACGTGGGTTTCTGAAATCAACCCCTGTGATACCCCATTGTGGCCGCTATATCCCTCTCACTCACCCCTTCTTCAATGAGAGCAATTATTCGACCCCTCTGCACATCGGATAATCCAACGTAAGGCATTTTCAATTATGATCATAGGCTTTAATAAATTCACAGTTCCAAATCTCAGTAACGACAAGTAGTCAAAGATTCATGGTTAAAAACAATCAGTAATGTGAAATACCAAGTGATTCCCTATAAATTTGGTTGTGTGTATATAGGTATATATATATTTACATATCACTTGGTATTTCACATTACTGATTGTAATCCATCCTTATGAATTTTAGGCAGACGATACATTTTTGGGTACCTTGATGAGTTTTCTCTGGGTGTTAGACGTTTTCTATCATCTTCACGCAAAGGTGACTCCGCTATTTTTCTTTTGGTTGCCTTCTCTTTGTAAGTGGTCGGGTCAGTACCATTGACTTTATATGTGTCTTCAGATAAAAGGGTGTTCATTTTTGACTGATAGTCGTTCGTGTCCATTATCACCGTTGAATTACCTTTGTCGGCTTTCAAGATGATAATATCTTTATTTCTTCTCAAATCCATCAAAGCCTGTTGTTCTGGTCTGGAAAGATTGCGCCTCGGTGGAATTGCTTTTTGTATTACCTGTATTACCCTCATTCTTGTTTCTTCAGCCTCAATTGAGGGTAAGTGTCTCAAAGCTGGCTCAACTGATGATATTATCTCCTCGTAAGGAATAGTATTTGGTGTCAATGCAAAATTAAAACCCTTTGCGACAACTTTCTCTTCGTATACACTCAGTTGTTTGCTGGATATATTATGCACAATTTTTTGTGCGTTAGGAGTACAATTTATACGTTGCTTACCCTGTTTTGTGAATAACCTATCAAAGTTTTTTGTTTGTGTCGTAGTCCTTGATTCCATATCTCTTTCTGATTGCCAGAATGTCATTTTCTCAACTTTATTCCAAATCATTGGATGGAAATAATCACTGAGTTTTAGGTGCAACCTGTATAGTTCCCTTTCGGTTTCTTGTAGTTTGCCTCGTGTTATTTTTATAGCGTTTCGTAGGAGGTTCATCCTGACCTTACGAAGAAAGAATGAAGAACATCAAGGTACCCAAAAATGTATCGGCTGCCTAAAATTCATAAGGATGGTATTCCACTTCGGCCCATTGTGAGTTCCATTGAATCGCCAGTGCAAGGACTAGCGAGATTTATTGTGAAAAACATGCAACCAGAGGTGGAACAGGCGAAGTCTTTTGTCAAGAATTCAAACCATTTTTTAGAATTGGTTAGTGACTTAAACTTTGAAAGATAGGATATTTTCGCCAGCTTAAATATAGTACCTCTATTTGCCAACATTCCAGTTGGAGAAGCACTGGACACTATCTCCATGAACTACGAATTCCCTTCTCATTTCATAGATCTTGCAGACCACTGCCTCCAGAGCTCATATTTCACATTCAACTGAAAGAAATACAAACAGATAAAAGGAATGCCATTGGGTTCTCCTCTTTTATCTGTATTTGATAACTTATACATGACAATTTTCGAGTATAGAGCCCTCACAAGGGCTCCTCTGAGCTCAGAATTATGGCTGAGGTATGTCGATGATATTTCCATCGTCTGGAAACGTGGCGAGCTAGAACTGAAAAATATTCTCAACTACTTAAACAACATAGAACCATCCATAAAGTTTACTCTGGAAAAAGAAGAAAATGGAAAACTATCTTTCTTTGACGTAATGTTATAGAGGAAGACCAACAACTCTCTTGGACATCTAGTGTACAGAAAGCCAACTCACTCAGCCATACCTAAACACCACTTCCCATCATCATCCATCGCAGATTGGTGGTGTCTTGCAAACCCTTATCAAACACCCTCAAAGACTAACAGATACCGAACACCAGGAAGCCGAAATGCTCACTTTTGAACAGAATGGTTTTAATATTTGGCAAATTGAAAAGGCGTTTGGTAGTAACATTAAGAGTAATATGACAACCGAAATGAGTACGAGTGAGAATGATCAACAAAAGGTCGTCCTTCCACATGTTAAAGGATTAACAACAAAAATTGGTAGAATTTTGAAAAAGCCGAACCAAATCAGGTGCGAGATCTCACAGCAACTGAATATACGGATGGTGAAATTGGGAATCACGAAGAGGGGAATGTCGACTCTCACTCGACAACCAGTTGCAGTATGCCGTACAATATGCGGCCGAGAAGAGAATAAACAGACCGTTTAGCAACAAAAGTTTTATCATGGTTTTCGGAGGCTATGAAAATGGAGAATGTGATGAAACAAATATCTTCTGCGATAAACTTTGCGAGGAGTCTACATATGTAAACTTGAGACAAGAAGAATTATTCAAAAATCCGTAGATCCCTCCTGACAAGAGCTAATTCCCAAATCTGCCTGCCATGCACGCAGCCCCCAAGAGCCACAATAGTGCAACTAAGCAGGATGCCGAGAAACGAAGCGAGACTGCAATTCACCCTTATTAGGAGCTCATCAGTGTCGCATATCGCTTCTCAGCATCCTATCAAGCTACATCGGGGTACCCTATCGATTCCAGAAGTATCGTACTTAGTTGCACTATGGCTTGGGGCTGCGTGCATATATATATATATATATATATATATATATATATATATATATATATATATATATATATATATATATATATATATATATATATCCGAACATCCCTTTCTCTCCAATTGAATTTGAGAATTGCATTCCAACTGCACCAAACACTATCCTACTCCATTCTATAATCAACATCAAACATACCGTAAAAAACATATATGAATCAGAGGTTAAGAAATTGATTTGTCCAGATTGCAATAGCGTTTATACAGGTAGGCTGGTTTGTTTCTTTCAAAATTAGATATACAGAACAATTTACCTCATTCACTGGAAATAAATAGTATTCAACTGTACCTGACAATTGCGTTCAAAAGGGTAATTCATTTCACAGTTTCAGTAATTCAAGAAAGACTAGAAAACTCAATTACCTGGAACCTATAGAAATATTGAAAATTCTCATCTTCAAGGACAAGACCAACTAACTTTCCATGAAATATCCATTATCTCTTGCTGTTAGAAGACTTATAAAAACCTCTGTATTTTCTATGTAATTATATTTGTCTGATCATGAATGTGAATTCGGAAATGCAGTCATAGTTTTTGGATTTTATGATTTTTGGTAATAAAACATAGTAAAATCCATAATTTTTATTTCAATCATGAAATCTGAATTATCAATAATCTAAATTTAAGAAAATGGAAATGGTTGCGAGATAATAATCTAGCCAGAGATACCAAAATTGAAGAATGGTTGAGTGAGAAGATCAAAAAACAGCAGGTTATGCATTAACCGTCAAAAGTCTCCACACAACTTAACATCAATGAATCAAGAGATTTTTCTTTGCATTTCAGATGGAAATATATTCAATTCTAAGTTCGAATATAAGAATATGTTTAAAATAGGACTAGTTGTTTCACGCAGATAGAGAAATACACTGTGAACTATAAAACATACACTGTGCTCTGTGCTCTGAACTTACACCAATAAATAGAGAAGTTAACCCCAGATAAAGAGTGATAGCTGATGGTAATTGTGTTCGTATATCAACTTTTACCATAAGGGTTGTTATCTGTAACTTTTTCGAGTTATTCCATAATAAAATTGCCATACAATTGATTTATAAGAAAATGAAGGTATAGCTTAGAAATGAAATTATCGTAGGCTCACCTCTTCCTTTCGAGATTCAAGTTCATAAAAACTTGATACAACCAAAACTTCTGCTGTGATACCATCTGGAGGTGTTCCAACGCTTGAACCTAAACCCAAAAGAGGAAGATTTTGCCTTCTAGGTTCAAGTAACGTTGCAGATTCTTCCCCTCTGTAAAAAACAAGACAAGAAAATATTGGACTTCCAGGAGAAGTATGTAGACGAAAATAGGAATCATTTTCAAATATATACAAGTTGAACTTCGTACATCTTCTTCAGGTAGCGATTTCTCAGCTGAAATTGAGAGGAATTGTCAAATAACTTTTTTTCTTAGGGCTCTCTTTTTCGACATAAGATGTGGTTTCTAATTTCCTCTACGTATACGATATAAGCAATCAATTCGAAAAATTGTGCAGGAATGCTTAGTTGTACAAGACTTTTATATTATAAATGAGATAAAAAACACAAGGTATAACTTTAATCTACACTTTATTTGAAAAAATTCGACGACGTTTCGCTGACATAGCAGCTTTATCAAGAATGAAAAACAGAAGGAAGAGTATGGTATTATAAACAAATCGTAGAACAAGTTGGATGAATAACAGGAAAATCCACACCGAGCCATTGTACAGTTAGTATGAAAGGTAATAAAAACTAATTAAACAAGTTAAGTAGGGGTGAGTAATTCACATCTACCTGTTCATTCAAAAGCTTGTCCGAATGTTTGTATCTATTTATTTCTAATGCTTCTAGGAGATCTAATTTTGAACTTTTGATTTTATATGTAATATGTCAAAGTTTTATTGAATGATTTTTCAATTAGGTGGTTATAAACTCAATTTGGTTTTATGTGATAAAATTTATATCGGTAGGACCTATAGGAGTTTTGGCATAAGAACATCTGAACATAAACGTAGCTTCTATAAAAATAAATCTGATTCAAATTATTCAAACCACCTAATAAAAGAAAACCATTCATTCATTCAATAAAAAAACTTTGACATATTACACATAAAATCAAAAAGTTCAAAATTAGGTCTCCTAGAAGCATTAGAAATAAATAGATACAAACATTCGGACAAGCTTTTGAATGAACAGGTAGATGTGAATTACTCACCCCTACTTAACTTGTTTAATTAGTTTTTTTATTACCTTTCATTCTAACTGTACAATGGCTCGGTGTGGATTTTCCTGTTATTAATCCAACTCGTTCTACGATTTGTTTATAATACCATACTCTTCATTCTGTTTTTTCGTTCTTGATAAAGCTGCTGTGTCAGCGAAACGTCGTCGAATTTTTTTTTCAAATAAAGTGTAGATTGTGTTTTTTTTTATCTCATTTATATCATGGATCTACATCAAGTAAAAAAAAACTTTTATATTATTACCATTTTCAATTCATCATCCATCTTCACCCCTTCTCGTTTTCTTATTAGAGATTCCTTGAAAATTGTACGATAAGATAACTATTTTGTCGAGCATCGTTTTAGTATAAATCTCTTTTGCCTTTGTCTTTTGTGCTTTTCGTGTGAGAAATTGAAAAAAAATATGTGACCAAAATTTTAAGAAATTTGAGTTGGTATGTTGTGGTTCATAACAATCACAATAAATTATATGAATGAATTATACTTTTTAATGAATTATTTATTTATCTTATCAAAATTTGTCTTGATTATTATAATAATTATGTCCGCAGCCCACTTAATTTTCTCGGTTTCAAGTTTGGTTGTAGGTATTCACATAATTTATTTTTACATTAAAAATATGCATTTTTCGAAAATACACATGGGGCAAGAAAGTTTTCTGTATGAAATTCTCGCTTAACACTTGGTGAAACATAATGAATAAATGATTGGTTTATCACTTGGCAAAGGGTTCACAAATATGTATTAGAATACTAGACATATGTTTCGGATTATTAGCCCATTATCGAGAGTAATACAATACTCAATTAAAATGATTTCACTTATGTATAACGGCATTCACAACAGGAGGTAGAGGAAGGGCGGGTAATTGGAGTCAGCGGGCAATCGGAATCTCACGCATATCTACAAAACTTTGCACCCGAAACCTCGGAACATAGTCTTTACACCCCCCTGTACACCCGCCGGCACCGTCACGAACGCCTCGCGCCAGTTACCGCCGCACGTCGCTGAGTGATACTAGTGTTTTGTTTTCGCGCGTCGTCATTGTAGATTTACGTAAAAATATCATTATAGGTGAGTGTCGTTTTTTTAAGTGTACCATATTTTGTTTATTGTAGAAAGGTAGTCTGTATGTTTAAAATTGTGATTAGCGTCTTATATTACAGTTCAAACTTAATTTTTTTTTTGTTTTATTATTATTTCTTTGGCAGTAGAGTAGCGGCTAATGAGAGTCAAGTGACTTCCATTGTCCGCAGGTGATTACCATTACCCGCAAAAGACTAATATTAATATTTTTGCTTCTAGATGCCAAAAGTACGAGTAGGTACAACCGATAAAGCCAATTGGTCATGCGAGTTTATCCAAAAAGCCATACTTCTTATTGAACAAGAGGGTTATTCTATAAAAAAAGCTAGTAAATCTACTGGGACGACCCAGAACCGGGGTCTAATTTTTTTTTGTTAATTTGCTAAAACTATCCATATATTTCTTGCATTTATCTAATTGAATTTTATTTTCAACTGTGATAACTGTATGTTGTAGATCTACCTACATAACATTTCATATTGTTCATCTGAATTCAAATTACAGTGAAAAAACGGTCATTTGCCAGAATGATTCAATAATTTAATTTTGAATTCTCAATATAGTAGAATATTACGTATTTTAAGGCAGCTTAAAATCACCCGAAAGCGTAAACATAGACACGAAGGAATTTATCCAACCCAAATAAGAAATCCAGCGAAAACAATAATCGACTTTAATACCTAAGCTCTTAAGCATCTTTCGTATATCCACGATTCCACAGCTGGTATTTTCTAAATCAGCAATTCACACGTCGCGACGAAGGAACGCGTCTGTAAAAGAATATGTAACTGGTACTTGAGTACCAAGGGCAGAGGGAAGTGAGGAGGAAATGGCTGCTGGGTCACGCATATATAAGTATCACGATCGCGACGTTAAGGGATTCATTCATTCATTATTATGATTATGATTATTATTGAGTTATTTTTCGTCAGATGTGCAGTTACTCTTATAATTCAGTTATTTAGTTTTCGAAACTCAGTGAATTTACTCATTCGTGTGAATCGGAATTAAATTTGAGTTTATTAATCGTGCACAACATGAGTCCAGAAGAATGAAAGACGCAGATTGTTCCTCTCCGAGAAGCCGGACAGGGGAAGAAGAAACACCGTTCCCGCTGTGTCTCACAGGTGATTACTTTCTGAATTTCTTTTAATTTTTCTGCTCACTATTTGATCTTCACGAATTTCAAAAGTATATGCTACGTAATTTCTGAACGCACTGAGGACGAGTTGCAATAATCATTTCTCAAATTCCAAATTATTTTCACATATTTTTTTTTCTTCCTGGCAAATGATCTATTTGAACTGCACTGACATTTTCTAATATTTATTTTGAAGAGTTATTTTCATAGACTTATTTAAGACCTTTGCTTTCGTAACTTGGTGAACTTTGAAATGTACTGAATTTATTTTATATTGATTTACACAGTTGTTTTAACTTGACACATTATTTTGAATTATACTAAAATTCTTTAGTATTGATTTCAACATTTGTTTATCAAACTTGCAATATTATTTTAAGCTATTGTGTACTGATTCCACCAACTTTGAGAACTATTTGAATTTGAAATGTTATGAAGTTTAATTTTGATGTGAAACTTTACTTATTGATCTCAGTGAAATGTTACTTAACCATTTTGCCAATAGAAATCTTTTCTTATAATCTGATGAACGAAACGTTCGAATGTGAGAACATTTAGTATTGATTCTTATCTTTGCTTCTATAATGGGCCAATTATCTATTTGAAATATCATAATCCTTTTATTCGGTATTTCTATTTATCTCAGTTTATAACTTAGCAAAACATACTTAAACTGTAACGAAGATGTTTATAATTCATTGTATCCAACTATGGGGAAGATCTTACTTTCAAATTATTGATTTGAGGTCCGATACTCTTAAGCTAAATAAGGGAACTTTCCCTGCCTTCAGGTGTGATGATCACCTACGAATAATATCATAACTCATTAGTATAAATAAATGGCTTTAGGGACGTTACGCATGTATGGACCCACAGACATTGAGGCTTGTATGTTGTCGGTATGAAAGTTTTGAAGAATGTCTGAGTTGGGGAATGTATGTGACGTTTGTGGTACATACAGGTGTATGATCAGAGGGCATGATTCCCTGGTTGGCAAATCCGCGATATGGGAATAGAATATGATCCGCAGTCAGTGACACAATAAACTGCCCGTTGGCGCTCAGTTGAGCAAAAGAATCACGTACGGCTTTACGGGCTTACCTCTAGTTCCATATATAACGTTTTAATACTATACGAATTACTGAATTCGATTAAAATACGCGAGCGAATTAACCCTTGCAAGTTGTCAGCTGTGGACGTGTTCCTTAGAATTTTAAAAGTAAATCCTTCAGAGTTTGGAGTATCAGGGCAACGACCTCGTCAGAAAACATGATATCATATTACCAAAACCCTTCGACCGGGTCAGTTACCACTCATAAAATGGGTGAGGGTCGGTTAGACCTGTCTACAATAATCTCATATCCAAATTCCATCCAAAATGTGGGTGAGGGCCAAGTAAGCCTGTTTATAATAATTAAATATTAGAACTTCCACTCGTAATATGGGTGAGGACCAATTAGGTCTGTATAAAATAATCTAATGTATAAACTTCCACTCAAAATATGGGTTAGGGCAAATTGGGCCTCTATCTAAATGATCATATTTACTGAATTCATTAAAAGACGCCAAAGAATGCAAGGATAAGAATTTAATACAAACGCTACAAAGATCAAATAGACATTGTTACCGAATCTGTTTTTGATTTCCTAATTTCCTTACCTATGGTTTAAGCGACGAAGAATTTGTCGTATCACATTAAACCTCACATAAAGGAACTTGAGTAGGTTACTACAAATACACAACACAACAAAGAAAAGGGTCCTATTTTATATAAGAGAACTTCAAGGCAAGTTCAGGTACTAGACGATCACATGGCTTTTCATTTGACCGATTTCAGTCGGTCTCAGGTGTAATTAATACGGGGAAGAAAAAAAGATGATTCAGGTATTGCAATTTACGTAAAGGCGATGCATTTTGCATCGTCTTTCAGAGAACGGGGTTGGGGGTGTTTAAAGCTAGTAAATCTACTGGTATCCCATTTTCGAGCTTACAAAAAAGATTCAAAAAGAAGTCTATCCAAGAACAACGTCTTCGAAGATGTACAGTTTTTACGCCTGAAGTAGAAGAAAAATAAGCTGATGTGATAAAAAAGATGGCTAATATATTTTATGGTTGTACCGCAACTCAAATAAAGGAAGTGGCATTTGATTATGCGGAAAGTATGAATTTAAATCATAACTTTAATAAAGTTACAAAAATGGCTGGTTGAGATTGGTTAAAAGCTTTTATGGCTAGAAGTAATATATCTGTGAGGGAACCAGCATAAATCGAATAACAGCGTTCAATAAAGAGGAGGTGCAGTTATTGGAGGACAGTATGGCGAAACACAAATTTCCTCCCAAAAATATATACAATTGCGACGAAACCGGAATGACAACTGAACAGAATCCAGGGCAAATACTAGCAACAAAAGGACATAAGAGACTGGGATCTATCACCAGTTGGGAGAGAGGCAAAAATATAACTGATGTTTGCGGTGAGCGCTGCAGGTGGCTTCATCCCACCTATGTTTATTTATCCCCGCAAGAAAATGACTCCTCTACTTGAGAAGGATGGTCCATCAGGAGCACTTTATAAATGCTCCGACAATGGTTGGATAAATGAAAGTCTCTTTCTTGAGTTGGTCGCACATTTCAAAAAACATGATAAACCTTCTATGGACGAACCTGTTCTCTTGATTTTAGACAATCATGCTAGTCATTCTTCCCTACCTATCTACGAATTTTGCAAAAGCAACTAGATTCATATGTTATACTTGCCACTACACACATCCCACAGAATGCAGCCTTTGGAGGTGTCATTCTTTGGACCTCTTAGAACCACATACAAAAAGTAATGTGATTTATATATGAAAAGAAATCGCCTGGAACACATAACTCCTTATGATATCTCATCTTTGGTGAGGAAAGCATATATTACCGTTGCGTCTATTAACAAAGCGGAATCGGGATTTAAGGCAACAGGTATTTTAACAATAAATCACCAAGTATTTTCTGAAGAAGATTTTATGGCTGCTGAGATTCTCCAATCTGACTCTATAGTCGTTTGCAATGAATCTATTACTATTTCTACTTGTGGCATAGAACAAGATTCAAATGTCATTCCCAGCACATCAAAACAATTAGATTTATCAGCTGTAAGTGAATCAGAGCAAATAGTTATCTCATCCCCGACATCAAAGGCCAAAGAGTAGTCTGATTCTCCGTCAAAAGTTCAACTATCCGATTTTATGAAATTACCAAAGAAAACACCTGTGGCTAAAGAGAAACAGCGCTGAAAGAAGCAGCATGCTACTGTATTAACCTCAACTCCACTGAAGAAAGATTTGATAGAAAAGGAAAATTAAAAGATGAAAAAAGTACAGAAAGAACAAGAGAAAGAGAAAAAGAAATGGAAAGGTAAGGGTCAGGGGAAGAAGACTAAGGTGCGGAACGGTGATGGTCCCAAAAGGGCAAAGAGACAAGTTCTTCAGGATTCAAACGATACATCAGTTTCAAGCGCTAACACTTACGACTTATGCCAGGATGATGAGAATGATGATGCAGAAGACGCAGGAAATAGATGTTTAATATGCAGTGAATTTGGACGAAACAACGAGATGTGGTACTGGATGGGATTCTGCCGAAGGGTACGTCTGCCATATGTGTTAGTTTGGCTTGATCCTCATTTCCCACAGGCTGACCACCATTTCCCCGGAGTAAGTGCGATGGGAGTCAAACCTACTTTTTTTAAACTTAATTTTTTTCCAAAGTTGATGTACACGATGATTAAGACTAATCTCAATTATTAGACAAATAAATGTTTTTTGTTACAAAATATTAGCAATAAATATTCAATTTTGAAATAAGCTTTTATTTGAAAACTTGCTTAAGTGACTCATATTACCCTTTTCTACCCTAAATTGAAGTCTAGTTGGTCGTTACAAATTGGTTGGTTTTTCCTCTAAGATGTCCACCTTTTTTCCTTTATTACCTGAATGAATGCGTTCGATATTCTCGAAATCTATGAAATGATTTTTGTCGATGCAGTGGTCCGAACAACCCGTAGAATTTCTATTTTGGAGAATAGATCTTTTATGTTCTTTAACTTTCCTCTCGATGCATCTGTTTAGCCTATATGGAATGTTTCACATTCACTGCAGTGTATTTTATATACTCCGCTTTTATCCAATAATTTTGTGTTATCTTTATTATTAAATAACAATTAATCCAAATTCTTTTTATTCGTGCTGATGGTATTAATATTATTTCTAGGTAATCTGTTACATATCTTGTTGCTAATATTAGGAATATAGTCAATAGGAAATTTTCTTTTAGATTTCTAAGTGATATACGATCTGCTCTCGATTTCTTCCTGTATCTTTGGTGTTTTAGACTGAGAAGTGTTATCGGTCTGTCGCTGATTTCTGACTGATTATCTACATTGTTTGTTTTTCCTTTAACGTGCTCTTTTTCTGCTTTTCGGCTAATGACACGCCGGGGAATTCTGTCACCTCACTAACCCGGGAATTTTGCCAAACCCCTCTCGTGTCGAGGGAAGGGATCTTTAATGTCCAACACATCTCTGTTAGACAGGACCGACAGCTTTACAACTCCTCCGAAAGATGGACACTAAAGCGATTCCCAAAATCCGAAAAATCGCACCGACTTTGTGGGGATTGAGCCCAGATATCTCTGCGTAGGAGACGAGCATCGTATCCCATACGCCACCGAGTCGGCGCATCTACATTGTTGTGATAATCGAGTTCTCTGCTTGAACATTTGTAATGAGAGGACAGGACCGTACTTAGTTTCGGGATGAAGTAGTGTGAGAAATGCAGTAAGAATGAATCTAATTCCGTTTTGATATTTCCTTGCGACTCGTGTAAGAGTAACCTTTGCGGTACTTGTGCAAACCTTACTGCATCGGAGATAAAGTATTTGCAGCTGAAGAATGGAAGGAAACTCATATTTCTCTGCGATGACTGTGAGAAGGGTTTTTGGAATGTACCGGAATTAATGAAGAATCTGAAGAAAGTGCAAGCAAGGATAGAGGCATTAGAAGAAGAAGTTTCAGGATCGACTTCGGATGGTATGAAGCGTGGAGAGTATATATCGGAATTTGAGGAAATATCGCAGGTTATGTATTTTTTATTATCTCCTTAGTCCTTTTCATGACCTTGCTTCCTATGTAAAATGTTTTCTTAGATTTGTTTAGACATATAAGAAGTATGATTGTTGAAATATTTTTCTGCTGGTTTTCTTTTCCATTGTTACAGATTCCTGTCCCAAACCCCCTTTCTTTCACCCTCGTCTTCGTTTGGAAATCATGGAATGCATGAGAGAATGAAGCGGCTAAGCAGAAAAATCTTTGGTACTCTTTATGTACACACGACACTAACACAACATAAACAGACAAGCTATTGCTAGTGCAATAGCAACAGGGAAACGAGTTTTTTCCTCAGGTTTTTTCACTCGTTTATTGAATCATATACAAGATAGTATGGTTCCCCTGTTACATTTCCTGAGCTCACATTTGTCTTTTTTCTGACACACATCAAAATTATAGATATAAGCATTTATTGTAAATACAATTCAAATTTTTGTAAATCCTCTCTTCTCAAAAAAGAATATATATATATATATATATATATATATATATATATATATATATATATATATATATATATATATATATATATATCGGAAATGTTGGAAAAGCAGAGAAGGACGTCAAATATCATGATAGCTAATGTAAAGGAGACAACAGCGGACTGGGGCATTGAACGTAGCGAAGAGGATACAAACTATGTCAAAGAAAGCTGAAAGACTTCAGTGTCGACATGTCGAACATTAAGGTATTCAGAATGGGTAAACAAGCTCAGGGTAAAAATCGTCTTATTAAGGTTGTTCTCAATCATCTCGAGGACCAGAAGGTTCTGAGGTTTAGAAAAAAAACAAAAGTAATGTTGTGAAAATGTTTCCAGATCAAACAGTTAGACAGAGGGAATACAATACAAGTTTGAAAAGTAAGTTAGACGAGATGTACACCCAAGGTGATGAATCCAAAATTATAAGATATTTGAATGGTAAGCCGACTATTGTTTCTAAGGTATCACCTTATCAAGAAAACTAAGTAGATCTTCTAATATTCAATATCACTGTGATATAATTTATGCAAACGTTCAGAGTTTTTTGTCAAATAAGGTTCAGGTTATTGCAGATATCCAATGCTATAAACCTGCTATTATGTTGTTTAGTGAGAGTCGTACAACTTCTGATATAGATTATAATGAAATTAGACTTGATGGTTATGTTTTGGAAAGATGTGACTCTGAATCACGTCACACAGGGAGAGTTTTACTGTATGTGAGGCAGGATATTTCATACACAGTCGATAAATGTTATGTTCTTGAAGGCAATTATTGGTGTAAAACTATTGTTGTGAAGTTCAATGATGTAGAAGTCATGATTGCAGCACTGTATAATTTACCAAGTTCAAGTGATTCCATATTCCTAAATGATTTTGAATCGCTTTGTGACGAAATTTTTTGTGGTAAATTTAAAGCCATAGTAGTGGGTGATTTCAACTTAGATTATTTCAGTAATGAATATACTATTGCAATAAGATGAAAAATTCATTAAGTATGTTTGGGATAAATCAACTTATAAATGAATATACAAGATGTACTAGTGTGAGTTCAACAGTTGTTGACTATGTTCTTACAAACTTCGATGATGTTTGTGCATATGTTCATGATATTGATATTGAAGTCTAGTTGGTCGTTGCAAATTGGCTGGTCCTTCCTATGAGCGGACGTAATTTCAATAATCTTCAAGATGTCCATAATTTTTCCTTCATTACCTGGATGAATGAGTTAGAAATTCTCGCGTAATCTATGAAATGATTTTTGTTGATGCGGTGATCCGAAGATTAAGAATGTATTTTTTTCGAAAATATATGTAGATAATATCTTCTGCATTTGGATTGGCACAGACAGACAACTCAATAGTTTCTTACAATTTCTAAATTCTTTTCTTCGATCGATTCAATTCACAATGGAAAATGAAAATAATGAAAAATCTTTGAACTTCTTGGACTCGTCGATTAGTAGGGCTTATGACACACTCGCCTTTAAAATATACAGAAATCCGGCCTATTCGGATACCCTGATTTATAACAGTAGTTACCAACCCCAGAGTATCAAATTGAGTGTTTTTCATTCATTTGTGCACAGATTGCTTTCTATTCCTTTGTCAGCTGTCGAATTTGAGAATGAAGTCCAAGTTTTGAAATTAATCGCTAAGGATAACGGCTATGAAACAATCTCAAATGATATCTTAATAAGACACAAACGACATAAACTTTTATTTATCTGTAGCATACTTAGAAATCTAACAGAAATTTCCAATTAACTATATTCCTAATATTAGCAATAAGATATGTAACAGATTACACAGAAATAATATTAACACCATCAGCATGAATAAAAGAAATTTGGGTTCATTGTTAGTTAATAATAAAAATAAAACAAAATCATCGGATGAAAGTGGAGTATATAAAATAAACTCCAATGAATGTGAGACATTCTACATAGACCAAACCGGAAGAGAGTTGAAGAATATAAAAGATCAATTCTCCAAAATAACAATTGTACGGGTTTTTCGGACCACTGCATCACCAAAAATCATTTCATTGATTTCGAAAATATTAAACTCATGCATTCAGGTAATAAAGGAAAAAAGATGGACATCTTAGAGATTATTGAAATTATGTCTGCTCATAAGAAAAACCAACCAATTTGCAACGACCAACTAGACTTCAATTTACCTCCTGTTGTGAATGCCGTTATACATAAGTGAAATCACTCATTTTGAATTTAGAATTGTATTACTCTTGATAATGGGCTAATAAACCGAAACATATGTCGAGTATTTTAATTAATATTTGTGAAACCTTTACCAAGCGATAAAACAATCATTCAAAAGTTTTCTATTAAAATCAGAAAAGGTTACAGATTTCACCATTTTCCAGAAAAGGTGAATGATATGAAAGCCCCTGTAGAACTGAGGATTTGTGTAGAATTTCGAGCTGATTACTTTTTCGTTTTCGAAGAAACATACATTATATGTCATTGCTTTGAATAACCATATCCAGAAAACTGTGGCCCTAAAAAAATTATTTGACATTTTAGCTAAGGAATCTGCTCCTCAAGTAGGTCCGTCTACACAGGAAACACCCTGGGCGCAAAACTCGAGAAGGCTGGAACAATTCTGCAAATCTTTTTTTAAATATTCGCTACAGTTCGAGGAAATGAATGATTAAAAAAGCGGACATTGGTACAAACCCATTACCGTAAATCATGATTCAAACCATGTTATTATTTGATACTTTTCTTCGTTAAGGAAAAACTTTCGGGAATAAAAATTCGGGACAGTGAAAAATTGGAAATTCGGACAAATTGCAAAAATTATTTAAAAGTTGAAACCTTTGAAAAGTGTTCAGCAATGAAGAGTTCGCGGAATACTGACGATATGAAACACTGATTCTGTCGATGCTTTTCCAATTTTTTTTGTTCGTTATTACGTCAATTTCGGGAAACTGGAAGATTCGGTTAATAACCTTGATTCTTATCGAAATTTTGACAGAGAAACGTCTGTCTTATACGATTCAAATTTATTGTAAAATACTTAATACTTGATACAAGTGAGATCTTTGTTTTGTCCCAATTATGTTTTTGGATGATATAAAGTTCAAGATTAAAGTTTATTGTTGTTTTGTTGATGGTTAATATTCCCATTGTTTCAAAAAGTTAATAACTTAAAATGATCAAATTCAGTAGAGTAAATATACGTTTCATTATAATTATAATTTGTTATGTCTTCCAAGAATATAAATATTTTTCAAGTTTGAAGAAAATTGAATATTTATAGAAATAGGTATAAATAATTGATTAATCTTATTTATGGAAGTTTCAGAGGTAAATGAAGCAATAATAATTTCAAACAAGAAATCTAAATATACGATTATATGATTTATTAATTACTTTTTCAATTTGATATTTTTGTAAATTTCAAGATATTGAATTTTGAGAATGGGAGATATCGAAAAACCAGCAATTATGAGGCAAGCAACATAAATCTTTTCGAAGAAATTAAGAATCTTTCACTCAATATTAAGATATAAATATATCAAAATCTTCGATAATTTAAGAGACTTCAATGAAAATTTTACCTGATCCAAGATCTTACAGGTGCTTTTTCATTATGAACATTTTCGATATTCGTCTCTTTCGATTTTTCAACCATATAGTTAATGGCATTTTCTGTGTCGGCAAGTCTATTACCAAATTTTCATCAAAGTCTGCCAATTCGTTGTGAGTGGTACTTTTGAACTGACCTTTTACAGTTTGTTTGATGATTTCATTTATTATGGGTTGATAGGAAGCGATTTCATTCCTCAGAGCATTAGATAAATAACTTTCACAGTCAAAAACTTCATTGTCAAACACTTGAACTTATAACCCTTATCAGGAGTATTATAGAAGGTATTATAAGTACCATAATACATAAAAAAATGAAATTATTATTCATCGGACGACTGGCAGTGGGAGAATGAATTGAAATGTGGATTGGGCAATCAATTAATAGATTATTTCATTCATTGCGATCTTCATCCTCGAACCTAACCGTCATAAATAATAGCTATTCGTAAAATGCGGATT
Source organism: Cryptolaemus montrouzieri (assembly GCA_013387265.2). Taxonomy (NCBI): domain Eukaryota; kingdom Metazoa; phylum Arthropoda; class Insecta; order Coleoptera; family Coccinellidae; genus Cryptolaemus; species Cryptolaemus montrouzieri. The sequence goes on from JABFTP020000103.1 coordinate 37,253,299, forward strand.
TCAAGCCGTTCTAAACACTTTACAAAGAATAGAGAAGCACCAATCACATTGTTATAGTTCTACATAGGAATAAACATATGCAATTTCGTTTTTTCAACATCAATAGAGAAGGGAGATGTAATAGAAGTTGAATGTGATATCTGGGTTGGAGATCACCCCAAATCCAAATCGTGAATTCCCACCGAAACCGCTAGATGCTGTACTAGGGATTGATATGGTACTTTCAAATTTTTGAACTTAACATTGAATGGTAATATTGCGATATTTATAATCAGTCAATGTCAATTTCGTTCTTGAAATGAAAATTGACAGAAATCGATTAACATCTGTTTTTCATTCTCTCTATTAAGTACATCCTCTACGTGATATAGCTTCAGCTCTACCTAATAACTCTGAATTGTAGTTGTAATAGTATGCTTTTTACGTGGAACCATGTAGATAGTCCAAATTGGTAGAGAGGCTGGAAAGCTAAACGTGATTTCGTTTTGGACTGTCTTACATTTAGATTTCGTAATGGTTATTGAACATAAACACCTCAAAAAAGTTTAGGAACACTTACAAATATCTTTAAAATATGTATTAGATGATTCGAATTTATAGAAATCTTTCGGTTTTATTAGGATGTATTGTATATAATGTATTCTCAAGAAAACAAAATAATATTTGACTTCTCCAAAGCACCTATTATAAAAAAAAATTTGAATTTTGAAAATGACGAAATTTGGTAAAACACAAAAAAAAAATCCTGAACTAATAATATTTTCGAAACGATATGGAAGCACTTATATTTTTCAGTACCCAGAAGGTCCATCTCTGTTATTAATGACACTTTGGCATGTCGCGGCATGCTCAATATTAAATTGTCTATTACATTTTGGCCTAAGTCATTCCAAGCCCCCTAAACTGCTAATAGAAGCTCCTGTTCATGATGAAAGACGTTTTGACGCAGGAGATTTTTTTTAGGGTGTCCCACACATGCTCGATGGGATTCAGATCTGGGGAGCAGGATGGCCACGGTAGAAGATCGATATCATTCTCTTCAAGAACGTTCAAGACAATTCTTGCATGATGAGGAGGGGCATTATCTTGTTGGAAGAGTGGATTTTGACCCATTGTTTGGAGAGGCGGTACCACTACAGGTAAAACTATCTCATTTGCGTAAGAATTTCCCGTGAGGTTGTTCTGTATGAAAACGAGGTCAGTTCTTTCACCAAGGCGTATACCTCCCCAAAACATCACTGATCCGCCTCCCTGTCTAACAACTTCTCGAGCATGCAGGAGACGGTTTTGCTTTCCAGGTTCCCTCCATATTCGAATTCTTCCCGAATCGGGATAATAACTAAATCTAGATTCATCACTGAAGAGAACTGTGGCCCACCTCTTGATCCCAGTTTACGTGTTCTTGGCACCAAGCTGAACGAGCAGCGCGATTTCCATGGGTCAGTTGTGGAACTCTTAAAGGGCGTCTGGAGTGGAGTTGACCTTCGTGCAGTCGATTTGTCACAGTTTGGTTGGAAATTTGTACATTATGAACTCGTGATAGCTCTTGAGCTAATTGAGATGCTGTGGTTTTTACGATCTCTTCTGGCTTGTTAAACCAAAAATCGGTCTTGGGCGACTGTAGTAATCCTGAAACGACCTGTATGGCGTTCTTCTACGCTACCTGTTTCATTGAAACGCGACCATAAACGGTTTATGACACTTGGGCTACTTTCCAGAACTCTGGATACTTCCCGTTGTGAGCTCCCAGCTTGGAGCATGCCAACGGCTCGTAACATCTCTTCTCTAGCCAAATGTCGTCTTTCCATGGTCGAATCACAAAACTTGAATCTTTTATTTATGCTTACAACAGAAACAAAGTGCCAACTAACTGATTTCAAACACTGCATACATGAAATGATTATAAAACAGCGTCGCATCTGCTGCATTTTTAATTTTTTATAAGAAAAAAACTGAAATCTGTTGCGGCACTCTACATAATTTGGTGAGAAATTGATGCAGGTGTTCATTTCTTTAAAAAATCATCCATAATGATCGTTCTGGATACGATATATCGATATTCAGAAGTGTTCCCTAGACTTTTTTGAGGTGTTTATACCTTTTTACAGATTAATTATTACAGAAGCAAAGGTTTCTCTCTCTGTTCTTTTGAATAATATAAAAATGTATACATGGTTCACTTGTTTATCCTAATTTTACTGAGCTTACTTTTTAAGACCAATCATGGGAAGCCTAGCATGTTCAGAATTGTTATCCATATTACACTTACTCTCGATCGTGTTTTTGCCCATCAGGCACACTTTTTTCTGATATATAATTCTTCCTTCTTTCAATCGAATAAATAAATCAATTCCTTTTATCTTTCGACGCAGTCGGCGTCATTTGAGAAGGATATTTTTTACATATTTCCATCAAAAAATTTAATTTTACTGATTTTGCTGGCCAATTTTAAGTTTTTTTGTTCTGATCCATCTATAAAGGAATCACTGGTTTAAGAATCATCCATTGTGCTGCCGCTAAACCAAGAAACTAAACCACCCAGACGCATTTGGCACTATTACCGTGCTAACTGGCATGAACTGCATGAATTCTTTTCGTGACTTAGTAACATTTAGTAATGTTTGCTTTTCAGATCCTGACCTCAATGTGTGCACTGAATGTGTTACGGAAATCATTCATGCAGGAATGGATCTTTACATCCCTTATTCCATGAAAAGAACAACAGCACAAAAACTATGGTTCAACAAAGACTGCGAAAGAGCCGATGTAGCCAAGAATAGAGCTTACAGGTCATGGAAGATAAATCCAACAGAGGAAACAAGAACAACCTTCGTATGAATACGGAAGGTATGCAACCTATGAACTGCAAGAATAAAGGCCAATTTCAACTAGGGGGTAACTGATAAACTCCTCGAACAGGCAAGCGGGACTAGACAGTTCTAGTCAGACGAATTACCGCCAATCGTCCTGAGAAAGTGTGCTCTAGAAATGGCATCCATTTTTAACCATCTGTTTCAGATTTCTTATGAAAGCCAGACTTTTCGGAGCAGCTGAAAAATAGTCAGAATTCAACCGATTGCGAAGAAAGGAAAAAAGTTCTCACCCTTAAACTACCACCCTGTTGCACTTATTCCCATTATGCACAAAGTGATGGAGAGAGTCATGAACGATGAACTCAAATACTTTGAGTTGCAGGGAGTTTTTAACGACCGTCAGTATGGTTTTCGCAGGTAAAAATCGACAGGAGATCTGCTCGCATGCGTCGCTCATGTTTGTACATCAACGAGCATGGGGAATCTAGAGCAATAGCCCTGGACATTTCTAAAGCCTTCGATAGAGTTTAGCATGCAGCCTTGTTGAATAAACTTGCTGCATATGGGCTTCCCGAAAAATTGCGGGGTTGGATAAGTAGCTTTCTTTCAAACAGGTCAACATAAGTTGTGGTCGACGGTATAACATCTGAATGTTTGCAGTTGCAAGCAGGAGTTACTCAGGGATCCATTCTTTTGCCAACCTTGTTTCTGTTGCAGATGAACTATCTTCTGTCATCTACAGAGAACAAGATCTTCGGTTTTCCAGACGACTGTACCCTGTTTTCATCTTTCCGTAGTCTGCGGCCGATTACAGCTGCGGAATCTCAATGTCAGAGATATCAACAATTAAATAACTTAAACTCTGACTCACAGAAGATATCGGAGTGGGATCAGTTGAACCTGATAAGCTTCAATGCGAGCAAAACGCAAACAACTACGTTTTCTAGAAAGGTGCCCGCTGGAAGAGCTCCTTCAACGATGCAAGACCAACAAATTGCATCCAAAGATTCAATGCACCTTCTCGGAATAACGGTCAACTCTGGGTTTTGCTGGCATGCATATGTATCAGCAATAGCAAAGTCTGCATCAGCTACCACAGTTTTCTTTTCAGAGCCAAGCGATACTTCACGTCATCTCAGCTGTTGCTTCTATATAAGGCGCAGATTCGTTAGTTAGTGACCTTTCTCTGTTTTACAGATACCTCCACGGAAGATGCTGCAAGCAGCTGAAAGACCTTGTTCCGGGGAAACTAATGTTTTTGCCGCAACACTAGGCTGGCAAGGAGTTCCCATCAAATGGCGGTAAATTTAGTGACCCCTCGAACATCGTTCTATAAGAATTCCTTTGTTTACAGGACTAGTGAGCTGTGGAACTCACTTCCGTTCAACATCTTTCCAACATCCTACAATTTGGCCCTCTTCAAAAAGCGTGTAAACAGTCACCTCGATTCTTCCCAGGCGCCAGTCATGTGGTGTAACAGGTTCACCTATTCCTGGGAAGCGCGCATACAAAAAAAAAGAATTAGAACCATAAGTTGAAATCGAGACTATCGAATAATAAGATTTTCGTAAGGACTGTCATCAAAATCATGTCTTCAAAAAGTAATAGACTCACAATCATAACCAATACATGGATTGAAATATTTATGAAACAGCGTATTAGTAATGGAACATTTTAGTATTCTTCATGAATATCTTTTGTCTAGTAGAAATTGATGTAGGATGATACTGTATATATCCGAACTAATAAATGCAATATTTCGACAAGGGATGATTATGAAATAAATTCTCAATGTTATCCATGAAATTTTCTGCTGGTGAAGGATTAAGCGGATTAGCTATTTTTGAGCCACTTCTGCTCATGTAAATTTTATCATTGGTAAACTTTACATCAGCAATGATGAAATTTATATGATGAAATTACATGAGCAACAACGGCTTAATAATGGGTAACCCTCTGAGTCCATACCTCATTTTCATGGATAACATTGAGAAATTAGCCATGATCATACGCTTCGAAACTATGAATTTATGGGTTGAGATATGTGGATTACATAGCCTGTTGTTTCACAGATACAAATAGACAATTGAATTCCTTTATTACTTTCATAAATTTAATTCAGCCTAATTAGGGGGCGCGGCAGTGCGCGGAGCAAACAGTGCCGTACCATCCTTTACTGAAACCATTTCACCGCATTTTCAGACCCCTATTTGAGAACCTCTGGATAAGACAAGAACGCAGAAATTTTCGTCATCCAGTAAACTATAATTACATACTCAAAATCCAAAAGTAAGTGATTTAGTTCCGAAGTTGAGCGAAAGCAAAGTTGCGCATTTATGACACTCACTCGCTCACTCACTCATGATCATCATAATAGATTTAGTACTTCCCATGAACTCAGAGAGCTGAATTTTGGCACAGGCTTAGGGTTTAGTGGCAACATAAAGGGGAAACTATAAAAACTAGGATAATCGAAGATCTGTAGTACCTGGTGACTCTGATTAAAAAACACAAGAGCCCAACCAAACTATCGACATACCGCCTTCACAAAAAATATTCAACTTGGTGGGACGCTTCATTTGATGTTAAAAATTGAAGGTCTGAAGTATCTGATGAAGAACCCAGCTCATCTCAGCTGAAAAAAATTGACTGCCGTAGCAAAAATCCAGCATCCCTAATTTAATCTAGCATATAGTTTCCCACAGTCATTGCTGGTCGTATGCATCCCTTTCTGCTTTTAATAAGCATATAAATAAAATTCAAGGAAATCTCTGGATAAGACTAAACTGGCTTCTATACTTATACTTACAAGTTTACAAAAGAAATACTCGAACATTACACAAATTAAATGAACAAATTGCACTAAAATATTAATTTTGCTCAAAAAATTATGCATTGGACTAAGAGTGGTTGTGATACCCGCACACGTCGCTAGATGGCGTTAACTGGATTTTAAAACGAACTTACGTTTGTTTTTCCGATAACCTTTTATGGCGAAGTGGCAACCGGCCGCGCTACAGTCGTTTACGACAATCTTCTACTGCACTTGAAATCGTTTGCAAGGGATTAGGAGAGATTATTTGCATTTCGTTGATTTCGATTATTATTTCGTTAGGTTTGCTAAGGTTAATAAGCAGGTTGTTAGTATAACAATTCGAAGATTTGAATAGGTTAGGAATTTCATGAGTAGTGACATTGGCAACTCCATATTCTCTTGTGGTCAAGCCAATGTGGCGCTTTCACGAGTAACCAATCTTCATGGGGTGCACCTCATAAACGTTGAATTCAACAGTATAAAAGCTCAAGTTACATTGATCACCGAATACAACCGGCTTAGACTAAATACCGTCTAAAAGAATAAAAAATGATCGCGAATGGGCCATACGAAAAATATTTTGAAATTGTCAAATAAGAAAATCTAATAAAATAAATCAATATGCTCACGTTTCTACAGAAATAGGTGAAATTCCACCAAAAACATTCTGTAGAAAATTAGCCAAGTATCCATGAAGCTGCTTGTTTATCTCTAAAAAAAGTAATGAAATCTAGAGAAAGTCATATTATTATTATAGTTAATGTTGTGTGACTTGGCCGTTGAAGGGTACAAAACCAGGTGCTCCATGACACCATTGCACCAATTTGTCCCCAGAACCGCTACCTATTGACGATGGAAAATTGATATTTGGAAAACTTTGATTGAGTAACCAGTCAATTGTAGGCTTGATAGAACTGTGTATTTCAATAATACTTATGTTTAGGGGAGTCTGAAACAAACAGTATAAAAAAATATTTGCAGTACTTCTTGTTTTTGATGAAAGTCCGTCTGTACGTTTATTTTATGTCAGATCAGTGGCCGATTCGACGCTTCAAAAAGAAGAGAGCAGAAGTCAGTAATGTCAATGCTGAATGCATGTGTTGCACCATGAACAACAGCCTAAATAAGATACTTGCGTCTAATTACCAATACCATTATGGGCTATTATCTCGCTTAACAAATATAGGTAGTTACAACTTATATAACATTACGTGTAAACAAAATTCACTTGTACCTACCTACTAACTTATAAAGAATTTTCAACGGCCAAATCACACAACATTAACTATGATAATAAAGAAATTGCAGTAAGGATCATTGGACTTGGCACGACTTTGTCTAGATTTTATTACTTTTTAGAGCGAAAAGAGCAGCTCCACATAGACTTGGCTAGTTTTTCACAGAATGTGTTTGGTGGGATGTAGTTTACATTTGATATATCCATTACAGATATAACACAATTCTTTCGCACATCCACATTAAAATAAAAAAGATGATTATAATAGAATGATACATAGAGATACCAATGTCAGAAAATAATTTCTTCAAAGAGCTCAATACTACACACATAGCTTTCCGGGCGGATAACCTTCAGGCAGATATATTAAAAACTGTAAATATAAAATTACTGAAAGAAAAACATCAGGTGTATATAATATTCTGTTGTGGAAATTGTGATAAAATTGATCATCGGTAAAACTTTCAGAAAGTTCAATATTCGGTTATCACTACACAAACGCAGTTTTAAGAAACAAAAATCAGATTCTTACAATGCAAATCATTTACTAGAAAAACTATACATTTAATAATAATTGTGATATTTTACATAATAGAAATAAATGGTTGAGACTGAACCTATAGTTGAATCTAACCTAAATTCGTCAGCATTACTCAATCTTTTCAGTTCTTAATAGAAATAATTCTACTTAGATTTTCCTTTTATCGAACTCCGATCTAGTTTTTACCACTGTAATATATCACATCATCTTTTAAATGTACAACATATCTGATGAAGCCACAGTGTGGTAAAAAGCGTCATAAATTTGTCAATATAGTGAAAAATTTTTTTTGTTTTATTTCAGTGAAAAATGTATAACACTTTTCATTACGTAACGACATTAAATTTTGAAAATTTTACCTCAGCCAAGCTTGAACAGGTACTGGTTCACCATGAACATTTTCCAGTTTCTTCTTTTTTGATCTTTGCAGCATATAGTCGATTGAATTCTCCATATTTTTAGTGCCGGGAAGTCTATATTGAAATTTATCCACAAAATGTGCCAATTCTCTGTATGTAGTACTTTTGAACTGACCTTTCAAAGTTTCTTTGAAAATTTTGTTTACTATCGGTTGATATGACGCGATTTCTTTCTTCAAAGAATGAGTCAAATAATTTTTACAGGCAAAAACTACGCTTGATCCCATGATTCCCATCAGGAGTAATATTAAAAAATCTATAATCACCATTATACGATATTAATAGCTAACTGGTTTCTACAAAATGAATCGAAATTTGGAAAGCTTAATCCTTAAATGGATTATTTCATTTATTGCAATCTTTAGTTTCGATCCAACTGCTTATTTCTGAAACGCGGACATCATGCAGTTCTGGGAAAGAAATTGGAATGAATATTAAACACAGCATTGCATGTTAGTTTTTCGTATCGTTTAATTTATAATTTCTCTTTAAATATTCATGAGAATAGATGATATTTGTTGAATTTATTGACAAAATAACAAGTGTCCTCATTTTGTTCTTATACATCGGACATTCTAACATATTTGCAAATTTCGTCTTTATGTTTAATTTCTATATTGTTATCCCGTTACTTACCTATGTGTTATTCCATAGAATGTTGTGTATAAACAGTTTCACACATCATCTTCACAGACTTCACAGGTATACTCGCATGGAAATGAGATTGTATTTTTGGCCCACATTCAAATGAATTATAATTGTAGAAGATTCACCGACATGGTGAATTAACTTAAACGTCTTTAATAAATACAGATAATTGTAGGAAAAGTAGAAATGATGTGAAAGAAAAGCGGTACCGTGCAGATGCAGTGGAGGAACACATCTTAAAAAAGGGAGGATGAGTTTGTATCGCTCAAGAATAGGGAAAAAATATTGCATGTATCATTAACATATTCGAATGTTATCGTTATATCTGTAAACACATTGAAAACTTTTATTTAACAAGCAATATTGAACCTATATGGCATTTTTTGTCTTCATCGTGTCTCGGTGGCCGTGGTAGTCTTCTGTGTCAATTCAGTGGAGGACGCCAAGCGTATATGTATACATATGTATATACTTGATATCTTTCAACGATTTGATACGATTAGGTGACAGTCTCACTTGATGTTTTCAATTGGTATGGAACACTGACGAGTTCAAATGAGAGCAAAACAGCAGCTCTTACTCTCACTCATTATATCCGTCTAAATGTATCACTACTATTGAGGTCCTAATTGAAGATGGTTATGATGAGTAGATTGGAGAACCAGCCTCTTCAGTGGAGAATATTTAACATTCTACGGTAGATTGAAAATTGCTCCCTGATAAAAGTCTAATTGCTTTTCTTCAATCTTGTTGGATATTACATCATATTTGTAATATGCTTACTGATATTATGACTTATTTGTAGTAATAAGGAAAAATATTGAATGTAATATTAACATTACCTATTTGAGATTTATTCAACTAAGCTAAGTTCTAGAAAAAGGGTGACTGTCCTCATCGCTCGAGCGATTCTGAGAGAATTTTCTTGGTTTAGAAAAAGGTGTCTCCGTGGTATCCTAAACATATCAGAGAAGGACACCTGTAGACCACATTTCGTTGTAAATGGAATATTCACCTTGTATTCGTTGTATATATTGGAGTCTATTTTATTTGAAGTTGGAAATAAATCACTTTTTGCAGATAACTTTCTCATGACTCTCATGACGCATGACTATAATACTCGCAATAAGGAAAACCTCACATGTGAGAAATACAACTTATTTACAAAAGAACGTACACTATTCACTCCTAATAATTTATAATAAACTACCGACTACCTTAAAGAACTTACCATTCCGGGCTTTAAAGAAAAACTTACTGAAATTTTAATAAAGAAGTGCTATTATAAATTCGATGAATTTATTTATTTTACTTGTATATTAGGTATTTTGGTATAAATTATTTTTGTGTTCTATGCCAGTTTTGGCCGATGTAATTTCGGAACGAATTAAGGATCTTTCTCTCTATCAATATGTAGATTAACACAAATTGAACCAATGCTCACATCCCGTATATCAGGAGAAAAAAAGAACACTTTAACTCGAAAATAAATTTGAATATATAACCTATTTCCGGACTTCCTGATAACCTAGAACCACGAAATTTGGTAACAAACAAGCAGTGAGTGGTTAGTATTTCACAAATTTTACCAAGATCTCTAAACTAATACCTAAAAATCACGCAATAAAGGAAATAAACAGAATAACAAACTTCGATAGTAGGTATGTCTTTCTTATTTATTCAGTAGGAACAAATTCGATTCAAATTTGATAACTCATTCATGAATTCTACGAGACTGGAAACATCATAAGTCAGCAATTCTGATCTGAAATTTTCAACATAAAGACAATTACCGAACTGACAACTTCGGACACAATTTGCTGAATTTAGAAAAAGGAAAGCCTATTGAAAATATTTTAGAGATGTAAACTTGAATTACACCTAAAATAGTTTTGAACTGCAAACTTAAACATCCGACCAGGCGGGTCAGTGCAAATTCATGTTACTTTGCATAAATTCCGTACTATCACTAGGATTACGATATGTGGTAATAGCTCAAAGCGTTAAAACTATTCAATAATAAGTTTATGGACACTCATTTAATATAACTGAATTAGATGTTATTATAAATTGGTAAAATTTCTATTTTTACTGAGTGACAAAATAAACTGCGAAGCGATTTGAGAATTAGAACAAAAACTAAACTACGAAGAATATTACAATATTCAGATATAAAGTTTCCATTTTCAATATACCGTCTTTGATTCGCATCACATGCTTTGAATCAAGCTCAAACTAAGAAGAGAAATATTCATACAGCCAGCCTTCATTGATTACCAAAAGGCCTTTGATAGTTCTCCCCATTCATAGCTTCGAGAAATTTTGGAAATTTATAAAATTGATAAGACACTTTGTCTTTTTCTTGAATTTGTAATGAAAAATTGGAGAACCAATCTTCATTTAAATATTTCAAAACAATCGTTAAAATCCGAAGTAATTCCAATCAAAAGAGGCATTTTTCAAGGTGATTCTTTAAGTGCTCTTTGGTTTTGTCTTTGCCTTAATCCATTATCTCATGAATTAAATGCTACTAGTTTCGGCTTCAAAAAGAAAAGAGTATATCGACTGAATTCAAATTAGGTCACTCAATTTATTTAGATGATATTAAATTATATGCCGGAACCAGACCTCATTTGAAAAGTCTACTCGAGATTACTTTCAACTATTCCAATGATATTCATATGAAATTTGGACTTCCAAAATGTAAAAATCCTTCTATTGAAAAGGGAAAGATCACCTCTGAATATATAAAGATTTCCAATATCGAAATCGAGCCAATGGATCATTTGGTCAAGAGAAGACTATTAACCATAGCAACACTAAAGAAAATATGAGAAGTTCATATTATAAAATACTTAGAATTATCATCAAGAGTCATTTAACTAGTAAAAACCTTTTCTGAGCTATCAACTCCTATGCAGTTCCTATTCTTACATCTTCTTTTGGAATTATTAAATGGTCTAACACTGATCTAAATGAATTACAATGTCAAACGAGGAAAATGCTTGGTAAATATCATAAGCACCACCCAAAGTCAGGTGTTCAGAGATTTACACTACCTATACATCTTGGAGGTCGTGGATTAACTGATTTGAATACTCTTCATAGTTAACAGATTTTTCATCTACGTTCCCATTTTCATGATAAAAAGAGAACATTTAAATTACTTGATATTGTTGTTGCTTCAGATTATAATCTTACACCTCTGAACTTGACAATGCAAAAGGTAGATTTTGATATATTTCATGATAATTCTAAAAGAGAAAGTTGGATGCAGAAGGAATTACACGGAAAGCACCCTAACGAATTGAAGAATGATTATATTGATGAAATCGCATCAAATAAATGGTTAGTTTCTGGAGAATTGTTTGCTGAAACAGTAGGCTCGGCAATTACGATCCAGGATCAGGTTGTTTTCACGAGGAATTATAACAAACACATCATCAAGCAAAATATAGATGATTCTTGCCGTAGATGTTTTTGTTCTTCAGAAACAGTTTTTCATATATTATCATCTTGCTCAGTCCTTGCTTCAACAGATTATTTAGAAAGACATAATGCCGTCGCTAATATTATTCATTCAAATCTAGGAATTAAACATGACCTAATTCCCAGAAGAAAAATTTTTACAAATATGAACCTGAGATTTTTAGAAAAATGACAAATATAAACTTTATTCTGATAAAACAATTCTTTGCAACAGAGCTGTAAGACACAATAGGCCAGATATCATTCTTACTGATAAACAGAATCGAATAACATATATAATTGATACTGCTATACCCGACACACATAATATACAAAATAAATACAATGAAAAAATTTCTGAATATATGATGCTTGGCGACGAGATTAAAAAACGTGGAAAATGAAAAAATTTCTATTCTACCGATTATTATTTCCACAACAGGTGTTATTCCTAGGAATCTTCACAAAAGTATTTAGATTTTGGGTCTGAAGAAAATATGTTGGAACAGTTACGAAAGATAAGTCATCAAATCTTTTAATATTTTTCGTAGGTTTCTCTCCGAAAAAAATAATCAGGTAGAGTCATAGGTTTTCTCTAGTTTATACTGCTCAGAATCTCATTTCATTTTTATTTATTTATATATATAAATGTAATATAATTAGCTGACAATTTTGTCATACTTATATTCAGAGCAGTATTCTATTCGATCGTTCATCACTTCTCACAAAGAAAACTATTAATGAGTAACATTCAGTGATACTTCCGTACACTGGATTTTTTCCGGGGAGAAAGCCTCTGACACCACTCGTTGGTACATTGATGTCATTGTCTGATGATGCTATAGTTTGTTCGAAAAAATAATGTATCAAAAATTTCCTGCATAAATATCAGATACGTTAAGCACACATTAAGCATCACTCCTCCTCCAACCGAGGTGTTGAGGGCGAATGACGGAAGTGGGGGCGGGCTGATATTTTATTTAATACCGATTACACTGAGAAGACTAAAATGAAGAACTGAAAATCTTATTTTGGTTTATGCTTAATTGCGAACTAAGGACATTGCGCTAAACTTCCAGGGCAGGACATCATTTGCTGGTCCGATAGTTTTTATTGAATATATCTATATCATACACACAACCAAATTCATGTGGAATCAATCGGTATTTCACATCATTGATTGTTTGTAACCATGGATCTTTGACCACTTGTGAAGAATGAAGTTTTATTTTTTTTTTAAAACTGGATAGTATGATACGAAATGTTGAATTATCACCACATGTTCGGCATATTGTACTCAGTCGTCACTGAGATTTGAAACTGTGAATTTCAAAATTTAAAAAAGCCTATAACCATGATTGAAAATGCCTTAGGTTGAATTGTCCGATGTGCAGAGGGGTCGAAAAAATGCTCTCGTTGAAGAAGGGGCGACACAGAGGGATATATCGGCCACAATGGGGATATTACAAGGGGTGATTGCGAAAACCTACGCCCGATACGTGGAGCTACAATCTCTGCAAAATAGGCCTAGAAGAGGTCGTAGGAAGATCAATTCTGAAGAATAAGATCGCTTTTTGTGCCAAATTGCAAGGAGAGACCCGAGTGCGTCGCACACCATTCTCCAGAGGCAATTTCTGGAATCAACAGGCATCAGTGTATCAGTCGAGCGATACGTCAAAGACTTCATTCAAGGGGTTTATACAGCAGAAGGCCCTTAAGAGTTCCAGAGCTAACGAGACAACAGAAAATTAACAGACTTAATTGGTGTACCGAGCACCAAAATTGGAATATTGAGAATTAGCGAAATATTATTTTTTCGGATGAGACCAGATTTGGTGTTAGATGAGTCGACCGCCGGATTCGGGTTTCAAGGAGTCGTAGAAGACAAGCTAGACTCCGATCAGCAAGACAAATTTCGAAATACCAAGGGGGCAATATGATGTTCTGGGGTGGCATTATGCTGGGAGGCAAAACAGATTTGATTTCGTTTCGTGCAAGTGTAACGGCTAGAAATTACGTAGACCTAATGCTGGAGCCCATTGTGAGACTCTGGCACTTTTAAGCAAGATAATGCTACTCCGCTTACTAGCAACCTCGCACGACATTATCTTGCAATAGAGGGAATCGCTATTTTGGACTGGTCAGCTTGCTCTCCAGACATAAATCATATTGAACATTTATGGGATAATCTCGAAAGGAAAATTAGATCATGCCAGGATGATCCAAGGACCTCACAACAGCTGATCCAAGCGGCCACAGAAAAGTGGCAGAATATCACCCCACAGGAGGTCGAAAACCTAATCCAAAGCATGCCTAGACGAATTCAGGCATGTATCAGGGCAAGAGGAGGTGATACAAGCTACGGAGGTCGAGAAAAAAACACCTACTCCGTGAGAAAACAATTTTCAATTTTTTTACTACATGCGGAAATAGTCTGTTCTTCCTCAAAATAAACCTTAATTTGTTCCTTTTTTCAATTGAAATATCTCAAAAAGAATCAATTCTAACAATCCTTCGAAATTTCCAAAATCCCTGAGGTATAATTCAAAATATCGGGTGAATCCATATTAATTTGGTTGAGTGTATATTCTTAAATATTCTTTTCACTGAAGTTGTATAATTTTTAGTATAATTAAAAGTTTATAAACATCAGTAGTACCTATCAACAACTTTCATTGAAGATTTCAATGTAGGCATTGCAACATCATATTCATCGATCTGTTATGAGGAAATTATACTTATTCCGCAATGACAAACACCTCAGACGAAACAATACTTTTTAATATTAATATAAAAACAATATGAATTGGCAAGAGTTGAAAATCCTAGATTCCTATCAGAACAGATGCATGTGCAATTTTTTTCATATCTACGTAGCGATGAAGTTCATGTGTTAAAATACTGCTCATAAATAAATATTATAAGTTCGATATATTGATTTGATAAAATGTAATCGTTTCACAAAATTCAATTAGAAAATAGATAATGTTCTCAAAATACACTCCCCACAAAAATTGTCGCATCACCCTTTTACGACAATACATCACTTTTACGACAATACTATATAAATTTTTAAGTTGGTCATTCAAGAGTCGCTTGGTAAGTTCAGAAATGTAAAATAAGAAGATATCATTCAAACTAGGTGAGTTTATGATAGAAAATATCAACAATTTTCGATTTAATGAAAAATTAAAAAATTTTACCATCTTCAAATATTCGCGAAGAGACCAATCAACTAGCATCGAATGGTTACTAATCATTTTCAAAATCGAGTGTTTCCTTACCGGGCCCTAATTACTGCCAGTATACGTCTCGGAAGCCCCTCAGACAAATTTTGGATGTACTCTTGATTCACTGAGATTCAAATCTCAAAGTAGATTTTCTAGTTGCTGGAGTGTTCTACAAGGCATCCTACGTTGCTGAATTTGCCACCCCATGTGGTCCTAAACTTGTTCTATGGGATTCAAGTCGGGACTGCTGGCTGGCCATCTTAAAATATCAATTTCGGCATTTTGCAGAAATTCTGTAACTACTCTAGCTGCATGAGGCCGATCATTATCATGCATATAAATGAAGTTTTCGCCAATCTATGGGCCAAAAGGTAAAACAAGGATATTTGCGATGTATATGGCCGCTGTCATTCTTCCATTATTCACTAGGACTAACTCAGTTCGACCATAGAAAGAAATGTCTCCCCGCACCATTACTGAGCCCCCTCCGAAGTTTTCGGTTTGCCGGATATTGCATTGCTGATACCGTTCCCCAGGTCGTCTGAATACAGGCATGCATCTATCATTTGATACTAGACAGAACCTGGACTCGTCGGAAAAGAGAACATTCGACCATTTTGGAATACCTCAATTTGCATGTTCCCTCGCAAACTGAAGTCTTGCAACTCGATGCAGTCTGATATCGTCTTCTTTGAGCCTGTCCCTAACAGTTTGCAATGAAATATGTACATTTCTGGAAAGTGCAAGTTCATTTTGTAGCCTTCTAGCCGTACAGTGCCAAACTATTAGTGCAGTTAAACGAAGCTAACGATCATCAACTGGTGTTGTTATCCGATTTCTTCCCTGTCCGGCCCTTCTTCCATATTCCCCTGTTTCGTGGTACCGATTAATTGCTCTTGAATCAGTGCTTTGGTTAACATTCAACAAGTTAGCCACGTAACGTTGGCTCCACCCCTCCTCTAGAAATGTTACAATTCATACCACTTCATGATCACTCAAATAGCGTCCAGGACGTTCAGCAGCCATTTCAATAAATTCAAAGATTCGAAAATCAACAAACACAGAAAACTTGCATTAATTTAGCGTGAAAACTGAAGAGAAATTGAATGAATACTGATAGTCAAATAAACTCATTCTTATTTCAGACGTGTTTGAGATCATATGGAAACAAATGTTACTACATAGATAAGATTTTTTCTCCTCATATGTCCAAAAACATATGTTGACAAAGAAACTGTGATCGAGCTGCTTAATCGATTGTGGAATTCAGAATACCAGGTGATGCGACAATTTTTGTGGTGTAAATATAACTGAGTACTCATCACTATAAAATGTGACAATAACTTATAAAAATTTGAATGTAGTATGCCAAGTTTTAGAATGGGGTTTTCTTGATTAAGAATAAGAACAAAATTTTATCTATAATATTCGAATTGAATCAGTAAATGGTATCTTAAGAATAAATAAATATATGTTACATTTTCATAAAACATTTTATTTTAAAGTCAACCTTTTATAACATAAACAACTATCAAACATTATATTCCTATTTTCATACTAATAAATATATGTTATATATCAATAAACTCAAAACTTAATTTTCTATTTATTCGATTATTCTCAAATTAGAGTAGTTTCATCTTGTTGATCAAAGACTACTAACAACGAATGCTGTGAAGACGATCTCTCAGCATGACTTAAAAGCGCCGTTTTCTCCCCGTTCTCATTCAAAGAACAATCTGGGGAGCTATTGTCACCATGCAAAAAATTATTTGTCGTTGTAGCACTACTTGTAGATGGCAAATCGTGAAAATCTGGAGAAGCCAAAGGAGGAAAAGCCTTTGGACTAGACTCCAAAGTTTCTTTTAAATGCATAACAGGATATGACTCTCTATAACCCGAAGTGCTGGATGTTTGTGATATTGCACTGTCCTCATCCCATGATCCTTCTGTGGGATTTATTCTTGTTGCGATTCGTAGCCTATGCGGATCTGAAGCTGTTTGTGGTTGGTTGCTAGTTACTTGCTCTGGTATTTGAGGTGGACTTGTTGCAAGAGGTGAAGATGGTTTGCTTGATTCTTCTTCATTGGTGAGTTTTATATGAGAGACCTAATGAAAAAATTCATGAAATTTTCAACAAATTCTATCAATAAGTAATTTTGAGAATTCATTGAATAAGTAATAAATACAAACGTTGATAGTATTACCTCGCTACCATGACTGTTCTTTCTGCTTCTCCTCAAGCGAAACGTTTTCCGACTCTGAGGTTTGATCCTCTGCAATTTGGATTTGTTTGGTTGGTTTTCGCCAGAACTTTCATCTGCAGGGCTTCCTGGACTTAATGGTGTAATGGATGTTTCACCTATTGTGGGACAGCCAATCAAAACAATTGCTCGTATGTACACATGCGTAGGAACAACACTGACGTGCAACAATCTATATTTTAGATAGGTGTGTTTGTATTGGTGCATTCGTTTTGGGTTTCGTGTGACATTGTGGAAGAATTACCTGATGAATGTCTAAATTCTACGGAAGAAACAAAGCGCAGTCTATGGACCTTCTGGGCAATGAAAGATTCGGATTTTTGCAGTTGCAAGCCATGGTCCTCGCTCACAGAAGACCTTCGGGATGAGCGATCTGTAAGAGGGAATGCACAACATCCAAACAACTATGACATCTAATAACATATACATAGGGCAGTTCAATAGATATGATGGACGGGCTGTTTTAACCACATTTCTTAGTCGATTTGAAACGTTGGGGATAACATTTAGTTAACACAAATTTTAAAAATTGAATGAACACTTTTGAAGCTAAAGTTCGAGTTATTTTCAATTCATACATACGAAAAATATTGTTTTGCCATCATGAAAATTCTACAATTCCAGAAAAGAGCAAGTACACAAATTTTGAAAATAAGAAAAATGGCAAAACGTTTTCTGTCGCTCAAAGTTAGAGTTTTATACTTAACTAACCAACGAATGAAAAAAAATTAATGAAGACTGAACAATTTCTATATTAATTTTCATTCTTAAATCAATCTTAAAACAAATCACCACACAGTGAGTTGAATATAACTCAGTAGCATATAGAAATAGGGATTTTCCTATTTCAGATTTACTCAAATTAAAGGTGCAGAACACACATTGATGCAACCTTCAAGATGCTAAAGTATTGCTGACATGCAAACTCATTTAATGTTCAGATATTTAATATACAAGATCTACCTATAACACATCATATAAATAAATATTTAAGTGATATGAAATAAAACTAACAAATTTTCAATAACTAACGATATGCTACACAGATTATAGAAAGTTTATTTTTATTGGAATACAGGGTGTTACATAAGAGTATGTCTCAACTTGAGGGGGTAAATCTGAGTGCAATATTAAGAAAAAAAGTTCATATAAATATAGGTCCGCAAAAGCTTCGTTACGGAGCTACAGGGTGTTGAAATTTCCGGAAAATATGTTTTTTTTCTTCAAAATTCCTGCAGTTTTTGAGATATTCAGCCCAAATTTGGACTGCGAGATATTTTTCACAACCTTCATCATTACACCTCCTAAATTTTAACTAGAACCTACAAGGTGTTTACTTTTCCGGAGCCATGTCCTCTTTTGCCCTTTCAAACTTTTCTGCAGTACGCAACTGATCAGCGTACAAAAAAATTTTCGTCATCTTCGTTCAATTTAGAAACTTTTTTGATACTTGTAATTTTTTTGTATATCCAACCATTCTCGAGCAAAAAATTAATAAACGATTGTCTGCATTCGCTGAATTGAAAGCACTTCTAATTAAAAAAATGACTAGTAGGCTTTGATTTTTTTCATTTATTTATTTATTTTGACAGTTTCTGAAGTTGAACTAGTGTCTGCTCGAATTATTTATTAAATAAAAGATTAGTTTTAAAACTTTTGAAGTTTTGCGGTAATAAAAATGGCTAATTTTACTAACGCCGAATTGGCTGATAACCATTTCATGTACGGTCACACAATTGAAGCTAGACGATTATATCAGGTGCACTTTCCAAATCGAGTTACGCCAGACAGGCGAACATTTTCAAATATCCTCAGAAGGTTGAGGGAAACTAGTACTTTTACTGCAAATAATCATTTAAAAGGTGCAACTCAAACTATGAGAACTTCAGATATTGAGGAAGCAGTTCTGAATTGTATTGATTTGAATCCTCATGTGAGTATAAGAAAAATTGGAAATCAGTTGAATATTTCACATGTTTTAGTTTGGAGGATTCTCCACGACTTTTCATTGTACCCGTTTCATATTCAACGCGTCCAAACTCTACTTCCTCGAGATTTTCCTTCAAGACTGAATTTCTGCCGATGGTTCTTAGATAAAATTAGAGAAAATGCTTATTTTGATGATGAATAATGTTCACCGACGAAACTAACCTTTCGAGAACTGCTATCACAAATTATCACAATAATCATTATTGGGCTGAGGAAAACCCCCAGTTGAATCTCATCATCGAGAACAATTCTCACGAAATGTCTGAGTCGGAATAATTGAAAATTATTTGTTTGGGCCTTTTTTTCCTAACAGACGAAACGGTCACGCTTATCGGCAATTTCTTGAGGAGGAGTTATCTTTATTGCTCGAGGATGTGCCACTTTTGGTGAGAAACATAATGTGGTTCATGCATGACAGGACATCAGCACATTTCAGTGGAGAAGCTAGGGAATTCTTGAATGATACAACAACCGATGGATAGGTCGGGGTGGCCAGAACTATGGCCTCCTAGGTCCCCAGTCTTAAAAGTTTAGTTTATACCACTCTAGTGAACACTGTAGAATAATTGAGAAATCGAATGACAACCTCTTGTGACACGTTAAGAAATACCCCAGGAATATTTCAAAGAGTGCGTGAATATATGCAAAGAAGAATAGAGGCCTGTATTCTTGCAGGTGGAGGACACTTTCAGCAATTTATTCAGTTTTTAATAATTTTTTGAATTATAAAATCAAAGCCTACCAGTAATTTTTTCAATTAGAAGCGCTTTCAATTTAGCGAATGCAGACAATCGATTGATAATTTTTTGCTCTGCAATTTATTTAGTTTTTTAATTGTTCTTTTTGTTGTTTTCTTTAGCTTGATACTGTTGAATAAGTATAAGTTGAATCTCAGAAGACGAGCTATCAAAATAAGAGCAAAATTTGGGCATACCTATCGAGTATTCAAATTATTTTTTTATTTAGCGAATAACATACAATTCAAATAATTCAAATTCAATAATTTTTCACTCGAAAACGGTTGTAGATACGAAAAATAACAAGTGTCAAAAAAGTTTCTAAATTGAACAAAGATGACGAAGATTGATTGTACGTTGATCAGTGGCGTACTGCAAAAATGTTTGAGAGTGAATTTCAGTTAAAATCTAGGACGTGTAATGATGGAGGCTGTAGAAATAGCTTGCATTCCAAATTTGGGCTGAATATCTCAAAAACTGCAGGAATTTTGAAGAAACAACCAATTTTTTCAGGAAATTTCAACACCTTGTAGCTCCGTTACGAAGCCTTTGCGGACCTATGTTCATATGAACTTTTTTTCTTAGAATTGCACGTAGATTTACCCCCTCAAGTTGTGACATACTATAATGTAACACCCTGTATAATTGTTGGAAAGAATGAATAAGTTGACGAAAACCTTAAGTCCAAAACATGGGAATCCAGCGATGATGTTATCTATACAATTGATTGGTGTAATTTGATATTGTTTTTTCATTATTTTTATATTTTATATTTTTTTCCTTCGGTAATTCACCCATTAGTTTCATTATTCATCTTCAAATTCACACTACTAAATAATAAGATAGGTTGAAGAATACTATGCGACCGAAGAGAATTGAATGAAAAATTTTCAATCTACGGAGATGAATACCGTGTGTAACTGAAACTAGGGCCACCCCTGTAACTTTTTTTGTATTTGGAATATTTTATCACGCCTGTCTTGACCTCAGCATAAGCGGACGACACCCTCCTCTCGCTATTAGAATGAAAACGATCCACCGTAACATACTGCCTGCGATCATTGGTAAATGAGTTCAACCAATCGAGAGGAACACCGCGTATGACACAGTCATAAAGCTTCCCGGAGAGAACTTGCAAATTAATCTAATCAAACGCCCTGCTGAGATCAAGAAAGATCCCAACAGGGCACTCGCGCGCTTCAACCGCCTCGTAGAACTCCCCCAAAGCGCTATCAGTTGATTTCCCCGCCAGAAAGCCGTGCTGATTTTTGGACAAAATACTGAACCTGGATAGAAACGGCAGGAGCCTAGACAAAAATGCATATTCAAAAATTGTTGAAAATACTGAAGGTACGGTTACAGGCCTGTAGTTCTCAATAGAGTCTGAATTATTCTTTTCTGAAAATGGGAATCACTCCTTGATTTTGAGGTCGGTTGGAATTTTTCCTGAAGAAAAACTTAAGTTGAGTAGATAAACTAGAGGCTTAACTGTATATGTTTCCATTTTTTTTATTAAACAGACCGGAATCTCGTTATGACCAGAATTCCACTCATTTTTCAGTTTATTCTTTATAATATTCACAAGTTCATCGTCCGACAGAGCAGACAGAAAAAAACTCCAGATTTCTTCGTATAATCCGATGTGCCCAACTTTTTATAACTGCTGTTGCATATGGAATCAATTATGTCCAGCGGTGCTCTACTGAAAAACTCATTGAAACTTTCATATAATAATAATATAATTTTTTTATATACGACAGTAATCTTTCTTTAATAACTTTTTCAACCACTTTTGAAAACAAGGACACAAATGATATTGGCCTATAATTTTCCATTAATGTTTGGGATCCGCTCTTATGAATCGGGGTAACCCTTGTAATTTTCAGAATGCCCGAAAAGGTGTTCGTTTGTATCACATTATTGACCAAGTCGCATAGAATGGGCGTAACTTCAGGAATGATGCATTTTATGTCTGTCATTTTAATATAGTCATAGCCTGCAGCAGCTGTAATTTCTATATTTTTTTAATTTCATTTTCATAGGTTGGTGTGATGAATAATGAGTGTGGTACATGAAGTTCTTCAAATATGTTGTCAAAATCAGAATCTTCTATTATATTGATGATAGTTGTACCCACATTAATGAAATATTCCTTAAATTTATCGACAATTTCTGTTGTGGAGTTGATCTCAATACCGTTTATTTAAATCATAGAACAATTGCTGTCTATGCATTGTTTTTGGTAGGATGAAATTTGTTAATTAGTCTCCACAATTTCCTAGAATCTTTACCAACTTTAGCCATCTCTTTCATGAAATAACTATTTTACAATTTGAATGAGTCAGACGCCATTTTGCTTTTTATTTCTGCTAATTTGATTTTGGTATTTAGGTCTGCTGTATTTTGTGTATGTAGTTTGTATAATTTATCACTCACCTTGAGCAATTTAAAGAAGTCTTGTGTAATCCACATATTATTATTATTTTACTGTCGTCAATGTTTCTCTAGTAGATCTAAATTTACAGTCATTAATGATTTGAATTGTGGAGGCCGTTACTTGATGTAGATCCATGATATAAATGAGATAAAAAACACAAGGTTTAACTTTAATCTACACTTTATTTGAAAAAATTCGACGATGTTTCGCTGACACAGTAGCTTTATCAAGAATGAAAAACAGAATGAAGAGTATGGTATTATAAACAAATCGTAGAACAAGTTGGATGAATAACAGGAAAATCCACACCGAGCCATTGTACAGTTAGTATGAAAGGTAATAAAAACTAATTAAACAAGTTAAGTAGGGGTGAATAATTCAAATCTACCTGTTCATTCAAAAGCTTGTCCGAATGTTTGTATCTATTTATTTCTAATGCTTCTAGGAGATCTAATTTTGAACTTTTGATTTTATATGTAATATGTCGAAGTTTTTATTGAATGAATGGTTCTTTTTATTAGGTGGTTTGAATAATTTGAATCAGATTTATTTTTATCGAAGCTACGTTTATGTTCAGATGATCTTATGCCAAAACTCCTATAGGTCCTACCGATATAAATTTTATCACAAGAACCACAATTGAGTTTATAGATTCCTGATTCACTTGATTTTTCAACACGAGATTTATTATTTTAATATGTTTACCTAAGTTATTAGAAGTTTTGAAAGTTATATTAAGATTTTGTTTGACGAGAAAGGATTTAATATTTGTACTTGCAGAACCGCAGAATGTTAAACTGTTGAATATTTTATAGTCTTTATGAATAGGATATACTTCATTTATTGCTTTCTAATACAGTTTTTACGAATGATTAGATCTATCATATCCAGATTATATGAATTATTAATGGCTATCTGTTTGATGATGTTTAACTCTTTATTATAATCTTCTACTGATAAAGGTAAATTGAGTAACCGATGTACCATGCTGTTTAAAGCTGCAACTTTGTGTTGAATTGGATGTAATGAGTAGTTATGTATAATTGTATCAGTATGTGTTGGTTTACGAAAGACCGAAAAAATATGATTATTATTTTGTTTAGTGATTTTAAGTCCAAAAATTAATGGAATCGTTCTGTTCAATTTCTATCTTGAATTTAATGTTCAAATGAATGGAATTAATGAAATAAAGAAATTAAGTAAATTCACGATAGAAATTGAACAGAACGATTCCATTAATTTTTGGACTTAAAATCACTAAACAAAATAATAATCATATTTTTCGGTCTTTCGTAAACCAACACATACTGATACAATTATACATAACTACTCATTACATCCAATTCAACACAAAGTTGCAGCTTTAAACAGCATGGTACATCGGTTACTCAATTTACCTTTATCAGTAGAAGATTATAATAAAGAGTTAAACATCATCAAACAGATAGCCATTAATAATTCATATAATCTGGATATGATAGATCTAATCATTCGTAAAAACTGTATCAGAAAGCAATAAATGAAGTATATCCTATTCATAAAGACTATAAAATATTCAACAGTTTAACATTCTGCGGTTCTGCAAGTACAGATATTAAATACTTTCTCGTCAAACAAAATCTTAATATAACTTCAAAACTTCTAATAACTTAGGTAAACATATTAAAAATAATAAATCTCGTGTTGAAAAATCAAGTAAATCAGGAATCTATTAAGTCAATTGCTGTTCTTGTGATAAAATTTATATCGGTAGGACCTATAGGAGTTTTGGCATAAGAACATCTGAACATAAACGTAGCTTCGATAAAATAAAAAAATTCATTCAATAAAAACTTTGACAGATTACATATAAAATCAAAAGTTCAAAATTAGATCTCCTGGAAGCATTAGAAATAAATAGATACAAACATTCGGACAAGCTTTTGAATGAACAGGTAGATGTGAATTATTCACCCTACTTAACTTGTTTAATTAGTTTTATTACCTTTCATACTAACTGTACAATGGCTCGGTGTGGATTTTCCTGTTATTCATCCAACTTGTTCTACGATTTGTTTATAATACCATACTCTTCATTCTGTTTTTCATTCTTGATAAAGCTGCTGTGTTAGCGAAACGTCGTCGAATTTTTTCAAATAAAGTGTAGATTAAAGTTAAACCTTGTGTTTTTTATCTCATTTAAGTCATTAATGCCATCAATGAGTTGCTCGAAGGAATTTATGCGAATCTGTTTAATACGTGTTCTGAATTCTTTTAGAAGTTTATTTCTGTCTGAAATTTTTTTTGCAAAACAGTTTTTGTGCTTCGCTTCACTAGATTCTTTTGAATAATCATTTTTACAAGTTCGTGTTCTGACAATGAGTTGGGTTCAATTTGCAGGTCTACTCTGAGGGTGTTCCTTTTCTGTCTGAGTAAAACGTGATCGATTAGAGTCTTTGATAAATCAGTGACACGAGTAGCATATTTTTGAGTTATTTTATTTTGAATTTTGAAACCGTTAGTTCTCCAAATATCTATATAATCTTTGACTTCAATAGCTGTTTTGTTTGACAAATTAAGGTTCATATCCCTTATCACCAATAAGTCTTTGTTATTGACTTCATTGAATATATTCTCCAACAGTGATAAAAAGTTTTGATTGCCGAATGCAGGGGGGTCTATATAGTGCAGCTACTCTAAGGTTGAAATCATGTAACTTAACAGCAATAACATTTAGAGGAGATACATCGGTTTGTATAATATGTTCAGAAAATTTAACATTATTGTAAATATAAATAGCCGTTCCCCCGCCTCTGGTATCTCTACATGAGAGCACTGCACAATACTTTGAGAAATTGAAATATTTTACCTCATTACTGTATAACCACGTCTAGGACAAAACTAAAATATCCACTGGATTACACACCAAAAACAACTGAACTTCTTCATATTTGATGAACAATTAAAATAAGCAAAAAAATACAGGATGTTCTATTTGAAAATCTAAAGTTGGTATCGTTTCCGTCCAAACCGGAAACGAAATTTCAAACATATTGATGTTATCAAAAAATGTTGTTTTCTATCCGATTCTCAAATTCCATCAAAATATCCCAAATAGAAAAAAAGTTACAGGGGTTGCCCTAGGTTCAATTACACCCGGTATTATGAATTGGGGTATATGAAAAGATATAAGGTAGAAAAACATATCTGCATGATACAATGAAGACTAATCTTTTCTAGGTAGAGTAAAAACTGCGGTCAAAACACGATAAGAAAAAAATCAATTTTTCGCCATTCCCGTGACCTGAAAAAATGCGAAAGAAAACATTTTACTCAAACACGTGTGTCCCAGTGGGAGGAAACCGAATGAAATGAATAAGCTTTTACGAGAGCGGGTAGACTTGTTTTTCGAAAAAATAAGATTTAATTCTTTGTCTTGAAGACGTTTTCAATTTACTTCAGATACCTTGAGAAGAAGACGAAAAATAATGGAAAATAAAAGTGATTTCGTATAAGTTAATATTATTTTCGGAAGCATAAATAACACAACCACTTCACTCCTATATATTAAGGAGAGAGTTCAAAACAGAACACAATTTCCAAATAAAAAAAAATCGCAAATTTTTTTTGCAGAAAAATCGTACTTTAATGAAAATTTTGTTTACTGGGTTTTACATAATATTATGTCACAACTTGTGGGGGTAAATCTACGTGCAATTTTAAGAAAAAAAAATTATACAAGCATAGATCCGCAAAAGCTTCGTTACGGTGCTACAGGGTTTTGTTCTTCAAAACTCCTGCAGTTTTTGAGTTATTCAGCCTAAATTTGAAATGCAAGCTATTTTTTACAGCCTCCATCATTACACGTCCTAGATTTTAACTGAAACTCACAAGATGTTTTCTTTTTGCCCTCTCAAACTATTTTTCAGTACGTCACTGATCAGCGTACAATCAATTTTCGCCATTTTCGTTCCATTCAGAAACTTTTTTGTCACTTGTAATTTTTCGTATATACATTCGTTTTGATTGAAAAATTATTGAATTTGAATTATTTGAATTGTATGTTATTCGCTAAATGAAAAAATAATAAATATACTCGATAGGTATGCCCAAAATTTGCTTGTATTTTGATAGCACGTCTTAT
Source organism: Cryptolaemus montrouzieri (assembly GCA_013387265.2). Taxonomy (NCBI): domain Eukaryota; kingdom Metazoa; phylum Arthropoda; class Insecta; order Coleoptera; family Coccinellidae; genus Cryptolaemus; species Cryptolaemus montrouzieri. The sequence continues at coordinate 37,280,020 of JABFTP020000103.1, forward strand.
GAGATTCAACTTATACTTATTTAATATTAAACTGAAAAAAAGAACAATTAAAAACTGAATAAATTGCCGGAAGTGTCCTCCACCTGCAAGAATACAGGCCTCTGTCCTTCTTCGCATATTACCACGCACTCTTTGAAATATTCCTGGGGTATTTCTTATCGTGTCACGAGAGATTATTATTCGATTTCTCAAATCTTTTACAGTGTTCACTGGAGGGGAATAAACTAAACATTTGAGATATCACCATAAGAAAAAGTCTAAACTATTTAAGTCTGCGGACCTGGGATGCCATGTTTCTGGCCCAGCCCGACCTATCCATCGGTTGTTGAATGTATTACTCAAGAATTCTCTAGCTGCTCCATTAAAATGTTGTGGTACTCCGTCATGCATGAACCACGTTATGTTTCTCACCAAAAATGGCACATCCTCGAGCAATAAAGGTAACTCCTCCACAAGAAATTGCCGGTAATTGGGACCGTTTAGTCCGTTAGGCAAAAAGAATGGCCTCAAAAAATTTCGAATTATTCCGACCCAGACATTTAGTGAGAATTCTTCTCGATGGTGAGATTCTTCTATCAAATGGGAGTTTTCCTCAGTCCAATACTGATTATTGTGAAAATTTGTGAGAGCAGTTCTCGAAAAGTTAGCTTCATCTATGAACATTATTTCTCTATCAAAATGAGCATTGTTTCTAATTTTATCTAACAACCATCGGCTGAAAATCTCGAGGAAGTAGAGTTTGGTCGCATTGATTATGAAATGAGTAAAATAAAAAGTCGTGGGGAATCCTCCAAACTAGAACATGTGAAATATTCAACTCATTTCCAATTTTTCTTGTACTCAATCGAGGATTCAAATCAATACAATTCAAAACTACTTTCTCAATATCTGGAGTTCTCATAGTTTGAGTTGCACCTTTTAAATGATTATTTGCACTCAAAGTACCAGTTTCCCTCAACGTTCTGTCCCTATTTGAAAATGTTGGCCTGTCTGGTGTTACTCGATTTGGAAAGCGCACCTGATATAATCACCTAGCTTCAGTTGTGTTTCCGTCAGCCAGTCCAACATGTAATGGATATCAGCCAATTCGGCGTTAGTAAAATAAACCATTTTTTCCTACAACAATAACTTCAAAAGTCTTAAAACTAATCGTTAATTTAATGAACAATTCGAGCAGACACTGGTTTAACCTTAGCATTTGTAAAAATAAATAAATAAATGAAAAAAATCAAAGCCTACTAGTCTTTTTTTTAATTAGAAGTGCTTTCAATCAGCGAATGCAGATAATCGTTTAATAATTCTTTGCTAGAGAAAGGTTGGAGATACAAAAAATGTCAAAAAAGTTTCTAAATTGAACGAAGATGACGAAAATTGATTGTACAGTGGCTTACTGCAAAAAAGTTTGAAAGAGCAAAAGAAGACATGGCTCCGGAAAAGAAAACAATTTGTAGATTCTAGTTAAAATTTAAACGTGAAATGAAGGCTGTAAAAATAGCTTGCATTCCAAATTTGGGCTGAATATATCATTTACTGCAGAAGTTTCGAAGAAAAAACCAATTTTTCCGGAAATTTCAACACCCTGTATCTCCGTAAGGAAGCTTTTGCGGAATTATGTTTATATGAACCTTTTTTTCTTGAAATTGCAAGTAGATTCACCCCCTCAAATTATGACATACTATTATGTAACACCCTATATTATTATGTAGTTGGCATAATTTGGAGATCCGAAATAAATTTATTACAAATCTTTTGGCACCCTAATTGTTTGTCATTTGTAAATTTAGTTTAGATCTCAAATCTCAATTTGTTTATTATTCCTTCTTTACTTTTTCTTGGATATTCATATGCTTTATGTATTATTTCTCTTCATGTACACATGGTTTAAACGTGACGTTAATAGGCAAATCATTAATTAATTAAAATTTAAAAGCACTTCCATCGTTTCATTTTAATAAATTCGATAAAAATACTATTCAACTTCTTGATTGAATAGAGCCAGATTTATGAGCAGAAAATGTTGATGTAAATGGAGTAATCTGGTTCATGGAATGTATAAAAGGAGCGATAGCAGAAACTCGGTTAATAAAATTGAAATTGAAATAAAATTTTACGTTCAATTCATTTGAATTCTACTACATAACGATATAAAACCAGATATTGATCATTAAATTTACCATTTGTGGGTTGATTATTTGGAGCTGAAGGTGTATCTTTCTGAGGTTCAATTCCTTCTGCAATACTATTTGTAGTTCCTTGATTAGGCGTTGAGACATGGCTTGTACTGGTTGATGATTCTACATAAAAAATTTTAAAGAGTGAAATATTTTAATGTTGATGTACATCGAAATACTAAATTGAGAAGACTTATAAGATTAATGGATTATGATAGGGATTTAAAATATTAACATTAGAATATCCGAAAACACATTCAAAGTAAATAATAACGAAGCAATGAGGAGAATGGGACGCTCTTAGCTAGGATCCTAAATGGAGAGAGACGACACGATTTTTCTCTTGTTTCTAGAAGTGGGATTTTCTTTAAAAATTTATTTAAATATTTATTTGTTTTAGTTAAATTTGTCATAGCCAGTATCAAAAAATTCTCAATAAATAATACAAACGTACCTTTTTGAGCATGACCATGCGAATGATCGATTCCAACTCCCGTGAATAAACCAATCAGAGAATGTCTAGGATGTTTGCTTACAGTTTCCGATGTCATGTGGACGGTCGGTGGGGCGGGCTCTTGTTTCTTCTCACTTTCAGTACTTTCAGAAGCTAAAAAATGTAAAAATATTCAATTGGAGCATTTTTCTCACTTTGTTTGATATACAATACGAAGTAATAATAAACAGGGTGTTTCCTAAATACGCGGACCTATTTCAGGTCCGCTGAAATGAGGAAGATTTGTGGAAACATGAAATATGGTTTTCAATCAGTTTGAAATTCTGCAGAAATTACAGGTTAACAAGCGCGTTCATGTCATTCATCGATTTTTCTCTGGAATTGGGTGAAGTCCTCGACAGTTTCTCGTTTTTTTATTCGAATTTTTTTGAGAAGTATATTTGAGCATGAAAAAATGTCTCAAGCCCCTCTGATAGGAAAGTTTTTGTGTTTTTACTAAAAATGCATATTCATTTGAATGAAATAAATGAAACATCAGCTATCAAAATTTTAAGATACTCGGAGTAGGACCTAAATAAGATGCTATTGTCCATAACGATTTCAAAATTATTCAATTTTTCTTCAGTGAATTATATTTTCAACAATATTTTACTTAATAATTTTTGTTAAAAAGTATAGACTTTATGAAGAACAGTGATATCTAATTTTGATTCTACAACTACAACTATAACGAACGAGGAAATTATGTCTTAAAAATGCTCCAGTCAGCATTAACGCAGATAGCAAAAGCTATCTTATTTCGTAAATTTCGCTGAGCAAATCTTTCTGCATTCTGAATAATATACTCTTTATTTCTATCAGATAATCTGTCACAAAATGCATGTCAGCCAATTCATGATTACAATATGGATACATCTTATGATGAAGAACTTTAAATTCAATATATTGCATCGAATGACGAGGACCAAATGTCAACAAATACCGGAAAAAATAGCACTACATACATGTCAATAATAGAGCATGACACCTGCCTTTTTGAATTGTTTCGATTCCGAGTTTCTCGAAATTTTGATTACAGCTATTTACATTTTTTTTCAATTATAATAATACAGGGATATCCAGCGGGACTGTCCGTTATAAACTTTTTGACTTCCAATTACAATATCAAGCTGAAATTTTATACGCGGCCATAACTAGCAATTTCCAATTGAAGTGAAATATTTTCGAAGTGATACCATTTCCGGTTATACCGGAAGTGGGTCATCATTTTGTTATTTCAAATGGCAATCTACCTTCTTTATTATACATCTAGAACCGACATTTGAGCAAGGCATAAAATACCCAAGTTGTTGGCACTTATCTGTCAAAACTTTTGACAGATTTAATTATTTTTGTTATAAACTCGATTTTTGAGGAACATTTACAAAAATTGTAGCTCGTAGATCTTTTGCACTACAGGCACAATTTTTGCTTGGGTGGATAGAAGAAGGTTCAAGGATAAGATTTTTTCAATTTGGCCTTTTCAAAACAGCAATAACTCAATTTCTTCAAATTGCACGTGCCAATTTTTATATCGCCATCAGATGAAGCGTCAAATTTCAGATGGAATTGTATAAGCATGTACTATACCCATCTCTTATAGTTCCGAAATAATTCGGGAATATATTGAATTTTGATGATTTTGCAAGAACTAACAGAGAATGCTTTGAAATATTTGAATCAAGTAGCTAAACTGGCTACGCTCACCTGACAGGTGCCTAAAATTAATGTACTTGTCACTTCGTTCATTCGAATTTGATATGTCAACAAGAATTGTTGGTAATTTGAAGTGAAAATTTTTGAAAAACACCAGATTGATAATAAAATGGCTGATTATTCAAACGAGGATATGTTTAATCTCTTTTTAATTCATGGCGAATGTCAAAAAGTGGTGGATAGAACTTGCAGGCAATTCAATAACCAATTTCCAAATTTGGCGCCTATAAGTAAAACAAAATTTTGAAGGATTAGAAGCAATTTTCTGAAAGTTTGGAGGAACAAAATACATAGAAACTAGAAGAAAACCAATTCTCGAGGACGACGACAATCAAATTAATATTTGAATTGTGGAGGCCGTTACTTGATGTAGATCCATGATATAAATGAGATAAAAACACAAGGTTTAACTTTAATCTACACTTTATTTGAAAAAATTCGACGACGTTTCGCTGACACAGCAGCTTTATCAAGAATGAAAAATAGAATGAAGAGTATGGTATTATAAACAAATCGTAGAACAAGTTGGATGAATAACAGGAAAATCCACACCGAGCCATTGTACAGTTAGTATGAAAGGTAATAAAAACTAATTAAACGAGTTAAGAAGGGGTGAGTAATTCAAATCTACCTGTTCATTGTCCGAATGTTTGTATCGATTTATTTCTAATGCTTCTAGGAGATCTAATTTTGAACTTTTGATTTTATATGTAATATGTCAAAGTTTTTATTGAACGAATGGTTTTCTTTTATTAGGTGGTTTGAATAATTTGAATCAGATTTATTTTTATCGAAGCTACGTTTATGTTCAGATGTTCTTATGCCAAAACTCCTATAGGTCCTACCGATATAAATTTTATCACAAGAACCGCAATTGAGTTTATAGATTCCTGATTTACTTGATTTTTCAACACGAGATTTATTATTTTAATATGTTTACCTAAGTTATTAGAAGTTTTGAAAGCTTTATTAAGATTTTGTTTGACGAGAAAGGATTTAATATTTGTACTTGCAGAACCGCAGAATGTTAAACTGTTGAATATTTTAAAGTCTTTATGAATAGGATATACTTCATTTATTGCTTTCTGATAGAGTTTTTTACGAATGATTAGATCTATCATATCCGGATTATATGAATTATTAATGGCTATCTGTTTGATGGTGTTTAACTCTTTATTATAATCTTCTACTGATAAAGGTAAATTGAGTAACCGATGTACCATGCTGTTTAAAGCTGCAACTTTGTGTTGAATTGGATGTAATGAGTAGTTATGTATAATTGTATCAGTATGTGTTGGTTTACGAAAGACCGAAAAACATGATTATTATTTTGTTTAGTGATTTTAAGTCCAAAAATTTATGGAATCGTTCTGTTCAATTTCTATCGTGAATTTGATGTTCAAATGGATGGAATTAATGAAATTAACAAATAAGTCTAATTGACGAGTAGTTCCAATGAAACATACTAAGATGTCGTCAACATATCTATACCATTAAAGAAATTTGGAAATGAGTGGATGTGTATGAATTTTCTGTTCAATATTATTCATAAAATCTCTGCTAAAAGTGGACTCAAAGGATTTCCCATGATCAAACCATTTTCACTACTATAATAGATGTTGTTGAAAGAAAAATAATTTTGTTCAATGCAAACGTCCAACGGATTCAATATTTCTGATTTTATTATGTATATTACCTTGAGGTACCCCATACTTAATATGACGCATTACACTTTTTACTCCGTCATTCACCCGTACCAATTGTCGTCTACCAGATAGGTAACTACGCATCAATCCAATAGCAGCCTCCCTAACATCCAGATCCCTCAGTATAACTATCAGTGTGCTATGCTCCACGGTATCGAATGCCTTCATCAAGTCAACCAATATACACCAATCAACCTTCCCATCAGTGAAAGCTCTATACACTTTTTCAGTTAGTGCTCCTATGGCATCCTGAGTGGATTTTTTCTCTGAACCCGAATTGAAGATCAGACAACAACTTAAATTTATTCAAGTGTAATGTCAGCCCATTTTTTATAACCATTTCGACAACCTTTGCCAAAACGGGTATTGACGAGATCGGTCTATAACAAGTACAATTTTTTCTGTCACCTCCTTTATATATGGGTACAACAACTGCAGTTTTGAATGCGGTGGGAAAAACACCTTTTTTCAGTATCATATTGACCATATGTACAACCGGCGCTTCCACAGAAGGCAAACCGGCTTTTAATGTCTCTGCAGATATTTCGTCAATCCCACAACTTTTTTCTTCTTTAAATTTGATATGATGTTTGTAATCTCCTCTTCATTCGTGAGTGTTAACTGCAGCTGATCATCCTGTGTCCAGTCCCAACAAAAATGTAATGTAGCTACTAAATGACTCCGCAATATCCTTAGGGTCATCAACCACACCATCCGCTTTTTCTAGCTCTTGTAAAATAGGTTCGGTTTCTTTCTTAGGGCAAAGCTCTGACACCACTTTCCAAATCTGGTCATTACTTTTTCCACTAGTGCGTAACCTTCTCATATAATACTCTTGTTTTACATATGCTATTAGGTAGTGTAATTTATTTCTATACATTTTGAACTGATTCCAGGTGGTATCATTTTCCCAATCTTTATAGAGCATATTACGCTTATAGATGGATGCTAATATTGACTCTTTCCGATTTGTTCCTGAATAGTTTTTACTAGACAATTCGTAACACTTTCCACATCTGTTATTTTATAAAATGAATTTCAATTAATCTCAGAGAAACGAGTCTTTAAAATATCATAATTTATCTTCATCACCAAAGGTACTTTATTCCGTCCACCCTGTTCAACTATAAACGCTCGAGCAAACAATATCGTGGAGAAATGATCAGTAATATGTATTTTCCGGATTATAGGAATGCACTCATCGATATTCTTAACTAAAATATGATCTATACAGGATGAACTTTTACCCTGTACTCAAGTAGGTTTGTTGATTACTAAAGTAAAATTGTCTTCACTTATTAGGTTTAAGTACTCTAGGCTATCTGGAGTATTATCTATACTGATATCCCTCGCAATAACACGGCGATAGGTATTTCTACAGTGGTTCCTAAAGTAACCGTAAAAGTTGAAATTGAATTGACAGTTTGGGATATCTGGTGACTTATAAATTCCAGTTATTTGAATTTTTTCATTTTTCTCACTATCTACAAGTATTTTTGAAGCTTTCAGTTCACCAATTCGACAATTTCGGAGGTATAATTCCATTTGTTATTTATATACGCTATAACACCATCATTTTGGTTATATTTTCCTTCATTGTACAGGATATCATACCCTTCAGTTTCAGTAAACTCAAATCAGATAACTTAAAAGTTTCGGTCAATGAGACAATCATACGCTTGTTCAATTTCATGTAACAAAATCAGCAGTTGATCGAGATTTTTGTTTATATATATATATATATATATATATATATATATATATATATATATATATATATATATATATATATATATATATATATATATATATATATATATATATATATATATATATATATATATATATATATATATATATAAACAGCTCTACATGCCAAGTAGGCCCATGGCTTCATTACACGTTCTTCTCCATTTCATTTTATTCATAACTGCTCCTTCCAGTCCTTCACTCCTAGCTCTTCAATATTTTTCTCCACCATCTTGATCCATTCTGTGCGTGGTCTTCCACTGCCTCTTCTTCCCGTTATTCCCCTTGTCAAAACTTGTCTTGTTGTTCTATCGTCTCCCAGTCGGAAAACATGGCCAAGCCATCTCATTCTTTATGCTCTAGCTACATTTGTTATTGAGGGTTGTCCATACAATTCTTGAAGCACTGTTCTTGAAGATAACAGAACAGTTAACCAAATAGATCACATGGTTATAGAGAGTAAACACGACAAGTATGTAATGAATGTTAGGAGTTTACGCGGAGTAGACGTGGACACAGACTACATGCTCGTAAGAGCCAAGATAAAATATAGGAAACCAGAACATCAGGAAAGTAAAAGAAATAAAGTTATCAAATTTGCAGTGGAAAAATTGAATGATGAGAATATTAGGAAGGAGTTTCAGACCAAAATTAACAAAAGAATTTCCAGTAATAAAGAGGAAAGCGTTGAAGATCAGTGGAGACAGTTGGAACAGATGATGAAAGAAGGAGCAGATATGCTGCTAAAAGATGATAGCAAAGCAGATCAAGGAGGTTGGTATGATGAAGACTGCAGGTGAGCAGTACTTGAAAGAGAAGAATCCAGAATGAATATGATGAAAAACAACACAAAAGAGAACCAGAAGCTGTATAGAGAAAAGAGAAGAAAAGCAAAAGGCACATGCAGGAGAAAGAAAAGAGAATATATAGAGACTAAAATGGAAAATCTGGAAAACAACTATATGCGAAAACAGACTAGACAATTCTATAAAAATATACAATATCAGAGGAGGCTCTATCAGCAAAATAAAATATTATTCTGCAAAGACAAAAACGGGCAGTTGGTAGGAGAAATAGAAGAAAGTTTGAAGAGATGGAGTGAGTATTTCAGAGAGTTGTTAGACGGGAAAAGTGAAGAGACTAGTGAAAATGCGAACGATGAAGGGGCGTTCCTAAATGAAGCGTATGAGGAACCACCGAATAAGGAAGGAATAAGATCAATCATAAAATTGTTTAAAAACAACAAAGCGCCAGGTGGAAATGGCATCACGGCGGATATGTTGAAGATAGGGGGACAAGAAATGGAGGACAATATATATTTTATAATATCTAAAGTTTGGGAAGAGGAGAAAATGCCAAGTAGATGGAAGGAAGCTCTAATATGTCCGTTGCACAAGAAGGGGGATACGACCAATTGCGAGAACTATAGAGGGATTGCCTTAATGGACACTATCTACAAGATTATGGCGATATCTATCAAAAATAGACTAAAACAAATAGTAGAACCAATGCTAGGACAGTATCAGTGTGGGTTTCGAAAAAATAGATCAGTCATGGATCAGATTTTTGTGTTGCAGCAAATTAAAGATAATACTATTGATCAAAACATGATACTCCATATGCTTTTCTTCGATTATGAACAGGCTTATGATAGATTAATAAGAAAATATATATATGAAGCAATGGATGAACTAAAAATAAAAGGCAAACTAATAAGGCTGGTGAGAATGACATTGACGGATACCACCTATAAAGTTAAGATGAGCGGACATTTGTCGGAATCATTCTGTGTTGATAAAGGCCTGAGACAGGGAGATCCCCTTTCTACTACACTTTTCAATATCGTGATGGATAAAATTATAGAAGAGAGCAGTATAGCTAGCAAAAGTACAATATACAGTCAAAAGACACAAGTTTTAGCGTATGCAGACGACATAGTTATTGTGACCAGAACAAGAGAGATTTTTGTTTACACTCCTAATAATATTATGGTATAATTTAAAATTATTATTCCTTATATTGGGTATGCAATCTGAATCAGACTTAACATTCTCACAAACTATAGTTTCAACATTACAATTCTTAAAATCTCTCAAAAATGGGTCCATATACTAAACTAAAAACTTACGATCTGTAGTCCGTTTTTTCTCTTAGAATTTCTAATTATCTGAGGTAAGTCGGGCACTGACGATCCAAGACACAATGATCTTCTTCATACTTAGTACCGAATTTCTGGGTTGAACTAGCACAACTGCTGCATTTTTGCACAACAATAACACAGGTACTCGCCACATGAGGGCCAGCACAGACAGCACACACCACTTCTCTCCCACAATCTTCACTTCTGTGGTAAAATACTAAACACTTCATGCACCTAGGGACATATAAATTCTTGACAGGACATCTATTGTACTTTACATTAAGTTTTTTCGCAATCATAGTTTTCTGAAATACATTCACATTGCATTCTATTATAGCCTAGTTAGAATCGCCTTTTCTTGATTTTACATTATACATGGTATGTTATTTGTTTGTCTTCTATCTAGAGGATAGTGCGTTTAAGTAGGAGGGATTTTGCTTCGTTTCATTTATGTTATCTTCCAACATCTTGATTATTTTATTTATTTTTATCGTCTATGATGTTCTTCATCACTTTCAGAGCATTGAATTCAGAGCAGTTCTTGCAATTATATGAAAGAATTCTCTTATCCTGTTGCATGTATTTAGTTTTCTCTGTCGATAGCACGGAACAGCCGCTGCAATAGCTTTTACAACATCCATTACAGACTACTAATTTTTTTATGCTTACTAGCTGAAGAGTTGCACTGTTCGCATTCCATGGTGTTTGAGCTCACGTATTTTCGATAAGCGAGCACCTCATTCCCCCGATGTACACACATATGTTGAAACAGGTGGTTCAAAAACAATCAGTTTATTTAAATACACAATACCAATATAATATGACCACGAATAATGAAATAATTATTTTCTCAAGTCTCTCTTTAATTTTCTCGTTACGTTCCCTTACGTTGTGGTCAGAACTGGTACTAAAATCAGTAAAGGAACCGTTAAAAGTTTCACATTTTCACATGAAACTTTTAACGGTTTCTGACCACAACGTAAGGGAACGTAACGAGAAAATTAAAGAGAGACTTGAAAAAATTATTACTTCATGGTCATATTATACTTTCCTACTGAAAGAAAAAGGAGAAGAGGTATATGAATGAAAAATGCTTTCAAACTGTCAAACCTGTTAAACTCGGAATCTCTTCAGAATTACAAGCTGACTGATCTTCTCTTTAGCGAAAAAACGTAGGAAAATCATGTATAATATAAACCAAATTTATGTATAATTACTATGCCAAGATGAGCTTAGTTTGCGGCCTATAATATGATATTATTGTTAAAAAGATTCATTTCCATAGCATATAAACATTTTTGAAGGAATTCAATATTTATGAACAAATTATCTCTCACTTGCGATGTGTATACTTCATCGTTATACATGATTGTTGAAACTTTTTCTGTGCGAATCTCTCAGAACTTTTAGAAACGATACCAATTTATTGCTGAAAATTGATTCAGTCAAATCAAGAAATGATAAAATTCATTTTTATTTCTGAAATGAAATTCTTCCAGTGACCCTCCCTATTGCAGGGATCGTGGATGAAGTAGGTGGTGACTGCACAATAATAGTCAATTGTTGTGACTTGAACTGGATATTACGATGAATATTGAAAATATGTGGAATACCCTGCATGCCATACAAACACTTACAATCCTCAAGTTCCTCTTTCAACTCCTTCATGCGATGGGCCAATTCCATAAGAAGAGCCCCACGACATTTGGGGAAATTATTACTTCTTATTTTGTCGCGGATCTTAGAATGATATTGTCTTTCCAAGTCTGATATGGGAGGGTTAGAAAGCTGCATAGAAAAAAATTCAAATGAATATTTTTCATAATAAGTTACTTATATAAATAAACAATGAATATTCTTCTTTATACTCACTTTTTGGAATATAAATGGGTACATCAGAATATATAGGGGAGTTCTGTGTGTTACAACAAATTCCAGGAAATCCCAAAGATAACTATGAGCTTCGTTCCGCTTTCCTAATTCACGCATCGTTCGTGTTATCCTGGGCCATTCCGTGCTGAGTTCGGGTTCGAAACAGATAATTATAATTTTCAATGCTAAAACAAAAATATAGAGTAGTGGATGGAGACTTAGGTTAGGTTAGGTTAGGGTGATTATCCCCATTTTATACAGGAGAGACTCAAAGAAATTATTGAATATTGTAATTTAAAAAACATAATATCTTGATTTTTTCAAATGAAACATCCTGTATGATATTATTCATGCCAACGCATAAAATATTGTGCCATATTTTAGCAGAAGTAACCTTATCTTTTATCTTCAATCATTTTCGAAATATTCGATTATTTGTAAAAATTTTGATGAAAATTCTACAAACCGTATCAAACTCATCAACATGCATCATTATTCGTACAGAAGTTTTTTTTCTGTAATGTTTCAAGTAGTAAAAAATGAAACTTAAAAAAGGTAATTCTTTTAACGAATGATAAAATCAAGATGATAAAAACGTAAATCGAGGTATGTGTTGACATTTTTTTGTGCCATCTGTCAGGTATCCGGACATATCATATTTTGCATTTTACATGGTGAACTTATCAGCGTTTCGTTATTAAATATTTTTAAAGAGAGGTTTGAAGAGAAATGGTTGATATGATTTTCATTCTTGGTGAGTGCGATAGAAATTCTTTGTTGGCAAGTGGAGTTTATGCACAAAGGTTTCCTGATAAGGGGCATCCTGGTGCCAGATGCTTTGAAAAACTTCTAATAACATTTATCGAAACGGGTGATATCGCTTACAAAAATCATGAAAAACCAAAAACTGCTACAGCTGAAGACAAAACAGTTATCAGTTCTGTTGACAGTGACAGAGGACTCATATAAAAGCCAAAGAGAGATTTCTCAGTTGACAGATATAAGTCAAACTTCCATCCAGAGAATCTTCAAAGTGAATAAATTTCATGCATTAGGAACTGAACAATCAAGACTATGAAAATCGAATCAATTTTTGTAATTGGTCAAGTGACAAAGTAGCGGAAAATCCAAATGTGTTTAGCAGAGTTCTTTTCTCGGACGAGGCAGCTTTCCACAAGAATGGGCTTGTTAACAGGCACAACTTTCATTATTACGCCAGGGAAAATCCACCCCTCATGAGACAAATAAATCACCAAATAGTTGGTCCTTGAATGTATGTCCGCTATAGCAGATGAATATCTAATTGGGCCGCACTTTTTCGACGGGCACCTCAATAGTGAAATGTATTTAGATTTTCTGCAAAATCATCTACCAATGTTACTTGCCGACGTAGCAGAGCATATGAGACAAGATTTGTGGTTTCAGTAGGATGGAGCACCGGCACGTTACTCACATCAAATTAGGGACCATTTGAATCATGTATTTCCAAACAAATGGATAGGACGTGGTGGTCCTGTTAGATGGCCAGCTAGGTCTCCGGCCCTCACAAGTCTAGATTTTTCCTCGTGGGGTTATATTGAGGGCATCATGTACCAGATTCCTTCTACAACACAGTTGGATATGAGACAGAGAATAGTCTACACCTTTAGTCAGTTAATCCGCAAATGTTGTCGATAGTTCAACGGTCTTTCCCCAGAAGGATTGAGTTGTGTTTACAAAGAAATGACATTATTTCGAACACTTATTGAAATAGTTCAACACCTTGTAGATCATCTCACCAAAAAATAATCTATTACGTATAACATACACTACTACCTTGAAATATCTCCATTTCTCTGATCAAGTATAATGATATATACTAATAAACTCTTCTTTCGTAATCTCTAATTTTATTATTTCAGTTTTTTCATTTCGAAAATGGTCGAAGATAAAGATAAGGTTACTTCTGCAAAAATATGGCACAATATTTTATGCGTTGACATGAATAATAGAATACAGGATGTTCCATTTGAAAAATCAAGATATGATATTTTTAAAATTACAATATTCGATAATTTTTTGAGTCACTCCTGTATAAAATAAGAATAACCTATTTCAATGCATCAATAAAGCTATCCTTAGGCAATAAGAAAACGAAAGGAAAAAAGTATTCATCCTCTATGGCCGAAGCAGCATGCGATGATGTGAGAGCCTATTTTCATGAATTTTTACGGACAAAAAATATATTGTGACGAAACTGCACACCAAAAAAACTTATTACTTAAAGACATTATAGCAGACTTTATGACGTTCTTGAATCTTCAACAAAAAAGTGGTCCTCTAATCAGAAAAAACCTCCCAAGATTTTTTTATAGAAAATTGGGACACCCTGATCACTCCAAAATAAACTGCTGAAGTAGATTTTTACTTTCTAAATATAATACCGTCTTAACAAAAATGAAATCTTTTTGAGTGTACGAGCTACAGAGAGATCACCTAGTATAATGGGGATTTAATTTTTTCTTTAGTTATTCAGTTACTCATTTTATTCAGTTGCGCAGTTTCGACTATCAGTGAATTTACTCATTCTTATGAATCAGATTTAAAAGTAAAGTTATTTAATCCTACGTAACGGGAGTCGAAAAAGATGGAAGACGCAGACTCATCCTTTCCGAGGAGCCCGACAGGGGAAGAAGAACTACAGTTTCTGTTGAGTCCCACAGGTGATTACTTTATGAATGTTTCTTCAATATTTCTGTTTACTATTTAATTTTCACGAGTTTGCTTGAAGTATATGCTACCTTATTTCTTAATGCATTGAGAGCGAGTTGAAATAATCAGTTCTCAAATCCCAAATGATTTTCACATATTTTTTTTTGGCAAATGATATAATTGAACTGCACTGGAATTATCTAATACTTGTTATGAAGAGTTATTTTGATAGGCTAGTTTAAAATATTCGTTTCCATAACTTGGCAAAATTTTGAAGTGTACTGAAATTATTTTTTATCACAGTAGTTCTCCTAACTTGACAAATTAATTGAAGTGTACTCAAATTCTTCAATATTGATTTCAACAGTTGTTGATCTAACTTGCAACATTATTGAAACGCAATGATACGATTGTATACTGATTCCAATAAGTTGGTAACTATTTGAATTTGTAATGTTATGAAGTTTAATATTGATTTGAAATTTTACTTTTATAACTCAGAAAATTGATCTCATTGAAATGTTACCAAACTGTTTTGCCAATCCAAATCTTTCGTTTTATAATTCGACGAATGATACATTTGAATGTGAGAATATTTAATATTGATTCTTATCTTTGCTTCAATGAATGGGCCAATTATCTATTCGAATTGTCATAATCCATTTATTCGGTATTTATATTTATCTCATTTTATAACTTGGCTGAACGTTAACTTAAAAAGTAACGAAGATATTAATATTATTCATTGTAATCGACTTGGAAACTGTCCAACTACGGGGAGGGTTCTTACTTATTATATTGATTTGATGTGCGATACTTTTAAGCCCGATAAGGGAAAATTTCCTGCATTTAGATGTAATAACCGCCTTCGGATTATAACTTGTTTCATTAGTATGAATAATAAAAAACAAGTACTGTGTTTTAAGGAATTTTACTTAATAATTGCGATTCGTAACGCGTTTCACTACACCGTAGCTTCTTCAGACGAATGAATGTACAGAAAATATAAATATAAATGTTCTTGACTAATTAAAAGCTTATTGGGTTGCTTCTTCTTAAGTGGTTATTTATGACAGCTTTATCCAATAAAATTAAGGAATAGATTGCTCCCCGAAGAGATTCAATAGAGGTGAAGGGCTTAAATCGACTTGTTCATTGATGAGTCTACCTGAGTGTTTGTATTTATTGATTTCTAAAGTTTCCCAAAGATCAACCTTCCAATATTTATTATCTGTATGCAAAATTTCAAACTGTGGGTCGGAAGAGTGATTATTTTCTAAGAGATGATTCGCGTAATTTTAATCTGATTTTCTATTTGAAAAACTGCGTTTATGTTGCGATATTCTGATATTAAAATTTCTATGTGTTCTACCAATGTAGAAATTATCACAGTTATTGCAATTCAATCTATAAACACCTGATTTTTGTTTTTACCTGGTTTGGTTTCATTATTTTTATATATTTGCCTAAATTATTATTAGTTTGGAAAGCTATGCTGAAATTATTGCTACTCAAGAATGATTTCAGTTTCTCACTTGTAATGCCAACGTAAGTTAAGGTGTTGAATTTTGTTTCAATTTATCGACAGGGTAAACTTCATTCAATGCGATTCTACTTTGTTTTTTATTTAAAATATTATTTATTAGTTTGGGATTGTAACCAATATTTTAGGCTATTTGTTTAATCAAATTTAATTCTTTGTTGAAATTTTCTGGTGATAACGGTATGTTAATCAATCTATGAATAAAACTATTGAATGCTGACATTTTATGTTGATATGGATGACACGACGAGTTATTATAATATCTGTATGTGACGGCTTATGGTAAATTGCGAAAACATGTTTTCCATTTTCATTTGGAATTGTTACGTCTAAGAAATTTATCGAATTATTGCTTTCTGTTTCGGTTGTGAATCCAATTTTTGGATGTAAGGAATTTATATAATTTTCGAAAATTTTTAACTGTATATGTTCCTGTAAAGCAAATAATGATATCGTCTACATAGCGATACCAGTATAAACAATATTTACTAAGTGGGTGATTATGAATTGATTTCTCTAAATTGTTCATGAATATTTCTGCTAACAAAGGACTTAACGGATTGCCCATAATCAAGCCGTCTTCACTAGTATAATATTTGTTATTGAAATGGAGAATTTCTCTATTTTTCAGTGGCTCACTCTGTATCTTCTACAGTTGTCAATCAAAAATGAAAATTCTTTCATGAGAATGCAGACAAAGATAATACTTTTCTTTCGAGTTATCAGTCGAACCATCTACCCTCTTTACCAAATTTTCAAGGGTTGTCACCCCTGCTCCAGGGGTTGAAATTCCAGTTGAGGATGGTACTTGATGATGACTGCTATTGATCAGCATGGATCTGTTCCATTTTACCTCACTGAACCTTGAATAGTCTCAGGGAAATAGTCTTCCCTATCTTTCAGTTTCTCACCCTGTATCTTTTACAGTTTTCAATTAAAAATAGAAATTCGTTCAAGGCAATGTAGACAAAGATACCACCTTTCTTCTGAGTCATCACTCGACCCATCTTCCCTATTCAAAATGTTCAAGGATTGCAACCCCTGCTTAGGGGGTTAATATTTCAGGCAAGTTTTGTACCCAAAAAGATGTCCTCTTTGAAACAAAAATCAACCTGTTTTTGTGTTTTGATCAGGAATGAATATCTTGGTAGATATAGCTTCTGTTTAGTTTTCGTTGAAGCACCCTGTATAACGTATAAGGAAGTAACTCAGAGTAATATCTCCATCACAGACTTCAAGAGGCAAGTTGCTCAAGGTCTACTTGGAGACTTGTCTGATGCGGATTCAATAAATTCTGATGCAGAAAAAAAACATAAACTCATAGAAGCTAGGTGTGTTGTCTGCTATGCAAAAATGAAGAACGAAGTTGGCCGAAAAGAAGCGTAAAGCAAAGTCAGTCGTCAAAATATCAATGTAATATTTGTAAGAAAAATTTTTGTGTTTCTTGCTTTTCTGAAAATCATAACTCTTCTTTGAATATATAAGTTATAGTTATTATCTTTTCTTCGATTTTTTTCATGAAAACCTTTTTTGTTGAGTTCTTTTGCTGTTCTTATACAAATCTATATAACATTCAAAATTATTGAGCTACCCCCAAACAGCAAACACTGTTTTGTTCCTCAGACCGGACGCTTTCAATATATATGCAGTTTGCACTAGAGTGTGCGGTATCCGTAGTGGCACACGATCCGAAAAGAAAATCGATGTCCTGGAGGTCGTATGACGTGAGGCATAAGGTTGATGCCACCAGGAGCTCAACGTGTTGAAGTCAAATTTCAGAGTTCCGAGTATCAGGTCAACCACCTATTCATAAAACTTGATATCATATTACTTAAACCCTTAGAGAGGGTCAGTTACCACTCATGATATGGGTGAGGGCCGATTAGGCCTGTCCATAATAATCTTGTATTCGAATTCCACCCAAAATATGGATGAGGGCCGATTAAGCCCGTTTATAATAATTAAATATTCCAACTTCTACTCGTAATATGGGTGACGATTAGTTAGGTCTGTCTATAATAATCTTATGTACCAATTTCCACTCAGAATATGGGTGAGGGGCAAATTAGGCCTTATCTAAATGATCTGACATTGCATTAAATTTATTCAAAGACGCCAAAGGATGCAAGGATAAGAATTTAATACTAATGTTGCAAAGATCAAATAGACATTGTTACCGAATCCGTTTTTGATTTTCTAATTTCCTTACTTATGTTTTAAGCGACGAAGAATTGGTCGTATCACATCAAACCTCACATGAAAGAACTTGAATAGGTTACTACAAATACTCAACACAACAAAGAAAAGGGTCATATTTTATAAAAAGAACTTCAAGGCAAGTTTAGGTATTACACGATCACAAGGCTTTTCATTCTACCGATCTCATTTGGTCCCAGGTGTAATTAATGTCGGGAAGAAAATAAGATAATTCAGGTATTGCAATTTACATAAAGGCGATGTATTTTGCTTCGTCTTTCATAGACCGGGGTTGGGATTCGTTTCAATCTTTTCATTAAATTGAAGATAATGTATCTTTAACTCTAAGAGCATTATAAACTCGCAATGTATCAAACGTTTAACATGTGATTGTTCTAAAATAGCACAGCTTATGTTTATACTTCATTTCCTTGGAATCTTTGCGAACATGTTGTCTACATTCGAGCTTAGGAGGTACAAATAATTCAGTAGAGTGAAGTTCTGAAATTAATTCAATAGAATGTTTGTCTGTTTCAGAAATTATATTTAAATATTTTTCCAGATTGTAAGTGGGACTATTAACAACTGAAACAACTGGACGAATCGGACCTTTCTTTGTGAATTTTAATCAGACCGTATATATGTAGGTAAGATCATAAGAAAAATTCCAGTTGTAATTAAATCATGCTTAACATGCTTAACAAATAAAAAGTCCGAATCGATACAGTGTCGATCCATAAATATCATTTTTCAGTATAATAATGTTATACGCTATTGAAACTCCTTTTGCATAACTTACCTAGAAAAGCAACCTGATATAAAGAAACGTTTATTTTAGTATTTATTTTTACATCTCTTGTACCAGTGAACGTTAAACTGCCTGTTCTTATTTCAGAAGTACCTTTAGTATTTGGACCTACAGGACCGATATTTTTAGTTGGCGGATGTATTGCATGTAGAACTGTTGTTAAAGCGAATGATATATCTGTTTGACTCATTTGGGGAGTAACTGGAAAATAAGCACAGTTATTAATTCTCAGAAAACAACGTAGCACCATTTATTCTCTTTTTATGTTGTCTTTTTTCAAATTGTCATCGTTTCAAATAATGTTCTAATTGAAGGGCACAAGGAAAAAAATTGCACTATAATTCCGTGCTTTTTGTTCAGAAATCTTATCGTTATAATTTGTCTGTAAGTAGCATTACAGTAAGACCTCTGAAGGATCAGAAAATAATGTTTAACTATCTAACTTTAAGCACACAACTCTGGAAGCTGATTCCAAATGCTTCACAACACTGCAAAATATGTTCAAAGTTTTTTGTGGGAATAGAAGGGGAATGTCTATACAGTTTTCCTGAAAAGATTGCTAATTAGAAAACTGGGCTACAAGAAAGAAAGTAATTAATACTCACATACAAAAAAATCGGTAAGAATGAGGGTCACTCCAAAAGTAATCGACTCATTCATGAAGCAGTGAAAAAAATATTGTTGAGCCTCATTGGAATGAAATCTGCTCAGGTCCTGTATATCCTCATATTTTTCCCTCGAAATGGGTAGGAAGGATAGGGAGGCCTGTCAGTCATTGGTATCCCTCGTTTTTTAGGGATAACCCTAACAGAAAAGTACGCTTCTTAGTAAGTGAAACGGTAAAAAATGAGGAAGGGTTTCTCTTGGTCAACTTTCAAAACATTGATGGCACGGATTTTGAAAAGACATTTCTTCACAAATTTTGGTGTGAAATATTTCATCTAGCAAGTTTCGAAAAACATACTTTCACCTTTTGGTTGATTATTCCCATATTTTTGTCAGTTTCCATGTACAAGTGCCCTCTCATTGGAAAAAGTATATGAACAGTTTTGAATCTTTTCTCGATATGAAGATGGTACGCAAATCTAATCACGGTGTAATTTTCATTTTGCCCCCCGCAAGAATCGGCTAAAATAAAAAAGTTCAGGAACCACATAATTATGGTCGAAATGGTGAAACATGGATTTTACATCATCTGCCCTTTTTTTCCCGAACAGTCTGAGGGTATCTATAGAAAATACTTGTTGAAGGCAAGGACGTGAATACTGAAAGTATACACAGAGAACTGTTTTTTGTAATACACGTCATTAGTACTTATATTGGGAACAGGTCGATTTTTTTGGTATATATATATTCTTTTGAAACGAGAAACAAAAATTCGAATAATTGTATTTACTAATTTTATGGAGGAGGTCGTTACTTGATGAAAATCGATATACATATTTCTTATATATTAGTCTTATTTCCTACTTAATATTACAATAGGTACAAGAGGTATGTTGGAAAACCCATCGGAGTTGCTTACTTTATGAATTGAAAAGATTGAGTAAAGGAGAAGAATTTAGATCTAATTGACTATTAAGTAACCTACCTGAATTCTTTTCTTTGTTGATCTCTAAAATTTCCAATAGATTGAGTTTTTGTCTGTTATTTTCATTGTGTAAAATTTTGAAATCATCATTAAAGTTATGGTTTTCCTCGAGTAAGTGATTAGAATAATGGGAATCTGATTTATGATAATTAAAACTACGTTTGTGCTCGGATAATCTAACTTTGAAATTTCTGCAACTTCTACCAATATAAATTTTATTACAATCCCCACAAGACAGTTTATAAACACCAGATTTATTACTTTTATCAATTTTAGATTTGCAGTTTTTGATATGTCGGCCTAAAGAATTATCAGTTCGGAATGCTATATTGAAATTATAATGCGAGAGGAATGATTTTAATTTTAGACTAGGATTACCAATATAAGTTAAGGTGTTGTATTTTGTGTCTGAACTTTTTATATTTGGGAATACTTCCTGGATTGCTATTTGAAATTTTTTTCGTGAAATCATGTTCTCAATCATAGTTGGATTGTAACCGTTATTGACTGCTATTTGTTTGATTATATTTAGCTCTTTTATGAAATTATTTTGTGACATTGGGATATTAATGAGTCTATGTACCATACTATTGTAAGCTGCTAATTTATGTGGATAAGGATGTGTAGATGAGCTGTGAATAGTATTATCTGTATGCGATGGCTTATGAAAATAGAAAAATCATGTTTGGCGTTAATTTTAGTAATAGTTAAATCCAGAAAGTTAATGGAGTTTTCTGTTTCTATCTCTAAAGTGAATTTAATATTATCGTGAATTTTGTTAATGAATGTTTTGAATGACTCTAATTGTCTGTTTGTGCCAGAGAAACAACAAATGATATTGTCGACATATCTAAACCAATAAATAAAGTGTTTGAATAACGGATGTTCTTGGATAGGTTTTTTCAATATTATCCATGAAAATTTCAGCGAGCAGAGGGCTCAGAGGATTACCCATGATTAAACCTTTTCTACTATTATATAATACTCCATTGAAGTTAAAATAATTTTGTTCTAAACAAATTTTATAAAAGGTGTAAGATTTCTGATTGAATTATCGGATTGACTTTATTAATTTGAAGGGCGTTCTTGATGAGTTTCACTGAATCACTAGGTGGAACACTAGGGAAGAGATTTACTACATCCCATGACATAACTTATCCGAGCACAAACGTAGTTTTAATTATCATAAATCAGATTCCCATTATTCTAATCACTTACTCGAGGAAAACCATAACTTTAATGATGATTTCAAAATTTTACACAATGAAAATAACAGACAAAAACTCAATCTATTGGAAATTTTAGAGATCAACAAAGAAAAGAATTCAGGTAGGTTACTTAATAGTCAATTAGATCTAAATCCTTCTCCTTTACTCAATCTTTTCAATTCATAAAGTAAGCAACTCCGATGGGTTTTCCAACATACCTCTTGTACCTATTGTAATATTAAGTAGGAAATAAGACTAATATATAAGGAATAACTCTGTTCATTAGTTTTTATCTATCTGATGAAGCCACAGTGTGGTGAAACCGGTCATAGTTTTGTTAATATAGTGAAAATCTAAATATCTTAGTTTTATTTCATTGAAAAAAAGAAAAAATATTGTATTCACAATAAATGCTTTTATCTATAATTTTGGTGTGTCAGAAAAACACAATCGTAAAAAACAAGGGAATAAATAGAATACCCGCGGAAAAAACAGACCATGCCCGTTCCTTAATCAGGCATCTGAACTCGCATCATGCCTCCTACGATTGCCCCTAAAGTGTGAGCTCAGGAAATGTCACAGGAAAACCATCTTGCGTATGATTCAATAAACGAGTGAAAAAACCTGTGGAAAAAAACTCGTATTCCTGTCGCTATTGCACTAGCAATAGCTGGTCTGTTTATGTTGTATTAATGTTGTGTATACAAAAAAAGTACCAAAAAATTTTCTCCTCAGCAGTTTCATTCTCTTATTCTAATCTTGCACTCCACAATTTCCAGGACTTCTTCACGAAGACAAGGGTAAGAAGGAAGGAGGTTTGGGACAGGAAAAAATTGAAATAATGGTAAAAGAAAGCCAGCAGAAAAATATTCCATCAAACATACCTAACTCTTATATGTCTAAACTCACTTGAATATAAGAACTTAACTAATGCTCCTTTGTTCTTCAACAGGGAACATCTCATACACCATAGGTATAAAGCACCAAGGGGGTGCAGCTCTTGCCTTATCTAAGGACTTAACTGATGCTCCGCTTCAACAGGGAACATCTCATACACCATGAGAATAAAGCCCTAAGGGGTGCAGTCCTAGCCTTATCTAAGAACCTAACTAATGCTCCGCTGTTTTTCAACAGGGAACATCTCATACACCATTCGGGGAAGTAGCCCATAATAACCTCAAGATTCAAAACTAATCTCCTAAATAGACTTAAAGTTCTACACCCATTTAATGAAATTATCTGAAACGGAATTAATTTCTTGGTAGTCCATACGGACAGCTTTTGACTTAATGTCAGTTTTGAACAACTTCTTGAGTTGTCACTTTTTCTTTCAACTTGTGGAATTTGTTGGCGTCAGAAAGTTTCCTCATCGTTTTTTAAAATGCCAATATTGAAGGTTGATCAGTAAGTGATGACAAATATAATTTTTGTCTTTCCATAAAATCTTCAACTTCTTCCTACCTATCCCATGAACTGACAAAAAAAGCTTTGGAACAATCTGAAACCTCTGCTACTGCCTTGTCTCTTTTGAAACGCATGCGGTATAAATAAGCAGAATCATGCAGTTTCTTAGGGTTAATCATTACGTCTTGGCCTTGCGTAACCGGTATTGTTTGATGAGTGCTACGGATATTAAACCACAAAAGTAAAAATTTTGTTGGTCAACTGATTCGGGAAGATATCGACAGTCTAGCTTCCAGAAGAACTATATCAAAACGGAATCGTTTACCCTTACAGTCTGCTCCAGTGGTATGCCCTTGTAAACGGATCTTTTCAAGTAATTTTCTTTTCGATGAAGGTTCTACATTTTCTCCCCATTCCGCTCGCTTTCCCACTATTCACTTTAATTCTTCCTCCTATAGCATAATCATTGAAAGTAATTAGGTACTTCAGTCAATGTGATTTACTTCAATAACACAAGAAAAAACCATAAAAATAAGAAATTGGAGGGAAAGGAATTTGACGTTGCGCCTTCTTTCCATGACCAGGACTGACAGTGGTACACCAAAATTTCATTTTCAATTTTTCTCTGCACCTAACGTTCTTTTCCTTAGAATGAAAATGTATGATTGTAGATCTAATTCTCTAATAGATGGCACTATGATATAATTTTTGCCAGTGGCTTGACATTGCGCCTTCTTCATCTGTGCCCTTCAATTATTATTTACATGAATTCATTACATTATCAATAACAGAAAACATTACTGATTTATCGAGTCAGACTGACTCTTCTCTAGGTATACTCACTTCCGCTGCCAACACGTAAACATAATGGCATAATCAAATTTATAATCATGCTTTCGGCTTTTTCTTGTGTTGGATAAACAGAACTGCCACCACACACTTGTTCGAGTGCGTTATTTTGTTCCTACGGATAATTTTGATGTGGAATTGAGAATTTCTAGAAATGGTCGCTTTGTAACTTACAGGATTATTTTGAATTTGTAGAGCGATTAATCGAACAACCACTGAACAAAATTGAGGTGGAGGAGGTTGGCTCATCAAAGCCATCATGGCTGCAGAAACACCTTCTCCTGAAGTGGTATCCGTAACTAAGAGGCTCTGAAATTGGCAAATTAAACGAATAATTCTATAATAATCTAACCAAACATTCTTCAATGAATAGAAACATTACTAAACTACAGTTAAAAATTTCACAAAAAATCATAACAATTTTAAACAGCAATATTTTTTAGAAAAAAGGCTATATTGTGAATACTTTCTGTAAAGACACATAAAATTCATTTCTTAATATCAGATAAAACGTGAAATTTATCGATATATGTGTAGACACATTGGAGAGCGATATTTAAATTTTCATAGAATGTTAAATATCCTGGCGGAACGAGCTGATTTTTCGATCTATTCATCATAATTATCATCAACTAGAGTTCTGCTTTTCTTCTATGTCGGTTCGTTGGAGGGCGCCACAAGTAACTAATACATATATAAATGCTTTATACTACCTAACGAACTCCTACGAGTAGGTGGCGCTCAAATTTGATGTTCTGAATGAATCTGACGAGTTCAAACGAGAACAAAACTGCAGTATGCTTCAGTTCATGTCATTAAACTATTACAGAACAGACCCTAATAAGAAGGTCGAGTTACCGACCAAAACATTCAACAGCCCCTCAGGACCCCTCACCTATCTATCTAGTACTCCCATAATAGATATAGATGGCACTAATTTAACCACGTCAAGTGTCAAACTCTGTCGATCAAACTTCAATCGCCAATAAATAAATTGTCAAATGTCTGTCAATGTCAAAATTTTCAGTTTCCCTCTAAACCCTCTTATTTTTGCGGTTTGTGCTTCCAAAATCATTTTCTTTTCAGGTGTTTCCGTTGCTGGTGTCTTGGACTCAAGTTTAGTAATTCTCTTGAAAATTGATGGTAAGTAAATTGAATTTGTGAAGTTTTAGCCGATATTTTGTGCAACTTGAGCTTTGTTTGATTCTACGGTACCTAAATTGGATTATATCCAATTCTTATCGGTTTTCTTCTTAATTTTGAGGTTCACCCCTTTGGCGTGCGGCGGGAAAGGAGTATACCATACAAGAGAACCCCTGTGAATGGCGAGGAAATAAAAGTAGCCGAGGAAGCCTTTTTTCGAGCTCTGAAAAGATAAGTTAATTTGAATTATATAAATTTTCTTGAGGTTCTCAACTTTCGAATTTGTCAGGATGACTTCGTTAGGGGGCGAGGTGCCCCAACAACACACTTATATTACATTCAAGGAATTTTGTGATAATAAGTCTAAGTTAACGTTTCCTTCAGTAAAAGTTTTTCAATTCTTAGAAGACATTCACAATAAACTTTACTTTTTCCTGAATAGTCAGGGGCATCAGGAAAATCTTGCTTTCAGATTCAAAGCTATTTACAAGTCTCATGTTTCTAAATTCAATTTTTGTCAATTACATTCGGTGAAAGATGAAATTTTCGAAAGGGCTACTCTTCTTCTAATTCTTAAATTCATTAAGGATAAAAAGAAGGAAACTGTTACTTCTGGGACTGAAAGCAAATTCAAAAAGTTCAGAAGCAAGTAGGACAGCAATCTTTGATTGGTTCAATTATAGGTGTTTATTGTGATTTTAAAGAGCAGGTTATCCTCACCCTATTATGTGCGTGTTATTTATTTACCATCGATCTTATACAGTTGGTGG
This sequence comes from Cryptolaemus montrouzieri, assembly GCA_013387265.2. NCBI lineage: Eukaryota > Metazoa > Arthropoda > Insecta > Coleoptera > Coccinellidae > Cryptolaemus > Cryptolaemus montrouzieri. Next base: position 37,306,070 of record JABFTP020000103.1, read on the forward strand.
TACTATACATGTTATTTTGTCTGGGCTTTTATACCCTTTTATAATTTACAAACATGTTTTCTAGTCTGTGATATTAGTTATTTTCCTCCATGCACCTTTTTACACTAATGGGGAAAGAAATTGATCTGTGACCAAATAATTGAATTTTTGGGTCCTTTACACCCTACATTCCCTTTGTTATCTATAATTCATGTTTATTTTGTGATATACACATTGTTATTATTAATTCAATTTTCGGATAGCAATGGAGGACAAAAATATTTCAGAATTTCTTTTTATTTTGAATATTAGAATTTACCTGTTTTCTGTGATATGTAATTTATATTTTGATTTACATGTGTTAAGAATTTATTTTATTTTTGGAAATGTTTTCTGTATATATGGTTTAAGAGATTTTTGTTATTTTAAAATAAAAGTGTTATTGTGAAAAAATATTCATTATTTTCTCAATTTTTGAACAGTCTAATTGAGGCAGAAATGATCTGCATCGATTAGACTAGTTCATATACCCCATTTCAGTCGAGTTAAATTCGATCGTGGGAAATCTAGAATTCAAAAACGGCGCCATTCGGTTTACTTTCCCATAATGGAACGTGTAGCGCTAGTTTCTATGCAGAGACGGCCATATTGTTTTCTATGTCGGAGCACTGAGTTTATACTTCTACTTAGGGTCTGTTCTGTGTAAACTATATTTTAATACTACTATGGTGGCCCTAGTTAACGATGATTGTGATGAGCAGATCAGGGAATCATCTCCTTCTGTGAGACATATTTGACACGCTACGGAAGGTAGAGAATTACTCACTGAATAAAAATCTTCAATAGTTTGAAATATTTTTTCAGAATAGCCTACTATACATTCTGTCAAAAATGTACCGGGAATTGGTCAATGAAACATCAAATATATTTTTCATCCAAATTTTTTGCATCGCCTTCAAAGTAGGCATCTTCCGAAATAATTCATCTACGCCAACGCATAATCCAAGCATCCAAACATTCTTCAAACGCTCTTTCCGGAGTCAACTTCAGTTCTCGCCGCGAATTCTGTTTTATGTGTCTTTTGATGGACAACGGTTAGCTTGAAATGGTAATTAGGTTTATGGAAAAAGAAAAAATTCAGCCGGAGACATATCAGGTGAATAAGGTGGTTGTTTAATGGTATTTGTTGAGATTTTGGTAAGAAATTCATTCACAATGATAGCCTTGTGAGAGGGTCATTGTCGTGGTGCAAAATTCATGAGTTTCTTTCCACAACTTTAGCTTTTTCGACAAATTTGCTCTCGCAAACGCCGCATACGCAGGTAATATTCTACATTTACAATCTGCCTTCTGGCAAGAATTCCCAATATACAACACCGTGATAATCAAAGAAAACAGTTAGGATTATCATCACTTTTCATCGACTTTGACACGGTTTTTTCGGTTTTTGTTCAGTTGGAAGGCGCCATTACGAAGCTTGTTGACTGGTCTGCAAATGTAAATCTCATAAACTCATGTCTCATCAGCAGTTAATATGCGTTTAATGAATGTGGGTTCCGAATTGACTTGTTCTAGCAAGTCTTCATAGACATTTACTCTTTAAACCTTATCGGAGTGGCATGCATATAACCATCCTGTCATCTAAAGATTTATTACTCTACGGCAGGGGTGCTCAAATGGTCGTTCGCGATCGACCAGTCGATCATGGGTGCTTTTCGAATAGATCTTGAGAAGAAAAAAAATTTCAATAAGTAGGTAACTAAATTTCAAAAATTTATTTCGTAATAAAATAACACTCTGCTAGCAGCAAAAGGCGGCTTTATCAGAGGAACGCACGGTACTTGTCAGAGAAAAGCAGCGTTTTTGATTCTTGCCGCTTTTTTAGAAAATTCGGGCGGCGCGTTTGACGGGAATATTCGAGTCTTTCGTTCACGTCGATATAAATATTGCTCATGCAGGAATTGGAGTAATTCTGAATTGTTACTTGAAATAATACTACGTCGATACAAAGTTTATTATTAAATAGTACAGAATGAGTGCAGCGAAGAAATGTAAAACGTATCATTTTAATAACGATTGGGAGGAAGAATTTTTCTTTTGTATGGCGAAGGATAATTGCATTTGTCTTATTTGTCGTGCGTCAGTTGCAATACCTAAGCGTGGTAACTTAGAGAGGTATCATAAAACGGTTCATAAAAACAGCCAAACAATCAAAAGCTGCTACGATCGCGTCATTTTAAATATCTCATATATTGGCGAAACACAAGAAACCATTCGAAGATGGATCGGTTGTGAAGGAAGCATTCATTGAAGAGGGTGAGATTTTATTTGGAGATTTTGAGAATAAAACAGAAATCAAGTCTGCTATTAGAGAACTTCAGTTATCTTGTCTGACTGTCACAAGGCGTATTGAAGTCATGACTCAGGACATGGCAGATAAACTAAAACATGATATCATGAAATGTACATACGTTTCTTTACAGTTCGACGAATCTACCGATATGACAGACACTGCCCAGCTGTGTATTTTCATTCGGATGGTATTCAATAACATCTTGGCTAAGAAAGAATTTTTGACAATCATTCCTCTAAAAGGGAAGCACCAGCATTGGCTGGAAATAAAAACGGTTTAGTGGCATTGTGTCGAGTTAATGAAGATTTTCCTTGATTGTTTTCATTCCATTGCATTATACATCAACAAGTTTTGAGTTCAAGAGTTTTAAACACGGAGGAAATTATGGGCATTGCAACAAATATTGTGAATTTCATTCGTGCACGGCTTGCAACGGTGGCTCTTCAAGTTGCGGTTGGAAGATAGGAAGTCAGATGAACACACTGATTTCGTTCTTCACACGGACGTCAGGTGGTTGAGTCGACGAGTCAAATGTTGAAAAATGAAAAATGGCTGACTGATTTGGCATTTTCGACTGACATCACAATGCACTTAAACAACATTTACTTGGAGCTTCAAGGTAAAGGAAAAACTATTATTGAGGTGATTAGCGCAGTAAACGCATTCAAAAGTAAATTGCAACTTATAATAGATCAACTGAAAAGAAAGAATCTGAAACATTTTCCGGTTTTGAAAGCAAGAATTCGTCATCTGAATTATGATACTATGAAGCTGAATTATTAAATAATTTGGAACAATTCAAAATGCATTTTTATGATTGCAGTAAATTGGCAAATATCATTTATGAGTTATCCTTTTCATGTAAAAACATTGAGGAATTAGCTACTGAAATAGCAAGTCAGTTTAATATGAACTCATGTTCTGTTGAAAATGAGTTGGTGCAGATTATATCAAATATACATCTCGAAGCTACAGCATCTGATACAAATTTTTGGTGTTTTATATTTGAAGATATATATCCGAATCTAAGGCAAATCGCTCTTCAACTGACGGCTATGTTTGGGTCAACTTATTTGTGCGAGTCTGAAATGAAGATATATATGTCAAAATATCGCAATCGACTAACTGACGATCATACGTCTTTCTGCTTGCGATTAGCACTCAGTGGTTACGTACCATCTTATGAAAGGTATGCTGAGGACGTGCAGTGCCACGTTTAAACATTCAAAGTCACTCTTCAGTTAAGTTTAACACCATATGTAACTCTTTGGTTTTGTAACAACCAATAAACTTGCAATTTTCTATAATTTTCATTGATATTATAGAGAAGAACCTAACCCAAACCTTGACTAAAATAATGTATATTGTGCGGAAAGCTTATATCTATATATGCTATGGTACACCCTACCCAGATAGGTAGTTAGGGTGTATCGTGTATGTACAGTACCCTGCATCACACATACTTGCAGCTTCTCTGAGTCGATCTTAAATAATCTAAAAATATTGAGGTAGATCGCCAGCAGTTCAAGTTTGAGCACTTCTGCACTACGGCTTTACCAAATCGACTATAAATGGCAAATCGCGTTCAAACTACGCGTCAGTATAAAAAACAGTTGTGCCAACTTAGCAACAACAAGAATTTTGCCAATGGTTTTAAGCTGGTTTCTTAAACAAACAATTCCCGGTACTTTTTCGACAGAATGTATCAGATATTTCAACTCACCTGGCATGTATTGAGAAGAGCTTTTATATGTTGCCAGTGTATAATGTAGGGATACTTATTCATTGTGTCATAAATGCCTTTAAGTAAACCAGCAGCTGCATCCCAATCAGTATTCCTCTAAAATTGAACCAATATTATATGTAACTTTTATAGGGATTTCTATTAAACAACTTACTCTGATGGAAGGTTTTTTTGATATTTTTTGAAAAACTTTATCCAGTCTTCTCAATATTGTTACCAATGCAGGTCTCATTGCATCATTAGCCCATTCAGTAGAAGGTAATATATAGCTCATATAGTGTTGGAGTCCTCTGCATCCCATTGATTCCGGGTCATATGGGGACACTTTCAACAAACTATGTGCTATATCAGCTAAGCGCTATTTGAAGAAAGATAAACTGTCATTGATTATTAGAACAAATTATGAAACTGAAAATGATACCTCATACATACATTGCCTCTTCAATTTTGAGCCTGACAAGAAAAACAATTAACTCAGGGAAAAAATAGCTTTATCGATTTTCAAGATATTCTCCATAAAGATTGATACACTTTTGTATGAGCTTAAATAAATTTTCGAAACACTTTTGCCCCTCCGAATGAGGTACCTCCAAAATATGGTTTTGGAAGGCTTCAACTGCTTCTTCTGCCGTCGAAAATCGTTGGCCATGCAGTTTTTCTGTGATGTGCGCAAACAAAAAGAAGTCGTTAGGTGCCAAATCGGGACTATAAGGTGGATGTCAATGTCAATGTTTTGGATGTTTTAATATCCATAGTCTGCTCAGATGTGTATGAGCTTGCATTGTCATGATGCAGAATAATCTTAGTTCTTCAATTTGATTTTCTCAATTCATACAACACTTGCGGCAAACAATTGGTTTTATACCATTCAGAATTGACCTTCTACGTTGCTCTATTGCTATGGAGGCGACATATCCAGTTTTCCTGAAAAACAGGCTACCATTCGCTACGAAGTGCTTCGTTCACGAATAACTTTTGTTGGGTTTGGCTCGTCTTGAAAGACCCATACTGTCGATTGTTGTTCAGTTTCGGACTCGTACGCATATATCCAAAATTCATCGCCTGTTAGTATTTTGTTGATTTCTTTTGAAGCATCGCGGTCGAATTTTTTCAACATATCCTTGCACCAAACGATACGAGCCATCTTTTGAGCAATTGTTAATTTGTGTGGGATCCAATGCGACCGAATTATTTTGACAGCCAAATAAACATACAACATTGAATGTACGCTGGTGGAACTAATGTTTGGGATTGTCTCAATCTCACGGTAAGTCACATGGCGATCATCGCGTATCATTTCGCGCACTGCATCGATGGTTGGCGCAAAACAACTGATTTTAGAAGCCGGCTCGGTGGCGTAGAGGATATGATGCTCGTCTCTTGCGCAGAGTTACCTGGCTTCAATCCCCACAAAGTCGGTGCGATTTTTCGGATTCTGGGAATAGCTAGAGTATCCATCTTTCGGAGAAGATCTAAAGCCGTCGGTCCTGTCTAACAGAGATGTGTTAGACATTAAAGATCCCTTCCCTCGACATGAGATGGGTCCGGCAAAATTTAGTTTCATCACCAAAAGTTGAAGCAAGTTGATCGCAGCACTGTTGTCGAGTTAATACACGTCGAAAATCGTTAAAGTCATCGCATGTTCACGTGTTCATTTCATTTTGGCCAAGTTGAATGATTCAAATGACTTTAAACAAAACAAAACTCACTGGTACGTCAAAGTTTTGTGAGTACCTTCAGGTTGAAATATGTCAAAATACACGAAGCAGTTGTCGGATTGAAGCTGTCAACAGTCAAAGTGCCAGAAGCGCAAAACTTAAGAGGCAACCTACGTAGATATAAAAGAAAGAACTATATAAACATTTCATTCACAGCCAAGCCTAACACATCCAATGAAACCTTAGAGAACCTTGTTTAAGGAATGATGTACAACACCTCCTTCTACAACAGTAATATTTAATCGAGAGCTATAGCACGAAATAACACGGTTTCATCCTTCATTATGGATTAGTGTTGTTTGCCATTCTACGAAACTCAACAGAACGTGTATATTGCAATAATCGAATGAGTCGAATCGAAGTGTATCGAGTTTGCCAACAAAAACATCATACTATTATGTCCAATTATGCTCGATTGTATCGAAATAACTGAGGAAACAGTGCGTGAATACTTACTTAAGATAAAAACCAACACTGCTCCTGGACCTGATAATGTATCACCTTATATTCTAAATCGTTGCGCAGAGGCGCTTGTCAAACCTATTTTCCTTATATTTTCACAGTCACTTTGATCTTGCTCACTTCTTCGCCACAGGCCAACCGCCTGTATTACCCCTATATTCAAAAAGGGCGATAAACTTTCTGCAAACAATTGTCGCCCAATAAGTCTTGTTTCTGCGGTTGGCAGGGTTTCAGAGAGGATTATAAGCGACCATATTATACATTTTAGGTATCGAATAACATAATCCCTAACAACAGCACGGTTTTCTGCCCGGTCGTTCGACTCTCACGAACCAGATACTCTCCGTTAATGATTGAACGAAAGCTTGGGATGCAGGAAATCCCACAGATGTGATCTATCTCGATTTTTCCAAAGCATTCGACCGTTTACTCTCTCCAACACCTTGGAATTAGAGGTAAATTACTTTCCTGGATTGCTCTTTTTTGTCGGTAGATCCTTTCGTGTGAGGGTCGGTGGCGATTATTCCTCTGGAGAGTGGTCTGTTACTAGTGGTGTTCCATAGGGCTCCGTCTTTGGACCCATACTTTTCCTTCTTTATACCTCCTACCTGCCTTTAACGATCGATTCCAAATGTGTACTCTTTGCCGACGATATTAAACTTTACAATTTCCCTTTTTGTGATGCTCACACCCTTCAGGAAGATTTGATTAAAATCGGCAAGTGGTGACGTGATTGTTTGATCCCAATCAAATTGGAAAAGTGTGTTGTTTTGCATATTGGAAAGACCGATCCAAACCTTGATTACACCATTGAAGGCCACACTCTAAAAAGTGTTTCACGACACGTCGACCTCGGATTGACTGTCACAAACAACCTTACCTGGTCAGAACATACTGAAAATGTCACCTTCAAAGCTCGGAGAACTACATATGTGATGAAACGAAGTTTTGGTGGCTGTGATTTGAGAACTGCCAAGGTACCATGTCAAACTTATGCCCATACAATCCTAGAGTACGAGGGGCTCGCCTGGTGGACAACATTAAGGGGTGATGAAGCCATTTTAGAGTCGATGCAGAGGTGGAATACAAGAATTCCCTTTGGTCGACTTCGCCCAGATTATCCTACCCGGCCCTCAATGTTTGGAATTTCCACCTTCATGGACCGGCGTACCAGAGGCGACAACTTACCAACTCTAAGAAGAGTTCTGGGAGCTAAAACTCACGATCTGTTCTTGTTAAATGAAGGTACTTTGAGCGGCTACTCGTATAAACTGAGAAAAGAAAACTTCAAGACAAGCCAACGACAGAACTTCTTTTCCAACAGAGTGTTTGGAATGTGGAATCGTCTGTCTAGTTCGGTAGTGAGTGCTGATACTGTTAACCAGTTCAAGAATAGATCTGATGTTTAGAAAGAAACACACTGATTTTTCTCTTTTCTTTATAATGCGTGTTTGTTACTCTTTTGCTCCTTTTCAATATGTATAATATATGAAATGTATGATTTTTGAGTTTATAGGTTTAAACCTCTACTCTAATCTGTAATTATTACTAAAACTAATTAATAATAAAATTATCGAAGGGAGGATAGAGGAAGAGTTCAGGGATAGTGAGGAGCAAAGCGGTTTCCGACCATGCCGATCATGTGTCGACAACATATTCATTGTCAAACAAATTGTTGAAAAGAAACTGGCTGAAGGGGAAGACGTGCACCTGTCATTCGTTGATCAACTAAAAGCCTATAAGACGATTTTTCTGCAGCAAATTTGGCCTTTTATGGAGAAGGGCAACATTAGTGCAGTTTACATTAATGCCACCGAAACTCTTTGCAAAAGTGGATCAGCCAGAATAAAAATCGGAAACACTCTCTCTGCACCATTCTCCCTATCAAAGGGTCTGCAACAAGGATGTTGCTTGTCTCCTACTCTATTGAAAATACATTTAAACGCCGCTCTAGAAAATAAGATCAGGAAATGTACCTCAATGGGGATACAAATAGGAGAAACAACAATTCATACGATATTATTTGCAGATGACCAAATTCTCCTAGCAGAAGACAAACAAGACATGACTTACATGATGAACAAACTGATAGAGGAGTACGACAAATGGGGCCTGCAAATAAATCTCAAAAAAACACAGTACATGGTGATAGGCGGGGAATGAGAAGATTAGGATACAGACAAAGGAAACATTAAGAACGTTGAGCAATACAACTACCTTGAAGTGACGATAGCGGATGATGGAAAGCATGAAAAAGGTACACTACGAAAGATAGGAAAAGGAAGGAGTATGACTAAAGCGCTACATTCAATTCTGTGGAACGAACTTTTGAGTAAAAATGACGATAAGCAATATTTATAAGACCTTGATAGAATCAACAATAAAGTATGGCTCGGAAGTGTGGGTACTGAATGTCAAGCTATCTGGAAAGTTATTAGATTCGGAAAAAGCTTATTGGGCGAGATGCTGCGGTTTGACATTATGGGACAGGATTAAAAATGAAGTTATTCGGGAGAATAATGTCCATAAGAACAACAATCACGGACACAATTATGACCAAACAACTCAAACGGTACGGTCATATGAGAAGGATGACAGAGGAAAGATTGCCGAGAAGAATTTGGGAATGGGTTCCAGCTAGGAGAAGAAGAGGAAGACCTAAAAAGATAAAAAGAATGGATAAATGACATTGAAAAAGAAATAACGAATCGAAGAATACAACAAGATGATTGGAGAAATCGGAGGCTATGGTCTTTAAGTTTAAGAAGTGGTATTTTTAACGTTTCCACATCTGTTCGTTATTGTTCGTATCTTTCTCGTAGCGGTAGTGGGTTCGCCGTGTCGGTCCATAGAAGGCGACTCTCGTACGTATGTATGGGGACGTTCTTTCTGGAATCGATAGGGAACCCCGATGTAGCTTGATAGAATGCTGAGAAGCGATATGCGACACTAATGTGCTCCTAATAGGGGCGAAACTGCAGTCTGCAGATATTTGTCCCATCATATATATATATATATATATATATATATATATATATATATATATATATATATATATATATATATATAAATATATATAACTAAGCAGTTTGTCAATTACGTGCGAGATCATAAACTATTGAAATTATAGAATATATTCGTTTTACTTCATTGAAAGCATTCACAGAGTTATGTGCGATTTCGCGGAATCAAGAGTGTAACGTGGGAAGGATAGAGCAAATAAATAACCGTGAATAGTATTCGTTGATTGTAATGAACATTTCCTAAGATGAATCTCCCTCAGAAAATTTTTACTGAGAAAACAATGAAAATCTTGATCTGATTCTGATCGATTTTCTGGATCTAACATCTGTAGTAGGCCAAAGAAAATTGTAATGATGCGAATTGAAGAAAATTCTTGATTGGTTCAGTGGTAAAACTCGCGTACATTAATAAACTCGTTATTACTTTTTCTATTCATCCTGTGATGCAATTAAACTTACAATGTGAGATTTGATATCCAAAAGCTCTATAACTTTTCCCTCTTGGTTATTCTTCTTATTGAGTTCTTGCAATCGATTAGTAGCTCTACACATAAATTCTCCGACAAGCGATAACAAAACATCCCTAGGTCGTCTATACTCCGCTCTTAATACTTCTGAATCTTCAACGTCATGTTCATACATACTTTTTGCCCTAGAGTGCTCGCTCATAAATTTAGAATGAGACTCATCTTCGAAGTCGAATCCAGTCGTATAAGCCCCACGACTGTAGTTCCTTTGGCTGGAACCTTTGTGTTCAGGGCTAGATCTATAAGGTCCATTGTAACTTCTAGAAATTTATAACAATTTCAAATGGTTCTACAACATGAATATAACGTTCATGAACTCACTTTGTCAGTGCTTCACAATTATTAACCAAAGTTTTAATCGCTACAGCTAACTGATTTATTATTTCTTTTTCTGTTTTTCCTTCCTTATTGTACGAAGGAAGTTGTATATGTTGTACGTAACATGGTAAAATTGCTTCTAAAATTATCTGAAATTGAGAAGATAATCGTAAGATTTGATTTTCGAATATTGAGAATTTTTGTACATGTTTCATTCCATGTGAGAAAGTTGAGGATGAAAACTTACCAGCATTTGGTATCCTCTAACACTTTCCGAAGAATAAGACACTACCATGACACAGAGAGATATGCAATCTAAAATAGTCACCATCTCATTCTCATCGTGATAGCAAAAATCTATAGCTTTCAAAGGTTTATCTTCTTTAACCAGCTCAGCTATATTCAAAGGATCCGGAGATGGAGTTTCAAGACTGAGCAGAAGATTGAATAAGCAACTCGATTGAATCTGTAATATGGAAAACGTTTGAGGAAAAAAATTTCATTATTATTATTATAACAAAGTTATGACCACTTCAATAATTTGCTTGAGGAGGTCGTTTCTTGATGAAAATCGATATACATATTTTCAATGAAATGAAAATAAGGTATTTAGATTTTTATTATGACATAAGTTTAGCGTTCGGTGGTAGTATCGTGTGCTGAATTTTTTTTTATTAGGACTGAAGAGTTTTTTATTGAGAATTTCGGTTCAAAATTAGCGTACTGTTGAATGATGTCTATGAGAAAACTTTGCAGTTGGAGCTTGAAAATATGAAAGTACTGGTCTAATGGGATGCCCTGTTTTATGGAGTTTGACGAGGAGTAAAATTTTGGTGATTGCGGGTTGTCAATAAAAAGTTTATATTTTTGGTTGGTATGTAAAAACGCTTTAGAGTTTGCCAAGTTTATAATACCTACCTACCAAAAATATAAACTTTTCATTGACAACCCGCAATCACCAAAACTTTACTCCCTCGTCAAACTCTATGAAACAGGACATCCCATTAGACCAGTAGTTTCATATATCCAACTGCAAAACTTTCACGCTTTCTCATAGACATCATTCAACAGTACCCTAATTTTGAACCCAAATTCTCAATAAAAAACTCTTCAGACCTAATAAATAAAATTCAGCACACGATACTACCACCGAACGCTAAACTTATGTCATGGGATGTAGTCCCTAGTGGTTCACCTAGTGATACTGTGAAACTCATCAACAACGACCTTCAAATTAATGAAGTATATCCGATAATTCAATCATAAATCTTACACCTTTTAGAAATTTGTTTAAAACAAAATTATTTTAACTTCAATGGAGTATTATGTAATAGTAAAAAAGGTTTATTAATGGATAATCCTCTTAGCCCTTCGCTCGCTGAAATTTTCATGGATAATATTGAAACAACTATCCAAGAACATCCGTTATTCAAACACTTTATTTATTGGTTTAGATATGTCGACGATATCGTTTGTTGTTTCACTGGCACAAACAGTCAATTAGATTCATTCAAAACATTCATTAACAAAATTCACGATAATATTAAATTCACGTTAGAGATAGAAACAGAAAACTCCATTAACTTTCTGGATTTAACTATTCCTAAAATTTTATCCCAATATCACAAAATAACTTCATAAAAGAGCTCAATATAATTAAACAAATAGCAGTCAATAATGGTTACAGTCCAACTATGATTGAGAACATGATTTCACGCAAAAAATTTCAAAAAGCAATCCAGGAAGTATTTCCAAGTATACAAAGTTTTAACACAAAGTACAACAGCTTAACTCATATCGGTAATCCTAGTCTAAAATTAAAATCATTCCTCTCGCATTATAATTTCAATTATAGCATTCCGCACTGATAATTCTTTAGGCCGACATATCAAAAACTGCAAATCTAAAATTGATAAAGGTAATAAATCCGGTGTTTATAAACAGTCTTGCGGGGATTGTAATAAAATTTATATTGATAGAACTTTCAGAAATTTCAAAGTTAGATTATCCGAGCACAAACGTAGTTTTAATTATCATAAATCAGGGTCCCATTATTTTAATCACTACTCGAAAAAACCATAACTTTAATAATAATTTCAAAACTTTACACAATGAAAATAACAGACAAAAACTCAATCTATTGGAAATTTTAGAGATCAACAGGTAAGGTAAGTTATTTTATAGTCAATCAAATCTTAATCTCTCCATTACTCAATCTTTTCAATTCATAAAGTAAGCAACTCCGATGGGTTTTCCACCATACCTTTTGTACCTGCACCTAATGTAATAATAAGTAAGAAATAAGAATATTGTATAAGGCATAACTCTATTCATTAGTTTGTATCTATCTGATGAAGCCACAGTGTGATGAAACCGGTTATAGTTGTGTTAATATAGTGAAAATCTATATTTTATTTAATTGAAAATATATGACCACTTCCTCAAAACAGGAACGTTTTCGATCAATTGGTTAAGATACACGACCAAGAGCGGACTATAAGGATGAGAATAATTATCTCTGCATTCTTCGTCCATATTCAGTAAACAATCGTCTTATTATCATGTATTTCATCATTAATAAAAGGGCGGTAAAGATTTGCAAAATGAAGTTTTTATCAGTTATAAATTTTGTTTCTTATTGCACACAATCAGCGCCATTTCACCAGTATAAATCATAATATACCAGAGCTGAGATTCTATACCTTATGTGCGTCTCCGTAAGTTCCTTCTTCATCAGTGTCTAACATCGCTGATACGGATCCGAACATCTGCAAAATAAAGGGTTTTCTATTCATTAGGTAAAATTGCTTCACAGCATATTCGATAGTGGTTGTCACCAATCTATTAGTTTGATGATTTGAATAAATTTTCAAAAGTGTTGGCATGATTAAAAGATACCTGCAACAAAACAATAATGAAAATGGGAAAATATCTCACGTCACATCTGCACATACCCATTGGTCGAAAATATATTCTTAAAATGGAATGCTGCGTTGATATAAGTCGCCATTACATATCTCAAAATACAAGCATCCTCTGAATGTAGAATCAAAGATCCGTTTAGAACGTTGAGAAATAAATGAATGTCACCAGAATAGGCGAAATTTCCAGCCATAGCTTCGAACATTCTTGCAATCAAACGGATCCACATGAATTTATGTAAAACATCTAATCCAAGCAATACTTTCCCCAATTCTCCACCCTTGTATAGATCTAAATTTGATTCGAGAGCCTTTCTTGGAAATGATGGTAATTTCATGAGTTCTTCATGCAAGAAGACAACTCTCTGTACAACCTAGATGCAAATGAAAACACCATGTTGTTATAGTGTAGACTCCTTATTTATCTTATATTACCATGTCCACATTCTTCAAAATAGCCCAAGTGAGGAGGACTTTTCCGATTTCAATGAACTTTTGTACTAATTCTTGTTTCTGAAGAGCATTAAACGCTTCGTCTTCCTTCATATGAACCAGTTCTAGTTGGGGATACTGCGATCTCTTGAAAAAGTAAAAGTCTCTGACATACGAATTGGGATTCTTGATTTGATCTGAAATAAACCAGAAGAGTCTATTTCATGTAATAAATCGAGTATCTATAATTATGAATATACAGGGTGTTACACAATAGTGTGTCACAACTTGAGAGGGTGAATCTACATGCAATTTTAAGAAAAAAATTCGTATAAGTTCGTATAAACATAGGGCCGCAAAAGCTTCGTTACGGAGCTATAGGACGTTGTAATTTCCGGAGAAAACTGTTTAAAACTCCTGCAGTTTTTGAGATATTCAGCCCAAATTTGGAATGCAACCTATTTTTTAGAGCCCCCATCATAACAAGTCATAGATTCTAACTGAAATTCACAAAGTGTTTTCTTTTCCGAGGCTAATTCTTCTTTTGCTCTTTTGCCCTTTCAAACTTTTTTGCAGTACGCCACTGATCAGCGTACAATCAATTTTCGTCATCTTCGTTCAATTTATAAACTTTTTCGACACTTGTAATTTTTTCGTATCTCCAACCGTTTTCGAGTGAAAAATTATTGAATTTGAATTAATTGAGTTGTATATTATTTGCTGAATAAAAAAAATAATAGAAATACTCGATTAATATGCCCAAAAATTGCTTTTATTTTGATATATTGTCTTCTGAGATTCAATTTATACTTATTCAATATCAAACTAGAAAAAAGAATAATTAAAAACTAAATAAATGGCTGGAAGTGTCCACCACCTGCAAGAATACAGGCCTCTGTCCTTCTTCGCATATTATCACGTACTCTTTGAAATATTCCTGGGGTATTTCTTTTCGTGTCAAAAGAGGTTGTTATTCGATATCTCAATTATTCTACACTGTTCACTTGAGTGGTATAAACTCAACTTTTAAGATATCCCCATAAGAAAAAGTCTGAACAAGCCTGGGGATCTAGGAGACCATGGTTCTGGCCCACCCCGACCTATCCATCGGTTGTTGAATGAATTATTCAAGAATTCCCTAGCTTTTCCATTAAAATGTTGTGGTACCCCATCATGTATGAACCACATTATGTTTCTCACCAAGAGAGGCACATCCTCGAGAAATAAAGGTAACTCCGTTTAGTCTGTTAGGCAAAAAAAATGACCCAATCACATAATTTTTAATTATCCCGACCCAAACACTTAGTGAAAATTGTTCTTGATGATGAGATTTTTCAATCAAATGGGGGTTTTCCCTCAGTCTAATAATGATTATTGTGAAAATTTATGATAGCAGTTCTCAAAAAGTTTGCTCCCTCTATGAACATTATTTCACTATCAAAATGAGCAGTTTCTGTAATTTTATCTAAGAACCATCGGCAGAAATTCAGTCTTGAAGGAAAATCTCGAGAAAGTAGAGTTTGGACGCGTTGAATATGAAACGCGTACATTAAAAAGTCGTGGAGAATCCTCCAAAGTAGAACATGTGAAATATTCAACTGATTTCCAATTTTTCTTGTACTCACATGGTGATTCAAATCAATATAATTCAAAACAGCTTCCTCAATATCTGGAGTTCTCATAGTTTGAGTTGAACCTTTTAAATGATTATTTGCAGTAAAAGTACCAGTTTCCCTCAACCTTCTGTGGATATTTGGAAATGTTCGCCTGTCTGATGTTACTCGATTTGGAAAGCGCACCTGATATAATCGTCTAGCTTCTGTTGTGTTTCCGTCAGCCAGACCGTACAAGTAATGGATATCAGCCAATTCGGCGTTAGTAAAATTAGCCATTTTTTCTTACAGCAATAACTTCAAAAGTTTTAAAACCAATCGTTAATTTAATAAACAATTCGAGCAGACACTGGTTCAACTTTAGCAACTGTCAAAATAAATGAATAAATGAAAAAAATCGAAGCCTATTAGTCATTTTTTTAATTAGAAGTGCTTTCAATTCAGCGAATGCATACAATCGTTTAATAATTTTTTGCCCGAGAACGGTCGGAGATACGAAAAAATTACAGATGTCACAAAAGTTTCTACATTGAACGAAGATGACGAAAATTGATTGTACGCTGATCAGTGGCGTATCGTAAAAAAGTTTGAAAGGCAAAATAAGACATGGCCTCGGAAAAGCAAACACCTTATGAATTTCAGTTAAAATCTAGGACGTGTAATGATGGAGGCTGTAAAGAATAGCTTGCATTCCAAATTCTGGCTGAATATCTCACAAAAAGCAGGTTTTTTTTTCCGGAAAATTCAACACTTTTTTTCTCAGAATTGCACGTAGATTTATCCCCTCAAGTTGTGATATACTATTATGTAATACTCTGGATGAATAAAAACAAATCGCTTTCGTACTCCATAACTGCACGAGTTTGCATAATCCATTCTTGTGTGTGCTATTGTTAGGACAAGGTTTGTACGAAGAAAATTGGGTATGATGTCATTTATCTGCCGATATTCGCTTTGAGGACAATTTGTTCGAATCAAGAAAGTTATGACGAATATCAAATAAACATATTTCAAAATAATATTAACTTACGAGTCTTATAGTCCACCAAAAAAAATTCTTTATGGCGATTTTCATCTATGCCAAAAAAATCTAATGCTTCTCGCAGTATTTGAAAGAATTGCGTATCTTCCTGTACAGGAAACTGAGATGGTATACCCCCTGCATCTGGATCTGAAAACAATTTTAATGAAATAAATTGTTATTGATTTGAAGGTATCGAGTTACCTTGTGGGCCATGCACTATAATTTTCTTAGCCGATGGAACGTTCGCTGTCAAAAGTATAGAAGCGTCACATTGTTCTTTTCTTAGAATTTGTTTCAAATCCTTGAACATTATACCATGTACACTGTGTACCACCTGTGGACGAAATTGGAATGGTTTTAATCTTTGAAATATAATACTGACTTCTAGCCTCAGTCGAGAGGAGAAGAATTTTTGTAACAAATAAGGGAAGTAATTTGTTAGAACTTTATCCTTTTCTCTCATTCCAGTATGATAGGAATGAAAGGATTCCTAATTAGCAGAAACTCCTGATATATCTTAACTCGCTTTATAGCAGGGGTGCTCCAACTACTGGCGATCTACCTCAATATTTTTAGACTACTTACGATCGACTCTGAGAGGCTGCAAGTATGTGTGATGCAGGGTTGTCGTATATATACGATACCCTCTTCCTACCTACCTACCTAGGTAGGCTGAACCGTAGCATATATAGATATTAGCTTTCCGCACAATATACATTATTTCAGTCAAGGTTTGGTTAGAAATCTGTATCAGATGCTGTAGCTTTGAGGTGTATATCTGATATAATCAGCACCAACTCATTTTCAACAGGAGATGAGTTCATATTAAACAGACTTGCTATTTCAGTAGCTAATTCCTTAATGTTTTTACATGATAAAGGATAATTCATAAATGATGCTATATTCGCCAATTTACTGGAATCATAAAATCGCATTTCGAATTGTCCCAAAATATTTGATAATTCAGCCTCATACGAATCATAATTCAACTTGGGAATCCTTGCTTTCAAAGACGAAAAATGTTTCAGATCCTTTCTTTTCAGTTGATCTATTATAGAATGCAATTTACTTTTGAATGCGTTTACTGCGTTAATCACCTCAATAATAGTTTTTCCTTTACCTTGAAGCTCCAAGTAAATGTTGTTTAAGTGCATTGTGATGTCAGTCGAAAATGCCAAATCAGTCAGCCATTTTTCATTTTTCAACATTTGACTCGTCGACTCAACCACCTGACGTCCGTGTGAAGAACGAAATCAGTGTGTTCATCTGACTCCCTATCTTCCACAAGTTGCAATTTACTTTTGAACGCGTTTACTGCGCTAATCATCTCAATATTAGTTTTTCCTTTATCTTGAAGCTCAAAGTTAATCGTGTTAAAGTGCATTGTGATGACAGTCAAAAATGCCAAATCAGTCAGCCCTTTTTCGTTTTTCAACATCAGAGTGTCATCAACTCTTTCGTCTAGAAAAGCTGTTATTTCGGGCAATAATTCTTGAAACCTTTCTAGGAATTTTCCGCGACTCAACCACCTGACGTCCTTGTGAAGAACTAAATCAGTGTGTTCATCTGACTCCCTATCTTCCAACTGCAACTTAAAGAGCCACCGTTGCAAGCTACGTGTACGGATAGAATTCACAATTTTTTTTGCGACGCCCATAATTTCCACCATGTTTAAAACTTTTGAACACAAAACTTGTTGATGTATAATGCAATAGAATGAAAAAAATGAAGGGAAATCTTCATCAGCTCGACACAATGCGACAAACCGTTTTTGTTTCAAGTCATTGCTGGTGCTCCATCGGTTGTAATGCACACTAATTTATATATTGATAGCTTGTAGTTTTTTATAAAATTGAAGAAAACGTAATATATATCTTCGCCACGGGTCTTCTCATTCAGAGGAATGACTGTCAAAAATTCTTCCCTAGCCAACATGTCATTGAATACCATCCGAATAAAAATACACAGCTGGGCAGTGTCTATCATATCGGTGGATTCGTCGAACTGTAAAGAAAAGTATGTACATTTCATGATATAATGTTTAAGTTTATCTGCCATGTCCTGACTCATGACTGCAATACGCCTTATGACAGTCGGACGAGATAACTGAAGTTTTCTAATATCTGACATGATTTCTGTTTTATTTTTAAAATCTACAAATAAAGTCTCACCCACTGCAACAAATGCTTCCTTCACAACTGATCCATCTTCGAATGGTTTCTTGTGTTTCGCCAATATATGAGATATTTTAAATGACGGCATCGTAGCAGCTTGTGATTGTTTGGCTGGTCTTGTGAACATGGTATGTTCTTTTTTCAAACAAGATATCAAATCACGTACTTTTCATTTTATTAATTCACTCTGTGGCGGAAAATCCTTTCCATAGTTTTTATGAGCCGTTTTATGATGTCTCTCTAAGTCACCACGCTTAGGTATTGCAACTGACGCACGACAAATAAGACAAATGCACTTATCCTTCACCATACAAAAGAAAATTTCTTTCTTACAATCTTACAATATTAAATTGATACGTTTTAGATTTCTTCGCTGCACTGATTCTGTACTATTTAATAATAAACTTTGTAAATGAGATAAAAAACAAAAGGTTTAACTTTAATCTACACTTTATTTGAAAAAAATTCGACGACGTTTCGCTGACACAGCAGCTTTATCAAGAATGAAAAACAGAATGAAGAGTATGGTATATTATATTATAACCATTTTCACTACTGTAATAGATGTTGTTGAAAGAAAAATAATTTTGTGGTTTGATCATGGGAAATCCTTTGAGTCCACTTTTAGCAGAGATTTTATGAATAATATTGAACAGAAAATTCATACACATCCACTCATTTCCAAATTTCTTTATTGGTATAAATATGTTGACGACATCTTAGTATGTTTCATTGGAACTACTCGTCAATTAGACTTATTTCTTAATTTCATTAATTCCATCTCTTTGAACATTAAATTCACGATAGAAATTGAACAGAACGATTCCATTAATTTTTGGACTCAAAATCACTAAACAGAATAATAATCATGTTTTTCGGTCTTTCGTAAACCAACACATACTGATACAATTATACATAACTACTCATTACATCCAATTCAACACAAAGTTGCAGCTTTAAACAGCATGGTTCATCGGTTACTCAATTTACCTTTATCAGTAGAAGATTATAATAAAGAGTTAAACATCATCAAACAGATAGCCATTAATAATTCATATAATCCGGATATGATAGATCTAATCATTCGTAAAAACTGTATCAGAAAGCAATAAATGAAGTATATCCTATTCATAAAGACTATAAAATATTCAACAGTTTAACATTCTGCGGTTCTGCAAGTACAAATATTAAATCCTTTCTCGTCAAACAAAATCTTAATATAACTTTCGAAACTTCTAATAACTTAGGTAAACATATTAAAAATAATAAATCTCGTGTTGAAAAATCAAGTAAATCTGGAATCTATAAACTCAATTGCGGTTCTTGTGATAAAATTTATATCGGTAGGACCTATAGGAGTTTTGGCATAAGAACATCTGAACATAAACGTAGCTTCGATAAAAATAAATCTGATTCAAATTATTCAAACCACCTAATAAAAGAAAACCATTCATTCAATAATAACTTTGACATATTACATATAAAATCACAAAGTTCAAAATTAGATCTCCTAGAAGCATTAGAAATAAATAGATACAAACATTCGAACAACCTTTTGAATGAACAGGTAGATGTGAATTATTCACCCCTACTTAACTTGTTTAATTAGTTTTTATTACCTTTCATACTAACTGTACAATGGCTCGGTGTGGATTTTCCTGTTATTCATCCAACTTGTTCTACGATTTGCTTATAATACCATACTCTTCATTCTGTTTTTCATTCTTGATAAAGCTGCTGTGTCAGCGAAACGTCGTCGAATTTTTTTCAAATAAAGTGTAGATTAAAGTTAAACCTTGTGTTTTTTATCTCATTTATATCATGGATCTACATCAAGTAACGGCCTCCACAATTCAAATAATAAACTTTGTATCGACGTAGTATTGTCTTCAAGTTACAAGCCGCCTTTTGCCGCTAACAGAGTGTTATTTTATTACGTAATAAATTTTCGTAGTTTATTTACCTACTACTCGAAAAATTTTTTCTTCTCGTGATCTTCTCAAAAAGCACTCGCGATCGACCGTTTGAGCACCCTTACTTTATAGCATCTACAGCGGTCCAGAATTATACGTCGATGAAATTGAAATAACATTTAAAGAAAATTATGGATCACGCGTCACCTTTTTTGAGCTTATGAAAATGTTAATATCGTTATGAAGGCCGAAAAAATTAAAAATATAGCACTTTCTATTCTACTAGTATCGGATTCTAAATTTGGAACTAGAACAATTTTTGCACTACTTTGGACAATTTTCGTTTTGTATAATAGAATTCGATACAAAACTAACGATAACATCGAACTAATCAGTTCAGAAGTAATCGATTTTCTAGGGAGAATTTCAGTATAAGATTTCACCAAAATTGATTGAATAAATCAACTTGAAAATATAACTTACCATCCATAGAAGTGATAGTGCCGCACCAATCAAGTGTTGGCCTTCCTCATGATGACTCCTTACATAAAACATAACATACCCAATAATGTAATTGTACAAAGCAAAGGCAGCTTGTTGAGGGAGTTTTGGGATAAATCTAATTAAATGTCGTAGTATCTTAAACATTTTCTCCTGTTTCTCTCTTGTTAACCTTTCCAGTATATAACGCAGGAACAGAGCACTGTCTTCAACTAAGCAGCACCATATCACCTGTATATTGAGATAGTAATCATTGCAAGAAACCAAGGTCAATTATTAGGTGTATCTATTGAAAACCTCCCTCTATTGGTGAAAGTTTTAGACTTAAGATTGAGCATAAATCACCAACGTGAATAAGCCTTGAAATATAGCATTGACATCTTCCAATAATATAACATACGGAAGGGTTTTCTTTAACATCAGTTTTCTTGTGTTTTAGAGCGATTAAAATGTCTAATTTCGAACCAACAAAGCATCATTTGAACGACACGTTATTGTTTTGCTTTAATTTGAAGTAAACTCTCACAGAATGTTAATTGAAGCCTTTTGTGGCTATACTTCATCAGATTTTACTTGTAAGGAATGATTTCGACGTTTGAAATCTGTTTATTTCAGTGTAATCGACAAAGCACACTCAGGAGCGAAGAAAAAAATCGAAGATGCTGAACTACAGGTTTTAATCAACGAAGAATGGGCCAAACTCCAAAAATGCTTACAACAGCACTAAACGTGGCTTAGTCTCGGATATCTGAACGTTTGAAACCAATGTTTTTTTTTTCATGCGCGCTTTCCAGGAATAGGCGAACCTGTTACACAGTACAATACGAGTGGGCACCTGGGAAGAATTGAGGTGTCTGTTTACTCGTTTCTTGAAGAAGGCCAAATTGTAGCATGTTGGGAAGATGTTGTACGGAAGCGAGGTCCACAGCTCACCGGCCCTGTTAACGAAGGAATTCTTATAGAGAGGCGTTCGAGGGGTCGTTAAATGTACCGCCATATGATGAGAACTCCTTGCCAGCTTAGTGTTGCGGCAAAACATGAGTTTTCCCGAAACAAAGTCTTTCAGCTCCTTTGAGCATCTTTCGTGGAAGTATCTGTAAAACAGAGAAAGGTCAGCAACTTGTCTTCTGAGAGCCAGTGGTTGGAGATCGCGGGTGATCTCCGGGTGGTCGATGAGGCGCACAGCCCATTTTTGCACACTTTCCAACATCCTCAACGAATGTTTTAGCGCAGATCCCCATATGCCAAAGCAGGAAGTATACAAAGAAGAAAAATGGGTGCCATATGAGCTAAAGCCGAGAGACATCGAAAGACGAAAAACCATTTTAGAAATGCTGCTGGCTAGACAGAAAAGAAAGGTATTCTTCCATCGTATTGTTACTGAAGATGAAAGACCATTTGTGAGCCTGGGCAGCCATCAACTCCAAAGCGCAATATTAATGAAGAGAAGATTATGCTCTGCATCTGGCAGGATTAAAAAGGAGTCATTCATAAACTACTCGAACAAGGTCAAATAGTCACAAGAGAACTCTACCGTAAATAAATTATCCGTTTAATCCGAGCACTGCTTCAGAAGCGGACAAAATATGAGACAAGCTAGCATAAGTCATCCTGTTGCATGATAACGTTCCTCCGCATGTCATAAAGGCCGTCAAGGAAACACTTGGACCACTTCCATGGGAGTTCCTACCACCTACTCACCCAACTATACTTCATCAGATTACCATTGGTTTCCTTCAATTGCTCATGGGTCTTCCAAGCAGCACTTCAATTCTTTCGAAAATGTCGAGAAATGGGTCATCGAATGAATTGAATCCGAAGACGAGTCATTTTATTGTCGTGGCATTCGTCTCCAATCAGGAAAATGGGAAAAAGTTATAATAAATGATGGTCAATACTTTGATTGATGGTATCTATATTCATTTTTTTTTAAATAAAGGCTTAATTTTAATAAAAAAAGAAGGTTTTTAACAGATATAGCTATTGGTGATGATTCTTCAATCAGAAGAGGAAATAATATGACACCAACCTGATATGCCACCTCATAAACTGCATTGCCATCTGCAGAAACAGCACCATCATCGAGTAAATTGATTACTTGGACGACTGCAGAACACAAGCAAGATGGAAAGAGGGAATGAGCAGAATGTAAATGATGACCTGTATTTCTTGGTTGACCATCAGTTTGTTCATCGTCTGCGGAAGTAAAGTAAAGAGTAAAAAGTAAATTTAGAGCTTTGTCCAATTCTTTGAACAATTTCATTTAGAGATAGAACAGATAGGCAGAATTCTGTGATAATTTTCAATTATTCAACTGCGATAGTTGGGTAGACAACTTTTTCGATACATCAAACGTGTCAATGAAGTGGAGTTATTGATAATCTTATTGCAATCTTTCTAAAAATTACTATTTATTATTGCAATGTGTAGGCACATTGAAGAATTTTGATTCGAGGAACTATATTCAACCTTACATTACATTCGTGAGGGTCGATTGGCTTTACAAGCCTTTCCGAATTGCGACCAAAATGATCTTTTGTTCGTAACCCTTCTTATTCATTTCCCTGTAGGTCTAGATCCCTTACAAAATTAAGAATCTCCCTGGGAGCTTTCGCCTTTACTTCGTGCAGCTCTAGTTGGTCGCTACCGAAGTGTTTATGTCTTTGACGGACAGTTGCGATGCAACTGCAAAAAATATGTTCGACAGTTTCATCGCCCTCTTTACACATTCAGCATGTTGCCGTTTCCGATTTGCCCATTTTATTGAGAGGGCATCTCAGTGGGCAGTGTCCAGTAAGGAGGCCTGTTATGATCCTCAACTCGTCCCTTGAGAGATCGAGAAGCTGTTTTGTCCTCTTTGGCGAATAGTCAATGAACTTTATCACTTGCCTTTGGCCTGGAGTTTTCCTCCAGTATTCTTTTTTGCTAGATTCTTCCCATCGTTCCAGTTCCTGTCGTCTGTGCGGCTTACTTAGACCGAAGAACGGTTCAGGTCCGGTGAATGGGATTCCAGCAGCTGATTTGAAGAGTTCGTCAGCGGCTTCATTTCCTTGTATGCCTTCGTGGCCAGGCACCCACCACAGGAAAAGTTTGTTCCCCTCAGCAAGTTGCTTTAAGAATTCACGGCATTCCCAGACAGAGATGCTCCGATAACTGTAAGAGTTTAGACCTTTTATTACTGCCTGACTGTCCGTTAAAATGTAAATCTTTGCCCCTTTGAGTTTCCTTCGTAGTCCCTCCTGGCAGCAAAGGTTTACAGCAAGTGTTTCTGCTTGCATGATTGTGGGAGTAGAGCCCAGAGGCACTGATGAAGAGTACTTGGGTCCATATATGCCTGCTCCTGTTGCATCAATGGTTTTTGATCCGTCCGTGTACCAAATGGAGGATTTTTGGTCTAATTGATTTATTTTTCCCTTTACGATGGTGCGGTCTTCTATGACCACTTCGAAGGGTGTGTGAAATTCAAACTTAACCGTCATTATAGCCGATGGTTGTGATAAGATTTCTGGCGCTATGTAACCCAGAATCCCCAGGTGTCCATTCAGATCGCCAGGTAATATTTTTTTTGTGTCTTTGAGCCGCAATGCCGCCATCAACGCCTCCTTCTTCAATTTTATATGAAGAGGAGGGAGATTTAGGATTACCTCCAGGGCAATAGTCGGGGTGCTTCTCATAGCACCTGTTATGCCCAAGCACGCAAGCCGCTGCAGTTTTTGCAGCTTGATTTACGTAGTTATTTCTGATGTTTTCGTCCACCATACTAACGATACATATGTGACAATGGGTCTTATAACCGCTGTGTATAACCAGTAGGTTATTTTTGGCTGTAGTCCCCAGGTCTTTCCGAAGAGTCTACGGCATGCCAATAGGCACGATGTAGCCCTGGAAAGAGTTTTGTCAATGTGTAAATTCCAGTTGAGTCTCTGATGTAAGGTTATCCCTAGATACTTAGCCTGTTCCAAAAAATTTAGAGAATGTCCATTCAGAAAGGGGGGCTTTATGTTCAACTTTCTACGTCTTGTGAATGCAATTAGAATGGTTTTGTCTGGATGGATGCTGAGTCCCTCTTCAGCACACCATTCATTTACGATGTTAGGGGCTTTTTGCATCAGGTTCGATAAGATTCCATCATGCTTTCCCCTAATGATGATAACTAGATCATCAGCATAGCCTTGTGCGTTGAAGCCAGCGTTGTTTAGTCTTTCTAAGAGGCCATCAACAACTACTGACCATAGTAGCGGCGATAGGACACCTCCTTGAGGGCATCCTTTCACTTCTGACACCGATATTTCGGTGTCTCCAAAAGTGGCCGTTATGATCCGGCCTTTGAGAATTTCTTTAATCCATTTGATAGTGGGTGTTTTTACACCCTTATTGTTTGCACCATTGCTAATGGATGTATAGGAGGTATTATCAAAGGCTCCTTCAATGTCTCCAAATAGAACTAAGGCTATTTCTTCAGCCTCTAGTGCTCCTTCCACTCCTTTGACTAGACCGTGTAGGGCATCAATTGTGAACTTGCCCAGTTGGTTGACAAATTGTTTTTTATGAAGTTTTATGAAACTTCTCATATGGTTGTCGAGAATTTTCTCCATTGATTTTAGGAAAAAGGAGGTTATATTCAACCCTACGTAGAATGTTGAATGTCCTTGAATAAAAAATTTTCAATGTGTCTACAAATTGCGATAATCTCACAAATAGTAATTTTTCAAGAGATTGTGTGTATGCCTGGTTGACAACCAGATAGGAATGAGGAGTGTCAGTCCTTCGACAGACCGCTTCTTAGGGGACATGGTGTGTAGGTTTGTAAGGAATAGTCGAACTAGTGTGACTGCCTGATGTTTTCCTGTTTATCTCCCTTTGTTATTAAGGTTTTCCGGTATGGGGAAGTGGGAAGTGGCTTTTGTTTCCTCGCGCTCCCACGAATTCAGATGGGCAGGTGGCAGTGTAGCCTGATGTTGTGAATGTGTGGGTAATACTGACGAGGTCAAATGAGACCGAAACTGCAGTTTATTGCTCCTATTCATGATATCTGACCGTGCTGTAACACTGCTATGTGGCCCCAATTGGCGGTGATTATGAAGGGTTGATCGGAAAACCAGCTCCTTCAAGGAAGAATATTTAACATTCTACGGAAGGTTGAATATTGTTCCTCGAATAAAAATTCTTCAATAATCCAATCAATTTAAATTTAGTGAACTGTTATATTTGCTTAGTCTGCGACTTTACATCACCCGTGTAGAGCCAAGGCTGCTATAAATAGTGAAACTAGTCTTTCAGAAATTTCGAATTTGAGAACTCTTGCGAAAAATTCCCGAAATTATCGATATTTTATTAATTTAAAATCTACTGATAGTTGGTTGGGCAGAAAACAGATATCGTTGAAGGGGACATCCAACTTCTAATCAGAATATGATAAAAAATACAGAGCGTGCCATTAAAAATCTATGTTTGTCCCTGGAGCAAAAATGGAACACTTTATATATACAAAAACAATTTTAAGGAATGCACACATACTTATAAAACAATAATCAGAAAAATTTCGCTTCTATCTCAAATAGTTTCCGAGATATAGAAGTTCTCGCCTTACTGACTCACCCGGTATATATATATATATATATATATATATATATATATATATATATATATATATATATATATATATATATATATATATATATATATATATATATATATATATATAATGTTAATCAGATATATGTCGAATTATTTTAGATGCCTAATACTAACACAGAGTTCCTAGTAAATAATAAAACCTTTGCATACAATTCAAAAGAAAATGAATAATTTCATGAAACACCATTAGTTACATGTATAATCATTTTGACTTAAATATATTTATTTATTTTGATTTTAGTATCGCAAATACTTAGGTCAACTGAAAGCGATAAACTTGAAAAAAACTCGACTTACATATGACTGAAATTTGAGAATAACACTTCTGCCAGTAGCGAGCTTTATAGTTTAGACATTTAAAATAACATAGAATTTAGATATCATTGAGGTAAATAACTAAAGCATTTCAATGACGGCCTTCCACTGCAATACAAAGTACAATTAGGTTTTGGATAGTTTCAGTATCTACTTTTCAAAGCAGTTGATAGATTCTTCATCATATTTTTTCTACTTTTTCAGCTCGTCATAAGCCTTACTAATTTGTTTAAATATATATTCAAAAATATTTAAATATACCGTTCAACCTTACGGTAGAGTAGGGGATCCCTTTTTCAGGAACCAATTGAGAGGTGCATACATTATGCGAATATTTCCTCTGTTTTCGAGTTATTCAATATTTTTAGAATTTTGACAATTACTTGATTCGCGAATATCTCGTTAATTATAAAAGTTACAAATAAATACTCATGATATTCTACTGACATTTCCTGGTATGAAGCCCCGTAATGTGCAATGAAGAATTATCGACGGAATACATGTTCCCTCTCGTTTGAAAAACCTGATATTATCTGAACTTCATTGAATCGTTGCATGTCCATCCACGGCGATGATTCATGAGGTCTTCTAACTGTAAACCTCAAGCCCTGCCCAAGACCATAGTTGTTTTATTGTGTGAAAAAATAAATTGGGATTCACCGAGTCTGCTAGTACATATATAAAAAATAAATTTTCAAGTTTAACCAGAATAAAGGTTTTACGTGCCTTCCTCGTGGTCCTCTCCAGTGTGATATAAACTGGGTTCATGTGCAGCCTGTATAGTGATGGGAATAGTGGTTATTAGAAAATTTTCTCTTTCTTCTCTCTTTTTGTCATCTTGAGCCTGTAGAGCCATTTTTATCAATTCTGTTTGTTGTTTCTTTCTTGTTTTGGTGGCGGTAACTAAAGATCTCTGAAATGAGAAAATATAGTAGGTCCATTCTCGCCATAGTAGCTGTAAAATCTTCCCAGTAAACTTTTTTCAATACACTAAATTTATTACATAAATTATTGATATCAAAGACAAATCCTGTAACATTACTTACATGTCTCTCTTGATTAATAGTAACTTCCTCTACTTTAGTTTTGACCAATAATTCCCAGGGGGAATCGACGACGTCCAAAGATTCTATACCAATTTTTGGTGATGGTAAAGTGAATTCAATTCCTGGAGGGGGAACTTTGAACAGAGCATGAGCGCCATCTTCCATTCTCGGCCATACTTGGTATCTCATTTTCCACAACACTTGAAATCTACAAGATTACAAATCTATGTATACAATATTCACTATTTTTTCGATTTATACCAAGTCATACCTGAGTATAGCGTTTATTCTGATTTGTGTATCTGCGTGAGATAAACTATGCTGCATTATTTCAGAAACTTGGTGAGGCGCTTTAACAGCAGTTAGAATGAAGAGAGAAGCAGCAGATGCAGCAACTTCCTGATTGGTCTCTAAAAGTAGTTCCCAGGCTACTGGTATGATTCCGAGAAAATGCTCCTCCGAAAGTAAAACAGCACCTTTCATCAGCGTAGCTAACGGCGCATGGAAGGCATCTTTCACCTAAAAATAAAGGTATGGATTTGTAGATTATTTCTCGTTTTCAGCTTTGAATAAATAAACACCTCAAAAAATTCTAGGGAACACTTACCAATATCTTTAAAATATGAATTTGATGATTCGAATTTATAGAAATCTTCCGGTTTTTGTTAGGATGTATTGTATATAATGTATTCTTGAGAAAACAAAATGATATTTGACTTCTCCAAAGCACCTATTATACAAAAAATTTGAAATTTGAAAATGACGAAATTTGGTAAAACACAAAAAAAATCCTGAACTAATATTTTCGAAACGATATGAAAGCACTTATATTTTTCAGTACCCAGAAGGTCCACCTTTGTTATTAATGACACTTTGGCATCGTCGCGGCATGCTCAATATTAAATTGTCCATTACATTTTGGCCTAAGTCATTCCAAGCCCCCTGAACTGCTAATCGAAGCTCCTGTTCTTGATAGGAGACGTTTTTTTTAGGGTGTTCCACACATGCTCGGTGGGATTCAGATCTGGGGAGCAGGATGGCCACGGTAGAAGATCGATATCATTCTCTTCAAGAACGTTCAAGACAACTCTTGCACGATGAGGAGTGGCATTATCTCGTTGGAAGAGTGGATTTTGACCAATTGTTTGGAGATATGGTACCACTACAGGTAAAACTATCTCATTTGCTTAAGAATTTCCCGTGAGGTTGTTCTGTATAAAAACGAGGTCAGTTCTCCCACCAAGGCATATACCTCCCCAAAACATCACTGATCCGCCTCCCTGTCTAACAACTTCTCGAGAATGCTGGAGACGGTTTTGCTTTCCAGGTTCCCTCCATATTCGAATTCTTCCCGAATCGGGATAATAACTAAATCTAGATTCATCACTGAAGAGAACTGTGGCCCACCTCTCTTGATCCCAGTTTACGTGTTCTTGGCACCAAGCTAAACGAGCAACGCGATTTCCATGGGTCAGTTGTGGAACTCTTAAAGGACGTCAGGAGTGGAGTTGACCTTCGTGCAGTTGATTTCTCACAGTTTGGTCGGAAATTTGTACATTATGAACTCGTAATAGCTCTTGAGCTAATTGAGATGCTGTGGTAGTACGATCTCTTCTGGCTTGTAAAACCAAAAATCGGTCCTGAAACGACCTGTATGGCGTTCTTCTACGCTATCTGTTTCATTGAAACGCGACCATAAACGGTTTATGACACTTGGGCTACTTCCCAGAATCCTGGATACTTCCCGTTGTGAGCTCCCAGCTTGGAGCATGTCAACGGCTCGTAACATCTCTTCTCTAGTCAAATGTCGTCTTTCCATGGTCGAATCACAAAACTTGAATCTTTTATTTGTGCTTACAACAGGAACAAAGTGCCAACTAACTGATTTCAAACACTGAATACATGAAATGATTATTATATATGTGCTGCACTCTATATAATTTGGTAAGAAATTGATGCAGGTGTTCATTTCTTAAAAAAAATCATCCACATTGATCGTTCTGGATACGATATATCGATATTCAGAAGTGTTCTCTAGACTTTTTGAGGTGTTTATGTGATTTGCAGCTCGATGAAGAGTCCAGCGTATCAACAAGATATTTGGGATAGAACTAATGATTCAGTGGAGAATCATTAAAAAATATGATGATTTTTCAGATGAAATAAAATATCTACTTTTGGAACGTAGAGCATAGTATAGTAGAGCATAGATGACTCTCTCTGAAGAACTCTTTCCTCGACTGATACAAGGCAGATATCTGTCATTCAAGATAAACTTGATGACATCTCTCTTATTTCTACGATTCTTCCACTTCTTCAGTTCAAGTTCAAGCATCACGTATGGTATCGTTTCTTCTCTGCTGTTTTCGTGTGATTTGGCGTGCAATAATTCGAGAAAATTTTTGAAATTAACACCAAAGTGCGCATAAGTTGAGAATCTTCTATATTAGTCCACTCTGTACCGTGCTGTAAACTAATCAACGCGTTCATCTGCGAGGTGTGCGAATGACCGCGGAATTTTCAGCTCGCAACCTGAGAAGCTAATTTTCGTACGTACTATAAGGGTCTCAACACACCGTGCGATCTCAATAGTTATTTCCATTCTGCCGAGATGTGTGACAAATGTCCGGGATGTAAAATGCCTTTTGGGAAGAAGGGCTTTAAAATCAGATGCTCTGGACCCTGTAGCTGCTGGTTTCATCAGAAATGCGCAAAAACATCGGAGAGTGATCGCAAGTTGATAGAATCTAAGAAACTTAAATGGACCTGCAATGGTTGCGGCAAGACTTCTGATCGCGAGGAGGATCCTGAAGATGAAGATAATTCGCCCACGCTGCGTGATGTTATGGATAAGCTGATAAGCATCGAAAATTCAAACAGAGCTCTGTAGAAGCAGTTGAAGCTACAAGAAGCGAAGTGTACCAGGCTAGAAAAAGACCTCATCGATATAAGAAAGGAACATGAAAGTCTAAAGAAGGAAATAGCTTCACTGTCCAGAGATAAAGGAAAAGCTGACAAGGAACTTCTGAGAAATAACATTATTATTAACGGTCTTCCTACGGGAGTAGCTGCAGGTGTCCTTAAAGAGGCAGTATTAAAGATTGGAAATATTTTGCAGGTTTCCATTGCCAAGGATGACTACTCTTGCAAGCCTTTTTCGTGGAATTTTTCTGAGTCTCATCAAATTCTCAAGGTAGAATTTCGGAATCTTGAAACAAAGCTGGCGTTAATGAAAGCGAAGAAGCAGAGACAAATTGTATCTCACCATATATCGCTCTAGGCCCCTGCGAATAAGCGTTTTACCGTGTTAACCACGCTTTCTTAATCACAGATCGCCTAGTAGGCCCTTCAACAGGGCTGAGCACATAACGTACTATGGGCCTACCTGGACCAAGGGTTTAAATATCCTTGCATTTCGGAGACTCCCGGCACTTTCTCTTTAACGACCTCTTCGAATACACACTGTCTCAGAAAACCGGCTGCAGCACGCGTTGCCACGAGCCGGCTTTCCGTACCCACGCCATATTGCCAAACCACCGTTGTTTACCAACGAACCACGTGTTTTTTTATTTCATTTTAATTCTACGTTTACAAAGAGTGTTTGTGTTAACCATCAGTGTTTCCATCATGTGTGTTTTGGGGGTGGCTTTTGTTTGCAGTGAAAAAGAGCTTCGCTTGCGTTCAGTTGAATTTAGCTCCCCTTTTGAGTGAAGTGCCGAGCATTGAAGCAGTTGCTTGTAAAATTAAGTTGCAGAAATCTCTGTTATTCATTTTTGTATTTTATATTCTTCGATCAACACCTGCCAGTGATTATGTTGTTTTATGTGAGTATTTGGAATTGCTTATGAGGTTTTATGAATTGCGTCAATGCAACAGGGTGCGTAATGCTGGCGACGGTATTTTGGACTTAATTTTGTCTAACCTGCCCTGACGAGTTCATCGCGATATGTCGCCTTTTTTGAAGGAAGATAAGTATCACCCGGCTCTGATGTGTCATGTGAACCTGGGCTCGGACAGTTGTGTCAGATTCTCTCCTAGTTCGAATTTTGGGGCTTTCAATTTTCATAGATATGGCTACGCTCTGTGAAGACTTACTAAGTGAACAATTAATCGTTAGACAGGATTGCCCTCGCAGTATAAACTTTCTGGTGAATGATTTTTATAAAAAACTATACAATACAATCAGAAAATCAGTCCTAGTTTATCGTAAACAAAATAGGGGGTACCCCACATGGTACAATAGAGAGATTATTGATGATATTAAGTCTAGGAATCGGATGCACAAAATGTTTATTAGAACAAGGAACGATCACTATCTCGATTTGTACCGAGAATTGAGAAGGTCAGTTAAAGCTAAGATGAGGTCTGTATATAGGGAGTACTCCAAGTACTCGGAAAATAGTTTTTGAGAAGAAGCCTAACAAATTTTGGTTTTTTTTCGGAGTAAACGCAAAGCGGATGGACTACCTGGCGTCATGTATTGCCAAGGTGAGAGACTGGAGAGCCCCCAGAAGATCGTTTCTGCATTTGATATGTTTTTCGGTGGGGTATATGATGTTGTGGATTCAAATGTCAATGTTGATGACGTTATCGCGGAGGGTGTGGTTGATTGTCGAGGCTCGAATTCTATTTTTTTCCCTCATTAACCGAACAAGATATTTTTCGTGTGACTAAAAATATGAAATCTAAAGCTAGTTGTGGGGATGACGGCATACCTTGTTTTATAGTAAAGAATATCATAGGGACGATAGAAGCTCCGCTATGTTCAATTTTTAATTTCTGCCTGAAGAACAATCAGTTTTCGTCTAAGTGGAGGATCGCGAAAATCTGTCCAATCTTCAAAAGCGGTGTGACGAACTACCATCATGTGGCCCTGCTTTGCTCCTTTGCAAAGGTTTTTGAGCTTCTATTGCATGAATCTTTAGCATTCCAGCTAAGCCAATCGATTTCGGACCGGCAACATGGATTAAGGGTCGGTAGATCAACTGTAACGAATCTTGCATACTTTTCGGAATACGTAACTGAGGTTTTGAACCGGGGTGGCCAGGTTGACATGGTCTTCACGGATTTCTCTAAGTCCTTTGATCGCATGAACCATGTTGCTCAAACAAAAAGGATGAAGGAGATAGGGTTCCCTCTAAGCCTTCTCAGGTTTTTCTATTCATATTTGAGTGATCGAAAGCAATATGTTATGTACAATGGATTCATATCCCAGGATTTTGGAGCCCATTCGGGAGTCCCTCAGGGGTCGGTTTTGGGTCCGCTTCTGTTCGCAATTTTCGTAAATGACACACTTGAGAGGCTAAACGTTGGGGGCGTAGCCTTTGCGGACGGTCTCAAGATTTACACAGAAATAAGATCGAATGAGGACAGTCAAGGAGAGTTGCTGATGATACATCAGTGGTGTTGAGAAAACAAACTCCCTTTGAACGTCTCTATGTGCAAGTACATGTCAATTACGCGCAAACAGTCGCCACACATCTTTCCTTATTCGGTGGCGGGCTCACGGCTTGAACGTGTTTTCTGTTCTCGTGATCTCGGGGTGCTTCTCGACTCGAAATGGTCGTTCCGGGAACATATAGGTGATGTTGTTCTGCGAGCAAGAAAAATGTTGGGTTTTATTCTGAGGAATTCCAAGAGCTTCCGGTACACTGCTGTTCTTAGAGTTCTGTATTTCGCTTTCGTTCGGTCTAGGTTGGAATATGCCTGTGTTATCTGGGATCCATACTATATGAAATATAAAATTGCATTGGAAAGCGTCCAGAAAAGCTTCCTGAAGTACCTGGCATACAAACAAGATGGAGTATATCCTATCCGAGGAATGCCAGGTTTTCTGTTAACCGATCGTTTTTCTGTGTTGGAGCTTCAAATTAGAAGGAAATATTTGTGCTGCGTGTTTTTGTATGGACTTTTGAATAACTCCATCTGTTGTTCGTGTCTGCTTGACAGACTGAAGTTTTTGGTACCGAGGCTCGCTGGCAGAGGCAATGTCACTTTTTATGTCGTTGGAGCTGTTACGGATGTTTTCTTCAACTCACCTATCAATCGAAGCTGTCACTATTTCAACACGGTGGCCTCTTCGGTTGATATCAGTCACTCTCAAGCTACATTCAAAAGAAACCTATTAGCAAAACTTAGTTCACGCACTTAAATTGTTTTGATTGTTTGGTGTGTATTTCTATTATTTGAGTTTGCATTATCAATGCGTTTTATGTCATTATTGTTTTTGGAAGTTTTTTTCAAATCTGTTCTTTAGGTTTGAGCAAATTTGTCTGTACTTGTTCGGCTCTGTAATTGGGAATAATTATGTTGAGCTTGTATCAATAAATAAATAAATAAATAACAGATTTTAGGACATATCAATAGTATTATTGTTTCATTATAACTTACATGAGTTTTTATATACTTGAGAATGGGTGGAGGCTCAACGGAAGTAGCTTTCGATTTCGAAGCATCAGCCCCAGCGCCGCCGCTACCACTTACAGAGTCAGGAGCATCCTTTGGCGAATCCTTAGACGATAGTTTAGCGAATTGAGATGCGTCTAAATTTCTGTCTATTCTGTAGTGAAGAAAATGTAATATGTTACATAATCATAGATAAAAAAATTTAATCCATACTTGTCTCTCTTTCCAATGCTTTCCTTGCGGCGAATCGGCGAAACTTGAGAACTGGTTTGATCGGATATTTTCCTATTCTGGTTTTTTTCCTTCTTATTTTTCTTCTTCCCTTCGAAATCCATGCCAAGTTTGTCTTCTAGCACGCCAAATTCTTCGCCGTAGACTTTCCTGACTGCCCTAACTAATCTTGAACAAGATCTCATAACTCTCCGATAACAAAACGGATGACAGAAGCTTTGATGGGGGCAAAAGTAGTAGAATGAATTTGTAACCTGAACCATTGTCTGAAGATGAAAATATTTGAAGAATATTAGGATGTATGTATTGAAGCTTACGTCATGTTGATTCATTCAGTTTTTAATGACTCATGTAATTTATAGTAAAACCACATCACTAATTAGTGGCGAGTCAACGCTTCGGATAGCCCGATCTCAGATTATACTCTTCCATTATGATTCGGCTTCGAAGAGGAGAATAAAACTTAGAAGCAGTATTAAGGTATTATTGATGCAATTGTTTGCATGTAGATGTCTGCCAAAATAACAGAAGAGTATATTTCCAGCTGTCCACAAGTTTCAGCGCGTTTCAAGGAATGAAGTGAAATAAGAAATGTGTAAATAATGATTTTTTTGAGTTGAATATAAGTTGAAGAAAAAGTACTCACTTTCAACCAAGGCATATGTTTATTGGTATCATCAGTATCATTGCTATCAGTGGGACTTTCTGGTGGTTGATCATCACTTAAAACTCCAGGAGATTCTTCGCCGCTAGCCTCTCCAGCTATACCAGGCTCCGAAGTATCACTTCTATCTGAAAGAGAACTAACCTTTCTCTTCGACTGTATTGAATCAGTTCGTTTCACTGTTTCAGGAATTCGACCTGAAAATATTGAAGGCTTTTATTGAACTGTATATTTATCTTTCGAAATTGACTTGCATTCAGTTTCCATTTCTTTTCCATCTTTGGTACCTCTTCGTAATTTTAAACTTCTTCTTTTGAATGATCCACCAGTAGGAGCTGCTGTACCTCTTCTCAGCAAGTAAGGTCTTGCTGGTTGACTCATTCTTTTACCTTCTTCTCCCTATCAAGAACACACAAAAAGAATAGTCGATTTATCTATTGCAAACAACAACGTATTACGTTTAGTAATTTGCTAAATACGAGGAAAAAATAATCGATATTTAAAGCTTCAACAACATTCAAACCTGAATTGTTACCGTGGTATTGCTGCTTCCTTCTGATTCATTATCTGGTTCGTGAAGGACGAAACTAATTTTTCGTTCCGTTTGGCCTATAAAAGAAAAATAGTGATATAATTCAGGGGTCTCCGAACTACGGCCCGCGGGCCGAATCCGGCCCACCAGTGCCATCAATCTGGCCACGACAGCCAATGTTTTACTGTTGTTACTTTTGCTGTGATAAGTTGAATGTAAAAAAATGAAAACAGAATGATAATTACTCGGTTTTATTTACTTGCAAGGTAAAACTTTACGACAGAAATTATCACGCAGAAACCTAAGCTTAAGTATCTCAGCTTAAGCATATTCTAACGAATAATTATTATGAAATCAAACCCAATAACAAAAAAACACTAATGATTTATGTTATTGTGATTTTCCAGCGACAATTATTTGTAGTTGTGGATTAATTTTACTTGTACCAATTAGTAGAAGGTATTCAAGATGCTCATCAATTAATTTAGATCTGTAAACGTTCCTGGTGTACTTCATCTCGGAAAACGTTTTCTCACACAAGTACGTAGTACCAAATTCAGAAAACAACCCACGAGCAAAATTATGCAAGTTATCAAATTGTACCAGTGGAAGACTCTTGTTAAATTCCAATAAAGATGAATTCTGATAATGAATAATAAAATAAAACAAGTTACTGTTTTAACTATCACTAATTTATTAATGTAAAGAATGACAAAATTTTACATTGGTTGGACCGGTTTTGGACATACGTCCATTATCAACAACATGCTAATGAAAACTGAATACTCATGTACAATACAGGAATTACCATAAATAAAATGCTAGTAGAGCTCACAGTATCTTGAATAATGGTGATTGGTAGGTAATTAAGTCTACCTGCTCGTTAAGGAGCTTAACCCTTTCTACCCTAGATGCCTTGAAAATTTCCATCGATTCAAAGAAATTGAGTTTATAAGATTCATCACAGGAATGAAGGATTTTTTAGCTGTTGAAGTTCTGGAAAAGGATGACATTCATTCAGACAATGTGCAGCTAAAGCTGAATCATATTTCTGATGTAGGAATGACCGGAAATGTTCTTTGTATCTAGCCTTGAAAGAGCGTCCTGTTTGACCTATATAAAAGGAATTGCACTCAGAATTAATTGGTATACTCCTGATTTTTCGAATTTATCGGTTTCATCTTTTGTGTTGAAAAACAGGCCTGACAATTTGCTAACTGGTTTGAATGCAATATGAACTTTTTTACTATCAGACAAAACTCTAGCAATCTGTTCTGACGTCTTCCCAAAATATGTGAGAGACATAAATTTTTCGGGCTTTTCTCTCTTGGATTGGATTGGATTGAGATTGTTGCGTATTTTTCGATTAATTAAACTCTCTATTGCTTTTATATCGAAGCCGTTGTTCTCGGCTATTAACATAATGGTGTTAAATTCTGATTTTCGGTCCATGTCCGATAAATGCAAAGAAATCGCTCTGTGAATCATGAGAATACGGGTGAAATGAATCTATGGGTATGACATTATCCGTGTACGATGATTTTCTGAAGATATTAATTGATAAACGGTTATTATTCTCCCAGGTAATTGTTAGATCCAAGAAATTGATTTTACTATCGACTTCTGTTTCTACTTTGAACTTATTTTAAGGATGAATGTTATTAATGAAATTCAGGAAGATTTCTAGTTGTCTATTAGTTCCAATGAAAGTAATTATTTTATAATTTTAGTGTTTTCCAAATTAGACATAAAATTTCAGATAGAAGGGGACTGAGGGTGAACCCATAGCTACACCATTATTTTGTGAATATATCTTATTATTGAACTGAAAATATATTTGGGTCAAGCATAAATCAAACAGAGAAATTAACTCATCTTTACAGACCACGTTGAGATTTCTTGCCTCTAGAATACTTGATATTAAGGGGACACATTCTGCTGCAGGTATATTCGAAAACATATTATCTACATCTAATGAAATTAATTTTGCGGTTGGTGGCATGGGGAAATTATTCATTTTATTCGATAATTCTGATGAATTTTTCATACTATATTGTGAATTTAAATCTGAAATTGATTTGAATTTGGTATTTAGTTGCTTACCAAATATTTGTGTTGGACTATTGATATATGAAACCACTGGACGAATGGGGTCATTTTCTTTATGTGTTTTAATGAGACCATATAATCTAGGAATTCTAGGATTCATTTTAATCCATCTGCTTCTCTCGAAGCTAGTAAAAAGTGATTGCATATCATTAGCGGCTGCTTTAAGTTGTTTCTGTATAAGTGGTGTAGGGTCTTTATGAACGAGTGAAAGAGCTTCTTTATTAATGAAATCTGCCATTTTTTCCTCATATTGTACTTTTGGAATACCAATTATAGCATTCGCGTGAGTACTAATGAATTTTCAGAAACTTTGCGTTTGATATTTTTGATTAAAATTTTATCTTTCGAGTTGGTTTGATTTTCATGGTTCTTTGAAATTCTCTCAATTTTTTGCCTTTTCAAAATTGCCAGTATTTAAGGTTCTCATTAAAATTTCGGATTCAACGGCTAATGTTTCTAAAGAGTTACTCTGTATTTTAGGAAAAAATTTAGGACCTTTGGAAAGAAGATCTGTTTCTTTTTCGTTGAAGTGAATATCAGATAAATTAACAACCCTTTGACTTCCCGAAGAATTACCTCCATCTATTATGCGTGACTCAAGTGTGACTGAAAATTTTGATTTGAGTAATTTTAATTTTCTAGACTGTCTATGAAATTTTGTGAATATGGAAATACTAATTTGGTATACTAATGGAGTATACCAATTAACATGTTCTGAGTGCAATTCCTTCTATATAGGTCAAACAGGACGCTCTTTCAAGGCTAGATACAAAGAACATTTCCGGTCATTCCTACATCAGAAATATGATTCAGCTTTAGCTGCACATTGTCTGAATGAATGTCATCCTTTTTCCAGAACCTCAACACCTAAAAATTCTTCATTCCTGTGATAAATCTTATAAACTCAATTTCTTTGAATCGATGGAAATTTTCAAGGCATCTAAGGTAGAAAGGGTTAAGCTCCTTAACGACCAGGTAGACTTAATTACCTACCAATCGCCATTATTCAAGATACTGTGACCTCTACTAGCATTTTATTGATGGTAATTCCTGTATTGTACATGAGTATTCAGTTTTCATTAGCTTGTTGTTGATAATGGACGTATGTCCGAAACCGGTCCAACCAATGTAAAATTTTGTCATTCTTAACATCAATAAATTAGTGATAGTTAAAACATAGTAACTTGTTTTAATTTATTATTCATTATGAATATCAACTATCACGTAGTTCAGGCTTCATCGATCAATTATTTGAATTTTGATATTTGTTCTTAAACATGTCATTGCTCTATGAATCAATAACTTTCATTTGGACTTCCGGAGCCAGAGTCACAACATCAGAATCAAAAGGATTTTGAAAAAGCTTAATTTCATTCGCGAACACATCAAAGTCTGAGAAAGGAAAATCGAAATTTATCTTTAAAGCACTCAAAGTTTCGACTGCGAAAGCGACGGGAAATTCAGTCTCTGTAGTGTGGCTAAATATTCCACATGTTTTGAAATGTGTGAAACATTTTTTAAGTAATTGCGATTGGAACAGTATTATTTTCTGCCTGAACGTTTTGATATTGGTGTACAAATCAGGGGGATGCTGATTTTCGCCTTGCAATCTCTTTAGTGCGCTCATATGATTTGTCAAATCAACATAGACTGCTAATTTCCATAGCCATTCACTGTTTCCTAAATCGGCACATTCAAAAAACTTTCGATCTCTGCTCGAAGATCAAAAAAACGGCAGTATGATACTTCGAGTGATTTTCTCCAATCTCTTCAATAAACTCGCGGAATTGTCGGTCATTCGGTTCTGTGGATCTGATGAAGTTAACAACTGATATGACTGGTTTTAAAACTTCAGACGAATCCAAACATTTTCCGCACAAGGACTGTTGATGAATGATACAATGTAAGACTAATGGTTTTGAACCACCATCATTTTCTACAGCCTTTGACACAAGTGCGACCACTGCTTTATTTTTTCCACACATATTTTTGCCTCCATTATTGGCGATATAAATAAAAGTTCTTCCATCGAAGGTTCTTTTTATTAATGGCATTTTCAACTCCCTTAAAAATATCTGCCCCAGTTGTCGTGCCGTGAATACTATCAATATCAAGCAGTTATTCATGCACGTCATAGCTTTTATCTACTCCACGAATAAAATGCAACACCTGAACAGTATCTGACACATCAGTTGACATCCAAGGCTAGAGAAAACCACTCAAAATGTCCATTTTTGTCAGATAGTTGAGATGATATATTGCACCCTCCGAGTCACGGTGTTTGCTGACTAACAGACACCTTTCAATAAATTTCCTTTTTCGGGGCATATTTTTTCCGCTATTGCAATCAAGCAGTCTTTTATCATTTCTCCATTTGTGAATGGTTTTCCACGTTTTGCAATTTTAAGAGCCACACGAAAGCTGAAGCGAGTTGCAGACTCTTGCTCAGCATTTGCTTCGGTAAACAAAGATTGCTGCGATTTCAGTCCTCGCTCCGAAGTTTCAAATTTTTCCGTCATCAAACTTCATGTATTTTTAGAGTAATTTGAAGATGTTTCGATTTATAGTGACATTTAATGTTATATTCTTTGAGAACAGCTATGATTTTATTACAAATTAGAAATAGCGCCTTATTATTGCACTCAATCACAAAATACTGAAAGTTCCATTTATCTTGGAACGTTCCTCATTCACTGTCTATTTTTCGCTTCTTCCCATACTTATAAATCAAACATAGGACAAGTCTAATCAAAAAACTCTTACTTATGCACGGGTGTTACTTTATTTCACAATATGCAGTTTCGCTTCCTTCGCCTTTCCCTCGCAAACTGACTCGCAATGGCGCCGCTAGCCTTTTTATACCTCCGCAATTACTACCATCTAAAAGTGATCGAAAAAACTACTCAGAACCAGAACTTTCTCGAACCAAAGCGGAAAATCTCAAACATGCCACCTGTTAGTAGTTAGTGGGTAGCCGAAATACATAGTACCTGCATCACTGACCTGCATAGTATTCTACTTGCCACTAGATGTCCGTACTTATCACAATATACTGAATACACAATCAATAGTAATTGAAATGCAAAACACCCACATTTGCTTAGGTGGGCAGAAAAATTAAAATTGTTTTGGCCCTTAGAACGTTCCGAAAAAAATATTATGGCTTCAAAGTTTGGAGACTCCTGAATGATAAGGTTGTATATTTTAAAGAAACACACCTGAATCTCGATCACCAGCAATCGACTGTAAGCTCTGAGCAGATGTTTGTGAATGACCCATTGAGGACAAAGCCATACTCCATCGTCTATTAGCTTCTCGACTATACAGCCGTTCCCAGGGTGTTGGTTTTTCTTTTCCAGTCATTCTCGACGACTTTGGTATAGTTTGGTATGTTTCTCGTAAAAATGTGGTAATTTCAAATAGCAACATACAAGTAAGAAGTCTCAATGCGGCTGAGCAGCTGGATCCATAGCAGTAAATGCTTGCTAATTTTCGGGAAATTCAATATCAATTAGGAAAAAGACAATTATCTCATATATTAGATATACCCTCATCTAGAAAATCTTCTTCTTCATCTTGTGTAAGTAGTTCTTTTTGCTTCTGCTCATCGGCTACCATTGCGGCAATTGGAATTTCATTTGCTTTATCCTCATTTATCATTTCTTCTAAACGATGACCAAGTAACTGAAAAATATTAGAATATTCTTTTCAATTTTTCACAAATATTCAGCCAACAACGTTTAAATTTTTTTTACCGAAATATTTATTCATTACCTCTGCCCATTGATGGAACATTTTACCAGCCGACCTCTGTAGAACATGCGATCGTCTAATTCCAGTTGATGTACCTCTCGTAGGTAACGGGCCAGATTGTCTGAATATAGGGTAATTTAGTTTCATCCAAGATGGCCACTGGCCCTTATTGCAACAATGTACGAAGTACGAACATTCCAATATAATAGCTGCTCGTGCTACTACAGCTGAATGTGGCTATAAAATGAAGAAATTAAAGGTAAACTAAACATGAATTTATTAACCCATTAGTGCATACAATCCGATTTATCGGATTCATCAATTAGGCAACCAAACATGCACAACAATATAAACTCAAAATTATTACGAACGTGTCGTGTAACAGTTCTGGGACTCTTTGAAGTGACTGAGTGAACGAAAAAAGAGAAAATAAAGTTTGAACAGAGATGGATCCAGCCGTTCACCCAAAAAGTACGGGAGGGTAAGTATATTCTGATTCCTTTACTTTTCCTGTGTTTTCCAAAACCCTCGGATCATCAATTCAGACATGTAAGAGTTGAGAGTATATATTTCTTGCAAATACTAGCCTTAGATATATATTCTTTCGAAAATATATAGGTTTAAACTTGGGATCCGATATATCGGATGCTATGCAAAAGTCAGCTCTTGAAGTTCAAAATTTTCGGTACCAAGAAATGTTTTCATTTTCAGGTTTTCTCTTGCTGAATTGTTGGATATCATCGAAAATGATGATTCTTATAATGGAATGGATATACAGGATGCTTCAACGAAAACTAAACAGAGACTATATCTACCAAGATATGCATTTCTGATCAAAACGCAAAAACAGGTCATTTTTGTTTGAAGAGTGACATCTTTTGGGGTGCAAAACTTGCCTAAGATATCAACCCCCTAAGGGGGGTTGCAATCCTTGAACATTTTGAATGGGGAAGATGGGTCGAGTGATGACTCAAAAGAAAAGTGGTATCTTTGTCTATATCGCCTCGAACGAATTTCCATTTTTAATTGAAAACTGTAAAAATTACAGGTCGAGCAACTGAAAGATAGGGAAGACTATTTCCCTGAGACTATTCAAGTTTCAGTGGAGTAAAATGGAACAGATCCATGCTGGTCAATGGCAGTCATAATCAAGTACCATCTTCATCTCGAATTTCAACTCCTAGAGCAATGGTAACCACCCTTGAAAATTTGGAAGAGGGGTAGATGGGTCATGTGATAAATCGTAAGAAAGGTATTATCTTTGTCTGCATCCCCGTGAACGAATTTTCATTTTTGATTGAAAAATGTAGAAGATAAGGAGTGAGCTACTTAAAAATAGAGGAGACTATCTATCGCCCTGAGCTACTCAAGTATTAGTGCAAAAAATGGAACACATTCATTCTAGATCAAAAGCTGTCATTT
This sequence comes from Cryptolaemus montrouzieri, assembly GCA_013387265.2. NCBI lineage: Eukaryota > Metazoa > Arthropoda > Insecta > Coleoptera > Coccinellidae > Cryptolaemus > Cryptolaemus montrouzieri. Next base: position 37,348,886 of record JABFTP020000103.1, read on the forward strand.
TCCGAAACACCATTCACATCTCAAATTTCGACCCCTAGAGCAGGGTTCAAGGGACCACCCCTGAAAATTTGGAAGAGGGTAGATGGGTTAGGTTAGAATGAAAATTCGTTCACGAGGATGCAGACAAAGATAATACCTTTCTTCCAAATATTCAAGGGTGGTCACCCCTGCACTAGGGATTGAAATTCGAGATGAGGATGGTACTTGATGATGACTTGAATAGTCTCAGGGAAATAGTCTTCCCTATCTTTCAGTTGATCGACCTGTAATTTTTACAGTTTTCAATTAAAAATGGAAATTCGTTCGAGGCGATATAGACAAAGATACCACTTTTCTTTTGAGTCATCACTCGACCCATCTTCCCCATTCAAAATGTTCAAGGATTGCAACCCCCGCTCAGGGGGTTGATATTACAGGCAAGTTTTGTACCCCAAAAGATTTCCCCTTTGAAACAAAAATTGACCTGTTTTTGCGTTTCGATCAGAAATTAATATCTTGGTAGATATAGCCTCTGTTTAGTTTTCATTGAAGCACCCTGTATATGCTGTTCCACCTGAAGATGGAGAAGATACTGTCTGTGATTCAGATAGCAGTGATCAACCTGATGGAAATTTGAACCACCTCCACTAATTATGACTGTGACTCGAGTGACGACGAACCGTTAGTAAAATACCTACGTACCGAAAATCAGAAAGGAAGATATGGCACTGAAAGATCTAAACCGGAAACGCTGAAATGGAGGAAAAAACACCCCAAGTTCGATGCGAATGTAGCTTGTGTGGAAAAGCAACCATCAGAAAATGCCCTAGATTTTTTCAGCCTTTTTTTCAACAGTGAACTATCACAAATGTTGAGACAAACAAATGCCTACTGAAGCCAAGAAAAAACCATTGAATGTATCCATGGAGGAGTTGCTTGTGTTCAAGGTGGTCTTTTATTTTCAGGATATGCCAAATATCCCAACAAAAGATTGTATTGGTCCACACTGGATAACGTGCCTCAAATTTCACAGAAAAGCATGAGACTAAATCGCTTCGAACGGATCCTTAGGCATTTTCACTTGAATGATAATTTAGCCATTGAGAAGGACGATCGTTTGTATAAACTCAGAACTCTCATAACATCTTTGAATGAGAGTTTTCGAGAACATGGTTAGATTATGATCCCATATTATGGCCATCATTTTGCCAAACAATATATAAAAGGAAAACCAATTAGATTTGATTTTTGGAATTGGGCACTTTCTAACAGATATAGTTACTTGGTTTCTTTCGAGTTATACACAGGAAAAAGTGACAAAGTTAAAAAATTTGGAATCGGCGGCGATATTGTTCTTTCTCCAATAAATTCTGCCAGTGTTCCGCCGAAGTTCTTTTTGACAACTACTTTTCTTCAATACAGTTATTTAAGCTCTTGACATCGACTGGATACCGCGCAACTGGAACTATCCGTGACAATAGAGTTGATAAATGTCCCCTTACAGAAAAATCTGTTATTCAAAAACAGGAGAGAGGTACGTATGTGTGTGCCTTGTCAGGAGGAAGGAAAACAAGGTAGTTACTTGTGCCACCAATTTCGATACCATTGCAGAAACAAAGTGTTCGAGATGGTCTAAAGGAAGTAAAGGAAAAATATCTGTTACTCAACGAAACCTTTTTGTGAATTATAACCATGGCATGGGTGGCGTCGATAAAATGGATCAGTTGGATGCTAATTGTAGAACAAGAATGCGTCAAAAAAAATGGTCGTGGCCAATATTCTGCTACTTATTGAATGTATCGGTGACTAATTCTTGGTTATTGATGAAAAGAATCTGTCCAGGAGAAAAGGATTGTGCTTCTCTTCTGATTTTTAGGAGGAATATAGCTATGTCTCTCCTTCAAACTTACGGTAAACCTTCAGCAAAAGGTACGCTGATGAAAAATCCAATAAACGATACTCGTTACGATAGTCTCAATCACTGGCCAGAATACATTACTACCGAAAGGCTATACATTTTAAGAGACTTGTGCGCACAATCCGATTTATCGGATGACGCTTAATTTTTTTCATATGAAAGTTAAATGTATTATGTTTGTTGATTGTATTATTATGATCACTAAATACTAAGAAAATAAAAAAGAACTGAACTTTCATCATTTTTCAACCATATGCACTAATGGGTTAGAAAAAAATTATCGAGATAAGTGAGAATCGGATTAAAAATAAAAATAATCGAAAGCAGAACTTTCTTCGTATATCAAACAATTACTATACTATAATTTATTTTACTCAATTCCACTTTTATGTTAAGTGACACAATAATAACAATTTGAAGTATGAAAACAAAAAAAATATCTAAATCTATTGCGACATACCAAATCTAGAATAGAAACCAACAGATGTGCATCTGGTACAGATCCAGGTGGACAAGTTTCCAGTAGAAATGAAAATCTGGAAGTACCACTGAAGACAGAGTTAATCGAAATCAATTTGCGCTCTTTCAAAACAATAAATTCCGATTCTCTTGACGATTCCCCCATTTCATAGGAATTTTTTCTGCTTAAATCTTGAGAACAATGTTAAATAAAAAAAATATTATAACAATTTTGATTTTCTTACATGTCCCAGAAGGCTCTTCCATACTTCCGTCTTTCTTTTTCCCTTTTTTTAGAACAAACTTACTGAATTTATCCTCCATTCTTCTTTTCGCCTTCTGCAGTGTATGACCAACGCTGCCAAGAATTCAAATAGTCAAATTTGTAAAGAAATTTCATCGAAACATACAATGGACAGAAACTACTACTTCCAATTAGATAGTCTTTAGGTCTTATGGAAAGCACTCCATCAGATCAATTATTCTTATGTAATCACTCTCTAATAGAGTGTATGTTTTTTATATCTTTCAAAACTATGATGTTATCAACATCTTCTCGGAATGAAAATATACAGTTCAGAGAGACTAGAACTACACTCGGAGGCAAAATTAGCGGAACACTCGAAAATTTAACCAAATTCGAAGTTCGATATTTTTCCTAATTCTCAACCGATTTAGATGATTTGTTCGGCAAGTTATAGATCAACTCTTCTGCTTTGTATAAATTATAAGAGAAAACAAAAAAAAATTGAAAAAAATTTTATACGGCGGCAAAACTAAAAGTGTTTTTTTTGTCAAAAATTCGTAACACCCTGTGGAATTTCGTGGTCCGAGTTGAATCGTACAATATCATGGTCTGTCAAGACACATCTTCCTACAGTAACGCCCTTCTTGTTTCATGCGTTTATCTCTATTTTTGCAAAATATATTTAATTTCAAGTGGAAAATCACCATTTTGGAGAAATTCCATTGAATCAAGAAATTGTCATTAAAATTCGTCAATCAATTTGGAATTTTCTTATTATCACTCAGGCGTGTCGAAATTGTCATTTGCGATTTTTATGTTCGAATTGCATTAGTTATTGATGACAGTTTGGTTAATTTGGTGAAAATTAGGAATTCATAGGAGATAACAGTCAGTAGGTATTAAAATACACAACCGAATTCTGGGACCATTGATAAACCTTTTCATTTACACATGTGCACATATTTTATCAAATATGAAATACAACACACGTTTTTTTGTATATAACCACATTTGCACCTGTTTAAAGAATGAGAGTTTTCCATTCTTCGATTTGATACATATTCGATCGGTTGCGGTGTTTTGTGATTCTTTTACTGTTTACGATTCGAAACGGTATTTTTCATTCAGAATGAAAGATTTACCACCAACCTCAGTAGCAAGGGCAGTTACATTGATCGAGGAAGGGCGCACCTACCGCTCAGTCGGTACCGTGTTGGGTGTCTCGACGTCGGTTATCCATCGAATCTACCGACGTTACAGGGAAACTGGATTGTACCTGAGAAGGCAAGGACAAGGAAGAAATCGGGCAACCCGCGCTACACATGACTGTTTCATCGTCAATCAAACCATAAGAAATCCTCGTCTTACTGCTGTTCAGGCACGTAACTTTTTACAAGCAGTGGATAACATTAACGTCAGTGTGAGGACAGTCAGAAGACGATTAAATGAAGTTGGTCTGAGATCATACGCGCAAGCAAGAGCACCAAGACTCGATAGAGCCCATCGGGTAGCAAGATTGGCGTTTGCTAAGGAGCATGTAGCATGGACAATCAATCAGTGGAGACGAGTTTTATTTAGCGATGAGAGCCGATATTGTGTGAATTTCGTGGATGGTAGAGATAGAATATGGAGGCATCAAGGGGAACGGTACAATCAAGCGAACTTCGCAGGAACTGAGCAATACGGTGGAGGGCCAGTTATGATAAGGGGTGGCATATGCTTGGGAGTACGAACAGAACTGGAGATTATTGGCAATGGATCACTTAATGTCCATCGGTATATAACAGAAATCTTGGAGCCCCATGTTGTGCCTTCTGCTCCTTACATAGGGGAAAATTTCTTTTTTATGCACGATGACGCGCGCCATCATACTGCGCGCATAGTGATAGAATATCTCAATGAAGTTGGGATCACACGAATGGACTGGACGTCGCGGTCACCGGATTTAAACCCAATCGAACACGTTTGGGACATTCTTGGAAGAAGGGTTCGACAACGGAATCCAGGCAACGTTGAAGAGCTGACATTGGCTTTGGTGGAAGAACGGGACAACATACCTCAACAGATGATAGACAACATCATTGGGAGTATGCGAAATCGTATGCGCGCTGTAATGAGAGCTCGGAGGGGTCATACTACTAAAATCAAATGTTTTTTTTGTGGGTCATCATGAACATTTTTCTCAACATGTTCATTTCATTTTACGAGTGTATCGCCAGGATACACGCCTGCTCTCAATTTTGGACAGGAATGATAATTATTATAGGGTGTCACACAAAAAAATTCAAAAATAAATATGCAAAATCAACAATTTTTTCAGTGTACTTCGAGTTCTCCCTCTTTCATTTCGTTAGATTTCCGCTTCTCTAATTTTGATTTTATTTTTTGGCTAACCTCCGATGTTATGCACCTACGCAAGATTAAAAATAAATTCCTGAAATTTGTGACTTTTCGCTTCAAATTGGATATCTCTTGTAGAAATAGAGATAAATGCATAAAACAAGAAGGGCGTTACTGTAGGAAGATGTGTCTTGACAGACCATGATATTGTACGTTTCAACTCGGACCACGAAATTCCACAGGGTGTTGAATTTTTGACAAAAAAATTACTTTTAGTTTTGCCCCCGTATAAAATTTTTTTCAATTTTTTTGTTTTCTCTTATAATTTCTACAAAGCAGAAGAGTTGATCTATAACTTGCCGAAAAAATCATCTAAATCGGTTGAGAATTAGGAAAAATATCGGACTTCGAATTTGGTTAAATTTTCGAGTGTTCCGCTAATTTTGCCTCCGAGTGTATTTCGAAGCCCAAATAACCTATAGAAGAATAGAAAATTCGTCTGACAAAAATATTTCGAATGTCATGATGCATCAGGTTATACCAGAAGTGAACACTAATGTTGCTAATTTGAATAAACTCTGTATATTTTTACATATAAACATACAATGGGAAGAAACTACTACTCCCAATTAGATAGTCTTCAGATCTTATGAAAAGCACTCCATCAGATCAATCGTTTTTTATACCAGCGTCCTCTGATAGAATTTACTTTTTTTTACAACTGTCAAAACTATGGTGTTATCAACATCTTTTCGCAGTAACAATATACAGGTGGGCCAGAGGGAGCCGAATTATTTCGAGACCCAAACAACCCATAGAAGAGTAAATTACATTACATGGAAAGGGGTCCCTTGGTTTTGCAAGCCTTTCCGAACTGCGACCAAGTTGGTCTTTTGTTCGTAACCCTTCTTTATTCATTTCCCAATAGATCTTTTGCTTCTACTTCGTGCGGCTCTAACTTGTCGCTATCGAAGTGTATATGTCTTGACGGGCAATTGCGATGCAACTGCATCGCAATTGTTCGGCAGTTTCATCGCCCTCTTTATACATTCTGGATGTTGCCGTTTCCGATTTGCCCATTTTACTGAGATGGTATCTCTGTGGGCAGTGTCCAGTAAGGAGGCCTGTTATAGTGCTCAGTTCGTCCCTAGAGAGGTCGAGAAGCTGTTTTGTCTTCTTTGGCGAATAGTCAATGAACTTTTTCTATTCCTTTGGCCTGGAGTTTTCCTCCAGTATTCTTTTTTGCTAAATTCTCCCCACCGTTCCAGTTCCTGGCGTCTGTGCGGCTTGCTTAAACCGCAGAATGGTTCAGGTCCGATTGGTGGGATTCCAGCAGCTGATCTAGCCAGTTCATCAGCGGCTACATTTCCTTTTATGCCTTCGTGGCCAGGCACCCACCATAGGAAAAGTATGTTCCCCTCAGCAAGTTGCTTCAAGGATTGACGGTATTCCCAGACAGAGATGCTCCGATAAGAGTTCAGAGGTATATTTTCTGAATAACAAGCCACCAAACTATTTTTTATTATTTTCAATCTCCAAAATTGACAAATATCTAAAACAATGATAGATATCATTGTTATATGTTTAGTTTCATAATTGAATAAATTACCTTTTATTATTATTTTCAGGAAGTTATTCATCTTAATGATTCAATAATTATTTCCACATCTGCGAAATTTTTGATCACTTTAGGTATAACCGGATGCGTCACATATCCAAATTATTTTCGACGGATAACTTCTTACTTTATTCTTCTATCCGACAAGCATATCTCATTGCGATAAGTAGTCCGGATCTCAAAATATTTCTGGTGTCCGGTATCACTAGTCAACCCTGTATTGCATGTGATGAATCATCGAAACGTTCATGTTTTAATCCTAGAATTTGGTGGGTTTCACTTTTCTGCTTCAGAAAGGCGACTTTCCAATTTTAAAATCCTAAATTTAGTCCCATTCAAAAAATAAAACAATTATTCTTTCTTCTTTGAATTTAAACAATTAACAACATACTTGATGTAATTTTTTTCAATCATTGAATTTCTTAAGCCTACAATAATTTTGGGAAATTCTTCAAATATACTTTACATCATTATTAATTACTGATTTGTTGTGATTTTGTTTTTAGCATTTCATTTTATATTTTTCTAACTAAACAAGAAAGATATTCTTCACTGGAATTCAATTTAACGGTTTTCATTTTGAACCAAACGACTCAGTCGACCAAATTCTTAATACATATCAAGAAATTCAAACAAAAAGAATAACGATGCTGTCAATTTTTGACAGATGTCAATAAAGCAAATAGTAGAGGTAATCCATACACTTGATTGTATGAAATGTTTTATAATTATGCGAAAGATGGGACATGCTCTACTATACACACAACCAAATTTATATGGAATCACCCGATATTTGAATATTACCTCAGGAATTTTGGAAATTTCGAAGGATTGATCCTTTTTGAGATATTTCAATTGCAAACGAAATAAATTAGGGTTTATTTTAAGAAAGAAACAAATAAAACAAAAATAAGAATAACAGTAAAAACATTGAAAATTGTCTTCTTACGGAGTAGCTATTTTTTCTCAACCTCAGTAGCTTTTATACCCTCCTCTTGCCCTGACACAAGCCTGAATTCGTCTAGGCATACTTTGGATTAGGTTTTCGACTTCCCCTGAATAATATTCTACCACTCTTCTGTGGCGGCTTGAATGATTTGTTGTGGGGTTCTTGGATTATCCTGGCGCGATCTTATTTTCCTTTTGAGATAATCCAATAAATGTTCAATGGTATTTTGGTCTGGGGAGCAAGCTGGTCAGCCCGAAATAGCGATTCCCTCTGTTCCAAGGTAATGTCGCGCAAGGTTACTGGTAAACGGAGGAGCATTAACTTGCATAAAAGTGAAATTCTCACCGTTAGCGCCTCGCCAGAGTCTCACTATGGGCTCCAGCACTAAGTCCACGTAATTTCTAGCCGTTACACTTGCAGAATATGAATTCAAATCTGTTTTGCCTCCCAGCATAATGCCACCATAAAACATCACACTTTACCCTTGGTATTTTGGAATTTGTCTTGCTGCTCGGAGTCTAGCTTGTCTTCCACGACCCCTCAAAACCCGAATCCGACGGTCATCTGATCGAACACCAATTCTGGTTTTATTCGAAAAAAGAACATCTCAACAATTTTCAATATTCCAGTTTTGGTGCTCGATACAACAATTAATTCTGTTAATTTTTTGTTGTCTGTTCAGCTCTGGAACTCTTAAGGGCCTTCTGCTGTATAAACCCTTGAGCGAAGTCTTTGACGTATCGTTTCTACTGATACACTGATGCCTGTTGCTTCCAGAAATTGCCATTGGAGTATGGGGTGCGACGCACTAGGGTTCCTTCTTGCAATTTGGCATAAAAAGCGGTCTTCAGAAGGGATCTTCCTACGAGTTCTTCTAGGCCTATTTTGGAGAGATTGTAGCTCCACGTATCAGGCGTAGGTTTTTTAAATCACCCCCTGTGATACCCCCATTGTGGCTGCTATATCTCTCTGTGTCACCCTTTCTTCAACGAGAGCATTAATTCGACCCCTCTGCACATCGGACAATCCGTAAGGTAAGGCATTTTCAATTATGATTATAGGCTTTTTTAAATTTTGAAATTCACAGTTTTAAATCTCAATGACGATTGAGTACAATATCCCGAACATGTGGTGATAATTCACCATTTCTTATCATACAATCCAGTTTATTTACAACAAAAAACTTCATTCTTCACAAGTAATCCATAGTTGAAAACAATCAATAATGTGAAATACCGAGTTATTCCATATAAATTTGGTTGTGTGTATTTGCCAATAACTGGTATTTTCTGTCTTACTTATTCGACACACAAAATAAAAAACTAGGTACCTCTTTGTGGATGGCGACTTCTGGACAAATTTTGTAGACCTGATATAACTTGTAGAATCAGTGAAATTTTCTGCATTATCCAGATTGTCTAGACTGTCTGTCGAACTCTGACCACTTCTCTTGAACCAGTTAACTGAAATTATAAGTTGAAAAATCAAATCAATATCTTCAATTTCATATTACCTATTTTTGACATGGGTTTCGGTTTCGTAGAAGAACACTCAACGATTCCCAATGTTCTTTCACTGTGACGAGGCGTCAGGATATGATGTTTCTTCCTTAGGTTACTCAGAGGACTTTGACTGGTTTTAAACGACTCTTCCGCCTCTGTTTCCAACAGGCTCTGAATCAACAGATTCTATCATGAATAGAATAATAACAATTACGAAAAAACACCGACCTAAATCTTGAAATATAGTTACCGCACATGTAGACGATGTGCTTCTCTTCTTGAAAAGAAGTTTTCTGGCACTTTTTTCGTCTATTCCATAGTTGATGGTTTCAGAAACGGGTTCTGGTGGTTCCTCCATTTCTGAATGATGCATGTGTCTAAATTGGAAGGAAGATACAAATATCAATACAGGTAGGTGTATTTGAAAAATAATTACTGGAGAACATCAACGAGAGAATGTAAATTTTATAGCTCGAAAGCAAAGTGTTTCTCATCTTCATATTAAATTGGAACGAATTTGGGTTTTATTTTCGATATATGAATCCAAGCTTTATAGCAGTACTTTTGATGTATGCCAACTTGAGTAATGAGAAATGTGCATTTCATTCTTAAATCATGAATTATTATGCAATGGAATATTTACTTGACGGCTTTTTCAATTGAGATACTTATCAATAAGAACTTGATTGGCTATTGGAGCATTGTTCAACATACTATAGTTTCTACTTCGTCATGCACTCCTCATGGTTGCATATATAAATGAAAAGGGAAACATGGAATAATAATCAGATTACACTGATAGCACGGTAAATGGTTATCAGACTGAATTATGCTTGAAACCCATTTAAAATCACTGTTCGAAATGTATTGTACTAGATTTGAAACGACACTAATACTGCATCAGGGATAAATACATTCTATCAAAAAGTACACAATTTTTTGTTTTCGCTAGGTTGGCAAAACTGTTCTCTATACTGAAGCAGAGTGTGAACGCGATATGTCATTGAATTTATTCTCAGTGCTCGACTGTGTCAGTTCTCATAAGTGTGTTTTGCGATTTTTAAATTGATGAAAATATCGAACAAAGAATTTGTCCTAAAATTAGTATTGCAATTTCGTGTGTCGCTGCAAATTCATATTCAGAATGCTTACGGCGAATCAAGTTTATCAAAAGTACATTCAATGAGTGGTACAGTGCATTCAACAGCAACCGAGATGTGGTGGAGGATATTGACTGTTTTCTTCGATTATGGCCAGGTTGCGCACTTGGAATTCTTGCCAGTAGGTAAGTATTACTCGAGCATTATGTGGCGTTTGAGAAAGCAAATTCTTCGAAAAAAGTCGGATTTGTGGGAAGAAAACTTATGGATTTTGCACCACGATAGAGCACAATCTCACAAGACATTCATTGTGAATAAATTTCTGACCAAAACTCAACAAATATCGCTGCTACCGTACTACTACCGTATTTACCTGATCTTGATCCGGCCGACGTTCTTCTTTTCACAAAACTCAAATTACCACTTCGAGGTGAAGTTAGTTCAAGATCTCATGGCACGTGCGTCTCAAATATTCTGCGCGAGAGCGGCACTTTCATTCGTGAAATTCGGTATTGCTGAAAACGTCTGTTCGCCACTAAAGCAGACAGCTTGAAGCGGAACAACAATACAGGGCTGAAATTACCCCACCGGTAAGGCTTGCCATAATTGCGCTTTTCGAATTCACCGTAGTGATTATAATTGTTTTTAACACTATTCAAAGGCGGATATTCAGTGGACTTGATAATTTCACCTTTCTATTAAAGTATGATCCAAAAACATGTGCAGTCCAGGCATACCGTCTTTGAGTTTGATATTTTACCCGGTTTCAAATCTTGAAATTAAAATTTCTCCAAACTGAGTTTGTAGTATGCGTGATATCGATTTTCTTTTCCTCACGAAGTTTGATACCAACCTCATATAGGTACATACGACTTTAATATTGAGGTAGAGTTCATGTCCTGAATTATTGCAATAATCGGAAAATGATGAAATTTGTCGAGGGAGAGGTTAGATTTTCTAACCTCTCCCTCGCCGGTCCTGGCGTTGGATTTATCAACTTTATCAACTACATATATATATATATATATATATATATATATATATATATATATATATATATATATATATATATATATATATATATATATATATATATATATATATATATATATATATATATATATATATATATATATATATATATATATATATATATATATATATATATATATATATATATATATATATATATATATATATATATATATATACCCTGGGTGATTCGCCAGTGGCACGGTGCTCTGTAGCTCGTACACTCTTGAAAATTTCAAATTTTGTTCGAACGGTATTGTATTTAGAATGTAAAAATCTACTTCAGCAATTTATTCTAAAGTAAACAGGGTGTCCCAATTTTCTATAAAAAAATCTTGGTAGGATTTTTCAGATTGGAAGACCACTTTTTTGTAGAAGATTCAAGAGCGTCCCAAACTCTACTATAATGTCTTTAAGTAATAAGTTTTTTTGGTGCATAGTTTCGTCCCAATATTTCTTTTCCGTAAAAATTCATGAAAATAGGATTTCACATCATTGCATGCTCCTTCAGCCCGAGAGGATGAATACTTTTTTCCTTTTGTTTTCTTATGGCCCAAGGAAAACTTTATTGATGAATTGAAATAGATCATCCTCATTTCATACAGGAACGACTCAAAAATATTATTGAATATTGTAATTTCAAAAATATCATGTCTTAACTTTTTCAAATGGAACATCCTTAATTTCATTATTCATGTCAACGGATAAAATATTGTGCCATATTTTTGCAGAAGTAACCTTATCTTTATCTTCGACCATTTTCGAAATGAAAAAATAAACAACTAAAATAATAAAATCAGAGGTTGCGAAAGAAGTGTTTATTAATACTTATTATTATACTTGATCAGAGAAATGGAGATATTTTGAGGTAGTCCTGTATGAATACGTAATAGATTGGCTTTTGGTGAGATGATCTACAAGGTATTGAAATATTTCAATGAGTGTTCGAAATGTTGCCCGTTTTTTTGTAGACACAACTCAATCATTCTGAGGAAAGACCGTTGAACTCTCGACAACATTTGCGGATTAACTGACTTAAAGGCGTCGACTATTCTCTGTCTCATATCCAACTGTGTTTTAGAAGGAAACTGGTAAACGATGCCTTTAATATAACCCCACAAGCAAAACTCTAAACTTGTAAGGTCCGGAGACCTAACTGGTCATCTAACAGGACCACCACGTCCTATCCATTATCCATTATCCATGTTTATAGCAAATTGGGCACTGTTCACTGCAAAATAAATTGCTGAAGTAGATTCGAGTGTACGAGCTACGGAGCACTGGCGAATCACCCAGGATATATATATATATATATATATATATATATATATATATATATATATATATATATATATATATATATATATATATATATATATATATATATATATATATATATATATATATATATATATATATATATATATATATATATAGGGTCTGCTGCGTAAAACTCTCAGGCTCAAAACTTTATCAGTTTTTGTCCTAGAGAGTTGAAGGATATCTCAAATTGTAGCTACTTTAGTCCTCATTGAAATGATATATTGGTACAGAAAATATCGTTTATACAAAAAAACAGATGAAGAAAATAAATTGTTTTCCTGATTATTTTTTTCTCACCTTGTATATCGAATTCGATCTCATACGTTAAATACCATCATTAATACCTTTCATTTGAGATATTCCACTCGCAAATCCTAATACAGAAAAAATGGAAGTTTTGACTGTAATGTATATTTGGAAAGTCTAAAATCCCCAAAAATATTTTTTTCAATCATTCTGTATATCAAAAACGAAATACTACGTTCTTGTGTATCGCTTCATCAAGAATGCTTGGCTTTCTTTACAAGATCTTTTCAGACGATAAATGTGATTATGTAGAGGAGAAGGTGGAAATGTGGCCCCTGCAGGTATATTGGCCCCCTCGATATTTATAATTTAGAAGCACGCCATCTAGTCAATTTCTATGCGAACGAGTAGCTCTTGTGCATGTGTCAATTAGTACACAAAAATTTCATACGTGGGCGTTACGTACTTTTTTCATTCGATCAAGTTGAAACGCGCAACTGCCAAACTTCTATATGTACTGTTCATTTTACTAGTTTTTTTCGGAAAAACTGAACCTTAGCTCTTGTAATTTGTACAGTGTGTTCGGTGAACGTTTTCCTGTCGGATTTTAAAGGTAATTATAAAAAACTTCTTATTAATATCTCTATTATGGTTTGTTTATATATTCTTTGATACTTGCAATTTGGTCACCTTATATTGTTGTATTATGGACCCGGGGGGCCAAATATGATGTATGACATAAATATATCATATCATTTTTTTAATCTCTTACTACAGATGCCCCTGCAAACTTTGATATCTCCATCTGTAAAGAAAAGAAAAACTTGGGATCCTGACCAAATGAAAAAGGTAATAGAAGCTGTGAGGACAAGACGATGGTGTATAAAAAGGCTGTGAAAATATTTTTGTGAACTAAGATCTACACTGAAATGGTGAGTGAAGGATTCTAAAGAATCGTTAGAGTTGCTTGTGCAAAAAGCTCTCGGAAGAAAACCTATACTACCACCTGAGCAGGAAGAAAAGTTAGTGGAATATATTTCGTTTATCAAGTCGAAATATTATGGACTTACAAGAATGAATGTAAGACGAATAGCTTATTAGTTAGCATTAAGAAACAACATCGAAAATAATTTTCAGAAATGAAGTAGCTGGGCGTGCTTGGTTGGTTTACTTTTTGAAGCGTCATAAATTCATTCGTACGCTCGTGCTTAAGGTATTCACCGCGAAGAAGTCAAAGAATTTTTTCATATATTGGAAACTGGAATGAAAAATAAGAATTATCCCCTGACATGATTTTTAACGTAGATGAGACGTAGGGTTGACAATTGTGCAATCTAAAATACCACAGATTGTAGGTAAAAACAAGAAGGAACAGATTGGAGCCTTGACTGCTGCAGAACGCAGGTCACTATGTACTCTTGTTTGCTGCATGAGTGCTTCTGGTACGTTTGTGCCACCAATGATGATATTTTCTAGAAAAAACTTTACTGATAATAAATGAAAGGTGCGCCACCTGGGTCGATTGGAAAAGTTCATCCATCTGGTTGGATCCAATCAAATTTGTTCACTGACTGGTTTAGACATTTTATTGAAAAAACAAAACTTATTATTATTATTGCTTATTTTTCATCGACATTATAGTCACAATCGCAATTCAAAATTAATAGAACTGGAGCGAGAAAATCACGTCACTATTATCAGTCTTCCACCTCATATGACTCATAAACTACAGCCGTTAGATAAGACTTTTATGGGCACACTTAAGAGTCACTACAGTGAGGAGATTCCTAAATTTCTTCTGCATTCTGAAACAACGCTGAAACCTTACGATATTGCTGAGCTAACTTTTCGGTCGGGCATATCTCAAGAGCACCACAGGGGAATTTGCTGTAAATGGTTTTCGTGAGACGGGCATTTACTCGTTCAATCCGCAAGTTTATACGGAAGTCGATTTTCTGATGGAAACATCAAATAATTAACAACAATCTTGCACCCCAACAAAACCTAGCTAATCGCCATACAAGTCCTGTTGCTGATCAAGATTCGTCAGGTGTGTATGCTGCAGCACAAGAGGTTTTGCCGAAGGACACTCATCCCATCCCCGGAGATAAGATTCGAACTTCTAATCGAGGAAGAAAGACTAACACAGCAAAGCAATCACATACTCTCCAAACAAGAATGAATTAAGTGAATCTTTGCGCTCAGGAGGAACTCGTGGCCGAAGTCGTGTACGGTACTGGATGTAGAGAAGCTGGAACAAGCAGCAGCAACAAAGCCTGTCAGCGCCAGAGAGTCATTCAGTCATCATCCAGCAGAAGCTCTGAAAGTGATGTAGTTGTAGAAACAGAATCTAACCTCACCTGATATCAAATCGCAAATTTGATTATTTTTATAATACATACATTTTTCATTTTTCTGTTTTAATTTCGTTTATTTTATTGAAAGACATGTATATGTGAGTTAATAGAGACGTGTTTCCTATACGTCTTAGTATAGAGAAGAAGCCTAAGAAACAAAGTAGGCGGCCACATTACCACATTCTCCTCTAATGTTCAACCAATCTATGGATAAAACTATGAAGCTAAAAATTCATGCTGATTACCATGAATTCTTAGCTTCATAGTTTTATCCATAGATTGGTTGAACATTAGATTGAATGGCGAGTTTTGGATTATAATATCGGTAGGTCTATGGATTATAATTGAATGAGAACTAAAACATCCAATTTCCCTTTGGAGTTCAATACTTTTTTCATTTGAAGAGATAATACTTACATTTTCATCCAACACGAAACTCAAAGTCTTGACAAAGAATATTTATTCGGTTATTTCAACACATAAGAAAAAATAAATATGCACTGGAGAATCAAAACAGTTACTTTCCGAAACACCGATAGCTAGGATCTGAATGCAGCACTGTGTCAACAGCGAGTTAAACTGGAGATGGACAACTTCTTCAGGTAAGGGTAGTATGGAGCGAACTTGGTCTTTTCGCGCGGGGTGACACACGTGCCATGAGATCTTGAACTATTTCTACCCGTTTTGAATCGATAGAAGACAAAAAAGAGAATTCGCGGCAAAATCTGAAGTCGATTCCGGAAAAAAGTTCGAAAAATATTTTGATGATTGGATTATTCGTAGTCGTAAATATATTATTTCGGAAGGGCCTACTTTGAAAGAGATACAATAAATTTGAATGATTATTTTGTGTTTCATTGACGAATTCCGGTACTTTTTGAATATATTAAATTCATTTATTCGAGTGAAGAAAGGGAAAAAACATAAAAAAACTATATTGAAACTTGTCATAGAAATCAACTTGAATGTCGTAGTTTCTCCATATTTGTTTAGTTTAATTTAAGTTAATTATATATAAGAAATGGTAAAATCCTTATGGCTCGTAATGATTCTGCTTCTGTAGTCTGGTCTTCAAGGCCCTCCCGATCGAAGAGAGAGAATTTTGTGTTGTTCATTAGTTCAACCTGAATTCCCTAGTTGCATGCCCTCTGCAATATAATTCCTCCGCATGCCCGCAGACAATCAGCATTGAGAAAAAATTGGGGAAGCGCTCTCTTGCAGGACTTTTTCCAATTGTCTACGAACGTAGTCCAGACTAGCTGTTACTGATATATCAGCAACTAGCGAGACTGTTTTCTTCTCTCTGTTAATTTAAAACCTATAGAAATTACTTATGATTCACCCGTTTCGCCTGAGCTTACACTTCAGAGGCGGTTGTGGGAGGTTTAGGGTGTTTTGACTGATTATCCATTCTACATACTGTGCATTCTCCCGATCGTTTTCAACTCAAATCAAAATTTGATTCTACGGAATATATTGAATTATTATTCTTCATGCAATTACATATAGTTTTAACGCACTTATTACATAGAAATAGGATAGACGGTTCATAACTGAAACAGGAAAGAACAATAAAATGAAAATACAGCAGATCCATTCAATTCAAACAAGTCACAATGATCCACTGAAAGCGATGAGACCTTACAACAAATTTATATTATATGTACCTTATAACTCTAGTAGTTTGAACATTTTTATTTTCCTTTTTGTTCGGCCGATCTGCTGTATCCAACAATGCACTGAGAGCAACTCTTCTGAAAACACTTGCATGTCCTTCTTTCACATAAATCATGAGTTGTCTTATTTCACAATGAAGGCTCTAAAAAGGAATTAAACAGTATTGAGTATCCATTTTCCTAATTTGAATACTGAACCATGAATACACTCAAAATGTGCGATACAAAACTGAAAACAACTCACCACATTCTCTGGCATTCTCATTTCTTTAGCTACTTCTACGAATCTAGTAACCAGAGGCTTGAATGTGTGAGCAATAATTTCTCCTTCTACCCCTCTAATACCAGAGCCTCCTACACCTACAAAAACAAAGATGAAAATGAGTTATTCTATTGACAGTAGGACACTCACTCACTTAATGGGGACAATAAAGAGCTGGGATCAATGCAGAAACCCACGTATGCATGAAAGAAATCGAGAATCTCTGAAAGAGTGTGATTCTTTATGTAATCTTTAAGGTAACTCTTGAATTGTTTTCCACTAGCTCTGTTGAGTTTCGTTAGAATATTTTGACATTGCGTACGTAGAAATTCAGCGGCTGGCCCCCTTTGTCCATCTGAACAACCATGGGGACATCCCAAATGTTTCAGTATTCTGCATATGGAACCACATCAGAGAATTACAAAGAATTTTTCAAACAAATTACATACCTGGTGATGGTATTCATTATAAGCCTATGCGAAGTCATCGGCTTTGGATTTTTCTCAGGTTCTGAACCTGTAAATGTCTTTCCACAGTGTTCTTTACTCGGTTTCCTTGGACTCGTCTCTGTGACAGATGCAGAAGTATTGTTGCCCATAGCTTCATCTCGTAGAAACTGTTTCAAAACTCCCATATCCATCAGGAGTTCGATAAGGTTCAAAATCACTTCCAGCACCCTCAACGTGCAAAATTTAGTATCTCTCAGAGCAGTTGCATGGACTCCCTGGAAGAAATTACGTAAATATTAATGACATTCTTTTCTGATTATTTAAGACATGTGAGTATCAAATACCTAAAAATTATCTTACCTTAAGTACAACGTCCAAATCAATGTCCCCGTCCTTTGTTATATAACATGCAGAGCCTGGAGCTTCAGGAATCTCTTCGCCTGCGTAAGTTATGTTGGAATCCGTTTGAGATCTGGTTAAACTAGCTTTCCTTTCTTGCCAATGACCTAACTTGCTACCACTCAGACTTGCCGCATCCAACTGGCTATCCATTGAGCCCTAAAAATGTGAATTTCGCTTTTAAAAAATTTTCGTTCATAGAAATATGATGTCAAACGTAATTAATCTGTAACCATTTTTTGGCTTTGCGTTCATTAAACAGTAAAAGCTCCTTATTCGCGTTTTTTCACCATTCGGGGATAAAAGAATACGACCCAATTCCTATCTTCGCTGCAAAGGATTTCGTGGATAACCGATACATACTTAAGTATTAATAAATAGAATTTGGTATCCTTTGTTGTCGTTAAACAAAATAATGTAAAATAGACCTTATTACTACTATGCCTAAAGTATGTTATCAAATGATATCGCCGCTGCATTGGTTCAGCTTTTCCTTTGACATAAGCCACCTTAGCCGTGGTCGGTGTTTTTGAGAATGTAAACAACCATAATGTTTAAGTTAAGCGACTTATGACTCAATACATAAAGTAGATTGTTGAATGCCATTATTAGACGTTCCGCCCTTTGGTAAACCACGTTTTGGGTTTTTTATTGTTTCATTTTTCCATTCGTTGCAAAAATTGTGATCGAGTCTATTTCGTTGTGTGTTATACACTGTGACAAAAAGTATCCGGAAATTCTCATCTAAATTGCCCGCGTTGAGTACTTTTAAGTATTTTGAGAGTCTGTATGTTGGTAGGACTTTCCTTTATTACTATGCCAAACATGAGCGCGATTTGTCAACTGTTTATACCTGTCGACCTCAGTGGTACTCTGTGAATTTTACAATGGAAAGAACAGATAAGGCAACGCCGCTGTACTTCCACGACGAGTAGTTCATAGCGCACGATGCTACAACGCAGATTGACAGCGTAGGTGAAACAGTATGAAGAGTACCGCTTGAAACACGGATATAGGCATTCGAGGTCTCGAACTGAGAGAACTTGGGTCTAACTCCTAGCTGTACGTACTGAGTTCAGCTATTCCTATCCTTGAGTGTTTGTACACTGCCCTATTCGGTGATCACGAATTGAGGGGCCACACACCTGACTATACATATTGAGTACAGTTGTCATTCTAGATTGGGAGGTGGAGTAGCAGTCGATCACCAGTACGACATATTATTGTAAATAGTGTATATATGAATATTGAGAATTTATGGTTGCTAGTGATAATAAGTTAAATGTTTATGAACTCTTTGTTTTCTCAGCTAAGCTACCTGAGCATAAAACTCATTACAAGTTTGTCCCAAATTTTGTGTTTTGAACGAAATTCCGTATGCTGAATCGTTTCAAATGCTGGAAAAGGCTAGGTGTATGAGTGGTACAAAGCCTTTAAAGACGGTCGGGAGATCGTCGAAAATTTGCACCGTTCCGGATGACCTTCGAACTCTTCAACCGATGATAACGTCCAAAAAATCAGGAAAATGGTGCTTGAAAATCATCATGTCAGTATTAGAGAGATAGCTGGTGACCTCAACATCTCTCAGAAACACCTCGTTTGATTTTTGTGAACCAATTGGGCGTGCGACGCGTCGCCGCTCGGCTCGTTCCGATAAAGCTGAATTTTCTTCAAAAACAGAACCGGATGCAAGTTGCTGCAAACATGCTGGATTGTGCGAATTCATGTCCCACGTACATGAGACGGATCTTAGCTGGTGACGAGACATGGGTCTATGAATACTACACAGCAATGATACGAAACAGAAAAAACCTCGCCAAAGCTGTTCGAAAATGAAGACGACGTTGATTGTTTTCTTCGATATTCGTGGTGTGTTCATCATGAATCCGTTCCGCAAGGTCACACAGTCAATAAGGACTTCTATTTAACCGTTTTGAAATGTTTGCGTGGGAATATTCGTCGTAAACGGCCAGAATTGTGGCAAAACAATTCGTGAATTTTGCAAGACGATAACGCACCATTTCATCGAGCCACGGTTATTAACGACTTCAAGACCAAACACTCGATAAATAACATCGAGCAGCCGCCTTTTTTCCCTGATCTAGTTCCGTGTGACTTTTTTCTTATTTCCAGACTGAAATTGCCGCTCCGAGGAACCAGATTTGATTCCATAGACGTCATAAAAGAAAATTCGCAGATGGAGCAGAAGGAGATCCCTGAAAGCGCCTAAAAAAATGTTTCGATGATTGGAAAACACGTTGCAAATGTGTATCGCTTCAAATGGATATTCAATAAATATTAAAGTACATTAAGATTCTTGCGTTTTATTTCAACTTTCCGAATACTTTTTTGTATGCCACCTAAAAAATTAAAAAAGGAATTTTGATATGAAAAAAATCAGCGTCACCGCTTAAAGTGAAATGCTTGATTGTTTACGCTTTGGAAAGTCGTTTGCATCCATATTTCGCTCATTTAATATTAACGAATCAATTGTACGATCAATGAAAAGATAAAATAGGTTCGTCTATAGTATCAATTTGCTGTGATTCAGCAATAGAAATAATGAAAGTGGCGTTGACATTATTGATCGAAGACTGCAACCAAAAACGAGTGCCCCTGAGTGATCCAATTATCCGGGAAAAGGCAAAGCGTCTCTCCTCACATTTCAAAGAACCTGGTGGTAGTTTTGGTGGTGGAGGATTTCAATCATCGGAAGGTTGGTGAAATAAACTTAAGGTGCGACAATAATTGCATATCATTAAAATCGTTGGAGAAGATGCATCTGCAGATACTGCTGCAGCGATAGATATCCAGAAGAATTTTCAAGCCTAGTAGCTAGTAGGAAACAAACCTATATTTAATGCTAGATTTAAGACAGCAGATGATAGAGTTACACTGCTGCTATGTTTTAATGCATTGAAGATTGTGTCATTAAACAACTGATGCACATCACAAGAACGACCTGCCAGTGTTTTGGCGTGCTTGTTACAAGTATTTTTCTTTGTGATTAGAAGCTCTATCACATGAGACGAACCTTCAAAATCATATTGAATAATATGGAATGTGATCCTGATACAAATATTATGGAATACTGGAAGAAATAGCAACCTGTATCTTAAACATAAAAGAATCAGTGGAAGAACTGAATCCATACACATTGAATTCATACTGGAAAAAACTATGGTCTGTTCTGACTGAAGTGAAAATAACGAAAAATCTGGACAAATTCGAAATTTAACTGCAAACATTGCCGAAATTGAATAGGTCGAGATGGACCGACTTGGAGAAAATGTTGAATTCACAGCCTATTTAAAACGAGACTTCAACAAGCATTGGAAACATGACATTCAATTTTACTATTGGAAATTTGTCTGAATTGAAGGAGCATTTAAAAACTGCCAGGCAAGAAAAAATTAAAAGATTCTTCAAACCAATTTTTTTTATGCGCGCTTCCCAGGAATAGGCGAACCTGTTACACCACATGAGTGGGCGCCTGGGAAGAATTGAAGTGTCTGTTTACTCGCTTCTTGAAGAGGGCCAAATTGTAGGATGTTGAGAAGATGTTGGACGGAAGCAAGTTCCACAGCTCACCGGCCCTGTAAACATAGGAATTCTTATAGAGAGAGGTTCGAGGGTTCGTTAAATGTACCGTCATATGATGAGACCTCCTTGTCAACCTAGTGTTGCGGCAAAACATGAGTTTTCCCGGAACAAGTTCTTTCAGCTCCTTGGAGCATCTTCCGTGGAAGTATCTGTAGAACAGAGAAAGATCAGCAATTTGTCTTCTGAGAGCCAGCGGTTGGAGATCGCGGGAGACCTCCGGGTGGTCGATGAGACACACAGCCCGTTTTTGCACACAATCCAACATCTGCAACGAATGTTTGAGCGCAGATCCCCATATAAAGGAACAATATTCCAAAGCAGGTCGAATCTGCGCCTTATATAGAAGCAGCAACTGGGATGACGTGAAGTATCGCTTGGCTCTGAATAGAAAACTGATTTTAGCTATTGCTGATAGATGTTCAAACCAGCAAAATCCGGAGTTGACGGTTCTTTCGAGAAGATGCATCGAATCTTTGGATGCAATTTGTTGGCCTTGCATCGTTAGAGGAGGTTCTCCAGCGGGGACCTATCTAGAAAACGTAGTTGCTTGCGTCTTGCTCGCGTTGAATCTCACCAGGTTCAAATGACCCCATTCAGATATCCTGTGTGTGTCCGAGTTTAAGTTATTGATTTGTTGACATCTCTGACGCTGAGATTCCGCAGCTGTAATCGGCCGCAGACTACTGAAAGACGAAACCAGGGTACAATCGTCTGCAAAACCGAAGATCTTGTTCTCTGTAGATGACAGAAGATCGTTTATCTGCAACAGAAACAAGGTTGGCAAAAGAATGGATGCCTGAGGTACTCCTGCTTGCAACTGTAAACACTCAGATGTTATACAGTCGATCTATTCAAAAGAAAGCTACTTATCCAACCCCGCAATTTTTCGGGAAGCTCATATGCAAGTTTATTCAACAAGGCTGTATGCCAAACCCTATCGAAGGCTTTAGAGATGTCGAGGGGTATTGCTCTAGATTCCCCATGCTTTTCTATCGTCGATGTACAAACATGAGTGACGTAGGCGAGCAGATCTCTTGTCGATCTTAGCCTGCGAAAACCATACTGACGGTCGTTAATAATTCCCTGCAACTCAAGATATTTGATAAGTTCATCATTTATGACTCTCTTCATCACTTTGGACAGAATGGGAAGAAGTCCAACAAGGCGGTGGTTTTGGGGTAAGAACATCTTTCCTTTCTTTGGTATCGGTTGAATTCCCGCTATTTTCCAGCTGCTCGAAAAAGTCTGGCTTTCATAAGAAATCTGAAACAGCCGGTTAGTTCGAGAGAACACTTTCTCAGGACGATTGGCGGTATTTCGTCTAGACCAACTGCCATCTTGCAGTTCAACTGCTCGAGAGCCCGTCTCACAGTGCGGACTCTGAACTCGATTATTGCCATTGAAGAATTTGTAGGTGGAATGTTCGGTGGTATTGCGTTAGATGAATCTAGCACATAATTCTTTGAGAACAAGAGAGCGAAAAGATCGGCTTTCTCCTTCGGAGATGATGCTATACTTCTGTCTTCTCTAACTATAGACCAGAATTGTCTAGTCACGCTTGCCTGTTCAAGAAGTTTATCAGTTACCCCTTCGTTGAAATTGGCCTTTGCTCTTGAAGTTGTCAGGTTGCATACGTTCCGTATTCGTACGAAGGTTGTCCTTGATTCCTCTGTTGGATATACATTCCATGACATTTGAGCTCTGCTCTTGGCTGCAGAGGCTCTTTCGCAGTCTTTGTTGAACTATGGCTTCTGTGCTGTTGATCTTAAAGGCAAACATCACTGAATAGGAAGCACGAAAATAATTTACGAAGCTCGTCCCAACTAGCACGTTTATAGTGCCAACTGCTTCTGGGTGGTTTAAGTTCTTGGTTTAACAGCAGCACAGTGGATCCAGTAGCATATATAAGGTTGTGGTCTGAGTTGCCTAACGGTGTTTAGACCTCCACTCCAAAATCATCTAGATCTGATATCAAGAAGAGATCCAAGGTGTTCGGGAAGTCGGTTGATTGATCAGGTAATCTTGTCGGTTCGTCGACTAGCTGCGTTAGATTATGGCTGATTGAGAAATTGTCAGCCTGTCTTCCTGCTTCATCTGTTGTATAGGAGTGGCGGAGCCAGTTGGTGTTTTGAACGTTGAAGTCACCCAATACAATGACCTCAGCTGCCGGATTATTTGTCCGAATCCAATCCACCTTATCACCTAGATACTGAAACAGTCTAGGAAAGTGAATATCGTTAGGCGAGCGATATAGATAGCATAAGAACAGTGTTTTATCCTGCAAACAAGGTTGGCAAAAGAATGGATGCCTGAGGCACTCCTGCTTGCAACTGTAAACACTCAGATGTCATACAGTCGATCTATTCAAAAGAAAGCTACTTATCCAATCCCGCAATTTTTCGGGAAGCTCATATGCAAGTTTATTCAACAAGGCTGTATGCCAAACCCTATCGAAGGTTTTAGAGATGTCGAGGGGTAATGCTCTAGATTCCCCATGCTTTTCTATCGTCGATGTACAAACATGAGTGACGTAGGCGAGCAGATCTCTTGTCGATCTTAGCCTGCGAAAACCATACTGACCGTCGTTAATAATTCCCTGAAACTCAAGATATTTTATAAGTTCATCATTTATGACTCTCTTCATCACTTTGGACAGAATGGGAAGAAGTGCAACAAGGCGGTGGTTTTGGGGTAAGAACATCTTTCCTTTCTTTGGTATCGGTTGAATTCCCGCTATTTTCCAGCTGCTCGAAAAAGTCTGGCTTTCATAAAAAATCTGAAACAGCCGGTTAGTTCGAGAGAACACTTTCTCAGGACGATTGGCGGTATTTCGTCTAGACCAACTGCCATCTTGCAGTTCAACTGCTCGAGAGCCCGTCTCACAGTGCGGACTCTGAACTCGATTATTGCCATTGAAGAATTTGTAGGTGGAATGTTCGGTGGTATTGCGTTAGATGAATCTAGCACATAATTCTTTGAGAACAAGAGAGCGAAAAGATCGGCTTTCTCCTTCGGAGATGATGCTATACTTCTGTCTTCTCTAACTATAGACCAGAATTGTCTAGTCCCGCTTGCCTGTTCAAGAAGTTTATCAGTTACCCCTTCGTTGAAATTGGCCTTTGCTCTTGAAGTTGTCAGGTTGCATACGTTCCGTATTCGTACGAAGGTTGTCCTTGATTCCTCTGTTGGATATACATTCCATGACATTTGAGCTCTGCTCTTGGCTGCAAAGGCTCTTTCGCAGTCTTTGTTGAACCATGGCTTCTGTGCTGTTGATCTTGAAGGCAAACATCACTGAATAGGAAGCACGAAAATAATTTACGAAGCTCGTCCCAACTAGCACGTTTATAGTGCCAAATGCTTCTGGGTGGTTTAAGTTATTGGTTTAACAGCAGCACAGTGGATCCAGTAGCATATATAAGGTTGTGGTCTGAGTTGCCTAACGGTGCTTAGACCTTCACTCCAAAATCATCTAGATCTGATATCAAGAAGAGATCCAAGGTGTTCGGGAAGTCGGTTGGTTGATCAGGTATTCTTGTCGGTTCATCGACTAGCTGCGTTAGATTAGGGCTGATTGAGAAAGTGTCAGCCTGCTTCCTGCTTCATCTGTTGTATAGGAGTGGCGGAGCCAGTTGGTGTTTTGAACGTTGAAGTCACCCAATACAATGACCTCAGCTGCCGGATTATTTGTCCGAATCCAATCAACCTTATCAACTAGATACTGAAACAGTCTAGGAAAGTGAATATCGTTAGGCGAGCGATATAGATAGCATAAGAACAATGTTTTATCCTGCAAACAGATTTTAAACCACGCAAGGTCGAAAGCGTTATCCTCCATCGTGTCCTCTCTCTGGCATGAAACAACTGATCTGGCGAAAACACAGAGGCCCCCTTTGAACCTACATCTTGTATGTAACTCATACCCATTAAAACGTAAATACGTTGTGTCGGTTGTTTGACTTATTTGGGTTTCGGTTAGGGCCAGCACATGGGGTTACGTTAGATTAGTGAATTCGCCGAAGGAGTGCTCGACTTACCCACATCATGAACCCCTCCAGTCAGTCCCCCCCGAAGATCCGAATGGGAGTCTATTTTAACTCCATTGCCAAAGCCTGAAGATAACATCTTGAATATAGTCAAAACTTCAATTAAATTTATTTTTTTATATATTTATTTTTTATTTTATCACCTAGGAACGTATCCTCTATAATCTCATATAAATCACCATTACTTATTCGAGGTTTCTATATTCGCGGTATATTTACGGATCATATACCCCGCAAATAAAGAGCTTATACTGTATATTTTCATTAATTGATGAGTTGTGGCCCCAATCCTAAACTTAAAACTATATTATAGCTTTAGAGGGTAAAAATTGCTTGAATCCTTTTGGATCAGCCGAATGTCAATTGGTGAAGGTTCCCCAAGGCCAATATTTGCCACATCAAATCCCTAACTTCATTAGCATAAAACTCTTAGGTAAGTTTCATTCCGTGAAAGGTAGAAACCATTGATAACACCTCTCTGATGATCTACACTAAACTTGGATTCTTCACGACTTTAATTACACCGAACCCTATATTACTCAAGAGACAATTTTTCACCAAGTTGTATCCTATAAGCAAGTAAGTGAACTGGTGTTGAGTTATTGAATACGTTCCTGAGTTTAGTTTTCAGACAACAGATGATATTTTTTGGATCTTGAATACATGCCATACCCGACGAACAATCGAATAACTTCCTGTTTAATGAATAAGCAAGTTTTACGAGTACTCATTCACAATATATAAGCAGATGACCATGTATAACTACCAAATTAACACAGATCTTAATTGATCAATGATACTTACCTGCCTTCTTAAATACTCTGGAGATGGAATTGGAGTATGCTCTGTAACTGTTATGATAGGATTTGTCATAGGCTGTGTATGACTTCCGTATTTACTGGTTTTGTGACGATCCCAATGAATTTCTCCTATATATCTATCAAAAGACGATGCCATATGTAGATATATTCTCACATTAATTTTATAATGTAATATTTTTAGTTTAATATCAACACAACTATGAACTATAACCTGAAAGAATTGACATTTAATGCTATTGTCAACTTTGACTGATCGTATTAGGAACTTAAGACCTGAATATTAGTATGTATTTTATGTTGAATATTTAATTCAAACTCAAAATTTTGAGTGCTATATTCATTTCATATAAAAATTGAACAACGATTAGAATATAAATAAAATAAAAATGATGTAATAAGCATTGATTTGAAAAAAATATACTACTTTATATTCTTCTGATAAGGTTTATTGAAGAAAAAGTTCTGTCTTCTTATTAAAATACAAATAATAATAAATGTAAAGAATAAAGTTAGAGAGAAAACGAACCACCTCGAATATCTCGGCAGGTTTGACTTTTCTGTGAATTTCCCAACACGGGTCGATTTTCGATCGGAGGAACGCATTTTTTGTTACTTGACTCGTTCTGCCCTGTTCAACGCCCTACTCATGGAAGCTTCTACTCTGATTTTTAAATAGAGAAAACGTATCGTGCGTTACCTTTTTCAGAAGGTTTTTTCTATATGACCACTTGATCATTTATTTTTTAAAATAACATGTGATTCGATCTTCATTTGATCAAAATCCATTTGGTTGAATCGGGAAAATATTTATAATGAAACGTTTTCATTATGAGAAAGGGCTATGTGATACCTTATTAGAAAGGTTATCTGATCCTCGAATTGAGTACCATTAATAAAAAGACGGCTCAGATTTTCATGATTCCCATGAAAATCTATTCCTCTTTCAGTTTTTCAATTGTGGCGCTTTCCTATCTACGCATTGGTACAATTAAAATTCGAATGATTGCCTAACATTTTGCAATATTTGTGGTGTTATCTGCTGATATGCTTGAACTATCCCTTCTCGTAGTTCTTTCAACGATTCGGTTGGCGTAACATAGACTTTAGACTTGACCTAATCCAACAAGAAAAATCGAGAGGCGTTAGATTGATCGCTCTAGCCGCCCATTCTAAAGCGCCTGTCCAACCTATCCAATGACCAGGAAATCTTTTGTTCGATAGACCCACACAGCGGCTACATAACGAGGTGGTGCTCCATTCTGTTGATACGTAACGATACATTGGACCTTCATCGATGTTATGAGAGAATCAATCAAACTCTCAAGCATATTCAAGTAGGCATATAAAGAAGGGTTCTACCATATGGTCTCCCGAAATTCGGCCCAAACATTAGGTTTTTGATGTCTTTGAGTATAATTCTCCAGCTTTAAATGGTGGATAAGTGTCACTCTAGACCAAGGGTACTCAAACTTGAACTACTGGCGATCTACCTCAATATTTTTAGGCTACTTTCGATCGACTCTGAGAGGCTGCAAATATGTGTGATGCAGAGTTGTCGTACATACACGATACACTCTAACTACCTACGTACCTAAGTACGGTGTACCGTAGCATATATAGATATTATCTTTCCGCACAATATACATTATTTTAGTGAAGGTTTGGGTTAGGTTTAGTAAGGTTCTTCTCTATAATATCAATGAAATAACTCATAGTTATTCAAAATTGCGAGTTTATTGGTTAGTTACATATGGTGTTAAACTCAACTAAGAAGTGACTTTGGATGTTGAAGCGTGGCACTGCACGTCCTAAGCATACTTTTCATAAGATGGTATGTAACCACTGAGTGCAAATCGCAAGCAAGATGACATATGATCGTCAGTTAGTCGATTTCGATATTTCGACTTAATTATCTTTATTTCAGAAAATGCAGACTCGCACAAGTAAGTTGGCCCAAACATTGCCGTCAGTTGGCGGGCGATTTGCCGTAGATTCGGATATTTATTTTCAAATATAAAACACCCTACATTTGTATCACATGCTGTAGCTTTGAGATGTATATCTGATATAATCTGCACCAACTCATTTTCAACAGCACATGAGTTCATATTGAACTGACTTGCTATTTCAGTAGCTAATTCCTCAATGTTTTTACATGAAGAAGGAAAACTCATAAATGCTCTCAAAGACGAAAAATGTTTCAGATCCTTTCTGTTCAGTTGATCTATTATAAGTTGCAATTCACGTTTGAATGCGTTCACTGCGCTAATCATCTCAATAATGATTTTTCCTTTACCTAGAAGCTCCAAGTTAATGGTGTTTAAGTGCATTGTGACGTCAGTGAAAAATGCCATATCAATCATCCATTTTAGGTTTTTCAACATCAGAGTGTCATCAGCTCTTTCATCTAGAAAAGCTGTTATTTCGGGCAATATTTCTTGAGACCTTTCTAGGAATTTTCGGCGACTCAATCACCTGACGTCCGAGTGTAGAACTAAATTAGTGTGTTCAACTGACTCCTTATCTTCCAATTGCAACTTAAACAGCCGCTGTTGCAAACTACGTGCATGGATGGAATTCACAATTTTTTGTTGCAATTGCCATAATTTCCTCCGTGTTTAAAACGTTCGAACACAAAACTTGTTGATGTATAATGTAATGGAATAAAAAACTGAAGGGAAATTTTCATTAGCTCCACACTATGCCACAAAACCGTTTTTGTTTCCAGTCATTGCTGGTGGTCCATCGGTCTTAATGCACACTAATTTATATATTGGTTGCTTAGTGTGCATTGAAACCGATGACATTACAATTTTGTAAAAACTACAATTTATATATTGGTAGCTTGTAGTTTTTACAAAATTGAAGAAAACGTCATATATATCTTCGCCACGGATCTTCCCTTTCAGAGGAACGATTGTCAAGAATTCTTCCTCGGCCAACATGTCATTGAATACCATCCGAATAAAAGTACACAGCTGGACAGTGTCTGCCATATCGGTGGATTCGTCGAAATGTAAAAAAGAGTATGTACATTTCATGATATCATGTTTTAGTTTATCTGCCATGTCCTGGACTCATGACGTCAATACGCCTTGAGACAGTCAGACGAGATAACTGAAGTTTCCTAATAGCAGACATGATTTCTGTTTTATTTTTAAAATATCCACCCGCTTCAATAAATGCTTCCTTCACAACCGATCCAGCTTCGAATTTTTTCTTGTGTTTCGCCAATATATGAAATATTTTAAATGACTCGATAGTAGCAGCTTTTGAATGTTTGACTGGTCTTGTAAACATGGTTTGTTCTTTTTTCAAACAAGATTTCAAATCACGCACTTTTCGTTTTCTTAGTTCACTCTGTGGCAGAAAGTCCTTTCCATAGTTTTTATGAATCGTTTTATGATGCCTCTCTAAGTTACCACGCTTAGGTATTGCAACTGACGCACGACAAATAACACAAATGCACTTATCCTTCACTATACAATAGGAAAATTCCTCCTCCCAATCGTTATTAAATTGATATGGTTTTCATTTCTTCGCTGCACTCATTTTGTACTATTTAACAATATACTTTGTATGCTCCAATTCCTGCAGGGCTACATTTATATCGGCGTGAACGAAAGACTCGAATGTTCCCGTCAAACGCACCGCCCAAAATTTCTAGAAAAGCGGCAAGAATAGAAAACGGGGCTTTTCTCTGACAAGTACCGCGCGTTCCTTTGATGAAGCCGCCTTTTGCCGCTAGCAGAGTGTTATTTCATTACGTAACAAATTTTTGAAGTTTTGTTACTTGCTTATTAAACATTTTTTTCTCGATATCTACTCAAAAAGCACTAGCGATCGACCGTTTGAGCAACCCTGATCTAGGGACAACAGTTATGGTGATCCACCTCGCCATTCAAACAAAAATCGATTCGTCAGATGAGGAAAAATATTTTGAAGCAAATTAGGATCATTATTGATCCATCATGGCAGCTTCACCGAAAACAGCCACTTCACTCATTCCTTCTTGGTTCACAATTCTGGTGGGATTATGTTATTTATTAATAACGTAATCAATTTTGCAATAATTTGATCGTTTACGCATTTGTACTACAAATTTCTTTCTTATTTTCGTTGGAAATGCACGCAGTTCTTCTAACACAGTTATTACTGTTCTAAAATAAACTCACAATTTTAATGCGTTTGCACAGTATGTAAATCATCTTCAACTGAGTCGCCGTTATTTCAGGTTATCAAAAGTATGAGAAAATACTACCAACGTAAGTTACCTGAGTTTTAACGAATAACCGAAAGTAACGGAATCTAGTGGATCTGGAAAAAGTTTCGTTTTTATTTATTGATTGAAAAGTTTCATTTATTGATTCAAAAAGAAGAATTCTAGCTTTTTCTTAATAGAATGGTATTGCACGCTTTCTGTTTTCTATTCCAGATCAACTGAATTACTAAAACGTCGATACAAAATCGACGTGATAGAATTTAACATAAAATGTAGAGGGTTGCCCGATCTTCAATGAAGTAAAAAAATGAAGTGAATTGAACAACCTTTCAAAGAGGTAGCACAACCCCTTCCTTATATGGGAATTTTCAGAATGATAATTTATAGAGGTAGGGGGATGATGTACAAACGTTTGAATGAGAAAGAACATTTTTTCTGAACCAACAGATTAAGTGTTTTTCTCAAACGGATTAATAAAATTTGGAATTTTCCCAATTAATCTCGATTTCAATTCGTCACATATGATTTCAGGAAGTAAATAATTATGTTATCGTACCGAAAATGGTACGATAACTCTCTCAAAAAGGTATCACACGATGCCTTTTTCCTATTCAAAAATTTGAGGAGGAAGATCCAAGGGGCAGGGAGTTGATATAGGTAAAATGAAACAAAGCGACCTTTTCTGGAAGTCAACAAAAAAATACAATCAGCCGAGTGGTTCGTTTTCATTAGAACGTTCTGTATGTAAAAAAAGTAAATTTTTGTCAGGTTATTACAATAACTGATATCTACAGTTGACATATAGTTTCTGTAACATATATTCCAAATTCACTGTTGTGAATGTTGAAAAGAAAAGTTTTCTCTCAAGGTAATGAATTATGCTATTTAAATTCCGATCTGGTTGAATTCTATGTGTCCATTAAAACATTTACCACTCGTAACTATGAACTTCTGGCTATACCCCACATCTTCAATTCTGGAGCTGGGTTTGGAAATAATACTATCTCAATAAACTGCAACTACATTGATAATTTAAATGTTGGAAATCGAAGAAATCACTAAAATTATGTAAAGAACACAAACAATTAATGGAAAATTTTACTCGCCAGTGTTCATCTTAACGTATTAACTAACATACAGAGTGATATAAGTAAATTTCCCCCACAAAATGAATGTTTTTCATGAAATCGAAGCGATATCCTGTTAATTAATTTACGCATCGTCATCACAGAATAAATATTACATTGAAAGCAAACTAAAATAAAATTATGTGATACGCTACCAATACAACAAATATCTACGATACACTTCATAGTCACATCAGAAACAATTAGAACTAAAGCTATCAATTAAAATATTGCTGTTGGATTCAATAGAGTTTCCCATTCAATATAGCTAGTTTCACAAGTTTGGGCGTCACAGATAGTTGCACTATCTACTTATTTGGGGATATTTCATTTTACTTTGGCGATATACAACCAAATGAAGCTTGTTATTTTTCTCGTTTCATTAAATTGGAATACATTAAACTTATTGCATTTTCTTTTGTGACTTCAATTATGCTTTTATTCCATTTAACCAACAGCCAAAGTAAAATGTTTCACGAAGTCTACCCAACTTACCCTCCGGCACTCAATTCATCTATTAAACAGCTAAGAGAGACAGAAGATATAATAAGAAAATAGAACATTCACATTTATGAAAAAGAGAACACACAACACTCAGCACAATGAAGAAAATTATTATAACATCGAAATACACTCAGTGATTATAATATACTTATACTTATTGATTTTTTAGTTGGAAACAGGAAAATAAAGAATATCTAATTCATAACCAGAAACTATACCCAAAGGGGCTCAATGATAGTATATAATAGACTGCTGAATCAGAAACTGTGCTTATCAGTGCAGATCGTCTTAAGGAAACTGATTTGACCCAGCCTGTATCACCTGTATCACATATATATTTTATTTGTTAAGAATCAAACTCTCTACGAGATATACTTGAAAATGCTATTCGTTCCCGCGTTCTCTTAACGATTATTTCATAGATTGATGATATTGTTTTGAATTCAATTCAATTGAAAAATCTGCCTATTGAACGAAAAAACAGTCCACTATAAAATGTACTCAGCATCATCGACCTCTCGGTGAAAGGAAATATGAAATTTTACAAGAATTTTGCTAAGATGAAAGAAAGAACAAAGAAAATAGTGCAACTATATCATTCTTCAAAATCAAGAAAGATTCTCACCTCAAACTCGGCATGCTTTTTCCTTTCACTAAGTTTGAGGGTTCAAATGGCAACCTTGTCGAAGAGTTTGGTTTTGTTAGGTGTTCATCTCCTGTATCTAAACTTCTGTGGTATTCCTTGTAAATTGATAAAAAGTATGATAACAATATTAGTTCAATCAATTTAAAAATATTTTCATTATGGTAATAGTAGCTTACATTCCGATATATAATTAACTCAATTAAGTATTCATTCGAATCAAAGGTATCGAAGAAAACATATGCTACTTCTATTAAGGGAGTTGGTATTGTATCGAATAGGAGTAAATATATACTGTTTTTATGGAAAAGATATATTGAACAGAAATAGGAATATGTATACATTTCGTAAAAATGTAAAATTGAATAATTGCAATCGGAAACAACTGTTGCTAGAATATAACTAACTATGTAACTAGATTTAAGTATCGTTTTGATATTGAAGGAACACACTTGAATGATACTAACATACAAATTATATCATGTAAATGAAACCAAATAAAACAATAACTATTTTAATTTTGAAAACGCACTGTGGGTTGCTTCACTCGGCTGGATCGACGAAGTGGAACTGAATTTGCAACAGGCCTCCGATCATATACGTAGCTCAGTTTCAGAATCGCTGTTCACACATCTTGAAATTAGAAAAGACTCTGTTGGACCAAAAGTCACATGTCTTTCACTTTTACGAACCAACGTTTTATATACACTCAGAGGCAAAATTAGCGGAACACTCGAAAATTTAACCAAATTCGAAGTTCGATATTTTTCCTAATTCTCAACCAATTTAGATGATTTGTTCGGCAAGTTATAGATCAACTCTTCTGCTTTGTAGAAATTATAAGAGAAAACAAAAAAAATTTGAAAAAAATTTTTTACGGGGGCAAAACTAAAAGTGTTTTTTTTGTCAAAAATTCGTAACACCCTGTGGAATTTCGTGGTCCGAGTTGAAACGTACAATATCATGGTCTATCAAGACACATCTTCCTACAGTAACGCCCTTCTTGTTTCATGCGTTTATTTCTATTTTTGCAAAATAAATTTAGTTTCAAGTGGAAAATCACCATTTTGGAGAAATTCCATTGAATCAAGAAATTGCCATTAAAATTCGTCTATCAATTTGGAATTTCCTTATTATCACTCAGGCGTGTCGAAATTGTCGTTTGCGATTTTTATGTTCGAATTGCATTAATTATTGATGACAATTTGGTTAATTTGGTGAAAATTCATAGGAATTAACAGTCGGTAGGTATTAAAATACACAACCGAATTCTGGGACCATTGATAAAACTTTTCATTTACACATGTGCACACCTTTTCTTATCAAATATGAAATACAACACACGTTTTTTTGTGTATGACCACATTTGCACTTGTTTAAAGAATGAGAGTTTTCCATCAAATGTTTTTTTTTGTGGGTCATCATGAACATTTTTCTCAACATAATCATTTCATTTCACGAGTGTATCGCCAGGATACACACCTGCTCTCAATTTTGGGCAGGAATGATAATTAATTATAGAGTGTCACACAAAAAAATTCAATAATAAATGTGCAAAATCAACGATTTTCCAGTGTACTTCGAGTTCTCCCGGAGCGTGAAATTGGCCAGTGAATTTCAAAAATTTTCATTTCGTTAGATTTCCGCTTCTCTAATTTTGATTTTATTTTTTGGCTAACCTCCCATGTTATGCACCTACACAAGATTAAAAATAAATTCTTGAAATCTGTGACTTTTCGCTTCAAATTGGATATCTCTTGTAAAAATAGAGATAAATGCATAAAACAAGAAGGGCGTTAGTGTAGGAAGATGTGTCTTGATAGACCATGATATTGTACGTTTCAACTCGGACCACGAAATTCCACAGGGTGTTACGAATTTTTGACAAAAAAAACATTTTTAGTTTTACCCCCGTATAAAATTTTTTACAAATTTTTTTTGTTTTCTCTTATAATTTCTACAAAGCAGAAGAGTTGATCTATAACTTGCCGAACAAATCATCTAAATCGGTTGAGAATTAGGAAAAATATCGAACTTCGAATTTGGTTAAATTTTCGAGTGTTCCGCTAATTTTGCCTCCGAGTGTAGTTGGCTGATGTGCTATTTGAAACATCTAGTTTGACTATATAATGATACTGACCAATTTTCTTCTGTATATTTCCAAATTCCCAACACTGTCGGTTTTTTTTCCATACCGAAACTTGAACTCTTTTCCCCACTTGAAAAGTTCTCTTCAGCTGGATTGAATATGTCCTAAGTACATTTCAGCTGCAGACTTTCCACAAGCCAATGGAGTTGACCGGAACTTGAATGGTATTTTCTGCAATTTCTTATGATTTCCGGTTCATTCTCACATGCATACAATTTTCGCTTAAAAGATTGTACATTTCGTTCAGCTAATCCATTGGTCGCAGGATGTCCTAGGGCAATGAATTTCTGAAAGATACCACGACTGGAACAGTATGAACGGAATTCAGTCTTTGTTAATATGGAGGCATTATTAGAAACAATATACTGTGGATATCCATGAACGTAGAAAATTTCGTCGAATAATTTGTTGTAGGAGCTTCCGAAATAACTTTGATTTCAGGCCATTTCGATCTCGGCTATACAGAGCGAAAAATGATGTCCATTTAATGGGCCAGCATAATTAATATGTCCTCTTTCCCAATTTTTAT
Source organism: Cryptolaemus montrouzieri (assembly GCA_013387265.2). NCBI lineage: Eukaryota > Metazoa > Arthropoda > Insecta > Coleoptera > Coccinellidae > Cryptolaemus > Cryptolaemus montrouzieri. The sequence continues at coordinate 37,384,386 of JABFTP020000103.1, forward strand.
CTTGAACCTCCCAAGGATGAACTAGAACTTTTGGAGGTGAAGATTTGACCTTAGCACAAATTTCACATGACCGTACCAGGGATTCGATATCTTGATCGATACATTTCCAGTAAATATACCGACGAGACTGTTGTTTCATTTTTGTGATACCAATATGTGTTGAATGAAGTTCGTTGCGAATGAGCTCTCGTAATGATTTTGGTACTACAACAAGATCGTTTCGGAATATAATATTGTTCGCCAACGTGAACGGTGTGTCAGAATAGTGAGATTTCACCTCTGTCAACAAACCAAATAGTTCTGTATCTTTCACTGTTTCTTCTGCTGTTGTTTTGGCTGTGACACTATCGCTGGAAATTCGAAAAACTTGGTCTTGAAGAATATTATCTACTTCTTCCCCTATGCACGCATCCAATCGAAAACAAGTCTCCTATTAGGGAGCACAAGATAAGCAGTCAACATTTTCGTTCTGTTCACCTCTCTTGAAACGTACTGTGTAGTTGAAACCAGATAGAAAAGAGGCATAACGTAATAGTCTTGCAGAAAACATTTGTGGCAATGCTTTATTAGAATGAAAAATCCGTGATAATGATTGATTATCAGTTACCAGGATGATATGCCAAAAGGTAATTGTAAAAGTAATGTACTGCAAAATTGATTGCTTAAGCTTCACGATCGAGTTGACTGAAGTTTTGTTCTACTGTTGATAATGACCTGGAAGCTAAAGCAATTGGCCGTTCATGTCCATCATTTTATGACTTGAAACTGCAGCCACTTCATCTGGACTTGCATCTGTAGTCAATATAAGTAGTAAAACTGGATAATATGGAACTATACACGTGGACTACTGACTTCAGTTTTCAATTTTGTAATGTTGCTTCTCAAGATTTGTTCCAACGGAAAATTTGACCTTTTTGAAGAAGTTTCCGCAAAGAAGCCGTAATAGAGGAATATTTTGGAATAAATTTCGAATAATATGTAACCATTCCTAGGAATCTTCTGAGCTCTTCTACATTAGCAGTCGTGGCATTTTCTGAACTGCTTCTACCTTTTTAGCTGACTGATTTCATTGAATTGTACCACATGTCCAAGATATTGTATTTTATCTGAGAAAAATGAGCATTTATTCTTATTCAAATGTAAATCATATTTTGAAAGACGTTTCAAACATGCATGTAAATTGTCATAACATTCTGACACTGTGGCACCATGAACGATTATGTCATCGAAATACGCTCCAACATTTCTTAAGCCTGACGATACTTGACAAAGAATTCTATCGAATTCTGATTGGCGCTCTGTTTATTCCTAAAATAAAGCGATTCATCCTATATATACCTCTATGAGTCATAATTCTTTGAATTTTAGCACTTTCTTCATCAACACATAAATGAAGATATGCTTTGAATAGATCGAACTTGCAAAAGTACTTTGAATTTCTAAGTCTGTTTAGTACTTCGTCAATACGTCTAGCTGGGTAATTAGCCGAAACCAACTTTCCATTTACACCACATTTATAATCGACACACAATCTAACTGTACCATCAGATTTTGGTATAATTACTAGTGGCGAACCCCAATTCACTGACCTCTACTGGGGAAATAATTCCTTCAGTTTCTAGAGAATCTAGCTCTTCTTCAACTTTTTCCCTGAGAGCAAAAGGAACACTTCGCTTTCTTGTAAATAAAGACTTGGAATCTGGCCTTAGTTGTTACTCGACTTGAAATTTTGCAACACTTCCAATTCGTTCGTTCTATGAATATAGTTGAGAATTCATGTCAAAGATTGTCCGTCTTTTGTAAAGTATTGACTGAGCTTGTGGTAGAATTTCGAAAATTATCAAATCCATCACGATCGACTTGTTGCAATTCAATATGGAGACGCCTTATCCGATTTCTGCCTAATAAGACATCATGATCTGGAGGTACTATGTAGAGGTAATCATGAATTGTTCTATTCTTATAGGATATTGTAACTGTAATTTCACCTTTAGCTGGAGTAATATCATCTGAATATGATCGAAAAGCAATCTTATCGAATAGGAGTAAATATATATACTGTTATTATGGAAAAGATATATTGAAGAGGAACTGGAATATGTATACAATTTCGTAAAATGTAAAATTGAATAATTGCAATCGGAAACAACTGTTGCTAGGATATAACTAACTATGTAACTAGATTGAAGTATCATTTGAATTTGGGAGGCTTGTACTTGATAAAATTCCATTATCAATAATAAAACAAGTAATGTGTTTTTGGATTATTTTGGAATTTTACTTAATAATTATGATTCGTAACGCGTTTCACTACACCGTAGCTTCTTCAGACGAATGAATGTACAGAAAATAAGAATGAGAATATAAATATAAATGTTCCTGAGTAATGAAAGTTTATTGGGTTGATTCTTTTCAAGTGGTTATTTATGACAGGTATATCCAATAAAACTAAGGAATAGATTGCTCCCCGAAGAGATTCAATAGAGGTGAAGGGCTTAAATTGACTTGTTCATTGATGAGTCTATCTGAGTGTTTCTATTTGTTGATTTCTAAAGTTTCCTAAAGATCTTCATTCCAATATTTATTATCTGTATGCAAAATTTCAAACTATGGGTCGAAAGAGTGATTATTTTCTAAGAGATGATTCGCGTAATTTGAATCTGATTTTTTATTTGAAAAACTACGTTTATGTTTCGATATTCTAATATTAGAATTTCTGTTTTCTACCAATGTAGAAATTATCACAGTCATTGCAATTCAATCTATAAACACCTGATTTATTGTTTTTACCTGATTTGGTTTTATTATTTTTATAATTTTGCCTAAATTATTATTAGTTGGGAAAGCTATGTTGAAATTATTGCTACTCAAGAATAATTTCAGTTACTCACTTGTAATGCCAACGTAGGTTAAGGTGTTGAATTTTTGTTTCAATTTATCGACAGGGTAAACTTCATTCAATGCGATTGATATGTCGATAAATTGAAACAAAAATTCAAAACCTTAACCTACGTTGGCATTACAAGTGAGAAACTGAAGCTTTCAAACTAATAATAATTTAGGCAAATATATAAAAATAATAAAACCAAATCAGGTAAAAACAATAAATCAGGTGTTTATAGATTGAATTGTAACGACTGTGATAATTTCTACATTGATAGTACACATAGAAATTTTAATATTGGAATATCGGAACATAAACGCAGTTTTTCAAATAAAAATCAAATTCAAATTACGCGAATCATCTCTCAGAAAATAATCATTCTTTCGACCCACAGTTTGAAAATTTCCATACAGATAATTAATATTGGAATGCAGATCTTTGGGAAACTTTAGAAATCAACAAATACAAACAATCAAGTAGACTCATCAATGAACAAGTCGATTTAAGCCCTTCACCTCCATTGAATCTCTTCGGGGGGCAATCTATTCCTTAGTTTTATTGGATATACCTGTCATAATAATAATAATAATAATAATAATATATCTTTATTGCATATGATTACAACCTATTGTTCAAACACTCTCCGTCTATTTCAAATCAAAGTAATATACTCACAAAATATCTGTATGCACATGAATACTGTACACAATACTTACACACTATCAGAAACAGAAGGGCATACAAAACAACAGCACATGGGAGAGCTGAAAGAGGTCATATATTCCATTCAAATTTCATTCATTTATGTTTATGTTTTTATGAATGTTATGATTTCAGTTGTGATCTATACATTATTTTTCAAATCAATTAAACTAGTGATATAATCTTTATTCGTATTATTTATCCATCTCTTTAAACTTGTTTTGAATTGTTTGATATTTTTTGTAATTCTTAGATTCAAAGGCAGTCTGTTGAACATTCTGGGACCAATGAAGGAGTAGCTCCTCTGACTAATTGTCTTAACCATTTTTGGAACAACAAGTGAAAATTTACTATATCGAGTATTGGAGTTGTGTGCGATCAGTTCCTGACACTCCATATTCTTCCTTAAGGGATTTAAAATGGCCGAGCAAAACAGCTGTCTGCTGTCCCATACACCAGATATTTCATACAACATCTTATATGGAAAGGTGATGTCTTTCTGATATATAATTTTCAATATCCATTTTTGTTGAATATCCACCTTATTTAAGACATTTTTATAGGCACCACCCCATGCAATTATTCCGTAACGCATTTGCGACTCAACAAGCGCCGAATAAACAATTTTTAGGCAATCTACGTCAATAACCCCTGAAAGATGTTTGAATCTGGTTACTAGTCCCCTAAGTCTTACCATCAGTCTACTTACATGCGCATCCCAATTTAAATGAGAATCGATAATTACTCCAAGGTACTCGCATTGATATGTACAAGGGATTTCAATTGTAGACATTTCGTCGCTTATAGAGAGGGGCAAGCCATCAGGCAGATACCGTTGATCTATACAAAAAGGAATATACTTAGTTTTCTCGAAATTGATAGTTAAAAGGTATTCCGCCATGCAATTTTTTATGTTTAAGAAATCTGACTCTACCAATAGTTTTAATTCTCTCCAGTTTTTAGCTGAATAGAAGATGAGTGTGTCATCTGCATAACTTATGATATCCCCGCTTGTCTGTATAAGCAGCAGACCATTTAAATATATTGTGAATAGTATGGGCTCCAAGACGGTACCCTGGGGTACACCATACTCGAGCGTGCCCAACTCACTCACCACACCATTCAATTTGACAAGTTGTTTCCTGTCTTTAAGGTAGCATTTCATCAAATTTAACTCAACATCTCCAAAACCAATTTGTTTCAGACTGTCTAACAAGATACCATGCTCGACCGTATCAAAAGCCTTAGCCAGGTCAATCAAAACACACAGTGATACCTTATTGTCATTGAAAGCCTTATAAATTTTTTCAGTAAGTTTCGCGATGGCATCCTGTGTCGACCTTCCTTCCCTAAATCCATACTGAAAGTAGAATAAAATGTTGTTTCTAGTCATGTATACTGATAATCTCTCCTTAATAACCTTTTCAACAATTTTGGACAAATTAGACAACAAAGATATAGGTCTGTAGTTACCACATTGCGTTTTATCACCACCTTTATTTAATGGTATTACTACAGCAGTTTTCAGTGCACTAGGAAATATACCCTTACATAGAATCGAATTCACTAAATGTGTAATTGACGAAACCAAAAAATCGATTCCTGTTTTCAATATTTCAGCCGATATTGCGTCAAAACCGCTACTTTTCCTATTTTTCAAGTTCGAAATTATGTTTGTTACTTCTTCTATGTTTGTAGGAGTAAATCGAAATTTATATTCAAGTTCATTAGAGTCGATCATTTTTTTGTTGTTCTTAACGTTAATTTTTTGCGCTAGATTTTTACCTACGTTAGTGAAGTATTCGTTAAAAACAGAGGCCATTTGTTCAGGGTCCTTAATTATATTATCATCCACTTCAAGTTTATCTATATGGCTAATATTTTTCGGTTTTGTACATAGTTCTGATACAACTCTCCACATCTGTTTTGTGCTATCTCTACTGGAGAGCACTTGATCCATGTAAAATTGCGATTTCACATATTTTATTAGTTTGTTAAGCCTATTTCTATAGTTTTTGAAAATTTCCCAGGAGTCTGCATTTTTATTTTGTTCCCATGCTTTATGGAGGTCATTACGTTTATTGATGGATTTCAAAAGTGCGTTGGTTATCCAGGTTTTTCTTTTTTTATGACGTTTTTTAGGTTTGAAATAACTTTTTTTATCTGTTCCTTTATAATATCAACGAGCACAGTTGTAGATTTATCTACATCCTGACTTGTAAAAACCTCCAGTCAATCTCAGAGAACAGTGACTTTAAAACTACAAAATCAATTTTTTCATTCACCAAACCCTCACAAAAACATGGCACACTTTTTACAACGCTTTTGAAAAAGAGAATTGTGGAAAAATGGTCAGTTATGTGAGTTTTCATTATAATTGGAATATAGTCATAAATGCCTTTAATTAATATACGATCTAAACAAGTTTTGGTATCTCCCTGCACCCTAGTTGGTTTATTAATCACTGAAGTGAATTTTTCTCCAGCGAACATATTCAAATAATTTAGAACAGGTTCACTATTCTGCAGAATATTTACATTCATGTCGCCTACCACGATCTGGAAATTACTATTTCTACATTCGTTTTTCAAGTAACCGTGAAAATCAGCATTGAATTCATCAACTGAAATATCGGGGGATTTATATATACCAGTTATCTGAATTTTCCTATTGTCACTACCTACAAGAACCTTTAAACCTCTCACCTGTCCTATCTTAACTGTTTCATATGTATAGCTGAATTTTTTTATTTACAAAAATTGCCACTCCATTGTTTCGATTGTACTGCCCATTGTTACAAAACAGGTTGTACCCCGAAATATTGAACAAGCCCATATCAGAGAGCATCAATGTCTCAGTTAAAACTAAACAATCATAATCATGACTTATTTCATGTAGAAAAATTTTCAAATCATCAATATTTTTTGATAAGCTTCTTATATTATTGTGGAATAGTCTGAAATGATTATCGACTTTATCAGTAATACATTGTTTATAACTGTCAATCCCCTCGCATACCAGAGTATCGACATTAGTATAATCATAATCTCTAATAAACTGATCCATATACTGAAACTAAAAGTGTTACGTGGAATAGTCGGTTCTGTCCCTGATTATTTCCAGTTGTCTCAGGTAAAGTGGATACTAACCATCCAAGCAACCATGATGATTGGGATACTTGGTACCATATTTCTCGTTCGAAGAAACGCAATTGCTGCACCGTTGAAAACCGTTTGAACAGGGACCACTTGAGAAGAATCAACCCAATAAGCTTTTAATTACTTAAGTACATTTATATTTATATTCTCATTCTTATTTTCTGTACATTCATTCGTCTGAAGAAGCTACGGTGTAGTGAAACGCGTTACGAATCATAATTATTAAGTCACTTTCCAAAAACACATTACTTGTTTTTATTATTGATTCAAGTATCGTTATGATATTGAAGAAACACAACAGTTTGCCACAAAAAAAATATGTTTTCTCTGTTCATCCAAAATCTTATTGCATGAGAATTGTCTTCACTATTACTATTTAAACACTCACCATTTGTTCTGCCAAAGTCTTTGGTTCGTCGTGACCAATTCTTTCGAGAGCTTTGTCAGATTTCGATAGCAATTTAGTTTCCACAAAAGCTCTCAAATCGGCCATTTTCATTTTCTTCTTTATTTTCTCACTAGCACGTCTATGTATAGATTCTTCAGATCTCGGTTTTTGAAAAACATACGGAGACTCTTGAATAAAAAATTAAATTTTTATTAAAAGATGAGCGCGTTGAGGATAAATTCTCACCTGATAGTAATGAGACATCCTTTACTTCTGGAACTTCTATAAAATCCTTATTTCCATCTGATTTTCTTGATTCTGTACTCTGGTATAATGAAACTTCTATTTTTGGTATTGGCAAGGAATTGCTACGCCTTCTTGGCTGTTGCTGGCCAGAGGTAGCTTCGCTTATATCACGCAATCTGAAATACTCACAGTATTATTCGAAGAGTATAAAGAATTTTCATTAGAAAATGACGTCCCATTCATATATATATTTCAATTTTTTTGTATAATAGATATACCTGTTATACATATAGTGAAGAGCCCAGTAAATTCCTTCTTCTTGCCATAACGTTATAAATAAGCACCTCAAAACAGCGACATCAAGAAATGTAGCAGCAGATACATCAGTGCAAGTAAGTCCAGAATTTTTCTGAGAATCTTGTGAACCACCCATACCACCATCTAGGGAAGCACGTTTGCTATCTAAAGAATCTTTCTCCGGTAACGATCTAAAAGATATACAGAATCATATAGAAATAATAACTTATTTGTCGAGAGAATTCGAAGAGAATGAATATCATACCCAGCTCCTTGTAACGTCGATTTCGAATCTCTTTCAATGTTGCCTGTATCCGACTTGACGGAAGTTTTCGCGTGATTATTTCGCTTCATAGCTAGTTGAAACAAGCTAGTTTCTGCCTAAAATTCAATTAACATCCAGATTAAACTCTACGTAGATCAAGCGCAATTTTCAAGTAACATAAATCGGAAATCTTCACATTTTGTTTACCTAATTATTTCTCTAATACTATTATACTGCTCAAACTTTAGGTTAGTTAGTAAGTAACATAAATCAGAAATCTTCACATTTTGTTTACTTAATTATATCTCTTATAATATTATACTGCTCAAACATAAGCAGTTCCCCCGCCAAATCGAGTACAAATCAAACACCGCCGTACCATTCTTTACTGGAAATATTTCTCCACATTTTCAGGCCTCTATTTGAGAACCTCTGGATAGGACCAGAACGGAAAAATTTGCGTCATCCAGTAGGCTATAATCACGTACTCAAAATCCAAAATTTCAAGTCTATAGGTCATTTAGTTTCGAAGTTACAGGAAAACAAAGTTTCGCATTTATAACACTCACTCACTCACTCATTCATGATCATCAGAATAGAACTAGTACTTCCCATATACTCAGAGAGCTGAAATTTGGTACAGAGTTAGGGTTTAATGGCAACATGAAGGTAAAACTATAAAAACTAGGATAATCGAAGATCTGTAGTACCTGGCGACCCTAATTAGAAAACACAAGATCCCAACCAAACTATTTGAGATCGACATACCGCCTAAACAAAAAATATTCAACTTGGTGGGCCGCTTCATTCGATGTCAAAAATCGAAGGTCTGAAGTATCTGATGAAGAACTCTCAGCTGGTCTCAGCTGAAAAAAAGTCGACTTTCATTGCAAAAATCCAGGGTAGTGGGACACATCTTCTAATTTAATCTAGCCTATAGCGTCCCACACTCACTGCTGGGCGAATGCCTCCCCTTCTGATTTTCATACGAATATAAATGAAATTAAGGGATCCTCATGGAGTGCACCTCATAAATGCTGACTTCAAGAGTATAAAAGCTCAAACTTCAGCGATCACCGACTACAACCGGCTTAAGCGTAAATACCGCGCCGATTTTTCAGAGAATCAAACCGTCTAAAAAAATAAATAATGAACGCAAATGGGCAATACGAAAAACTGTTGCTCATGTACAAGAATCAGAACCGGAAAAGAAAGGAAGAAAGATTTTTATAATAAAAAAAACTATGCCTAATAAGTTAAAAAATTTTCAAATAAGAAAATCCAATAAAAAATTAATATGCCCACGTTTCTACAAAAAGAAGTGAAATCCTACCAAAAACATTCTGTAAAAAACTAGCCAAGTCTCGATGGAGCTGCTTGTTCATCTCTAAAAAGTAATGAAAACTAGACGTAGTGGTGCAAGTCTGAGATTCGTTACTGCGATTTCTTTATTATTATATTTAATTTTGTGTGACTTGGCCGTTAGTAGGTACACAAGGGTACAAAACCAAGTGCTCCATGACACCATTGCACCAATCTGTCTCCAGAACCGCTACCTATTGACAATGGAAAATTGCCACTTGGAAAACGTTGATCAGTAATCAGTAATCAGGTTTATTGATGTTGTAACACAAATATACAAGTGTATGCACAAGTCAGTAATTGAAAAAAGAAACATCAAGTTTTTTATCAAAAATAGAATATAAATAAAATAAATATAAGATTTAGAAACATTAAGTATTGTAAAAAGGGAAGCATTTATGTTCAAAAATTGTTCAACACTGTAAATAACATTTGATATCAAAATATTCTTCAAAACACGTTTGAAACTATCAGCTGATAATGAACGGAACACTACAGGTAATTTGTTATGAAATTTCACTGACTGGTAATCCGGACCATTCTGTGATCTGCTCAGTCTGTAGAAAAGACTGCGTATGACGGCTTTATGACGAGTGTTATAATAATGTACATCACCATTTGTCTCCCAACGATAGAGATTTTTGTGTGCATATAATAAACATTCCAAAATGAAAAGGGCAGAAAGAGTCAACATGTGCAAATCCCCGAATGCCTTCTTGAAGCAATCAGGGTACTTAAGATTTGCTACAATGCGAATAGCTCTCCTTTGTATCCTAAACAGCCTCCCGACATCCGCGCAGTTACCCCAAACTAATACACCGTATCTGCGGTGGGACTCACACAGCGAGAAATAAGCAGTCCTCAAAACACCCTGTGAAACCGATTATGTAAGACTTCTCACCAAAAAAATCTTTTTCGCAAGTATCTAGGAAATATGATCAACATGGATACCTCAGGTGAGCTTTGTGTCCTAATGCAGGCCAAGAAATTTGACACTCGACTTCTCTACATCTCTCATGCTAAATATGAGCTTTTCGGTCTTTTCGCCATTCATACTCAACTTGTTCTCCCCGAACCATTCCAAGGCCGTCGACACCGTACTCTCCAACAGCATCGAACTCCGTGCAAGATCATCACACTTCACAGACAAAGTAAAATCATCAGCGAAAAGAATGCTCAAACAGTTGGCCAGATACTCTGGAAAATCATTTATAAAAATAAAAAATAAAAGGGGGCCCATAATTGAACCCTGTGGCACACCAACTGATATGGCTTTCTCATCTGACGAAATGCCATCTGCAAAAACAACCTGAAATCTACCCGTCAATAATGATTTTTATAAGAGTTCTACTATTAAGATCAAATCCGTATCGTGCAAGCTTGGCTAAGAATGCTGAGTGAGAGACACAATCAAACGCCTTGGTTAGATCCAGAAAGAGAGACAGTGAAAATAATTCAAGTTCAAAACACCTTAAGGTATTGTCAACAGATTCAGTTATGGCATCAACAGTGCTTTTCTTTCTCCTGAAGGCAAAATGGCTGGACGAAAAAAGATTGTTGGATTCGAAATATCCAATTACCTGATTACACATAATTTTTTCTATAATTTTTGAAAAAATTGGCACTAATGATATAGGACTACAATTAGAAACGTCATCCTTGTTTCTCTTTTTAAATAAGGGAATAGTTTTTGAAATTTTAAAGCAATCAGGAAAAGTACAATTCGAGAGCCATCTATTAATTAAATCAGTAAGTGTATAGTTATACTGTTGATATTCCTTTTAATAAGTAAAAGCTGACATTTTGGGAATATTCTTAAGAAATAAATCACTTTCACTTTTGAATACAGGATGTAAAGAACTTATGATCTCGTGAGGGATAGATGAAAATATTTACTTTATTTATTAGCATTAATACGAGAACTGTTTCCACGCCTGAATATTTTCCGTTTTTTATTTATTATTCCCCACATAACCTTGTTTTCTTTCCTGCTTTCAATATCATTTCATCGTGTTTTCTAACTTTCGCCCTGTCAATGTCTAACTTATAATTGATTTTCAATTTATTCCGAAGTATCTTAAGTTCTTCCGTTTTATGTTGGTCAAAAAGCTCAGAAACAAGCTCCAATCTATTTCTCATATTTCTCAAATCCTCAGTGTACCAACTGAGATCAGGAGTGTATCCATCATCTCTCACTACTTTCTCAGGTAATGCAATTCTATAAGAATTGATGAAAACGTCCTGAAAGATTTGAAATGCACCATTGACACAAAATCCAAAGACTCATTGAATAACCAGTCAATTGTAGGCTTGATAAAAGTGCGTATTTCAATAATACTTATGTACAGGCGAGCTTGAAACAAACAGTATGAAAAAATATTTCCAGTACAGACGGACTACTTGATAGAAGTCCGTCTGTACGTCTATTTTATGTTAGATCGGTGTCCGATTTGACGATCCAAAAGAAGAGAGCTGAAGTCAGCATTGTCAATGCTGAATGCATGTGTTTCACAATCAACAACAGCCTAAAATGAGACACTTCGTCTAATTACTTATATCAGAATGGGCTATTATCTCGCTTAACAAACATAGGTAGTTACAACAGATATAACATTACGAGTAAACAAAATTGACTTGTACCTACCCACTAACGTATAAAGAATGTCCAACGGCCAAGTCACACAAAATTAACTATAATAATAAAGAAATCGCATTAAGGAACCTTAGACTATGCACGACTTTGTCTAGATTTCATTACTTTTTGGAGATAAACCAGCAGCTCCATCGAGACTTGGCTAGTTTTTTACAGAATGTTTTTGGTGGGATATATCTGTCTGACCAACCCCCCTACAACTACTTCGAGTCTTATGATAATGTCCACTAGTATTAAATAGTTCCACAAGCGTTCTTCTATTGTAAGCACTAGTGAGTTGAAATTTTCTCAACTGAAATAAGTAAAAAGGAGAAAAAAGCACTGATGATAAAAATCATGGAAGTTTTGGAAGAATATTTGAGATCATAATTACAAAGTGAAACATTCCCCAAAGTACACGAAATAGGGTTTGAAAGGTTTGTGTGGGATTTCCCACAGATTACAGTTTTGAGACATGAGGAATTAAATTCAAGAACTTGACTCAGAAGAAAAAAGCGTTTCTGAATGTTTGAAAAAACATCAATTGGTGCACAACAGAGGTTAAAATGTTGTGTACAATATTTAATTATCGTCAAAGTTAGAGACATGAAAATTTATAATAAACAACTTGCTACAAAGTGAAAAATTAATATTTGAGCATTTTTATCGAAACTGCCATTAAGGGTTCTAAATGGAAATATTGAGCAAAAACTAATATAATAATCCAAAACCAATAATAAATGCGAAAGATATGTTTAGAAAAATGGAATATTTGCTGCGTATATGCTAGGTAGGCTAGGAATGCGCCACATCTCCGTCGAGGGCGGCCTCGCAAGAAAATCGAAGCAGAGCCGGCGGGTGGTTGAAATGACTTAAATATAAAATTAAATTATGTGCTTGCTTGCAAATTGAGAGTTATAACACGGGAGAACGTCTGCCAGGACTGATTGTGTTTATATATTTTATCCCAAATTTCTGTTGTTATATTTTCTTTAATTGTAGCCGTTCTGAAAATTTCATTGAGTTTAGTAAAAAATTTATTTCTTCGAAATCTGATGGCTATCGATGTTTGACAAATTAAAATATTGATCAAAATTCGACGATTAGTAGTCTTTATCTGAGTTAATCCTTCGAGTACCACAGATCAGGACAAACGTAGACTACCATGTTGGGGACCACACCCTTATTTTCAGTTTTTATGAGTTTATTAGTCTTAAATTTTATCTTATTTGAACATTTAGGCAAAACTTGGTAAAGTTATTAAAAATAATACTAAATAATTGCTGAACCAATTTTATTTATTTCAATTAGATATATAAAATCTTTTTTTTTATTATTCACAATTTTCGCATTGATACTCTACTTTCTCTTCCCGATGAGACTTACAAACGAAATTTTTACTATTTTTAAACTTTTCATTTATTTTGGCACATATAACATCTTCCACTTTTGTCTTAGAGTTTGACGAACTTTGGACCTCCATCGTATAGGCGGTTGCATTTGTAGGAGACGTAAGGTTTTCGATACATCTCAAAATTACGTTCATACTGTTGGTTGAGTATTATGAACAGGTTAACAAGCTGCTTCGCGACTTCCAACAAAAAGAAACGTCTTCGACACACACCATGGAGCACCTGCGTGGTCTTCTACTTACCAGCAGAATGTTCGGAGGAGAGCAGAACTACACATTTGTTTTTAGGTGTGACGTTGGAAACTAATGGTCACTTCTGGTTGAAAGCCAAATATCGACGAAAAAAGTGCCCATTGCTTCAATAGCAGAAATTCTTGAGGTATAAAAGCTTTGTTTTTTCTTGAGCTTCCGCAAAGTGTTAACTGTTTTTCTAATAGTTCTTCCACTAACTCTAAAGACGTGAAAGATTGTCCGTCATTATTCCGTATCCTTGACCAAAAATTTCAACTAAATCAAGTACTACTCTTCTACCCTGGTTTTTCTCTGGCAACACATCTCTTTTTAAGATGAATATGAAAATTGCAATACGCTGTTTCGCAGTTTGCAAGTGCCCCAATTTTAATTCCATATTACGCAGGCTTAGATTTCATATACCGGGTGGGGCAACTGAAACGAAAAAGACTCAATAACTGCTAAACTATTCATTTCTGGACAAAAACAGAAACAGGTCAATTTTTGTCTGTAGGGGGACATCTTTTAACACACGGTGATTTTATTTTACCTCAACCCCCTAAGCACAAAACTCAATTTTTTGAGAAGAAAAAATAGATCGAGTGATACCTCATTAGAAAGCTCTTTTGATTCTCAACACAAATGTGTAATAGTTTTTGAGTTTTGAACAATTCAGAATAAGATACAGGCTGGTTCGTCAAAAAGCGAGTTATTTTCAGTGATTGCAAAATCTGTCGATTTCGAATGATCATTCATCGAAATACTTTGAGTTGTATTTTGGGGGAAAATATCTTAAAATGGTGGTGCTTCCACTACACCCCTTCAGATGGGGGTGTTAACCCCTCAAATCTTCGAATTGATCAGTTAATTTAAGTAATAACTGATGAAAAAGGTTTCAGAATTTCTAGAATATTGTGAACACAATTTTTGCCTCATCCGCAATGTGATGAAGATACAGGGTGAATTAATGGAGAGCGATACAGTGTTTGCGAAGTCTGCTAATTTTGGATGGAGATTTAGAACACGTTGGTTTGGTTTTCAAATAATAGAGCTTGTTTATAGAATTGAATACATGTTGGTGAGTAGGAAAAATTGAAAATTGAAAAATCGAAAAACAATTAAATTTATTATACCTGATACATTTTATAGGTCAACTCGGTATCAATCGAACAAATGTTCATAAATACAGATTTTGCTCGAAACGTTCCCGAACATTACGTAGCATTTCAGGGGTTATAGATTACACTCGACTATAATCCGTTGTCGTAAATCCACCAAATCTGCTGAATCAGTTTCATAAATTGGACCCTTCACGAGACCCATAAAAAATCCCATATGACAAGTCAGGAGGACGTGTGGGCCATTCTGTAGGGCCTCTTCTTCCGATCCATCGATCAGGAAATTGTCGATCTAGATATGGTCGAACAGGAAGTGTGAAATGCGGGGGGCTGTTTGGGCACATCATCCTCTTCTAAATAGCTAGGATCATTTTCCAAAATTTCAGTTATGGCCGGATTGATTAGTTCTTCAAGTAATTGGAGATACATTTCTCCCGTCAGATTTCCTGATAAGAAAAATGGCCCAATCAGACGATTCCCATAGATGTCAACCCAAACATTCAATTTTTCAGGATATAGGGTATGTACTCCACGAAAGATTCTGGATACATCCTTCCGAGAAGCAAATATTGTAGAGAAAGTGGGGATGGTTATTATTTCACAGAATTGCACTCTATGGTCGAAGTCATTCTCATTCAATTCCTGGCCCATCTTCACTTTATACGGATGGAATTTGTATTGTTTGAAAACTCGTCCAATAGTTCTTCGTATCACACCAATTTCACTTTCCCATTTTCTTGAACTCAGAGTGGGATCAATCACTACTTGCCCAAGCAACGCAGTTTCTATTTTCTCATTCCGTATGAGTCTTTGGACTTGCTCTCTTTTCCTATCCTGAACAGAGCCAGTTTCTCTAAATTCTTCCACCAACTCCTAAATATACTTGGCACTTACATGCTTGTCGTCATGGCTTTCATTGAAAATAGGAGCTGCCCTATTTGCACAAGTAATATTGCTGAAAAAAATTCTCTACTCTTTCAGCTATTGAATAAACCATAATACCGGCATGGATGCATGGACGCAACCCGTGAGTGTGAAAAGCAGCTAGATAATCAAACAAACTAATTCGAATTTAATTCATCAGGTACAAACAATCTGAAAAAAAAAACAAAAACTGCCGCATTTGTTGTTGAGAAATCTGCATTACACCTGTGTGATTTCGGATGAATATTTTTCTGTAACGAGAAGTTTACTTGAGTTCGTTTCATTTCAACCTTATATACCATGCTGATAGAGGCTTTTCACATACGACGATCGGTTGCGTATGCGGTTGTGAGGCGTGCAGGCCATTACCCTAGTGGTTGTCTTCACATGTCTGCGTTCCATCAGTCCACCGATGGGGAGCATTTTTTGCGATTCAACCGATCACACGGAGCGATCATCGCTACTTTGTGAAAGGCCTCTTTTACTTTGTATGATTTTCTCCATGATCCACCCGGTACCCTCATTGAAATGTAAACGGATTTGAAAATTCGTTCACTGTAATCAGATAATTCTAAATACCTATTTTATGAGCTATAACTCGGACTAACTGATCAATTCGAAGATTTGAGGGGTGTCTGAGGGAGTGTAGTGGAAGCACAGCTACTTGAAGATATTTTTCCTTGAAATACAACAGTATTTCAGTGAATGTTCATTCAAAATCGATAGATTTTGCAATCACTGAAAATAACTCGTCTTTTGACGAACCAGCCTGTATCTTCTTCCGAGTATGTCAAAACACAAAAATTATTACACATTTGTGTTGGGAATCAGAAGAGCTTTCCAATGAGGTATCACTCGACCTATCTTCCCTATTCAAAAAATTTAGTTTTGTGCACCCCTGCTTAGGGGGTTGATGTAACATAAAATCACTGTTGTTAAAAGATGTCCCCTTTCAGACAAAAATTGACCTGTTTCGGCTCTTTGTCCAGTAACGAATAGTTTAGCAGTTATTGAGAATTTTTTGTTTTAGTTGTCCCACGCGGTATACACTGAAGGGAATTAATCTTTCGTCTATAGTGAGATGAGTTCCTGGGTTGTAATACCTCTGACAATATAATACATAGTAAAAAGATCATTGATCTGCCAAATTGTTGCTAATTTATCTCATACAAAGGATATTGTTGACAAACGATTTCTTGACCATAGTTGATACATTAATCGGTCTCTGGATAACATAGAAACTGATTCACCATTACTTTCTGTAACTCCTCCGAAGATTAGCAACCCAATAAAAGTGTATATTTCCATTTCGTCAACATCAACCCATTTTCTCTCATTCTCCATTGCATTCTTATTGTAATTTTCCGTTTCCCAAACACCTCTTTGGTTTGTATATTTGACTGAAATATCCACTATTTCAGGAGATATGAATATCTTAAAAAAAAAAAGAAGTCATCTTGTTCATCGATATGTTATGAGACGTCTGGGGGAACTGGAATGACGTTGGATAATCTTTGTCGTCTGCAGATGAATGGAGTTTTCAACCAAGAAGTCTCCTCCTTTGAAAAAAACATGATTTCAAAATCTCCGTTCAGGTCGATCTCTTCGTTTTTTTAATCTCATCATCCACATCGTCTCCTTCAATCCCATCATCCACTTCGTCTTCGATTGCGACGACATCTTCACCTACAGTGCACTCTTCATTTTCCTCCAACTTGTCAAGCTCCATATCGTACGCTAAAGCCAGCTCAACAATACGTTTTGTTCTTCTTGAAATGACCCAGTCCATTTTGCACGCAGTTTTTAAGAGAACTGAATGATATGCGAAACGGAATAACAAGGCAACAACGTAAAATTCGAAGAAATTGTATATAGTTGCCTAGTTTTCAGAACATAACTGCTTGAAACAGCTTCGTTCAGACAGTTTTGGGCTAATTTATTCTTGGAACGACAGCTATGCGCACTAAATACGAAGAAAAACGGTTTAAATATGTGAATGAAGACAATAATGTAAAAAAAATACACATAGAATGCCAAGGGGTCTCCGAAGAACCCCAAGCCCTGCTTTTTGGGAATGAAAACATTATTACCGGTTTATTTGGTGAAATTCTTGAAAACTAAAAATACCATCCCATCAACGAACGTTACAAAGGAAAACTCATGAAGAGCAGTACGATCCGTATGTTTTTTCGTTAGGTTTTCGTGAAAATTCTAAGCGCTATGGTCTTCCGAGGACCCCATGGTACTCGGAGGGTTGATAAAGAACCTGGTGTATCTAACTTGTATTGCATTGTCCATATGAAAATATGAAACTGGCATTCTGAAGTTTTGATACTCTCACAGGTCCGAATTTCTGAAAGATTTTGGTAAGACACAAAACTAATATGTATGCTGTATTGTGGGTAGATGGACTATCGCTAGTGACAAATACCTGAATCATTCCGTACAAGAACGAAAGCGCTGAATATATTTGGACCTTTAGTACATGCGACTAGTATACAATTATTTGTTTCTTAATTTTAATTTAAATGAGAAGCCAATATGAATCATAGAAAGAAATGAAACTAAGTAAGTATTCTAAATTAAACATATAGTCAATGTCAAAAATACCTACAGTATATATGGAAGGATCACGCAAAAAACCATCAGCTTCATGAAGAGGCGGCAATCTAAAAATCACGACATGTTCTTCCTCCGTACTCGAACTTTCTTCAGGAATAGTTTCAGGAAAAGCTGTATCTTTAGGTGAAGATACCCAGGCAACCTTAAAAAAATATGAACTTACGATATGCTTCAAGTTAACGTTTTTGATATTAATTATTTGATGCGATACAATAGCCCATGACTCAACACAAAAACTATCACTTGTCTGGGGGAGGAATATGTGTCGGTCAAATCTCTCAATAATAACAGATTGTTAGCCGGCTCAGTGGCGTAGAGGAATTCTGGGAATCGCTTTAGTATCCATCTTTCGGAGGAGATGTAAAACTGTCGGCCCCGTCTAACAGAGATGTGCTGGACATTAACGCCGAAAGGCGGAAATAGAGAACGTTAAAGGAATAACAAACAAACAAACAGACTGTTAACGCATTTAATCGATGCGACCGGATGCACTATTAGAAGTTAAAATGTTGTATGTTTCTTTCAACAGGAATTCTTATTCAGTGGAGCAAAATAAAAAATGGGAAAAATTTACTCAAAAGCTACAAACAAGCATTGTAGGAATTGAAAATATAATCAAAGGGATGTTATTGTTTGTTCACGAATCTTAGATTATTTGAAATTCTGTGTTTGCTAATGCCCAAAAGTTCCAATTCTTATTGCAACAATGATTTTCATTCAGTGAATTTTTACTTTCCACGTTTAAAGTTAGGGGAGTCTGGGGCTGGTAGTGACAGGGGTAGGTAGTTACAGTGGCAATGCTGGCGAAACAGAGAACGCTATACTGGCGTTAGAAAGAGACAAATACTCAGGCCACCGCGGGCTAGCACGCCGCGAGAGCCAGTGGCGCTATTGTCTTTGTGTGAAGAGCACGAACGTGCTGCCATTAAAATTGCAGGTTAGTAAAATTTTCATTTTTCAGTAAAATTGGTCTACAACCGAAATAATATAAAAGCAGGTATGTCTCTATTATATAATTTACGCACAAATTCTTTCGTTTTGTGATGATACTGCCATTATACAGCTACGTTCATTTATGTTTTCACTTCGTAACCTTAAACGGTCATTTTTGGCGTCGGGGCTAAAAGTTACATTTGTTCGGGGCAGGTTGTGATTTGTCACTACTTGCTGACTGATATAATTTATGTTATGTAATTATTTATTTTTTATTGTAGGATGAGGACATATAAAGAAAAACAGAGCGGGGCAAAATATCTAAAGATGTTTACGAACAAGCAGCAACTATTTTGGAGGAGGGCAAAACTAAAAAAATTCGTGGCATCGCAAAAGACTTTGTATTATGTCATATGTCGCTTACAAGATTTTTAAAGAAAAGAAAAGAAGCAAAAGAAAGGGGCATATCTATGGAATCACTCACGATGGGATATCAGAAGAATAGACAAATATTTAGTAATGAACAAGAGGCAATTTTGGTGAGTTATTTGATGAAATGCCGCCAAATTTATTATGTATTGACGCCAAAGAATGTCAGAAAACTGGCATTTGACTGTGCACGTAAGTACAACATTGTAACACCGCAATCATGGCTTGACAATAAAGAAACAGGAGTTGATTGGCTGACAGCATTTCTTAAATACAATACGTCGTTATCTATAAGATCACCAGAGGCAACTAGCTTGAGCAGAGCCACATCATTTAACAGAACGAATGTTAGTAATTTATTTTCTAAATTGGCTGACGTATTAGATAGATACAAATTTCCTTTGTCTCGCATATGGAATGTAGACGAGACAGGTGTGACAACTGTACAGAAACCCAGAAAAATTTTGGCTCCTAAAGGGTCTAAGCAAGTTGGTTCAATTACATCAGCAGAGAGAGGGACTCTCTGCGTAGCAGCAAATGCAGTAGAAATCTTAGTACCATGTATGTTTATCTTTCCCCCGAATTAAATATGGAACTATTTTGTTCGCGATGGACCTCCAGGCTGTATTGGGGCAGGAAACTCAAGTGGCTGGATGACTGAGCTGGAATTCAGAATATTTCTAAAACATTTCATAGATAATGTAAAACCTTCTGCAGCCGACCCTGTACTCTTATTATTAAACAATCATACATCACACTTGGATATTCAGGTCATCGAAATAGCAGAAGAAAACCATGTGGTATTGCTATCCTTCTCACCACATTGCTCACATAAACTGCAGCCTCTGGATGTAGGTGTATATGGACCCGTCAAAAAGATGCTTGGCTTAGAAACAATCCTGGCAAAACAATGACCATTCACGATATTCCATCGATAGTGAATAATGCTTTACATCGGCATTGAACCCAGCAAACATTATCAACGGATTTAAAAAGACTGGTATTGCACCGTTTAATAAAGATCTTTAGACAGGATGATGACTTCATGTCTGCTTTTCTTACTGACAGACCAATAGACGAAACGACTAACTCAAACGTCGAAAATATCCCTATTACAACACAGAACATGGAGGCCGACACTTCAGCTCCTCCTCCCCCTTCTCTACAGCTGCCTGTAGAGAGTGCCACCGTGGCACAACACGAAATCTCCACTTATACTAACCCAGTCGCTGGTTGTAGCAAAGATATAATGCCCAGTGAAAATAACTTTTCCCCCGAGATTATTAGACCTTATCCAAAAGCCGCTGCGAGAACAAAAAAAAATAGCACGAAAAACTCGCAAATCGGCTATTTTAACAGATACTCCCGAAAAAATGCTTTAGCACTGGAACAGAGTAGAATAAATAAATCTAAAAGTGGACAGACATCCAAGGGGGGAAAGACAACAAGAAAACAAAATCAACAGGGAACTACCAGCAAGGGAAAGAAAAAAACTAAGGAAACCAGAAAGCTTTCGGTAAAAAGAAAGGTGTTACATGATACAGATGAAGAAAGTGTAGAGGATGTTTATTTTTGTCTAATATGTTGCGATCCTTTTGATTCAAAAAAATCTGGCGAGGAATGGATAGAAAGTGTTATCTGTAAGGAATGGTCACATGTGAAATGTGTTAGAGGAAATATTGTTCAGTACATTTGTTTGAATTGCGAAAGTGACTTCAGAATACAGCGAGTGAACTGTAAAGTTTTTCTTCAAAGATCTGATTGTTTTTTTAAGAGGTTAATTACTTTTGTTAATGAGTCCTATACTTAATACATACTTATTGTTCTTTCATACATATATATTGTTAATAGACAGATAATTATAATGTTATAAGGTCTCAAATTATGCATAGTTTGTTCTCACGAGGTACAAAACCAAAAATAATTACGTTGTTCTATTTTTAATTTCAGAAAATTACCACGTTTTTGTTTTAAGGAGGCATGAGACTGATTGGAATAAATATTAATAATGTTATAAGTAAAGTAAGATAACTTATTGTGATTATTATGCCAAATAAAAACTCTTACGATACGTTTTTCTTTTCTTGTAACTTTTTGCCCTTACACTGAAACAACGTGACACGTCTCTTGTTTTAGAATTCATTCATTTGTGTTTTAGTATTAGTCTCCTACATAAAATTAATTGTAAATTAAAATCTTGAATAGTTACTTAATCAAATAAACCTATAGTTAGGTAAAACAAGCAAATAAACAAAAAACTATGTCATTTTGAAATAAAAATGTCACAACCAGCCCCAGTCTTGATATCAATTAATTTTCCGGTTGAAGCAACAGTGTGGTAAAACACGCATTAAAGCGGGGATATGAATGTTCAAGCTTATTAAAATATCAATTTCGACGAAGATACGTTACCAATAATCTTATTGTTAGATATAATTGTTGTTTTAACAACTCACTTCATCATCAGAAATTTTAGTAATTGTTGCTGTAACCGTAACAGTGGTAGGTGTAGCAGCTGGTCCAGGGGTAGGTTGTTCAGAGGTTGCTGCACTAGCTCCTTGACTTGGACTATCATGTAACACATCATCCTGAGATGGTTTACCTAAACGAAAGGAATAAATCAAATCAAAATAACAAAATTATACTCTCAAACTTAACACACACACACACACACCCATCAATTTTTGCTGCAAGGATATAGATATTTCGATGAATTGTAATGCGAAACCGAGATCGATATTTCTTACTACCATTCATGCTGCAAGAGAAAGTCATAAGAGCGAAAGGACCAAGTAGAAGGAGGTTTTTATGACTACGAATTTTGAGAGAATAGTTTGGATCAATAAAAGTGTTTCGAGCTCCAACAGTCAAATATTTATTCGATAAAGATGACAGAAACATTACTTACATTATTGAATAGAAAAAGATCGAATAATCCCGTCATATACCTCCTAGTTATCAAAGCCAATTCAATTATATTTAAAACAAAATATAGACTTACGTCCTTGAAAAACATCTCCAAAATGAACTTTATATCTCCAGAATTTGTTGTAGAAATTCTTTGGTTTTGGTTTGCACTGCGAAGAAAAGCAAATTCCTTCAGGATGCCGAAACTCCCACATCGGCTGCCATATCTTCAAGCCATTTTCTAAGCGAAAATTTTGAAAATCTGATTCTTTGAAGTTATGGCATATCGGGGCGAAGAGATAAACAAACAACTGCAATAACAATTTCAATGAATGAACACCAATAATTTCAACTTATTCACGAAAGCTATAAGTGAATTATGAAAAAATTAGACTCACAGTAATGGTAGGTATAGAGAACAAGTAATGGAATGGAGAGGCATGGTATATTCCTTTTTCGTAATCACTATCGACGCATTCTTCAGCGGCATCTAAAATGATCCAGTGCAATGTATACAGTAAGGTAGTCTCGACAGCTCCTAAACCTTGTATGTTTCCATCTTTAATCCTGAAATACTAATGTAGTAACTTGGCTGATTCATATTTCAATGATTACCTTCCATGTAAAAGTGACGCTACACTATGCATGACGTGTGGAAGAGACGCTTGAATCAAACGCCACCTTGGAATGGATCTTATAATTTCTGCAAGGTCTGCTTTTAATCCTGATTGCAGATTTTGTACTAAAACTTTTTCATAAACCTGTGGAAATTGTGGATATCAGCAATTCTTGAATTCGACAATTCACGTGTCATGAAAAATTTTTACAATATGCGCGAGTTGAACAGAATGTGTAGACACATCGAAGAAAATTATTTCTCAAGGGACGATATTCAACCTTCCGTAAAATGTTAAATATCCTCCCTTGAAGGAGCTAGTTTCCGGTCTTCTTCATAATTACCGTTAACCGGGGCCACCGGGAAGTAGTACAGCACGGTCAGATGTCACAAATAGGAACAATGGACTGCAGTTTCGGTCTCGTTTGATCTCGTCAGCATTATCTACCCACTAGTAAAAGGGCCATGCCGTTTTTACTATGTTCAGTCCACCACTGACGTTTACAAACCTGGCATACACAAACAAAGGCAATTTCTTCGATGTGTCTACACATTGCGAAATCTCGCATTTAGTAACTATTTGTTTCGAGATGTTTGTGTATGCCTGGTTGTAAACCACATAGAAATAAGGAGCGTCGGTCTTTCGACGGCCGCTTCTGTCTGATACGTGAGTATGGAATGGCGGTATGTTATCGAACTAGTGTGACCACTTAACGTTTTCTTGTTTCATCTGCTCTTTGTTTTCGCCGTTTCGCGAGGAGTTGGTGAAGTAGCCTCTGTTTCGGTTCGTTGGGGGGCGCAGTGATATTCATATTATTGCGTTCGCTCCAACGAATTGAGATGAGTAGGTACTGGCATAGCCTTTTGTTACGAATGGATAGACAATGCTGACGATATCAAACGAGACCGAAACTGCAGTCCATTGTTCCTATTCGTGACATCCGGCCGTGCTGTACCACTTCCCGGTGGCCCCGGTTAACGGTGATTATGAAAAATAGATCGGAAAACTAGCTCCTTCAAGGGAGGATATTTAGCATTCTACGGGTGGTTGAAGATGGCCCTTTGAAAAATAATTTTCTTCGTTGATTGTCATAGTCGCGTATCAGCTCCCAGAGAATTGTGACATTGTCTATTTTTCATTGAAATGCCAAACGCCGATTTAGTTTTTGAAAACTTGAGCATCTTGAATGATAGTAATCACGAAATATTCATAGTCTGAGAGTTGCTATATAGTTTTGAGTAATTAATTGAGTACTCGTGAAAGCTAAGGTCTACGAACGAAGTAGTGTCAAATATACGTTTTATGGTTTTCATAGCAATCCCGTTCTTTTACTATGACATATACTTACTTTACATGCTTCCTTGACTTCCTACAAAGAAAATAATTATAATAGACTTTGGATTAGTACTTAAAGATTATTTTCACTCACATGATGCAGAGTAGTTGTAGATCCTTGTTGACAAATCTAGAAGGAAAGGAGATATTTCATGAATGAATTTACAATGAAAAGATCAAGCAAAGAATTATTATTGCATCATAAATAATAATTCACTTTTCACAAATTCAGTGTACTAAAATTAATAGGTAATGCTTTTGATAAATTAGTTTTTATATTTTCAATGAAATATAGGCGAATAATTGTTAAAAATTATTATCTATGAGCTGATAACTGTTTGCCTCTGAATAACATATCACGCTTTGGGAGCGCAAAGGGCTTTATGACTATTGAGTATTGAAAATGATTTATGATATACAATTGAACAATGCCAATATTGTATATGTCGTTTTTAGACATTATCAAGGAATACTCACCATACATGATGCTTCATGAAACTTTCCCAATCTCTGTTTTATGAAGGGACTGAAAAAATTGAGAATAATTAATGCAAGCATAGATATAGCGAATATAATATTAATGATAATAAGAATAATCACACAATCTTCCACCTTCCTATATGGATGACATCAAATTATATGCATTATATGATCTGCTGAAAACTGTCAGCAAGTTCTCGGTAGATGTTCATATGGAATTCGGGATTGACAATTATAAGACCCTGAACATTCAAAGAGGGAAAGTTATAAATGGTGAAACACAACTTCCAAATGGTGAAATTATACAGTGTATGAGGGGTGGCGAAACGTACAAATATCTGACATACCAACAAGCCAGATTGCTAAACCAAAAACAATCAAAGCAGAAGATTCATTCAGAGTACAGTCAGCGTCTGCAGACTGTGTTGAAATCAATGTTAAACTCGGGGATCTAGTCAAGACAATTAACACCTACGCCATCCCAGTGTTACTTTACTCATTTGGAATAATCAGATGGACTAAGACAGAACTGGATGATATTCAAAGGCAGACCCGAACGATGCTGACAAAGTACGATAATCACCATACAAAATCTTACTACTTTAGAAAAAGTATGCGTTTGCTTGCTTGTGGTACCTTTGTATCACACCGGAGACGCCAAAAACATACGAGCAATTTCAGTTAGTACATGGTTTGTGTTTACGTTTACGGAAACTAATGAAATTAAACTCGATGTTCGTTACGTATTTTCACAACAATATGAAATTTTAATTACACATTCACCTTCTAACTTAAACAAAAAATTATACATGTTCTCTATTCATAGAACAATTCAACTAACGAAAATATTATTTTGCCTTCCGTGAATATTTGTGCCAGAGCCGCACTTAAGGAGCCAAAGAACTACCTTTGACGACTATAGGGATAGAATATCGTAAAAACTGGTGTTTATAAATTGAACAAATCCCTATTACTTCAAATCAAAAAGAGATTATTCTGAATGAAATTATGCCGAAAAAAATAACAAAACATTGATATTTATATTGTGGTACCTTCTAAAGTTCGTCAACTGCTTTCTTCCTCATATTTCGGTAGGATATTTAATACTAAATCAGCCGGCTTTCTTGTAAAGTCTCTTTTTAAATTTGACTTCTTGTTATGCTTGAATTGCCCCTCACTGATAAGACACGTTAAATGACCATTCAAGTTTAGTATAATCGCAAAATTCTCGGTCCACTCAACTTCAAACGACAGTTTTGAGTGGTCAACTACAGGAAATGAACTTATTTATGAACCGCCTGGGTAGCTGCACGGTTAGTGATCAAGTATGTTGGATATACTAAGCCCAGGTGCATGCTTTGAATACTGATTCAAGTTATGGATGTTGGCCTTCAATAGAAAAGTGGAATTGGAAAGAGTCGCCTAAAGAAGGCATAAACTTCCGAAGACCAGATAACTTGTAATGCTTGTGGTGCAGTTATTATTGCACGGTCTAGGAGAGTGGTTCGGAGTCCGCTAAGAGCTGTTGGCCCTGTTTAAATTGGCTAAATTCCAGAGCACATTGTTAAAAGACAAAACAATAACAACTTATTTATATAGATACTACTATTGGCTTTTGGCATGAGAAATTCCCTTATAGGCCCCATACACTTCGTTCTTTCTCGTCCATTTGTCGGTTTTCGGTTCAACACGGCGTTTTGAACTAATGAACCATTTCCCCACACACTTGCTATGAAGACCGGCGATTTGATGAGTTGCAAATCGTTCGCGTGAGATCGCAGATAACAAATAAGCGTTATCAGTGGTGACGGCGTGTACCGTTCTTAAAATGAATAAACGGAAAAAGCGATTAGTATGGGCTAAAGAGTGGTGGTTAAAAAGGAACAAGTTTTCTCATATGAATCTATAGAAGGAGCTGAGACTGGAACCAGGAGATAGGTTCAATGATCTTCGCATGAATGAAGAAACTCATCTTGAATTATTGCAATTGGTTACTCCTCTCATAAAAAACAAAACACTCAAATGCCAGAAGCTAATTCACCTGTAATGGATTTGCTTCTAGAATATCTAAAATAGGAGAAATATTTCAATTGTACTGGAACTAAGAAATTTAAATAATGAAGTTTAATGAGATTAAATTATACCAAGGCTAGTTGAAAGAAAATTACAAATGACACTACCTATTAATTAGCTATGCCTAGCTAGATCAGAGTCCCTTCATCTCAGTGTGTGAGATCTTCGTCTGGAACCTACGTCCTAGATATAGCCTTAAGAATAATACTTATCACTTCATTCAACTAGCTTTATTACAAGATAAATATCGAAATCACAGTAACTGATTAATAAATTACTAACTCTAATCAAGGTAACTAATACAAAAAAAAACTTCAACTAAAAAGTTTAACCAATTACAATTAAAGGAGACTCAGACGAGATGAACTTAGACTACATACTACAAATTTTCGATTTAAAACAATCTGAGCTTTTCAACAAATTGAAACTCAATGATAGAGCTCAGTCAACAATTAACGAAAAATGAAGAGAAGAATTTGATCATAAAGAGAAACACTTAGCTTTTTAGGAATGAGATTAATTCCACGATGATTGGATTTGGTGTTTTACATCAGTTTTCTGGTATTCCTGTATCTTACAGCTTACTTAATTGGCTGAATATGGTTCACAAGGTGATTGCCCTAATTGGCAAAACTAGTTCCCTAAAGACGTGGTTACCCCAGTCGTGAAATATCAAGGTTTGGATGAAGATGAAAACTCATAGAATATCCTTGGAATAGCTGCTATCGATCTAGGTTAATATAACAACAGAAAATTCGAAATGTCTCCACTCTCTAATTGAATTGGTGGTCGAGGAAATCCGGCAAAATTACCGACTACTTATAACGCCTATGACGATTGGAATTCATACAGAAAATCAAAGAATACTTAATTTCTATTACTGGAAATTATTCACTCCAATCGCTACAATACAGCTCCAATAAAATTACAAACGATTCCAAAGATTTCTAAATGGAAATAAAGGATATAATGAATTCCGAACTTATGTAGACTTGGTTCTATAAAAAACTATTGATTTTCAAAAAAAAACTAATAAAAAGCGAAATTATTCTCTTCACAACAATAAAGTGGAAGCGAAACATAGAATGAGTACTGCTTTCCGTTCTCCAACAGGAACGACAAAACGATCTTCTTTCAAGTACTGACTTCACAATTAACCGGTTAACAACCTAGATCAATACCAGCGTCACCATACGGATATAACTGAAACTGTTTGAATATTTAACTTGATGAAATGAGATTGAATTATTAATAAAATTATGAAAACTGAGTTTAAAAGATATAAATGATTAATTCGAGAAATCGGACTGTTACACACCTCATGAAAGGCTTGAAGTTACGTTTAGATTTCTAGCAACTGGAAGAAGCTATGAAGATTTGAAATTCACAGTAATAATTTCCGCCTAAGCATTCAGTCACATAATTCCGGAAACTTGTGCTGCCTTATACGAAGTCTTGGAAAAGCAAATTTGAAGGTACTCATGAAACTGTTATTCCTTGTGAATAAAATCTGATCCACTTCGTACAATGCTAAATATTGTAAATAATAAATTATTTTGTGTTTGGGAAACTTCTATGGCTTAAACTCGACAAAAATTTAAAACCGAATAAGAGGATCAAATAAGTTTTAAGATTTGAACTGATAGGAGGAAATCATAACTTTTTCTGATGTAGGCAACCTACTTACAGCCACTCTGTAGCGAAACACGTTACGATTTTCTCTCATAAAGGGAGAATGTCTTTATATCCAATCATCCAAGGTGTCGCAGAATTATAATAAAATACTTTTACATTCCAGTTTCCGAATGAAGAGATTGAATGGACATCAATAGGAAATCAGTTTGAAAAAAGATGGAATTTCCCTAACTGTTTGGGGAGTATTGACTGGAAACATGTCCGAATAATATAACCTAATAGTGGATCATTCTATTACAACTATAAAGGCTTTAATGATCTCATATTGATGGCGATTGCGAATGCAAATTATGAATTTTTGATGGTAGATTTGTGCACCTACGGCAGGTAATCTAATGGAGGGTTCATCGAATATACTGAATTCTATAAAAGACTAATTAATAATGAACTAAATATACCCCAAGCTTCTCAACCTTCTCGTGGAGGTCCAATCATGTTTTTATCGGTGATGAATCATTCTATTTGCGAAACGACCTGCTCAAGTCTTTATCTCAGAGATAACTCGATCACGAGAAACGAAATTTCAATTACAGATTATTAAGGACCCGCCCTGTAGTTATGAATGTTTTCGGAAAAATTGTTTCAAGATTCCGTATTTTTCACCAACAAATAAATTTGAAATTAGAGAATATAAAAAATGTGGTTATGGCGACTTACGTTCTTCACAACTTTTCACGAAGGAAAATATGAGAATACGATCATTCCAAGCAACGAAGAATGCCTTCTGAATTTACAGAGGGGACACAACAGACATGCCACAAACGACGAAAGGAGTGTCCGTGAATCATTCAAAACCTATTTTTCCAACGAAGAAGCAGTGTCGTGGCAAGACGAAATCATTTGAATTTAATTAAATTTTCAATGATTACATATTGCAAAAATTATTATAAATATATAAATAATATATATATATATATATATATATATATATATATATATATATATATATATATATATATATATATATATATATATATATATATATATATATATATATAATATAAATAAATAATGAATAATGTTACATTGTTCGTAATGAAAAGAAGTTTAGCCAATTATGTTGCGTGATTGAATATTAGTGTAAATAAAATGTTCCTTTTATGTAATAAATAATAATTTGAAAAAAACGTAATTCTATTATTCTATACATCATCAACAATCTTAAAATATCAATAACATAATATAATTCTGAGAAAGTAGTCTGTATACGAAACCGAAAATAAACGAAAGGATAATGATGAATGATACAGATACAAACAGAGCGAAAAACATTAACATCGTAATATAACTTCAAATAAATGAATCATTATTCGAAAACGAAAATAAACGAAAGGGTTATGCTGATTGGTGCAGATTCGAACCAATTAAATCAAATTTATATGGAATCAACCGATATTTTGAATATTACCTGAGGAATTTTGGAAATTTCGAAGGATTGTTAGAATTGATCCTTTTTGAGATATTTCAATTGAAAAATGAAATGAATTAAGGTTTATTATAAGAAAGAAACAAATAAAAGAAAATTAGAGACTCTTTCCGCTTGTAGTGAAAAAATTGAAAATTCTTCTCGACCTCAGTAGTTTGTCTTACCTCCTCTTGCCCTGGATACAAGCCTGAATCTACTAGGCATGCTTTGGATTAGGTTTTCGATCTCCTCTGGGATGATATTCGGCCACTCTTCTGTGGCGGCTTGGATGAGCTGTTGTGGGGTTCTTGGATTATCTCAATTAATTTAGGTCTGGAGAGCAAGCTGGCCAGTCCAAAATAGTGATTCCCTCTATTTCAAGATAATGTCGCGCGAGGTTGCTGGTATGCCGAGGAGTATTATTTTGCATTAAAGTAAAATTCTCACCGTGGGCACCTCGCCAGAGTCTCACTATGGGCTCCAGCACTAGGTCAGGTCCACGAAATTTCTAGCCGGTATACTCCCAGGAAACGAAATCAAATCTCTTCTGCCTCCCAGCATAATGCCACCCCAAATCATCACACTGCCCCCTTGGTATTTCGGAATTTGTATTGCTACTCGGGATACTAGCTTGTCTTCCACGACCCCTTAAAACCCAAATCCGGCGGCCATCTGATAGAACACCAATTTTGGTCTCATCCGAAAAAAGGAACATTTCGCCAATTCTCAATATTCCAATTTTGGTGCTCGAAACACCAATTAAATCTGTTAATTTTTGTTGTCTGGTTAGCTCTGGAACTCTTAACAGCCTTCTGCTGTATAAACCCCTTGAACGAAGTCTTTGACGTAACGTTTCGACTGACACACTGATGCATGTTGCTTCCAGAATTGCCTTTGGAGTATGGGGTGCGACGCACTAGGGTCCCTTCTAGCAATTTTGCACGAAAAAAGGGGCCTTGTTCTTCAGAAGTGATCTTCCTACGACTTCTTCTAGGCCTTTTTTGCAGAGATTATAGCTCCACGTATCGGGCGTAGATTTTTGAAATCACCCCCTATGATACCCCTATTGTGGCCGCTATATCCCTCTCACTCACCCCTTCTTCAATGAGAGCAATTATTCGATCCTTCTGCACATGGTACAATCCAACGTAAGCTATTTTCAATTATGATTATACGTTTTTTTAAATTTTGAAATTCACATTTTCAAATCTCAGTGAGGACTGAGTAAAATATCCCGAACATGTGGTGATAATTCAACATTTCTTATCATACTATCCAGTTTTTCACAACAGAAAACTTCATTCTTCACAAGTAGTCAAAGATCCATGGTTAAAAACAATTAATAATGTGAAATATCGTGTGATTTCATATAAATTTGGTTGTGTGTATATCAATAAATTCAACGAAGAATTGTTTGTTCGTTTTCTGATTCATTGTATATCCGTGAACTCAAATTGTGCGAATTTAAACGCCACCGACTATGAAGAAAACCGAGATGGTCAGCACGAAATAACCATACACTATCCGACTTGCTGAAAATCAAGCCGCGACAGATATTCGAACCGTCGGTCCGACGGCGATTTAGCTCCATACACAAGCAGTTTCCCACGACGTCTCGAACCGAAAACCGACAAACGGAAAAGATCGAAGTGTATGGGGCTTACACTCAGCATTCCTGAACTCAACTCATCTCAAGTTTGATCCTACTCAATCACATTACTATGGCTTGGACAAGTTTTACCGTGAACTACTACCAATTGGTGTAGCAACACAAAATAGAACAAAATGGAGACCACTTGGAATGATTTATTTTCAACAATGACATACAATAGACTGGATAATGATGACAAGTATTACCGTGAACTTGATTCATTCATTCTTTGTTTAGATGAAAGTACAACGATTTTGAAAACAAAACTTGTTGTTGGGAGACAAGTTTTTCATTTGACACAAAAATATATTGACATTGAAAATATAATTATTCAATGTAAGATACAGGTACTTCCCAGAAAGTGATGAGGCCACCAGGAAGTGTTTCTCGGAACGGAACCACTTCTGTTTATATAACAAACATGCAATATTCCTTTAGTCCAATGAATTTTTCTCATGAATACGGCTTATTTTTTTAAATATATTTCTAAAAATATTCATCTTCTCACAATGCCAATCATTAGTCTTTTCCAAGATATATTTTATTCAGCATTTCGTTATGAAAGTTTTACCATTGCAGATCAAAATTAAGGTTGTCAATTTTTTGAACATTTTAAATCTTATTAAAGATTGACTGGTGAAGAGTTTAACTGGTATTATTGATGATTTCATTTTTCTTCCTATTTCGTGGTATTATAAATTCTATAATGAAATAAATCAATTTTTCTTTTTTTCAGTATTCTCGTAGAATAAATAAATTTTTGTCTGATCTATAAGGGCGGTAAAATGTTGGAAAATTTTTAGGGCTTTCTATGATGAGATATTCTGATTTACAGTGTATATCTATTTGATTACTTTTCGAGTTATTCAAAAAGGATAATTGTGAGAAAATTCTACCTGATTACATATTATGTCGAAGTATATTCAATCGACAGTCTATTGTGCTATAATATGACATTCACAATCAAGAGGTTTTCGATGTTCATTTGTTCTCGATAATAACAATTATTCAATCTACTGACTACTTGACAAAATGATAACGTTCTTAAGTACCTGACAACAAAACTATGAAATGAGCTTCAATTAATTTCATTTTGTCTCAAATTAATGTGGAATGTACAGATAACTGAAGATAATGTTCGTTTGAAGATCGAAACTCTAGTGTCAAGAATACAGGGTGTTATATTAAAGTATGTCACAACTTGATTGTGTAAATCTACGTGCAAGTTTGAGAAAAAAAGTTCATATAAACATAGGTCCGCAAAAGCTTCGTTACGGACCTACAGGGTATTGAAATTTCCGGAAAAAATTGTTTTTTTCTTCAAAACTCCTGCAGTTTTTGAGATATTCAGCCCAAATTTGGAATGCAAGTTATTTTTTACAGTCTCCATCATTACAGGTCCTAAATTTTTACTACAATCTACAAGATGTTTTCTTTTCTGGAGTCATGTCTTTTTTTGCCCTTTCAAAATTTTTTTGCAGTACGCCACTGATTAGCGTACAATCAATTTTCATCATCTTCGTTCAATTTCGAAACTTTTTTGACACCTGTAATTTTTTCGTTTCTCCAACCGTTCTCGTTCAAAAAATTATTAAATGATTGTATGCATTCGATGAATTGAAAGCACTTCTAATTAAAAAAATGACTAGTAGGCTTTGATTTTTTCATTTATTTATTTATTTTGACAGTTGCTAAAGTTGAACCAGTGTCTGATCGAATTAATAATTAAATTAACGATTAGTTGTGAGACTTTTGAAGTTATTGCTGTAAGAAAAAATGGCTAGTTTTACTAACGCCGAATTGGCTGATATCCATTACATGTTGGACTGGCTGACGGAAACACAACGGAAGCTAGGCGATTATATCAGATGCGCTTTCCAAATCGAGTAACACCAGACATGCCAACATTTTCAAATAGCCACAGAAGGTTGAGGGAAACTGGTACTTTGAAAGCAAATATTCATTTAAAAGGTGCAACTCAAACTTTGAGAACTCCAGATATTGAGGAAGCAGTTTTGAATTGTATTGATTTAAATCCTCATGTGAGTACAAGAAAAATTGGAAATCGGTTGAATAGTTCACATGTTCTAGTTTGGAGGATTTTCCACGATTATCAGTATTCAGTATTCATTTATTAATGCCTTACACTTAATATAAAAGTGTTTGCACAGGTCAGTGGGTTGATTACAATACATATCAAAGGACAAAAAGAACAACTGAATTTGAATAAATAAAACGTCAGATAAAAGTAATACGATGAATGTAATCAATTTGAAAAGGACTTGAATTAAAATAGAATAAAAGTACATTGAAATACACATACACGATAAAAATACTTGAATATAAGTAAAATAGAAACCTTCAAATGGTAGACAATAAAAAATTCATTCACAAAAAGTTGACATTATAAAACTCATCAACTGAGTATAAAACCTACCAAGCAAGAATCGGCCTGAGCTTTTTCTTGAAATCGTCCGATTTGAGACATATTATGGAATCGGGCAACCTATTGAAGAGATCAACAGCATGAAAATTGAAATATATCTGTGATTCACCGTGTCGAAAGGAATATTTTCTTATATGAAATTTATTTCTTGCGTTGTGGGAATGAACATCAGAGTTTATTTTAAAAGTTGCTAAGTTGCTGTGGACATACACTAGACACTGAAGTACATAAAGAGAAGGAAAGGTAAGTATGCCAAACCGCCTGAAGGTGCTCCTACAGCAATCCCTGTAGCCCAGACCCCCCAACACCCTGACAGCCCTCCTCTGGAGTTGAAACAGTTATTCACGGCCAGAACAACCACACAACACTACTAAACAATATCTAAGTGAAGACTCGATCAACGCAAAATAAACCATCAATGATTCTGAGGATTCTTAGAATCACTCAACATGAGCATTCCACGACAAAACCGGATCAACACTAACTCCCAAAAAATGTACCCGTTTCATATTCAACGCGTCCAAAATCTACTTCCTCGATGTTTTCTTTCAAGACTGAATTTCTGCCGATGGTTCTTAGATAAAATTAGAAAAAATGTTCATTCTGATAGTGAAATAATGTTCACAGACGAAGCTATTTTTTCGAGAACTGCTATCACAAATTTTCACAATAATCATTATTGGGCTAAGGAAAACCCCCATTTGATTGAAGAATCTCATCATCAGGAACAATTCTCCCTGAATGTTTGGGTCGGAATAATTGGAAATTATTTGATAGGGACATTTTTTGTCTAACAGACTAAACGGCCCCGCTTATAGGCAATTTCTCAAGGAGGAGTTAGCTTTATTGCTACTGGATGTGCCACTTTTGGTGAGAAACATAATGTGGTTCATGCTTGACGAGGCATCAGCACATTTCAGTCGAGATGCTAGGGAATTCTTAAATAATACATTCAATAACCGATAGATAGGTCGGGGTGGGCCAGAACCATGGCCTCCTAGGTCCCTAGACTTAAATAGTTTAGACTTTTTCTTATGGAGATATCTCAAAAGTTTAATTTATACCACTCTAGTGAACACTGTAGAAGAATTGAGATATAGAATAATAACCTCTTGTGACACGATAAGAAATATCCAGGAATATTTCAAAGAGTGCGTGATAATATGCGAAGAAGGACAGAGCCCTATATTCTTGCAGGTGGAGGACACTTCCAGCAATTTATTTAGTTTTTAATTCTTCTCTTTTCTTTAGTTTGATATTGAATAAGTATAATTTGAGTCTCAGAAAAGGAGCTATCAAAATGAAATCAAATTTTGGGTATACCTATCGTGTATTTCTATAATTTTTTTAATTAGCAGATAACCTACAATTCAAATAATTCAAATTCAATAATTTTTCACTCGAAAACTGTTAGAGATACGAAAAAATTACAGGTGTCAAAAAAGTTTCTAAACTGAAAGAAGATGACGAAAATTGATTGTTCGCTGATCAGTGGCGTAAACCAAAGAAGTTTGAAAGGGCAAAAGGGGTTATGGCCTCTGAAGAGAAAACACGTTGTGAATTTCAGTTAAAATCTAGGACGTGGACGATGAGGACTGTGAAAAATAGCTTGTATTCCAAATTTGGGCAAAATATCCCAAAAACTGTAGGAGCTTTGGAGAAGAAACAGTTTTTTCCGGAAACTTCAACACCCTGTAGCTACGTAACGAAGCCTTGCGGACCTATGTTTATAAAACTTCTTCTCTTGAAATTGCACGTTTATTTACCCCCTCAAGTTGTGACATACTATTATGCAGCCCCTGTATATCTTTTAAAAAAATTGCGAAGAACAAAAAACATACAATCTAAACGTTCTCGAACAGTTAATTAGATATGTGTTCATTATGTAGATTAGAATGGGGAAAATCAGTGAAAAATATGGCCTGAACTGTTGAAGTTTACGACAAAAAAAATTGTACATCTAAAAAATTTCTCGCAATCATAAAAAGAAGAATTCAGCCGCTTTTTTGGTTTATGAATTTCTGTAGAATCAAAATTAATGAAAAGATACATGGATATATACAATCGAACATACCTGACCTGTTTCCATAAGTAAACTTGAATCGGAATTGGTATAGCCAGATCTGATAAATTATCATCAGAATATTTGTCATCTTCTGTGTTAGTCATCTTTCTTCGAAATACAACACTGGCATAAAAAATAAACCTTTAGGGATATTCGGAACTAGTTATGCAATTTATAATCTCAATTGGGAAATATTATGCATCTTACAATCTCATCGAGAAACTGTTGTTTTTCTACATAACAGAGATCAGTCTGATCGATATTCCAGGCGCCGTCGCTTCACTCCCAGATTTCGGGATACGGGAAACGTTCGGGAACAGTAGAAGCTTGGTACATTCATTTAGGTGTTTGCTGAAGTTATTGAGACGAAGTATCACAAAATATAATGCAAAATTAAAGCATGACGAGTCGAAAATTTTCAAAAAGAAATCATATTTTGTTGTATAATACTGGGAGGTAAAAAAAATATGAAGTGAGTGGACAGCGAGTGCACATAGGAACAGTGAGCAAAATACACTTTGGATGAACACTGTGACAAAAAAGTCTCCTGAAATTTGAAATAAAACACAAAAATCTTAATCTACTTCAGTATTTATTGAATATCCTTCAAAATATGCTCAATTTGAAGTGATACACGTGTGCCAACGTTTTTTCCGATCATCGAAACATTTTTCAGGAATGGCCTTCATTTATGAAGTCTATGGAATCAAGTCTGGTGCCCCCGGAGCGGCAATTTCAGTATGGAGAAAATAAAAAAGTCACACGGAGCTAGATCAGGCGAATAAGGCGGCTGATAGAAGGTATTTATCGAGTGTTTGGTCTTGATGTCGTTAATAACTGTGGCTCGATGAGATGGTGCGTTATCGTCATACAAAATTCACAAATTCTTTTGCCACAAATCCAGCCGTTTATGGCTAATACTTTCCAGCAAACATCTCAAAACGGTTAAATAGAAGTCCTTATTGACCGTTTGACCTTGCGGAGAGAATTCATGATGAACCACATCACGAATATCGAAGAAAAAAATCAGCATCCTCTTGATTTCCAACCGACTTTGGCGAGGATTTTTCGGTTTTGGCTCATTTTTTCTCACCCATTCCGATGATTGTTGACTCGTTAGTGTGTCGCATTCATAGACCCATGTCTCGTGACCAGTTTCGATCCATCCCATGACCGTGGGATCAAAATTTCGTACGATCCAGCATGTCTGCCTGTACAGTTTTTGAAGAAAATTCTGCTCTATCGGAACGAGCCAAGAAGCGACGCGCCGCATGTGCAATTGGTTCACCAAAATCAAACGAGCGGTTTGACGAGAGATGTTGAGATCACGAGCTATCTCTCTAACAGTGGTATGACAATTTTCAAGTACCATTTCCTTGATTTTTTGGACTTTATCGTCGGTTGAAGAGGTCGAAGGTTGTCCGGAACGAGGCAAATCTTCGACGATCTCCCGACCGTCTTTAACCCGGCTTTGGTGTGGTGAACTTATGTTACATGTCTGGTGTTGTGGGGTGAAATTCACCCCATTTGATTTTTCG
The DNA here is from genome assembly GCA_013387265.2 of Cryptolaemus montrouzieri. Lineage (NCBI taxonomy): Eukaryota > Metazoa > Arthropoda > Insecta > Coleoptera > Coccinellidae > Cryptolaemus > Cryptolaemus montrouzieri. Next base: position 37,422,200 of record JABFTP020000103.1, read on the forward strand.
TGTGAAAAAATTATTTTCACAATTTGTTTCGGGAATTTGATAATCGACTGAGTTAACAGACACAATATTCTTTCAGAACAAAGTGCATTTGATTCATCCACCTACAGAATATAATAGAAAAAAATTTTCACGACATAATTTTAATGAAAAAAACATACATTTCTTCGGTTCAGAATATAAAAAACTTATTCATTCAGTAGAATCTGAATATCAAATAAATGAACAAAAATTTATGATTCCATCAAAGAGAAAAGCGCGAACTAGAAAGATTGAAAGATAAAAATTTCACAGTGCTATTGATAGCAATTTTGACATAGAATAAGAATATGCTCCAGACACAAAAAAACTTCACACTTGGCACACTTCTTTTGGCACTTCCTATATTTACCCCTGGGGCACATTCCACTTCTTCCAATACTTTTCTGGCATTTTGGCTCTCTTTCATTCGGTTCTAATTCGTTTCCATTCAATGAAGGTTTGATTGAATTTTTCAATTGCTTAGGCAATCTCTCATTATCTTTACGAGACGAAAGATGTTTTTGCACAAGCTGCAAGCCCAAAACTACAAGGAATTCTCTTCTCTTTTGTATATTTTTAGTGTTGTTTTGATATATAATTCTAGCATTGATAGCCCCGACGTCATTGAAAAAAAATGGATAGTGGCCATCTTCTACTGTTACGTGATACGTCCTAATTTCCGCATAGTTCGTCGACCTCATCTACTCCGCATTTGGTGAAACTATAAAAATCTATTATCTCAGGTTTTTTCGATTCTCCAATTCTTTCAGCTATTTTACCGTCGTGATGAAGCGTTGAGGCAACCATTACCACTTTTTTCTTCTTCGGTATATATGATAATATGCAAGTGTCATTTTGAAAACCAAATTTGGTAGACAAGACTTCTCGATTTCAAGTATCTACAAACGCAGGTGAAAGCTCAGCTTTATTTTTTCTTATGGTGCCAACGGAAGTAAGTTTGTGATTTTTCAACAGTTGAGTCATCAGCGGAAAACTGGTAAACCATTTGTCGAAAGTCACATTTCAGTTAGCTTGACTGATATGTGCCACTAATCTGTCAACAACATCGAACGGTGAATAGGATACTTTGAGTGGGCCATCTTGTTGTTGACCCGCATATGGTTCCATATTCACCACGTAATATGGTTTTGCATCAATTAAAGCGAATATTTTCAATCCGTACTTTGAAGGTTTATTTGTCATATATACTCGAAAAGGACATCGACCACGAAATGCAGACAGCTGTTGATCTATGGTGACGTACTCGCTAGTAGAATAAGCGCCTTGACAGTTTTCAACGAACTTAGTGAACAATGATCTAATGTGTTGAATTTATCAATTTGTAGCCTAATTTGCCTGTTTTCAGAGTTATCAAAACGAAAGCATCTGAGTAGTAATTGAAATCTTTGCAGAGATATAACTCTTCTGAATATATCAATACCCAAACCATTAGTTTTCCATAGGTCCTCTAGATTCAAACGATTCGTTCAGTACACTCTAAATAAGAAGAGGAGACCAAGCACGAAGTTAAAGAGCATCTACTTCTTTGACCACATATTTGTGCTGATCATCATAAAAATCCCGAATAGTAGCCAGACGCTGATTGGTATATCTTATAATACTAGTAATAATTACCTCATCAAGGAAAATTTCGAAGCATTCTTCAGCTATTTTGCGGTTCTTTGCAGCTGGGTGAACTACTTAGAACTCACCCCTAATTATGTTTTCCGAACTGGTTCGTGCTGCTCGGTGGTCAAATTTTTGACCACATGGTTTTCTTATCTCTTCCGATGAAACAATTTTCTGATGATGTTGTATTAGATGATAATGTTTGATTATCATCTTGTTCATCTTCTGAGTGAACGCCCGTATGATATGAAGAAAATAAAGTGTGGTGGGGTGATTATCACCAAAATTATCTATAATCGAAAACGTGTTGTAGGGTGAAAATCACCAAGTCGAACTTCGCACTCAAATAATGAATATGTTAACTCACTTAGAGCTAGGAGGCAACTGACAGCAATATTTAGTTCAACATTTGATGGTGCTGAAGTGGTGGGGGCGCTGATAGTCTCTATGTTTTTGTGATGAGCAATTGAATAAGACTCTGGGTGATTTTAATCCCACCACCCCAACGCCAGGTTAAAGGGTTTGTACCACTCGTATACTTGGGTTTTCTATAAAGCAGAGTCTCCATAAGCCTTTTCCAGCATTCGCAACGATTCACCATACGGAATTTTGTTCAAAACACAAAATTTGAGACTAACTCTTCGTTCAATATTTTCATCCATTGTAAAGTTCGCAGAGTACAACTGGTTTCAACATCTGTCGTAAACTAGTTGACAGGTCGCGCTCATGTTTGGTATACTAATTAAGGATACCAACATACAGACACTAAAAATACTCAAAAATACTCAATGCGGGCAATTTAAATGAGAATTTTCGGATACTTTTTTGTCACAGAGTATACAAATGAAATGAAATGAAATTTAATTTAATTAGCAAATGCTATTACAATAATTTAGTTTTTACAATCCCTTTACAAAAAATAAATACAAATACATCCAAATGATTCTGAAGAGTATGTTGCCCTCAGTCGAGCTCTGAACAATTTCAAACCAACAAATCCTCTTGTCTGATGCTTATTGATATTTTCGCCTGTTCTCGAACTATAAGATATCATAGTTGATCTTTTCACAAGAAAATGTGATAAGCATGGAGCAATAAGATTATTTTTCATTTTAGAGATAAATATTAAATTGGCTTCTTCTTTTATTTTCTGAACACAGATAAATTTCAGAGAACTCAACATATCAGCCACCCTCATGAACCTACTGCATCACAACAAAACTCTCATAGTCTTATTCTGTAGAACCTGAAGTCGTTCTATATCCTCCTTATTACAGGAAATCATTAGCGATAAACAGTATGTGAACAGCGGATGAACCTCTGTATTGTATACAACTCGTCTTGCCCAGGCAGACAATTTCTCAGATATTCACCGAAATTAACTGATTCTCTTATCACAATATCATCTCCAATTCTAACTACAAATTTGTCTTCATTGAATAGCCTATAGTTATGACACGACCCAAACGTTATATACTTTGTTTTTATAAAATTCAATTTTAATTTCTTAAAAGTCAGCCAATTTTAAAATATTTTCAATTCCGCATTCAATGCTTCAACAACCTCCAAAAAACTGAAACCCGAGACAGACATAAGGGTATCGTCTGCATACAAGTTAACAAATGAATTACACAAATATTCACTCAAGTCATTCACAGAGAGTAAAAACAATAAGGGTCCAAGAATATTTCCTTAAGGAATCCCTGATTCGAACTATTTGTTTTCTACCACTATAGTAGTCCTTCATTCTCTTCAAAAGATTGCCAAGAAAGCCTGCTGATTAGAGAACTTGATCAAAGATGTGATTGGTTTGATTGCAAGCTTTGAAATTGTCAGTATAAGCTCATCCTCCTGATCCCCTTGACCAAAAGCACTATAAATATCTTGAACGTACGAAAACAAATTTGTGATGGTAGATCGTTTTCGCATAAAACCATGCTGCTTCTCGCTTATCAAAAGATTCATAAAGTGAGACAGGGTAACAATTTCCAGAATTTTTGGCAGCGTATTCAGAATACTAATTGGACGATAGTTAATTAAATTTGCTGCAAATAAAGTACATATTGGTTCACAGAGTGATACGGAGCATTTTTAAAGCAAAATTGGAGGAATTCCGTCAGGTCCAAAACTAATTTTACTGAGCAATTCTTGCAGTTTTCCCATAAAGAATGTTCGTCAATTACTATGTCACTTAAATTGAGGGAATTATTGTGATTTCAAAATGAGGGGCGAAACAGTGAGAATATGATCTCCAAACACAGAGGAAAAGTGATCAGCAAACAAGTTTGCTATATCTTCACCATTAGTGGACAACCGATCGTTGAGAAACATAACAGAAGGCAGGGAAAAATGATCATTTTTAATTAATAAATTTCCTGAATTCCTTCGGTTCTTCAGAAATCGAATTTTCTGCCTTATTGACAAACTCAAAATAATAAGTTCCTATGTGCAAGTTTTTTTCTTGTGATAAGTTTTTTCCACTCTTTTGAGAACCAAGTGGGATATTCAGATGGAACTAGGGCTTTTTCAGGTATGCAATCGTTAATAAATTTGTTAAGTGTATCGTAAAATATATCAAATCTGTGGTGATATCCATGGAAAATAAATCTTTCCATTAAATACTATTCCATTGATCATTCAACCTATCAGAGTCACCATTTACATAATCCAAAACTATCTCTTCCAACTTGAGTTCAGTGTATATAGTGCAACGGATGCTGAATTCAAAGGCGGTATGACCACCATGCAAATCGAAAGGTAACAAAATCTGATCTGTTAGACATACCTCAGTGTCGCGGTTTGATGTGAATAACAAGTCTAATAATGACCCATTCGAATTCAAACTATTGCTTTGAAATAAATTCAAATATCGGAACATTTCACCAACTACCATTCCAGGAGAGATCGGCTGGCTTATTGATACTCCCAAGTCATCATTAGACTAGTTATAATTGCTTAGTTTATAGTCGCCAAAATGGTACAAATCCGAATTTTGATAATTCAACAAAATAGATTCAACAGTATCACAATGCTGTTGATAGTTAGCGCCTTGTTGGGGAACACGGGTTCCCACTTCACATAAACTTATTAATTTACTCATTGATACAATTGTTTGAAAACATAAAATGAAATTATGAATAATTTGATAGGGAAGATCGTTATTTGATTAAAATTGATATACATTTTTCAATTCAATAAAAGGGTGATGTTCAAATTTCACTATACAGAAACGGTGAATATGGTAAGGTCATTTTAATGGGATTATAGGGGATACGTTCCTAGGTGAAGTTAGGTTTGGTTAGATCATCAATACTATGCTGAAGCTCCAAGCAATCAGAAACACAAGTTACAGTTTCTTTAGATTTTCAAATCGTCGGCAAACAATAATACCTTCGAATATCTCACTGCGGAAATAACCTCATCACTATAAAGATTGAAGGGAAAATGCCCAAGATGACTGCCTTGTGGAATGCCAGAGGTTACGTTTATAGCGTATTTCTCGTAATTTTTGATTCGAACTATTTGTTTTCTACCACTCTAGTAGCCCTTCATCCATTCTAATAGATTGCCATGAAAGCCTGCTGATTGGAGACTTTTATCTAAGATAATGTGATTGGTTTGATCGAAAGCTTTAAAAATATCAGTATAAGCACCATCCACCTGTTCCCCTTGACCAAAAGCACTATAAATATCTTGAACGTACGCAAACAAGTTTGTGATGGTAGATCGTTCTCGCATAAAACAATGCTGCTTCTCGCTTATCAAAAGATTCATAAAGTGAGACAGGGTGTCCAATATAATACTTTCCAGAATTTTTGGCAGCGTATTCAAAATACTAATTGGGCGATAGTTAATTACATTAACTCCATCACCACTCTTATGGGTAGGTATTATGAAACCAGTTTTCCAACCTTCTGGCAACACACCTTCATCTAATGATAGATTAAATAGAGTACATATTGGTTCACAGAATGATTCGAAGCATTTTTCAAGCAAAATTGGAGGAATTCCGTCAGGTCCAGAACTTATTTTATAGGGCAATTCTTTCAGTTTTCCCATAAAGAATTTTCGTCAATCACTATGTCACTTAAATTGAGAGAATTATTGTGATTCCAAAATGAGAGCAAAACAGAGAGAATATGATCTCCGAACACAGAGGAAAAGTGATCAGCGAACAAGTTTGCTATATCTTGACCATTAGAGTGCAACCGATCGTTGAGAAACATAACAGAAGGCAAGGAAAAATGTTTATTTTTTTATTGATAAATTTCCAGAATACGGTATATCCACCTCAGTGGAAAGATTATCTCCAACTCTGGTTCTCTGGGTCCTGTCTCGTAGGTAATCATCTATTCAAGCAAGCACCGCGCCACCAACTCCATAACTCCGACACACCTCGATCATCTTTGATCGGTCAATAGTTTCAAATGCACGATTCAAGTCAACAAACACACTAACACAAATTTTTCCATCATCCATATCCCTTTTCCATTTCGACAACACATACTTCACTTTCACATGAGTGTTTTCTTCGAAATCCCGACTGGCCCTTATAGAAAATTCCCTTTCCTTCTTAGTAAGTATTTAACTGTTCATGAACTAATATTTCAATATTTTTTTCTACCAATAGTAGCATATTTATGGGTCTTAGGTCCTCAGGTTTTCTGGGATTGTTCACTTTGGAAACAGGAACGACTAGTGACAGTTTCAAAGCAGATGGTAGTTTCCCAGTTTCAAGTGAAGTATTTATTAAATTGAGTAGGTGATATTCCACTACATGAAATAATTTCTTTAATAAACTAACAGTCAAAAACTTATCACTAGAATACTTTCTTTTTAGGTTTTTGATTGTGCGTTTCAGTGTATTCAATGAGATTATCTAAAAGTGTTGAACGAACCATCTAATTTGATTTTCACCTCTTCAAAGCTCAAATCCGGAAATGATATAGTGTCCACTATATCCTTTATGCTGTCAACAAAAAAATAATTCAAAGTACTTTCAATACTGATGTTTTGGTATCTCAAATTCAAAAGAGAAAAACCTATTACACAACCCCTTATAACAAGTTACTTCAAAGTTTTCCACATTTTTTGGCTATTGTTTTCATTTTTATCAATCTCATTTTCATACCACTCTTTTTCCTTGCTTCAAATCATGCTAATTACTGAATTCCGCTCCTGCTTAAATTTTTCAAAATATTTTATATTTGACGTATATTTGAAAACTTTATAATGTTCGTCCCTGAGTTTTTGTAGCTGTTTCACTTCAGTATCGATCCACCCTTTATTCACTCTTTTAACTCACTGCACCTGCAATGGAGATATATTATGAACTACCTTTTCGATATTCATCATTAAATTTTTATATAAAACATTGACGTTACTTGATGTGTTATTCCAATCCTGTTCCAATAAATGTAAAATTATTTCCCGAATTTTCCTTTCCGATAAATCTCTACTGGAAACGATTTTTTTATTTTCGCCATCATCCAGTTTGAATTTCGTTCCGATTATTTCATGGTAAGAAATCATGGCGTATTGCCAGGCAATTTCTTTAAGATGTGCTATATTAGTATACAAATGATCAACAAATATTCTGGATTGCTCTGTACATTTTGTAGATTGTTGTATAATTTGCCTTAAACCTCCTGACGTTGAGATATTAAGTAATCTTCTTGTATATAAATTATTTTTCTGTAAATTGTCATTGAAATATCCTGTTGAAACGACACTGCTACCACTTATATAATCATTCTCTAACAATCTTCAGAAGTGATCCATTCATTATTAGTCTTAATCTCAAAAATGTTTCTCTAGTATTTTGCATTTTTGAATCTACTATTAAATTAGTCAGTTTTGAATTGAGGCAATGTCTTTTTCCTTTATTTTTTCTTGTAAGATTGTCTTGTAAGCTTGCTTATTTGATTTCTTTTATAGATCACAGTCTTTTCAGTAGTTTTGATCAATTTTTCTAGTTTGATATGTAATAATCTATCAGAGATTTTATGGTTCTTCATGCGTATATCACAGTTGATTTTATCCGTAGCTATAATATGATCAAAGATTGTTGAGGTGTTATTCGTTATTCTAGTGGCATTATCTGCAGAAATTTCATTCTTTATATTAAATGCATTCATATGTATAATATTTCTATATTCTGATATACTTGAGTTGAGATTCCAATCAGGTCAAAGTTCATATCCCCAAATATAATGCAGTCATTTTTCCTGAGTCCATAATCATATCCAACTGTTGCAAGAACAAATCAATGTTCGAGGTAGGTGGTCGATAAATACACCATAATGAAGTGTTTTGTTCCTTGAGAAATATTGCAGTCATATTGCATTCACCTAATTGTAAGGTATCAACAACTTTATAGTCAATGTTTTCCTTGATATAGATACTTGTGCCACCCCCTCTTGTACCTCTTGTATCATGTACACTATTGTAACCATCAATATTGTAAAGATGAGTTTCTTCGGGATACAGCCAAGTTTCTTTCAGATCTATTATGTGTCTGATTTCTGTAGCTCCAATAATATCTACCAGTTCCTCCATCTTATTTCTTAAGCTTCTAATATTCAAATAAAGGATATGAATTGTTTGTTGTTGATCCATCTATATTTTTTTCTTATACATAAATATCTATTTTACTTACTTAATCTATTTCGGTTGGGAGTTGTTCCATTGGGTTTTTAAGTCTTCTTCCGAGAATATTCTTGTAGGAGGATTACCTTACTAGTTTTATTAAAGACCTTACCGTGTAGATAGTAAGCGCTGTGGTATCATTTGGCCTTAGCCAATTCCTTTGTTTTTCTCAGTAAGTTTAAATTTGAGGTTGTGAGTTCATCATTGAAGAAGATGTTATTTTTCCCTGCTAATTCACATACTCTAATTTTCACCTTTAATAGTCTTTTTGTTTTTGAGTTCTTTATTATTTAATTTGAGTATGATTGGAGCTTCTTGCTTCTTTCGCATTCTGAAAACTTCCTTTATCTCATCATTCTCGTGTGGGAATTTGAAGGTATCTAGAATTTTAGTTATCACTTTTTCTGTATCGTTGTCTTTCTGATCTGGTACTCCAATTACAACCAAGTTGTTTTCTTTTTCTTTTTGTTCATTGATATTCATATTGAATTCAATGTTTTTAACAGACAGCTTTTCTATTTTGGTTATTTGTTCATCAGAGGCAGTCGAACTGCAACGATTTTTTAATCTCTTGCATCTCTTCCTGTAGGTGTTTTTTAATAGGTCCCAGAAACTCAAGAATAGAGGGTTCCATATTCTCATTTTTTACCACGTCTGACCATTTAGGCCGTAATGACTCATGATTACTTTATAGTACTTCAATCAATTCTTCAGATTTTTCTAGCATTTCCTGAGTTTTTTCACCAAGACATTGAGCTGGAGTTTTTAGTTTTAGCTGCACTTCTGATATACAGTCCTTGCAGAACCATTTTATATTTTCACTATCCTGCATATATTTACAGAATTGTTCTCTCAATTTCGCACAATTCAGATGATGAAATTTAACCCATAAGCCACACCGAATATAGTTCGTATTCACGATAAAGTTATCGGAGCACATCGAACACTTGTGTGCTCGCTGCAACATCCTGACAATAAGCACACACTGTATATTGAGGTCTACTAGATGATGAATCATCCTATTCCTAATTCAGTTGTGATTTTTACATTAGGGTATAGTAGCTTAGATAGCGTCAAAATATTTCTTGAATTAATATTCCGTTTAGAACAAAAAGTAATCTATTCAAATACGAAATAGAAGATTACATTCAATTTTTTTTTACTTCCTAACTTTGGAGAATTTATGGATAATATGAAAAATATTTCCATACTGGATAATCACCTTTAGACAACGATAAATATTCAAATGAAGTAAATGGGTTCCAATTCGAATTACGAAGGTCAAGAATTCGGTAGTTTTGTGTTTGGAATGACGTCCAAAAAATTCTGGTATTTCAGATTAGCCTCAAATATCAGACGGATAAGTTCGCTAGTTTTTCTTTCTTCTAAAAATATAAAGTCAGTATAAATTTTGATAACGTGTACACAGCGCAATAGAGATAACGTACACTTTTCACTCATTAACTAATTTGATCTTTGGAGTGCTATATCCATGCAGAATGATATCTTTATGGAAACGTTTTTAATATCATTTGTGCTGTTCGTTTAGCCAATTTTTCCTTGTGTATCTGGATACAGGCCTTATTCAAGTGTATTAAATTATAGAAATTGACAAGCCATTTGGAAGGTATGTAACAAATTGTATTAAATTAAGTATTTCAGATATATCATTTTTCGAGATAATTTTCAATTGCTTGATTCGAATTGTATTATTTTAATTGGTGTCGAAACGAATATATTCCTATTTTTATTATTGCGCTGGACATTGATAAATATTCAAAAAATAATTTTTAGATTATGCATAATTATTAGTACTTTTGCAATTATTATTGGAATCGTTATTTCAAAGCTAGGTTTATATGATGTATGACTCAGAATAATCATAATAATTATAATTAAATAATTCCAAATTTAATACTTTACCCTCTTAAATCATTTCGCTTGTTGAGTATTATATACTGTGACAAAAAAGTATCTGGAAATTATCATTTAAATGCCTGCATTGAGTATTTAAGTATTTTAAGTTTCTGTATGTTGGTAAGACTGCCTTTAATTACTTCGCCAAACATGAGCGCGATCTGTCAACTACTTTGTTTATAATAGCAGTTGAAACCAGTCGACATCAGTGGTACTCTGCGAATTTTACAATGTAAAAAAATATCGAACAAAGAGTTTGTCTCAAATTTCGTGTTTTGAACAAAATTCCGTTCCTGAATCGTTGCGAATGCTGTGAAAGGCTTATGTTTTATCAAAAACCCAAGTATACGAGTGGTACAAATCCTTTAAAGACGGTGGAAGATTTGCCCCATTTCTGGACGACCATCGACCTCTTCAACCGACGAAAACACCGAAAAAATCACGGAAATGATGCTCGAAAATCGTCATGTCAGTGTTAGAGCGATAGCAAGTGATTTCAACATCTCTCGTGAAACCGGAAGTTTGATTTTGGTGAACCAATTGGGCATGCGGCGCGTCGCCGCTCGGCTCGTTCCGATAGAACTGAATTTTCCTCAAAAACAGTGCCGAATGGTGGTAGCTGCAGACATGCTAGATCGTGCGAATTCTAATCCCACGTTCATGGGATGGATCATAACTGGTGATGAGACATGGGTCTATGAATACGACACACTAACGAGCGAACAATCGTCGGATAGGGTGAGAAAAAAGGAGCCGAAAACAAAAAATCCTCGCCGAAGTCGTTCGAAAATCAAGACGATGTTGATTGTTTTCTTCGATATTCGTGGTATCGTTCATCATGAATTCACGTTATTAACGACTCTAGGACCAAACACTAGATAAATACCATCGAGCAGCCGCCTTTTCTAACTGATCTAGCTCCGTGTGACTTTTTTCTTTTCCCCAGACTGAAATTGCCGCTCCGAGGACCCAGATTTGATTCCATTATTATTATTATTGAACCCGTTACTCCCTTGTGAGACTTAGAGTGAATTTGATTACATATACAATATAAACTTCAAGTAAATATCATATTTAATTGTATCTATATATTTCTTCCATTTCTGTCGGTCCAGGGCTATACTTCTTAGTTGTGGAATTGTTTTGTTAGATTCGTTTGCGATTGTTGTCCTCCATGTGGTTCGGGGTCTACCTCTTGATCTTTTACCTATTGGATTCCACTGCAAGACAGCATGGCTTGGAATGTTGTACGGTTTTCTGGAAGTGTGGTCTAGCCATCTGTATTTCCTCGTTAATATCTCTTTGTCCTATTCTTTCCCAACGTTTGTTATTGTCTCCGGCCACCAAATATCCAATATGTTCCTGAAACATCTATTTATGAATACCTGAAGTTTCATTTTGATTGAAGACGTAACCAACCATGTTTCGGAACCAGATTTCACAGTTGAATTGAAAACGTGGATCTAGGTATAGAGTTTCAAATTATTAGACGGCCAAACATTTCTCATACTAGCGAATATTCTTCTCGATTTATTGAGTCTACTTTCTATATCTGATATGGTACCTCCATCATTTGAGATAATGCTCCCAAGGTAAGTGAATTCTTTAACAACTTCTATTGCGACTCCTTCGACCTGCATATTTACCGGATCATCGGTATTTGTAGCTAGCAATTTTGTTTTATTTGTATTTATGTTCAATCTTACTCTTTTTGACGCTTCTATCAGATTTTTCATTTCACTTCTCATGCCTAGCGTGTCTGACGAAATCAGGCATACATCATCCGCATAATCAATGTCCTCCAATATATCTTGTAAGCCCAGACGGATTCCTCATTTTCTATTTTTTGTCACTTCACTCAACACCATATCTAAGACCAGTAAAAAAGTAATGGTAACAGAATACATCCCTGTTTTACACCAGACGCTTTCAAATGTTTCTGACAGATGAACCTTATGAAGTACACGGTATTGATACTCTACATAACCTTCTCTAATCAATTTGTTGATTTTTGCGAAAGACCTTTGTTGGCAAGAGAGATCCAAATTTATTGAATCAAATGCGGTTTGTAAGTCACGATTACAGATTTCATTCCATAGACATAAAAGAAAATTCACAAAAGGAGCTGAAGGAGATCCCTGAAAGTGCCTATAAAAAAATGTTTCGATGATAGAAAGAAACGTTGGCACGTGTGTATCGCTTCAAATGGAGCATATTTTGAAGAAGATCCAAAAGATATTGAAGTCAATTAAGATTTTTGCGTTTTAATTCAAATTTCCGGATACTTTTTGTCACAGAATAGGTTATCAATTTTGCGTTATCCTTCCTTTACATGCATTTCAAATTACATTACTAGGTTTCTATGTCAGCTCCATCAATTTAATTTTTTAATTCTAGAAATATTTCTTTCGTTTCTATCTTAGATTAACTGAAATAATTGAATATCAAAACTATTATTTTCGCTGTTATCTTTACATTCCACTCCCCATCTTTTTATGTGCATCTTCATTAATTAGTTTTGTATCCATTACACTGGTTGTATGGGTATATGTATGATATCTCAGAATCTTGCTGAAAGCAAAGAATTGAATCAAATTGTAATACTTTATGTCGAGTGTAACGGGTTTAACTGAAACTTGGGCCACCCCTGTAACTTTTTTCTATTTAGAATATTTGGATGAAATTTGGAATATTTGGATCAAATTTGGAAATCGGATAGAAACATTAATATGTTTGACATTTCGTTTCCGTTTAAGCCGGAAACGATACCAACTTCGATTTTCAAATGGGACACCCTGTATTTTCAGCTTATTTTAATTGTTCATCTCATCCTACAACCTTTTGACATATTTTTGAGAGAAAAACAAAAAAGAATCATTTTTCCTGCAGTTTTCATTTTTCGTTCCAAAAGGCCATGAACAGTGACAATTGGCTTAGTTCAACATCTCAACATCCTCAAAAAGTAGGTTCTATTCTGAGGTAACCATATCGGGCCACCCGATATTACAGAAGCAGTATTTTTTTATCTTTCTTTTATGCCTTTCACGTCACTCTATTCATAACCGTTCCAGAGTTCTAGTGGAAAATGCCTAGGCAATTTTTGCAAAGTTTCCCTATTCGCTTATAACAATGACTTCGTTGGCGATGCAGAACATCGGGGGATATTGTGGATCACACTCCATTTCCTAAGGTACTCTTCACAGTATTGGAGATGCCTAACACTATCGTTAACTAACAGTTGTTGGTGTAGTTGACATTTAAATGAGCGGTATTTATGTTTTTTCAAATTTCTATTTCGGTGTTATCGTCGATAACGAAATCCTTCTCTTCAGCAGGTTGCACCTCACGAAATTTTCGTTCATCTATAGAGAAATAGATCCTATTCGGATGAAGTCTTTCCGGATAGGCTCTCTGTATAATTGTTCAGCTTGAACGGTATATTGCCTGCACTATTCATAAATAAGGAGCATATCGACTGTCACTCTTGGGGTGTATTGATTCATACTCAAAACTGAATTCACTAATTCGCAATGTCGATAATTAACAACAATGGAATTTTGATATGTCACAATGATATTTTTATGATCACAGAATATTATAAGTAGGAACAAAAATTTTGCATCGCCAACGTAATTAATGTTATTAGCGAATGGAGAAACTTCAAGAATTGCCTAGGTATTTTCCACTAGAACTCCGGAACCGTTCAAAATAGAGTGACGTGAGTGGTATAAAAAATTAAAAATACTGCTTGTGTAATACTGGGTGGCGCTATATATATATATATATATATATATATATATATATATATATATATATATATATATATATATATATATATATATATATATATATATATATATATAAATATGTTCTTTTGAAGAAGAGAGGATTTACAAAAATTCGAATGAAAAACACAAGTGTGAAGGAAAATACAACAGAGGAACCATACTATCTTGCGTATGGTTCCATAAACTAGTAATAGCTTGTCTGTTTATGTTGTGTTAGTGTCGTGTGTACATAAAGAGTACCAAAGATTTATGTGTTTAGCAGCTTCAATTCTCATCTTGCACTCCATGATTTCCAGACGAAGACAAGGGTTAAAGGAAGGGGGTTTGGGACAGGAATCTGTAACAATGGAAAAAGAAAACCAGCAGAAAAATATTTCAACAATCATGGCTGACTCTTATATGTCTAAACACACTAAAATATAAGAAAAGATTTTACATAGCAAGCAAGGCCATAAAAAGGACTAAGGAGATAATCAAAGTACATAACCTGCGATATTTCCTCTTTCGCGGAGATGTTCTTCCGTCGCAGTGTGAGTCTCCTGAAACATAATCACTTCCTTGTTCTTGCCTGCCAATTTTGAAGTATAATCTCGAAAAATCCCTTCAATATTCAAACTCAACAAAACAAATGCCTCTCTGTTTGACCGAGAGGGCCCCGATGGCTGGGTTCGGTCTTCTAAGTGATGCCGTTTATGATCTATAGATGTTCTAGTATCATTATGAACCCAATAATTTTGTTGACATCTCCCATATATTATTTCTTTATGGTTCTTGTTCAATTTAAAAAAAAAATTGAGAAAATTTTTTTTTTGGTCCGATATGGTTGTCTCAGAAGAACAGCTACTTTTAGAGGAAAAACTGAAATTTAAAACTTTAACACCCCGTAAAAATGAACAATTAAATTTTTAGATATTATCTTGTATTATCGTGATAGGAGATGTTGAGCTTACCCAATTGTCACTGTTCATGGCCTTCTAGAATGAAAGGTGAAAATTGCAAAAAAAATATTGTGTTTTGTTATTCTTTCAAAAATATGTTTAAAGGTCGTAGGATGAGATGAACAATTATTCCCAAATTTCATCAAAATATTCCAAATAGAGAAAAAGTTACAGGGGTGGCCCTAGTTTCAATTACACCCAGGATGCATTGTAATCAACTTGCAAATGCAAGCAGTATTCTATAATTCCTGAAGGATCCAATAAACCACAAGTTTGTCAACCAAGATCATCTCGAACAAACGGTCATAGTAACGACTGAAATGAAAATTTGTTGGGGAGAGACGAGAAATGGACAAGGGAGCTTTTGGAGTGTATACCAAGGGTAGATAAAAGAAGTATAGGCAGACCATCAACGCGATGGTTGGACCATATTAAAAATATTACTACCAATTGGTGTAAGCAACACAAAATAAAACAAAATGGAGACCTATTGGAAAGATTTATTTTGAACAATGGACATAAAATAATGATCATGACGTGTATATTTCATACTGAATACTAACTTACGACATCGTTATTCGAATAAATTCCAAGTTAACTATACTTCGAATCCCTTGAAACCTCACCATCTATAAATATTCTAGTGATTCTTCTCAGAAAAGGTTGCGTATGGAAGCAATTGTTTAATTGGTTAATATTCCATATTGAATTAGTTTTATTCAAATCTAATCGACTTTAACAATTCTTCTTTATCAGATATGGTAATATTGCAATTTTCATTAAAATATATTTACTTGAGAACCAGGTATACAAAATGATCCCATTTAAAATTTGATAAACTGATGAATATGCACATACGAGATGATTAATGAATATTCTATGCGGAAACTCACGATTTTGTCAATTTCAAGTTCAATGAAATAATCAAAGATAAAAAGAAATCGGTTTACTGACGATAGTTGAACGTGACAACGTCATAAGAAAATACTGATAGAATAGTTGCATTTTCAAAAGAAAATTTTGATTTTATTTGTTTGATAGATGTTTTGTATGGATATAGAGAAGAAGGTAAATGGAAATCACAATTGAATTGATCAAGTTACATTTATTTGTATGCATAAATACAATTATGTCAATTTTTATTTATTTTTTACAATGTACATAGTTTTTACAAGTATGAATGTGCTGTGAGCAATTGTTTTACAACTTTTATTTACAACTTTTAAACATGTGTGATATTTAACTTCTCACAATTTGTGTTTTTCAGACACGTTGTAATGATATGTGGAAGATTTGACATTCAAGTTTTAATTTTTGAAATCATAGCTACGCTCGATAGTTATTTCGATCGAACAGTAAAGGAATTGATTTTTTAATCATCGTGAAATAGTTCTATCAACTTATTGTTAAAGTTTTGTCAATTATAGCATAACCTACAATCGCTGCACTAGCGGACCGATGCTATCTATTTTAATGATGAAAGCAATAAATCAATGAACATATATTAAATATCGCAAGAATCATTACCTTTATAGCCGCAATTATTGTCGCTTTTAACAATTGACACAATATTCACTTTTCACTGCACTTCATACTTGACGAAAACATGTAACTGTATAATTGTATAGCAGCTGTCCACGCGGACACATCGCTCACTCAAGAAGGAGAGAAACAGATGTCGAACGCTGCCGAACGTGGAGGCCGATTGTGCCTCTTTGTCGCTCGTTCCGCGCTCTCGCTTGCACTTCAGGCATTAAATGGAACGCCTCAGAGCGAGGTAACTCTGCATGAGTCATGCTTTTCATGCGTGCAGCCGGCTCTATCTAATTATGAGACCTTGTCACTTCAAGAAACTATAAGTAATGTACTATTTTATGAGATGAATAAGAGCTAAATAAAGGGTGTTTCTTAAATACGCGGATCTACTAATCTGATTCCTCAGATTAAATGAGGAAGATTTTTCAAATTATTTCATTATTAAATTTTTTTTGGAGATATGAATGCTCGAGGTGGAAACATAAAACGTGGATGTTCTTCTTCGAAAACGATAGAAGCAATCAACTCGAGATTATCAGTATTTTTGTATTTTTATTTTAATTATGTGAGATATTAAGCATGCATGAAGTATTGACATGAAAGCCCTTGTGAAACTGAGGCCTTCTGCAATATTTCAAGCTCATTGCTTATTGCTGAAAAAATTAAAACACATTTAATGTATCCGCTCTTAGCAGCGATATCTTGAAAGAGAGGAAATAAAAACAAAAAGTTAGTTGACAAATCTTCCTCATCGTAACTGAAATCACCGCCTAAAGTACATCAACGTATGCCATGTATAATAGTTACTCATTTAGTATATATATATATATATATAGGGTGCGCCGGAAAAAACCGGACAATTTTTTCCGTTATAACTTTCGCAATTTTAGATCTAGATCATTCGTTCTTGCTTTGATATATTTCACATATTGATCATAAAAATATTTCAAGAATTGGTAGAAAAGTAGCGTTAAGAATTTTTTTCATTCTGAAATTCAGCTGAAATTGAAATATATTTTTCACCCCATGGCGTTGGCACTCCTGAAGACAAGCAACCATTTTTTACTAAAACCAACCTGAAATTCGAGTTCAGTTCGAATTCAAAATGGCCGACAAATATTAATAATATATAATAATATTTTTCATTCTGATTTTCAACTGCAATAAAAATATTTTATTCACCTCATGGCGTTGGCGCTCCTGAAGTTGTTGTGTTTTTCATGAATGTTCTGAGAAGACAAAGAACCATATTTTACCAAAACCAACCTAAAATTTGATTTTCGTTCGAATTCAGAATGGCCGACTTCCTCGAATATTAACAATTTTCCCCGCGCATTAAAAAAGTTTTCGCGGTCGTAATGAATCAACTGTGCAATTAAATCACTAGATTGAACCTTTCCCATCATTTTGAGGGGTCCAACTCGAATATTGATTAAGAATTGTGCCAATTGTCGTCAATAACGTTTCTCTTTTCCGCCATCATATGCACCTCCCATTGTGAAACCTCTGAACATAGACTGCATGCATTAACTCTATGATAAACAAAAAATAATTAAATGTCATCGCGTTTTGAATGACATCTGGTTTGAACTCGAATTTTATCTTGGCGTAGCTCGTTTTAGACGTTTGAAATTGTTAACAATGGTTTTACCAAATGAGGATAAGCGTTCCATTGAATGTTTATTTGTGCGTGGCTATACTGCTAGGCTAATATTACGCCAATTTCCAGCTCCTAATTACAGAAGAAATACAATCTATAATCTTGAGGAAAAGGTGCAGCATCACCTCTACATTTTTTGTATTACAAACTCAATTGACAATTTCAGGATAACATTCAGCGAATTTCTGCATTAGCAGTCAGCCCTATCAGAACACCAGAAACCAGCCTCACTATTTCCCAAATGTCTCAAAGATGCCAAATCTCAAAAACCTTTGTGAGAAGAATGATAAGACACGATTTGGGTCTTAAGTATTTTCGGAGGCACTATAATTTTCAATAGACTCAAGCCGTCAAAGAGCGCAGATTCGAGAGATGCAGGAATTTATTGAATAGATTTAGAACACGTAGACAAATTGAAAATATCTGCTTCACAGACGAAAAATATTGAGGTGTTGCCCCACCAAAAAACAGCCAGAATGACAGAATTTGTGTTCCGACGAATGAAATCAAGAGGAATTGGTTTGCAGAGGGAAAGGCATACATTTTCCAGGCATGTAATGGTATCTGCCGGTATTTCGAGGAACTTTAAATCAAATATCATTTTTATAACAAGTCATAAGATTAGATTCGGAAAATTATTGTCACATAATTCTCGATCAGATGTTACCGACTATTGAGGCGTCAACTCCGCAGTTCACTTTCATGTAGGAGAACGATTGCTGTTTCTTGTATGACATGAATAAGTATAGTTGCCACCAGCTGAAAATGAACAGTTGAGAAATTGAGTAGCTTTTTGGATGATTTTTATTTGTTCAAATCTTCTTTGGAATTCTACAATTTTTTCCATATTCTTCTGACAACGTTTGTCAAAGAAATGAACAACCAGTACTATATCACACAAAACCGCTACTTACTCTCAACTGGCCGTCAGTGTACAGGGTGTCCCAACTTAGATGTGTCTAAAGGAAATATATTTCAATTAATTTAAGGATGGAGCCAGATGTCATACCAGTCACTATACTATGGATTATCTACGACAACGCGTAAACGATATCATCAAACCAGAACAATGGCCCCCAAATAGTCCCGATCTTAATCCATGCGACTATTTTCTGTGGGGTCATTTGAAAGAAATGGTGTATAAAAATGGTATTATTTTCAATAATTGTAAGGAAATGAGGAAAAAATTCAAAAATGTTGAAACAATATGGATTAAGAAGTAATTTCGAGATCCATAGAGAGCAGGAGAAGACGGGTACACAAAGTTGTCGATGCCAATGGAGATCATATTCCATTTTGAGTACTTGATTCTTTTTGTTGAATGATTTTACTCATGTAAAAATCATGTCGTATTATTATTCTCGCAGATGTTTTTATCAGTTGGCATCTCTGAATCTCTGAGATATTTGGGAAACAGTCAGCCTGATCTTCATCCTAATGACCCTGTTGTCTGAAATTTTTCCTCAAGATCATAAGTTGTACTTTTTTTGTAATTAGGGGCTGGAAATTGGCGTAATATCTATAATAATAGCCACGCACAAATAAACATTCAATGAAACGCTTATTAAAACCATTGTTAACAATTTCAAATGTCAAAAACAGGCAACACCAAGATAAAATTCGAGTTCAAACAAGATGTCGTCCAAAACTCGATGACATTTCATTATTTTTTTATGCAGCTAATGCATTCAGTTCATGTTCAGAGGTTTCACAGCGGGAGGTTCATGTGATGGTGGAAAAGAGAAACATTATTGACGACAATTGGCACAATTCTGAATCAATATTCGAGTTCGACTCCTCAAAATAATGGGATAGGTTCAATCTAGTGATTGAATTACGCAGTTGATTCATGACAACCGCGAAAAATTCTTTAATGCTCGGGGAAAATTGTTAATATTCGAGGAAGTCGGCCATTCTGAATTCGAACGAAAATCAAATTTTAGGTTGGTTTTGGTAAAATATGGTTCTTTGTCTTCTTAGAACATTCATGAAAAACACAACAACTTCAGGAGTGCCAACGCCATGAGGTGAATAAAATATTTTTATTTCAGTTGAAAATCAGAATGAAAAAAATTCTTCACGCTACTTTTTACCAATTCTTTGAATATTTTTAAGATCAATATGTCAAATTGTTCAGAAAAGACTGAATCATCGACTGAATGTCCTATTTGAATTTTTAAGTGAAAAAAAACGTTCCAGAGATCTTGAAATATTGCCCATTTTCGAATTAGTCAGCCATATTGGATTTCACCGGAACTGAAAGTTTGATACAATTCCTGAAAAAATTAGTCATTTGACTTTCCAATGAAGCAAGAACGAATGATTTAGCTCTAAAATTGCGAAAGTTATAACGGAAAAAAATTATTCAGTTTTCTTTGGGACACCCTATAGACCTGCATTTCTAATTAATAAGAATAAAAGGTCAATGAATATAATAATAAAATACGAAGGCATGGCAAATAGTTCACAAATAAAATGGAAAGCATTATATCATTGATGATAGTTTCAACTTATTCCATATCTTTTGCCTTCTTTTGGGCATTGAAAGATTCCACTCTTGCTCATCATCATTGCCGAATTGAACAAAAAATTTAATTCGCTAGGATATCAAGATTTCCTGAATCCACTTCACTCTGCTACTATTTTCGGGATAACTCTTACTATAATAAATAATTGCATCAATTATTGGAAATAATTGGGTCATAATATGTTACCTGAAATTTTAAAATTAATTAGGCTGGAAAAAGTTGGTGAGAGCTGGAAGATAATTGAAGTAAATATTAAATATTTAAATGAATCACAAAATGTTGAATGTAATAACAAACCTTAACATTTCTTTCTGAATCATATTGGTATACCATCATTAATTCTATTCCGTACTTTCAACCAGCCATAAAGGAAAATAATATTTCTTCGAAAATATATACTAATGATTCTGATATTCCCATGAAATAACTTGGTAAACAACCTAACTACTCACGTCATTTGTGTACTAGCTTAATTGTTGTTGCCGTATACAGGTTATTGTCCATTAATTTGTTTCTCATACATTTTTTGCAGTGCTTCAGAAAGAAAACTGAATATATAGACGATTCCAAATAAAATTCCGTTCATACTAATCATGAATTTTCTACTGGCCCTGTATGTAATTTTAAGCAGAATTTGTTATTATTTGGTTTATCCGTTTCTTCTGCGTTCTTCCGAAAATCAAAGAAGAAGTGTTCCACCGTCCCCTGATAAATTGTTGCAAGTGAGCGCTTCCACATTATCAGAGTTAATAAGGAGGAAAAAAGTAAGTAGTTCAGTGTAAGAAAACTAAAATTTTCAAATCAGTTCATCAATTTTCTTAATTCCCGATAGTTTCGTCATTCATCAAATGTCCAAAGTGCATGAACATTGATTTATAACTCGAAGGAAAATATTTTAAGTTCGTAGAACTTTTATTATACGTTAAAGTTTTTCCATAAGTTTCATTAGTTCCACAAAGTTCTAAATTTTGTAATAATAACATTAAAGTAAGTTTTTTCGAAGTTTGCAAAATACCCATCGACTGCTACAATTCATTCGGCGAGGCATCCTTCCCTCTGAACCAAATTCTCCAATTTGGAAACTAGGAGAAATTTCACGCGGCAAAATCTGCAGAATATCGTGGATGAGAAACCACTTCGAAGCATAATTCATATAATTTTGCCATTGATGAGTGTAATCACGCTTACTCCAAACGATCATACTACACCTCAATAAAGTTTCACTACTGATGATAAGAAATTAAACTATGTATTATACTATTACAAGAGTTCATTGATATTCAGGATTGCAATTTCGGTCACTCATAAGTGCTATGGCGACTAGCACTTACATACTTAGGGGTCACCTTACTGTAGGGGACACTAATTCGACAGCTTCTACGGCAAAGATGTTGAAAGTGTCAAGTTAGATATCCCCTAGATTTAGGGAGTGTTGGTGCAAGCAACCAATATTATAAACTTAACCGTGGGGATAATATATCTGACATGCAGTTTTGGTAGATGTAGTAACTTCTTCTTTCAAATTCTTCTATATTAAATTCTTCATCAGACTCTTCTTCTACAGCATTTAAAGTGATATCAGTTTCATCCAAAGTTTTGCCTCTGTACTTTGTTGGTTCTCCACGTTCATTCGGAAGGAGTAATTTGGAAACTTTTGCTGTTTGATATACATCATTAGGTAGCCTGTAGAAAGCTTTGTGAATATTACAAAATTTTTCGTAACAAGCTGAAAATTATATTATACACTAAATCTTTTGAAATTATCTTGAGACGCAAGCATGGCTCATCCTTCAAAGGAGGAGGCCTTGTCACGGCATTGAAAATGCACACAAAATTTCATCTCAAACAAATCTCGATTCTTTGACTATTTTCGGCCTTTCAAAGGTGTTTCTTTTCTACTCCCTCATCTCTATAATTCTTTGTCGGTTCAAAATTAAGAAAGTTTCAAAACGTTCAGAGCGAAATTCAATGCAAATAAATATTGTGTGTTAGATGACATTTGCTCATCACCTAGTTTCCGAAAAATTCCTGAATTGATGTTGAACCATTCTATCTTTTTCACCCCTCTGTATATCCCGAATCCCACGCTGAGGGGTGCAACTTTTTACCTGTGATTAAGAGGATACCAAACGAGTAGGCACCAAGAACTGTTTTTTCAGATTTTCAATCTTAGAGTTCACATATTTTACGCAGGATTCAAAAACAGGTAGGAACAAATCTCATGGGTCTTCTGTTTACAGTAGAGATGAGATAATTGCTGAGGCTGTAGAAAAATTTGAGTTTAAAGGATAATTTGTTCGATTGAGAGATATCTGAAATATATGCGACATTTTGTCGCTCAAATTGTAATCTGATTGATGCTCTTCGTATCTAGTTTTCAATAAACGTCCTGCCTTACCTATATAAACGCCTTCACAATCCATACAGGACCACTTGTGACCTTCAGTATTGTCAATCAATCTATTAAAAAATTCTTGGAACAGTTCCATGTGGGTTTTACAAACTTCTTTTTTATGCTGTTTTGAAATGATATTTGCATTTTTCGCTGATATATGTTAATGAAATGTATTTATCGGTATTAGTTGATTTTATACGTGGGTAAATATTATGATGTTTTTATCCACGTATAGAATCAACTAATAGAGATAAATATATTTCATTAAAATGTTTTAGCCCTATCAATGAAAAACTAAAAATTTCATTTCCAAACAGCATAAAAGAGTAGCTTTCGAAACCAACATGAAACTCTCCCAAGAATTTTTCAATAGTAGAGATGAAACTAATAGACTTGACTATACTGAAGTTCACAAGTTGTCCTGTATGGATTATGGAGGCGTTCATATAGGTCTGACTGGTCGTTTATTCAAAACTAGATACGAAGAGCATCAATCAGATTACAACAACCAGAGAACCAAACAAACTCACCATAGAGATAATCTTCTAAACCACCAGAATGGCCCAGCTTATTCGTCTATATTTGATATCTTCAAATGATAACTGTTTTTAACATAATTCGTTTCTTACATTTTTCTTCCACCCTTATTAATTTGTATCTACCTATTTAGGTATGTATGTACAGTATGTCCCATTTTGGGGGTGCCACCAGGAGCATCTCTGTTATTATTTAAGATAGAGAGATGGGGTTTTCACGACCCTTGGCTACTTTTTCGAGACAAATTCATAGAGCTAATCAGAATTATTCTAACTTCAGTGGTTTTTGAGTTATTCGCGAATCTTGAAAATTTCCGGATTTCTTTTTTTCTCGATATCTCGATTCTTATAGAAGATAATTGAAATCTGTTTTTACGTTTCTGAAACGGTTTCCTGAGTAGATTCCAGGGACGTACTCGAAGTTTTTTTTTTCATTAATTATGACAGATATGACATAAAGTTACATTTTTTTAAATACGAACATAGTTTATTTTTGGCATATTCCGATTGCCGTATTTTTTTCCTTTTCAAAAATATATAACATGATGACAAAATTTCCACCCAATTTGAAGAAAATAACGGAATAACCTAACCTAACCTAATGGCTGGGCGAAGGAACATACGTGAGCGGACGAACCATAGAACATTTGTAGTTATTCGATGAAAACGATCAAAACAATGCAAAATCTTCTTGACCGAAATAATGGAGCTAGGCTGCTCCTAAGATTCCATCGTTATTTATGACATCCGCAATTTCCGCTTTTTATTTTATTTTTGAGATTGTCGTTTAGTTTCTAGAGTTCTCTGAGAAATGCCTACATGAGAATAATAATAGGCACCTAATAATTTACTCAAATTTACTTCTCATAATGATTTACATATATTGCTCGAACTGATTTCCATCATGTTGTAAACATAAAGTGCATCTTCGGATTATATCTTCTATGGCCCTAGTCAAATGTAGCGAGGATCTCCTCAGATCTTCGAATGCTTCATTTGTTGCAGTCTTCAATTGATCGTAATTGGCGTATTGCCTCCTATATATCTTATTTTTAAATAACCCCAAAGAAAAAATCTAAAACGGATAGGTCAGGAGACCTAGGTGGCCATTGAATTGGGCCATTGGTACCGATCTATTTATTTTCAAAATTTAAATCCAAGTAGTTCCTCACCACGGCCGAATTATGAAAGGAGCACCGTCTTGTTGGAAGTAATATGTGTTGAATTGAGCAAGAGGAATGTCATCTTGCAGTTGTGGCAGACAAATATTTAAAATTTCGAGATATCTCTGTGCATTCAAGTTGCCATCAAAGATATAGTAGGCTAATTTGTTGCCCATTACGAAACACGACACATTGAAACCGAACCTCCCCTGCTGCCGTCGAGCTACTGTTTCGTGTTGGTTTTCGTTTGCCCAGAATCTATTCGTATGGCGATTAAAGATTCCGGCACTGCTGATTCTTGACTCATCAGACCAAATGATATGTCGCCCAAAACGAGCTTCACCTCTGATTCTCCCTAAATACCAATTGCAGATCGCCGTTCTCCTCTCTGCATCCCCGGCATTGAGATGATGAATTATTTTATGTTTATAGGGATGATATTTATACTTTCTCAAAATTCTTTGGGCTCTGCTTTTTGACACACCCACTTCGCTCTCAATTTGCCGACACGATGTAGAATGGTTAGCCTCAACAGCTGCTAACACGTCAAGTTCATTATCACCTCTATTCCGTTTATTGTAGTTTTTACTTCTTGGTTTCTCGAACGAATCATAATTGGAAAGATTTGCTTCCATTTTGGCGAAGAACTTCCTGTTTGGTTGAATTCTTTGAGGAAATCTATTGGAGAGTGTCAGTCAGGTATTTAATATTGATTAGAATTACTACTTCCATTTCCATTGCCGCACTTACCTATTCAAATATTCTTCTGATGCACGGACTGCGTTACAGTGACACTGAAAGTAAACCTTCAGCATATCAGTTTTTTCGAAATTTTCGTATCTTCTATTTTGTTCCATAGTGTGAATTGCAGAAATTAACTAAACAATCCAAATTATTATTATTCATTATCTGTGGATATATTGGCTTCGTGTCTATTTGAATTCGTAAAATTAGTGTTCGTTGTTGAATTTGGATTGTTTAGTTAATTTCTGCAATTCACACTATGGAACAAAATAGAAGATACGAAAATTTCGAAAACTGATATGCTGAAGGTCTACTTTCAGTGTCACTGTAACGCAGTCCGTGCATCAGAAGAATATTTGAATAGGTAAGTGCGACAATGGAAATGGAAGTAGTAATTCTAATCAAAAAAAAACTTCGAGTACGTCACTGGAATCTACTCAGGAAACCGTTTTAGAAACGTAAAAACAGATTTCAATTATCTTCTATAAGAACCGAGATATCGGGAAAAAAAGAAATCCGGAAATTTTCAAGATTCGCGAATAACTCAAAAACCACTGAAGTTAAAATAATTCTGATTAGCTCTATGAATTTGTCTCGAAAAAGTAGCCAAGGGTCGTGTAAACCCCATCTCTCTATCTTAAATAATAACAGAGATGCTCCTGGTGGCACCCCCAAAATGGGACATACTGTACTTCACTACTGACTAAAAATTTGACCTTATGGAGCTTTACTTTCATTGATGTGTAACCAAATCGAAAGTGACTCCGTATCATAGAAGTTCACCAAATTCAACAGAGAGCCATTATATTATGTTTAAAATGAACTGGATTTGTCGATTTGTTGGTTGGATCAGTATTTTCCTGTAGAAGTTATACAACGGATAAAAATATCGAGGAAAGAGTATTCTAAATCTCGAATGGGGAATCGTTGCTTAAGGAAACTTACCTACAGCATCAAGAACATCAGCGTACGTGTAAAGTAGTAGAAGCTTCCAAGGACAGTCGGTAGATTGAAGAAGATATGTCTCGTTCTGGATCACGTTCGACGTCTTTAAATGACGGAAATATTGCAAAAAAATGCTGGTTCTCAAAAGTTGTCACGCCACTTATATGAGAGATGAAAGGAGAGCTCGATATATGTAGTCAGTTCGTTGGACTATGATGGTGTTATTAGGCGAGAAATTTCCTCTCGTTAGACTCATCTCCATAAGCTGTTCTATGAATAACTATCTTCAGATCTGTTGACTCATGGAAATTTTGATGCTACATGTATGTAGTTCAATATTTTTTCCATATTCGAGATCTGATTCACCATGACTTCAATTCAAAAGGACGAATGGTTAATAAGGATCATTATTTTGCCGTAATATAATAATAAAGCGTTTTTTCCGGAAATTGATGAAGAGCGGCAGAAAAATAAAAATTCAAATTCATGGATTTTGAACGATGTTAATGACTTATCACCTGTCGCTTCGAATTTTATGGAATTCAAGATTTGAAATGGCCTATGCTATCCACCTACCATTATATAAACCAGATTTAATTCGGTGTAACATTTTCCTACTCATGTAAACTAAAATGGCCTCTATCTTCAAATCGATGAGGGCATAAAATAAAATTCGTTTAGGTGACAGGTGAAGTTAATTAAATTTTTTGCATTTAATTTATGAATTTGAGGTGCCGAAACGTGAAATTCAAGAAAGAAAACAAGTTTCAAACGCACCAGTTACAGAAGCCATGCAAAGAAATCAAAAACCATTTAGTATTTCCGATGAAAACGATTCGATTGTTAATATGATTGAAATACTGAAATCGAAGCAAATGAAAATATTTCGAAGGAGTTATTGAATACAACTCTATTTTAATACTCTTTCTTTGTGAAAAGAGTAATGTATTCCATACTTTCGTTCCTACGATAGTATTATCTCAAAAAGACTGTTGTTGTATCATTTTCCGGTTGAC
This sequence comes from Cryptolaemus montrouzieri, assembly GCA_013387265.2. Taxonomy (NCBI): domain Eukaryota; kingdom Metazoa; phylum Arthropoda; class Insecta; order Coleoptera; family Coccinellidae; genus Cryptolaemus; species Cryptolaemus montrouzieri. The sequence goes on from JABFTP020000103.1 coordinate 37,449,661, forward strand.
CGATAAGATGAACTATGTATTTCGTATAACATCACAGAAAAATATTTCAGCAAGCTACAGAATTGGTTTTGTACGAATTTTTATAACTTGTGATCTGTCCCAGAAACAACATGTAATTGAAAATTTAATGCCAGTTCCTCTTGAAATTTTATTTGAATATTCACGTTACTGATTGTACAAATAGTTCATTGATTCAGCCATTGCTATGTGATAATTAATCATGATGATAATAATAAATTAAACTATGTATTATACTATCACGAGAGACTTATTGAGAATTAGGTCCATCTTCAGCGGGCAAGTATCGAACTACATGACAATACATACATACATACATGAACAGGTATACCGGGTGTTACATAATAGTATCTCACGACTTGAGGTGGTGAATCTGCGTGCTATTTTAAGAAAAAAGTTCATATTAACATAGGTCCGCAAAAATTTCGTTACGGAACTACAGGATGTTGAAATTTCCGGAAAAAATTGGTTTTTTCTTCAAAACTCCTGCAATTTTCGAGATATTCAGCCCAAATTTGGAATGCAAGCTATTTTTTACAACCTCCATCATTAATACTCACCTAAATTTCAACTAGAATCCAAAAGGTGTTTTCTTTTCCGGAGCCATGTCTTCTTTTGCCCTTTCAAACTTTTTGCAGTACGCCACTGATCAGCGTACAATCAATTTTCGTCATCTTCGTTCAATTTAGAAACTTATTTGACACTTGTAATTTTTTTGGTATCTCCAACCGTTCCCGAACAAAAAATTATTAAACGATTGTATGCATTCGCTGAATTGAAAGCACTTTTAATTAAAAAAATGACTAGTAGGCTTTGATTTTTTGCATTTATTCATTTATTTTGACAGTTGCTAAAGTTGAACCAGTGTCTACTCGAATTGTTTTTTGAATTATCGATTAGTTTTAAGACGTTTGAAGTTATTGCTGTAAGAAAAAATGGCTACTTAAACAAACGCCGAATTGGCTGATATCCATTACATGTACGGTCTGGCCGACGGAAACACAACAGGCTAGGCGATTATATCAGGTGGGCTTTCCGAGTCGAGTAACACCAGACAGGCGAACATTTTCAAATATTCACAGAAGGTTGAGGAAAACTGTTACTTTTACTACAAATAACCATTTAAAAGGTGCAACTCAAACTATGAGAACTCCAGATATTGAGGAAGCAGTTTTTAATTGTATTGATTTGAATCGTCATGTGAGTACAAGAAAAATATTGGAAATCAGTTGAATATTTCACATGTTCTAGTTTGTAGGATTCTCCACGACTTTTTATTGTATCCGTTTCATATTCAACTCGTCCAAACTCTACTTCCTCGAGATTTTTCTTCAAGACGAATTTCTGCCGATGGTTCTTAGATGAAATTAGAGAAAATCCTCATTTTGATAGTGAAATAATGTTCACAGCTAACTTTTCGCGGACTGCTATCACAAATTTTTAGAATAATCTTTATAGGGCTGAGGAGAACCCCGATTTGATTGAAGAATCTCATCATCAAAAACAATTCTCACTAAATATTCGGGTCGAAATAATTGGAAATCATTTCATTGGGCCATTTTTTTGCCTAACAGACTAAACGATCCCGTTTATCGGAAATTTCTTGATGAGGAGTTACCTTTATACTCGAGGATGTGCCACTTTTGATGAGAAACATAATGTGGTTCATGCAGGACAAGATACCAGCACATTTCAGTGGAGAAGCTAAGGAATTTTTGAATAATACATTCAACAACTGATGGATAGGTCGGGGGGGGCAGAACGATGGCCTCCTAGATCCCCAGACTTTAATAGTTTAGACTCTTTCTTATGGGGATATCTCAAAAGTTAGCTCATACCACTTCAGTGAACACTGTAGAAGAATTGAGGAATCGAATAATAATCTCTTGTGACACGATACAAAAAACCCCAGGAATATTTCAAAGAGTGCGTGATAATATGTGAAGAATGACAGAGGCCTGTATTCTTGCAGGTGGAGGACACTTCCTGCAATTTATTTAGTTTTTAATTGTTTTTCTTTAGTTTGATATTGAATAAGTATAAGTTAAGTCTCAGAATACGAGCTATCAAAATAAAAGCAAATTTTGGGCATACCTATCGAGTATTTCTCTATTCTATTCTATTATTTTTTTTATTTAGCAAATAACATACAATTCAAATAATTCAAATTCAATAATTTTTCACTATAAAACGGTTGGAGATACGAAAAAATTACAGGTGACAAAAAAGTTTCTAAATTGAACGAAGATGATTAAAATTGATTGTACGCTGATCAGTGGCGTACTGCAAAAAAGTTTGAAAGGGCAAAAGGAGACATGGCCTCAGAAAAGAAAACACCTTGTGAATTCCAGTTGAAATCTAGGACTTCTAATGATGGAGGCTGTAAAAAATAGCTTGCATTCCAAATTTGGGCTGAATATCTCGAAAACTGCAGGAGTTTTGAATAAAAAATCAATTTCTCCAGAAATTTCAACACCCTGCAGCTCCGTAACAAAGCTTTTGCGGACCCATGTTTATATGAACTTTCTTTGTTAAGATTACACGTTGATTTACCTCCTCAAGTTGTGACATACTATTATGTAACACCCTGTAGAATGCCAGCTTTTCAGCATATGAAAATTCTTTCTTTGTGCCATCTTTTAGTGTGCGATTGACAGTAACCGCATTCGTAGAAAAGTAGTTACTTATAGCCAGTAGGCCTTTCGTATCTTGCCATCGAGTGCCACTAGTATTCACTCTGACTCGCTTTCTCCGCGTTAAAGAGATTTGGAGAATTTTGGTACATTCTTTCTGTTTTCATTATGGTTCCAACCGCAGGAAAGGAAATGGTATTCTACAAATTCACCGAGGTGAAAAATCTTTCGAAACATAAGGTCACATCATTACCCCTTATAGTATAAGCAAGTTTTTTGACAGTTCTCTATCCTACGCCAGCTTCTTTATTGTCATTTTCCCTACTACCGTCTCTGCCCGTGTTCATATTTAGGTCGTAAACATATCCAGATGCCGCTTCAAATTTTTATTCCACGTTTTATGGGTTCCATAGTGAGGTCATTGCAGACTTCCCTTTGAAATTCGCCATAGATTCCTCTATGCTTTGATGTGCTGCTTTTGTACGATATTTAGGGAATGTGTATTTTATACAGTTTACAACTTTTTCCACCTAGTAGGCTTTTCCGGAATTTTAGGACTTTTGTGGATTATTGAAGTACATTTTGGACAGGAGCAGTTTGCACCGATCTCTTGATATCGCTTTTTTTATTGTAGAATTACCTAGAGATGCATTCTTTGACCGATATAAGTTGAAAGAAGGAACCTCATTATAAGACATTATCAGGAAACATCCCAAAGTGACCATAATTTCATGATAGTCAGTAGTTTGCCTTTTTTAGCTGAAGTTTTTTCTATCTGCTTCTATCGCAAATTTGTACAATCAGCTGTAAACATTAGAAGAATTTTTGGGAAAAGTTTCGAAAAATATCTACTTCCTAACTGTCTCTGGATAAGGTTGTTTCAGTTGTTCTTTCATCAGAAACACAGCGTCGTGGGATAGCCATTAGCCCAGATCAGGTGGCTTACCATTTAGTAGCCACATCTAGAGCATCGAGAGATAAAGCCCATACCATCCGAGTGAAGCGGGAACAGATAATCTTGAAGAATGAAGCTTTATCAACAGAACACTCACGCCCGTTTTCCAGTGAAGATATTTCAGCATCTCTTAAAGACGTCAAGCTGGGCAACGCTCCAGGGTTTGACGACATACATCCTGAGCTCTTGGTGAATTATGGCATATATGTTAGAGTTTGGTTAGCTCGTTTTCTTACTGACATCATGCAGTCTGGCAGCGTTCCTCAAGAAATCGAGAGCACTAAGATGATAGCCATACTTAAACCAGGCAAGCCTGCCGACTGCCCAAAGAGCTACAGACCAATCGCCTTGCTGTCTGCGGTCAGACTGCTCGAGCTGATTGCAGTGGAGCAAGCGGGATTCATACCAGGTCGAAGTTTCGCAGACCGAGTCCTATCACTTTCCACTTTCATTGAGGCTGAGTTACACAGAAAACTTAAAACCTCTGCTACATTTTTTGACTTGTCGGCTGCTTACGATACCGTATGAAAAGAGGGTATGATTTACAAGTTCCTACGTGCAATTCCTTGTTCATTGACAGCACGCCTGCGGGATCGGGTGTTTCGAGTAGTCATGTAAACTGATATAAGCTCTCAGAGAAAACTGGAAAATGAGCTTCCACAGGGATCAGCGCTTGCTCCACTTCTCTTTAGTCTGTATATCGCGGATATGCCAGATACGAGATCCAAGAAGTTCGGTTACGCTGAAGATTGGGCTCTCGCCATGAGGTGTACATCACTCGTACAGTTTGAAGAAATTCTTACAACGGATCTCGAGATTGTTGGAAAATATGTTAAAAGGTGGAGACTCCAACCTAATGCCTCCAAGACAGAGGTGACCTGTTTCCACCTGAATAACAAACTCACTGGAAAAGAACTCACCATCCGCTTCGAAGGAACAATACTCACCCACAACAAAGCACCAGAGTACCTGGGCATTACTCTCGATAGGACTTTGTATTTCAAGGAGTATCTGTCAAACACTGCGGAAAAGCTAAAAACAAGAAACAATGTTCTCCAAAAACTATATGACATCTCCTGGGGAGCATCAGCATCTACCCTCCGCTCCTCTGCTCTGGGTCTTGCTTTCTTCACTGCCGAGTATTGTGCCTCAGCCTGGCTAAATAGTCCACATTTAAGGAAGGTGGATTCTCAACTTAATTATTCTATGAGAATGATTGCAGGCGTAATCAAATCCACTTCCATGAAATGGCTTCCAATACTAAGCCATATTCCACCTCCTCATTTGCGTAGAACACATGCTCTCGTACGCGAGTACGAGAAGATAATAAATAATACAGATATACCTATCCTCCAAGATATTGCAGAAGCCAATAACAATCGACTTCGGTCAAGAAAGCTACCAACAAGATCAGCTAGGGAGGCTGTACACGTGGGATTTGATATTAGTAGAGCTTGGACCCAGGAATGGACTGCACATCAAATTAATAACATGACCTGCATAACTGAAACGCCACCAGGTTTTGATCTTCCCTGTAAAACTTGGTCCAAACTCAAAAGAATCAAAACTGGGCATAGCAGGTGCGCATATTTTCTGCACAAATGGGGCAAACTACCGTCTGCCCAGTGTGATTGTGGGAAAATTCAGACGATTGGACATATAGTCGAGGAATGCCCAACAAGATATTATAGTGGTAATCCTTTAGACTTTCTGTTGACAACTAACAGATCGATAGAATATATCAATGGACTTGATGTTTGTTTGTAACCTCCGAAGTATGTTATATATACCCTTACATGTTTATGTTTATAAGTGCATTTTCTTTTTTCTATTAATTTGGTTCTATGAGTGTGTTTTGACATACGATAAATAAATAGGAACAATAAATCGGGGAACGAAAGTATCATTGTTATTTTGAAACCACAAGTCAGCAGTTTTATTTTGGTCTGTTTTTCATCATCGGATTGTGAATGTCTCCTAAGAATTGAGAAACTTTTACTGAAGGATGCAATAACTTAGGCTTATTATCACAAAATTCCTTGAATGTAATAAAGGTTGTTGGGGACCTTTTCGCAAAAGGTATCCTACCACATAATAGGTAACGTATTTGTCAGTTATAGGAGTTGCTGGATTTACAAAGATCTCATTATATTCTTCAAAAACAGAAGGTTCTGAATCCTCAGAATCAGTGAGTATTTTCTGTGAGTTAGTTTGCAAAAAAAAAGGACAAAACAGTACCGTAACGAAAAATACAAGAGAATTTCTAAACTTGAGTCCAAGACACCACCAACGGAGACACCTGAAAAGAAAATGATTTTGGAAGCACAAACCGCAAAAATAAAAGGGTTTAGCGGGAAAACTTTGACATTGACAGATATTTGACAATTCATTTATCGGCGATTGAAGTTTGATCGACAGAGTTTGACACTTGACGTGGTTAAATTAGTGCTATCTATATCTATTATGGGAGTACTAGATAGATAGGTGAAGGGTCGTGAGGGGGTGTTGAATGTTTTGGTCGGTAACTCGGCCTTCTTAATAGGGTCTGTTCTGTGGGTATAAAGAACTAGATTTAATAGTGGGGGTATTTATTTGCATACGCAAACACACGAAAACTACCCGATGTCCGAAGCCACCCGCAGTGTCCGAAGTGACTCCATTCTATGGTACCATTCCTTATAACTTTTGCAATTTTGAATGTGCTTTTATACGCTTCCGGCTCATTTTTCTGAACATCCTTTAGACTTTCTGTTGACAACTAACAGATCGATAGAATATATCAATGGACTTGATGTTTGTTTGTAACCTCCGAAGTATGTTATATATACCCTTACATGTTTATGTTTATAAGTGCATTTTCTTTTTTCTATTAATTTGGTTCTATGAGTGTGTTTTGACATACGATAAATAAATAGGAACAATAAATCGGGGAACGAAAGTATCATTGTTATTTTGAAACCACAAGTCAGCAGTTTTTATTTTGGTCTGTTTTTCATCATCGGATTGTGAATGTCTCCTAAGAATTGAGAAACTTTTACTGAAGGATGCAATAACTTAGGCTTATTATCACAAAATTCCTTGAATGTAATAAAGGTTGTTGGGGACCTTTTCGCAAAAGGTATCCTACCACATAATAGGTAACGTATTTGTCAGTTATAGGAGTTGCTGGATTTACAAAGATCTCATTATATTCTTCAAAACAGAAGGTTCTGAATCCTCAGAATCAGTGAGTATTTTCTGTGAGTTAGTTTGCAAAAAAAAAGGACAAAACAGTACCGTAACGAAAAATACAAGAGAATTTCTAAACTTGAGTCCAAGACACCACCAACGGAGACACCTGAAAAGAAAATGATTTTGGAAGCACAAACCGCAAAAATAAAAGGGTTTAGCGGGAAAACTTTGACATTGACAGATATTTGACAATTCATTTATCGGCGATTGAAGTTTGATCGACAGAGTTTGACACTTGACGTGGTTAAATTAGTGCTATCTATATCTATTATGGGAGTACTAGATAGATAGGTGAAGGGTCGTGAGGGGGTGTTGAATGTTTTGGTCGGTAACTCGGCCTTCTTAATAGGGTCTGTTCTGTGGGTATAAAGAACTAGATTTAATAGTGGGGGTATTTATTTGCATACGCAAACACACGAAAACTACCCGATGTCCGAAGCCACCCGCAGTGTCCGAAGTGACTCCATTCTATGGTACCATTCCTTATAACTTTTGCAATTTTGAATGTGCTTTTATACGCTTCCGGCTCATTTTTCTGAACATTTCAGTGAGGCATCACACATATTTTCAGGAGCAGTATCACTTTTCTTCACCACTTTTATCTTGTTGACTAGGCTGTAATAATATTTTTGACAATTCAATATTTCGTAGATAACTAGTGAAGAACTTGTAAGAGCATACATCAGGAGAATAAAAGAAGTAAATCATTTAATAAATGCAGTTGTTGAGGAAAGATTCGGAAAAGCTTTAAAGGAGGCCAAATACGTGGACGAATATTTGAGAACGACATCTCTCACGAAGACCGAATTGGAAACGATAAAACCATTACTGGGAGTTCCAGTTACGATCAAAGAAAGTTGCATGCTCTCAGGTAATTTCAAAGATGGGATCTATCTGATCCACTTGATAATTACTATTATTGAAATAGGTACATATTATGTAAGGATATAACGATCGAAGAGTTAAATGTTTAAACAATATTTTATTTAATGTTGCGAAATCGGTTTACTTACTCTGCTGCAGCAATGCTAATAATTTATTTGTGGATATTTCTTGATTCTTTATTATGCACACATCCAAAGTTATATGGAATCACTCGGCATTTCACATTATTGATTATTTTAATCATGGATCTTTGACTACTTGTGAAAAATGAATTTTTGTGGTAAAAAACTAGATAGTATGATAAGAAATGTTGAATTATCACCACATGTTCGGTATATTGTACTCAGTCATAACTGAGATTTGTAACTGTGAATTTCAAAATTTAAAAAAGCTTATAATCATAATTTAAAATGCCTTACGTTGGATTGTTCGATGTGCAAAGAGATTGAATAATTGCTCTCGTTGAATAAGGGGGGACACAGAGGGATATAGCGGCCACAATGGGGGTATTAAGGGAGAGGGGATTTCAAAAACCTACGCCCGATACGTGGAGCTACAATCTCTGCAAAATAGACCTAGAAAAAGTCGTAGGAAGATCACTTCGGAAGAACAAACCCCTTTTTGTGCTAAATTGCAAGAAGGGACCCAAGTGCGTCGCACCCCATACTTCAAAGGCAATTTCTGGAAGCAACAGGCATGAGTGTATTTATCGAAACAACCGTCAACGACTTCGTCAAGGGATTTATACAGCAGAAGGCCCTTCCAGAGCTAACCAGACAACAAAAAATTAACACATTTAATTGGAGTATCGATCACCAAAATTGAAATATTGAGAATTGGCGAGATTTTATTTTTTCGGAAATGACCAGAATTGCTGTTCGATCAGATGACCTCCGGATTCGGGTTTTAAGGGGTCGTGGAAGACAAGCTAGACTCCGAGCAGCAAGACAAATTCCGAAATACCAAAGAGGCAGTGTGATGTTTTGGGGTGGCATTATGCTGGGAAGCAAGACAGATTTGATTTCCTTTCCTGCGAGTGTAACGGTAAGAAATTACTAGGACCTAGTGCTGGAGCCCTGAGTGAGACTCTGGCGAGGTACCCACGATGAGAATTTTACTTTTATGCAAGATAATGCTCCATAGCATACCAGCTACCTCGCGCAACATTATCTTGAAACAGAGGGAATCGCTATTTTCGACTGGCCAGCTTGCTCTATAGACCTAAATCCTATTGAACATTTATGGGATAATCTCAAAAGAAAAATTAGATCGCGCCAGGATAATCTATGAACCCCACAACAGGTCGTCCAAGCCGCCACAGAAGAGAGGCAGAATATCACCCCAGAGGAGGTCGAAAACCTAATCCAAAGCATGCCTAGATGGATTCAGGCTTGTGTCAGGGCAAGAGGAGATAATACAAGCTACTGAGGTCGGGAAAACACACCTACTCCGTGAGAAAACAATTTTCAATTTTTTTATTACATGCGGAAAGAGCCTGGCATTTCCTTTTATTTGTTTCTTAAAATAAACCTTAATTCATTTCTTTTTCAATTGAAATTTCTCGAAAAAGTATCAATTCTAACAATCCTTCGAAATTTCCAAAATCCCTAAGTTCCTGAGGTAATATTCAAGATATCGGGTGATTCCATATAAATTTGGTTGTGTTACACTATATTGCCTAGTTCCAAGTTGAACTATGCGTTTTTTCCAATTTCAAATATGACTATATCGATAAGGAAGAAATATTGATATCTCAATTAAACATAATTTGCAGTGAATGAAATTTTATAATATTTCGATTTTAGGAATGAGTTATGCTGTTGGTACAGTAGTTAGAAGAGGTATCAAAGCAGACTCTGATGGAGAAGTGGTAGCCAGAATAAAAATGAGTGGAGCCATTCCTTTATTAGTATCAACAACGCCTGAGTTATGTTCAGGTTATAGTTGCGTGAATAATATCACGGGTACTACATGTAACCCTTACGATGTGACAAGAAACAGTGGCGGATCTTCAGGTGGAGAAGTGAGAAACCGATATTTGTAAACATAGCTTCCTATTACATCTCAATTATTTTCAGGCGGCCTTATTGGGAGCTGGTGCTTCCATTATTGGAGTAGGTTCAGATTTGGCAGGATCTTTAAGATTTCCAGCTTTTTGTTGTGGAGTGTTCGCCCACAAACCTACAGCAAGTAAAAACATAATCACATACCTATATTTAAAATATCGAATCCAATCTATAGCTTGATTTCTATTTATAATTCTCTTAATTTATATTTCCAGGAGTGGTACCCTTGAAAGGTCACTTTCCACTTCCCTCGGACAAAATGATATCTGATTATCTAACGATAGGTCCAATGACTCGATATGCAGAAGACCTTAATCTTCTCTTGTCTATAATGTGTGGAAAACAAGCAATTGATTTGGGACTTCACGAAGTGGTAAGCATTTACCAATACACGTATTCCATTAGAAATAAATAATACACAGTATAATTACATATTATATCTCTCAATATTTATTTATCTATTTACGGGTAACTCTCATTTAAAAATTTAAAAAATATATTTATATTAAACCAAAACAAACATAACTACAAGATATGAAATTCTGAAATGAAAAAGAAAGTATAAGTAGAAAAAATCAATCGAACTACGATGACCACTCTGATTTATTTTCTAATATTATCAACTATTCTGGGAACAGCAGAAGTTTTGGCATAATTAAATCTGCGAAAGGAACATGTAGGGAGCCCTACTCCTACTTCCTCTTGGTGAAATATGAAAATCAACCTGTCAAAGCTGTTCAAGCCAACTGATGATTCTATAAGATAATGTAGCATACAATCAGCCTGCCTTATGCGGGTTAACAAAGAAGGTATCAAATCATCTTTTCCGAATTGAAGCTACTTAAAATGTCTATAAGAAACCATCAGAAGAAATTTATTCTGAATTTTGTTGAGTGGATCACGACAATCTTTTGGTAAGGTGACCGAACTCAAGAATAAAACTCCAACGATGTTCTGTTTATAAATCCCAACATTCTGATGGCTCTCCGAAAAATTGACTCCATATGGCAGTCAAAGTTAAAATTCTTGTCATAGAGCATAGCAAGATCGCAAAATATACTAACCTTATCGAAAGTAGTATCACAAAGAAAGTACACAGGATTAAATTCGAGCCCATACCTGAAAAGACGCATGTATTCACACTTATTGATATTTAAAATCAATTTATTCGATCTGCAGTCTCAACTAGAACATCGATAATGCCTTATAAACATTTAACAGGCGCAAAAACCTTGAGATCATCTGCATACAACACGAATTTGCAAAACGTAAAACATGAGGAACTATCATTGACAAAAAGAAGAGAGAGCAATGTCCACAAATATCTTCACTGAGGAACACCGAAGTTTATTCTGATTGCCCGAAAGAGATTATTTCGAATGTTGTCAACCTGAGATCTATCAGAAACGTAAGAAACTAACCGCCTCAACACAGGTCCGAAAAGACTGAATGATTGATGTTGATATAAAAAATCAAAATCTTATGTAATTCAAAACTGAATTACCTAAAAAATAGAGATCACGCGGTATACTGGGAGTTCCATTAACCATTGGAAATATTTTATCTGTGGAATACTGGGCTCGAAATATTAAGATTTAATCCAACTCACGTTCATAAAATATGTCTCCTTACTGAGATACAGGGTGTCAACATTTCTTGAAAAAATTGGTTTTATGTTGATATCTCAATAATTTTCAGTTCGATTCGGTTGAAAATCGGTAGTAATATTCAATGTTAAAAGAGGCTAATTTAATTTTCTTTGGTTTCAACTTATCGACTCCAGTGGCGTACCGGCAGACAGGTCAAGCAAAACTTTCGATGAAAAAACAGCACGCCACTGATTTTGTTTCAATTTCCTTTTTTTTCAAACTAATCTACTCAAAATACAACTTTTTAGTTTTGAGAATTTTTGACATAACCCTAAAACTCGAAACAGGAACATTTTTGACGAAGTCTCAAGACAAAAGTTGTTTAGAATTGTTCAAAGTACAGCATATACAAACTCAATTCTTCTGCTGAACGATCTCCTCACAAGAATATGTTCGGCTGATTGGCAATGAAATTGGTCCAAATCAATATTTGCTGCTGTAGCTCTGGTCGATTATTTATTTCTTGAAAGTTTACTATAGATTTCATGTGCCCCAAAAATAAAAATCTAAGGGATTTAGGTGGCCACGGAAATTCACTCCCCTGCCTATCCAACGATGGGGAAATTGCTGAATTAGATAGTTCCGCACCGCCAATGGATAATGAGGCGGTCTCCGTCAGGTATGAACCACACATCTTCTTAGATTGAGTGGTAATTATTCTAGATTGTTGAAGAATGTTGTTCGTAAAAACTCTAAATACGAGTTACGATTCAAATTGTTGGAATTTCATGTGGACCCAACAAACTATCTGCATATAAACCGCACCAAACATTAATTTTAATAATTTGATTGAGGAGGTCGTTACTTGATGAAAATCGATATACATATTTTCAATGAAAGAAAACTAAAGTATTTAGATTTTCACTATATTAACAAAACTATGACTGGTTTCACCACACTGTGGCTTCATCAGATAGATACAAACTAAGGAACAGAGTTATTCCTTATTCTTTTACTTGTTGATCTCTAAAATTTCCAATAGATTGAGTTTTTGTCTGTTCATTTTGTAGAATTTTGAAATTATCATTAAAGTTATGGTTTTCTTCGAGTAAGTGATTAGAATAATGGGAATCTGATTTATGATAATGATTTATTAAAACTACGTTTGTGCTCGGATAATCTAACTTTGAAATTTCTGAAAGTTCTACCAATATAAATTTTATTACAATCCCCGCAAGACAGTTTATAAACACCGGATTTATTACTTTTATCAATTTTAGATTTGCAGTTTTTGATATGTCGGCCTAAAGAATTATCAGTTCGGAATGCTATCTTGAAATTATAATGCGAGAGGAATGATTTTAATTTTATACTAGGATTACCATTATAAGTTAGCCTATTGTATTTTGTGTTAGAACTTTTTATACTTGGAAATACTTCCTGGATTGCTTCTTGAAATTTTTTGCGTGAAATCATGTTCTCAATCATAGTTGGACTGTAACTGTTATTGACTGCTATTTGTTTAATTATATTTATCTCTTTTATGAAATTATTTTGTGACATTGGGATATCGATGAGTCTCTGTACCATATTATTGTAAGCTGCTAATTTATCTGGATAAGGATGTGTAGATGAGCTGTGAATAGTAATATATGTATGCGATGGCTTATGAAAAATAGAAAAATCATGTTTGCCGTTAAATTTAGTAATAGTTAAATCAAGAAAGTTAATGGAGTTTTCTGTTTCTATCTCTAACGTGAATTTAATATTATCGTGAATTTTGAAAATGGAAATGAAATGATTAAACCTTTTTACTATTAGATAATACTCCATTGAAGTTAAAATAATTTTGTTCTAAACAAATTTCTAAAAGGTGTAAGATTTCGGATTGAATTATCGGATTGACTTTATTAATTTGAAGGGCGTTCTTGATGAGTTTCACTGTATCACTAGGTGGAACACTGGGGAAGAGATTTACTATATCCCATGACATAAGTTTAGCGTTCGGTGGTAGTATCGTGTGCTGAATTTTATTTATTAGGACTGAAGAGTTTTTTATTGAGAATTTAGGTTCAAAATTAGCGTACTGTTAAATGATGTCTATGAGAAAGCGTGGAGCTGGAGCTTGAAAATATGAAACTACTGGTCTAATGGGATACCGTGTTTTATGGAGTTTGACGAGGGAGTAAAGCTTTGGTGATAGCGGGTTGTCAATGAAATGTTTATATTTTTGGTTGATAGGTATTATAGACTTGGTATACTCTAAAGCGTTTTTTACTATGGATTGAAATTTATTAGTTGGATCTTTATCAATTTCTTCATAACAACCTGATTCAATGAAATTTTGGGTTTTCAATGAATTTGAATGCTTTAGTTAAGGCTATGACTGTATGACCTTTGTCTGCTTTGGTGAATATGATATCTTCAGATGCGGACTTAGATTTAATGGACTTTAAAGTTGTATTTTCGAATTTTAAGTAGTAACGCTGAAGAGTGTTTTAGGTGTTTGGCTTGTGGTGAATAATTTAGGGCTATTTCGGTTTCAATTCCTAGCAGACCGAAATGGAGACGAGCGTTATTTGACTCTAAAATTAGCATCTGAAAGATTACTCAACCTATCATAAAATTGGTTGTCGATAATATATATATATATATATATATATATATATATATATATATATATATATATATATATATATATATATATATATCTGCAAATCTAAAATTGATAAAAGTAATAAATCCGGTGTTTATAAACTGTCTTGCGGGGATTGTAATAAAATTTATATTGGTAGAACTTTCAGAAATTTCAAAGTTAGATTATCCGAGCACAAACGTAGTTTTAATTATCATAAATCAGGTTCCCATTATTCTAATCACTTACTCGAAGAAAACCATAACTTTAATGATAATTTCAGAATTTTACACAATGAAAATAACATACAAATACTCAATCTATTGGAAATTTTAGAGATCAACAAAGAAAAGAATTCAGGAAGGGTACTTAATAGTCAATTAGATCTAAATCCTTCTCCTTTACTCAATCTTTTCATAAAGTAAGCAACTCCGATGGGTTTTCCAACATACCTCTTGTAACTATTGTAATATTAAGTAGGAAATAAGACTAATATATAAGGAATAACTCTGTCCATTAGTTTGTATCTATCTGATGAAGCCACAGTGTGGTGAAACCGGTCATAATTTTGTTAATATAGTGAAAATCTAAATACCCGCTGTTACCGTTTCTCCAGTTAAAAACTCCACTACGAGTGAAATTGGCTTCATCAGTAAGAGGATTTTTTTAAAGAAATTACGATATACATTTATTTTAATCATCATCCAGCGGACAAAATTAAATCGTGACAGGTGGTCTCTAGGCAACAACTGTTGTACAGGTGTAAAGTGAAACGGTCGAAAATTTTTTCTCCTCAATATACGAAAAACTGAAGAGTGACTCTAGCCATTGCTGATGAGCGCCTAGTGCTCAATTCAGGGTTTTCAGCAACTCGCACTAAAATGCCATCCTCCTGTGCAACATTCATTATTTCAGGTCGAGCCATATCACTTTTAGGCCTAAATTGGCCAGTTGAAATCTAACCTAACACGCGAAAAGGGTTACTGAAAGTTTGTCGATTCGAATGTATTCTGTTTGGATACGTTCAACGATATCTTCTAGCAGCAACTATACAGGAATAATTTTCTTTTACATAAATACAAATCATATTTCGCATTTCAAGATAAGTGAAATTGTTATGCCTCGGCATTTTTACTTAAGTACGTTTTTACTTTTTACAATGATGAAGACCAGCATTTTTTAGTAACAGTGCTATCAATTAACATATACGACAGCGTCCTACTAGATCAAAATAATTAATTCAGACGAGAGATATGAAGTGCAAGTATTTAACCCAAAAACGAAATACCTACAAATTATTGTAATCCACTGGGTAAAGGTGACTTCGATTGTCCTGTTTCAGGGGAAACAGAAATTTCGAATATCGAACAATCAAGGAACTGAAATTAAACGAGGGTCGTTTTTCATTTGTAATATTTATAATTTGTTCCATAGAGTCTCAATAAATAAAAGACCATAGTTGGTTACTAATTTTAGTGTACCGGTTTTAAGTTTTGGACAAAAATGTGCCTCCGTTTCGAGTTTTAGGGTTCTGTACATAGTATTAAGGACATGTTACAGAAAGGTTTTCATTTTATATCTCGAAAACTAAAACAGATACGTAAAAAACTCTCGATACTAAAAAGTTGTATTTTGAGTATATCAATCTGACAAAAATATGAAAATTGAAAAAAAATCAGTGGCGAAAGTTTTGCTTGGCCTGTCTGCCGGGACGCCACTGGAGTCGATAAGTTGAAACAAACAAAAGTCAATTAGCCTCTAATTACATTGAATATCATTACCGATTTCAACTGAATCGAACAGAAGATCATTAATATATTAACATAAAACCAATTTTTTCACGAAACTTCGACACCCTGTATCTCAGTAAGGAGACATATTTTATCAACATGAGTTGGATTAAATCTTAATATTTTGAGCCCAGTATTCCACAGTTAAAATATTTCCAATTGTTAATGGAACTCCCTGTATATGATTAAAAACATCAAATGAGGTTATATCAATTTTATTATCGTAGAAAATAAAATAACAAGATAATCGCCATAATGAATATAGTGAGAAAACATTAATGATGTTCAATTCTTGAAATCACTGGAATTATGCTAATCGATGAATCGAGAAACAGAAAAAGCAGGTACTGGCACAACACAAAAGGTCGACCAGTTTCTGACGATTCAAATCTCGAACGGAAAAACTTTTCTTGTTAGTCCAGACAAATGTAATTAAATATTTTTTTTCACATTTATATAATACTCGCTTTTGGTTGGAATAGCCTTGTTTTAGATATTTTTGATTTTTTCACAGAAATATCATCGATTGCAACCTTTAAATTACATATAAATAACTTTATCAATTATATTTGCTACATACCACATGTAACTGAACTAGGGCAACCTCTGTAACTCTGTAACTGTAACCTCTATTTGAAATATTTTGATGAAATTTAGGAATCGGATAGAAGAAAATATTTTGAATTTGATAACATTAATATGTTTGACATTTCGTTTCTGGTTATGCCGGAGACGATACCAGCTTTCGATTTTCGAATGCAACATTCTGTATTTTTTTGCTTATTTCAATTTTTCATCTCATCCTACGACCTTTTGACATATTTTTGAAAGAAGAACAAACCACAATCTTGTTTTTTTGCAATTTTCATTTTTCGTTCTAGAAGGCCATAAACAGTGACAATTGGCTCAGCTCAACATCTCCTATCACGAAAATACAAGATTGTATCTAAAAATTTAATTGCTCAGTTTTGAATTAGTGAATTCAGTTTTGAATATGAATCAATACACCCAAAGTAAACAAGTCGATATGCTCTATCTAGGCAATTCTTGCAGTTTCCCCATTCGCTAATAACATAACTACGTAGGCGATGCAAAATTTTTGTTCCTACTTATAACATTCTGTGATCATAAAAATATCAGTGTGACATATCAAAATTCCATTGTTGTTAATTATCGGCATTGCGAATTAGTGAATTCAGTTTTGAGTATGAATCAATACACCCAAAGAGTGAAAGTCGATATGCTCCTTATTTATGAATAGTGCAGGTAATATAGCGTTCAAGCTGAACAATTATACAGAGAGCCTATCCGGAAAGACTTCATCCGAATAGGATCTATTTCTCTATAGATGAACAAAAATTTCGTGAGGTGCAACCTGCTGAAGAGGAGGATTTCGTTATCGACGAAGATACCGAAATAGACGTATTAACATTTGTTGATATTAATCCAACCACATCAAACAGGGAAATTGTCGAGGAGCTTGAAATTAGCCACCAAAGCGCATAGAGAATTTTGAAAAAACATAAGTAGGGGAGAGTCTGGAACAGTGGCCATCCCTTTAGATGAATGGATGAAGCATCCAAAGTATCAAATTTTCTGAGGATGTGAAGCCATAAATAGGCATAATGGAACTTTTGGCATCATAAGAACCTGATAATCTATTTTGAAAAAACAATTTGTTCAAAAAAAAGTAGTTTCAAAAATGGTCTCAAATGGCCACTGTACTACAAGGAAACAGTGGCCGTATCTGAATGGAACACTGGCCACTTCTCAAACCATTAGGAAAAAGATCAGAAAAAATTTAATTTATTCGAAGAAAGTATGTTACAAGTTCAGTTCACATTATACAGGGACAAATCTACGGTAAAAGATTAGCTGTACTAGATGTACCTCCAATTTTTTCTGGTTGCATCAAATGAAGGATAATATCATGAGCTGGAACTGCTGATATGTCTGGAACATTGGGAATACGGAATTGCTTCCTTGGCGCCTCAAAAACGTTATAATGAACTCCTCACTGCTTATATTATGTATTATGCGACCAATATAGTATTTATTTGTTTTTTTTTGGTCGGAAACTTGACTAACGCAAACGAGTCTGTAGTTATCGTTGACAAATCATTCATCAGAAAATCATTTTCATCTTCCGACTCAGGAAAGATATTTATATCATCCGAATCTGTCAACTGCTCGATATTGCTTTTTCTTCTTCTATTTTCAATGAAATAAAACTAAAGTATTTAGATTTTCACTATATTAACAAAACTATGACCGGTTTCACCACACTGTGGCTTCATCAGATAGATACAAACTAATGAACAGAGTTATTCCTTATATATTAGTCTTATTTCCTACTTGCGTAAGGACCAAGTCGTCTTACACCGGCTGCGCATGGAACACAAAAATATGACTCACAGCTACCTCATTTCGAAAGAACAGCGACCCATTTGTCAGCATTGTCAGGCACCCTTAACCATCAAGCATGTTATAATCGACTGCCCAGGGTATGCAGCGAAAAGAAATAGTTTTCAAATTGGCAATAGTTTACGTGCAGTACTGAACAAAGATCTCACTAAGCTCATGAATTTTCTAAAGACTGTGATTTATATAACTCAATTTAGCTTCAAATTCTATGTTGTTTTTTTTGTTTTTATTGATGGATGCGCTAATAACCCTGCGTGGTTGATGCGCTTATTCTAAATGAAAAAAAAACCATCGGAGTTGCTTACTTTATAAATTGAAAAGATTGAGTAAAGAAGAAAAGATTTAGATCTAATTAACTATTAAGTAACCTACCTAAATTCCTTTCTTTGTTGATCACTAAAATTTGCAATAGATTGAGTTTTTGTCTGTTATTTTCATTGTGAAAATTTTGAAATTATCATTAAAGTTATGGTTTTCTTCGAGAAGTGATTAGAATAATGGGAATCTGATTACTGATAATTAAAGCTACGTTTGTGCTCGGATAATCTAACTTTGAAATTTCTGAAAGTTAAACCAATATAAATTCAAACTCCATAAAACAGGGTATCCCATTAGACCAGTAGTTTCATATTTTCAAGCTCCAGCTGCAAAACTTTCACGATTTCTCATAGACATCATTCAACAGTACGCTTATTTTGAAACTAAATTCTCAATAAAAAACTCTTCAGTCCTAATAAATAAAATTCAGCACACGATACTACCACCGAACGCTAAACTTATGTCATGGGATGTAGTAAATCTCTTCCCTAGTGTTCCACCTAGTAATACAGTAAAACTCATCAAGAACGCCCTTCAAATTAATAAAGTCAATCCGATAATTCAATCAGAAATCTTACACCTTTTAGAAATTTGTTTGGAACAAAATTATTTTAACTTCAATGGAGTATTATATAAGAGTAAAAAAGGTTCAATCATGGGTAATCCTCTGAGCCCTCTGCTCGCTGAAATTTTCATGGATAATATTGAAAAAACTATCCAAGGACATCCGTTATTCAAACACTTTATTTATTGGTTCAGATATGTCGACGATATCATTTGTTGTTTCACTGGCACAAACAGACAATTAGAGTCATTCAAAACATTCATTAACAAAATTCACGATAATATTAAATTCACGTTAGAGATAGAAACAGAAAACTCCATTAACATTCTGGATTTAACTATTACTAAAATTAACGGCAAACATGATTTTTCTAGTTTTCATAAGCCATCGCATACAGATATTACTATTCACAGCTCATCTACACATCCTTATCCACATAAAATAGCAGCTTACAATAGTATGGTACATAGACTCATTAATATCCTAATGTCACAAAATAATTTCATAAAAGAGCTAAATATAATCAAACAAATAGCAGTCAATAACGGTTATAGTCCAACTATGATTGAGAACATGATTTGACGCAAAAAATTTCAAAAAGCAATCTAGGAAGTATTTCCAAGTATAAAAAGTTCTAACACAAAATACAACAGCTTAACTTATATTAGTAATCCTAGTCTAAAATTAAAATCATTCCTCTCGCATTATAATTTTAATATAGCATTCCGATCAGATAATTCTTTAGGCCGACATATCAAAAACTGCAAAACTAAAATTGATAAAAGTAATACATCTGGTGTTTATAAACTGTCTTTCGGGAATTGTAATAAAATTTATATTGGTAGAACTTTCAGAAATTTCAAACTTAGATTATCCGAGCACAAACGTAGTTTTAATTATCATAAATCAGATTCCCATTATTCCAATCGCTTACTCGAAGGAAACCATAACTTTAATGATAATTTCAAAATTTTACACAATGAAAATAACAGACAAAAACTCAATCTATTGGAAATTTTAGAGATCGACAAAGAAAAGAATTCAGGTAGGTTACTTTATAGTCAATTAGATCTAAATCCTTCTCCTTTACTCAATCTTTACAATTCATAAAGTAAGCAACTCCGATGAGTTTTCCAACATACCTCTTGTACCTATTGTAATATTAAGTAGGAAATAAGACTAATATATAAGGTTTAACTCTGTTCATTAGTTTGTATCTATCTGATGAAGCCACAGTGTGGTGCAACCGGTCATAGTTTTGTTAATATAGTGAAAATCTAAATACTTTAGTTTTATTTCATTGAAAATATGTATATCGATTTTCATCAAGTAACGACCTCCTCAATCAAATTTTTCTTCTTCTTTTGAAGTTTGCAAGGTTTCAAGATATCGTCTAGTTGCCTTTTAACACTTGAATTTCTGTTCAGACTGGATTTCCTTGCTTCTTTCAATTTTTCCTCTTCTTCAAGATTTTCTAAAACTGGAGCGTTTGTCAGAATCTCTGATTTTTTCTGAAACTTCTTATTCTCCTTAGTGGATGTTACTCTTGGAAATAGTTTAATGTCGGCGGGTAAAACTTCCATCTTCCTGTTACTTCCTGGGTTGCTCAGCAGCCATGATTGACAATGCTTATTGTAATATTTCTTTAAAGCATAAAAAACACTTAATACAACGAAAAGAGAGAGTGTAAACAAAACAAACGCACGAGGCCTGAACGTGATGTCACACAGGGTTGAATCCAGGGACTGGCTTCCATTTGATCACGAAATTGAACTCTGAATTAAGTAATGGACATCAATGTTGTAGAATTACATTCTAAAATGAAGTATTCACGCAATAGTTTCGGATATGACTGATTGAATTATCATAAAAAACAGGCAATGTAATACGCAAATGATGTTGTAGGAATATTTTCTGGTAGTAGAACATTATTGAAACATATATATTACAAGAGTTACATAAAAAGGACATCAAGTATTATCATCCTCATTATAAGATTTAGACGATGAACTTGAATAATTCTCGAGATTGACAATAATAGGATCCAGTTATTCGTCTATTATGTGATCTAATTGCCACATTCTCAGTTCGACCTTCTCTACGACATGCTTAATGCAGTTTTGTCACTTGACAGCATCAGTCCTTTCAATGGATTCGGCGAAAAACTTCTTCATGTCTTGGAATTTGAATGATGTGATCTTAGATGCCACATAATTCTTCATCTCAGCCCAAACTAGTTCGATGAGATTGAGCCCGCAATGATAGGGCGGCAGTCGCGATTTTATTTTGGTTTCGAGCCATTTCATCTACTATATATTTATTATACGCTGGTTTGTGGGTTTCGACTATTCGAAGAAGCTCTGCTTTAATCAATTCATCCCCGAAAGCAATATTTTTCAACGTAGCCATTCTTGAATAGTGGCCTTTCTACTGGCAGATGTCGGGAGTTTTTCTGTGCGTCTAGAATGATAAGACGCATTGTCCAAAACGATGACACATCCGTCTTCCAATTTCGGTAAAATATTTTCAAACCATTTTTCGAAGTTGGGTCCATCTATTTCTTTGTGGTAGTAACCAGATTTCTTCGATTCGAATGACCGCAGTGCGTCGGGAACGAATCCAGTATCACTTCCAATATTGCAAATGATGAGTCTCTTGCCTTTACCTGCAAAGACATAAAAATGATTTCTATTAATGATTGCATGTGTCTATTTTCATCTAACTTTATCATGTGGAATCTCATAATTCAAGACAATACTTAATTTTGATAATTAGAGAATTGAGTTAAATCACCGATAAACCTTTTGACGACAGGTAGGTGGTACGCAGCCTAATTAAGTTAATTTACAGTAGCTATAGAGATAAAGAAAAACTCAGAAGTAGCAACAGACCCGTAATAAGTTCCAATCTATTCGTCCAAATTGAATTATCCTATTGCTGTTGTAAATATAGATTAAAAACATGATATAGAACATCCTTGAAAGAAAGCGGCATGCTAACAATTCGAAACAGGATTGTTGTGGTACCAGGTACTGGATAATGAACAGTATGTATTGGTTTTACCTTATAGCATAATTTGCAAGGAATAACAGGAATATTTTCATAAAGGGTATTCGAAAACCTTCATTCTGCAGTTAGTTTTAGATAAAAATTATGGTTTCAAAAATATGATGAAATACCTGATGACGTGCCTATTGTTGATACAGAGTAAGCATGATTCAAATCAAGATTTGAATAAAAATCAAATAAGTTTATCAAAAAATTAGCGATTTCAATCAAAAACGAACCATGCTTGTGTATCATTCGAAAATCATGAATATTATATTATATTATACATGAATTATTCATGCATAATATAACACCACTCACCTGTGGGATTCTTCAATCCAGTCGATAAACCTTCTTGGAAAGCCTGTCTGGCTGTTTTGACCGATGCATCTACGCAAACACTTGATTTAGTGTGCCCTGCAGTCACCCACGTTTCATCCAGGTAATAGATTTTTCTATTCTCTTCGCGATAGTTTTTAATTTTTTTAAGATAGTCTCTCCTCCACAAGACTATTTCCTCTTTCTCCAATAGTAAACCATTCCTCCCCCTCTTCTGGAATCTGAAGTCCATTTTTTTAATATTTTACGGAATGTTGTTCTTTCAAAATTTGGCAGATCAACATCACTGTTCACTTCATTCAATATTTTATCTATTGTAGGTAATTCATTTCTATGAAAAAACTGATGCACTTTCCTACTAATCAGATTTTCGTCGAAATCAGTAACACTATCCGCATTTTTCACCCTTTTCGGGTACGTGCTCGGATGTGAAAAAGAATGATTCTCCTTATCCTCCTTTATGAGTCTGTAAACACTAGTTTTACTAACTCCCACAATATTTGCCACTTGTTCGACGATTTCGTTGATAGGTGCGGAATCTATTTGCATTTATCTATTATAGACGTTGAAAATGATCTGTTTTTCATTCAAAGTAAAATGACCTTTCTTAGGCCGCTTTTTCGGAGAATAGTACTTTCATCTGCAGTATCCGTAGACGACATTATACACACAATATTTTCACTTTTCAACACTCGATCAATAAGACTTCCAAAACAATAATGAAAATTTTATTTTCTATCCGATGGACCGTACCTGTACAGACTGCTAACATTCAGATCCCACCACCTAAACATGATTCGACCAATTACAGAGCTACCAAATCTTCTGGCGTCTGCTGTATTTGTTTTGACGTGGTCTCTCTTTCGGTTGCCTAGAGTATAGATGTTGTAATCTGTGGTTAGTATGCGGAGGAAGAGAGAATAATATTACATTATTGTTCTTTGCCAACTGGATAATTTTCAACGAAATATGCGCTTCATGATTATCGATGATAAGTAACACATGTGATTCAGCTGTGGATTTGGAATGTCTAATAAAATGTTGAAACCATTGAGCAAAAAGTTCTGACGTTATCCAACCTGTGGTTGATGCAACTCCGACAGTTCCGGGGGGCGCATTTTTAATCATATAATCCTTGAAGTTTTTTCGAGGACATATCAAAAGCGAAGGGATATTTTTTCCAATCGCGTTAACACATCCCACCATTGTTATCAAAGTTCCTCGTTCGCTCGTTTCTAACCTTTTTTGGCAATAACTTTCCCTGATTCTTGGACTGTTGTAAGCCCGGTTTCGTCTACGTTGTATACTTGACGGGGTCCCAGTTTATACTCCTTATATATTTCGTGAACGTTATTGAAAAACCGTGCTACAACCGGCTTGTTGAAGCCCATAGCTCGACCTTATGACGTAGCTTCTGCCGATCTCAAGGAGAGTTCCTGTTAGCTAATGCTAAATCATACGCCAACTTTCTTGCACATTTGGGATTCAAAACATGGTGCATATTTGTCATGGTTTAAAAATAATTGCTCAAGACTTCTTCTCATCTGAAGAAAATATCTTGTTAACGGTATAATTTGGTTGTAATCTTGGAGCACCTTCTAAAATAGGTGAGTTATAATCAATTTCGTCTCTTTTATCCCTAACTTTCATGACGTAACGCCTCAAAGTTGTTCGGGGAATGTCGTATCGGATGACAGCGGCTTTAACTGACAGTACACCATTTTCTACGTCATAAAGTGCGTCACACATGGTTTCAGAAGAGGTTTTCCCTATTATTTTGTCTGTTTTTTCGCGGCGGGACATGATGTGGCCTCTCGGGAATGAAACAAAGATGGAACGTTAAGCAGAATAATTACGAAGGTACAGTGGCCACCCTGGCCACAGTGAATGGTGGCCACTGTTGCATCAGTCGAACCTCCGAGCAAAAAATGGCTTTGAGAAAAGTCATGGAAAGGATACGAAAAACTAATATGTCAGGATATACTTACATGTATTAGTTCTCGATTGCGACAATTTTTGTATTTTATCTCGTTAAACTCACTGAAATATCACAAAAATACTCGCCTGCGATATGTTTCGAAAACATGCATAAAAATGAGGATATGTAATTATTGCCGAAACGGATTCTTGAAAACCGCTATCAACAGAGAGGTAGAAAGAGTCATTGATTATTACCTTACTCGTAATATGGCGGTACATAGTCTTAATAAATGAAGATTCTGTACAAGAGTGGCCACTGTACCTATATGGCCACTGTTTCAGACTCTCCCCTACCGTTTCAGACAGAATACTGCTGGCATTACAGCCCAACAGTGTTGTGTGTTCATGAGAATGGTGGTATTTTTGAACATTTATTATAATAATTTAGTTTTCGCTGTTCGGTGTTTTGTTATCAACTATGACAGCCCGTGAAAAATGAGCAATAAAATTTTCAGATACAATCTTGTATTTTCGTGATAGGAGATGTTGAGCTAAGCCAATTTTCACTGTTCATGGCCTTCTAGAACGAAAGATGAAGATTGCAAAAAAAAAGATTGTGTTTTATTTTTATTTTTTTTTTTAATTTCAGATTGAGTGCTTCGATTGCAAAGACCATTAGCACTGACGGTACATATTTTTATAAGTTTGTTATGGAAACTATAACATATCATATAAATTGATGAGTTTGAAATAATTGAGAGTATCATATATATTTGTGACATTGTTCCCAAGAGCATCTTGTAGTGTCGGCTTTAAGTTTGATGCAAGTCTCTCCTGGTCATATTTCGGACATTCTACAATGATATGCCTGATGTCTAACCTTACGTTGCATAGCTCACAGTTTAGAGGAGGCTCCTTCGCCATTAGGTGTTGGTGGGTTAGACGAGTATGGCCTAATCGAAGTCTCGATATTTTAACTTGATCTTTCCTTTTCTTTGGTGAATCAATAATTTCGTAGCTCCTTGGTTTAATCAGTTTCAAAAATGTCCCTGATTGGGACCATTGGGTTTGCCAAATTTCTCGGACTTTCTTCTTGGCCATGCACTTGAAATCACCTGGAGTAAATAATTGGAGATTAGGTGTTCCTTTGGAGGCATTCTTTGCGGCAATATCGGCTTTTTCATTTCCAGTAATTCCAACATGAGAGGGCGTGAATACGAAAAGTAATGACATATTGAGCAGATGAATCTGATGTCTCCGTTGGTTTATCTGTTGCACCAAAGCACAGTTTGAATGTAACTCTGATAGCTTCTGAATTGAGTTGAGTGAATCAGTACAGATGCAGTATGAACATTTCGGGTTATTCAGAATATATACCAAGGCCTGGTGAATAGCCTGCATTTCTCCAGTAAAAACTACTATTTTCAATCGCATATGTTTGGGTTCCTTCGGGTGTAACAACAGCAAGGCCCACCACACCTGTGGATGTATTTAGCGATGCATCGGTGTAGATGAATGTGGCCTCTGGATGTTTATGTAATTCTTCTTGGAATAGTGTCCTCAGAAGCTCCGGGCTGGTCTCAGATATTATGTATTCAGCTAAGTTGGTAGTTTTATCCATTCTATGTACGCACCAGGGAGGTATGGAGGATGAAGGTAGGGGTAAGTGAGAAGGTTCAGGAATTTGCAGTTCTTCAAGTGTTTTATTAAGTCTTTTATAAAGAGGACGAATAGAGTTTGCATTTGTGATTATATCATTTTGTCGGCTCAATGTAATATATCTCCTGTTACAATGGTTAACTATATAGCTGATTTTGGATGCATATGTCAAGGTATTAATTTGAATACGATATTTCAATGGCATTTCACCTACTAAACAATGTAGACTTTGAATTGGACTTGTTCTAAAGGCTCCACTTACAATCCGCAGTCCTTGGTTTAAAATAGCTTCCAATTGCTGGTGATAGCTTTTCCTAGCAGTTGAATGAGCAAGAATTCCATATTCAATCTTTGATCTAATTAAACACCTATATATGTCTAAAAGGCTTTTCGAGTCTGCTCCCCATTGTTGACTTCCTAGGACCCTCAATAGATTGAGTATTTTATTGCAATCAGTTTTAATTGACTCAATATGTTTCCTCCAATTCAACTTTTCATCGAACCAAATGCCTAAAAGTTTCACGCTACTTACAAATTCTAAATTCATATTATTTAATGAAATCACAGGATATGTTTTGTTTCTCGTTGAAAAAAGAACACATTTCGTCTTTTCTGCAGAGAATTGAAATCCACTAGTAAGGTTCCATTGTGATATAATATTTATCGATTGCTGAATTAGACTTCGCATAGTTTCAACATCCACGCCCTTCACAAATAATTGCAAGTCATCTGCAAAGAGTTGGGCCTTTACTGGTGCAGAGACACCGTTCAATATGTCGTTTATTGCTATTAAGAAAAGGGTAGGACTTGGAACGCTTCCTTGAGGAACTCCATTCTCTTGTTTTCTTTCCGAGGATAATTGATTATTTACTTTCACTTGAAATATTCTTTTTTCTAAAAAATGTTTAATAAACGTCAAGATGTTTCCTCTTATGCCCCAACTATTCAGTGATCTGATGATATTGTGTTTCCACACCATCTCAAAAGCCCGGTGGATATCAAAGAACACGGCCAGCACCATTTGCTTTCGACTGAATGCCTCATGAATTTCTGATTCAAGGTTCACGATATTATCTATTGTAGCTCTATTTCGTCGGAACCCATTTTGACCAGGAACAAGTTTATTGTTAATTTCCAAAAACCACTGTTATCTAACCTACAGATTAATTAAAAACGAATAGGGAATGTTGTCTGGTCCTGGACTCGAGTCTTTACATTTTCCGAGGGCGTAGAGTAGCTCATCCATGTTAATAACGATATTCAGGATGTCTTCTTTGGAAGAATTTTCGGATATCAATAATGGAACACTTTCTTGTTCTTTCTTATACCTTGCACTTTCAAAAATATATCAAAATGTCGTATGATGAGCTGAACAATCAAAACAAGCAAAAGAATAGAGGGTTTTTCATTTGAAAATTGAAAGTTGGTATCGTTTCCGACATAAGCGAAAACGAAATGTCAAACATTTTAATGTTATCAAATTCAAAATATTGTCTTCTATCCGATTCCGAAATTTCATCAAAATATTTCAAATGGAAAAAAGTAACAGAGGTTGCCCTAGTTTCAGTTACACCCGATATATATTTTGCCTTCAGTTCTTTTTCTTTCCTTTGCAATTTTGGAATTTTTCCGTAGTAAGTTTGATAATTTCGTTTTAGATTAAAGTTCAAGGCATATCTGCTGTAAATACATAAATCTAGAACTTTGACCATCTCACGATTAGTTGTTTTTTCCGAATTTTCACGGTTAATACAAATAATACAATTAATAGGTGACTTTATTTCCATAATATTTCTAGCAATCTTGTTTCTTTCACAAGTGTAAGTCAGTTCTGATTGTAATATGAACCTTCACTCACATCAGATCAGTTTAATAATTTCTTCATCAATGTAGCACCTAACTTTTCTAAACATCTCTTTGGAGTTTCACATAATAGTAAAAAATTTAGACGACTGCAAAAGTACTTCTGTGTTTTCGACATAGAAGAATCTGAAGTTATTTCAGCTGTTAGATCTTTGAAGAACAGTAAAGAGTAAAGTATTCACCTGTTAGCTTGTCCTCTGTCTTTTATCATGAACAAAGCTTTTAAGGAGGGAGTATTTCCTAATGCTTTAAAAATATCTACAGTCATTCCCATATACAAGAAAGGCGATATCAATGAAATGGGTAACTACCGACCAATAAGCCTCTTGACATCTTTCCCAAAAATTTTTGAAAAAGTTTTGGCAACTAGACTTCCGAAATTTTTCAGAAAATTCAATGTTATTGCTAAATCGCAGCATGGTTTTGTGAAACATAAAAGTACAGAGACTGCAATTTTCAGACTGACTCGGGCGGTATATCTTGCTCTGGATAAGGGTGAAATAACTTTAGCACTCTGCCTAGATTTATCTGAGGCATTCGATTGTGTGGAGCATGGTATCTTGCTTGAGAAATTAGAGTGTTGCGGAATCAGAGATAACCAACTTAAGATGATTGAAAGTTATTTAACAGGAAAGAAACAGAGAGTGTTGATTTCAGTTAATGGTTCCACATATCTACCTGGTGAAAAGCACATTACTATGGGAGTACCCCAGGGGAGTATTTTAGGCCCACTATTATTTTTAATACACATTAATGATATCAGCGATGTCGTTAAGACTACTTGCAAGCCAGTTAAATATGCAGATGATGTGGGTCTTACTGTCACCGCATCAGAACTATCATCATGTATTGAAACTGTGAATGGTGTATTAAATCGTGTTGAGGGATAGTATCATTCTAACAAGGTGGTATAAAATTTGAACAAGACTGAGTGTATAGATTTTTGTTTCTGGTAGATCTAGAGTAAATTTTCCCAACACCATAAATTGTGGTGACAACATTATCGATGTCTAGGACTCAATTAAATTCCTTGGAATTATTATCGATAAAAAGGTAATTTGGGATCTGAGTGGCAGATTGAGATCTGTGGTGTATACATTGAATGTTATAAGGATGAGAGTGGATGTTCATGTTCTGAGGCTGATATACTCCTCGAATTTTCAGTCAATTTTGTTGTATGGTATTATGTTCTGGGGGGTAGCGTCACAAAGTGAGATAATTTTCAAAATCCAAAAGAGGGTTATGCGAGTTATGTTCAGAATGGGTTACCATGAGTCATGTAGGGGAATATTTCGTAGAAACAAGATTATTACAGTGTATAGTATGTATATTTATAGACTTCTCCTATTTATGCATAAACACCGACACTACTTTGATGAATTTGAAAACCAGAACCATACTCGTCGGGTCTTTCCTTATTTTTTTCCGATTCATACTAGATCTATTAGAGAAAAGACTCCACAGTACATGGCTATAAGATTATTTAATAGATTGCCTAGAACGATCCAGCGAATAACCGAGAGTGAACTGTTCAAAAAGAAAATTTATAAACTATTTTATTATTATTATTATTATGTACCCATTTCAGGTAGACTTGAGCCAAATCCGTGTCTACCATATGGAAGAAGCACCACCGTCTATTATAAATCCTCCCGTACATTTTGAAATTAAAAAAGCAATCAGGGAGAGTGTAGCATTCCTTGAGAAAAATTGTAACACCAAAACTATGCAAGATTGTCCTTTCCAAGGATTGAAGAATAGCTTCGAATTTTCAATGTCTGCATTTTGTCAACTAGAGGGAGTACCAAATTATTTCAAAGGAGTAAGAATAATCCTTGAACATTTTTCTTAATTTCCTATAACGTGAACCATTTCAGGAAAACAAAAATATTTTAGTAGAGATGTTCAAGAGCATGATGGGTCAATCAAAATTTTCCTTTGGATACCTTTTTACTTTATGTTCGCTAGATATGAGAGATTTCATATGTTCGGAAAAATATAGCAAAATGGTTGAAGAACTGAAAGTGAACATGATGGTAAGAAATTTCTTGAATAATTTTTATTCTGTCGTCTTCTTCAAATGGAAAACTTGTCTAAATAACTCATTTTTTCAATTCATACATTTATTGTGACAGATTACGTTATCCTGTTAACACACATCGCCTGTATCCATTGTATCTCATTCAACTCACTATGAGCTAATATTTAACAATACCAAAAGTTCTGAGCATCATTTGAAATAGTGTTTCACTGACCCCGTCCGTCTGACACCACAACATATCAAAACTTTTGGTGAATTCATTTTTGCTTAATTACAAAACCAGTGCAGTGAGATGAGAATTGGAGCCTTCATTGAACATAAATCTAACTAAGTGAAATTAAATATTTCAAGTTCCCTTTATATTCATATATTAAACCAGCGGACCCGACAGACGTTGCCCTCTCTGGAATAGAATAGAATATTGTATTGTGCTTACATTTGGAAGTATTTACACTTGTCAATAAGTAAACAGACAGCCAGAATGGCAAAAAACAATATCTTGAAGAGCATCAAAAAGAATAGTATTTAGATTGCCATACTGTGAAAATTGAGAGAGTTGAAATCATCAATCCTGTGCAAGCACTGTCTCATTTGAAAAAACTGCGAATTTTACATTTAAAAGACTTTACAGAAGGTTCACGAAACTTAATAGGCAAAAAGTTATAAAATTCAAAACACAGAAAATAGGGACCATTCCACGACCTTCTCAACCTTTAAAATGGGATATGATAGCAGCGACCTGAAATTGCATCAAAACATAATTTTCAAATTCTATATTTTACTCATCTCAGTTTTTCAAGTTTTGTTAATAACTTTCATCCTGTCGAAAAAGTACTAGGAATTGGTTAATGAAACACAAAATATTTATTTTCATCCAAATTTATTGTACCGCCTTCAAAGTAAGCAAGATAATACATTTACGCTAACGAATAATCAGATCAAAGCGCTTCTTCCAGAGCCGACTTCATTTCTCACCGCAAATACTTATTTATGTGTCTATTGATTCGAAACAGGTACCTCGAAGTGGAAATTAGAGTTTTGGAAAAAGAAAAAAGTCTGCCGGAGCCACATCAGGTGAATACGGTGGTTGCTTGATGGTATTCGTTGAGTTTTTGGTCAGAAATTCATTCACAATGATAGCCTTGTGTGATGGTGCAATATCCATGAGTTTTCTTTCCACAAATTTAGCCTCTTTCGACTAAATGGCTCTCTCAAACGCCGCATACGCTCAGGTAATATTCTATATTTACCATCTGACCTTCTGGCAAGAAATCCGAGTCCACAATAACGTGATAATCATAGAAACCTTCACTCTGCATCGACTTCGACGTGGTTTTTCGTTTTAGCGTCAGTTGGAAGGCGCCATTTCAAATGTCTTCAGCGACATTTCTGGATCCATATAACTATGGTCGAAATTGTGAAACATGGATGTTACATCTGCTCTTTTTTCCCCAACAGTCTGAGGGTTTGTACAAGGATATCCACCGCAACCATCCGTTAAAAACTTTTTGAGTTTCAATTACAATATCAAGCTGAAATTTTATACGCGGCCATAACTAGCGATTTTCAATTGAAGTGAAATATTTTCGAAGTGATACCATTTCCGGTTATACCGGAAGTGGGTCATCACTTTGTTATTTCAAATGACAATCTACCTTTTTTATTATACATCTAGAACCGACATTTGAGCAAGGCATAAAATACCCATGTTGTTAGCACTTATCTGTCAAAACTTTTGACAGATTTAATTATTTTTGTTATAAACTCGATTTTTGAGGAACATTTGAAAATATGTAGCTCGTAGATCTTTTTCGCTACAGACACAATTTTTGCTTGAGTGGATAGAAGAAGGATCAAGGAACTTTTTAAGCAATCTACACATGTCACATGTTTATTGCGTTGTTTTGTATGATTTTTTCAATTTCGCCTTTTTCAAACAACAATAACTCATTTTTTTCAAATTGCACGTGCCGATTTTTATATCGCCATCAGATGAAGCGTCAAATTTCAGATGGAATTGTATAAGCACGTACTATACCCATCTCTTATAGTTTCCGAAATAATTTGGAAATATATTGAATTTTGATGATTTTGCAAGAACTAACAGAGAATTCTTCGAAATATTTGTATCAAGTAGCTGAACTGGCTACGCTAACCTGACAGGTGCCTAAAATTAATAAACTTGTCACTTCGTTCATTCATATTTGATATTTCATCAAGAACTGTCGTTATTTCAGATTGAAAATATCCAAAAAATACAACACGTTTGGAATGAAACCACTGGTTATTCAAACGAAAATATATTTAATCTTTTTTTAATTCATTTTAGAATGTCAGAAAGTAGTGGGTAGAAATTGCAGACAATTCAATAACCAATTTCCAAATTTACCGTCTATGACTAAAATAAAATTTCGAAGCATTAGAAGCAATTTTCTACAATTCGGATGAATAAAAATTGTAGGAACTAAGCGAAAACCAATCATCGAAGATAATTACATTAATACGAATAAATGATAGCAAACATCATAAGAGAAAACTAATTTACGATCTGAATAAATGTTCAACATGGGCCCCATTTTGCTCGATACACTTGACAGCTCGTATACGAACATTATGAGTTTCCCTCCTAGCTTCCTCAGGATCAATATTAGAAAAAGCATTATGAATGCGCTCTAGTAACTCATCTTTACTTCTTACAGGAATAAGATACACTTCATTCTTGATTTTGCCCCATAAATAAAAATCAAGGGGCGTCAGGTCTGGAGAACGCGGAGGCCATAAATTTGGTCCTTGATTTCCCCACCATCTATCCTCGATCATTTCTGTTAGCTGCCGATCTACAGCTCGTGTTTTATGTGCTGGTGCACCATCTATTTGGTAATAGCAATCCCTCAGAATGTTAAGGGGTAATCCATCTAAAAAATTCTCTCTCAAAATTTTCAGGTATCTTCGTCCATTAAGATTTTCCTCATAAATGTGATAAGCCAACAAATCATTCATTAAAATTGCGAAAACGTTCACGCTGAATATATTTTGGAAATCAATAACCTCAATGAAATGTGGATTTTCTGTGGCCCAAAAATATCGGTCCTATTGGTTATTCCACTTTCATTGAACTTGGCTTCATCAGACCATATAATTTTTTGCAGAATTGTCTCATCTTCTTGAAGCCGAATTAATAAATTTTCACAGAAATTTAGCCGCTTGGGAAGGTCAGTTGGTTTCAATTTTTGTAGTCTGATAAAAGAATACGGGTGCATGTTATGTTTCTTAAGGATCTTTTGAATGGAAGTATAACTCAATTCAATATCCATTGATGCTGACTTAATGGACGCATGTGGATTGGCACGAAAATACGCTAGCGTATTAATTTGATTGTCGTCATCATCGAGAATTGGTTTTCTTCTAGTTTCTATGTATTTTGTTCCTCCAAATTGAAGAAAATTGCTTCTAATCCTTCGAAATTATGTTTTACTCATAGGCGCCAAATTTTGAAATTGGTTATTGAATTGCCTGCTAGAAATCCACCACTTTTTGACATTCGCCATCAATTAAAAAGAGATTAAACATATCCTCGTTTGAATAATCAGCCATTTTATCATCAATCTGGTGTTTTTCAAAAATTTTCACTTCAAACTACCAACAATTCTTCTTGAAATATCAAATTGTCGGGTGCGCGTAGCCAGTTCAGCTACTTGATTCAAATATTTCAAAGCATTCTCTGTTAGTTCTTGCAAAAGTATCAAAATTCAATATATTCCCAAATTATTTCGGAACTATAAGAGATGGGTATAGTACATGCTGATACAATTCCATCTGAAATTTGAAGCTTCATCTGATGGCGATATAAAAATTGGCACGTGCCATTTTAAAAAATTGAGTTATTGCTGTTCGAAAAAGGCCAAATTGTAAAACTCATACAAAACAACGCAATAAACATTTGACATGTGCTCAAAAAATTCCTTGATCCTATCCACCCAAGCAAAAATTGTGTCTGTAGTGTAAAAGATGTACGAGCTACATTTTTTTTAAATGTTCCTCAAAAATCGAGTTTATAACAAAAATAGTTAAATCTGTCAAAAGTTTTGACAGATAAGTGCCAACAACTTGGGTATTTTATGCCTTGCTCAAATGTCGGTTCTAGAAATAACAAAGTGATGACCCACTTCCGGTATAACCGGAAATGGTATCACTTCGAAAATATTTCACTTCTATTGGAAATCGTTAGTTATGGCCGTGTATAAAATTTCAGCTTGATATTGTAATTGGAACTCACAAAGTTTTTAACGGACGGTCCCAGTGGATATCCCTGTATATAGAAAACACTTGTTGGAGGCGAGGACGTGAATAATGAAAGCATACCGTAAAACGAGGTGACTTTGTGACACGTTTTTGGGTTTTCATGTTATTACGAGAATATGTGTTGCAAAAATTCAAATTCATGACTGAATTCATATGGCTACATTATTCCCACATAAATCAGGACATATGAAAACATCGAAAAATTTTCACTTTTCAGTAAAAAATTTATTTTTGTGGCACAATTGCACCCCAGGATCTGGGGTGACAATGTGCCAGAACAGTTTTCTATGCATTATTCATAAAGAGAGCCCAGTGGCACATTCTCGCGCTCATCTTTCAGATGAATAAGTGTAAGACAATTCAGTGAAACTTTTTAGATGGTATGAAGAAAATTTATTTTTGAAAAAACTCATTACAAAAATGGTGAATTTATATTTCACAAGACTTGGAGTTAATTGAGCATGAAATAGGTAATGATGGAATTAATTAAGATAATTCCGGAACTTTGAAGATTTATCTTTTTGATAAACGAACTGGTTCATCAATTTCTTTCTTTATATCCTCATACCTATACCAAATTGAGTCTGCTTTTTCTAGCCACTTCCAATTTTCTCCATACTTCTCCATTGCTGAGGCCAAAACTGCATCATCTTCTGTTTCTATCACCTAGCCGGGGTACAGGAGGTTTCCGTATGTGACGACAACGTGATCACCACAACTCACTTCATTTTTTTTTGTACATTAGTCTCGATAGGTTGCATATCTGTGTCAGAGGTGTCGCTTAGTTGGGGAAAATGATAAGGACTGTCATCGCTTTCTGCATAAGAGATATGCCCTATGCTTTCATCGTCGCTATCAGATTCGCCTATCAGGTTAATATTAGATGGCTCATCATGATTCTGTCCAGGAGAAGTTGAGGGTTGATTCATGCTCATAGAAGTTTCATTGTCATTTTAAGGATTGATATCAGACGCTGCGATACTCTTTCCTGGAGGAAAGTTAACTTTTCTTCTTCTCTTGTTAGTTCTCGTTGACGTGATGAGCTGCCTCTTTGCGTTTAGGTTTTCTATAAAGCTTTCACTAATCAGAGCTTTCACTTCGGGTAGAGCTTCAATAGTATGCATAGGTAATCTATTTAAAACTTCCTGCCTGTTTGAAGGAACAATTCCACAGCCTTCAGATTATCTGCTGCATTTTTCTCCAGAGCAAAAAAGATTTTGTTCAAAGGTCGTGGAAAGTCATCCTTAGGGACTGTCATGCAGCGACTATTGCGTATATTTTCTTTCCATTCGTTCAGTACCTTACGCCAAGCAATTTTCACAGGTCTAAAAAATGCAACGTCTAATGATTGTAACAGGTGGGTAGCGTTAGGCGGCAGAGCAATGAAGGAAATGTTATTTTCATGGCAAAGATCAATAACTTTACTATCAATATGAGAACTTAAGTTATCACCATTCAGAATTTTTTCCTTCTTGTTTCTTCAAAATTGGCAGCATTTGGCTGATGAACCAATCTTCAAAACATTGAAAGTCGAACCATCCTGATTTGCTTCGGTTGTGGCGGCATTTTTCTGGACCTTTTCGGTCCAACTTTCCCACATCTAAGCTTTATAGTAGACGTAGACTGGTACCAATTCACCCCTTGCACTTCCACACATCATTATAGACGTACTGGATTTTGAAGAATTTTTTATATTTTCAGGGTACTTACAGCCTCGTTTGACGATCACTTTGGAAATTCCTGGATCATCAACAAGGCAAGTTTCGCCGTAATTCCATATGTTCTATGGTGAAATACCTTCGAGTTCTTTCTCTAAGTTATCGAAAAACTGATTCATAACTTCCGCATCAATTGAAGCCCTGTTGTAAGTTATGTTACTCGCAGTTCGATTTTAAATTTCTTGGGCATGTCTCGTAACGAAAGAATCGGCCCATTCCTTTCCAGGAAGATTATTTTCAATTTTTCCAACTCTTTTGCCTTTTTTATCTAAGATACTCTCAACGATGAATCGCAATTCGGTTTTATCCACTGGAAACCCATAACTGGAAAGGCTAACAATATCCGCCACCATCACAGACTCTTCCTCATCAGAAAAAAACAGTCTCCCTCCTACTTTTTTTAGAGATTTTTGCTTCAATTTACTACTGGTAGTGTTTCTGTGGATCCCGTATTTTTTAGCAGCGCTTCGGATGAAACTTTTTTCTTGTCTTATCTCATCTAAGATTTGCTCAAGTGTTTCAGGGCGATAATTTTTATGAGGCATTGTTCCTGGTTTTCTCACGTATCGTGGCGGCATTCTGGAAAGAATGAAAATACCTCAAATTTCTAGAATTTATTTTCTAGAATATGGGGTGACAATGTGCCACCAAGTGGCAAATTTGAGTTTCTATAAAAAATTTTCATAATTCATAAAAAAAAATTGAATATTGAATCGCTATTGAGGTATGATGAAGGTAATTGAATATGTAGTTCATAGTACTAACCTGTATTACTCTCTCGTTACACCAAACTTGTCTGGACCTGAAATTTTACGGACTTCGCAATAATCGTGAAAACATCGAACTTCATTCAAAAGCCACTGCCGATTCAACGGTGGGGGTTGCGAAGTTCGAATCACCATCACCAGATAGCTCAACAAATATGCTTTTCATGAAGATATGTAGTTGGTGTGACGGAAATTCATGAGAAGCGCTACATTCAAATAACCTTGAAAAACCACGGTGGCACAATCTCACCTCTGCAGGCACAAAGTCACCCCGTTTTACAGTACACAAAGAACTGTATTTTGTAATGCACGTCATTAGTACCTATATTGGGAACTGGTAGATTCTTTTGGTAGTCCATTCAGACAGCTTCTGACGTAATGTCAGCATTGCGCAACTTCTTGGGTTGTCGTTTTTCTTTCAACTTGTGGAGTTTGTTGGCGTCAGAAAGTTCCCCCATCGTTTTTTCTAGTGCCAATATTGAGGTAGATTAGTAAGTGATGATATATTCGATTTTTGTCTTTCCAAGAAATCTCCAACTTCTTCCTACCTATCCCATGAACTAACAAAAAAGCTTTGGAACATACTGAAACCTCTGCCTTGTCTCTTTTGAAACGCATCCGGTATGAATAAGCAGAATCATGCAGTTTCTTAGGGTTAGTCATTACGTCTTGGCCTTGGCGAGACCGGCATAGTTTGATAAATAGTACGGATATTAAATCACAAAAGTATAAATTTTGTTGGTCAACTGATTCGAGAAGATATCTACATTCTACCAAAATAAGTGAATCGTTTACACTTACAGACTGCTCCAGTGGTATGCCCTTGTAAACGGTTCTTTTCAAGCTATTTTTTCTTCGATGAACGTTCTACATTTTCTCCCCATCACCGCCCGTTGTTCCACTATTCACATTGTAATCTTCCATCCTATAGCATAATAATTGAAAGTAATTAGGTATACAGTCAATGCGATTAATTTCAATGTCAAGAAAAAACGATAAGAATAAGAAATTGGAGGGGTAGGAATTTGATATTGCGCCTTCTTTCCATGACCAGGACTGACATTGGTACGCCAAAATTTCATTCTATATTTTCTCTGCACCTAATGTTCTTTTCCTTGGAATGAAAATGTATGATTGTATTTCTTCTGAATTCTCTTCTAGATGGTACTATATCAATTTTGCCCGTGGCTAGACATTGCGCCTTCTTCATCTGTGCCCTTCAATTATTATTTACATGAATTATCATTACATTATCAATAACAGAAAACATTACTGACTTATGGAGTCAGGCTGACTCTTTCCTAAGTAAACTCACTTCCGCTGCCAACACGTAAACATAATGGCATAATCAAATTTATAATGAAGCTTTCGGCTTTTTCTTGTGTTGGATAAACAGAACTGCCACCACACACTTGTTCGAGTGCATTATTTCGTTTCTACGGTTAATTTTGATGTGGAATTGAGAATTTCTAGAATTAGTCGCATTATAACTTACAGGATTAATTTGAATTTGTAGAGCGATTAATCGAACAACCACTGAACACTGAGGTGGATGATGTTGGCCCATCAAAGCCATCATGGCTGAAAAAACACCTTCCCCTGAAGTGGTATCCGCAACTAGGAGGCTCTTAGATTGACAAATTGAACGAATAATTCTATAATAACCTATCCAAAATATTACTTAACTATAGTTAAAAAAATCAACATTTTTAAACAGCAATATTGTTCAGAGAAAATGACTATATTGTGAATACTTTCTGTAAAGACCCATGAAATTCTTTTCTCAATATCAGATAAAACGCGAAGTTTATCGCTATATGTGTCAACATATTGGAGAATAGTTTTCAGAGAGTGATATTTAACCTTTCATAGAATGTTAAATATCCCTTGCTTAAAGAGCTGATTCTTCGATCTATTCATCATAACCATCGTCAACCAGAGTCCTGGTAGTCTTCTGTGTCGGTTCGTTGGAGAGCGCCATACGTACCTAATACATATACATATGCTTCATACTTACCAACGAACTCATACGAGTAGGTGGCGCTCGAACTTGATGTTATGAATGAATCTGACGACTTCAAACGAGAACGAAACTGCCGTATGATATTTCAGTTTATGTCATTTGACTATATTTTACCACTACTGTGGTGGCCCTGGTTAACGATGGTTATGATAAGCAGACCAGAGAATCATCTCCTCAAGTGAGACATATTTACATTTATTACTCGCTGGATAAAAATCTTCAATAGTTTGAAGTTTTTTTCAGAATAACCAACTACACATTCTGTCAAAAAAGTGCCGGGAATTGGTCAATGAAACACAAAGTATTTATTTTCCATCCATACTTATTGTATCGCCTTCAGAGAAGGTAACATTTTTCAAACTTTTTTCAGATGGTCATAAGAAATCCTTCTGTTTCCGCGAATAACCATTTGTTGGAGGCTTCTTTGTCAATGTGTGGTTGATTAATCTCATGGTAATGTCGTCCATGCAATTCCTTTTCGACCATTATTCTTGTTTTTTCAGTATCTGATAGGAACGGTAGATTCAGCAGGTCATCTCTGGTAGCAAGGTTTAGAGGTGTATATCCCTTATCAGCCAACGATACCACTCTATGGAGGTGAGAAGTGAGAACTTTTGCAGAGAAGAATTCTCTGAGATTTTGTATCTGTTCGGTGTGTAAATTGACAACATCTATTAATCCGCGTCCTCCTTCTTTCCGCTTCAAAGTTGTTCGTATCACAGACGATTTTGGATGATGGTTGTTGTACTTTGTTAGCATCGTTCGGGTCTGCCTTTGAATATCATCCAATTCTGTCTTAGTCTTAGATTATTCCAAATGAGTAAAGCAACACTGGAATGGCGTAGGTGTTAATTGCCTTGACTAGATTCCCCGAGTTCAACATCGATTTCAGCACAGTCTTCAGACGCTGACTGTATTCTGAACGAATCTTCTCCTTTGATTGTTTTTGGTCTAGCAATCTGGCTTGTTGGTATCCTAGATATTTGTATGTTTCGCCATCCCTCATGCACTGTATAATATCACCGTTTGGAAGTTGTGTTTCACCATCTATGACTTTCCCTCTCTGAATGTTCAGGGTCTTACATTTTTCAATGACGAATTTCATATGAACATATGCCAAGAACTTACTGACAGTTTTCAGCAGATCATCCAATTGTTTTTTGTTCGAAGCATATAATTTGATGTCATCCTATACAGCAGGTGGGGATTGTATGATAATTCCTATCTGTGTTTATCCTAAATCCGTATCCTGTTCTATTGAGCATTGAGGACAATGGGTTCATAGTTAAACAGAACCATAGTGGACTCAAAGAGTCTCCTTGAAAAATTCCACGACGTATGGGTATCTCGTCGGTTTTAATTGTCTTATTGTTCATGTTGACCTCCAGAGACGTGCGGCAGTGTGTCATTGTTGTCTTCAAGAATTCTACCAGGGCTGGGTGAATTTTGTATATCTGCAATACTTCAACAAGACAAGAATGGGCGGTACTATCGAGTGCCTTCAGATAATCGAGAAAAGCTGAACGAACATTCCGATGCCCTACGTGTGCCTGTTTCATTATCACAGAATCGATGATGAGTCGTTCCTTGCACCCGTGGTGTTTCTCTCTGCATCCTTTCTGCTCCTCTGCTAATATATTGTTGTCGTCAAGGTGTTGGTATATTCGATTGGATATGCATGAGGTGAGTATTTTGTAGAGTGTTGGCAGGCAAGTGATTAGCCTATATTGAGACGGATCCTGTGTTCAATCGCTCTTAGGTAGCATACATGTTAAGCCTTGTGTTAGGAAAGTGGGTGTTTTCTTGGGATGTTGAAGAACATACGTGAGCTGTTACGCTAGGGCTCCATGGAGCTTATCAAACTTCTTGTACCAGTAGTTGTGGATATTATCTATACCTGTGGCCTTCCAATTGTTGTTCGCTCTATCTACTGTTGTGATTTCTTCCTTCGTTATTCCTTCGAAGTCCATATGTTTGATATCAAGGCGTTTTTTTTTCATTCGTGATCCATTCCGCATCTCTATTGTGTTCTTTGGGCTTCGACCATAGTGATGACCAATAATCGGTCAAGCATTGTTCGTCAGGTACTTCTCTGTTATTGTTGGTCGCAGTTTTGTAATTTCCCTTATGAAAATTGGCCGCGTTTTGGAGGAATCTTTGGTTTTGGTGTTTCCTTTCAGTACACTTGACGTATTTTGAAAGCCTCTTTGCTTTTGCTTGGAGTTTCTGTTTCAAAGTGTCCATATACACGTCGATGTGTTGTTTGTGATCAGGGTGTTTTGTGTTCGTACCAATTTTCCTATAAATTTTGCGTACATGTGATTTCAAGCGCCTTGAGGGTTTTCTGTTTCTCAGGAATTCTGTGAGGCGACCGATTTCTGCTCTAATATTATCAATATCCTTTTCCAGTCGTTTTTGCCATGGTGGTTTTCTGACGCTTTTTGGCTCAGCTTGAATCAGAGTTGCGGAGATTTGTTTTTTGTGAAGTCGAAGAACCGCTACCGGTCCCCAGTAAATCAAAGTGTGAATCTTCTCCAAGGTGTTCTGGTCGGTATATTCTTCAAGCACTGAATTTACGCTTGCTAGGATGATATTGGTGTTCTTGTTCGTCTTGAATTTGGGTAGTTTAAGTCTTTTAGTTGGATTACTACCACTGAATTCGGTTATTGCTCTGTTAAGTTCTGACCTTGCTAAATACATATATTCGTTCTACTGATTCGGCTCAGGAGGGCGTTCCATGTTAATATTCGTTTCCGTGGCTTCGATGTTATCTGTAACACTTTCATTGACTTCGGCAGGTATACCGTTATGAGTATCATTTTGAGTTGCATTATGACCTCTTCTCGTATGCTTTGCAGCGTTTCTGAAGAAAGTAGCCTGTTTTTAACGTTGATCCGAAATTCTCTGCTCAGATATGTGCTCTTATTCAGGATATTTTTCTACGAACGCAAGATGTAACTAGTATCTGTATGCTGTTATTTCCTTCCAAGTTTGTAATCTTGTAATAGGAACGCATAATGAAGGCATTCATTTCTGAGGTCCACTTCATGCGTTTCCTAAGGAGTCCGACTCTCGTGGTCGTAGGCATAATGGCTTGCGCCACCGTTGAAACATCAAGAGTCGGTTGGGAGGTATTGATGTTGTTTCCC
Source organism: Cryptolaemus montrouzieri (assembly GCA_013387265.2). Taxonomy (NCBI): domain Eukaryota; kingdom Metazoa; phylum Arthropoda; class Insecta; order Coleoptera; family Coccinellidae; genus Cryptolaemus; species Cryptolaemus montrouzieri. Next base: position 37,491,599 of record JABFTP020000103.1, read on the forward strand.
ACTTGGTTTTGTGTTGCAGTATCCCTACTCGATACCACGCTGCTTCCTTCGCTAACCGAGGGAGACTGTGCTTCACTTTCCGAGCAAGACCCTCTTCCTAAATCTTGAACGCGACAAGAGGTTATGGTGGTACAATGTCGATTCACCCGTTTGTTCCTTAGATTGTACATCATTGGATAAGTTGCATTTTATACCTACTGCCAGATTTAGCTTGGGTACGTCGGGTTCGCTAAGCCCGTACTCAGAAACAATGTTCCGGAGCCCCTGTGGGGTTATTATTATTATTATTATTGAACATTAACAAAAGCCAAGGTAAACCTATATGGCTCAAATTAAAAAAATACAATTAATTGCAATACATCAGTGAGTGAAGGATGAGAAATAAATAATAAAATTCAAACAAAATTAACCACTAGACAGTCTATGTATTGTTCCGCGTAGACCATCGATCAAAGGTATTTTTGAACATATCAACACTTGAACTGTAAAGTACATCATAGGGCAACTTATTCCATGAGTGAAATATTCTCTGTATAACTTGAAGTCATGACCTCGAAGACGTGTGCTGTTATTCAGACGAAACATGGTTGAAAGGTCTACTCCAAACAAATTGTTGAGTGCCGTATATATGACTATGAGATCACCACGAAGTCATCGATCTGCAATTAGTGGGATATTCAGAAGACGAAGGCGATCCTCGTATGAAGGGCGAACAACTCCGAAGGGCATTCTCGAAACTCTCCGCTGAATAGATTCCAGCGAGTTTATATTGCCGAGCAGATGAGAATCCCTGACAGGTCCGGCAAATTCCAAAATTGGTCTGATATATGTGGTGAAAAGGACGCGACAGGTATTGGTGCTGCATTTCCCAAATATCTTCTCTATAAGATTCGACGTTCTGGAAGCTCTTGTGCATACGGAATGGATGTGGTCAGACCAGTTGAGATCCTCTGATATTATAACTCCTAAGTCGATATGGTTTTTGCATGATGTATGATCGTTCCGTTGATGCTGTAGCGAAGTCTGGAATTTTTTCTACCGATATATAGGATGACACATTTCTCGGTATTAAGAGGTACAAACCAAGCTTCACACCAACCCTGAACAATTGTGAGATCCTGTTGTAAAGTATGATGGTTTTGTAGTGGATCAGCATAAATCTTCCATGTAAGCAGATGACACAGTGTACATGGAAGATGTAGAGGTGAGTAGACTAGGTAAATCAGCCGTATAAATCACAGATAACAATGTTCCAACACGAATCCTTGCGGGAATCCGCTTGAAACTGGTTAGGAAGCAGAAAGAGTTACCAACGTGCACACAAAACTCACGGTTAGAGAGAAACGAGGCAATCCAGGAAAAAACACCACCGCGAATACCGAAGTGTTCTAGTTTTGCGAGAAGAAGTCTACGTGGGACTTTATCGAAAGCTTTGCGTAATCTGAATAAATTACGTCAATGGAAGTCCCTGAATCGAGCGCAGTGGTCCAGTTATGGAGACATCTAAGCAGATTAGTGATCACAGACCGACCCGGTAGGAAACCATGCTAGTTTTCGGGTATGATATTGTTATCGATTGTGAATTTAAGTATCTCAGACACAATCATTCTCTGACAAATTTTCGAGACAATCGATACTAAACTTATAGGTCTGTAGTTAAGAGGAGAAATACTAGTGCCTTTCTTGAATATTGGGGTAACTGAGCATCCACTGTGTCGGCAGGAAACTTGATCTGAAAGATTTGTTGAATATCACACTTGAAGGTGACGATAGAGACGAGGCGCAATTCTTGAGGACGAAGGCCGTGAGTCCGTCTGGACCAGGAGCCGAGGAAGTTTTCAAATCAAGCAGGTGCTTCTCGATGTTATCAGCAGAAAATGAAATTATGCTCAGTTCTAAAGGGAATCTAGGAGAAGTTATACGTGGCAGCGGTCCGTCTGGTATAACGCTGAAGGATGAAGCAAAAGCACTAGCCAAAACCTCAGCGGATTGTTTATGATCATCACATAGTTTCCCTTGTGAGTCTCGAACAGATGGTATATTGACCTTCGAATTAAGAGTGGAGCGCACAAATTTGGAGAACTTCTTTCGATTGGATGGATTGATTAGCTTCTCCTGGTATATTCGTTTTTTTGAAGAAATCGTGGAGCTCAGGACATTCCTGTGGTTTTGGTAGTCCTGTATACGTTTACTTCGAGTGTAACGCTGCCATAATCTCTTCTTGTGTCGAATCATTCTTTGTACCTCATCATCGAACCACGGTTTTGATGGGTACTCAATGAAAGTGTTAGTATGTGTATGTTTTTCAGTGAGGATTTGAGTATAGATGAGACCTCATTCCACATGTCTTCGACAGATCGGCCCAGCAAAAGTGTCTCCCAGTCAACGTTCAACTCTTCCAAGTTGGTGACTTTCTTCGTTATCCTCTTCTTGGACGAAATGTCATTCATTGATAGTTGTAAACTGGATTTCAGAACAAGATGATCCGATAGGCCAAAAGGAGGAAAGTAGGCAATATCTGCTAAAAGATTCAAGTCATTGACCAGAAAAAAATCCAATAGTGATGGAGTTTGACCGTGACGATAACGAGTAAGCTTATCTACCAGCTGCGATATGGACGAATTTAAGTAACATTGTCCACATGTCATATGATGAAAAATTCGCGCTTGGTAGCTTCCTGGGCAACAAAAGCCATTTGATGTCGGGGCAGTTGAAATCTCAATTAAAGTAGGATTACTGGTAGAGGATAATGAGCCGATGTGATTGAAAATGACAGCGTAACCTGGGGCGGGTCGTGGTCTGTAGATACAGCCCAGGTTCACAGATAGATACCTTGACTTTTGATCGACTTTGACGTGGTTTTTTTCTGTATCGGTTCAGGTGGAAGACGCCATTTCAAAGCTTTTCGACTGATTTGCATGTCAAACTCATAAACCCATGTCTCATGACCAGTTACAATGCGTTTTATGGATGTGGAGTTGAAAGTGACTCACGACCTTTACGCTATCGAATTTTTGAAGAAAATTCATGTCTTTTGGAACTAGTCGAGTGGTAACACGTTATGACCAAAAATGGTTCAAAATGGTACAAATTGATTCGTGAGACAGAAAGTAAAAATGAAAATTCTTTCACGGGGATGCAGACAAAGATAATACCTTTCTTTCGAGGTATCACTCGACCCATCTACCCTCTTCCAAATTTTCAAGGGTGGTCACCCCTGCTCTAGGAGTTGAAATTCGAGATGAGGATGGTACTTGTTGATGACCGCCATTGATCAGCATGTATCTGTTCCATTTTACCTCACTGAAACTTGAATAGTCTCAGGGAAGTAGTCTTCCCTATCTTTCAGTTGCTCACTCTGTATCTTTTACAGTTTTCAATTAAGGATGGAAATTCGTTCAAGACGATGTAGACAAAGGTACCACCTTTCTTTTGAGTCATCACTCGACCCATCTTTCCTGTTCAAAATGTTCAAGGATTGCAACCCCCGCTTAGGGGGTTGATATTTCAGGCAAATTTTGTACCCCAAAAGATGTCCCTTTGAAACAAAAATTGACCTGTTTTTGCGTTTTGATCAGAAATGAATATCAAATTTCAAGACTATTCACAACTTCTAATTCAAAGAGATACATTCAATTTTAAAATCTGAACTTTCTTTAATTGTACAAAATAAAATGGTTTTAGTATATATTCAAAAATTAAATCATTTCATCACACTTTGGGCATAAAAATTCAATCATCAAGAACGCAAATAATTCCAAACAACTCATATTAATTCAGTCTGCTGCCATATCAGTGAAATAAGCAATACAAATAACCGATAAGGAAAAGATTAGTTCCAAATTCGAGTTCGACGATGTCGAATCAGGAAAAAAGATAAAAACTGCGAGATGAAAAGATTTATTCCATCATACTTATTAGAGCTAAATAAACTGAACAGCGTCACATTATTGTGGAATTCAATTTTACTTGCGTCAGCTGCTTCATTAAATATCAAATTTTTTATTGCACCTGTACCTAACATTCTTTCAGGACTGAAAGTTTTTAAAAAATCTTAAAATTTCTTTCAGAGTTTGTGGATTAACCCTATCACTTATATGATTGAAAACTCAATGAGATTCGTGTAAGAATTTAAATTTTAAGATATTCAGGAAAGTTTTTCAGCCTCTTTTTCAAAAAAATTGGAGATTTTAATCAAAATATTGCTATAGTATTACATTTTATGTAAAAGTGAAAATTTGAATTGAAGGAATGGGGTAAATATATATATATATATATATATATATATATATATATATATATATATATATATATATATATATATATATATATATATATATATATATATATTTTCAATACAAATGTTTCCGTACAACCTAACGTTTCCATAACTATCAATTTGGCAACAAAATATGTAGTTCATAATTATAAACTGAGGAAATTGAAATATTTGAGAGAAGCATGATATTATTCGCTTGAAGCATGAAATTCAATTTTTTTAGTTCTTCCTGTATTTTCTGAATTCATGTTAATAGGTATTGAACAAAGAGCACTGTCAAAATATTAGTGAATATCTTCTTAACTTTTATGAAGCGTACTTGTTCTGTGTGTATTTGTGTTGATTATTCTAAGCCTGATATATTAAACTATATTTTGTCTTTCGATTTAGATTTCCTTCAAATTCAAATCACCATAAGCTCACTCAAACATATTGAATTCCCATTAAATTTGAATTGAAATAATTGAAGATCATGTTTCCTCTTGGATGAACTGAACCAGAAAATAATAAAGTTAATACAGATAGACAGATATTTAGTTCAAAATATTTTATTTATTCTTGGTCCTGACTTTCTTGTTTTATTTGAAGTCAGAAGCAATAACAGACATTTACTTCCAAAGAAGGTAAATTTTAGCTAGTTTGAAATCATTTACACATCCCTCGTACATTTCTTAATTCATAATTATGCAATTTTTGTGCCTTAGAACAACAGTTATAACAATATGTAGATAAAGGATACATCGCATGTTGTGAATAACTTCCAATATTCATATGATTCCAAATGTCTGAGTGAATTTCCTTTCAGTTGAATAAACACAGTAGAGACTATTGCCAGTCAATAGCGTCCTGAAGGATACTCCACGGTTTTCGTTCTATTTCAATTCAGAAATAATATTATACGTTCATTTTTGAACAGGTAAAATTAAACCTAGTTTTGAATCATTTCACTACCCTTCGTACATTGCTAAATTCATGATTATGAATTTTTATATCTTTAACAATTGTAGGAACATGTACGTAATAGATACAAACCATGTTGTGAATAACTTTTGACATTCATATCATACTAAATTTATTTTCGTGAGCAGAGTGAATTTATTTGTAAGAGAAATATATACAGAAAAGCATTATTTTATAACTGCAATAAGAATCAAAAAATTCATAATCATATGTGTTATTGATACTGAATTCAAATAAAGCAACCAAACATATTGAATTCTTTTTAGGATTCTTGGAATGTTGAACTTATAATAATATATGAAATAAATCAAGACTATCTTCATAAAGAAATGAGATATCTTCCAAGACGCTATTGACAGGTACAATAGCGTCTTGGAAGATATCCCATTTTTATGAAAACAGAATGAAGTTCCTTTGAGAAGAAATATATTCAGAAAAAGTTTTACCTGTTAATAGCGTCCTAAATCTCATTATTCTCTCTAGGATAGTCTTGATTGATTCCATACATACAGAATATGTATAATTATAAGTTCAAAATTTCAGGGCCCTCAGAATTATAAAATCTGTTGCAAAAACCTCAAATTGTAAACGTTAAATAAATCTAGGGTGAAAGATTATTCCTTCGAAACTTTAAGTTTCTATAATAAAACTAACGTAGATCATATTGTGATATTCCAGATATATAGATTATTGTAACAGAACGAATGTATTTGTATGACTCTAGAGTTTATGTTGATATTATGTTTCCATTATCCTTCTCATTGTTCTCCTTCATAAGAGGAGAACACTATATTCTAGATATTCCTCATACCAACTTTCGTTAGAACTCGGCTCATAATTAGAAAAAGGGGAAATGTTCCATGTTTCTGATTCTATCTTCGAAAATGTAGGTCTCAAAACTGGTCTCATATTCAAGAATAAAGTCGTAAAATGACGATTTGTTTTCACGGATCTATTGCCGAGAAATGTAGTTATCTTCTGATATGCGAAGCATACCTCCCGGTAACGGTAAAATATAAATAGGACGAATAAAAGAAATACCCCAATTTTGACAATTTCTTGATGTGAAAATGCGTCCAAGTTGAGTGGTGGGGTAACTTTGAACCGAGTTCGATTTCTGGAGGGGATGACTTTGAACGTTAATTTATCAATTAAAACTTGGATTTCAGAAAGAAATGCATACAATTTCTAATAGGATAAATATCGAATTATATGTCAACAGAGGATTTCGCGGAAAATTTGATCTTGAAATACGATTCCGAACGGCTCGAAAGAGCCTATTTCGCAGGGCGAAAATAGGTTCCGTCACGTTTTTGTCATTTTCGGCGGTCGCTCGAAGAGGACCAACCTTGGAGGCGGATTTCTTCGGAACGGTTCGGAATATCGAAATGAGACTACGCTATGGGAACAGAAGAATTATTGGGTAGCGTTTCTCCTTCAGAAACCGCGACTCGATATCCGGCCGTTTAGGCTATCACCCCCTCTACCAATTCGGTCCATTTTTCAATGGAGTTTTATTTCGAAATCCTCTTGGACACGTGTTTTTTCGACCGGGTAAAAAGCGTAATCCTGGTTCGGAAGGATCGAATTTTCGTTTTCCGGCAAAATTTTCTCCCAATTTTAACTGGTGTGGCCCTGGCGCGCTTTTCTCGCTTTTTTCAGGGGCCCCTAGCGCCGCCCCCAGATGTCAATCGAACGCGAACCAGACGTCGTCTGATGGTGAAAGTCCCAATCTCTCCGAAAAATTATCTGCTCTAAAATCCATTTGTCTACGCCCATTTCTTACGGTTTTAGTATAATTAAATCATCATTAGATCAAAGTCCTTTTGAAAAAACAATTCAAGGATAATATTTTTCGTAATAAAAATGCCAAGATGCCAAAATACGTCTTCGTCTACGCCGATTAAGAAGAGACCAGGTGATTTCTTAATAAGAGAGAAATAAACTAGATTGATAACAAAGACAAGTGCAGATTTTATGTAGATAACTAAGTTTTTGTATTTCTGGCTCAAACAAAATGACAAAATCTCTTGGATTTCAGGATGTCTAGTAATTTACATATTTAATGAGTTTTTATTTCATTCTATCATTTCCATAACTGACTATAGGTGATGAAAAATAACAAATATAAACAAGCCACTACCAAAAACAACTCTATAAGCCCTTAGTTCGGCCAATTTGTCAGTTATCTCATTGATAGTTTGTCTCTACATAATCTTTTTTAATATTTTTTAGCAAGAATTACGGGATAACGGTGTATTCATATACCCTACATTTCCAACAACAGCACTCAAACATGGGGAATTCTATTTCAAAGCTGCAGGTATTGGATATCTTACACCATTCAATTTAATGGGCCTCCCAGCCACAACTGTACCATGTGGTAAAACTTCAGACGGACTCCCGATTGGGCTTCAGGTAAGACAACATGAACGTTACCTCGTGTATGTAGAAAAATGTGAACATTTTGTTTACTCAAGTAGAAATATTTTATGGCTTTCTTATATTTTCTCACTTTTTTATAGGTGATAGCAAGTCCAAACCAAGATAGACTATGCTTAGCTGTTGCGGAAGAATTGGAAAGATGTTTTGGAGGTTGGACACCATCAAATGATCCCAAGTGAAAAAATTAATGTGAATGTCTTACGAAATAACAAAAGAGAAAACTCAATGAATAGGTATCAATTCTATTAAATATCTTCTATAGAGTACACAAACAGTTTGTCCCAAATAACAGAAGCAGAAAAGTTGGAGCAATTTAAACACAAATACGATCGAAATATATTATATGTATTCATATTACAGGGCCGTCAACTGATTTGGTATAGTTTTAGAATAAATTATTTTATTTAATTGGATTATTTTAATTTTTACCTACATTACTTAATATGCGAGATCTGTTCAGAAACTATAGGAATTTTATGTTTTTCAAAAATATTAATTCATTTATCAAATCTATGTTGTCCTCTTGAGCGTAATACCCCTTGGATATAATACATTGGGGGTGTAAGGAGATGTGTTGGCACAAAAGGTCTTAAAAGCCAACCCCAAGTCAACCTCACCTGCGCGTGGTGCACCCTGCTGCTTACCAACGAGGCTCTGGCGTCCGAGTTACGGCGGAATAACCGTTCAAACAGAAATAGAGGAAATGCTTTTTCAAAGACCCCTATCAACCCGCAGTGGCCAGCGTGATAGGTATCGGCCAAAAACTCCTCAACTATGAAACACAAAACTCAAACAGGGCCCTCAGTCCCCGGCGGGTTTCCTTACCCCGACAACGGTAGCTGTCGGAAAAGTAGGAAACCAGAGAGTGCTAAGAATCACCGGGTTGGACCAGGCTACCATAAAAGACGAACCTTATATATTGCCACTTATAACGCAAGAACATTACTAGCAGATTGTAAAATCGATGAGCTGGAAGAAGAATTGGATCGCATACACTGGGACGTTGTGGGCCTTAGTGAAGTGAGAAGAAAGGGCGAGAGTTTGATCACTTTAAGGTCCGGAAATCTACTTTATTGGAAGGGCGAAGATAATATATCTCTCGGTGGAGTCGGCTTCATTATTAATAAACGTTTGGTGAAGAATGTTGTGAAAATCGAAAGCCTGAGTACTAGAGTATGCTATGTCATCCTGAGGCTGAATGAAAGGTACAACATGAAGATAATTCAAGTATACGTGCCTATCAGTGCTCACGCAGATGAGCTGGTTGAAGAGGTGTACGAAGATATTCGCCTCGCTATGAAGAGGACTCCAGCCTATTACAATTTTGTGGTTGGAGATTTCAATGCTAAGCTCGGTATGAAAGAAAATGACACCGAAGCATCTTTAGGGTGCCATGGAATTGGGGAACGGAATGAAAAAGGAACCATGCTCTTAGACTTTCTATTAGAAAATCGCTTATGTGCGATGAATTCGTTTTTCCAAAAACCTCCGCAGAGAAGATGGACATGGTCGAGCCCAGATGGTAACACCAAAAATGAAATTGACTTCATTATAGCTGACAAAAAGGAAGTTATTAAGGATGTTTCGGTCCTTAACAAATTTTCAACTGGAAGTGACCACAGAATGGTGAGGGCTAAATGTATGATCAATTTAAAACGTGAAAGGAACAAACTCGTAATGACAGGAGGGGTTAAAAATAACAAATAGGCACAGGTATCAGATGAAGCGGCATTTCGTGAAACTTTGAGTGAGAAGCTTTTGTGCAATGAAAACGTAAATATCGATCAGCACAACGACAACATTACAACATCAATAAAACAAGATATGGACAAACATTGTAGCACTTTGAACAGGAAACAGGAAAGAATCAGTGAGACAACGAAACACATGATGAAGACCAGAAGAGAACTATTAAGCAAGGACACAGCAGACAAGAAAGAACTGAAAATACTTAACCGCGAGATATCTCGCCAACTTAGGAAGGACTCTCTACAGCACAATAAAAGCTTGGCAGTTCAAACTATAGAACAAAATAAAAGCATGAAGGTACTACGACGGACGACTTCATTGGGAAAACGTAACATTCACAAACTAATGGATCCATATGGTTTAATTATAACAAATAGAGCCGAAATAGTGAAAGTTGTCGACGACTTTTACTTCAATTTGTATCGAAGCCTGAATCGCGAGAACGAGGATGACAACCGCATACCTCATGTTATGAATCAGGGTTCGAAGGACCTCCCAGAAATAACAGCTGATGAGGTCCGAAAGGCACTATCAGATATGAAAAACAACAAAGCTCCAGGGGAAGATGGAGTAGTTGCGGAGGCTTTGAAGATAGGCGGTGAAAATCTGATTCGTGAAATAACGAAACTTTTCAATAAATGTTTAACTGAAGCAAAAGTACCAGAGTCTTGGCATAATGCTATAATAATAATTATGTACAAGAAAGGAGACCCCACAAATCTCTCGAATTATAGACCTATAAGCCTTCTATCGCACTTATACAAACTCTTCACCAAAATAATAACAAAGCGCCTCACAAACAAACTGGACACCTACCAACCTCGAGAGCAGGCCGGATTTCGGGCAACATTTGGTGTTAATGATCATCTCCAAACTCTCAAGACTTTGATTGAAAAGAGCATAGAATACAACTTGCCTCTAGTTCTCATATTCGTGGATTACGAGAAAGCGTTCGATACCGTGATACAGGCGATTATGCTTAAAGCGTTGGCTGACTGTAGAATAGATCATAGATACACTGCCATCATTAAATATATATATGAGCATGCCACTTCACAAGTGTGCCTTCACAATTCTACAGAAAAATTCAGGATCGGACGTGGAGTAAGACAGGGTTATACTATTTCCCCGAAGTTGTTCACAAACCTATTGCAATATATGTTCAAGCAATTGGAATGGGATCAGAGGGGAGTAAATGTGGATGATTGGCTATAAATTTTATACTTAGCGTCTGTTCTTTAGTAGCAACGACATACCTATTTTAGAGAAGAAAAAATATGTTTTCGGAAACAATAATATTTAGAACATAAGAAAATTAAAACAATGAATTCAGAGTCAACTTGATGGAAATTATGAAGTATAATGAAGGTAAGAACTTTAATAAATATGTGATGAAAGAAAGGTCTCTAAATTCAAATTTTAATGACAAAAGATCTTAGTAGGTACATACCATTCCAAATTTGTTTGCACACATTACTAGCTAACTATTATTGCTTATATTCTATTTCAAACATTCCGCTATGAACTTATGAAACATTTTGCACAATTTTTCGTTTACAAAATTTACTCTCTTCAAATAGAGTAACTGATACTGTCTCCAAAAAAAATGATATGATAGCAAACACAGTTAGCAATCATTAGCTATAAATCGAATGATTTCTCGAAACATCTAGAGGACAATTTGAATTCGTACCAAACTTTATAACGTTCACGTTGTTTTCAAGAACTAAATATTTAAAAGAAATTCTTAGCGAAATTATTTTTTTTTAAGCAGGAAAGAACGCGGGTAATACTTCCTTGATCTTATAGATCAAGAGCTTGTCTACCTCAGATATTATCCAGCAACTAGAGGAGAAGGTGGTAATGTGGCCCCCCACTTTGTTTTTTAGGCCTCAGGTAAAAAATACAATACTAAGAAGTATAGGAAATACGTTAAAGTCATCATAATTAACTCATATATACAAGTCTTTCAATAAAATAAACGAAATTAAAACAGAAAAATAAAAGCATATGTACTATAAAAATAATCAAATTTAAATGAGATAAAAACACAAGGTTTAACTTTAATCTACACTTTATTTGAAAAAATTCGACGACGTTTCGCTGACACAGCAGCTTTATCAAGAATGAAAAATAGAATGAAGAGTATGGTATTATAAACAAATCGTAGAACAAGTTGGATGAATAACAGGAAAAGAACACCGAGCCATTGTACAGTTAGTATCCAAAGGTAATAAAAACTAATTAAACAAGTTAAGTAGGGTTGAGTAATTCAAATCTACCTGTTCATTCAAAAGCTTGTCCGAATGTTTGTATCTATTTATTTCTAATGCTTCTAGGAGATCTAATTTTGAACTTTTGATTTTATATGTAATATGTCAAAGTTTTTATTGAATGAATGGTTTCCATTTATTAGGTGGTTTGAATAATTTGAATCAGATTTATTTTTATCGAAGCTACGTTTATGTTCAGATGTTCTTATGCCAAAACTCCTATAGGTCCTACCGATATAAATTTTATCACAGAACGCAATTGAGTTTATAGATTCCTGATTTACTTGATTTTTCAGCGAGATTTATTATTTTAATATGTTTACCTAAGTTATTAGAAGTTTTGAAAGCTAGAAGATTTTGTTTAATAAAGATTTAATATCTTGCAGAACCGCAGAATGTTAAACTGTTGAATATTTTATAGTCTTTATGAATAGGATATACTTCATTTATTGATTTCTGATAGAGTTTTTTACGAATGAATTAGATCTATCATAAAGACTATAAAATATTCAATGGCTATCATTGTTTGATGATGTTTAACTCATATTATAATCTTCTACTGATCAAGATAAATCTTAATATAGCTTTCAAAACTGTCTAATAACTTAGGTAAACATATTAAAAATAATAAATCTCGTGTTGAAAATCAAGTAAATCAGGAATCTATAAACTCAATTGCAGTATGTGATAAAATTTATATCGGTAGGACCTATAGGAGTTTTGGCATAAGAACATCTGAACATAAACGTAGCTTCGATAAAAATAAATCTGATTCAAATTATTCAAACCACCTAATAAAAGAAAACCATTCATTCAAAAAAACTTTGACATATTATATAAAATCAAAAAGTTCAAATTAGATCTCCTAGAAGATTAGAAATAAATAGATACAAACATTCGGACAAGATTTTGAATGAACAGGTAGATTTGAATTACTCACCCTACTTAACTTGTTTAATTAGTTTTTATTACCTTTCATACTAACTGTACAATGGCTCGGTGTGGATTTTCCTGTTATTCATCCAACTTGTTCTACGATTTGTTTATAACACCATACTCTTCATTCTATTTTTCATTCTTGATAAAGCTGCTGTGTCAGCGAAACGTCGTCGAATTTTTTCAAATAAAGTGTAGATTAAAGTTAAACCTTGTGTTTTTATCTCATTTATATCATGGATCTACATCAAGTAACGGCCTCCACAATTCAAATAATCAAATTTGGCAATTTGAGGTCAGATGAGGGTTATATGGCACCCTGAGGGCAATATTAAATGTATGAGCGTAATCACAACCTAACAGCAAAAATCGCAGACATAATATTCGCCTTCAGGACCTGCACAGGCTGTATGAGCCCATAAATTGCAATTCTGGCACTGTATCCACTCTTCCCCACGTCTGTCGCTAGAATAACTAGTTTCACAAAACATACAGTTCGTATCTGTGATTTCCGGATATTGACTGTCGTCATTCTCCGAATCTGTTTCTACAACTACATCACTTTCAGAGCTACTGCTGGATGATGACTAAATGACTCTCCGGCGCTGACGGGCTTTGTTGCTGCTGCTTGTACCAGCTTGACAACATCCAGTACCGCGCCCGCGCCCACGCCCACGTCCACGACTTCGGCCACGAGTTTCTGCTGAACGCAAAGATTCACTTAATTCATTCTTGTATGGAGAGTATGTGATTGCTTTTGCTGTGGTAGTCTTTCTTCCACTATTAGAAGTTCGAATCTTATCTCCGGCGATGAGCTGAAAGTCCTCCGGTAGAACCAAACGAGCTTGCGACTCTTGTACAGCAGCATACACACCTGACGTATCTTGATCAGCAACAAGACTTGTATGACGATTAGCTGGGTTTTGTTGGGGGTAAGATTGTTGTTAATTACACAGGTCTACAACAAAAATGCTGTCTGGATATTTTCAACTGATACTTTGTATTTAGGTGATCTGAAAACAAAAAACATACTCATAAAATTCCAGAACGTAAGGTTATTTTACAAAACGCAAAATTTTATTACAAAAAACGGATTTTTTGGTCTAAAAAGAATTAACTTGTAGTATAAATGATAGGTATAATTTTATTTTGATTACTGTTTTAAAATGTTTACAGGACATAACTATCATTAATTTCTAAATGAGGAACACCCTCTTTGACCTACATTAACAAGTATAAACATGTTGTTACCTGAACGTGCGCGCTCCGATAGTGTAGAAGTGGCGCGGGACAATTACGTGTTAACTCATCATTGTTTTATAGATTTTGGTTCAATGCAGTGCAATGTCGTCTGTGCGGAAGTGTGTGAACTCTTCGGATAGTTTCTGTTACATTTGTGGAGAATATATGACATTAAAGCAACAAGTTAATATTACGGACTTTGTAAGAAAAGTAAACTTCGCGTATTTTGGCTTCAAACTTGGAGATCAGGATAAAGTATGGGCACCTCATAAAGTCTGCAAACGATGTGTTGAAGACCTCCGAAATTGGTTTAAGGGAAAGAAAAAAGCTTTCCGATTTGCGATTCCTATGGTATGGCGCGAGCAAAAAAACCATAGTGATGATTGTTACTTTTGTTCGTGTAATGTGAAAGGGTATAATTCAAAACGGAAGCAGTCAATTTCATACCCCAATCTGCAATCAGCTATTCGTCCCATCCCTCATGGGACCGAAATACCAGTGCCCAAGGTCCCTGCTACCTTGGAAGAGGTTCCAAGTTCTGACGAAGATGGTGCTGTACTTACACCTGATGACCAGTCAACTTTCGAATTTGAAGATGACAGAAGTCCAAAATTGTTTTCCCAAGAGACTTGAATCTTCCCAAAAACGCTGCTGAGTTGCTTGGATCAAGGCTCAAAAGCAGGATCTTACTTTTGCCGGAAGTGTCTTCCTCCTGGTTTAGATATCGTGAAAAGCAGTTCACTTCCTACTTTGTCCAAGAGGACGAGTTGGTTTATTGCACCAATATTGAAGGTTTGATGAATACATTTAAGATCTCATACGACCCAGAAGAGTGGCATATTTTTATAGATTCTTCAAAAAGAAGCCTTATAGCAGTTCGGCTTCACAACGACGGTTTCTATGATTCCATTCCTGTCGGCCATTCCGTACACCTCAAAGAAACCTACAAGAACTTGGAATTGATTCTTTGTAAATTAAAATATAAAGACCACGGTTGGCAAGTGTGCGGTGATTTCAAAATCTTGGGCATGGCGCTCGGACAGCAATCTGGTTTTACCAAATTTCCTTGCTTTTTGTGTCTATGGGATAGTAGAGACCGAACAAATCACTGGACCAAAAAGTGTTGGCCTGCGAGGGAGCTCAAAGTTGGCGAAAAGAATGTCCTGCATGAAACTTTGGTGCCTCCTCATAAAGTTCTTTTACCGCCGCTTCACATAAAGCTGGGATTGATGAAGCAATTTGTAAAATCACTTCCAAGAGATGGAAATTGCTTCAAATACTTAATATCAAAGTTTCCTGGCCTCTCGGAGGCAAAGTTGAAGGAAGATGTTTTCGTTGGACCAGATATTAGACGGCTTATGGCTGATCCACTATTCGTCAACCATGACGGATCCTCAAAGAGAAGGGTGGATTGCCTTTAAGGAAGTTATAACAAAATTTTTAGGCAATAACAAAGACCCTAACTACAAACGAATCGTTAAAAGAATGTTAAAAGCATTTCAAGCTTCAGGTTGCTTAATGAGTTTAAAAGTATATTTTCTTCATTCTCACCTCGACTATTTTCCAGAAAATTTAGGAGACGTGAGTGAAGAGCATAGTGAACGGTTTCACCAAGATATTAAGGAGATGGAAAATAGATACCAGGGAAGATGGAGCGTCTCAATGTTGGACGCTTAAAAGAGACCTTCCAGATGCTTCCCACAAGCGAAAATGTACCAAAAGAAGACTCACTGGTAAAAAGAAATGTGTTTAGTGCTCACTAATTAATGTATTTTAGATAAGAAAAATATATCCTCCTCTTCCTGGTAAATGGTACCATAAGGATTTTGTAAGGGTTTATGCTTACTTACTTATTTCCACAGACTTACAGAACTATATAACAAGACAGTGAATGATTATTAATATCCCGGAGGGTTTATTGCATAATTTATGGTAAAAATCCTCCTGAAATTATAGGTACTAAAATATCTGTCAGTCTGAATTGTTACAAAATAATTTATAAGTAGGTAATTATTTGAGAGATAGAGATATTCTGACGAAAAATGATAAGCGTTTTAACGCTGATCCGGAAGGTCACGTGATTTTCAGCGTTGACGCTAGAAAGTTGGGAATTTTCGAACTATTGCGGCGGACGCTAAAGAGACCAGTGACAAGTTTATATTTTCGGTCTTCAAGGGTTGCCTATAAAAAATCTAAGGTAACCAGTTTTCTTCGATACTAAATGGCTAAAGGTGCCTTTTCATTGGAGGGTTTTGACGCTCGTATTGAGCGTCAAAATGATTGTGTGGTCTTTCCTCTATGAAAACTTGATGGTCCCATTAAAAGGGGTTTTTAACGTCAATATATGTTATTTGTCACTTATTTTATGCTAAAACACTTGACTGATAAATATGAAATCTATTCTTCTATTGATTTGGTATCATTTCTGGAATCTTTAGTTTTGTATATTGCGAAATTCTTCTTCCAAAAATCTATATTGTTCGATTATTGTAAGCTAATATTGCGCAATAACTGGACATCTATTAAAAGAGACTTAGCCATTTGGTATCGAAGAAATCTGGTTGACTTAGGATGTTTATGGGCAACCCTTTGATACTCAAACAAACAAACTTGTAACTTGTCTCTTTTTGCGTCTGCCTCTATAAAATTCAGAAATTCCCATTTTTCTAGCGTCAACGCTAAAAATTACGCGACCTTCCAAATCAGCGTCAAAAAGCTCTAATGAAAAAGAAAGGTCACGTGATTTTTAGTGACGACGCTAGAAAGTTGGCAATATCTGAACTTTATAACGCCAGGCGCCACAAGATACAAGTGACAATTTTATATTTTCGGTCTTCAAGGGTTGCCAATAAAAAATTTGAGGTAACCAGTTTTCTTCGACACAATAGCTAGACTCTTTTTACATCCGTCCAGTTTTTGCACAATATTAGCTTTCGATATTATAACAATATAGTTAGAGATATATTATAATATAATAATAAATAATTAACAATAAAAAATAGATTTTATATTTATCTATCAAGGGTTTCTACCTCAAAACGAGTGTTGAAATGCTCTAATGAAAAGGCATCTTTTTATGAAAGGGTGAAGACTACAGAACAGTTACGATATATTGCGAAGATCACACGATTTACACTTTGCACACATGCTGCTGCAGGTTCAAGTCGGGCGAAGATAAGGTGTTGTATATGTCTATGAATTTGAAAACGTCGCATATAAAATGAAGGGCATGAACTTCCGAAGGCCAGATAACTTGTAATCCTTGTGGTGGCAGTTATCATTGCACGGCCTAGGAGAGTAGTTGGGAATCCACTATAAACTGTGGACCTGCACTGTATAAATGTACATAGTATCCGAGCACATGGTTAAAAGAATAAAAAGAAGAAGATTGCTGAAACTTTATGCTGGTATTGTTTTGTTATTTCTCTTGTCAATTACTAACCTAAAATAAACAGAATAAATAAATTTCAATTTTTGTTTGATTTTATCAAGAAATTTGGGGTATTGAAAATATTTAGTATAGATTTGAAAACTAACCGGAATATGGTGCGGAAGAAAAACATTGTTGTCAAATCAAACTCGAGTAATTTCAGAAGGAATAAGTCAAAAGTTAATAAGCCGAAAAGTATATCGCTTAATACAAAACGCTCAGAAGATTTATTTATTGGAAAAATTCTTGTCGGAACAACAATAAATTTTCCTCCAGAAAAATGGCTGGAATGTAGATTGTCTTTTCTATGTGCCCCAGAAGAAGTAGACAGAATTCATATTCAATTTGATGAGATTTCAGTTATTGTGACCCTCATTGTAGATACTGAAATATTAAAAGGTAAACATTTCGTCATTAAATAATAAATGATTAAAAAATAATACCTAATAATGCAATGAGTAATTGCATTACTATCTTAAATTTTGTACACTTTCATAAGCATTTTCATTTCAGAAATCATTACTGCTAATGCATTTACTTTTGGTTTCTCTCTTATTGGTGAAGATTTATTTCTGGAAATATATTTTAAGGAATTACCACTGCCATCATTCACAACGAAGAAAGGAAATGCTTTGAAAACAATTTTTACAATAACACACAATATTAGTTTACGTAAGTGATATATGCTATGATGTGGTATTTAATTTTCAATTACATATATCTAAATCAGCTAACAAAATTATTTATAAATCATAAATCTATTGGTATATATCAGTTCATGATATATTTTTATGTTTTAAGTCATAATATGCATTTTTGGTTTTTGAGGTATTATGCTGTAAAAATGAATATAATTTCTGATTATATAATAAATTTTGAAGGAAGTTTATTAATTAAATTCTATTATTTTTGTTTTTTATCATTATGTACTCTGATATAGAAGAAGAAGACAGAGGAACTTGTGTGAAGTAAACCAAATCAATGAAATATACAACCTTATATCTTCTTTGAGAGTTAAGATTGAAGATGTAAATTTTCAAGATGTACAACATTCCTGTTTAAAACCAGAATTGAGACCTTATCAAAGAGATGCTATTAAATGGATGTTAAATCGGGAGACAGTTGAAGCACAAACAGGTGAGAACAAAAGATGTATACTCAATTGCCTTACATTTAATATGAATTATATATCTCACAATGATTTTATAAATTGTAGTTCATAACTCCATCTATAGAGTTTTGCAGAAATAATTTGGATTTCAAATATATTTTTAATTAGGAAGAGTGTGTTGATGTAGATGACTATGAAAACTATATAAGAATATGTTTAATTATTAACTCTGCATACAAAAGATTTTCATATTCAAAAAAAGACTAGTGGATTGGGCTGATGTTGTCTTGCCTTGGAATCCTATCACAATGTACTCAATTTGCATTGAGACATGATTTTCATTTTTATATTTCAGTGATCTCAGTTTGAAGTGTTGTAAATAACTAATACAAAGTGATTGCTTCAAAACTGTCCATCCAAGATATCTCAGAAACTGTTACAATATCAAAAAATGTTGACTCATAGTTGAACGGGTTCCAACTCACTCTCTTAACCTTCTGCATCTCAACTTGGAAAATTCAAATAAGAAAGCCCATCTTGTGGCACATTATTGAATAGCCCATATCTTCTTGACTACATTTATGTATTTCATGTTGATTTTTGGAATGTGTTTTCTCTTAAATACATTTGTCAAACCTGTTATGTTTTAGAAAATTTTACTTGATTTAAGTAGATGAAATTTAAAAATTGAGCACCGTTACATTACCCACATGTTCATATCAAAGTCAAATGGTTGATATATACTTGTAAGAAAAATATAAAATGTCCAAATTCAAATAGTTTAACAGCTATAAAACCTCTTCAGATATATAATATGATTCTTAATTCATAAAACTTTGCTTCAGAGAATTTATATCTCATTTGAGACAGTCTGGAAAAACGTTGAGTTGAAAAACTGTAGTGTATACAATGGAATCATTTTTCTTGATTTTGTAACATTTTGAGCTCATCTGAAGAATGAATTTGTGGAAAACAATATGAAAGTAGTCCCCTAACGTACCTCACACTAGAAAGTATTTTCTTCCATTACGGAACCATTTATTTTGAACTGTGCCTATAGGCACATTGGGCCCAATCCGGGTACTCCCCATATTGTGTTCCACCAAAAGTTAATATCATGTATTTGACTCATTGATATGTAATTTGTTTCTTGGTCTTGAGGGGGTGACTCAAAGAAAATTCTGAGGAATGTTTTACCACAATGTTCAAAAAAAAATATTTTCTTTGGTTCTCATGTATAAAAATATTTTCTCTATAAATATCTATTAAGATAATATCACAAAAACCTAATATTCAATCCTAAGTGATGAAGTGTGTTATACCTTATAATTTTTTCACTGATATGATATATCTAGTAAGATTAGGGTGGGTGAAAAAAAACGAATATTTTTTTTCGCTAGGTACTCTGAAAAATAGGTTCCAACTACTTAAAAAAATATATCGTTTCATAGATTTGGCAGGAAATTGAATGTTCTACAAAAAAAGCCTCCTACGATTTTTTCGTAAACCTAACTCTTCAGAAGATGTTAATGGTTGAAGTTTGATTATTTGAAGGTAATTTTTCTTTTTTATGAATTTTATAACTCATTGAAAAAAACATTATGAATCATGAAATCCATAGTTTTGTTGGAAATTTACTGCTCTACAAAAATGGGCTGTTATGTTTTGATTAAATTAAGCATTTACGAGATATTCATCATCAACATCAATGCCTATCAATTTTTCCAGTTTTTGATCAATATTTCGAAGAATTTTAATTTAATTTAGGAGTTTTGGAGAAATTTTCACAAATTTGAGTGTCTATTATAACTACAGAAGTTTTATGTTCAAAAATTTATTCAAATATTTTTATTCTCATAATACTATTTTTCAATTTTATCTTTAATAATTCAAAATCTTAGTCGTGTTGTTATTTATTATTATGACGTTTTTTAGTGCATATTTTAAAAATTTTTCCACAAAATATACATAACATTTTTTGAGGGATTTTTATTTTGAAGTACATTCTTCTTCTGTTTGTCTTCTGAAGCTAACGCAATCTATGTTTTTTACTTTCAACTATCTACTGTATCTACCCATTCAATACCATATTTCAGTGATTCTGAAACTGATCATCTTGCATACATAATAAAATAATTCATTCCAAATTATATTATAATCATCACATAAATTTATTTATCATTGATAAATCTACAATGAATGAAGAAGAATTGGTATACCTATACACATCTAACCTGACCCAACATGCCTAGACTGAAAAAAATTCTAAAAATAGTTCATATTTTCTGTTCCTAAAACTCAAATTTGTGTAAATTTCCGGAAAACCCACAAATTCAATTAACATTTTCGAATTATTGATCAAAAACTGGAAAATTTGATAGACATTGATGTTTGATGATGAATATCTCATAAACGCTCAACTTAATCGAAAAATTATAAGATACCATTTTTGTAGAGCAGTAAATTTCCAACAAAACCACGGATTTCATGATTCATAATGTTTTTTTTTCATTGGGTTATAAAATTCATAACCTTCAGATAATCAAACTTCAACCGTTAATATCTTTTAAACGGATAGGTTTACGAAAAAATCGTAAGAGGCTTTCTTGTAGAACATTCAGTTTCTTACGAAATCTATGAAACGATATATTTTTTCAAGTAGTTGGAAGCGAGATATCAATTTTTCTATGTGATAATAAGAAAAAATAGAAAACTGTGAGGTGGAGCACCTTTCCGTTACAATTAAGAGCTCATACTCGGAGAGACTTTCTTAGAGGTGTCTAGGAACCTATTTTTCGGAGTACCAACCGAAAAAAATATTCGTATTTTTTTTGACCGACCCTAAGTAAGATACCCATTCTCTGAATGCACTAATGAATGGAAACTATTGTAATATACTGCAGAATACATAGATTGTCTTCTAGTTTCAGAACTTTTGCACCCACTTTATGTGCCAGTGAAATTACCATCAGGTTTAGAAATTTATTTTGATAAATATTCTGGTTATGTAACACCAACAAAACCAATAGTAACTTCTTCATGTGCCGGTGGAATACTAGCTGAAGATATGGGTTTAGGAAAAACTGTCGAGTTTCTTGCACTGATTTTAAACCATCCTTATATTCCTACTGAAATGGAACATGATGGAGATGAAGAATTGTCATTGTCTAATCAAGATTCTGATTCTGAAATTTCTGACAATAATGATGCTGATTATCCCATAATAACACAGCAGTCTAAGAAAAGATTTCATGGAAAAAAGGCAAAATTAAGTGCTGATAAAAACAGTGAATTTGAGGATGTAGTTAAGGACATAAAAGTACCAAGTGACTGGGTAAAGTCTTCAAGTAAAAAATCTAGTACTTACATAGCTCTGCAACTTTGGTATAATAGTGCTTTAAGTGAAGTAAACAATAAACCTATGAGACAAAAGGAGATCATACAATGTATATGTGGTGAAACTTATACCAAAGGAAAAATACAATGCATAGACTGTGGAAAATTCCAGCATGAAGAATGTTTAGGTTTCCAGAAGCGGTTCAAGCAATTTCGTTGCCCCTCTTGCTGGCAACATCACCCCTTAATTGAATCAGGTGCTACCTTAATAGTAACCCCTACATCTTTACGAACTCAATGGTGTAATGAGATCAAAATGCATTTGAATAAACGACTTCGTGTTCTGATTTATAAGGGATCTAATAAAAATCCTATATATCCAACGTATTTGACAGAATTCGATATTGTGATCACAACTTATAGTGTGCTGCAGCATGAGTTTAGGCTTTCAAAGAAAGGACAGGTAAATAAAGTTGCTGAGCTAATAAGGATTAGTAGTTAATTTATTTAATGTAGTATCTACAATTTCCTGTATAGGTGTCTGAAATGAATATGATTTACCGTTTAGTAAAAGTTGTTCTTATATTACAGTTTTTTGTAAAACAAAATTAAGAAATATTTGCCGTAATTATCTTGCCTTTTTTTTTGATACAGTATACAAATCGTAAATGCGGCATCCAATTAAGACTTGATGAATTTATCAATGAAATTTTTCATTTCATTGTATACTTTTCATAAAAATACTAAATTTTAAGACCGTTCCGTAGATTTTTTGCCGTGTTGACTCTTAAAACCTACGCAAAGTAAAGATTTGAGTATATGTATTTTCTAATACTTGGTTGTCAGGGTATCTAGTGGTTGAAAAAACGAAACGTTGTTCAAGAGAGAGAATTTTTTCCAACTAGAATTTCATCAAGAAGATTTTGAACATGGTCATCTCCCCTCATTTCATTTAAGAATATACCTTAAATATTCTCTTGAATTTCTTGTTAGAATATCTGATATATTTAACTAATATAAACTTTGTTTCAAGTATTCAAATTGTGGAATACATTGTATTTTGTTTTGTACTTTGCTTAGGAATATGGACTAAGAAGAAAAAGAAGGTATGATTATCTTGGTAGTCCTTTATCTACAATCAAGTGGTGGAGATTATGTTTAGATGAAGCGCAAACTGTAGAAACCCCAAGCAGAATTGTATCTGCTATGGCTCGAAAATTAACAGCACAATATCGATGGGCAGTCACTGGTACTCCAGTTTCAAAAGAACTTTCAGGTAAAAATTCTTGATCCATTTGAAAGTAGAAATAAATGTTGATTTGTTTCAGACTTGCATGGACTTATAGATTACTTGTTATTTGAACCTTACAATGATTTGGAAACATGGACAAATTTAATACAAAATCCATATTTGAATGGGAATCCAGAACCATTACGATCCCTTTTGTCCAAAATAATATGGAGGTCTTGCAAAGCTGACGTGATTAATCAGGTACTAATGAAAATGGTTTTTTTATAAAATATTAAATTTTATTGGAAAAAGGTAATCAGATAATAATCTTCAGTTTTAAATTACAATATGAATACTCACTTCTCCATCTACATAATTAGTGTATAAACCAGTATTTCAATAAACATTTCATTCACAGATCAATATTCCTAAACAATCTATAGTACAGCATTCTCTGGAATTTTCTGCTGTAGAAAAATTTTTCTATAACAAAGAGCATGAACTGAGTTGTCAAGCTTTTCTTTCTACCTTAAAAATATTGATTCCACTATTCCATTGGTCAAATTAGATAAAGGAACACTGAAAAAGGTAAGAAATCTCAATGATTCATAATATTCAATAAGTTATGAGAAACAATTTCTTTAAATTAATTTCCATAGTTGGTTCAACAGTAATAGCGCATTGTATTCAATTTTCTAAGTCTATGAGTTACTTTTAAATCATTGAATATCTATTTTCGAAATCCAACAAAAAAGTGTCCAATTAGTTGCCTCAGTTCATTCAACTAATATCGTCATCATTTCCAATTTATAAAACTGGATAAATGATGCTACATCTCTAAACAAACACCGAGCCGTCATTTTTGTCAATGGATACATTTGGGTTTTCAGCTATGCTGTGCCATAGTTAACATAATGAAAATGAATTTTGTTCAAGGTAGTTATTGATGATTACCATTTAAGCGCTAGTCTCATAGAAAATATGTACATCTTTAAAACAAAACTAATTTTTATTTCTACAGAAGTAGATGCAAATGAAGAATTTCAATCTTCATGCTAGAATATTTCAAAATTTTTAGGAGCACAACTATCATTCCACATCTTCAAACAATAAAGTTCATATTTGGAAAATCAAGGTTTCAAAACATTGTTGCAATCAAAACTACTGGATTGTTTTCAGATTATGCTTCCCCTTCTATCGTTGAGACAAGCTTGCACTCATCCAAATACCGTAAGGGGTAGATATTTGGCAACAAGGAAGCAAGTTTCCACCATGAAAGAGCTACTGGAAGCGTTAATTCTTAAAAATTCAACTGAGAGTGAAGAACATTTGAGATTGGTCGTATCCTCCCTGAATGGTTGGTATTCCATTCATTTATCAGCTGAAAAACGATTTCATTTATTATTATTATTATTATTATTATTATCTCTTAGGCCTTGCTGGAATATACCTGTTGATGCAAAATCCGGTAGAAGCAGCAGCACAATATAGAAAAGTGATGCAACTAGCGGCAAGATTTTCAGAAGGAAAAACTGAATATAATCTAACGGTTGATAAATTGCAATTGATTCATACCATGCATAATCTTGCAGATTTGATAGAAGCCAATAAAAATATACCACCAACACTTCATGATTCTACTTTGAGAAGTGACTGTAATAAACTGGAGCAAAAATATATTGAGAAATTTACCAGCAATGTGAGTAGTTCTTCTGTCTTGAGATGTTTTACCTGTTTCTAGCTGACCCGGAGAACTTAATACCCGTCATATTTTTTTTTCTCGTGAATTCTAAAAGACTTATTTTACTATTAATGCCCGCCTAGGCTTCACACGGATGATGTTAAGTCGCGAACTAGGAAATGTAACACTTACGGTAAATTGAAATCAGTTGGATTAATAATAATTCCATTTCATTGACACGTTTGATGTATCTAAAGTGGTCAACCAGTCAAAATATAAAGTACAAAATTACAATTAGATTCTTGCTCTCTTCTCATAATGTGTGCCTACGATCTTCTTCAGTCATTGTCTCGAAGATTGTGAACTCGACTAATATTTTGACGTCTCAATGGTGGCATTTTCTTGTCAATTACAATGAATAGCACAACGATACACCTCCAGAGACACGAAACACCTTTTAACTGTGAGAAAGAAGCAGTAATATATGATTGAAATCATGATATGACATATGGTCTGTTAGAAGTTTTTAACTGCTGTCTCAGCTAACCTAGCAGAACGACTGAACGTCATTCTGTCTTATTCACTCACTCACTGTTCATAATATGCGATTAAAACTATGTGATTTTATGAAAGATTCTCTTTTTTGTATGATGTCAGACCTATTGTGTGCGACTCGTTGAGCGGTGGGAACTGTATGGCCCCAGTACTGTTTACAGTTTTCATTTTAAAGAATTGGTTCTGGGATGTATTTGTAGTATGGGATTTTAGTTGCTTGCGTAAGCTTATGCTTTTGTGCCAATTCTTGATGTACGATTTTGGCCATCGCGTCGGCCTTATATTCTGTTAATATGTTGTGTCGTCTTCGAAGTCTGGCATCCGTATCTGCATGTGTCTTCGCTACAGATGCGTCTTTGGTGATGAATTTTAGATAGTTTCTGATTGGAATAGCTTGGTCGCCAAAAGGAACACTTCGGTCTCAGAAAACATCTGTCCGGATACAGCCAATAGTTCAATGTGGAATTAAATTATTTCACAGATACTGGTCGGCTATTTTCTGTTCGGATATTTGTAAGTCGGGATAAATTCTGCGTGAAGTTGTTGCCGGTAGCCTATCATTTCCTGTCCTAGTGGAGTCTTTCTGTACATAATGCGCATGACGGATTCGTTCATGGACCTTGTCCATTTCATGCGTTGTCTTCGTAATCCTGCCTCGGTGAGCGCTAGATGAGTTTCCTGTGCAGCACCATCGACGGGTGGAGTCCTGGTTTTTGTTGGGCTCCGTTATAGAGTTGGTTGGTCGTAGCTTTTTGTGCTGCAGGGGCCCGCCTCCTCAGCACCCTGCCATCGAAGTACCGCATGCTGTCATGTCCTGCGCTGGCTCCAGACATGCCCTGGCGATCCCCAAGCAGTGACTCTATAACGCAATCACTATGATTCTCCATATCCATGGGTTTCTGCCGTATCGTGGGAGTAACAGCTAATTGTTGGTCCGCCCCGGGGTTTTCCCCGGTACCTCTTATATCTAACAAGCGTTCCTCTATCCACCACGTGGGAAAGCGCCCGATAGGGGAGTCAGCGAACCTCTACGGGTTATAATAATAATAATTATTATTTATTATCGTGGACTTGTGCACTATCTCAGCTGTTAGCTGGATATAATTTACGTTTCCCAGATTCAGCAATCAATTATTATTATTATTATTATTAACCCCCTAGAAGTCGCACTTGAGTCGAAATGTACCAGAGGTCCGATATTTGATCAGTAATTTTGTTATTATCAGTTTCATATTGCCAGACTAAGTGCCTTTAAGGTATTTCATAGTGTACCAATACACCCGCAAGGGGCCATTTCGTCTGCAGCATTCGAAAAAGGCTGACGTAGTAAGTGTCCTACTAGTTTTTTGTGATAGGTTGAAAACTTTGAAGTGTTATATCGTTAAGATTTCAATGGATCTACCTTCAATTTAAATGTAATTTTTGATCAAAAATATCTATATAATGTCCGCACAAAACGCGTGCGACTGTTGGTGTCTCAAAATTAAGTGCGAGAGTTTATTACTTACCTCATCATTATAATTTTTTACAGTCATTAGCAGCATATGAAGATTCCAATAATGCTCAATTAGCTACAAGTAATTTCCAAGAACAGTTTATACTCAAAGAAGGGCAGTGGTATTCAGATGGGTTGGACTGGGTGATAATGAAGAATTTAACGGAGGAATTCTTCAATAGGATCAGAAATAACCACGATACAGCCCAAGTGAAATGCCCTATCGAAGATCAGCTCTTTTTTCAAATTTCTAGGACGTATGTAATATATTTAATGTTGTTTCTGTAGAAGTGCTATCTTAAAACATGTTTTTATCCGCAGCCTAAAATTAGGTTTCAAATATACATCTTAGGACCCCACAATCGAGAAGTGTGGATCGTAACTCTTATTTTGAAAATGTCTTATTTTACTGTGATCAATTCATCTCAGGTTGGTTAACAACAACCCACATATTATTGTCTTGTGCAGTTTAAACTGAATTCCTAATCTAAATTTTAGAGGAATAACATTTCTGAACCTTATAGTTTGAAAATCTAAATCATTTAATCTCAATGCCATATTCATTTTTTCACATTCAATTTATTACTCAATTATGTTTAGGAATTGTATTTTATTAAGTTCAACTTCATATAGGATAACGAATTGAAATAAATACTATCCAATCACTTTTCTGCAATTATACTACCTGATTGTAAGTTAAATTACATGCTTGAAGATAATATTAAAATGATTCATTGTATAAAATAGTTACAGGGTGCATTTGAGTATAGTTCTCGTACAAAGAATGCTACAAAATTATTGTCTTCAACAAGTCGCCTAAAATAATTATTATAAAAAAGGTATTGTTTCAGGGTTGCTTGTGAGAGGACAATTTTATTATTTGTTAGTAAATGGGATGAACAAGTGACAAATTACAGAGCTGATACAATAAACGAGATAAATAGGTTTGCCAAGAATCAAGATTATTTCAAGCCTATTGAGCTAAACTTTATTTTTTAGGTTATTTACGAACAAAAAAGATGGAAATTATAAAATCATTGTGGAGCAGAAAGTTGTCGAATTAGCCACAGACTGTCATTTGAGACCTGAGCAAAAGACATCTGGCAAAAAATTCAAATGTCCATTGTGTAAAGCCAATGATAATTTGAAAAACTATGAATGTCAATTATTTAACATGACTAAAAGAACAGTAACTTATGAAGAAATGTCACTTCAAGGTAGCTGGAAAGCAACTTCACAGGAATTAATATTAAGAGGTTAAAAGTTCCCATATCATTTATTCTTACGATTAATTCACTTAGTCTCTTTTTAGCTCTGAATACAGTACTACGAGCCAAAAATGCTCCTGATCCTTTGATCAAAGATGCTGAAATTCATATGAGTATCCTAGATAACTTGAAAAAAGAATTTAAGGTGAGAAATTTCAAATCATTGCCACGAAAAAATTTACACGTTATTAGTTGATTTTCTATTGTTTTCAATAAATTCGCTGAATTTTTATTACTACACCAAAATTGTGTTTTAAAAAACTTGGAATCAATACGATGTTTATCATCTTTTTTGATTTGTTACATATGTTGCGAACGCAGATTCATTAAATTGTACTTTCAGGAGATAAGGAAGTTGTGGACCCATATATATCAACAAGTGGCTGCCCAAGACGAATTGGCTATGTCCAAAATCAGGCTAAGACTTGAAGATCCTGACTCAAAAACTTCAAATAAAAACTCGAAAGCTTTGAAAAGGCTGTCATACATATTGGAAAACAAACTAGATACAGTTTATATGTTGAATGAACACGAGGTGAGATGAGTTTAAAATCTAAAATTTTGTTTTTCTAGTTGTATTAAATGAAAAATTACTTGATTTGCAAATCTGTCTTCCCATTAAGGACTATGCTGCTACTCTCGTTCGCAATTGCTAAAGACAATCGGCAAGCAGCATAACGTATGCTTGATCCACCAGATAATTCAAAGCCGTTGAATTATCTGGTGGATCCCGTTTTTTCACGAATCGTTTTGAATAATCAACCTATTTTGAAAATTATTTCACTTATGGGGGCTGCATTATATGTGGGGGACATAAATTTTACTTAAATCTCCAGAAAATCGGAAATCTCTTTAAGAATCACAATTATATAACCTAAGGTATTAAAAATTTGCATATTAAAGTCATTGATAGGCGGGCGCTACCAGAAGTATTGATGTACATGTTACAGAAAACATTCATGTGGGAATGGATCTCTACATCTCTCATTCCATGAAAAGAACAACAGCACAGAAGCCATGGTTCAACAAAGACTGCGAAAGAGCCTCTGCAGCCAAGAGCAGAGCTTACAAGTCATGGAAGATAAATCCAACAGAGGAAGCAAGAACAACCTTCGTACTAATAAACTCCTTGAACAGGCAAGCGGGACTAGACAATTCTGGTCTATGGCGAAGACTGTTAGTTCCAATTTCAGCAAATCTGCGTTTCCACATCTTGTTAGAGAAGACGGAAGTATAGCATCATCCCCGAAAGAGAAAGCCGATCTCTTTGCTCTCTTATTCTCAGAGAATTCTGTGCTAGATTCGTCTAACGCAATACCACCGAACATTCTACCTACAAATTCTTCCATGGCAGAAATCAAGTTCAGAGTCCACACTGTGAGACTCGAGCAGCTGAACTGCAAGAAGGCAGTTGGTCTAGACGAAATACCGCCAATCGTCCTGAGAAAGTATACTCCCGAACTGGCACCCATTCTTAACCGTCTGTTGCAGATTTCTTATGAATGCCAGACTTTTCCGAACAGCTGGAAAACAGCGAGGATTCAACCGATCCCAAAGAAAGGAAAGAAGTCCTTACCCCAAAACTACCGCCCTGTTGTACTTCTTCCCATTATGTCCAAAGTGATGCAGAGAGTCATAAATGATGAACTCATCAAATATCTTGAGTTGCAGGGAATTATTAACAACCGTCAGTATGGTTTTCGCAGGCAAAGATAGACAGGAGATCTGCTCGCCTACGTCACTCATGTTTTTACATCAACGATGGAAAAGCATGGGGAATCTAGAGCAATAGCCCTAGACATCTCTAAAGCCTTTGATAGGGTTTGGCATGCAGCCTTGTTGGTTAAACTTGCTGCATATGGGCATCGCGAAAAATTGCTAGGTTGGATAAGTAGCTTTCTTTCAAATAGATCAATACAAATTGTGGTCGACGGTATAACATCTGATTGTTTCCGATTTCAAGCAAGAGTACCTCAGGGATCCATTCTTTTGCCAACCTTGTTTCTATTGCAGATAAACGATCTTCTGTCATCTACAGAGAACATGATCTTCGGTTTTGCAGACGATTGTACCCTGGTTTCGTCTTTCAGTAGTCTGCGGCCGGTTACAGCTGCTGAATCTCAGCGTCAGAGATGTCAACAAATTAATAACTTAAACTCTGACTTACGGAGGATATCTGAGTAGGGTCAGTTGAACCTGGTGAGCTTCAACGCGAGTAAGACGCAAGCAACTACGTTTTCTAGAAAGGTCTCCGCTGGAGAACCTCTTCTAATGATACAAGGCCAACAAATTGCATTCAAAGATTCGATGCACCTTCTCGGAATAACAGTCAACTCTGGATTTGGCTGGCATGAACATGTATCAGCAATAGCTAAGTCGGCATCAGCTAAACTTAGTCTTCTTTTCAGAGCCAAGCGATAATTCACGTCATATCAGTTGTTGCTTCTATATAAGGCGCAGGTTCGACCTGCTTTGGAATATTGTTCCCATGTATGGGGATCTGCGCTCAAACCTTCGCTGCGGATGTTGGATAGTGTGCAAAAACGGGCTGTGCGCCTCATCGAGCACCCGGAGATCACCCGCGATCTCCAACCACTGGCTCTCAGAAGACAAGTTGCTGACCTTTCTCTGTTTTACAGATACTTCCACGAAAGATTATCCAAGGAGCTGAAAGACCTTGTTCCGGGAAGACTCATGTTTTGCCTCAACACTAGGCTGGCAAGGAGTTCTCATCATATGGCGGTACATTTAACGACCCCTCACCTCTCTCTATCAGAATTCCTTCGTTTACAGGGCCGGTGAGTTGGGGAATTCGCTTCCGTCCAACATCTTCCCAACATCCTACAATTTGGCCCTCTTTAGGAAGCGAGTAAACAGACACCTCAATTCTTCCCAGGCGACCACTCATGTGGTGTAACAGGTTCGCCCATTCCTGGGAAGCGCGCATTAAAAAAAATAATGAATACATATTTATTGTTCTCATTTTCATACACACTAAAGTCCACAGGGTCATAAGTCTAGTTAATATAATTGAGCCTAAGAACTGTTTTTTGTTCAAATAGTTCGAATGCTATGACTTACAGTACATTTCAAAAGTAAGGAATTTCACTATTTTCGAAATTAAGATTGAGTTGAAGCTCATCATTGGCTGCCATAATAAGTCTGTTTTGCGCATGACGAATATTCTGATATATGGATCTACCGTTTGGTCGCCAAGGACATGGCAGCAAATAGAATTTTGGAAAGCGTTCAGAATAGATTTTAAATTTGTCGCATTTAAATAGTTTTTTTTCCTTCATCATAAATAACGTATTATAAAATTTTAAGGAAGCTAATTCTGAGTAATTGGATATTACTCATTAAATTTTAATCTTTTCCTTGTTTTTTCTAACTCGTGTCACAATTTTTAGATTTCATAAAGATTGTAAAAATTCCACGAAATTCTTTATTATAAATTAGATGAACTTTCTAACGATAATAAATTAATCAAAAATTTCATGATAAAGCGGTTTTATTACCATGTTGTTGAGGCAAAATTACTAAACCCAAAGATGTGTTGGAAATATTCATGAATAAAGGAGTTTTTTTTCAGAAGAATTGTGAGGTATATGAAATGATCTCAATAGTTTTAATTCAATAGAATTTATTTTACTTTTTAGCTGGATTATCACATGATGCTTCTCAAATCTGATGAAAGTAAAGGATCTGCTCAATTAGAAAAAAGTTTAGGTATCTGTAGTTATTTGGAAACATTGAGAAAACAGCAATATGAAGGACAAAGTCCAGACCCCTGCCCTATTTGCAGAAATGTACTTGATCAACACTGGAGCATTTTGACTTGTGGTCATAATTTTTGCATGGAATGTATACATAAATTATTGGAACAAGTAAGATTTTACAATTATATATTTTTGCAAATGTTTGGCATACAATTCCTCACCTTTTTTCAGACGAGTAGTATCAACATAATTTGTTGTGTGTGTCGTCAACCCCAACCTGTTCAAGACATATCCTACATAAGATCAGGGCCGATTAAGAATGAATCTGATGATGTTGACATCAAAGGAAATTTTTCCACGAAAATGGAATCCATCATTAAATTGCTTATGGAATTAAAATCAGAGGATGAACATGTTAAAGTTTTGGTGTTTTCTTCGTGGCTAAAGGTGTTAAAACTCCTCAAAGATGCTCTAATGTTGAATGATATAAAAACAGAAATACTGCTCAGTTTTAAATTAGAGGAGAGAATTGAGAATTTCAAGGTGGGTATTGGTAAATTTTTTTATGCGGTTGTTTTGAGAGAATCGAGATTGACACTTTCTATTTTCCAATGGCTTCTAGATAACTGCAAAAATTTCCAGAAAAAACGATTGCTCTTTTAAGTAAAGAGTGTTCAAATACCCATTATTGTCGTTACGCCTCATCATTTTCTCACAAAATTAGTTTTGGGTTGAGAGGTTGGAAACTCAGCTCTTGATTAATTTTAAACACAATCACGAATTGTCCAACATGTGCTCAAGACCTTCTTCACAATAATATATTCATCAATATTATGCATGAATTTTGATATTTTAACACCCTGTATTTAAGAGAGCAATCGTTTTTTTCTGGAATTTTTACATAGTTATGAAGAAGCTTCATAGAGCTTTAAAAACAGTAATCACAAGATGGGGGTTGCTATTTAAAAAGTGAAGGTGGCTGGAGATTAAGGAAAAACTTCGCAATTTTTCATAAAAAGTTAAGTATTAAAAATCAAAAACAAACCTGGGCGAGCGTTCTTGTTAAAAACCGACACTCAATGAATTATAAATTTTACTAAGGACTTTCGCGCAACCCGGTATAAAAAAATTTGTTTAGAAGAGAGCAATAAAGTAAATAATGCTCTGCTTCATTCATAAAATACATAATTCTTATGTAGAATATCAGGTTGGGAAACTGATACACTTTGAATAGGGATTATATTTTTAGATTGAAATAAATACTAATGCTGAATAAAAGATTCTCATATTGTCATCATCTTGTAAACTTCTAGAGTTTTCGCGAACTTTTAATTTGAATAAATGATATGCAGAAGACATCAATATGAATTCGATATTTATTTAGTAGGTGAGTATAGTGAAAATACATAATGGTAGAATGTAAGAATTTACTAATACTTAAATAATAATAAAACGTAAATCGTGCGTTCAAAAATCAATTGTTACTAAATACCATTCAGCGTAAACTTTATGATAGAGGGGACACTCACGGAATTTGGTATGAAAGCGAAAAGATGACCATTGTTCTCCTTGACCTTAAACCCTGAAGTGACCAATAACCTTTCAACCGCAAATAGATAGGTACATTATTTTTTCTTCCAATTCAGTTTAATTATGATGCATATCCCCAACCAAAAGTTACCTACTCATTCCCTTGTAATCGATTTATCGGTTTAGGCGTGAAAACGTACAAGACAGACATAGTTAGGATATATTTCTAAACAAATATATACTCAAAATCTTAACTAGATGACTAAAATATTGATAATTATTAAATGAATAATAACGCATGCCGTTATTAGTGAAGGAACTATACGTTAGATTGTCTAGGAAGACCTCCACTACAAATCTGATACCATAAAAGTTAGACAGATGCTTTCTGAAACCGCCAGGACGAATAGAGTTGAACGCTACAATCTCCTCGAGCGCTGAAAAAGGCTTCTGGACGAATCAGGCTCCTTTTCTAAGAGAAAATTTATATAGTAACTCCAAAATTATGGCCAAAATGCCGCTGGCTTGCCCAGGACCCTGAGGATGTTTCTATTGTGTCGAGAAAACAATTTCCGGCAAATTTGCACGTGCTAGGAATGAAATCATCCGAAGATGATGTCATGACACTTGATTTAAAAAAAGGGAAAATAAACCATCACTGTGGCTCAGTGGGAGAGTATCCTACTAAAGCACGGGGGGTCCCGCTTCGAATCCGGCAGAGGTTATGGGTGTTGTGCTTGTCCTAAGCTATAAATATATGTTGAGAAACTGTATCACTGATCAATTTTGGATAAATGTGGAATATGACGAATCTTAACCTATAGGGAAAAGGAAGGACGGACGTGGATCTAATTGCCGGCGTCACTCCTTCCTTTAAAAATTTAAAAAAAAATCAGGGGAAACCGAGACAAGGTGTGAAGTTTATGTGCTTGCTCTAACTAACGTTGAGAAGCTGGGATTGCATAACATATTACCTGGAAAGCTGTATGTTTTCCAGCAACCCAGATCTAAATCAATTGAACTACTAGATATGAAGAATGATTAAAAGACTGACAAACAAGACCAGAAACCCGACCTTAGCATCTCTTCGAGCCGCTATTTAAGCAGCATTCGATGAGTTGTACAGTGATGCCTTATATCACGCCTGCAATCACTTCAGATTGAGATTGCAGGCGGTGGTTCCAGCAAGTGGGGGATATACTGGGTGATTCACCAGTGTGTGCTCTGTAGCTCGTACACTCTTGAAGATTTCATTTTTGTTTGAAGGTTATTGTATTTAGAAAGTGAAAATTTACTTCAGCAATTTATTTTGAAGTAAACAGGGTTACCCAATTTTCTATAAAAAAATCTTGGGAGGTTTTTTCAGATTGGAAGACCACTTTTTTGTTGAAGATTCAAGAGCGTCCTAAACTCTGCTATAATGTCTTTAAGTCATAAGTTTTTTTGGTGAGTATTTTCGTCACAATATTTTTTCTTCCGTAAAAATTCATGAAAATAGGCTCTCACATCATCGCATGCTTCTTCGGCCAGAGAGGATAAATACTATTTTCCTTTCGTTTTCTTATTGCCCAAGGATAGCTTTATTGATGAATTGAAATAGATTATTCTCATTTTATATAGGAGTGACTCAAAGAAATTATTGAATATTGTAATTTTTAAAAATATCATATCTTGATTTTGTCAAATGGAACACCTTGTATTTTATTATTCATGTCAACGCATGTTATTGCGCTATGTTTTTGCAGAGGTAATCTTATCTTTATGTTCGATCAGTTTCGAAATATTCGATTATTTTTTTAAATTTTGGATGAAAATTGTACAAGCCGTATCAAACTCATCAACATGCATCATTATTCGCTCAGAAGTTTTTTTTTTCTGTAATGATTCAAGTAGTAAAAAATGAAACCTAAACAAGATAATTCTTTTAACGAATTATAAAATCAAGATGATTAAAACGTAAATCGAGTTATGTGTTGACATTTGTTTGTGCCTTCTGTCAGGTGTCCGGACATATCATATTCTGCATTTTACATGGTGAACTTATCAGTGTTTCGTTATTAAACATTGTTAAAGTGAGGTTTGAATCCAATTTTCTCAATTGACTGCCATGAAGTTCTCCAAAGAAGAAATGGTTGATATGATTTTTGTTCTGGGTGAGTGTGATAGAAATTCTTTGTTGGCAAGTAGAGTTTATGCACAAAGATTTTCTGATAAGAGGCATCCTGATGCAAGATGCTTTGTAAAATTTCTAATTAGATTTATCGAAACGGGTAATTTCGCTTACAAAAAACATGAAAAACCAAAAACTGCTACAGCTGAAGACAACCAGTTATCAGTTTTGTTGACAGTGACTGAGGACCCATATAAAAGCCAAAGAGAGATTTTTCAGTTAACAGATATAAGTCAAACTTCCGTCCAGAGAATCTTGAAAGTGAATTAATTTCATGCATATCATCTACAGCTACACCAGGAACTGAACAATCAAGACTAAAAATCGAATCAATTTTTGCAATTGGGCAAGTGACTAAGTAGCGGAAAATCCAAATATGTTTAGAAGAGTTATTTTCTCGGACGAGGCAACTTTTCACATGAATGGGCTTTGTTAACAGGCACAACTTTCATTATTACCCACGGAAAATCCACACCTCATGAGATAAATAGATCACCAGCTTCGTTGGTCCTTGAATGTATGGGCCGCACTTTTTCGACGGCTACCTCAATAGTGAAATGTATTTAGATTTTCTGCAAAATCATCTACCAATGTTACTTGCCGATGTACCAGAGCATATAAGACAAGATGTGTGGTTTCAACAGGATGGAGCACCGGCACATTACTCATGTATTTCCAAACAAATGGATAGAACGTGGTGGTCCTGTTAGATGCCCAGCTAGGTCTCCGGACATTACAAGTCTAGATTTTTTCTTGTGGGGTTATATTAAGGGCATCGTTTACCAGATTCCTTCCACAACACAGTTGGATATAAGATAGAGAATAGTCGACGCCTTTCAGTCAGTTAATCCTCAAATGTTGTCGAGAGTTCAACGGTCTTTCCTTAGAAGGATTGAGTTGTGTCTACAACGAAACGGCCAACATTTCGAACACTTATTGAAATAGTTCAACACCTTGTAGATCATATCACCAAAAACCAATCTATTACGTATTTCATACACGACTACCTTAAAATATCTCCATTTCTCTGATCAAGAGTAATGATATGTACTAATAAACTCTTCTTTCGCAACCTCTGATTTTATTATTTTAGTTAATTTTTTTTATTTCGAAAATGGTCGAAGATAAAGATAAGGTTACTTCTGCTAAAATATGGCAAAATATTTTATGCGTAGACATGAATAATAAAATACAGGATGTTCCATTTAAAAATCAAGATATATTTTCAAAATTACAATATTCAATAATTTTTTGAGTCACTCCTGTATAAAATGAGGATAATCTATTTCAATTCATCAATAAAGCTATCCTTGGGCAATAAGAAAACGAAAGGAAAAAGTATTCATCCTCTCTGGCTAAAGCAGCATGCGATGATCCGAGAGCCTATTTTCATGAATTTTTACGGAAAAAAAATAATATTGTGACCAAACTACCCACCAAAAAAACTTATTACTTAAAGACATTATAGCAGAGTTTAGGACGCTCTTGAATCTTCAACAAAAAAGTTGTCTTCCAATCTGAAAAACTCTCCCAAGATTTTTTTATAGAAAATTGGGACACCCGGTTTACTTCAAAATAAATTGCTGAAGTAGTTTTTTACTTTATAAAAACAATACCGTTCGAACAAAAATGAAATCTTTAAGAATGTACGAGCTACAGAGCACCGCGCCACTAGTGAATCACCCACTATAGAATAAATCTATTCTTTATATTTTATATAACAGTATTTAATTTGTCCGGAGTTTGACCAGGCACCCTGTACACGAATCTATGTAGCAAATTCTATTATTCACCTTTGTTTTGATAAATGACAGAAAGTTTCAATTAATTTTCTTATAAGCTCTAATATATTTATTAGTCTATATTAAAATATGAAAAGGCCATAAGTAACACTGATTTATATTTCCACTTCAATTTGCATTTGATTACAAAATATTCAATATCTTTCAATTCTGTTTTGTACACAATATTATACATCTCATAAATTATTTGGTTAGTTTCTATTTTAATGCACTAGAAAGTTTCCTTTGTCACTTTGTTGGGGCCATTTTTAACAGAGTGTAAGCAGACCATTTGAATTTTCATTCGAGGACGAACTTGCCTCAGTATCTCTTGTATTTTTTGTTCTTCGCATTGTTCAAGTTTCGGTATAATATCTAATGCATCCTGAAAATGAAGTCTTGCATTTTCAGTAAGATAATGGGAGAAAAATTCCCTCAGAGCAAGTACATCGGTCCGAGCTTGCTGTGCCCCAGTTGTGCTAAATTTTCTCACACACGACATTAATCTATACAATTCTTCGGCTATTGTTTGAACTACTTGGGGAAGAATCATATCAAGCAAAGCTGGAGATACGCTATTAACTTCTGCATGTACATGAATTAAATTATTAATACACTCCTTAGCATAAGGCTGAATATCAGTGGGTTGTAGTTTTGAATCCCAATCAAATTTTCCTAAATACATTGAAGGTTCGATAGTTCCCACCAATGGATCGCTCTTTCTTTCTAAATATTTTTCTAGAATAGATTTTTCCAGATTTTCCAGCTTCAATTTTGTATTCTGTACAGCTTCACCTGGTTTAGGATACCCGCTACTCACGAAAGCTCTGAATATATTATCAAGTACTACATTTCTTGTGTACATTGAGTTTGATAATGTAATCAATAATTTGTGTTCCCATGGTGGCGAGTAATTCTTATTATTATTCTCCCTATAAGAATTAACTGGAGTGCCTATCAGTTGTGAAACTGCAGGGGAATTATCTTCATCATCACTGGAATTTTCACCGGATGTTAAATCTTGAAGCAGATTGTAGAAAGCTGTTAGAACATTTTCTACTTGTCTGTGTAATTCTTTGAGCGCTGTAGGATTTTTCAGTAAGGAACTATCTCCTCTTTCGCTAGATAAAACAGATTCTTTCACGACTTGAATTACGTCCTGTACTAATTGCTCAAATTTAACTGGTAGATTTGTAACACTGCTTATCTTCTTATTAAATAGTATATTCCAATCTTCTTCTAATAATTTAATTTGGTTAATAGTCTGTTTGAATAATACAACCATACAATGAATTCGTAAATCAAGTAGTAGGGTAGAAATTATATTTAAAGCATCTCGAGGCAAATCTAACTTGATCAGTGTTGCATAAGTTGATCGAACTGATCTCAGTAATTCTGGTAGGTAAAGTGCCATATCTCTCAAATCTGGGTTCGACCAACTTCCTAAAGAGTTACGTTCTGAAGAGTCTAAAGTGTGTGGTATGATAGCCGATCTAATAGTTTTACAGAAAGTTTGCATTAATGACATGACCATGTTTTTAATATCTTCAGTCTTCGATACATCAATAATAGATTTCAATTCACAGTTAAAATAGGCCTGACCAATTTTCCACAGGTCTGGAAAATTCTCAGTCATTGTATTACACATTTCTTCAGCAAATGTAATATTCATAGGCACTGGATCAGGTTGTTGCATATACTTGAATTTAGCTGAGTGTGGCTTACTTTTTTGTCCACTTTCTCCTTTATCTAAACTTCTGTAAAATGTATATATACTTTTTATAGTGTCACTTATATAATCTGATCTACTTCTTATGGCATCCCATGCAGGGTCAAAGGGGCAGTCTAAATTTATTAAATATCTTATGATCCTTTTTTGTTGCTCAACAGTGATCGGCATACTTTTAAGCTCATTCTGTAATTTTTTTATGAGATTTTCTATGTGCAAGTTGATTTCAGCAAGAGCTGCTTGAAAAATGGGGACATCACGACTTTCGAATAAATTCCTTACTCTCATATAATCATTTATCACCACATCATATTCTCCCTTATCTATATTTTTCACTATCGCAGAAGGCAAGCAAAATAAGAATTTAAATCTAGATAAGATGCTCAGCGCATTCCTAGTTCTTTCTACCTTGTCTCTATTCACTAATACTTCACCAAATAGTTTTTTTGCTTCAATTTCAGATTTCACTATAGATTCTTGAAGTTTCTTAGTGTAAATTGTTTTGTGATGTACCCCAATATCACTTGTTTGATTCATATTTGGAAAAATTACTTTTATAATTTCAATTATAGTATTATTGTCCGTTTTTTTCAAATGCATGACATTGTATTCTTTTTACTATTGTTGTTACCTAAAACTAAAAATCGATTTTATGGCAAATTCTTTATTTCTTCAAGATGATATTGCTAGAAGATATTACTTATTTCTTGCAGTGAATTGTTCAGAATAGTGAGAAAGTTCTTGATTAAAAGCACACCTTATATTGAAAGACTGACGGTCGAGTTTTTCTTCAGTTTGTAACATCTTTTTTCTGTTACGGAACTCTGTTTTATTTACATGCAGTAAACGGAAAAATTGAAGTCATAACCGCCCCTTCTATGATAACCTCCTTCAAATAACTGATATGATGACTGATGAGCGATAATACATCTGTCATTAAATCGTAAATGTCAATTAAAATGTCACTCGTCCATAGAACACTAATTTCAAATAGACAGCTACGATCACAGAGACCACAGACTTTTACTCCTCTTCTAATAGTTTTTGGACGAAGACTTGTAATTTATATATACAGGGTATCCCAAGTTGAGTGGCCTGTCAGACATGAACGAAACAAGCTAGATTTATGTCTGGATTTGCTTGACACATTGGAACGATTAGGATGGAGAGGGGTTGCTTACGGCCTAATGAAAAGCTATTTAACAGATAGACATCAGACAGTAAAAATCGAAACTGAGATGAGTGAAGAAAGATTTTTTACTTGCGGTGTACCTCAGGGCACAGTTTTAGGCCCACTGTTGTTCTCGATTTATGTCAATGACCTGTTTTCTCTGAATGGCGAGGCAAAAATAATTAGTTTTGCTGATGATACTTGTCTGTTTTTAAAAGCTGAATCATGGGACAAACTTGAACAACTAGTAAAAAAGTGAATTTGCTCACGTCATGAACTATTTTGATAGAAAGAAATTGACCATAAATATGGAAAAAAATAGTTTCATACCATTTTCTAGTCTAGAAAATAGCTTACCATCGTATCACAACATATTAATTCACCACAAAAATAACCCTTTTATAATGTCTAGAGCAAAGTGTGTCAAGTATCTGGGTATATACATTGACAGTCATTTGAGATGGCAAGTTCACTCTGAAGACGTGATCAGGAAGATCTTCGTCCAAATTTAAGTTTCTACGTGAGGTATGTAATGAAGTTGAGATGAAAAAAGTATACTATGGGCTTGTCCAGTCACACATCTCTTACGGGGTAATGGCTTGGGGTAACTTGGAAAAAACATATTATAAGCAGGTTGAAGTCACTCAAAAATATTGAAAATAATATTCAATGAAAACTATACATACCCAACTGAAAATCTATTCAATTTATCAAACGTATTTACAATCAGACAGCTGTATGCAAACTCACTTCTTATATATCTCAAACGACATCAAATAGTGTCTGTAGAAAGACACAACTATACTTTAAGAACAGAAGGAAACTTGCTAATAGTAAATAAATCCATAGGTCTTAGATCGTTTATTTATCTTGGATCCCTTCTTTACAACTTCCTACCACCACCTATGATTAGAAACATCTAATATTTTAATTCATATCGAAATCGAATCAAACACTGGATAAAAAGTTGTCCCAGAGAATCAGCAGAAAGTTTTATAAACCAAAACAATTTCATATGATCATATTGGAATTATTAGTTGATATAGGACATAAGACTGACTGAATATGTGATGTAATTGGAATTTTTTCAATGTTTAAATACTGTGTTATATTTTATTATTTTGAAACTGGAACTATATGAATATCAATGTGAAAATATCTCACGAACAAGTGATCACACTTTGTGCGTATAAATGTTTATTGAGCTCATTATGTTAATTAGATTATGCCAAAAATTTTGAAATTATGTACCTATTGTCAAATCTCAATAAATGTTATTATTATTATCATGGACTCATGCACTATATCAGCTGTTAGCTGGATATAATTTACCTTTCCCAGATTCAGCAATCAGAGGGAATAGGCCACCATTCTGTCAGTGATAACAGGCCTATCGTGGTATAATCTCATAAAGTCATTTTCCAATACGGGCGCCGGTTGATACTTGTAATAAGGTTGGGAGGCATTCAGAAGTCCGTACTTATATGCAAATTTCTGATGGATAATGTTACATGCTTGATTATGCCTGTGAAGATAGTCCGTATTGGCCAGTTGTTCGCATCCGGACGTAATATGCTGTATAGTCTCCGATCTTATATGGCATTTTCTGCACTTATCTGTTTGTAATGTTCCGTCATTAAATATGAATTTTTGGTAGTTGTTTGTAGCGATAACTTGGTCTTGAATGTCAATAAGGAATTATTATTATTATGTGTTAGGTGTTTTAGTAATTGGAATAACAAGTGATATCGAACCGGTCATCAATATACAGGGTGTTCTATATTAAATAATAAGGTTAATATGAAATAGTTTAGAAATGGAGTTTCTGACCAGCTGAATCAATTACCAAAATTTCAAAACGATAGCATTATTAGTTCTCCATAAACGTCTGAGAGGCCACTCAACTTGGGATACCCTGTATAAAAAGGAAAGTTTTCTTCATTTGTTACTGTTCAACTCAAAACTACTCTAGTGCTTCTGAAAATTCTTTCACCTATGGAAAGCTGCATTAGATTTAAATGTCTTTTACATCCAATCATCATCATCGGCATTTACTCGAATTCGGGTATAAATGTCCTCCAATTTTTTTTCCTAGTGCTGCTCGTTGTGTACTCTGGCATGGCTAGAGTCCAATTCGAGAGCCACATACCTTACCGCACTGGTCACAGACAAGCTGATTGATATCCCCTGGCAGCTGGTTATTATCTGATCTTATATTTGCTAGCTCTTTTCTTTGTCGTCTCTCAGTGTAATGTGTTCGTCGCTCCTGTTCGAAATGCTGCACTCCTTCGTAGGTTGCTCGACGCCAAGTGGAGCGGTCTGATGCAGATGCCTCCAAGTGGAGATCGTTAATTCCACAGCTTTTCAGATTACGTTTGTGGACGTCCTTGTATCGTTTAAGCTGTTCTCGTTGTGATCGTTGTTGTTGTGTTGTGATTTGTTTCGGCAGTCTTCCATTCGGCATGCGGACGACGTGACTAGACCATCGGAGTTGGTGTTTCATTATCATTGCCTCAATGCTGGTGGTTTCCGCCCCGTCTAGGATACTTATGTTGGTGCGACGGTCATTTGACTTTTACAATTTTTCCAATATTTTCAGATGTCTTCTATAGGTAGTCCAGGATTCGCATTCATATGTGAGCGTTGGTAATACTATGGCAAGGTAAACCTTGATCTTGGTCTTAATGTGGATATCATGGTTCTCGAATATCCTTCGCCTCAATCGGCCGAACGCAGCGCTAGCGCATCCTAGACGATGTTGGATTTCGGCATCGAGCGTTGCATTAGACGATACGTGGCTGCCAAGGTACGAGAAGTGATTCGTGTTGTTCAAAGTTACACCGTTGATTGAAATGGATGGTTGAATGACGGCATCCACATCGTCAGGCTGATGCGGAATTTGTGTTTTTCTTAGGTTGATATCTAGTCCGAGGCTTTCGTATCCTTCACAAAATGCGTTCATGATGGCTTGCATCTAATGCAGCTATGTTCAAATCTCAAAAAAATCGGGAATCCCTACGAAAATCACAATAGTATAACCTGCGATATTAGAATTTTTCATATTAATATTTATAATTGGTGAGCACTGTGAAACTATTGATCATATATAAAAATAATGTACATGTTTATAGTCATCATTATACACAAAAAGTCCACGAGTTCATGTGTCTGAATAATAAAGGTAAGCTCCAAAAACTACTTTCTCTTCAAACGTGTCGACCAATTACGTAGGGCGGTACATTATTCGCATGTACCATCAATAATCTTCGTATCACACGACTATAAATGACTTTAATATGCAAAATTTTAATCGCTGATTTCTTGAGAGTCAAATATCGATTATGTCACTGACCTAATTTACATTTCCATAGGTGAACGAATTTTCAGAATCGGTTGATTGTTTAAGACGCACCATAAAAAATATAGTCACCGCTGCGTTTGTCTTTTAAGCACCTCGCAGGCACCTGCACAAATAACTTGTGTATCATCGTTGTGTATGTAGGTAGTTCACGGCTATGCATTATTTTTCGCATAAATAAATTAAGTATACGTTGCGCTAACCGTCGGTCGTCTTTCGTGGTTGCGAGCGAGCGGAATCACATGTTTAGCTAATAATATGCGTTTAAGTCGAGACATTCTTTCATATAAATTTCTTTTTCCATAAAGAAAAAAGATACTTTTTGTTAGCGTTTTCTATTTGACTTTGAATTGAACAACCTTGCAGAGCAATCATAAAACTTAAATTAAGTAAATAAGTCTTTTTCCCACTTATCGGTAGCTTATACATTTTCTGTCGTTCTAGGATGAGAAACAAAAAATTACTGCTCTTCTTTTGCCCATCAGTTTA
The DNA here is from genome assembly GCA_013387265.2 of Cryptolaemus montrouzieri. Classification (NCBI taxonomy): domain Eukaryota; kingdom Metazoa; phylum Arthropoda; class Insecta; order Coleoptera; family Coccinellidae; genus Cryptolaemus; species Cryptolaemus montrouzieri. The sequence continues at coordinate 37,535,537 of JABFTP020000103.1, forward strand.
GGAGGTAAAGGTTTGAATCTTATAGAAGCTACACATGTTATTCTGATTGAACCTTTGATGAATCCCGGTGACGAACTACAGGCTATTGGAAGAGTTCATCGTATCGGACAAACTAGGTATTTAAATTTAATCTTATTTGTATTATTGTTTGAAAGAAACCAATTTCAGACCCACATTTGTACACAAGTTTTTCATCAAGAATACAATCGAAGAAAGTATACAAACTGCGACAAGTGCTGATGCAGACAAATGGGACAAGAACAAGGTTACCTTAGATCAACTCAAAGATTTATTTCAAAAGATTGAACATCCACCTGAAACTGCCATTGGTGATACTCTTTCATAAATATTTTGGATGTTTTCCAGAATGAAAATTTTTTAATTCAAGTGTACATTAGACGAGTAACAATTTACTATTTGTAGTTGGCAAAGAAACCAAGTCCATATTTTTATGATTTGTAATTGTTTCTGTAATTTCGTTTTTACAAATTCATGTTTTTAATTTGATATTCCGGCGAAGTTGATATCAGTTTCAGAAGTAGTATTATTACTATTAGTCTATTAGGTTACTCATTTTATATAGTAAATTTTTATTTATGTCACAATTTTATCAGGAAATATTCTGTTTCTATTCTTAATAAAATGAAAATTTCTTATTGAATCAATGAATTTCATATGTTTCTATTAAGATTATCTAAAAATTCAAGTAGAAAGTATTTTCCACACGAGATAGTTTGAAAGGAGGACGAAGTTAGTGCACAGAAAGAATCGAAATTATAGATAAACACCTCAAAAAGTCTAGGAACACTTACTAATATCTTTAAAATATGAATTTGATGATTCGAATTTATAGAAATCTTTCGGTTTTTGTTAGGATGTATTGTATATAATGTATTCTCAAGAAAACACAGAAATAGTTGACTTATTATAAAAAAAAATTTGAAATTTGAAAACGACGAAATTTGGTAAAACACAAAAAAAAATCCTGAACTAATATTTTCGAAACGATATGGAAGCACTTATATTTTTTAGTACCCAGAAGGTCCACCTCTATTATTAATGACACTTTGGCATCATCGCGGTATGCTCAAATTAAATTGTCTATTACATTTTGGCGTAAGTCATTCCAAGCCCCCTGAACTGCTAATCGAAGCTCCTGTTCATGATTGAAGACGTTTTGACGCAGGAGATTTCTTTTTAGGGTGTCCCACACATGCTCGATGGGATTCAGATCTGGGGAGCAGGATGGCCACGGTAGAAGATCGATTTCATTCTCTTCAAGAATGCTCAAGACAACTCTTGTACGATGAGGAGGGGCATTATCTTGTTGGAGGAGTTGATTTTGACCCATTGTTTGGAGATACGGTACCACTACAGGTAAAACTATCTCATTTGCGTAAGAATTTCCCGTGAGGTTGTTCTGTATAGAAACGAGTTCAGTTCTTCCACCAAGGCGTATACCTCCCCAAAACATCACTGATCCGCCTCCCTGTCTAACAACTTCTCGAGCATGCTGGAGACGGTTTTGCTTTCCAGGTTCCCTCCATATTCGAATTCTTCCCGAATCGGGATAATAACTAAATCTAGATTCATCACTGAAGAGAACTGTGGCCCACCTCTCTTGATCCCAGTTTACGTGTTCTTGGCACCCAGCTAAACGAGCAGCGCGATTTCCATGGGTCAGTTGTGGAACTCTTAAAGGACGTCTGGAGTGGAGTTGACTTTCGTGCAGTCGATTTCTCACAGTTTGGTCGGAAATTTGTACATTATGAACTCGTGATAGCCCTTGAGCTAATTGAGATGCTGTGGTAGTACGATCTCTTCTGGCTTGTAAAGCCAAAAATCGGTCTTGGGCGACTGTAGTAATCCTGAAACGACCTGTATGGCGTTCTTCTACGCTACCTGTTTCATTAAAACGCGACCATAAACGGTTTATAACACTTGGGCTACTTCCCAGAACCCTGGATACTTTCTGTTGTGAGCTCCCAGCTTGGAGCATGCCAACGGCTCGTAACATCTCTTCTCTAGTCAAATGTCGTATTTCCACGGTCGAATCACAAAATTTGAATCTTTTATTTGTGCTTACAACAGAAACAAAGTGCCAACTAACTGATTTCAAACACTCAATACATGAAATGATTATAAAACAGCGTCGCATCTGCTGCATTTTTAGTTTTTTATAAAAAAAACTGAATTCTAATGCGGCACTCTACATAATTTGGTGAGAAATTGATGCAGGTGTTCATTTCTTAAAAAAATCATCCATATTGATCGTTCTGGATACGATATATCGATATTCGGAAGTGTTCCCTAGACTTTTTTGAGGTGTTTATATATTAAAATAATGATCTAGGCATATTTTCTGATCTGATTCTAAAACACATTTATAGTTGACAGAGATTTGTTTTAGGCAGTGATATAATTTGTGCATGGGTGATTCTCACGAAAGATATTCAAATGACCGTAATATTATTAAATTTTTTTTTTGGAAGAATGAGAATTGAATTTTTATGCAATCTATAGACATCGCGTTTTAGTGTATTGTGAATCTATTGTTCAAGCACTTTAGTCTTTTTTCCTCGAAAAAATGCGGATTTTCAGAATGCATCATTCACGGAGTGAATGACATATTCACGGAGTGGATAGTAAAATAATGTTTGATTTTTTGAGATCCCATTTTTATTATTTATAATTTTAAACTTGAATATGACTTACTTAACGCCAAGAAAATTGATTGTATTCCCGAAAACATGTATTTTATATTAGGTGTTTCATCATCAAAATGGGTCAACTTTTGTGAATATAAAATAATACAACACACCCTGGTCTAGATATAGTTAATATATTGATACTGAACATAATAAAAAATCAAGTTTCATTCATCAACAACTCTGATAAAACCACTCACTAATAGAAAAACTTCTGATCGAAAAAATTAAATTTAATACTTAGGATACGTATCACAAAAAATGAAAGGAACTGGTGTGCTTCTGCCTAACAATAAGAATAGTATCATCAACATAAGTTGTGAAACAAACTCAAATCGGCACTGAATATGTATTGATCACTCTTATTGATCAAGGGTGCAGGAAGAACTCTAACTGAATCACGTATCTTCACAACGGAAACATCCTGTGTCTGGAAATGAAAATTTGTTGTATTACTTTTCCTTAAAAATCTTATATAAAATTCATCAGAAAAATTAGCCTCAATTACTCCAACATAATGTGTGATTGATTTCTTTCCACAAAACTGCACCACTACATAATCTTTTGGTTTGGGCTTGCAACTACTTTCGCCTTGCACTGATTGTCCAAATCTTTTGGTCAATTGTATCAATGGCACATAAACTTGTTGATTAGCTAAAAATAATGGTTAAGGAGAAAGCACAAGTCTAATTCTAAATTTTATGCTGATAGTTAAATTGAATACAAAAATTAAAAAGGATACCTTGCTCAATATGATAAAGTCCGAGAGAATAGTGATTACATTTCGAGGATATAGCACAAATGAGGCAGGATAACTTGCGGATATCCATTAATAAATTCTACTTAGCTCACGTGACTTCATGGTTCTGCATTTACCTTTGAAATTTGGCAGGTTCGATGGTATATATGATTGGATTCTTTCCAGTAAAGGCTCTGTTAGTTGTATTTCCATAACATTTATACCTGTGTACAATTATTTTGTACACAGCTTATGAAACTTTCTGAGTCAGGAATATGCCTCTAGCTATTAAAGCGTCAGCTGTGCGCTTAACTACACCTCCAACCCCATCTGGAACACCTTTTCCATGGCTTTTTTTCCCTAAAGTGCCATCTTATAGTGTGTATTTGGAATTTTACAGATATGAAGTTTGTGACAAGATGGAACATTTTACGATTACGGTATTGATTCGGAGGTCCATCACTTAAAACATGGACATTTCTCAAGTTACCTAAAGTTCTTTCCATGTCTTCTAGTACGGGTACAAGATGGGCACATCTTGCCACAGGATCGTGGCGCAAGTTCTTCGAAACTGTGCAAAAACATTTTTTTCTTAAGAAGTCTGAGAAAGTAGTTTTATAATATGCTACCACTGTATAAAGACTAATTTGTGGTTTCGATCCACCGAAGTGGGCCGATTGGACTTTCTCTCCGTATTTGCAGGAATAATTCTCCGAAAAATCTATGTGGATCAATACTTCCTCTTTTCCTAGTACCTCTTTGACTCTTTAAATTTCTTTGTACTAGTGATTTATGTTTCGTACTTGTAAAAGGAATGGATTCAATAAATTTCTCAAAAGTGAAAGAATTTCCCCTTGAGTACTCACGACCTTTTCTCTAATTGTTTTCATGCACACTTTTTCAATACCTTTAACTATCATTTTAACACGTTTTGAGCCCCATTTTTCGTAGACAAGAGAGTCTGTAGAATTGAAGCTATTCGGTGTTATTTCAGTATCTTTACAATCTTCACATTTCCTGTCGAGAGATTCATCTCTGGGAAAGTCGCCTTCACATCAAATACTTTTTACTATTTTCTGGTTAGTGTGCTCCTTCAATACATTAGATGCTCTCAGTTTTTTTTATTATTAAATTTATATTCGTATGCGACATACGCAGACAAGTATTTCTAACTTCGGGTGCAGAATCCAAAAAGGTCGGAACCTACAGAACATCGCGTAACTTATCTGTCTATTATATATCTTCATGAATTTTCTATGAAGATTTTCAAGAGTTTCATTGAGAACTCTTTTTTGTTTCCTGATATTATTTTTCTTTGCAAATTCTCTTTTTCCAGGACACAGCCTACTCGACTCATCTTTCTCCAAAAACTCTATGATCTGTTTTTTAACATTTTCGTAAGGTTTCACTTTCCTGTAGTTATTTTTTTCAGATATGAATGACGAAGTAATAGCTTTCAGTAATTTCATCTTGTATTTCTTCACAACATTACCATTGATGAATGTCCAAAATTGTTGTTTGTCTTTTGGTTTTTTCAAACTCCAATAATTTTCAGCTAGCTGTTTTTGCATAATCTCCAAAAATAACAGTTTTTTCTTCACCTCAGGTGTAACATTCTGCCCTTTCACCAAAGATTCAACGTTGTTGGGAAATTATTTTTCCTATCTGTCTGCACCTGCATATGTATCCTCTTTAATCTCATTCTATATTTGTTTTTTTTTTCGCTTTCTTTTTTCAGCTTCTCTTTCAACTCTGCATTTTCTCTCTTTAGGATTTCGATATTTTTCTTTTTCCGTAGTCTCCCTTGTCTGGCTCTACCATCCTCATGATCACGACAAGGCACGTTTTGTACTTGTTGATCGGGTGTATTTGTAGCGGGCGGTGAATCATTTCGTAATCTATCTTCCAGTTTTTTCGTTTCCCTTTTTCTTTCGTTGTATACCTTACGTCTTAATCTCCATTCTTTTCTTTGGTTTCTTTTTTCACTTTCCGACATTAGACCAATGGTTTCAATTTTACCTTCTTCTTTCCGTTTGTAGTATCGCATTCTTTCTTTGCGCTTCTCCTCCTCATAAATTGCTAAATCGGCTTTTCTTTTTTGTCGAAGTCTCCGTATAGCTTCTCTCTGCAGTTTTTTTGTTTCTCATGATCTGCCTTTTTTTCTTATTGTTCATAGCTGAAAAAAGTATTGAACATATTCTTATCTATCAGAGAGAAAAAATTGTCACCTGTATGAATCATCTTTCAACTCCGTGAATATTCGCCTTCCCGGAGTTGAGCATAACGCAAGTGAAAATATCGAATGTTTTTTGTGAGTACCTGATCTTCATAATATCTTGAAGGGCTGATACTATGAATACTATGAAAGAAAATGAATATCTATCGAATTTGATAAGCATCTTGTATGCAGAATTGGTCCTTACCTTTTTATTTTCCTTCACGAAAGTGATATCCTCAAGATGCACTGTCGAAACCGCAACACGAATTTGGCTCACTCAGACTCCTCACTATGTGAGGAATTTGGAAACAGAATAAAAGGGCGGGAAATGCTCTTCAAAGAAGGCACCGAATGAGCAAAAGTTTTCGCCATCTACAGACCAAAAGCTGAAATGAGTTAAGCTTCACGGAGTTGAAGTCTGTTTCTAGGAACTACTTTTCACCTTTTCTTGAAAATGAATTGTTGTGATTCATTCCGTATTTTAGTGACAGATGCACAGATTTACCTTTACTCCTCCATAGAATACCTATTATTTATTAATTTTCAGATCAGTTCACAAACTGATGAAAATGAAATTTCGAAACACGCAGAAGGAACATTCACGGAGGTGAAATTCTCTGTTTTCCGAAAAAATCTGTAATTCCGTATAACAAGGAGAGTATAATGATTCACTGTTCGTGAGACTCACCGGCATATGCGACTTGATCGTTGTAATAGTCTAAAGGTTGGCGTGTTGGTAAGAAGAATATGATTTGGTCAGCATAATTCAGAATCATAAAACTAATTCGCTATGCTGTTGTATTTCAATTTTGAAGTATTGAAAAATCATGAATGTTGATGTAATCGACAAAACTTCTATAGTGAGAAAACTTTTAGTTGGAATCACTAGGGGTGACCACTAACAGCGTAGTGGCATACCTAGAAAAGATGGATAACATAGGTTCTATAACAAGAACACAAATTTGTAGTTTTTCCTACTAGAATGTAAAGCACTGTCGATGTTCTGGCCTATCAAGCACTCAGAAGCTGTAGTGCCAAACTTTTAATTTCTCATTTCATGTGGCTCAAACTAAATCCAGAAGTAACACAATGAATAATCTAGGGCAGCACGAAAGGCCTGAAGGTTAATTTGTCCTAATAATAGTGTACATTACGTTATATTGAAAGGGGTCAATAAAGACTCTTTCTCTTGATATATCCCTATATATCAGCCACATTTCAGGGTAATTTGGGTGTTGAGTTGCATTGGTTTTCATGTTAAATAATTGAAAATGAAAAAATGCTAATGTTTCGTAATAATTTCCTATGATTCTAATAATAGTGAAAAAAGAGAATTTAACAATAAATTTCTTATCATATATTATTTCATTTACGGGAAAATAAATAAATTATATAATTACGATTACACTTCCTTATCTATATGAGATAATATCTTAAACTATTAAATTCCGAATAAAATCGTTAAGGTTTCTACTTGAAACTTAGAAAAGGGACCACCCTAGTCTTTTCACAAATAATTACATAGACAGATTACTCATGACTGGTTTACGCATTCATAAATTTCATAACCAGTTTGTCCCGAACTAAGTATTAGCGTCTTTGCATATCAATATTTAACAGTAGCTTTAAATCGATGAACAATGCAGGCAATGCAAATATTCATCATTATGCAGAGTAACAGTGTACTTGCTTATATTATTTGAAAGTTAAAAACTCATTTCAGTGGTTCAAGTAAGTTAATGAAATGGCTAGCTCGAATTCAGAATTTGATTTTAGAGCTTTTTTTCTTTTCGAATATTTATTATTGCTTATCCTTCAAATATAGTGATACAATAAAAATTTTAATTTCACGATTTTTATATATGTTATGTTAATTTTGCCGTAATATTAGGTTGTCGAATAGGATATTCGCATAGTTCAACAGTCACATCAAGTCAACTTAATTCATTGAAAAAATTGAATTGAAAACAAACAAAAATTATATATATATATATATATATATATATATATATATATATATATATATATATATATATATATATATATATATATATATATATATATTTATATTGTTTTGACTACTTGTGAAGAATGAAGTTTTTGTTGTAAAAACTCGACAGTATGATGATAAGAAATTTTGAATTATCATCACATGTTTGGGATATTGTACTCAGTTATCACTGAGATTTGAAAATGTGAATTTCAAAATTCAAAAAAGCTTATAATCATAATTGAAAATGCCTTACGTTGGATTGTCCGATGTGCAGAGGGGTCGAATAATTGCTCTCGTTGAAAAAGGGGTGACACAGAGGGATATAGCGACCACAATGGGGGTATCACAGAGGGTGATTTCAAAAACCTACGCCCGATACGTGGAGCTAAAATCTCTGCAAAATAGGCCTATGAGAAGTCGTACGAAGAACAAGACCTCTTTTTGTGCCAAATTGCAAGAAGAGACCCTAGTGCGTCGCACCTCATACTCCAAAGGCAATTTCTAGAAGCAACAGGCATCAGTGTATCAGTCGAAATGATACATCAAAGACTTCGTTCAAGGGGTTTATACAGCAGAAGGCCCTTAAGAGGTCCAGAGCTAACTAGACAACAAAAAATTAACAGACTTCATTGGTGCATCGAGCACCAAAATTGGAATATTGAGAATTGGCGAAATGTTCCTTTTTCGGATGAGACTAGAATTGGTGTTCGATCAGATGACCGCCGAATTTGGGGTTTAAGGGGTCGTGGAATACAAGCTAGACTCCGAGCAGCAAGACAAATTCCGAAATACCAGGGGACAATGTGATGTTTTGTGGTGGCATTATCCTGGGAGGCAAAACAGATTTGATTTCGTTTCCTGCGAGTGTAACGGCTAGAAATTACGTGGACCTAGTGCTTGAGCCCATAGTGAGACTCTGGCGAGTTGCCCACGGTAAGGCGATAATGCTCCTCCACGTACCAGAAACCTTAACAGAGGGAATCGCTATTTTGGACTGGCCAGCTTGCTCACCAGACCTAAATCCTATTGAACATTTATGGGGCAATCTCAAAAGGAAAATTAGATCGTGCCAAGATAATCCAAGAACCCCACAACAGCTCATCCGAGCCGGCTCAGAAGAGTGGCAGAATATCACCTCAGAGGAGGTCTAAAACCTAATCCAAAGCATGCCTAAACGGATTCAGGCTCGTATCAGGACAAGAGAAGGTAATACAAGCTACTGAGGTGGAGAAAATACTCCTACTCCGTGAAAAAACAATTTTCAATTTTTTTACTACAAGCGGAAAGAGTCTCTCATTTTCTTTCGTTTGCTTTCTTAAAATAAACCTGAATTTATTTCTTTTTTCAATTGAAAATTCTCAAAAAGGATCAATTCTAACAATCCTTCGGAATTTCCAAAATCCCTGAGGTAATAGACACACCAAAAAAATTGTCGCATCACCTGGTACTCTGAATTCCACAATCGACGGAGCAGCTCGATCGCAGTTTCTTTGTAAACATATGTTTTTGGACATATGAGGGGAAAAAATCTTATCTATGTAGTAACATTTGTTTCCATATGATCTCGAACACTACTGAAACAATAATGAGTTAATTTGACTTTCAGTATTCATTCAATTTCTCTACAGTTTTCACGCTAAATCAATCCAAGTTTTCTGTTTCTTGTTGATTTTCGAATCTTTGAATTTATTGTAATGGCTGCTGAACGTCCTGGACGCTATTTGAGTGATCATGAAGTGGTAAGAATTGTAACACTTCTAGAGGAGGGGCGAAGGCAACGTTACGTGGCTAACTTGTTGAATGTTAACCGAAGCACTATTTCAAGAGACTTTATTCGGTACCACGAAACGGGAATATGGAAGAAGGGCTGGACAGGGAAGAAATCGGATAACAACACCAGTTGATGATCGTTGGATTCGTTTAACTGCACTAAGAGTTCGGCACTGTACGGCTGGAACGCTACAAAATGAACTTCAGTTTGCGAGGGAACATGAAAATTGGGGTATTCCAGAATGGTCGAATGTTCTCTTTTCCGACGAGTCCAGGTTCTGTCTAGTATAAAATGATAGATCCATGCCCATAAACAGACGACCTGGGGAACGGTATCAGCGATGCAATATCCGGCAAACCGAAAACTTCGGAGGGGGCTCAGAGTGGTGTGGGAAAGCATTTCTTTCTATGGTCGAACAAAGTTAGTCCTAGTGAATAATGGAAGAATGACAGCGGCCAGATACATCGCAGATATCCTTGAACCCCATGTTGTACCCTTTGGCCCATTGATTGGCGAAAACTTCATTTATATGCATGTTAATGCTTGGCCTCATGCAGCTAGAGTAGTTACAGAATTTCTGTAAAATGCCGAAATTTATATTTTAGATGGCCAGCCAGAAGTCCCGACTTGAATCCCATAGAACATATTTGGGATAACATGGGGTGGCAAATTCAGCAAAGTAGGATGCCTTGTAGAACACTCCAACAACTAGAAAATCTGCTTCCTGAAATTTGGAACTAATTGACTCAAGAGTACATCCAAAATTTGTTTGAGGGGCTTCCGAGACGTTAACTGGCAGTAATTAGGGCCCGGGGAGGAAACACTCGATTTTGAAAATGATTAGTAACCATTCGATGCTAGTTGATTCGCGAGTGTTTGAAGATGGTAGAATTTTTTAATTTTTCATTAACTCGAAAATTGTTAATATTTTCATCATAAACTCATCTCTTTTGAATGATATCTTCTTATTTTACACTCCTGAAAGTTACCAAGCGACTCTTGAATGGCCAACCTGAAAGTTGGGTGATTTCATTCTAGAAACGAATGGCATGTGGAGCCAACATTAAGGTGAAACGGAGAGCTGTTGTCGTGCTTGCGTATTTGGAGGACAAACCGTTGTGCGATAGACGTATGCCAAATCAATATTTCTGTTTCATATTGTTAGCTTCACCTACTGGCAATAAAGCCTCATATATTATAATATATTTGGAAATTAGAGAGCTGCCATTTTTTAAAGGTCGGTGCAATCATCTATAAAACATATAAAAATTGATTTCCTAGTTTCTTTTGTACTTACTTTTGATTTTTTTCTTGTTTGTTAATTTCGAGTAGTTATAAAAATATCATTTCCAAATTTGGACTTAATTTATCTTTGTTTTTACGTCGATCTTTTATTTTAAAAGGACCTAGTGTTATAAGCATAGTGAATTTGCCTTGAAAGATATTGGTACTGTAAGGATTTTAGGTACTAATGAAATAGTGAGATTCGAAAAGTATCATCCAATTGTTTTTGGGAAAAACAAACTATGTAATAATAAGAAAAAATGAATATTCTCAGGAACGCGTCAACTGATTGATTAGAATTTTCGATATGATTTAGGGACTGATGGCACCTTTTAGGAAGGAATTGAGAGCTATATCGGTTGATAAGAACCCCATAAAAAATGACATTTTGTTTTAATTTTTATTTTCAACTATAATATGAGTTTGGTACAATTACAAAACAATTTTTATCGGATTCCTCGTCCATTCTTCTATGGAATTATGAACTTTCAAGATTTTTAAAAGAGATACGCCATATTACAAAAAATAAAACCAGTTCTCATATAAATATTCAATTTATTTATGTGCTTTAAGCTCAAGTCTATATTTTGTGGTTCATAAATATATTTCTTATTTAAGTTCAAAATAGTCATTTCGAAAACAGAAAATAAATCTGTAAATATCAATGTATATCAATCCAAATATTATAAACATTATAAAATAAGACACGGATTATCGTTTATTAATTATAAGTAAATAACTAGAAATCACTGAAAATATATTTTTACAGAAAGTTTACAATCAACTTTTATCAGTCTCATCACCATCTTTGTCAATTACAGGTAAAATTTTGTATGTGTCAAATAATTTGTTCAGTTACTCAGCAGGCCTCAGAATTTTTCTCAAAAATCTTCCGTTCGACAAATAATAAATAATGGCAGCAACATCCAATTCATGGAAACTATATAAGGAGCACTCCATGCGTTGCAGGCGTACTGGGTTTTTAAGAGGGCGCTAGTGTTCCGAATGTACCAAAATTGCATTAGGGTATGAGATGGTAGTTTGAAATTTGAAATAAAATAAACAATTCCAATTATTTCAAAATTAATTCAATTAAACTGAACAAAAAATATATTTTCAAATATAAATAATATAATATAATACCTAGTTATATTCATTAATTAAATATAATTCACATATATATTCTACATTTAACAATTGGTTTAGTTATTATGCTAACTTCACGTTTATTTATTTCTCTATATTCACACCAGTACAAAAAGAAAGTTATCGACGCCAGTGGTGAAAAAAAGTTTTATTTATACTATAAGCGCGGACGTACTCTGTCAAATGCCACACTTGAGTGCGTGCTCCTTATGTAGTCTCCATGATCCAATTGTTCTTAAACCGTTTGCAACCCACAACTATGCCTCAATATGCTCTTGGGACCAACAGCATTTTTCTATACTCAATGAAACATCTATAGACTTTCTTATTTATATAACGGGATTGAACTGGAGCTTTAAGTATGTTTGTCTGATCTTTGACGTACTGACTAGTAATATTATGTATCACCAATTATTTCTGCTAAGTATGATACAGCCTTCAATTGATAGGATTCAGTGAAGACTCTCAGATCTCATTCCGTCATTTCTTGAAAATTTTCTAGAACTTCAGATGAAATCGTTTGAAACGGCAATTTTTTACGTTGCCAGCCATTGTGTTGTACTTTGTCCGCTAACGTATTTTCTATAATATTTTGTGATTTCATTGTTTCAACAATTTAATTCAAAAACTTCAAATCAGAAAGAAGACACTTACTGAATCTGTTGTGTAGAAATGAGGCGATTTTAACAAACTTCCAATTCTAGGAAGCATTTTGTCAATTCTTTGATCAAGTAAATGATACTTTCGTTTTAACATTCCATGAGCTGCCTTTACTGGCCAACGAATTTTAGTAACATATCTTGAAGCGTTAAGATGCATTTTCATTGCAGCGTTTTGACGCTATTTCTGATGGTCACGTAATTTTCAGCGTTGACGCTAGAAAGTTGTCTGATGGTCACGTGATTTTCAGCTTTGACGCTAGAAAGTTGGCAATCTCCCATCTTTATAGTCTCAGACGCTCAAATTGATAACTGACATTTCTGTTCTAAATATTCTTTATTGTTAGTAGATAATAATAAATTATCTATATTTTGTTATAAATCTGCAGCTTAAAAAATTAATATAATATCAGAATGGACTCTAGAGATTAATTAACTAACCTCAGAGTCAAAATTAATCGTTCTTCGGGTTTTATAACATCTCGTACGATATAATGTTTTGCAATGTGTGGAGCAACCGAACACAAAAATTCTTCGAATGGTGAAGTGCTTATTCTACTATAATGCCTAAATCGCAGGTCATCTAATTGTAATGTAGGAAGAACATTCAAATAGAATCCTTGCCTGAATCGTTCTTCAAATAAATCTAATACTCCTTTCGTTTATATTTTCGGTTTTCAAGTGTAGTCAATAAAAAACCCTAGACAGCTAGTTTTCTCTGATATGAAATGACTCTATTTGTTGTCGTCAAGTTATTACGCCATATAAGCTTTCGATACTGGAACAACATATTTACTTTTTGGTTTTGAAAAATATATATAAATATCAGAAATGATACCAACGAAGAATAGGTTTTATATTTATCCATCAACTAGTTTAACCTTTAAAAAATTACGAATGACATATTTTTACGCTGAAAACCTTAGAAAGCGTCAAGATTTCATAGAAAATTAGGTCACATGACCACTTTGACGTACCTTTTAGGTTCCTTTTCATTAGAGCGTTTTGACGCTGATTCGCATGGTCACGTAATTTTCAGCCTTGACGCTAGAAAGTTGGGAATTCCTGAACTTTATAGCGGCAGACGCTTGAAGAGATATAACAGACAAGTTTATATTTTCGGTTTCCAAGGGTTGGTAATGGGAACCCAAAAATAGCCAGTTTTCTTCGATACGAAATGGCTGAGTCTCATTTAATAGTGGTCCAGTTATTGTGCAATATTAGCTTTCGATACTCGAACAACATGGTAAGAGGTTTTGAAAAACGAATTTCGCAGTATTCAACACTAAAGATTCCACTGATGATACCAAATCAATAAAAATAGATTTCATATTTATCAATTAAGTGTTTCAACCTACAATAAATGACAAATGACATATTTTGACGCTGAAACCCCCTTTTCATGGGAGCGTCAAGATTTCATAGAAAAATGGTTCACATGACCAATGAAAAAGCACCTTAAGATGTCGCTGTTGATAAGTCATTTCGTTTTACTTTAAGTGCTGGCATTGAAACTCTGTGATTTTTATTTTCTAAGTATTCTTTAACATCACGGAATCCTCGATCAACTACAAATGCATCACTAGGTTGTAATAAATAATATATACCATTAGTATTATCTTTAATCATTTTGGCTAGCATAATACGTTCGACTATGTATCCATCAGTTTTACAAATCGTAAATGTTAACAAACACATTGTTAGAACTGTTTTCATGCAACCCCAGATGTATGATTTTGAATGACATTATTCCTGTTTACTGCATTCAGATAAAAACACGAAGGTAAAATGTCTTTTTCAAAAGAATGGATGATTTGCTCACAATATTTTGATACTGGTAATTGCTCTTCCTCAATTTCCGGAATCGTGGATATTAGCTTATTTGAATTGCCTATGCGAAACTTGACTAGAAACACTGTAAGCGCTTGAGTTATACTTCGAACTTCAGTATTTCTCATTGACATTTTCGCAAGTCAATCACATTTTCCTATCCTTAAACACAAAGTTTCTCATCTGAAACAACAACTATCCATTTTATCTAATAACGTGGAATCACAGTCAACAGCAAAAATCTCCATCAAATTGTTTAATTCCTTGATGAGATCTTTGATTGTCGTCGTCCTCGAGAATTGGTTTCCTTCTAGTTTCTATGAATTTTGTTCCTCCAAATTGCAGAAAATTGCTTCTAATCTTTCGAAATTTTGTTTTACTCATAGGCGCCAAATTTGGAAATTGGTTATTGAATTGCCTACAAGTGCAATCCACCACTTTTCGACATTCGCTATGAATTAAAAAGAGATTAAACATATCGTTTGAATAATCAGTCATTTTATTATCTATCTGGTGTTTTTCAAAAATTTTCACTTTAAATTACCAACAATTCTTGTTGAAATATCAAATTCGAATCAACGAAGTGACAAGTACATTTATTTTAGGCACCTGTCAGGTGAGCGTAGCCAGTTCAGCTACTTGATTCAAATATTTCAAAGCATTCTCTGTTAGTTGCAAATTCAATATATTCCCAAATTATTTCGGAACTATAAGAGATGGGTATGGTACATGCTTATACAATTCCATCTGAAATTTGACGCTTCATCTGATGGCGATATAAAAATTGGCACGTGCAATTTGAAAAAATTGAGTTATTGCTGTTTGAAAAAGGCCAAATTGAAAAAATCATACAAAACAACGCATAAAAACATTTGACATGTGTAGATTGCTTAAAAAATTCCTTGATCCTTCTTCGATCCACACAAGCAAAATTTGTGTCTGAGTGCAAAAGATCTACGAGCTACAATTTTTTTAAATGTTCCTCAAAAATCGAGTTCATAACAAAAATAATTAAATCTGTCAAAAGTTTTGACAGATAAGTGCCAACAACTTGGGTATTTTATGCCTTGCTTAAATGTCGGTTCTAGATGTATAATAGAAAAGGTAGATTGCCATTTGAAATAACAAAGTGATGACCCACTTCCGGTATAAACGGAAAAGGTATCACTTTGAAAATATTTCACTCCAATTGGAAATCGCTAGTTATGGCTGCGTATAAAATTTCAGCTTGATATTGTAATTGGAACTTAAAAAGTTTTCAACGGACGGTCCCGGTGAATATCCCCGTATATATACTCTTTGAAAGGAGAGTATTTACAAAAATTTGAATAATTGTATTTACAATAAATGCTTATATCTATAATTTTGGTGTGTCAGAAAAAACACAAGTGTGAGCTCAGGAAATGTAACAGGGCAACCATACTATCTTGTATATGATTCAATAAACGAGTGAAAAAACCTGAGGAAAAAACTCGTTTCTCTGTCGCTATTGCACTAGCAATAGCTTGTCTGTTTATGTTGTGTTAGTGTCGTGTGTACATAAAGAGTACCACAGATTTTTCTGCTTAGCCGCTTCATTCTCTCTTGCATTCCATGATTTCCAAAAAAAGGGTGAAAGGAAGGGGATTTAGGACAGGAATCTGTAACAATGGAAAAAGAAAACCAGCAGAAAAATATTTTAACAATCAAACTTCTTATATGTCTAAACCAATCTAAGAAAAGACTTTACATAGCAAGCAAGGTCATGAAAAGGAATAAGGAGATAATAAAAAAGAATACATAACCTGCGATATTTCCTCAAATTCCTTCTCTGTTTGACCGAGAGAGCCTCGATGGCCAGGTTTACTCTTCCAAGTCCAAGATTACGATCTATAGATGTTTTAGAATCATTATGGACCCAATAATCTGGGTTGACATCCCATATATTATTTCTTCATGGAACTTGGTTAATTTAAAGAGAAATTTGCAAAAAAATTGACAGCCGTTCGAAAAATATGACAAATGTCATAATTGAAACATACTCTGTACCGTTATCGGTAGAAACGATGTAAGCTGTGAAAGAAGGATCTTCTGAACTTGACTGAGACAACGTCATGTGTGACAAACTAGACTTCGTTCGTTCTAACATTTCACTAACAGTGGATTCAGATTCATTTCCAAAGCTATTTACACTGGGATACATTTTTCTTTTCTTCTACAACTCTGTACGACATCTGCCACACACAATATCGCCAGTGAGAAAATCAACTTCAAATGATCGAGCAAACTCGTGAATGTCTTGATCTGCTGAAAAGAGTTTAGTAGTGCCAGCAACTCTTTACACTTGTTTTCGGCAAATGCAACACTTCTCATTATTTGTTTCATTCGCAGACATTCCATTGATTTAATAAATGAAAATTAACCACACTATCTCTCTGAACAGAAACTACACTTGTGTCAACTGATCGGTGTGCGATGAAGCAATTTTCAAAACTCTTAGAGTAATATTACATAATGATTGATCATATTGATAAACAAATATTACTTCAATTTCATACATTTTCGATAGAATTAATATAATATAGTAGTATTGTTCTAAGTACAGAAATATTTTTTCAAACAAGACTAAAAAACATAAAAGCAACAAATTCGAGATTTTGTAATACGGCGTACCTTTTTAAAAATCTTAAAAGTTCAGAACTCCATAGAAAATAAATGGTTTTATAAATGTACCAAACACATATCGTAGTTAAAATAAAAATTAAAACAAAATGGAATTTTTTGCGGTTCTCATCATCCGATATAGCTCTTAATTTTTTTCCTAGAAGGTACTATCAGCCCCCAATACATATCCGAAACTCAAATCAATCGATTGACGTGTTCCTAAGAATATTAATTTTTTCTTATTAGGGGAGAATCGTGTAGCCTCGGCCACATAAGTAAAACTCAGGATTACAAAAAAAACTCTAAGAAAAAAAGATCTATTTTCAATCTATATAATGAACAAAACATATTTCTCTCAATACTAATGAAATAAGAAATAAAAATTCTCATTTTTATAACTGTAATGAAGTTTAGAAAGCACTTTCAAATGTTTGTCACAATCATTTCTGGGGGGTAGTAGCACCGGACAGAAAAAAACATGACTATGTCGATTTGCAAACATTACAATAGTAGAAAGATTACGATAAATCAATGTCCACACATTCTTCATTAGCTCATTTTTTGCACTTGTGACACTGAATCCAGTCTTCATCGAAGGTTTCCCCACAAATGATGCATTCTGTATCATGATTTGTTTCTTACCTAGTTAAACTCTGGATATTCTTTCTCGATCTTATTTGACTGATTGCTGCTTTTGTTCTATCAGTTGCAGCCTTGGATTTATTGGCTACAGCCTTGTTTGTTAGCAGTGCGTCTTTAAATGGAGAGGATGTCAGAATCTCACTTTTTTGGGTTTTTCGAGAACGGGCTACAAGACGTTTCCTTGAGGCGTTAGGGAGAGGGGACAATTTTTGAAGAAATGCATTCAAACTAGGAGATGCAACTGGCTCTGCATTATTTTTCGCAGTAGGTGGCTGCGTGCTGCCACTTGTTGATGGTTGTGATGCCTGAGTAGTGGTCGACTGCTGGGTGCAACTGGTGGATGGTTGCTGGGTAGAAATAGTTGATGGCTGTTGGATGCCGCCAGTGAATGGCTGCGGATTGAAACTTGTGGATGATTTTGATCTTATGCTAGTTGAGCAAATCTGGTTCATCCAAAACTGGTTCCTGTTCGATATTGGTCATTGATGATGGCAAAATATCCAAATCAAAAAAAAATCTCCCTAGTGAATGGATAAATTCCGGTGCATTTGAACCCATTTTATGCAATTTCTAGTCTAGCTGTCTTAATGAAAGCCGAATTGACAAGAGAAGCGACGTCATAATCTGAAATTCTCGCTCCTGGGTTTTGTCTCATCCACATGGTACTTGCAGAACTGAATGTAGACTTGAACGGCTTGAAAAATACCCGGTCTAACGGTTACACTTTGTGAGTTGTGTGTGGTGGTGTGCTGAGCACATAGATGTGATTAGCACGAGCAAACTCTATCACTGCCAATTTTTTATGGCTCCCATGTCCATCGAGAATCAGAAGAACAGGGTGTTCCCTCGAGGCTGTGCGTGCTGTTTGAAGTGCTGGAGCCACTTCAGGAATATCTCACCATTTATCCATCCACTTTCATGTGGAATAGCTATGCTTTCCAGTGGAGCTCCAATCATCAATCCACCATCTTTAGTCATCCATTTTCTCGGAAAGATGAAAAGAGGAGGTATATAGTGACCAGTCACACTCATAGCAAACATCAAGGTGATGTTTCGTCCCCTCTCACCAGGTAGAAATAACTTTCTCATTTTTGTGCACCGTCGAGACTCTCATTTCATCAGCATTGTAAATTTTCCTGAAGCTGGAACAGCTGATCATAAAAACGATCTACTTGAGGTTTATTGAACCCAACGGCTCTTGCAATACTGGTTGGCTCTGAAGTTTTGAGAGCAATATCTGGGAATCTTTTCGAAAAGCTGTAGTAAAAATCTATTTCGGCCATTTTTTCCCTTGTTGAATCTATGAGGAATATTTAATTGCTCTGCGAATTGGGAAGCCAGTTTCGAAAATTCCGCTTTCGTAAGTGGCATCAGCCGATTATCTAGATCGATAACATGTTCATGAAGTTGCAGAGCTTGATCATTGGAAAATGTGTGCTCCAACCTCTCTAATTTCGGCTTGAACTCAGTTTCTTCTCCTTTACTTATAGCCTTTATTTCATCCTGGAGCGTACTTCTTGAAACATCATACCGTTCAGCCGCTCTTCTTATAGATAGATTTCTCTCCTGAACACTCAGGATCGCTCTTTTCATAGTATTTTCATCCCAGCTTCCTCTAGTTGTTTTTTTCTCTTTGAATTTTGGTATTTTCTGTGAAGAAAACATCAGATTTCTTCCCTATTGCAGTACAAAAGCGACTTTAACATAAAGATAAGCGGACGACTTGGCATGACAAAGCAACTGGGATTCATAATTTCACTATTTCATTCATAAAATCCAAAAATTCACCATTCATAGAATTGCCGGAGCTACCCGACAAACAAGTGTCCGATTCTACCCGACCGATTCGATCCTATAATGTCATGTCTATCGCCAATATCAATATGAACAGCTTCAAATATTCATCATATTTTTGAACCATAATGACAACCTTTCTGAATTAGTGAAATGCCATGGTAAGATACTTACATTCTACAGAAATAACTGAGTTTGAGAAGTGTGCGGCACAGACAAAAGAACCGACACTAGTATATAATCGACTGTCACGGGTTGTTCACTGAACTAACACGGCTCATAGACTTGCACGTATGACTATATCACAGAACAGACCCTAATGTGCTCTGTGGACTATATGTCGCTGCCGTTATTTTGACGTGGCGTCTGTTGATGTATGTCTGCGGGATTTTCTGGAACTAGCTTTGGCCGGGGGTTCCCGCCGGCCGGGGCTACCCCACTCTCCTCTATTACATAGTTTGCTCATTATCTGTTTATTAGAACCTAAAATCCTCACTATCGTGCCAATATCTTTCAAGGGCAAAAATTACTATGGTTATACCTCTAGGGCCTTTCTTTTTTATTTCATAGTGTTTGGTTTGAGGTAAAAATTGGAATAGTTTTTTGTACTAAGTAGTTATTCGTTTTCGTTTTGACAACACATCCATACTTCGTATCAATAAGCCAGGTAGTCATATTCACACGCATGAGTCCATATCTTGAAAACAACTGAACTCATTTAGATGAAGCCTCGCAGCCCAAAATTCAAGTATATTGAGTAAATAAAAATGAATGAATACAATACAAAACAGACAGTTTTGGAAGAAAAATAAGACAAACTTACATTTCAAGAAATATAAAACCATATGTATAATACATACACCCTTAATTTGTATATTTGTTGGTTTGGATGTCTTCGTAAAAGTATCGTTTTGTTTTCGATCGATAAAAAAGAAGAATAATTTAATGTTAGTACTTTATAGCAAGAAAGGTCATTCATAAATGAGACTGTTCTTTCCTGTAGTTTCTATGACGCACAGTTCACTGATTTTAGGCGTGAATTTGGTGGGAATATCAACCATAGAATGGATAATTGGTTACAACATAAAACAGAAAAAACAATATTGATGATTCGTTCCATTGAAACTAAAGAATCTAATCAAACTGAGGGTCATTCGATAAACGCCAAGAGGTTATCTCTTACTGCATACTTTACAATCGATATCCGTAATCGATTGAGAGGATAGTTCACACATTTTAATCTCAGATCATCATTATAATCAATTCTAAGTTGGACGAATGATCGCATTGATTTAAATGTTTATCGTCATTCGCGCTTCTGAAGTGGTTCGATATCTTTTTCAAAATATGTATAAACACTTTTATTAGTTTGTAGGTGTACGAGCTTGAGATATTCGATTCATTATGGTGAGAAAAAGTTATGATATCGGTATGACGTTAACTTAACAATCAAACTGTATTTATTTTGCATTTTCGTCACTATTTTTTCGTTTGTGCATTAAGGAAATGAAGTATACCTAAAGCTGAAGGTTAACATCAAACCTATAAAATTATTTCTATATTCATATGAGTAGACCTCTGAATAAATATATAACCTGATAAACAAGAGACAAGTGGAAAAATTTATTAAATATCCTTCGAAAATCTCAAGTTCATTATATGAAAAATGAAATTAAAATATTCATATTCAATAACATTCGATATAAAAATAAAGCACAAGAACATTATATAAATATTTAATCTAGCTATATGCGAAAACATTTTTGTTTACCATAAGATTGACACCACTAAAAGAATCATAATTGTGGTTAGCATTTCAAATCACGCGATGAACGTATTATTCATTGATCAGGCATTCCAGAAAATATATCATCTTTCTGAGCAAGAAATTTATACTTATTTTCATTGTGTTTGTCTATTTTTTCCACTTCGTGGAATCAATGTAAGTCAATAACAGATTTTTTTCAAATACCACAGGTGTTTTGCAATTTTGATGAGACTTTAGTTTATTGATCCTCTTTTGATATCCAATTCATCGTTAGTATAACGATACAGGTTATTGAAAAATTACTACCATTATGGAAGTGTGTATTTGTAATATATATTTTGTTTCTCATGGCAGACAGAATAAAATAATTATAACAACTGATACAATTATGGACAGTTCATTCATTTTCTGTTGTCAAGCACAAATATGGTTCAAATGGAATAATTATTTAAATTTTATCTTCACATTTTAATAAAAGTTCGCATCAGGCCTAAATTTCACCAAATGATAGACAAATCATGGTAAGAAGGATTTCTATGTATTCTATGCGGATTTTTACTGTTCTGCGGTATTTAATTTTCTAACAGGAAAGGCAACGGCAACGGAACTACTAATTGCTTGTTCAGATAATAAAAATGGGCCCTAGATATTTTTGTTTGTAGTTACTATATCTTCTTGTAATATATAGTATATATTCACCAGTGGCGCGGTGCTCTGTAGCTCGTACACTCTTGAAGATTTCATTTTTGTTCGCACGGTATTGTATTTAGAAAGTGAGAATCTTCTTCAGCAATTTATTTTGCAGTAAACAGGGTGTTCAAACTTTCTATAAAAAAAATCTTGGGTGGTTTTTTTCAGATTGAAACACCACTTTTTAGTTCAAGATTCAGGAGCGGCCTAAACTCTGCTATAATGTCTTTAAGTGATAAGTTTTTTTGGTAAGTAGTTTCGTCATAATATTTTTTTTCCGTAAAAATTCATGAAAATAGGCTCTCACATCATCGCATGCTCCTTCGGCCAGAGAGGATAAATACTTTTTTCCTTTCGTTTTCTTATTGCCTAAGGATAGCTTTATTGATGAATTGAAATAGATTATCCCCATTTTATACAGGAGTGACACAACAAAATTATTGAATATTGTAATTTCAAAAATATCTTGATCTTGATTTTTTCAAATGGAACACCCTGTATTTCATTATTCATGTCAACGGATGGAATATTGTGCTATATTTTTGCAGAAGTAGCCTTATCTTTGTCTTCGATCATTTTCGAAATATTCGATTATTTGTAAAATTTTTTGATGAAAATTCTACAAACCGTATCAAACTCATCAACATGCATCATTTTTCGCACAGAAGTTTTTTTTCTGTAATGATTCAAGTAGTAAAATAAGAAACCTAAACAAGATAATTCTTTTAACGAATTATAAAATCAAGATGATTAAAACGTAAATCGAGGTATGTGTTGACATTTTTTCTTATTTGTCCCGACATATTATATTCTGCATTTTACATGGTGAACTTATCAGTGTTTCGTTATTAAACATTGTTAACGTGAGGTTTGAACCCAATTTTCTCAATTGACTGCCATGAAGTTCTCCAAAGAAGAAATGGTTGATATGATTTTTATTCAGGGTGAGTGTGATAGAAATTCTTTGTTGGCAAGTAGAGTTTATGCACAAAGGTTTCCTGATAAGAGGCATCCTGATGCAAGATGCTTTGAAAAATTTCTAATTAGATTCATCGAAACGGGTAATATCGCTTACAAAAAACATTAAAGAAAACTAAAAATTGCTACAGCTGAAGACAACCAGTTTTGTTGGCAGTGACAGAGGACCCATATAAAAGCCAAAGGAAGATTTCTCAGTTAACATATATAAGTCAAAGTTTCGTCCAAAGAATCTTGAAAGTGAATAAATTTCATGCATATCATGTACAGCTGCACCTGGAACTGAACAAACAATACTATGAAAATTGAATCAATTTTTGCAATTGGGCTAGTGACTAAGTAGCAAAAAATCCACATATGTTTAGCAAAGTTCTTTTCTCGGACGAGGCAACTTTCCACAAGAATGGGCTTGTTAACAGGCACAACTTTCATTATTACGCCATGGAAAATCTAACCTCATGAAAAAAATAAATCACCAGCATCGTTGGTCCTTGAATGTTTGGGCCGCACTTTTTCAACGGGCACCTCAATAGTGAAATGTATTTAGATTTTCTACAAAATCATTTACCAATGTAACTTGCCGATGTACCAGAGCATATAAGACAAGATTTGTGATTTCAACAGGATGGACCACCGGCACATTACTTACATCAGGTTAGGGAGCATTTGAATCATGTATTTCCAAACAAACGGATAGAACGTGGTGGTCCTGTTAGATGGCCAGCTAGGTCTCCGGAACTTACAAGTCTAGATTTTTTCTTGTGAAGTTGTATTAAGGTCATTGTTTAACAGATTCCTTCTACAACACAGTTGGATATGAGACAGAGATTAGTCAACGCCTTTCAGTCAGTTAATCCGCAAATGTTGTCGAGAGTTCAACGGTCTTTCCTCAGAAGGATTGAGTTGTGTCTACAACGAAACGGGCATCATTTCGAACACTTATTGAAATAGTATAATGATATGTACTAATAAACTCTTCTTTCGCAACCTCTGATTATATTATTTTAGGTTATTTTTTTTTCGAAAATGGTCGAAGATAAATATAAGGTTACCTCTGCCAAAATATGGCACAATATCTCATGCGTTGACATGAATAATAAAATACAGGATGTTATATTTGAAAAAATCAAGATGATATTTTTAAAATCACAATATTCAATAATTTTTTTGAGTAACTCATGTATAAAATGAGGATAATCTATTTCAATTCATCAATAAAGCTTTCCTTGGGCAATAAGAAAACGAAAGGAAAAAGTAGTTAGCCTCTCTGGCCGAAGGAGCATGCGATGATGTGAGAGCCTATTTTCATGAATTTTTACGGAAAAAAAAACATTGTGGCGAAACTACTCACCAAAAAAATTTATTACCTAAAGATATTATAGCATAGTTTAGGACGCTCTTGAATATTCAACAAAAAAGTGGTCTTCCAATCTGAAAAAACTTCCCAAAATTTTTCTATAGAAAATTGGGACACCCTGTTTACTTCAAAATAAGTTGCTGAAGTAGATTCTTACTTTCTAAATACAATAAAGTTCGAACAAAAATGAAATCTTCAAGAGTGTACGAGCTACAGAGAACCGCACCACTGGTGAATCACCCAGTATAGTGGTTTAACATTCCTCGTGGAATTGCACCGCTTCAAGCCTTCTAGATTCTTGGTTTTGGGGTGAATCACTCCACTTGTTCCGGTTTCAGATTCTTTCTGTAATTTCCTTTCATGTTTTCCTGTCTAAAGCCTTTTCTTTCCATCCTCTGATTCCTGCCCTGCTGATATCACCCTCTACTTCATGCAGCCAATGTTGGTCTACCGCGTCTTTTTCTTCGTCTTGGTTTCCATTCCATTGATGCAAATATTATTGAAGTTGCATTCGCTCTCCACACATGTTCCAACCATTTCGCTCTTTGTTGTCTGATTTTCTTTACCACATTATCACCACCCAGTTCTTCATAAATCTCATAATTCATTCTCATTCTGAATTCGTTGTGTCCAATTTTAACAGGACCTAATATATTCCTCAATATTTTTCCCTCCGCAACTTTGAGCTCTTCTTCTTTTTTCGTCATAGAGATAGTTTCTGCCGCGTACATCATACTAGGTCTTATCATTGTTTTATATATCCATCTTGGTTTTTTTCTTCAAAATCTTATTTTTCAGTAGTTTTTTATGGCCTATTGGCCGCTATGATTTTCTCCTTTATTTCCGTCATTTGTTATCGTTACGCCTAAATATTTTATACTTGTTATAAGTATAAAATATTTGTTATTTTATATTCGAAGTCTTACTCTTTTTCCTTCATCGATTATCTTGTTCAGCATTTCTCTCATCAGTTCTACATTCTTGGCTATTAAAACAATGTCATCTGCATATGCTATTATCTATTTTCCCCCAGTTCTCAGATTACCTCTACCAGTTTTTCTCATAACGTATTCGAGTACAATGTTGAATAGGGTCGCCGATAGAGCATCTCTTTGTTTGAGTCCTTTATTCGACGTAAATTCATCTGTTTCTCCTTTCTCAATTTCTATTTTTGTTTTAGTTTCTTTCATTGTGTCATCCATATCAATCTCCTGATTTTCGTTTCTACTCCCGTTTCTTCTAAGATATGCATAAGCTTGTTACTTTTAATTGAGTCGAATGCTTGCATGAAATCAACTAAAAGCATATCTATGTCTATTTCGTAGGTGTGCGCCTCTTCCATAATTTGTTTGAGTGTATGAATAAAATCGTCCTTTAGTGAAACCACACTGGTATTGCCCTAATATTTTCTTTGCACTCACTGCCAGTCGTTTCTGTATAACCATAGATAAAATTTTGTATGCTATATTCAACAATGTGATTCCTCTATAATTTTGGCATATTTGCTGGTCTCCTTTCTTATGAATTGTTATTATCTGCCCCATATTCCACTCCAGCGGCATGCATTCGTCTCTCCAGATCCTCCTCACTAACAAGAATAGACTCCTTTTCAATTTCTCGCCTCCATATTTTATCAACTCCATATTTAAATTGTCACTTTTCACTGTCGCTTTTCCGTTTCGACCCCTTTCAATTATCTCTTTTATTTCCTTCCACGATGGTTCTTTCGCCTCTTCCTCTCCTGTATATTCTCCTGTTTCCACCTCTTCATACTGTTCTGATAGAAGTTCTGTGAAGTAATCCTTCGACACCTGCTTGTACTCATTTTCATCCACCACAATTTTTGCATTTTTATCCTTTATGCGCTAATTTTCCCTTTAAAAACTTTGTTGTGCTAGTTGATTTTTTGATAAAATTTCCTTGTATTCTTTTCAAACTTTGCGTCCTCGATTTCTCTCCATCCACTATCTCTTTTTCTTTCTCATTATCTTAGTGTATGCCGCTCGTTTTCTTTTATACTCTTCTAAATCTTCATTTTTTTCCGTTCCCATACAAGTTACTCTTTTTTTCGCCTTTTCTGCTAACACCTGTTTGCATTCTTCGTCAAACCATTCTTTTATTTTTTCCTTGGATTTTGATCCCAATTGCATCCTAGCTGCTGTTTCCACACATTGTTTCATCTCGTTCCATTCTCTTTCTACATTCTCAAATGTGTTTTCTTCAGGTAATCTCATGTCTAACTCATTTTCGAAAGCATTCCTCACTTCTTAATTCCGAAGTTTTCCAATATTCCACTGTGTTTTACTCATTCCTCTTGTCTTCATAATTTTCAGCTTCTTTTTCACTTTCGCCATAACTAAGAAACGGTCCTCACATCGGTTATTGAAGACTGTTTTCTTCGATTTATTAATATGTGGTCTCTCTGATTTGTGTACTTTCTATCAGGAGTTGTCCACGTTACCTTGTGATGTCTTGGGTACTGAAACATCGTAGTGCTCACTTTCAGATCCATTTCTGCTGCAAGATTACATAATCTTTGCCCGTTTTCGTTGAATTAAGTAATCCTCTTTCCCTACTTGCTCATTGAAATCACCCAATACGATTAATGTGTCCTTCTTTGGTATATTCTGTATTTCCTCCTCGATTTTTTCGTAAAAGTTTTTTTTTCCTCTATACTAGTTTTTCTGTTGGTGCATAGACATTGAGCAATTACATATTGAAGGGTTTTGCTTCTATTCTTAAGTAGGCCAGTCGTTCAGTTATGGGCTCGAATGCTATAACTTCGTCTTTCAATATCTTCATTATTATGAATGCAATTCCATGGTTTCCTTGTGTGTCGGCTCCTGAATATTGGAGTGAGAAGTATTTCCTATCTATTTTCCCATTACCTTTCCATCGAATTTCCTGTAGGGCAGCCACGTCTACCTTGTACCTACTCAGTTCTTCCCTTATTTCTTACATTCTACCGGGAGCAAGCATAGTTCTGATATTCCATGTAGCAATTCTTATTTCTTGTTTCTTTTGTTTTTTTTTTATCTTTCTTTATTTATTGGTGCGTTGTGGTGTTCTTTCTTTTCATTTCTAACAGTGTTTTTCATATTTATTTGTTTCTTCTTTACATTCTGCTTTTCCAATTCGTTTTTCTCATGTTCCATTATCTTTGCAGTGTTCGTCGTTCTTGAGTTCCCCCTGCCTCCCTTTCTTGTTTCTTGAATTTTCAGCTCTGGTGATTTTCATTGGTCTTCCATCTTCTATACCATTGCTAGGTGATCTCTCGCTCACTGTTCTCGCACCTTGTTTTTCCTTGCTTATTGTTTCAGTATTTCCTTCTTTTTCCTCCTTATTTTCGTTATTCCTTTCAAGTTGTTCCAGCGTATCATACTTCATATGTGCTATATCGCCAGCTTTTCTAGCTTCTATCATATATTTGAAGAACATCTGTCTTTGTTTCAGCACGCTTTTTGCATAGTCGATATTCCCCTTCATATCGTTCATTACCTTCTGAATCTTGGTTTTCAGCTGTTCTTCATCTTCACCTATCTCTCCGTCCAATCCTTGTATAATTATATTCTTCTTTCTAATTTCTTTTTCCAACATCATTATTCTTCTTTCCTGTTCCTGAATTCTGATCTTGCATTCGAGATTCTCTAACTTACGTTCCTCATTTTCCTTTTTCACATTCCCCATTTCTTTCTGCATGCCATCAATTTTACCTTCTATTCTAGCATTTCTCTCATCCATTATATCTTCAGTTTTGCTCTGATATCTTCTAGTAGTTTTTCCATTTCGATCAAATGACTAATAGACTTGTGATATTTTAGCGAAATGCGTGAAGTTTTAGTGAATTAATAGAGAGTTTTTACAACTTAGACGATTTCGTTAATTTCACCGTTAACTTTAATTATATTTACGATAACAACGCTCACTTCAAATAGAGTTTTTGCAACCTTACAAAATAATGTAGATATTCAATTGTCAGTTTGTCACCATAAAAATGGTCACTTGTCATTTTACTACGGCGGATTTGTTTTTGTTAGGTTAGGTGGCACGCCGCAAATGGGAATAATTACCAGCTCTTATTCTTTATCGTTTTTATCAATTCTTCATCGAGTTTTCGGGTACTATTTTTGAAGAGTGCATGCGCAGAAAATAACGAGGTCTCCAAATAAGAGGTGCAAAAACTCTCTAATAACATTTATTTGGTCATTATAAAAGTGCCTTCTTCAATTTCAAACTAATTACTTATTTTTTTTATAGATGGCGTACCTTAACGACGTCCTTCATGCTCAGATCGATCGAAGTTTTGAAGTTTTGGGTGTAATTGGCCTGCTTATCATACAAGTTGCCAGCATTTTCGTTACTCCAATACTAGCATATTTCTTCATATTTCATACTAGATTTTGGTGGTTATGTATCTTATATATATGCTGGTACCTCTTTTTGGATAATGAAATTCATGAGAGAGGTGGAAGAAGGATAGAATGGGTCCGAAAATGGTCCTGGTGGACTTACTTGAGCAAATATTTTCCTGTGAAAGCAGTTAGAACTTCCAATGAAAAATTGGATCCTAAGCGTAACTATCTCTTTTGTTATTTTCCTCATGGAGTTTTGTCTACTGGAGCATTCTGCACGCTCGGAACAAATGCTGGGGGATTTCCTGAACTGTTTCCAGATCATAAAACATACCTTCACACATTATCTCTCTTCTTCAAATTGCCATTTATAAGAGAACTGGCATTGTGGTTAGGAGGCTTATCAGCATCTGGACGATCGCTTAGTCATGTCCTTAGTCGACCAGAAGGCGGAAACATTTCGGGTCTCGTAGTTGGAGGAGCCGTCGAAGCTTTTTATTGTAAACCTGGACTGCATAAAATAGTATACAAAAAAAGAAAGGGCTTCATCAAAATTGCAATAAAAAAAGGATCACCCCTTGTGCCAGTTTACTGTTTCGGAGAAACGGATCTATATACTCTTTCTAACTTTTCAGGATCAGCATATTTCAATAAATTTCGGGATTTAGTGAAACGTGTGATGGGTTTTGTTATTATATTTCCAAAAAGTCGAGAGTTTCTTGGAATTCTACCGAATAGACATCCTCTCACTGTTGTTGGTAAGTTATAATCTGATGACAATATAAAACAAGAAACCCTTTCTTTGAACAATAATAACCATTTAAAATCTTTTCAAAATTTATCTCATTTTTTCACAACTCTCATTGTAATTGAATGCGTGTATAGAAAACGAGTAATCGATAGTAGTTTTTGAAAAGTTTAGATATCACTTTCCAGTCTAACGAAGAACTCGCCGGGTAAAGATGCAGTACTATAGGCATATCGACAGAACCATGCCTGCCAAAAAAACTACCTCGTTTCATTCTGTAGACTGGTTCTCATTGATTTGTTACCAATTATAGTTGAGACTTGGAATTAGGCATTGAATTGATTCTCGATTCATGCTTTTCACTAGATTCAGCTACATGCGACGATATGTTTCACACTCGATGGGCACAAGTTGAGGTGATTTCTTTCGAAAAATTGGATTTTCTTACTTTATGATACATATAAGTGAACAAAACTTGTAACTAGAACGGAAGTGTAGGTGAAACTTAAAAATGATGTCACTGATGGGCACATAACAAGAATAAAACTGCTGTTTGTCATTCCATACTGGGATATCCACTGGAATCTTAATACTATTTATATATTACTCGTTGGCGACTTTCTTTCCAGTCCCAACAAATCAAGAATCCTATCCACATATTTGTTATTTATGAGAACTTATGTGGGACAAATGAAAATTGAACTTAATTCCATTTCTATATCTCGTTTCACACTTTATAATCATGAAATTTTTTGATTTCTAGTTGGTGATCCAATAGATGTTCAAAAGATTGAAAATCCGACACAAGAACAGATAGACGAATTACATCAGAAGTTTGAGAAAAAGCTAATAGAGCTGTTCGACGATCAAAAGAAGAATTATTTAGAAAATTTTGAAGAGGCACATCTAGAAATAATCTGATCTGTTCAAGAAAAATAATAGAATTGTTTTCAATTATTAACATTTTGAATTTATTTGTTATTTTATTTTTAATAAAAATTATTATTGGGAAGAATATTGGGTCTTGTTATAGTAATAATAACTTCATTAGTTCCATTAAAAACTTACGAAAATTATAAAAACAAATAGGCATTCTTGTTACACATCACCAATGACGTTTTTTCATCAAAGTAGCTGTTTTGCAGTTTTCATCAGTCCAAAATTCCAAAGTGAACTAATTCACTAAATATCAGTTTTGTGCTAGAATGTTCGGAAATGAAATATTGATCAAGGTAGATCGAAATTTATTACGACAGAAATGATATTTGTTTTAGTTGCAGTAGTATATTATGTAATGCATTGCAGCTGAACGGTTTGCGCTAAGAAAAAATAAACAAATAAAATGAAATCATCGAATGGGAAGCTACCTGAAAGCCAATTTTCGTCGAATTCTGAGACCCTAAAATTTTCTACAATTTGCCAAGGCTAAAAAATGTGAACTTCAAACATTTATAGCACTTAAACAGTCTGTGCTAAATGAAACTATTACCAAATTCTTAAACAACAATGGTAAGCTACCTGAAAGCCAATTTTCGTCGAATTCTGCGACCATAATATTTTCTACATTTTGCCAAGACTAAAATTTGTGAACTTCAATCATTCATAGTAG
The DNA here is from genome assembly GCA_013387265.2 of Cryptolaemus montrouzieri. Taxonomy (NCBI): domain Eukaryota; kingdom Metazoa; phylum Arthropoda; class Insecta; order Coleoptera; family Coccinellidae; genus Cryptolaemus; species Cryptolaemus montrouzieri. The sequence goes on from JABFTP020000103.1 coordinate 37,566,466, forward strand.
CTAGAAGGTTCGAGATAAGTAGAAATCATTAGCTTATTCTCAAAGATCGAATGATAGGCTAGCTGTAAGCTAATTTGAGCCTGAAGTGACTTATTAATGGTCTATATGCGTATATATTACGGATGAGATAAGAAAAAGGTCATTTTAAGCAGTAATGGCTGCGTTTTAATGAAAGTGAAATACAAGAAAATTGGTAATTTTTTTTTCAGAAAACGGCAGGTTAATTCAGATTTGAAGTCAAATTTTGAATATCAAGTAAATATATTATTGGGGGACTTGCTTGGAAGATGGGATATATATATATATATATATATATATATATATATATATATATATATATATATATATATATATATATATATATATATATATATATATCTGAACCAGTAATTCCCAAAGAGCGTGTATACTCGATTCGTAATCTATTCAGAACTGTTATAGAACAGAGTATTAGCTTGATCTTACAAGTAATTAAGATCAAGCTAATACTCTGACTGAACTCTGACATGCTCGTTCGATTCAGAGGTTAACTGTCGAACTGAGTAGACAAATTTTCTGAAAAATTCAAAAAGTCCCATTTTAAATTCCTAAAATTATAATCGAAACACAAAAATACTTACATTACTAATAGTGGGAGTGTTGGTAACTGTTGGGTGAGTAGCAATTTCTGTTGTTTGCGTCAAGGGAATCATGTAAACATCATTTCCACGAGGTGTTTTTTATAAATAAATTATTAATAAAATTAACCCACCGACTCCAACAAGCGTTAACTCCACAAGCAATAAAAACTATAAATAACTTATACCTAAAAACAGGAGAGAGCTATTCCTCCAAGCACACGTAATAGCCAATAATAGGGAAATTGAAGAGATACAAAAAAATTTCTCAGAAGACACTGAATAATATTCTACCGCGACAACCCTATCTCAAACCATAGTAGATATGATATCTGAAAAAAAAAGGAAAGACAACCTAAAATTCAACATAGATATTCGCTAAGTGACTTTGGCACGTTTATTGTCGAATCTTTTAATGATAATAATCTAGGTAATATGCACCCAATGAGTTTGGGCAAAAGAGTTCATCCATCAGGTATTAGTGGAGTTAAATCTATAGAAAAAAAAGATAGCGTTTGAATTTTCCTCCCCTCTAACGGCAAATAAATTTATGGAAAATGATACCGTTTTTAATAGAGTCGTATGATAAGTTTATTCCTTCGAGAATGGTCTCCAGTAGAGGAGTTGTTAACGGAATACCCAATGACATGAGTGAAGATGATATTGAAAATGCACAATCTAGGGTACAAATTTTGGGAGCAAGACAATTAAAAAGAAGAAATAAAAAATAAAATGGAGAGATTTAATATGTTCCCTCGAATTCATGGGTTGTCACTTTCAGTAGCAAAGCCCTACCAGATAAAATATCAATTTGGGGTTGCTCAAGGGATGTTTCCCTATATATCGGCCCAGTGATTCAATGCTACGGGTGCCTTAGATACGGCCATAACTTATTGAACTGCAAAAGTTCGAAACGTTGTAGAACTTGCGGTGCAAATCACTCAGAAATTACGTGCGGATGTAAAGATCAACTTAAATGCGTTAAAATAAAATAAAATGCTAGACATAATACAATGGAACATTAGATCAGTTGAAACAAACTTAAAAACTTGAAAATATTGATCAACGAAAGACACCCCGTGTTATTTTATTATCAGAAACATTTTAAAAGAGAACATTAATTTTAAAATAAAAGACTGCAATATAATTAGACAAGACAGAGATACTAAAGGGGAGGCCTTGCTTCCCTCATACACAAAAGCATTAAATTTTATCAGATACATTATGCCTATCTAGAATTACCTCAAAAAATACAAATACAAGCAGTTAAAATAGAGGAACTATTATCAGTAAATTTTTACTGTCCCCCAGATATAAACTTGAATGTAGACACTCTTGAAGATGTAGCCTCCTTTCATTATTTGTGGTGACTTTAATGCGCAGGACCCCATTTGGGGATCTGAAACTTCCATCACTAGTGGAAGCTCTATGGCAGAGTTCATAACCTTCAATGAATATTTCTTACTAAATTATGGTTCTAATACAAGAATCACCCGTCCAGGAGAGCATAAAAGTGCCCCTTATCTCTCTATATCATCTCCGGGGATATCTCAATAGATATTCAATGGGCAGTATTAAAAGACCTAGGGTATAGTGATCATTTCTCTGCTCTAATCAATAACAAGAACTTTCAAACTCCCACCCACCCAAATAATATAAGCCCGTTAATCAGGTACAATATATCTAAAGCAAATTGGATAGAATACAAAGAATCTGTTGCACAACAACTTCATAAAACCCAAATAACCTTGAGGACTTTCATAAAATTATAATACAATCAGCAAACCTCTAAATTCCACAACAAAACAGTATTAAAAAAACAGGCTTAAAAATATACTGGAGGAGTAAAGAATTAACTCAAGCAGTGAAAAAGAGGAGTGCTGCATTTTGTAAATTAACAAACAACTACAATATGAACAATTACATAGAGGCTTAAAAAATACAAGCACAGACAAAATTACTAATTAGATAAAAAAAAGACTCCTTTTCAAAATTTGTTGAAAACTTACAATTTCAAAATTCAAAAAATTTATGGCAGGACATTAGAAAATTCAAAGCTGGAATTACATCACAAAATAACAAAAATATAGAGAGATCATATGGTGAAGAAATTCTTGAACGACTTTGCCCTCCATATATCCCCCTCTCAACTAAAACCTACGATGTTCCAAACCCTCACCCTTTCCCTCCAATATCCCTTTACGAACTCCACAACAATATAAAGAATAAAAAAGAAACGTCAGCAGGAATGGACGGTATTACGAATTCTATGATCAAAGAAGTCCCCCTAAATGGCAAAATGACACTTCTAGAATTATTTCACAACCAAATCACTCAACCATCCCACAAATAATGAAAAACACAGTAATAATCCCCAGTTGTAAACCAGGTCTTCAGACATGGGTGCAAATTACAGACCAATAGCCCTATTCTCTTGTCTTACAAAAATATTAGAATTCATTTTGGCCCAAAGACTAGAAATTATTTATGAAACAAAAACATCTAAAAACGAACTTCAATTTGGATTCAGGAAAGGGGAAATCAGTCAATGACGATCTCACTTACTTAATTTCCTCTATATATTCGGCTTTTTCAAGAGGAAAAACAATATTAGTATTATTTGCTGATATCAAATCAGCATATGACAACGTTTCCTTTCATATCCTACATGAAGATCTTGTCAGGGATAATATACCTTCTAACATCATTACGCTACTCAAAAATTTTATCGTCAATCGTAACATTTTCATTATAGATCCATATACCAAAAAATTGATAGGTCCAGGAAATTCCAATTTAGGACTAGCTCAAGGATCACCTATAAGCCCAATTCTATTTAACTTTTTATAAAAGATCTGACAAACAGACTAGAAATGAGATGTATTAAAATAATCAAATTTGCAGATGATATAGCTATGATAGGCACAGGAACATCAAACATATTGAAAGCTGCGATAGTAGAATTGGAACAAAGGGCTTATGATAAAGGCCTTGAACTCTACCCCGATAAATCTAAAGTTATGTATTTTCAAAAAGGAAAAAGCAAGTATATCTTATATATATATATATATATATATATATATATATATATATATATATATATATATATATATATATATATATATATATATATATATATATATATATATATATATATATATATATATATATATATATATATATATATATATATATTGTAAACAATCTAATACCGTGGGTAGAGCATGTTAAATGTTTGGGAGTAGTAATCGATAATAAATTAAAATGGTCTATGCACTGCACATTGACAACATTCAACAGAAAACTTTCGAGGAAATAAATATCATGAAAGCACTATGCAGAACATGGTGCGGAGCTCACCCAACAACTTTATTAAATATCTATCGAGCTACAGTGCGTCCTATTTTAGACTACGGAAACTTTATTATAGGAAAGATATCAAAAAATCTTTTATACAAACTTGACAAAATTCAATATACAGCAATTCGAATAGCATTAGGGACTCATGAAATCCACCCCTACAAACATTATTCTTGCAGAAAGTACCGAACTTCCATTAAAATATAGCATCAAAATTTGTAGGTAAACTCATCAGAACAAAACATAACCCGACTCTTAAGAAAATAAAATCCTTAAACTTTTGGCAAAATAGAAGGCCAGGAGGAAACCCCCCGGCAGTAGTAGAGGCGCTAAGAATATTAAACTTTTTTCTGATGACTCTCTTCCATTCTATAAGTGCCCATTAAAATACCATCTCATTAATATTCAATATAAAAATTAAAACCTTAAAAAGGACAACCGGGATAACTCAACCTTATTCCTGGAAAAAGTTCTCACGAAATTCCCCGAATATGTAGAGGTCTATACTGATACGTCAAAAAATGAAGGAAAAACAGAGATAGGTGTTTACAATTCATTAGGAATGTCCATATCTCTTGGACTCCCTAACTTCTTCACTATCTGTACATGTACATCTGAGCTAATTGCTATTTCTAAAGCAATCACAATAAGTCAAGAAAATAACTATCAAAAACTTCTAATTATTTCAGACTCCCAGAGTGAACTCGAAAAAATCACAAATTGGAAAATACACTCTAAAAATGATCACTTAACTTTAGAAATTAGAAAAAAACATAGATATGACAAACACAGGTTCGGAAATCCAACTAATCAACAATAATAACAAATTCCAGAGCATACAAATATATATGGCAATGAGCAAGCGGATAAACTAGCAAAAATGGGACTTAACAGTCAGATTTGAATTTTATTCAAGTATTAGAAAATCACTATGGAATGAATGGATTGAAGAATATTCTATGATAGGCCAGACTAAAGGCAGAACATGCTTCAACATGGTTGATAAGGCAAAAATCAAAAAAAAAATCTTGGTTTTATAACTCTTCAATACCAAGAAGGGCCATAACTACAATATGCAGGTTGAAAAGTAACCATGCCTCATATCCACAACATCTATTCAAAATTAAAGCTATTCAGTCAGAACTACGTGCTTGTGGCAAGTAAGGGGATCTTAATCACATATTTTTTAATGTGAGAATAACAGAGAAAGATGTGATAGATAATATTCAGATTTAATAAATAAATTGAAATTAACATCTCCAATTACTATTTATGATGCTATATTTCATGAAGACCTAAAGATTTTAAAACTAATAGTTGATTTTCTTGTATTATCAGGTATTGAAATGTAACAACCATGGAAAAGATGAACTGGTATCTACTAATCAAACTTACTCCACCTGGGTTGATGTGTGTATGTAATTTTGTGTCCATATCCTTTTTCCTGAATTAGTTAAGTGCGTCAAAGGGGACAATTATCCTTGATACCTCCAACCTACCTAAAAAATTAAGTACAAAAGTACAAAGTAAAACTAATACACTTAAACTAACCAGATCAATCGCCAAAATTTAATAAGTGGAATAAAGTAGCTACATGGTTTTGTATTGGAAATGCCCAAGATTCGTCAGTAACGAGCCCAACCATACCTAACAAGAAGCTACTGCATAGTTCCTAAGCATATTATAAAAGGAAATAAGAAGAAGAAGAAGACATGCTCATTCAAAGTTTTTTGGTGTTCATGTCTTACATATTTTGAGGGTTTTGTTCATATTTTGAAATATTAATTTTACTTTTAGTAAAGAAACTTATCTACGGTAATGCTTCTGTTTTGGATGAGGAGATTATTGAAAAACTATCAACTTCGAAAATGGAATAAGCCTAAGTATCAGGAAGAAACATGTCACCTTAATTATTGAATGATAGTTTCCATAAAAATTTTTTCAACATGCAAAACGAAATTGATAAACTGAAAGAATTATTTGATTCTAATAATGTCCCAGTTTCTACAACTTGGCTAATGCAATGTGTTGATTGGTGTAAAAGTGAAATATTAAATGCAAATTACACCTTCGATCAACTTCAACAGGAAGTACATAATCAGTGGTTGGCACAAGATGCAAGAGCAATCGAAGTACCAGTGCTACCCCCAGATTTATCCACAAAGAAATATATGTTGCTGAATGGAAATTACTCATTACAAGTAATGCAGGTGGTTGATATTTCAAAACCGAAGTATTGGCAGCTTCAGCAGATAAGAAAAGAAAGTGCTTTAACTGGTCCCACTAGGAATGAAACAATTGAGAGCATAGGTAAAAAAATGGAAATAAAATTTTTAATCAGATAATTGAAAACAGAAAAGTTATTTTCCATTCTATATAGGAACTGGTAAAAGAGTGTTACAGCTAACTTTAACTGATGGAGTTCAGTATGTAGAAGCTATGGAATATAAACCTATACCTATATTGAATATCAATTTAACCCCAGGAATCAAAGTGAGATTGAGCGGTCCTATAACAATAAGAAGAGGACGACTGATGTTACAGGAGCAGAATATTAGAATTTTAGGTGGGGAGGTTGATGATCTCTTAGTTTCTAATGCAGCTGAAAATGTACTCTCCAGGGCTTTGAATTTACCTGAAAATCCCAATCCTCAAATAGTTGATGTAAATTTATTAAATGTGAATCAGGAGAATGAAGGTTAGTTGAATTGCTTATTAAGTTAAAATAGACACTTTAATATGATTTCAATGTTATCTGAACTATTGTTGTGGGCGATTTGTCATTCAATTTTAAGGAATATAAACATCAACATAGGTTTCCTCATCATTATATAGGGTGTCAAACACGATGATTTTGTGTGGTAGATATATTACCCAATGTTCTCCCAAAAAGCTTGGAAATATTTCAAATTATAAAAGTTGCATTTCTCTTAGAAGAACCTATAGAGTGATAAAAATATTTATCGAAGAGAATATTTATCTCGACTTTTTCTTATTCTGTATATAAAATCTAATTCCAATGATATATTTTAAATAATATGCAGAATCATTTTTCTAAGAAACCTCCTTTGAAAAATCAATTTTGTGTTGTTCTGAGTTTTGTTTGTTATGTAATCATTTCATGGTTGAGATATACAAAATAAGTAGTTGAGTAGTTTACTTGCTTGTCATCAATATTCTGTTGAGAAACATCTCAAAACAAAAAGTTACTAAATGCGAGATTTGGCAATGTGTAGACACATCGAAGAAAATTATTTTTCACGGGACAATAGTCAACCTTCCGTAGAATGTTAAATATCCTCCCTTGAAGGAGCTAGTTTTCCGATCTACTCTTCATAATCAACGCTAACTGGGGCCACCGGGAAGTGGTATAGCACGGTCACGAATAGGAATAATGGACTGCAGTTTCGATCTCGTTTGACCTCGTCAGCATTATCTACCCACTCGTAACAAAAGGCCATGGCGTTACCTACTCATCTCAATTCGTTGGAGCGAACTCAATAATATAAATATCACTGCGCCCCCCAACGAACCGAAACAGAGGCTACCTCACCAACGCCCCGCGAAAAATAATTTTCTTCGATATGTCTACACATTGCGAAATCTCGCATTTAGTAACTTTTTGTTTTGAGATGTTTGTGTATGCCTGGTTGTAAACCACATAGTAATAAGGAGCGTCGGTCCTTCGACGGCCGCTTCTGTCTGATACGTGAGTGTCGCATGGCGGTATGTTATCGAACTAGTGTGACCACTTGACGTTTTCTTGTTTCATCTGCTCTTTGGTTTCACCGTTTCGCGGGGCGTTGGTGAGGTAGCCTCTGTTTCGGTTCGTTGGGGGGCGTAGTGATATTTATATTATTTAGTTCGCTCCAACGAATTGAGATGAGTAGGTAACGCCATGGCCTTTTGTTACAAGTGGGTAGATAATGCTGACGAGGTCAAATGAGACCGAAACTGCAGTCCATTATTTCTATTCGTGACATCAGACCGTGCTATACCACTTCTCGGTGGCCCCGGTTAGCGGTGATTATGATGAGTAGATCGGAAAACTAGATCCTTCAAGGGAGGATATTTAACATTCTACGGAAGGTTGAATATTGTCCCTTGAAAAATAATTTTCTTCGATTCTGTTGAGACTATTCCACTACTTCTACTTTTACATCAACAGTCGAAACCAAATTTTATATGAATTGATATTTTAGTATTATATCGATATTTAGCAATTGTTCAATTTTCGAATCGGAAAAAAAATTAATTTTGTTCATTTATAGTGAATTAAACAAGTAGCTAACCGTCATCATGGGACATTTTGTGTATCTATGGTCTCCTTTATAAGTCTCATTATCAAACTAAACCAAGTGATTTAAAGAGTTGAACAATTTGACATGAATTTATTTCCATCTTAAGAGAAGTAACTGATGATTAAGGGATAAGACTTGTTACTTCAGCTCAGGACTGTGGCGATTGGATTTGAAATAGACCCTGTTTCTAGGGTGTTATTTTGTAAGACAAAAAATTGTCGTAATAATGAAACATTTTCTTTTAGTTTAATTCTATTCTCAAAATCATTCATGGCTATTATCAAAGAGAATGTCAATTTCTATAAATTATAATTGCATAATCTTTCTATAATGGTGTTTCTTCTAACATTATTTTCTTCTGCAGTTACTCAAAACAGGAATAACAGACAAGAGTCTAATAGTCTCAGAAATCCGGAAAATATATTGAATATAAACCATTCACAAAATAATGCTTCTGTATCAAGTCAAAATTGTGATCAAGCTGTAAAGCCATCATTGGATGATTATTCTTCAGAAGATGAGTATGCAATGATAATAGCAGCAGAAGAACAATTGAACAACCAAAGAACCATTGAAAATTATAGTGGTGTTATGGAAAATCAACAGACTAGCCAGAACATTTCTAACCTTAAGAGATTTGATGATCCTTATGATGAAGAGATTGAAATGCTGATAAAATTGGAGAAAGAGTTAGAAAATAAAGAGTGTAGCAAAAATACAAAATATAAAACTCATGATTTATTTCAGGATGATTTTGATCCTGATCAAATAGATCATGTGCTAGAAATGACAAATCATGGGGACAAGATAAAAACCAAAAGTACTAACAAAATGCATAACAATCATCACCATTTATTTAACCATTTGATGAATGAGACATACAAAATAAGTAGTTGAATAGTTTGCAAGTTTGCCACAAATATTCTATAGGGATTCACAGCACAATAAGCATTTTCATATTTCTTTTGGAAGAGAAAATTACTTTTACTTAAACAGTTGAAAGCTAATCAACCCTTTGGTCATTTATAACTGCTGAATACTGGGATGCAATAATGATTTCAAGAAATATTTTTCCCTCAAATGTTAAGTAGGGGGGAGTTATTGATAACAAGGTGACTATTGAGAATAGTATAATGTGGGATTTTGCCACTTTTTCATTAAATAAAACATTATTATTCAAAATAACTACCTCATTCCCAATCAGCCAAAATCTTAGCAAATTACTTTTTAATGCAAAACAGATAACAAATAAATGCAAACAATCTGGTATTTACAAAATTTAATGTCACTAATGCCTTTCAGATTATGTAGGTCAAACAAGTAGAAATTTTGAATGCAGGTGTAGAGAACATATATCATCAGACAAAAAATCCGCAATATTTGAGCACATTCAACAACAAACAACACAATAGTCTTAGACAATCTCAAAGTCCTCCACAAATGCAATAAATGAAGAAGAATGAATTTGTTGGAAAGTTTGGGAAATTAATAAATCAGGAAAACCCCACATTACACCACTCTCAATAGCCATATTGAAATTAATAACTCCTCCCAACTGAACAGTTAAGGAAGAAATATATTTCATAATCATCTTTATATCTTAGTATTCAGCACTTAAAAATGACTGAAGGGTCGAAAGCAGTTAACAAATGAACAGGAAAACTGATGAAAGTGTTTTTTCGGTTTCATTCTTTGAAATAAATTTCCACAAAATACATCTGTCATCAATATCACTTGCTATGAAAGCTATTGATCACATTGATATTCAGCAATTGTTCATTTTGCAAATTGGGAAAAACATTAAAATTTTGTTTATTTATAATGAATTAAACAAACAGTTAACCCCCATGTGATATTTTGTATCTGTGGCCTCTCATAATTCCCATTATCAAACAAAACGAAGTGACTTAAAAGATGTGAACTATTTGACAATTTATTTCCATCGTAAGAGAGGTCACTGATGATATGATTAAGGGATAAGTTTTGTTACTACAGCACTGGACTATGGCGATTGGATTGAAAGAGACCCTGTTTCGAGTATTTTAATTATTTTATAACACAAAAAATTGTCATAATGTGCAAAGAAATTGAATGATGAAACATTGTCTTTAAGTTTAAAATTCTTTTCTCAAAATCATTCATGGCCATTATCAAAGAATGTCAATTTCTATAAATTATACTTACATTATCTTTCTACATTGATGTTTCTTATAACATTATTTTCTTCTGCAGTTACTCAAAACAGGAATAACAGACAAGAGTCTAATAGTCTCAGAAATCCGCAAAATATATTGGATATAAACCATTTACAAAATAACGCTTCTGCATCGAATACTAATTGTGGCCAAGCTGTAAAGCCATCATTGGATGATTATCTTTCAGAAGATGAGTATGCAATGATAATAGCAGCAGAAGAGCAATTGAAATATCAAAGAGCAATTGAAAATTATTGTGGTAGGGAAAATCAACAGACTAACCAAAACATTTCAAATGTAGATAGATTGAATAATCCTCATCATGAAGAAATGTTGATAAAATTGGAGAGAGAGTTAGAAAACAAAGAATATAGTAAAAATAAAAAATGTAAAACTACTGATTTATTTGAGGATGATTTTGACCCTGATCAAATAGAACATGTGCTGGAAATAGGAAATCTTAGGGACAAGGTGAAATCCAAAAGTACTAACAAAATGCATGACAAACATCAATGTTTATGTAACCATTTGATGGATGAGACATACAACATAAGTAGTTGAGTAGTTTGCCACCAATATTCTATTGAGACTATTCCCCAGGACAATAAACATTTGTATATTTCTTTTGAGAGAGAAAATTATTGTTACTTTAACATTGAAAACAAAATTTTATGTGAATTGATAATTTCAGTTTGCAAACTATTGATATTCAGCAATCATTCAATTTTTAAAATTGGGAAAATAATTGAGATTTTGTTCATTTATAATGAATTAAACAAAAACCTTATCCTCATCATGGGATATTTTGTATCTCTGGCCTCCGTTATAATTCTCATAATCAAACTAAACCAAGTAACATTTAAGATTTGAACAATTTGCCATGAATTTATTTCCATCGTAACAGAGGTAACTGATGAAATGATTAAGGGATAAGTTTTGTTACAACAGCACTGGGCTGTGGAGATAAGATTTGAAATAGACCCTGTGTCCAATATTTCAATTATTTGATAATCCAACAAAATTATCGTAATTGTAACAAAATTGAATTGCTAATAATTGTTTTAATGAATGATGAAAATTTTTCATTTAGTTTGATTATTTTCTCGAAATTATTTGACTATTATCAAAGAGAATTTCAATCTCTATAATTTATAATTGTATTATCTTTCTACATTGGTGTTTCTTCTAATATTATTTTCTTCTGCAGCTACTCAAAACAGGAATGACAGACAGGAGTCTAATAGTGTCAGAAATCCGCAAAATATATTGAATCTAAACAATTTACAAAATAAAGCTTCTGTTTCAAATAATAATTATAGTCAAACTAAAAAACCTTCACTAGATGATTATCCTTCAGAAGAGGAGTATGCAATGATGATAGCAGCAGAAGAACAATTGAAAAATCAAAAAACAATGGAAAATTATTGTGGTAGGGAGAATCAACAGACTAACCAGAACATTTCAAACCTAAATAGATTTGAGGACCCTCAAGATGAAGAGATTGAAATGTTGATGAAATTGGAGAGAGAGTTAGAAAATAAAGAATGTAAAAAAAATAAAAAATGTAAAACTCCTGATTTATTTGAAGATGATTTTGACCCTGATCAAATAGATCATGTGCTGGAAATGACAAATCATGGGGACAAGATGAAATCCAAAAATTCCATCAAATTGCATGATAAACATCAACAATCTACTTGTGGTTCAATTTCCCAAAGGTAAGATTCTTTCATGGTATAGCTTTTATAGAATTGAAAGATTTCAATATCCTACTTTGTTGATATATTTTTTATTTCATAGGAAATTTAATGAATATGGACGTACAAATTGAAAAAAGTTTCATTTGGCATACTTTGAAAAGCCATACAAAAACATAGTTTATTAACATTCTGATTTTTTTAATTGTCAGTTAATGCTATTTAGTGATTGCTCTGGAATATGAGAAAAATATGATGTTACAGAAATCTTCTGCTGAATTTTAAATTAGTAATTTTTTGATTTCATGAAATGTTAATTGAAAAGATCTGTTCGACATATGCAGAATTTTCTTATTCTGAATAAACCTCTTGGGTAACAAAATAATATTTTCTTAAAATCTCATGCCTTAAGGTCGAATAATTTAGAATATCATTTAGTCATGTAATCAAAGAGATTCCTTAATAAAATATAAATCCAGCTCCAAGAAGTAATGTCAATGATAGGCAATGATTATAGTCGCAATATATCTTAGAATAATTCTAACCTAACCAGGTCTGTTCGAGTAACGCTAATTTTGTGTTTTATGAAAAAGTTTTATTTGTTCATGATTATCTATTTTTTCTCCTTAAAAGTAATTTACCTTGGATTTACATTATACGGTAGATGCGATATTATTAGTATGTTGTTTCTGTTTTTCCAAAAATCCAGGCTTTTCTTCCGGAATTTTATTTTGCTTATTGATCTTCTTCTCTGTGGAAGAAACTGATGATGAATCAGGCCCCTGCTATCAAAGAAAACTGATCCAAATTTTCACATTCCACATGATAACCATAAAACTATAATTCGTTTACTGTTAGGCCCCTCTGTAGCAAATTTGGGACGTCGTAGACTGTGCCAAACATGTTCTAAGCCATGTTAACGCGATGGTGTCTTTGGTCAAAATTGAGCAATTTTGATAGGAATTTCGCGGCGTTCCGTCTCATTCCCAAATCTCTGATAAAAAACCAAGGTTTAGGTTCACAGCAATTTCTCTATCGGTGATTCGACGATTGACCAATACTAATTTCATCGTCAGTCGTTGACGTACACTCTCTTCGTCGTTCACATCCTCTGGATCTTTAGAACACTTTGCACCACCGAGAAACGCTTTGATCCAAGAAAGCTTCATATTGCCACTGTTACCATTTGGAATGTGTCCATGTACTTAATTTTGTTTTTCATGCAAATTTGGATAATTCTTTGATCCATCTTTTGGAATAGGCAGAAATAGAAGACGAGCCAAAAATTAATTAAACATTCAAAATGGCCGGCTTTGTTAGCATAAGAGAGGGATTTAATCTAACATAATGCCACAAAAAAATCGAAAATCGAATATTCATAGCCTACGTAAATTCAAAATTCGCGGTACATTTGGACAGACCTCATATATTATGTTAAAATTACTTGTTATGAAAATAAAACCAATCTATCAGAATACAAAAACTAAAACATTAGGTACCAATTGCATTAATATATCAACAAGTAGTGTAAGAGCTTCCTTCCTGGTCTTAGTCCACTAATATACTCTGTTTCGTGTTATGAAGTGCTAGATGATCGAATCTGATCCTTTCAATTAACTGTAATTTATCGAAATTGCTTGCTTCTACCATTTGGTATTTTAATTTTTACATGTCTGATGCAACATTATTTTCAGAAACACTAATCATTTACCTGAAAAAAACTCGAAAAAGGTGTCTTCAGTCGTCGACAATAAATCTAGAACAAACTTATTTGATGAATTCATCAACGAAGATGACTTATTTGGAAATTTAGACCTCCATACTGTGGAGGAGACTAACAAATCTGATATCATATCTATAACAAAATTGCTACAAAGCTTACAACGTACAAGTAATGGTTTGTTCAAAATAAAGGCAAAATTTAAATCGATAGTAGAGAAACTCACGCTTCAAAAAGATGAATATAAATTGACTATAATGGTTGAAGATGATAGCAACGAAATGATTTGTCGAATTCATAGTGATGTTGTTTCCAAATGGGCCCAGTTAACTCCTGTGGAGATCGTCAATTTAAAAAAGAGCATTTTCTCAAAGGATATTGAATCTAAGTCTAGAGTTGAAAAAGTAAGTACTTTCAGTTCATGGCACATCTGCATTTGTCTAAACATATCCATTAACAAAGAAGGACATCGTTCGTGGCCAGTTTCTAATTTACTCACATTTTCTTTTTCGAGCTCCAAAAATTTGAACAAAAATTTATCGAGGATTTTTTATTTCTCGTGAAATTTTTATCCTTCAACAGACCTAATTAGTTTCACATTTATAATGTAAGAATGGATATACCAACATCATACTAAAACGCCTGAAATTTCTTCTTTATTAGTAATCTACATACCATAGGTATATACCCAAAAGATCAACATTTGAAGGTAGAATAGTCAGACAGTACAGAAAACTATAACAACACTTAAGAAATTTGATTCTAAAAATTCTTCCATTGGATAAAAACAGCTTTTCCTAAAATAATCCTTTATTTTCTTAAACTGGGTCATTGTCAGTTCTTTAGAACTGGGTAATCCTGTCTTTTATGATGACGAGTTATGCGCAGCCAACGTAAGTCAATCAGCTGTTTGCCAAATACATTTCAATTTCATACAGTTTTGTTACATTCGTAACATATTCTTTGATCAGAATTATTTTTCTTGTGTTGTCATTGGAATCATAAGCGTTATTTCGTTATCTCTATTTCTAACAAATTATAATTGAGGAATAGAGCATGATAATCCATTTCCAATATGTATAGGACAACAATTCAACAGAATAATTAATTTTCAGTTTTAATTTATAATAGCTATCCATACTTTCCCAAAAATGTTCTAGATTCAATATTTGATCAATTGACGTTTTCATCAGATACTAAAAAAAACACCTAAGCTGGTCTTACCATATAGAGTAAAAATTTGGAAGTATAACGGTATTCAGAATTTAATGTAAAAATCATTACTGAGAAACACAAAACGAAACGTATCAGCAAACGGCAAAGTAGCAGATCATCTAGTAAACTTTCTACCCAGAACCCTTTACGATTTTACTGTATTCCGAGTTGCCAATATTTATGTTCTGAATAATCTGAAAACACTAATGAAAATCACCAATTCTGAGAAGAAAAAACTCCATTCCCACATTCATTAAAAAAAATTAAAAAAGATGATTTCGTTCGTCTCAGTATATTTCCGTATATTCGATAAACTATTAATGAGATCTAATAAAACTTTGGAATTGTCTCCTTTTCTCTATATTCAATTAATAATTTATCCCGTTAGCTTTGTTTTTATGATATTAATAATATGACATAAAAGAAATAGTTTATTATTTATTGACCAGAAACTAGAAAAGAAAAAAGTGTACTAGAGACAGGAGCGTTCAATCATTGTGTTCGCATACTGACGAACCAGTGCGTCCAAAAATTATTCGCAATCTGACAACACTGTACAAAATTCAAATGCATTCGGCAAACAGCTGATCGACTCGTTTTTGGTGCTCCGAGAAGTCGTTATCATACAAGACAGGATTACCTGGAACGAATGGAACTGAAATTCATAAATTTATTTACGAGTAAGAGTGGTATGCAGTGATCATCATACTTCATTCCTGAGCTTCCTTTTGTAATCTGATGATTTTCACAGCTAGAGCAATTGTCCCAGAGAACTACCGAACGAAATATACAAACTATGCTGATCTTAGGTATTAGTCGTCATAATTGTAATATGTCATACTTATCAGTATTAATATCCACATCCTCTGGATGAACTCGCATAGAACCACGCTAAGATACCACTTCGGTGATAAGATCGAGATGAAAATCCCATCCAGGCATGAGTGGGACTAAGGAAAGATTCCTTGCCAGGTGAAGGCTACATCTGATATACGAAGACTCGAAAACCAAAGATGAATCAGATAGCGGAGTTTACTGCCAGGGAAATGGAAGGGGTTTCTATCTGCCATAAACATATAACAGTTTTCCAGTCGGAGATCACGGCGATACTTGGCTGTGCTTAAAGGCTGGCAGAACTGGGTGCCACTGATGAGTGGATCACGATCTGCTCCGACAGTAAGGCTGCTCTGACAGTTCTCAGCGAAGACAGGATTACTTGTAAGGTGGTTTGGGAGTGCGTACAAGCATTGGAACAACTGGTGGTAATGAACCATATCCGTCTCTTCTGGGTTCCAGGTCACACCGGGATTATAGGAAATGAAATTATGGTTAGGCTGACCTATCTAGGAGCTAAGAATGCTCTAATTGGACCAGGACCTGCGATCGGCATTTAAGCCTGTGTCAAGGCAAGGCTGGTGGACTGGCTAGCGGACCAACATAGGGACATTTGGTTAAATGTTCGAGGTTGTTGCAGTACAAGGTAATACTGGGTACATCACCTTGTAAAAACTGGACAAGGTTGGCGCTTGAAGGAGGTCAAACTAGCACGGCTCCTGGCACAGATAGTGATAGGGCTTAGCAAGTTCAGACATCACCTGTTAAAGATAGGACTCGAGAATAATCCTAAGTGCAAGTGGTGTGAAATTGGGGTCGAAACACCAATTCTTTCGATCATCACATAGCCGGCATGGATCCGCCTTAGGTTAGCTAGGGCGTGGAAATTCTGAAAGTGAGAGATCTGCCGAAGATACCCCCTCACTTTATTATTTACTTCTTTGTAAGGATTGAGTAGGAAATGTAGTTACAAGGAAAGAGGATACTAGAGCCGTAGATCCAGGTGTTGATATCCATGATGTAATCCCTAGTATGAGTTAATTATTTGGTTCTTGTGGTAGGAACTTCCAATCATTACACAGTCATAAAAATTTTTTTTGGCTTGGAGGCCTGACTGTATGTTTTTGGGGTCGCTAAATCTGATTACGAGGTCGATCTAACCCTAGCACGTCAAGGTTCAGCCATAACCTCAAAGCACCTAGAAATATGTATCATTAGCAATATTGAATGTAAATAACTCTATAACTTCAACAATTAACTCCTAAAACCTATAAACCTCATAGCACCATATCCCCATAGCCTCGAAACATCTAGTAAATGAGAATTTTCAGCATTAAATGCATATAACTCTATAATTGGAAAGGTCAAGCTGTAAAACCTATAAATTCATAACCCCATAATCTCATGACAAAATAACCACATAACCTCATGATCACATCACGCCATAACAATATAATTCTAACTACACAGCCACACAAAAAAAAAGAATATTTTTTTTGATAATGACATATCCATGAATAGTGCTGAAAATCCTAATTTATTAAATTCTTTGAGATTATAGCTGAACCCTGACATATCATGGTTAAACCGACCTTGGATTCGGATTCAGCGACCCCAAAAATATACAGAAAACATCGTCAGACTCCAAGGTCAAATTTGTTGTGTGGCTGTGTAATTAGAGTTATATTGTTATGGGGTTATGAAGTTATGTGGTTATTCGGTCATGAGATTATGGGGTCATGAATTTATAGGTTAGGTTAGTTAGGTATATGGTATACATGTCAGACCCCCAGGCCAAAAAAATTTTTTTGATGTATTATTAATAAGTATAAATGTGGGTGACGAACGATTGGGAATCAAATCAATATGTGGCTCTCATGAAAGGGAATCATTCAATATCAAACCCAGAAGATTTACGCTAAAACCTGAGATGGGTCATATCAGATAACTCAAGATGGAAGACCCTGTAGTATTTCCTATACAGTTGTATCGTCTGAGGTTCGAACACCGATCCCTGAGAAACACCATAATTTACTGGCAGATATACTACTTGCAATATATTCACATTGGTATATACCTGACATATTTGACTGCAGAAGATCATATGACACCACCTGAAATCACAACAGCCAGTCATTTCCGACAAAATATTCATGGATTTATAGAGTTTGTTGTCATATCCCTGAATTATAAACGACTCATAATTGCACCAACTGTGGGATTTTCAGCTGTAAATCCATACTGAACCTCTGTGATTAGGCCATTTCTTTCTAAGAAGGGATAAATTCTGTCATTAAGCAAATGTTCAAAAATGTATTGCTAATACAGGTTTAATTGATTTTGGTTGATAGATCTCAGGGTCACTTGTGTCAACCCTCTTATACATTGCCAACACCTTCGCTATTTTCAAGGCTCTTGGAAATATTCACTGTTTTAGATAATTATTGAATAGATCACAGAGATATATAGATGGTGCACCATATGATTTTGCTGTTCATTTCATATGCGTCAAGGCATGTAAAATTTGAGTTTTTTAACTGCTCATACCTGCTCTATATCTGTACTAGCTCCTAGGTTAGATTTCAATTTTTTTAATCCTACAAGGACCTAATTCTGATATATAAAATAATGAAGAAAAATATAGAAAGTAATTAAAGTTAATTAGAGTAATAAATTATCTATATGCCAAATTTCATCTAAATCCGTTCCGCCGTTTTATGCGAGATTGAGTAATAAAAATAAAAACTCAAATTTATAATGTTAGTATTATGCTAGAAAATTTATTTGAATAATACTTCTGTTGGCACTGCTTTTGTCGAATCTGACTAAACTCTACTTGGAAGATTATGATGATTTATCAAGTGTCGAAAAAGTTTGTCGTGGTGCTCATATCGTCGTGAATTCACATTGTTCGTAGTGGATGAAACACTCGAAAATTATAATCTCATTAAATTTTTTTCTATTTTCAGGCGCTTCAAAATATAAAGGACCGATTGATAGAGGTAAATCATGTGATGGATATACAAGTACTCGAAAAAATACTGTACCATTTATTACAAATATTTATTATTGATATTTTGTTTCATTTAATCAGAAACGTACAACTTCTTCAACGAACAGTCAATATGAGTTAATAATTTTGTGATCTTTCATCTTTTACTATTTAATAATTTGCAAATTATAAACAATCTATTCTTTGGAAGAATGTTGAATGATTTATGAATTAACGGATTTGAAAAAGTTCTTCTTTTAGTCACTCATCACGATACTAAAATTGTCAAAAAGTTTGTTTGCTTCATGCGAAGTAGTATGGTTTCGTACTCATTGTCTCAAATTCCACATATATTTTAGAGACAATTTGACAAAATAACACTTGGGCGAAAGTGCTTTTCCTTCCTTCATGTTATATTCATTTCCCTTTTTTGAACGTGATATCAGCTACCAGTGTAGAGGATGATATTCTCATTCACTGATTCCCGCATTATGGAAAGGTCAAGTCCTCAATTTAAAAATACTTGACAGCAAAAAAGTATATTTGAAAAAACTATAAATACATTTCACAATTGCAATATACACATAGAAAAAATGGAAATAATCATGGAATATTACATTTTTACATGCCAACGCATTATATTAAAAGCAAAATTGGTCCGCAAAAACTAATTTAATCACAGTTTAAACTTCAATTATTAAAGATAATTCGCCCTTTTGATCACCAAATAAGATCGCTGTTTCAATTCAGCGGCATTTTGTGATGCATATATAATAAGGCTATAGAATTGGAACAATTTCTGAACTTGAACACAACCAAGCTCTGATTCGTACTTGCATTGTTATTAAGATTACAAGAAAAACAAAATTCATAATAAACTTGTCACCTAAATCCAAGTAACTATAAATTTAAAATAATTGTCCTTCAAATTCAATAGGCTTGTAATCTTAAAGTACAAAGAAAAAAATTCTGAAGCAAATTTCTTCTATAAAAAATGTTTAAATTTCAACTTATTTTTAATTTTGGTATTTTTCAGAATTCTGCGTGATTTTTACTTTTCAAAAAATAATAATAACTGTACACTTGACATAACTTTCATAACATACACAAATAATTTAACCTAATACCACAGTAAATACATAAATAACAATATTCATAAATACAAAGTTTAAAAAAGTAAAAATCATTTTAAATAATAAATCACTGTAAAATGCATAAAATGTGATTGCTTATAAGTTTTCAATACTTGAATATTAAAAGAAATTTGGCCAAAATAAACATATACATATAGCAGATAGACAAGCAGGCAGCGTTGATTAATGTCCATAATTGATTTTTTAATAAGTGGCAGATTTATTTGAATACTTGTAATGTTTTAGTAAGTTCTAATGATTGGTATTCTGAGCCACCCTTAACGTATTTAAAATATAAAGAATTGGCAGTAATCTGTGCAGGTGTATCCAATTGAAATAACCAATAGGACTAATATACAATTTTATCATATAACGGTATTTTTAAAACAAGGATACTCTTATAATAAATACTTGCAATTCTGACACTGAAGAAGCACAGGTTTGAAGAAAACTTTAATTCTACGGATTAATTCAAATAGAAAAATGGGTATAATTAATCTTGGAAAGATTCAATTTCATTTCAGTGGCATTTTATTGAATTAATTAAAATTAGTTCAACTTATTTAAACCACTAGTCAAACTAAATTTCTTCATTCTATAAAATGACTAAGGAAGAAATATGCTATCAAACAATGTGTTGCTCAAATAATTATCATATCTCTGCTATAATGACAGTAATTTTGAAAAATATAAGACAAATTCAATAAAGAAAAACAGTATAAAAATTTTCTATAATGAATGTTACCCAAAAATATTAATCACTATATCATATTAAATCAGTTCATTTGTCAAATCAAAACTTTTTGTCTACCAATTTCTTGAAACCTTAGAATGAATATTGTTAACTGCCAATATACAATTTATAAATTATCACACATGGAAAAAAATTGAATTGTTGATCTTTTAGTGAATCCGTATGAAAGAAATACTCTTTGCAAGTATCATACCATAACATATTGGAACATTTTTTTTATAATGGACTAAATATAAATTTGGAACAAAAATCGAACCAATAGAAATTGAATCAGTATTTCATAGCATCAGATTGATAACTACTTTTTTCTAGCGAAATTAAATTCGCTTCATCACGTTGTGGAATGCATTAACTCGTGTAAAAAGATCTCTAAAATAGCATGTCTGAGTTAGTTCCGGCACTGAATGTTATTGGCTGGTCAACTTCTTCGAACAGAGATTGTTCTATTTCTTCCGCCGAAGTTGGTTTGGGCTGTGGTGAAGGTTGATTAGGAAAGCTTCTGGTTATTCCCGGCTGGAAGTCTTCCGTCGATTTTGGGGTGTAGTTAGCCAAAGAAGAACCTGAAAGTATGAAAAATATTTATTATTTAATTGAGAAAGTTGTTACTTAATGAATATTGATATAATTTTTTTTTTAATCACATGAAACAATGATGTTCATATTTTCACTACATATGATGCGTTTCACCACACTGTAGCTTCATCAGATAAATAGTACATTCAAATGGAAGATGTGCCTTATATGTTATACACACAACCAAATTTATATGGAATAACTCGGTATTTCGCATTATTGATTGTTTATAACCATGGATCTTTGACTACTTGTGAAGAATGAAGTTTTTTATTGTAAAAAAACTGGATTGTATGATAAGAAATGTTGAATTATCACCACATGTTCGGGATATTGTACTCAGTTGTCACTGAGATTTGAAACTGAATGTCAAAATTTAAGAAATATATAATCATAATTAGAAATGCCTTACGTTGGATTGTCCGATGTGCAGAGGGTTCGAATTATTGCTCTCGTTGAAGAAGGGGCGACACAGAGGGATATAGCGGCCACTATGGGGGTATCACAGGGGTGATTTAAAAAGCCTACGCCTGATACGTGGAGCTACAACCTCTGCAAAATAGGCCTAAAAGAACTCGTAGGAAGATCACTTCTGAAGAACAAGACCGCTTTTTGTGCCAAATTGCAAGAAGCGACCCTAGTGCGTCGCACCCCATATTCCAATGACAATTTCTGGAAGCAACAGGCATCAGTGTATCAGTCGAAACGATACGTCAAAGACTTCGTTCAAGGGGTTTATACAGCAGAAGGCCGTTAAGAGTTCCAGAGCTAACCAGACAACAAAAAATTAAGAGACTTAATGGGTGTTTCAAGCACCAAAATTGGAATATTGAAAATTGGCGAAATGTTCTTTTTTCGGATGAGACCAGAATTGGTGTTCGATCAGATGACCGCCGGATTTGGGTTTTAAGTGGTCGTGGAAAACAAGCTAGACTCCGAGCAGCAAGACAAATTCCGAAGTGCGATGTTTTCGGGTGGCATTATGCTAGGAGGCAAAACAGATTTGGACCTAGTGCTGGAGCTCATAGTGAGACTCTGGCGAGGTGCCCACTGTGAGAATTTCACTTTTATGCAAGACATAACTCTTCCGCATACCAGCAACCTCACGCGACATTATCTTGAAACAGAGGGAATCTCAAAAACAGCAAAAAATTACACAGAGTTATATACCAGGACTAACGAAGGGGTTACATAGCTGTATGACCTCGTGCTCTGTCAAATATTGCTGCACGAAGTTCCATTAATGTGCTGGGCGTCATTGCGATGCAACAGCAATCTACGGTTGCCCAAAGCTGTGGTCCTTTTCTTCTTATGACGTCTATGATTTTTTCACAATTTATACTAAATATTCCTTTCTTATTGTCGAACTTACAAGACCATACTCATGGACTATCATAATAAACAGATAGTAGTCAATATTGACTTGACATTGCTCCGACTTTGACGTGGTTTTTTTCGACCTCGGCTCAAGCGGAAGCTTTCACTGAGATGAAATGTTTCGGAATCATAACCATAAACCCAAGATTGATGATCTTTTAAATTTGATTTTTATTATTTTTTACTATTTTCAAGTTATCTTGAGCGATAGTTTCTTTTTCATCCGTCACCAATTTTAAAATGAAATTCGCACACACGTGAACAATCTGAAAATTTTCATTTAAAATCCTCCAAACACTACTTTTCTATTTTCCAAGATCACATTGGAGTTCCGGCATATTCAATTTATTTGCAACTCGCATACGTTCGGTGTTATCATTTCTTTTTACCGACGAGGGGTCACACAATGCGTGGACCGCTGTCAACAGACGCGCGGTCATCTTTGAAACGTCCATACCACTCTTTCGTCTGAGTGTTACCCATACAATCCTTGTAAAATGGTACCTTCATCATTTAATTTCGTTCTTGAATTTTGAAAAATTCAGCACAAATTCGCTGTTGTTTAATTTTAGTTAATTTAAACATCAGTCTGTTCGCCGAGACTTACAGGTTACGTTTATGCCTCACAGAGGTCGTTCGGACCTTCTGGCTCGGAGATATGCAGGTAAGTGGTATACTTTTGGGACAATTCTCGTATATGAGGAGCCTGAAGCCAAAAAAATCTACTTACCGGATAGCATAGGAACTGTATGGCCGGTCAATGGCGAGGTGACCGTTGGCGAAACCGGAGAGGGAACATCGTCGACGAGCAGTGACAATTCCGAAGGGTATTCGTAAACGTCGGGACCAGAGTCGACGAACGATATCCGCATCTGAAACAATAGAACGAATTTTTATGAGGTATAAAATAGAACACATCGAACAATGCGCTTCCAAACTAGGACAAATACCTTCTTCGGAGTATTGAAATAAAAATAACAGATTACCAAATTACGAGTACGATGGTGCAACCAAGTGGAGTATTTAGACAGCATGACACTGCCTGTAAAATATTGGTATATTTAGTCGCAGTTATACATAGGGTTGAGTGAATATGATGGAACATCTTAACCTTATTTACAGTTCAGTATAACCTCTATTCAAAAATTTACTCAACGAAAGTTTTGGTATTATTTTTATTTTTGAATACTTCGTTTTTAAACTTTCACATGTTCTGAGACGTTAACGGCACATTTTTTTTTTGAGAATCACCCATTATGTTATTACATTTTGAAGAATATATTTTTCCAGCAACTACAAAGATATAAGATGTACTATACTATATTGTTTCAGTATCGAGTCAAATAATAAAATAAAACTTTGGCATGTTCTCATCTGCTCCAATGCGCCAAGTAAACATTACCGCAAAGGTAGTTAGAGAATATGTGTATATTATATAGTCTAACTAGGGAACGCAATCTCGATCTTGCGGGATACCGATTTCGTCTAATTCTTCAGAATCAATCCCGAAGCATAATATGACGAGATCCCGTTCGAGATTGATGGGATTGGACGGCAGTAGTCAGTAACGCTACACACATCCACTCGGGGCGCGAGCGGTGCGCTGATTGACGGTCGGGTATGACGAATAGAATTAAAAAACTATCCAGAGTATTCACGAATATTAGCCACAAATGACGAGCGGGACAGATAATATAGAACTGTGTCGAGTGAGTGAGAAACAGGTACATTCGTGCGGGCAGGCAGTCATTTGTTTGTTTAGTACCTAATTGTTTTAGTTGTGCAGTTGAAGTCATGATTTTTTATTAAATTGCGGTTTTTTATTGTTTAAGTGAGTTAAAGAAACATAATTTGTGGATTCTTAAGAATGTTTGATTGTTAATACCTTAAAATATGGCGAAAAGTAGTCCAGATCAAGCGTACGTAGAGTTTAGCAGTCGTTTACCGGTATGGAAATATTTCAAAAAAGCAGTTGATAATTTGACTGCTCAATGCAAGTTATGTTAAGTTGTTCTCGAAACCTCATCCGGGTCTACAAAAGGTTTACATGTGCATGATGTCAATCCATAAAATTGACACAAATTTGAATACGGGAGTCGGAAGAACATCAGGCACACCTGAGCCGGATAATGTGTCACTACCTTCGTTAGCGTCCACTAGTTCGTCGTTGTCAGTTGCGCGGGCACCTTTTAACGTTGAGGCTCAATTTTCACCAATAGATTGTGAAAATAACGAAACACCACAGAAGAAAAAGAAAATCAGTGATTATTCGCCATCCAATTCTAACGTCACAAAACACAATAAAAAATTGTAATGAATTATGGAATAAAGCTCAAAATGAAAGTGAAGGAAGATCTAAAGTTGAAGAATGAAGACTATAGGTTTGTAGTCACTTTAGATGAATGGACATCTGGAATAAATCGGCGCTTTTTAAATGTTAATGTACACGCAGTTATTAACAGTCAGCCTACTTACTGGAATATTGATGCATTTTTGGAAATATGTCATCGGAGTTTTGTGCTTAGCTTCTGAAGGAAAAACTATCAGAATTTAATTTATTCCTGGATAACGACATAGTCGGTATAACGATCGATGGAGCCAGCGTCATGAAGAAAGTCGGACGCCTGATTGAACCATCGCTATGCCCACGGTGTACAATTAGGTATAACACGTCATTTATAAAAAGATCGTAGAATATAATGTAGAGGAAGAATTTGAAGACCCTGATCTGAACACAAATCGCAGCGCCGAGGAAGAAGTCCTGGATGACAATTCGGATAATTATGATGATTTATACTTTTCCTTACCTATAAGACAAGTTAATCTCGCTCCAGAATACCAAATGATTATATCGAAGCTAAGGAAATGCGCCCAACTTCTTAGGAATTCTCCTACCAAGAATGGTATGCTTCATAATTATATTCAGCAAGAGTTTGGTAAAACAATTCAGCTGGTTCTTGACTGCAAGACACGTTGGTCTAGCCTTTGCAACATGATAAATACATACAATAGAGTAAAACTGTGTAGTTGAGACCCTGATTGACCTTGAGCTCAGTTCCAACGCAGACTATTTTTTCACGGATGAAGAACACGCTGTCCTTATCGATTTGGAGAATACATTTCAGCCAGTGAAATTGGCTGTTGAGGAACTGTGCCGTCGTATACTGATTTAGCAAGTGCAGAACATATTTTGCGTTACATATTCCAAAGTTAGGTGACCAAAAAACTCCTCTTTCAGAAAAATTGTTCTCTTCGATGAACAATCGTATATCCGAGCGTCGCATAAAAGCAACTGCTGTGCTGCTGTATTTGAAAAATCCGAATAATTGTCAAGATGACTTGGAGCAATGAAAATCTAATGAGACTTTCCAATTGCCAAGCAAATATCTAATAGGGAAATAAATTAAAAATATAATCACACGATTATATTGTAAAGAAGCAACCCAAGCAGAGATTAATACGACAGTATTAAACGAAGATGAGTTACCTCTTTCTATGATTGCAGAGGATTTGGATGTACATGTAATTGCTGCACAAACTAATACATCACTTCAAGAGGAGTTGAAAGAAACTATGCGAGCATTTAAAAGTCTTTTCACATGTGTATCCACGAGATTAAACAAATTAGGGTCAGTCATGAAAAAAGAAATGGATTTATTTGTGTGTGGAGGAACAAGGGGGAGATTTTTGCAGTTTGCATCACCAGTAACTACTTTCTAATCTCCATGAGTTATATTTTTTGTTTTGATAATGCTGATTTCCAAAGAAAACTTAATTATTTAGTTAAGAATATTAAAGAATAAAGGTTTTGTTTTCTTTCAAAAATATTTTGTTTTAATTAAACCCACTATCACGAACAATCAGTTTTCATTGTTTTCAGCCATCCTAAATTTACATTTTCCATAAACTAGACGATATCATATTGGTTATCATTTCATTTCGTTATTAGAGGCGCCTTTTATAAATTTATCACGTAATTATCATATCGAAAGCTATTGTATTCAATATGAATTTCCTTTTTTCTGATTAGTAAACTAATAAGTAATTTAATAATTGATACAGATTATCTTTGCAAACATTTCAGTTATTTGTATAATCAATGCGAGTATGGAAATTAATGAATATCTTTATATTGTCCGTATCTATAACTTGTTATTACTTATATCAGTTATATAATGTTCTATTACTACGAACCTGTAATACCAGGAGAGACCTTCGTTATGAAACATTTTATAACATCATAGTTGAAAACTTTTGTTTCTACCAATCAAAAGTATCATGAAAACATTTCTAACAGCGGAATTAAAGTTTCGCATAAGACTCCTCACACACTTATGAAGATTTATTACCGGAATATGAATATTTAATTCATCTCAACATAAAAATTTTTTTATGCGTCAGAAGCAAACTTAAAATTCCAAATGAAAAAGCGAACTTTTTCAAACCATTCAAAAAAAGGTGAAAACCAATTAGGTTCACTATGATCACAACTGAGAAGATTAAGTGGTGGTGATGAATTTAGGTCTAATACTAGGTAAATACAAAAAAATGTATAAACCTGATTTGTTTATTTTAGGTTATAAGCCTAGACTTATATATGGATTGCCTGTTGAAATTGTTCACGAGAAACCATACTGTCAATCATACTAACATTATAATCATTATTGACCGTTATTTGTTTTATAATATTCAGCTCTTTCAAGGAATCATTTTCTAACATTGGTCCCGTGGTGAATCTACGTATCATACTATTATAAACAGCTATTTTATGTTGGTATGGATGTGCAGAAGAATTGTGAATAGTAATGTGTGTATAGGATAGTTTAGCAAAAATAGAAAGAATCATATCAGTTGTCGATTTTGCTTTTAGTTAAATCTGAAGGTTGCTGGAATTCTCAGTTTCCATTTCCAAAGTGAAATTTATACCAGGGTGAATTGAATTTATGAAGGTACTTAAGAAATCTAAAGCTATTTGTACCTGTAAAATAACAGATTATGTCATTTATATATCTAAACCAATAAATGCATTGTTTCGACAGCGAATGATTATGAATTACTTTCTCAATGATATCCATGAAAATTTCTGCTAGTGAAGTACTGAGAGAATTATCTATTATGGTCGTGTAAATTTCATCATTAAAGTGGAAATAACTTTGTTCTAAACATACTTCTAAAAGATTAATTTGTTCTAATTGTATAATGGGATTCATTTTATTATTCTGCAGAGCTTGGTTGATCAGTTTCATTGAATCATAAGGTGGAACACTAAGGTAGAGATTAACTAGATCCTAGGACATAAGTTTAGCATGATATGGTAGTACAGTATGTTGAATTTCTTCTATTAAATGAAAAGAATTCTTAATTGAAAATTCTGGACTGAAAGTACATGAATTTTCAATGATATTGATAAGACAACGTGAAACTTTACTGCTGGGATTGTAACCTATGAGACAACTGGTCTGCTGCAATAACCTCTTTTATGGAGAATGATGAGCGAAAGAAGTTTTGGTCACTGTAGATGAGGGGTGCTAAAACTTGAACTGCTGGCGATCTACCCCAATATTTTTAGACTACTTACGATCGACTCTGAGAGGCTGCAAGTATGTGTGATGTAGGGTTGTCGTACAAACACAATACATCCTTTCTACCTGCCTATCTAGATAGGGTGTACCGTAGCATATATAGATATTAGCTTTCCGCACAATATACATTATTTTAATCAAAGTTTGGATTAGGTTTAGTTAGATTCTCCTCTGTAATATCAATGAAAAAACTCATAGTTATTCAAATTTGCGAGTTTATTGCTTGTTACAAAACAAAAGAGTTACATATGGTGTTAAACTTAACTAAGCATGATGACATATGATCATCAGTTCGTCGATTGCGATATTTTAACTTAATTATCTTCATTTCAGAAAATGCAGACTCGCACAAGTGAGTTGACCCAAACATTGCCGTCAGTTGAAGGGCGATTTGCCTTAGATGCGGATATTTATCTTCAGATATACAACACCAGAAATTTGTATCAGATGCTGTAGCTTTGAGATGTATATCTGATATAATTCTAAACTGACTTGCTATTTCAGTAGCAAATTACTCCATGCTTCCACATGAAAAACGATAACTCATAAATGATGCAATATTTGCCAATTCACTATCATAAAAACGCATTTCGAATTGTCCCATAATATTTGATAATTCAGTCGCATACGTATCATAATCCAACTGAGGAATCCTGCCTTTCAAAGACGGAAATGTTTCAGATCCTTTCTTTTCAGTTGATCTATCATAAGTTACAATATACTTTTGAATGCGTTTATTGAGCTAATCATCTCAATAATAGTTTTTTCTTCAACTTGAAGCTCCAAGTTAATGGTGTTTGAGTGCATTGTGATGTCAGTCAAAAATGCCAAATCAGTCAGCCATTTTTCGTTCTTCAACATCAGAGTGTCATCACCTCTTTCGTCTAGAAAAACTGTTATTTCGGGCAATAATTCTTGAAACCTTTTTAGGAATTTTCCGCGACTCAACAACCTGAAGTCCGTGTGAAGAACTAAATCAGTGTGTTCAGCTGACTCCCTATCTTCCAATTGCAACTTAAAAAGCCGCAGTTGCAAGCTACGTGCACGGATGGAATTCACAATTTTTGTTGCAATGCCCATAATTTCATCCTTGTTCAAAACTTTTGAACACAAAATTTCTTGATGTATAATGCAATGGAATGAAAAAAATTAAGGGAAATCCTCATTAGCTCGACACAATGACACAAAACCGTTTTTGTTTCCAGTCATTGCTGGTGCTCTATCGGTTGTAATGCACACTAATTTATATATTGGTAGCAAGTAGTTTTTTACAAAATTGAAAAAACGTCATATATATCTTCGCCACGGGTGTTCCCCTTCAGAGGAATGATTGTCAAAAATTCTTCCTTTGCCAACATGTCATTGAATATCATCAGAATAAAAATACACAGCTGGGCAGTGTCTGTCATATTCGTCGAACTGTAAAGAAAAGTATGTACATTTCATGATATCATGTTTTAGTTTATCTGCCATTTCCTGACTGATGACTTCAATACGCCTTGTGACAGTCGGATGAGATAAGTGAAGTTCTCTAATTGCACACATGATTTCTGTTTTATTTTTAAAATCTCCAAATAAAGTCTCACTCGCTTCAATAAATGCTTCCTTCGCAACCGATCCATCTCCGAATTGTTTCTTGTGTTTTGCCAATATATGAGATATTTTAAATGACTCGATCATAGCAGCTTTTGATTGTTTGGCTGGTCTTGTGAACATGGTTTGTTATTTTTTTCAAGCAAGATATCAAATCATGTACTTTTCGTTTTCTTAATTCACTCTGTGGCGGAAAATCCTTTTCATAGTTTTTGTGAACCGTTTTATGAAGCCTCTAGAAGTTACGCTTAGGTATTTCAACTGACGCACGACAAATATGACAAATGCACTTATCCTTCACGATAGAAAAGACAAATTCTTCCCCGCAATCGTTATTAAAATGATACGTTTTAGATTTCTTCGCTGCACTCATTTTGTAATATTCAATAATGAACTTTTGTATTGACGTAGTATTTCCTTCAAGTTACAATTCAGAATGACTCCAATTCCTGCAGGCGCAACATTTATATCGACGTGAACGAAAGTCTCGAATGTTCCCGTCAAACGCGCCACCCAAAATTTCTAGAAAAACGGCAAGAATAAAAAACGGGTCGGGGTTCTTTGACAAGTACCCCGCGTTCCTTTGATTAAGCCGCTTTTTGCCGCTAGCAGAGTGTTATTTCATTACGTAATGAATTTTTGTAGTTTAGTTATTTACTTATTAAAAATATTTTTCTTTTCGAAATCTACTCAAAAAGCACTCACGATCGACCGTTTGAGCACTCCTGCTGTAGATGATCAACTTAAAGTTGATAAGGTATTTATGATTGTTCGGTATTGAAAATTTGGTATTCTCTAAGGGGTTTGTTAAATATTGGATTGAAATTCATTAGTAGGAACCTTTTTGATTTTTTGATAATTTCCAGATTTAACAAAATTTTTGTCTTAAAACAATCCAATAATAACGACACCTGAGAGAATGCCAAATCTCTTATATCTTATATCAAAAATACAAACTTTGAGTTGATAATCCAGACACTCAAACTTTATTCTCTGAGGTGGGTTGATTTAATCATCTGCTGTAAACAAATTAAGGAGAGTTCTGTTAACACACAGAAATTAAAATTTTTCAAATTACTTAGTGTGAAAGATTTGTGCATACATTGTATCAATTTCATTACGATGATTCCTCGATCAACCGTAAGGCCAACATTCTATTCCTAGATCTAATTTCGTTTAAGATCCTCAGATTTGGATTACTAAAATTCTTTAAATTTTGAGGGAAAGCTGTCAAGGTGCATAAAGTTTCGATTTATGATTAGAAAGTATTGAACGATTTCCCATAAAATCGTTCGCTTATAAGTAATGACAATGTTACTCGTGGCCAATAAATCTTGAGCTCATCGAATTCGCTTTATGAATTTCATGCCTAGAGATAATAGCATTTATTTCTATTTTGTGGTCGATATTTCTCATATTTCGATTAGGTACTGTGCGATTGAACAGATTGAAAGAAACTAATCATGTTGACAAAATAGCAAAGCGAGTTTTAATATGAACTTGAATATACATTCCTTGTTTGGAGCCATTTATGTATGATGCAAAGGTAACATAGCTTCTCAATTAAAATCAATAGGAACCAACTTCAGTCTTGTGTTTCAAGTTGTAATATCAATTTTGAGAACCAGTTCCTCTTGGTGGAATATCAAGTTGGTTATGAATCGTTGAACTATTGTACAACTTCTTGGTTTGAGTATAGACACTCCTTGTGGAGAATTTTTGTGTCATTGAATTGTTAAATGATTTTTCTCTGTTGAAAAAATGAACATTTGATACTTATGATCATCATTATGAGATTTCAGCTCAAAATCTTCGTTGGTCTGCAAGTAGAAAATTCTATTTACATTGCGTAGTAAAATTATGATATTCAGATGAGCATGGTTAGGGCTGCCATCTCTAAAACCTGCCCCCAGGACCGTAAGCTTAAGTTCCCCGGATTTTGGAGCCCCGCGACATTTCTATATTTTTTTTTTCATTCACTTACATCTTGATTAAAATATGTTTTACTCTGTACTTGATAGAAGAAAACTTTAATTTAAAGTCTCTTTTGCTGCATGAAATAGCGTGTTAATCGTTCTTGTAACGACAATTAATTTTGCTATATTTTTAACCTACCTGGTTTAGGTATTAGATGAAAAATAAACAAACCCAATATTAGTTATTCAGTTAATAAAATTAAATGAGAACTTGTTCAACTTTCTGTTTTTCGCCTAGTAAAATAGGGTCGGGAGCGCGTGAGGTGAAATACCGAACCCATAGTTTTTATTTACATAAATTATGGGAACGGACGAATCCGGGGACCTTTACATCTGGTGGCCTTCCACAATATAAAATTTTTTAGAGTTTCCCCCTGTTTCTTGCAAAAAATAAGATCAGATTCAAAAATTCTTTCACAGCTATGTATAAAGTTAGAAAAATTCTTGAAAATGATTTCACTAGATCTATCTTACCTATTCAGAAAATTTAGGGACACCACCCATTTAGTGGACTAAGAAGGCACTAATTGTAGATTAGATAAGATAGGAAGTGCTGTATTCGAATGAGTGCTTTGACAGAACGCTCAAACGCAACTATCTATCACGCATAACGTTCTTGTCAGTACTGAAACGGTTGAAAACATCTCTTATTTCTCAACATTATCTTTGAAGAGCTGCCACATGCACTAAGCTCACTATACAAGGTGGACAGATTTCGATGTTTTAGTACTGCAGCTATGAGAAATATTAGGAATAGAG
Source organism: Cryptolaemus montrouzieri (assembly GCA_013387265.2). NCBI lineage: Eukaryota > Metazoa > Arthropoda > Insecta > Coleoptera > Coccinellidae > Cryptolaemus > Cryptolaemus montrouzieri. The sequence goes on from JABFTP020000103.1 coordinate 37,599,144, forward strand.
AAAAAGACCCCACTTTCCGTGTTTTTACCTCGATTGTTTTTGAAGTTATGTAAAAATGGTTTTCATTTTCTACAGGTACTTTTTTTGCGTAGAATAGAACTACGTGCAGAATTTGTTGTCCAACAATTTTCGAGTAATAAAACAAACTAACGTTTTTTTAATATGAGCTTTGATTCCTTTTCCTTTTCGAAAATATATCATATGTACCCTCGATTTTTCATCCAAGATATGTTTTCATGAAAAATCGAAAATTGTATATTTTTTTTCTAATTTTATTTAGTATGATAGTTCGAAATTAATTCTTGCAATGACAATTTATTTGATGTTTTTAATCAAATTTACAACATTAGTGTGAATATAGTTTGCAATAATGAAGGGACCTCGCCGTACGAATATTTTGAAGTACATTACATTACATTACATTGAAAGAGGTCGCTTGGCTTTGCAAGCTTTTCTGAACTGTGACCAAATTGGTCTTTTGTTTATAACCCTTCTTTATTCATTTCCCAGTAGATCTAGTTCCCTTAGAAGATTAAGATTCTCCCTGGGAGCTTTCGCTTTCACTTCGTGCGGCTCTAGCTTGTAGCTACCGAAGTGTATATGCCTTTGACGGGCAATTGCGATGCAACTGAAAAGAATATGTTCGGCAGTTTCATCGCCCTCTTTACACATTCTGCATATTGCCGTTTCCGATTTGCCAATTTCACTGAGATGGTATCTTAGTAGGCAGTGTCCAGTAAGGAGGCCTGTTATATTCCTCAGCTCATCCCTAGAGAGGTCGAGAAGACGTTTTGTCTTCTTTGTCGAATAGTCAATGAACTTTTTCGCTTGCCTTTGGCCTGGAGTTTTCCTCCAGTATTCTTTTTTGCTAGATTCTTCCCACCGTTCCAGTTCCTGTTGTCTGTGCGGCTTGCTGAGATTCAGGTCCAAAGGGTGAGATTCCAGCAGCTGATCTAGCTAGTTCATCAGCGGCTTCATTTCCTTGTATGTCTTCGTGGCCCAGTACCCACCACAGGAAAAATTTGTTCCCCTCAGAAAGTTACTTCAAGGATTGACGGCATTCCCAGACAGAGATGCTCCGATAACTGTAAGAGTTTAGAGCTTTAATCACTGCCTGACTGTCCGTTAAAATGTAGATCTGTGCATCTTTGAGTTTCCTTCGTAAACCCTCTTGGCAGCACAGGTTTACAGTAAGTGTTTCTGCTTGCATGATTGTGGGAGTAGAGCCCAGATGCACTGATGACGTACACTTGGGTCCATATATACCTGCTCCTATTCCATCAAGCGTTTTTGATCCGTCCGTGTACCAGATGGAGGATTTTTGGTCTAATTGATTTATTTTTCCCCTACGATGGTGCGGTCTTCTATGGCCTCTTCGAAGGGTGTATGAAATTCAAACTTAAGCGACATTACATCCGATGGTTGTGATAAGATTTCAGGAGCTATGTAACTCAGAGACCCCCAAGTGTCCCTTCAGATCACCAGGTAATAGTTTGTTTTGTGTTTTGGAGCCGTAATGCCGCCATCAGCCCCTTCTTTCTTAATTTTATTAGAAGAAGAGAGAAATTTAGGATTATCTTCAGGGCAGTAATCGGGGTGCTTCTCATAGGCCCTTCTTTTTTAATTTTATTAGAAGAGGAGAGAAATTTAGGATTATCTCCAGGACAGTACTCGGGGTGCTTCTCATAGGCCCTGTTATGCCCATGCACGCTAACCGCTGCAGTTTTTGCAGCCTGTTTTGCGTAGTTATTTCTGATGTGTTCGTCCACCATACGAACGATGCATATGTGACAATGGGTCTTATAACCGCTGTGTATAACTCGTAGGTTAATTTTGGCTGTAGCCCCCAGGTCTTTCTGAAGAGTCTTCGGCATGCCCATAGGCACGATGTAGCCTTGGAAAGAGTTTTGTCAATTTTGAAAGAGTAACATGCAAACTGCCAACCCATCGATATCGAGAAGGCCCATTGTAATGTAAACAGGGGTATCTAAAAGTCAAGCGCTCAGTAATTTCAAGAAAATTAGATATAAACCTTATGAAATGAGAATATCTTAGTTTTTGCAGCCATGAGATTTCCAACGTCAGCTTTATTTTTACATTTACTGACTGATTTTTGCAGAAATCTTAAAAAAGCCACAGTTTTTCTAAGAAATAATTTTGACTGATGAAATTCACATCACTAGCGATGAAGAATTCAATCGTCGAATTGAACATTGTTGGTCGGATGCATACCCATATCGCCGTATTAACATTCAAGTTAAAGCAGATATAGGTACAATGTATGGTGTGCATCAAAAGATAATCCCGTATTAGCGTATGTGATTTTCGATTAAAACCTTCGTGATGAATTATAACATGAAACTGTAAATAACAACATTATCGATTAATATTTTGATGGAAGACGAGATATCTATTTTTCAACATAATGGAGCTCCTCCTCATCAAATTATGGCCACTGCTGATTTACTTACAAATTTACAATGTGTGTCGGAGTATTCTCAGGCGTTGTGAATTATGCATACAGAAAAATGGCAATTCGAATAAATACATTCGTTATTTTCATTAAATTTTATTCCATATAATATCTTTTAGTTTTCTATTTTAAGATAACGATTTCATGTTACTTTTCAAAATTTTCGTACGGCTTGGTCACTTCGTTATTAAAAACGATACTATATTCATGTAAAGGTTCTACCTTGATGAAAAAATGAAATAATTTATCTGTCATACAACAATTAATTTTTAAACTATGATAATGAGAGCACTAAACATACTTAAGCTACGTCAATCGTTCCGTGTAAATTCTGTGAGTGGACATAGAGTTACTACGTAAAATTTAGGAAAAGGTATAGAATTTTCGGTTCTCTATGAAAACATCTCTTAGATGAAACAATTGAGTGCGTATGTTATCTATTTTTGAGAAGGAAAAAACTCTCCAACTAAATCAAAGTTACCTATAGTTCATAATTAAAAAAGCGCAAGTTTGCAATATAACTCAAAAACCGTTGGACAAAAAATACGTAGTTCAATTATACGTAAAAAAGTGCCTGTAGAATGTCATTTCAGAACCATTTTAACATAAATTCAAAAACAACCGAAATATGAACTGATTTCGAAAAATTTCAAAATTCTGAAATAACTCTAAAACGAAAAATGCTAGCTCGAATCTTGAATTTCTCACGCAAAAATAATAGAATACGGGGATGGGTGGTCAATTTCCCCTGTTCATAATATTTCGTACTACTGCAGTACCAAAACGAAATTTGTCTACCGTGTACAGTGAGCTTGAGGCCTGTGGCGGGTCTTTTGAAATGATGATGACGTTTTCTACGTTTCAGTACTAATAAGAACGTTATGGTTGATGAGGGGTCGAGTTAGTAAACTAAGTGGTGAAGCGCAAAAGGACACTGGGAAGAGGTGCGTCATTTTCCTCTATTCAAAATATTTCACAAAGCTGCAGTACGAAAACCTCGAAATCTGTCATCCTGTACAGCTCGACTCCTGTTTGCTCTAGTGGAATGAGAACGATTAGGGATGCGTCCTATATAGTGATGCCTTCAGAGTCTGTTTATTCAGAGGAAGATTGACGCATGAGATGTGTTAACGAATGAGTAGCCCGAAGCAACAAATTACAAAAACTGTTTCTTTCGCCAGTAAATGGTTTAGAGGTTTTCTGATCTCACCAGCATATGAACGAGATTTTAGTTTAATTTTCTTTTCATGAGGTGGCCTCCATGGAATCCTGATTTCAAGCTGGTTGAGCTTCTGTAGGATTCCATGAAAAAGAGCCAACGAACCATGAATTCACTAGCATCAGATCTTCCAACTTTACGAGGTCATCTGGTTACACTTTGGACATCAACAGACCAGATTTTAATAAAATCAACTATAATGACTATGATCCAAAGATGTGGAGCAGTTATAAGCACCCGAGGTGGAAATAACCAGCTTCGAATGCCGTTGATTGTTCGAACAATCAACGGAAAATTAAACCATTGCCCGAGCAATGGTTTAATTTTCTTATTTAGTTTTCATTAATTCCTCCTTGATACATTATTTTCCTCCTACCCCTACTTCTCTTATCTTCAAAGCATGTTATGCCAGAAAAGCACAAAAAAAATACTCTCCATTAATTCGCAGAATGTAAGTGGTCTTATAATTTCTTATAGTACTGCTGATACTGTAATATGTCCTTCTCCCAACAAATTTTACTTTTTTTGAGTTTTTTCCACAAGTTAATAGTTTTGCAGTTATTCCATTTGTTTGGTTTTCGTTGCCGCGCCCTGTAATATAGTGTGCGGTTGATGCTCGGCTCCTGAGAAATTGGGCATCAGATTTGTTTGCGGTCGTGCTGGGCTCAATCGTTGTTATAGTCATAATCAGTAAGAGGTAAATTTGTCTGTTTGATTTCGTATTGTACGCGATCGTTTATTGTTGGAGAAATTGTATCAAAAGAACAGCTATGGAAGTGTACTAACCAAACACTTTCACTAATGATCTTGGCTTCAGTAAAATTAGTGCCCGATATGTCCCGAGATTTTAAACTAGAAGGATCAGGTTAAAAATCACTGAAAGACCTCGGAATCGTGTTCGACAAGTTAGAAAGATTCATCCACTGATGAGAACTGGTACATCATTGCATGCTTGAGGCGCGAATTTGAAGTAAGGAATGGCGATAGAAGGGTGTAGATTGCCCAATGAAGGTTAGGTTAGATTGATTTTCTTCACGATTATCTCATTTAACAAGGCGACCATGCGAGCACACCTTCGTCTCTTCATTCAAATAATTGAGAGCGTCTCGGTACCTAGACGCTCCATACAACCTTCACTGGTGCATGAGAGTTTTCTGGCAAGCTCGCATTTTACTTATTCAGTTAGGCAAGACCAGGGTTCTCCAAAATTTTCATCTTAGGTGAGAAATATTACAATAGTATTCATTATTCTAAATTTCTTTGCAAATTTTTCTTTAAATTAAGCAAGTTCCACGAAGAAATAATATATGGGCGATGTTAAATCTTTTCTTAGATTTGTTTAGACATATAAGAAGTATGATTGTTGAAATATTTTCCTGTTGCTTTTCTTTTTCCATTGTTACAGATTCCTGTAGCAACCAGCCTTCCTTTCACCCTTGTCCTCGTTTGGAAATCATAGAATGCAAGAGAGAATGAAGCGGCTAAGCAGAAAAATCTTCGGTACTCTTTATGTACATACGACACTAACGTAACATAAACAGACAAGCTATTACTAGTGCAATAGCGACAGGGAAACGAGTTTTTTCCTCAGGTTTTTTCTCTCGTTTATTGAATCATATTCAAGATAGTATGGTTCCCCTGTTACATTTCCTGAGCTGTTTTTTCTGACACACACCAAAATTATAGATTAAAGCATTTATTGTAAATACAATTATTCCAATATTTGTGAATCCTCTTGGTATGGGAACTATCTGGAAGTAATTGTGACTAATAAGGGTATGCTTCATTGTTAGCGTTATGCTGTGGGTATATATAGTTGAAATAATGTGGGATGTTTGATTGGCTAGGATTATGTTGCGCACCACGTGAAGACTGGATGAATGGTTATTGACTAGTAGCATTTTTTTGGTTATGAAAAACTGAAGCTGAGGAAATTGTGCGACATGTTCTTTCTTTTTAAATGATACATTGAAAATGGTTAGCACGATAGTGAATTTCGAGTGCAGAAGGGTCTTTTACCTATCTATTTATTAGGGTTTACGCCTGCTGGGTTTTAATGCACGTTTTACGTAGTTAATATTGGAGTTCTCAGTCAGGATTTTTAGAATCGGAGAAACGTTAAACCAAGTATTCTTTGGAGTAACTTATCTAGCTGCGACGCCATCTCGTCTTTGTGCCTTTGAACATGTGAAGGTTGTAGTCATATAAAAAAATTCTTGTTGTATATTGGAAATCCTAGTTTCTGGAAATCGAAAATTATAATGGAAGTATATGGTATATTTGAAGTCCTTGTGAAGACTGTAGGAGTGAACCCTATTCAGCCACCTATTGGTCCATCTGCTCACAAGTGCAAAAAATACTAGTATCTCATTACTATCTTGAGGTCATAACCGCGCCAAATCTTGAAGACCCCTATAGTATAATTTTATTATACCTCTATAGAATCGACTTATTTACACACAACCATATTTATATGGAATCACTCGGTATTTCACATTATTGATTGTTTTTAACCATGGATGTTTGACTACTTGTGAAGAATGAAATTTTTTGTTGTAAAAAAACTGGATAGTATGATAAGAAATATTGAATTATCACCACATGTTCGGGATATTGTACTCAGTCGTCACTGAGATTTGAAACTGTTAATTTCAAAATTTAAAAAAGCCTATAATCATAATTGAAAGTGCCTTACGTTGGATTGTCCTATGTGCAGAGGGAACGAATAATTGCTCTCGTTAAAGAGGGGTGACACAGAGGGAAATAGCGGCCACAATGGAGGTATCACAGGTGGTGATTTCTGCAAAATAGGCCTAGAAGAAGTCGTAGGATGATCACTTATGAAGAACAAGACCGCTTTTTGTGCCAAATAGCAAGAAGGGCCTCATACTCCAAAGGCAAGTTCTGAAAGCAGCAGGCATCAGTGTATCAGTCGAAACGATACGTCAAAGACTTCGCTCGAGAGGTTTATACAGTAGAAGGCCCTTAAAAGTTCCAGAGCTAAACAGACAACAAAAAATTAACAGACTTAATTGGTGTATCGAGCACCAAAATTGGAATATTGAGAATTGGCGAAATGTTCTTGTTTCGGAGGAGACCAGAATTGGTGTTCGATCAGATGACTGCCGGATTCAGGTTTCAAGGGGTCGTGGAAGACAAACTAGCCTTCGAGTAGTAAGACAAATTCCGAAATACCAAGAGGGCAATGTGAAGTTTTGGGGTGGTATTATGCTGGGGGGCAAAACTGATTTGATTTCGTTTTCTGTGAGTGTAACGGCCTCCGCATACCAGCAACCTCGCGAGACATTATCTTGAAATAGAGGGAATCGCTATTTTGGACTGGCCAGCTTGATCTCCAGACCTAAATCCGATTGAGCATTTATGGAATAATGTCAAAAGGAAAATTAGATCGCGCCAGGATAATCCAAGAACCACAAAATAGCTCATTCAAGCCGCCACAGAAGAGTGGCAGAATATTACCCCAGAGTAGGTCAAAAACCTAATCCAAAGCATGCCTAGACGGATTCAGGGTTGAATCAGGGAAAGAGGAGGTAATACAAACTACTGAGGTCGAGAAAAAACACCTACTCCGTGAGAAAACAATTTTCAATTTCTTTACTCCATGCGGAAAGAGCCTCTTATTTTCTTTTATTTGTTTCTTCCTCAAAATAAACCTTAATTCATTTCTTTTTTGAATTGAAATATCTCAAAAAGGATCAATTCTAACAATCCTTTCGAAATTTCCAAAATCCCTGAGGTAATATTCAAAATATCGAGCGATTCCTTATAGATTTGGTTGTGTGTAGATATAGGTCGTACTCATTTCTAGCTCATTTACGAACTGTTTAAAAGTTCCTTAGAACACTGCCGGTATGTTATTCAATTTTAATTAGTTTGAACTCAAGTAAATAATCAAAATCATTCATTTTAGGGGTTAATTTCAGTGTGGTTTTATTTATTTACTGTATGATCACTGTGAACTTGATGTATCCGCTATATCAGGGGTATCCAAGTAATTTTTAGTAGGTATCATATAAAATATAATTGTAAATTGGTCACCATCAGTTAACAATAATTATTGAGAAGATGAATGTCTTTGATTACGGGAGAGCATTTTGAGAGATTTACATTTTTTGGAGTGCATGGTTCATGACTTGACATGCCTGATGACTGTTCGTGTGCGGAGTGTAAATTAGGTACAAGTTGCGTGAGGCCCTACTAAATAACTACTTTAAAGAATCCATGCTCCCCTCCGACATTGAGTAAATGGACCGCTCCGTATACACGACGTCTCTTAAGATCAAAATAACTTTTGATTTAATACTTTATCAATTCAGCAACACAAGAATCGTTACAATACACGAAATACCGCTTATATTGGACTCATCTTTGTACGCATACTTGCTTATCAAATCCAAATTAGTATAAAGGATTTATTTCCAATTAAAAATAAAAGAAGCAGAAAAATGTTAATTAATAAGGCTCGCGAATAACCTACTTGACTGTTAAGTAGCAGTTTCATAGCAAGTGTTCATAACTAGTCGGTCAGTACATAAACTAGTTCGCTTTAATCGGATAATTCCGCAATATACTCAAAAATTACTACTTTCGTTATTAATACCGTTTTCTATAAATCTTGTGTGGCCATTAGCGATAGCTACTTTTACTGAGATGAGGAAATAAATAATTAGAACTTTCCTGAAAGTCTTCAGAATACGGTAATATGATAGACGTTAAGCCAATATTCATTTTTATTTATTGTCATGAATAACGCGTCGATAATTCCCAATCACCTACATTGAAGTTTTGCTTATGAATATTAAAGCCGTTAATAATTCTTTTTCAATAGAAATACATTTTATTTGATATCCTCGACGGAGTAGATATTTCAAATGTGTCACTACACTGTGTTAAAATAGTTAAAATATTCAGATATTTTCTTGAAGAAAGTGAAAGTACCTCTTCATTTGCTGTATTTATTTACTGGTAGAAATAAGAATTTTCTAATATATAATATTACATCGAGGATTCACAATATATCAAAATAATATCTCAACAAAGATAACATGCGAAATGTATCGCTATATGTGTAAAAACGTTGAAGACTTTTACTCAGGGAACAATATTCAATCTTACGTAGAATGATAAATATCCTTCCCTGAAGGAACTTTTTTTCTTAAAATTGCACGTAGATAAACCCCCAAGTTGTGACATACTATTGTGTAACACCCAGTATCCTAGTTTTTCGATCCACCCTTCATAAGCATCGTCAACCGGGGGCACACAGCAATGGTACAGTCTGGTCAGATGTCATGAATGGGAACAATACACTGCAGTTTCGGTTTAGATTGACCTCGTCAGTATTGCACACCAACTCACATCACCAGGCCAGACTGACACCTACTTATCTGAATTCGTTGGAGCGCATCGAGATATGTATATGATATAATGTATGTATATAAATATACATTTGGCGTCCTCCAACAAACTGACACCGAAGGTTACCAACGCCACCGAGAAACCCTGAAAACATAGGGTATATTAATCAGACAACAGCAATACTAGTTCGACTATCTACCGCAACGCTACATATCGTGTTTGCAAGATGCGATCTATTGAAAAATTAACACTCTCTATACTTCTCTGACTGTCAACAAGGTGTAAACCATATCTCAAAAATGATAAGATGCAAAATTCACTGTTATATGTGTAAGCACATTGAATAGTTTTATTTAGGGAACAATATTCAACCTTCCGTAGACAGTTGAATATTCTTACCTGAAGGAGTTATCTCCAATATGTTTACAGATATAGTGATACATTTCGCACATGCTCCTTCAAGAAAGGATATTTAACATTCTGCGTATGGCTGAACATTGTTCCCCGAATAGAACTCCTCAATGTATTTAAACATTTCTCATGTTATCATTGTTGAGATATGATGTACACCTGGTTGACAGCCAGAGAAGATTAGAGAGTGTTAATTTTTCGACAGATCATATCTTGCAGATACAGTGTACAGCGTTGCGGTAGATATAATGGATTCTTGAAGTTTTCAGTATGATCCACTCGTTGCATTCTTGGTGGTCCCTCTGTGTCTGTTGGTTAGAGGCCGCCAATAAATACAGGGTGTTACATAATAGTATGTCACAACTTGAGGGGGTAAATCTAAGAAAAAAAAAGTTCATATAAACATAGGTCCGCAAAAGCTTCGTTACGGAGCTACGGGGTGTTGAAATTTCCGGAAAATATTGTTTTTTTCTTCAAAACTACTGCAGATTTTGAGATTTTCAGCACAAATTTGGAATGCAAGCTATTTTTCACAGCCTCCATCATAACACGTCCTAAATTTTAACTAAAATCTACAAGGTGTTTTCTTTTCCGGAGCCATGTCTTCTTTTGCCCTTTCAAACTTTTTTGCAGTACGCCACTGATCAGGGTACAATCAATTTTCGTCATCTTCGTTCAATTCAGAAACTTTTTTGACACTTATAATTTTTTCGTTCTCGAGCAAAAAATTATTAAACGATTGTATGCGTTCGCTGAATTTAAAGCACTTTTAATTAAAAAAATGACTAGTATACTTTGATTTTTTTCATTTATTCATTTGTTTTGATAGTTGCTAAAGTTGAACCAGTGTCTGCTCGAATTTTTTATCAAATTATCGATTAATTTTAAGACTTTTGAAGTTATTGCTGTAAGAAAGAATGGCTAATTTTACTAACGCCGAATTGGCTGATATCGATTACATGTACGGTGTGGCTGACGAAAACACAACAGAAGCTGGGCGATTATATCAGGTGCGTTTTCCAAATCGAGTAACACCAGACAGGCAAACATTTTCAAATATCCACAGAAGGTTGAGGGAAACTGGTACTTTTGCTGCAAATAATCATTTAAAATGTGCAACTCGAACTTGAGATATTGAGGAAGTCGTTTCGAATTGTATTGATTCGAATCATCATGTGAGTACAAGAAAAATTGGAAGTCAGTTGAATATTTCACATGTTCTAGTTTGGAGAATTCTCCACCACTTTTTATTGTACCCGTTCCATATTCAACGCGTCCAAACTCTACTTCCTGGAAATTTTCCTTCAAAACTGAATTTCTGCCGATGGTTCTTAGATAAAATTAGAGAAAATGCTCATTTTGATAGTGAAATAATGTTCACAGACGAAGCTAACTTTTCGAGAACTGCTTTCACAAATTTTCACAATAATTATTATTGATCTGAGGAAAACCCCCATTTGATTGAAGAATCTCATCATCAAGAACAATTCTCACTAAATGTCTGGGTCGGAATAATTGGAAATTATTTGATTGGGCCATTTTTTTGCTTAACAGACTGAAGGGTTCCGCTTATTTCTTGAGGAGGAGTTACCTTAGTTGCTCGAGGATGTGCCACTTTTGGTGAGAAACATAATGTGGTTCATGCATGACGGGGCACCAGTACATTTTAGTCGAGAAGCTGGGGAATTCTTGAATTATACATAGGTCAAGGTGGGCTAGACTTTTTTATGGGGATATCTCAAAAGTTTAGTTTATACCACTCTAGTGAACACAGTAGAAGAATTGAGAAAACGAATAATAAATTTTTGTGATACGATAAGAAATACCCCAGGAATATTTCAAAGAGTGCGTGATAATATGCGAAGAAGGCCTGTATTCTTGCAGGTAGAGGACACTTCCAGCAATTTCTTTAGTTTTTGATGGTTCTTTGTTTTAGTTTGATATTGAGTAAGTATAAGTTGAGTCTCAAAAGACGAGCTATCAAAATAAAAGCAAATTTTTGGCAAACCTATCGAGTATATATATATAATTTTTTTTTATTTAGCGAACTACATACAATTCAAATTATTCAAATTCAATAATTTTTCACTCGAAAACGGTTGGAGATACGAAAAAATAACAAGTGTCAAAAAAGTTTCTTAATTGAACGAAAATGACGAAAATTGATTGCACGCTGATTAGTGGCGGGAAAGGGCAAAAGGAACCTTGGCCTCGGAAAAGAAAACACCTTGTGAATTTCAGTTAAAATCTAGAACGTGTAATGATGGTGGCTGTGAAAAATAGCTTGCTTCCCAAATTTGGGATGAATATCTCAAAAACTGCAGGATTTTCCATAAATTTCAACATCCTTTAGCTCCGTAACGAAGCTTCTGCGGACCTATGTTTATATTAACTCTTTTTCTTAAAATTGCACGTAGATTTACTCCCTCAAGTTGTAACTTACTATAATGTAACACCATGTATACATGAAAGAAGAAGTCTCGTTGGCAAAATATTTTTCGCCAAAAGAAGTTAGAGAATTATTAAATAACGAATTGTTTTCAGACCCTTGTTTCTAGTAAAGATCAAATCAATCGAAAAATGTTTAAATAATAAGTCTCAAAATTTTTCACTTTCCGTAGATTCTCTCTTTGTGAACTCAACATGATTACGTCATGAAAGTATTTGAGTGTTAATCTTGTTGATTATAAATTTTAAAATTAAAAAATCATGATTTTTCGTTCGTTCCAACGTTAAATTGAAACTATTAATAATAGATATAGTTTGGGGACTTTTCTAACGAAATTCAAGTCCTCCTTGCCTATATTTTTGATAATTTCCAAATTATTAACAGTTTCTGAATTATCTCAATAATGATACAATGCGAAATTTATTGCTATATCTTCAAACACATTGATGACTTTTAGTCAGGGAACAACGTTTATCCTCCCTTAGAATGTTGAGTATACTTCCCTGAAGAGGCTGGTACTCCAATCCACTCTTCATAACTATCGTCAACCAGTTGATGATGATGTAAACCTGGTTATCAGCAAAAGCTTCTCGACAGATCGCATCTAGCAGGCACAGTGTGTAACATTGCGCTACATAGTCCAACTGGTATGGATTCTTGAAGTTTTATGTTGGATCTACTCTTTCTTTCCATCATTTCCACATGGCACTAGTAGCAGCCTCTGTGTCAGTTGGTTGGAGGGCACTAGTTGTGTATGTAAACATATACATTACTTGATGCGCTCTCACGGATTGAGAGGAGTAGATCGCAGTCTGGCCTGGTGCTGTGAATGGATGTGCATTTCTGATAAGGTCAAACGTGATTGCAACTACCGTCTACTGCTTCTATTCAGCCAGTCCGACCATGCTGTATGACCCTGGTTGATGATGATGATGAAGGGTGGTTCGGAAACTACGATATTTAATATTCTTAGGAAGGTTGAATATTAGTCCTCGACGTCGTAAGACGTCATCGAACTCTTTTGGAAATAAGAATCCCATTTTTTTGTTTATCGTAAAGAACCTATTTTTTCGATTGTTCTATGCGCCATAGTGCTAGTTTGGGATGATTAGTTCTCGGTACTGAGGATATTTCATCCAAGAAAAAATATATTTGACATTTTACATGATAGATTCACTGTTGAATGTTTGGTAATTTTTCACTTCAAATATTCAACAGCTTGACGAATAGCCAACCTATTTTCGAATCAGTTAATTACTTTAGGCATCTGGAGTGATCAAATTAATTTCGTTTCTTATTCCTATTGTGCAGATCATCAACTTGAGATTTGCAGACCTCTTCCAGTATCCCCATGAAAAGTTATCGCAGGAATTCAAATCTCGGAGACGTGCAGGCCATTCGACTACACTTCATTTACCAATGCAACGATTTCAGAAATTTCATTGGAAAAGTTGCACATTGGCAGAGTATTGTACGCTGAAGCATATTGATTCATGGATATGCTAGGATCTATATCATTGAGGATTATAACCAAAACAAGACTGATATTTCGAAGAAAATAATTTTTCAAGGGACAATATTCAACCTTTCGTAGAATATTAAATACCCTCCCTTGAAAAAGCTAGTTTTCCGATCTACTCTTCATAATCACCGTTAACCGGGGCCACAGGGAAGTGGTACAGCACGGTCAGATGTCACGAATAGGAACAATGGACTGCAGTTTCGGTCTCGTTTGACCTCGTCAGCATTGTCTACCCGTTCGAACACAAGGCTATGCCGTTAAATACTCATCTCAATTCGTTGGAGCGAACGCAATAATGTAAATTACACTGCGCCCCCCAACGAATCGAAACGGAGGCTACCTCACCAACGCCCCGAGAAACGGTGAAATCAAAGAGCAGATAAAACAGGAAAACGTTAAGTGGTCACACTAGTTCGATAACATACCGCCATGCGACACTCACGTCTTTCAAGGGAGGATATTTAACATTCTACGGAAGGTTGAATATTGTCCCTTGCAAAATAATTTTCTTCGATGTGTCTACACATTGCGAAATCTCGCATATAGTAACTTTTGTTTTGAGAAGTCTGATATTGTCCCTTAAAAGATTAAAATTCATTTCTCTCGTCAGAGTACCGTCAAAAGGTTAGATGCTAACGCTCTATTTTCACAATGCAATCGAACACATTGAATTTTTGTGGATGATGTGAATGGACTTCGCGCATCCAATATGGATTCCTCATCCAAAGCCTTTATTTGTAGAGATGGACATCTTCCTCCAGGGTGAACGTTGCTTCATAAAAATCAACAATTCTCAAGAGTAATATTCTATTCTGATCGATCCCTAATAAAATATTCCTCCTAAATTATGGTTCCAATTGTGCGGATCGTTTTAGAGGCCGATTCGGGCATTTCTTGTTAAACAAAACGCTAACTTCTTCCCTAACTACGACGTTTATCACCAGAATCGAGGAATATCAAAATCTCGATTAAATGATGCAATGTTGAAAGATATTCTCTCAATAAAAAGTAATCAACTGATCTGGTGAAAACTATTGACCGGTTCTAAATCAACAAAAGTAAATCTGCATTCGCTTGAATCGAGCATCCTGTACAATAACACATGTAAGATAAGAATTGCTCTTCATTTTTATCATTTTAAATAACTAAACAAAAATTTTTTTTTCTTCTTCATTCTTATGTTATTTCGAATTGGAACAATTTGACGGTAGCTATTCTGGTCATAAAATAGATGAAATGGAGATACGGGTGATATTTGGCCCAGTTTGAGCGGTTTCCATTGAATTTGCAGAATAAACTTGACGCATTTCTACGTCAAGTGTTATCACAACTCTCAATATCTCATTTTCACTCAAATGAATCTAGGAATATTTAGATTGACACTAAAACACGTTGGCATTACGATAATTTATCAGCAACTAACATTTTTGGAACATATGTTTATCGAGAATTTGAATGCAAATTGATTTGTTTTGTTGCTAGATAGGTCCTATTTGTTTGTTCAGGTAAATTAAATACACATACCAAATATGATGATACTGCTGAACAAACTATGGAGTAGGAAATGAATTATCAATCATCAAGTTTTTATATCCCTAAATTTTGTGCATGAGCTTTGTTTCTGCTACATAAGTTCGAATCGGTGTTAGTTCTTGACAATGCTTTTAAAAATATGAGGGATAACTCATTGGATTTGGATTGACATATACAAATATGTATACAGGGTGCTTCAATAAAAACTAAACAGAGGCTATAGCTACCAAGATATTCATTTCTGATCAAAACGCCAAAACAGGTCAATTTTTGTTTCAAGGGGGACATCTTTTGGGGTACAAAACTTGCCTGAAATATCAACCCCCTAATCGGGGGTTGCAATCCTTGAACATTTTGACTAGGGAAATGGGTCGAGTGATGACTCAAAAGTAAGGTGATATCTTTGTCTACATCGCCTTGAACGAATTTCCATTTTAATTGAAAACTGTAAAAGATACAGGGTGAGCAACTGAAAGATAAGGAAGACTATTTCCCTGAGACTATTCAAGTTTCAGTGAAGTAAAATGCAACAGATCCATGCTGATCGATGGCAGTCATCATCAAGTACCATCCTCATCTCGAATTTCAACCCCTAGAGCAGGGGTGACCACCCTTGAAAATTTGGAAGAGGGTAGATGGGTCGAGTGATACCTCGAAAGAAAGGTATTATCTTTGTCTGCATCCCTGTGAACGAATTTTCATTTTTGATTGAAAACTGTAGAAGATACAGAGTGAGCTACTGAAAAATAAAGGAGACTATCTATCGCCCTGAGCTATTCAAGTATTAGTGCAAAAAAATAGAACAGATTCATTCCAGATCAAAGGCTGTCATCTTTGATCTCAATGAATCTTTTCCAGTTTTTCGCACTAATACTCCATAGTCTTCTCTATTTTTCAGTGGCTCACTCTGTATCTTCTACAGTTTTCAATCAAAAATGAAAATTCTTTCACGGGAATGCAGACAAAGATAAAACCTTCATTTCGAGTTATCACTCGACTCATCTACTATCTTCCAAATTTTCAAGGGTTGTCACCCCTGCTCCAGGGGTTGAAATTCGAGATGAGGATGAGAATGGTGACTGCCCTTGATCAGCATGGATCTGTTCCATTTTATTTCACTGAAACTTGAATAGTCCCTCCCTATCGTTCAGTTGCTCACCCTGTATCTTTTACAGTTTTCAATTAAAAATGGAAATTCGTTCAAGGCGATGTATACAAAGTCTTTTGAGTCATCACTCGACCCATTTTCCCTATTCAAAATGTTCAAGGATTGCAACCTGATATTGATTGATATTTCAGGCAAGTATTGTACCCCAAAAGATAACCCCCTTGAAACAAAAATTGACCTGTTTTTGCGTTTTGATCAGAAATGAATATTTTGGTAGATATAGCCTCTGTTTAGTTTTCGTTGAAGCACCCTGTATAAAGAAATCATGAGAAAACCTAAGGAATTTTTCGTCGGAATATACTGTTGAATAGAAATAGGAGTCCATTCACGACACGAGCGCATAGTCTCCAGACTCCGTACTGTACCTAAAACAATTTTTATGGTATTAAACATGAATTCCAAAAACTGTATAAATTATGGTTTTTTTTTGAACACTTGAAAAAGAAATCTCGTGGGAAAATATTTTGGTTAAGAGAAGTATTCGAGAATTATCAAATAACGAATTGTTTCCAGTAAAGATCCCAACAAAATGTTGAATGAACTCTCAAAATTTGCACTTTCCCTAGCTCCTCAACAACATTACGTCATGAAAGTATTCAAATGTTGATCTTGAAAATTATAAATTTCAAAATTGAAAATCATGATTTTTCGTTCATTTTAAGATATTATTTCAACGTTAAATGAAAATTACTGATATTAGGTATGGAGTTAACCATCTTTCTTGATAATTTTCAAATTTTTAACAGTTTCTGAATATCTCAATAATGATACGATACGAAATTTATCGCTATATCTTTGAACTATATCCCTTTTATTCAGGGAACAATATTCAACCTTCCGTAGAATGTTAAATATCCCTCCCTGAAGGAATTCTTCAATCCGCTCTTCATAACCATTGCCTACCAGTTGACGAAGATGTAAACCTGGTTAACAGCCAGAGCTTCTCGACAAATCGCATCTAGCAGACACAGTGTGTAGCATTGCGGTATATAGTCAAACTATGGGTTCTTGAAGGTTTCTGTTTGATCTACTCTTTGTTTTCATAATTTTCCGGTGGCGCTGGTAGCAGCCTCTGTGTCATTTCATTGGGGGGCGCCAATTTTATATGTATACATATACATTACTTGATGCGCTCCAACACATTGAGATGAGTAGATGACAATCTGGCCTGTTGTTGTTAATGGGTGTGCAATACTGACGAGCTCAAATGAGATCGAAAGTGCAGTCTACTGCTCATATTCAGGACATCCGACTGGAATATACTACTGTGGGCCTGGTTGACGATGATGATGAAGGGTGGATCGAAAAACTAAGATACAGGGTGTTACATAATAGTATGTCACAACTTAAAGGGGTAAATCTACGTGAAATTTTAAGAAAAAAAGTTTATATAAACATAGGTCCGCGAAAGCTTTGCAACAGAGCTACGGGGTGGTTTTTCCTTCGAAACTCCTGCAGTTTTTGAGATATTCAGCCCAACTTTATAATGCAAGCTATTTTTTACAGCCCCCAAAGTTACACGACCTAGATTTCAACTGAAATTCACAAGGTGTTTTCTTTTCCGAGGCCATGTCTCCTTTTGCCCTTTCAAACTTTTTTTCAATACGCCACTGATCAGCGTACAATCAATTTTCGTTCAATCTAGAAACAATTATTGAATTTGAATTGTATGTTATCCGCTAAATAAAAAAAATAATAGAAATACTCGATAGGTATGCCCAAAATTTTCTTTTATTTTGATAGCTCGTCTTCTGAGACTCAATTTATACTTATTCAATATCAAACTAAAAAAAAGAACAATTAAAAACTAAATAAATTGCTGGAAGTGTCCTCCACCTGCAAGAATACAGGCCTCTGTCTTTCGCATATCATCACGCACTCTTTGAAATATTCCTGGGGTATTTCTTATCGTGTCATAAGAGGTTATTATTCGATTTCTCAATTCTTCTACAGTGTACCACTGGAGTGGTATAAACTAAATTTTTGAGAACCTAGGAGGCCATGGTTCTGGCCCATCCCGACCTATCCATCGGTTGTTGGATGTATTATTCAAGAATTCTCTAGCTTCTCCACTAAAATGTGCTGGTGCCAAGTCATGCATGAACCACATTATGTTTCTCACCAAAAGTGGCACATCCTCAAGCAATAAAGGTAATTCCTCCTCAAGAAACTGCCGATGAGCAGGACCGTTTAGCCTGTTAGGCGGAAAAATGGCCCAATCAAAATAATTTCCAATTATTCCGACCCAGACATTTAGTGAGAATTGTTCTTGATGATAAGATTCTTCAATCAAATGGGGGTTTTCCTCAGCCGAATAATGATTATTGTGAAAATTTGTGAAAGCAGTTCTCGAAAAATTAGCTTCGTCTGTGAACATTATTTCAATATCAAAATGAGCATTTTTTCTAATTTCATCTAAGAACCATCGGCAGATGAGATGAAGAGTTTGGACGCGTTGGATATGAAATGGGTACAATAAAAAGTGGTGGAGAATCTTCCAAACTAGAACATGTGAAACATTCAACTGATTTCCAATTTTTCTTGTACTCACATGAGGATTCAAATCAATAAAATTCAAAACTGCTGCCTCAATATCTGGAGTTCTCATAGTTTGAGTTACACCTTTTAAATGATTATTTGCAGTAAAATTACCAGTTTCCCTCAACCTTCTGTGGATATTTGAAAATGTTCGCCTGTCTGGAGTTACTCGATTTGGAAAACTTACTTGATATAATCGCCTAGCTTCTGTTGTGTTTCCGTCAGCCAGACCGTACATGTGATGAATATCAGCCAATTCGGCGTTAGCAAAATAAGCAATTTTGTCTTACAGCAATAACTTCAAAAGTCTTAAAACTAATCGTTACTTTAATAAACAATTCAAGCAGACACTGGTTCAACTTTAGCAACTGTCGAAACAAATAAATAAATGAAAAATACAAGCCTACTAGTCATTTTTTTATTTAGGAGTGCTTTCAATTCAGCGAATGCATACAATCGTTTAATAATTTTTTTGTTAGAGGACGGTTGGAGATACGAAAAAATTACATGTGTCAAAAAAGTTTCTAAATTGAACGAAGATGACGAAAATAGATTGTAAGCTGATCAGTGGCGTACTGCAAAAAAGTTTGAAAGGGCAAAAGAAGACATGGCTCCGAAAAAGAAAACACCTTGTGAATTTTAGTTAAAATTTAGGACGTGTTATGATGGAGACTAACAATCGTTTAAAATAGTGATAATTGATTCGTGAGATACAGTAAGTTCATTTCTATCTCTCTCAAACTTAAATGACGATTTACAGTTACCATTTCCTTCATCTATGTTAACTACAGTTGAAGATGTTGATGGCCGACCAGAGAGAGACAAATATTCCACTACGTCTCGGCCGTTGATGAATGCACTGTATCACTAATATGCACGTGTTTTTGATAAAGTCGATTCACCGTAAGTATTCTCATATTCCATTTGCAATACAAAATTTAAGACAAATTCTTTGTTCGAAAATTTTATCAATTGCAAAAATCGCAAAACATACTTTTGAGAACTGACAAAATCGAGCACTGTAAATAAACTAAATGACAGATCGCGTTCAAACTCCGCGTTAGTATAGAAAACAGTTGTGGCAACACAGGAACGACCCAAATTGTGACAATCTTTTCAAGCAAATTTTTTAAATACTTAATCAATTCCCGTTACTTTTTTGACAGAATGTATTATATTACTTTTCATATAATTGTGCTTCAGTGATAGGAAACGTAGTAATTGAGATACATCTGAAATCGCTTCATGATGAAACATATGACATATCACCACTGGTATTCCATATTATTCAAAAGTAGTTCAAATAATTTGGTCGAGTACATTGTGCTTTTGTTATCTTTCGAAATACATCCGGTGAAGATAACTTCGTACCTGCTATACCTGTATCCTGTATACATATATCGAAACATGAAATTGATAATAATTTATACAGGATTGTGCAAATGTGACGGAACACCTTGTGTACAAGTTATATTGATTAATAATCTCAACAAAAATTTTCTAGTGTCTAGTATATTTTGATTTGGAATAATTAATTATCACGTTTTGAGATATGACATCTGTGGTAGACCTTTTAAATCGATTTGCCCATACATAGTGGCCCACCTCAATTGGAAAGTAGGATAAAAAGAAGACAACGTTAGATTAAAAAGATTATTTTTGACACAGTCGTGAGTATTGTTTTTAGGATTATAGTTGAAAAATATTTTTGATACAGGCTATTCGGTAACGGAGCAACATAACAAAGTTATGATACATTGAATTGGGCACCTTATATTTGATTACTTTTTCGACTTTCTGAGGCTAAATAACGGTGGGCTTCTCAAGATTCCCCATATTTAAGTTGAAAGATTTTTGAGGTATTCAACATAATCTAAAATTCGAGCACTCTTCTTTAATCGATCGATATATCACATAATTACACCAGGGTTTATTATGTATCACAAATTGGTTCGAAAATTGTTCCTAGGTGAGTAGTTTGAACATTTTGGATGGAAAAATATACAGTATATACGCAAACGCAATCAAAAGTTAGTTCTCATTAAAATTTGTTTTTTCTATCCTCAAAATATCATATCCTATATTTTATACACACTACCAAATTTATATGGAATCACCCGATATTTTGAATATTACCTCAGGGATTTTGGAAATTTCGAAGGATTGTTAGAATTGATCCTTTTCGAGATATTTCAATTGAAAAAGAAATAAATTAAGGTTCATTTTAAGAAAGAAACAAATAGACTCTTTCCGCATGTAGTAAAAAAATTGAATAATTATTTTCTCACGGAGTAGGTATTTTTCCTCGACCTCAGTAGCTTGTATTCCCTCCTCTTGTCCTGATACAAGCCTGAATCCGTCTAGGCATGCTTTGGATTAGGATTTCGACCTCCTCTGGGGTGATATTCTGCAACTTTTCTGTGGCGGATTAGATGAGCTGTTGTGAGATTCTTGGATTATCCTGGCGCGATCTAATTTTCTTCTTGAGATTATCCCATAAATGATAAATAGGATTCAGGTCTGGAGAGCAAGCTGGCCAGTCCAAAATAGCGATTTCCTCTGTTTCAAGATAATGTTGCGCGAGGTTGCTGGTAGGCGGAGGAGCATTATCTTGCATAAAAGTGAAATCCTCACCGTGGGCACCTCGCCAGAGTCCCACTATGGGCTCCAGCACCAGGTCTACGAAATTTCTAGTCGTTACACTCGCAGGAAACGAAATCAAATCTGTTTTGCCTCCCAGCATAATGCCACCCCAAAACATCACACTGCCCTCTTGGTATATCGGAATTTGTCTTGCTGCTCGGAGTCTAGCTTGTCTTCCACGACTCCTTAAAACCTGAATCCGAAGGTCATCTGATCGAACACCATTTCTGACGTATCTTTTCGACTGATAGACTGATGCCTGTTGCTTCCAGAAATTGTTTTTGGAGTATGGGATGCGACGCACTAGGGTCTCTTCAATTTGGCACAAAAAGCGGTCTTGTCCTTCAATTCTTATGTGTCAATAATTAGACCTATTTTGGAATATGACTCTATCATATGGTCTCCTGTATATGGAACACACGTTGGAAAATTAGAAAAAATTCAGAAGAAATTCATTAAATTAATTTGTTTCAAAAGTTCAATTAGCTTTGAGTTTCACAACTATGAGTTCTATCTTCATCTGTTTTCGCTTCCCCATCTTATTAGCCGCAGGTCTTTTTCCTCTATTATATATCATATATGGGATCATGAAAAGTTCATGCTTTTTGTACGTTTTTTCTCTCCAAGTTCCTTCCAGGAGAGTCCATAGATAAATATCTATTATCTTATGAATTCCATAAAACGAACTATGGCATTCATTCTCCTCTGGCTCAAATTTTGAGAAATGTAAATGATGTAAATTTGGATATGGTCCCAGAGAACCAGAAGTCTTTTGAGATCAATCTGAGACATTCCCTTTTTGGTGAGTCAGCGGTATCATATTGTTGAATCTCTACTTCCTCAGTTTTAGTTAATTCTCATTAGTTTCTATATTTTATGGGTAGGTAGAGATATTTTTCAGATGGTGAATGGTTTTCAAATTGTAAAAAAATTGTGAATGGTTTCCGTAAATAAAGTTTATTATTATTATTCAGAAGTGATCTTCCTACGACTTCTTCTAAGCCTCTTTTGCAGAGATTGTAGCTCCACGTATCGGGCGTAGGTTTTTGACATCACCCCCTGTGATACCCCCATCGTGGCCGCTATATCCCTCTTCAACGAGAGCAATTATTCGACCCATCTGCACATGGGACAATCCAACGTAAGGCATTTTCAATTATGATAATAGGCTTTTTAAATTTTGAAATTCACAGTTTCAAATCTCAGTGACGAGTGAGTACAATATCCCGAACATGTGGTGATAATTCAACATTTCTTATCATACTATCCAGTTTTTTTTACAATAAAAAACTTCATTCTTCACAAGTAGTCAAAGACCCATGGTTATAAACAGTCAATAATGTCAAATACCGAGTGATTCCATATAAATTTGGTTGTGTGTAGTTCAGAATAAAACCTTCATTGAACATCTCCTCAACTCTACCAAGGTTTCCCCAATCTATTTCCAATAGTTTCGAATATAATTCAAGAATTTCAAATTTTCTCTTTCGATGTTAACTCTTTCGTATTTCATTTTATCGAATGCTTATCAGTCAGACATATTGAAAATTTTAGCTTATTATTCTAATGACAGGACCACTCCACATAATATGTAGGTGAAAAATCAATTCCAATCAATACAATACGAGAGATTGACATCTGAATTCTAAAGGTCTGTTTAAAGCGCTTTATAGTCAATTCAAGTAAGTATCAATTGTCCTTAATTCATCCGTTAATTATCATCCCAAAATGGATGGATATCCCGTATTTCATAATTAATACATGTATATTAATAACACCTGATATATCCAGTTCCTTCGAATAAAACTCTAGTAAATGCCTTCAATGCCAGAACATATTTTTGTTTGATTTTTTATGAAAACACTTGTTATAAAAATCGTTCATCACTTTCCAACGGAAGAAATTGTGTGAATTTAAATATTTCAAGATGACATTTCAGAAATCAGAGCTAAATGACATGATTTTGCCTAGGTTTTGGGCAGTATTTGGAAAACTGATAATCAGCTGATAGATTTTGAGCCGAAAAAAATTCAGAGCGAGGACATTCCAATAAAACTACATTGTAGAAATTGCTACAAATATTTAGAAAACCAGAAGTGTCGTATAAGAAATGGATTCGACAAACACATATTGGTGTAAATGAAGAGAATTAACAACGAAATTCTGAGTATGACATAGCAATACCACAAACCATCTTGGAGCTGCCATTGCAGACGGGAATGAGCCAGCTCCAAGGACCGTCTTCTTGAGGATCTCTGTTGGTTCACAGAAGCCTCCAAAAATGCCAAGGTGTTGGAGCTAGTGTATATGGTCGAGGTGCTACCAAGGAATTGTATATCTGTCTTGGCTGGTTTGCGACTATTTTTCAAGCATAAATATTGATCAATGTGCTAACCTTGATTGCGGGGGGATTGACAAGTAGGTTAATAAAAATTATTACAGATAGCCAAGCTGTACTGAAGGCATCCGATACCTATACGTCACTTATGGTGCAGGAATATTGCTCCACCCTTGCCAAACTAGGAGAGCGGAGCAGGCTCCGTCTTATATGGGTACCTGGTCACTCGGGCATTGAGGGGAATGAAAAGGCGGACTCATTGGCCCCTCGAGGAACTGACCTGGGATTCATTGGACCGGAACATAGGCTCGGAATTCCCCTGGAGACTGCAAGGATGGAAAATAAACAATTGTTGGACGTGAGGGTACTGGATGAGTGTCTCAAGTCTCAGACACGCCCTACTTGTCATCAGTTGATCTTCCACTGCGAGAGCCAAGGCCTGGCTTAAACTCTCTAGGTTGTACCTGAGAGTTTTAACCGCCATACTAACGAGACACTGTCACATCAGAAATCACCTATACAAGTTCGGATTGATTGAGGATCCTTCATGTAGGCTATGTGAAGAAGATATATTGGCATCCAACAACTGTACTTCACTTATAGTGCAGGAATGTCGTTCAAACCTCGCCAGACTGGGAAAAAGAAATGGGCTCTGGGTGATGTGAGGTCTGCCTCGGGATTCACTGGACCGGAGCCTAGGCTCTCAATTTTCCTGAAGCTGCAACGACGGCTTGCCATCAGTGAACCTTCCACTGTGAGAGCCACTGGGGGTACTGTTACCTCAGAAATCACCTAAATAAATTAAGATTGAGCGAGAACCCTCCATGTAGACTATGCAGACTATGCGAGGAGTATCAAAAGAGCACGTCATGTACAAGTGCCCAGCACGGGACAGTATCAGGTTTCAGGAATATGGATCTAACAAACTGAAGCTGACTGAGCTTATTAAGCTACCACCCACGAATTTTATAGCCTTTACAAGAGGGATGGAGCTTGTAGGTGAACTTTAGGAAGAGGATACCACAATAAACCACAGGGTTGCAGTAGCAGGGCTGTCAATCTGCCCACACCCACATTTTTGATATCTAAGAGAATTAAATCACTGTTGTAATAGAAAATCACACTGTAGGTCAACGATTCATCTGTTAAAATACAAGAATGACTAGACAAAGCGTTGCATTGCAAGAATGTTGAAGAAATATAAATTCTACCCATATCATATCCAAAACCATCAAGAATTGTGTGAAATATATTTTGAGGAGCGTCTAAATTCTACTTATGGGTTTCAGAAAGAGTGAGATAAGACGAAAAATTTCTAAAAAATATATTTTCTGAAAAAGTACTTTTCATAATGTTGCAGTGAGTCGACGCACTTTTCATCACTACTGCAACGAAAATCCTATTTACTTCGGCCGTATTACTTCGATCGTACCTTGAACTGTCAGATGTTCTACAATTATTGTATATTGTAATCGACGATTCCCTTGTAGCATTCGGATTAACATCAATAATGAGATGAGAATGAAAAAATCAAGTCCGGAAGATGAACAAGATCATTCATTGATCATGACTTTTCTATGAAATGAATGAAAATTGACAATTTTTTTGAATATCTTTGAAAATTTTGGGAATGGGTGTAGGGTACCTTGGTACCATTGAAAGGTATTCAATTGAGTTTTTACAATAACTTTTAAGTATAGGGTATGTCATTCGAAAAAATGGAGAAAAACATTTGAATGAGAACCAACTATAAACTGCGTTTATGAACATCCTGTATATTTTTTCATTAAAATTTATTGAAATACTTAGAAAGTATTTCTGAACCATTCTGTTATACATCTGGTGTATTTATGTCAAATAGGATATTGAAATTCTGATAATTCGAATATCTCTAAAATATGGAATCTTGAAGGAATTCGCAATTGTTTAAGTTCAGAAAGCGGAAGAAGCGGTAATATAGGGTCTTCAATTTGAAAAATCATAATAATAATTACACTGTGTTAGTTCAAAATTCTAACACGCGGGAGACATACCTAGTAAACCTATATCGGGTACGCTGAATCCAGTGGTAACCACCGTTTTTGAAAGTTAGCTCTTGTTTAGGAGATATTCGCCTTTAAAGTTATCTGATTTTAGTAGGGTTCGTCGCTTATAACTTCAGTACATTATATGCTTGTAATTCCCAAACCGTTCGGAATATCGCTTTACACTCTGTGAGAAATTTGAGTTAAAATCATGATTGTGCGTTTAAATTTTTTGATTTAACTATAGGAAATGTGTTTTCTTTTCTTATTTTAAGATTTTAAAGCGAAATTCCCTTGATTTTTTTATTATTGAGACGAAAATTAACGAAAAAATGGCAAAGAAATGGAGTTTTTTGGACATTTTGTTAAGAAACGGTGTTTGAATGAGGTTTTTTATGTTGGTATTTTCTGAAAAGTTGTTGGCCATGACAATAGCTAAAACTTTCCGAAGACAGTAAAGCGATATTCCGAACGGTTTGGGAATTACAAGCATATAATGTACTGAGGTCATAAGCGACGAACCCTACTAAAATCAGCTAACTTCAAAGGCGAATATCTCCTAAACAAGAGCTAACTTTCAAAACCGGTGGTTACCACTGGATTCAGCGTTCCCGATATAGGTTTACAAGGTAAGTCTCCCGCGTGTTAGAATTTTGAAGTGTCATTTTCATGCACTGTGTTATTAAATCTAAGGTTTTCTTCCTTTTATCCTTCTTTCCTACATAGGTGGGTCATACTTTATATTTATATTCAAACTATAATTAATTATGATAGCGTTGATTAAAATTCTTAAGTTTAGATGAAATGATATCACCAAGTCATTAGCAAAAATAATAGAATAGAATAAACATTCTTTCTTCACCTTTTTAATGATTATGATAATAATTTATAAAATGTTCATATTCAGGTAATTTGTGTCTTCATAAAGCTTGTATTTGTTGGTATATTTAGCTCGCCTTGAATTTTGTTTTTCATCGAAATGTGGCGATTTTTTTTCGAACGAATTTTTATATTGTGAGTATGAAGCTCTGTAACATATTTTTCAGCATCTCTTAATCACGAGTAATAAGCTACAAAAAGGCACTAAAAGAAAATCAATTGAAAAAGAACTCAAATCACAGTTTCTGCAAATAACATTTTAAGCTTTCGAAAAAAACAATACAATTAAACCTAAAACCCCATATATAATAAAAAATAAAGTATTCCACAGATAAGAATATTATCATATTAAATAATGATTATAATGGCATTATACAGGGTGTATGCGCTTAAGGCCTATTAAAGTATCTGGGGAACGGGTCCATAGATCAACTTCCAAATTTACGTGTGAATACTGGTCTACAATTTGTTATTGTATCTACTATTTGCTACTTTTTTAATAAGAGATCCCCCGGCGAATTTATCGGTGAATTATGAACTCTGTTCTTTAGGTACCTTTTGGACTGTACGTTCTAAAGTCTAGTGGAAAATCAAGGTAGAAGAAAAAATAACTTACCCCCCAATCCTAGTTTGGCTTCCACTCGAGCTCTATTTATGTGGCACCAATCCTTCGTTAAAGGTGAAAAGGAAAGGTACAGAAGGAAAGGAGAATGAAGAATGTGGTATTGATTTTTGTGAGCGTCGTATCTTCACCGAACGAAGATAGATGATGGTTTTTCTCTCAACCTTCCACTAGATTGTTACGAATCTATTCTAATGCGGGTTCACTATATTGCGGATTTCACTATTCTATTTGCGATGAAAATACTACAAAACAAAACAAATTACAAAAAAACTAACTGCGGGGATGAACAGGAATAGCGTTCACTTTATATTTGCGGTCGAAACTATATTTTGGGGTCAATAACGAAATGTGCGTTTTATCGATATAAATAATAATCGAATTCTTCTCGGATTGAGATGCGTGCAGGACAAATACGTTGCGCAAAGGTATGTTATCGTATTTGTCACTTCACATGTGCCCTCTAATTATTCTAATCAAAAATAAATTAGATGAGGAAAATTTACTACAATGCTTAGACAAAAGAATGTCTTTTTAAGGCGCGAACAGAGATTGTCCAGGAATTCCCAAAAGAAATGTAATTAAAATCTCTAAGTGTTTCACACGATTGAGATTTTCTTCATAGATTAAATATAGACATTGGTTTTTGTATATTAAATAGAATACATTGGAAGTGGAACGATGTTGGAAATTTCAGTCCTGTGCTTGATATGGATTTTTGACAAACCAGATATGAGAATTATGCCGATTAAAAATACCTTCCCTAATCGGTCCATATAACGTGAATGAACCATCAACATTACGCAGAAATTAATCCTAACCGCCGTGTCTCCTGGATTCATCGATGAAATTAATGATGATTTGTAGAGGTGGAAATGATCATTTTTGCCTTAAATTTCATTAACGTGCTATCCCCAAATTAGCAAAATCAGTACGTGCAGGCGCTTACGAATTGGCATAAAAATAACCCAAGACGATAACTGCAATGTCTTCCCATTGGTAATGAAACTAATTTAATTCCATTCGGCTATCTGTTTCCATTATTTCGATTGACTTTTCTGAATTGTTATCTGTGAATTGGTCGTAAATTTGGAAACTCTTCGTTTAATGTTCTGCAAGTTCAACTTATTTATTATTTGTTGACATTAACCATGAATGATTATTTGAAAAAAAAAAATTTTGACACCCCGTAAAAAATGAGCAATTAAATTATTAGACACAATCTTGTATTTTCGTGATAGGAGATGTTGAGCTAAGCCATTTGTCACTGTTCATGGCCTTCTAGAACGAAATATGAAATTTGCAAAAAATAAGATTGCGTTTTGTTTTTCTTTCACAAATATGTCAAAAGGTAGTAGAATGAGCTGAACAATCAAAATAAGCAAAAAAATATAGGGTTTTCTATTTGAAAAGCGAAAGTTGGTATCGTTTCCGGTATAACCGGAAATGAAATGTCAAACAAATTAATGTTATCAAATTCAAAATATTGTCTCCTATCCGATTCCCAAATTTCATCAAAATATTCCAAATAAGAAACAGCTACAGGGGTGGCCCTAGTTTCAGTTACACGGTATACAGAAAAAATAGTGTTATTGCTAATTTTGAATAATTTTCAAACGTCAAATGGAGGTCGAAATTCATAGATCCTTATATAGAACATTGTGGATTACAGAAACTGGCATAGGAATTAAATGAAACCAGCCGTTTTAGGTGTAGGGAAGCCAATCAATACTAATTTAAGGTAAGGTTCTAATAAAATGAAGAAGATGCGTATTTGGAAAAAAACGTTATTTTGATAATTACGTTTAATTGTGTGATTTTTGAGCACCCTGTATATAAAATAGCATCGGAAAGCACGTTGCCTCAAAAATAATACTTACTCAAATCTAAGTAAATATTTTGGGCAAAGAATATGAAACTATAATTACGAAAGTTTAGATAAGAAAAATCCCCAGCTCAATGATGATTGGTTTTAGATAGGCCACAAAGTACACCATACCATTTGAAGTTGTAGTCGATGTCCGGTATAATCGGGAGTGGTACCGCTCTGAAAACAATTGCGAATTGTAGATCAGAATCTATTTAACCTAATGTCGAATTTATCAATAAACCCGTTCACTAGAAACTAATGGGTTCACCCTGTAGTAAATCATGATTGCTAAGTAACTCAAATTACTTTTCAAATAAAATCAAATTAATCTGATTTAAGTTTGCACAACGAACACGTTATTCCATATTTATCAATATTAATCATTGAATTAAAATTCAAAGAATTGAATTCAAAAATACTTTTGTTTATGAAACTATAGATCCAAAAAAGTCAATTGTTTTCGGACTCATCGCAGTTCTCGAATTAAACATATAATTCTTCTACAGAGAACTATATACTTGATAATCGTGTTTGTCAGATAGAAAAGTTCATTCAAACCTTTTTCAGAAATATACCAACTATTTCGATTGAGGAGGCCATATACATTTTTACTATTAGTGAAAATGTGAACATCATAGTTTTATATAATTAAAGAATGTTTATCAACTATTCTATTCTCATCTTGACAACCGAGTCATAGTTAAGCTCTCGAATAAACACAGAGATCAATGTTCAACTTAGCAAATTAAGATAACTAGATATAGTTTAAATAATTGTGAAAATGAAATCATGCTGTATTTACATATTCTGGCAACTAGAAAGCAAGTTCACAATTGAAATTTCTCCATTTTTAAGTTGGAAATCACAATTTTCTTAAAAAGAGCGGTTTCGTCTCTTTCATGCATCTCAGAAGAAAAAAATATATATATATATTGGAGTCTTATCCATCAACATAACTTAGATCTATATAAAGTAATAATACCTATGTATAATCTACATAATATTACTTTCTAATAATTCCAAATTAATTAATTTCACTGATTAACTACAAGGTGCGCATTTCTATACCTATGCTTTTTTTCAATATACGGCGCAAACGCTAACTTGATAAATCAGCCGATAAAACAAGTTGGCTGGTGAAATATGGGTAGGTTCAAGCATTATTGTTTTTCGATTTCTTTGAAGTTTTATTGATCTCGTACATCCCAGGATTGTTCAAATTCAATCCCGAAACTACCGGAATTGAAATGCATCTGGGATCCTGGATCCCCTAGTCAGGAGGAACACCGAAATAACTAAATTTTTATTCATTACAAAATTGCTTGTGAAGAAAAATCCGAAAAAATCAGAAATATACAAAGATCTCCTAAAATATTGTGTTGGTTTTTAGCCTCTTGCTTCAAAAGTTTTCAGGATATTCCACACACGATAGTTGTTAGAGTATTCGGGAATGGCCAGGTTTGACCACGTTGAGTTTAAATTGAGATGAATTAAACTAGATGTCAACTAAATATATATACACACACCACACAAATTGTCGCATCACCTGGTATTATGAATTCCACAATCGATTAAGCAGCTCGATCGCAGTTTCTTTATCAACATATGTTTTTGGACATATGAGGGGAAAAAAATCTTATCTATGTAGTAACATTTGTTTCTATATGATCTCAAACACGTCTGAAACAAGAATGAGTTTATTTGACTATCAGTATTCATTCAATTTCTCTTCAGTTTTCACGATAAATTAATGTAAGGTTTCTTGTAGATTTTCGAATCTTTGAATTTATTGTAATGGCTACTGAACATCCTGGACGCTATTTGAGCGATCATGAAGTGGTAAGAATTGTAACACTTCTAGAGATGGGGCGAAGCCAACGTTACGTGGCTAACTTGTTGAATGTTAAACCAAAGCACTATTTCAAGAGCAATTAATCGGTACCACGAAACAGGGGAATATGAAAGAAGGGCCGGACAGAGAAGAAATCGGATAAAAACACCAGTTGATGATCGTTAACTCCGTTTAACTGTACTAAGAGTTCGGCACTGTACGGCTAGAATGCTACAAAATGAACTTGTACTTTCCAGAAATGTGCATATTTCATTGGAAACTGTACGGTACAGCAATGCAATATCCGGCAAACCGAAAACTTCGGAGGGGGCTCAGTAATGGTGTGGGGAGGCATTTATTTCCATGGTCGAACTGAGTTAGTCCTAGTGTATAATGGAAGAATGACAGCGGCTAGATACATCGCA
This sequence comes from Cryptolaemus montrouzieri, assembly GCA_013387265.2. NCBI lineage: Eukaryota > Metazoa > Arthropoda > Insecta > Coleoptera > Coccinellidae > Cryptolaemus > Cryptolaemus montrouzieri. Next base: position 37,630,468 of record JABFTP020000103.1, read on the forward strand.
GATATCCTTGAACCCTATGTTGTACCCTTTGGCCCATTGATTGGCGAAAACTTCATTTATATGCATGATAATGCTCGGCCTCATGCAGCTAGAGTAGTTTCAGAATTTCTGCAAATTGCCGAAATTGATATTTTAAGATGGCCAGCCAGAAGTCCCTACTTGAATCTCATAGAACATGTTTGGGACAACATGGGGTGGCAAATTCAGCAACGTAGGATGCCTTGTAGAACACTCCAACAACTAGAAAATCTGCTTACTGAAATTTGGAACTCAGTGACTCAAAAGTACACCAAAATTTGTTTGAGGGGCTTCCGAGACGTATACTGGCAGCAATTAGGGCCCGGGGAGGAAACACTCGATTTTGAAAATGATTAGTAACCATTCGATGCTAGTTGATTGGTCTCTTCGCGAATATTTGAAGATGGTAGAATTTTTTAATTTTTTTTTAATTTTTAACTCGAAAATTGTTGATATTTTCCATCATAAAGTCATCTCTTTTGAATGATTTCTTGTTATTTTACACTTCTGAAAAATACCAAACAACTCTTGAATGACCAACCTAACGTAAAAGTAGGGTGATGCGACAATTTTTGTGGGGAGTGTATTTAACTAACACTTTACAAAACTGATTTAACAACCGTGCTATAAGTTAACTGTATACTGTATTGCTTGTTTGATGTTGACCTTAAGGGTGCTAGTAGATTAATGTCTGTGTGTACTGAAATATTCTCATATTTTAACATAGGATATTTAGAGAAAGTTGGTCCCTTCCGGTTATAAAATGTACTTAGATAGGGACACTACAGTGAAGAGAAAACTAGATAATTTAACATGTGCTCTAACATTTGCTAGTTGACATAATTCCGTTTCTGGGAAGTTGGTTATGGTTTTACCCATGCTGATTGAAATAAACCTAAACATACTCCCGCCTTTTGAAAGAGTAGCTTTCAAAATAGTACAACTACATATTATGCAATAAATTACAGGATCAGATAAAATAATGAGGAGGATGATTCTTAAAGGCTAAAGATAATAAAGTTTATCACACTTGGGTTCACTTAACTGAAGGATTTATATAGTTTTAGAAAGAGTTTTGTTCATCAATGTCTCTAGGAAACAAACTCAATCGCGACACTGCTTCAGTAAGTTGCCCACTTTTCGTTTTTAACGTCACTACCCTCACTAAACCATCTTTTCCTCGTTGTATTTCTACAATACGTCCAGTTGGCCACTTTAGTGGAGGAACATTATCTTCTCTTATGACTACCAATTGTCCAATGGTTGGTTCATGTCCCTTGGATCATTTCAACTTATTACGTTGTTGTAGTTGATGAAGATGATCTTTGCTCCATCGTTTCCAAAAACGTTTTTCAGTGATTGTATCTTCTGCCACACAGGTAGACGGTTTTCTTGAATCTCTGTTAGATCGTTTGGATCTTCGGAGAGGGGAGTTATCGGACGAGAATTGAGGATTGCTTCTATTTGAGTAAAAATTGTTAGAAGTATAAATTGGCGTTTGCCAAAACACGTTTTAAGTGATATTTAATAGATTTTATCGATGCTTTCCACAGTCCGCCAAAATGGGGAGCGCGTGGAGGTATAAAAAGCCATTGAACGCCCTTTTCGGATAATTCCTTTTCTTTGATGTAACCAGAAATTTCTTTGAAAAGGAGGTGTTTAAGATAAATAAGTGTGTTATTTGCGCCTACAAAATTCTACTCATTGTCCGAATAAAGATCACTTACGTTTCCGCGGCGTCCAAAGAATCGCTTCAGAGCAGCTAAGAAGGAATCTGTGTCAAGATCACTGACATGTTCAATATGGATGGCTTTTGTTACCAAAGCCTCCGGCTCGAAGGACCAATGTCTGAGTATTCGAGAATGGCCAGGTTTGACCACATTAAGTTTAAATTCAGATGAATTAAACTAGATGTCAACTAAATATACATAAATATATATATATATATATATATATATATATATATATATATATATATATATATATATATATATATATATATATATATATATATATATATATATATATATATATATATATATATTTAACCCAATCTCTTACATCTTTGTTTAAATTCAATCCCGAAACTATCGGAATTGAAATACATCTGGGATCCTGGGTTTAAATCCCTAGTCACGAGGAACACCGAAATAATAATAACTATATTTTAATTCATTACAGAAGTGCTTGTGAAGAAAAATCCGAAAAAATCAGAAATATACAAAGGTCCCCTAAAACATTGTATTGGTTTTTAGCCTCTTGCTTCAAAAATTTTCAGGATATTCCACACACGATACTAATATTTACATTTTTTGATATCTCATAGTCAAAATGGAATGCCGCGGCGAAACCCATATGAATTGCGTTCGTTTTTCAAGTACGAGGATGAGCTGAAAAGTTACCGAACTCTACGTGAAGATGGCAGCACTCGTAAATAAAAGCTAATGAATTTTCATTGTTCATCTGTTGACAGTTACTCACCAAAGTGTCAGCCATTTTCGACGCGCAGTTGTTATGGAACAGTCGTTTGAGTGAGTTGATGTGAGTTTTTGTGAAAACGGCAAAATGGAGTATCCAGCAGTTATTAATTATTTGTTTTTGAAAAGAAATACGCCAATCCAAATAAGAAATGAGTTGGATTCTGTGTATGCGAACACTGCGCAATCATTTACCTTAGTGAAATTTTAGGTAGCTTGGTCATAGGAAATTGGGAGATGATGAACGTTCAACAACTACCGACTGTACCATCGCCAAAGTTCACCAAATGGTGCTAGACCGTCGAATTAAAATGGGAAAAACAGGAGAGGTTATGTACATGACAAAAAAACGAGTTCGTCACATATTTAAGATGAATGAACATTTCAAACGCTCTGTAGGCGCAGTTTGGGCGCAATAAATCCGAGTTTTGAAGTTGATTAATTACTGAAGATGAAACTTGGATACACCATTATACGCCAGAAACAAAAATACAGTTCAAACAGTGGACTGCTAAGGGGAACTCGTTCAAAAATAAGCAAAAACAGTTTTTTCGACTGGGAAAGTGATGGCGATTCCATGAGATATTCATGGAGTTATTTCAATAGATTATCTTCAGAAGGAAAAAATGGTTGTATCTTTGTTAGGTCGGAAACTTTTCACTCTTCAGACCTCCCACGTAAATATTGATATTTTGCCATAAGTGGTTCCGTGGAAGCTGATTTGATGTATTTATCCACTAGATCCTTCATATGATAATGAGTCTAATATCTGAACAATAAATAATATGTTTCCATAAAAAGTCAGCTTTTTATTATATTTTATCGTATTATGGGATGAATTCAATTCGCTCAATCATTTTCATCAGATATCTCTCTTTCAATGATTTATAGTTTCAAATACCATTACACCGCAAGAGAAGTGATCGTCCATATATAGTTACTCGGGAAATGCCCGACTAAGAAAATAAATGAGTAGTAAGAATAGTAAATATTCATAGCAGGCCACTACTTTCTTCGCTACTTATTGTAATTGGAAAAATTATGTTATTTAATTGATCTAATAGAAAGTTTATTGCTAACGAGTTTTAAAATTTTAATTACTGACCATGTCTGGGTATTATGTTAGCAAATAAGTTCTATTTAAAAATGGAAGAGTAGGTTAAATAGACGAAATTTCTTGTAATCACTTCTTTAATTTAAAAGCTTCAAAAATTAAAAGTATAGTAGGTCATGTACGATCTTTTTCTGTTATATGGAATGAAATGTGGACGTATCGAAATAAACCTCGATTGGAATTTATTTTTGTACTCTTCTTTCTCCAACAAAAATTTGTTTTACAGGTTTTGTCATGTAACCATTTTAAGATGTTTTGAATATATACTGGGTGATTCACCAGTGGCGCGGTGCTCTGTAGCTCGTACACTCTTGAAGATTTCATTTATTTTTGTTCGAACGGTATTGTATTTAGAAAGTAAAAATCTACTTCAGCAATTTATTCTGAAGTAAACAGGGTGTCCCTATTTTCTATAAAAAAATCTTGAAAGGTTTTTTCAGATTGGAAGAACACTTTCTTGTTGAAGATTCAAGAGCGTTCTAAACTCTGCTATAATTTCTTTATGTAATAAGTTTTTCTTGTGAGAAGTTTCCTCACAATATTTTTTTCCTCAAAAATTCATCAAAATAGGCTCTCACATCTTGATTTAGCATGCTCCTTCGGCCAGAGAGGATGAATACTTTTTTCCTTTCGTTTTCTTCTTGCCCAAGGATAGCTTTATTGATAAATTGAAATAGATTATCCCCATTTTATACAGGAGTGACTCAAAAAATTACTGAATATTGTAATTTTAAAAATATCATATCTTGATTTTTTTCAAATGGAACATCCTGTATTTTATTATTCATGTCAACGCATAAAATATGCTATATTTTTGCCGAAGTAACCTTTTATTTATCTTCGATCATTTTCGAAATATTCGATTGTTTGTAGAAATTTTTGATGAAAATTCTACAAACCGTATCAAACTCATCAACATGCATCATTATTCGCACAGAAGTTTTTCTTTCTGTAATGATTCAAGTAGTAAAATATGAAACCTAAACAAGATAATTCTTTCAACGAATGATAAAATCAAGATGATTGAAACGTCAATCGAGGTATGTGTTGACATTTTTTTTTATTTGTGCCTTCTGTCAGGTGTCCGGACATATCATATTCTGCATTTTACGAAACTTATCAGTGTTTCGTTATTAAACATTGTTGAAGTGAGGTTTGAACCAAATTTTCTGAACTGACTGCCATGAAGTTCTCCAAAGAAGAAATGGTTGTTATGATTTTTGTTCTGGGTGATTGTGATAAAAATTCTTCGTTGGCAAGTAGAGTTTATGCACAAAGGTTTCCTGATAAGAGGCATCCTGATGTAAGATGCTTTGAAAAACTTCTAATTAGATTTATCGAAACGGGTAATATCGCTTACAAAAAACATGAAAAACCAAAAACTGCTGCAGCTGAAGACATCAGCTTTGTTGACAGTGACAGAGGACCCATATAAGAGCCCAAGAGAGATTTCTCAGTCAACAGACATAAGTCAAACTTTCGTCCAGAGAATGTTGAAAGTGAATAAATTTCATGCATATCATGTACAGCTGCACCAGGAATTGACCAATCAAGACTATGGAAATCGAATCAATTTTTGCAATTGGGCAAGTGACAAAGTAGCGGAAAATCCAAATATATTTAGCAGAGTTCTTTTCTCGGACGTGGCAACTTTCCACAAGAATGGGGTTGTTAACAGGCACAACTTTCATCATTACGCCACGAAAAATCCACACCTCATGAGAAAAATAGATCACCAGCATCGTTGGTTCTTGAATGTATGGGCCGCTATAGTAGATGGATATCTAATTGGGCCGCACTTTTTCGACGGACACCTCAATAGTGAAATGTATTTAGATTTTCTGCAATGCAAAATGGATAGGACGTGGTGGTCCTGTTAGATGGCCAGCTAGGTCTCCGGACCTTGCAAGTCTAGATTCTTTCTTGAGGGGTTATATTAAGGGCATCGTTTACCAAATTCCTTCTACAACACAGTTGGATATGATATAGAGAATAGTCGACGCCTTTCATTCAGTTAATCCGCAAATGTTGTCGAGAGTTCAACGTTCTTTCCTCAGAATGATTGAGTTGTGTCTACAAAAAAACGGGCAACATTTCGAACACTCATTGGAATAGTTCAACACCTTGTAGATCATCTCACCAAAAACCAATTTATTACGTATTTCATACACGACTACCTTAAAAAATCTCCATTTCTCTGATCAAGTATAATGATATGTACTAATAAACTCTTCTTTCACAACCTCTGATTTTATTATTTTAGTTTATTTTTTTATTTCAACAACAATATAAATAAATAAATATATATATATATATATATATATATATATATATATATATATATATATATATATATATATATATATATATATATATATATATATATATATATATATATATATATATATATATATATATATATATATATATATATATATATATATATATATATATATATATATATATATATATATATATATATATATATATATATATATATATATATATATATATATATATATATATATATATATATATATATATATATATATATATATATATATATATATATATATATATATATATATATATATATATATATATATATATATATATATATATATATATATATATATATATATATATATATATATATATATATATATATATATATATATATAACATACTTCCACGTATACCTCAAGGAAAAATAGAAATTATAATAGTTTTGCGAAGTTGGCCATGTAAGGCAGATAAAAAAGCAGCTACCAAAAAACAAACTTTTAATCGACATTGCTCGATGACGTTCATCAATTTTTCGAACATCAAAAGAAAATGAAATTAATCTCTTCAAAATAAAGCCTAATCAGTAGCACAAGGTAAACACTATACCTTGAAGGTCAAAGGAGAAATGCAATGTTAGATAACAAGGCGATTCAATTAGAACTTTTGTTTTCTGATAAGTGCACCTTTACATTTAATTATCATATTATTTATTGTTGAAATTGCCGGAAAAATCTTCAATGGCTGAGTGAAAACATATACAATAATCTGAAAAAGTTAATGTTTGGACTGATTGGTCCCTTTTTCATTGATGGCACTTCATCACCAAATCAGCATCTACCAGTACCTCAACCGAATATTTCCAAATATAGCGAGGCAAAAATCGATATACTTGCCAGCAGGATCCCCTGACCTATCGTTATTAGATTATTCTTATGGCTATGTGAAATATTGTGAATAGAGGATAAACTTTTTCTTTAATATGATCCATATGTAATTTTGATTTTTTTTAATGGTTTTCTTTTTCCTTTTCCTAACTATATCGCATGTGCACTCAATTAAAATAGCTTAAGTATGTTCGATGCTCTCATTATGACAGTTCGAAAATTAATTCTTACAGTGACAATTCAGGTAAATTATTTGATGTTTATACATCAAGTTGAAACTTTTGTGTGAATGAAGTATCGTTTGTAATAACAAAGCGACCATGCCGTATGAAAATTTTGAAAAATTCAATATGATGGAATGTTATATTTAAAATAATTAGATGATGGTTTGGATAGTTTTCCTAGGAGGCGACAACCTCATAAAAGTATATTCAATAAATTACGGGAAAACCTCATACAACGTGGCAAGAAAAAAAAATTGAAGTAGTTCATGGACTAAACACAACCATTGAAATGGAAACAGGGGAATCTGAGAGTCTAGCACTCAGTTTTCTCAAGAAAAATGGATATAAACTTTTAAAATGAGAATATCCTTTTTTTGAAACCACAAGATTTACAACGTGGACTCGACTTTTGCAACTGGTTTTCTGGAATCTGAAGAGGATCGGCAGTTTTACTGAGAAATAATTTGGACTGATGAAGATCACATCAGTAGTGATGAAATATTCTATCGTCAAAATGAACATTGTCGGATGTAAACCCACATCGCCATATTAATATCCAACGTCAAGTCCGATATTGGTCCAATATATAGTGTGCATTGAAAGATAATCGCGTACTAGCGTATTTGATTTTTTATGAAAATCTTCGAATGGAATTATGTCATGAAATTGTAAAAAACAACATTATCGATGGAAATATTGATGAGGTGTTACTTGCTAAATTTTCATCATGATGGAGCACTATTTTTACATAACTTCAAAAACAACCAAGATATTGGCACCTCACTGATTTCGAAAATTTTTGATTTCCGAATAATTCGAAAACGAAAAAACCTGCAATGAATTTCTCACGAAAAAAAAGGGGGGTGTAATTTTCCTCTGATCACAATATTTCACGCAGCTGCAGTACTAAAACATCGAAATCTGTCAATCTGTGATTAAAATGTCTAAAAGAATCCAAATTAAATAATATACTCATAGGGTGTCTCATTCAACACATATAATATTGATCATGCTCCATGACATATCCTGCATAGAAAGTTTCAAAAATATGCACAAATAGAAATACCAACCGAATTGTTCGACGGTTTCCGTCCAACACGTCTCCATTTAAAAATTTAAACTATATGTGTATAATGGTTGAAATTATTAACAAGTATATGGATTATTATCGAAAATGTGATAACTGGAAAAAAATAAACAGAATGTTCTTCTTACTTTTTGTATCTGAAGAATAATAGCAACAGAAGCAATAGAACCTAACTTTGAAGATAGATATCTTCATGTGAACTGTCCCTTCGAAAATCATACTGGAAGTATAGGAGACTGAAGTAGTAGAAAAAAAGGTTCTGATATTTTATGCGAAAATCTGGATGAATAAATTCATAGAATATTCGAAAATAAAGCCGATTTCTCATCGTCCTCGTCAAATATGTGAAAGATATCTCTCGCTTATCAGGACGAATGAAAGAAGAAGAATTTCAGCAATTCAAGTTTAGTTTATATAGTCCATTTTTCGCTTTGAAATATTCTCGGTTAAAATTGTCACAAGCAATTTTGTTCAATTTCTGGCGTGAACGATTGGAAATGCAATTTTCTTGGAGAAAAAAAGTAATTTTTGCAGAGAACACATACATTTTTCGGTAGAGTAAATATAAAAGGATATGAAAGTAATTAATTTCACGAAAATTCTCTCTAAAGATACGTTTTCGATCAACTCGAAGGTGGAACTTGCTTAGCCTTCTTTCCAAGACCGAGAAACGTTTTCTTTTTGACGTTTTCGGACGGAATAGAATTTCAAAATGATTGTGTGCTACCGAAAAGAAGTATTTTGTTATAAGCCAGTATTTTTTCCTATATTTTGTGTCATATGAAATTGAGTTTGTACCTTCTACTAATATACAGTGTGTTCCAACGAAAATTTGACCCCCCCTATAACTCCGAAATGAGTAACATTAGCGAAAAACACCAAGACACGTCGATTTTTGTTTCGAGGGGGAGCATTTTTCGAAATAATTCGAAACTTGTCAGATCAACCCCTACCCCAGCAACCCTAATTTCGAAATTCATCATAGGGAATAAGGGTCGAGTGGCACCTTACTGTAAAGGTCTGTCAATTCTCCATTCTGATTTGTCATTTTAGAATTTTAAATTAACATACAGGGTGTCCCAACCGAGGGTAAAGTTGAATCCTGCAAATCCCAAATACTAAATGAAATCGATTTATTTTGGCATAATGCAAGCGCAGGTTTATACTCGGTCTAGAAAAACGACCTACACTTGTGAATTTGGAGTTGGTGCAATCAACCCCCTATTTCCAGCATCCCCAACTCAAAAATCATTCGATCGAAAATAGGTCAAGTGGCACCTCGTTGGAAAGGTATTTCAATTTTCTCTTCGAATTTGGTATTTTCGAAATTCAGAATCAGCATACAGGGTGTCCCGGAGCAGGAACACTGAAAACCCAAATAACTTTTTGAAACTGGTTCATTTCGGTATAATACGAGAACATGTTTATGTTTGATTCGAGAATAAGACTCTCTTGCGTGAATATGGAATTTTTGCAATCAATCTCTTCCATTCAGCATCCCCAACTCAAAAAATCATACAAGTGATTACAGGTTGAGTGGCAAAGTTCCAGAAAGATTTTTCTTTCTGAATCACTGAGGCATTGGTTTCAGTTTGGCAATCGAGGTTTTCTGGCGTGAGGATCAGGATGAGGGGATGATGGAGAAACTGATTGGATGCTCATCTAAACAGGAAAACGAGATTTATTGAACTTGTATTCAATTGAAAACGAAAAACCAACTTGATTATTACAACAATTGTTCAAAATGACCTCCGCCCACCTCCATACAGTTATACAGACGATTTTCGAACTCTCTTCTCACATTAGCGAAAACTTCAGGAGTCAAAAGTCGGCATTCTGTGATAATCCTCATCCGCAGCTCCTCCAGGTTTTCTGGTCTTGTGGTATAAACTTTAGATTTTAGATGGCCCCACAAAAAAAAATCTAGGGGATTTAAATCTGGTGACCTGGCTGGCCACTCAACAGGTCCTCTTCTACCAATCCACCTTCCTGGGAAATTTTCGTCTAAATATTGGCGCACCCGAGCATCATAATGCGGAGGAGCACCGTCTTGTTGAAAACGCATTTCGTCCTCAGAAAGAGTTGGATCGTTCTGTAAAATTTCTGTCAATCTAGGATGTATGTGTTCCTCTAACAACTGTAGGTAGCCATTTCCATTCAGATTACCCTCAATAAAGAAAGGCCCAACTAGATGATTGCCAAAATTCCTGGCCAAACGTTCAACTTCTGAGGCCTTTGCGTGTGGGCCTCTCTAAACCAATGATGATTCTGTGTGTCCCAATATCGACAATTATGTCTATTCACTTCACCACTGAGCATAAAGGTGCTTTCATCAGAAAAACAGATGTTATTCAGAAAATTTGGATTAGCGTTTAGGTTTTCACTTAGATTTTCACAAAACTATAAACGACGATCTGGATCATCTTCGTTTATTTCATGCACTAATTTTACGTTGTAGGGTGAAATTTGTGATGTTTCACGATTCTATGGACAGTTGTAGCTGATACACCAGTCAGGCGAGATAGTTTTCTGATCGAAGTAGTATTCTCCATTTGTAGATGACCCACTACTGCCACTTCCGTTGCCTCATTTGTGACAGGACATGCCACTTCATGTTTTTGTTTGCCACCGAACCCGTAGCTAGGAATTTGTCAACCAAATATTTAACGTACTGGTGACTGACTCCCCTTTCTCTTTCAGGATGGTTCCTATCGAATATCCTTGCCGTTTCTTTGGCACAACTGTTATTTCGAAAATACGTCGATACAATTTCGACCCTTTCCTCAGTGGAATAAACCATTTTCAGATTAATTTCAACTGACGAACAACAACAATAATGAGGAACTGATCTGAATAATAATAATATTTCATTGCAAAAATGAGAAATAACAGATGACTGCACGCCAGATGGAAATGAAAAAAATGTGAACATTTTCAATGCAGAAATCAGCTTTATTTCTTCGTGATTGATGCTCAACACATCGTACCCCAATACTTTTAACAGTTTCGAATTAATTTTAGTTGATAATTTCAAATGACGATATTGAATTTTTCGAAAGCGACATCCTGTATGGAGAGCCGAACTGAATGAAATGCTTTAATCATTCTGGAATTCAAAAAACCTTTCTGAAGATATGCCACTTGAATTATTTGTATGATTTTCAAGTTGGGGATGCTGAATGGAACGGGTTGATTGCAAAAATTCTATAACCACACAAGAAAGTCCTATTCTCGGATCAAACATGTTCTCGTATACCGAAATGAACCAGTTTCAAAAAGTTATTTGGATTTTCAATGTTCCTGCTTCGGGACACCCTGTATGATGATTCTGAATTTCGAAAATACCAAATTCGAAGAGAAATTGCAGTACCTTTCCAACGAGGTGCCACTTGACCTATTATCGATCGAATGATTTTTGAGTTGGGGATGCTGGAAATAGGGGGTCGATTGCACCAACTCCAAATTCACAAGTGTAGGTCGTTTTTCTAGACCGAGCATAAACCTGCGCTTGCATTATGCCAAAATAAATCTATTTCATTTAGTATTTGGGATTTCCAGGAATTCAACTTCACCCTTGGTTGGGACACCCTGTATGTTAATTTAAAATTGTAAAAATGACAAATCAAGGTGGAGAATTGACAGACCTTTTCAGTAAGGTGCCACTCGACCCTTATTCCCTATGATGAATTTCAAAGTTAGGGTTGCTGGGGGTAGGGGGTTGATCTGAGAAGTTTCGAATTATTTCGAAATATGCTCCCCCTCGAAACAAAAATCGACGTGTCTTGGTGTTTTTCGCTAATGTTACTCATTTCGGAGTTATAGGGGGGTCAAATTTTCGTTGGAACACACTGTATTATCCGGCCACATCATTGTGACTAACATTTTATCATTAGTTCAACAATTCAAAAGAATTCCGATAATACAGTGACAAATTCTCATTTTGTTTGTCAAGAAGAGATCGAGAAATGAAGATAAATGTCCACAAGAGTTTAAGACAAAGAAATTGAACGTAAAATCAAATCACAATAAACTTGTTTGAAATATTTTTCCGAAACATAAAACATTCTTCTTGAGTGTATATATAGTTATTCAGAAAACTATCAATGTTAACTTACCCGACATTTTTTCGTTTTTTGGTTAATACTAGACTTTCCGTCAATCAGGATATTATCGTTGATGAAAGTTACATCACAAGGACTAGGTGGAGCTTGAAAACACCTCATAATTTCCTGATCCTCATCTGTAAAGGATTCGTCGAGCGATGCCCCTGGTAGAAGAATGATTCCACCTTCTCCAACCTGAAAAAAAATCAATGTTAGTTTTTCACTGTATTGAAAAAATGAACATATCAACAATATTCCATATTTTATAATAAATATATTCACTAAGTAATCCCGCGTTAACCTGCAAGTTATTGAGGTAAGAATCACATGAGGCTTTCAACAAGAGTAAAAAACCTCAGTGCTGGAATATCAATGAAAAAACTTACATAATGCATGAAAGAACTACAGAAAGCGAAATTAATATCCTGCTAAAACTTCTGAGAAAAATTCAACAGCTTTTCGGAAATGGTGAGCATAACAGTTGATATAGAGAGAATAATCAAGTCCATCAATGATAAGACAGATGCATTATGAACTCCTTCAGCGTAACGTTACAATTACTCTTGCAAACTCATATTCTTTGTTGCGAGGAAGTATTAAGCGAGGAGGAAACTAACCTCCAAGACAACCAATTCGTTACAGTGTGTATATCAACAGTGAGGGCATCTCTACAGGGAGTAGTTCTGTCCCCGCTGCTTTGATCTAATCGTCGCTGATATATCACTCCTCAATAATAAAGGAATCTATATATGTATAGGATGCATATGTATATAATCAATAAACTCATAGTTTTCTTGTCTGTCTGAAGGAAAAAACTAGAATCCTCATACTAGTCGAAACTTCATTGCAACAAGAAGCCTATCTTGAAATAAGCATGTATAACAGATGACCACAAGGCGAAGAACAGAAGCTCCATGGAACTCAATGCAACTGGTGTGTCGAATTATGAGTCTCCACTCAAAATTAACCACTAAACCTAGATTCAAATTGTGAAAGCAATCATCTTATGTGGAACCATAGCAGTTACCAGGTGGTGATGATCTAGGATAGTAAACTTAGGGTCGATTGTTCAGGCATTGGCCATCGTATAATTATGAGACGCTGGAAGTATCTTGGGTGAAAAAACATGATGACAAATCGTCTCTTGGAACATGTATCTTTATGTCTTCTATTCAAATGTGCCCCACCATAAGCGAAATCTGGTACAAAAGCATATAATCATAACATTAGAGCATTGGTCCTTTTTAATCCTCTGTTGAACTACTTCAAACCTAATATATATCTACATATGAAGATTTATTAATTGTTCCGGATCTTTCACCTGCGAGGAAAATGTATATTCATGATATGATTCGTTCGCCATAATTCTTGTCTGGATGCTCGTAATACTAGGTAGAAAGTTATGATCATTTCGACATAAAAATAGCAGAAATAATCGCAATTATGCATTATTCGGTCTATTTGGTATTATGCTGGAATATGGATTCGCTGAGGCGTGAATCCTCGGAGAATTGTCAAATAGCCACAGCGAAGCCACAGTGATGAATTTGTTGTTTCGAAAAGTGAAAGTTACCGACCGTTTCATAAATAGATTGTTTCGACCGTTTAACAGTTTCATGATCATCGGAAGTGAATTGGTAGAACACAAAAAATTATCTTTTCAATGGACAGTGTACTAAGTGTTCATTCTGAGATAGGAGCTTGTTGATATAAAGAGGATTTCTTATATTATTGATAATTTCATAGGAAATGTTACTTCTAGATAAATTGTGCGAAGCCATTCTACGGAAAGGCCTTTTCTCTTTTGACAATTTCATAGACAGTTGAACCTTGTTGCAAAGTTCGCATTATACAGGGTGTCGCATAGGAAACGTTACTTCTAGATACACTGCGCGAAGAATGAATGAAATATTTCTTGCTCTAACACCTACGGAATAGCCTTTTCTCTTTTAATATTAATTAGTTGGGAATCCATATCCATTCACAGGAGAATTAACTTGGTTGGATATTTGTCGATGCACCTGCCTGTCTAATTCCAAGTTTATGATCAATCAATAATATGAAATGAACATGTGACACAAGTGATCTAAACGTACTTATTTTCTAACGAAGAAGTGAAATATTACTCTCTAAAGGATCTAAGTTCAAATTCTTGAAATGTTTTGGTTTCGAGCGAAAAGGATCTAAGTACCTTGCCTAATAACATATTAAGGAACTAAGGAGCCATTTTACTTCCAGTGTATTAGACATTAGTTCATATATAGCCCTAGCTGTATGTGCCAAGATACTTTTAAATCTACAGGATACATGTAACAAATTAAGTGAGTGTTTAGTGCGCTCCATTGCGCTCCAATATTCCATTATAAATTTACTTGTTGCTGACGGTAGTAAAATAAGGAAAAGAAGATGAGAAATTGCTATTAATGAAAGAAAAAGGTAGATACTAGTGGTTACAAAATCAGTTCTGCACAGAATCGTCGCCAAATTAGTGTTTATAACACAGTCCCAAATGGTAAGGGGTAAGTATATCGCCCAGGTTTTGCCAATATCTTTGGCTATAAGAAGATTGTAGACAAAAAAGGTAGGGAGCAGTATTCATCAAGACAAACGGGGGCAAGCAAATACACCTAGGAAATTCATCAGTGATATCAAAGAACATGTGATAGAATATACAGGGATATCTACCGGGACCGTCCATTAAAAACTTTTTGAGTTCCAATTACAATATCAAGCTGAAATTTTATACGCGGCTATAACTAGTGGAATATTTTCGAAGTGATACCATTTCTGGTTATACCGGAAGTGGGTCATCACTTTGTTATTTCAAATGGCAATCTACCTTTTTTATTATACATCTAGAACCGACATTTGAGCAAGGCCCAACCAAGTTGTTGGCACTTTCTGTCAAAACTTTTGACAGATTTAATTACTTTTGTTATAAACTCGATTTTTGAGGAACATTTAAAAAAATTGTAGCTCCAGATCTTTTGCACTACAGACACAATTTTTGCTTGGGTGGATAGAAGAAGGATCAAGGAATTTTTTGAGCAGTCTACACATGTCAAATGTTTATTGCGTTGTTTTTGTATGATTTTTTTCAATCTGGCCTTATTCAAACAGCAATAACTTAATTTTTTCTAATGGCACGTGCCAATTTTGATATCGCCATCAGATGAAGCGTCAAATTTCAGATGGAATTGTATCAGCATGTACTATACCCATCTCTTATAGTTCCGAAATAATTTGGGAATATATTGAATTTTGATGATTTTGCAAGAACTAACAGAGAATGCTTTGAAATATTTGAATAAAGTAGCTGAACTGGCTACGCTCACCTGACAGTTGCCTAAAATTAATGTACTTGTCACTTCGTTCATTCGAATTTGATATTTCAACAATAATTGTTGGTAGTTTGAAGTGAAAATTACACTCGCATGAAACAAAAACTGTTTTGCCTCCCAGCATAATGCCACCCCAAAACATCACACTGCCCCCTTGGTATTTCGTAATTTGTCTTGATGCCCGGAGTCTAGCTTATCTTCCACGACCCCTTAAAACCCGAATCCAGCAGTCATCTGATCGAACACCGATTCTGGTCTCATCCAAAACAAGAACATTTCGCCAATTCTGAATATTCCAATTTTGGTGCTCGATACACAAGTCGACTGATACACTGATGCCTGTTGCTTCCAGAAATTGACTTTGGAGTATGGAGTGCGACGCACTAGGGTGTCTTTTTGCAATTTGGCACAAAAAGCGGTCTTGTTCTTCAGAAGTGATCTTCCTACGACTTCTTCTAGGCATATTTGTTGAGATTGTAACTCCACGTATCGGGCGTAGGTTTTTGAAATCACCTCCTGTGATACCCCCATTGTGGCTGCTATATTCCCCTGTATCACCCCTTCTTCAACGAGAGCAATTATTAGCCCCTTCTGCACATCGGACAATCCAACGTAAGGCATTTTCAATTATGATAATAGGCTTTTTTAAATTTTGAAATTCACAGTTTCAAATCTCAGTGACGACTGAGTACAATATCCCGAACATGTGGTGATAATTCAACATTTCTTATCATACTATCCAGTTTTTTTACAACAAAAAATTTCATTCTTCACAAGTAGTCAAAGACCCATGGTTAAAACAGTCAATAATGTCAAATACCGAGTGATTCCATATAAATTTGGTTGTGTGTAGGTCTTACGAACAGAATTTGGAACTCCATCAAAGGAAATCAGAAGAAGCACGGCAACAGCTAAATGTTGACGCAGTGAATACGCAACAGCCAGGTAGTGAGATCTCGGTGATATTGATTGATTTGGAAAACGTTATTTTTACACCTACTCTCACACATAGCGATATGTTTGATAGCCGTCAGCTGTCAAATTATAATCTGGGATTACATATTGCAGACACCAACACTGCGATTATGTGTTTGTGGAGCGATTCTATAAGCAGAAGAGGGGAAAATGAAATTGGGTTCAGATCATTGAAAGACTTCTGCATCATAATAAGTTCGCAATAAACAAAGAGAACATACGAAGTATGTTAATTAAGTTCGCGGAAGTTGGCAATGCATCGTTAGCATTGCATCGTTAGCATTGATTTCATTCGAAACAGAATTCATTTCTCCATCAACCTGTGTAAGTTTCGCGTTGATCGGTTATACACTTCGTGTTTTGATGTCCTTTGAACATCGACCTGTTTTGACCCACCGTCGCGAAGATGAGTGGTAAAATAACTGAGCAAAGAATAGTGATTCAATTCTTGGTGAAACGCGGCGAAACTTCCGTGGAAATTATGAAACAGTTAACCAGCGTGTATAAGGAAGATTGTCTGTAAAAGTCAGCTGTCTACGATTGGGCAAAACGGTTCCGAAGCGGCAGAGAGTCCGTGGAGGATGATCCGCGTGAGGGCGCTCCCTCCAACTCTCGAAACGCACAAAACCTCGATCGGCTGCGCTCGCGAGTGCTCGGAGACCATCGGGTAAGCCCTAGAATATTCGAAGACGAGTTGAGCATCAACAAGAAGACGATCCGGCAGATGCTATACGAAGATTTAGGGATGCGTAAGCTGTGTGCGAAAATGGTTCCCAAAGTGCTCACAGTTGATCAGGAAGAGCTCCAATTGTCCATGTGTCCATTGTCTGGTGACGAGTCGTGGGTGTTCGAATACGACCCTGAGACCAAAAGGCAGAGAATGCAGTGGGTGGAGAAGGGGGTAAGCGTCCCACGAAAGCCAGAATGTCAAAATCGAAAGTGAAATCTTTACTCATCGCATTTTTCGATATTATTGAGTTGTATACCACGAATACATTCCAGCAGGTTAGGCAGGCAGTATTCTACATTGAAGTTTTGAAACATCTGAAGGCCCGTGTGTTTCGTGTACGACCCGTATTGGGGAAGCGCGGATGGGCGCTTCATCATGACAATGCTCAGGCCCATTCGTCATTCGCAGTTTGTGGTTTTTTAACAAAAAACGGCCTTCCAACACTTCTATAACCCCCCTAAAGTCCAGATCTGGCCTCTGTGACTTCTATGTGTTCCCGCAGTTGAAGTCGTACCTCAAAGGAAACAGATATGACGGAATTTCGGGAGTCCAAAGCATCACGACGACGGTTCTGAGGGACCTATCTTCGGACCGTCCGGGTACTTTTCGCGAACTTAATTGATATACCTCGTATGTAGCGACAACGGCATAGGACAAAATAAAACTCGTATGTTGCTTATGGTTTTTATATATTTGGTAGCTATTGGTGAATTTTATCAAGTTGAGCAGAAGTTTCTCTTCAGTGAACACTACCTTTAATGCGACAGGGATTTTGCCTAAATTGAGAAACGTAAACGATTGTGCAAGTTGTATGTATCAGAAGATATAGAGAAGATGATTAAAGATGCCCGCAGTAACATTAATTTGATTTCTTGCAGTTGATTTCAAGAATCTTCTAAAGTTTGATGAATTTAACACAACTTGAGAAATCACAAGCCTCCTGGATATAGATTTAAAAGAAACGACCTGGAATTAGTGAACGTAAAGAAGATTTTCAACGAGTTTGAAGATTTGCAGACCACTGTTGTAAAGGTAAAGAAAAGCAAAACAAATAGATGATATCAAAGATTATGATATTCCAGAGCTCCAGTGCTGAAATCGAATAACTCAAACGAAACTTAAAAATTTTAAAGGCATGCTTGCATATCTACCACTCCAGTACTACAGATCTATGAAAATTCAATTAGAGAAACATCAAAACAAATAGAATAAATATTCATTTTGAATATTACCTTTAATGGCACTTCTTTTACTAAATTATTTTTTCAGAGATTAGAATTATGTTTTTAGTCTAGTTTACCTCATGAACTTTTATATATGTTGCTTTGGTTGAATAATAAATATTCAACTACAGAAAACATGGTTGATTCTCTATTTATATTGTTCTAATTGTTTAGTTAGTTTTGAACTTTAGAATTCATACTCTTCGAACGTCTTCCTTCGACTAAACTGCTTTGGTTTCAAAATACTAAACTCCATGAGAATAATAGTTATAAATACGATTACTGTAACATGATATCTGAAATAACACCAAATGATTTCTGATTCATGGATATTACTGTAATAAAGAATGACGACAGTGAAACTGAAATGAATAAATGATGAAGTGATAAAAATTGTAAAAGAAGTTGAATAATTGACTGTGGGAAGGTTAATGACATAAACATAAACACAATGCTCATTACATTTAAGATGTGACCTGATTATTGCATATTATTGAAGATTTCTAACGACGACGTGACTATTTATTTTCGATCGAAAATTTTCAGGGCTTTTAAATCGCCTACATTATTTTCATAATTAATTACTTTTAATTTTGGTTTCAAAATCTAACTGTATGAAACGATTGAACATCATTAAGACACTATCACTCTACGAATGGGCGCAGAAGAACAAACACTTTGCCATGTATATAGGTCATACGTTCCAAGTTAGATTATGGATCATTTATTTATTCAACTGCTAGCTATTCACTTTTGAAATCCCTGAATACAATACAGAATACTGCCCTGCGTTACTGTGTAGGTGCATTCAGAACCAGTCCTGCCACAATTCTATGCTGTGAAGCGAATAAACCCCCCTATGGCTCAGACGAAAACAACTCCTACTATCCTACTCATCAAATGTATTTTTAAATGTACATAACCCTGTCCACAAACTCTTCACATACCCAGTATTGCGCCCAGATGATAATAACACACTGAAACCAAGATCTGTCAAATCAGTATTTCAAGCATTATATCCTTACAAAGAAGACAACTATCTATCAAAAATTGGCACCATAAGACTCTCAGTTATGTCACCATGGACCAAAATCTTACCTAACATCAACACAACACTCTGTAAGCTTCACAATTCCAAGGTCCTGACGAAAATGAACATGGAGTGGGCTCAGCAGTCACTAGCCTGGACAGTGCTGTACAAAAAGACCTGCTGAATAAAACAACCAGCGTGCACACGGGCGAGCTTTTTGCAATTCTACAAACACTCAAAACTGTCACACCCGAAACCAAGATTGTAGCAATATGCACCGACTCAAAGGCATCCATCGACTCTATGAAAAATTTTTACACGAAACATATACTAGTTCAACAAATACATGAAATTATCAATGACGTTGCAAGACACAACACTAAAACTACACTCATCTGGACACCATCCCACGTCGGAATAACTGGCAACGAGAGGACAGACGAGGATGCGAAAGAAGCGTCTATGTCCCAAATACCCCGCGTAGACTTACACATAGTTGATGAGGTAAAAAGAAGAACAAAAAAATAATCACGAAAACATGGCAAGAAACTTGGAACACGGAACAAAACAAACTCAGAGAAATCCAGCCAACCCAACCTTCAATCAAACTACCCAACATGTCAAGAGAAGATAAAGTAAAAATCAGAAGATTGAGAATAGGCCACACGAAATCCACTCATGAGTACCTACTAACGAATTAACCGCCCCCTCGATGCAGATCATGTTCTTACACCATTTTTACTGTCGAGCACATCATTGCCCTATGTACTCTGAAAACAGAGAACAGCACAACGTCTGAGGAACGATAGGTACAATACTCAGCAACACCCGAGATCTGAAGAATACACTGGACTACCTCAAAGATATACTACTAAACCATAGGGCAACGGCCCTAAAAGTATTTATCAACTGATAAAAATGACAACTGCAGCAATATAATACGAGGTATTCTAATAAAATTGGCAATAGAAGGTTAATAGATAATGCAGCCTCACCGTATTGGATATATATATGAATATTGAAGGGTTTTTGCGAGATTATACTTCAAAATTGGCAAGCAAGAACAAGGAAGTGATTATGTTTCAGGAGACTCACACTGCGACGGAAGAACATCTCCGCGAAAGAGGAAATATCGCAGGTTATGTACTTTTTGATTATCTCCTTAGTCCTTTTTATGGCCTTGTTTGTTATGTAAAATT
Source organism: Cryptolaemus montrouzieri (assembly GCA_013387265.2). NCBI lineage: Eukaryota > Metazoa > Arthropoda > Insecta > Coleoptera > Coccinellidae > Cryptolaemus > Cryptolaemus montrouzieri. The sequence goes on from JABFTP020000103.1 coordinate 37,651,159, forward strand.
TTTCTTAAATTCAAATGTGTTTAAACATATAAGAGTCAGGTATGATTGCTGAAATATTTTTCTACTGGTTTTTTTTTCCATTGTTACAGATTTCTGTCCCAAACTCCCTTCCTTTCACCCTTGTCTTCGTCTGGAAATCATGGAGTGCAGGATGAGAATTGAAACTGCTAAGCAGAAAAATCTTTGATACTCTTTATGTACACACGACACTAACACAACATAAACAGACAAGCCATTACTAGTGCAATAGCGACAGGGAAACGAGTTTATCCTCAGGAATCATATGCAAGAGAGTATGGTTCCCCTGTTACACCTTTCTGAGCTCACACTAGTGTTTTTCTGACACACACCAAAATCATAGATACAAGCATTTATTGAAACTACAATTATTCGAATTTTGTAAATCCCCCAAAAGAATATAATATATATATATATATATATATATATATATATATATATATATATATATATATATATATATGAAAAATAGGAATATTTCTGAAAATTCCACTCATGTGTCAAAATGCACCTTTAAGAACACAGAAATTCGAGTTTGACATCGGATAAATTGCATAAAAATAGGAAGGAAGGTAGGATATTAGTGGATAAATTTGCCCATAGAGAATCCTTGCGTTTCCATAGCAACGCAACATTCACAACGAATAGCACGGTTTCAAAACTGTAAAGAACAGCCATTTTAGTACCTGTTGTAAAGTTTCTACCGATATAAATTAAAATGTATCGTTTTGGAAGCACCAGTGAAGCAGAAATAAATTGTTCTATACAGAATGCTATCCCCAAAAATACAAGAAAAACGCACAGCTCGATTTGGAATCAATTCTACGTATTCTGCAAGGAACGAACGTTCGATTAGGATAAAATTCTTATGGGCTGGGGTTTCAATATGAAACAAATGAATGGACAAGATTACAAAGAATACGTTGTCAAAACAAGGTGAAACACAACTGTGAAAACGATGCAGAATATGTATTTCGAAAAAGTCAACATGAGTTTCAACCCCTTTACCGATTCAGCATTTAGAAAGACTCGTGAATCTCGCAATTCTAAAAGGAAGAAGTTACAAGGGGATGTGGAAAAGCGCAACGAAAGTTCCGTTATATTAACAAGAATAGAAATTGATAGCATGGCTCTGTACTGGGACGAAAATGCCCCGATAGGTTTGTTGAAAAAATATTTCCATATTGTTGCTTATGAATTAGCATGGCGTGGCGGTGAAGCAGCAACTTGCAAGGTACAGTTTTTCAAAGAATAAAAATTTAATAACGGAGAATTGACTGGTTGTATTGAATATAACCCAGTATTCTCGAGAACTTGCCAAGGCGGCTCAAAAAATGTTGAGATAATAAATGGCTAGTAAAAAATAGGGAAAACCCAGATTTATGTCCTGTGAGATTGTTTCATAAGATATTGTCGAAAAGACCCGATCATATTACAAGTGATAGATTATTTTTGGCTCCCAACCAATTTTGGAAAAACAGTACTTCTAAGGGATGGTACAAAAATATGCCTTTGGCAATAAATGAAATATCAAAATGGACAAAAATTTCAGCAGAAAAAGTTGCACTGAAGACGAAAAATAAAAAGATCACAAATCATTCTCATAAATCCAGTGCTGTTTCGAACCTATCTGAGGCAGGTATCAGTGAACAAGAATTTATCAAACTAACACTGTACGGCAAGCTCTATTAAGCCCTACTTGCAACTGAACAATGAGCATCATTTGAATCTTGTTCCAGATCTTCGAAAAACTTCTTCAAATGCTGAATCTTCCATAATTCCTCAAGCATCGTCCCATATAGAATCGACCCCGAGTGAAAAAATTGTTTATAGTAATTGCATTTTCAATAACTGCTCATTCCAATAATAACTAAACATGTTTGTGATGAATGCTTTGTGATTTTCTCGTTGAGTTTGTGTGCATTTCTCAATAAAGTTCATTTTGTCATTCGCGGAATGTTTCTAAGCTCGTTTTCTCATACTTACTTTTCGGTAATTCAACTCGACCTGCTCGACAAAATCTTTTTTTTTGTCGCCCAGTTCTCGTTAAATTGTATGCTTGAAACCCTCCGGTACCACAACTACCACCAAGTTCTTTAAAATGTGCGTGAAGACGCTTTGCCTTCTGCCGGATAATTGGACCACTCAAGGGCACTTTTTATGGTTACATCTTCGATCCATAATACCAACGCCATTTCCATTCTTTTCATTGCTGGATCACGAACAATTTTCGCTAACAGCGAAGTCGAAGCTACAGACGACCTCATTTTATCTTCGGATTCTTTCTATTGATCGTACGGTTGATTGGTTAAATGTTACGAACATATTTGAGGGTCTCAGCTTCGTCATACGACTCAAGAAATTGAAATCTCCATAACAAGAACTGATGTAGAGCTTCATTGCCGATTCGAAAATTATAAAAAACTATCAAATCAATAGACGTAAGTGTTCAAGGAATTCTTCACAAAAACCAAAAGACATGGTCGTACAGAGAAAAAAATTCTAGAAATGAAACATTTTTTCAGTGGATCCCTGATTATGGTCTTCACAAGTCCAAACATTCTAAAAATGAAGAATCTGAAACTTGTGCTTCATCTGTAGTTAAAAACCGAAAGGGTTTTTTTAATACATATAAGCTTATCGTGAATTTGAAGGAATATTCATCTGAATTCAGACATTCAGGACCTCAACACAGCGTCATCGATTGGATACTTACCCAATACAGATACTAATTGAAGGATTGAAGCGATAAACTAGCTAACACCACCATCGGCTACAAACTTATGGAATTAACAGATAATTATCTGAATTCGTTGATATATTAACCAATGCTATTAATGTGAACTGCCCCTTTGTTACTATAAATGTTGGCAAAAAGAACAGTAGGCAGTGGGATAACCACTGTTTCACATGGCTATGTGAAAAAGACAGATGATGACGTAAGTATTCGGAAACGAACATAGAATATCCGGCCAAATCTGAGCTCTTGTGGTATTTCTTACGAATATCAAAGGATAAATAAACGATTTAAAATATCAAAATAAATTGAAAAAAAGAATCGAGAATAAATCGAGTAAGAGTGACAATGTTGAAGAGAAATTTTATGTGAAGAAATTAATTACGATCGGTTATTTCATTCAATCCCAAATAGCAGCATAAATTAATGATGACTGTTAATGAAAATTAGTTTCGTTCAGATACGACGACAAAGATTCACAATCGAGCATTGAGCGGCCTTTTATCTTTTAGTACCGATCCAAATACTGCGTGAAACGATGGCCTCTATTTTTGTGGATGGTTTATTGTGAAATTCCAAGCATTATATTTGATTGATTAGTGAAAAAAATTTCTGTGGCTTTTTCTTTTACAGTTAGTGTCAGTGTAACCAATTCATTTACATTTGTCCGTCTTCTAACAGTTAGAGGAAGTTCGAAACGTACATTAAAAAAAAATCATCTAATCTCTAACCTCGAATGTGAAGGTGCAAGAATAATTAGAAAAACGCCGCAACAAGGTTGGCACTTCCTCCATTATTCATCGTGTAATTTCTCGCCGAATTTTCACGGAAAAGAAGCGTTCTTCACTTAAGTGTCATTAAATAAATGATTTTGTTTAGCGGTACCAACAACGGAACTAATTATTATCCACTTTACAACACGCGTTGGATGTTTTCACCAAACGAATTGACTTGAATTTAAACAATGAGAATTTTGTCATGTGATCTATATAGGAAGAATTGGCTGAGGTGTTATTTTGAATCCCCTTATGTTGATTGTATAATTGACTTTTCATGTCAATTAAGATTTCGAATTTTTATATTTGAAGATTAAATTGCGAAGGAGAATTGAAGGGTTATATTTATATAATTTAGGAAATGAAACTAAACACCACAATTAAGTCTAGGGAGTATCCATATATCGGTTGATAAACAATGACTGAGGGTATCATGGTTTATGAAACAAAAACTAGCAACAATTCATTTTCAATTGATTTCATTGTCATTGGTATGTTCCATGCTGCTATGGTTCTTGAAAGTAGTTTGAGTGTTATCAATCGGTTGTAGTGTCTTTTCTATCTGATGGCATGACCGAAATTCTGGTCATTCCATATCAACCCGGCGTCATGGGAGCTGGGTCAAAATTACCCGCACTTTTGTAGTTCGCTTGTAATTTTACAACGACGCGCGCGACGTTGCCGCTCTTCGCAGTAGCTGGAGTTGTCGAGTCCCTCTACACGTTTATCCCGCGAAATCAGTTTGGCAAGGGCCGCGTTGAGAGTTACAAGTGTTGTCACGGGAAAAAGGTAAATATGACCCATGCCTGTATTCAGTGTAACTGTTTTAAGCCATGTATTTCAATTACTGTTTACATGATTTATTGTTGTTTATGATGCTTTGTATTAGTGTTACTACATTGTTTTGAGGTTTTGACGTTTTTTTTATTTTTACGGTAGGTAGTACGAGTAATAATGGATCGCGAAGAACTGGAAAGACGTCGTATTATGGCGGTACTTGAAGAATCGGATTCGGATGTTATGCCGTTCGATCAGGAATCTGGAGAGGATGATGACCACGTGAGTGAGCGTAGTGAAGCAACCAATACGGAGCAAGAGATTTCGGATGACGACGAGGTTCCATTGGCGACAATTAGACGTAGGGTACAGTCTGAAGCAAATCTGCATCAGGAGGAATATGCATCAACAAGTTTGTCGACTCGTGATTGTGAGATCACACGGCAATATTTTAGTAAAGATGGTACGGCTTGGTTTCGAAAGCCTCTTCGACAGAATGTTCGAACAAGAGCTGAAAATATAATCCACCAGTTGCCGGAGGTAGCTCCGGCTGCTTTGTCGGAATTTGCGAGCTGGAACCTATTTTTTACTGATGAGATGTTGCAACTTATTCTAAAATATACAAATGAACGTATTCGTCCTAAAATAGCATTGTGCAATAACTTATCAAAATACACACATATAAAAGAATGTAGTATGGCAGAGTTGAAAGCTTTGTTCGGCCTTCTTTACCTTGCTGGCTTAAACCGCTCTGGTAGACAAAACTTGAGTGACTTGTGGTCTACTGATGGCACTGGAGTACACATTTATAGACTAGTAATGTTTAAGCAGCGTTTTTATTTTCTTCAAAGCTGCTTGACGTTTGACAATCTTTCTACTCGCGAAGAACGGAGACAATTTGATAACTTAGCACCAATTAGAGAACTGTTTGAAGCCTTTGTTGAAAACTGCAAGAAATCTTATGTTCCAAGTGACTGTCTAACAATTGACGAAATGCTAATAGCTTTCCGAGGCCGCTGTAAATTTCGCCAATACATTCCATCAAAGCCTGCCAAATATGGATTAAAAATATTTGCTTTAGTAGATGCACGAAACTTTTACATCAAAAATCTTGAAATATATCCTGGAAAGCAGCCTGACGGTCCATATTCTTCAAGTAACAAGCCATTTGATATAGTAGATCGAATCGTGCAGCCCATATCCAAGACAAATCGTAACGTGACGTTTGATAATTGGTTCACCAGTTATGAACTTGTTCAGCATTTGCTTAGTGAACATAAATTCACGTCAGTTGGTACCCTGCGTAAGAACAAGAAGCAAATACCACCTGAATTCACAAAATCGCGTAAAGGTGTTTTTACCTCTCAATTTGCCTTCCAAAAAGAAGTAACTCTTGTTTCTCATACACCCAAAAAGAACAAGATAGTGTTGCTGATGTCAAGCCTTCACCATGATGACAGTATTGATAGTTCTACTGGCGAAAAGAAGAAACCAGAGATAAACACCTATTACAACATAACAAAATGTGGAGTTGACGTTGCAGATGAGTTGTGCGCTTCGTATGACGTGTGTCGTAACTCAAAGAAGTGGCCGCCGACAATCTTTTATGCCATGTTAAACATGACGGCAATTAATGGACTTATAATACATCGTATAAACAATAAGTCAAACATAAAACGACGCCGTTATTTGAAAAACCTAGGCCTTGCTCTTGTTAGTGATCACTTGAAAGTCCGCCGGAATGTTCAAAGTTTGCCACGAGAACTTCGTAAAAAAAAATTGCCAATTTTCAGGGGAATCTACAGAGGAGCCCTCAGCAAAAAAACAAATGCTCGTAAGAGGTGTCAAGTGTGTCCTGCAAGCAAAGATCGCAAAACTACACACGTATGTGAAAGATGCAACAAGCATATTTGCCCTCAACATATAGTGCCTTTCTGTGCTAATTGTATTGGTAATAATGAGTCTGACTAATTTATTTTTATTATTTTATCTAAGAAGATATATAAGGGCTTTATTAGAAAACCAAAGACTGGTTAATATTTTTTTTAAGATAAGTTTTGCTAAGGAAAGCCAAATTTATTGATTTTTAGTGAATAGTTTTCAAAACCTTGTTCCTATTAATAAAAGTTTGTATTTTCACTATGTTTATGGTTTTGTATTATCCTTGTAATAATAAATTATTGCATGTTACAAAAAAAATATCGTTTTTCTCAAATACATACAGAAATCCTTATCTGGGTAATGATGACCCAGCCCCCACGTCCGTGTAACAATTTTCCACCCCCATGACGCTGGGTTAACCAGTAACCCAAGTGTTAGCCATCGAATATAACAAGTATTGAATTCAAGTTTTAATGAAAATAGTAGTATGGAAAACTACCATACTGATCTAATAAGCCAGAAGGAATCGTATCACCATAATATGCCAACTGGTTCAAGAGGTATCTCGAGTACATGTTGCACAAATTTCTGATAAAACTATGAAAAATCGGTTGCATGATGGACAACTCCATTCCAGATGTCCTTTGATAGTGTCTCGACTAGCCTTGAGATCAAGAGATATGAGTCACATTTTTTTTAGTGAAAATCACGATTCAGCTTCTATATCGATTCGAGATTATTTCTCGTATAGAGAGAACCTGAAAACGTTTTAGCATGCTTGCGCAATTGTTAGAACAGGAGAATATTTTGGGGAGGTTCCATCTTCCCTCACTATTTAATAATAAACTTTGTATCGACATAGTATTGCCTTCAAGTTACAATTCAGAATGACTCCACGCGCCGCACGAAATTTCTAGAAAAGCGGCAAGAATAAAATACGTGGTTTTCCTTTGACAAGTACTGCGCGTTCCGTTGATAAAGCCGTCTTTTGCAGCTAGCAGAGTGTTATTTTATTACGTAATATTTTTTTTAGTTCAGTTATCTACTTAAAAAAAATTTTCTTCTCGAAATCTACTCCAAAAGCACTTGCGATCGACCATTTGAGCACACCTGATCTATAGCAATTAATGTCGTCACCCAAACTGCGCCAACACAATTGTTGATTCGAACAATTTTTTGGTGTAACATATGCAAATGCGTTACCCAGCGCGCGGAGAGCTTTCTCATATGTAAATGTTGATTTAATATGTGACAAGCACGTTCTTTTGATATGTTCATAGCCTCTGCTATCTTTCCTACTTTAATTCGGCGGTCCAGAACCATTTGGTGAATGTTTGGGTCGGTAGTTGCAGTTTTTGCATATCCCGAACGTTCATCCTCTACCAAGCTCTAACGACCACGTTAAAATTCAGCTGTCCAAAATTCCACCTACTCTGGACTATTCACTTCGTTGTTCGAAATTTTGAATAAAAATATAATATCCGCACAAGAACGCCTTCTGCGAAGACAAGGAAGGGCCAAAAGACCTCTCATAAACAGGTAGTCAATCTCATTCCTAGGAATATGCATCTTAAAGACAACAAGTCTTATAAATTTATTCTGTACACTCTCAAGACAGTTATATGTAGGGCACCAAACCACAGAAGCATAATCCAGGATACTCCTGACTAGGGTACAGTAAACAAGTCTGAAGGTGTCTATAGAGAACGATGAGCGATTCCTCTGTACGAATCCAAGAATTCTAAGAGCCCTCTTCCTGATATCCCAGATGTGATCGCGAAACAATAACTGGAAATCAAGCTTTACACCCAATTCGTTAACAACACTGACTCCTTTCAAGCGATGTTCAGCATCGGTTAGACAAGAGATTGATCTTAAGACTTTCAGATCGTCAGCGAAAAGAAAAAATCGATTGAAATGAAAAACGTCATATATGTCGTTAACGAACAGAAGAAAAAGCAAAGGGCCCAAGTGCGAGCCCTGTGGAACACCAGATGGTATGTATGTAACATAAAGATGACAAACAACCGTTATAAAGCGCGAAAAAATTTCTATTACGCAGAAAGCCTTTCAAGCATTGATGCAAATTTCCTCTAATACCCATAGCGTAGAGCTTAGTCAACAGCAAGTTTATGTAAACTCGGTCGAAAGCCTTGCGGAAATCTGTTTACACATCAACACTGCATCGGCTTTCTAAGGAATTTGCATTCTCCTCTAGGAAAAAAAAATTAATTTTTTCGTTACTAAAGTTTAATTAATGGTATTAATTATTTTTTATTTTTGAAGCAAAGGTTCTTTTTTAAATTTAATTTGATTTGTTAATTGTTAACTACTTTAAGTCATAAACAAATAAAGATTTTTTGAAAAATTTTTCATTTTTAAGAAAAGAAACCCTTAGGGGACTCTCCCCTACACATTCAAATATTAAGAGTTGAAAGCATACTCGAGAAACATAATAATACAAATGCCGATATAATTCTCACAAAATTTGGTTGAAGGTTGAAACACCTTCAGGATATTGTCAGCTGACAAAAGGACGAAGTTTTCAATCTTTCCTTCAATATGCAGGTCATTATATTTTTTGTGGGAGATTTATGGCTTACTATTTCAGAAAATTGATTTTCGAGAACTGATGTTTTTAATCATCATAGTAATATCAAGTTTTGTTGTGTCCAGAAGGCAAAACTGTAAAAACGGACAGAGTGTTCTTTTTGAAATAACAGTAAGTGTGTAATCAGAATTGACACGGTTGAATACTTTTACGATCGGATACTCAAATTGATTCAGAAATCATGAAAAATTACAAAGTTACAAGTGAGCTTCACACTTTCTATTAGCATAATGCATTTAATTTATCATTATAAGTCAAATCGATATAACCAACACTTTGTATTGAAATATCTCGCCTTTATACATCAATGTCATTATTTGCCATATCAGCAGCGTTAATGGTGTGAGATCCAAATCAATATCAATCACACTTTATCTCTTATTCTAAAGGAAACGACTCATATCAGTGTACGATGGTTCAAAGCTTAGTTTGAAGTTCACAAATTTGTTATCAATGAAACACCAATACATTCAAATAGAAAAGGCTGATATTTGATACAAAAATAAATAAGGCATGAAGTTTTATTGATTTACACAATATACGCAATATAGAAAAGTCTGAGTCAATGTTGCTCAGCGCTATTCACCGAGGGATGAATACACTTCTGAATTCGTTCAAACCAATTCTGGAAATAGTTGTTCCAATCGTTTACTACTATATTCGGAATGATCTTCTGCAAGGCATCTACAGCTTCTTCTGAAGACTGAAACCTTTGACTACGCAGTCCGTTCTTGATTTTGGGAAAAGTACAGAAATCGTTGGGACTTAGGTCCGGACTATACGCAGGAGGATGTAACAATTCGATGTTTTCTTGCGCAGATATTCACTTGTTTTCCGGGTGTGTGCAAACTTGCATGTGAAGGATGATTTGCCGTTCAGGCTTCATTTCTCGAAGCTTACTCACGACTTCCGGTAAAGAAATGTGTACCAATCGGCAGTAACTGTTATTTGATCTTCTATATTGCTGCATGGCCTGTTTTTGAAACAAACGTTCCGACCATCTTTTTGGAGACCCTCTTCGGCCACTGATGACTTTTTTCGGTTTTTTTTCTCCTCGAAACACCCAAACAGAATATTGGTTCTTTTTTCTGGTTCGTATGAATCAATCCAAGATTCATCATCAACAATGTTGTAAACGCTTTTACGCTTTCCAAAGTTATAATGGTCCAGAATTTTTTCACACAAATTCACTCTTGCAGCTTTATGTTGTTCGGTCAACAGATAGCGATATACAACGGCAAGCTAGTTTTTCATAGACAATACTCCGCAGTGATGCTTCAATCTCTCGATATGTTGCATGCATTTTCGTATTATAGGCAATGAATAAGGATATTACAGAAAAAAACTTGCATCAATTCGTTGTCAAATAATGTTAAATGCATCAGCAAATACAGGAGTTTTATATGATAAAATAAATAAAATCTATCAGGTGGTACGATGTTAGTGCATGCAGCATCAAATACAGGGTTTTATATATTAAAATGAATAAAATATATCAAGTGGGACGATGTTTCATAGTTATGCCATCCTTTAATTCAGTTCGTGGTCTTCCTTTACGTTACAAATACAAGGAGACCATTTGAATTTCTTACAACGATTGAGGGACTTCATAAGAGCAAATAAGAGATTTTATGAGCCATTGATGTACTACAATCTGGAAGCTCCTATCAGATGCTATCAGAGGTTCTAGAATGTAGCCAAAGTGTTATCAATCGGTTTCCATAGCGTTTTAATGAAACTGGTAGTATTTCCATAGTTTACAGGTCGTTTCAAGATTACCAATCCCTCCTAAGACCGATTTTTGATTCAACAAAAGAAATCGTACTTCCACAACATTCCAACAGGTTTGCCAGTTGTATCGAGACATGATCTATGCATTTCTGACCAAACTTTCGCTTCAAGCGACCTTTAAGACTGCTTCAACACTCAGGAATCAAGAAAGAAGAACTGTCCACATTGAAACAGTCTTTCAGATTAAATGTCCATCTCGAAACTAATAATAGTTCTTGTAAAAATATGAAGAATCGACGCATTAACTTTATCAATCTCGAGATGCTCTGTTGTCAAGGCTTCAACTTACTTTCCCCAAGCTATGCAGAAGAGAGTACAAAACTAGTTGAACCGTCAATTACCAAATGCTAGAGAATAAGCTCAACGAAATCAGCTGAAACAGTTTATTAGAGAGCTTTACTGCCGTCGAAGATATGTGGTCCAAGTTTGTACAAACTCTCCAGAGCCAGATCGATACTTGATGTACTTCACGCGTCGTTGCAGCGGTTCTTCTAGACTCTTGATCGACAACAACATGTTAAAAATGATACGACACAAACAGTCAATGTGACAGAGATAAAGTCGACGCAAACTACACGACGATCACTTACCCATCGTCAGTACTCCAACTTGTTATCAACCACCCTTAAGCCTGCTAAAGAAAGGTTTGAAGCGAGACTTGCCTCTTCCACGGATAAAAAACTTTTTCAAGTATCTGAGGTCTCAGTTCTAAAGTCATCGTACCCCGGTTCAAGAACAAACAAGGTCACCTATCCACTACGTCACTTGCCACTGCAAACGTATTATCTGAAACTTTCGCAGATCTCTTCACAGACAAACCGGACAATCTTCTTAGTTTAACCACCACCAGATCCGTTCCTACTTTGACTGAATTTTCCACCAGTGACGTTGAAAAACATCTTAATCAGCTTAAAACATCTTCCGCGCCGGGTTACGATGGTATTTCTGCAGCAACATTAAAAAACTGTGCTTTGTCGCTGGCTCCACCTTTGTCCTCTATTTTTCCAAATTTATTTCATCCCAATCTTTGCCTTCACCTTGGCTCTGTGCTCTAATGAGACAAATTTTCAAAAAAGGAGATAAATTGGATGCCGACAACTACCGTCCAATCAATTTGTCCCTACTTGTGGCTAAGAAATTTGAAAAAATTATTCAGGAGCGAGTTCTCGACTTTGCACTGTCGAACCGTATCATACCAGACAACCAACATGATTTTATGTCTATTTGTTCTGTAATTATGTTACAAACTTGAATAAATGCATCAACGATTAGAGCTCGATGCTTGACAAACAAGTTTCTGTCGACGTGATTTACTTAGAGTTTTCTAGAGCATTCGACCGTGTATCGCACAAGAGACTCTTACTGGAGCATTTGGTTTCAAGAGGCAACTTGTTGATAGGGATTAGGACATTCTTGAGTGATCGAACTTTTTGCGTCAGGGTTGGTGATGTTCTGTCCATTCACAGTAGTTAGTCCAGTTAGCAGTAGTTTTCCCCAAGGCTCTGTTTTGGGAACCCTCTTGTTCCTTTTATACAGCATTCATCTATCCCGTTCTCATAAACCGATAAACTTCTCCAATGGTAGGGTTATCTATATGGGTAAAGTCAATCCTCGAACGCAACACGTACTTTCAGGGTTCATGGGCCAACCAGAACTACTAACGATATCTCGTGGTCTGATCGTATTGTGCACGCTACCAACAAAGCAAAGAACTTTCTGTACTAGTTGAACAGATCCTTTCCTAGGTGTCATTCAAGTACTTGTAGTACTCTCTTCAAAACTTTGGTCCGTCCTATACTTGAGTTTGGCGATCCCATCTGGAGTCCCTCACTTACACAGCGACTAAGATCTTCTCGAAAGTATACAACACCGTTCCAGCAATGAGGAGAGACTGCGACTGATCTCAACCTTCCCCTGGGATACCGACATCCGTTTAAGGGGCATAGCTTTAAACTTCTGAGGTAAAATTTCGGAACTACATGTCGGGAGAAGTTTCTCTGTAACCATGTATTCTAGTAGCGACCCCCTCGAGTGTGGTAAACGGCAATAGTTTCAATAGTTTCAAGAATGCGTTAGAACAGATAGTTTAAAATGACTGAGTGTTTATTATTTTTTGTCTATTTCTGATACAAACATTTTCGTATTTTCTTGTCACGTCTCTGCTCGCCTACGTCATGTTTGTACATCAACGATGGAGAAGCATGGGGAATGTAGAGCAATAGCCTTCAACATCCTAAAGCCTTCGATAGGGCATGCAGTCTTGTTGAAAAAACTTACTGCATATGGGCATTTCCGAAAAATTGCGGGGTTGGATGAGTATCTTTTTTTCAAATAGATCAATATAAGTTGTGGTCGACGGTATAACATCTGATTGTTTCCAGTTGCAAGCAGGAGTACCTCAAGGATCCATTATTTCGCCAACCTTATTTCTGTTGCAGATAAACGATCTTCTGTCACCGACAGAGAACAAGATCTTCGGTTTTGCAGATGATTGTACCCTGGTTTCGTCTTTCAGTAGTCTGCGGCCGATTACAGCTGCGGAATCTCGGCGTCAGAGATGTCAACAAATTAATAAGTTAAACTCTGACTTACAGAAGATATTGGAGAGGGGTCAGTTGAACTACGTTTCCTAGAAAGGTCCCTGATGGAGAACCTCCTCTAACGATGCAAGGCCAACAAATTGCATTCAAAGATTCGATGTACCCTCTTGGAATAACGGTCAACTCCTGGTTTTTCTGGCATGAACACGTATCAGCAATAGCTGAGTCTGCATCAGCTAAACTTAGTTTTCTTCTCAGAGGCAAGCGATACTTCACGTCATCTCAGCTGTTGCTTCTATATAAGGCGTAGATTCAACCTGCTTTGGAATATTGTTCTCATGTATGGGTATATGCGCCCAAACATTCGTTGCAGGTGTTGGATAGTGTGCAAAAACGGGCTGTGCGCTTCATCGACCACCCGGAGATCACCTGCGTTCTCCAACCGCCGGCTCTCAGAAAACAGGTTGCTGATCTTCATCTGTTTCACAGATACTTCCACGGAAGATGCTCCAAGGAGCTGAAAGGCCTTGTTCCGGCAAAGATCATGTTTTGCCGCAACACTAGGCTGGCAAGGAGCTCTGATTATATGGCAGGACTTTCAGGGCCCCCTCGAACCTTTCCCTATAAGAATTCCTGTGTTTACAGGGCCGGTGAGCTATGGAGCTCGCTTCCATCCAACATCTTCCCAACATCCTACAATTTGGCCCTCTTCATGAAGCGAGTAAATAGACACCTCAATTCATCCCAGGCGCCCACTCATGTGGTGTACCAGGTTCGCGTATTCCTGGGAAATCATAAAAAAAAACCTCTACAAATATCTATTCGTTTCACTTAATTGTTAATCATTTGTTCTTGAGTATATAGGACTCAGTCCTTCACTCAACAAATAATTATAATTATAATAAAATCGCAATCAAATCCGAAACTTAGTTTACTCTTCTTTTTTTTCTATATACACCTATGACCATTTTTTTTAGTGAAAAATCTATCTTTGTGGATATTCGATATGTCACAACACTCGAATCACCACAGACTCATAACTGTTATAGAATGAAGAATGAAAGCGGTCAAGAGTGAAGCAGGCCCGTACAATTAGGGTTCCATTCTCGAGTAACAAAAAGTAGTCGACGGCACCAATTAAACTTTCTTTATTTATATGTATTTGAATCTGATCTGAATTCACTCACAATAATTGAAACATGAATAGATGGTTCCACATAGAACTGGAACAGTAAAAACGTCTGCGTGGTTTATAACTGTGTAATATGGTTTGTTATGATATGATGATATGATTTGATATTCAACTGTTCACTTCGAAGATAATTATAATGCAAAAGTCATCTGTTCAGATATAAAATATGGCTATCTTTATATACGGGGACAGATGAGGCAACGGTGGTGCCCCGCCAAGTTAGGCAGAAAGTAGAGTCGTACTATCTCTTTGTCGAAGCCATTCATGACATTTTCGACACCCCTATAACTTCACTGTGTATAAAACCAGAATCCTCAATTTTTATTGAACAAGAAGACACATTACAGAGTGTTCCATCTCAAGCGAGCCACCATTTTGGGTTCTTATTTCGCAAAGATTGCAAAAAATTACCGAAACACGTCGAACGATTTTGTTTTGGGGACATCTTTCGACGTATGTTTGAAGCATTAACAACCAACACCCTTGAGGAGGCGCTTAAACCACTCAAAATTGAATAGGGCAAAAGGGTCGAGCGATACCTTATTTATAAACTCTTTGAAATTGAAACCTATTCATAACAGTGTATGAGAAATCTAATTTTGAAATCTCTTTCTCGACAAAAATTATTTTTTAATTCGAACGAGCCAACTTGAATATTTTGTTCATTTTCAAGATTTTTGAAAAAGGGGAAAACAAATAAATTTTTTCAGATGATTGAAAAGTAGTTTTGTTGAAATGTCATTTGACAGCTCTTTTACAAACTACAACAATCTTAAAAAGATTTAATTGTTTTATTCGAATTACAATTTCTTATTATTCAATGAGAAAATTATTCCGAAGTATGTTTGAATAAAACAAATACAAATGAAGAAATTTATTATGATTTAATTTCTTGTTCTCAGAAACAAGGTATTCATTTGATACTACGTCTGTTCATCATTTGATGCATTGTAAATCTAACATTATGCCCGACTGCAAGGATATTTGAGTAAAACCATGTTGAACGTAACGTTCGTCATAAGAACGTAATGGAATTTGAATCAAACTTTATTGAGACGGGTTCAATAATGGATAAAAAAACGCGCATTGGAATTTTGAACGATGAAGCAGCAGCTGTGGGTACATTGGGCCATGTCCAATTTATGCCAAACACGCAATCTATACGACAAATTTCGGCAGCTTCCAGTGCAATCCAATCTAATGTTTTCACAATTTTATATAAATACAAGTTCCATCCGTACATAATTGAATTAATTTTTGAGTTGAATGATAATGATTTGAAATCCTCATGTTTTGCAAGAAATTCACACTCAATATCCCGAAAAGCAGAATGTTTGGGGAGAAATTTTTTAAGACCTCCTAATAGGACCTTTGTTTATTCCAGCTAATTTAAACGGTGATATTCCATATGCTAGAAAACGCATTTGATTCATTTATAATAAAGAAACTAGAACACGATCACTTTTTTATGATCAATTGCATTTTCAACAAGACGAAGCTCCTCCTCACTACGCCCCACCAGTTTTCCAATCCTGGTCGTTGGATCGGGAGAAGAGGTCCTATGTAGTGTCCTCCCCGATCTCCTGACCTGAACCCTCTAAAAATTTTCTTGTGAGGACATCTTAATTCCAAAATTTTTATGACTGCCTGAAAATTTGGACGTTCACGCCAAAGAATTGAAGCCAGTATCGTCAAATAACTCGAAATATGCTGAACCATGACAAACACGGTTTTCAGTGAATATTGTATTATTATATGGAAGGAAAGTAGGACAATTTGAAGATTTGATTTGAATTCAATAGATTCAATTCATTTTATCGTAAACATGATGAAAGAATAAAATACCTTCAAGATTGTTGTAGTTTATGAAAAAGGCTTTCAAAAGACATTACAACAAAACCTATTTTCCTCATCTAAAACCTCAAGTTAAGTGAATTTACGGGTTAATGGAAGCTCACTACCGTGGAATGGGTCCCTTTTAAAACAAAACTTGATTTATTTCGATCACTATGCCCTTTTCAATTTTAAAGGGTTGAAGCTGACCCTCTCAGGGAGTTGCTCGTTAAGGCCTCAAATATACGCCTAAAGATGTCCCTCAAATAAAATCATTCCACGTGTTTCGGCCAATTTATCCGATCACTACGGAATAAGAAATATACAGGCTCGTTTGAGATGGAAAACCCTGTATAATAAGCTATATTACTAAGTAACCTACTATTCATTCTTCAAAGTCAGAATCATTTAATTTTGTCACTGACACACTCACTTATCATCAAAATTTTAGGGTGTTTCTAGTGAACCCAAGAATATTTTGGTTATCTATAAATAATATATATAAATTTTAAGAATTAACAAAAGTTTTATTTCAGTTATTCAAAAATTTTGTCATGGTGGATCGAAATTTTTTGTTAGTTAACCTGCTTTACATTTTCAGAACTTCAAAATGTTGTTTCCTTTATCCTTCCAAATGTTCAAATTATACCATAAGTTAATCAAATTCTTAAATTGGTTTTTATTTTTATTTAGTATATTTTTATGGGATTTACTATTTTATAACTAATTTGAAAGAAATGAATAATCTTTTAAAATATTAAATGAAATTCGATTATATATGTTAAACTACATGTAAAGACAAATAATAAGAAAATACACAATTTCTTTCTAGTTTCGACAATAGTAAGGGGGGTCCTTGACAATAGATTCCGTTGATACATGCTTTTTTATTCGCAAATGTGCATGTAAAATATTGAACACACGTTCAGTTGCCATACCATCTCACTAATCTCACTATCATTTCCACACTGATTTAAGTTATCCTTTAAATGTAATGATTTCATTTAGTCAGAACATAGTGACGTTTATATTCTCGTGGAATTTCTTACAAATGGAAAGTAGTAAAGGTTCCAATTCAAAAAATACACACATCGACATTGAATGTGATGTGACCCTAATGAAACAGAATATTTATTTTGCGTGTAATTGGGCGTAGACCTGTGCGTGATGCAAGCGAAACAAATTTCTGGAGATTTTATTCTAATTACGACCCAAATCGTTTCTTCAACACCGAATAATAACTGTTTCAGTAAGTAGGTACTTCTTTCACGGTTTTGAGTAATAAATAATGAAGCTGAAAATGTTGCTGATAACTTTTAAGGAAAAATAAATTATAGACGATAGATGACTCGTAGCAGCCAGTTTTAATACAGAAATTATTTCCTTCATTGTCTGGAAAATTAACCTCTTCACATCACCATTCAGGTGTTTTCTCTCCAAATCAAATCTTTGAAAATTACACATTTATAGTGACCGTGTTATCATTACTGTCATCTTTATTTTTATGATAAATATAATGACTTGGCAATCCCACAGATAAAAATACATCAAAAAATCCAGTATTTCGATACATAAATGAGTTTAACAGTTTATGATGATGCCGAGGATCTAGTAATATATTAGTATGATAAATATAATGATATAAATAAAATGATACACCTTTGTCAGATTTCCACAATGTTTATTTTCAATACACATGACCGTTTTCGACAGTTACGTCATTTTCTTTTCAAGTGTCCAGAGCTTCCAGAAATGAAGTGCTATACCTATTTTAAATGTTGTGTAGTAGGGAGTGATTCAATTTTATTACACTATTAAGAGTGGTGAATTTTGGTTTTCACAAAGTTCTGTCCTAGGATAACAATTCCGCAGTTTTTTTAACTTATTAAATCTAGTAAAAAGCACATAATTACATTAGATAATTAAAATTCTCTACAAATCCAATCAAGGAATAGCAATGAATCTGTTGGAAAGTGCAAAATTAACAAATTTTGTAAAACCCAAAAGTCACCACTCTTAATAGTCAACTAGAATTGAATCAGTCCCCACTACTCAACATTTAATATAGGTATAGTTAGTATATATAGAATAACTTTATTCATATTAAATTAAATTTTCATAAAATTAATCCATCAATAATATCATCAATAACTATGACTTGGCAATCGCATAGAAACAAAATCATATCAAAAAATCGTTTATATGATATGATGATAGATTAGTTTGAACAGCTTATGATGGTGCCTTTGATCTAGTAATAACTGTTACCGGAAAATCGGAGACAAGGATCCTTGAAGTACTCCAAGAGGAGATGATTACATTAGTTAACTGGTGTAGTCACGTTGAACCAACGATGCTAGTCTATACATTACTTCAACACATCTATTGATAGAACAGACGCGAGCTTCACCAATGACATAGCCTAACGCATTACACGTGATGCTTTAGAATGGGCAGGTAGGTGACATAAACTTTCGTAAACAGAACCTTTAAGTCAGTTGTAGGTTCTGACTAGGATGTTCTTGGAATATGCCTACAGAGATAAGTTTTCCCGATCATCCTCCTCATCTTTGAAGATAAATACGAAATGGATTACACACAGATAAAATGAAACGTCACTAAGCTTGCCGAAGGCTAATATGATAGTCTGGTCACCGATATGCAATATTCTAACTATACCTTCAGATATTTTTCCTAAAAGCCGAGATTTGGACTACCGAGTAATAATTCCCAAAAAGTACTATGAGAAGACTAGGAGTGAACAATAGAATCATCCTCATCTGGATTCCGGTAATTCAAAGTACTCACGCAACGAAGAGGCAGATGGATTGACAGCTGTCTGTGCCTCTATTCCTCAGATGGGACCATATTTGCAGTTTGCACTTCAAATTGGAAAGCAATAACGATCAATATGAGGGCTAAATTTAACTCATTCTGGCCTAAAATATTCGAAATTGCGTCTAGGCAAGGCACCACGGATGCAGACTGGATGTTTAAATACATAGAACTAGTCTTGGTGATGCAGGCGAATGCAAGCTGTACTTGGAGGTAAGATGGTAAGGCCCATCGCTTCAGAAGACCTGAACTGAGCATTTTCTTGAACAAGCTGTCAAAATCTGCAACGGTTAAAAAAACTATGATCTGGATATCTTGTGATCGAGAAGAACCTGCGAAAACACAGAGGAAGCGTGGTAAATCGCCCACTCACTCTTCAACATATCAAATCAATTACATAGAATAGAGCATTATTGAATTGATTACAAAACTCATTCGTTCATATTCTGCAATCAACGTTAGATACAGAAATGTTTATAATTTAACAAACTGGTAACTTACGTTCAACTGAAAGATTGTAAAAATAATTGTACGAGAGATAAGTGAATTTCAAATCCATAAATCAATGTTGGTACGACTGCTCCAATATGAATGCCTGACCAAAGTGAGAGATGGCGCTGCTAAAATTTGAGAAGTGTAAAAGCATTTTTGATGAAGATCTTGTAGATAGTACAAAAACATGATCGAAATAATCCACGATATCGCCTTGAGCAATTGGAAAGTGAAAGTACCTTAGATTGTTGATAATATGTTCATCCCAAATGAATATTTCAACTAGTCATTGAACATGGAGAAGTATACCACAGGAAGAGTTAAACAATTTCCCACAATTAACAATGAACGCGTGTCTCGACTAACAAAATATTTAGCGCTGAAAAAATAATAGGAATGATAGTGCTGCGGTTCATATGTTTTGTCGAAACGTGAATCCATACAACAAAAAAAGATCTTCAACTTTATTACATTCGAAGGTTCATTATTGTGAAAAATGAATTGGAGTTGAACACATGCGTACAACATAAATTATTAGAAGAGAGTGAACTATATATTAAGTAACTTAAGCTATGTCACATCTGGTGAAATTTGAATGATACAGGAATGTTTTCACATTTACAATATTTAAAAGGGCTTTCCCCAACTACAACAGAGTTTGAATTCAGAGAGCTAACTCTGTTAGAGATGCGAGATATAATAAGCCAAATGAAAAATAAGAAAAAGTCGGACATACATGGAATGACCGTTGAAATTGTAAAGTCTTCAAGGAACCTTATAATTTCCTCACTTACAAAACTTATAAGATCACCACAGTATAAGATCCTGTGTCTTTCCTAGAGTTCTAAAGGTGGCCCTGGTTTTGACCATATTGAAAAAAAGTGACCTTACCCTGCTTGAAAATTACTGGCCCATCTCTTTGTTACCCATTGTATCAAAAATCTTCGAAAAGGTAAAAAGCTACTCAGATCATAACCTTCTTAAATACAAATAATTTAATATGTAGCGACCAGTTCGGTTTCAGGCCTGGCCGTAGCACATCCATATCTGTTCTTGATTTGGTTGACAAGATTCTGGACGCTTTCGAAAATCTTGAACTAGTCTCTGCTGACTTCTGCGATCTTAGTAAAGCGTTTGACTGCGTCACTCATATTATCTTACTACAGAAGCTCGAGTACTATAACTTCAGTAATGGCAGTCTGCAACTATTGGAGTCATATTTGAGGAATCGATGCCAGATTGTAAAAAAGGATGGTAAATCGTCTGGCATGGCATATCTAAATATAGGGGACTGCCATAATGTTCTCCAAACAAGAAATGGTTGATATGATTTTTATTCTGGGTGAGTGTGATAGAAATTCTTTGTGGCAAGTAGATTTTATGCACAAAGGTTTTCTGAAAAGAGGCATCCTGATGCAAGATGCTTTAAAAAACTCCTGATTAGATTTATCGAAACGGGTAATATCGCTTAAAAACATAAAAAACCGAAAACTGCTATAGCTGAAGACAACCAGTTATCAGTTTTGTTGACAGTGAAAGAGGACCCATATAAGAGCCAAAGAGAGATTTCTCGGTTAACAGATATAAGTCAAACTTCCGTCCAGAGAATCTTGAAAGTGAATAAATTTCATGCATATCATGTACAGTTGCACCAGGAACTGCACAATCAAGACTATGAAAACCGAATCAATTTTTGCTATTGGGCAAGTGACAAACTAGGGGAAAATCCAAATATGTTTAGCAGAGTTCTTTTCTCGGACGAGGCAACTTTCCACAAGAATGGGCTTGTTAACAGGCACAACTTTCAATATTACACCACGGAAAATCCACACCTCATGAGACAAATAGATCACCAGCATCGTTGGTCCTTGAATGTATGGGCCGCTATAGTAGATGGATATCTAATTGGGCCCCACTTTTTCGACGGGCGCCTCAATAGTGAAATGTATTCAGATTTTCTGCAAAATCATCTACCAATGTTACTTTCTGATGTACCAGAACATATAGGACAAGATTTGTGGTTTCAACAGGATGGAGCACCTGCACATTACTCACGTCAGGTTAGGGAGCATTTGAATCATGTATTTCCAAACAAATGGTAAGGACGTGGTGGTCTTGTTAGATGGCCAGCTAAGTCTCCGTACCCTACAAGTCTAGATTTGTTCTCGTGGGGTTATATTAAGGGCATCGTTTACCAGATACCTTCTACAAGATATGTTGGATATGAGACAGAGAATAGTCGACGCCTTTCAGTCAGTTATTTCGCAAATGTCGAAAGGATTGAGTTATGTCTACAAAGAAACTGCCAACATTTCGAACGCTTATTGAAATAGTTCTACACCTTATAGATCATCTCACCAAAAACCAATCTATTACGTATTTCATACACGACTACCTCAAAATATCTCCATTTCTCTGATCAAGTATAATGATATGTACTAATAAACTCTTCTTTCGCAACCTCTGATTTTATTGTTTTAGTTTTTTTTTTTCATTTCGAAAATGGTCGAAGATAAAGATAAGGTTACTTCTGCAAAAACATGGCACAATATTTTATGCGTTGGCATGAATAATAAAATACAGGGTGTTCCAGTTGAAAAATCAAGATATGATATTTTTTAAATTACAATATTCAATAATTTTTTTGAATCACTCCTGTATAAAATGAGGATAATCTATTTCAATTCATCAATGAAGCTATCCTTGGGCAATAAGAAAACGAAAGGAAAAAGTATTCAATCTCTCTGGCCGAAGGAGCATGCGATGATGTGAGAGCCTATTTTCATGAATTTTTACGGAAAAAAAATTTGTGATGAAACTACTCAAAAAAAAACTTATTACTTAAAGACATTAGAGCAGAGTTTAGGACGCTCTTGAATCTTCAACAAAAAAGTGGTCTTCCAATGTAAAAAAATTCCCAAGATTGTTTCTTAGAAGATTGAGACACCCTGTTTACTTCAAAATAAATTGCTGAAGTATATTTCTACTTTCTAAATATAATACTGTTCGAACAAAAATGAAATCTTCAAGAGTGTACGAGCTACAGAGCACCGCGCCACTGGTGAATCACCCAGTATAGGCCAAGCTGGTTGTTCCAGTAGTATTAGAGTAGACGTGCATAAAATATCAATTATACATTATAAGTGAACAACTTGGTTTTCAGAAAATTTTATAAATGAAAATCATTTCTTAGATTTCACAAACTTTTCATTCATATAACACAAGCAAGAGATTGAATTCGTAAAAATTTCATCAGCTCACAAACATAAGCTACAAATAACTACCAACCAGCTTGATTTCCGTTTGCCCCCACCTCTCTCATCTTTTTCTTAGTTATTGATGACAGGTTAAATTTTAATTTCTTAGTTTTTGAAGATGGAAACTTTTTCAAACCTATTTTAATCCATTATATTTTGTGAAACTTAAGCCTGGTGTTTTTTCTTCAATTATTCAGTTATTTACTAGAAATCTTTCACCATGTAATTGGCGAAACTGCTACAACACAACTCCTTCAAATTCGAGTTTTTTACCATGAAAGATAAGATGGTCATTTTCGACTAGTATGAGAGATGTCTTTCAAGTAGATGATATATTTATTTTCATGAGAAATTATTTTACGCAATAAAGAGTTTTCATTTCAACAATTGACCCTAAAAATTTGTTTCGCCATTTTCAAAAGATTTTTGAATGACCCTCGTATTAATGGAAAATAGTAAAAGATTGGCACAAATTCACCTCCATCTATTTTTCTTTTTTGTTCTACTTTTGATGATTTCAACACAATTTAATAAAACATCCGTTCAATATGCAAAACTTATTGATGATACTGATATTGAAAATATCTGATGAATAATTTTGGGATAAACATAATTTAAATAAAGAGAATAGCTTCAAACCTGTTATTTGGTTAGATTTTAACTCAAAAACGTGAATGATTACGAAAACGATAATTCACCAGAACTAGTTTTACATAAAGGTTTTCGTTGACTCATAAATATTTCCACAGAAATGGATTTCAGACACAGTCTAAATACCAAATATCAGGATATTAAAACTTGATCGTCGTTTATCATTTGGATTTTATAGACATATTTGAATTTCAGAATTCCAATTGGAAGTTGTGAAATAATCATTATAACATAAAAAAACTATGCTTTCATGAATTGATGAGGTCAACGTATAGTGGAAAGTAAACTGCTCCAATAAATTAAGGGTTACACACATGGCAAAAATGTTGGTGGATCGTTATTCAACTACTGACATTATGATGAAAAAGTTTCAGTAAATGATGAGTCGGAGTAAACTTAATAATTATAATCATGTATAATCAGCAATAATAACAAAAACCAGATGGTGATTTTTTAATTGAAATCCACAATTTATCAATTTTTCTAGAAATAGTGTTTCTCTTTACATAAGTTCAAAGGAGACTGGAGTAACGAATATGACCTCCTCGTGAGTTGATTACAGTCCTTCATCTTCTAGGCTCACAAACGATTGAGCAGGCCAAGTTAAAATATTGACAAAGTGCAGATTTAATGAATCCAACGCAGAAGCTGTAATGTGGGGAGGTATTATAATGCAAGAATAAAAAGTCTTCCCCGAATGGATGCAGCTTTTGATAGCACAGAGGGTTGAAGAAGCTGATTTACGTAGAAGTTTGCATTCACCAAAATGAGATCAGTTTTGAGATTGAAAGAGTTTCCATCCCAAAAATATCACAGTACCTCATCAGGATTGTATATTTCATGGAATCTCTAAGCCTGTAAACATTAATAGATTGTCTCCACAAACGCACTCACTTACAATCTAAGTGCACAAAACCGAGATTCATCTAAACATTGGACTAGTATTCAGATCCCTATTCCACATGATTTTGAGTCGATTCTGATTGAACTGGGTGATTTCCTATGGTAAGCGGTGGACACCTCCAAGTTCTTAGCTCTTTTGAAGTGAAGATGTACTTCATGCAACCTATTGTTAATACACTAACCACAAAAATTGTCGCATCACCCTACTTTTACGACAATACTATATAAACTTTTAGGTTGGTCATTCAAGTGTCACTTGGTAACTTTCAGAAGTGTAAAATAAGAAGATATCATTCAAATGAGATGAGTTTATGAAAATATCAACAATTTTCGAGTTAATGAAAAATTAAAAAATTCTACCATCTTGAAACATTCGCGAAGAGTCCAATCAACTGGCATCGAATGGTTACTAATCATTTTCAAAATCGAGTGTATCCTCCCCGGGCCCTAATTACTGCCAGTATACGTCTCGGAAGCCCCTCAAACAAATTTTGGTTGTACTCTTGTGTCACTGAGTTCCAAATTTCAGAAAGCAGATTTTCTAGTTGTTGGAGTGTTCTACAAGGCATCCTACGTTCTGTAACTACTCTAGCTGCATGAGGCCGAGCATTATTATGCATATAAATGAAGTTTTCGGCAATGAATGGGCCAAAGGGCACAACATGGGGTTCAAGGATATCTGTGATGTATCTGGCCGCTGTCATTCTTCCATTATACACTAGGACTAACTCAGTTCGACCATGGAAAGAAATGCCTCTCACACCATTACTGAGCCCTCTCCGAAGTTTTCGGTTTGCCGGATACTCCATTGCTGATACCGTTCCCCAAGTCGTCTATATAGAGGCAGGGTCTCCCTTGAAACAAAAATTGACCTGTTTTTCCGTTTCGAATAAGAAACAAATATCTTGGTAGATATAGCCTCTGTTTTGTTTTCGTTGAAGCACCCTATATTCATTGCAATGCAGGAGCTTGGTATAGAAATTAAAAAAATTTTAAAGAACGAAAAAATGATTTCGGAATGCAGATAAACGTTTTTTATATGGAGAAACTGATAACTATTCCTTTTATTTAGATAAATTGCTTTAATCTAACCAATAAATATTCAGGATTTTTTTGTACAAAATACTAATTTTATGTATCATAACAAAAAGCTACTGAATATTCCTGAACTTGTTGGATAAACCATCAACTAACTTTTTAGTCCATCTACAAGAAATTCTGAGCATATGAAGATGAGATTCTACGGAAAAAAATGAAGGGTTAAAAAGGGTATCAACCTTCGTATGTAAATTTTTCGTTTGTAATTTCGTGACATTGCTTTCTGACATTATTTAATAAAACTTCAATTCAATATTTTCTGAAAATCGATCGCTTAAGGAATGCAAAGAGGTATTAAACTTTATTTGGGGAAAAATATCAATTGAGCATTTCGGCTTGAAACGTTCTTCTTAAAGAAAAGAATACTATATATATACAGTGTGTTCCAACGAAAATTTGACCCCTCCTATAACTCCGAAATGAGTAACATTAGCGAAAAACACCAAGACACGTCGATTTTTGTTTCGAGGGGGAGCATTTTTCGAAATAATTCGAAACTTGTCAGATCAACCCCCTACCCCCAGCAACCCTAATTTCGAAATTCATCATAGGGAATAAGGGTCGAGTGGCACCTTACTGTAAAGGTCTGTCAATTCTCCATTCTGATTTGTCATTTTTAGAATTTTAAATCAACATACAGGGTGTCCCAACCGAGGGTAAAGTTGAATTCCTGCAAATCCCAAATACTAAATGAAATCGATTTATTTTGGCATAATGCAAGCGCAGGTTTATGCTCGGTCTAGAAAAACGACCTACACTTGTGAATTTGGAGTTGGTGCAATCAACCCCTATTTCCAGCATCCCCAACTCAAAAATCATTCGATCGAAAATAGGTCAAGTGGCACCTCGTTGGAAAGGTATTTCAATTTTCTCTTCGAATTTGGTATTTTCGAAATTCAGAATCAGCATACAGGGTGTCCCGGAGCAGGAACACTGAAAACCCAAATAACTTTTTGAAACTGGTTCATTTCGGTATAATACGAGAACATGTTTATGTTTGATTCGAGAATAAGACTCTCTTGCGTGCATATGGAATTTTTGCAATCAATCTCTTCCATTCAGCATCCCCAACTCAAAAAATCATACAAGTGATTACAGGTTGAGTGGCAAAGTTCCAGAAAGATTTTTCTTTCTGAATCACTGAGGCATTGGTTTCAGTTTGGCAATCGAGGTTTTCTGGCGTGAGGATCAGGATGAGGGGATGATGGAGAAACTGATTGGATGCTCATCTAAACAGGAAAACGAGATTTATTGAACTTGTATTCAATTGAAAACAAAAAACTAACTTGATTATTACAACAATTGTTCAAAATGACCTCCGCCCGCCTCCATACAGTTATACAGACGATTTTCGAACTCTCTTCTCACATTAGCGAAAACTTCAGGAGTCAAAAGTCGGCATTCTGTGATAATCCTCATCCGCAGCTCCTCCAGGTTTTCTGGTCTTGTGGTATAAACTTTAGATTTTAGATGGCCCCACAAAAAAATCTGGGGATTTAAATCTGGTGACCTGGCTGGCCACTCAACAGGTCCTCTTCTACCAATCCACCTTCCTGGGAAATTTTCGTCTAAATATTGGCGCACCTGAGCATCATAATGCGGAGGAGCACCGTCTTGTTGAAAACGCATTTCGTCCTCAGAAAGAGTTGGATCGTTCTGTAAAATTTCTGTCAATCTAGGATGTATGTGTTCCTCTAACAACTGTAGGTAGCCATTTCCATTCAGATTACCTCAATAAAGAAAGGCCCAACTAGATGATTGCCAAAATTCCTGCCCAAACGTTCAACTTCTGAGGCCTTTGCGTGTGGGCCTCTCTAAACCAATGAGGATTCTGTGTGTCCCAATATCGACAATTATGTCTATTCACTTCACCACTGAGCATAAAGGTGCTTTCATCAGAAAAACAGATGTTATTCAGAAAATTTGGATTAGCGTTTAGGTTTTCACTTAGATTTTCACAAAACTGTAAACGACGATCTGGATCATCTTCGTTTATTTCATGCACTAATTTTACCTTGTAGGGGTGAAATTTGTGATGTTTCACGATTCTATGGACAGTTGTAGCCAGTCAGACGAGATAGTTTTCTGATCGAAGTAGTATTCTCCATTTGTAGATGACCCACTACTGCCACTTCCGTTGCCTCATTTCTGACAGGACATGCCACTTCATGTTTTTTGTTTGCCACCGAACCCGTAGCTAGGAATTTATCAACCAAATATTTAACGTACTGGTGACTGACTCCTTTCTCTTTCAGGATGGTTCCTATCGAATATCCTTGCCGTTTCTTTGGCACAACTGTTATTTCGAAAATACGTCGATACAATTTCGACCCTTTCCTCAGTGGAATAAACCATTTTCAGATTAATTTCAACTGACGAACAACAACAATAATGAGGAACTGATCTGAATAATAATAATATTTCATTGCAAAATGAGAAATAACAGATGACTGCACGCCAGATGGAAATGAAAAAATGTGAACATTTTCAATGCAGAAATCAGCTTTATTTCTTCGTGATTGATGCTCAACACATCGTACCCCAATACTTTTAACAGTTTCGAATTAATTTTAGTTGATAATTTCAAATGACGATATTGAATTTTTCGAAAGCGACATCCTGTATGGAGAGCCGAACTGAATGAAATGCTTTAATCATTCTGGAATTCAAAAACCTTTCTGAAGATATGCCACTTGAATTATTTGTATGATTTTCAAGTTGGGGATGCTGAATGGAACGGGTTGATTGCAAAAATTCTATAACCACACAAGAAAGTTCTATTCTCGGATCAAACATGTTCTCGTATACCGAAATGAACCAGTTTCAAAAGTTATTTGGATTTTCAATGTTCCTGCTTCGGGACACCCTGTATGATGATTCTGAATTTCGAAAATACCAAATTCGAAGAGAAATTGCAGTACCTTTCCAACGAGGTGCCACTTGACCTATTATCGATCGAATGATTTTTGAGTTGGGGATGCTGGAAATAGGGGGTCGATTGCACCAACTCCAAATTCACAAGTGTAGGTCGTTTTTCTAGACCGAGCATAAACCTGCGCTTGCATTATGCCAAAATAAATCTATTTCATTTAGTATTTGGGATTTCCAGGAATTCAACTTCACCCTTGGTTGGGACACCCTGTATGTTAATTTAAAATTCTAAAATGACAAATCAAGGTGGAGAATTGACAGACCTTTTCAGTAAGGTGCCACTCGACCCTTATTCCCTATGATGAATTTCAAAGTTATGGTTGCTGGGGTAGGGGTTGATCTGAGAAGTTTCGAATTATTTCGAAAAATGCTCCCCTCGAAACAAAAATCGACGTGTCTTGGTGTTTTTCGCTAATGTTACTCATTTCGGAGTTATAGGGGGTCAAATTTTCGTTGAACACACTGTATATATATATATATATATATATATATATATATATATATATATATATATATATATATATATATATATATATATATATATATATATACAGGGATATGAATGTCAGAGTCAGACTTATGATTCAATATTTTAATATTTGTCTAGTATATTTTTGAAATGGTCTCTTCAGGTTCTTTATTTCGATACCAAACCTCCGCAGTCGGGTAACAACTGAGACGAATCTAATGACATCTTATATGTGGAAATCCGTCGAACGGTTTAAGCTGTAGAACGTACACAGGAAGTGTGTAAGTAACGCTCTAGGTTTATTAGAGGACAACCAGCATTGGGATATCACTAAGAAAGAAGCTGTCCTTTGTGTGTAGCTCAAGCTACGTCCTTTTTTTCCGTATTTTTGTTGTTTTGTCAGTTATCAGACGACAGAGCTCTCTGAAAACTAACAAAGCAATCAACAAATTTTGCACTGGTCAGAAATTTGCTTCTGTTCTCTTGGATGTACCTTAGGGAAACGAGGATAAAGGTGGACACTACAGTCAGTATCTTCTGTTGTTTAAAGAGAATCTTCTGTTATCCTGCACAATGGCTCCAAACCAGTATAGCATAAGTTGCCAAGGAATGAAAACTAGCGTAATATGCCATACGGTAGATATTAGGTGTAGATATCTCCCTCATTCTTCTTATTGTATAAATGGAGGTACTTAAATTTCTTAGAGGCTGTCAACATATTCACCACATGTGAGTCCTCCATCCACCGTCAAACCAAGGATCCTCAACGCATCTGTCGCTATCCTCATACCTAATTCCAGTATTTGTGTTTTTTCGACATTTAATCTGAGTCCATTAGCATTAAATCAATCACACGCTTGAGAGAGACACTTAGAAGAGCAGTTCCCAAACCTTCACGCGAAGAAGCTACACTTAGAAATGTTGTACCATCAGCATAGAGTCAGGTAGTTCGTACTCCAACCAGGTCATTAATAAAGATGATACACAGTACCGGTCCAAGAATGGAGCCCTAGGGAACACCATACCACTCTATTATCAGACGCCAGGGCTATTTAAGAAAATAAAAAGATTGCCTATCGGAGGTTACAAAATGAGTAGAATCAGAACTTCGAGACGATGTTTGTCTGGTTGTGGATGAAGTTTACAATAAATGTTTGGTTGCTATTCAGGGGACAGTACTGTCTTTGGAATGGCAACTTTTAGGAAATATGGTTTACCACAGGCATTGGGAATTGAGCTATTGTTGCGAAACAGGGGCTACCTAAGAGAAATTACTTACAACACTGACATATTTGCCTAAGTAGTGTCTAATAAAGAAATGTTGCTAACTGAAAATTAGTTCTGCATTTACAATCAGATACTCAAAAGAGTTGATAAAACCTCAAGCCAAATAATTTTTCTAGATGCTTCTGGGGGTACCGGCAATACGTTTGTCCTAAATCTACTATTAGGAAAAATACGTGAAGACCGTGGAATATCTTTTGATGCCGCCTCTTCTGGCACTACTGTCACTTTGTTAGATGGGGTAGGACAGTCCATTCAGCATTTAAGCTACGTAATAATCTTAACCATACTGAAACACGTATATGCAATATCTCTAAACAGAGCAAGTTTCTGAAAATACTGAGTTAATAGTGTGGGATGAATGCACGATTGCCCATAAGGGTGGTGTCGACGCTATTAATAAAATGATAGTTATAAGAGCCATTATTAGCCTGATCGGCGGCAATGCAGTTAGCTGTTAACTGGAGACTTTCGGCAGATTGTACCCGTAGTACCCAGGGGCACACGAGCCACTGAGATAAATTCTTGTTTAAAGTCGTCATATTTGAGAGTGATGATAGAGTGATAGGTCTCCTATCAAATATACATATACTCATTTAGTGCTTCTTGGAGTTCATAGATAGATGAGTTTAGAAATTGATTTCGCTAATACAATAAACAAAACAACAAAAAAGTGTTTGGCAATGAGGAATCGTCAATTGTAAAAGGGCTCAGAAAAAGTGTCAGTATCACTGACACACAGTTCGGGTCGACAAATCCACTATATGCTTCATTAGAAATAAACAAAGAAAAGTTTCAGAAGTAGTTAATCAGAGTTTGAAACCTATCAAGATCAAGAAGTGTACTCTACGAATAGCTTAATATCCCTTTTGATGCAAAACAAGCTCTATAAATGGTTCGTGAAGCAAAGAGAATGAAGATTTCCCGTTTCGGGAGAAATTCTCAAAAGCAAAGCTCACACAATATGCATGAGAAGTTGATGTCACCTAACGAAAAATTCAATACAAGCGATGTATGGTTGCAATGTTTCAAATATCGATTACAAATACGATTTTTGAAAGTCTGTTCATCTCTTCATAGAACAACTGTCGCACTCAATTTAACTCATCAATAAATATACAACGCAGATGAAACTGGTTTATACTGGAAACTTCTACCCGACAAAACCTATGCTTTATATTCTGAAAAGACTGCCCCTGGCTTGAAACTAGCAAAGCAACGAATCATTTTACTAGAATTGTTTGAGGCATCTGGTCAACACAAGTTAACACCGTTGATAATCGAGAAAGCAAAGTCACCTAGATGTTTCAAAAATTTCAATAATCCTCAAGTCTACAAACACACTAAAATGCATGGATGACCGAACGAATGTTTAGCCATCCTTCTGTTAGACGATGCTCCATCCCATCCAGTTGAAAAAAACCGACAGTGATATTTTTGTCGAGTTTATGCCACCTAATGCCACACCCCATTATTCAACCTATATATTAGAATACGTTGAGACTTACTGAATTTTGTTACAGAAAAAGCTTGCTTGGCCATGCATATCCAAAGTTATTCACACAACCAAATTTATATGGAATCACCCGATATTTAAAATATAACCTCATGGATTTTGGGAATTTCGAAGGATTGTTTGAATTGCTCCTTTTTGAAATATTTCAATTGAAGAAAGAAATAAATTAAGGTTTATTTTAAGAAAGAAACAAATGGACTCTTTCTGCTTGTAGTGAAAAAAATTGAACATTGTTTTCTCACGGAGTAGGCATTTTTTCTCGAGCTCAGTAGCTTGTATTACCTCCTCTTGCCCTGATACAAGCCTGAATCCATCTAGGCATGCTTTGGATTAGGTTTTCGACCTCCTCTGGGATGATATTCTGCCACTCTTCTGTGGCGGCTTGAATGAGCGGATATCGGGTTTTGGATTATCCTGGCGTAATCCAATTTTCCTTTTGAGATTATACCATAAATGTTCAATAGGATTTAGGTCTGGAGAGCAAGTTGGCCAAACCAAACTAGCGATTCCCTCTGTTACAAGATAATGTCGCGCGAGGTTGCTGGTATGCGGAGGAGATTATCTTGCATAAAAGTGAAATTATCACCGTGGGCACCTCGCCAGGGTGTCACTCCAGCACTAGGTCCACGTAATTTCTAGCCGTTACCTTGGTATTTCGGAATTTGCCTTGCTGCTCGGAGTCTAGCTTGTCTTCCACGACCCCTTAAAACCCGAATCCAGCGTTCATCTGATCGAACACCAATTCTGGTCTCATCCCAAAAAATTTTGCCAATTATCAATATTCCAATTTTGGTGCTCGATACACCAATAAACGGTCGGTCTTATAAAGAGATATTCAAACCTGGTTTAGCTTATAAGGAATTAAAATCTAATCAAGAACTTAATTCAAACCGGTCCTATAAATATAACCCCCGATTAAATGTTCAATGGTAAGCTAACATAAAACTGAACTTTGATGGCGCTTTGAACCAATAGAATTGCAAGATTTAAGTCATTTGAATTTGAAGTTCACCATTAGGAAATTATCAAACTTGAAAATGGATGAAAATAAGAGGACAAGGGGAAAAAAATTTCACCCAACGTGAAATTGAAGATATTTTAGATATTTGTTCAAGGTGAGTATGAATTAAAAAGTTATATATAATTATTATAAGGTCGACTTAACACAGTCATTTGATACTCATCATCATCATCATCTGTCAACCATCCTAGTCCACTGCTGAACATAGGTCTTCCTCAACGATCTCCATTCCTCGCGATTTTGGGCCGGATTTATCAAGTTCGTACACACTCGCTTGATATCGTCTTTCCAACGAGCTGGTGGACGTCCTCTACTTCTGTGGGCTTCATCTCTGGGACGCCACTCCAAAAGACGCTTTGTCCATCTACCGTCCGTGGTTCTTGCTAGATGACCGGCCCAGTTCCACTTTAAATTAGCAACTCTTTCGAGAGCATCCTGGACTCTAGTTCGTTGGCGTATGATATGGTTGGGAATTCTGTCCTGTAGTGTTATGCCTAACATAGCTCTCTCCATCTTACGCTGAGCAACACATATTTCATTAGCTGATTTCTTTGTTAGGGTCAGAGTTTCTGCACCGTACGTCAAAACTGGTAAAACGCATCGATGGAAACTGGTTGGCTTGGTACTAAGTTGGTCATCATCTTAGTTTTCGACATATTTATCTTTAATCCGATTTCACTGGATTCCTTAGACAACTGCAAGAGCATCTCATTTGCATCATCTAATCTGTTTGCTATAATGACGATGTCGTCGGCGAAACGAAGATGACTTAATCGCTCACCATCCACATTTACTCCCCTCTGATCCCATTCCAATTGCTTGAACATATTTGATACTCATTCTCAAGTATTCAATTTGATGTATGACAAAAGTGTTCTCAACGATAAATGAAATATCATTTTGATTTATAAATTAGGCATAGTAACTTTCTGTGTAGGGAAACAAACAAAATTGCTTCACAAAAGAAACAAATGGCATGGGAGAAAGTTGCTGAGGAGTTTAATGCCAGAAACTCCAATGGGACGAGGAAGATACCTGCTTGGAAAATTGCAATAGAATAAATGCAAATATGAAAAATAATGATTGTATTTTGCAATTTGAAGAAAACAATCTGTTTTTTAACTTTCCCTACGAAAATTTAAACCATCAATTTCGATGGTTTAGCTAACTCCGAAGTAAATGTGGATTTAACCTTTGGTTTAACGTTCATGAACTTAATTTAGTTTTGGATTAGTATAATCTGCGTTTATAGGACACAGTTGAATTTAACCATTGAGTTAACGGATTTAGTGCATCAACTAAATATTTCGTTTGTAAATTAAACCTATATAGGACCAGCCGTAAGTCTGTTAATTTTTTGTTGTCTGGTTAGCACTGGAACTCCGTTCTCACTGTTGCTTCCAGAAATTGCTTTTGGAGTATGTGGTGCGACGCACTAGGGTCTCTTCTTGCAATTTGGCACAAAAATCGGTCTTGTTCTTCAGAAGTGATCGTCATACGACTTCTTCTAGGCCTATTTTGCAGGGATTGTAGCTCCACGTATCGGGCGTAGGTTTTTAAAATCACCCCCTGTGTTGCGCCCATTGTGGCCGCTATATCCCTCTGTGTCAACCCTTCTTCAACGAGAGCAATTATTCGACCCCTCTGCACATCGGACAATCCGACGTAAGGTATTTTCAATTATGATTATAGGCTTTTATAAATTTTGGAATTCACAGTTTCAAATCTCAGTGTCGACTGAGTAAAATATCCTGAACATGTGGTGATAATTCATCATTTGTTATTATACTATCCAGTTTTTTTACAACAAAAACTTTCATTCTTCACAAGTAGTCAAAGATTCATGCTAAAAAACAATCATTAATGTGAAATACCGAGTGATTTCAAATAAATTTGGTTGTGTGTAGGTAAAGTAGTTGGAGGTGTTGCAATCCTAGTAAATAAACGGCTTACACACAAAGTGATTAAAATGAGATCAATTTCTAACAGGGTAATATACATAACTATAAAGATATCACAACGTTACAAACTTCAAGTAATCCAAGTATATGCCCCTACTTCGACCGCAGAGGATGAGGAAATAGAGAGTTTTTATGAAGATATCTCAATGGCTCAGAAGGATGAAGAAGCCCACTTCACTCTAATAATAAGTGACTTTAATGCAAAAGTAGGCGATGCTAAAATAGATAACCTAC
Source organism: Cryptolaemus montrouzieri (assembly GCA_013387265.2). Classification (NCBI taxonomy): domain Eukaryota; kingdom Metazoa; phylum Arthropoda; class Insecta; order Coleoptera; family Coccinellidae; genus Cryptolaemus; species Cryptolaemus montrouzieri. The sequence goes on from JABFTP020000103.1 coordinate 37,685,967, forward strand.
CGAATAGAGGAAAACATGGATTGGGCACGATCAACGAGCGAGGAGAAAGATTATTAGACTACAATCAAAGTCAAAACCTATACTGTATGAACACTTTCTTCGAGAAACAAAGACAGCGGCGATGGACATAGCAGAGCCCGGACGGGAATACTAGGAATGAGATCGATTATATACTAACGAATAAAAAACATATTGTAAAAGACGTAGCAGTTATCAATAAATTTAAAGTCGACAGTGACCATAGGTTATTAAGAGCAAAAATAGAAATCGTGGCCAAAAAAGAAAGAAACAAGCTGATACGTCCAAAACGCTTGCCAACAAATGAAGACCTAAAGCAAAATATTGTTCAATATCAATCAGAACTGAGCAAAAAACTAACACCTGAAGAAAACTTAACCCGACTAGACATTAACAGTCTTGAAAGAAAGATAACGGAAGACATACAAGTGGCAACAAAGACCATATGCTACAGGGCAAGAACAAAACCTAAAAAATTAAGCCAAAGCACGCTAAGGTTAATGGAAGAAAGGAAACTAATGGATAGATTTAATCCAGAATACAGGGAACTGAACAGGGCTATAAGACGAAAGACTAGAGAAGACATACGAAATTACAACACAGACTATATACAACAAGTCATAGAAAACAACAGTCACATGAAAGTCTTAAAGAGAATTACTAACACCGGTAGACCCAGAATACATCAATTGAAAAACAACCAAGGTGAAATAAAATATGAAAAAACGGAGATAATACAGATTGTTGAAGGCTTCTATACTGACCTGCATTTGTCTAAGAAACCCAAACCTGAAACAACGAATCTTAGTAACATAACAAATGTCGGTTCCGAGGACATGCCTGAGATTAACATTGATGAAATACAACTAGCCCTCAACCAGATTAAAAACGGCCGAGCACCAGGCGAAGATAACATTACAAGCGAAATGCTAAAATTGGGAGGACAGGTCACTTTGGAAGCAATAAAAATATTACTAAATAAATGCCCAACAGAAGGTAGTGTTTCGGAAGGATGGAACAATGCACACGTTGTGTTGTTGTACAAAAAAGGTGACAAATTTAAGATAGATAATAACGGACCTATTAGCCTTTTACCACACCCTTATAAATTGCTATCAAAAATTAGCACAAACAGATTGACAAACAAATTTGACAGCTATCAACCGGCAGAACAAGCAGGGTTTCGCAGAGGATATAGCACAACAGAATACCTACAAACTCTTCGTACACTTATTGAAAAATGTCACGGATACAAAGTGCCAATACACCTAGCCTTTGTAGACTATAACATAGCCTTCGATTCTATAGAATTGTGGGCAGTATTTCAAGCCTTCGATAATGCTAGAATAGATTCGAGATATAGAAGCATCCTACAGAATATATATGAACGAGCGACTATTCAGGTGAGACTAGACGATGACATGCGAACCAAAAAAATCCCGATAAATAGGGGCGTGAGACAAGGCGATGTGATATCGCCAAAATTGTTCACACTTGCAATGGAGGACGTGTTTAAGAAGTTGGAATGGGATAGAAAAGGTATAAATGTGGATGGAAAATTCCTGAACCATCTCCGGTTTGCAGATGATATAGTTCTAATAAGCGATAACCTAGAACAACTCCACGAAATGATGCTAGAACTCAAAAGAACATCGGAAGAAGTAGGATTGGAAATGAATCTGACAAAAACTAAAATAATGACAACGGAGGACGCAATATTGGAAGTCGACGGCAATGTTATAGAGAAAGTGAATGAATATCTATACCTTGGACACACTATAAAGATAGGTAAAGACAATCAAACTGCAGAATTGTCAAGAAGAATAAGAATGACTTGGGCTGCTGTTGGAAAACTAGGATTTGTCTTGAAAAACAAACAAATCCCCATTAACCTCGAAAGAAAAGTTTTTAATATGTGCGTTCTCCCAGTGTTAACGTATGGCATAGAAACCATGACTCTCACAATAAGATCTGCTAACAAACTCAGAACCACACAACGCGCAATTGAAAGAACTATGCTTGGAGTGAGCCTGCGGGATCACATACGTAATGAAGAAATAAGAAGGAGAACAGGCGTAGAGGACGTAATCACGAGAATAGCTGCATTGAAGTGGAGATGGGTTGGACATGTAGCAAGACAACAGGATGTAAAATGGACTAAGCGAATAACTCAATGGAGACCACGCTTATACAAAAGGGGAGTGGGGCGCCCCCAGAGAAGGTGGCTGGATGACATAAAGGAAAAAGTAGGAAGAGGATGGTATAATATAGCACAGGACAGAGAGAGATGGAAGCTAGAAGGGGAGGCCTATGTTCAGGAGTGGACAGAGAAGGGCTGAAAAAGAAGAAGAAAAAAAGAAGGTAAAGTAGACTAGCAGATGCTCTTAAGACAATAACATTGAAATAAGCTTCTCTACATTTAGCTTGGAAACAACTGGAAAGGGCAACGCTAGTAAATTGTTGGCATAATATTGTACGAAAAAACAATGAAGATGATAAAAATCAACCTTAAGCTAGGCTTTGGGAACAAAATGTACCGGAAACAGTGACTGACGATACTCTTGACTTATTACATGCCCTCGCACCTTCTGCGTACAAATGCAAGATGTAGGACAATGGAATGAAGAAGGTTTAAATAATGAAACTGACCTGGGAGCAGATGAGGAGAGTGATATTCCTGAAAATAGCAACTGTAAAGATTCGATTATATCACAACAAAAAATTTCCCATTTCACTGCTATTGCAGCTATCAAAATTATTACACAATGGGCAGAACAGAAGAAATGTTGATGTCAGTGACATAATGACTTTCAAAATTATTTCAGGAGAGAGCAGTTATTGCAAATTTGCAACAAAAATATTATTATTATAGCTAATATTTCATCTTTTCGATACGGTATATTTCTATTTACGCATGTTTCCAATTCAATACAAAAAATTATCAGTAATTGGTTGTCTGAGTATTACTTCTCATTTGCTTCAACTATTCAGACTTCGTCAACATTAAAAGGATCTTTTCTTCCCAGAATTTAGAAATCATGCACAACAATTACTTATTGGCATTTTCTTACCGACTTTCACGAAATTCAACGAAATATGATTCAAAATTAATCTTGGAATTCCAACATCTTTCCCGATAATGAAGGAATGACGTTACCCCGAGCGTTTAATTTGCAAACACTCCTCGGTATCAGCAGCAGAAATATGTTTACATAAATGTTTCCTTATTCAATGAAAAATCAGAATTCAAAAACTTCACTTGCTCATTAGAACCCATAAGAAATAATCGTTGAGCAACACCTTATATTACGCTTTCATCAACAAAATTCATAATAACGTGCCTGCCTCGTTTAATTATATTGTTACAATTCAACTACGTGACATTTCCACTAAAACGGGCATTATAAGCATGAATAGATTGGAGAAAACTAGAATCAATTCAAGTGGGAATATAACAATCCTTGACGAATTCGCTTTAATCGTGTCATTTCGATAAGGTGGTTTAGATTTTGGAAACGGATTTCACGATCAATGAAATGTAGAATGCAAAAATTAATCGAATACGAAAAGTATTATATTTTAAATATGGTTCATTATGATATTTCGAAACTTCAACGATTGAATTGTAGAGTTAGAAAATGTGAGCCATCGCTGGTTTTAAATACTACTCATAAATATCAAAATGTCAGTCAAAATATATCAGCATCATATAAAATATAAAAGTGTAAGATTCTTGTTAAAACATATACGAGATTTCATCACAACTGAATCAAAGCCAATGATAGACATTAAAAATTCTTTACAAAAACTCAACTGACTCTTTCTTACCCTGTGATGAGCAAGCACTATGTCATCCTTTTTTCTGGTGTCATAATTATGGACGCTGGCATTGGTGAGAAATTTGCTCCTGATCTCTTGGATGTACCTCAAGGAGACGAGGATAAAGGTGCACACTAAAGTCAGTATCTTCTGTTGTTTAAAGAGGGGTCGGCAGCTTACAGAACGAGACACTCCACAGAGAACTCTCAAGGCCTGCTTCTGTTTTAATAAAATCTTCTGTTATCCTACACAATGGCCCCAAATCAGTATAGTATAAGTTGCCTAGGAATGAAAATTAGCGTAATAGGCCATATGGCAGATATTAGGAGTAGATACCTCCCTCGTTCTTCTTATTGTATAAATGGAGGTACTTAACTTTCTCGAGAAGCTGTTAACATATTCACCCCACGTGAGTCCTCCATTCACCGTCAAACCGAGAATCTTCAACGCATCTATCGCTCTTCTCATACCAAATTCCAGTCTTCGTGTTCTTTTCGACATTTAATCTGAGCACATTAGCATTAAACCATTCACACGCTTGAGAGAGACATCTGGAAGAGCAGCTCCTCAAATCTTCACAGGAAGAAGCTACACTTAAAAATCAGCATCGAGTCAGGTAATTCGTATTCCAATCCTTGAAGGCAGGTCATTAACAAAGATGATGAACAGTACCGGTTCAAGAATGGAGCCCTGGAGAACACCGTAGAGCACCTCAGCCTCATTCGGCAACACGTTCTTCCAGACACCTCTTTTTTCCTATCCATTGAGTAGGACCTAAATATATCAAGTGCCAAACCCCGAACATCATACCACTCCAATTTAGGTAGATCTTTGAGGTAGACTCATCAATGAACAATTCGATTTAAGCCCTTCACATCTATTGAATCTCTTCAGGGAGCAATCTATTCCTTAATTTTATTGGATATACCTGTCCACAATAAGCCCTTAAGAAGGAGCAACCCAATAAGCTTTTAATTACTTAAGAACATTTGTATTTATATTCTCATTCTTATTTATATATAATTGTCATAATTTCTGTACATTCATTCATCTGAAGAAGCTACGGTGAAGTGAAACGCGTTACGAATCACAATTATTAAGTAAAATTCCTAAAACACATTACCTTTATATAAATCTTATGTTGGTTAGATAATGACAGCAACATAAACGTTAAGTGGTAGTATAAAATCTCCGAGAAAAGTAATATTATCCTAAATCTTTCCTTGTTATTTTCACGAAAATTTTATTTTTCAATTATCTTCAGCTGGATGAGGAGGTAGAAAATACTAATTGTAATTGTAAAGGAGGAAAAGGATTTCGTTTATATGCAGCCGCTGTATGTATTTATGTTAATTTTGAGAATACATGTTCAAAAATCGATCAACCGATGATTTGGAATAAACCGTCAAATGAGCAGTAAGCAAAATATAAAAAGATTCGAAAAGTGAAAAATCCACAAACAAAATTTCCGCAGCCATTGATACTCTTGAAAATGTATTAACGTTACATCTTACAAAAACTTATCCATGCTTGAAATGATAATTGCAGACAAGAAATGTAAAGAATAAAGATAATCGAGACAAATGGAAAATTATAAAAAAGAGAATGATAATCACCTTTTCCTCGAAAAACCCTACAATTTTCGAGAGAATTACAATTTCCACACGTCTCATGCTTATGAATGTCAGTCATGTTCCTCAGTCAGTCAATTCAAAATTGTAAAATGTCCTTTGTATTGTGTTCAGTTTCATTCAACTGTAACTGTAGACAAATTGTGATGTATCGAAATATCAGTGAAGTCTGCTATACAATCAAAAACTCAGGTTTGGTTCGTAGAAATTTTTATCAGGACATGTAGCCTGAACTCTCATAAAATTCAAACTAGAATTACAAATTTTGACGCAATGGCAAATCAATTTTTGAATTAGAGATTTGATTTTATACTACTACTACTTGACGTTTATGTTGCTGTCATTTTCTAATCAACATAAAATTTATAAGCTAACGGTTAACTAAGATTTTCAACTATCTCTATCATTACATTATAATAATTTGTATTATTTTGAGTGCTTGTTTAACTTTTCCAAAATCCTATGAAGACTCATTGGGATCAATCTCTTCGAATAGGTTTGCAACATGAAAGCCTGTACATAATTGTGTTCCTTTTGAAATACTTTTTTTTTCTGTAAATACCCAATTGTATTTCTTGGAAGTCACTCAGTAATTTCTTCACTGACATTGTTAGTAAAAATTATTTTTTTTTTTTGAAATAAAACATTCTCGTTACATGACTATCTCCGTGGCGCAAATGTTTCTTGTCCAAGGTCCGTACACTGAATTTTACGAGGAACAAGCCTTTGACACTACCCGCTGTAGCTTGATGTTATTGGCTGATAATATTATACCCTGTTGAAGTCTATATACACATAGATTCTTATCCAATCGCTTCCATTCTATGACATGTGATAGAAGGAAACATAACTAGGAGTTGTGACTTGCTGTTTTTTTGTTCCCTACATATTCTCTACGAAATGGTAAATTGCGAAAACATGTTTTCCATTTTCATTCGAAATTGTTACGTCTAAGAAATTTATTGAATTATTGCTTTCTATTTCGATTGTGGATTCAATTTTCTTTTGTTTTCGGAAATTTTAACTGTATCTGATAGATAAAGATAGACAGTTAAAAATTTTCGAAAATCTTATAAATTCATTACATCCAAAATTGAATTCACAATCGAAATAGAAAGCAATAATTCAATAAATTCTCAGATTTACATTAGATTTGTATTTATAGTCATTCTTATTTATATATAATTGTCATAATTTCAGTACATTCATTCGTCTGAAGAAGCTACGGTGTACTGAAACGCGTTACGAATCACATTTATTAAGTAAAATTCCTAAAAACACATCACTTATTTTTATTATTGATATTTGTCATATTTTTGAAACGACTGTTAAAATTTTTCCGCAAATTTTTCTTTAAGTTAAACAAGAACCACGAAGAAATAATATATGGGAGATGTCAACCCAAATTATTGGGTTCATAATGATTCTAGTACATCTATAGATCATAATCGGCATCACTTAGAAGACCGAACCTAGCCATCGGGGCTCTCTCGGTCAAACAGAGAGGGAATTGTTTTGTTGAGTTTGTATATTGAAGGAATTTTGCGATTAAACTTCAAAATTGGCAAGCAAGAACAAGGAAGTGATTATGTTTCAGGAGACTCTTATCTCCTTAGTCCTTTTTATGGCCTTGCTTGCTATGTAAAATCTTTTCTCAAATTCGAGTGTATTCAGACATATAAGAGTCAGGTATGATTGTTGAAATATTTTTCTGCTGGTTTTCTTTTTCCAATGTTACTGATTCCTGTCCCAAACCCTCTTCCTTTCACCCTTGTCTTCGTCTGGAAATCAAGGAGTGCAAGATGAGAATTGAAGCTGCTAAGCAGAAAAATCTTTGGTACTCTTTATGTACACACGATACTAACACAACATAAACAGACAAGCTATTGCTAGTGCAATAGGGACAGGGAAACGAGTTTTTTCCTCAGGTTTTTTCACTCGTTTATTGAATCATATGCAAGATAGTATGGTTCCCCTGTTACATTTCCTGAGCTCATACTTGTGTTTTTCTGACACACACCAAAGTTATATATGTGAATCTAATTATTCGAATATTTGTAAATCTTCTCTTTTTCAAATATAAAATTTATAGGTTAGCGGTAGATTAATTGTTAGTTGAGATTTTCCATATCATCATTACATTATAATGATTTGTATTATTTTGAGTGCTTGTTTGAGCAAGTGTTTCGCGTAAAACTCTTCCAAAAATCCGTCGATAACCATTGGATAACTCTCTTCGTAGGTTGGCTTTTAAATTTTGCGCCTAACCAAAAGAAACGAGGAACTTAGGGAAAAATGCCTTCATTGTTTTTCAAAGTGGTCTCCATTGAGATCGATACACTTTCGCATGCGCTTAAACCAATTTTTGAAACACTTTTGCCACTCCGAATGAGATAAAATGCGTTTGTTCACGTGTTAATTCCATTTTTTGTCCAAGTTGAATTTTTTCGACCGACTATAAACAAAACAAAACTCGCTCATACGTCAAAGTTTTGTAGGTATGTATAGGTTAAAAAATGTCAAAATACACTACGCACTCGGATAGGAGATGTCATCAGCAAAAGTGCCAGAGATGCAAAATTTGGAAGGCAAGCTACGTACGTTCGAAACATAAAAGCTTTATACCTTTTGGGATACTTTTTTTTCTAAAAATGCCCAATTGTAATTCTTGGAAGCCACTCATTAATTTCTTCACTGACATTGTTAGCAAAAGTTATTTTTCATTGAAAATAAAATTATATATATTACTATCTCGTATGTTTACTAGCTTTATCAGTACCAGATTTTGAGAAAATGAACACGAAGTGGCTCGCCAAAAATACTTTACTACCATATGGTAATATTCTTCAACAAATTATATTTTATATAATCAAAAATCTGAAAAATTTTCTAAGACGTATTTACTATAGAAAACCTAGAAGAATATTACAAGATTTGATGGTTGTTAGTTTCTGTAAATATTCATCAAATTCTTCAGACCTAAAGTTTCAATATTTTTGATAATGTACTCGGAAATAACACTAGTTATAGAAATGATAATTGGCACAATACATATTCATTTCATATTCCACATGTTTTCATCTCATCAGCAAGTCTCATATATGTAGAAACTCATTTTATGTTACTTGGGTTAGATTAATATGTCTGGCCTATTCTGATGTTACAAAGAATTGTTTCAACGAACGTATGTATTTATTGTTTTCATGAACATTGACAAGTTCATATTCATATTACTTTTGCCTCATAAAAGTGAGGATTCATTATATATAATGAATTATATTTGCAATGGCATTTTGTCTTTACAAATAATCAGTAGAGAACACTATTACGCAAGTTGATATATGCAACAATGTCTCTGAAGAAGAACGTCTACGGTATGGATTATCTATATTTTGCATGATGAAGTGTTTTCTTTAGTTTCTTGTCAAAATTATTTGACTTCCGATAGATATCGCAAGGCTTTGTATTTCAGCGAACAATTCTCAGACTTAAACCATTCATTAGAACCATTTTCATGCATACAGTCATTTTATTATTATTTGAGATGATTTCCATGCAATTCCTTCTGCATCGAATTTCCGTCCATAAAATCAAAACGAATTTCTAGTTTCTTCAAACTGTGTGATGTTATTACAATCTGCAGCAACACAATACGATGTAATTCAGACGTTCGTTGTTGATTATGAAAATGAGATCGTAGAAGGATAATCTGTTTACCATGTGGATTGTTTAAATTAGTTAGTCCGCCAAGCTTTCCTTGTTTCACATTATAATTCGTTGAATCATTTCTATTTACTAATACCAAAAAATGATGCTAGGAATTAATAGGCTTAAAAAGGTTTTTATAGGAGATATGAGGTTTTATGACAATACTCGGTCTTTTATAATACATTTCTAATTATTATCAAAATAACTTTGGGAAATTGAAATCGGAAAATGAAAAGATATATCTAGCATAGACACATTTTCGGAGTCGGATAGTATCTTATATTTATAAGTAGCGAAAAGAATCAAGGAATATACAAAGATGTCCCTAAAACAAATGTTTGGGATTATTAATATCAGTAATTTGTTTACTACTTTTCAAACTCTGATAGAAAAGAACATTTAGTTTTCGCTATTCGCAATTCAATCAATCAAACTTCATCGTTTATTCAACATCGATTTTTCATTTAGGGCATTCACTACGTGTAGTTGAACCCCCGACTTGAATTCAATTGAGGAAAGACAGGTTAGAGAGGGGCAACCAACCCATCTGTTGTTCAATAAAACGAGTAATAGTATTCTTAGTGAAATAGAAAGCTCTAAATAGTATTACAAGGTTACAATATAAACGAAGTCACTCATACATTTTGAACTGTCAATAACATTTAGTGCCATATACTGTACATACAGGAACATTGAAATATTCCCAACTCACCTTGGGCATTTCAATCCTTCCAACTGTCCTTGACCTGTCGTTCTGCACATAATCCGGAACATCTTTTCGATCAGTAAACTTGAAGACAATCGAATTCGTTTCTGGCTCCCTAGGAGGCCTCCTAACCTTTTTTGGCACTAAAAGATCAGTTTTTTCGTCCGTTTTCACCGCATTAGCACTCTTAGCGACATTAATCAAATTCTTCTCAATTACCCGATCGAAAAAATGGGAAGAATCTGGACGAATCGGTGGACTAACGATTTTTCGCCGAGATAACACCGGAATCGGCGAAACTTGGGTAATTATTGCATCCTCCGGTGAAGGGGAACATCTACTTTGATTTCCATTAATAATTAAATTGAGAGGTTCGTTAAATGGAACATTTTCGTTAATTAAACGTTCTGAATTCAAATCACAATGATTGGAAGTCACACTTTCCGAGTTTTTAGCATCTTCATAATATTCAGTCTTTCTCTTGGAAGTAGGACTCGGCACCTTGATTCTAGCGTCAATTTGGGTGGCGGTTTCATCGGATAAAGGAGTCGATACGGCCACTGGATTGACCGTCATTATTAAATCTGGAGTTTCGCAAAGGCGGACGATGGCATCATTTTCTGACTTAGGAAATTCAATTAGGGAAACGTCAGGAATTGGGCTTGCGAGCTGCACAGGTTTTGGCAACGATTCTTCAACTTTTTGCTCTTTATGAGTTTCCTTAGCCACTTGAACGTCTTTACTCACTTCGTTGGATGGTAATGCCTTAGAAGATTTATCATTCTTCTTTGTGATTTCCCTAATTCTTGGAGTTACCTTGGGAGCATTACCTTCTATTACAAATTTTTTGTTATATCTGTTTTAGGCTTTAGTTCAACTTTAACTTTTTTCTCTTCACTTTTTTTATTATTCAAAACGGTTTTTGCAGTTCCATTCTTTGGCGTCTTATCGGCTACTAATGTACTTACTGGTTTTGTTTTAATTGGGGGTTTCTTCACTGGCTTAGATTGAACAATTATATTTTTATATGTCGCCACTTTAGCAGCCACTTCACCAGTGTTCACTGGAGGTTTCGTTCTTTGCTCCGGACGTTTTTCGAAAATCATTTTAGCCTGTTTGACTACGTCGGCGGGTGGTTTTTCTCGTTCGTTCATGACAGGCGTTATTCTCTTAGGTCTGTTAAGACGAGGAACGTAATTGTTACTAAACAAAGCATTTTCAATTTCAACCGCTTCACTATCTTTTGGTTTCCTGTATTTGTCATTTCCTTCCTTAGTTTCGCCGATAAGGATGTATTCATGCAATGATTTCGGTCTTAAGTTTTCTATCGGTGGAGGTGAGATCAGATTTTCAAAGCGGGAGATTGCTTCGACGGATCTAGCCCTTTTGATGTCTTGAGTGCCCCGTTTCGAGTTTCGGTACCGGTTTGTGGAATTCTTCTCAGTTCCGTTGCTTTGGTACATACGGCGTTGGTCGGAATCCGTTTTAACTGACTCATCGACATCTTCATCGAGCATATTTTCTAAAGATGTGGCTTTACGCAAATTCAAAATTGACGGTCTTTGTTTGGTATATGTTTCTCTTCTCAACGCTAAGCTAAGATATTTATTCTTTAGCTTATTTACGATGCCAGGACCATAATGAAGCTCCTCAGATGAATCGGAGTCTGATGTTCTTGAATAATTATCATTCTCACTCACCATATTCACAGATTCACAGGACGTGTAATCCAGGGTCCAGGCGCGTTCCTGTACCATCTTCGATGATTTTATTTTACGTAGCGTAAGGGGTGACACAAACTTATTCGCACTTATAACACTTCCATCTTTGCCAGTGTTACTGGCCGAGTTAGTTGCCGATAACTGGTTGCATGTAGAGGACGGACGAATTCCAACGCTACTCTGATTGTTGGCTTTAGGTGTACGACCTGTGCATTCATTAAGGGGGGGAGACAGAGACAGCTGCCTGTTGGTACTAACCGTTACAGAGTTGCCGTTGCATTTATTTTGTGAACGTAGACGAGCAATCAGATGTTTTTTCCATGGAGGAATATCTGCCTCCGAATAATTAGCTGCCATTATGATCAATAACGCACTATATAAATTTACACCTCACCCAGCACTTGACCCTCTCAACGTCGACTCACTTCACAGTAACTTCGGTTCGTATAAAATCAATTCTAAAACGTGACATTTCGAAAAAGACGATCACTATATAACAGTGTCTACAAACTACTCACATTTAGGTTAAATATCACAGATGGTTGGAATGATTTGTTTCGGAAGATAGATGATGTTTTGAATCCCGTTGTTGACTAGATCGAGATTAAAACATGACGTTTGAATAATGTTTAATGGGTTTTTAGAGGTGGCTATGAATACGATATAAAAATGCAAAATTGTATGAAGTAGGTACAGATAAATATCTGATGATGTAATGCGCAAGTGTCTAGGGAACATCCATAGAGGATGATTACGCGGTTGCCGATGTTATCCATTTATCTTGAAATAAAAAATCAATTGATGGAATAAGTCATCAATTTTTGTTAGTTGGTAGTCTATTATGTATGAGTTTGTTTAATTTTAATTCAAAAGATACTAGGTAAGAATAAATGGGCTCTTACTTTTGAAACCAAAAGCCAGTAACTTAAATATACTTGCCGAATTAAAGCATTTCAAGTTTTTTAATCTAGTTGCATGTAAAATGAGTTGATAATTGCATGTAAAATAGAATTAAACCCAGTTTTTAATAAACATCATTTCAATATCTGCTCAAACAAGAGAACTCCCATTCTATGATTCAAAATTCGTTTTCCGAGTGAATAAATGAAAATATGGAATGATCGTGAACTTGAGAGAAAATTCAATGCAAAAAATTAAGTTACGTCATTTAATATGTGAGGAAATGAATAGAGATAGACCGAAAGTTTGCACATTACAAATTCGCTGGTTTACCCTTCGAGCGCACGTGATTTCCAACATCTCTAAAATGTCTCTTTCTTAACTGGAAGTATAAATTCAATTTTCTCGAAATCTGTGAAATGATTTTGATCTATACAATGTTCAGGAAAATCAGTGAAATTTTTGTTTTGAATGATGGATCTTTAATGTTTACTCTTGGGCTGATAACCTGAAATATCTGACGACTTTTTCACTATATTCTTGTGAAACTTTCGCCAAGTATTTTAATTAAATATTTATTCGTTGTTTCACCAAATGTTGAGTAAGAATTCCATAGAAAAGTGAATTATAAATAATCTGAAAAACGATCTAATTCAATTATTGGCTTATTGTAAGTAAAATAGTATACATCTGTTCAAAAGTCAATTTTTAGAAGCATCTCAAAAAACATCATCAGCTGCAGTATAGAGTTTCCTTAAGTACCCTCTGTACAGGATCAATATTAATACACAAATTAAATGTACCTATATAATAGAAAGTTGAGAGTTTCAAATTGTTCTTTGTCATTGAAGTTGAATTTTGAAATCGCCAGTTAATATACGTTGTAGTTCATGCAAAATTGGTTTAAATAGTGTAAAAACTGGAGCCCTCATTTTATTCTAACAGCGAGCTATGAATAAAAAATGTCATATGCTGAATCTTATGATTGGGGTATATTAAATAGCTGCAATAAATACTTGAAGTATCTCACAAAATACTAAACTAGTGCTTGTAACTTACGAACGACTTATATTCAAGTCACTATAGTTTGACATAATCATTTCTATATTTCATATAAATCCACCAGCAGGGACATTGTCGCGTTCGCCTACACACACATCCTTGTTTATAATATCTAATAGTCGTATGGAAGGAACAAAACGCCGTATAGTTACTTTATAGTTTCGTTATGTAACCATATCTACCGATTTTTGGTCGTAAAAATCGATAAACGCAACAACCGGTAATGTTTTCAGAATACAAAGTTACCTATACATATATATTCATTGACATCATACGAAAAAAATATATAATTGAAACTAAGTATGTACATTTTGTTAATTTCAGAAAAAATATATAATATTAAAGAGCTGTCGACATACATATCAGGTATCATTGTAATATATTCCTGAAATCCGAAATTTTGTAGCTCGCTTTGAATTTTAATGAATGTATCGTCTTCAATTTTATAATGCACTAACACCATCAAGTCAATCACTCAGAATTCGCTGCCTGAATTGTACTTCAGTCTCTTCTTCATAATCTTTCTCTTGAACTTCTTGCATGATGTAATTTTCCGTAGTAAATGCCCAAATTGCAAGAGAGTTACCTACATCAAATTCATTTGTTTTATAAGTAGATACAACAGTTCGTGAATTTTGGACTAATAGTGCCAAAGAAATATTTCCTTCTTCTTCATCAATATCAAGCACAAAAAACCATTACTCAAAAATCATCGTGAAATTAGGTTACGTTCGTAGGTAAAATACATCGATTGTTCCCTGTACATTTGATTTCATGCTGAACCTTCTTGAAGATTTAGTAAGCATATGTCTTTTACTGATTAACCAGTAAACTTTATAGTAAACTGAAGAGTCTGCCTTTATTAGGTCTAGATTCTTCTCTAGAAAGGTCCCAAAAATATTAAAAATTAAAGTATAGGCTACACATAGATAACTGCTCCATTTACTAGGTCTTGGTCCATCTCCATGCCTTAAAGCGTTAAATAATTCAAAATCACGTATTAGTTAATGGATTGTTTCGTCAGTTTATGACGTATATCATAAACATTCTGGAGCTGAGTGATTTTCCTTTAAATCAGGCAATGTCGCACTGAACTTACTTCGCATTACATACTTCAGTTCCATACTCTCGATCACGATATGCAATGGTGAAAGGTGAAATGGAGAACCGTGCGCAAGTTAATCAGTATAGATAGAAATGAAGTTAGTCATGACCGTGACTTCGGAATTGTCAGCACCTCCACAACATTACGAAAAATGTACATCACTGAATTCCAGTGATGGTCTTTTGTATGAATTCTATTAGATGGGAACGAGATTATTTTTTCCGTACATGCAGAATTCCTTTATCCAAATACGGCAATACTACATACAGGTTCCACAAATGTGTTGGAAAATCCTAATGGCTGTTAAAGGACAAATGTCCCAATAATAGTTTTTGTAGCATTTGCATCTTAGTCGCAAGTATCATTTGATTCCGATATGTGACATGTTTTGAGATATGGTCACAAAGGTTGTGATCTGTTTCATTTCTCCAGTACGTCCAAAGTTGCCGAAAAACACTCTGAGATAAGCGTCCAAAGATCCGCATGGTATATTCGTATATTCACATATTCGACACAGCTAGCCAACAATTCCCACATTTCGTAGTTAGGGTACTCTTCGGAAAAATTGCCCCTTTCAGCAACTGCATCATCATTCATAGGCTGAATCGTCCCATCCGTACGATGCGGATGAGTGGACGCAGTTATATTATATTTATAGTTTCTATACAGATCATACAAAAATCCGTTACGTGCGATACGTCTGATGCGTCCGACGTGGATTTATGGACGGTTAACTCAATGGGCAGTAGTCGATCTTGACAGGTTGTGCAAAACAGATAAATTTATAAACGCGGAGGTGGAAATTCGACAAGCACTTTACAATATCTAAATGAAATAGTACTATGATAGGATCTTGATCAAGATACAACATTTACAAATATTCGAAGAGTTTTTACCTCGTTCTAGTGTAAGTGAAAAATTTGACCAGATGCTTTCACAATTGGTCAAATAACTGATGAAATTTTCCGTCGAAAAGTTTGTAGGTTAGAATCGGATAAACTGAAAATCTCTTCAGTTTTTGTTTGGTTTTCCATTACAGAACAAATATATGCTACGTCCACGAAATCTATGATGAATTAGTCCGTGCAACACTGTAGTTGTCTGTTCGAAATGTTTAACGGTTACTTATTAGTAAAGTCATCAATTCATCACTAATTATTTTGTTACCGAAATAAAACTCCAGAGGTTATATCAAAAGCCACTCACAGACAGGCCCGCCGTAAGCGGGCGTGCAAGGCGTGCAATACACGCGGGCGGCTCATTCAGGGGGGCGGCAAATCAGACAATCATCGACTAAAATTCAGACATTGTCACCTCACAATACTAAAAAGATTATCCTTATAAAAATAATATGATGAACGGCGCCCAAATATTTCTTTTATATCGTAGCATTACATAGCGCCATCTATTGAAATTCATGAGAACAAAGTTAATCCGTATCGTGCTCTATGCGAAATAGGGAAATCCCACAGATATCAGGGGAAATCCCCTTAAAACTATATACTCATTTCTTTGTTTTTATTTATTTAAGTGATGTGAGTGAACAAAAAACGTCAATTATTTGGCTATAGCCCTACTGTGAGATCCGGAAACGGTCCAGGGTACTTAAAATTAATAATATTCTGTATATTTTTGTGCGAAGTATGACTATAAAAATAATTTAGAAAATTATTTATATTATCCGTCGGCGCAAAAAATCATAATTATGGTAAGTGTCTTTGTTTAATTAATCAGCATATGGGCGCATTCATATAAACAGCAGGTATTCATGTAAAATTTAAAGGTTATTTTACTGAAAAAACTTAAAGTAAAGATTTATTAAAAAAAATGTATTAAAATTAATACAGAGTGTAACAAAAGTAACTTAAGTAACGAAAGGGGGACATTCCATCTAATCAATACGAACAACTTTTACTATGGGGTCAACTCTGAAGTCGCGAAAAAAAATTAGTTATTCCATTACATTTGTGTGCAGTAGGTATGAACATTTTTTTTTCGCAGTAGTATTGTGATTATTATTGTGATTTAAAGGGTATTTTTTTCTGTTATACAACTTAAGAGTGAAGATTAATAAAAAAAATATTAAAATTATACCTATACAGGGTGTAACAAAAGTAACTTAAATCCCGAAGGGGGTCATTCTACACATAAATACGAACAACTTTTACCATAGGGTCAACGGTGAAATCGCGAAAAAAAATAACTACTCCATACAAAATGTATGGAAAAGCTGATTTTTTTCGCGATTTCAGTGTTGACCCCTAGTAAAGGTTGTTCGCAATAATGGTGGAATGATCGACCCCTTTGGGATTTAAGTTACTTTTGAACAACCGTATACTAAACTTTTTCAAAAAAATTCCAGGAACCGCAAAAAAGGAAAAAAATTTCAGGACCTCAATTTCGACGGCAAAAACGAGAAAAAGATACAGAGAAAAAAAACTAGCGGGATCTCTTGAGAAATATTTTAGCAAACCAGAAAATAGGGACTCTGAATGTCAAGAGAATGTTGACGTAGATGTAGCTTCAACAAGCGCAGCTTTAAATCTAGAAGTTATGGAGGTATCTGAAGAGAAAAATGTTAGTCCTTCAGAAGGAGACTCCAGTGAAACTAAAAAAAGAGAAAGTAGACCCTGTAAGCAATTTATCGTCATCAAGTAGCTGTTTAGATTGTGGTGATGATCCCGGTTCGTGGCCCGCCAGTATGACTAATGATATTGTTAATATTTTGGTTAGCCGTGGTCCCGTGCAGCTGTTTAACCACAATTTTCCTGCTAATATCGATGGAAGAAAATTTGCAAACAGTTAATACTCTGAAATCTTCCTAATGGAGAAAAAATTAACAGAGAATGGCTTGTTTACTCTACGTCAAAAGATTCAGTCTATTGTTTTTGTTGTAAAATATTCAGTAAAACTGTAAGTAGTCTGTCAGCTCCAAGCGGTTTTTCCGATTGGCAACATCTGTCATCTACCTTAAAACGACACGAAACAAGCATTTCCTATAGCGAAAATTTAAAATGTTGGGTCCAACTAAATCATATGTTAAAAAATAAAACTACTGTAAATCAAATGCAACTGAGACTATTAGAATCTGAAAAAAACAATGGTGTGATGTATTGGAAAGGATCATAGCTGTTATAAAATTTTATCTCATCAATGTCTGGCGTTTAGGGCTCGTCCAAAATATTATATGAGCATGATAATGGTAATTTTCTCAAAGCAATAGAAATGATAGCATCCTTTGATTCAGTTATGCGGAAACATATTCACAGAATTCAAGTCTCGAAATTCGATTCAACTGACATGACTCACTATTTAGGAGATCAGATTCAGAATGAAATCATTGATTTACTCGGCACGACCATAAAAAATTATATCCTGAACAAAGTCAGAGAATCAAAATATTTCTTTATCATATTAGATTGCACACCAGATGTAAGTCACACAGAACAAATTACAGTTATACTAAGGTATGTTGTTTTAAACAGTGAAACTAAAAATGTTACAATATGCGAAAGCTTTATTGGCATCTGTTCGATAACCAGCTCCACAGGTGAAGGACTATTAAATTTTGTTTTAGACTTATTTTCGCAATTAAACCTTGATATTAAAAACTTACGTGGCCAAGGATATGACAATGGTTCTAATATGCGTGGAAAACACAATGGATTACAAAAAAAAATATTGGAAATGAATAATCGTGCATTTTACGTTCCATGCTCGGCGCATAGTCTCAATTTGGTCGTTAACGATGCGACAAATATAACGCACGACACGGTCAACTTTTTCAACTTAATTCAAGAAATTTACGTTTTCTTTTCGTCTTCTACCAAAAGGTGGTCCATAATTTGCAAGCATTTACCTGATTTAAAACTAAAGGCATTAAGTGCCACGCGATGGTCTAGCAGAATCGATGCAGTCAAACCTTTACGGTATCACCTCGAAAAATATTTGACGCTTTACTTGAAATATCAGATAACAATTCGTCGGAATGGGATTGTACAACAACTCACAAAGCACATTCGCATGCTTTGAATATTCAAAATTATAGATTTATTTGCTTAGTTGTAATTTGGTTTGATATTTTAAACGAAATTAATGCTATTAGCAAAATGATGCAAAACCCCACAATAAATACTCAAATCTGCATAAATTTGTTAAATAAATTGATTCATAAATTCAGCGAATATCGCACAGATGAGCATTTCGAAAGGGTGTTAGAAGAAGCTACCACTGTGGCTCGGGAACTTAATGTAGATGCAGATTTTCCGCCTATAGATACCGTTCGTCCACGAAGAAAACCAACTCAATTTCAGTATGAACAGAGTGATGAAGTCTTACTAGACCCTAAAACAAAATACAAGGTAGATGTTTTTTTTAGGATCCTGGACCAAACCTTAACTTCTTTAAAACGTAGATTCGATGAGTTGGAAACTTTTACCGACGTTTTGGCTTTTTCACCAATAATAACTTGTTTAGTTACTCCAAAGATGATTTAATGAAACATTGTAAAGATTTAAATGTGAAGCTAAAAGATAGTTCAAGTAGTGACGCAGATATTGACGGTATAGATATGTTTAATGAAATCAATGCTTTAAAGTTGCATTTAACTGAAAACCAGTCTAATGATCCACAAACCCTATTGCAATACATTTTGCTAATGAATTAATGTCAACATTTCCGAATACAGCAATAGCGCTAAGGATACTACTTACATTGCCAGCTTCAGTTGCATCTGGTGAAAGGTCATTTTCAAAGTTAAAAATAATAAAAACTATTTGAGATCAACTATGCACCAGCAAAGACTAAGTAATTTACCAATAATTTCAATTGAACATGAGATTCTAAATAGACTAGACACCAAAAAAATTATAGCTGATTTTGCCAACATGAAGGCAAGAAAGGTGCGTGCAGTTTCTGTAAAATAACTTAATACCTATACCTACCTACATAATATGTATAAACTGCACCTTTCTTGCCTTCATTTTTTCATTTGTCGTATTAGTGTATCTATCTTGTATAAAATAACCTAATATAACATAGTTTTTCACTGTACAGCATTTTTTTTCACATTTTTATAAACACCTAGGTTTTGTAGTTAGATAGGGGCGGCACGATAGGAATTGCACACCGGCGTTCAAACCGCTAGCGGCGGGCCTGCTCACAGATGGTTATTCAGTGACACAACTAAAGAATTGACATCTCATATTTCGCCGATTAATTAGAAGGCAGTAGTGAATCGTCGTGCAAAATAGATGAATTTATAAAGAAGGTGGAGAAACAGCCAGCACTTTATAACAAGAATTTAAACTAATAAGATCTTGATGAAGAAACTTGGGGTAGCTCTCATTGACTTGATTCTGGTATGACTGAGAATGAAGCAAAAATATACATCTTTTATATCATTTATTGCATTAATATACACTAGTAGTCAAAATTCTGGAAAACCTTTCATTATTATTTGATTATTGTTCTTCAGCATAATAATTTATGTGATATTTATGCAATTATTATTTATGCCATATTAAATGTATGAGCATAATCACAACCTAACCGCAAAAATCGCAGATATAAACACCTCAAAAAGTCTAGGGAACACTTACCTATATCTTTAAAATATGAATTTGATGATTCGAATTTATAGATATCTTTCGGTTTTGTTAGAATATATTGTATATAATGTATTCTCAAGAAAACAAAACAATATTTGACTTCTCCAAAGCACCTATTATAAAAAAAAATTTGAAATTTGAAAATGACGAAATTTGTTAAAACACAAAAAAGAATCCTGAACTAATATTTTCGAAATGATATGGAAGCACTTATATTTTTCAGTACCCAGAAGGTCCACCTCTGTTATTAATGACACTTTGGCACCGTCGCGGCATGCTCAATATTAAATTGTCTATTACATTTTGGCCTAAGTCATTCCAAGCCCCCTGAACTGCTAATCGAAGCTCCTGTTCATGATGCAGGAGATTTCTTTTTAGGGTGTCCCACACATGCTCGATGGGATTCAGATCTGGGAAGCAGGATGGCCACGGTAGAAGATCGATATCATTCTCTTCAAGAACGTTCAAGACAACTCTTGCACGATGAGGAGGGGCATTATCTTGTTGGAAGAGTGGATTTTGACCCATTGTTTGGAGATACGGTACCACTACCGGTAAAACTATCTCATTTGCGTAGGAATTTCCCGTGAGGTTGTTCTGTACGAAATCGAGGTCAGTTCTTCCACCAAGGCGTATACCTCCCCAAAACATCACTGATCCGCCTCCCTGTCTAACAACTTCTCGAGCATGCTGGAGACGGTTTTGCTTTCCAGGTTCCCTCCATATTCGAATACTTCCCGAATCGGGATAATAACTTAATCTAGATTCATCACTGAAGAGAACTGTGGCCCACCTCTCTTGATCCCAGTTTACGTGTTCTTGGCACCAAGCTAAACGAGCAGCGTGATTTCCATGGGTCAGTTGTGGAACTCTTGAAGGACGTCTGGAGTGGAGTTGACCTTCGTGCAGTCGATTTCTCACAATTTGGTCGGAAATTTGTACATTATGAACTCGTGATAGCTCTTCTTCTACGCTACCTGTTTCATTGAAACGCGACCATAAGCGGTTTATGACACTTGGGTTACTTCCCAGAACCCTGGATACTTCCCGTTGTGAGCTCCCAGCTTGGAGCATGCCAACGGCTCGTAACATCTCTTCTCTAGTCAAATGTCGTCTTTCCATGGTCGAATCACAAAACTTGAATCTTTCATTTGTGCTTACAACAGAAACAAAGTGCCAACTAACTGATTTCAATCACTGAATACATGAAATGATTATAAAGCAGCGTCGCATCTGCTTCATTTTTAGTTTTTTATAAAAAAACTGAAATCTGTTGCGGCACTCTACATAATTTGGTAAAAAATTGATGCAGGTGTTCATTTCTTTAAAAAATCATCCGTATTGATCGTTCTGTATACGATATATCGATATTCAGAAGTGTTCCCTAGACTTTTTTGAGGTGTTTAAAATTCGCCTTCAGGACCTGCACATGCTGTATGAGCCCATAAATTGCAACTCTGGCACTGTATCCACTCTTCACCACGTTCGTCGTTAGAATAACTAGTTTCACAAAGCATGCAGTTCGTATTTGCGCTTTCCAGGGTCTTATCTGGATATTGACTGTCGTCTATATCCATATAGCAGTTGCTGCTGCTTGTTCCAGCTTGACTACATCCGGTACCGCGCCCACGCCCACGTCCACAAATTCGGCCACGAGTTTCTGCTGAGTGCAAAGATTCACTTAATTCATTCTTGTATGGAGAGGTGTGCTGTGGTCTATCTTCCACGATTAGAAGTTCGAATCTTATCTCCGGGGATGGACAGAATGTTTTCCGGCAGAACCAAACGAGCTTGCGGCTCTTGTGCTGCAGCATACACACCTGACGCATCTTGATCAGCAACAGGACTTGTATAGCGATTAGCTGGGTTTTGTCGTGGGCAAGATTGTTGTTCATTATTTGATAATGATGTTTTCATCAGAAAAAACTTTCGGATTGAATGGGTAAATACCCGTCGCACGAAAACCATTCACAGCAATTTCCCCTGCGGTGCTTTTGAGATATGCCCGACCAATCAGCTCAGCAATATCGTAAGGCTTCAGCGTTCTTTCAGAATACAAAAGAAACTTACGAATCTAGTGATTCTTAAGCATGCCCATAAAAGTCATATCTAACAGCTGTAGGTTATGTGTCGTATGAGGTGGAAGACTGATAATAGTGACGTGATTTTCTCGCGCCAGTTCAATTAATTCTAAATTGCGAGTGTGACTATAATGTACGAAAATAAGCAATACGGGATAAGCCTCGCTGGGTTTTGTTTTTTCAATAAAATGTCTAAACCAGTCAGTGAACAAATTTGATTGGATCCAACCAAATGGATGAACTTTTCCAATCGGCCCAGGTGGCGCACCTTTCATTAAAAATTCAGTAAAGTTTTTTCTAAGAAATATCAT
Source organism: Cryptolaemus montrouzieri (assembly GCA_013387265.2). Lineage (NCBI taxonomy): Eukaryota > Metazoa > Arthropoda > Insecta > Coleoptera > Coccinellidae > Cryptolaemus > Cryptolaemus montrouzieri. The sequence continues at coordinate 37,708,638 of JABFTP020000103.1, forward strand.
CATTGGTGGTACAAACATACCAGAAGCACTCATGCAGCAAACAAGAGTATATAGTGACCCGCGTTCTGCAGCAGTCAAGGCTCCAATTTGTTTCTTCCCTTTTTTACCTACAATCTGTGGTATTTCAGATTGCACAATTGTCAACCCAGTCTCGTCTACGTTAAAAATCCTGTCAGGGGGATAATTCTTAGTTTTCATTTCAGTTTCCAATATATCGAAAAATTCTTTGACTGCTTCACGGTTAAAACCTTGAGCACGAGCTTACGGAGTCACCATTGGTCTGCGTAATGATATAGAGTTCTTAAGACGCTTCAAAAATTGATCCAACCAAGCACTCCCAGCTACTTCATTTATAAAATTATTTTCGATGTTGTTTCTTAAAGCTAACTGATAAGCCATTCGTCTTACATCCACTCTTGCCAGTCCATAATATTTCGACTCCATGAACAAAATATATTCCACTAACTTTTTTCCATCTCAGGTGGTAATATAGATTTCTTCCGAGAGGTTTATGCACAAGCAACTCTAACGATTCTTGAGAATCCTTCACTAAACTTTTCAGTGTAGATCTTGGTACACAAAATATTTTTATACCCCATCGTCTTTGTCCTCACATCTTCAATTGCTTTTTTCATTTGGTCAGGATTCTTTACAGATGGGGATATCAAAGTTTGCTGGGGCATCTGTAGCAAAAGATTGAAAAAAATGATATGATATATTTATGTTACACATCATATATGGCCCGCCGGGTCCATGATACAAACAATGTAAGGGGGCCAAATTGCATGTATCAAAGAATATATAAACAAACCATATTAGAGATATTAATGAGAAGTTTATTTTATAATTACCTTCGAAATCCGACGGGAAAACGTTCACCGAACACAATGTACAAATTACAAGAGCTAAGGTTCATTAAGTACATTAAGGAGTTTGGTAGTTGCGCGTTTCGACTTGATCGAATGAAAAAAGTACGTAACGCCCTCGTCTAAATTTTTTGCATACTAATTGACATATACACAAGAGCTACGCGTTTGCACAAAAATTGACTAGATGGCGTGCTTTTAAATTACAAATATCGACGGGAGCCAATATACCTACAGGGGCCACATTACCACCTTCTCCTCTATTTCTACATATTTACTTGTATAAAGGATTTCGATGATATTGAAAGATTTCCAAAAAAATTACCAATTATAACAAATGATCTCTTACATGTGCCTTTACCTGTTTTTTCCGCTGTCAAAATGGAAGAAAGTTCGACAAAGTTTGTTTCTGATCAGAGTTTAGGGTAACTGGAAAATGTTACCCCTATCTCTTTTGATTCCATCCTATCACCAGAATACCAACTACTAAGTTGTTATAAATCAGTTGAACTGAACGTTTCAGCATACCATATTTGAGTAGAGAATCGAGAGATTTTTTCATCGAAGTATCAGTCGGCCCACCTGTGCTATAATGAAGTTGAGTTAGGGAATGCCGAATGGAGAAAGTTGATTCCACATGATCTAAATCATCCATAAAAACTTCCCCTCTCGAATCGAAAATTCATCTGTCATACTGTTTTTCTCTAGGATCACCCTTTGCGGAGTTAGAGAATGGGTTACATTTTCGTTGGAGCACACGAAAACAGTATGACTCCAGGCACTGTAGCAATTTGTACTATACTTTGTAAATTGTCTCTGGATATTATAAAACTAAATACATGGTCACAAGAATCCTACTGAATTATCATTTTTTCAATTCTCAATTTCCTATGGCAGTGAAATAGTCATGTAAGTAATTAACGAAGTAATCCACATAAAAATATGTTGTTTTAAATGAGTTTAAAATTGATGCAATGCAAAATGTATCGTAAAAATTCTTCTAGCATAAAAAGAAAGAATATTGAGCCTGGAATGTACTTGCCTCGTACATTCATAGTAGCTTATAACTTCTGAATTTAGTTTTAAAAATGATGGTGGACCTCAACAAATTTTCGTTGAAACCTGTCTCTATAGCAGGGGTGCTCAAACTTGAACTGCTGGCGATCTACCTCAATATTGTTAGACTACTTACAATCGACTCTGGGAGGCTGCTTGTATGTGTATTGCAGGCATTTCGGTCATGTGTGTTGCAGGGTTGTCGTACATACACGATAAACCCTACCTACCTAGGTAGGGTGTACTATAGTATATATATATATATATATATATATATATATATATATATATATATATATATATATATATTAGATATTAGCTTCCGCACAATATACATTATTTTAGTCCAGGTTTGGGTAAGGTTTAGTAATGTTCTTCTCTATAATAGCAATGAAAACACTCATAGTTATTCAAAATTGCGAGTTTATTGGTTGTTACAAAACAAAAGTGTTACATATGGTGTTAAACTTAACTAAGGAGTGACTTTGGATGTTGAAGCGTGGAACTGCATATCCTCTGCATACTTTTCATAGGATGGTACGTAACCACTGAGTGCTAATCGCAAGCATGATGACATATGATCGTCAGTTAGTCGATTGTGATATTTTGACCTAATTGTCTTCATTTCAGAAAATGCAGACTCGCACAAGTAAGTTGACCCAAACATTGCAGTCAGTTGAAGGGCGATTTGCCTTAGATTCGTATATTTATCTTCAGATATAAAACAGCAGAAATTTGTATCAGATGCTGTAGCTTTGAGATGTATATCTAATATAATCTGCACCAACTCATTTTCAACAGAACATGAGTTCATATTAAACTGACTTGCTATTTCAGTAGCTAATTCCTCAATGCTTTTACATGAAAAAGGATAACTCATAAATGATGCTATATTTGCCAATTTACTGCAATCATAAGATTGCAGATCCTTTCTTTTCAGTTGATCTATCTTAAGTTGCAATTTAATTTTGAATGCATTTACTGCGCTAATCATCTCAATAATAGTTTTTCCTTTACCTCGAAGCACCAAGTTAATGGTGCTTAAGTGCAGTCAGCCATTTTTCGTTTTTCAGCATCTGAGTGTCATCACCTCTTTCGTCTAGAAAAGCTGTGTTCAGCTGACTCCCTATCTTCATTAGCTCGACACAATGCCACAAAACCGTTCTGATTTCTATCAGTTGTAATGCACACTAATTTATATATTATAAGCTTGTAATTTTTAACAAAATTGAAGAAAACGTCATGTATATCTTCGCCACGGGTCTCCCCCTTCAGAGGAATGATTGACAAAATTTCTTCCTTAGCCAACATGTCACTGAATACCATCCGAATAAAAATACACAGCTGGGCAGTTTCTGTCATTTCGGTGGATTCGTCAAACTGTAAAGAAAATTATATACATTTCATGATATCATGTTTTAGTTCATCTGCCATGCCCTGACTCATGACTTCAATACGCCTTGTGATAGTCGGACGAGATAAATGAAGTTCTCTAATAACAGACATGATTTCTGTTTCATTTTTAAAATCTCCAAATAAAGTCGCACCCGCTTCAATAAATGCTTCCTTCACAACCGATCCATCTTCGAATGGTTTCTTGTGTTTCGCCAATATATGAGATATTTTAAATGTCTCGATCGATTGTTTGGCTGGTCTTGTGTAAATGGTTTGTTCTTTTTTCAAACATGATATCAAATCACGTACTTTTCGTTTTCTTAATTCACTCTGTGGTGGAAAATCCTTTTCATAGTTTTTATGAACGGTTTTATGATGCCTCTCTTAGTTACCACGCTTAGGTGTTGAAGCTGACGCACGACAAATTAGACAAATGCACTTATCCTTCACCATACAAAAGAAAAATTCTTCCTCCCAATCGTTATTGAAATGATACGTTTTAGATTTCTTCGCTGCACTCATTATGTACTATTCAATAATAAACTTTGTATCGACGTAGTATGGCCTCCAAGTTACAATTCAGAACGACTCCAATTCCTGCCGGCGCAACATTCATATCGGCGTGAACGAAAGTCTCGAAAGTTCCCGTCAAACGCGCCGCCCGAAATTTCTAGAAAAGCGGCAAGAATAAAAAACGCGGCTTTTCTTTGACAAGTACCACACGTTCCTTTGATAAAGCCGCCTTTTGCCGCTAGCAGAGTGTTATTTTATTACGTAATACCTACTCATTAAAAATTTATGTTGTTCTCGAGATCTTCTCAAAAAGCACTCGCGATCGACCGTTTGAGCACCCCTATCTATAGAGTTAACAGGAGATTGAGCGGGCCTTTACAAGTTCGATTCAGCAAAACGAGCTTTGTCTGCCAAGGGAAATGCCAGTCTTTCTCAGGCATATGCTATTCAAATTCGCATCGTGGTTCTCTCGATTTAGAAGCTAGAATCAACAAGGCTTTCTGTTTTCCAAATTACCGTCTCTTAGCTTTCTATAGATGATATGTCTAGAAACAGTGACATTTTCAGCTTCGCATAGATGATTAATTGATTGAGGTGCAGCCACAGTGTTCTTCGAGGTTCAGCTACACACATCGGTTCATACGAGGATTCGCTATTCTAGGCTCACCCAAATTCCTTACTATAAATGACGACGATTCCAGAGGCGCGAGATAATGCGCTGCATGTGCAAGGTTAACTTGAAGCGTTCCAATTTCAAGTATACGTACAGCTCATTTAATTCATTCTCGCACTAAAATAATAATTGTTATTGAGAGCCCGTAATAAATATTTGGGAAAATTGAATGAAGTTCTTCATATAATGGATTCACGCTCACTACGGTTCACTTTTGAAAAATAAAACTGCTGAACAAAAAGAAACATCTTTTAATTTCATTCGATTCAAAAATCGCCTCTACAATATCCAAATTATTTTTATATAACCACATTTATTACTTTTTCTTTCCAGGGCTCGTAAATTCATATCAAAAGATTTAACGTTTGTTAATTTCCTGCTTTATGCTTCTAAAAATATTGAATTTCTGTATTCAGTAATTCATTTTATCGTGACTTCTTTCTTTCATTTTTCAGTTTTATTTGTAACAAGTTTAATCACGAATCAAAATCTCTAAGATTCTTTATTTGTATGTAAATAAAAATATTGCAAGTAATGAAAATATCTTCTTCGGTATAAATGTTGAATTCATATAAACAATAAAACAAAAGAAAAATCTCTCTTTTGGTCCAGATGAAACACAAAATATAATAATATATATATATCTAAATAATGGCAAATCTTTCAAATACATATAATAGATTTCACAAATATTAACTAAGAAATGAGTGAAATATGCATTTGATTGAATACACACACCATAAAAATGTCGCATCACATGGTATTCTGAATTGCACAATCGATTAAGCAGCTTGATCGCAGTTTCTTTGTCATGAGGGGATTAAATCTTATCTATGTAGTAACATTCATTTCCATATGATCTCAAACACGTCTGAAACAAGAATGAGTTTATTTGACTATCAGGATTCATTCAATTTCTCTTCAGTTTTCACGCTAAATTAATGCAAGTTTTCTGTGTTTCTTGTTTATTTTCGAATCTTTGAATTTATTGTAATGGGTGCTGAACGTCCTGGACGCCATTTGAGTGATCATGAAGTGGTAAGAATTGTTGTCTAGAGGAGGGCGAAGCCAACGTTACATGGCTTACTTGTTGAATGTTAACCAAAGCACTATTTCAAGAGCAATTAATCGATACCACGAAACAGGGGAATATGGAAGAAAGGCCGGACAGGAAAGAAATCGGATAACAACACCAGTTGATGATCGTTAGCTTCGTTTAACTGCACTAAGAGTTGGACACTGTACGCCTAGAATGCTACAAAATGAACTTGCACTTTCCAGAAATGTGTATATTTCATTGCAAACTGTCAGGAACAGGCTGAGAGAAGACTTTTACCGGCTTCTACCAGCCCTCGTTTCACCAGAGATCATCGAGTGCAACAGTTCAGTTTGCGAAGGAACATGCAAATTGGGGTATTCCAGAATGGTCGAATGTTCTCTTCTCCGACGAGTCCAGGTTCTGTCTAGTATCAAATGATAGACGCATGCCTGAATACAGACGAACTGGGGAACGGTATCAGCAATGCAATATCCGGCAAAGCGATAACTTCGGTGGGGGCTCAGTAATGGTAAGGGGAGGCATTTCTTTCCATGGTCGAACTGAGTTAGTCCTAGTGAATAATGTTCCGACTTGAACATGTTTGGGACAACATGGGGTGGCAACTTCAGCAACGTAGGATGCCTTGTAGAACACTCCAACAACTAGAAAATCTGCTTCCTGAAATTTGGAACTCAGTGACTCAAGAGTACATCCAAAATTAGTTTGAGGGGCTTCCGAGACGTATACTGGCAGTAATTAGGGCCCAGGTAGGAAAAACTCGTTTTTAAAAATGATTAGTAACCATTCGATGCTAGTTGATTGGTCTCTTCGCGAAAGTTTGAAGATGGTACAATTTTTTAATTTTTCATTAACTCGAAAATTGTTGATATTTTCCATCATATACTCATCTCTTTTGAATGATATCTTCTTATTTTACACTTCTTAAAGTTACCAAGCGACTCTTGAATGACCAACCTAAAAGTTTATATAGTATTGTCGTAAAAGTAGGGTGATGCGACAATTTTTGTGAGAAGTGTATATAAATGTAATTGCATTTGATTAAATATCTGTTAAATCAAATAAATATAAAACTAAAGTAGTTACATTCTTCGCTGGTTACGATTGTAAAATTTTTCGAAAATAAACCCAAAACGAGCGACTGTGTTTGTTGATTTTCGAAGACTAATTAAATTTCTATACCATGTCTACTCAAAGGCAATCTCTGAGATATATTAATAGCAGAAAAGTTTCGAAAAGAAGGTGAATTCAGTGAATTGAAGAGTATATACTGCAGCATAAATGCGTAGCGTTTATTAAAAACTTGTTTGTGTTGGAGTAACTCTGCAAACAATTCTATCTGAGGTTTATTTGGCATAGAATCCTGCCATTTTTGACAAATAAATATACATCAAGTCTTTAAGACTACAATTATTAAGTATTACCATGGCTTAACCCTGCCCAATCCACTTCTAGATATGTCCCTGGGTGATTGTTTTTTTTACTATAATATTCAACGAGTGCCGTACAAGGACATCGACAATTGCCTACCTTATACTTTAAAAAACTTAGAACCCGATCCTGCTTTTACCGATTACGAAACAATCAAATATATTATATTTTAAACACATTTCCCGTTATTCAAATCTATGGTATATGCAAGAAAAATTTGAAACAAAGAAGTAGATAACAGTATCTGCGATTAGTATTCAAATCCTATAAATTGAATTAAATGAAATCTGCATTCTTCGAGGTAGTTTGGCTGGTGCATCTAATCTATCTTTTTTTTGTGATAATATTCAATTATAAAAGAAAGGTACTACACGAAAATCTGTTCAGTGTAAAAAAGCGCGTAGTGAAAAATCGAACATTTTAATAAAATTAAATAAATCTTCACGAGACAGTAGAAATGCGTTTTACTTTTGTGATCTTCATGATGACTACGTTTTCAATAGTTTATGGATTCTCTTACGATATTACAGATGGACAATGCAACAATACTGAAAGCCTTAATGAACTTTTCCATAAAAAAGTGAAAAAGGGTGGAATTATCTTTTGGACCGCCTATTCGAAGGTAATATTACTTGAGTTCTCGTAAAACATGTTATATGAATTAGAAAAATAATACAAGAATTGAAAAAATTAAAAACGTTGAGTGTTTCAGGGATATAAGCAACTACTTCCGTATGTCAAGCGATCAAATGGGAAACTCGAGATAGCTGGTTCATTATACCTTTTTGTTTGTTTATATATATATATATATATATATATATATATATATATATATATATATATATATATATATATATATATATATATATATATATATATATATATATATATATATCCAATTTTCTGGGTTTTATGAAAATGCACTGAATCTTCCAAGCTGTTGATTCGATTGCGTTCAAATGTTGTCAGTTCATTATTTGTACGAACCTCAATTAAATTCACAATTATTTCTGATACGGTCCTGTTTTCCTTTTTGCTACAGGATTGAGGTCCACCCATATAATAAACTCACAAAATTTGAACGAAATTGGATTAAGAATTTAGAAGATTTAGGGAAATCGCATCGGTAGCTGCACAGTTAGTTAACAAGTGTGTAGGAATATGCATAGCCGAGGTTCGATTCCCAGTTCAAGTTATGGATGTTGTCCTTGAAACAAAAACGTGAATTTGAAAAAGACGTAGATTGAGTTGGATACATGACTACTGGCTGAACCCATATGCCATCGAAGGCCATGATAACTTGTAATCCAATAAGTGGTGGCAGGCAGTTATCATTGCACGGTCTAGATTAGTGGTTAGGTTAGATATAACTATAAACTGTAGGTCCACGGAAACAAACAAATATTAGGTTAGGTTAGATTTGGACCAATGTCTATGAGGCTCAAATGTAGCATAGACATCTGTCAACAATATAACATGCATAGGTTTAGTTTTGTATTAGTTTCATTGAGTTTTAGAGCGATTAAAATGTCTAATTTCGAGCTAAAAAAGTATCATTTGCGCGACGCGTTATTGTTTTGCTTTAATTTCAAAAAAACTGCCGCCTAATCTTATAAAATGTTAATTGAAGCCTACGGTGATCATGCTCCATCGGATTTTACTTGTAAGGAATTATTTCGACATTTCAAATCTGGTGATTTCAGTGTAATAGACAAAGAACCGAAGAAGAAAAAGTTCTAAGATAATGAACTACAGGCTTTAATAAACGAATACCCATACCAAACTCAGAAAACTCTTGCAACAACACTAAAAGTGGCTCATTCTCGGATATACGAATTTTTGAAAGCAATGAGTAAAATATACAAAGAAGGAAAATGGGTGCCATATGAGCTAAAGCCGAAAAACATCGAAAGACGAAAAACCATTTGTGAAATGCTGCTGACTAGACAGAAAATAAAGGGATTTCTCCATCGTATTGTTACTGAAGATGAACAGCAGATATATTTCGACAATCCCAAGCGACGAAAGACCATTTGTGACCCTGGCCAAGCATCAACAACTTCAAAGTACAATGTTCATGGAAAGAAGGATATGCTCTGTATCTGGTGATACCAAAAAGGCGTAATTCACCATGCGCTTCTCAAACAAGGTCATACAGTTACAGGAGATCTCTACCGAGAATAAATGATCCGTTTAAGCCGAGCACTGCACCAAAATACCAGATAAACCAGCAAAAAGTCATCCTGTTGTATGATGTCATGTCTGCATGTCACAAAGACCGTCAAAGAAACACTTGAAGCACTTCAATGGGACGTCCTACCACATGCGGCTTAGACACCAGACTGTACTCCATCAGATAACCATTTGTTTCAGTCAATGGCTCATGGGCTTTCGGAGCCACAATTCATTTCTTTCGAAAATGGCGAGAAATGGGTCATCGAATGCATTGAATCCAAAGATGAGTCATTTTATCGTCGCGGCATTCGTCTCCTCCCAGAAAAATTGGAAAAAGTTATAATGAATTATGGTCAATACTTTGATTGATGGTATCTGTATTCATTTTCTTGAAATGAAGGCTTAATTTTAACAAAGAGGAGGGTTTCAACAGATAAGCATAATAATAAGCGAAAATTTGTAATCACATTGTCCTAATATCGCAGAAAAGCCAAAACTTCTCTTAAATTTCTTTGAATTTTCAAATTCAATTCAGTTATTCATTATAAATTGTAATTGTTTTGGTGCTTTGATTTGATTCATTCGTATTTCTAGGTGGAATATTATGGAGATACCGTCATTACCTGCGTCAAAGTGCTCAACTCATGGAGGGATGGTACTGGAGGTAGTGCTAGAATTGTTGAAGGAGGAGTTGGTCACTACTACGCCATTATCGAGATGCACTCTCAGTTTTGCCGAGGACTATCTTTTGAAATTCATATATACGCACAAAATTTTAAAAAATTTATTCGCTAGTCATTGATTCTCCAATTTTCGTAAATAGACTAAGTTGTATACACAAAAGAATGTAAATAGATCTTATATAATCATAAATTTTTGTATGATACCTATTTTTGTGTAATATTAAACATTGAATGATCAATAATAATTCCACAATAGATTTCCTTTGGGATGATTGCTAAGTCTCCTCCAAAAACATTTACAGAATATCAACTTCTTCCAATATTCCTAACGTCTCAAAGATAATACTCGTTTCAAGAAAAATACGTTCTTGTATTCTCTCTGGTATTATAGAACTGAATTTCATTAATAGCATAGACGTTGTAATAGATTTCATTTCAGGAAGTTATGAAAAAGACATTTTATTCCGTCCAGTTAAATTAAAAATCAATAAAACATTTCCTGTATTTAATTGAAACATATAACGAATAATGAAATTTCATTTAGAACTAGATCCGGATTTCAAAATTTCGGGAAAGTCTTAAAATTTGTCAAGTCCACATAATATATGTATACTTGTTTCATTTATTCTCTCCTATGATATGTTACAACACATATTATCAGAATAACTGTCGGGATTAGTATGGAAAGCCTCAAAATAGATTCTACAACAATATACTGTAACGTTTCTTTGTTTTTCAAATACTTTGTGGGTTCAAATTAAACACTTTCACGTTACAAGAACTTCAACTAATTTATTTACACTTAGACTGAACACTTACAACTAATTTATATAACACAATTTACTGTCTAATTTATTTCACTCGTACTGTACAAGATTCACTCGAGACTGACTTGACTTTCTGTGGTTCCCGCTCTCTTTTATATACAAACGCGGGAATTCGGGAGTATTCCGTTTCTTTCTAGAACGTAGGTCGGCGAGCCAGATTGTCTAGAGTGTTCTGGAACGGACAGGGTCGGCTTCAGGGGCGATTGGATATCGTTACACTGCCCCCCTCTTAAAACTGTTCTGTCCCAGAACAGACTGGGTCTTCGGTGACTATGAAGGAATCGGCATTTATTTCCAGCTTCGCATCTCCCTTGTTGATGGAAATAACATTCAACTGTTTTCTCTCCTTGTCTCGAAGGTGTAGGATTGAAACAGCACACGACAACTTCCATTTTGTCGTCTTGGAAGATTACTTCGATCATGTTACGTACAGTTCTCCAATCTAACTGGTCCAACCCACAACCAAGTTTCGGTATAGCCAGTTTCTTCACACCCTGCTTGACCAAGTGCTTTCTCAAGTCTAGTAAGGCTGACCATAGAGCTTCATAACAGGGTTTCTGGTGTGAATATTCTTCAGTCACCAAGTAGTAGATCGTTCTTCCTTCAACTTCTAGTTTCAAGGTCTTGCCTACCGTAGACAGTTGCTGCCTTAGTTCAAAAGGTCTTCCATATTTAGCCTTGAAAACTCTAGCGATGCCCTTATCCATTCGAAGATCTTGAGCGACACAATGTGCAATGGCGTATTCCTTGTCTACTTGAAAAAGATCTTGTTGTATTTCTCTGGTGACTCCAAATCGAGCTTTGCCTGTTCCGCTATAGTTGGCCATGAAACGATCGTAGTCCCTAGCTTCATTCACTTGATGCTTCTCCGACTTTTCTGAGATAAAACGTGTCTCTTCGTTTTGTTTTCTCTTTCAAAACGAGCCAATCGATTGAAATGGACTACTCTAGGCTTTCCCCTCGGCAACTTCCTTATTCGATACACGATGTCGTTGATCCTTTTCATGACCTCATAAGGACCTTCCCAATGTCGCTGTAGTTTGGGAGACAAGCCACGTTTTCTCTGTGGGTTATAAAGCCATACGAGTTCACCTACTGAGAATCCTCCTTCAGAAGCTTTCAGGTCATAACGGTTTTTCATTCTGTCACTGGCAATCTGCATGTGTTGTCTGACCTTGTTATGGGTATAGTCCATTTTTCGCTCCAGATTAGTGACATAATCTTCTCCAACCAAATCTTCCCCAGGCTTGCAACCGAATTCCAGATCACATGGCAACCTCATTTCACGACCTAACATAACCCGAGCTGGTGTTTCTCCTGTTGACTCTTGTACTGACGATCTGTAGGCCATTGCGAAAAGGTGCAGGTATTGGTCCCAATCTCGCTGATGATCTGATACCACTTTAGCCAGGTATTTTCCCATAGTTCTGTTCATTCTTTCAACCATGCCGTCTGATTGAGGATGAAGCGCTGTTGTTCTGGTCTTTCTGATGCCTAGTTTTTCACACGTTTCTTGGAATAGCTTCGATTCAAAATTTCTCCCTTGATCGCAATGTAACTCCAAGGGAATTCCAAAACGGCAAAAGAACTCCTTCACCAAAATATCAGCTACAGTTGCGGCTTCCTGATTAGGTATAGCGTAAGCCTCAACCCACTTGGTGAAATAATCCATGGCAACTAGTATGTATTTGTTGCCGCTATTAGTTTCTGGAAAGGGTCCCGCTATATCTACAGCAACACGTTCCATCGGGCTTCCAACATTGTACTGCTTCATTGGGGCCTTGCATTTTTCATAAGGTCCTTTCACCGAAGCACATGTTGTACACCTCCTGCAATACTCTCGGACATCTGCCTTCGAGTTGACCCAATAAAATCTAGCTCTGACCTTCTCAAGGGTCTTCTTGATGCCGAAATGTCCTCCTGAAGCTTCATTATGCAACTTCTCCAAAACTGCCTTTACTCTGCTTCTTGGCACAACTAACTGAAGCCGCTCATCATCTCCAGATTCATTTTCCAAGCGTCGCTTCAGCAGACCATCGTCCACTAACTGTGTCTCCCATTGCGCCCAACAAGCCTTGATGTTTTTACTCATCCTGGAGACAGCTTCCCATTTCGGTCGTTCATTATCCTTTTTCCATTGGAGAACTACACTCAATTCAGGGTCTCTTTCTTGTTCCTTTCTTAGTTCGTCTGGCAACCAATCCTCATCAACAACAGTTGTCCTCATCAGACTTGTCTTTTCGTCCAACCGAGAGCAGTGACTGCAGTTTACTGGGCAGGGCCTTCGCGATAGCGCATCTGCGTTCTTGTGGCTAGTTCCTGCTCGATGCTCCGTATTGAAGTCATATTCTTGCAGCCGCTCAATCCACCTTGCCATCTGACCCTCAGGATTCTTGAATCGTAATAACCATTTCAGAGCAGCATGATCTGTTCTGAGTAGGAACTTACGTCCATACAAGTACTTGTAAAAATGCTCGATAGATTTTATCACTGCTAACAGCTCTCTGCGAGTCACACAATAGTTCCGCTCTGGTTTAGATAGCACTTTGCTGAAATATCCTATAACTCTTTCTTGGCCATCTTGTATTTGGGAAAGGACACCGCCAATAGCATTATTACTTGCATTGGTGTCTAGTACGAATTTTCCATCCGATCTAGGATATGTCAATATTGGGGCAGTGGCCAGAGTGTTCTTGAGCTGCACAAAAGCATTTTCACATTCCCCTGTCCATGAAAATTGCGTGCCATCCTCTGTCAGTTTGGTTAAAGGCTTTGCGATGTTGGCAAACCCAGGAACGAACCGTCTGTAGTAGGTGCATAAGCCCAGAAAACTTCTGACTTGATGTTTGTCTTGGGGGACAGGCCAGTCTTGGACAGCTGCGATCTTGTCATTATCCACCTTGATGCCTTTCCGTGTAACGACGTGACCCAAGTACTTCATTTCTCTCTTGAAAAGATTACATTTCTTAGGACTTAATTTCAAATTGGCGTCACGTAGCCTTTGGAAAACTTCTGATAAATTCTTCAGATGGTCTTCGAAAGATTTTCCAATTACGATGACATCGTCCAAATACACCAAACTGGTCTTCCAGGATAACCCTCTCAAGATTGTTTCCATCAAGCGCTCAAAGGTGGCAGGAGCATTGCACAAGCCAAATGGCATAACATTGAATTGCCATAAACCTGATCCGATCGTGAATGCAGTCTTCTCCTTGTCTTTAGAATCTAAACTAACTTGCCAATAACCGCTTTTCAAGTCTAAAGTTGAGAACCAATGCGAGCCAGCCAAGGTATATAATGTGTCATCGATTCTTGGTAGAGGGTAGCTGTCCTTTTTCGTAACCTGGTTCAACTGTCTATAATCGACACAGAATCTCGTGGACCCATCCTTCTTCTTCACCAATACCACAGGAGAAGCCCAGGGACTATTTGAAGGCTCAATTATACCCTGCCTTTCCATGTCTGTGATTATCTTTTCAGCTTCTTCTCTTTTAGCCAAAGGCAATCTTCTGGGATGTTGTCGAATAGGCTGCGAATCTCCAGTATTGATCTTATGACGTACGATATCAGTTGTTCCGGTCTTGTCGTCATCTGTAGCAAATACGTCATGGTATTCTTCAATCAATTGTCTCACTCTTATGGTCTGCGGATTGTCAAGGTCATGGCAAGATGAACTAAGGAGGTCCAATAATTGCTGTGGACATTTATTTCTACTCGAACTGGCTGGAGATGTTACGGTTCCGATGACTGCACAAACAGGCTTACTCTCTGCAATCACAGTATCTCGTTTCAGCATAACTGGGAATGAATTCACGTTCAGGATTCTTACCGGTACGTTTTCCTTCATTTTCACCAGTATCTTTCCAACTGCTAACCCTTTTTCGAGGGGACTATCTACGCATGGTTCCATCAAGCAAGTAGAAACTTTTTCCATGTTTCCATCGTGTCGTGCCATCACCACGGTTTCCGACAGACTTGGTAGCGTAACATCCTCGCAGAGATGTACCTTCAGCACATCATTCCCTGTGTCACTAAATGGAATCTCTTCGTTATCTATCCTTAGAACATCCTTCTTCAGATCAAGATTGAATCCGTACCTCTTGATAACATCCATTCCAAGGATAACTTCTTCTGTGATATCAGCAGCAATAACTTCATGTCTGAAGACTCGACTACCAATTTCTATATTCACTCTCATAATTCCATGCGTAGGTATTTCTTGCCCAGTTGCTGTTCGCAGTTTCACTGACACCTTCCTCTTGGTTGGTTCTTTATACAACAAAACATCTGGTCTTATAATGGTTTTTGTCGCACCAGTATCTACGAGTAAGTGAACAGGTTTTTTATTCACATAACCAAAATTATATAGGCTGGATCTATCACTAGTTGCTTCACGAATAACTATCTCTGGGGCATGCGAGGAGTGGGTTGATTTATGCCCCTTGTCATCAACCCCATTCAGTTTTCCTGTTTCTGTTCTTTACGAGGCTTTTTGCATTGCCTTCTTATATGACCAGTCTCATCGCAGTTCCAGCACCTGATTTCTTTCTTCTTCCTCTGGTCCAGGAGCCGAAGAACCACCTTTTCTATACTTTCTTCCTCGTCAATGATGTTTCTTATAGCACGGCTACCTCCTCTATTCGATGCCTGTTTTGCAGCTTCAAACTCAAGTGCTTGGGCCAAAGCATCATCAATCGTTTTTGGCCTAGCCAATCTCAAGGCCTGCTGAGTTTCACCGTCTCTGATGCCATCTACGAACGTCTGAACGGCTAATTGCTCCAAGAAAGTATCAGGAGCAGTAGGGTAGGCTAATCCTACTAATCTCGCAATATCAGCCTCGAATTCTTGCAAGCTCTCTGTAGATTTCTGGCTACGATGCTTGATTTGAGCGTGGTATACTTGTTGTAAATGAGTATCACCGTACCTCATTTGTAGCTTAGATGTTAACGTGTCGTAGCATACCTGCTGGCTTGCTGGTATCGTCTGCAGAATGTTCAGTGCTTCTCCACGTAGAGCTACGATTAAAGACGTCGCTTTTTCCTGCTCAGTCCATCCATTGGCTGTGGCTGCCGCCTAAAATTGTTTCTGGTAAGTTGACCAAGGTATTTTCCCGTCGAAAGTAGGAGGTTTTATTTTCATCCTAGGAGCTTCAACATCATGTTCCATTTTCGACAAGATTGGCTTATCATTCATTTTCATTCTATATGATTGCTCTAACATTTTAGTTTTGCCTCCTTTTCTTCTAGATGTTGGAATAAGTCACTCACTTTTTCGTTGATCTTCGCTTCTATTTCTTCTTCTATTCTATCTCTCATTTCATTCAGATTTTCCTTAACCAAATCCAAATTTCCTTTCATTTCGTCCCTAACCTTGTTCAAATTTTCCTCCATCTTTTCTTCAACCTTATTTAGATTTTCTTTGACAGAATTCAAATTTTCCTCCATCTTTTCTTTAACCTTGTTCAGATTTTCATCCATTTTCCTTTTACTTCATTCAAATCTTCTTTCAGGTGGTTCAAATTGTCCGCTAATTTCTTCTCTAATGTATCCTGCATATTTTCCTTCAACTCTTTAGAATGTTCCAACATCGTTTCCTTCAACTTACTTGAATTTTCGTCCATCTTCTTATTGAGGTCCATCAGGGCTTGCTGAAGGAATTTCAAAGCTTCCGTCTCCATAATTCTCTGTTGCGAACGGGTAACAGGCATAAACTCACTAGATTTTTTTCTTTTCTCTTCTTTTCTTCACTTATATCCCACTTCTGACACCAATTGTAACGTTTCTTTGCTTTTCAAATACTTTGTGGGTTCAAATTAAACACTTTCACGTTACAAGAACTTCAACTAATTTATTTACACTTAGACTGAACACTTACAACTAATTTATATTACACAATTTACTGTCTAATTTATTTCACTCGTACTGTACAAGATTCACTCGAGACTGACTTGACTTTCTGTGGTTCCCGCTCTCTTTTATATACAAACGCGGGAATTCGGGAGTATTCCGTTTCTTTCTAGAACGTAGGTCGGCGAGCCAGATTGTCTAGAGTGTTCTGGAACGGACAGGGTCGGCTTCAGGGGCGATTGGATATCGTTACAATACGGACGATTACAAGTTACGAATTGGCCTAGTTAGGTGCTCTGTAGCGGGTACATAAAACTTAGCATATCCAACAGGCTGTAGATGAGGAAACTCCCGAACATAACGTTATTGTGCACCGGCTACCGTCCTATTATTGCGAATTCAACCTGATGGAAGCACCACTCATATTATTCGGAGATTCCTCAATATGGGGACGCACCTCGTACATACGTACGAGAGTCGCCCTCTATGGACCGAGACGGTGAACCCGCTACCGGACTTCGAGAAAGATACGAACAATAACAAACAGATGTGAGAACGTTAGAAATTTCAACACTTGGAGACATCTTTCGCCGGTCCGTGAATCACATCAACGGTACAAAACGAGCGAAATAATCCCGCTGGAATGGTACTCTGGGCCTTCCGCCGGTAAATATTTGATGGGACAAATTTCTTCCGCGACAAACTTCGCGAGGAGTCTAGATATGTAAACTTGAGACAAAAAGAATTATTCAAAAATCCGTAGATCAATGAATAATTAATTAATAAGGTTTAATTTCGGAAACAGAGGCCCAGAGCACCATTCCAGCGGGATTATTTCCCTGTTTTTGTACCGTTGATGAGAGGATGCTGACAAGCGATATGCGACACTGATGAGCTCCTAATAAGGGCGGACATATTTGGGAACTAGCTCTTGTCAGGAAGGATTATTCACTGATCTACGTTTACTTACTTATATATATATATATATATATATATATATATATATATATATATATATATATATATATATATGAAAACGGATGTCTCAAACGAGTAACTGTCTTTCCAAAGGTGTTTATTCAGTTCAGTGAGAAATCAACCCTGTTTGATACTGATGATATATATATATATATATATATATATATATATATATATATATATATATATATATATATATATATATATATATATATACGGAACTGAAGTCACTAAAACTCAACGTAAATGTTCGAATTGTTGGCCCCAACCTCCATGCACATAAGCAAATTTTGTGAGAAACGTTCACGGACATTCTGTAATTCTGTAATCTGTGTGATTTGGTTAAACTCATTGACGATGCGCTGTCTCAGGTCGTTCAAATCAGCAGGTTCAGTTTCTCTCTACATCCCACACCATATATATATATATATATATATATATATATATATATATATATATATATATATATATATATATATATATATATATATATATACGAGAATTTTGTTTCATTCATGACTAAGACAAGAAAGAACATCGAAAAGATGGAGTAGGTCGTCTATCTCTATAATTTTTCACCCATTCTATTGGTTTAATTTTCAGGTTTTTGCACTTATTCTTGACTGAATCCTCTGCAATGACGAAATATGTGGTTTTTGCTCATATTGATTCTCAATCCTATTTCCTGATTCATTTCAATGACACTTTCTCAAAGTGATTGAACAGCTTTAGTCTGAAGTTTCTGAATATGGCTTCGCCATTCGAGTTTGATTTCAAAACTGTCTCTCTGTCTCTCTACATCCCACACCATATATATATATATATATATATATATATATATATATATATATATATATATATATATATATATATATATATATATATATATATATATATATATATATATATATATATATATATATATATATATATATATATATATATATATATATATATATATATATATATATATATATTTGTGGGATGTAGAGAGACAGAGAGACAGTTTTTGAAATCAAACTCTTGCTGCAAATGTGATAAAATACAGCAAAGTATATATGCTTCAACGGCTTCCGGAAAACATTTAATATTACAAAATCCCCGTAGAAGAAGGCCCAAAAGTAAAAATAGGCGAAGCCATATTCAGAAACTTCAGACTAAAGCTGTTCAATCACTTTGAGAAAGTGTCATTGAAATGAATCAGGAAATAGGATTGAGAATCAATATGAGCAAAAACCACATATTTCGTCATTGCAGAGGATTCAGTCAAGAATAAGTGCAATAACCTGAAAATTAAACCAATAGAATGGGTGAAAAATTATAGAGATAGACGACCTACTCCATCTTTTCGATGTTCTTTCTTGTCTTAGTCATGAATGAAACAAAAATTCTCGTAAGCACACTGGAATACTCTTACGAGGCTTCAGTTTCCCTCCTAGGGTGTTTGTAAGATCATTTGAAACGTGAGCTGACACCTGTGAAGGATTAGGTATAGATGTGTGCGATTTGAAGCATTGTTGCATGAAAAGACTTGAAGAACTGTTCGTTATGATATAACTTCTGGACCCATTCTTAGTCCGTCGTCATTGTGTTTGGTTTTCACAAGAATCAGTTGTTTCATCGAAATGCTTCTTCAGTACAGCATCTGCCATTGAGAAGCTAAATGGTTTATGAGCTGACTTATGTATTGATAAGTGGTTTCAGGTTATATGACGTTCCAGTTGTGGGTCAGCATATTTGCGTCTTATTGTCCTTTAGACGTCGAATGGGTTAGTGCACCTAGAATGTAATGATCGAATAGTTATGAGTTTCATTTTAGTTTTTCTATTCGAGAATATTTTTGCAGAAAACTACGTGTTCCGTTTCATTTGTTGATATCGATTTGATAATGTTATGATTTTTGATACCGTTTAGTATGGACATAATACAGTTCTGATAATTCTTTGGACTAGTTTACGAATTTTATCAGTTGTGCCAACAAGTGGAAGATAGGCTTCGTTTTTTTTATTCAATATTTTTGTTTGTTGTGTAGATTGCTTAAGAGTATCTGTAATCGATTCCATGATAGTGTGATTGATGATTTTATATTTGAGTAAGGTATTTCATTAAATGTTTTGTTACGACGGGGTTTTCAAAGATTATATTTTAGGTTGTAGAAGCAGAGCCTATAGTATTTGTTAATGATGTATTCAATTTATGTATTCAATTGAGCCACTGATTGTACTTATCAGAAAATACAATTGCAATCCATGTATCCAAAACCAAAAATCATAAAACCTAGGATTTCATTTTGTGTGATCTTTCCAGTTGAGTTTCGAAAAATTTATCACTTAATATAGTTGTCTCAGCTTTTTCTCTATTTTCAGAATCTATATGGGGTTACTGCAATGAAGATGACAATACAGCAGCTTATCCACAACGGGGGTTAAAAAAATGCCAGAAAAAATCATTGTTTTTTAGTATTTCACGTATTTTTAATTGCTTGTTCTTTACTGTTTTCCATTTTTATTTAATGTGATATTTATTTCTTCTGCAGATTCACAATGGTTTTCAGTTTTAGATATATGAAATAATTCTATTTGTTCTTTTGAATTTAGATGTAACAATTTTTTGTTCGTGTAATCAAGAATTCATTCTGTTTTTGGAACATGGTATTTATTGTACATGATAGCAATTGTTTCTACTTCCACAAAAAATTGGTAGTTGCATTAATATAATTTTTTGTTTGTATTTTTTAATGTTATTTAAATATAAGTGGGGACTGTCCATTATGTACTAATTCTATCGATTATTAAACTAAGTCTTATTAGAGAATTCAGATATAATGTTTCTAGTTCACAAACAATGAGTCAACGTTCTTGAGGGGTCTATATTGTGCCCTTATTATCTTCAACTTTAAGCTTAATTTCAACAAAGAAACGAGTAATCAATAATTCCTAATCTTTTAAAAAGTTCCTGGAGTAGAGTTGTTAAATTTTCCTTTAGTTTTTCAAGTGTTTAAGAAATTTTTAACGACTAATATAGAAATTATTGATATATTAATGTACTATAAGACAAAATTTTCAGAATTTATTCTTCAAATTCAAAATACTTATAACTAATTAATTTTAGTTTAGTAGTAGTTTCGTCGTAGTTCAGACTCCGAACTACGACGCATACGAACTACCAAGGTTATTCACTTTTGTGTCTGGTTGAGTTCATATTAGAATAAATTTTTGTTTGGATGAATAAAAGAAAAAAAATCATGTCAAGTAGACAGTGACTACTAAACTTATAGTGAAAATAATGAACGAACTGAAAGATAATGTTCTAATTTTTTCGTAAATTTATGAAATCCATTGTTTTATCTAAATAAACTTTTTCAATTCGGAAATGGAAGAGGCGTATAAAGTATACATTTATTCTTTTACACAATCTGAAATGAGCTCTAATTTCTCGCCGAAGTCGTGTATTTGAAGATACTATACTGATAACTTCTGAGATATATACCATTATCATTATAATTAATTGATCTAACCATGTGGAAATGCCACAAATGCGGAAAACCCGTATATTTTGGTAAGTGGAAGATTTACAAGGATTTCTTTGTCTTCAGTGCAGTGAGTATTTGATTCAAGATCTTAAATTTATCCAAATGGGTTTATAAATAGGATATATGGTTCAAGTAACTGTAGATTGTTACTAACACCCAAATATGTCCAATAAGCTCTCTTCTGAAGGGTAATATTCAATTTCTTTATTTGATTCAATGTAAATCATTGTAACATTGGGAAAATCATGCTTTTGTATTTCTCTTACACTTTTTCTCATTCTTCAGCTGAGCGCAAACAATCTTTGGGCTACAATTGGCATCCAGAGTGTCTAAGATGTGAGGAATGCGGTAAAAGGCTAAATCCTGGTCAACATGCTGAGCACAAAGGCATACCTTATTGCCACGTGCCGTGTTATGGTGCTTTATTTGGTCCCCAACTATTTGGACATGGAACTAGGGTAGAATCACATAAGAGTTTTGGCCCTTTGAAAGATGTTTCTAAAGTCTCATCTCAACCTCCTAGATCAATTATGGAATCAAAATTGAAGGTAAGGAGATTGCCAAGAATAATTAATACATATTTTATTTTATATAGAAATTCATTTTTCTATCAATTTAAACTCAACACTCTTGAAAAATTCTCCTATTATTTGCCATCAATAGAAATATTTTCTTTTAAAGCTACAGAAAACTTTGATTGTGTTTTTCTTTCCTTCATATGAATGATTATTGTGAAATTAATATAGTGAAAATAATAAATTTTTAATGAGAGTATAAACATTTGTATGAAAATAACATGTACTCACAGAACAAAATTAATTATTTTGTGATTGACCTGGTACTGTGGGACTCTTTCAGTCTACAACTACCCCCTAAAACCTTCTTTCTCCATCATAATTAGATCTACATCACTTATCTCATTAGTTGTTCTGTTTCTTATGCAATATTTTACTTCAGCATCTAATCCATCCTCTCCAATATGTTTTATAATAGAGAATACCCCAGTGAGAATGTTCGTTTACTTCCTAATTCTGTTTTATATTCTATTGATTAATTTTTCAGTATAAGTAGATTATAGTTTGCAGCTTTTTGTGTTTTTCTGGGGTTGTTTTTTCACAAAATCAAACCAGCTTTCTAGATATTTGGTGGTTTTGTTGTCTGTGGAGCTCTTTTTGCTCAATTATTTCACAAAACTTTATTTGGAAAGCTCTCTTGATAATCCAATCTTGCTTTTTATGTGATGCCATTCACAAGGCCATATATGTAGTAAGTATGTTTGATGAGGCGGAACTCGTAAAATTCGGCATGCTCAAATGAATGAAAAATACATATGTGTTTTTGCTGCTTTTAAATTATTTGAAGCTTTAATATCACTTCCTTGTTCATTTGAACATTTTGGTTTTCTTTTGGAATATGCAAGATTTGCAAGAGAGAAAGTTTTCAAATGAATCATAGAATCAAATTATTTCAATTAAGAAGGTTACTGTGAAAAATGTTGGAAACTGTTCAAATCACAAAATGACAAAAAGTAACTTACATTTTAAAATTCATCTAATTACCTAGAAAACTATGAAGGATATTAATGAAATTTGAATTTTGCTCAAAATTTCAAGCTCCTGTATCTCAGAAATCACTGAAATCTAAAATCAATAAGCCGTCATTTGGAATTTATAAAGTATGAAATTATGCAGAGGTACCTTTAACACTCTCTCAGTTTTTTATTTTCGTTTAGATTGCCATTTCTGTTTTGTACAATTACTACTTACAGGACATTAAATTGTAGCAAAGTAAAAACATAACTTTTTTTCATTTGCAAAGGACAATCCATCTATAGATAGCCACATATTATTTCATTGTGGAGCCAGCCATCTGTTATTTTTGTGTTGTCAGTGAAGTAAACAAAATTTTAGGAAAGAAGACCAACATTGGTTTAAGTAGAATATACTTCTATAAACTAGACCAATTATGTGACGTCCTTCTAGGATTCAATGAAACAAATGCACACAATGATGAATTCCCCATTTTCTTAATTTGATGTTTTAGGCTTATAACCATTTTCATGAGGGAAAAAGTGGAGAAGTTAGAAGCAGAGAAGTTAATGGTCGTCTGATATTAGAAGGTTCTCTAAGAATTTATTGGGGTGTGCAGGGTGTTATTCATCTGAAAGAAAATGATGATCAAAGAACTGTCGTGACAGTGAGAAAAAGAAATTCTTGCAGGTAATAAAGGATTCCATTCATGGATTTTATCCATTGCTTCTTTAATTTCATTTATTTCATTAGTTCTAAATCTTATATGTTTCAGCATTTCAAAAGTAATTGGGTCTACAAATAATACCATATAACAGCATAGTATAATTTATTTCACTTGACAACTTTCAAAATGTTTGATGTTTAATTATACAGGATAGAATTTTTACTGATGTTAATACTTCTCAATTAATAAGAAGACAATATTCTCCATGATCAAGCGATAGGAAACAATTTATCTATTTTACCTAACAAATCAACGATAATCTCTTAAACAAGAAAAGTGACAAGATCAAATTGTTTTGGGGTGTTCTCCAGAGTTTAATTCTCGATTCTTTTCTGTACACTTATAAGATACCAGGTTTCAACAGTACAGCTTAACTATGTGTTAATGATAATGTTCTAGTATTTGCCTTCAAATGGAAACAAAATAGAAAATTGTCAAAGCAATTGATTAATATTATATACCAGAACTGGTTAGGAAACTTTTCTCTTTATTTATTTATTTAGTTATTTATTCATGAAGAGAATCACCAAAAATTTATAGGCTTAATTCTCATTGATTAGTTCGTAATGACAAATTTTGATGCATATCATTCCATTCGCTTTTCAAAAGAGCTAATGCATCAAAATGAATGCGCAGCAAACCGAGCTGCTAAAGCAGTTTTGGAGATTTCCATATCAAAACAGCAAAGTTAGAAATCATTAGGAAAACTTCTGCAAGAGGGTTGTGATTATCCTGGTTTATTTCAAAGCTGATTGTTTATAGATAAGTGGGCGAATTATATTGTAGGTAGGATGAAGTCTAGGAATTGAAGATGAGCATGATGTTCTATTATGCCAGAATTGATTAAAGTCTAATTTCAATTCTGTGGTTCCTGCAGTCTTGTACTGCTGAGAAAATGCTTAATAGGTACTTCTGTCTTCAACTACATTGATTCATATATTCCCTACTTTTCATATATTGTGTGATATTATCACCTTGTCCTCAATTTTGATTAGTTGCTTTTTTTCATATATTGTAATATTGCTATGACTATTATAGAGATATTCATCGTCAAACATCAATGCCTATCAATTTTTCCAGTTTTTCATCAATAATTCGAAAAATTTTAATTTAATTTATCAGTTTTGGGTAAATTTACACAAATTTGAGTTTCTTTTATAAAATTAACTCCTATAGAAGTTTTATGTTCAAAAATTTATTCAATGTTTTTATTCTAATAATACTTTTTCCAATTTTATTTTTAATAATTCTAAATCTTAGTCGTGTTATTTATTATCATGGCGTTTGTTCATTGCGTATTTTACATTTTTCTACAAAATATACATAAAATTTCTTTGAGGGATTTTTATTTTGAAGTTCAGTTCGACAGCTAACACCATCTATATTATTTTATTTTCAACTTTCTTCAGTACCTACCCGTTTAATACCGTATTTTCAGTGATACTGAAACTGATCATCTTTATTTATTCATATATAAAACTGTAAATCTGCATATAGTGCTGTTAACACAGAGTACATCTAAGTTCATTTATTGGTGTAACAATAATAGTAGCAATAATAGTTTGTGTGAGCGGAGTCAATTTAGCATCATATAAACAACATCAATACATAGCAGTTAGGTACTTTTTGATAGATTTGGAAAATGTTCTGATTGAAGTGATTTGTTTCAAAAGATTGTAGTAATGAATGCTTTTGGTATACCGTAAATATAGCTCCAAGATTTGTTCTTATTTTTTTCTGAATTAAATTGTTAGTAGTTCTTGTTTTATATTTATGTATAGAGGAAACAGTCTTAATAGAGGAGCCTGACTTCATAAGATTGTTTCTGATTTTGAAAGCAAGTTTGCACTGTTCTAGATTTTTAATTTTGTATTTCTAAAAGTTAAAATTCTTATATAGGTCAATGGTAGGTGTTGAATAGGGTAGATTATATATTGCTTTGATGACTTTGTTTTGTAATCTTTGTACTCTTTTTAGATTAAATTTGTGGGTATTTGACCACACTGTTATAAGGTATGATTGAACATATGCAAAATATATCAATTTTTTGCATTTCGAGGGTAAGTAAAAGGTGATCTGTCTGAAGGCACATATGAGGGCTCTAATTTCTCTATAAATAGAATCAATATGTTCATTCCACGAGAGTTTCTCATCAATAATCATGCCTAAGTATTTATAACATTGCACTTTCTTTAATTGTATTTTGTTAATCTTAATGTCCAGAGAATATGATGTTTTTTTCCTGTTGGGGCACATGTATACAGTCTTGTCTTCACTTATTATCAGTCCGTTTGATTTTAGCCACTTGTTGAATGTTTCCAAGTCTTGATTGATCGTTGTTTCTAATTCTGCTTTGTTTGTTCTATTATACAACAAAACGGTATCATCTACGAACATGAAGTGCTCAGCCCCTAGACCCACCATGGACAAGCTATCCACGTATATTAAGTATAGGATTCGTCCTAATACTGTTCCTTGTGGAGTACCAGTGTTGACTTCCTTCAGCTCGCTCATATCTCCATTCAAAACTGTGTATTGCTTTCTATCTGTGAGAAATGACCTCATGAGTGTGTGAGCTGGGCCTCATATACCAATATTCTCGAGTTTCTTCAGTAGTATGACATGTTTTACTGTATCAAATGCTTTAAGTAAGTCGATGAACAGAGCAACTGCAAGATGACCGTTTTCCAAGTAGTCGATCAGTAGCTGTATCACATCCATAGCAGCTCCCAAGGTTGAACTCTTTTCCTGGAATCGATATTGAGTAGAAGAAAATTGTAGGAATTCGCAGAAACGTTTTTTTATAGTTTTTTCGAATATTTTCGAAAATATTGATGTCAAGCATATTGATCTATAATTGCCTGGATTTTTTCTACATCCTTTCTTGTAGATAGGAATTGTCTTAGAGATTTTACACGAGTCTGGAAAAGTGCCTACTCGAAGATGTTCATTAAGTGTTTTTAGCAATGGGTTTTCAATGATCTCTTAACGGCATTTTATATCTTTGACCTTTATATTATCTGGGCCCGGTGATGAATCATTTTTCAAGGAGTTTATGATCGAAAGAAGTTCTTTTTCAGATACTTTCATCATATATATTGTCGAATCCTTGCTTATTTCATCAAAAGTGTTCATAATAATATTTTGGCCTTGTAGGGAACGTGCGATATTTGTGAAGTAATCATTAAGCGCGTTTGCAATGTCATTGTCAGTGTAGTAAGTTTTGTTTTCAAAATGTATTTTCGGGATGTTTATGTAGGTGAAGCAGTGAATCAAGAGAATTAGAAAATAAATTCAAAAAGCTGAAGAATGCAGTCACCAACCTTATTAGAAAATCAAAAAGAGGTTACGTACACAAAAAATTGAAAACTGCTGGCAACAACACCAGAAAAATTTGTAAATTTCTGAATGATTCATAAACAAGAACAAAAAAAACCTACATAAACATCGAAAATACATTTTGAAAACAAAACTTACTACACTGACAAAGACATTGCAAACGCGCTTAATGCTTATTTCACAAATAGTGTTCCTAAAAATATTTTGGCACTTTTGATGAAATAGGAACGTGCGATATTTGTGACGTAATCATTAAGCGCGTTTGCAATGTCTTTGTCAGTGTAGTAAGTTTTGTTTTCAAAATGTATTTTCGGGATGTTTATGTAGGTTTTTTTTTGTTCTTGTTTATGAATTCATTCAGAAATTTACAAATTTTTCTGGTGTTGTTGCCAGCAGTTTTCAATTTTTTGTGTACGTAACCTCTTTTTGATTTTCTAATAAGGTTGGTGACTGCATTCTTCAGCTTTTTGAATTTATTTTCTAATTCTCTTGATTCACTGCTTTTTTCCATTCTTTGTAGGCTTTGTTGCGTTTTTCAGGTTGTAACAGATTCTGTTGTTCATCCATTGTATGTTGTTTTTGATCGTATATTGTTTTGTTAATGTACTAAGATTTTCAGCTTGTTTTATTATGTTAGATATATCGTCTACGTGCATACCTAATTAAAGAAATCCGTTTTATCGGTATACCTACACACATCTAACCTAACCCAACATGTTAATGACTGAAAAAAAATTTTAAATAGTTGATAACATTTTTCTGTTCCTAAAACTCAAGTTTGTGTAAATTTCCCAAAACTCATAAATTAAAATATTTCGAACTATTGATCAAAAACTTGAAAAATTGATATGCATTGATGTTGACGATGAATATCTGGTAAATGCTTAACTTAATCGAAAAATTATGAGACTATTTTTCTAGAGCAAAATTATGAGTTTTATGATTTATAATGATTTTTTCATTGGATTATAAAATTCATAAGAAAAGAA
This sequence comes from Cryptolaemus montrouzieri, assembly GCA_013387265.2. Taxonomy (NCBI): domain Eukaryota; kingdom Metazoa; phylum Arthropoda; class Insecta; order Coleoptera; family Coccinellidae; genus Cryptolaemus; species Cryptolaemus montrouzieri. The sequence goes on from JABFTP020000103.1 coordinate 37,736,254, forward strand.
GAAATTTACCCTCAAATAATCAAATTTCAACCGTTAATATCTTTTAAACGGTTAGGTTTACGAAAAAATCGTAAGAGACTTTTTTTGTAAAACACACGATTTCCTACGAAAACGGCATAAGTAGTTGAAACCGGGATATCAATTTTTCTGTGATGATATGAAAAAAATAGAAAACTGTTTCAAAGTACCAAGCGAAGAAAAATATTCATTTTTTTGACCCACCCTATTGAGCACCATATATACCAGTATCAGTACTTGTATTATGATATATGATAAGTGAGATAAACCGCTTCGGTAACTGCATGGTTAGTGCACAAGCATATTGAAACTGCCTAGCCGAGGTCCCTAGTTCAAGTTATAGATGTTGTCCTTGAACAAAAAAGTGACACTTGCAAGAGTCGCCTAAAGAGGGCATAAACTTCCGAAGACTAGATAACTTGTAAACCTTGTGGTGTTGTCATTGCACGGTCTAGGAGAGTGGTTCGGAATCCACTATAAGCAGTAGGTTTACCTGTGTAAATGGGCTAAGTTCCGGAGCACATCGTTGTTGAGCAGGTTAAATCGCCTCCAATATCATCTACTTTCAATCTGATGACATCCTCCACAGTCAAGTTATCAATCAAAGCCTCGTTACTTAGATGTGAGAGATTTTTAGAAAGACTCAGTTTATATGTAGGTAAATAGTGTTTACCACCCGACATCCACATTAATATTTTAATGTAGTAATTAGATTTCTGTGAATAAATACTTTAGTTCAACCAAAAATTTAACGTAAACGCCGCCATCGGACTTGAGAGGCCGCGCGTAATATGAAAACCAACAGCTATTGAAGAGATACGTCTCCTGCGCGTGAAATTGGTAAATCTAGTTAATTGATGACCCGCCGGGGACACACATGTCTTCACCTTGGTACTTCAAGGTTAATGATGATTTTCTGTCAAAGAAACATGGAATATAAAATAATCAACAGTTATCGCCCTATAAACATTGGTTATAAAATAGGAATGAGCAATCATTGAAAATAGTTTTGAAGAAGGAAGTCGATTATGGTATACTTCCACAATCTTGGTGTTGTAATAATAAATTGAAACTCAACATGGACAAGACTGAATGTATGTTTTTTGATACTAATAGATCACTTAGGATCAAACTCACTCAAATTGATTTTATTACATCCAAAATAAAACTTCTGAAACAGAAGTGCATTCTGTATGAGAATTATCTTTCATCTCGTTTAATTATGAACATTCCCTTTAACATTACATGTTGTTTTAAATAAATCCATAGGTACTCGACTGGCGTGAATTCCGATTCAGAAAACGATGTAGAAAACATATCCAGAGATACCAGCTATAATGACTTGTCCACGTCTTCTATATCTTCAGATGCTTCAACTATTAGTTCCGTTGATACCAGCAAATTAGATACGGGCATAGAAAGTGGTAGCGAATCGACCGATAGCGGTACGGCGGAACATAGCCCCGTCTCACCTCCTCACGAATGTTTTCCCAAAAGTGTTACTCTTCCTTCCAAACTAGACGTCAAGCAAATGGAATGGGATGAACTAGATGATCTTCTGCAGGTAGAGAGAAGAGTTGACGACACTGAAAAATTGTACCAGACCATGCCTGTGCCTTTGCCTTCGCAGTTTAGTGAAGACAATTCAAGCAGAATAGAGAGTACAATAGAAAGGTAAGATATTGAGAGTCAATGAATATCAAGCTTAATGTAGGTTATCAAAATTATAGATCATTTCTGATTACAGCTCTTCTAATGCCGAAGATACTGATAGAACAATCACACCAACACAATTTGATGAAAATGGCACATCCCCAATGCCTTTCGAGAACGGCAAACTCGTCACTAAAGACGATAGTTGGATTCTAAATAGTAACCATCTAAATCGATCCAGATCTGGTCCTGATTGTATTGGTAGATATCGTGATTGCCAATCTCCTGAATTTGACAGATCGTCAGTTGGTAGTATCGATATTTCTACCATGTCAGAATCACCAGAAGAGGTTGTTCGAAGGCCTAAAGGTGTATAAAATTTTTTTTTACATAAACTATGTTTAATTCTTCAAGATGTACTTGAAACCATTTTAGCTAATTCTTGGATGGTAACTTGAAACGGTTTTTATATAATGTTGTGTTCTGTTTTCTAAGGATCTACAGCGATTAGACGTAGACCTGGTAAGCGTCTATCGAGAAGCAAAGTAAAAAGGAGGTGCTCCATAAATGGGCATTTTTACGATAGAGAAACTAGTTTTTTTACGCCACCTCATGGAAGTCAAATGAGCGTTTGGATAACATCTTTGGTGAACACTCAAGAGGTTATCAATCTAATTCTTGAGAAGTATAAGGTAGAGAGTGATCCCAGCAATTTTGCACTGTTCATGATCAGAGATAATGGAGGTGAGTGAAGAATTAAACGTTTACAAGTTTTTCTGTCACTGGAAGATAATATTTGATGTAATTAAGAAAATAATATATTTTGATGAAAATCATCATTATTTCCAACATTTGTTTCCTCAAGATGGATATTTTAGAACCACCATTGTTATATTTTTTGCGTTACTAACTTGTTAATAACCTATATATCAATAATATATAATAAATAATTCTTATCGATATTGAGGTGCTGTCTCTCATACAAAATTCAATAAGAGCTTTCGCCGTATCGCGTAATGTGATAGACCCACAAAAACACTTAATCTGAAGTTGCAAGTTCTTTTTGGTTCAGGTGCAAACAGTCAAGTTTTGTCTCTTTTGTTCTTTAGAATTTCAACTGTTGAATGAGCGTATTTTGGTTTTGGAATAATTGGAATTGGTTTTGCACTACTCACAAATTCGTGGATTTTTCAATCAACTTGTTTATTCAAAACAGTTTTGTATATAACTACTGTGCGGATTTGGAGGAATTCTTCAAGTAGGCAAGTAAAATTCAGTGGAAAAATTACAAGAGAGAGACTAGACTCAATAGATCTTATAGTGGATTGAAGCTATCTTGTTCAGTAGCAGATGAGTCAACTGCTGCATTTGGTACCTACATCCATCATCCGCTGGAGAAAAGGTCCTACTCTTTCTTTTCACTATTTTGATTTCCACGTAGGAACCACGGAATATTGTACATTTCTAATATTGTGTTCGGAACTGATAATCGATTTGTGGAACTTTAAAACCATCAAAATTTTCTCACTGGTAGTGATATGTAGGGTGTTCCGTATTTAGATAATGGTATAGAATTGGATTCATTGATTTCTACTTTATTCATATTGAAGTTTGTTCAAATTATTTTGAATACAGGCTGTTCATCAATTGTGTTTCTTGGCGTTCTATGCAATGTAGTGTATATAGATAGGATTGATAGTTTTGAATAGGCTTATTCAAGCAAGGTTTTAATTACTGTAAGAGTGGGTTAGTAACGGTTCGTGTTGCGACAACAAGTATTGCTCCGTTCTTTTTTAAATTATCGTCGTGCGGAGTTGTGCGAACCTCATTCGACTGTAATATTAACTCATTTTGAATGTTGAGCATTTTCAACACGGAAAGCGTTGATTAAATAACACTGTTAATGCGAACTCGAGTTTAGTAGCTGTTATAGAATGTATATATTATTGTATTGTATATTACTATCTTTGAGTTATCAAGCCAAGTTATTGCGTTGGTATGTTAGTAATTTCAAAGCCGTAGTACTGATATTTATTGTTTTTACATGCGCACTCAGCTATTTGTGTACTTAATCAGAACCACTTTCCAATCAGATTCGAATGTGGCGGTTTGAATAAATTTGAGTGTTATATTTCTATTATTTCCTTTCATATAACTTTTCAGATCTGGTAAAATTATTTTGTAGGAATCAATAAAGAATTTCGCAATTTTTCTTTCCTTGATGAATTTTAGATAACTAGACAGGGTTGAGCTTCATTTATATTTTGTGGCGCCATCGGACATTTATAAATCTTTTATTTTGTGGAGCCACACCTTTGCAACTCAGTTATCGGTCTCAAGTCTGATGAATTTTGAACATCAGTAGTTATGGTCATTACCATAGCAATCCGAGTGTTACATTTATTTTCTGGAGTTTCTGGGTATTCATTAACTCCAAGTGTATCTTTTCATGATTGGCATTGAGTTCAACATCACGCTATTTAGTCAGATTTTTAAGGATAAAATATATTGTGAAGAAGCTATGGAAGATATTCAAGATATTATCTCGCACATAACATGTTCCATTGATTCTATATCTTCTTCACATGGTCTACATGAAGGATCCTCAACCAATCCTAATTTATTTAGTTGTTTCCTGAGGCGACGGTGCCCTGTTAATATGGCAGTTAAAACCCTCAGTTCCATCCTAGAGAGTTTAAACAAGGCCTTGGCTTTTGCAGTGGAAGGTCCACTGATGGCACGTCGAGCGTGTCTGAGACCTCGGAGGCTCATCCAATTCTCACATACCCTCAAGTCCAGGCATCGGTTGTTTTCCATCCTTGAAGTTTCCAAGAGAATTCCGAGGCTCCGGTCCTATGAACTCCAGGTTAGTTCCTCGAGCGGCCAATGAGTCCGCCTTCTCATTTCCCTCAATGCCTGAGTGGCCAGGAACCTGAGCCTGCTCCGCTCTCCTAGTTTGGCAAGGGTAGAGCGACATTCCTGCACCATAAGTGAAGTAAGTACAGGTATCCGATGCCAATGCTTTCAGTGCAGCTTGGCTATCGGTGAGGATTTTAATTGACCTATTTGTTAATCCCCCCGCAAGCAAGAGGTTAGCACAGTGGTCAATGGCGAATGTTTCTGCTCGAAAGACAGTCGCATGCCCACCAAGACAGATCGACTGTTCCTTGGCGGCACCTCGACCGTAGACACCAGCTCCAACACCTTTCGCGGTTTTTGAGCCATCCGTTTACCAACAGGGATCCTCAAGTAGACGGTCCTTGGAGCTGATCCATTCCTGTCTATCAAGGAGAGTCAGGAAGTGAAAATTGCAAAATAGTGAAAAATATCGATTAAATCAAAAATCCAATTTCTCACATTTTACAATGTTGTAAATGTCGACAACTACCTGGTGTCTTCAAAATTGAAATTAAGTCATTATAACCAAAATCTACTGTATTGGTTGTATGAATATTCTATTGTTTTTCAAGAGCAAAGAAGACTGAAGGATGATGAATCTCCCTTATGCGCCAGAATTATCAGCGGACCTCATGAAGATATAGCGAAATTATTTTTAATGGATGGTCATACAACATCAGAAGTTAGCAATGAGGTTGCCCAATTTTTAAACCTATCTCTTGCTGAATGCCGGGCTATCTTGAATCAATATTACTCACAAGAAGAAAAAGAAGTGGCTCAGTTGAAAGAAAGGTTAGAATATATATCTTTTACATGTTAAATTTGTCTCACAATCTTTCAATTCTTGAAAACTTATTTTATAATAATATTCTGATGAAAAGAAATATTTTTATCTTTTTAGGTATAAAGAAATGAAAAGAAGAATACTCTTTAGGATGCAAGATTTCAGATCTGGTTCAGGATTGTGATTTTCATTATCTAATTATTTTATAACGATGGATGTTTGGCGTAGAATCTTGGAAAAATCTGAAGAATGGAGACGGATTCAATAAGTAAAATAACATTTTTTTTATAACATCAATCACTGAGTTACTAGTTTAACAAGGAACATTTTAGTTCATTTTGCAATTTAGTGACTATTATATTAATACATTAGGCGCTAAAATTTTGTCGAATCTACTTAAAGAAATTGAGAAACTATCATGTTTTCAGATCTTCAAAATTCCTTGAAATAAAAAAAGAGATTTTTTGTTATATCTTATGAAAGTTAAAGTTACGCTCTTCATGAAATAGCATGCACTCATTTAGTGTTTTATATTTTTGAAGGATTGTTCACGAAAGGATCACAAGATGTTGATGAAAACTTTAAATGCAATGCAGAAAAGAATTTTCAGTCAGTTTTCCATTCTGTTTTGTGCTATCCTGTCTTATTTTATGGATCTGTTTAATTATCAGGAAAATTTATATATGCATATATTAACAAAAGTTTAATACCAAGCTGTATGTTCTTAATATAATATACAAAAGCAGAGTATTCATCTTTATTAATGAAACTACTGTGGAAATTTTCATAGACTACCAACATTAGATTTATATAAGAACAGTTTTCAGTATTTAGAAAATTTATAGAGCTTTTGCAATTTCAATTGAATTTTCTTTATATAATTTATTTTAAAATGGTTTGTTGCTATATTATACTCAGAAATAGAACCAATTTAGGAGCTGTATTCCACATATTTTAGAATATAATTTGTAGTTTTAATTATGTACTATTCAATTTTATTTTTACTTTTCTAATGTTGCTTTTAAAACACTAATGTTATTATATATAAATGCTGGCCTTGTTGGAGTTCTATAGTGAATAAACTTGGAATTTTTATAATTAATGCTTTATCTTTGAAGAATTTTATGCAAACCTCAGTGCGCATTCATTACTTTCATCTCCTTACTATTTGTTGTGTAAGGTAAATTCAATAATTTAGATTTTTTTGAGTTTAACAAGTTTGACATTCCTAACTAAATTCTCAAAATGTTCATACTTTATTCATTCCACCAAACTTATCTATTCCTTATGAAGAAAATATTATTCTGAAGGTTTTAAGTGTTTGGAATGAGGAATAAAAATGGATAGTTTCCATCTACACATAATGAATACTATGTTTAATATTTAAAACAAAATACAACTAACTAATTCTGAACTGGGACACATTTAAGAAAATTGTTTGTAGTTATCTATTTCCAGTGGTGTCTCAGGGTAATCATTGTACATCTCTAATAAACCAGCTGCTTTACCAAAAACAATGGTACCAGCAAAAACACTTATACCCAAGAGCAAATGGAGAGTGTATCTTCTGTTCTGTGCATCATAATGGGTTTTCCAATCCCCTCTAGGCTGAGGCAGATCATTCATTGTGGGTAATTGAATGCTGGGTTTCGACGCATATTTTCTGCTTGCTGAAAAAGTCCCACAGTAAATTTGAAATAGTGAAATTTTATGCTATTATAAAGCAGGATAATACAGCTCAGCGAAAATTGGTGATTAATATAAATGTTAAATGAAATCGATTCAGAGAATTGCTGTTTAAGCGTAATGTACGTAATGTATTACCTTGACTTAAAAACACCCTAGATAAGAGCCTGGAAGATTGCATTTTGAATATTTATAATTTAAAACCAGTACCCAACCCGATATATCGACTTAACAAATTTCTTTAATCGACGTTATGCAACAACCATCAACTTCCAAAATGTCAATCCATTTCCCATAAGTGAATGTCATAAAAAATCATAGAGTAGTGAACTCAATTGTCAAAACTGAAATGCATAGAGTACAGCCTTTATTTCAATGATATAAATGCTCAGGAAATATATCAGCAATTCTTTCAAGAATTATGTTTTCAATAATTATCGAAAAATAATTCAGAATTTTGTCCTTCACAAACACTTATTATAATACAAGTGGATCTCCTTCGATATGATAAAATACATCTTACAGAGTTGAGAGTCTCTACTGAGTATATATAATGCTCTTGAATATTATGAATCCTTAGGAGAGGCAGATGAAAGGATACGTAACACTTGTACTATAAACCAAGCAAACCTATACCGTTTTTAGTATTGGCGGCCATTGTTTTGGTGGAAAACGAACCAGTGACATCGTTATTATTCTTGTATAAACTCTTCGAAGTTTTTTGTGGTATAAGGGTATTTTATGATAAAAGACATAGTGAATTGTTCTGTTTTTGGGTGTAACAGCCTTAGAAGAAAGAGCCTAGAATTATTTTGCACCGGTAAATAATTGAATAATTTATAGAGGTTGATGCAAATATTTCGAAATGAAATTTTGCATATAGTTAGTTAAACTTCAAAATCATTGTACGCATCTCACAGTAGATTTGAAGGAATCAAATTCTTCCATCAATACCAAGTATAGTATAATTCTATATAAATCGTCGCCGCAGGTGAAGCTTGCAATTTGAAACAGAAATATTAATTTCGCTTTTTTCACATTGTATTTCAAATTAACGAAATTACCTGAAATTTATACTCAGGATTTATTTGTCCAGCAATTATCATTTTATAAATTTAAGGTATATAGAAATATATTAGAATTGATGATAGTATATCAAAAATAATGTATATTTAGAGATCTTCTGAATTTGAAGAATTAATCAAATTAAAAGCTCTTGCATATTTTCTAATTCTTAATTAGTACATGAAATTAAAAGAATATGGGAAATTATTCGTACTCATTTGAAATATATTTAATGACAAACTACTACTCAAAAAACATACTTCAATGATTTTGAATATAGTATATTTTATGAAACAAATATTATATTACTTTTTATTGACGATAACCTTAATTTTTCAACTTAATGCTAGTGAAAACCATTTTCACTTTATTCTCATTATAATGTACTAAAATTGTGTAACAGAAAAGAATATTTATTTAAATTTTGGAAACACAAAAGTGAAGAAAAATACGAATACAAACAGTATGAAAAATTATTGACACGTGTTACAAAATACAAAAATAAAAGAATAAAATTCTGTAAACACCTAAGTATGATGAATGATTTCTATTTAAAATGGGATAATCACGTGGAGTATTTAATCAAAAGGCAAAATACTCTTATTTGAATTCTATAAGCTGTCAAAAATTGCGAATTTAAAAGCATCACGTATATAAGCTTTGTAGTTATTACCAGGGAGGTATATAAAACGTGCACAGATCCACTTCAATCAATACAAAATAGATTATTGAAGATTACAAACAAAAATTCTTTTATTGCAGATAGACCAATAACTATAGATGAACTACCGTTCTTATCAATCATAGTGAAATTCAATTGTTTACATTCAAAACACAAATAACACTACAATGAAGGTCCCATTTTCAAATGTTCTAACCAACTAACTGGTTGAATAAATGTTGGTTCTCCTGAGGCCAATATCTTGTGTTTTATCTGTTGAATAACCCTAAATTAGTAAACCTTGATTCATCTATTAACAAGATTATTTTTAGGAAATTATTTAGTGGTTGCACATTATTTTGCATCATCCAATTGCATTATTCCATCCTCCTTGCATAATCACCTTCATACAAATGCTGATGCAATTGATATTTGTATGATTTATAATTATACTTCTTCAAAATTCGACGAACGCTTTCACGACTCAAACGCAAGTTGCCTTGTGGAAATGGTTTTATCAATTTCCACTCGCGCTAACACATTAATTTCAGTGTCTTCTCCAATGATAAACTGTTCTTCAGGGTCATTATTGGGTTCTCTTCTAAATTGATCCTCCAGGCGACTAAAATAATTTCAGGCGAGGCATTGTCGATGGGAGTATCTTTCAGCATACAAATCGACAGCAGCTACTGCATTCTTTTGGCATTCCCCGTAAATAAGTAGCATATCCACTTTCTCATTCCTTGTGTATGTTTGAGGCATTTTAAAAAATAATAACGCTTCAGTAATCTAATTTCGAGTGAAATCGACCAATCTAACCAAACTCTACTATCCGGATAACTTTTATATTGGAAACGTCAAAGTCGTTTGTTTTCATAGTCTTCTTTGTTCGAAAAATAAAAATCCCCTCAAAGATAGTTCTGATTCCTGAATTAACCATTGTGAGGTATGGTTGAATTTGGAAAATTATTTGCAATCCGCATAAGCTAAAATATATAGGGTATTTGAAGATCTCCATTAGCCTACTGGATTTACTTACACGAATTGAAATAAAATTAATGAAAATTTTGACATCATCATAATTTGTTAGAATTAGAAAAAGTTTTTACAGAATTTGTTTACCCATAGTATCAAGCTTCTAATGGTATCTCGGTTCCAATATGGTGCCATTAGAAAAAATGAATTTTTAATTCAAAAATGATTTTGGAGAACATTAATCTGACACAACAAATCTGACATTTTGACTTCAGTTGCTTTTTTAAAGTGTTTCTTTGATCGATTAAGGAAAATTGGCAATATTCATGGCACCCTAAATTGAAAAATAAAATCCGAATCAAAAATAATTTTGACGCCCAAAATATCACTTGTGAGGTATTGTTGATTTTGGGAAATTATTTGCAAGCCATCTATGCAAAAATATACAGGGTGTTCCATTTAAAAATCTTCATTGAAGGTCATTTCCGGCGACACCGAAAGTGGAAAAAATTGTTTCAAAAGTCAAAAGGTGGCCTGTCATAAGTTTGATTGAATCATAAAATTTCAATAAATTATCTGCAGAAATATAGAAATAGGAGGGGTGTACCATGATCCTGTGTCACCCAGTATATATAAACAGAACTGCAACGATCCCATATTAATTCTGGGAAACTGCATAATGAAATGGTTTTAGTTTTTCTGTAAATATATATTACGGAATAGATATATAACATCAAATGATTTAACAAATATTAAATAAAATCAACCATCTTAAATATCACATCACAGTTTTAAATTTATACTTTTAAAGTTGCAATAAAAATTATTTAGTGATAACAACATCTTTCTAAGTAATGTATTAAATCATGAATAAGAAAATGCCAAACATACAATTCTTATTTGAAATACACCCACAAATGTTTTCGTCAAATAATATTTGGGTGTCTTAAACCTATTTAACTAATAAATTAATAACCTCTAATAAGTAATGAACTGTATGAAAATTTTGAGTCGTCACTCTAAATTTTAATAGTCATAAAGCATATTGATTGTACTTTAGTTTTGTTTGGTTATATTAATATCAATAGGAATATCATGTAATCCACATACTATGTTTGCAGGTAAAGCCCTATCAATTTGTTTAGGATAGCCTAAATTTAAGTTATTCATAATATCAACAAAGTCCTTCAAACTTTTCGTTAATCTTGGATTAAATTTTGATTCCTCAGCAATAGTAGATGACATCATACCTTTGTAATCATGTGCTGGGTATACTTGAGTTTCTTCTGGAAGTGTAAACAATTTTGAATGAATTGACTTATACAAAGTTTCAGGATTTCCTTCTTGGAAATCTGTCCGTCCACAACCCCTTATGAGTAAAGTATCACCCGTGAAAACCATTTGTTTTTCTTTAAAATAATATGAAACACATCCGTTTGTATGACCAGGTGTTGAAAGTACTTTTAAAGTGAAATTACCAAAGGGAAATACATCATCACTTTCTAGATATATATCTGCTTGAGCACCACTTGATTTGGAAATTACACTTTTGCATCCAGACAGCTTCTTCAAGTAACCTGTTCCTGTTATGTGGTCAGCATGCATATGAGTATTCAAGGCAAATATTAATTTCAATCCTAACTCGTTTACCAAACTTAGATCTCTTTTAACAAGTTCCAACACTGGATCTATTATTATACAATCTCTGTTACGAAAATCTCCTAATAAATAGGTGTAAGTACAGCTAACACAATCAAACAGTTGTCGAAAAATAAAAGGGTTTTAACTTTACTAATAGAATTCGCAGCCATATTTAGAAGTTGAAAATTCAATTATTATCTAAAATTATTTATACTAACTTTATCAGCTTTCTGATATCAATTTGAGGGCAGAACAAATTGGTAATTGCTAAGTGCTCATTTGATTTGAATGTAACCTTTTTGATGAAACCACAGAAGTATGCACCTTTGTTTACACAACTTCATATTTATCATATACATATTATGTATATGACATTTATTTAGTACTATGGTTCCCTGTACAACTTCAGAACTACAGAATACCCGTATTTTTCTATTCTATTGTTTTAGCAAAATTGGCCTGAATAGTAAGGTTTAAAATATTTGTCAAGCTCTTGAATTTTATTAATCGGATTATAATGTTTGAATTTTTCAGTATATGGGAATACTACCTTTTAGTTAAGTGATTCTGTAATATCTTATTGTACGTATTTAAAATTGAACTAGGTATAGTTCGGTTTTCAATCGAAACTTCTAAACTTTCTTGAGCACAGAACAAACGAAAGATAACTTTACATTAACTGCCTGGGTAGTTGCACGGTTAGTGTGCAAGTATGTAGGAATATGCTAAGCCCAGGTGCCTGGTTCAAGTTATGGATGTTGTCCTTGAACAGAAAACCCCTTTTCATGGGAGCGTTATGATTTCATAGAATAATAGGTCACATGACCATTTTGACGCTTGAGGGCACCTTAAGGATAAATCATTGTATAAATTCAGAAATATAGGTAGGCAACATGCTCGTACTCCCGTATTTTTGAAATTTCAGAGGTATGAATTATCGATATACAAAGATAATATATTTTTCAGTGATTTAGACAGTTGTACAAAAACTACTGAACATTCATAAGATGATAAGTACAATGTCTGCATATTATTATTTCGTATATTATTATTTTTCATTTTGTAATACTAATATTTTGTATGCCTATCGATTAAGCATATTTCTAGTGAACAATTTAATTGATGGAAATGGAAGTATTAGTTCGAAAATAAAAACTTTCGATTCGTATCGAGAATAGACCTTTTCATCACATCATTTTAGTGCGCATGCATAAGAATAAGCCATCTTTTTCGTACTGTTTTTTGTAAACAACAATGCTGCAGCGCCCGCTTCTCATGTTTCAGAAATCAGAATATTACTCTAAGTTGAATAATTAAAAAAAAGTGAAAAAATAAAGTTCTAAGTACATTATAATTATGTTGTCTGTACGAAAAGTAACAACAAAGCGGTGTTGCCTTGTCTGGAATATAATAATGAAAAATAATTAAATCACATCGAATTGACAATTGTTTGTATAATTTTTTATTGACTCAATATATTTGGATTTTAATTGGGTGTGTTGAAATATTTAGCCATTTCTCTTTATCAACTGGTACATTATTCTTAATTGCATTTTTGACTCTGTAAATATCATGAATTTTTTATATATTGTCTCATTTTAAACATTTAATTTATGATAAAAACTATTAAACCAATTCAATTTTGTATTTACGTTTGTCTAATTGATAATGTCTTATATAGCCTTAAAATATTAGTTTTTTCCATGAATATCGTAAATATTATTGTTGTTTTTAAGTTTTTAAAATAGTAACAAACGTTGACATCTTACCTACCTCTCAATCAGCTCACTTTTTTTCCTTTTTGCGGACGCCCATGACATTTGAGACACTTTTTCAATTGTTCCCAATTATGAGCTTCTACTGAATCATAAATGGGTGAAGCACCATCAATAGTTTTTTCTAATAATTTTTTGTGGAGATAATATTCCTTGCCCAGCCATTGTTGATTAAAACAGTACGAATGTTTTGTGTTGCCTCCGTTTCAATATGGCGGCTACGCTTGCGCTCGTCATATGACGAAAAGGCCTATCAGAGACGGTAAACCATAAAACATAATCTATTTTGTGCTGTAATCGTTATTTTAGCACAGAATAGAATCTTTTTTACACGATTATCTTTGTTCAGTGGTTTTATGTGAAACCTCTAAATTGATAAGCGTAGAGGATATGATGTTCGTCTCCTGCGCAGAGTTATCTGGGTTCAATCCCCACAAAGTCGGTGTGATTTTTTGGAATCTGGGAATAGCTTGAGTGTCCATCTTTCAGAGGAGATGTAAAGCCGTCGGTCCTGTCTAACAGAGATGTGTTGGACATTAAAGATCCCTTCCCTCGACACGAGAGGGGTTCGGCAAAATTCCCGGGTTAGTGAGGTGAGGTTAGATATTATAGAATTCCCCAGATTGTCATTAGCCGAAAAGCAGAAATAGAGCACGTTAAAGGAAAAAACAACACAAAACAACTGAACCGATAAACCAGAATGAACAAAATACAGAAAAATAAAAAAGTTTTTAAGTTAAGCGGCGTGTCATTGGGCGAAAGGCGGAAATATAGCACGTTAAAGGAATAACAAACAAACAACTTTTCTGTGGTCTTAATCAAATTCTCAGTTCTGATTCTGAATTATTTCTTCGACGTCTTTAAAATGATATTGATCGTAATACTCGTGTCGTGATTTGTGACCGAAGTAAAGAAGCAAATGTGTCAATTTCAATTTCAGCAGGTAAATTAAGAGTGGGATTTTCAGTTCAGATAAATTTAAACGAAAAATGAGTACTTTCCTCATGGGAAGGCTTCAGGTTTCAGAGTTTATACCCAACAAAATTATAACCTGCTATGGAAAGATAGGTGTTTTTATATTGAATTTTGATGGTATTTACTTACTGAAGTTAAGAATCTATGATCTTGTAAATTTTATGGGATTTTTCTTTTTGCTTTTAAATTGATTTTTGCTATATGGATAACTTTCCAATTTCATTTCTTTAAAACACGGAACCCCATAAACCATTAGGAATGAAAAGCTGCACAGAAGAAGTTCTGAGACAATTTCATGAATATATATGTACAATAACATTCACAGTTGATGTATTGACAAAAAAATTACAATTTCTTCAAAATCACTTGTATTTCTGAGATATACTCACTGATACTTTTGGAATAAATTAATATAGATATTTTACAAATGATGGTCATAAAAGTGAAACAATTATTTACCATCAAAATATTGAATGAGCAACTAATTTTCATTGAAAATTCATACACTTATATGTTTAATTGGTTTAAATTTTGGAGGGTTCCTTTCTAGTTTGAACAATATGGTCATCTTTCTTTTTCATTTTCAGCATAAGAGAATCTATGGAAATGAAGAAGGTTAATTTCATGGATATAATGGGAAAGAATCATCTTTAATGAAAGGATGACCCAATGTGAAAAATAGACATATGTCAATGAAATATCACTATGGAGTCTCTTCAATTATGAAACAAAGGAAAAGAGTAGTGACTAACAACTTATTAGAATAGACCTGAGAATGGTGAAATGTGATTGCGAAATAATATATTTCAAATTTTTCTCAAGAAAGGTATTAAATATTGTGATTTTATATTTTGCAAAGCAATCATAAAACTGGTGTTTACTTAGAAATAAAAATAATATAAGTAACAAAATAAGTGAAACATTGTTAGAAGTAATTGTGAGAACTGTCTATAAATTGTTCCAAGTTTAGGGCTGGATTCATTTTATCTTTGATTTTATTCCAAGATTTAGGATTTATATGCGAATCAAAGATTCCCTTTTCAGTTGCTTGATAATCACATTGACTATAGAATTCATTGATTGACTACAAAAAAATCAAGAGTTGTCCTTTGTATCAGATTATGAAATAAATATTTCAGAAATTAAACGAGTTGTTCATTCATAAACAATTTTTTTTGCTACACTTTAGGGATGATCCTAAGAGGTTTGGTGTGTTTTAAATGTTTCTACACCTGCATACTGTGCTTTCTCTGACCATGTTTTGACTCATCAAAATTTGAAATGACTTAATCCATCTGCTTAACGGAGCATTGGCTTAATGAATCTCAAATAAAAACTCTTTTTGAAAAAATTTTCAATTGATTCGTACAACAGGAAAAGTTGCAGAGGAGGGGGTGTCCTTAGCACTTCCCATAAAAGAACTTTATATTTTCAATGTGGAAAAGGTCATAGAAGTATCTGGTGTGTTTTTACCACACAGCAAACTAGTGATACTAACCACCTACAGATCTCCAAGTGGTAGTTTTGATAACTATTTGAATAGCATGGGTGAAATTCTACTATTTATCGCAAATAAATATGAAAATCAAAACATTGTACTGACGGGATTTCTTGTCTCCATGAGGAGAACTGCAACAGCAAAAATGTGTTTTTTTTGAGTTCGGGATGACTCACGTTTTCAGTGACCCTTCGAGAAAGAAAACCTGTATCAATAACAAATTTATTTCTGCATCTTTATAACAAAGGTACAAAGTGCAAACAGATGAACTGCACATGTCTGATCACTTAGCTCAATGGATGGAACTCGAGCTACAAAACTGCATCAATCCACCTGTTGAGAAAGAAAAAACTTTTAGGTGCCGTGAGATAACACAGAACTGTACTTATCTTTTTCAAACTGAATTGAATAGCGTTGATTGGAATGAGTTTTTCAGGAGAAAAAGTGCTGCGGTTTCCTTCACCTCATTTCATGATATATGGATGCGACTGCTCAATCATTTCTATCCTGAAAAAAAATAAAAAAATTAAGAACCCAAAAACAAAACACATTGATAATGAGGAATCGAGAAAATCAAAAAGACTTTGGATGCATTGGAAATAGTTAAGAGTGTACAGAAAACTGAAGAATCAGAAAAAGTTTATACAGCTTGGAAAGAAAAATATATCCGTCACTTGACGAAATAAAAAGAAGTAAAAATGCCGAATGCATTAGAGATGCCCAAAACAAGATGAAAGCTGTTTGGGATGTGATTCGAAGGGAAGCTAAATCAGATAAAGATACTATGGAGTTTTCCACAGAATACTTTATGAATGTTGGTGTCAAGTGGTGGAGGAGTTGAATTTTATCTCGACAGGTGGTCTTGGTTCTGCTATCAGCCTGTTATGAAGGAATCACCCAGGAAGTGTGGTCTCATGCTATTTGTCCGAGTGTACTGTACACCGGGAGAAATAGTACAATTGATTACTTCATTGAAGCCAAAATCCTCAAATTTTATTGAATGACCAATAATATCATGAAAAAATTCACAAATGAGCTAGCATATCCTTTGACAATTATGATAAACAAATGTATCGAAGAAGGATACTTTCCAAAAGATGTTGAGATTGCACGGGTAGTCCCTTTATATAAAAAAGGTCATGCTGAACTACGTAACAACTATAGACCTGTAGCCATACTGCCAATAATGTCGAAAATTTTCGAATTAGTTATAAAAAATCGGATGGCATCATTTATGAATAAGATGAATCTATTTAGCGAGGCACAAGACGCGTATAGAACTAATAGGAGCACCACCACAGCTGTGCAGAGTACAGTTGAAGCGATTTTGGATGCTTAGGACAGGAACGAGGATGTGTCTATGTTGAATTTCGACCTTGGAAAGGCATTTGATTGTTTGTCGCATAAGATAATTGTCCAAAAGCTATACCATTGCGGTTTTCGTGGTAGCATATATTTGCTGCTCAGATCATATCTCATTGACAGATCGCAGTTGGTGAATTTCAACGACGAGAGATCGGAAGAGCTGTGACTGACATGTTGTGTTCCCCAAAGGTTCACTTTTGGGCTCTCTCCTCTTTCCTATCTATGTCAATGACATAACTGTGGCAGCTGCTAGCAATGTCTGTCTCTACTGTGATGATACATCAGTAGTTGTGAGGGAATCAAACGAAAGCGAGATTAACATGAAAACAAGAGGTTTTGAGAGAAATCAAAAATTGGTTTTCATCAAATATGATGAAGCTAAATGAGGACAAGACGGAAAAACTTTCCTTTGGATCAAGAGTGGTTTTGGAGTCATGTATGTTCCTGGAACTGTGGATGGATTCAAGATTAAGTTGGACAGTACATATTAACATGACATATCAGAAATTGTCTAGGGCACTCTACGCTTTTAGACAGATCACAAAAGTCAGCACCAGAGAATCAGCGAAAGTAGCTTATTTCGCTTACTTTCCTGCAGTCATGTCTTATGGAGTGCTCATATGGGGCAGAGCTTTAGAATCAATCAGAGTCTTCAAGCAGCAGAAGAGGGCTCTACGAATAATTTTTGGAGTCAGAATAAATGACTCTTGTAGGCCAATATTTAAAAACGAAAAAATACTTACCCTTCCATGTGCCTACATCCTCGAAGCACTGAGGCAGGTTCATTTCAATAGATCAGCGTACCGAAAGCGCAGTGACGTGCACACCTTACGAGGAACAGGTTCAATTTGGAGATACCACTTCATAAAAAACATATAACACAAAATTCCTATCATTACTGGGGCATAAAATTGTACAATTGTCTTTCACCGCACTTTGAGGACCTGAAAATGAATATATTCTTTAAAAAGTTGAAGGAAAATCTCAAAAAAGAGCAAACTATTGTATTGAGGAATTCACAATGGCATGCAAAAAATTTTGATTTGAATGGTAGAGCGTGCACACTTAACTGTGATTTTGTTTGTATTTTAATGTCATAGGTGTATGTTTGTTTGTCATCTACTAATATTGTTTATATTTCATGTTTTTATATGACTTATCATGTATTTTTATTGATGATTAATATATTTCTATTTCTATTTCTATTCCCTCAATATTTAGTTGCTCTTTTTTCATTCATTCGATCAAATAAATAAATGAATGGGCATTTGTATTCGGTTAAGTATACGCCAGTTTTAATATACAGGGTGTTTCTGGAATGAACATAAGTTCATTAGGTGATGATGAACAATATATTGGCGAAGTTGAAACTGATTTTTATTTGCGCTTCTTCATTTCATTTATGATATGCACTCTAGTTTTTAAAATTTTTAGAAATATTTATGAGCCAAATCTCGTTTTCATCATAAGTTGCTTCTGAAAACTCAGCCACATTTAAATGCGCTGGTGCACCATCTTACATAATTTTGCAATACTTGTTGCACATGAAATATGCTGAAAATTTGGTAGCGTTTGTTCGAAAGGGTTTGAATAATGCTATCCGCGAATGTTTCAAAATTTTTAGTAGGAGTTCTTTTGAAAATTTATCTTTTAGTATTTTTATACTAATATATGGTATACTTTGATTTTGATCATATGTTTTTGACTCTATATAAGGTAGATGTGCGCTCTAGATTGTTTTAGTTTGGAATAAAATAAAGTTTAGATTTGAGTTTAATAATGAGAAATAAAATTTCACAACAGAAAATATTGTAAAGTAAAACGAAATGAGACACATTTTCAGACAATAGCAGCAGATATATAAGCGAACGACGTTATTGTTATAATATTCGAACAAAATCTCGAACCACATAAGACGAACAGCGATCGGTTTGAGATCTGATGATCGAGGTGGCAAAACCATCCGATTAACATTTATGTGGTTCGAGATTTTGTTCGAATGTTATAAAAATAACTGCACATCTTTCGTGTATATATCTGCTGCTATTGTCTGAGAATCAGCAACTCTACGAGGCCGGTCACTATTATATCACTCAAGGCAAAATTTCCTCCTGACCAAATGTTACCGATCCTCCATATTCTACTCAATATAGCGTCCTATTTTCCCTTCAACACAAGATGCGCCCATCATTCTGATACAAGAAGAATCTAGTAGATTTATCGAAGAAGAGACGTATACTCCATTCACCAACTCCCCAATCAAGATGCTCTTGAGTCCATTCTATTCTTGTACTTTTATGTCACCTTTTTTGAAGGAAGATCTCTTTCACCCGGCTCTGCTGTGTCATTTGAACCTGGTCTCGGACAGTTGCGTCAAAATCTCTCGTAATTCGTATTTTGAGGATTTCAATTTTCATTCGGATTTCCTGGCAGTATAAACTTTCTAGTGAATGATTTTTATAAAAAACTATACAATGCAATCAGCAAATCACACCCAGTTTATCGTAAAGAAAATAGGTGGTACCCCACATGGTACAATAAAGTCTGGGAATCGGATGCACAAAAAGTTTATTAAAACAAAGAACGATCATTATCTCAATTTGTACCCTGAATTGAGAAGGTCAGTAAAAGCCAAGATCAGGTCTGCATATAGGGAGTACTTGGATAGCTCGGAAAATAGTTTTGGGAAGGAGCCTAACTAATTTTGGTCTTTTGTTCGGAATAAACGCAAAGCGAAAGGATTACCTGGCATCATATATTACCAAGGTGAGAGACTGGATAGCCCCCAGAAGATCGTTTCTGCATATTGTATTGATGATGTTATTTCGGAAGGTGTGTTTAATTGTCGCGGCTCGAATTCTATTTTTTTCCCTCAATAACCGAACAAGATATTTTTTCGTGTTATGTATATATGAAACCTAAAGCTAGTTTTGGGGAGGACGGCATACCTTGTTTTATAGTAAAGGATATCATAGGGGCCATAGTAGCTCCGCTATGTTTAATTTCCAATCTGTGCCTGAAGAACAATCAGTTTCCGTCAAAGTGGAAAATCTGTCCTTTCTTCAAGAGCGGTGATGAAACCGATGTGAAGGACTACCGTCCTGTGGCCCTCCTTTGATCCTTCGCAAAGTTTTTTGAGCTTCTATTGCATGAATCTTTAGCATTCCAGCTGGGCCAATCATTTTCGGATCGGCAACATGGTTTTAGGGTCGGTAGATCAACTGTAACGATTCTTGCATGCTTTTCGGAATACGTAACTGAAGTTTTGGACCGGGGTGGTCAGGTCGACACGGTCTTCACGTGTCTTTAAGGCATTTGACGCATGAACCATCTTGCTCAGATAAAAAGAATGAAGGAGAAAGGGTTCCCTTCGAGCCTTCTCAGGTTTTTCTATTCATATTTGAGTGAGCGAAAGCAATATGTTATGTATAGTGGGTTCAGATCTCAGGATTTTGCAGCCAGTTCTGGAGTCCCTCAGGGGTCAATTTTGGGTCCGCTTCTGTTCACAATTTTCGTAAATGACTTACTTGCGAGGCTAAACGTTGGGGGCGTAGCCTTAGCAGACGAGCTCAAGATTTTCACAGAAATAAGATCAGTATCTTCAAAGAGAGTTGGTGATGATACAATAGTGGTGCTTAGAAAACAAACTGCCTTTGAAAGTCTTCAAGTGCAAGTACATGTCAATTACGCGCAAACAGTCGCCACGTTTCTTTCCTTATTCGGTGGCGAATAAGTGTCAAACTATTACTTTCGATCGTTTCAATACGGCAGTTATGCATAGTTACTTTCTGGAAGGTGTGGAGCTGTCGCGTGTAGACTGTATCCGAGATTTGGGCATAACACTTGATGTTCAGTTTAATTTTAACGAGCATATGAGAATAATAACATCTCAGGCTTACCGGATGCTGGGATTCATTGTTCGACATTCAGTGGGATTTTCTGGTGATACCTTTACACTGCTGTACTGTTCGTTAGTAAGATCTAATTTAGAATATGGAACCTGCATATGGTCTCCTTATTATTCTTGTGATATAGATTGTTTAGAGAAGATTCAGCGTAAATTTTTGAGATATTTATCCTTCAGGTGCCATCGTCGGACTGTTGACCTCCATATCCTGCGTATTACATATGGCCTAAATCCTCTTCGAATGAGGAGAAAAATTTTCGATTTATGTTTTTTCAAGATAGTGAATGGTTTGGTGTGTTGCCCGAATCTGTTGAAACTGATTGATTTTTAATCTCCCCTCAAGAGTCACTCGATACACTCCTTTATTCCGTCCAAAACTTTGCACGTACAATTATGGCTATTATGACTCGAATGCATATCTAAATCGCACGGTGTCTTTGGTAAATGATCTTGATGTCTTGAATTGTTCAGTATTTCATTTTCTTGTTTCAAGACCCATTTCAGATTACTACTTGATAGAAATGAATAATCACATAAATTTATGTTTCAACTTAGTTTAAAAAGGGGATTCCCGTTTGGATTCATTTATTGTGCATATGACAATTACATGAATAAATAATAATTAAAAAAATGAATAAAATTCTCAAAAATCAGTGATTCTAATTTAAAAGAAGGAATATTTGTAGGACCACTAATAATACTACTGGCTGATGAAGAGTTTGAACAAAAAACTTAATCCGATTGAAAAATCCGCATGGACATATTTTCGAAATATTGTTTGTAATTTTCTTGTAAACCACAGGGACGAAAACTTTGAAGAGTTAGCCAACAACCTCTTAGCGGCTCACAAGGACATGAGATGCAATATGTCGCACGAAATTCAATTTTTACACTCACATTTGGATTTTTTTCCTCAAAATTTGGGAGCGGTTTGTGACGAACACGGTGAGTGGTTCCATCAGGACTTATCCAACATGGAAAAATGGTACCGAGGCAAGTGGAGTCCGAACATATTAGCCGACTATTGCTGTACACTCAGAAGGGAAGTGCCTGACGCTAAATATGCTCGAAAACCCTGAATAAAAATAAATATGTTATTTTATTCATTTGAAAAATCTTCTTTACATAAAAAAAGATTAATTGCTGTTGCAAAAAAACTGGGGGTGATCGAAATTTCCTAAAAATGCATATTAGTTACAGACTAGTTGTAGATACAAAATAACCCATTCAATTCCATTTAACTTTCATTGAGGTCATTTTTGTCTATCAGTGTAATTGGACCACTCAGGGGCACTTTTTTTGGTTGCGGTCTTCGATCCATAATGATAACGCCACTTCAATATTGTCTATTCCGAATTCACGGATAATTTTCGCTTACAATGAAGTTGGAGCTATGAACGACCTTATTTTATCTTCGGATTTTTTTATCGATCTTACAGTTGATTCGTTCACATTGAATTAGCGTGATATGGATGCAAATTACACGCCATGGCCTAAACAATCAAGCATTTCAATTTCATTTTGAGCGGTTAGGTTAGGTTAGAACGCGGTTAAGCGTTAATACTGATTTTTTTCGTATCGAAACTCGATTTTCAATTCTTTTAACGACATTATAAATTGGGAAGACAACGGTAGAGACGTATTACTCGATCACAATTTTTGTAACAAATGGAAAAACGAAACAATAAGAAACGCTAAGCGGCTCTTACCAAAGGATGAAGTCTAATAAGTGGCATTTAACAATATACTTTATGCATTGAGTAATAAGGTCGCTTTAGTTAAACATTTCGTTTGTTTACATACTCAAAAACACCGACTGCGGCGAAGGCAGCTTATGTCAAAGGAAAAGCTGAACCAATGCAGCGGCGATATTATTTAAAAACATACTTTAGACGTAGAACAAATAAGATCTATTTCACGTTTTTATTAGTCCATTTGAACTAAAGGATAGCGAATCTTTTTATTAATACATATGTATGTACCGATGTACAGATTGGTTCGCATTTTTTTCATCCGCGAATAGGAAAAATGCAAATGTAGAAATCGGTTTAAGGAGCTTTTACTGTTTTGTCAATTTTTTGCTGAATTTTGATTCGTCAATATCGGACATCTATGTTGAATGGAACAAGATAACATTGCAAGCGAATTAATAAAACAGAAAATTTTTAAGAAGATAACTTATTGAAAACTGGCTGAAATTCAAACACTTAAATATTATAAAGTAGATGATTTATTAGCTACATAATGAGAGACAATTTTTCTATAAGTTGATTTTGAAAATTAAATTTTTTTTTTATGGAAAGTGACACTTTGTAGAATTACAGTTCAAGCCACCCAAGCTACTCTACCGACTCTATCACAAGTGGTTGAAGTAGGTGCAAGAGAAAAAGCTCCCACTCCTCCTATAATGCTAACTCCACCACCCCTCTGCATATCAGAGGGGGGAGGGTGTCAGTCAGGATCATATTTGCAGTCTATTGTTAATAAAGAAATAACAGATATCAGGGTTATGATTGTCAACGCTAATTCCAGTGATGCCAAAACTATGAGATCACTTATTTCATCATCTTCTACAGGATATGTGCTGACTACACAGTATTGATTCTGACTCCAACAAGAGATCACTTTGATAGATTCCAGGAGCAGGAGAGCCATAAACGAACAAGACGTTGTCCAAAGAAGAGTAAGCGGAATGGCTATTTTGACAGATGGCCCCAAAATGCGGAAAATCGATCCTGGGTTGAAAGCAGACGTTCGATATCCTCCAAAACCTCTAGTTGTATGAATGCTGGCAGCTGAAAATCGAACAATATATCAAATATGAAAGCATTCAAACATGTCACATAGTGTTTTAAACATCCTCAATCAATTTTAATTTTATAAATACACCACATTTCAATAAAAAAAATATATTGCGATATACATAGCTCTGTATATAAAGAATGAAGAACCATTGAATATGGCTCATTCAACCTTTCGTAGATTGTTAAATATCTCTCCTAGAAGGAGCCAGTGTTTGTGCTTATTCACACACATGCTCAAAAATGAGAATTTCTGAACATGTTTTTACAGCTTCAACTTGTTCCATATAAAGTGAATGATTAAATACGTAATGGTTTGCAAGTCTGCTGTTAGAGCCACCACCCCCTAGGGAGGGCGTTTTTGCTACGTCTGTCGAGAAACATGGATCTTGTGTAACACTTTATTTGTTTAATGTGTTGTTCAAGAGCCATATTTTACGACAGACGACACAAACACACAACCACAAACTTAATGTAAATGATTAAGTTTCAAGTTGAAAAAAGTCCATGCAATGTTAAAATATATGTGAAGTGATGATGTCGTAACTTTGAAGACTTGAATATAAAACGAATTTTTAAATTTAGATGACAATTATCACAATGAAATATCTCCTGTTTCCATTTTTAAAGAATGAAATTTGGGATTTTTCAGTTTATATAAGAAGAATTTGAGTTGTCTGTAGATGATTTAATGGAAAGATTGAAGCTTTTCTTTTCTTTCTACAGAATTATTGATTGGATTCAAACTCATACCTGCAGCTAATATGGTTGCTACTCCCGTAGGAATTCCCAATCCCAAGTTCATTTTTCCTTTCTCAACGATGAACGCCACCGTTCCAATTATGAGGAATGAAATACCGCATACAATCTGAAACGAAGAAATTATTTCTGTTAAATACGAAAGAGCTAAGATATACAAGTATAGACAACATGTTTCATTCTACACACATTATTTGGCATACAGGGTGTTCCTTCTGAAACGGGACTCTATGTTTATTCTTTATCCCGTAGTTATTGGAAAAATTTCCTGAAACACGTCGAGTGATTTTGATTGTATATGCATCTTTGAGGTGTTAACGAGCAACTCCCTAACCTCCCAAAATTGAATAGAGCATCATTATGTCGCACTAGTTTACCAATATCTCAATTATCAATATCCTGGTTATTAGAAGAGATTCTATGGAATGGGCTGCATTATTTCTTGACCTGAACTCTCCAAACTTCTTTTAGTGAGGACATCTAAATTCGAAAGTTTTTCGGGACACAGCCTGAGAATTTGGATTATATATGCCAGGGGATTGTAGATGAACGTCGTCATATTACTCCAAATGTGCTGAACCATGTTAAGAACAGTTTTCAGTCAAGATGGTATTACTTTATAGAAGTAAGAGAGAAACATTTTGAACATTTGATTCGAAATCATGGATATCATTTTTTTATTGTAAACACGATAAAACAATACAAAATCGTTAAGATTGTTGTAGATTTGTGAAAAAGGCTTTCGAAAAGACATTACTACAAAACCTTATCGTTTGAAACCTTTAGCTGAGTACATTACTGGTTGATGAACGCAGGATGTAAATATCCGCCAAAGGTTTCCCTTCAAAAGAAAAATTGATTTGTTCCCCTTTTCTCAGTAATCTTGAAAATAGCCCGACTATTTGATTTATTTGAAATTTATTTATTATTTACTCATTATTTGTTTATTATTTATTTATTATTTATTTCTTTTTTATTTATTATTCATTTATTTTTTATTTATCATTTATTTATTATTTACTTATTATTAATTTATTCATTTATTCATTCATTATTTATTTATTTATTTATTTATTATTTATTTATTATCTATTCATTTGAAATTATTGGCTCATTTGAGATAAAAAATGATTTTTTTGCGAAAAAGATCCATGAAAATTACTTTTTCAACATAATATATTGCATAAAGTTAATCTTCACTCCAGAAGACTTTGAAGGTGTTAGCCCCTAACAATAGAAAATCGTGCAGCTCGATTAGAATGGGGGAATAGATAATAGATAGGGGACCTGAAGACTGGTTCATTGCTTTCTTCTCTGTTCTCAGATTCAAGGCGAGTGAGATTGTGGAGACAACCTGCTAATGTTCAAAATCAATATATTTTTTCCGAAAGAAATGGCATAAGGTTTTTGTTATTGTCGATGATTTATGGTTTGATTTATCGTTCACAATAATATTTTGATCACCCAATAACAGTAATTAAGTAACGAACTAGAAAAAATTGAATATCGTTTCATTTTTGCCGTGTGTGTTATCAATTTGTTGCCACAACCTGCTCTATCGTATATTTATTTCTTTCAAACTTTAAACACTGTACACTTCACCAAAATTTCATTTGAAAAACTGACGTTCGTTTCGTCAAATAAGTTGGCATCATCAGAAAAGATGGTGCTGAATCTCATTCTATATGGTTTTATCATTTATACTTAATTTATCCCAATACTAGATGCTTTCGGCGAACCATCGACCTGATTGGTCGAATGCGCTATTAATGGGCGTGTCTAATCTAACAAACTGTAGGGTATACTGAACGGAATCGGACATTTGTCCTTGTTTATTGGATGTTTTCATCACATTATATGGGTACTCTTAAAAGCATTCGCTTTCTTAACATTTCTGATCAATTTTACATTCTCAAAATCTATTCTATTGTCTTGATTGAATGCATGTTGGGTAACACTAGATTTTTCTGTAAGTCCGTATCTCAAATGTGATTCATGTTCTTTTAGTCTGGAATTAATTGATCTCTTAGTTTGTCCAAAATATTTCTTTTCACACACTTCATAACTTATCGTATAAATGCCCCTTTTATCAAATTAATTAGTTTTGTATTTTGGCTTTCCGAGAAAGCTTTCCAAGGTTCAAATTGGTTTGTAGGCCAATTTTATGTTAATATTTCTGAAAACTTTTCCTAATCGATTGATGCATCGCCGATTGAGAGGTGAAGAAAGGCTTTTCATTATTTGATACAAGGCCAAAGGTTCCAGTTTTCAATTTAGATAACAATATACCTACACTATAAATTCCGATTCTTTGGTATCTACATGAAAAAGTTCTATTCAAACTAGGAAGTGAAAATCATTAGATATTGAAATAATAAATAAAAATTTCGGTAGGTATAATTAAACAAACGTGCTTTTGTTTCTACATGCAAATCAGCTATAACAAATATTTCATTTAAGTGTATCTTGTATAAGACGTGTGGCATTTATCCGAGTGAAATAATTCATCTAACTTGCATATTTAGGTACGTAAATAACAAACTTCATATGATAACCGTGTTGTATAGCTTGGTCTGTTTGTTTCCCTTAACTAACTTTCCAACATTGAATGGATCTTACCTAGATTTATTTATATCTCCCTTCAGTGACTATTTTTGTTCCCTACGTTTCTGATAAAAGTTAAATAAATCATCGAATCTTGAGGGTTGGAGAATCCGATTATAACTACGATGAGTTCCTGAATTATAGTCGAAATATGCTAATTTAGCTCGAATATGCATCAAGGGATCTGATCTTAAAACCCAATTTCAGTTCCATGTATTCCTAGCATGGTTTGATTGTAGTACTAAAATATTACTGACAGTTTTGGTACATGGTTACCAGAAATTAAGAAATCTTTTTAGAAACGTTTGATATTTGTAATGAGAGTGTAGAAGAAATATTTGTTTGCTATAAAGATTATTTAAATCAGTTAATCCCCGACCTCCAACATATAATTGAGTGGTGCTCATGATATTTACAAAGTATTTTCCTTGTTTTACATTGTGATTCATTTGAATCTATTTTAGACCATTTAATATTTCCTCCGTGTGGCCAAATCACTAATTTATTGTCAATGTATTGTATTCCAGAGTTTA
The DNA here is from genome assembly GCA_013387265.2 of Cryptolaemus montrouzieri. Classification (NCBI taxonomy): domain Eukaryota; kingdom Metazoa; phylum Arthropoda; class Insecta; order Coleoptera; family Coccinellidae; genus Cryptolaemus; species Cryptolaemus montrouzieri. The sequence goes on from JABFTP020000103.1 coordinate 37,763,852, forward strand.
GGATGAAGGCTCTACATTTTCCACGATTTTTGTTGAAAATGAACCATAGATGGATTCGCTTTAGCAGGCGAAAGTGACGAACCCATTAGAGCATCGTCGATTTTTCTATAGATTTTTATGTTGAACGAGAAATAGGTGTTCATGAGTAGTGTTCTCGTCTAGGCTTTCGTCCACTAGGATACTCGGGTACAGAGATACGATGTCTGAGCCGGCCAAGATATCGTGTTCTTCGAATTTCCAATATCTTTCTCAATTCTGAGTGGAGAACCCTATGGCACTGACGAGAGGTTTCAGAGGCATCTCTGGTTTATGCTAAGATATTCATTTCTGATCAAAACGCAAGCACAGGTCAATTTTTGTTTCAAGGGGGACATCTTTTGGGGTACAAAACTTGCCTGAAATATGAACCCCCTAAGCGGGGGTTGCAATCCTTGAACATTTTGAATAGGGGAGATGGGTCATAAGTTAACTCAAAAGAAAGGTGGTATCTTTGTCTACATTGCCTTGAACGAATTTCCATTTTTAATTAAAAACTGTAAAAGATACAGGATGAGCAACTGAAAGATAGGGAAGTTTATTTCCCTGAGACTATTCAAGTTTCAGTGAAGTAAAATGGAACAGATCCGTGCTGATCAATGGCAGTCATCATCAAGTACCATCCTCATCTCGGTGAGGATGGTTTCAGGGGTGACCACCCTTGAAAATTTGGAAGAGGGTAGATGGGTCGAGTGATACCTCGAAAGAAAGGTAATATCTTTGTCTGCATCCGCGTGAACGAATTTTCATTTTTGATTGAAAACAGTAGAAGATACAGAGTGAGCTACTCTAACTCCTATGGAACTCAATGAGAATAGAACTATTGCGAGCAGTCATGTAGGCAATCGAAATCCTTTACTTGAAAGGTATCACTGGATCGAAATATTACCCCTGCTCTAGGGGTTGAAATTCGAGATGAGGGTGATTTCGGAAGATGACAGTTTTTGATCTAAAATGAATCCATTCCAGTTTTTCTCTCTAATACTCCAATAGTTTTGGGGCGATAGTCTTCTCTATTCTTTAGTGGCTCACTCTGTATCTTCTACAGTTTTCAATCAAAAATGAAAATTCTTTCACGGGAATGCAGACAAAGATAATACCTTTCTTTCGAGTTATCACTCGACCCATCTACCCTCTTCCAAATTTTCAAGGGTGGTCATCCCTGCTCTAGGGGTAGAAATTCTAGATGAGGATGGTACTTGATGATGACTGCCATTGATCAGCATGGATCAATTCCATTTTACTTCACTTGAATAGTCTCAGGGAAATAGTCTTTCCTATCTTTCAGTTGCTCACCCTGTATCTTTTACAGTTTTCAATCAAAAATGGAAATTCGTTCAAGGGGATGTAGACAAAGATACCACTTTTCTTTCTTTTGAGTCATCACTCGACCCATCTTTCCTATTCAAAATGTTCAAGGATTGCAACCCCAGCTTAGGGGGTTGATATTTCAGGCAAGTTCTGTACCCCAAAAGATGTCCTCTACGAAACAAAAATGGACATGTTTTTGCGTTTTGATCAGAAATTAATATCTTGGTAGATATAGCCTGCGTTTAGTTTTCGTTGAAGCACCCTGCAGATGTATATATATATATATATATATATATATATATATATATATATATATATATATATATATATATATATATATATATATATATATATATATATATATATATGCCTGTTCCGAACGCTTGGACTATTTTCTGGTTTTAGGAGAACATGTTGTACCATTTGTACCATTTCTGCAAATGGTTCCAGGAACAAGGTCTTTCAGCTCCTTGGAGCATCTTCCGTGGAAGTATATGTAAAACAGAGAAAGGTCAACAGCTTGTCTTCTGAGAGCCAGCGGTTAGAGATCGCGGGTGATCGATGGGGCGCACAGCCTGTTTTTGCACGCTATCCAACGTCCGCAACGAATGTTTGGGCGCAGATCCCCATACATGGGATCAATATTCCAAAGCAGGTCGAATCTGCGCCTTATATAGAAGCAACAGCTGAGATGACGTGAAGTATCGATTGGTCTGAAAAGAAAACTAAGTTTAGCTGATGCCAACTTAGCTATTGCTGATACATGTTCATGTCAGCGAAACCTGGAGTGACCGTTATTCCGTGAAGGTGCATCGAATCTTTGGATGCAATTTGTTGGCCTTGCATCGTTAGAGGAGGTGCTCCAGCGCGGACCTTTTCAGAAAACGTAGTTGCTTGCGTCTTGCTCAATTAGAAGCTCACCAGGTTCAACTGACCCCACTCAGATATCCTCTGTGAGGCAGAGTTTAAGTTATTAATTTGTTGACATCTCTGATGCTGACATTTCACACTAGGATTGTAATTAACGTTTGTTCTTCTTAAAATTTCAATTGTCGGTAATAATGCCACGCGAAAAATGAAATTTGATCCCGACAGAATGTGCAGAAACAGTGGTGTTAAATTCCAAACTAAGTCATCTAACACCACTGCTTCAGCACATTCTGCCGGGGTCAAATTTAATGATTCGCTTTGCATAATTACCGAAAATTGAAATTTTCAAGGGGAACAAATGTTAATGAAAACATTGAGCAACAACTGCTGCTATGAATACATGGTGGTTTCTTCAACAATCTCAATTTACTTGTTTCATTTTAATGCTCATAGGAAGAAAATGTGCGATACATCAACTTTGTTGGTTCATCTCCAGACATCCAAAAAACAACATGTGTTAATGATTAGTTATCTACCAGAAAAGAAATTTGAAAAATTGAAATTGTGCGTTATTTTTGGAATATTCTATTCGAATACCATATAACTATGAACGATGAATACTCAAGTCACGCCCTAGATATGGTTTGAAAGATTTTCGTTGCGAATAGTGGCTTTCTTCACGAAGAAAAGAGTATATCATGTGTTCTTGCCAGGAGGGATTACTCGTAATGAGAACTGATATGTTTAGATGTTTAACTTCTGCGATAGTGCTTTAAAAAACTTCTGAACTTAATTATAATTCAATAATGTAATTATACTTACTGATAAGTATTTTTCGATTCCTGTTTTTCAGTTCTTTAAGTTCGAAGATGGTCGAGTAAAACTCCTTTACTTATACCGATGAAGATCTCTGGTAAAAGAACACATGATATACTCTTTTCCTCGTGAAAGAAAGCCACTATTCGCAACGAAAATCTTTCAAACCATATCTAGGGCGTGACTTGAGTATTCATCGTTCATAGTTATATGGTATTCGAATAGAATATTCCAAAAATAACGCACAATTTCAATTTTTCAAATTTCTTTTCTGGTAGATAACTAATCATTAACACATGTTGTTTTTTGGATGTCTGGAGATGAACCAACAAAGTTGATGTATCGCACATTTTCTTCCTATGAGCATTAAAATGAAAGAAGTAAATTGAGATTGTTGAAGAAACCACCATGTATTCATAGCAGCAGTTGTTGCTCAATGTTTTGATTAACATTTGTTCCCCTTGAAAATTTCAATTTTCGGTAATTATGCAACGCGAATCATGAAATTTGACCCCGGCAGAGTGTGCTGAAGCAGTGGTGTTAGATGATTTAGTTTGGAATTTAACACCACTGTTTCTGCACATTCTGTCGGGATCAAATTTCATGATTCGCGTGGCATTATTACCGGCAATTGAAATTTTCAAGAAGAACAAACGTTAATTACAATCCTAGTGTGAAATGTCAGCATCAGAGATGTCAACAAATTAATAACTTAAACTCTGCCTTACAGAGGATATCTGAGTGGGGTCAGTTGAACCTGGTGAGCTTCTAATCGAGCAAGACGCAAGCAACTACGTTTTCTAAAAAACGATGCAAGGCCAACAAATTGCATCCAAAGATTCGATGCACCTTCTCGGAATAACGGTCACTCCAGGTTTCGCTGGCATGAACATGTAGCAGCAATAGCTAAGTCGGCATCAGCTAAACTTAGTTTTCTTTTCAGACCAATCGATACTTCACGTCATCTCAGCTGTTGCTTCTATATAAGGCGCAGATTCGACCTGCTTTGGAATATTGTTCCCATGTATGGGGATCTGCGCCCAAACATTCGTTGCGGACGTTGGATAGCGTGCAAAAACATGCTGTGCACCTCATCGATGACCCGTGATCTCTAACCGCTGGCTCTCAGAAGACAAGCTGTTGACCTTTCTATGTTGTACATATACTTCCACGGAAGATGCTCCAAGGAGCTGAAAGACCTTGTTCCTGGAAAAATCATGTTTTCCCGCAACACTAGGCTGGCATAAGAGTTCTCATCATATGGCGGTACATTTAACGACCCCTCGAACCTCTCTCTATAAGAGTTCCTTCGTTTACAGAGCCGGTGAGCTGTGGAACTCGCTTCCGTTCAACATTTTCCCAACATCGTATATTTTGGCCCTCTTCAAGAAGCGAGTATGGTGTAACAGATTCGCCTATTCATGGGAAGCGCGCATAAAAAAAAATATAAGAATAGGCCAAAGGCTTAGGGTGTCCCTTCAACTATATCCAAAATGATCCGCCGGTACAAGGAGACTGGTAGTCATCAAAGAACACCTGAGCAAGGACGACCTCGAGCAACAACGACTATCCATGATCGTTATTCAAGAATATCTTCGTTGAGACGACGGTTTGCTACTGCAAAGCACTTTTAAATGCAGCTTCGATAGAACAGTGGAGTGCAAATTAGCGCTGGAACGATACGACAATGTCCCAGGGATTTTGGATTGAGGCCTCGTGTCTCAGTTCTAGGCACAGCAGTGTGCACATCGAAGAGCTCGATTGAATTTTGGTCAGAAGCTGAATGGGAAAGAATATTGTTTACTGAGGAGTCGAAATTTTTTCTCATTCATTCCGATCCACGTTCTCACGTACAGACATTGAAATGACAGATATGCACAGTGCAACTTTTCACCTTCTTTTGGTTATCAATAATGGCGAGAAGAGGAATTTCTTTGAACGCTCGGACTGTTCTGGTCATCGTAAATAATGGAACCCTGAATACTCAGAGGTACGTTACAGACATTTTAGGATAGCATTTTGTACCATTTGCAGAAATGGTACAAATGGTACAACATGCTCTCCTAAAACCAGAATAGTCCGAGCGTACGGAACAGACATTCAACGAAAACTAAACGCAGGCTATATCTACCAAGATATTCATTTCTGATCAAAACGCAAAAACATGTCCATTTTTGTTTCAAGACGGACATCTTTTGGGGTACAAAACTTGCCTGAAATATCAACCCCCTAAATTGGGGTTGCAATCCTTGAACATTTTGAATAGGAAAGATGGGTCGAGTGATGACTCAAAAGAAAAGTGTTAATGATTAGTTATCTACCAAAAAAGAAATTTGAAAAATTGAAATTGTGCGTTATTTTTGGAATATTCTATTCGAATACCATATAACTATGAACGATGAATACTCAAGTCATGCCCTAGATCTGGTTTGAAAGATTTTCGTTGCGAATAGTGGCTTTCTTCACGAGGAAAAGAGTATATCATGTGTTCTTTTACCAGAGATCTTCATCGGTATAAGTAAAGGTGTTTTACTTGACCATCTTTGAACTTAAAGAACTGAAAAACAGGAATCGAAAAATACTTATCAGTAAGTATAATTACATTATTGAATTATAATTAAGTTCAGAAGTTTTTTAAAGCACTATCGCAGAAGTTAAACATCTAAACATATCAGTTCTCATTACGAGTAATCCCTCCTGGCAAGAACACATAAATACCATCTATAAGAAACTTGCTACAGTCATTTAGACCATCAGGCATATGAAATCAAGATCTTCATGGCATATTGCAAAATAGCCTACTTCTCCAACTTCCACTCAGTGGCTACGTACGGTATACTACTGTGGGGTCACAGCTCTGAGTTGAGCAGAATACTCATCAAACAGAAGGAGACGGTTAGAAGCATATGTGGGTGTCCAAAACTACAAGTTGTAGAGGACTTTTTGAAACCTTAAAAATACTTACCGTAACATCAGTTCACATTCTTTCTTGCCTAAAGTACATACATAACACCAAGAATGAATTCAATATTAATGCTGACTTTCACTGCTATGAAACGAGAAATAAAAACCTCTTCTCAGTAGATCATCACCGTCTCAATAAAACTCAAATTGGAAGCAACTACTGTTGAAATTTCATAATTGTATTCCAGAGAATTTGAAAAATTCTCCAGGTCCGGTTCTTGAAAATAGAATGAAAAAGCTGCTTCTCAGGAAAACCATATATACATTTGATGAGTACTTTGATCAGGCAAAGTTGTTTAAGTCTGTTTCATCATGTTGATCGGATACGTAGTTTGAGGTCTTTTTTGTGGTTACTTGTTTGTATTCATTATCTTTGTTGCTGTGATTATTGTTATCCCTGACATGACATTTTCTTATTTTGATGACGAAATATATTATCATTATTAAAGCCATAACCTGTTGCTACTAAATTACAAGCCCATCGAATTTTACTCTATTAGTCTAAGAACTTAAATTATATCCAGTGAAAAACATTTTTTTGTCTTACTTTATCAGTGCATCAATTGTTATGAAAATATATTCTTAATTAATTACGCTTTAGGATATATTCGTTTGAGAGACAAAGAGGTTCCAGAAAATAAGTTCTCAAGTCATGAACAACGGGTGGACATAAGATCCCTTAGATTTTCAGAGAAACACATTATTACCGTAGAAAAACGAATTTGAAGTTCCCATGAGTTAATATTCAAAATGTTTGCAATTAAACTAAGTTCTTTAGATGAAGAGTACGCAGAGTACACGTATATCGGTAAGTAAAATTTGATATGTTCCAAAATTTTCACGAATATCGATATATATATATATATATATATATATATATATATATATATATATATATATATATATATATATATATATATATATATATATATATATATATATATATATATTATGAATAATCCTTCCTGACAAGAGCTAGCTCCCAAATCTGCCCGCCATTCACTGCAGTTTCGCCCTTATTAGGAGCTCATCAGTGTCGCATATCGCTTCTCAGCATCCTACCAAGCTACATCGGGGTACCCTATCAATTCCAGAAAGGACGCACCTCGTACATACGTGCGAGAGTCGCCCTCTATGGACCGACACGGCGAACCGGCTACCGGACTTCGAGAAAGATACGAACAGTAACAAACAGATGTGGAAACGTTAAAAATTCCAAACATTTGGGAGACATCTTTCGCCGTTCCGTGAATCACATCAACGGTAGAAAACGTGCGAAATAATCCCGCTGGAATAGTGCTCTGCTTCCGAGATAACCCTCTCGTCGGTGAATATTTGGTCAAATATATCCTGCTTGGTTGCTCTATTGTGGCGCTTGGGGGCTGCGTGCATGGCGGGCAGATTTGGAAACTAGCTCTTGTCAGGAGGGATTATTCATTGATCTACGGATTTTTGAATAATTCGTCTCATTCACTCCATGCGAAGTTTATCGCGGAGATATTTGACCAAATATTCACCGACGGGAGGGTTATCTCGGAAGCAGAGCACTATTCCAGCGGGATTATTTCGCACGTTTTCTACCGTTGATGTGATTCACGGAACGGTAGGTTGCTGAGAAGCGATATGCGACACTGATGAGCTCCTAATAAGGGCGAAACTGCAGTCTGCCGCTTCGTTTCTCGGCATCCTGCTTGGCTGCACTATTGTGGCGCTTGGGGGCTGCGTGCATGGCGGGCAGATTTGGAAACTAGCTCTTGCCAGGAGGGATTATTCATTGATCTACAGATTTTTGAATAATTCGTCTTGTCTCAGATTCATATATATATATATATCTCGAACACTATCTCCTTTCTTGGTACAAGTGATAATAAAATTTATTTACTATTTTATTTTTTTCGCAATTTTTTCATTTACATAAGTGGTAATATTTTCATTTTATCTCTTCCTTATTCTTGCTTTTTCGGAAAGTGATTACTCAATCTGAACAAGAAAGGTCCTACTGAAAAGGCTTATTCCCGTCAAAATAAGGTGTCACTCTTTCTATTATAAAGAAAACGCCTCTTTTGAAAGGGGCTTGAGCTCTTGAATCTACGTGTTCGAGAAAACTGGGTGGAAAGTTTTCGATGCGCTACCCTGCATACATCGTTTGAAATTAATTGTTAGTATCAAGGGGGAATATTTCAACGAAATGATTATTCAACAACTAGTTTTGGTTTCAACAAACCCCTCTAATTGTTTTATGAAATACCTACAGTACACAGCATTCTGCCTTTATTAAATTCAAAATTCAACATTTTAAATGAACATAAGTTTCAATTCTAGTTAACGACATTTTAGCGAGATTTAAGACATCTTCCATGTGTCTCGGCATAACTCTTTATTTTGGCACGATTATATAACTGTCATCTCGATTGTTTCTATTCTAGAGTAATTGTTTTACATCCAGCTGAAAATGTGTGAAATAGTTCGAAACATAATTATGAACAACATTTCAATACTTTTATAATTGTTCCGGTCCTCGAAAGAAAATTTACTGGAGACCAAAGGTCAAAAAATGGGTTTTTCGCGATTTTTACTAAAACTGTAAGTTTTATGGAGAAATAACTTCAGAGGAAAATTATAGGTTATGAAACTTTCTATAAACATGGTTTCAATGTTTTTTTTCCTTAGAGCCACCATTTCTGAGATACGATGCAAAAAGTTGCAATCTTCATAATAAGCATTAGTACGCCACGTATATGCACACAACCAAATTTATATGGAATTACCCGATAGTTTGAATATTACCTCAAGGATTTTGGAAATTTCAAGGATTGTTGAACTCGATCCTTTTTGATATATTTCAATTGAAAAAACAAATAAATAAAGGATTATTTTAAGAAAGAAACAAATAATAGAAAATGAGAAACTCTTTCCGCATGTAGTAAAAAATTTGAAAATTGTTTTCTCACGGAGTAGGTGTTTTTTTATCGACCTCAGTAGCTTGTATAACCTCTTATTGCCCGGATATAAGCCTGAATCCGTCTAGGCATGCTTTGGATTAGGTTTTCGACCCCCTCTGGGGTGATATTCTGCTACTCTTTTGTGGCGGCTTAGATTTCCTTAGAGGTCCTGGTTTTTTATAGCCGTTACACTCGCAGGAAACGAAATCAAATCTGTTTTGCCTCCCAGAATAATGTCACCCCAAAAAATTACACTGCCCCCTTGGAATTTGGGAATTTATCTTGACGATCGGAGTCTAACTTGTCTTCCACGACCCCTTAAAACCCAAAAACGGCCGGTTATCTGATCGATCACCAATTCTGGCCTCATCCGAGAAAAGAACAAAGAATTCTCAATATTACAAATTTGGTGCTCGATACAACAATTAAGTCTGTTAATTTTCTGATGTCTGGTTAGCTCTGGAACTATTACGGGTCTTCTGCTGTATAACCCCCTTGAACGAAGTCTTTGATGTATCATTTCGACTGATATACTGATGGCTGTTGCTTCCAGAAATTGTCTTTGGAGTATGGGGTGCGACGAACTTGGGTCTCTTCTTCAAATTTGGCACAAAAAGCGGTCTTGTCCTTCAGAAGTGATCTTCCTTCGACTTCTTCTAGGCTTATTTTGTAGAGATTGTAGCTCCACGTATCGGGCGTAGTTTTTTGAAAGCACCCCCTGTAATACCCGCATTATGGCTGATATATCCCTCTGTGTCACCCCTTCTTCAACGAGAGCAATTATTCGACCCCTCTGCACATCGGACAATCCAACGTAAGGCATTTCCAATTATGATTATAGGCTTCTTTAAATTTCGAAATTCACAGTTTGAAATCACAGTGACGACTGAGTACAATATGTGGTGGTAACTCAACATTTTTATCATACTATCCACTTTTCTTACAACAAAAAACTTTATTCTTTACAAGTAGTAAAAGATCCATGGTTAAAAACAATCAATAATGTGAAATACCGAGTGATTCCATATAAATTTGGTTGTGTTTACATCATTGTTATAAAGCTCGTGAAGTTGAACTTGCCTCTATGGCAAAATAACAGGACTGAAATTTGATAATATTAAATAAAAACGCGCTGGCAAAATTGCACTTCTTCTAGTTATGATAATACTATAAAAGTTCATAAAGAAAAAGTACCTGTAGACCCGCATGAGTAATACTGCAGGATTTCAAAATGAAATATGGAAATATTTTGAATACGAATTGGCTCCCTACCTTTCGTCGTTTGATCACATCGGGATGCGTAAAACACAGAAGTCTGCCACTCACGATTGTTTTCAGAAGGTAGATATTAATAATATCAACGCTAATGTGACATCTATCATTGACGGAGGATACTTACTACACCGTTTTGTGTCGGATAGCGAAGAAACATTTAACATTATTTTAGATAAATACGTTCAGTATGTACTTCGACAATTTGGTCCCAGAGTTACTGTCGTATTTGATGGTTATGAGGATATTAAAGCTATAGAGTAAGGACTCCGAACTTTATCAACATCTTTATCTTCTTCTATTTTATTCGATGAACATATAACAGTTCATACCATGTCAATTGAAATTTCTTGTAAATACAACAAATCTCAATTCAATTCAATGTTGAAAGAAAAGTTTACTACTGAAAAGAAGTTGGTTGTACAAGCTAATAACGATGCCGATGTACTGATTATTGAAACAGCAATAGAGCAATTTATTTTGACAAATACAACTATTGTTGTTGGTGAAGATATTGATTCACTTGTATTACTGGCTGCTCAAAAACAATATGAAAAAACTATTTTCTGTATGAAACCAGGAAAAGCTCAACATCAATCGGAAATATATTCATCGAAAAGTTTATCTACTTTAGCGAAAATCACGTACTGTTTTTACTGTGATACCAATCAGCATTTTGAAAGAGGGGTGAAATAACAGTCTTTGAAATGTTTGAAAAACAAAATTTAGTTCAATGTGCGGATGTTTTTGAAAAAAGTAATACAACTCCACAAGAAGTTAACACCAACGGAATTTGCTTTCTTCCTTCTATGTACGGAATCCCTAATAAACTACCTGCTCAGATATGTATTGATATGCATGTTTCATTAAAAATATGGAATAAGAAACAAGTGCAATAAGCTTATCTTTCACCAACCTCAGTTGCTGTTTATCAACATCTTTGACTGTCATTACCAAGTTCAAGTATGGCTTGGTTATGAGCTACACCCAAAACTATGGGGTTGGAAGTTGCTCGACAGCACATTAGAACCAATTTAGACTTTACTCCCACCTGCACCGAAGAAACTGCTAAACACAATTTTTTGTGAAAAGAGCTGCAGTACTAAATGTGGTTGCAAAAAAGTTGAGTAATTATTTGGTATAGATTCGATAGTCAAAATTCACTGAAAAAGTGTTTATTTATTAATTTTGGGTCCCAGAATCCAAATATGAAATCGTTTTGCCCCGGAAGACTATCGTTTAGGAAAAAAACCAAAATTTCTTTGAAAGCCCTCTTGTCTATGTCATTCAAACTCTATAATTGCTTCATTAAAATACCAATGGCTAGTATATACACACATGTACCATTAATTAGTAATTCTACGCCGAAATATACATTTATTTCTCGTTAGAGTGCTTTCCCATTCAAATGTTTATTTTCTTGACAGTTAACCCGCCATATTTACTTTCCAGATATGATTGTCCCTCAGTGCTCAATATTAGGCAACACTTTCACACATTTACAGTGCAAGACCTACGTGACACGAACCCGTCAATAGTGACGTACTCGTCATCTCCCGTCATAACAGAGAGGAATATTCAAATGGAAATCTCTTAAAACCAAACCTAACTAACCTAACCGAACCTCAAACCTAATTTAAATTTATAATTTTGAATTGAATATGTTAGTAGGTTAGGTTTTAGGTAAAATTAGGTTAGTAAGGTTAGGTTTGGAATATTCGCATTTGAATTTCGGTCTCAGTTATGAACGAGAGAGATAGATTCCATCTCTTTCTTACATCGTTTTGAGCCGTACGTCGTATAAAATATAACATGAAATCATTGTAAATATGGCGGGTTAACTGTCTAGAGAATAAACATTCGAATTAAAAAGCATTTTAATAAGAAATTAATGTATATTTGAGCGTAGAATTACTGACTAATGGTACATGTGTGTATATTTTATCCATTGTAATAGTAACAAGGCATTTCAATGAAGTAATTATAGTTTGAATGATGCAGACAAGAGGACTTTCAGAGAAATTTTAGGTTTTTTTTACTGAACGATAGCCCTCCGGGGCAAAATGATTTCAGATTTGGATTCTGGGATCCAAAATTAGTAAGTAAACACTTTTTCAGTGAATTTTGCTCTTCGACACTATACCAAATAATTTCCAAAAGTTGGACTGTTTTGTTCTCTGTTATGTACACAATATGTACATGCTAGAGAGGAGTACAGTGATTTGATACCAACAAAGAGTCATGGGATACATCGACATTGATGCAATTTGATTATACTCAAAACGAAGAAGAAGACAAAGAAAATCAAGAAGAAGTATTTGAAGACTATGAATCAGATGAATAAATTTCAGTATTTTTTCAAATTTACATATCTTTTATCATTTACAACACATGCTAATATCTGTTTTTATTATGCAATAGTTTCAAATTGTAGAGAATCACAACAGATCTGTGGAATAGGCCTACTGGGGAAACCACGATGAAAAACGCGCTAAGTACACTACCTCAGAGGTAGCGTGGAAATGTGTGCAGATTATGACGATTACAACTTTTTGAATCCTTGTACCTCAGAAATGGTGGCTCTTAGGAAAAAAGTTTTTATTCCTTTTTATAGATAATGTTATGATCTATAATTTTTGTCTGGGGTAATTTTACGAAAAAACTTACAGCTTTGGTAAAAATCCCGAAAAAACTATTTCTTAGACCTTTGACTTTTATTTGCGAGGACCGGAATGACTAGTAGTTTTGAAATATTGTTTGATCATGTTTTGAATTATTTCATATATTTCCAGTGGATGTAGATTTATCTATTTTCGAAAGTCTTGATTGACCGGACTAAGAAACTTTTTCGTCAATCTTCAATGTTTTAATTGCGTTTAACTTTCAACGTATCCACTTTTTCTGTCTGAATTTTCAAACCCATATATCAATTTTCAGATTGGAAAAATTTCATCGCATATTCAATTTTATACTAATACGAAACGGATCCTCGTGATCAAAGCTAAATTAGAATAAGAATAAGATACACAAATAATAAAATATTCTCACCTGTAGAACTCTGAGTTGAAGTACCCTAGCGAAAGGATAGTAATGTGGTGCTTGTCTGGTTTCAGATGGGCTATTGGATTCTGATGGAGCTCCTAACTCTTTGGTAGATAAGCCAACCTGAAATTACATTATTATTTATTACTACACCTTACCAAGAAATTAATGTACAAAATCAAAAATTCCAATTTATTCAGAAGAAGTTTAGATATGTTAAAGAATCATTTTTCCAGAAATCCACTAAGCAATGCTTGGGAACAATCGAAATGAATCCTACAAATTGAAATAAAACCAACAGTGAAGAATAAGAAACTTATGAAAAAAATCAAAGTCCCCAAAAACCTGATATTTCCGCCCTTGGAGAGAATTATTTCATGACATCTACGATTCATACTCAAAATCGATGACCTTATAGCAGGGGTGCTCGAACGGTCGATCACGAGTCATTTTTGAATAAATCTCAAGAAGAAAAAAAATTTAATAAGTAGGTAACTAAACTACAAAATTTTATTACGTAATAAATTAACACTCTGCTAGCGGCAAAAGGCGGCTTTATCGAAGCAACGCGCGGTACTTGTCAAAGAAAAGCCGCGTTTATTATTACTACCGCTTTTCTAGACATTTCGGACGGCGCGTTTGACAGGAACATTCGAGACTTTCGTTCTCGCCGATATAAATGTTGCGCCTGCAGGAATTGAAGTCATTTTGAATTGTAACTTGAATGCAGTTATACGTCGATACAAAGCTTTTCATTGAATAGTACAAAATGAGTGCAGCGAAGAAATCTAAAACGTATCACTTTAATAACGATTGGGAGGAAGAATTTTTTTTTGTATGGTGAAGGATAAGTGCATTTGTCTTATTTGTCGTGCGTTAGTTGCAATACCAATGCTTGATAATTTAGACAGGCATCATAAAACGTTTCATAAAAACTACGAGAAGGTTTTTCTGCCACAGAGTGAATTAAGAAAACGAAAAATACTTGATTTGATATCCTGCTGAAAAAAGAACAAACCATGTTCACAAGACCAGCCAAACAATCAAAAGCTGCTACGATCACCTCATTTAAAATATCTCATATATTGGCGAAACCATTCGAAGATGGATCGGTTGTGAAGGAAGCATTTACTGAAGCGGGTGAGACTTTTTTTGGAAATTTTAAAAATGAAACAGAAATCATGTCTGCTATTAGAGAACTTCAGTTATCTCGTCCGACGGTCACAAGGCGTATTGAAGTCATGTGTCAGGACATGGCAGATGAACTAAAACATGATATGAAATTTACATACTTTTCTTTACAGTTCGACGAATCCACCGATATGACAGACACTACCCAGCTGTGTATTTTTGTTCGGATGGTATTCAATGACATGTTGGTTAAGGAAGAATTTTTGACAATCATTCCTCTGATGGGAAGGCCCGTGGCGAAGATATATATGATGTTTCATTCAATTTGTAAAAAACTACAAGCTTCCAACCTATAAAATAGTGTGCATTAATACCGATGGTGCACCAGCAATGACTGGAAACAAAAACGGTTTTGTGGCATTGTGTCGAGCTTATGAAGATTTCCCTGCATTATTTTCATTCCATCGCATTATACATCAACAAGTTTTGTGTTTGAAAGTTTCAAACACAGAGGAAATTATAGGCATTTTACAAAAGTTGTGAATTCCAACCGTGCACGTAGCTAGCAACGGCGGCTCTTTAAGTTGCAGTTGGAAGATAGGGAGTCAGCTGAACACACTGATTTAGTTCTTCACACGGACGTCAGGGGGTTGAGTCGCGGAAAAGTCGTAGAAAGGTTTGAAGAGTTATTGCCCGAAATAACAGCTTTTCTTGACGACTAACTGACGATCATATGTCATCATGCTTGCGATTAGCACTCACGTACGTTGTTACGTACCACCTTATGAAAAGTATGCAGAGAACATGCAGTGCAACGCTTCAATATCCAAAGTCACTTCTTAGTTGAATTTAACACCATATGTAACTATTTTGTTTTGTAACAACCAATAAACTCGCAATTTTGAATAATTATGAGTTTTTTCATTGATATTATAAAGGAGAACCTAACTAAACCTAACCCAAACCTTGACTAAAATAATGTATACATGTACACCCTACCTAGGTAGGTAGGTAAGTAGGGTGTATCGTGTATGTACGACATTCCTGCATCACACCTACTTGCAGCCTCTCAGAGTCGATCGTAACTAGTCTAAAAATATTGAGGTAGATCGTTAGCAGTACAAGTTTGAGCACCTCTGACGAAGACACTACTACCGAACATCCATGTATCAACATTGAAAGTGCTACGTCATACTGAATTATGGCCGAATGGATTGCAACAAAATGTTGCAATTCTTGAAATTTGAGCTGATTTTCCGAACACGCTGTAACTACTAGAATACTGAAACTCGGTATTTTAATATTGGGTTATGGCGGATTCTATTTCAGTCATCGTAATAAAAAACTGTTATTTCGTTTTGGAGACAAAAAAATCATAGTAGGCATTGGACATTGACGGAAATTCCTAAATTTTGAGTCCAAAAAACAATTTCGAAATTGGTGAATAAATACGTGAATTCCATTCAAAATGGGTCACATTATACAGGGATATCCACCAGGACCGTCCGTTAAAAACTTTTTAAGTTCCAATTATAATATCAAGCTGAAATTTTATACGCGGCCATAACTAGCGATTTCCAATTGGAGTGAAATATTTTCGAAGTTATATCATTTCCGGTTATACCGGAAGTGGGTCATCACTTTGTTATTTCAAATGTAAATCTACCTTTTTTATTATACTCTTACGCTCCAATATTTCATTATAAATTTACTTGTTGCTGACGCTAGTAAAATAAGGAAAAGAAGATGAGAAAGTGTTATTAATGAAATAAAAAAGTAGATACTAGTGGTTACAAAATCAGTTCTGCATAGAATCGTCGCTAAATTAGTGTTTATAAGACAGTCCCAAATGGTGAGGGGTAGGTATATCGCCCAGGTTTTGCCAATATCTTTGGCTAGAAGAAGATCATCAGTGATATCAAAGAACATGTGATAGAATATACAGGGATATCCACCGGGACCGTCCGTTAAAACTTTTGAATTCCAATTACAATATCAAGCTGAAATTCTATACGCGGCTAAACTAGCGATTTCCAATTGGAGTGAAATATTTTCGAAGTTATATCATTTCCGGTTATACCGAAGTGGGTCATCACTTTGTTATTTCAAATGTAAATCTACCTTTTTATTATACTCTTACGCTCCAATATTCCATTATAAATCTACTTGTTGCTAACGGTAGTAAAATGAGGAAAAGAAGATGAGAAAGTGTTATTAATGAAATAAAAAGGTAGATACTAGTGGTTACAACATCAGTTCTGCATAGAATCGTCGTTAAATTAGTGTTTATAAGACAGTACCAAATGGTGAGGGTTAGGTATATCGCCCAGGTTTTGCCAATATCTTTGGCTAGAAGAAGATCATCAGTGATATCAAAGAACATGTGATAGAATATACAGGGATATCCACCGGGACCGTCCGTTAAAAACTTTTTGAATTCCAATTACAATATCAAGCTGAAATTTTATACGCGGCTAAACTAGCGATTTCCAATTGGAGTGAAATATTTTCGAAGTTATATCATTTCCGGTTATACCGAAGTGGGTCATCACTTTGTTATTTCAAATGTAAATCTACCTTTTTTATTATACTCTTACGCTCCAATATTCCATTATAAATCTACTTGTTGCTAACGGTAGTAAAATGAGGAAAAGAAGATGAGAAAGTGTTATTAATGAAATAAAAAGGTAGATACTAGTGGTTACAAAATCAGTTCTGCATAGAATCGTCGCTAAATTAGTGTTTATAACACAGTCCCAAATGGTGAGGGGTAGGTATATCGCCCAGGTTTTGCCAATATCTTTGGCTAGAAGAAGATCATCAGTGATATCAAAGAACATGTGATAGAATATACAGGGATATCCACCGGGACCGCCCGTTAAAAACTTTTTGAATTCCAATTACAATATCAAGCTGAAATTTTATACGCGGCTATAACTAGCGATTTCCAATTGGAGTGAAATATTTTCGAAGTGATACCATTTCCGGTTATACCGGAAGTGGTTCATCACTTTGTTATTTCAAATGGCAATCTACCTTTTTTATTATACATCTAGAACCGACAACCAAGTTGTTGGCACTTATCTGTCAAAACTTTTGAGAGATTTTATTATTTTATTATAAACTCGATTTATGAGGAACATTTAAAAAAATTGTAGCTCGTAGATCTTTTGCACTTCAGACACAACTTTTGCTTGGATGGATAGAAGAAAGATCAAGTAATTTCTTAAGCCATCTACACATGTCAAATGTTTATTGCGTTGTTTTGAGTGATTTTTTCAATTTGGCCTTTTTCAAACAGCAATAACTCAATTTTTTCAAATTGCACGTGCCAATTTTTATATCGCCATCAGATGAAGCATCAAATTTCAGATGGATTTGTATAAACATGTACTATACCTATTGCGTTTTTTTTTTCATAATAAATTATTAATACTATATTCAATCTTATGCTATTTTTTTTTATTCTTCCATTTAAAGATTTTCCGGTTCAGAATTATATTTTTCAAATTCAAAATTCATACTTTACTAGCAAATTTAGCTTCTACCTTTTCCTTCTGTTTTCCTATTCCTTTCCTTTACGCACCAACTGGCATTACCGTGAAGAGGGAAACAGACGAGGAGTGCCTGTTCACGTGCGGTGGCAGACAACCAACTGCGACACATCGAGTTCAATTTTCTACTGAAACGCATCTACAATTGTGCTTAATTACATTGGCGAGTACGAGTATTCCTTATTCTTATTACCCTGACCCGAAAGGTAAGCTAGTAAATAGTTTAACAGTTTTGTTCATTACTTTTTCCAATTTTTCTTTTCTTTTTTTTCAGAAATACGCTTTTATAATTCATTCAGTAGTATCAGCTTCACCGCAATTATATACAGTCCATAAAAAATCTTCAATTATAACGCTACAATACCCATCTCTTATAGTTCCGAAATAATTTGGGAATATATTGAATTTTGATGATTTTGCAAGAACTAACAGAGAATGCTTTGAAATATTTGAATCAAGTAGCTGAACTGGCTACGGTCACCTAACAGGTGCCTAAAATTAATGTACTTGTCACTTCGTTCATTCGAATTTGATATTTCAACAAGAATTGTCGTTATTTCAGATTGAAAATATCCAAAATATACAACACATTTGGAATAAATCCACCGGTTATTCAAACGAAAATATATTTAATCTTTTTTTAATTCATTTTAGAATGTCAAAAAGTAGTGGGTAGAAATTGCAGGCAATTCAATAACCGATTTCCAAATTTACCGTCTATGAGTAAAATAAAATTTCGAAGCATTAGAAGCAATTTTCTACAATTCGGATGAATAAAAATTGTAGGAACTAAGCGAAAACCAATCATCGAAGATAATTATATTAATACGAATAAATGATAGCAAACATCATAGGAGAAAATTAATTTACGATCTGAATAAATGTTCAATATGGGCGCAATTTTGCTCGATACACTTGACAGCTCGAATACGAACATTATGAGTTGCCCTCCTAGTTTCCTCAGGATCAATATTACGAAAAGCATTATGAATGCGCTCTAGTAACTCTTCCTTACTTCTTACAGGAATAAGATACACTTCACTCTTAATTTTGCCCTATAAATAAAAATCAAGGGGTGTCAGGTCCGGAGAACGCGGAGGCCATAAATTTGGTCCTTGATTACCCCACCATCTATCCTCAAACATTTCTGTTAGCTGCCGATCTACAGCTCGTGTTTTATGTGCTGGTGCACCATCAATTTGGTAATAGCAATCCTTCAGAATGTTAAGGGCTAATCCATCTAAAAAATTTGCTAATATTTCTCTCAAAATTTCCAGGTACCTTTGTCCATTAAGATTTTCTTCATAAATGTGATAAGCCAACAAATCATTCATTAATATTGCGAAAACGTCCACGCTGAATTTATTTTGGAAATTAATAACCTCAATGAAATATGGATTTTCTGTGGCCCAAAAATGTCGATTCTCCTGTTCGTTATTACACTTTCATTGGAATTGGCTTCATCAGACCATATAATTTTTTGCAGAATTGTCTCATCTTCTTGAAGCCGAATTAATAAATTTTCACAGAAATTTAGCCGCTTGGGAAGGTCAGTTGGTTTCAATTTTTGTAGTCTGATAAAAGATACGGGTGCATGTTATGTTTCTTAAGGATCCTTTGAATGGAAGTATAACTCAATCCAATATCCACTGATGCTGACTTAATGGACGCATGTGGATTGGCACGAAAATACGCTAGCGTATTAATTTGATTGTCGTCGTCCTCGAGAATTGGTTTTCTTCTAGTTTCTATGTATTTTGTTCCTCTGCCTTTTGACGCTTCATCTGATGGCGATATAAAAATTGGCACGTGCCATTTGAAAAAATTCAGTTATTCCTGTTTGAAAAAGGCCAAATTGAATAAATCATACAAAACAATGCAATAAACATTTGACATGTGTAGACTGCTTAAAAAATTCCTAGATCCTTCTTCTATCCACCCAAGCACAAATTGTGTCTGCAGTGCAGAAGATCTACGAGCTACAATTTTTTTAAATATTCCTCAAAAATCGAGTTTATAACAAAAATAATTAAATCTGTCAAAAGTTTTAACAGATAAGTGCCAACAACTTGGGTATTTTATGCCTTGCTCAAATGTCGGTTCTAGATGTATAATGAAAAAGGTAGATTGCCATTTGAAAAAACAAAGTGATGACCCACTTCCGGTATAACCGGTTATGGTATCACTTCGAAAATATTTCACTCCGCTTGTTATGGCTGCGTATAAAATTTCAGCTTGATATTGTAATTGGAACTCAAAAAGTTTTTAACCGACGGTCCCGGTGGATGATATATATATGTATTTCAACAAAAATCTTTACAAATATTCCTGACAGATGCCATTGCATTCCTCAGGATACTTAATTCTATAAATATATATATATATATATATATATATATATATATATATATATATATATATATATATATACACGTTATTGAATATTGAAAGAAAGTATACACTTACATTTTAGTGTTTTGATTTAATTTTTCACCAGTTGATAAAGTGAAACAAAACCATAGTTTACATAAAGTCTCCTAATTTTTATGAATCGCCTAAAATTATTTTTTCAAATTGATACAACTACATGAATTTAATCGATAATTTTGAAAATGATGATCAGTTGGCGATACACAAAGAGATCAATATTTTCAATTTCAGGCTTGAAGTGAAGAAAATAAAAGATGCATGTTGAGAGAATTTGAGTCAATTCAATTTTTATTCAGACTTGAAGTATCTAGTTTTAGAATGGCTGAATGATTCTGGTAAAATACGTATTTTCACTTTCAGGGCTTGAAGGCTTATAACCTTAACATGTTGATGTCTTGGTGTGCGATGGATAGAAATCTGGCACTGACAAGTTTAAACTGAGCTGGAATGTTTCTGTCAGTTCATATTCTTGCTCTCGATGTATGCTAAAATGACGAATAATTTGAAAGGGAGATCGTTACTGGCTCGAATAACGCATTACTTACTCTTATTAAAATTTTCATGAATTATAGAGGACATATGAACTATATACAGGATGTTTGAGATTATATGGCCGTCCTTGAAATTGGGAGTAGTTCTTGTAAACATAGTTTATACGATTAATATTTTGAATTTGTCTGTGTCGTACATCCTTTTTTCTCCATATTTTTTTGCACCATATACCTGAATTTTTATTGTGATGGACGGGTCCCTTAATATACTTGGAAACTCTTTCGTCTGAAAAAATTTTGATAGTCTAGTTCTTGAAAAAAATATAAATTCTTCAGGATATATTCTCCTGTACAATGTAATATTAGTGCCTAATTTTTATGTGTTCAAATGACTAAGACTAGGTAAAATAATTTGTTTAGAACCTTAGTGGAATGGCATTTAAACAGGAAAAAAAATTTGGTTGGAACAGCTTGGGCGCCAGTTTTTGTTTGCCCAGGTTATCTTCTCGGGGAAAGTGATCCGTTACACCTTTCTTTCCAGATCGCATTAGGCGTACCTTGGTAAGCTGCAGTTCGATCAGAGTTCCTATCTAAGGCGGTAGCGATGACCAAGTTTTGTCAGTTTCCAACTGGACTTTAAGCATTAGGTACTGGAAATGAAACTTCTGTCTTGCTATGGTTGAACATCTCATTCGGACTTGAATTACCGAGATGGGGATTAAAGAAAGACAAGATGTTCCATGACTATATTCAATGTCGAAGACAATGTTGCCTTATATATATATATATATATATATATATATATATATATATATATATATATATATATATATATATATATATATATATATATATATTGGGTGGTGGATTTATATTTTTCATGAAATCAGTTTGATTGCATGAACAGATATATGGGCAACTCGTCGGGGTGAAACCCCTATATATATATATATATATATATATATATATATATATATATATATATATAAAAATATAAATCCACCACCCGGTAATTAATACCATTGCCAGGCAATGATTATAATCAAAACATATCCTGGAATAATTATATATTAGGATAACGTTAAATGTTATGAGAATATATCAATCTACCAGAATATATACATACTATAACATCATCAGACAATGATATCAATGTACCAACGAGTAGTGTCAGAGGCTTTCTCCCCGGAAAAATCCAGTGTACGGACCTTAGTCAAGTAACACTGAATGTTACTCATTAATAGTTTCCTTTGTGTGTAGTGGTGAATGATCGAATAGAATACTGCTCTGAATATAAATATGACAAAATTGTCAGTTAATTATATTACATTTATATAAACAAATAAATAAAATATGAAATGAGATTCTGAGCAGTATAAACTAAAGAGAAAACCTATGACTCTACCTCATTATTTTTTTCGGAAAGAAACCTACGAAGAATATTACAAGATTTGATAACTGTTATCTTTTGTAACTGTTCAAACAAATTTTCTTCAGACCCAAAATCTCAATACTTTTGTGAAGATTCCTAGGAATAACACCTGTTGCGGTAGAATAAAAATTTTTCATTTTACACATTTTTTAATCTCGTCGCCAAGCATCATATATTTAGAAATTTTTCATTGTATTCATTTTGTATATTATGTGTGTCGGGTATAGCAATATCAATTATATATGTTATTTGATTCTGTTTATCAGTGAGAATGATATCTGGTCTATTGTGTTTTACAGCTCTGTTGCAAAGAATTGTTTTATCAAAATAAAATTTATATTTGTCATTTTCACAAATAATCTCAGGTTCATATTTGTAAAATTTTTTTCTTTTGGGAATTAGGTCATGTATATGTATAATCCCTAGATTGAAATGAATAATATTAGCGACGGCATTATGTCTTTCTAAATAATCTGATGAAGCAAGGACTGAGCAAGATGATAATATATAAAAACTGTTTCTGAAGAACAGAAACATCTACGGCAAGAATCATCTATATTTTGTTTGATGATGTGTTTTCTATAATTCCTCGTGAAAACAACCTGATCCTGATATATATATATATATATATATATATATATATATATATATATATATATATATATATATATATATATATATATATATATATATATATATATATATATATATATATATATATATATATATATATATATATATATATATATATATATATATATATATATATATATATATATATATATATATATATATATATATATATATATATATATATATATATATATATATATATATATATATATATATATATATATATATATATATATATACAGTCGATGTTAATTTCAACAATAATATAAATACATGCGTATAAGCCGCAAAGCAATATTTTGAAGCGTGAAGGTCAAGCATAAACCATGTGTAATTGCGTAAGCGATAGAAAAATAAACTCACTAATCAATCAAACAAACCAGGAAACTCGAAAGAAGAATTAACTCCAAATATTGAAAGAAAGAATATGCAAAAAATCGAAGACATGCATAAAAACAAGAAACAATAACGAACAGGGTGCTATTTCTTGGCGATGAAAATACACCGACACCTAAATCTGATAAACTGAACGGGAAAAAGAAGCAGCGAAAATTCAGCTAAATCACTAACGATAAATTCAAATGATTGCCCTATCATCTAACAATTGGTACTGCACTAAATAAAGTAGGTCCAAATCAAACAGAATTTTCGGGGCTTGCAACCAAACAAAAGATGCTTTTTGTTTCCCGAGTTAACGATGAAGTAAGTGAGGTAGTCATTAAAGGATATCTGGTTGAAAACCTTGAATTGAATAGTGAAGAAGAAGTTAGCGTTAAATTGATGAACACTTATCATAAAACAAATGATAATAAATGTGTTCAGATAGGTGTGAGTTCAAACATAAAGAAGTGATCTATGATAGCAAATTTTGGCCCTGTGGTGTCGCTTCCACATAATCGGTGTCTCAGAAACTTGGATAAAACCATAGTTTCCCGACTCTGCATTGCATATTCCAGGCTTCAGACTCTATAGGAAAGACAGACTAACTAGAGGTGGCGGAGTAGCTGTATATGTTGCAGATCACATCAGTACTTGAATTCTTGACCCTGTGAATGTTGGAGAGAACATCAATACTGCAGATGTGGAATCAATTTGGATGGAGATTAATATTCGAACATATAACTTACTATAATAGGAGTCATATACAGAGCACCAAATGTGGCCTACGAGAGGTTGAACCTTATTGAAGAAGTACTTGCGGAATATTCTATAAAATACCATAGATGTAAAATAATTGGGGATTTGAATATAGACTTTTTTGATGAAACAGTAGAAAAAAGATATATGAATGATCTTATGACAGTGTTCAATTTGAACCAAGTTGTTTTGGAGCCGACTAGAGTAACTCAGTCAAGCGGCACACTGATAGATATCTTTTATGTAGAAAATCATGTCAAAGTCTCACGATCAGAAAAGATGGAGATGTATGATATGACAGATCACAGAGTTTTTGTAAATTGAATAATCTAATTTCAAAGGAAAAGCCTACAAGAGTTCGATTCAGAGGCTTTTCTATTTTCTCTGGAGACGACTTCGATGTCCATATGAGGAATGTAAATTGGTTGCCGCTGACGAAGCTTGGTTCTAAAGAAAAAAGCCTTCAATAAACACAAAAATCAACCCAGTTTGGAAAACAGAAATGTTTATATCACATTGAAAAACCACCTCTCCTTTGTTATTCAAAAGGCAAAAAAAGAATACATGAACCAGGAAATTAATTTACCCCTCGATCTGTCGCCTGGGGTCTTTGAAAGCCAAGCTCTCCGGCATGTGTCAAGTTTCTATTCTTTTGTTTATAAAAACGCTCTGAGCGTTCAAGTACCTTCTCAAAAAAGATATTAGTAAACTCGCATCACATTGAAGGTCAGTTGCGCGGAAGCGCCGTGAAATATAAACGCGTGTTTTTGCGTCGGGCTCCGAGCGACTCCACGCGACGACTGACGTAAGTGAAAATGTTTGGACCAACGTTTTTATTTTTGTAATTGTTCTTGTTGTACTGTATAAATACTGCTATTTTCTTTTCATTCCAGAGTTCCACAATATATTAGCTCACATATAGATTCAGCAGCAACGCATTTTGGCCTGAATAGAAGAAAGTCACGAAGATGAGATAGAGTTTGGATGAAGTCAGTGACCATAATACGGACTCGGAACAAGAATGTGAGGATAATAACCATCTTTCTGAGCAGGAGCAAGTACCTCGAGTTCAATATGAACAGTCAAGTTCGAGTGACGAAGACAAAAACATTCCTCTTATTAATTTTTCCACGAAAAATTTTGTTTTGACTCCATTTTTGCAGAGTGTGAGGACAAGCAGAGAAAATATTGTCACGGAACAACGAGGTCCACAAGGTTTAGCACCTGAGGTCAAAAATTCTGTCAAGTCCTGTTCTCTGTTTTTGACTAATGACATGTTGCTTAGTATAATACAAAGATAACTTCTATGAAAGAGAACGAGACTGTGAACTGATGAATATGAACGAACTCAAAGCTTTGATAGGTATTTTATATTTGATTATTCTACATAAATCGTCACATACCTCAATTGATGACATTTGGACAAACGATGGCACTAGTATCGAAATAATTGTAATGTAATTGTAAATAAATAATGTCCAAGCAACGATTCCAGTTTTTGCTTCGAATGTTACGATTTGACGATATTCATTCCCGTCAAGAAAGAAACAATGTAGATCAGTTTGCACCAATAAGACAGTTGTACGAAGCGTTTGTGTCAAATTGAGATAAGCATTACAAAAACACCGAATACGTTACTATTGACGAAATGTTAGAGGCATTTTGGGGGTCATGCAGATTTCGGTATTATATTCCTAGCAAGCCAGCAAAATATGTAATTGAGCTCTTTTCGTTGATAGATTCTGTTACATTTTATACAAAAAAAAAACTAGAAATTTATGTCGGGAAACAACCAGAAGTTCCCTTTTACAAAGACACGTCAACTACTGCACTTGTCAAAAAATGATCGAACCAATATCGGGAACTGGAAGACTACTGGTTTACCAGTATACCATTGGCGGAAGAACTACTTAGATATCATAAATTGACTATTGTGGGTACTATAAGAGAAAATAAACCCAAGATTCCTACCGTATTCAAGAAAAAGGGAAAAGAATATACTCCACTAATTTTTGATTTTCTCCGTCAAGTACAATACTCTCTTACAGACCAAAAAAAGATAAAACCGTACTTTCACTCTCAATGATGCATCACAATGGGATTATTGATAATGCTATCGAAAAAAAGCTTCCATAAATTATTCAATTATAACAAAAACAAAAGCGGCGTCGACGTAGTAGATGAACTTATTGCTACTCTGTAGCACGAATTTTTAACAGATGGCTATTGAGACTCTTCTTTACTTTTCTTGATATTGAGGCTATGAATGGACACATAATAATGGACCCGCTGGATGAAGAAACTAAGATGCAAGCATTTCTAATAGCTTTAGCTTTTGATTTGTTAACCCTCAATTACAATCACGAGCAGTCATCATAGGTTTGCCTCGAAAGCTAAAGCAGAGTATTATGCGTTTTATATCTTCAGAAGGTACCTCCTGTTGGCGAGGAGTTTATCCATATGAGAAAATGTGCGTACATTGTCCTAGAAGAACAGATAGAAAATTTAAGACCATCTGTAACTTTTGCAAGGGCAACATATGTCCGGAACATACTGAACATATTTGTACTGATTGTATCCAAAGTGAAAATAATATAATTAGCATGAAACCAGAGTAGATACTTATTTTTGTTAATCCTGGGCTATTATATTTTATTTTTGTTATCTACTCTCATAACTCTGTATTCTAGGAGAATAACTATTATGGCTCTTTTATTTTTACAGATAAAAATATTTCGTTGTCGATT
This sequence comes from Cryptolaemus montrouzieri, assembly GCA_013387265.2. NCBI lineage: Eukaryota > Metazoa > Arthropoda > Insecta > Coleoptera > Coccinellidae > Cryptolaemus > Cryptolaemus montrouzieri. The sequence goes on from JABFTP020000103.1 coordinate 37,790,660, forward strand.
GCATTCCAAAGAAAAAACAAAGTTCCTAATCTGAGATTGTAATTTAAGCTAAAAATGAATAAAGTACCTTAATAAAAGTATTAAAAATATTCGTTCTTTCATTGTTTTAAATATAATGACCAATAATTTTTAAACATCAATAATAAGATGTAGTGTGCGTTCGAATCTTGGGGTCCGTACAGGCCCCGCGCGACGATTTGTGTATGGCGAAACAACGCGACTAATGGAGGGTTAATCGGGGGAGATGCAAAGAATATGTGGTCGAAACTTGAGCAGTGGGGTGTTAAGAGTGCTGATCTGGCGGAAATACCTGCGAACATGAAAGACCCTGATGCAATAAATTTAGCATTCACAGCAAAGGAAAGCCTCATCCCTTAGTCTAGACACTCTTAATTTCTACCTCAATGGAAATTACAGGGACGACACAATTCTTGAACTTAAAGAAATAAATGAAGGGGATACTTTAACAGCTTTCAAAAGTATGATTAGATGATTAGATATAGTTTGCCTCATATTAGCGGAATCTTAACAACTATATATAATTCATTTTTGCAGTCAGGAACATTTCCAAAGATATGAAAAGTGTCATTGGTGAGACCACTCCCTAAAGTCTATAACATTGAGTCACTGAATGATTTGAGATCTATAAGCATTCTCCCTATTTTGTCCAAAATGATGGAGAAAATTGTGCATGGCATTCTCTTGGAGTATCTTAATACGAATGATATTATTCCCTATGAGCAACCTTGCTTCCGCGCTGGCCATTGTACTGCTGCAGCCCTCACAAGACAAGAGATATCATGCTTAGTTTTATTAGACTACAGCAAGACTTTCGACCTTATAGATCATAACCTGATGTTGGCTATGCAGCAGTATTTTGGTGTCTCTGAACGATGGGTGGGCTGGTTTCATGCCTATCTAGTAAATAGAGCACCAATCGTTGAAATCGATGGACTAAGATCAAAACCAATCATTGTCAAAAGAGGCGTACCGCAAGGAAGCATCCTTGGACCTACTCTTTACAACATCTACACTTCACTTATGTCAAAAGTAGTTCGAAATTGCAAGATATATAACTATATGTCGACGACACACAGATTATAAAATCTTTTTCTCCTTCAGGAATTAGTATGGCACTACAAGCAGTAAATGAAGATATCAACCATATATACATCTGGTCAGTTGACCATGGACTAACTTTGAATGCTTTGAAGAGTTGTTTCATGTTAGTTGGCACAACGACTGCACGGAGTATTGCTATGTTTAATAATTTTGTTACTCTCCATATAAATAATGTTGCACTCCCGGAAAGTGACAATGCAAAGAATAGTCATATTTGATGCTCAGGTGAACTTTGAAAAACATGTAATAAAGAGACTCAGTATGCTGTATATGAAACTTAAAGCTTTATATCAATTCAAATACATCCTGAATGAACAAACCGAGCTCAGAATAATACAGTCTCTACTTCACCCATAGTGGGGTTACTGTCTATCGGTGTATTACAGTATCCTCATCGTTGACTACAAGCATAAGGTTCAGTTGGCTCAGAATGCGTGCCTAAGATTCACATATTTAATACCAAAATATGAACACTTGAGCCCATGGTACAATGACAAAAATATACTGAAGATCGAGAGTCGTCAGAAAATGGCATTGGCCCTGATGGTGTTCAAGACATATAAAAATGAAAAGCTCGTAGAGAATCGGTTTGAAAATTTTCCTCACAGTACAGCTTCACGAGATGTTTTGCTTATAGTTCAGTACATCTGCTGAATACAGAAGAATTCTCCAGTCTTCTTGGTTGTTCGCTAGAGTCCTTCAAAGAGGTCTACAAAAATATATTGACCCGTGGAAATCCAAGAATGTGAAATTGTTGTTTTTTCATATTTTAACCATTGTGTATGTTATATTGCACTCATTGTACTCATTGCAGAATCAGAAGACGACCTACAAAGAATGTTATACGCCTTGAGCAAACGCGCAAAAAATTTCAATATGGAAATCTCAACAAATAAGACAAAATGCATGACCATAGCTAAGGAACCTCTGCGCTGCAAGTTAACAATAGACAACTCCACTATAGACCAAGTCATGTTATTCGAATACTTAGGGTGCAAAATAACAAGCACAGGATACCTTGAAGATGAAGTGAGGAGACAAGTGAACAAACCAGCTGCAGTATCGGGACATCTTAAACAACCAATTTGGAGAAATAAAAACCTCAGTATACCATGCAAATCCAGAATCTACAAAACATGTGTGCGACCAATTATGACATACGGGGCAGAAACAAGAGCGGAAACGTCGGTAACAAAGAGGATACTCAGAACAACAGAAATGAAAACGCTAAGAACTATAACCGGTTACACATTGAATGACAGACAAAGAAATACCGACATAAGGAAAAAATGTGAAACAGACGATATTGTAAGATGGGTAAGAAAAAGAGGAAGAGAATGGAACCAGCATGTAAACAGAATGACCACAGATAGAATAGCCAAAATCGTATATAACAACATACCACATGGAAGAAGACCCGTTGGACGACCACCAAAACGATGGCGGGACAGTTGGCAATCAACTTCACAAGAACTGCTGCAGGGAAACCGGAACTGAACAGGCGCTACGCCTTCTACACGGTGAAGAAGAAGAGTATGTTATATACTGAATTTTTTATACCTAATCTTTATATAAACTTAAGGGGGCATGCAAGAGCATTGATGCGAATGTCTTCTTCTTGTACATATTCTTTGAAGTGTGCAATAAATTTTTCTATTATTATTATTATTGAAAGGCGAGAGTAGGATGAGGTGAGCGAAGCGATGTTGAGCAGTAAACTATTATACAGTTCTACCTTCGGAAATGAAACAGCCAGTTGGTGTACAGATAATACGGTACATATCAAAATATGCTGTGGTTTATAAAACATAACTATAACAGTTCAACTAATAACGTGCCGCTATCAGTGGTTATTTAACCTGGTTTAATAATTCCACAAGCAAAATCTATAACAGGATGGTTATAACCCATCTGAAACGAAGAATTAAACTACATCCTAAGAATACCATTACAATGTGTATAGGGGGAATAGTACTACAGGGCGCAGAAGGTACTTCCAGATCCGCGTGGTACATGTGTAGAGTTGTTACATATCACATCACCAAAGAATTATCTTGAATCTCACAAATACCACTGTTGCGCGAGGGAACAGCACTAGAGGGTAAAGTAGACACTTATAAACTTGGATAGTGCAGCTGTAGGCCGTGGAATATAGAAATAGACAGCAGGGATTCTATTCCGATGCCAGTTTCTATGATTCACAATGTTCTATACAAGGTTTTATGAATTTCGGCCTCCCTTTCATGTTTGTAAATTTTAAAGAATAGTATTTTGTATGTGTGAAGTTTCATTCGTTGAATAAAATGGCAAATAAATACTTAAACAAGGCCGGAATCCATAGAGCATTATAGAGATCAATGTGAAACAAACAAACTGACTTCGGAATTAAATCCACTCTGTCTGCTTCTATGTTCCATTAATTAATTTTCTGAAGGAACTGCAGGTTTTTGATACAATCGGGAACATAATGAAAACGACCCATTTCAGATAGAGGGAAACCTAATACCAACCACTACTATTTTAAAATACATTTCAGTTTTTTGACAATTTGGTTTAATTGAGTTAATAAGTATATTTTGAACACCTTGTATATAAAATAGCATCGAAAAGTACGTTGTCCTTAAAATAGCAATTTCCTCGTTAAACTACATAAAAAAATTATAGTATAAATACTTAAATCTGAGTCAATTTTATTGAACAAAAAAGATGACACTATAATATCGAAAATATTGATGAAGAAAATCACAGCTCAATGGTGTTTAATTGTGAATCTTCACAAAAATTCTTGAAGAAGGATGCCTTTTAATAAAATAAATTAAAAAGTATGTTTTCATTAAAAAATCAGTATGAAGTTGTCGATATCCTACGAATACCACTGTAGCGTATGTTAGGGAAAGCACTACAGGGCGCAGGAGGCACTTCTAAATCCATGTTACAGCACAGCATCAGAATCAACAGAAACCTCAAAAATAACGTAAATATAACAGGATGGATAGAAAGTTTTGATTAAATCATTTAAAGCAAAAACGATACTCGATAGCATACACGGAATACCACCTGGTCTTGTAACGGCGGTAAAATGCCTATTTGGCAAACATTAAAATAGCCAGAATATTTGAATTTGGGAGGCTTTTACTATGTAAAATTACATTATCAATAATAAAAAACAAGTACTATGTTTTAAGGAATAATTTTCATAAATGTCAGCATTCAATAATTTTATTCATAGATTGATTAACATCCCGTTATCACCAGAAAATTTCAATAATGTATTAAATTTGATTAAACAAATAGCCAAAAATAATTGTTACAATCCCAAACTAATAAATAATATTTCAAATAAAAACAAAGTAGAATCGCATTGAATGAAGTTCACCCTGTCGATAAATTGAAACAAAAATTCAACACCTTAACCTACGTTGGCATTACAAGTGAGAAACTGAAATCATTCTTGAGTAGCAATAATTTCAACATAGCTTTCCAAACTAATAATAATTTAGGCAAATATATAAAAATAATAAAACCAAACCAGGTAAAAACAATAAATCAGGTGTTTATACATTGAATTGCAATGACTGTGATAATTTCTACATTGGTAGAACACATAGAAATTTTAACATTAGAATATCGGAACATAAACGCAGTTTTTCAAATAAAAAATGAGATTCATATCACGCGAATCATCTCTTAGAAAATAATCACTCTTTCGACCCACAGTTTGAAATTTTGCATACAGATAATGAATATTGGGAGGTAGATCTTTGGGAAACTTCAGAAATCAATAAATACAAACACTCAGGTAGACTCATCAATGAACAAGTCGATTTAAGCCCTTCACCTCTATGGAATCTCTTCGGGGAGCAATCTATTCCTGAATTTTATTGGATATACCTGTCATAAATAACCACTTAAGAATAAGCAACCCAATAAGCTTTTAATTACTCAAGAATATTTATATTTATATTCTCATTCTTATTTTCTGTACATTCAATCGTCTGAAGAAGCTACGGTGTAGTGAAGCGCGTTACGAATCGCAGTAATTAAGTAAAATTCCTTAAAACACAGTACTTGTTTTTATTATAGCCAGAATGTACTTTACAAACAAATACTACCGATTTGATTCCTTTTATATAATCTATTATTTTTCGGACTACCCTCGTATTTAAATATGGGAAAATAGCAGCACCAATTTTGTCACAATTTTTTACGACGAATGGCGTGAAATAATTTATAATTACAAGGGGAAACGACGGAACTACAAAATCTGTTATTTTTTGGAATGAAGGTTTATGATATAATTTCGGAATATAGCGACACAAATTTTACTACTATTTCTATTCCAATAATTTCCAACGAAATATAATTTCAATGGAAATAACAACATAACGGCATCAGTTTACTGAGGGACTCGGCAAATACCAGACAAAATAATTCATTGAATTATTTAAACTAAAAACAAATGAGGTAATGAATGCCACGGCTGAACTTAGCTAAACGATTTTCATGAATCTTACACGGATTTAGTGTCCCATCTTCCTAGATTTTGCGATTAGATGACGAGCTGTGACCGATTACTCCACTTCAGCGACAGCTTCTAGTGGTATTTGCTTTATGTGAGTGTACCCACAAAAAATGGGCATCAATCGCGATCAAAACAAATTTCAGTATAGGGAAACAAGATTCGAACGGAAAATGAAATGAAAACGAAGATTATAAGTATTTGAACTTGAAACGAAAATCACTTCGTTACAGCTACATAAAATAAGTAGGTACCTAATTGAAAATCTAATAAAAAATAAATCAAACGATTTAGAATTCTACTAGGATAATATATTAGCACAACGCGTTTCTATACTCTGTGTCTTTCTCAAAGCAAGGTTACATACTACTGATATTCTATACTACAAATAGTAATAAAAACCAGCTTAGAGAAATCCATTCAAGGGCTATCAAGTATTTTTGGGAATAAGTATAGTAGGGGTGACTGATTCATATCTAGTTGGTCATTAAGTATATTCTTGGAATTTTTATATCTGTTAATTTCGAGGGCTTCAAGGTCATTCAATTTCTGGCCTCTACTCTCTGTATGTAAAATTTGGAAATCCGGATTAAATGAGTGGTTGCAATCTAAAAGGTGATTTGAATAATTGGAATCTGATTTTTATTATTGAATAATATATTCTAGTTACGAAATTTCTACCGGTACGGCCAATAAAAACTTATCACAGTCTGGACAATTTAAACGATATAATTCGGATTTATTTTGAATTTTAGTTTTTGTTTTGTAATTTTAATATGTCCACCTAAGTTGTTTCTTGTTTTGAAAGCTATATTCAAGTTGAAATTTCCAAGAAATGTTTTGATGGTTTCGATACTTTTACCAAAATATGTTGGACATTTATGAGATTCATTTTGTTTTTCTGACCGTGGATATACTTGTTCAATGGCTAATCTGAGTTGTTGCTTTTTCCAAATGTAATTGATTAATTTGGGTTATATCCATTGTTAAAAGCAATTTGTTTGATTAAATTCAATTCTTTCACGAAATATTCTGTTGATAGAGGTACGTTGAGGAGTCTATGTATATAAATATTGAAAGATGCAACTTTATGCTTATAGGAATGTGCTGATGAGCTGTGTATTATTATGTCGGTGTGTGAAGGTTTTTGATAAATTGACAAATTGTTCATTATTAGATCTAGTTATAGTTAAATCTAAGAAATATATTGAGCCATTCTTCTCGCTTTCTGTTGTATATGTTATTTTTGGATGAAAATTATTAAGAATATACTTACATAACTTAATTGTCTGTTCGTACATGTAAAGCAGACAATAGTATCATCAACGTAGCGGAACCAATATGGACAAAGTTCACTGAGTGGTTTACTCTGAATTTATTTTTCTAAATTGTCCATGAAAATTTCGGATAGGATGGGACTCAAAGGTTTGCCCATTATTAACCCTTCATCTGAATTATAAATTGTGTTTTCGAAAAGAGAGTAGTTTTTATTGCTATTTGTAGTGTATTTGTATTAAAGAATATCAGTATTATGTAACCTTGTACTTGAGAAAGACACAGAGTGTAGAAACGCGTTGTGCTAATATATTATCTTAGTAGAATTCTAAATCGTTTGATTTATTTTTATTTGTTATGGAATTCTATCAAGAAAAGCCTCTACAATTCAAAATTAAAAACTGCTTCGATTTCAATTTATCGACTTTCAATAATTTTGAAATCACCTTACCCCTTTCTGGTGAGCGTTAATGTATTAAAATATTATAACATAATTTATTGAAGCAACTACCCTCCTATGAAGAGACATAGAAATATCAAACACAAAGCTGCATTCATACCAAAAAAGTTTGCCTTCGTGATTTTTGACATAAAATTGGGAATATTTTAAAAACAGTAAAACCGACATAGCAAAGTATATTCAAATCCAATCTAGAATCTAAAAATATAGGCCATACTATTTAAAACAAGCAAGCCTAAACCAATTTTCGAGAATAACTGCTATCTTGAAAATATCTAAGCTCAGATGCCCTTACTGACTTAGGGGCATCACAAATATATTAAGAAGGTTTAAGCATTTTTTTTAAGGATTCGGAAAATAGCTTTCACTAATTTATTGAATTGAAGAAGAATTTCTATATAAATATTCTGAAAAAGATGGTAAACTAAATATCGATTTGAAGGAGTTTGTTTTTGATTTTGACTACAGGCTGAAAAATGGTTTCAGAAAACAACATCAAAGTTAACACAATCAAATTTATATGGAATCACCCGATATTATGAATATTACCTCAGGGATTCTGAAAATTTCGAAGAATTATTAGAATTGATTCTTTTGAGATATTTCAATTGAAAGAAAGACATAAATTAAGGTTTATTTCAAGAAAGAAACACATAAGGAAAATAGGAGACTCTTTCCGCATGTAGTAAAAAAATTGACTATTGTTTTTTCACAGAGTAGGTCTTCTTTTTTCTTGTATTACCCCCTCTTGACCTGATACAAGCCTGAATCATTCTAGGCATGCTTTGGATTAGGTTTTCGACCTCCTCTGGGGTGATATTCTGCCACTCTTCTGTGGCGGCTTGGATAGGCTGTTGTGGGGTTCTTGGATTATCCTGGTACCATCTTATCCTCTTTTTGAGATTATTCCATAAATGTTCAATAGGATTTAGTTCTGGAGAGCAAGCTGACCAGTACAAAATAGCGATTCCCTCTGTTTCAAGATAATGTCGCGCGAGGTTGCTGGTATGCGGAAGAGTATTATCTTGCATAAAAATGAAATTCCCACCGTGGGAACCTCGCCAAAGTCTCACTATGGGCTCCACCACTAGGTGCACGTAATTTCTAGCCATTATACTCGCAGGAAACGAAATCAAATCTGTTTTGCCTCCCAGCATAATGCCACCCCAAAACATCACACTGCCCCCTTGGTATTTCGGAATTTGTCTTGCTGCTCAGAGTCTAGCTTGTCTTCCATAATCCCTTAAAACCCGAATCCGGCGGTCATCTGATCGAACACCAATTCTGATCTCATCGGAAAAAAGAACATTTCCCCAATTCTCAATATTCCAATTTTGGTGCTCGATACACCAATTAAGTCTGTTAATTTTTTGTTGTCTGGTTAGCTCTGGAACTCTTTAGGGGCTTATGCTGTATAATGCTCTTGAACGAAGTCTTTGACGTCTGGTTCGACTGATACACTGATGCCTGTTGCTTCCAGATTTTGCCTTTGGAGTATGGGGTGCGACGCACTAGAGTCTCCTCTTGCAATTTGGCACAAGAAGCGGTCTGTTCTTCAGAAAAGATATTCCTACGATTTCTTCTAGGCCTATTTTATAGAAATTGTAGCTCCACGTATCGGGCGTAGGTTTTTCAAATCACTCTCTGTGATACCCTCATTGTAGCCGTTATAACCCTTTGTGTCACCGCTTCTTCAACGAGAACAATTATTCGACTTCTCTGCACATCGAATATTCCAAAGTAAGGCATTTTCAATTATGATTATAGGCTTTTTCAAATTTTGAAATTCACAGTTTCAAATCTAAGTGACGACTGAGTAGAATATCCCGAACATATGGTGATAATTCAACATTTCTTATCATACTATCCAGGTTTTTTACAAGAAAAAACTTCATTCTTCACAAGTAGTCAAAGATCCCTGGTTAAAAACAATCATGAATGTGAAATGCCGAGTGATTCCATATAAATTTGGTTGTGTGTAAAACAGTATATGCTGTGCTTTATTTTAATTTGAACCGTTTCGTTTAATTGTTCTAATTTCTATGGGTTTTTACTTATGAAATTGAACGAGTTCAAATCATTTGATCATTATGCTGAACGAAAGTAACTGATATCATAGTTATGCATGCCGCATAATCGTTGAAGAAAATGACTTCCAATTTTTATATGTTATAGTATTTCAGTTCTTGATTACATCAATCTATTTTTCGGTAAAGTCGTATGATTAATTTTCAACACAGTCTTAAAGTGGGATATGTTTCTTTGTTTATGTTACGGCAATATTTTTGAACGCTTTGTATACACTATCATGGACCAATTGGCTGGTTCTTGCAGGTTCATGCTTCTGCTCCAGAGGTATTTCCAAATACAGAGGTTAGCAGAGCTCCAGAACACTAGGTTAATTTTCTATCTCGGGCTCTTTAAATCTCAAATTCCTATTGTAATAACAGTTCAGAATCAGAGAATTAAACGGTGAAAATTCACTCAAAATACAAATTCACTTCAAATACTGAAGAGATAGAGGAATAAAAAGTAATATATTTTATGTCCCCATCGAAAGTTACAAGAAAAGAGTCCTTTGAACGTCGGCTTTCTCATTGCAAGACGAATAACTATATTTCCTCTTCATTTGAAGATAACGTAGCCTTTTCGAATTTTTTTCCAACCGAATGGAAAAATGTGTAGAGGTGAATACTTATTATGTATTTTCATTAAAAATGGTCTTTAGGAGAGAAAAGTATATATACACACAACCAAATTTATATGGAATCCTTCAGGATTTCACATTATTGATTGTTTTTACCAATGGATCTTTGACTACTTGTGAAGAATGAAGTTAAACTGGATAATATGAAAAGAAATGTTGAATTATCACCACATGTTCGGGATATTCTACTTAGTGGTCACTGAGATTTGAAACTGTGAATTTTAAAATTTAAAAAAGTCTATAATCATAATTGAAAATGCCTTACGTTGGATTGTCCGATGTGCAGGTGAGTCGAATAATTGCTCTCGTTGAAGAAGGGATGACACAGTGGGATATAGCGGCCACAATGGGGGTATAACAGGCGGTGATTTCATAAAAGCTAGGTGGAGCTACAATCTCTGCAAAATAGGCCTAGAAGAAGTCGAAGGAATATCACATCTGAAGAACAAGACAGCTTTTCGTGCCAAATTGCAAGAAGAGACCATAGTGCGTCGCACCCCATACTCCAAAGGCAATTTCTGGAAGCAACAGGCATCAGTGTATCAGTGGAAACGATACGTCGAAGACTTTGTTCAAGGGGTTTATACAGCAGAAGGCCTAGAGTTCCAGAGCTAACTAGACAACAAAAAATTAACAGACTTAATAGGTGTATCGAGCACCAAAATTGTAATATTGAGAATTGGCGAAATGTTCTTTCATCGGATGAGACTAGAATTGGTGTGCGATCAGATGTTCGCCGGATTCGGGTTTCAAGAGGTCGTGGAAGACCAGCTAGACTCCGATCAGCAAGACAAGTTCCGAAATACCAAGGGGGGAGTGTGATGTTTTGGGGTGGCATTATGCTGGGAGGCAAAACAGATTTGATTTCGTTTCCTACGAGTGTAACGGCTAGAAATTATGTGAACCTAGTGCTCGAGCCCATAGTGTGACTCTGGCGAGGTTTGCACGGTGAGAATTTCACATTTATGGGAGATAATGCTCCTCCCATACCAGCAACCTCGCGCGACAGTATCTAGAAACAGAGGGAATCGCTATTTTGGACTGGCCAGCTTGCTCTCCAGAACCAAATACTATTGAACATTCATGGGATAATCTCAAAAGGAAAATAAGATCGCGCCAGGATAATCCAAAAACCCCACAATAGCTCATTCAAGCCGCCACAGAAGTGGCAGAATATCACCCCAGAGGAGGCCGAAAACCTAATCCAAAGCCCGCCTAGACCGATTCAGGCTTATATCAGGGCAAGAGGAAGTAATACAAGCTAATATTGCTCATATTGGGTACTTACATTGATTAAAATTTAAAATGTAGGTAATACAACTTCAAGTTGAAATCATTAAAAATCTTTCGCTCAACAAGAGAAAATAAAAACTACATATAGGTAGTTTAACTTTAAGTTAAAATCATTAAAAATCTCTCGTTCACAAGTGACTATCACAACCGGTTAAAACGCGAAAGAAATTGATCGAGAAAAGAAATTCTGCTTTACAAAAACCTAATGTTAATTGACATATTATCCATCAAATAAATTTCAAAATACACTGTTACAAAAAGAAGAAGTATATTCTATGTCAAAACAAAGTTCATATGCAAGAGAAAGAAGAAAAGTCAATGCATACAACGTGACCACAAACAATATTTAACCTATAAAGTTACGATATGTAACGGAATCGATTACATAACCAAAATTCATAGAACATTGTGGATCATAGAAACTAGCATTGAAATAAAATCCATTCTGTCTATTCCTATGTTCCACGGCCTAATGATCCAATTTTCCGAAGGAACTGCAGGTTTTTGATAACATCGTGAATGAAATGAAAGTTGATAGGTGATTTAAGAACTCTGTATATAAAAGAGCATTGAAAGGTATGTTGATCTCAAAAACAACACTTTTCTCTTCAAACTTTGAAAAATTTATAATAATACTCGAAGTTGAGTCAATTTTATTGGACAAAAAAGATAACAAAAACTTTGATACAAAATCACAGTTCATTGGTGGTTAATTTTATATGGGATGCTTGAGAAATTACGATCTTTTTTAAAAAGTACACTATGCCATTTGAAACGTCGTTTTAATACTTGCACACATTAGAGCAAATTTTGAGTGTTCAATTTTCTATTTCTGCAAGATAGAAAATTCACAATACACTCAGAATATAAAACTTTTTCAGGAGTAGGTTGACAAAAGCCCGAGCCGGCAAAAATTATTATTTACGTATATTTCATGAAAGCATATAAAGAAGGTCCAAAATAAACAGAATCTTAAAAAATTGCGTAAACTATCTAACTTTGACACCTTGTATCTTAAAAGCAAGTCATATGATTCTACTGAAAAATGCATAGCTGTAATGAAAAAAGCAAAAATAACCACATATCCAAACTTCAGAAAATTTGAATGAAAGTCATTTTCTGTACTGATTGTGCGGGGTTTTTATTGAGAACGAATTATTTTTGCTTTATTGAGAAGCAAGAAAGGCCAAAGATCAACTCCAGACGTTCAAATTGTACCAACTGAAAAGGTTTTATACCCTAATTCACCATTCATTCATTTGCATGAACAACGTTTTCGCATCAGAATAAGATTGTGTTTCTGACGCAACAATAATTGAACTCTCCTAAAATGCGGAGTTAAACTATTCACTGTGAAATATCGGCAAGTTTTGGAGAGATAAATGATGTTATTATGGTGGGAAATAATCTGAAAGAAGTAGCTTTCACACTACATTGAGAAAGATAATTTGTCACAATTCACAAATACTCGAGCTGATAGCTTTATTCCACGAAAAAGCTTGGTAAAAAAGGTTTTTAAAGTTACCTACAGGGTTTAGAAACTTCAATATTTGAGGGTAGAGGACTGGTAAAATGTATCTAAGAAAAAAAATTTCAAGACAAAACGATTTTCAGTAATCGAATGATAAGCATGAGCACTTTAGGTGTCAATGAAGAGTTATTTTTCTCTTTTCTAAAATATAGGTATATGATGAATTTTTCGATCTGGTAATTAGTTTTTGTCGAACGGTAAACTTAAGATTTTTTGGTATAATAAGTTTGAAAATGATGTAAAATTCAGTAGCGGGAGGGGGGCAGGTGCTACAATCCTATATATAATATATTATTTTATAAATTTTTATGCTTTCAATGATTCGCTATTGATTCCACATCAATGAAATGGTACATGAATTGAACAGAACAGCAACGTAATGAGAATAGAGTATACACATAAGTATACACAACCAAACTTATATGGAATATTACCTCACTTGCCTCCCAGTATAATACCATCCCAAAACATCACACTGCGCCCTTGGTATGTTGGAATTTGTCTTGCTGCTCAAACACCAATTCTGGCTTCATCCGAAGAAAGAACATTTCGCCAATTCTCAATATTTCAATTTTGGTGCTCGATACAGCAATTAAGTCTGTTATTTTTTGTTGTCTGGTTAGCTCTGGAACTCTTAAGGGCCTTCTGCTGTATAAACCTCTTGAACGAAGTCTTTGCCGTATCGTTTCGACTGATACACTGATGCCTGTTGCTTCCAGAAATTGCCTTTGGAATATGGGGTGCGACGCACTAGGGTCTCTTTTTGCAATTTGGCACAAAAAGCGGTTTTGTTCTTCGGAAGTGATCTTCGTACGACTTCTTGTAGGCCTTTTTTGCAGAGATTGTAGCTCCACGTGTTGGGAGTAGGTTTTTAAAATCACCTCATGTGATACCCCCATTGTGACCGCTATATTCCTTTGTGTCACACTTCTTCAACGAGAGCAATTATTCGATCCCTCTGGCACATCGGACAATACAATGTAAGGCATTTTCAATTATGAGTATAGGTTAGATAAGTTATTATTATTATTAATGATTAATCAATTAATAATAATTGAGAAAAAACGACTGCTCTTTCATTTGCTGAAATACAAACGAATTTCACAAACCGTAAATATTCAAACATTTAGTCTAAAAACCCTCTCCGTTTGATATGGAAATAATACATTAATTGGAAATGTCACGGACCGTCGAATTTATCCTCTTTACAACTTTCTAAATTATATAAAGTTTTGTAATTCTACTTCAGAAAATTAGTATCATCGATTAAGGATGTTTAATAAAATGTAAATTTTTCATTCCGAAACAGTATGAAATACAGATTAGTTTCATGTCACTCAGATTGTCGTCATTATAAAATTTCTAGCAGAATTTCTTTTCTTGTTAAGGAAAAATAAAATTTTTCATGGACTTCAAATATATATACAGGGTGGCAACATAATAGTATGCCACCACTTGAGGGGGTAAATCTACGTGCAATTTTAGAAAAAAAGTTTGTATAAACATAGGTCCGCAAAAGCTTCGTTACGGAGCTACAGGGTGTTGAAATTTTCTAAAAAAATTGGTTTTTTTTCTTCGGAACTCCTGCAGTTTTTTAAATATTCTGCCAAAATTTGGATTGCAAGCTATTTCTTACAGCCTCCATCATTACACGTTCTTAATTTTAACTAGAATCTACAACGTGTTTTCTTTTCCGGAGCCATGTCTTCTTTTGCCCTTTCAAACTTTTCGTCATCTTCGTTTAATTTGGAAACTTTTTTGACACCTGTACTTTTTTCGTATCTCCAACCGTTTTCGAGTGAAAAGTTATAGAATTTGAATTGTTTGAATTGTATGTGATTCGCTAATTAAAAAAAATAAAACTCGATAGGTATGTCCAAAATTTTGAGAGCTCGTCTTCTGAGACATAACTTATACTTATTCAATATCAAACTAAAAAAAAGAACAATTAAAAACTAAATAAATTACTGGAAGTCTCCTCCGCCTGCAAGAATGCAGGCCTCTGTGCTTCGCATATTATCACGCACTCTTTGAAATATTCCTGAAGTATTTCTTATCCTGTGATAAGAAGTTATTATTCAATTTCTCAATTCTTCTACACTGTAGACTGGAGTGGTATAAACCTATCCCCATAAGAAAAAGTCTGAACTATTTAAGTCTAGGGACCTAGGAAGCCATGGTTCTGGCCCACCCTGACCTATCCATCGGTTGTTGAATGTATTATTCAAGAATTCCCTAGCTTCTCCATTAAAATCTGCTGGTGCCCCGTCATGTATGAACCACATTATGTTTCTCACCGAAAGTGGCACATCCTCGATTAATAAAGGTAAAATAATTGGTCGATGAAGCCTGAACTACGTGATATTCATAATGAATAATAAAATAAAACAAGTTACTTTATTGTAACTATCACTTATTTATTGATGTAAAGAATGAAAAAATTTTACATTGGTTGGACCGGCTCGGACATACGTCCATTATCAACAACAAGCTAATATAATATATATATATATATATATATATATATATATATATATATATATATATATATATATATAATTATAGATTAGAATGAGTCTCTGTACCATACTATTGTAAACTGCTAATTTCCCTGAATAGTAATATCTGTATGCGATGGCCATCGCATATAGATATTACTATTCACAGCTCATCTACACATCCTTATCCACATAAATTAGCAGCTTACAATAGTATGGTACATAGACTCATTAATATCCCTATTTCACATAAAAGAGATGAATATAATTAAACAAATAGCAGTCAATAACGGTTACAGTCCAACTATGATTGAGAACATGATTTCACGCAAAAAATTTCAAAAAGCAATCCAGGAAGTATTTCCAAGTATAAAAAGTTCTAACACATAACACAACAGCTCAACTTATATTGGTAATCCTAGTCTGAAATTAAAATCAATCCTCTAGCCTTATAATTTCAAAATAGCATTCCGAACTGATAATTCTTTAGGCCGACATATCAAAAACTGTAAATCTAAAATTGATAAAAGTAATGAATCCGGTGTTTATAAACTGTCTTGCGGGGATTGTAATAAAATTTGTATTGGTAGGACCTGCAGAAATTTCAAAGTTAGATTATTCGAGCACAAACGTAGTTTTAATTATCATAAATCAGATTCCCATTATTCTAATCACTTAATCGAAGAAAACCATAACTTTAATGATAATTTCAAAATTTTACACGATGAAAATAACAGACAAAAACTCAATCTATTGGTCAACAAAGAAAAGAATTCAGGTAGGTTACTTAATAGTCAAATAGATTTAAATCCTTCTCGTTTACGCAATATTTTCAATTCATAAAGTAAGCAACTCCGATGGGTTTTCCAACATACCTCATGTACCTATTGTAGTATTAAGTAGGAAATAAGAATAATATATAAGGAATAACTCTGTTCATTAATTTGTATCTATCTGATGAAGCCACAGTGTGGTGAAACCGGTCATAGTTTTGTTAATATAGTGAAAATCTAAATACTTTAGTTTTATTTCATTGAAAATATAGTTTCTATGATTTTGTATTAGAGCACGCACCAATTTATTGCCAGAACTTTGATATGCACTACCTTTCTACGATCTTCTCTGTCTTTTTTGCTGCTTGCGATTATTGCTGTCCTCGTTATAAATAAAATGTTTACACTATACGTCTAAAATTTGAAGTCAGTAACGTAGACGAATATGTGTTTTAGGTTCTCTTCGAAAATAAAATTGAATCAATTGAATACTGATGAATTTAAAACGATAATAATTTAACGAAAATATCTACATAGTTACGTTTACCAAAAATAATTATTTCATGAGGTCCATGCATACTCAACTTACGCTTAATTCTATACGTTGAAATATATATTAATGAAATAATGCTTATGATGTTTCAGATAACTCAATATTTTCAGTGAATTATGGAAATGAACTTTCTTTCATATCATTAGTAGACTCAAGCTAAATTTTCCACATGAGTTTAAATATTACCTAACAGAATGTTAATCAATGCTTAAAATGATTTCATGACTATAAAACATCTAGTTTCAAATTCAATTTCTTTTTACATTTTAAAATTATAAAAATCAAAACAACGCTTATTATTCTGATAAGATCATATATATTTTGAGCTGCAATATTTTCCTGAAATATTTGCAGTTTATCTTCTGATGACGTATCTTCATTACCTAAATTCACTCTAGCAAGATCTTTCATGACACCCATAATATGATCCAGTTCCCACATAACATTTTTTTCTTTAATGACGTGGTCTATACAATTTTTCCAGTTTTGGGATGTTATACTTTTTATTGCACTGTTTAAACGAAGTTTGACGTCAGCCATCTGATGATGTCTGGTTTACGTCATGAAGATGTTGGCTTTAATTCAATCTGTTGCGAATGGTAGCTTGCGTATTATTCCTAGTGGAATCAAATCCAACAACTGTTCAAAATATCCTTCCAAAACATCCGCATTCATATCCTCATTATATTCTTCAGTACTTTTACTTGAAATTTTACTGAAATCTTTCTGACAATCCTTGGAGAAAGGCTTGTCGACAATGATTTATGTTTTCCAAGTTTTCTGAACCGTGTACCTTTCATTGACCCAAGTTTCTTTATCTATGAGAACTGACTTCCTGTTGTGTTTTTCCCATGAGAAATCAATTGTGGACTGTCCAATTCCGGTCATCTCAGAACACATTTTGACATTTCAATCAATTAAAGGTAAATGGCCTTGATGCCTTAAAGCGTCGTATATATTCAACATATTTAATTTTACACTTTGGGAAAGTGGTATATTTTTAGCACGTTTAACAGGAGTAAAATTAAAAACTTTTCCATTATTTGAGAAATAAACAAAACTCTTTCACCAACTACTAAATGATGCATACAAATGATAAATTAAAGCCTATGATCATCCTGTCACCTAAAGATTTATTACTATAAGGCTTTACCAAATCGACTATAGGATATTGATGAGTCTAAACTCTTTGTTCGAAAACAACGAACTATCAACCATCTGATGAAGTGTATATGTAGTTTCTTTTTCTTTTATTTATTTTTGTTTTCACAGAAGATTACTTCAATTGTTTCATAGAACATTTTTTATGTTGTTTCTTTTGTTTTTTATTTGTGTTTTATTTGAGAATAAATATTTCATTTTTATTCAAATTTTTGTTTTTTTATGTGCACTTCCTAGGAATAGGTGAACCTGTTATACCACATGAGTGGGCGCCTGGGAAGAATTGAAGTGTCTGTTTACTCGCTTCTTGAAGAGTGCCAAATTATAGGATGTTGGAAAGATGTTGGACGGAAGCGAGTTCCACAGATCACCGGCTCTGTAAACAAAGGAATTCTTATAGAGAGAGGTTCGAAGGGTCGCTAAATGTGCAGCCATATGATGAGAACTGCTTGCCAGGCTAGTGTTGCGGCAAAACATAAGTTTTCCCGGAACATGGTCTTTCAGCTCCTAGGAGCATCTTTCGTGGAAGTATCTGTAAAACAGACAAAGATCAGCAACTTGTCTTCTGAGAGCCAGCGGTTGGAGATCGCGGGTGATCTCCGGATGGTCGATGAGGCGCACAGCTCGTTTTTGCACACTATACAATATCTGCAACGAATGTTTGGTCGCAGATCCTCATACATGGCAACCATAATCCAAAGCAGATCAAATCTGCGCCTTATATAAAAGCAACAGCTGAGACGACGTGAAAAACGCTTGGCCCTGAAAAGAAAACTAAGTTTAACTGATGCACACTTAGCTAATACTGATACATGTTCATGCCAGCAAAAACCGGAGTTGGCCGTTATTTCGAGAAGGTACATCGAATCTTTGGATGCAATTTTCTGGCCTTGCATCGATAGAGGAGGTTCTCCATTGGGGACCTTTCTAGAAAACGTAGTTACTTGCGTCTTGCTCGCATTGAATCTCACCAGGTTCATCTGACCCCACTTCAATATATCTGTAAGTCAGCGTTTAAGTTATTGATTTGTTGACATCTCTGATGCTGAGATTCCGCAACTATAATCGGCCGCAGACTACTGAAAATCGGAATCAGGGTACAATCGTCTGCAAAACCAAAGATCTTGTTCTGTGTAGATGACAGAAGATCATTTATCTGCAACAGAAACAAGGTTGGCGAAAGAATGGGTCCCTGAGGTACTCCTGACTGTAACTGGAAACAACCAGATGTTATACCGTCGACCACAACATGTATTGATCTATTTGAAATAAAGGTACTTATCCTACCCCGCAATTTTTCGGGAAGCCCATATGCAGCAAGTTTATTCAACAAGGCTGTGTGCCAAACCCTACCGAAGGCTTTAGAGATGTCAAGAGCTATTGTTCTAGATTCTCCCTGCTTTTCCATCGTTGATGTACAAACATGACTGACGTAGGCGATCAGATCTCCTGTCGATCTTTGCCTACGAAAACCACTCTGACGGTCGTTAATAATTCCCTGCAACTCAAGATATTTGACGATTTCATCGTTCATGACTCTCTCCATCACTTGGGACATGATGGAAAGAAATGCAACAGGGTGGTAGTTTTGGGGTAAGGACCAGGTATTAGTGTTTCCTCAAACATTTTCATGAATTCGTTTCAAATTCTTATGCCGCATTTCATTTAAATATTTCCCGACCGAATATTCAGTATAATCAAAACCTTTACTCTCGCTCTTATTGAATGTAAAAGGAAGTTCAATGTTTCATTGCGATTATGTTCAGATTCGAGCTTTAAGGTTCTTCATTTCAAGAAGCTTGAATCTTCAAACTTTCGTGAAAAAAAGCTTGACTTGACTTGAATTCTGAAAACAAAGCTTGACTTGATTTCAGGTCAAGTCAAGCAGCTTGATTTTTAAGACAAGGCGTGAATCCTTATCCTGAACATCACAGAAAGAGAAAGTCCTCACCAAAAGTCTGGGACAAAAATATTGTTTTATTTGAAAGCTGACAAGTGCAACAAGGTTGTTTTTTGAATTAAGAGAGTATTTCAATATATTAAATGATTTGGTGAAGTCTGGACCTTCTAAGATCACCCAAAGAATCCCTTGCCAAAACTAATTGCTGAAGTGAATAAATTCTCAAATTATATAACAACCATATTACTGATAATATATGATAAGTAATCCCACCTTGTCGAAGTTGTATAACCTTCCAGAATCTATAAAAGGCAATGAAACTCCCAACGCATTTTTCGAGTTCTTCTGGTAATAATTTTTTTTTAAATTTATAAATAAGATCGAAGATGTTCAGTTACAGGAAGGAGAAATTTTGGCCTAGTTTAATTTTATTGCATTATATCCAAGCACACCTGTACCAGACGCTCCAAACGATTCGTAAGAATGGCCTAATATAAACAAAGCGAAATCACAACCTTGAGCAATTGTCTCTTATTGCCAACATATTCAAAATGAATTTTCAACAACAATTATTAAAAATTTTGGAATAACTTCCTAGAGTGTGCTACAGGTATGTCGATGATCTATTTGTTGTTTTTGATACCAAGAAAGCGAACTTGGAAATTTTCCTTGAGAAATTAAATGAATATCAACATAAAGAAAAATTCTTTGAATACCATGAATTCAACTCGAATACAATTTTGCTATAACGCGGGTCATAAAGGAACAGATTGGTTGGCTGAGTTTGGTACCTTGATATCATCGCAAATATCTAAAATTCCATAGACTGATCTTCAAAAATTTAAAACTAACCCTATTTTTTATTTTATTTTATTTAACAGGAACCTCAACAGGTGATCCCAATTATTGGGGTTCTCTAATTAGAAACAATAAAAATACAAATTTTAACGAGTTGTCCTCGAAAACATGTTAACACTATTCAAGCTTATAAATGAAAGGAAAAAGAAAATTAAAATTCTCCACATGAAACACTACTAAGTCTATGAAATTCGGTACATAACATAACCTAATTGTAATTTCTCAAGTAAGTAAATGAAGTTTTTTTGAAATTGTAAAGGCTCACTGAAAACAAGTCTATATTATTCAGGTGGAAATTGGCAAAACGCATTATTCTCAGAAACACAGAGTTATGTAAAGGATAGTTCGAGCTTTTGGAACATAGAAAAGTGAAATTCGACGATTATTATACTGGGGAACGTTGAAAAGAAAAAAATTAATGAGAGGATATTTGAAATGACAGTTCATAGACCAGTACAAAAATATTCCATCGAAAAGCATCCTTCTATGCTCTAGACCCAAGATATTAAGGTTTTTTAAAGATACATTATGATCACTTGCCGGTCCACATCGATTGAATCTAAAGTTAAGGTTCTTGACAAACTTTCTCTGTACTTGCTCCATTCTATCTATATAAATATAAAAATGGGAAGACCAAATGTGGTTTGCATACTCCAAGTTGCTTCTTACTAGTGTGAAATACAATTTTTAAGTAAATTCTCGCTTTTGAAGTTCTTCGTTATCCTAAACACGAAACCGAGCATTTTGAAAGCTTTAGATACCACATAATCAACGTGAACAGAGAATGAGAGTTTTTCATCAAGCATTATGCCAAGATCTTTAATGTAATTTGTTCTTGCTATATCTAAGCCTTCAAGAGTGAATGTTTTTCGTATGCTGTTAGTATTCTTGGTAAAAGTGATATGCTGACATTTGTCAATATTAAGTTTGAAATATCTGGAGGTGCAGAACGTAAACAATCGATTTAAGTCACTTTGAAATGCATCTATACCAGAAAAAGATTCCACACGCTGTATATTTTGAGATCGTCGGCATATAACTCGTGATCGGTATTCAAAAAGCACTCAGAGATATCATTTTGACACCCCGGCGGTACTCCAGAAGTAACGTTGAAGACGATTTAAGAAATTCCATTCACCACTAAAAATTGCAACCTGTTATTTAAATATGAATCCATCCATTTCGTGAGCGATTCGACGAAACCTAAGTCAGACAGTATCTGTACTAATGTATCGTGATGCACCTTATCAAAACCCTTCGCCATATCAGTGTATATAGCGTCCACTTGAACGCCTTCATCAAAGCACTTTGATAAAAAATTGACATATGGGGCTTGGTTCGTCAACGGTGATCTTCCCCTAAAGAAGCCATGCTGATGTTTAGACAGTTTAGTACTACAGAGGTGAAAAAGTCGTTTCGTCAAAAGTGATTCAGCCAAAATGGAAATAGGTCTGTAATTGCTTATTAAACATTTTTTACCATTTTTGAAGACAGGAACGATTTTTGCTAGTTTCCATTTATCCGAAAATATGCCTAGTTGCAGTGATTTGTTAAAAATAATTTGAAGAGGAATTGACAGTGATTGTCCACATGATTTTATAAAAATTGGGGGAATTGTGTCAAGACCTGCGCCTTTGGATGGATTCAGTTTGGAGATTTCTTTCACAGTATCAGTTACCTCCACACGATTCATTGAGATAGATGCAAATGAATTGGGCTTTTTTTCATAAATTACTGGTTTCGTTAGATCTTCAAGAACACTGGAGAAGTATTCCCCGAAGGCATTAGCAATCCTTCAAATTTGCTATCTCCCAAAAGCATCGCAGGGGGTATATTCTCACTATTTCTACATTCTGAAACGTATGACCAGAATAATTTAGGGTTATCTATAATGCTGTTTTCAACCGATGAAATATAATCATCACGATATTTTTGAATTGCGATTTTACACTCTTTTCGTAGTTGAACAAAATTTTCGTAGTCAAATTGATTTAGGAATTTCTCAAATCGTGAGTGCACCTACTAAATTCAATATTCTTCAGGCAAGCCTTATTAAGGGAAAACCATACTTTATGTCGTTTTGTGGGGATAACACATCCCCTGGCTCGTTAGACTCGGAGTAGATAGGGACATTATTGTGGCATTAAACCAGCTCAGATCGGATCACTATAATCTCCAAGCGTCGCTGTACCGAGTCAACATTGTTACCTATCCAATTTGTAATTGCCAGAAAACAAAGAAACAATCGATCATATTCTTTGACAATGTAAGTTGTTAGATCAACTCAGGAAAGAGTTTTATTATAAGCTATGGAAACCAGGCTTTAATAACCTATGAAGGTTAACACTTTCATCAGTAAACCAAATATTCAGGTTTGCGTCGCTTTGATGTAGTTTCATGGAAAATGTAATAAAGGAAAAATATAACTGCTAAAAAGGGGGAAAAAGTTTTTGAAAGAAGTTATAGCACTGTAGAGATTTTTTTTGATTTACTTAATATGTATATTCTAGTTAGGTCATCAAACAATGTAATATAATATGTAATTAGCTGTGAGCCGAATAAACCTTAAATGGTTTGAAGGCAATAATAAAAAGAACATTAGATTAAATGCACATATACTTTATATGTGAATGAAAAGATGACCGGTTGGTTTTCTTGGATCAGAATTTGTTGTTTACAGAAAGAGCACAGTCACAAGTAGTCAAGAACAAAAAATAGCTAGTTTACATTCCCTAGTTCACAGATTAATTAATTTTTCCCTAAATCAAGAAAGGTTCCAGAAAGGAAAAGTTCTCATTAGGAATGTAGCTACTTTGAATGGTCATAAAGATAGTTCAATCGATAAGTTAATGAATAGACAGAAATGTAAGAAAAAATAGTTAAATGTCACTCATCTTTAACCTGAAGTACAAAAATTTAAATTCGTCCCTTTACCTTTCGATCTGCGATACATCAGAGGATTAGAAAAAATATTCAAAAATATCAACACAAAACTGGCCTACCAATTAAATTTAACCTTGAAAACCTACTCGGAAACCCAACTCACTTTCAACAGAACATGAGTTCATATTAAACTGAATTGCTATTTCAGTAGCTAATTCCTCAATGTTTTTACATGAAAAAGGATAAGTCATAAATGATGCTATATTTGCCCGTTTACTGCAATCATAAAAACACATTTCGAATTGTCCCAAAATATTTGATAATTTAGCCTCATACGTATCATAATTCAACTGAGGAATCCATGCTTTCACGGACGAAAAATTTTTCAGATCCTTTCTTTTCAGTTGATCTATCATAAGTTGCAATCTACTTTTGAATGCGTTTACTGCGCTAATCATCTCAATAATAGTTTTTCCTTTACCTTGAAGCTCCAAGTTAATGGTGTTTAAGTGCATTGTGATGTCAGTCAAAAATGACAAATCAGTCAGCCATTTTTCGTTTTTCAGCATCTGAGTGTCTAGGAGTTTTCCGCGACTCAACCACCTGACGTCCGTGTGAAGAACTAAATCAGTGTGTTAGCTGACTACGTATCTTCCAATTGCAACTTAAAGAGCCGCCGTTGCAAGCTACGTTCGCGGATGGAATTCACAATTTTTGTTGCAATGGCCATAATTTCCTTTATGTCCAAATCTTTTGAACAAAAAACTTGTTGATGTATAATGCGATAGAATGAACAAAATTAAGGGAAATCTTCTTTAGCTCGACACAATGCCACAACACCGTTTTCGTTTCCAGTCATTGCTGGTACTCCATCGGTTGTAAGGAACACTAATTTATATATTGGTAGCTTGTAGTTTTTTATAAAATTGAAGAAAACGTTATATATATATTTTCGCCACGGGTCTTTTCCTTCAGAGGAATGATTGTCAAAAATTCTTCCTCAGCCAACATGTCATTGAATATATTCCGAATAGAAATACATAGCTGGGCAGTGTCTGTCATATCGGTGGATTCGTCGAACTGTAAAAAAAAAGTATGTACATTTCATGATGTCATATTTTAGTTTATCTGCCATGTCCTGATTCATGACTTCAATACGCCTTGTGACAGTCGGACGAGATGACTGAAGTTCTCTAAGAGTAGACATCATTTATGTTTTATTTTCAAAATCTCCTAATTAAGTCTCACCAACTTCAATAAATGCTTGACAACCGATTAATCCTCGTTTCTTGTGTTTCGCCAATATATGAGGTATTTTAAACGACACGATCGTAGCAGATTTTGATTGTTAGGCTGGTCTTGTGAACATGGTTTGTTCTTTTTTCAAACAAGATATCAAATCACGTACTTTTCGTTTTCTTAATTCACTCTGTGGCGGAAAATCCTTTTCATAGTTTTTATGAACCGTTTTGTGACGCCTCTCTAAGTTACCACGCTTAGCTATTGTAACTGACGTACGACAGATAAGACAAATGCACTTATCTTTCACCATACAAAAGAAAAATTCTTTCTCCCAATCGTTATTACAATGATACGTTTTAGATTTCTTTGCTGCACTCATTTTGTCAATTTAATAATAAACTTTTTTCTTCTCAAGATCTACACAAAAAGCATTCGCGATCGATCGATTGAGCACCCCAGGTCTAGAGGATCGATTTCCTATTAACGCTGCCCATAAATTGATACAGAGGATTCTGAAAAAGAGAACGCCTAACCATCCGAGGATTTGTATTTGCATAATAGGTATCGTAAATGTAGAAAACACATTCTCTCATAAAAGTGGCCTCATCTTCACCATATATTTTTGAGAAATATTGCCGTTTAGTTCGTTATCTGTGAAAAAATAAGCCTGTTGTCACCAAATGAATATTCCAGTATTCTCAAAAATTGTTTTTTATTGTGGTTGATTTTAGTTGCAGGATCTCCATGATCTGGTAGAAAGAAATGTATTTATCATAGAATTGGAAATAAAACTGCTCCTTCCAAACTTCTACTAAGAGCCAATGCCGCATAAATAAGTGATACATTTTGCCAAATATTAAAGTTGAATAAAATAAACACAATATCTACGAATAACAAAAATCTGCGTTCACTCTTAGTCAATGACAATGATCAAATTGATAGAGGTAAGAAAAGCGGTGTATATAAACTTTGTATCGACGTAGTATTGCCTACAAGCTACAATTCAGAATGACTCCAATTCCTGCTGGCGCAACATTTATATCGGCGTGAACGAAAGTCTCTAATGTTCCGCCAAACGCGCCGCCTGCGGCTTTTCTTCGACAAGTACCGCGCGTTGCTCTGATAAAATCGCCTTTTGGCGCTAGCAGAGTATTTTTCTATTACGTAATAAATTTTTGTAGTTCAGTTACTGACTTATTAAAAATTTTTTCTTTCTCGAGATTTATTCAAAAAGCACTTGCCATCGACCGTTTGAGCACTCCTGCTTAGTAACGTTTTTGCAGAGTTTATTTTCAAGATGAGAAAAATTAAGGATTTCTTTCTAATGAATATTTCCAGAATTAAAACTTTGTTGTAGCACACCAAACGATCGCAGAGACAAATTATATAAATAATTATATTATAAGATTATAACCTGTGCATCAGTCGATCTAATGAAAAAAAAACTCGATGCAAATATCGCGTTGAAACCAAAACGTGTGAACAAGTGCAACCGAAAAAAAAATTACCACATCAATTCACATTGAGAAAAATAAGGGATATTTGTGTTGATAACAGAAAAACCTCACGTAAACTCCTAACAAAGTTGATCAAAGAAACTGGCATTAACATTTCTGTAGTAGTAGTAGTTTTTGTTGGAATATCAAATAGAGGTTAAATTTAATTTTTAATTAACTGTTTTTAAAAGCTAGACTGTGTCATTTCTAATTTTGGTGCTGAAATTTGTTCTTTTCACAGGTTTGATCTATCTTCGAATGAGTCAACTGGGCAAATTTCGATTGAGAAGTTTGAGTTAGTCAATTTATACTCGATGAGTGGCGAACGGGATCCCTAAAATTTATTTTTTCGTAAATATTCCAAAATGTTTTCATAATTGAATTGGAAAATAATATCAAAATATTCATTGAAAATATATGTATATTTCTTGAATAACACACAAAACAATGCTGATGTAGACATTAGTGAACATCATAAATGAGGTAATTATTTGCGAATGATACCTTGTTGAATTCTTCATGAACAATATAAGTCGGCTACGACATTTATATTAGTGTGTTCTAACCCGAGAGAGTAATGAAACTTCTACAAGGCCAATTTGAACCGCCCTAAAACCCAGTTTCCCAAATGTATCGCTTCCCCCATTCCATTTATAGCAACCTCTTTAATCAAGGGAAATGCACGTATAACATCCTACTTGCCCCAGCTAATAATTTCGGTAGGCTCGTCAATCTGTGTAGGAGATTCATGTTCCAACAAGTATTTAAATTAAGAAGAGTGATAGAGATCCTTTCAGAGTTTCTAATGAACATTTTTCGGCCTTGAAAAAATTTATACCTGAACCAGATAAAAATATATTCGGTACTTTCCACAGTTTTAAAAACACAACCAGTTTCGACCTCCAGGTCATTTTTATGTGGCTAATCTATTTGATGCTACGAGGGATGTCTTTTAAGTTATTCATATATAGGGATAGAATGAAACGATTGCGAGCTTTAAAAGACTTTATTGTTTTTCGAAGTATTATCCGCGAAGATTAATACATGCCTTTATTCGTTCGAACCAATTCTGCAAGTAGCTATTCCAATCGTTTGCTGCTATATTCAAAATGGTCTTAAGGAGAGGATCAACAGCTTCTTCTGAGGACTGTTGATTTTGGGAAAACTAAATAAATCGTTGGGACGTAGGTCCAGACTGTACACAGGATAATGTAACAATTCCATGTTGTCTTGCGTTAAATATTCGATTGTTTTCTGGGCTGTGTGCGAACTTGCGTTGTCTTGCTGAAGGATGATTTGCCGTTTGGAGTTAGTTTCTCGAAGCTTACTAACGATCAGCGTTAAACAAATGGTTGTGTACCTCTTGACATTAACAGTTCTTTGATCTTGAAAAGAAATTGTTGCTACGTAATGTGTTTTTGAAACGAACGTACTACCCTATTTTCGGAGACACTTTGGCCACGTATGCCTTTTGTCATTTTTCGTCAGTTTTTCTTCTTCTTCGATCTAACCAAACAGAAGATTGGCGCTTATTTTCTGGCTTGTATGAATAAATCCAAGACTCATCACTATTGACAATGTTGTAAACGCTTTTAGACTTTCCAAAGTAAAAATGGTCGAGAGTTTTCTGACTCTAATTCACCATAGCAGCTTTCTGTTCTTCGGTCAACGGATTCGATATCTAATTTTTCCTCACACAATTTTCGTGAAAAATTTTATGTATTGAGGTTTTTGAAATCCGCAATGATGCCTCAATCTTTCGATTCGTTGCATGCTGAGTCTTTTGATTAATCTTTCTCGCAGACCTCAAATTTTCTTGAGTGGCCACTCCTTTTGGTGCATTTGGATTATCGCTAAACTTAACACTTTTGCGTATAAATTCTTCAATGCCGAAAACAAAAACCAACTCGTCGAGACATGATTGTCTTTGGATATTGTAAAACATAATTGCACAAAAATGCACTGGGTTTGTAACAAAAATAGGTTTGCTGGTTAGGCCCAGAGAAAAATGAGCAATAAGACTCTAGTTCAATAATTGGCACTGAAATCTTGGAAGAAGAAAAGTCAAGGTAGTTCTACTTAGATATTCAATTACATATTGCTATATATATATATATATATATATATATATATATATATATATATATATATATATATATATATATATATATATATGATTCGAATTTATAGAAATCTTTCGGTTTTTGTTAGGGTGTATTGTATATAATGTATTCTCAAGAAAACAAAATAATATTCGACTTCTCCAAAGCACCTATTATAAAAAAAAATTTGAAATTTGAAAATGACGAAAGTTGGTGAAACACAAAAAAAATCCCGAACTAATATTTTCGAAACGATATGGAAACACTCATATTTTTCAGTACCCAGAAGGTCCATCTCTGTTATTAATGACACTTTGGCATCGTCGCGGCATGCTCAGTATTAAATTGTCTATTACATTTTGGCCTAAGTCATTCCAAGCCCCCTGAACTGCTAATCGAAGCTCCTGTTCATGATGGAAGACGTTTTGACGCAGGAGATTTCTTTTTAGGGTGTCCCACACATGCTCGATGGGTTTCAGATCTGGGGAGCAGGACGGCCACGGTAGAAGTTCGATATCATTCTCTTCAAGACCGTTCAAGACAACTCTTGCACGATGAGGAGGGGCATTATTTTGTTGGAAGAGTAGATTTTGACCCATTGTTTGGAGATACGGCACCACTACAGGAAAAACTATCTCATTTGCATAAGAATTTCCCCATTAGGTTGTTCTGTATGAAAACGAGGTCAGTTCTTCCACCAAGGCGTAAACTTCCCCAAAACATCACTGATCCGTCTCCCTGTCTAACAACTTCTCGAGCATGCTGGAGACGGTTTTGCTTTCCAGGTTCCCTCCATATTCGAATTCTTCCCGAATCGGGATAATAACTAAATCTAGATTCATCACCTCTCTTGATCCCAGTTTACGTGTTCTTGGCACCAAGCTAAACGAGCAGCGCGATTTCCATGCGTCAGTTGTGGAACTCTTAAAGGACGTCTGGAGTGGAGTTGACCTTCGTGCAGTCGATTTTTCACAGTTTGGTCGGAAATTTGTACATTATGAACTCGTGATAGCTCTTGAGCTAATTGAGATGCTGTGGTAGTACGATCTCTTCTGGCTTGTAAAACCAAGAATCGGTCTTGGGCGACTGTAGTAATCCTGAAACGACCTGTATGGCGTTCTTCTACGCTACCTGTTTAATTGAAACGCGACCATGAACGGTTTATGACACTTGGGCTACTTCCCAGAACCCTGGATACTTCCCGTTGTGAGCTCCCAGCTTGGAGCATGCCAACGGCTCGTAACATCTCTTATCTAGTCAAATGTCGTCTTTCCATGGTCGAATCGCAAAACTTGAATCTTTTATTTGTGCTCACAACAGAAACAAAGTGCCAACTAACTGATTTCAAACACTGAATACATGAAATGATTATAAAGCAGCGTCGCATCTGCTGCATTTTTAGTTTAAAAAAAAAAACTGAAATCTGTTGCGGCACTCTACATAATTTGGTGAGAAATTGATGCAGGTGTTCATTTCCTAAAAAAAATCATCCATATTGATCGTTCTGGATACGATATATCGATATTCAGAAGTGTTCCTGGACTTTTTGAGGTGTTTGAATATATATATATATATATATATATATATATATATATATATATATATATATATATATATATATATATATATATATATATATATAGTCAATATTACTTATCTTGGTGAAAAAGATGAGGTAGAGGTCATCTATGTTATAGTTCCCAATCTCTTAGGGAGTTCAAATTCCAAAAAGTTCTTGTATTTTATTTCATCTGGATTTCTGGAATCCAGATAGAAGTTATATCTCAATCTCTGAGCTCCACCTACGACTTTCCATCTACGACTCTCCACCTAGGGCCTATATTTTCGATATAGGTCACTACATAATATTTAAGATAACGATATATCTCTAATTTTCACTACAGAATTTTGATATAATTTAATTGTTTCAAATACAATTACAGAGGATTTTCAAGAACTAATTAGATTGAAGCTTTGCGGCAGAAAGAAAGTACCGGGGAAGGTTCGGAAGCCAGTAAGACATATCATTTGATAGCCGGATTATGCGCATGAGACTGTAAGCCAGTGGCGTGACACCGATGGAGCGTTAACTGGAATCAGGTGTTTCAATTCAAATTGTTGTGACGTGATTTTAGCACGATACAGGTTTATTTCAAGTTTTTAGGTTATTTGTCAACATTGATGGCTTGTTGTGGCTAAAACACAGCTCGCATAAAACTGACATTTTGGATTTATAGTAACAAATCATAGGGGTTCTTATTTAGTACTGACAGTTGATTGATGTTGTCCTCTATGCGCCAGCATGTAAAACATAAAAAAGATCCCTCGTATACACCTAAGTTAATGTTGATTATATGCGAGGTATTGGTGTCTAGCTAGCTGTTAAGTGTGATATTATTTGGGTTTTTACAGAGTTTTTTGATTTGCAAACACTTCAACAGATTAATTTTCTTTCTTTTGTTGCAGTTATGAAGAATTTTGCGGTTGCCTAAAGTTATTGTATGTTTTATGTCGAGCTGTTACTTTTTTGCCTAACATAAGTAACTAGACTCTCGTTAAATACTTTTGTTTTGAGTTTGCGTGTATATTGTTTTACGTTGTATAATAGTTTGCTCCGTTTGGCTCAGATAAAGAAAGAGGTGGTTATGTTAAAATTTGAAAACTAGTTATTTATGGTGTTGGGTCAGCGTAGTTGAGGTGGTGTATCTTTTTTTGGATGCATCTTTAATTGAATATAATAATTCTTTCTCTTCATGTTGGGTATTTATAACTACCACCATTAAGAGCTAGCTAGAAATCAATCGCTTTTCCCTATTCAACATTGATTTAGGTGAATAACATCTGTTTGAATAGTTTACAGCACGTTAGTCACTTAAAAAATGACCTGACTGTCGAAACAGTTCATGTTTTGGAAGAATGAAACTGTGGAAACTACAATATATTTCCATTTCATTCAGCTGAAAATGGATTTCCATAAAATAAAAAGATCATCAACTTCATTTCAGATGTAGTTATCAGTTCAGAATCTGCTGAAATGAGGTAGCATGATGATTCCGCGACTCTCATCAACTATTGAATCCGGCTCCATCTACTTAGAGTGTCGAAAAATCTGGTCAAGTGAATATTTGTATCGTTTTAATTTCATTCATTCGAGTCCTTTTGCCTTTTAGAGCAAGCCGCCACTGTATTTAGGAGTACGACCTATTGGTTCAGTAAAAAACGATTTATTTCCAACAAGCTGTTGTTGACATTAATTTAATTTGCTAGTGACTATTACTCGATTTGATGGGAAAATGCGGAGGAACGTGATGAAAAAAGTTTTTCGTTGTGCGGTCGTATCCCAACATATAAAGGTACAAAAATCGATAGGACATAAAATATGCTTCAATTAATATTGGATCTAACCTCACTTTCTTTAAATCAGTTGAGAGCATATCATCAAGGAATAATTATTAGGGTTTCAAAGAATATTTTCGGTTAGTTGAAGGAAAATTTCATAAAATAATGTCGTGTCATTAATTAGAATTAATTGAAAGCAGGTAGATGAAATGGATGGATTTCAAATATTTTTAATTCATCTAAATAATATGAAAATGTATCTGTAGTGTATTAATTGATAGTTATAATTGATGGTTACAGAAATATGTGGAGGGTTCCTAAAGATATATGAAATAGTTTAAGACGTATAATGAAATTAGAGCATGGGGAAATAGTAGGCACAAAGCTTGAAATGAGTTGTCTCTCGAAAGGTCAATACAAAATTATTGAACTGTAAGAAAGCCATGGGTCTGTATGAAATTTCTCGAGTTGTAAGGTATTATCAGTGATTGACAATACGGTTCTGTAGACAACAATCAACTGGTGACCTGCTTACATACACTACGAATTTGTGGACATCAAAAGCATGGTGAATCAAGTGCCATTGCTCTTGGTAACTCAAAGGCCTTCGACGGGGTTTGATGAATAAACTTATCGCATATGGACTTCCCGAAAAATTACGTGGTTGGAATAGTAGCTTTCTCTTCAGTAGATCGATATAGGTGAAAGTTGATGGTTATTAGTAGTACCCCAGCGCTCCATACTCTTCCCTACTCTTCTTCTGTCGCAGATTATTGAGCTGCTTTAGTCCCACCGAGAATAAAATGTTTGGGTTTGCCGTTCACACCATCCTGATTTCCTCAATTTCTATTATGTGCCCTATAACTGCTGAGAAGTCACATATCACTGAATTCAGACTTTTCAGAGTGAGACCGAATGAACTCGGTCAATTTTAACCCGAACAAGACGCAACCAATAACATTCTCCAGACAATCCACTGGTGGGGAACCTTCTTTAATCATTCAAAAACATCGCATTTCCTCAGAAATTAATAAGTATCTACTCTCTGCATCACAGTCAACAACAACAGGAGTTTGCTAGCATGACCATGTGGCAGCTATTACCAAATCTGCTTGTGCTATTTTTTTCTTTTCAGGGTTAATCAGTACTTTAACGCCATCACAAATGATTATTTTATACAAGGCACAGGTGCGACATGGCCTGGCATATTGTTCTAATGTGTGGGTTCCGCACCCAAGTATTCATTACATCTATAGAATAGTGTCCAGAAGAGAGAATTGCGTCTCATAGACCACCTGAAAATCACGGCTGATCTGCAGCGTCTAGCTCAAAGGCGGCAGGTTGCCGATCTATCTCTTTTTCACAGATACTTCCATAGTAAATGCTCTGAAAAACTGAAAGGCTTTGTTCCGGAAAGAATCCAGTTCCAAATAATAACCGCGCTTGTGGAAATCTCTTATCAGCGGACGGCCCAACTAGCAACGCTACGTACCTTGTTTACAAGGCTATTGGGCTGTAAAATTCACTTCCACCGAACATTTTTCCGATAACTTACAATTTGACTCTTTTCGAGAAGCGAGTGAACACACACATTAAATCATCTTGGGCTGTCACATGTTGAGAATAATAAAACGAATTGCACAGTCACTGTTCAACTATAGAAAAGAGAATTACTCACTGCGTAGCTCGCACGTTAGATTTCTGCGAGATTTTTCAAGCCTCCAGGGTACTAAGCTGGTAAGATTCCAAGTCGGCATTGGATTACTTTAAGTGTAATGATTAATATTTAAAAAGAAATCTGTTAGTGCTCACTTGAATAGTAACGTATCAGCACAGTATTTCTAGTCTGTGATCCTCGAATTTTTGTGAGGGTCGAATTTCTATCTGTTTTCCTCTTCATCTCGCTCATTTTACATCCCCTTGGTTTGTCCTGGGGTCCTACTGGTTGGTTATCCTCCTTCTTTTATGTTGTGGTGCATCTATGCTGGCCTGTTGTTTCCTCTTCCATTGTACTAGGGATGTCTTCTTTTCTGTTATCCTCGGTTGTAGTTCCATTATTTGGTTGATATCCTGGTTTTCGTGGTCTTCCATTTGGTCGGTTGTCTTCATCGTTAGTCGTGTAATGATTTCTTCCAGTGCATAGACTTCCATTTCCTTCCTGAGTTGGTCGTTGCTTATGTACCACGGGGCGTTTGTTGCTGTCCTGACGATCTTGTTGAGTGCTGCTTATAGTTTCCTCTTCCCGAATCTGTCCCTCTTGTAGTTCAGTTAGTCTTCCAGAATTACGCTGAGATATTTTGCTTCCTTCTTCCATTCGATTTGTTGTCCTTCTATAGTGATTTCCTTTGGTTTTTCCGGATCTCTCCTCTTCTTGTGGTCGATGTACATTGCTACCGTCTTCTTCGGGTTGACCTTGACCTTCCATCCTTTAAAATAATTGGTTAGTTGGTCAATATCTTCTTGTAGCCATTTCCTCACTTCTGACTTGTTCCTGTGGGATGCGTATATTGCCGTGTCGTCTGCGAACTGCGCAATCTTCGAGTGTTTCATCTTCGGTATGTTTTCGATGTATATGTTGAATAGTAGTGTTCCTAGTACTGATCCTTGGGATACGCCAGGTCCTATCCTCTTCGCTGTTGACTCGTGGTCCTGTATCCTGGTTATGAATCTTTTGTTTTGTAGATACGACATCGTGGCGTTGTTAAGCTTCCCTGGGTATCCTGTGGTCTTCATCTTGTAGATTAGTCCTTCGTGCCAAACTTTGTCGAATGCTTTGTCAATATCCAAAAATGCTGCTCCTATCGGTGTTTATATGTTTTGTTTGTCCTTGATGTCCTCCGTTATTCTAGCTAGTTGGTGTGTTGTCGAATGTCGTCCTCTAAATCAAAATTGGAGCTCCGGGAGTATTCCTTTTTCTTCGGCGAACGCTTTTAGTCGGGTGTAGATCATCCTCTCGATGATCTTGCTCATTGCTGGTAGTAGGCTTATCGGTCGGTAGCTGCTGTCCTTGGTTCCTGGATTCGGTATCAAGATGGTCTCCGCTGTTTTCCATATGTCTGGGTAGTGCTCTGTTTTCATTATTGCTCGAGCACAGTATTTCTAGGCTGTTGCATGCATATTTATGTATGGCCGCTGACCCTTTCTACTCAGGACTTACGGAGGAACCTGATGGCGAGCGTTAGAAATGTATCGAGCCTCTCGTGGCGGGTGGTATCATTTAGCTTGGTGGCAATTTCGTGGTTATCGTTGAGGCGTGAGGCTTACCGTAGGGTGGTGTTGTCTTGGAGTTGAGGAGCGGGTTGTTACAAATAGTTTTATTCGCGAACTCATTTTAGAAATTCACTATTCTTAACTATGATATATAAAACTTAAGTTTCATTCTGAAAAAATGCAAAGAAATTTTTTTTTTTACTACACAAAGGAATATTTCAAACAAAGATATATATAAGTGAAAATGATTTATTCTAAACTTCTAGGTATTCATATTTTCCAACAACATATTCTACACGAAAATATGGGTCACATCCTTCGCACTTATATGGACCTTGTTTACTTTTCTTTGCTACATATTTTCTTTCGTACTCAGCTTTAATTTTTTCATAACAAACACTACACCTCCTTCTAGTCCTATTAGTTTTTTCAATAAACAAATATGTCTATATTCGGCATCGAACATGTTCTCTCTTGTTACTAGGAAGAATAACGACGAGGAGGGACAACTGATCAAGAACAATAATTATAATAATGAGCTGACAAAGGAGGTAACTTTTTCTCAACTTCATTTGAATATTCATGGTCTCGGTGATAAATTCAATCTTCTGGAGGCCTTTTTGAGTGACAGTGATTGCCCGGATGTTGTATGTTTGTCAGAGCATTTTCTCACTGTTTCGTGTGTTGACCATCTATCAATTGATGGGTAGCATACTGCCTCAGTGTTTGGTCGCAGAATATTAAGACATGGAGATGTTGCAATATTGTCAAAAAAATTTCTTAAATCTGGATCACTTAGCTCACTACTCTGAGAAGCTTAATTGTGAAGTGTCAGGCATTAAATTTATTGATGTCAACATTTTTATTATTTGTTTTTATAGATCTTTTGCGGGTAATTTCGATAGATTTTTAAGTATCTTAGAAACTGTTTTGAACATTTTCAAGTCCACAGATGAAATATTATTATGCGGTGATTTTAATGTTTATTTGAAAGTTTCAGATAGGTTTTCAGGTGCACTGTATTGATAATATCTTCTCAAATTTCGAAGCATTGAATGAAAGAATAGATGTACTGAACTGTGAATTATCTGATCAGAAAGCACAGAGGATTGCAGTGGAATTTCCGGGTGAGATACGTAATCCAAATGTAGTAACTGTAATTGGGATTTCATAAGGTCTGATAGCGTAGGAGCCAATGACGCCTACAATGTTTTCCATCAAAATTTTGTTGACACATTTAAAATAGATCTTTTCGAGCGTTATCGGACTGATGAGCTCAAGTATATACGTAACAGTTTTAAACTCAAATATAGATTAGCAATTAAAACAGCAAAAACTAAGGCTAATGATAACTTGATATAGGGTTCCTCTAATCCTCAAAAAGCTACGTGGAACTCAAAAAAGACGATCAATTACAAAGCCGAAATATCTCATTTCTGCAGATGAGTTCAGTGAACACTTCATCACTGTACCTAATCATGTCATTGATAATATTAGACCTCAGAATTTTTCTTCGGATGAACTATCTAAGAAAGAGTTGCCTCCTGGACTAAACTTCTCATTTAGGGAGGTTAGTCTTATAGAGGTGAGAGATAAATCTCTCAAGAATAGCAGGTATCAAGACGTCTATGGTCTCCTAGTGGTGCTGATAAAAAAAATATCAATAGTGTTGTTTATCTGCTTACACATCTTATTAACAAATCTATTGCTGATGGCATTTTTCTGAAATTATAAAAGGTTTCTATCTCTTAGGTGCCGATATGTTCAAAGGTTTTTGAAGAAGTTCTTTGTAAATAAATAATTTGTTACTTTGAAGAAAATATGCTTTTTTCAGAAAAGTACGTAACACCGCGGATGCCACTCTTGAGATCATCAATAACACGCTAAACTACTTTGAATTAGGTTTTTATTCACTCTCTCTCTGCTTTTGGACCTTACTGAGGCCTTTGACTGCGTGGCTCACTCGGTTCTGATGCGGAAGCTTTCTCGGTATGGGTTTGATACAAATAGTTGTGAACTTATTTCTTCATTTCTAACTGATAGGTCTCAAAGGGTTTTTGTGAATGTTGAAGTTGGAGTATCACAGGGTTCTGTGATGGGTCCTCTATTATTTCTCAACTTTATTAATGATTTTCCGGATTACCTGAGCGGCTGCCTTCATGTTCTGTTTGCTGATGACACTACTGTATCTGTACCTAGTGATAGCGATACGGAGTCGAGGGCCTTGGAATGGTTTTCGGGTAATTTATTGAGCATGAACAACAACGAGACTGAGAGAGTTGTTTGGAGTTAGAGCTCTTGAGGCTAAAAGTGTTTTTTTTGGGTGTTCATTTGGATTCGCGTCTCACATTGTGATGTGCTGGCTAAAAAAATTTGCAAGAATGCATTTCTCTCGCGAAGTTTGGCATGCTCTATGTCTAGGAGGGTACTGAGAAGATGAATACAGTATCCTGGTGTGGGGAAATTGAAGTGAGTTTGATCGGGTTAGATCGGGGGATAATAACCAACAATTAGTAACTTTAAATAGCCAGTTTCATTCCTATAGTAACAGAGGCAAAGATAATGTAAGAATCCCGTTTTATAGGTTGAGGATGTCGCAGAATGGACCAAACTTTCTGTGTTACAAATTATATAATGTTTTACCTGTTTGTATGCGTGGACTTTATGTGGCATCATTTAAAATTAAAATCAAGAAATCTTTAATCATAGAATGTTTGTATGAGGCTGATGATTATTTTAAACTCAACTTTTCAGAATTGACAATCTGAACTCTATTCGCTGTGTTTGCTTTTGAAGGGGTATCAGGGTCGTTTGCAATTTTTTAGTGATATTTTTCTATGATACTTTTGTATATTAGCACCAATAAATTAAAGAATATTGAATACTGATTTGACTTTTCAAAAGTTTCAACATTTTATTTGAATGAATTATTAGTCCGGTCAATTCAGACATAACAGTAGTGATCAAATCACAAAAATTCCGACAGGGCAAAATTTCGGTGGACACCTCGGGTTTACCATTAAAAAAATGTGTCGAAAATCCCTATTGATTCCACGCGTGCAAAAAAAGTTAATTGGGGTCAAATGTCAAAATCGAAGGTTTTTCTGTAAACGGTTAGTTTTATCGAAAAAGAAATTCAGACCAAAGTTGTAGATGTCCAAAGTAACAATAAAAATGGTTCTCATATTTTTTTCTCTAAGAGCCACCATTACTGAGATTGTAAGAGTCACGTTCTACAAAATGTGTACACATGTCCACACCACCTTTGTGATAGTGTACTCGGCGCGTTTTTTTTATGCGGTTTCCACTGTAGACCTATTTCACGTACTGTTATGACGTAATTAGCTGGGACAGTATTTATTTAACTACATTAAGATTATTGATATTGATATTGGCTATTGAGATGTAGTTGCAATTTAGATTTCAGCAGTATTATGCTATGCAAAATTTTCATACAAACTAACTTTAAATGAGCCTAATTATGACGCTTGCTTTTAATAATTAGTTGATTCGGGAATATCGTTATTTACATCCTCTAACATTCTATTCGGTGGGGATACATACTATTATCGAAGACACAAGATTGAATGCCTTCTCAAACATTTACCGCCGAAGCTTTCGAGTTTTTTCCCGTTTTGTCCTTTCCTTCAAGTTTTTATTATCAGACCAGGAATGACTTAAAATGGTAATTTTCTACAAAACAAATAAATGTTAATTTTCTAGGTTTCTCTGTAATAATTATTTTACTACCACATATATTTCCATCGTATTTTTATAATTCTGTTACCTAACTAAAGCAACATTTTGACAAACATAATTCAGCTCATCCAACATAAACTGGTAGTCATCACCACTTTCTATGAATTTAAAAATTCTTACCACTGCAGAGTTTACCGCGTCACTTTCAAGACGGTCAATTTTACCTCCTGTGTTAGATCTCAAGAAAGATTTGTAACAATTAATACGTACAATGCCAGCTTTTGGATATATCATTAGAATGATCTTTAGTTCATTTCAAAAGAAATTTTCATAATGTAAGTGTAGGAACTTTATATATTTTGCTTCGAAGATTCTTATCAGTCTCTCCATCCGCTTTGTCACCACATATGACATTTGTCATATTTTTCGAACGACTGTCGAAATTTTCTAGCAAATTTTTCTTTAAATTAAACAAGTTCCACGAAGAAATAATATATGGGCGATGTCAACCCAAATTTTTGGGTTAGATTCTAAAACTTCTATAGATCATAATCGGCATCGTTTGGAAGACTGAACCTGGCTATCGGGGCTCTCTCGGTCAAACAGAGGGAGAATTTGTAGAAATATCGCAGGTTATTTATTTTTTTATTATCTCATTAGTCCTCTTTATGACCTTTCTTGATATGTAAAATCTTTTCTTAGATTTGTTTAGACATATAAGAAGTATGATTATTGAAATAATTTTCTGCTGGTTTTCTTTTTCCATTGTTACAGATTCCTTTCCCAAACCCCCTTCCTTTCACCCTTGTCTTCGTTTGGAAATCATGGAATGTAAGAGAGAATCAAACGGCTAAGCAGAAAAATCTTTGGTATCCTTTATGTACACACGACACTAACACAACATAAACAGACAAGCTATTGCTAGTGCAATAGCGACAGGAATATATATATATATATATATATATATATATATATATATATATATATATATATATATATATCACAAAATAAGCTGTATTTTTAAAACAAAAACTAATTCATTTATTTATTATCGACAACGAGGTGTACTTAATTTTGAAGTACTGGCCTGTTCATCCTTACGTTTCCGGCTGAATGTTATTAAAGATTATGCGGGTAAAGGGGATTCTGTAAGAGACTGACGGTCTTTGAAGTGTATATTTTCTCAGAGTAGTAAAGTTTATACATGCAAAAGAGACATTTTTGCTTGTTCAAGTACCTGAATATGTAGATACGTGGCATTATGTGCACTGGCCAGATTGCCACCTGCTTATCTCAATCCGTTGAATCGCATCAAGTACATGTATGTGTATGCATATACAGTTGGCACCCTTCAATGAGTTGACACAGAGACAACTACCAGCTCCACCATGAAATGATGAAAACAAAGAGTAGATCAAAAGAGAAACCATATTAGTTCAACTATCTACCAAAACGCTACACACTGCAAGATACGATTTGTCGAAAACAAATTTTCGTCGGGCTGTTAATCAGGTGAAAATCATATTCCAACAATGATAACATGCAAAATTTATCGCTATATGTCCAAACATATTGAAGACTTTCGTTCAGAGAACAATATTCAATCCTCCAAAGAATGTTGAATATTCCTTCCTGAACTAGCTGGTTTTCTGATCCACTCTTCATATTCGACAATCATGGCCACACAGAAGTGGTACAGTTCGGTAAGGTGTCATGAATAGGAGCAATAGACTACAGTTTCGGTCAAACGAGATCGAAATTGCAGTCTACGTGCGTAGCGTTACGGTAGATAGTCGATTTAGTCTGGCTTCATGAAGTTTTCTGTTTGATATACTTTTTGTCTTCATCGTTTGCCGGTAGAGCTAGTAGTAACCAGAGTAGGTAGCAGTTTGGCCCAGTGTTGTGAATGAGTATGCAACACTGACGAGGTCAAACGAGAGCGAAACTGAAGTTTATTGCTTTTATTCATGACATCCAACCAGACTGTAGCACTACGTTGTTGCCCTGGTTCACGATGACTATGAAGAGTGTATCGAAAAACCAGCTTCTTCAGGGAGGGATATTCATACGGAAGATTGAATATTGTTTCCTGAATAAAAGTCTCTAATGAAACCCGAAAACTAGTCCATACTTTTTGTCACACAGTATAGCGATACCAACGTATGATTCGTGTACAAAATCGCTATGTATATTTTGAATTTAATCTCCATAATACAATTTCACGGTATCTCCCCTTCATGTTAAATCAAGATATCGCTCGCCGATGTTGTGAATGCTTAGCCAGCCTAAGAGATATATTTCGGGAACTGATTTTAGTGGAAACTTGAACTCGAGTTTCCGTTAATGAACGATCTTCTTGTGAACTCAGAAAAAGTTCTACAAAATTACATAGCATTTCAATTTGTAATAGTTTATAAAATTGAAGTTAGTCCTTACTTCTTATAATTATCTATACCTCATTGTAATCTACACTATATATGAGCGTGTATGTCAGTACTGTATTTCAACATCACATCTAAACCACAACACGAATAGAGTAGAAAAAGCGTATAGTCATTAATTTATAGAGATTGTTTTAATCGCAGACTTCTCTTTAAAATGTCTTCAAAACCTCAATAGTATTGCTGCATGTGAGACAATCCAACTGTTGGTAACAAAAATAAGCTGGATCTCAATTATGTAATTTAAAAACTTGCGAAAGTGTGTATGTACATTGTGATAAAGATGGATCCACTCTGAAAAACAGTGGGATTTCTCATAATGTGTGACAGATATTACCATGTGATTGTTTATACTATAGAATATTTTCTAGCTTGGATATTTTACGTTTACATGATTTACCTTTTCCATTAAAATTAAGAGGGCCATTATTTTCCGATTCGTAGCCCTAAATCAAAATTCAATTTGCACAAGATATTGTTCCTTTATAACAACTTAGTTTATTGATTCATTCAGAAAAGTTTGGATATGTTCAAGAATTATTTTTCTAGTCATCCACCAGACCTGAGTAATGCTTGAAAACTATCGAAATGAAATAGTAATTAGTATAGAACTTATGATGAAAAATGTAGAACATTTGGAAAAAGTCTCCAAAATCTGTTAATACCAAATATTTCCAGCCCTACTAATCAATTGAAATCTACGATTCACATTCAAATCGAGGACCTGATTATTCAGATCCATTTTATTACAAATTTCTATCAGTCTGTGCCAAACCTCATTCACGGGAGCTGGTTTTGCTGACTTCTTATTCTTCTATTGAAAATTAACCAGACAAGTTTATGGGATAGACTACGTGCTGGCAAATTTTTTGAGCGATTTGGTGATCTTGAAGGAAGTTTCTAACGATATGAGTTTGGTAGGATCTAACGTTATCATACAGAAGCAAAAGGTTTTTCTTCCATGTTTGCTGCGGATGGAACAACATATTCTTCTAAAATGTCTGTTACGTATGTCTGAACATTCAAGGTTCCATTACTCACGACAATCATATCATTATTGGACCTCCACCAAAACCATAGGTAGGAAGAAAGTAGCATTGTGTATATCTATCTTTTCGAGGTCCTACACTAGAGAACATCGATCGCAATGTAAACAACAAAATTTTATGTGAACAAAAGCCTCTACTAGTCAGCTTTTAACCGATTGACCTGTTCCCTGGCAAAATTCAATTGGGCTTTTCGATGTGCTGCGGTTAGGGCTGGGGCTTGAAGCCTGAAACCAAATTTTTTGAGACGTTTCTGTATCGGTGTAATGCCAATTTGCACTTCACTGTTCTGTCGAAGGTGAATTTGAAGGTGCCTAGCACTAGCGAATCGTTGTCTCAACGAGAAAATTTTAGAATAACGGTCATGGATCGTCGTTGTTGCTCAACGGCATTACCATTTCCCTTAATGACTACCAGTCTCTTTGTACCTACGGATCATTCTGGTTACAATTAAATGGGATACTAAGACCTATTCTTGCATGAGTTCAACCGAGATCATCTAACACCATGTCTTCAGCACATTCTGCCGGAGTTGAATTTCGTGTTCGCGTTGCATTATTACCGAAAATTAAAATTTTCAAGAAGAACAAATGTTTCCTGCAAAAATTGATCAACAACACCTGCTATCTACGCGTGGTGCATTCATGCAAAATCTTAATCTATTTGTTTCATGAGAGAAACATAAGCGCCGAGACAAAAAATTTAAATTTGTCGACACATATCCAGACATATCTGAAAAAAAAACATGTATCACTATTAGTTGCCTACCAAAGAAAAAATTCGATATATTGTAAAAGTGCGTTAAATACAATGAATTACCTTCACTTTACCAGACATTACCAGATTATCTGAAATCTTCATTGAAATAGTGAGTTATTAAAACATTTATTGAAATACAATGAATTACCTTCACTTGACTGCAGTATACCAGATTATCTGAAACCTTCATTGAAATAGTGAGTGATTATTAAAACATTCTTTTCAGAATATCTAAATTTGCGAGTTATTCTAGGCTTATGTGCGAATTTCCACGTAATTATTCATCGCAGCTCAAGAGTAGGTACTATGAGTTTTCCAATATAAAATATTTCATATTTTCCCATCTGGAACGCAGACAAGTATTTACGCCTGTAAACGCGATGTTGATGAAAAACGAACCTGTTGATTCACAAATATTGATTCTCCTGCTTCCATGGTGTATTTTCGCGTAGAATACGCAGGTGGAACAATAAGCGGATTGGCTTATGTTACCTCTCATTCTACATCAAGAAATTGACTGAAAATGTATGAAGTTGAAATCAGTTTATTCGTAGATGTATGTATACTTGTATACCGAGTGTCCACTCGAGATAGAACAATAGAAGATTTGTATCAGATGCTGTAGCTTTGAGATGTATGTCTGATATAATCTGCACCAAATCATTTGCAACAGAACAGGAGCTCATATTAAAGTGACTATTTCAGTAGCTAACTCCTAAATGTTTTTACATAAAAAAGGATAACTCATAAATGATGCTATATTTGCCAATT
This sequence comes from Cryptolaemus montrouzieri, assembly GCA_013387265.2. Taxonomy (NCBI): domain Eukaryota; kingdom Metazoa; phylum Arthropoda; class Insecta; order Coleoptera; family Coccinellidae; genus Cryptolaemus; species Cryptolaemus montrouzieri. The sequence continues at coordinate 37,834,298 of JABFTP020000103.1, forward strand.
TACATAAAAACGCATCTCGAATTCAACTGAGGAATCCTTGCTTTCAAAGAAGGAAAATGTTTCAGATCCTTTCTTTTTCAGTTGCTCTATCATAAGTGCTATTTACTTTTGAATGCGTTTACTGCGTTGATCATCTTATTAATAGTTTTTCCTTTACCTTCAAGCTCCAAGTTAATGGTGTTTAAGTGCATTTTGATGTCAGTCAAAAATGCCAAATCAGTCAGCCATTTTTCATTTTTCAACATCTGAGTGTCATCACCTCTTTCGTCTAGAAGAGCTGTTATTTCGGGCAATAATTCTTGAAACCTTTCTAGGACTTTTCCGCTACTTAACGACCTGACTACGGTGTGAAGAACTGAATCAGTGTGTTCAGCTGGCTCCCTATCTTCCAACTGCAACTAAAAGAGCCGCCGTTGCAAGCTACGTGCACGGATGGAATTCCTCTGTTTTCAAGACTTTTGAATACAAAACTTGTTGATGTATAATGCAATGTAAGCTCGACACAATGCCACAGAACCGTTTTTGTTTCCAGCCATTGCTGGTATTTCATCGGTTATATTGCACACTAATGGCAATATTATATATTGGAAACTTGTGATTTTTCACAAAATTAAAGAAAACGTCATATATATCTTCGCCACGGGTCTTCCCCTTCAGAGGAATGATTGTCAAAAATTCTTCCTTAGCCAACATGTCATTGAATACTATCCGAATGAAAATACACACCTGGGCAGTGTCTATCATATCGGTGGATTCGTCGAACTATAAAGAAAAGTATGCACATTTCATGATATCATGTTTTAGTTTATCTGCCATGACCTGACTCATGACTTCAATACGCCTCGTGACAGTCAGACGAGATAACTGAAGTTCTCTAATAGCAGACATGATTTCTTTATTTAATTTTTAAAATCTCTAAATGAAGTCTCACCCGCTTCAATAAAGGCTTCCTTCACAACCGATCCATCTTCGAATGGTTTCTTGTGTTTCGCCAATATATGAGATATTTTAAATGACGCGATCGTAGCAGCTTTTGATTGTTTGGCTGGTCTTGTGAACATGGTTTGTTCCTTTTTCAAACAAGATATCAAATCACGTACTTTTCGTTTTCTTAATTCACTCTGTGGTGGAAAATCATTTTTATAGTTTTTATGAACCGTTTTATGATGCCTCTCTAAGTTACCACGCTTAGGTTGTACAACTGATTCTCAACAAAAAAGACAAATGCACTTATCCTTCACCATACAAAAGAAAAATTTTTCTCCCAATTCAAAATTATACGTTTTAGATTTCTTCGCTGCTCTCATTTTGTACTTTTCTATAATAAACTTTGTATCGATGTAGTACTGTCTTCAAGTTACAATTCAGAATGACTCCAATTCCTGCAGGGGCAACATTTATATCGGCGTGAACGAAAGTCTCGAATGTTCCAGTCAAACGCGCCACCTGAAATTTCTAGAAAAGCGGCAAGTGTAAAAAACGCGTCCCCTTTTTGACAAGTACCGCGCGTTCTTATGATAAAGCCGCCTTTTGCAGCTAGCAGAGTGTTCTTTCATTAAGTAAGAAATTTTTGTAGTTTAGTTACCTACTCATTAAAAATTTTTTTCTTCTCGAGATCTACTCAAAAAGCACTTTCGATCAACCGTTTGAGCACCCCTGCTCTATCATACAGTTACTATACCGATATATTTTATTGTTAAGAGATTGCAGGTTTAGGGAAGAATCATCAACAAATGATTGTTCGACTGTCTCACAATTAATTACGAAATGCGTTTAACAGTTTAGGATGGTTGAGACTGTTTCTTCAGTAAAAAAATCGTAAAGAAACCAATGGTTTGGGCACTCTGAATGCAGTTTCATTCAATATGTGATACACCTAACATATAGAACATATTTGCTAGTGCCACTTTCGTTCATATAGGATACGAAGGTAGCAATTTTTGTTGATTACCGAAAATAAAAAAAAAATCCCATAGCGTATACGTGATTCATTATGACATTTGTCATATTTTTCGAACGACTGTCAAAATTTTTTCGCAAATTTTTCTTTATATTTATCAAGTTCCATGAATATATGGGCGATGTCAACCCAGATTATTGGGTCCATAATGATTCTAAAACATCTATAGATCATAATCGGATCACTTGGAAGACTGAACCTGACCATCGGGGCTCTCTCGGTCAAGCGGAGATGGAATTTGAGGAAATATCGCAGGTTATGTATCTCCTTAGTCTCTTTCATGACCTTGCTTGCTATGTAAAATCTTTTCTCCGATTTGTTAAGACATATAAGAAGTTTGATTGTTGAAATATTTTTCTGCTGGTTTTCTTTTTTCATTGTTACAGATTCCTGTCCCAAACCCCCTTCCTTTCACCCTTTTTTTGGAAATCATGGAATGCAAGAGAGGATGAAGCGGCTAAGCAGAAAAATCTTTGGTACTCTTTATGTACACACGACACTAACACATCATAAACAGACAAGCTATTGCTAGTGCAATAGCGACAGGGAAACGAGTTTTTTCCTCAGGTTTTTTCACTCGTTTATTGAATCATATACAAGATAGTATGGTTCCCCTGTTATATTTCCTGAGCTCACACTTGTGCTTTGTCTGACACACTCCAAAATTATAGATATAAGCATTATATATATATATATATATATATATATATATATATATATATATATATATATATATATATATATATATATATATATATATATATATATATATATTCAACGGCCTTTGACAGGGTTTGGCACGCAGCATTGATTGATAAACTAGTTACATATGGAAAAATTGTATGATTGAATTAGTAGCTTCCTCTTCAGTAGATCGATACGGCTGGTAGTTGATGGTGCAACGAGTGAAGCTTTTCAGGTAAATGCTGGACATATATATATATATATATATATATATATATATATATATATATATATATATATATATATATATATACCTCTTTTCTTGGGATGATAACTTGTTATTTTAGCAATATTTTCTAAGTTTATTAACCAGCAGCCATGAACCTCTCGTCGTTATGGTCTTCGGCAAGTTTATAAAGTTTTATGTAATCTGTATCTTATTCATTTCACCTATTTCACTTCAAAAATTAATGGAGAAGAGGAAGATCGGGAAGGACACCTATGGCTGTTGTTTGCATACTATTGAACGGGCCCATTATGGCAAACAAATTTATTTCTCTAAGCGTGTGAGTTCCTGTTAGCTAAATACTTGTGGCTTTTCCTTCCCCACTCAACAAAACTATAATATAAAAATATTAATGAAATAAATATAAATATGATTATAATAATCTTGGGTACCATGAGTATGCTCCAGAATGTCAGACTTTCAGAAAGAAATGCATTGTTCTCATCAGTATAACGCGACGCACATTCATCAAACACAAGATCTTACATCGGTATCAGCCTATGTACAGTGATATACAGGGTGCTTCAACGAAAACTAAAGAGAGGCTATATCTACCAAGATATTCATTTCTGATCAAAACGCAAAAACAGGTCAATTTTTGTTTTGAGAGGGACATATTTTGGGGTACAATACTTGCCTGAAATATCAACCCCCTAAGCAGGGGTTGCAATCCTTGAACATTTTGAATAGGGAATATGAGTCGAGTGATGACTCAAAAGAAAGGTGGTATCTTTGTCTATATTGCCTTGAACGAATTTTCATTTTCAATTGAAAGTTGTGAAAGATACAGGGTGAGCAACTGAAAGATAGGGAAGACTATTTCCCTGAGACTATTCAAATTTCAGTGAGGTAAAATGGAGCACGGGTGATAACCCTTGAAAATTTGGAAGAGGGTAGATGGGTCGAGTGATAACTCGAAAGAAAGGTTTTATCTTTGTCTGCATTCCCGTGGAAGAATTTTCATTTTCGATTGAAAACAGAGTGAGCCACTGAAAAGAAGAGAAGAGTATCGTCCCAAGACTATTGGAGTATTAGTGCGAAAAACTGGAATAGATTCATTTAGATCAAAGATGACAGCCTTTGATCAGGAATGAATCTGTTCCATTTTTTTGCACTAATACTTGAATAGCTCAGGGCGATAGATAGTCTCCTCTATTTTTCAGTAGCTCACTCTGTATCTTCTACAGTTTTCAATCGAAAATTCATTTACGGGGAATCAGACAAAGATAATACCTTTCTTTCGAGTTATCACTCAACCCATCTACCCTCTTCCAAATTTTCGAGGGGTTGTCACCCCTGCTCCAGGGGTTGAAATTCGAGATAAGGATGGTACTTGATGATGACTGTAATTGATCAGCATGGATCTGTTCCATTTTACTTCACTAAAACTTGAATAGTCTCAGGGAAATAGTCTTCCTTATCTTTCAGTTGCTCACCCTATATGATTTACAGTTTTCAATTTAAAATGAAAATTTGTTCAAGACGATGTAGACAAAAATACCACCTTTATTTTGAGTCATAACTCGACCCATTTTCCTTGTTCAGAATGTTCACGGATTGATATTTCAGGCAAGTTTTGTACCCCAAAAGATGTCCCCCTTAAAACAAAAAGTTACCTGTTTTTGCGTTTTGATAAGAAATGAATTTCTTGGTAGATATAGCCTCTGTTTGATTTTCGTTGGAGCACCCTGTATAGATCCGTACGACTCATGACTGTTTGCTTGATTGAAAGTGCTAAAAGAGCTCCAATTTGACGAGAAACAAACGATTCAAACACATGCGAGGAAAGCTCTAAAGGCCATACCGAAAAACAAGCACCAGAACTATTTGCCGAAGTAGAAAAGATGTTGAAAGCATATTATTAATATAATGAAGTAAGAGGTGATAAAGAGGAAGTGATAAGGGGCTTAGAAAGGATGCCACCATCCATAGACATAGAGTGACACTGAGGATAAAACATAGAGATAGTCGAATATTCGTTCACTCAAGAATTCGATGGTTTCATCTAATAAAGTTGGTGTTGGTGTTATATATATGTATATATATATATATATATATATATATATATATATATATATATATATATATATATATATATATATATATATATATATATATATATATTAATGAATCCCATGACTCCAGAAAGAAATACGGATGTTTGTGTACGACCATTCTGATTAGTTATCATCACTTGAATATTTGATGGATGATGAATAGCCGAATAGTTAATTTTCTCGAGTCACTCTTCACTTAAAAATAAAACTATCAATAAAATGGATTACTGAAATCCAAGGTTTCGACGAACAAACAACTTCGAACATTAAGTATCTCAGTTCGGAGAGATTATGTTGAAGGATATTTTGAATTTATTTTCCTCTCGACGTAGATTTGAAGCGTAGGGATCAACCCTTATATTTATTCCGAGGTAGTTCAATATGCATCACAATGCACCAGCCAGAACTTCACTTCAGAAATTCAATATGTAAAGGTTTCAACATATGTATTCTATATTATAAATTCTTTGAAGTGCATGGTTTTGATATTCCTACTATTTTACACTAGGAAAATTCTTTGACGGTGAAAATATTCAATATGACATGCAATATCTGTACTTGACGCAAGAAATTCTTTGAAATGCAGAATTTCGCAGTTTCTTTCCTTTGAAGATGAAAATAGTTGATTATTCGCAAAAAAATTTAGTCTTTCATTATACGGCGAACGGAATTTCATAATTTTCAAATGCAAAAAAATATTGTCGCAAGTTTCTGATTTTACGGAATAAACGAACGCTGATAATAACTATTCCTATGTTCTATATATTCTGTTTTAAAGCCTATTTCACAAGATATTATCATAATCATCAACTTTAAATAACATAACTGTAACGACCTCGAATCAGGAAGAGTTTACTAAGTTCACTGCGACGAGGATATATCCATATAGAGGGATTCTACCTCTCCTGATGTGGACCCTTCTCGTCGATGATCTGCTGCCTCATTGTGTGTCGAATTGAAGCTTTTCCGGATGACCTCATACATGCTTCAATTGACACCATAAATGTGTGTCAGAGAATACATGTCTCTATCGCTCACAAAATATTCTTTACCTTGAGAGAACTATGAATGGATCGAAAACACCAACTTTATTAGATGAAACCATGGAATTCTTGAGTGAACGATTATTCGACTATCTCTATGTTCTATCCCCAGTGTCACTCTATGTCTATGGATGGTGGCATCCTTTCTAAGCCCCTTATCACATCCTCTTTATCACCTCTAACTTCATTATATTAATAATATGCTTTCAACATCTTTTTTACTTCAGCAAATAGTTCTGGTACTTGCTTTTCGGTATGGCCTTTAGAGCTTTCCTCGCATGTGTTTGGATCGTTTGTTTCTCGTCAAATTGGAGCTCTTTTAGCACTTTCAATCAAGCAAACAGTCATGAGTCGTACGGATCTATACAGGGTGCTTCAACGAAAATTAAACAGAGGCTATATCTACCAAGAAATTCATTTCTTATCAAAACGCAAAAACAGGTCAATTTTTGTTTCAAGGGGGACATCTTTTGGGGTACAAAACTTGCCTGAAATATCAACCCCCTAAGCGGGGGTTGCAATCCTTAAATATTCTGAATAGGGAAGATGGGTCGAGTGATGACTCAAAAGAAAGGTGGTATTTTGTCTACATTGCCTTGAACGAATTTCCATTTTTATTTGAAAACTGTAAATGATACAGGGTGAGCAACTAAATAGGGAAGACTATTTCACTGAGACTTATCAAGTTTTAGTGAAGTAAAATGGAACAGATGCATGCTGATCAATGGCAGTCATCATCAAGTACCATCCTCATCTCGAATTTCAACCCCTGGAGCAGGGGTGACAACCCTTGAAAATTTGGAAGAGGGTAGATGGGTCGAGTGATAACTCGAAAGAAAGGTATTATCTTTGTCTGATTCCCCGTGAACGAATTTTAATTTTTGATTGAAAACTGTAGAAGATACAGAGTGAGCTACTGAAAAATAGAGGAGACTATCTATCGCCCTGAGCTATTCAAGTATTAGTGCAAAAAAATGGAACAGATTCATTCCTGATCAAAGGCTGTCATCTTTGATCTAAATGAATCTATTCCAGTTTTTCGCACTTACACTCCAATAGTCTTGGGACGATAGCCTTCTCTACTCTTTAGTGGCTCACTCTGTATATTCTACAGTTTTCAATCAAAAACGAAAATTCTTCCACGGGAATGCAGACAAAGATAATACCTTTCTTTCGAGTTATCAATCGACCCATCTACCCTCTTCCAAATTTTCAAGGGTTGTCACCCGTGCTCCATTTCACCTCACTAAAACTTGAATAGTCTCAGGGAAATAATCTTCTCTATCTTTCAGTTGCTCACCCTGTATCTTTCACAACTTTCAATTAAAAATGGAAATTTGTTCAAGGTAATGTAGACAAAGATACCACCTTTCTTTTGAGTCATCATTCAACCCATATTCCCTATTCAAAAAAATTGTGTCTGTAGTGCAAAAGATCTAAGAGCTACAATTTTCTTAAATGTTCCTCAAAAATCGAGTTTATAACAAAAATAATTAAATCTGTCAAAAGTTTTGACAGATAAGAAGCAACAACTTGGGTATTTTATGCCTTGCTCAAATGTCGGTTCTAGATGTATAATAAAAAAGGTAGATATCCATTTGAAATAACAAAGTGATGACCCACTTCCGGTATAACCGGAAATGGTTTCACTTCGAAATCCGCTTGTTTTAAGCCGTTGAAGTGATTCATGGTCCAGCGAAAGATGTTCCACAAGTGTTGGAATTTTTAACGTTCTCACACCTGTTTGTGATTATTCGCTGCTTTCTCGAAGTCCGGAAGTGAGTTCGTCGTTTCGGTCCATAGAGGGCGACTCTCATACATACGTACGAGTTGCGTTTTTTCTGGAATCGTTAGGGTTCCCCGATGTAGCTGGTTAGGATGCTGAAAAGCAATGTGCGACACTGATGAGCTCCTAATAAGGACGTTTTTCGGCATCCTGCTTAGTGTACTATTGTGGCTGCGTGAATGGTGGGCAGATTTGAGAACTAGCTCTTGTCAGGAAGGATTATTCATTGATCTACGGATTTTTGAAGAATTTTTTTTGTGTCAAGTTTTCATATGTAGACTATAATGATTAATAATAATAAATAAATAAATGACTGAGCTAAATGAAATAGAATGTTACGAAGTGGATAATGATTATGATGATGATAATAATGATAATTATAATGATAATGATGAAGCTGAAAATACTAAAAATGTTGATCATCATTGGTAAAAATAGATAGATATGTAAGTTTTAATGTATGTTTGTGAATATGTCAGTTAATGTTAATTCTATTATGTTACGTATAAGAAAAATTTGATTGTATTATGTATTCAAACTTTGTTGCACATAAATAAATAAAACTTCTTTCTTTCAATTCATTGTAATTGTTTCTTCAATAATTATGCATTTATTCCTCCTTCAAAGGTTGTATAGAAATAGCCTAGGACTTGGAGGAATTGAAAGCTTAGTGTCAGGTATATGGCACAGGATAATGTTTTTTCTAAAAGAGGAATATCTAAACATTAATTTCATCTTAGTTTTGAGCGGTTACTCGATAGGTACAGTAACGTTTTAAAGAAAAATAAAAAATTGTTGTTTCTACATAGTAAATACTACATTTTAGAAGTAATTTTAAGCTGTTACTCGATTGGTACCTCAACGGAACGAGAGAGGAGAGAGGATATACTAAATTTCTGCACTAAATGTTTTTTATTATGATCATAGTAAGTACTTACTTTTTATATACAACTTATCCAGTTACTCGATTGGAAAGCTTTTTTGCGGTGAGTCTTGGACTATTACCTCTACTGTCCATAGTATCGTCAAAGTTCTTGTTGCTTCCATCTCGCATGGTTCGTCGTTTGTCATGTTGTTTATTGTTAATAAGAGTACATTGGCCGGTTACTATGAATACGATGCGCAGGGTTTCAATGCGCAAATGGAAACAGGAGTTGGTAGGGATAGAAGCAAACATTAGTTTTCCGCCCCCCCTCGCCAACATAGTTTGCCGGGCCGGTCTCTATTCTTCTTGGAAGAGACGTAAGTTCTTAATTTTCTTTTTTCCTCTTTGCAGAAATTCTGAGTCTAATAAAGGCTTTTATATCAGAGTATTTTCATTCATCCACCTCTTTTAGAAATCGGTGAAAATGGAAACGTTTTTTCGTTTTTATTATAACTTTATGGGAAAAATAACATTAATGAAATTATTATTTCTTCAAGCCCCGTTTTGAAAGAAAGTTGTATAAACATCCTCAACCAACATCTCAAGAAACTCGAAATCGAAAAAATTTCAGTTGTTTACTGTGATTCATATAAAATTCAATAAAATACAACTATTCTTCATAAAGTCAACAGAAACTATCAAAAAAATTTGCTGAAAAAATACAATATTAAAATCGTTATGGACGAGAGCAGTCTACTGTGTATTTTTCGAAAAAAATACAAGAAACAAAAAGCTTTTCTATTAAGACGGGACTTGAGATAATGATTATTTCATGGATAAATCATATTTTCCCGAACTGATGATTTCTGCAGAATTTCAAATTGATTGGTTTATTCATTAGAGAAAAAAAAATGGAAACTACAATTCCTCGAAATGAGGGCTTAAAAAAAGTTATTTGACTAATCTCCGGGTTCTTAAGAAACATTATGTATATGTAACTCTTATAATAAGGCTGAGAGAAAACATTTATTCAATGAGAACAATTCGAGACCTTTTAGGGCATGAACTTCATTTTGTCTTTAGAAAAGGGATCCTCTTTGAGAGCTGAGAAGTTCATCATTTACTCTAGTCTGTTGAGAGTAAAGGGAAGTAACATTTTGGTGATTCATTACCGAGAAGTAGGCTTTCTGTAGTTGTGAAGTTTCTTGGGGAAATATTGTTTGCATGTGAGGCAGAGAGAATTTCTCGGGAAATCCAGAGTAACCTTGAAATTAGTAAAAGAAAGAAAGAGTGAAATATTCCTCTTCAGAGAACACGAACATTAGTTCTAATGGGGCTTTATACAACCACATTCATTCTGTTAGAAAAATGGATAATGTGTGATAATGTCAGTTTGCAGTAAAATACGTTTTCCCATAAAGTAGTTCCCTGACAAAGGGATGAGGTTATTAATATTAATAATAAAGAAAAGTATTTTCATTCTCGATATAACTATGTTAAGAATTAAATGGAATGAGTTGATAACATTTCTTTTTGAAGAAACTTTTCTCATTACAACGAACAATCAATGAAGATATAAAAATTGTGTTGGCGATAAATCAGATAAATGGGAAAACTCATCTCAGTAAATGCTCAAAGTGACGACCGTTGACAAGTGGACAGTTGCCAATCTAGAAACACAATTTTTTTGAACATTTAGTATTATTTCTGGTGAAATATTTCATATTTCTGTTCTTATAATACACTTCACATCATTTTTATCTCGAGTTGCATTTCAATAAACCTTAAATTTCAAATAACTTCATAAAAATAATTCTAGTGGAGTTATACCAGGTGATCTGCCGAACTTTTCAAGACGTTCCGTCAGATTTGACATTTATTTCATTGAAGATACTTCACAACTTCTTTTGGATAGCTGGTATAGGTTCTACCCAAACTTGAAATTTTTCTAACAGTGGCTGAAAAACCGACGTTACCTGGATAGAGATTTGATTGACAAGCTCATGGACCTCGTAAGTACATCTAAGACGATCTCCGTCATAAGAATTACTATCATGAGAGTTTTCTTACTTGTTCTCTAGACTTATTCAAAAAGAATCTTGATAATTTTCGAAACTGATGTTAAATTTTGTTGTGAGTTTTTTTAAGTCTATTTTAACTATTGAAATTTTTTCAAGTTGACTGCATATCTGCCATCAACCGATGTTCTGTTTTTACTCTTGTTTTCATTCTATTTTGTGTGTTATTAATAATAAACCCATATGGGTGTTCTTTCTGAAAGAATTCGCCATTCGAGCATCCAGGGTTTCGTAGAAACTTGCAGATATATAAATAGTTCGTGCTTGTCTTTTTTAAGTATGTATTGAGTTTTTTCGAGAATTACTCCTTAAATCGTAAATTTAAATCTTCTGGTGGTATTTACTAGAAACAAAATTGAAAATTGAAGTTATTTTATTTCTCGAGTATGGCTAGAAAACAATCAAATACACGTCAAAATACATACTATAGAGAAAGAAAATGTGATTGAAGTGAAATTTTCTGATAAAATCTAATAATTCGAAGATCTCTAGTATATACCGCCAATCCTAGATTGCATAGATCCCTAAATCATCTATATGTGCTGACATTGGCGTCGCAAAAACTCACTTTGTTCGTGTGTTTCAACTCGCAATTTATTTCACGGATTTAATTTCCTACATTGTAAATCTCCTTAATCGTAACATAATTAGGAACATTATTATACCTTGAGAATGAGAAGTTTTTACTTGATCACAATTAGATGATTGTTTCTGATATGTACCTACGGATTAAAAGTTTTTTTTTCTTATTTTGTGATTCAAGACTTTGCTTCCTGCAGAATTTCAAGAATTAGTAGAGAACAGAAATATAAAATTAATATCAACTTTATCAATCACAACTTGGGAAATTATCGCTATATAGGGTGCCACATTATAGTATGCCATAATTTGAGAGGGTAAATCTTCGTGCAATTTTAAGAAAAGAAAGTTCATATAAATATAGGTCCACAAAAGCGTCGTAACGGATCTACAAGATGTTGAAATTTCCCGAGAAAATTGTTTTTTTTTCAAAACTCCTGCAGTTTTTGAGATATTCAGCCGAAATTTGGAATGCAAGCTATTTTCTACAGCCTCCTTCATGACAGGTCCTAAATTTCAACTAGAATCTACAAGGTGTTTTCTTTTCCGGAGCTATGTCTTCTTTTGCACTTTCAATTTTTTTTAGTACTCCACTGATTAGGGTGCAATCAATTTTCGTCATCTTCGTTCAATTTAAAAACTTTTTTGATACTTGTAATTTTTTCGTATCTCTGACCGTTCTCGAGCAAAAAATTATTAATGATTGTATGCATTCGCTGAATTGAAAGCACTTCTAATTCAAAAAATGACTAGTAGGCTTTGAATTTTTTCATTTATTTATTTATTTATTTGGATAGTTGCTAAAGTTGAACCAGTATCTGCTCGAATTGTTCATTAAATTAACTATTAGTTTTAAGACTTTATGTTATTGCTGTAAGAAAAAATGGCTAATTTTACTAACGCCGAATTGGCTGACATGTACGGCCTTGCTAAAGTTGAACCAGTGTCTGCTTGAATTGTTTATTGAAGTAACGATTAGTTTGAAGACTTTTGAAGGTATTATTGTAAGACAAAATTGCTTATTTTGCTAACGCCGAATTGGCAGATATTCATCATATGTACGGTCTGGCTGACGAAAACACAACAGGAGCTAGGCGATTATATCAGGAGCGATTTCTAGATCGGGAAACACCAGGCAGGCGACCATTTTCAAATATCCACAGAGGGTTGAGGGAAACTGGTACTGTTACTGCAAATAATCATTAAAAATTTGCAACTCAAACTATGAGAACTCCAGATATTGAGGAAGCAGTTTCGAATTGTATTGATTTGAATCCTTATGTAAGTATAAGAAAAATTGGAAATCAGTTGAATATTTCACATGATCTAGTTTGGAGGATTCTCCACGACTTTTTATTGTACCCGTTTCATATTCAACGCGTCCAAACTCTACTTCCTCGAGATTTTCCTTCAAGACTGAATTTCTGCCAATAGTTCTTAGATAAAATTGGAGAAAATGCTCATATTGATAGTGAAATAATGTTCACAGACGAAGCTAACTTTTCGAGTACTGCTATCACAAATTTTCACAATAATTCTTATTGGGCTGAGGAAAACCCCCATTTGATTGAAGAATCTCATCATCAAAAACAATTCTCTCTAAATGTCTGGGTCGGAATAATTGGAAATTATTTGATTGGGCATTTTTTTCGCCTAACAGACTAAACGGTCCCGCTTATTGGCAATTTCTTAAGGTGGAGTTACCTTTATTGGTCGAGGATGTGCCACTTTAGGTGAGAAACATAATGTGGTTCATGCATGACGGGGCACCAGCACATTTCAGTGGAGAAGCTAGGGAATTCTTGAATTCAAAAACCGATGGATAGGTCTCAGAAGATGAGCTATCTAATTAAAGCAAATTTTGGGCATACCTATCGGGTATTTTCATTATTTTTTTTTATTTTGCTAATAACATAATAATAATAATAATAATAATTTTTCACTCGAAAATAGTAAGAGATACGAACAAAAACAAGTGACACACTGGCGCACGTCTCTGCAGGTCAACATGGATAATAAATCAATTAAAACCGACGAGATACCCATACGTCGTGGAATTTTTCAAGGAGACTCTTTGAGTTCACTATGCTTCTGTTTGGCAATGAACCCATTTTCCTCAATGCTCAATAGAACAGGATACGGATTTAGGATAAAAGCAGAAAGGAATTATCATACAACCTCCCACCTGCTTTATATGGATGACATCAAATTATATGCTTCGAACAAGAAGCAATTGGATGATTTGCTGAAAACTGTCAGTGAGTTCTCGGCAGATGTTCATATGAAATTCGGGATTGAAAAATGTAAGACCCTGAACATTCAAAGAGGGAAAGTCATAGATAGTGAAACACAACTTCCAAACGGTGATATTATACAGTGCATGAGAGATGGCGAAATATACAAATATCTATAATACCAACAAGCCAGATTGCTAGACCAAAAACAATCAAAGGAGAAGATTCGTTCAGAATACAGTCAGCGTCTGAAGACTGTGTTGAAAAAATCTCAGAGAATTCTTCTCTGCAAAAGCTTTCACTTCTGACCTTCATAGAGTGGTATCGGTGGCTGATGGGGGATATACACCACTAAATCTTGCTGCCAGAGATGACCTGCTGAATCTACCGTTCCTATCAGATACTGAAAAACAAAAGCAATGGTCAAGAAAGGAATTGCATGGACGACATCACCATGAGATTAATCAACCGCACATCGACAAAGAAGCCTCCAACAAATGGTTAATGAATGGGAATTATTCGCAGAAACAGTGGAATTCCTTATGGCCATCCAAGACCAAGTGATCGCTACAAACAATTACAAAAAATTTATAATGAAGGACGGAACATTACAAACAGATAAGTGCAGAAAATGCCATATAAGATCGGAGTCTATACAGCATATTATGTCCGGATGCGAACAACTGGCCAATACGGAGTATCTTCACAGGCATAATCAAGTGTGCAAATTATCCACCAGAAACTTGCACACAAGTATGGACTTCTGAATACCTTCCAGCCATATTACAAGTATCAGCCGGCGCCCGTATTGGAAAATGACTCAATCAAATTATACTACGATAGGCCTGTTATCACTGACAGAATGGTGACGAATAATAGGCCGGACATAGTGGTGTATGATAAGAGAGCCAGAACAGCAATGCTGGTGGATGTCGCCATACCGAATAATAACAACGTGCTGAACAAGTTCCAGGAGAAAAAGTCCAAATACACAGACCTTGCTATTGAGATCAAGCAGATGTGGCACCTCGATACAATAGATATTGTTCCTGTCATCGTATCCTCGTTTGGTTTAATACCCAAAACTTTGCATGATAGCCTTAAGAAATCAGAATTGCATAAGAATACCTATATAGAAATGCAAGAAGCTGTACTTCTTAATACATGTAGGATAGTTAGGAAATTTATGACAAGTATATTGTAATCGAGCCTATTCCCTTTGATTGCTAAATCTGGGAAAGGTAAATTATATCCAGCTAACAGCTGAGATAGTGCATAAGTCCACGATAATAAATAATTTTTCACTCGAAAATAGTAAGAGATACGAACAAAAACAAGTGTCAAAAAAGTTTCTAAATTAAACGAAGATGACAAAAATTAATAGTACCCTGATCAGTGGCGTACTGCAAAAAAGTTCGAAAGGGCAAAAAGAGACATGGCCTCGGAAAAGAAAACATCGTGTGAATTTTAGTTAAAATCTAGGACGTGTAATGATGAAGGCTGTAAAAAATAGCCTGCACTTCAAACTTGGGCTGAATATCTCAAAAACAGCAGGAGTTATGAAGAAAAAAACAATTTTTTTCCGGAAATTTCAACACCCTGTAGCTCCGTAACGAAGCTTTTGTATATGCATTTTTTTCTTAAAATTGCACGTAGAGTTACTCTAATTTAATATATTTACTTAAATAGTCGAACTAGTGTGACTCCTGGAGGTTTTCCGTTTATCTACTATTTGTTTTCATGGTTTCCCGGTGACGATGGTGAGTGGCCTCTGTGTCAGTTCGTTGGAGGGCCCCAATACATATACTTGTATTAGATGACCTTCGACAGATTAAGATGAGTGGGCGTCAGTGTGACTATTGCTCCTATTCATGACCGGACTGTACTACTACTGTGTGGCCCTGGTAGACGATAATTAAGAAGGGTGGATCGGAAAATCAGCTCCTTCAAGGAAGTATATTAAACATTCCACGGAAGGTTGATATGCACCTTGAAAAGGCGAATAAATTCATTACAACAATATAACAAGGTGAACAATACAATTTCATTGTAAATTGAACAAAAACAAACAAAAACACTTAAAAAGAAAATTATATTTTCTCTTGACTACCTTCATCATCCTCAGATTTTGGATAATCATACCGGGGATTCGTGGTATCCTCACTACAATATCCGCAAAACCCATTCATTACAATAAACGTAACAAACCCAATCTTTTTCGTTTTGTTGTATTTCCCGAAAGTTCCTGATCTGATTGGAGGAAGAAGTTGAAGTTCAATTTAAAATGTGAATGCCATTATCTGCAGAATATTATCTGTAATGACGCATTTTCTTTTATTATATCCCCTAAATTCTCCTAAATGTTCAAGAAAATTGGAGTCTGAATTTCTACTAGTATTGTATATAGATAAATAGTATTCTATATGAATATGATTGCGAATTGTATATACATTTTTTCAGAAACAACGTCTAGTAATCAATGAACTTTTCGCGATAGATGTAAAAGTACATTGTTCCTTTAATGTTGATTTACTAGTACAAAGCCTTATGTTATTTGAAAACTTTCCACGGCTTTTCTAGGAAACGCCGAAAATGCATCAGATTGTGGATCTTCATTTTTCTGTTTCAGGAATTGCACGTCTAGTACGTTCCTATCTGGATCTAAGGCTAATTCAAAAATTAGACCAAATTCTAATTGTTCAGTTTTCTGATCCAGCACTTTTATCGAAAATGGAAATTCTACAGATCAATGGAGAAGATATACAAAAGCACATTGATCGTAGTTTAGACCAGGAGTCTCCAAACTTTTAAGCCTAAGGGGGATAATATTTTTTTCGGTACGTACCAAGGGCCAAAACAATTTCAATTTTTCTGTCCACCTAAGCAAACATAGATGTTTTGCATTTCAATTACTATTGCTTGTGTGTTCAGTATATAGTGACATGTAGGGACATCTAGTGACGAGTAGTAATAATATGCAGGTCTGTGAAGCAGGTACTATTTATTTCGGTTACCCACTAACTACTAACAGGTGGCACGTTTGGTAATTTCTGCATTGGTTCGAGAAAGTTCTGGTTCTGACTAGTTTTTTCAATCACTTCTAGATGGTAGTAATTGCATCGGTATAACAAGACTAGCTGCGCCATTGCGAGTCAGTTTGAGTGGGAAAGACGAAAGAAGCGAAAAATAGACAGTGAATGAAAAACGTTCAAAGATAAATGGAACTTTCAGTATTTTGTGATTGAGTGCAATAATAAGGCGCTATATCAAATTTGTAATCAAACCATAGCTGTTCTCAAAGAAAATAACATTAAACGTCACCATGAATCAAAACATCTTCAAAATTACTCTAAATATACAGGAAGTTTCCGGACGGAAAAATTTGCAACTTTGAAGGGCTGACTAATATCGCAGCAATCTTTGTTTACCAAAGCAAATGCTGAGCAAGAGTCTGAAACTCGCGCCAGATTTAGTGTGGCTCTTGAAATTGCAAAACGTGGAAAACATGGAGAAATGATAAATGACTGCTTGATTGCAGCAGCGGAATAAATATACCACGAAAAGGTAAATTTATTGAAAGGTGCCAGTTTGTCAGCAAACACCGTGACTTGGAGGGTGCAAGACATCTCAGAAAATATATCATCTCAACTGTCTGACAAAAATAGACATCTTGAGTGGTTTTCTCTAGCCTTGGATGAGTCAACGGATGTGTCAGATACTGCTCAGGTGTTGACTTTTATTCGTGGAGAAGATATTTTTAAGGGAGTTGAAAATGCCATTAATAAAAAGAACCTTCGATGGAAAAACTCAAACTGTATCACCACCGATGGAGCCAAAAATATGTGTGGAAAAAATAAAAGAGTGGTCGCCCTTGAGTCAAAGGCTGTAGAAAACGATGGTGGTTCAAAACCATTTGTCATACATTGTGTCATTCTTCAACAGTCCTTGTAAGGAAAATGTTTGGATTTGTCTGAAGTTCTAAAACTAGTCATATCAGTTGTTAACTCCAACAGATCTATTAGACTGAATCACCGACAATTCCTGCAGTTTTTTGAAGAGATTGGAGAAAATAACTTGCCGTATCATACTGCCGTACGCTGGCTTAGTCGCGGGAGAGTCCTTAAGCGTTTTTTGAACTTCCAGCAGAGATCAAAATTTTTTTGAATGAGAAGCATCGCCCTTGTGCCGATTTAGGAAACAGTGAATGGCTGTGGAAATTAGCATTCTATGTTGATTTGACAAATCATATGAGCGAACTAAATTTTAGATAGCAAGGAGAAACTAATCATCTCCCTGATGTATACACCAATATCAAAACTTTCAAGCAGAAATAATACATTCACACATTTCAAAACACGTGAAATATTTAGCTACACTACAGATACTGAATTTCCCATCGATGTTGCAGTCGAAACTTTGTGTGATTTAAAGATAAATTTCGATTCTCGTTTCTCAGATTTTAATGTGATTGCGAAAGAAATTTGGCTTTTTCAAAATCTTTTTGATTCTGACGTTGAGACCCTGACTCTGGAAGTCCAAATGGAAGTTATTGAGTTACAGTGCAATAACATGTTTGAGAACAAATATCAAAATTCATCTTCATGCAAATTTTACAAGAGTCTTCAACTGGTACAATTTGATAATTCACATAATTTTGCTCGTGGGTTGTTTTCTGGATTTGGGACTACGTAATTGAGCGAGAAAACGTTTTTCAAGATGAAGTACACAAAGAACGTTTACAGATCTAAATGATGACCATCTCAAATCTCTTCTAATAATTGGTACAAGTAAAATTAATCCACAACTACAAACAATTGTCGCTGGAAAATCACTATTACATAAATCTCATTAGTGTTTTTTTATTAGTGTTGTTGATTTCATAATAATTATTTGTTAGAATATGCTCAAGCTGAGATACTTAAGTTTAGGTCTCTGCGTGATAATTTCTGTCGTAAAGATTTACCTTGTAAGTAAATAAAACCGAGTAATTATCATTCTGTGTTTTCATTTTTTTCCATTCAACTTATCACAGCAATAGTAACAACAGTAAAACATTGGCTGTCGTGGGCCAGATTGACGATACTAGTCTTAAGCTGTCGCGGGCTAATTGATGGCACTGGTGGGCCGGATTTGGCTCGCGGGCTGTAGTTTGGAGATCTCTGGTCTAAACTAATAAAAACCAACCCATTAGTCCATGAAACAGATAAAGAGGATTAGAAGGATACAAAATCCAAAACTATTGCCTTAACATAAACAGAGCCACATGTTGAACTTTGATGCCTAGTATCTCAGAAATTATTTAAACGAATTCGTTAAAAATTGCATCGTTGTAATCAAGAAACGTAGGAAAATTATACTGGAAGCCATTTTCTTTACTAATTGATCGTGGTTCTTCGTTAAGACAACAACTAAAACCACAAATATAATCGTAAATTAATATATATATTTCGCACTAATACGATAACATATACATGGATCTTCATATCCATAACTTTTAGTGATGCTTGTATGTAGCATTAGGAATTGAGAAAATAAAGGAAATACTCATACTGAGAATGATTTCTCCGAAAGTAAACTTAATTACTTTGTTTTTCTTTAGGGTATTTCACACTTCATTGGAATAAGCTTTTGATAGGTCTGTGAATTTACTATCAAAAATATTTTACTTTAGTCGATTACATCTTGTTTGATAACATACAACTATATTTCATAATGCGATATTGATCAATTTGTAATTGCATCCTAATTATATCGTGCTCGATTGGATTTCCAATTATTTCCAAATAAATTATTGAAGCAAGTTTATAATTAGAATGCTATCATGTCAGTTACTATTAACGTTCTGTTATATTTATATAGTGATTAATGAAATATAGATAACCGTTTATAGTTAATCAGTCTTCAGGTTTTATGAGAAACACTCGGACACGGAAGTTTTTTATTTATTTTTTCACGCTCTCTTTGTTCTAATAGCAATAAATTTATGTGGTTCGGTTTCTCCGTTTATTCTCATTATTCAAAGCCTATATCTTAAGTGCGAGCGTGGGAGGCTCAGCACTTTTCAAATTTGTCTGGTCTACATAATATCTGATGATGTTTTCTGCAACAAGTTTGTGATATGACAAAATCACAATATAGTCATTTAATTTTCATACGATCAAATGAATTATATCGAGTACAGTTATAACGTTCATGAAGTCCTTGAGAATATATAAATTTTTATTAGATTTAAGAGTTACTTATACAGAGCGATTCGAAAGTATGGAATGAAAAACAAGTAACATGACGGAAGAAGGTATATCAATAGTTACAAACATACTAAAGAAATTCACATTGATGAATATTATTGGTGTCAACCCAGAAACTCTCCAATGTAATTCAATTCCTCGAAGATTTCTGATGAACTGACATTCAAGAGTCGCTTCTGTCATTCAATATTGTTGACATTCGTTGACGCAGTGTTTGTCTCAACTCCTAATCTATCGCATAAATTTCGATGATTATACTTATAATTAAATTTATTATTTATAATTGAATATTAATACCGTGGTATGCTTCAAAAGATCTCTTTTGGCAGAGTTTCAAGATTTTAAAATATATGGACGGATTAATTAAATAGATCTTTATAGTTTGAATTTGGGAGGCTTTTACTTGGTAAAATTCCATTATCAATAATAAAAACAAGTACTGTGTTTTAAGGAATTTTACTTAATAATTGCGATTCGTAACGCGTTTCACTACACCGTAGCTTCTTCAGACGAATGATTATGCAGAAAAATGTAAATGAGAATATAACTATAAATGTTCTTGAGTAATTAAAAGCTTATTGGTTGCTCTTCTTAAGTGGTTATTTATGACAGGTATATCCAATAAAATTAAGGAATAGATTGCTCCCCGAAAAGATTCAATAGAGGTGAAGGGCTTAAATCGACTTGTTCATTGATGAGTCTACCTGAGTGTTTGTATTTATTTATTTCTAAAGTTTCCCAAAAGAAAATTTCACCAGAAAATTTCAACAAAGAACTAAATTTGATTAAACAAATAGCCAAAAATAAGGGTTACAATCCCAAACTAATAAATAATATTTTAAATAAAAAACAAAGTAGAATCGCATTGAATGAAGTTTACTCTGTCGATAAATTGAAACAAAAATTCAACACCTTAACCTACGTTGGCATTACAAGTGAGAAGCTGAAATCATTCTTAAGTAGCAATAATTTCAACATAGCTTTCCAAACTAATAATAATTTAGGCAAATATATAAAAATAATAAAACCAAACCAGGTAAAAACAATAAATCAGGTGTTTATAGATTGAATTGCAATGACTGTGATAATTTCTACATTGGTAGAACACATAGAAATTCTAATATTAGAATATCGGAACATAAACGCAGTTTTCAAATAAAAATTAGATTCAAATTACGCGAATCATCTCTTAGAAAATAATCATTCTTACGACCCACAGTTTGAAATTTTGCATACAGATAATAAATATTGGAAGGTAGATTTTTGGGAAACTTTAGAAATAAATAAATACAAACACTCAGGTAGACTCATCAATGAACAAGTCGATTTAAGTCCTTCACCTCTATTGAATCTTTTCGGGGAGCAATCTATTCCTTAATTTTATTGGATATACCTGTCATAAATAACCACTTAAGAAGAAGCAACCAATAAGCTTTTAATTACTCAAGAACATTTATAGTTATATTCTCATTTACATTTTTCTGCTTAATCATTCGTCTGAAGAAGCTACGGTGTAGTGAAACGCGTTACGAATCGCAATTATTAAGTAAAATTCCTTAAAAAACAGTACTCGTTTTTTATTATAGATCTTTATAGTATAATATAAATGGAATGAAACACTTCGGTATGATTTCCACACTGTTTATTTCTAATACACACGACCGGTTTCGACAGTTATGCCATTTACATCATTGCATCAAATAATAATATTCTAGTTTCCCATAGAATCAGTATTATCAAACGTAAAGAACTAAAACAAAATTTGTGAACTTATGCAATTCAATGGAGTTACCAATTGCTCAGATAAGACTCACGATTTAATTTTCTGTAATAAATTTACATCTTTGGTGCGATATAACTCTTCAGTGCGGGAGGATGAATAGTGTTCTTGTATTGAATTCCTTTTCAACTTAAACTATAAATATTTAGAAACTCGCAAGAATACGGAGGTCTTCAGGTTCCGTAAAGCTGATTATATCACTATTAATCGAAGAATCTCAGAAATATTATCAAATGATGATATAAACGCTGATCTGAACATCTTCTATGCCATACTCAATAATATTATCGAAGATCATGTACCTAAAAAGTCATTGGGTAAAAAATTTTCGAGTCACTTCTCCAGAAACACCATAAAAATTATCAATCGAAAAAACAAAATTCACAAGAAATGGAAAATTTATCAAAACTACGATGACTTCCTAAGTTTCAAACATTTGAAAAGGGAAAGTAAAGCTCGGATTTTGGCAGATTATAATACCTTTATTTCCAATATTGAAAAAGATGTCGAAACGAATCCAAAAAGAATATTCAGTATCTCTTCTTCTAAGCGACTCGGTAGTAGCTTGCCGACGTCAATGCACTGTAACAACGAAACCACTAATGATGCCACCTAAATCTGTGAACTGTTCGCTAGTTTCTTTCGCTCGCCGCCAGTAGTAGCAGCAACTCCTCGCATTGATCTAGGTTCGTAACCCCCTGCTTATCTTTCATTCATTTTGTTAACTCCAAAAGAGATTGAGAAATCAATAAGAGCTCTTGATCAAAAAAAAAGGAGCTGAACCTGATGAAATACTTTCTCTTTTTGTGAAATCTTGCCCTGAATTATGTACACCTCTTTCTCTTTTATTTAATGCATCACTCAAAGACGGGATTTTTCCGGATCGTTGGAAATGCGCGAGTGTGACACCTATTTTTGAAGGTAGAGACAAAAGCAATGTCGAAAACTACAGGCCAATTAGCAAGTTATGTATCTCCGCCAAACTGTTTGAATCATTGATCTACAAATATATTTTTTCTCTCGTCAAATTTCAAATTATGAAGGAACAGCATGGATTCTTCAAAAACAGGTTAATCTAAACTAATTTATTGACATTTGTCGAGCATATTGTGAGTGCTATGGATGAAGGCTTACAAGTGGATGCCGTCTATACTGACTTCGGAAAGGCCTTTGACAGAATTTGTCATGATATTTTTGGTTGTCGGGTCGAGGAGGTTGGTGTGGGTGGTTCACTTCTGCGATTGGTCGACTCTTATGCGAGTAATCGACAACAGAACGTTGCTATTTGTGGTGGGCATGGATCGGAGACATATTGCTGTACATCTGGGATCCCCCAAGGATCACACCTTGGTCCCCTCCTGTTTCTCATACATGTAACTAATATAAGATATATTTTAAAAAAATGTAACTTTTTACTATACGCTGATGATATCAAAATCTATTATACCATCAGGAGCTTGTCTGACTGTCTTGTTGTACAGGAGGAGCTATCGCTTTTTTCAGAGTATTGAAAAACCAAAATAGCCTTTTCCTGAATTCGAAAAAAAAGTTGGACTATCACGTTCACTCGAAATTCAAAATCCTTCAATTTTTCCTATCAAGTAGATAACAATTTTTTAATGAAAGTGTCACAAATTCGAGATCTTCGAGTCATCCTGCATTCAAAGTTGGTTTTCGATCAACACATTGATTGCATAGTCAGCTCTTCAAGTAGAATGTTGGGGTACACTCACCTCCAGTGTCGTATATTCTAGTTCTGTCTCAGGGTACTATGCCTACGTATTCAGTAAACTCAACTTCGCCTCCGTTATATGGAATCCTCAGTATAAAGTTTACTTCTCGCGAATTGAAAAAAATCAGAATGAACTTTTAAAATATCGGGCTTATTTGTGTAATTTGACGGTGGCGGAGGGGATTGACTTCTATGCGGAAGCAAGAAAACAATTTCACTTGGTTTCACTCGAGGGCACAAGAAAGATGGATGACATCCTAACTCTTCAGAAGGTATTTTCTAGGGAGGTTAGTGCACAAAATATTCTGGAAGATATATTCTTCCATTCTACTAATTTTCACTATAGGAAATATGAGTTGTTCCACATTTCTTTCATAAAAACTAACTATTCCAAGCACGCGCCCTTAACGAGAATGTTACGCATTTGCAATGAGTTTAATCAGTCTGTTGACGTTTTTCAAATGAGATCTGAAAAAATTATAAAAGACTTGTTCTTGATGTAGTTTCTTCTTTTGCATTTTTCTTTCAATTATTCATATTTTCTATTTCTATCTACTTAATAGTTAATCTCTTTTTTAAATTGTACTCAGTGAATCCTGTTTTATGGGTTTGAACCTGTTTGTATTCTCGAAACAATGAACAATAAATAATATTTGCTCTTCGATTGGAGGAAACATATTGCAACCTTGATTGATGTGACCGTGCCAATAGATGAGAACGCAAGAAAAGCGTACACGGAGAAGATCACGAAGTACACTGACCTAGCGTTTGAGGTCAAAGAAATCTATAATTTGAGATCTATATATATATATAGAGAGCGAGAGGTTTTATCTCGGAAACAGAGGCCCAGAGCACCATTTCAACGGGATTATTTCACTCGTTTTGTACCGTTGATGTAATTTACGGACCGGCCAAAGATGTTTCCAAGTGTTGGCATTTCTAACGTTCTCAAATCTGTTGTTATTGTTCGTATCTTTCTCGAAGTCCGGTATCGGGTTCACCGTCTTGGTCCATAGAGGGCGACTCTCGTACGTATGTACGAGATGCATCCTTTCTGGAATCGATAGGGTACCCCGATATAGCTTTTTAAGATGCTGAGAAGCGATATGCGACACTGATGAGCTCCTAATAAGGACGAAACTGCAGTCTGCCGCTTCGTTTCTCAGCATCCTTAGTTGCACTATTGTGGCTCTTGGGGGCTGCGTGCATGGCGGGCAGATTTGGGAACTAGCTCTTGTCAGGAAGGATTATTCATTGATCTACGGATTTGAATTGAATAATTCTTTTTGTCTCAAGTTTACATTTGTAGATTTCTCGCGATGTTTGTCGCGAAAGATATTCATCTCATCATATATATATATATATATATATATATATATATATATATATATATATATATATATATATATATATATATATATATATATAGATATAGATGATGAGACAAATATTTATATGTAAACTTGAGACACGAAAATTATTCAAAAATCCGTAGATCAATGAATAATCCTTACTAACAAGAGGTAGTTCCCAAATCTGTCCCATGCAAGCAGCCCTCAGGAGCCACTATATTACAACTAAGCAGGATGCCGAGAAACGTAGCTGCAGACTGAAGCTTCATCCTTATTAGGAGCCCATTAATGTCGCATATCCTTCCTCAGCACCCTAACCAGCTACATCGGGGTACCCTAACGATTTCAGAAAAGACGCCTCGCGTACATACGTACGAGTGTCGCCCTTTATGGACCTAGACCGTGAGAAAGTTAAAGAATTCCAATACTTGAGAAATATCTTTCGCCGATCCGTGAATCACATCGACGGTTGAAAACGAGCGAAACAATGCCGTTGGATTTAATGCTCTAGGCCTCTTTTTTCCAGGATAAAACCTCCTGTCGGTAAATATTTGATGAAACAAATATTTTCTGCGATGAACTTCGCGAGTAGTTAATATATGTAAACATGAGACAAGATGAATTATTCAAAAATCCGTATGTGTATATAAATACATCAATTTTGGAACGGTACGACAGGGTCGCACAAAAATCCGAGGATGTACAGAGTCGAAGAGGATTTCTAATGACTAATTGCACGCCACATATGGTTTTAAAATAGCGAATAACTTTCAACCGGAGGTTGGAAAAATGTGATGTAGGATCAATTATTTTTGAAACACTTAACTGCTACATCAATATTTCCAAATCGAGTAATTTATTTATCATAAATATTGTAATATAGCTGAAAAATTCACTCAGTTTTACAAGATAAAGACAAATATGTGTCAATAAATTTCTCCTCTTTGAAATTCTTTATCGAAAAAGATTCAATGAATTATACTTGTAAATGCAATGTGGCATAATGCTACTGAAAGAAACTGCAGAATGAAAAACTGACAAAGTGTGAATAGCAATTTAATGTAGAAAATAAATAAAACTATAATGGAATCTATATTGCCCAACCGAAAACGAAACTGATGAATACAGAACTCGATAGATATTACAATTTGACAATATCAACTTTGACTATTATTAATGAATTTTATTCCTTAAGAAGGATATTAATTATATAACTTCATCCCCTCATGAAAACAATATCATTAGTTTTCATTATATACTTCATCTTTAGTATTAATGCTATAATTGTAAAATGACATATCATATTTTGAATTGTGGAGGCCGTTACTTGATGTAGATCCATGATATAAATGAGATAAAAACACAAGGTGTTTAATTAGTTTTATTACCTTTCATACTAACTGTACATGTTTAATTAGTTTTTATTACCTTTCATACTAACTGTACCTGTTTAATTAGTTTTATTACCTTTCATACTAACTGTACATGTTTAATTAGTTTTATTACCTTTCATACTAACTGTACATGTTTAATTAGTTTTATTACCTTTCATACTAACTGTACAATGGCTCGGTGTGGATTTTCCTGTTATTCATCCAACTTCTACGATTTGTTTATAATACCATACTCTTCATTCTATTTTTCATTCTTGATAAAGCTGCTGTGTCAGCGAAACGTCGTAGAATTTTTCAAATAAAGTGTAGATTAAAGTTAAACCTTGTGTTTTTATCTCATTTATTGACATATCATATCTTAAACATAATAATATTAGAAAAAAACACTTTGTTTCTTCACGACTCTGTCAATTTTCTGTCAAGATTTTTCTGGATCAATTTAGACTCTTTGACAGTAACACACTTCTACATTCCGAAAATTTCTCAGCAACTAACATTTTCGTAATATACATTTATGGAGATTTTGAGTACCTTTAGAACAAATAGTCTTTTCAAATGAAACTACTAGATGGATCTTTTTATATGCTCATACAAAAAATATTGCAAATATTGAGATACACTGCCGAATATACTTCAGAGTAAGAAATGAATTATAGGTATAAAATATGGAATATTTGATATACTTAGATTTTCAGTACTTAACTAATTGAATTGAATTCCTGGATGATTTCCTAGGCGTCTCGTTTCTTACCTTCAAAGAAAATACAGTGCATTCATTTCATTCAGAGAGTAGGGCAATTATCAGTAAAATATTTGTTCCTCTATGGACAATACTTGAATGACCGATTCAGAAGGAGTGGATTTCAATAGACATAATTGCATTTGATTTGAAGAGTACGTATAAATGTGGTTCGGATAATTGTGGTAATGCATAATTCACGCACCAGTCACGAGCCACATTATATAGTGGAGATAACCGCATTCATGATTGGGGACGACGTGATGAAAGACAATATGAAATTGATGATTTAAATCACTTACCATTGTTGAGAATTGATCATATTTAATGGAGGAATTCGTATAAATCATTCCTCAAGCCCTTAATCTGTTCAGTTCTTCATCATATTGAAAAATAGTGGAAATATATTTCGAGCCGATTAGGCATGAAAAAAAATTGCAAATTTGCAGCATTCAAATGAGATAATAAGTTCATCTTTTCAACCTAATTTCACTGTACAGGGTGGACAGATTTCGACGTTTCCGTACTGCAGCTATGAGAAACATTGTGAATAGTGAAAAATAAACCTGCCTTTCTCGTGTTTATGTTGCAGATACAAGCTAGTTTTTTTTCATTTTCGAGTTATGTGTGAATTTTCGTCAAGTGCCAATATATCGGTTGTTTTCGAACTATGTAAAAATAGATTTGTCACTCTACAGGCACTTTTTTACGTAGAATCGAACGACGTCGAATTTCGTTTTCTTCAACGGTTGTTAGGTTATAATGCAAATTGCGTTTCTTTGAAAATTAACCAAACGTAACTTTGATTTCGTTGAGTCGAGTCAAGTTTTTTTTTTGTTTTCAAATACCATGTGCATTCAATTTTCCATGTTGTTCTCATCAAAAGACGAAAATTGTTTATTTCTTCTCCAATTCTCACTAGGAACTCTATGCCCAACTAGAGAATTTAAACGGAATAATTGAAAAAGCTCAAGTAACTTCTCTGCTCTGATTATGATCTAAAAATTACCCATTGCAATGACAATTCAGATGAATTATATAATTTTTTTTCATCGAGGTACATCTATTGTGTGAATATAGTTCACACCAAAATTTTAAAATGTTCAATATGTTCGTTTTCAAAGAATTATGATGAGGATGGTGAAAAAGTTGCTTACCTTGAGAGGCGACAATTAAATGTATAGGGTGCGCCAGAGAAAACCGGACAATTTTTTTTCCGGTATAGCTTTCGCAATTTCAGAGCTAGATCATTCGTTTTTGCTTCACTGGAAAGCCAAAGGAATAGGTTTTTCAGAAATTGTAGCTGACTGCTAATGCAGAAATTTGCTGAATGTAATAATAATCAATTGAGCTTGTAATATAAAAAATGTAGAGTTGATGCTAGAAACAGATTATGAAAAAGGCGAGTACCTGTGTTGTAACAGATCTAGCTACACCAGTACTTTGTCTTCTTCCTAATGACGCTGTTGTCCGAAATTTTTCCTCAAGATCATAGATCGTACTTTTTTTGTAATTAGAGAACGGAAATTGGCGTAATATTTGCCTAGTAGTATAGCCACGCACAAATAAACATTCAATGAAACACTTATCTTCATTTGTTAAAACCATTGTCAACAATTTCAAACGTCAAAAACAAGCAACACCAAGATGAAATTCGAGCTCAAACCAGATGTCGTCTGAAACTCGATGACATTTCATTATTTTTTATTTATCATAGAGTTAATGCATGCAGTGTCTATGTTCTGAGATTTCACAACGGGAGGTGCATATTTTCGTGGAAAAGAGAAACATTATTGACGACAATTGACACAATTCTGAATCAATATTCGAGTTCGACCCCTCAAAATGATGGGAAAAGTTCATTCTAGTGATTGAATCGCGCAGTTGATTCATTACGACCGCGAAAACTTTTTTAATGCGCGGGGAAAATTGTTAATATTCGAGGAAGTCGGCCATTTTGAATTCGGACGGAAATAAAATTTTAGGTTGGTAAAATATGGTTCTTTGTCTTCTTAGAACATCCATGAAAAACACAACAACTTCAGCAGTGCCAACACCATGAGGTGAAAAAATATTTCGGTTTCAGCTGAAAATCAGAATGAAAAAAATTCTTCACTCTACTGTTTTATCAATTCTCAGAATATTTTTAAGATCAATATGTCAAATTGTTCCGAAAAGACTAAATTATCGACAGATTCTCCCATTCGAATTTTTAGTGAAAAAAACGTTCCAGCGATCTTGAAATATTGTTCCTTTTCGAATGATTTAGCCATATTGGATTTCACCTGAAGTGAAATTTCGATATAATTTCTGAAAAACTAATTCCTTTGGCTTTCCAATAAGAACGAATGATATAGCTTTAAAATTGCGAAAGTTATAACGACAAGAAAATTGTCCGGTTTTCTCTGGCGCATCCTATATATTGGATAAATTGAGGAAAAACCTTATGAACCATGGTACATTCAACGTCCCAAGAGAAAAAGTGAAGTAGTTGATGAAGAAAATACAACACTCGATTTGATCGGTAGTTCAATTGCCAACTCATCGATTTTGAGTAGACGAATTGTAATGCAAACAGTAGTTTTTACGCATCGAGTGCTCTGTATTCTCAAGGAAGAAAGATATAAACCTCATGGAATGAGAATATATCAAATTTTTACAGCCAGAATATTTCCAATATCGACTCAATTTTAGCAGAAATCTGAAAGAATTCGTACTTTTTCCGAGAAATATTTTGGACTGATGAAATTCACATCATTATTGATGGGATATTCAATCGTCAAAATGAACATTGGTGGTCAGATGTGAACCCTCATTGCTATACTGGGTGATTCAGCAGTGGCGCGGTGCTCTGTAGCTCGTACACTTTTGAAGATTTCATTTTTGTTCGAACGGTATTGTATTTAGAAAGAAAAAAGCTACTTCAGCAATTTATTTTGTAAACAGGGTGACCCAATTTTCTATGAAAAAATCTAAGGAGGTTTTTTCAAATTGGAAGACCACTTTCTCGTTGAAGATTCAAGAATGACCTAAACTCTGCTATAATGTCTTTAAGTAATAAGTTTTTTGGTGAGTAGTTTCGTCACAATATTTTTTTCCGTAAAAATTCATGAAAATAGGATCTCACATCATCGCATGCTCCTTCGAACAGAGAGCATGAATACTTTTTTCCTTTCGTTTTCTTATTGCCCAAGGATAGCTTTATTGATGAATTGAAATAGATATATAAAATAGATTTCATCATCACTTCATACAGGAGTGACTCAAAAAATTATTGAATATTGTAATTTTAAAAATATCATATCTTGCTTTTTAGATTAAACATCCTGTATTTTATTATTCATGTCAACGTATAAAATATTGTGCCATATTTTTGCAGAAGAAACCTTATCTTTATCTTCGACCATTTTCGAAATAAAAGAAATAAACTAAAATAATAAAATCAGAGGTTGCGAAAGAAGAGTTTATTAGTACATATCATTATACTTGATCAGAGAAATGGTGATATTTTAAGGTAGTCGTGTATGAAATACGTAGTAGATTAGTTTTCGTTAAGATGATCTACAAGGTGTGGAACTATTTCAATAAGTGTTCGAAAGGATGCCCGTTTCTTTGTAGACACAACTCAATCCTTCTGAGGAAAGACCGTTGAACTCTCGACAACATTTGCGGATTAACTAACTGAAAGGCGTCGACTATTCTCTGTCTCATATCCAACTGTGTTGTAGAAGGAATCTGGTAAACGATGCCCTTAATTAAACCGCACAAGAAAAAATCTAAACTCGTAAGGTCCGGAGACTTAGCTGGCCATCTAACAGGAGCACCACGTTCTATCCATTTGTTTGGATATACATGATTCGAATGCTTCCTAACCTGATGTGAGTAATGTGCCGTTGCTCCATCCTGTTGAAACCACAAATCTTGTTTTATATGCTCTTGTACATCGGCAAGTAACATTGGTAGATGATTTTGCAGAAAATCTAAATACATTTTACTATTGAGGTGCCCGTCGAAAAAGTGCGGCCCAATTAGATATCCATATACTATAGCGGCCCATACATTCAAGGAACAAAGATGCTGGTGATCTATTTGTCTCATGAGGTGTAGATTTTCCGTGGTGTAGTAATGTTGAGTTGTGCCTGTTAACAAGCTTGTGGAAGTTGCCTTGTTCGAGAAAAGAACTCTGCTAAACATATTTGTATTTTCAGCTACTTTGTCACTTGCCGAATTGCAAAAATTGATTCAATTTTCATAGTCTTGATTGTTCAGTTCCTGGAGCAGCTGTACATGATATGCATGAAATTCATTCACTTTCAAGATTCTCCTGACGGAAGTTTGACTTATATCTGTTGAAATCTCTCTATGGCTTTTATATGGGTCCTCTGTCACTGTCAACAAAACTGATGACTGGTCGTCTTCAGCTGTAGCAGTTTTTGGTTTTTCACGTTTTTTGTAAGCGATATTACCCGTTTCGATGAATCTAATTAGAAGTTTTTCGAGGCATCTTGAATCAGGATGTCTCTTATCAGGAAACCGTTGTGCATGAACTCTACTTGCCAACAAAGAATTTCTATCAAACTCACCCAGAATAAGAATCATATCATCTCTTCTTTGGAGAATATCATGGCAGTCAATTGAGAAAATTGGGTTCAAATCCAAACAATGTTTAATAACGAAACACTGATAAGTTCACCATGTAAAATGATATGTCAGGACACCTGACATAAGGCAAAAATAAAAGCAAATGTCAACATATACCTCGATTTACGTTTTAATCATCTTGATTTCATCATTCGTTGAAATAATTATCTTGTTTAGGTTTCATTTTTTGCTACTTGAATCATTACAGAAAAAAAAACTTCTATGCGAATAAAGATGCATGTTGATGAGTTTGATACGGTTTGTAGAATTTCCATCAAAAAGTTTTACAAATGATCGAACATTTCGAAAATGATTGAAGATAAAGATAGGTTACTTTTGCAAAAGTATAGCACAATTCTTTATGCGTTTACATGAATAATAAAATACAGGATGTGTCATTTGAAAAAATCGAGATATGATATTTTCAGAATTGCAATATCAATAATTTTTTGAGTCACTCCTATATAAAATGAGGATAATCTATTTCAATTCATCAATAAAACCATCCTTGGGTAATGAGAAAACGAAAGGGAAAAAGTATTCATCCTCTTTGGCTGAAGGAGCATGCGATGATGAGAGCCTATTTTCATGAATTTTTACGGAAAAAAATTATGACGTGTGACGAAACTACTCACCAAGAAAACTTATTACTTAAAGACATTATAGCAGAGTTTAGGTCTCTCTTGAATCTTCAATGAAAAAGTGGTCTTCCAATTTGAAAAAACCTTCCAAGATGTTTTTATAGAAAATTGGAACACCCTGTTTACTGCAAAATAAATTGATGAAGTAGATTCTTACTTTCTGAATACAATATCGTTCAAATGATAATGAAATCTTCAAGAGTGTACCCAGTATATTATTCAACGTCAAGGCCGATATAGATTCAATGTACATCATACATTGCATTGGAAAAAACTAGTGCATTAACGTTTGTGAATTTTTGATGAAAACCTTCGTGGTGAATATCATTATGAAGTAGTAAATATCATCATCGATAATGTGATGAACTGTCTCTTTATGAAAGAAAAAATATCAATTTTCAACATAGTGGGGGCCCTTCTCATGAAACTATGGCTGATGCTGATTTATTTGATTGATAATTGGATTGGCAAATAAGATGGCCGGCATGTTTTCCGGACTAGTCGCCGATGAACTTGATGAACTATGTAATAGAATATCTCGTTTGTTTTCTTATAACGATTGCATGCTACTTCTCGCAATTTGCGTACGGACTGCTCGCTTCGTTATTACAACAAGTATCACTTGTTATGCACATAATACTTGCAACTTGAAGAAAAAACATTAAAATAATTTATCCGATTTGCTATTGCTAGAATTGCTTTTTGAACTATCATAATGAGAGCACAGAATGTACTCAAGCTATTTTAATTATTCCGTGTGAATTCTGTAAATGGATATTGAATTACTAGATGAAACTGGGGATAATCTATACGGTTTTTCATGGAAACACGTTCTGGATGAAGAAATTGAGTGCATATGTGCTATATTGTTGAAATCTAACTCAAAAACCGTTGGATAAAAAAATTTCGTCTCGTAGATCAATTCTACGAAAAAAAGTGCCTGAACAATGTCAAAACCATCTTCACATAATTTCAAAATAACGGAGATATTGGCACTTGTCTGATTTAGAAAATTTTTAAAATTTCCCAATAACTCGAAAACGAAAAGAGCTAGCTGGAATTTGTTTTCAGCAAAGAATTCCTCAGGCAAATAGAATAGGGTGCCTATTCCTTTCAGTTCTGCAATGCCTTATTTCGGGGGCCTGTGATGAAAAGTTATTTAGATACATGGTGTTTCAAACGAGAGAGAATTAATTTTTTTATGATAAATTCAAAAATTTGCAACGCATGGAGAAGCAGTATTTTGTTATGTGAAGATTTTTACAAATTCCCTGCCTGATTTCCGATTAGGCTGATTTTTCGTCCATAAATTTCGAGAATAGATCGCAGCACATATCCATAATGAAATTAAATGTTTCAATGAATCATCCTTTATCATCAACAGATATAGTCCCAATGAAAGTAAATTTGAATAAATAATATTCCAAATTGCTCAGGGGAAATTAAACCGCATGCAGTAAAATGCTTTCACTTCATCAATTTCGAAGGCATATCGGAGATGGGAATTAATTAAAAAAATAGTAGAATGAGATGATGAAATATTTTCTGGGTGAAGAACATTTCAATAACTGGAATATAGGGAATTCGGATATTTCGTATTATTCTCATAGCTTTGTGTTTGCTCATTTCAGATGCTTTCGGGATTAAGGTCAATTATTAAAAAAGAAAAGAAAAATGAGGGGTGATGATAAACTAATTCCCAAGTAATGAAACTCTTGTTCTTAGTGAAGAACATTTCAATAACTTAAGTATTGGGTTTTCAGATATTTCGTATTATTCTAATAGCTTCGTGTTTGCTCAGTTCAGATGCTTTTGGAATTAAAGTCAATTATGAATAAAGCAAAGAAGAAAAATGAGGAGTGATGATAAACTAATTCCCAATTAATGAAACTGTTGTTCTTAAATTTTGAATAAGTTCATGTAGTTCTAGATTTTATTGATTCTGGTAACTATCTAATTTTGAGTGAATTTTAAAATTAATGATACAAACAATTATCTAACTAACAACAAAGTGTTACTTCACCAAATTGGTATTAATATAAAGAAAGAATGACGTATACAGGGGGTACCCAAGCTGGATGGCCTATTAGAAGTTTATGGTGAATAGGTTAAGATATTTTTCTGAAATTATTATTACTAAGTACAAAAGAACCAAGGACATATAATCATAAATCTTCCTAATTTTCATCAAAGAATTCCAAATAGAAACAAAGTTATAGGGGTGGCCCTAGCTTCTGTTCCACCCGGTATAAACGATATAGGATCTTCTCGACTGAATTTTCGTTATCTGCTCTTATCCTTGCTGCATATGATAATTAATGAGATTGCCGCCTGAGCGATAACGGCATCTCTCCTGTTTCTCAACAAAAACTTTTTGATGGACTTGTTCTGAAGGCACCGGTTGCTTGCCTCCATGCTGTGGTCTGTATGGTAATTAGGCTTCTGAGTAACGTTAAGCTTGCAGAGAAATATTCAATGGCTCCATAATCGAGTTTGGACTCAATAAGCGCACGGTACATCGTTAGAAGCATCGTTTCATCAGCACCCCCGTTGTTGTTTGCGGCAACTTTTTTTTTTCAATAGTTAGGAGCAGAAACCTGTTTTTTCTGTCCATTTCTCTAGTTTATTGATTGAATTTTGCAGTCAGTTGAAGTTGATTCGGGAGTTACGCCTTCGACAGTGAAAGAGAAGATCATCAGCATAAACTGATATTCTAATTGAAGATGCTATGATCTATGTCATTGATTACTTTGGTGAATAAAGTGATACTCAAAGCTGACCCTTTCGGCACTCCATCCTGTAAGTTGTATGTTTCTGATCTAATGCCATCCAATCTAACTCGAACTCTAGGATATGTGATAAAATTTTCCATGAAATGATACATATTGTCGGAAATATTGCAGTCTTTCAGTGTTTTGAGTATTCTGAATCTCCACGTCATATCAAAAGCTCTGACTATAGCGAAGAAAACTGCTTCAACTACTTGCTCGTTTGCGAAAGTATCCAGTATTTCGGTATGTAACTGGACTAGGTTAGGTTAGGTCCTATACCTGGTGTACTGTTCTCAAGCTAGGTTTAGACGAAGTTCACCCACTTGCGCATGAAACCTCGGCACTCACTAGCGTATCAAACTCATTCTTGCCCCACTGTTCACTCAACGCGCATCTCCTCACCTAGAAGAGTGATCTGCAGGACCGACGAGTCAGTAATCAGTGTCGTTCGGGAGTTCAATATGACTATACTTTCAGTTGAGTGTTCAAATGACTCGAGGGTGAGTTTCGTTTGAAGCGCGACTGAAATCCGACTGTCGCCGGCTCACCCGGAGTTTCCTCGGCAAGGGGACCTGTCTACACGGTGCGAGGTACCGTTAGCGAGGTAGGTGCGCGAGTGGGTACGTTCTGTTCAAACCCAGTTTTAAATTCATGTTGGTGTGTTCTAATCTTCTTATGTTACAAAACTCAATAACGAATTGGTTTCTCTCATCGTAATTCGGGGTACTCTGTGCGTCCACCAGAGAACCCTTTTTAGTCGTATTGCAATCATGAGCCACCCGAACCAGTTCCCTTCAGTTCCCATTGGGAAACGAGTTTGCCTACAGATAATTTTGTTTTATCTGAAAAATCCTTGCAACTTTGGAGACCGAACCATCTGCAAAGCATAAATAATCAATTCACGAGGCCTATAGCATGATGTGGTATTACACCGGGCGACGGGAGTAGGACCGTCTTCCACCGAGCAACTAACTAACCAATTGTCAAACCGGTGTAGCTCATGTTGATTTCATTATTGTATAAAATAATTTTTGTTCAAACGTAATTCGAAACGGTAGATAATTTTTGATTATAATACACATTTTCTGTTCAGTTATTTCGCTCATTGTGTAAACCTTGGAGCAGTTGTGAGGTATCCTCCTTCATCTAGCTGTTTTAAACGAACTAGTAGAGGGATCAGACCAAACCTTGATATTGAAATGAAGAATAGCTAGAACAACTTGATCAAAAAAAAAAAATTTAAAATCGCGAGAAGAGTAAAAATACTATTTCCGGTACTTTGTTAACAGAATATTTCTCTTGACTAGATGATTTGATAATTTTATTTAACGTCGATGCTGATGCCCTGCGTTGTTGATAGACAGTGGTTATTAAATTGCTCCGAAAATAATCATAAAATACGGGAGTTTTTGAGTAAAGAAAAATATAAAGTTTGTGTAAACTGAAAACTGAAGTGAACAGTACCCAGTGCACCATAGAGAAAAAATCAAATTGTGCTCAATAGTTTCTTGGAACAAGTGATTTTGAATAACGTGACGAATAAATTTGAATGATTCTTAACTAAAATTATCAGATACATGAGCAACGGAGCGAAACGCAAAGTTGAAAACACGAGTCCAGAGGAATACGATCTAGAGCAAGAAGACGCAAAGAGAACCAAAATCATAGTTAGTTCAACCCAAAAAATGGAAGAACCGAAAATGGATGAAGTGCTTCAGGCTATACGAATGATGAGGAAGGAAATAAAAGAAGGGTTTCAAAGTAGAAAAGTTGAACGACAAGAGATGAATTCCGAACTAGTAAGAGCACATAAAAAATTAGGAAAAATCGAGGAAGAAATGAAACGTAAAGAAGAAAAGTGAAACCAGGAGAAGAAAGAACTAAAAGAGAAAAAAACAATGTAGCTATGACTGGAATTGAGATGAGGAGAGTGGACGATATGGTTCAAAAGATTGGAAAACTATTCTAGGAGAGATTAGGTGTCGAAACAAAAACGGAGGACGTTAAAATTATCAGAGAGAAGGAAGAAGTAGTGGTTTTAGAAGGATTCAAAGAAAAAAGTGGTATTAAGAAACAAGAGCAAACTCAGAACTGAACCAGGTCAGCCGATTTTCATTAATACTGATTTGACACGAAAAGAAGCCGAAATACAGGCACGAATTAGAGAAGAAGCTGAAAAATTAAAAGCAAGTGGAAAAAGAGTCAAAGTCTTGCATCAGAAACTAGCAGTGGATGGTAAAATTTACAAATGGAATGATGCGGAACAAAAGATAATAGGAATAATGAAAGTTGAGGCATCGACACCAAAAAACTACTAAAGAATGGAGATAAAATAAATATGACGTAGACATTAGCTATTGAAAAGAATGAAAATAAAGAATTAGTTGGAAAGTATACAATGAAACAAAGAAAGAAAGATACATGGAAACCTGGCGAAGGAAAGGAATTGGAATACGAATTTGAGAAATCAGAACTTGAAATTCATGCTATAGTAGAAACGAGAAAAAGAAGGCCAATGAATAACTGAGTTGGAAAACAAACACATATTAATATATAGCGGGGTAAACGAAAAAACGAGGGCGGCAGCAGGAGTTGCATGTTTGATGAATAAAGAAATGGCAGAGCAGATATTAAGCCGGAAAGCGTGGTCAGCAAGAATACTCAGAGTTGAATTAAGGAATCCGAACATGAACAAAAGAACAATAATTGTGGTCTATGGACCAAACGAAGAAGAATCAGTTAGTGAGAAAATCGAATTAAGGGAACAATTAACAAAAGCTACAGAAGAAGCAGAGGGCAGTATTTATACTGCAGGTGACAAGACAAGAAATAGCAATGGGATGAAACTACTAGACTTTGATAATTAGTAACAATTTCTTCGAACACAAGAATATACGAATATACGAGACGAGTAGAAAGTAGAAACGAGAAATCGATAATAGTCCACATATTGGTAGAGAAAATCAACCTAAAAAAATAAAAAACGTTAAAGTGAGAAGAGGGGCTGAAATAGAAGTGACCATTTTTCACTAGTAGCTTGTATAAAAAAGGAACTGAGAGACGACGGTAAATAGATATCAGTTAAAAAAATATCGAATATGAATCAATAAAGGCTTACAAATTCGCCTATCCAGAATACGCCAAAATTTTCGAGCAAACCATATCAAAAAAAACTAGAAAATATAGAACATGCAACAGACAATATAAGCACAGAAGACTTATGGAAGTATTTCAAAAGCACTCTTCTCGATTCTGCTAAAGAAGTATATGGAAGCAGCAGAAAGAGAAATAACGCAAAACAAACGACATGGTGGACAGATGCAATTAGAGAGGAACTAAGAATTAAGAAGAGAGCATGGTCAAATTAACTGTAAAACTATAGAGAAATATGAGTGATACAAACAAGCAAAAAAACGAGTGAAAGATCTAGTCTTGGCATCTAGAAGAAGAAAAGCAATTCTAAAAAAATAGTTAAATCATGTAGAAGGAAAAAGAACTCTGACATTTATAACATCAAGGACAAAAATGGGGAATTACTCATAGATGACAGGAAAGTAATGGAAAGATGGAAGCAATATTTTCAAGAGCTACTTGGGAGCGGAGGAAACGGATTAGAGGATAGTGAAGTTTGCATAGAAGAAGATAGAGACTAAGAAAAGATAACACAACAGGAATTATAGGAAGCTGAAAACCGCTCGAAAAATGGAAAAGCCCCAGGCTATGACAAGATTACGACCGAAATGATCAAGAATATGGGACAATATGGAGAAGACGTGCTTTTGAAAATATATAATAGGGTATGTCAAGAAGAACAAATCCCGGAAGACTGGCAGCTTTAAATGATAATCCCAATTTACAAATCAGGTGACAAACATGAATGTAGGAACTACAGAGGAATCACGTTATTATGCACGGATATGAAAATATATGAACAAATAATAGGTATGAAGCTGACGCCAATGATTGAAAGAACATTGGAGAGACAAAAAGTGGATTTCGAAAAGGAAGAAGTCTTCAAGATCATATTCAGCATGAAGATATTGATGGAAAAATCTAACAGGATGAAGAAGAAAATATACCTAGCGTTCGTGGACTTGGAAAGTTTTGATAGAGTGCCTAGACGAAGATCATGGGAAATACTGCGTAGAAGAGGAATCAAAGCAAAAATTATAAGATTGATAGTAAATATATATGAAACTGATAGAAATTGCATTATAAGCAGAGCAGGAGATCGGAGTATTTCAAGACAACGGAGAGACTTAGACAGGAGAGTGGGCTTAGTCCTCTGTTGTTTATAATCTTTATGGATGAAATAATGAAAATCCAGATTGGATATAGAAACTTACAGCAAGTAGAAGTATCACAAGGATGATATAATGATAATGGCCAGCAATGAAAAAGATCTTTAGAAAAACTTGAACATATGGAACAGAGAATTAGAGAAGAGTGGTATGAAAATGAACAAAGAATAAATTGAGGTAATGGTGATTGGAACAGAAAAGGAAGACATAAATATACAGATAGATGGGACAAAAATAAAACAAGTGGAAAAATATAAGTACTTAGGAGTTGAACTCGAAGAATCATGAAAGCAAGATGCTGAAATCAATGATACGATCGAAAAGACCACGAAGACATATTATGCTATCAGCAACAATTTGTTAAATAAGAAAAAAGTGTCAAGAACCACGAAAATGAAAGTATTCACATCTATCTATAGGCCAATACTGACATTTGGATGTGAGTCATGGGTTCTAGATCAAAACCAAATAAGTGAATTTCAAGCTGTCGAAATGAAATATCTTAGGAAGGTGAGGGGAGTCAAAAAGAAAGATAAGCTAAAGAATATTGGCATACGAAAGGAATTGGGAATTGAATCAACTATGGAATTTATAGAGAAAAGGCAGCTCAGCTGGTGGAGACATCTTCAGAGAATGGATAATATACGACAAGTCAAACGTATATGGGAGACAAAACCTAACGGAAAGATGAAAAGAGGTAGACCAGGACAAACATGGGATGAAGTAATAGCGGAAATATTGGGACAACAGGGCGAAAATTGGACAGAGGTTAAAACAATCGCAAGACAGAAGATTGAATGGAGAAATTTCATATATAAACAATATTGTTGATATATCGAATTTTCATGAAATTTTAATATATCTAAGACCCTGAGACCCTAAGCCATTTCAGATGATAAAAGGGATTTTGATAATATATATATATATATATATATATATATATATATATATATATATATATATATTTATATTCAACTACGACATGAAATATAAATAATCCGACTCATTTATGTTCGAAATGTTCTTTATTCAGCATAACGAAAATATTCTTCGATTCATAACAAATTGTGTCGTAAATCTGTATTAGATAATAAAACAGCATGTTTTATTGATAGACTCTATGAAATTTAAGTTTATATGAATTTTCTTTCATTTGCGAAGTCATGAGATTATAAACAAATTTCATAGGTTGGTTATGCCATGAAGCAGTTATACCCTTGTAAATAAAGTCGATACTTAACTGAGATGGAATAAGCCCTTAAAAACAGATAAATCCGTAGATGAATTTGGGTTTAACTCAATTCGAATACAATTCCTGCTTGGAGGAAATCCAATTTTCCTGAATCATCTTTCCGATGTAAATTGAAACTCAGTTGAGAATTTTAATATTTATATTGCAGTCTGTTTCACGAATTTAATATTCAATCAACAACCGAATTATCAAAAAAGGCAAGAAACCTATCACAAATTGATACCGTTAAAATACTATATACATGGTTTACGGTTGTCTTCCTTTAGACATTTGTTTAGTAGAGTTCAATCCGGTTGTACTTTAAGCTCTTTCAAACAATGAACATAACAAAGGTATTTGTAGTACATTATAGACTAGGTTTTTTTTCATATTTTTTAACAACCTATACATGATTAT
Organism: Cryptolaemus montrouzieri; assembly: GCA_013387265.2. Lineage (NCBI taxonomy): Eukaryota > Metazoa > Arthropoda > Insecta > Coleoptera > Coccinellidae > Cryptolaemus > Cryptolaemus montrouzieri. Next base: position 37,875,117 of record JABFTP020000103.1, read on the forward strand.
CTGATATAAATCGTCTAACTAATGGCACAACTTAATATGAGGTTCTTTTCTGACTCCTCTAGCTGAGATATTAATTCTTAAAATTGGGAAATAACACTAATTTCAAAAGATCGAATCAGTTTCTTTCAATAGATTATGATGAAAGTATAGAAATTTCAAAACCGAAAGACAGCATTTTTGGTTCTCAATTGCAACCCATATGCGCTATGAGAACACTACTACTAATCATTAGTTTTTCATAGAACCGAGTCAATATAAGTTCAGAATTCATTAGATACGCTTTCTTTCCATTCAGAAATCTTCGGAATCGTTTGTGATCTTATTGGAGCTGTGTTGTAGCGATTGGAGTAAATAATTTTCAGGAAAAGTAATTAAGTATTCTTTTGATGTTCTGGATAAATTCCAATCGTCTGAAGCGTTATGAGTAGTCCGTAAAGCTGCCGGATTTCCTTGAAAACGAATTCATTTAGAGAGTGTAGAGATTCCGAATTTTCTTTCGTTATATTAACCTAGGTCGATATCTGCTATTCCAAGGATTTTTTTTCACCATCAAGATATTTTACTGTCAAGAGTTTTCATCTTTATGCCAAACCCTGATATTTCACGACTGGGGTAACCACGTCATTAGGAAACAAGTTTTGCCACCGGACGCAGTCACCTTGTGAACCATATTCAGCCAATCAAGTAACCTGTAAGCTGTAAGATACAGGAATAACAGAAAACCGATATAAAACACTATCCAACCATCGTGGGAATTAACCTCAGTTCTAAAAGCTAAGTGTTCTTCTTTATGATCCATTTCTTCTCTTCTATCTTCATTAATCGTTGACTGAGCTCTATCATTGAGTTTTATTTTGTTGAAAAACTCAGATTGTTCTAAATTAAAAATTTGTACTTCTTAGATTCCTTTATTGTTATAGGTTAAACTTTGCAGTAATGTTTTTTGCATTAGTTACCTTGGTTATAGTTAGTAATATATTAGTCAGTTACTGTGATTTCGATAATCATTCTGTACTAAAGCTAGTTGAATGAAGTGATGAGTATTATTCCTAAGGCTATATCTAGGACGTAGGTTCTAGACGAAGATCTCACACACTGAGATAAAGGGACTCTGATCTAGCTAGGCATTGGTAATTTATAGGAAGTTTCAATTGTAATTTAATTTCAACTAGCCTTGCTATAATTCAATGTCATGCAACTTCATTATTTAAAATTCTTATTTCACGTAGAATTGAAATACTTCTCCAATTTCAGATATATTTGAAACAAAACCATTACAGAATATAAAGATCTCTCGTTGTAAGAAGCCACGCTCCCACCTTGAACAGTAAACGTAAACAATTATTTTTGGTAAAAATCCCTCAAAAAATTACAATAAGGAATGTTTTCAATGAAGAACAATAATTTCTACTTTGAGTGTTTTCTAATAAGCAATCCTGTTGCTACTGGACAATTGTTTTAAATCGGTATTGGAGCTCGATCACTCAAATTTTCAATTCTGGATTTCGGTGAATCTTCTACTCTTTGAATCCATTTTACTTCTTATTGCTTCATTTTTTTTCCAATCCAACATCTTGAATTAGATTGAAAAGGAATTTCGCAACAATCTAACTTTAGATGATAATAAGAATTAGGAAAATCTCACCTCTATATTACCTGGTGATCTGAATGGACACCTGGGGATTCTGGATTACATAGCGCCAGAAATCTTATCATAACCATCGGATATAATGCCGCTTAAGTTTGATTTTCACACACCCTTTGAAGTGGTCATAGAAGACCGCACCCTCGTAACGGGAAAAATAAATCAATTAGACCAAAACTTCTCCATTTGGTACATGGACGGATCAAAAACGATTGATGGAACAGGAGCTGGCATATATGGACCCAAGTACTCTTCATCAGTGCCTCTGGGCTCTACTCCCTTAATCATGCAAGCAGAAACACTTGCTGTAAATCTTTGCTGCCAGGAGGGACTACGAAGGAAACTCAAAGGTGCAAAGATTTACATTTCAACGGACAGTCAGGCAGTGATAAAAGCTCTGAACCCTTACAGTTATCGGATCATCTCTGTCTGGGAATGCCGTCAATCCTTGAAGCAACTTGCTGAGGAAAAAAAACTTTTCTTGTGGTGGGTGCCTGGCCACGAAGGCAAACAAGAAAATGAAGCCACTAACGAACTGGTCAAATCAGCTGCTGGAATCCCACCCATCGGACCTGAACCGTTCTGCGGTCTAAGTAAGCCGCACAGACGACAGGAACTGGAACGATGGGAAAAATCTAGCAAAGAAGAATACTGGAGGAACACTCCAGGCCAAAGGCAAGCTAAAAAGTTCAATGACTATTCGCCAAAGAAGACGAAACAGCTTCTCGATCTCTCTAGAGACGAGCTGAGGATCATAACTGGCTTCCTTACTGGACACAGCCCACTGAGATACCTTCTCAAAAAAATGGGAAAATCGAAAACGGCAACATGCAGAATGTGTAAAGAGGGCCATGAAACTGCCGAACATATTCTTTGCAGTTGCATAGCAACTGTCCGTCAAAGACGTATACACTTCGGTAGCGACAAACAAGAGCCGCACGAAGAAAAAGCGAAAACTCCCAGGGAGATTCTTAATTTTGTAAGGGATTTAGACCTACAGGGAAATGAATAAGAAGAGTTATGAACAAAAGACCAATTTGGTCGTAGTTCGGAAAGACTTGCAAAGCCAATCGACCCCAACGAATGTAATGTAATGTATATTCTGGTATATTTTCTAATTGATATATCATTAGCAATAATGGCAAGGTGCTCATAACCTTACGTAATCGAAACAGGATGCATATATGTCAGTTACAATAATCTCCATATAATTCAACGTCCCTATCAGGAGGAACCAAAAGACCACAATCACAATTTCTAATAGAAAAATCTTAATGTGGACAAACTTTGTATATTGAGTCCTTATTCAGCGAACATATAAATATGATTTAGTTCTATAAATACAAATACTTCCTTCATATATTGTGAACAAAAACGAAGCACTACCCTTCAACTCCATACTCAATAATGATTCTACTGAATGTCTATACCAGAGAAGTTTTAAAGAACTGATAATGAAAACAATATAGAGGAGATATAGCACGAATCAAGTATTCCATATAGAGTTGCTGAAGAAAAAGAACTTACATTAAATGCAGAAATAATAAGACTTCAGAAGCATACATTCTATGTAGATCACACATAAGCTATGCTACAACTGAAGAAGAAATAATGGGAAATTTTATCAAGTGAGATGAAACATCATAATTCTTGAAAGTATGAAATATATTCAGAAAAATGAAAAAAACCCAAAAATGGATAATCCGCATCCTCCATTTCAACATCAAGATCAAGATCGAAACAAAATCGGTTGAACATATCTGTAACTGAAAATTATCGCAGAAGAAGTAAGAAGGGTGATAATAAAATTTATGAAAAGAAAAGCACATGGTATTGATTGAACTGATGGAATTATTGAAAATAGAGGTTATAAGTTCAACGAAAAATCAGTGAAACATTACAAAAAAGAAAATGGAGAACTAGTATAACTATACTGGCATCCCAACCTGAAAGGTAGTATTTCTTCTACAATCGACTGTTCCGAAGCTAATACTACTGTCAATTTTTTCGCCTGTATGTATTTCTGCTATTGTACAAAATAAGAAAGTCATAAGACAACTATTTCATTATATTTATAATAATTTGATTGAAGAGGTCGTTACTTGATGAATATTGATATACATTTTAAATTAAAAACAGACAGTGACAGTGAATTTTCACCATATCTTGACGAACTTATAACGCGTTTCACAAACCTGTGGCTTCTTCAAATATCCAGTACATTTGAATAATGGATTACCTTGTATATCACATGGTAAAATCAGGTACTTAACTAAATAGGAGGAAAATCCGAACAGGGTTGCTTCTGGTGAAAACTGAAAAGATTAAGTAATGGCGTCAATTTGGTTCTGATTAACTATTAAGTAACTTTCAGAATGTTATTTTGATTACAGATTCAAACAACATATATTATCAGACAAGAAATGCCGAACATTTGATCAGACATAATCAACACACCACACAATAGTTCTAGACAATCTCAAAGTCCTCCACAAATGCAGAAAGAATGAGAATTAATCTGTTGGAATACGTGAAATTTAATAAACTCTAGTAATCCTCATTTAACTATCCTGAAAAGTCAACTTGAAATCAATAACTCCCCCTACTTAACATTTAAGGAAATATATCTTGCAATTATCTATGTACCTGAGTTAGTATTCAGCACTTGAAAAAGATCGATGGGTCGAAACCAGTCGTGTATTGACAAATAAACGTGAAAAACTGAAAAAGTGTTTTTTCTCTCTGAATTTTGAAATGGCTTTCCACAAAATAAATATGTCATCTATATCATTAACTATATTGATGAATCCAGTCTGAATTCGAAGTCATTCTTTTCATCTCATAATTTGAATATAGCTTTCTAGGCATATACAGGGTGTTACTTGAGGGGGTAAGTCTACGTGCAATTTTAAGAAAAAACTTTCAAATAAACATAGGTTCGAAAAAATTTCGTTACGGTGCTAGACGTTGTTGAAATTTCCGGAAAAAATTGGTTTTTCTTCAAAACTCCTGCAGTTTTCTGGATATTCAGCCAAAATTTGGAATGCAAGCTATTTTTCACAGCCATCATCATTAGACGTCCTAGATTTCGTCTGAAATTCACAAGGTGTTTCCTTTTCCGAGGCCGTGTCTACTTTTGCCCTTTCAAACTTTTTTGGAATACGCCACTGATCAGCGTAATTAATTTTCATCATTTTCGTTCAATTTAGAATTTTTTTTGACACCTGCAATTTTTTCGCATCCGAAACCGTTTTTGAGTGAGAAAATTAATGAATTTGAATTATTTGAATTGTATGTTGTTCGCTAAATAAAAAAAAGAATAGAAATACTGGATTGGTACTCCCAGAATTTGCTCGTCTTCTGAGACTCTACTAATACTTATTAGATATCAAACTAAAAAAAGAACAATTAAAAACTAAATAAATTATTGGAAGTGTCCTCCACCTGCAATAATACAGGCATCTGTCCTTCTTCGCATATTATCACGCACTCTTTGAAATATTCCTGGGGTATTTCTTATCGTCTAAACTATTTGAGTCTGGGGACCTAGGAGGCCATGGCTCTGGCCCACCCCGACCTATCCATCGGTTGTTGAATGTATTATTCAAAAATTTCCTAGCTTCTCCACTAAAATGTGCTGGTGCCCCGTCATGCACGAACCACATTATGCTTCTCATCAATAGTGGCACATCCTTGAGCAATAAAGGTAACTCCTTCTCAAGAAATTGCCGATAAGCGAGACCGTTTAGTCGGTTAGGCAAAAAAATGGCCCAATAAAATAATTTCCAATTATTCCGACCCAGACATTTAGTGAGAATTGTTCTTGATCATGAAATTCTTCAATCAAATGGGGGTTTTCCTCAGCCCAATGATCATCGTTAAAATTTGTGATAGCTACGTCTGTGAACATTATTTCACTATCAAAATGAGCATTTTCTATAATTTTACCTAAGAACCATCGGCAAAATTTACTCTTGAAGGAAAATCTCGAGGAAGTAGAGTTTGGACGCATTGAATATGAAACGCGTACAATAAAAAGTCGTGGAGAATCCTCTAAATTAGAACATGTGAAATATTCAACTAATTTCTAATTTTTCTGGAACTCACATGAGGATTTATATCAATACCATTCAAAACTGCTTCGCAATATCTGAAGTTCTCATAGTTTGAGTTGCACTTTTTAAATGATTATTTGCAGTGAAACTACCAGTTTCCCTCAACCTTCTGTGGATATTTGAAAATATTCGCATGTCTGGTGGTACTCGATTTGGAAAGCGAACCTGATATTATCGCCTAGCTTCTGTTGTGTTTCCGTCGGCCAGACCGTTTATGTAATGGATGTCAGCCAATTCGGCGTAAGTAAAATTAGCCATTTTTTCTTACAGCAATAACTTCAAAAGTTTTAAAACTAATCGTTAATTTAATGAACAATTCGAGCAGACACTGGTTCAACTCTAGCAACTGTCAAAATAAATAAATAAATGAAAGAGATCAAAGCATACTAGTCATTCTCTTAATTAGAAGTGCTTTCAATTCAGAAAATGGATACAATCGTTTAATAATTTTTAGCTCGAGAACGGTTGGTTGGAGATACGAAAAAATTACAAGTGTCTAAAAAGTTTTTAAATTTAATGAAGATGCCGATTGTATGTTGATCAGTGGCGTACTTCAAAAAAGATTGAAAGGGCAAGAGAAGACATGGCTCCGGTTCAGAAAACACCTTGTACATTCTAGTTGTGATTTAGCTCGTGTAATGATGGAGGCTGTAAAAAATAGCTAGCATTCCAAACTTGAGCTGAATATCTCGAAAACTGCAGGAGTTTTGAAGAAGAAACCAATTTTTCCGGAAATTTCAACACCCTGTAGCTCCGTAACGAAGCTTTTGCGGACCTATGGTTATATGAACTTTTTTTCTCAAGTTGTGACATATTATTATGTAATACCCTGTATATTGAAAACTGTAAACCCAAAAGTCATCGAGGAAATATATCAAAGGCCTAAAACTCTCTCGAGGAAGTGATAAAATTTATATAGGTTAAACTTCGAAGAAATTTCAGTATTAGGATATCTGAGCCCAAAGGCAGTTTTGATGAACAAAAATCAGATTCTCAAAACAAACAGAGCGAAATCATCATCGTTTTAGTCAATAAGAAAATATTTGTAATAACCTTAGGTTTTTCTTACTTCGTATAATAACAGATATATGTATAGGCAACTCGCTAGAGGTGTTAGATATGAAATGATCAATAATGGAAATTTTGCCTTTTAGCTTAAGAATGCAGCTTACTGATTATTAACAGTAACTAACCATAATCACAAAATAGGCTTACAGAACAACTATATTGATTTCTGTACGAACAATTTTGACATACTAACTGTTTAAGTTTCCAGTAGAATAGATTGAGCGTAGAAGATAACTAGTGGTAAATGAACCAAATTTGATAAACCATGATAGATGTGTTTTGTGAACCTTATACAAGCTTCTGAGCACGAAAGACTTGGTTACTGTTTTCTAAGACTCTAGGATACTGAAGTTGAGCCACGAATGAGATTTGACACAGATAACGACAGCAATCTAACAAACACTACTCCAGTGGTAAGTAATGTTAGACAAAGAAACCGATGTTGTTCAATATTATAATGGAGGAAATAATTAAGTTGAAAAGAGAAGCAGACGCAGAGTAATAAATTAGGCATCGACATGTGAAAATCCTGTGCTACGTGGATGAAGCTCTATTGATTGCAGCGGACGATAATGATTTTCGTCTTTTACATAGATTAAATATCGTTTCTCTATACTTCTTATCTTATCTCGAAGGAATAAATCAGATGAAAGAATTCAATAAAACCCTATGCATTGAGACATTGAGTAACATCAACTTAACCAACGAAGTCAGGGTACAAGCAAGCCGAATAGCAGGCTGCTTGAGGAGAACCAAGTGTTATTTGGGAAAACAAGATCTATACCTAATCGAGCTACAATCCACTCAATAGAAACAACGAAAATAGCTTGACAGATATGATTAGAAATACAAGTACCGAAGATGAATTCAAAAGCCAGGTTGTGGTGAAATGGAGAAATAGCGAGACCATGTAAATCTCAAAAAATAAGCAAATTGGGACCGATCGAAAGAATCCAATCTAAAGTGTTTAGGAGGAAAATCCCTCACAAAATGGCAAGAATTCTGAGCCTAGTCATCATAGGAATCACAAGACGATGTCCTACGGCAAATAGAATGTTCGTGCTATCGAGATATGATTTCTGAATTATTATCTATTCCTTGCGGGTGATATTGGTGATTAATATCTTTATCAATAAGTATTATTGAGTGTGGTCATCCAGCCGTAATAGTAAAAATTCGAATATTTGATTCATCAATTTAACTGTGATCCAATTAATATGAACTTACTCTATTGAACTTGAATCTTCAGCTCTAGATATTATAATATTATAATATAAAATTACACTGGAGACTATTGGGGTATTTTTAGCAATTTCATTTAATGCAATGAATTGGAAAGGGGTAGCTCTTCTGAAAGTTAGCCTCACGTAAGTCTAAAATTTCTTATTGATCCTATATTGTTGTTCTTAGAATCGAACTCACGTGTTAACCAAGTGCTCCCACTTGTTTTGCCAGTATCTTTGGTTTTTCTAAGGTGAAAATTCCGAAAATTATATCAGTACGTAGCAGATTATACGAAGTTTTTGAAATTGAAGGTACTAAACTGTTTTGAAACTTATTTTTCAGAACATTCACGATATTCGAAAGTGTAGATTAATATACGGTTATAAAAAATAAATAATAAACATGCCATCAATGTGTATAAAGTGCGATAATCCGCTTAGTCGGAATAAACCTGGTGTAGGTTGTCTTTCCTGCGGTGACGAAGTGCATTACGTATGCAGCGGATTGTCGCCTGATATTTTTAAGTCTTCAGGTTCGGACGGTGGAACCTGTAAATGAATCTGCTCGAAGTGCGATTCTCATCGAGAAAATAAGAATCCATTACTGTCGAATACTATTGAGGTGAAGTTGGACAAAATAATGGCCGAATTGGCCACTTTTACTGAAAATCAATCGGAATTAATAATAATAATAATAATAATTTCTTTATTTCAATCACTCTACAGCATACGTATCAATAATATTCTAGTATGTTTACATAGAAAATGGAACAACTAATACAATGAAACAAAGACGTAAAATTGAACTTAATATTATTCTTTATACGTAATTAAGCAATAGAAAACCATTGAAGGTAGTCCTTGTGCATGGTTTTATATGCGGTAAGTATTTAACAAAGAAGCCTTAGTAAGAGAAATACAGAAGAAAAATTCGACCAATACAGAACACGAAAAAAGAAAAATAACCATACCCAGTCAAAACAATACAATTTTTTTTTTGTAGGCGGTTGGTTTTGATTGATCTATCTGATTGGAGCATTTTTAATGTCGACCATAGATAACATCAATGAGCGTGGATTCGATAGTAGCCACTTTTTAACTTTTTTCTTGAACAAATTTATAGAGACTAAATTTCTTAACTTTAAAGGTAGCATATTAAAAGCTCTGGGCGCCAGAAATGTGAAACATCTCTGACCCACTGTTTTAGCCATTCTAGGAAGCAAATAACTTCCTGTTGCATATCGGGTCCGAAAACCATGAGAAATTAAATGATCCTCACTTTTATTGCTTACAAAATACACAAGCATTCTACTACAAAAAAGCTGCCTCAAATCCAGTAGCTCAGCTTCATGAAATAATTCGTCTGAGGGGTAAGTAATATTTCTTCCTAATATACATTTAATGACTCTTTTATGTAATACTTCTAATTTCTTTAGGTAGCAAGTATCTACACCACCCCATACAAGGATCCCATAAACCAACAAAGACTGAACCAATGCCGAGTAGAGGACCTTCAATTGAGTCACATCACAGAATTCCCTACAGTATTTGAACAAAGGTAAGAGACCTCGTACTTTCTTTGACACTAACAATACGTGAGAGTCCCATCGAAGATGAGAATCCAACACCACCCAGAGGTACTTGACTGATCTTGTCTGTCTTATTTGGATAATATCATTCTCCACTTGAATATTTAAATGATTGTAATCTGGCAATGAGGTTATATAACTCGCAAAAGGTACATATACAGTCTTTTCAGGATTATAAGTGAGACCCTTCTCCCTCAGAAAACTCAAGATCAATTCAAAATCAACTTCTCACTTCTCCTTGAGAGATTTCCAAGAAATATCTTGGTAAAGGATAGCTGTATCATCAGCAAAAGATATTATTTCCCCAGAAGAATTCAAGGCAAAGAGGTCATTAACAAAAATACAAAACAATATTGGTCCTAAAACTGTCCCCTGAGAGACTCCACATTGAACTATTGTCTCAGAGCTTCTGAGACAATTACATTGTCATGGTTGAATTTTTATGGAGATAAAATCCAGGATTCAGAAAACAAGTTGGAGATTATGGAACTGATCGATAAAAAATCAAACAAGCTAATGAAGAGATAGTTGCTCTTGAGGAGAAAAATTACAAAATAAAAAATTAATTGAATGCAATGCAGCAACGGCAGAAGATGGATGAACTGGATATAGTAGGGGTCCTTAAAGAAAGAATGAAAATATTCTGGATATCATGAAAAATGTGACTGTGAAACTCAATTTTCCATCAGTGGAAAACAGCATAGAAAATTGTATTAGAGCTTCAAAAACAAATTATCAAGAAATGAATTCTATGAAGATTACAAAAGGCAGTTGCTATTGGTTTTGGAGATGCAGCCGATACTAAAATTTATATTAATGAAAGTCTCACATATAACAACAGAAATCTTTTCACCTTATCCAAAGAATGGAGTTAAATTCTGTTGGATTCAGAACGGTAAAATTCTTATGAGGAGAGATGATAACTCAAAAATAATCCACATCACTTCTGAGAGAGTTCTCAACAACTGACTACTGACTGCGAGTGAAAGAATTACTAATAGATAAAAAAATTATTGAAATGGCGTCAAGTGTCTCAGTCGTTAGTTTATATTATCAAAATTGTAGAGGATTACGAACGAAAACTACCCAATTTCTGAATTCTACCTTGAATAGTAGCTACGATATCATTTGCGTGACGGGAACGTGGCTCATATTGATAGTTCGGAAATCTAGTGTGGTAAAGAATACTCAGTGTTTAGAAGGGACAGGTGTGACTCAAATAGTTCAAATTTCGAAGGTGGTGGTGTTTTTGTGACAGTATCCAGAGAATTTCATGCAGAGATGCTTACTGACTGGATTAACACATCAATAGTGGAGGATGTATGGTTAAAGATTTGGATCACTGGTGGTAAATTCCTTTATTTATGTGTTTGCTATTTTTCACCTGATAAAAATGGAGATAACTATCTGTACTATTTCGATCGTGTGACTTTTTTAATAGAAGGCCATCCGACGATACATTCATTGTTGTAGGTGATTTCAATTTAACCTCCTTCACGTGATCATATGATCCGTGGTGTTTGGTGCAATGACTCTATTCAAAATGAATTCTACACTGGGTTCGGGGATTTTTGTTCATTTCATTCTTTGTCTCAATTTAATGGCATTCGTAATGAATTCGATAATATTCTAGATTTAGTTGTTGCAAATGACTGTGAAATTGATGTTCGGGGGTGCTCCTTACTTTTTTTTTCTGAGGTCTTGCATCACCCTGCGCTGGAATCTTATAGAAGAAAATTATTTTTCAAGGGACAACATTCAACCTTCCGTAGAATGTTAAATATCCTCCTTTGAGCTAGTTTTCCGAGCTACTCTTCATAATCACTGTTAACCGGGACCACAGGAAAGTGGTACAGCACGGTCAGATGTCACGAATAGGAACAATGAACTGAAGTTTCGGTCTCGTTTAACCTCGTCAGCATTGTCTACCCACTCGTTAACTGTTTATTTCAATTCGTTGGAGTGAACGCAATAATCTGAATGTCACTGCGCCCCCCAACGAACCGAAACAGTGGCTGCCTCACCAACACCCCGCGAAACGGTGAAACCAAAGAGCAGATAAAACAGGAAAACGTTAAGTGGTTTCACTAGTTCGCTAACATACCGCCATGCGACACTCACGTATCAGACAGAAGCGGCCGTCGAAGGATCGACGCTCCTCATTTCTATGTGGTTCACAACCAGGCATACACAAACATCTCAAAACAAAAAGTTACTATTTGAGAGATTTCGCAATGTGTGGACATATCGATGAAAATTATTTTTCAAGGGACAACATTCAACCTTCCGTAGAATGTTAAATATCCTCCATTGAAGGAGTAAGTTGCTGTACCGTGCTGTACCACTTTCCTGTGGCCCCGGTTTACGGTGATTATGAAGAGTAGATCGGCAAACTAGCTCCTTCAAGGGAGGATATTTAACATTCTACGGAAGGTTGAATGTTGTCCCTTGAAAAATAATTTTCTTCGATGGATCTACACATTGCGAAATCTCGCATATAGTAACTTTTTGTTTTGAGATGGTTAAGGAATCTTATATTAAATTAAATTTGGAAAAGAGAAAAGACATAGAATCACGTTCGATTCATAGGTTCTTTAATGCTGATTATGTATCTAGAAACAGTGATCTTAATGTTGTTGACTGGGAATCTATTTTTACTGGTGACAATGTTAATGATTGTGGAGCAAAATTTTACTCGATATTGAATGATATAATTGATAAGCATGTACCTAGACTAATGTTAGTCGCAAGAAATATCCTCCATGGTTTTCCAAAGGTAAAATTAAACTTATTGCAGAAAAAGCGAGATTCCATGAGCAATTTGAAAAATTTCGAAATCGTTTTGATCACAAAAATTTTGTACAACTAAGAAAACAGTGCAAAATCGCAATTCAAAAGGATTGCGATAAACATATTTCAACTTTAGAGAACGGCATTACTAATAACCCCAAATTATTTTGGTCTTTTGATCAGAATGTAAAAAAGAATGATAATATACCACCTGTTATGCATTTGGGTGACAATAGAGTAGAGGAAAATGATTCCATCGCGAATGCTTGTGGAGAGTACTTTCCCAGTGTCTTAGAGGTTTCTAAAAAACCAGTACTTTATGGAAAAAGTTGCTACTCGTTTCCATCAATTTCGGTAGATCATGTAGAGGTAACAGATTTTGTGAAAGAAATTTCTAAATTGAATACGTCGAAAGGTCCAGGTCCTGAATTAATTTCCCCCATTTTTATAAAGTCATGTGGATCATCACTGTCAGTACCTCTTCAATTCATTTTCAATAAATCTCTGCAACTCAGGATATTTCCGGATAAGTGGAAACTAAGAAAAATTGTTTCCTTTTTCAAAAGTGGCAAAATAGACTTCATTTACAACTGTTTCTATCCTCAGCCTCTTTGTGAAAATTTTTGAATCGATTTTGACTGGAAGATTTTTTCATCTTTGAAGCGCTCGATTATCCAAACACCAGCACGGTTTTTTCAAGGGAAGATCACCTTTGACAAACTTAGCTCCATATGTATGTGCTTTGACGAAGGTGTCCAAGTGGACGCAATATACACTAATATGGCTAAGGCCTTCGACAAGGTGCATCACGAAACACTATTTCAAATACTGTTTGATTTTGGCATGGTCGAGTCGCTCACGAAGTTGATGAATTCTTATTTAACAGGTAGGCTGCAATTTGTTGTGATGAATGGAATGTCTTCTAATGTTTTCCACGTCACATCCGGAGTGCCTCAGGGGTCTCACCTGGGACCACTCTTGTTTGAAATCTACATCAATGATATCTACCAATGTTTTATTGATACTCATCATGAGTTATATGCTGAAGACCTGAAAATATACAGACGAGTGTATTTCAGAGAGACCTGGATCGTTTCTTTTCCTTTTGCACTTCTAGATACTCCAGTCTCAATGTTGACAAATGTCAACACATCACTTTAACCAAAAATATAAACAGCATACAAACGTTATTCGTACTTGGAGGTTTAGATATCACAAAAGAAAATTTTTTGTTGAAGATCTTGGTATTATTCTTGATGAGAAACTTTCGTTTTCCCTTCACGTAGATCATGTGGTGTCGAAAGCTTTCAAAATGCTTGGTTTCATGTTGAAAATAACAACAGAATTCAAAAATGAAATTTCATTGAAAATGTTGTATTTTGCAGGGGTGAGGAGCCATTTGGAGTATTCGACTTCCATTTGGTCTCCTTTAATCACATTTATATAGATAGAATAGAAAATGTGCAGAGAAAATTCGTAAAAAACGTTAACTTCAGATTCCATCGATGTATGAGAAGTGATTTATAATGTATCCTTAAGGCACCATTAAGTTTTGAGTTTGGAACAGAGAATAATGTTTTCGACGGAATATTTCTATATCGTATTCTAAACAATGATTTTAATTATTCTTTAATACATTTCCTATCATTCAACGTTCCCCATTATAATAATCGTCGGTATGTACTTTTCTATTTTCCAAAAGCTCGAACTGCCCTGTATTTCTACTCTATATGTTTAAGCACTATGCTTTTTGCCAATTTCCACCTGAATGGTGTAGATATGTTTTCAGTGAGCCTGTATAAATTGAAAAAATTTTGTTCACCTACTTAAGGGATAATATTTAATTTAAAAATCAATTTTGTTGAAGTTCATCTCGGTATTATTTTTGTATTGAAGAATTCTTCTTCTTTTGTTTCAGCTTTCAGTTAACATGTTTTCGAGGATAACTACTAGTAGAAATTGTACTTCTTAATTTTATTTGGCGAACCCCTGTAACTGAGTTTTCCTGTAGGGATTCCTGTTTAATAAAAATAAATAAATAAATTTATACTCTCAATTGCCATGGTTTATTATTTAATTATTCAAAATAGTGTATATACAGGGTGCTTCAACGAAAACTAAACAGAGGCTATATTACCAAGGTATTCATTTCTGATCAAAACGCAAAAACAGGTCAATTTTTGTTTCAAGGGGGACATCTTTTGGGGTACAATACCTGCCTGAAATATCAACCTCCTAAGCGGGGGTTGCAATCCTTGAACATTTTGAATAGGGAAGATGACTCAAAAGAAAGGTGGTATCTTTGTCTACATTGCTTTGAACGAATTTCCATTTTTAATTGAAAACTGTGAAAGATACAGGGTGAGAAATTGAAAGATAGGGAAGACTATTTCCCTGAGACTATTCAAGTTTCATTGAGGTAAAATGGAACAGATCCATGCTGATCAATGGCAGTCATCATCAAGTACCATCCTCATCTCGAATTTCAACCCCTGGAGCAGGAGTGACAACCCTTGAAAATTTGGAAGAGGATAGATGGGTCGAGTGATAACTCGAAAGAAAGGTATTCAAGTATTAGTGCAAAAAAATGGAACAGATTCATTCCAGATCATAGGCTGTCATCCTTGATCTAAATGAATCTATTTCAGTTTTTCGCACTAATATTCCAATAGTCTTGGGGCGATAATATTCTCTATTTTTCAGTGGCTCACTCTGTATCTACTACAGTTTTCAATCAAATAGAGAAGACTATCACCCAAGACTATTGGAGTATTAGTGCGAAAAACTGGAATAGATTCATTTAGATCAAAGATGACAGCCTTCGATCTGGAATGAATCTATTCCATTTTTTGCACTAACACTTGAATAGCTCAAGGCGATAGATAGTCTCCTCTATTTTTCAGTAACTCACTCTGTATCTTCTACAGTTTTCAATCAAAAATGGAAATTCGTTCACGGGGATGCAGACAGAGATAATACCTTTCTTTCGAGGTATCACTCGACCCATCTACCCTCTTCCAAATTTTCAATGCTGGTCACCCCTGCTCTAGGGGTTTGAAAATTCTAGATGAGGATGGTACTTGATGACGACTGCCATTGATCAGCATGGATCTGTTCCATCATACTTCACTGAAACTTGAATAGTCTCAGGGAAATAGTCTTCCCTATCTTTCAGTTGCTCACCCAGTATCTTTTGCATTTTTCAATTAAAAATCGAAATTCGTTGAAGGCTATGTAGACAAAGATACCACCTTTCTTTCGACTCATCTTCCCCATTCAAAATGTTCAAGGTTTGCAACCCCCGCTTAGGAGGTTGATATTTCAGGCAAGTTTTGTACCCCAAAAGATGTCCTCTTTGAAACAAAAATTGACCTGTTTTTGCGTTTTGATCAGAAATGAATATCTTGGTAGATATAGCCTCTGTTTAGTTTTCGTTGAATCACCCTGTATGTACACGCCATTAGGATTGACTGAAGCAATAATATTCTATGTTATTCTGCTTTGCAAAAACCTTTATAGAACACTGAAGGACTCGTTGGTTCTAGATACAAAAAGTTAAAGTGGTGTTTCTGGTACTGTATTAATTTAAACAAAGGGAAGAATAAATATTGAGAATGCTTAGTTATAAAATTTCAAAATTCACTCTGAACGAGCAACCACCAGCTTATTTTACTTGAATTAATTCGCAACTGGGGAGAAATTGAAATCCACGTTCGTGGATTAGGTTTCCGGAGTTCAGCAAGCTTAATTGCTGGAAGACCTTCAACGTGAGCCCTCATATAAAATTCAGTTAACGAAATTAGAGAATAATTATGTAATCTTATCACTGAATCAACGAAAAATATGAAAGATGTTAAATATCACCCATTTCATTATCAATTATTATCACACTAATACAGACTAGAGAAATACGTATCTCGCATATAAATTCAATGAAGAATTCATGAGGGAATATCTATGCTAGAAAAAACACTTTTCAACACTTTTCCATACCCCATCATCTTGTCGAAAACTTTATCTTCACTTAATGCGATCTATTTCCTAACAGATGAGCCTATGAAAGTTTGTGGAAATGATGAACACAACTTTTGTTTTGATAGAATAATACTATGTAACATTGTAATACGCCATTGGTCAGATATCGTACTTATCGATAAACTGGACATCCTTTATTGACATTGCAAAATTCGATATTCACTATTCCAATAAGTAAATATAACGAACAAATGTTTAATTTCAAATCTATGAAACTGTCGATGAGATTGACAGAATGTGACAGATGGAAAGAGAATTTATTCTGCCGGTTATTGTTTGTGGAACTGGCATTATTCGGGAAAAAGGGCAGATTCATATTTGTTATACATCTGTTTGTTTGAATCAAGATGAGGTTTTTCATTTCAAATTAAAACGAATAATATCTAAGATAGAATTTTGTTTTTCCAAATAACCTGTTGACGTAATTATTGCGCATGGTGACTCCTTCTGATGAAGAACAACGTACAATAGAATGAATCATCTTAATTTTGTTGGAGGATGTATTTTTATAATTTCTTGTGGAAATTACCGAATCTTGGATTGCTGTTTCTAGCATTCTGTTTCAGTGGACAATTCTCTGGTCGGTCTACGTCAGCATTAGAAATTCTTATATTTTCTACAATATTTTGATCTACATTAAATGCATAACGTTGCAATAATACTGTATTGTTTTACATATTTAAGTAAAATGTAAAAAATAAAAATGGTTTTTGTGGAGTATCCTAAGGAGACTGTAGATATTTTGAAATATACGGCACCACATTACAAACTTTCATCTGGAATAACTTTGTATATTGATAAAAGCCACATAAAAATCTTTTGCGAAGTTTGAAAGATTCAAAGCCGCGCGTATAGAGGGTGGGAAGATACTTTCTTTCATATGCTAGGGATGAATGCCGTGATATCAGCGCATTCGCCAAATTGTATACAGAACTTAACTTTCGTGGAATGTTGAAAAATAGCAGAGGCAACCGTGTAAAAGTAGTGAATTGTTTCAAGTCTAATGACCAATTAATCGACAGACAAAGAAAATTATCAATTAAATAAATTTTCCAGAAATTCTAGTTATTTGAATTTTGAATAAATTATGGCTTTCTGTATGTTGGAAAACTATTTCAAATGGCTTGAGTAAGTTTTTTGAATTGAAATATATGGCAACACTTTTGTGTGATACACTTTTCGATGTTCATTTTCAATTTTCTTATATTCATAACACTAAAAACCTTTAAAGATACAACGATTTCCATGAACTCGTTCAATTATGTGAACCATAAACTAGTAGCTCATAATGCAATGATTCATAAAGCCACTGTTCTTGTCATCATGAAATATTTCGAAACTGAAATAAACCATTAAAAAAAGGTTTAAATAATAATACTTCGCTTGGTCTTGCTTATGAAATACAACGTAAAGTATTTCATCAAATTCCACAAATACTTTGTTGTGTGAAAGAAACATCCAGCTAGCTTCAGCTACGTTGGTCCTCTGTGTAATAGAATTCAAACAATAGGATATTTATAAAATTGAATGGAATAAGGGTCCAATAGCTGAGTCAGACAAATTTATCTAATTTTCGAAATCAGATTCGAATAAGTTATTTTCTCTGATGATGTCAATCTCTTAACAAACCATATTCACAAACCATACAAGTCAGCGAAGGGAAGAAAATGAATATGCTGAAATGCTTGGAAATCAATAAATAATCCTATCACTCAAAAGTATCTACTACTTAGCATTTTAAATTAAATTACTTTCTCGTATGTTACCATAGAATAATCATGAATTTCAATTTAACCGAAAACTCAAAACCGGTTGTAATTTTGATTATAGAATTATGAAAAATCTACTAGGTTAGTGGTAATGCCTGACCAAATTGACATAGTTTGACTGGATATAAACTGTTTGCTAGAAATGATAATCAAATTTATCTATGGCTGTTTCCGACAAAGATACCAGTTAATTTCTGGAGAATGGTAATATTTCAAAGCACACTATCTTTCGAACAATTATAACTGTTTTGACTATTTTTGGTGTGTAGACTTTGTTTGGTAAAAAATAATCCCTACTATCTTCGCCTTCCATTTCGGAGAAAAATTCGTTGGAGAAAAGTGCTATACCCTTTTGTTTTCGAGTTATTCCGGATTTCTCGATTTTCCAGGACTTTGGCATATTCCAATATCTTCGCTGCTATCGAAGTTAGGTAAAAACGATTTTTATATTCAACAGACATGTAGAATGCAGGGATGTATTCAGACTTTTTTTGATGAAAGCAATTATAATATTAATAGGTGCTGCTCTAAATATAAACCTTGAGTGGATTTGGATGATATAGGAGGAGTATTTTTCTTCTTTCCAACTGTATATGATGTACCTGAAGAATTTCCTCAAAAATTTTTCCCGGAATGAAAATTCAATGAATATTCCAGTTCCATCTAGTGTGCTAATTTACACAAAACATCCCAAACGTTTTAAATTCTTTGCTCTGGACAAGAAATATCAAAATTGATCCATTATTCAAGCGACATAGTTGATTCACAAATAATTAGCTGAAAGTTTTGATTCAAAACTGTTTTGAGTTTTGAAAACTCTGAAAAATTCGAAATCTCTATCCATTCAATTCGCACAAATGAATTGATTCTTTTCTAAATATGCCTCTGAAGGTTATCATATGTAAATATATATATATATATATATATATATATATATATATATATATATATATATATATATATATATATATATATATATATATATATATATATATATATATATATATATATATATATCTTTACATGTTCTCTAAGGTTATCATAATACACTCATGTAACTTGCATAGATAAGTTGAATTTTTCAACTGTTCTACTTTCACAACAACAAATATGTACTGCAAAATTATAACACATATTCCAGCATAGAAAGAAAGCGTTATGATGGACTAATTCATTTAGGTCTTGCAGTATAAACATTCATTTCATCATAGTTGTAGGTTCAATTCCCAAGTCCAGCATAACTCTTTTCTTCAAATTCAACCAACCTTGCCCAGCGTGCGCATGCCCAATAACACCACGCCCAATAAGAATAACCACCCGCACACAGCAAAAAAAAACACCCCGCTAAGGAAAAACCACCCTCCAAAAAATACACCCCCTCTCCCCACACACCCCTCTACATACCAGCACAGGTAAACCCCAGGTCACCTGACGCTGATTACGTCACCACCCACCCGCCTCTTTTCCAACAACCCCTTCAGGTCATTGTCGACAACTCTTCGTCTTATCTCTTCTTCTTCACCTCACTTCTTATACAAAAGGTCAATACAAGGTCACGGACAATCCCCCTATCGCCCTCTTCAAACAGAACCGGATGGTATGTGATCTAGCACTTTCCTAGCTTATCTACTGCCGAAAAACTATGTTCAGATTGGGTATAATTTTGAATGCAGCATCAGAAAATTAATTTGTTCATTATCCTGATGAAATGCCACCTCACAAGCTTATATTCCAAAGATAGAAACCGAATCTCATAGGCACCCGTTCTTTCAAAGCACTCTGACGAAAAAAATACAAAATACAAGAGCAACGACTAGAATTTTGCCGATGATATCAGAAAACGTCAAGAGAAAATGCGAATTCTAACAGTATTCTATATGGACTGATAAAGTGAGGATAACCAGTGATGGATTATTCATTCGCAATTATGTCTTTCGAAACGGCCAAAAATCTATAGTTTATAATTATATTCCGATAAATATTTTGTTAGCAATACCAAAATGATTCGATACCATTGTATGTAAATATCTATGATTTCATTCATATACCTACTATAATAATTGAACCACGGCATAGATTTTTTTGGGGTAGAAATGTGGAAACAAACTTAGTCTCATTCTCGCAATTCGTACATGGTGCTTTGGATGTCGCGCATATACTGATGCTGTCTACACGGATTTCCGTAAGGCTTTTGATAAGATCAGTCATAATGTACTTTTCTTGAGACTTGCGGAGGTCAGTGTGGATGGCAGTGTTGTGGGGGCGGTTTTGGTCGTTTGTCAAGAACAGATCCCAACTTGTTATTGTAGATCAGGGGTGCTCAAACGGTCGATCGCGAGTGATTTTTGAGTGGATATCGAAAAGAAAAAATTTTTGATAAGTAGTTGATTAAACTACAAAAAATTATTACGTAATACCTCTGCAAGCTGCAAGAGGCGGCTATATCAAAGGAACGCGCAGTACTCCAAGACTTTCGTTCACGCCGATATGAATTTTGCGCCTGAAGGCAATACTACGTCAATACAAAGTTTATTATTAAATAGTACACAACAAACCATGTTCACATGACCAGCCAAATAATCAAAAGCTGCTAAGATCACATCATTTAAACATAAGAAACCATTCGAGATTCAAGATGGTTCGGTTGTGAAGGAAGCATTTATTAAAGCGAGTGAGAATTTTTTTGGAGATTTTAAAAATAAAACAGAAATCATGTCTGCTATAAGAGAACTTCAGTTATCTCGTCCGACTGTCACAAGGCGTATTGGAGTCATAATTCAGGACAGATAAAATAAAATATGATATCATGAAATTTACATACTTTTCTTCACAATTCGACGAATCCATCGATATGACAGACACTGTCCAGCTGTGTATTTTTATTCGGATGGTATTCAATGACATGTTGGCTAAGGAAGAATTTTTGACAATCATTCCTCTGAAGGGGAAGACCCATGTCGAAGATATCAATGACGTTTTCTTCAATTTCATAGAATAACTACAAGCTACCAATATATAAATTAGTGTGCATTACAGCCGATGGAGCACCACCAATGACTGGAAACGAAATCGGTTTTGTGGCATTGCTTCGAGCTAATGAAGAATTCTCGTAAATTTCTTCATTCTGTTGCATTATACAACAACAAGTTTTGTGTTCAACAATTTTAAACACGAAGGAAACTATGGGCCTTGCAACAAAAATTTTGAATTGATAATCTTGCAACTCCGGCTCTTTGAGTTGCAGTTGGAAGGTGGGGAGTCAGCTGAAAACAATGATTCAGTTCTTCTCACAGAAGTCAGGTGGTTGAGTCGCGGAAAATTCAAATTCAAGGTGAAGTAGAAACTGTTATTGAGATGATTAGCGCAGTAAACGCATTCAAAAGTAAATTGCTACTTATGATGATAGATCATCTGAAAAGAAAGGATCTGAAACATTTTCCGTCTTTGAACGCAAGGATTCCTCAGTTGAATTATGATACTTATAATGCTGAATTATCAAATATTTTGGGACAATTCCAAATACGTTTTTATAATACCAGTAAATTGGCGAATATAGCATCATTTATGAGTTATCCTTTTATGTAAAAACATAGGTGAATTATCTACTGAAATAGCAAGTCAGTTTAATATGAACTCATGTTCTGTTGAAAATGAAATGGTGCAGATTATATCAGATCTTTATCTCAAAGCTGCAGCATCTAATATAAAATTCTGGTGTTTTATATCTGAAGATAAATATCCGAATCTAAGGCAAATTGCCCTTCAACTGGCAGCAAGTTTGCGTCAACTTACTTGTGCGAGTCTTCATTTTCTGAAATGAAGATAATTAAGTTAAAATAACGCAATCGACTAACTAACGATCATACGTCATCATGCATGGGATTAGCACTCAGTGGTTACGTACCATCTCATGAAAATTATGCTGAAGACAGGCAGTGCCACGCTTCAACATCCAAAGCCACTCCTTAGTTAAGTTCAACACCATATGTAATTCTTTTGTTTTGTAATAACCAGTAAACCCGCAATTTTGAAAAACTATGAGTTTTTTATTGATATTATAGAGAAGAACCTAACTAAACCAATCCCAAACCTTGACTAAAATAATGTATATTGTGCGGACAGCTAATATCTATATCTGCTACGGTACACCCTACCTAGGTTTGTGAGTAGGGTGTTCGTGTATGTACGACAACCCTGTATCACACATACTTGCAGCCTTTCAGAGTAGATCGTAGGCAGTCTGAAAATAATGAGGTAGATCGCCAGCAGTTTAAGTTTGAGCACCCCTGTTGTAGATGATTTTGCATCGGACAAATGTCGTAATGCCTCAGTGGTCCCACTTGGGACCCCTTATTTTCATAACCATATAGTATTTCTGCTATAAGCCTAGGATTCAAAAAATCTTTGAAAAAATTAAGAATGGTGATAAATTCCTCAGTATTCAAGACTTACGGAGATTGCGCAGTTATTGAATCGAGAATTGTCCCTTTTCAATTTATGAAAAACGTCTTAAAATTACCTTTTTCAGTAGTATCAATCTTTATAAATTTTATTATGCAATCGATTATCACAAACTAAAACAAGTTAATCATATGACTTCTTCAGGTATCATCTTTGACAGCAAACTGCTTTTTGACCGTAATATTGTGTTAAGCTTTAATTGTGCCTGCAAAATTATGGGGTTTATATTGAGGAATAGTAAATATTTTAGACGGAAAAGACACTTTCAAATCTGTATTATACTTTTGTATGTAGGAGGTATTGATTAGCAAGATTGCTTATTGAGTATTAGATTTCTGTTGATTGATATTAGAGTAATAAAAGGAACAAGTAATGTTTTCTGAGGGCTTTTACTGAGCAAGTTGATCAGGACTTTGAAAGTTTGCTAATAAAACATTGCAATTTCAAATCTGAATTTCCGGTCAAAAAACATACGATATAAGATACCATTATACCACCTAATTCCGGAATCATTCTTTTCGATGTTAAAACCTATATCCTCAGGTTCCTCCAGAAGATTTGCACTACTTAGTTGAAGAATTATTAGAAAAGAATAATGTCAATACGAACATTAAATCGGATATTCTTCCATTATAACAAATTTGTTTAGATCAAAGTTATTTCCACTTCACCAACAAATATTATACTAGTGAAGACGGCTTGATTATAGGCTTTGTAAGCAAAAATATTCATGAATAATTTAGAGAAATTAATTCATAATCATCCACTTAGTAAATATTGCTTATACTGGTATCGCTATGTAGACGATATCATTATTTGCTTCAGAGGAACAGATATACAGTTGAAAAAATAATTTTTAAAAATTATATAAATTCATTACATCCGAAAATTGAATTCTCAACCGAAATGAAAACAATAATTCAATAAATTTCTTGGACGTAACAATTTCGAATAAAATTGGAGATTTTTTTCGTAATATACTATAAGCCGTCACATACAAATATAATAATACATAACTCGTCGTATCATCCGTATCAACATAAAATGTCAGCATTAAACAGTTTTATTCATAGATTGATTAACATCCCTTTATGACTAGAAAATTTCAACAAAGAATTGAATTTAATTAAAGAAATAGCTAGAACTAATTGTTATAATCCCAAAATAATAAATAATATTTTGAATAAAAACAAAGTAGAACCGCATTGAAAGAGGTTTAGCCTGCCGATAAATTGAAACAAAAATTCAACACTTTAACCTACTTTGGCATTTAATATAATAATAATAATTTAGGAAAGTAGATCTTTAAGAAACTTTAGAAATCAACAAACACAAACACTCAGGTAAACTCATCAATGAACAAGTCGATTTAAGCCCTTCACTTCTATTGAATCTCTTCAGGGAGCAATCTATTCCCTAATTTTATTAGATATACCTCATTAATAACCACTTAAGAAGAAGTAATTCAATAGGCTTTTACTTAAGATTATTTGTATTTATTTTCTCATTTTATTTATATATAGTTGTCATAATTTCTGTACATTCATTCATCTTAAGAAGCAACGGTGTAGTGAAACGCGTTACGAACCACAATTATTCAGTAAAATTCCTCAAAAACATTACTTGTTTTTATTATTGATAATGGAATTCTACCACTAGAAGCCTCCCAAATTCAAATGATATTAGATTAATATTGTTATCTTAATGAATACTGTAGTATGGTTGGTAGTACCTATTACTATTATTATATTCGTTCATTTTGAAATAAATAAAATTACTGATCTGATACCAACTCCCACCAGGAAGTGAATGTTCGATATAGAGGGCGATTCGATTTTGATGTTTGTTGCGCGTTAATGATCCACCGTGTTTTGTCGTACGTCATTTTTGACGAGAATCTTCGTGGGGAGCTTTATCATGATATATTAAATGAGGACATGGTCGTGAGTTTTTTGGACGAAACTACCTTTATTCTATTGCTATGTCAAGACATTTTCTCAGGAACTCGTGTATGTATAGAGTTCAAATTGATACCGGATACTCATGACGGTAATCTCTGATAACTGTGAGAAAATCAAACTTCTCAGTGAACGAAATCCAAAGATCTGCTATTTATGTTGTATTCTGCGGGATATTTCGACACAATCAAGGGGAACAAAACCTATAAGGCAGTTTCCGCACACCTAGAAACATGAAATTCATCAATAAGTAGTATCTTATATTACATCTAGCTGCGCAGTTAAGACTCACAAAAGAATCAAAACTAGGTGCGCTAAAACTCTCATTTGATCTTATTATAAGCGGGATTCATTGAAAAAATACTCTTCCTATTCATCCAAATTCACCTTTAGTGTATATTCAAAAAAACTCAAATTCATATTATAACTCGAAGATCATAAAAAAAACAATTTTGGATACGCATCGTATAAAAATGTGTCGAAATAATTTTCTCTTAACCTCAATTCCAACCAAGAAGTATTCGGAAATACCGGAATATCAGGGAATCCGAAAGAACTTGAAAACGAGTGGATTTATTTTCAACAGTGAATTTTTCTCGAAAACCGAGGGTGAAGATGGCGTAGTAGTTTTGCTTTATTTGCAATATTTTAAATTGCTGCCATACTAAAAGATCGAGAATGAACACCCTATATATACTCAATCAGCTTCGCTTTGATTGTATTTGGATTAGCATAAAAATGATATTGTGATCAACGAAAATATACTCTGCCATTCTTTTGGAACTTTCCTATTCATACGGGTGAATAAATAAGTAGAAAGTATTTGGTAGAATGATTTTTTTCAGGTAATCTAATCGACAATCAGTAGATTATTGAATACTGCATCAAAAGATATTCTGTTTTTATGGATTAATATGCCTTTCTGTATACAGGGCGTATCACATAAGGCTTTACATGGCTTGAGGGAAGATAGACGTGACTGAGGTGATTTCGAAACACCTCCCTATTAACTCCTTGAGGAGCTTCGTTTCAGGAATACAGTTTTCTGAATTTCGCTTAATATTCCAAAATTCACAACTCTGCAACTGTTGCATCGAATACAAAGAAATTCGGCACACAAGATAACCTTTGCAGGATCTTTCCTGAACGGGACATAAATTTCGAAAATTCCAGGACCGGACTGAATAAATGTACAAAATTTTGTTTGAAGCGATACAATATAATGTATCGTTTTTTCTGTATAATGTTTTTTCAATGATTTGTTCACTGGTGCTCGAACCGCACAGACGGTGTGTACAAACTAAGTAATGAAATCTTTTGGCAACATTGAAATGGCCTTGAAATAAATTTTTGATTATGCTGAATGACGAAAAATTCACCTGAAAAAAAAATAGGTATCGCTTTCTACAAGAAATAAACGTGTTTGGAATCTGTTAATGAGTCTATTTTGGTTTTTTTTAATGAAGCATCATTTGAGACCTTAATTTTTCCTGTTTTATCTTTGTATGGTCTTTGACTCACAATACAGGTCCGGACAGATTACTGACCACTAAAGCTAATAATTTTCGACACCCAATTTCACAGTTTATTCTCAAAATAGCTTTCACCTTCATTAATGCATATTTCCGAACGTCTTAAAATATGCCTGGTTGCATTCTAAATAATTTCAGGGTTTCCTCTGACGAAATCACAACTTTCTGTGATTCTTTCTAAGAGTTCTTCCCTTGTGTGAATTCCCCCTTGCAAACTCTTTCATTTAGAAAGCCCCAGAGGAAAGAGTCAACCGCATTCAGATCGGGTAACCTAGGTGGCCAAGCGATGGGACCCCCTGTGCCAATCCATCGATCCGTATACTGTTGATTCAGATAATTTATCACTGGAAGTGCATAATGAGGACATTCCCCATCATGGTGGAATATAAGACCCCTCATATCAATTTCCACCATTAATCTGTGCAAGTCGTTTCTCAAAAATTCGAAATACCGTTGTCCATTAAGAGTTTCATTGAAAAAATGAGGTCATATTAGTCGAATATTGTAGAGTGCACACCAAACATAGACTGAAAATTCATACTGTGATCTTTTCTTCAAGATAGCTCTCGGATTTTCATGGGACCATAAATGCTTGTTACGAGAATTGTATATTTCATCTCTTGTAAACATTGACTCGTCTGTAGAAAATATGCTACCGATGGATCTCCTATGGTTGATAATATAATTGCAGATGTCCAATCGCCGAATTTCATCCCCAGGTTCCAAACGTTGAGCAGGTTGAAGATGATAGGGGTGTAGTTTTTCTTTATGCAGAATTCTCCATACTTTTATGTGCGCCATGCCCATTTCATTTGCGATCCTTCGAATGCTGATGGAAGGATTCTCTATTGCTCTGTTAATGACCCGGCCATCGTTATCAATGTTTTTATGGCGATAACATTTCTTCTCCGCAAATGAAATTTCCCATGAGTTCTCGAAAACTGGTAAATTTGACTGAAAGTCACATGGCTAGGAAGTCTTCTGTTTGGATATCTTGTTTGGTATTCTCTAACCGCAGTTCGGGCATTGCCGTCGCAATATCCATAGAAAAACAGAATATCAGCAAATTCTTCATTAGAGAATTTGGACATTTCGGTTAATTAAGAAACCTAAAATTTTGTTTTTCTGAGAAAGAACCACAAACTACCATTTTCGAATTTAAAATTATTCATACTGACATAAGTCTACCGCCAGAAGATCTATGGTGACAAGCATAGAACGCTCTCATAGAAATGACAGCTTCAGTGGTTTGAAACTAAAAATGGATTGAAATGCTTCTTATAAAGAATGAATGGTTATGCATGTTTCAAAAATTCACAAAGTTTTGAAACAAGTGAAACTGTTTTGATGCTCATACATTTAGTATCAGTTTGT
The DNA here is from genome assembly GCA_013387265.2 of Cryptolaemus montrouzieri. NCBI lineage: Eukaryota > Metazoa > Arthropoda > Insecta > Coleoptera > Coccinellidae > Cryptolaemus > Cryptolaemus montrouzieri. The sequence continues at coordinate 37,902,676 of JABFTP020000103.1, forward strand.
TCATAAGTTCCATTATTTTAAATATTCATTAATTTATTCAACATGCACGGATCACTTGGTTTAAATTGAACAGTATACCTATTATTTGGTGACTAATAGATATTTAACATTATGACAGAATGCCGAGAAATTATCATTCATTTATTAATGCTTCCACTATTTTGATAGCGACATAGTATGAGCAATAAAATATTCCACTAATTGTCCGGACCTGTATTGTGAGTCGAAGATCATAAACAGATGAAACAGGAAAAACTGAGGTTTCAAATGATGCTACATTGACATAGAATTAAAATATATTCATATACAGGTTTCAAACATGTTTATTTCTTGTAAAAAACGAAAACAATTTTTTTTCAGGTGGATTTTTCGTCATTCTACAAAATCAAAAATTTATTTCAAGGTCAGTTCAATAGTGCCAAAAGATTTTATTACATGGTTTGTACACACTTTTTGTGCGGTTCGAGCACCAGTGAACAAATAATTGAAAGAACATTATACAGGGTGTTGTATCGCTCCAAACAAAATTTTGTACATTTATTCAGTTTGGTCCACAAATTTTCAAAATTTATGTCTTGCTTTGGATAGATTCTGCGAAGGTGATTCTGTGTGCCGAATTTCTTGGTATTCGGTGTAACAGTTGCAGAGTTGTGAATTTTTGAATATTGAACGAAATTCCGAAAACAGCCTGTACATCTGAAACGAAGCTCCTCAGGGGGTTAATAAGGAGGTGTTTCAAAATCACCTCAGTCACATCTATCTTTCCTCAAGCCATGTAAAGCCTTATGTGATACACCCTGTATATACCCGTTTATTAAGCCTCGTCGACCAGAATGATATTCATAGTTCGTGGCGAGTTTGCATATTTAATTATTCCTCACCCCTGTTAAGTGCTACGCTCGGATACAAATCTCGTGAGCCAGCTCCTAATTGGGGGTTATTAAATACATGATCAATTCATGAATCCTTCAAAAAATTATGTTACTTTATAAAAATCGTCAAGACTTCAATAATATTTGTCGAGTACCATAATGGAATGTACAAGATGAGGCCGAGCATAGAAAAACTATTTAAATTTCATACGAAAGAAGGCATTCAACGTTTATCTCATATTCGATGAAACGAAGTGGAAAGTGATGTTCGAAGCTCTAGTTCAGTTCGAGAGCTTTTCTACAACATACGTGTTTAAGTACAAAGAAAACTAAAATTAGAGCCTAGATTCTCACTTTTTTTATTTATAGATGCTTGCATTGAATGATCTTTTGAAAGGCAATTATTCGAAAGTGGATAATTTCCATATTGGGAATTTAGGTTATAGAAATTTTTGGTTGCAAAAAAATCTATTGAAATTTTATTAATATCGACTATGAATTCAGGAAGAAGCACTTGTTCACCTGTTATCGGGTAAATTTTCATACTGAAAAGTTACGAATTCCATTTACAACTTTCTTAAAGATCTATCTTTCGAGAATTCTGAATTTATGGTTGGCGTTTCACAAATATATATATATATATATATATATATATTCTTTCGAAAAGAGAGGATATACAAAAATTTGAATAATTGTATTTACAATAAATGCTTATATCTATAATTTTGGCGTGTGTCAGAAAAAACACAAGTGTTAGCTCAGGAAATGTAACAGGGGAATCATAGTTTCTTGTATATGATTCAATAAACGAGTGAAAAAACCTGACGAAAGAACTAGTTTACTTGTCGCTATTGCACTAGCAATAGTTTGTCTGTTTATGTTGTGTTAGTCTCGTGTGTACATAAAGAGTATCAAAGAGTTTTCTGCTTAGCCGCTTCATTCTCTCTTGCATTCCATGATTTCCAAACAGTGACAAGGGTGAAAGGTTTGGAACAAAAATCTGTAACAATGGAAAAAGAAAAACCAGCAGAAGAATATTTCAACAATCATACTTCTTATTAGTCTGAACAACTCTGAGAAAAGATTTTACATAGCAAGCAAGGCCATGACTTAGGAGATAATAAAAAAATATATAACCTGCAATATTTCCTCAAATTCCATCTCTGTTTGACCGAGAGAGCCCCGATGGTCAGGTTTTGTCTTTTGAGTGATGTCGATTAAGATTTATAGATGTTTGAGAATCATTATGGACCCAATAATCTGGGTTGACATCGCCCATATATTATTTCTTCGTGAAACTTGTTTAATTTAACGAAAAGTTTGCGAAAAAAGTTTGACAGTCGTTTGAAAAATATGACATTTGTCCTATTGAAAGAAAAACATAACTTAGGTATATAACTTTATTATGGAATAGCCTGTATAGTCTAGAATATTTCGGTTTGTAATTTCCATAGCATTACATACTACTGCGTAAAAAAATCGGGAATTACCTCCACCCGGTATATATTAGTTAAGAATATTAATTTTAAATGAATATGAGTGGTATAATAATGACGGTTTTGTTTTTCCATCTCAATTTCAGTCGAATTTTATTTCTTATTAATTTTACTCTAGAAAAGCATAATTTTATAATAATTTCTCATACATATTCTGCAATGTAGCCAAGTTTTTTATTTTGGGGCGTGAATTTTACCATAATTTACATATTGAAGAGGATATTCCAGAGTAAACAGAATCGAATGACATAGATTCAGACCAAGTAACTGATAAAATATTTATGAATTTGTATCGAGAAATTTATCAACCAGTAAATGGGGTCAATCCCTAGTCGATGTGTCTGAAATAAAACAAACACTTTACTTCCTTATAGCTTCTAGTTTGTTCACTCGAAATTGGTTTGAGTTGAAGTTGATGAGAAAATTCCTATTTATCCCAAAGAGATAAGCGTAACTGATGTATTTAATATTTATGAATTTGAAAGTTTGCGTGCAAAGGAGTAACGAAAAATTTATTAACGGAAAAGTGGGGTCAATTCCCAGTTTATATCTCTGGAATGGAACGAACAGTTTACTCCGTCTCATCCTCTAGTCTATCACTATTGAAACTGGATATTTTAGAAGTTGAGTTTATGTTCTCCTATTTCATATCTCCTCTAACAATCCTTATTTATAGTGGAGATACTCGACAAACCCAGACGTTAGAAGCTTCCTCTTGTAACATAATTCTAGCGAATATAATGATTACTCAGCAGATCAGTTTTATACAATAGTACAGAGATATTTTGTCTATGTCCTGAAACGAACGAAACAGAGTTCACTGTCTATCTTATATGGCATTATTTAAAGGACAGAAGTTATTTTCGCTAGGTATTTTTTGTATACAAAATATCTCATTACTGAATTAAGAGTTTAGAAGATAATTTTTTAAGTGAATTCACGAAAAATTATGGAGTAGCATATGCAGATACTCAATTTATGAGATGCTGATGGTTGGAATTTCACAAAATCTTGAAATTTGGCTGAAATTTATGCGACTTGGTTATTAATTTCACTAAAAATAATTTGATTCTCCGCTTATTCTGAAAATTTTGTTCTTTGCAACTCTTTGGTATCGGAATCCATGATCATGGTTCATAGCAAGCTTCATACCTATGTGAAATTTTTGAACTCGCTAGAGTTGAATTTGTAAACACCTGACTTAATATTTTCGTCGAATTATGCCTTATTGTTCTTGACATATTCACTCAAAATGTTATTGATTCGAGAAGTTATATTGAATTTCAATCTTATCGAAACAAAAGTTCAGCGTTTAATGGTTTTTTCGTGGATAGTTCATACAGGGTGTGTTACTCAAATAAGCCATGTATATTTCTTATCTCATAGTGATTGGAAATATTTACCGAAATATGTCGACTGATTTTGTTTGGAGAAAATCCTTCGACGAACCTTTCAGGCATTTACGAACAACAAGAGGCGACACTGCAATCCCTCAAAATTGAATGAGCAAAGAGGTCGGGCGATACTTTATTCGAAAGCTCTTCAATGCCTCTTTACAACGGTATGTGAGAAATATGACGAATATTTCGTCGAAAGAATCATTCACTATTTCAAACAAGCCACCTTGATTATTTTGACTATTTTCAAGATCATTGTTTTCCATAGGTGTGTGATGGAATTGATATCAAAATTCATTAAGACGGGTTCAGTAATGGATAAGAACTGGAATTGTGAATCATAAAGGAGTAGCTGTGGCGGTATTGGGGTATGTGCAACTTATGCTAAACACTCAGTCTGTTCTACTGTTGGTGTTAACCAATTAAACGTTTATAAAATTTCACATGAGAACAAGTACTAACTATACAAAATAATAATGAATAATGAAATAAAACAGGCTACTATGTTTTGACTATCACAAATTTATTGATGTAAAGAATGAAAAATTACATTGATTGGACCGGTTTCGGATATACCGGACATATGTGTTTTAAACACATAAAGAAAATAACCCCATTCGTCCAGTGGTTTCATATATCAATAGTCAAACACAAATACTTGCTAAGCAACTAAATTCCAAATTGAAATGGCTTTTAGATTTTCATTCACAATAGAGTTTAAAAATTTATCAGAATTATCTAATAAAATGAATAATTCCCTCATGCCACCAAACGCAAAATTAATATCATTAGAGGCAAGAAATTTCAACGTTGTCTGCAAAGATGAGTTAATTTCTCTGTTTGATTCATGCTTGACCTAAAATTATTTTCAGTTCAATAATAAGACATATTCACAAAATAATGGTTTAGCTATGGGTTCACCCCTCAGTCCCCCTCTAACTGAAATTTCCATGCCCAATTTGGAGAACACTAAAATTTTAACCTTTGACGACAAGGCATATTCTCTTTTGGTACCGATATGTTGATGACATTTTAGCATGTTTCATTGGAACGAATAGACAACTAGAAATCTTCCTGAATTTCATTCAAAGTATTTTTTCTAAAACTAAATTCAAAATGGAAACAGAAGTCGATAGTAAAATCAATTTCTTAGAACTTACAATTACCCGGTAGAATAATAACCGTTTATCAATTAATATCTTCAGAATACTTTTGCTGTGACCTCTACTAGAATTATCTTGATGTTTGTTCCTGTATTGCAGGTGGAGATAACCTGTTCGTCATCCAACAAGTCTTAGAAAAAAAATATTGGTCAACCAAGAAGCTCATTCAGCATTTATAGACCTCGAAAAAGCTTACGATTTTTCCGCTTGATGCCTGCTATGGAATGTTTTGGAAGAGTTGGTTACGTACAAGTCACTAATAAAGATAATCAGAGAGCTCTATGAAGATAATGTCGCATACGTTAAGGTTGGTGGTAGGCTGTCGAAACCAATGAAAACTACAAAGGGGCTGGGACAGGGATGCAGCTTGTCACCGCTTTTATCTAATGTGTATGTGGAGGTAGCATTACGACAATGGAAAAGAAGTTCGGAAATGAACATCTTCTCACCATAAATTTCGCAGATAACCAGGTAGTTCTCGCGCAGGATTCATATGATCTGGAGTTCATGATAAAGATCAAGCAAGTTAAATGCTTCAAATACCTTGGAGCCTCGAAACATACCTTATCTATTTGTAATGTGCAGTCCTTAATTATAAATTTTTTGTAGTTGTTTGTAGCGATGACTTGGTCTTGAATGGCCATAAGGAATCCATCTGTTTCTGCGAATACTTTTCTTTTCATCAACCATTTGTTGGAAGCTTCTTTGTCGATGTGTGGTTGATTAATCTCATGGTGATGTCGTCCATGTAATTCCTTTCTTGACCATTGTTCTTGTTTTTCAGTATCTGATAGATTCAGCAGGACAGCCCTAGTAGCAAGATTTAGAGGTGTATATCCCTTATCCGCCAACGATATCACTCTAAGGAGGTCAGAAGTGAGAGCTTTTGCACAGAAGAATTCTCTCTCTCTGAGATTTTTTAATCTGGTCGGTGTGTAAGTTGACAACATCCATTAATCCACGTCCTCCTCCTTTCCGCTTCAAAGTTTTTCTTATCACAGTCGATTTTGGACGGTGATTGTTGTGCTTTGTCAGCATTGTTCGGGTCTGCCTTTGAATATCATCTAGTTCCGCCTTAGTTCATTTGATTATTCCAAATGAGTAAAGCAACATTGGAATGGCGTTGGTGTTAATTGTGTTGACTAAATTTTCTGAGTGCAACATTGACTTCAGCACAGTCCTCAGACGCTGACTGTACTCTGAACGAATTTCCTCCTCTGATTGTTTTTGGTCTAGCAATCTGGCCTGTTGGTACTCCAGATATTTGTACGTTTCGCCATCTGTCATACACTGTATAATATCACCATTTGGAAGTTGTGTTTCACCATATATGACACTTCCTCTCAGAATGTTCAGAGTCTTAAATTTTTCAATCCCGAAGTTCATATGAACAACTGGCGAGAACTTACAGACAGTTTCCAGCAGATCTTCCAGTTGCTTATTGTTGGAAGCATATAATTTGATGTCATCCATATACATCAGGTAGGAGATACTGTGATAGTTCCTATCAGTCAGAACCATGGAGGGCTCAAAGAGTCTACTTGAAAAATTCTCGTTGGTTTTGATTGATTTATTGTTCATGTTGACCTGCAAAGACGTGCGCTAGTGGGTCATTGTTGCCTTCAAGAATTCGACCAGGACTGGATGAATTTTGTATATCTGTAATACTTCAACAAGCCAAGAATGGGCGGTACTATTGAATGCCTTCAGCTAATCGAGAAAAACCGAATGAACATTCCGATGCCCTCCGTGTGACTGTTTCATTATCACAGACAGAATCGATGGCGAGTTGTTCCTTGCATCCGTGGTGTTTCTTTCTGCATCTCTCCTGCTCCTCTGCTAATACATTGTTGTCTTGAAGGTGTTGGTATATTCGATTGGATATGTATGAGGTGAGTATTTTGTAGAGTGTTGGTTGACAAGTGATCGGCCTATACTGAAAGAGATCTTGTGTTATATCGCTCTCAGGTAGCATATTTGTTTAGCCTTGTGATAGGAAAGTTTGTGTTTTCCTGGGATGTTGAAGAACATACGTGAGCTGTTTCGCTAGGGCTCCATGGAGCTTATTAAACTTCTTGTTTCAGAAGTTGTGGATATTATCTATACCTGTAGCCTTCCAATAGTTGGTCGCTTTAACCGCTACTGCGATTTCTTCCTCCGTTATTCCTTTGAAGTCCATATGTTACATCTCAACGCGTTGTTTTTCATTTGTGATCCAGTCAGCATCTTTATTCTGTTCTTTGTAGTCCGACCACAACGATGATCAATAATCGGTCAAGCGGTCAAGCACTGTGCGTCCGGTACTTTTTCGTTATTCTTGGTCGCAGTTTTGTCATTTCCCTTATGAAAATTTGTCGAGCTTTGGAGGAACCTTCGATTTTAGTGTTTCCTTCCAGCGCCCTTGATGTATCGTGAGAGCCTCTTCGCTTTTGCTTGGAGTTTCTGCTTCAAAGTGTCCATATAAACGTTAATGTGTTGTCTGTGATCAGGGTGTTTCGTGGTCGTACCAATTTTTCTATGAATTTCGCGTATATGTAATTTCAAGAGCCGTGAGTGTTTATCGTTTCTACGGAATTCTGTGAGACGACCGATTTTAGCTCTTATTTTATCAATGTCCTTCTCCAGTCGTTTTTGCCATGGTGGTTTTTGACGCTTTCTGGCACAGCTTGAATCAGAGTTGTGGAGTCTTGTTATTTTTGTCGTTGAAGAACCGTTACCGCTCCACAGTATATCAAAGTGTGAACCTTCTCCAAGGTATTGTTGTCATTGTATTATTCAAACTCTGAGTTTATGCTTGATATGATAAAATTGGTTTTCTTGTTCGTCTTGAGTTTGGGCAGTTTAGGTCATTTAGTTTGGTTACTACCACTGAATTCAGTTATTGCTCTGTTGAGTTCTGGTCTTGCCAAATACATTAAATCATTCTTCTGATTTGGCTCAAGACGACAATCTATGTTAATATTTTAATTATTTTTCAACGTGGATTTATGCACTATCTCAGCTGTTAGCTGGATATAATTTACCTTTCCCAGATTCAGAAAGCAAAGGGGACAGGCTCGATTACAATATACTCGACATAAATTTCCTAACTATCCTACATGTATTAAGAATTACAGCTTTTTGCATTTCTATATGGGTATTCTCATGCAATTCTAATTTCTGAAGGCTATAATGCAAAGTTTTGGGTATTAACCCAGTCGAGGATACGATGACAGGAACAATATCTATTTTCTCGAGGTGCCACATCTGCTTAATCTCAATAGCAAGGTCAGTGTATTTGGACTTTTTCTCCTGGAACTTGTACAGCACGTTGTTATTATTCGATATGGCGACATCCACCAGCATTGCTGTTCTGGCTTTCTTATTATAAACCACTATGTCCTGCCTGTTATTCGTCACCATTCGGTCAGTGATAACAGGCCTATCGTAGTATAATCTGATAGAGTCATTTTCCAATACGGGCGCCGGTTGATACTTGTAATATGGCTGGAAGGTATTCAGAAGTCCGTACTTGTGTGCAAGTTGTTCGCAGCCGGACGTAATATGCTGTATATTCTCCGATCTTATATGGCATTTTCTGCACTTATCTGTTTGTAATGCTCCGTCCTTACTAATAAATTTTTTGTAATTGTTTGTAGCGATCGCTTGGTCCTGAATGGCTATAAGGAATCATTCTGTTTCCGCAAATAATTCTTTTTTCATCAACCATTTGTTGGAGGTTTCTTTGTCATTCAATTCACTATTGCTTCACTCCATTTTCATATTTCAAGATGAATGTTGACGCATCTCTGAAGGTTTGGTTTGTTGTATCTTTACCTGCACGAATATTGTCTCGTTCATTAGGAGAAATGCAAGTGAAAAAAAACAATTATGTCGAGGTATCACTCGATCTAACCCAACTACCCTCTTCCAAATTTTCAAGAGTGGTCACCCCTGCTCTAGGAGTTGAAATTCGAGATGAGGATGGTACTTGATGATGAGTGCCATTGATCAGCATGGATCTGTTCTATTTCACTTCACTGAAACTTGAATAGTTTCAGGGATATAGTCTTCCCTATCTTCCAGTTGCTCACCCTGTATCTTTTACAGTTTTCAAATTTAAAATGGAAATTCGTTCAAAGCGATGTAGACAAAGAAACCACCTTTCTTTTGAGTCATCACTCGACCCATCTTACCAATTCAAAATGTTCAAGGATTGCAACCCCCGCTTGGGCATGTTTTGTACCTAAAAGATGTTCCACTTGAAACAAAAATTGACCTGTTTTGGCGTTTTGATCAGAAATGAATATCTTGTTAGATATAGCCCCTGATTGGTTTTCGTTGAAGCACCCTGTATAGTTGAATTTTGAAAAACTTGACGTTGTGATTTTTCCACTCTTTATCATTTAAATTAGGGTCAATACACAAATTTTCTATAATGGTTGAAAATATTGTAAAGTAGTGTTATCCTTGGAAACACACAGACATATGTAGATTTTATTTTGTTGAAAAATAAATGTGAGGGAAAAAATGTTTATTGACATTTGTTATAGAATATGTTTCTCACGGATGGATGTTGATAAAGCTGTGGTGCCAGTAAGGAGTATTTGCTGTCACCTGAGACTAATGAAGTCTAAGATATCCATCTTAATGATACACTGTGAATGGCAATTTCGATCTACTTGAACGTTTATAACCTATTTGATTGGTTAACAAATTGAACTGTTTTATTCCCTCCGTAAGGAACCCATTATTTTCTTGTATTACGTAAAAGATAAAAATAGTTACTGTAGGTTATCTTTCGAAGACAGACATATATCGCGGCCTTTTTTAAGATCCTTTCATGATATTTAATTCCATGCTACATTATTTCGATCTAGGTTCAGCCAGCGCCTCAAATGTAAACTCACAAAATTCACATTACAAATCCTTGGAATTGTTGATTTCTCTCTACTGTAATATATTATAATGTACGCGTATTACGTATATAAATGTATAAACTCCCTCTCTAAGCCCTGTGTCTATTGATGAAAACCGTAGAATTCGTGCGTAGGCCAAAATATCGAAGTGTACAGACGGCGGAAGTAACTGTGTAGAGATTAGTTGAATGTTTTGATACCGGCGCATTCGCCAAATTGTACAAATAATTAAATTTATGTAAATATAGCCAGTCTATACTAAATATCAGCGAAAGATGATATATTTGGAATGACGTTCAGGAAAATGTATTCAAATAATTTTCGGTTTATAAAAATAGTAAAAGGAATCTCACAAATACACTATCTTTAGAAATTAACGAACAAAATCGAAGATTCAAATTGATTCAGAAGTTCCGTAACGTTGAATTATTTTTCCAGTAATCCACAAGCACTAAAGAATGCTCGAGGTAAATCGAAAAGAGTCCCGAAAAGTTTCAGTTCAATCTGTTCTCCACTAATCTGTCGAAGCTGCATTTGAAGGTACCTAGCAGTAGCGAATCGTTACCTCAAAGAGGAAATTCTTAAATAATGGTCATGGATCGCCCTTGCTGCTCGAAGTTGTCCTTAGTCTCCTATGACGACTACCAGTCCTCTGTAGCTGTGGATCATTCTGGAATAAGTTGAATGGGACACCTCAAGCCTTTGGCCTATTCTTGTAGAAGTCTTCCTAGGTCATCCGAAACTACTGCTCCAGCACATTCTTTCGGGGTCCAATTTCGTGGACCCCGCATAGCATTACTACCGAAAATTGAAATTCTCAAGATCGTTAAACGTTACTCGAATAAATTGATCATCAACTGCAGTTATCGATATGTGCTGGTTTCTTGTAAAATCGCAATTTATTTCTTTCATTTAATTTGACTTGTGCATCAAGGAATAATATCGAGTTTTTTGAAATATTTCTGGACATATCCGAAAAAAAATATATCAATGATTATTTTCCTACAAAAAGTAAATTTGAAATATTGAAATTGTGCTCTTATTTCTTGGCGCAGTCTAATTTAGGATAGATTAACGAAGGTGTTGGTCCCACGAATTTCAAATTCACTTGTGGGAATCCCCTTATTAATACAGACTTGATTGTATCTTGATGTTCCACCGAGACTGATCAATTTTTAAAAGTATTTCGATGTTCAATATTCAATGAATAATAACTTTCGTTACGACACTCGTATGATTATTTAATTTTTTAAAAATAAACTATTCGAGTAGGGAATCGAATAATCTTTTCAATTAATCAGTGGCATACTCGATCCGTCTTATAAATTATTATTTCAAGTTAGCCGATGAAGACGATAGGGCGTTTCACATACTGAAAAATCTTCTTCAAAAAATAGTCCCTCTGAAATTAAAACTTTACTTGTTTCGGGATATTTTGATAAAATCATAATTCTTTCCAAAATTATAGGTGAGGTTGAATTTTGGTTGGATCACAGTGTATATAAAATTATTTAAACCCAGAGATAATGTAGTTTGGCTGAAAATTCTTTTGTTTACTCCTTTAAAGTCAGATATTCGTTAACTAACGAAATGTGTTCGGATCTCTGCCTCTATTGAAATTCACAAATGTTTCAATAATAATTATAATATTAGATCAGAAATCGGTCACCTCACAGAATCCCTGAAGAACAAAAACCCTCAGAGCGTTTGAAATCACATACGCAAAATTTATAAGAAAATTGGTACGAACACAAAACACCCTGATCACAAACAATACATCGACGTGTATATGGCCACTTTGAAGCAGATACTCCAAGCTAAAGCACAAAGGCTGTCAAGATACGTCAAGTGTACTGAAATGAAACACCAAAACCAAAGGTTCCTCCAAGGCTCGACCAATTTTCATAAGGGAAATAACAAAACTGCCACCAACAATAACAGAGAAGTACCTGACGCACAGTACCGATTATTGGTCAACACTATGGTCGAACCCCAAAGAACACAATAAAGATGCGAAATGGATCACGAATGAAAAACAACGCCTTGATATCAAACATATGGACTTCGAAGGAATAAAAGAGGAAGAAATCACAACTGTAGTTAGAGCGACCAAAAATTGGAAGGCCACATGTATAGATAATATCCACAACTTCTGATACAAGAAGTGTGATAAGCTCCATGGAGCCCTAGCGAAACAGCTCACGTATGTTCTTCTATTTTCCAGGAAAACACCCACTTTCCTAACACAAGGCTTAACATATATGCTAACTAAGAGCGATTGAGCACAGGAACCTGTCTCAATATAGGCCAATCACTAGCCTGCCAACACTCTTTAAAATACTCACCTCATGCATATCCCATCGTATATACCAGCACCTCGACGAAAACAATATATTAGCTAAGGAGCAGAAAGGATGCAGATAGAAACACCACGGGTGCAAGTAACAACTCATCATCGATTCTGTGATAATGAAACAGGCACACGTAAGGCATTGGAATATTCATTCAGCTCTTCTCGATTATCTGAAGGCATTCGATAGTACCGCCCATTCTTGGCTTGTCGAAGTATTACAGATTATTAAAATTCATCCAGCCCTGGTAGAACTCTTCAAGACAACAATGACACACTGGCGCACGTCTTTGCAGGTCAACATGATCAATAAGTCAATTAAAACCGACGAGATACCCATACGTTGTGGAATTTTTCAAGAAGACGCTTTGAGTCCATTATGGTTCTGTTTAGCTATGAACCCATTGTCCTCAATGCTAAATAGAACAGGATACGGACTTAGGATAAAAACAGATAGGAACTATCATACAATCTCCCATCTGCTGTATCCGGATGACATCAAATTATATGCTTCGAACAAGAAGCAATTGGATGATCTGCTGAAAACTGTCAGTGAGTTATTAGCAGATGTTCATATGGAATTCGATATTGAAAAATGTAGACCGTGAACATTGGTATCTGGGATACCAACAAGCCAGATTGCTACACCAAGAACAGTCAAAGGAGAAGATTCGCTCAGAATATAGTCAGCGTCTGAAGACTGTGCTGAAATCAGTGATGAACTCGGGTAATCAAGTTAAGGCAATTAACACCTACGCCATTCTAGTTTGTTTTACTCATTTGGAATAATCAGAGGGACTAAGACAGAACTGAATGATATTCAAAGGCAGACCTGAACGATGCTGACAAAGTACAACAATCATCATCCTAAATCGTCTGAGATAAGAGCAACTTTGAAACAAAAAGAAGGAGGTCACGGATTAATAGATGTTGTCAATTTTCACACCGAACAGGTAGAAAATCTCAGAGAATTCTTCTCTGCAAAAGCTCTCACTTCTGACCTCTATAGAGTGGTATCGTTGGCTGATGAGGAATATACACCTCTAAATCTTTATAGTGGGGATGACCTCCTGAATCTACCGTTCCTATCACATAATGAAAAACAAGTGCAATGGTCAAGAAAGGAATTGCATGGACGACATCACCATGAGATTAATCAACCACACATCGACAAAGAAGCCTCCAACCAATGGTTGATGATGAGCGAATTATTAGCGGAAACAGAAGGATTCCTTATGGCCATTTGAGACCAAGTGATCGCTACAAACAACTACCAAAAATTTAATTAACGACGGCACATTACAAACAGATAAGTGCAGAAAATGCCATATAAGATCGGAGACTATACAGCATATTACGTCCGGATGCGAACAACTGGCCAATAGGGACTATCTTCACAGGCATAATCAAGTATGCAACATTACCACTAGAAACTTGCACAAAAGTACGGACTTTTGAAAGCCTCCCAGCCATATTACAAGTATCGGCGCCAATATTAGAAAATGACTTTATGAGATGATAGGCCTGTTATCACTGACGGAATAATGACGAATAATAGGCCGGACATACGATGAGAGAGCCAGAACAGCAATGCTGGTGGATGTCGCCATACCGAATAATAACAACGTGCTGAACAACTTCCAGGAGAAAGAGTCCAAATCCACATACCTTGCTATTGAGATCAAGCAGATGTGGCACCTCGATAAAATAGATATTGTTCCTGTCATCGTATCCTCGACTGGGTTATTACCCAAAACTTTGCACGATAGCCTCAAGAAATTAGAATTGCATAGGAATACCTATACAGAAATGCAAAAAGCTGTAATTCTTAATACATGTAGGATAGTTAGGAAATTTATGTTGAGTATATTGTAATCGAGCCTATTCCCTTTGATTGCTGAATCTGGGAAAGGTGAATTATATCCAGCTAACAGCTGAGATAGTGCCTAAGTATAATAATAATGTTGGAGGACTGGTGTCCTTAATGTCGCGCTGATGCCTTTATTCAACACGAAATTAAGATTATGAATAAAATAGAGAGATTTTCGTGACTTTGGATTTTATGATCTGAAATTTCATCTTCATTAAGAATCATTTCTGTTAATTTCTTTATCTATTAATTAATTATTTTTGAAAAACAATACTTTTCACCTTTCCTTTTTCAGATTTGTTTGTTAATAACTTTAACAATTATTATTTGCTAGAGAATAATTGAATATATTTGTCTGAAAAAATTTCGATTCTGAAACAAGAAAAAATTAACTTAAGAAAATAAGTTATCATTTTTATACGAATCAAATCCTCAAACCACACGATAACGTCAAAATCTCATTAATCTACATGAATGAAACCAGGAGAATAATGTGTTCGAATTTTTGGAGGTTATTTAACTTTATAAAACTTACAAGTTACCACCCTATATAGCTCAATATATCCCCACCATTTAACGTTTAAGACTGAAATATAATTTGTTCTGATGTCTCTTTTAGCATATTATAGTTATTAACCTAAAAATGAATTGGAGTAAAATCTTGTAGCAATTTAAGAATAACTATGAAAACAAAATTATAGTAATGGGAATCCTGAAAAAAATACACTCCCCCCACAAAAGTTGTCGCATCGAGTTTATGATGGAAAATATCAACAATTTTCGAGTTAATGAAAAATTGAAAAATTCTACCATATTCAAACATTCGCGAAGAGACCAATCAACTAGCATCGAATGGTTACTAATCATTTTCAAAATCGATTGTTTCCTCCTCAGGCCCTAAATACTGTCAGTATAGGTCTCGGAAGCCCCTCAAACAAATTTTGAATGTACTCTTGAGTCACTGAGTGACTCAAGAGTAACTTACTTACTTTCAGTAAGCAGATTTTCTAGTTGTTGGAGTGTTCTACAAGGCATCCTACGTTGCTGAATTTGCCACCCCATGGACGTCCAAACATGTTCTATGGGATTCAAGTCGGGACTTCTGGCTGGCCATCTTAAAATATCAATTTCGGCATTTTGCAGAAATTCTGTATTTAGTCTAGCTGTATGAGGCCGAGCATTATCATGCATATAAATGAAGTTTTTGCTAATCAAGGATATCTGCGATGTATCTGGCCGCTGTCATTCTTTCATTAATCACTAGGACTAACTCAGTTCGACCATGGAAAGAAATACCTCCCCACACCATTACTGAGACCCCTCCGAAGTTTTCGGTTTGCCGGATATTGCATTTCTGATACCGTCGCCAGGTCGTCTGTATATAGGCATGCGTCTATCATTTGATACTAGACAGAACCTGGACTCGTCAGAAAAGAGAACATTCGACCATTCTGGAATACCCCAATTTTCATGTTCCCTCGCAAACTGAAGTCTTGCAACTCGATGCTCTCTGGTGAGACGCGGGCTGGTAGAAGCCACCCTTTGTCTGATGTTGTCTTGTCTGAGCCTGTTCCTAATAGTTTGCAATGAAATATGCACATTTCTGTCAAGTGCAAGTTCGTTTTGTAGCATTTTGGCCGTACAGTGCCGAACTCTTAGTGCGGTTAAACGAAGCCAACGATCATCAACTGATGTTGCTATCCGATTTCTTCCCTGTCCGGCTCTTCTTCCATATTACCCTGTTTCGCGGAAATTGCTCTTGAAATAGTGCTTTGGCTTAGCTACGTAACGTTCGCCCCTCCTCTAGAAGTATTTTAATTTTTCCCAATTCATAATCACTCAAATAGCGTCCAGGACGTTCAGCAGCCATTACAATAAATTCAAAGATTCGAAAATCAACAAGAAACACTAAAAACTTGCAATAATTTAGCGTGAAAACTGAAGAG
Source organism: Cryptolaemus montrouzieri (assembly GCA_013387265.2). Classification (NCBI taxonomy): domain Eukaryota; kingdom Metazoa; phylum Arthropoda; class Insecta; order Coleoptera; family Coccinellidae; genus Cryptolaemus; species Cryptolaemus montrouzieri. The sequence goes on from JABFTP020000103.1 coordinate 37,918,668, forward strand.
AAATGGAATGAAAACTGATAGTCAAATAAACTCATTCTTGTTTCAGACGTGTTTAAGATCATATGGAAACAAATGTTACTACATAGATAAGATTTTTTCCCCTCATATATCCAAAAACATATGTTGACAAAGAAACTGCGATCGAGCTGCATAATCGATTGTGGAATTCAAAATACCAGGTGATGCGACAAATTTTGTGGTGTGTGTAATTCCAATTTACGGTAATTTAAAGTGTATCTTTTCGTTTGTGAACGCTCAAGGGATTGCTCTGAAGAAAAAGCTAGTATTAAAACCCAAAGCTCCATACAGAAATTGAAAAACACTATACGTACAGAAATTGACACCACTCAGTATAACTTCTGTGTAATGCTAAATCTCAACGTTAGGCATCAGCAATGTGTCACTCGAAACTAATACTACTTGGAAGATGTTATTTTCAGGAGTTGATATGATTTAATGCTATCCATAAGGGTTAAAAAAATATACAGGATATTTGAGGTATACAGTAGTTGATTTTGGTACTAGATGAATCTAGTACAGAATTCTTTGAGAACAAGAGGGCAAAGAAATCGGCTTTCTCTTTCGGAGATGATGCTATATTTCCGTCTTCTCTAACAAGGGACGGAAACACAGTTTTACAGAAATTGGTCAACAAGGTGCTTCATCTCCTTGGAGCATCTTCTGTGGAAGTATCTGTAAAACAAAGAAAGGTCAGCAACTTGTCTTGTTGATCTCCGGGTGGTCGATGAGGTGCACAGCCCGTTTCTGCACACTATCCAACATCCGCAACGAATGTTTGGGTGCAGATCCACATACATGGAAACAATATTCCCAAGGAGGTCAAATATGCGCCTTTTATACTACTAGGTAAGTTTAGCTGATGCAGACTTGGATGTTCATGCCAGCAAAATCCGGACCGTTATTCCGAGAAGGTACATCGAATCTTTGAATAAAATTTGTTGGCGTTGTATCGTTAGCGGAGGTTGTCCAGCCATATTTCTAGAAAACGTAGTTGCTAGCGGCTTGCTCGCGTTGAAGCTCACTAGGCTCAACTGACCCCATTCCGATATCCTCTGTAGGTCAGAGTTTAGGTTACTGATTTGTTGACATCTCTGACGCCGAGATTCCGCAGCTGTAATCGACCGCAGACTACTGAAAGACGGAACAAGGGTAGAATCGTCTGCAAAACCGAAGATATTGTTTTCTGTAGATGACAGAAGATCGTTCAACTGCATCATAAACAAAGTTGGCGGAAGAATGGATCCCTGAGGTACTCCTACTTGCAACTGGAAACAGTCAGATGTTATACCGTCGACCACAACTTGTATTGATTTATTTGGAAGAAATCTACTTATCCAACCCCGCAATTTTTTGAGAAGCCCATATGCAGCAAGTTTATTCAACATGTCTGCATGCCAAACCCTATCGATGGCTTTAGCAATGTCGAGGGCTATTGCTCTAGATTCCCCATGCTTTTCTATCGTTGGTGCACAAACATGAGTGACGTAGGCGATCAGATCTCCTGTCGATCTTTGCCAACGAAAACCATCTGACGGTCGTTAATAATTTCCTGCAACTCAAGATATTCGATGAGTTCATCATTTATCACTCTCTCCATCACTTTGAATATAATGGGAAGAAATGCAACAATGCGGTAGTTTTGGGGTAAGGCTTCTTCCTTTTCTTTAGCATCGGTTGAATTCCCACTATTTTCCAGTTGCTTGGAGAAGTCTTGCTTTCATAAGAAATCTGAAACAGACGGTTAAGAATGGGTGCCAGTTCGGGTGCACACTTTCTCAGGACGATTGGCGGTATTTCATCTAGACCGACTGCCTTCTTGCAGTTCAGCTGCTCGAGAGCCCGTCTCATCGTGCGGACTTGGAACTTGATTTCTGCCATGGAATTTGTACGTGCAATGTTCGGTGGTATATCGTTAGATGAATCCGGTACAGAATTCTTTGAGAACAAGAGGTCAAAGAAATCGTCTTTCTCTTTCGGAGATGATGCTATATTTCCGTCTTCTCTAACAAGAGGCGGAAATACAGATTTACAGAAATTGGCACTGGCAATCTTCGCTATTGACCAGAATTGACTAGTTCCGCTTGCCTGTTCAAGAAGTTTATTAGTTGCCTTTTCATTGAAATTGCAGCTGTCAGGTTGCATACGTTCCGTATTCGTACGAAGGTTGTTCTTGTTTCTTCTGTTGGATTCATCTTGACTTGTAAGCTCTGCTCTTGGCTGCAGAAGCTCTTTCGCAGTCTTTGTTGAACCATGGCTTTTGTGCTGTTGTTCTTTTCATTCCTGCATGAATGGTTTCTGTAACAGATTCAGTTCATACATTGATGTCAGGATCTAAAAGGTAAACATCACTAAATGAGAAGCGCGAAAAGAATTCACGCAGCTTATCCCAATTAGCACGGTAATGGTGCCAAATGCGTCTGGGTGGTTTAGGTTCTTGGGTTCTCGGTTTAGCTCACCAAAATGGTTCCAGTAGCAGATATAAGTCTAAGTTATCTAGCGGTGGTGAGACCTCTACTTCAAAACTTCCTAGATCTGAAATCAAAAAGAGATCTAAGGTGTACGGGAAGTCGGTTGGGTGATTAGGTATTCTTGTCGGTTCGTCAACTAGCTGCGTTAGATTATGGCTGATTGCGAAATCTAGCCTTATTTTGTTGGGATATTTTGTTTACTGTGGGAGCAGGATTTACGCGAGAGAATATAATGAATTTCCACAACGATCACGTGTGGGCTGAAGAAAATCCTCATGAGATAATTGGGGGTAGCTACTGAAAAAGTTCTTCTATCAATGTTTGGATTGGAACAGTTCGTATGATGTCAGATTATTGAGGCCAGTAATTCTACCTAGGAGATTGAATTTTCTAGCATACTTTCACTTCCTGCAGAACCATCTAGTTGATTTTTCAGATGATGTGCCTTGTGCGAATAGAAGAGGAATGTAAGTTTTGCATGATGGTTTCCTGCATTTTGGACTAATGGTGAAAAATCATTAGAATGAAGCATATCTCAATAGATAGATTGGTAGAGGCAGTATTGTAGCTTGGCCTGCATGATTCCCCAATCAGAATCTCCAAGATTTTTTTGTTTAGGATCATTGGAAAAGCCTAGTATACTCACAACCTCTTGTTACCCTACAGGAATTGTATGCACGCGATCAGAATAGATATGAGAGATGAAGAAATTTTTGATCGAATGTTGGCTTTAATGAATCCTCTCCTAACACTATGTATAGACATGAATGGTGGTAATTTCTAACCTTGACTTTAGTTCATGAGTTTTTTCGTTTGTTGCTTCTATTGTCGTTAGATGCCGAATATCATCTATCAGCTTTCTTCCGTTCATTATAGTCATATGTAATCTCTTATAACACACTCTTGTCTGAAACAAGATTGCGCTAAAAAAGTTTAACTCGAGTGCTTTAATTTCCACTAAATAAAAAGAACACTCTATATATTCAAATTCAAAATGAGGCGAAAACTACTTCAAAAGCCGCTGTTTTTATGAGAAATTCTGAGCTCATATACTCTATTTTTCACCCGAGTGTTTTAATTTCCACTAAAGCAAGTGAACGCCCTGTATATTTAAACTCAAAATGAGAAGAAAACTACTTCAGGAGGCTATTTTTCCAGTTCCAGTAAAAAGTTATGAAAACAGTTTCGCTTCTACCTTTGAATTACGGATTATCGATCGTTACTTTAGTTGATTCAATAAACACGTTCCTCTCCATGTAAGTCATGTTTCCACCAGAAAACGCTATGTTATTTCGAGAAAATTTTTAGGAACAGAAAAAATTCAGAATTGGCAGATCTATTTCATAAATATTTTGGAGAAGACCAATGGCGTACTATACTATGGTTTTCATGGGGTAAAGTAAAGTAGCATGATCCTGAAAAAAATATCACCCTGTAAATTTTCACAATTACTAGACACATCTAATAAATTGATGTGTAAAACAACTTCTTTTTTGCAAAATGGCGCTAGATTACTTGAGAAAGAGTTACAAAAAGGCTCGTAAAAAAAAACACTCTATATCCACATTTTATGAATGTGTTCATAGCCATGTTGTCATGATTTCTGATGAGGAATCTCCTGTACTAGTTAATGACTATAAACCTGAAACATCTTGTATAGTTCACTAGCTCGATTCAATTTTTCATCTATTAAAAGAAGATCAAAGCCGTTGTTGGACGAAATCTTCTTTATAATATTTAATTCTTTATCAAGATTATCTTTTGAAAGAGCTACAAGAAGTTTTTCGTCTGAGGAAATGTATGTCATGAATTTTAATGTCCAGGAACGGTTAATGAAGATTTCAATCTCTATTCTAATTCAAGCAATTAAGTTAATTGTATTTTTTCTTCCAACTGAAATGTTAATTTTATATTAGAGTGCAATGTATTCATAAATGTACATACCGATGCCAAGTTTCAGATTCTTTGCTTAAAGGATGATAAAACTTCAAAATTTATATGGAAATTGGGCAATAAAGGACACACAGGATTACTCCTAAGTTAGCCCTCATGCACTCGCAAGGTTCACCTAATTGAAATTGAAGCAATTCTTATGCAAATCCCTAATAGAGACATAATTTCAGGATAGTTGACTAGATTTACTCTAGTTCATGTGAGTAGATTTTCAATTAGAGGAATTGGTTCTCGGTGAAATGTTCCGAAAATACTTTGAACTTCGACAGAAGCTAATTAATGTTTGGTTTACAAAGTTGTATCACTAATTTATTTTGCAAATCCGTATGGATTTCCAGATTGAAATTCATATGTTATGTTTTACATTGAGGTACTTAAATACATAATAAACAACTTGTGTCTGTATGGAATTAAGTTCCCATCAGAAACTTTAGATGCAAAAAGTCTTAAAACGGAAGACCGAGAAGATATCACGTCAGTTACTATGACTTGAAAATCCCCAGGAAAGACTGTGAAAAGTAAAAACTTGTACAAATATAATGGCAACTTCGAACTATATTAAAGCTTCTTTTATTTATAAAATAATAATATTGAAAGCTGCTATAGCAGATCTCCAGGAGCTCCTCTCAAAAGAAGTGCATTACAGTGAGCACAATATCTCTTGTCTGAATCATCTGAATCAAAGAAAATAAAACGAATTTTATTGAAGTTTTAAGCAATATAGTAATTTATCGAAGGAATGAGCAAAATTTTTTTGACAAAATGGCGGCTTCTCAAAAAAAATTGATTTTTGACCAAAATCGTGACCATTGTTCGTTTATTAGAATATGAACATTCATCAGAAAGAAAAATTTCCATTAAATACTGAGCAATATACCTAAGACGCTCGTGTAAAACTTTGAGACTAATCGGTTCAACAGAGAGATCTCGGTCAGCGAATTTGAATACACAGGGCTGGAAGGAACGCGTTTTAAGTTATAAAATCATCTGATACAGGGTGCTGCGGATATGCAGTCATTTATTCCTTCAGGAAATTTCTCATAAAAAAAGAAAATAGAGCCAATAAATAGATCTCCTAAAGTCCTGCGTTCTCGAGAAACAGGGTGTTAACATTTTTTTTCGCGTTTCAGTAGGTAACTCTTGCTCCAATTTACTGAAAAATAATTTTTCTACTCATTAATTCATTAGATGTGCCATAATGAATAATGAAATATAACAAGTTACCACAATTTAACTATCAATAATTTATTGATGTTAAGAATAAAAGTTTAGATTGGTTGGACCCATTTCGGACATACGCCATTATCAACAACAAGCTGATGAAAACTGAATACTCATGTATAATACATGAACTAACATCAAGATAATGATAGTAGAGGTCACAGCAACTTGAATAATGATGATTGGTAAGTGATTGAGTCTACCTGGCCATTAAGAAGCTTATCTCCTTCTACCCTAGATGCTCTGAAAATTTCTATCGATTCAAAGAAATTGAGTTTATAAGATTTAGCACAAGAATGAGGAATTATTAGCTGTTGAAGTTCTGGAAAAGAATGACATTCATTTAGTTAATGTGCAGCTAAAGCTGAATCATATTTCTGATGTAGGAATAACCGGAAATGTTCCTTGTATCTAGGCTTGTTTCCTGTTTGATCTATATAGGGAATTGCACTCAGAATATGTTAATTGGTATACTCCAGACTTTTCAAGTTCATCGGTTCTATCTTTTGTGTTGAAAAGCAGGCCTGACAATTTGCTAACTGGTTTGAATGCAATATGAACTTTTTAACTAACGGACAAAACTCCAGTAATCTGTTCTGACGTCTTCCCAAAATATGTTAGAGACATAAATTTTTCGGGCTTTTTTCGATTAATTGAACTCTCTATTGTTAAATTCTGATTTTCGGCCCATGTCCGATAAAGGCAAAGAAATGGTTCTGTATATCATGGATTTGAAGGCTGCTATTTTTTTTAGAATACGGGTGGAATAAATCTATGGGTATGATATTATCCGTGTATGATGGTTTTCCGAAGATATTAATTGATACACGGTTATTATTCACCCGGGTAATTGTTAGGTCTAAGAAAGTGATTTTACTATCGACTTCTATTTCTACTTTGAACTTAATTTTAGGATGAATACTATTAATGAAATTCAGGAAGATTTCTAGCTGTCTATTCGGTCCAATGAAATATGCTAAAATCTCTTCAAAATATCGGTACCAAAATAGAATGTGCCTTTTCGTCAAAGGTGAAGTCATAATTTTAGTGTTTTCCAAATTAGACATGAAAATTTCAGAAAGAAGTGGACTGAGGGGTAACTAAACCATTATTTTGAGAATATATCTTATTATTGAACTGAAAATAATTTTCGGTCAAGCATAAATCAAACAGAGAAATTAACTTATTTTTGCAGACAACGTTGAGATTTCTTGCCTCTAGGATACTTGATATTAACGGAACACATTCTGTTGTAGGTATATTCGAAAACATATTATCTACATCTAATGATTTTAATTTTGCGGTAGGTGGCATGAAGAAATTATTCGATAATTCTAATGAATATTTTATACTGTATTGTGAATAAAAATCTGAAAGTGATTTTAATTGGGAATTTAGTTGCTTAGCAAGTATTTTTGTTGGACTATTGGTATATAATGAGGCCACATAATGTAGGAATTCTAGGGTTCATTTCAATCCATTTGTTTCTCTCGAAGCTACTAAAAAGTGATTGCGTATCATTAGTGGTTGCTCTAACCTCATTCATCAAGTGGTTTCATATACCTATAGTTTGACACAAACACTAAGCAACTAAATTCCAAATTCAAATCACTTTCAGATTTTCATTCACAATACAGTATAAAAATTTATTAGAATTATCGAATAAAATAAATAATTTCCTCATGCCACCAACAGCAAAATTAATATCATTAGATGTAGATAATATGTTTTTGAATATACCTGCAACAGAATGTGTTCCCCTAACAACAAGTATTCTAGAGGCAAGCAATCTCAACGTTGTCTGCAAAAGATGAGTTAGTTTCTCTTTTTGATTTTGATTTGACCCCATCAAAATCATAGTGTAGTAGGCCACTGGCCTTTAAAATGATATTCATTGAAGAGATCTTTCAAGTTTAAAATTTTTCTGACATCTGAAATTTTGTCAGAATCTCAGCCGTTTTCGAATTAACAAAACGATTTACATGAGAAGGCACGCGTTTTTTGAATGAACTGAAGTGGGGCATGATAATCCGTAATACGAACATAAAATCGTGACTGTTCATAATTTTTAAAAAAAAAGTTGGAAAATAGCCTTGTGAATATATATCCCAATAGATAGATTGGTAGAGGCGGTCCTGCTTGGCCACAGCGATCCCCCGATCTGAATTCCCTAGACAACTTTGCCTGGGGGCGTTTGGAAGCTTAGTTTATTACAGCTTATTGCTACTACGCAGGAACGGCATGCATGCAGTTTACATGGATGTCATTTGGGTGATGGCTTCAACATCTAACACCATGTCTAGAAATAAAAGTTGGTAATTTCGAACACATACTTTAGTTTAAGAAAGAAGATTTTTTCGTTTGTTCCCTCTTATTTTCGTGAAATGCCGAATATCATCTCTTATAAGTTTTCTTCCTTTTCTTCATAGTCATATGTAATTTCTTTTCTTTAAATTAAGAATGCGCTAAAATACACACGAATGTTAGTTTCCACTAGATAAAATGAACATTCTGTATATTCAAACTCAAAATGACGTGAACATTTTTTGTTGATCGGGTCAAATGTAGCATGACTCTATCAAAAATATTACCCTGTCTATTTTCACAACTGATGGACACATGTAAATAATTGAAGTGTAAAATATTATTTATCTGCAATTTGGAGCTAGATACCTTGAAAACTGCAAGAGTTACCAGGAGAAATGTGAGAAAATCTGAACTTGTTTATGAGAACAGAAGAACTTTGTAGATATGTTTATGATCATTTCTCCATGTTTTCTGATGGGGGATCTCCTGTGTATATTAATAACTCCATATCTTTAACAACCTGTATACAGTGAACAAGTTTCCATAAATATGTGTTTCTTCAAAAATAATCACTGGATTGAATTGAAGTTTTCTGTGTGTGTTCCTGTATATTTGAACATTATGAATATGAATCGAAAATAATCAATTTTCGAGAAATTCTAACCCTCTATAACTCGAAGAAAATTATTTTTAAGGGACAATATTCAACCTTCCGTAGAATGTTAAATATCCTCCCTTGAAGGAGCTAGTTTTCCGATCTACTCTTCATAATCACCGTTAACCGGGGCCACAGGTAAGTGGTACAGCACGGTCAGACGTCACGGAACATTCTACGGAAGGATGAATACTGTCCCTTGAAAAATAATTTCCTTGGATGTGTCTACACATTGCGAAATCTCGCATATAGTAACATTTTGTTTTGAGATGTTCGTCTATAACTCCTTAATTGAAGAAGGTTATAACAGAAAAAAAATATAAGGACTGAATAAGCTTGTTTATTCATACCATTGTTTTGCTTAAGGAATTCCAATGTAATAGAAAAAAAATCTTATTTATTATTTTGTTTCTTGAGTTATTCTCAGTACTGCTGCGTATTTTTATTTATTTGAGTTTCGACAGATAGCTCAAGGACCATTTCCAAAATACCAATAAATTTCATAAAAATTGCTTAATTGAAGAAAATATTTCGACAAATAAAGACATTCGATGTGAACAGCTGAGTTCCACTTCATCAATTGATATTATGAAGTATATTTGCATTAGTTAAAGCTTTGAAGCGCAATTTGGTTCCCTCGTGCACTTTTTTTATATTGATTTCTGATTTTGAGATTGGAAATGTCTCTTAATGTTTTGAAATCTTCTAAAAAAGGTAGTGTTGTAACATAAAGCGAATCTGTAATGTAACACATCCTCAGAAAAATATCTAACGATGAAAGGTCGGGTAATTTGTTGGCCAATTAACTTTAACGGTAGTTACACGGTAGGTGTATTTTGAAGAGATGATATTTGTGTGAATTTATTATTTTATGAATATCCAATGTACTGGTATCTATTATATCTGTAAATTGACTCACTGGATAATGAGGGTAATTGCCAACATATGCTGAAGCATTCATTTTTATATTTTCCCTTTCGATTGATGACAGATAACGTTTAGATAATTTACGCTTTCACACAAAAAATCATTTGTGAAGTACTCAGTCTATGGTGGACCTTTCTGAATATACGCACTGCTTCTCGACAATTTTTCCGGTTTTCGCAAAAAATTAGCGAGGAGGTATCCGTCCTCAGAATATTGTCAAGCATTAGATGTTTCACCGATTTTCAAAATAGGGATTGCACTAATTTGAATGGTAGCCCAGGAGAAAAATTAATGGGAAAAAATAACTAAGTTGGGGACAGGAACCTTTGGCGTTGAATAATACTAAAAAAAGCACTGTACACCACGACACCAAAACTTTATTTCGAATACTCGACGCGCATTTCGCCAACTAAGTTGGCATCAGTAGGTGATAATTGTACACTAAATTTATTTCTACATAGCTCTATAATTTATACTTAATCTATCCCTACTACCCGTTTGACAAATTCAGCGCCCTAATTGGTCGAACGCGCTATTACGGGGCTTGTCTAATTCAACAAACTGTAGAGTAAACTGAACGAAACGGGACCATTGTCCCTGTTTAGTGAATGTTGAAGGCCGTCCTCAGGGGACTGTCAATAGACATTGGGATGGGGGAGATCGTCGTCGACCTCAACTGCCAAGGAATACATGTCCCTTCAGAGCCATATATGCTAAATAAAGAGAAGAAGGCAATGCTGTTGGTTGTGGTAACCCTGCCCAGGACCCAGGAAGGAAACAGAATATTCAAGGTGAAGGAGGTGTGCCACATGAAGATCACCGTAGAGTCACCACGACGAAAGGCAACGGTGAGCTAGTGAGCCAGTGCCATAGATGCCAGAGTTTCCACCATGGACAAAACAAATGCCACGCAAACCCCCACTGTGTCAAGTGTGGAATGGACCAACACTCTACCCTGTGAACAAGGAAGAAGGAAGAGCCGCCAAGTGTGGAAACAGTGCTTGCCCCCACCCTGCGAGCTACAGAGGATGCCCTGCGTATTCAAAACTGGAGCGCCCGCAGCAACGTCCTGCCGAACCAAGACCGGCTACCAATCGAGCTGCGACAAGACCGGCTTCACTTTCCCAGCCTTCAAGAAGCTACGCCAGCGTCGCTTGAAGCAAACAAGCAGTAGCAACAATTGAAACAACACCTGCCGCAGCTCCAACCAAGCCAGACGCATAAAATAAGCCAGGAACATCAAAGAAGGAATCTAAGGCAGATCATATGGCCCAAATTTTGGAGTTCCTCCAAATAAACATGAAAAGGCTGCCCGAAGTACTCAAGAAAGTAACGGATGCACTGACCAGGTCGAATTCACCATTCGAAATGATGACGGCTCTAATGGGTTGCCTGCCCGACGTGTTGGGACTATTCAAACCGTAAGCGTTATGGTTCTACGGAAAATTGATCCTCTTCCTTTACAGATAACATTTTGGTATGCAAACGGCAAAAGGGAGAAGAAACTGGAGTTAAGGGAATTCTCTGGGAGGCTGGATCTAGTTGTCATCATGATTAGTAGTGAGAAGCATTTTCGCGTCGCCATCTCAGCAAAGATTGCCAATTACACCATGTACAGAAATTACAGACAGAACCGAAGAGGAGGAGGAACTGCCATTCACGTCAGATCCAACCTGGAATACCACGCTTCACAAATTGATAATTTGGAGCACGTAAAAGCGACAGCAGTGGAGATTCAAACTGCTTCATTAGGAACCCTGAGACTAGTCTCAGTGTATAATGCCCCCCAGCGACCACTACTGCAATCAGACCTGGATAGGCTGTTCGAAGCTGACTCTCCAACGATTGCAGCGGGCGACCTCAACTGCAAACATCCATCGTTAAACAGCAGAAGGAGCAACCCGAATGGAAACGTCCTAAGGAACTACGCTTACGAAGAAGACCTTGTGGAAGATGGACCCCCAGAACCAACTCACATAACAACGGAGGGCTTGGTGATGTATTAGTAATCGCTGTTATGAGAGAAGTATCGAATTCATACAACCTAACTGCAGTTAAAGATCCCAGTTCTTCGCCTTTTAGGTAACTCACCAAACGAGGAAACAGCTCAGAAGACCAGGACAACATGCTGGGATGCTTTCACAGATCACGTCCAACAGAGTCTGCCACTCCTGACCAAGCTAGAGTCGACGGATCACTTGGACGGAGCCGTCGGATTATTCTAAACAGCTTTAAGCCAGTCGGTGGAAACGTGCACGAGGACAAAGGAGACCAAACGCCGACCGGACAGACTCCCTGATGACATCCGTGAGATGATCAGAGAAAGAAACAGGGCCAGACGAAGGTTCCAGAGAACCTGGGACCCACAACACCGACGAGAATATAACCACCTGGTGACGGAGGTGAAGATAGCCTTGGAGGACCACCGCACGCGTGCTGGGTCGCCAAGATCGAATTTTTAGAAGAGGATGACCATTCACTGTGGAGAATGGCTAAAATCCTACGCCAGCAGACGACATCCATGTCACCCATACAAGGAGAACGAGGGTTAGTATTTTCTGTTTCAGACAAAGCAGAAGCCTTCGCAGACAACCTCGAACGCCAGTTCGAGGAAGCAGACCTAGATCACGTGGAGAGAACTGAAGCAGAAGTCCGGAGATGCCTAGCTGAAAATGACGAGGAGATCATCCAACCTATCTCCACGGAAGAGCTAAAAAGCGTAATATCTCGAACGAAAGTGAGAAAAGCACCTGGACCAGATGAGATCAGCAACAGAGCACTGAAGAACCTCCCTCAGCGAGCTCTTGGACAGTTGGCATCAATCACCAACGCGAGTTTGCGACTCCAACACTTTCCTGAAATATGGAAAACAGCGAATGTGATTGTCATCAGGAAATCAGGTAAGTCAGTTTCCTTACCACATCATTTTAGGCCCATCAGTCACTTGTCAACGATCGGCAAGACTGTAGAGGGGATTATCCTGCGACGCCTGAAGGACCATGTGGAGGCCCACGCAATCATCCCAAATGAGCAATTTGGCTTTAGAGAAAGCCACTCCACACAACAGCAACTTCTCCGAAAGGTTGAATTAATCAGTGATGGATTCAATAAGAACCAGTCAACCGGTATGACACTATTCGACAGCACAAAGGGGTTCGATAGGACATGGCATGGAGGTCTACTCTTCAAGATGTTGAAGACAAACTTCTCACCTGCCCTGATGCGCTTGGTGTGGTAATACCTGAAAAAAAGACCTTTCGTGGCACGCATAGGAGATACCCGCTCTTCCACCAGGAGGATGGAAGCAGGAGAACCCCAAGGATCACTACTGGCGCCGTTGCTGTATAACATCTACACCTCGGACATCCCGAAGACCCCCAACACGAGCTCAGCTCTCTACGCGGATGACACGGCCATAATGACCAACAGTTGATGAACACCCAAATTCATTGGTAAACACCCTAGGAGACTACGAGGGAGACGAGCCGAGAAAATACAAGTGACCCAGGATGGTGCTTCAAGAATACCCGGATTAGCTATAAGAATCTTGTGAAATAAATATATCAAGACCGTCGTCATTAGGACGACAAAATAAATTTTACTTAAGTTAATTATTTTAAGTTACATTCACATCACGGCTTAGAAGCCAAAAATTGTACTATTTTCTCTTTAAAACCGATAAGAGATGTTAAGATAAAAATTGTAAAAGTGGTACTTAATTAAAGAATATGTTGAAGTTAGGTGAAAATAGATTTAGTGTACTATCATCTTCGATGATGCCAACTTAATTGGCGAAACGCGCGTCGAGTATTCGAAATAAAGTTTTGGTGTAGTGGTGTTGATTTTTTTCTTGTAAGAGAAAATAAAATGATGAATAATTTAACTTCATTCAAATCGAAACATAAAAAAAGAATCTTTTGTGAAAAAATAAGAATAATCAATAATCAAACATGTAAGAATGAACAAACATTGAGGGTTGAGAAATATAGAAAATGTTTGATTAACAATATATATATTTTCGAGGACGAGAAAATCAGGAACATTTTCACTTATCTTTCCAGCATGGCAGAGACTCGGTCACTTCAAATGTGATTGAACGTGATTTGTGAACGAATCAAAGGCCGAATTTGGCATCCTTATATAGTCTAGTTTCCTATACGGAAAGTTCGCTGACAGGTTAATCAATCCGCGGAAATTACGACTCAGCACAATTACATCGCAGTCGTTGTTTGCTTCGATATCCGTGAGAAATGCAAACTTGTAAATTTAAAATAATTTAATTATTGGATTATTGCAAGTTAGAGAGTTTTGTGTTCTTTATTTTCGATAATTTGGAAACAATGAATAATTATAAGGATCATTATGGATTCTTCGTTTCGATATGTGACAATATGAAAAAGGTATTTCACATTTAAATTCAAAGAGCAATGTTGAACGACAAATGTAATTTTTCTTATTAACAGTAAGAATGTTTCGGCTACAAAACCATTTATATCCGTTAGTACATTTAACTTTTTGATAACAGTATTCAGAATATTTCAATACTAATAGATACTTGAATGAGTGAATTGTAGTTTACTGCCTTCAGGAACTGGAGTACAATGTCGATTTTGTCATCATTGATTTTGAGAATTTCTGGCATGTTCTCTGCAAGGTTCACTCTGCTTCTTTCGTTCCCGAACTTCTGGCAGTCAACTAGGAGGTGTTCCACTGTATATGGGGTGTTACATGTGTCGCATATGGATGGTTCTTCGTTTGTGAGTGGGTGAATGATGTGTGACCTATTCGAAGTCTACGGACTATGATCTGATGTTGTCGGCTAATGTTCGGGAGAGAGTTGTTTTGTTATTCCCTCAAGCTCTTGTAGTTTTGCAACGCTTTCTGATCGTTCTGCTTGCCAACTATTGAACATATAGTCGTTATGGTTGGTTCGAAGATCTTTACTAATTTGAATAATATCTGTGATATGATTTAAAAGCACTGCTTCTCTAGCAGATTTATCTACTTTTTCAGTTTCTTCCTGAACGACATGCGATGGAATCCACAGGAGTATTGTGAATATTTTTTTAGCTATAAGGTATTGTGTTATATTTAGGATTTCAACGACTATAGGATTTTTCAGGTTCATATTTTGTATGGATGTAATGGCCGATAATGAGTCAGAGCAGATAAGTGTTTTCTGTCTTTCGTCAGCATTTCATTTTATGATTTGCATTGCTCGTAGAATGGCAAATAATTCTGCCGTAAATATTGAACATACGTCTGGTAGTTTGCATTTTGTATCATCGTTGTTGCATAATATCGCACAACCGACTTTGTTATTTATTTTTGATCCGTCGGTGTAATAAACCGTTTCTTTATTATACTTGGCTATTTGCTCTGTTGAATATAGTTTGAGGAGCATTTTTGGTGTCGTTGTTTCATTATATTTTGTAAGTGTGGTGTCAATATTGGGTGTTTGCAATTTCCATGGGGGTGTTGATGTGAGTTTGAGTTGTGTTGTTTCCTAGTACTTTATATTTTTGTCTAATTGTAGTCTTTGTGCAAGCGGTTTCGATGTTCGAATTTTCTCTTGATACGGTTTCATCAATATTGTAGAATATACGCTGTGTTCTTTTCTAGCTGATATGTTTGAAGTGTATCTTTGCTGGAGATTCTCACGCCTGAGATTCAATGGTGGTTCGTTTGCTTCTCAAAGCATACTTTTCACCGGACTTGTAGAAAAAGCTCCCAGGCGCTTTCTAATTCGTGCATGGTGTATTGCATTTAATATTCGTAGGTCCGTATTGCTAGCTGCTCCGTAAACCATTGCTCCATAGCCAAGTTGCGACCAAACCAACGCTCGGTATATTCTAAGAAGGGTTTCCTCTTGCGCCCCGCACGATTGGTGTGCTATTGTTCTTATTGGATTTAGTTTTCTTATACATTTTGTTTTCAATTGGTTCAAGTGAGGCCTCCAAGTAGGTTAACTATCTAGCGTCATACCCAGGAATTTGAATTGGTCAACTTCTTCTAAAGTCTCACCGTTTACTACTATAGATTGATGGATTGTCGGGGTTCTCCTTCGTGAAAATACCATTAATTTAGTTTTTGAGGCTTGATACCTGTGGACTCTGACCAATGTTGTATTTGATTTACAGCCATTTGCATTTGTTTCGTTATCGTGTTTATATCATCCGCCAACTTAATACATGCAATTGGTTTCCTTAATGTGCTTGGCGCTTCGATTTTGTCGAGTCCAACAATGTTGTGCTCAACACCGACCCTTGCGGAACCCTGTTTTCTTGGATCATTGCTGCAAAAAGTACTCCGTTTATTCTAAGTTCAAACTTTCTCCCAGTCAGGAAATGTCTTAAGTATACGATTATATTACCATTCAGACCACTATTCATCATATTTTTTGAAATATTTCGCCTCCAGCATGCATCAAACGCCTACTATTTTGTCATTAGCAAACGCATTATATACTTCTGTTAGTAGTGTTATCAAGTTGTCCTGTGTATTGTGTCCATATCGAAAGCCTATTTGAGAACTACTGATTAGTCCTTGCGATTCCAGAAACCATGTCAGTCTATTATTCACCATTCGCCCCATTATTCTACATCCTGTGCATGCAAGAGCTATCGGCCTGTAAGATTTAGGGTCTAGATTTGGTTTGTCATTTTTATGTATTGGTAAGATGGATTCTCGCCATGTATGTGGGAATACATGTTCTGTGTATATCATATTTTTAATATCAAGTAGGTGTTTCAAATAATTAGGTCGTAATTGATTGAAAAATATCATGGGTATTTCATCAGGACCTGCTGCAGTGATCTTTGATAGTTTTATGGCTGATAGGAGTTCATTTAATGAGAAGGGGTCATTTATTTTGTGACAAATGTAATTGTTGTGACTATTAGCAAGCTTCATTAATATTCATAATTTTCCATTTGGTATCCATCGTAAATTTCGAGATTTTCAGTGTGTATCTTAAACAGATAATTATTACTGACGAAGAAAAATGTCAAACGATCGTCAGTTTGACAGTGATAATGAAGTCTAATTAGGTTTCAATCAACTCTGAATTAAGCATATTAACCGTCGAATGAAACTGAAAAAAAAAGAGTTTCGAAGTTGTTTCACTTTTATTGAGACACCCTATAGTTAAACAATAGCTAATGGCTTTTTTCGGATATGTTGTCAATTACTGTAAAGTTTGTTTCATAAGATATTATGTGCTGCTTCCTTCTCTGCTATTGTAAAACTTTGATCATTTAATTTGCCAGATATGGCTGATTTTGGTATGCGCGGATAAACTCATCTAGTGATATTCTTTTTACCTGTATCAGATCACATATGATGATTAAGGCTAAAGTTCATTCACAATGCACAACTAGTGCTGGTTTGTGCAAATCGAATCGAAACATGCTGCGTATTGGTTAATTCAAATATTAATCACGTACTTGTGCAATTAAAATATTTGTGCAAACTTTTCGTACAGTCGTTACTCTTTGCTTGTACAAAAGGATCTATCAGGTGTGTATTCATCTTTAGACTGAAAGCTGAGACACAGAACCAGACTAGATGAAGGAGACGAATGCACGCTGTGCTTATGAGTGAGACACACATCGTATCAAAATGCTCTGGAGTGAGTGAAATCAGGTTCGAAGTTTTCGTTGAAATTAGTTTTGAACACAACTAACTGGGGAACCTTTCCTTAATCATGATAAGCTGATCTTGTTGAGGAACATGATATCTGGATATCATAGTGATCCATATTAGTCTAAAAATGAGGGGGTTATCGCCCACTCCTTCTCTAAGAAAACCGATCAATGGGATTCAATGAATTACATTGGTGAAATTAGTGAAATTGATGAAATTAGTGAAATTGATGAAATAATATGCAACGTATAAATGGAATATAAATTCTTAACAAGATCCCCTTTGTTAGAGGTTTATATCATATGAAATTGAACATTCGAATAAGCTTTATCGAATGACTTGCAAACCGATTTTATGCTCATTAATTCTACGTCAAGAATATAAGATCTCAAGGAGTATTACAACCAATCGCTAGGTTGAGATTTGAGCCTTCAATGATAATATAATTAACGTTATGAGTAAAGTATATAATAAAGCCGTCTGGAGATTACATAAGCATTATTAGAATTATCAAATATTTCCCTTTGGTAAATACCTCATTCACTTTATATTTCCATCGTGGTTTATTCATAAAATATGTTCATTCCCTAAAAAGCACAAAGTAAAATTGTTAATCCTTGCTCTGTGTAGCTTCATGAAATTGGCCGTATGCTCCTGAGAGGTACCACGCGGTACTATATGAATATCCCTGAATATTCAATGCTTATTTAATGATTTTTTTGTGAATTAATTATTAATGTGGCGTCATCTGTTTCACATCAGCTACATATAAAGTATGTAAGTATGATTCGAGAGATCCCGATTTTATCATCAAGGAATTGGTTAGCTTCCGACCACACCATATATTTTCCTTCTATCCTGTGAATATGATTTTTCAACAGATATTATTCCTATAAGAATCCAGTCCTCTACTATACAGAAGGAATTCATTGCCGCAAACAGATTCATGTCAGGTTTTTTCGTTTTCGAGTAATTTGTAAAATTTGAAAATTTTCGAAATCGGTCGAGTGCCAATATCTTTGTTACTTTTGAAACTATGATGTGAGAATGGTTTTGACATTCTGCAGGCTTATTTTCACGTAATATTGAACTATCTTTAATTTTTTCCTTATAAAAGGGATTTCAGAAATGAAACATTTTAATTTTTCGACGTTTTGGCTCTATATTTCGGAAAGTTATATTTAAAAGGCTTTAAAATTTTAGTTACGTTATTGTCTACATATCAAAATTAAAAGAAATCTAGGTTGAAATTTCATACAGTTGACTACATGATGAACACTGAGAAAAGAAAATGTTTCTCTTCTGAGTCTCTCGTACAAGGAAAAAATTAAAGAAAATTTTACCATGGACTTGGAACTTTACCATTTAGAATTGAACTGTTAACCGAATTTTTTTTTGTCTAACGGTTTTCGAGTTGCGAATGCAAATTTGCATTTTTTCAATATCATTCATGATTTAGTTTGATTTCGTTGAGTACATTTTTTCTCTATTCCAAAAGTTTATCACAAAGGTTTTCAATTTTTTTCATCCTGGACGTGTTTTCTTGAAAAACCGAAAATGTCCTTTCATGGAATGATTGAAATAGCTTTAGTATATTTTGTGCCTTTATAATGGTAGATCGAAAATAAATTTTACTTATGACAATTCAGATAAATCATTCAATGTTTTTCTTAATTATTACAAGTAATGTGCGAATATAATATTCATAACAGAACGACCTTGCCGTATGAAAATTTACGAAGAATTTAGAAACGTTACTTCAAAACAAAAAATTAACGAGATATTCTATCATATGGAATGAAATTGTATGAAGATGATCAATGTTAGTATCCAAATGTATCACCATTATTCTGTATGCATAATTCACAAAGTCTGAGGATATCCGGCACGAATTGGAAATTTGAATATGGGTACCCGAAGCACAACAACGGCTAGAGTTTACATTTTGTCACATCGTTGTGTCATAATATCGCACAACCGAGTTTGTTGTTAATTTTTGAACCGTCGGTGTAATAAACCGTTTCTTTATTATACTTGGCTATTTGCTCTGATGAATATAGTTTGAGGAGCATTTTTGGTGTCGTTGTTTCATTATATTTTGTAAGTGTGGTGTCAATATTGGGTGTTTGCAATTTCCATGGGGGTGTTGATGTGTGTTTGAGTTGTGTTGTTTCTTAGTACTTTATATTTTTGTCTAATTGTAGTCTTTGTGCAAGCGGTTTCGATGTTCGAATTTTCTCTTGATACGGTTTCATCAATATTGTAGAATATACGCTGTGTTCTTTTCTGCCTGATATGTTTGAAGTGTATCTTTGCTGGCGATTCTCACGCCTGAGATTCAATGGTGGTTCGTTTGCTTCTCAAAGCATACTTTTCACCGGACTTGTAGAAAAAGCTCCCAGGCGCTTTCTAATTCCTGCATGGTGTATTGCATTTAATATTCGTAGGTCCGTATTGCTAGCTGCTCCGTAAACTATTGCTCCATATCCAAGTTGCGACCAAACCAACGCTCGGTATATTCTAAGAAGGGTTTCCTCTTGCGCCCCGCACGAGTGGTGTGCTATTGTTCTTATTGGATCTAGTCTTCTTATACACTTTGTTTTCAGTTGATTCAAGTGAGGCCTCCAAGTAGGTTAACTATCTAGCGTCATACCCAGGAATTTGAGTTGGTCAACTTTTTCTAAAGTCTCACCGTTTACTACTATGGGTTGATGGATTGTCGGGGTTCTCCTTCGTGAAAATACCATTGTTTTAGTTTTTGAGGCTTGAAAAACGAAACCTGTGGACTCTGACCAATGTTGTATTTGATTTACAGCCATTTGCAATAGTTTCGTCATCGTGTTTATATCATCCGCCAACTTAATACATGCAATTGGTTTCCTTAATGTGCTTGGCGCATCGATTTTGTCGAGTCCAACAATGAATAAAGTTGTGTTCAACACCGACCCTTGCGAAACCCTGTTTTCTTGGATCATTGCTGCAAAAAGTACTCCGTTTATTCTAAGTTTAAACTTTCTCTCGGTCAGGAAATTTCTTAAGTATACGATTATATTACCATTCAGACCACTATTCATCATATTTTTTGAAATATTTCGCCTCCAGCATGCATCAAACGCCTATTATTTTGTCATTAGCAAACGCATTATAGTTTGTTTGTAGTGTCATCAAGTTGTCCTGTGTATTGTGTCCTTGTCGAAAGCCCATTTGATAACTACTGATTAGTCCTTGCGATTCCAGAAACCATGTCAGTCTATTATTCACCATTCGCCCCATTATTTTACATCCTGTGATTGCAAGAGCTATCGGCCTGTGAGATTTAGGGTCTAGATTTGGTTTGTCATTTTTATGTATTGGTAAGATGGATTCTCGCCATGTAGGTGGGAATACATGTTCTGTGTATATCATATTTTTAATATCTAGTAGGTGTTTCAAATAATTAGGTCGTAATTGATTGAAAAATATCATGGGTATTTCATCAGGACCTGCTGCAGTGATCTTTGACAGTTTTATGGCTGATAGGTGTTCATGTCTGGTTTTTTTCGTTTTCGAGTAATTTGTAAAATTTGAAAATTTTCGAAATCGGTCGAGTGCCAACTCTTGAAGCAATGATATGAAAATGGTTTTGACATTCTGCAGGTTTATTTTCACGTAATATTGAACTATCTTCAATTTTTTCATTATAAAATGGACTTCAGAAATGAAACATTTTAATTTTTCGACGTTTCGGCTCTATATTTCGGAAAGTTATATTTAAATCAACAAAGAAAAGAATTCAGGTAGGTTACTTTATAGTCAATTAGATCTAAATCCTTATCCTTTACTCAATCTTTTCAATTCATAAAGTAACCAACTCCTATGGGTTTTCCAACATACCCTTGTACTTATACCTATTGTAATATTAAGTAGAAAATAAGACCAATATATAAGGAATAACTCTGTTCATTAGTTTGTATCTATCTGATGAAGCCACAGTGTGGTGAAACCGGTCATAGTTTTGTTAATATAGTGAAAATCTAAATAGCATAGCTTTATTTCATTGAAAATATGTATATCGCTTTTCATCAAGTAACGATCTCCTCAATCAAATTATTAAATAATTGTTATTGAATAATGTATTGAAATTTAATTCGAGAAAAATTTGAAAAAAGCATATTTTGTGAAGTGGCTGATATAATGTCGAATCTGCATGTAGACCATATGGTGGTATAACCTGAAATGTTTACGTAGAGTGAAACTTTAGTACAGACAAAGAAATACCTTCACTGATATTGTTATAGATAATATTAAGAACTTTATAAGTATGTATGCAATAATAATATGGAAAGAAAAGTTGATAATGAAATATTCCTCAATGGTAGGGAGCGAAACTGAACCAAAAATGTTACATTACGCTTCATACAGAATAAACTATTTCGCATAAGATTCTCTTGCTTGCTACGTCTGCTGGAGCTTATTATTTATTTTTCGGAAACATTCTACCACGATCATTTCTATGAAGCAGAAATCGCCTACAAGCTAATTAGACATAATATTTCTGACAACAAGATATGTTTTCGTTTATTCGGTTGCTGTCCATCTTTATATATTATATTTCACTTTATCCACTTTATACTGTAACAATAATGTGAGTAAAACTATGATTAGAATAAAAAATTTAATTTAATAACATCTCCGGAACAGTAGTTGTTGGTTGTTTAGATAAATTTGAGCCCGCCCAGTCATCCAATCGGAGTTGTATGTCTGTTGGAGAAGAATTTCATTTTGCAACTAAACTTTAAGAAATATATCTCGACACTGTACACCTTCGGCGAGCTGACTAATTAATTGAATTGGAGCATCGATCACCGAATGGACCAGGAGCGATAATAAATTAATAAAAATTATGAACGAACGAAATTCATTAAGAAGTTGGAACAACTAAAAGAATAGCCGTGGCTTGGCGTTATATTTCGAATATACACGATATCCCTGAAAAAGATAAGAATCTCCCGGAATATAAAAGAACTCGTGAAACTTTATTTAACATTGTTCAATATGATCCATCCTACTCTGATATTCACCCCCATAATTGAAGAAAAAGAATGGTTTTCTAGAGATAAAATCTGTTTTGTTTAACAGATGTTGATTAAATTTCGAAAATTTCAATCTAAAATGATATTCAACTAGTTAGTACATTCGTTAGTCAATTTCACTCCATATGGGATAGAGGTGAACTACCCCTAACACTTATTGCCAACTATATTTGAAGGAGAGGAAGTTCTTGTGAATATGAATAGAATCTCAAAATCTTTCAAATAAGGTTTACTTCATAGATATCCGAGAGTGAACTAGTAATAAGTGAAATGGACACAAAGAGTGTGAGGCGCCGCGAAATCTATAATAAATTGAAATTGATCAAACTCAATTACATATTGAAAATAATCGATTATCCAGACAACGCTGAATGGAAGATTGCTTATTAGAATTTTTTCCAATTTGTTCCACCGAATGAGAATCTGCCTTCATCTCACCGGTATTTCAAATTTCTCCAAAAGAACAATAAATAAATTGGAATATTACTCTTTGTACTTTTTGATGGTTGATACGGAAGAAAACGTTATTTATATTAGCTGTTTGAAGTGATTACCTATAACTCTTATACACTTTTGGAATCTTGCAATAGCATATCTGTAAATTAAATTGAAGTTGGTGGTTAATATTCATTTTATTGGAATGTCTTTCCTTTCAAGCAGCCATCAAAGGAGCATTGAAAGGAAAGCTGTCGTGGATGAAAGAAGACAGAAGAATCCAATATAACACAAGGGATATTTGTTATACTTATGTTAAGGTAATTCATAATTACATAAAATTGAATTCGATATTTTAGACCGAGAAATCGGAGAAAGAGTCAATAAAATTATCCAGAGTAAATATGAGACTCAATTGATGAAACTTAATAACCTCATTAAAAATAAATCTAAAATTAAAGAAATTAGCACCAACTTGTCAAATCATCAATTCTTCAAAAGATTCATGAATTTAACCGAAACAAATTTCACAATTGATGTGACAGCCTTATTGGAGAAAGGATTCGAACACAATATTTGTACTGAAATTCACCTCAGAAATGTTGAAAACAATAGCTCCCTGAAACACCAAACTGCGTCCGTGATTAAGAAAGAATACCTAAAAAAGCTCAACAGACCAATTAGAGATCACATATTAATCAAAAATATAAAAGTTTAATCAACATCGAATGACATTATTTTCACAAAAGCAGATAAAGGCAATACAATTATAGCGATAAATAAACAAGATTATATTTCCAAAACATTAGATTTAATTAATGATTCTAATTATTCAGCTATATCCCGAGATTCAACTAATGAATTAAATAAAGAAGTGAAAACAGTCATTGAGAATTCAAAATCCATCATTACAGATAGCGAAAAATTCAAACTTATTTTACCGAATCCTTTACCACCTCAACTTTATTCTTTAGTTAAATTGTACAAAATGGTTATCCAATAAGACCTGTGGTATCATTCACACATGCCTCAGCATTCAAGATTTCCAAATTTTCAATACATATTCTGGAAAAATTTTGTAATTCTAAACCGTCTTTTTCTATTCGTAATTCGATTTGATAGGAAAAATAGAATATATTGTCATTCCAAGTAATGCAAAGTTAGTCTCTTTAAATGTCAAGAATTTGTTTCCAAGTATTCCACCGAAAGATCCATATAATATAATCAATAATTTGTTAACTCAAAATATGATGACTCCACGAATTAAATACGACATTATGGCTTTATTAGATGTTTGCATATCTCAAAATCATTTTTTATTTAACGATTGTTTTTATAAAAGTGATGAGGGACTTATGATGGGAAACCCCTTAAGCCCTCTTTTAGCAGAAATCTTCATGGATAACATAGAAAAAACTATTCATAAACACCCGCTCATTAAACATTTCCTATATTGGTATCGAGATGTCGATGACATTATTGTGTGTTTCAGAGGAACAAACAGGTAGTTCACTGTATTCGAAAATTTAATCAACAACCTGCACCCAAAACTAAAATTCACTTCTCAATGGAGTAGAACAATTCGATCAATTTTCTAGACCTAACAATAACAAGAGCAAATAATAAACACCAGTTTTCAATTTATCATAAGCCATCTCATACTGATATCACAATTCATAATATATCGGCACATCTTTACCAACATAAAGTTGCAGCAGTTAATAGCTTTATACATAGACTCTCGAGCACACCGATGTCTAATGATAACTATTTCAAAGAATTGAATTTGATAAAACATATCGCAATAAATAATGGTTATGATGCAAATTTAGTTAGCAGCATGTTACATAAGAAAAAACAAAAATTAGCTTGACAACATATATATCCAATCGGTGAACACCAAGACAAGAATTTCAATAGTTAAACATATATAAGCAATATTAGCAATAATGTGAAATCCTTCTTAAATATTCAAATTTGAATATAGCGTTCAAAATATCAACAAATGTAGGTTCAATCATCAGGAATTATAAATCCCCAATTAATAAAGAAAATAAATCAGGTGTTAATAGTTTGGATTGTGCTGATTGCAATTGTTTTCATATAGGTAGGACAGGAAGAAATATTAATGTTAGAATCTCTGAACATACACGCTGTTTCATCAATTGAAAAACCGATTCAAATTATTCAAATCATCTTAAGGAAAATGGTCACTCTTCAATTCAGAATTTGAAATCCTACATTCTGAGAATAGAGGTATAAAACTGAACCTTCTGGAATAACTTGAAATTAACAGATTTAGGCATTCACCGGAAATTGTTAATGATCAGGTAGACATAAATAACTCACTCTTATTAAATTTATTTCCTAAACATTAGTTCAAGTACGGATAGCTCTGAGTGGATTGCCTCTTTAGTATATATAAAAATTTATTAGTAAAATATATTTGTAGTATTCATTCGCTATTGATAAAGATACTGTGTATCGAAACGAGTCGAGCATTTAATAATATATTTTAGTAGAAATCATCGTTTACTTGTATTTGTTAAAATGGATTTCTGTCACGTAAAAGCCTCGTCAATTGAATCACATATTTTCGTTATTCACCTAGATTCCATAGATCATGTTACTGTGAACCAAACATAATTTCTTGTTGAACTGAGATTAATGAAGAGGTTCTAACATTGGCACTTTTTTTCACACAAAGTATTTGATATTCCCACGCATCATCTGTCTAAGGAGTTGAAATAATAAACGCAACTGTGAAGAACAAATTTCACTGAAAATAGGGAGAAATTAATTTCTCTTATGGCTGCTTGTTTTAGCTCTGAAATTTCCCATATTGTGTCAAAGAGTCCTATTTTAGACGAATTCAGAAAAGATGATTTTGACAGATCAACGCCTTTAATATTCTCTCGCATAAACTCACAATGCTTTGGGTAAAAATGAATATGAAATGATCCTGACAGTTATCAGTCAGTAGCTCAATGATTGAATATACCATTGGGGTGTATTTCGTTTAACAAAATTAAGATTTTCGTCTAAAATGTATCTCCCGAATAAAGCATTTCAGTAAGTTTGTGTTAAGAGGTTAGGATTTTGACTATTGCAAGCAAATACGGCTCAGCATGTTTAAAATGTTTCATTCCACATACCATTCTTTCCTTCCTCATATTTTAACTCACATCAAAATTTGACTGTATTGAATGTATTCTTCCATATTTAGGCAACTTTTCCCTTTATTAGAACACATAAATAAGAAATTCAATAATGTGACCTTTGCATGCAAGTTCTACGTAATAAAATACAGTCTTAATCCAGAAAATATTCCTGATATACATGGTGATCATCTCTTGGGATAAATAAAAATTACTGATTCGAGAATCAGTAGAATAATATTCCCTGTTTTTCTTACGACAATTTCAAAATTCGATTCTGAAGTTAAAATTCTATTGCTCTTCAGTGATTAAAGTATTCGTTCAGTTTCTGAAACTGAATAACCATTGTGTTTCGTTTTTAGTCGGGCACGAAAATCGTGAAGAAAATAACAGACAAAAGATATATTTCAACAAACCCAACACAAAAGGAATGAAAATTAAATTTATGTGAGAACCGAGTTGGTTTCAGTGTACCCACTTCAATAATGAGAGTATGTTGAGGAGCAAAAGCTAACTGCGCCACTTATACCTCCATCTCCATTTTTAATTAACCTCTTGCAGCCTGTTTTGATTCCACACTCGCGATGGAAAGTAGAGAAAATATATTTGCATGAATTTTAACGAGCTAATTTCTCCTTTGATATAAAATTTTGAAATTAATAAAATGCTCTTTATGATGATGTTTATTTATTTAGCAATTAGAAGATTGAAATTTTTTGAAGTGAAGTTTATACTGGATGTGCCCACTGTGAGTAAAACATACTTGTGAGGTTAGGTTACCCTCAGTAGCAATAACAACCAGTTTACATAGTTCAAAAAAACACAAATGAGCCTTTCTCTTTCATTCTTATGGGAAACAAACATAACATATGAAGACAGGGTTGGTTTTAGTATGCCTAGTAGAAGAATATGGGTGACTAGCCTTTGTACAGTAGTGAATAAATTGACCAGACCTGAATGAACTGGATGTCTCAACATACAAACGCGTGCACAATGATTGTTTTCTTGGATTAATCATCATGTTATTGTACAAATTTCTAACTGTACAGGAAGGTCGTCATTCAGACGGTTAACAAGTTCATGGGCAATAATATAAGGATAACTTCTTAGAATATATTTAATTAATATTGTTGTCTCTCTCTCTCTTCCAATCATATTTCTTCAAAACCCAGCCTGATTTGAGAACTGAATTCAGAACAATATCTACTTCAAGTCGATGATTCAACTGTTACAACGATTAATGAACAAGCAGATGCATTGTCATAGCGAAATAAGATTGTGTCTTTGCCAGATGATATCTCATTTCCTTTACCTCAGTATTCGAACTTCGTAATAACGCTGCATAGTATACACAATCAGTTTCCATGTTTCTTGTTGTAATCAATAAAATGATATTCTCTATAATTCCAAGAAATAGTTGTCATAATCTTGTTAAGATCAATTTGTTTTTGCCGTTTCCAATTCAATTAATTCAAAGAAATATTATGAAAACGTGCCTTTGAATCTCAATGGTTCCAATTATTTTAACAAATGTCAATCTGATTTTGATAGTTCTGATCTCAGTAAAGCAGCCTGAGTTTCTTGTATGACATTTCCTTCACTTAAGAACATATAGAATAACGGAATATCAAACAGATAAATATTTGAAGTGCGTTTGCGATGCAACAAAAGAAGTAAATAATAACCTGAGATTAGGTGGACCAATGTCCTGGAGATCCTGGAGAAACTGATTGAATAAAGTTCAACATAGAAAAGAGTGGACAATATTGAGGGAGGCATACATCCGATGATAATTGGTGGAGTTGTGAATGATAGTGATGATGATCGTTTGACTATACACAATAGTATTGAGGTGTTTCTCTGGGTTGATACTACAGTAGTAGTAGTTATTGTGAACTTGCGTAACTGTGAACGGCTGAATAACGTTTACATAGAATCTTCTGCATAACCTCTCTGTATTATGAATAATCAGCACTGTGAACAGAAATTAACTTATTTAAATTTGAAGTATTACGGAGATGAAAGGAGATCTATCTCTATCAAAAACACCTGTACTCATTTCCTGTTTGTGGGCACTCATAGATAGATTTGCTCAATGTTAGGGAATTGATTTCGCTGATAAAATTTTGGCTGAAACAACAACTCTTGATGAGGAATCTTCAATTATAGAAGAACTCAGGAAGGGTATCAGTGTCAGTACTTCTTCAGAAAAGCTCTTGGTCGTCATATCCACTATAAGCTCTATTAGAAATAAGCAAAGAAAAATTTCGGAATTAGTTAATCAGAGTTTGAAACCAAGCAATATCAATAAGTTTACTCTGAGAAAAGCTGGATATCCTTTGATGAAAAACAAACTCTACAAATGATTCGTCATGCAAAGTGAACAAATTTTCTACATTTTGGGAGAAACTCTCAAAAACCTAACCTACCTACCTACATTTGCATGAGAAGTTGATGTCACTCAACCAAAAATTCAATACAAGCGATGGGGCTGCAACGTGAAAAACTGTCCTCCTAACCAGAATTGGTACTGAAAACTTCTAGCTGATAAAACCTGATTTTGATTTCTGAAATTCTCAAAGCAACGAATATTTTAATTGAGTTGTGTCAATGCATCGAGTTAACACTGTGGGCAATCGTGAAATCAAAGTCACCCAAATGTTTGAAGAATGCAATAATCCTCTCGTCTACAAAGACACTAAGAATTCATGCATAATCAAAGAATTGGTTTTGTCAGCAGCTTGTTCCTGAGGTGAGTTTTACGTATCTTTTCGATTTCATAATCTAGCAACCAAAGTTATTTATAGGTTGAAATTATGTAGAAAAATTGAAATCTTTCTATCAGACCAATCTAGGCATTGGAAAATGCTTTTCGACATTTACACACGCCTTGGGAATTAGTGGGAATGGTAACGATAGTAAAGTGTTGGTATAATATTATACGAAAAAATAATGAACATGAAGAAGATTTAATTTCAGCTAGGTTTCGCCAAATTTGGTGACAAAATGCACCGAAAACCATGATTAACGATACTTTTGTCATTTTACACGCTCTTACCTCTTCTGAGTACACTATACAAGATGTTGAACAATGGAATGAAACAATTCAAATAATGAGATTGAACTGAGAGAAGAGATGGATATTTCTGAAGATAGCGACTATGAAAATTTCATTATGCTATTGCAGCTATCGAAATTATATCACAATGGGCAGAACAAGAAAATGTTGATGTCAGTGTCATGGTGACTTTGAATGAATTTAAGTAAGTCAGTCATTGCAAAGTCACCCAAAAAATAATCAAAATAAAATAACTTCATCTTATAAATAACTACAGATGTATATTTTACGAACTGATGATATCAAAATGTATGAGTATTTGTATGTACACGCCTAGTGAAAATTGAATAATATATAAATGGGTTTTTCCTTGATTCATACATTTATTCGTACGAATTTGTTGAAGATGTAAACAGCCCTGAACTTTTAGAGTTGACATAATCGAGAGTCTACTGTATATAATTTCAGATACTTTTTCAGAGAGGCTGTTTTGATGCCTACATGTTACTATTTTTCTATTTTTTCGCTGACAGGCTATCTCAATACTTCACTTTAATGTCGAATCAACAGATATGTGAGTTGCAAGTTAATCAAGATATGAATAAAGGTACATTTACAAGTGAATACGAGCTCTTGATTGCAACTCGTATTCCATATTCATATAAAAGAAACTCGGTAACAAAAGAAGTGGAGTAGAAAAATTTCCGAAAGTTTTATTTCCATAATATAACACAACTAATACAACCAAAATCATCCAATTTTGCTCTGTTCTGGATGACAAAAAATAATCAAAAGAAAATTACTTCATTTTATAAATAGCTACAGATGTATATATTACGAATTGATGATGTCAAAATGTATGAGTATTTGTATGTACATGCCTAGTGAATATTGAATAATATATAAGTGTATTTTTTCTTTGATTCATACATTTATTCGTACGAATTTGTCGAAGAAGTAAACAGCCCTGAATCTCAGAGTTGACATAATCGAGAGTCTACTGTATATTCTTTCAGATACTTTTTCAAAGAGGCTGTTTTGATGCCTACATGCTACTACTTTTCTATTTTTTCGCTGACAGGCTATCTCAATACCTCACTTTGATGTCGAATCAACAGATATGTGAGTTGCAAGTTAATCAAGATATGAATAAAGGTACATTTACAAGTGAATACGAGCTCTTGATTGCAACTCGTATTCTATATTTATATAAAGGAAACTCGGTCACAGAAGAAGTGGAATGGAAAAATTTCCGAGAGTTTTATTTCCATAATATAACACAACTAATGCAACAAAAATCATCCAATTTTTTTTCTGTTCTGGATGACAAAAAAATAATCAAAATAAAATTATTTCATTTCATAAATAGCTACAGATGTATATATTACGAACTGATGATGTCAACATGTATGAGTATTTGTATGTACATGCCTAGTGAGTATTGAATAATATATAAGTGTCTTTTTTCTTTGATTCATACATTTATTCGTACGAATTTGTCAAAGATGTAAACAGCCCTGAACTTTTAGAGTTGACATAATCGAGAGTCTACTGTATATCCTTTCAGATACTTTTTCAAAGAGGCTGTTTTGATGCCTACATGCTACTACTTTTCTATTTTTTCGCTGACAGGCTATCTCAATACCTCACTTTGATGTCGAATCAACAGATATGTGAGTTGCAAGATAATCAAGATATGAATAAAGGTATATTTACAAGTGAATACGATCTCTTGATTGCTAGTCGTATTCCATATTTATATAAAAGAAACTCGGTCACAAAAGAAGTGGAGTAGAAAAATTTCCCGAAAGTTTTATCTCCATAATATAACACTAATGCAACCAAAATCATCCTATTTTTTTCTGTTCTGGATGACAAAGTTTTGACATTTTGAAGAATTTTCACTCGAGGAACAACATTCAACCTTCCGTAGAATGTTGAATATCCTTCCTTGGTACAGCAGGGTCAGATGTCATGAATAGGAGCAATAGACTGCAGTTTTGGTCTCATTTGACCTTGTCAGTATCGCCTTTCCATTCACATTCACAACATCAGACTACACTGCCACCTATTCATCTCGATACGTAAGAGCGCGAGGAAACACGTAAATGTTATTGCGCCCACCAGCGCCGAGACAGGCTCCTCACCATTGCCACCGGGAAACCGTGATAAGGAAGGGTAGATAATTCAAGCAGTGACACTAGTTCGACTATTCACCGCAACGCTACACACCGTGTCAGTTAGGAAGCAGTCTGTCGAAAGACTGACGCTCCTCATTCCTATCTGGTTGTCAACCAGGCATACACACATTCTCTCTAAAAATCACCATTTGCGAGATAATCGCAATGTCTAGACGCAATGTTTAAACACATTGAGGAAAGGATATGATGCTCGTTTCCTGCGCAGAGTTACCTGGGCTCAATCCCTATAAAGTCAGTGCGCTTTTTCGGATTCTGGGAATCCATCTTTCGGAGGAGAGATTGTAACACATCTAGAGGAGGGGTGGAGCCAACGTTATGTGGCTAAATTGTTGAATGTTAACCAAAGCACTATTTCAAGAGCAATTAATCGGTACCATGAAACAGGGGAATATGGAAGAAGGGCCGGACAGGGAAGAAATCGGATAACAAACCAGTTGATGATCGTTGGCTTCCTTTAACTGCACTAAGAGTTCAGCACTGTAAGAGTAGAATGCTACAAAATGAACTTGCACTTTCCAGAAATGTGCATATTTCATTGCAAACTGTTAGGAACAAGCTCAGAGAAGACGATATCAGACCAAGGGTGGCTTTTACCGGCCCGCGTCTCACCAAAGAGCATATCGAGTTGCGAGACTTCAGTTTGCGAGGGAACATGCAAATTGGGGTATTCCAGAATGGTCGAATGTTCTCTTTTCCGACAAGTTCAGGTTCTGTCTAGTATCAAATGATAGACGCATGCCTGTACACAGACTACCTGGGGAACGGTATCAGCAATGAAATATCCGGAAAACCGATAACTTCGCAGGGGGCTCAGTAATGGTGTGGGAAGGCATTTCTTTCCATGGTCGAACTGAGTTAGTCCTAGTGAATACTGGGAGAATGACAGAGGCCAGATACATCGCAGATATCCTTGAACGCCATATTGTACCCTTTGGCCCATTGATTGGTGAAAACTTCATTTATATGCATGATAATGCTCAGCCTCATGCAGCTAGAGTAGTTACAGAATTTCTGCAAAATCCGAAATTGATATTTTAAGATGGCCAGCCAGAAGTCCCGACTTGAATCCCGTAGAATATGTTTGGGACTACATGGGGTGGCAAATTTAGCAACGTGGGATGTCTTGTAGAACACTCCAGAAACTAGAAAATCTGCTTCCTGTAATTTGAAACTCAGTAACTCAATCCTAAGAAGATAACCATAACAGAAAAAAGGATCAATAATTTTAGTTTCATAATTTTCTAGACGTTATAAAATAAAAATACCTAGATTTTTTGTGAGCCATTTTTCGTAGTTCAATATATAACAATATGGCACATTTTAAACTACCAACAATTTAAAATGAATTTTAATCAATAGATCGAAAGGAAAGTAATGTAATACTAATGAGGTATCTGCAATTTCTTCTAGTATTAAGAAATATTTTCTCTTATTGATTTATTAGATTTGATGTCTTAAGGTTTAAGAATAAAAGACATCTTTGAAAAGGCAATTTTAGGTAGATTTCGTAAGAAATGTTTAAATATATCAATTCTGTATTCACGATAACTGCCATGGTCATCATCTGATGGCCACCAAATTTCACAGTATCTTTCAAGATACCAAAATCACTACGGGAATTGTAACTCAGCACAATCGGCCTAAAGGACCCATAACTCCTGCCGGACTCGAACCGGCAACCACCAGCAGCAGGGTACTTTCCCACTGAGACACGGTGGAGGATTATACATTCTGTCCAAATATTACCAGAAATTGGTCAATGAAAGGCAAAATATTTATTTTTCATCCAAATTTATTGTATCCTTTTCAAAGTAGGTCTTTCCGAAATGAAAAATTTGAGCCAATGGATAATCCAATCATCAAAACATTTTTTTTGTTTTTCATCGATTCGAAACGGGTACCTCGAAGTGATAATTTGAGTTTTGGAAAAAGTCGGCCGGGGACATATGAGTTGAATACGCTGTTTTTTCGATGGTATTTGTTGAGTTTTTGGTCAGAAATTTTATTTTTCCATTGTTACAGTACCTGTCCCATACCCCCTTCCTTTCACCCTTGTCTTCGTCTGGAAATCATGGAGTGCAAGAGAGAAAGGAGCGGCTAAGCAGAAAAATCTTTGGTACTCTTTATGTACACACGACACTAACACAACATAAACAGACAAGCTATTGATAGTGCAATAGTGCGATAGGGAAACGAGTTTTTTCCTCAGGTTTTTCACTCGTTGAATCATGCGCATTTTAGTTTGGTGCACATTTCCTGAGCTCACACTCACACACATATAGGTATAAGCATTTATTGTAAATACAATTATTTGAATTTTGTAAATCTTCTTATTTCAAAAGAATATATATAAATAAATAAATATATATATATATATATATATATATATATATATATATATATATATATATATATATATATATATAAATATATATAAGTCAGATGGTACAACCGATGTGTTTTGGTTTTGAAAATCTTGTCTTTTTCGACGAAGTCGCTCATGCAAATACTGCATTACGCTCAAGTAATATTTTTTATTAACTGTCTGACCTTCTGACTAGTCGAGCGACAACGCCTTCCATGTCCAAGCAATTGTTTGAAATTGTACCTTCAACTAAAATGATGATTTTTAATTACCATTTCCTTCACGTTATTGATCTTAACTTCAGTCGATGGCCGATCACTCATATGCACGTGTTATCGATAAAGTCGATTCAACGTAAGCCTTCTGTAATATTTTCAGCGATTGGGCAGACAAAATTCCATTTGCAATACAAACTTTGAGGCGAATTCTTTGTTCGATAATTTTATCTATTGTAAAAATGACTGAACACACTTGTGAGAACTGACGCAATCAAGCACTGTAAATAAACCAAATAACAGATCGCGTTCAAACTCCTCGTCAGTATAATCCTTATAGAAAACAGTTTTGCCAACAAGAAAAATTGGGACGTTTTTCGTCTGAAACAAGCCTCTTCTTTATTTGAAAAGTTTTTTCTCTTTATTTTCTAGACCACGAATATTAAATGATTAACAAAAGTCTATATAGTTTTGCTTAGCTGATTCCCCAGACTGGAAAACGAAATATACCTTTGCCTGTAGGCTCTGACGTAAGGTATTTTTCGATACACAACTGATTATATACATTTTCTTTTCCTAATATCTTTCAAAACCTAATAGGCCTTTCTCAGTATGGTTTTACTAATAATTAGGATAACATTGTTCAAGTTTGCCTAACCGGAAAAATTAATTTTCTTTTGAAATCCATTCAAAAAAGTCGAAACTTTCAATTCGTTCAAAATTTCAAGGGTCTGTTCTCCATAGGCCATACAATATTCACATTCTATTTCCGGGATATATCCTATTCATTTTGAGGGCAGCCCCATTTGACTGAAAGCAATATTGACGGAAAAGTTTTGTTTGTGATGTGCTCTTTCGTTACAAGTTTCTGTTTTATGCAAATATTGAAGAATATATAGGGTTTTTAAGAGTAGATAATACTATTTATGATGTTTCACCAAAATTCTAGGGGAAAATGCGTTGTAGTTTTGAGAATCGACTTTCCTCGATTAACTTTAGTTTCAGTTTTTTTTTCTTTTTAGTGGGACCTTATTTTTAATAAACTAGGTGTTCTCACGAACTGACTCAGGAAACAGTAGTGTCAGTGGAAAACTTTAAATATGTCGATTTTTGTCTCAAGGGGGACCTTTGTATATGCTAACCTGAGCATGCCAGATCAACCCCTTCACCCACCGTCCCTTACCCTGTGACAAGGTTGAATTTAAGGAATTTAATTATGGTGAACAATGTCAACAAATGCTTCTTTATATATATATATATATATATATATATATATATATATATATATATATATATATATATATATATATATATATATATATATATATATATATACAGTCAATAAGACTTATCTTGGTGAAATAGAAGAGGTAGAGGTCGTCTGTGTTAGAGTCTCCAATCACTTAGGTAGTTCAAATTCCAAAAAGTTCTTGTATTTTACTGCTGCATATGGGAGAAAAACTTTATTTTAACTTCGGATTCATCTAGATTTCTGGACTCCAGAAGTTATAACTCAACCTATGAGCTCCACCTACGACTTTCCATCTACGACTCTCTGCTTAGGAATCTCTATCGACGACTCTCCACCTAGGAATCTCCACCTAGGAATCTCGATCTACGAATCTCTATCTACGACTCTCCACCTAGGACCTATATTTTTCATATAGGTCACTACACAATATTAAAGATGATGATATATCTCTTATTTTCATTACAGAATTTTGATATAATTTGATCATTTCAAATACAACTGAAGAGCCGGTACGACATAACATCTGATAGCCAGATTATGCGCATCAGACTGTTAGCCAGTGGCGTGACACAGATGGAGGGTTGACTGGAGTCAGGTGTTTTAATTCAAATTGTTGTGACGTGATTTTAGCACGTTA
Source organism: Cryptolaemus montrouzieri (assembly GCA_013387265.2). NCBI lineage: Eukaryota > Metazoa > Arthropoda > Insecta > Coleoptera > Coccinellidae > Cryptolaemus > Cryptolaemus montrouzieri. The sequence continues at coordinate 37,954,257 of JABFTP020000103.1, forward strand.
CTCTTACCTACAAAATCATTATAGGGAATATGGGCCGAGTGGCACATAGAAAGAAATTTCGATTACTCGCTTGGCATAGAAAGACTTTCATTCGAAGAAGATCCACTTGTTATTTGGAAAAAGATTGACAATCACCGAATTCAGCACATCAACCTCTCTACAATTTTTCTTAAAGGAATGTTTTCATCATTCTCATCAATATGTTGTTGCAATCAGAAATGCATCACTTTCATTCAATAATAATGGGAGAAACTCGAAAATGATGTTCTCACTCGAGGAAAGAGTCACTTTTTTTCGAAATATCAGTTGCGCAAAAGAAACAGCTATTCTATACTTACGAGAGAAATTCTTGAATGGTGTATCCAATCAAACAGCAAGAGCACAAAAAGAACAGTAGAAATATTTAACACAAATGATTCAGTGAAAAAAGTGTCATCAAGATATATATATATATCTCTGATTTAAGAATTTCAAGCAACTAGTTCAGTGGCGGACTTAACGCGTGAAGTAGCACGTCCTGTGAGAAATGAAGCTGTTGAAGTTGCAGTATAAGTTCATCTCCAAATGGAAAACACTCAGTTCCATTAGGAAACTACCGCATTAAAATGACGTATGTACAACTGTCTACAGAATAGTGATGCATCCTACAAAATAAGATATCACTATAAACTTAATGAAAATTACTCTGATTGTCACCTGCAATCTGGCAAACATTCGAGAGAATGGATGAATAATAATCTCAACTTTCTTAAAAATATCTGTTCTGTTCATCATGCTCAATGGAGAGGGGAACACTCTCAATTGTCGATACTGGGCCAACTTAAATCCCCACTTCTACAAGAATGTCTTATCTAACCTAACCTAACAATCTTGTTTGGCCGTTCCTTATTGAGGATAAAATCGATGGAATTGGTTTATTCCAGAGTTATCGAGAATATCGAAAAGGAGTCCACTTCTCAGAACATCAATTGAATTTCCAACAAGATGGTGCTCCCCCTCATTTTGATTTGAATCCTATCGATTAATTTCAATAAGATCATTTAGAATCGAAAAAATACGCTACGTAGCCAGAGATTTTGGACGAGCTACGAAGGAGAATTGTGATAGAATACCAACTACTAACACCTAATGTCTTTGAGAATACAAAAGAATAATTTGGGACTCGTTTGAAACATTGAATGAGGAACAGTTCTTTTAGTAACTTTTACCTCATTTGCTTCAATCTCACTACACGCAAAAGTTAGAATACTTCGTATTCTGTTGATTACATTTTTTTCCAGTTCTTTTTGCATTGAATACAATACTTGAGATTTAATTAACCAACCCAATATACCTCGGATTAAAAAGCCTGTAAAGACCTCTAATACAAAGCGTTGATCAAATTTCGTTCAGAGCATCAAAAAACCTTCACAATGAGGCATCGCATGACACTCTTTTGGATATAATTCTCAACTTTGGAGATGCTGAGGGTAATGGGTTGATTCCTCCAATTGGAATTAACTTGCTGAAACCCCTTACACAATACTGATATCAGTCTGTACCATCCATTATTCAAAATACATCGGAGGATTTTCAATAATTTTTTTCTATTTATTTATTTATTACAGATGAATTGACGAACAAATGTTCCTTTAAAATTCATATACACAAAAATCGATTTTCAACAATCGCTGGTGAAAGAATTTAAGGCTATAAAGCTATACTCAAAAGCACAGATCCAACAAGAAGAAAAAAATAGTAAGAACAGTCTAAAAGCCTAATTTGTTAGCATCGTATCCATTCTTGAACCCATTGACACATACGAAGTCACTACTTGATGTGGTAAAGCATTCCACTCGTTAAACACTCGGTTAGTTGAAAAATTTTGTCTGTATTTTGTTTCAAACGGTTCCTTTCCAAGTTTCAAATTTTGACCGTGCAGATGCAAAACTGAGTTCATCTGATATCTTTTTGTGGTTGGAACACCCTGTTTGGAAAATTATTTGAATCCATAATAAATTATAGATTCATAAATATAATCTAAATATCTCTCGAATAATGTTATGGAATTGACATGCCCACGTTTTAATTAACAATGTTCCTCTGTTATATACTACATATTATTATTGAGATTATAGCTCATTTATTTGAAAAAATTGGTGCACAGGTCTTGCAAAGTAGTTCGCAACGATTTTCTCTATCAATAAAACAATTCAAATTATTTTCACGTTTATCTCACAATTATGATCCTCAACAATTGTTGGGGATTGTGAGTAAGTTTTCGAGATTTTATTTATATGTGATATTCGATACAATATTGGTTATAAAATAGTTTTATGTGTTGGTGGTAAAATAATATACATTTGGTATAACAGTTGGTTACACCAAACTTTATATAAAAAATGAATTCTCATTTCTTTTGGTCATGCCATAACTTGAGAACGACATTTGAATTTTTAAATACTTTGTGGGATGTTCTGACAAAAAGAAAATTTTCTGAAAAGTTAAGGGCTATTTAAACTTTGCGCGTTGTTAGTCCGCAAAATGTCTTTGTTCAAAAAAAAAAATTATTCATTTCTCCTTTTGCGTTATTTATAGTTACAGTTTGTTCAGTGAGTTGCAAGGGTTTGTTCATCGTAGAAATATTATCTGAATGACTCAAATGATGTTGGAAAATTGATATCTATTGATTTCAAGGATTCCCAAATATTAATATCGAATTTTCCATTAGATGAGTTTAAGATTTCAAAATTTTGTGTTTCTTCAATTAAATGGTTCACGTAATTCGAATGAATTTTCTTGATGAGAATACGATAATGTTCATCGACTCTTATATTGAAATTTCTGTAAGTTCTACCAATATACATCTCACTACAACTACCTCAGTTACTTTGCATACACCAGATTTTTTACTCAATTCAATTTACTTCTGTTATTTTGATGTGTCTGGATACATTATTATTGGTTCGTAATGAGATTTGTAATTGGAACTTTTCAAGTGAATGTTTATAATTGTGCCTAAAATTCCAAACGTATGTTTTCGTTTTCTTTAAGTAATTCAATTTTATTATGTGGACTTCAACCATAATTGAGTGTTATTTATTTAATGAAATCAAATCTCCTTATCGAAATTATCTAAGGATGAAGGAACATTTATTGATTTGTAGATTATGCTGTAGAAAGCTGCCATTTTAGTTTGAACAGTATGAGACGACATATTGTGAATCACCATGTCTGTATGACACAGTTTATGTAAGATGGACCCAATCGGTATTATTAAAAAGTGTCTGGAAGGCAATAACGTGAAGTCTTTATTTCAACACAAAATATTGTTGATATTAGATTTGTGTGTAAGACAACATCACTTTGTTTTTGAACCTTCTTTTCATAATTCGGTCTATTTAGTGGAAATCCTCCCAGACCCCCATTAACAGAAATTTTTATAGATAACTTAGGAACAACAATATATAACAACCCTTCAGATAAACAGTTTTATATTGGTTTCGGTATATGGATGACATCATTATCTGTTTTACTGGTACTGAACGTCAGCTTAATATTTTCAAAAATTTTATAAATTCAATTAATCCAAAAATGAAATTCATCACCAAACTTCAAGGAAACAAATATATAATCTAAATTTATAGATTCATTAAATAACAGACATGCTACCTCCAGCTTTCATAAACTGTTTCATATGGGCATCGTTATTTACAATACGTCGTTTCATTCTATCCTACATTGAATAGCAGATTTTCACAGCATGATGTACCGATGATTAAATGTCCCTTCATGTTTAGATCATTTCGATGAAGAACTTTATATTATTGAAAAATGGTTACAATCCGAATATTATGTCGGAATTACTTAATAAAAACAGAAACATAAGGCAATGGAATTGATATATACAAGATTTGAAGATCAATACTCATAAAGCATACGTTTCGAAAATTAATCATAATTTGAGACTTCCACTTGAGAAGTAACAATCACACATCTCATCCCAATCAATATTTATTCAAAAATATCAAAAACATTAGAAGTAAAATAGATAGAGGAAAGAAATCTGGTGTAGACATACTAGCTGCAGTAGGTATGGTTGTAGAGCATACATAAATTTGAATGTAAGAGTCAATAAACATTTGTGGCTTCATCTATAAAATTCTAATTCGAATTCCCGAACCATAATTGAAGAAAATCATAATTTTATCCCAAATTTCGAAATCTTACATTCATTCAACTTGATATCAGTAATTTTCGAATTGTGAGTTCTGTGACCTTTGGTGGAAATGAACCATTTAATTGAAGAAACACCAATTTTGAAATCTTAAACTCATCTAATGGAAAATTCGATATTAATATTTGGCAATCCTTGAAATCAATAGATATCAATTTTCCAATATTATTTGAGTCATTCAGATAATGTTTCAGTGAATTTTCCTAAGGTAGTTTTACTCACTTTAGTTCCAATGTTGTAGATGATATATAATTTGATGTATCTTACTTTAGTCTTAATTGTGTATTTGTCCGATTAAGGCACACTATCGTCAAAACGCGTTAAAATTATATTAAAACGTTAATCGCTATGTCAGTCATATGTGGCTGACGATAAGAAGTTCTACTTGAGCCATGTCAGACATATATGTCGATACATTTGCATGATGTTTCGAAACCTTGGCCTATCAGGAATGCGAGAATGAGAATTTCTTGGCTTACTACAAACAGTAAAATGAAATACATAGTTATATAGTGGTTAGGTTAGATGGTTAATATTGTTTTAGTTGAAAAAATACATTGTAATAATTTTTATTTTGATATAATTAATTATATTCATTTATTATGCTGTCCAAAACATTCTATGCAGTACGTTGAAAGTTTTTTCCTTTTTTCTTGCTGCATCTTGACCTTCTGCTTCTTTTATTTGAGCTTAACATCCAGTGCACATTCTTATTTTCTTTTTTTCAGCAGTATACATTATTTTTAGCGTATGAGTTGAAATTTCTAGGTTTTTAGTTTTGTCCGATCTAAAGCTAAGCATTTTTGTTGAGAAAAGAGCTTTAATATAGGACCATGTCGGTCATATTTGTGTGACATAGAAAATAGTGTTTTTTTGTGGGAATTTTGGCAAAACAAAAATTTTATCTGTGATACATTAAGTTTTCTTAATACAAATTCAACTAAATTATCTAATAAAGTTACCATGGCCCATGTGAAAATTTTTCTGATATCGTGGTGATTAATGTGTTAAATAAATGTTAATCAATTTTTTCTATTTATCAAGTTAAAACCATATTTTTTTAACAGGTTGATCGTTTCTAAGTATTTTTTGGGATTCAAAGTCAGAGACATGAGAATTGGTATTTAAACTCGTAATTATGGAGTTATTTTAAATACAAAATTGAAAACTGTATGCTAGTTTTTGCTTAATTATAAATTGAGGGCGTTAAGATATCGTTCCTTTGCAAGATAACGCCTGCTGAACCCGATTATAATTTCATTATTCTCTATAAGCATTGTGCTCTATTACATACATTTTGAAGGAATTCCAGAATAATTGTCTAAATGAAATTGCCTTTGATGAAATTATTAATTATTAACTACCTACCATATAAGATCAGCCCTTTCTGATAAAAAATATCCAAATATGTACCCAAACCAATCATACTCAATTCTTGTTAAACAAAACTTCTTGGAGTAAATAAGTCTTCAAATTTGCGTTCATAATGGTACGCAATTCAGAAAATAGATGATAACGAAACTGAGAGTTAACTATGGGTGTTTCAAATAAATGTCATTATTTACATCCAGAATCTAATTATCGCCATTGCATTGTGGAAGGATCAAGGAATTTGGAATGTTGAGTGAGGATTGAAACGCATTGTGCGCGGCGGAGTGGAAAGCGCCGGCGCCACCAATTTGAGGTCTTTGTTTGCACCATATAATTTCCATTTAGTATAAATTAGACTACGAGAAACTACGATGTTCGTTTTCAGAATCAATTATTAATGATGAAAATTTTGTAAATGTTTGGAATAGGGATTGTCAAGAGCAATCTAGTGATACTCATAAAACACCATATGACGGAAACGAACAAAAATGAAGCTGTCCAAGCGAATTTTATATATAATGCTTATATTGATTAAACGTTTATAATTTCGATGTATCCTTCATGCCATTTGTTTCGCCTAACAGGCCTATGATCAAATAAAGTCATAACACAATATATATTTGTTTAGTTGATTTATATCCTAAACCCGATAAAAGCATGAAAATCGGATGTGCTTCTCAGTGTTGCAAGCTATAGCTTCTAGAATTGTTGATCTATCTCAACGAAACAAAAACCGTATCGTACCATAAATGATATTCTAACAGCCTGAAACTTCTTCATCGATCTGTCACTTTCGGAAATACTGGAACTTTTTGAATGGTAACCTCATAATATTAGTGTGAAATTAGCCACACTTTTCCATCCACAGATTCTGACATGGTCCACATTAAATATGGAATAGATTGAATGCTGTGCGCTATGTTAGCAAATCTAAAATATTTCTCTTTCTTCTTAGGGGATGATTTTAAAATATTTAGACATAGAGTACCACCATGAGCTTAGGGCTGAACATAGAACATATACTAAGAGTTCCAATCAATATTTTAAAAAGAGTTGACAAACCGTACAGAGCGTGGATATTCACAGAACATAATTGCAACAGATGCAACATAAGTGAAACACCTCCGGAAGAACTCAGACTTAAAACGTGGGACGTGCAGCGTGTCTCCAAGCCTCACGTTCACGTCATGCAGAGCTCCGCGACTGACCAACTAATCTCGTAAATAATCCGGTGTGCCAGTGAGAAGAATTTTCTGCACAAAAACCGAAAGCTGTATTTTCCATGCATGGCTCATCCTATTCCATCCGAGTTGATGGATAGGTCCACTCACGTGATCAAATTTTCGCAGACCAAGCACAAATCGACAACAAGTATTTTGCACCTTCTGGATACGATTTTTACTCACCGAATCTAAAAACGGTTAGTACATGACAAAACAATAATAAAATGTTGGTAGAATAATAGCCTCACATAATTTCTGTCTTATCCTTTGCGACAAAAACTCTCTAGAGTCATAAAGAAGTTTCATTTTGAAATAAGATTTTTGCAGTAATGCATTGAGATGCGAGACGAAGGTGAGTTTCACGTCGAAAATAACTTCAAAGGTTGTTTTCCCTCTTCAACTATTGGTAATGAAAAAATTTCTAAATATATGATGCTTGGCGACGAGATTGAAAAAATGTGGAAAATGAAGAAAATATTTATTCTACCGATTATTATTTCTACAACAGGCGTTATTCCTAGAAATCTTCACAAAAGTATTGAGATTTTGGGTCTGAAGAAAAATTTGTTTGAACAGTCAAAAGATAACAGTCATCAAATCTTGTAATATTCTTCGTAGGTTTCTTTCCGAAAATAATAATGAGGTAGAGTCATAGGTTTTCTCTTTAGTTTATACTGCTCAGAATCTCATTTCATATTTTATTTATTTGTTTATATAAATGTAATATAATTAACTGACAATTTTGTCATATTTATATTCAGAGCAGTATTCTATTCGATCGTTCACCACTTCACACAAAGGAAACTATTAATGAGTAACATTCAGTGTTACTTGACTAAGGTCCGTACACTGGATTTTTCCGGGAGAAAGCCTCTGACACTACTCGTTGGTACATTGATATCATTGTCTGATGATGCTATAGTATGTATATATTCTGGTAGATTGATATATTCTCATAACATTTAACGTTATCCTAATATATAATTACTCCAGGATATGTTTTGATTATAATCATTGCCTGGCAATGGTATTAATTACCGGGTGGTGGATTTATATTTTTCATGAAATCAGTTTGATTGCATGAACAGATATATGGGCAACTCGTCGGGGTAAAACCCCTATATATATATATATATATATATATATATATATATATATATATATATATATATATATATATATATATATATATATATATATATATATATATATATATATATATATATATATATATATATATATATATATATATATATATATATATATATATATATATATATACCATTGACTGAATGACTAACTATGCACATTTAGCAGTCCAGTCGTCCCTAAGTACTCTAAAATTATCCCTGAAGAACAAAGAGTAATATTTTAAAGACCTTACAGGACCGTATAAGAGCGGCAAACCATCAGAACATTCATAGAGCAAAATGTATTATTTTATTCAATCTAAGGCGAGTACCACCATGAGCTCAGGCCATGAAATAGAACATATATCGAGTGATCAAATAGATGCTTCAAATAAGGTAGACAGACCGTACAGAACAGCACAAGAGCGGACAGTTATCTGAGCCTTCTTACAACAAAATGCTCTGTTTCATTACCAAAATGCTTTCGTGGACAAAAAAATTCCACCACAAACTCCAACAGTCGTACATTCTACGAATGCATTGGAATATTGTTCCCACATATGGGGATCTGCGCCCAAACTTTCGTAGCAGATGTTGGATAGTATGCAAAAACGGGCTGTGCGCCTCATCGACCATCCGGAGATCACCCGCGATCTCCAACCGCTGGCTCTCAGAACACAAGTTGCTGATCTTTCTCTATTTTACAGATACTTCCACGGAAGTTGCTCTAAGGAGCTGAAAGTTCTTGTTCCGGAAAAACTCATGTTTTGTCGCAACACTAGGCCGGCTAGAAGTTCTCATCATAAGACGGTACATTTAGCTACCCCTCGAACCTCTCTCTATAAGAATTCCTTTGGTTACAGGGCCGGTAAGCTGTGGAACTCGCTTCCGTCCAACATCTTCCCAACATCCTACAATTTGGCCCTCTTTAAGAAGTGAGTAAACAGACACTTCAATTCTTCCCAGGCACCTACTCATGAGGTGTAACAGGTTCATCTATTCCTGGGAAGCGCGCATAAAAAAAAATTACATCGATGAATTGCAAATGTGCATTTTCTTTAAAAATTTAAAACTGCGTTTTAAGTGATACTTTTACTGAAAAGGTATATATAATAATATATATATATATATATATATATATATATATATATATATATATATATATATATATATATATATATATATATATATATATATATGCCATCCTAAACTAAAAGACTAACTATCCACATTTAGCAGTCCAGTCGTCTCTAAGTACTCTAAAATCATCCCTGAAGAAGAAAGAGTAATATTTTAAAGACCGTATAAGAGCGGCAAACCGTCAGAACATTCATAGAGCAAATTGTATTATTTTATTCAATCTAAGGCGAGTACCACCATAAGCTCAGACCATGAAATAGAACATATATCGAGTGGTCGAATCGATGCTTCAAATAAGGTAGACATACCGTACAGAATAGTAAAAGAGCGGACAATTATCTGAGCCTTCATACAACAAAATGCTCTGTTCCATTCAAACTGCCACTATGAACTTGGACATAGAAATAGAAAATATGAAGGGACTTCTAATCAATATTTCAAAAGGAGTTGACCAACCGAACATGACCGTACAAGAGTGGAAAACTATCTGGATATTCATAGAACATAATGAACTACTTCATACAAAGTACGACGAGTTACACCTTGAACTTAGGGCTGAAACTAGAATATATGTCGACAGTTTCAATCGATATTTCAAAAAGAGTTGATAAACCGTACAGGACCGTACAAAATCGAAATACCGTCTGAACATTCTCAGAGCAAAATGAACCATTTCATTCAAACTACAGAGAGTACCACCATGAGCTTAGGACTGAAAATAAAACATTTACTGAGAGTTGCAATCGATATTTCAAAATGAATTGACAAACCCAATATATGCTCCATTTTTAGCTCTGAGTTTAAGGTCGCACTTTGTATGAAATAGTTCATTATGTTCTATGAATATCCAGATAGTTTTCCGCTCTTGTACACCCTGTGCGCTTTGTTAACTTTTTATAAAACTTCGATTGGTACTCTCTGTATATGTTCTATCTCAAGGCGTAAGCTCTTAGTGGTACTAGCCGTAGTTTTAATGAAATCATGCGTTTATGTTCTATTTCTTTGTCAAAACTCAATTTGTTATATGAATGGTATAGAGAAATTTGTCCATCGTTACTTCATCGACCAATCAAATCATTTGATATGTACTAAACTAGTCGGTTCGAAAATTCTTTATACATGCCCCCCTTGCCCGAATGACTAAATATCCACATTTAAGAAGAATGAGGAATATTTTATTTGGAAATGTAGCACACAGTATATACTGTGAATTTAAAAGTGGGGCTAAGATCACACGAATCGCCATATGCTAATTTTTATTTACTATTCAATTTTGAGTACATTCTGAGAAAAAAGTATCACTTGAAACGCATTTTTTCCGAGAATAAAGGTATTATCGACAAATTTCTAAAGAAAATACACATTTGCAATTCATCGATGTAATTTTTTTATACGCGCTTCCCAGGAATAGATGAACCTGTTACACCTCATGAGTGGGTGCCTGGGAAGAATTGAAGTGTCAGTTTACTCGCTTCTTGAAGAGGGCCAAATTGTAGGTTAGATTGTTGGGAAGATGTTGGACGAAAGCGAGTTCCACAGCTTACCGGTCCAGTACCCAAAGGAATTCTTATAGAGAGAGGTTCGAGGGGTAGTTAAATGTACCGTCATATGATGAGAACTTCTAGCTGGCCTAGTGTTGCGACAAAACATGAGTTTTTCCGAAACAAGGACTCTCAGCTCCTTAGACCATCTTCCGTGGAAGTATCTGTAAAATAGAGAGAGATCAGCAACTTGTGTCCTGAGAGCCAGAGCTGGAGATACGGGTGATCTCCGGGTGGTCGATGAGGCGCACAGCCCGTTTTTGCATACTATCCAACATCAGCTACGAAAGTTTGGGCGCAGATCCCCATATGTGGGAATAGTATTCCGAAGGATTCGTAGAATGTACGACTGTTGGAGTTTGTGGTGGAATTCTTTTGTCCGCGAAAGCATTTTGGTCAGTATTTCGTATTGTGGGTAAAAAATACTGAAAATGCAACGGAAGATTCTCATAAATCATGAAGTGAGCATCTTGGCAGAATACCACCGAAAATAACAAACCAATCTTTATTTAACTGTAATGGATGTCATTCGTTATCATTAAGAACAAATTATGACAGATTTGGTACCTTCCTCAATCTAACGAAAGCATGGATGACGAAAATCAAGTGAATACAGACATGGAACAAGCTCATTTTCAATTTAACAGAATTGGTGCTCGACCATTTCGACTCTATCAGGAACCATTTTCAGATCGTCATGAACCAAAACATCATAAGCTCTCCAGACTCGAGAGAACTTACCCAAATACAGTTCATTTAAAAAAATCAAAACTCTCAAAAGGATGATTGATGGAGGAAATGAATTGAATGTGTTGTTGAGTTTGGAAGCGAACTCAAAGACATCCGTTCGATAAAAGCATTTCTGAAAAAACCGGGACGTCTACGACGACTGTTCAACCTTGTTTACTTGCATAATCACATAAGCCTTATGATTTTCAGGAACTTCAAGCTTTTGAATAACATGACAGTTATGTCTCCATTGTGATTACCTTCGATGAAGAAAGGTTCCACAATATGGTTTCCACAGATTCCAGTCCAAACATTCAATTCCTGAGTCGTTTGTATGTATGTCTGTGTGAACCAATAAGGAGTTTGTGTATCCCAATATCGACAATTATGCCTTTTCACTACACCATTGACAGTATTATACAGAATATGTGAATCATTGTTAGTATTCTCACTTAAAATTTCACAAAATTGCAAGCGGCGATCATCTTCGTTCATTACATGAATTAATTTCACTTTATAAGGGTGAAATTGGTGTTGTTTCACGATCCTGTGGGCTGTTGAAACTGATACAGTAGAAAAACGTGATAATTTTCTGCTGGAAGAAGCGCTTGCCATTTATAGGTGACCGACAACTGCCCTTTTAGTTGCTTCGTTCCGTATAGGTCGATTTTGAACTTCATGTTTTTGTTAGCCACCCAACCCGTAGTTAAAAATTTATTCATCAAATATAAAACATACTGCTGTCCTACCTATCTTTGGAGATGGTTCACATTGAAAATCCCTGCCGTTTCTCAGACGCAATTTTTATATCGATAATAAATTGAATTAATTTTGACCCTCTCAGTTGAGAAAACAATTTCAAACGTTTGTCGAACAAACGACAACTTTGATTAAAGGTATCGCGAAGATGAAAGACAAATGTGAAACAGATTTATCATATCCAGATTGTTGTGATGAAAATAATTGTGCGTTCCCTACAAAACACTGATGTTTATCAATATCTCAAATTACTACACTTCCTTGAGAATCAAAAACTTGGAATTGCTGAGGACAAGAATCGTCACTTGAGAATGATATAAGGGTATTAGAATTGTATCATTGAATGGATGTCGGGTGAGGTTATTTTGAGAACTTAATTTGATTTCAAGCATTGTCAAATTTTCGTTGGAAAGCATACTTTCGTTATATTATGACTGTTTGTATCATTTCAAACGTTCATAAACATAAAATTTCGGAATAGTTTGAAACACATTTCTAAAGATATGTCACTAGATCTCTGTTCCTAATAATGTCAATTTACGAGCTGCTGAGGGCAGGGAGTTGATTTCACATAAACCGCACTAACTCATAAATTGATCCATCTTCAATCGAAAATAGATATGTTCCAGCTTTTTCCGCTACAGTCGGTCTTTCTTGACTTAGAAGGGGTGGAAAATTTTCGTTGGAATACAAAATTTCGTGGTGTTTTGACTTGTTGTGAAATTATCAATGTTCATAAACACACTATTAGAATTCTGCTCAGATATTCGCCAAACGTATCGAATGATACGAGTAGTTCCTTCGCAGAGGGGTTTCTTTTGACTCCTGTGAAGATTTTCTCCGCTCGAACCAATAAAAGAAGATATCACCTTTCGGTTTGAATTGTAGCCCCTACCTTACCTTACGTACTGTGAAACAACTAGCTAACGATTACGATTATTTACCTTTAGCTTCTGTTATTTTATTAGAAAGTACATATATTGATGATGTGACTGAAGGCGATGACTGTTTGCAAACAGACCGCTAGAAAATCCAACAACTCATTTTAATTCTCAAAAAGGAAGGCTTTGAACTTCACAAGTGGTGCAGCCATGAGCCTGATCTTCTCACTGACATTTCACCATCACATATTCTCATTTTTCCGTTAGCATTTCACGAAAACAAAGAAAACCTTCTTGAAGTTCTGGGTTTAAAATGGAATCCTGTTTCTGATACATTGACTTATTCTACTTTTGATCAGATTTCCACATGTACAAAGAGAACGATTGCCTCTATTGTTGCCAGGATATATGACCCTCTGGGCTATTCAGCTCCCTATATTATTCTTCTGAAAATTCTTATGCAATTAACATGGGTGTAAGGCATAGAATGGGATGACCAACCTCCGAAAGAAATAGTGTCGAAATTTCAACGATTTCAATCGAAAATTAATCAGTTTTCAGAATTACAAATTCCGCGATATTTTTTGACAGAGTACAATCACAAAAATGAGAACTTCATGGATTTTGTGACTCATCTGAAAATGGTTATTGCGCTGTCATATATTTACGAATCTTGTATGACGACTCTTCAATTAAAACTTATTTCATTTGCTCAAAATCCAAAGTAGCACCTTTGAAAAAACTGTCTTTAGCCCGACTTGAACTGTGTTCGGCAGTTTTACTTTCTAAATTATTGAAATTCGTTATTGAATCTTATAAAGGGAAACTGAATTTTCAGCCAGTCTCGGTGTGTAGCGTTATTTTGGATAAAATCATCACCTCATCGATGGAAAACTTTCATGGGTAACAGGACTTCTTACAAACAAGACATTCCACCTCCAGAATGTTGGTTTCACATTCAATCTCAACTCAATCGAGCAGATTTTGGCACACGAGAATTGTTTTCTTCGGAGTAAACTAACTGTTATCCTGGCTGAGTGGGCCACATTTTTTACGTACCCCTCAATGGCATTCATCTAAATCGGCTACGGATGAAACAGATGAAATTTTAGACGAATCTACTAATATTTGTTCATTCAATACAACTTCAACAATACCGTGGAGTTATATAGATTTATTACTAGTAAAATTTTTCGCTCCCCAAAAGATTCTGAGAATTCTGTTATGCTCGCCGATTTATTAATAATATGAAAAATAAAGATGATACATTTTTTATTACTAATAGTATTTCTGCTTTTGAACTGCATAGAGAATTACTGCTCCTTACAAAAAGAATACAAACACAAGAATTGAATTTTGAAATCAATATTGTATCTCCAGCTCAGAAAATCCCAAAATATCTCCGAAAACTGAATACCTTTATTGATAAAAGTGACATTTCGAGAGTAGGAGGTTGGTTAAGATACGCTGAATTGCATTACGATAGGAAGTTTCCTATTCTTTTACCCTCTAAAAGTAAATTCACTTCAATGCTGGCAATTTTCAAATTTCAAGCAAGCTACGTCGTGCAGTTGGTATTTGATAGCCGTTCAAAGCAGACAACTTCGTGAATTTTCACGAAACTGGAAGAAAGTGAATTTCGTGTGTTGATTAGGCATTACTTTTTACGTGAAAAATCCGTCACTGAAACTAAGGAACTTGATGAATACTACGCGGACTCGGCACCAATTTCAATGGTTAAGAAGTGGTTTACAGAGTTCCGTTCTGATCGTACCAGCACTAGTGACGCCGAACGTTCAGGTAGTCCCAAAGAAGTGATCACGCCGGAAATCGTCGATAAAATCCATGAGATGATGCTGTAGGTATCTCAGCTGAAAGGTACATCATATTTCACACGCATAATTTGACATGAAAAAACTCTCCACGAGAGGGTTGCTCGAGGTGAACGTGGGTGAAAGAAGGCCAAACATAGTCTGTCAGCCAACAAGGTCATGATCACAGTTTTTTGGGATGCACGCGGTGTCATTCACATCGATTACCTGGAGAAAGCTAAAATGATCACCGGCAAACATTATTCAAAGCTTTTGAACAGATTCGACGTTGATTTGAGCAACAACGGCCGCATTTGGCGAAGAATAGTTCCATCATGACAATGCACGTGTGCACACTAGCCTAGTCACGATGGCCAAAATCTACGAATTGGGATACGAACTGCTACCATATCCAGCATATTCTTCAGATTCAGCTCCCTGCGACTATTTTCTGTTTCCAAACCATGTAGAGTGCTTAGTGGCCGCTACTGAATAACCTTTGGATTATCACGGTGCAAGTTTAACACAGTACGAGTCACTTTGATTCTATGACCATTCGTTCCGTGAAGAATCCCCTCTATCATCGGCGACAATCGAAGAATGACAACTGAGAGAACACCGGAGTTCATTCATTTCCTTTGAAGACGTCAAAACCGCTCGAAATTAATTAATCATAATAATTTGTGAATTGTTTGATAGCTCTTAAAGAAAAGGGATAAGTAATAATCCATTGTCATCTGCTTTATTTCTTTATTTTCTTTTAATATTGAGCAAATATTGAATTAATACTTAGATCCTTGGCACAACTAAGTAATTATTTTCAATTTCCATCTTTAAATTAATATTCTCAACATGTGCATAGATTTCTGAATATCCATCCTTGATAATCTTTTATTCTCTTTAGGTCACATTTACTTACAGCATGGATCTATGGTTTCTACGTTCTTAATTATTAATTTTCATACAGGAATATTTTACTGCTTTGTTCATTTCTTTTCAGCATTACCTAACATCGCTCTTTCATTATTTTTTCATTCCTTTGATATTCATCTTATATTTCTTCTGCTTCTTAACTTCATTTATTACTTTCTGACCTCTCTCCGTCTTTATTTGAATGGCCTAGAAAATAAGTGATATTTTTTTATCATCATATCTAGATTTTCTTTTTATAATTGATATGCAGTCTGGTGTGTTCGATCATCATTCTATTTTCTTACTAAATGTAATCTAGGCTACTTTTTCATAAAAATATTAAAAACGCTGGACTAAATGTATAGAGCTAAAAGATGAGAATGTAGAAAAATGAAATGTTTATTTGCCGAGAGAAATTTGGTTCATTAAAAAGTCACTGACTTATCAAACCGCCCTCGTAATATTATCTATCAGCACAGAAATATATGGTTTTTTGTTAAATATATTTTTCTATTTATTTTTGTCATCGCTCATTTAACTTATCTTGATACTATGAACGTTAAACGCAAAATTGTTTCAACCGTACCCAACCTACCCTAATCTGGCGTAGAGGATATGATGCTTGTCCCCTGCGCAGAGTTACATGGGTTCAATTCCCGACAAAGTCGGTGTGATTTTTCGGATTCTGGGAATCGCTTGAGTGTCCATCTTTCGGAGGATATGTAAAGGTGTCGGTCCTGTTTAACAGAGATGTGTTGGACATCAAAGATCCTTCCCCCGACACGAGAAGGGTTCGGCAAAATTCCCGGGTTAGTGAGGTGACAGAATTCCCAGGCGTGTCATTAGCCGTCACAAACCCAGTAATACTAATATCTTTTCATGCACTGCTTATTATTTATTTACAGAGTTTTCTAAATGAATTAAATATTTCCCTTATAGATACTTCGAGATAGAGATAATATTATCAAAGCATATTGGGTTCCCTTCATTTTCTGTTGAGTTTGGTGGTCCGAAAACTCCTCGTCCTGAGCTATTGTGAAGAGGTAGTCATTCTTGAAAGAATCTGAATATTTCTGAATATATTTATTAGATATGCGTATCGCGATATTTTATACTCGAAGAGCATAAATGGGGGAACGTTTAGGGGCCGAAGTAAAATCGATTTGAACGGTTTATGGCTGCAGGGTTACATCTGATCAGAGATGATGTTCCAACAAGAGGATTATGTTAGCATAAATTACTCAAAATATAACGAAAACTCAGCCGTAAATTACTATCTTAGTATTTAATAGTCTTCTCACTCTATATTAGGTGCCTAAAGTTTAATCGAAACTCATGAAACATCAAACAGCCGTAACTTGATACACTATAAAAAAATCGATATCGAATAAAAACGAAATTCATTTGTGGCGTAATTACTTGAGTTCAGGTGAATAACGTATACAGTGGACCGTGCCTCGTGTTGTTTTTACTTCATTATGGGAATTTGGCATAACGCGAAATGGAGATCGGATTTTGTGTTTTGATTGGATATAGAATGGAAGAATAACTGATAGACAATGCCTGCTGTAAATGATTAAATCCAATCAATAATTGTAATTTAATGATACGAAGTAATATAAGTCACTTTTATTACCATGTTCCAATGAAATGCTGTACATGATCTCCCCCTATCTACACATTTTGGAGCATTCCACAATTCATTAACCAGCATAAATTTTCTGAAGAATTAACGTCCAAATTAATAAATTCTGATCTTTGAAATCTCCAAAAACAAATTCTCTTCGGAAAATGGGGAATTTTGCAGGCTATTCTAACCTTACTGGAATGGCATAGTATAGGGGTTTAGTATCTCTCTTATATGTAGAATTATTTTTCCTGTAATCACCAGCACTAAAGAATGCTTGAGTACAATCGAAATGTACTCATAGAAATGGAAATAAAATTAATATTGAAAAATGTTGAGTCTTTGGAAAAAATCAAACTCCCAATAAACCTATTAATACCGGATATTTTAACTCCAGGCGAGAATTATTGCATGATATCTACGAGTTACCAGGTTGTAAATTTGAAACCGGAATTTTTTGATAGAAAATACACGTTCATCGTATTAAAATGATACCAAATAGTTTATTCTAAGTAATGCCCATCGCTAGCTATATATTTTCCCACCTTTCTGTCAATTTGTGAATACCACACCAAAAAAACTGTTGCTCTTTTGAAGAAAGACTAATTGAGCCATTTCCGTAAGTTTTTGTCTAAGAAGAAGCGTTGCTCAGCAAGTACGTGTCCTATCGATGCAAATAAGTGGTAATCGGACGGAGCAAAGTGCGAGGGCGCATTATTATCACTTTGTGTTGTCTTTTTAGATATTCTGGTCGTTTTTCATGCAAATCTCGATTCAAATCGATCATTCATTGTTGGTAGCGTTCATTATTAACGGTTTCGCCAGGTTTTATCAGCTCGTAAAGAATCACACCCTCCTGATTCCACCAAACACAGAGCATTGTCCATAGCGATTTAGTCTTACAGTCGATGTTTCTGGTTCGTCTAGAGTTACCCATGATCTTTTACGTTTGGGATTCTCGAAATATATCCACTTTTCATCGCCAGTCACAATCCGATGCAGAAATGATTTTTTCTTGTACCTGGCAAGCAGCATTTCGCAAATGGATTTCCGATTTTCCTGCTGTCTCTCATTCAGTTCAAGTGGAATCACACATTTAATTGATCCGAGAGTTGTTTGTGAGTTTGAGCATCATCCTTATCCAACAATGCTTGCAATTCGTTGTCTTCAAACTTTTTTGGTGGTTTTCCTCGTTCGTCGTTTTTCACGTCACAATCACTATTTTTGAATTTTTTAAACCACTCAGATCACTGTGTTTTACCAAGAGTATGCCCACCGTAATCTTCGACAAGCATTCGAAGCGATTCTGCAGCAGTTTTCTTCAAATAATAACAGAAAACCAATGTTGTTTTCCGGGCACAAAATTCCACATGTTTAGCGCTATTACACACTATGCTGAAGTATGAAACGTGTACTGTTATGAGTTGAAAATCATTTTCTGATGTCTATACGATGAAATTGAGCACATAACGCGGTCTGTGCTAATCACATCGACACCTAGGGCCATCTATGGGCAAATTACAGGGTTTTACATAATAGTATGTCACAACTTGAGTGGGTAAATCTACGTGAAATTTTAGGAAAACAATTTCATATAAACCTAGTTCCGCGAAAGCTTCGTTACGGAGCTACAGAGTATTGAAATTTCCGAAAAAATAGTTTTTTTCCACGAATTTCCTGCAGTTTTTGAGATATTCAGCCCAAATTTGGAATGCAAGCTATTTTTTACAGCCTCCATCATTAGACGTCCTAGATTTTAAATGAAATTCACAAGGTGTTTTATTTTCCGAGGCCATGTCTCTTTTTGCCCTTTCAAACTTTTTTGCAGTGCGCCACTGATCAGCGTACAATCAATTTGCGTCATCTTCGTTCAATTCAAAAATCTCCAACCGTCTTCGAGTTAGAATTTATCGAACTTGAATTATTTGAATTGTATGTTATTCGCTAAATAAAAACAAAATAATAGAAATACTCGATAGGCATGCACAAAAGTTGCTCGTCTTTTGAGACTCAACTTATACTTATTCAATATCAAACTGAAAAAATGAACAATTAAAAACTAAATAAATTACTGGAAGTGCCTCTACCTGCAAGAATACAGGCTTCTTTCCTTTTTCGCATATTATCACGCACTCTAAGAAATATTCCTGGGGTATTTCTTATCGTGTCACAAGAGGTTATTATTCGATTTCTCAATTCTTCTACAGTGTTCACTGGAGTAGTATAAACTAAACTTTTGAGATATCAACATAAAAAAAGTCTTAACTGTTTAAGTCTGGGGACCTAGGAGGTCATGGTTCTGGCCA
The DNA here is from genome assembly GCA_013387265.2 of Cryptolaemus montrouzieri. Taxonomy (NCBI): domain Eukaryota; kingdom Metazoa; phylum Arthropoda; class Insecta; order Coleoptera; family Coccinellidae; genus Cryptolaemus; species Cryptolaemus montrouzieri. Next base: position 37,973,903 of record JABFTP020000103.1, read on the forward strand.
ACCCCGACCTATTCATCGGTTGTTGAATGTATTATTTAAGAATTCCCTATCTTCTCCACCGAAATGTACTGGTACCTCATCATGCATGAACCACATTATGTTTCTCACCAGAAGTGGCACATCCTCGAGCAATAAAGGTAACTCCTCCTCAAGAAATTGCCGATAAGTGGAACCGTTTAGTCTGCTGGGCATAAAAAATAGCCCAATTATTCCGACCCAGACATTTAGTGAAAATTGTTCATGATGATGAGATTCTTCAATAAAATGGGGGTTTTCCTCAGCCCAATAATGATTATTGTGACAATTTGTGATAGCAGTTCTCAAAAAGTAGGCTACGTCTGTGAACATTTGAGTTGCACCTTTTAAATGATTATTTGCAGAAAAACTACCAGTTTCCCTGAACCTTCTGTGGATATTTAAAATAGTTCTCCTGTCTGGTGCTACTCGATTTGGTAAGCATCTGATATAATCGCCTAGCTGCTGTTGTGTTTCCATCAGCCAGACGGTACATGTAATGGATATCAGCCAATACGACGTTAATAAAATTAGCCATTTTCTTCTTACAGCAATAACTTCAAAAGTGTTAAAATTAATCGTTAATTTAATAAACAATTCGAGCAGACACTGGTTCAATTCTACCAATTGTCAAAATAAATAGATGAATGAAAAAATCAAAGCCTACTAGTCATTTTTTTTAATTTAAGAGCTTTCAATTCAGCGAATGCATATAATAGTTTAATAATTTTTTGCTCCAGAACTGTCGGAGATACAAAAAAATTACACTTGTCAAAAAAGTTTTTAAATTCAACGAAGATGACGAAAATTGATTGAACGCAGATCAGTTGCGTACTGAAAAAAGGTTTGAAAGGCCAAATAAGACATGGCTCCGGAAAATGAATCACCTTGTAGATTCTAGTTAAAATCAGGACGTGTAATGATATAGGCTGAGAAAAATAGCTTGCATTCCAAATTTGGGCTGAATATCTCAAAAACTGCAGGAGTTTTGAAGAAAAAACCTACTTCTTCAGGAAATTTCAACACCCTGTAGCACCGTCAAGAAGCTTTTGCGGACCTATGTTTATGTCAAGTATTTTTCTTAAAATGGCACGTACATTTACCCCCCCTCAAATTGTGACGTACTATTATGTAACACACTGTATAAAGCTAGGGCACAAAAGTGTCCTAGACAAGTACAACTGGTCCTTCCTTGTCTCGCAGCTACTGTCGATTCTTTTGATCCTTTTATAAATTGCTTCTTATAGACATATACTGTGAAAGGAAATATATCAGTACCGTCCTCTGAAACTCAAAACTATTTTCTTTGAGGTTGGTATGTATCTTTATGAGTTCCAGTAAATTTATAATCATCGTTTTATATGTTATACATTTATAAACTATACGAGATCTGATTATTGAATAACGAGTCAGCGCAAGCAGGCGTCCAGAGGGATAGGGAAGAAAACGAATGTCACATTTCAAAAACACGTTCTCGTTGTAGTAATTATTTCTTAAAAGGTTAGAAACGAACGTGTCCTTGTCTCGTGCCTGTAACGATCTGTGACAAAAAAACATGAGCAAGGTATCAATGTAAAATTTCTCGTTATGTTAAAAAATATTCGACAGAATGCTACAAATTGAGGCTTATGGCGATAATTCTCTATCTCGTGTATATATTTTCGACATGGCATGAAAGGTTCTATGAAGATCGGAAGCACTAATGATAAACATGAACGTTCACGTATATCTGTTTCAACTTCGCAAACCCCCATCAAAATCGAAGAGATTGTGCACTGAGAGCGTCGTGTGAATATTTCGATCATTAGTGTAAATGATGAGCAAACGGCTATAAAAATTTCACATGGCGAATTTCAACACCGAATGTCTGTGCGAAGTTGATTCCAAGAAATTTGAAACCCGACTCAAACCTCATCCATCAACAAACCTACTCAGATTTTCTTGAGAGGTTTAGTGAAGAACCTGAAATAATGAGAAACATCATATTTTGCGATAAAACTTGAATATTCGAATACGTTCTGTTGAAACTAAGCAACTCGGAAAACTATGAAGTGAGCGTCAAACTGTGAACCAAACTTATTTTTTGAAAGTTTTTAGCAATAAGATTAGGCAAGTTTATAAACGGTGGGAGTTATGGGAAAACATCTCTTGGATCTGTGACTAGGACAATGCACCTGCCAATAACGCGTGGTTTAAGAAGTAAGAAGAGTGTCTTAAGAGCTTAAGACACTCCAACGCTCTATTACGCGCCGCAGTCGCCTGATTTAGTACCCTGTGACTTTCTGTTTTGTTTCCGAGGATCAAGTTCGCACTACAAGGAAGCCGGTTCATATCAATGGAACGACTAGAACGTCAGAGCTAAATTTTTTTATAAAAGAAGACTTCGAGCCTAGAGGAGAAAACGAATAGAAAGGAAATACTTTCTTGAATAAAATTCATTTTTATATATATATATATATATATATATATATATATATATATATATATATATATATATATATATATATATATATATTCTTTTGAAAAAGAGAGGATTTACGAAAATTCGAATAATTGTACTTACAATACATGCTTATATCTATAATTTTGGTTTGTGTCAGAAAAACACAAGTGTGAGCTCAGGAAAATGTAACAGGGGAACCATACTATCTTGCGTATGATTCAATAAACGAGTGAAAAAAACCTGAAGAAAAAAAAAACTAAAACTCGTTTCCCTATCACTATTACACTAGCAATAGCTTGTCTGTTTATGTTGTGTTAGTGTCGTGTGTACCTAAAGAGTACCAAAGATTTTTTGCTTAGAATCTTTAATTCTCACCTTGCACTCTATGATTTTCAGACGAAGAGAAGGGTGAAAGGAAGGGGATTTGGGACAGAAATCTGTAACATTAGAAAAAGAAAACCAGCAGAAAAATATTTCAACAATCATACCTGACTCTTATATGTGTAGACAAACTTGAATTTAAGAAAAGATTTCACATAGCAAGCAAGGCCATAAAAAGGACCAAGGAGATAATCAAAAAGTACATAACCTGCGATATTTCCTCTTTCGCGGAGATGTTCTTCTGTCGCAGTGTAAGTCTCCTGAAACATAATCACTTTTTTATTCTCGCTTGCCATATTTGAAGTATAATCTCGCAAAAATCCCATCAATATTCAAACTCAACAAAACAATTTCCTTTCTGTTTGACCTAGAGAGCCCCGATGGTTAGGTTCGGTCTTCTAAGTGATGCCGATTATGATCTATAGATGTTCTAGATTCATTAAGAAACCCAATAATTTGGGTTGATATGTCCCATATATTGTTTTTTCGTGGTTAAAAAAAATTGATAATAAATATGAACGATCCGTTGAAATAAGGCACCCCGCTCGTTCAGCTGCTTTAACGGTTAAAGTGTGCTGCGTTTGACGATGCGGAGGAAGTAGCGTGCTAGAAGAAATATAGTATTGTAACAAACCGTTTTCCGTTTTGTACTATTTTCTAATTGCTTCATCGATGTTCCAAGAGACTCGTTATCAGAAACAAAAACATTAAAACTCTACCGAGAGACCAGACAGAAACATACAAGAGAAAACAAGGAATAGTAACGTCTACTTAGTTTACATGATCAAGAGGGTATCGAGTAAGAAGTGGGAGACTTTCGAGTTTAGGCAAGTCTGCGGATTGTTTCATTTTTTTGGAATCCCGGAATCATACAAATATGCGTGTTTCAGTAGTTACAGGACAGTACAGTGCGTGCTCCGATACCGACTTCCAGACCTGACTCCAGTTCCAGACCAGCCAGATCTTTAAGGTGAGAACCAGCTTCCAGTGAAATTGTGTTTGGATTCCAGAGGTGTTCCTGGTATGGTCCGCCCGTTGTGCTCTAAGTATGATAATTCGCTCCCGAGTAGTTGCTGGTCATAGTTGAAAATGGATGCCCCGCGAAGTTGCTGTGTCGTGAGCATGAAGCAGCCCCTATAGTTCAATAGACGATTTCCTAATCGGGGTATGTAGACGCCCTACATAGTTGCTGTGTCGTAGTGTAGAGAACGTCTCATACTTTTATCATACCTAGGAGATGTCGAGAGTGGTGTAGCACACATACATGTGCCGGCGGTTTGGGATTCTCTCACTCTGGACTCTCAAAAAGTTTCTGTTCTCCCGCTTTTTTTATTGCTATCACTCATATCTGCCTGTATATCATTCAATTCTCACTCACACAATGATTTATCGTTAACAGGTCTGGATCATTTCCTTAACTTTCATTGCAAATTTTGTTTCACCTGATTCAATCATTTTTACCAGCATTTCTATCCCATTCTCCAATTCCTTATAATTCACGCGCGTTACCAATAAGTTCTCAAATGATGTATTCCACCTGATCATTGTTGAATTCCGTAAATTAATTATTCATAATACAGTAATCAACCATATAACCTGCAAGACAGTAGCTACCAGTAAACATTAGGAAATCTACGTATCGAACCCGACATCTGCACTCATCGTCGTAAATAAACCGCTATACTACCTGTAGACATAATTGATAACAGTAATATTAAGCTCAAATTTTTAATTTATAAAATTCATACTCGTGAGGCTAGTGTATGTGGTATCTTTTACGAGAGATTTATTTCGATTTCCACTCAACAAATGATGCACCTGTATTGAATTCCAATATTTCTAAGAAGAATTAATGTTCTCTCTGTAGCGTATGGGATATGATGCACGTCTTCTGCGCGGAGTAACCTGGGTTCAATCCCCACAAAGTCGGTGCGATTTTTCGGATTTTGGAAATCGCTTGAGTATCCATCTTTCGGAGGAAATGTAAAGCCATCGGTCCTCTCTAACAGAGATGTGTTAGACATTAAAGATCCCTTCCCTCGACACGAGAGGCGTTCGGCAAAATTCCCGCGTTAGTGAGGACACAGAATTTTCCGGCGTGTCATTGGCCGAAAGGCCAATTGAGCATGTTGAAGGAATAACAAACAAACAAACAATGTCCTCTCTCTGAAGCATTGTTCCTGATATATAAATAAAATTTGTTTGATTTTCCTGATTGATTTTAAGAATAATGTTGGATATAATTTTGAGTCGAATAAAGAGTTATTTTACCTGATATGACTACGTATCTAGTGTTTATTTTGAATAATCCTTACTACGAACTTTGGATTAACTTTCTCCGGTTAAAGTAGTTACTCCGGCCTTAGACTTTGAAGCTTTGATAGTCTAAGTCCAGAAGTAGGTTCTTGGTACTACACTCATTAGCATAATCGACATGACATAATATTCGTATATATCCCAAACGGCATCAAGATTTTCGATATATTGTTTCGGTGGATATTACAGGTTAAATGATTGAAACGGTTACTCATTTTGTAACTGATTTGATAGCAATTTGGGAGATGTTTCGACAATTTTTGGTCATAGACATTTATTCGCAATTATTCTTAATTTTTATGATTAAATTTTTGTAGGAAAAGTGCGTCAGTTTGATTTAATTAACATTACAGTGATTTCATATTCGAAAGACCACTGTAGGCGACCAATATAACAACTTGTTTTAGGCTACATGAGACCTGTTCCACCCGAGACTTATTATTTTGTAAACTCCTACGCGATGAAATTTCTCTCTCTATTTAATTGTTTCCGAAATTTCTGTGGTTGATAGTTTGATAGCTGAATTTCCGCTGTATTTGTTCGGAATACACACTTACAAAGTTCTTGTTAATTATATTCTATAACTTTGTATATATTGTTCCATTGTTCAGAAGTTATTAGCATATACTTTGGTTAACTTTCGTTTTTTGAGAGATTCTTTGGGATTTTCCCCATTATGTTTGATGTATGTAGTTTGGAATTTAGTTTCTGGATTTCCCTGTGCCAACAGTGGATGCTTTAAGAAACAGTGAATTGAACGATTTCGTTATTTTAAATTCATATATGGGGTGTTCCATGTGAAAAGTCCCAAGCCTTAGCTGCTACAATTATTGATCGAATTCGATGAAACAAAAACCTAATTGAATCTTAAATAACATTATGATAGCCTCAAATATTTTCATTGGTTCATCACTTTTAGAAATAGCGGACCTTTACATGGATCCTCTTAATGGTACTTCTAAGTATCGCTTTAAGCGCTGAATTTGCCGAGAAAAAATGAATTATTGAAAAATTTGGCAAGGTAACTCACACTTCGCGTTCGTGGTAAAAATTCTCAGTCCAGAAGAATGATTTTAGTTATTATTCCAGTTCGTCTTTCGGTGAAAACGACACAAAACGTTACAGAAGATGAAGAGCAATCTTCCTAGAATCATGATGGACGGATTAGGTACCTTACCGCTGATTCTTGTAATTTTTTTCATGTAATTTTCAAGAAAATAAACAAGTATGGAAGTGGAAAATCAAGTTAAAACAGACATGTTGCAAGTTCATTTTGCATTCAATAGGAATAGTGCTCGATTAGTCGACTCTATCGGGAACGATTTCCAGATGGAAATGAACAGCGCTGTAAGTTTAGCATACTCGAAAAAAACTTAATAAAGTGGAGTCATCTATTTCAATGATCCAAGAACTTCGAAAATAAAAAACTTAACTTATATCTAAAATATTATATAAAAAATGGTGAAAACGCCCTCCATGCTAATCAATAAACAATTGACATCTCTGAAATCTGAATACGGCACGAATTGCATTCAGAACGGCATCTGGGGGAATTTCTAGATTATTTGTAGAGTGCGGTAAACATTATCCTGTAGGTAACTCCAAAAATCAGGGGTTGTGAAAATGAAAATTGAAAACTTTCAACAGGAAGATTGATGAAGAAACGGAATTGAAAGAGAAAAAACACTTTCGTCAGCTTTCCACGTTTATTTGTTGATACACGACCGGTTTTGACTCTGCAGTAATTTCAAGTGCACAATGCTAACTAAAGTAAAAAGATGTTTACAAGATGAAATGTTTCCTGGAAGTTATTGATTTCAAGTTGGCTATTGAGAGTAGTATAATGTAATGTTTTCCTGAGCTTATTAATTTCACAACTTTCCAACAGATTCATTCTTCTTCCTTTATTGCATTCAAGAAGGACTTTGAGATTGTCCGAGGTCATTGTGCGGTTCGTTGATTAAATGTGCTCAAATATTGGAGATTTGTTGACTGATGATATATGTTCTTTAAATTTGCATGCAAAATTCCTACCAGTTTGAATTACATAAGATGAAGGGCATTCGTTACATTCGATTTTGTAAACACCAGATTGCTTGAGTTTATCTGTTTTCTGTTTTGCATTAAAAGTAATATGCTAAGATTTGGACCGCTTGAGAAGAGGTGGTTACTTTGAATTTCGAAGAATAATATGTAATTTTAAGAGAAAGTGGGCTGACATAATTGAAACTAGCATATGCCTTTCCTGGAATGCAATAATCTAATTGTGATGCTCGATTTGGTTCTTTGAGTCTAATGATTTGATTTATGAAAGAGGCTGGCAAATTGTTATTGGAGGCTATTCTTTTTATGGTATTCATTTCCATTTCGAAATCTTGAATTAATAGAGAAATAGTGAAAGCTCTGTTGACCATAGAATTTTAGGCTATTATTATTAGACCATTAGAATTAATCTATGGAGATTGTTGCGTCTGTGACCGATTCTTTTCTATAGATATTATATGTCAGTATGTTGTTTATGTTTGTTATAGTTGAATCGAGAAAATTTATGAGGTTTTTAGTTTCATCAACGTACCGGTACCAGAACATTATGTTTTTGACTAGGTCGCTGTTCAGTTGTTATGTGTTCGCTATATATATATATATATATATATATATATATATATATATATATATATATATATATATATATACAGGGTGCTTCAACGAAAACTAAAACTAAACAGAGGCTATATCTACCAAGATATTCATTTCTGATCAAAACGCAAAAATAGGTCAATTTTTGTTTCAAGGGGGACATCTTTTGGGGTACAAAACTTGCCTGAGATATTAACCCCCTGAGCGGGGGTTGCAATCCTTGAACATTTTGAATACGGAAGATGGGTCGAGTGATGACTCAAAGGTGGTATCTTTGTCCACACCGCCTTGAACGAATTTCCAACTGAAAGATACGAAATACTATTGCCCTGAGACTATTCAAGTTTCAGTGAAGTAAAATGGAACAGATCCATGCTGATCAATGGCAGTTATCATCAAGTACCATCGTCTTGGGGCGATAGTCTTCTCTATTTTCCAGTGGCTCACTCTGTATCTTCTACAGTTTTCAATCAAAAATTAAAATTCTTTCACGGGAATGCAGACAAAGATAATACCTTTCTTTCGAGTTATCACTCGACTCATCTACCCTCTTCCAATTTTTCAAGGGTTGTCACCCCTGCTCCAGGGGTTGAAATTCGAGATGAGGATGGTACTTGATGATGACTGCCATTGATCAGAATGGATCTGTTCCATTTTACCCCACTGAAACTTGAAAAGTCTCAGTGAAATAGTCTTCCCTATCTTTCAGTTGCTCACCCTGTATCTCTAACAGTTTCCAATTAAAAATGGAGATTCGTTCAAGGCAATGTAGACAAAGATACCACCTCTCTTTTGAGTCATAATTCAACTCATCTTCCCAATTCAAAATGTTCAAGGATTGCAACCCCCGCTTAGGGGGTTGATATTTCATTTTTATTTTTCAACCAAGGATCTTTTACTACTTGTGAAGAATGAAGTTTTTTGTTGTGAAAAAAGTGGATTGTTTGATAAGAAATGTGGAATTATCACCACATCTAAAACAGATATAACTGATCACTACGCTATTTATGGAATGATTCCCATCGACGTACATACCGATCAGAATAACTTCAAAAATCACAGAGAATCAAACATACAATCGATTATAAAGCCCATAAGGCGAAAGCCAAATCTTGGGACTGGAGTTTTTGTCAAGCCGAATCCTAATCGGTTAATGAGAAGTTTGAAATATTTATAGATACTCTTAATGGGATGGTGCAAGAAAGTAGAAGGATATTTATTGTTGTCATAGAATGACCATGATAAAACCATGGATGACCCGCGGTCTTCTAAAATCCATCAGAAAAAGAGATAAATGTTTTAAGAAAAATAGAAATCGTCCCCAGAATAAATACATCAGACAGGTACCGAGCTTTGTCAAAAAACTGATAAATATTAGTAAAAAAATGTATTATGAGAATGAAATTGAGAAAAACTCGAACGATATTCGAAAAAAATGGAAAATAGTTAGTAGCTTGGTAGGGCAACCAGAATCTAGAGAAGAAATTACAGAAATTGTAAACCCAATAAATAAAGAGAGAATTATCAGAAGATCTGAAATAAAAGAAGTACACATTAAGAAAGTTGATGAAACAAAATTGGGTACGCAAAAAACGATAAAAGAAGTCTCTTCCTATTATCTTTTAACGAATCAGATGTTAAGAAAAGTATCAGCAGCCTTCAAAGTAATAAATCCCCAGGACCAGATAATATCACTTTCAACTTAGTCAAGAAAATAAAAACAGAAGCAGCACCAATTCTGAGGGATCTTTTTAATGAATCGACAGCGAAGGGTATAGTTTTAAAAAGAGGGGACGAAAATCGACGTACACAACTATAGACCAATTGCGTTAATATCTATATTTTCTACGATCTTTGAAAAACTCATGTTGAAATCTCCACTTGAGTTCCTAGAAAAACAACAATATTTCTCCAGGCATCAGTACGGTTTTTGTGGGGGAAAGGACTGAACTCGCATTAATAAATTTTTCATTGCATGTTCTTCGAGAACTCGATGAAAATTTTGTGAGTGTTTTATTTATCGATATTTCAAATTCGTTCGATACTATATCTCTCGAAATATTGCTACAGATACTATTCAATGCTGGAGTCAGGGGAAACTGACATAAATCGTTTGAATCATATTTAACAAACCGCACACAAGAGGTAAAGGTAGGTGACACTTCAAGTCAGAAGCAGATCATGCCCTATGGCGTCCCACAGGGTACAATATTACCCCCACCTGATTCTTGATATACATCAACGACCTTTGTGACGCTAACACAAGGGGATCTATATTTACATTTGCTGATGATACAGCACTATTATTTAGCGCTGAAAATAAATAATCTTTGTTCGAAGATATAACCCATGATCTGGATCTGTTGAATAATTGGTTTTCCACCAACGAGCAATTGATTAACACAAAAAGACGAAATACATAAATTTTTCAATAAGAAAATCATTCAAGTTTGACTCGATACATAATCTTGGTTGCCCCAGAGACTCGTGTCTTTGTGAACGGCTAGAACAAGTGGACTCGACTAAGTATTTGGGATTACACTTTGACTACAATATGAATTGGAAAGTTCATAATTCATAAACTCAATTCACTCATCCCAAAGTTTTAGTTTGTTCGAAACCTGATTATTTTATCCTTTCAAAGAACGTTATATTGTGCAATAGTCCAATCTGTGTTGATGTATGGAAGTATATGGGGAGGTACATACAAAACAAATATTCACCTACTTGTGGTAGCCCAGAAACATTTCACAAACAAATTAATGTGTAGAGTGAAAAGGAGGGAAGACGTCATGAATCGAAACCGCTCTTCAAAAGTTGAAATTACTCACCATACAGGAACTCTTCAGGATGCAAGCCACTAAGGCCATTTACAAGTATCGAATCCCTCTCAGATACTTGCTGTTTACTAACAAGAGAGGTAGATTGAATTTCAAATTGCAAGTAGTCAAACAAACCTTATTGCTGAAATCGTTCAACTATGTGGCGCCTAAAATGTTCAATTCCTTGAAAATCCAATGGTGGCTTGAGCCAGAGGCAGGTGATGGAGTGTGTCCGAGGTGGTATCGCACTTTAGTACCTAATGGTGTTTGCTTTTGTTTTTTGATTGATTATTGTTACCCTATTGGATCTAAGATGTTGAGGAATCTTTCTTGAAATTACGAGTCTGTATATGGTATATCGTGTTCCTTCAGCTCTGCGGATACCATGCTATCATTTACACTATTTAAAGCACAAAATGTTGAATACATTTAAAAAAATTTACCCACACTCGGGCTTATTTAGCCTTGTAGGTGTTGAAAATTGTGATGTGATGTTGTTGATCTCAAATTTTGATTATTGTGTCTTATTGTTCCTCTATTTTGGGATGTGTTTCTTACTTCATTTGATTTGTATTTGTAACTGATGAGAAAGGAACTTTATGTTGAACACCTGTGATAGGAACTTGTATTCGAATTGTTTTCAAAGATTTCAATTTCAATTTCAATTTCACTGAATTATATTAATATAGATTAATTGTATATTAGTTTAGATGTAGATAATCAATTTTTCAATAATATGTTTCAAAAATATTCAAATAAATTATTATATTATATTATTATTATTATATATTGTACTCAGTCGTCACTGAGATTTGAAACTGTGAATTTCAAAATTTAAAAAAGCCTATATTCATAATTGCAAATGCCTTAAATTAGATTGTCTGATGGGCAGAAGGGTCGAATAATTGCACTCGTTGAAGGAGGTGCGACACAGAGGGATATAGCGGCCACAATAAGGGTATCACAGGGGGTGATTTCGAAAACCTACGCCCTATACGTGAAGCTACAATCTCTGCAATATAGGCCTAAAAGAAGTCACAAAACCGCTTTTTGTGCCCAACTGCAAGAAGAGATCTTAGTACGTTGCACAACATACTCCAAAGGCAATTTCTGGAAGCAACAGGCATCAGTGTATCAGTTGAAACGATTTGTCAAAGACTTAGTTTAAGGAGTTCATACAGCAGAAGGCGTTCAAGAGTTCCAGAGCTCACCAGTCAACAAGAAATAGAAAAACAGACTTAATCGGTATATCGAGCACCAAAATTGGAATATTGAGAGTTGGCGATATATTATTTTTTCGGATGAGACCAGAATTGGTGTTCGATCAGATGACCACCGGATTCGGATTTTAAGGGGTCGTGGAAGACAAGCTAGACTCCGAGCAGCAAGACAAATACCGAAATACCAAGAGGGCACTATGATGTTTTGGGGTGGCATTATGCTGAGAGGCAAAACAGATTTCGTTTCCTGCGAGTGTAACAGCTAGAAATTATGTGGACCTATTGCTGGAGCCCATAGTGAGACTCTGGCGAGGTGCCCACGGTGAGAATTTCACTTTTATGCAAGATAATGCTCCTCAGCGTACCTGCAACCTCGTGCGATATTATCTTGAAACAGTGGGAATCGCTATTTGGGACTAGCCAGCTTGTTCTCCAGACCTAAATTCTATTGAACATTTATGAGATAATCTCAAAAGGAAAATTAGATCACGCCAGTATAATGCAAGAACCCAACAACAGCTCATCTGCAACGATATTCCTTTCTAAAATGATACTTGTTTTTTTATTCAAAATGAACAAACTTTAATGACATCCAAAATTCCACTTGAATAATATGTGTAACACTTCTTTCATCTAATTCTTAGCCTATTATAATTTATTATTACTAAAACTAACACAATAAATTCCTTTATGTCTTAATTCTATCTTATCTAAAACTAAAATCAACTTTCTTTTATTAAACTGTCTCTATTTAATCTTCAATAAAACTTACGAAGAAATGTGTAGCAATGACTCTGTATACTCCTTACTCCGTTTATATAAAATTGTATGGATAAATACCTGCGCTGTATCTGCTACCATTTACGAACTGTCTGCTACGTCACTGGAACAAGTTTTCTCAAAACGTATACTTTTATAAATGTACCGGTGCTTCTTTCCAGGTAAGTAGGAAGGTGATATAATTGAAGTATTTCTATGCTGATCAGACTTGTTATCTCTTAATCTACTGTACCAACAATGTATGGATTTAATTATATAAAAAAACTTGAACCACTTTCTGAAATAATTAGGAAAATTCAATCAAACATAATAAATGAGGTAGAATATTGTTACAGTACAGATTATAACATATCAATCCACTTACTCCAGTGGTTCACAGTCCTTTTAATTAAATTATTAATTTCAATCAAATTTCAAGTATGTAACAATATAAAAGTTATTTCAAAATTCATCAATCTACTCAATACTTTCTCGTTTCAGAAAGGAACATTCCCGAATCCCCACATATATGCTGCGCTTTTTTATTAGTTTCAGGCAATTAATTATTATTTAAATTTCCCGAACAGTCAGCGCTACCTTGTGTTCTTTATATTGAAAAGATAATGTGAATGAAAAGTATTTTCGATTGTCTTCTTTTTTATCTCTCTTCATGGAACAACATATGGAGCTAGAAGTATGATTCTACCTGATTAATACAAAATTATGAAATTATTCCAAATTATCCCCATTTAATTCTTCGCATATCCAAGCCGCCACAGAAGTAGTGGCGGGTATGTATATAAGATATCCAATTCTCCAATAGATTAAATGTCTTTGAAGAAATCATGAAAATCATGAAATATATCAAATTAATATAATAAGAATTGACCAATTCAAATATTTTTTCAAAAAACTGAAGTGAGGAAAATCTGAATTTTGATTCATACTTGCACTCGCACTGTATATAAACTTAACAGTATGATGATAAAATGAGGCATGTTTTCCCTTAAGCAGTACTTCATTTGCATTCAGCCAATTTTAAGTTCACTCTTAGTTTTCTTTTCACGGAATTATCTCTATTGTTTTTCTTTCGAATATATTGAACGAAGTTAAATTCACCTGGTACCTTTTATGAAAAACGATCTTTTGCAGATGATATATAGTTTGTCAAGAACATATTAGCGAAGCTGGCTTTGACTCAAAGTAAATAAAAGCGGGATTCCTTTCATACACAAAAAGATTTCTTTTTGCTTTTCCATAAAGGAAGATTGGACCTAGAATGATTCTTCTTCGGCTCCTTTTCTCCTCGTCTTTATAGTCAGTTCTTCAGATAAAGCAAATATATACACGATTTTTTTGCAACTCGCTTTCTCGAATGACTGAAATATTACCGGAATACCTGATGAAATATTATTACATGAATATTTGTGAATTCCCTTTCTTTCTGTTGAATTTAGTGGTCTCGAGCTATTTCCACTGTAAGCCACCGTGAAGAGCCAGTCGCTCCTGAATAAATTGAATTCATCAATTTTTATTAGATATGCGTATCGGGATGTTTTCTTCTGGAAGCGCATAAATGCGGAAAACTCGTGAGGTCTGGGATGAAATCGATTTCAAGAGTTTATCGCTGCAGGGCTACATTCGATCAGAAATAAGGTTAAAACAAGAGAATTATGTTAGCCGCAATCACTCCAGATATAATGAAAAGTCAGACGTAAATTGCTAGCTCTGGTATCTACTCGTCTCTCTATTCCCAAATATAAGCGAACGTCAGCGAATGCCATTCACGATAAAGAAGATGAGCAATGTGAAAACTATCGTGATATATGTTGATAATCATATTATATCATATATCATATTATACAGGGATATCCACCGGGACCGTCCGATCAAAAACTTTTTGAGTTCCAATTACAATATCAAGCTGAAATTTTATACGCGGCCATAACTAGCGATTTCCACTTGAAGTGAAATAATTTCGAAGTGATACCATTTCCGGTTATACCGGAAGTAGGTCATCCATTTGTTATTTCAAATGGCAATCTACCTTTTTTATTATACTTCTAGAACCGACATTGGAGCAAGGCATAAAATACCCAAGTTGTTGGCACTTATCTGTCCAAATTTTGACAGATTTAATTGATTTTGTTATAAACTCGATTTTTGAGGAACATTTGAAAAAAATTGTAACTCGTAGATCTTTTGCACTACAGACACAATTTTTGCTTGGGTGGATAGAAGAAGGATCAAGTAATATCTTAAGCAATCTACACATGTCAAACGTTTATTGCGTTGTTTTGTAAGATTTTCTCAATTTGGCCTTTTGCAAACAGCAATAACTCAATTTTTTCAAATTGCACGTACCAATTTTTATATCGCCATCAGATGAAGCGTCAAATTTCAGATGGAATTGTATAAGCATGTACTATACCCATCTCTTATAGTTCCGAAATAATTTGGGAATATATTGAATTTTGATGATTTAGCAAGAACTTACAGAGAATGCTTTGAAATATTTGAATCAAGTAGCTGAACTGGCTACGCTCACCTGACAGGTGCCTAAAATTAATGTACTTGTCACTTCGTTCATTCGAATTTGATATTTCAACAAGAATTGTTGGTTATTTGAAGTGAAAATTTTTGAAAAACACCAGATTGATATTAAAATGGCTGAACGAGGATATGTTCAATTTTTTTTAATTCATGGCGAATGTCAAAAAGTGGTGGATAGAACTTGCAGGCAATTCAATAACCAATTTCCAAATTTGGCGCCTATGAGTAAAACAAAATTTCGAAGGATTAGAAGCAATTTTCTGCAATTTGGAGGAACAAAATACATAGAAACTAGAAGAAAACCAATTTTCGAGGACGACGACGACAATCAGATTAATACGCTAGCGTATTTTCGTGCCAATCCACATGCGTCCATTAAATCAGCATCAATGGATATTGGATTGAGTTATACTTTCATTCAAAGGATCCTCAGGAAACATAACATGCATCCGTGTTCTTTTATCAGACTACAAAAATTGAAACCAACTGACCTTCCCAAATGTGAAAATTTATTAATTTGGCTTCAAGAAGATGAGACAATTCTGCAAAAAATTATATGGTCTGATGAAGCCAAGTTCAATGAAAGTGGAATAACCAACAGGAGAAATCTACATATTTGGGCCACAGAAAATCCACATTTAATTGAGTTTATTGATTTCCAAAATAAATTCAGCGTGAACGTTTTTGCAATTTTAATGAATGATTTGTTGGCTTATCACATTTATGAGGAAAATCTTAATGGACAAACATACCTGAAAATTTTGAGAGGAACATAGGCAAATTTTTTAGATGGATTACCCCTCAACATTCTGAGGGATTTCTATTACCAAATGGATGGTGCACCAGCACATAAAACACGAGCTGTATATCGGCAGCTGACAGAAATGTTCAAGGGTAGATGGTAGGGTAATCAAGGACCAAATTTATGGTCTCTGCGTTCTCCGGGCCTGACGCCCCTTGATTTTTATTTATGGGGCAAAAGAAAGAGTGAAGTGTATCTCATTCCTGTAAGAAGTAAAGAAGAGTTACTAGAGCGCATTCATAATGCTTTTCGTTATATTGATCCTGAGGAAACTAGGAGGGCAACACATCATGTTCGTATACGAGCTGTCAAGTGTATCGAGCAAAATGGGGCCCATATTGAACATTCATTCAGAGCGTAAATTAGTTTTCTTCCATGATGATTGCTATCATTTATTCGTATTAATGTAATTATCTTCGATGATTTGTTTTCGCTTAGTTACTACAATTTTTATTCATCCGAATTGTGGAAAATTGCTTCTAATTCTTCGAAATTTTATTTTACACATAGACGGTGAATTTGGAAATTGGTTATTGAATTGCTTGCAATATCTACCCACTGCTTTTTGACATTCTAAAATGAATTGAAAAAAAAAGATTAAATATATTTTTGTTTGAATAACCAGTGGTTTTATTCCAAATGTGTTGTATTTTTTGGATATTTTCAATCTGAAATAACGACAATTCTTGTTGAAATATCAAATTCGAATGAACGAAGTGACAAATACATTAATTCTAGGCACCTGACAGGTGAGCGTAGCCAGTTCAGCTACTCGATTCAAATATTTTAAAGAATACTCTGTTAGTTCTTGCAAAATCATCGAAATTCAATACATTCCCAAATTATTTCGGAACTATAAGAGATGTGTATGGTACATGCTTATACAATTCCATCTGAAATTTGACGCTTCATCTGATGGCGATTTAAAAATTGGTACGTGCAATTTTAAAAAATTGAGTTATTGCTGTTTGAAAAAGGCCAAATTGATAAAATCATACAAAACAACGCAATAAACATTTGACATGTTTGAATTGCTTAAAAAATTCCTTGATCCTACTTCTATCCACCCAAGCAAAAATTGTGTCTGTAGTGCGAAAGATCTACGAGCTACAATTTTTTAAATGTTCCCCAAAAATCGAGTTTATAACAAAATCAATTAAATCTGTCAAAATTTTGACAGATAAGTGCCAACAACTTGGGTATTTTATGCCTTGCTCAAATGTCGGTTCTAGATGTATAATGAAAAAGGTAGATTGCCATTTGAAATAACAAAGTGATGACCCACTTCCGGTATAACCGGAAATGGTATCACTTCGAAAATATTTCACTCCAATTGGAAATCGCTAGTTATTGCCGCGTATAAAATTTCAGCTTGATATTGTAATAAAATGCCAGCATTAAACAGTTTTATCCATAAATTGATTAACATCCCGTTATCAGCAGAAAATTTCAACAAAGAATTAAATTTAATTAAACAAATCGCGAAAAATGATGGTTATAATTCAAAAATAAATAATATTTTGAATATATTACAACAACAACAATAATAAGTACAATCCTACCGAATGAAGTTTACCCTGTTGATAAATTGAACAAAAATTCAACACCTCAACCTACGTTGGTATTATAAGTGAGAAACTGAAATCATTTTTGAGTAGACATAATTTCAAGAAACCTTTCAAAACTAATAATAGCTTAGACAAATATATGAAACATAATGAAACCAAATCAGATGAAAATAATAAATTAGGTGTTTATAGATTGAATTGCAATGACCGTGATAATTTCTACATTAGTATAACACATACAAATTTCAATATTGGAATATCGAAACATCAACGCAGTTTTTCACATAAAAAATCAGGTTCAAATTACGCGTATCATCTCCTAGAATATAATAACTCTTTCTACCCACAGTTTGAAATTTTATATACAGATAATAAATATTGGAAAGTAGATTTTTGGGAAACTTTAGAAATCAACAAACACACTCAGGTAGACTCATAAATGAACAAGTCGATTTGAGCCCTTCACCTCTATTGAATCTCCTCAGGGAGCAGCCTATTCTTTAATTTTATTCGATTATACCCGTCATCAGTAACCACTTAAGTAGAAGAAACTCAATAAAGAGCATTTGTATTTATATTCTCATTTTTATCTATATACTGGGTGATTCACCAGTGGCGCGGTGCTCTGTTGCTCGTACACTCTTGATGATTTCATTTTTGTTCGAACTTTATTGTATTTAGAAAGTAAGAATTTACTTCAGCAATTTATTTTGCAGTAAACAGAGTGTCACAATTTTCTATAGAAAAATCTTGAGTGGTTTTTTTAGGGTGGAAGATCACTTTTTTGTTCAGGATTCAGGAGCGGCCTAAAATCTGCTATAATGTCGTTATGTAATAAGTTATTTTGGTGAGTAGTTTCGTCACAATATTTTTTTTTCGTAAAAATTCATGAAAATAGGCTCTCACATCATCGCATGCTCCTTCGGCCAGAGAGTATGAATACTTTTTCCTTTCGTTTTCTTATTGCCCAAGGATCGCTTCATCGTTGAACTGAAATAGATTATCCTCATTTTATACAGGAGTAACACAAAAAAATTATTGAATATTGTAATTTTGAAAATATCATATTTTGATTTTCTCAAATGGAACAGCCTGTATTTTATTATTCATATTAACGCATAGAATATTGTGCTTTGTTTCAGCAGAAGTAACCTTATCTTTATCTTCGATAATTTTCGAAATATTCGGCTATTTGTGAAAATTTTTGATGAAAATTCTACAAACCGTATCAATCTCATCAACATGCATCATTATTCGCACAGAAGTTTTTTTTTCTGTAATGGTTCAAGTTTTAAAAAATGAAACCTAAACAAGATAATTATTTTAACGAATGATAAAATCAAGATAATAAAAACGTAAATCGAGGTATGTGTTGAAATTTTTTTTATTTGTGCCTTCTGTCAGGTGTCCAGACATATCATATTCTGCATTTCACATGGTTAGCTTATCATCATTTCGTTATTAAACATTGTTAAAGTGAGGTTTGAACCCAATTTTCTTAATTGACTGCCATGAAGCTCTCCGAAGAAGAAATGGTTGATATGATCTTCATTCTGGGTGAGTGTGATAGAAATTCTTTGTTGGCAAGTAGAGTTTATGCACAAAGGTTTCCTGATGAGAGGCATCTTGATGCAAGATGAATTGAAATTTTTCTAATTAGATTTATCGAAACGGGTAATATCACTTACATAAAACATGAAAAACCAAAAACTGCTACAGCTGAAGACAACCAGTTATCAGTTTTGTTGACAGTGACAGAGGACCCATATAGAAGCCAAAGAGAGATTTCTCAGTTAATAGATATGAGACAAACTTCCGTCCAGAGAATCTTGAAAGTGAATAAATTTCATGCATATCATGTACAGCTGCACCAGGAACTGAACAATCAAGACTATGAAAATCGAGTCAATTTTTGCAATTGGACAAGTGACAAAGTAACGGAAGATCCAAATATGTTCAGCAGATTCAAATATGTTCTCGGACGAGGCTACTTTCCACAAGAATGTGCTTGTTAACAGGCACAACTTTCATTATTACGCAATGGAAAATCCACACCTCATGAGACAAATAGATCATCAGCAACGTTGGTCCTTCGATATATGGGCCGCTATAGTAGATAGATATCTAATTGGGCCGCACTTTTTCGACGGGCACCTCAATAGTGAAATGTATTTAGATTTTCTGCAAAATCATCTACCAATGTTACTTGCCGATGTACCAGAGCATATAAGATAAGATTTGTGGTTTCTACAGGATGGAGCACCGGCACATTACTCACATCAGGTAAGGGAGCATTTGAATCATGTATTTCCAAACAAATGGATAGGACGTGGTCGTCCTGTTAGATGGCCAGCTAGGTCTTCGGACCTTACAAGTCTAGATTTTTTCCTGTGGGGTTATATTAAGGGAATCGTTTACCAGATTCCTTCTACAACACAGTTGGATATGAGACAGAGAATAGTCGACGCCTTTCAGTCAATTAATCCGCAAATGTTGTCGAAAGTTCAACGGTCCTTCCTCAGAAGGATTGAGTTGTGTCTACAAAGAAACGGGCAACATTTCGAACACTTATTGAAATAGTTCAACACCTTGTAGATCATCTCATCAAAAACCAATCTATTATGTATTTCATACACCACTTCCTTAAAATATCTACATTTCTCTGATCAAACAGAAGTAGATCAAGCAACCTCTGATTTTATCATTTAAGTTTATTTTTTTCTATTTCTAAAATGGTCGAAGATAAAGATAAGGTTACTTCTGCAAAATTATGGCACAATATTTTGTGCGTTGACATAAATAATAATAAACAGGACATTTGAAAAAATCAAGATATGATATTTTTAAAATTACAATATTCAATAATGTTTTGAGTCACTCCTGTATAAAATGAGGATAATCTATTTCAATCCATTAATGATTGGGCAATAAGAAAACGAAAAGAAAAAAGTATTAATCATTTCTGGCCGAAGGAGCATGCGATGATGCGAGAGCCTATTTTCATGAATTCGTACGGAAAAAGAATATTGTGACGAAACTACTCACCAAAAAAACTTATTACTTAAAGACATTATAGCAGAGTTTAGGACGCTCTTGAATCTTCAACAAAAAACTGGTCTTCCAATCTGAAAAAACCTCCCAAGATTTTTTCATACAAAAAAGGGGACCCTGTTTACTTCAAAATAAATTGCTGAAGTAAATTTTTACTTTCCAAATACAATACCGTTCGAACAAAAATTAAATCTTCAAGAGTGTACGAGCTACAGAGCATCGCGCCACTGGTGAATCACCCAGTATAGTTGTCATATTTTCTGTACATTCTTTCGTCTGAAGAAGCTACGGTGTAGCTAAACGCTTTACGAATCACAATTACTCAGTAAAATTCCTCAAAAACATTACTTGTTTTTATCATTGGTAATGGAATTCTACCAAATAAAAGTCTCCCAATAGAGTTTCATACCGTGACGAGCAAAATATCTCACTTCGGCTAACTGAATCTCAAGAATATGCAACATACCAAAATTTCACAAAATGTTACTCAAAGCCAATGTCTCCATTTATTGTGCCCTTCGAACAATTCACAAACGTTCCTTAAGCTTGAATCTTTTTATGAAAATTAAAATGCCGAAACAGAAAAACGGCGGAGAACTCTCAAATCGATTACCACAGAATTACCAGACAATTAAGAGTTCAGCTCTTCTGAAAAACTCCTTTATAAAACCTGATTCTGAGATAAGACCTTATATTCAGGTTGATACAACCTAATTATGTAATAATGAAGTCTACAACTTTCATGAAACCACCTGAAAGAATATTCAAAATAATTATAACAGTAATTATATTTGAGCATGATAATATCTCGATCCTATCCAAACATCCGTATCTAAATAAAATGTTCATATGAAATTATTATGAATTATTCTTTCGAAACGACTGTGAAATATTTTAAGATGCTTGAAAGAATTCTAGTAACCCTATTTTCCTAAGAGAAAAAAGGACACTGAGAGCAAACAAGAAAAAATTCTAGAGACTTTTTTATCACGAAAATAAGGAATGCAAATAAGAAAACTTTTCATTAATTCATAATGACGAAGCGGAATTGCATGTTGTCGTGAATTTCAGAGCTTCAGCCGAGAGGGAAATGAAATTTAAATTCAAGAGTTCCAATAAGTTTCTTAAAATTGAAATTTTAAAATGTAATGCTTGGTATTGTTGTCAGAAGTTCCTACTTATGAAATATTCGAGTATCTATTATCTTCACATTTCGTATAAGAGCAGGATTTCATGTGCAAAGCAACTGATTATCGTTCATGTAGGGGACAAAATAGCCGGCTTGATCACGCTTTGGCATTAATTGGAAATTTTCTGTGGAAGTACTCAGGATGATTATTGAAATTGGATACAAGCATTCCCTAATTGAGTTGCCTTGGCTGAAGCACAGAATAATGATACTGCATCCTATATGCAGGGTGGTCCAACGAAAAGTTAATACCTCGATTTTCGGTTTTGAAATAAAAATATGAAGGATCACCCGGACTTGTCGATTTCTAATTCTAGGGAGAACAACTTTTCCGATTTTTTCATCCCCGTACCTTCAAATCTTCAATAGGGGTGAGCAAAAAAAGCGATTAGGACAACTACAAGGAAGCCCAAAGAGCATACAAAGGATCGATCAAAAAATCCAAAAATGAAGAATGGCATTCCTACTGCAAGGAAATAGAGGGTGTACTGAAGGCAAACCGTCTTCGTCGCATCCTCTCCGCGGCGGGACCGACAGACGTCCAAAGTCTTGATACACCGGAAGGAGTAAAAACACAGACGAAAGATGAAACACTGAGGCACCTGAAGGAAGTCCATTTCCCGGGCTTTCTCATCGACAACATAGCAATCCAGAAATTCAGTGGACATGCTGACAAAGCTAACAGGAACACAGCCTCAATGGTAGTTACAGTAGAAAAGGTTCGATGGGCCGTAACTACCTTTCAACCATATAAAGCACCAGGAGCAGATGGTATATACCCTGCACACTTAATAAAAGGTATGGACCAAATTGTTATGCACTTAATCCACATCTTCAGATCCTGCCTAGCTTTGGGATACATTCCGGACCCCTGGAGAAGGGTTCGGGTTGTCTTCATCCTCAAGCCGGGCAAGATCGTACACAAAATCGCCAAGGATTCTAGACCAATCAGCCTCGCCTCCTTCTACTGAAGACTATGAAGAGACTGGTAGAAAGATATCTCGGGGAGAACACCCTAGTGGAGCACCCTCTACATATCACTCAACATGCCTACGAGCAAGGTAAATCACTTGACACAGCGCTACACTCCGTAGTAGGGTATATCGAGTAAGGACTGGAATTACTCTAGGAATATTCCAAGAGATAGAGGGAACTTCAGACAATACACTAAAGAAATCAATAGATAAAGCTATCGCAGATAGGAAAGTAAACAAAACAATAGCAAGGTGTCTTCTGTGGACTAGGCGCATCGAGGCTCAACTTGACGAGTCGACCGTCCGAAGGACCGCTAGCAGGGGATGTTCACAGGGGGGAGTTCTATTTCCTCTTCTTTGGAACCTTGTGCTGGATGGCCTACTGGCGGCCCTTTTCGATGCTGGGCACTTTGCGGTGGGTTATACCGACGTCCTTCTTGTTCGTGGGAAAAACCTCAGCATCATATGTGAAGTTGCGCAGAACGCTCTGCGATGACTGAACAATGGTGCAGGAGAACGACTTGTCTGTAGATCCTAACAAAACAGACATGATTATATTCACTCGAAAAAGGAAACTAGCGCCCTTCAAGGCACCCATTATTTTCAACGAGGAACTAATACAAGTGAAACAAGTGCAATACCTAGGTGTGATGCTTGATGCCAAACTAAATTGGGACAATCACATCGAAAGACAGGCGCAAAGAGCCCAAAATATGCTCTGAGTGTGCCGGAGACTATTCGGCCTCAGATGGGGGACTTATATCAAAGACAATATACTAGCTATACACAACAGTGATAAAACCGTTCCTGACCTATGACGCCATCGTATGGTGGTCTGCATTGGAGAAAGGAATGAAACGGAACAAAATCCAAAGGCGAGCATGTCGAGCAAACACGGAAGCTTCGAGATCCACACCCACGGTCTCCATGGAGTGTCTTCTGGGCATCCCTCCACTACATATAGTGGTGGAGGAGGTGGCCATGAAGGCCATGAAGGCCTCTTTGAGACAGAAATCCAATCTCTGGACACTTCGCATCCCTGAACAAAATCAGAGAACTCCGACCTGACCTCCTCACAAGAGGAGGTCAAACAAGAGCCACCTACTACTTTGACGAACCCTACAAAATAGTTATTCAACCAAAAGAAATTTGGACCACACCCAACGCCTTACTCACACCACAGGGCTCCACCTGGTTTACGGATGGGTCCAAAACCGGGACGGGTAGAGGCATCGGCGTTCACGGTCCTAGGGCAAACATTATGATTGCGCTGGGAGACAACGTTACCGTAACACACGCAGAAATATTTGCTATTCTCCGGTGCTTACAGGAAAACCTACATAGGAACTATAGAAACGCATACATCCACATATTCTCTGATAGCCAAAACGCCCTTAATGTCTCAAAGATACAAATGTTACATCCAAACCGGTTGACGAATGCAGAACAGCACTTCGAAAACTCAGTGCTACAAACAGAGTCACTCTGATTTGGTGCCCATCCCATCAGGGCATCTAAGGAAACGAGATAGCAGACAGACTCGCTAAAGTAGCAACAGCTGTCAGGCCGATGGGACCAGAACCAATTCTGACCATGAACTACTGTCTCTCGAAAATAAAGTCTGTTGGGATGGTAGTGGGGCTATTGACGGGACATCAACTCAACAAACATCTACACGTCATGAAACTATCGGAAACCACGCAATTTCGTGGTTGCATAGAAAATGACGAAACAACGGAACACATACTCTTCGAATGTCCCGCCTATAAGAAAACCAGACTGAACACCTTCGGCACTAAGACACTCAGCGACCAGATGATCCAGGAGGCCCCCTACAATAGTCTTGCAAGCTTCATCAAAAAGTTTCTGCAAGACAAATAACTACTCATCTACACACGACAAGCACAATGGGCCAAACGGCCAGGGTGCTGCCCATGTGGGCGCCGTGCAGGAAGAAGATAGAAGAAGAGCAAAACCCCCTGATTTTGAATAGAGAAGAAGGATGTTGCGAAACCTCATTCTGAGGATCTTATCAAGTACTATCTGACCCTAAATTTTCGCTTCAAAATTTTTATCTTTAACGAATTGGAAGCTGAAGAAGTGGACGACTACTTACTATTGTAATTAGTTCATTAAATGCTGGAATGGGCACCATTCACTTCCATGCAGTGAAAACACTAGTGTATGGCTAACTTAGGTTGAATTTACCTCGAAGTATGCAATGTTTTCATTTATATGTTTATTTCTTGTTCGAAAAAATAGACAGATCATGTGTTTGATTTGCCTTAGTCTCACGTTAGTCTATCGTGAATTTACAGCAACGTTGAAACTGTGCAAAAGCGATTGTAAATTTGTAGTAGGATTAAAATGGTGTATTATGTAGAAGAAAGGGTAAAAATGTTAAAATTTTTTTTAAAAAAGAACGATTCTGCGCGATTAACAATGGCTCTATTCAACGAACGACATCCTGAAAAAAATGTATCCGCTGCTCAGTTTGTGCAACTGGTTGCCTAATTTGACGCTACTGGTTCAGTCGGCAACAAAAAGATGGTGTATGAGGGAAGCGAGGGAAGTGGCTATCTTAGGTCACGTAGCGGTGGATCCGACCGTGACAGAGTTCCAGATACTACTAGATAACAGAGGTGTTGAGGAGGAATACAGAGCCCTGAAAAATGCTGCACTAACAATGGGTCGGCAAATAAATACCACTCTGAAATTAATTGCGAACCATTTAGTCTAAAACCTAAATTTGAAATTAGTCCATAAACTCGGTCCACAGATACTTTTGGGCCTTTAGCGCGGACACCCTGTATTGTAAACCAACTTCATTATATAAATCGCCATACACAATTTTGGTTCTGACAAGCATAGGCCAGTAGTGTTGCTGATACATAATATTCAACATCCGCAAATGCGGATGTTTGAAGGCTGATATCTGTGGCTGTGAATGCGGATGCGGATTTTGAGATCATTTTCAATGAATTCTATATGTGCGAAGAAATATGATAAAAAGATGCTTTGACCTATAATAGCTCCAATTCTCCTCTATGAGAGTTCCATATTTGGTAGATTTTCATTTTTCAACTATTTTCATCACGGAAGTCGTTCCTTTTTGAGTACGGCTTAATTTACTGTTTTATTTGATCAACAAGATTATTCTTCGAGCAGATCACCTAAATTTTCCCTTTTATTGGTCAGTCAACCCATGTCTCTGGCTCGCGCTAGTCGCATCTCTGATCGCACCCAATTTATTTCTTATTGTATCTTCTCCTACATCTTCGTTCGATTGAAAATCTGCATTGTAGCTGATGATATGCACGAAATGTTTTGAAAGCTTCTCGAATGCGGATGCGGATGCCGATATTCGTAATATTTCCATCCAAATATATTTAGGAAAAAAACATTTAAACATTTTCATCTCCAAGATTTAGGAAACTAAAATTTCAACTAATGCAAAATTGTTGAACGCTCCAATATGAATTTTTTTCCACAAGTTTGAGCCAATAAAACTATAATTATCCATATATTAAGGAATAAGAGATAGTTGAATAGTATAAGATAAAGGATAAAGTGAAATTTATTCGGATTTCTTTATTCACGTTTATGAATAATATTCATTGTTGTCTGTCGATATGCAGAACGCCATAAAATGTGTTGTTAGTAAGAGCAGCTTATACAGTGTGGCCCAAAGAAAACTTAAGACCTCAATTTTCCAGTTTCAAAATGAAAATATGGAGAATCGCTCGGACCAGTCGATCATAGGTCGTCCTCGTTTACGCTTCCCAACTGGTCTGCTCAATAGTTTCGCTTTGGTTGGATCGGGTTCA
Source organism: Cryptolaemus montrouzieri (assembly GCA_013387265.2). NCBI lineage: Eukaryota > Metazoa > Arthropoda > Insecta > Coleoptera > Coccinellidae > Cryptolaemus > Cryptolaemus montrouzieri. The sequence goes on from JABFTP020000103.1 coordinate 38,000,460, forward strand.
GACATTCTCAGTGTCCAAATCTATATTTATATCTATATGTTGTAATCCACGAGGTCTAGGGGTAGGGGCTGCAACAATGTATTTGGCTTTTTCATTATTTATTCGCAGACCCATTGTTAGGGCAGCATTTTTCAGGGCTCTGTATTCCTCCTTAACACCTCTCTCCGTCCTGCTTATAATATCAATGTCATCGGCATATGCAAGTATTTGTTCCGATTTGTTGTATTTTGTTCCAATTGTATTCAGACCTGACAATCTGACGACCTTCACAAGTGCAATATTGAATAGCATGCAGGAAAAAGAGTCACCCTGACTGAGGCCAATATACGTCTCAAATGTTTCTGACAGCTCGTTATCTACCCTGACTCTGCACTCTACTCTGCCCATGGTAAGATTTATCGTTTCCACCGAGTGTGATGGTATCTGAAACTCTCTCATGGCTGCATATAGTTCCTGCCTCTTTATGGAGTCGTACGCCGTTTTGAAATCCACAAAAATTGAAACACACCATGTGTTTCAACACCATACTCCAGTAATTTTTCAAGTCGTAGGGTAAAGATTTGATCTACTTTCTATTTCCCAACTGTCGAGTACTATCTGACCTAAATTTTCCCTTCAAATTTTCATCGTTAACGAAATGGCAGCTAAAAAAGTGTAAGACTACTTACTTTTGTGATGAGTTTATTAAGTGCTGAAAATCGGCACCATTCGCTTCCATGCAGTAAAATAAGTTTTACGCAAATCGTACACGTACATTACTCAAAATTTGTGGTTCAATTTGACGACATTCATTAATAATTCGAATTTGCAAATCGTTCAGTGACTTAGGTTAGATAGCGTAAATCTAAGATTTCAGGTGACTTCATAGAGGTCAGCTGATCTGGCGTCAAAACGTGTATGCGCGATTCATATAATGGTATTGGTTTAATATACAGGGTGTCCGCGCTAAAGGGCCAAAAGTATCTGTGAAACGAGTTTATGGATCAATTTCAAATTTAGGTTTTAGAGTGAATGTATACGGACTTACGATTCCCAATTAATTCGGGTTATACCAGACATCATCTACAACTTTGCTATTTCAACTGGCATGATGTACTTGTTGGTTATCTTCAATGAAGGACATCCTTTATCAAACATATTTTGTTTGGATTCGTCCTCTCTAAAATTAACCACAATTCAGATGTGATTTCTCTCTAGAAATTTTCGTCATTTTACTGTCATCCTTTTCGAGCATAAAAATTGACTTAAGTTTCAGTAAGATTGAAAGTTTTTCTTTTAGTTCAATGAAAATAGCGTTATTTCTGAGTCAACATACATACTGATGCTATTTTACATATAGATTGCTTACGAATAATTTGTCAACTCAATAAAACTAAATTGTCAAAAACACGGTTTTTGCAAAACAAATACCTATGTTTTTCACTTTATTAGAACAACTAAGATGATATTCAAAACAAACACCCCCTAAACTGGATCTGGAGCAATTGCAAAAGATATATTAAAATGAACTCATGAAAAGATTAGACCCAGCCATGGAGCTAAAGGACTTAGAATTATTATTAGAATGAAATGACGGAAAAAATAACAAAGAGCATCGAAACAGCAACAAAGAAGGTGAGCATGCAAAGGAAACAACAAAGAGTCAGTAGAATAAACAAAGAGACAGTAGAATAAGTAAAGAAACCCTTGAATTGATGAATAGAAGAAGACAGATGAACAAAGACCATACAGAATATAGTACTTTGAATAGAGCAATAACAAAAGCGCTCAGAAAGATTGAAGAACATACAATACAAATTTGATAAATGAAACAGTAAAAAGCAATAAAAATTTGAAAATTCTAAGAACGAAACTTGAAGCTTCAGGAAGAACAAAAATAATTCAATTCGAAAACATAGACGGAGACATCGTTACTAATAAAGCTGGAATACTTAGAGTAATTGAGAGCTTTTACGTAGAACTCTATATGCCAGAACTTCTAATACCTCCTGATGTGAAAGAACACAACAGAAATAAAGTCACAAATGTTAACTTTGAAGAGATACCCGATATCACAGCAGAAGAAATAAGATCTGCGCTGAACCAGCTCAAAAATGGGAGATCTCTGGGGAAGACCGCATTACAAACGAAATGCTGAAATTTGGAGGTCTTCAAGCAATGGGGGTGTATTTCAATCGATGCTTAGAAGGAGGAAAAATCCCATATAAATGGCGTAGTTCTGAGAGATTTTAATATTCATAAAGACAACAAAGACGACACAAGCAATTACCGCTCGATAAGTCTCCTTTCACTCTCTACAAACTGCTAACGAAGATAATAACTATCCGACTCACAAATAAATTCGACTTTTATCAAACCGTCGAGCAGGCAGGATTCAGAAAAGGTTTCAGCAACATCGACCACTTACAATCCATTTGAACTCTGATAAAGAAATGTTGTGAATACAATATTAACCTATATCTGGCTTTTGTAGACTTCAAAAAAGCCTTCGATCTTATCGAACGTTGAGCAGTGACTAAAGGATTGAATGATGCAAGGATGGACTCCAGATACACCTCCCTCTTGGGAAAGAGCGCCACATTGAGAGTGAGGGTCGACGAAGAGATGCAGACGAAAGATATTCCAATTCAGAGGGGAGTAAGACAAGGGGATACAATATCTCCCAAACTCTTTACTGTTGCTCTAGAAAACATCTCGAATGGGATGAAAAAGGTATCAATGTAGATGCAGTACCCGAATCATCTCCGGTTCGCCGATGATGTGGTTTTGATCATTTCAAACGAAGAAGATTCAAGAACTATGGAAACTCCACTGAACGAGGCATCCAAGGAGGTAGACCTTCATATGAACTACAGCAAAACAAAACTCTTAAGCAACACCGAAAATCCGGTGAGAATAGATAGTTCAAAAATATAATTTCTCAGAAACATTGTGAATTATCTCAAGAGAAATTCGAGCAATAGAAAAATCCTGCAGAAAATATTTTTCCATGAATTTCAGAACTTAACTGATATTTTCAAATTCAAACTGGCAAAATTTGTGGAAATTGATTGTAATTTTACCGGAATAATATTTGTCGTTCAAATTTTTAAATTTTTATTTAAATCTTCAGTAGTTGTCCACCTAATATTTTTCTTTAATTATCTATCCAAGTTTGCATGAAATTTCACCATCATTTACAGAATGAATGTTTCAAGTTATTAAAAGAAATTTGCAATAATAAGTATATATATATATATATATATATATATATATATATATATATATATATATATATATATATATATATATATATATATATATATATATATATATATATATATATATATATATATATATAAAAACTTCGAATTGTCGAAACTTTACCTCCATTACTTATAGTTTTAGTTTACATAGGCCGTTAAAATAGACCTCTGTACGTCAGTCTCACTCACCTATCACATGTCGCGTCGAAAGCGGGTACCTCACAATAAATATTTTTAATGTATTAAATATCAATTTAGAAATTTAAAAATTATGGAGTATAATGAACATTTCAAAGAATTAATTGCTGTTGAAAATTTTTCTTAAAATGAATTTTTCAAGCTGGATGATTATTAATTAGCATAATTTTCATGAATTTTCGTCTTCATTGTAAACCAAAAGGAAATGTCTAGATAATAGGAGTAAATTTCTTTCGGTTCGTGAAATTTAAAAAATGTGGATGCTTTGTTTATGGTGAGGCTAGATTAGGTCAGGTTTTTCATTACAGCTGATAGAAAAAGTTGAAGATTACATTTATCTCTAGGAAAACAAAACCAGGTGACTGAAGTAAAAAGAAATACCCGACTTGGATGGACAGCATTTGAAAAAATGAGTAACATTATGAGGAACAGAGATGTTCCCATCTCCTTACGCAGGAAGGCTTTCTTCCCGTCATGACCTATGGTCCTGAGAGACTGTGACACTTACTGAAAGAGCGCAAAAATACTGAGAAATGCACGAAGACATATGAAAAGGAGTATGCTGGGAGTGGCTTTGAGAGACAGAATCCAGAACGTACAGATAAGGAGAAGAACCTGTGTTACAGATGTAATGGAAAGAACTAGTAAATTGAAATGGAGTTGAGCAGGGCAGGTAGCCAGGAAAACAGAAGATGAGTGGCCAAATAGACTAGTACACTGGAGACCTAGAACAAGCAAGAGGAGCATTGGAAGACCACAAAAACGATGGGTAGATGACCTAATACGCAGACTCCAACTGGTATAACCGCTCACAGGACAAGGAAGAATGGAAAAGATTGAGAAAGGCTTACATTCAGCAGTGGATGATTGGGAGCTGAGATGATGATGATGATGATGATGATTTCAAATTAGTATTGGTTTGTATCAGCTTTTCCTATAACTAAAATGTCTCGTTCTCATTTCATTTGCGATTTTATCAAAAACCTGCAGTACTTCGGAAAATTGAATCTATATGTGAGGTTCCATGAGTTTTGGCCCCAGTTCTACCTTTGGAAGTTTTCAGTTATAGAACAATATGAATCGTTGATGGGCATGCACCTTATGAATGGAATTGTTGCAATTTCAGATTTTTCTCTGAAAAAAGGTATTGAATGCAATAGTTGACTACAAGTGTTACATATTTTTGAGAATGCATTATAACTCGAAAACCGCTGAACTAATATTTTTTCTACACAGCACTGTATTTTACCCAAAAAAGTGCCTGCAGAATGTCAAACTTATTTTCATGTAACTTTTATGATGATCGAGATATCCGCGAAGGACGACTTCCCCAAAATTCGAGAAATTTTGAAAAAGTCCAGAACGGAAAGAGATATCATCAAAATTTTGGCACTAAACTAGTCCCTGCAAATAAAATCAAGAGAGGGGACGGTTATTTTTTTCTATCTGCAATATTTCACATAGCTGCCGTACATCGAAATTTGCCCATCCTATGTGTACCTATTCAAGTTCCCAAATATAAATTTCAAATCCGAAATTCGTATGAGGAATAAGCGATTAAACGATTAAATGAAAAGTACCTACTTATGTTGAAATGGAATTGGTACTTTTGTGTTTAGAATCACACACTACTTGACTGAAATTTCGTTTTCCGATTCTCACAGAATTTTTGGGCAGAGGGTTTGGAGTTGATTTCATTTGTTCAGCACTCATTTTCGAGAATTAACTCATGTCAGACCCTAAAATGATGTATCAAATCACACAGAAAAATAAGTACGTTACCATGAAAATTGAAAAATGGTTGTTGTAATTTGAGAAAAAGGTCTATGACGTCATATCTCGCTAAAAATACGAAAAAAACTTTCCATTTATCCATATATTTCGAGAGAATTATAAAATTGATCTCCTGAGTATTCTTTACTAAATTCAAAATGGAATAAATTGAGAATTTTATGCGTTACTTCACACTTGCACGGTATATATAAAAAGAGTGTTTCTTTAGAGATAGATAATCTTAAATTGGCTTCACATTCTTTCGTGACAGCTGATTTGACAGTTCTCGGTCGTTCTGTTGTTAGTTTGGTTTGGCTTTTCAACTTGAATAAATACTGGAACAACGTTTTCAAATTGTTCAAATATATTATGAGAAACACTGTTAAATTCGGGAAACTCATCAGACATTACGTGCATTTAATGCTGCAATAATCGTTCATGAGAGCGATTAACTACAGAAACTATGGATCGTTTCTACAATACGTTTTCTCTGAACAATAATTCCTATTCCGTAAGACGTCGTGCATGTAGAGTCCACACAACAAGCGATGAATAGTGAAGAGTAATGTTGACGATGACCCAACTGTGTCGTTCCTTAATCGTAGTAATCAATTGAACTTATGTCCATCCACTTCAAGGAATTTCTTTGGAGAGATTTCGGTTTACGAAGCTATTTACAATGTTCTCCTTGTACAGGAATTGAAGCCACACGAACGTCATCCGCGCCGTAAATTTTATATTTCACTCTAAATAAATATAGGGAAAACCGGACGTTTTTTTCCGTTGTAACTTTTGCAATTTTGAAGCTAGATCATTCGTTCTTGCTTCATTGGAAAGCCAAAGGACTAGGTTTTTCCAAAATTGTATGGAAAATTCAATTGACGACGCTTTTACGTGATAGAAATTCATTTTCACAAATACAAGTAAACGATGATTTCCAATAAAATATATTATTAAATGCTCGACGCGTTTCGATACACAGTATCTTTATCAAGAGCGAGTGAATTCTACAAATATATCTTACTATCAAATTTTTATATATATAGTAAAGAGGCAATCCACTCAGAGTTATCCGTACTTGAACTAATGTTTAGGAAATAAATTTGATATGGGTAAGTTATTTATGTCTACCTGATCATTAGAATTTCCGGTGAATACCTAAATCTATTAATTTCAAGTACTTCCAGAATGTTGAAATTAATAGATTTAGGTATTCACCGCAAATTCTTAATGATCAGGTAGACATAAATAACTCACCTTATTAAATTTATTTCCTAAACATTAGTTCAAGTACGGATAGCTCTGAGTGGATTGCCTCTCTATATATATAAAATTTGTTAGTAAAATATATTTTAGTATTCACTCGCTCTTCATAAAGATACTGTGTTTCGAAACGCGTCGAGCATTTAATAGTATACTTTAGTAGAAATCATTGTTTACTTGTAACTGCATCCAAATTTCATTTATGGAGAAATCCAATATGGCTTACTCATTCGAAAATGAGCAATATTTCAAGATCGCTGGGACGTATTTTCTTCACTGAAAAAATCGAACGGGGGGCATTCAGTCGATAATTCAGTCTTTTCTGATCAATTTGCGTATTTATCTTAAAAATATTCCAATAATTGGTAAAAAAGTAGAGTGAAGATTTTTTTTAATTTTGATTTTCAGCCGAAATCGAAATATTTTTTCACCTCATGGCGTTGGCACTCCTGAAGTTGTTGTGTTTTTCATGGATGTTTTAAGACTAAGAACCGTATTTTACTAAAACCAACCTAAAATTTGATTTCCGTTCGAATTCCAAATGACCGACTTCCTCAAATATTAACAATTTTTCCCGCGCATTAAAAAATTTTTCACGATCGTAACACATCAACTGCGTAATTCAATCACTAGGTTTAATTTTTCCCATCATTTTGAAGGGTCAAACTCGAATATTGATCCAGAATTGTGCCAATTGTCGTCAAAATTGTTTCTCTTTTCCACCATCATATGCACCTTACGTTGTGAAACCTCTGAACATAGAATGCATGCATTAGCTCTATGATAAACAAAAAATAATGAAATGTCATACAGCTTTAGATGACATCTGCTTTGAATTTGAATTTTATCTTGATGTAGTTTATCTTTGACGTTTGAAATTGTAAACAATGTTTTAACAAATGAGGATAAAAGTTTCATTGAATGTTTACTTGGGCGTGGTTATACTGCTAGGCAAATATTAGGTCAATTCCCAGCCCATAATTACAAAGGAAGTAAAATCTATGATCTTGAGGAAAAATTTCGGACAACAGGGTCAATAGGAAGAAGACCAGGTACTGGTGCAGCTAGAACTGCTAGAACACAGGTACTCACCTTTTTCATAATCTGTTTCGAGCATTAACTCTACATTTTTTGTATTCCAAACTCAATCGACAATTTCAGGATACAATTAAGCGAATTTCTGCATTAGCAGACAGCCCTATCAGAACTCCAGGAACCAGCTTGACTGTTTCCTAAATGTCTCAGAGATGCCAAATCTCAAAAACTTCTGTTAGAAGAACTGGCACAATTCTGAATTAATATTCAAGTTCGACCCTTGAAAATGTAGGAAAAAATTCAATCTAGTGATTGAATTACGCAGTTGATTCATTAAGAACGCAAAAACTATTTTAATGCGCGAGGAAAATTGTTAATCTTTGAGGAAGTCGGCCATTTTAAATTCGAACGAAATGAAATTTTAGGTTGGTTTTAGTAAAATATGGTTCTTTGTCTTAATATAACATCCATGTAAAACACAACAACTTCAGGAACGCCAACGCTATCAGGTGAAAAAAATTTTTCGATTTCAGCTGAAAATCAGAATGGAAAAAATTCTTCACGCTCCTTCGGTTTTCTCTGAACCATGGTACAATCAACGTCCAAGAGAAAAAGTGAAGTAGTTGATGACGAAAATACAACACTCGAATTATTTATTTATTTATTTATTTATTTACCAATTAGGAATACAAACAGGTGAACTAACACCCAAAAACTGTATTCATTACTTCTTAATTTATTTCTAAATTTACAACAAAAATTGATATAATAATTACAATGAAGAGTCACAATTGAAGATTAAGTGAAGATATTAATGGAATATTGAGAATTGGCGGAAGAGACCAGAATTGGTGTTCGATAAGATGACCGTCAGATTCGGGTTTTAAAGGGTCGTGGAAGACAAGCTAGATTTCGAGCAGCAGGACAAATTCCGAAATACCAAGGGCACAGTGTGATGTTTTGGGGTGGCATTGTACTGGAAAGCAAGACATAATTGATTTCGTTTCCTGCAAGTGTAACGGCTAAAATTTACGTGGACCTAGTGCTGGATCCCATAGTGAGACTCTGAAGAGGCGCCCAAGGTCAGAAATTGTCTTTTATGTAAGAAAACGCTCCTCCGCATACCAGTAATTTAGCGCGACATTATCTTGAAACAGAGGAAATCGAAAGATTTTTACTCGCCAGCTTGATTTCCAGACCCAAATCCTATTGAACATTTATGTGTTAATCTCGAAAGGAAAATTATATCGCGCCATGATAATTCAAGAATCCCACAACAGCTCATCCAAGCCGCCACAGAGGAGTGGCAGAATATCACCCCAGAGGAGGTCGAGAACCTAATCCAAAGCATGCCTAGACGGATTCAGAATTGAATCAGGGCAAGAGGAGGGAATACAAGCTACTGGCATCGAGAAAAAACACTTACTCCGTGAGAAAATAATTTTCAATTATTTTACTACATGCGAAGAGACTCTCCTATTTTCTTTCACTTGTTTCTTTCCTAAAATAAACCTTAACCCTAGATCACTAACCATATTTCACCACGCTTATTACTAACCTTCGTCGCATAAAAGAGAGGCTTCTAAAGGTTTATGGAATAAAATATTTATATGTGTTTTATTATGTCTTATTCATTTCAATAATCATTTGTTTACATGTTTTTGTTTACAAAATTACATTCTAATCACTTTGACACTCTTTCAATTGAGATCAGACTTTTTACTCATTCGAAAATTTTGTTCTTTAAAATGCTTAAATCTTATGAACTAGAAAAACAAAGACTTTAAGAAAATATCAAAATTAAGTAATAAAACCAACGGAAGAAAGAAACATTTAAGACTTTGAGAAAATATTAAAATTGAGTAATAAAATCAACGAAAGAAAGGAACATTTTAGAAAAAACTATTCATTTATACAATTGTGACAAATGTCAAGTCTTTTTTCGACGACTCATGGTGGCTGGACTGAACTTTATTGATCCAAGGTTAATTTATTTCTTTTTTCAATTGAAATATCTCAAAAAGGATCAATTCTAACAATTCGAAATTTCCGATATCCGAAAAATAATATTCAAAACGTCGGGTGTCTCCATATAAATTTGATTGTGTGTATTATGAAAAGTAACCATTTGATATCTAAACCCACCCGAAAAATTTTCCCTTTTCATCCCTGATGATTGTCATTATTATCGATGAAATACACCAATAGTGCTCCCGAAAAGACAGATAATGGAATAACTATTATATTCAATATAAGCATAACATATCATAGAAAAACTCAGTCGGTCTGCCCTTTTCAACAAAGTCCATTCCTGCCACAGTTTCTCGTTATCCCGAAATTCTGGTACGTCCAACTGAATGATGAAAACTGAATTTGAATTAATTCGTAATGTTTATTTTATTTTTATGTGCCTCGACTCATTTTCTTCAAATAACACGGTGGTGTTTATTATGTGCTTCAAATAATATTTGGCTTGCTTCTGGTAGCCATTTTGCAATTGAAATCAGTCTTGTACTCAGATGTTTTTAAACTGAAGGTGACTTAATTTACAGTATTTACAGTAAGTAAAAATCTTTGATTTTCAATTGAATACATACCATTCAGTTTTGTTTGATATGCTAAATTATGCTCCATAAATGACGACTATTCCGCAGAGTGAAATCTTCCAATATCTCTTGATCAATCGACTGTAATTTCTCACTTATGGAACAAAGCTACTGATTTTTCGATAAGATTTCCCCTCTGCTTTCGTAGAAGATATTAATTTTTACAAGCTTAAAATTGCATCCACTTTACAGGATGTTGCATTTCTAAGGTTCATATCACATCTGTGTTATTTTTTAATGATGGTACCATATATATTACTAACACTGAAATAAGATGAGTTCCTTAAGAACTGATTCTAACTAGATTAAGTTGATTCAGAACTTCGTTTCCGGAAATTTTGACACTTTTTCAAACTCTTCCTGTACTTGAAAGCACTACCTGAAAGATTTTATTGAGGCATTGAAATAAATTCAAGAACTGAATTTTCAAAAAGCAATTAGAAATTGCACAACCTGGCACACCCGGTATCCAATGAACGATTCAGGGGAATACTTTTGATACCCATTTCCTGCAGGTTTTAAGATAACATTGATTTTTAATTTTTTTAACAAATTTAATGATGAAAAAAAACTTTGATCAAACTGTTCACTGCGATCAGTAATCCTTCAAAAAATAGCATGACAAGAAAATTTTTTTTCTTGGAGCTTGCTCTGTATCCATTGTAAAATATCTTGATGTTCCAAATCTCTAATCCATTTACAGAAGTCCAATAAATCAGACTTTGGGTCAAACTTCACATAAATTACCAACAATAAAAAATCACATTTTTCTCTATAGTTCTTGTTCGACAATATTTTTAGTTGATAATATTTTCCGGCATATCCATTTAGATTTCATCTTTTTTATATTCTGAACACCTGTAATATTTTTTCATTAGATGTGTGCTTTTTCTTTGTTCTGTATTGAAATTTTCATTAATTGATCATGAAATTAAAACAATCGATTATACATGTCATTAAGTGTTCTATTCTTAATTTACTACTGAAAATGTAATCTTTCACATTATTTTGGGTAGAGTAAAATCCCATGTAATATTTCATCAAAGTCTTCTCTTATCATTGCAATTTTCAATATTGAAAGTCAATCTTCGGAACCTTATGAAAGTCATCCAGAGTTGTTTATTAAATACAGGTTGCACTACTGAAATAATAAAAATATTGACGTTTCAAGGATACCAAATTTTGACATTTGGAAATATACATTCCTTATTGATTTAACTAATAATTTTTTATGAAAACTCCATTCGTCAATGATGTCAATGATACATGATGAGTTCGAAAATATTTAAAAATTTCGCAAAATTTCGATAAAACATGGAATACTTGAATCTAGAAGTTGTTAGTTCTAAAGAATCAAATAGTTGAGAAAATACACAAGGTTTGAGTTTCGTGTATTATCCCGTTTTCTGAAACTAATAGGAAATTAAAATGTTAAAATATCATTCATACTTAAGAAACAAAAAAGCGGGGACAAATAGGAACTAGGCTGTTCGTTAGTTATTGGTAGATAATGTTTGTGAGCTGATAGAATTTCTACAAATTCTAATACATCAAATAGCTTGCTTTTGTTACCTTAATTAAAGTTAGAGTTTTGTGAAATCTAAGAGATGATTTTCATCGATACAATACTCTGAAAAACCAGTTGTTAATTTATTATCAACTATAGATTTTTCATGTCGACTTCAATATTCATAGAACGATTAGTCTGACCTATATAAAGTACTGGACAATTCATTACAATATAATTTGTGTACACCGCTTTTCTCATCTGTATCAAGTCGATCTTTGTTATTGACCAAGTTTTTCTTTATTTCAATAAATTAACGATTGGTTTTTCAGAGAATTGTATGAACGAAAACATTTCTTTGATTTTATAAAACCCAAATTCTACATTCAGTTAATAGTCGACAATATTTTAGTCTTTGGTGACTCATCATGTAGACACTTGTAAATGTCAAGAAGAAAAAAGCTAAGAACAATGATCAGTTTTTCTATCTATCTTACTTATATCTGTCATGAACGGAGTATTAGATGAGGTTTAGAAAGAAATATGTATTGAAATATTCTTCTCTGATTCATCAGGAATTTACATTCTGTCACAAAGAATAGAAATGTGTTGAAATTCCTCATATACAATTATCGGGTTCTTCACAAACATGATGAAATTTGCTGCAAATAAATATTGATGAACAGCGTAATTTTAAATTTTATTTCACAATTCAACGAGCTAGTGCTTACAAGCTTAGATTACAGGATAGTTTTTCATTACATAATGCTCTACGTTATCATCACTTTAAAAAAACAGTAGAGAAATGCTGTGCGGGTAAAATTGAAACATGATTTACAGAATTGTGAAATACAAAAATCTGAGATCAAGATAATAATATTATTATTAACGCAGATAAGCAATATTTAGAAGAGAACGATGCCATTTTCACAAATAAAGTCATGCCGTACCCTTGTTTCACTTGAAGAGAAAAAGAAGCATCAGAAATTTTCGATTCTTTGAGATTAAATCATGATTTAATTTTCCAGAACATTTATCATTTCTGGAGAAATATCGACGAACTGAATAACAGGTTGCTTACGATCACAATGTGTGAGTTAACTATGGGCTATCTCTATTTTAACATTTCTTACACAAAAAGATGTCTCAAGAAACACTCAAAGAAAGTGACATAGTAGATATGTTGGAATCCAAAGCTGAAAACTTTTCGGAGGAACACTTTGGTGAATTAGATACTGTTTCTTAGTAGTCATTCTGACATAAGTTATTTAATCGCAACATTGAAATGTACGCTCGTTCTTTTAGATTAATAAAGCCTTGTTAAAGGTCAATTTGTCAATTCTATCACAATTTATTGAACTAAAAACTCAATTCACCAAAAGATAGAAAATCTTCTGGCTCCTGAAAGACTTGATATCGTACAGAAGATTCCTCAAATTCGCATTCGAGAAATCAGACTCTGAAAAGTTGAAGCTCCTGTTCATCTATATCATCAAGAATTTATCAATATGTAAACGAATCTCACTCTTACCACGAAGCCGTCTCTATTCTAAAAATTTTATATGTGAAAACTTATTTGTGAAGTTCATAGTCGTCATAAACTTGCCACACATTATCAGCAACCTGATGAGACAATGGATCTACAAGCTCTGAAGATTTTAGCTAGAGACTGCATGTTCAAAGCTGTTACAGCTGAGAACCATCGAGATAATTTTTTGAGGGATGTCTTCATACGTGGATTATCAACTCCGCACATTAGACAGAGGCTTCTTGAAAATTATTCTTTGAATTTGAGTGATGCTTACGAATCGGCTAGATCTTTAGAATTGGCTCAGCAGCAGGCACTATCTTATAATCAAACTCTCACTGTGAACGCAGTATCATCAACCTCTACAAGACCTTGTTAATCACATGAAAAAATAAGATCTTCAAAAGAGACATGTGTCTACTGCGGTTATGATCTACATGTTAGAAATATATGTCCTACACGTAATGCAATTTGTAATCTTTGCAATAAGAAGGGACATTATGCAAAAGTTCGCAGATCCCGGAAACCTCATGATAACTCAACACAGTATGCCACAGTTAATACAATCACCACTAATTATAACACATCTGCCCCATCAAGTCTGTCAAAACCTTTAACTTGATACTGATACCTTTATATTGATACTGAAAGTTCCTGCAGTTTCATTAGCGATTGCGGTGTAGGAAAATTGGGCCTAACTAAATTTCTATCAAGAGTGCAAGTTTCAATGGCATCCACGTCTCTTCGTTCTACTACTGCTGGCCAGTGTTTTGTAAATCTGACTATCTATGAACACTAATATAACCAAGTTCGCCTTTGCGTTCTTCCAAACCATTGTTCGGATGTAATATTGGTCATGATGTAATGAAGATTCATGAAAGTGTTGAAGTATTTAGAGGCTCCAGAAATTCATTGTATATTTCCGAGATATCTGCAGCTTAGCTAACTTAAGTCCAGATGCTCTTTTTAAAAATCTCTCTCCCGACTGTAAGCCAATTGCTATAAAATCCCGAAGACTAACAGATAGTGACGCGAAATTTATAGAAGTGGAGATTGAACGACTACTATCTGAAGATATTATTGAAAAAAGTAATTCACCTTGAAGGGCCCAAGTACTGATAACTCTTCGACAAATCAAAAAAACGAATGGTCATTGATTACTTGAGAACAATCAATAGATTATCACACAATTAGATGCTTATCCGCCACCACTATAGAAGAGATAATCAATAAAGTAGCGAATTATGAAGTTTTCAGTACTATTGATTTCAAAAGTGCTTAGCACCAGTTTCCCATTAAAGAAGAGGACAAACTCTATACCACATTCGAAGCATGTGGTAAACTGTATCGATTCCGAAGAATTCCATTTGGTGTGACTAACGGTGTAGCAGTTTTCAAAGAGAAATTGATAGTATAATACAAAGTGAGGGGCTCGTAGATACTTACTTCTATTTAGATTATGTAACTATATGTGGAAGAGATCAAGAGGAGCCTGATAAAAATTTCAAGCGTTTCATGGAAGCTGCCAGCAAGTACAATTCAACTCTAATTAATGAAAAAGTTCTTTCCCAATGCGATCAATCAACTCGTTAGGCTATTCCGTTTCAAATAAGACTATAAGACCAGATCCAGAGAGGCTTGAGCCTTTACGGGAGCTGCCTCCTCCAGGTAATGCAGTATCTCTCAAAAGAGCTGTAGGTATGTTCGCACAAATTTCAGCTATTATTCCAAGTTTTTCTCAGAAGATAGCGATAATCTCAGGCACTTCCTTTCCTCTCTCAGTAGAAGCACTTGAAACTTTTGATGCACTAAAGCAAGACATAGAGAATGCTGCATTTGCTCCTATCAATGAGGATATCATATTCACGGTCGAAACAGATGCATCTGAAAATGCTATAGGTGCAACTTTCTCTCAATTAGATAGGTCTGTGGCATTTCTTTCAAGAACGCTATTTGGATCTGAATGTCGACACTCATCTGTAGAGAAGGGAGCATATGCTATAGTTGAAGCTACACGCAAATGGCGCCATTACTTATGGACCGCCACTTTCGTCTCATCACTGATCAGAGATCTGTCGCATTTATGTTTGACGGCAAAAGCTCTAATAAGATTGAAAACGAGAAAATTTTGCGGTAAAAGTTAGAATTATCATGTTATTTCCTCTTTGAAGAATATATTTTCGCTGTTCGGAACTCCAGCTTACATTCACTCGGCTAGGGGAACTTCATTCATGTCCCACGAACTCAAAACTTTTCTTAATTCGAATGGTATTGCAAGTAGTAGAACAACACTCTGCAACCCTCAAGGAAACGGACAGGTTGAAAGCTATAATGGCATAAAATTGAAGACTATAGAGCGTGCACTCAAGTCAAAAGGAAAACAAATAAAGAATTGGGAAACTGTAGTATTTGATGCTCACTCAATCAGATCCCTATTATGTACTGCAACAAATGAGACTCCTCATGAATTCCTAGACGATCTAGTAATGGTCAGTTAGCATCTTCCTGGTTACTTGAACCTGGCCCTGTTTAGTTACGATACCCAGTTAGAAATTCGAAATTTGATTCGTTTGTAAAGGAAGTAACGCTCTTAGAAGGAAATGCTGAATACGCTCACATCAAACATCCAGACGGAAAAGAATCTACTGTTTCAACTCAGCATCTTGCTCCAATGCAAAAAGATAAAAAGGAGACTCTCTCAGATTCAACTATGACAGATGCAGATTTATCTGAACCCCAAAATAAGATTACAAGTCGAAAAAATGATGGAACAATTTTAGATGGTACTATCAGTGAATACGTTGAGGGCAGTAGGACCTATTTAATTAATCAAACTACTGATCCAAGAAATTCTCCATTCATCCGACGAAGTTGTAGGTCTCGAAGAACTCCTGCTTATTTTGGAGATGATAAACACCATTAGTTCAAGGATGGGGTGAATGTGGTGAATTAGATATTGCTTCTTAATTGTCCTTCTGACATAAGTTATTTAATCGCTACATTTAAATGTACGCCCGTTATTTTAGTTTAATAAAGCCTTGTTGAAGGTCAATTTGTCAATCACAAACACAAATAAAGAAAGGCGATTTAATGCGTTGGAACTGCTACCTGTGAAAATATATTTCTTGAGTAAAATAAAAATTTCAATATAAAGGTGGTAGATCTATTTGCGATCTATAACGAGTGGTGGAACTTTCACTTTAAGAAGTGTGCGTGCTTTTCGATAAGAACTTCAAATGAGTTGACATTGAAAAAGGAGAAAACAGTTGCTGCGTAACCACCAGTTCTTTGACATTTCTCCGACGATCCATCACTGAGTAATACCATTGTGATCACTTCTGTCACGCGGTTTATGTAATCCAATCGTAACTCCTTTTCCATTGGAATGGCACATCTGTCATCAGCATTTCTTCCAAATATGTTATTCCTTGATGTTTCGCGACTGCCTGCATCACCTTTTCTCAAGTTCCAAAGTTTTGGAGAATTTAAAAAGAGTAGCGACATTGCATCAGCAACTTAGTATTACACATTAACACTTATGTTGGTGGAATAATTAACCACGGAAATTAGAAGCGTTTTAGAAACAACATTTTAGCATAAACAAACATTGACGTATGCAAGAATGCTTCAAGAATGTTCATGACCCAGTCAATGATAACAATTGTAATAACATACCAATGATAAAAAATACAGAGAAACAGCCATGAGTATTGAAGATATCGAAACTGTAAATGAATCAAATGAAACTAACATTATCATTCGTTCAAAACGTCCTGCCCACCATTCCCTAGATATTCTCGAAAAACCGTATTTCTCGACCTTTGACCCCGCGAGATTCATGACACGGTTGGTGAATCGATTAGTGCTTTTCACATAGTCTTTACAACATTAATGCCAAGCTCTGAGTTTTCAGCCGCTGGCTAATTTTCCGGGGTTGTATGTCTAATTTTCCTGGATTATTATCAATCTATATAATGTCTGTCCAATTGTGCAAAATTAATCTGCGTCAGACTATTATTTTGTCGGAATAAAGTTTGCACCTTTCATTTCCAGTGATTTCAGTAGGTGTTTGTTTGTTATATTCCTGTCTGTTGGGAATGAAGTCGAATTATTGCAACGAATTCAGATAAATAATCTTCATAATACAGAGAGCGGACTTTATATGGAATTCAGTAAAACTTCAGGCAATTTTTTATGAAACTTCACAACAAACGTCGATTTTTATTTTTAGTAAGTCATGTTCTGCATGTAACTTTGCTTCTCCTGGGTGATAAAATAGAAGGGAACAACGACCAAGTATTTTTTGAAAAGACATGTCATTTACACACTTCTTGGGAAAGGTCTCTTCATTAATGAACTTTTCGTTTTCAACATTATAATATGAGTTCATGTTATAAACATTAATTAGAAGAAATTTTTCCATTACTATTATCGATATGTGGGACCTCCTTTTGTGTGTGTGTGTGTGTGGGTGCTACAGAATAATAAGTTTAGAAATTGGAGGGTGCTTTTTGATAGTTTATTTCTCTACAGAATCATTAACAATTATTTCGATTTTCCGTTAATGAACTTTATAAGTTTCAATGTTCCACGTTACCAAAACAGACAGAAGGTACTCTTTTATGTACCGAAAGTACGAACGTCATTGCGGAGGGTTCGGTATTCTTGAGAACAATGCATTTTTAAAATTGGCATCTTGATGAAATGGATATGTTCAACATTAATCTTGCGGGATTTAGGAGAAAAGTAAGTAAGAAAATATTCATTTGATGAGTCTTTCTGATATTTTATGAGTCATTGTCTATCCTTGGTACAACTTTTGATTTGATTCAATTCTTCAGTTTTATTAATAGCTATATTGAAATTTTTTTGTCATTGGTCACGCATACTGTTCAGTTTTTATACTGATGATTTTTAATGTTAGTGATTTTAAAGTTAGTGAGACAACATGACTGACGAGATTACACGAAGAGTGTCCCTTTCGTGGGCGGCATTTGGCAAATTAAAACATGTCCTGACATCAAACATACCTCACAACCTCAAGAAAAACCTCTACAACCAATGCATTCTTCCTGTGCTTACATATGGAGCCGAAACAAGGTGTCTCACTAAGAAGTTGGCCCAAAAATTGAGGAAAACCCAAAGAGCCCACGAGAGAATAATATTAAATATTAAACTATCAGATCGCATAAGAAATACTTGGATAAGAGAACAAACCAAGCTGACAGATGTCATGGAGAGGGCAGCTCAACTAAAGTGGTCATGGGCAGGTCACGTAGCTCGAAGAAATGACAATCGGTGGACCAAGAGGCTCATGGAATGGAGGCCAAGAGTGGGGCATAGGAGTATCGGCAGGCCAAACACAAGGTGGAGAGACGATATTAAAAAATCAGCGGGTCTTCTTTGGATGGGAGAAGCTATTAGCAGAAAGAAATGGTTCAATATGGGAAAAGCCTACATCCAGCAGTGGATTGAAATAGGCAGATCGTGATCGTGAACCCCTGTAATAGGGAGGTCCTGTTTCCTGTACGAAACTTATCACGCCTTTCCCGCAGATGCCCAAGGTAATTTTTGTAAGCTTCACTTACGAACACATTTGAAAGGTATTCTATAAATGTATCTTCCTCGTAGATGAAACAAAAATGATTTGAGTCATTCACACAAACTCTTCTTGATGATGCCATATCAAATTATAGCAAAATAAATCAATATTTTGTTAATTATCAGCAAATTATTACGGTAATCAAGTGTTTTCTCAATGAAAGCTATAACTCGTAAACAAGAGTCATTAGGAAACAAATGAGGATATATTTAGAATCAGCGACGTTAGATTGGTAAATACCAAGTGACATGTCATTAATCAGACGAGAAGTGAAATTTTGTTGTCCAGTGTAATATATGAGAATTTATGAACCAAATACCAAATCAAACTTCAATCATTTCAAATTGAAATGATGTATTTCTACACCCATAGTAAATAGATAAAATCTACATTCAAACAAAGAAATGAATTATTTTATTTCATGAAGATTTTTCTTTGTATTTCACTGTATTCGTTTATAATATCTAACTTGTGTGATAGTTTCTCAAATATTCTAGAATTCTAATTCGCCTCAAACTCGTATATAAAGAACCGGAATCATAAAAGCTAAGCGGCGTGATTGTGAGATTCGCTCGTTGCACTACTCGTAGAGTAGGTACCAATCAATTTCTTTAATAAAAGCTAGGATAGTGAAGTGTGCAGATTGAAATTCCTTTGTGTCAGAGATAATGAGATCATTGAGACAAAGGAATGGAGTCATAACGGAATATCCGTCTTTTCATATACAGGGTGATTCAGGTATGAAGTATTCAACTTTTACAGCTGACTCGTTATCGAGTAATGTGAAAACCATTTCCTGTAACATCTGTCTGAGAGCGTTTCTTTCTCAAAATGCTGGATATCGAAGTGTTGGTTTCTTTCCCTTTCTTGTTGATAGCTCATGCAGTTCTCAAGGGATCCAGCTTTAATTTGCAGTAAAGATATCTTTTCACTCATCAACTTATATGATCTGTCCAATAGTTCTGAAAATGAACATTGGTATATTCTTTCTAGGATAATATATCATTTGATTCCATCAAAATCATAGTGTGGTCTGGCACCGGTGTCTGTGAAAAATCTATTGGAATTTTCAGATTGAACTACCATGTCACTTTAACACACGTAGAAATATGTGACATTCTCCGATGTGTACAGGAAAACCTACACAGGAACTATAGAGACGCTCATCTTTATATGTTCTGAAAGCCAGAACGCCCTTGGATATATGAAAAATACGAAGGTCACATCCAAACTAGTTGACGAATGCATAGCAGCACTTCGACATCTCAGTGCTACAAACCGACTTACTCTGATTTGGTGCCAGGCCTATAAGAGCATCGAAGGAAACGATATAGTGGCTAGCCTTGCCAAAAAGGCAACAGCTGTTAGGCTGATGGAACCAATTCTGACCATCCCATGGAGCCACGTGCTCTATTTTCCTCAAAACTGTAACACCACGGAAGCCCTGAACTATTGGGTAAGCATCTCGGGACTGAGACAGTCAGAAAGGCTCATAAAAGGGCCCCAATCAAAGCAGAGGGTATATCAACTATTGTCCCTCGATAAGAAGTCTGTTGCGGTGGTAGTTTACTATTGCCTAGTGACGGGACACCAACTCAAGAAACACTTACACGTCATGGGACTATCGGAAACTACACAGTGCTGTTGTTATAAAGAAAATTATGAAATAACCGAACATACTCTTCGAATGTCCCGTTTATAAGGTGACCAGACCGAACACCTTGGGCGCTGAAACACCCAGCGCTCGGATGATCCAGAAGGCCTGCTACAACAGTCTTGCGAGCTTTTGCAAGACACATAACAAAATGATACAACACGGCAAGCCCAATGGGCAAAACGGCCTGAGTGGTGCCCATAAAGGCGCCGTGCAAGATGAAGAAGATGGGCAGTGTAGGAAAGTTATTATATAAATACAAAACAAAAGTTTTACAACAAACTTTATAACGTTTAAGTGAAATCGCACCTTATCTTATGTTCATCATCAAGGTTGATTGAAACGCTTGGAGTTTCTTGATCAGCGAAGAAAGTCATCACGTCAAAATATCACTCAAATTCGTATATCTCCTTTGCTCGTGCCCCTGATATTTTTGAATCCATAAGTTCTTCTGATTCCTTCCTGAAGTTGGTTTGAGGAAGTTGATCGCTTTGGGGTAGCAGTAGTTTAGCAATCGTCCAATCGCGTGAGCAATGTTTATTGTTAATTCATCATTTATTTTCAAAGTTAATGTAGACACAGTATCAACCATTATGCATCTTAGAATGAATTTAATCTCTTCTTTTTTGGCTTGCGACATCTTTCGATTATTCTCAACGGCACTTCTATCGGTTTTCATTTCAAACAAAGAAGAAGAAGCACAACAACGCAGACGAACAAACACTTGTGATCACAAATTGAAAAAACATCTACCGTGTTTTGAGAATGACTGACGTTTTACTGCGCAATATCTGCCATATTGCGCAGTAAAATGTCAGTCATACACCCTTCACTCGTTTCAATAATACTGACACCACCTTAATATATTGACGGACCATCAATAAAAAACCGAAATGATTTTGTTTTCTTCCATATTATTGACGTCAATATTATTGTTTCAATATATTGATCAATATCGATATTGGCTCAATGCTATTAATCGTGTAAGGTACCCTTTAGAACCATCTCATCTTATGATGGAGTGCTGATTATTAATGACGTACTCCCTTTCATTCATTGTTTTCATAGTTTTTTCGCTTCAGTTGTTGTTCTCTACTTGCAATTCTCTGACATAGTTCCGGAAATTGCCTGGGAAATACATAAAAGTTTGTAAATATTTTCATGTTTGTGCTGAAAGACGTTTATTATCAAAGAATATCTTCTTTATATTCATACCTTCATTGTTATCTGCTCAAAATAGTATTCATTGAGCATTCTCATGCAAATTCGAGCCTTTGAAAATTGGTATGAACATATGCTTCCAGACTGAAAAGTTATTGATGAAATTTTCAACCATGTCATTTTCTCGATGTGGCCGTTTTCAGACGGTGAATGTATTTGCTGGAACCAAATTATACGGAATATGTTTGATAATAACATTAGGTGGTTAGCATGAGGGATTTCAGCGAGTCATCCACCCGCATTGCTGTCTGGATTCCTCGATATGACCGTTGCCTGACAATATGAAATATATTTGGTAATGGAATGAGACGGTTAGAATGAAGGATTTCAGCATGTCGTTCACCGCAATTGTAATATGACATGAACAAGAAAATATGTCTTTTATTTCTCAATTATTATCTTTTCGATAAGTTTTGATTATCGATGATGTATCGTAGATAATCGTTTCTGGTGAATTATCTATGAAGAGTGAAGATATTCTGGCCTCCATATACAGTGTGATCCACTTTCACAACCAGACTTCAACATATAAAGAACGGTAGAACGATAGAGAGCTTCGTTTCGAGTTACAGGATGTTTCAAAAAAATGTTTCTTTCAACTAATAAATTTTGTAATTTTTGAGATATTTGCTCCAAACTTTAAATAAGTATAAGTCTTCATTGCAGTCCTACATAATTTGGTATTCTATATCGTTATGCAGAACTACAGAATGATACTTTTTTTTATAATCTATAATGATCACATGTGTGGACGGACGTGTCTCGCGTATGTTCCTGCTTCTTCATTGAAATTACCTCATTCAAACTTTGTTAAAAATTTCAAAATCGTGAGATTAATTTGTGTTGAAGTTTTCTTTCGATTTTGTATTTTTGTCGAGTGAAATGCGATCGTAAATTCTTGCAAAACTGGATTCAATCAATTGACGTTCACATCTAATATTCTGATAAGTGTAATAGGGCACCTGTTGTGCGTAAAACTCCGAGGTGAACTTTGTTGTTGTGTCAATGGCGAAGACGGAAAGTTCGATATGTCCTGTGCCGGGTGCAATGCAGCATTTAAGGAGGAGTGCCTATTAGAATGTGATGAGTGTCATGAAAATCTTTGCTCATCCTGTGCAGACATAACAGCATCTGAAGTGAAAGTCCTTCAGCTGAAGACCAAACGAACTCTACGATTCCTATGCGGAAAATGTGTAACGAAATCGGATGATGTTTCAGTTGTCAAAGGAAAAATAGAAAAGCTGGAGAATATTGTAGCTAGATTGTGCCAGAAACATGATTCTTTAATTGATTCAAAAGCTGAGAATATTAAGTCTGTTTCCTCAATCGATTATAAAGATGACCCTATTGAAGAAATGATGGATCGCCAAGCCAGGACTTCCAACATAATGATTTATAATATTAATGAATCTAAAATAAGATTGATACAAGAAAAAAATTATGAAGATTCGAAAATTGCCAAAGATATTCTGAAAGATTTGGATTTGGATAATGATGCTATCTCTTGGCAGGGCCCGACCTATACGGATGACTTTGTCATCGCCCGAAATAGCTAAGAAAATTCTGGAAAACAGAAACTTTATCAAGACTCCAGGTATAAGTATTTCTGGAGATCAAACCAGTGCTCAAAGAAAATACTTCAGAAAAATTGAAAATGATCTTCAGAATATGATCAATGGTGGAGACTTGAATAAAAATATAAAATTCATTAATGGAAGACCGTGCATTGTTGAAAAAGAAGTATCAGGTCGTCAAAAAAACTGATACATTTAATGTCGATGTTGTTAATGTGAAGGCGCAAAGTATTATTCGTAATTATGATCGGGTTTACCAAAGTCTGATATGTTTCAATCCGAAGATTATTCTTTTAAGTGAAACAAAAACTACAGCTGATATTGGGGATGGAGAGTTCAAATTTGAAAATTATGAGTGTATAAGATGTGACTCATCAAGTCGTCATACAGGTGGTGGAGTTTAAATATGCTAAAATCAAAATTTTTGATTTCAAAAACAACTATTGGTGTGCGGTGGTTGAAGTGAATCTGTTGTCGTCTACCTGGATTATTGGCTGTGCGATGAGTCACCGTCCAGCTCAGATGTTCTTAGAAGATTTCGAGACTTTTTGCGATGATGTAGTTGCTAGAAATAGTAGGTTTATTGTTGTTGGTGACTTTAATTTGGATTTTCTCGGTGAAAAATTTTATGTCTTAAAAGTGTAAGATCTATTTTCTTCTTACGGTATGAAGCAATTAGTTACTAGGCCTACAAGGGTGACTATCCTTTGGTGGATTATGTGGATTATAAAATATTTCATTGGCTAAACTCAGTGGTTTCGGTATTGGTGCCGTGGTTCAGGAATGGATTAGTAATTATTTGCAAGGTAGAAAGCAGAGAGTTAAGATTGGCGAAATCCTATCGGACGATGTTGATGTTGATATTGGTGTTCCACAAGGCAGTATGCTCGGTTCTCTCTCGTTCATTTTGTACCTGAATGATATTGGCTCATTTGTTGATTGTTAATTTATAAATTTGTTTGCTGATGATTATTTGTTGGCTTGTAGTGATGTTTCATTGGAAGATGCAGTAGGAAAAAGGAATTCAGTTTCGTCTTGTGTCACTGAATATTTAAAAGTCAATAGATTAACGCTTAACGTTCCGAAAACAAAGCACTCATTTTGTCAAGTTGGAATAAGCGCAGGAGAATTGATAATAACTCTGTAAGTTTGAAGATTGATGGCACTGAAATAGAAATTGTATTATAATATTTGGGTTATCAAGTCGATGATTGCTTGGGTTTTGATCCACATTTTCAATTCCTGCAAAATAAAATTTGTTAACAATTAAATTTTTCTTCTAGAATATCTAAGTGCCTAAGTCTCAATGCACGGATTACAGTATATAATACAATTCTTCAGCCTCACTATGACTAGTGCGCCTCAATCTCGCGTAGCTTCAATATTGGTCAACAGAATCGCCTTCAGAAACTTCAGAATCGTGGAATGAGAAGTTTCTTCGCTCACAGCACTGAACTGGATGAATGTTAATGAGAGGATATTTTACCTGACTATGATTTTTATATACAAGATTCTTAACAATATATCTCCCCTGTATTTTCGGAGGTTTGTAATTTTTCACGGGGATATTCATGACCATGCTACTAGACAGAAGAATGATTTGTACTTTGACAAAAAATTATATTGTTGTTTAATGAGCACTTTAGTATTTAGAGGCCTTTGTGAATTCAATAGACTTCCTAAGGATATAAGGCTATATAGTTCCTCATTGAGGGTTTCAAATGAAAACTACGCTCATTTATTAAAAGAGATGTGTGAAATGTGATTTTCCCATTTTGTGGTTTTTATATGTGGTTCTGACCTGTGTTTTTCTTACGTAATTCGACTTATTGCTAGTCATTTTGGATGAAGTATTATTAAACAATTATTATGTATGTTTTTGTTTGTTTGAAGGTTATTCAGTTTTTATGATTTTTTGTATCACTACATATTCCTACCAATCAATCAAATATCATATTTTATTCTCATTTATTTATAGGGTTTTTATATATTTATATTCGTTAATCATCTATTATTTTTCAACTTTCATGTTTGCTTTTGCATTTCATTTGTATATTAGGTGATTTCCTATTTGAAATAAACTTATTATTATTATTTATAATCGTGGACTTATGGACTATCTCGGCTGTTAGCTGGATATAATTTACCTTTCCCAGATTAATCAATCAAAGGAATAGGTTCGATTACAATATACTTGACATAAATTTCTTAACTATCCTACATGTATTAAGAATTACAGCTTTTTGCATTTCAATATAGGTATCCTTATGCAATTCCAATTGCTGAAGGCTATCATGCAAAGTTTTGGGTATCAACCCAGTCAATATCTATTTTATCGAGGTGCCACATCTACTTGATCTCAATAGCTTGGTCTGTGTGTTTGGACTTTTTCTCCTGAAACTTGTTCAGTACGTTGTTATTATTCGGTATGTCGACATCCACCAGCATTTCTGTTCTGGCTCTCTTATCATACACCACTATGTCCGGCCTATTATTCGTCACCATTCTGTCAGTGATAACAGGTATATCGTAGTATAATCTGATGAGTCATTTTCCGGTTGATACTTGTAATATGGCTGGAAGGTATTCAGAAGTCCGTACTTGTGTGCGAGTTTTTGATGGATAATGTTGCACACTTGATTATGCCTGTGAAGAAAGTCCGTATTGGCCAGTTGTTCGCAGCCGGACGTAATATGGTGAATAGTCTCTCATCTTACATGGCATTTTCTGCACTTAACTGTTTGTAATTTTACGTCCTTATAATAAATTTTTGTAGTTATTTGTAGTGATCACTTGGTCTCGAATGGCCATCAGGAATCCTCCTGTTTCCGCGAATGATTCTTCTTTCATCAACCATTTGTTGGAGGCTTCCTTATCGATGTGGGGTTGATTAATCTCATGGTGATGTCGTCCGTGCAATTACTTTCTTGACCATTGCTCTTGTTTTTCAGTATCTGATAGGAACGATAGATTCAGCAGTTCATCACTGGTAGCAAGATTCAGAGGTGTATATCCCTTATCAGCCAACGATACCACGCTATGGAGGTCAGAAGTAAGAGCTTTTGCAGAAAATAATTCTCTGAGATTTTTTTATCTGTTCGGTGTAAATTGACAAGATCTATTAATCCGCGTCCTCCTTCTTTTCGGTTCAAAGTTGATCTTATCACAGACGATTTTGGATGATGATTGTTGTACTTCGTCAGCATCGTTCGGGTCTGCCTTTGAATATCATTCAGTTCTGTCTTAGCCCATGTGATTATTCCAAATGAGTAAGACAACACTAAAATGGCGTAGGTGTTAATTTAAATGACTAGATTCCCCGAGATCTACATTGATTTCAGCACAGCCTTCAGACGCTGACTGTATTCTGAACGAATCTTATCCTTTGACTGTTTTTGGTCGAGCAATCTGGCTTGTTGGTATCCTAGATATTTGTACGTTTCGTCATCCATCATGCACTGTGTAATATCACAGTTTGGAAGTTGTGTTTCACCATTTATGACTTTCCCTTTTTGAATGTTCAAGGTCTTACATTTTTCAATTCCGAATTTCATAAGAACATCTGCCGAAAACTTACTGACAGTTTTCAGCAGATCATCCAATTGTTTCTTGTTCGAAGCATATAATTCGATGTCATCCATATATAGTAGGTGGGAGATTCTATGAAAGTTCCTATCTGTTTTTATCATAAATCCGTATCATGTTCTATTGAGCATGGGGACAATGGGTTCATAGCTAAACAGAACCATAGTGGACTCAAAGAGTCTCCTTGAGAAATTCCAAGATGTATGGGTATCTCGTCGGTTTTAATTGACTTATTGTTCATGTTGACCTGCAGAGACGTGCGCCAGTGTGTTATTGTTGTCTTCAAGAATTCTACCAGGGCTGGATGAATTTTGTATATCCGCAATAGTTCGACAAGCCAAGAATGGGCGGTACTATCGAATACCTTCAGATAATCGAGAAAAGCTGAATGAACATTCCGATGCCCTACGTGTGCCTGTTCCAATATCACAGAATCGATGATGAGTTGTTCCTTGCACCCGTGGTGTATCTTTCTGCATTCTTTCTATTCCTCAGCTAATATATTGTTGTTGTCAAGGTGTTGGTATATTCGATTGGATATGCATGAGGTGAGTTTTTTGTAGAGTGTTGGTAGGCAAGTGATTGACCTATATTGAGACGGATTATGTGTTCTATCGCTCTTAGGTGGCATATATTTTAAGCCTTGTGTTAGGAAAGTGGGTGTTTTTCTGGGATGTTGAGGAACATACGTGAGCTGTTTCGCTAGAGCTCCATGGAGCTTATCAAACTTTTTGGACCAGAAATTGTGGATATTTTCTATACCTGTGGCCTTCCAATTGTTAGTCGCTCTAACTACTGTTGTGATTACTTCCTCCGTTATTCCTTCAAAGTCCATATGTTTGATATCAAAGCGTTGTTTTTCATTCTTAATGATCAATAATCGGTCAAGCACTGTGCGTCAGGTACTTCTATGTTATTGTTGGTCGCAGTTTTGTTATTTTCCTTATGAAAATTGGCAACGCTTTGGAGGAACCTTTGGTTTTGATGTTTCCTTTCAGTACACCGGATGTATCTTGAGAGCCTCTTTGCTTTTGCTTGGAGTTTCAGATTCAAAGTGTCCATATACACGTCGATATGTTGTTTGTGATCAGGGTATTTTGTGTTCGTACCAATTTTTCTATGAATTTTGCATATATGGGATTTCAAGCGCCTTGAGGGCTTTATGTTTCTCAGGAATTCTGTGAAGCGAACAGTATCAGCTCTAATATTGCCAATATTCTTCTCCAGTCGTTTTGGCCATGGTGGTTTTCTGACGCATTTTGGCTCAGATCGAATCAGGGTTGTGGAGACTTGTTGTTAGTGTAGTCGAAGAACAGCTACCGCACAGTAAATCAAAGTTTGAATTTTCTCCAAGGTGTTCTGGTCAGCGTTTTCTTCAAAATTATTATTATTATTATTAGATCATCTTCTGACGTTTTGAAATACGCCACTCTATGCCTCCACTTACATTCATGATTTCGGAATTTGTTAAGAAACTTATTCAATATAGAAAATCACTGCTAGAATTGCAACTTTACATAGTTTGATGGATAATTAACTGAGTACCTCCCCAATTCATAAATCAACAATAGGGCGATATTGATTATTGTTAAGATTGAACGAATGGAAATTCTTTAGCAGCGACTAGAGTATAGAGGAAGGTTTTTTTTGTAGCACTGTATTTGAATTCCGTAGCAGATGGTCTTGGAACGAAAAGACCATAGATAGTCGAACTAGTATGGCGTCTTCTGTTTGATGTACCCTTTGTTTTCATGGTTTTTCGGTGGCTCCGGTATATAGCCAATGTCAGTTCCTTGGAGGGCGCCAATACATATACACATCTTGATGTACTCCAACGGATTGGGATGAGTGGGTGGCAGTCTAGCCTGACGTTGTGAATCGGTGTGCAATAATGCAGGCTATTACTCCTACACATGACATCCGACCGGACTGTACTACTAGTGTTGGCCCTTTTTAACGATGATTATAAAGGGTGGTTCGGAATACCTTCAGGCGAGGATGATCAAAATCCTTCGGAAGGTGGAATATTGTTCCCTGAATAGAAGTCCTCAATAATAAAATAATAAATAATGCCAGATAGAAGGACCAACAAGGGGCGAAAAAAAATTTATAACGCAATTTTTGATCAATTCAACCATATTCCTAAACAAGCCTTGAATTAACATGAAAAAATCTTAGAGAGTTGAATAAATTCGTTCGAAGATGTTTTTTATCTGCAGAGTTCACTTGTAGGACTTTTAATAATAATAATAAAATATTTCGTCATCAAAAAAGAAAATGACATGTCAGGGATAACGATACTCACAGCAACAAAGATAATAAACATAAACAAATAACTACAAAACAGACTTCAAATAACGAATCCGATCAACATGATGAAACAGACTTAAACAACTTTGCCTGGTCACGGTTCTCATCAAATGTATATATGGTTTTCCTGAGAAGCAGTTTCTTCATTCTATATTCAAAAACCGGACCTGGAGAATTTTTCAAATTCTCTGGAATACAATTTTAAAACTTCACGCACTAGTAGTTGCTTCCAATTTGAGTTTTATTGAGACGGTGATGATCTACAGAGAAAAGGT
Organism: Cryptolaemus montrouzieri; assembly: GCA_013387265.2. Lineage (NCBI taxonomy): Eukaryota > Metazoa > Arthropoda > Insecta > Coleoptera > Coccinellidae > Cryptolaemus > Cryptolaemus montrouzieri. Next base: position 38,029,836 of record JABFTP020000103.1, read on the forward strand.
TCCTATTTCTCGTTTCATAGCAGTGAAAATCAGCATTAATATTAAATTCATTCTTGTTATTATGTATCTACTTGAGGCAAAAAAGAATGTAAATTGATGTTACTGTAAGTATTTTCAAGGTTTCAAAAAGTCCCCTGCAAGTTGTAGTTAGTGGACACCCACATATGCTTCTAACTGCCTCTTTCTGTTTGATGAATATTCTGCTCAACTCAGAGCTGTGACCCCACAGTAGTATCCCGTAAGTAGCCACTGAGTGGAAGTTGGAAAAGTAGGCAATTCTTGCAATTTACGATGAAGATGTTGATTTCATTCGCCTGATGGTGTAAATGACAGTAGCAAGTTTCTTACAGATGGTATTTATGTATTCTTGCCAAGAGAGATTACTCGTAATGAGAACGCCAAGTATATTGATTGGATCACTTTCCTCAGCAACAGTCTCAAACCTCATACTCTGGGTCTTGCTCGGATTAAGTTTGAGTCCATTTACGGAGAACCAACGTTCAGCATGCCTCAGAAATTGTTCAGATTTCTTATGGGTTTCTTCACTTGTGAAATCTATACTGATAATGCTAGTATCATCCGCATACAAGCAAGTTTTCGAGCTTGGCATATCACATGGTAGATCATTTACATATAGGACAAAGAAAACTGGACCCAGAATTGACCCCTGTGAGTATATTTATAGGTCTTTCTTGATATTGACAACCCTTCCAAGGAACGACTTGTGCTCGTCCCGCTAGATATGATTTGAATATGGATGGGGCGTTTCCTCGTACTCCGTAATATTCCAATTTCTGGAGTAGAAGTTCTCGTAAAACGCAGTCAAAAGCTTTTGAAATATCACAAGCCGAAAGTTCAGCTTGTTGACAGTGACCTATGGATTCAGTGATGGCCTCAGTAAGATCGACCAAAGCTGTTGTTGTTGATCTATTAGCTCTAAAGCCATACTGTATGTCACTGAGTACATTTTCTCTATCAAGGAATCCAACCAGTCGACGTTGCAATATTTCCTCAAAGACTTTCGATATTGATGGTAGAATCGACATGGGCTTGTAATTATTCGGATTATCCATATCCCCTTTATTGAATATGGAAACAACCCTGGCTAATTTCAAGTTTTTGGGACACACTCCCTTTTCCCGGCATTGGTTGATGATAGTGCATAAGGGTTTGCAGATAATAGGAAATATTCTCTTCAATAGAGCCACACCCAAATCATACACATCAGCCGTTTTTTTTTCATATTTTTCACAATAGCTGTCAGTTCAGCCCCTTGTGTTGGGTGATTGAATAAAGTTGAAATTGGTAGAATTAAACTGAACGTAATGAATTTTCCTGAATGGAATACCTTGGACGGAAGAAACGAGCTGCACATTCTGTTTAAAATATCGGAAATTGGTTAATGACACATAAAAAATTAATTTTTCATCTAAATTTATGCTATCGCCACCAGAGTAGCCCCTTGCGAAATGATACATTCACGCCAACGCAAGATCCAACCATCAAAACAATTTCGAACGCTTTTTCTGGAATCGACTTCAGTTCTAGCTGCGAATTCTTTTTATGTCTTCTATCGATTCACAACAGGTACCTCAAAATAGAAATTTGAGTTTTGGGAAAATAGAGTCGGCTGAGTCGTATCCGGTGAATACGTTGGTTGTTCGATGGCATTTGTTAAGCTTTGGTCAGAAATTAATTCACAATGATAGCCTTGTGATCCATAAATTTTCTTTCTACAAATCTGGCGTTTTTCGACGAATTTTCTCTCTCAAATGCCGCATAACGCTCAGATAATATTCTTTATGTACTGTAGCGTCTTTTTAGCAAAAAGATACACTACAACGTTTTCGATGGAGATCTGGGTCATGAGAGGTTGGGATGGTTTGTAATTGATCATTGAAAGGGCACCACCTACTTTAATGATAAAGTTGACCTAATCTTAAGTGGATAAAAAGGAATGCTCAAATCTCTTTTTATTTTCTCACTAGTCTGAATGAAAATACGAATAGTGTTGGTTTAATATTTCGAGAAGCTATATCAATACGCACACAAACAGGAAGGAATGAAATATAAACGTCACCAATTAACTAATACTTTAAAAACACTAAAACATATCCTCTAGCATAGGAGGTACACCGAACGGAAATGCAGAACGAGGATTTGTGGAAGCGAACGATTCAATTACATCTCCGAGCCATTCTATGATCTCAAAAAGTCTTGAGATCACACAAATAAAAACAGATGACTGCTACACGCACCATTAACAGAGAAATCACGTCGTCAACAACCAAGACTTGATAATGATGGATGCTATCCAAGCGAAATGTTGCCAAATGCAATAGACAAAACGCTCACGCCTAAGATAAATGGATGAAGTGTTAAAAAAATCTAAGAGGAAGAAGATAACTTGAATAGATGTTTGTTGCTATAATTTTAGTATCATTCATTATATTCTTCAAAATTGCTCTAATTTCACGACAACTAATTTCTAGTATGATGAAAACTTATGTGAATGATCCTGAATAAGAGACTCGGATTCAGCTGCTAACATTGGGGAGTTTAACAGGATTAAACAACGAAAGAAATTTTTGCTATGTTTTTACTAACAAAAAATAAATTAATTGATCATTTTAACTTCGATTTCGAACTCTCAATCATCATCGGACAGTATGAAGCTGAGTATAAATTTGGAAAAAAGAAATTGTGAGAATACAGTTCATGAACTACTGAAAGGGAGTTATTATTTGAATGCATACAAAATTTGTGATGTACATAAACCATTCTGGTCGTTCATCATCTTCGAGTTGTCATTAAGAAGGGATCCGAAAATTTAAACTGATACTTGGTTATTGAGATTTCTACTTTTTGGAGCAACGAGTAGGATTTTTAAATTATCAATACTAGATGAAGAGTGACAATTTTGTAAACAGAGCAATTTTGTTGCCAGTATCATAAAAAATCATTGAAAGAGAAATTAAGACCATTAAAACTAAATCTTACAACAACGGTTTTGATCGCATGCTAATTGAAAAAATGGCGAGACTATTACATATATCTATATGGTAGAGAGAACCAATGAGAAATTACAGAGATGGGTAGAATGTTTGGAACAGGTATTCACAGATGGAGATGAAAATCAGGAGCCAACGAATATTAAAGTCCGAAATGTTGAAGGCAAGGAAATGGAACAGAGGCAGAGTTATGTAAAATCATTGAAGAAATATGGACGCAAGAGAAAATGCCAATCAGATGAGGAGAAGCTTTGATATGTCCCTCACATAAGAAACGAGACATAACTGACTGCCAAAATTACAGAGCAATATCTTTATGATGATGCAGTGTACAAAATTGTGGCAGTAGCATAAAATAGGTTCAACAAAATGGTAGAAATAAATTGGGGAAGTATCAATGTGGATTCAAACAAAATCGTTTTTGTAGTACGACAGATTACAGACAGTAGTTTAGATCGAAATCTGTGCCATTACATCTTGTATTTATGATTTCAAATCAGCATATCATCCAGTGATAAGTGCAGAGGTATATAAAGCAATGAAAAAAATAAGAGTAAGAGAGAAACTAATAAGACTTGTGAAAATAACATTAAAAGAGACAGAGTATAAAGTATTAGCCCAAGGATCAGTATCAGAAAAGTTTAATGTAACACGAGGATTGAAGAATTGTCAATAATATTATCCAACATGAAGATATTAGGGTAACAAGGATAGCTACAGAACGGAATTATGTGTAGGCAAAGGACACAATTTATGCAAAATGCTAATGAAATAGTAATCTTGGCAAGAAATAAAGATCATTCAGAAGATCTTGGGATGAGGAAGGTTGAGGAATCTGCAAAAACTAGAGCTTTAAAAATTAATAAAAAGAAGACGAAATATATGGAAATGGATGTAGCCTTGGAGATATGGGAAAGAAATCTCTTGCGAAAGATATATGGCAGAAAAAAGGAAGGATATATGTGGATCAGAAGAGCAACCATTGAACTGATTGAGCTTTATGATCACCCAACAATTACCGAAATGGTAAGAGCACAGATGCTGAGACGGTTGGTGCATGCAGCTAGATTGTCAGAAAGTAGGCTAACAAAACGAGCTTTGAAGGAAGGTATTACTGGTGGATGAGGAAGAGGTCGGCCAAGAACAAGCTGGTTGGGTGCAGTGGAAGAGGACATGAGACAAGTTGGAATCAGAGACTTAACTAAAACTACACGATTATTATAAACACCTCAAAAAAGTCTAGGGAACACTTCTGAATATCGATATATCGTATCCAGAACGATCAATATGGATGATTCTTTTCAAGAAATGAACACCTGCATCAATTTCTCACCAAATTATGTAGAGTGCCGCAACAGAATTCAGTTTTTTTTTTATAAAAAACTAAAAATGCAGCAGATGCGACGCTGCTTTATAATTATTTCATGTATTCAATGTTTGAAATCAGTTACTTGGAACTTTGTTTCTATTGTAAACACAAATAAAAGATTCAAGTTTTGTGATTTGACCATGGTAATACGACATTTGACTAGAGAAGAGATGTTACGAACCGTTGGCATGCTCCAAGCTGGGAGCTCACAACGGGAAGTATCCAGGGTTCTGGGAAGTAGCCCAAGTGTCATAAACCGTTTATGGTCGCGTTTCAATGAAACAAGTAGCGTAGAAGAACGCCATACAGGTCGTTTCAGGATTACTACAGTCGCCCAAGACCGATTTTTGGTTTTACAAGCCAGAAGAGATCGTACTACCACAGCATCCCAATTATCTCAAGAGCTATCACGAGTTCATAATGTACACATTTCCCACTAAACTGTGAGAAATCGACTGCACGAAGGTCAACTCCACTCCAGACGTCCTTTAAGAGTTCCACAACTGACCCATGGAAATCGCGCTGCTCGTTTAGTTTGGTGCCAAGAACACGTAAACTGGGATCAAGAGAGGTAGGCCACAATTCTCTCCAGTGATGAATCTAGATTTAGTTATTATCCCGATTCGGGAAGAATTCGAATATGGAGGGAACCTGGAAAGCAAAACCGTCTCCAGCATGCTCGAGAAGTTGTTAGACAGGGAGGCAGATCAGTGATGTTTTGGGGAGGTATACGACTTGGTGACCTCGTTTTCATACAGAACAACCTCACGGGAAATTCTCACGCAAATGAAATAGTTTCAACTGTAGTGGTACCGTATCTCCAAACAATGGGTCAAAATCCACTCTTCCAACAAGATAATGCCCCTCCTCATCGTGCAAGAGTTGTCTTGAACGTTCTTGAAGAGAATGATATCGATCTTCCACCGCGGCCATCCTGCTCCCCAGATCTGAATCCCATCAAGTATGTGTGGGACACCCTAAAAAGGAATCTCCTGCGTCAAAACGTCTTCCATCATGAACAGGAGCTTCGATTAGCAGTTCAGGGGGCTTGGAATGACTTAGGCCAAAATGTAATAGACAGTTTAATATTGAGCATGCCGCGACGATGCCAAAGTGCCATTAATAACAGAGGTGGACCTTCTGGGTACTGAAAAATATAAGTGCTTCCATATCGTTTCGAAAATATTAGTTCAGGATTTTTTTTGTGTTTTACCAAATTTCGTCATTTTCAAATTTCAATTCTTTTTTATAATAGGTGCTTTGGAGAAATCAAATATTATTTTGTTTTCTTGAGAATACATTATATACAATACATCCTAACAAAAACCGAAAGATTTCTATAAATTATATAATTCATCAAATTCATATTTTAAAGACATTGGTAAGTGTTCCTAGACTTTTTGAGGTGTTTATTATTAAATATAAAGAAAATATATCCAAAATATGAATTCCTTCAACATATTTTGGACAGATAAGTGGAAATGTAGCGAATTATCTTTCTAAATTAAAATCTTAAATTGTTTTCAGACAAATGAATTGTCATCTCTCTCATTCAACGCTAAAAAGTCAGTCTAGAATTTTAATAAATCCGAACCTTATAAGTTATCTTGCTCAGACTGCAATAATTTCTACATAGGTCAAACTCGTTGTTCATCATTTGAGACAAAGAATATAGTCCAATCATTGAAATTGAACAACCAAATATGTAATTCCTATCCAAGTATTAATAATTTGAAAATCCCATACAATTTTTCGAAATGTAGAGAACTAAATTACCTAAAATCAGTTGAAATTTTCCAATCACTGTTCAATGACAATACACAGATAATGATTGAACAGACCGTTTTATGAAGATCCTGAATTCTTGACGTAGTCAAATAATAACTTCCTTTCAATAGTTTATGAACCGTAAACCTACTAGCTGGTTTTTCCAAATTCAATAAGACCCATTCATAAATGTCACGGCAATTTACATTCAGTTTCATACTGTCCGATGATGAACGAGATTTCAATACTACGGTAACTGTGACATATTAATTCATGCATTCTCTCTTTCCTTATGGAAATATTTCAATATTCCTAACATTTTGTGCACAGTGTATAGCTGGTAGAGGAAAAGAGGAAATTTGGGATAAGGATCTGTATCAAAGTTAATAAGATTCTTTGCATCTTCTAAATGGCTATTTTGTATGAGATCACTCCATCCTATTTAATGAACATACCAATTAAGTCTCTGTGGTTGGTGCATTTTCTCTAACAGTGTTAAATATTCCTTCACTCCATCCATTGACGTTCATCATCAAAGTAATTTTCAGAGTTACCTGACAGTTCAATAGGTCGGAACTCCACTCAATATGCTTCACAGAGAATTAATTCACTGAGAGTGAATTCATATGAAATTTCTGTACCTGGGGTAATTTACTTTCAATGAGATGTCCGCATTTCAAAGCAACTAAATTCAATTAAATGAAACTTTGAAATAGGGAACATAGCAAAATATTTCGCAGAAATTCTATAGTCACCTTCATATTTGAAGACATTCCCTAAATTCTATCACAATAATCAATCTTTAATAGTGTATCAATTTAAACAAGAATTTACTTTTTGTCGAAACTATACAGCGTATTCCTAAATACCTTCTACTAAGGGAATGGTCAATTTTATGACTACAGTCATATTTAATTATTATCAGTTGAAATAAACTGAAGTCCGCAAACTCTTCGTTACGGATCTACAGGGTGTTGAAGCTTCAATATTAAGAATTGGTTGGGTAATTATGAAATTGAAAATACAACAGGTGGAAGACGGTCCCACTCCCGTCGCCCGGTGTAATACCACTATATCATGCTATGATATGAATTGGTCATTTGTGACTTAGTTCCGGATGCTTGACAGAAGGTCCGGCGTCTAGGGAGGGAAGAAATATTCAGATAAAACATGATGAGCTTCCTTGGAACAAAATTATGCGGAGGTAAACTTGAGGGTTCATAATGATAATACGATTAACAACGGTCCTCTGGTGGACGCATGAAGTCCCCTACAATCTGATGAGAGAAGCCCATTCGTTATTGAGTTTTGCAACGAAGAGGATTAGGACACACCAACACGAATGAGAGTGTAGTACAACAGCACTTACAAGACACGCAACATCATGTCCTAGCTCTAACGGGAATTTGAATAATGCGAACAACAGATACCCCCTACCTCTATTTTTATAGCCATGAGTTGCACTCAAGGTTTTCTGTCTAAGGGAGGGGTTTGTGTTTTGTCAGATCGGATGTTTGCAAAGTTGCGTTCGGATTGCAAACTTATGACACGAGAGTGTTATTTTGAGTTTTCAATAAAGCAGCAAATTCGATTTCTGAAGAACCCAAGGAATTCTGGAAATTTATTAATTCAAAATAACCATTAACCAGGGCCAACGGGAAGTGTTACAGCACGGTCAGATGTCACGAATAGGAATAATGGACTGCAGTTTCGGTCTCGTTTGACCTCGTCAGCATTATCTACCCACTCGTAACAAAAGGCCATGCCGTTACCTACTCATCTCAATTCGTTGGAGCAAACGCAATAATATAAATATCACTGCGCCCCCCAACGAACCGAAATAGAGGCTACCTTACCAACGCCCCGCGAAACGGTGAAACCAAAGAGCAGATGAAACAAGAAAACGTTAAGTGGTCACACTAGTTCGATAACATACCGCCATGCGACACTCACCTATCAGACAGAAGCGGCAGTCGAAGGACCGATGCTCCTTATTTCTATTTGGTTTACAACCAGGCATACACAAACATCTCAAAACAAAAAGTTACTAAATGCGAGATTTCGCAATGTGTAGACATATCGAAGAAAATTATTTTTCAAGGGACAATATTCAACCTTCCGTAGAATGTTGAATATCCTCCCTTGAAGGAGCTAGTTTTCCGATCTACTCTTCATAATCACCGTTAACCAGAGCCACCGGGAAAGGGTACAGCACAGTCAGATGTCACGAATAGGAATAATGGACTGCAGCTTCGGTCTCGTTCGACCTCGTCAGCATAATCTACCCACTCGTAACAAAAGGCCATGCCGTAACCCACTCATCTCAATTCGTTGGAGCGGCCCAGCGAAAGTCGTACATAAGTTTAATAGAGTAAAGCACAAGTTTTTGATTCACAACGCCTAAAAGATCTTTCGAGTAGGTAGGTGAGACGGAAAGCTTTGCTGAACACATTCCGAATATGTTCAGACCACGTTTAGTCATCTGTAACAGTTTCACCAAGATCAAGCTGCTTTCGGGTGCTGTCGAGAATCTTTCCATTCAGGTGAAATTTCAGGTGGCAGTTGTTTTTACCAATATGGAGGATTTTGCACTTATCTGCATTGAGTGGTAATAGCCAGTCGGACAACCATAGCGATAAAAAGTCTAGATCTTGTTGAAGAGTATTCGAACTAAGGGAAGGAATATTGTAGATCTTGGTATCATCCGCGAAGATAGAGCAAGTGGAAGAAAGAAGTGATGGAAGATCAGATGTGTGTAGCAGAAATGAAAGAGGTTCCAGAACAGAGCCGCTTGTAACCGATCTGACCGAAGAGTTGGAATTTTTGATTTTGAAAAAATATTTCCTGCCCCTAAGAAATGCTTCTGTCCAAGCAAGAAGAGGGTCCAGAATTCCTAAGTTTTTCAGTTTGAACAACAAGCACTCGTGTGGTACTCTATCGAAGGCTTTCGAAAAATCTAGGTAAACAACATCGATAGGTATCATATTATCCATTGTCGCATCCCAATCATTTATACATTTGAGTAAATTCGTTATCACAGAACGCCCAGGAAGAAAACCGTGTTGCTGCTCAGGTATAAGCTTATTGATGGAAACAAAATCCAACATTTGATCAAGTATAATTCTCTCGCAAAACTTTGCAGCAATGGAAACGAGGCTGATCGGTCGATAGTAACCGGCTGAAAGTTTATTTCTTTTTTCGTGAATGGAAGTCACTGATGCGATAAGCCAGTCACTAGGCAAGGATCATGATCGAAACGACTCTTCAAAGATAATGGATTAAGGAAGAGCCAGACTTAATGAACATTTTTTGAGAATATTAGAAGATAAACTATCAATTTCAGCTGAAGAAGAGGGATCCAGAACGCTCAGTTGTTGTTCAATCAAAGCGGGGCTGAAGTTTATCTCACACAGACTGGGGTTCTACAGTGAAGGAGACTGCAAACGTGGCTGCCAGTATCTCAGCAGTTTCTTGAAAATCTTCGCAGACCTGTCCCGTTGAGTTACGAACCTGGGGCACCGATATCATAGTGTTCGTGTTAGATCTTACATATCTGAAAAATTTCTTTCAATTTTTTGAGGCAGCAAGTCCATGCCAAAAAGGTTATTCTGGATCTGCTGATTTCGCTCCTCAGATTGTTGGAGAAATTACGATGATTTCTATTATCAGCTTCTTGATCTCTACATAAATATCTCTGCCATAATGTTCTCTTGTGACATATCATTTTTAGAAAGTTTGGGCTAATCCAGGGTTTACTAGGGTTGCTGACTACCTCCCTTCTAGTCTAACACTTTTCAAATTCGGAATTATATATTTCCAGAAAACGCTTCCACATAGCCTCAATATCATCCACAGGCAGAACCCCATACAGTCGGTGGCTTCAAATACTTCATTTAGTTTAAGGAAATCGACAGTAGTGAAAATTTTTGTGTCAGGTTTGGTGGGGACTGATGGAATAAACTGAATTCCTGATTTAAGGACTACGTGGTCGGACCGATCGAAAGGAGGCAGATAATCAACTGATGAGGGCAAATCAATATCGTCCACAAAAAACAGATCCAAAGTTGATGGTTTATTACTCAGAAGATAACGGGTTTGTCTATCAATAGGTTGGTGCACGTCAGAGCTCAATATTCTAGTAGCGAAGTTGTAAGAACTCGAACTAACAGAAGGTAAAGTGGAGGGACATATAGGCCATTTTATATCCAGGCAATTGAAGTCGCCAACAAAAATAGAATGCTTCGTCAAGGAAGACAATTGAATCAGGTGGTCGAGAATAGTATCGTCAAAAGTTTGAAATGTTTGTTATAAATATTCGAAAAAATATTGTCAATGCCAGGTGTATCAAGAGACGAGACGTTCATTTTGTAATAATCTGTAATCTGGTTGATATAATGAATGCAAATTCCACCATGTCCAATTTTTGTAGTACTATCTCTCCGATACAAGGTGTAATTTGAAATTGAGTATTGTATCTCGCCAAAAACGCGAAAAAATTTCTTCTCTTCACCCAGAAATTTCGAGGAAATCATAAATTTTGTCTGGTCCGAATATTTTTCACTAACATTTGAATTTGGGAGGCTTTTACTTGGCAAAATTCCATTATCAATAATAAAAAACAAGTAATGTTTTAAGAATTTTACTTAATAATTGTTATTCGTAACGCGTTTCAGTAAACCGTAGCTTCTTCAGACGAACGAATGTACAGAACATAAGGATGAGAATATAAATACAAATGTTCTCAAGTAATTAAAAGCTTATTGGGTTGCTCCTTCTTAAGTGGTTATTGATGACAGGTATATCCAATAAAATTAAGGAATAGATTGCTCCCTGAAGAGATTCAATAGAGGTTAAGGGCTCAAATCGTCTTATTCATTGATGAGTCTACCTGATTGTTTGTGTTTGTTGATTTGTTATCTTTATCTGATTTGGTTTCATTATTTTTTATATATTTGCCTAAACTATTATTAGTTTGGAAAGCTATGTTGAAATTATTGCTACTCAAGAATGTTTTCAGTATCTCACTTGTAATGCCAACGTAGGTTAAGGTGGTGAATTCTTGTTTCAATTTATCGACAGGGTAAACTTCATTCAATGCGATTCGACTTTGTTTTTTATTTAAAATATTATTTATTAGTTTGGGATTGTAACCATTAGTTACCATATCAAGACACATTAAAGAGAGAAACACTCATATCTAAAAACTGTTTGGCATCATATATCACATTACTAATTGAAATATTCTTTAGAATAATTTTGAATTTAACATCGGACAAAGAACGAAACACTAAAGGTAACTTGTTATAAAACTTAACTGATTGAAAATCTGGACCATCCTGTGATCTGCTCAACCTGTATAGAGAACTGCGTTTGTCATCTTTGTGACGAGTATTATACGCATGGATATCACCATTTTTTGCCCAGCGACACATGTTCTTATGCGCATACAAAATACACTCCAATATATAAAGTGCAGGAAGAGTTAATATATTTAAATTCTCAAATGAGTTCTTGCAACGGTTGGTATACTTGAGATTGGCAACAATCAGAATTGCTCTTCTCTGTAACCTGAAGAGCCTCCCAATATCAGCGCAGTTTCTCCATAACAAATCTTCATATCTAAGGTGGGACTCGCATAGTGAAAAATAAGATGACCTCAAAACACTCTAAGAAACTGAGGATCTAAGATTACGCAAAACAAAAATGTTTTTAGCAAGTTTTGAGGACAGATGGCCGACATGGACACTCCAGGTGAGTTTTGTATCCAAGTGCAGGCCAAGAAACTTGACACTGGACATCTCAATATTTCTGAGGCTGAATATTATCTTCTCCGCCTTATCACCATTCATGCTCAATCTATTCTCTCCGAACCACTCTAAGGCCCTCGATTCCGTACTCTCAAACAGCATCCCACTCTGTATTCCATAATAATCGCTTCATAAAAATGAACATGAACAATTTGGTCGTGCTATAATTTTCTTATTCGCTTCCATTATGGATGAACTTTTAGTTATAATACTTTATGAATCTTCATGTGCTGAAATAGAACCGAAAATAACTCCTAAATAAACTTCCTGAATATCGACTAGAATGTAATAATTATATCAAAGTCTTTCGAGAAAGTTTTTTGAACATTTGCCAGTATTCTGGCTCTAATATTCCAGACAATTTCATAAGTAAAGAGTATCTGCAGAAAATTTGAAATTCTATGTTTGTTATTTCTTACATTCTAGATATTCAAATAACAAATTGTAGTTTCCTGGAGACGAAAGAAGTAAATCTGTCGGGGATATACAGTTTTAAGGATGAATATTTGAACTCAACTTCAACAAACGTTTACAGGAAATAGAACTTTTAGACAAACGGGTTAAGCCATTGAACTTTTGAGGCATTCACTCCAAAAAAATCCTCAATCAGACAAAACTAAACTATATAAAAATAAATTAAACGATTTAGAATTCTACTAGGAGAATATATTAGCACAACGTGTTTCGATACTCTTTGTCTTGCTCAAGTGCAAGGTTACATACTACTGATATTCTATATTACAAATAGCAATATAAACCAGTTTAGTGAAATCCATTCAAGGGCTATCAATTATTTCTGGGAATAAGTTGAGTAGGGGTGACTGATTTATATATACTTGGTTATTAAGTATATTCTTGGAATTTTTAAATCTGTTAATTTCGAGGGCTTCAAATGAATTCAATTTCTGGCCTCTACTCTCTGTATGTGAGACTCCAAATATTCTATTTTCGGTAGGGATCATTTATCTGCAACAGAAAAAAAATATGGATCCCTAGGGAACTAATGGTATACCAATTATCTTATCTGTATCTACACAGACTTTTCCCCAGTAAATGAAGTGTATCCTTACCTCTCCTTGCAGAATCAGCTCATCATCAATTAATCCGATAGATTTTAGGTTATTTCATCAGTTCCCTATAACAACAGGAAAGTTGAATGAAACTTGAGGTCGTCCGGTATCCATAAGTACTATATTACTTGATCATCCAATACACGGTCTTCCGGATCCGTCACGGTATCGAAACCGGAGTGCAGGTTCTCGCTCACCGGTACTCTGATGCCATACTCCATAAGCTCAGTCTCAGCCGGTTCGACAAGAAACCATATTCGGTTGCATAGGACCAGGTTTCAGTGGTCTGGCGTAAAGATTGACGATCGATCGATCGTGTTTAGTAAGCAAATCGTGTTCGATATGGTGGTTTCTCCCTTTGTATATGATTCATTGTAAAACTCCATGTTTCTATATTTAATTTAATAGTGACGAAAGTGTTGGTAGTTATTCTGTTCACTATGAGTGTCTATATAACATAGTTAAAACCCAAGAACATCGGGAAAATACCCTGTTTACTATTGGTATAATTATAGACGCCATAATCGTCAACCCTTCTTAAACTATCGAAGCTATTTTAGTGCAATGTTTTCGCATTTGTTTAGTTGAGTAGATAGGTGAGTTCCCGTTTATGTTTTTGTTGGTTGATCTGATTTTAACACATGAAAGTTATTATAACTGCACAATTTTTCCTTAAATATGATAATCATACACATGAACATTCAAAGCCTGATTGAATATTGGACATCATGCCTGAGAAACGTTCCTATACTCAAATCACGTGCAGTAGAATGGTATCACCACATACGATCGAAAAGATATTTCTTTTGAATGCATTTCAATCTCCGAAAGTGAGTACACAGGAATAGATTTTCAATATATTATTTTGACAGTTCACAGTTACAATTTTTCAACTGTGAGTAGGAATACATCGAAGAAATATTTTCGTATCTTGTGCATATTGGATTCTGATCAGGGCACTCAATGCGTCGAATGCGACGTTGCCATGTTACTGAGCTCAACAGATTGAAGAAACGATTGTGGCTCAGTCCAAGTGAGAGACGCAAAGAAGATGGCTACGCAAGCGAGTACGAAAGCAAAAGCAAAATCAAAGAAGCTTACTCGGTGCATTGCAACAAACTAAATCATTGGATAAAGCGACAGTTTAACGAAATACTTTTCACTATCATTAGTAAAAATTTCTTCACCTAATTTAGTTTTGAATTATAGAGGCTTTTACTCCATAGAATTTCATATCAAATAAAAATAAATCAAACGATTTAGAATTCTACTAGGATAATATATTAGCACAACGCGTTACGATACTCTGTGCCTTTCTCAAGTGCAAGGTTACATAGTACTGATATTCTATACTACAAATAGCAATAAAAACCCAGCTTAGGGAAATCCATTCAAGGACTATCAAGTATTTCTGAGAATAAGTTGAGTAGGGGTGACTGATTTATATCTAGTTGGTCATTACGTATATTCTTGGAATTTTTATATCTCTTAATTTCGAGGGCTTCAAGGTAATTCAATTTCTCTCCTCTACTCTACTAAGACTAGGAAATCCGGATTGAATGAGTGGTTGCAATCTAAAAGGTGATCTGAATAATTGGAATCTGCTTTATTATTATTGAAACTACGTTTATGTTCCGATATTCTAGTTCCGAAATTTCTACCGATACGGACAATATAAAACTCATCTCAGTATGGATTAATTTTTTCTTCAGTTTTTGTTTAGTAATTTTTAATATGTCCACCTAAGTAGTTTCTTGTTCTGAAAGCTATATTCAAGTTGAAATTTCCAAGGAATGTTTTTGAGGTTTCGCTACTTTTACCAAAATATGTTAGACATTTATGAGATTCATTTTGTTTTTCTTACCGTGGATATACTTGTTCAATTGCTAATCTGAGTTGTATCTTTTTCAAAATGTAATTAATTATATTTGGGTTAAATTCAGTGTTAAAAGCAATTTGTTTGATTACATTCAATTCGACGTTTAGGAGTCTATGTATATAACTATTGAAAGATATAACTTTATGCTGATAGGGATGTGCTGATGAGTTGTTTATTATTATGTCGGTGTGTGAAGGTTTTGATAAATTGAAAAATTGTGTTTATTATTAGATCGAGTTATAGTTAAATCTAAAAACTTATTGAGCCATTCCTTTCGATTTCTGTTGTAAATGTATACATATAATATAGACAAAGTTTACTGTGTGGTTTACTATGAATTTCTTTTTTAAATTGTCCATGAAAATTTCAGATAGGATGGGATTCAAAGGGTTGCACATTATTAACCCTTCATCTGAATTATATATTGTGTTTTCGAAAAGAAAGTAGTTTTGAGACAAACATGTATACAGGAGTCGCATAATATCCGCCTTCATTAATGGGTTTGTTCTATTGTGGTCTAACATATGGTTTACAAGGTTACATGGTTCAGATGGTGGAATGCTGGGGTTTTTGACGTCGAAAGAAAGGAATTTACAATCAAGTGGAAGTTGTATGTTTAGAATTTTCTGAATAAGGCCGAAAGAGTTGCGGATGGCTTATTTCGCTTGAAAATTGAAGAAAAAATTGTTAAAGATGTTTACAAGGAATTTAGTAAGTCAATAAGATGGTGCTGTAGTAAAAGAGACTACGGGTCTTTAGGGTTTTATGGGCTTTCAATCCTTATGTATTTTTTTTCTATTTATTGTTTTATTTTTTTTCGATGACGTTTGTCATATTTTTTGAACAACTGTCAAAATTTTTTCTTCAAATTAATTAAACAAGATCAACGAAGAAATAATATATGGGCGATGTCAACCCAAATTATTGGGTCCATAATGATTCTAAAACATCTATAGATCATAATCGGCATCACTTGGAAGACTGAACCAGGCCATCGGGACACTCTCGGTTAAACAGAGAGGGAATTGTTTTGTTGAGTTTGAATATTGAAGAGCTGTTCTGCGATTATAGTTCAAATTCGGCAAGCAAGAACAAGGAAGTGATTATGTTTCAGTAGACTCACACTGCGACGGACGAACATCTCCGCGAAAGAGGAAATATCGCAGGTTATGTACTTTTTGATTATCTCCTTAGTCCTTTATATGATCCTGCTTGCTATGTAAAATCTTTTCTTAGTTTTGTTCAGACATATAAAAGGTATGATTGTTGAAATATTTTTCTGTTGGTTTTCTTTTTCCATTGTTACAGATTCCTATCCCAAACCCCCTTCCCTTTCACCCCTGTCTTAGTTTGGAAATCATGGAATGCGCGATACAATGAAGCGGCTGAGCAGAAAAATCTTTAGTACTCTTTATGTACACACGACACTGAAACAACATACACAGATAAGCTATTGCTAGTGCAATAGCGACAGGGAAACGAGTTTTTTCACTCGTTTATTAAATCATATGCAAGATAGTATGGTTCCCTGTTATATTTCCTGAGCTCACACTTGTGATTTTTCTGTCACAAAAAAAAATAAATATATATATATATATATATATATATATATATATATATATATATATATATATATATATATATATATATATATATATATATATATATATATATATATATATATATATATATATATATATATATATATATATATATATATATATATATATATATATATATATATATATATATATATACGTAAAAGCATCGAAACCTCAAAAACATTCCTTGAAAATTTCAACTTAAATATAGAATTTCAGTGAGATGAATTGTGAATGAGGTTAGAAAAGGCGTATTAGTGTACAGTTAAACTTTTCGTTTATAAACCTAAATTTTTTGATATTTTTATTGTGAGAGTGTTAGTGTCTTTGAGATATTTTGCCGTTCAGGTGTTGTGTTCCTGGTTCTTCAGGAAACTAGGGATATGAAGATGCACCGAAAGTGGCGGTACTTTCCTTTCCGGAAGATATCCGTTTGAAAGGTAAATGGTTGAAATCTATTTCCCGAGCTCATTTTGAACCGTCAAAGTACAGTAAGGTATGTGAATTACATTTTCAGACAAATTACTCAATCAGGAATACTACAAAATTTGATAAAGAAACTGGTAAGTACTCTACTGTACCAGTAAAACGTTTTACTTGAAAGAATTGGCATTACCAGCTATTTTTCCGAATTGCCCCATATATTTATCAAAACCACATCAAAATCGGAGAAAGGGGAGAAAACCTATTAAAATAGAAAATCAGAAACTGCTCAAAGCTAATAATGAAAATAGAGCTGAATATGCACTCAGCAAAGATATCATTTCTTTTGATACTTTCGATAAACTTTTAGTAGTTCTAGATCAAATGCCGCACAATCCTAAGTGGCCTAAAATTATTTAAACAGAGAAAATTACTTTTTTTCGATTAGATTATACTCCAGGCCCCACAACAACCTATGGTATTTTTATCAATTCTGATTTGAAAATAGAAACATATTTTTACGGTCAGGAAATTTTTGTGAATATTGAAGGAGGAGAGAATCTGAAAAAACTAGGAATTCAATCGCTTTTATCATTAACGTCTCAAAATTTTGGCAAAATTTCTATAACTACTTTTTCGGAAAATTTTTACGATTGTCATGAAGAACAGAAATTTTGTGATAATTCCTTCCAGCCAGATATTCATCTTGACGAAAACCATTTCGAAAAAGTTCAATTTGAGATGCAAGTTGTTGCTTATTTGGCAGGATATTGCAGCTAGAAGGTAATACGAAAAATTAAATGTGACTTTTGTGAATCAGAATTAGTTAGCGACGAGGAAATGGTTGTCGAAGAAAGTTATAATTTGAAAAACAATTTGAGCCGTGGAGGTCCATTTTTTTCCACAGGATATTGTAGTCCGTTTGGTTTTAGTTGACTACATTTTATTCAAGAAACTAATTGAAAATTTCGAGGATGAATTCTTGAAACTTAATTTCAAGAAGTATTTTGTTGTGAGTTTTGTTTTCAATTATTGAATGACAAATGAAAATGAAAACTATAGGTTACCTGCTTGTGAAACCCAAAGCCCGGAATATATTTAGAAACTAATTATAATAGGTACAACAAATACTATTTTGAAAAATTATTGCGGGAAAACAAATGATAGATTGGGAAAGAACAAAAAAAATTGGATACAGTATAGTATAAATGAGTATCTGAGTCTCCTGAATATGTTATTTTCTATATTTTCCCAGGCAATCTAGGTCTTTTGTGCTAATGTCTTTTCAAAATAAGAATCACTAAAAACTAAAAATAACAAAAAAAATATTGAAATCCCAAAATCCAAAAAAAATTTATGTTTTCAATGTTTATAATAGTTAAAGCGCTTACGAACTCCCGGCTGGGTAGAGTATCGAGCTAACGCGTTATGACCACTAGCGAGACGGTGCGTTCCGAGCGCTCAGGCCTTATTATTACGGTGGTAACGCTACACCACGCAAGCGAGCAAGCAAACAGCAGCAAAACCAAAAAAGCATACTCGGTGCATTGTAGCAAACTAAATCATTGGATGAAGCTACTATATAACGAAATACTTTTCACTACTTTTAGTAAAAATTTCTTCACTTAATTTTTGTTTTGAATTATAGACGCTTTTACTTGATAGAATTCCATATCAAATTAAATAAATCAAACGATTTAGAATTCTACTAGGATAATATATAGCACAACGCGTTTCGATACTCTGTGTCTTTCTCAAGTGCAAGGTTACATACTGCTGATATTCTATAAAACAAAAACGCTACAAATAGCAATAAAAAACCTGCTTAGGGAAATTCATTCAAGGGCTATCAAGTATTTCTGAGAATGAAGAAAATCGATTCTGAGTACCTTTTTCACAGGTCCAGCTTTTCTTTTCTTTTTCTACTCTAAATATTATTGATAAGCTCATTAGAATAGGATATACACAATAACAATTTCTTTGATTTTTCATTTCAGAAGACTGCGGAAGGCTCAAATATTGTTAATAAATTCATCTTAGATTAGGTGAAAAATTTGTTTTGTACCTTTCAAAGTATTGAAATAAACAAGTAAAAGTTACAACAAAACAATTGCAGATAATTTTCTTGTTGATAAAACTTACAAAAACGTCCAAAATATATCGCCATGAAAGATTTGTAGCCTAATCCTGATATTTTAAATGATACTCTGAGAGTTTTATGTATTTTTATAATTCGCAAATCATTACTCTTCTCCGATGAAAATTCGATGAGTACAGTAACTAATTACTTTTAGTGTACTCAGTATTCGGAAATGAATTCTTTTTGAGGAAAGTAACTGTATTCTGTAATCGAATACTGTTTCCAGGAAATAACTGTATTCAGTACTCATGATAACATTTCAGTACCCATGATTACAGAATGTACTCATGAGTACAGTTTGTAACCATGATTACAATAACAGTACCATAAAATATTAAATTTGGTAGGGAAATTCTTCTCTCAGCAATTTTGGCCGGTATAAACAAGCGATTTATGGATATCTTAACTTTGAATTCCACAGATGCAATTATAGCATTTGTCTTATGTCCTCAATTCAAACTGAGATAGTTCAGTTGCATAACAAAGTCGAGTATATCAACTCAAGATATGAAAAAATTATCATCGCGTGTGCTGAAAATATTGTTTTAACCTCACTCAGAGAGGAACTCGATCGCAGTTCTCCCCCCACCAATGATGATTTTTTCGACTTCAATGAAGACTCTTCCAGAGAAAATTCCAGTTCCGTCAGATCTCCTGTTCAAAATACAGCCTAAGTACAGTATACGAAAACTGAACTAGAGCTTGTCAAATATTTAAATGACAACCGGAAGAATTTTCAAATGTTGGACGACTACCTGAATTTGAGAAAACTTCTTCAGAAGTTCAACACAGTGCTACCTTCGTCAGCCTGTTGAACGAATGTTTCCATTCGCATCCATAGTAAACGCTTCACGTCGTAATGCTCTAAGTGACGATACTTTCGAGAAACTCGTTTTTCTGAAAGCAAATTATACAAGTATTTTCGAATCAGTTTAGTGAACCTGTCTATACTGATGAGACAATTTTTTTTCTTTTCAAATTTCAATAAAATTGGTATTTTATGTCTCTCTTTGTTAGTTGAGTACCTTTCATATTATAACAATGAAACTTGATATTTTGTTTCACTGATATTCATTAGCCACTGTTGATCCATTATAATGATACATAATAGTAATAACTGTGCTTCACCAACACAAAAAGGGATAGAGAGAGAGAGAGAAAACTTTGCTCACAAAAGTATTCATATAAGTATTCGAACAAGTACTCGGGTATAATTGTAATCAGTACTCAATTACTTCTTCAGGGAAGTAATCAAGTACAGTATTCGAATACTATTTGGAGCAGATTAATGGTACTCATCATACTTGAATCCTTTTTTTGTACTCATCCCAGCACTGCCAATGGCTCGAAAAAACAAAAACGAAATATTGATACTTGTCAAGTTGAACAGAGTAATGTTATGTTCTCGTTGTATTTGATGATTGTGTTGAATCATCATTATTTTTTACTGTGAGTGCTTATAAGATAGAAGACAGATTTTGATCATATTTCGACCAATCCCTAATGAAAATAAATTTGCGAACCTAAGCCGCGTACTAAGTTCATCTAGTGCACGAGGTTTATCCAGATGATGATCACAGATACCTCCAACTTATTCCAAGCAAGTAATTATTGAAACTGAAGACGATATAGGCTATTGAACTAAAAGAATGTGGGAGGATAGAATCAAGACCATAATAATGGTCTTATTAACAGGTATTATCCAAATTATAGGTCTCCAGTTAATCTACATTGGGTAGCATGCTCGACGTCTGGACTTCGTTCAGCCACTCCAATAAAATGACTTCGTGATATTGAAGGTACTTCCTAACGATATCCTAACGTACCCGTGAGCACATTCAAGTTTCCATTATTTACGATGTGGGCGTTCAAATAAATTTCTCCTGACACTTTCATTGAACCAACACCAAGACCATAGATAGGTGAAAGGTTTTCTCTCATTTCGTTGTCTGCACACTAGATAACGTTGATCGCAATGAAAAGACACATCTGTAAAAAACTCTCCCCAATCTAACCAATTGACATGTTTCCTGATAAAATTAATCGGGCTCTTCGATGTTCTGCGTTTAGAGCTGGGTCTAGAACAGCAGCGTGAGGCGTCAAACCAAATTTCCTGAGACATTGTCGTATCGTTCCAGTGCTAATTTGCTTTAGTCAGTTCTGTCGAAGCTGCTTTTGTAGGTGTCTAGCAGTAGCAAACCGTTGTCTCAACAAGGATATTCTTAAATAACGATCATGGATAAGCTTTGTTGCTTGAGGTCTCCTTTCATCACTTCCAGTCTCTCTGTACCCGCAGATTATTCTGGAAACAGTTGGACGAGACATCTTATTGGATTATTCTTGTATAAGTCGAATCTGAGGTGATCTTACTTTACCGCTTCAGCACATTCTGTCGTGGTCAAATTTTATGATTCGTATTGCATTACTACCACTTACTACTTCTTGAATACCTATTATAATAATATATAAAGCATATGCTTTCACCAGTCTGATCACTATATAATGAAAATATTATTCTTCGAAGGTGTGATGAATCTCGCGAACCAGAAAAACATTCAAGACATTCGTCCCACGGGCCGCGGGCAGCCACCCCTGACTCGAAACATCGTACATATTCAGTATTATTTCACATTTTATGAAATATGTCTCCCTGTGTTACGCTGAACTGGGGAAAAATTAGATAACTTTTCCATTCTTTGTTACTTTCTGAAATTAATAAAAGCATATCACGCCAACCACTTACTGTATTGCTCCAAGCTATCATCTCAAGATATAGCTATGTAATTAAACTTTTTAGGCTGGAGTTCAGAAAATTGGATGAGTATCTTTCTTTTCATAAAAGACCTAAAAATCAGAGCTCTTGGAACCTCTTAGAAAAACTGGTTAAATAGTACTTCGATAACCTTGGCAATCTCAATACGAAAAATGTTATGGAAGTTTAGTTATACTTTGTAGAAGGTCGTACGAATATTCGCGCATAAATCACGCCTATGAGAGACCTATTACTGAAAGATTCATTAATACATTAATATCAAATTTCGACCCCACTAAGTCACATTCTCTTAATTGTCCCAACTATGTGCTCTGAAATACGAAGAGAAATCGCTATTAAGTTCATTTCGGGATAATTTATTGATGAAATAGAATCTGGTTCATATCAGTGTCTCTCGAGACGGTCGTTCCGAGACAAGAGATCGTCGGAATCGTTTCATTAGCGAAATAGTAGTTTCATCATAATAAGATTAATTTGGACCAAAATTTTCGTCTATTGCTCATCTAGTAAAGGAACATTCCCAATAACATTGAGCACAAAAAGTTGACGATATTAAAATAACACTTGAAATCATCAATTTTTGTTAATATGAAAAATCAAGAGGATAAACAACATTTAAATACTTGTTTGACGTTATCCTATTAAGCTTATATCAAGGGTATATATGAATGAGGGAGACAGAGTTTCCTGAGTTAAGACTTGTTTATTGGATATTTGGTCTTCTATCAGAACGTTTTTTGAATGAGAATATAAACAGGTATTTGTATAAACTGAACTTTTTCATCTTAATTTGCTTCTGCTGAAGGAACTTTAAGTCTTGGAGTATTTTAAATCTAACCTACCCTAGAATGTTGATTATCTCCCCTGAAGGAACTGGTTACCCTATTCACTCTTTCTCATTATTTTCAAATAGAAAATTGAAGGGCCTTTCCAAAGATTTGTCACCCAACCCACTTTCTATACAATGAATGTTGACTTAGGTGCTGCTGAGGGAGGGGGTTCATTTCACATGCTCCAAACCAACTTAGAAAATGGTTCCCATGCAATCAAAAATTGACTGGCCTCAGCTTTTTCCACCAGAATCAGTTAATATTGAGATAGAGGGAGTGGCAAATTTTCGTTAGAACACAGAGTATATACAATTGGCGCCCTGCAAGGAACTGACACAGAGGCTACTTCTAGCGCCACTGAGAAATAAGGGAGACCAGCTCCTTCAGGGGGGATATTCAATATTTTACAGAAAATTTGATATTTCCTCCTGAATAAAAGTCTTCATGAGCTACAAGGGGGCTTGGTCTAGGTTTTGACTCCAATTCTCATCTCCTCCCTGGAAATTCTGTATAAAATTGCTGATTACATCTTGGTGGGCGGACAGCGGATCGCAGAAGCTAACGGAGAGGGACCCCAAGCCAAGGTTGGAGACATCGTGCCGAGGGCTGCATGGTACTGGGGGAGCAGTATCGCGAACGATTCCCTGTAGGCTCCACGCCAAACCTGCAGGTAAAAATGGCCTTCTTACACGCAAGAGGCTCTGCGGGGGGCGACCGTTATTTCCTCAAGACTCATGGGAACAATATGAGGAAGCAAATTAAAAAAACCAAAACTACAACGCTGGAAGAGACGCTTGCATCTTTACCAGCACAGCCTGAGAAATTAGGTACTTCCAGGACAGCCACGACTGGGGACTGGAAAGAACCTCCTACTGAGGGGGTTTCTCCGGACTCCGAACATAGTGGGCCCGAAAAAACCAGCGACAGACCCCATAATAAGTCTGAGGCAGAAAAGAGGAAAAGAAAGAGGGCTGAAATTGCCATTTTCCCTTACAGCGGAGCTGTGAGGGTGACCATCAGGGTGTTTCCGGTAACATTCCCTGACAGGGCTTACAGAGGAGGAAGCCTGAGAGACTGAAAAGTCTCTCGGAAAAATATGGGATGCCACTCCAAGCAAGGAGAGATATCCATCATTTAAAAATACCACATATGTGGCACCATACCCTGAAGCTGGAGAAAGGGCTCCGACTGAAGAAAACTAAGGACGGTGACCTACTCGCCAAGCACATGAAAGTGAGAGAACACCAGATCCGACGGGGTTGATCCTAACCAGGATCCAAGGGGGCTACCCCGACGGTAAGAACCAAGATTAGGCGGGTCTACGGGAAGAGGGAAAATCCGTCCTCCAACCAATTAACACTGGGGATAGATGAAGCCTCATTGAAAATTATGAATTTAGAAGGGAATCCACTTCATGGTGACCTTAGGACGGCATCTTTCAAGGTGCTGAAAAACCCTAAGACCAGTTCAATGACGGTGGCCGTAAAGTAGTGGTGCAAAGGATAAGGCACCGGAAAAACCATAGGCCCGGAACCTTTGGACGTGGGAGGAACAGTCGGAGTGGCTGTTCCGGGCCCTGGCCGCTGCCTTCCCGACAGAACAACCGACATATTCGCGGCTTGCAAAAAAGCATACATTCATATCACTAATGCAAGAACCTTGGGTAAGAAGCAGCGTGGTTGAGGGCATGGCGGCATGCGATACAAATTGTTTCTACTGCAGGGACGGCCTGACCTCTAGGATATGTGTTCTTCTCTCTAAAAGTATTAGAACTCATATATCACCTGATTTCTGTTTCAAAGACCTGGTACCAGACAGATTCGATGGAAAAGAATACAAAAATAGTACTTTTGTGGTATGCTCAAAATACTTCCCCTACGACTCACACATACCAACTCCAACAGAAGAACTTCAGGAATTGGTGAACTAAAGTGATGCCAACGCTCACCATATTCTATGGGGAAGCCGAGGCAACAACAACAGTACAAACCTTACACTTCTCAACGAAGGAAATTAACCAAGTTTAGTCACATAGAATAAAAAAGAAGTCTTGAACTCGACTTTATGCAGGGAACTGTTCGCCCCAAAAATTCGGAACTGGAGAGTAGTGGCCACAGTAGTAGTATCCCTCTCCGACCATCGACATATCTGTTTTGACATCACAAGTATACCAAAACAGTGCCTTACAGGAAAAACAATTATTGGAAATGGTGGAATCCATAGCTAAGCCATCGAAAAATATCAAGGATCTGTAAGCAGTCGTTGAGAAACTACTAACCAGTATCACCTTGGCGTATAATAACAATTGCCATATACAATACGAAAGAGGCCAGAAGAAAACCATATTGAAATAGAGGGTGTACCGGAGGCAAAGCGTCTTCGTCGCATCCTCTCTGCAGCCGGACTGACAGACATCCAAAGTCTAGATACACCGGAAGGAATAAAAACATAGACGAAGGACGAAACACTGAGGCACTTGGCGGAAGTTCACTTTCCCATGTATCCTCATCGACAACACAGCAATCCAGAATTCCAATGGACATGCTGACAAAGCAAACTGGAACACAGCCTCGATGGAAATTACAGTGGATAGGGTTCGAGGGGTAGTAACTACCGTTCAACCATATAAAGCTCCAGGAGCAGATTATATATACCTTGCACACTCAATAAAAGGTATGGATCAAATTGTTATGCATTTAATCCATATCTTCAGATCCTGCCCAGAGAAGTTCCTTCCGTTGGTGAAAGGGTGACATAGAGGGATATAGTGGCCACAATGGGGGTGTCACAGGGGGTGATTTCAAAAACCTACGCCAGATACGTGGAGCTACAATCTCAGGGAAATAGGCCTAGAAGAAGTCGTAGGAAGATCACATCTGAAGAACAAGACTGCTTTTTGTGCCGAATTGCAAGAACAGACCCTAGTACATCGCACACCATACGCCAAAGGCAATTTTTAGAAGCAACAGGCATCAGTGTATCAGTCGAAACGATACGTCAAAGACTTCGTTCAAGGAGCTTATACAGCAGAAGGCCCTTAGGAGTTCCAGAGCTATCCAGACAACAAAAAGTTATCAGACTTAATTGGTGTATCGAACACCGAAATTGGAATATTGAGAACTGGCGGAATGTTCCATTTTGGGAAGAGACCAGAATTGGTCTTCGATCAGATGACCACCGGATTCGGGTTTTATGGGGTTGTGAAAGACAAGCTAGACTCCGAGTAGCAAGAGAAATTCCGAAATACCAAGGGGGCACTGTGATATTTTGGGATGGCATTATGCTGGGAGGCAAAACATATTTGATTTCGTTTCCTGCGAGTGTAACGGCTAGATTTTACGTGGGCCTAGTGCTGGAGCACATAGCGAGACTCTGGAGAGGTGTCAACATTGAGAATTCCACTTTTATACAAAATAATGCTCCTACGCATACCAGCAACCTCACGCGACATTATCTTGAAACAGAAGGAATCGATATTTTGGACTGGCCAGCTTGCTCCACAGATCTAAATCCTCATGAACATTTATGGGAAAATCTCAAGAAGGAAATCAGATCTCGCTAGGATAATCCAAGAATCCCACAACAGTTTATCCAAGCCGCCACAGAAGAGTGGCAGAATATCACCCCAGAGTAGGTCGAAAACCTAATCCAAAGCATGTCTAGACGGATTCAGGCTTGTATCAGAGCAAGAAGAGGTAATGCAAGCTACTAAGGTTGAGAAAAAACACTTACTCTATGAGAAAACAATTTTCAATTTATTTACTACAAGCGGAAAAAGTCTCTTATTTTCTTTTGTTTCTTTCTTAAAATCATTCTTAATTTATTACTTTGTTGAATTGAAATATCTCAAAAAGATCAATTCTAATATTCCTTCGAAATTTCCAAAATCCCTGATGTAATATTCAGAATATCGGGTGATTCCATATAAATTTGGTTGTGTGTATATCTGCGTTGATTTATATTTTGGGTTCACCAATTCTATTGCCTTGGCTTTCGGATTCTTGTTACATAATTCAGTTACAATATTTCGTTTGCTTTATCAAATAATAATAAATTATGTCTTTAATTCAATTTAGTAATTGTTAAATCTAAAAAATTTGTTGAATTATTTTGTTCAATTTCGGCAGTGAAATTTATCATAAAACCCAAAACAATATAAAAACTGATCTGCTAAAAGATTGTAGTGTCTGAGTCATCCATGAAAATTTCTGCTAATAGGATTTTCCATATTAAGGCCTTCGACTGAATGGTAAAATTGAGACTCAATCACAAGGAAATTTCGTTTCACAGACATATTTAACACCACCAATATTTTGTGTTGAATTAAAAGATTTTCGTTATTAACTTCAATTTTTTTTTCAATGATACAGTTTGAATTTTTAGGAGGGATACTTGGAAATGAGTAATTGAAATCAAAGGAAGTTAATTTCGCGGTATGAGAAAGATGTATATTTCATATTTAATCTATTAGCTCATAGGAATATTTGAGTTAAATTCGACAATATCGTATCATCAAATAAATTGACAAATGAGATGTTTCAACTGTAGAATTTGAAATATAAGAAACAAAAATAGGGTATCACAGAGTTTAATGAGCGAATATAATTGGGGAGTTAGTTGGTTATTTACTATTAGTTTGATTTTGGTTATATTATCCAGAAAAAGTTCAATATCTTTTAATAAATGTTTAATTTTATTAAGGAACTGATAAGTTGAATCGAAAGAAGTTCCGGATAGATTTTAAGAGTTAAGAAAGTCTTTCGTTTTAGAAATATAGTCACTTTGTTTAATGCTACTACTATATTACCTTCATCTGCTTTGGTACAAATTATTTCATCCTCAATTAATTCTGTTTTTATGATATGGTGATTTGATTTAATCTTAGGAAACTCTCGAGTTTAATTTAAAATGATTAGAAAATTTGACATTTAATAAGCTGTTCATTATCCCGAGCATTTTTCGGGACAATTTCGTTTTCTATCCCAAGTTGATTTAAGTTTTTAAGTGGTTAAGCCGTGTGTTTGTAATCTTGATGATTTTCTTTCCACCTATTTGTGGTTGTCAAATTCCTGAATTTATCGAAAATGTATGTTGTGAAATTTTTGAATACCGGGTTCATGAAGTACAATTCTAATTTCAGTTTTGAGAAGTGAACACATATCATACCGAATAAATAATGATCTATCCAAGCACATCAAAATAATAAATATAATCGATAAAGGAATGAAATCTGGTGTATAAAAACTTAGTTGCGGAAGGTAGTAAACTTAACTAATTCTTATTACGCCAACCAGTTAATTGGAGAAAATTATATTTTAAACCAAAATTTTAGAATCTTAGATCATTATCAAATTGCTGTACCTTTCGTTTTTATTTTGTATCTATGTGATGAGGACACTGTGTTGTTATTATATAAATATAATAACACAGTGCGTGAAAATGACACTTCAAAATTCTAACACGCGGGAGACATACCTAGTAAACCTATATCGGGTACGCTGAATCCAGTGGTAACCACCGTTTTTGAAAGTAAGCTCTTGTTTAGGAGATATTCGCCTTTGAAGTTAACTGATTTTAGTAGGGTTCGTCGCTTATGACTTCAGTACATTATATGCTTGTAATTTCCAAACCGTTCGGAATATCGCTTTACTGTCTTCGGCAAAGTTTTAGCTATTGTCATGGCCAACAACTTTTCTGAATATACCAACATAGAAAAACCCCATTCAAATACTGTTTCTTAACAAAATATCCAAAAAACTCAATTTCTTTGCCATTTTTTCGTTAATTTTCGTCCAAATGATAGAAAAAACAAGGGAATTTCGCTTTAAAATCTTTAAATAAGAAGAGAAAACACACTTCCTATAGTTAAATCAAAAAATTTAAACGCACAATCATGATTTTAACTCAAATTTCTCACTGATGTCACTGTTGATACGTATTTATCAGTATTGTCACTGATGTAACCACGTATTTTGCTCAACTTGACATTTCTTGTTGAAGTTTCTTTGTTTACACAAGTTATATATTTGGTAAAAATATCAAAAATTAATTCGTGCAGTAAATTTAATAAATTCTGCTACATTTGTGGAAAGTTTAATATAATGACAAGCAAGCGTTCAATTTCTGAAGAAATTGCTGAATCGTACTCACAATATTTCAACCAAACTGTGATCAGAGATGTGAACTGGGCTCCAAAAATCGTTTGTACGGGTTGTGTCATAAGATTGAGTGCATGGGAAAAGAGGTAAAATGAAATGATTTATCATTTATTTCAAAATTATATCAATTGAAGCTATTTTTATTACAGGTGAATTCCAATCTATGCCTTTTGGCATTTCAGTAAATTGGACAAATCCTCAAGAACATAATCCAGATGACTGTTTTGCTTGTGTTAATGAAATTGTCGGATCGAACAGAGCTAAAAAACGTAAAGTTGAACTCAGAGGAACTCGGTTTGTTCAGTTGCCGTTACCACATTCGGAATCCATTCCAATACCGAAAAGACCCAGTCCGACAGAAGAGTACATTCCATCTACTTTTGAAACGTCTGCATCGGTTTATGTACCATCAAATCTATCTCCACAATGTAATCATGCAGAATTTTCTCAAAAAGATCTGGATAAAATTATTCGTCGATTGAAATTATCGCAGCGTCAGTCCATTATTTTGACTCAGGAATTGAAAAGAAAGAATGTCTTAGCACCTGATGCGACAGTTTATGGAGCAATCGGCCGTCATAGACAGTTCACTGCTTTATTCAAATCCATCGAAGACAATTCATTCGCGTACTGCACTGATATCAAGGAATTGGTGTTAAAAATGCATCATATAATAATATAAACCAGAAGACTGTCGTCTCTTCATCGATTCGTCCAGAAGTAGTCTCAAGGCGGTTTTGCTTCATGTCACAAACTCAAAAAACAGTGTTTGTGCCATCAGCACAAAAACGAAAGAAAATTATGAATTATTGAAAAAATCCTTGATTTGGTGAAATATGAAGACAATCGTTTGAAGATTTGTGCAGATTTAAAGGTGATAACTCTTTTGAGAGGAATGCAGACGGGATATACGAAATACATGTGTTTTATACGTTTATTGGATACTCGATATGCCGGCGACCCATATGCCAATAAAAACTGGCCTATGAGACAAGGGTTCAGATTGCGTCGAGAAAACGTTGTTGAAATTCCACTTGTGCCTATCGAAAAAGTGTTGCTTCCACCTCTGCATATCAAGCTTGGGATTGTTAAAAATAACATCAAGGCCCTAGATCCTGAAGGCAATGCATTCAATGAGTTGAAGCGAATTTTCCCAAAATTGAGTGGAATGAAAATAAAGGAAGGTTTGTGTGAAACTATATACGTACCAATCAACCTAACTTATTCAAGATTTAACACATATTTTTTCGAATTATTTCATTACAGGCATACTAAATGGACCTGATATTCGACGCTTGATGAGAGACCAACAATTCAAAAACAGTGTCGAATTTGCAGCTCGTTGCTTGGGATTGCGTCAAATGAGTCATCGAAAATGTACTTGGAATTCATCGTGACGAAAACTGGCGCATACACGTTGAAAATATGCTCGTTGCTTTCCGTAACGTCGGTGTAAAAATGTCTCTGAAAATTCATTTTTTACATTACCATGAAGACAAGTTTGCCGAACAATCACCATGTGAATCAGATGAGCATGGTGAACGGTTTCAACAGGTGACGGCTAGGCTTGAGCACTGGTATAGTGGAAAAAACTTGATTCTGTATTGGGAGACATTTGCTGGAATTCACAGCAAGATGAAGATAGAGAAGAAGAAGAATGAACATGAATTTACATGTTTATTTGTTGAAAATTATTGGAATTGCAATAAAAATTTGAGTTAAAATCATGATTGTGCGTTTAAAATTTTTGATTTAACTATAGGAAGTGTGTTTTCTTTTCTTGTTTTGAGATTTTAAAGCGAAATTCTCTATTATTTAGACGAAAATTAGCGCGAAAAAATGGCAAAGAAATTGAGTTTTTTCGACATTTTTGTAAGAAACGGTATTTGAATGGGATTTTTCTATGTTGGTATATTCAGAAAAGTTGTTGGCCATAACAATAGCTAAAACTTTGCCGAAGACAGTAAAGCGATATTCCGAACGGTTTGGGAATTACAAGCATATAATGTACTAAAGTCATAAGCGACGAACCCTACTAAAATCAGCTAACTTCAAAGGCGAATGTCTCCTAAACAAGAGCTAACATATTTTTCAGATGATGAGTAATCGAAATGGGTACAAATTTATGAGAACCTATTCTTCAGTCGCTGATATAATATATATATATATATATATATATATATATATATATATATATATATATATATATATATATATATATATATATATAGGGGTTTTACCCCGACGAGTTGCCCATATATCTGTTCATGCAATCAAACTGATTTCATGAAAAATATAAATCCACCACCCGGTAATTAATACCATTGCCAGGCAATGATTATAATCAAAACATATCCTGGAGTAATTATATATTAGGATAACGTTAAATGTTATGAGAATATATCAATCTACCAGAATATATACATACTATAGCATCATCAGACAATGATATCAATGTACCAACGAGTAGTGTCAGAGGCTTTCTCCCGGAAAAATCCAGTGTACGGACCTTAGTCAAGTAACATATAGATATATATATATATATATATATATATATATATATATATATATATATATATATATATATATATATATATATATAATATTTTCATCGAACAAGATACAAGATAATCTACAATATTTATGTAGATATCTTGTAGGCTGCCCTTTTTGCCATCTTTAAGTCCATTTAAATCAAATCATATCAAAAGCTGAAGATATGTGGAAAAATACATTTTCCTCATGATATAGCGGAATGATAAATTTATATTTGCCCCAAAATAATCATTCACTACTGGATATCGCCTGAAAATGGATTTTCTCTCTCGTTCCATTTGAGCGCAGAGATTACATTATACTGGAGTTGCTGATTCTTATCCATTCATTCCAAGAAAATTTATAGGATCTCTTCCTTTTCCTCGAGGAGGTGGAATTTTTCTGTTACAGGAAATGGCAAGAAATCCATGTATAACCAACTTTGCAAAATACAAATTTTCACATTCATACTAGCACCGGAATAATTTTAGTTCCATCTTCTTATGATTTTGAATGAATGAATGATATATAAGCTGTTGTTTTATAAAATAATACTAAGACCGCTTTTCCTTGTTTGGAGATATTTAAGGATTTTCATTGGTGGTAATTCAAGAAAATTCAGAAACGTTCCTCAGTTCGAAAGCTGCTCTTAACTCAAGACACCTAATGAATTTCATCATGACATGATAGTAATTAAACGTATTTTAAGAGAAACAATTATTTCAGATTCAAATTAGGTCGTATTTGCTTCAAACATTATATTTATATTAAATGAAACTAAGATGCATAGAATGAAGAATAATGGGACATAAATGAACAAAAACACTCAATTCTTCATTTTGGTTACACTTCTCGTCCACTACTCACTCAGACTAGATTTTCCTAATGTTCACCCGCTTCTTCCCATTTACCTGAACTGTTGGGAAGCTGACGTAGTTGCTGTTTAGTTTCAGGATCATGATCTTAAATCCACTATTCTTCACCAGTTATAATCTTCTCATCTAGATCTTAAGTTATCCTGAGGAACGGAATAGTTTCTCTGCCCACCCCCAGCAATTTTATGATACAATTCACATGTACGCAAAGCATCTGCAAATGGTATTAAAAACCTATTCAACACTTTTCTACCGAAGTTCTATACATCATCTTGTATGGCAAAAAAAAACGTTTTTTCTCTTTCCCATATCAAACTCCTGAAAAATGGGAAAAATCTGGCAGAGTTCATTTCTGCAAACTTTTTGGAATTCATATCAGTCTGTCTCTCAGCCGCTATACCATCTGTTGAATTTGTCAAATTTCCCCTTTTTCTGAAGGAGGCAATTGTGATAGCTATATTTGAGAAAAATAATTCGTTGGAGGAAACTGCAAACTACCGTCACACCCCTATTTTGGCTGTTTTTTTCCGAAATTTTTGAGAGAATTGTCGATGACATAATATAATAACAAACTGTCTGCATGAGTTCCAGTCAGAGAGGTCTAAAGAGTCTGCGGTTGTTACTTTTGTATAACAGGTGTATGCCTCACTGACGCGAGGATTTGACTACCTGTTATATAAAAAATTTTATGACCTAAATTAAAAAAGCTTGGATTCAGGGTTATCTTTCTAGACAGGATCGACAGTTTGTAATCCGACAGACGTCGTGCAGAATGAACGTCGAAGGAGATGTCGGCTGATCTTGGATTTCCGCAGGGCGCTGTTCTCGTCCACTTTTATTCCTACTATTCAAAAACGATCTTCCTGAACACATCAGGATTGATTTCTGCTGATGATACTTTTTTGTAGTTAACAACGAAGAGACGATTTAAGCAGATATTGCAAGACGAATACCTTGAAATTGAATATAAATAAAACTAAACGTGTCTTCTTCAACGCGAGTATCGGTTATAAAGTCAGCAAAATAATCATTTGCGAGGACAATCAGCTGGTCCCAACCAGTCAGGTCAGATTCCTCGAGGTGTACCTCGATTCTAATTTAATCTGGTCTTTCCGTATAATTGCAATCAGCAGGTAACTCAATTTTCCGTTTTTTTGCAGTCTAAATAATGAAGTTAAAATTTCCTAGTTAATATGTACTATAGCCTTGCTAATAGTCATTTAAATTAAGATGTTATCTTATGAGGTAACTCATCTAATTGACAAAGAGCATTCGATTTGCAAAAGAACGTTAGAAGACTAATTTTTAGATTAGTACTCGCGTCTCTTGTAGATCCACTTTCATTAGTTACGTTGCATTGTATCTACAGGGTGTTACATAATAATATGTCACAACTTGAGGGATTAAATCTACGTGCAATTTTAAGAAGACAAGTTGATATAAACATAAGTCCGCAAAAGCTTCGTTGCAGAGCTACAGGGTGTTGAAATTGGTTTTTTCTTCAAAGTTCCTGCAGTTTTTGAGATATTCAGCCCAATTTTGGAATGCAAGCTACTTTCTACATGCTTCATCATTGCACGTCCTAAATTTTAACTAGAATTCACAAGGTGTTTTCTTTTCCGGAGCCATGTCTTCTTTTGCCCTTTCAAACTTTTTTGCAGTACGCCACTGATACAATCAATTTTCGTCATCTTCGTTCAATTTAGAAACTTTTTTGACACTTGTAATTTTTTCGTATCTCCAACCGTTCTCGAGCAAAAAATTATCAAACGATTGTATGCATTCGCTGAATTGAAAGCACTTCTAATTAAAAAAATGACTAAAAGGCTTTGATTTTTTCAATTTATTTATTTATTTTGACAGTTGCTAAAGCTGAACCAGTGTCTGCTCGAATTATTCTTGAAACTAACGATTAGTTTTACGACTATTGGAGTTATTGCTGTAAAAAAATGGCTAATTTTACTAACGCCGAATTGGTTGATATCCATTATATGTACAGGTGAGCTTTCCAAATCGAGTAACACAGGACAGGCGAACATTTTCAAATATCCAAAGAATAATAAGGGAAACTGGTACTTTCTCTACAAATAATCACTTAAAAGGTGCAACTCAAACTATGAGAACTCCAGATATTAGGGAAGCGGTTTTGAATTGTATTGACTTGAATTCTCATGTGAGTACAAGAGAAATTGGAAATCAGTTGAGTATTTCACATGTTCTAGATTGGAGGATTCTCCATGACTTTTTATTGTACCCGTTTCATATTCAACGCGCCCAAAATCTACTTCCTCGAGATTTTCCTTCAAGACTGAATTTCTGCCGATGGTTCTTAGAGAAAATTATAGAAAATGCTCATTTTGATAGTGGAATAATGTTCACAGACAAAGCTAACTTTTCTGGAACTGCTATCAAAAATTTTCACAATAATCATTGTTGAGTAGAGGAAAACCCCCATTTGATTAAAAATTTCATTATCAAGAACAATTAACACTATATGTCTGGGTCGGAATAATTGGATATTATTTGATTGGGCCAACAGACTAAACGGTTCCGCTTATCGCCAATTCTTGAGGAGGAGTTACCTTTATTGCTAAAGGATGTGCCACTTTTGGTGAGAAACATAATGTGGCTCATGCATGACAGGGCACCAGCACATCTTATTGGAGAAGCTAGGGATTTGTTGAATAATACATTCAACAACCGATGGATTGGTCGGGGTGGGCCAGAAACATAGCCTCCTAGCTCCTAAGACTTAAATAGTTTAGACTTTTCGTTATGGGGATATCTCAAACGTTTAGTTTATACCGTTCCAATGAACACTGTAGAAGAATAATAATAATAAATAGTTATTCAGATTTAGCCCGAGATCCAACAAACAAATTTTATAAGTCATTGAGAATTCAAAATCCATCATTACAGATCGCGAAAATTTTAAATTTGTTTCACCGAATTCTTTACCACCTCAACACTATTCTTTAGTTATATTGCACAAAGATTGTTATCCAATAAGACCAGTGGTATCATTCACACATGCCCCAGCATTCAAGATTTAAATATGACATTATGGCTTTATTAGATGTTTGCATATCTAAAAATTATTTTTTCATTTAACTACTCTATTTATAAAAGGGGTGAGGGACTCATAATGGGAAACCCCTCAAACCCTCTTTAGGCAAAAATCTTCATGGTTAATATAGAAAAAACTATTCTTAAACACCCGTTTAGTGAACTTTTCCTATATTGGTATCACGTTATTGTGTGTTTCACAGGAACAAGCAGACAGTTCACTGTATTCGACAATTCCATCAACAACCTGCACCCAAGAATAAAATTCACTTCTAAAATAGAACAGAAAAACTCGATCAATTTCCTATACTTAACAATAACAAGATCAAATAATAAACACCTGTTTTCAATTTATCATAAACCTTATCATACAGATATCACAATTCAATATACATCGGCACATCCTTACCAACACAAAGTTACAGCATTTAATAGTTATATACATAGACTCTTGAACACACCAATGTCTAGTAAAAATTATCCCAAAGAATTGAATTTGATAAAACATATCGTAATAAATAATGGTTATGATGCAAATTTAGTTAGCAACATATTATATAAGCTTTACAACATATTTATCAAATCGGCGAACATCAAGACAAGAAATTCTATAGTTTAACATATATAGGCAATATTAGCAATAATGTGAGAAATGCCTTCTTAAAAATTCAAATTTAAATGTAGTGTTCAAAACATCAATAAATTTAGGTTCATTTATCAGAAATTATAAGTCTCCAATTAATGAAGATAATAAATCGGGTGTTTATAGATTGGATACAGATTGCAATTATTTTTATATAGGTAGAACAGGAAGAAATTTCAATGTTATAATCTCAGAACATAAACGTAGTTTCATTAATCTTACGGAAAATAGTCATTCTTTCAATTTGGAATTTTAAATCCTACATTCTGAGAATAGGGGTATAAAACTCAACCTTCTGGAAGTACTTGAGATTAACAGATTTTGGTATTCCCCAGAAATTCTTAATGACCAGGTAGACATAAGTAACTCACCCTTATTGAACTTGTTTCCTAAACACTAGTTCAAAAATAGATAACTCTGAATGGATTACATCTTTAGTCTATATAAGTATACGTTTGTTGAGGTAATTTTGAAGTATTAAATCGCTCTTGACAAAGATACTGTGTATCGAAACGCGTTAAACATTTATTAATATATTTTAGTGGAAATCTTTGTTTAATTATATGTATTCTCTTTACCTAATATTGCTCAAGCGATGTTCCACCTACACTGTGACAAAAAAGTATCTAGAAATTTGAAATAAAACGCAAAAATCTAATCTACTTCAATATTTATCGAATTTTCTTCAAACTATGCTCCATTCAAAGCAATATACATGTACCAACATTTTTTCCAATCATCGCAACATTTTTTATAGGCGGTTTTAGGGATGTTCCTCAGTTCCTTCTGCGAATTCTCTTTTATGACGTCTATGGAATCGAATGTGGTTTCTCGGAGCAGCAATTTCAGTCTGGAGAAAAGAAACGAGTCACACGGAGGTGAGACTGTCGCAGGTGAATGAGGCGGCTGCTCGATGGTATTTATCGAGTGCTTGGTTTTAAAGTCATTAATAACCGTGGCTCGATCAGATGGTGTGTTATCGTCATGCAAAATCCACGAATTGTTTTACTACAAATCCGGCCGTTCACGGCGAATATTTTCACGCAAACGTCCAAAACGGTTAAATAGAAGTCCTTATTGACCTTACGGAACGAATTCATGATGAACCACAACATGAATATCCAACAAAAACAATCAGCATCGTTTTGATTTTCGAACATTTTTGGCGAGCTTTTTACGGTTTCGGTTCATTTTTTCCCACCCATTCCGATGATTGTTGGCTCGTTAGTATGTCGTATTCATACACGCATGTCTCGTCACCAGTTATGATCCGTCCCGTGAACGAGGGATCAGAATTCTCACGATCTAGCATGTCTGCAGCTACCTACATCCGATAGTGTTTTTGAAGAAAATTCAGCTCCATCGCTACGAGCATGCCAAATTGGTTCACCAAAATCAAACGAGCGGTTTTTCTAGAGATCTTGAGATCACGAGCTATCTCTCTAACACTGCCATTACGGTTTTCGAGCACCGTTTCCTTGATTTTTTGGCCGTTATCGTCGGTTGAAGAGGTCAAATTTCGTCCGGAACGAGGTGAATCTTAGACGATCCTCCGATCGTCTTTAAAGTACCACGCATACACCTGTATTTTCGATGAGATAGAGTCTCCGTAAGCCTTTTCCAACATTTGCAACGATTCAGCAAACAGAATTTCGTTCAGAACGAAAAATTTGAGACAATCTCTTTGTTCAATATTTCTTCCATTGTAAAATCCGCAGAGTACCACTGAGATCGTCTGGTTTCAACAGCTGTCGTGAACAAACTAGTTGACAGATCGCGCTCATGTTTCGTATAGTAATCAAAGACAGTCCTACCAACATACAGAATCTTAAAATACCTAAACATACTGAACGCGGGCAATTTAAATGAAAATTTCCGGATACTTTTTTGTCACAAAGTATATATAATTTGATTGTATATTCTGCTGAATTTGTAATAAACGAGTATTCATGAATTATCTATATACTGTATATATACTTATATATAACGTTCGAGAGGTTCAAACCAATATGTGATACTGTTATAAAATCAGAAGTTGACCAATAATTCGAATAATTTTATTCGTGACAAATTACTTAATAACATAGGCACTCTCTTGATTAAACTTCATCACTGTCTTATACAGATTTCCTTCAAGTTCACTATTCATTGAGTACGCTTAACTTTGCTTCACTTGACTTGAATCTCACTGAAACTTTATTACTTGTTCTAGTTGATATTGCCTTGTACTTACATTTTTTTAAATTTTTCCCAGTGTTTCAAAACAAATGCAAAGTACTTGAAGGAACAATTCCTTGTTCAAAATGAAGGGCAATTTGTTCTATGATGGTTAAGTCAAAAGTCAAATGATCTATACTATTAAAGTCGTAAGGCCCTTTTCGGGATTAATCCCAGAGGATAACGGTAATTTGAACCGGACAGCGAAGAAAAGAGGCGGCGGTATTATTTTTTTAAAAGTCTGAGGAAGGTTCGTGCCAAATTTGGAGCCTCTAGCTCGAACAACGGAGACCTGAGGATTTTTCGAAAATTTTCGCCGAAACGTCGCCAAGAGCGAACGGAAAGTCAAAACGGCGAGTTTTCTTCGAAATCGGAAAATTCAGAAAGAAAGCCCCGAAAAAGCGAAAATAAAAAAGGTCTCCGATTTGTCGCAAGTGAAGGGGATAATTTCGTCGGACTTTTATGTCTATACAAATTTTTCCATCGCGTTCTATCGTTTCGAAACCAGGACAAAGAGCAAGCCTCGAGTTTCGCATTTTGCGCCGCAATGGTTTCATTCCCGTTAAAAAACGGGAAAACTGAAAAATCTTCGATTCAACGAAGAGCTATCGGCGGAAATTTCGGTCCATTTTCCTCATTCCTAATATCTCTCACGGCCAGAAATTAACTAAAGTCGTGTTAACAAAATAAGTGGTTTTCTTGTATCCGTCCTACTTAGACGGGATAACCAGGTGAATGGATTCAGGTGTCGAACGATTTCTACATATCATAGGTAATTATTGTGAGTTCCTTCTATTTATAACTCATAGTTACTATTTCTCAGGAAATTTTACCAAGGTTGTTGAATGAATTACAGGAATTCCTCATTGATTTGAAGTTGAAAGTTTCTCTGTTATAGGTGTCTGATAGTGGGAAACAAGATGTTCAAATATGTAGAAGTTGCATACGAAGTTTCATTTTGTACAACCAAAACTTTCAATCAAGATTTATGAAAGTCACAGTAAACATGCTACTGCTTATGTGAACCATATTTTGGAAAGAATCCAACTACTACTTGGACAATGCTATGTAATTTGACAATTTCTGTTATAGGTAGTTGTACTATACGTATTTTATATAATTGTGTAAGATGAGTACGTGCATCATGTAATATGGAAATATTGAGTTGTTTTAATGTAATTTCTTCCGTTCATTTTCATTTCATAGTATATTATAAAGTGAATTGGAGAGAAGTAAAATTGAAGAATAGAAATTTCAATTATTAGAGAGTTTATAAGAAGTTGTCTGCTCAAAACCAACTGCCAACTCGACGGTTAAGGATCTAGGAAATTAACAGTTAGAATGAAAGGTTTCACTTAAGCTGATATATAGTTAACATCAAACATTGTATTGTATATGGGGTCCATAATATTATTCACAAATTTGTGGATCTCATTTCTGCTTTCCACAAGAACACTTCAATTCAGAAGATGTTTGTTCTTTCTAAGCAAATTGTGGGAATTTTGGTCAATTTGAATTTATACAAAGTAGTTACATATAGGGCAATCACATAAGGTGTTCCTTTGTTTGATTACTAATTTCTCGCTCTTGTCTTTTGGATACTCCCAAGAAATTTTAATTCGAGAAAAACTTTTATTTTCTATTTCATTAATATGCTTGAGAAGTGATTCTTCCTTCTTTAAGCTCATATTTGTCGTCTATAATAATTCATGAATCTTATTCGATTCTTATCTGATCTAATACGAAACAGAACTGTTGAGTAAAAATTAAAAGTTTGAAACTACAGATCTGCATATATCGATCTTTCTAAGTTATATATTTAATACTTTTGGAACTGAAAATTTGGAATAATATGAATTAATATTAGAGTTGTTGATGATTGAATTTCTATGCCTGAAGGGTGATTGAACAATTTGTTTTTTGAATCAATGTTGGAATGTTTTTAATTTCATCTTATGCTAGCTCAATTGGAGAAAGTTGAGATTTTCAAATTGAATGTATCTCTTTGAATTGGGATAGTAGTGAATAGTGTTGAAGTTTGTGTTGTTGATGAGTCAGTATCCATAAAACAATACTGGAAGCTGCGTTATCCTTAGGATGACTGAGACAATATATGAGAGAGTTCCATGCAACATTAAGAACTATTAAGTATAAATATGAATCATGAAGTGAATATAATAAGGCGTTCAGTATAGATAGAGTTGGATATGAAAATGTGTTCAGTATATTTGGAGTTAAGTATATTAGGCGTTCAGTATATGAGGCGTCCAGTATATTAAGCTAGTATATTGGCTATTTAGATATAAAAAGCGATCTTAATGGGCTCACTAGTTGAAATGATATCGCGACTATGTAAAGTACAAAGACGGAGGAAAATAATAGTTTTATTTTATCTTATCTCATTTTATCTACCGAAAGCATAAGAATTAGAGGAAAAAAATCTGTGTATTACTACAATGGAAGCATGCGAGCCACATATTTTTCCATTTTTAAGAAGATTTAACGCAACGAATTCGAAAGTTATGATTATGTGATGGAACAGGGCAATTTATTATAGAAAACTGATTTAGCTGGCTGCTTTCAAACAGTGTAATTTTGTCTAGACATTGAATTTCCTCCTAGCTATCCAATTTAAAAAATAATTGAATTCAAATACATTTCAAAGTAATCTATACACTCAAAATCAAGGAATTGACTATCTAGTGATTTTTATACAACATTTTTTGTACGTGCCCCACCACGTGGGTCACCATCATTCACATGATAAATCGTAAATATGAATGTCCTAGTAGGAGAAAGCAGTTCTTCATGAAGAAAATGAAAATATGACGTACCAGTTAATATTAGATTGTTCTTCTTTTTCTCCTTCATGCATGAACCCCTTATAAGCAGCACTCAGGCCCTTTGGCATATTATACCTGCCAAGTATGCGAGACTGTTATTCGTTTCAGTGTTAATGTCTCCAATCTGGTTGCCGTATAAGCGGAACATTTGAAGAATATATGTTCCGTTGTTCCATTATTTCCTTTGCAACTACGGCATCGTGTGATTCCCGTTACTAGTACAACTACCATCCCAATGGACTTTCTGTCAAGGAACAATAGTTCATGTACTCTCTTTTTTAATTGGGACCCTTTTTAGAGCCTTTTTAACTGTTAGAATAAAAGGTTTCACTTGAACTGATATAAAGTTAACATCATTGTATTGTATATGGGGGTCCATAATGTTATTTACAAATTTGTGGATCTCATTTCTGCTTTCCACAAGAACACTTCAATTCAGAAGATGTTTGTGCTTTCTAAGCAAATTGTGGGAATTTTGGTCAATTTGAATTCATCTGTCCTACTTAGACGGGATAAGCAGGTGAATGGATTCAGGTGTCGAACGATTCCTACATATCATAGGTAATTATTGTGAGTTCCTTCTATTTATAACTCATAGTTACTGTTTCTCAGGAAATTTTATCAAGGTTGTTGAATGAATTACAGGAATTCCTCATTGATTTGAATTGAAAGTTTCTCTGTTTTAGGTGTCTGATAGTGGGAAACAAGATGTTCAAATATGTAGAAGTTGCATACGAAGTTTCATTTTGTACAACCACAACTTTAAATCAAGATTTATGAAAGTCACAGGAAACATGCTACAGCTTATGTGAACTATATTTTGGAAAGAATCCAACTACTACTTGGAAAACGCTATGCAATTTGACAATTTTTGTTATAGGTAGTTGTACTATACGTATTTTATATAATTGTGTAAAATGAGTACGTCCATTATGTAATATGGAAATATGAAGTTGTTTTAAAGTAATTTCTTCCTTTCATTTTCATTTCATAGTATATTATAAAGTGAATTGAAGAGAAGTAAAGTTGAAGAATAGAAATTTCAATTATTAGAGAGTTTATCAGAAGTTGACTGCTCAAAACCAACTGCCAACTCGACGGTTAAGGATCTAGGAAATTAACAGTTAGAATAAAAGGTTTCACTTGAACTGATATATAGTTAACATCATTGTATTGTATATGGGGGTCCATAATGTTATTTACAAATTTGTGGATCTCATTTCTGCTTTCCACAAGAACACTTCAATTCAAAAGATGTTTGTTCTTTCTGAGCAAATTGTGGGAATTTTGGTCAATTTGAATTCATACAAAATAGTTACATATAGGGCAATCATATAAGGTGTTCCTTTATTTGATTACTAATTTCTCGCTCTTGTCTTTTGGATACTCCTAAGAAATTTTAATTCGAGAAGAACTTTTATTTTCTATTTCATTAATATGCTTGAGAAGTGATTCTTCCTTCTTTAAGCTCATATTTGTTGTCTATAATAATTTATGAATAATAAAAAACAAGTACTGTGTTTTAAGGAATTTTACTTAATAATTGCGATTCGTAACGCGTTTCACTACACCGTAGCTTCTTCAGACGAATGATTATGCAGAAAATGTAAATGAGAATATAACTATAAATGTTCTTGAGTAATTAAAAGCTTATTGGTCAACTCCTCCTAGGTGGTTATTTATGACAGGTATATCCAATAAAATTAAGGAATAGATTGCTCCCGAAAAGATTCAATAGAGGTGAAGGGCTTAAATCGACTTGTTCATTGATGAGTCTACCTGAGTGTTTGTATTTATTTATTTCTAAAGTTTCCCAAAGATCTACCTTCCAATATTTATTATCTGTATGCAAAATTTCAAACTGTGGGTCGAAAGAATGATTATTTTCTAAGAGATGATTCGCGTAATTTGAATCTGATTTTTATTTGAAAAACTGCGTTTATGTTCCGATATTCTAATATTAAAATTTCTATGTGTTCTACCAATGTAGAAATTATCACAGTCATTGCAATTCAATCTATAAACACCTGATTTATTGTATTTACCTGGTTTGGTTTTATTATTTTTATATATTTGCCTAAATTATTATTAGTTTGGAAAGCTATGTTGAAATTATTGCTACTTAAGAATGATTTCAGTTTCTCACTTGTAATGCCAACGTAGGTTAAGGTGTTGAATTTTTGTTTCAATTTATCGACAGGGTAAACTTCATTCAATGCGATTCTACTTTGTTTTTTATTTAAAATATTATTTATTAGTTTGGGATTGTAACCATTATTTTTGGCTATTTGTTTAATCAAATTTAGTTCTTTGTTGAAATTTTCTGGTGATAGCGGGATGTTAATCAATCTATGAATAAAACTATTGAATGCTGACATTTTATGTTGATATGGATGACACGACGAGTTATGTATTATAATATCTGTATGTGACGGCTTATGGTAAATTGCGAAAACATGTTTTCCATTTTCATTCGAAATTGTTACATCTAAGAAATTTATCGAATTATTGCTTTCTATTTCGGTTGTGAATGCAATTTTTGGATGTAATGAATTTATATGATTTTCGAAAATTTTCAACTGTCTATCTGTTCCTGTGAAGCAAATAATGATATCGTCTACATAGCGATACCAGTATAAACAATATTTACTGAGTGGATGATTATGAATTACTTTCTCTAAGTTATTCATGAAAATTTCTGCTAACAAAGGACTCAACGGATTGCCCATAATCAAGCCGTCTTCAATAGTATAATATTTGTAATTGAAATGGAAATAATTTTGATCTAAACAAATTTTTAATAATGAAAGAATATCTGATTTAATGATAGTATTGACATGATTACTTTCTAATAATTCTTCAACTAAGTAATACGTATCTTTTGGAGGAATGTTGGGAAATAGATTCTTAACATCGAAAGAAATAAGTTTGGAATTAGGTGGTATAGTGGTATCTTTGATATTGGCAATAAGTTCGTATGAATTTTTGACCGAAAATTCAGATTTAAAATTGCAATGTTTTATTAGCAAGTCGTTGAGGAATTTTGAAAGTTTGAACGAAGGTGCCGTTACATAAGAAACAACAGGTCTAATAGGGTAATTAGGTTTATGAAGTTTTATCAACGAATATAATTCGGGGGATTGTGGATTGGAGTTAATGAATTTATATTTTCTTGGTCTGTAATTAATGATTTTGCTGTCGAAATTATGTTTTTAACAACTTTCTGAAATTTTGCGGTAGGATCCTTAGTTGATATTATATAGTTTCCGGCTGTTAAGAATTCTTCAGTTTTAGAAATATAATGGGTTTTACTAATCGCAATGACGGTGTTACCTTTATCTGCTTTAGTGAATACTAAATCGTTCTTGGTACTATTTTCACGAATTGTTCTTATTATCTTATAATCGGAATTGCAATGAGGTGATAATTTCGAAAAGTCTTCTTTGATGATTTTTGCTGTTTGATGTTTGGCTAAAATATTATCTTTGGAGTTTTTGAGAATAATTTCGGAGTCTATGCCTAACTGTTCAAAATTAGTTTTATTATGTTTTGGATGTAAATTATGTTTGAATCCTTTTTCTAATAGATCTTTTTGTGGTTGTGTAAAATCGGTATCAGTTAAATTAGTGAATCTTTCAAAAATTTATGGTCTGAAAATTTATCAGTTGAAGGTTTGGGTGGAGAAATTTTGAATTTAAGTGAATTCAACTTTTTCTGTTGTTGCTGAAACTTTTATGAATTAAAATCACCTAGGAGGAGTTGACCAATAAGCTTTTAATTACTCAAGAACATTTATAGTTATATTCTCATTTACATTTTTCTGCATAATCATTCGTCTGAAGAAGCTACGGTGTAGTGAAACGCGTTACGAATCGCAATTATTAAGTAAAATTCCTTAAAACACAGTACTTGTTTTTATTATTGATAATGGAATTTTACCAAGTAAAAGCCTCC
This sequence comes from Cryptolaemus montrouzieri, assembly GCA_013387265.2. Taxonomy (NCBI): domain Eukaryota; kingdom Metazoa; phylum Arthropoda; class Insecta; order Coleoptera; family Coccinellidae; genus Cryptolaemus; species Cryptolaemus montrouzieri. The sequence continues at coordinate 38,074,797 of JABFTP020000103.1, forward strand.
CAAATTCAAATAATTTATGAATCTTATCTGATCTAATACGGAACAGAACTGTTGAGTAAAAATTAAAAGTCTGAAACTACAGATCTGCATATATCGATCTTTCTCAATTATATATTTAATACTTTTGGAACTGAATATTTGGAATAATATGAATTAATATTAGAATTGTTGATGATTGAATTTCTATGCCTGAAGGGTGATTGAACAATTTGTTTTTGAATCAATGTTGGAATATTTTTAATTTCATCTTATGCTAGCTCAATTGGAGAAAGTTGAGATTTTCAATTTGAATGTATCTCTTTGAATTGGGATAGTAGTGATTAGTTTTGAAATTTGTGTGGTTGATGAGTATCCATAAAACAATACTGGAAGCTGCGTTATCCTTAGGATGACTGAGGCAATATATGAGAGAGTTCCATGCAAAATTAAGAACTATTAGCTATGAATATGAATCATGAAGTGAATATAATAAGGCGTTCAGTATAGATAGAGTTGGATATGAAAATGCGTTCAGTATATTTGGGGTTAAGTATATTAGGCGTTCAGTATATGAGGTGTTCAGTTTATTAAGCGGCTATTTAGATATAAAAAGCGATTTTAATGGGCTCACTAGTACAAATGATATCGCGACTATGTAAAGTAAAAGACGGAGGAAAATAATAGTTTTATTTTATCTTATCTCATTTTATCTACCGAAAGCATAAGAATAATAGAAAAAATCTGTGTATTACTATAATGAAAGCATGCGAATCACATTTTTTTCATTTTAAAGAAGATTTAACGCAACGAATTGGAAAGTTATGATTATGTGATGGAACAGGGCAAATTATTATAGAAAACTGATTAAGGTGGCTGCTTTCAAACAGTGTTATTTTGTCTAGATATTGAATTTCCTCCTACCTATCTAATTTGAAAAATAATTGAATTCAAATACATTTCAAAGTAATCTATACACTCAAAATTAAGGAATTGACAATCTAGTACGTGCCCCAACACGGGGGTCACCATCATTCACATGATAAATCGTAAATATGAATGTCCTAGTAGCAGAAAGCAGTTCTTCATGAAGAAAATGAAAATATGACGTACCAGTTAATCTTAGATTGTTCTTCTTTTTCTCCTTCATGCATGACCCCCTTATAAGCAGCACTCAGGCCCTTTGGCATATTATACCTGCCAAGTATGCGAGACTGTTATTCGTTTCAGTGTTAATGTCTCCAATCTGGTTGCCGTATAAGCGGAACATTTGAAGAATTTATGTTCCGTTGTTCCATTATTTCCTTTGCAACTACGGCATCGTGTGATTCCCGTTACTAGTACAACTACCATCCCAATGGACTTTCTGTCAAGGAACAATAGTTCATGTACTCTCTTTTTAATTGGGACCCTTTTAGAGCTTTTTAACTGTTAGAATAAAAGGTTTCACTTGAACTGATATATAGTTAACATCATTGTATTGTATATGGGGGTCCATAATGTTATTTACAAATTTGTGGATCTCATTTCTGCTTTCCACAAAAACACTTCAATTCAGAAGATGTTTGTTCTTTCTAAGCAAATTGTGAGAATTTTGGTCAATTTGAATTCATACAAAATAGTTACGTAAAGGGCAATCACATAAGGTGTTCCTTTATTTGATAACTAATTTCTCGCTCTTGTCTTTTGGATACTCCCAAGAAATTTTAATTCGAGAAGAACTTTTATTTTCTATTTCATTAATATGCTTGAGAAGTGATTCTTCCTTCTTTCAGCTCATATTTGTTGTTTATTATAATTCATGAATCTTATTCGATTCTTATCTGATCTAATACGAATCAGAATTGTTGAGTAAAAATTAAATGTTGAAACTACAGATCTGCATATATCGATCTTTCTAAATTATATATTTAATACTTTTGGAACTGAAAATTTGGAATATTATGAATTAATATTGGAGTTGTTGATGATTGAATTTCTATGCCTGAAGGGTGACTGAACAATTTGTTTTTGAATCAATGTTGGAATGTTTTTAATTTCATCTTATGCTAGCGCAATTGGAGAAAGTTGAGATTTTCAAAATGAATGTATCTCTTTGAATTGGGATAGTAGTGAATAGTGTTGAAATTTATGTGGTTGATGAGTCAGTATCCATAAAACAATACTGGAAGCTGCGTTATCCTTAGGATGAATGAGGCAATATATGAGAGAGTTCCATGCAACATTAAGAACTATTAAGTATAAATATGAATCATGAAGTGAATATAATAAGGCGTTCAGTATAGATAGAGTTGGATATGAAAATGCGTTCAGTATATTTGGGGTTAAGTATATTAGGCGTTCAGTATATGAGGCGTTCAGTATATTAAGCGTCTAGTATATTGGCTATTTAGATATAAAACCGATCTTAATGGGCTCACTAGTTAAAATGATATCGAGACGGAGGAAAATAATAGTTTTATTTTATCTTATCTCATTTTATCTACCGAAAGCATAAGAAAAATAGAAAAAATCTGTGTATTACTACAATGAAAGCATGCGAATCACATATTTTTCATTTTAAAGAAGATTCAACGCAACGAATTGGAAAGTTATGATTATGTGATGGAACAGGGCAAATTATTATAGAAAACTGATTAAGGTGGCTGCTTTCAAACAGTGTTATTTTGTCTAGATATTGAATTTCCTCCTAGCTATCCAATTTAAAAAATAATTGAATTCAAATACATTTCAAAGTAATCTATGCACTCAAAATTAAGGAATTGAATATCTAGCGATTTTTATACAACATTTTTTGTACGTGCCCCAACACGTGGGTCACCATCATTCGCATGATAAATCATAAATATGAATGTCCTAGTAGGAGAAAGCAGTTCTTCATGAAGAAAATGAAAATATTACGTACCAGTTAATCTCAGATTGTTCTTCTTTCTCTCCTTCATGCATGACCCCCTTATAAGCAGCACTCAGGCCCTGTGGCATATTATACCTGCCAAGTATGCGAGACTGTTATTCGTTTCAGTGTAAATGTCTCCAATCTGGTTGCCTTATAAGCGGAACATTTGAAGAATATATGTTCCGTTGTTCCATTATTTCCTTGGCAACTACGGCACCGTGTGATTCCCGTTACTAGTACAACTACCATCCCAATGGACTTTTTTCCAAGGAACAATAGTACATGTACACTCTTTTTAATTGGGACCCTTTTTAACTGTCTCAGCCCCGAGATGCCTGCCTTGTAGTGCAGGACCTCGGTAGTGTTCCAGTTTATGATGATGGGGAACATGTGGGTCCATGGGATAGTCAGAATAGGTTCTCGTCCTTCATATAGACCTAACAGCTGTTGCCTTCTGGCAAGGCTGACTGGTTTCTCATTCCCTTCGATATCCATATGGGCTGAGCAGGGTACATCTGTTTGTGGTTCTCATTCGTCAACAAATTTGGATGTAACCCATAGATCTTTCAGATATCCCAAGGTGTTTTGGTTATCAGCGCATATATAGATGTAAGCTTCTCTGTAGTTCCTGTGTGGGTTTTCCAGCACCCATCTGAGAATAGCATATACTTCTGTATATATCATGGTGTCATGGTCCCCTATAGCAATCGTATTGTCTACCCTGGAACAGTGAACGCCTATGCCTGTACCCATTCTGGTTAAGGACATCTATGTAAGCCAGGTGGGTCCCTGTGGTTGAGTAAGTCAAGGAAAGTAGATCAAATTTCATTTGGTGGAATGTCGATTTTAGGGTTCGTCAAAATAATAAGTGGCTCTCATTCGATCTCTTCTTGTAAGAAAATCAGGTCGTTGTTCTTCGATCTGATTGAGAGATGTGGAATGTCCAGAAATCCAATTTCTTTCTCTCCACATGTCTCCTTCTAACAACCTCAATGAGTTCCTCATCGCTATCTCCTCAATCATTATGTCTAGAGGGGGAAGGCCCAGCAGATATTCCATGAAGGGCGTGGGTATCGCTCTCAAGGGTCCCGTGACTGCTAGACATGCTCACCTTTGGATCTTGTTTATTTTATTCCATTTGTTATCCTTGTTTAATGCAAGCCACAATACAATGACCGCATAGGTCAGGGGCCGTCTAATCCCCATCTGGGCCCAAATATTTTTGTCCAGAGTGTACTTTTCCCTCTTAGGGCTTGATTCTCGATGTAGTTATCCCAATACAGTTCGATGTCAAATAATCAAAATATTTCCCTTGTTTTACAAGTGTTAGTTCTTCGTGAATGTAATTATGTTGGTTCTATTGGAATTAACGGATAAGTCGTTCTCTCTCCACCATTGCTCAGTCATTCGCAGAGCATTCTGCGGAAATTCGCATATGGTGCTGAGGTTCTTTCCATGAACAGCGATTACAAGATAGTCAACATAACACACCGCGATGTGCCAAGCATCGGCAAGGCTCATCAGCGGTCCGTTCAGCACAATATTCCAGAGGATTGAAGATAGTACTCTCTCCTGAGGACATCCCCAGCTAACGGTACCTGAGACGGACGACTCGCCGAGATGGCCTCGATGAGCCTGCTCGATTGCAAACGTCCTATCCACGAAATGTTGCCTATTTTGATATTTATCGATCGTTCCTATCTGAATAAAAACTGATATTGATGCCTAAACTCTTATGAGTTGTGGAACCTGGCACTGTATCACACTAAAAACACTGTCCGTCATTTCAGCAGAACTTAATTTATAAACTCGACGTGCTTTCCGCTGACTGAGTTGTCATCAACAGCAGATGATAGATAATGCTACGTGGCTCTTTCATTTATACTTAATCTACTACTGCTATCAGACACATTCGAAGAACTATCGTCCTGATTGGTCGAACGTGCTTTTTGAGGCGTGCCAATCTTACAAACTGTAGAGTACACTGAACGACATCGGACCTTTGTCCTTGTTCAGTGAATGTAAGCGTATCATTATACTTTTGGAAAAGTTCGATCTATTCGCATTTTCCACATTCAATATCAATTTTTTATTTTCAACATTTATGTAGTGATCTTGATCAAAAGCATATTGGTTTTAATTGATCTTTCAATTGGTACAACATACTTCTTTTCACAATTTTCACAACTTAAGAGAAATCAACTTCGTTCTAAAATACAAATTTTAAACAAAAAAGAAATCACCAGTATTCACTCGGTGAAACTATTAGCAAAAAAATCATTGTCGAATCGAGATCTCTCGGTAAGAGACCTTTTTGTGGGTGATTAGTATATTATAATTGTTCAGAACAGTACCATCAAGTTCGGTTGTTTGAAGTTTGCGGTGTCTTTCAGTCTTCAAACTTCTTGTTTTGAAAGTTTCTGATTCATGTAGCCTTGGATGAAACCTGGTGAACTTACTCTAATTAAGAGGTCTACGATTAGAATATGCTTGTACATAGAGACGACTTGCATTCAAGGAATTTCCGTTTGCACGAACGTATATAAAATGCATATCAGTCATATCTATATTCGTGAAATTGACCATGTGACAGCGACCCACTAAATTATTTCCCTATAATAAATTTACCCCTTCCGCTACGTAATGATTACATTTTATCTTTTAATCTCAAATCGGGATTATGAAAAAAATATATGAAAAAGCATAAGCACAACTCCGAGTTTCCCGTCATGAGACATAGGGCTCAGATAGCAAGGTTGTTATAACGTCTTTCTCTAATGCGTCACTATTTTTTTTTTTTTTGATCCTTTAACGTGCTCTATTTTTGCCTTTCGGCTAATGATTCACCTCACTAACACGGGAATTTTGCCGAACCCCTCTCGTGTAGAGTGGAATGATCTGTAACCTCCAACACATATCTGTTTAACAGAACCAACTGCTTTACATCTCCATCGAAAGATGGGTACTCAAGCGATTTCCAGAATCCGAAAAGACACACCGACTTTGTAGGGGTTAAACCCAGATAACTCTGTGCAGATGTCTAGCGATCTAGCCTCCACGCCATCGAGCCGGTTTATCTATTATTCATATAATCTGAGCGTATAAAATGAATCACGGTTGCTTAATAAGCCGTTTCGTATTTCGCTTCAAAATTGAGAACATTCTTAATGTGCTAAGTACTGTTCTTAGTCATCTGAGAATACAAAATAGTAATTACTTTTCTGCAATGTAGTTTTGAGCTGACCGTATATTTCATATTTTGCCTATATTTTCATATGCCTTTTTTATACAGCGTGACCAATACAGGATCAAGAACGAAACTGACAATGTTTTCTCATTTCTTCACATAACATTTGTCCCTGCAGAAGCTTTTAAGTTAGTTCCCCTGAGATCCCCTGAATAAAATTAGTGTCAAAATACACTTCAATATTTATAGTTTCAATGCAATAAACTTTTTTCTGCGTTTACTTTATAATGCGTAGAGGGCGCTAGAGTGACATACCTATTTTGATTTCATTTCTAGATAAGGCATACAAAGTAACGTTAACACTCATACAATTGTTCAAAATCTGGTTATCCGCGTTAGGAAAGTTTTAGATCAAATGGAGCAAGCATGTTGCTGCAATTTTGTGCGAATCTCTACCGAGTGTCGAATATTTCGACACGAGAAATTTTTAAAATCGTGTTTTATACATTTGCAAAAAGCTCCTCTTGTATGGGTAACATCTTATATGCTCTAAAACAAGACTAATTGCTAGATATAAACACATCAAAAAAGTCTAGGGAACACTTCTGAATATCGATATATCATATCCAGAACGCTCAATATGGATGATTTTTTTAAAGACATTAACACCTGCATCAATTTCTCACCAAATTATGTAGGGCCGCAACAGATTTCAGTTTTTTTTATAAAAAACTAAAAATGCAGCAGACGCGATGCTGCTTTATAATCATTTCATGTATTTAGTGTTTGAAATCAGTTAGTTGGCACTTTATTTCTGTTGTAAGCCCAAATAAAAGATTCAAGTTTTGTGATTCGACCATGGAAAGACGACATTTGACTAGAGAAAAGATGTTATGAGCCCTTGGCATGCTTCAAGCTGGGAGCTCACAACGGGAAGTACCCAGGGTTCTGGGAAGTAGCCCAAGTGTCATAAACCGTTTATGGTCGCGTTTCAATGAAACAGGTAGCGTAGAAGAACGCCATACAGGTCGTTTCAGGGTAACTACAGTCTCCCAAGACCGATTTTTGGTTTTACAAGCCAGAAGAGATCGTACTATCACAGCATCTCAATTAGCTCAAGAGTTAGCACGAGTTCATAATGTACAAATTTCCGACCAAACTTTGAGAAATCGACTGCACGAAGGTCAACTCCACTCCAGACGTCCTTTAAGAGTTCCACAACTCACCCATGGAATTCGCGCTGCTCGTTTAGCTTGGTGCCAAGAACACGTAAACTGGGATCAAGAGAGGTGGGCCACAGTTCTCTTCAGTGATGAATCTAGATTAAGTTAATATCCTGATTCGGGAAGAATTCGAATATGGAGGAAACCTGGAAAGCAAAACCGTCTCCAGCATGCTCGAGAAGTTGTAGACAGGGAGGCGGATCAATGATGTTTTGGGGAGGTAAACGCCTTGGTGGAAGAACTGACCTCGTTTTCATACAGAAAAACCCCACGGAAAATTCTTACGCAAATGAGATAGTTTTACCTGTAGTGGTACCGTTTCTCCAAACAATGGGTCAAAATCCACTCTTCCAACATGATAATGCTCCTCCTCATCGTGCAAGAGTTGTCTTGAACGTTCTTGAAGAGATTGATATCGATCTTCTACCGTGGCCTTCCTGCTCCCCAGATCTGAATCCCATCGAGCATGTGTGTGACACCCTAAAAAGGAATCTCCTGCGTCTAAACGTCTTCCATCATGAACAGGAGCTTCCATTGGCAGTTCAGGGGGCGTGGAATGACTTAGGCCAAAATGTAATAGACAATTTAATATTGAGCATGCCGCGACGATGCCTAAGTGTCATTAATAACAGAGGTGGACCTTCTGGGTACAAAAATATAAGTGCTTCATATCGTTTCGAAAATATTAGTTCAGGATTTTCTTTTGTTTTACCAAATTTCGTCATTTTCAAACTCCAAATTTTTTTTTATAAAAGGTGCTTTAGGGATGTCAAATATCATTTTGTTTTCTTAGCATACATTATATACAATACATCCTAATAAAAACCGAAATATTTCTATAAATTCGAATCATCAAATTCATATTTTAAAGATATTGGTAAGTGTTCCCTAGACTTTTTTGAGGTGATTATAGATTGGGTGAATGTGCTAGAAGAACTTAACCTCATCGTGGCTACGCAAATAGCCAAAGGTATCCAACTGAGGCCTTTTACGAGTGGGCATCATCATCACGGAAAAGACTTTGTAGATTCTTATGAGTGCTCAAAGCGTCGCAAGTTTGCTCAGTTTACAAAGATTGATAATTCTGCTACTCATGCAATTACTAATTCCTCTGATACTAGGTCTAACCATTCCTTTTCAGAATGCAGTACTGATGAAGTTTTGTCCTTAATAGTAGATGCAAAGTTGGGTAAAAATCAATACTTACTATTTGAACTCCAAAGTTCCGAAATTATTACCTTCCCATCATAAAGTAATACGAAAAAGCGTTGTTATCCTACTGAAGAAAAGCTCATTGAATCGGGTATAGAATCTTTTCTGGATCAAACTGCGACTCGTCTACTTGAATTACAAAAACTATTGGATTCGAGTAATAAATCATTTTATTGATATATGGGGTTTTGACGGTAGTAATATGCTGAGCGAATTTAAGAAATGTTTTTCGGATTCAAATATTGACGACAGCAGTTTGTGTTACTTCTCATGTATCGTTAAACTCAAAATGCGAATCTTGAACCCCAGAACCTGACCATATAGTTTGAAAAATCCTCGTCCTTCTTTCAAAATATTTTGCAGACTCATCCACTTCCCATTCACTGAGGAAACAAAAGAACTGACTGTGTAAGAAAAAGCTTATTAAGCTTATTACAGTAAATAAATAAGTAATTTACAACCAACTACTTTCACCTCTAATAATTGCCTAATAAATGTCACTCATATCTAACAATTAACAATGGTAAATGGCAAGGTTTGCTGTGCTTCAACAGTTACATTTTCAATCAAATGTTATATTAGTGGGGCAACTCCAAAAAATAAGAATGATATTGGAAAAACTTTGAGGAAACTTGTCGAAACAAATATGTTACTCTTTGGTTCATTACCTCTTCATGCTTACATGAGATTTTTGGTATAAATATTGCATCTCTCCTATAGAATTGATTTTAAAAAATGGCAGGCAGAAGAAGATAAAGCACTTCTTGGTCGGAAAAACTACAGGTTCAGTCATAATTTAGAGAATGTTTAGGTTTGATAGTTGATGAACCGCGTAGTGGAAGAAGTGGCTACTCTAATGATGGCAATTCTGCCAGAATTTTTTTTTTAAATTCATTTATGTCGGCTATAATAATAGGTTTAAACCATTCAATGGGAAGGTGTGGTCATTTACTTCAATGTTTATTGTTAATCTATAGTATCAACAAAAGTTAATTCAAGAATTAAGATAACTAACACTGATCTTTTTCACATACTAAACACCTCTAAAAAGTCTAGGGAACACTTACCAATATCTTTAAAATTTGAATTTGATGATTCGAATTTATAGAAATCTTTCGGTTTTTGTTAGGATGTATTGTAAATAATGTATTCTCAAGAAAACAAAATAATATTTTACTTCTCCAAAGCACCTATTATAAAAAAAATTTGAAATTTGAATATGACGAATTTTGGTAAAACACAAAAAAAAATCCTGAACTAATATTTTCGAAACGATATGGAAGCACTTATATTTTTCATTACCCAGAAGGTCCACCTCTGTTATTCATGACACTTTGGCATCGTCGCGGCATGCTCAATATTAAATTGTCTATTACATTTTGGCCTAAGTCATTCCAAGCCCCCTGAACTGCTATTCGAAGCTCCTGTACATGATGGAAGACGTTTTGACGCAGGAGATTTCTTTTTAGGGTGTCCCACACATGCTCCATGGGATTCAGATCTGGGGAGCTGAATAGCCATTATAGAAGATCGATATCATTCCCTTCAGGAACGTTCAAGACAACTCTTGCACGATGAGGAGGGGCATTTTCTTGTTGGAAGAGTGGATTTTGACCCATTGTTTGGAGATACAGTACCACTACAAGTAAAACTATCTCATTTGCGTAAGAATTTCCCGTGAGGTTGTATGAAAACGAGGTCAGTTCTTCCACCAAGGCGTAAACCTCCCCAAAACATCACTGATTCGCCTCCTCGTCTAACAACTTCTCGAGCATGCTGGAGACGGTTTTGCTCTCCAACTTCCCTCCATATTCGAATTCTTCCCGAATCGGGATAATAACTAAATCTAGATTCATCACTGAACAGAACTGTGGCCCACCTCTCTTGATCTCAGTTTACGTTTTCATGGCATCAAGCTAAACGAGCAGCGCGATTTCTTTGGGTCAGTTGTGGAACTCTTAAAGGACATCTGGCGTGGAGTTGACCTTCGTGCAGTCGATTTCTCACAGTTTGGTCGGAAATTTGTACATTATGAACTCATGATAGCTCTTGAGCTAATTGAAATGCTGTGGTAGTACAATCTCTTCTGGCTTGTAAAACCAAAAATCGGTCTTGGGCGACTGTAGTTACCCTGAAACGACCTGTATGGCGTTCTTCTACGCTACCTGTTTCATTGAAACGCGACCATAAACGGTTTATGACACTTGGGCTACTTCCCAGAACCCTGGATACTTCCCGTTGTGAGCTCCCAGCTTGGAGCATACCAACGGCTCGTAACATCTTTTCTCTAGTCAAATGTCGTCTTTCCATGGTCGAATCACAAAACTTGAATCTTTCATTTGTGCTTACAACAGAAATAAAGTGCCAACTAACTGATTTGAAACACTGAATACATGAAATGATTATAAAGCAGCGTTGCATCTGCTGCATTTTTAGTTTTTTATAAAAAAAACTGAAATCTGTTGCGGCACTCTAGATAATTTGGTGAGAAATTGATGCAGGTGTTCATTTCTTAAAAAAATCATCCATATTGATCGTTCTGGATACGATGTGTCGATATTCAGAAGTGTTCCCTAGACTTTTTTGAGGTGTTTACATCCAAACTCTGCCCCCTTCATATCTTCCTTGAGAAAATTACCATCCACAAAGAACTCTGTGTTATCGAAAGAGCCGTTAGAAATGCTCAACGAAGTGATAGATTTTCATTATGTCTTATGTGATTTTCTTATAATTTCTTTGTATGTTAAGTGAATATAGGTATTATTTATCATGATTACATAATCATAGCAACTAAATAATATTGTGATATTGAAGAACTCTAGATTTATTCTGTTTGTATTTGTGAAGTGATTAGGTATAGTTATGTGATAATTATGAAAATGATATGGTTATCTTTCCTGTGCAGTTTTGTTCAATAACAAACGTTATAAGATATTATATTACGTCTTGCATGTTGAAATTGTGGACGATAAAGCATACTATCATACTAGAATTATAACCATTATTGACCGATATTTCATTTATAATATTGAGCTCCTTTAGGAAATTATTTTCTGGTGTGGGATCGTGGTGAGTTTATATTTTCTGATATCGGTATCGTGGTGAGTCGTATCATACTGTTATGTCTATACGTATGTGCGGAAGAATTGTAAATCGTAATGTCTGAGTGGGACCATCCTGGAAAATAGAAGAACCGCAACTAGGGTCAATTTTTGTTAGTAAAGAAGGTATTTTCAATGAAATAAAACTAAAGTATTTAGATTTTCACTATATTAACAAAACTATGACTGGTTTCACCACACTGTGGCTTCATCAGATAGATACAAACTGATGAACACAATAGTGAAAATCTAAATACTTTAGTTTTATTTCATTGAAAATATGTATATCGATTTTCATCCAGTAACGACCTCCTCAATCAAAATATAGAAGAGAAGGTGGTAATGTGGCCCTACTTTGTTTTTTAGGCCGCAGGTAAAAAATACAAGACAAAGAAGTATAGGAAACACGTAAAAGTCATCTGCATTAACTTGCATATACATGTCTTTCAATAAAATAAACGAAATTGAAACAGAAAATAAAAAACAAATGTACTATCAAAATAATCAAATTTGGCAAGTTGAGATCAGGTGAGGGTTATATAGCACCCTGGGTGCCATATTAATTGCATGAGCGTATTCACAACCTAAGGGCAAAAATCGCATATATAATATTCGCCTTCAGGAGCTGCATTAGCTATATGGGCCCATAAGTTGAAACTCTGGCACTGTATCCACTGCTCCCCACGTCTGTCGTTAATAACTAGTTTCACAAAACTATCCTATCTGAATATCAACTGTCGTCATTCTCCTAATCTGTTTTTACGACTACATCACTTTCAGAGCTATTGCTGGATGATGTGATGACTGAATGACTCTCTGGCGCTGATGGGCTTTGTTGCTGCTGCTTGTTCCAGCTTGACTTCATCCGGTATCGGACCCACGCCTACGTCCAAGACTACGGCCACGAGTTTCTGCTGAGCGCAAAGATTCACTTAATTCATTCTTGTATGGAAACGATGTGATTGCTTTTGCTGTGGTAGTCTTTCTTTCACGATTAGAAGTTCGAATGTTATCTCCGTGGACGGGCTAAGTATCCTCTGGCAGAACTAAATGAGCTTGCGACTCTTGTGCTGCAGCATACACATCTGACGCATCTTGATCAGCAACAGGACTTGTATGGCAATTAGCTGGGTTTTGTTGGGGGCAGGATTGTTGTTGTTCATTATTTGATGTTTCCATTATAAAATCGACTACCATAAAAACTTGCGGATTGAATAGGTAAATGCCAGTCGCACGAAAACCATTTACAACAATTTCCTCTATGGTGCTCTTGACATATGCCCGACCAAAAAGCTCAGCAATATCGTAAGGCTTCAGCGTTCTTTCAGAATGCAGAAGAAACTTCCGATTCCCCTCACTGTAGTGACTCTCAAGCACGCCAATAAAAGTCTTACTTAATGGCTGTAGATTATGAGTCGTATAATGATAATAATAATAATAAGGTTCATTCAGTACTGCATAATATATACAACAGCTATCCAAATAAACATAAATCGCAGAGATAATTATAAACAATAATTTTCTGTACGCGATATGAAACCTAAGCAATTCTATTTTTCCTTCCCTTAACAAATCAAAAATTGAAATGAAAATATTATTAATTTTATGTATTGTTCTTGCTCTTGTTTATCTAAAATAAGATGCCTTGTCATGTACGGGTAACTTTTGACGTATTTAGGTTGTATTGTCGAATTCGGGTTTAGTCATTAATCGCGTTATAACTTTTTTCCTCTACGTTTGGTTCAATAAATCACAAAATATTTTCCTCTCACTAATTAGGATCCAGCTCTCAATCTCTTTCATAAAACGTTTCGAATTTGTTAGGTTTCTCACTCGCTCAGGAATTATTGAATATATTCTAGGTGCCAACCGCCAAAAAAAAATTTTTGCGCCCTATCATTTTATTTGCTTTAAGTGCCTCGAATCTGGCAGATTTATTTCAGGTTGAATAATCGCGTTTCAAGATGCTAATATCTATTTTGTGTTATAGATTTGTGAGAGTATCTTCAATGAAAATATTTGATGGACGTCCATGACACCAGCCATTCTGTACAATTCGTCACTTGAAAAGGTAAGTTTTTTGTTGTATATAATTCTTAACAACCAGCTTTGCATAACATTCACACTCTTCAGATAGGAATTATATGCACCCCTCTCCCAACCCAGTACGCCATATGATATTTGTGATAGAGCCAGTGCATAATACAGAATTTTCATATCCTCTATGTCAAGAGAGTTCCTTATATTCCTGAACTTTCCAAGAAGCCCTCTTAATTTTTTGACTAATAATTCAGTGTGTTTGTCCCATTTAATATTTCTGTCGATTATAACACCTAGATATTTTGTTTTCTGTTTCAGGTAAATGCGTATTCGTATCAAGTTGAAGACTACCCATATTTGGAAGACTGGTAACGTAAGAAGCGAATGGTACATATTTTGTTATCTTCAGGTTCATTGTCAGTATATTGTACTCAAACCACTTTCGTACTTCAACGAGATCTTTTTCAGCTTCAGCTTTCAATTCCTGCCATGAAATAAGCTGATACAATGTGGCAGAATCGTCAGCGAAACATACAATTTTATCTCCATTTCTCTTCATTAGTAGAAGACAGTTTATGTACAATATGAACAGAACAGGACCCAGTACTGTACCTTGTGGTACACCAAAGTTTATATCTCTCATAGTACTCTTTTCATTTTCAATTTCTACGCATTGTTTCCGCTTCGATAAATAGTTCTTCAGTAAATCATGAGCTTTTCCTCGTAATCCATATCTGTACAGTTTCTTCAGCAACTTTTCGAGGGAGACGGTATCAAACGCTTTAGCAAGAGGGCTGGTCGTTTCATATCCATGTTGTTATAAATGTTTTTTGTCAAATCTCCAATAGCGTATTCAGTTGGTTTACCTTCAAGGAACCCAAATTGAAGTTATGATATAAGTATGTGCTTTTCTAAGAACTTCCACAACCGTGATTTTATTAATTTTTCTATTACTTTTCCCAAGTTAGAGACCAGTGACACCGGTCGATAGTTCCTCATACATGCTTTCATTCCTGATTTATAGATGGGTTTTATTGTTCCAATTTTCAGTAAGTCAGGGAAGTTTCCAGTCTCGAAACATAAGTTGACTAGAAAAGAAAGAGAACCTGAAATTTTCTCATTCACTCTTTTCAAAACTCATTGAGTTGTTTAATCACCGACTCTACTTCAGTTTTATCTGTTGGGTACAGAAATAATGTTTCATTTTAAAATTTGTCTTTCTCTTCATAAGTTTTTGGTTCTTTTATTTTTTCCGCATATTCTTTACCCAACCCGCTAAAATATTCATTAAACTCTTCCGTCATTTCGTCATGTTCATGAATCAACCGTCCACCTCTACCATGTATTTCTTTTATTTCTATTCTTCTCTTAGGCTCGTTACAGTTGTCCTTAACGAAATTCCATAGTGCTTTCGCCCTGTGTTTATTTTCTTTTACATAGTTCTGAAGATGTTAGTTTTTGGCTTTTGTTATTAATTTTTGAACCATATTTCTGTAATTCACATATTGATTTTTGAGTTCTAGATTATTTGAGTCTTTTGAGGTTTTTTCAATAATTCATTTTTGTAATCCAACATTCTTCACAAGAATTTTTTCCAGAAAATTTTTTTGTCGCTGTATGTTCAATTGAATAATTTGGGAATTTTTCAATAAAGAGTTTTGTTGCATTATTTACATCCTTAATTTTGTACATTTTATCCCATTTTTCCAAATTTAATTCATTTTTCAATTGAGAGAAGTTGGTGTTATATTTTTCAAAGCAGTAATCTTCTTCTGGGAAGTCTTCATTGAACTATATAAAATAATTGGACAATGATCACTTATGCGAGATTCAACTATGAAGCCGTATTGTTTTTCTTGCTGTATTTGATTATCTGATTTAAAGAAAAATGGTCCAATCATGCTGACTGGCAGGTCTAGTGTATTTGTTTATATAAGATTCATAGCCATTTGTATTCAAAATATTCTTATAATCATTTACGTAATCTTCTTCATCCACGAGGTCTATGTTGATATCGCCAGTTATTATATGGTGATCAACTCTTTCTGATTTTTCTAGATAATTTGAAAGATTTTATTGAAATTTGAAGGATTAATTTTAGGTGATCGGTATATAGGGATATTTTCAAATATTTATTTTATAGTTCGATTTTTATTTCTGAAACGTTTATTTCACCTACAGGAATAATTTCATAAACGTACTTAAGTTCTTCAGCTACGTAAACCAGTATTCCATCGTTTTCATTATATAGGCCTTAATTTTTGATACTTGTATGATGGAAAACATCCTGGTTTTCCATTTGCAAAGTCTCTGACAGTACAATTACATGGAAATGCTCTGTACTATTTTGTAGGAAAATTTTAAGTTCGTCAAAATTTTTTCTATGCTCCTTATATTTGTATGGAATATTCTGAAGTGAGTTGGTAGTTTTAACGATTTGTTAGATTATTGATAACGATGGTGTCATAAGAATTCGATGTACAGTCATGTATAAACGAGTCCATTTTCAACTATAATTTTGAAGAGAGCAAAAACTAGCGTGACTAGTGAGTACCTTTGGAAAGTATCTATTAAAGCAATGAAATTATAATGTATGCTTGAAACTAGTAATAATTAAATCAACTGAAGCTACTTTTTCACATGGAATTCTATATTTACTTAGTCTCAGAAAAAGTCCTTCCCTGTCTTCCTGCAATTCTTACGCTCTGTTTCATCTGGTTCTTCTCTTCCAGTTGTTTTGTGCTAAAAGATTCTTTTATAGTTGATTTTAAGTCCTAGGCTGAACCATTTGATTTTGAAATTTTCTCCTCCAATTTTTCAGCGGTATATGACTTATCTCTAACAATTAATCTCTCTCCCTTGATGAGGGCTTTCTTCCCACTTGCTCTGGCCTCAGTTAGATTTTTTTCAGAATATCAATATTTTTTTTCTGTTGAGGAGTTAAATCGTGTGAAATAGCAACATTTGTTCCTTTCAATATGCTACATTTCGATTAATATTTTTTTCTTCAGATACGATCCAAATTCCACCTTTACTGGACAATTGACAGATTTTCCTAGTGGATATGGGTCTGTTATTTGTTCTTCAGCGATGTTAACTCCGACAAGTGTTTGAATCGATTCTCTCACAGAGTCTACTGTTACTTCCGTAGGTTTTTTGTTCAGACCAAATGCTATCAGATTATTCTTCTTTGCATTCCTTTTCCACACTTCATTTCTCTCTTTCAATAATTTGTTTTCCTCTTCTAGTTATTGGATTCTGTTTCTTAGAGATTCAACATTCAAAATAATTTTCGCTTCACTAGATGAAATATAATTTTTCAGTTCTGTTCGAGTTTTGATTATTTCGTCGAAAAGATCCTCTAGTTTCAAGTTTTCTGGCATCGTCAGGCCGATTCGTAGGTGTGTGGTGGGCTTAATCAAACACCTCAAAAAAGTCTAGGGAACACTTACCAATATCTTTAAAATATGAATTTGATGATTCGAATTTATAGAAATCTTTCGGTAGGATGTATTGTATATAATATATTCTCAAGAGAACAAAATAATATTCGACTTCTCCGAAGCACCTATTATAAAGAAAATTTGAAAATGACGAAATTTGGTAAAACACAAAAGAAAATCCTGGACTAATATTTTCGAAACGATATGGAAGCACTTATATTTTTGTATCCGGAAGGTCCACCTCTGTTATTAATGACACCTTGGCATCGTCGCGGCATGCTCAATATCAAATTGTCTATTACATTTTGGCCTAAGTCATTCCAAGCCCCCTGAACTGCTAATCGAAACTCCTGTACATGATGGAAGACGTTTTGACGCAGGAGATTTCTTTTTAGGGTGTCACACACATGCTCGATGGAATTCAGATTTGGGGAGATGGATGGCCACGGTAGAAGATCGATATCATTCTCTTCAAGAACGTTCATGACAACTCTTGCACGATGAGGAGGGGCATTATCTTGTTAGAAGAGTGGATTTGACTCATTGTTTGGAGCTACAGTACCACTACAAGTAAAACTATCTCATTTGCGTAAGAATTTCCCGTGAGGTGTTATGAAAACGAGGTCAGTTCTTCCACCAAGGTGTAAACCTCCCCAAAACATCACTGATCAGCCTTCCTGGCTAACATTTTCTCGAGCATGCTGGAGAAGGTTTTGCTTTCCACCTTCCCTCCATATTCGAATTCTTCCCGAATCGGGATAATAACTAAATCTAGATTCATCACTGAAGAGAACTGTGTCCCACCTCTCTTGATCCCAGTTTACGTGTTCTTGGCACCAAGCTAAACGAGTAGCTCGATTTCCATGGGTCAGTTGTGGAACTCTTAAAGGACGTCTGGAGTGGAGTTGACATTCGTGCAATCGATCACTCACAGTTTAGTAGGAAATTTGTACATTATGAACTCGTGATAGCTCTCGAGCAAATTGAGATGCTGTGGTAGTACGATCTCTTCTGGCTTGTAAAACCAAAAATCGGTCTTGGGCGACTGTAGTAATCCTGAAACGACCTATATGGCGTTCTTCTACGCTACCTGTTTCATTGAAACGCGACCATAAATGATTTATGACACTTGGGCTACTTCCCAGAACCCTGGATACTTCCCGTTGTGAGCTCCCAGCTTGGAGCATGCCAACGGATCGTAACATCTCTTCTCTAGTCAAATGTCGCCTTTTCCATGGTCGAATCACAAAACTTAAATCTTTTATTTGTGATTACAACAGAAACAAAGTGCCAACTAATTTTTCAACCACTGAATACATAAAATAATTATAAAGCAGCGTCGCATCTGCTGCATTTTTAGTTTTTTATAAAAAAAACTGAAATCTGTTGCGGCACTTTACATAAGTTGGTGAGAAATTGATGCAGGTGTTTATTTCTTGAAAACAATCATCGATATTGATCGTTCTGTATACGATATATCAATATTCAGAAGTGTTCCCTACACGTTTTTGAGGTGTTTATGATTACTCTTCACTGAACAGGTGTCGTACTAATGATTGCTCTATATTGATAAGAATTCGAGATGATAATTTAACGTTTACTTCAATAATTTTAGTATGGGAATCAGAGTTTTTATAAGGTCGAATACCTTTTTGCGTTAAACTTCACAAAAATAGTTAACTTTGGCCTTATGATACTCACTACGAAGTTTCAAGAAATTTTTTGGCTGTTTTTTCCTTAGTTTAGACGTGATTACCGTAGGGCACTAATAAAATTATCTTTCTTTGCTAAAGGTTCACACACGGAGTATGAGGTGGAAGACTGATAATAGGAACGTGATTTCATTAAAATCTAAATTGCGAGTGTGACTATAATGTCCATCAAAAATAATAAATAGGGGAGAAGTCTGGCTGGGTTTTTTCTTTCAATAAAATGTCTAAAACAGTCAGTGAACAAATTTGATTGAATCCAACCAGATGAATGAACTTTTCCAATCGACCCAGGTTAGATTCATTGAATTATCAGTGAAGTTTTTTCTGGGAAATATCATCATTGGTGGCACAGACATACCAGAAGCACTCACGCAGCAAACAAAAGTATATGGTGACCCGCGTTCTGCAGCAGTCAAGGCTCTAATCTGTTTCTTCCTTTTTTACCTACAATCTGTGATATTTTGGATTGCACAATTGTCAACCCAGTTTCGTCTACGTTAAAAATCCTGCAAGGAGGATAATTCTCATTTTTAGTTTCAGTTTCCAATATATCGAAAAATTCTTTGACTGCTTCACGGTTCAAACCTTGAGCACGAACGTACAAAGTCCCCATTGGTCTACGTAATGATAAAGAGTTCGTATGACGTTTCAAAAAGTGATCCAACCAAGCACGCCTAGGTACTTCATTCCTAAAATTATATTCGATGTTGTTGTTGGAGATATCAGTTACCGTAGCCAAAGATTAAAAAATGACATGATAGATTTATGTCATACATCATATATGGCCCTGGGTCCATAATACAAACAATGTAAGGGGACCAAATTGCATGTATCAAAAATATATAAACAAACCATATTAGAGATATTAATGAGAAGTTTTTCATAATCACCTTCAAAATCATTTTACATTTTTAAAGGATTCTAATTGTCTATTTGCAACTGTAAAATAACAAATTATCCTCATATCAGAACCAATAAATGCAGTATTTCGACATTGGATGATTATGAATTATATTTCCAATGTTAGCCATTAAAATATCGACTAGTGAAGCACTGAGATGATTGCGCATTATTAAGCCATTTTACTCATGTAAATTTCATTATTAAAGTTAAAATAATTTGATTCTAATCATACTTCTAAATGATGCATAGGTTCTGATTGTATAATGGGATTCACATTATTTTGCAGAGCTCAATTAATCAATTCCGATGGATTAAATCTAGTACTTGTCTGATGAAGCCATAGTGTGGTGAAACGCGTCATAACTTTGTGAATATGGTGAAAATTTTACATCATTGTTCAATTTATTTGAAAACTATTTATCAATTTTCATCAATGAACGTTCGTACAATAATCTACAATTTAGTTTCAACAAAGAATCTTCTTCTTAAACTCAAACTTTTACACATTTGTTCTTATAACACTCTGAATACAATATCTGCCACAATAAGATGTCGTCCTACATGCAGGGTATTCTACACGTTGATAAAATCCGACCAAAAACATTCTGTAAAAAACTAGCCAAGTCTCGATGAGCTGCTTGTTCATCTCTAAAAAGTCATGAAATCTAGACGAAGTCGTTCCAAGTCTAAGGTTCCTTACTGCGATTTCTTTATTATCATAGTTAATGTTGTCTGACTTGGTCGTTGAACATTCTTTATACGACCTACAGACTTAAAATTTTTTGGATTTTAAGTATGTGATTATAGCTTACTGGATGACGAAAATATCTGCGTTCTAGTCTTATTCAGAGGTTCTCAAATAGGGGCCTGAAAATGCGGCGAAATGGTTCCAGTAAAGAATGGTAGGGCGGTGTTTGCTTCGCGCTGCAAGTTCTTATAAACTTGGATCAAAACATTTTTCAGAGGTAGTTACAGCCTTCTAAAAGTGTTCCCCTCAAAATAGATTTTCTACAATATCTATGGAATCTATGGAAATATACAATAACGAAATTTGGTATTGAAGGATTATATTCAATCCGCTGGTAGAAATTTTATATAATTCAGAATATAAGCGTCAATACCAAGGGGGGTGGTGGATGAAAATAACCACCTCCCAGCTCAACCAATTTGGTTATCAATTCTGAAAAACATCAATAGTTGCATGAAGAAAGGTACTCACGTTCAAATCTCTATAGTGCATCGTTTCGGAGTAAAATGATGAATTTCAACTCACATTGCGAACCAAAGTTTTTTACCAGTTACTCGAAATCAAAATAAAATCAATCACAACTTCAAAACTATCACCTAACCTTTAAGTTTTGATAGAATGTTTGTTCTGTTACAATTTTGTCGTTTTGTATCGATCATATTGCCTAATGTTTTCGGAGAACATAATGGTAATTTGTTCTCTGCAATTTGTATACATCATTCACGCCAATCTTTTGAACCAATAATGGTTGAGTTTTTTTCATTTTCTGAATACCTTGGACCAGGGGTGACAAACGTTTGATCGCGTTTGACCAGTCGACCGCGATTTAATTAATAATTAGATTAATTACTAAGTAGATTTTTTTAATAAGTAGGTAACTGAACTACAATAATTCATTACTTAATAAAATGACACTCTGCTAGGGGCAAAAGGCGGCTTTATCAAAGGAAAGCGCGGTACTGGTCAAAGAAATTTTTCTAGAAATTTTGAGCGGCGCGTTAGACGGTAACATTCGAGACTTTCACGTTCACGTCCATTTAAATATGAATGTTGCGCCTGCAGGAATTGGAGTCATTCTTAATTGCAACTTGAAGGCAGTACTACGTCGATACAAAGTTTATTATAGAATAGTATTTGGAAGGAAGAATTTTTCTTTTGTATAGTGAAGAGTAAGTGTATTTGTCATATTTGTCGTGCGTCAGTCGCAATACTTAAGCGTGGTAATTGAGAGAGGCATCATAAAACGGTTCATGAAAACTATGAAAAGAATTTTCCGCCACAGAGTGAATCAAGAAAACGAAAAGTACGCGACTTTATATCATGTTCGAAAAAAGAACAAACCATGTTCACAAGATCAGCCAAACAATCAAAAGCTGCTACGATCGCGTCATTTATTAAAATATCTCATATATTGGCGAAACACAAGAAACCATTCGAAGATGGATCGGTTGTGAAGGAAGCATTTATTGAAGCGGGTGGGACTTTATTTGGAGATTTTAAAAATGAAACAGAAATCATGTCTGCTATTAGAGAACTTCAGCTATCTCGGCCGACTGTCACAAGGCGTATTGAAGTCAGAACATGGCAGATAAACTAAAACGTGATATCCTGAAGTGTACATATTTTTCTTTACAGTTCGACGAATCCACCGATAAGACAGACACTGCCCTGCTGTGAATTTTTATTCGGATAGTATTCAATGACATGTTGGCTAAGGAAGGATTTTTGGCAATCATTCCTCTCGAGGGGAAGACCCGTGGCAAAAGTATATATGACATTTTCTTCAATTTTGTAAAAAACAGCAAGCTACCAATATATAAATTAGTGTGCATTACAACCAATGGTTCACCAGCTATGACTGGAACCAGAATAGGTTTTGTGGCATTGTGTCGAGTTAATGAAGATTTCCCTTCGTTTTTTCTATTCCATTGCATTATACATCAACAAGTTTTGTGTTGAAAAGATTTGAACACGGAGGAAATTATGGACATTGCAACAAAAATTGTGAATTCCATCCGTACACGTAGCTTGCAACTGCCGCTCTTTAAGTTGCAGTTGAAAGATAGGGAGTCAGCTGAACACACTGATTTAGTTCTTTACACGGATGTAAGATGGTTAAGTCGCGGAAAATTCCTAGAAAGCTTTCAAGAATTATTGCCCAAAATAACAGCGTTTCTAAACGAAAGAGGTGATGACACTCAGATGTTGAAAAACGCAAAATGGCTGACTGATTTGGCATTTTTGACTGACATCAAAATGCACTTAAACACCATTGACTTGGAGCTTCAAGGTAAAGGAAAAACTATTATTGAGATAATTAGCGCAGTAAACGCATTCAAAAGTAAATTGCAACTTATGATAGATCAACTGAAAAGAAAGGATCTGAAACATTTCCGTCTTTGAAAGCAAGGACTCCTCAGTTAAATTATGATACGTATGAGGCTGAATTATCAAATATTTTGGGACAATTCGAAATTCGTTTTTATGATTGCAGTAAATTGGCAAATGTAGCATCATTTATGAGTTATCCTTTTTCATGTATTTTTATTGGGGAAATAGCTACTCAAATAGCAAGTCAGTTTAATATGAACTCATGTTCTGTTGAAAATGAGTTAGTGCAGATTATATCAAATATACAACTCAAAGCTTCAGCATCTAATACAAATTTCTGGTGTTTTATATCTGAAGATAAATATCCGAATCTAAGGCAATTCGCCCTTCAACTGACGTCAATGTTTGGGTCAACTTACTTGTGCAAGTCTGCATTTTTTGAAATGAAGATAATTTAGTCAAAATATCGCAATCGACTAACTGACGATCATATGTCATCATGCTTGCGATTAGCACTCAGTGGTTACGTACCATCTAATGAAAAGTATGCTGAGGACATGCAGAGCCACGCAACATCCAAAGGCACTCCTTAGTTAAGTTTAACACCATATGTAACTCTTTTGTTTTGTAACAACCAATAAACTCGCAATTTTGAAATACTATAAATTTTTTCATTGATATTATAGAGAAGAACCTAACTGAACCTAACCCAAACCTTGACTAAAATAATGTATACTGTACGGAAAGCTAATATCTATACATGCTACGGTACACCCTACCTAGGTAGGTAGATAAGGTGTATAATGTATGTACGACAACCCCGCATAACATATACTTGCAGCCTCACAGAGTCGATCGTAAGTAGTCTAAAAATATTGAGGTAGATCGCCAGCAGTTCAAGTTTGAGCCTTAGACAGTTACAATTGGGAATGTTTAAAACTCCTTCTCTCATAAGAGTGGCATTATCTGTTCTAAATTTTTTGATGCATATAGATGTTTTGTTCGATATTTGTGGTAAAAATAATCGAATAGTTCGATATCTCATTATAACTAATCTCATAGCATTTATTACTATTGTTGTTCGAAGTACGTTTGACCATCTTACTATATTTTGCACCTTCATACAGATTCTTATTTTCCTGATTAATCTTCTGATTCGGATCAAGGACGAGGGGTGCATAGGTTGGAGAACCCCGTTATATTTATAATTACAGAATCCGTTCACCCAGTAATCTTAAAAATTGATTGTGCTCAAACGTTATAGAAAAACTGGTGCACAATGTGACAGTAAATTTCGCAAATTTTCGTAAGCCATTTTACTCGTGAACAGTACTTTTCGGAAAGGAGTTCTGTTTTCCGTGAAAGTGATTGATTGATTTAAAATAAAGTAAACTCACACAAAAAATAGATTAGCTGATTTTTGCCCACCACCGTCTTGATTTCACTGCGTTTTGGCTTTAGTGAGCGAGTCTGCAACTATTATGCTTAAATATCAATATCAAATTTTGTTTCAAGGTTTCATAGATATTGTAGAAAAGCCACTTCTGATTCTGCATTTGACATCTCGAATCAATTTCTTCCATAACTCATATAACATCCATAGTCATTGTATAAAACACGATATACCTATCACAGGTACTCCCTGAATTTAATGGAAATTTTCGAATGTATTGTCGTTTTCATTTTCAAGTCTCCAATAATCAAATAACGTACAGAGGCAAATGTAAATAAAGCAGGATAACTTTGATAAACGTTAAGCTATGACTCTCAAATTTGGACGGGAATGATATAATGTATGGAACTCTCTTTAATCGAATAATTCGGAGCGCTACCCGGCATCGCCATTAAATGGAGTTATATATGGTAAAAAGCTCAATGCGAAATTTGTCATCCTATATAGAGGATTATCTCATGATTCAAATATTTTTGAATATTTCGGATTGTTGACTAGTATTATAAAAATGGGAAAACTAACATGAGATTAGGAAATTTGATCATTTATTCATCCGAATAGGAAAAGAGTAACAGAAAATTGGAGGACTACACGGATTATGCGTCAATGTCAAACTTTGATGTGACTAAGAACACTTTCGCAGAAAATATGTAGAATGGACAATCATTAAAATACACCATAAGACAAATAGTCAAAAAATTTAAATCAAAATTTATCAGACATGCTTTGAAATATTATCATGCCCTTTATTAAAAAAGGGTTTCTTAATTTCAAGCTCAACCTTGAAACTTTGTCATGGGTAAACGAACATCTTCATTTACGCATAGACGGAAGTGGAACTTTTATCAATGAAAACAGAATCAGCAAGTAATCTGATAATCGTCGCATATGTGTTTGAACTAGATGGGGTAGCAAGAAACCAAAAAACTGTGTAGCAGGTTTATTCTTACGCAGGTGGCTCTCTTATCGTTTGGGATAGTATAATTCATAATGGTAGAACAGATGTCAACCACTAATATAGTGAAATGTATCTGTTCTCTGTTATACACCCCCTATCACTTTTTCAATTCTATGTTACGCCTATGATTTGCTATAGGAATTAAACAAGGAAAAATCTACATAATCATTTCGGACTTGGACCATCCATCTACTATGTAATGAAAAGGAATCTTTCTTTCGTTGAATTTGTCCGGGTTATCATATTAAGTGGCATAACATGTGAAATCGAGACATTCAGAGTATCTTAATGGTTCACTTCTTAGAATGAGGGAAAATCCAGAGCTTTCAAGAAGTTCTTGACAAACATGAATTATATGGCGCCGTGACCTCACACTTTGCGAGAATCATATGTATTTCAAAAGATACTTTGCCCATGTCAATCCAGTCAGTGGTATACATAGGCCACAGTTACATTAAATAAAAAGATTCATTCATTCAGTTCTCATTCTTTCAACATTAATTTAACAGTCAACTTCAGTTCTCGTATCTCATGTTTGAAGATACAGTTTAGCCATACCAAGTTACAACAATTGTAAAAGTGATTCTGTGAATGATATTAATGAAATGTTAAATAGTTAATAATCAAGTTGTTCCCGACGCATTACAATAGACATATGACAAGGCAATTGTAGAACGCTCAATAGATGAGAAATATTGGCCCCTCGTTCAAAAAAAACACACCGGATAAATGGATTTACCTAATTTATTTCAGAAGTTCTCGTCAGAACTTTAAATGGCTTTCTTTCATATATGTCATTTGTTTTCGTTGATGACAAAACATAATTCTTAAAATTTGTTTTTCTTGATCCTCTGTAGTTGTTCTATTTATTATCGTGGACTTGTCCACTATCTCAGCTCTTAGATGGATATAATTTATTTTTCCAAATTCAGCAATCAAAAGGAAAGGGCTCGATTGCAATATACTTGACATAAATTTTCTTATTTTCCTACATGTAGTGAGTATTACAGCTTTTTGCATTGCTATATAAGTATTCTTATGCAATTCTAACTCCTTGAGGCTATCATGCAAGCTTTTGGGTATTAACTCAGCCGAAAAAATGATGACAGGAACGATATCTATTTTATCGAGGTGCCACATCTGCTTGATCTCAATAGCAATGTGTATTTGGACTTTTTCTCCTGGAAATTGTTCAGTACGTTGTTGTTATTCGGTATGGCGACAAATATCAGAATTGCTGTTCTGGCTCTCTTATCATACACCACTATGTCCGGCCTATTATTCGTCACCATTCTGTCAGTGATAACAGGCCTATCATAGTTTAATCGGATAGAGTCATTTTCCAATACGGGCGCCGGTTGATACTTGTAATATGGTTGGAAGGCATTCAAAAGTCAGTACTTGTGTGCAAGTTTCTGATGGATAATGTTACACACTTGATTATGCCTGTAAAGATAGTCCGTATTGGCCAGTTGTTCGCATCCGGACGTAGTATGCTGTATAGTCTCCGATCTTATATGGCATTTTCTGCACTTATCTGTTTGTAATGTTCCGTCCTTCATTATAAATTTTTTGTAGTTGTTTGTAGCTATCACTTGGTCTTGGATGGCCATAAGGAATCCCTCTGTTTCCGCGAATAATTCTCCTCCCATCAACCATTTGTTGGAAGCTTCTTTGTCGATGAGGGGTTGATTAATCTCATGGTGATGTCGTCCATGCAATTTCTTTCTTGACTATTGCTCTTGTTTTTCAGTATCTGATAGGAACGTTAGATTCAGCAGGTCATCTCTGGTAGCAAGATTCAAAAGTGTTTATCTCCTATCAGCCAACGATACCACTCTATGGAGATCAGAAGTGAGAGCTTTTGCAGAGAAGAATTCTCTGAGATTTTGTATCTGTTCGGTGTGTAAATTGACAACATCTATTAATCCGCGTCCTCCTTCTTTCCGCTTTAAAGTTGTTCGTATCACAGACGATTTTGGATGATGATTGTTTTACTTTGTCAGCATCGTTCGGGTCTGCCTTTGAATATCATCCAGTTCTGTCTTAGTCCATCTGAATATTCCAAATGAGTGAAGCAACACTGGAATGGCCTAGATGTTAATTGCCTATTATTATTATTCTTATTATTATTTATTGAAATAAGAGTGGAGGGCTGAGTCCTATACACTCAAAAACAAATGACTAACAAATAAATATGTGTAGATGTGAAAAAGAAATAACAAAAATGTATATATAAAATTTGACAAAAAATACCAGTGAACACTCAGTCAGTATAAACTAACTGGTTCAACGCATTCTTGAAACTTGCTTCCCTATTCCAGTTCACTACACCAGAAGGGGATCGATGTCACCACTGGAAGACACGATTACAGAGAAACTTCTCCCGATATATCGTTCTAAAAATTTCCCTGCGGAGTTTAAAGTTATAACCCTGCAAACGAGCGTCGGTGTTGATAGAACCGAGATTTACACCACATAAACCGTGGAGGGCTCGGTATGTATTAATGAGGTCCCCACGGTTCCAACGTTCGGCAAAGGTTGAGATCATCAGTGGCATTCTCTCCTCATAGCTGGGACGGATGTGGAATCTTGATGCCCTGAAGTTGGATACTGTGGAACACATCTGAGTCACCCGTGAGTGAGAGACTCCGTACGGGAACGCCTAACTCAAGTTTAGGATGAATAAACGTTTTGCAGAAACTACTACAAGTGTCCAGATCACACCCAGAAAAGGATCTGTTCAATAACTACAGAAACTTCTTCGCTTTATTAGCAGCGTATATAAAATGATAAGACCGCGGAAATCGTCAGTAATGAACCTGAGTGAGAGTGTCGGCTTTTACTTTGGATCAAGGACCCTGAAAGTACGTATTGCATTCGAGGATTGACTTTATCTATATGGATGACCCCACTCTTTGCAAAAGCCATTCGTTCGGTAAGTTCACAATATTGTCGAGGTCGTTCTAAATCACATGACCGCGAGTAAGGAGGTTGTTGTAGATCTTAGTGTCGTCGGCGAACATGAATTCTGAATCAAGCTAATGTGATAGATCGGAGTAATATAAAAGAAACAAGAGGGGTCGCAAAACCGAACCTTGGAAATATTGAATAATGGGGATCGTTTCGATTGCTTTCTTCAGATCTTACCTGACTGAGCGTACTCAGTATGTCCAGTATAATGGTTTTAGGTTATATTAAGCGAATGCGATAGATCGGAGGTGTATAGAATAAACAACAATGGTCGCAAAACCAAACCTAGGGATTATTGAATAAGAGGGATTGTTTGATCTGACGAATTGTTTTATTGCTTTGTTTAGATCTCATCTGACTGAGCGTACTCAGTATGTCCAGTATGATGGTTTTAGGTGGACATCCTTTGTAGTGTCCTCAGGTGTGCTACAAGGTTCATATCTTGGCCCACTTCTTTTTCTCATCTTTATGAACGATATTTTTGACAAGTAATTGATTTGTCATATCAGATTTTTGCCAACAACATGAAACTTTATATTGCAATTGAAACACCAGAGAACAGTATGAAGATACAGGAATCAGTTGAGGCAGTGTTTAAGACTTGGAGGTATTATTTGACTCCAAATTATCTTTTGACGTAATGGTCCAGTTGTTTTATGACTATTCCAGGATGCTAGATTTTATTATTTGAAACTATAAATCGTTTAGTGGTATTAAAATTTTGAAATTGTCATACTGTTCTCTTGTAAGAAGTAAGTTCTGGAGTATTGTTCATTGATATGATCGTCGATTTATGGTAACTATATAGTAAGCTTAGAGCAAATCCAAAGAAAACATCCTATTGAAAAGTTTTCATATAGCTTCTCTAAAAAAGCGACTACACTTGGTTTTGTATTTTTTTTTGTAACACCTTATCAATGGGGCTGTTATGTGCTCCTACTTGCGGAGCCTATTAAGGTTCACCGTGCACCGTCTTTCCTATAGAATTCATTCTTACTTTTATTTGCCGACCTCAATAACCAATGTCATGTTTCAGGCGCCACTATACAAAATGTTTTCAGAATATGATAGAGTGGCTCTCAATTGTGACATCTCCTCAACAGAAGCCCAATTTTTTGAATGTATATCAAATGTGTTGAGATATATTGTATTTTTATTTTGATGTATTTTGCTTTTCTCTCAAAGCTTTTGTAGTATTGCTAATCTTTGTGTTGATGACCCTATTAATTCAATTTAGTTGGGCTTGATGTATGTGAATAAATGAATGAATAAGTGAACATGTTTTGACTCTAACATCGTTAGAGAGGCCTTTCGATTTTCTGTATGAATCGATCATTTTTTGAGTTGAATTCTTATGCAGGGTGTTCCAACTACAATAAAATATCGTATAATAATTAAACAATACTTTGAACACGATGAATTTCAATGAATGGTAATAGAGATGGATATTAGTATTCAAAAAATTATTTCAGCATGTTAATTTGAAGGTGTAGGAGACAACTACTCACCCTCAGCATCTCCAAACTTCAGAATTTTACGCGAAGGGTATCATATGACAGCTCATTGTAAAGATCCCTTTGTGCTCTCGACGAATTGGGTCGACAATTTGCGTCTATTTAAGGTTTTCACACCGAGGAATTCACTGCGTTAGAAAGCTGGTAACATCAGGTCGATTAATCCAAATTGGAGTATTATACTCGAGGCAAAACGAACTCCTAGAAGTTATAATCGACAGAAAACAAATTATAAATTGTTACTTTTCATTTTCAAAATAGCAGTTTTGCTAAAAGAACATCAAAAATATTTAACGCAATTCATTTAGACAAACAAATGATTCTACAATACAACTTCTTCATGTAGTGGGAGTGAAGCAATTGGAGTAAATTTCAATGAAAAAACTCTCCATAATGATCTCCACCTCATACAATGGTATAAAGGTTCCCAAATTCGCTTCTAACGTTCAGGTACATATGTTAGTAGTTGGCATTCTGTGACAATTTTCCTTCGCAGCTCATCTAAAGTCTTTTTGTGTAGCGAATATTTTCGATTCTGAATGACCTCATAAAAGAATCGAGAGCATTCAAATTTGGTGATCATACTGGCCACCCAATTGGTTCTCTCCTGCCGATCCAGTTCCCTAGAAAATTATTACCTAAATATTCTCGCACTCGAATATCAAAATGCGAGGGAGCACATCTTGTTTGAAATGTAACTGATCTTCTAAGAGAGTGGAATCCTTTTTCCAAAATCTCGAATATTCTGGGATGAATCAGTTCCTCTAGCAGGTGTGGATAAGTATCTCCATTGAAATTACCCTCGGCAAAGAACGGTCCAACAAGATGGTTTCTGTACTACCCAGCCTAAATATTAATTTTTGCATGGTTTGTGAATGTATTTTCCTGTACGAAAGAGTACCCGTATCGGCAATTGCATCTGTTGACCTCACCATTCAGCATGAAGGTACTACCGTCAGAGAAAAAGATATTCTGAAGGAAGTAGGGATAATTTTTCAAAGTTTCACTAGAATTTTCTCAAAATTGCAGGCGTTGATCATAGTCATCTTCATTTAGTTCATGATGCAATCTCATTTTGGAGGGATGAAATTAATGATGCTCCTTTTTTCTGTAGATAGTTATACTTGATTCGTCAGTTTAATGTCTTAATTTCCTAATGTTGACCATTTGTAGATGACCGAATACACAACATTTTTGTATCAGAATGTTGGCACGTTGGTACCCTATCGCTTCTTTCTTTTGTTCTCGCAACTGAGTACAACATTTTCGAGTTTATTTCGTAAGTATGGTGATCCAGCTCTGATTGAAAAAACAGATTGATCATTGCATGATGAGAATGATGTACAACCCCCAAACACATAAAGGTTCATGACAAATCTACGAGAAACAATACGTTGCTTTAGTGTTCTTTGTTATTTCAATAATAAGGTGTACAAAAACTTCGAATTTTTCTTGAAGAATAATAATAATGGAAAGCTTATAGCTAAATCAATTTAGTGATATGTTGCAATTAATCCCAAAAACGCAATTAGTAGTTTTCTTATGATGCAGGAATCGGTATGAAAATCAATAACATACGGTTAATCTGAGGTTGATAAGTGTTATCTTATGTGTCAACAAAGTTTCTAAAGAAGAACACCCATTGCCCGTTTCAATTAACTTCGGGAAATTCTAATAACCAAACAAGAATGGCAGACGATGGTGAGTGTTGAGACGACCCAGAACCGGGGTCAATTTTTTTTTTTGTTAATTTGCTAAAACTATCCATATATTTCTTAGTTTTGATCTAATTGAATTTTATTATCAATTGTGATAACTCTATTTTGTAGATCTGCCTACATAACATTTCATATTGTTCTTCTGAATTCAAAATTACAGTGTAAAGACGGTCATTTGCCGGAATGATTCAATAATTTCATTTTAAATTCTCAATATAGTAGAATATTACGTATTTTTAAGGCAGCTTAAAATCACCCAAAAGCAAAAACATAGACACGAAGGAATTTATCCAACTCAGATAAGGAATCCAGCGAAAGCAATATTCGCCTTTAATACCTAAGGTCTTAAGCATCTCTCGTATATCCACGATTCCACAGCTGGTATTTTCTAAAACAGCAATTCCCACGTCGCGACGAAGGAACGCGTCTGGAAAAGACTATGTAAGAAGTACTTGAGTACCAAGGGCAGAGGGAAGTGAGGAGGTAATGGCTGCTGAGTCACGCATATATAAGTATCACGATCGCGACGTTCTGGGATCATTGATTCATTATTATGATTTTGATTATTATTGAGTTATATTTCGTCAGATGTGCAGTTACTCTTATAATTCAGTTATTTAGTTTTCGAAGCTCAGTGAATTTACTGATTCGTGTGAATCAGAATTAAATTTGAGTTAATTAATCGTGCATAACAGTCCAGAAGAATGGAAGACGCAGATTGTTCCTCTCCGAGAAGCCGGACAGGGGAAGAAGAAGCACCGTTCCCGCTATGTCCCACAGGTGATTACTTTCTGAATTCATTTTCATATTTCTGCTCACTATTTAATTTTCACGAATTTCCTGAAGTATATGCTACGTAATTTCTAAACGCACTGAGGACGAGTTGAAATAATCACTTCTCAAATTCCAAATTATTTTCATATATTTTTCTTCTTGGCAAATGATCTATTTGAACTGCACTGACATTTTCTAATATTTATTTTGAAGAGTTATTTTCATAGACTTATTTAAAGCCTTTGCTTTCGTAACTTGGTAAACTTTGAAATGTACTGAATTTATTTATATTGATTTCAACAGCTTTTTAACTTTTTTAACACATTATTTTGAAGTACACTAAAATTCCTTAGTATTGATTTCAACATTTGTTTATCAAACTGGCAACGTTATTGAAACGTAATTAAGCTATTGTGTACTGATTCCAATAATTTGATAACTATTTGAATTTGAAATGTTATGAAGTTTAATATTGTTATGAAACTTTACTTTTGTACCTCAGAAAATTGATCTCAGTGAAATGTTACTTAACCATTTCGTCAATAGAAATCTTTTGTTATAATCTGATGAACGAGACGTTCGAATGTGAGAACATTTAATATTGATTCTTATCTTTGCTTCTATAATGGGCCAATTATCTATTTGAATTATCATAATCCTTTTTATTCAGTATATCTATTTATCTCATTTTATAACTTAGCAGAACATACTTAAACTGTAACGAATATGTTTATATTTTCATTGTGTCCAACTATGGGGAAGATCTTACTTTCAAATTATTGATTTGAGGTCCAATGCTCTTAAGCTCAATGAGGGAACTTTCCTGCCTTCAGGTGTAATGATCACCTACGAATAATATCATTTCTCATTAGTATAAATGAATGGACAATACGCATGTATGGACCCACAGACATTGAGGCTTGTATGTTGTCGGTATGAAAGTTTTGAAGAATGTCTGAGTTGGGGAATGTATGTGACGTTTGTGGTACATACAGGTGTATGATCGGAGGGCATGTTTCCCTGGTTGGCAAATCCGCGATATGGGAATAGGATATGATCCGCAGTCAGTGACACAATACTGCCCGTTGGCGCTCAGTTGAGCAAAAGAATCACGTACGGCTTTACGGGCTTACCTC
Source organism: Cryptolaemus montrouzieri (assembly GCA_013387265.2). Classification (NCBI taxonomy): domain Eukaryota; kingdom Metazoa; phylum Arthropoda; class Insecta; order Coleoptera; family Coccinellidae; genus Cryptolaemus; species Cryptolaemus montrouzieri. The sequence goes on from JABFTP020000103.1 coordinate 38,108,095, forward strand.
TAGTTCCATATATAACGTTTTAATACTATACGAATTACTGAATTCGATTAAAATACGCGAGCGAATTAACGCTTGCAAGTTGTCAGCTGTGGACGTGTTCCTTAGAATTTTAAAGTAAATCCTTCAGAGTTTGGAGTATCAGGGCAACGACCTCGTCAGAAAACATGATATCATATTACCAAAACCCTTCGATCGGGTCAGTTACCACTCATAAAATGGGTGAGGGTCGGTTAGACCTGTCTACAATAAACTCATATCCGAATTCCATCCAAAATGAGGGTGAGGGCCAAGTAAGCCTGTTTATAATAATTGAATATTAGAACTTCCACTCGAAATATGGGTGAGGACCAATAAGGTCTGTTCATAATAATTAAATATTCCAACTTCCACTCGTAATATGGGTGAGGACCAATTAGGTCTTTATAAAATAATCTAATATGTAAACTTCCACTCGAAATATGGGTGAGGGCAAATTGGGCCTCTATCTAAATGATCATATTAATCAAATTCATTAAAAGACGCCAAAGAATGCAAGGATAAGAATTTAATACAAATGCTACAAAGATCAAATAGACATTGTTCCCGAATCTGTTTTTGATTTTCTAATTTCCTTACCTATGGTTTAAACGACGAAGAATTGGTCGTATCACATCAAACCTCACATAAAAGAACTTGAGTAGGTTACTACAAATACACAAAGCAACAAAGAACAGGGTCCTATTTTATAAAAAGAACTTCAAGGCAAGTTCAGGTACTAGACGATCACATGGCTTTTCATTTGACCGATTTCAATCGGTCACAGGTGTATTTAATATGGGGAAGAAAATAAGATAATTCAGGTATTGCAATTTACGTAAAAACGATCCATTTTTTCAGAGACCGGGGTTGGGGGTGTTTCAGTGTTCAATCTGTAATCAAAACTTTATAGTAAAAAATAAATCAATTGCATGCAAATACTGTCAGCAAAGAGCACACGAACAATGCGCAAAAATTAAAGATGCAGCCTATTCCACTATATTGAAATCTGAAAATTCATTCTGGTTTTGTGATAAATGTATTCCAGTGGTCTTGGAAAGGCTATCGAGCAATCTTGTGGCATCGCCTGATCAGAATAAAATAATATTGGAAAATGATCTTGATGAAGTGAAGGAGCAAAAATTTCACTTTTAACTATTGAAGAATTGATTCAAAATTCTGTGAAATATCAATACCAAATGATCCTTAATGATTACATCGCTTTGAAGAGCGCAATGAAGAAGCAATATCATGCCACATAAACTGATATCATGAATCTTAGAGAAATCGATAGGTGCATTGGTACGCATGCTTTACACTAAGTAACAACAAGTATTGAGTGATTCCAATAAACCACAAAAATCTGTTAAGCTTAATTCAATCCCAACAACAAAAGTTATTCCGATGTAACCATAAACAATATCACTCCTCCAATATTGGGGCAGAAAGACAAAGTTGTTAACGCAGTTTATGCAAACACTGATGGAGAGTTAAGAAATAATAAATCTAATACTACGTTATCGCAGCCAATACCCAACCAAAATGCTGAAAATTGGAATAATAAACAACCATTCAATAATTGTGAGATCCCTGTTTTATCAGAAGTTGCATCTATTAACAGTGAATCGAAGTTTAAAGTTGTATCTTACAAGAAGAAACGTAAGCCTGAGATACTAGGAAATGAAAAACATTCCTCTCGGAAAGCAGTAGCTAAACTAGTATCGGTTTACATTAGCTGCATAGATCCATCCAGTACTGTGGAAACTATTGAAAATACAATACCAGGTTAAAATTGGTTTTTCGTAACACCCAAATGTTTACACATCATTCATAGTAACTGCGCCCCAGGATGGATTGGATAAAGTCAAGCTACCAGAGTTATGGCGAAAAGGTGCTTGTGTGAGAAATTTTTTATACCGACTTATTAAAATCAAAGATATGCAGTAGTAGATGTCCAGTGAAAGTGTAGTGAGTAAACAATCAAACCGATTAAGTTCAAAACCAGATCATCAATCAAACTACCTGAAAATATTTCATCAACATGTTCAATGTCTGCGAAATAATATAGAGCAGCTAGAACTGATACTTAATACTCATGAGATAGACATTGCGTGCTTTTCTGAACATTGGCTACGGGAAGACGAATCCAGGCTCCTTTCCATTGTTGGATTCTATATTTGTGACATATACTTTAGAAAAAATATTAAATGTGGGGGAGTTGACATCTTTCTCAGAAGTGGGCTTGATGTTTTTTTGTGGAGTGATCAGTTTGGTGTCCTTTAAGTCGATTGAACAATCATTCGAAACAAGTGGAACACAGCTAAGCTTCCCGAAAGGGCTCAAGTTAATTGTAATCGCGGTCTCTATATCTTCTAATACAAGCAACCACAGGGAATTTTTCCACCAGCTAGAGGGTGTGTTAAATAGAGTTGGCACGATTAATTCTAGGTTAGTTTTGTCTGGATAACTAAACATTGATTACCTGTAGGATAGTGTTTTCAAACAAGCGTTGGACGATATCTTAACTTCTTGTAACATGAAGGTACTTATAAGAAACTTTACTCTATATTCTAGTACTAAAAATATCTGCCTTGACTACTTTTGCAGTAATATACCTGAACGCGAAATTGTCAGTTCGAAAGTACATGAGTATGCCATATCTGATGACACTTCCCAGATGTTATTATGCGATATAAGCAAAGAGTCGCATACATCTCCAAGATGCAGAAGATACTTTAATGACTCTGGCTATAGCAGTCTCCTTCATTTCCTCTCTCGAGACTGATGATGCTAATTAATGAACGTGAAATCTGTTGATGTTGCCTCCAACAGCTTTGTTAACACTTTCGCGTATTATGTTGATGTAACCTTTCCGTTACAAATTGAAAAGCCTAAGAAACGTACTAATAAACCTTAGGTAACTCTAGTTATAACCATGCCCTCAAAAATGTTGAAATTTTTGTTCAACCTCAAAAACAGCAACACCCTGATAATATTACATTCTATAAGAAATACAAAAATATATGATGGAATATTACATGCAGCAAAAACTACATAATGTTAAGTTTTATAAGACAGTTTCGAATAAGTCCAGACAGTATGGTCTATAATTAACAACAACATAAATAACTGAACTCCCAGAAGCAGTAAGTATGAAATCGAGATTGGTGACTCATGAGTAAGCGATCCTTATACTCTTTCTTATCACTTCAATGATCATTTACAAAGTATCTCATCTGAAGTGCTTCAGAGAATACAACATAGCAAATCAAGGGGTGGATTGCTTCCTCTTGCTAACTGGGTTAGCCAATCTATGTTTTTAGCTCCAGTTACTTAAACGGAAGTTTTTAACGTTATTCAAAGTGCTAAAAATTCATATTCCAGTGGCGTTGATAATGTCACGATGAATCTACTTGAAAGAGCTGCTACCCTAGTGTTGCCAGTTCTAACACTGTTGATAAATAAATCTATGTCTGGAGAAATTTTCCCGCCATACTAAAAGTAGCCAGCATTCGAATGATTTTCAAGAAAGGAAATAAAAGACTAACGGAAAATTACAGGCTCATCTCAGTGTTGCCTGCTATTTCTAAAATATATGAGAGAAATTTATTCAATAAAATAATTTGATTCATTGAAAGATATAATATTCTTACTAATTGTCAACATGGATTTCGTTAAGGTAGATCCAGTCAAACAGCCATTATAAACTTTATCAATCAATTATATGAATCTATAAATAGTAATGAATGATGTATTGCAATTTTCATGGATCTCGGTAAGGCCTTTGACTCAGTTTTACATTGCTTGTTATAAGACAAATTGTACCGTCTTGGTTTCCGAGGACCCATTCATGAACTGTTAAGATCCTATCTCTCTGAGTTCAGTTTTTAGATTTGAGTGGTTAGAAATCTATTGTTGTAAATATTAAATCTGGTGTCCCTCAGGGATCAGTCTTGGGTTCGCTTCTTATTTTACTATTCGTGAACGATGTGCCAGATATTTTGAACGGGCTTTGTAGTTTGAACATGTTTTCTGATGACAATACTTTATTATGTGCTGATACATCTATTACTGGAACAACAAATAAAGCTCGAATTCTTCTGAACAAATTTTCCAAGTGGTATGATGACAATCAATTGTTCTTAAACGTGTCAAAATCAGTTTTTCTGAGATTTCCCTCAAGAATTCAATTGCTACTTATTCATCTAGTTATTCACTAAGAGTAAACGATCAATCAATCCAATAGGTTCAGTCAACGAAGTTCCTAGGCATAACAATTGATAACAATCTTAGCTGGTGTCACCTCATCAATCAGTTGTGTGTTGTGTGCTTTCTCCTGCTTGTTATGCTTCGCACAGATTGTGTGTGTCAACCAATAGGCAGGTGTGTCTGTCATATTATCAGGCACATTTTAGATCCAGAATTACGTATGGGATTTTTTTCGTGTGGTTCTCATGTCTGTGATAGAATATTCAAGTTGCAGAAGAGAGCCATTAGAAATATAATGGGATTTTTCGAAGAACTCCATGTAGAAGTCTCTTTTGAAACTTGGGCTTATTATATATATTTTAGAATTATCTAAGTATATGAATCGTAATTTCAACTTTTTCATGCCAAATCGATATGAAACACGAACATCGGAATTCCTTGCGATACCTCAACACACTTTATTTAGCTATAAAAAGGGACCTAAATATATGGGAATTAGAGTATTTAATGCTCTAACCCTACAATTTAAGGTGATCAATGATATAGGACAGTTTGAAAAAGCGATGGAAAGATTTCTGCTCTCAAAATGTTTCTATACATTAAGTGAATTTTGGAATTATAATTATAGTATGTCAGTTGTTTATTCATGATTGGAGTTTTCTATTTCTCTACTTGTTGACATGTCCCATACTATATTACCTGCATTAATTGTAATTGTAATGTAATATTTGTAGTCAGAGGACAATGAAATTTATTATTATTATTATTGAAAACATGAAAAGCTGAACAAATTCGTTCGAGCAACAAGAGACCTTTTCAAGAATGTGTCACATGAAACTCCTTCGTTTGAAATTAAATTCTCAGGTTTGGGGATGCTAATAGTATGTGGTTGATTCCTATACTCTAAAATCATCATAGTTAAAGAATCTTCTCCAATATGGATATCAATCTCTATTGCCATTCTTTCAAAATGCGTAATTTTTTCTGTAAGTGGAACACCCTATATCGAGAATCAATCCCGACAAAATTATCGATTCACATAGATGTTCGAAAAAACTCTCTAACGATCTGCCACTGAACCCATATTCTCTACAATTATTTTGTAGGTTCGTTTGATCACGGGAATAGGAGGTTCATGACACGCTCAAAGTTGGCATGAACAAAGGTCCACCTCGAAACAAAAATCGACCTATTTCAGGGTTTCCTACTAACCTTGCCTCCTTCTGAGTTACAGGGGGAGCAAAATTTTTATTGGAACACCCTAAATATTATTCATCATACAAGGAAAAAAGTATCAGAATTCAAAAATTTAATTGATTCCGCCGTTATAAGATAGTTCATCTTAATAATAATAAGAAATTACACTAGATCAACCAGGCTTGATAAAATCTTACAATGGAAATATGGGAGGGGTGGACCGTGGCGATCAAAGTCACGGTGATACTAGAGTAAGCATCAGGCGTAAAAAATGATATTTTCCTTTATTTGCTCATTGCATTGACATGGCTGTGCAACACTCTTGGACAATGGCGGAAAGCTGGATCAACTAGAATTCAGAAGATCGATAGCAACTGAAATATTAGAATTTAACAGGAAAATGAATGAGAGAGGACTTTCCAAAGCTCCTAAAAATGAACACGAGTTTTCACGTTATGACAAACTGGATCATCTCATTATTTATAATTATAATCAGAGACAATGTGCAGTATGCCATACATAATATTACAATGTCAAACGAGGAAAATACTCTGTAAATATCATAAGCACCACCCAAAGTCAGCTGTTCACAGAGTTACACTACCTAGACATCTTGGAGGTCGTGGATTAACTGATTTGAATAATCTTCATAGTAAACAGATTTTTCATCCACGTTCCCATTTTCATGATAAACAGAGAACGTCTAAATTACATGATATTGTTGTTGCTTCAGATTATAATAATACACCTCTGAACTTGACAATACAAAAGGTAGATTTTGATATATTTGATGATAATTCTGAAAGAGAAAGTTGGATGCAGAAGGAATTACACAGAAAGCCCCCTAAAGAATTGAAAAATGATTATATTGATGAAATCGCATCGAATAAATGGTTAGTTTCTAGAGAATTGTTTGCTGAAACAGAAGGCTTGGCAATTGCGATCCAGGATCAGGTTGTTTTCACGAGGAATTATAGAAAACACATCATCAAACAAAATATAAATGATTCTTGCCGTAGATGTTTCTGTTCTTCAGAAACAGTTTTTCATATATTATCATCTTGCTCAGTCCTTGCCTCAACAGATTATTTAGAAAGACATAATGCCGTCGCTAATATTATTTATTTTAATCTAGGAATTAAATATGACCTAATTCCCAAAAGAAAAAATTTTTACAAATATGAACCTGAGAACCCAAAATAAATACAATGAAAAAATTTCTAAATATATGATGCTTGGCGACGAGATTAAAAAATGTGGAAAATGAAAAAATTTTTATTCTACCGATTATTATTTCCACAACAGGTGTTATTCCTAGGAATCTTCACAAAAGTATGGAGATTTTGGGTCTGAAAAAAATTTGTTTGAACAGTTACAAAAGATAACAGTCATCAAATCTCGTAATATTCTTCGTAGGTTCCTTTTGGAAAAAATAATGAGGTAGAGTCATAGGTTTTCTCTTTAGTTTTTACTGATCAGAATCTCATTTCATATTTTATTTATTTGTTTATATAAATGTAATATAATTAACTGACAATTTTGTCATATTTATATTCAGAGCAGTATTCTATTCGATCGTTCACCACTTCACACAAAGGAAACTATTAATGAGTAACATTCAGTGTTACTTGACTAAGGTCCGTACACTGGATTTTTCCGGGGAGAGAGCCTCTGACACTAGTCGTTGGTACATTGATATCATTGTCTGATGATGCTATAGTATGTATATATTCTGGTAAATTGATATATTCTCATAACATTTAACGTTATTCTAATACATAATTATTCCAGGATATGATTTGATTATAATCATTGCCTGGCAATGGTAATTGCATGAACAGATATATGGGCAACTCGTGGGGTGAAACCCCTATATATATATATATATATATATATATATATATATATATATATATATATATATATATATATATATATATATATATATATATATATATATATATATATATATATATGCATATTCTTCCACCCTGTCATTTCGCCAATACTTCCGCTCTTTCTTTTAGTTCTTTCCTGCTATGCAATACTCTCTAGCCTTTCTCTCACAATTCACCTACTCACTATTATCTCTAGGCCCAGTTCCTCCTCTGGCTCGTGTACTCTCTGCACTGCTTCCGCATTTTTTTTCATATTAAAAGCACACCCTTCTGCCTAAACTCTCAATTGGCGTTTTCTCTTTTTTTATTCATCGAGATATTTCTGTCAAACACTTTCCTAAGATTTTAAGGAGGCACTCACATTTTACATTTTCCTGCACTTACTTCAGCATTGTTCTATCGCACGGATCTAAACTCTTACGTCTCTCAATTCAGCACTTTCCACGCTTGTGCTCATGTCTCTTGTTTTTACATCTATCTCTTTCTTAGATCTTGGCTTTCTTTCGTTCTTGCAAAAATTAAAACTTCAACAAATACTTGAGAATAATTGTCGGCCTGTCAAGTAGATTATGAATTCAAAAGTAATTTTATTGAGGTGAAAGTAATTATTGTCATTTTGATTTTTTATGAACACGACATTGGAGGAAAATCATCTTTTTTGATTGTTTCTAAGGAAGCTTTTTCTTCTTAGTCTAAAAAATGAATCAACATTTAAGGTATAAAATTTAAAATTTTCATGTTATGATCATTTCCGGCTACACCGGAAACACTTTTGAGCACAAAATAATAACACTGAGTTTTTCATGCTCTACTATGTAGGCATACCAATTTTCAAAAAAATCGCTCGGTGTATAACTGAGACAAGTAGCCGTTTCGGTAATTTTGCCGAACCCTGTATATTCAATAATGAACTATTTCATGAAATATTATCGCGAAACGAGCACTGTGAGGTTCTATTAGACTTAAGAATTTGATTTGAAAGTTATGATCACAGAATAAATCGAATATTTTGAAAACTATGGAAAAAAGATATAGGTAATATTTGAGAAATTTGCTTTTTTGGCCTAAAAAATGCAACCGGGTATGCCATTCGAATAATTGTAATGTGGATATGGAATTTTGTTACCAAATATCTTGTACAATTCAGATTAATTTTGTTTGCAGTCCTCAAAGTGTGCGAGCGTGCAAAGTAAAACTACTACAGCAGAAGGATAATCATACGTTCCCGTATAATTGGCGAATCATTCACAAGTAGCAAGTACACATGTACACATGTACGCTTATCAAATATTGAAAATTTTTTCCATATAAAAACAATGACAATACTGTCATAGTTACACATTATTACAAGAAGCACCAAATTTTTTCAATTATTCCTGTATTTATCTAAAGTTATTCCGAGTGGTATTGACGAAGAACACTCAAAATACTACTATTCAACTTACAGTAACATCAGAGTCATATCAGGTTTCTACTTATTCATGAAAACTAACATAAACAAAATACCCTTCTTCACTTCAACGAGGGTTATTTCTTTTGTTTATATTTGTCTTGACGTCTTCGATAATTATTTCACCTTGTAGATGGCCACTCCAATTTCTCGTAACTGCTGGTTATGGCATTTTAGACGATAATTTTAATTTGAACAGTTCATCTCTCAATTCTCTTGGACTTGAATAATAAGTTATTTATTTATGGATTCTGTAACGGAAATGATGGTTATACAGCTAAACTGCATTATTTATTATTGAAGTTTCCTCCAACGTAGACTCCTGGACAGTAAAATATTTTCTTCGTTCAAACTAATATTTGAAAACGTTCATTACTCAGAAAATCTTTGAATTTCTTCTACTCATGATTGAACCTGGCGCATTCACCAAAATGTAAAGTACTTGCAAATCTTCGATTTTATCTAGTTATATCTATTTCTTCATTTAATGGTGAACATAGTTTCTATGAAAGAAATTGGGACAAGAGAAATGCAAGAATTGACGAAATACAAGCATTATAATTTTCAGTAGAATATGTTTTGTATCTCGAACGTTCTTACCATACCTCTCTCTCTGTCAAAAATGTAAAGTTGGATTGCATCCGAAAGATTGTTTCGTTTCTTATCATACTCTTTAATATTTGGATGTTCTTTCGAGGAAAATAAAGACTTTGTTTGATAATTTCGATAATTTTATGTGAGTATGCTATAGGAATACTGTCCTTTTAAAAGGACGCATAGTTTAGACCAATAGCAACACTAGAAAAGTCAAAACAATTGTGGATTATACTTTATAGTCCCCTTTCAACCTCGATCCACGAAAAAAGTTCCATTTATAAAAAAACGATAGGTTCAGGGTTAAATGTGTTGAAACTCATTTTTCTACAAATGTACTAGACGCACTAACAAACATGACACAATAACACAAGTTGTTTACATACAAATGTCATAAAATTTTTAACATCTATCATCTGGGTACAATATTGCATTAGATGGTACTAGTAGTACCATTTTTCAAATACTTGTGTTACTTTTGGAATGGAGGAGTGTTAAAGAATTTTAAATCTTCATCTACCCGTTTCACCCGTTCAAGTTATATATATCACATTTACATAAAAAACCTATATATACGAAAAGAGGTCGAACGATACAGTTTATGGAAACATTTGGAAAAGAAAAATGGTTACATATGTATATGATTGCGAATTTTATGTAATTTTTCAGAAAAGGCGTAAATATCTCTTATCAAATGAATTTTTCGATAGATATGTCTTTATATACTCGTTTGATAATAATATACAGGAATATCCACCGGGACCGTCCGTTAAAATCTTTTTAAGTTCCAATTACAATATCAAGCTGAAATTTTATACGCGGCCATAACTAGCGATTTACAATTGGAGTGAAATATTTTCGAAGTGATAACATTTCCGGTTATACCGGAAGTGGGTCATCACTTTGTTATTTTGAATGGCAATCTTCCTTATTTATTCTACATCTAGAACCGATATTTGAGAAAGGCATAAAATACTCAAGTTCTTGGCTTTTATCTGTCAAAACTTTTGAAAAATTTAATTATTTTTGTTATAAACTCGATTTTTGAGGAGCATATAAAAAAATTGTAGCTCGTAGATCTTTTTCACTACAGACACAATTTTTGTTTGGATGGATAGAAGGATCAAGGAATTTTTTGAGCAATCTACACATGTCAAATGTTTATTGCGTTGTTTTGTATGATTTTTTAATTTGGCCTTTTTCAAACGGCAATAACTCAATTTTTTCAAATTGCACGTGCCAATTTGTATATCACCATCAGATGTAGCGTAAAATTTCAGATATAATTGTATAAGCATGTACTATACCCATCTCTTATAGTTCCGAAATAATTTGGGAATATATTGAATTTTGATGGTTTTGCAAGAACTAACAGAGAATGCTTTGAAATATTTGAATCAAGTAGCTGAACTGGCTACGCTCACCTGACTGGTGTCTAAAATTAATGTACTCGTCACTTCGTTCATTCGAATTTGATATTTCAACAAGAATTGTCGTTATTGAAATGTATATATATATATATATATATATATATATATATATATATATATATATATATATATATATATATGTATATATCCTTCGAATGGAAGTATAGCTCAATCCAATATCCGTTGATGCTGACTTAATGGACGCATGTGGATTGACACGAAAATACGCTTGCGTATTAATTTGATTGTAGTCGTCCTCGAGAATTGGTTTTCTTCTAGTTTCTATGTATGTCCTTCCTCCGAATTGCAGAAGATTGCTTCTAATCCTTCGAAATTTTGTTTTACTCATAGGCGCCAAATTTGGAAATTAATTATTGAATTGCCTGCAAGTTCTATCCACCACTTTTTAACATTCGACATGAATTAAAAAGAGATTAAACAAATCCTTGTTTGAATAATCATCCATTTTATTATCAATCTGGTATTTTTCAAAAATTTTCACTTCAAATTACGAACAATTCTTGTTGAAATATCAAATTCGAATGAACGAAGTGACAAGTACATTAATTTTTGGCACCTGTCAGGTGAGCGAAGCCAGTTCAGCTACTTGATTAAAATATTTCAAAGCATTCTCTGTTAGTTCTTGCAAAATCATCAAAATTCAATATATTCCCAAATTATTTCGGATTTATAAGAGATGGGTATAGTACATGCTGATACAATTCCATCTGAAATTTGACGCTTCATCTGATGGCGATATAAAAATTGGCACGTGCCATTTGAAAAAATTGAGTTATTATTTTTGACAGATAAGTGCCAACAAATTGGGTATTTTATACCTTGCTCAAATGTCGGTTCTAAATGTATAATAAAAAAGGTAAATTGCCATTTGAAATAACAAAGTGATGACCCACTTCCGGTATAACCGGAAATGGTATCACTCCGAACATATTTCACTTCAATTGTAAATCGCTAGTTATGGCCGCGTATAAAATTTCAGCTTGATAAACTCAAAAATTTTTTAACGGACGGTCCCGGTGGTTATCCCTGTATGAAAACTATTTTAATAGTAGGTCCTGAAAAATTTATTACATCATGATTGATAAAATATTAAGGTATTTTACTTTGTTATTTCATATTTCGTCAAGCTAGACTATCTTCGGAGTAAGTCTAGCAAAATTTTGGAAACGTGAGTACGCTATCTGACAATGGAGGTATTGTGTTCTTTATTGATTACAGTTCAGCGGCATAATGTTTAAGCTTGGAACGCCAGCAAAAATTCAATTCTGGAAAAGAAAGAATTTAAGCGGGAGTATTTCGGTCATGATATATTGTTTTCATTTCTCAATTTCAGCATGCAGTGAATTTCACATTTGTCACCACGTTAAATGGCTGAAAGCAAATCTGAAACAATATATCTTATTAAACTCATTTTCACTCTGTTTTTATGAGAAGTAATACTTTTAAAATCTTTTATTACCTGACGAGTAATTAATGCTGGAAAATTCATATATTGTGATACAACGATGAAACTAGTCAGTTTTCGATTGGAGGAGGTTTGTGATATACAGGGTGCGCCATAAAAAACTGGACAATTTTTTTTCCGTTATAACTTTCGCAATTTTAGAGCTGAATCATTCGTTCTTGCTTCATTGAAAAGCCGAAGGACTATGTTTTTCAGAATTTGTACCTAAATTTCACTTTCGGTGAAATCCAATATGGCTGACTCATTCGAAAGTGAGCAATATTTCAAGATCGCTGAAGCGTTTTTTTAACTAAAAAATTCGAATGGGCCATTCAATCGATAATGCAGTCTTTTCTGAAAAATTTGACGTATTGATCCCGAAAATATTCTAAGAATTGGTAAAAAAGTAGCGTGAAGAATTTTTTTCATTCTGATTTGCAGCTGAAATCGAAATATTTTTTTCACCTCATGGCGTTGGCACTCCTGAAGTTGTTGTGTTTTTCAAGGATGTTTTAGGAAGACAAAGAACCACATTTCACTGAAACAAACCTAAAATTTGATTTCCGTTCGAATTCAAAATGGCCGACTTCCTTGAATATTAACCATTTTCCCTGTGCACCTGCACATTAAGAAAGTTTTTGCCTTGATGACCGAAAATAACAAATCAAATTGAATGGTAAGTTTATTGAGACTGTGGAGTATGGTGGTGTGCCACAGGATACAGTCTTGGGACCAATTTTGTTCACATTATATCTTAATGGATTCCTGCCAATGCAGACAAGGGACGATATTATTAGTTATGCCGGCGATACACTCATTTACAATTCAACTAAAAACTGGAAAGAAGCGAAATTATTAGTAGAATCAGATTTTTATATGTAAAATGGATGGCAGAACACCTATTAACCATAAATTCTCAAAAAACAAAGTATATTCCTTTTCGTATATACAAGCGATGACGTTTTTTGTCTGTGTGCCCGCCATTATTTTTTCACTTTTCAATTGAATTCGCAAGAGCATACATGTGTATATATGTATATCTAAATGTAAGACAAATAAGGAAGTACTGCTGGTGTGTAAGCGTGAATGTACGTTTGGCTATTTTTTTGTGAATTCAGTTTGGTATAGATGATACTCACCACAGGACCTTTGTGAGTCTGAGATCTTCGTTGCGTGCAAAACAAGAAAAGATAATGAAAGAGGAGAGAAAATTCATTATGATAAACCGAAATAGTAAGACCAAAATAATGTGAAGAAATAAAAATGATGTTGATATGCTGATAATCGTATGCAATAAAGATATATTAATATATAATATTATTACACTGCATTTGCTGGCAGCTCAGGATATTGCTCCTCATGATGATTTTTCGTCCCTACTTTTATTATCGAATGAAGTGTGAAGGGTAATGTTCTACTTTGTTTAACCTTTGTGGACTCCGAAGCAGACCTGGATTTTTGAATAGATCATTTGGAGGACTGTATGCAAAATTTATATATTCCAGAAAGACCATTATCATTAAGGCCACACAAATGATTACAGATCATCTAAGGAGGTAAATTGATCGAGTATTTAAAGCAAGATACTAGAACTAAACAGAACTTCCAATTAACCAACTATTTCTAATAAAATTTCTAGATAAACTAAATAGAAACGGAATGCTATCAAAAACATAATGAAAGAAACAGCCAACGATAAACTTAGAACTAATTCGAGAATGAGGAAGAACGATTGGATGACAGATGAAATTCTGGATATTATGAAAGAACGAAGGCAATACAGAGATAAAGACTCAATAAAATACCAGGACATACATAATAACATCAGAAGAAAAATCAAGTTGGCAAAAGAAGACTGGATGAATGGGAACGGTTTAGCTATCTTAAAAGCCGAAAATAAGGTCTAGAAATGGAAAAAGTATATGCAATTACTTTTCAACGACGAAGACAGAGAGCCTCTTGCGAAAAAGCAGGCAATAACAGAACCTTCTGTAACAAAACGCGAAGTAGCATACGCAATAAATAATTTGAAAGGGAACAAGGCTACTGGCCCGGACGAAACTAGTGGAGATTTGCTCGAACAACAACATTTGGATATTTTTACTGACTTTTTCAACTACAACTACGATACAGGAAATATTCCTGAGGATTGGCTGATTTTCATCATTTATTCCTATATCAAAGAAATCTTCTCCTAAAAATGCGAGGAATATAGATGTATCAGTCTCTTGAGTATTCCTTAAAATATTACATAGACGAATTTACCCAAAACTAGAACAATACATCAGTGATACCCAGTTTGGTTCAGGAATGGCCTAGGTATTGTTCAGTGTGAATGTTTCAATTCATGGAAATCGTGATGTAAATTGCGATGTATATGCCTGCTTCATTGACTTCGAAAAAGCATTCGACAGGGTAAACCATCAGAGGGCAACAGAAATGTTGCAGGAGTATCAAATAGACTATAAGAATCTTCGTATCATTTGTACCCGTTATTGGAAGTAGGAGGCGTTTGTTCGAGTGGAGGAAGTGGAATCGCAGAGATTCCAGATTCGTCGGGGCGTCAAACAGAGATGTTTGTTGTCCCCGCTGCTTCTTGATGCTTATTCTGAAAAACTGTTTCGTGAAGCTCTAGGCGAGATTGAGGACAGCATTTCCTTGAATGGTGTTTTGATCAACAATCTGAGATATGCGGACGATACGGTTCTTTTGGCAATCACAAGTGGCAGGCTGCAAAGGCTCATTGAAAGCGTGGTACAAGTTTGCGAAAAATACAACATGCGGTTTAATACGAGCAAAGCGAAGATTATGATAATAAGCAACAATAACCAACCTCACGTACAATTTTATGCCGGAGGTTCTTCTATTGAAACAGTTACAACCATAAAGTATCTGTGTGAGCATCTAGATAATAACTGGGAACATATTAGAGAGATCAAAATACGTATTGAGAAAACCACAGCCTACTTCAACAACATGAAAGCAGTTTTATGTATTCTTAAGATGAATAGACAAATAAGAACTCGTCTATTGAGGTGCTATGTGTTCTCTGTATTGCTGTATGGTGTGGAGTCTTGGACGCTGACTGATGCTGCTTGTAAGAGGATAGAGGCCTTCGAAATATGGTGCTTTCGTCGCATGTTGAGAATATCTTGGGTACACCATGTGACGAATGAAATAGTACTCGAACGCATGAACAAGGATAGAGAGGTTATGGGAACTATTGAAGGGAGACAAGTCGCATACTTTGGGCATATAATGCGGAATGATAAGTATAAAATCCTCCATCGGGTCATGCAAGGAAAGATGGACGGTAAGAGGGGACCTGGAAAAAGAAGAATCTCATGGCTAGCCAATCTCAGGCAATGAACCGGAAAAACATCTCAGGAATTATTTCTAGCTGTAGCAAATAGAGTCTTATGGACCAAAATGATCGCCAACGTCCAGTGAGGATAAGGCACAGTAAGAAGAAGAAGATGTTCTTAATAGGTTTGAGGCACTCGTTAGATAAATATCCTGATGTAAACAGTGGAGGCTCATTCAGCATATTGAAGACATATAATGCGCTTACGACTCTGTTTCTAAAGTCACAATGATAACAAGATGCATCGCGAAGAAGGTAGTGCCGTCAACAGGTTGAGAACTTCTGACAAAGACATAGAATAAAGAAGTCCAGAGGAACATTCGCACAAATGCCAACCTAGATTTGTCGAAATCAGATCCTTCCTTTAAATCTTCGAGACCAATGTAAACTGAATCCTGTTAAACGGCTGACAGAAGCAAAAGAAACAAAAATTTGTTCAATATAACTTAGAATTTTTATCATAAATGTCTGAGGAAAATATATGACTATTTTGGTGGTAAAAAAAATTCAATTGGATCTATGAAGAAAATCCTATATATCGTTAGAAACAGGGTTTTCTGTATGTGAATGAGGTTGAATTCCATATTCTTTTTTCTTTGTCAATATTTTCTAGTGCTCTCACTGGTCGAGTGGAAGAGTACCCACGGCTAAACTTCGCCAGTGTAGAGCACTACTTGTACACTATGTAGATACAGTAAATGAAAACGATTTATTATTATTATTATTATTATTATAAACTAATAGCTATCAATGTCCTGAAGAAAAATTCTGGATGGATCAACCTTACTTTCCACAAATCGCCTCTGACATTAGCTGCCGAGCCCGTCATTGGAATCTACAGAGGAAAAATTAAAGAATCACTGAGCAGAGACCCATAAAAAGAGCTTCAGGACAAAGGCGAATGCTAGAAGAAAGTAGATCTGATAAGTCAAAATAACCTGAGATAGCTATCTTTTAGTATAGCCTTGTGTATCTCTCATCAAATGAATGAATGACTCCGTTTCAAAAATAAATTAACTCTGAAGGCAGATTTAGGAAACAGCAATTGCTGGAATTTCTTTGTTTCTACAATTTCATAGCCAACATTGATGACTTCTGTTAAGGAGAGAAATACGAACGATCACATAAAATAAAAAATATCTCATTCGATAATCTGATATGTGTAATAAAAATTCCTAATACAATGCTACCAGTAAAATAGTCGAAGCCAGCCAAGTTATAAAAATATTTCACATTTCCGCTATCGGTTGCCAGTTTGTATTTTTTATTCGTACATTCCATTAGGATTTTATGGTCACAAGTAAATTTCGTGTTCCATTCGACCAAACCATATTTCATTCCCCAATCGGATCGATGATAATGTTTCGGTATATTTTCCCTTTGGAGTCTGTATTGTCCAGATCCAATTTAATACACCAGGAGAAGAGAAAGCTAATATGAGTGCCTCGAATATAAGGTGTTGATTAAGAGTAACATGTATCCACCAAAAATAACAGAAACTCTAGTATGTTCAATTACAAAAATGTATCTTGTTTATATTTCAAACATAAGAGCCGAACAGCTGTATGGAAAACAAGAAGTTTGGATTGATAGAATACAAAACAAAAGTTAACTCATCAAAACCATTGTTATCGAAACAGTATTAAAATTAACAGCCTGGGGATCTAATGTTGTGCAAAATAAATACGTGAATGAAGGTATTTTTATTATACGGGCTGTACAGTATAATAAATAAATGCGAACACAGTCTCGTAGCGGATATCAGGCAATACACACGTGCGTTATCTGAGTAAATATAAAAAGCGAGAGTGAATGCGTGACGTCAATAATACGACAAAACCCATTGATTTTGGATTTCAAGAATTTGCGGGAAAACCAACCAATTTCGCAATCCATAACTGGATAAATGCCGGCTCGGTGGCGTAGGGACGATGCTCGTCTTCTGCGCAGATTTACCTGGCTTCAATCCCCACAAAGTCGGTGCGATTTTTCGGATTCTGGGAATCGCTTGAGTATCCATCTTTCGAAAGATATGTAAAGCTGTCGGTCCTGTCCAGCAGAGATGTGTTGGACATTAAAGATCCCTTCCCTCGACACGAGAGGGGTTCCGCAAAACTCCCGGGTTAGTGAGGTGACAGAATTTCCCGGCGTGTCATTAGCCGAAAGGCAGAAATAGAGCACTTTAAAGGAAAAACAAACAAACAAACAAACAAGTGGATAAAAGAAAAATTTGAGTTTTCAATTGATCAGATCTTATGTATACAGTATGATCACCTTAAAAGTAAAGTTTATGTGAAATTAATATCAGATTTGATAGTGAAAAAAGCAGCACAAAAATATGACAACAAAATAACGGAGTATATCGATGAAGAAGGTAATATTTTCGAAATAATAGTGACTGAAGGGATTGAAGAAACCTTCGTGAAAATCAATGACTTACCGATAAAATTGAGCAATGACAAAATCAAGGATTTATTAACAAAGTTTGGCGTCGTCAAATACATAACGAATGAAAAATATAATGTAGATGGATTATGCAAAATTGAGAATGGAATCAGAACGGCAGTAATCATTATGAAAAATAAGATCCCGTCCTACATTACAATAGACGGATTAACGTCGCTAGTATCATATCCCAATCAACAGAGGACATGTATGATCTGTGATGGAATAGGCCACGAGAAACGAGATTGTCCCAGACAGATTTCGAATCGGATGAAACAAATCAGAAGGCCAGCGGCCCCGATAATAAACAACTTGAAATCTGAAGATCAACCAAGTTACTCCGAGATGGTGGCTGGAACGAAAACCACCGAGCCTAAAGAAATAACAAAAGGATAATCGAGCACGAAACAGAAGGAAATGGAGCAATGCAAGGAAAGGAACAGCAAGAAACTAAAGGGAACAAAAGTGAAGAACAGATTGACGAAAAAGAACAACAAATAGGGAAAGAGCAAGCAGAAGAAAAAATAGGAAACGATGAGAATGACGCAGAATGTTCGAGTCTCAGCAACTCACCTGAGGTTATTAAGGACTCATAACTCCTTACACCCTCAGACACTGAAGTGATGGAAGCCCAGCAAAAATGAATGAAAACAAAATCTACAAAGGTAAACCTATCCAAACAATCAAAAAGAAGGAGGAGAAACAAGACCACACCATTGAGTTCTAACGAGGAGATTCCAAAACTACCTAAACTTGTGAATTTCAAAGACGCAGATGGAAATTCGGCACAAAAAAGTAAATGAGAACGAAGGCAGAGGTGGACTGAAATTGTGAGTTTCGATATACATTCAACTTTTGGAAATTGTATTTGTCATCTGTATTATATTATATTATAATACATATTGATCATTATGGCAAGAATATTTACAATAACGAATATGAATTGTAACAGTATACAAAATTTGGCGAAACAAAATATGCTAGTGCAATTCATACGCACGAATGACGTAGTTTTTGCATTTTTGCAAGAGGTGAACACAGACTTGTATCAGCTGCCCATATAGCTGCGAGATCATAACAAATGTAGGGAACTCCGATCTTGGACGGCTGTCTTTTATCGGTCTGGTCATATTATTTCAGATGTCCTATGTTCAGCAAGTGGGATAACTTTATCAGTCAAAATAAATAACATAAAATATATAAACCTATATGCCCTATCAGGGTCACAGAATTATAAAGCTAGGAATGATTCAATTGAGGATGAAATAATTCCATACTTAGGTACAGTAAACTGCCCGACAATCATTCTGGGTGATTTCAATTGCGTCATCCAACAAAATGACTCTAAAAATATGACAAAACAATTTTGTAAGTCACCCTTTAAGCTTGTTCAAAATTTGAAACTCACTGATGCTTGGGACCTAGTAAATCCCAATAAAATAGAATTTACTTTCGTTAGGAAAGATGCGGCAAACAGAATAGACATGGTCTATATTTGTATATATACAAAAAAATAATACATAAATGCCAAATTAAACCAATTCCTTTATCCGATCACTGCGCCGTCATAACGACTATGTATAAGGATTCAGCCGATGACCACATCCATCATGGGTGGGGCAATTGGAAGTTCAAAACAACAATCTTATTCGAAAATATAAAAATAACATATAAAAAAGAACTAGAAGGCATGAAAAAAAGTTCAATATACACGAAAGACTTCAAAAGATGGTGGTTTGAGGTCTTCAAAAAGAAAACTCAAACCTTCTTCAAAAACGAAGAATTTCATAAAAATACAGACCGTCGAAAATTACAAAATTTTCATTAGAATGCATTGTTTGAACTGAGGAACCGTGTAAATAAGGGTGAAGAAGTTTTTGATGAAGTCAGAGTCGTGAAAATGATACTAATGGAATTGAAATAAAAGCAACTAGATGAACATTTCAGAACTAAAAATAAGGACACAATAAATGAAAAGCACAGTTTGTATGATATTATGAAAAAACAGAAGAATCGAATCTCTCTGATTTCATCACTAACTACGGAAAGTAACGAGAATCTGACAACTAACGACATCATAATGCACATAAGATAGCAATTCGAAAATAAATTCCGAGAAGCTAGTACGAACGACCTGCACAGAAAATATGACAAAGACCATAACAGATATCGACAACGATAACTTAATACCAGACATTACGAAAGACGCAGTACTCGCAACAACCCAAATCGCTAGAAAGAAGGTAACGCCTAGAATCGACGGACTAACTTATATGAGTTCTATCAAACATTTTTCGATGAGATAGGTCAAGATTTGACAAAATGTCTCAATATTTTACTCAAGACAGAAACTTCACTACCAAGTAATTGTCCTCATTCCAAAAAAGAAAAATGCCAAAGCTTTATCACAATTTAGACCAATAACGTTACTAAATACAGATTACAAAATTCTAATGAAAATTCTTGCAGCGAAACCAAAACCCATTACCGAAACTTTGCTAAGAGATGAACACGTATGCGACACAACGAAATCTGTTCTCGATGAAATCTTGCCGATGTCTAAGTTTCTTATAAACTTTTCTTCGACCCAACAAGTAGAAATTTAGAGGTATCAAATCAGAGGATAGAGATGGCCAGAGCCAATGTTCATCACTTACCCACCACCAGTCTTTGAACAGGATACAATTTTTTAATCACGGGTCTTGGTTCATCTATTCACTACCCACACATTTGATGAAAATTATGATTTTTTGAGAATTTATATGAATTCTCTTCGTTAAAATCTTGATGAATATATATAACACCTATTTTTTAATTTTCTAATTTTTGGATGACGAAAATTGCCAATTTGACAATGTAAATAAGATTTTTCATCAATATTTGCGAAGGCGGCCTTGAAAAATCGATCGAATCAGCATAGTGTTTTGGGTAATTCTCCTTATATGTTTATTCATAAGATTTCTTATCGGAAATCAATTAATT
This sequence comes from Cryptolaemus montrouzieri, assembly GCA_013387265.2. Lineage (NCBI taxonomy): Eukaryota > Metazoa > Arthropoda > Insecta > Coleoptera > Coccinellidae > Cryptolaemus > Cryptolaemus montrouzieri. The sequence continues at coordinate 38,129,144 of JABFTP020000103.1, forward strand.
ACACTCAAGCTGGCTCGGTGGCGTAGAAGATATGATGTTCGTCCCCTGCGCAGAGATATCTTGGTTCAATCCCCACAAAGTCGGTGCAATTTTTCTGGGGGAATTGGTTGAGTGTCCATCTTTCTGAGGAGATGTAAAGTCGTCGGTCCTATCTAACAGAGATGTGTTGGACATTGAAGATCCCTTTCCTCGACATGAGAGGGGTTCGGCAAATTCCTGGGTTAGTGAGGGGACAGAAATCCCCCTGAAAGGCAGAATTAGGGCATGTTAAAGGATAAAAAAAAATTCATTACGCTTCTTCTTCGATATAAAAGAGATAGAATTTTGTTTCTTGTTTACCAACTTTATGAAGCAGTTTTCAGATGTTACAATAGTTCATAATTGTTTTCTATATTATTTCATCAACTATCGTAAAATGAATCTTCCATCATCAGATTAGTTCGATTTTCATGGACCCATTTCCAAAAATTGATGGAATATCCTATTTATAACATCTGAATAGCATTTTCCGTCCCCACGGAATTGAACCCTAAGTGTTATATATATATATATATATATATATATATATATATATATATATATATATATATATATATATATATATATATATATATATATATATGTATATATATATGAAGGTTTCTACGACTTGAACAGGATTACGTAAGACTACACAAGATGTTTCTTTAAGAAACTACATCTTAAGTCCATAACTTGAAAACTGAACCCCTCAGAAAAATCTGGTCACAAAACTGGATTCTCTGTAGAAAATTCGGCATGATGCACTTTTTACTATTGCGTCATGTTAAAGGATAATCTAGATACGACGGGTACTTGAAAATTTAAGAATTTTGAAAATCACCTTGTATCTCGAGAACAAAGGGGCTATCAAGATTTTGTTGACTGCAAGTATTATTACATTAAAAACAAGCACCACGTTAGGAAACCACATCCTAATATGTGCATTAGTTCATGAATTACCATTCAAGGACAACGAATTTGGAAAACCGTGTACAGGATGTCTAAATTCAATCATTTTGTAAAGCACCTATATGAAACATTGCAGATATGAAATGGACTGCCACTTTCTAGGTCCGGATTTTCAAGAAAATTTTATAGGTTAAAACCAAATTCAGTTATCATTTTCGTTCTCGAGTTATTCCGGATTTTTTCTTTACCGGGTCTCAAGCAAAAGGCCCTATCTCGGGTAAGTTACTCAAGAAAATTTCCACTTTCTTCAGTGACTTTTAGAAGAGAATCCACGGATGCATTCGAAACTTTTTCTTTCCAATGGTTTACGAGCTATAAGGTGAACTGGTGTCTTTTTAAAAGGAGAAAGTGGTCGCGTTGAGTAAAGTATTATTTTTCCCTGTTCAAATATATATAATATGATAATAATATTAATATGGCGAATTTTCAAAGAATGCAAAGTCATTTCCAACCGAATCTCGATATGAGATGGTAATTTTGCCGTTCGCAAAATAATTCTCCATGGCAATACTAGAAGAATCAATCGGTGTGTATGAAAAGATCACAGAGAAGAACTTTCTATACTAAACAAGGTATATTTGTTTTTGGTGAAACCACAAAGAACGACATTGTTAAAATAATTAATTATTATCTGCCCAATCTTAAAATGTTTATATTATTAGAAAGAGTTTGCGATATTCTGTAAGGTTTTTCGAAATGGATTATAGAAACGATGAGAAAAATGATATGAATTCATTCAAAGCGAAAATATTAGTGAAGCTGCTGGTTATCCCAGTCAAAAGCGGTTCCCGGAGCGACACCAACCTGACGAACGTATTTTCAAGCTACGGATCTTTCAAAAAACTGAGGTCAAGGGATATGCTAAGCAAAATGATAAATAAACTGAAACGAACATAATTGTAGGAGCAATTGAAAATCCTGAAACATCGACGAGAGAAATAGCTGATGTACCTAGTATTTCAAGACACATAAGTATAAACCATATAAGATGAGATTGAATCACAAGCTTTGTCCTGACGATTCCAAGCGACGATGGTTCGAAGAGAAAAGTTGCGTAAAGAAATTTTCTTTTTCTTCAGTGACTTCTTTGAAAATGTTTTTCCCCAACGGTTTTCGAGCCATAAAGTGAACTGGTTTCAAAGCAAACCATACGAGAAAGTGGTCGCGTTGAGTAAAGTATAATTTTTCCCTTTTCGAAAATATATAATATGATAATAATATTAATATGGCGAATTTTTCAAAGAATGGAAATTCATTTCCAACCGAATATCGATATGAGATGGGAATTTCGGCATTCGCAAAATAATTTCCTATGGCAATACCAGAAGAATAAATCGGTGAGTATGAAAAGATCACAGAGGAGAACTTACTTTCTATACTGAACAAGGTATATTTGTTTTTGGTGAAACCACAAAGAAGGACTTTGTTAAAATAACTAATTATTATCTGACCAATCTTAAAATGTTTATATTGTTAGAAAGAGTTTGTTATATTTTGGAAGAATTTTCGAAATGGAATATAGAAACGATGAGAAATATGATATGAATTCATTTAAAGCGAAAATATTAATGAAGCTGCTGGTTATCTTAATCAAGAGCGGTTCCTGGAGCGATAACAACCTGACAAACGTATTTTCAAGAGGTTGGAAAATTCTTCGCCAACCTACAGATCGTTCAGAAACTCAAGGGTCAAAGAATATGCTGAAGAAAATAATTAAGAAACTGAAACGAACATAATTGCAGCTGCAATTGAAAATCCTGAAACATCGACGAGAGAAAAAGCTGATGTAACTAGTATTTCAAGAGACATAAGTATAAACCATATAGGATGAGATTGAATCACCAGCTTTTTCCTGGCGATTCCAAGCGACGATGGCTCGAAGAGAAAAGTTGCGTAAAGGAATTTTCTTTTTCTTCAGTGACTTCTTTGAAGAGAATCCATGGATACATTCGAAAATTTTTCCCCAGCGGTTTTCGAGCTATAAGGTGAACTGATGTCTTTTTCAAAGCAAACCATACGAAAAAGTGGTCGCGTTGAGTAAAGTATTATTTTTCCCTTTTCGAAAATATATAATATGATAATAATATTAATATGGTGAATTTTCCGAAGAATGAAAAGTCATTTCCAACCTAACCTCGATATGAGATGGGAATTTTGCCATTCGCAAAATAATTCTCCATGGCAACACCACTAGAATTAATCGGTGAGTATGAAAAGATCACAGAGAAGAACTTTCTATACTGAACAAGGTATATTTATTTTTGGTGAAGCCACAATGAACGACATTGTTAAAATAATTAATTATTTTCTCCCCAATCTCAAAATGTTTCTATTGTTAAAAATAATTTGTGATATTTTGGAAGGTTTTTCGAAATGGAATTTAGAAACGATGAGAAATATGAAATGAATTCATTTAAAGCGAAAATATTAATGAAGCTGCTGGTTATCTTAATCAAGAAAACGTGAACAACCTGACAAACGTATTTTCAAGCTACGGATCTTTCAAAAAACTGAGGGCAAGGAATATGCTAAACAAAATGATGAATAAACTGAAACGAACATAATTGTAGGATTGTAGGAGCAATTGAAATTCCTGAAACATCGACGAGAGAAATAGCTGATGTAACTAGTATTTCAAGACACATAAGTATAAACCATATAGGTTGAGATTGAATCACCAGCTTTTTCCTGGCGATTCCAAGCGACGATGGTTCGAAGAGAAAAGTTGCGTAAGGAAATTTTCTTCTTCTTCAGTGACTTCTTTGAAGAGAATACATGGATACATTCGAAAATTTTTTTCCCCAACGGTTTTCGAGCTATAAGGTGAACTGGCGTCTTTTTCAAAGCAAATCATACGAGAAAGTGGTCGCGTTGAAAAAAGTATAATTTTTCGAAAATAAGTAATATGATAATAATATTAATATGGAAAGTTTTTCAAAGAATGGAAAGTCATTTCCAAACCGAATCTCGATATGAGATGGGAATTTTGCCATTCGCAAAATAATTCTCTATGGCAATACCATAAGAATTAATCGGTGAGTATGAAAATATCACAGAGAAGAACTTAATTTCTATATTGAACAAGGTATATTTGTTTTTGGTGAAACCACAAAGAACGACATTGTTAAAATAATTAATTATTATCTGCTCAATCATAAAATGTTTATATTATTAGAAAGAGTTTGCGATATTTTGGAAGGTTTTTCGAAATGAAATATATAAACGATAAGGAGCGAGAACAACCTGACAAACGTATTTTCAAGAGGTAGGAAAATTCTTTACCAACCTACGGATCATTCAAAAGTTCAAGGGTCAGAGAATATGCTGAAGAAAATAATGAAGAAACTGAAACGAACATAATTGCAGCAGCAATTGAAAATCCTGAAACATTGACAAGAGAAATAGCCTATGTAACTGGTATTTCAAGAATCCGAAATCAGAGAATATTAAAAAAACATGAGGGTAAACCATATAGGATATGATTGAATCATCAGCTTCGTCCTTGCGATTCTGAGCAACGATGGTTCGAAGAGTAATGCCTCGAATAAGCAGATTTTCCAAGAAATGTTATATGGATCGATAAGGTTATAAACAGTGACGAACCCTTAAATAGAAATAATTGACATCATTGATCAGATGATAATCACCATTTCCTCCTAGAGAGAAATCTCCAAGGTCGCTTTACCTTCAATACCCTGAGCTCAGCTCATTAGACTTTCTCATATGGGGTTTTGTTGAAAAATTTACCTCACGTGGCCGAGAAATAGAAAGGATTTGGTTAACCGATTTCAGGATGCCATCGTCCAAATTCGTGAAATTCACCTACAGAAAGCTGTGAATTCGGTCAGACGAAGAAGCAGATTATGTATAGAGAATCTGAAAAGACCATTCGAGCATCTCCATCAAAACTGGTATTGCTTTTCTTAAATCTTCATTTTTCATTCTATAAATCGATACAGAAAAACTATTTAGTCTCGAAGAGAAGAATTCTTATACGATAAGATTTCTATTGGTTAACAGTAGGATGAGAAAGTTGCAATTTTGTGATATCTCGGGAGTTTCCGGAATGAAAATTTATTTCTAAATTGTAATTATAGTTCTGAAACATTTCCGACAACGAAATTTCAAGAATGCGTCAGATTTCAGTTTTTCCCAAACAATAGTGAATGTTCTCGAAATTGGCTTTCACTATTACGCGGTTGTCGTAAGAATCGTGAACACATCTCTTTTGATATAAAGACCACCAGCAGGTCAACTATTGCCTCCACTTTCAATTGAATATAAACCTATAATACATTTTTATCTTTTTAAAAATACTGACTTCCTTCGCTGTCATTACGAAATTCTGCTTGAAAAACGAAAACGTTCTTTGTATCGATAGTTCATCCGAATTACATAGATCTCTCAATGTTCATAGATATACTAATATTGCCATAGAAAGTTATTTTGCAAATGGAAAGATTCCCAAAACATACGAAATTCGGTTGGAGTGACTTTTCATTTCCTGAAAAACATACCACAAAAATATTATTATTATATTTTCGAAAAATGAAAAAAAATCACCGCTCAACGCGATCACTTTGGCGGATGGTTGGTATTAAAAACACGAGCTTGATAACCATTCGGCAAGAAAAATTCTTCGAATATATACATACAAAAATGCCTACTGAATCTGAAAATATTTTTACGTAACCTAATCAGTACATTTGCACAAATACCGCAAAATCTAAAATTCCGGAATAACTCGAAAACAAAGAATGATAACAAAAATCGGCTCTCACCAATAAGGTTTTCTCGAAAATTAAGACAGAGCAAGGAGAAGTCATTTTTTTCTATCTGCTAATGTTTCACATAGCTACCCCACAAAACCATCGAATTTGAGATATACACACAACCAAATTTATATGGAAACTCTAGGTATTTCATATTATTGATTGTTTGTTTGTTTTTCTTTTAACGTGCTCTATTTCTGCTTTCGGCTAATGACACGCTGGGGAATTCTGTCATCTCGCTAACCCGGGAATTTTGCTGAACCCCTCTTGTGTCGAGGGAAGGGATCTTTAATGTCCAAAACATCTGTGTTAGACAGGACCGACAGCTTTACATCTCCTCCGAAAGATGGACTTTCAAGCGATTCCCAGAATCCGAAAAATCGCACCGACTTTGTGGGGATTGAACCCAGGTAACTCTGCGTGGGAGACGAGCATCATATCCCATACACCACCGACCCTGCTAATTATTGATTGTTTGTTTGTTTGTTTTCCCTTAACGTGCTCTATTTCTGCCTTTCGGCTAATGACACGCTAGGGAATCCGGGAATTTTGCCGGACCCCTCTCGTGTCGAGGGAAGGGATCTTTAATATCCAACACATCTCTGTTAGACAGGACCGACAGCTTCACATCTCCTTCCAAAGATTGAGACTCAAGCGGTTCCCAGAATTCGAAAAATCGCACGGACTTTGTGAGGATTGAACCCAGGTAACTTTGCGTAAAAGACAAGCATCATATCCCATAGGCCAAGGAGCCGGCTAATTATTGATTATTAGATCTTTGACTACTTGTGAAGAATAAAGTTTTTTTTTGTAAAAAAACTAGATAGTATGATAAGAAATGTTGAATTATCACCACATGTTCAGGATATTGTACTCAGTAGTCACTGAGATTTGAAACTGTGAATTTCAAAATTTAAAAAAGCGTATAATTATAATTATAAATGCCTTACGTTGGATTGCCCGATGTGCAGAGGGGTCGAATAATTACTCTCGTTGCAGAAAGGGTGACACAGAGGAATATAACGGTCACAATGGGGGTATCACAGAGGGTGATTTCAAAAACCTATGCCCGATACGTTGAGCTACAATTTCTGCAAAATAGGCCTAGAAGAAGTCGTAGGAAAATCAATTCTGAAGAACAAGACCGCTTTTTATGCCAAATTACAAGAAGAAACCCTCTAGCGTCGCACCCCATACTCTTAAAGCAATTCCTGGAAGCACCAGGCATCAGTAGAAAAGATGCGTCAAAGACTTCGTTCAAGTGGTTTATACAGCAGAAGGCCCTTAAGAGTTCCAGAGCTAACCAGACAACAAAAATTCACAGACATAATTGATTTATCGAGCACCAAAATTGGAATATTGAAAATTGGCGAAATGTTCTTTTTTCGAATGAGACCAGAATATGTGTTCGATCAGATGACCGCCGAATTCGGGTTTCGAGGTGTCATGGATGACAAGCAAGGAAACGACCAGCAAGACAAGTTCGGAAATACCAAGGGGGCAGTGTGATGTTTTGGGGTGGCTTTATGCTGGGAGGCAAAACAGATTTGATTTAATTTTCTGCGAGTGTAACGGTTTGAAATTACGTGGAGCTAGTACTGGGCCCATAGTAAGACTCTGGCGAGGTGCCCTCGGTGAGAATTTCACTTTTATGCAAGATAATGCTCCTCCGCATGCCAGCAACCTCGCGTAGACAATATGTAGAAACAAAGAATTCACTATTTTGGACTGGCCAGCTTGCTCTCCAGACCTGAATCCTATTGAACATTTATGGGATAATCTCAAAAAGAAAATTAGATCACGTCAGAATAATCCAAGAACTCCAGCCCATCCAAGCCGCCAAAAAAGAGTGGCAGAATATCACCCCAGAGGAGGTCGAAAACCTAATCCAAAGCATGCCTAGACGGATGCAGGCTTGTATCAGGGCAAGAGGAGGTAATACAAGCTACTGAGATCGAGATAAAAATACCTGCTCTCTGAGAAAATAATTTTAAATTTTTTTACAACCTGCGGAAAGAGTCACTTATTTTTTTTATTTACTTCTTTCTTAAAATTAACCTTAAATTATTTCTTTTTTCAATTGAAATATCTCAAAAAGGATTGATTCTAACAATCTTTTGAAATTTTAAAATCCCTAAGGTAATATTCGAAATATCGGGTGATTTCATATAAATTTGGTTATGTGTATCTTGAATCAGAAAAAAGTACTCATGAATTTTACATCAAAAGATCGTTGTGCAAAATCTAAATATGTATATTCTCTTCTGCTAGGACAATAATGAAAGAAGATGAAACAGAAATGTAAACACAGAGCTATTCCCTTAAAATACTTATAATTCCTAACTTTTTGTACACACTGTAGGTCGTAACTCATTCATTATTGATAACCTCGCACAATTCTGGTGGAGATCAATAAGTCCAGCTCCAGCTGTGATATGGAGATCACGTCCGTAACAAGTTCCAATTTTCACGTAGTTTCCACCGGAAACACAAGACTGGTCATCCAGTTTTCAGCATTCAAACAGACTAGAGTTTTTTTACAGCAATTTACCGAAGCTGTTTTATCTCGGTCAACAGATGTGACGGAAAACATATCTTTTTTAACACAGATCTTCTAGCGAAATATTTTGAATTGAAATCATTGAGATCAATTATGATGCCCTGATCTTGCAAGTGGATCTTCAATCAATCATTTCAGTTATTCGTTCGTTAACATATAAAAATCATCTACAAGGTATACAAACTATGAAAGTACTTTAAACATTAAAAATATTAAAATATCACAAGAAAGCAGGTAAGTATATGACAAAACTATTCTACATCCGACAGACCATAATGATACTTTACTTGATCAAATTATCAATGAGGGGGAACAAGAAAACTGTAGCACTACATTGAATTAAATACTAGAATCATTAAAAACTCTTCCAGGTTGTAATATGCTTTCTCACTCAAAGCCTTAAGCAATTCTGTTTTAAGTCATTTCAGTGGACTATTCTTTAATTCATTTGACATTTTATTGAAAATTTTGGTTAACATGAACTCACAGTTCTTCTGTACATAGAAATAGTTAAACACCTCAAAGAAGTCTAGGAAACACTTCTGAATATCGATATATCGTATCCAGAACGATCAATATGGATGATTTTTTTCAAGTAATGAACACCTGCATCAATTTCCCACCAAATTATGTAGAGTGCCGCAACAGATTTCAGTTCTTTTTTATAAAAAACTAAAAATGCAGCAGATGCGACGCTGCTTTATAATCATTTTATGTATTCAGTGTTTTAAATCAGTTAGTTTGCACTTTGTTGCTGTTGTAAGCACAAATAAAAGATTCAAGTTTTGTGATTGGACCATAGAAAGACGACATTTGACTAGAGAAGAGATGTAACGAGCCGTTGGCATGCTCCAAGCTGGGAGCTCGCAACGGGAAGTATCTAGGGTTCTGGGAAGTAGCCCAAGTGTCATAAACCGTTTATGGTCTCGTTTCAATGAAACAGGTAGCGTAGAAGAACGCCATACAGGTCGTTTCAGGATTTATACAGTCGCCCAAGACCGATTTTTAGTTTTACTAAAAATCAGCCAGAAGAGATCGTACTACCACAGCATCTCGATTAGCTCAAGAGCTATCACGAGTTCATAATTTATGTACAAATTTCCGACCAAACTGTGAGAAATCGACTACACGAAGGTCAACTAAACTACAGACGTCCTTTAAGAGTTCCACAACTGACCCATAGAAAACGCGCTGCTCGTTTAGCTTGGTGCCAAGAACACGTAAACTGGGATCAAAAGAGGTGGGCCACAGTTCTCTTCAGTGATGAATCTAGATTTTGTTATTATCCCGATTCGGGAAGAATTCGAACATGGAGGGAACCTGGAAAGCAAAACCGTCTCCAGCATGCTCGAGAAGTTGTTAGACAGGGAGGCGGATCAGTGATGTTTTGGGCTTGGTGGAAGAACTGACCTCGTTTTCATACAGAACAACTTCACGGAAAATTCCTACGCAAATGGGATAGTTTTACCTGTAGTGGTACCGTATCTCCAAACAATGGGTCAAAATCCACTCTTCCAACAAGATAATGCCCCTCCTCATCGTGCAAGAGTTGTCTTGAACGTTCTTGAAGAGAATGATATCGATCTTCTACCGTGGCCATCCTGCTCCCCAGATCTGAATCCCATCGAGCATGTGTGGGAAACCCTAAAAAGAAATCTCCTGCGTCAAAACGTCTTCCATCATGAACAGGAGCTTCGAATAGCAGTTCAGGGGGCTTGGAGTGACTTAGGCCAAAATGTAATAGACAATTTAATATTGAGCATGCCGCGACGATGCCAAAGTGTCATTAATAACAGAGATGGACCTTCTGGGTACTGAAAAATATAAGTGCTTCCATATCGTTCGGGATAATTTTTATATTAATATATATTAGTTCGGGATTTTTTTTTTGTTTTACCAAATTTCGTCATTTCCAAATTTCAAATTTTTTTATAATAGATGCTTTGGAGAAGTCAAATATTATTTTGTTTTCTCGAGAATACGTTATATACAATACATCCAAACAAAAACCGAAAGATTTCTATAAATTCAAATCATCAAATTCATATTGTAAAGATATTGGTAAGTGTTCCTAGACTTTTTGAGGTGTTTATATTTATCACAGATTAGTTCATTCTTATTTCACAAATACAAGTAAACGATGATTTCTATTAAAATATATTATTAAATGCTCGATGCGTTTCGATATCTTTATCATATCATATCAAGAGCGAATGAATACTACAAATTTATCTTACTAACAAATTTTTATATATACTAAAGAGGCAATCCACTCAGAGCTATCCGTACTTGAACTAATGTATAGGAAATAAATTTAATAAGGGTGAGTTATTTATGTCTCCCTGATCATTAAGAATTTCCGGTGAATACCTCAATCTGTTCATTTCAAGTGCTTCCAGCAGGTTGAGTTTTATACATTCTCAGAATGTAGGATTTTAAATTCTGAATTGAAAGAGTAACCATTTCCCCTAAGATAATTTGAATAATTGGAATTGGTTTTTCCATTGATGAAAGTGCGTTTTGTTCAGAAATTCTAACATTAAAATTTCTTCTTGTTCTACCTATATAAAAACAATTGCAATCTGCACAATCCAGTCTATAAACACCTGATTCATTTTCTTTATTAATTGGAGATTTATAATTCTTGATAAATGAACCAAAATTTGTTGATGTTTTGAACGCTATATTTAAATTTGAATTTTTAAGAAGGATTTCACATTATTTCTAATATTGCCTATGTATGTTAAACTATTGAATTTCTTGTCTTTGTGTTCACCGATTGGATATATATGTTGTCAAGCTAATTTTTGATTTTTCTTATGTAATATGCTGCTAACTAAATTTGCATCATAACCATTATTCATTGCGATCTGTTTTATCAAATTCAATTCTTTGAAATAATTATCAGTAGACATCGGTGTGTTCAAGATTCTATGTATATAGCTGTTAAATGCTGCAACTTTATGTTGTTAAGGATGTGCCGATGTATAATGAATTGTGATATCTTGTTATTGTTAGATCTAGGAAATTGATCGAATTGTTCTTTTCTATTTCTGAAGTGAATTTCATTTTTGGGTGCAGTTTGTTGATGAAATTTTCGAATACAGTGAACTGTCTGTTTGTTCCTGTGAAACACACAATTATGTCATCGACATATCGATACCAATATAGGAAATGTTTACTAAGCGGGTGTTTATGAATAGTTTTTTCTATGTTATCCATGAGGATTTCTGCTAAAAGAGGGCTTGGGGTTTTCCATTATAAGTCCCTCATCACTTTTATAAAAGCAATCGTTAAATAAAAAATAATTTTGAGATATGCAAATATCTAATAAAGCCATAATGTCGTATTTAATTCGTGGATTCGTCATATTTTGTGTTTACAAACTATTGATTATAATATAGGGATCTTTCGGTGGAATACTTGGAAACAAGTATAGTGGTTCTAGAAGACTATCCTGATTACTCCTAACAAACAATATGCTTTCATAAATATAAAGTGAAGATACGGTAAGTATTTTATTTCAGCAAAATATTTCTTGCAACTCTCCAACCTAAATATGCCTCGTATGGCCATTATACCATATCTGAGTCTTGATTCAAAATATGCATAGTACGCTTTCAAAGCACTCTGTTCACAGGTTTAGGTAACATTTTCAAAGCGTAAACGAAGCTTGACAATTTTTTTGCAATTATGTCAGTGTTGCACTAGTCGATCCTCGAATCCAAAGTCACTCCCAGAAAAAGGGCCTGGTGAGACGCGGGCCGGTAGAAGCCACTTTTGGTCTGATATTGTCTTGTCTGAGCCTGTTCCTAACAGTTTGCAATAAAATATGCACATTTCTGGAAAGTGCAAGTTCATTTTGTAGCATTCTAGCCGTACAGTGCCGAACTCTTAGTGCAGTTAAACGAAGCCAACGATCATCAACTGGTGTTGTTATACGATTTCTTCCCTGTCCGGCCCTTCTTCCATATTCCCCTGTTTCGTGGTAACGATTAATTGCTCTTGAAATAGTGCTCTGGTTAACATTCAACAAGTTAGCCACGTAACGTTGGCTTCGCCCCTTCTCTAAAAGTGTTACAATTCTTACCACTTCATGATCACTCAAATAGCGTACAGGACGTTCAACAGCCATTACATAAATTCAAAGTTTCGAAAACCAACAAGAAACACAGAAAACTTGCATTAATTTAGCGTGAAAACTGAAGAGAAATTGAATGAATACTGATAGTCAAATAAACTCATTCTTGTTTCAGACGTGTTTGAGATCATATGGAAACAAATGTTACTACATAGATAAAATATTTTCCCTCATATGTCCAAAAACATATGTTAACAAAGAAACTGCGATCGAGCTGCTTAATCGATTGTGAAATTCAGAATGCCAGGTGATGCGACAATTTTTGTGGAGTCAGTATTTCCTACATGAGGTCTGGGTTATTGAGGAAATTAATAAGTCCGTTCCAATCAATTAGAAGTAACTTTTCTGACAAGTCTTTGTAAATAATAATGTTTAAAGTGATACTTTTAGGCTTCGAGGTCGTCTCGATGTTTTATTGAATTTCAGCAGTAATCATCACAAGATCATAAATACTGGTTGGCGATTGATAATTTGGCTCGTTAATTAGTTGATCATCAATGTAAAAAATCAAGTCTGAGATAGAAGAAGTGTCGTATAAGCAACACTTCGTCTTAACCAACTCATTAAGGTTTGAGTCTGCTATAAATCATATAAAATCGCCTGAAGCTGAAAATGAATCAGGAATCATAGTAAGAGACCAGGTTACATCACGATAGTGTCGTATAAGCAACACTTCGTCTAAACCAACTCATTGAGGTTTGAGTCTGCTATAAATCATATAAAATCGCCTGAAGCTGAAAATGAATCAGGAATCCTAGTAAGAGACCAGGTTACGTCACGATAGTGGAAATCTCCTGCAACAATGATGTTAGTAGTCAATGACAGACGGTCCAACCAATTAAATAGCATGTCATTGGATTTATGAGAAACGTCTCCGGGACAGTAATACATACCAAATTAATGTCTATATTGTTTTTGTTTGTCGAGGTTTTCGTCACACAAGTAGATGTCCACACCACGACCGATCCAATCGACCCTGTCGCTTCTCCAAATGATATAACCATTCATTAGAACGAGAGTATGTGGTTCGGTTCAGATTGATTCTGCCATGTTTCAATTAATAATATGGCGTTTGGTTGAAGGTCTTTGATAGAACAGATGATTCATCCAATTTAGCTTCAAGCGAATTGAGATTTGTGTAGAAAAACATCAAGTTTAAAAGAGAATAAAATGAATTTGAATTTAAGCAATAGTTGTGCACATTCGTAGGACCGTTTATGTATTTGATTGTGATGTTTAAGTCTCTATTTTCTTTTCTCTTTTTCAGTTCCCGCCGTAGTTCGTTGAGCGACAGAAAGCCTCCAGGTTGCTTGGAAAACTTCAGTACTGAGATTGTATTAGAGGGATCGTCTATATCTCACTATACAAAAACTGGTATAAAGCATGGTGTCTGAATAATCAAAATGCGGTTTCAAAAACAATAACAAGGATAATAATGAAATGCGGTAAGTAAAATATGAATCAATAATGATGGGTCGATGGATGATTAGATAGCTCAATGTTTGAATGATTTCAAAATGACGTATTAGATATTACTCATCAGGAACAAAGCTTCAGAATGATTTAGTACGTGATGAATTCAATGAACTTTCCTGAAGAATTTTATGATCAAATATTAAGCTGAAATAGTAGCGAGTTATCAACTGAACAATAAATTCCGCTCGAATTCCTCGAGTTGAGACAAAACAAATGACATGTCAGCAATAAACAGCCGCCGAAACACTCATTTGGAATGTTCCTCAATTTCCCTCCTTCAATTAAACTGAATGGAGGAAACTTATATTGAATTTAATGGTTATCATATAAAAAGAGCAGATATATTCCCGTCCTGAGATATTTTCCACATAAAGTATCTCCTAGATACACGATGCTAGAAACGTGGCTAGCATTAACGGCTACGAAAGCACATTGAATCGAAATATTTGAGAATGTAAGAGTACATGAAATGCACATAAAATTACAAGGAAGTTAGAGTCACTGTAATTAACAAGCTCAGTATCGATTGCAGCAAGAAAGAAAATGAGATTTTGATATTAATACAAGATATGACTCTCACATTTTCCAAGATTGATGTATAATGTCTAGAGCTTAGTAGGTTTAGGTGAAAATCGTATTCACAGCCAACCGCGACCGATGAATTTTCTGCAGTGTTTGAGATCTACAGAAAGTATTTATGGATCTTGCATATTTTCGATGCCGAGGATGGCTATGGAGGCAAGGTTTAATATTGAAAAATTGAGTGTATCAAATCATGTAGAGATTTCTGCAGGCTAAAGTAAGAGATTGGCTTTCCTGGTAGTAACGGTATAATGACCACCTGAAGGGGATTACAACATTTTTAGACAGGCTATACATGAAGTCCTAGAAACAAATATTACGACTAAAAAAAGAATCCTTATATGTGGAGACTTTAATGAAAGTTTGCAAATAGCTCCCATATTAGAGATCAGCTACTGGACCTCCTCTCCACATATGGGTTCCATCAAAAGATCTTTGAACCTTTAGAACTAATAGTTACAGCTCAACAATTGATAATATCTTTGCCAGCTATATTAATCCACTACTTGGTTCAGTGGTAGAGACAACATTGTCGCTCCATGCTGCGCAGCTGTTCACCATGAATGTAGAGCCAAAAACTGCTTCACAAAAGCCAATGAAACAGACGGTTTACTCAGAATATAAAATGACAAGCTTCAAGGAACGTTTAAGAATATTTATTGGACGAGATTGTATGAGATTGGTGATCTGAACTTGGCATATGAAAATTTTCTTACCTTATTTCAAAATCTAAGACACCAAATATTCACAGCACGGACTCTAAAACTGAAAGGTAGAAAGCGTTGGATTTCAAAAGGTATAAAGCAGGGGTGCTCTAACAGGCGATCGCGATCGACTGATCGATCGCGAGTGCGTTTTGAGTAGATCTCGAGAAGAAAAAAATTTTAATAAGTAGGTAACTAAACTACAAAAATTCATTACATAATAAAATAACACTCTTCTAGCGGCAAAATGCGGCTTTATCAAAGGAACACGCGGTACTTGTCAAAGAAATATTTCTAGAAATTTTGGACGTCGCGTTAGACTGGAACATTCGAGTTTTTCGTTCACTCCGATATTAATGTTGCGTCTGCAGGAATTGGAGTCATTCTGAATTGTTACTTAAAGGCAATAATACGTCGATACAAAGTTTATTATTAAATAGTACAAAATGAGTGCAGCAGAGAAATCTAAAACGAATCATTTTAATAGCGTTTGGAAGCAAGAAATTTTCTTTTGTATGGTGAAGGATAAGTGCATTTGTTTTATTTGTCGCGCGTCAGTTGCTATACCTAAGCGTGATAACTTAGAGAGGCATCATAAAACGGTTTATGAAAACCATGAAAAGGATTTTCTGCCACAGAGAAAATCAAGGAAACGAAAAGTAAGCGATTTGATATCTTGTCTGAAAAGAGAACAAACCATGTTCACAAGATCAGCCAAACAATCATAAGCTGCTACGATCGCGTCATTTATTAAAATATCTCATATATTGGCGAAACAAAAGATGGATCGCTTGTGAAGGAAGCATTTATTGAAGCGGGCGAGACTTCATTCGGAGATTTTAAAAATAAAACAGAAATCATGTCTGCTATTAGAGAACTTCAGTTATCTCGGCCGACTGTCACAAGGTGTATTAAAGTCATGAGTCAGGACATGGCAGATAAACTGAAACATGATATCTTGAAATATACATACTTTTCTTTACAGTTCGACGAATCCACCGATATGACAGACACTGCCCAGCTGTGTATTTCTATTCGGATGGTATTCAATGACACGTTGGCTAAGGAAGAATTTTTGACAATCATTCCTCTGAAGGGAAAGACCCATGGCGAAGATATATATAACGTTTTCTACAATTTTGTAAAAAACTATAAGCTACCAATATATAAATTAGTGTGCATTACAACCAATGGAGCACCAGCAATGACTGGAAACAAATACGGAGGACATGCAGCGCCACGCTTCAACATCCAAAGTTACTCCTTAGTTATATTTGACACCATATGTAACTCTTTTGTTTTGTAACAATCAATAAACTCGCAATTTTGAATAACTATGAGTTTTTTCATTGATATTATAGAGAAGAACCTACCTAAACCTAACCCAAACCTTGACTAAAATAATGTATATTGTGCGAAAGCTAATATCTACATACGCTACGGTACACCCTACCTAGGTAGGTAGGTAAGTAGGGTGTATCGTGTAAGTACGACAACCCTGAATCACACATACTTGCAGCCTCTCAGAGTCGATCGTAAGTAGTCTAAAAATATTGAGGTAGATCGCCAGCAGTTCAAGTTCGAGCCCCCCTGGTATAAAGGTATCGTCAAAGAGGAAGATGGATATGTATAGCGCAGAAACGATGAATTTCCATCGGTCAATAATGTTTCTGAGAAGTGGGTAATTTTTTCGTGGGATCAGAACCTAAAATTTTCATGCGATTCCTAAATTATTTACATGTACTGCAGATTCTCATATTCCACCTAGTTCATTAAAGAACTGTTCACTTTCTATGAATTTTTCAACTGTCGTTACATTCCTCTCGGAGCTGGTTTTCCGATCCACCATTCATAATCATCGTCAACCAGGACCAGTTTTGGTCTCATTTGACCTCGTCAGTATTCACTACATCAGGCCAGACTGCCACCTACTCATCTCAGTCCTTTGGAGCGTAACAAAACATAAGGAGCGTTAGTCTTTCGACAGATCGCTTCCTTGCTTTTTTTTTCTTGCAGTATTTTGCTATAATTCATGACATCCTACCGAGCTGTACCACTGATGTGTGACCCTGGTTGACTATGATTATGAAGGGTGAATCGGAAAACCAGTTCCTCCAAGGAAGGATATTTAACATTCTACGGGAGGTTCAATATAGTTAAAGGAATAAAAAGTCTTCAAAGAATCTAAAAAAGTATAGGATATTGGTTTCATCTCACACAAGCTTGGTACAGATGAATTTAAAGATTGAGGGCTTGACTTCCGAATATAGAGCGAAATACTCAGAAAAAGGTTCCGATATTGTTTTGGGCATTTATTTTTGAAGCCGAGGAGATTTTTACTTCTTCGAAATGTACCAACCACAAGGCTAGAGTTATTTTCAGATTACATGTTTGAAAATTATTTAACGAATTCTTCTAGATTTCCACCATCAATCTGGATAGAAGCATCTGCTGCTTTGAATAAAACGACAAATGCATGTGAATCATTCCATTCGCATTCAAATAATTCTATGTATCGTACACACCCCTCGCTTTTCACATTTGTCAATATTATTCCCAGCATTCAATCTGAAGTTTATGTGAAATGTAATGTTATTCTCCTTTCTCAAATATCGAAGTTAGTCTCTATAAAAGAAAAAATAAAGGGTTATAAAATGGATACTGTATCCAAGATAGTTCACATCATTTCAGTGCTATGTTCTAATATTTTAGTGAAACCTTCTCTAAAATTATAAAAAATAATATAATAATAAATATCAATAATATTCTAAGACGTATTTTTTTCCTGAACGTACAATTGTGAAAATATTATAATCATGAATAAATTAAGGATATGGACCGAGATAGATATATAGATTTTACACCTGAAATTTATTTATGGCCAATTTGCAAATCCTTATACCAGAGTTCAGGGCCGAAACGGGCACCATCGCTGTAGATAATCCATCTAATTTCTAATACATACAATAAATGCTTGTATCTATAATTTTGGTTTGTGTCAAAAAAACACAATCGTGAAAAACAAGCGAATAAATAGAATACCAGCGGAAAAACAGATAAGGCCTGTTCCTTAATCTGGCAGCTAAACTCGCATTATGCCTCCTACGATTACCCCTAAAGTGTGAGCACAGGAAATGTAACAGGGGAACCATACTATCTTGCGTATGGTTCAATGAACGAGTGAAAAAACCCGTGGAAAAAACTCGTTACCCGGTCGCGATTGCACTAGCAATAGCTTGTCTGTTTATGTTGTGTTAGTGTCGTGTGCACAAAAAGAGCACCAAAAATTTTTCTGCTTAGCAGCGTCATTCTCTTGTTCTCATCTTGCACTCCATGATTTCCAGAAGACCAGGGTAAGGAGGAAGGATTTGGGACAGTTATTTTTTTGAAATGTAATTCAGTTATCTTTGAAAGAGATCCAGTTTCGGAATGTATTTCAGCTACATTTTTTTTGACACCTAAAAGTTTTCTTTTTTTCCATAAGCTTCGTCCACCTTCATCGTTAAGATAAAACACGAAAACATTTAAAAAAAATAATTAATCCATTAGCATTCTATTTACTGTGCACGATTCCGCAAAATAGCAATTGCTGAGAACTGTTTTTGATTATAAATTACAGAAGAACGTAAAAGCATTCGTTATATTGAATTGAAAAGTTATACAAATGTTTACTCATAATCATAAAGTTATATGAAATGAACACATTGCTTGAGGATCGCATTAATTGGTAAGAAATGCAATTTCTATTAGCTTTAAGACTTTCTCACTTCTTCATTTACATCAATACCAGCAAATATAGAGGTAAACAATTCTATTAACCATTGAAATAACTTTTCAGTATCTTCAATATCGTTAGATATTACGTCCATAACATCATTCCTACTGTGGTAATTGCCAGTATCAATTCATCCGATATGTCTACTCCTGTGTTATGAAACGAAATAAATATTTCAGGATGGTATATCAATTATTTAATTGTGAATTCCATTCTTCTTGTAAACAGTAGTATCATTCATACACTTCAACTAATTATATCATCGCATAAAATTTGATTAAATTATTTTTAAATTTGATAGCGGCGATTTCATAATTCTCATTAATCTCCTCGATACCAGGTATTTACTTAAATCTAGGAAAATTAAATATTGTATTTCTCCAATAATTTATTTTCTAGTCCATGATGGGCAGTATAACATGATATTTAAAATATTTAATTGTGTAAAGATATCAATAACACCAATTTAGAAATAGTTTTACGAAAAAAACTGAAATTGTTCTAAGGGTATAGAAAATCTAATATTTATTCCGAAATTGTTAGTTGTGTTGATAAATTATCATAATGAAAGCAACACACATACAAGTTTATAGAGTGCGAAGATTGATTGAAATAAATTCAGAAAACTTAAGGCAATATTTTTCATGAGATTTAACAAGTCGATTTTATTTTAGTCAGTTATGTTTCGCACATAATTTCCTTTTCCTAGCTTGAAAAAATTTGTTAGCATAGTATCGTTTATTTTGAAAGTATCTCTCAATCAATTTTACTATGAAGTAAAGTCTTTAATTTCTTTTTAAATAATCTAACCGAATTGTATAAAAACGAAATTGTTGACGATGATTATGAAGGGTGTATCGAAAAACTCTGTCAGAGAGGGATATCTAACTTTCTAAGGAAGGTTGAATATTGTTCCATAAATGAAAGTCTTCAATGTGTTTACACATATAACGATAAATTTCACATGCTATCATTGTTCAGATATGATTTACTCCTGGTTTACAGCCAGACAAGTATAAGGAGCGCTTGCATTTCGTCAGATCGCATGTTTCAGACACAGTGTGTAGCATTCCGGTAGATAGTCGAACTAGTATGGCTTCTTGAAGTGTTTGATCCACTCTTTGTTTTCATTATTTCCCGGTGGCGTGGGTAATATCCTCTGTGTCAGTTCGTTGGAAGGCCCCAATACATATACTTGTATTAGATGACCTTCGACAGATTAAGATGAGTAGGCGTCAGTGTGACTATTGCTTCTATTCATGACCGGACTGTACTACTGCTGTGTGGCCCTGGTAGACGATAATTAAGAAGGGTTGAACGGAAAACCAGCTTCTTCAGAGAGGGATATTTATTCTACGAAAGGTTGAATATTGTTCTCTGAATAAGAGTCTTCATAATAAAATTGAAATTCTCATGATGATTGGTTATAGCGACAGAATTGAAACTCAAGCTGAGATATTTCTGTTCTGGCGCATCAAGATTTACCTTCAATTATCCCAGAGTTATGATCAGAATGAAGGCACAATATAGGGGATCAGAGATGTAAGATATGTACCTAGATGAAGATAACGTCACTAAACTAATTAAAACTGACTAACAACAAAAACTTTTATGTCTTACGAAATTTCACAGAAATTATGACTGACAATAAGTAATATTCCATTGAAAGTCTGAACTCCGTATACAAAGCAACACCCCACATAAAATAAATAAATCCTGTAGATATATTTCGTTCGTCCTAACACCATGCGCAAAATCCATCTTATCAAAAACTATGACAACAACACTTTGCTTCGAAACTCCAACCTTACATGCAATCTAGCTTTGTTCAACTCAACAAAAGACAGACCTAAACAGCACAATTTAAAATGATTGCTAATTTTATTTCAGAAGAATGTTGGATTTTCTTCTCAGTTTTTTTTGAGCAAATGAGACGAAAATTCCATGCAAAATGATTATGTAGTCATTCTTATCACTATGAAGCTGCCTAGCGAATACAAAACAAGAAATATGATCTACAGGGTGATCAATTATGCTTTGCTGTCCTCGAAGCTGATTTAACTCAATTGGTCTACCGGTCGATACAGGTACCATGTGCAATAATTTCTCATCTCTATTCTCAATTTGTTCTGAAAACCATTTTCGGAGTAACCGGAAATTTCCTTCTCGTGTTATCTCAGCAATTCGTCTTTCCGGGCGCGAATATGTAGAGGCAACCACCACATCCGATAGTAAGAAATGGCAAAAAGTTCTTTAAATATATAAGATAAAATGTAAATACTAAAGTGAGTGTGCCACTGTTGAGAAAAGAAAATAGACAAATGTGTTCCTCCGACCTCGAATCAACTGAAACTCAATCTTCATTCCAATAATGTCGTGTTCCTCTTGCTTGAGGAAAGCCTCGGTAACCGACATTCATAGAAAAATTTGTCATGCCTAGATGATTAGACCTGTTCTCTTAAGTTCGTGCTGTCGACAGACGTTTATAAGGTTACATTGAAGAAATTTTTGCTGAATCTGGATATTTTTGAATTTTAGGATGATCTCGACAGCTGAATTAAATGACAAACAGAACTTTTACAGTGATAATTCAAACATTCTCATCGGAAAGGCTGGTAACGATTGAAATAACTCAGGCATCCCCCTTGTTTCTAATTTACGTTTGCAATCTGTCATTTAACATCAACAGTAGGAACTCTTCTTGCGCATATGACACGAAATTATAAGGTAACCCCCTAATACAATCCCAAATATGCTGGATAACCTTAATTCTGTCAGCCGCTGGTGTTCTAACTGGCGTGTGCCACCCAATATAGACAAACGTGTAATATTGTACACCGGCCGAAATAATCAGAAACATCAGTACGCCATAGAGGGTATTCTACTGTGATCCGGTTCATCACATTTGAACCTTGGCGTTAACCTAACTTCGGACCTTATATACCAACTTTTTCATATCTTTCATTTGCAAGCTCAATGCGTCGATATAAAATGTGTTTCAGACCTATTATAGAATACGCTCGTCCTGTGTGATTCGGTCCTTGCTCGCGATCGCGAATTGTTAGAGGAGTTGCAGCGGTATGATTTTGCTAGGCGTGTTGCAGCGTTACCACCGTAACAATAAGACCTGAGCGCTCGGACCGCACCGCCTCGTTAGTAGTCATAACGCGCAAACTCGATACTCTACCCAGCCGGGCGTTCGTAGGCGCTTCCAATAAACATTGCAAACATTAATTTTTTTTGGGTTTTTGGATTTTTATAATTTTTTTGTTATTTATCAGTTTCAAGTGATTTTTATTTTGAAAAAGCATTAGCACAAACCTAGATTGCATTGGAAAATATAGAGAAGTACATATTCAAGAGACTCAGATACTCATTTATTCGATACTGTATCCGATTTCCTTTTTTTGTTCTTTCCCAATCTATCATTTGTTTTCCCGCGATAATTCTTCGAAAGAGTATTTGTTGTTCTTATTATAATTAGTTTCAAAATATATTCCGGGCTGTGGGTTTCACAAGCAGGTAACCTATAGTTTTCAATTTTATTTGTCATCCAATAATTTAAAACAAACCTCACAACATAATCCTTCTTGAAATTGAATTTCAAGAATTCATCCTCGAAATTTTCAATTAGTTTCTTGAATGAAACGTAGTTAACTGAAAACAAACGGACTACAATATCGTGTGGAAAAGATTGACCTCCACGGCTCAAATTTTTTATCAAATTATAATTTTCTTCGACAACCATTTCCTCGTCGAACACTAATTCTGATTTAAAAAGTCACATTCAATTTTTCGTATTACCTTATAACTGCAATATCCTGCCAAATAAGTAACAACTGGCATCTCAAATTGAACTTTTTCAAAATCGTTTTCGTCAAGATGAATATCTGGCTGAAAGGAATCATCACAAAATTTCTGTTCTTCATGACAATCGTCCAAATTTTCCGAAAAGCTAATTATAGAAATATTGCCAAAATTTTGAGATGTGATGATAAAAGCGATTGAATTCTTTTTTTTTTGTTAGATTCGTATAACTGCCTTATCGAAATATGATAGTTACCACCTGATAATAGTCTATATTTTCCGAACCTATGTTTCAAAGAGTCTGTCTGAAATTTCCCCAACAAAACATAATTTATGTTGAGTTCTTCAAAAGAATACTGAATAACTTCTATCATGCCATGTAGAGTATGCGATAGTGCTGTATGAGTTTGAAGAGTAAGTTTATGGGGAAAATCAGAAGATTTCCAACATTCCAGCCAATTGATCATATCGCTCAAGAATATCAACTGGATTTTTAGAAGTTATTGGCATTTGCAGTTCATCTCCGAGTCTCTGTCCTTTTCATCGTTATCATTCAGCTTTGGGGAACACTTCAACGATTCTGTTTCAGAATCTAGTAGCTCCAAGCAATTTTTTAACATTTTTAAGTTGTTAATGTCGCATGGTGTACTCACTCCTTTTGATATTCACAAAATTTTCCTGACCGTAAAAATATGTTTCCATTTATGAATTGGAATTGATAACAATTCCATAGGTTGTTGTGGAGCCTGGAGTATAATCTAATCGAAGAAAAGTAACTTTCTCTTTTTCAATAACTTTAAGCCACTTAGGATTGTGCGGCATTTGATCTAGAACTACTAAAAGTTCATCGAAAGTATCAAAAGAAATGAGATCTTTGCTGAGTGCATATTCAGCTTCACTTTCATTAATAGCTTTGAGCAGGTTTTGATTTTCTATTTTAATAAGTTTCTCTTCCCTCCCTTTACGATTTTGATGTGGAACTATGTGGGGCAATTCAGAAAAATATCTGGTCCTGCCCCTTATTACGTTCTACTGGCACCGTAGAGTACTTACCAGTTTCTTTATCAAATTTTGTAGTATCCCTGATCAAGTCATTTGTTTGAAAATGTAATTCACATAGCTTACTGTACTTCGACGGTTCAAAATGAGCTCGGGGAATAGATTTCAACCATTTACCTTTCAAACTGATATCTTCCGGAAAAGAGAATACCGCCACTTTCGGTGCATCTGCATAACCGTAGTTTCCTGAACAACCAGGAGCACAACACCTAAACGGCATAATATCTCAAAGACACTAACACCCTCACAATAAAAATATCAGAAAAATTTAGGTTTATAAACGAGAAGTTTGACTGTACACTAATACGCCTTTTCTAACCTCACTCACAATTCACATCACTGAAATTCGTTCAAATTTATAATTGACGCGAATTATTCGGTAAACACACATCACTATACTGTATCCTGATGTCTCATAAATGCATTACTACATAAATTAAGCACTAGAAACACTTATTTATAAAATACAGAAAACAAAAGGACATGCACTGGCTTTTCGATTACACTGTGCCACCTGTTGTGCTTTCGTTTCGCATGCTTGTTATGACTACTAGAGATGTGTGACGTCATAATACGTCACAGCGCTCAGGCCTTATTATTACGGTGGTAACGGTTGCAGCCATTTTACACTGAATGACTAAGAAGTGCAGGACTGTTGACCTTCGAACGTTGACGTTGTCGAGAAGGCTTAATTATGCCTTTTCGAATCATTAAATGTGGCTATATAGGGCTACGCAACATCTTTGTCCACAATCAGGACCATCCACTGCGTGGATAAAATTAGGGAAAAAAGTTTGATACGAGGTCGCGGGAGCATTTCCTTTCCAACCGGATTTTCGAAATGTGAAATAGCTCGACAAGTAGGATGTTATCAGCTACCTAGTTAACACTTTCAAGAATTCATTGGATCGCTGCCTGTTTGTTTGAGTGACATTTAATTCAGTTAGAAATGCAAATTTTGTTTTGTTTTTTTTCTCTGATATTTATTCCAATTTGGGAACACTTCAACGATTCTGTTTCAGAATCTAGTAGCTCCAAGCAATTTTTTAACATTTTTAAGTTGTTAATGTCGCATGGTGTACTCACTCCTTTTGATATTCACAAAATTTTCCTGACCGTAAAAATATGTTTCCATTCATGAATTGGAATTGATAACAATTCCATAGGTTGTTGTGGAGCCTGGAGTATAATCTAATCGAAGAAAAGTAACTTTCTCTTTTTCAATAACTTTAAGCCACTTAGGATTGTGCGGCATTTGATCTAGAACTACTAAAAGTTCATCAAAAGTATCAAAAGAAATGAGATCTTTGCTGAGTGCATATTCAGCTTCACTTTCATTAATAGCTTTGAGCAGGTTTTGATTTTCTATTTCAATAAGTTTCTCTTCCCTCCCTTTACGATTTTGATGTGGAACTATGTGGGGCAATTCGGAAAAATATCTGGTCCTGCCCCTTATTACGTTCTACTGGCACCGTAGAGTACTTACCAGTTTCTTTATCAAATTTTGTAGTATCCCTGATTAAGTCATTTGTTTGAAAATGTAATTCACATAGCTTACTGTACTTCGACGGTTCAAAATGAGCTCGGGAAATATATTTCAACCATTTACCTTTCAAACTGATATCTTCCGGAAAAGAGAATACCGCCACTTTCGGTGCATCTGCATAACCGTAGTTTCCTGAACAACCAGGAGCACAACACCTAAACGGCATAATATCTCAAAGACACTAACACCCTCACAATAAAAATATCAGAAAAATTTAGGTTTATAAACGAGAAGTTTGACTGTACACTAATACGCCTTTTCTAACCTCACTCACAATTCACATCACTGAAATTCGTTAAAATTTATAATTGACGCGAATTATTCGGTAAACACACATCACTATACTGTATCCTGATGTCTCATAAATGCATTACTACATAAATTAAGCACTAGAAACACTTATTTATAAAATACAGAAAACAAAAGGACATGCACTGGCTTTTCGATTACACTGTGCCACCTGTTGTGCTTTCGTTTCGCATGCTTGTTATGACTACTAGAGATGTGTGACGTCATAATACGTCACAGTGCTCAGGCCTTATTATTACGGTGGTAACGGTTGCAGCCATTTTACACTGAACGACTAAGAAGTGCAGGACTGTTGACCTTCGAACGTTGACGTTGTCGAGAAGGCTTAATTATGCCTTTTCGAATCATTAAATGTGGCTATATAGGGCTACGCAACATCTTTGTCCACAATCAGGACCATCCACTGCCTGGATAAAATTAGGGAAAAGAAGTTCGGTACGAGGTCGCGGGAGCATTTTCTTTCCAACCGGATTTTCGATGTGTGAAATAGTTCGACAAGTAGGATGTTATCAGCTACCTAGTTAACACTTTCAAGAATTCATTGGATCGCTGCCTGTTTGTTTGAGTGACATTTAATTCAGTTAGAAATGCAAATTTTGTTTTGTTTTTTTCTCTGATATTTATTCTAATTTGTTGGTTGCCTTTTCTGTTATTGAATTTAAAAATTAACTGTAGCAATGTTCATTCACAATGTTCCGTACAACCGCCTCTTGAAAACAATTAGATTCATTTTGTAATTTCAGAGAGTTGTACATATTCATTTTCTTGGTGTAAATATTTCTATGTATGACAATCAATAAACGTAAATCTAAATATGTGAATTTGTTTTTTTCCTAATCTCTTATAGAACATCCTTAGCCTCTAATGATATTCAGCAAATTTTCTAGTCTGGTGAAATTTCATAGAAAACAATAGCTGAAGTTTTACTCAATTTGTTCCATTACAAGTCTGAACCTCGTATACGAATCAACACCCTATAAAAAATAATTGAATCCTATAGATATATTTTGTTCATTCGAGCACCATCAGCAAAATCCCACTGATATATCATCTTATCAGAAACTATGACCTCAACTTTTTGCTTCGAAGCCATATCACTCTCCATAGTGATGAGGAACATACTTTACATGCAATCTAACTTTCTTCAGGAAGATTCAGAACGAAATACCACAATTCAAAATGATTGCTGCTATGATTCATAAACCAAATTACCTGATAAATAGTAAAACAGTTGTTCCCTGAATCAAACTGTCAATTTCTTGAGAGTTTTAGGATTCGACAACTAGAAGAGAAACAACTTGACGAGAATTGGGTAATACCAGTGAGTAGCACAGCTGCTTAATACATTATCCGGCTTCGTCTTTCTTGAATTGAAATACAACTTTACTGATTAAACGATCTGGAATAATTCCTTCTCTTTTATATATGTTGATAACAATGTGGGAAGTGAAATAATTGGGCTTGAATTCCTTTTCAGCTGAGTGATAATAGTCGGTTGACCCACTACCATTCAGTTGCTAACAGCATCTCTCATCTGGACGATTCTCAATTTCATGAAAGAAAACTTGAAGAATTCAGATTATTGTGTGTGAATAGAGAATCTGAACCGTATTAAAAACCTATTATTTCTCCATAAATGATAAAATAATCGTTAACATATTGATTTTAGATGAATAAAATAATGTTATGTTTGAATGCGGACTAAGTCTACAGAAAACCTGTTATTAAGTTCAATTCGAGATCTAAATTTGGAGTATAAATCAACTACATTTCTGGATGTACCCATTCTGAAAAGAGAATTTCTTCAACTCTTAGAGATCGAAAACTTTTGGAAGCAATTATTTTTGTGAGGAACTCAATATTGGCAAGATCACTTACAAACCAATTTTCATTCATCCATTTGTCGCGATTTTTGAACTTGGTTATTTGGCTAATTATTGCATCGATGACCATCTTTTCCAACGAGCCACAATATTAGTGGTATAATCCAGCCGGATGTCATGAATAGCAAGACTTCAGATTCATTCTCGTTTGGGCTCATTAGTATTACAAACCCATTTACAACTTCGAGCCAGACTCCAACCTACTTGTTTGGAAAAGTTGCGAATTGAGGTACAGATTAATATGTACAAACAACCAAATTTATATGGAATCATTCGGTATTTCACATTATTTATTGTTTTCAACCATGGACCTTTGAATACTTGTGAAAAATGAAGTTTTTTGTTGTAAAAAACCTAGATAGTATGATAAGAAATGTTGAATTATCCCCATATGTTCGGGATATTGTACTCAGTCGTCTCTGAGATTTAAAACTGTGCAGTTCAAAATGTAAGAAAGCCTTTAATCATAATTTCAAATGCCTAACGTTGTGTCCGATGTGCAGAGGGGTCGAATAATTCCTCTCGTAGAAGAAAGGGTGACACACAGAGATAAGGCCGCCACAATATGGGGGTGATTTCAAAAATCTACTCCCGATACGTGGAGCTACAATATCTACAACATAGGCCTAGAAGAACTCGTAGCAAGATCACTTCTGAAGAACAAGACCGATTTTTGTGCCAAATTGCAAGAAGAGACCCTAGTTCGTCCACCCCATACTCCAAAGCAATTTCTGGAAGCAACAGGCATCTGTGTATCAATCGAAACGATACGTCAAAGAATTTGTTCAAGGGGTTTATACAAGAGAAAATGCTCTTAAGAGTTCCAGAGCTAACCCGACATAAAAAAATTGAAAGACTTAATTGGTGTATCGAGCACCAAAATTGGAGTATTGAGAATTGGCGAAATGTTCTTTTTTCGGATGAGACCAGAATTGGTGTTGGATCAGATGACCACCGAATTCGGGTTTTAAGAGTCGTCGCAAGCTAGACTTCGAGCAGCAAGACGAATTCCGAAATACCAAGGCAGCACTGTGATGTTTTGGGGGGACATTATGCTGGAAGGCAAAACAGATTTGATTTCGTTTCCTGCGAGTGTAACGGCTAGAAACTACGTGAACTCTTGAGCCCATACGCGAGATAATGCTCCTCCGCATACCAGCAACTTCTCGCGACATTATCTTGAAACAGTGGGAATCGCTATTTTGGACTGGACAGCTTGCTCTCCAGACCTAAATCTTATGAACATCCATGAGATAATCTCAAAAGGAAAATCATATCGCGCCAGTATAATTCAAGAACCCCATAACAGCTCATCTAAGCCGCCACAGAGGAGTGGCAGAATATCACCCCAGAGGAGGTCGAAAACCTAATCCAAAGCATTCCTAGACGGATTCAAGCTTTTATCAGCGCAAGAGCTACTGAGGTCGAAATAAAAACACCTACTCCTTGAGAAAATAATTTTCAATTTTTTTACTACATGCGGAAAGAGTCTTTTATTTTCTTTTATCTGTTTCTTTCTAAAAATAAACCTTAATTTATTCCTTTTTTCAATCGAAATACCTGGAAAAGGATCAATTCTAACAGTCCTTCGAAATTTCCAAAATCCCTGAGGTAATATTCAAAATATCGGGTGATTCCATATAAATTTGGTTGTGTATATATGTACACATATACACGTGACGCCCTCCAATATAAGACTACAAAAGGTCACCTAGGTAACGATGAAAACAATAAGTACATCAAAAAGAACAGAATGTTAGGGCCACACTAGTTTGACTATTTCGAATAAAAGTCTTCAAAACGTTATATCTAATAATGAGATGTGAAAAAAGTGTAACGTTACATCTCCAAATTGAATTTGGTGTTACAAATAAAAAAGCATTAACATGTACATAACTGCTGATTGTTTCCCTACACTGCATTCTTTACAACAAAATTCTCCACAAATCTATCTCTAGCTCTCTATTTTTCTATTTCTCTAATATCGACGAGCCACGAAATGAAGGTATCCGAGAACAAACCGGTTGAAAGAACTTAACTGGGCTGAGTAGGAAAACATCCTGCAGCAGAGAACATGAAGTGGGAGTATGACACTGAGAAACTGTGATCCAAAACCTTTTTTCAAGTTAATTCCTTACATATATTGGGTCTGCACATTACATTAACATGGATTTACGAATCCACTGTGTAATGCTTTACAAGATATGTATTTTTTATACGGTAATAAAATCGGAAACTAAAATCAGTGGAACAGCCCTGGAAGAAAATTACAAAGCTTTCCCCAAAAGAACAGGAGGATCTAGGTCTTGCCTAACTGCTGCCATGCAGGTTATAGTTTACCTCAGTCCTAAAATATTTGTTAACAGGTGGGCTACCAAACGAGTTATCAAGATAACAAAGAAGTATGACATGTAACTCGGAGTCTTAGATGGTCCCATGAGCATTCTCAATCAGAGTAAGGTGTCCACTAATGAACCATATACCTCCAAAGCAAAATCCGTGAAAGATGGACGAAATCAGAACATGTCTACCCTAGAGGAGCATTCTTTATACTGATGGTTCTAAATGAGGAAATGAACTGTTTGGGGCTGACCAACTATCGAAAAAAGTCCCCTTCATTGGCTCACAGCCATTTTGCGGGTTCCCAAAAGGCTAACATAGTAAGGCTTTGATTTATTGCGAAAGTAATAGAAAAATTCCGGCCTCAGACAGTCGAAAAAATTTCTAATTAATGATATCATTGATGGGTTCATTTTATGACAATTCATTTTGATATAAATAAAATGATACACTGTTGTCTGTTTTCCACAATGTTCATTTTTAATACACACGACCGATTTCGATAGTTACGTCATTTTCAAGAGTCTAGAGCTAACAGTTGTGAGGAAGAATGTGGTAACTATACCTATTTTAAATGTTGAGTAGTGGGCAATTCTAGTTGTCTATTCAGAGTGGTTAATTTTGGGTTTTTAAAAAGTTTGTTAATTTCCAAACTTTCCAACAGATTCATTGTCATCTTTTTATTACATTTGTGAGAATTTTTGAAATATGTGATTTGTAGATTTAATGTATTCAAAAACTGCGGTTTTGTAACCTGAAGAGAGATGTTCTTTGAGTCTTGATTCAAAATGTTGTCCTTTTTGTCCTACGTAAGCGATCGGACAAGCATTCAATTCTGTTCATTCTAGACTGTTTGGATTAATAATTTTTTTTTTGCACTGAATAGTTATTTGGTTATGATGGTGCTAGTGGAGATAGAGAATGTTAAACCAGATCTGGAAAGATAATTGCTGATGTTATTAGAGAAGAGGCCAATGTAAGTTAGATATGCGTATTTATTTTCTGGTTATCTACATGGTGTTACATAATAGTATGTCACAACTTGAGGGGGTAAAACTCCTGCAGTTTTTCAGATATTCAGCCCAAATTTGGAATGCAAGCTATTTTTTATGACACGTCTTAAACTTCAACTAGAATCTACAAGGTGTTTTCTTTTCCGGAGCCATGTCTTCTTTTACCCTTTCAAACTTTTATGCAGTAAGCCACTGATAGCGTTCAATCAATTTTCGCCATCTTCGTTCTATTTAGAAACTTTTTGACAGTTTTTTCGTATCTCCAGCCGTTCTCGAGCAAAAAATTATTAAACGATTGTATGTTTTCGCTGAATTGAAAGCACTTCTAATTAAAAGAATGACTAGTAGGCTTTGATTTTCCATGTACCGTCTGGCTAACGGAAACACAACAGAAGCTAGGCGATTATATCAGGTGCGCTTTTCAAATCGAGTAACACCAGACAAGCGAACATTTTCAAATATCCACAGAAGATTAAGGGAAACTGGTATTTCTACTACAAATAATCATTCAAAAGGTGCAACCCAAACTATGAGAAATCCAGATATTGAGGAAGCAGTTTTAAATTGTTTTGATTTGAATCCTCATGTTAGTAAAAGAAAAATTGGAAATCAGGTGAATATTTCACATGTTCTAGTTTAGAGGATTCTCCACGACTTTTTATTGTACACGTTTCATATTCAACGCGTCCAAACTCTACTTCCTCGAGATTTTCCTTCAAGACTGAATTTCTGCCGATGGTTTTTAGATAAAATTAAAGAAAATTTTTATATTTTATAATTGATAGTGAAATAATGTTCACCGACAAAGCTTACTTTTCGAGAACTGCTATCACAAATTTTCACCATAATCTTTATTGGGCTGAGGAAAACTCCCATTTTATTGAAAAATCTCATCATCAAGAACAATTCTCACTAAATGTCAAGGTCGAAATGATGAAAATTAATTGATTGGGCCATTTTTTTTTGCCTAACAGACTAAACGGTCCCGCTTATCGGCAATTTCTTGAGGAAACATTGCCTTTATTGCTCAAGGATGTGCCACTTTTGGTGAGAAACATAATGTGGTTCATGCACGACGGGGCACCAGCACATTTCATTGGAGAAGCTAGGGAATTCTTGAATAGTACATTCAACAACCGATGGATAGATCGAGGTGGGCCATAACCATGGCCTCCGAGGTTCCCAAAATTAAATAGTTTAGACTTTTTCTTATGGGGATATCTCAAAAGTTTAGTTTATACCACTCCAGTGAACACTGTAGAAGAATTGAGAAATCGAAAAATAACCTCTTGTGACACGATAAGAAATACCCTAGGAATATTTCAAAGAGTGCATGAAAATATGCGAAGAAGGATAGAGGCCTGTATTCTTGCAGGTAGAGGCACTTCCAGTAATTTATTTAGTTTTTAATTCTTCCATTTGGAGGACACTTTCGGCAATTTATCAGTTTTCAATCGTTTTTTTTTTAAATTTGTATTGAACGATTATAATTTGAGCCTCAGAAGACAAACTATCAAAATGAAAGCAAGTTTTGGGCATACTTATTGAGTATTTCTATTTTTTTTTAGCGAATAACATACAATTCAAATAATACAAATTCAATAATTTCTCACTCGAAAACGGTTGGGGATACGAAAAAATTACAGATGTGAAAGAAGTTTCTAAATTGAACTAGTATGACGAAAATTGTACTTTGATCAGTGGCGTACTGCAGAAAAGTTTGAAAGGGCAAAAGGAGACATGGCCTCGTAAAAGAAAACACCTTGTGAATTTCAGTTAAAATCGAGGACGTGTGATGATGGAGGATGTAAAAAATAGCTTGCATTCCAAATTTGTGCTGAATATCTCAAAAACTGCAGGAGTTTTGAAGAAAAATCCATCTATCTAACCTATGTTCATAAAAACTTTTGTTTTTGAAATTGCACGTAGATTTACCCCTCAAGTTGTGACATACTATTATGTAACACCCTGTATAATAGAATACAGTAATTGATAATTTCGTTCTTGTTTTTTGCGTTTAATTAATTAATTAATGATATTCATTTCCGTATTGAAATCGATTAGAATCATTTAATAGATCCGTTTTTACATTTTCCAAATAAAATGCCTAATCCTATCCCCACTGCTGAAATTGAACGCAATAATTCGAAAGATTTTTTGAAGTGACCATCACCAAACTCCATAATAATCTCACCTACAGCATATGTAGAAAAGAAACATTTACAAAGCAATTAGCAGCTTAAAATTCAATGATTCATACAGCCTTTTTCCTTCCCGTGTCATTAATAGCCTTGAATACGGAAATCAATATCATTGACACATAAACATAAACAGTATTATAAAAAGCAAAGAACAAAAAAAAAATTCTCAATTACTTTATTCTATTATTGAAAAACCAGAAAATAAATATAACATCGGCAATTATCTATCCAAATTTAATTTAAGAATCTCCGTCTTCAGTGGTCCCAACATAAGTGAATTACTATTCAATGCCAAACGAAAGAGTAATAAATTCAAACAGTCTGAAATGTACAGAATTAAATGCAATGAAGGTCCAACAGGCCGAACAGGTCGAAGTTTTGTATCAAGATTCAGAGGACATCTCTCCTCAAGTAACAAATCCGCAGTTTTTCACACATTAAATCTACAAATCACATAATGGAATCAGATAATTTCAAAAACTCCCCACAAATGCAATAAAGGAAAGACAAATTAATCTGTAGAAAAGTCTTGAAATTAACAAACTTTGTAAAAACCCAAAATTCACCACTCTCAATAGTCAACTAAAATTGAATCTTTCTTTACTACTCAACATTTAAAATAGGTATAATTAATGATATTGATGACACATATATTTTGTGTAAATCACCACAATTCAGAACTGGAAAATGACCCAAGGGTCAAAACCGTATTAGCAAATGAACGGGAAAAACTAACAAAAGTGTGCATTCTTGTATTCAACAGGCTGGACCATAAAGGTTCTCTTAATCAACAAAAACAACTGAGAAGGGTTGCTAGCCTTCTCTCTCAGAAATCTCTGACTGGTAGGTGAAAACAACTACCATTTCTGCTAGGAACCATGTAAAAAGCAAAGTATTTGCTCTGTAAATATGATGTAGGTACTCCAAGTAATGCTTCGTAGAACTAGAGGATATATGCATTTTGCCCACCAGATAAATAGCAGAATTCGCTGAGGGCTTAATAGCTGCCTATAAACAGTTTCGGGTTACATAATAGATATGAAAAGCGATATACATGCGAATTCGACACCCACCTAAATATCCTGTACTAATCTACATACATAACTCAAAGATACTTTCATTACACTCAATGTTTTTTTTCTTACAGATTTTTATGCACTTTTATAGTGAATATGTGCACCATCTAGGCGGAAAATCGTTAAAAAAACAGACGAATTATAAAAGTTTTTTTTTTATATCAAACGCTTTCAATATAAAATGCAGCTTTAGATACAATTCATAATAAAAAGCGATTATTAGCTCTAAGAAAAATTTATGAGCATTTTAATGGGGCAGGAATTTCCCCATTCAACATTTCATAAAAACTAATACTGAGGACGAACTAGAGATAAGTGATGAATGCTGACAGGTCAGTAACTTGACAATGTTTGCCGTCTATTCAAAGACAGCGGACTTTGAAGCACTAAGCCAATGTTCAGTACAGCAAAAAACGTTAGAATCATTGCGCTGACACTCCACAAATGCCTTGTTTTTATGATGAACATTCATATGAAGCGGGAGGACGATGACACCTGTCTAGTTGAGGTTTCAGCAGGATTTATTTGCGGAGTTCCTCGCATTTGATACAGATTTTATCCGCATCTGTCCGAAAAGCAATTTATTCCCTTGAAATTTTTCAATTTCCTGTAGAGATCATATCAAAAAATGGTTCGTTTCAAGAAACCTACTTGAAATTAAAAAATAAATAACTTGTTCTATTTCCAATCAATTGATATTTTTGAAGCCTTTTAACATTGATTCTATAAGTTAATATATTTCATGTCTAAGGTTGAATGTTGCCTTTGCGTTTTTTAAAAAATCAAGTCTTCCTTTCATTTATGATATTTTATGATTGTCACTCATCATTTAAGGAAAAGAACAAAGCGAAAGTAACGGAAATGCAACCGAAACTTTGAACGTTCGGATATAAAAATCGACAGAAAAGAAATACTATAACTCAGATGAGAGCACGCCAACACGAAATGGGATACCCATTTATGTTCCCGCAGAGAATTTCATATGAGGTTTGGATGATGTATCATTTCATCCTTATTTTAAAAGCGCCTCAAAGTTTACATGAAATATCAATGAATGTCTGAATATAAATAACATTATGCAAACCATATACGTTTATACCGTAAACGAGAATGAAATAATTTTTTATCAATTCATATTTTAATAATTATAAAAGTATTTTATGAAAAATTAATAAACCCCAAGTAACAAGATGAATAAATATTCTGCTATTTTTTTGTCCTTTAACATGCTCTGTTTCTGCCTTTCGACTAATGACACGCCGGGCAATTCTGTCACCTCACTAAGCCGGGAAGTTTGTCGAACACCTCTCGTTCGAGGAAGGGATCTTTAATATCCAACACATCTCTGTTAGACAAGACCAACGGCTTTACATCTCCGAAAGATGGACACTCAAGCGATTACCAGAATCCGAAAAATCGCACCGACTTTGTGGGGATTGAACACAAATAACTCTGCGCAATGGACGAGCATCATATCCTCTACGCCACCGATATATATAATAACAAACCATATCATGAATTATGCTTATGATTAGCCATGCAGTATAATCAATTGAAGTCGGACTGTCCAAGGCACTGTTTTCAACATACACTGCGCGGAAAAGAAAAAAATAGATTGAAAGGAAAAAACAATTATAGAATTAGTGTAATGCGATAGCGATGCATGTGTTAATAGCAGTATTAAAAGTAAAGTAGACTCTCATTAATGTGCAATTGCGGAACTGAGAATGGCTGAATCGTTATTGAGTTCACGTTTGAACACTATATCGTTTGCATTAGTGCTGTGAAGTGTTAACAATCCTTAACGTTTATCATCATCCAAATGCGCTACAACCCTGGGTGGGTCTTGGCTAACTTCTCAATACTCCTCCACCTATTGCGATCTTCCATTAGGTTTGTATCAAACGGGATATTTAATTCAGACAGATCTGCTTTTATATTATCCCGCCAACGAAACCGTGGACGTCCTGGTGGTCTCCTTCCCTATGGTATCTCTTCCCAAATCAGCTTCACAAGCCTTTCGTTCCCCATCCTGTGGACATGACCTGCCAATCTTAACTGCTGCGCCTTGATTTTCTGGATGATGTTACTGCCTTTGTATAGCCCTTTTAGTTCCACACTAGTTCTTGTACGATATTGACCTGTAGTGGGGTCGTGGTGGAGGCCGTAGATTTTCCGTAGGATCTTACGCTCGAACCGTCTAAGCTTTTCCTCATGGTCTTAGGTTAGTGTCCAGGTTTCACACCCGTAGGTGACAAAAGGTCTTATTATCGATTTATAAACGTTTAGCTTCGACATTCTAGATAGACTTTTGGATCTCAGAAGCTTCTCCAGAGCATACATGCATCGGTTGGCCGATTGGATTCTTTTAACTCTTTTGTCATGGTGTTATCTGCTGTTTTTGTAGCTCCAAGGTATTTGAATTGCTCTACTCTTTCAAAGTTAGAAGGTTCGATCGTTATATTTTGTCCTAGCCTATCTCTACGTCCCTGTCTGTTGGGGCACATGTACTTTGTCTTCTCCTCGTTGATTCTCAAGCCCACTATGGTAAATAAGATATTGTTTCTTAGTTGTCATTCTGACATAAGTAATTTAATCGAAACATTCAAATGTACGCTCGTTCTTTTAGTTTAATTAAGCGTTGTTGAAGGTCAATTTGTCAAATCTATCACAATTTCTAAACTAAAAGAACGAGCGTACATTCAAATGTTGCGATTAAATAACTTATGTCAGAATGACAACTAAGAAACAATGTCTAATTCACCCCCATTCTTAAACTTATGGTGTTCATAATCTTCAAGATAAGCAGGAGTTCTTCGAGGTCTAGAACTTCGTCGGATGAATGGAGAATTTCTTGCATCAGTAGTTTGATTGATTAAATTGGTCCGATTGCCCCCAACGTATTCACTGATAGCACCATATAAAATTGATCCATCATTTTCTTGACTTGTAATCTTACCTTGGGGTTCAGATAATTCTGCATCTGTCATAGTTGAATCTGGGAGAGTCTCCCTTTTATCTTTTCGCATTGGAGCGAGATGCTAAATTGAAACAGTAGATTTTCTTCCGTCGGGATGTTTGATGTGAGCGTATTCAGCATTTCCTTCTAAGAGTGTTATTTCCTTTGCAAACGAATCAAATTTTGAATTTCTAACATGGCATCGTGAATAAACAGGGCCAGGTTCGAGTAACCAGGAAGATGCTGACTGACCATTACTTAATCGTCTAGGATGACGGAAGATTCTTTCCTGGGGAGTCTCACTGATTGAGTGGAGAGCATCAGAGACTATAGTTTCCTAATTCTTTATTTGTTTTCCTTTTGACTTAAGTATAAGCTCTATAATCTTCCATATTACGATATTATACCTTTCAACCTGTCCGTTTCTTTGAGGATTGTAGGATTGTGTCATTGGGTTCATAGTAAAAATTTACCATTTTCGGTTGAAGATATAAATCAAGTAATTTCACGCAGGTCATTATGCTCTGAACTGAAACCTAGATTCTTTAAACATATGGGCACACTAATAAAGTCTACATCTGCATTCGAACACCTGAATATACATTTCAAAGGCCCTTTGCCCTCCTGTTCCAATAATTGGTACGGTAGTTGATGAATATTAACGGTATCCTTCTGCTAAAGAATGTCCAGGTATAACATCATAAACAGTTATTTCCTCTTTGAAGAATAGTTTCAATGCACAAATTATTTTCTATTTTTTTCAGCTTCATCAAAGCTTCCGGCATTTGTTGAATTTCATTGTCTTATTTTTACCCCAAATTTTGTATGTCTCATTTTTACACCACTTGACCCTATGTCGTCAATTTACATTGAAATCCCGACTCAATGAATGTTGTTAGACTCAATAATCGATCTGAATAGTTGAAGTTTTTTCTAGCTAAAGAAATTTTCACTCGCCGAAAGAAGCCATTCGTACTTACTTTCCATCAAATTTTTCACTGATGAAATGTAGAAGAATGAATCTATCGTTATCAGCGTACACACAGCGTGTTGAATAAAGATTTACTACTTGCTCAATACCGTAAAATCAATCTTCCTCTTATAACACCTGGATTATGCCCGACCTTATCAGAATACCTTTATAGCCCTGCAAGTCATTCACGGTACGTGAATTCGAGCTCTCCGAATCTTTCGATTAAGTGATAGAAAAGTTCGACATGGTGAGTAATGGAACGGATTGGAAGAACGAAATTGAATTGATCCTCGTAGATTATAAAAGAAATTAGTACCTTAGTTTCCAGTCCAGAAATCAGGAAAATCTAGTTAAATAACGAAAAAATAAAGTGAATGATTAAAAATTACACACTCGGAAAACGTCCTACCCGTAATTTTGCTTGCTTGCTATTAAAGATTCATCAAATGTTTACTCGATATTCGAATTTACGTTGAATTATATACTATGTGACGTTAAGCATTGAGATTAAGTTGTGTATCTTTCCTTCTGATTGACTCATGCCAAAACGATCACTTCCCCCATCATGAATAGACAGACAGAACAGTGGCAACTATTCATGAAAATATGATTTTTTTTTATTCAAAAAAGTTGAGAGTAATAAAATTTTGTGGTTACATATTGTGATATGTGTTTTGAAATATTTTGGTCAAAAATCGAAATATTATGATGCGCGACTGCTGCTCCACCTATCAGGTCCAATTTCAGGGATTCAATCAATCACAAAACATTTTTTTATCAAAATCGATCCAGGCCTTGAGGAAGATACAAAATGCCTACACAACAGGCGCGCCACCTATCGTAGGAAAAAATGTGCTATACCAGAAATAAGGAAACAAAAAAGAAAACCATTTCAACAAATTGATTCGTTTCGTAATCTTTTTGTAACGCCTAAGAGAAAATAAAGAATGAAAAACCGAAAAAATGAAAGAGGTGAAATCATAACAATCTTCATTCGAGAAAAGAACAAGTCGAACAAGATCGACTCAATAATGAGAAAAAGAAAGATCAAATACAATACCAAGTGGAGAAAACCCCAAAAGATGATTTTTGCTGGACTTGAAAAATGTTAAAAGAGAATAAAATAGTTTTTTCACACTGACAAGTTGAAAAGCGAGCAGATGCGGAAAAATGATAATTCTAGTGGAGATATACTCGGAGTAAAACAGTATATAGAACAATCTGAGGTGGTTTTAAGCTTTTGGTACAATTTGAAAACCTGCAAACCAAAATCGAGACAACTTCGTACACTCTGATGCTACAGAAACCAACTTGCTGGGCACGAACAAGTGATCTGCCAAAAAGACTACTGAAGCTTATAAGAAATCGAATACGACGCACCAAACTTGTAAATTATGGAGCACAGCAGCTCTTCAATTTCGTACAGTGCAATAGGATCCCATGTAATGAACATTGAGCAGAAAAAATCTCAACCACCACTTCAGCCACATGTACATATCTCGAAAAAAGCGGCCAAAGTAAAGAAAAAAGAAGATCAGAAATAAGAGAAAACCGCTGCAATCAACGATAAAGGCGCAATGGTGCTGATGTTCGGAAAAATGGCAATCACCTTCAACTCAACCAATGTATCCAAATCTAACCTCACACAGTTTGTTTTTGTTTTTTCTATGGACCTACAGTGTATAGTGGACTTCGAACCACTGACCTAGACCGTGCAATAATAATTGCCACCTCTCAGGATTACAATCTCTGTGTATGTCTAAGAAAATTGCATCAAATAATAATATTCCAACATTTTGTTTTGTTCGATATTCTGGACCTACAGGTTATAGTGGACTCCCAACCACTCATCTAGACCGTGCAATGATAAGTTCCACCACTTATTGGATTACAACTTATCATGGCCTTCGATGGCATATGGGTTTAGCCAGTAGCCATGTTCTAACTCAATGTATGTCTTTGTCAAACTCAATTTTTTGTTCAAGGACAACATCTATGACTTAAACCCGGATTCGAACCAGGCACCTCGGCAAAGCGTATTCCTACATACTTGCTCACTAACCGTTTAGCTACCGAAGCGGTCAAAATCACACAGCCAATCAAAAATTGTCGAATTGCCTCTTGGCAAGGCTGATTTCCCAACACCTGGAGAAGGCGCAAGTTACACTTCTCAAAATAAACACCTCAAAAAAGTCTAGGGAACACTTACCAATATCTTTGAAATATGAATTTGATGATTCGAATTTATAGAAATCTTTCGGTTTTTGTTAGGATGTATTGTTTATAATGTATTCTCAAGAGAACAAAATAATATATGACTTCTCCAAAGCACCTATTACAAAAAACAATTTGAAATTTGAAAATGACGAAATTTGGTAAAACAAAAATATAATCCTGAACTAATATTTTTGAAACGATATGGAAGCACTTATATTTTTCAGTACCCGGAAGGTCCACCTCTGTTGTTAATGACACTTTGGCATTGTCGCGGCATGCTCAATATTAAACTGTCTATTACATTTTGGCCTAAGTGATTCCAAGCCCTCTGAACTGCTAATCGAAGCTCCTGTTCATGATGGAAGACGTTTCGACGCAGGAGATTTCTTTTTAGGGTGTCCCACACAGGCTCGATGGGATTCAGATCTGGGGAGCAGGATGGCCACGGTAGAAGATCGATATCATTCTCTTCAAGAACATTCAAGACAACTCTTGCACGATTAGGAGGGGCATTATCTTGTTGGAAGAGTGGTACCACTTCAGGTAAAACTATCTCATTTGCGTAAGAATTTCCCGTGAGGTTGTTCTGTATGAAAACGAGGTCAGTTCTTCCACCGAGGCGTATACCTCCCCAAAACATCACTGATCCGCCTCCCTGTCTAACAACTTCTCGAGCATTCAGGAAATGGTTTTGTTTTCCAGGTTCCTCCATATTCGAATTCTTCCCGAATCGGGATAATAACTAAATCTAGATTCATCACGGAAGAGAACTGTGGCCCACCTCTCTTGATCCCAGTTTACGTGTTCTTGGCACCAAGCTAAACGAGCAACGCGATTTCCATGGGTCAGTTGTGGAACTCTTAAAGCATGTCTGGAGTGGAGTTGACCTTCGTGCAGTCGATTTCTCACAGTTTGGTCGGAAATTTGTACATTATGAACTCGTGATAGCTCTTGAGCTAATTGAAATACTGTGGTAGTACGATCTCCTCTGGCTTGTAAAACCAAAAATCGGTCTTGGGCGACTGTAGTAATCCTGAAACGACCTGTATGGCGTTCTTCTACGCTACCTGTTTCATTGAAACGCGACCATAAATGGTTTATGACACTTGGGCTACTTCCCAGAATCCTGTATACTTCCCGTTGTGAGCTCCCAGCTTGGAGCATCCCAACGGCTCGTAACACCTCTTCTCTAGTCAAATGTCGTCTTTCCATGGTCGAATCACAAAACTTGAATCTTTTATTTGTGCTTACTACGGAAACAAAGTGCCAACTAACTGATTTCAAACACTGAATACATGAAATGGTTATAAAGCAGCGTCGCATCTGCTGCATTTTTATTTTTTTATATAAAAAAAACTGAAATCTATTGCGGCACTCTACATAATTTGGTGAGAAATTGATGCAGGTGTTCATTTCTTGAAAAAATCATCCATATTGATCGTTCTGGATACGATATATCGATATCCAGAAGTGTTCCCTAGACTTTTTTGAGGTGTTTATGTCAAGCAACAACAACAGAAAGAAGAAAAGCAGTAATGTAGTAGGTCCTGATATTTGGGTATTTTTATAAATGTATTGTTAGTTGGTAATAAAAACATATCGCGTAAATGGTTATTTGTACTTGGTTCAATATGCGACATATGACATCTCGATGAATACTGTTTAATGATAATACACACACCACAAAAATTATCACATGGTATTCTGAACTCTACAATCGATTAAGCAGCTCGATCGCAGTTTCTCTGTCAACATATGTTTTTGGACATAGAGGGGAAAAATTTCTCATCTATGTAGTAACATTTGTTTCCATATTATCTCAAACACGTCTGAAACAAAAATGAGTTTATTTGACTATCAGTATTCATTCAATTTCGCTTCAGTTTTAACGCTAAATTAATGCAAGTTTTCTGTGTTTCTTATTGATTTTCGAATCTTTGAATTTACTGTAATGGCTGCTGAACGTCTTGAACGCTATTTTATTGATCATGAAGTGGCAAGAATTGTAACACTTCTAGAGGAAGGGTGAAGCCAACGACAAAATGTGAATCGATGCTGCTCGTTCCCTGCATTCAATCCTGCACTCCCTGGCGATGATACGAGTGCAGTTTCTCTCTTTTGAAACACTCCACATGACACATAAACATAATAAAAACAAGTTATGTGTTTTCAGGAATTTTACTTAATAATTGTGATTCGTAACGCGTTTTACTACACCGTAGCTTCATCCGATGAATGAATGTAGAGAAATTATGACAACTATATAAAAATAAAAATGAGAATATAAATACAAATGTTCTTGAGAATAAAAGCTTATTGGGTTGCTCCTTCTTAAGTGGTTATTGATGACAGGTATATCCATTAAAATTAAGGAGCAGATTGCTCCCTGAAGAGATTCAATAGAGGTGAAGGGCTTAAATCGACTTGTTCATTGATGAGTCTACCTGAGTGATTGTGTTTGTTGATTTATTATATTTATCTGATTTGGTTTTATTATTTTTTATATATTTGCCCAAGGTATTATTGGTTTGGAAAGCTATGTTGAAATTATTGCTACTCAAGAATGATTTCAGTTTCTCACTTGTAATGCCAACGTAGGTTAAGGTGTCGAATTTTTGTTTCAATTCATCGACAAGGTAAACTTCATTCGATGCGGTTCTACTTTGTTTTTTATTTAAAATATTATTTATTATTTTCGGATTTTAACTATTATTTTTATCTATTTGTTTAATCAAATTTGATTCTTTGTTATAATTTTCTGGTGACAACGGGATGTTAATTA
This sequence comes from Cryptolaemus montrouzieri, assembly GCA_013387265.2. Classification (NCBI taxonomy): domain Eukaryota; kingdom Metazoa; phylum Arthropoda; class Insecta; order Coleoptera; family Coccinellidae; genus Cryptolaemus; species Cryptolaemus montrouzieri. The sequence continues at coordinate 38,172,309 of JABFTP020000103.1, forward strand.
ATCTATGAATAAAACTGTTGAATGCTGACATTTTATGTTGATACGGATGACACGACGAGTTATGTATTATAATATCTGTATGTGACGGCTTATGGTAAATAGCGAAAACATGTTTTCCATTTTCTTCGGAAATTGTTAGTCTAAGGAATTTATTGAATTATTGCTTTCTATTTCAGTTGTGAACTCAATTTTTGGATGTAATGGATCTATATGATTTTCGAAAAATTTTACCGTCTATCTGTTCCTGTGAAACAAATAATGATATCGTCTACATAGCGATACCAGTGAAAACAATATTTACTAAGTAGATGATTATGCATTAATTTCTCTGAATTATTCATGAATATTTCTGCTAACAAAGGACTTAATGGATTGCCCATAATCAAGCCGTCTTCACTAGAATAATACACACCACAAAAATTGTCGCATCACCTGGTGTTCTGAATTTCATAATCGATTAAGCAGCTCGATCGCAGTTTCTTTGTCAACATATGTTTTTGGACATATGAGAGGGGAAACGATCTTATCTATGTAGTAACATTTATTTCCATATGACCTCAAACACGTCTCAAACAAGAATGAGTTTATTTGACTATCAGTATTCATTCAATTTCTCTTCAATTTTCACGCTAAATTAATGCTTGTTTTCTGTGTTTCTGATAATATGAAAATCGCATAGATGTATCATAAATATTACAGGAGGTATGACTTTTTAAAAATTTACAACACCTTCTTCCCGACTCGGGAGGTAACGAGAAAAAAAAATTTTCGAACAAAAATTTTAATAAAGAAGATATGGTAATTTTAAAATAAAATGTCACCCTGAATATTTTTGCAACTGCTGGCATATCTAATGAATTGATGTTTGAAGTTTTTTTTTTGAAATTGGGTACTATATCCGTTAAAAACTACAAGAGTTACCAACAGAAATGTGAAAAGAAATCTGAACTTCAACACTAGGGTGGGTAAAAAAAAACCTAATATTTTTTGTTCGTTTTGTACTCTAAACCTAACCTAACTTAACCTAAACACCTCTAAGGAAGTCTCTCCAAGCATGAGCTCTTAATTGTAACGAGAAGGTCCTCTACCTTACAGTTTTCTATTTTTTTCTTATTATCACATAGAACAATTGATATCTCGATTTCAACTACTAAAAGATGTATCGTTTCATAGACTTCGTAGGAGATTGAATGTTCTACAAAGAAAGCCTCGACGATTTTTTTGTAAACCTGACCATTCAAAAGATATTAACAGTTGAAGTTTGATTGTTATATGGTAAATTTTTTATTTCTTATAAATTTTATAACTCAATGAAAAACAACATTATGGATCACAAAATCTATAATTTTGTAGGAGATTTATTGCTGTACAAAATTGTTCTCTCATAACTTTTCGATTAAGTCAAGCGTTTACGAGATATCGTCAAACATCAGTGCCTATCAATCTTATCAGTTTTTGATCAATAATTCGAAAATTTTCAATTTAATTTACGAGGTTTCGGAAATTTACATAAATTTGAGTTTCTTTTATGAAAAAACTCTCTTAGAAGTTTTATTTTCAAAAATATATTTGAATGTTTTTATTCTAATAATACTTTTTCAATTTTAACTTTAATAATTCCAATTCTTATCGAATTGTTATTTATTATTATGACGTTTGTTCAGTGCGTATTTCAAAATTTTTTCCACAAAATATACGTAACATTTACATTTACTTCTTCTGTTTGTTTTCTGAAGCTAACACCATCAACTATGTTCAGTATCTACCCGTTTAATATCGTATTTTCAGTGCTCCTTAAACTGATCATCTTGCATACGTGATAAAATAATTCATTCAAAATAAGTCTAATAATCATCACATAAATTTATTCATCATTAACCAACCTAAAATGAATAAAGAGATCCGTATACACATCTAATTCAACCCAACATATACATGACTGAAAAAAAATTGTAAAATAGTTTAAAAGAGTTTCCTATTCGTTAAAACTCAAATTTGTATAAATTTCCCCAAAACTCATAAATTTAATTTAAAATTATTTATCAAAAACTAGGAAAATTCATAGGCATTGATATTTGACGATGAATAACTCGAACACACTTAATTTAATCGAAAAATTATAAGAGATCATTTTTGCAGTGTAGTGATTTTCCGATAAAACTATGAGTTTTATGATTTATAATGTTTTTTTCTCATTAAGTTATAAAATTCATAGAAAAGAACAAATTTAACTTGAAATAATCAAACTTCAACCGTCAATATATCTTTTAAACGGTTAGGTTTACGAAAAAAGCATAAGAGGCTTTTTTTCAACATTCAATTTCCTACGAAGTCTATGAAACGATACATTTTTTTTAAGTAGCTAGAAGCGAGATATCAATTTTTCATGCGATAATAAGAAGAAAAATAGAAAACCCAAAACATTCTTAATTCTTTTTTACCAGGATAGTAGAATTCTTCAAGAAAAAATCACTCTAAACTTGTTTCCCTAGACTATATGCCTACATGTTTTTCGAAGACCTATTTTTAAAAAAATTGATCTATCTCTAAAATTTTCGAAATCTTTGGTTTTACAAAACGTATTTTATAGTTTGCTGGGCTATATTGACTATATTTACAGCAAGTAGCAAGTTACGTAATGTTAATTTAGAAAAAAATACGTGAAAAATAGAAAAAGGAATTTTCGACGGTTTGTCCGATGTATTTAGATTTAGAAGTAATTCACGCATCGTTTGGCAAATAATTACACGAAAGTTATTTTTAAACCCACCAACAGTATAATTCAACACTTTTCAGTTTTTACTTTAGTTCTTCGTTTATTTGCGAGAAACTTTTTCTTTCAATTTGATCTTTCTGATTAGTTTTTACTGTACATGATTGAATCTTTTGTTTTATGTTGAGAATTTTAGAAATTATATATTAAGCCTCAACCTATTCGCACACGATCGGTGTTGAACAAAAAGAGCAATGTTAAAACTCCTATAACCAAGGAAGATTCAGGAGAATTACCAAAAAAGGTCCAAAATATCATACCAAATAGAATAATCAGACGAAAAAAGCATAAGATCTATCGGGACAAAATAATACTACTCCATGTTCTCAACGAAGATTATTACCGACGGCAATCATGTGTGTTAAGAAATGAAAGAATCATTCACAATCGACAATTTATTTTGAGTATCTATTTCTCTGCCCTTCTTTCTTACATTACGCTATTAAATCGACATAGTTCTAGGTATTGGTCAACCCTTGTATTTTTAGTAGTGCATGCAAAACATCCTCAAGAATTAAATGTAGAGGTTGGAATTTTAGTAGGCCTTATTATTAGGCAATATTTTCTACCAAGAAATTCGACAGTGAAATGTAACGAGAGTGCTGGGGAACGATATTTACCCTGCATTGACAAATGTCATGAACGTTACTGGCCAAAAGATGCGATTTATCAGCAAGATTGAATACCCATGAAATGTGCGATTCCTGTGGAGCAGTTTCTGAATTTATTTATTTAATTAATCAAATGAAAGAGGGTGTTACGAAAAATTGCAGGGCTACATTGATTATGTCGTGATATAAAATTTTGATGTGGGTAGAAACACCATCGTAAGAAACAAAGGGAAAAGAATAGATAACATTCAAAATACGGAAATAGGAAGAAACGAGTAAAATATACGAAATCATTTATATGACTGAACAAGGATAAATAACTAGAGGTATAGCTCTGTCGCTGATACATCAGTGACAGCTAATTTGTGAGTGAGTAGTTAACAAACGGTGGAATCAAAATGTGAGCTACTTTCTTTATTCTAACCAGATTTTCAGTTTCTATATGAGCCTATTCTAGGCAGATGCAAAAGGAGAAGTTGTAATGAATGGTCTACAATATCTTCTTATGACAATTCGGCTTTTTATCATGGGGACATTCAAAATCAGAATTCAACTAAATTCATCTTTTTAGAAACTTGCGATGATGAATACTGCACGAATGCCACAAAATAAATCTCGAAATGCACTTAAATGTTCACAAATATTTGTAACACAGCCTATATATTTTTATGGAGTTGGAAGGACATTTTCAACGTTCATTTTATTTTCACATTTGGTATCAGAGTTTCTTTTTGAATTAATTTTTTCTTATATTCCTGAAAATACTCAGTCGATATGAACAAGCAAGGAACCATTACAAACATAGTTCACCCTTTTTAAAATGAGATATTATTCGACCTTACCCACTGAGATTATAACGGTGAATCCACCTCGATGCCCCGCCCTGTATAACAATTTATCACAGTGAATCGATAACTTTGTCAAGTTCAAACATATCTTTTGGATAGATATGATATTTCAGTAATAATGCCAATCTTGGTTGTGAGCAACTCCCCCATAACCCGAACCTAAAGGGTCGTCTGTGTAGGTCAATAACTGCATTAATAACCTAGATGCGTATTAGTTAAACTCCTAACGAAACTGTTTATTAAATATTGTATATCTGTATAATAAAATATCAGAACTTACTCTACCCTTAGCGATAAAGCGATACAAGTACATACTCGATATTTTTTTCCGATACTAAGTATTTTAAGTATCGATACTTTGAAATTCGGTATCGAGTAGGAATCGGTCAAAAGTATTGATATCAATATATGCAAATGCCAAAGTCAATATTTCATTTTAGCATTGATTATGAAAATGAAAATTTCTGAAATCCATATTTCGCTTGTTTTTTTTGCCTCAGTTTTGTGTAGTTGGCAAGCTTGTTTGTCTATGCTAGCCAGCGCCGATGTCGCCATATTTTGTCGTCATTGTTTATTCTTTTCGTCCGTGTTTTTAACCTAACGTTTCACCGCAGTTGTTTGTTTGTTTGTTTGTTTCATCTTCTAACAATGTTCGCGGGAACTTTCTTCATTTACACAGTGGACCTACAGCTTATAGTGGATTCCGAACCACTCTCCTAGATCGTGCAAGGATAACTTCCACCACAAGTATTACAAGTTATCTGGTCTCCGGAAATTTATGCCTCCTTTAGGGACTCTTTCCAAGTATCACTTTTTTGTTCGAGGACAATATTTTAAGTGATTGACAATGAGGCCTTCAAAGTCTAGTGTTTGGTAATATTTCATTAAAATCGACGAGAAAACCGCAAATTGCAAAAAAATGCTTTAAAACCGTGCGATATTGCTTACTTCTAATTTGCATAAGCATTTAAAAAGTCACCCTGATTATATTGCACCTATTAATGATAACGACAAGATTTCAATGTAAGTAAACATACACAATTTATACAGGGTGTCCGTGAATTGCGTGTACAACGTTATACCACAGATTCTTCAGCTCGAAATAAGTCGATTTAGGCCTGAATGAAAAGTTTCTTTCTTTGTCCGCTAGAGGTCGCCAAATCCAAAGATCTTTTTTCTTATATTTCGAATAACTCGAGAACGACTCGATCGATAGAAACCATATTTGGTATGCGTAATCGGGTGCATTTTTCACGTTTTTAGTGATCCACTCAATGACCTTAACGTTTCACAAGTGTCCGAAAAACCCGAACGTGTTTTTAATCAACAATAATTTTTCAACTGTCTGCGTTTGAACAAACTGTTTTAGACATTGAGTAGGCTAATTATCAAACTTTATTGTCTCATGAGAAATTTTGATATGATGAGCGGTTCAATCACAAAAAACAGTTTTTTAATCTCATGATTTCATTTCTTCAACCACCTAGCAAGTCAAAAATATCACATTTGACCATGTTGGCTTTGTATTTATTTCTGTGGTTTGGCAGATTGTCATTTCAATAGGCTTGACAACAATTGTTGATACAACAATGTTCCTTAAGTTCCTAACTAGATATTTTGGTGATTTTTTTATCACTATTAGGCACGGAGGTGTACAGTAACTCTGAAATGGTTGATATGGTTATGGTGTACGGATTTTGTCAAGGCAATGGACGTAAAAGCGCGAGAGTATATGCTGAAAGATTTCCAGATCGCATAGTGCAGAACCACCAAACGTTTGGAAATCTGGAAAGGCGCCTCCGCGAAAATGGTTGCTTCAAGCAAAGGAATTTGGATCGAGGACGTCAACGAACAGTAAGGACGGTATAACGCGAAGAACAAATTATGCACATGGTTGAAGCAAACCCACAATTAAGAACACGGCGTTTAGGTTTGATGTTGGTCGTGCCTAAAACAGTGATTCATGATGTCTTGAAATAACAACAACCTGGTTGTCACAACTCATGTACACACAGAATTGTATAGGAAAATAAACAATATTATTATTATTTTTATTAATTATCCTGGACTTGTGCACTATCTCAGCTTTTAGCTGGATATAATTTACCTTTCCCAGATTCAGGAATCAAAGGGAATAGGCTCGATTACAATATACTTGACATAAATTTCCTTACTATCCTACATGTATTGAGAATTACAGCTTCTTGCATTTCTATATAAGTATTTTTATGCAATTCTAATTTCTTAAGGCTATCATGCAAAGTTTTGGGTATTAACCCAGTCGAGGATACGATGACAGGAACAATATCTATTTTATCGAGGTGCCACATCAGCTTGGTCTGGGTATTTGGACTTTTTCTCCTTAAACTTGTTCAGCACGTTGTTATTATTCGGTATGGTGACATCCACCAGCATTGTATTATTATTATTATTATTATTATTAAACAATTATTAAGAGTCAAGGCTAATTTGCCTATTATGACTCAAATACAAAATAAAAAAACAATGGTGCCTATTCTAAAAGTTATACAAATCAAAACAATATTGGAAGTGTTGGCGAATGAAACCAAAATAACTAATAGTTAACTTAATGAATCAATAGATACAAAATTCTTTTTCCTATAGAAAAAGAAAACAAAATTATATGAGATTCAATATGAAATATTATCACAGATTTTGTTATTAATCGGTCAAACACTCGTCGAGGGAATTCTTGAAAGCGTTGATAGAGAAGCTTCAACGACACTGTTTGGCAACGAGTTCACTCTGGAAAGTAACCGGTTCAGAAGAAAGCTCAGGCGCTGAGTAGTTTTGAAATTTTCCTTATTCAGTTTGAAGTTGTGACCTCCAAGGTGTCTATTCTGGTTCAGTGGAAAGATATTTGAGAGGTCGCAGGTTAATAGAGATAGTAGATCCACATCACTCCTCAAAACAGGAGACCAAACCGGCCAAGCGAATTCCATTATAGATCGTACATAAATTTTATACAGTAAAACACAAGTTTTTGGTTCACAACGCCTAAAAGATTTTTCGAGTAGGTAGGTGAAACGGAAAGCTTTGATGAACACATTCCGAATTACAGCTTTTTACATTTCCATATAAGTATTCTTATGCAATTCTAATTTCTTAAGGCTATCGTGCAAACTTTTGGGTATTAACCCAGTCGAAGAAATGATGACAGAATCGATATCTATTTTTTCGAGGTGCCACATCAGCTTCATCTCAACAGCAAGGTTAGCACGTTGTTATTATTTAGTATGGCGACATCCACCAGTATTTCTGTTTTGTCTCTCTTATCATACACCACTATGTCCGGCCTATTATCATTTTCCAATACGGGAGCCGGTTGATACTTGTAATATGGCTGGAAGGTATTCCTAGTCCATACTTGTGTGCAATTTTCTGATGGATAATGTTGCACACTTGATTATACCTGTGAAGATAGTCCGCATTGGCCAGTTGTTTGCAGCCGGACGTAATAAGCTGTATAGTCGCCCATCTTATATGACATTTTCTGCACTTATCTATTTGTAATGTTCCGTCCTTAGTTATAAATTTCTTGTAGTTGTTTATAGCGATCACTTGGTCTTGAATGGCCAAAAGGAATCCTTCTTCTTTGTCGATGTGTGGTTGATTAATGTCATGGTGATGTCGTCCATGCAATTCCTTTCTTGACCATTGATCTTGTTTTTCAGTATCTGATAGGAACGGTACATTCAGCAGTTCAGCACAAGTAGTGAGATTCAGAGATGTATATCCCTTATCAGCCAACGATACCACTCTATGGAGGTCAGAAATGAGAGCTTTTGCCGAGAAGAATTCTCTGAGATTTTTAATCTTTTCAGTGTGTAAATTTACAACATTCATTAATCCGCGTCCTCCTCCTTTCCGCTTCAGAGTGGTTCTTATCACAGACGATTTTGGATGATGATTGTTGTACTTTGTCAGCATCGTTCGGGTCTGCCTTTAAATATCATCTAGTTCTGTCTTAGTCCATCTGATTATTCCAAATGAGTGAAGCAACACTGGAATAGCGTAGGTGTTAATTCCTTGACTAGATTCCCTGAGATCAACATTGATTTCAGCACAGTCTTCAGACGCTGACTGTATTCGGCACGAATCTTCTCCTTTGACTGTTTTTGGTCTAGCAATGTGGCTTATTGGTATTCCAGATATTTGTACGTTTCCATCCCTCATGCACTGTATAATATCACCCTTTGGAAGTTGTGTTTCACCATCTATTTCCTTCCATCTTTGAATGTTTTTAATGCGCGGTGAAGATTGTTAATATTTGAGGAAGTTAGCCATTTTGAATCCGAACGGAAACTAAATTTTTGGTTGGTTTTAGTAAAATATGTTTTTTTGTCTTCTTAGAACATTCATAAAATATACAACTTCTGGAGTGCCAACACCATGAAGTGAAAAAAATATTTCGATTTCAGCTGTAAATCAGAATGAAAAAAATTCTTCAAGCTACTTTTTTACCAAGCCTTGGAATATTTTCAAGATCAGTATATCAAATTGTTCAGAAAAAACTGAATTATTAACTGAATGCCCCATTCGAATTTTTAGTGAAAGAAACGATCCAGCGATCTTGAAATATTGCTCATGTTCGAATGAGTCAGCCATATTGGATTTCACCGAAAGTGAAATTTCGATACAATTTCTGAAAAATTTAGTCCTTTGCCTTTCCAATGAACCAAGAACGAATGATCTAGCTCTGAAATTACAAAAGTTATAATGGAAAAAAATCATCCGATTTTCTCTGGCGCACCCTATATAATTAAGATATATTAGAATGTAGTTTGAATATAATTAAAATTATTATTAAATATTATTATTACTCAATAATTTTGTAATCACATGACAAAAGTAGGTTTAATTATAAATATTATAAATAAGAGCGTATTTATTAATAAATAATGAGTATTTCAATGAGTATAAATTCTGCAATAAATATTTTTATACTATATAATATACGATTGGGGTTGAGGCTTGACATTAGACCATACACGCAGTGCTCTCTACGCTCTATCTCGAAAAGGATTAGTCTCATGAAAAAAGGGTCGAGACACAAATTGTAGAAAATTTTAAGCTGTACATCTATACTTGCTGAAGATACCATTTAACGCTTAAAAATGCGTTATGTAAAAAAAGATTTTCGACTTTGGATCACTAAGATCGTGATACGCGTAGACGTAATTGTATGTAACTTTTAACACAACATTCAGAATGAAAAATCTTATATTTGTACAAGCTTTCAGCTTATTACCTCTCATTCAGAGGTTAGATATTTTTTGAATTCAGTATTATTAGTTATAATATACGCCCTACCATTTCAATTGTCTACGAATAACAGCAGTTTATGTACTATAGCTAACATTTCTGGCTGAAAACATTTTTCATTTCCACTTTACGCAGCACACAATATAACAACTTGCCACATTGAATCGATAACTTCATATAAAATTCAGATAGATATTATATTCCAGTATGCAAATCTTCATAGTGACAACTCTTCCGTGACCCGAACATAAAAAGGGTTGTCTCTATAGGTCAGTAACTTCCCGGTTGCGGATTAGTTGCCCTTCAGACGAAACGTACTTTTGAAAATACTAGGATAAATGCCACCCTGACTAAAGTTTACGGTGCAATTTATGTAAATTCACTAATCTGCCGAAACTGTCATCGTTGAAACAGTGGAACAGAAGCTAATAATCATTAAGTAAGTTAACTTAATTTTATGTCTATTCGTTTCCATTGCTTTTAAAAGGATTAATTCAAAGTCTTTCTTGATGTAAAATATAAACTTTTCATTACGTGTTTCAGGATTTTCAATAGTGATGATATATTTTGAAATGTCATGGCAAGCCATACTTAAAATTCTAGAAATGTTATTTGTAGTAATTTATCGTCAGCAAATTAAACAATTCGCCACGACAAGATACATACTTCCACATTGTTAAACTATTATTCAAAAGTTTCACGAAATTGTTGTTCCATTAGAACTCTCCACAATTCGTCATATTGTTGAAAAATAAAATATTTCATTTTACAGGAAAAGAACCAATAGCAAGACATACAAATCTAAGGAGCCGTAAGAATATTTTCGTAGACAACAATCATATTTTCTTGACGTTACGCATTTTTAGACAACAATAGAAAAGCATTGCTCTTGTTATCTCAAAGGCCTTCGACAGGATTTGCCACGCAGCCTTGATGAATAAACTAATCGCTTATTGACATTCCGAAAAATTGCGTGTTTGAATTAGTAGCTGTGTCCTCAGTAGATTCAGTTAATCCAGGTGTACCCGAGGGCTCTTTTACTGTTGCAGATTAATGATATGCTTCTCTCCATCGAGAACGAAATATCTGGGTGTGCGGACAACAGTATACTGGTGTCCTCAATGTTTTCCAGAAAAGTCACTGGTAGAGAACCTCCTTTAATCATGCAAGGATATCGAACTGCCTCAAAAACGAACATGCATCTAGTCGGCATATCAATCATTACTGGAGTTCTGTGGCATAACCATGTGTCAGCCATTACCGAATCTGCTTTTACTAAACTCAGTTTTCCTCTCAGGGTTGAGCAGTACTATACGCCATCACAACTGAAGCTTATATACAAGGTATAGGTGCGACCTGATCAGGAATGTTCAGAAATGTTCCCATGTGTAAGGTTGCGTAACCATCTGCTCTAATCAGCGGACGGTCCAAGTAGCTCCGCCACTTACCTCTCCAAGCAGTATTTCAGTTTATACTTTTATACAATGCACAGGTATGACTCGGCCAGGAAAACTATTCACATGTTTGGGCTCCGCACCAAACACTATCTATTAGATAGTGTCCAGAAAAGAGCAGTACGTCACATCGACTACCCAGAGATCACGAGTGATCTACAGCCCCCCGCTCAAAGGCGACAGGTTGCTAATGTTTCTCTTTTCTACAGATACTTCCATGGTTAATGCTCCGAAGAATTGCAAAACTTAGTTCCGGAAAGATTCCAGTTCCAGAAAAAAATCAAATTAGCGGAAAACTGTCATGAGCGAACGGCCCATCTACCAAGGCCACGTACCTTTATCTATAACAATTCTTTTGGTCATAAGGCTACTAAGCTGTGAAACTCTCTTACCAATAACGTCCAATTTGGCTCTCTTCAAGAAGCGAGTGAACACACAGATTAAATCATATTAGGCGTCCACAGATGTGGCATGACAAAGGAACTGCCAGGAATTAGGAATAAAAAAAAATATTGATCTTCTAGGGGTCAGTCTTGTAAAAAATGCAAATCGATCGATCATTCGACGTTTTCAAGAACTTGACCTTTCAAGGATGACAATAAATATATTTGGTGGAATATATTCTTTAAGCGATAACAATTTCTTTTCATTGGAGTTTAACAGTATGGACACATCCTTATGGTTTTAAATAGAATCGTATTCTCGGATGAAGCTACGTTCTACCTCAAAGGTAGAGTAAATAGGCATAATTGCCGTATTTGGTCGAGAAACAACCCACATTGGATTAGAGAGGTTCATACACAAAATCCATAAAAATTGAATGTTTTGGCCGGTATTACCGGTGACCACATAATTGGTCCATTTTTTATAGAAGGGATCGGTAGAAGAGGCCTCCACGGTCACCCGATCTATCGCCTCTGGACTTCCTTTTATGGGACCAGTTTATAGAGAACGACCTGCCAATCTAGATGAGTTAAGTCGTCGCATAAAAGAAGAAATCAATTTGATACCCTCACAATTTCTGCAAAATTCTAATAGAAGTTTCATTGATCGATTAGGTTATTGTCAGGAGGAGAGGAGCTATATTTTCAATAAAAAAATTCCTCTCGTTCGTGCAAAAACCCAAACTTCAACGAATACTTGACAATAATTGACAACCTGTCACGTTGATTATGAATTCGAAAGTAATTAAATTTAGGTGATAATAATTATTTTCATTTTGATTTTTTTATGAACCCGACATTGGAGGAAAAGCATTTTTCTTGATTGTTCCAAAGGAAGTTTTTCCGCTGAATCTGAAAATAAATAAACATATAGGGTGTTATATTTGAAATTCTCATTTTGTGGTCATTTTCGGCTACACCGGAAACACTATTGAGCACTAAACACTAAATTCTTTATGCTTTATAATGTAGGAATACCAATTTTCAAATAAATCGCTCGGTAAATTACTGAGATAATTGGCGGTTCTGGTACTTTTGCCTAACCCTGTATAATTTCAAATAATGATAACCGATTTGTCTGGACACCACAGAAAAACGCTTATCTGTAGGTTTTTGACTTATGTTTTTCCAACTTTACTCTCTCGGTCTTGAGGCGATGCACATCTTTATAGTAGTTGATAACTTATAGTCCTTTGATGTTTTAACATTATATGATTCTGTTTTCTGCGTTCAAATACGCTATAAGAATCACGTGTTTGAATTTGATAAAGAAAATGAAAGCTTGAACTGAAGGGAGTAAATTAATATTGGATACGAATCTATGAATACAGCGGGAGTGAATATGGACCAAAACTCGTATCATTATGAGAACCTTCTAATCGAATTGGACTTGCATTCTTATGTAGACATGTCCAAAGGTAAATTCTATTTCTACTAGTATTTTTTATTGTAGAATAGAGTTCAAAACAGTATCTATCGTGTCATTCCGTTTTCAAATCTCAAAATGTAATAACCATCTGTTCCATTTTTTGCACTAATACTTGAATAGCTCAGGGCGATAGATATTTTCCTTCTATTTTTCAGTAGCTCACTCTGTATCTTCTAAAGTTTTCAATCAAAAATGGAAATTCGTTCACAGGGATGCAGACAAAGATAATACCTATCTTTCGAGGTATCACTCGACCCATCTACCCTCTTCCAAATTTTCAAGAGTGGTCACCCCTGCTCTTGTGGTTGAAATTCGAGATGAGGATGTTACTTGATGATGACTGCCCTTGATCAGCATGGATATGTTCCATTTTACTTCACTGAAACTTGAATAGTCTCAGGGGAATAGTCTTCCCTATCTTTCAGTTGCTCACCCTGTATCTTTCACAGTTTTCAATTAAAAATGGAAATTCTTTCAAGGCGATGTAGACAAAGATACCACCTTCCTTTTGAGTCATCACTCGACCCATCTTTCCTATTCAAAATGTTCGAGGATTGCAACCCCTTGTAATATGCTTTAAGTTAGATATATTGTGATTTGAAACATATGTTTTAATTTGGACCACACCTACACCATTAAAAATACTAAATTAGCTGCAGAAGAGCATGCAATTTTTTTGCTGAAATTTAAAGAAAGGAGTTTTATCGACAGTTCTAAGAAAAATTAGGAGCAGACTCTTAAAATCAGATATGTTTTAGAATTTTGTCGCTCAATTATCAAGTATTTTTCATCATATATCAATAAAAATTGATTGATTGTTTTCTCTATCTTTGATGAACATGCTTACAAGAATAGGTACCTCAATATATATAAGGTAGGTAAATGATTTATCTGCTACAATTCATCGATTAATTTAACGCAGATTAAAATATGCCTGCAGGGTAAAACAAATCAAATACATTTGAATAAACCCAAATGAAGTTATTATATGCACTAAATTATCACTTTATCTGAGAGAAATAATTCATTTAACTGCTTTGGTTATCTATGTTTATTAGGTGACATGTTCATTTTATTTTTAGTGGATCCTTCAGATATCAACAATTTGTGTTTCTGCTACAGATAAACGATTCATGAACTATACTTTTATGTGTGGTTGAAACACAAGTTAGCAATGATTATACAGGGATATCCACCGGGACCGTCCGTTAAAAACTTTTTGAGTTCCAATTACAATATCAAGCAGAAATTTCATACGCGGCTATAACTAGCGAATTCCAATTGGCGTGAAATATTTTCGAAGTGATACAATTTTCGGTTATACCGGAAGTGGGTCATCACTTTGTTATTTCAAATAGCAATCTACCTTTTTTATTATACATCTAGAACCGACATTTGAGCAAGTCATAAAATACCCAAGTTGTTGACACTTATCTATCAAAACTTTTGACAGATTTAATTATTTTTGTTATAAACTCGATTTTTGAGGAACATTTAGGAAAATTGAAGCTCGTAGATCTTTTGCACTAGTCACAACTTTTGCTTGGGTGGATAGAAGAAGGATCAAGGAATTTTTTAAGCAGTCTACACATGTCAAATATTTATTGATATCAAGGAATTGGTATTAAAAATGCATCATGAGTATAAACCAGAAGACTGGCGTCTTTCCATCGATTCGTCCAAAAGTAGTCTCGAGGAGGTTTTGCTTTATGTCACAAACTCAAAAATCAGTCCCCCGATTTCCATCAGCACAACAACGAAAGAAAATTACGAATCATTGAAAACAATCCTTCATTTGGTGAAATATGAAGACCATCGTTGGAAGATTTGTGCAGATTTGAAGGTGATAACTCTTTTGAGAGGAATGCAGACGGGATATACGAAAAACATGTGTTTTATATGTTTATGGGATACTCGATATGCCGGAGACCAATATGCCAATAAAAGCTGGCCTATGAGACAAGGGTTCAGATTGCGTCGAGAAAACGTCGTTGAAATTCCACTTGTGCCAATCGAAAAAGTGTTGCTTCCACCTCTGCATATCAAGCTTGGGATTGTTAAAAATTTCATCAAGGCCCTAGATCCTGAAGGCAATGCATTCAATGAATTGAAGCGAAGTTTCCCAAGATTGAGTGTATTGAAAATAAAAGAAGGTTTGTGTGAAACTATATACGTACCAATCAACCTAATTTATTCAATATTTAACACATATTTTTTCGAATTATTTTATTACAGGCATACTCAATGGACCTGATATTCGACGCTTGATGAGACACCAACAATTTAAAACAAGTTTGTCTAATTTGCAGCTCGTTGCTTGGGATTGCGTCAAAGGAGTCATCGAAAATATACATGGAATTCATCGTGACGAAAACTGGCGCATACACGTTGAAAATATGCTCGTTGCTTTCCGTAACATCGGTGTAAAAATGTCTCTGAAAATTCATTTTTTACATTACCATGCAGACAAGTTTGCCGAACAATCACCATATGAATCAGATGAGCATGGTGAACGGTTTCATCAGGTGACGGCTAGGCTTGAGCACTGGAATAGTGAAAAAAACTTGATTTTCTATTAGGAGACATTTGCTGGAATTCACAGCAAGATGAAAATGGAGAAGAAGAAGATTGAACATGAATTCACATGTTTATTTGTTGAAAATTATTGGAATTGCAATAAAAATTTGAGTTAAAATCATGATTGTGCGTTTGAATTTTTGATTTAATTATAGGAAATGTTTTTCTTTTCTTATTTTGGGATTTTAAAGCGAAATTTCCTTGATTTCTCCATTATTTAGACGAAAATTAACGAAAAAATGGCAAAGAAATGGAGTTTTTTGGGCATTTTGTTAAGAAACGGTTTTGAATGAGGTTTCTTATGTTGGTATATTCAGAAAAGTTGTTGGCTTGTTGATTACCACTGCATTCAGCGTACCCGATATAGGTTTACTAGGTATGTCTCCCGCGTGTTAGAATTTTGAACTAGCACAGTGTAATTATTGTCTTGATATCTTGAATTCCTCGAATTGAAAATTTATTCCTTGCGAATATGCAGGTATGATTTGCTTTTATTTATGGATTTGGGATGGAAACGCACAACAAGCTCCTAGAAATACCACTGAAAACTCAAGACTGATTCTGAGGTGATGAAATACATATTAATTATAATTTTTTCGATTAAAAATACCTTTAGATAATTCTGAATTAATTTTGTTTCAAACTTCATTCATTTATATGCATGATAATGCTCGGACTTATGCAGCTAGAGTAGTTACAGAATTTCTGCAAAATGCCGAAATTCATATTTTAAGATGGCCAGCCAGAAGTCCCGACCTGAATCCCATAAAACATGTTTGAGACAACATGGGGTGGCAAATTCAACAACGTAGGATACCTTGTAGAACACTCCAACAACTACAAAATCTGCTTCCTGAAATTTGGAAATCTCACTGACTCAAGGGTAAATCGAAAAATTTGTTTGAGGGGCTCCCGAGACGTATACTGGCAGTAATTAGGGCCCGGGAAGGATACCCTCGATTTTGAAAATGATTAGTTACCATTAGATGCTAGTTGATTGGTCTCTTCGTGAATGTTTGAAGATGGTAGAATTTTTTAATTTTTCATTAACTCGAAAATTGTGGATATTTTCCATCATAAACTCATCTCTTTCGAATGATATCTGCTCATTTTACACTTCTGAATGCTACCAAGCGACTCTTGGATGACCAACCGAAAAGTTTATTTAGTATTGTCGTAAAAGTAGGGTGATGCGATAATTTTTGTGGAAATTTATTGAAGAAAATAATAAAAAAAATCTAGTAATCAGAATGGCTCAAAATGACGACCTCCAACTTGAATGGATATCTCACATCTACAAAGAAGTGAGTACAGAAGCATATGATGAACCCTGTCATTTCTAATTATTTCGGCAGCCTTGTTTATCCAATCTTAAAACTGCTCGAAATTTCTCTACACATACATAGAAGTCTAACGAATTGAGATCCGGTGACCGTGGTGCAAAGCAATTCTACCTCTCATACCAATTCACCTATTTGAAAAATATTCATTCAGTCATTCAACAACTATTCATTCTTGAGATGCTCCATCATGTTGATAATACATATTCTGAATAAAATTTAGCGATTTGATTCAATTAAACAAATGTGTTCTATAGAAAATATCAAAAATAGATAAATAATGGCATTCAGTCTATTATTTGAAATATGAATGGATAAGGAGCTAATTATAATAAAAATGCCACCCTAAAACGTTGATACTAAACCTCTTTTAGAAACGTCTTTTCCTAACCGCATGTGGATTCTGCAGTGCCCATGAACGACCATTATTGAAATTATTTATACCATCCCTTGAGAAGCATGATTAATCATACCATAAAATGTTGGAAATGAAATCTGAACGTCGAACATGTTTCTGCAGAATCCAGCGGCAAAATGTAAATCGTTGCTGCTCGTCCCCTGCATTCAATCCTGTACTCCATGACAGTTCGGGATATTTGCAACTGATTTTCCATGTGCCGAATACTTATTGACAGATTTCTTCAACACAGTCTGTAATGTTCTACTAATTTTGTATGTTAACTTGACGAGGTCGTCATGTTTTGGTTCATATTTTCCCGTTTCTCTGAGTCTTCTAAATACCAAAGTAAAAACTGTACGAACAGGAGAATGACTTTGAGGAAATCTTCGATAGTAATCTCTTTCTGCTTCTCGTGCATTTCTATAGCAAATACCATAAACATAATAAAAAACAAGTAATGTGTTTTTAGGAATTTCACTTAAAAATTGTGATTCGTAACGCGTTTTACTACACCGTAGCTTCTTCAGACGAATGAATGTTGAGAAATTATGACAACTGTATAAAAATGAAAATGGGAATATAAATATAAATGTTCTTAAGTAATTAAAAGCTTATTGGGTTGCTCCTTCTTAAGTGGTTATTGATGACAGGTATATCCAATAAAATTATGGAATAGATTGCTCCTATAGCAAATACCATAAACATAATAAAAAACAAGTAATGTGTTTTAGGATTTCACTTAAAAATTGTGATTCGTAACGCGTTTTACTACACCGTAGCTTCTTCAGACGAATGATGTTGAGAAATTATGACAACTGTATAAAAATGAAAATGGGAATATAAATATAAATGTTCTTAAGTAATTAAAAGCTTATTGGGTTGCTCCTTCTTAAGTGGTTATTGATGACAGGTATATCCAATAAAATTATGGAATAGATTGCTCCCTGAAGAGATTCAATAGAGGTGAAGGGCTTAAATCGATCTGTTCATTGATGAGTCTACCTGAGTGTTTGTGTTTGTTGATTTATTATTTTTATCTGATTTGGTTTTATTATTTTTTATATATTTTCCTAAGATATTATTAGTTTGGAAAGCTATGTTGAAATTATTGCTACTAAAGAATGATTTCAGTTTCTCACTCGTAATGCCAACGTAGGTTAAGGTGTTAAATTTTTGTTTCAATTAGCGACAGGGTAAACTTCATTCGATGCGATTCTACTTTGTTTTTTATTTAAAATATTATTTAATATTTTCGGTTTGTAACCATCATTTTAGCTTCTTGTTTAATCAAATTTAACTCTTTTTGAAAATTTCTGGTGATAACGGGATGTTAATCAATCTATGAATAAAACTGTTGAATGTTGACATTTTATGTTGATACGGATGACACGACGAGTTATGTATTATATTATCTGTATGTGACGGCTTATGGTAAATTGGGAAAACATGTTTTCCATTCTCATTCAAAATTATTACGTCTAAGAAATTTATTGAATTATTGCTTTCTATTTCGGTTGTGAATTCAATTTTTGGATGTAATGAATCTATATGATTTTCGAAAATTTTACTGTCTATTTCTGTGAAACAAATAATGGTATCGTCTACATAGCGATACCAGTATAAACAATATTTACTAAGTATATGATTATGCATTAATTTCTCTAAATAATTCATGAATATTTCTGATAACAAAGGACATAACGGATTGCCCATAATCAAGCCGTCGTCACTAGTATAATACACACCACAAAAATAATTGCATCACCTGGTATTCTGAATTCCACAATGGATTAAGCAGCTCGATCGCAGTTTCTTTGTCAACATACGTTTTTGAACATATGAGGGGACAAAAATCCTATGTAGTAACATTTGTTTCCATATGTTCTCAAACACGTCTGAAACAAGAATGAGTTTATTTGACTAATCAGTATTCATTAAATTTCTCTTCAGTTTTCACGCTAAATTAATGCAAGTTTTCTGTGTTTCTTGTTGATTTTCGAATCTTTGAATTTATTGTAATGGCTGCTGAACGTCCTGGACGCCATTTGAGTGATCATGAAGTGGTAAGAACAACGTTACGTGGCTAACTTGTTGAATGTTAACCAGAGCACCATTTCAAGAGCAATCAATCGGTACCACGAAACAGGGAAATATGGAAGAAGGGACGGACAGGGAAGAAATCGGATAACAACACCAGTTGATGATCCTTGGCTTCCTTCAACTGCACTAAGAGTTCGGCACTGTACGGCTAGAATGCTACAAAATGAACTTGCAGTTTCTAGAAATGTGCATATTTTATTCAAACTGTTAGACACAGGCTCAGACAAGACGATATCAGACCAAGGGTGGCTTCTACCGGCCCGCGTCTCACCAGACAGCATCGAACATGCAAATTGGGGTGTTCCAGAATGGTCGAATGTTCTTTTTTCCGACGAGTCCAGGTTCTATCTAGTATCAAATGATAGACGCATACCTATATACACACGACCTGGGGAACGGTACCAACAATGAACTATCCGGGAAACCGAAAACTTCGGAGGGGGCTCAGTAATGGTGTGGGGAGGCATTTCGTTCTATGGTCGAACTGGGTTAGTCCTAGTGAATACTGGAAGAATGACAGCGGCCAGATACATCGCAGATATCCTTCAACCCCATGTTGTACCATTTGGCCAATTGATTGGCAAAAACTTCATTTATATGCATGATAATGTTCGGCCTCATGCAGCTATAGTAGTTACACATTTTCTGCAAAATGCCGAAATTGATATTTGAAGATGGCCAGCCAGACGTCCCGACCTGAATCCCATAGAACATGTTTGGGACAACATGGGGTGGCAAATTCTGTAAGGCAGGATGCCTTGTAGAACACTCCAGCAACTAGAAAATCTGGTTCCTGGAATTTGGAACTCAGTTACTCAAGAATACATCCAAAATTTGTGTGAGGGGCTCCTGGCAGATATACTGGCAGTAATTAGGACCCGGGGAGGAAACCCTCGATTTTGAAAATGATTAGTAACCATTCGATGCTAGTTGATTGGTCTCTTCGCGAATGTTTGAAGATGGTAGAATTTTTTAATTTTTCGTCAACTCGAAAATTGTTGATATTTTCCATCATAAACTCATCTCTTTCGAATGATATCTTCTTATTCTACACTTCTGAAAGTTGCCAAGCGACTCTTGAATGACCAACCTAAAAGTTTATATAGTATTGTCGTAAAAGTAGGGAAGTAGGGTGATGCGATAATTTTTGTGGGGGGTGTATTTTTTATTGAAATGGAAATAGTTTTGATTTAATCAAATTTGTAATAATGAAAGAATATCTGATTTAATGATCGTATTGACATGATTCTTTTCTAATAATTCTTTAACTAAGTAGTACGTATCTTTCGGAGGAATGTTGGGAAATAGATTTTTAACGTCGAAAGAAATGAGTTTGGAATTAGGTGGTATAATGGTATGTTTGATATTGGCAATTAGTTCGTATGAATTTTTGACCGAAAATTCAGATTTAAAATTGCAATGTTTTATTAGCAAGTCGTTAAGGAATTTTGAAAGTTTGAAAGAAGGTGCCGTTACATAAGAAACAACAGGTCTAATAGGGTAATTAGATTTATGAAGTTTTATCAACGAATATGATTCGGGGGATTGTGGATTGGAGTTAATGAATTTATATTTTTCGTGGTTTGTAATTACTGATTTTGCTGTCGAAACTACGTTTTTAACCTCTTTCTGAAATTTAGCGGTAGGATCTTTAGTCGATGTTATAGAGTTTCCGGCTGTTAAGAATTCTTCAGTTTTTGAAATATAATCTGTTTTACTAATCGCGATGACGGTGCTACCTTTTTCAGCTTAAGTGAATACTAAATCGTTCTTGGTACTATTTTCACGAATTGTTTTCATTATTTTATAATCGGAATTGCAATCAGGTGATTTTTGCAGGTTGATGTTTGGCTAAAATATTATCTTTGGAGTTTTTGAGAATGATTTCGGAGTCTATACCTAACTGGTCAAAATTAATCTTAGTATGTGTTGGATGTGAATCATGTTTGAATCTTTCATCTAATAGATCTTTTTGTGGTTATGTAAAATCGGTATCAGTTAAGTTACTGAATCTATCAAAAAATTTAACTTTTTTGTTGTTGCTGAAACTTTTAATGAATTAAAATTTTGACATCGTATCTGGATTCAGAGTCTAAAATATCAATCTCAACAGGGTGCAATATAAACAATAATTCTGTATGGATTTCCTTCAAATATATGTTGGCAACGTCCTTCCTGTTGTACTGGATCTTCATATCCTCTTTCATCCATATGCGTTGACCTTTCTCGATTGCTCTTCTTGCTGGTCCACTGTTGTTATGTGTCCTCATCTGTATGTAATTGGGAGTCAATCTGTTCTTTAAGCATATTGAGTAGAACCATATATTCTGAGTATGAACATCTTAGTAGTATTTTGAAATACCACAAATCCAAAAAGCCGGTATCAGCTTTCTTCAACATTTGGATGTGGGATGTTTTTACTTGGTTAAATTCCATTATCAATAATAAAAAGTGTGATGTGTTTTTAGGAATTTCACTTAATAATTGTGATTCGTAATGGATCTCACTATACCGGTACACACATTACTTCTTTTTATTGTTGATAATGGAATTCTACCAAGTAAAAGCCTCCCAAATTCAAACCATAAACATGGATCATATCTGCATATTCTTCATTACTGAAGGGAAAAATTTTCAATTATGGGAATTTGAGGTTTTAAAACCATAAACATCTATCGAAAAAAATATTTTGACATTTGTCTATCAGAAGTAATTCAAAATTCCTAATAATCATTTAATTATGGTTACGAATGTCACCTTTTATACAACAAGACATGTAGTACAGAATCGTTCTCGTATGATGAAAATTATGATTTCTAGATCCGTGAAAATCAAATTTTTGAAACTGTATATTTCTGAATTTGTTCATATCAGGACCGTCCTGTTCTTTCTTAGTTAGCTTCAGGAATCACCCCTCAAAGTTTATCATAAAGTTTGGGGGACACCCTGTATGCGTTACTAATTGAAATTTTACTTTGCTACTTTTCAGAAGTCGTGGATGTATTGGGTATTTTACTTCTCGTGAAAGCTGTGGTAGAATGAAAATTTGAAGAGTAAACCAGGTTTTAGTACGTCTCTTAGTAGATTGACCTGTCCTCTGGTGGTTCCTCGGCGACGAATGTATAGGCGGAAGTGAAATTATAAATATTTCCGATGAATTTGCTGCAGAAAAGACTCGTATAGGTCCCAGAAGATTTCTGTGGTATGAGAGAACTACACAGACGGCAGGAACTGAAAGGGAAGGAAGAACAATAATCGGGGAAAATGCTAGGTCTCACACAAGGGAAAAAATTCGACAATTTCTAAAGAAGATTATAAAACCTCTCTGTCCAATTTAACTGGGTACTGCCTACTGAGATGCTCTCAGCAAAAAGAGCAAGATAAAAATCTAAGTGTGCAATAAGATCGACGAAACCGTGCATCGGATAATCTGCAGATATCTACAAGAGAACAAAATATACTGGGAAACAATTAAAACACAGTTATGAAGAATCAAAGCACTATAGTAGCAGTTTGGACCTAGAGCGGACTTCTTTCAATGTAATGATTGAAAAACCCGGGAACCAACTCCTCATCGATGATTATTTGGCAATTAACAAATTATTGAATAAGATTCCTTGATGGACTAATAACAGCTCTCTATTCTTTTTTCGCGTTCATTTTCACATGTTATAAATAAATTAAAATTAACTATCAAGGTTTTCCTTGAACAGAAAGGATTATATTCTTCATCCCAACTAACCGATGAACGTTGAATTTTCTAAAGTATCTTCCACTACACATGTTGCATTGATATCAATTATTATTTCATTGACGAAAATCGACTAAAATTAGTTATCAAAACCGATTAATTTGATGATGCTTAATTCTCTATTTCAATCTATCTGACAATGTTAAGTAATCTATGAACCGAATGGAGCCATTTTATGTTCAGCAGAGTAAAATAGATGATTATACATTATTTTTATTGATGTGTTCCATTCCCCATTGTGAACTGAATATTCAGATGAACTGAATTAATCACTTTTATACAGCAATTAAATTGACCAGAAATAACAGTGAAACATACTGCTACATTTTCACTATCATTTATTTGTGGTCGACAAGATACAATTACAAGATGTGATTAAACAATGCGGTGAATTTATTTATTAAAAACAACTCTTTCAAACTACAGTACTTAACCTAACCCACGAAATAACTTTCAGGTCTTTTTACCCTTGGAAAGAGCCTGAAGTCTCATGCTACGAAATCTAGTGAGTCGAACGTTCAACGGAGAAAAACTGGTTAATCAGAAGCGACTTGTGTATTGTTGTCATAAAAAAATATAAATCCGTTTTCAGATCCGTTTTTCCGCATCTCGTTCTGAAACACAGTTACAGTTGTTCCCTTGGAACAAACTCTGATCGCTCTACTCCTTAATAATTTCATAATAATGACCATGACATTGATGTTAAACTTGGACTAACGCTGTTAATTCAATAAACTTTAAAATTATTGTTAAGAGGAAAAATGTTGTTAGTTATGAATAGTCAAAAATAATAATACAAATAAACAATGATTTCTACTAAAATATATTAATAAATGCTACTAGGTAGTATTCATTCGCTCTTGGCAAAGATACTGTGCATCGAAACGCGTCGAGCATTTATTAATATCTTCTAGTAGAAATCATCGTTTACTTGTATTTGAAAATGGATTTCTATCAAGTGAAAGCAGTAGTCAATGTGCTCTCAAAGAGTGAACATCTGTTTATTCAGTGAGAAATAATTTGAAACAAATTAATCTAGTTCGCCAAAATCAAGTTGAAAATTAAAAAGAAAGAGAAACAAGTGAAACACCGAAATATCAACATTTACTTTGAACAATAAGAATTGAACATGCCTGGTGCCAATGATGAAGACGAAGAAATGGATTTTCGAATACCTTCAAAGAGTAGAAGACGCAAAACCAGACTATCAAAGAGAAATATCAACAAAATATTAGGAACAACAACAGGTGAATCTGCTTCTGAAAATGATACCAAACAGAAGAAGAAAATATCTAGACAACACTCAAACAATCAAGAATCAACAAAAAAAAACAAAACTGATAAGAAACATACAAATCAACAAAGAACACTGATGGAGATCAGCTGTTCCAACAGACTCCCACAACTTCTTTGAAAGTCACCACAAAGTACACAAACAAAAGTATGTCCTTTATATTCAGGAAATACAAGCACCTGTTTTACTTTACTACTATTAATCCAAACTGCTCAAGAATTGAAATGGATGTTTGGGAGACTCTTTTCCGTGGGTCCACTGACTGCATCATCAAAACTAAGATAGGTGTTTTGTTAAAGACTGATAATGTGAAGGAAACTATTGAAAACCTCTCAAAAAACTTAAGGACCATAAAGTAATAAACTCACTCAAGGAAACATCCTCAACCCCAGAAAAACCCAGGGAGAAGCCAGAAGCTACGTTTTCCGTGATTATAGGCCAGGTAGAACACAAAATGATGGGAAAATACTGAGTGGTCACCTCACTAACAATAATTTGGAACATCGTTTCTGTGAACGTATAATCTCAAGAGCAACTTCAGCAGAATTATTACATCATGGATTCTTCTACAAAAACTGTCACTACCCAGTCTATCCCAGCACTGCACCTCCAGCGGTACCTGTTGCCTGCAGCATTCACACACGCCACAGATAAATGCCAATCAATTTACAAATGCAGCAAATGCTTTAGTAATCACCCAGTGAGCAAATGCACATCTACTCTCCAGCCAAAATGCCTATTCTGCCGTTCAGAGGAGCATCAGACATGGTCTTTCAAGTGCCTTCACAAGAAATCTGAAAACCTACTGGCCAAACTGAAAGAATCAAGAATCCACTCCCCAGTCACAAAACACGAATTGATAGTAAACATATACACCAATGCTCTGAATAACGAAAAACACTTCAACTCAAATAGAGACGAATTGATCAAAAAACTCCTTATCAGATTCATATCCAACTTCAAAATCGACAGCCAGGTGCTATTTTCTGCTAATCGCATGTACATACTCATCTTCGATCTTGAGGATCCTGATGCTGTTTCTCCTACAGAACCCACTGATGACATCCACAACAAACAAGTCATTCAAAATGTCACTTAAAATCCTGTATGCAAATATAAATAGCTACAACAGACGAAAACCACTGGTCAACTATATGATAAAACGTGAAAATATAAACTGCGCACTTTTCGTTGAAACCAAAACCAAGGAAAATTCGAATATGACATACAGAGATTGGGACACCATTCACCTTGTAGGAAACATTACAAATACAAATGTAAGATAGGGTAGTCTAGTCTTACTCATCCATTAGTCCACAGGACCAAATCTAATGCACCTGGAATAAGCAATCCCTTAAATGAAACCCTCCACTTCACAATGCCGTTCCAAAACGATAAATTACATATCTTCTATTGTTTGGTTACCACTTCCATCAATTTTTTATTTCATTTTTCTTCAATTTTATAGTTTTTATTTTTTTATGAATAATTGGAAATTTTATTATTCAGTATATTTTCTTTTATTTTTCAACCACTTGCACATGTCGCGGCCGGTTCTCAAATCAAACTTTTGGCTTAATTTCATATATTTGTTTAAAAATATCTTTTTTCAAAATTTAGACTTACCTACTTCCTTTCTACCTTCCTTTCTTACACCTTGGCAACACTGCTCAACATCAAGGGAGCACAGAAACTGCATACAACACAACACAAAAAGAAAGAATATGCACGCAAGAAGATGAACCACATTTTCTTAAAATTTTCTTTACATTACGAAATAAAATTAATATTTCACAATTTAAAACGTATCCGGTGTATGAGTGAAAGTGCCGAATCGTGGAAAATTCTTTTACAAGACAACGAAAAACTGTCATTGCTTTCCTTTTTTTGTTGCTCTCTCTTTTCCTGTACACCCAATTGGTAAATCTTTTCTCTTACTTATCTCATCGTATCATATATTTTCGATCATATTGTTGCGAGTATCTTGGCGAAAGAAAGAAGCAGGGTTTCCGCATGAAATAGGCAAATTGTAACAGCTTCTCCTAATAAAAAACAGTCCACTAAATCGTTAAGTAAACATCTATCTTACATAGAAGAAACGATTTTCACCAAGGAATCCCTCTACAAGTACTCTATAATTATAGGGGCTTTAACTTGAACAACCAGAAGAAAAAGCAATGAACAACTTTCCTTAACAACACCAATTTCACAAGAATCGAAACACCTCCCACATTTCTTATGAACTATAATCCAGACAGCACCCCAGATATTTTACTCTGCACAAAAGACATCCAGCAAAACATCTCTAAAATACAGCTAACGCCAGATCTGGAATCTGATCACCTGGCAATAAAAATAACTTTTGACTTAATGAAAGCACCCTCTCAAGGAAAAATACCAAAGAAATACGGTTTCAATAGATGCAACATGAAGGAAGTCAATGAAATACTTCTAGAATTCACTAGGAACATCCGAGACATAGATGAGAACATGATAACCTCATTCCATCAGCTCTTTAGTGAAGCAATAATATCTAACTCACCTATTATATGCATTGATTTCTCACACAAAACCTCCCATCATTTATCATCGCACAAATCAAGAGAAAACGCAAGATTTACAGAGAATATAAAACTCACCAAGGTCCTGGTATAAAAGGGTCAATTAACGAAAGCAACAAGAATATTCCGAATATGATACAAGAATTCAAATCACATTCTTGGATCGAAGCTTGTGAGAGGATAAACGAACAAAAAGGAAAAACTACTGTCGGGAAATCGCAAAACACCAATCACAACATACCGTCTATATCTGAGAACGGCTAAACTCATGACACAATCGAACCAAAACTAGAGATTTTTTCTAAACACTTTAAGGAAGTCTACAAAATAGAAGAAAACACGAACTTCAACCAAAATCAATTTGACGAAGTGAAGGGGTGAAAACAAGAATTTGCACAACAAGAAATAGACAGGGAAGACTACAAGATCGAAAAGAATATTATAACATCATTAACAAGGGAAAAAACACCACTCCTGAACATAACATCACAAAGAATATAATAAGGACCCAAATGTAAATTCTTTTATCAAAAGAATATATGAATATTGCTTGAAAAACAGCTTTTTTCCAACAGAGTGGAAACATGGCACCATAATTATGATTTCAAAGAAGAATACTGATTTTTGTTCCAGAAATAGTAGTTTCACAATTCAACCTCAAATCATTCTGACCAATAATATTCAAGCCACCAAACTGATAGGAGGAAAGATTGCTGCTCTTTTCCTAGATATTAATAAAGCATTCGACAGCATATGGCATGCCGGATTGCTATTCAAACTCTACTCCCTGGACTGTCCTTTAAACCTGGTAAAAATATTGGTAGCATGCTGGAAAAGAAAAACGAGTACCATCTATCAAAATATCACACAACTACTCTCCACAATTTTCTCCTCAACAAGGACTACCACAGGGTTCACCTCTATCTTCGACCATATATAATATATATTGCTCAGATATCTACAACAGGAATGCAGCCAGATTTAATGGAAAACAGTATATATTACTATATGGGGACGATACGCCTATCATAAGCCACGCATCAAATCTACCAAAAACAATAGGAGAACTACAATCCCAAACTGCAAAAATCTCCAAATGGTTCAACTAATGGCGCCTGAGACCTAATCCTACTAAAAGCAAGTTAGTTATCTTCAACCACAAAGTACAACACAACTTCCCCCCGCTCTCCTTATACAACCATTCTATCACACCAGAAAATAGCGAAAAATATTTAGACATAATAGTAGACAGCAAACTCAACTTCAATCGCGACACATCGACAACCAAAAAATCCATAATAAACCG
This sequence comes from Cryptolaemus montrouzieri, assembly GCA_013387265.2. NCBI lineage: Eukaryota > Metazoa > Arthropoda > Insecta > Coleoptera > Coccinellidae > Cryptolaemus > Cryptolaemus montrouzieri. Next base: position 38,200,482 of record JABFTP020000103.1, read on the forward strand.
AGCCAGCCACTTCCGTAAACTCACTTACAAACAAAGAGGAATATCAAGAACAACTGGCAGTCGGATATACAAAATTATATGCAGACAAATCATCGAGTATGGCAGTGTTCTTTTGCTAAATAACAGAAACCCAGCCATGCATAAAAACAAAACTGCCGAAACAACAGCACTTAGAAGAATAACCAAAATCAGCCACCCTTCAAACCCCCCACAATCCCTCCAACATCCTCCTATACAAAAAGACCTCCATCAAGCCAATCCAGGAAAGACTCCAAGATTTGAAAGTAAAATTTGCTAAACGAGAAGTTAACATCAACCTGCTGCAACCTACTGCATCCAACGAGACAACCGGAGACAGCGTCTCAAGCTCCCAGTAAACACTCTGTGGGAGATTATCTCCAGCACCCCACCGCCATAAACCAATATCAACTCTGGTTATTTCTTTCTTCAATTAAATATAATGTATTTCACAAAATTTTCAGCTTATTAGACTGAATGACTTAGGTCGACGACCTTTTGTAAAATAAGTTGTATTTATTTTGCAATAAAGAACATCTATTATTTATTATCGTGGACTTATGCACTATCTCAGCTGTTAGCTGGATATAATTTACCTTTCCCAGATTTAGCAATCAAAGGGAATAGGCTCGATTACAATATTTTCTGGTGGATAATGTTGCACACTTGATTATGCCTGTGAAGATACTCCGTATTGGCCAGTTGTTCGCATCCGGACGTAATATGCTGTATAGTCTCCGATCTTATATGACATTTTCTGCACTTATCTGTTTGTAATGTTCCGTCCTTCATTATAATTTTTTTATAATTGTTTGTAGCGATCACTTGGTCTTGGATAGCCATAAGGAATCTCTCTGTTTCTGCGAATAATTCTCCTTTCATCAACCATTTGTTGGAAGCTTCTTTGTCGATGTGTGGTTGATTAATCTCATGGTGATGTCGTCCATGCAATTCCTTTCTTGACCATTGCTCTTGTTTTTCAGTATCTGATAGGAACGGTAGATTCAGCAGGTCATCTCTGGTAGCAAGATTTAGTGGTGTATATCCCCTATCAACCAACGATACCACTCTATGAAGGTCAGAAGTGAAAGTTTTTGCAGAGAAGAATTCTCTGAGATTTTGTATCTGTTCGGTGTGTAAATTGACAACATCTATTAATCCGCGTCCTCCTTCTTTCCGCTTTAAAGTTGTTCGTATCACAGACGATTTTGGATGATGATTGTTTTACTTTGTCAGCATCGTTCGGGTCTGCCTTTGAATATCATCCAGTTCTGTCTTAGTCCATCTGATTATTCCAAATGAGTAAAGCAACACTGGAATGGCGTAGGTGTTAATTGCCTTGACTAGATTCCCCGAGTTCAACATCGATTTCAGCACAGACTTCAGACGCTGATTGTATTCTGAACGAATCTTCTCCTTTGATTGTTTTTGGTCTAGCAATCTGGCTTGTTGGTATCCCAGATATTTGTATGTTTCGCCATCTCTCATGCACTGTATAATATCACCGTTTGGAAGTTGTGTTTCAGCATCTATGACTTTCCCTCTTGAATGTTCAGGGTCTTACATTTTTCAATCCCGAATTTCATATAAATATCTATTATTATTATTATTATTATTCAAGTAAAAGCCTCGCCAATTGAAAAAAATTATTTTCAACTGATTATGGATACATAAAAGTTCATTATTAACAAAATGTATTCTTTTTGTAGGAAGCTTTCAACAATATCGAACCAATTGCTTATAAAAATTTTGAAACAAGAATTTTCGCCTCTGAGCGATATAAAACCCGCAATAGATAGCAAAACCAATACAAAAAAAATTTTAACAACATTTTTCTGATTCTTAATATTTTGTTTACTTCAGAAGATTTATAATTAGTAGGATAAACAACATTTGTATAATTTGATTGGGGAGGTCCTTACTTGATTATAATTGATATTATCTTTCAAATAAAACAATTATGTTCAAATTTTCACTATATTGACAAACTTATGAAGCGTTTCACCACAATATGGCTTCTTCTTCTTCTTGGTAAAACCAGGTACTTAACTAAATAGGAGGTAAATTCATACAGGGTTGCTTCTTTCGACAACTGAAAAGATTAAGTAATGGTAAAGAGTTTTAGTTGAATAAACTTCTGAAATTTTAATTTGATTTAGGAGGTCGTTACTTGATGAAAATCGATATACATATTTTCAATGAAATAAAACTAAAGTATTTAGATTTTCACTATATTAACAAAACTATAACCGGTTTCACCACACTGTGGCTTCATCAGATAGATACAAACTAATGAACAGAGTTATACCTTATATATTAGTCTTATTTCCTACTTAGCATTACAATAGGTACAAGAGGTATGTTGGAAAACCCATCGGAGTTGCTTACTTTATGAATTGAAAAGATTGAGTAAAGGAGAAGGATAATTGACTATTAAGTAACCTACCTGAATTCTTTTCTTTGTTGATCTCTAAAATTTCCAATAGATTTAGTTTTTGTCTGTTATTTTCATTTTGTAAAATTTTGAAATTATCATTAAACTTATGGTTTTCTTCGAGTAAGCAAATCCAAGAAGTCTTTCCAAATATAAAAGTTCAATATAGCATTCCGAACTGATAATTCTTTAGGCCGACATATCAAAAACTGCAAATCTAAAATTGATAAAAGTAATAAATCCGGTGTTTATAAACTGTCTTGCTGGGATTGTAATAAAATTTATATTGGTAGAACTTTCAGAAATCTCAGAGTTAGATTATCCGAGCACAAACGTAGTTTTAATTATTATAAATCAGATTCCCATTATTCTAATCACTTAATCGAAGAAAACCATAACTTTAATGATAATTTCAAAATTTTACACAATGAAAATAAGAGACAGAAACTCAATCTATTGGAAATTTTAGAGATCAATAAAGAAAAGAAGTCAGGTAGGTAACTTAATAGTCAATTAGTTCAAAATCCTTCTCCTTTACTCAATCTTTTCAATTCATAAAGTAAGCAACTCCAATGGGTTTTCCAACATACCTCTTGTACCTATTGTAATATGAAGTAGGAAATAAGACTAATATATAAGGAATAACTCTGTTCATTAGTTTGTATCTATCTGATGAAGCCACAGTGTGGTGAAACCGATCATAGTTTTGTTAATATAGTGAAAATCTAAATACTTTAGTTTTATTTCATTGAAAATTCTGGAATTTTTCTGTTTATTGATTTCCAATGCTTGCCATAGGTTCAGTATCAATCTATTATTTTCATTATGTAAAATGTCAAAATTATTATGGAAAATATTGTTTTCTTCACAGAAGAAGCAACCCTCTTTGGATTTTTCTCATATTTAGCTAAGTACCTCGTTCCACCCTGTACCATATAAGACACAACATTCTTTTGAATACACTTTTCATGTGAAGATACCACAATGTGGTGAAACACGTCATAAATTCGTCAATATTGTGAAAACTAACCTAACCTAACATCACACTTTTATAATGTAATTTGTTGAAGTACATATAAGGGAAGCTCCAAGAAGTCAAGTATTCTTAGAGCAATTATTTAAAAAACATTTCTGATCTATAATGAAAACAGAGATCCAAAACAAAATTGGTCTGAGTTTTTGAAAATTAAAAAAAATACAATTAAACTTTATTCAAATTTTCCGGTGCCACCACAGATCATTCGAATTGTTATATTAACCTTCCGTACTCACTTTGGCTGTGCGGAACCCTAATTTCAAAGTTAAATCAAAATATAAATAATGAAAATTACAGAACTTTTTCATCGGAGATTGCTTCCTCTTTAAAAATCTTGTTAGGTAATTTCTCATTTATTAATAGTTTCTGAGGTATTTTCGAAAGAACATAATCTTGATTCGTTAATAACTTTCGCAATTTTTGTCAGCTTATGAAACATCGATATGTATTTTTCCATACATCATTCCGAATACAATAAGAGATCGCTTATATTTTTATGAGCTGTATCAAGAATAAACACCGATTTGAAGATATTTAACATAGATGTTGGTCAAGGGTTACACCAACATAAGAAAAAATACATTTGTGTCCAGAATATCAAATTGAAAAGGTCATTACTTTTTGATAATAATATATTTTGCAATACCCTAGTTTGATTTCTTTTCCTTTGAAAAATTATTTATCATGTCATGTGCCATTCCATGCATAATCTTGATAGTGTTTTTAATGATGCTAAAACCATTTGATATTCAATCCTCGAGTATGTCATCGAGGAAACCTCTCACATTATTGTTATACATGAGCATATTAACCTTTCTTCCAATGCAAATCAGATATGTGTGTTATTTAATTTTCAAAAAATATTATATTCTCAGATAATTAGTTAAAGATAATAATAATGAACTCATTCATGACTTACCGTTTCTGTATCCTCCATCGTTCACACGAATGAAAATTAATTATTCAATTTAATATACTTTTCAACAAGATCAAACAGCGAAATTTTGCGTGTTCTGCACATGAACTCCGAACCCACCAGTTACCGGCGAATCGGAGGAGGCACTGATACTGTACTGATATAGCAGACAAGAAGAGGCTGAAAGAGCGAATAGTAAAATTGACAAAATGCGCTTGTGTTGTTTCGAACTTTGAGAATGCGTGAAAAAGAGACCTAATGAGGGTAAAAATCCTAATCAAGACATCGAAAGGAGCCACGTCTCTTTTATTAGAACCGCACATCGAATTTTTATTAGTCCAGATATTACTTTTTGAATCATTTTATCTGGTCAAGTAATATTTATTACAATATGTACAAAAGATTATTAATATAGTGAACAACACCAGCTCACATAGCATGTTATAACGCTTTGTCAAATCACGGCATTAATCATGATCGGCTGCCCCTACGATCTCCTGATCTTAATCCTATCGATGAGGCCTTTAACTTGCGATTAGCTCTTCGTGGTAAAAATACGTTCATTAAGTGCTCAAATTATGCAAGAAAGTATAGGCGTTCTTCTTAGCAACATGCCTGAAGCGTTTATTAATTGTAATGGATAGGAATAAATATATATTATTATATATTATAGTGCACTGTCATAATTTATTCATAACTTAAATAAACTTTTTATTTATTTCTCTCTCACCTTTCATTTATTTGAATAACTTGATCGAAAAGGCAAAAGTTAACTATTATGCTCAAAAAACAAAAGAAAATAGTAACAATAATTAGTGGACTAATGCCTTCCGAGTAAAAAGAATCCCATGTTAACTGCATATTCAAATCCGATGACAGTAAGTTGATGACAAATTATCGCCCTATCTTGCTTATTAGTAATTTCGCTAAAATTTTTGAAAAAGCTTTGAAAATCAGGTTGTGAATTTCTCGAAAAGTTTCTTTCGCTCAGCTCTGGACAGTTCGGATTTCGCGAGGGTTTCGCAAACTAGGTAGCCATAGAAGAGCTGAACGAAAACATAATTTTTTCTGTAAACAACAATAAAAAATGCTTAGCTGTTTTTCTAGATTAAGCGAAAGCTTTTGATAGTGGTGACCATGACATATTGTTGGAAAGGCTTGAGAATATGGGTATAAGAGGTAAAACTCTGAGACTTTTCAAATACTATCTTACGGGGAGAAAACAAAGCGTTAAAATAAATGGAATCATAAGTGATCATCTCACGGTAAATATGGGTGTTCCCCAAGGAACAGTTTTGGATCAATATTATTTTAATTTCTTTATTTATTTATTTACTGAATCAGGAACTCCAACAGAAAAATTCCAATTACAGGGTTCTCCAAAAACAATTTGAGATAATTATAAATAAAGCTCGACAGATATTCTATCAATATTGACTAACTGATGAAAAACAGAAAAACCATTCTCGATTCAAATGATACAAGAAAAAAAATCCAATTCATATAGAAGCAAAGTTGTCGATTGTAGCTTCTTTTCATGAATTATATTGGTTTGCTAGATATAGAATCAACTTTTTCTTGAAATAAACCAAGCTCATAATAAACAAATCGAAATTCTTCAAGTGGTAATTATAGAAACGTATTACTCTTAAAACGACAGAATTGTAGTATAGAGCAATTCGGGCTTTAGGTACGTAAAATAAGGTGTCAAGACGATTATGATACTGAGGAATATCAAAAGTGAGGAAATTAATCAAAGGGTAGTTGTCATAATTATTCAAAATTCGGTACAAAAAAACACCATCAAATAGAGCACGTCTACCCTCCAAGCTTAAGACACGATATCGGCACAAGCTTACTTTATAATCGCTTTGCAGCAAATTGCGATTAAATCTGAACTTCAACTTTTAAAAAACTTTCTCTGTACTCTCCCAATTCTCTCAATATGTACGTGGTAAAAGTGAGACCAGATAGGTGTAGCATACTCCAAATTTGACCTGACTAGGGCAAAGTATAGTGTTTTCAATGACTGAATATTCTTCAAGTTCTTAGTAATTCTAAGTATAAAACCAAGCATTTTAAAACCTCTCGATACTATGCAATCCACATGAAGTACATATGAAAGTTTTGACATCTAAGGCAATACCCAAGTACTCAACCTGTTCAACCCTAGTCAACCCTAGATTATTGAGAGAAAAGGAGGTATGTATGATGTTGATGTTTGTTGTAAAGGTCATGTGCTGATATTTATCGTCATTTAGTTCAAAATATCGGGACTTACAGAACAAAGGAAAGAGATCTAAATCACTTTGGAACAACTGTGTATCAGCATTAGATTCAATTCGTTTGTAAATTTTCAAAACATCAGCAAAGAGTTAATGTGAAGTATTAGGAAAGTACTCAGAAATGTCATTGATATAGATGGCGAAAAGAAGGGGTCCAAGGTGAGAACCTTAAGTTACCCCGGATGTTACAAGGTGCATCTCTGAAGAGACCCCATTTATCACTACAAACTGTGGCCTATTCATCAAATATGATTGCAACCATCTCATCATTGATTCAGTCATACCAAAGTTTGATAGAATACTTAATGAAGTAGCATTGAAGCACCGTAAAGAAGATTTCTGTTACCCGATACTCGAACCCTCAACCACACAACCTCCACAGATGAAGAATTTGGCCTCCCTGAGAGGACCTCACAATCAAACTTTTTGGATATTTATCAACCAAACAACTAATTTGGGAATACCAAACTGCGACATTATATCTTATGCAGATGACACATCAATTATTTTTAATGGTGTTACATGAGAAGAAGTATATTCAGCTACGGAATTTGGTTTAGCAATTATGGGTGCTTGACTAGGAGACAGCAAGCTAACTCTAAACCCGAAAAAAACAAAGTTTCTCACTTTTACAATTTCATTAGCAACTCAACCTGTTCAAAAGAGTATACTCATTCACAAATCAGATTGTCATAAAAATTTTTCGACTGCCCTGCGATTACCAAAGAAATGAAATTTAAGTACTTAGGCATTTACATCGGCCAACATCTGAGATGGGAATCACACGTGCGGTATTAGATTGAGGGACTTAGGAGCCTATTTTATATATTCTATAATCTAAGAGACATCATTAGTTGATTAGTAGATCTTGAATTATGGGCTGACTGTGTGGAATAGTTTGTGTGGGAATGTACTGAGCCACTTGGAAATGGTTCAAAAAGCTATACTCAAAATAATTCTTAAAAACAAGATGTACAGCACGAATAAAATTTTTAGAGAGACTGAGCGTTTAGACATGAGGCAGCTCTATGTCACTCAATGCTTGTTTAGGACAATAAAACTAGACAAGACAAAGGTAAATCATGAATATATGATAAGGCATAAAGCTAAGAACTCTGTACAGTTTCCTCTTTTCAATGGAACTCATTCACAAAGCAGTTTCTTTCATTTCGGACCAAAATTCCACAACCTTCTCAATTCACATCGGTAAAATATTAACATTAAAAACAAAAATCATAAAAAGGAGATAAAAACTTTTGTGGTGGAAGATTATCCCAAATTTCATGAAATTCTTCAAAGGTAAAGATTTTATTCCTGCTGTTCGCATTTTTTTTTTAGACAAATTTTAGTTATAAAGCAGACCCTGTAAGATGGATGTTTGTTGTATTCTTGTACCTACCAATCGATGTATTCTTAATTTATTCCTTTTGGTTGATCAGTGAACATACAGGCTCCAAAGCCTAGGTTGCACTGTTCACATAATGCTTCTTAATATTTGTTAATTTGAATATTCTTTAAGTTCTTAGTAATTCTAAGTATAAAACCAAGCATTTTAAAAACTCTCGATACTATGCAATCCACATGAAGTACATATGAAAGTTTGACATCTAAGACAATACCCAAGTACTTAACCTGTTCAACCCTAGTCACATCCTGATTATTGAGAAAAAAGGAGGTATGTATGATGTTGATATTTGTTGTTAAGGTTATGTGCTGACATTTATCGACATTTAGATCAAAATATCGGGACTTACAGAACAAAGAAAAGAGATCTAAATCACTTTGGAACAACTGTGTATCAGCATTAGTTTCAATTTGTTTGTTAATTCTCAAATTATCAGCAAAGAGTTAATGTGAAGTATTAGGAAAGCACTCAGAAATGTCATAGATATAGATGGCGAAAAGAAGGGGTCCAAGGTGAGAACCTTGAGGTACCCCGGATGTTCCAAGGTGCATCTCTGAAGAGAACACATTAATCACTACAAACTGTGACCTATTCATTAAATAGGATTGCAACCATCTCGTCATTCATTCAGCCATACCAAAGTTTGATAAAATACTTAATAAAGTACCATGGTGCACCTTGTCGAATGCCTTAGCCATTTCCGTATAAATCACGCCCACCTGAACAGCATCATCAAGACTTTGGGACAAGAAATTGATATATGTGGTTAAATTCGTGAGAACTGATTTCCCTTTGAAGAAACCATGCTGATACTTTGTGATTCTAGAACTGCATAGATGAAAAAGTCGATCAAATATAATTGATTCAAATATTTTACCAAAGCGACTCAGAATGGACACCGGCCTATAGTTGTTAAATAGATTTTTCTTACCATTCTTGGAAATAGGTACAATTTTGGCTAGCTTCCATCTATCCGGAAACACTCCCAGCCGAAGAGACTTACCTAATATTATTCGAAGAGGCGTCGATAAAGATGAGCAACATGATTCAATGAATATTGGGGGAATCATATCAGAACCTGGTGTAACGAGCAGAAATCCTTTTCGTAAATTTGTATTTTGTAACCGGTATATTTTGGTTCTAGGATTTTTCTTCTTTATTCGTCTCTGAAGATTTGTTGGTAAACAAGGGCAAATAATATGTGTTAACTTCTTGGTGTTATTCTGTCATTCATTTGGGACAATTAAATTACCCACTATTATAAAAAGAAGGGGAAATAGGTTCCCAGCTGAGTCTCTCTGGGTCATTTTTGATTTGGAACTTTGTGAAGAGTGCGATTTTGGATTGTCGTTTCGCAATTTTGCGGATTTATCTCTGATCATCTCAATCAATAATCGTGAGAAACGAAGAATACCACGATTTGGTATCGTTTGCAATGTATTCTGGATTACAACCGATATTTTTGAGTTTTGATAAGCAAGTTCTCATCCATGTGATTGATTGGCCGCCGACTTTCTGAGCGGTGGGTCTTTTCTTCTTGTGGTGTATGTGTATATATATAAAAGGAAACATATCTTCTTCTTTTTTTCTAGGCCTTTATTTGGAGCCTACAGTTTAACCCCTAACAGTAACAATTACCACACTTACCATCCGAAGTTCGAACATCTGAAAGCCTAGATCCGATTTTCAACAGTAACCACCTATACAGGCATCCCCGAGCAGTATTGTTTTGGGCCTTCACCTATCTCAGGAAAAGAAGTAATTACGAAGTGAAGTGGGCGAAAACCCTACAAATAAGTGGCCACCCCAAGAGTAAATAACTATCATCAACTTATAACCTCCTCTATTCATTTCACATTTGAAAGAAAGCATTTAGTAATTTTGAAGCGTATATCTATTTCTGTATCCATTAATTGTCAGGGAAATAAACGTTTATCTCCTCCAGTCCAACTTAGTGGTATATAAACACCTCAAAAAAGTCTAGGGAACACTTCTGAATATCGATATATCGTATCCAGAACGATCAATATGGATGATTTTTTTTAAGAAATGAACACCTGCATCAATTTCTCACCAAATTATGTAGACTGCCGCAACAGATTTCAATTTTTTTTATAAAAAACCTAACCTACCACCTCTAGGTGGTATATACAGGAAGCTTCAACGAAAACTAAACAGAGGCTATATCTACCAAGGTATTCATTTCTGATCAAAACGCAAAAACAGATCAATTTTTGTTTCAACGGGGACATCTTTTGGGGTACAAAACTCGCCTGAAATATCAACCCCCTAAGCCGGGGTTGCAATCCTTGAAAATTTTGAATAGGGAAGATGGGTCGAGTGATGACTCAAAAGAAAGGTGGTATCTTTGTCTACATTGCCTTGATCGAATTTCTATTTTTAATTGAAAACTGTAAAAAATACAGGATGAGCAACTGAAAGATAGGGAAGACTATTTCCCTGAGACTATTCAAGTTTCAGTGAGGTAAAATGGAACAAATCCATGCTGATTAATAGCTGTCATCATCAAGTGCCATCCTCATCTCGAATTTCAACCACAGGAGCAGGGGTGACAACCCTTGAAAATTTTGAAGAGGGTAGATGGGTCGAGTGATAACTCGAAAGAAAGGTATTATCTTTGTCTGCATTCCCGTGAAAGAATTTCCTTTCGATTGAAAACTGTAGAAGATACAGAGTGTGCCAATGAAAAATAGAGAGGACTATTGCCACAAGACTATTGGAGTATTAGTGCGAAAAACTGGAATAGATTCATTTAGATCAAAGATGACAGCCTTTGATCTGGAATGAATCTGTTCCATTTTTTTGCACTAATACTTAAATAGCTCAGGGCGATAGGTAGTCTCCTCTATTTTTCAGTAGCTCACTCTGTATCTTCTACAGTTTTCAATTAAAAATGAAAATTCGTTCACGGGGATGCAGACAAAGATAATACCTTCCTTTCGAGGTATCACTCGAAGCATCTACCCTCTTCCAAATTTTCAAGGGTGGTCAACCCTGCTATAGGGGTTGAAATTCGAGATTAGGATGGCACTTGATGATGACTGACATTGATCAGCATGGATCTGTTCCATTTTACTTCACTGAAAGTTGAATAGTCTCAGGGAAATAGTCTTCCCTATCTTTCAGTTGCTCACCCTGTACCTTTTACAGTTTTCAATTAAAAATGGAAATTCGTTCAAGGCGATGTAGACAAAGATACCACCTTTCTTTTGAATCATCACTCAACCCATCTTCCCTATTCAAAATGTTCAAGGATTGCAACCCCGGCTTAGGTGGTTGATATTTCAGGTAAGTTTTGTACCCCAAAAGATGTCCCCCTTGAAACAAAAATTGACTGTTTTTGCGTTTTGATCAGAAATGAATATCTTGGTAGATATAGCCTCTGTTTAGTTTTCGTTGAAGCACCCTGTATGTGATGATATCCTCCAACAACGAATGAGGTACTTCAACAAATGATTTGTGGGACCAGAAGATATGTTCCAGTTGGCCCTCCGACTAATAGCAAAGTTCGCTGAAAACCTGTTGTCTACCTTGTAAACAGATCCGGATTGCACAATATATCTGAAGGTCGAAGTTCATGCGAGGTCGATACCGATCTATACACCCTTTACTAATCTAATATAATCTTATAACTAGGGTTAGACAAGCAACGAACAAAAATTTGGTTATTGGCATGATTCGTGATGGATCTTATTAAGTTGAAAAGGATACTAAATTTCGAGTGTCGCAAAATATCGCTTTCCAGATACGTTCCTGATCTTTTGTAACTGGTTCTGTAACAGAGGATAGTCCCATGGTCGACCTGGGAAAACACTACAACAGAAGACCGTTACATTCATATGTGGGCTTCAAGGGAAGCTACACTAAGGTGTAGGTCGTTCTGGGCTGCTGAGAAAAGCTGCAGGAAGCAGTATTCCGATTTAAACTATCAGAAGAACATTGAAGAGCCTTGGAATAATTGAGTTTATTGGGAAAACTTCCTCTAACCCCAGCACTCATCAAAGATGATTCCTAATTTTTTATCAATGAAAGCAGAATATGCGAAATTTCGGAGGGTGGTAACGTATGATCTAGGCTAGACGAGAAGCAAGAAACTGCATGACTGTGTAGCAGATTAATCTTTACGCAGGCACTCTGAAATGCTTTGATATGGCTTTATTCACGGTAATAAATCAGATACCCACCATTTTAACAGGAATTTGAATGTAGCTCAATATATGAAGAACATTTATAATTTGAAGGTAGTTGTAGGTGTGATAGTATTATTGAGTCATTAGAAAATCATGGACTAAAATCACTACAGCTTTGATCAGGTTCACCGCTCACTAACCCAATCAAACATGTCTGGGGAAACCTGCCTAACCTAATTACCCGCATGCCAAGAAAATGTAGTATTGTTATTGGGGATACATGAAAAAAGAGGCACAACATATTTTTCAGTTATGAAGAATTGTGTTAATTCAATTCTTTTTTTTAATTTTCTAATTACTATTGTATGAAAGTGAACATTTTGTATTTAAATATTACTGTGGTATCCTGGATTTTCTTCTTGTTCACAATTATATCGAACTCTGCAATATTTCAATTCCACTTTGAAATTAATTTTGAACTTTTTCCAATGTCGTCAAATTGGAATCACAAGCAATAAATACTTTCTATTCTCTGAACGCAGTAGTTCGCAAGTTCACAAATAACAATAAAATCATCATTCACGGCGAGATATGGTTATAATCGGATTAAAGTGATAGTCATCCTGAAACAATCAAATGCTCTGCAGTTGATAAATGTTTTCCAGTATGAGAAACGTGAAAGGAAACTAGAATGTCCGTTTCTTGTAAAAAAATGAATTTTAACAAGCCGAACTGACAGATTTATGATGTTCTCCTGAGGGAAATGCCATATTTCAAATAGATTTTCCTCTCTTCACTTCCCGAACTGAATACCAATGATTCTTCGATAGCGATATTAGCCTCATATGCCCGATACGATGTGAAATAATTTGTCAAGATTCTTAGATTCTTCAGATTTTGAATTCAAAAGGATTATATCGTCAGTGTCGGTTGCTCAATAATGAATGAGGTACCGCTCATTTTGAACAAACTTATTCTCAGATCAAAATAAGCACGTCGAAAAAATCCAGGGGACAAAGATCAAATTGTTTGTTTGTTTGTTATTCCTTTAACGTGCTCTATTTCCGCCTTTCGGCCAATGACACGCCGGGGAATTCTGTCACCTCACTAACCCAGGAATTTTGCCGAACCTCTCTCGTGTCGAGGGAAGGGATCTCTAATGTCCAACACATCTCTGTTAGACAGGACCGACGGCTTTACATCTCCTCCGAAAGAAGGATACTCAAGCGACTCCCAGAAACCGAAAAATCACACCGTCTTTGTGGGGTTAAAAGATCAAATTCTGAGTAAATTGTTTTACTGCGCTAAAAATATTTTGCTTGTCGCTAAAGACGTATCGAAAAAATAGAAAAGCCTATTTAATGATCAGAATATTTATCAAGGATAACACTGAAATTCATTCATATCAAAATCTGGCACAAAAGGGTAAAATAAGAAAAATATCTCAACATTTGTATATTTGTACTAACCAGAAGGTCCATGTCTGATTCGTAACCTTATGGGAATATTTTAGCATGCCGCAGATAAAATTATCCATGACATTTTGGCCAAACTCTTCCCTTGAAGATTTCTCCATAGAGTGTCGCACACCTGCTCGATAAGAATTCAGATCTGAAAAACAGGATGATCTAAGAAGGGCGTGGATATTATTCTCTTCCAGTACAGTCCGAATTAGTATCGCACTTTGACTAATAACATTAAAAAAGTGAATTCAAATGCATTGTTGGGAGGTAGAATATCACTATTGGTTGAATTATCATATTTCTGTAAGAATTTGAGTAAGATTGTTCTATATAAAAACACTTCTTCCAGCCAGACGTATACCTCTTCTAAACATCATTGATCAGTCTCCCTCTCCAACAATTTCTCGAACATACTGAACGTGATTTGCGTTTTCGGATTCCCAACGTATTAGAATTTGTCTCGAATAGGGATAGTAATTAAATGGTGACTCGTTGCTGAAAAGAATACTTTGACCTATCTCTCCCAATCCCAATTTACGTTCTTAGGAACCAATTGAAATGCTGTTTATGATGCGATTCGAGTAGGATTTTTAGACTCGAGTCAGCCGAATAATTTCATAACGTCACTCAAGTTATACTATAGTTTACGACTCACTTGTATTAATTATATGTTCTTCTGCAACTCGAGAAAACTTAACTCAATCTGGTTAAGAGTTTTGATTACTTTAAAGAATTTTAAATATCCTTATTGAGTTAGTTATAATATGAAATAATATACTAATATGTATGCAAAATTTGACTTACACATAAATCAGTTTATTAAATTAATTACCAAAAATATTTGCATGATTAATAATAATAAAAATTATAATTAGATATTGTTCCTGAGAAATAAAAAGTCCTCAAGGCGCTTGAAATCCCATATACGCAAAATTCATAGAAAAATTGGTACGAACACAAAACACCCTTATCACAAACAACATATCGACGTGTATATGAACACTTTGAAGCAGAAACTCCAAGCAAAAGCAAAGAGGCTCTCAAGAGACATCAAGTGTACTGAAAGGAAACATCAAAACCAAAGGTTCCTCCAAAGCGCGGCTAATTTTCATAAGGAAAATAAGAAAACTGCGACCAACAATAACAGAGAAGTACCTGACGTACAGTGCTTGACCGATTATTGGTCATCACTATGGTCGAACCCCAAAGAACACAATAAAGATTCGGAATGGATCGAGAATGAAAAACAACGCCTTGATATCAAACATATGGACTTCGAAGGAATAACGGAGGAAGAAATCACAACAGTAGTTAGAGCGACCAACAATTGGAAGGCCACAGATATAGATAATATCCACAACTTCTGGTACAAAAAGTTTGATGAGCTCCATGGAGCCCTAGCGAAACAGCTCACGTATGTTCTTCAACATCCCAGGAAAACACCCACTTTCCTTACACAAGGCTCAACATATATGCTACCTAAGAGCGATAGAACACAGGATCCGTCTCAATATAGGCCAATCACTTGCCTACCAACACTCTACAAAATACTCACCTCATGCATATCCAATCGAATATACCAACACCTTGATAAGAACAACTGATCGTCGATTCTGTGATAATGAAACAGGCACACGTAGGGAATCGGAATGTTCATTCGGCTTTTCTCCATTATCTGAAGGCATTCGATAGTACCGCCCATTCTTGGCTTGTCGAAGTATTGCAGATATACAAAATTCATCCAGCTCTGGTAGAATTCTTGAAGACAACAATGACAGACTGGCGCACGTCTCTGCAGGTCAACATGAACAATAAGTCAATTAAAACCGACGAGATAACCATACGTCGTGGAATTTTGCAAGAAGACTCTTTGAGTCCACTATGGTTATGTTTAGCTATGAACCCATTGTCCTCAATGCTCAGTAGAACAGGATACGGATTTAGGATAAAAACAGATAGGAACTATCATACAATCTCCCACCTGCTGTATATGGATGACATCAAATTATATGCTTCGAACAAGAAGCAATTGGATGATTTGCTGAAAACTGTCAGCAAGTTCTCGGCAGATGTCCATATGAAATTCGGGATTGAGAAATGTAAGACCCTGAACATTCAAAGAGGGAAAGAGGGAAAGGCGTAGATGGTGAAATACAAGTTCCAAACGGTGATATTATACAGTGCATGAGGGATGGTGAAACATACAAGTATCTAGGATACCAACAAGCCAGATTGCTAGACCAAAAACAATCAAAGGAAACGATTCGTTCAGAATACAGTCAGCGTCTGAAGACTGTGCTGAAATTAATGTTGAACTCGGGGAATCTAGTCAAGGCAATTAATACCTACGCCATTCCAGTGTTGCTTTACTCATTTGGAATAATCAGATGGACCAAGACAGAACTAGGATGATATTCAAAGGCAGACCAGAACGATGCTGACAAAATACAACAATCATCATCCAAAATCGTCTGTGATTCGAACAACTTTGAAGTGGAAAGAAGGAGGACGCGGATTAATAGATGTTGTCAACTTACACACCAAACAGATAAAAAATCTCAGAGAATTCTTCTCTGCAAAAGCTCTCACATCTGACCTCCATAGAGTGGTATCGTTGGCTGATAAGGGATATACACTTCTAAATCTTGCTATCAGAGATGACCTGCTGAATCTACCGTTCCTATCAGATACTGAAAAACAAGAGCAATGGTCAAGAAAGGAATTGCATGGACGACATCACCATGAGATTAATCCATCACACATCGACAAAGAAGCCTCCAACAAATGGTTGATGAAAAGAGAATTATTCGCGGAAACAGAAGGATTCTTTATGGCCATTCAAGACCAAGTGATCGCTACGAACAACTACAAAAAATTTATTAGAATTAGAATAATAGGCCGGACATAGTGGTGTATGATAAGAGAGCCAAAACAGCAATGCTGGTGGATGTCGCCATACCGAATAATAACAACGTGCTGAACAAGTTCCAGGAGAAAAAGTCCAAATACACAGACCTTGCTATTGAGATCAAGCAGATGAGGCACCTCGATAAAATAGATATTGTTCCTGTCATCGTATCCTCGACTGGGTTAATACCCAAAACTTTGCATGATAGCCTTAAGAAATTAGAATTGCATAAGAATACTTATATAGAAATGCAAAAAGCTGTAATTCTCAATACATGTAGGATAGTTAGGAAATTTATGTCAAATATATTGTAATCGAGCCTACTCCCTTTGACTGCTGAATCTGGGAAAGGTAAATTATATCCAGTTAACAGCTGAAATAGTGCATAAGTCCACGATAATAATAATTAGATATCAAATCAAAAAATGATTATCTCAACCACAATGGTGGTGAATTTCAAAACTCTTTTCAACTTATAATTTCTCTTCCGTTTGCATGTTCCTCCAAACGCATGCCTGAAACACAAATGATAACTGGTGCAGGTACACATTCGAGCATAGGGATGCAACATCGCTCATAAAAAAAATCGATATTAGATATTTTGAAAACTGAACATTAATGTTAAAAACATCGAAATTTACGAACGATATATCGATATTTTTATCGATGCTTTTTTTAGCATATTTATTTTGATGTTTATTTTTAAAGAATAATCGTTATTTTATTTCAACAGAAAATAAGTATGTATTTATTTTTTTAACGCAGAATTTGAACATAAATTTGACATCCTGGTGCCTAGCAAGCGGTTTCTCCTCTGGGTGATTGTAGCTTCAGAGATCTCTTATATAAAGAACGTCAAATAACAAACAAAACAATGACTTTCAATGTGGGCGAACGAAGTAACTGCTTCAGATTGCGCCCGTTTGTATTGCAGAGAGAGCGAACGAGACACTTAATAGAAAAATCTACGCTTGTGAATAAGAGAGATATATATTTGCGTATGTAGCCGACATCGTTCATGTCGATCGATGTTATATCGATGTTTCAGGTTTCAATATCGTTTGCATCTCTATTCGTACGTTAGTTTCTTGAAACGATCAGATGAGGGCACGGTTTCACTTGTGATTAATGTGGCGAATTTAATCATGAAGAAAAGAATGGAGACGGAAAGTAACGCTAAATGTGGATGTAATATTTTGAAAAAACAAGGTTACGCGATTTCAAAGCGAAGATCAGAGAAATTTAAAATTCCTTTCCAATTGTTGAGTTGAACAATTCATTCGATTGTCGGCGAATAATCTTCATGAATTTATTATAATATACTTACTTCGTATACAAAGTAAATTGAAATTTTTGTTTTTCGGTAAAATATTTTAATTCAAATTGAATTCTTTTTATTCATTAAATTGTACGGGATTTTTGCTTCATTGTCTTAGACTGCCACCAGAATTTGGATTGGTAATAATTGCATTCTATCGGACGCGGACGACAAACAAACAAAAACACAGGAAATCACCGAAAAGTCCGAATCCGATTTCAGCACTGCATGGCTACGTTCAAGGTCATCGGTCAACTCAGATTACGATGCAATGTTTTTCGCTTGCGTATCCCTTACGCTCTGACATGACTTTGGCGAACGTATATGGTATAACTATACGTACCAATGTGGACAATGGGCATACTAATATAGAGATTAACTTTCTTACTCGAATCAGATTCTATCATAACCTATTTCTAATTTATTGTTGCAAGATAATTTATGGCTATAATTTGGTTCTGAGAAAATAAAGCTCAATGTGTATAATCTTGTTAACTTTGTAACCCCTAGAAGGTTAGGTTAGATAAAAATGGGTTTTCGTAGGAAATTTCGTGAACTCTAATTTCATTTATAGAGTATTTTGATAAAGGACTCGTACCTTTCAAGATACAAGCAAAAATCTGAGAAAAAGGGACCGTTAAACTTGGACCCTCTACTCTACAATAGTACCCCCTTTAAGCTAGAGGACCTTCAGCACACCTTAGGGAAAGAAAGAACGATCGCTGACTCACAGGCTTGACTTCATTTTCATTATTGATCTGCATGAAAAAAGATGCACTGTATTCGGAAGGAATTTCAGACACTGGAATGTGCAATTTGATTTAATGATATAAACATGTAACTCGCCATTCAGAAGCTGTAACTCTTAGAACAAAAAGCATTATAGTTTTCATAGTGAAGTTTGTCAGCTTCAACTTCGTGTCGCATCAGTTAAGACTATTTCCGAAACTAATTCAACTGGGCGATATTCAACATGGGCAACATTGTATTGATACATAAATTCTGTTTTGTTTAGACAATTCCTTTTGTTTCGCGTATTATATAACTGCATGTTCATTTAAACAAGAATAATTTGGTGAGTCTTTAATATAACTGAAATACATTTCTACAATACAGTTCTCTATTCGTTATTCACAGTCAAAGATTTCTGGTAAAATAACTATCTTACAAATGGGGTAAGGTAACTAATCCTTTATTTATATACACCTGCAAAAACAGCAGGGGTAACTGATTTTATTTCAATCGCTATTCAAGATGACATAAGTTAAATATTACAACTTTGGATTCTCATTATTCCACAAAACTTTTCATTGAATATGTTTCAATTACTGGGTTAAACTTTTGATGAAGCTCAATAAATAATATAAATAAATACGCGGAAATGATATTCATTTGATTATTTTGTGAAATAACTTCTAGCTTTTGACTTATTTGTACACTACAAATATATTCAAGAACAGTATTTATTAAACCTAAGAGAAAATTTTCTGAAATTCAAATTTCTTCTATTTTCATGAAATAGTTTAATTATCTTTAAACTGACGAGGGAAACAACTTTATTGTGCTCACATTCACAGTTTATGTATATTTCTCCTGGAAAGTCTGCCTCCTGTGAAAATTGTTGTCCAAATTTCAATACCCATTGATAGTTCAAGTAGGATACAAAGATTTCAATGAACTATTGTAAAAATTGCTTTTTCAAAACCTATATGGATGTTAGTAATTCTTAGACGTATGTGTATAAATTCGCATTGTAACTAGACATTTTATATTTGAGGTAAGGTAGCCAATTCTAAAACATATCAGTTATTGTCACACAGGACTCAATATGCTTTTCTCTAAGGTGTAGTTCTAAGAAGCAGCTGCAACCTTACTACAAATTTCATTGGTGAACTCAGAACATTTTGCTTTTCCTCCAAGGTCACCAGTCAAATATTTGGCCTCTTTAATAGTGTCAAAACATGCTTTTTCTATTAAATCTCCATATCTGTTCAACTGCATATAACGCAACATCATAACAGCAGACAAGAGAAGTGCAGTAGGGTTGGCTTTATCTTGGCCAGCTATATCAGGAGCTGTACCATGCACAGATTCAAACAAGGCTCCATTGAGACCTATATTTCCTGAGGGTGTAAGTCCTAGTCCACCCACCAAACCAGCACACATATCTGACAAAATGTCACCATACAAGTTAGGCATAACAAGTACATCATATTGATTCGGATCTTGTACCATGTTGAGACATACAGTATCTAAATATTTTTCTTCAAATTTCACTTCCTTATATTTATGTGCCATTTCACGACAGCATCTAAGGAAAAGACCATCAGACATCCTCATAATATTCGCTTTATGTACGGCGGTTACTTTCCTCCTATTGTTCTCAATTGTGTATTGGAACGCAAATTCAGCAACTCTTCTTGATGCTTCTTCAGTGATAAGTTTTATACTTTGCACAACACCATCTACAATTTCATGTTCGATACCAGAGTATTCACCTTCTGTGTTTTCTCTGATTGTGACTACATCAACTTGATCATAAAGTGTTTTAAACCTGTAAAATAATGGAAAACCTAATTAATTTAACTATAACAAGATCAAATCTAACCATATTTTTGATTCATTTAATCTAGCAATGCAATCAAATTAGTAACAATTGGACATTGTATAATGTTGAAATGAAATAAAAAGTATTTTTTTATGAATTTTATTTTTCCATAACTTCAAGCTTGATAGATTGTAGAAGCTATTTATATCCTAAGGTAGTATATTCTAATAACAACAAAACCAGGCTGTCCGTTGGATCAAAGGGTTGACACAACGAGAAGTGTTAACTTTGAAATTGTCTCTAGGGAGAGATACCTGGGCGGAGTGAAGTACCAACCCAGCGCGTCCCCAAATGGCGGATACGGGAATGTCCAATATGTGGATAACCGCTTGTGACACTATTGGCCAGTTAGGCTATAAGTCTCACTTAAAACTGGAACTGGCAGCCTTCGAAAACCTGGCCGTGGACCAACTTCTCCTTACCCTGTTTCGTGTCGTGGTATTACGGCGCCGACCGTCTGTGCTGATTATGCTAGTCACAGCTGCCGTTAGTACCAGGCTTATGTTGGTGTCTGTGATCATGTCTCACGGCCTGCATGAGTGGGCGGCCTTGGCTTAACCGTCCGGGCCAAGAGGAGTAAACCTCAACAAAAATCCCCAGGTTCATGGTGAAACTTCCTATGCCAAGGAACCTGCCCTCCTTGTGGGGGTGGCCCATTGGGAAAGATGGGTCGCGAATAGGCGAACTCCGGACACCGGCCAGCATCCGGTTTTAGTGTGGGCTTGCCGGGGCAAGGGAACACTGCCCTGGTGGACTTTATATTTCTGCCCAACTCGTGGGAATCTTATGGACGTTGAACGTAATATTTCGAAACCTGACGAGGGGATTAGCCTCGATCCTCAAACAGAGAAAAACATGGAGGTGGAGGTACAACTTCCACCTATCACCCTGTCACCGCCGACAGACTTGGTGGATAGCGAGCTATCACAGCTCGTGATTCCTACTAAGCCTGAAGCGGCGACAGGAGAGATAGTGGCTGCTAGCGGCGCCGCTGTCTCTACTAACACCCCAGCAGCTATCGAAGGTGAGTCGGAAAGACTCACCCCAAAGCACAAAAGACTGGGGGGAGCTGCGAAAAAGCGGTTAAAGAGACTACTTGCATCTGGCGTCGTGTATTCGGTTGCCAGGAGCATGGCGGTCAACAAAACCAATCCGTGCGGAGAGGAGCCTTCGGGGGTGAGATCAATATCGCCCTCGGGTGCATCCTTGACTGCAGGGAAACGCCTCAGATCTAATGGTAGCACTCCGGAGCAGGGCCAAAAAAGGTACTGCCCGGAGGTCCAGGAACAGGAGGCAATGACGTACAAGGATGCTATGGGGAAATCAGAGTCGGTGTTATATCATCTTGCTTCCTGAGGTGAAGCTGACTGGATGACAGATTAAGGTCCTGCAGGATGCCATCCTTGAGTCATATAGTGTGATTGCTCCGGGGGAGGAACCGATTAGTTTTCTCGGAAGTTCCGCTCGCCCGGTGTGGTTGCAGATCACGTGCGTAGATGAGCACAGTATGGCGTGGTATCAGAGCTGCACAGCTAATCTGAAACCATGCTAGTTGATGACCTTCTGGGAATAATTGGCGCACTGGATGTTTATGTACAAGCATACTCTGATGATATAGTATTTCTGGCTGTCGGAGATGATAGCGATGTTTCCGACAGACTTCAGGAGGCTATGTCTGCAATTCAGCATAAACCCCTACAAAACCCTTATGGTACCATTTAACAGGAAGAGGAGGATATTTGTTTGCCATACTAACGGGGCGACATCAGGAAACACCTAAATAAATTAGGATTGATTGAGGATCCTTCATGTAGGCTATGTGAAGAAGATATAGAATCAATTGAACATGTTATGTGCGAGTGCCCAGCTGTGAACAGGGTCAGGATGGAAGAACTTGGATCTTGCAAACTGAAGCTGACTGAGCTTATTAAGCTCTCACCCACGAAACTCGTATCCTTTACAAGAAGGATGGAGCTCGTGGATGAAATTTAGGACAGAGTGTGCCACAATAGACCACTGGGTCGCAGTGGACGGGATGCTAGGCAGCCCTCAATCAAATAATATCTATCTATCCAGCTAAGGAGAGATAAGTAGAGCCTGAAATCGTTATCTAATACAGGCAGCTCAACATGCACACATGATAGAAGGCTAAAAAGCATTACCTCTATCGATGACTAGTGCCTAGAGATAATGGCAAGGAGAAACATACTTTTTCAGCATCACACATCAAACAGTGGGAAGTATCCAATTAGGAATGTAGCATTGTATAGTTCGACACAAGTAGACCAAAGAACATTGAAACTGGACCAGAAATTAATGGTTTCACAGAAGAGTCAAAATTTTTCTAGCATCATTCTGATTAGTAAGTGTATGATGGTTATGACAGAACGAAGGCAGCATTATACAAGGTTGTCCACGCTATACGGCACGGAATATTGTGGCCTAAATAAGGGACTATAAGATTATTTTTCTTTTGGGATATATGAGGAGCTATTAAAGGTACTTCTTAAAATTATTTTCACATTATACAGGGTGTCTCAAAAGCCTTAAAATTATCAAAGTTGTGTTTTTTAATGGAACACCCTATACATTGTTGCATATTTGGATTGAGCGTTCAAAAAAACATCAAGTTTCATCAGAAATAACCATACGCTAACAGATAATTCGATTATTCTCAAAATCTGAAGAAATTTTTATTCCCAAAATACTGAAAAGTTATTCAAGGTAGTTCAGCTAAATTGATAGCGATGCGAGAAAATAGATCGATATTGATATTTCAATTACTCCGAGTTGTCCATGTTATACAGGGTGTGCAAAAATTGAAACTGATAAAATGGGAAATTCGAAGCCCAATAACTTGATTAATTCAAATACGATGCCACTTTCTTACAAAGACAAAAATTCGAAATTTGTTCGAATTGGGGTTTCCCGAAAGAAACATCCATAGAATTTTCATTTACCTAGTTACCTGCTGACAATAGAAATGTCAGATAATTCTGTGTCAGTCGTGTATTTAACAGAATTAAAAACGGCTTACGTATTTGTATTAATAGTCTGGAATCTTTTGAATTTTGTGATTTAAATCAGTCAAAATGAAAACTTATTCAAAGTAATGATTTTGAACTTTCTCTCACAAGAACTTCCAATATTATTGGAGAATGTTCCCTTAAATATTAGAACGGCAATGTGGCTTCAGTTAGAGCCCCCCCCCTCATAATCATCGCGAAGAGCAGCATTATTTGAATACGAACTTTCAAAATAGATGGATTGCTAGAAATGGATTTGAAAAATGGCCCGCCAGGTCTCCAGATTTTTTTTTATGGGGATATACTAAGGGAATTCTTCACAATGAGCCGCCAACTACTCCAAATGATATGAAAATATGCATAACAGATGCTTTCCGAACGGTAACTCCGAGAATGTTGGCTAGAGTTGGCAGAAGTTTTGAAAACAGAGAGCGGAAGTGTCTGGAAATGGACGGTAGACATTATGAACAAATATTATAAATTCTCTTGTTTTATTATTATTATTATGTCATTAAATTCACTATTGTTGTGAGAATTTGAATTATGCATCAAGTGTAATTCTGAATAATTGTAAACATGTTCCTTATTATTTTTATAATTGTGAAATTTGACAGCTGAAACCAACGCAACTAGATTAATTATAAAGTAAAACGAAATGAGACACTTTTGTCACTTTTCCACAATTTATTCAATAATCACGACCGGTTTCGACCCTTCGGTCATTTTCAAGTGAATAACAATATAATACATGAGTAGGCAAGTACAAGTACAGAATGAAATTTATCCTAAATATTGAGTAGTGGGGATCCATTATGTTCTAGTTGGCTGTTGAGGGTAGTAAATTGTGGGTTTTTACATAGTTTGTTAATCTCCAAACTTCCCAACAAATTCATCTCTCTCCCTTTGTTACATTTATGAAGGATTTTAAGATTGTTCAATGATATCGAGTGGTTAGTTGATTTTATGTGTTCAAATATTGGCGAATTTTTATCTGAGGAAATATGTTCCTTGAATCTAGCTTCAAAACTTCTCCATGTTTGTCGGACATAGGCTACCTGACATTCATTGCATTTGATTTGATAAATTCCTGATTGCTTGAATTTATCGTTTTTTTGTTTGGCATTAAATAATAATCTGCTTAGTTGGGGCCGCTTGAGAATGAAGTAGTTATGTTCAATTTAGAAAAGTAGTAACTGATTTTGTTAGAGAGTTCGCCGGTGTATCTGAGACTAGTGTATCTTTTTTCGGGGGTTTCTACGATGCTATATAATAATTGGTAGGTAATACGTTGTTCTTTGCGTTTAATGATTGTATTTAGAAAATGTTGTGGTATGTTGTTATTTGGGGCAATTTTTCTGATGATATTAATTTCAGATTGAAAATTTTCTTTCGAAAGGGGAACAGAGTAAGCTCTATGAATCATGGAGTTATATGCAGCTAGCTTGTGACCTAAATGACTGAACGAGTCCATTGGAATCGATGCGTCTGTGAATGTTTCCTTTCTGTAAATTTTATAAGTGAGTTGGTTATTTGAATTTGTAATGGATAAGTCGAGGAAATTAATTGAGTTATTATCATTCTAATTCAGAAGTGAAGCTGATGCGGCAATGTATTTTATTCAGGAAATTTAAAAATTGCTGAATTTGTCTGTTTGAACCACGAAAAGCAACCAAAATATCATCTACATATCTGTACCAGAAAGTAATGTGTTTTTTAGCGAAATCTGTGTTTAATATTGAGTTTTTCTTTAAATTATTCATGAAAATGTCAGCTAGTAAAGGGCTAAGAGGTAAACCCATTGGAAGACCTGAATTTTGTTTGAAGAATTTAGATTGAAATTGAAAGTAAATTTGAGATAGGGAAATTTGAAGAAGATTGCTAAATTCATTAGTGATATATGGCGGTGTGTTAGACTCGGATAAGATATCTGTAACAAGGGGAAGACACTCATTCGTTGGAATATTCGGGTACATATTTTTGACATCGAAAGAGACTAACTTAATATCTCATACATAAACTTTCAAATCTCACAATCTCCCAAGATATTAAGTTAGTCTCTTTCGATGTCAAAAATTTGTACCCGAACATTCCAACGAGAAGCCATATTTTGGTTTATTCTGTGAAAATGCGAGTAGTCGACCAGAGAGGTTCTTACACTGTTCAATAAGCTATAAAAAAATGTATAATATATAAATATTTGGGTAAATGAAAAAACATGGCATGGCATTGATCAGTTTTAATTTTTGCACACCCTGTATAATATGGCAACTGGTAGTTATTGAAATATCAACTACGATCTTGTTTCTCGCGTCGCTGTCAATTTTGCTGAACTACCTTGAATACTTTTTATTTTGAGAATAAAATTCTCTTCAGAATCTGAAAAATATCAAATTAACCTTGATGTTAAGTATAATAATTTCTGATGAACTTAATTTTTTCAACGCTCAATCTAAATATGCAATAATATACAGGATGTTCCATTTGAAAAACACAACTTTGATAATTTTAAGGCATTTGGTACACCCTGTGTAATGAAAAAATAATTTTAAAGAGTGTCTATAATAGCTCCTCATATATCTGAAGAGAAAAATAACCTTATTGTGACCGTACTTAGTCCACAATATTCTGTGCCGTATAGTGTGAACAACTCCGTATAGAGCAATTTTGGGAGCCAGTGGCAAGCCTTGGTGAAAGCTCCATTTGTGTTTGAGATGGAATAGTTTACGATTGCGGCACAGACTTGCTTGTTCTGTTGAATTCAGCATTGAATGCTGTACGATATCACAATTTGTCACTGAACCAGGATTGTTACCTTATAGATGCTGTTGGTGACAATTTCATTTCAGTCAATGACAGTGCCTGACTGCATAAAGCAGCTCATGCGAATAATGCATCCAATTTGCATGGAATTTAAATAATTCTCCAGAAATAACATGTTTAGACTGAGATGTACGTTCAATTTACCACGCTTCAAAACTTTCCTTGAACCCTCCTACAGCTCGAAACAGCTCTTCTACAAATATGGGAAAATGCCCTCCTTAATTGAATGACAATTTAATTTGTGGATTTCCAAGACAAATTATATTCCTATACTCTCATGGGGCTGACTAAATATTAGAATTCATGAACTGAATAATAATAGTTTTCATTCATAATATTTAGCATTTCCCACATTTTGTATTTTACATTTTTCCCAAAAGTTTTAATTAGCTTCATACTTCAAATGAATTGAAAATTAATAGATAATATTTCATTAATTCATAACTTGAAAAATATAGTTGATGAACACTGTATTCATGTTAAATTAATAATTTAACATAAATAAAGCACTCTTTCTGCTACACACTTCAATAAGTTTTCAGTATACAACAAACTCTTCAACAAACTAAATAAGTTTCAGTTACCTTGGCGCCAAAACTGAGACCTATGTTGAATATTCCATCTTTGCTAGAAATTTTATTTCAGATAAATAAACACAATTACAGAAGTATCAAGGTATCAGAAAACAGATCTGTGAACTATCTTAGAACATGGCAAGGTATTAGTAATTATTATTTGTATCTATATGACCAATGATAGCTATCTCAAGTATAGAATACATACCCCTCCAAACTTCTGCAGGGGCGTACATTAGCATAAAGATTGAATTCTTTACGTAATGCCAGATTCAAAGATCTATGACCCTTTCCAACAGGAGTCATAAGAGGACCCTTTAAACCAATTTTATTTCTGTTAACAGAATCAATTGCAGCCTGAGGAATTCCAAATTTACCATCAGGTCCCTGAAAAATAACATGAATGAAAATTTACATTTACTGAAAATAATAATAGAAACATTCATAAATTAAATAGGAGCTTTTGATTCATTGAAAAACTACATTCTCTTCAAACCCTTTCTTCCTGACTGAAATATTTCCTTACCCTGACTGGAGTAACATCCACAGATTCCCATTCTATTGGAACTTTAGCGGCAGCAAAGATTTTCTGAACAGCTTCTGAAATTTCAGGACCAATTCCATCACCAGGTATGATTGTACATTTTTTTACTTCACTGCTGAATAATCTACTATTTGCTATTCTATTGATATTCTGAAAGAGAATAATACATTAGCTATAAACATCCATAATAAAACTATTCAATTAGTTAATAAAGTTGGCAATAAAATTGATAGTTATTTTTATGCTACTTCTCAATCAATTTTATTTCTAAACTCGTAGTTAGCAGGGTTATGTATTGTTATGTAACACTCACATTAACAGATTCACCCTTTTATTCAGTTGTATGGTAAATTTGTCAATGTATTCTTTTAGATTGTTAATTTTACCTACCTAAAAGAAAATGTCCTTTCATTAGAGAAAAGATTTGATCCCAATTGATTTGAGGTTAGTATCATCATTGAATTAGAAATATCTAGTTTAGTAGCTATTCAGGTATAATTTATTAATTTATGTAAATAATAATGTACTTACGAAATTTTAAGGAATCTGGGGACATCGTAAAATTAATTTAAGCTGAAATATTAATTAACCTTATGACTACCTTGGTGACAAATTGGTAGTTATGCAGAGAGGAAGAATGAAGAATTTCATTTTCTATGTTCTCCTCTTCCGTTCTATAATATTGTTTTTCGTCGTTCTTCTACTTTCATATGTACCTACTTCTTAAATTTGTTAACTTATTTTCACTTATTGATTATGATCTATGAAGGCTTTCATACCAAAATAATTTGTCTCATCTATTCTATGATATTCAATTTAATGCATCTATTTAAAACGACAACTAGGATGAAACTTAAGGGATTCATTATACTCTTTCATTTCAGTTCATATTCTATTCAATGAATTAACCACATATGCAAACAAACTTTAAAATAAATTATCAGACACATCTAACCAGAAACTAATTACTATTTGTGCTAACAAAAAAATGAAACGTCTTCGGCGTATTTATAGCACGAAATCAGTTACTTTATTCAAGTTTCGCCCTAGTTTCCACGAAATTTCTGAACATCACGTGCCGAATTTTCGCTACGCACGTATATAATATATTCTGTGGTTCTTTTCTGTGATTGCTCCTTTCATCTATCATTCATGTTTTCACAGAAAATTCAATAACATATATGTCAAATATGCAAAAATTGTATGTGAACTTTCTGAATGGAGGTATTCCGATAACCTTTCATTATCATTCTTATCAAAATTTCAGTGTATGCTTCGGTGACAATAAACTCACCTAATTGAAAAGTGTTTCCATCGGTTTTTGGACAAAATTGGAAAGGAGAATTTTTTAAAAGGCGGTTGTGTTTTGATTAATTGCGTCATGTTTATCGAACCTTGACATCTCATCAAGGATTTCCATTTGCTCTGCTCCGATAAACAACATAAAATAGCAAAAAATTTTGCAAGCTAGTTTCATTTTCTCAGAGCTCAAGAAGCCAATGGCAAAAAGTGTTGTTTAATAAATTTAAATTGGCATGATGACTGGTATTCCATCTCGATTAGCTTCTGCAGGCAAATTGGCATTTTATATCTATCCTCTCAAACTTCATCCAGGTAAGTTAATTCTTAAGCAAATTTTACAGATTTCTCGTGGTTTAATTAAGTCTAACTTGATTGTTGAAAAAATTTGTCAGTAGAAGCATTTTATTCATTCTCAAAGCCCTTTAATGGGTTCATATATGCCACAATAATTGAGCCCACAATTTTGATATCAAAGTGATATACATTGAATAAATGTACGTTTATTTTGATAATATATTATATGTATGCTGATATGACATTGCTCGTGTTGATAACAACCATAATCATTTACTTAATTGCGTTTGTATTGTTCTATGTGATGTACAGGGTCAGGCCAACATTAATTCTAATTAAGGATCATAGACTGAGAAAAAGTTCAACACTTTTATTAATGAACTGTAATATTGTAATAAATTAATTCCCAATCCAAAATAGCATCTTAGAGTAAGAAAAATCTAATATTTTTTCAATGGAGTGTAATAATGAATTACTTCCCAAATCAAAAATTCTAGCTTTTTACAAAATTTCCATTCATTCTTTATGATTTCATTATAAACCATCATTATATTCTGCTACAGAACAAAGACGAAATTGAAACTACATTTTTTTCTTCAACCTTCTTGGGTTATCCTCATATCAAAAATTTGCCATTTTGAATATCTTGAAGACTACAGGAAATAAAATATAATTGCTCTTGTACAAGTATGTAGACACCAAATAACTAAGTATCTAAGTAGTAATTATAACTACTGTTTGATTGAACATGTATTTGTTGACTGAATTGATAAAATATGGAAATTTAACCTTCAGTCTCTGTGATTTGATATAGATTTCAAGCAATAAATTCATGTAAGATTCCTCCGAATTTCCTGTACCATTCAGTTGGTTTTATCATATTTAGTGCCATTTCTCTAACTGACATTCCTAAAATTTCCTTGAAATGTGGTAGTATATCTTATTCTTTGTATTAAGATAATGATACTGAAACTTTGAACTTAGGAGTAATACTAAATAATATCTTAGCATATACTCCACATGGATCATAACTGATCCCATTTGGTCTCAACGACTGTGGTAGACAGAAGAGGTTCTAGAGTACCTAGCATAAATGGGTACAAGTTTCTTATTCTAAGTGTGGATTTAGCAGAAGAGTCGTTAGAGGTTTAAACACTGATGAAAGTTTAGCCAGGATGAATTCAAACTAGAACAGCCTGTCAAACTTGAACTGCTGGCGATCTACCTCAATATTTTTAGACTACTTACGATCGACTCTGAGAGGCTACAAGTATGTGTGATGCAGGGTTGTCCTACATAAACGCTACACTCTACCTACCTACCTACCTAGGTAGGGTGTACCGTAGCATATATAGATATTAGCTTTCCGCACAATATACATTAAGTGCAGACTCGCACAAGTAAGTTGACCCAAACATTGCCGTTAGTTGAAAGGCGATTTGTCTTAGATTCGAATATTTATCTTCAGATATAAAACACCAGAAATTTGTATCAGATGCTGTAGCTTTGAGATTTATATCTGATATAATATGCACCAACTCATTTTCAACAGAACATGAGTTCACATTAAACAGAATTAAAATTCCTCAATGTTTTTACATGAAGAAGGATAACTCATAAATGATGCTATATTTTCCAATTTAGTGCAATCATAAAAACGCATTTCGAATTGTCCCAAAATATTTGATAATTCAGCCTCACATGTATAATTCAACAGAGGAATCCTTGCTTTCTAAGATGGAAAATGTTTCAGATCCTTTCTTTTCAGTTGATCTATCATAAGTTGCAATTTACTTCTGAATGCGTTTACTGCGCTAATCATCTCAATGATAGTTTTTCCTTTACCTTGAAGCTCCAAGTTAATGGTGTTTAAGTGCATTCTGATGTCAGTCAAAAATGCCAAATCTGTCTTGATCTTGAAACCTTTCTAGGAATTTTCCGCGACTCAACCACCTGACGTCCGTGTGAAGAACTAAATCAGTGTGTTCAGCTGACTCCCTATCTTCCAACTGCAACTTAAAAAGCCGCCGTTGCAAGCTACGTGCTCGGATGGAATTCACAATTTTTGTTGTAATGCCTATAATTTCCTCCGTGTTTAAAACTTGAACACAGAACTTGTTGATGTTCAATGCAATGGAATGAAAATTGTGAAGGGAAATCTTCATTAGCTGGACACAATGCCACAAAACCGTTTTTGTTTACAGCCATTGCTGGTTCTCCATCGGTTGTAATGTACACTAATTTATATATTGGTAGCTTGTAGTTTTTTACAAAATTAAAGAAAACGTCATATATATCTTCGCCACGGGTCTTCCCCTTCAGAGGAATGATTGTCTTCATTAGCCAACATTTCAAGGAATACCATCCGAATAAAAATACACAGCTGGGCAGTGTCTGTCATATCGTTGGATTCTTCGAACTGTAAAGAAAAGTATATACATTTCAAGATATCATGTTTCAGTTTATATCGACGAGATAACTGAAGTTCTCTAATAGCAGACATGATTTCCGTTTTATTCTTAAAATCTCCAAATAAAGTCTCATCCGCTTTAATAAATGTCCTTCACAACCGATCCATCTTCGAATTGTTTCTTGTGTTTCGCCAATATATGAGATATTTTAAATGACGCGATCGTAGCAGCTTTTGATTGTTTGGCTGGTCTTGTGAACATGGTTTGTTCTTTTTTCAAACAAGATATCAAATCACCTACTTTTCGTTTTCTTAATTCACTTTATGGCGGAAAATCCTTTTCATACTTTTTATGAACCGTTTTATGATGCCTCTCTAAGTTACCACGCTTAGGTATTGCAACTGACACGCGACAAATAAGACAAATGCACTTATCCTTCACCATACAAAAGAAAAATTCTTCCTCCCAATCGTTATTGAAATTATACGTTTTAGATTTCTTCGCTGCACTCATTTTGCACTATTTAATAATAAACTTTTTATCGACGTAGTATTGCCTTCAAGTTACAATTCAGAATGATTCCAATTCCTACAGGCGCAACATTTATATCGGCGTGAACGAAAGTCTCGAATGTTCTCGTCTAACGCGAAATTACTAGAAACGCGGTCAGAATAAAAAACGCGGCTTTTCTTTGACAAGTACCGCTCGTTCCTTTGATAAAGCCGCCTTTTGCCGCTAGCAGAGTGTTATTCTATTAAGTAATAAATTTTTTTAGTTTAGTTACCTACTCATTAAATTTTTTTTCCTCTCGAGATCTACTCAAAAAGCACTCGCAAACACCCTGGCATATTTGTTCTTAGTTTTTGTAGTTCTCTCCTTTGAAATTTCGATTCCATAACTTTTGGTTTTCTGAATGATCCCTTTCCCAAAATTTTTCTTCAACCTATTTCAGAATATTGTCTTAAGAAAATGCACAGGAATAAGCTGTTTCGTTATAATTTTCATATACGACTAATTAGTATCTCGCGCGTTATTTACTAGTTCAACAAATAATTAGAGAAAAATCATTCGAAAATTGGAAGAGTTTCTTGTTTAACTAGTTTAACTAACCTAATTAGTTACGTCATTCTCAAGTGTGCAGAACTAACAGTTGTGTCAGTTGTGAGAAAGAATGTGCTAACTATAGGTATTTTAAATGTTGAGCGGTGGGGAGTGATTCAATTTTAGTTGACTATTGACTGTGATGAATTTTGGGTTGTTACTAATTTTGTTAATTTCCAAACTTTCTAACAGATTCATTGCCATCCCTTTATTGCTTTTGTGGAGGATTATCTAATGTAACTTTGTGATTTGTAAATTCAATATGTTCAAAAAATGCGGATTCGTTATCTGAGGGGAGATGTTCTTCGAATATTGATTCGAAATTTCAACCTGTTTGTTCTGCATTAGCTGTTGGACATTCATTGCATTCAATTTTGTATATTCCAGACTGCTAGATAGGTAACAGTGGAACAACAAGCTTTAACACTATTTTTAAATATATAAAAGAATCGATATTTGTTCGGATCTGATGCGCTGCCGTATCGTTGATCCAATGGCGATAAAAGTTTGACAGCTTCTGCTCACACTTGGGCTAAAGTTATAAGCATAGTACAATTGTTACAAAAGGTCTTATAAAATAATGTTTATTTTAATTAATGATATTGTTGATAGATTTATTTTATGGAACTTTATTTTAATATAAATAAAATGAAACACTTTTGTCTGATTTTCATATGGTTTATATTTGATACACTCGACTGGTTTCGACAGTTACGTCATTTTCGAGTGTCTAGAACTAACAGTTGTATCAGTTTAGAGAAAGAATGTGGTAACTATACCTTTTTCAATTGTTGAGTAGTGGGGAGTGATTCAATTCTAGTTGACTATTGAGAGTGATTAATTTTGGGTTTTTGCAAAGTTTGTTAATTTCCAAACTTTCCAACAAATTCATTGCCATCTAATTATAACTTTTGTGGAGGATTTTCAAATTATCTAATGTAATTTTGTGATTTGTAGATTCAATATGTTCAAAAACTGCAGATTTGTTATCTGAGGGGGGATGTTCCTCAAATATTGATTCAAAATTTCGATCTATTTGTCCCACGTAAGCTCTTAGGCATTGAATTTTATATATTCCAGACTGATTGAATTTATTAGTTTTTTGTTTAGTATTGACTTGATGTTGGGACCACTGGAAAAGAATGTTAAATTAAATTTCGAAAAATAATTGCTAATGAATGAAGTTGAACATGCGTATTTATTTTCTGGTTTTTCTATAATAGAATATAGTATTTGAGAAATTTGTTCTTGTTCTTTGTGTTGAATAATACTGTTTATGTGAGAGGTAAACCGCCTCGGTAGCTGCACGGTTAGTGAGCAAGTATGTAGGAATATGCTTAGCCGAGGTGCCTGGTTCGAATCCGGGTTCAAGTTATGGATGTTGTCCTGAAACAAAAAAAGTGAATTTGACAAAGACACACATTGAGTTGGGCACATGGCTACTGGCTAAACCCATATGCCATAGAAGGCCATGATAACTTGTAATCCAATAAGTGGGGGCAGTTATCCGTTCACGGTCGAGTGGTTGGGAATCCACTATAACCTGTAGGTCCACAATCACAAACAAAACAAAATGTTGGAATATTATTATTTGATGCAATTCTCTTTATGATATTGATTTCCATAATAAAATCTTCAATGAATTGGGGAATGGAAAAGGCTCTATGTATCATTGAATTATAAGGGCTAATGTATGTGTATTGTGGTTAAAATGATCCATTAGGATTGTTTAGTCTTTAAATGTTTCTTTCCTATATATGAATATCGTCAACGTATTTGTAACAAAAACAATATGTTTTTGTGCTAACTTATTGTTTATTTTAGATTTTTCGAGATTGTGAAATGTTATTATGGCTAAAGATTTCTTTCATTAGAGGTGGACATTCATCTGTTGAAACGATTCGGTACATAGTTTTTATATCGAAAGAGACAAATTTAAAATTAAAATTGTTAAGTGTCGAGACTTTATCTATCAAGTCTATTGCGGATGAAAGTTGGTGAGTTCCATGAATTTGTGGTTTAAGAAGCTTGCTAACTTACCTGCAGGTATATTTATGTTGGATACAACTGACCTGACGGGGTTTTCCCCTTTGTGTAGTTTGATGTAACCTTGAAGTTTTATCGGAATAAGCTTCTTTTTGTCCCATTCTGAATGTGCTAAATAATTCGATTGTTCCAATTCTCATTTGATTTCTCTAATTAATTGTTCTGTGGGTTCTCTTGAGATTTCTGTTACGTCCAAAGTATCGATGATGTCTTGCATTTTCCTAGGTATTTATTTTTGTCAAGGTACACTATTTCCTTTATCAGATTTCGAAAAAATTAGATCTTCATTCTGTGATTTGGTGAAATAGATTTTATTTTTTTAGTGTGATTCTGTTCAGTGAGTGTTATGTTGGATTTCACTGATTTTGTGTTTGTGAATAAGTGGATTATTTATAGTGTTTTTGTGTCGTTGGATGTTTAGTTCAGATTGAACTCCAATTAATTCCTTATTTTGTCTCAAGAGAACCCACAAAACAATTCATTGAGAATTCAAACTACTAATAAATTCAAACAGTCTGGAATATTCACAATGGAATGCAATGAATGCCCAACAGTTTATGTACGACAAACAGGTCGAAATTTTGAATCAAGCTTCAAAGAACATCTCTCCTCAGATAACAAATCCGCAGTTTTCGAACATATTCAATATACAAATCACAAAATTACATTAGATAATTTAAACCTAACCAAAAATTCACTACTATCAACGTTACGAAAAATTTACCTATAAATTAGTCAAATACCAGTATATGCATTATATCTAAATAGTAGTAATTAACATTATAGATTTTAAATATTATACTATACTATACTACTATACAATGTAGTGTACTTGTACCTACTTACTTGGCTACTACCACACTAGAGAAGATAGATAATCGTCTCGGGATTCAGAGCTTGATACTTGAAGAACGTGAAAAAAATACCTTTTTCCGTTACATTTTTACCATTTTTGAGGCACAACAGTTTGAAACATCTAACAAACATCCAATAAAGAAATAGAATGCTCTTCATTACAAAAATTAATTGAAACATTCTTAAAATATACATACATACTTTCTCATCTCTAATATAAACCATCAAACATTTCATTGTGAAAAATTCAAAATTTTTGAAAAAGTATCTATTCCTTCATGTTGAATAATTGGCATATGAAATATTAAACCCGAATATACTCAATATTCAACCGTAGAATTAATTTTCTATAACAATATCAGTAAAATTACCGCTTGAACATTTTCAAATAATCAGATCAGGAAAGCTTGGCCTCTTAAAAAATTAATTAAAATTTTTCTTCTTCAGAAGACTAGCGACAACGTAAAGCTTATAGCAAATAATTCCCTATATCAAATGGAATTTTTGCAAACATTTCGAAAACTAATTTAATAATTGCAATGAGGGTGGGAAGGGAGCATTTAGTTTCAATATTTAACTTCGTCAAAACTGGTGGTAATTAAGTTTCTTTTTCACTATTTTTCTTATATTTTGGGATACACCCACTCGATCTGAACGAGTAAGGTACCCTTAGAAAGAAATTCTATCATATCATCTTTAAAATGGATTAAAACCAACTTTAAAAATTATAATGATGAACACCACCGCGTCGAAGGAATTTGAGTTGAAGTCCCCCTTAAAACTAAGGTCTACATGTCCGAGCTAATTTATTATTTTTCAAACACTCGCAGGGCAATTCACCTGCGTGTAGTTTTGTATTCGTCACCCTGTATAATAACGTTTTCAGTTGGAATATCGTAAATAAACAAAACCTTCAGATTTATACTGCACAACTTGGCTATATCTCGTAGTTTGTTCAATTGATCCAAATCTAAACTTGGCTTTTGTTACTTAACAAGGGTATTTCGTGTTTTGCATATTCAATAATATGACCATGAACCTAAATTTTATGCAACGTTGATCCTCTTGATCTTTTTTTGAAGTAGTCGCATTTATTACCTTGACCTAATTCAGGACTACAAATTCAATTCAGGTTTCTACATAGAAAGTTTTAAAAGATGACAAACGTGAAGTTTCAAAACATGATTCTGAATATTGTTTGTTTTTTCTGTTGAATCATTGAAAGAATAAAATAATTTTTCAATAATCCATTCGATTATGGTAATAAATAATTCATTGTCCCACAACACATCAAATATAACTTAGTGTACTGTGTTTCAAACAGATTGGGTCCATTCAAATTTTCACTTTTTGAAGGCAGCATATTTCGTAACTCCACAAATATTTCTTCTTAAGAATGATATTCGAGGTATCACCTAATACTTAAATACGTTCGTGGGATGAATGCTAGATAGCACCTGTTGATAAAATTTCATATGATAGTTACGTAGTACTGTATGTACCATTTTGAGGGTGCCACTCAAGACATCTCAATTATTGTTGGCACTAGAGACCTTTGGCTACTTTAACTCAAATTCATACAGCCAATCAGATTTTCTCTATCATATGTGATTTTTGAGCTATTGATAAAACTGGAAATTTGGAAATCTCAATCTCTATTCAATTTATATGAATAGCGAAATGACAGACGTGACATAGTTATATTCTTTTTAAACATTTTCACTGCCTTCTAATGACATGTTTAATTCGCCAATGTTGCCAATGAATAATTTAAATAAAAATACATATATACATTTTCTTCAATTTTTATTAGGTTTGTACATACATATGATCAATTTGAAATCATATGCTCCTATACGTACATATGTAGTTAGAGTTTTTTGTGCGAATTTGCTTTCCTGAATTTGTTTTAAAGTCATCATGTCACTGACCTCAACATTTTTTTGTTCTGCCCATTGTGAAACAATTTTGATAGCTGCAATAGCATCGGAATGGGAATTTTTTGTTGTGATATAATCAAATCTTCTCACAGTCTCTATATTCAAAACTATCAATCTCCTCATCTACTCCTATGTCAGTCTCATTTTTTGAAATGTCTTCATTCCATTTTTCAACATCTTGCATTGTATACTCCGAAAGCGCAAGAGCATGTACTAGGTCAAGAGTATTAATAATCACGGTTTCCGGTACATTCTGTCTCCAAATTTCGCGAAACCTAGCTAAAGGTAAAATATTCATCATCTTCATTGTTTTTCTTAAATATTATGTCAACACTTTACTATCGTTGCCCTCTTCAGTTGTTTCCAACCTATCGGTAAATGTTGAGAAGCATCTTTCACTGTTATTGTCTTAACAGCATCTGCATCTAACTTTGGATATAACAGAACTAAGCAAGATTTTTCTGTAATAAAGTTTAGTAAGTCTCAACGCATTTTTATCCATAGGTTAAATATAGGGGGTGACATAAAGTGGCATAAATTTGACAAAAATATCACCATCAAGTGATCCTCTGCTAATGGATGAAATGGGGCATTGTCTAATACAGAGGTCTCCAAACTACGACTCGCGGGCCAAATCCGGCCCACCAGTGCCATAAATCCGGCCCGCGACAGCTTAAGACTAGTATCATCAATCTGGCCCACGACAGCCAATGTTTTACTGTTGTTACTATTACTGTGATGAGTTGAATGGAAGAAAATGAAAACAGAATGATTATTACTTGGTTTAATTTTCTTGAAAAGTAAAACTTGTCGACAGAAATTATCACGCAGAAACCTAAGTATATCAGCTTAAGCATATTCTAACAAATAATTAATATTAAATCAATCACACTAATGAAAAAAACACTAATGAGATTTATGTAATTGTGAATTTCCAGCGACAATTGTTTGAGGTTGTGGATTAATTTTACTTGTACCAATTATTAGAAGATTTAAGATGCTCATCAGTTAATTTAGATCTGTAAACGTTCTTTGTGTACTTCATCTTGGAAAACGTTTTCTCACACAAGTACGTGGTACCAAATACAGAAAACAACCCACGAGCAAAATTATGCAAATTATCAAATTGTACAACATGTCATTGCACTGTAAATCGATAACTTCCATTTGGACTTCCGGCGCCAGGGTCTCAACGTCAGAATCAAAAAAATTTCGAAAAAGCCTAATTTCATTCGCGATAACATCAAAGTCAGGGAAACGAGAATCGAAATTTATCTTTAAAAACTGCAAAATCCACGGGAAATTCAGTCTCTGTAGAGTGGCTAAATATTTCGCATGTTTTAAAATGTGTGAAACATTTTTTACGTAATTGCGATTGAAATAGTATCATTTTCTGCCTGAACGTTTTGATATTGGTGTATAAATCAGGGAGATGCTGATTTTCTCCTTGCAATCTAAAATTCAGTTTGCTCATATGATTTGTCAAATCAACATAGAATGCTAATTTCCACAGCCATTCACTGTTTCCTAAATCGGCACAAGGGCGATGCTTCTCATTAAAAAAAATTTCGATCTCTGCTCGTAGTTCAAATAAACACTCAAGGACTTTTCCGCAACTAAGCCAGAGTACGGCAGTATGATACGGCAAGTCATTTTCTCCAATCTCTTCAATAAACTCGCGGAATTGTCGGTGACTGATATGACTGGTTTTAGAACTTCGGACAAATCCAAACATTTTTCACACAAGGAGTGTTGATGAATGATACAATGTAAGACTAATGGTTTTGAACCACCATCATTTTCTACAACCTTTGGCACAAGTGCGACCACTCCTTTATTTTTTCCACACATATTTTGCCTCCATCGGTGGTGATGCATTTTAAGTTTTTCCTTCGGAAGTTCTTTTTAATAATGGCATTTTCAACTCCCTTAAAAATATCTGCCCCAGTTGTCGTGCCGTGAATACTATCAATATCAAGCAGTTCTCCATACACGTCATAGCTTTTATCTAGTCCACGAATAAAAATCAACACCTGAGCAGTATCTGACACATCCGTTGACTCATTCAAGGCTAAAGAAAACCACTCATGATGTCCATTTTTGTCAGACAGTTGAGATGATATATTTTCTGCGATGTCTTGCACCCCCCGAGTCACGGTGTTTGCTGACAAACTGAGACCTTTCAATAAATTTACCTGTTCGGGGCATATTCTTCCGCTACTGCAATCAAGCAGTCTTTTCTCCATCGCTGAATGTTTTTCCACGTTTTGAAATTTCAAGAGCCACACTGAAGCTGGCGCGAGTTCCAGACTCTTGCTCAGCATTTGCTTTGGTAAACAAAGACTGCTTCGATATCAGTCCGCGCTTCAAAGTTTCAAATTTTTCCGTTCTCAAACTTCCTGTATATTAGAGTAATTTTGAAGATGTTTCGATTCATAGTGACGTTCAATGTTACATTCTTTGAGAACAGCTATGGTTATTATTGCACTCAATGACAAAATACTGAAAGTTCCATTTATCTTGGAATGTTCTGCATTCACTGTCTATTTTTCGATCCTTTTCCATACTAACAAATCAAAATATAAAACAAGTCTAATCAAAATACTCTTACTTATGCACTGGTGTTACTTTATTTCACAATAGGCAGTTTTGCTTCCTTCGCCTTTCCCACTCAAACTGCTAGCCGCTAGCCTTTTGATACCTATGCAATTACTACCATCTAGAACTAATCGAAAAAACTAGTCAGAACCAGAATTTTCTCGAACCAATGCGGAAATTCTCAAACATGCCACCTGTTAGTAGTTAGTTGGTAGCCGAAATAGATAGTACCTGCATCACAGACCTGCATAGTATTACTACTCGCCACTAGATGTCCCTACTTGTCACAATATACTGAATACACAATCAATAGTAATTGAAATGCAAAACGCATATGTTTGCTAAGGTGGGCAGAAAAATTGAAATTGTTTTGGCCCTTGGAACGTACCAAAAAAAATATTATGGCCCTAAGGCTTCAAAGTTTGGAGACCCCTGGTCTAATAGAAATATGGCTTTGATAGGAAGAATTTCACTTTTCAAAAAAGTTTCAACATGTAAATATTGTTCGCGAAATTATAAAGTCGAAAAAGATTATTCACATTTTGAAAGCATCAAGGTGACTCTGCTTTTCCAATTATCAACGGTGTTAACTTGTGTTCACCTAATGCATTGACACATTCTAGGAAAGTTATTCGTTGATTTTCTAATTACAAACCATAGGTTGTATCAGGTAGAATTTTTCAGTATAAAGCAGTCTCAACTGCGTTGTATATTTGTAGATCAGTTAAATTGAGTGCGGTTATGATATTCGACAGTTCTTCTATGAATGGTAAAATAATGATTCAGGTTGCGAGGACAGTTTTTCACCTGTGATTTTCAAAATTCGTATCGACTTTTGAAACACTGCCATCATCCATCGCTTGCATTGAATTTTTCGTTAAGTGACAAGAACTTCTCATGCAAAAGTGGAACTTTGCTTTTGAACATTTCTTCCAAAACGCATCATTTATAGAGTTTGTTTTCCATCAAAAAGATATTCAGCTTTTCTCAGAGTACACTTCTTGATCTTGCATGGTTTAAAACTCTCATGAAGTACTTTCGAAAATTTTCTTTGTTCATTTCTAATGGAGAATATATTGAATTTGGCGACCCCGATTTTTTTTGTAGTGACACTGACACCCTTTCTGAGATCTTCTATAATTGAAGGGTTTCTCATAAAGAGTCAAAAACTTTCGTTGTTTTAGCCATTATTTCATCAGCGAAATCAATTTCCAAACGCTGAGCACATCTATCTATGAACTCCAACAAATACCAAATGAGTAAATTTGTATTAGATAGGTCTCCTTTCATCCCCATAATACTGAAGGTCTGTGCAAGTTATATCCTGCACACATGAAGGTGCCGATCATTCACACTACACAGCGCTAATGCGAAAGATTCTGTGTTCACGTTATTTAGCCGTTCACATTAACGCAGATCTACTGAATTAACATGTTACATAGGTCTGAAAAGGGAAAAAATTTGGTTATTTCAAATAAATAAGTGTTTAAACAATGTACAAATATCTTTTCTACGGTTGAATAACGAGTGTAATATTTAGAGTATGGAGAAAATTTCAAAAGAATTCAAAGGATGGTGGAAATTTGGATTTAATGTGTTGATGAATCATGAATTTTTAATAGGGTAAAATATCATTCAATAAATGTACCAACTACACAAGTGTTATTCATACCATCGAAATAAAATTATACCGAAGTGATTTGCAGATTTTAAAAGGTGGCTGTTCAAATACGAATAACGCTTAGCACAGTTGTCATCCAAATTGGCAGCTGTATGCATGCAAAATTGATTATACAAATTTATTATAAAACATGCTATCTTCGCATCTTAAACTTTTATAGATGGTATGTTTAGACATAGTGACATTATAAGCTTCGAGCCGATGATTAATTGATTTAATGGAACTTGTAACTGCAAGTTAGTTCCAAGCTTTCGTCGACCCAAATGTCTTTCTTGTACACTTCCAGTCTCACGATAACAAGTCCACAGGCGCGAGATATTGCTGTATGGGGTTGCTATTGCTATCCCACAGCTCTCAGCATGTCAATTCGTGCGTCTGGGCATGTTTAGATTAGCATTGAAACACTTTTATACTTCGTTAATTCATCATCATCTAAAATTTTTGTCACTATAATTATCTAGGTTTTGCATACCTTTTGACCGCTCCCTGATTTGTCAATGCGGTTTCGTTCTCCTCGGTGTGAATATGTCGCACATCTTTTGGTGAGATCCACCTAACTTGCGCAGAATACTTGAGCTTGGAGCGGTACCAAATCGGTATTCAGCTTCTCGATAAAAGTATTCGATCGAGGCTCGATATTTACTGCTTCTCAGTCATCATGGCAAAAAGTGACGTACTTTCACCCTAGATCACTAACTTTCGTCGAAACGACGACGCGGTCCCAACAAAAGTAGTACAAATTTTGTGTGCGTCGTTGCACGCATTTCAGATTCCGATTAACCTGCAGTGCAGTGTGCGCCGTTCCAGACACCATGAGCCATCGAAAACAAACTTGATATTTGCCACAAATGTATTAAATAATAGTCTTTTTCTAAAATGTTTCTTCTGTTGATTTTATTATTTAATTTCAATATTTTTTACGTTTTCTTTAAGACATTAAGGGTTAATGGAAGAACTTGATTAAAATCTCCATGAAGATACCGACAAGTGCGAATACGTCTTAAATATGAAATTGATATCGGTATTGTTCTGGTAAGCAGTAAATATCACATACCGATTCCACCATAAATCAGGAAGAAAACTGAGATTAACTCTCTTCTTTCCATAAACTTTCTAGATGAGCTCTTTCCTGTGTTTCCTCAGATAAGTAATGCAAGTATCATAATACATTGCCCAGCATAATTTGGAGGACAAATTAAATTCATTAAGAACGGGGAATATTAAATAAGCTTAGATTTGGAGCTTGTGTGTACATTGACTTAAAATTCAATTGTCAAGTTAAGTTCGAACTTCAATAACAAGAACTTTTCATTTATTTTAATAAATGTATTGCTTTAATTGAACACCTCAAAAAGTCTAAGGAATACCTATAAATATCAACATAACGTGTTGTAGACAATGAATAAGGATAATATGGTTTATGAAACAAATACTTGCATCAATTTATTATCAAGTCATGCCAAATGCTTCCGATCCCAGAGTTTTTCTATGAGAAGAATAAAATACATTTGATACGGCGATATTTTATAATTATCTCATATTTACATATAGTTTGTTGTCTTCATTTTCATTGCAAACACATAAAAAACAATTTCTCAAAACGATTATGGAGAAGTGACATTTGAGCAGAGAATATTGAGAGCAATAATTATGCTTCAAACTGATAGCTCATAGCAAAGAATATCCAGGGTTTTAGAAAACAGCTCAAATGTTATCAATCGGTTGTGGTC
Source organism: Cryptolaemus montrouzieri (assembly GCA_013387265.2). Classification (NCBI taxonomy): domain Eukaryota; kingdom Metazoa; phylum Arthropoda; class Insecta; order Coleoptera; family Coccinellidae; genus Cryptolaemus; species Cryptolaemus montrouzieri. The sequence goes on from JABFTP020000103.1 coordinate 38,243,947, forward strand.
ACGTTTTAGTAAAACTGGTAGAATGAAAGAAAGTGTAACGAGCCGTTCTGTTTTCTGTACATGACGTACATATTTTAAAACAAGACTGCCAAAAATCGGTTACATGAAGGTTAACTCTACTCCAGACGTCTTTTGATAGTTCGACTCAAGGATCACGCTTCCTATCTAGTGTTCAAGAGTACGGGAAATTCTTATAGAGATGATAAAAATTTACCAATAGTAGTACTTTACCTAACAACAATTGTAATCGAGTAGTAATCTGCAATACACTGGAATAAAGCAATTTTGGATCGACTCTTGTGGCCAAATTTTCTGCCTTTATAATTAGTTACAACGGAAACCTCATTTTTCAAGTCAGATTTCTCAATTAATCTGTTTTTTCTCACAAAAAGTGATTGACTACTGTCGACCTAATTGATATAAGGCAGAGATGACATTGTTACTCAACACACTATACTAGTCATACACATTATCATAGGTCCTGAACTGACGAACCTAATTTACCATTGCCTCATAGAATAGGAATCTAATCCCTCCTTTTTTTTATACCAGAAATGCATGACAAAAGAAATATTTATTTAATTCGGGCAAAAAGGTAAACTCAATATTCATAATTCAATTTATTCGGTTTCAGGTGTTTTGTCCGCATTATCTAGCAAATCTCACAATATTATATCACTGAGCCGATGCATATCTACTGGCAAGATAGTATGTAAGTCTTTCGGAGCAGGCGAACCACCAAAAGAAACTGACAATCAACATCCACCGAAAGGGCCTTCCGGTACAGGAGGAGGACGGAATAAGAATACTTTGTCTTGCCCAAAATGTGGAGATCCTTGTACCCATGTAGAAACATTTGTCAGTTCGACGAGATTCGTGAAATGCGAAAAATGTCATCATTTCTTCGTGGTTCTCAGCGAGATGGACAGCAAAAAGAAGGAAGGACAAGATTTGAAAACTGGGTTTTATAGAAAACCTCCGCCTCCTCCTAAAAAAATTTATGATTATTTAAATAAACATGTAGTTGGCCAGGAACATGCGAAGAAGGTATTTATGATGAATATTTGTTATATTACTATCGAAATCTCATATGTAGAATAGATCATATGAATTGTTAGAAAAATTAAGAGTGCAAAAAATCAAAATTCGTACACGTTATGCAAATCTGCTCTTTCTTTCTATTTGACTTTAACACAGATACGAAAATGTTTTTTTTCCTATTCGTAAAATATTCTGTATGTTGATGCTTTAGCGCATATTACCAGAATGGTTTTAAAATTACTAGCCTATCTCAGAGATGGCTCCTTCAAAATCTGTTATAATAGTGTCTCCAACTAGATATATCAACTTGGTATAAATTTAGAAGATTTTTGACAGAATTAGAGCGTGAGTTCATCAAAGTTCAGTTTAGGAAATTCGAAACAATTCATCAATAAAGAAATTAAAAATTTCAATGGTGAAATTGTGTTTATAAATTTATGAGAGGTCGCACAAACATTGATGATGATCAGCACTCAAAACTCCGTGTTGAGGTCGCAATTGTCGAAATGATTTAAGGTAATACATCACGTCACACTAACGGACGTTATGTTAGAATTAAATAAAAAAATAAATAAAAAATAAGTAGAATTGCTGAAGCTACTGAATATATTCACAATGTTGTACATCAACATTGATTCATGAAGAAACCCTATACAAGCAGAAGCGAAAAGTTTCTATTTGTTTGGTAATCCTTAATCAAAATTTTCTCTATTAAAGCTCTACTAAATGAGATAATAAATATTTATAATACATAATCATCGCATTTTGCCACAGTCTATTACTGTTTATAATCAGAATCGCACAAATAAACAATATGATGGACCAGAGCAGCTAAACCAACTCTGAAGAAAATATAACAATTTTATTTGCAAAAATGGTTATGCGACTATTTCTCGAAGTTAGAAAGAAAATGTCTTAATTTATTACCTTGAGAAAAATGCGATCATCCATCATGATTACATTAGAGCAGCTTCATTAAAAATTAAATTATGAAAGCAGTTTAAGCATTAGTACCAAAAATTGCATTTCTACCTAGATTTCATTAACAACTATTCGTTTTTTAGGTTTTATCAGTAGCTGTTTATAACCATTATAAAAGAATCTATAATAACAGCCCCCCACCCACAAATTCTGGTACTCGACAGGATATGACTGTCATGGAGCAAGGTCCTCATCATAGTGTCGCCCACAGAGGTCAGTGTTACAATTTTCTAATCATGTAAAAATTTTTTCAACTCTACTTTATTTATTCGTCATATGGAATGAGCATTTTATTATAATTATTAGCACTTCAAATCAGGATCATACAGAACAATGCCTTTACCAATGCTTGAAAATGTGAAAAAAAAAGTGTCACTTTTTCGCATTTGATGAATTCACCCAAAAGTGCAATTCGTTACTGAAAATAGTTTACGATAATAATTTGGAAGCTCAAAACGTTCAACAGTTGTAACACCTAATGAGGGGGTTTTACCCCGACGAGTTGCCCATATATCTGTTCATGCAATCAAACTGATTTCATGAAAAAATATAAATCCACCACCCGGTAATTAATACCATTGCCAGGCAATGATTATAATCAAAACATATCCTGGAGTAATTATATATTAGGATAACGTTAAATGTTATGAGATTATATCAATCTACCAGAATATATACATACTATAGCATCATCAGACAATGATATCAATGTACCAACGAGTAGTGTCAGAGGCTTTCTCCCCGGAAAAATCCAGTGTACGGACCTTAGTCAAGTAACACTGAATGTTACTCATTAATAGTTTCCTTTGTGTGAAGTGGTGAACGATCGAATAGAATACTGCTCTGAATATAAATATGACAAAATTGTCAGTTAATCATATTACATTTATATAAACAAATAAATAAAATATGAAATGAGATTCTGAGCAGTATAAACTAAAGAGAATACCTATGACTCTACCTCATTATTATTTTCGGAAAGAAACCTACGAAGAATATTACAAGATTTGATGACTGTTATCTTTTGTAACTGTTCAAACAAATTTTTCTTCAGACCCAAAATCTCAATACTTTTGTGAAGATTTCTAGGAATAACGCCTGTTGTAGAAATAATAATCGGTAGAATAAATATTTTCTTCATTTTCCACATTTTTTAATCTCGTCGCCAAGCATCATATATTTAGAAATTTTTCATTGTATTTATTTTGTATATTATGTGTGTCGGGTATAGCAATATCAATTATATATGTTATTTGATTCTGTTTATCATTAAGAACGATATCTGGTCTATTGTGTTTTACAGCTCTGTTGCACAGAATTGTTTTATCAAAATAAAGTTTATATTTGTCATTTTCACAAATAATCTCAGGTTCATATTTTTGAAATTTTTTCTTTTGGGAATTAGGTCATGTTTAATTCCTAGATTGAAGTGAATAATATTAGCGACGGCATTATGTCTTTCTAAATAATCTGTTGAAGCAATGACTGAGCAAGATGATAATATATGAAAAACTGTTTCTGAAGAACAGAAACATCTACGGCAAGAATCATCTATATTTTGTTTGATGATATGTTTTCTATAATTCCTTGTGAAAACAACCTGGTCCTGGATCGCAATTGCCAAGCCTTCTGTTTCAGCAAACAATTCTCCAGATACTAACCATTTATTCGATGCAATTTCATCAATATAATCATTTTTCAATTCTTTAGGGTGCTTTCCGTGTAATTCCTTCTGCATCCAACTTTCTCTTTTAGAATTATCATCAAATATATCAAAATCTACCTTTTGCATTGTCAAGTTCAGAGGTGTAAGATTATAATCTGAAGCAACAACAATATCATGTAATTTAGACGTTCTCTGTTTATCATGAAAATGGGAACGTAGATGAAAAATCTGTTTACTATGAAGATTATTCAAATCAATTAATCCACGACCTCCAAGATGTCTAGGTAGTGTAACTCTCTGAACAGCTGACTTTGGGTGGTGCTTATGATATTTACAGAGCATTTTCCTCGTTTGACATTGTAACTCATTTAGATCAGTTTTAGACCATTTAATAATTCCAAAAGAAGATGTAAGAATAGGAACAGCATAGGAGTTGATAGCTCTGAAAAGGTTTTTACTAGTTAAATAACTCTTGATGATAATTCTAAGTCTTTTGTAATATGAACTTCTAATATTTTCTTTAGTGCTGCTATGTTTAATTGTCTTCTCTTGACAAAATCCAAGATATTTATATGTATCTCCTTGATGCATTGGCTCGATTTGGATATTGGAAATCTTTATATAATCAGAGGTGATCTTTCCTTTTTCAATAGAAAGATTTTTACATTTAGGAAGCCCAAATTTCATATGAATATCATTGGAATAGTTGAAAGTAATCTCAAGTAGACTTTTCAAATGAGATCTGGTTCCGGCATATAATTTAATATCATCTAAATAAATTAAGTGACTTAATTTGAATTCAGTTAATAAACTCTTTATTTTGAAGCCGAAACTAGTAGCATTTAATTCACGAGATAATGGATTGAGGCAAAGACAAAACCAAAGAGCACTTAAAGAATCACCTTGAAAAATGCCTCTTTTGATTGGAATTACTTCGGATTTTAACGATTGTTTTGAAATATTTAAATGAAGATTGGTTCTCCAATTTTTCATTACAAATTCAAGAAAATGACGAAGTGTCTTATCAATTTTATAAATTTCCAAAATTTCTTGAAGCCATGAATGGGGAGAACTATCAAAAGCCTTTTGGTAATCAATGAAGGCTGTATGAATATTTCTCTTCTTAGTTTGAGCTTGATTCAAAGCAACAGAATCAATTACAAGTTGCTCTTTAGTACCAAGGTGTTTTTTTCTACATCCTCTTTGATGTTCGGAAAGAATATTATAATTCTAGAAATGTGCATAAATTTTTATATATATATATATATATATATATATATATATATATATATATATATATATATATATATATATATATATATATATATATATATATATATATATATATATATATATACATACCAGCTGTGCAAATATGGGACCCCAACTTTTTAATCCCTTAACAAATATTTTCAACTTATAAACCAAAGAGCACTTAAAGAATCACCTTGAAAAATGCCTCTTTTGATTGGAATTACTTCGGATTTTAACGATTGTTTTGAAATATTTAAATGAAGATTGGTTCTCCAATTTTTCATTACAAATTCAAGAAAATGACGAAGTGTATTATATATATATATATATATATATATATATATATATATATATATATATATATATATATATATATATATACATATATACATACCAGCTGTGCAAATATGGGACCCCAACTTTTTAATCCCTTAACAAATATTTTCAACTTATAACTGTATGAGTTTGGTGCAATACCATATAAAATTTGTCTGTTTTTTATATCAATTGATCAAAAGTAGTGTAAAATATTGTCGAACGCCCTTAACAAATCTTAATTCTTTGTGTGGTTCAAAAATTTCAAAATTAGCAATTTTGGAAGACCAATGCAAAGTTTGAAAATAGTGAACTACAAGTTGGATGATGGACACTGTGGTGGCTTGTACAGATTGTCAAAGAAATGGGCAAAATAAATTCATAACAATATACTATACTTAAAACACAATTGTTTTTATCCCTTTTTCACAAGAAACATGAACTTTCTGTTCGAAAATTGGATTTCTTATATTCAAAACTGGTATATGCCTTATTTAAAATTAGAATTTGAAATTAAATTGTTTCCTCAAGGTTTGGATCTCATATGTATTAAATGCAAAATTAGAATAACTTGGTTCAAATTGTATTTTATATTCCGATTTATTTCATTTCTAAATAATCTCGGGCCTATTATTGTGCAGATCTTCTTCATATGACTGGACTAGGTCATGCATCTAACGTAGGATTCAACTTGAACCAGCAGAGTGGAGATCTCAGTGGTATCCACAGAACTAGCGGTTCGGAGATTCTCGATCGAAAAACTCACGATCTCCGGCTCGAAAAAAGCAATATTCTCTTGTTGGGTCCAACTGGTTCGGGTAAGACACTTCTAGCTCAAACTATAGCTCAGTGTTTAGATGTTCCTTTCGCCATCTGTGATTGTACAACATTAACTCAAGCTGGATACGTTGGTGAAGATATCGAGAGCGTCATTGGAAAATTGTTGCAAGATGCGGGATATATAGTCGACAGGGCACAAGTAGGCATTGTGTTCCTGGATGAAGTAGATAAAATTGGAGCTGTCCCTGGAATACATCAATTACGTGATGTCGGAGGTAAATCAATCAATCACTAAATAATAATAATAAAAAAAAACATAATTTAAAATTATTGTTTATGGATATTAAGATCAATTAAGATTAGAGTGATAAAATGTGCATCAACTTTATCAATTCTTGATGTATTTAATATATTGATTATTCAAACGAAAATAGATTGCATGAAAATGCGACGTCCTAAAATATTGTTCATTGAATTGGCTGAGAATACTTTTTCAAAATTATTGCTTTGTTTATTTTCAAATGATTTGGCAAGAAACTCCTGTTGACATTGAGCATGCCAAATATTTTAGGTGGATATTCAAGTTAAATTTTATTTGCAAGTCATTGACATCTTACATGCTGACTCAGTTTTATAGACATATAATGCAAAGAAGTTGCAATCGCCAACACTTGTTTGATAAAGGGATTTGAAATTTATCAAGAATGTACAGGGTGTCACACATTTAGCAAATATCCTTGCAACTGGAGATCTTACACTGTCGAAAGATGTTTCTTTTCTGACTTACTTGAATTTCGATCCTTTTTCATTCTTCGTCAATATCTCTTACTTTTCGAGGTATTTGACTCAAATTTGAAATTTGGTTATTTTAAAGGATTCACACGTTTTGGCGTTCCAATTTAATATAAAAATCTATAGCGTGATATTTCTAGAATTATATACCTCTTTACTCTGCAGAACTTTTTTGCAGTGTGCCACTAATCGTTTTTGTTATGATAGGCTAATTCCTTATTGTTTTTGTCTCTTTCGCTTTTGTCTCATGCAAAATTTTGAAAAAACGTCTAGTTTACAAGTATAAATATAATTTTCTTGACAATATGTTTATGTACAAACTACAATTGAGCACATAAAAATAGGACACTAGTCTTTCATATGAAAGCATAATGGTTGTAAAAATACCAACTAAACCACAACAGTTTGTTACGCGTTTTTTAATTTGTTTGAAAATTGTTCCTCGGTGTAAGATTCAACACAATACATAATTTTTTCAAAGTTCTGAATAGCAGAAGTTCGTGAATCATAATAAGTGAAAAAAAAAATATCGATCAATAAATTTACAACCTTTGAACTGAATGAGCAGAAGGTTACTCTTATTTGTCTTGATATAGCCTACTAATTTCATTTTCAGGCGAAGGAGTACAACAAGGAATGTTAAAAATGCTTGAGGGTACTATTGTGAATGTTCCTGAACGTAACTCTCCTAGAAAATTGCGTGGTGAGACTATACAAGTAGATACAACGAATATTCTGTTTGTAGCAAGCGGAGCATATAATGGCCTTGAGAGACTAGTCCAAAGGAGAAATAATGAAAACGTAAGTTCACATTTTACAACGACCTCAGTCCTAAATGAATTACCCCAATAAAAAACAAAAACGTTATACATTTGGAAAATATCAGAAAATTAAGGTAGATTTTTTATTTTCTATGAAACGGTATTAAAACACAGATGATACTTTCCAACATTAGCTTAGCTTCATCGGTTACTATATCAATTAGACATAAACATTCCTGTATGAATGAAAAATCAACACATCGAGGTTATAAGAAATTGAGAGATACACACATGAAGTACTACACAAGTTCATCAAGAATTCACAAAGTTGAATAAATAAAATGAATCCACTCGACTATGAGGCAAATGATCAGAATTCTTATTTCAATTTTAACCTCTAAAATTTAAATTTAACCCAGCCTCTTAGTTTATTCTGTCGAAAAAGTGCCGGAAATTGGTCAATAAAACAAAAAAATTTATTTTTCATCCAAATTCATTGTATCGCCTTCAAAGTAGGCCCCTTCCGAAATAATGCGTTTACGCTACGACTTGAGTTCTCGCCGCGAATTCTGTCTTCCATCAATTCAAACCGGGTACCTCAAAGTAGTAATTTGAGTTTTGGAAAAAGAAAAAACTCGACCGGAGCCATACAATACAATACAATACGTTAATACAATACGGTGGTTGTTCGTTGGCCGTTGAGTTTTTGGTCAGAAATTCATTCACAATAATAGTCTTATGAGATGGTGCATTATCGTGGTGCAAAGCCATGAGTTTTATTTCCACAAATCTGGCCTTTTTCGGCAAATTCGCTCCTTCAAACGCCGCATAACGCTCAGGTAATAAATAAATGGCAATGAACTTTCGGTTCATTGCCTATCTCCCAAACTTAAATGACGATTTTCAATCACCATTCGCTTCACACTATCGATGTTAGCTTCAGTTGAAGATGTTGATGGCCCACCATCACCAATTAGACGCAGCGCGCACTGTATCATTGCTTAAGGAAGATCAAGTCTCAAGAAGTTTTTACGAAGAGCTTAAAACGAAATATAAACAGCATCTAGAGAACTCGGTAAGGCAGAGAAATTTAGAACTGCTGAACAATGCAGAAAATAAAAGCCTAACGATATGGTCTATAATAAATCTGAAAATTGGTGAACGCGAAAAAAACTGGATATTTCAGCATCCACAGAATGCTCAGGCAATTTATTGAGAGAGTCAACTCCAAATGAAATTAATGCGTCACATACAATGGCTCTGCACTTAACCGATGCTAAAGAGATAGTAAATATAGTTAAGAATTTCAAGTCTTCGAATACTAAAGACATTTATGTAATGTCTGTGAAACTATTGAAAACCACTCTACATGTACTCGCTGAGCCTCTGAGTATGGTGATGAATAAAGGCTTCAGAGAAGGAGTGTTCCCAAAATGCCGTAAACTTTCAAAGGTGGTCCCAATCTTCAAGCAGGGTGATGTAAATCAGTGCGATAATAACAAGCAAATATCCATATTGCCTGTATTCTCGAAGATCTTGGAGAGTCTCTTGAAAATAAGACTGGTAAACTTCATGGAAAAACATCAAATACTCACTTCTTCCCAGCAGGAAGGAAAGTCTACTGTTACAACACTTATGAACATAATCGAAGGTATTCTTGAGTCCTTTGAAAATAAAAGAGACGTTTCATTATCATGCCTTGACATGAGCAAGGCTTTTGACTGTGCCAACCGTAACATACTTTTAGACAAATTGGACTTCTGTGGAGTAAGCGGTAGAGCCTACGAAAATTTTAAATCATACCTTGAAGATCGACGACAGATTGTTGTGTGGAAGAACCATAGATCTAGGTAGCAAGAGGTGCCAATTGGTGTACCAAAAGGGTTAATTTTTGGCCCCCTGCTATTCTGTGTTTATATAAATGATCTTGCTTGGCATCTGGGGCCCAAAAATTTCTGGATGTACGCTGACGATTCAACAATAATAAGCATAAACGAGGATAGGTTTAGTCTGACGAACAAAGAAAATGAAAGACTCAATATGGCCGCTGAATGGTTCGAAGCCAACTGTCTTAAACAGAACAGGAATAAAACACAACAGTTGATCTTCACCACTAAAAAACCATCAGAGCCAGGAACAATCAAACTACTAGGTTTTCATCTGGACAGCGCCCTCAACTGGTCAGAACACAGTGAAAATTTAGCTAGAAAATTATTTTCGGCCTTTTACTCGATCAGAAGAATCAAATTTATAGTGAGTAAAGTTGCCGCTATACTCACATATTTTGCTAATTTCTACAGTTTGGCAATATACGGCATTCTTCTCTGGGGAGCCTCACCTCACGCACAACAAGTATTCCTGCAACAAAAGAGGGCAATAAGGGCCATTATGATGACCACTTTTCAGGGATCTGAAGGCTAATAAATTAGCATTTACAATTTACCACCAGAGTGATGCAAATCTTCCATCACATTTCGGCCGCTGTTGAATGCACTGTGCCACTCATATGCACGTGTTTTTGATAAAGTCGATTCAATTCGGCACAGGAAATTCCATTTGCAATACAAACTTGGAGACAAATTCTTGGTTAAATATTTTCATCTTGTAAAAACCGGCAAAACATACTTGTGAGAACTGACAAAATCGAACACTGTGAACAATCTAAATGACAGATCGCGTTCCAACTCCACGTCAGTATAGAACAGTTGTGCTAACTTAGCAACAACAAAAATTTTGACAGTCGTTTTAAGCAGATTCTTTTAATAATCAATTTCCGGTACTTTTTCGACAGAATGTATACTCTTATCAAGTGTTAGTTTCCAACTGATACTGTACCGATTTTCCAAAAGCCAATGAGACGTTAAATTGGAAGTTGTCATCCAACTTCGATCTTCTACTTTTAGATATCACCATGTTCTACACACTTTTTCAAAACTTTGAAAACGTAATTCATGCACCTACGTAACCAACCATCATGAGAATTTTAATATGGTCTTTTTTATTGATCGAGTTTTGAAGTATACTTAGGTGGAATTTCATTGACTTGATGTTATTTTGTTATTTTATCCTGTCCAATATGCAACAACGTTGCGATATTTTCCTTGTTGGCAACTGATGTATCGTCATCACATCATTCTGATTCCATAATTGATTTTATTGTGTTCTTCTTTTGTTTAATTCCTTGATAATAAAACTATATTTAGGTTTTCTTTCTGACAGAACAAGTAGAAGTAATTTCTTCACTGGGATGCTTTTGTTTCATTTATTGATAATTAAACTATATTTAGTTTTCTTTCTGACAGAACAAGTAAAAGTCATTTCTTTACTGGGATCTAAGGATCTAAGACCGCACACAGTAAAACAAGAGTTTGTATTACTGATTCTGTAGTAAATATTGAATTTATGTTTAGGAAAAGCATATCTTCTTTTTCGGTAGATTGAGCAATGCTTTTATAATTTGAAACTATTTTCTTCATAATACATTTCAAGAATTCTTTTTTGAATAATTCACATCTAACTACCTAGAACATCCACTCGGCAATATTATTACTGTTTACTGCTATCTGTTGAATAATATTCTATTCTCTGTATGCGAATTATCTTGGGAATGTTGAGCGCAATATCCATCTTGATCCACAGAATTTCTGGAGTTATGTTCGCTCAAGGAAAGATGATTTCGATTGGCCAAACCAAATGCATTTGAATGGGGTAATTTGTTCTGAGGGAGGGGTTGTGGTGGATCTATTTGCTCAGTTCTTTGCGGAAGTATACAGCGATGAAGTGTTGGTTCCACAGAAGTTTGAGTACGCTGAAACTATTAATGTATCGTCTGTCAGATTTTCCTCCACGCGAAATATGTTAGGTAATCTCTGCCATGAAGCCTAAGTTGAATAGTTGGCCTGATGGTATACCCAGTTTCCTATTAAAAAAGTGTATGAGTGTTTTATCTGATCCAATTAGTTACTTATTCAATATGTATCTCAGTCGTGGTCAATTCCCATCATTCTAGAAACGGAGTTTCATCATTCCGATATTTAAATCGGGTCAGAAATCCAATGTTAGGAACTATAAAGGCGTGGCTATTCAGTCTGCTTTACCCAAAATGCAAGACAGCTTGAATTGCAGCTTTCTGTCCTGGAATTGTAGTGGAGTATTGACAAATGAACAGCATGGATTCAGGAAGGGACGATGTACCATCACCAATTTGGTTCTGTATGTCAAGGATATATTAGATTGCTTCGAACGAGGCTACCAGATAAATTCAGTTTATACTGATTTATCAAAGTCCTTCGACAGAGTTAATATCAACCTTCTGATGGTCAAGCTGGAGGCATTGGGTATTTCAGGACCTCTTTTATCATGGATGAGAAGTTTTTTGTATGGCCGTTCCCAAATGGTGGGATATAAGGAGTTCCTATGTAAGATTCGCACTCGAGGCCTCTTCTATTCAATCTGTTCATCAATAATGTCAGTAGCGTACTATTTGCCGACGACATGAAGATATATTCGGTCATTCGGGATGATTCAGATAAAGCATATTTACATGGCCACATCGAGTGCTTCTCCCAGTGGGCTAGCTCGAATTCTTTGAATCTGAATGTGGAGAAGTGTCGAGTGGTCACCTTTCATAGATTGAGTTCTCCACTCATAGCAAATTACAAATTGAATGATCGAATGTTGGAACAGCGAGTCTACAGTGCGCGATCTCGCTATCACCCTCGACTCTGGGCTCGATTTCAAAGAACATATTCGTTGCATAATGGCTGAGGCGTACCAAATGCTTGGCTTCATTTATCGAAACTCAGCAGGTTTTTCCGCTGCAACATTAAAAATTCTAATTCTGTACTGGTCATTGGTCATATACAACTTGGAGTATGGCTCATGCAATTGGTCGCCCTATCACTCTTGTCATATAACTAGTCTAGAAAAGGTCCAAAGAAAGTTTTTATGCTAGCTATTATATAGGACCCATTTTAATATTACTGACATTGGGATTGATGTTCTGCGAGAACAGCAAAAATTGGATACCTTGATGACTAAACTACGGGTTTTGGATTTGTTTCTTTTTTAAGGTTCTCAACGGGCATGTAGACTGTTCCAATTTTTTGAGAATGATCGATTTTAATTTACCTGGTAGGCTCACTCGATACACTCCTCTGCTTCGATCTAGAATGTGCAAATACATTTACATCTCAAATTTTTTCCTCAATCGTTGCTTCGATCTCATGAGGAATATTGGTAGAGATATCGACTTATTTTCAGTCTCTTTTGATAGTTTTAAGGCAAAAATAGGTTTCTTAATAAGGCAATTATGGATATGTGTTTGTTTCGTAGTATTTATTTTATTGTTACTATCTTTCTTATCGATGTATTTCTGGTAATTATGTTTAAAGGGGTTTACCATACACTCTTATACAAATTGATTTATACAATTTTGTATTTGAACTAAATAAATCAATAAATATTGACTTTCCAATCAAAATCTCCTCCTGTCTTACTGTAATGTAAGAAATTGTTATATGTAACATGTCTATGAATGTTTATGAAAATCGAATGTCATATATATAAATTCTAATTATACTTAAACAATCCTCAACTTCCAGCTGCTTATTTCTCGATAATATTCTTTTGATCATTATAATTTTTAATTGTTATACTTATCTAAAGTATTCTACTGAAGTTTATGTAAAAATTTTCGTTTCACAGTATTTAGGATTTGGGGCACCTATCTCAGAAAGTCAAGGAAGGAGAGCTGCTTCACAACAAGCTTCACTTCATCAGTCCTCAATGTCTGCAGAAGAGGAGAATTTGGAAAGAGATACTGCTCTAAGACAAGTACAGGCTAGAGATCTTATAGATTTTGGAATGATTCCAGTAAGTTTCTGCTTTGAATCTATAATACATACATCCAATATCAGAATTACTTTCTGAAGTTTCCAAAATAAATTAATAACTGAATTTTCCAGGAATTTGTTGGAAGATTTCCAGTATTAGTGCCTTTCCACAGTTTGGACAGGAATATGCTTGTTAGAATTCTAACCGAACCTCGTAACGCTTTAGTACCTCAGTATCAACGCCTTTTAGGAATGGATCAGTGTGAACTGACGTTTAGTCCTGAAGCACTTAGTGCTATAGCAAAACTAGCAATGGAACGTAAAACTGGAGCCAGAGGTCTTAGAGCAATAATGGTAAACAAAATATACTCATTAACTGTGTTTTTTAAAGTTTTTTTTTTCTCATTGTCTTGAAAATTTTCCATTGAACTGTTATTATTTCAGGAAACACTTCTACTGGAGCCTATGTTTGAAGTGCCTGGTTCAGGTATCACTGGAGTTCATGTGACTGAAGATTATGTGCTTGGTAGTGGTGGACCAGTCTATATAAGAGCTGCCCATACACCAGCAACAGAAGTATCTGATGAAGAGGATATTTCAACCTCTATAAGACTGAAACAGTGATTAATGGATGGAATTGAAAATAATATAATATGTGATGAAAAGTAAACCAAGTTTATATACTTGGTTGTAAGTTATGAGAAGTAAAACTTTTGCTAAATATTGTAAATTATTTTTGGTTTTAAATTTTGCATAAAGAAGAAATATTATATGATCAGATATACAAATTTTAGTGTAAATATGTTTCGAATCTGCCGGAATATTAGAGAATAAGAATTGTGTTGTGTATATTTCTAATATCTGATAAGATTTTGAGGATTGTGTAAATATTAACTATCAAATTTAAAGTTGTTTTCTTAATTTCTTGACTGCACTTACTGCATTCAGAATTTGTATATCAATGTTGAATATTCAACCCAAACAAATTGATTTTATTCAATATGCATTGATTTTTGAGATAAATCTAGAGATATTTCAATCCAAATATTATATTTTCGAAATTAAAAGTTGTACTTATGGGAATATTCATTACTTGCCTGGGAAAATTTCGTGTTCATATATTGATTGGAGTACACTATAAATTCCCACCAAACATAGCATGTTGAGATGATGTTTGAAATATTGCGACAATCTGATGAGGCCATACAAGTATGCTATTTAATAGCAACTTTATTTTTGTTTCTTTTTAATGATATGATAGTCCAGAGAGTTCTGAATGGTCAGTTATATTAATTTTTTTTCAATAATTTACTAGATTCAAATTTGAACTTACATCGCTAAATAATCTTTATGTGATCGCTAAAAAATTGAAGTTTACAATGTATAAGATTTTCTACACTCTAATTAAATGATGAATAGGCTAGTCCGGAAAATATTTGAAAATTCGAATTTGTACTTTTATAAGCTTTGACCGATTTGATTAGCATTTAGTACATGTACCATTTTTCCAGTTCATGATAATTACGAAATTATAGTAAAAATATAACGAAAATTTTCAATCTTTTTTTACTCTTACTTTTTGGTTACTACCAATTTTGTAACAATATAGGGACAAAATATCTGACCGATCCTCTCGGTATTTCAGTTTCTTAAAAATCAGGTGTTTTAGGGATGACCTATTTAGCTGTTGATATTAGCAAACCGATTCCATGAAAAATATTAAACCATAACCCAATAAATGAATACCATGGCCAGGCAATGATTAATGCAATAATAATAATAACTCTTGGTTATTATATATACAATATGATAATATACCAATCTATCAGAATATACACAAACTGCAAAACTATTAGTCATCGATATACAAATAAGTAATATTAGGTCAGCGACTATACATTAGGATAACAAACAGGTATGAAAGCTGTTAGAATATACACAGTAAAGTGTATCAACAAGTAGTGCTAGAAGCCTGCTCCCTGAAAAAATTTAGTGTGTGAATCTTAGTCAAGAATATATACGATCAAATCAATTTATGCAGTCAAAGATTAGTTTTCTCAGCTCCCCTCACTCGCAATTTCAATTCTACTTGAACAACTGCTATTGCAATGCCCAAGACTTGTTCTCAAACGATTGAAGTTACCACCAAATTTTTCTACTGAGATCAAAACCTAGAACTTTCAGAGTAGGATCTTGTACAAGGAAGATGCCTAAAATAAAACCTTCGTTCAATTCGCTTTTTCAGATAACTAACGTATCAAAGGGAGAATTCAGAAAATTAAGCGGGCGAATCTGTTTCCCAGATTGCAATCTCAGAATAACATCACATCATTTACTAACTACAAAGTTAGTGAATGAAATGTAAAAGTTCCAGAAGAAGGTGAATCTTATACTAATTGTTTTGCAAAACTGATGTCTGTAGATATCTGAAAGAAACATATTGCAGAGGACATAAAGCCAGAAAATTAGGATCGATCTAATAGTGCTAATCATAATTATTGCATAATGCAATTGAGAATGAATTCTACTCACATGAGCATTATTCAACCAGGCAAAAAACATTACTCAGTTGTAGAAAGGACCAGAACAAGAACAGTAATTTAGAGAGTATGAACTGAACATCTGCACCCTGAGTGGACCCAGCTAATTTTCGCAGAATAATGTTGATATTGTTTTCTACTTTTGATTTTTTGAGATTGAATTTGAATGTCGTGTCGGCGAAAAATTCAGTATGAAAACAATATATTTTGGATAGAAAATATGATTTAGTGAAGAACCACTGCAAAATACCATCAAATGTTCGAACTATTAAAATATAGATGACTCTCCCTGAGGAGACGATTAGAATTTCTAGATCGACAGTCAAAACTTCTTCAATGGATATATTAACAATAGAGGTTCAAGAACGGAACATTGTAGAAGACAATAATTGAGTGCGAAAAAAAATACTTTTTTTTCCAATAAATGAAGATTCAAGATAGCGATTCATTTTTCAATAGACTCGACTAACCGAATCAAGATTGTTGTTAAACTGATGATCTGACCAATTGGAGTTTTTTCTTAGACGGATTTCGAAAGAAAGAAAGCATCAATAGTTGATTATAATCTTTGATATAGAAATCTTTCTAATATTTTGAACCAGACAAAAATATAAAGATTATCATTATCATCATATCAGCTCCCAGTCATCCACTGCTGATTGTAAGCCTCTCCCAACCTTTTCCATTCTTCTCTGTCTTGTGCCCGGTGATACCAGTTGAAGCCGGCGTATTGTCTGAAGAGTATATTCAGTTAAATTTTTTTAAATTCCCTCTTTGAGTTTGTAAATGCCTATTTACTAACTTTTCAATTTTAATATCAGTATAAAATAAATTATTTATCTGAAAATTTTGTTCTGTGTTAATAAAACCGCCACTTCAGATGGCATAAATGAATCTTTGTCAGTTTCTAGATATGCTCATTATATATTTTACTCATTTATTTCAAATTTCCGCCAAGTGCGCGTAGAGGAGTAGCATCAAGCTTTCCATATGTACTTTGTTGGTATAGGAGAATTTCTTTCTCTTTTTTTAGCATGTTTCAATTCTATTTTCTGAAAATAAGTTGTCAAAATGTATATTTACATTATTTGTACCTTTGGTAGAAGTTCAAAGCAAAGATTTAGTAGCAGTTCAAAGCCAACATTGAAAATAAAAGTTGTTACTCGAGTATTGAATTAGATCCGTATTTGTGAGTGGTAATTGAAAAAGGAATGCATAGTACTACATTGTGTGTTGAAGTGAAAAAAGAGATATATGACTCGGTCCAGTATTCAACCTTTTCACCACTCATTTACCTAACTCTGATATATATCACCGAGTTGCACATCTGCCTAAATCATATATATGCATTGGCATTCACGTCACAAAAACCGCACTTGTTGGATTGTTTCAACTCGTAAAGCAAATGGCTTTCGGTTATATTAATATTATTAGAAATGCCGTATAAGGCCATTAGAACAAAATTAAATTTTGCCACTTATTTGCACATTCACAGTTTTTCGGATTTTTTCTTTTGTCTGTTTGCTATATATGCTTTGCTTCTCATCAAATTTCTTATTTTTAACTCAAGTGCCATAGGTTTTGATTCTCTTGCTAGTTTCAAAATTTACCGCAATATGCAACATACATAACTATACCTTTCGATTGCTCTGACTCAGAAGTTTGATTTTTTTTGTAGCTCCAAGGGATTGCAAGCCTCAGTATGTGCTATTAATCTCAACCCAATACCTTAACACATTCCCGAGAAAAGAGTTTTAACAAATGAGCACAGAAGTAAAGCTATGAAGGTTTATTTTTTCTTTTTGGTGAACGGAACCTCAAAACTTATAAAATTAGTATCAATCGCCGTTATTTGTTCAAAATTTCTTTAATGCGCTGATTCGTTAATAAATTCTATCTACGTAACACTGTTTATGGTCATTGTAGCCCATATTAAATCTACGCTTATGGGAAATACACTTCTTTACCACAATTTCATAATAATTTACTGCACGTTTCTTCATCACGAAAACAACTTATTGTTGAATGATAAAATATATTTCATAAATAAAACATGATTCTTAACGTAAGGACATTCATTACTGAATGTCACTTTGGATAATTTACTTCTATAAGCGCATCTATAAAAAATGAAAACAAATTCCTATCCAACGGATTGTTGAATCCGCGCGAGATTACACGTAGGTGTGATTACAGCTACTTCTTCCTACATTTCCCGGTTTACTGAAGATGTAGCAGACAAATTGAATGATGTCATTTTACTGATCATGTGAAGTGTATTTTATAAGAGGTGAAGACTAACTTATAAATGAAAGGTTCGCCAAGAAAAAAAGGTAAATATAGGCAATAAAATGTTTGCTAGGTGTTAAAATCAAGAATTTAGTTTTCCATAGTAAGATGAATTTTACTTTATATACTTAAATTTGCGCTTCCGCGTTAGATATTACTTTTAGTTTCCCAGTAATTCTTAAAACTTACCAATAATGGCCGTTCAAATGAAACTCGAATCACATAAACTGTAAAATAATGATTTTTTGTGAAGGTCACACCTCTCATAACACCATAAAAATATATAAAACTACAATTAAATACTCCCACAACGGTATAATTGATTATCGTCTTTCCGTTCTATCTGATAAGAATATTATATATTTCATGTTATACATTTCTTTGAAGATTTTCAAGATAGATAGCGATATCTTGAAATGGTTTTTTTTCCAACAGTTACACTGGCTCGACAATAAAGAGTTATCAATGGTATATTGAAATTTTAGAGAGGTTGATTGATATAGATGAAGAAATAAACAATTCTTGCAGACCGAAATTGAGTCACTTCGTAAGCACCGTAGAGGGAGGCGTTCTTTCGTGCTATTTTCTTCTAATCTGAACATAGTTCTAGTAGTTTAGTTCACAAGTTCAAATCGCTGTTAATTCTTGATGAAGCTCCTAATATATGATTAATCCTGAAAGAACGAAATTCCAAATGAAAAAGCGGCAATTCAAAATCTTAATTTTATGTTGGATATTTCAAAATTATAAAGGAATAGTCTTTGAACTTGTAGTCTTCATCGGAAAAGGAGATTCTAACATTTTGCTAATTTACTATTGCCCCATTTTTGAAAAATTGATTACCGTATTTTCGGACATTAAAACACACATCAAATGTGTAACAAAATTTTGTGAAAAATATATTTTAAAGTCACCTCGTATTATAATTTTATAATAGTTAAAAAGTAAGGTTACCCTTGGACCATTGGAGGCATCCAAAATTTGAGTCCGCTTTTCAATGTAAACAGGCGACTCTTATAGTCACAAAAAAACGGTAATATAATTATTGAAAAATTATTTCAGGTTTTATGCCTACTTTGGACCACGCGGGCTCTAGTGTTTAAATAAAATCATAAGTGAAAGGCACAGAATATCGACTGTTTAATTTTTCTTACTGGTTATTTTCTCCTCTAACATCTTTCTTCATAATTTCTAAATAATTAATAGTATCTGTATTAATTGAAAAACTGAATGATTTTTTTCTTCGATTTGAATTTTAATAATAAAATTCTACCCCTTATTCTAATAGCAGTTATAATTCTCTCTGGCGTACTGCTAATAAGAACGTCTATGCTTATGTATTTGAGCGATTATAATGTAAGTACCCCTGCAAATCACTCAACGTGTTCTAGTTATGGGTGATAGTCACGAAGAGCTCGTCCCAGTTAATCGCTGCCATGTTCGATGGGGTTTGGATCTAGAGGAGACTTAGGGTAGTGGTTCATGATCAATTCTATGATCTTACATGGCTTTCAGAAATTCCTAAATAGTCTGAAAGATATTCTGAGTATATATCAGTCCAGTTATTTTTCCGTTTGAATATATACCTGAATATATACCAGCCTGCACCGCTAGTGAGCCACCCCGAAATGGAATAGTTTCTTGCATAAATCATTGTTGATACATCTAACCTGACTCTAAGCGCTGAAAAAGAAGATCTGAAACTTCGTAGAATAACTAAATTGAATTTTTTTTTGTCATCACCATTGCGGGTAGAAGTGAGATGACCGGGCAGGTTTTCCACCAAGATCATCTCATGAGCTCACGAACAATTCATGAACCTGCAGACAATTCTTGCCGTTCCTAAAATGCCATAAAGACAAGGTCACAGTCGATATTTTTTTCTACGCGTGTCTTCCATGAGGTGTTTTCGACCAGTCGATTTACCGAAATGATCAGTGGGAGCACAACGATAGATTTAAGCTGGTAAATTTCCTTGACTTCAAAGGCTAGGTCCTGATACATCCTGATTTCCTCCAAGTACGCTCTTCCGATGTTGTCGTCTGTCGGTACAGTAACATCCATCAAGATCGCGGCGCAGTTTCTTGAATTAGAATATGTCTGGTCTACTGTTTTCCACAGGCCGGCCGGTCATGATGATCGTATTCTAATAAAACTTGTACGCGTCGTTCTTAAGCACATTGTTCGGCTGATATTGGTATGGCTTCAGCTTCTCCGTAAGCAGTCCCAGTTTCATTGCTATAGCCTGGTGATAGACTTTGACCATCGCATTATGCCTCTGGAGGTCATTCCTAGGGGCGGATGTTATGTGCTGCATGTATTCCACAGTCCTTGAGCATTTTCGACACAGGTCAAAGCCTATGTCCTAGCCGGCGATATTTCTGATATATGCCCTGGTCGGGACCACCTCTGATCATGTATGAGCACGAGCCGCCCCTCCGTCTCGGGGAAGAGGTAAACGATGCGAACCTTATCAACATATTTACCCTCAAGATTGCCCGGGTACCTTCCATGGAGGGCCTTGCTGTGCCACTCCACTCAATTTGCGCCTCCGAGCGGGGAAAGGGGTGGATCTTCTCGTCTGGGCAACTGCAGGGCCTATAGATTGACATAAACTGCTCTTACAGCCTGAAAGAAAGACTCGATGTTGAAAGATTTCCTCAGGTTGATCACACTGCTTCTCTCCACACTTTGAAGACTCGTCAGTCCCCTGCCCCCTCGTACCCCCAGCTAGTACAGCCATGATACAGATGCATGCAGATGGTGAATGTCGTATTTTGTGAGAAGCTAGCGAACTCTTTGATCGATGGCTCGAAGGTTCGTCACCGACCACTTCAACATACCGAAGGAGTATACTATACAAGGGATGGCCCAGATGTTGATTGCCATGAACATAATTTTTGAATTCAGCTTATATTTCAAAATTTTTTATAATCTTCCGAATAACTTCTCTTTAAAGGCATTCTTCATTTCTGAACTCCTTATGTCCAGCGCTTGCTGCATACCCAAGTACTTATACGATCCCTCGGCTCCCAGGTCTGGAATGGTCGTGTCATTTAGAACTGTTGCTTCTGGGTCTTCTTTGATGATTTTAATTCTCTTGATGTTGATCACAGCGCACTTTTTCATCCGAACATCCTCGCTGAACGCGCTTACCACCTCCAACTGTATCTTCATCTAATCTGCGTTAGAGGTGTAGATTTTAATATCATCCATATATAGTTCGTGGGTTATCTTGGCATTACGATCCCTATCAAAGAGATATGTTTTTCCATTAATGTTTAGCAAGGTGCTCAGAGGATTCATGGAGAGAAGAAACCAGAGGGGACTTAGGGTGTTTCCCTGGAAGATTCCTCTCTTAGTTCAAACTTCATCTGTAATCACCTCCCTTTTTTTCCGTGAAAATGAGAAGGGACGTACTCCATGTGCTCATGAGATGTTGCAGGAGGTGAATTATCTGGTTGAAGACTCCGTACAGCTGGAGTACCCTGATCAACCAAGAATGCGGAATGCTGTCGAACGTCTTCTTGTAGTCCATCCACGAGATTGAAAGCTTGCGAAGCTTTTTCTGTGTCTGTCTTGTTAGAAGATAGTCAAGCACCAGCAGCTCCTTACAGCCTCTCATACCTCTACGCCACCCCTTCTGTTCGGGAGCTAAGATATGGTTGCTTCTCACGTAACCATTGATATGCAAGGCGGTTATGCCGTCAGTGGTTTATAGGCTGTTGTGAGGCATGTAATAGGGCGGTAATGCTTCGGTTCCGAGATAATTTCTCCTTTTATCAGCATATATGTGACACCGAGAGTGAAATAGCTGGGAGTTATTGTTGGGTCATGGATAGCGCCGTGGAATAATTCAGCGAGAGGTTTGTGGATACTAGTGAGGTATTTCCACCAGTAATTGTGTATGCCATCCGATCCTGGAGTAGCCCATTCATTGGAGTTCCAATTGACCTGTCTGATGCTATCCTTCGATATCTGCATCTCTGGCATTTCGTTCCGAGGGGTCCACGATATTACTTCCTCGAGCCAGTACGCGTTATCGTTGTGCGGGGTGTGTTTGCTCCAGTTATTACTCCAGAACTTATTCATAGTGTCCGGTGTGGCAGTTTTCCGTCAGACTGGGGTTGTTCTTCGAGAGTTCGGAAGAATTATTTTTGGTTTTTATACAGACCGTTGAGTCGCTCGTTGTAACGCCGAGTTCTGTTTCCTAGCGCTTTCACCTTTCGTTTCATTAGGTAACAAATAACAAAGATCCTTTCTCTGAAGTCAGGTATTTTGGCCTTGATGTGGAATTTTAATGCCAGTATCCTCACGGATTCTAGAAGCTTAGCGCTAGGGTTTGGGTCGTTGAGGTAGGTGTGTGTTGTTCCGATTTTCTTCGGATTTTCCTCTTTAGACGTCTCTTCTATGGAGGTTCAGACCGAATCAGCGTGGATGGTTTTTCCCGATATGGGTTTGCGTGTATCTCGGAGACTGTCAAGGCAGTGGCTTACATTAGGCTGATCAGATGCGGGAGTCTTAAACTTTCACCTATAACGCTGGACACAATGTCGTTAACTGCGCCGACCATTTCGATCAGTTTTTTGGAATAATTCATCCAAGAGATAGCAGGTCTGGATTCCGCCGCCTGTCCTCCATATTTTATCTGATGTATATATACAGAGTGGTCCAACAAAACTTAACAGCTCGGTTTTCCGGTTTTGGTTTTAAAATGAAAATATGGGGAATCTCATTTCACAATTTTGCAATTTATCACCAACGTTCACACACGGATATAATACAAAACTCATCAGCACATCCTATGAGCATAAGCTTTCTCGCATCTTTCAATAGTTATATACATAGACTCCTCTACTTACCTTTATCAACAAAAAATTTTGTGAAGGAATTGAATTTAATCAAACGAATTGCTTTTAACAATGGATATAACCCAATTATAATTAATTACATTTTGAAAAAGGAACAACTCAGATTAGCCATTGAACAAGGATATCCACGTTTGGAAAAACAAAATGAATCTTATAAATGTCTAACATATTTTGATAAAAGTAGCGAAACCTTAAAAACATACCTTGGAAATTTCAACTTAAATATAGCTTTCAGAACAAGAAACAACTAAGGTGGACATATTAAAAATTACAAAACAAACTCTGAAGAAGAAAATAAATCCAGAGTATAACGTTTAAATTATCAAGTAAAAGCCTCTACAATTCAAATTTCAAAGCTTGTTTCGTTTTTTACGGTTGAAGAAACAAATGAGCCGAGGAATTATTCATTCTCATCACTACAAGACAAAAGTTCCTCTGATTGTCACTAGGAAAAGGAGGTTACGTGTGACGAAAATGGCAAACACACATTAGATGCTGAACCATCGACTTCAAGCTACTGTGAATTAATAACTGCAAGCTTAGAGAATGTGTCCGTATCTGCTGACCCTGGTACTTACTATGACGACATTTTACCGGAAGAAGTCGGTGATATTTGGATTCGAAAAGGGCCAGAGTTTACAAAATATGAATAGTGATTTCTCCGAAACTTCTACAAGTTTTTCAGTTTCAAATGGTAAAACGAAAACTAGATACTTGACTAAAATATTTCCATTCGTAAATTGACGAAAGTCTTCAGAAAGAAAATGGCTCCTTTATTCACCAGCAAAGAAATCAGTTTACTATTATTGCTGCCGTCTCTTCAATACCGCTACAGGTACTGGACATAATTTAAGTTCTCCAAATGGATATAAAGATTGGAAGTATATAAGTAACTTGATAGAGCATGAGAACAGTTTACAGCACAGGGAATTTATGAGGAATTATGTTGCAAGAATGAAAGCTACTGGACGAATTGATACTGAGTTGCTGTCTCAATTTAATACAGAAATTAACTATTGGAAGAATATGCTTAGGAGGATTGTTGCAGTAATGAAATTTTTGGCTTCAAGAGGTCTTGCCTTTCGTGGTGATAATGATACATTGGAATTACAAAATAATGGGAATTATTTGGGATGCTTAGAACTGATTAGTGAAGTCGATCCTTTTCTTGCAGATCTTATACAAAACTACGGAAACCGTGGAAAAGAAAGTACATCATATTTATCGGCAAATATTTGTAATGAATTTATTAATTTAATTGGACCGCAAGTTTTGAAAACCATTATCAAAGAACTTAAATCAGCAAAGTACTACTCTATCAGCATAGGTTCTACACCAGATCTATCCCACGTTGACCAACTGACTTTCATAGTTAAAAGCGACAGCCTATTGAGAGATTTTTGCCTATGGATGAACATAATGCGCAATATATAGCATTAGATTAGATACCATTTTAAACTTTTTGAAAGCCTTGACATCCTATAAAAGATTGTCGCGGGCAGAGCTACGACAATGCATCAAATATGTCTGGAAAGTACTCTGGTGTTCAGTCAAGAATAAAAGAAGTTTGCGATTCACGTGGTGTTCAGGCTTTTGAATGTGTTACTAAAGCAGTAGCATACTTTCAAATTGTACTAAATATTTTCAACTTTTTCTCGGCATCGACAAAACGATGGAAAATTTTGGCAGAACATTTAGGTGCAAATAGAGTCCTGAAGTCTCTTTCCGAAACTAGATTGTCTGCACGTTCCAATGCTATTATTGCTTTGAAATATGGTTATTTAAATATTTCTGAAGTATTGTTTTCGATCGCAAGTGACATCAATCAACCAGGAGACACTAGAAATGAAGCCGAAAGCCTAGCAAGAAAAAGTGGGAAAATTTGATAATACTTTTCTAACGGAAATATGGAATGATCTTTTGGGAAAAAACTCATATGCTGACTACAAAGAAATATTTGAAAGAATAATATTTCGCATCACACGCATCACTGTTTTCGAAGGATCAGCAGAGACTGCACAGTTGAGGGGCAAGGAAAAGTTTCGTGTAGATACTTTCATTCCCAGAATTGACACATTAAATACACATTTAAAAAAACGTTCGGCAGCATACCAAGAAATCGATAGTCTCTTTAGTTTTTTTGTCAATTAACAACAATCGAATCTGGTGAGTTGACCAAAAAATGCAAAGAATTTGCAGAATTTTATCATGAAGACATTAATGCAGATGAGTTCAAAACAGAATGTTTTCATTCAAGCCATTATTTAAAGAAAATAGCAGAGCAATCAGCGGATTTAAATATCTCAACCCTACATAATCTCATGAAGTCAGATAAGTTGGAACGCTGAAGAGAATAAAAAATGAATTGCGAACAACAATGTTACAAGAACGACTGAGTAATTTGTCAATTATGTGCATAGAAAGTAATATCCTTCAACAAATTGACTTTAACCCTGCTGTGGTCGCCCTATGTTTTGTAACAACAGAGGTCACGCGCGGAGTGAAAATCCGCATCGCGATTTTCTATTTTTTTCGCCATTTAAAAGGTTTTGAATGAAAGAATAAAATATCTGAAGCATTAATTTTATTTGAGTAACAAAAAAAACAAGATGAAAAGGGACTGGAACATAGAAAAATATAAAAAAACTTCAACTTCATTTTCATAAAAGCTGAAGAAAGTGATTAAATTAACTAACTCAATCGGCATCTCTTGATTGTTTTAGAAGCATTCCGAACACACTAATGTGGCATGCTTAAGGCACAAGAATATTTCACAACTCTTGCAAAAATATCTCGTGGGTCTGTTCTTCACCCTATCGCACACCTCACACCGTCCTCGTTGGTTTTCTGTTGGCTCTGGTCCTTGCTGTTTCGCCAAGTGCTCTTCAACTGGATTCTACTTTTTGAGGATATCATTCATTCTTCTAGTAAGACTTCTCGGTAGGCTGTTTGACAACCTTCGAACATCCACATAGGGTTTTATGAGCTCTAAAGCAAGAATACTCAAAAATTCCCTACGCTTAATTTTTTAATTCGTATTATTACTCTTGAAGATAATATGAAAATTTATGCCACCAATATTCAACATAGAGTAAAATATAACCATTGGCCAACGTCGCATATTACGTGCACAATTGTATGTAGAACATAACTGGTCGACAGTATCAACTCCTCCCTTTGTTGTGTAATACATCATAATTATCTCTGGTTTTCCAGTAGTATCATCAATTTGGTCGTCATGGCGCATACTAGAGACGAGTAATACATTTTTAACTTTTATGTGGAATATAAGAAACGAGTGTCACATTTTTGTGAAAAGCGAACATTGAACTTTTTATTGGTCTTTTCACAGGACAAGAAAAATCAAGTGGCAACTCTTGCTTATTTTTTCTGATAGTTCCGAAAACAGTGAGCTTGAAATCCTTCTTCAATTTTTCCAGAAGATCAAAACTTGTGAACCTGTTATCCACAGTTACGTTTCTTCCAGTTCCTCTTATTGGTTCGCACATTCTTTCCATTACAAATCGTGGAGAATTGCTGACTTCATAAGGCCCTGGAGGCTGTTTTCCAACATAAACTTCCAAATTTACCGTGTAATATAGTCTTGAATCACATAGCGCGAACATTTTGATGACGTATTTGTTAGGCTTCTTGGATATATACTGGCGAAATGCACATCGTTCACAAAAGGCCTCTAGCTTTTCATTCACAGTTACATAATGAAGAGGAGTAAAACCGTTTTTGCACTGATCAACAAAAATCTCAAAAACATCTCTGATTGGGGCAAGTTTGTCGTAAGTCAAAATATTTAAACACCTGTGCCGTCGATTTTCCACAAATTGTTGGTATTCAGGTGATTACTCTTCAGTACTCCGGCCAAGTACAACAATCCAAAAAATGATTTTATTTCCGAAATGTCGGTCAATTTCGAATCCCTTTCACGGGAGTTATTCATGAAAGTTTGTTGAATATGTATATTGGTATTGTCAACTATTATATTCAGTAGTTGGTCCGGAATAATATATATGATATATCGTTTTCAGACATTTAGTCGTACTTCGGGTACCAGGCAATTGTGTTGCAATATTTTCCGATCGAGTTCTTATTGTCTGTGTCGGTTTGTTTCAGCCACATTGTCTTGCCATCTTTGCCTACAAACTTTGGACCTTCATTTACTTCCGTTTCTTCAATTTCGAGTTCATTTTCGAAAATATCTTGCTCGCTATCTCTGTTAGCCGCATCACATTCTATTTCATCGGACTCCTGTTCATCTTCAGAATCATCATAGGTTTCACCCTCATCGTAATCGGATAAAAAAGATTCATCTAACAAACGCTTCAATCTTTCCTGTTACTTTTCGTAAGAATAATTAATTGCAGGATCAAACACGAATATCCGGAAAATATAAAAACAAACACTCTTATCTTGATAATATTTGTAACACCTGCAGTCGCGCGCGGACTCTCACTCCGCAAAAATTTCTGTAGCCGGCACGCCATCACTTATTAAACTCAAACTCAGTACTAGGAAGAGAACAGACCCTAATGAGAAAAAAAACTCAGTGCTTCGACATAGGAAACAATATGGCCGTCTCTGCATAGAAACTAGCGCTACGCGTGCCATTATGGGAAACTAAACCGAAAGGCGCCTTATTTGAATTCTAGATTTCCCACGATCGAATTTAACTTCACTGAAATGGGGTATATGAACTAGTCTAATCGATGCAGAGTATTTCTGCCTCAATTAGACTATTCAAAAATTGAGAAAATAATGAGTATTTTTTCACAATAACACTTTTATTTTAAAATAACAAAAATCTCTTAAACCATATATACAGAAAACATTTCTGAAAATAAAATATATTCTTAACACATGTAAATCAAAAATATAAATCACATATCACAGAAAACAGGTACATTCTAACATTCAAAATGAAAAGAAATTCTAAAATATTGTTGTCAGCCATAATATTGTTCCTACATTGCTACCATTGGTCCCCCCCCGTTTGGGTATGGGGTAACTGCCATCTTCATGGCAGTTACCCCATACTGCTTCTGAAAATAGACAAAAACGCAGTAAGAACTGTCTCAAGAAGTTTTTATTTAAATGAATTTGAGATCACTGAAAATTGTTGAATATGGTAAAAATAAGCAATTTCATTACCAATCTTGGAAACTAGGGTTGCATTAATATTCCTGATCGGTTCAATTGATAGGTTCATAGTAGAAATATAAACCAAATATAGAAATAAGGTTCCGCACGCAGAACCTTAAGTGTACGCAGGGTGTAACAAAAAAATATATACTCTGAATAGAAAGAATTCAGAAAATTGAATGAATAATAACAATGTGTATATCACAGAATAAACATGAATTATAGATAACAAAGGGAATGTAGGGTGTAAAGGACCCAAAAAAATTCAATTATTTGGTCATAGATCAATTTCCCTCCCCACGAATGTAAAAGGTGCATGCAGGAAAAGAAATAATATCACAGACTAGAAAACATGTTTGTAAATTATAAAAGGATATAAAAGCCCAGACAAAACAACATGTATAGTACCACCGACTGTATAAGATCGTTGGTAAATAAATAACATGCACATACTAGGGAGTAGATAACCCACTCTTTAAAATCACAATAAACACCTATAATTGAACCCATCAAAGATTGCTGTCCTACTTGTTTCTGAACCTTTTGGATTTGCTTTCAGTCTCAGAAGTAACAGTTTCCTACTTTTTATCCTTGATGAATTTAAAAATTAGAAGACTAGTAGTCCTTTCAAAAATTTCATCTCTCGCCGAATTTAATTGACAAAAATCGAATTGAGAAAAATGAGATTTGTGAATATCTTTGAATCTCAAAGCAAGATTTTCTTGATGCCCTTGACTATTAGGAAAAAGTAAGTTTATTGTGAATGTCTTCTAAGAATTGAGAAACTTTTACTGAATGATACAATAACTTAGACTTATTATCACAAAATTCCTTGAATGTAATAAAGGTGTGCTGTTGTTGGGGCACTTCGCAAAAAAGTTCTGCGCTACATACTTGACATTCTAGGACTCTTATTTTTGCGCAAAAGGTATCCTGCCACATAATAGGTAGCGTAATTGTCAGTTATAGGAGTTGGTAGATTTCCAAAGATCTCATTATATTCTTCATGTTCTGTGAGTTAGTCTGCAAAAAAAGACAAACCATTCAAATTCTCACAGTCATCTGTTTTACGATTTCCATTAACTATGGGCGATGTTAAGCCAAACTGGTGGCAATAGGGTTTTTGTTCCCTACACCATGATGTCTAATAATACAAAATAAATTTTCTAAAGGATCCTGGTTGAAGGACCGTAATGAAAAATACAAGAGAATTTCTAAACTTGAGTCCAAGATACCAGCAACGGAAACACCTGAAAAGAAAATGATTTTGGAAGCAGAAACCGTAAAAATAATAGGGTTTAGCCGGAAACTGAAAACATTGACAGAAATTTGACAATTCATTTATTGGCGATTGAAGTTTGATCGACAGAGTTTGACACTTGACGTGGTTAAATTAGTGCCATCTATACCTATTATGGGAGAACTAGATAGATTGATGAGGGGTTGTGAGGTGGGGTTGAATGTTTTGGTTGGTA
This sequence comes from Cryptolaemus montrouzieri, assembly GCA_013387265.2. Classification (NCBI taxonomy): domain Eukaryota; kingdom Metazoa; phylum Arthropoda; class Insecta; order Coleoptera; family Coccinellidae; genus Cryptolaemus; species Cryptolaemus montrouzieri. Next base: position 38,273,700 of record JABFTP020000103.1, read on the forward strand.
AGTCGACCTTCTTACTGGGGTCTGTTCTGTGGTACTAGGATAATACACGCGATTTTAGGAAGATAAATAAATCGGGATGACTTCAAGTGGTGGGGGTGCAAAGATATCCAAGAATTTGCATCGGTGCGGGGCGAGGGTCCGCGCGCGACCACTGCAGTGTTAAGGATGTAATAGAAGATTCTGCTCAATAGAAATCCTGAAAGAAACCGTTATAGTAATCGTAACCAAAATCTAGCAGCATCGTTATATCATTAATGACATTAATTCATAATATTTGATTTGATAACCTATAATAAATGGTTATAGTTATTAAAAAATGTTAGTATAATTTGCTCTTTTTACTTTCCAAAAGTGTCCCAAATTCTTGTATGCCCAAGGTCCTCAGCCTAGTTTAAGACGATGGAACCTCCTGCAATGATGAGAATAATTCTAGGAATGTTCAGATTATCCTGATCTTTTGACTTCCAGAATAAATTACTTGAGCCAAATATATATTAACATTAAAACCTGCGGAATCTCGGCAATTCGCTGTTCCTAAAGACGAATTTTTCTAGAGAAACTGCTCAATAATTCATGAATTACCAAATATTCTTGATGTTCCTCTCTTGTTGGTAATAAATCTATCCCCGTTGACAATAATTCTCTATTGTCAAATGAATCAGTGCTATCTTCACCTTCTGCATATTTTATCAAGCATTATTAAACAAGAAACTCATGAAATATTTACAAATTACTCATATCTAACAACGAAATGCGGGATTAAAGTCAAGGAAAGTTTTAGTCTATCATGACCTTTCTGTATTTAAGTTATTATTATCAATTATCATTTATAGAATGTTGATTTATTTTTGAGTGATATCCAACTTCATGTGGTAAGTTCAACCAGAATGTTAGATGAATTTATTCTTTAATAAATGCATAAAAATTTCACTAATTCAAAGATCAGATGGACCAAAAAAAATTTGAACTGTTGATAGCCACACAGCATTTCGGTTCAACGTAAGAATTTTTTAGGAATTCCTTTATTCACAAGATGAGATGGATTGTAGCTAAAAACCGAACTTTTTCTTAATTCACGAAAGTCTCTCAGATCATATTTTTAATGGAATAAAACTATGGTATTTAGATTTTCACTATATTAACAAAACTATGACCGGTTTCACCACACTGTGGCTTCATCAGATAGATATAAACTAATGAACAGAGTTATTCCTTATATATTATTCTTATTTCCTACTTAATAATACATTAGGTACAAGTACAAGTGGTATGTTAGAAAACCCATCGGAGTTGCTTACTCTATGAATTGAAAAAATTGAGTAAAGGAGAAGGATTTAAATCTAATTGACTATTAAGTGAATCTAAATCTAACCTAACCTACCTGAATTCTTTTCTTTGTAAATCTCTAAAATTTCCCAAAGATTGAGTTTTTGTGTATTATTTTCATTGTGTAAAATTTTGAAATTATAATTAGGTTATGGTTTTCTTCGAGTACGTGATTAGGATAATAGGAATCTGATTTATGATAATTAAAACTACGTTTGTGCTCGGATAATCTTTGGAATTTCTGACAGTTCTACCAATACAAATTTTATTACAATCCCCACAAGACAGTTCATAAACACCGGATTTATTACCTTTGTCAATTAAAGATTTGCAGTTTTTCATATGTCGGCCTAAAGAATTATCAGTTCGAAATCCTTTATTGAATTTATAATGCGAAAGAAATGATTTTAATTTCTGACTAGGATTACCAATATAAGTTAAGCTGTTGTATTTTGTATTAGAACTTTTTATACTTGGAAATACTTCATGGATTGCTTTTTGAAATTTTTGCATTAAATCATGTTCTCAATTATACTGGGACTGTTTTTGACTGCTATTTGTTTAATTATATTTCGCTCTTTTATAAAATTATTTTGTGACATTGGGATATTAATGAGTCTATGTACCATACTATTGTAAGCAGCTAAATTATGTGGATGAGCTGTGAATAATAATATATGTATGCGATGACTTATGAGAAATGGAAAAATCATGTTTTCCGTTAATTTTAGTAATAGTTAAATCCAGAAAGTTGATAGAGTTTTCTGTTTCTATCTCTAACCTGAAATTTAATATTATCGTGAATTTTGTTAATGAATAATGCGCAAACATACAATTAGAGTCCTTCAAAACATTCATTAACAAAATTCCCGATAATATTTAATTAATAAATAAATAATTAAATAACAAGAATGAGTTTTGACTATTAGTATTCATTCAATTTCTCTTCAGTTTTCACGCTAAATTGGTGCAAGTTTTCTGTGTTTCTTGTTGATTTTCGAATCTTTGAATTTATTGTAATGGCTGCTAAACGTCCTGGACGCTATTTGAGTGATCAAGAACTGTACTAGAGGAGGGCCGAAGCCAACGGTACGTGGCTAACTTGTTGAATGTTAACCAAAGTACTATTTCAAGAGCAATTAATCGGTACTCACCGGTGACACACCGATAATCGGAAACAGGGGAATATGGAAGAAGGGCCGGACAGGGAAAAAATCGGATAACAACACCAGTTGATGATCGTTGGCTTCGTTTAACTGCACTAAGAGTTCGGCATTGTACGCCTAGAATGCTACACAATGAACTTGCACTTTCCAGAAATATGCATATTTCATTGCAAACTTTTAGGAGCAGGCTCAGACGATATCTGACAAAGGGTGGCTTCTACCGGCCCGCGTCTCACCAGAGAGCATCGAGTTACAAGACTGCAGTTTGCGAGGAAACATGCAAATTGGGGTATTCCAGAATGGTCGAATGTTCTCTTTTCCGACCGACGAGTCCAGGTTCTGTCCAGTATCAAATGATAGACGTATGACTGTATACAGACGACCTGGAGAACGGTATCAACAATGCAATATCCGGCAAACCGAAAACTTCGGCGGGGGCGCAGTAATGGTGTGGGGAGGCATTTATTTCTATTTTCAAACTGAGTTAGTACTAGAGAATAATGGAAGAATGACAGCGGCCAGATACATCGCAGATATCCTTGAACCCCATGTTGTACCCTTTGGCCCATCAATTGGCGAAAACTTCATTTATATGCTTGATAATGCTCGGCTAGAAGCTAGAGGAGTTACAGAATTTCTGCAAAATGCCGACATTGATATTTTAAGATGGCCAGCCAGAAGTCCCGACTTGAATCCCATAGAACATGTTTGGGACAACATGGGGTGGCAAATTCAGCAACGTAAGATGCACTCCAACAACTAGAAAATCTGCTTCTTGAAATTTGGAACTTAGTGACTCAAGAGTACATCCAAAATTTGTTTGAGGGGCTTCCGAGACGTATACTGGCAGTAATTAGGGCCCGGGGAGGAAACACTCGATTTTGAAAATGATTAGTAACCATTCGATGCTAGTTGATTGGTCCCTTCGCGAATGTTTGAAGATGGTAGAATTTTTTAATTTTTCATTAACTCGAAAATTGTTGATATTTTCCATCATAAACTCATCTTTTTTGAATGATATCTTCTTGTTTCACACTTCTGAAAGTTACCAAGCGACTCTTGAATGACCAACCTAAAAGTTTATATAGTATTGTCGTAGGTAGGGTGCTGCAACAATTTTTTGGGGAGTGTATATATATATATATATATATATATATATATATATATATATATATATATATATATATATATATATATATATATATATATAATATCAGAACGGATTACTCTCTAGGTAGATGTATCAAAAACATTAAACCTAAAACTCATAAAGGGATGAAATCAGGTGTTTATAAACATTATTGTGAAAGTTGTGATAGGGTTTATTCAGGTAAAACTTTAAGAATTTTCAATTTTAGAATAGAATATTAGAATGTTTGTCAAACGCAGTTTGACAAACAAATATCAGATTATCACTATGCAAATCATCTACTAGAAGAAAACTATACTTTTAACAATAATTTCATATTTTACATAATGAAAATAAGAAATTCATACAGAACCTTTGGAAAGCATTGCAAAACAATAAACATAAATATTCCGGAAATTTACTTGAAAGTCAAAAAAAAAATTCGGTACCATTGCTTAATCTTATCAGTTCTTACCTAACCTAAGCAAGCAACCCTGTTTGGATGTTCCTTTTATTTGGTTAAGTTCCTGGTTCCACCATGTAACATATAAGGCAAATCATTCCTTCAAATATACTACTTATCTGAAAAAGTCACAGTGAAGTGAAAAGCATCATAAGTTTGTCAATATAGTGAAAATTTGAACATAATTGTTTTATTCAATTAAAATCTTCCGTTTCCTAATATTCAAAATATACTAATAGCACTATATGTAGATCATCCATTATATACCTAACCCTAGTACTACATACTCACCATTTTCACTAATCAGATTTATTGACGTCATCTAATTCAATATCTTACCGTATCGTTGACACACGGCCGCTTTGTACGCTAGTTAAATATGCTAGGAGAGTTGGAGCACATTTTTGATTTTCTATAAGGCTATCTAAGGTCCTATTTTTCCTGATTTTGCCCGATTACGCAGGTTCAAGCAGTCATCTAGCTGCTAGGCTCCAGAGATGAAACATATTAAGTTGCTGATAGCGAGGTATATTTGGTTATCTCAAGTGTACTAACATTCATGGAATCTATTGCAGATGACGATGACTTCGTAAATAATACCATACTTAGATCCTTGCTCGGTAATATATATATATATATATCATCTGTAATGCTGGAGTACAGTACACATATTCACAATTACATGTAACGATATCAGAAAGTGATATTAAACATTTGAGAATTTTTAATTTCATTGGTTAATTTCTCTATTTATTATAAAATATAATTCTACAGGCATAATTTTCATACCAACTTCCCGCCAAATTATAAACGCAATAAAATTAATATGAGACGGCGATAATTATTGTAACACTTGTTCATTTCATTTGACTACATGTGTTAATTTTTTCTTACAGCACACTTCAACTCACACCAGTGCGTGAAGAACAAAAATCTAATCATCATGAGAATCATGAGACATTGATGAACCTACAGGCCCACAGCTTCGTAGTATGAACATGTTAATTGAAATTGTGAAAATAATGTGTTTAATTATCCAATTATATCATTTTGTATTCTGTGTCACGAATGGAATATTGAAATAATCGCTAACTTTTCAACCTAGTGCATAAGAAAATATTAATATTATTTCATATTGTTTCCAATTCATATTGAATTTAAAATAAAATTCAATTAATTGTGTCTGCAATGTGATCGATTTTTCGAACAGAAGTCTCAAAGTTCAAAATGTTTCGTTCTACAAGGCAAAATCGTTTAATGAATGAGATTCCTACTATAGTTGTGAATAGTCCCTCTGATGAAATACAAGTTAGTGAAACTTCTTTGAGTGCTTGTGCTGAAAACCAAGGGGATCGTGTGGACGGCAGAGAACAGGATAATTCTACGAATAGATGTTTATTCAGAAGAAACAGTATATCTCTCCCAAACTTGGATGATTTGCAAATAATAAAGGAACAAGTAGAAGTGAGTATTATTTTATATTACAGGGTATCTCAAGTTGAGTGGCCTATTAGACGTTCATGGAGAACTAATAATGCTATCATTCTGAAATTCTGGAAGTTGATTCAGCTGATCGGAAACTCTATTTCTAAAATATTTTTATCTCAATGGCACTTCCGGTTATTCCGGAAGTGCATACCAATTTTGTTATTTAATGTGGAACACCCTGTATACTGATGACTGGTTCGATATTACTTGTAATACCAATTACCAAAACACCTGACACATAAGTCTAGCTTGTTTTGTTCATGAAATATCTTAGTTTTACTTGAAATCCTAGGTTTTTTGCTTTTTGAAAAAATTAATATATCTCGAGAACGGGGTTGGCTACCAAAATAATCAAAGGTGTTTTGCAAACAAATAACCATGCGTGACATAACTTATATCCGACTGAATCGCAGTCAGTATACAGAGTGCTCTTTCTTCCACGTCACATTTCGCAACAAAGAAACATCGAAAACTATGTTTTTTCAAATTGTACATATTTTTTTTCAATTCATTAGATTCGCCTTAACAAACTAAATGAAGTTCCCCATACATACCCTGTACCTGAGATTTCAAGTTTTTAAGTTATGGCGAAAAAACGAATTTTACGCACCTATCTCAAGTTGGCAAAGGAGACTCAGATTGCTGCACGTGCATAGACATATGCTAGAGCATAGACAGGCTCCTGAGTATAGATAAGAAACTATTTTTGTTTTAATTGTCAGTCGAATTAATTCGAACAAAATGAATAGCTACACAAATGAACAAATACTTAATTTATTTTTCATTCATGGACATGAGAGACGGAATGTGAGTAGAACTTGTAGGAGATTTATCGAATTTTGTTTTGTTTGTTTTTTTCTTTTAACGATGTGCTCGGGAACTATGCCCATTTACACAGGTGGACCTACACGTTGGGTGTATCGTTTTTGACTTTTTTTCGAAATTCAAAAAAGTATAGTGCGGAAAAGTTGCATTTGGTGGCACCGAGCATCTGTGATTTTTTTCAGAATTTTTGAAAAATGCCTAGGGGTCGCGCAATGCCCTCAAAGTTTCTTATGTTGTGTATAGGCAACCCGCACAACAATCTTGCGTTTTCAAGCTGTTTTAGGGTTCTAAAGTCACATTTCTGAACTCTTTCTCTTGTTTTTAGTTGTTTTTTTTATGGAGTATAAATGAAAGAAGGATTTCGCTGTATTGTTAGGCTCTTTTTCTACTTTTATTGTACAATACAATATTTGAGTTAAACATCATTATAAATTGAAATTTTAATTATAATATTTGCTTTGTTGGGATTAAATGATAATGGAAGATTAATACAATTAAAGCCAATTCAATATTGTTACAAACAAGTGTTAGTAAAGCATGGATACAATTTAACGTTAATGCAGCTTTGGTAAAATTTTGAAAATCAGAATTTCCTATGGACGCTTCCGCTCTTCTTGTGCAACGGCGTAGTCCTTTTTGGTATGTAGAGATGGCATCCGTTGTCTGGACTCCAGTTTTGCTTTCACGTACGCGTCACGAGATTGTGGCCCAAAAACAGAGGAAGAAGCTTCTGTTACTAATTTTACCAGCCTTTCGACAGCCTGAGTGTGGCATGGGGAAGCGGTTAATTCCTTATCACAGAATGCTCGACTCCTAATATTTTCTTCTATTTCTTCGGGTGATAGTGATCGGGTTAGAGGGGGCTCGGTCACAGGGTGCGAAGACCAGTCTATGAGATCGTAGTAGTGCTCAGCGTTGAACTTTAATTTGGGCAATTCGAAGGCGCGTATTCCCTTCCGTGTTGTCTTCGTCGATCTTGCCTTTTTTATTCTTCTCCAAGCAAGAGCTCTCGTGTCGGGATTGCCATCGTTGATCATAGCGAACAGTACATTCTCAGGGTGTCCAAAATAGGCATTGTTCTGAATAACCTTGTCCACAATATTCCGCAGTTTGAGAGGCAGGTAGCGTGACAGTCGAATCAACTTCCATAAATGTATTGGACCCTGGGCAATCGAGGGTTCTTTTTTTACTGAGTATCAAACGGGAACGTAAACTTTCATTACATACGAAGCCAACTGGCGAAGCGCCTGCGAAGGCTTTTCGGTACTAATGTACAATCGTAATTCTCTACTAGCTGTTGTTAATCACCTAGATTGTACAACAGGACCTGTTTTCTGCTTGCTGTGTTCTTTTGGACAATGTCCACTTGAGACAGCGGTACATAAACGTAGGAGGTATTTCTGATCGATGCTAATATCTGTCAAACCTTCCGTGTCTTCTATCCAATCAACGGGGATGGCGTCAAACTTCGTCACTCGTCGATTTTCGCATTGTAAAATAGCTTCTCCAATGGGTCCACAGGTTGCTTGTGGATTTTTAGTTTCTCCGTCTAAATATGGCATGAGATGTAGGAAAGGTAGCTCGTTCAAATGGAGTTGACAAACAACATGCTGCACAGGAGCGTTGATAGCTATCTCTATGAGTCGCATCACACCTTGAATCCGACCAGTATTGACGTTAGTGTCGTCACATCCCAGCACTGTTAATTTAGAAATATCGATTTTCTGTTGATCAAAAAAAAATCGCATACTTTTGACGATATCATCAGCGGACCCTGATGAAGGTGAAACATGGCCAAGAAACGTGTTGCCAATGCTTGACATTCAATAAGAAAAGAGTAGCCTGTTCCTGCTTGACGCACTTAGTATAAAGAACCTTACCGAACTAAAAACGAGAAAAATAGCACTCTGGTATTTATAATTTCTTGTTTTCTTCCTCTAATTCGTTACATCGTAGTCTTTTATTCCTTCATACCACAAAGACAACAAATACACATAAACAAACTGCAAGAAAATCGACTTTAGACCTCTGAAAACACTTGAAATCGCGAAATTATTGTGCGGGTTGCCTAAATACAACAGAAGAAACTTTGAAGGCATTGCGCGACCCCTAGGTATTGTTCAAAAATTCTGAAAAAAATCACAGATGCTCGGTACCACCAAATGCAACTTTTCCGCACTATACTTTTTTGAATTTCGAAAAAAAGTCAAAAACGATACACCCTAACCTACAGCTTATAGTGGATTCCGAACCACTCTCCTAGACCGTGCAATGATAACTGCCACCACAAGGATTACAAGTTATCTGGTCTTCGGAAGTTTATGCCCTCTATAGGCGACTCTGTCAAATTCAAAGACGCATACAACACCCAAACCTTCGCCGGAATCGAACCGGCAGCCGCATGTGTACAAACTGGGAAGCGTTTGATCTTCCCACCTGGCCACAGCGGTGGTTATTTAACGAATTATATCCAAGTATGCCGTCTATGACAGGTGAAAAATTCAGAAGATACGGTACAATTTTTTCTCCGACTGGAACGGTACAGAATAAGACATAATTTTCATCGCCTGTAGTCAACAATGACTGAGATCCTTCATCTCAGAACACAAGAGGATCCCGATTTTCTCAAAAGGATTATCTGGACGAATGAGGCCATATTTTCTAAAGGTGTTTCAACCGGAATAACTCATACTTTTGGGCCAACCAAATTCCTCATATTACGAGGGAAAGAAATCCTCAAAACAAATTCAGTTTTAAAGTGTTTGCTTATGGATTTTTATCTTTGGGGAACGCTGAAAGCTTAAATTTATTCTGGACTTGTGATTTCAAGATATGATTTGCATAGACTGCGAAATGCTTTCATGCAGTTGGATTTGGCGTACTGAGGCGAGCCACATCAGAGGGTGCTATGCGTCGAGTAGAACTATGTCTAGAAGTCAATGGTCATCACTTTGATTGAATTCAGGAAAATAGAGTTTAATTCGTTTAGATATTTTCAATGACTTTGGAAATTCGACAACAACTGCAGTTTCGCATTTTTTTCTATTAGATTATCAATTATTCAATGACAAAAAGGCAATTATTTGTTGATGCTCTGAGAACTGTCTATGTACGTGTAGGAACCTAAGCCGCCTTTGCCAACTCTTGATTGGTACGTAAAATTCGTTTTTTCGCCATAACTTGAAAACTTGCAATCTCAGGTACAGGGTAGGTATGGGGAACTTCATTTAGTTTTTTACGGCGAATCTAGTGAATTGAAAAAAGTATGGGTTACAATTTGAAAAAACGGGTTTTCGATGTTTCTTCGTTTCGAAATGTGAGACAGAAAAACGAACACTGACTGACTGAGATTCAGTCGGATATGAGTTATGTCCCGCATGGTTTTTTTATTTGTAAAACACCTTTCATTATTTTGGTAGCTCATGCCATTCTCGAGATATATCAATTTTTTCAAAAAGCAATAAATCGATAATTTTCAAGTCAAATTAGGATATTTCATGGACGAAACAAGCTAGACTTATGTGTTAGGTGTTTTTATAATTAGAATAAGAAGTGTTATCGAACTAGTCATTGAATAATAAAGTTGGTATGCACTTACGGTATAACCTGAAGTAAAATTCAGGTAAAAATATTTTAAAAATAGAGTTTCGGACCAGCCAAACCACTAGAATTTCAAAGGGATAGCATTAATAATTCTCCATGAACGTCTAATAGGTCACTCAACTTGGGATAGCCTATATACAGGGAGTTACATAATAGTATGTCACAACTTGAGGGGGTAAATCTACGAGCAACTGTAGTATTGTATATACATTATTTTACTATCAAAATGAGAGTAGAGTTAGGACGCGTTGAATATGAAACGGGTACAATAAAAAGTCGTGGAGAATCCTCCAAACTAGAACATGTGAAATATTCAACTGATTTCCAATTTTTCTGGTACTCACATGAGGATTCAAATCAATACAATTCAAAACTGCTTCCTCAATATCTGGAGTTCTCATAGTTTGAGTTGCACCTTTTAAATGATTATTTGCAGTTAAAGTATGAGTTTCTCTCAACCTTCTATAGATATTTGAAAATGTTCGCCTGTCTGGTGTTACTCGATTTGGAAAGCGCACCTGATATAATCGCCTAGCTTCTGTTGTGTTTCCGTCAGTCAGACCGTACATGTAATGGAGATCAGCCAATTCGATGTTAGTAAAATTAGCCATTTTTTCTTACAGCAATAACTTCAAATATCTTAAAACTAATGGTTAATTTAATAAACAATTCGAGCAGACACTGGTTCAACTTTAGCAACTGTCAAAATGAATAAATAAATGAAAAAAGTCAAAATCTACTAGTCATTTCTTCAATTAGAAGTGCTTTCAATTCAGCGAATGCATACAATCGTTTAATAATTTTCTGCTGGAGAACGGTCGGAGATACGAAAAAATTACATGTGTCAAAAAAGTTCTTAAATTGAACGAAGATGACGAAAATTGATTTTACGCTGATTAGTGGCGTAATTGAATTGTTCCAAAAAAGTTAGAAATACGCCTTGAATATACATTTAGTTTAAACATATTTGTATGTTGAAGCTGATTTTTTCAAATATCAAATAGACTTGCGTTTACTAAAATTTTGTCATGTATTCTGTGATAAGTTATATTTCTTAGATAATGATTATTTTAGTGGTTTCGCCGTCATTGGTGATTATAGAAGGTTTCGAAATGGGAGTATCGAAAACTCATTTTTAACTCGTGTTTAACAATGCTCAGGGTTAAAATGAGCAACGGACAAAAAATATAGTTATTGGCATGAGTAGTGGAGGATTTATCCAAATAGAAGATAAAGTCGATTTTCAAGTGTAATAAAGTAATATTGCCCGGATTTGTTCTCGATATATTGCAACTAAAATACACCACAGTGAATGTTTTCAGAGATTTCACGCCGTTTGTTTACAGTTAAACACAAAGGAGCCATCCTCAAATTATGTCACACGTTAAGAGGTGGATGGGAGGGATTCGACGAAGTGCAACATAATGTGGGGGTCATAAATTTTGTGACATCACATTTAAAAATCTGATATCTAGGTTATTACACGAAATTTCAATTATTAAATCAAAACTTAGAAATATTTCCAATTCCATCTGCATGAACATAAGGCCCAAATTGCTTTGTAGATGGATGACACTCGATCTGCTAGTGACCCACCTCAATATGTGGTGCCTCATTAGAAAAGGAGGAATCTCACAAATGTGACTAGATTTGACAATGACGAAGAGTGAATCAAAAACCATGAAACTCGAGTGATGTGATTTTGCATGGCCCCAAACATCAAAAATGGGAATGGAGACAAACATCCTCAACCACGAAAGTATTTGAAGTAGGAACTGTGCAATTTGCTTATGTTTATAGAAGTAGTTCTGTAATGATTTGTGGGGACATTACTTACGTTGGTGATCTCTACCACGAAAATATGAGTGCAGTTCAATAGGGGAGGACGTCATATATTATATATACCTGATTTTCAAACAGGTGTAGGTAAAAAGTATTTTCCAATCGAACTACCATTACCATAGAAGCTCTAGAATATCACGGAAGAAGTGGCTTACAGCTGCAAGAAAGATCTCCTACCTTAAACTCTGTTGAAAATGTATGTGAAAACAACTAATTTTATCTCATCTTCTTCAGGAGGACCTGAACAATATAATTTATAGCTTGCCAAGAAAATACAGAGCTGTTATTGCAGCTAATTGTGGACATATTTATCAGTCATTAAATACTGTAAGACATATTTTGTTGATTATGAACCTATTAGGTATGCGTTATTTCTACTTTTTCATAAATTTTTCCTTAATATATTTTGAATAGAAGTTAAAGTTTTGGGTAAAAACATTATATTGTTATCCTTCATTATCTTCGTGTTGACAATAATATCAGCTAACATTATTTGACAGCTATATATCCAATTTTCTTGGAGCATTACATTCCTTTAGACCAGAGGTACTCAGACTTGAACTGCTGGCGATCTACCTCAATATTTTTAGACTACTTATGATCGACTCTGAGAGACTGCAAGTATGTGTGATGCAAGGTTGTCGTACATACACGATACACCCTACCAACCTACATACCTAGGTAGGGTGTACCGTAGCATATATAGATATTAGCTACGTCAGTGTGTTCAGCTGACACCCTATCTTCCAACTTCAACTTAATGAGCCGCCGTTGCAAGCTACGTGCAAGGATGGAATTCACAATTTTTGTTCCAATGCCCATAATTTCCCCCGTGTTTAAATCTTTCGAACACAAAACTTGTTGATATATAATGCAATGGAATGAAAAAAATGAAGGGAAATCTCCATTAGCTCGACAATATGCCACAAAACCGTTTTTATTTCCAGCCTTTGCTGTAGCTCCATCAGTTGTAATGCACACTAATTTTTATATTGGTAGCTTGTAGATTTTTACAAAATTGAAGAAAACGTCTTATATATCTCCGCCACATGTCTACCCCTACAGAGGAATGTTTGTCAAAAATTCTTCCTTAGCCAACATGCCATTGCATACCATTCGAATAAAAATAAACAGCTAGGCAGTGTCTGTCATATCGGTGAATTCGTCGATCTGTAAAGAATAGTATGTACATTCAATGATATCATGTTTTAGTTTATCTGCCATGTTCTGACTCATGACTTCAATACGCCTTGTGACATTCTGACGAGATAACTGAAGTTCTCTTATAGCAGACATGATTTCTGTTTTATTTTTAAAATCTCCAAATAAAGTCTCACCTGCTTCAATAAATGCTTCCTTCACAACCTATCCATCTTCGAATGGTTTCTTTTGTTTCGCCAATATATGAGATATTTGAAATGACGCGATCGTAGCAGCTTTTGATTGTTAGGCAGGTCTTATGAACATGGTTTGTTCTTTTTTCAAACAAGATATCAAATCACGTACTTTTTGTTTTCTCAATTCACTCTGTGGCGGAAAATCCTTTTCATAGTTTTAATGAACCGTTTTATGATGTCTCTCTAAGTAACCACGCTTAGGTATTGCAACTGACGCATAACAAATAAGAAGATGCACTTATCCTTCACAATACAAAAGAAAAATTCTTCCTCCCAATCGTTATTAAAATGATACGTTTTAGATTTTGCTCCACGCATTCTGTACTATTTAATAATGAACTTTGTATCGACGTAGTATTGCCTTCAAGTTACAATTTAGAATGACTCCAATTCCTGCAGACGCAACATTTATATCGACGTGAATCAAAGTCTCGAACGTTCCCGTCAAACGCGCCGCCCGAAATTTCTAGAAAAGGGCAAGAATAAAAACACGGCTTTTGTTTGACAAGTACCGCGCGTTCCTTTGATGAAGCCGCCTTTTGCCGCTAACAGAATGTTATTTTATTACGTAATGAATTTTTGTAGTTACCTACTTATTAAAGATTTTTTCTTCTCGAGGTCTACTCAAAAAGCACTCGCGATCGACCGTTTGAGCACCCCTGCCTAGATATATTATCATTATTCAATTACCCATAGCAAATCAAAGGCAATTGATTCAACTTTCTTCATCGCCTAAATATTGCAATTTCTCATTTTTAAAAGAGTTATAATAAATTTGAAGACAAAGTGGATTATTTCACATTGGAGCAATTTAAACTCTACAATCTATTAATAAATTATTCATACAGTGAAACGTTTCATGACATTGGTATAAGTTCTGAACTTTTTACTGTTATCATTCTAATTAAATTCGAATTAGCGCTCACGACGTAGTTTGACATCTTATAATTATACTAGACGTGCATTCAAATTGATTTAGTTGTTGAATTACTTGAAGCAAGTTGATCTTTAAAATGATGATTTCTAAAGATTGATTTATATTTTATTCATTTTAAGATGAAATATTCGATTTTTCGATGATATATATCATTTTATATCCGCAATGTTTATAACAGATCAAGATTTTGAAATTGTAGGCGGTACTTTCCAAGAAAAATAGTAGCATAGATCTATAAGTAATATTGCTTGAAAGCAATAAGTACATATTGAGGGTGATTCTCACGAACAGTGAACATTTTTAGTTCATTCCGCTTAAAAATGTGAAACATGAGTTTTCAAACCAACTATTTACATCAGTAGCCGTCCGTTAAAAACTTTTTGAGTTCCAATTACATTATCAAGCTGAAATTTTATACGCGGCCATAACTAGCGATTTCCAATTGGAGTGAAATATTTTCGAAGTGATACTATTTCCGGTTATACCGGAAGTGGGTCATCACTTTGTTATTACAAATTGCAATCTACCTTTCTTATTATACATCTAGAACCGACATTTGAGCAAGGCATAAAATACCCAAGTTTTGACAGATTTAATTATTTTTGTTAGGCTCGTAGATCTGCACTACACTACACTACAGACACAATTTTTGCTTGGGTGGATAGAAGAAGGATTAAGGAATTTTTTAAGCAATCTACACATGTCGAATGTTTATTATTATTTATTTATTTATTTCAATTTGGCCTTTTTCAAACAGCAATAACTCAATTTTTTCAAATTGCACGTGCCAATTTTTTTTATCGCCATCAGATGAAGCGAATTTCAGATGGAATTGTATAAGTATTTACTATACCCATCTCTTATAGTTCCGAAATAATTTGGGAATATATTAAATTTTGATGATTTTGCAAGAACTAACAGAGAATGCTTTGAAATATTTGAATCAAGTAGCTGAACTGGCTACGCTCACCTGACAGGTGCCTGAAATTAATGTAATTGTCACTTCGTTCATTCGAATTTGATATTTCAACAAGAATTGTCGTTATTTCAGATTGAAAATATCCAAAAAATACAACACATTTGGAATGAAACCACTGGTTATTCAAACGAAAATATATTTAATCTTTTTTTAATTCATTTTAGAATGTTAAAAAGTAGTGGATAGAAATTGCAGGCAATTCAATAACCAATTTCCAAATTTACCGTCTATGAGTAAAATGAAATTTCGAAGCATTAGAAGCAATTTTCTACAATTCGGATGAATAAAAATTATAGGAACTAAGCGAAAACCAATCATCGAAGATAATTACATTAATACGAATAAATGATAGCAAACATCATAGGAGAGAACTAATTAACGATCTGAATAAATGTTCAATATGGGCCCCATTTTCTCGATACACTTGACAGCTCGTATACGAACATGATGAGTTGCCCTCCTAGTTTCCTCAGGATCAATATTACGAAAAGCATTATGAATGCGTTCTAGTAACTCTTCTTTACTTCTTACAGGAATACGATACACTTCACTCTTAATTTTGCCCCATTAATAAAAATCCAGGGGCGTCAGGTCCGGAGAACGCGGAAGCCATAAATTTGGTCCTTGATTACCCCATCATCTATCCTCGAACATTTTTGTTAGCTCCCGATCTACAGCTCGTGTTTTATGTGCTGGTGCACCATCCATTTGGTAATAGCAATCCCTCAGAATGTTAAGGGGTAATTCATCTAAAAAATTTGCTAATGTTCCTCTTAAAATTTCCAGGTATCTTTGTCCATTAAGATTTTACTCATAAATGTGATAAGCCATCAAATCATTCATTAAAATTGCAAAAACGTTCACGCTGAATTTATTTCAGCTTGACATTGTAATTGAAATTCAAAAAGTTTTTAACGGACATTCCCGGTGGATATCCCTGTATTCTCCGTGTTATACGGATTATACATTTTTTCGGAAAACAGAAATTCACCTCCGTGAATGTTCCTTCTGCGTGTTTCGAAATTTCATTTTCATCAGTATGTGAACTGATGTGAAAATTGATAAATAATAGGTAATAGGTGAAGGTAAATTTGTGCATCTGTCACTAAAATACGGAGTGAATCACAACATTTTATTTTAAAGAAAAGGTGAAAAGTGTTCCTAGAAACAGACTTCAACTCCGTGAAGCTTAACTCATTTCAGCTTTCGGTCTGTAGAAGGCGAAAGCATTTCTTCATTTGGCGTCTTCTTTGAAAAGCATTTCCCGCCCTTTCATTCTGTTTCCAAAATCGGTTGTTGTTTGGATCAAATATAATGAGGAGTATTTGAGTCAGCCAAATTCGTGTTGCGGTTTCGACAGTGCATCTTGAGGATATCACTTCCGTGAAGGAAAATTAAAAGGTAAGGACCAATTCTGCATACAAGATGTTTATCGAACTCGATAGATATTCATTTTCTTTCATTGTATTCTTAGTATCAGCCCTTCAAGATAGTATGAAGATCAGGTACCCACAAAAAACATTCGAATCTTCACTTCCGTAAAGCTCAACTCCGTGAAGGCGAATATTCACGGTGTTGAAAGATGATTCATGATTCATTTCTCTCTGAGAAATAAGAACATGTTAAATTCTTCTTTCAGCTATGGACAATAAGAAAAAGAAGGCATATCATTTTCACAATAAGAAAAAGAAGGCAGAGAGAAGCTATGCTGAGACTTCGACAAAAAAGAAAAGCCGATCCAGCAATTTATAAGGAGGAGAAGCGCAAAGAAAGAATGCGATACTACCAACGGAAAGAAGAAGGTAAAATTAAAACCATTGATCTTATGTCGGAAAGAGAAAGAAGAAACCAAAGATAAGAATGGAGATTAAGATGTAAGGTATACAACGAAAGAAAAAGGGAAGCGAAAAAACGGGAAGATAGATTACGAGATGATTCATCGCCCGCTACACCTACACCCGATCAACAAGTATAAAACGTGCCTTGTCGTAATCATGAGGATAGTAGAGCGAGACAAAGGAGACTACGGAAAAGAAGAATATCGAAATCCTAAAGAGAGAAAATGCAGAGATGAAAGAAAAACTGAAAAAAGAAAGCGCAGATAGGAAAAAGAATTCCCCAACAAACAACGTTGAATTTTTAGTAAAAGGGCAGAATGTTACACCTGAGGTGAAGAAAAAACTATTACTTTCGGAGGTTATGCAAAAACAGCTAGCTGAAAATTATCTGAGTTTGAAAAAAACCAAAAGAGAAACGACAATTTTGAACACTCATCAGTGGTAATGTTGTGAAGAAATACATGAAGAAAAAATTACTGCAAGCTATTACTTCGTCATTCATATCTGAAGGAAATAACTACAGAAAAGTGAAGCCTTACTTAAATGTTAGAAAACAGATCATAGAATTTTTGAAGAAAGGTGAGTTGAGTAGGCTCTGTCCTGGAAAAAGGGACTTTGAAAAATAATATCAGCGAATAAAAAAGAGTCCTCAACGAAACCTTAAAAAATCTTCATAGAAAATTTATGAAGATATATAATAGACAGATAAGTTACGCTACGTTCTGTAGGTTCCGACCTTTTTGGCAGAAGCAAGAAATACTTGTCTGTGTATGTTGCATAGGAATATAAATTTGTTAATAAAAAAAACTAAGATCATCCAATGTAATAAAGTAGCACAGGTACCTGGAAATAGTAGAAAGGATTTGCTGTGAAGGCGACTTTCCCAGGAGGAAATGTGAAGGTTGTAAAGATAGAAAAATAACACCGAAAAGCTTCAATACTACAGACTCTCTTGTCTACGAAAAATGGGGCTGAAAACGTGTTAAAATAATAGTTAAAGGTATTGAAAAGGTGTGCATGACAATTCTTTCACTTTTGAGAAATTCATTGAAACCATTCCTTTTACACATACGAAACATAAATCACCAGTACAAAGAAATTCAAAGAGTCAAGGAGATTCTAGGAAAAGAGAGTCCAATCGGCCCACTTCGGTGGATCGAAACCATAAATTAGTGTTTATACAGTGGTAGCATATTATAAAACTACTTCCTCCGACTCCTTAAGAAAAACATGCTTTTGCACAGTTTCGAATAACTTGCGCCACGATCATGTGGCAATATGTGCCCATCTTGTACCCGTACTAGAAGACATGGAAAGAACTTTAGGCAACTTGAGAAATGTCCTTTTTTTAAGTGATGGACCAATACCGTAATCGTAAACTGCTCCATCTTGTCGCAAACTTTATATATCTAAGAAATTCCAAATAAACACTATAAAATGGCACTTTAGTAGAAGGCCATGGAAAAGTTGCTCCAGATGGGGTTGGAGGTGTGGTGAAGTGCACAGCTGACGCTCTAGTATCTAAAGGAAGTGATATTCCTGACTCAGAAAGTTTTATTTATAAGCTGTGTGAAATATAAGTGTAAATGTTATGGAAATACAACTAACAGAGTCTGGAAAAAATCCAATCAAATATACCATCGAACCTGCCGAATTTCAAAGGTATAATGCAGAGCCATAAAGTCACGTGGGCTAAGGAGAATTAATTAATGGATATCCGCAAGTTATTCTGCTTCAATTGTGGCACATCCTCAAAATGTAATCACTATTCTCTTGGACTTTACCATATTGAGCAACGTAACCTTTTTAAGTTTTGTATTCAATTTTACTATCAGCATAACATTTTAGAATTAGACTTGTGCATTCTCCTTAACCATTATTTTTAGTTGATCAACTACTGTGGCGTTCAAGACTGGAATACGAAGGAGTTTATTCCAGTTCGGATGAAGATAATGTACCATTGATACAATTGACCAAAAGATTCGGACAATCAGTGCAAGGCGAAAGTAGTTGCAAGCCCAAACCAAAAGATTATGTAGTGGTGCAGTTTTGTGGAAAGAAATCAATCACACATTACGTTGGAGTAATTGAGCTATATTCAAGATATAGAGGATGTTTCCTTAGTGAACATACGTGATATAGTTAGTGTTCTTCCTGCACCCTTGATCAATAAGAGAGATCTATATGTACATGTTCAGTGCAGATTTGAAATCGTTCCATAATTTTTGTTGATGATACTATTTCTATTCTTAGGTACGCCAGTTCCTTTCATTTGTAATACGTATCTTCTTCTCTTCTTCACCGTGTAGAAGGCGTAGCGTCTGTTCAGTTCCGGTTTTCCTGCAGCAGTTCTTGTGAAGTTGATTGCCAACTGTCCCGCCATCGTTTTGGTGGTCGTCCAACGGGTCTTCTTCCGTGTGGTATGTTGTTATATACGATTTTGGCTATTCTATCTGTGGTCATTCTGTTTACATGCTGGTTCCATTCTCTTCTTCTTTTTCTTACCCATCTTACAATATCGTCTGTTTCACATTTTTCCCTTATGTCGGTATTTCTTTGTCTGTCATTCAATGTGTAACCGGTTATAGTTCTTAGGGTTTTCATTTCTGTTGTTCTTAGTATCCTCTTTGTTATCGACGTTTCCGCTCTTGTTTCTGTCCCGTATGTCATAATTGGTCGCACACATGTTTTGTAGATTCTGGATTTGCATGGTATACTGACGTGTTTATTTCTCCAAATTGGTTGTTTAAGATGTCCCGATACTGCAGCTGCTTTGTTCACTTGTCTCCTCACTTCATCTCCAAGGTATCCTGTGCTTGTTATTTTGCACCCTAAGTATTCGAATGACATGACTTGGTCCATAGTGGCGTTGTCTATTGTTAACTTGCAGCGCAGAGGTTCCTTAGCGATGGTCATGCATTTTGTCTTACTTGTTGAGATTTCCATATTGAAATTTTTTGCGCGTTTGCTAAAGGCGTATAACATTCTTTGTAGGTCGTCTTTCGATTCTGCAATGAGTACGGCGTCATCGGCATAGCATAAGATGTTAATTTTGTAGGTTCCCATGCGGTATCCTAGTCCCAAGTTTTTAACGGTCTTTACAAGTTGGTCCATAACAGTATTAAATAGTAGAGGGCTAAGACTATCTCACCTTGGCGGATGCCCGACGTTGTTCCGAAATGCTGCGTTAGGGTGTGGTTTGTTCGTATTTGCGTTGTTGTATTAGTGTTCAGATCTTTTATTAGTCTTACATATTTTTTGGGTACCTCTTCGTTTTCCAGTATCTTGATTACATCCTTCAGTTGGACTCTGTCGAAGGCCTTCGTTGAGTCTATGAAATAAAGATATGCTGGAGTGTTATATTCAAGAGACTTTTCTACTAATTGCCTTGTTATAAATAAATCATCGACCGTGGACCGGTTTTTTCGAAAGCCTTGTTGCTCTTCGCTGATTGGCATTGTTGACGTTATGTCATCGGCAAGAATCTTTGTAAGCAGTTTCAAAGAGGTGCTTAATAAGGTTATTCCGCGATAGTTGGCAGGATTTGTTTTGTCTCCTTTTTTAAAGATAGGCACTGTTACACTTCTTTTCCATTCTTCTGGTATTTTTCCGTGTTGAATTATGATGTTAAACAGTTTTGTGTACTCTTCTCTCATTGCTTCTCCGCCATATTTGATCATCTCATTTGTTATCTTATCTTCATTTGGAGCTTTCCTATTTCTAAGTTTACTTATTGCCATAGCTACTTGCTCTTTCGTGATTGTTACCGGTTCATTTATAATGTCGTTTTCTAAGTCTTCTTCTGGGGGTTCTTCTTCATATTCTGATTCGGTGTAAAGATTTTTGAAGTATTTTTCCCATGTTTCGTTTGGGATTGTTTTCAGTTGTATAGTTTCATTGGTGTCCTTTTTCATACCCCTTAATAATTTCCAAATTCGTTTTTGAGCTCCGTATATATCCCCTACCATTTCAGTACTAAATCTCTGCCAGTATTCTTCTTTAATTCCCCGAACTCTGTTATTCACCCTATTTCTTATTTCTATGTATCTATTTCGGTTCTCTGGTGTCGGATTAGGATACGTATCCTAAGTATTAAATTTTATTTTTTGAATCTGAAGTTTCTTTATCAATGAGTGATGTTTTCAGAGTTGTTGATAAATGTAACTTCATTTTTTATTATCTTCAGTATCAATACATCAACTATATCTAGACCAGGATTGTGTTGTAATATTTTATATTCACAAAAATCTACCCATTCTGATGATGAAATATCTATTACAAAATATATGTTTTCGAGAATAAGATCAACTTGCTTGGAATTAATTAAGTCTTATTCAAGACTCAAAAATAGGATCTCAAAAATTCAAACAGTATTTAACGGACGTAATTCCTTTCAATTCTTGATATTTATCGATTACTATCCACTCCGTGAATATGTTATTCACTCCCTGAATGATGCATTCTGAAAATAGACCAAAGTGCTTAAATAATAGATTCACAATACTCTTTAACGCAATGTCTATAGATTGCATCGAAATTGTTATGGTCATTTGAACATCTTTCGTGAAAATCACCCATGAACGTTCATCATAAGAAAGCACGCCTATGGAATGGTCATTTTTACCTATTTAATCCTAGATAATGAGCCATAACATTCTTGGAATTTACTGCCGACAATCTTGATAGTATAGTTATGCGACGGAATATAAGAGCATTTATGATTTACTCATATTATTTTATCTTATTCAACATGTTTCAGGATATTGTGTGTAAGGAGTAAAAAGCTCATTTACAGATTCAGGGAAAAATTGAGGCTATCAAAATTGTTAATTAAACCAACACTGCAACTATTATTCTTAAGTTATTGCGAAAATGAAAATTGAACTGAATTGAATAACACATATTAGCTTTATAATGAAAAATTGATGTACCTTTTATTTCATTTTCCTGATAAGTGGTATGCAACCATTATGTGTGAAAACAGCTGTTCACTTTTTTTCAAGGAGATCTGAACAACCAAACTACCAGAATTTGGTTGTTCAGATCCTCCTGATGAATATTAGCCAATAGTTGGGTTAATAGGTTTCTTACATCATGCGATGGGGCACGAGCCGGTTCTTGATGACGAAGACGTTGTTTAAACATATCCTAGGAATGTCTAATCAGATTTGAGTCCGAAGATCTTGCAGATTACTCTATTTTCGAGTGCTTCAATGATTAGAGCTGCTCGATCCAGACGTGAGTTAGCATCCCAAAATAAAAAGCTGATTGACAAACGTACACCACAGTGATTATGATGTCATTCACATATTGGATACAGTAGAGCGTAGACCATCTGAATACCGGAAAACCGAACAATCGTTTAACCGAACTCTTATCCTACTTCTTCCATGTTTCATTAAGAAATTATCTGTACCCGAAATACTTTTTTTTGTTCCCATCTACAATTGTTATAAAAACTGAATTACAATTCGTAAATGATGTTTTCATTAGTGAATTGAATTTTATAAATCCATAGTTATCATTACAGAGCCACCTTCGTAAGGATAAACCTGCTGAACACTTCTTTAATTCTTTCTTCTTCGCATGCACTGTTTGAGCCTTACAGGACTCAGACACTCTTGAATTGCCATCAGTGGATCTTCCACTGCGAGATCCAAGGCTTGGATCAAACTCCACAATCTAATCCTGAATGTTCCAACTGTCATAAATCTGGTCACTATCGCTTGAAAAGACACCTAAACAAAATATGATCTATTGACAACACGTTATGGCAGAATCCGGTTTAGGGAATTTGGAATTCTTAGTCTAGAACCGACTACACTTATTAAGCTATCACTCACTAAGTTTCTAAACTTTATAAGAAGGATTGGGCTTGGAAGTGAAACTTATGGTAGAGTGTATCACTGCGACACTAGGTCTTTTGAGTGTATAATATTTGTGTGCTAGGGTTAAGGAAATTAACCTTAACAAATGTCCCTCTAATCTTATTTTTTGTTGGTTCAATCAAAACATTGCTTCCTGTAGCCCAACGACCAAGACTTTGTCGCTCAAACCTTAGGTAAGGAAATGGAAATACCAAAACCAGATTTGTTGACAATGTCTATTTGATCTTTGCATTATTCATATTAAATTATTTTCTTCTCAATTTTGGTATCTCTAAATAAATTTACTGGGATATTAAACCATTTAGAGACAGGCCTAATTGGAGCTCACTCATATTATGAGCGGTAGCTGGCCCTCTAAGAGCTTTGGTTATATGATATAATGTTTAAAGAATGGGTGAATGATACTCCGAACACAGAAATTGAATTTTAAAATTCTAAGGAACACGTCTTAAGGTTGACAACCTGCAAGACCTAGTTCGCTCGCTATTTTCAACCGAGCTCAATAATTAAGTAAGTTTGCAAAAGCCATAGGTGCTCTTTTTGCTCAAATATGCTCCAACTAACAATAATACACACAACCAAATTTATATGGATTCACCCGATATTTTGAATATTACCTCAGAGATTTTGAAAATTCCGAAGGATTGTTAGAATTGATCCTTTTTGAGACATTTCAATTGAGAAAAGGAATAAATTAAGGTTTATTTTAAGAAAGAAACAAATAAAAGAAAATATGAGACTCTTTATGCATCTAGTAAAAAAATTGAAAATTGTTTTCTCACGGAGTGTGTGTTTCTTTTCTCGACCTCAGTAGCTTGTATTACCTCCCCTTGTCCTGATACAAGCCTGAATCCGTCTGGGCATGCTTTGCATTAGGTTTTCGACCTCCTTTTGGGGTGATATTCTGCCACTCTTCTGTGGCGGCTTGGATGATCTGTTGTGGGGTTCTTGGATTATCCTGGCGAAATCTAATTTTCCTTCTGAAATTATCCCATAAATGTTCAATAGGATTTAGATCTGGAGAGCAAGCTGGCCAGTCCAAAATAGCGATTCCTCTGTTTCAAGAAAATGTCGCGCGTGGTTGCTGGTATGCGGAGGAGCATTATCTTGTATAAAATTAAAATTCTCACCGTTTGCACCTCGCCAGAGTCTCACTTAGGGCTCCAGCACTAGGTCCACGTAATTTCTAGCCGTTACACTCGCAGGAAACGAAATCAAATTTGTTTTTCCTCCCAGCATAATGCCACCCCAAAACATCATACTACCCCCTTGGTAGTTCGGAACTTGTCTTGTCTCATAAAGTTGTACCCATTTCGATCACTCATAATCTGTTGTCATAAATAATGGAAAAATAAATAAATGGAAATTTGATTTACACTTGATTATTATATTTATATAATAACAACACAGTGTCCTCATCACATAGATACAAAATAAAAACTAAAGGCACAGCAATTTGATTATGATCTAAGATTCTAAAATTTTGGTTTAAATTATAATTTTCTCCAATTGACTGGTTGGCGTAATAAGAATTAGTTAGGTTTACTACCTTCCGCAACTAAGTTTGTATTCGCCAGATTTTATTCCTTTATCGATTATATTAATTATTTTTGATGTGTTTGGATAGATCATTATTTATTCGGAATGATATGTGTTCACTTCCCAAAACTGAAAATAGAAGTATACCTCATGAACCTGGTATTAGAAACTGTCACCACATTTTCGATAAATTCAGAAATTTGACAACCACAAAGAGATTAAAAGAAAATTATCAAGATTACAAACACACGGCTCAACACTTAAAAATTTAAATCAACTTGGGATAGATACCGAAATTGTCCCCAAAAATGCTCGGGATAATGAACAGTTTATTAAATATCAAATTTTCTAATCATTTCGAATTAAACTCAAGGATTTCCAAAGATTAAATCAAATCACCATATCATAAAAATAGAATAAATTGAGAACGAAATAATTTGTACCAAAACAGATGGAGGTAATATAGTAGTAGCATTAAACAAAAGGGACTATACTTCTAAAACGGAAGGCTTTCTTAACTCTTGAAATCTATCCGAAACTTCTTTTGATCCAACTTATCAGTTCCTTAATAAAATTAAACATTTATTAAAAGATATTGAACTTTTTCTGGATAATATAAGCAACCAGCACTAGGTCCACGTCAAATATAGCCGTTACACTCGCAGGAAACAAAATCATATCTGTTCTGCCTCCCAGCATAATGCCATCCCAAAACTTCACAGTGCCCCCTTGGTATTTCGGAATTTCTCTTGCTGCTCGGAGTCTAGCTTGTCTTTCACAACCCCTTAAAACGCGAATCCGGCGGTATTCTGATCGAAGACCAATTCTGGTCTCATCCCAAAATGGAACATTCCGCCAGTTCTCAACATTCCAATTTCGGTGTTCGATACACCAATTAAGTAAATTTTTTGTTGTCTGGATAGCTCTGGAACTCTTAAGGGCCTTCTGCTGTATAAATCCCTTGAACGAAGTCTTTGACGTATCGTTTCGACTGGTACACTGATGCCTTTTGCTTCCAGAAATTGCCTTCGGAGTATGTGGTGCAACGCACTGGGGTCTCTTCTTGCAATTTGGCACATAAAGCGGTCTTGTTCTTCAGAAGTGATCTTCCTACGACTTCTTCTAGGCCTATTTTGCACAGATTGAAGCTCCACGTATCGGGCGTATGTTTTTGAAATCACTCCCTGTGATACCCTCATTGTGGCCGGTATATCCCTCTGTGTCACCCCATCTTCAACGAGAGCAATTATTCGACCCTCTGTACATCGGACTATCCAACGTAAGACATTTTCAATTATTATTCTAGGCTCTTTCAAATTTTGAAATTCGCAGTTTCAAATCTCAGTGACGACTGTACAATATCCCGAACATGTGGTGATAATTTAACATTTCTTACCATAATATCCAATTTTTTCACAACAAAAAACTTCATTCTTCACAAGTTGTCAAAGATCCATGGTTAAAAATGATCAATAATGTGAAAAACCGAGTGATTCCATATAAATTTGGTTGTGTGTTTATCACTGGCATACTCTAGGTTCCCATATCCACGGATTTGTCAACCAGGAAATTATGCTCGGTGATCATTCACATGTGTTTACCACAAGCATACCTGCACGTCACCAACTCAGATATTTTTCGAAACCTTCATACTGATTTAATATACAAGCCTTATTGATAGTTGGTTCATACATGCGAATCCTCCCCAGATCAATTTCTATATAATATTGAAACAGGTTATAATTCAGAGGCGATCATTACGCCTCAGTAAAAGTTTCCTTTATTGACCTTAGGAGTATCGATGATGAAGATTCTATATCACTCACTCATTCATTCACAGCTCACTTATAGCATTCTGGCATGGGTGGAAGCTTACGACTGTCATTTGTAAAAATTGGACGCCATACAGAAATGGTTCCTTAAAGTGATGATGGGGAAGATTAAAAGATATCCAAGTGATCAGTTGTTAGGGAAACACAGATTCTCGACATAATTCAATTATATAGTTTCAAGCTCATATCAGATTTCCATAATCATAGACATTCGCTACAATCCCACAACCATCAATATAAAACGAGAAATAATAATATGAATTAGGCGATATCATGAGCCGACAAAACAATTGGGACAAGAAGTGCAGGATATCTCGGACCTCGCATGTTCAGGAAGGTTCCAGACGTTCTAAAACGTATGAACAATCAGAAAACTTTCAAATGGAGGTTAAAGTCATGGATACTTTCCCAAGATAGGAATCTCTTCTATAACGTAATCAATCCATCCACGTGATGTAGCGTTGTTCAATGGATTAGTGCGGGCCCGTTACATACGTGTAAATACCCAATTTTGACACACACACCCAGACTAGACCTCTTCCTGATTATGTCTGTATAAACCTAACTGGACAATCAAACCCGAATGCGACAAAACTGGAAAGATAACTTTAAAAGGCATATATAAGAAATTTATGTGACACAAAATATAGGAGATTTTCTCTTTTTTTTTGGGAAATCCCCTCAAATATCTGTTTATTTGTACCCCAGGCAATGCAAGATGCAGACGTCTGGGAAACTATTATGTCATGTTCAATATAATTCATTGTTCAGTTTATCAAATAAATATACTATTATTATCGTGGACTTCTGCACTATCTCAGCTGTTAGCTGGATATAATTTACCTTTCCCAGATTCAGCAATCAAAGGGAATAGGCTCGATTACAATATACTTGACATAAATTTCCTAACTATCCTACATGTATCAAGAATTACAGCTTTTTGCATTTCTATATAGGTATTCTTATGCAATTCTAATTTCTTAAGGCTATCATGCAAAGCTTCGGGTATTAACCCAGTCGAGGATACGATGACAGGAACAATATCTATTTTCTCGAGCTGCCACATCTGCTTGATCTCAATAGCAAGGTCTGCGTATTTGGACTTTTTCTCCTGGAACTTGTTCAGCACGGTGTTATTATGGCGACATCCACCAACATTGCTGTTCTGGCTCTCTTATCATACACCACTATGTCCGGCCTATTATTCGTCACCATTCTGTCAGTGATAACAGGCCTATCGTAGTATAATCTGATAGAGTCATTCTCCAATACGGGCGCCGGCTGATACTTGTAATATGGCTGGAAGGTATTCAGAAGTCCGTACTTGTGTGCAAGTTTCTGATGGATAATGTTTCACACTTGATTATGCCTGTGAAAATAGTCCGTATTAGCCAGTTGTTCGCAGCCGGACGTAATATGCTGTATAGTCTCCGATATTATATGGCATTTTCTACACTTATCTGTTTGTAATGTTCCGTCCTTCATAATAAATTTTTTGTAGTTGTTTGTAGCGATCACTTGGTCTTGAATGGCCATAAGGAATCCTTCTGTTTCCGCGAATCATTCTCCTTTCATCAACCATTTGTTGGAGGCTTCTTTGTCGATATATGGTTGATTAATCTCATGGTGATGTCGTCCATGCAATTCCTTTCTTGACCATTGCTCTTTTTTTCAGTATCTGATAGGAACGGTAGATTCAGCAGGTCATCTCTGGTAGCAAGATTCAGAGGTGTTTATCCCCTATTAGCCAACGATACCACTCTTTGGAGGTCAGAAGTGAAAGCTTTTGCAGAGAAGAATTCTCTGAGATTTTTTATCTGTTCGGTGTGTAAATTGACAACATCTATTAATTCGCATCCTCCTTCTTTCCGCTTCAAAGTTGTTCGTATCACAGACGATTTTGGATAATGATTGTTGTACTTTGTCAGCATCGTTCGCGTCTGCCTTTAAATATCAGTTCATCTGATTATTCCGAATGAGTAAAGCAACACTGGAATGGCGTAGGTGTTAATTGCCTTGACTAGATTCCCCGAGTTCAACATCGATTTCAGGACAGACTTCAGACGCTGACTGCATTCTGAACGAATCTTCTCCTTTGATTGTATTTGGTCTAGCAATCTAGCTTGTTGGTATCCCAGATGTTTGTATGTTTCGCCATCCCTCATGCACTGTATAATATCACCGTTTGGAAGTTGTGTTTCACTATCTATGACCTGCCCTCTTTGAATGTTCAGGGTCTTACATTTTTCAATCCCGAATTTCATATGAACATCTGCCGAGAACTCACTGACAGTTTTCAGCAAATCATCCAATTGCTTCTTGTTCGAAGCATATAATTTGATGTCATCCATATACAGCAGGTGGGAGACTGTATGATAATTCCTATCTGTTTTTATCCTAAATCTGTATCCTGTTCTATTGAGCATTGAGGACAATGGGTTCATAGCTAAACAGAACCATAGTCTACTCAAAGAGTCTCCTTGAAAAATTCGTCGGTTTTAATTGATTTATTGTTCATGTTGACCTGCAGAGACGTGCGCCAGTGCGTCATTGTTGTCTTCAAGAATTCTACCAGGGCTGGGTGAATTTTGTATATCTGCAATACTTCAACAAGCCAATAATGGGTGGTACTATCGAATGCCTTCAGATAATCGAGAAAAGCTGAATGAACATTCCGATGCCCTACGTGTGCCTGTTTCATTATCACAGAATCGATGATGAGTTGTTCCTTGCACCCATGGTGTTCCTTTCTGCATCCTTTCTGCTCCTCTGCTAATATATTGTTGTCGTCAAGGTGTTGGTATATTCGATTGGATATGCATGAGGTCAGTATTTTGTAGAGTGTTGGCAGGCAAGTGATTGGCCTATATTGAGACGGATCCTGTGTTCTATCGCTCTTAGGTAGCATATATGTTAAGCCTTGTGTTAGGAGAGTGGGTGTTTTCTTGGGATGTTGAAGAACATACATGAGCTGTTTCGCTAGGGCTCCATGGAGCTTATCAAACTTCTTGTACCAGTAGTTGTGGATATTATCTATACCTGTGGCCTTCCAATTGTTGGTCGCTCTAACTACTGATGTGATTTCTTCATCCGTTATTTCTTCGAAGTCCATATGTTTGATATCAAGACGTTCTTTTTCATTCGTGATCCATTCCGCATCTCTATTATGTTTTGTCTATTGTTATTATTATTATTATTATCGGACTTTAAGTCATTACTTTCGAGTAAAAATTTTTTCCAGAGTCAGCTCAGCACTAGATTACATTGAATAATTATTAATAATTCTGTTACAGTTCGAGTAAGTCTCTTGCCAAGTTATAACAGTAAAATAAATATAAATTCTGAATAATTTGGTTATTTCATTTCAAATAGATAGTTCGCCGATTCACAAGTAACAGTTACATAAGTAAAGTTCAGAATCAGTATTGAGCTTCATCACAGTTCAAATAGTTACCAAGTTATTGGTATGAATTTACAATAGTTTCATTACGTTTCTAACAATTTGCCACGTTATGAAAACATCAATATTAAATAATTTCAGTTTATGAAATCAAATGTTCCAAATCAATATTAGATAATTTCATTGCAGTTCGAATAGATCATTTGCCAAGTAATAAATGTGTCAAATAATTTGAAGTTATTTAGGAAGTAATTATTGTAATTTGCTCTCGATGCATTCAAAAAATACGTAGTTTATATCAACATTTTAACAAAAGTTCATGAAATTTAAATATTGGACATTACTTGTGGGACAAATCGGAAACTGGAATTGTTCTTCCCCTGTCGGGCTTCTCGGAGAATTTCCATCTTTCTGGACTTACGTTACGTTCAATTAAATAATTGAACTTATACAATTCTAATTAACGTACAAGCGAACTAAACGAATAAAGAGGAAAAATTATCTACAGACTTGAATTCTACCGGCACTAGTTCTCACTTAGTATTCTCGAAACAACTGGAAAAATAATGATATGAATAATAGCTTCCGAGGCCAAAACGAAGTTCTCCTACAGTTTATGAGAACTGTAAGCTCTAGATTAGGGGTGCTCAAACTTGAACTGCTAGCGATCTACCTCAATATTTTTAGACTAGTTACGATCGACTCTGAAAGGCTGCAAGTATGTGTGATGCAGGGTTATCGTACATACACGATACACACTAACCTACCTACCTACCTACCTAGGTAGGGTGTATCGTAGCATATATAAATATTAGCTTTCCGCACAATATACATTATTTTAGTCAAGGTTTGGGTTAGGTTCACTTGAGTTCTTCTCTATAATATCAATGAAAAAACTCATAGTTATTCAGAATTGCGAGTTTATTGGTTGTTACAAAACAAAAGAGTTACATATGGTGTTAAACTTAGGAGTGACTTTGGATATTGAAGCGTGGCACTGCATGTCCTCAGCATACTTTTCATAAGATGGTACGTAACCACTGAGTGTTAATCGTAAGCATGATGACATATTATCGTCAGTTAGTCGATTACAATATTTTGACTCAATTAGCTTCATTTCAGAAAATGCCGACTCGCACAAGTAAGTTGACCCAAACATTCCCGTCAGTTGAAGGGTGATTTGCCTGAGATTCGGATATTTATCTATAGATATAAAACACCAGAAATTTGTATCAGATGCTGGAACTTTGGGGTGTATATCTGATATAATCTGCACAAACTCATTTCTAACAGAACATGAGTTCATATTAAACTGACTTGCTATTTCAGTAGCTGATTCCTCAATGTTTTTACATGAAAAACGATAATTCATAACTGATGCTATATTTGCCAATTTACTGCAATCATAAAAACGCATTTCGAATTGTCCCAAAATATTTGATAATTCAGCCTTTAAGTGCATTGTGATGTCAGTCAGAAATGCCAAATCATTCAGTCATTTTTCGTTTTTCAACAACTGAGTGTCATCACCTCTTTCGTCTTGAAAAGCTGTTATTTCGGGCAATAATTCTTGAAACCTTTCTATGAATTTTCCGTGACTCAACCACCTGACGTCCGTGTGAAAAACTAAATCAGTGTGTTCAGCTGATTCCCTATCTTCCAACTGCAACTTAATGAGCCGCCGTTGCAAGCTACGTGCACGGATGGAATTCCCCATTTTTGTTGCAACGCCCATAATTGCTTCGGTTTTTAAAATTTTGAACACAAAACTTGTTAATATATAATGCAATAGAATAAAAAAAAATGAAGGGAAATCTTTATTAGCTCGAAACAATGCCACAAAACCGTTTGTGTTTTCAGTCATTGCTGATGCTCCATCGGTTGTAATGCACACCAATTAATATATTGGTAGCTTGTAGCTTTTTACAAAATTCAAGAAAACGTGACATATATCTTCGCAATGGATCTTCCCCTTCAGAGGAATGATTATCAAAAATTCTTCCTTAGCCAACTTCTCATTGAATTAAAAAACACAGCTGGGCAGTGTCTGTTATATCGGTGGATTCGTCGAACTGTAAAGAAAAGTATGTACATTTCATGATATCATGTTTTAGTTTATCTGCCATGTCCTGACTCATGACTTCAATACGCCTTGGGACAGTCGGACGAAATAACTTAAGTTATCGAATAGCAGACATGATTTCTGTTTCATTTTTGAAATCTCCAAATATAGTCTCATCTGCTTCAATAAATGCTTCCTTCACAACCGATCTATCTTCGAATGGTTTCTCGTGTTTCTCCAATATATAAGATATTTCAAATGACGTGATCGTAGCAGCTTTTAATTGTTTGACTGGTCTTATGATCTTGGTTTCTTCTTTTTTAAAACAAGATAACAAATCACGTACTTTTGGTTTTCTTAATTCACTCTGAGGCGGAAAATCCTTTCATAGTTTTTATGAACCGTTTTATGATACCACGCTTAGGTATTGCAACTGACGCACGACAAATAAGACAAATGCACTTATCCTTCATCATACAAAAGAAAAATTCTTCCTCCCAATCGTTATCAAAATGATACGTTTCAGATTTCTTCGCTGCACTCATTTTGTACTATTTAATAATAAACTTTGTATCGACGTAGTATTGCCTTCAAGTTACTATTCAAAATGACTCCAATTTCTGCAGGCGCAACATTTATATCGACGTGAACGAAAGTCTCGAATATTCCCATCAAACGCGGCGCCCCAAATTTCTAGAAAAGCACAAAGAATAAAAAACGCGGCTTTTCTTTGACAATTACCGCGTGTTCCTTTGATGAAGCCGCATTTTGCCGCTAGCAGTGTTATTACAATAAGTTCTACTCAGAAAGCGATGGAGAATCCCAATTTTATTATTTTCATTGTAAGATCATATTATATAGGGTTCTCCAATGGACCATAATGGGATCTGCGAAGGATAGTTTTCCAAATTCAGGGCGTTTCATCCAAGAAAAAATTAAGTTGATATTGTTTATGATAGATTCAAAAACTTGTAACGCTTGGTCAAGTAAATTTCTGTTTCGAGAGACATCCTTTTTGCTGTCAATTCCATGATAGAATGCAGATTTCTTTTTTGTTGATTCTGAACCAGTCAATGTTTTCCCAGATCATTATTCATTTTGTGATCATTTTGTTAATATCTTGAATTTGAGAATGCCTCATTTAACCGAAAAAAAAAGCGTATCGTGATTTTGATATTCCTGGTTGGGGTGATTGACGTTGTTGCCAGGAAGAAGTCTGACTTTTGTTCAATAACAAATACCTGAATGGGCCTCAAATAAATTGGATCACCCCAGAAGCTATCCTTTAAATTCGACGATTAGTTGGCTATTTGTCAAGCTAGTGAATACGTCAATTTCAAGCATTCAAAATGAAGAATTATTGAACATTCTAATTAATTTCAAAATCTATGATTTCGCGAATTCATTCGCAGGTAGATAATAAATTACATATTTTCTGATTATTTTTCTAATTATTATGTTGAGGGGTGCAGAATTTTTTTCTCGGAAGAAACACTGTATCTATAGAACTATTCATCACAAACCCCATTAGGTGGCATTGCAGGCCTCAGAAAAAATTAACTTGACCAAAATATTTTCTATGTAAATATGAAAATTGACTGTAAGAGCATTTTTAGCTAAACCTGAAATGGAAGAATGTATGAATTTTTTTCCATACTTTATTACTTTCTCATTTTTAAAACATTAAATCAAAAAATTAAAATTTATGGAGAATCCTTTATTTCAGATAGCTGACAATGAACGAAAGGGTGAAGTATCAAACAGTGATAGTGAATCTTCCAATTGCGAGGAGATGGAAATCAAGTAAGTATTTAAAAAAATTATGTCTACCCGCTATGATAATGAATATCCTAAGATCCTGAGTACCTTGTTGTTGACTAGTAAGATAAATTCATCAACAAGTAGGGACTTGCGCAGCGAAAAACAAACCCAGCCCTGGGCATCCCTCATGGTCGATAATCGACTTATCGTTTATGCTTTTGATTCTTCTGCTTTCATATGAGTGAGCTTTTGAAAATTATGTTCACTCAGAGAATTTCTGTTTTCATTAGCACCTTTCCATGATTTTGTATCTGGTGTCTCAAAAACGCCTACATTGGGAGAGCAGAGAACAACTTCCTTGGCATGCAGTGCCTCTTCCAAATTCCTGGTTAGCATATGTACCAATGCGATCTGATATGCAAATTGCATATTGAGCATAAAATGTTCCAATAGAATATTATCCCTGACATATTGAGCAATTATTCTTTTCCATTGTCTTTAACATGAAAGGCGTGAGACTGAGGAGTTTGTAGGATTTCAGGAGATGATATATAATTTCCCACCACTCATGGTATGAAAATTACTTTTATTCTCCCTCCATTGAAGTTGATATGCCCAAATCAATGGTTTTCATGGAAAAGTTTAGCCTGGATTTTATATCCAGATAATATAAACCATTTCATCCGATCCATGGAGCTTAAAGGATCTTAAAGTAGATCAAAGAATACACTCTACTTTTTGGAGAACGCTCATTCTGTTCACCTGAATACTCAAGTCCTTGCTTTCAATTAGAAAATATTTAGTATTTACGTATGTTACTAGTGTATATGTTTGTAATAAAAGAGTTGATTATATTTCTCTTGATCGTACTCTCATAATATTTATGAAATTGGTTGTTATATTTCGAACAATTCTGATAATACAGGTCATCATTTGATCTAAGTAGGAACACCGCACGCAATATATGGTACTAGGGGTTTTTGGGGTCGCTGATGACGATGAGAGGGTTGTTTAGCCCCATCACGTCAAGTTCAAGGACATTTCAAGGTAATGTATAGAAAAAACCGTCCAAAAAATCTGGAAAAATTCATGTTGTCAAGCTCGCATGCATGTAAACCCGAGTAAATCGGTTGCGGATAACTTTACCAGAACATACAAGGTGGATGAACTAAGAGGTCTAACTCAATTTGGAGGAAATTGTACAGGCATAGGAGGTGAAGTACTTTGGTGTTTCTTTTGGGCTTGTCGCTGTGCCTTCGGGAGAACTTGGGGACTAGGCCCAAAAAGGGTCGTGTGGCTGTACACAGTGATTATAAGACATAGGTAACGTATGGCGCAGCTGTATGGTGGACTAGATGCAGACTTGAAACATCCAAGAGTACTCTAGACCATCTGAAACGATTGATATTATCAGAAATCACAGAAGCCAGCAGAACTGTGCTCAGACGTTAGAAGTCTTGACCAGTGTGCAGGCTTTGGACCTGGAATTCAGGAGGGCGGCCTTCCTGTCGAACCTCAGGCAAGAAGCTGGAATCCGATCTTTTGAATGAGGAGATTGAGGCGGGTCTGGGAGTGGATGTACGTACTCTAGACTGCGTCCGAATGCCAATCATATTAATACCCTCTGACCCTGGGCAGGGTTTCTAAGCTTCATACGGTTAAGGTAAAATTGTTCAAGTTAAAAAAACCATCTTAGCGGATAACGTTTTTATTTAATCTTGTATCAACAACTTTATTTCTTGCCGACTCTCCAATGTTGTCTTGAATGAAAAAACTTTGCATTCACCAGATACATATAAGCTTACAAATAAAGCATAAAAATTAGATAGCAGCTACCCTGGAGCGTAGAGTAAAAAAGAGTTTACTCAGCTGTCAATAAGTATCCCCAAAAGTAATTTTTCAGTTCTTGACATGAAAATGTCTCGATCCACCTAGCGGAGAAATGGCGATACTATGTTATGTATGCATCTGCAAAATTTATGATGATTTTTTCAGAAGTTTCTTCGAAGCTTGTCCCTGGATTGGCATTGACCTAGAGCTTATAAAGCTCAGAAAACAGCAGATTCCGATTCTCGCACCTCAATAGAATATGCATAATTTTTTTTAGATTTCGTCCATGGGTTCTTAAGCACTTGCACTTCTAAACAGCTTCAAATTACCTTGAAATAACCTTGAAGTTACCTTTTAAATAGGCCGAGCTTTCTAACAAACAACGGATTTGGACTCAGAGGCATAAAAAACATGCTCATAAATTTTTCCAGGTTTTTAAACAGTTTTTTTCCATGATTGACCTTGAGATGATCTTGGAATAACCTTGAAATTACCTTTAAAATAAGTCGAGGGTTCAAACAAACAACGAATTTGGACTCAGAGACACAAAAAACACAAGCATGATTTTTTTGACGATTTTTACCATATATCGCGTGCGGTGTTCCTGCTTAGATCAAATGTTGACCTGTGTAATCAATAATAAGTTTTGCCACAAGTAATAACTCACTTATAATTGTGTGGTCGTGATTATTTGAACTGAATCGAAAAGTATTATGCTCGAAACTTGAAAGATGTTTTTATTGGAAATATAATAATTAATATAATAATCAATTTTATCATATAAAATTTCTCTAGCTAATACATTACACACAAATATGAATCAGATTATATCCATGTGATAAAAAGAATACCACATGAAAATAACTTTACTTTCTTCATTTTTTTCGGCAAACAATAATGACTCAACTAATACTCAGTTTCAAGAAAAACTTGAATACCTTCAATTTGAGATACCTCCGAAATTTCTAGGATTAAGACTAAGAAGTTATGGGCCTGGGGAGTTTTGCGAAACGGACCCTGTATATTACATTGGTAAAAAAAGGTACTCAAATCGATATGGGGAAAATCAAAACAAGGCTGCTTTTAGAACTGAAAAGATTTAGTAACGGTGATGAGTTTTGGTATAATTGACTATTAAGTAAGTTTGTGTTTATTGATTTCCAATACCTCCGATAGGTTCAGTTTCGATCTGTTATTCAAATTATATAAAATGTCAAAATCAAAAGAAAGTACGCCTTCTTCCAGCAAATGACTCGCATAGTTAGAATCTGATTTTTCTTTGTCAAAACTACGTTCGTGCTCTAATAACCTAAAATTGAAATTTTTGAATTCAACCAATATAAATTTCATTACCTCAACATAAGAGCTCATAAATACCTGCTTATGTTGAATGAATTTTCGATTTACAATTTTTAATGTACCTGCCTAGAGAGTTATCCATTTTGAGAGCTATATTCAAATTATGCGATGAATGGAAAGACTATAAATTTGGACTTGAAGGGAAAAAAATCAGGTGTTTATCTCTTGTGGAAGTTGTGATAAAATTTCTATCGGTAGAACTTTAGAACTTTTAGAAATTTTAGTATCAGGAACTAACCCAAACGCAGTTTTGACAAACAATGATCAGATTATCACTATGCTAATATTCTACTAAAAGAAAACCATACATTTAACAATAATTTTGATACTTTACATAATGAAAATAATAGATTGAAACTGAACCTATGGGAAGTAGTAAAAATCAATCAACAGTAAAACTTCGCAAACTTAATAAATAGTCTATCAGTCCTAAATTCGTCACTATTACTAAATGTTTTCAGTTCTCAATGCCGCCCTGTTTGAATATTTTCTATTGAGCTAAGGACCTGACACATCTTCATTTTAAATGTAGTAATTACATTGATGAAGCCACAATGTCATAACTTTGTGAATATAGTGAACATTTGGACAACACTGTTTGATTTAATTAGAAAATTCTACAATTAATCAAGTAAGAAAAAACCTATCTGTAGTCAGAGTTTTTATTTTCTATATATTGAGGCATTAGTTTTTCTGAATAACATTTCTTCTCTGAATTTACTCGACTGTTTCGAAATTAATAAAATAATATTGAATACCGAGAAATCTTTCTATATGATTAGTCTAATCATAGAGGATATTTACTATTCCTACATAATAATTATGTATGAATTTTCAACTGGAGAATTGTGTTATAGGAGAATAGATTAGATTTTTATCTGAGAGAAGTTAGCTAGCCTATAAATGGAGTAAAATTATTTTGCTCAAATTTTAGTAATATATTCAATATTCAGAATTACTATTGATATTAAAAAAAGAAAATTAGTAATTGTAATTACATACATATAATTATAATGGGAAGTAGAGATATTTGAGATATTATTCTAGATTCCTTTATACATTTTAATTCGTTCCTTCTTCACAAGGGATGCTTCGAAATATTATATTCATAACGAGGGATGTCTTTGTTTTGCATGCAGGGACATACAGGACACAATTAATCAACTACAAACACTAAAAAATAACCTGTACGATTCGTTAATATAAATCCAAATTTTTTGCTCTATGTTTGCTGTATTTTAGCCACAACAAACTGTCAAATTATTTGAGAAATGGAATTAAACCATAAGCGTTTTTGCGAAATAATTTTCAACAATTTTCAAAGACAATTATCTCAACGTGAATATCTCGGCGAGTTGGTTTCTGTTTTCAGTATTGAAGTACTACACCAGTCAACAGTTTTTTGTTGGCATGGAGGTTAGACTTTGCGACGATCTACAGGTAGCTGCACCTAAAAAAAAGGTCACTCAAGAAAATTTGGATACTGTTCGCAAGATCATCCCGAAAGATCGGCATGCAACATATTGAGTGATTGAGGCATCATTGCGGCTTACAAACACCTCAATACAATATACTTCTTACGAAGAATTGCTCGATAAAAAATTAATTTGCCGTTGGATATCGCATCTGTTGACAGAAGAACAGAAAGCTGCAAGAGTGGATTAGGTCAAAAGACTCTGAACCGTTTTAACTTGAGTTTGAAAGCGTTTACAACTTTGTCCGTCGTGATGAATCGTGATGAATCTTGGATCTATTCATACGAGCGTAATCTTCTGTTCGGTGTTCCAAGGGGAAGAAAAACCGACAAAAGTCATCCATGTCAATTGAATTTTTAACGTGAGAAAATATCGAATTAATACATCATCCAGCGTACAGCTCGGATCAAAGTTCCAACGTTTTTTTAAATTTTTTCTAAACCAAGAATTGACAGCGTGGTCAGAGATAAATCATGTTTTGTATAAAGAAAACATTCCGAAATATCATTAATGTAAATTGAAAATAAAAGGGGGCCCAGATGTGACCCTTGAGGAACACCAGAGGTGACACGAACGAAACCGGAATGAGTGCCATTGAGTGCAACATACTGCAGTCTATCCGACAGATACGATTCTATCCATTTGAGGACCCCACCACACCAAAGTCCTCTAGAACCCACAACAAAGTTGCATAATGTACCTTATCGAAGGCCTTAGCCATGTCTGTGTAGACGGCATCAACTTGAATACCATCATCGAAACTACTACTTATGAAATGTAGGTAAGGAGTTAAATTAGTTAACACTGACCTACCTTTGAAAAACCCATGTTGAG
The DNA here is from genome assembly GCA_013387265.2 of Cryptolaemus montrouzieri. NCBI lineage: Eukaryota > Metazoa > Arthropoda > Insecta > Coleoptera > Coccinellidae > Cryptolaemus > Cryptolaemus montrouzieri. The sequence goes on from JABFTP020000103.1 coordinate 38,312,673, forward strand.
ATTGAATCAACTTGGAACCGGATGAATGAAAAAATTTATCAGTTATTATTGCTGAAATAATTTTACCGAAATAACTTAGAATAGAGACAGATCGGTAATTACTTATTTCATATTTCTTACCACTTTTGAAAATAGGTACGATCTTTGCCGCCTTCCACTTATGTGGAAAGACACCTTGTACTAAAGATTTGTTGAAAATAATTTGAAGTGGAGTTGTCAAACTAGCGAAACACGATTTTATAAAAATTGGTGGGATGGAGTCCGGATCTGGACCCTTCGTGACATTCAGTCTCTCGATTTTAGCTTTGACATCCTTCAGATCTATCGTGTTAAATGTAATCGATGAAGAAGATTTATATCTACTTTGGTAAAGAACAGGTTTATGCGGATCTTCATAAATACTAGAAAAACTCAGAAAAAGCAATAGATATAGCCGAACTATTCTCTAAGATTTTTTCACCATGACACATTGATTGGGGCATCCTCTAGCTATCTTTCAACTCGCCCACATAAGACCAAAAAAGCTTAGGATTTTTCACAGTTCCGCCCTCTACAAAAGCAATATGTTTCTTATGATCTCTTTCAATTGAGATTTTACATTGTTTACGCAAAATACAAAAATTTTCATACAGAAAAACATCTTTGAATTTTTTAAGTTAGTAGTAAGTTAGTTTTATCCTTAATGCATTTATTTATTAGTGTCTTTACCAAACCACGAAGGGAATTTATCACACTTTACAGATCTACGAGGTACACACATCAATAACTACATTCAAAGCAGAATAAAATGAATCAACACATTCATTTACATCGGTAGAACATAACAAAGTTTTCCAATTCAAACTTGACAGTGCCGAATTTATCGCTACATAGTCAGCGTTGAAAAATTTGTACATCGATCTAGATTTGCTAGGAGTTTTATCCAAAGAAAATTTTGCATACACTTCTAAGGCGGGATGATGCCGGTCCTCTGGAACGAAAGGCGTACAACATCGAACAGAAGACACATCAGTAGAATTCGACAAAATCAAATCCAAGATTTTATTATAATGATTGGTGATACCATTGAACTGATTAAGGGAATTATAAGAAGAAAAATCCCTGAACGAGGAACACGCATCACCGCGAACAACACCACTGATGAAGCCGCATCCACTGCCATCTGAAGACCATGAAAATGATCCGAGATTGAAATCCCCAACTATCATCAAGATATCATTGGGGTGCGACTCCTCGAGAGATGTCACACTGTCAAAAAAGACGATAAAATCTTCATTTTTTTATATCTGGCGGAAAGTAACTAACACCCAAGAAATAGTTTCCTATTTCCTGTAATTGACACCTTCACCCATACATCCTCCACTAATGGCATATTTCTTAGTGATACACCATCAGCCTTAATTTTTCTGTTGACGCCTACGAATACACAACCACCCTCACCCTTAAAGCTATGGGAATCGCTCCTATCGCGACGAAAGATGTTATAATTATCGCAAATAAATTCAGAGCTGACAACATTATGGATGTTTATATACCATTTTATACTTGACAGTCGCCATATCAACTCCTCACGGTGTTGGTTAAGCTCCGATAACTGCTACGGAGATTTATCTTCTCCTATATTCCAGGCAGTTTTTTGTTGCACATAATTATTCGACAACAAAACGAACGAGATGTGACCGATTCGATTGATGCTGACGCAATGAGAAAATGCCTTCTGATCGATGGACTTAATAAGTTGGGAAACTATAATAGAATCAGCGATATCGCCATTTTCTGGAATTCCTCTTATCCTAATATTATGTGAACGTTCAAAAAGCTCAAGAGCTGTAGATTAGACAGATCCTCCTGGATATCCATATTATAAGATTGTGGTGAATAAATTCTTCGATCTTATGCCTTTAGGATCTTCAAGGTATCAGAGAACTCAGCATTAGTGCAGGAATCATTTTCCAGAATTGATCGGCAACCATCCACCTCGGCCTTCAAAAACTCATGGATGATTTTGATATCTGAAATGACTAGAATTATAACATCAAGTTTGGTCATGAGAGCCATGAATTGATCGGATATGATCAGTCCTGGGGTTGCTACCTCTCGAATTGTGCTATAATACGAAACTTATTTCAATTGCTTCACACAAAGTTGGTGACTGCAAATTGTTCACAAATATTATCTTGACAATAGAATACACTAATAAAGAAAACAACTCCCCCTTAGCACACTAATACAAATCACCACGTAATATGTTTATTTGGTCGAAGAGCATGGCGCCACATCGTTCACGAAATCATGAACTAATTCCTCTTCCATTACACACATTCTGTTTCTGAGAAAATAAGTAACGTTTGGGGTGCCAAGATTCTTGCTCTTTTTGAATGAAACAAAATAAATGTGCATTAAAATATTGGTATGTTATCTATACCTACAGGTATTTATATGTACGCAAGGTAACTAAATCATTCTTTTATTCAAAAAACGAATGTTTTTATACAAAAAAATCAAATGTATGTTTGGTGCTAAAATCCTTGTTCGGTTCTTCGATCATATCCATCTAATATGTTTCCTCTCCGCTGAAATTTTCGGTACTTACGATATTCTTTATTTTCCGCGAAAGTTTAGTTCATCTCCAATACAGCTATCATTAAAACTTCACGATTATCGCTTCAAATTATCTTATAACAATATAATAATGGTTTTTCCCAAATTTGCTTAGCCTTACCATGAGCAGAACATAATTGATAATTGCGATAATATTCTCGTTATTTCAGAATCAGTAGGAATATTATTGTTTGAACGACACGCCTATGGATTTATCGACGACGATTTATTGCAACTGTAATGAGATAATTCCTTATTTTTTAAATGCCTGGTATGTCAAGTGTATTTTTGTGTTATCTCACCGTATCTATAGTTTAGCTAGATATTCAGAGAAGAATATTTAATATCGTTTCTAATATTTTTCATGGAATACACTGTGGGACTGCAATTTTAAATGAAGAACTTAATAGAAATCAAAAGTGAGTACCTATATAACAATTAGTAGAGAATATAACTTATTTCCAAAGGCTGAGTTGGTTGCCAAGCAAATCATTTTTAAAACAGGCTGTTCACCAATATAAATTTCATTTAGAGTTTCCTCAATTCGCTTGAAGGAATTGTAGATGGTATTCACGAATTTTAATGCCACTCTCTCATATTTCATCACTTCAGTTATTATTATATTTAATAGCACTAAAGTTTTGTGACTCACAATTCCTATAATCATATATATATATATATATATATATATATATATATATATATATATATATATATATATATATATATATATATATATATATATGTGTGTATGTGTAACTTGAGACAAGATAAATTATTCAAAATCCGTAGATCAATGAATATTTCTTCCTGACAAGAGCTAGTTCTTAAATCTGCTCGCCATGCACGAAGCTCCCAAGAGCCATTAGGGGCAGGCTGCAGTTTCGTTCTTATTAGGAGCTCATCGGTGTCGCATATTGCTTCTCAGCATCCTAACCAGCTCCACTGGAATACCCTAAAGATTCCAGAAAAGACGCATCTCATACATACTTAAGAGAGTCGCCCGCTACCGGACTTCGAGAAAGCAACGAACAATAACAAACAGATGTGAGAACGTTAAAATTCCAACACTTGAACATCTTTCTCCGGTCCGTGAGTCGCATCAACGGCTACATGCATGCGCAGATTTGAGAAATAGCGAGATGCGTCTTTTCTGGCATCGTTAGGGTTTCCCATTGTAACTGGTTAAGTTAGGTTAGATGCATCATTATTCGCACAAAAGTTTTTCTTTCTGTAATGATTCAAGTAGTAAAAAATGAAACCTAAACAAGATAACTCTTTTAACGAATGATAAAAACAAGATGATTGAAACGTAAATCGAGGTATGTGTTGACATTTTTTTTTATTTGTGCCTTCTGTCATATCATATTCTGCATTTTACATGGTGAACTTATCAGTGTTTCGTTATTAAACATTGTTAAAGTGAGGGTTGAACCTAATTTTCTCAATTGACTGCCATGAAGTTCTTCAAAGAAGAAATGGTTGATATGATTTTTATTCTTGGTGAGTGTGATAGAAATTCTTTGTTGGCAAGTAGAGTTTATGCACAAAGGTTTCCTGATGAGAGGTATCCTTATGCAAGATGCTTTGAAAAACTTCTAATTAGATTTATCGAAACGGGTAATATCGCTTACAGAAAACATCAAAAACCAAAAATTGCTACAGCAGTTATCAGTTTTATTGACAGTGACAGAGGACCCATATAAACGCCAAAGAGAGATTTCTCAGTTAACCGATATAAGTCAAACTTCTGTCCAGAGAATCTTGAAAGTGAATAAATTTCATGCATATCATGTGCAGCTGCACCAGGAACTGAACAATCAAGGCTATGAAAATAAATCAATTTTTGCAATTGGGCAAGTCACAAAGTAGCGAAAAATCCAAATATGTTTAGCAGAATTCTTTTTTCGGATGAGGCAACTTTTCACAAGAATGGGCTTGTTAACAGGCACAACTTTCATTATTACGCCATGGAAAATCCACACCTCATGAGACAGATAGATCACCAGCATCGTTGGTCCTTGGAAGTATTTGCCGTTCAGTAGATGAATATCTAATTGGGCCGCACTTTTTCGACGGGCATCTCAATAGTGAAATGTATTTAGATTTTCTGCATAATCATCTACCAATGTTACTTGCCGATGTACCAGAGCATATAAGATGAGATTTGTGGTTTCTACAGGATGGAGCACAGGCACAATACTCACAACAGGTTAGGGAGCATTTGAATCATGTATTTCCAAACAAATGGATAGGACGTGGTGGTCCTGTTAGATGGCCAGCTAGGTCTCCGGACCTTACAAGTCTAGCTTTTTCTTCTGGGGTTATATTAAGAGCATTGTTTCCCAGATTCCTTCTACAACACAGTTGGATAGTCGACGCCTTTCAGTCAGTTAATCCGCAAAATGTTGTTGAGAGTTCAACGGTCTTTCCTCAGAAGGATTGAATTGTATCTACAAAGAAACGGGCAACATTTCGAACACTTATTGAAATAGTTCAACACCTTGCAGATCATCTCACCAAAAACCAATCTTTTACGTATTTCATACACGACTACCTTAAAATATCTCCATTTCTCTGATCAAGTATAATAATATATACTACTCACCAAAAAACCTCATTACTTAAAGACATTAAAGCAGAGTTTAGGGCGCTCTTGAATCTTCAACAAAAAAGTGGTCTTTCAATTTGAAAAAACCTACCAAGATTTTCTAATAGAAAATTGGGACACCCTGTTTACTGCAAACTAAATTGCTGAAGTAGATTCTTACTTTCTAAATACAATACCGTTCGAACAAAAATGAAATCTTCAAGAGTGTACGAGCTACAGAGCACCGCGCCACTGGTGAATCACCCAGTATAAACGAGGTGTTACATAATAGTATGTCACAACTTGAGGGGGTAAATCTACGTGTAATTTTGAGAAAAAATTTCATATCAACATAGGTCCGCAAAAGCTTCGTTACGGAGCTACAGGGTAAATTTCCGGAAAAAATTGTTTTTTTCTGCAAAACTCCCGCAGTTTTTGAGATATTCAGCCCAAATTTGGAATGCAAGCTAGTTTTTACAGCATCCATTATTACACGTCCTAAATTTTAACTAGAATCTTCAAGGTGTTTTCTTCTCCGGAGTCTTCTTTTCCTTTCAAATTTTTTGCACTACGCCACTGATCAAGGTACAATGAATCAAACTTTTTTGACACCTGTTATTTTTTCGTATCTCAAACCGTTCTCGAGCAAAAAATTATTAAACGATTGTATGCATTCGCTGAATTGAAAACACTTCTAATTGAAGAAATGACTAGTAGACTTTGACTTTTTTCATTTATTTATTCATTTTGACATTTGCTAAAGTTGAACCAGTGTCTGCTCGAATTGTTTATTAAATTAACGATTAGTTTTAAGATATTTGAAGTTATTGCTGTAAGAAAAAATGGCTAATTTTACTAACTCCGAATTGGCTGATATCCATTACATGTACGGTCTGGCTGACGGTAACATAACAGAAACCAGGCGATTAAATTAGGTGCGCTTTCCAAATCGAGTAACACCAGACAGGCGAACATTTTGAAATATCCACAGAAGGTTGAGGAAAACTGGTACTTTTACTGCAAATAATCATTTAAAAGGTGCAACTCAAACTATGAGAATTCCAGATATTGAGGAAGTAGTTTTGAATTGTATTGATTTGAATCCTCATGTGAGTACCAGAAAAATCAAATCAGTTGAATATTTCACAGTTTGTAGGATTCTCCACGACTTTTTATTGTACCCGTTTCATATTCAACGCGTCCAAACTCTACTCCCTCCAGATTTTCCTTAAAGACTGAATTTCTGCCGATGGTTCTTAGAGAAAATGCTCATTTTGATAGTGAAATAATGTTCACAGACGAAGCTAACTTTTCGAGAACTTTTATCACAAATTTTCGCAATAATAATTATTGGGCTGAGGAAACCCCCCATTTTATTGAAGAATCTCATCATCAAGAACAAGGAGTTACCTTTATTGCTCTAGGACGGATACTTTTGGTAAAAAAATATATATATATATATATATATATATATATATATATATATATATATATATATATATATATATATATATATATATATATATATATATATATATATATATCTTTTGAAAAGAGAGGATTTACAAAAATTTGAATAATTGTATTTACAATAAATGCTTATATCTATAATTTAGATGTGTGTCAGAAAAAACTCAAGTATGAGCTCAGGACCCTGTCGCTATTGCACTAGCAATAGCTTGTCTGTTTATGTTGTGTTAGTGTCGTGTGTTCATAAAGAGTACCAAAGATTTTTCTGCTTAGCCGGTTCATTCTCTCTTGCATTCCATGATTTCCAAAGACAAGGGTGAAAATAAGGGGGTTGGGGACAGGAATCTGTAACAATGGAAAAAGAAAAACCAGCAGAAAAATATTTCAACAATCATACTTCTTATATGTGGAGAAGCTAGGGAATTCTTGAATAGTACATTCAACAACCGATGGATAAGTTGGGGTGGGCCAGAACCATGGCCTTCTAGGTCCCCAGACTTAAATAGTTTAGACTTTCTTTTATGGGGATATCTCAAAAGTTTAGTTTATACCACTCCAGTGAACACTGAAAGAATTAAGAAATCGAATAATAATCTCTTGTGACACGATGAGAAATACCCCAGGAATATTTCAAAGAGTGTTAAGATGGACAGAGACCTGTATTCTTGCTGGTGGAGGACACTTCCAGCAATTTATTTAGTTTTTAATTTTTTTTATTCAGTTTGATATTGAATAAGTTGAGTCTCATAAGACGATCTATCAAAATAAAAGCAAATTTTGGGCATACCTATCGAGTATTTCTATTTTTTTTATTTAGCGAATAACATATAATTCAAATAATTCAAATTCAGTAATTTTTTACGCGGACACGGGGAGATACGAAAAAATAACAGATTGAACGAAGATGACGTAAATTAATTGTACGCTGATCAGTGGAGTTTTGCAAAAAAGTTTGAAAGGGCAAAAGGAGACATGGCCTCGGAAAAGAAAACACATTGTGAATTTCAGTTGAAACCTAGGACATGTAATAATGAAGGCTGTGAAAAATAGCTTGCATTCCAAATTTGGGCTGAATATCTTAGAAACTGCAAGATTTTTGAAGAAAAAACAATTTTTTCCGGAAATTTCAACACCCTGTAGTTTCGTAACGAAGCTTTTGCGGACCTATGTTTACATAAACTTTTCTCCTTAAAATTGCACGTAGATTTACCCCCTCAAGTTGTAATATGCTATTATGTAATACCCTGTATACAGTTGATAAATTCAACTCTGTAAAAGACCGGCGACATGGGAACATATTTTCTAACCTCTCCTTCGACAAATTCCATCAATTCCGATTATTGCGCATTCATGTTCTCTTCAATGTTTCATGAAAACAAGAGACCATTAGCATTACGAAAATTTTATTGTAAATTATTCAGGAAATGAAGTCTACCTCAATATTAAAGACGTACATACCTATATGAGGTTAGTATCAAACTTCGTGAGTAAAAGAAATTCGATATCACACATACTACAAGTGATTTCAGAGAAATTTTGAGTTCAAGATTCGAAACCTGGAAAGATATCAAACTCAAAAACAGAATACCTGGACTGCACATGTTTTTGAATCATACTTTAATAGAAAGGTAAAATTCCACTGAATATCCGCGTTTGAATAGTGTTAAAAACAATTATGATCACCACGGTGAACAATTCATTCCAAAAGCGCAATTTTCGCATGCTATCGGTTGGGTAAGTTCAGCCCTGTATTGTTATTCCACTTCTTGCACTCTGCGTAAGTGGCAAACAGACGTTTTTAGAAATACCGAATTTCACTAATGGAAGCGCCGCCCTCGCGCAGAATTTTTGTGACGCACCTGCCATGAGATCTTGAACTACCACTACCTCCACAATTATTTCGAAGGAAAACATAAACGTGCTTATATGCAGTATTCTAGAAAGAATTAATACTATTATCACAGTAAGAAGTGAAAATTGCTGATATTTTTCTATTTCTTCATATGACATTTTCTTAAAGGAAGTAATTCAATTTTATGCTGCTCATAGTGTATTTGTTAAGTATATAGAAATTGTGGTAGGCAATTAGGAAATTGTTCCATCACATTTGTAATGAATCAAAGTACGAAATAGTGAAAGTTTCGAAGAAGCATCAATCGCAATTGAAGATAATTTCTATCAGATTATCAAATGTTTTCAATCATAACCACGGTCAACAATTCAATCAAGATTGGACGATCCTGCTTTATACATTATCTGCTGCCGGTTCGAGTCTTGAGGAAGTATAGGTGTTTTATTTGTCCATAAGTCTAGTCGTTATCGTGATGATTAGGATGTTGGATTAAAATCTGAATGACAACTGCAGGCTTATAAGGTCAAGGAAGATGAACGTGGACCAAATTGCTTACGTCCTTGTTCTATTAGAACATCCGTTATAACAATACACAAAGTCATGTCTAACTATAAACAAGAAACAAAGTTGATCTACACCTAAGTGGAAAAAATCTGACTGTACTACAATGTTGTCCTTGCGACGTCATTCGATTATCTGAATTTCGTTTTCGAATACAATTGTAAATAATCAAAAGTTGTGAAATATATAAGATATGAAAAGTCCTCTTGGGTAAACACGTCATTTGTTGACAAAATTTAACTCAACAATTATAAACAATGATCACAAAATTCGAATGTAAATCAAGTTGAGGAGTGAAAAAAAAATTAAAAAAATCACTCACAAATTTGATGAGCCAAAATTCAACAGTTACGTGATTGTGATCACATGAATAATAACTTGTGGATCAAAAGTGGAATTCGCGATTTGAATTCTTATAAACAATCTTAAATTTGAAGAATACTCTAATCCATTGAAAAATGAAAACTTCGCGGAAAAAGTAATATTCTTTAAAGAAATAAATAAGTCATACTCAAGTGTGTATATTTGTGAATTTTATGTTGGTGTATTACCTAATGAGTATGACTTCAGGTGCGATGTAATGATCTTATTTCGTGAGATTAGCTCATATTATAATGTTTGTGAAAATAAAATGTGCCCTGCAGAGTGAATAAGTATAAATCAAGAAGACTGTATGAATAAAGGTATGCCCTCGAAATTAACTAAAAATAATGTATTTTAAATAACAGATTGCTTTCGTGTGATTGGAATTCATTATTTTTTGATTGAGGAGGTGGAAAATCGATATACATATTTGCAATGAAATAAAACTAAAGTATTTAGATTTTCACTATATTAACAAAACTATGACCGGTTTCACACACTGTGGCTTCATCAGATAGATACAAACAAATGAACAGAGTTATTCCTTATATATGAGTCTTATTTCCTACTTAATATTACAATAGGTACAAGAGGTATGTTGGAAAACCCATCGGAGTTGCTTACTTTATGAATTGAAAAGATTGAGTAAAGGAGAAGGATTTAGATCTAATTGACTATTAAGTAACCTACCTGAATTCTTTTCTTTGTAAATCTCTAAAATTTCCAATAGATTGAGTTTTTGTCTGTTATTTTCATTGTGTAAAATTTTGAAATTATCATTAAAGTTATGGTTTTCTTCGAGTAAGTGATTAGAATAATGGGAATCTGATTTATGATAATTAAAACTACGTTTGTGCTCGGATAATCTGACTTTGAAATTTCTGAAAGTTCTACCAATATAAATTTTATTACAATCCCCGCAAGAAAGTTTATAAACACCGGATTTATTACTTTTATCAATTTTAGATTTGCAGTTTCTGATATGTCGGCCTGAAGAATTATCAGTTCGGAATGTTATATTGAAATTATAATGCGAGAGGAATGATTTTAATTTTAGACTAGGATTACCAATATATGTTAAGTTGTTGTATTTTGTGTCTGAACTTTTTAGATTTGAAAATACTTCCTGGATTGCTATTTCAAATTTTTTGCGTGAAATCATGTTCTCAATCATAGTTGGACTGTAACCGTTATTGACAGCTGTTTGTTTAATTATATTTAGCTCTTTTATGAAATTATTTTGTGACATTGGAATATTAATGAGTCTATGAACCATACTATTGTAAGCTGCTAAATTATGTGGATAAGGATGTGTAGATGAGCTGAGAATAGTAATATCTGTATGCGATGGCTTATGAAAAATAGAAAAATCATGTTTGCCGTTAATTTTAGTAATATTTAAATCCAGAAAGTTAATGGAGTTTTCTGTTTTAATTATCATAAATCAGATTCCCATTATTCTTATCACTTACTCGAAGAAAACCATAACTTTAATGATAATTTCAAAATCTTACACAATGAAAATAACAGACAAAAACTCAATCTATTGGAAATTTTAGAGATTAACAAAGAAAAGAATTCAGGTAGGTTACTTAATAGTCAATTAGATCTAAATCCTTCTCCTTTACTCAATCTTTTCAATTCATAAAGTAAGCAACTCCGATGGGTTTTCCAACATACCTCTTGTACCTATTGTAATATTAAGTAGGAAATAAGACTAATATATAAGGAATAACTCTGTTCATTAGTTTATATCTATCTGATGAAGCCACAGTGTGGTGAAACCGGTCATAGTTTTGTTAATATAGTGAAAATCTAAATACTTTAGTTTCATTTCATTGAAAATAGGAATTCATTATATTCATTACTGAAATTCGCTTACCCGCCTGGCTTGGCTGGGATGTCAAAATAAAGAAAATTCAAAGAAACTGGCAACTTTAAAATCAATTCACATTGTATCAGTGTTATTGAAACTAGTTCATATTCTTAATAATAATAACATGCGAAAATCGCTATATGTGTAAACACATTGAAGACTTTTATTCAGGAAACAATATTCAACCTACTGAAGGATGTCTAGTATGTTTTCCGGAAGGAGCTGGTTTTTCGATGCACTTTTCATAATCATCATCAACCAGGAACACATAGTGATGGTACAATCTGGCCCTATGTTAGAATGAGAGCAACAGACTGCCACTTACTCATTTTAATCTGTTGGAGTGCTTCCAGTACATGCATATGTAAACATAAACACCTCAAAAAAGTCTAGGGAACACTTCTGAATATCGATATATATTATCTAGAACGATCAATATGGATGATTTTTTTTAAGAAATGAACACCTACATCAATTTCTCAACAAATTATGTAGAGTGCAGCAACAGATTTCAGTTTTTTTTATAAAAAACTAAAAATGTAGCAGATGCGACGCTGCTTTATAATCATTTCATGTATTTAGTGTTTGAAATCAGTTAGTTGGCACTTTGTTTCTGTTGTAAGCACAAATAAAAGATTCGAATTTTTGTGATTCGACCATGGAAAGACGACATTTGACTAGAGAAGAGATTTTACGAGCCGTTGGCATGCTCCAAACTGGGAGCTCACAACGGAAAGTATCCTGGGTTCTAGGAAGTAGCCCAAGTGTCATAAACCGTTTATGGTCGCGTTTCAATGAAACAGGTAGCGTAGAAGAACGCCATTCAGGATTACTACAGTCGCCCAAGACCGATTTTTGGTTTTACAAGCCAGAAGAGATCGTACTACCACAGCATCTCAATTAGCTCAAGAGATATCACGAGTTCATAATGTACAAATTTCAGACCAAACTGTGAGAAATCGACTGCACGAAGGTCAACTCCACTCCAGACGTCCTTTAAGAGTTCCACAACTGACCCATAGAAATCGCGCTGCTCGTTTAGCTTGGTGCCATGAACACGTAAACTGGGATCCAGAGAGGTGGGCCACAGTTCTCTTCAGTGATGAATCTAGATTTAGTTATTATCCTGATTCGGGAAGAATTCGAATATGGAGGGAACCTGGAAAGCAAAACCGTTTCCAGCATGCTCGAGAAGTTGTTAGACAGAGAGGCGGATCAGTGATGTTTTGGGGAGGTATACGCCTTGGTGGAAGAACTGTCCTCGTTTTCATACAGAACAACCTCACGAGAAATTCTTACGCAAATGAGATAATTTTACCTGTAGTGGTACCGTATCTCCAAACAATGGGTCAAAATCCATTCTTTCAACAAGATAATGCCTCTCCTCGTCGTGCAAGAGTTGTCTTGAACGTTCTTGAAGAGAATGATATCGATCTTCTACCGTGGCCATTCTGGGACACCCTAAAAAGAAATCTTCTGCGTCAAAACGTCTTCCATCATAAACAAGAGCTTCGATTAGCAGTTCAGGGGGCTTGGAATGACTTAGGCCAAAATGTAATAGACAATTTAATATTGGGCATGCCACGACGATGCCAAAGTGTCATTAATAACAGAGGTGGAGCTTCTGGGTACTGAAAAATATAAGTGCTTCCATATCGTTTCGAAAATATCAGTTCGGGATTTTTTTTGTGTTTTACCAAATTTCGTCATTTTGAAATTTCAAATTTTTTTTTATAATAGGTGCTTTGGAGAAGTCAAATATTATTTTGTTCTCTTGAGAATACATTATATACAATACATCCTAACAAAAACCGAAAGATTTCTATAAATTCGAATCATCAAATTCATATTTTAAAGATATCGGTAAGTGTTTCCTAGACTTTTTTGAGGTGTTTATACAACTACGCCCTCAAACGAACTGACACAAACACCATGGGGGTACCCAGCTCCTTCAGGCAAGGATAATAACATTCTACGAAAGGTCGAGTATTGTTCCCAGAAAAATAGTTCATTTTCAATGAGATAATATTGCAACGTATTGTTTCAATAAAAATTTCACGAATAAATCGAAATAAAACTGTCGATAATGCTCATAAATTCACTGAAAAAATTAAGGAATTCAGATTTGAAATCCATTGAACTCACAAGAAAAAATTCTGATATTGAGTGCAACAGTTAAAAGATCACACACTTTTTGAATCTCAATCTTGATGGGGGTCTAATTTTTTTTCTTATAGGACTCTTTTAATATTTCTTGTACATCAGATTTTCCAAATGGCTGTCTATATTACTTTTTCCCGAAGGTTTAATATCGCAAAAACATTGATGCCACAGAAGTCAACAAAACTTAGGTGTATCCCCTCTCGAAAATGCCACGTACACTCAATAAGCACGTGCACACTGAAGAACTAATGTCCATCAATGCACTGTTCAAACTCAACTCTTGATGCATGAGCATATCACAATTTTTGCCTTCTATTAGAAGTCAGCGATTGTATCTCTACGCTCGTTAAGGTGCCTTTTCATTGGAGCGTTTTGACGCTCGTTTCAAGCGTCAAAATGGTAATGTGACCTTTTTTCCATGAAATCATGACGCTCCCATGAAAAAGGGTTTTCAGCGACAAAATATATCATTTGTCACTTATTTTAGGTTAAACTACTTAATTGATATATATGAAGTCTAATTTTCATTGATTTGGTATCATTTCTGGAATCTTTAGTGTTATAAGTATATTGGGAAATTCTTTTTTCAAGACCTCCAACTATGTTGTTCGAGTATCGAAAGATAATATGGCGCAATAACAGGATGACTATAAAAAAAGACTAAGCCATTTTATATCGAAGAAAACTGGTTGCCTTAGGGGTTTTATTGGCTACCCTTGAAGACGGAAAATATAAACTTGTCTCTTCTAGCATCTGACGCTACAAAGTTCAGAAATCTCAACTTTCTTTCAACAGCGTCAACGCTAAAAACACGCTCTAGAGAATTAAGCTCAACTTTTCAAGGCCCTCCTTCATAACAGAAAAATAGTAATAAGTACTTCAATAAGAAGATTTCTCATAGAAATTTGGTTGATCATCAATATGAGATGATATTACTACTAAATTATAACTCAAATCTCATTCCACTTGTAATCTATTTCTGTATTTGTTTTAATATATAGAAGAAAAGAGAATGCCTTTTCACAAACTTATGTGGTGAAAAACGTAATGAATATTACAGTAGGTTTTCTGATAATCTTCCTCTATATTCAGCCAAAAACTTGATGAAAAGAATTACTTAGAATTACGTTTCGAAGCTGAATGACAGTAGACACAACCAAATTTAAATAGAATCACCCGATATTTTGAATATACCCTCAGGGATTTTGGAAATTTCGAAGGATTGTTAGAATTCAACCTTTCTGAGGCATTTCAATTGAAAAAAGAAATAAATTAAGGTTTATTTTAAGAAAGAAACAGAAGAAAATAAGAGACACTTTCCGCATCTAGTAAACAATTTGAAAATTGTTTTCTCACGGAGTGTGTTTTTTCTAGACCTCAGTAGCTTGTATTACCTCCTCTTGCCCTGATACAAGCCTGAATCCGTCTGGGCATGCTTTGCATTAGGTTTTCGACCTCCTCTGGGGTGATATTCTGCCACTCTTCTGTGGCGGCTTGGATGAGACGTTGTGGGGTTCTTGGATTATCCTAGCGCGATCTAATTTTTGTTTTTGAGATTATCCCATAAATGTTCAATAGGATTTAGGTCTGGAGAACTAGCTGGCCAATCCATAATAACGATTCCCTCTGGTTCAAGATAATGTCGCGCGAGGTTGCTGGTATGCGTAGGAGCATTATCTTGCATGAAAGTGAAATTCTCCCCGTGGGCACCTCGCCAGAGTCTCACTAAGGGCTCCAGCACTAGGTCCGCGTAATTTCTAGCCGTAACACTCGCAGGAAACGAAAACAATTCTGTTTTACCTTTCAGCACAATGCCACCCCAAAACATCACACTACCCCCTTGGTATTTCGGAATTTGTCTTGCTGCTCGGAGTCTATCTCGTCTTTCACGACCCTTTATAACTCGAATCCAGCGGCCATCTAATCAAACACCAATTCTGGTCTCATTCGAAAGAAGAACATTTCGCCAATTCTCAATATTCCAATTTTGGTGCTCGATACACCAATTAAGTCTGTTAATTTTTTGTTGTCTGGTTAGCTCTGGAACTCTGAAGGGCCTTCTGCTGTATAAACCCCTTGAACGAAATCTTTGACATATCGGATCGACTGATACACTGATGCCTGTTGCTTCCAGAAATCGCCTTTCGAGTATGGTGTGCGACGCACTAGGGTCTCTTCTTGCTATTTGGCTATCTTCCTATGACTTCTTCTAGGCCTATTTTGAAGAGATTGTAGCTCCACGTATGTGCTTAGGTTTTTGAAATCACGCCCTGTGATACCCCCACTGTGGCCACTATATCCCTATGTGTCACCCCTTCTTCAACGAGAGCAATTATTCGACCCCTCTGCACATCGGACAATCCAACGTGATAATTCAACATTTCTTATCATAATATCCATTTTTTTTACAAAAATTCTTCACAAATAGTCAAAGATCCATGGTGAAAAAAAATCAATAAAGTGAAATACCGAGTGGTTCCTTATACATTTGGTGGTGTGTATTTCTATTAGCTGAGTTTCCTGAGTCGTTGTCAAGCCTTTAATATCAGTAACATCTGTATTGAAAGAGTCTAATATTCCATTTTTAGTGGGATCTCTTCATCATCTTTCAATGATCCAGAGACGATATGGATCTACGAATCTGAATCATATAATCGCTGATTCCAAGTGGTCCACTAACCACAGATTGTGAAATACTGCTCTTCCACATACTCGATTATTGAACGCCATATATAACGAATATAACATGAAGAATAACAAATAAAAATTTCGAATCTGTAGGTATAGGAAGCAAACATCCAAACTCTAAACATCTCCAGTATCGAATTGACATGATTTGTCATTGACATACAAATTTTGAAATTTCCATTGCAACGTATCTATGCCATAAAATTATACAAACAATATCCTAATCTTTAGCAAATAATAGCAGTAAAGAAATAATTAATTCTTGCATCGAAAAAACGCAAATGAGCATGGCTGCTACTTGCTTCGATATTTTGACTAACCCTGCAATCCCCCTGAACACTTGACCAGACATCGCACAATCCAACCATATGAATAGAATTTCATTCAAATTTTTTTTTCTAAGCGAGCTTCCAAGGAACAGGCGAACCTTTTACACCACATGAGTGGGCGCCTGGGATGAATTGAGGTGTCTGTTCACTCGCTTTTTGAAGAGGGCCAAATTGTAGAATGTTAGGAAGATGTTTGACGGAAGCGAGTTCCACAGCTCACCGGCCTTGAAAACAAAGGAATTCTTATAGAGAGAAGTTCCAGCCTAGTGTTGCGGCAAAACTTGTTTTGCCGGAACAAGGTCTTCCAGCTCCTTGGAGCATCTTCCGTGGAAGTATCTGTGAAACAGAGAAAGATCAACAACTTGTCTTCTGAGAGCCAGCAGTTGGAGATTGCGGGTGATCTCCGGGTGGTCGATGAGGCGCACAGTCCGTTTTTGCACACTATCCAACATCTGCAACGAATGTTTGGGCGCAAATCCCCATACATGGGAACAATATTCCAAAGCAGGTCGAATCTGCGCCTTATATAGAAGCAAAAGCTGAGATGACGTGAAGTATTGCTTGGCTCAGAAAAGAAAACTAAGTTTAGGCTGATGTAAACTTTGCTATTGATGATACATGTTCATACCAGCAAAACCCGGAGTTGACCGTTATTCCGAGAAGGTACATCGAATCTTTGGATGCAATTTGTTGGCCTGGCATGGTTAAAGGAGGTTCTCCAGCGGGGACCTTTTCAGAAAACATAGTTGCTTGTGTCATGCTCGCTGTGAAGCTCACCAGGTTATACTGACCCCACTCCGATATCTTCTGTGAGTCAGAGTTTGAGTTATTAAACATAAAGTATTCAACATAAAATGAAAAATAACAAATTACCATCTTATTTGTGTCAGGATTTGAAGTATATGAATGAAGTTCATTCATACGCCACAAGGTCTAGAAATGATTTTTATATTGATACTTGCAATACTGCAAGAGTAGGAAACTGCGTCTTTTTCAAGGGATTGATTCAGTATACTAGTTCACCTGAAAAATTAAAAGTTCTCAAAAATTTACCGAGTTTAGGAGGTTATTGTTGACCTATATCACGAGTCAATTGTAGTAAGAGACTAGAAAATTTCCACAAAAAAGAAAGAATTTTGTGCATTTACATTCATTGTATGTTCTTAGCATTGCTAAATAAACGATATTATTATTATTAATTTGTTGACATCTCTGACGCTGAAATTCCGTAGCTGTAATCGGACGCAGACTACTGAAAGACGAAACCAGGGTACAATCGTCTGCAAAACAGAGGATCTCGTTCTCTGTAGAGGACAGAAGATCGTTTATCTGCAACAGAAACAAGGTTGGCGAAAGAATGGATCCCTGAGGTACTATTTGAGAGAAAGCTACTTATCCAACCCCGCAATTTTTCGGGAAACCCATATGCAGCAAGTTTATTCAACAAGGCTGCATGCCAAACTCTATGGAAGGCCTTAGAGATGTCGAGGGCTATTGCTCTAGATTCCCCATGCTTTTCCATCGTTGATGTACAAACAAAAGTGAAGTAGGCGAGCAGATTTCCTGTCGATCTTTTCATGCGAAAACTATAGTGACGGTCGTTAATAATTCCCTGCAACTCAAGATATTTGATGAGTTCATCGTTTTTGACTCTCTCTATCACTTTGGACATAATGGGAAGAATAGCAAAATGGCGGTAGTTTTGAGATAAAGACTTCTTTTTTTTCTTTGGAATCGGTTGAATTCTCGATATTTTCCAGCTGCTCGGAAAGTCTGGCTTTCATAAAAAATCTGAAACAGACGGTTAAGAAAGGGTGCCAGTTCGGGAGCACACTTTCTCAGGACGATTGGCGGTATTTTGTCTGGATCGACTGCCTTGCAGTGCAGCTGCTCGAGAGCCAGTTTCAAAGTTCGAACTCTGAACTTGATTTCTGCCATGGAAGAATTTGTAGGTGGAATGTTCGGTAGTATTGCATTAGATGAATCTAGAACAGAATTTTTTGAGAACAAGAGAGCGAAGAGATCGGTTTTCTCTTTCGGAGATGATGCTATACTTCCGTCTTCTCTAACAAGAGGCGGGAACGCCGAATTGCTGAAATTGGTACTGATAGTCTTCGTTATAGACCAGAACTGTCTAGTCCCGCTTGGCTGTTCAAGGAGTTTATTAGTTACCCTTCGTTGAAATTGACCTTTGCCCTAGCAGTTATTAGGTTGCATACGTTCCGTGTTCGTACGAAGGTTGTTCTTGTTTCCTCTGTTGGATTTATCTTCCATGATTTGTAGGCTCTATTATTGCCTGCAGAGGCTCTTTCGCAGTCTTTGTTGAACCATGGCTTTTGTGCTGTTGTTCTTTTCTAGGAATGAGGGATGTAGAGATCCATTCCTGCATGAATGATTCTTGTAACAGATTCAGTACACACATCGAATGGAAAGCACGAAAAGAATTCACACAGCTCATTCCAGTTACCACGGTTATAATGCCAAATGCATCTGGGTGGTTTAAGTTCTTGAATTAGCTGCAGCACAATGGTTCCAGTAGCAGATATAAGGTTGTGGTCTAAGTTGCCTAGCGGTTCTGAGATCTTCACTCCAAAATCATCTGGATCTAAAATCAAAAAAAGATCCGAGGTGTTCGAGCTTTACGAACTGTCGGTGGCCGACCAAGTAAGACTCCAAAAGAGCAACTAAGGCTTCCGAGAAACCGGATCTGAACTTCAGTTTCCACAGCAATATTGATGATTCACTTCATCGAATGCTTTTTGAAAATCTGTGTAAATAACGTCAACTTGACCGGAACAGTCCAAAATCTCGAGTATATACTGTGATAACACTACCAGATTGCTGACGCAGGATCTCCCATGCGTGAAACCATGCTGCTTTTCATGAATCCACCCCCTGATCGCGGGAAATATAGCGTTGTATAAAATAATCTCGAGAAGTTTTGAGGAATTGGATAGAATCGCGATAGGCCTATTGTTACCTATGATGGTAGAATCTCCTTTCCTCAAAATGGGAACAATCTTAGCTACCTTCCATGTGGAGGGCAAACTCCACTCTTCAAGACAATATTGAAAATATGACATAAAGGATGTGCAAAGACACGTATACAGTCCTTAACAACAAAGCTGGGTATACCATCTGGACTAGCGGTAGGCTTGCTAGATCGTTTTCTCGCAGTGGAGATTATATCTTCCACAAAAATTGCATTCAGATTGATGAATTCAGTACCAAGAACTTCGCCATCAACAACTAATACATCTCCATTATATCCATCATAGACACCACCAAAGTAATCCGCGAAAGTACCAGCAATGTCTCCAGGCCTCTCATATGTCTTCTCATCATCTCTCATTTCTCCTGGTATACGTGAATGGCCTTTTTTTAATTTAATGAATGACCAGAAGTCAGGAGGATCACTAGAAATTCGCTCTTTGGATGTTCAAATAAAGTTCTCATAAGCTGTGTTCTTTTTAGATTTCACAATACTCCTCAAAGACTTGAATTTATTGTAGTGAAACTCGGACCTTTGCTTTCTATGACTATTAGCGGATTTTTCTGTAATTAAAATACTTTCAATTAAATCTGAGGTAAACCATGTTGGAAAACGGCGCTTGCGCCTGGACTTGAGAGGTACTGTTTTTTCGGAATTTTTAGTAGAATGGAGTAGAACTCTCGACAAGCCTCATCAGGATCGACCGCCACTTCCATAACTGTTGACCAATCGGCATTGAGAATCATGTCATAGATCACAGTAAAATTTCTGAAATTGAACTTCTTCCGAACCGCGTGATTCACACCCAAGTCCGGTATACTTTGCACTCGCATATCAAAGATAAAGTTGATGGGAGGGTGATGAGAATCCTTTTTCACCAGAGGGGCAAAATCGTCCAGTATTCGTCACTCATTATTGGAGAAAATGAGATCTAGGATTTTATTATCATTCTTCACATGATTAAATTGTTTTAAAGCGAGAGTTTCTGAAAAAATTTTCAATGATATAGATCTAGTGTCACACAAGTTTTCAACATACGACGACGCATTGAAATTACCTACAATCAGCAGTTGTCGGTCTAAGATCATATCCATGGTAGAAAGCGTATCGAAAAACAGTTCATAAGTGTCAGCTTCTGTTGTAGGAGGTACGTAAAGCACTAAGACAAATAGTGTATTTATCTTTGAAGACTCATCAAGCTTATTAAAGCTTGTCTCAGTACATAAGGCCATGGGACATACTAGGTGAACCAGAATCAGTTGCTGTTATGAAAAGTTATTCATCTTTCTTTCTCATCACACCTTGTATATTCATTCTGAATTCGTAGAGAAACGTGAATTTACCAACAGACAATAAACCAAGACGCAATAAACATTCATTCCTTTTTACATGATTACAATCTGAATTTTGTGTCCACTGAACGTACCTTGGAATTCAAATAATTTCACAGTGATAAAATCGAAAAATTTCAACTGGCAATAGGTCGTAAACTATTATTTTTTATGTGGTATATTCTTTAAGCCCCTCAAAATGTATCCTTCTGTATGTATCTACAATAGAATATGGAAAAGCCGTGTTTTCTAATCGGCTTTGATACAGCCGTTGCATAAATAATTTAATGATAATTGAGGCTTGTTTTTGAAATAGTCTGTATACAACACTGATTAGGTTAGATTTTAGTTTTTTTGTCCATCTTCCATAAATATATGCTCAATCGTACGAAAGATGCATTACCATTTCACTTTCTCACTGTAAAGTGCCTCAGTAATAATAATCCATGAAAATCCCTGTATAAAATCCCGCCTTATGACATACTCCGGAAACTCCCACAAAAAATTCTATTGAAATCAATTAAAGTGCAAATGCACTCTTGGTTATGAGAGTACACAGTAACTAGTGAAGTGAACGATTCATGCTGATGAAATAATGGGTTCTATTTTATTATTGAAGCTGTACACCAGCAGTTAACGAGCGGTTGAGGAGAAATTGCTTTCATTAATCATTTATACTGATATTTCTAGTTCGTAGACATTGATTTTCCGTTCCGAGAAAAAATTAAGGAAAAACAACAAACATATTACAGAGAATAGACAGATGTATATGCATATAAATACATCTCTCTTTTCTGGATATTATAAGAAAATAATTTTTCCTTGTCCATATACGTAATCATATAAAAATTACACAGTTTCCATTCAAATTCCTTCTAATTGTATTCCTAACTCCAAAACATTCTATTATCGATTCATTATACCACTGAATACTTCAGACTAAATTGGGGAGAAAATGGCGAGATCATTTCTAGTTGTAATATCTTACAACCTTGTACCTTTTGAACAGATGTTTACTAGGGAAGTTTATAAGCGGACTTAGGCATCAGGCAATATGCATTCAAAAGTGCAATGCTTATGCACATAAATACACAACATTTTTTCAAAATATTCATAAAAACCAAAAATTTTAAATATATGTTTGAAAATTCGTAAAATTCGCTTAATAGTGCACACCGAAAATGAAATATGATCGAAATACAAGAAGATTTTATTCATTACAACTTTAATCAAATTTAGAATATATCTAAATATCGTAATATAAATGAGGCATTAAAACAATAAATTATTAAATATTTTCATTCGCATATCATATTAAGATTCGGCTCTTCGCTGTGTTTTAAATCAAACTTTTTTCTATACTTGTATTCAACTTTTCGATGATTCGCGTTCGAATTTTGCCTTTCACATCTTTGCATGACTTTTGTAATTTTCTAACAAATTCACACTGTCGGTGAATGACATTTGTGATTCTTCCCATTGAATTATTGTTTTCGGTAACAAGCTGTCATTTACTTTCAGAAATTAAATTTCTTGTTGAATGATTTGATTTTCAAAATTTTCTTCTGCATGAGAAAGGGCTTTCCAGCTATCGTCAGATAGTTCAGAGATCAAAGTTTTTATTTCACCAGAATAATGGGCTTAAAAAAACACTGCATCTAACCAAATTCCACCTTAGTTGAGTTTGGTTGTGGTGGAAGTGGAGTATTTGAAATTCTTTCTCTCTACAAAAGGTGCCAAACTTCAAGAGGTGATAGTAGAAGTTTTTTGCAACAAAAAATGTCCTTTAACATTTTTTTCGAAAACTTGATGATTAACGAGTTATTTAACATTTCGTGAAATCAAGAAGTGTTTTAGAACACTTCTTGATTTCACGAAATGTTTTGCTTCTTCTCTATAAGAACAAGAATATCTCTGTTATTCTTACCTTCATCAAATCTGACCATACCATCGGAAACAGCATTGAATTTCCTATAAGATAGGTAATACTAATGGTGAAAAAATCTTGTATACCAGCTGTTGTGAAAGGCTAAATGAACAAATTGTGAAATGAACAAAATTAGTGGTATTTTCTTGTCAGTTGTACCACTGAAAACTGGTCGATATGTAGCTGTCTTTTCTAGGTAAAAACTACTACATTCAACTGGCTTTTAAACGGTAAATCAACCTTTGAGCTAACTATTTTTTACACCAATATCATGGGTAAGAGTAACAAGAACATAAAATTCGAAAACGCAAATATCTTATATTACTCGATGAAACATGCACAGGATGATATTTTCACGAAAGAGATTTAAAAACTATAACAGGTGTTCAAAATGTCTTCCTCTTTCTTGAATGCACCCATGACATATATTTCTTAAACTATCAACTACTCTTTGAAATTCAATGTATTTTTGACTTATTTCGTTGCAACAGATTCGAATCCTTTCAATTAATTCTTCCCTAGTATTAATAGGAATTCTATGAATATTGGTCTTTAATGAGAGCCCCACACATAAAAATCAAGCGGTATAAGGTCAGGGCTTCTGGGTGGCCATCTCACCGGCCCGAAACGACCTATCCATTTCTCTCCGAATCTCTCATTCATCCAGTTCTGGCCAATTCTAGAATTATGACCCGGACAACCGTCCATTTGCAACCAAAGGTGCTGCCGAGTAGCTATAGGCATTTCTTCCAGAACGTTCATTATTTCGTTATTTAATAGATTTGAAAATTCGTTTGAATTGAGTGTAAGATAAGTATAACTGGACCGAAAAGCTAACCCCTCCTTCACCCCAACCACACATTTACTCTAATCTCTGACAGTGTGACACAATAATGCCCTGAGGATTTTCTGTATCCCATATATGGGAATTTCTCAAATGTATCATACTAACTTTGGTAAAAGATCGCCACTCCTGTAATTTATTCATGTACCACCTACAAAATTGCAACCACACCTCAATATCCACTGGCAATAGGTCTTGAACCTTACTCAAATGGTAAGGATGTGAATTATTCCGCTTGAGAACTCTATGAACCGTGGAATGATGAGGTCTCAATGTAGCACCAATTCTCCAAGTACTTGTTGTTGGGTCCTCGCGAACAGCATGCAATAGTGCTTGTCCCCATTGCTGAGCATTTCCACCACCTTCCCTAATTCTTAAACCATTGAATTACCCAGTTTCACCGAGCGCCTAAACACTTCAAAAAATGTATTTCTGCAAGGTTGCTGTGTGTTTGAAAAGCGCAATGCATACTCCCGCACCGCTGCCAGGGAATTTCCATTCGCGAAGCCCTAAACAAATAACATATTTCGATCTTCAATGTTTGAGAAACTAGGCATGTTTTCTTTTTTTCAAAGAAGAAAATGGAACCGTAAAAGAGAAAAATAAAAACTTCAATTCATCAATTCATTGAATGTCAGTTCCTGTCAAATTCTAAATATTTTATTTGTTTCAAAATCAAGTAATACAAGCTTTCTGTGATTTATTCTTTTAGGATTCCTTTCTAATTTCTTCTTCTAATCCGAGAAAAATTAATGATTCCTAGTTTCTTAAACATTCAATATCCAGATATGTTATTTATTTATCGCTTATTATTATTGAAAAGTCATTTGTAGAATTGTTTAGACGCTCCGGTGAAACTAGCTCATTTGTGATCGAAGAGTTAGAGAATTTAATGTTCTTACTCTTATTATTACCCTTGATATTGCTGGGAAAAAATAGTAAGGCCAGAAGTTGATAAACCGTTTAAAAGCCAGACTTATGTTGGATGTATTTTTCCAAAACAGAACAGTTACTTATTGACCAGTTTTCAGTTGTACAAGTAACAAGAAAATACGATTTTTTCATCTAACTTTTTTCAACAACCGCTATATAAGATTTTCCTTACCATTAGTACTTACCTAGCTGTAAGAATAAAAAAGACCTTCAAAACTTGGTGCTACATTGAACAAAAGTGATATTAACATCTGTTTTTCTAGAGTGCTGATAAAAAATAAATACCGTATAGATTATCTTCGGGTGAAATTTTTTTCTAGCGTTATACAGTGCAAAAGATAGGACTTACCTTAACAACTAGAAAGTCTCCAAATTTTATGGAAATCGCTAGAGGAGGAAGATTTTGTTTCTAATTTTGTAACTTATAATTCATTTGATCTTTCAATGGCATCTGTCAAAATATGTCGTCAATGATATTCTTTAAATGGATCTTTAATATCTCTCTTTTCTTGTTTCCCCTTGTATGCTCGTAGATTATAGTACCACTCTGGCGTGTTGTTATAAAATGGCGACAGTGCAAATGTTGAATATCACCTCAATGTGATGCCAATAACAAAATAACTCATTCTTGTTATTTTCGAGAAGAAACATGAATACAATTTCATTTCATTCATAAAAACCAATTACGAATAAGGTCAGCTTTGGCGACCGTTTAGCTTCGAAATTAGTGAAATCCCAACTAAGTACACCTCAAATATCACTGAAAGAGACCAAACTGAAATTCAGATGATGGTTTATTACGTCAATAATCTATTTACGAGGTACATAAGCTTTTTAATGAAATCCGTCCTGACCAAACACAGATTTATCAGTGCAATGTTTGCAAAATTGACATAGTCATATTGAAAATTTACTGAAACTGGATAACAATATTCAACTTGACCTTTTAGTGGCTATTGAAGGAAATCCTCATAGTATACGTCGACATAGATGACAGAAAAGTAATGGAAATATGGAAGCAATATTTTCAAGAGCTACTTGGGAGTGGAGGAAACGGATTAGAGGATAGTGATAGTTTGCATAGAAGAAGAGACCAGGAGAAGATAACAAAACAGGAATTACAGGAAGCTATAAAACGCTCGAAAAATGGAAAAGCCCTAGGCTATGACAAGATTACGACCGAAATGATCAAGAATATGGAGAAGACGCGCTTTTGAAAATATATAGCAGGGTATGGCAAGAAGAACAAATCCCGGAAGACTGGCAGATTTCAATGATACTCCCAATTTCAATTTACAAATAATAATAATAATAATATGTGTTTATTTGCAAGTTTCAACAAAAATCTTTACAAATATTCCTGACAGATGCCATTGCATTCCTCAGGATACTTAATTCTATAAATAAACAAATGGTTGAGGTAATACCTAAGAAAAGGTATTACCTGTAGTTGGTGTACATTTCACTAATTACAAGACAGCCTTTAGTATGATGTAAACAGAAATTGCTGTCAGCACTGTATATAACATTCGAGAATGAATTGATTTAATGAAAGGGCCCATATCGGGTTACAATCGAGAAGTTCAAGTTATCTGTCGAAACCAGGTTGGAAGGTCACTATAGGGTCTCAATATCACAATCGGGTTCCAATATCACAATCGGGTTTCAATATCACAATCGGGTTTCAATATCACAATCGGGTTTCAATATCACAATCGGGTTTCAAAGTCAAAATCGAGTTTGTTTGTCAAAATCTGGTATAAATGTCACAGTTTGGTATATTACAGTAGTTCATGTAGCCCAAGGTTAATTTCATATAGCCGATGCATTTATAATGTTATGAAAAACACTACGGTCATTATTCAATATCCAAGACTTCAGCACATATTTAAAAGTTTTTGGGTTATTAATGGTTTTAATATGGACAGGAATGATTCTGTACATTCTAGGTCCCAAGTAATCTAAATTTCTTGTTCCAATAGTCTTATCTGCTCGCAGAGTGACATAGTTCATATTTTTATTCCTCGTACCATGAGGTGACAAACATGAATGTAGCAACTACAGCAAATATATGAACAAATAATTGATATGACGCTGAGGCCAAATATTGAAAGAACATTGGGAGAGACACAAAGTGAATTTCGAAAAGGAGGAAGTCTTCAAGATCATATATTCAGCATAAAGATATTGATGGAAAAATCTAACAGGATGAAGAAGCGTTCATGGACTTGAAAAAAGCTTTTGATAGGGTGCCTAGACGAAGATTATGGGAAATACTACGTAGAAGAGGAATCAAAGCAGAAATTATAAGACAGATAATAAATATCTATGAAAGTAATAGAAATTGCATTATAAGCGGAAACAGAAGATCGGAGTATTTCAAAACAACGGAGGGACTTAGACTGTGGGGTGGGCTTAGTCCTCTGTTGTTTATAATCTTAATGGATAAAATAATAAAAAACTGCTCGACATAAGTGAGAAAGTCCAGATTGGATATAGAAACTTAGAGCAAGTAGGAGTATCAGAAGGGGCATACGCGGATGATATAATGATAATGGCCAGCAATGAAAATGATCTTCAGAAAAACTTGAATATATGGAACAGAGAATTAGAGAAGAGTGGTATGAAAATGAACAAAGAAAAAACTAAGGTAATGGCGATTGGAACATAAAAGGAAGACATAAATATACAGATAGACGGGACAAAAATAAAACAAGTGGAAAAATATAGGTACTTAGGAGTTGCACTCGAAGAATTAGGAAAGCAAGATGCTGAAATCAATTATAGGATCGAATAGACCATGAAGGCATATTATGCTATCAGCAACAATTTCATAAATAAAAAAGAAGTGTCAAGAGCCACAAAAATGAAAGTATTCACATCTATCTATAGGCCACTACTGACGGATGTGAGTCATGAGTTCTAGATAAAAACCTAAGAAGTAAAATTAGCTGAAGAACATTGACATACGAAAGGAGTTAGGAATTGAATCAACTTTGAAATTTATAGAGAAAAGTCATCTCAGCTGGTGGGGACATCTTCAGAGAATGGATAATACACGTCAAGTCAAACGTATATGGGAGACAAAGACTAACGGAAAGATGAAAAGAGGTAGACCACGACAAATGTGGGATGGGAACGAGTAATAGCAGAAATATTGAGACAACAAGAGCAAAAAATGGACAGAGGCTAAAACAATCGCAAGACAGAAGATTGAATGGAGAAATTTCATATATGAACAATATTGTTGATATATCGAATTTTCATGAAATGTTAATATATTGTAGACCGTACACCATTTCAGATGGTAAAAGGGATTTTGATAATATATATATAGTGCTCTTTTTCTCTGTTTCCGAGATAAAAACTCCCGTCGGTAAATATTTGATGGGACAAATATCTTCCGCGATAAACTTCGCGAGGAGTCTACATATGTAAACTTGAGACAAGAAGACATATTGTGGCTCTTGGGGGCTGCGTGCATGGCAGGCAGATTTGGAAACTAGCTCTTGTCAGGAGGGGTTTTTCATTGATCTACGGATTTTTGAACAATTCTTCTTGTCTCAAGTTTACATATGTAGACTCCTCGCGAAGTTTATCGCGGAAGATATTTGTCCCATCAAATATATACCGACGGGAGGTTTTATCTCGGAAACAGAGGATAAGAGCACTATTCCAGCGGGATTATTTTGCTCATTTTCTACCTTTGATACGATTCACGGAACGGCGAAAGATGTCTCCCAAATGTTCAGAATTTTTAACGTTTCCACATCTGTTTGTTATTGTTCGTATCTTTCTCGAAGTCCGCTAGCGGGTTCACCGTGTCGGTCCATAGAGGGCGACTCTCATACGTATGTACGACGTGCGTCCTTTCTGGAATCGATAGGGTACCCTGATGTAGCTTGATAGGATGCTGAGAAGCGATATGCTACACTGATGAGCTCCTAATAAGGGCGAAACTGCAGTCTGCCGCTTTGTTGCACTATTGTGGCTCTTGGAGGCTGCGTGCATGGCAGGCAGATTTGGAAACTAGCTCTTGTCAGGAAAGATTATTCATTGATCTACGGAATTTTGAATAATTCTTTCTCTCAATTTATATATATATATATATATATATATATATATATATATATATATATATATATATATATATATATATAATAAAAACAGAAATACAAAATGTTCTATTAGAAAGGAAACATAATGATTATGAAGTATTTGTCTCTAGACTTGGCCATTGTCAAGTTGTAAACAGTCGTTATTTTAAGCATTTTCTTAGATCGTATTTTGATATTATGTGTTCTATTATCAATACACCATTCTTATTTCACTTCTAATTTTCATTGTAGTAACATACTTCATTTCGTTCATTTCCATGTTTTCAGTCTGGCAGAACAAGAAAAAGTATTTTCTTTACTCACATTACTTCAAGGAGAAATTTAAAAATGTAGAAAAGCACCGAGTAAAACAAATATTTTCCAATCCGCTGGGTGATTTCTCCTCTTAGGGGCTGGCAGCTCATAACTTTCAGATACTTCTGTAGTGAAGGTTGTCTTCATGTGAACTATTGCCAACAGTTGTTCTAGAAATATTTAAGTTATGTGTTTGAATCAACAGGTCACGTAATTCATTACACATGGGATTCCAGCGGGCGGTTTGTTGAAGAGAGCGAGCCCGTGCAGCTGTTGAAACACGATGTTTACGTCGATCTCATTCCCTTCTACTCCTTATTTCTCTTTACTGGGCCATCAATCGCGAAATAACTCGTGCCCTTCGTTTGTCAAATGTCTGTCTGTGTTGCCATATCCTCAAGCACCCCAACTGCTCAGGTCATTTCATCTAGAATGATGCCTCTTCGTACTTTTATCAGGGATCCCCCCCAACAAAAATTTGATAAAGATAGAATTCTGTCTTGAGTGTACGAAAAATTCAAAGAAACTGAATTTTTAACCGATATCGAACAATTTTCTCTGTATTCATTTGTTAATAAATAATGATAAAAAAGTGCATACATATGAAATTAACATATAGTTGAATAATGTGTAAATTTATAAGAGAAATGGCTTCATTCCATTTGGTGTTTGGAAATGAGAGAGAATTTTCATAATATCTCTACATTTTTGCCAAGTATATAGCTTAGGTATCAAGAAACCACTCCTTTATGATTCACAAATTTCATATGATAATTTTATATCAGAGATTAGAATAATTAACCCTTCCGAGCACAAAGACTACAATTTTTCCTAAAAGTAGGTATAGCAATCAATTAGAATAACTCAGTCTACTGAATAGCCTTTCACATACTGAAATACTTTGTAGCCCAATAGAGGAACTTCATAAATTAACATTAAGTTCTATTCTATTCTCCGCTTCCTAGAAGATCACTAGGGTGGTGGGTTATACTCTTATATTCATATTGTTAAACTTGTCAACCAGAAAAAAGATAACCAGTATTAGTTACGCGATATTATTCAATAATACTAAACTCAATTGAAGATACTTAAATATGTAGGGTCAACATGCTAACCAAATGACTTTCTCATTGCAAACTCTTTCTATACTCAGACAGCGTGAATTCCTTCTAGAAGTAGTGGTAAATTTCAAGAAAATTATACTTCAACGAGTGGCTAGAAATGCTTTCTCTTTGGTAAGAGATTTTATTCAAATATTTTATCATTATTTAATTCTTCATCAAACCAATGAAACATTTGAATTTTTATTTCTTAATAATTTCCATATGTATGTAAATTAAGTATTCAGAGTAAAATTTATATACCCATATGCAAAACCAATTCTTATGAGAATGTTTGGAATTATTTTGCTTTTGGTGAACTTTATTTGCATGATAATGACTTTTTTCCTCAATTTCACACTCAAAATGAAGAATGCCTGCAATAACAAATATAAATTTCTAATATAACTAGATCTAAAGTGCTCCTCAAAATTATAACCAAAAACAAAAAATATATAATCATAGGAGAGAGGTTTTGAGAAAGATTGTGTCCAGTTTACAGTAAATTTGTTGTATCCTTCATAATCTGGAAAATTCTTGGAAATGAAAAAAATTAATGGGAGATTAAAGGACGTAGAAAAATATGTTAAGTTATGAGGTTGAAGGTGATACAAAAGTATATGATATTTTCGGAAATCAGCTCTCACATCTCGACATTCCAGGAAACACAAATTTGGACTTGGGTTTTTTCTTAGAGAATCGTTCTATTGCAGTACAAAAGAATGGAGACAATTTCATCATCTTTTCTCAAAAATGATTTCGAATTGGTCAATTTTTTTTCGATCGCGTTTTTCTTGAATATTAACTGTGATGTTCGGACACTTAAAATTAATGAAGTTGTCGAAATTCTTATCTACCGTCATAGTACTATTCTTCAAGAAAAAGAATTCGACAAATTTATATCTACAGGACTATATGTCGAGATTTTCGAGAAAAACTTTTCCTCGACAAATTAATATTTATCAAAAAATTTTCGAGTTCCTTTAATTTAAGGAGAAATACTCTTTCAACAGAACCTTCTGACAAGAATAGATTTCCTTTGCCAATTTGGGGAATCATCTTAGCAAAACTATAATAGACTTTTGTAAATTACTTAACTTTTGTGGTTTATGAAAGACAGAAGAAAACTTTTCAAACAAATGTCTTGTATTAATATTCCTAATGATAATTTGGAAACTGCACAGATGTATCTTCGGTATCATCGGAGATATGGCAATTTGAAAATTTCAACCCCTCCTTTAGAATTCAAAAGGTAAGGGTCGTATCAAAAAAAATTCCAAACTAAAATTCTGATAATAACTTGCCTAAAAAAATATGAAAACCATATATGCTTATCTTGTTTATTACCAGAGATATGGTGACTTGAAAATTTTCAACCTCTGCTAATTCTATGCCCGCCGAGACTCTGCCATCTTGATTGACATTGTAAAGTTTGGTGGGGTCAAGACCATAACTACGGGAGCTTTCATACCAAAAACATACTTTTTTGATATGATCTGAGTTATATATACACCAGGTAGCAAGAAAAGAAACTATTATTTGCAAGAAACACAATGAAAACATTAAAAAATGAAACAATAAACTTTTCTGCAATATCTTATTTCTATATCTAACATTTAGTCTACGAGACTTAGTTTTTCTTTAATTTGAAAAATACCGTGTTTTCTTTTCAAATTCATGGATTTTCTAGGTCAGGTGTGCTCAAACGGTCGATCGCGAGTGCTTTTTGAGTAAATCTCGAGAAGAAAAAAGTAGTTAACTAAACTACAAAAATTTATTTCGTGATAAAATAACATTATGCTAGCGGCAAGACGCGGCCTTATCAAAAGAACGCGCGGTACTTGTCAAAAAACAGCGGCGTTCTTTATTCTTTCTTGAAAAGGATTTTCTGCCACAGAGTGAATTAAGAAAACGAAAAGTACGTGATTTGATACCTTGTTTGGAAAAAGAACAAACCATGTTCACAAGACCTGCCAAACAATCAAAAGCTGCTATGATCAAGTCATTTAAAATATCTCATATATTGGCGAAACACTAGAAACCATTCGAAGATGGATTGGTTGTGAAGGAAGCATTTATTGAAGCTGGTGAGACTTTATTTGGAGATTTTAAAAATAAAACAGAAATCATGTTTGCTATTAGAGAACTTCAGAATCTCGTCCGACTGTCACAAGACGTATTGAGGGTTTAATTCAGGACATGGCAGATAAACTAAAACATGATATCATGAAATGTACATACTTTTGTCTATAGTTTGACGAATCCACCGATATGACAGAAACTGCCTAGGTGTATATTTTTATTCGGATGGTATTCAATGACATGTTGGCTAATGATGAATTTTTGACAAGATAGGGAGTCAGCTGAATACACTGATTTAGTTCTTCACACGGACGTCAGGTGGTTGAGTCGAGGAAAATTCCTAGAAAAGTTTCAAGAATTATTGCCCGAAATAACAGCTTTTTTAGACGAAAGAGGAGATGACAGTCAGATGTTGAAAAACGAAAGTTGGCTGACTGATTTGGCATTTTTGACATCACATTGCAGTTAAACACCATTAACTTGGAGCTTCAAGGTAAAGGAAAAACTATTATTGAGATGATAAGCGCAGTAAACGCATTCAAAAATAAATTGCAACCTGTGATAGATCAACTGAAAAAAAAGGATCTGAAACATTCTCCTTCTTTGAAAGCAAGGATTCCTCAGTTGAATTATGATACGTATGAGGCTGAATTATCAAATATTTTGGGACAATTCGAAATGCGTTTTTATGATTGCAGTACATTGGCAAATATAGCATCATTTATGAGTTATCCTTTTTCATGTAAAACATGGAGGAATTAGTTACTGAAATAGCAAGTCAGTTTAATATGAACTCATGTTCTGTCGAAATGAGTTGGTGCAGAATATATCAGATATACGTCTCAAAGCTACAGCATCTGATACAAATTTCTGGTGTTTTATATCTGAAGATAAATATCAGAAACTAAGGCAAATCGCCCTTCAATTGACGGCAAAGTTTGGGTCAACTTACTTGTGCGACTCTGCATTTTCTGAAATGAAGATAATTTTGTCAAAATATCACAATCAACTAACTGACGATCATATGTCATCATGTTTGCGATTAGCACTCAGTGGTTACGTACCATCTTATGAAACGTGTCCTGAGGACATGCAGCGCCACGCTACAACATCCAAAGTCACTCCTTAGTTGAGTTTTACACCATCTGTAACTCTTTCGTTTTGAAACAACTCATAAACTCACAATTTTGAATAATTATGAGTTTTTTCATTGATATTATAGAGGAGAACCTAACTAAACCTAACCGAAACCTTGACTAAAATAATCCTACCTAGGTAGGTAGGTAGGTAGGTAGGGTGTATCGTGTCGTATGTACGACAACCTTGCATCACACATACTTGCAGCCTTTCAGAGTCGATCGTAAATAGTCTAAAAGTATTGAGGTAGATAGACCTATATAGACCACTAACACGAAATGTTGACCAAATTCGTTCAGAGCTTCAAGAGAGATTTACAATGAGGTTCTCAAAGGGATGCTAAGAAGGGAGGTTGCTTCCCACACTTTCAAATCAACATGCTGAAATACCTAATACTTATATTAACCTGTACTACCATTTATTCAAAATGTATCGGGTTCAAAGGGTTGTTCTATTTTTATATGATGATATATGTTTGTAGTTGGAACAGCCTGTATCTAAAATTCAACTCAAAAAATTATAGATTTATATAGATAATCAAATGGCAGTGTGACTACCCATATTCCTTATGATTATTTTATAGGTAGGTGAAGGTAGAGGTAGGTGTTCGATCTGATATGCTCAAAGTTAGCATAAACAATAGTCCTCCTTGAAAAAAATATCGACCTATTTCTGCGGTTTCCGCTGACACTGCTTTCTTCTGAGTTATAGGAGGGTCAAATCTTGAGTTTTATATAGAAGATGAACCAGAGCTCAGAACTACAGTGCTAATTTTGTATTTTTTTCTGGAACTAAAACATAGTACTTGTGTTTCATCAATAATCAAGTACCAAGTAGTAATGGCTAAAATCATTTAATAAACACTTTCATGTTTGTTATCGTCTATTCGATTGCTTGAATGATATCAAGATATAAGGTAGCCTCCTTATTAAGAATATTTCTTTCAAAGCATTATGATGCTTCTATAATGAAGTTACATTTTGTTTATCAATGTCTGTTGACCCTAGAATATCAAATAACAATTGTATTAAAAAGTACAAATATTAGTTTTTGATAATATTAATTCGTACGATTAACAAGATGTTAGGACCTACTTGAGATAGTAAAGAGAAGTCAACAGCTTTCTTAACAATAACTCAACTGATCCATGCAGTTCGAGGTGATATCTATGTGCTATTTTCCGAAATTGTTATTAATCTCTTCGTTATTACATTCGAAATGACCTCAAACTTTGCAGACGATTCCCAAAAATATGCGATTCTAGCTGGTGAGTTGTTTATGAAAATATAGATGAATATAATGTATTATTGTGTGAAAATGATATCCCACCAAAAACATTTTGTAAAAAACTAGCCAAGTCTCGATGGAGCTGCTTGTTTATCTCTAAAAAATAATGAAATCTAGATAAAGTCGTGCCAAGTCTAAGGTTCGTTACTGCGATTTCTTTATTATTATTACAGTTAATGTTGTGTGACTTGACCGTCGAACATTCTTTATACGTTAGTGGGTAGGTACAAGTCAATTTTGTTTACACGTAATGTTCTATCTTTTGTAACTACCTCTGTTTATTAAGCGAAATAATAGCCCATACTGGTATTGGTAATTAGACGAAGTGTCTTATTTTAGGCTGTTTTTGATTGTGAAACACATGCATTCAGCATTGACAATGCTGACTTCTGCTCTTTTCTTTTTGGAACTTCAAATCGGCCACCGATCTAACATAAAATAAACGTACAGACGGACTTCTATCAATGAAGGAGTCCGTCTGTATTGGAAATATTTTTTATACTGTTTGTTTCAGGCTCGCCTATACATAAGTATTATTGAAAAACACAGTTTTATCAAGCCTACAATTGACTGGTTATTCAATCAACGTTTTTCAAGTGGCAATTTTCCATCATAAATAGGTGCGGTTCTGGAGACAGATCGGTGCAATAGTGTCACGAAACACCTGATTTTATACCCTTATATACCTTTCAACGGCCTAGTCACACAACATTAACTATATTAATAAAGAAATCTCAGTAAGGAACCTTAGACTTGGCACGACTTAGTCTATATTTATGAGATAAAAAACACAAGGTTTAACTTTAATCTACACTTTATTTGAAAAAATTCGACGACGTTTCGCTGACACAGCAGCTTTATCAAGAATGAAAAACAGAATGAAGAGTATGGTATTATAAACAAATCGTAGAACAAGTTGGATGAATAACAGGAAAATCCACACCGAGCCATTGTACAGTAAGTATGAAAGGTAATAAAAACTAATTAAACAAGTTAAGTAGGGTGAGTAATTCAAATCTACCTGTTCATTCAAAAGCTTGTCCGAATGTTTGTATCTATTTATTTCTAATGCTTCTAGGAGATCTAATTTTGAACTTTTGATTTTATATGTAATATGTCAAAGTTTTTATTGAATGAATGGTTTTCTTTTATTAGGTGGTTTGAATAATTTGATTCAAATTATTCAAACATACTTACTGTAAAATGGCTCGGTGTGGATTTTCCTGTTATTCATCCAACTTTTTCTACGATTTGTTTATAATACCATACTCTTCATTCTGTTTTTCATTCTTGATAAAGCTGCTGTGTCAGCGAAACGTCGTCGAATTTTTTCAAATAAAGTGTAGATTAAAGTTAAACCTTGTGTTTTTTATCTCATTTATATCATGGATCTGCATCAAGTAACGGCCTCCACAATTCAAACAAAAATAGTCTATATTTCATTACTTTTTAGAGATAAACAAGCAGCTCCATCGAGACTTGGCTAGTTTTTTACAGAATGTTTTTTGTAAGGTTTCATTTCTTTTTGTATTAGGTTCGCAATTAAGTTCTCGCTGTTTTTTATGGAAATACAACTTTATTGTGAAAAATGATTACAAATGAATCATTCAAAATATTGCACATCGCTAGCTACAACTTTTTCCCATATTTCTGGCAGAGTTCGAATACCGTGACGGTAGAACTGTTCGTCTTTTGAATCAAGCCATTTTTCGAGCTCTTCATATGAGCGGAACTGCTGATCAGCCATACCATGTGCCATCGAACGAAACAGGTAATAATCGGATGGTGCAATATCTGGGGAATAAGGCGGGTGGGGTAGGACTTCACATTTGAGCATTTCCAAGTAGGTTTTAACGGGTTTGGCAACGGAGTCCGAGCGTTGCCATGTTGTAGAATTACTTTTTCGTGTCTCTGCTCGTATGGTGGCCGTTTTTCGCGCAGTGCTTTACTCAATCGTATGCATTGAGTTCGATACCGTTCCCCAGCAATGGTTTCGTTCGCTTTCAACAGATCATAATAAATAACACCGATTTGGTGCCACCAAATACACAGCATAACTTTCGCAGCGTGAATATTCGGCCGAGGCGATGACGTTAAAGCATGACCCCAGGATTTATTTTTCTTTGAATTGCTGTAATGAATTCATTTCATCACCCGTTACGATGCGATGAAGAAAACCCCTTTCTTTTTTGCCGCTGGAGCAATTGTT
This sequence comes from Cryptolaemus montrouzieri, assembly GCA_013387265.2. Lineage (NCBI taxonomy): Eukaryota > Metazoa > Arthropoda > Insecta > Coleoptera > Coccinellidae > Cryptolaemus > Cryptolaemus montrouzieri. The sequence continues at coordinate 38,349,420 of JABFTP020000103.1, forward strand.
CACAGGGGAAAAAACGACGCTCAACGTATCTTGGCTTCAAATCATGAGGAACCCAAGTTCCTTGCTTTCGAATCATTCCCAACACATGAAATCGCATGGAAATGGCCTGGCGGGTAACTCTACCCTAAGGCTGAAGCAAACTCTTCTTGCGTTTGGCACGGATCCTCACCGAACAATGCCTCCAATTCAGCGTCTTAGAAGATTTTTGGCCTTTCTTCACGGGGACGGTCGTCCACATCGAAATCACCGTTATTGAAGCGACGGAACCAATCCAGCCACGTTGTTTCACTTAGAGCAGCATCTCTAAACTTTTTGGAACTCTCTATGAGCTTCAGCCGCCGTTTTCTTCGAATGAAAGAATAAAATCAATAATTTCGCAAATGACGATTACTTGGACAAAATCAGACATTTTCTCACAACTAAAAGTATATGACGCAAAAACAAAATCACTTTGTTCAAGACGTTCTTGATATGTAAAAATCGACCAGCACTTACTGCTGGAGCCATCTATTGACAAACAGCGAGAACTTAGTTGCGCACCTAATAGAAACGTGGGCATATTGATTTATTAGATTTTCTTATTTGACAATTTTTTTTATTTTTAGAAGTAGTTTTTTTATTTAGTTGAATATTTTTCGTAAAGGCGTTATGTCGATCTCTAATAGTTTGGTTGGGCTCTTGTGTTTTCTAATCAGGGTTACCAGGAACTCTAGATCTTCGATTATCCTAGTTTTTATAATTTTTACTTTATGTTGCCGTTAAACCCTAACTTTGTACTAAATTTCAGCTCTCTGAGTTTATGGGAAGTACTAGTTCTATTCTGTTGATCAGGGGTGAGTGAGTGAGTGTCATAAATGCGAAACTTTGCTTTCGGTTAACTTCGGAACTAAATGGTCTACAAACTTGAAATTTTGTATTTTAAGTATGTGATTATAGCTAACGGAATGACAAAAATTTCTGCCTTCTGGTCTTATCCAGAGGTTCTCAAATAGGGGCCTGAAAATGCGGCGAAATGGTTCCAGTAGAGAATGGTACGGCAGTTTTTACTTCGCGCTCGACTTTGCGGGGGCACGGTAGTGCCCCCTAATTCAGTAAAGAGTATTTTAAAATATTCTAAGGGAATTTACACTGAAAATGATGATAAAATTAAAACAACGAAACAACAAGATATAAAATTTCGTTAATTCTATAAATAAAGAATAGAAAATTTGTATAAATTTTCATTAATTATTAACCTAATCGAATCAATTAACAAAATTTTTTTTAGTAATTGAAAGACGAAATTAACATTTCCATCAAGATTCAAATAGCATAATCTGTTTTACTTATACGCACAACCAATTCAGTATATTTAAATAAACCAAAACAAAATTATTTTTTGAATATCGTGCCGAAATTTTGATATTTTTGCCAACATCTAGTTATCACCGATCAAGGGAATTGAACTGTCGGAAATATTAATCTTAAAACTTTGATAAAATAGTACTTTTTGCAATCGTCTTATACAGTAGTCTCTAGTACTAGCTGTAAAAATCATAAAAATTGACGGTTGCCGATAAATGTCACATGCATGTCACTTAACCGCTTCAATGCTACAAAATATGAAATTCTCACGTTTCAGAAGTTAATTTCCGTCAAACGATTGACTTGTATTCATATATGCTTATTTATAATTTATTGAATTTAATGAAATAGTATAAATATTGAAAGTTATTTCCCTGATAATCCGCCACACATTCCCGCAATGGCTAAAGTCATCTAACCTAAGTATAAGTATATTCAATATTATCGTTAAAAGATTACGTACATAAACAAATTGCATTCCAAACGTCAAGCAGTTGGTTATAAAGCTAAAATACAGAAACTTTCGATGAAGAAAATATACAAGTGTAATCAAGAAAAAAACTAATTGTTAGTACAGCCGGAGCCTGTAGGCACGATGAAATTTGTCCGAGACAAAATGTTTATCGTAAACATTCCTCCTAAAAAAACAGACAGCAACCGTGTATTTACTATAACTACTTACAAAAATATACGAAGGATGTCTTCTATGTTTCACTTGTGCGACATTGAGGACAACATTATATATATATATATATATATATATATATATATATATATATATATATATATATATATATATGCTCTTCTGTTTGTCGAGAATAGTTCGCCTCCAGGTGTTCGCGGGACGTCCTACTCTCCGTTTTCCTTGGGGGTTCCATTCTAAGGCTTTCCGAACTGCGACCAAGTTGGTTTTTTGTTCGTAACCCTTCTTTATTCATTTCCCTGTAGATCCAGTTCCCTTACAAAATCAAGAATCTCCCTAGGAGCTTTCGCTTTTACTTCGTGCGGCTCTAGTTCGTCGCTACCGAAGTGTATATGTCTTTGACGGGCAATTGTGATGCAACTGCAAAGAATATGTTCGGCAGTTTCATCGCCCTCTTTACACATTCTGCATGTTGCCGTTTCCGATTTTCCCATTTTACTGAGATAGTATCTCAGTGGGCAGTGTCCAGTAAGGAGGCCTGTTATAGTCCTCAGCTCGTCCCTAGAGAGGTCGAGAAGCTGTTTTGTCTTCTTTGGCGAATACTCAATGAACTTTTTCGCTTGCCTTTGGCCTGGAGTTTTTCTCCAGTATTTATTTTTGCTAGATTCTTCCCACCGTTCCAGTTTCTGTCGTCTGTGCGGATTGCCTAGACCGCAGAACGGTTCAGGTCCGATGTGTGGGTTTTTTCCAGTTTGTTTTGCGTAGTTATTTCTGATGTTTTCGTTCACCATAGGAACGATGCCCATGTGACAATGAGTCTTATAACCGCTGTGTATAACCAGTAGGTTATTTTTGGCTGTAGCCCCCAGGTCTTTCCGAAGAGTCTACGGCATGCCCATAAGCACGATGTAGCCTTGGAAAGTGTTTTGTCAATGTGCGAAATCCAGTTGAGTCTCTGATCTAGGGTTAACCCTAGATAATTAGCCTGTTCCTAGAATTTCAGAGTATGTCCATTCAGAAAGGTAGGCTTCAAGTTCAACTTTCTACGTCTTGTGACTGGAATTAGAATGGTTTTGTCTGGATGGATGCTGAGTTCCTCTTCAGCACACCATTCATTTACGATATTAAGGGCTTTTTGCATCAGGTTCGATAAGATTCATCATGCTTTCCCCTAATGATGATGACTAGATCATCAGCATAACCTTGTGCGTTAAAGCCAGCGTTGTTCAGTCTTTCTAAGAGGCCACTAACAACTACTGACCATAGTAGCGGCGATAGCACACCTCCTTGAGGGCATCCTTTCACTTCTGACACCGATATTTCAGTGTCTCCAAAAGTGGCCATTATGATCCGGCCCTTGAGTATTTCTCTGATCCATTTGATGGTGAGTGTTTCGATGCCCTTGTTGTTTGCACCATTGCTAATGGATGTATAGGAGGTATTGTCGAAGGGTCCTTCTATGTCTCCAAATAGAGGTAGGGCTATTTCTTTAGCCTCTAGTGCTCCTTCTACCTCTTTGACTAGAGCGTGTAAGGCATCAATTGTAGATTTGCCCGGTTGGTAGGCAAATTGTTTTTTATGAAGTGGTATGAAACTTCTCAAGTGGTTGTCGAGAATTTTCTCCATTGATTTTAGGAGAGAGGAGTTAAGCTTATCGGGCGATATGATGTAGGCTCATCTGGAGACCTCCCGCCCATTTTCGGTATAAATAATACTTTGACTTTCCTCCGTGACTGGAGTATGTATCCCAGTGAGTAGCTGGCTTTGTATATAGCTCTCAGACATGGAGCTGTATATGTGTTGCCTTTTTGCAACAAAACCAGATAGATTCCATCCGCCTCTGGTGATTCGTAGGGTTTGAAGCTTATGGTGGTCAACTTCACCCTACCTAGGTTGAAAACTCGGCCCACTAGATTTCTGCTTTCCCTGCTGGAGCTATACAGTTCTAGCTCCTGTTGTTGGGTGCTATTGATGGAGAGTATTTTCGAGTTCGGGAAGTGGGTATTTAGAAGCACCCTCAAGCTTCCGCCGAAGTCTTTAGAATACTCTCCTCCAGGTTCTTCAATAAGGCTAAGTGCATTCGAATAGTCTTTAGCTAAAACCTTTTGAATTCGTGCAGCTGGGGCAAGATCGTTGATCCCCTCGCAATAGGATGTCCATTATTGTCGTTTGGATTTCCGGAGTTCTTTCTTGTATTTAGTTAGAGATTCTCGGTAGGCGTCCCATTCACCTGTTCTTTCCGCTCTATTGAAATCTTTTCTGGTTATAGTTTTAAGTTGAGAAAGCTCCTTGTTCCACCAAGGCGTATCCCTTGAGAGGTGTTTTTTCCCCATTGGGTAGCTCTCCTCAAATGCTGATACTAGAGTTTGGATTAAGTGAGTAGAAGCATTTTCCAGTTCTTCTACTGTGGTTATGTTATTTTCAAGACCATCCAGTTCAGACTCTAACTTCTCTTCAAAGAGATCCCAGTCCCCCTTTTTGGTGCTCTATATTCCACTTTTTGAATCATATCTGAGTCAATTTCGAAACCAATCATTTGGTGGTCCGACATAGATATTTCGTCCATGACGTACCACTTCTCAATTGATTTTAGTATAAATGGCGAGACAAGGGTGAGATCCAGGACCTCTATTTTTCAGTAGCTCATTCTGTATCTTCTACAGTTTTCAATCAAAAATGAAAATTCGTTCACGGGGATGCAGACAAAGATAATACCTTTCTTTCGAGTTATCACACGACCCATCTACCCTCCTCCAAATTTTCAAGGGTTGTCACCCTTGCTCTAGGGGTTCAAATTCGAGATGAGAATGGTACTTGATGATGACTGCCATTGATCAGCACGGATCTGTTCCATTTTACTTCACTGAAACTTGAACAGTCTCAGGGAAATAGTCTTCATTATCTTTCAGTTGCTCAACCTATATCTTTTACAGTTTTCAATTAAAAATGGAAATTCATTCAAGGAAATGTAGACAAAGATACCACCTTTCTTTTGAGTTATCACTTGACCCATCTTCCTTATTCAAAATGTTCAAGGATTGCAACCCCCGCTCAGGGGGTTGATATTTCAGGCAAGTTTTGTAACCCAAAAGTTGTCCGTCTTGAAACAAAAATGGATTTGTTTTTGCGTTTTGATCAGAAATGAATATCTTGGTAGATATAGCCTCCGTTTAGTTATATAGTCCTGTATATATATATATATATATATATATATATATATATATATATATATATATATATATATATATATATATATATATATATATATATATATATATATATATATTGCACTAGCAATAGCTTGTCTGTTTATGTTATGTTACTGTCGTGTGTACATAAAGAGTACCAAAGATTTTTCTGCTTAGCAGCTTCATTCTCTCATTCTCATCTTGCACTCCATGATTTCCAGACGAAGATAAGGGTGAAAGGAAGGGGATTCGGGACAGGAATCTGTAACAATGGAAAAAGAAAACCAGCAGAAAAATATTTCAACAATCATACCTGACGCATATGTCTAAACACACTTGAATTCAAGAAAAGATTTTACATAGCAAGCAAGGCCATAAAGAGGACTAAGGAGATAATCAAAAAGTACATAACCTGCGATATTTCCTGTTTCGCGGAGATATTCTTCCGTCGCAGTGTGATTCTCCTCCTGAACATAATCACTTCCTTGTTCTTGCTTGCCAATTTTGAAGTATAATCGCAAAAATCCCTTCAATATTCAAACTCAACATAACAATTCCCTCTCTGTTCGACCGAGAGAGCCCTGATGGCTAGGTTCGGTCTTCTAAGTGATGCCGATTATGATCTATAGATGTTCTAGACTCATTAGAACCCAATAATTTGGGTTGACATCTCCCATATATTATTTCTTCGTGGTTCTTGTTTAATTTAAAGAAAAAATTGCGAAAGAAATAATGTACTGGCTCTACTATTTGATAAAAAATACTATTTTTGCATTCATATTGAGACACCTTAAAGCAAAACAATAAAATGCAGAATCAGACTCGTTCAACTCTATTCTTTTTCTTTGTTGCCATCGAAAAATGTTCTATAGGGTAATGTCCCTCAGTTCATCGACAAAAATGTCCATAACAGGAGAGATTCTACTGCCATCACAATTCTGAAGCATCAAATAAAAAGTTGCAGTTACGGATCTATAAAGGTGTCAAATATTTTCTGAACTGTTTTATGCTTCCTTTCCACTCATTGTCGTGGTGGCCGAGGCTGTATTTTCAATTCTTAGGCAAGCACCACTCGTATACAAAAACCACTTTAAGGGAATTGCGGCTCCGAGACTCTCCAACGTAATGTCAGAATTTCTGATGACGTTTCTTTATTGTACTCATCTATTTGTCTAATCATTTCTTGATTGATTCCTTATTTATTGGTGCGTTTCCTAGACAGACAGAAAGAAATCTAAAGATTCCAAAAGATCTTTCATCATATAAATTTATCACTTCACTGTATAGCATGTCGCGTCATCAACTACATTTCGTCAATATCAATAAATTACATTTCACAAAAGTTGGTAACATTACAAAATAGTGATATTGTGATAGAGGCTTACCATGCGAACAATGTATACCATCTATAGTTGATTCGATGAATTTTTTTTGTGTATTGAGAATTTTGTTGTTTGAGTGTCAAGATTTCATTCTGCTTGGAGAAATATTCTCCATTTGGATGATTATTTCCATATTTATTGTATTATTTTATTTTAGAGTTCCTCTGCGTAATGCTAGAAGAAAATCTGTTATCTACCCAAGGATGCTCCGAGCACCAGGAGATGAAGAATCACCAGGAAACTCTATCACATCAGTCAACTCGCTTGCGAGTTTGCTTAGGGAAAAAATGCAGGTAAATTATTTCATAAACTTTTATTGCTTTATCATTGAATTCAATCATAAAATAGTTTTGAAATTATTACAATTGAGGTTTTAATGAACTCTCTAATTACTTCTTAATAATTAATCTCAGTTGCTTATTACGAAACTATGATCATTGATGTTGATAAATAATATTTCAAAACTCTCTAATTCGCTTTTTTCATTAATTATAAGAATCCAAATATTCACTTGTTGATGATTAATCTTTGATAACTGAAGACATTTGAAATTATATAATAGATTTTAGTTTCCAGATTTCCACTGCCTTCTCCTCGAGATTTTCGAGTACTCCTTCAATCCATCTATTCCTTTTCTACTCATTCTGTCTAGTTTCTTTCAACAAATGTCGTTTCTATTCATTCAAATTATTCTAGCCATTGCAACGCACTTATTGTTGGTTCTTCACGCGACTCGTAAAGCTCTGCATTGGATCTTCTTCCCCAGCCAGTGTCAGTTTTTTTCTCCATATTTCCTTCTTGGCATTTTTCTTTTCCAAATTCCTAATTCATATTGAATTGTCTTCGTCATTACTCACGTTTCAGCTCCATACGTCAGCCTTGGTCTCATAATGGTTTTATACGTCTAATTTATTTACGAGATAAATCTTTCGTTCTCAACAACCTATCCAACTTTCCAGCCCTACTGTTTGCTTTTGCCACCTGCCAGTTTTATTTTATTTCTGTGTTGTTGAATTTTCTATCTGTCAAGACTCCCAAATACCAAAAACTAGTGACTGCTTCAAATTTCCATTTCTTGTTCCTAGTTTATACTTCAAAAAATCCTAGTTCGTGCTGTGTGGTTCCCAGTTGCATAAACTGGCCCTTTTCTTCATTTATTCCCAAACCCACTGTTTTAGCACTTACTACGAACCAACCAGTTATTTCCTCTAGTTCTTTATTTCCTCTCGCTAACAAAATCAGATCATGTGCATATGTCATACATTGAAGCATGCTGTTGAACACTGTTCCTTGTTTGTTGACATTGCTCTTGTCTTGCGTTTATGTAGAGTAAGAATGAGAACTTGAATTATGAATCAAAGGTCAACAGTTGAAGGCACTTACCCTAGTTTTTCTTCGCCTTTCTTGGTGGTCGTAGAGGACTGTATGTAGCGGTTTTAGATCTAGCTGCGGAAAGTTAGCTGTTGCAGAACGAAAAATGCGATATTCGAGGAAAACTTCTTCACTTCTACACAAGATGGCTTGTGTAGTCAGAGTTGTGCACTTCAACCATATGCGTTAAGCGCGTAATTTAAATAATAAGAGAACAAAACATTTCTGTTCGTGGTTAGAACCTTTCATACCCCAAATAATAAAATAAGGAAGAAAATAAAATTAATGAATTTTGAAAAGAAAATAAATAATAATTCAGTGTGTGAGCTGAACATTCTGCCCACCAAAAATATTTGAAGACATATATTTTTCATTCTGTGTAGGGTAAAGGAGGACACAACTTTACGAGAGGTCTCTTAAACGTACCCTTACTAGTCATAATCGTAGCTACTCGAGCAATACCATCCTCACCTGGATGTAGCTCCTGAATTCTGGCTAGTGGCCACTGACTTGGACGTAAATTTTCGTTTTTAATGACAACTAGAGCATTTTTTGCAGCTGGTCTTGTGTGTTCTAACCATTTTGTTCGTTGTTGCAGTGTGTGTAAGTAATCACTATGCCAACGAACCCAAAAATTCAATCGCTGTAATAACTGCCAGCGATTCATATGACTCTGTTTTAGGTTATGTTAGTTAGGTTATATAATAGGTTAGTTAGGTTTAAGGTGACTCAAGTCTGGATCAGGCAATGCAGATAGTGGTTCTAAGGTTAAAAAATACCCTGCTGTAAGAGCTGAAAAATCGTTAGGATCCATACTTAGCTGACAGAGTGGCCGTGAATTTAAGAGCGCTTCTATTTGTACTAAGACTGTATAGAATTCTTCGAAAGTGAGACATTGTTCACCGACTACTAGTTTTAAGTGCGTTTTCAATGATTTTACACCTGCTTCGGCTAGACCTGAAAAATGTGGCGCTCCGGACGCATTGAAATGTCATTCGATTGATTCTTCATCAGCAGCTAATTTAAACATGTCGTCTAGAACCTTCTGCACACCGACAAAAATTGTCCCGCAATTGAATAAATTTTGTAACATTTTCCCGTGCATGCTATAACGGAGCAAAGAACATAGTATTCACTCAGTCGAAAGATCAGATGATAATTCAAGATGCACCGCTTTGGTCACGAAACAAACAAAAATGCAGACATAAGATTTGAAGGTTTTAGCACCCCTCATTCTCCTAGCTGTTAGGGTGAAGGGTCCGGTATAGTCGATTGCTACGCAGCAGAATGCTTTTGCCTGAGACACTCTGAGTTTTGGTAAATCACCCATACAGGGTTGATATGGCTTTGGAGACAATTGCCAACATTTTCTACATTTTGAAATAACCTTTTTGATGAGAAATTTTGCTGAAAGTATCTAAAAATGTTGTTGCATTAAAAATTGCGTAGTTTGAACTCCAGGATGTAAGTAGGTTTTGTGATAATATTCTGTTATAAGTGTAGTAAGGCGATGATGACCTGGTGAAATAATAGGGTGTTTTCTTAGGTAAGAAATTCGAACTTATTCAGGCGACCTCCGACACGTAAAATAGAATTTGAATCTACGAAAGCATTGAGTTTTCTAAAGTACTTAAAATAGGCTTATTGGAGTTCAAAGACTTTATCTCTTCAGCAAAATGAAGCACTGGAACATGTTTTATAAGAAACAACGTTGAGGAATTCAGATCAGATAAAGTGAGGTAGTGCGTTGTTTGCTATTGCGGCGGATCCTTTACTCAAAAGGTACCAAAATGTTTTGCGTTTAAGTAGATTAAGAATGAGAACTTGAATTTTGAATCATAGGTCGACAGTTGAAGGCACTTTCCCTAGTTTTTCTTCGCCTTTCTTGGTGGTAGTAGCGGTTTTAGATGGACCAACTCCTACGCGCCGGCCGGCGTTGTAAAAAAGCGAAAGTTGCGAAAAATTAGCTGTTGCAGAACGAGTGTGTTGAGCTGAACAGCTCTCTTTAGCCACTTTTTCTTATACCATGTTCAATAACAAATTCGATAAAGGATCTCCTTGTCTTTTTACTTTTTACACAAATTCTTCCGATACCATTCCATTTATTTTCACTGCATCAGTGGTTTTGCACATTCATTCGACAGGTCTTCAAAATAATTTTTCCATCTCCCTAATATTCCCGACTCTTCTCCAATAATGTTTCCATTTTCATCCTTTATAAGGATTATTATTTCTCTTTCTTCTTTCTTTAAATTTTTCACATCAAGGTAGAACTTTTTCATTTACTTATTCAGAAACTAGCTTCCATATTCTTAGCTTCTTCTTCTCTATATGCCCTTTTCTTTTCTCGAATCATCCTTCTAACCTTTCTTTTTTGTTCAGTGTATTCACATTCTTTTCTGCAGTAGTTTCGGGTTGTAGATAATTTGATCATAATTTTGATCTCAGGGTCTTCGTTTTTGTCTATACTTTCGTTATTGCTTCTTTCAATTATTTTCCACACTGGTTATGTTGACGTGTTTAGTTATGTCTAATATTTGGTAAATGTTGTTTCTATATATCTTTGCGATTCGTCACTTTACACTTTTATTATTATTGTTTTGCCCTAATCAAATCATGATCTTTTGGTTAGCTTCGTTTTTACCTGGCACCTAAGTTTCTTCATGAATATCTTTGTTCTTGAAATAAGTGCTCATGATTCTCATATCGATTTCTTTTGCAAATGAAATCAGCCTTAGTAAATAATGATCTGAATAGAAGAAAATATATTAAATAATAATGAGATAATAATAACCAAATATTTTTAAAATTATTCAATACAGTTACTTTCTATTTCTTATAGTCTAGTTCACAAGTTCAAACGATGTTAATTTTATAAAGTTTCAGAAAATGTGTACCATAGCTCATTTCATTCGTTATGACATTCAGAAAATGTATAAAAATATTTCACCATCACATTAAAACCAATGATCATTGAAAGAGATGAAAAATTATATTCAGTTCTTTACTGAAAATTTAGTAACTATTAATAATTCAAAAGTTATAAGAAGAGCTTCTTGACGAGAATAAAATTTCCGAAAAACAATGTTCTATATCGCTCTTACTGTACCCTAATTTACAGTTGAATACAGAGTATGATTGAATGTGGAAGATTTCAAAAGGTTATTCCTCCAGCCATTTTATGACGAAAGGTTTCCTTGAATTAGGTCAGCAAACGCTTCGTTACCGAAATTCCTTCAGTTTTTTTTCTTTTGATTACAACAGTTTTTCAGATACTCGTTTTAAATTTGGCACATAGGTGCCTTTTTGAAATCTGCATAATCTTGTAATTCTTGAGCCAACTATACTTATTCTTGGACAATATCCACCTTACCAATTTCTGGGTAATATGACATAAGACCAGTTATGGTGCTGATGTTTTTAGTTCTTCTTGTGGATACTGAAAAGGTCAATTGAATTGTTTTTATTTGTTGACGTTTTAGTCAATTTTCTACACTAATTACTCGTTCTATTTCACGTTTGCAAAATCCTTGAAGCATTTGATATTGTAATAGTTCTACCAAGGAATGTGTATTAAAAATATTGCATGCATCTTGCAGAGAACGCTGCCTGTCTTCAAAACCAATCATTACACAGGTCTGCAACAGAAATGCTGTCTGGATATTTTCAACTGATTTATATGTTGATTATATATTTAGACGTTCTGAAAACAAAAAACATACTCAAAAAATTCCAGAACGCAAAATTTTATTACAAAAAACGGATTTTTTGGGCTAAAAAGGGATTAACTTGTAGTATAAATGATAGGTATAATTTTATTTTGATTACTGATTTAAAATGTTTACAGGACATAACTATCATTAATTTCTAAATAAGGAACACCCTGTTTGACCTACATTAACAACTATAAACATGTTGTAACCTGAACGTGCGCGCTCCGATAGTGTAGAAGTGGCGCGGGACAATTACGTGTTAACTCATCATTGTTTTATAGATCTTGGTTCAATACAGTGCAATGTCATCTGTGCGGAAGTGTGTGAACTCTTCGGATAGTTTCTATTACGTTTGTGGAGAATATATGACATTAGAGCAACAAGTTAATATTACGGACTTTGTAAAAAAAGTATACTTCGCGTATTTCGGCTTCAAACTTGAAGATCAGGATAAAGTATGGGCACCTCATCAAGTCAGCAAACGATGTGTTGAAGACCTTCGAAATTGGTTTAAGGGCAAGAAAAAAGCTTTCCGATTTGTGATTTCTATGGTATGGCGTGAGCAAAAGAACCATAGTGATGATTGTTACTTTTGTTCGTGTAATGTGAAAGGGTATAATTCAAAACGGAAGCAGTCAATTTCATACCCCAATCTGCAATCAGCTATTCATCCCATCCCTCATGGGACCGAAATACCAGTGTTCAAGGTCCCTGCTACCTTGGAAAGGTTCCAAGTTCTGACGAAGATGGTGCTGTACCTACACCCGATGACCAGTCAACGTTTGAATTTGAAGATGACAGAAGTCCAAAATTGTTTTCCCAAGGCAAGCTTAATGATTTGGTAAGAGACTTGAATCTTCCCAAAAACGCTACTGAGTTGCTTGGATCAAGGCTCAAAAGCAGGAACTTACTTTTGCCAGGAGTGTCTTCCTCTTGGTTTAGATATCGTGAAAAGCAGTTTACTTCCTACTTTTCCCCAGAGGACTAGTTGATTTATTGCACCAATATTGAAGGTTTGATGCATACATTTGGGATCTCATACGACCCAGAAGAGTGGCGTATTTTTATAGATTCTTCAAAAAGAAGCCTTGAAGCAGTTCTGCTTCACAACGGCGATTTCTATGCTTCCATTCTTGTCGGCCATTCCGTACACCTCAAAGAAACCTACAAGAACTTGGAATTGATTCTTTGTGAATTAAAATATAAAGACCACGGTTGGCAAGTGTGGGGTGATTTCAAAATCTTGGGCATGGCGCTCGTACAGCAATCTGCGTTTACCAAATTCCCTTGCTTTTTGTGTCTATGGGATAGTAGAGACCGAACAAATCACTGGACGAAAAAGTGTTGGCCTGCGAGGGAGCTTAAAGTTGTCCTGCATGAAACTTCGGTGCCTCCTCATAAAGTTCATTTACCACCGCTTCGCATAAAGCTGATATTGATGAAGCAATTTGTAAAGTCACTTCCAAGAGATGGAAAATGCTTCAAATACTTAATATCAAAGTTTCCTGGCCTCTCGTAGGCAAAGTTGAAGGAAGGTGTTTTCGTTGGACCAGATATTAGACGGCTTATGGCTGATCCACTATTCGTCACAACCATGACGGATCCTCAAAGAGAAGGGTGGATTGCCTTTAAGGAAATTATAAAAAAAATTTAAGGCAATAGCAAAGACCCTAACTACAAACAAATCGTCAAAAGAATGTTAAAAGCATTTCAAGCTTTAGGTTGCTTAATGAGTTCAAAAGTACATTTTCTTCATTCCCACCTCGACTATTTTCCAGAAAATTTAGGAGACGTGAGAGAAGAGCAAGGTGAACGATTTTACCAAGATATTATGGAGATGGAAAAAAGATACCAGGAAGGATGGGGCGCCTCAATGATGGCAGACTACTGTTGGACGCTTAAAAGAGACCTTCCAGATGCTTCCCACAAGCGAAAATGTACCAAAAGGAGTCTCACTGGGAAAAAGAAATGTGTTTAGTGCTCACTAATTAATGTATTTTAGATAAGAAAATAAGTTTTGATACGCAATTATAAATTACTTTATTAAAAAAGAAATTATGTTTTATTTTAAGATAATAACTTGTTCAGCATAGACACGTACATTGTCAAAAAACGTGACGTGCTAGGACAAAATGAAAGTCATTTTCGAATTCAGCACACACAAAAACATAAGAATTACACAAAAAAAAACAAAACAGCTCTCAATTTTTTTTTTGCAGATTTGTATTATCAACAACCTAATCTTACTCTTGTGTTTTTATCAATTCACCAATAATTGAACATCTACTGACAGGTGCTACTAGATTGCAGTGTCATCTTCTGACAACAATAGAAAAGTATCTCTTGTAATCCTCATATTTAGTTATCTAGCCACTAAAATTTAACGAATATAGAAGAACAAAAAAGCATCATGTATTAATTATTTATTTCTCACTATTGCTGTTTTTCTTCCAGATGTTCCCAGCAACTCTCAAAAAGAAGAAAAGCCCCGATTACAAAATAAGGATATTTGTTAGTTTCCTCTTCATAACTATAGTATTTTTAGTTAGTTTCGCATACGTTTTATACCATCAAAAAGTGCTCCATCGCGCCTATTTCGAAAAAATTAAATTCAACCACATTAAAAGACTAATGAAGATTTTCAACAGCGAGGGTCAAGAAATCATAAATGCTAATTTGGGATTGACGCTGAATGTTGATGCTGTGCATCCATGTCTGCCAAAGGATCAAGTTGAACATAGTATTTGTTTAGAATGGATGCAGAGGGCGAGATTATATCTTGATTCTTACGAACTTAATTCCCGAGTCAAATGCTATAATCTGAAATGGATTGCTCTTGGTGACAATCGTGAACTTATAGACTGTTTCGAGTTTTCAAGTAATGAGCATTGGTATGGCGGAGGTCAAAACGCAGAATCAGCATGGCAATTAGAAAAGGGAAGTCATGAATTTTCTCCATTTATAACTGGTATGTTTCTTTATCAAGACATTTCAGATTTAAATTATTGTGTTGACTGTAAGGAGTCATTTTCTTAAATATATATTTTTTTAAACTTTATCCATTTATCGTTTATTAATATTCAGAATTCAGAAAAAAAAAGGTAACAAAAAATTAGGGGTCTATATGGATTATGTCTCAATATCAAATCTTTATGTGGGTCCAAATAAGGTCAGAATAAAGCAGAGTAATTAGAATGGATAAACATTCAATACACTCCTAGCCTTCTACAATTACTCCTAAAGTGAGCTCATAAAAATGAGAAGAAACGACTGAACCATACATAATCTTACCCCTCTCGCTGATATATCAGCAACGGCTAGTCTATTCTTGAGTTGTGAACGAAAGGTGTAATCAGACTTATTATGTTCACGCTTTATTCGTTCGTGTAACTACATTATCGATTGATGTAGTGGGAAGGCAACGATCTGAAAAATGAAAGAGAAAAACAGCAGAACGACGGAACATAATAAATAGAAAAATATTTAACCAAAACAGCAAGATCATACAAAGAGCTAAGGTGATAATCAAATACGATGCTGATCCTTGACCACAGTTCATTTGTAAGGGAAAATCTAACATCCCATGGGATCTTAGCAATTTGGAAAGACAAACACACTAGCCTCTTTTTCTGATTGGGAGGATGAAAATGCCCAGATCCGATCTTCCAGGAGAAGGTAGTTATGTTTAACTGCAGAAATATAAAGCCTATAGAATATACGGGATGTTTCGATTTTGATTGACTTTGAAGATTTCAGAGGGTTACTTTTCAGGTTATTTAAGGATTAAAGTTTCTATTAACATGGCTCTGCAAATGTTTTATCTCTGAGACACACTGAGAGGGGGTTGAAATTTGATTAAAATTTATTCAGTTTTCGTTAACATTTCTCCTCAATTTTCGAAAAAATTTGCTGAAACCTTACGTTTCATAACTGTTACCTGGATATATGAAAATTAAAATATACTGTTATTAGCGCTACTTATATTCAATTTATGATCTGATTATATATTTTTATTCTAATTGTACAATCCACAATCCCATACCAGTTAAATTAGAAATATAAAACATTTCTGGTAAATATAGATTACTCGAAACAAATAAAAAATAATATTCAACTGTCCCAGACGAAAGTTTTTTCATCATTTTCAGTCACAAAAATTGAAATTAACTATACTTTTTTTTTACAGGTACAGTGGACAAACACGAATGGGGCAACGTTCTTAAGAGATATTTCATCAGCTCTAAAGGAGCTGCCATTATTATTGATAACATAACTCCCCTCTATACGTCTATAAGTGGCACGAACAACAAACGACTTTGTTTAAAGGCAAAATATGATTATTTTGCATTCGTAAATCACGTTACTGAAACTCCTCAATTGAACTATAGTATTTGTACAAGTTTCAACACTAGAGATTTGCATTCGAATCTGATTGAAAATACTCTTTGGGATGGTCTCAAACAAGAAGACCTTGTGGTTATTGATTCCCTACTTACTGAACCCCTTTGGGAAATTACTTCAGCACCACGGGAGCTTACTGAAGGTGAGATAAAATTGGCAACAATTTACCCCTCAAAAAAGTTTCATTCGTGAGAAAACTATAAACATAAACCAGTTACAATATATACTTGATTAAAATAGATATTTCAATCTTCATCAAAAGGAAATCTTCAATACTTCTTGAATAATCAATTTCTTTAAAAGACTAGTAATACTGACAAAAGTACCATCAGTGGCAAGACATAATTGAATAACCTGCAATAAAAGCACAGTTTCCCCCCTATCGTGGACTAACCAATGTTAAATACTATAAGAGTCACATTTCAACTGCGAAATGTAGAACCTAATCGAACTTAATAAACAAATGCGAAACTAGTAATCAAACTACGGTTACATAAAATTGCATCGTTTATTCTTCAGTATCGGGAATAGTGCTGTCCGAGAACTGGTGCATAATTGAATTCACTTGAATACTGCAGGAAAGTGAACAATACCGACAAACTCTTAAAATGCATAATACTGCAGAATGTTATTCCATGCTGAGGTATTCATTTGAATTTTTTCCCTGCTGAAAATGTCCTCTCCTGTGTTGCCTTGGTTCATAATTGTGAGAGCCAACATTATACATGTAAAATCAACTCCCAAATATCATTACACAACATAAAATGAGATATTTGATATTAATTTGATTCAATAATTTTTCTCCCACAATCAAAAAACATATTAGATGTTCTATCTTCACGTTACAAAATTGAGGAAAGAGTACAAATTCGAATTTCTCTGAATTTATTTCAAAATAAAATTTTTCTGAAAAATATTTGATGAAAAATGTTCACTAATCAATATAAATTTGTTTCAGAAACAATCACCAACTACACAGAAGATGTTATTAGCTTGGGTTTTCTAAAACAAGGCCACGTCCTCATAAATGAATTTTGGCAGAAGCAAGTGGGTGATTTCACAGTTGATCTCGAAAGATTCTCTAAATTAGAAGAAGTTATCAATATAATGCATAGAAGGGGATTTCGAATTGTTTTTTCGATTCAACCTTTCATCTCTACTGAAAGTTTCAATTTTGCAGAAGCTGTTAAAAAAGGACTGTTGGTGTCAGAAAGATTTAGTGATAGAAGAATTCCTGCTTTAACAAGATATAAATCGTTGCAAAGTGCGGGTATGCTGGATCCGACGAACAATCGAACTATGCCTTGGCTACTAGAAAAATTGAAGAGTGCAGCCGGAAAATATAAATTTGATGCATTTTATTTAGATGTCGGAGTAGCTTATGACATGCCTCACTACTATCAATGTGATACGCCCATAATAAATCCAGATCATTATAAAACATTATTTACTAATAGTTTACAATACAGCATAAATTTGTTTGGTGTGAACAGCGCAACAGTACGTCCTAAAGCACCAACATTTGTGTCTCTACCACCATTCGAATCTTCATGGAATGGTCTAAGAAGAGTTATTCCTACAATTTTATCCTATGGATTACTTGGTTATCCTTTCTTGATTCCTGGAGCTGTTGGAGGTGATTTCAAGGCCAGTAACCTCTCTTATGAGAATGCTACTACAGAATTACTCCCAGATAAGGAACTATATATGCGCTGGTTACAACTTGCAACTTTTTTACCAGTTATAAGATTCACGCACTTACCTAGCACTTATGGAGACCATAATGTTTTAGAAATGGCAAAGATATCAACATCATTGCGTCAAATGAAGGTGGGTATAAGATATATCAATGAATATGTGTATAGTTTGAAACTTGAATGTAAAGGTTGCATCCAATCATTCAATTCAGACATTAGAACTCAATAAATTCCTCATAATAATAGTAATCCCATCTGAAGTATAGAAGGTTTCAAGCCTAGTTCTCTTTCTGTTTTATTTATATAATTCTTGGAGTACTCTATCCTTCTGTTGATCTCGTTCTTACGTAATTTATTGGAAAATGGAAATATTTTCTCTTGATTGCCATTATTTTATTGTAAAAACATTTATCCTCCCTTATCCAGAGGATCAACAAAGTTGATGTCCAACTTTGAGACTTATGAAAATAAGGAACTCTTGTCAAATCCTGTATTCTCTAAATTCAGACATGCATTACATTGTTGAAATGTAATATTTCAAGAAGTGCACGCTATAGTTATCGAAAAAAGATAGCCGATCACATAATCACGAAACCTATATACCTTTCAGGAGTTGTGGCTATTTTTCGAGAATTGATTTCTGAAACGTAGATCACAATGTTACTTCCTAATTTGAAGTCTTGCCCAAATTGAATGAAAAATGAACATTCATAATCTCCTTTCTCTAGGTTAACAGGGCAAAGACTTCTAGTCGTTTAAAAGGATCGCTTCATCTAAACCACTCATACAGAAATTTTCCAGCTGTACCTAATATCAATAACCTGAAACTCGTGTTTTCTTCTACGCGAGTTCAAAATATTGACACATAATTTTCTTGATTATGCCTGCTTATTTTACAACTTCACTGAAATGTTTTGTGTCCTAATAAATTTTTTTTCAGGTGTCTCCCCTTTTGAAGAAATACGCCAGGGAAGCATTAGACACTGGTTTTCCCATAGTGAGACCATTATGGATGATGGATCCCAATGATTCCTCTTGCCATTCAGTTGTTGATGAATTCTCCATAGGTTATGATCTGATAGTTGCACCAGTTTTGTATTCCGGTGCGAGACAACGGGAAATTTATCTTCCTGCTGGAGTGTGGAAAGATGGAATAGACGGAAGTTTTCGGAAAGGCAGTAGATGGATTCACAATTATAAAGTTGAAGAAGATGAAGTTGCCTATTTTGAAAGAATGCCTAATAATACAAGGCTTCGTTGATATTCTCAAATGATTCAAGAATGAAACGGAATCAATTGCTTTATTAACTTTAAGATATTATAGCTTTAATATTTTTATTGTGATATCTATATAACTACAATTCCTCGAAAATATATTCCTACGAAAAAATCTCTCGATAGTCAGTATAGTTTACCTTATAGTTAGTCCTATTGTCTTATGCACACTGAATGCATTTCTAATTATCAAAATTTATCACAGCTTTAATGTGAAAGGGATCATCATCTTTATAATTTTTCAAAAATAATTCTTTTCCTATTGAAATAACTAAACTAAGAATAGTTAGTGCTTACCGAATCTTTAATCTATTAATTTTCTTCAAGTAAGCACACGCTCTCATATGAAAACAAAGCCTAAGCTTTCCAGGTTATTGAATTATAAAAGTATACAGTAAGTAAATGGGATCATTTAAAACAAAATCACCTCACTTAATCTTAAAATTCAAAAAGTCAAAGAATGTTCCACAACCAATCCAAATAAACGGAAAGATATTAGAAGAAGTGGATAGGTTTCAATACTTGGGATGCTGGATAGACAACAAACTAGATCCAGACACAGAAATAAGATCGAGGATAGAACAAGCCAGAATTTGTTTTGTACGACTCAGAAAGCTCCTCTGCGACTCACGAATCAATCTCGACCTGCGTTTAAGACTCTCAAAATGTTATGTATGGTCTACTCTCTTGTGCGGAGTCGAAACATGGACCCTAAAAACACAAACAATCAACAAACTAGAAGCTTTCGAGATGTGGACATATCGCAGAATTCTCAAAATACCATGGACATCGCATACCACGAACGAAGAAGTCTTGAGCAGGATTGGAACAGAACGAGAACTATTCAAACTTGTAAAAGTCCGTAAAACTGCATACCTAGGTCACATCCTGAGAAACGACAAATACCGTTACGCACAGCTCATCATCAAGGGAAAGATCGAGGGCAAACGGGGTCTAGGACGGAAAAAACTGTCATGGCTGAGGAACATACTTCAGTGGACTGGCATGAACTTCGAAGAGCTCATCAGAACCGCTGAAGACAGAGAGAGATTTGCCGTTGTGATATCCAACCTTCATTGATGGGGATGGCACGTCGAGAAGAAAAATCTTAAAATAGATATAAACAGTTGTAATTCTCGGCAGAATAATTTTCATTTTGAATGATCATATCACAGCTTGTGACATTAAACATCTATCCTCAATGTACACTCCCTAATAATCTTGATAGAACCAGAGCTCCAATAGTACCTCTGCGGTTTTCTAAACAACTATAGTATTATTTTGAAGATAGTTTTATTTATTAACTGTTTCAGCCAGGTAGGACTTCAATTAAAATGAGGAATTTTAATACATAAATTAATGTAGAGTAAGGGCCAGCCACTTCTTTGTATCAATACCTCAGTGACTAGGGCACACTGGATCTGTAGAAAAAATATAGTCAAAGAACTCGGTTTCATCTGTCCTTTGACTTCTGACGCAGATTCCTGTATAATTTTAGATTTAGACCCCTTAATACTTCTAGACTCCTTATGAGCCGTACTGCTTTGAATGCATTTATATTAAGCATTTAATAGTGATTGTTTACCAACGTAAAGTATTTTGTTGAATATTCCATAAACTAAATTCTTCTATATGATCGACTCCTTAAATGGATGCCTTTGTATGCTTGACACCTTTCATAATGAAGGCATACTGGATAACATACAGAATCCTATGAGACCCCCTCAATATGGGATATTTTCAGGAATTTACAAAGTTTATGAGTATTTTTGTAAATTAATGATTTGAGTAAAAACCATCTAAGTTATTATCTGAAAAAACAGCATTTAGAGGCGATAAAATATAATAAATGGCCAAGAATAATCTATTTTTCATCACACGAATGGCATACAACGCGTCCTTTTCAAGGCCGGAAATCCGTTCATACTTTTTGAGGGCCATTTTCAACCCTTCAGGCCAGTTTATAAATATGTCGTAGACAGTTATGTAGCTGTTGCCATTCCAGTTAGTCATTGTCTGCAATTGAAGAATTTTTCTCATTTATAGCCTTGACGTTCATTAATTTCGTTTTTCAAGAGAGACGCGCTTCGTCTATAGTTTTTTCCGAATATGACTGTTTCCGTTTCGTTTCTGATGCTTCCCTAAAGTTATAATGAATGGATAATGAAAATAAAAATATCTCAGATATTTTAAAAGAGAGACGCTAATAAAAATTTAAACAAATTGACAGAATACATTCCTTATAAAGCATAAATAGTAGAGAGTTTTTGCACCTCTTATTTGGAGACTTCGTTATTTTCTGCACATGAGCTCTTCAAAAATAGTACCTGAAAACTCTAATAACGATGAAGAATTGCCGTTATTAGACAGTTCTTTCATATTAGACGATTTCGTTAATTTTACCGTTAAATTTAATTATATTTACAATAATAACGCTCACTTCAAATAGAGTTTTTGCTACCTCACAAACTAATGTAGTTATTCAATTGACAGTTTGTCGCCATAAAAATTGTCACTTGCCATTTTACTACAGCCAATTTGTTTTTCTCAGGTTAGGTTGCACATGGTAAATGAGAATATTTACCAGCTCTTATTCTACGGTAATAACGGCAATTCTTTATCGTTATTAGAGTTTTCGGGTACTATTTTTGAAGAGCGCATGCGCAAAAAAATGAGGAGTCTCCAAATAAGAGGTGCAAAAACTCACTATTACGGCAGAATAAGAGCTGGTAATTATTCTCACTTACCTTGTACCGTGTGCAATCTAACCTAACAAAAACAAATCGGCCGCAGTAAAATGACAAGTGGCAATTTTTATGGTGACAAACTGACAATTGAATAACTACATAATTTTGTAAGGTTGCAAAAACTCTATTTGAAGTGAGCGTTTTTATCGTAAAAATAATTAAAGTTAACGGTAAAGGTACGTTTTCATCCACTCGCAAGCTGAAGTTCAAGTCTTATTTTGTGCTGGGTTTGTTTTCAACCGATTCTCTTCCTAATTAGCTCAAGCATAGTATGATAATCTTCGGTTGAACGTTTACCGTTTGTTGCTCAAAAATTCTAGGTTAAAATCGATTGCTGACTTTTGCTTTTACTCGTTCGTTCAGTCTTCAGTCAAAATATGGATTTAATATTCGAAAAGTTTCTCGATGATTACTTATTTTGAACGTTATATGAGCCATAAATAAGCGTGGCAACATGGAATACACAACTTGGCAACACCTACATTTACGGTCATGCCAGCACGAAAGCTTGCAGGTTGCAATGAATTTATCCCGTATCAAAGTGAGTATCAATATTAATAACGACTCCATTTGAAAACATGGAGTCTAACTTCCGTCCCAGCTAATGTAATTCAGGCACGAAGTGAATGAAAACGCACCTTAAAATTAACGAAATCGTCAAGTTGCAAAAACTCTCTAGTGTATGAGATTTCATAGAAAATTATATGAATAATTTTGCCCCATGGTAAGTTATAGGGGAAAAATAAAAAGAAATAAAAAATGAACTAATATAGTATTATACTAGAATACTGGATACAATCGAACAGAAAATTAGGAAAAAGGTAAGATTATAACCTAATCGACTGCTGGATAGAAGATAGAAGGCATTTTGTAGTAGACCTGTCAACTGCTTCATAATTATGATATTATATGGCAAGAGATCTAGCAATGGCTTCTCAACATTAGATATCAAATGGAAGGAAATTAAGGAATAGAATTTTAGAATTGAAAGTGATGGAGAACATTTTTGAGGAAATTAGTTTGCTTCCAGGTATCAGTGAGTTTGACATTTTTATATCATATTCTATGTTATTATTATCGCTCTTTCTATTCGTATTGTTCACAACGAACGCACATTTCAATACTCCCGCCTTTTTTATTTGAAAGATCAAATATAAAATCAGGTTACAGCTACAGTACAGTTTTGTATTGATAGTGCTTTGGTGAGGAAAATGAATTTGGAAGATAAGTTTCACTTATTATCGAACTGTGAAGATGAATTAATATGTTTTGTTTGTGAAGATTGGTGTAAAGATCCTGTAAGATTAGGAAAATGTGGTCACTATTTCTGCTCAATTTGTCTTCCAAACTATGATTATTCCTGCCCTAAGTGTAAAGAACTCTTTTTTAAAGAAGACGTTAGCACTGCCCACTGGTATGGCGAAGTTCGTCAAAGTGTTGAATATTTCAAAACAATCTTAGAACCCCTCTTGGAGAACTTGGAGAAATTAAAAAACACTGATAAAGATGAAAACACACAAGCAGATTTGCCATTCAGAATTAAATTTGCAGATCCAAAATCTTTCAAAAAGAATGCTAAAGGAGAGAGTAATCTGCATTTGGCGTGCAAAAGAAAAAATATTCAGCAAGTCAAACGACTAATAGAAGACAATGTAGATATTAACTCCAAAGATTATGCCTGTTGGACTCCTCTACATGAAGCCATACAAGCTGAATCTATAGACATTGTTATTCAATTATTAAATAGTGGCGCATTGATAAATTCAGTAGGAGAATTTTATGTTACACCATTACATAAAGCTGTTTTAATGGAAAACAGTGCTATAATAAGCATTTTACTTGAGAATGGTGCTAGCAAGGACGAAATAGATTTTTATGGAAGAAAACCTGAAGATTGTACAAAAAGGCAAGATTTACTAGAGGCTTTAAATGAGGGAAAACCTAAAGAAAATATAGAAAAACCACATGTTTTCTTAATGAATAAAGTAATGGTATATTGTCATTCCATTGATGAAGAATACAGAAAGAAAATTGTTTCATCAAAGAATATAAGAATTTGTAAAGATTTCAATATTAAAATCAACAATTAACTCATTTAATTGTTAAAAAATCTCATAAGGTTTCACAGAAAATCCTCTTATCTATGTTGAAAGGTTTGATCATTCTTAGACAAGAGTGGACCGATGATATTATTAAAGGCACAGTGAAACTTTTGTCTGAACCAGTATTAGAGAATAATATCGAACTTAGTAATGGTATCAAAAAAGCAACAATAAATCATTTGATGAATAAGCCAAAACTTTTTGATGGCATAAAATTTTATCTAGAAGGCCCTGATGATGCTATCAATATCAATGGTTTATCTATTACCAAAGATTTTTTGAAACTGTTAATTTCCACTGGAGATGGAATCAATTTATGTAGAGCTCCCGCCCCCAGAACCGTTGAAGATTTCAAAACCTTTCCATTTCATGCAACCACCCAGTCAGGTGTTTTCGGGTGTAGTAATATTATAATTTTTAATGATAATCATCCTCCAAAACTTCAATATAAAATGCAACAATTACAACATAAATCAACAAAATGGCTGATTGATTGTATTATGAATTTTACATTGACTTAAACATAGTATTCAAATGTATGTACATTATTTTATATAAAATATATCTATTATACTTTTGAAACTTTTTAGTTATATTGGTGCATTTTTTCCAAATATAATTACAATTGCATCTAGAAAGAGAAAGAAAGTATATTTAACGGGTGAGGACGGATATCTTTCTGCGATCTAGAACGATTAATATTATAATAAACTTATAATTTTTGGTAGGTTCATAATGCTGCTCATATTTCCTATCTTCTTCAAGTGCTTTGTTCGGTCCCCTGAACATTGGCGATTACTGTGGAGAGGGCATCTTTTACCATTCTTAAAAGGTCACATGCATTTCGAATGCTGGTCCGCGCTCTTATGTTACTAAGCCATGACATCTGTTTTCGACCTACACCACGTTTTCCTTCTATTTTCCCCTTCATGATCAACTGAAGCAAGCGGTACTTGTCTCCTCGTATTATATGACCAGATAAGATATTTTGCGGCATTTTATCGTTGTGAATAGTTGTCTTTCTGTTCTTGCATGACCAAGAACATCTTTAGTAAGTAAATCGCTCCAGGGAATACGCAGCATTCTTCTGTGGATCCACATCTCGAAGCTCTCCAGACGATTAATCGTGCGTACTTTAAGGGTCCAGGTCTCTGCTCCGTACAAAATAACTGGCCAGATGTAGCATTTTACCATTCGTTGTCGAAGCTTGAGGTTAATGGTGTCATTAAAAAAGAGCGTTCTCATGATCTGAAAGCAATTTCTGGCTGTCTCAATGCCACACTTTATTTCAGTATCGGGATCTAATTTCTCTGTCAGAATACTTCCCAAATACTTATATTTCTCAACTCTTTCAATTTGGGAATTATTCAGGAACAGCTTGGTGTCTTTGTGTGGGTCGCGGCTAAATATCATGAATTTTGTTTTATTGGTATTCATGTTAAGACCATAACTTGTTCCCACTGTATTGATTTTATTTAATAATTCTTGAAGATCCTCAACTTTGTCACATAGGAATACTGTGTCGTTTGCGTATCTAATAGTAAATGGCAGGACGCCATTTACCTTCACTCCATGGTCCACATCCTCCAAAGCCTCCTTAAATATTCGGTATGAGTAGAGGTTGAAAAGTACGGGTGAGAGAATACAACCCTGCCGGACTCCCCGTCGTATCTGAAGACCAGATGTTATTTTTCCTTTTATACGCACCTCAGCCATCTGTGCCCAGTATAGGTTCTAAATTATTCGTATATCTCGGCTGTCCAGTTGTATTTGCCGAAGTACCGACATCAGCTTAGAGTGAAGCACTCTGTCAAATGCCTTCTCGTAATCTATGAAACAGGCGAAAACATCTTTACGTTGATCTCGACATTTCTGGAGAAGGACGTTAATACCAAACAAAGCCTCACGAGTTCCGAAAGCATTCCTGAAGCCCATCTGAGCGTCATCAAGATCGAATTCACATTCTAGCATGTATAATTCGTAAAAATGTCTTCAAAAGATGACTTATCAAGCGAATGTCACTGCATTTTTTTAAGTCTGGGTTTTTTTGGGGATTGTCACAAAGGTGGATCTGAGCCAGTCATCTGGGATCAGCCGATGTTATATATCGAATTAAATAATTTTGTGACTAGTTTAATGTTACTCTCGTCGATGCGTTTCAGTATCTCTGTCGGTATTTGGTCCGGGCCTGGTGATCTTCGGCTAGGTGCCACAGAGATGGCATATAGTACTTCCTCGTTAAGTATTTCTGGGCCTTCCCTATTTGCTTTGTTGTTTGGGTCTGTCGTCATAAAATAATTCATTTACATAGTTTTCCCATGTGTGTCTGATTTCCTGTTCATCTATTATAGGTAGATTTGATAAATCAAACAGAGTAGTTGGTTGTGATTTCATGTGTATACCAGAAATATCTTTTAGTTTTTTATGCATGTGGAAATAATCATGATTTCTTTCAAGTTCCTCCATTTCTCGGCGCATTTCTTTCATCCATCTTTCCTTGGTTTTCTTGACTTCGTACTTGATGATCTTCTGCAGTCTTTTAAATTCTTGTTTGTTACTTTTAATCTGTCTTCTCCTTTCCATCAGATATCGTCGGTTATCCATCTTTTTTTCCTGATGTTCCTTGATGGTTGTAGGTGACTTTTACATGTCTTGGTCAGTGTGCTCTTCAGTCCCTCCCTCAGCAGTCGAACTTCTGCTATATAATTGTGTTTCAATTTGCTGAGTTCAGCATTTACCTCTTGCTGAACTGTTTCTCTTATTTCCGGTTGTTCTAGTTTCTCAAGATTTAGTGCTTTACAGAGCTCTTTTCGCACACTAATTTAAGCTTTAGTTTTATGTCTGCCACTAATGGTACATGATCCGAGCCAACATCTCTCCAGGGTAGGTTGTTACTCTTTTCACACTGTTTCTATATTACCTATACACCACATCAATTAACAGAGTAAATAGAATCTGACAATCTGAACAAGTTCATCAAGAAATCTCGTCTATACCCTAATCCTTCAAAAATTGGGGTATAGAGGAAAATCCAAAAACTGTAAATTATTAGTTCGACATGATGATAAGAAATTTTTGTTGTAATGAACGAATTCTTCAATTTCTGAAAAATGCGTAAAGGTAGAGAAAATTTAATGTGATACTAGATATTCAGACTTGCAATCCATGTGAAAAAAATCAAACTCGTAAGTCCACGCAACTGAAAAATACAGCGTACGCATTCTGCTGCATATTTTGAGTTATGCAAGAAAATCAAAAGCTATAAGGTATTTTCCGTTTACCTAGAATCATATTTTGCAATAAGAAAAAATATGAAAACTGTAGATTTTTACTTGAATAAAAAAAAAAAGCGATAATGAACTTATTCGCATTTTTTCACGATCACATAGACATATAAATTGAAATCAATTAATCATTCTGGTTGTATAAAATCCACCAAAAAATGTTTCAAAGCATATTATGTGTAATGTAGAAAATTATCAGTACAGTAATCAGGAGCTATGCGATGAATTAAATTAAGTTGAACAAACAGGGTTTCCACAAATGTAAGTACATATTTGATGATAGGTGCGACGCTTTTGCTCGAAATATGAGAAACCTTTGATGTATCGAATTTCATCGGAGGGTTTTAGGGTTGACACCAGTTTTACATGTTTATCAATTTCTTTAGTATGTTCGTGACTATATACCTTCAAGCTTCAACGGATCCCTCAGTTCGCTAGTCTCACATTCGACGATTTTTTTTCAACGCAAATAGTGTGAGGTTTCATCTTATATCTAAGAAAGATTCATTTATGGAAAATTAAATACAATTCAATCATAAAACTTTTATTCAATGAAAAAATGACTCCTACTCCAATAGATAAAACACATAAAAGCATGTATGTATTTATTGGAATTGAGACAACTAAATTAATTATCTTTTCAACTTATATTCGATATGAAATATAACGAAGACAATTATATTCATTTATTAAAAATATATGTTTATTACAAAGTAAGAAATAATATATTCAATCAAAATATTCATAAATGTACATAATATTGATATTATAATCAACAGTGGATATTTGGTTCTTTTAATTATATTTTCGAATTACTAGTTGGAATACAAAATCTACAAAGCTGACAATATAAATGCATTCTGGAGATCTGACTAACATTCTTGAAGAAATTCATCTTCTCAAAAGGTAATAAAATGAACAATAAATCAATAAGTATAAAAATATCAATCAAATATTTAATAAGTCATAAATTATTATTTAATTGTAATGATTTGAACTTGAATCAAAGTTTTACTGAAAAATTCATTCCTCTATCAAAAATTTTGTTGAATGAATTTGTCATAAAGAGATGATGACCAACCAGGTATATCTGCTAATTCCTTGATTGATTTAAAAGTTCCATTAAGATGCCTAAAAAATAGATTGGTCAAAAAGTTTTACCATATTGCAGAATAGATATATCCTACCTGTAGAGCAATATTCTATCGGCAGTTTTGGGACCTACAGTTGATAGTTTTTGGATTTGCTTTTTGTCTCCTTTGTTAAGCAATTGAAGTACTTCCCGAGTCCTGATCTTTCGTGAATTTTCTTCTCTATTTGCTTTTTTCTTTGGTTCTTTTCTGGCAAAAAATTTAATTTTTACTATAAAATGCATTTTGATATAGAGTGGGCGTAATGGAAGGGCGTTTTTGAAATTAGAATAACTCAGCTGTTTTTCAACGTAGAACATTTTTAATTAGGTAAAATGAAAGCTTAAATGTTACCATTTAGTGTAGAAAAAATATGAAAAGAATTATGTTCTGAAAATGTCATTAGGCAGATGACGTCCGTGTTCCGCAATGCATTGCTGTAGTCGATTTTCAAAATTCTGCATCATCCGCTCTAATAAATCGGTGTCAGATTGCCCTAACTTCTCTTGTGATGGCTTCTTTCAATTATTGCAGATTTCGAGGTTTATCGACGTAGACCTTAACTTTTAGATTTCCCCACTAAAAATAATCACGAGCAGTGAGATCCAGGGAATGAGGGGGCCACAGCACATCACCAAAACGAGCGATTACATGACCAGGAAAAATGCGACGCACAACTTCCATTGAGGCTCTGGCTGTATGTGGCACAATCGTGTTGCAACCAAACATTTCTTCCGTTCATTCTTCGTCGTCACAATTCTCGGATATAAAAAGTTTTCCAACATGAAAACATATCGCTCAGAGTTTACAGTTACGGTTGCCCTCCTCTCATCTTCGAAAAAATACGGTCCATAGCGCACCAAATATGAAGTGGGGATTGAAGCAGTTCGCGCGGGTTTTTCGGCTGCCCAATATCGGCAGTTCTGTTTATTAACCAAACCGCTCAAATGAAAATGAGTCTCATCACTCATCATTATCACTGGTTCATTTTCATCAGCGATAATCATTTGCATTCTCTCGGCAAACTGCCGGCATTGTGCAAAATCTCCTTCATTCAGGTGCTGGACACCCATGAGCTTATAGGGGTGAAAGCGGAGGTCTTGGTGTAAAATTCTGCGAACAGTTCGACTACTCATTTGGAGTGCTGCTGCTCGTTTTCGGACGAAGCGCCCTGGGCTTTGAATTACAGCTTGTTTCACTCCTACCACGGAAACTGTTTTTACACTTCATGGACGACCTTGAGGTTTCGGATTCATTGCTGATGCAGTCGTTCTGAAATTCTGTACCCATCGGATGATTGTGTCACGTTTCGGAACTGAAGCGTAACGACCAATGTAGAAGCGCTGGCGAAAGCACCGCTGCACAACAATGACAGACTCTCCCGATTTTAAATACTCTTCAACTGCGAACGTACGGTGCTCTCTCGTCCAGATAACCATTGTGAACTAAATGGTAACTTCTCCAGAGTCGTTTGACCTCAGTCGCTCCCCTCTACGTGTAATACCCGTTCTAAAAACGCCCCACCCTGTATAATAAAAGGAATGCAAAATTACAATAAAAATATAATTTAGCAATTCCTTGTATCATTTACATAATCTAATTCAAATGCAAATATGAAATTATGTGCCAAAACACCTTTTTTTTTTCATATTTCAACTCAATGGATGTTGGAGATATACTTACATATTTGAGTGTCCACAGCAACACATATTCGGTTTTGTGGTTGATAAAATTTTTCCTGTCATGCTAATATTCATTTCCTGAATTTCTTTTTCTGAAGGATGATTTCTTGTAGAAAATCTTACACTTCTTCTGGGCGCTACTGACCTAATCGTTTTAAACGATGTTATGAGTTTTTGGGAATCTACATTTTGAGCATGTATTTCTTTAGATGAATTTGCAGGTGAAGTATTTTTAGTTTCTTGCTTTCTATTTGACACTTTGTTAATGAAATCATTTCGCCTCATTGAAAGTCTGGTACTTCTACGAACTATTGGTACGATAGGAGATATAACGGATCTATTTATACTCTTTTTAACTAATTTTGGTTCTTCAATACCGCTTATAACAGATACATCGTTATCAAGAGTTGAATTCGAGCTAGAATCGTTAATTTTCAATGACTTTTGGAAAATCAATTCTTCCTTATCATGTACTTTTTCATTTCCTGATGAATTTACAGGTGATGCCTGTGGTGTGGAGGTTTGAGCTTTATTTTTTCTTTTCAGTTTGGCAATAGGCTTTTTAAAAACTTCATCAATCGATGATTCAGTTAAAGCAGGGCTATCATATTCCTGAAAATTAAAACATCGAATCGAATTTAATTAAGTGGGAAATAACATTATTACTTTTTTTAAGACTTTTATTCAGGAAACAATATTCAACTTTCCGTTTATTGTTAAATGTCCTTCTCTAAAGGAGTCAATTCTCCGATCTACTAATCAGAATCATAGTCAACCACAATTGTAGTGGTACAATCTAGTTGAATGTCATGATGCAATAGACTGCAGTTTCCTTCTCGTTTGAACTCGTCAGCGTTGCATATCCATTCACAACATCAAGCCAAGCTTCGACTTACCTGTATCAATTCGTTAGAAGGTACCGAGTATACGTATATGTATTCATACACGTGTGGCACCTTCAACAAACTGACACATAAAACTACCAAAGGACACCTGGGTATCAATGAAAGTTGAATATTGCTCCCTGAATTAAATTCTTCAATGTGTTTGCACAAATACCGATATACATCACGTTATATTTAATATTGAGATATAATTACCAATATTTTCTTGGCGTGCTCTAAATCTGACTGGCACCAATTACTACTTGCAGCTCTAGAAGCTTTAGTTGTAAATTGCGAAACTTCATCTTGAACCAATTTTGATACCTTATTTTGAATTTGCTTCCAAGAATATCTAAAAAAGTATAGTATTAATTACTATCGGTGTTGAAAGTTACTCCTCACATTAGATAGTCACTTTTTGTCTTATTTTTGCAGTGCACATCCATAACATTATAACAATCTCATTAAGATGACAAGAACAAACTATTTATCATTCTTTCAAAATTCATTCTTAGTATATTACTTATTATTAGAATTATAGTATTTAATGAAATTCTATAAATTATCATGTTTTTATTTTCAACAAGTCTCATCTGTAAGACAGCATCTTTCTGACACTCAGATACAAGGATAACTTTATGAGTCTGGAAAAAAAGCAAGTAAAATATAGTTTATTGAAAAAAAAAATACTTTATTTTTGAAGAATTCACATCGAGGACGGTACGATAACATCTTCATTTGGTAAATTGTAAAAAATCATCAGCACCCTTATTTTCAATTTGTAGAATAAAGACTGTAGTGGGAGAACAGGAGACACTGATCACATATCATGCATATTTTCACAGCATTGCGATATATGGCATTATTCTGTGGGGTGTTCAGTCTGAAGCTATACGGGTGTTCCGGAAACAGAGAAAGGCTGTGAGAGTTATTGCAAATATTCTACAAACATACAGTTGCCCTGAATCATTCAAATCCTTCCGTATACTTTAGATACCTTGCTGTTACATTGAAGCATGTCTGACACACTTTCATAAAAATAAAGAAAATCGTCAAACGCACTCTGCTCTGCATGCATATTCAACTAGAGCGAGAGTACTACCAAAAAGACGCCTACAACGAACACAAAAATCTTACGACTTCAAAGTAGAAAAATGTACAACGTGCTCCACCTCAAGGAAAGTCTCTCAGTAACCCATCTTTCAAGAAAACTATCAGGAAGCTGCTTTTAGAAAACGTTTTCTATAGCACAGAGGAGTTTATGAACTTTAGATTTCTCTAAGATGAAAAACTTGTTGGTCTTCATGAATGTTTTGTATGTTTTGGTGTTTTTCGTTTTGTATTTTGATATTCTTTTGACAGTCCTTGTAATTATTGAAGGAAATATGCATCTATTTATCTAACAACTTATCCCAACAAGAAAGAACTTCATAAATAGAACCAAGAAAAAGTCGCATGAATCAAAATCTGTATTTTACAGTGGATCGGGAATTCGTAGTTCAATTAGTGTAATTTTTCTATTGCAACGGTCGACTTATTGGACTGCGCATTTTCTTGTAGAAGTAAACCTTTTTGCATGCCAATCTTTTCGTTTATTCTTGTTTTTTTTTAAGTGCAGCTCCGACTCATGAGTAATGACGTTTAGTTTACAGTCACGAATCAACGCTAACAATCCTGTTCATTGCACTTAAACATAGTCAAATACTGCGTTAAAACATACTTTCACAAATATCACCTAGAGAAGAATCGTACAATCGTACAAGTGCGAGCTCCTTCCCGACTATCGATTCGGCCACGTTAAACTTTCCTTGAAAATAGGCGGTCTTAACGCAAAAGCAAAGTCCCCATGAATTGCTAAGTTGGCTTTGATTGTCATCCATAATTTTGTAGCAACTGCTGTACCAGTCACATCACAGATAGGGGGAATAGATTTTTTGGTACTGTAGGCGTCAATTGAAATTGTAGGTGTAGGGTCTGAAATTATTGGGAATTGAAATAGTATAAAATCTATTATTGAATAAAAATTCATGAAAAAATTTTTGTTCGCCTTTGTACAAAGGGTTACAATTCAAACTCTCATAAAATCTCAATATCAATGTCAAATTAATCGCAGTATTTAACAGAAATTGATAACCTCAAGATTTCCGAAGAGACCCACATAATTGGGCGTCATATGCATATGAATAGAAAAATGCTCAGAAAACCTAAATGAAATAATAAATGAATACGAATAATTCTCAGCACTTAGATCAAAGAAGTTAAATCATATAAGAATATATTCAGGACATTGCTTGGCATTCATGGAAAATGGTCGAAAGTTGGTGAAGTGTTTTTTTTTTTAATTTCACCAAGTCACAAAAAATTGAAATGTTATCTTATTATAAACAGTTATACATATCACAAAAAGCCAAGTTGAACAAAATGACAAAAAAATAATTATACTGAATGCATATAATACTTTAAGTCATATAATATAATAGCATATATATGTTACTGTGTGTGCAAAGATTACAGGAATTTGGGAGTCTCAAGTAAGGAAAATCTGAAAATGAAGTAGTAAAACCCCCAAAGACGTCTTCTGGAAGGCGCTGAACGGTTATTGATGAAGGTTCCAAAAACGAGACTTTGAATATAAGGATGTACAGTTCAGATAGTGGGAATCGATAAAAACATAAAAGATTAACGATAAGCTATCCTCGGAGAAGAGTCAACAGGATTTTAGGCTTTGTAATAGAATTTATATAGATGAAGATTTTCTGGATGGAGGTTTACTATTATTCCAAAGTAGAAATACTGAACCCTACAATGAAGTTATGAACGCGAATATTCTCGACGAATATTTCGATTAAATTCTGAAATTAATACCACAAGAGTATGTTATAATGATGGGTAACGCAGGATGAATTAATCCCAACAAAATTATGCCGTAAAGCAGACATTATCAGATATTTGCCAGATACAAGCATTCATTTTCAAAACCGGAATTGTTTATTCCAGGTTCTTCGTTAGTTCTGGATCTAGACTGGAAAGAGTTGTGCAGCTATCATAAATGCATATAGCTACATTCCATATTAAATATATCTTCCCTTTTTCGAATCGGCAGGAAATTTTTCATAATAAAATGTATAATAAATTCACGA
The DNA here is from genome assembly GCA_013387265.2 of Cryptolaemus montrouzieri. NCBI lineage: Eukaryota > Metazoa > Arthropoda > Insecta > Coleoptera > Coccinellidae > Cryptolaemus > Cryptolaemus montrouzieri. The sequence goes on from JABFTP020000103.1 coordinate 38,383,403, forward strand.
TGCGCGTTTTTAGATAGATGACCTATGTAATGTAATGTAAATCCATTGCTTTTAGTTTATTTGACTGATAGCACTACTAAAGAGGAGTTGAAAATGTTCCATAATGAAACTTTCAGTTGCATATTTCTCTTCTCAACTGTTCCAAACAAGATAAAATATTCGATAACTTTTAAATTCACTTTAAAATAGTTTGTCTTTTCAATATCCAGTATAAAATTCTATATTTCGTTTTTATATCGATTTTTAATGATTTGTGTCATAAAAATCAATACAAATTTTACCGAGAAAAGTTATCATAAAACGAAGAAATGATATCAATTTAATAATGAAAAGTTAACCTTTTGTACTCACTTTGGTGTATTCTCTTTACTATCAGCAGATGATATCCGTGTACTTCTTCTCGTGGATCTTTTGATTGTATTCTGGATAACTGTTTGTAATTTATCGATGATTGTATTCTCAAGTTCGCTCATGTACTTCCTTATAACAGGACTAAAATTGGAACTCTCACTATTAGAAAGTGTAGATAAAGAGGAAACAGATTTTGAACTATTAAAAGTAGCACCATTTAGAACTGGAAGGCTATTTACAGTACTAACTCCACGTGGCTTCTTGAAGCAATCAATTTTTAGTGGTGTAGCAGCAGACCTCTTCATTGGTGTACTTGCTACATTCTTATGAAATAAATTTGGATGTTCTGCACGATATTTCATTATAACTTCATTAATTTCCGGTTTATTCTTCATTCGCTTAACCCTTTGTGCGAATTCCAACGTCTGTATGGTTTCAGCAGAATCTTCTGCGCCAGTTTTCACACAAGCAATAAGAGAAATGTAATTGTTTTTATTTAAAGAATCTGTAAAAATCTGTAGTTGAAGTTTTATGAAATCAAAGTAATTTTGAAGTTATCAAAAGTAACATTTTTCAAGTGTATATAAAAATAAATGTAAAGACCTATTTTGTTTTAGAGGAGGCAACTATATTAAATAAAAAATTTATTATATGAAAATATGAGTAGATGAGAAACAGATGAAATAGGAACACACAAACCCAGAGATTAAGAAACATTGAGTCTTAAAAATGATAATAATCCACAAAATATCATTGAAGAAGTGAATGAGAGGGTATACAGAGCTAAAAATGCAATGCTGTTTCGTCTGGCCGAATCTGGACACGAGACACTAGATGCAAGAATCAATCATGATACCGATGTAGTGGCCGAAATCTTAGCCCCAGCTAATGTTTTGCGTAGTGATATTGTCAAGGTGGTGCGCATGGAAAAAATAGGTGTGCCAAGTCGTCCAACAAAGGTGGTATTTTCGAACTCTGAAATAGCTGCCAAAGTACTGAAGTGCAGATCATCGATTTTGAGTGCAAGCAAAGTAAAAAATCTTCCTTCAGGCTGATCAAACCATGATGCAGCGTACTTGCATAACCAATGCTCGCAAACAATTGGATCAACGCAGGCAAACAGGTGAAATGAATCTTTCACTGAAGGTCATCAACGGTAAACCATCAATAGTTAGGAATAAAGATGAAAAAACTAAATATACCTCCATCGAACCTTTTAGTATATTACCAGAATGTGGGTGGCATGAAAACTAAGCTCAGGGATGTCTCCCTTTGGTTGCAGCTATGATGTTGTGATACTCACTGAAAGTTGGCTTGATGCAAATATCTGGGATTCCGAAATTTGTTCTTAAAACTTCACAATTTTTAGAATGGACAGGAATAGCAATACAAGTTTTAAAAAGAAGGGTGGAGGTGTTGTGCTTGTTCGGTCTTTATTGAGTGCTGAACTGATCCGTCATTCGTACAATCATGCAGAGCACTTATTTGTTCTGGTTTCAAATGGTTCTAGTGAGTTTATTGTAGGTGGTGTGTATTTAACACCAGCTTCTTCAGCTGAAGCCTCATGGTTTAGCTATTGAAGCGTTAGGTTAGATTACATTCTGACGTGCCAATGTATAAATGCGGTGACTATAATGTTCCAGGTGCAAGCTGGTCGACTGGCGAATTTGTTTTGTGTGGAAGCGACGATCCCGCAGCTGGTTTGAACGATTCCGTGAGTTTTGTTAATCTCTCACAAGTCAGCCGGGTTATGAACAGCCGGGGTGTCCTCTTGGAACTTGTTTATACCCAGGACGACTCTATTGTGTTTTCTCCTGCCTCGGAGTTGCTACAGGAGAATGGCATTAATCATACTGCGAATCAGTTTAGTATTCCAAGAAAATATTTAGACTCTGCTAAATCATTCGTAAAGAAAGAACGGTTCGATTTTCACAAGGGTGATTATAGGGGGTTAAAAGATTTTTTTCATCTCGTAATTGGTCATTCGATGTTAATGATGTCAATGTATCGGTCTCCAGGTTTTATAGATATATTTATGAAGGACTCAACCTTTTCATTCCTAAAAAGTCTACCAAGGTCTCAAAATACCCTGAGTGGTTTAACAAGTAGTTAATAGTATGCACAAAAATGAAGAAAAAGGCTCACAGAAAGTTCAAACATTCTAGAAACCCTGAAAGTTACATTAGATTCAGTGAATTACGCCGCAAATGTCAGATTCTTTATAAAGAACTTTATAATAATTGTTATATCATTTCATAGATCACACACTCCACTAGGGTTCGAGTACAATTTGAATAACACAGTTCTTAACAGAGTGCACCTAATGCGAGATCTTGGTAATACTCTTGATTGTCGACTAGATTTCAAGGAACACTTTCGTAGGATCACTTCCAAGGCGTATCAGATGTTGGGCTTCATAATTCGTAATTCAGTAGTTTTTTCCCCTGATACAGTAAAAATTCTATACTGTTCCTTGGTCAGAACAAATCTGGAATATGGGTCCAGCATTTGGTCTCCACACTATTTATGTGATATTAATTGCTTGGAAAGAGTCCAGCGGAAGTTTCTTCGTTATTTGTCTTTGAAATTGTTTTTGGAATTAAACAGTAATAACCTGGATATCTTGCGTGACCGATTTAACTTGGACACTTTGCGAGTCAGGAGGTACGTTAGTGACATGTGTTTTCTTTATAAAATTTTAAACGGGCATATTGATTGTGGGGATCTTTTGGGTTTAATAGATTTTAATTTGCCACGTAGGATAAGATGCACGCCAATGTTTCGTTCTAAGACGTGTGGATTCAACTATAGCTCCAACTTTTACATCAACCGCTGCCTGTCATTGGCCAACAATTTCGGTAGAGAACTGGATTTCTTTTCATTGTCATTTGAATGCTTCAAGTCTAGAACTAGAGGCTTGGCGTTGCACCTATAATAATTATTCACTACGTGTTTCTTTTGTTTTATCTGATTATTATTTATGATGTTAAATTACATTCATTGGTTTATATAATTAATTTGACTCAATGTTTCAATGGAGCTTTCCGTATATTCATACAAAATTTCAATGTGAACATTTTTTATGCTAAATAAATAAATAAATAAATAAATGAACATAAGTCTAGGTGGGCTGCAAATTAGTTCTATTTTTATTCTTGAAAAATTTGATTGAGAAGTAAATATTAGTAAGTATTGAAGGAATTCAATCTTTTGGAAAAAGAGGTATTCATCCAACAAAATGAAAGTTCTACCATTCCAGTAAAATTAAAAGAACGTCGCATTGTTTGAAGGTTATTTCCCAAAACTTTCTTCAATATTTTAAGTATGAGTAAAAGAATATGAAGTGTTTTTACCAATGAAGTTCAAATACCGTTAAACTAATATATTACTTCACCCATATTTCCAATTTAGTTTGAGAGTGCTGTTCTGGGGGTGGAGGGGTAGTAGAAACATCAGCCACTTTTACAATTAGAGATGCGCCCCTTAAAATAAAAATAGACGTGGTAGAGCATTTATCTGTGAATTTTCATTTTAAAAATTGAACTATGTTATTGGAATAAAAACAAGCAATATAATGTGTACTATTTGGTTAGAATGCTAGGATCCTTTGTTCAGCCCCAATGACGATGCTACTTGAAACGAAGAAATAAGACAGCGATAGTTTGCAAAGAAGAGACCATACTTTAGAGGTGAAATTAGACGATACTGAAGACAATGGAATGAGGTGTATACTCAAAATAATTTGAATTTTAGCAATTTAAGAGAATGTAGTTCAAATTACTTATTGAATAAATTTGGAAATGATTCAAAATACTCAAAACAATTTATGTATTTCAGGAATATTCCTTGATTTTCATTGAAGTCATCTAAAGATTTCTTCAAGTCATTCAATCCCGAAAGAACAAAAGAACATTTTGAAATCAACAAAATAGTCTATTTGTTATGAGGCGATTTTGTTATTTGAACAGTAATGTTACTACTTTATCATACTTGAAGTATGTATATATTTTTTCAATATACACTAAATCTATCGGGACCTTAAAGAGTTTTTATAAATTCACCGAATACTTACTGTGCAAAGTCTAACTTTGATCACTGAATATAAAAATTATCAGCTTTATTGAACCATTATAATTATTATCTATTTCAAAAAATATATTGAAGGGCAACATTGTTCCACCAAACCTACATATTCACAATATATACCTTTTGTGTTATTTTCAACAAAAGACCAAAAGATTTTTGGGTTCAATAATTTCTCTTCACAGAGTCTTATCTTTTATACTATACACTAGCAATATTGAATAGAGAGATATTCACAGTGCATACAACATCAAAGGATCTATCCATAAATTACGTTATAAGTTAAGAGCTGCAGAGGGGGGTTAACAAAGTGTGACATTCAAATACTTAAAGGTAAACAATAGTTTTGCTACATTGCTCATTTATTGTTCTTCTTTTGTTTAAGAAGTTTAAATTAGCATATAATAATATATGCGCATTCTTGTAGATGGCCCAGGATTGGTTATTTCTCGCCAGGCGCATATACTCTGGTAATGGTGACAATAAACATTCACATTCAAGCAGATTTATTTCTCCTGCTCGCACCCCCGTGTCCTTTTCTTATGACATGGAGGTGTTTTTGTAGTGAACAATCTCTATAATATGCCTGTAATCTATTATAGTTTGTTCTTAACATTCGACATATATTTCGCTGTAGTTTCTATGGTAGGATACTCCCGAACACATCTCGCTAGTCTTTAGCTTGCCTTTTCATCCAATAGCGTTTTAAATATTTTCAAGGTACAGTCATGCCGAAATAGTGAGCTTCAGTTAAGTTTGGTGTCTAGAATTACACTGAAGTATTTCACTTGTGGAGAAATAATTTGGTTTAAAGAGCAATGGTTCCTTCAAAGGTTCCATTTTTTCTTCTGCTTTGTGAAGAATATAATCTGCCTAGTAGGGTTCACACAGGGATCATATTCTTTGCACCAATTTTCTATAATTTGGAGTGCTATCTGCAACCTTTTCAAAAAAAATTCCTTCGAATTTGCTTATCAAGACGGTTACATCATCTGCATACGCTATTATATGTAACTTTTGAGTTGAGGCTACAAAGGAGGTTATCGAGATCAAGGTTCCATAGCAGAGATGATAATACACCCTCCTACAAACAGCTTCTAGGTACAACCCTTCTTACTCTGAATTCTCCAACACATTTGTACAGCATATTGGATATTCGATTGCTGGCGGATGGAGAGACATTTCTCTTCGCCAGCACTGAATCATTTTAAGAACTAATTTTTTCCAAAGTACATTCATACAGATAGGATTCACTTTTTGTTGTCTTTTGTTCCGACAGTTACGTCACTTTCTAGTGTCTAGAGCTAACAGTTATGAGAAAGAATCTGCTATCTATACCTATTTAAAATGTTGAGTAGTGGGGAGTGATTCAATTTTAGTTGACTATTGAGAGTACTGAGTTTTAACAAAGATTGTTCATTTCCAAACTTTCCAACAGACTCACTGTCATCCATTCATTGCTTTTGTGGAGAATTTTTCAATTATCGAACATAATTATGTAATTTGTAGGTTCAACATGTTCAAAAACTGCGAATTTGATTTCTGAGGAGAAATGTTCTCTGATATTAGATTCAAAATTTCAACATGAGCTGTTGGGCATTCATTGCAATCAATTCTGTATATTCCATACTATTAGATTTTATTAGTTTTTTGTTTAGCATTGATTAGTAATTTGCTTATGTTGGAGCCAGTGAAAAAGAAGGTTGTTAAATTAAAATTGGAAAGATAATTGATGATGTTATTAGCTCTAATAACATAACAACATAACAAGATAACAAATCCGCAGTTTTTGAACATATCAAATTTACAAATCACATAATTACACTAAATCATTTAAAAATTATCCACAAATGAAATAAGGGGATGGCAATTAATCGGTTGGAGGGTTTGGAAATTAACAAACTTCACAAAAACCCAAAATTCACCACTCTCAATAGTCCCTTGAAATGAATTACTCCCCACTACTCAATATTTAAAATAGGTATAGAAAGCACATTCTGTCTCATAATTCTTAGCTCTAGAGATACTTAAAAATGACCACTGTCGAAACTGATTGTGTGTATTGAACAAGTGTTTCTTTTTATTTATATTAAAATGAATTTCTATAAAATAAATCCAGCAACAATATCATCCACTACGTTAAGTGCAGTGTCAGCACATTTTGCAGGAGAATAAGCGCGTTGGTCCACATATTGTGCACAAACGATTTTCATGTGATCTCTCAGATAACAATTGTAAAGCCTCTCAAGGGTTATCAGCAAAAATATGAGTGATATGAATTATTGGTTCAAATACTTCAAAATAAAAGTACTCATGTAAATTTCATGATTATTTTTTGCAGTTCAAGTAATAAATACAAAACTTATTTTGTATATCCTTTCAAATCTCATGAAAATGTGTCTAATACAGCAACAGCAAATAATATAGGAGATGACTCAGAAGGCACATGCACTGAAGGCAAAAATGATTATGAAGTTCAAGGTTGAGTTCCAAATTGAAGGTTTTTAGTCCTCACATGATAACTCAAAATTGAATTCATACCTCAATACCAAAAACAGACTTGTACATAGTGTTAAATTTGCCAAATAGAAAGCTCCCTTCAAAATAAATGTAATTGCAACATACTCTTAAAGATTACGCAAATTTGCACAATTTAATATTTAGCTGAATTAAATATATCCTGGCTAATTTTTTTACATACCTTGCAGAATCGTTGTAATAATCGATTGCCTGTATGGAATATATGTCAAGTTTGCACTCAATGCTGTCATCACTTGTCCAATACAAAGAAGTCCTTTATTGATATTGATACCTTCCTGGAAAGAGTTTCCTTGGGTACCAGTTTTTTTCACACTTTCTGATCCAGCCAAATCAACTAGATTCAGTTTAGCTGAGGTTTTTATATCACTACAATTTAAAGGTAACTTCTATATGGGTGATTGAATTTCATTATTTTAACATAGCAACTTAGATATTATGGTTAAAAAAGATTAATTTCCTCTGCAAGGTTTTTCTTTGTGAAGAACACATGACCACAATTAAATTCAAGCTAGATTTTGTTTTCAAGTTATTCGAAAATATATGAATGTTTTTAATTATGAATTTTTTAAATCAACACTGATAATTTTTCGTTTTTTAATTATTATTAACAATTTTCTGTATTTGAATTTGGGAGGCTTTTACTTGGAAAATTCCATTATCAATAATAAAATTTATTATTGATAATGGAATTTACCAAGTAAAAGCCTCCCATATTCAAATGTTGAAGAAAGCTGATACCGGCTTTTTGGCTTTGTGGTATTTCAAAATACTACTAAGATATGCAGTTCATACTCAGAATATATGGTTCTACTCAATGTGCTTGAAAAACAGATTGATTCCCAATTACATACGGTTGAAGACAGAAAACAACAGTGGACCAGCAAGAAGAGCAATCGAGAAAGGCCAACGCATATGGCTCAAAAATTTTATTATTAACAAATTTCTGAGAAATTATTTGAATATTTTTTGTGTATTAACAGAGGCCTGAAAATATTTTGTTACCTAACAATTTGAAAAAAAAAATTAAAAAGTCTCCAAAAGGACTTGTAAGTTGATGTTTATTACAATAGAAAAAATTGTTGTAGGTGCTGTACTTTCTGTGGAAAGAAAAATCCTATTAAGATAGACAAGATATTAATAGGAGTTTGGATTTAGTAGAAACCTCACCACTCTGACTCTAGTCTATTGCAGCATCTTCTTCTTTTTCCTGCACGACGCCCTTGTGGGCAGCATTCAGGCCCTTTGGCATATTGTGCTTGCCGTGTTGTGTCGTAGTCAGTCTAACAGAAACTTTTTGATGAAGTTTGCGAGACTGTTGTAGAGGGCCTCCTGGATCATCCTGGTAGTAGGTGTTTCAGTGCCCAAAGTGTCCAATCTGGTCGTCTTATGAGCGGGACATTCGAAGAGTATGTTTCGATGTTTCGCCATTTTCTAGGCAACCATGGCACTATGTGGTTTCCGATAGTCTCATGTTTATTGAGTTGGTGTCCCGTCAATAGGCCAACTACTATCCCAAAAGACTTTTTATCAAGGGACAATAGTTCATGTATCCTCTTCTTTAATTGCTGCCTCTTTATGAGAGCCTTTTTCACTGTCTCAGTCCCGAGATGTCTGTCCAATAGTTCAGGGCCTGAGTAGTGTTCCAGTTTTGAAAGGAGAGCATGTGGGTTCACAGGGTGGTCAGAATAGGTTCTGGTCCCATCGTCCTAACAGCTGTTGCCTTTTTGGCAAGGCTATCTGCTATCTCATTTCCTTCGATACCGTGCTGCTTTGTATTCGTCAACTAGTTTGGATGTAACCTTCGTATCTTTCAGATATCCAAGGACGTTGTGGCTGTCAGAGCATATGTAGATGTATGCGTCTCTGTAGTTCATGTGTAGGTTTACCTGTACACAAATGGCGAATATCTCTGCGTGTGCTAGGTGACGTGGTCTCCTAGAGCAATCGTAATGTTTGCCCTCGGGCCTTGGTCGCCGATGCCTGCACCCATCCCGTTTTTGAACCCGTCTGTAAACCAAATGGGACCCTGTGGGATGAATAAGGCGTGGGGTGTGAACTAAATTTCTTTTGGTGAAATAAGGCCTTAAAGGGTTCGTCAAAGTGGTAGGCAGCTCTCATTTAATCTCCTCTTGTGAGAAGGTCAGGTCGGAGTTCTCTAATTTTGTTGCGGTATGTAGAGTATCCAGAAGTTGTATTTCTGTCCTTCCACAGCTTCAAAAAGGCCCTCATGGCCGCCTCCTCCACCACTATATGTAGTGGAGGGACGCCCTTCATAGAGGCACTGGGTGTGGATCTCAAGGCTCCCGTAACTGCTAGACATGCTTGCTTCTGGATCCCGTTTATTTTGTTCCGTTTTGTCTTCTTGTCCAGTGCAGGCCACCATACGATGGCCACAAATGTCAGGAGCGGTCTTAACGCTTTCGTGTATAAACAATATACTATGTTTGGTTTGAGTCCCCATCTGGGGCCGAATAATTTCCGGTAGACCCAGAGTGTGTTTTGAGCTCCTTGCGCTAGTCTTTCGATGTGATTGTCACAATTTAGTTTGGCGTCAAGCATCACACCTAGATATTTCATTTGTTTTACTAATGTTAGTTCCTCGTTAAAAAGAATGGGTGCCTTGAAAGGCGGTAATTTCCTTTTTCGAGTGAATATAATCAAGTCTGTTTTGTTTGGATTAACAGACAGGTCGTTTTCTCTGCACAATTGTGCGGTCATTTAAACAGCGTTCTGCACAACTTCGCATATGGTGCTGAGGTTTCTTCTACGAACAAGGAGTAAGAGATCGTCCGCTTAGCCCACCACCAAGAGCCCAGCATCGGCGAGGCCCGCCAGGAGCCCATCCAGCAAGAGGTTCCTGAGGACATCCCCGCTGGCGGTTCCCCGTAGGCATGATGAGTGATATGTAGGGGTCGATCCGCTAGGGTATTCTCCCTACAATATCTTTCTACTAGTCTCTCCATAGTCTTCAGTAGGAAGGAGGTGTGACTGATTGGTCTAAAATCTTTGGCGATTTTATGTACGATCTTGCCCAGCTTGGGAATGAACACAACCCAAATCCTTTTCCAGAGGTCCGGAACATATCCCAAGGCTAGGCAGGATCTGAAGATGAGGATTTAATGCATGACAATTTGATCCAATTCTTTTATTAAGTGTGCAGGTTATATACCATCTACTCCTAGTGTTTTGTATGGTTGAAAGGTACTTTCCACTGAGAGAAAATTCCCAATCTTGATGCAAAATGTGTGGAGCTAAAGGTCAGATCTGGGGAATACCGCAGCTTCAAAATCCCTATATCAGCGAACTTCAGCTCCCATCTGTTGCGTTATTCATTCTGGCCCCATAATTTGGTGGTTAAAAAGTTCATAGATCCGGCCCAGACTTTTCGAAAACTGAGGTCTCACGAGGCAAGAACCTAACAGATATTGAATTTAAAGGCTGCGTACCTGCAACACATCCCAACAGCCGAACGCAAAAAAACAAACAGCATTCATCTGATATGACTTTGGCGATCATGCATTATAATATACAAAGTTTACGTAATAAAACGCTAGAAATTGAACATCTCCTCGAATAACATAACAAGATTAAAATTCTTCTGATCTCTGAACACTGGCTGATGGAGGTAGAAGCTCAAACTTGCACCATAAATAATTTCAACCTAATAAGCATCTTTTGCCGCTAAACACATATGTATGGTGGTGTTTGTATCTACATATACAAGTCTCTAACAGGAAAAACTCTGAATTATATCAATAACTTTAGTACTGAGAAGATCTGTGAAATAAATGGCGTGCATATCAAAAAGCTCAACCTAAGAGTAATCGTCAGTTATATATCAAAACGAGGAGTTTCATTTAAAGAATTCCTTGAAATAATTATCATGAGTTCAGAATGGTGCCACAAGTTTCATCCCAGTGATAGAATTGCTTTAGCAGGGGATTTTAACATGGACTTTTCAGCTGACAATATTGAGCCTAAAGAGATGATGAATCTACTAAAGTCTTACAACTTTATTCGCACAATAAATGCACCATATTGAAGACAAGGAAATAGTCAAAGTTGTATCGACAATATATTTTTTAATGATAAATACGAGTATACGAATATTCTGAATACAGTCAGCTTGGACCACGATGCTCAAGTACTATACCTCAAGACAAAGCATGGCGCTATACAACAAATAAAAAAGTTCGGAAATTACACTAACCTAGAAACTTTTTGTACACTTTTGAGGGAGGAAAATTGGCTGAATGTGTATATGAAGCATAATGATGAGATGTCTTACAACAATTTCTTCAAAACTTTCGTTTATTATTGAGGGGGTTTTTCCAATGCAAACACATAAGAAAACAGAGAAGACAAAAAATGATTGGATAACTCATGAAATTAGATCTTTGAAAGAGGAGGTATGACTATGCACTCTCTCTGTAGAAAGTATCCTACAGAAGCCAACAGGTCAGCATATAAAAACTTACAAAAAATCTACTAAGACTTATAAAAGCAAGAAAGGATCATTTTAATAACATAATACAAAATTCTGAAAACAAAAGCAAGACGATTTGACAGATGATAAATTCAGAAACTGGACGATACAGAGTAGAAACGAAAGATCATGGTATAAATATAGACTCATTAAATAAATTCTTTGTTGAGAACGCCAATAATTTAGTTAATAATATTCAGGTGACTAACCCAAATGAAACCTGTGGGCCTACAAAACAGGTTTCAGTCCAGAATTCAATGTTCTTTCATCCAATTACTTCAGCTGATACAGAGGCAATTATCTGTATTTTGAAAAATTCGAAAACGGAGGATATATTTGGCATGAAACTTGGTTACTGAGGAAGTGCGGGCCATTTGTGGCTGAACCACTCTGACATGTTGCCAAGTTGTGTATTGCGGAAGGCGTTTTTCCAAGAATGTTAAAGAGAGACAAAGTGACCCCAATTCTCAAAAAGGGCAATGAAGATGATCCAACCACAGGCAAATATTAATCTTACCAGTATTTTCAAAGGTAATACATAGACAGTTATACACCTTCAATGAGAAACGTAACTTACTTTTCTGTCATCAATATGGCTATAGAAAGAACAGACATACTGTTGATGCCATCATGACACTAACTTCTAACGTATATTAATCTTTTGAAGAGGGGGATCTGTGCTTCAGTTTTGTTTACCGACTTCACTAAGGCCTTTGACTGCATGTCCCATGAAAAATCACTTGATAAACTCTACATTCTCGGAATAAGAGGAACTGCAAACAAACTGATTTGGCAGAACGCAGGTAGTATTTTACCAAGACAGAGTGAGTGAAGAGATGACTATAATGAGAGGTGTACCACAGGGATCGATCTTGGGGTCCCTTCTCTTTTTACTATTTATGAATGATCTTGTAGAGAGCATGACAACTTCAGATCTCTCTACAATAATATACGCAGACGACACGACCTTCACTCATATGGTATCACAGAGGGACCTTCCAGATGGGCTATGACAAAATAATGAGGGACGCACAGGGTTGGTTCAATGAAAACGAACTTATTCTGAATGTACAGAAGACCAAAGTATTGACATATGCCACTAGACCATCATCTGTGGATACGTTAGGTTCCTTGGAGTTGACATTGATTCTGGCTTGACATGGCGTCCCCACTTGGAATCCCTGTGCAATCGTCTTGCAAAATCAGTATATGCTGTTCGAAAGGTTGCATATATGGGTGGACCAAAAGCAGCGCAGACTACCTATTACGCACTTTTCCCTTCCTTAATGTCATATGGTGTCTTGGCATGGGGAGGCGCAGCCCACATTCACCTACAGCGTGTTTTTGTTGTGCAAAAATATGCAGTGAGATGTATAGTGGGTGCTGTCCTTAGAGATCACTGTGCTCCTATTTTCAGAAAACTCAAAATAATGACATTGTTTTCTCTCATAGCTTATGCAAATATGCTGTTCATCAAGAGGAACCAAAATAAGTTTAATAAAATGTCTGACATTCACGATTTCACTACTAGGAATAGAGATTCAATAGTTATACCTAAATTAAAATGGAAGAAGACAACTCCTAAATACATAAGGCTATTCAACCCATTACCTCCACAAGTGAAAGCTCTAGATGAAAAGTCATTCCAGAAATATTGTAAAACTTTGCTCACAGAGAACTGTCTATACACTCTTGAAGGTTTTTATGAATGTAATTTTGTTCTTTAATGTTTTTTGTATTTCGTACTTTTATCTTTATTTTTGTGTTTTGCTTGTGCTTGAAATGACTGACGTGTCTACAAAATGTTATATTTTCAAAGACAAATAAACAATCGTTCAATGGTATTTAACATTGAGGCTTTGTTCCTGTTTGCTTTATCAGCATGTCCATTCGACTTCTGGGTTGCTGTGTTGCCAATGACGAAGCCTGGCAAGTGAACTTCCGTCAGGTATCTCAGTGTTTCATCCATCTATTGTAGCATACTCTACCTCAAACTCCACCCTCAAATTCCATCCTTCTTATTACTGTTAGAAACTTTGTGAGTGAGAACTTAATGAGCCCAAGTGATCAGGGACACACAGGCGAAACCTGTTGCCTCCCAACAATCTGGCAAGGGTTGAACGACATTCCTGCTTCATAAATGACATGCAGTTGTCAAATGCTAATGTCTTCATTGCAGCTTAGCTTTCCGTGATAACTTTTATTAATCTTCTTGTTAATTTTCTCTCAAGAAGGATATCACAGTGATTAATAGCGAATATTTCCGCTTGAAAAACGGTTGTGTTCATTGATTATTGTCCAACCATAAACACCAGCTCCAATTCCTTAGGCAGATTTGAATCTGTCGGTGTATCGATCACCAAGTGAAAGAGAACAAGACCCAGTATCAGTGTGGAAAGAAACTTAGCATAAACCCCTACGAATACCTTATGGTACCGTTTACCAGGAAGAGGATATTTGTTTCTCCCCCGACCCTGGGCGGGGTGTTTATTCCGGTTGTAGAAGAAGTGAAATATCTGGGGATTACCCTGGATAGCAAACACGTGGAATTCGCACCTGGAAAACACATTACACTAGGCTAGACATTCCCTATGGGCATGTCAAAAGACCTGTGGAAAAAAGTGGGGTCTTGTCCCAAAGCAACTCCAATGGCTATAAGTGATGGTGGTTAGACCACGTATTACCTATGGCTGCATTGCTTGGTGGGAGTGCAGTCTTAAGAAGCAATGCCAACTCAAGCTCTCTAAATTACAGCCTGCATGATGATTACAGGAGCCTTTCGCTCTACACCCACTGCGGTCATGGAACTGAAATTGGGCCTTGCCCCTCTTCATCTTGTGATAAGAGGAGTGGCTAGAATGGTTTTCTACAGATTCCATCATCTTTCCCGTAATGAAGCGTATTACTTCGACTTTGTGTCTGGCTCCCTAGAGTCTGAAATTGAGGACAATGAAGTGCTGAGTATGAGGTCGGACATAGCAACACCTAAAACCAACATGGAGAGGCCATGCCAGATCATCATTCCTGATAGACAGGAATGGATCAGCTCCAAGGACCATCTACTTGAGGGTCCCTATTGGCTCAAAAACTGCGAAAGGTGTTGGAGCTGGTGTCTACGGTCGAAGTGCCGCCAAAGAAGGGTCGATCTGTCTTGGTGGGCATGCGACTGTCTTTCAAGTAGAAATATTCGCCATTGACCACTGTGATAACCTCTTGCTTGCAGAGGCATTAGCAAATAGGTCAATAAAAATCATCACCGATAGCCAAGCTCCAATAAAGGCATTGGCATCCGATACCTGTACGTCACTTATGGTGCAGGAATGTCGCTCCACTCTTGCCAAACTGAGAAAACGGAGAAGGCTCCGTCCAACATGGGTTCCTGGCCATTGAGGAAAATGAGAAGGTGGACTCATTGGCCGCTCGATGAACTAACCTGGAGTTTATAGGACCAGAGCCTAAGCTCGGAATTCCCCTGGAAACTGCAAGGATGGAAAACAACCGATGGCTGGACTTGGGGGTACCTGAGCATTGGATGAGCCTCCCAGCTTTCAGACACGCCCGACGTGCCATCAGTGGACCTTCCACTACAAAAGTCAAGGCCTGGCTTAAACTCTCTAGGTTGGAACTGAGAGTTTTAACTGCCATATTAAAGGGCACTGTCAACTCAGGAAACACCTAAATAAATTCGGATTGGTTGAGGATCCTTCATGTAGGCTATGGAAGAAGATATAGAATCAATGGAACATGTTATGTGCGAGTGCTCAGCTGGGGACAGGGTTAGGATGGAAGAACTTGGATCTTGCAAACTGAAGCTGACTGAGCTTATTAAGCTCTCACCCACGAAAATCGTATCCTTTACAAGAAAGATGGAGCTCGTGAATGAAATTTAGGACAGAGTTTGCCACAATAGATCACCCAAAAGATAATATCTATCTATCAGTTCCATGGCTGCAGGAGTAGAGCAAAACATGGTAATGGTTATCATGCAAGGCGCTCTTTTTGCTTTAAAGAGCTTGAGTTGGGATTGATTTTTGAGACTGCACTCCCTATCAGCGATGCTAACATAAGTGATCATGTATAGCCACTGAAGTTGTTTGGGAGCAGGTCCCATTTCTTCTCGCAGGTACTACTTTAGGAAATCCCTAAATTTTTTGTCTCCTCTCAATTGGAATAAACATTATACTCACACCATCCCCATGTGGGTGATATAACCTCCTCAGCCTGTCTAAGACTACATCGTCATCATCTCCATCAACCAAAAAGACTATATATATGACATATAAAAATAACTATTTTAGAAGATACTGTTAATGACAGACATTAACAATTCTTCAACATACTACTATTTAAAAATTAGAAAAATCAAGATATATAGAATGAAATTGTATAGAAATTATTATAATACATATACAAAAGCTGGGCAAGAATAATTTTACACTCATTTGATTTAAGTCATATGCTGCCTCAAGAATGAGATAATAATTTACACTTTAAAACATTCGAGGCACCAAGTATCAACAAAATCTGAAATTTTTGAAACATCCAAACTATTGAAAACCTAAAATGAAAAACCACAGAAAAGGCATTTTTTCTAACAATAATATATGTCCTAACTGTCTTCCTAGAACAAAATTTACTCATACTGTACAATAAGTTATTTTCCAAAAATTACAATGCTCGTACTTCTGTTATGTACTTATGCTCAAATTCTCTTTATAACAAAGAATCTTTTTATACTTTTAAAATGACTTCATCAGAACAAAATGTAGTACAGTTTAAAGAAACATAAATTAAGTTCAAATGTATTAAACTATTCTTTCTATTGTGTCAAATAAATCTAACCTACCCATGGTTTGCTGTGAAATAAATAGAAAAAATTGCATGTGATCTTGAACTATACATATTTTGCTTCGTTTCTCCAGTATGACGATTTCTGCCACCTAATTCTAATATGTGTTTTGCTTCATATAGATTGAACACCCTTTCCATAGATAACCCTTCTATTCTTAAACCTATAAAGATTGCTCATGAAAAATATTAAATAAACTATAGTCCACATACCTTTTACTGGCAAAGGAACTTTCTCTTTTCTCAATAAATCAAAAACTTTCTCGTTATAAATTTCCATGAATGACACGTGTACATCATACTCATATTGATTATTATCAGATGAAAAGAACTCTTCCAATGATCTAGAAATGATTCCAGCACTTTTCTCCTAGAAATTTCATACTGATTGAATATTATTTGATTGAATTTATATCAGTACCTCTGGATTTGTACCCATTGTGTATGTTTTGCCAGTACCAGTTTGACCATAGGCAAAAATTGTACAATTGTATCCCTCTTTAACTCTTTGAACAAGTGGTTTAACACTACCATTATAAATATCCTCTTGCGATGATTCTTCAGTGAAAATTTTATCGAAATTATAGGTCTGTTGTTTGGGTACAACTAGCAGTACCTTAAAAATTAAATTGTAATTTTTGTGAACGATAAAGGGAATATGATTTCAAATATAAGAAACAATTTTTATAATATAGCTATGTTTGAGATCTTACTGGTGGATCTGTGCTTATAAATTCCAATGCACTTTGAAATGATTTCCTTTTAAAAACAGGCTTAATTCTAACATTAACACTGACAAACTCTTCCATAATTATTATGTATAATAACGAATATTGATAAGAGAAAACTTCGCTGCTCGTTCCTCGTAGTTACAATTCAAACCATCAATTCAAACTTTTAATTCAATACCAACACCAACTTTCCGTTGAGGGCACAGAAATGAATGACAATTTGAATTTATAGTGTCGTAATTCTATAACCGCAAATGTAGTGATTGTTCGCAAAGGAAACATTACTGAGTTATTGAATAATGCATCCGCCAAATTTTATGGAACTAGAATCAATGAATGGAAAACTAAAATAAATGTAAGCTCAACAAAATATTAATTCTTTATTTAAAAAAACATATCATTTCCGAACGAAACTGAAAGGTTAAAAATATTTTTCTAGAGGCGGTCAAACATGTTCGAAGGATCAAACACAAGTATGTCACTACAGAATACCAAACGTCGAAATTTAGAAAAAATTTTCTAGTTGTCGCGTGGTTAACTTTAATCAATTTTCTCAAAACATTGCAGTGCTCTTGAACAAAGATGATTTATATACTTGGTCTATGTCTTGATCCAATGGCATAGCTCGGGGTATAGTACATGATCAGTTGGTACACGTGCGCGGGATTTTATGTTTAAATTAAGTAGACTGGACATTGGCTACAGCTGATTTATCTGACTCCGCCTCCTGATTGGTGCTATTTTTAAGTGGTAAATAAGGAAGGGTTGCAACATCATGAATTGTGATAATGTCCAAAAACAAATTATCTAATCCAGTACAAGAATTTAATATCCGGGTTTAATGGTATCGCGGTATGATTTCAATTTAAACCATCAAAATATTTCCCAAAAATTAGAAAGTAAATATCGATACCTATTTCACCTCAGATTATCAAATATATTGAGATTGGATTTTATTTTTTCTTTATTTGAAGTCGAAGTTAGAGATCCATTTCAATAAAGCATATGTGCTGAAAAGCACTATTAAGGAGCATAATAACGTATTCATAACACTAATTAAATTGTTGATGGAAATAGTGAAACTGTATCTATTGTAATATTAAATCACTTATCCTGTTTTCTCATTATGTAATATGGGAAAATTAAAACTAGAAGTACAGAGTAATTCCAATTCCAAGTAAGTATAACTCATTTGTACATAGATACGAAAACTAAAACGAAGTTTTAAGATTTTTAAAAGTACAAAAATTTGACATTGAATGATTTTTATTACAATACAGTGTGTTCTGGGGATATTTGTATTGATATTCTTCTCATAATTTGAAAGATACGCCATTTGAGCTAATATTTATTAATACAATAAATGTTATTCTAAAAGATGGTTTATATGTAAGTAAACGAAAGAGAGAATCAAATAATTAATTGCATTACCAACTAAGTTGTGCCCGCGGCTCCGTACAGCGGCGTGATACTGGCCTTTTTCATTAATATATAGTAGGCAAGAATAATTTGATTTTCCTTCTTTTTCTGCATTTCGCATTTATGATATTAATCTAGATTATTTCATTCATTGTTGATCAATACAAACTTGTCCTCATCCTTAGTGCTGGTTTTTATAAAAACGCTGAAGCACATATTCCTTATTTTATGTCTCCCACTTTGAAACCTACTACTATACTTACCATAGCGATATTAACATTGTACTCAAACGATATGTATATGAACATCAAGGAAAATCAGCTGAACTGATTCATATCTCACCGTACCTAAAACGAGCAAATTCTAATCTAAACGCTTATTTAAACTATTACCTATCAAGTAAACTAAAATAATTGAACTAGCATGCAGAGTAAATAATTCAAAATCGATTTTTATATAAGATAGAATACGTCCTATGTAAACTTGGAGACAACCATATTATAAAAATTACGGTCAGGTTAATGTCTGGTGTTCATGTTATTGAGCAGGTATATAAGATTAGTTTTAAAAACGTGGATGGTATAGGAAAAAATTCTATATAGTTCATAAAAAGTATATATTAATTGGATTTTGGTTTGGGTAACTGGATTGAGACGGGATCGGGTCTCTTTAACCGCTGGTCCATCCGCGGCGTGAGGTCTGCGGGGTTGGCGTTACGCCACTGATTAAGATTTATTGTAATGAATCTCCTCAAACCCTATGTGTGAAATAATAAAAGTAAAATCTCATTTTAATATAATGGAACCATATTTTTAATCAAATGTAGAATTACCTTTTTTCATTTTCTTATTTTGAGTAATATTTTCCAATTAAAGTTTAACAGTTAATCGAAATACCTGGAAAGTGGAAATTAAATAAACACCTCAAAGAAGTGTAGGAACACTTACCAATATCTTTAAAATATGAATTTGATGATTCGAATTTATAGAAATCTTTCGGTTTTTGTTAGGATGTATTGTATATAATGTATTCTCAAGAAAACAAAATAATATTTGACTTCTCCAAAGCACCTATCATAAAAAAAATTGAAAATGACGAAATTTGGTTAAACCCAAAAAAAATCCTGAACTAATATTTTCGAAACGATATGGAAGCACTTATATTTTTCAGTACCCAGAAGGTCCACCTCTGTTATTAATGACACTTTGGCATCGTTGCGGCATGCTCAATATTAAATTGTCTACTACATTTTGGCCTAAGTCATTCCAAGCCCCTTGAACTGCTAATCGAAGCTCCTGTTCATGATGGAAGACGTTTTGACGCAGGAGATTTCTTTTAGGGTGTCCCACACATGCTCGATGGGATTCAGATCTGGGGAGCAGGATGGCCTCGGTAGAAGATCGATATCATTCTCTTCAAGAACGTTCAAGACAACTTTTGCACGATGAGAAGGGACATTATCTTGTTGGAAGAGTGGATTTTGAACCATTGTTTGGAGATACGGTACCACTACAGGTAAAACTATCTCATTTGCGTAAGAATTTCTCGTGAGGTTGTTCTGTATCAAAACGAGGTCAGTTCTTCCACCAAGGCGTATACCTCCCCAAAACATCACTGATCCGCCTCCCTGTCTAACAACTTCACGAGCATGCTGAAGACGGTTTTGCTTTCCAGGTTCCCTCCATATTCGAATTCTTCCCGAAGCGGGATAATAACTAAATCTAGATTCATCACTGAAGAGAACTGTGGCTCACCTCTCTTGATCCCAATTTACGTGTTCTTGGCACCAAGCTGAACGAGCAGCGCGATTTCCATGGGTAAGTTGTGGAACTCTTAAAGGACGTCTGGAGTGGAGATGACCTTCGTGCAGTCGATTTCTCACAGTTTGGTCGGAAATTTATACATTATGAACTCGTGATAGCTCTTGAGCTAATTGAGATGCTGTGGTAGTACGATCTCTTCTGGCTAGTAAAACCAAAAATCGGTCTTGAGCGACTGTAGTAATCCTGAAACGACTCGTATGGCGTTCTTCTACGCTACCTGTTTCATTGAAACGCGACCATAAACGGTTTATGACACTTAGGCTACTTCCCAGAACCCTGGATACTTCCCGTTGTGAGCTCCCAGCTTGGAGCATGCCAACGGCTCGTAACATCTCTTCTCTAGTCAAATGTCGTCTTTCCATGGTGGAATCACAAAACTTGAATCTTTTATTTGTGCTTACAACAGAAACAAAGTGCCAACTAACTGATTTCAAACACTGAATACATGAAATGATTATAAAGCAGCGTCGCATCTGCTGCATTTTTAGTTTTTTATAAAAAAAACTGAAATCTATTGCGGCACTTTACATAATTTGGTGAGAAATTGATGCAGGTGTTCATTTCTTTAAAAAAATCATCCATATTGATCGTTCTGGATACGATATATCGATATTCAGAAGTGTTCCCTAGACTTTTTGGAGGTGTTTACTTGTAGTAGTTTTAAATTCAGTCGCATAAAATTCATAATTTTGTAATCATTTGTCATTCATAATTCAAAAATTGCGCCAGATTAAGGGCGGAGTCAAATGAAAAAATGACCAATATCTTCTTTTTCATTCACATTCACAAGTATAATTGGATTAAAAAATCACACTAGTGGTAACGGAAGCGTTAATTCTAATTTCATCAATAGGCCCGAGGATGAGGAGTGGAACTATAATTTTTTCGATGTTATCGTTTAAATGATATAGACTACTAACTCTGCCCATAAATTTTTATTTAAAACCTTAACTACCGATAACCCTATTTCAAGAAAAAAGGTAACACCATAGACTAAGTATATAAATCATCTACTAGTTTTCAATGTTCGGGGCTGTCACATCAAAGAACAGACACTTTATTCTGTGTGTGAATAGCTCTGTTTGAGCTTTGAGCTTTAAAGTTTCCCGCCAATAATAAAATAACCTTCAAGTTTCTTAATATTTATAAAATTGTTTTTGTCTGAAAGAGATATTTCCGTTTTGATTTATTTAATTATTTTTATGTAGTCTTTTTTCCATCTATAAGATGAATCTGTGTCTATTAGGTTCTCGTTTATTAATTCTCAAGTTGGCACGAATCCATGAATGAATCTTCAAATATACAAAAACTGCTCAGTACCTTCCTAAAACTTGGATTTATTTTCATTTAAAACTAATATTATGGCTTCACATTATCGAATTGATTATATTTGTGAACAGTTGACATCGAATAAATTCACAGAGCGTAAAAAGCTTCAGAAACTTTTCTGAGTGTTCTTCAGAATGTAAAAACAATTGAAGAGCTGAATGAAAATGGTGAAAGATCATGGAATAATATTCTAGTTTCAATCAATAAATATTTAGCAAAGGTAAATATTAAAGACAATTATTTTTACACGAAAATATTTTAATAATATTCTAGGAGGCTGTCAAAGCATTGGAAGATAAAAAGAAGAAAGGCACTCAGGCACTGTTAAATGGGGATATTTTTATGAAACTGTAAAACTGATTGTTAGAGAAGGTATTTATACAAAAATCTATCTTTGCTAATAATCTGAAAAGAATGAAATATGTAATAAATAAAGGCCGCCTTCGGAAAATATTGTTCATGAATTTTCAATGGCTTCTAGATCAATATTAATTGACTTGATGAGATAGAAATGAACAGTTTCTCAACAAAAGATGAGCAGAATATCTTTGTTCAACTTGTTAACTTATTGAAAGTAATGAGTGAATGTTCAAGATAAGGGAATGGTATAGAGAGCCAAAGTACCTTTCAATTTTATGTTATAAAACAAACCGATAAAGTAAAAAATGGGTACTGAGGGTTTTGGGATTTACATAATGATGGAAAGTGTCTTGAGAATAGCAGAGGACTTCACCTGAACGCTATTATAATACTTCGTGAATTATGCCAAAAGAAAAGTTATCTCTCAGATTTGGTCAGCCACAATTGAGAAAATATATGTATTATTTTCAAGTTTATTATTTTCAAGGAACTTGAAAATACCAAAAATAAGATCAAATTTAACAGAAAAACGTTTATGTGTTGCTGAATTAATGATTCATGAGAGGAACCAAGAAGTTTCGAAACAAAATTTTATTAGTTCTAGATTACTGCAAGGAACAAGATCCAGCAGGACTCTCTTCTGTAATGTTGCCACTTTCTTTACGTCACTGCTGCCTCCATAGAACATGATGCCATATCTCATTTTGGATTAAAAGACTGCCTGATATATTACTTTCATTGCGTTCATATCTAGATAATTACTCAATACACGCAGAGAGTAGCAAATGAATCTCAATGTGTTGCAAGTTTCTAGAATGTGTTTCTTCCAGTTGAGTGTTTCGTCGATCTGTACCCCTAAGAACTTCGAAGATTTCTCAAATTCAATGTTGTCAGATCGTAGTTTCAGGTGACTTAGTGTTTCGATATTTGTGTATTCTGACTTGAACAAAGTTGCACAGGTTTTCTCAGAGTTCATGTGTAGCTTATTTCTATGAAACCAACTATCTGCTTCCTCTAGTACTTCATTTGTGTGATTTACTGCCTCTGGAAAGGTTTCACAGCTAAGTAGAATGTTTGTTTCATCTGCATAGTTTACCATTGATGTTTTTGGTTTATCTATAGTGATGCTATTCAGGTCATTAATGAACAGTATAAATAAGATTGGACCTAATATACTTCCCTGAGGAACTCCTAGTTTTATCGGCAGAGCTTTTAAATAAACTTCCTTGTCTTTCCTGGTAACTGACATTTTCTGAGTTCTGGAACTTAGGTAGGAGGTGAACCATTTCTGTACTATTCCTCTAATACCATACTGTTCCATCTTAGCTAGTATGTATTCGTGTTGAAGCGTATCGAAAGCTTTTGATAATTCAAGAAAGAGACCAATGACAATTTCAGATTCTTCTAGAGCTGTAAATATGCTCTTAATAAAATCATATATTGTTGTTTGCGTTGATTTAACCTTTATATTTCCATGTTGTGTCAGTGATAGGATTTTGTTCTCATCAAGAAATTCAAGTAGTTGTTTACAGATCATTAATTCGAAGATTTTTGAGAAGGAAGGCAGGAGACTTATAGGTCTATAATTTACAAAACACTCCACATTGCTTTTCTTGCGAATTGGTTTTACTATTGCCTGCTTAAGTTGTTCAGGAAATATTCTATATTTAAGAGAATTATTGATAATATAAGTGATGGGTTTTGCTATTTCTTTTATGCAGCTCTTAATAATACTCGTTGGAATGCCATCTATACCACAGCTATTTTTATTTTTCAATATTGAATCGATTTCGATAATTTCCTCCTTTAATGGTTGGTGGAAAAGCATGGTACTTATGTTTTACGGGATGTTATGATCGAATTCAACTTCTTTCATGTTTTCAGGATATTCTCTGCTACTGTTGAAAAATATGTGTTGAAAGTCTCTGCTACTTCCTCTGGATTGCCTGGAACTCTAGTATCACCTCTATTTTGAAACCCTTTTATTTCTTTTATAGTGGCCCACAAACTCCTATTATCTGAACTTCGGATCCTGTTTTTGAATGTTTGGCTTTTTTCCATTTTGAGAAGACCATCATATTCTTTTTGGTTTTTATATGTTTCAGTGAAAATAGCAGTTCCTTGCTTGCATTGATGTAGTATATCTAACCGTCTTTTGCATTCACTCGTTTTCTGGCTAGAAGGAAGTCATTTTTTAGTATTTCTTTTTTGGAGTATTCATCTTTGTCAAGGGACATACATTATCAAATTCAGTTTTAAATAATTTCATGAAGAGGTTCCATTGCTGGTCTACGTCACTTGGATCTATTTATTGTTCCAATCTACTTTCCCCAATTTTTCAACGAGTTCCTCTACTCTTTCTTTTTGAATTATTCTTAGATAAATAGGATTCAAAGAATTATTTTCATTTACTAAGTGGAGTTAAATGATTTGGGTTGTGTCATGGTCTGAGATAATTGTTGGTATGATCTTTGCTGTGTAGTCTTCACAATATTGTCGATGCATGAACAGGTTGTGGGTGTAGTTCTTGTAGGTTCCTTTATAATCACATGCATACCAAAAGAGTTGAGCAGCTGATGAAAATATTCAGTTTCATTTTTGTAATCCTTTAATACATCTATGTTGAAGTCTCCGGCAATTACTACTTGTTGGTTTGTCATACTGAGCTCTGGAAGTATCTCTTCTAGGAATAGTAGGAGAGTGTCTGTTTCACCTGGTGGAGAATAAATACACAGTATCAAAATTTTGTTCCCAGCGATTTTAAGTTCTACTGCTGATATTTCAATTTTTCCATTTACTGAACTTTTCATCAAGTCTCCACGTTTGAATGATTTGTTATGACTTCAAACGTAAATGGCACTACCACCATGTTTATTTCTATCACGTCAAAATGAGCTCGCCAATGTAAAGTCCTTGATGCCATAATTTGAGAGCTGTTTTTGTTTTCCAATGTTCTGTTATACAAAGAACATCTATTTCAGTTTCTATAGAGACCTGACTGATTGCAGCTTCCAGTAGGTCTACTGCATTTCCCATAGACTGCACATTTTGATGGAGTATCAATTTAACGGAATGGAAATTCATGCTTGTCAAATGAATCATACGAAAAAAGTGTGCCAACAGAACAAAAAAAGTTATTTCCCTCCTCAAAATACATGAATTTTCAATGATTCAATAAAAACATATTAATTTCTCAGCAGTTCAAGAAACACTCATTCGTATCAATTAAAACTTTCTGAACTCCAGTATCACTTTCATCATCAAAAACTTATGATTTGAGATAGCATATGCCATTTCATCAAAACATATTTAACTGATTATCCGCAAATATTGATGATTCTGAAGAAAATGATGGGTGAAGTAACCATATGTACTGCAATAAACTTAAGACTGTTTATATACACCGTGATAATATGATAATTTTTCAGTATATTTGAGAGTATTGCTTATAAGTATGATTAATGGCTATATTCCTCATTAACATTCCAGTAGGACAGTAGGCAAAGTCTGAGGAATGAAACCTAAACCTGTCAAGGGAATATCACTCCCATAATAAGAAAGTTATAAGACACTACACCTGTCTTGGCAAGTTAGCTACTGTTTTCCTAGCAGAAATATTTGCCATTTTACTAACCTTCTGCTTGCGGAAGGATTAACATAGAAGTCAATACAAATTGTTATTGGTACCAAGCTGCACTGAGGGCATTGGTATTCGACAATAGCACTTTGGTTATGGTGCAAGAATGTCATGCAACAAACTTAGCGTGATATGGGTCTCAGGCCACTTGGTCATAGAGTGCCATGAAAAGGTGGACTTATTGGCGGCCTGGCGAGCTGCCTTGGGGTTCATAGGACTGGAGCCTGAGCTAAGCATAACTTTGGAGACTGCAAGAATGAAGAAAAACAGGTGAATGGCTGAGCGTAATAGAACTTGGCACTCTCAGCTTGCTATTAATGAACCTTTCACTGTAAGAGCCAAGACTTGTCTCAAACTCTCAAGGCTCCAATTTGCAGACGACACTTTTCTGGTGCTCGCCGATCCGGTTTCTCTGGATTTAGTAGTGGACGATGTGCTTGTCGATCTTGATGCTTGGTTTTCTCAAAATGAGTTGAAAATGAACAGTCAAAAGACCAAACTTGTCAGGTTTCCATATGGAAAAGAACACACACCTATATCTCATGGATATAAGACTGCCATGGTTTCATCTAATAGCCTTAAGTTCCTGGGTGTTTCGGTTGACTATCGACTAGATTGGGGTGATCATGTAGACCAACTTGCAAATGATATGGCCAGATATGTGTATGCACTAAGAACTCTGTCGAACTTGTGAATGTTTCCACAGCATTTACCGCATACAATGCATATATTGATAGTAGGCTGAGATACGGGATTGTTATATGAAGGAATTCATCGGATATCTTGAGGCTCCTTTTGTTGCAGAAGAGATGTATTCGTGGGATTCTTAAGCTGAGCAAAACACTATCATGTAGGGGTCACTTTGTGGAAAGATCAGTGCTAACTGTTGTGAGTCTATATGTTTATGAAGCAATTATTTTTATAGTTAATAATAGAGACCTGTTTGTGGAGACTGAGCGTGAACATTAGCATAACACGAGAGCTAAGAAAGATATGAGGCTACCCAGATTAAAGCATACTTACCTTCAGAACAACTTAGTTTATGCTTTGGTGAAAATTAATAATCACATTCCACAGGAGGCATGAGGGTGGCCACAAAATAAATTGAGAAGAAGATTAAATACTTACCTTAAGAAGACACCATACTACACTCTCCAGGAGTATTTTGAGGACAATATTTGTCTCAACTGATTTTGTCTCTTATTGTTAGGTCTTTATTCTGTTTACACTGTTTGTTTCTATGTATTTATGTTTATGATGACGTGTTCTACAACAGTTTATGTTTATATGGAACAAATAAATGGATTGATTGATTGATTGACATCTGAGTTTGAATTATCAAATTAACGGGGATGTGTCGTCGCAGAAGTCATCTATATTAGTTAAAATAGATCAAATCTCACTCATGCAGCTTATACGAGAATCAATGGCACACATGTGTGGGGACAGGATAAAGCTTGAGGAACTTTGATCTCATAAACTGGAACTAAAGGAGCTCATTAAGTTCTCATTCACTAAGCTTCACTTTTTTAAGAAGAAAGGATTCTCTGGATGAAATCTAAAATAGATTGTATTTCAACAGACTACTGGGTTGTAGTAGTGCGGCTGCCACTTAGTCCTCACTACCAACAAAATCTACCTATCTATAATAAGATGAACCGTCGTTTGGTTTGATCGATTAATCAGCTTTAAGGCACTAAATCTTTAACACGCAATAATTATGGACAGACAACAGTGTCGCGGATATTGAGTCAATAGGTAACATAGCTATACTTGCGATATCTCGAATTAAGATCAAAGTGGTAAAGACTATATCCCAGGAATGTCAAAAAGCACACATGTTAGTTAGGTCGTTCTCACTAACAACAATTCTATTTGTTGGGTGAAGGGATATGATCAGGGAAATAGCAATATCAAAGTGGAATAGGTAAATCGGCGACTAGGCTTACAGCATTCTGGTCTGCCATCAAGACAATCGAGAGCACAAATGCCCAAACAAATGTTCAAAACCCTATGTCAGAGCTGCAAAAATCGTAGCGAAATATGCGTCAATGTCTAGGCTCAAACTATGACAGATGACAGGCATACTAAGAGGACATTGTCCATTTAGGAACTCCTCCATTTTATAAGAAAACGTGACACACTTCTCTGCAGGGGATGCAAGCTGGAGCAGGTTTCAATCTAAATGCCCAATCATCATCTTTATCAGGGTATATACACTTGGAAGTGGCCACTCTGGGTATCTACAAAAAGGCTCAATAGGCGACATTTTCACATTGTTCGAAGAATTGGCATGGCTGAAAGACTATCAGCTGCTTGCAGGAAAGGAAAGAGGCACAAAGGTATATAGACCTAAGTGCAAACTAGTTATATGCAAATATTAATATATTATTATTTTTTATTGATTAATAATACTAATTGTTATTTGCGAATGAGTTCATTTCATTTATATCTGAATTTTCTTACTGTGTGACTTTTGAATTAGCCCATTCAATCCCACTATTCTGTTCAAGGAAAAAATTATAATGTTCAGACAATTCTGAAATGTATATCAAACTGTTTGGAAGATGAGGGATTGGGTCAATATTGCATTATCCAATATCTGAATACTCTGAAAACCATTATGTTACCCAATGAATATATTCGCTGCCATATAGATGCTTGTAATTGGGATGGTAATTAAAAAAATAATAAAAATTCCTTCCTATTAATTGTTTCCAATTTCAGTGATGTTCAAAAGGATAAAAAGTAGATTCAGAGATGAAATCGATCTTCATCGAAAAGATGCAAAGGACATTTTGGAAACTATTGTTCAGTATTTAAAATATGGTCCTCTACATGGTTTCTCGCCTGAAATTTTGAGAGGACAGTTCGATTTTATTTCGAAACTTTGTAAAGAAATCTCTGTGAATTTTTCTAGACCTATACAATCAGCAGTTATTGAAATTGCTTACTACCTGTGTTACCACGTAAGTTATATTTTCACAAATATAGAATAAGATAGCAATTTTCGTAAATGTGTTAGAACTCATCAAAATAATGTTATTACTGCATCAAAAATTTTTGCCTATAAATCACCAGTGCTGAAATATTCACACCGAAGTTGAAGAAAAAATTATTTCCAATAGATAAAATATGTTTCGTTCAACGAATTTTTATGAAATTTTGAAATTATATTATTATAGATTATATTTTCTATTTCTTTCCACAATAAAGATATCTTTGTTAGGTGTCGAAAAATAGAACCAGTAACAAGTCAAGTAGAATCAAGAGTATAAGAAGGCGCGAAATTCTGAAATAACATCGAACTTAAATGCGGACTGATAATATTCAATCATTCAGAAAACGCAAGCAAAAATTGATTATAGGTAAAAAGTGTTACATGAAGTTGCGGCATTATTTCAATAAGGTCTATCAGATTCGGGGCGATTGCTATCTTTTTTAGGAACATGCGGAGCATATATATTTTACAAAATTAAAATCTGAATATTCTGAAACCCATCCCCCGAACAAATTGAATCAGTAGCTTAAACTACAAGTAGATATACAGTGTAAACAGTGCAAAATTTTAAGCTTCAATGATAAAAATTATTCAAAGTGCATTTGATACATCATTAAATTAAACGAACCTTCATCTAACTTGGTTTTTAAAATGAAAATAATATTTTATTTTTAGACAGCCAAAGATAACAGAATGTCGTGTTGCAAACTTGGCGAGGAAACATTTTCGTTTTTAATTAGCCTTTATGAAATTCAAAATCCCCGGGATGATGGAATGAAGGTATGTTTACTAATATTTCATTTATGTGTAATGTAAAAAATTTTCGACTCGTAATTTTATTTCAGATCCAGTTACTAAAATATTTTTTGATGCAACTCGTTATGCATAATCCAAGGGGCGTCTCTGAAGGTCATCCTGGAGCGTATGCTTACTGCTGGAAAACATGGAATAATTGCTTGAAGTCTATCCATGAAAAATGTTATGAAGATATTTCTCACAGTCAAAAACTATACCCACATTACAATAATGAAGTTCTATTTCTAGTTGACAAAGGTATAAAATTCTTGCAAGAGGATTTTGCTAGATTGTTTGCAGAAGTTATAAAACAGGTGAGTGTTGATATTTAATTATCTGAATTGTTCAACTTGGTTTCTGATTATTTGAATTTTGAAATACTTCACTGTACAGAACTTGGATCTGAAGATAATCTTTTCGAATCAGAAAAAAATTTAACACTTCAAAACCATAGTGACCAATAAGCAAAAAAACTAAATCTTCTCCCACTTGACCTGTCTGTATACTATCAAAATGTGGGTGGTTTAAGAACAAAACTAAAAGATCTTTCAGCCTCACTTGCGAGCTCTACCTATGATATTTTGATTCTGGTTGAGAGTTGGTTGTGTAATGACATTTTTGATTTCGAATTTTGTCCCTCTACATATAGTGCCTTTAGATTGTACAGAGACACGACTACAAGCTCTAAAAAGAGGGGAGGTGGAGTGGTAATTCTTGTGCGTTGCTCATTTAAGGTGGAAGTCATTGAGCACTCTCATCTTGATGTTGAACATTTATTTTTGTTAGTGTCAAGTGGTGATAGCAAATGCTTAGTTGGTAGGTTCTACTTGCCACCGAATTCTAGTGAGGATAAATATGCCTCAAATGCCTTGGCTATTGAGGAAATATCTCTTTTTCATCGCGACGTGCCTATGTACATCTCTCTCTACTTTGCTAATCTATCCCAAGTGAGTAGAGTGACCTACTCTCGCGATGTTCTGTTGGACCTTGTTTATTCCCATGATGACTCTCTTAGTGTTGCACCCGATTTCGGGCTATTTCAGAATAACAGTGCTCATCATACCGCGATCCATTTTGATATTCCTCAGCCGACAGCACGGAGTTTAGATTTTTCTCAGCAAGAAGATAAGTTTGATTTTCACAAGGGAGATCACAGGGGGCTTACTGAATTTTTTGTCCTATTGTGAATGGAACTTTGATGACAGGGATATCGAGGTGTCGGTGTCAAAATTTTACGATAATGTTTATGACGGCCTTAAGTATATATTAATGAATGTTGGTTCCTCCATGAATTTGCTAATACCATCCACGCGTCGTCCATCAGATTGGACCAGATGGGATCCCCTGTTGCATTTTGAAACAGTGTTTTAGTGTCTTGGCTGAGTCTATTAGTAGACTCTTCAATACATCTCTCAATATGGGACAGTTTCCGTCAGTTTGGAAGCAAAGCTTTATCGTCCCCATTTTCAAATCAGATGAGAAATTACAGAGGAGTCGCTATACAATCAACCATTCCTAAACTACTGGATAGCTAGGTGTGTAGTTCTTTGTACTGGAAATGCAGTGAAACATTAATAAGCGAATAGCATGGTTTTAGAAGGGGACGTTGCACTATCACAAACTTGATTTTATACATTGAGGATATTATGGATTCGTTAGAACAAGGCTTTCAGTTGGCTTCAGTGTATATAGATTTTTCGAAAGCGTTCGATCGGGTCAACCTTAATCTATTGATTGCTAAATTAGAAGCATTTGGGATTTCAGGGGCTCTTCTGGCATGGTTGAGAAGTTTTTTGTACGGAAGGTCACTCATTGTGAAATACAAACAATTTTTATCAAGGGAGTTTTGCGCAATGTCTGATGTCCCCCAGAGTTCTCACCTTGGTCCTATTCTTTTTAATATATTTATTAATGATGTCAAGTCCATTTTTTCTACAAAGTTTATGAAGTTTATGATATTGAGATCAAGCAGATGTGGCAACTCGATTAAATAGATATCGTTCCTGTCATTATTTCTTCGACTGGGTTAATACCCAATACTTTGGATGTTAGCCTTAAGAAATTAGAATTGCATAAGAATACCTATATAGAAATGCAAAAAGCTGTAATTCTTAATACAAGTTGGATAGTAAAAAAATTTATATCAAGTGTATTGTAATCGAGCCTATTCCCTTTGATTGCTGAATCTGGGAAAGGTAAATTATATCCGGCTAACAGCTGAGATAGTGCACAAGTCCACGACAATAATATTATGCAAATTTCTTAATTTGTGAACACGCATCACGGATTCCCATTTATTCTGCTAATTTTCTAACCGAAATATGAGGGCGATTGCTTATATACGCCAGTTCAATTTCCATATTCGAATTTCAGGGAGTTAACCATTTTCAATTTTGCTTGTATACGAGAAAAAAATAAAAAATGAACAGCAAGTCAACGCACTCGTTAGCGAAATATTTAAAAGGTATTTAAGATTTAAATTCAGAGAAAATGTTACTTGACAATTCTGATTAAGCCATATCAATATTCGTACTTCTCCATTTGGTTTTTATAGTGAATTTCAACCATTGAGGTACTGAGTTAGAAATTATTCAGTATCCAAAAAAGATTCTAGCTCATTGAAGTTCAATAATGTTAGAAGTGAGTGTCCCATTCCATCATTTTAAAATGCAAATTTGTCACAATATGAAAATAAGTTTTTAATTTAAGAAAAAGAATTCATCATCTTAATCACCAAGACTAGAAGAGGTTAATTAAATTTTTGTAAAATAAATTCCTAGTTTTATTTAATTTATTCATGTTACTTTTCATGGCATTCAATGCAGAAAACTAGCCGCTACCCAGCGGGTCGCTGAAATAATTGTGGGAAAATTGTTTGAAAATATGAAGATATATCTCATTCTATTACGAATGATTGAAAGAATGGTAATTATTTTCTTGGCGATAATGAATCAATTCATTGAAATTAAATAATATAATAATAATAAATAATAAATTTTATTTTTATTGCGCACTGCGCAAATGGCCATCGACCTTGGGTCCTTCAGCCTATTAAATAATATAAAAAGACGAAAAATCAATGATATTTGAATGTTTTGTCTTTATTATTCAAGTACTTTAGAACAGACAATATTTTCAGTTTTTTGATATCTGCAGAATGTGAACCTTGAGATTCTGATGCATGCAAATGTGGAATTCTTAAATGATTTCATTCATTGTTTGCTTGTCGTTCCTCGTTTATTCAAGAAGCTGGAAGTCGTTTATTTCTTCATATCATTTTTTATTTGGGATAAACACCAAATAAAATGGGGTGCGATCAGAATAATGGCAATATTATGTGTCGATGACAATTCAATGAAGAAATGAGCAGTATTAAAAGTTAGACACAAAACAGCGCTTGTCTATCTTTTTCTGTCTCCACCAACCCTCTTTCAAATATTGCCGGTACAACATTCGCGCCACCTATTAAGTTAATACAATTGTATTATAACCCTCCTGTAATTATGGTATGTCCGTGAATAAGATACGAAAAACCATATATTACATTTTTAAAGACAATTTTTGAAACGGTATCCAAATATCTGACTCCTTTCAAATTGACAGATTACATTCTATCAAATTATTAGAAATGGAAGAATTATTTACTCCAAACTTCTATGAATTGCTCAAAAATGTCTATATTTAGTGGTGTAGTAATTTTTTATCAGTTGCCTTTGTTTTCTTTCATAATTTCTTTAGAATTCAATAATTTTGCTGTTAGAATTCTCAAATCTCTCTCAGTTAAAAATTTATAATTTGCTCGATGCATTCTGCTGGTAAGAAATTCAGGATATTACTTAAGAAGTTGAAACATCGTTGCCGAATTTCTCTTCTTTCCATACTTTTTCTAAATTGATAATTTAGTAAGCTTTTATAAATCGGAAATTGAGTTTCCAAGTTTTGGAGTTCCAAAGCAATTTTAACATTTTCATTATTTACCATTCTCATTAAAAGAAAGGTAGGTTTTGTTAATATATAGTAATATGATATGCTACTGTTTTTGATATTACAATTTTGTATATATTTAATTTCCTCCTCACACTTTTCTTTGAAGTCATTTTTTCTGTATTATTTTCGATAGTTTTCATTATTTCACTTCTTATAAACCGATTCATTTTTATTCTAAGCACTATGTGAGAAATGATGAGTGGCACAATAGTTAGTGATTGATTCAAAATAGCTACATCCAATGGTGTCTCTTCGTATCTGTTCAATATATTTACATCAGCCTCTGAATCTAATAAGGCTTCAATAATATTTCTGTTTCCCATTCTACAAGCAACATGAACAGCTGTTTCATTGTCATTGTTAGCAATATCAGTTTTAGCTCCATACTTTAAGAGAATTTCTACTATTTCCTCATGGTTTTCTTCTGTTGCGATATAGAGAGCAGTTTTTCCATTCATGTCTGGAAGATTTATATCTGAGCCGCTCATCAATAATAGTTTTGTTATTTCTCTATGATCATTTCTAACAGCTATATGTAGAGAAGTTTCATTGTATAAATTGGACATATTGATATTTGCACCTTGTTGTAGAAGTATCATTACAATATTTCTATTTCCTGCCCTACATGATTTATGGATTATTGTTTCACAATTTTCATCTTTAGAAGAAATATTTGCTCCATTTTTCAACAGAATTTCAATTATTTCAAGAAACTCCTTTCTAACAGCTATCGAAAGAGCAGTATCTCCATCTGAATTAGGGCAATTTACATCTACACCTTGATCTAATAGACTTTGTATACTTTCTTTCTGATTTGCATGAACAGCCATATGTAACTTGAAAATGGTATTTGATTTAGCAGTATGTTTGTCAACACATTCGTCTTCTATCATTTCTATTATTCTAAACATTAATGACTTATAAATAATCATTTGGTAGTGAAAAGGTCCATTAAAACATGCATGGTTTCGATTATTGTCTTGTGTCATTTTCTCTGAAATACATTTCATTCCACGCGTTGTATTACTTATGTTTATTTATTCATCTTTTAAATGTAGGTTAGAATTCAATGACATTTTGTAGTGTCAGTTCTTTTTCTTTCCTATGCAATAACCACGTTCCTTTTACTTGGCATGGTAATTGATCTCATAAATAAATATTGAATCATTGTAGGCCATTCTTTTTAATACACTGCCCCAAGAAATTAACGCACAAAATCGAAAAATCAAATTTATTCTGTCCCGAATCTCATTCACGGTAGCAGACTGGTTTTGCTGGCTTCTTAATCTTGTATTGCGAATGTCTCAGACATATTCGACGGGATTGAGATTTGGACTTCGTGCAGGCCACTCCAATGAAATGATTTCGTGACCTTGAAGATATCTAACCTAACCTAACGATATGAGCTTGGTGGGGTTTGTCGTTATCATGCATAAACAAAAAGACCTGATCTTCTAAAATGTATGTAATGTACCTCTGAGCATTTAGGATTCAATTATGTACGATGACCAGAGGAGTGCGGGTGTTCAAAGAAATTTCTCCCCATCCCTCTCCGTCAAAACCATAGGTAGTTAAAAAGTTGCATTGGGAATATTTCTTATTTTGACAATAGAGAACGTTGGTCGCAATGAAAAAGACAAAATCTCGACTCATCTGTAAACAAAACTCTCCCAGTTAATTTCTCACCAATTGACATGTTCCCTGGCAAAATTCAATCCGATTCTTCAATGTCCTGCGGTTAGAGCTGGGAAGCGAAGTGCGACGCAAGGCCTCAAACAAAATTCCCTGACACGTTGTCGTATCGTTTCAGTGCTAATTTGCACTCCATTATGCTTTAGAAGTTGGATTTGATGTGCCTAGCATTAGCTAATCGTTGTCCTAACGAGAAAATACTTATATGACTATCATGGATTGCCGTTGTTGCTGTACCTGCGGGTCATTATGGAAACAGTTGAATGGGACACCCCAAGCCTTTGGCCTATTATTGTATAAGTCAAACTTCGCAATGTAATTTTACCGAAAATTCAAACTTTGAAGAAGAACGTTACTCGCAAAAATGGATGAACAACTGCTGTTATCAATATATGGTGGTTTATTGCCAAATTTCAACTAATTCTTTTCATTTCATTTCTCATGAGAGGAACATGTGTGCCAAAAAGAACATCTAAAACATGTAATTTTGTTGGCATATGTCCGTTCATATCCGGAAAAAATCGCGTTAATAATTAGTTGCCTACCGAAGAAGAATTTTAATATCGTACGTTCATTTTTTGGCGCATTGTATATACAAATGAAAATTAACTGAATCAATTACCTCTTACCTCATATAAAAAAGAATTGGACGGACATTTCAAAGTATCATTCTAATTCATGAATGGAAATAAACTACATATATAAAAGTGTATCAAATCTTCGTTAACTAATATATCTCGCTGTCAACGACTATATATTATCGATCAGCGAGCCAAATAGAGTCGGATGCGGTTAGTAATTGGGTGGACGACTGCTTGGCTGCTGTGCATGTAATCGGAGTTTTGATATTTGCAAAATACATTATTTCCCCAAATCTTGCGATTTTCAAATAAAATTTACCTAATTATATATTGAACCCTGCTACTTGTATTTATGTAAGTAGCATTCTAAAAATTTGAAATATAGAACTACCTGAAGCGTTAGTTGAGGTGACGAAATAAAATTTACTTCTGGATGGTAAAAGTTGAAATATTCCCATGAAAATCTTCCTCGCCCTTCCTTGCATGAATTTGTCCAAATAAATGAATTTAAATTAAATCTTTAATTACAATCACTTCCAATAATTTACATTACGAAGCACCAATGTTTTTCCTATTATCCTCATTGCATTTCGATATCTTGAAATAATTTAAAACTTATTTATCTTTCAAGATGGATGTCAAATACAGAAAAGATGAAAATAGATCATTTCAAGAAGAAAATAAACGAATTAAATTAATTTCACCAGTTGCAGAACTTATAGATAAAATTGAAGAGACTCAACAATGGCCTTGGTGAGTTCTGAATAAAATAATATCTGAAAGTGTACATTTTTCAATGCTTCGTACATGATATGTTATTCTTTCAGTCCAAATTAATCTGGAGTTCTTAATTCTTCTTGTAACATTCGATTTGTTTCAAACTCTAATTTAACTATTTGTTTTAATCTGAATGCTTAAGATATATCAATAAAACACTCACATTAAATTTAAGTCGTCACATTTCATTTCGACTATTGAAAATTATTCATTTTGAAAAATTGTGAATTTCTTGTGTTTTTATTTGTCATGTAATTTTTTGAACTTCTTTACTTTTGCAGGATAAATGAGATGTGTACATTAATTGATTTATATCCGAATGTATTGAATGAAAACTGTTTTATACAGCTATTGCAAATATTGTCGAAACTCCAAGTAGACTGCAAAGATAATACTGTTGCACATCACATATATTGTTGTTTATGTTTACTCAAAGATATACAGCCATCACTTCAACTCGACAATAAAGCAGAAGTGAAAAATACTTGGATTGTGATACGTGATACAACTTTAAGGTTTGTTTTCTGCTTTCACTAACTATCAATAGTTACTGAATTCTATAGATATAGTAATTTCTTTTTTAAAAATATTGAAATACTCCCGAACTCGCCTCTAAAGAAACTGGGGTTATCATCATTATCAGGATGTTTTCAAACCTTCGAAATCTATTTTAACTCAATTCGATGCTAACTTATTGATGTAAATCTCGATTATATTTTTCTATTCACAAAAATGAATATTCATATAGAGGTTGATGTGATGTAACAAAACCTTATTTAATATTATTTTTCTTTTTAGGTATTAATTATTAAATATAATCGAAAAATTGGTACGAATGATATTACTTCAATAATCTATTAGAATGGTCAGATTTATTCTCAAGCACCCCATTTAATCAGTATTT
The DNA here is from genome assembly GCA_013387265.2 of Cryptolaemus montrouzieri. Taxonomy (NCBI): domain Eukaryota; kingdom Metazoa; phylum Arthropoda; class Insecta; order Coleoptera; family Coccinellidae; genus Cryptolaemus; species Cryptolaemus montrouzieri. Next base: position 38,420,748 of record JABFTP020000103.1, read on the forward strand.
TTTCGATAATTTAGATATCAGATATGTTTTATGTTATTTGTGATAACTAGTGATTGTGTAAGAGGATTGTCCTAAAAGTATCAGATATACTTCCATATTTTTTCTCCGGTATTATGGTACGTCGTCTTGATCGTGGCATCCTTCATAGTAGTCCTCATAGAATTTAACAAAACGCCATTTCCAGTTCTACAAGCAGTCCTAGCACTCACTTTTCGCATTATCCTTCAAAGCACTCGTCGCATTCGTTTCAATCGTTTGTTTGAGATCAATCTGCCTCTAAGTAGCGCTTCCTTTTTGAAACAGCCAAAAGTCGCAGACGGAGTTATGTCAGGACTGTAGGTAGGTAAACGTAGCTGAGGCCTTCTCTGTTAAAATTGCTACATGAGACACATACGTCGCGCTTCTTCTGCATCACTCAATATTTTCAGCACTTCCATTGTCAGATTTCAGAATCATACTCATGATGTACAAGACCATCACAATAAAAATTCGAGCCGTGGCTCGAATAAAGACGAATTTTTGATAAGAATCATAACCCATTACGATTCACCACTTATCTCTATGAACATATTTTCAGCATTTCGAAGTTTTCCTGAGCGATTTCAATGTGGCAGTTTTTCTACACACCTGTAAAAGTTTTTTAATCAATTTCGCACTCACTCGAGTCATCTGCAAATTTTGAATTGAAATCCTGCAGATACTATTTTGTGATAATCCCAGATCACATTCTAATTATCTTCTATTTTTGGCATCGAGGGTTGGTCACAACTTAGTTCGCTGTCAACATATGCGCCACATTTGAACTGTTTACACTATCCTTTGATTTGTATTTTGCCCATACCCCCGCTTCTGTATACTGCCTTTGTCATTTCTATAGTTTCCACACAACTCTTTTCGTGTTTAAAACGAAATTTAACAAAAATTCGTTTTATCATTCTTCATAAAAAGTAAATACGACGAACGAAAAGACAACACTTAATAATCATACACCATTTTCCCATGGGCCTTAGTGAAAACAAATACATGTAAACGATGATTTCTACTAAAATATATTATTAAATGCTCGACGCGTTTCGATACACAGTATCTTCATCAAGAGCGAATGAATACTATAAATATATCTTACTAACAAATTTTTATATATAATAAAAAGGCAATCCACTCAGAGCTATCCGTACTTGAACTAATGTTTAGGAAATAAATTTAATAAGGGTGAGTTATTTATGTCTACCTGATCATTAAGAATTTCCGGTGAATACCTAAATCTGTTAATTTCAAGTGCTTCCAGAAGGTTGAGTTTTATACCTCTATTCTCAGAATGTAGGATTTTAAATTCTGAATTGAAGAGTGACCATTTTCCCTAAGATGATTTTAATCGGTTTTTCCATTGATGAAACTACGTTTATGTTCAGAGATTCTAACATTAAAATTTCTTTCTTTTCTACCTATATAAAAACAATTGCAATCTGCACAATCCAATCTATAAACACCTGATTTATTTTCTTTATTAATTGGAGATTTATAATTCCTAATAAATTAACCTAAATTTGTTGATGTTTTGAACGCTATATTTAAATTTGAATTTTTAAGAAGGATTTCACATTATTGCTAATATTGCCTATATATGTTAAACTATTGAATTTCTTGATTTGGTTTTCACCAATTGGATATATATGTTGTAAAGCTAAATTTTGTTTTTTCTTATGTTATATGCTGCTAACTAAATTTGCATCATAACCATTATTTATTGCGATCTGTTTAATCAAATTCAATTCTTTGAAATAATTATCATTAGACATCGGTGTGTTCAAGAGTCTATGTATATAGCTGTTAAATGCTGCAACTTTATGTTGGTAAGGATGTGCCGATGTATAATGAATTGTGATATCTGTATGAGAAGGCTTATGATAACTTGAAAACTGGTGTTTATTATTTGATTTTTTTATTGTTAGGTCTAGGAAATTGATCGAATTGTTCTGTTCTATTTCAGAAGTGAATTTTATTTTTGGGTGCAAGTTGTTGATGAAATTTTCGAATGCAGTGAACTGTCTGTTTGTTCCTGTGAAACACACAATAATGTCATCGACATATCGATACCAATATAGGAAATGTTTCCTAAGCGGGTGTTTATGAATAGTTTTTTCTATGTTATCCATGAAGATTTCTGCTAAAAGGGGGCTAAAGGGGTTTCCCATTATAAGTCCCTCATCACTTTTATAAAAACAATTGTTAAATAAAAAATAATTTTGTGATATGCAAACATCTAATAAATCCATAATGTATTTGATTCGTGGATTCGTTATATTTTGTGTTAACAAATTATTGATTATATTATAGGATCTTTCGTGGAATACTTGGGAACAAATTCTTGACATCAAAAGAGACTACGTTTTATTACTTGGAATGACAATATTTTCTATTTTCCTTATCAAATCATTTGAATTACAAATAGAAAAAGACGGTTTAAAATTACAACATTTTTCCAGAATATGTATAAAATTTGGAAATCTTGAATGCTGGGGCATGTGTGAATGATACCACTGGTCTTATTGGATAACCATTTTTGTGCAATTTAACTAAAGTATTCACCGGAAATTCTTAATGATCAGGTAGACATAAATAACTCACCCTTATTAAATTTATTTCCTAAACATTAGTTCAAGTACGGATAGCTCTGAGTGGATTGCCTCTTTAGTATATATAAAAATTTGTTAGTAAGATATATTTGTAGGTTTCATTCGCTCTTGATAAAGATGCTGTGTCTCGAAACGCGTCGAGCATTTAAAATATATTTTAGTAGAAATCATCGTTCACTTGTATTTGTGAAAATGGATTTCTATCACGTAAAAGCTTCGTCAATTGAACTTAGTGAAAACATTTCCTTGTTACGTCCATGCCCCACAAAGGTCGCTCGAGCGCTCAGACGCGGAAGGTAGATAAAATGTTTTTGAGACGTACCAAAAGATTGAGGGTAGGTTGGATACTTTGGGACGATTCTCATACAATTTGATATACTCTTTGAAACATATATTAGTGTAATACTTTATACAATATATGTTTTTTTATGTTCCAGGTCATTTGGACTCAATCAAAATGATCCAAAGTTGCATTTCCTTCTTCAAAAATTGATACATACTGATAATATAATTCCAGAACCACTTCTTCGTACTTACACATCTGAAGTTTTAGATGTTACAGAAAGCAATTTGAAAACATTAAATAGCACTTTTAGTTGCTTAAATTGTACTCAAAATGAGAACCAAAGTCATACATTGATAAAATGGATTCTTAGCAAAAATAGTAGTGATAATTATAATTATTTTACCAAATGCATCACAGCTAAAATTCTCGTCAGTCTCATTGTCAAAAGATGGCCTATTTTTGATGAAGTAGCTGATGTAGGATCTAGCATTATTGAAAAAGAAAGGCTGTTTGATGATATTGGTGATATTTATTTAAAAACAGCTTTTGAAAATTCTATGATACCTGAGTCACAAAAAGAAAACTGCAGTATCAAAAATAATGAACCAAAGAAAAGAAAAATTATACTCAATGATTCTGCCAACACTGTCTTGATGAGCTCTCTGCAAAATCTTTTGGACAACATGCAAGGATTAAAAAATGAATCTAAAAAAATTCTATTCTTCATCAATGTTCTGGCTCTTATAAAAAATGTTATCAGCTATTCACTTAATTTTGAGATCCTCAGTGAAGATGAGATGAATGAAAATATTTTGTTCAATATGATAACTCCAATTTTTAATAATGTGAATACAATTTTAACAAATTGTTTCAAACTTAAACATCTTGATGATCTGAAAATCGCCTCTCTGAATGATTGCGTTGTTTGCTTTTACGAAATGATGTCAACGTTCCTGAACCCATTTTTTGATAGGAAATTCAGGAAAATAATACCAACTGATTTATTGAAAACATTAATTTCTTTTCTTCACACTGAAACAAGAGGTAGGTAGAAATACAATTGGTTAAACTTTACCTTTCAATATTGTCATTGTAGAGAATAAGATCGATTTCAAGGATCTACGTTTACCACTCCAAAATTTCAGAATAATGGTTATTAAAAGTTTAGTTTATTATTCATGTGGAATGAGAACATTTTCATCTCCTACTGAGAAATTTATGTTTAATGCATTAGCTGAGTTCGACTATAACATCCACGAACATTCAAGTTGTGATTTGGTGAGCATTATCTTTATATGGTTCATAATTTTAATATCTTTATTATAATTTGACTATATATGTAGCCTATTCTAATCTTATGAGTAGTTGATTGGTTAATTATATTCACATAAGTAGACTATTAAAGGAAAAATCAATTCTTTTAGACTATGGCGTTTTTGAGAAGTATTAGGGAATGCAAACTTGATATGTTGGATGTATCGAGTATTAAACTGATTCTCGCCCTTTTGAGAAAACTGTGTGAGGCTCGATATGAGTATTATTCTTCTGCTACTGAAATACTTCAATTCATACATGGTAAGTTCCAGTAAGATGCTTTGATGTAAAAAAAGGAAGGAATATTTGCAAATCTCACAGCATTAAGTATCCATGCAAAATAATTTGTGTAACTTTTCTGTTCATAATCTCTAATTTCGCTCATTATTTGAACATATATGTGTTGGTGCTCAATGAAATTAAATAACGTTATCGTTTCTTCTTCATATTCTTATTAAATTCAATATACTATTCATACTTATTATTTATAGTTTGGATATGAACTAAAACTAAACTTAAAAACTCTAATCTACACATCGCTTATCATTCGGTGATATACACTTATCAAAATTAATTTTTGGCACAATTTCGAGTTAATTTTCTAGATTTTGATTTTTTTCTTTTAATTGTAACTTACTTTTCGGAAGAAACTTTGTGAGATAAATAATTTTTATTTCAATTTAAATTTTAGGCATATACAGAGTGCACCAGTTTCTATATGCATCTATAGATGCATCTTTTCTGACCATTTCGTTATTCACATCAGGCTTAATCTCTAGCCTAGGACATGATTAGGTGGAATAGGTTTGCACAATTTCTATTCATTGCTCACCAACACTGCTACCACTGATTTGCACTCGACTATACGATTTTGGCAGGTAATACTACATCTTCAAAAGTGGCATCAATTTCAGATATACGTCGTTTCCGTTACTATTAAGATTTATTATAATAACAACTTCCATTACAGCTTTGTGTCGCAAAGACTTCCTGCATTAATGGGCAATCAATGCCTTTTTTTCTTGAGAGGCAACCCAAATCCGTCGCGATATATACCGTAGCTTTCGCTTCATCAATTAAATTGCTGGAATATTTTTTAAATTCCACAGTAAGATGTTCTCTAACCGCAATATTCTGCCGAGTAGTCAGTCGATTTTCTCCATAAGTTATTTCGAAGAAATTCCTAATAACTTTTCAGACGAGGTTGTTCATTTCAAGTGTAAATTGACCCAACAAAAGCAGAATTTTGTTCATTTCAATTGCATGCATTTTTCTTGAATATACCCAAGATTTTGTAACAGTAAATAAGTTGACTGTAAAAAGATTATCTACTATTTTTTCTTAATCGGCTATCTATATGTACGAAAGTATACTGTCGTTTTGAAATCACTCTGAATAAAGTCTTCTAGCACAAAAGCATTACTAGATGCTGGTTCTAATATTAAATTGGAAATTTCTTATAAAGTTTATTCTATTCTTTAATTATATTGCGAATTCAATAAAACAGATAAATAAAAGACAAAATCTATGCACTGTTAAAAATTTAAGGACACCAGTGACTTTTCTCCTTTCAATTATAGATTTTGTCTTGTGTCTCGGCTAACAGTTTATGGCATCTTACGTTCTTTGAGCCCATTTTTATCGGTACTGTTTTTATGACATCTAAGAGGGATATCTTTTTTCAAGGACTTCGAAAATTTAATTAGATTTGATCTAGAGGATAATGGATGTGTGGGGTAGTTCATCCTAATCCGTTGAACGAAACAGGTTTCACAGTTTGAAAAACATTTTCTTTCTTTTTTTTGGATGAAAATCTCAGTAGGAGATTGGACCATAGGAAAAAATATCATATGTAGTTGTGGCATTGTTTTGAGTTCTATCAGATTCCGGGAGATTCTTATCTTGTTCTGAAACACCCTGTTTGACTGTAAAATAAATTAAAATCAAAATTTGTTTCGTAAAGTCGTACCTGAAGAAGTCCCTAGGCTCCAATTGAATGAAAAAAATCCAAATCGATGTTAGAGGTCACGTAGAAAATAACCTTGAAATTAAAAAAAAATGTATGGTATGTTAATTTCGATTTCAAGTATAATCAACAGTGTCGTCAAAATATATTCTGGGAAATAAACAAATAAAAACCATAAGATTTTGCAAAATAAAGATTCAAAGTACCAGACACCTATGCCAAGTTCAAATTAGAACACAATATCATTTGGTTGGGATCTCAGTTTATGTTCAAAAATCGTTAACTTGTTTTACAGATATAGGCCCTGTTGTGGAATGTGGTGGGTCAGATGAGTCCAAGAGTTTGTTTAGCAATCTGCTATATCCGTTTTATAAAGAACGTAATAATTATGGGCCAGGCTTTTCCGTTATTTTAGTGAATTGTATTGGAAAATTTCACCAGGTAAGTGTTGAAATTAGCATATACATAAAATGTGAATTATAGATGCAAACTTAATGTGTGTAATCTTTTATTTGTTAGAGGGTCCTTATTGATTGATATCCTTTTCTACTTGCATTACAAGTCTTTTGCATAAGTAATTATGTTGAGGAAGGAGCTATTAAATAAAGTGTTTCCGAGAATTATTTCCTGGGTAATTTGAAATCAATTGATAAATACTAAAATTGTAATTGATATATTCAAGACAAAATATTAATATTTATAGGTGCTGTGATTCCAAGTATTTTCTCTTTACATTGCTAGATAATTATATAGTTGATAATATGTATTTCTGAAAATTTCACAATATTCCGGATAGAACATTTTAGATGAACATAATTCTGCACTATAATTAACCAATATTCAATTTCTGACTCAAGCCATACAATCAAAATTTAAGAAAGTACTTCCTGGTAGGTTCAAACTGTTGTTGAAAATTAAGCAATTGGTTATTTTATCTTCAGGAATTGCATTGTTATTCTTAAAAATTGCATTTAACGAAGAAAATATTAGGATTTTTTCCTTATATTCCTCCACTTCGATTAACTATTTTCGAGGACATTTGTTTTAAACTATCCTTAATACAAGTTTGTAACAGTCTATTTTATATGTAGTAAAATTTACTCTTTGTAACACTTGATTAAACTCAGAAGAAACTTTGTCATTATTTTCATTAAAACACCTGATGTATGATAATTCAAACAGACAGATTGAATGATGAGAAAAATTATATGGTAGAACTACCAAATTATGTTGTTGCGATAGCTTCTAGTGAATAGCTTGTTTCTGATAAATTATAAAAATACATTTTGAAACAAAATATCTATAATCTTTGTAAATGACAACTGGTTATTGTTTCTTTTATTTTATTAGTTCTTAAACTAATAGACAATGAAGTAGCTAATATATTATCCAAGTATAGACTTCACACATTTCATAACTATTGATTGCTACCTATATTATGTTTATATTCTTGGAAGGCCAAGGAAAATGCAAATTTCAAACTATAATTCGAAAGAATTATTTCCATTGATACAATATATTTCCCAAGACTAAACATTTCATCTTTAAAACATAACTACACAATATATTTTATTGGTATTTTATTCTTGACATGCTAAGGTGATATAATTGTCCTTAGATATTCTTAGTGTATGATTCTACAACATTTTTACTGCTGTATAACTACAGAAGAATCCTATATAATAATAATGAATTCATTTCAAAAAGCTGAAATTAAAATAATGAAACAAAAATGCAAAAAAATCTCTAAACTTTAAAGAAAAATATAAAGAGTAATTGTTGTATTGTTTTATTTTGTTGTTTTTAGATGGATCCAGACTGTGCGTTTACCAAATGGGAAGGCAGTGAAGTAGCACTGAAATTACCTGAATTTTTATGCAGTGCATATCAAGAGGTTCGATTTGCGGCCTCGCAAAACCTTATCCAGCTTTTCAAATCATCACCGTCAAGAAAGAATCTCAGAGATTATCATTTACAAGAAATAATATTCGAAGACATTTGTAATAAGGTATTTCAATTTATTATCAGCGACATGATGAAACTAATAAAGTTTCATTGCAGTGTGAAAAGATTTTTGAGGTAGAAGGTTCTCTGACGAGAGAGAGGAAGGTGGATGAAGCAGTTACCAGGTCTGCAGTGGTGTTGCAGCTTTTAAGTTCCATAACAATTGTTAGTGATAGATGGCGCGAAGAATCACTTTTTGCGCTTTTAAAAGTAGTTCATAAGCGTCGATTAGGTGAGTTGAAGAAGTGCTCATGAATGTTCTATAATTTATTTTCAGAATCAGTATTGTATGAGATTTCTTTGTTTTAATACACCATTCTATTGAATATAATTATAGTGAGAAAAATTATCATTATTACTCGTAGATAAAGGCTGAGGACAGGTCACATTCAGCGGATATCAATGAAATTAGAGGTGCAAAATTGTTAGACAAAAAAGTTCTATCAATTTGTTCTTGAATGCGTTGACGGAGGTGTCTAAGCCATTCCTTGCACTTAATATGCGACTGGGAGCAAAGTCTTCCCATGTTGTTTTTTACCTTTTAATTCTTGAGTTTCTCGCGAACAAATAATCCTGGTTTGCGTACTTAAACTTCTTTATCAAATAATAATTAGTTCGACAATCAATTACTTAAAATATTAATAATTAATAGGGCAGTAATGTTAGTTTACCATGTTGAAAAAATGCTTAGATTAATAACGAAATATTTATTTGAATGAACAAAAATATTTTTATTTAATCTATCACTAAAAAATATTTTTTCTTCATTTTATCCTATTCAATGCATTGAAATAAGATGACGCAATTTAGTTTTATAAATAGATATAAAATAACGATGCAAATTCAAGCGGTTGGGCGAAGTATGTTCTCTGTATTTAGTTATTAAGTAGTCCTAATGGTGGTAGACTTATCGGAAATTGGCTGCAAACCTTCAAAAGTATCTGACGACGGTCATAAAGGCGAAACCAGGTAATCGCTCCCCCTTCGTTTCCAGTGAATTTTGTGATAGTGGTATTACATCAACTTCCCCGCCATTAGTTATGAAATATGTGCAGATCGTAGTTGAAAAACAATTATGAATCATTAATCGAATGGTTCAGAAACGAATATTGAATAAAAGTGGATTTGCAACTGTTGAAATGGAATTTTATTTGTATTTACAATAATGCATCGATGACCGAACGTGTAACTAGTCAAGCGTAAGTTTGCCGCTTGCATTCAGTTCATAGAACCAGCATGAGCAATATTTCCATGGCTACAATAAAAATATTAACTGAAGGCACGAATAATTGATTGTTGATATTCTGAGAAAGCAGGAGCTCTCGGCTGAAACAGAAATCATGTCTGCTATTAGAGAACTTCAGTTATCTCGTCCGACTGTTACAAGGCGTATTGAAGTCATGAGTCAGGACATGGCAGATAAACTAAAACATGATATCATGAAATGTACACATATTTCGTTACAGTTCGACAAATCCACCGATATGACAGACACTGCCCAGCTGTGTATTTTCATTCGGATGGTATTCAATGACATGTTGCCTATGGAAGAATTTTTGACAATCATTCCTCTGAAGGGGAAGACCCATGGCGAAGATATATATGACGTTTTCTTCAATTTTGTAAGAAACTGCAAGCTACCAATATATAAATTAGTGTGCATTACAACCGATGGAGCACCAGCAATGACTGGAAACAAAAAACGATTTTGTGGCATTGTGTCAAGTTAATGAAGATTTCCCTTCATTTTTCTCGATTCCATTGCATAATACATCAACAAGATTTGTGTTCAAAAGTTAAACACGGAGGAAATTATGGGCATTACAACAAAAATTGTGAATTCCATCCGTGCACGTAGTTTGCAACGGCGGCTCTTTAAGTTGTAGTTGGAAGATGGGTGTGGTAGTAGATAGAAATTGGCTACGATCGTGATGACACTCGGATGTTGAAAAACGAAAAATGGCTGACTGATTTGGCATTTTTGACTGCCATCACAATGCACTTAAACACCATTAACTTGGAGCTTCAAGGTAAAGGAGAAACTATTATTGAGATGATTAGCGCAGTAAACACATTCAAAAGTAAATTGTAACTTATGATAGATCAACTGGAAAGAGGATCTGAAACATTTTTCGTCTTTGAAAGCAAGGATTCCTAAGTTGAATTATGATACGTATGAGGCTGAATTGTCAAAGATTTTGGGACAATTCGAAATGCGTTTTGTATTATTGCAGTAAATTGGCAAATATAGCATCATTTATGAGTTATCCTTTTTCATGTAAAAACATTGACGAATTAGCTACTGAAATAACATGTCAGTTTAATATGAACTCATTCTGTTGAAAATGAATTGGTGCAGATTATATCAGATATACATCTCAAAGCTACAGCATCTGATACAAATTTCTGGTGTTTTATATCGGAAGATAAATATCCGAATCTAAGGCAAATCGTACTTCAACTGACGGCAATGTTTGGGTCAACTTACTTGTGCGAGTCTGCATTTTCTGAAATGAAGATAATTAAGTCAAAATATCGCAATCGACTAACTGACGATCATATGTCATCATGTTTGCGATTAGCACTCAGTGGTTACGTACCATTTTATGAAAAGTATGCTGAGGACATGCAGTGCCACGCTTCAACATCTAAAATCACTCCTTAATTAAGTTTAACACCATACGTAACTTTTTTGTTTTGTTACAACCAATAAACTCGCAATTTTGAATAACTATGAATTTTTTCATGGATATTATAGAGGAGAACCTAACTAAACCTAACCCAAACCTTGACTAAAATAATGTATATCGTGCAGAAAGCTAATATCTATATATGCTACCGCTCACCCTACCTAGGTAGGTAGATAGGTAGGGTGTATCGTGTATATATACGACAACCCTGCATCACATACTTGCAGCCTCTCAGAGTCGATCGTAAGTAGTCTAAAAATATTGAGGTAGATCGCCAGCAGTTCAAGTTTGAGCACTCCTGCTCTAAGGCATCTGAATTTCTGAGACTAAGATGCTTAATTGCCTCAAACCAATCAATTCCTGTTATTTTAGTTTCATGATCAAATCTGTATTGTTTTTCAGGGCAAATTGGAAAACTTACACTTGAACTGAAATCCGTCAGTTCCAACCCACGACTATTACATTCTATTATGTATTAAACAAATTCAGCAGTCTGCAAGGATGTAAAAGTATTTCCAAATCGAACTGTTGTAGAAATGGTTTCTCAATCAATCTTCGATATCGTCCTAACGTCGTCTCAGGAATGTTTCATTCAATAGATGCTGCACAACAAGATAATTTCCGTTGTTTTAAAGTGGGGCTGAACTGAGTTTTCGATCCATTCTCTACATTGGTCTTTCGTTTTTAATCTCTTGGTATTCTGTAATAAAAACTATATAATATTGATTTTAGAAGATAATACAATATTTATGGAATATATTACAGAATTGCTGCCGTCATCTCGTTCCCGATGCACAAATAACCTAATATTTTTATTACTTATTAGGTAAAACAGACTAAAAATATTACTAATTAATAAACATTCGGGATAATAAATCCGTGCATTTTTTTGCTTTTATATAATATTTCAGTAGGTCTACTCAACTTCAAGAAAATAATTTATCTGCAATGTTATCATCATTCAGATTTCAAATTCTTTATAATTTTTCAGAGCCTTTTGCAAAAGTCCTAAATATGGTTTCCACACGTTTATCATTAGAAAATGAGATTGTATTTTTGGAGAAATACTTCACTGTTCTATTGAGAAGATGGATTCATGATGGACTCAGTTTCAGTGATTTCCTATTTCCATGTTTGGCTGTGATAATAAAACTAGTTTTTATACAAAATATTTGAGTGATATAGTGCCATTTTTGATAGTATTTGATAAAGAAAGCTTAGATGTTATCTCAGAATGTACAGCAAAGTCAATAGCAATTATTTTGCAGGTAATGTATATATGTATTAATGTTACCAAAAATCTTAGTAATTTTTGTAGGCATCGATTTCCATAATATGTGTTGATAGTATGGTATCTGACATAACTAATATAAGCCAAGATGTATTCGAGAGAAATGAATTGATAAGGTATGTTCTTCAACACATACAAAAGGAAGAATTACTAACACTTTTCACAGAAAAAATTGATGAAATTTTGTTGTATTTGATATCAATGGTTAGAGATGAGCAGGATTTGAGTGATAATTTTCAGGTCTCAGTAATGTTCGCAAAATCATACATCAAGACAATCACCATTGCCAATTTTAAGTCTGTGTTGAATTTTATAAAGGTAAGATCATTTTTCTGCTTTCTCATGGCTATATCGTTAGCGAAAATATAACTCAATAATTTTTACATATTGTAGAATGCAAATGAAAATATGACGGTTTTGCGTTATTTCAAGCTTATGTTTTCAGCTCAGAAGTTATTTTTGTCAGCCATGCCTTCGCTTCCATAGAAAAAGTCACATCCTGGTTCCGGTTCTACTATCGGCTCCTCCAACCCTTTTCTCGACTGTTAATCCTCTTTCTAATTATTCGTACGGTTCGAGAGGTCCAGACCCACAAATAACACATTGTTGTTCCCAGCAACCCATTGCAGAATATCCTCACGATTCTAGACTACTTTAGATACCAAACACCTAACTCAGCGTGGGGGAGAGTGTGGTATTCGCCTAAAATTATGCTTACAGTAGCGGATATAGAAGGAAGCGATATCCCTACAGTACAGAAGATGTTCATGAAATTGAGATTCGATAAAATATTTATTAAATTGTTTAGTTATCAATATGCTTTGATCGCCCCCTTTAACTAGACTTGTATGCTTATGGAATTTTCAACAACCTGTACATGCGTCTTGTATTGTTTTGTAGCAATCTGTGTACCACACCTGTCTCTAGGTTAGGTTAGATTTAAATTAAAATTAAAATTAATTAAATCAGCAGAACTTCATTTCATGGAAGGTATAGCTGTCTGATAAGGTTGTTTGAGTAAAATCTGCTACTATTTAGTTAGACGCAAGTTTCTAATAACCTGTCTTCTCCTCTTAATGCCCACATTTTCTAGCTTGGTCTGCAAGTAGAGCAGTGGTTAAGGGCATTATTAAGGGTTCTGGACATGACCCCTGTAATACACAGACACGTCAATTTGCACACTATACAACTGAGTTTTTGAATTGGTTTCATTCATTTTGTACCACAAATCCACTGCATCAATTGTTATAATAGACTTACCAATAACTGCTTAAATTCTGATAGTTATCTTTGGTATCACTTTTCATGATTTTCTTCTGCCCTCTCACAACACAAGCAGTTTTTGACTTTGAGTATTTTCCTTCCTTTTCAAAAAATTTCTTCAATTCAGGGCAACATTGCTATTTATTCGAAAAAATATATAAATGTATGAAATGAAATTACTAATCAACTAATATACCAATTACCATTTACAGGAGATTCTAGGCTTTGAAAAGCCCCTCATAACTATTCTGTTCACTCAGCAAGTTCACAAACTCCAACAAGTAATGATGCAATTAATAATTAAGATAAACAATTCCATTGCTGCAGAAGATAAGCTACAGATATTCCATCATTACATAATAATGAACGACTTGATAATAGAAAATTTCGATTTATCTGATGCTCGAGATTATTTCATCAGAGATTTCTGTTATGTATTTATGAGATTCATCAGGAACCATGAAAAATGTCCAGAACTCAGCAAATTCGTACTCATTTATTTCAGAAAATCTTTAGTACGTTTGTTTGATTATTCTGAAATTCTTTGTAAACATTTTGCATCCATAGCAACAACCTTAGTTGATATTGTGATGGAAAGAAAAATTGAAGAAATCTCGGAGTTATCTCTTAATCTTCTGAAATTTTTAATTATTGATAATACACAACACTTTGAAGAAGTGATTAAGCATATGGACAATATTCCTGACAGTCCGTTCTTAACTGAACTGATTCGAATTCAGTCTGATCTAAAATATGATGGCAAAGAAACTCACCTAAAAGAAGAAATTCAAAATTTTATCAATTTTGTAAATATCTCTCGAAATTATTCTTCGAGAATAGACAGCTTGAGGCGTCTAAAGATGCATTTATTCTGTGAAAAACGACAGCTGAAAAAATTGTATGAACAGTTGAGTAATCTCAAAGGATTTTCAGAAGATTGCGAAAATAGTTGCCTACATCAGCTAATTAGTATATTAGTAGACCTTAGCCAATCTAAGGATAAAGACGTGAGTATGCTTTACTTTTGACGAATTTGTAACTTTAGTATGTGTATCACACACATACTGAATTTCTTGACTTCAATAGTTAACACATCCATAAATATTTGTTTTCGTGCAGATTATATTTGATGATTTAAAATTGAAAAAGGTTATCAAGATTATCTGTGAGAATGGTCTCGAAAAGTATCCGACCTACCCCCATATTTTTTCCAGCTGGTATCCTACATCGTTTGGATCGTGGCATCCTTCGAATTAGTTCTTATTAGATTTAAGAACAACACCATTTCCAGTTTGTGAGCATTCCTGGTAGTCGCTTTTCGGTATCGCCTTTGAAGTATTTGTCGCATTTGTTTCAATCGTTTGTCATTAAATCGGCATCCTAAGCGATGCCTTCAATCTTGAAAACAACCTAAAGTACAAATAGTGCTACAGTAGGTTTGATCAACATACTGTCGAGTTATCGTGATGAAGTAGCCAGTCTCAGCTTGTCCAAAGCTGTGGCCTTATTGTGTCTCGCAATCCTTTCAGAACTTCGGCATAATATTTCTTCTTGATTGTCTGGCCTTCTGAAGCGTATAGTAAACAGTCAACATTGACTTGACATTGCTTCAACTTCAACATGATTTTTTCCTATAGTGGTCCAAATGGAAACTTCCACTGGGAAGATGATGTATCGTTCTAGGATCATAACGATAAGCAGATTTTCATCATCATTAAGCATTTATCATTTCCATACTGTTCTGAGCGATTTCAATGCGACAGTTTTTCAGCTCATTCGTTAGCAATTTTGGAATGAATATCGCACAGGAAAATCATCTGTAAATTTTCTTCTGAAATCCTTCAAGCACTACTTTTCAATATTCCATGATCATATTCAAATTCATGCACAATTGATCGACGATTTTCATTGATTGAAAGTCGCATATTTTCGATGTTTACGTCTATTTCTATCACTGAGGCACGATCAGAGCGTGCGTCGCTATCAATAGATATGCGATCATCTTTCTAATGTTTATACCACTTTATTATTTGTGTTTTACCAATACAGTCGTTCCCAAATCATTTCGATAGTTTTCGCACAACTTTCTTCCGGTTTGAATCTACATTGAATACAAATTCTTTATTCTAATTTGGTCATTCTTCGCATGAAAAAAATATGACTAACGCAAAAAACACACTAAACAAAAGTACACTGTTCACAAACCGAGACCTTCCACCGGTAACTATCGCCTTCTGTGAGTTTGTGAAGACTAAATGGTTTCATTCATGCCCCAAAGAGGTCGCTCGGACGTTCTTGCGCGGACATATAAAGGTAGGTTGGGTACTTTTGAGGCAAACTTGGTAAAGTCATGTATCAAAAAAAAGACTGTTTTTCTTAGAGACTAATACAATCTCAACGAAAATTCTCTTCTTTTTCAGATAAGTATGGAAGCTCTAAAATGCTTAGGTGAATTAGGACCTTCAGATTTGATGACTTTGGTAGTGAAACCAGAAAAGCATTTGACATATATGAACTCTACACCTTTCGAATTTTTCACTGGTCAAGTCATTTCACTCTTGAATATATATTTGATCGATGATGATATACGGTTGCTACAGCCATCTGCTGCAATTTTGTATAGAGCTCTCAATTCTAAAGAAGGAAGAAAAGTTCTGCGTAAGTTAAAAAAGTACCAGGAATTGTAGCAATATTTTGTATGTGCATTTTTTAGAATCCAATGAAGATTATGGTTGTGGATCAATCGCTTCCCAGTATTTATTTCCATTTATGGTTATAGAGAAACCTAAATCTGTATCTTTCAAAATTGGAATCGAGCAGCTGATACGTAAAATAAATTTAGATGAACTGTGGCATCCCAATACTTCTATACATTATGATAATTGGCTCAAAGATTTGGTCTGTAATATTTTGGAAACAGTTGCGGATAGTTACGTACCTCAATTAATACATGTGTGCCATTTGAAGGTAAACTACAGAAATAAAATCTTAATGTGATATTTTTGGATAGGATGACATCTTGGCATCGTGACATTCGAACGGGCTGTACCACTGCTGTGTGGCCCTATTTGACGATGATTATGAGGCGTGTATCGAAAAACCAGATCCTTGAGGGAAGGATATTAAACATTCTATGGAAGGTTGAATATTGTTCCCTGAATAAATGTCTTCAATGTGTTTACACGTATAGCGATAAATTTCTCATATATTGTTGAGATATGATGTACACTTGGTTGACAATCAGACAGGTATAAAGAGCGTTAGCTTTTCGACAGATCGCTTCTTGCAGATACAGTTTGTAGGGTTGCGGTAAATAGTCGAACTAGTATGGCTTCTTGGAAGTTTTCTGTTTGATCTACCTTTTATTTTCATGGTTTACCGGTGTCGATGGTAGGTAGTGTCTTTGTCGATTCGTTGGAGAGATACATATACATCACTTGACGCGTTCCAACGGATTGAGATGATTAGGTAGCAATTTGACCTGATATTGATTGGGTGTGCAATACTAACGTGGTCAAATCAGACCGAATCTGCAGTCTACTCCTCTAATTCATGACATCTCATCGAACTGTAACACTGCTGTGTGGCCCTGATTCATGGTGATTTATGAGGGGTGGAATCAAAAACCAGCTTCTTCAGACAAGGATATGTAACATTCTACAGATGGTTGAATATTGTTCCCTGAATAAAAGTATTCAATGAATTCCATATATAATCTCTAGTGATGACAATTTCATCGATATGATTAGCACGAAGATGAAATTCCATGACAAAAATCTGTTGGAAGTTAGGAATTTCCATTTTGCAGAAATTGCAATATAAGTTCGAATGAGGAATTGCACTGAAACTATATATATATATATATATATAATTTGTTCACGATGTTAAAACGAATCAACTTATTCCGATTTTAACTATAATTTTATTCACTATGACAACTTCTGGTAGACAGCCGGGCCTTTAACAACTATTTGTCGAGTTATATATATAATTAAATGCATAAGTAATACGATTCATTCATGTTGAGGATACTTATACTTCAAATCAACAATATACAACATCATATGATAACTCGGAAACAGTTTTAATGAAAATGTAACTGAATTCCAAGAGATCATTGTTGAATATCATCATCGTTTTACGCGGATTCAATAACATCTGTTGAGTAGAAATGTAACTGAGAAAGTAGAAACCTTTTTTAATTATTAATATTTTTTTGTTTCAGGTTGAATTATGTGAAGTTTTGCTACCATCTTTAATTTATCTTCTGATTAGCTTAAATAATAACAAAATCAATAAAATAATAGCTACACAACTTAACAAGTTTTTGATGAACACTGGTCTGCTACACTAGACTCTAGTTCTAAAAAGAATGTTATTGTAAAAAATAAAAAAGCTGTGCAAGTGATGCTGAATGTTGTCCATTTTGTTCGTGTTAATAAAAGCAACATGAAGTTGAAGAAGTATGTAAATAACATATTGTTGGCAATAAAAAGATAATATATTTTTATTTTGATAGGAATTTGGAAGATTTGAATTTAGATTATTTGAAAATTGCCAAAGCAGCTCAATACTGTAGTGCATTTTTCACAGCACTCTTGTATGTAGAACTTTGGTGTCATTCTACATTTGAAGGATTGGAGACAGGTGGCGTTTCATTCAAAACGACGATTTTGGATTCGATATTTGAGGCTGAAAAAGAAGAAGCATCTTTAGCTGTAGTAAATTTAATGAGATCCGTAAGTTTGAGAAATATAATTCTGAGCTTTGTATATTTACGATGTTTTATATTCTGAGAAAACAAATATTATCCTCTGTTTTCTCACTTGACAGTATATTTAAAGATGTCGAAGTATATTGCTTAATATTTACCAGATACCGGCGTTGGTTGATTTTGACCTGTTTTACCATATTTTATTTTTCTCTTGGGATTTTTGTGGAAGACCTCTTTTTCCTTTTCGGATATTTATATTTATTTATACGTTAGCTATTGTTAAAGTTTATTCGCTATTTCTATTTGTTTTCCTCAAACGCTTTGATTTTTCAATTTTTGTCAAGTTTGGACGCAATTGCGTCGATTATATCCAGCGAATGAACTTTGATAATACCGAAGTCGACATCAATTAGGTGTGTACAGTGAAACATCTCTCAAACATAACGCTGGGAATGTTAAACACTGTCTGTACATATGCCAAATTGACTGTACATATGTCAAAGGTATTGTAGATATAGTGTTTGTTTTTCCTTTAACATGCTCTATTTCTGCCTTTCGGCTAATGACACGCCGGGGAATTCTGTCACCTCACTAACCCGGTAATTTTGCCGAACCCCTCTCGTGTCGAAGGAAGGGATCTTTAATTTAATGTCTTTAATCTTTAATGTCCAACACATCATCTGTTAGACAGGACCGACAGCTTTACATTTCCGAAAGATGGACACTCAAGCGATTCCCATTTTTCGGAGGAGATGTAAAGCTGTCGTATTACTCAAATAAACATAAAATTTAGCACACATTGAAGAAAAAGATTGTTCACAGAAACTGGGATGAGGTGTTGAAATCCAGAATTGTTGCTTGACAAGTTCTCGCTCTGATTTGGATGTCTTGAAAACGTAATTTCAGATTTGAAATAACCCCAATGCTGTTTCGTCTCTTATTTTAAGCGAATTATTCTAATGTTCTCACTAAGCCAATAGCTTCTAGACAATTTCTTAAATTTGTTCTGTCGGTTTCTTCAAGTTCTTGATCTGACTTATTACAAAAGTTTATAGCTTCAGTTGTAATTCTGTACTTGCACTTTCATCTTCGATTATTAAGTCACAGTTTATATTGACAAAGCCATCGAGATTATTACTGCTGATACCAATGGTTCTTGAATTTCATAAGATTTCAGATATTACTGATGAGATAAAATAGAATAATCGTCGCTTATGTAACTATGGTTAAGTGTGAATCCAGCTTTACCAAAGTAGTGTTTAATCGCCTAAACTGTCACACTCGGCCAGGAGCTTTTATAATAATAAACGGCATGTAAGATATTAATTTTTTTTAACTTCTTGAATATCTGTATATTTCATTTTCGACAGCAAGGTTTTCACCATAAGTATCCTGTGAAATGTTTTGAAGTTTTTTATTATGCCTTTGTTTACTTCAATGACTCTTGGATGAGGGTCTGTGTTAAGCAAAAGAGTAGAATATTCATTCTCTCTTTCTAAATTCTTCTATCCAAATCCTCATCTAAACTATCTTATTGTGTTTGTTGGGAAGCTACACTATCTCCAGTGAGCATATATATTAAATATATATTAAATTTTCGAAAAGTTAGGGATCCATACTAAAACTCCGATAATGTAACCCAAGGTGAAAAATTACCAAAAACTTTCTTACATCGCGTGCGCTGTGAATATATATATATATATATATATATATATATATATATATATATATATATATATATATATATATATATATATATATATATATATATAAGTGCAACAATGTAAATTTTAAATAATTTCCTCACTTTTGAAAATGCAACGAACGCTTGACCGCATTGAAGAATCAATGTCCATTCACTCCATCATTGCATATTTCAATTTCAATAAAAATGAAAATATAGGTTTAGATTACTTCAAAAATAAATGAAAATTCGAATGAAGTAGGAAACAAAACATTTTGAAAATGATTTATATCAGATTTTAAAGGTTAGATCTCCCTTTCCAGTTTAAATTAAAAAGAACAAATTTTTAAAATTCACAAAAGGAAGCAAATAATGAAGATGTCCATATTCATAGTAATAACTATTTTGTTTATAATCAATTTTTTATTTTAGTCTTATATAGCGATTGGAGATCAAGATTCTCTACAAGGATGTGGAACTTCCCTATTATTAAATCCTCAACGTCGCATTGAACATTATGAAGATTCTGGAATGTGGGACCAGGCGATACTTTTTCATAACATGCAGATATCAAGAGGTATATCTAACTCTAAAAGGATGCTAATAGACAGTTACAAACGTTATGGTTTATATGAAACATCTCTCCTGTGCAAAGAACAAGATGATGTCCCAGATTACGAATGTATGTGGAGATTAAGTGACTGGACGCTTCCAGAAATGAAGCGTCCTATACAGAATACCCAAATTACATTCGAAGAACAAATGGAAAAATGTAGATACTTTACATTAAAAAGTATTCATGAAAGAGACATATGTGGAGTCATGGAACATATTGAATATGCTCGATTGTCAGTTGTTGAAAAATTAAAGCACACTAGTTTGGAAAGTAGCAGTAATCTTTACGGCATACTCGCTCATCTTCAGGGATTGAATGAAATTGAGGATTTCTTGAATGCTTCTTCCACAGATGACCTACACCTGGTATTAAAGAAATGGGAACGCCAAGACAATATTGATAAGAATAGTTTTTATAACATCGAACCCATAATGGCCCAAAGGATAACAATCTTGAATGAGTATTTCAAAACGTCAGAACTAGAAGATGCTTCTTTATACAAGAAATATCTCATTAATTTAGCACTTAAATTATCAGGTTAGCGATCGAAATATGTTGCTTTAGTTTCATAATCAATAGAACCCTTTTTGATGATTATAATGACTAATAATATTTTACAAATAATTACTCACTTGGAGGTGGTGTCCCTTTTATTTTAGTTGTTTTTGTAATTCGATAACAGCCTGCAAATGTTTGAGATTAGAGTAATTCAATTTGTGTCAGGTTTGGTTTTTGTGTTGAAAAGTTGATAAAGAAGTAGTTGTTGATAAGTTTCCAATCATATTTCAATAAAACCGAACATAAATTGAATTCACTTGTCGAACAACAAACACCAAACGTATAAATATGGAAAACTCCGTTAAACCTTTGCAATACAGTGTAAATAGCCCAATCAATAGGGGACGGCGCAAAGTATAATCTCATCTTTTTACACATTTTTGTTATGAAGAACATAAAAGATCTACTGGAACTAAACTCTATCTTTTATTCTATATAATTTCATCTTCTATATGACCATATTATATACATTTAGTCATTAGACTGAAATGAAAGACACTACTAACAATACTAACCTTCTTTGAAATACTCTAATGAAAAATATAAATGTATAATCATTGAAAATTCTTGATATGATCATGGCATTATAAAATGAGGTGATTAATATTCAACTTTTTCTTTTAGAAAGAGCAAGATTAGAAAATAAAACTCATATAGGAATGCGAGCATTGGCATTTATACAGAATTTGCCCCAACTTAGTTTAGATGAAAAATGTAGAATGGCTCTCGAAGATGCTCAATTGTGTTGGAAAACGAATAATAAACATACAGGCAGAAGGATTCTCCATCAGTTATATGGAGATCAGAATATAGACCCGAGGTGTGAAAAAAAAAGAAAAACCCTATAAAAATAAGTGAATATCGATTTCTTTCCGCAGGTTAAAATCATATGCTCTCAAACTAAATGGCGAATGGAGTGTTGAATCATATTCCGAACATCCAAATGCTATCATCAAGGATTATTTTTTGGAATCATTGACTATATACAAGGACTTAGAGAAGAACAAAAATGATCTTAAATCTATATTTGACACATATGACACATTAGGTAGATTTGCAGATAAGCAATACCAACAGGTATGGCAAGTTTTCTTCCAAACTAAAATTATATCTGTATGGTTTAAATGAAGTGAAAACTTGATTTGGCTTAAAATAAATTCTTAATAGATCTTCTACAGATGCGATTTCTATATTAGACACAAATCTTCATAAATAATTTGCTCTAATTTTTACAGGTTTCAATTCACATGACTTCGGACGTTTTTCAAAAGAAAATGACCAATATGCAAAAGGCTGAGGAAACATTGAAACAACTTTCTAAGAAATCAGCGCCTACACTAGATGAAAGAAGAGCGAAAGCATTTCATAATGCACAAAAATCAATCGATAAAGCAGAGATTGAAAATACAAGAAAAGAAAAGGATTGCTTTTTGCATCTGGCGCTCAAGTAAGTAATTATTCACATTATAGGAAATATTTTCCCCAATTTTACTTTTCTGTTTCAGTGTATAAACCCTTTCAACAGGTTTTATGTGTAAGTTCCTTCTGGTGTTCATCTCTCAGGAAAGCCTGCTTTTTGTTAGAGTTAGAGTTAGAGCTTTGTATTCAAATACGTGTGATCTTGTTTCCTCCTCTTCATCACAAAAGCTGCAAATAAGTTTTTCTTGGTATCTTCTTGTTGTTTCAGATATACTATAAGGGGACAGCGGCAGGTTAATATGCCCTTCACTGTCCTTAGTTGCCCTCTAGTTAATTCTATACTTTCTACTGCAAGCTGTTGATAGTTTTTACCTGGTGCAGATGTCTTAGGGCATCTTGTACACCCTTTGTGGTAATGCTGAAGTCTGGCTTGTCTTACAAATTCTTCAGTTGATGCCTTTCTTGTCAGTTGATCAGCTTTCGTGTTCTTTATGCCTTTACGTCCTTGCGCTCAGATCAGGTGTACCACTTCCTCAGTGCCACTCTTGTTAGATTTTGCAGAGATTCGCCTACTAGTTTAAATCTTGTTTCTTCGCCCTTCAATGCCATAAGAGCAACCCTGCTATCTGAGGATAATGATTTGTTTCGTCTGGAGGTGTTTACACACTCTTAGACGCAAATATTTATGACATATATTTCTTTCTGAAAGTGTATCCAACAAGAGGTATCGATAGCTCTAATTTTAGTTTTTGTGAAATATTCGTCATCCCAATAATAATTTTGAAGCCATTCACGTACCATACTGTTCCAGATGATACCGGAATGTCACTCCTAAATTTCACTGTTCATACTGCATTGGGATATTAGTTATGTTCTTATGCATTGTGTATTTCCCCATGATAAGTTTTACTCTTCAATCAATTCTTTTATTCTGTAGAGTTCTTTGTTGAGAGACCTATAGGCTGCTTTACTGGCGTCCATCTTATTAAATTTATCCATTTGAAGTTTATTTATTTCCTTTGCTACCCCCTGTTTCAATGTTGAAGCTTCAATTGTGATAAAAAAACAGACATTCAAATTTTATTTTTTTTATAGGTATCATTTACGAAGCCTAACTCACAGTGATGATAATAACTTGCAAATATTTCGTGTCCTAGCCCTCTTTTTGGAAAATAGAACCTGTGAATCTATTAGAGAGCTAATTGAGGATGAAATCCCGAAAATTCCAAGCTATAAATTCTTAACAATATTGCCACAACTTACACCTCATATTGCTAATAGAAATAATAATGACTACTTCTCACAACAAGCCAACAATATTATAGAACGATGTGCACGAGAACATCCTCATCATACACTTCCTATCGTTTTGGGCTTAGCAAATTCACATAAAGACTCTGAGTACAACGATTCACAAGCCAAATCGTCAATAAATGAAGAGAGAGTTTTAGAAGCAAAAAAATTAATTAAATTATTTAAAAATTACTCAATTTTGACAGATATCGTGACCAGATTAGAAATGATATTTGATGCTTCAATCCAACTGGCCTATCTAGCGCCTAAAACAGAACATGCCGATAGAGAACGAAAAAGAAGGTTTAATATTCCAAAGAATCTAAAAATTTCTAAAATTAGGAACTTTGATTCTATTCCAGTACTTACAGATACTTTACCAATTCAAAAAAATAAGAACTATGATAATATAATTGGTAAGTTTATTTACCTCATCCATGAACATTTATTTGTTATTTTTGGTATATTCAATTCAAAGTTATCGAGTTTTTAGAGTGATTAAGAAAAGGGTTGCATTGGTCTCTCTTTCAAGTTCCAATCATAGTATGAAATTGAAATTGTGTATACAATATTAGAAACTAAAGTGTTTACACCCTATATATCAACGGAATATAATGTAGGTACATTCTTTCAGGTATTCATTCTTTCGATAAATATTATGAATTAGTAGGCGGCCTTAATGCTCCTAAGAAAATCATTTGCATTGGAACAGATGGTAAACCTCGGGAGCAATTAGTTAAGGGACAAGATGATTTAAGGCAAGATGCAGTTATGCAACAAGTTTTTACCATTATGAATAGTTTATTGAGCCTTAATAAACAAACTTGTGGGTTGAAAATAAGAACTTACAAGGTACGATTGCGCTGGCTGTGTTTCAACATAAATACTAAATAATGAATCTATCACTAATTAATTGCCTGATCGAAATAAATTTTCATTTTATAGATCATTCCTCTGTCAATGCGTAGTGGAGTTTTAGAGTGGGCTAAAAATACAATGCCAATTGGGTTATATCTACTAGGAGATGATGAAAATATGGGAGCCCATCAGATTTATCGACCTCAAGATAAATCTCCAAGTCAGTGTAGAAAAACGATGAAAGTGAGTAAATCCATATCATGTTTATTCAATAGAAACTTTGATTTTACAGAAATATTAAATTTTAAAAATGGTTGTTGAGCATCATTTCAAAAAATGTTTTGAGGTATACGAACAGGAGGTACATATTAAAGTTTGTAAGATATAAAGTAGAACGAAATGAGACACTTTTGTCACTTTTCCACAATTTATTCAATAATCACGACCGGTTTCGACCCTACGGTCATTTTCAAGTGAATAACAATATAATATTGTTATTCAACCGGTCGTGATTATTGAATAAATTGTGAAAAGTGACAAAAGTGTCTCATTTCGTTTTACTAAAGATAATTTCCATAAAATAAATAAATCATCAATACTCTCAGTTTGTAAGATATAGTTTTCTGTATCCTAAAAACTGGTTAGTATTAGCTTTCCTATTCGGAGATTCATGATATCAATTGATTCTCTGAGTTAATATCTAAAGAGAATGACGCTGCAAATCTATACATTAAAATCCGTATGAAAACTATTACTTCATTATCAGTTCGATTTCTGTTCATTAGGATTTCTAATAAATAAACTGAATTTTATCACCAATACATTATTAATATTGGAAGATCGAATGCTATAAATTCGTGTAACTCATAAAAAATTGTAATATTAGAGTAATATTTTTTAGGATGCTGCTAATTCTAATGCTGAACAGAAGTTGATTGTTTTCCGTCGAATTTGTGAAAATTTCAAACCAGTCTTTCATAAATTTTTTGAAGAAAATTTTCTACATCCTACCGTATGGTTTGAAAGGAGGAGAGCATATATTCAAAGTGTGGCTACAACAAGCATGTGTGGTTACATATTAGGTATTGGTGATAGACATCTGAGTAATATTTTAATAGATAAAACCACAGCTGAAGTGATTCATATAGATTTTGGTAAGTTGTCATTGAATTTGAATAAATTTATTCAAAACGTATTCATTGTTACTTATCATTACATATTGTTTCAATAGGTATTGCGTTCGAACAAGGACGAACATTGCCGACACCGGAAACTGTACCATTCAGGCTCTCAAGAGATTTTGTTGATGCCATGGGTGTATCTGGTGTAGAAGGTGCTTTTAAAAGGTGAAAATTGTATCTTTCCTATTCTGATTGTCTCATTTGATACATATGAAATATTAATAGTATAATATTTGATATGCGCTAGAACGCACTTCTGAATATACTAGAATATTTAGCTTGGGGTTATGTACTTTCAATTTTCTGCTGAACTATTAATTTTTCAGCTAAAGATTATTCTGTATAATACTAATTCTGAACAAACAAATACAGATTCAATTCTGTTCAGCTTCTCAAAGAGGCTTTCTGCTTTGTTGTAATCTTTAGTCTAGGATGATCATGTCAATTGAATAATATAATTATGTCTAGATAATGGGCATTAATAATGCTTTTCTTAGACTTTGAAACAAAGCAGAATATGGTTTTTATCTTCTAGAGAGGAAGAAATTTAAAAGTGGCCAATAATTGTTCATTAAGAGGCAAAATAAACACTAAATTTAAATATTTTGAAAGAATAATTCTTCAGGTTATTAATTTTGTTGTTTTCTCACGAATAAGCATTAATATTTCCAGAAAAGGACATTATTTCACTGAAAATATTTCGCTTTGATTTTATTAAGGGTGATATTAGTTTATCTACCGAAAACATGACGAGAGGATAATATAAACACGCCAGTGTTAGAAAGGTTCCTTGTATTTGCCGATACAAATAACGGAATTTTTTATGGGCGAGTTAATATCCGGATACAACATTAATATTAAGTCTAGTGGAATCAAGAGTATACGAAAGCGCGATATTCTGAAATAACATCGAACTTAAATGCGAATTGATAATATTCAATCATTCAGAAAACGCAAGCAAAATTTGGTTATATGTAAAAAGCGTTACATGAAGTTGCGGCATTATTTGTTTTAATAATAATAATAATTTATTATACACAAAAGAATATATCAAATTTGTGTACAATAATATACGGGAAACCCTCATAGAATAAAGATTTACAAGTTATAACAGGGCCTATTGCTTGAAGTACAAGGTGAATTAATCATAAAATTGCCTAACAAATTTCTTACATTAGTCCTAATACTGAATAGAAAACGAAAAATATCGAACTCCTTCCAAAATTATTTACAAAAGAAAAACAACGATATAGGAAAAAATCAGAACTGTAATTATGTCTACATAGTTTGCAACGAAATAAAGGTGTAAATCTAGTTAGCCTTCCGGGTAAATTAAAATAAATCGATCCTAATAATTCCGAACAATCAACATGTCCATTCAAAATCTTATAAAATAAACACAAGTCCAATACAATTCGTCTATTCTTCAAAGTGCCGAGACCGAATCAACTCCGCACAACATCAAGACCCGCTCTGCAACATTTATTTGTGACCTGTAAGATATATACCGCAGAAACTTACGTTGAACCTTCTCCAAATTATTCACATCACAAAAATAATATGGTGATCCGTACTCCAAGTTAGATCTGACCAACGAACAGTATAATGTCTTCATTGTCTCAGCTGAGAAATCCCTATCTTTTCTGACCACGAAACCAAGCATTCGGTAGACCACGTCGCGATGAAAAAGGGATATTTCCTCAATAGCCAAGACATGAGAGGCATATTTATACTTACTAGAATTCAGTGGCAAGCAGACCCCACCAACTATGCATTTGCTATCACCACTTGACACCAACAAAAATAAATGTTCAACATCAAGATCAGAGTGCCCAATGACTTCCACCTTAAATGAGCAATGCACAAGAATTACCACTCCACCTCCCCTCATTTTGGAGTTTGTAGTCGTGTCTCTGTCCAATCTAAAGGCACTATATGTAGAGGGACAAAATTCGGAATCAAATATGTCATTACACAACTAACTCTTAACCAGAATCAAAATATCATAGGTAGAGCTCTCAAGTGAAGCGCAAAGATCTTTTAGTTTTGTTCTTAAACCTCCCACATTTTAATAGTATAGAGACAGGTCAGGTGGGAGGAGATTTAGTTTTTTTGCTTATTGGTCACTATGGTTTTAATTCCATTAAAAATCTTATAGACAAATTTTCCTCTCCAGTCTGCTTTCGCTGCTCCACGAACAGCTCTATAATGATTACGCTGCATTTCTGTCTGGTCCGACTGAAGGGATATTTTACTTTTGCAAGCCTTTATTATATTTGATCTGAGTTGGTAGTGTTAACTCAGTAGAATCCTGCTAGCCGCCGATACAGTTATACACAGGCACGCTTATATGTTTATATACAAAATAGAAAGTAAACAAATAATCTTAATTAAGAAATGATTGAATGTATCTATGAGCAGGAAATTGGTTTATAAATTTATTGTTTTTAGGTCTTGTGAAAAAACAATGACAGTTATGAGAGATAATTACCAAACTATCATGGCGATCTTAGGTGTATTATTATATGACCCTCTCTATAGTTGGACCGTGAGTGCAGCAGAAGCAACTAAAAGACAACGTGGTTCCCTAGATGAAACTGGAAGTTACGCACGAACTTCACCACAAGCTTATGAAACAGGTGAGAAATAGAAAAATAGTTTGCTTGTAAGAAAATGCATTTATTAATGCAAACTATAAAAAATACGTGGTAAAAAGTAAAAACTATTCAATAATCTCTATTTTATACTAAACTTTACAAAGAACACTACACAATCAAGACTAAATTTTAGGAAGGAAAAATAGGAGTTTCATAAAATTCGCAAAGCATTTCCACTTCTCCTTTCATTTTCTTTCTGTGAAATGAGTACGAATTATGAGATTTCATAGAACACTTTCCTTCCTTGCATGCTCTACTCTCTGCATATGTGTGAAAATAGAAATCACAAGATTTCGTAGAAAACATTTCTCTCATTCATTTTGTTTTCGTGTATCTTATTCTACTTAGCCTCCAAAAGTACAAATTAACGTTTTCAAGATGAAAATACGAACCATGGGCTAGTGCCACTTTTGCAAACAATTGATTGCCAACTTTATTGATGAGTTTTGAGTTGATCATGATGAAACAACCCATACCCGGTCTATAAAAGACGAAGCAAAGTATATCGCTTTTATGTAAATTCCAATACCTGAATTATCTTATTTTCTTCCCCACATTAATTACACGCGGGACAGAATGAGAGCGGTCAAATGAAAAGCCATGTTATCGTTTAGTACCTGAACGTGCCTAGAAGTTCTTTTTATGAAATAGAACCTTCCGTTGTTTTGTGTATTTGCAGTAACCTACTCAATTTCTTTTATGCGAGGTTTGATATGATACGACCAGTTTTCTTTGCAATCATTGTTGTCTTTAAATCAATTTAAGAAATATCAGATATTTTGAGACGGGCCTAATTGGCCCTCACCCATATTATGAATAGAAGTTGGGATATTAGATTATTATAGACAGATTCAATCTGTCCTCATCCATATTATGAGTGGAAGTTGGGATATTAGATTATTATAGACAGGCCTAATTGGCCCTCACCCATATTATGAGTGGTAAGACTCTCTCTAAGGGTTTTGTTAATGTGATATAATGTTTTAAGAAAGGGTCATTGCTCTGATACTCCGAACTCAGGGATTTGATTTTAAAACTTAGGTATATTATTAATATGTTTTAAGGGACTAGATGTAAACCCGCAAAAGCCGTATGTGCTCTTTTGCCCAACTAAGCGCCATCAGGCTATAATACGTCACAGGCTCCGAAACATACTCTTTCCCATGTTCGCGGATTTGCCAACCAGATACAAGCTTCAGTGTCTGTTGTTTCATACATGAGTATCGTCTCTAAATCAATTTATTATTCCTAAAAACAGAGAAAGGACATCAAATCAATATTTTGAGAGTAAGAACCTTCCCCATAGTTGTACAGTTTACTACTCGATTACAATGAATAATTATTAATATCTTTGTTACAGTTCAAGTAAATCTTCGGCAAAGTTATAAAACTGAGATAAATATGAGTACTGATTATTATATTTCAAATAAAAAACTGGCCCATTTATAGAATGAAAGAAAAGAATCAATATTAAATATTTCTCAAATTCAAATGTACTATTCATCAAAATATAAAACAAAAGATTTGAATTGATATAAAATAGATTCGTAACATTTCAATCAGATCAGTTTTCTGAGTTATAAAAATACAGTTCCAAATGAATATTGAACTTCATTGCATTTCAAATTCAAATAGTTACCAAGTTATTGGAATCAATATACAATAGTTTAATGGGGTTCTAACGATGTTGCAGGTTAGGAAAACAAATGTTAAAATCAATATTAAATAATTTGAGTACACTTCAAATGATTTACCAAGTTAGGAGAACAACTGTGAAAATCCATATGAAATAATTTCTGGGCAATCTGAAATTTAAAAAGTTATGAAAACAAATATAATCAGTATATAAAAATAAATCTTCGAAATTAATATTAGATAATTTCAATGCAGTTCAAATACATCATTTGCCAAGTAAAACGTGTAAAATAATTTGGAATTTGGGAAGTGATTATTTTAACTCGTCTTCAACGCTTTCAGAAATTACGTAGCATATATTTCAAGAAAATTCGTGAAAATTAAATATTGAACAAAAATATTGAAGAAAAATTCAGAAAGTAGTCACCTATAAGACACAGTGGGTACTGCAATTCTTCTTCCCCTATCGGGCTTCTCGGAGAGGAACAGTCTTGTCTTCCATCATTCTGGACTCACGTTATTTACGATGAAATAACTTTAATTTTAATTCTGATTCACGAAGTTGAGTAAATTCACTGATCTTTGAAACTGAATCCCTCTACGTTGCGATCGCTGCCTTTACATTTGGATTTGGACGCACTCCTATGCCTCAATTTTAACGGTTTGGATGATTTTAAGCTACTTTAAAAATACGTAATATTTCACCACAATGAAATTTCAAAATAAAATTATTGAATAATTCTGTCCAATGTCCGTCTTTTCACTATAATTTCGAATTCATATGAAATATGTAAAATAGACTCCGGTTCTTGATTGTTTCAATAGAGAGGATGAGGATATTTCAAAGTACAGTCAAAACCGATTATAACGACATCGTTTACAACGACCTATCGGTTATTACGACCAATTGTAAGGTCCCGGCCGAATCTTTAGTAATCTATTCAGTAAACATACCGCCTATAACAACATTGGATATAGCGACATATCGCTTATAACGACGAAACTTCATTGATGTTCATCGACTATAACAACCAACCGCATTAAGTCCCACCAAAACAAAACAATACGAACGATCTTAGATCTTATACTAAGCATTGAAGTAATATTTAGGCATATTATTACCTACGCTCTTTCTCCCACCTCATTCGGACCTGTTCCAGGACATTTGACCTTGCATATTTATTGTTTAGTGCGCTAACTGACTGCGTGAGTGACAGCTTGATTTATAAGTTTTGCCTTTGATAAGACTATATTAATGCGTTACCATGTCGCAAAAAAAGGGGAAAGTGTTTACTATTGAAGAAAAATCTCATATCATATGGAGTTTAGAAAATGGCGAGTCAAATAGTGAAATTGCAAAGGAATGTGGAGTTTTACATTCTACAATATGTACGATTTGGAAGAATAGAGATAAAATAAAAATTCTTTTCGACAACAACTGTTTGAAACTTAAACGATCGAGGACAAGTGAACATAAAGTTATGGAAGATGCTTTATTAACATGGTTTAAACATCAGAGGGCAAACAACATCCCAATAAGTGGTCCAATTCTGCAACAAAAAGCCAACGACTTTGATCGTATTATGGGTAAGGAAAATTTTAAGTGTTCGTCGTCTTGGGTACAATGTTTTCGAGCTCGTTATAATATTGTGGCAGGAAAAGTTTGCAGTGAAGCGGCTGGCGTTCCTGAAGGAGTGTGTGAAGAGTGGCTCTCTCATAAGTGGCCTGCGCTGTGCTAAGGATACACACCAGAGGAAATCTTCAATGCTGATGAAACCGAATTCTTTTGCAATTTGAGTCCTGACAAAACACTTGAATTCAAAGGCGAGGAATGCAAGGGCGAAAAGCTGTCCAAAACAATAATTACGGTATTGGTTGCGGCAAACAAGACTGGTTCATGCAAAAGAAAACTTTTGGTGATAGTAAAAGCTAAAAAATCGCGTTGCTTTAAAACATTCACTCTTTGCCTGTAACTTATGAAAACAACACTAGGTCCGTAATGACATCGCAAATTTTCTCCTAGTAGACAACTGTCCCGCTCACCCTGCAGTCTCCAATCTGAAATGCATAAAGCTGGTGTGTTTACCGCTCAGTGCCACCTCTGTTTTATAGCTCATGGACCAAGCTGTGATAAAAGCTTTAAAAACATAATACAGAAAACTTCAAGTGCTACAAATGATACAGAATATTGAAAACGGGAAAGATACAAAAATTCTTTGTGTTTTGGATGCAATTCTAATGATATCGGAAGCTTAGGAAAAGGTCACACATACAACTATAGCCAACTGCTTTCGCCAGGCAGGTTTCAAAGATCTCTCTCCATCACAAGCAGAGGACGACGATGATATTCCGCTAGCGAGAATGATACGATCTCCCACAGATGTAGACGACAACGTACCACTCGCTCAGTCGGTTACTCAGTTGCAAAGATCTGCTGGTACAGAACAAAGAATTGAGATAGAGGAATTTATTGGAATAGATGACAGTACCGCTGTGTGCGCCTTAGCTACTGAGGAAGAAATTCTTGCAGAAGCTGAAAGTAACAATCGTAACACTGACGAAGAAAACGAAGACCAGCAAGACACTGAAGAACTGTTTAGGCCAACAACAATTTCCGAGGCTCTTAGCGCTATAACAGTTTTGCAAAAATTTGTAACCTTTAACGACCAGTTCAATACTGATGATACTCATAACTTGAGGAGTATGAAACGTAAAATGCAAAACATATTTGAGAGTGGGCTTAAAAAAACAGACTAAAATGACTGATTACTTTGAAAACTAGTGTGAGTCTTATAGTGCAGCTAAGTACATCTTGTATCTCCAATTATTTCTTAATAAACATTTTTATTGTTTTTTTTTGATATTTCATTTGAAAACAATATTTCATTCTATATTAGATATATATGTACTTTTGATAATTTAACTACATACTTATGCTACGTATTGCTTATAACAACTATCGGATATAACATCGGAAACTATACGGTCCCTTCAATGATGCTATATCTGGTTTTTACTGTATTAACAACTCATATTTTTGCAAATGAGAAATACAGTAAAAAATAAATATGCATTTTCTCAAACCTCTTAAAATATATGAAACTACCTTTCGATTGTGCACAAATAAAAATATAAATATATGCATATATAAAGTATGGACATAAAAAGAATAATATTACAACAAAAAAATAACCGTTGTGTTGACAATAGACCGGATGATCATTCTCATGCTCGAAAAGACGACCATTTACAATTTGACAATGACCAAGTGTAGCGACAAATTCTTCTTGAATATTCCCTATCTTTTTCGGTGGAATATTTTGCATTTCCGTTAGTATATTCCACTTCAGATCGTCAATGTTTTTTCATGCATTCAAAAAACAATTCGAAAAATCCAACAAGGCCAAGTCCTGAGAGGTCCACCATTTCTCTGGTAACATCAAATCGAGATATTGCCTAACATTTCTTGCGTAATGGGATTGGGTTCCATTATGTTTGATCAGAACAAAGAGTCGCTAAAGCCGGTCAAAGTTCAAATCGTAAAAAGTTCAAATGTGTTTCACTCGAAAAGAATTTTTCATAAAAAATAATCTGATGAATCTTTCAAAATGATCGCCCATTGAGTTTGATCGACTGTGTACTTGTCGAATCCAATATGAATTTTCGTTGGAACAATATCGGCAATTTTGTCTGATTACACTACCTTTGAGGTACAAAGTTGTTTTATCCTATAATAGAATTTTTGGGACGAAGTTCTCATCTCGATCACAATTTGGTTACATAATGTCGCAAAAATTCAATTTTTGGTCTAAATCATCCTAATTTAATTCTAGCACGAGTCTGATTTTCTACCTATGTATTATCTACATTGTATATATAAAATTTTCAGATATATCAGTGAACACTACAGCTGAGCGTGCTTTGTTGAGACTGAAAGCAAAACTGCATGGCATTGAAGATGGTACACCAATGAGCATAGAACATCAAGTAGGTGTATTGATACATCAAGCTATGGACCCAGTAAATCTCAGTAAATTATTTTGTGGTTGGCAAGCACATGTATAAGTCTTGAAATTAGTTATATTTTTTCTCTGGAAAAGGAGGTTTATATTATATATTAAAAATACATTACTTATTATATTGTTCCATGTTTTATGTTTCAAACATTATATTTTGTACTAAAATATTCAGACTTTCATTAACTTTTCTTTCATACATTATGAGAGATGTTTAGAATAAATATTCTGTACATTTTCTTTGTTCCGATTATCAAAGACGATATTTCAACTAGAACTTTTAGAAACGCATTATTTATCCATATAATTCAATAATTTTCAGAATTATTTTAATAGTTTTCAAAGCTAGATCAAGATCAGGATCTATAAGGTAAAATCAATAGGTGCAAAATTGAATAGATATTCCAGAGTGGAAAGACAAAATGCTGAACGGATTTGGATGAATTTGGCGCACACAGTTACTACTTCGATTGATTAACACAGAATATTTCAAGATCTACAAGGTGAAGTCAATATGTGCAAAATTGTATGGATATTCCAGAGTGGAAAGACAAAATGCTGAACGGATTTGGATGAATTTGGCGCACACAGTTACTACTTCGATTGATTAACACAGAATATTTTTCTCCTGGAAAATATAATTGCTGAAATACGAATTTTTAGCATTTTCGAAGAAACCACCCTTGAGTATGGAAAATAAGTTTTAAAGATTTTGAAATCATCCCCCTAAATAAGTGAACAAGAATATATTGGGCAGTATAATTTTTCAAACTAATATTATATACATGAAAGATATGCTCACAAAAAAGCAAAAATACCAGTTAACCAGCCGCCTGCGAGCGAGTGGAGCCTAGTATTATGTTTACATAGAAAAAAGAAAACATTTGGTTTGAAAATGTATTTATTTAGATTATAGCAAATGACTAACAAATGTAAAAATATTCCTTTTATTCTTGAATTGAGTTTCAATTCTCGATTATTGGTTCATTAAATCAATATTACAAAGTGGCCTTGAAAAAAATCTTTGAATAATATTAACCGTTAATGAAACGGGATGAATAAATGAAGTGATTGTTGAAAAAATTTCAATATTTCTTTACCCAATAATTGGAAGTATGTTGAAGAATAGCCATTATGATTACAATATGAAAAAATGAACTCTACTTCTATTTCAATGAAGACATTTTTTCAGACTGGTTGAGAAGTTTCACTTGACTACTAGTAGCATGTTAACAGATATTGCTTCATAATTAATTGTGTGAGGACTTGAATTTTGTAGATGTATCTACTGGAAACAATTTAATTTTCGAGTCTTCTCATTCAAAAAAGTCGCAAATAATTAAACCGGGCGCGCGAGGGGACCAACGAATATTACCGTTTACACTTGATCGATAGAACTGTGTCTCGTCGCTCATCCATATGATGTCCAATTAAGCGTCATTTTCTTCAAAATTCCGGAGCATATTTTCATAAAATTCAATTCTTGGTATATTGTCACACATTAAGAGATTGCACAACTTGAAGTTTATGAGGTTAAAAACTAAGGTCCTTATGGAATATAAAGCTTTGAACATTTCACATATCATTCTCTTTTTTTCAATGTCGATCGCGTTTGCTTTATATGTGTGGTGCGAGTGTTGCGTAATTTTCAGACGGTATTTGGGTACTACAAAGTTTTCACGACCCCTTGTTTTATATTCATGCTGTTCTGAATATTTGCAAAGGCCGTTTTGGTTTTTATGTATGTAAGTGAGGTAGGTAGCACCCTGTCAAGGTTAGTGTACCAAATTTTCGGAAGTGATCCCTGCTGCTAACTGTATTAGGTCTGCCAGAACCCTCACCACCTTTTTTTGCTTTATGAACGCTCTGTGTGTCTCCCTGGATGCTCCCCACGTCATATGTCATTCGACTATGAACGCTTCGGGTTCGCCCAGAAAGTATTTTATCCTCCTGATAGAGAAGGTGGCGCCTGATAAACACTGACACAAAAGGTATATTTGGCGAACCCAGGACATGTTGCTCTCGATAGTTAGGCCGAGCACTGTTACCTCTCTTCCCCCAAATGACCTCTTCGTACTGACTAGGATTTCCTGTGTCTTGTTTCTGTTTATGGAAATATAATTGTTTGCCTCAAACCATCGCTGTGCGTCATCAGTAGATTTTCCTGGCTTAGAACGAAGCTTCTCCTCGCAGGCACCCTTTTTCAATTGGGTTGTGTCGTCAGAAAATATGACAGTTTTGTCGGATTGTATACTAAACCTAAGGTCGTCACAATGTATATAATGAATAGGACTGGTCCCAAAATCGATCCCTGCGGTACTCCACATGTGATCTCTCTTTTATTCAACCGATTTCCCTTCCAATCGACTACCTGGTATCTTTGCTCTAGGTATGATTTAGAGTTTTAGGTTGGACCCCGGATTCCGATGTGTTCGAGCTTTATGAGGAGTTTTTCCTGATCAACGCAGTCGAAGGCCTTATTTAGATCCAAACATGCTATAAAGGTGTCTTCTATATTATCAAAAGCATCGAACACGAACTGTATGATCTTAATTAAAGCTAATGTGGTGGATTTATGTTTCCGGAATCCATACTGATCGTTGTGAAGAAGCGAATATGACTCTAGATACTGTACCACTCTTGTCTTCACGAGGGTCTCAAAAGTTTTAGAAATGGCTGGGAGGATAGAGATTGGTCTATAGTTTCAGCATATATTTGGATTATCTTTTTTGTATAGAGGAACAACTATGGTCACTTTCAGTTCTTCAGGAAAGTAGCCACATCCAAAGCAGGAATTTACTAGGCGGGATAACGGCTCAGCCAAGTACTCAATCGGTTGTTTTAATAGTTGTACGTTCCAGCTGTAGATGTCCAGGGTTTCTTGGTTTTCATCATCGAGACTACCTGGATAATTTCTTGTGGAGTCGTTGGATTCAGAAATATGGAGTTGGGTGTTTTTATCCGCTTCCTCTTCAGCAGTTTAAGAAATCGTTCATCAGTTACATCCACATCACGTGAGAGACTATTTCCTATTGTTGCGAAGAAAGTATTTAAGTCATCAGCATCGTCTGCATTCATCGTTTTCAAGTTTCTTTTTCACCTTTGTATTCGAGTATATCACTTTCCAAATCGCTCTACTTTTCAGATTTATATATTTAATATCATCATCTCTCACTTTCTTCTCTATGGCCCATTTCAGTTCCTTGAGTACGCCCTGTATAACCCCATAGGTTCATCGTCCCTACACACCATTGCGTTGGTATGTGCTGCCTCCATTTGATCTCTCAGGGAGACTTCAGAAGTTTCCCAACATTTAGTTTTTCTCTTGGAATTTACTTTTATCTTTTTTTCGGAAAAGCGTTAATAGAAAATGTTCATCAATTTTGCGTGAAATCGACTGAAGAATTAATGAGCACTATCTTCTGTAACCTCTGGCCAATCTTCTTCTGCAAGTTCCTGCAGGAAATGGAGAGTACCTCTATCATTTAGGGGAAACAGGTACACAGTGGGACTAGTTTTTTGTATTTCAATGATAGTTCAAGAATTTTGATTATAAGTTTTAATTTTTTATTTTGTACTTACAATAGATCATCTGGCTACTACCTGAAGCATACAACTTGCTTTATTCAAATACATTTGTATGTTATTAATTTTTTTTTAAATCATGAATAGTGTCCCACTGTGTACACATTGGGACTTAGAGTCAGGGCATAGATAAAAGTATACAAGCAGTACTTTTTTCTTTATTTTATTAATTAAATAAGTGAAACAAATAGTAAGTGCATAATTATACAATGTAGTTGTAATTTTAAGATCTAAACATAACTTAAGTTTTGCGGAAACAAACAGTTAAAGTTGTAATGTCCTGTGCGGACAGCTGAATCTGGGAGCACTTTCCTGACGACACAGATCAACAGTTCCCTCATCTTTAACATAAGGAAATGTGTACTGTTTGTCTCCTTTCTTGGGGAAGTTAATTGTGACGTCCCACTGTGTACTACCAACAGGTGTCCCAATGTGTACATTGGGACACCATCTTGAAATTTGTGCCTTTAAACTAATTGCACCATTCATCCAAACGCCTACAACCACATTTAATTTTGTATATTAAGGACATTCCAAAAAGATATGTCAGAAAATCAAAGCAATATCCTTGTCCACAAATACTTTAAAAAATTAAAAAAAAAACTTTGACAAGACTAAAGTACATACCTTTGCATAGCGTGCGTTCTCCTCATTCAACTACCTCTGCCTTTGGTATAGCTCATATCCACACTGAACAGCATTGTGGGTGTACCATGTGATTAAGCTAGCTACAAAATAGCACGAAATATAAATAATGTCCCACTGTGTACCTGTCTCCCCCATGATTCTAATATTGATATTTTCTTTTGAGTAGTAGGTTTGCATAGGAGTTTCAATATTTGTGCTTTGTGGTCGGAGAGATACGGCTTTTTTATACACTATGAGTGATGAATATGTTGTCGATACACGTACCGAAACCTACTGCAACGCGAGATGGCTCCTCGAATACCTTGTACAATCCAAGAGATGCAAACAAATTCTCCATCTCTCCACATACTGTTACAGCCATATTCAAGCTCGATAGAATCAAGAACAGCTTCCATTTGAGTTATCAATTTTTCTATATATCCTGAGGGCGACCTGTAGATGCAAATAAAACTGGTGTTTAGACAGCGTATATGTAAAGCCGATATCTTTCTGGATCAAAAACTGGTACAAATTTTCCATTGGTGTGCATTTGAACTTCTCCCTTACGATGATTATAGGTCATCGTTGACGACCGGGATGACCAATACTCCCAGTTTTCCTTTCTCAAGCCAATGTTCTCTGAGGCAGATAATATCACATTTTTCTCTGTCCCAAACGTACTTCAAACAGTCTATTTTATTCCCAATGCTTTGTATATTTATCAAATCGATTAAATTACAGGTCATATTTTCTTCCCACCTTTATGGATATTCTTCGGGGTGACTGGAGAATCTTCCTCGGGGATTGATTTCTAGTTGTTTTGGCCTTTATGAAAATTTTGTTTAGGCGCCCAAAAATTTTCTTACAGCTATATGCTCTGGCCAGAAAGCACCATCAAGATTTGTACTGCAGCTCACAGGAACCGCTATCTTGATACTTTTGTACTGCTTAGACTTAACATTTAGTTCGACGAATTTAATAATGATAGAATCACGATTTCAAGTAATGCTTTTTCTAGTATTTTTATTTGTTATCATTTTCTTTTTGTATCCAGAATAATTACTCGCCGTCTCGAGGTTGCTGCAGGTTACAGTCAGAGCCATTCACTACAACCCACACGAGATGAGGAAGGAGCTGTTCTGCCGTTCTGAATGGGGTATATCTACTGTCTTACAGCTGACGTCGGAAGAACAACCTTAACAATATGGGCTTCCTCCTCACACTCGGAGCTTCACCTGTAATTTCGATTTAAAAAGCTTGCAACTGAACTAGTTGTTGCATTGAAATATACAGTGTTTCAAGTATCCAGATTCATGTTTCTCTTAGTAACTCTTGTAGTTTTCAAGTGATTTAGCAGAAAAGGAATTTTTATACTCATCAATTCATTAGATGTCTCAAGAAGATGCGAAAATAGACGGGGTGATATTTTTTCAAGGCCATGCCTCCGTTGACCCTATCAAAATCATAGTGTAATGAACCACTGATCTTTATGAGAATATCTATTGGAAGGACCTTTCAATTTTGAAACTTGTTGTTTATGGGACATAGAGCGTACAAAGTTGAAATTGATATTTCTTCTGAAATTATAAGGTAATCAAATTCCCAGTAAAAATAACATTTGAAAGAAATTTTGTATTTATTTCTAAACAAAACAAATAACCAGTAGTGGTATTTAATATGTTTCTAATTCAACTATAATGTAGTTTTACATCATTCTTTGGTATCCCCCTTTGTTTGTTCTCCAGTGTCAATTTGTTTCAAAGGCTTAGTGATAATTTTCATTCGCTTTATAGTTGGTCCAGCAAAATTCACCTTAGAATGTTTATTTTGGGGTATATATACTTCAAAAGTCTTGCAGTACCTGAGTATTTTTCCTGAAAAAATATTGTAATCCAAATTCAATACTTATGATACTTGAAATTAACAATTTTGAATCTAACATAATTCCTTATTAAAATGTTTATCTTTATTACGAACAATGGTTTTAGGTTGTCTAAATAAAATCGGTCAAGACTCGCGGTTGTGGCAAGAAGTTAAAAAAACTTTTATTACATTAATTGTAACTAAGGCTAGGTTCGAAATAACTTCATCAAGCTACTTTTTTAAAATATGTTTCCTCTTGTATTATTATTAGGTTTTCAATCAATGTCAAATACAACATCTAATCCTGGAATTTTTTGAAAAAGATAAAATGTGATGTTACTAGGTTGTTCTATAAGGTAGCCAAATGGAAATGAAAAAACGAATTCAGTTTTTTTTATATGATAATCACAGTGGGAAATATTCAGTGTTCTAGAAAGTAACCCAAGTGTGAGATATAAGCTTCAGTCTCGTTTCAATACAACTGGTAGTGTGGAAGAACGCCAGGCGTCGTTCCAAAATGACCACCTCTGCCCAAGACCAATTTTTGATTTTAAAAAGCTTGACACGATACCATTATAAACGTCGATTTTGAGTATGCTAAGGCGTTGCCAAAGTTTCATCAATAACAGAGGTGAACCTTCTGGTTAATAAAGATATCCAACTAATTTGACATTTTTCTGAAAATATTTTTTCTTTTGTACAAGATTTTGGCATGTTTGAATTTTAATTTTGTACCCATAAATGATCTTCTGAAGACATTATATAAACTACCCATTCTTTAAATACTTTTTGAAATATTTCTTAGTGATAAGCAAAAATTATGTTAATACTCAAAATCTGTTGATATTTTTAAGTGTTCTCTATAAATTTGATGTGTTAATCTAGAAGTGACGAAAAACCGATAAATACCTTTGAACTAAATATGCAATGGGCTAGAGAAAATAATATATCATCTTATAAACTTTTGCTTCTGTACAGACTGATTTACTAGTTGATTTACATCAGCATTGGAGTCGTCGTTCCTTATCAACCTTGCATTATCTGCTTTGTTCTTTATTAATATTAAGATTATTATTAATTAAAGATTCCTATCATATAATGTCGACTTTATCTTACAATTTTATAATTTGTTGGTTACAAGGAGTTCTTCATGATAGTTCAAGACTACAAGGGTAACACTTTTTAGTATTATAACTCAATGAAGTAAAA
The DNA here is from genome assembly GCA_013387265.2 of Cryptolaemus montrouzieri. Lineage (NCBI taxonomy): Eukaryota > Metazoa > Arthropoda > Insecta > Coleoptera > Coccinellidae > Cryptolaemus > Cryptolaemus montrouzieri. The sequence continues at coordinate 38,462,113 of JABFTP020000103.1, forward strand.
TATTTGCGGGAGTATCTTGGATCAACTATATACACAAATTCTATAATTTCAAATTCTCGTTATACTTACGCACAGATTCTTCAGGTAAGGAGTATTCTTTTGCTATAGATGCTGCACTGTAAAGTGTAGAATTCGCATGATGATTAGTTATAAATTTAAGTGCGTTGATTAGAGTTACTTTTCCTTTACCAACTTTCTCTGGCTCAACAATACCAAATACAGGTTCTTCATATGAACTGCGGTTAGAAGGTAGAGGTCTCTTCGGATTTACTTTATGTTCGTTTAACTAAGAAGAAAAAATTGAATTTATGCTAAAATTCAATTGGGTAATCCTGCTGTTTACGCTGACCACTTTCGCGAATCCAGTACCGAGTCGAACAGATGTTTCCCAAAAGTATTCGAATTGTAGCCAGTGTTGCCACAATTTATCTCACGTCGGAGATTTGATTACCTATCGTTGAAAATGAAAGCGAAGGATAAGATATATTAATGTTCGCGGGAAACAGGCTGTGCATGAACGAAAGTAAAACGGAAAAAGTGGTTTTTAGTCTGAGACGTGTTGAATCTTAGAGTGTTAGGTTTATGATAATCTATCTAGACTCTCGTCTTACCTGGTCCATCCACATGTCACCTTGCAGCCCGGTTGATTAAAATCATATTTGTCCTGCGCAACTTGGCATATTCTGTCTCAACAGATGTCTTGAAGATTGCTTATTATGCCTTATGCGAATCTCATCTTAGATATGGAATTTTAGTCTGGGGTGTCTCCGGCGAGATTGAGAGAGTTTTTAGGTTGCAAAAGCGTGCTGTAAGAATAGTTGGTCGATTGGGGTACAGGGATTGTTGTAAAGACGCGTTTGAGTCAAATCGAATTCTTACGTTGCCAAACCTATTCATATTCGAAAATCTCATGTATGCGCACAGAAATGTTGACTCATTGTTGCTCAATAGGGACAGGCACTCTCATAATACGAGGACCAGAGATGAAATCTATATAACTTACTATAGGCTGAGTAAGTCGCAGAATGGTCCTGGATTCTTGTCTCTTAAGTTTTTTAGTTTGTTACCTCTAAATGACGTTTATCACCTTCGAAATTCAAGTCTTGTTTGAAAGTGTTTTCGACTGAAAATGTACTTTATGACAAATGGGAATTCCTGAGCAAAAACTGGTCAGTTCATTTCAATATTCCTGTAAATCCTGTTGTATTATTTAATTGTTATGAATTTCTTCTTGATATACTTTTAACTATTTTCAAGGGTATAAAAGGTAAGATGTGTAATTTATAGTGTAATACAATTTACCTTTAATTTTCTTTTTGACAGGTGCAAGTACAAAGATTGTATACAAGCATGAAAAAACATATTCTATTCTATTCTAATGACGTGAAACCGATAGCAAAAAAATCCTAATCAGGGGCGAAACTTCTCGGGAGCGGAAAGGACATGTATGACTCGTATTTTTTCGTAAGTGGGCTCAGGAACCCGCGCTTGATTATCTAAATAAACACACATATATATATATATATATATATATATATATATATATATATATATATATATATATATATATATATATATATATATATATATACAGTAGAACTCGCTTAATACGATTTCTCACATATTACGCCTTTTACGTCGGTCTCTGCAACAAGAGACATGTTTTCATTAATTTCTTAACGCTCAATACGATTCGTCATCCCGTTTAATAAGCTAACACGCGCCACACGTATTATCGCTTGTGGAAGCACTGACAGCGGTCGAACGCCAAAGCTTGCCCGTACCGCCCAAACAGTAGGTACAGTCGTTCTTATTTTGTTGACTTACTTGTTATGTCGTGCGTGAGCTCCGATTATCTTGTATTATGCATCATTTGTTTGTTGCAAAATGACTACAATTAAGCAAAAGGCATTATCACTTCAAGAAAAAATTAAGATATTGAAAGTTTTTGATGAAAAATCACAAACAAAAAATCCAACTAAGTTAGCTGCTGAGCTTCAGTTACCAGTTTCTACATAATGTACCATTTTAAAGAATAGAGAAGAAATCAAAGAAAAACTCATATTCGGAGGTGTGCAGAGAAAAAAGCAAAAGGTTCGTTTGATAAATTAGAACGTTTTAGTGGAATGGCTTTATCAAGCACGAGCTTTAAAACTGCCCATAAGTGGCCCCATAATATGCGAGAAAGCGCGTAAAATTGCTGAAAGCTTACAAATCCCATTTTAACACTTCAAATGGCTGGATAGATCGTTCTAAAAATCGCCACGGCATTGTGTGCCGTCAAATCAGTGAGGAATCCGAGACAGTGCCTCAACAAGATGTTGATACATGGATGGCAACACTTTCGGAATTGTTGCAAAATTACGAACCGCGAGACATTTTTAACGCAGATGAATTTGGTTTATTTTTTTAATTGATGCCAGATAAATCCTATGTTTTCAAGGGAGAAACTTGTCATGGTGGTAAAGCAAATAAAGAGACTAACTGTCCTAGCCTGTGCCAATTCAGATGGGTCAGAAAAGTTACGTTTGCTAGTGATTGGTGAAGTGAAAAATCCACGTTGTTTCAAAAACGTAAGATCGCTGCCTGTAACATATAATGCACAATTTCGAGCTTGGATGACCGGCATTCGTTTCATTGACTGCTTAAAAGCTGTAGATGATCAATTCCAGATCAAAAGTAGAAGCATAATTCTATTTATTGGCAACTGCCCAGCTCACGCTAAAGGTGTTGAACTAAAGAATATCAAGCTTGTTTACTTACCTCCAAATGCGACAAGCAAATTACAACCGATGGATCAGGATATTATAAAGGTCCTCAAACAAGGTTACAGGACAAGACTAATACATTGCTATCTTCAAGAAATTCAAGACCCAGATAGCAAACGACCCTTGACTATACATGATGCGACTCTAGACATTTCAGCGAAATGGAAATCACTTAAGCCTGAAACCATTCAAAATTGTTTCAAGAAAGCAGGTTTCACAAATAACAGGGTTGACGTCGTGTTGGAAGAAGAACCCGTGATAATGCGGGGTTTTCCTGGATATTCTTCCAATGATGGCAATGTGGCACCGTACGTAATTCAAACAATTGAAGATCTTATTGAGAATGTGAATAACATACAAAAAGAGGCCCTAAGTGATAATGATGAAGACGAAGATGAGAGTCAACTCCAATTTTCTCAAATGCCCAGGCATTATCAGTAGTTAATGATTTAAGGTGCTATCTAGCTTCCTCGAATCGAAGCGAAGACACACTGCAAAAGTTAAACTTTGTTGAAAATCTTGTAATTGTTAATGCATCCAAATCTTTCTGTCAAACCAAAATAAGTGATTACTTCAAATAACGTAATTATAATAACACTATATATTTAATATTTAATAAATTAGATCATAATAAATAATAAGAGTACTCTTTATTTTTCCCAGTCCTGCTTAATACGCTTACTCGATAAATACTCGTTTTTTGTTGGGTCCCTGTGAAATCGTCTTAATCGGGTTTTACTGTATTTTGACTTCTTTCAGTCAGGGTTGTGCGGTATAGCACAAGATGTTTTCAAAATCTAAAGAGTTTCCAAAATATTTATATGATATTCGAATCTAACCTCTCATTTTAGTAATTCAATAAGTTCAAAATGATGGATGAGGTTGAGGAACATATTTCACCTTGTTTGGTATAAATTTTCTGACAATATCTGATTTAATGATAAATCATGTCAATACTATCATTAAATCAGATATTCTTTCATTATTACAAATTAGTTTAGATCAAAATTATTTCCATTTCAATAACAAATATTATACTATTGAAGACGGCTTGATTATGGGCAATTCGTTAAGTCCTTTGTTAGCAGAAATATTCATGAATAACTTAGAGAAATTAATTCATAATCATCCACTCAGTAAATATTGTTTATACTGGTATCGCTATGTAGACGATAATTATTTGCTTCACAGGAACAGATAGACAGTTAAAATTTTCGAAAATCATATAATCTCATTACATCCAAAAATTGGATTCACAACCGAAATAGAAAGCAATAATTCGATAAATTTCTTAGACGTAACAATTTCGAATGAAAATGGAAAACATGTTTTCGCAATTTACCATAAACCGTCACATACAGATATTATAATATATAACTCGTCGTGTCATCCATATCAACATAAAATGTCAGCATTCAATAGTTTTATTCATAGATTGATTAACATCCCGTTATCACCAGAAAATTTCAACAAAGAATTAAATTTGATTAAACAAATAGCCAAAAATAATGGTTACAATCCCAAACTAATAAATAATATTTTAAATAAAAACAAAGTAGAATCGCATTGAATGAAGTCGATAAATTGAAACAAAAATTCAACACCTTAACCTACGTTGGCATTACAAGTGAGAAACTGATATCATTCTTGAGTAGCAATAATTTCAACATAGCTTTCCAAACTAAAAATAATTAGATAATAATAATTAAATAAAAACAATAAATCAGGTGTTTATAGATTGAATTGCAATGACTGTGATAATTTCTACATTGGTACAACACATAGAAATTTTAATATTAGAATATCGGAACATAAACGCAGTTTTTCAAATAAAAAATCAGATTCAAATTACGCGAATCATCTCTTAGAAAATAATCACTCTTTACACCCACAGTTTGAAATTTTGCATACAGATAATAAATATTGGAAGGTAGATCTTTGGGAAACTTAAGAAATCAATAAATACAAACACTCAGGTAGACTCATCAATGAACAAGTCGATTTAAGCCCTTCACCTCTATTGAATCTCTTCAGGAGCAATCTATTCCTTAATTTTATTGGATATACCTGTCATAAATAACAACTTAAGAAGAAGCAACCCAATAAGCTTTTAATTACTCAAGAACATTTATATTTATATTTTCTGTACATTCATTCGTCTGAAGAAGCTACGGTGTAGTGAAACGCGTTACGAATCGCAATTATTAAGTAAAATTCCTTAAAACACAGTACTTGTTTTTATTATTAATAAATTGAGAATTGTACCCTGTACAATATATTCTTTTCATTCATTTGGAGGGTGCCACTAGCAACATCTCAGTTATATTAATTAATTAGTATTCATAGATCTAATAAGATTTTTCTAACTTCTGATGTGGATTTTGAGTTATTCATGAATTTTGATAACTTCCTAATTTCACCCACACTCGGTATTTCGGTTATGAATTTTACGTCAAAAAAATGTTTTCACATTATTTAGACTTTTCTTGTAAATTGCCGGAATTCCTTTTCTCCCTTAGTTTGACAGAACACTCATACTCATTTTAGAAATATCTAACATAATCATATTATTCTCATCACGTCTCCAATATTTTGAAAACCTCTGAAATTGATGAATCCAGCCTTTCGAAAGTGATAAGAGTCGGACGCATTGGATCAAAGCCGCGACCAATAAAAGCTGTGCTCTGCAGTCCTTAAGTGGTTTATGATGTAATTAAACTCTCTATTGCTTTATTGTCTGAAAATATCAAAATTGGTCTTGATCGAACAAAAATGCAACAAGATCAACTTCATACAGTCTTGGATGAAATGAAGGAGACCGATAGGAGTGAAGAAAATTTATCATTGAAGTATGTGAATGGTGTGCCTACGGTCAGTGTAAATGAGAGACAGTCAAAAAACTAAATATGAAATTATTGTGCTTGTTGAAACTTGGTTGAATGATGATTTTTTGGATCCTGAGGTTGGTTTTGCAGGATATAATATATTTGGAATGGATCGAAACCCTAGAACTAGTACTAAAGTAAGAGGTGGGGGAGTTTTGATAGATGTTAAGCAAACATTCTCTACCAAATTAATTCCTATCATAAATATGAATATTGAGCATGTTTGTGTTGAAGTTGTAATAGGCCACCTGAAAATTGCAATAGGGTCTACATATATTACCCCGGGCTCCACAGATGAGATTTATAATAGTCATTGCTCGGATGTTGAGGTGATCGCTGAAAATAACCCTGACCATTTAATGCGTCTCTTTGGTGACTACAACTTGCCTCAGGCGTACTGGAGATCAACTGATGAAGATGGTTCTCTGGATCATGCCCCAAATGGAAGCCCGGCTTTATTAATCGATGAATATTTTTCGTATCTTGGCTTGAGGCAGGTTAATTGTGTTCCAAATTCACATAATTTGTACCTTGATTTGATTTTTACTAGTAGGCATGGTTTATTGAGCGTTAGTGGGACCTCTGTTCTATCTTCTGTATACAAATGACCTGCCGGACGTTCTGGGCGATGGAGCAGTTCAATTTGCTGATGATACGTACTGTCACATGTCGGGGAACAGCGATCAAGAGCTGAAAGATGCAGTTTGTCGAAAACTTAACGACATGGAAGAATATTTCAAGAACAACTTTTTGAAACTTAATGCCGAGAAGACGCAGCTCGTGAAATATTCATACAGGCGACACCAAGAGAAACTACAACTGAACTTCGATGGGTATAATCTGGAGTCACAGAGAACATTAAGTTCCTTGGCATGGAGATTGACCACAAAATGGACTGGAGGATCCATATAGATAATCTAATGAGACAGCTGAGTAGGTACTGTAATGCTCTGAAGATCTTGAGCATGGAGGTCTGTAAGGAGACTGCAATCATCGACTACCATTCTTTTGTCGGGTCCCGTCATCGCTATGGAATTATTTTCTGGGCGAACTCCGCAGATTTCAATAGTCTTCATCTTGCAGAAAAGGATGATAAGGGCAATACTCAACCTCAGAAGGAATACCAGCTGTAAGCCTCACTTTGCTCAGGTGTCAGTTCTGACCCTGCCAATTCTGTTCATTTACGAGGCTGCATTGTTTATCTGTAGAAATAGGGATCTGTTTGGAAAGCTCACTTGAGATCATCAATACAATACCCGAAAGAAAACTGATTTACTATACGAGAGATATAACTACACGTACATCCAAAAAAATGTTCATTTCTCTGTTCTGAAAGTTTACAACCATTTACCAGAGCTGATAAGAAACTTGCCTCCTATGAAAATGAAATCTGTGTTGAGTGACCTTCTCCGGAAGAAGTCTTATTATTCATTGACAGATTTTTTCAGTGATTCCCTTTAGGAATTTTTTTAATTTATTGTATATTCTGAAAATTATTTATGTTTTCGAAAGTTTGTTGTAAATACCACTATTTTTGTAATGTTTTATATTATTTTATTTGTACATTCACAGTTTCTTTTATTACATGGTGTACGGCTTATGCAATGTGATATTTTGTTCGAAAATGGCTCTCGGCCTCTTCCATTTGAAGAAGTATTCTGATTTTAGACACGCTGATTATGAGGCCTTAAATAATTTTTTGTTACCTATAAACTGGGAGACTATGCTGGGAGATTCGGATGTTGAGTTGATGACAGACCGTGTTCATCAAATATTGAATAACGCATGTTCTTTTTGTTCTTGTTGAAAAATGTAAATTTTCTAATTTTCCTAAATGGTATTCTCTCTTGCTAGCAACCCGAAGGAGTTTTGGAACTTTGTTAACTCCTTAAGGAGAGATCATTGTGTGCCGAGCTTTGTGTTTTTTAACAACCTTTGCTCAGATTTCTGGTGAAGATGTGGTGAATCTTTTTCTGGACAAAGTTTCCTCCGTTTATACCAATGATACTATAAACCTCGAAAATTACTGTTAGTGTTCCTTTCTTTATAATTCAGCTTATTGACGTCTTCAAGGAAATTACACATTTAAAGGATGAGTTGAATAGTGGTCCTGATGGAGTTTCCTCATATTTGCTCAAGCGATGTTGTTATTCATTGAGTAAACCCTTATGTTTCATTTTTAACCAGTCACTGGCCAAGAGTGTTTTCCCAGATGTCTGGTAAACTAGTTATGTAACTCCTATTCATAAAAGTGGCGACAGTGCAAATGTAAAAAACTACCGGCAGATTAGTAAACTGTCAATTATTCCCAAATTGTTTGAACTATTTGTAGCACGTCATCTTTCTTGGCATTGCAAAAATATAATCGTCAAGCAGCAGCACGGTTTCACCTATGGAAGGTCCACTGAAACTAATTTGTTGATTTATCAGGTTGACATCTTCAGAGCCTTACAGGATGGATTTCAGGTAGATTCTTTTCATGCGGATTTTTGTTGAGTAAATCATGACTTACTTATTAGTAAACTTATCGGAATGGACTTTCCGAGGTGGACAGTGACTTGGGTTATCTAGCTACCTAGGAAACCGCACTCAGTTTGTTAAGATAAAGAACCACATTTTTCACCCAGTTTGTGTAACTTCAGGAGTGCCTCAGGGATCACATCTGGGCCCTTTATTAATCAACTTGTTCATAAATGAATGAAGAAACTTTAAGTACTGTAAACACCTCTCATTTGCAGATGATCTGAAGATTTATGTTCTGGTTTCAAGTATTTCTGACTGTATAAAATTACAGCATGATGTAGAGGTCCTACACAATTGGTCAATTGTTAAATATCGAAAAGTGCTATTGTCTAACTTTCACCAAATCTACGAACGTAATTGAGTATGATTATCATATTCTTGAGGACTCAGTAACGTGAGTAGACAAAGTGAAGGATTTGGGTATTTACTTTGACAGTGGTATGACATTTATTCTGCATATAAATCAGGTTGCAGTAAAAGGGCGACAATGACTGGGTTTTATGAGCCGTACTCTAAAAGACTTATCGTCCTTAGCTAGTAAGACTGTCTATGTAGCTCTGATTGTCTCTGTTATTCAATTTGGTTCAGTAATTTGGTCACTACACTATAAAGTCCATATTAGTAATATCAAGAAAATTCAGCAGAGATTCCTGAGAAACATGGCCTACAAACTGCATCTGACTGTAGGAGCATACTCATATTCAGATATCTTGAAGATTTTGAATATTTCATCTTTGGAAAATCGCAGAAAGATTTCTGACCTAACTTTAATTTTTAGATTGCTATCTGGCTATATTTCATGTCCTGAGTTGCTAGAAGATCTTGGTATAAGGGTGCCTACTATAGTGACTCGAAGCACAGATCTATTTTTCTTGCCCTTTCATTCCACAGATTAGGGTCACTTTAGCAGTATTACTCGTTGTATGAGATTGGCTAATAAATACTCTGCTTTGGGTCTCAAATTCACCGGAATAACAAAGGCTAGATTCGAGGTCGTACTGAAAAATCTCGTATGTGAAAATATTTAGAGTTCCGTATTTTCCTTTTCTTGAATTTTTTTTCTTCTGTATAATTTAAGATGAGGTTGTTATCTATATGATGATACGGTACTATGTAAAATGCGCTGCGTTGTTTATTTTTGTAGATGGTTCTTTTTTGCTACACTGTGAAATTTCTTGCTTACAAAAATTTTCTTGTGTTGTAAACACTAAATGGGGATATCCCGTATACTTATTAAATAAATAAATAAATGAATGAATAAAGGATTCCAATTATTCTATGGTTCTGAAAGCTACTCCTCCTTTTCAACAAAAAATCAAAAAAGGAGATCTCCCTCCGTGGGTAAGTCAGTAAAGGTTCGAATCCTAGGTAGATATGGACCTAGCATGAATGTTGGTGTGTTTGTCCCAGGTATATATATATATATAAAAAATTACATTAGAGAGTCTGGATACATAACCAATAGGTTGAGTCCATAACCTCCGAAGGCCACATAACTTGTAATCCTCAGAGGTGCCAGTTATCATTGCACAGTCTAGGTGAGTGGTTCGGAGTCCCCTATAAACTGTAGGTCCATAAAACAAACAAACAAAAAGGAGAAGATTATAACTTCGTGGGAAGTTTTCACTTTGCATAAGAAGACGGGGTAAAAATTGAGCATCAACACCTTCGTCAGAATTGAAATTAAAAGAATAGTAAAATTCTCTGCATCGGCTGGGCAGATAGCTACTGCAGCTAGAAGATAAATTTCGAGAGACAATCTTTTGAAATCACCGTGAACAAGCCCAGAAATTCAATGACAAAAGTTGAAATTACACTTATGTCTATGTCAAACCAAATAGAAAAAAAAATTTCGGCTCATCCACTGCAATCTATTTAAAAGAGTGACTCAACAATTTTTTTACATAACTTCCATAACAGAGATATTGAATAACTTAAAAATCACTGAAGTTGAACAAATGTACCAGGAAAAGGGATCTGGCAACACTGACTGAAATTTAAATCGTTCATGAAACATTCCCGTCGATTAGGTACTGGATGTGCGTAAGCAGCAGGATTACCTTCAATTGTTTCAAACTGATTTCTTTTTAATATACTTACTACTTTTGTAGAAGTGACAAATACATTTTTAAGGTTTTTGTCAAGGTGTTCATCTTTTTGTAATGTTTGAAGAAAGTCATCTTGCCTTTCTGAAAAATAAATAGTGCTTATTGGAAGAAATATTTACCAATCAAAAACATCAATTAAAAAAGAAATATTCAGCACTGATGTCAACAAATGCAATCTAGCTCATTATATTTCAGCTTCACAAAATCAGATAGTACTGAAAGTTGGTTTCCCCTTGACATTCATGATTGATTCTTACCATTCATGAGCCTGTCGATTTCAATTCGATCAGTTTCATATTTTGGTGCCGGAACAGGTTTATCTTTAGATATTATTTTGTGCGCTCTATTCTCTACATTGTAATTTCGAAAAGGACGTTTCATACGGGATAAAATTTTTCCCATTTCTGAATGTGTGGAAAATTGATTTCTTGGTACGATCTTTCACAAACTGAATACCTATTTTTCACTAGATATGATTCCTTTCATTTTTAATCTTCTTATAAACCTTTAATTTTTAACGGATACTCTCTCCTAAAAGAAAAACGAATGAACGTTTAAGTTGATTCTCTCATAATTTTTAGGTTATATATGTAAAAGGAAATTTCTATGAATTATCACAAGCATTCTATGGTTTATTTTTTCTTTATAACCTTTTCTTTCCCTTTTGTTTTTGATTCTATTTGAAATTCTTTAAATCATTGGCGTAGATATGTGTGGCATATTTTGTAAAGAAAAAAAGAATTCAGGAAAACACAATCCGATAAAAATTAACTGTTTTCGATTTTTATTACTTGAAACTATGAGAAATTCGAAAATTGTCCTGTTTTTTGAAGAATTTTGGCGAATACACCTCAATATATTTTTCATAGTTTGTATAAAATACTAGTTACGGCTATGCGTTTCATTACATTTTATCATCCGTGAATGCCAATATGAGAAAATTGAAAATCGAGAAAAACCTAATCAGATTTTATATTATTCATTTTATTTGAGAGTAAAAGGTCATTCTCAAAACAGCTTTGATTATCTTCAAAAAATTGTTCAAAATGTCTAAAATGAATCTCATAAAAATAAATTTATGTTTTAAGAGGTTGGCAGTTTCTGGTATTTGACACTGTGTAATATGGCTGACAACTGAACCTACAGAGAATTTTCTTTGTTTTCCTTGAGATTTTTAAATAAGTTTTTTTCTAGTTCAGTGCAGTTTCATAAAATTTTCATACTATTTTACAAATTGTTTGAGTCCGCTAGTGAGGTTTTCTCTAAAAGTGATTCGGGGATTGTAGTGAACGAGTGTTGCTGAAATCTTCACATAAAATGAGATGGATCTACATTTTCAAATCTGTCAGAGCCCTAGCAGAATTTCAATTCTGTAGAGGAATTCGTAAGGTATTCGTCGAATTCTCCTCGATATAATCTAATTAATCCGATGATGAAGTAAAACGAGATTATTGGATGTCACCTACAATGCCAAAGAATGCATGTGTGGAATGTCATGAGTGAGACATTTGATTGTAATTTGGCACATAGTTCTACTAGCGATTTTAACATTTCCAACTTCTGATAAAGTGTGACTGAAAGGCGTATTCTCGGAATTTGATTAGTTTCAATAATTTGCGCCATTTATATCATGAAAGGGCAGCTTTTCTCTTGAGTTTATAGCATTTGTAAAGAGAATAATTTTCGAAAATATGAAAGTCATTTATTATAAGCAAATTTAGCTTTAGAGGTACTTGTGGGATTGTTTGAGGAATTACTCTAAACTCAAATGGCAGTCATGTTTGGTAGTTGAGTAAGATTATCATAGGTTTGTTTAGCGTTAGGTGTTTCTGACTGAAGTTATAGCAAGCCTTATTAAAATTATTCACTGTTTTGTTTTTCATTATATGAGAATATTCTTTTAGTTTTGGAAAAAGTTAATTCATACGAGATATGTTGAACTGATGTAAGACAGTTATATTGTTATCATTTTGAGGTTGACATTTGTTACAGTCACTGATATAAATCAAGCTAGTAGTGATACATTGAAGAAGTTACAAAGTTTCATTGGTCCCTTAGATTCAGTCTTTTCTTATATCTTCATTGGTATCACGATGATTATATGACTATCTAGTTCTTTGTAAATCACATCTACTTTATTGGCTCAAATGAAAAAATCATTTCTTATTAATTGATTTCTTCACATTTTCCAAATTTATAGAGTATATTAAATTAAATTCATTTCTCATTAGATGGATGTAGAAGTTCTTACTCGGTAAAGGTCATACTGTAACTCTTATATTCAGGTTCAGAATACTAAAACATTCAAATGACAAGAATGAAGTGAAATTTTGTATACTATAAAATACCAGGAGAATAACAAGTTGAAATGAGATCAGATGTAATATGGATAGTAGAAAACTTGTAAGAAGAAAAAATTTCACAGTTGTGATTACCTAATTCATTCATCATATCAATATGACTGTCTTTGAGCAGCCAATTACAATCAACAAAAACTTTTTAGCAAGGTTAGGAAGTTATCACTTTATTCCTTCTTCAATAATTTACTTCTTTTGAAAATAGATAAAAACAACTAATGTTTTTGAGAAATTTTACAGAATAATTGTGATTCATAACACGTTTCACTACACTGTAGCTTCTTCAGAAGAATGAATGTACAGAAATTATGACAAATATATATAGATACAACTGAAAATATAAATACAAATGTTCTTCAGTAATTAAAAGCTTAAGGAGTTGGTTCTTCTTCGGTAGTTATTGATGACAGGTATATCCAATAAAATTAAGGAATAGATTGCTCCCTGAAGAGATTCATAGAGCTGACGGGCTTAGATGGACTTGTTCATTAATGAGTCTACCTGAGTGTTTGTGTTTGTTGATTTCTAAAGTTTTCATAAATGAACAAGTCGATTTAAGCCCTTCACCTCTATTGAATATCTTCAGGGAGCAATCTATTCCTTAATTTTATTGTATATACCTGTCATCAATAACCATTCAAGAAGAAGCACTCCATAAGCTTTTAATTACTTAAGAACATTTGTACTTATATTTTCAGTTGTATCTATATATAGTTGTACATTCATTCGTCTGAAGAAGCTACGGTGTAGTGACCAGAATTACTTTGATGAAGATTTTGAGATGGGTCTCGTATTGAGAGTTGAAATGCATTATTTGAAAGATTTTCGGTCATATAATCTGCAAAATTCAGGGTTCTCACGCGAAAAATCGTAATTTTTGGGATAACATCGCGAATAACTCAGAAACGATGCATTTTAGAAAAAGGAAACCTATAACAGATCGATGCCTATTATACAGTATACCATGAAGCTTTTAAATGCATTGAATTCTGCTCTTCGCTTACAACGAGCTAGAATAAATCGACATTAAATGATCCTTAGTATTTTTATGATGCTTTCTAAGAGACAACCAAAAATCGCAAAATTCTGATTGGAAAATTCATATCTTCCTTTCGGTTGATTTCAGGTGGTAATGAGAGAAGATAAAATTGTTCAGAATTTAATTTCTACAATTAAAAAATTAGAAACATACATTTTGCCATTTGAAATAACAAAGATGGCGTCAACTTCTGATATAACCGGAAGTGCCACATTGAAAATATCTTCGGAACTTAGTTCGAATAACATTCAAGACAACAACAAAAAAATTCTCCAATTGGTCATTCCTTTCTCCATATACTTGCCCGATCTTGCTTGGACACTCGGTATAGGGAATACCTAGAATAATGGGATAATATAAAAGATTCCAAAAAAAAATGTTCATGTAATTGAAGTCAAAGATATAATTGAAAGAATATAAAAAGATATATTATTATTATTATTAATAGTTGAGATGGACATTTAATGTAACCTTGATACTTGGGTGCACCAAGCATATCCCCCTTTAACCTTATTGTGAACCATCCAAAAGCTCCTCTATTGAGAAAAAGAGCTCCCAAATGTTACTTGCCCTGAACTGAGGTTCTTTCATGAGAGGGATCCCAAAATACGTCTCTTTCATATTGCTTAGTATGTGCACTTTCCTTTGTGTCTTAATTGAGGCAATAGTTAGGTCTTTCAGCGTTTCCTGTCCTATGTTTGTGTATGACTGTAATTGAGGCTACCATTGTTTATTAAAAAGGTTTTGGCAGCCTTCCGCCTTCATGCATACTCTATTTTTGCTTTCCCCTATTCACAGTCAAAAGAAATCTTCCATCTGTGTATAGAATATGCCAACTGTTGTTAAAAAGTCCATATATATTCTCTATCGCATTTCATCTGGTCCCGTTGTGTATGGAGATTCAGATGAGTTTGACAGTCTTGATATTGACTAGATTGTTCAGTAAGTAAGGGACAGTAAGAGACTCCGTAATCATGTTTCATAAAATAGTAAGGACGTCCCTATATCAGAGTAGGTGTCATATTTCCATACTGAGGTGAGGCTCTCAGACTCAACCTGTCCCCTATGGCTCGCCAAACTTGTCACTAAGTGACTGTAAACCTTCTGCACGCCTTCTGAGATCTGGAAAGTAGACAATAGATATATAAACATATTTCTCTTATTAGCATAATACTTTAACTTGCATTCTCCTTTTTTATTTCAATACTAATTTTTCGATTAAATTTTCTGATTCAACTAATATGCAGTTTCTTGAAGACGTCATTCCTCTAAGAAAAATAAAAGCTGAAGATGTATCTTTTAAGTTTCATTAATGAACTTACTCTAAATATAACTAATTGAGTGAAATATTCATTTTGCATTATTAGGTATAACATAATTGTAAACATATTTGTTAGGTGTTACGATTTTGGTAGAAGTTTCAATATTCAATCAATCATAAAGACAAAAGTTGAAATTATATAACCTTAATGGCTTGTTCAAAGTTTTCCAAGGTATCTCTCAATTGCTCAAGCTTCATCAGTAACAAGAAATATTGTCCACACTTGCTTCTAAAGAATTTTGATTAACCCTCCAACTGCTTTAAGTTCGAATGCAACAACATTTCTGTACAATTTTGTTGAACACAATAAATGGATATGCTATAACTATACTTGATACAACGAAAAGAGAGAGTGTAAACAAAACAAACGCACGAGGCTTGAACGTGATGTCACACAGGGTTGAATCCAGGGACTGGCTTCCATTTGATCACGAAATTGAACTCTGAATTAAGTAATGGACATCAATGATGTAGAATTTCATTCTAAAATGAAGTATTCACTCAATAGTTTCCGATATGACTGATTGAATTATCATAAAAAACAGGCAATGTAATACGCAAATGATGTAGGTATATTTTCTGGTAGTAGAACATTATTGAAACATATATTTTACAAGAGTTTCATAAAAAAGGACATCAAGAATTATCATCGTCATTATCAGATTCAGACGATGAACTTGAATCATTCTCTAGATTGACAATAATAGGATCCAGTTGTTTGTCTATTATGTGATCTTATTGCTACATTCTCGGTTCGACCTTCTCTACGACATGCTTAATGCAGTTTTGCCAGTTGACAGCATCAATCCTTTCAATGGATTCGGCGAAAAGCTTCTTCATGTCTTGGAATTTGAATGATGTGTTCTTAGTTGCTACATAATTCTTCATCTCAGCCCAAATCAGTTCGATGGGATTGAGCTTGCAATGATAGGGCGGGAGTCGCAACACGATTTTATTTTGGTTTCGAGCCATTTCATCTACTACATATTTATTATACGCTGGTTTGTGGGTTTTGACTATTCGAAGAAGCTCTGCTTTAATAAAATCATCCCCGAAAGCAATATTTTTTGAACGTAGTCATTCTTGAATAGTGGCTTTCCTACTGGCAGATGTCGGGAGTTTTTCTGTGCGTCTAGAATGATAAGACGCATTGTCCAAAACGAGGACACATCCGTCTTCCAATTTCGGTAAAATATTTTCAAACCATTCTTCGAAGTTGGTTCCATCCATTTCTTCGTGGTAGTCACCAGATTTCTTCGATTCGAATGACCACAGTGCGTCGGGAACGAATCCAGTATCACTTCCAATATTGCATCGATGAGTCTCTTGCCTTTACCTGCAAAGACATAAAAATGATTTCTATTAATGATTGCATGTGTCTATTTTCATCTAACTTAATCAATTGAGTTAAATCACCTACAAACCTTTTGACGACAGGTAGGTGGTACACAGCCTACTTCAGTTAATTTACAGTAGCAATAGAGATAAAGAAACACCCAGAAGTAGCAACAGACCCTTAATAAGATCAACTAACAATCTAACCGTACCTGTACAGACTGCTAACATTCAGATCCCACCCCCTAAACATGATTCGGCCAATTACAGAGCTACTAAATCTTCTGGCGTCTGCTGTATTTGTTTTGACGTGGTCTCTCTTTCGGTTGCCTAGAGTATAGTGTTTCAATTTTTTTTTTGTTTCGAATATTTCTTGATATATTTTTCTTTTTCAGATCTAACTGAAGAGGAAATCAGACATTAAATTTATCGAATTTTGGACTTTTCACAAAATATAGGCTCCTTTTAAGATCGACAAAGATGTCGAGTGGAATCATCCATTGAGTCCATATGTTGCGTTTGTTATGTGAATTTTTAGTCGATATTGGGGCCCAGTATGGGTCAGCAGCCTCGGCCCGTCATCAACATGAACTCCAGCACTTCAGCCCGATCGTCGGGCTATCATCAAAAGGCCATGGAGGAAATCCAGAACTCCCTCCGGCCATACGCGAAAAGCGGTAGCGAGGCGATAGAGTCTAGCGCCGCAAGCACA
Source organism: Cryptolaemus montrouzieri (assembly GCA_013387265.2). Lineage (NCBI taxonomy): Eukaryota > Metazoa > Arthropoda > Insecta > Coleoptera > Coccinellidae > Cryptolaemus > Cryptolaemus montrouzieri. The sequence goes on from JABFTP020000103.1 coordinate 38,479,161, forward strand.
ATATCAAATTTTTCTGCCACTAGTGGCGTCAGTTCTTTCAGCTCTGCTTCTGGAGGTACTGGATCTGAGAATGACGTTATACATTATCATATGATTTCACAGCTTCTCAGTATGGGATACTCAGAGGTGAGTTGACAGTCGATTTTTTCTCCTTCTTCAAGATATTTGATAACAGTAACTACTTTTTATTTTGAGAAAATAAATGTTAATTATTAACTTCGGATAATTTGTTATGATATGATGTACTCATGATCAAAAAGTACTAAGGTTTTTTCAGTGGCAACTTCAGGGCCTCCTCATATACATATCTTTTGTTATGTTGGCACTACTTTTACTAATATCTGTGACAAATTTCATATTGGAGCATCAGCAGTTAATGAGTTACATGAGACCTTATTCTTCAAATTTTAACATAGGTACAAAGATCCAGCAAATACGTTGTATTAAATTCCGGTCGAAAAAAGTCAAACTTTTGACTTTCCAAATGTTGAAAATATTAGGAAAGTCATTTGGTGAAAATACCAAGCTGGTGTTTTTGGTAGAAGATCAAAAAGTGAGATTATGTTAACAGTTTGCTTCTACTACCACGGTGTTGATCAGCTGTGAATTCCTTCTGCACTGTCAAACTATCATTAAGGAAGGAATTTATTTGAATGATATGCCCTTTGCGTGAATCGATATGAGTCAAGAAGATAGATTTGTGAGCATATAGTTTTGTTTTTTCATCACTATAGTGTGCCAACTCACACATTTTGCAACCGCCCTATTCGCCTGATTTGGCGCCGTTTGACTCGTGTTTTCTTACAAAACCCTCAAAAATACTTTGTGGTTATTGTTTTGATTCGATGGGTGAGATTAAAGTGACATCGAAGATAGCGCTTAAGGTTTCCCGAAAATCGGGTTTTAAAATGTTTTAAAGATTAAAAGAAGCGTAGGAATAAGTGTATTGACGAATTTGAAGTTGATAAAATCAATTTTGTAGAATCATATACAGTTTGTGTTCTTTTCAAAAAGTTACTAATCTTTTATTGCTGATATGCATATCAATATCGTGTCCAAAATATCTTCCTCGTTGAAGAAAACAAGATAACTACACAAGGATTCAGAATACAATGTGACTAACCACATGAAATGCTGTTACATAAACAACTTTGACTAGAAATATGATATTTTCTAGGATTCATCTCCACTCAATAACAATGAATAGATATGTAGTTATATATCAAAAAAGCTAAAATTCTTCATCAATTCTATCAGTTCAAATTTAAAGGATAAGGAATGTGACATGACTTATTTATTACTTTTGAGCTTATTATATATTCCACCACTGAAAGAGAAAAATCATTTATTTAATAGTTTCCAGGTTAAAGTTATGGAAGTTAGTTAATCATACTTAGTCCAAGCAATTTATTTTCATAATAAACAAGTTTTCCAGATATCTTCATTAAATAAGGAATTCATTACTTACATTTTTTCAGGAAGCGTCAATGAGAGCCTTGCAGTTTTCAAATGGAAGAATGGATGCAGCCTTGGATTTTCTAATGAATAAGCAGATTGACTTGAACTCGAAGTGTGGCAATAGCAGCTATACAAAATTAATCCGTAAGCCTAGTCTTGAACGGGAGTTAGTATTGCCCCGGGGAAGCCCTGCATTAGATAGCGGGGCAGGCAGTTCACGTTCTGACAGTCCCCGACTGACGGAGATTCAGTCTGTTAGTAGATACTCTCCAAGTTTCAACGAACCTCCTCCACCGCCTCCTCCTAGAAATACTCCCCCTCCCCCACCACCACCGCATGTGCCTGCATATCAACCCGTGCCTAGCAATGTACATCAACTGTTCAAACGTATGTCTCCAGCGCCTGTTGTTCCTTCGAGAGCTCCACCTGCAGTGCCTTCATATACTTCGTCTTCTATTCAACAGAGAGGAACTAGGTACGAAATTTGAATCAGTTTACTACTTTGATTACGTTAACAAAAAGAGTTTAATTTTCAGTAAAGACATTTGTTTATTAGTACTTTCTGTGTCCCAGTATGAAAATTTTAAGAAGTCGTTTGTACTTTCATTAGATAGATAAACATGTATTGTTACAATAATTGTAATAATAGTAATAATAATAATCATAAAGAATAGTTTTTGAAGCATAGATAATATGAATATTAGATGTGTTATGCTGCTTGCAAGTCATTAACTGCTTTCTCAATTTTGTGATGCAGTTGGTTAGTGAATAAGAATTCTCATATTTGTTTGATTATTTGAATGTATTAGTCATGGAGAGGTTCTTGGTAAATAATATGGCCATTTTTATTTAGAAAAGATGTGATATTAATATGCTAAATTCCTCTTCTGATTGACTAGTAGAATCAGCAGTATCCCTAATAGTCTCTTTGTTCTGGTATTTATTTTCTCAACTATACTGCCAATCCGAAAATACCATTCTTCAAAACTATAAACTAATTGCATAAGTCTTTGCATAACCATGTAACGTGATGAAATGAAAAATCATAAATTGAATTCATTATTGATTTGTGTTGGATTCAAATAATATTACATTTTTCTGTGGAATAGTTCTAGAAGGAGGATGTTATGTACTCTGAAAGAATAGATTATTTAGTTAATTTGGTAAACATCCAGCTCTCATCTATAATATGCCAACTTTATACCATTTTATTTAAAAAAAAATGTTATGTTGGTGCTCCAAAGATTTATAAGCAACTGATTTTTATTTTTTTTTCAGTCCTGTTAGTAGTGTCTCATCGTCTGGTCGGCAACCAATGGTTGTTCAAAATGGTCCCCAAGTGCAACAGCAACTATCTCAACAGATGCAAGCACTTAGCTTATATCAAAGTAGTGCCGCTTCGTCTAGTGCGGAGCCTCCTCCTCCCTATCCACTCATTTCCTCTAGCCCATCTAGTAATCCACCTCCACCTTCTTACTCTGTTTCCATTCAGAATAGGCAGAGTCCAACACAAGACTTCAGGAAAAGTCCTTCGTCTGGGATATATTCTGGATCCACTTCTGCAGGTAAGGTGCAAGTTGGATTAGTATGATATTTTCCTATATTTTTTGAATCCATTGATCTCAGCTAGTAGTTTAAATTTTGTAATCATCATTGGGGTTCCACAAACTCCTCCAGAACCCTGTTTCAAAATCAGCTTAGCTGTTTACAATGGAAACTTCTGAGAACATAGTTTGTGGAATCTAACAATTGAAAATTCTTGATCTCTTTTCAAATATCTTGAAACCTTGAATTTTTTTTTGATCCAACAAGAAATTAATCTATTAAAAAGGTTTAGCTGCAGCTACTTTCCACAAATTCAACAAATTAGATATTTCGCGATTGTTTTTTCATTTTTTAACATTTTTCAGGATCTCCTAGTCCAAGTCCCGTATCTACGTCAACACAATCGATTGCCAGACCTGCTCCTTTACAGGCATGGACATCCAGACAAACCAAAACGCAGCCTCCAATAATCATGCAATCAGTCAAAAGTACGCAAGTGCAAAAACCTATTCTTCAGACAGCCATCGCCCCAACTGCTCCACAGATACCTCCCTCCCCAAGCAACACTACCCCGCCTACTTCGGCTGTGCCTCCCCCTTCTTACAATATTTCTATTCAGCAGAAAGCGTATACTAACGGTATGAAAGCAAATTCTCCTCTATCGCCCTCCTGTTCTACCACTACACCCCCATCAATTATATCAGTACCTACAACTGAACCTCCCAGTTATGCTAGTACTATGCAGGCCAAAGTGAAAGCACAGCGAGGTGGAAATCATCCGCCGCTACCTCCACCACCATACACAGATGAAAGCCATGCTTTGGTATCTACAGTTGAATGTGCTATGTCGCCTAGGACTTCGCCACATGTTCACCCACCTCTACAGAGGAAATATTCACCCGCTATACCACAGGATTGTGCAATTTCAAGATCAGATAGTCCGCAGTCAACTTGTTCAGGGGAAAGTAGTAGGCAGTATATAGATAATCCACCTCCATTACCACCTACAGGTAAGTTCCATACATTCAAACATTAAAACCTAATTGAGCATAACTATAGGGGCATTTCATGTGAAGTTGATAGGGTAGAAAGGGTCAGGTTTCCGAGTTTTGTTACATTTCAGTATGTTCACTAAATATGGACGATTGAAGACCTAAAATGACGTTATTATGTTGTTTATTTCTGCATATTGTTCTTCTTATGTGATACAGCAGTTGGAATAGAGAATTTTTTTCATACCACATATGTTGAAACGGTTTGTGAGTGGTTTTCTATATTGATTGATTTCATCTTTACGAGAAAAATAAACTGCAATGTAAAAGAAGGATCCTTTAGTTTGTATGTACAAGGGCTCTGGTATATTAATGGCAGCTGACTGAACTGGCTCATGTTGCCAAATGTTTAATGTTTCCCCCAAGTACATCCCATGGTTTCTTTTGATGGACAGTAGAATGAAAATCAGATTCTGCGCTGTGCCAGTCATGCCTAAAATAGTAAAGATTCATGAAATTAAATCTGTTTTTAAAATGTGATGCCCCATTAGTAACAAAGATATGTTTTCCGTTAGTTATGTTATTTTCTTGAAGCTGTTGGTGCAAGATATTCTGAAAGGTGAAAAATTAGCAACGTCGTGTTTTAAGTCGTTTGAAATCATGTTTATATTTCTGTTTTGTATTTTGTCCTTGGCTGAAACCGTTAGAAGAGTGGTTCGATCGTTATTCCAGTGAAAAAATTGGGCATCATCTTGTACTAAAAAGATTCAGTTAAACTTTAATATCACCTTGATCAATATTGTTCCTTAATAAATTAAAATCTGCAGCTTGCTGGTCTGCGGTATAGGAATGAGGTTCAGCGCTGTGCATTGGCTATCAATGAAATCTTCTAAGGAAGTACTTTTTTTTCATTCTCAACTCTTGGGAGGAGGCGATGCTTGTCGTGCCACAGCTACTAGAGTAGAAACGATCCGTTTCAATTCATGTATTCAATTTCACACTTGTTATTTGGTTAAAAATATTTTCAGAACTCCACGAATTTCAACAAGCTAGGACACATTGCAGAGTTTGTTGATAGTTATTTTTTCATCATATGTTAATGTAATGTATTTGAATTTATCATCCTTTTTCCAAACAATCTTTATAGGATCTTAAAGGAATCTCTGACTGAGAAGTGAGCAACGGAATGTGTTTTATCTTTCATAATCAATTTTACATTTTCGGTGACTCCAACGTTAATAGGTTATGATAAAATACCATTGTCCTGAATTAGTTGTTTCGCTTTTTCTGCTTGAGGTCTAGATATATGGAATTCTTCCTGCACGGCGCCCATATGGGCAGCACTCAGTCCGTTTCGCCCATTGTGTTTGCCGTGTTTTGTTGAGTTATTTGTCTTGTTAAAACTTCCTGATGAAGCTTGCAAGACTGTTTTAGGGGGTCTCCTGGATCATCCGGGCGCTGGGTGTTTCAGTGCCCAAGGTGTTCAGTCTGGTTTCCTTATGAGCGGGACATTCGAAGAGTATGTGTTCCGTTGTTTCGTCATTTTCTAGGCAACCACGGCATTGTGTGGTTTCCGGTAGTTTCATGACGTGTAGATGTTTGTTGAGTTGATGTCCCGTTAATAGGCCCACTACCAACAGAGTTTTTTTCGAGGGAGTAGTTCATGTACCTTCTACTTTGATTGCGGCCCTTTTATGAGCCTTTTTGACTGTCTCAGTCCCGTAGTTTTGGGCCTCAGTGGTGGTCCAGTTTTGAAAGAAAGAGAGCACATGGGTCCATGGGATGGTCATAATTGGTTCTGATCCCATCGGCCTGACAGCTGTTGTCTTTTTAGGGAGGCTGTCTGCTATTTCGTTTTCTTCGATGCCCTGATGGGCTGGGCATCAAATCAGAGTAACTCTGTTTGTAGCACTGAGCTTTCGAAGTGCTGTTCTGCATTCGTCAACCAGTTTGGATGTAACCTTCGCATCTTTCAGATATCCAAGGGCGAAAATTACGTGCCTTCATAAGAAGTAATTGTATTACTTGAAAATGAAATTATTAAATGAATTGTGATATGTTGTTTTGTTTCTTTCTGCTCTATCTTAAAATTTCTATCGAAGAGAAGAGAAGCAATAATCACAGTTAATGATACATACTGAAGTTAACTAGGTTTGAGTACGAGGCTGCCATAGCGCTGCCGCAATAAAAATATGCGCACCATTGGCTGAGTACCAAATCCAATATTGATTTAATTTGACTAAAAAATTTTTTCAACAAAAGTCAAGGCATCCGGAGTATTACATATGCCACAGTCACCTAGGTCTAAAAATATTTTTGAATCGAAGATGTTTATAAGCCAAAATACCAAAATAAAATCAAAACCGAAATCCTATCCTGTTTCTTACCTGTCTGCTTAATATGAAATTTACCTTATATTCATTTTTTAGTTGAACTTATCTTCAATTATATTTTTTATAGAATACTAGCATAACATACGTACATACATTCTATTTATTTTTAGCTTCTTCATCAGTAAAGAATAACAATATGGTAAATGGCAATAATGATAGTAGAAACGATGCTCCTCCTCAGCTGCCCCCATACACAAAAATAAAGCATCAATCCCCGATTCCGGAAAGGAAAAAGATCAGCAAAGAAAAAGAAGAAGAGCGGAGAGACGGAAAAGTTAAAAATTATTCTCCTCAGGCTTTCAAATTCTTTATGGAACAACACATAGAAAACGTCATCAAGTCCTACAGGCAGAGATTGCTGAGGCGTATGCAATTGGAAAACGAAATGACGAAAATAGGTTTAAGCCCAGAAGCTCAACAGCAGATGAGGAAAATGCTATCTCAGAAAGAATCGAATTATATCAGATTGAAAAGAGCGAAAATGGACAAGAGTATGTTTGTTAAAATCAAACCTATTGGTGTAGGTGCTTTTGGTGAAGTAACTCTTGTGAGAAAAATTGATACCAATCACCTCTACGCTATGAAGACATTGCGTAAAGCTGAGGTATTAAAAAGAAATCAAGTTGCACATGTGAAAGCGGAAAGAGATATTCTTGCCGAAGCTGATAATGAGTGGGTGGTAAAGTTGTACTATTCTTTTCAAGATAGTGATATTCTATATTTTGTTATGGACTATATACCAGGTGGAGATCTGATGTCTTTGTTGATTAAACTGGGAATATTTGAAGAGAAATTAGCCAAGTAAGTAATTCCTTATTGACGTCCGTTTCGTCGATAGTAATATTTCAGAAAATAATGTTAGGCGCCACAATTTTTCTATTAATACAGCATGCCTAGCAAAATTTATTACATAGCTTCGTCCTGGTCATTACAGATGGGCTTATAAGTTGTTATGCACTCACATCGCTGCTCTAGCTGCAAATATTACATTGACTTGTATAACACGGCGCTGCGTTATTGTGCTCATTCGTTCATTCATTGTGAGGTACATGTTGACTCACTTCTTCAAAGTGTATTGGCATACAGCATGAAACTGGGGGAATTCGAAAGGTGTTGAGGTATCGAGTTGCATGCAAAGTACAGTTGAAGTGGAGTGTTATTTAACACTTATGGCAATCTCACTTTACTTCATTTTTATAAACTGTAATCTTTTTCTATATTTATAAACACTGCGTAGTTCACCCAGTACATTGAGCTGCACCAGAGGTAATGAATTCACTCAAGAAGTTTTGCTGCATTACTCATTTAGCATATGGGATGGGTAAATTCCAGTAGTGCTGAGACTACTGTTAAACTCGTAAATGCGAGAACAAAGCCCTATCTTATTCATATCTACTCATAGGTATAGAAAAAAATATGATTTGATTGAGGAGGTAGTTACTTGATGAAAATCGATATACATATTTTCAATGAAATAAAACTAAAGTATTCAGATTTTCACTATATTAACAAAACTATGACCGGTTTCACCACACTGAGGCTTCATCAGATAGATACGAACTAATGAACAGAGTTATTCCTTATATATTAGTCTTATTTCCTACTTAATATTACAAAAGGTACAAGTTCAAGTGGTATGTTGGAAAACCCATCGGAGTTGCTTACTTTATGAATTCACCAAAGCAGACAAAGGTCATACAGTCATAGCCTTAAATAAAGCAGATTATTTATTGAAAATCCAAAATTTCATTGAATCAGGTTGTTATGAAGAAATTGCTAAAGATCCAACTAATAAATTTCAATCCATAGTAAAAAACGCTTTAGAGTATGCCAAGTCTATAATACCTACCAACCAAAAATATAAACTTTTCATTGACAACCCGCAATCACCAAAACTTTACTCCCTCGTCAAACTCCATAAAACAGGGTATCCCATTAGACCAGTTGTTTCATATTTTCAAGCTCCAGCTGCAAAACTTTCACGCTTTCTCATAGACATCATTCGACAGTACGCTAATTTTGAACCTAAATTCTCAATAAAAACTCTTCAGTCCTAATAAATAAAATTCAGCACACGATACTACCACCGAACGCTAAACTTATGTCATGGGATGTAGTAAATCTCTTCCCTAGTGTTCCACCTAGTGATACAGTGAAACTCATCAGGAACCCCCTTCAAATTGAAAAAGTCAATCCGATAATTCAATCAGAAATCTTACACCTTTTAGAAATTTGTTAAGAACAAAATTATTTTAACTTCAATGGAGTATTATATAATAGTAAAAAAGGTTTAATCATGGGTAATCCTCTGAGCCCTCTGCTCGCTGAAATTTTCATGGATAATATTGAAACAACTATCCAAGAACATCCGTCATTCAAACACTTTATTCATTCACGTTAGAGATAGGAACAGAAAACTCCATTAATTTTCTGGATTTAACTATTACTAAAATTAACGGCAAACATGATTTTTCTATTTTTCATAAGCCATCACATACAGATATTACTATTCACAGCTTATCTACACATCCTTATCCACATAAACTAGCTGCTTACAATAGTATGGTACATAGACTCATTAATATCCCAATGTTAAGAAATAATTTCATAAAAGAGCTAAATATAATTAAACAAATAGCAGTCAATAACGGTTACAGTCCAACTATGATTGAGAACATGATTTCACGCAAAAAATTTCAAAAAGCAATCCAGGAAATATTTCCAAGTATAAAAAGTTCTAACACAAAATACAACAGCTTAACTTATATTGGTAATCCTAGTCTAAAATTAAAATCATTCCTCTCACATTATAATTTCAATATAGCATTCCGAACTGATAATTCTTTAGGCCGACATATCAAAAACTGCAAATCTAAAATTGATAAAAGTAATAAATCCGGTGTTTATAAACTGTCTTGCGGGGATTGTAATAAAATTTATATTGGTAGAACTTTCAGAAATTTCAAAGTTAGATTATACGAGCACAAACGTAGTTTTAATTATCATAAAGCAGATTCCCATTATTCTAATCACTTACTGGAAGAAAACCATAACTCTAATGATAATTTCAAAATTTTAAAAATGAAAATAACAGACAAAAACTCAATCTATTGGAAATTTTAGAGATCAACAAAGAAAAGAATTCTGGTAGGTTACTTAATAGTCAATTAGATCTAAATCCTTCTCCTTTACTCAATCTTTTCAATTCATAAAGTAAGCAACTCCGATGGGTTTTCCAACATACCCCTTGTACTTGTACCTATTGTAATATTAAGTAGGAAATAAGACTAATATATAAGGAATAACTCTGTTCATTAGTTTGTACCTATCTGATTAAGCCACAGTGTGTTGAAACTGCTCATAGTTTTGTAATTGAAAATAAAAAAATATGATTTTTTTTTTAGTTGACTCAAACCTGATTTAGCAAAATTCCTGGGTAATTTGGCAGAGCAGAGATTCACTTAGTAAGGGAAATATAGTGCGATCAAGCTACCAAAATGTTCATCAAAAAAACCTTTAACCTAAACTTTCATGGAATATGATCATCATTTATTTTCTAACCACGTTTTTAGCTGATGGTGAAGTATATCTTCTTCTTTCTTCTTCATGCACAACGCCCTTATGGGCAGCACTCAGACCCTTTGCCTCATTGTGCTTGCTGTGTTATAAGTCTTGCAGAAACTTTTTAATGAAGTTTGCGAGACTGTTGTATGCGGCTTCCTGGATCATCCAGGCTCCAAGTGTCTCATTGCTTAGTGTCTTTATAATCTGGTCGCCTTATGAGCGGGACAGTCAAAGAGTATATATTTAGTTGTTTCATCATTTTCCAGGCAACCATGGTACTGAGTGGTTTCCAATAGTCTCAAGCGCTTAGAAGTTTATTGAGTTGATATCCCATGAATAGGCCAATTACCATCCCGATAGACAAGTCAAAGGACAATAGGTCATGTACCCTGTTCTTTGATTTGGGCTCTTTTATGAGCCTTTTTGACTGTTTCATTCCTGAGATGCCTTCCCAGTAGTTCAGGACCTCGGTAGTGTTCCAGTTTTGGAAGGAGAGCATGTGGGTCTATGGGGACAGTCAGGTTCAGGTCCCATTGGTCTAACCGACGTTACGTTTTTGGCAAGGCTATCTGCTTTCTCATTCCTTTTGGTAACTTGATGGGCTGGGCACCAGTAATTCTGCTTCTTGGCACTGGTCAACTAATTTGAATATAACCCTTGGATCTTTCAGATATCCCAGGGCGTTTTGGCTATCAGAACATATGTAGATGTATGAGTCTCTATAGTTCCTGTCAAAGTTTTCCTGCACTCATCTGTTAATAGCTTATACTTCTGCGTGTGTTATGGTTACATGGTCTCCTAGAGCAATCGTAATGTTTGCCGTGGATGCGTTGCCTGTACACATTTCGGTTTTGAACTAGTCTGTAAACCAGGTGAGTCCCTGTGGGATGACCAAGGCATTGGACGTAGACAAAATTTCTTTAGGTTAGAACTTTATAGGGTTCGTTCAAATTACAAGTGGTTTTTATTCGATCTCCCGTTGTGAGATCAGGTCGGATTTCTCTATTTTTATTGAGAGGTGTAGAATGTCCTGAAATCTGATTTCTGTTTCTCCACATGCCTCCTTACCATAACCTCAAAAGAGGTCCTCATGGCTGTCTCCTCCACCATTATGGGTAGCCCAGCTGACATCCCATGGGGCCTAGTCTTTGGATCTTGGTTATTTTATTCCGTTTGGTATCCTTATTTATATGCGTAGCTCAGGAGCGGTCTATCCACTGTCGTTTATAACCCATATATTATGTTTCATTTGAGTCCCGATCTGGGAAAACTGGTATAACAGTGTTGTGTAAGTGCTTGTACTCTTGTAGAAATTTTTTATAGTTCAAAAGTACACTATTCCAAAAATTATCGTTGTCTCAAGGTTTGACCTATCTGGAAATACAGTAAAGACAATTTTTATCCCGTTCTCCGACCCTCCAGATGCTCTGCAATTTTTACATGTAGTACATCCCTCTTTATTATATTCCTTCATAAAAGTTTAGGTTAAAGTTTTTTGGTTTTGAATGTTTGATGATTGGTTGCACTAATGGATCATTTTAAATTATCAAAAAAATTGTCTATCTCAGAGGTGCTAGGAATGTTTTTAATTTCACTTCCTCCAACGTGAATCGATTTCTCATTAACAGGAAGTTTATATCAATTGACGTTCATTTTATATTCGGGTATTGCCTTTGGCTCATTTATTTCGATGTGTTGTCAGTTTGTCATGATAGCTTTGTTAGGCGTTCTTGGTTACCTGTAAATTAGTATGTATTGAATTCACCTTGTTCCTGAATATTTAGACATGTTCTGTCTATAGGTTTTGAAACGTGCTACTCAGCTATATATACTGAAAAACTCTCTCCAAAATTCAACATAGTTTGGTATAGTGGATAGTTGTTTTAACATTGTTAAATCATATACGATAAAGATGAATGCATGATTCGTATTGCAGTCTCTTTCCATACTGGAATGTTTTTTCAAATCCCACATTCTAATAAACTATCTTCTTTGCAAATTTGAGAATTTACGAATCATTGAATGTTTCTCTTTGGAACGTTCATCTATAATCTTATTTCTGTTTCAGATTTTATATTGCTGAATTAACTTGTGCCGTGGAGAGTGTACATAAAATGGGTTTCATTCATAGAGATATTAAACCAGATAACATATTGATTGACAGAGGCGGTCACATAAAACTCACAGATTTTGGATTGTGTACAGGATTTCGATGGACGCATAATTCCAAATATTACCAGCCCAATGGTAAGGTTCTCAGATTGATTGCTCGTAATTAATTTATTAATATTTCAATTCAAATAGGTGATCACAATAGGCAGGATTCTATGGACCCCATTGATGACTGGAATGAGGAATGTAAATGTAAAAGTTTGAAGCCTCTAGAAAGGCGAAGAAGGAGGGAACATAGATGCTTGGCACATTCTTTGGTGGGTACACCAAATTACATTGCCCCTGAGGTGCTTCAAAGGACAGGATATACACAATTATGTGACTGGTGGAGTGTTGGAGTTATATTATACGAAATGGTTGTTGGGCAACCGCCTTTTCTTGCGAATACGCCAGCTGAAACTCAATATAAGGTAATTCAATCAAATTAATTCCATATTTATTATTGATTTTGACATAAGTTTTTTATTTTTAATGGGGTTCATTTTTTCAAATTGAAGGGAATATCAAGAAAAGTTACATTACTGTTCAGTTTTCTTTTCTAGGGCACGCCAAATCGTGTAGAACGCACAGCCGTTCTTACGGAAAAGAAATTTATGACATTTTCAACCTCCTTCCTGTAACTTCGTTTAATAATTAAAAGAACTTACTGAAACTAGATATATTCCCAAATTATATACTGTAATACTTATAGTTCGAGAACTATTGATAGTCAAAGTTCATCGAATTTGTAACTGATACATTCACTGATCTTCGAAACTTTAAGGTACTTCTAGTAGGTATAAACTTGAAATTTAGAACTTAGTAAGTGTTTAGCCTAAAACTGAATAAAAAATTGAAACATCCAAAAAATTCCAGTATTTAAGTGATATATTATTCCGAACATCAATAGTAATGGTTACTATCATTCCTGTAGTGTTTACAACAAAATGGTCAACTTACCGATGCAGAGTTTGTGATACTAGAGTGGGGTAACTAATTATTATTCAAGTAGCTGTTCTATTTGAATAAAGGGGTTTTGCGATTTTCATTTTCTATATTCAATTGTTATTATTGGTGTATTTGTCGTATTCCCGAGGTGAAGGGGGAAGATGTATTATTTATGGTTTATACAAAGAACGGTTCCATTTTAGTTCACAGTTGGTAAATTCACTAAATGTTTATGTATTTTTAGAGGGACAATGACTGGACGGATGTACATTCAAGTGATTTTGACTTATTCATCAGTTTATCAAGTATTTAAGGTGCTATTAGTAAAGGAATTTACTGGAACAGGCTCTTCGTAACCATCAGCTACATAGATAGAACGTTGATTAGTCGACAGTTGACTTCCAATCTAAAATTTCAAAGAGAAACATTGATGTCCTTATTTACAGTTTGTCAGAAAGAGTTAATGTTGAATTAGAATAGATAGCGGAACAAATTCCCGCAATTAATGATTTTCTCAACATAAAATTTTTCTTGACACTTTGTCACATCTATCATTTGTTCTTAATAGTTCTATTCAATTTGATTTCAGTATTAGAAATATAAATCCCCAATTAAATACGAGGGCGGTTTGATAAGTCAGTGACTTTTTGAATAAAACAATTTTTTTTCGGCAAATAAACATTTTATTTTTCTACATAATCACCTTTTAGCTCGATACATCTAGTCCAGCGTTTTTATAATTCTTTTATTCCCTCCAAATAATAGGTTTTCTCAAGGCTCTCAAAATACGCGTTTGTTTCTGTAATGACTTCTTCATTCGACTCAAATCTCTTTGGGCTGGGAAACAGAAAATAGTCGCAGGGGGCTAAATCTGGAAAATATACTAGATAGAGTAGCAGTTTCGTATTCCAATTCGTGGATTTTGGCCATCGTGACTAAACAAGAGTGTACACGTGCATTGTCTTGATGGAACAGCACTTTCTTCTTCGCCAAATGCGGCCGTTTTTGCTTCAAATCAACGTCGAAACGTTCAAAAGCTTTGAATAATATTCGCCGGTGATCGTTTTACCTTTCTCGAGGTAATCGATGTGAATGACACTGCGTGCATCCCAAAAAACTGTGGCCTGGAGCAACCCACTGTTTCGATTGTTCCTTGGTCTCTGGAGTATTGTGATGGATCCATGTTTCGTCCACAGTAACAAAACGGCGCGAAAACACGTTCGGATTACGGCTGAATATCGCTAAACACTGTTTTGAAGTGGTCACACGATGTTCGAGTGTGAGCAATCGCGGTACCCATACGCGGAGAGAGTTTTCTTGTCCAATATTCGTGTAAAATATGATGTACCCGTTCAGTTGAGATACCTACAGCAAGAGCCAACTCACGCACTTTCATTCTCCGATCGTCCAATATCATTTCATGGATTTTATCGACGATTTCCGGCGTGATCACGACTACAATGGACATCTGTAAACTACTTCTTAACTATTGAAATTGATGGTGCCGAGTTCCAGTAATATTTATCATGTATTTCCCTAGTTTCAGTGGCGGATTTTTTACGTAAAAAGTAATGCTTAATCAGCACACGGAATTCACTTTTTTCCATTTTCGTAAAACTTCACGAGATGTTCTGCTTTAAACGGCTATCAAACACCATCTGCACAATGTAGCTTGATCAAAATTACAAAGTTGCCCGCTGATAGATTACAGTTGACGGCATCACGGTTGCAATTGAAGTAACTGCGCGGGAAATTCAAAAAGTCACTGACTTATCAAACCGTCCTCGTATTCTGAAATATGCTTATTTTTTACCAATAATTATCAAATACGGCGAATTATGAGGTACTATCATGCTCTTCAGGAGAGTATTTGGATATCCCTCGTATCTCTAGTTGAAACTTATGAACTTACATATTAGGGTGGGTCAAAAAAAAATTTTTTTCGCTTGGTACGTGAAAAAAAAGTTCCTGGACACCTCTGAGGAAGTCTCTGAGTATGAGCTCTTAATTGTAACAGGAAGGTCCTCCGTCTTACAGTTTTCTATTTTTTTTATTATCACATAAAAATTGATATCTCGCTTCCAACTACTTGAAAAAAATATTTCGTTTTATACATTTCGTAAGAATTTGAATGTTCTACAAAAAGCCTCTTACGATTTTTTCGTAAAACTAATCGTTTAGAAAATATTAACGGTCGAAGTTTGATTATGCGAATGTCAATTTCTTCTATTCTTATGAATTTTATAACTCTATGAAAAAACTCATAATGAATCTTGAAATTCATAGTTTTGTAGGAAATTTGCTGCTCTACAAATATGGTTTCTCATTATATTTCGATTAAGTTAAGCGTTTACGAGATATTCATCGTCATTCCAGTTTTTGATCAATAATTCTAAAATTTTAGTATAATTTATGAGTTTTTTTGGAATTTTACATAAATTGGAGTTTTATTATAAAGATAACGAGTATAGATGTTTTATGTTCGAAAATTTATTTGAATGTTTTTATCCTAATAATACTTTTTTCAATTTCATCTTTAATAATTCAAAATCTTAGTCGTGTAGTAATTTATTATTATGACGTTTGTTCATTGAGTATTTTAAATTTTTTTCCACAAAATATACATAATATTCTTTTCTTGGGGATGTTTATTTTGAAGTCCATTACTTCTTCTGTTTGTCTTCTGAAGCTAACATCATCCATGTTTTTTTTACTTTCAACTATCTTCAGTATCTACCCGTTTAATACCGTATTTTCAGTGATCCTGAAACTGATAATCTTGCATACGTAATAAAATAATTAATTTCAAATAAGTCTTATAATCATCACATAAATTTATTCATCTTCAATTAACCTACAATGAATAAAGAAATCTGTTTTATCGGTATACCTATACAAAAAATTTCGGAACGTAAATTATCGAAAGTGAAAATGGTTATGAGTGTTCTTTTCTATCAACTTTTTAAAGTATTCAATCAAACGAAGTGCAAAAAATTCAGTTGATAAAGTTATTGAACTCTGGGGAAAAAATCAGATTCCAACTGGTGGAGCTCCTGAAATATTGAAAATATATCGCAGTTGATGAGTAAATGAAAAAAGTTTTCGATGAAATAGTGAATCACTTGTTTTTTCCACTAGATCAATGTTTTTCGTATTAAATTGGAAATAAAATCGTTATTTATTCTAATTGAAAGTAATCATATACTATATGTTGAAAAAAGCATAAATTTTCTGTTTTAATGCAACTCAACATGCACATGACCGAAAAAAATTTGAAAATAGTTCATAACATTTTTCTGTTCAAAAAACTCAAATTTGTGTAAATTTCCCCGAAACAAAAGTAATAACAGTAATAAGTAAGTAAGTAATAAAAATAACAACACGACTAAGATTTTGAATTATTAAAGATAATATTGAAAAAATATTATTAGGATAAAAACATTCGAATAAAATTTTGAACATAAAACTTCTATAGGAGTTATTTTTATAATAAAACACAAATTTGTGCAAATTTTCAAAAACTCATAAATTATATTCAAATTTTTCGAATTATTGATCAAAAGTTCGAAAAATTGATAGGCATTGATGCTTGACGATGAATATCATATACGCTTTACTTAATCGAAAAATTATAAGCAACCTTTTTGTAGAGCAGTAAATATCCTACAGAACTATGAGTTTGATGATTCATAATGATTTTTTTCATTGAGTTATAAAATTCATAAAAAAATTTATCTTCAAATAATCAAACTTCAACCGTTAATATCTTTTAAGCGGTTAGGTTTACGAAAAAATGGTAAGAGGTTTTTTGTGGAACATTCAATTGCCTACGAAATGTATAAAACGATATATTTTTTCAAGTAGTTGGAAGCGAGATATTAATTTTTCTATATAATAATAAGAAAAAATATAAACTGTAAGGCGGGGAACCTTCCCGTTACAATTGAGAGCTCATACTTGGAGACTTCCTTAAAGGTATATAGGAACCTATTTTTCAGAGTACTGAGCGAAAAAAATATTAGTTTTTTTTTGATTCACTCTATTACATATAGATCTATTGCTACTTTTGTTATCTGCAGACGATTGCGTATAAACATTTTCAAAAATAGTCTGTATTATTTTCAGGTCATCAACTGGGAAACTACACTTCAAATACCAAAGCAAAGCAAGCTATCAAAGGAAAGTACAGACCTGATATTGAAGTTGTGCACTAGTGCTGATAAAAGATTAGGTAAAAATGCCAGTGAAGTGAAATCGCATCTCTTTTTCAAAGATATTGACTTTGAAAAGGGAATACGTCATCAGACGGCGCCATACATACCCCGCATTGAGTATCCTACCGATACGTCGAATTTCGACCCTATCGATCCTGACAGATTGCGAAACTCCGCGTCCATCGATTCAAACGCTTCTGATGAGCTGTTGGACGATTCAAAGCCCTTCCACGGTTTCTTCGAATTCACTTTCAGACGTTTTTTTGATGACGGAGGCGGCCCAGTCTTCAATAAAATCAATTTGGACGATAATGAGAACCAAGGTCCTGTGTATGTGTGAGAACAGGGTAAAGTGCCTTTTCTTGTTCATCTTGCCAAAACGAACGATTTTTCCTTCTAGCTTCTCTATGTCCAAAGATGTCAGCTATTCATTATGATAGAGCTCGAAATATAAAATAAATTTTGCCAGTACCAATGGTTTTTGGTGATAATGATAGAATGATTTAGAGAAATATTCGATATTGGAAGAAATTTTGAAATAAAAACTTTATGGGTTGGTTGCAGATATAAGTATTTAATCGGTAATTAAGTAATCACTGATTGAGATTTTTATCAATAACAACTTTCATTGGATTTTTATGCTATTAGTATTGCCATCAAGTAGTGAACAAGCGTTGAATTGAGAGATAACTTCAGATTTTTTAGGACTTTTGTATAGTTATGAGCATTTCTCTCTTCAGTAAATAATAATATAATTGATATTATGTCAGTGTTCCTTGTGATTTACATTCACAAAAATATATGTTATAGCACTTGATATACTACAATACTCATAAATAATCCCTTCGAAAAAGTTGTAACACTTCAAAAATAGTAAAATTCGACGCCAGCTAAATGTATCAAAAATGCAAATATCCAGAAGACATAAGCGAATATAGACAATAAATTGTTATAATCATAATCATCAAAAGGCGAAGAAAGAAATGCCATTCTTATTAATAACTTTGTTATCTAATCAATGCAACTTAAAATTTTAATCATTATCTATATAATAACCAATTAATATTGGAATATTCTTAGTCCCAAATTTGGTTGTTAATAATTCAGAATGTACAACTCTGAGTATATGTCGTCCGTATGATAGATATAATGCATAAATGCAAATACATTAAATCTTTTAAATTAATAAAATCCTATTGTGCGGTTACCTTACCAAGACAATCACACCAGTTATGCTGGATGCTGCTGCAATCAGATGAATTACATATGTGGTATATGAATACAATAGACTTTGCTGCTTTTATACTTGGATTTTACTTCTGTTCCGATTTAGCATATTCTATTGACATATTGTTTTCATCGTCCAATTTCTGGACCAAATAAGATGAGGTATCAACATCGATATTTGACACTCAAAATATTCCATCTGTAATTAATTTTAAAGCGATCGTTTAGCCTGAGTGAATTGATATTCATTATTTATTAATCAAAATATAGGAAAAAACAGTTGTTTCACCTTTTCAATGATTATTTTATAATAATTCATGAAGTATTTAAATTCGAAAGTTTATGAAGTTTAAGAAAAACGAAACAACAATAATTATGTTACTATTCTTCAAAACAAAAATTCTATTAACTACACAAACAATTCTGCTATATAGTTTCCTACATATGTCACTTTGAAGAATAGTATTAGTTGTACTACTTTTTCATTTTCATATTTCAAGGTTAAAGCATTGTGCCGCGGTGGAAGTCCTAAATTATGTTCGTCTTTCAATTAGACATTGAAACAATAATTAAGAAGTTAATATTCGGAGGTCGATTTGCTATACATATCTATACCCTTGAAGGATCAGTATAATTGGTAGCCTTTTTTTATATACATTCTCTAATGAAAATGATTCGTTTCGCTGCTCATCAAATCCAAATGAATGGAGTGCATTCTTAAATTTATGGAAAACCGCGGATAGTTTATGAAAGAAGTAATGGTAGATATAAAAGAGATTAAGAATAGTACGCGCAGATAATACTGCAAAAATTTATCAATAAGTAATCAAATTAATCAATGGTGGAATGTTTCACTTGCTATTAGTTTATCAGAATCTTTATCTCTAAGGTTCTTATTGATTTTCATAAATTTAATTTCAAGTTTCATTAGTTTCTGACTTGAAGTTATAAAAATTCGTTATGAATCTGATGACGCCAATAAATATGGTTGGCAACATGAAAGTATAATTTATGCTTCTTCAAAGTATTTTCATTTTCTGATAATTTGGTTTTCGACTTCTATAATTTCCATAAGAATGCTTCAAGATGATAATAAGAAATCAAACTATGTATTATACTATCATAAGAGATTTATTGAAAATCAGGATTGCAATTTCGGTCTCTCGACCATTTTCAGCTGACAACACTTATTGAAATACATAGTTTAATGTCTAATTATCATCATGATTAATTATCGCGTAGTAACGGCAGAATCAATAAACTATTTGAATGCTTCAAGAAATTCTATGTTTTTTAACTTTATCATTGTAGGAAAGCATACAAAAAGAGTGAAGAAAACCGAAGAAAATCAATAAATAGTAAACGATTTTTCTTGGGAACTAGTATTGTTAGAGTGTATCCCAAGCAAAGACCAAAGCCAAATTGTTAAAAATATGTTTGATTACGAAAATGGATATCTTGATAATATTAATTACTGAATTAAATTTGGAGAACAACTGAAAATCAATATAGAAATGATGAATATAATTATTTGTGCAATGTTTAATTGATGCATTATTTCTCCATTGCTCAACTTTTTAAATTCTCGATAAACTGGTTCATTCACAAACCTGTCATTCCTTCTTTTATCAACTGTGTTTAATTCATTTTATACATGAAGGTACACTAGTGGTGGAGTGTGTTTTAGCCATTTACTCCTACGTTCTGTTTAATTTGAATACCTTGAGAGTGTTTATTTTAATATGTCTTCAGTGGCAATATGGCATTTGTTTTTGAAATTCAAATTATGAAATTTATGTTTGTACATTTTTGAATATTTGTTTTGATGAGTAATTCAGTTAGTTTAATGAGAATTTAATTTCAGAGTTTCCAAAGGTTTCCCAACTCAAATGAGATTTTTTAATGGTTATATATTTTGAAATTTTCTGATGTTTCAATGAAACAATGTCTTTTTCAAAAAGCTGTTTTTTGAATACATACACTGCAAGCTAGGGTATCTGAAATTGAAATTTCTGTATAATTTAGTTAACTGGAGGTTTATTCTAATGATTGAGATATCATTTTGTAGGAAAATATAAATATCGATGTATGTTGTTCTTCCTGATCATAGATTATAGAATGAATATTCTCAAAGAGGATAATCAAAAATATGGTCTACAAATATAAACATTCATAATAAGGTTCTAAACATTTAAACCTTAGTAAACAATACTGCACTCTTCACTGACTTCAAAGAAGTGCCATGTCAACACTTTTATTTACTGGAACTACCAATGTTCCTCCAAATTAAATATTTTTCTTATTCGTCTTGTATATTTCAGATTATGGAAATAATGAAAGTAATTTTTGTTGTATGTCGATTTCACAACTTCACTATCTTTTCTTTACAATTTTATTTTATAGTCATCTATATTTCATTGAAAACTAAATAATAAAATATTCCTTAACAAAATGAAACACAATAATGCAGTTATATTCGATTGACAGTTTTTATTTAATCTTAATGAAAATATTTTTGATGAGAGACTTGTAATTGGAGAAATTTTATATTCTTGAAAACTGAAAAAAAGAAATTCTTATATGGAGTAAACTGAACTAAGCGTAAATGTCAATTACGATATTAATCGTTTTAATCTGTATTCTAGAACAATGATGGACATATATGAATCGAATTTCATTTGAATTGATGGTAAAAGAATATTCATTCCACTTATACTATCGTAAAAATTGTGCCAATCCTATTATTCATCAATTATCATCTCAAACCATTGTATTGAAATAAATATAGAAATTGTTGGATTTACTTAAAATATACAGTTATTTGGTGCCTTAAATTCATGTAAATTCATGTGACTTATTTGATGCCTTCTCACCTCGAATAGCAATGAACTAAAGTAACCATATTAAATCATTGTTTTAAGACTAGAATTGGTTGCTTCAGTAGTTTATGTTAATATTTGACTTCTTATCCAATGGAAGCATAGCTATTTTGAACAATTATTGTAAATATTTATTCACACTTGATGGTGAATTGTGTCAAATGTATGGATTTCTTCTGGGTGTCTATAAACATATAACTCTTTCTAAGATTCATCTGATTCGAATGAAATGTAATTTTTACGTAAATTATTCAAATACGGTGCTAGTTTTTCATTATATTAAAATTGTGATATATTTACTAAGCAGCCCATAAAAGGTCGATGCTTTTAAGTGTTCGTTTTCTAAAAAGATATATACATATTGTTGCTGGCAACAAATAACCTTGAAATCGCTTGATTCTCTATTTACACTATTGTCGCTCGAATTTCTTTTCAACTTTTTAAGGGGTTGAATAATATTCCATTTCAATAGTTCATCACCAGTTATTCTTTTATCCATGTATGTGTTACTCTATTTTAATTTGATTCTTTTCTTTTACATTAACTGATAACATTACTAAATATATATAAACTTTCTTTTGGCTCAATTAAGTTTCATCTCTCTTTCCTCTACACAAAATGTCACATTGTCATATTGTACAAAAAATCAGTACATACAGAAGGAGAGAGAGGATTTGTTGAAAGGCCATACTAATTGTACAATAAAAATCTAAAACCTGATACCTGATGTTCTCGTTACGAGTTATATTTAGTTGCGTTTGAACTGACGAAAATATAGATATAAAATTGAGTGTGGGCTGATTAACAGCCGTGCTGCTGCGACCCAGTAGTCTATTGTGGCACCGAATTGTGTATTGACCAATCAAAACCTATACAAATGAAGAAATGAAATTAGATAAAATTTTTCACTATTGATTTGAAAAGAAGATTGTCATAATAGTAATTATGGTGTTTTTATAGGAGAGGTCGTTATACAATTGTTTTTATGACATTCTAATCCTGGAATTTCTCTAATTTGTATATAAAGTTTATTGCAATTGCAATATAAAGTTTGTTGTCTTATTTTCAATTTTGCAATTTGCTGTTTTCTTAACATATAATTGCATCTTATTGGTATGTTAATTGTATTATACGTCTTTAGGCCACTAGTTACATGGAATATGGTATTTAAAATGAATATGAATGTGTCGATCATAGAAAACTAGTTTAGTTCATAGTCAAAAGTATATTGCGAAAAATTTAAAACGTCTTGAGGACTTTTTTTTTATAAAAGTATAGAAAAGTTCAAATCAAATTTGAAAAACAAAATTATTTGGGGGTGGTGGCAAGCATTGGAAGTTAATACAAATGATCATTCTGGACATTTCCTGAAATGGTAATGCTGGGTGTCAACTTCTCACTGATTGACTTGTTTAAATCTTGATTAACTTTCTCTGCATTCAAACTTTTACATATCTGCCATCCCATATACTGTTCACGCTTTTTCGTTGATGTAGGCACTTGTATTTGATAAAGTTACGATAATAATGAAACGTAAATGAAAACATTAGAGAGGCTAACACACTGTTTCATTAAGCATTCATGATTTTTTAAAATGCATAAAATTTGAGAGTACTGGAATTTGTTAGACATGTGAACTTATTGCAATGGAATATTTGTTTTCTGAAACGATAGACTTGTGAAGATAGTAATGAATAGTGAGAATAGCGAAAGCTCAACAATATTATTTCATGTATTGGCATTTGAGTATCTTTTATGAAAGTTCTTGGGGTGTGAATTTATAAATTATAATATATACTATTTAATCCTGTATATTGTGTAAAGTAACTAACAATGTATATATTTATATATATACATGTATCATTTTAAATACTTCATTAATAATTGATCACTGAAGGTTGACCACTATTTCATATTTCAGTGATTTTTAAAATCATCGAGATCGAACTCTGGAACACTGCCTATAAAAATGATGATCAAATGATTGATTTAGCATATTTTAAGTTGTGTAAGAGTAATTAACAATGAAATGAATCTTGTTCATAAGTAGCGCTAACATTTATTTATTACAGATCTTCATTTTAAGCTATTTGTATTTTCACACTTAAATTAACTATTAATGTTTTTCTAGTCTTAATAGTTTGCATCAGTTGAATATTTCCCATT
The DNA here is from genome assembly GCA_013387265.2 of Cryptolaemus montrouzieri. Taxonomy (NCBI): domain Eukaryota; kingdom Metazoa; phylum Arthropoda; class Insecta; order Coleoptera; family Coccinellidae; genus Cryptolaemus; species Cryptolaemus montrouzieri. The sequence goes on from JABFTP020000103.1 coordinate 38,502,698, forward strand.
TTTATGTTATTTAAAATAATAACCTTGTTCCTTGAAGTGAAACTTTAATAATTGTGGCAGTTACATTTATTTGTTTAGTGCCTAATTATTTGCAAAATTGTATATTTGTGTATATAATTATATATTTTTGAAACACTATTGTTTGTTTTGTTATTCCTCTGTAAAATGTGAGGATTTTTCATTAATATAGTTTGGAGATTGCCTGAATTATTTTATGACTTACATGGTAAACATATAATTCATGTTAGAAAAATATGAGTCGTTTCAGAAGTCGATCTGAATAGAATAGCTTTTTCAACAGATGGATGTTGAAATAGTATTACATATTTATTCAGTGTTGAAAACGTACCCTTGATTATGAAAAAATTATAAATGTGACCAACATATGGAAATCATATGGAAATTTTTTATTTTATTTGATGGAATTAATGACAAAAATCGTTACTTACGTACGGATGTAGGACAGGAAACTCTAGTAAACTCGCTGTGTTCAATCTTAAGGTTTTGAACTGCCTGACCATAATTGGATAGTGAATACTCACGAATAAGTCGTTATTAATTGTTTCAAAATTCATATTTTATTACATACGTCTACAGACCAACCATAAAGTGAAACATTTTGAATGAGCCACATGCTTACGGCCTTAACTATCTTGAATTGTGGTTTTCAAAGAAAACGGGTATAAATGCTGAAATGCTAAAAAAATCAGAAACCAAGGTCAGCAGTGGGATACAATTCCATGTTTAATTATCCTACTACCGAGTATGAACTTGCAAGTGCGGTTAAAAACCTTAAAAGTAAGCACACCGCAGATGTATATGGAATGAATACTGTCCTATTTAAAAAAGTGTACCCTATCATCTCAAACTTTCTGTGCCGCGTCATAAACCAGTGCCTGCAGCAGGGTGTGTTTCCACGAGAACTCAAGCTAGCCATGGTTATACCTGTTTTGAAGAAGGAGGAAATCAATAATTGTAACGATTATCGGCCTATATCAATTCTCCCAGTGATATCAAAATTATTTGAAGAAATTTTAAAATGAAGATTGGTTGGGTTTCTGGGTAGGGCAAGCGTACTCAATCCACGGCAACATGGTTTTCCATCGGATAAATCAACAACTGCATTGATCGATTTGGTAGAGGGGATTGCTGAGGCCTTGGATCACTATCAGGAGTGGAGATATTGGCCTGTGATCTTAGCAAGGCCTTCGATTGTGTGAGGGGGGAGGTTCTGCTGAGAAAAATGGAGTTCTATGGAATTAGAGGGACAGCTTTGTCAGTGTTTGAGTCCTACCTGTCTGATAGAGTGCAGCTGGTGGAGTGGAAGAACAGTTGGTTAAAGGAAAAGGCGATCGAAGTTGGCGTGCCGTAAGGTTCAATTTAGGGGCCACTTCTATTCATCCTCTACATAAATGACTTGTCCGATCTGTACGCTTGCACAATCTAGTGAATGGTTCAATGTTAATGGGTTAAAACTAAATAACGACAAAACCCAGCGAATCTGCTTTGGTACAAGAGGTCCACCTTCTAACACCATCAAATTCCTCGGAATAACTTTCGATAGCGACCTCAATTGGAACGAACACATCACGGCACTAACCAATAGATTATCCACTGCCATGTACACTGTTAGAAGAATGAAACAAATATCAAGACATGATGTATGCAGACTAACATATTTTTCCAACTTCCACTCTGCAGCAACCTACGGCATACTGCTGTGGGGTCACAGCTCACAAAGAAAAATTTACAGCAAATGGGGCATTTCATCAGTATGGAACTAGGGGGAGGGATGATTTGAACATCATTTACCATAGAATCAATAGAACCAAGATGGGAGTTAATCATCTCTGCATTAAACTTTATAACAAACTGCCCCAGGATATAAAGATGATCAAAAAGAGGACAATGTTTGTGGCGTTTGTAAAGAGGATTCTGCTTGAGGACACCATATACACGGTAGAAGAATTTTGTAAATAAATGACCAATAATTTATTTCAATGTAGTTCGTGAACTAATTTTTTTATTGTGTTATTGTGATATACACAATGATATGCTGATTTCAATGACATGCCATGTAATTTTTTTGTTCTTTACTTTTGATGGCGAAATAAATAAATAAAATAAATAAATAAATAAATAAAACAATATGACTACAAACATATAATGGTGGGTAACGTCATTAAAATGTTGTCTTTATAAACCAATAGTGTTGGATTCCTAGAGATCTTTGATCATGAGCAGAAGGTTAGAAAGCGGTATTACTGTTTATATGATGTTGAATTGTTTTATACATCGTTTTATTTTCGTTATCATAATTTAGATGATGAGGGTTGGAGAAAAAAAATTAATATTGATTGGTTTTGTAAGAATGTTATACAATGAAATCAAAAAATGCCTGTGTAGAACAGTATACGTGATAAAAGTGGAAATTCTCGATTTATAAAGAATACAAGATCTTTAGTGCGAAAGACAGGAAGAGTAGGAGAAAGCGTATCTCAGAAGATGCGCTATAGCCTTGTGCACTCACTTCCTTAATTCTTATTCTATCGCTGTATATACTGTATTCCTTGTTCTCTTTTACTCAATTTTAGTGGCGCTGGAATGTACTGTGACACGTCCCTAAAATTTCACTTTTAATGCTCGTCCACTTCGATTATCAAATATCAGAATGCCAAGAAAGTTGAACAAATGAAGAAAAACTTGTGGACTGATATTGCCTGATTTTTTCATCATTATAGTCTAAATCTCAAGCCTCAAAATCTGACAATTTTCAATGAATTATGTTTTGTTATGGTCTGCCTTTTTGATTTTGGAAAAAGTCCTACCCTGGTGATCTCATTTTCTATAACTGCTGAGGAGTCATAGTGGTAAAAATACCAACTGGACATGTCACTGCATTCAATCTTGGAGAAGATATCAGAGGGGGGTCGGTTGAACTGGGGCAATTTGAATGCGAACAAAATGTGATCAACAACGTTCTCCACTGCTGGAAAGCCCCTTTAAGCAAGGTTATTGAATTGCCTCAGAAACGAACATGCATCAATACCGGAGTTTGCTGGCATGACCATGTGTTGTTCATTTTAAAAAATGCTTCTGCTGAACTCAGTTTTCTTTTCAGGATTAAGAAGTACTTCAATCCATCGCAGCTGATGCTTTATTGAAAGCACATGCGCGACCTGGTCAAGAATACTGTTTTCGTGTGTGGGGCTTCGCAACCGAACATTCATTTCATCAATTGGATAGTATCCAGAAGAGAGCAGTACGCCTCATCGACCACCCGGAGATCACGCGTGATTTCTAGTCTCTCGCTCATAGGCGGTAGGTTGCTGATCTTCCCCTTTTTTACAGATACTTCCATGTCAAATCCTCCTAAGAACTGAAAATCTTTGTATCGGAAAGAACCCAGTTCAAAAAAAATAGGTTTGTGGAAAACTCTCACCAGCGGACGGTCCAAATAGCAACGCCCCGTACCTGTATTAAAGTTTTTTTTGTTTACAGGGCTAGTGTGCTGTGAAATACGCTTCCATCGAACATCTTTCCAATAACGAACAATTTGACTGTTCAACTCACACATTTAATCATCTTGAGCAGCCGCAGCTGTCGTATGACAGGCATCACCTCCTCCCAGGAGTTGAGAATAAAAAAAATGTTATCAACAACTTCTAAAACCTTCACCTTGAAATTTTCCTGTGGATTGGATAATTTTCAATGCTTTTTACCTTTTATTTTCAGTTCATCATTGAATTGAAAATAGATTTCGTGATACATATGGGATAATAATGACCGTGTTTATTTTCGTGGAGAAAATGTAGAAAAAGCAGATTAGAAAAGTTTTCCTATCACACAAAATTACGAAGTTCTTTTCAGGATACACATATTTGAGACAGCTGTGCTTTTATCGTTTCTTTGAAATTGCTATCATTATTAGGTTATATGTACACATTTTCACGAGTATATAAATTGAATAATTAAAAATTTCAATAATAATGATCGAAATACGATCAATCATAATATGAAACGTCATCCCAACGAGTTTCACGCCTTTCGCAAACATTATATGTTACTGTGTTCAAAATTTGTCAAATGAAGAAGATATCAATGTAGTCAGGAAATTAACAAAAAAATCTTCCGCGCTTCGATTCCTATCGGTCATGTGATACTAACAGCATTTATGCTGCATGAGCCCAGTGACATTAATTTTTCGCTCATTGAAATCTATCAAATAAAGGTAATACAAATAGTACGCTTACGCACAACTTGTTATACTATTAGTATTTTGAGATATTCTGCGTATTGTAGTTTCGAGAATGAGTTCGCGAATGAAACAATTTTTAAAACTATTCTCAGGAATGAATTAATTAATGTATGCATTTTCAACTCTTTCCGTGTTGTGGTTCAAATGTGATGCTGGTATACCGTACGGACATTCGCCTTTATATATAGAGAATAAACTTTCTAACCTTTAAATAACTCTCAATATATTGGTCTATTACTAAGTGCTATTCAGTAATAAGATCTTTAATAATAATAATAACAAAACCAAGTATGAAATAACATCAACACCTCCCAACCGACTCTTGATGTTTCAACGGTGGCGCAAGCCATTATGCCTACGACCACGAGATCCGGACTCCCTAGGAAACGCATGAAGTGGACCCCAGAAATGAATTCCTTCATTATGCGTTCCTATTACAAGATTACAAACTTGTAATCGGAAATGACAGCATACAGATACGCGTTACATCTTTCGTTCGTAGAAAAATATCCTGAATTACAGCACATATCCGAGCAGCGAATTTCGGATCAACGAAGAACAATCGTTGAAAACAGGCTACTTTCTTCAGAAACGCTGCAAAGCATACGAGAAGAGGTCATAATGGAACTCAGAAGCGAAAATGATACTCATAACGGTATACCTGCTGGAGTCAATGAAAGTGTTACAGATAACATCGTAGCCACGGAAACGAATATTAACATGGAACGCTCTCCTGAGCCGAATCAGCAGAACGAATATATATATTTAGCAAGATCAGAACTCAACAGAGCACTAACTGAATTCAGTGGTAGTAACCCAACTAAAAGACCTAAACTGCCCAAACTCAAGACGTACAAGAACACCAATATCATCCTTGCAAGCGTAAACTCAGTGTTTGAAGAATATATCGACCAGAACACCTCGGAGAAGATTCACACTTTGATTTACTGTGGAGCAGTAGCGGTTCTTCGACTTCACAAACAGCAGATCTCCACAATTCTGATTCAAGCTGAGCCAAAAAGCGTCAGAAAACCACCATGGCAAAAACGACTGGAGAAGGATATTGATAATATTAGAGCAAAAATCGGTTGCCTCACAGAATTCCTGAGAAACAGAAAACCCTCAAGGCGCTTGAAAACACATATACGCAAAATTTATAGGAAAATTGGTACGAAGACAAAACACCCTGATCACAAACAACACATCGACGTGTATATGGACACTTTGAAATAGAAACTCCAAGCAAAAACAAAGAGGCTTTCAAGATACGTCAAGTGTACTGAAACGAAACACGAAAACCAAAGGTTCCTCCAAAACGCAGCCAATTTTTATAAGGAAAATAACAAAACTGCGAGCAACAATAACAGAGAAGTACCTGACGCACAGTGCTTGACCGACTATTGGCCATCACTATGGTCGAACCCCAAAGAACACAATAGAGATGCGGAATGGATCACGAATGACCTATGGACTTCGAAGGAATAACAGAAGAAGAAATCACAACAGTAGTTAGAGCAACCAACAATTGGAAGGCCACAGGTATAGATAATATCCACAACTACTGGTACAAGAAGTTTGATAAGCTCCATGGAGCCCTAGCGAAACAGCTCACATATGTTCTTCAACATCCCAAGAAAACACCCACTTTCCTAACGCAAGGCTTAACATATATGATACCTAAGAGCGATAGAATACAGAATCCGTCTCAATATAGGCCAATCACTTGCCTGTCAACACACTACAAAATACTCACCTCATGCATATCCACTCGTATATAACAACACCTTGACGACAACAATATATTAGCAGAGGAGCAGAAAGGATGCAGAAAGAAACACCACGGGTGCAAGGAACAACTCATCATTGATTCTGTGATAGTGAAGCAGGCACACGTAGGGCATCGGAAGGTTCATTCAGCTTTCCTCGATTATCTGAAGGCATTCGATAATACCGCCCATTCTTGGCTTGTTGAGGTATTGCAGATATACAAAATTCATCCAGCCCTGGTAGAATTCTTGAAGACAACAGTGACACACTGGCGTACGTTTCTGCAGGTCAACATGAACAATAAATCAATTAAAACCGACGAGATATCCATACGTCGTGGAATTTTTCAAGGAGACTCTTTGAGTCCACTATAGTTCTGTTTAGCTATGAACCCATTGTCCTCAATGCTCAATAGAACATGATACGGATTTAGGATAAAACAGATAGGAGTTGTTATACAGTCTCCTACTTGCTGTATATGGATGACATGAAGTTATATGCTTCGAATAAGAAGCAATTGGATGATTTGCTGAAAACTGTCAGTGAGTTCTCGGCAGATGTTCATATGAAATTCGGGATTGAAAAATGTAAGACCCTAAACATTCAAAGAGGGAAAGTCATAGATGGTGAAACACAACTTCCAAACGGTAATATTATACAGTGCATGAGGGATAGCGAAACATACAAATATCTAGGATACCAACAAGCCAGATTTCTAGACCAAAAACAATCAAAGGAGAAGATTCGTACATAATACAGTCAGCGTCTGAAGACTGTACTGAGATCAATGTTGAACTCGGGGAATCTAGTCAAGGTAATTAATACCTACGCCATTCCAGTGTTGCTTTACTCATTTGGAATAATCAGATGGACTAAGACAGAACTGGATGATATTCAAAGGCAGACCCGAACGATGCTAACAAAGTACAACAACCATCATCCAAAATCGTCTGTGATACGAACAACTTTGAAGCGGAAAGAAGGAGGACGCGGATTAATAGATGTTGTCAATTTACACACCGAACAGATAAAAAATCTCAGAGAATTCTTCTTTGCAAAAGCTCTCACTTCTGACCTCCATAGAGTGGTATCGTTGGCTGATAAGGGATGTTCACCTCTAAATCTTGCTACCAGAGATGACCTGCTGAATCTACCATTCCTATCTGATACTGAAAAACAAGAGCAATGGTCAAGAAAGGAATTGCATGGACGACATCACCATGAGATGAATCAACCACACATCGACAAAGAAGCCTCCAACAAATGGTTGATGAGAGGAGAATTATTCGCGGAAACAGACGGATTCTTTATGGCCATCCAAGACCAAGTGATCGCTACAAACAACTACAAAAAATTTATTATGAAGAACGGAACATTACAAACAGATAAGTGCAGAAAATGCCATATAACATCGGAGACTATAATCAAGTGTGCAACATTATCCACCAGAAACTTGCACACAAGTACGGACTTCTGAATACCTTCCAGCCATATTACAAGTATCAACCGGCGCCCGTATTGGAAAATGACTCTATCAGATTATACTACGATAGGCCTGTTATCACTGACAGAATGGTGACAAATAATAGGCCGGGCATAGTGGTGTATGATAAGAGAGCCAGAACAGCAATGCTGGTGGATGTCGCCATACCGAATAATAACAACGTGCTGAACAAGTTCCAGGAGAAAAAGTCCAAATACACAGACCTTGCTATTGAGATCAAGCAGATGTGGCACTTCGAGGAAATATATATTGTTCCTGTCATCGTATCCTCGACTGGTTTAATACCCAAAACTTTGCATGATAGCCTTAAGAAATTAGAAATGCATAAGAATATCTATATAGAAATGCAAAAAGCTGTAATTCTTAATACATGTAGGATAGTTAGGAAATTTATGTCAAGTATATTGTAATCGAGCCTATTCCCTTTGATTGCTGAATCTGGGAAAGGTGAATTATATCCAGCTAACAGCTGAGATAGTGCATAAGTCCACGATAAAAAATAATAATAATATTGTTTATTTTCCTATACAATTTTGTGTGTACACAAGTTGTAAAAAACAAAAACAAATCCTTACATAGCATTTATTGAATCAATTGCATCTTTACAAATTTCTAATAATTCTTCCCCCTTTGCAGAGAACGTAGGATCAAATAATTTCCCTTCGGGATTGATTTTGAATAAATATTCAGCAACAAAGTCCACGGGATCGTCAGGTTTAATCTTAACAACTTCTATTAATGCTTTGGTCAAAGTAGGAAATATAAATTCCATGAGATAATTCCTAAGTGGTTCGCTTTCGGCTATTAGAACCTTTTCGTTTTCCATTTGTATCTTTTCCAAAGTTTCTGTCCAGTTAAGCATTTTTGCTCTATAATTTTCCAGGGCTTTCTCTTCCTTCACTTTCTTCTGTGCTTCAACATTCTCAATTTCCTGTTTGAATTTACCTTCTTCTAAATTCAGTGTTTCCATTCTCTCTTCTAGAGACATTCCAAATGATATTGGGCTCCCTAAAATTTGGCGCACTAAACCAAAAATGATATCCATATTTTCAGTTCTATCTTTTGTGGCATCAAGAAGAATTGGATGCACCTCCATTTCATCGAAGAAATTAAGCACTGTGTCATCTTCAGTATTGAGTTCTCTAAAGCTTTCGAGTCTTCTTTTCATGTGCTCTTCTGTGTAGTGCGTTCCTTCAATATCTTTTTCTTGTTGTTTTTTTATACGTTTGTATAGGAAATCATCAGGTGCTTGTAGGCTGAACAGAAATTGAGGCATTATTTTGCTATTTGCAATTGAAGCGATTTGATCTTCATCATCCTCTCCCCCTTCGCCTTCTTTTTCTTCTTCTTCCTCATCTTCGAGGACACCAAAAAGTTCCTGAGCCTGATCTATTGTTTTTGGATATCCATCTAAAACGAAACCTTGATTTTGGCAAATATTGGACCCTAAAAACGTTGTCAGAAGGTGATTTACTTGTTCGTCCGGTAATCTGTTGTTTTGTTTATCACTTAAAATGGTTTGTATGTCTCGAATTTGTTCCTCCCATTCTTCTATATCAACAGTTTCTTCCTCTTCTTCTATTTCTTCTTCATCCTCTTCGTCACCCAAGACTTCTTCATCATCTTCAGCTGCCATTAATTTTTGTCTTTCCTTTTCCTGTTTTGCTTTTATTCTGTTCTTTTCTTCTGTTATATTATCGCGTAAACCCTGAAGTGTTTCTTCTATCAGAGTTTTAACAGAAACATAATGTAATCCGTAGTGGTCGCAAATTCTTTTAGCTAATCGACTTTTTCCAGATCCCGGGGGTCCATGAATCATTATTTTAATTGGTGCAAGTTCTCTCGATTCTTTCAATTCTTCTACTATTCTCGATATATTTTCTAGGAATCCTGTTTCATACTGCCATTCTATAGGTAAGGATTCGAGTATGAACGCTGGATCCATATTTAAATTAACCGTAAACTTTTCGAAATTGTTTTCAGTTATTCCTTGAAATTTCAGAGCTTCTTCTAAAGTTTGAACTTCTTTTACGTATCCTTTACCTAAGCTCTTACTTATAGCTTTAACAATTTTTTTCAGTTTTGAAGACACAGGTTCAACCGCTATGATGTAACTCTTAGATGGTGGTTTCATTATCAGATTTGCAATTATTTTAGCTAAATCTGATATGTGAATCAAAGGAACACGGTTCGTACCATTTCTAAAAATAGGCAGATGTTGTTCATTCGACCAGGCTAATTTGAAAAGAAAATCTAAATCTTCTTCCTCATAGCCATAGGTAAAGCCTGAAGCTAAAACGAACGTCTTCAATTTCTTACTGTGTTTTTTTCCTAATGATAAGATTTCTCTTTCACACTTTTGATGATCTTTATACTCTAAATGAGCTTTACGTTTTCGATAGTAAGCATCGGTGAAAGGACCAGGTTCTTCCATTAAAGTGGATTTCGTTCTAGCCCAAGTCATTACTGTAGAAATCAATATAAAAATTTGATTTCTTGGATGATTTTTGTAGGTTTTTGGGCCGATTTTCTTCAATTCATTGAGTTGTTTGACAAGATAATTTAAAGTTTCTATAGCCTTAGGAATTTCAGTCGAATTTCGGGTAATATCATATATTATAATACCACAATTGTTTATTTCTTCCTGAAATTTGTTCGTGTTCTCATCAATAACGTACATTATGTCTTCCGATTTCTTCGAAATGATTGAGCTTAGAGTTCCGATGATTTCATATTTATTCCGTTCATCTTGAATATCGGTTTTGGATATACCTTCGTGAGCTTCTGCACCTTCATCTTCCATTGGAGCGTCTTCAATTTCTTCTTCTTTTTTCTCTTCACCATAATATTGATCAGCCAAATACGAAGCTATATACTTTGCATTGAAAGTATCAACATCGTTCATAAAGATGCGGTATGGCACGAAGGAATTAATCCCTTCCTCGGATCTTTCGATATCGTTGGCTGAAACAACATTTCTTACAAGTTCTTCCTCGCTAATTGACATTTTCAGTCAATCAATTGACATAACGAATAAATATGTACATAGTTTTTATTTTAGAATAGTAACTTGATTTGAAATCAGTAATTGTGAAAAAATATATCCTAATGGCAATTGCTTGAAAGATTACATGAAATTTTATTTAATGCAAGTATAGTTAAAGAAATGTTTTCCGCATTTATTTGATAATTGTAGGCCCCATTAACATTAAACGTAATTTATTACGAAAGCTTTGAGTTAGTTTTGTATATATATATATATATATATATATATATATATATATATATATATATATATATATATATATATATATATATATATATATATATATATATATATAGCAGCATTAACTGAATTTTTTCAAATGGCACGCGCCAATTTTCATATCGCCAACATGTGAAGCGTCAAATTTCAAATGGAATTGTATCAGCATGTACTATACCAATCTCTTATAGTTCCGAAATAATTTGGAAATATATTGAATTTTGATGCTTTTGCAAGAACTAACAGAGAATGCTTTGAAATATTTGAATCAAGTAGATGAACTGGCTACGCTCACCTGACAGGTGCCTAAAATTAATGTACTTGTCACTTCGTTCATTCGAATTTGATATTTCAATAAGAATTGTTGGTAATTTAAAGTGAAAATTTTTGAAAAACACCAGATTGATAATAAAATGGCTGATTATTCAAACAAGGATATGTTTAATCTCTTTTTAATTCATGGCGAATGTCAAAAAGTGGTGGATAGAACTGCAGGCAATTCAATAACCAATTTCCAAATTTGGCACCTATGAGTAAAACAAAATTTCGAATGATTAGAAACAATTTTCTGCAATTTGGAGAAACAAAATACATAGAAACTACAAGAATCCCCATTCTCGAGGACGACGACAATCAAATTAATACGCTAGCGTATTTCGTGCCAATCCACATGCGTCCATTAAGTCAGCATCAATGGATATTGGATTGAGTTATACTTCCATTCAAAGGATCCTTAAGAAACATAACATGCACCCGTATTCTTTTATCAGACTACAAAAATTGAAACCAACTGACCTTCCCAAGCGGCTAAATTTCTGTGAAAATTTATTAATTCGGCTTCAAGAAGGTGAGACAATTATGCAAAAAATTATATGGTCTGTTGAAGCCAAGTCCAATGAAAGTGGAATAACTAACAGGAGAAATCGACATTTTTGGGCCACAGAAAATCCACATTTCATTGAGGTTATTGATTTCTAAAATAAATTCAGCATAAACGTTTTTGCAATTTTAATGAATGATTCGTTGGCTTATCACATTTATGATGAAAATCTTAATGGACAAAGATACCTGGAAATTTTGAGAGGAACATTTGCAAATTTTTTAGATGAATTACCCCTTAACATTCCGAAGGATTGCTATCACCAAATGGATGGTGCACCAGCACATAAAACACGAGCCGTAGATCGGCAGCTAACAGAAATGTTCGAGGATAGATGGTGGGGTAATCAAGAATCAAATTTATGGCCTCCGTGTTCTCCGGACCTGACGCCCCTTGATTTTTATTTATGGGGCAAAATCAAGAGTGAAGTGTATCTTATTTCTGTAAGAAGTAAAGAAGAGTTACTAGAGCGCATTCATAATGCTTTTCGTAATATTGATCCTGAGGAAACTAGGAGGGCAACTCATCATGTTCGTATACGAGCTGTCAAGTGTATCGAGCAAAATGGGGCTCATATTGAACATTTATTCAGATCGTAAATTAGTTTTCTGATATGATGTTTGCTATCAATTATTCGTATTAATGTAATTATCTTGGATGATTGGTTTTCGCTTAGTTCCTATAATTTTCATTCATCGGAATTGTAGAAAATTGCTTCTAATGATACGAAATTTTATTTTACTCATAGACGGTAAATTTGGAAATTGGTTATTGAATTGCCAGCAATTTCTACCCACTACTTTTTGACATTCCAAAATGAATTAAAAAAGGATTAAATATATTTTAGTTTGAATAACCAGTGGTTTATTTCAAATGTATTTGGATATTTTCAATCTGAAATAACGACAATTCTTGTTGAAATATCAAATTCGAATGAACGAAGTGACAAGTACAATTTTAGGCATCTGTCAGGTGAGCGTAGCCAGTTCAGCTACTTGATTCAAATATTTCAAAGTATTCTCTGTTAGTTCTTGCAAAATCATCAAAATTCAATATATTCCCAAATTATTTTGGAACTATAAGAGATGGGTATAGTACATGCTTATACAATTCCATCTGAAATTTGACGCTTCATCTGATGGCGATATAAAAATTGGCACATGCAATTTGAAAAAATTGAGTTATTGCTGTTTGAAAAAGGCCAAATTGAAAAAATCATACAAAACAACGCAATAAACATTTGACATGTGTAGATTGCTTAAAAAATTTCTTTGAACCTTCTTCTATCCACCCAAGCAAAAATTGTGTCTGTACTGCAAAAGATCTACGAGCTACAATTTTTTTAAATGTTCCTCAAAAATCGAGTTTATAACAAAAATAATTAAATCTGTCAAAAGTTTTGACAGATAAGTGCCAACAACTTGGGTATTTTATGCCTTGCTCAAATGTCGGTTCTAGATGTATAATAAAAAAGGTAGATTGGTATTTGAAATAAAGTGATGACCCACTTCCGGTATAACCGGAAATGGTATCACTTCGAACTTAATATGTTGAGGCGTAGATTTTCGAGGACGTAGTTAAATGTTGATAAATCCATCCGGTTTCTCGTCCGTTGATCTTGGTATTGACCATTTGTTGGTTGAAGAAGTTGAAGAAGAATCTTCGACTTGAAGATGGCTGGTGCGATCCAGCCGAAACGTCGCCAACGACAACCAACGAATGGTTGTCCAAGATCCAAGATCAACGGACGAGAAACCGGAAGAATTTATCAACATATATGTATATATATACCGGTTGGGGCAATTAAGACGAAAAAGCTCAATAACTGCTAAACTATTCGTTTCTGGACAAAGAGCAGAAACAGGTCAAATTTTGTCTGAAGGGGGACATCTTTTAACATATGGAGTGGGGAACTAAAACGAAAAAGACTCAATAACTGCTAAACTATTCGTTTAAAAAAAAGCAGAAACAAGTCAATTTTTATCAGAAGGGGGGCTTCTTTTAACACACGGTAATTTTACGTTAAGCTTCTAAGCAGAGGTGCACAAAACTCAATTTTTTGAATGTGGAAGATATGTCGAGTTATACCTCATTGAGAAGCTCTTTTGATTCTCAATACAAATTTGTAATAATTTTGGAGTTTTGACATATTCGGAAGAAGATACAGGCTGGTTCGTCAAAAGACGAGTTATTTTCGGTAATTGCAAAATCTGTCGGTTTCGAATGAACATTCACCGAAATACTGTTGTATTTTGGGGAGAAATATCTTTAAACAGTGGTGCTTCCACTACACCCTCTCAGACACCCCCTCAGATCATCGAATTGATGAGTTAGTCCGAGTTATAGCTCATATGATAGGTATTTAGAATTATGTGATTACAATGAACGAATTTTCAAATTCGATTACATTTCAATGAGGATACAGGGTGGATCATGGAGAAATTCATACACAGTATAAGAGTCTCTTCATAAAGAAGCGATGATCGTTCCGTGTCATCAGTTGTGTCGTAAGAAATGTTTCCCATCGGTGGACTGATGGAACGCAGACATGTGAAGACAACCACTAGGGTATAGGGTAATGGCCCGCATGCCTCACGATCGCATACGCATTCGATCGTCGTATGTGAAAGCCTCTAACAGCATGGTATCCAAGGTTGAAATGAAACGAACTCAAGTAAAGTTCTCGTTACAGAAAAATATTCATCCGAAATCACATAGGTGTAATGAAGATTTCCCAACAACAAATGCGGCAGTTTTTGTTTTTTCCAGATTGCTTGTATCTGATGAATGAAACTTGAATTAGTTTTTCGGCAATAATACTTATGCAAATAGGGCAGTTGCTATTTTTAATGAACGCCATGACGACAAACATGTAAGTGTGTACATTTTGGAGTTGGTGGAAAAATCAAGAAAAACTGGCTCTGTTCAGAGTAGAAAAAGAGAGCATGTACAAGAAAATTGGAGAGTGAAATTGGTGTGAGTCGAACAACTAGTGGACGATTTTTCAAACAATACAAATTCAATCCGTATAAAATGAAGATGGTCCAGGAATTGAATGATGAGGATGACTTAGACCACAGAGTGCAATTCTGTGAAATAATAAGTGAGTCAATCGCAAACAATCCCCACTTTCTCCACAATATTTTCTTCTCGGATGAAGGTACTTTATTTTGAATGGCACTGTAAATCGTCATAACTGCCGTTCTGGTGGGATTTTAATCCCAGAATCTTTCGTGGAGTACATACCCAATATCCTGAAAAATTGAATGTGCCGGCTGGCATCTATGGGAATCGTCTGATTGGCCATTTTTCTTACCAGGAAATCTGACGGGAGAAATGTATCTCCAACTACTTGAAGAACTAATCAATCCGGCCATAACTGAAATTTTAGAAAATTATCTTAGCTATTTAGAAGAGGATGTTGTTTCAGCAGGATGGTGCATCGATTCAATTCAGAAATTGTTCCCTCCCAATAGAAAATGCCTCTTTTCAGCTTTTCCGTTACAATCAGTCCATCATGATAAAGGGGTGGCAAATTTTCGTTAGAACACACTGTTTATATTTTCATGAGTTCATTAAAAAAATTAAAACAGAACTATTTCTAATAATAATTCTAACTATCATCTTGATCACAAACAGATAAATATAGAAAGATAACTATTAAAATATTTTGGTTTCAAATTTCTATATTGATTAATTTTATGAATTCTAAATTTATTCCCGAATTATCATACTTGTTGATATTAAGTGGTAAAAATAATTTTTGAAATGGCAAGTATTGCTTTTACGAATGAAGACTTCTTACATGTTATAATTATCTATGATAAGAATTGATCTTAACCAGAACTTACGGAACTTTCGCTGAGACCCTAAGACAATTTTTTCCTGAAATTCAAAAACCTAAACCTTAACCAGATGACGAGGACAATCAAATGTCAGTTATGACGTATTTTCTATGTTTTCGTTTGCCTCTGTATGACAAGCAAATATTAATTTACACATTCCGAAATCAATGAATGATATATAAAGTTTTAAGGAAGCGTAAAATGTTGCCATATTCGATAAGACTTGTTCATAATTCGAAACCCACTGATTTGCGGCGAAGAATTTCTGAAAAGTAATTTTAGTTTAACACGAAGATGGCAAGTTTTTCTGCGTAATTTAATTTCATCGGACAAAAGTCTCCAAAAATCATCATCCATTTCCATCATCATGATGATGGAAATCCACATCTGTGTCGCAACCACCAGTTTCAGGATATTTGGAATTTTACACACCCCGAGATTTTCGAATAAATCTCTAGATCAGGGGTGCCCAAACTTGAACTGCTGGCTATCTACCTCAATTGTTTAGACTACTTACGATCGACTTTGAGAGGCTGCAGGTATGTGTGATGCAGGGTTCTCGTACATACACAATACACCCTACCTGCCAAATCAGTCAGACATTTTTCGTTTTCCAACATCTGAGTGTCATCACATTTTTCGTCTAGAAAAGCTGTTATTTCGGGCAATAATTCTTGAATCCTTTCTAGGAATTTTACGGGACTCAACCACCTGATGTCCGTGTGAAGAACTAAATCAGTGTGTTCAGCTGATTCCCTATCTTCCAACTGCAACTTAAAGAGCCGCCGTTGCAAGCTACGTGCACAGATAGAATTCATAATTTTTGTTGCAATGCCCATAATTTCCTCCGTGTTTAAAACTTTTGAACACAAAACTTGTTGATGTATAATGCAATGGAATGATAAAAATGAAGGAAATCTTCATTAGCTCGACACAATGCCACAAAACTATTTTTGTTTCTAGTCATTGCTGGTGCTCCATCGGTTGTAATGCACACTAATTTATATATTGGTAGCTTGTAGTTGTTTACAAAATTGAAGAAAACATCAAATATATCTTCGCCACGGGTTTTCCCCTTCAGACGAATGATTGTCAAATATTTCTCCTTCTTCTTCAGGGATGATTTTAGAATACTTAGCGACGACTTGACTGTTACATGTGGATGGGTAGTCATTAGGACCAGGGTGGAATGTATAAATAATTTTCAAAGTAACTAGTTTGGTACATACTAAATGATTTGATTGGACGATGAAGTAACGATGAACAAATTTCCCCATATCATTCATATAATAGAGTGAGTTTTGGCAAAGAAATAGAACATAAACCTTACAGGATCGTACATGAGCTGCAAAATATCAGAACAGTCATAGAACAAAACGCACTATTTCATTCATACTAAGATGAGTACCACAAAGAGCTTACGCCTCGGAATGAAACATATGGAGTACAAATCGATGCTTTATAAAGAGTTGACAAACCGTACAGAACCGTACAAAAGCGGAAAACTATCTGGACATTCATAGAATAAAATACTCTATTTCATTCAAACTACGGCGAGTACCGCCATGAGCTTCGGCCTAAAATTGAAAAATATACAGGCACTTCCAATCGATATTTAAAAAAAAAATGACAAACCGTACAGGACCGTAAAAGAGTACCACCATGAGTTTCGGTCAAAAAATATAAAATATACAGGCACTTCCTATCAATATTTGAAAAAACGTTGACAAACGGTACAGGACCGTACAAGAGCGAAAAACTATCTGGACATTCATAGAACAAAATGCTCTATTTCATTCAAACTACGGCGAGTATCACCACGAGCTTCGGCCTTAAAATAGAAAATATACAGGTACTTCCAATCAAAATTGCAAAAAAAGTTGACAAACCGTACAGGACCGTACGAGAGTGAAAAACTAAGTGGACATTCATAGAACAAAATGCTTTCTTTTATTCAAACTACGGCGAGTACCACCATGAGCTTCGGCATTGAAATAGAAAATAAACAGGTACTTCCAATCAATTATCCAATAAGAGTTGACAAATCGTAAACGTCCGTACAGCACCTTACAAGAGCGGCAAATCGTCAGAATAATGATAGAATAAAATGCTCTATTTCTTTCAAATTACGGCAAATGCCATTTGGAGCTCAGGCTTTTAAATAGAAATATATATATATATATATATATATATATATATATATATATATATATATATATATATATATATATATATATATATATATATATAATTATACTTATTCATGTACCAGCTACAGAATTGCAACCTTACCTCATTATCCACTGGCAATAGGTCCTGAACCTTACTCAAATGGTAAGGATGTAAATTATTTCGCTTGAGAACTCTATGAACCGTGGAATAATGATGTCTCAAAATAGCACCGATTCACCGATTACCTGTTGTAGGGTCCTCGCGAACAGCCTTCAATATTGCAGGTGCTTGTCTCCATTGCTGAGCATTTCCACCACCTTCTCTAATTCTTAAACCACTGAATGAACCAGTTTCACACTTCAACAAGTGTCTTTCTGCAAGGTTGCTGTCTGTTTGGAAAGCGCAATGCATACTCCCGCACCGCTGCACGGGAATTTCCATTCGGAAGCCATAAACAAATAACATATCTCGATATTTAATATTTGAGAAACTAGGCATGTTTTATTTTTTTCTGAAAAGAAAATGGAACCGTAAAAGGAAAATATAAACTTCAATTCATTAATTCATTGAATGACAGTTCCTGTCAAATTTTAAATATTTTTATTTGTTTTAAAATCAAGTAATACAAGCCTTCTGTGATTTATTCTTTTACGATTCTTTTTTCTAATTTTCTTCTTCTAATCCGAGAAAAATTAATTATTCCTAGTTTTTTAAACATTCAATATCCAGATATGTTATTTATTTATCGCTTATTATTATTGAAAAATCATTTGTGGAATTGTTTAGACGCTCCGGTGAAACTAGCTCATTTGTGATCGAAGGATAAGAGAATTTAATGTTCTTACTCGTACCCACGATTTTGCTGGTAAAAAAATAGTAAGCTAAAAAGTTGATATACCGTTTAAAAGCCAGATGAATGTAGTAGTTTTTTCCAAAAAAAAAACGGCTACTTATCGATCAGTTTTGAGTGGTACAGCTAACAAGAAAATACTACTAATTTTGTTCATTTCACAATTTTTTCATTTAGCCTTTTACAACACCCGGTATACAAATTTTCTACCATTAGTACTTATTTATCTTATAGCTAATTCAATGCCTTTTCCGATGGTATGGTCAGATTTGATGTGGCTGTAAGAGTAACAGAGATATTCTTGTTTTTATAGAGAGAAGCAAAAAATTTCGTAAAATCGAAGTGTTGGATAACTCGATAATTATCAACTTACGAAAAAATGTTATAGGACATTTTTTGTTGCAAATGACTTGTGCTATCACCTAATCACCTACTGAAGTTTGGCACCTTTTATGGTAGACACCTGTATATATATATATATATATATATATATATATATATATATATATATATATATATATATATATATATATATATATATATATATATATATATATATATATATTTATTTTGTTAAATGTATATAACATGTGTTTTTACTTTAAGTTTTTGACACTTAACTTCACTACAGTTAGAAATTTACAAAAAATCAATATCAGGTAAGTAGGGGATCTACCCAAATCCGAAAAACATGGCAAGGGGTCTACGACACAAAAAGTTTGGGAACCTATGTTCCCAAACGCCTATGTATGTATTTAATTTTTGACGAGCCATATTTCTTACATTTCGTTCCTACTATGAAATTAAACATTTCATCACATATTTATCATATCTTTTTAGATCTATCATTTCAACAAACTACCTTGTTAGGCCTTACATTTCAAGATGATCGATTCTATCATTAGCTTCTACTTCTTTGTTACTTCTGCAGAATACACGTTCGAGTCATTACGTTTTTTCTAGAACACATTGTAGTCTCAATTTTATAGAATAATTGCAATTTTGCGAAGTGGCAGCGTCAAGTTTTTTTGCGTGATGTACTTACTAACAAGAAAGGAGAGGAGACATGATCTGGTTTAAAAATGTGATTAGCAAGAATCCAGTCGCATACTTTCAGTGAAAATATAGTCGTGGCATGGAAGCAAAAACTCGCCTAGACTTTTGTCATCATAAATGAATGTAATGCGGGATCGATTGTATACATAAGCTTTGATGTGCTTCACTTGACATGTCTTAGATGTCATCGTATAGTGGCTATTCATCAAAGAGTATTAAAATTTACTATTGACTGCGGTTCTAGCCGTATTTGCCACAAAAGTTAGAAATAGTTGAATAAATTCATTAAAACAGGCAACATTTTCGTAAGTAATACCACAAGAGCTCAAATGTGGCCGGATATTTTTCTATGCTCGTTTTTGAATACTTACGTGCAGGTAATTCAACGAGAACTGGGCGACAAAATCACGAGAGCGTAGCTCGAGTGATTTTGTCGAGTAGGTCGAGTTGAATTACCGAAAAGTAAGTATGAGACAACGAGCTTAGAAAAACATCCTGCCAAATCTGAGCTCGAGTGGTATTTGCTGAGAAAATTCCGCGAATGACAAAACATACAAAATGAACTTTATTGAGAAATGTACACAAACTCAACGAGAAAATCATAAAGCATTCATTACAAACGTGTTTAGTTATTATTGGAATGAGCAGTTATTGAAAATGCAATTACTATATACAATTTCTTCACTCCGGGTCGATTCTATATGGAACGATGCCTAAGGAATTATGGAAGATTCAGCATTCGCAGAAGTTTTTTGAAGATTTGAAACAAGATTCAAATGATGCTCATTGTTCAGTTGCAGGTAGGGCTTAATAGAGCTTGCCGTAGAGTGTCCGGTTAGTTCGATCAATTCTTGTTCACTGACACCTGCCTCAGATAGGTTCGTAACAGCACTGGATATATGAGAATGATTTGTGATCTTTTTATTTTCGTATCCAGTCCAACTTTATCTGCTGAAATTTTTGTCCATTTGGATATTTAATTTATTCCCAAAGTCATATTTTTGTACCAACCCTTAGAAGTACTGTTTTTCCAAAATTGATTGGGAGCCAGAAATAATCTATTACTTGTAATATGATCGGGTCCTTTTGACAATATCTTATGAAAGAACCTCACACGATATAAATCTGGATTTTCCTCATTTTTTACTAGCCATTTACTATCACAAAATTTTTTTGAGCCGCCTTGGTAAGTTTTCGAGAATACTGGGTTATAGTCAATACGACCAGTCACTTCTCCGTTATTAAATTTTTCCTCTTTGAAAAAGTGTACCTTGCAAGTTGCCACTTTACCGCCACGCCATGCTAATTCATAAGCAACAATATGGAAAAATTTTTTCAACAAACCTATCAGGGCATTTTCGTTCCAGTACAGAGCCATGCTATCAATTTCAGTTCTTGTTAATGCAACGGAACTTTCTTTGCGCTTTTCCACATTCCCTTGTAACATCTTCGTTTGAGAATTGTGAGCTTCACGAGCCTTTCTAAATGCTGAATTGGTAAAGGGGTTGAAACTCATGTTGAATTTTTCGAAATACATATTCTGCACCATTTTCGCAGTTGTGTTCCACATTGTTTTGACAACGTATTCTTTGTAATCTTGTCCATTCATTTGTTTTATATTGAAACTCCAATCCATAAGAATTTCTGCAATATCTTCAATAGAATGCTGTATATCCAAATCGAACGTTCGTTCCTTGCAGAATATACTGAATTGAGTCCAAATCGATCTGTGCGTTTTTCTTGTATTTTTGGGGATATAATTATGTATAGAACTATTCATTTCTGCTTCACTGGTGTTTCCAAAACGAGACATTTTAATTTATATCGGCAGAAACTCTACAACAGGTACTAAAATGGCTGTTCTTGACAGTTTTAAAACCGTGCTAATTGTTGTGAATGTTGCGTTGCTATGGAAACGCAAGGATTCTCTATAGGCAAATTTATCCACTAATATCCTACCGGCCTTCCTATTTCTATGCAATTTATCCGATATCAAACTATAATTTCTGTGTTCTTAAACGTGCATTTTGGCACATGAGTGGAATTGTCTATGAAATTACACAGGTCATGTCAATTTTTGTTTTAAGCCAGTTATGTTTTACATGAAATTTTGTTCTTCTTCGGAGAGAGGGGTTGGAAACAACTCCAACTTTTTTCAAATGGCATGACATGACATGTGACACTCTTTGGGAAGGTTTTTCTAAGACAATTGTAAGGGTTTATTCATTCTAACAATATCTTCAAATTCTAAATAAATACCCTGCTCCAAGAAATTAACGTATAAAATCGAAAATTAAATTCGTTTAGATTTCTTGAGGAATCATTTTTCCAGTAATCCACCAGTCCTAGGGTATGCTTGAGAACAATCGAATTGAAAATGATACTCATAGAAACTGAAATAGATCTAATAATGTAAAACTTTTGGAGAAAATCAGTCCCCAAAAACCAAAACATGAATACTCAATCACTATAAACTATCTGGTCCAACGCATTTTTGAAACTATTTATACTATTGCAGTTTACCACACTCGGGGAGAGTCAGTTCCACCACTGGAAGACACGGAGAGAAAATTCTCACGACATGTAGTTCTTAACATTTCCCTTGGGAGTTTAAAGCTATGATCCCGTAAACTAGATTTTCGTGGAGAATATTGAAGGGATTTCTAAGGATAAATGCGATTATACTTCAAAATTGGCAAGCAAGAAAAAGGTGGAAATGATTATGCATCAAGAGACTCACACTGCGATGGAAGAACATCTCCGCGAAAGAAGAAATATTGCAGGTTATGTACTTTTTGATTATCTCCTTAGTCATATTCATGACCTTGCTTGCTATGTAAATTCTTCATCATTCAATCATATTGAACTTGTACAGAAGGGCATGTTGAGTGATGTTTTCAATATTGCGTTCAAATTTGTTGATGTGTTTGTCATTGATAGTTATAAACCTCCTGGCGAAATCAGACCCATCAATTTCGATATTATTTTTCCCCACCCTGCTATCTATTGTGGTGACTTCAATTGCCATCACAATTAATGGGGTTATACAGAAAACGACAGGAGTGGATGGAAACAAATGATTTTCTACTTGTATTCGATGCGAAGGCAAAGGGCACCTTTCATTCTGCCAGATGGAATCGCGACTATAATCCTGATATTCTAACGACTCTGAATTGTTTCCTCTACCTGTTCGTCGTAACGTATTTTCAGATTTTCCTCACAGTCAACACATGCCAGGTATTATTTCGTTAGGTTTTCAATTTACATTTGCAGATTCATTTGAAAAACCAAGATGGAATTTCAAAAGGGCTCGTTGGAATGATTTCCAAGGGGTTCCCCCTTGAGTAGAAATTATTCCCTGTTTATAGGAGTTGTCAAAATGCTGCTAAAAAACATATTCAGAGAGGTTTGCGAAAGGATTATATACCTGGGTGGTCAGAGGAATCAAATGTTTTTTATAAGGATTATCAGCAAAATCCTTCCAGAGAGAAAGCCGATTCACTCCTTAGTTCTTTGAGTGATAGCAGAAAGAATAGATGGAATTTTCGTCATTCTAGTAGAAGTTCCTGGGATTTGTTGAGGAAATAAGGCATGCTGATCCCGTTTCATAAACTCCGTCTAATATGAATTCGAATTCTGTAGCATCTAGGCTTGTTAATGTCTCTAAAAGTGTGAAGATTAGTAGATATGACAGGAATAGAATGAAACGAATCTTACATAAAAAGAGGAGGGATGCTATCACGAAAAAGGAATTTATCGAATCTTTTCCAGGAAGAAGAGCTCAAATCTGCAGTAAAATCTACCAAAGTTCGTGAAGCTCAAATATTTGATGGCATTTTCCCTGAATTTTTAAACATCTAGGAAATAACGGTAAAAACTGGTTACTAACCTTTTTCAATGACATACTCATCTCAGGTAGTATTCCCGTTGAATTTAAAAAGGCTAAATTTATTCCCATTCTCAAACCTGGGAAAAATCCAGAACTTCCTACTAGTTATCTTCCTAGCAGCTTCCTTTCTGTTTCTTTCAACATTTTGCAAAGACTTCTTTATCAGAGGTTGGAACCAATCATTGACAGAGCTGTCCACTTCTCAGGGCGGTTTTCGAAAAAACTGGAATTGTTCTGATCAGGATTTAGGTTTATCAACTTTCATTGAGTCAGAATTTCAGGGTAAACTTAAAATAGGCGCTGTATTTGTAGATCTCTCTTCGGCATATGAAACAGTTTGGAAGGATGGTTTAGTTTATAAACTCTTTGAAGTAGTTCATTGTGGAAAAATTGTTGATTGAAAATATGTTTTCTGATAGAAAACTTTGAGTTTTTATCAGTGAGAAAAGCAGTAGATTTTACACTCTAAATGATAGCCTACCTCAGTGATCTGTTCTTGCACCTCTTCTCTTCAATTCATATATGTCTGACATCCCTGAAACTTCCTCTATAAAGTTTATTTATTTTGATGATATTGCTCTGGTTTTTCGACACTATGACTTCGAAACAATTGAGCAAATACTGACTTCCGATTTAGAAATTCTGAACATTTTCTTCAAAAAATGGCGTTTATGTCCAAATCCTTCGAAAACTGAGGTTTCTTGTTTTCATCTGAATAATCATGAGAAGGATAGGCAACTAAGAGTTTTCTTCAATCAATCACTGTTAACTCATAATTTCACTCCAACATATCTTGATGTAAAGCTAGATCGTTCTTTGACGTTCAAATTCCATATTGATAAATTATGTCAGAAGTTGAAAACAAGAAACAATATACTACATAAACTAGCTGGATCTAATTGGGGCGTTGGAGTCTACTTTGCGAACTACTGCTTTAGCTTTAGTATATTCAGCAGCAGAATATTGCTGTCAGGTGTGGTTGAATAGTGCCCATATCAATAAGATTGATTCTCAGTTGAACTGTTCTATGAGAGTTATAGGTGGATGTATCAGTTCAACTGCTACCCCATGGCTTACGGTCATTTGTAACACAGTTCCTTCCCATATTCGCAGAAAATTAGCTTTTAAATCACCTAACCTGAGATTGAAATCTAGGAAACCTATTTGGTCGATTGACTTTTTGCGTACACGGGTGAAGGCTGTTGATCTTTGGAAAACTGAATGGCAGGAAGTTGATGTTTTCAATAAAGTTCTCTTAGAGGAGCCTTCCGAAAGCGTTGCAGGTTTTGATATAAGTAGGAAAAATTGGTGTACATTAAATCGTTTCTGGACAGGACATGGTCGTAGTAATAGTATGATGTTCAAATGGAATACTGTAGAAAGTCCGGTATGTGAATGTGACGCAGCTGAAGAAACAATAAGACATATAGTCCTCGATTGTCCTATTTACCATTTTAAGGGTGGTTTTCAAGAAATTCATTCTGTTTTAGATAATTTCATCAACTGGGTAGATAACTTCAAGTCTATTTAGGAGATTTGTTTTGAATCTTGAGGTTATTATGGGGTACACCCTCGAATAGTGTGAGATGTTCCCTGTTGAAAAA
Organism: Cryptolaemus montrouzieri; assembly: GCA_013387265.2. Classification (NCBI taxonomy): domain Eukaryota; kingdom Metazoa; phylum Arthropoda; class Insecta; order Coleoptera; family Coccinellidae; genus Cryptolaemus; species Cryptolaemus montrouzieri. Next base: position 38,527,788 of record JABFTP020000103.1, read on the forward strand.
CAGGGGAGCATTAGTCAAGTTCTTAGATAAGGCTAAGACTGCTCCCCCTTAGGGCTTTATTTCCATGGTGTATGAGATGTTCCTGTTGAAAATCAACGGATCTTTAGTTTAAGTTCTTAGATAAGGCAAGGGCTGCACCCTCTTAGGTCTTTATTCCCATGGTGTATGAGACGTTCCCCGTTGAAAAACAGAGGAGCATTAGTTGAGTTCTTAGATTCAAGTGAGTTTAGACATATAAGAGTTAGGTACGTTTGATGAAATATTTTTCTGCTGGTTTTCTTTTTCCATTGTTACAGATTTTTCCTGTCCCAAACCCCCTTCCTGTTCACCCTTGTCTTCGTGAAAAAGTCCTAGAAATCATGGAGTGCAAGATGAGAATGAGGAAATGAAGCTGCTAAACAGAAAAATTTTTGGTACTCTTTTTGTGCACACGACACTAACACCACATAAACAGACAAGCTATTGCTAGTGCAATAGCGACCAGGAAACGAGTTTTTTCCACATGTTTTTTCACTCGTTTACTGAATCATACGCAAGATAGTATGGTTCCCCTGTTACATTTTCTGTGCTCACACTTTAGGGGCAATCGTAGGAGGCAGTCGCTGTCTCTCCTCATAGCTGGGACGGATGAAACCGTACGGAGTCTTGGTGGACCCGCGTTAGATACTTTCCAGAAGGTCTGAGTCGCGTGTAAGAGAGGGACTCCATACTGGACCGTCAAACTCAAGTATAAGACGAACGAACGTTTTGTAGAGTGGTCGTATCACACCCATAAAAGGATCGGTTCACTAAGTATAGAAACTTCTTCGTTTTGTTGGCAGCGTGTAGATCATGATCAGACCAAGAGGGATCGTCAGTAATGATGATACCTGAGTCAGAGTGCCGGTTTTTAGGTTGGATCACGGACCCTGAAAGTACGTATTGCCTTCGAGGATTTTCTTTACTCATATGGACAACCTTATACTTGCCGAAATTCAAAGACAAAAGCTATTCATTTGACTAGTTCACAATATTGACTACATGTAAGGGAATTGTAGTGGATCTTGGGATCATGAGCGAATTAAGATAACGGGACGGAGGTGTATTAGAGAAACAAGAGGGACCCCAAAACAGAGCCTTGGGGAACGGACTAAGCATCAGCAACCCTCACGTAAAAAGTTCAATCAGAGCAAGAATGCCCTTATTCATAGCAACAAGTTTAAGTAGAAGTTTTCTCTGCCGAACACATTCAATTAAATCAAGTCGACAGGGACTGGTTTGTCAAGCATCGATCTCCAATCGTTGACGCATCTAAGCAAGTTTGCATTTGGTAAGTGACGATTTCAATAGTTTTTTACTTCCTTTTGTACAGCTTGGGGCAAGTAAGTTGAAGCATTGATAAGAGAGCAATATGGACTGACTTGCCAAATAGAGAAAGGCGTCACACATCATAAAGGGGGTTACGATCCAGGAGCGATGGGCCTTGCTGATTCCTTAATCCATAGGGAGCATCTAGTAGTTGGATAAAGTTTTTGTCCCTGAATATTTGGACGAAAGGGACTGAAGGAGAATGGCATAGTCTATCGACTGAGATGGGCTACTTAATATCAGGCAGACTGAAATCACAGGGGAGGTAAATAATTCAATTGGAGACGTAGAGATCGGTTAGATACTTGCAGAGGCAGGGACGAGGTTTGTAAACGCTCCCTATAGTGAGACAGGACCCTCCAGGATTAGTATTGTCCAGAAAAATGTTGTCAATACCAGTCAATATGGTAGTGAAGTAAGACAGAGAAGAGTGCTCAGAAATTTCTTCTTCAACGTAGATGCAGACTCCCATGTGGCCAATAGTCTCTTGACTATCGCTACGAAAAAGCGAATAACCGCGTAGTGCAACGGAGACGTCCGAAAGTGGTGTAGCCATGATTCAGCGGTAAGAATAAAGGTAGGTTACTGCAATGCATCTAGGATTCATACTCCAAATCAATAACTTCATGGCATTCCCACACTATTATTGAACCTCCACCAGAATCATCGGTAGATAAAAAGTTGCAATGGATATCTCTCATTTCTAGACTAGAAAACGTCGATCGTAATGAAAAGGACAAAATCTCGACTCATCTGTAAACGAAATTCTCTCCCAGTTTGCTTTTTACGAATTGAAATGATCTTTGGCAAAATTCAATCTAACTCTTCGAAGTGCTGTAGTTAGAGATGGATGAATTTGGTGATTATTTTGGATCTATTGCACAAAAAGTGGTTGACTCGATTCCTATTAGTAAAACTGAAATAGATAACTTGTTTCTGTAGCAAATTCCTAATAATTTGAATTTTACCTTTAATGACGTGAGCCCTATAAGGGTGAGGGATGTTATTCATTCACTAAAAAATACCAAGTCGAAAGACATCTATGGTCTGTCAACAGTATTGCTGAAAAGAAATGTTGAACTCATTATTTACCCACTTACAACTTTGATAAATAGATGCTTAAAGAGTGGAGTTTTTCCGAATTGTTTAAAGATCTCAAATATAATACCTGTGTTTAAGAAGGGTGACACTGAAAATGTTGGTAACTACAGACCCATATTTCTTGTCCCTATCTTTTCCAAGGTCTTGGAAAAGATTTATGAGTGAACAAATTTTACAATACTTTAAAGGTATTAACCTATTCTCTAAGAATCAATTTGGTTTCAGACGCGGTAGATGTACCGCAGATGCCATAATCGCTTTCGTAACCAATACAATTAGGTGCTTTGAGCTTGGGTTGTACTCGCTGTCCCTGTTTCTAGATCTGACCAAGGCGTTTGACTGTGTTTCCCCTCGGCTCTGGTGGTCAAACTTGAGCGCTATGGCTTCGGCAAAATGAGTATCAATCTCATCGAATCGTCTTTATCAAACAGATTTCAATCAGTCTATGCAAATGGCAGTTGGTCAAACAAGGTGCCAATCAGCATCGGAGTACAACAAGGCTCAATTATGGGCCCGTTGCTATTCCTCATTTTCATAAACGATTTTCCTGAATACATGGCAAACTGCCTCACCATTCTCTTTGCGGATGATTCCACGATTTCTGTTGATTGTGGTGATCTGGCGTTGGCGGATGGGCTGATTGAGGATGCACAGTCCAGGGCCTTGGAATGGTTCTCGGAAAATTGCATAGGTATGAATGCTAGCAAAAGGTGACCTTTGGTCTGAGACACACAGAGTCTTCTAGTGCAACATTTCTTGGGATATCTTTGGACACGGCGCTTACTTGGAATGTCCATATTGATTATCTAGCAAGTAAACTGACCAAAATTATTTTCGTATTGAGAAATAATCTATCACCAAATGTTTTGAAGATTGATTATTACTCTCTATGTGAGTCTCACTTGAAATATGGTCTCATAGTCTGGGGCACAGCCAGTGAGCTAGAAAAAATATTTCGATTACAGAAACGGGCTGTAATTATAGTTTGTAAACTAGAATATAGGGATTGCTGTACACAAAAATTCAAACAACTACAAATTTTAACGCTACCTAGCTCCTTTGTTCTTGAATGTCTAACCTTTGTCCACCAAAATAAAACATAGGGGGAGAGACATAGTGACATTCACAACTACAACACATGCAACAGGAACAATATCAATACTCCCTATTACAGTAGGTCACAGAATGTTCTGGGTTTTTGTCACATAAATTTTTAACCATCTACCTGCTTCTATTAAAATACTTCCGTCTAAAAACTTCAAAAATTCTGTAAAGAAAATACTGATTAATAGAGTGTTATACAAAACAGATGACTTTTTCAATGTTAAATTTTAATTCATCTGTTTTTTTTTGTTTTAAGTAAGTGTATGTAAAGTGATACATTTACATACAATTATTTCATTTATGTATTTGTTTATTGCATAGTTGACGTGTTCATATACATATGTATCGTTTTTTGTATTCTAGCACGAATAAACCTATCTATCTATCTAGAGCTGGGCCTCGAGCCGAGGCACGAGGATTCAAACCGAAACGTTGTGTATCGTTGTTGCTCCTGAGGTCATTCTTGCCCAGGTCTTTTTGCATGACCACCAGCCTCCTTGTAACTGGGGATCATTCTGGAAACAGGTGAACAGGGAACCCCAAAAATTTGGAGTATTCTTCAATATATCCAACACACAACAGCTAATCTAACACCACTGCTTCAGCACATTCTGCCGGGGTCAAATTTTGTGATTCGCGTTTCATTATATTCCGATAATTCAAATTTTCAAGAAGAACAAACGTTATTCTCAAAAATTGTTCAACAACCGCTGTTATCAATATGTAGTGCTTTTTGACAGATCTTATTTTATTTTTCATGAGAGTAACACGTGTGCGAAGAAAAAAAATCGAATTTTTTTGGTATATGTCTAGACAAATGCGAAAAACACATGTGTTAATAATTAGTTGTCTACCAAAAAAGAAATTAAAAATATTGAAATTGTTAGTTAATTTCTTGGCGCAGTGTAGATATTTAATGAATAAACATTTAAGTGTAAAAGATTCTAAATGGACTCCATGTACTTCTTAGCAGTATCCAAATTGATCATATTCCTCACATTTTGTAATATGGCATTCAATTTTGTGAGCATGCAATTTTTGTTTGTTTTTCCTTTAACGTGCTCTATTTTTGCCTTTCGGCTAATGACACGCCGGGGAATTCTGTCACCTCACTAATCCGAGAATTTTGCAGAATCTCTCTCGTGTCTAGGGAAGGGATCTTTAATGTCCAACACATCCCTGTTAGACAGGACCGACAGCTTAACATCTCCTCCGAAAGATGGACACTCAAGCGATTCCCAGAATCGGAAATATCGCACCGACTTTGTGGGGATTGAACCCAGTTAACTCTGCCCAGGAAACGAGCATCATATTCCCTTCCCACCGAGCCGGCAGGATGCAATTTTTATTCGTGAATAATTTTCAATATCCTTTCATCACGAACATTATGGTCACGAACAACGAAGTTATATGATTTTTTTGAAGGGTGTTAAATACCCACCCTACATAAATACTAGTCAATATGTTTCCAAATGCTGTTTACTTCAACTCCGTTTGCATACAACGTACTCTGATCGGAAGTTTTTAAGCGATGCAAACATATGAAAGACTTACTTATGAGATTTTACAGAATTCAATATTGTACAGAACATAGAATCATACAGTCATAAGATTAATCTCTCCCTTTCGAAATCTGTTATATCTACAAATTTTAAGTTGAATAAAGTTAGTTTATACGGTTCGCGCTAGTCTGCTAGTCGTCGCGAGTGTGTTTCACCCGATCCCGATCATCCTTATTCAGAACTTTGAACCTGTGTTGGTGATCACATGAAAATCACCTGGTGTTTAGGTCGTGGTCGACAACAGATTCTCTTCTTCTAGGTTCATGCCTCACATGCCCTAATTCCCGGTATTGCGCCTCAATTTCGCATATAGTTTCTTGGATTAGTGGTAAATCTATATGCGTGAGTTCTGGTTGTGAAGCCATAACCAATCATCATCCAAATTTCAAATTTCTGTGATTCGGATTGATGCATTATTTAGAAACGAAATTTGCCATTTTTAATGCACAGTAAACGCAAAGATTTGAAATTTCGTTGAAAGGTATGTTCAAAATGAACGATATTACGTTATCAAGTTATTCACCCATAACAAATACACAAATACGGAGAATAATATTTTTAACCACTGAAATATATTCCAATGAATAATGTCGAAGTCTAGTATCTGTTTTCCCAGCGGAAAAGGAATTGTTTTCAGATAAAAATTTGACAAACAAATGAAGAGGGGAATCCGACAGACAAGCTATTACTTAATATAAGCGTTGACCAGTGTATGTTCCTGCGTAAAGTTATACAAGCCTATCTACAACATGAACAATTATATCCTCGCCGTTTTATGACCGTCTACTACTCTTTGTATGGTCTTATTGTCTTTACTGCGAAAACATCAGAAAACATCGAAACGGTAGCCGTGACCATTAGATTTTCTTGTTTGAAATACTTCTGGGAATTCTAAAGTTGACAGACCAGTAAGATCATTTTTTCTAAAGACAGAATAGGAAAAACGAATCCCAAGGCTCGATTTTCATGAATACGGAAAGGAATGTATCACTCTTTTGAAGAGTATCGATTAGCTGGAATATAATCATTCTTACCGTCGGTTATATACTGAATGATTCTCAATACACATTTTTAAAATTGGTTCTTTGAAATTTACTTTCTGTGCAATAGCGTGTTTCATTTTAAGGCTGCTGGAGAACGTTGTCCTCATCTCGGTTACTCTAAAGGGATATTCCTTCGTTATGTCACTCATCACTAGCACTGAATCAACAGCATTACATCACTTCTACATAGAATTCTAATCCGTCAGAATATATAAGTGTTAATTCTTGATGAAACTACCAAAAATATGAAGCTGTTGGAGATCAGGGTTTTGCGGTTGAAACATGCTCGCGAGAAAAACAGGCATGGTTCCTAAAGGGGATTGTTTTAAAAAAGACTAGGTGACTTGGATCTAAGAAAAGCAGAAAATATGGAATGCATGGTGGTGGTATATGATCTGATGATATTGCTACAGGTCTATTCTAAAGAATGTTATCGAAAACAAGGAGTTCTTTTAATGACAGGAGGCTTGTGAGAAGGGACTGGGCGTCACTCAAAAAAGATGGAAATGATAGTCATCACAATAGTGTTAAAAATGGTATAAAGAATGTAACCTGTGAGAGCGACGGCTGCAGTTCTCCACCAAAATGAACTATCTAGAAATAACGACAAGACGGATCTGTTGGCAACTGACAGATCGATAGAATATATCAATGGACTTGATGTTTGTTTGTAACCTTCGAAGTATGTTATACAGGGTGTTTCAACGAAAACTAAGCAGAGGCTATATCTACCAAGATATTCATTTCTGATCAAAACGCAGAAATAGGTCAATTTTTGTTTCAAGGGAGACATCTTTTGGGATTCAAAACTTGCCTGAAATATCAACCCCCTAAGCGGGGGTTGCAATCCTTGAACATTTTGAATAAAAAAGATGGGTCGAGTGATGACTCGAAAGGAAGGTGGTATCTTTGTCTACATTGCCTCGAACGAATTTCCATTTTTAATTGAAAACTGTAAAAGATACAGACTATTTCCCTAAGACTATTCAAGTTTCAGTGAAGTAAAATGGAACAGATCCATGCTGATCAATTGCAGTCATCATCAAGTACCATTCTCATCTCGAATTTCAACCCCTAGAGCAGGGGTGACCACCCTTGAAAATTTGGAAGAGGGTAGATGGATCGAGTGATACCTCGAAAGAAAGGTATTATCTTTATCTGCATCCCCGTGAACGAATTTTCATTTTTGATTGAAAACTGAAGAAGATACAGAGTGAGCTACTGAAAAATAGAGGAGACTATCTATCACCCTGAGCTATTCAAGAATAAGTGCAAAAAAATGGAACAGATTCATTCCAGATCAAATGCTGTCATCTTCCGAAACACCATTCACATCTCAAATTTCAACCCCTAGAGCAGGGGTGACCACCCTGTGTTATTTTTAAAGTAGAAGATAGGTCCAGTTATAACCTTCTGAGAAAGGATTTTTGTTTGTCTCCACAATGGTGTGCAAGTTTTCGTTCTCCATCAAAATTACTGGGTGAGCAGCTGTTTGATACTGGTCGAAGATAGATGGTATACCATGCATTGCATCTTCAGTCACTTTTCCGTTTTGCATCCTCTAACTCCTATGGAACTCAATGAGAATAGAATTATTGCGAGCAGTCATGAAGGCAATCGAAGTCCTTTACTTGAAAGGTATCACTGGATCTAAATATTACCCCTGCTCTAGGGGTTGAAATTCGAGATGATGGTGATTTTGGAAGATGACAGCTTTTGATCTAAAATGAATGTATTCCAGTTTTTCGCACTAATACTCCAATAGTCTTGGGGCGATAGTCTTCTCTATTTTTCAGTGGCTGACTCTGTATCTTCTAAAGTTTTCAATCAAAAATGAAAATTCTTTCACGGGAGTGCAGACAAAGATAATACCTTTCTTTCGAGTTATCACTCGACCCATCTACCCTCTTCCAAATTTTCAAGGGTTGTCACCCCTGCTCCAGGGGTAGAAATTTGAGATGAGGATGGTACATGATGATGACTGCATTTGATCAGCATGGATCTGTTATATTTTATCTCACTGAAACTTGAATAGTCTCAGGGAAATAGTCTTCCCTATCTTTCAGTTGCTCACCCTGTATCTTTTACAGTTTTCAATTAAAAATAGAAATTCGTTAAAGGAAATGTAGACAAAGATACCACCTTTCTTTAGAGTTCTCACTTGACCAATCTTCCCTATCCAAAATGTTATAGGATTGCAACCCCCGCTTAGGGGGTTGATATTTCAGGCAAGTTTTATACCCCAAAAGATGTCCTCCTTGAAACAAAAATTGACCTGTTTTAGTGTTTTGATCAGAATTGAATATCTTGGTAGATCTTGCCTCTGTTTAGTTTTCGTTGAAGCACCCTGTGTATACCCTTACATGTTAATGTTTATATGTGCATTTTCTTTTTTTTTTTTTAATTTGGTCCTATAAGTGTCTTTTGCCATACGATAAATGAATAGATAATAATGAGATCCCGACTTAATTGCAGACATAAGAGGTAATCCTGAAACCAATGTTAGGCTAGTGTATACCGCTGTGGTTTGGTGGAGGAGGATACACAAGAAAATGGTGCCGAGGCGATACTAGAAAACGCAAAGCAACTGGTGTTCATACGGGAGTTTGAAGCGGCTACATCGATATCGACGGGTCTCGGGAATTCTCCTGGAATCGGATCCTCCAAGAATAGTATTGATGCGAACGCTGTCGAGACGGTTTAACAGTTAAAAGGCATAGAAGGTCAAACATTCAATGAGAAGAGCTAGTCGAAGGAACACACAAAAGAGGGCTATCTGCTTATGCTCTCGGATGAGTTGGTTTGGATCTGCTTATTTCATGAGAAATACAAAATCTGACTTCCAGCCAGGAAAGCCTAGCGAAGGGGAAAAACCTGCCTACTGATTCAGACGGATAAGAGAGGACCATGAGGTGACGGGGGTATATAGGAGTAAGGGAGTCTATACACAGATCGAGAATTTCCTTTGGCTGTGAAAAGAGGAAATCAAAATTGAAGCATGGATGAAGGTAGAAGGCAGCAGATAGGCCAAAACCTTCATTTCGTAATGAACAACCTAAAAGATTGTGAGCAAGTCTGCTGGGACTATAAGGAGGAGAACCTAAAACACTAGTAGGGCAAATTACAGATTGAAGTGATTTGTCTCAAACATGAGATAAGGAAGCAGAAACCTCTGAGGGATCTCCCGAATATGAGAGGAAATCATTTTGGTATCATTATCAGATAGGAACTACAATTCAAGGCTAACGACATTAAGATATTCTCATCCATTTGGAGAGATTGTTCCATATAGTTCATGGCACGAGTTCAATAATAATAATTAGAGAGATGAAAATAGTAATTAATTTCTAAACATAAAATTGCTTTCTTCACTTTGTTATTTTTACTGTTTATTTTAGATTTGTTATTTGGATTTCATTTTGATATAAGTAATGAATCTTTAATTTGCAAATTTATTTCCTGATCTAATCAAATACGGCGTACATAATTTACATTACCAAACTTTTCGTGCAATTTGGATAACAGCTTGGACTTTATAGGTTTTTATTCGTACAATGAATTGATCTTCTTCTACGTATTCCTTTCGTGACTATGAGGTACAAGTACCCCTTGCACCCATAAGAAGATTTGATAATAAACTTCTGCATTGTGTAAGAAGGCATTCAAATCATTTGCTGCTGTATTCAAAATGACCTTTTGGAAGGCATCAACAGCTTCTTCTGAAGACTGAAACCCTTGACCACGAAGTTCGTTTTTTATTTCAGGAAAAGTAAAAAAAATTACTGGAGCCTAGGTCTGGACGGTACGCAGGATGATGTAACAATTCGATGTTTTCTTGAGTTAAATATTCAATGCTTCTCCGGGCTGCATTGCCTGGAACTAACTACTAACTATTAACGACTGTCGGTAAACATGATGTGTACCTAACGGTAGTATCTGTTCTTTGATTTTGTAAAGGAATTCAGGCTGCATGACCTGGTTTTGTAATAAACGTCGCGACTATTTTCTTGGAGACACTTCGGTCATGGATGGGTTTTGTCGGTTTTTCTTCCCCTTGGAACACCCAAACAGAAAATTGGCGCTTATTTTCTGACTCACACGAATGAATACAAGATCCATCACCACTGATAATGTTGTGAACGCTTTAGACTTTCCATAGTTTTTTGACACTGATTCACCATTGCTGCTTTTTGTTCTTTGGTCAACAGATGCGGTATCCAACGGGAAATAAATTTTTTCACACTCAATTCTTCGCGCAAATTTTTTTGTATTGAGGTCTGCAAAATTCCCAATGATGCCCCAATCTCTAGATGATCTTAAGAACCGCATCCAAATTTTTTGAGTGACCACTCTTTCAGGTGTATCTGCTCTTGAATTGTCGCTAAGCCTAATTCTTTTGCACATAAATTCTCCATACCAACGAGAAATTATTGACTGAAGTGGTGTTTCAATTCCGAAACTAGAAAGCATTTCGCTGATACATTTTTTTTGAAATGATTTTCTATTTCGAGAAAATGCTGACGGTTAATTCAATTTTTCAACTAGTTCTCCAACGTAACAGTTTGTTGTAGCTAAAACACAGCACGCACAGACTGAAATTTCGGATTTATATTAACAAAACATAGTGGTTAGGTTAGATGTCCCAGCATGCTTATCATAAGAGATATGACTCGAATTGTTTATCGTTTATCGTTTATCGTTTATCGTTTATCGTTTAACGTTTATCGTTTATCGTTTATCGTTTATCGTTTATCGTTTATCATTTATCGTTTATCGTTTATCGTTTTCAATAAAAAAATATGAATAATTGAAAAAAAAATACAAAAGAACAAACTACATCAAGAACAAGCCTTTTAGAATTTTTTTAGATTTTACGATGTTATTTGAGAAAATGTCAACCGACTGATTAAATTCATTGCCCATGCGTAGCATTCTCGTTAAGGGCGAGTGCTTGGAATAGTTAGATTTTCTGAAAGGAATGTAGAATAACTCATGTTTCCTCTAGTGAAAATTAGTAGAGTTGAAGAATATATTTTCCAGAATAGTTGGTGCACTAATCTCCCCAGCCAATACCTTCTGAAGAGTTCGGATGTCATTTATCTTTCTTCTGTCCTCATGTGAAACCAAGTGAAATTGTTTTCTTGCTTCCGCATAGAAGTCAACCCTCTCCGCAACCGTGAAATTACATAAATAAGCCAGATATAAGTTTATAAGATAAAATATAAGTTTATTCTGAATTTTTTTAATTCGCGAGACGTAAACTTCATACTGAGGATTCCATATAACGGAGGCAAAGTTGAGTTTACTGAATACGTAGGCATAGTAAACACTGAGAACAGAACTAGAATTTTCGAATAAGCCCCAACATTCTATTTGAAGAGCTAACTATGCAATCAATGTGTTGATAGAAAACCAACTTTGAATCCAGGATGACTCTAAGATCTCGAATTTGTGACACTTTCATTACAAATTGTTATCTAGTTGATGAGAAAAATTGAAGCATTTCGAATTTAGGGTGAATGTGATAATTTGACATTTTTTCAAATTCAGGAAAAGGCCTTTGGTTCTGCACTACTCTGAAAAAAGCGAGTCAATAAATTAGTTTCGATTGACCTGTTTTTGAAGAATTCATGCTGTTCAGGAATAATTTGAAATTTGACGAGAGAAAAAATAAATTTGTAGATCAATGATTCAAACAGTTTGGCGAAGATACATAACTTGCTGATTGGCCTGTAATTTTCGACATTGCTTCTGTCTCCACCTTTAAAAACAGGTGTCACACTCGCGCATTTCCAACGATCTGGGAGAACCCCGTCTTTGAGTGATTGATTAAATAAAAGAGAAAGAGGTGTACATAATTCAGGGCAAGACTTCATAAAAAGAGAAGGTATTTCATCAGGTTCAGCTCCTTTTCAAGAGATCAAGAGCTCTTATTGATTTCTCAATCTCTTTTGGAGTTAACAAAATGAATGAGATATAAGCAGGGGGTTCTGCACCTGGCTCAACGTGAGGAGTTGCTACTACTGTTGGCGGCACAAATACCGAGCGAAAGAAACTAGCGAACAATTCACTGATTTCCGTGGCACCATTATCGGTTTCGTTGCTATAGTGCATTGACGACGGCAAGCTACTACCGAGTCGCTTAGAAGAAGAGATACTGAATATTCTTTTTGGATTCGTTTCGACATCGATATTTGAAATGAAGTAATTATAATCTGCCGAAATCTGAGCTTTACTTTCCCTTCTCAAATGATTGAAACTTAGGAAGTCCTCGTAGTTTTGATAAATTTTCAATTTCTTGCAAATTTTGTTTTTTGGATTGATAATTTGCCTCGTATTAATTCAATTTATTTCAAGGTGAGTTAGAGTCGTAGAGCTCAGGAGTAATTCAATTATTTCAACAATATAAAAGCAAAAATAACAGAAATTGTTTCTGGATTAATTTTTGGCAAATTCTATTCGAACTCGAAATTGACATACATCCAAATCTTGAATTGCATTGAATTCGAAGTTGTGATATCAAGTGGTTTATATCCAGGAATTGATAAAATTCGCACTGTATTCAATTAATATTAATAAAAGCATTTCTAATTAATCTATTCATTGGAACGAAGGAAAGTTGTAAATTCAATTATTCAAATTTATGAGCTAGCTTTTTCCTATACTTATAGCCCGTTGCTAGCTATGCACCGTTGACGGCGAGTCAGCGAAGCATTTCACTTTAGAATTTCACTTAATACTCACGCAAACAGGGTGGCACAACGAAAACTTTTCACCCAGATCTACTGTCCCATAATCGAATGAATGAAAATCCACTAAATCGAACACGAAAACTGTGATTTCAACTAAATATTGAAGCACAATTTACGTATATACTATTGGTCTAAAATGTGTCGTGCTCATAGTTAAATATTAGGTAAAAACTAAACGTTGTCGCATTTGAATTGAAATGAAAATTTCCTAGAACACGTCTATCTTTCTAATGGGGAATTTTAAATTTTCTAAGCTCAAATGCCTTCGACGTGGTAGCTTTCATCCATATAATCTAAATAGATAGAAGGGATCTAATTACACCCTGTTTGAGAGGACATTGAGTTGTCTTTCTTTACCCGTTTAGATCGACTAAATATTTTCCGAAACATAAGAAAAAAATTGAAATGAAAAAGAAACTTCCATACCACTATTATGAATGAAGTGAATGTTGAGAATGTTCTTCTACCAACTACATGCAATGTTTGAAATGTTATTATTATTATTATTATTATTAACATTTGCACAAGGCCAAGGAGGAATCCCATAAAAGACTAATTACAACAGCAAAATATAAAATTAAAAAAGCAATAACAGAAAATCACAAAAATTAAGAATTGAAGTCCCAACAAAAATTCATCAAAACAAGTAGATGACCATCTTATTTTTAAACTCATTAACAGTTTCTCTCGCAACCACTTTGCAAACGGAAGTTCTTTTTAATTTTGAGAAAGTGCCCTCGTAGCCGGGGATCGTTGTGTAAGGTGAAGATGGAGGTAAGGTTGGCGTAGTTGTATTCAAGCATTCGAAAGCTAAGTATTATATCGCCTCGGAGAAGATGTTGTTAAAATGTGAGCAAACCCGCCCGGAGCAGCCTCTGGATATAGAACGGGCGTCTACGACCAAAGGATAAGGTTTAACGTCGCGTAGCGCGACGTTAAACGCCCTCCAGCAAGCTTCGATCCCACTTTAAAACCGGACACCACACCGCACCTGCAGTGTTCATAAATATGTTGGAGTGTTTCGAGATATATTTGCCGGTTCTCGAGTGATATCAGTTGTCCCGATGAGGAAAAGTACTAAGGCAACAACGCAAGAAACCATTCGGGTCATTCAATATGATTTCTTTTCCTAATCTATTTATTTGGTAAGTGCTCATTCATAAATGCCTTTCAGCAGGAGTGCTCAAACGGTCGATCGTGATTGCTTTTTGAGTAGATCTCGAGAAGAAAGAAATTTTTAATAAGTAGGTAACTAACCTACAAAAATTCATTACTTAATAAAATAACACTCTGCTAGCGGCAAAAGACGGCTTTATCAAAGGAACGCGAGGTACTTGTCAAAGAAAAGACGCGTTTTCTATTCTTGCCCTTTTTCTAAAAATTTTGGGCGGGAATATTCGAGACTTTCGTTCACGCCGAAATAAATGTTGCGCCTGCAGGAATTGGAGTCATTCTCAGGGCCCTCGTAACCATATGTGCAAAGTGTGCAATGCACACGGAGGCCATCCTTTAGGGGCGCCAAAACCCAGGGTCCAAAAAAAATATTGAAATAAAAGTTGAGAAATTAAATAGGATTAGGTACAAATACACCCGAAATTTTACTAGTATATCATCTAGTTACTGCCGATTCCTATGTTGCGAGAACATGTCAGGCGGCAGTTTCTTGATTTTTCCACTTCAGACATGAATAAGGCCTGGGGAGCTATAAAAGTGATGCATAACCACAGGCGTTTTTAAATTAGTTAGTTCACTGGCCGTGCAACAAGTGAATAAAAACAACTGATCCTATTAATTTTTATATATAAAATATTTTTATTTTGTCAAGTGTGGTGTTGTGTTGTGTAATGTTTTGTTTACTACTTTTTTTTTTAATTAAGTGCCGAATACCTGCTGACTGCAATTTCAACGGCTTGAATTTTTATAAAATGGTAAGTGTTCCCTACTTTATACTATCAGCATTAACCCTTTATAGGATACTGGTTATAATTAATTTTTTTTAGCCAAATATCTTTTTATTAGTTGAAATGACATGTACGAGTTTGAGAAAGCAACTGGTTTATCCATAACTCGCTTAGTTTTTATGCTATTGATCTCTTTAAAAATCATTTTGTAGGATTTTTAAGGGATATAAGATCAAATTTTTGTTCTGGTCAGTGTATTCATAATTTAGAGTGGCCCATTCTGTATCCCAAATCTAAGGATGTGACTGTGTTGTATTATTTCATCCATCAAGAGGTTGAAAAGGAAAGGGCTCAGACTGTCACCCTGTCTAATTCCGCCTGGTGTTTTTATGTTAGGTGTAGTATGTTCGCCTGACTTGATCTTTGTCACATTTCCGGTGTTTAAGTTTTTAATTAGTTTGGTGATTTGGGACGGGACTGTCTGTTGAAGTTATGTATTCAACAATTTCTATTGATGCATGTATGGGTGCGTTTAGCACTTCAAACACTGAGTTTATGCTTGCTAGGATGATATTGGTGTTCTTGTTCATCTTGAGCTTGGGCAGTTTAGGTCGTTTAGTTGGGTTACTACCACCGAGTTCAGTTATTGCTCTGTTGATCTGATCATGATGATATTGAAATTACCATGTTGAGTTGTTGGCTGACTTGATAGAATTTAAAAAGCTGTCTCTGAAGATCGTTCTCCGTTTCTGCTATAATAGCTGCGTCGTCAGCATAGCAGACCACAGATAATTTAGAGTGGCCCATTCTGTATCCCAAATCTAAGGATGTGACTGTGTTGTATTATTTCATCCATCAAGAGGTTGAAAAGGAAAGGGCTCAGACTGTCACCCTGTCTAATTCCGCCTGGTGTTTTTATGTTAGGTGTAGTATGTTCGCCTGACTTGATCTTTGTCACATTTCCGGTGTTTAAGTTTTTAATTAGTTTGGTGATTTGGGACGGGGACTGTCTTTTTATTACAATTTGTAGGGCGTCTGTCAAGCGCACTTTGTCGAATGCCTATGTTAAGTCTATAAAGCAGATGTAAGCAGGCTTGTTGAACTGTATTGATTTCTCCTTTAGTTGTTTCAAAATAAAGAGAGCGTCCGTTGTTGATCTATTTGTTCGAAATCCAAATTGTTATTCTCTATACTCGATACGTGATTCCAATTTGTCTTTTAGGATGCCAGTGAGCAGTTTCATGGACGTACTTAGCAGGGTTATACCCCTGTAGTTTTCAGGTGATGTCTTTTGCCCCTTTTTGAAGAAAGGAATAGTGATGCTGCTGCGCCATTCTCCAGGAATCTGTGATGTGTTTAAAATTTTATTGAAAAGAGTTAGCAGCTTCTCGGTGAGTTTCTTTCCCCCATATTATAGCAATTCATTCGGGATGTTGTCTGTTCCCGCGGTTTTCCTGTTTTTTAGCTTTTAGGAAAGATTGCGTTTTTTTATTGGATGTTGAATTAGTAAGTTCTTCTTAACCTTAATGATTCAATAAAATGAGAGTGACCTTTGTTATTTAATCAAAGAGTTATTATATATCGAGATCTTTCGATTTTCTTTTCACATCGACCTGGGGATTACATTTCGAAATATAATGATGTAGG
Organism: Cryptolaemus montrouzieri; assembly: GCA_013387265.2. Taxonomy (NCBI): domain Eukaryota; kingdom Metazoa; phylum Arthropoda; class Insecta; order Coleoptera; family Coccinellidae; genus Cryptolaemus; species Cryptolaemus montrouzieri. The sequence continues at coordinate 38,544,245 of JABFTP020000103.1, forward strand.
AAAAATCATCGAAAAACGACTATTTTAATTTCGACTGTATTTCTTGTGAATTGAGTTTCGTAATTTTTTCTTGCTGTTAATGTAGTGCACGGAAACTAACAAAATTCTTTTTCTAGAAATCAAAAGATTAGAAACATTTTTAAGACATATCAATTTTTAGAAAAAAAAGCGTGCTCGAAAATCAATTGTATGATTCCTCCAGGTAGCTCTAGTGCAGGGGTGCTCGAACGGTCGATCGCGAGTGCTTTTTGAGTAGTGCTAGAGAAGAAAAAAATTTTTACTAAGTAGGTAACTAAACTACGAAAATTTATTAGGTAATAACATAACACTCTACTAACGGCAACAGTTAGGGAATTGGGTCATTCTGAATTGTAACTTGGAGGCAATACTACGTCGATACAAAGTTTATTATTAAATAGTACAAAATGAGTGCAGCGAAGAAATCTAAAACGTATCATCATCGTATCAGGCGCTTGTGAACAATTGAGGTGTCTGTTTACTCGCTTCTTAAAGAGGGCAAAATTGTAGGATATTGGAAAGATGTTGGACGGAAGCGAGTTCCACAGCTCACCGGCCCTGTAAACGAAGGAATTCTTATAGAGAGAGGTTTGAGGGACCGATAAATGTAAATGAGAACTCCTTGCTAGCCTAGTGTTGCAGCAAAACATGAGTTTTTCCGGAACAAGGTCTTTCAGTTCCTTGGAGCATCTTCCATTGAAGTATCTGTAAAACAGAGAAAGGCCACCAACTTGTCTTCTGAGAGCTAGCGGTTGGAGATCTCTGGGTGGTCGAGGAGGCGCACAGCCCGTTTTTGCACACTATCCAACATACGCAACGAATGTTTGGCAGCAGATCCCCTTACATGGAAACAATATTCTAAATCAGGTTGAATCTGCGCCTTATATAAAAGCAACAGCTGAGATGACGTGAAGTATCGCTTGGCTCTGCAAAGAAAACTAAGTTTACCTGATGCAGACTTAGCTAATGCTGATACACATGTTCATGCCAGCAAAACCCGAAGTTGACCGTTATTCCGAGAAGGTGAATTAAATCTTTGGATGCAATTTGTTGGCCTTGCATCATTAGAGGAGGTTGCCCACCAGGTACCTTTCTAGAAAACGTAGTTGCTTACGCCTTGCTCGCGTTGTAGCTCACCAGGTTCAACTGACCCCACTCAGATATCCTCTGTAAGTCAGAGTTTAAGCTATTAATATGTTGACATATCTGACGACGAGATTCCGCAGCTGCAATCGGCCGCAGACTACTGTAGGCCCAAACCAGGGTACAATCGTCTGCAAAACCGAAGATCTTGTTCTATGTAGTTGACAGAAGATCGTTTATCTGCAACAGGTTGGCGAGAGAATGGAACCCTGAGATACTCCTGCTTGCAACTGGAAACAATCAGATGTTATACCGTCGACCACAGCTTGTATTGATCTATTCGAAAAAGTAGAATGTTGGGAAGATGTTGGACGGAAACGAGTTCCACAGCTCACCAGCCCTGTAAACGAAGGAATTCTTATAGAGAGGTTCGAGGGGGGCGTTAAATGTACCGCCATTTGATGATAACTCCTTGCCAACCTAGTGTTGCGGCAAAACATCAGTTTTCCCGGAAAAGGACTATCAGCTCCTTGAAGCATCTTCCGTGGAAGTATCTGTAAAATAGAGAAAGTTCAGCAACTTGTCTTGTGAGAGCCAGCGGTTGGAGATCACTGGTGATCTCCTGGTGGTCGATGAGGCTCACAGCCCGGTTTTGCACACTATCCAACATCCGCAACGAATGTTGGTCACATCTGGCGAGAAGCTTTACAATGGACAAAAAAATTTTCATTGTAATCTTCCCCATTCAAGTTTTTCGATGTCCTGTTTAAGCCAAAGAGATCTTTGCTAGGGTGAGAATGACATCGAATAGCCTTTGAAGAACCATTCTCCAAAATGACGTCAATAGTATCACTTTTTTTTAAAATTCATACACAGCACATGCTTTCGTATGGCCATTCGAGACACTGTTCAATTCTTTCCGATGAATGTTTCCAATCCCGAATCCCCGTACACCATATATTATTCCTTTGCTAGCAAATAACCAGGAGGGTTGACAGTAGGCAGAATCCAGTATTTTAGATTAACACAGCCAAAAGCGACGTCCATATTTAGAATTTGAAATGTAGTACGATTTAGAAAAACATTCTGGTGGGCGTCAATCGGAAAAGGCCCTGAAAGCTGTAAAGGCCCTATATCAAGAATTTGGCGTGTTTCATTTTCACTTAATATCTTGCTTGTAAAGTTTTCCGAGTCGTAAAAAGAAGTAATCTAAAATATTGAGGTAGATTGCCAGCAGTTCAAGTTTGAGCACCCCTGCATTAGACGAACCTTAGAAACCATATTGAATGTGATTCTGCTATAAGTGATATTGAATGCTGAAAGAAATTGGATATAGCAAAATGTATCATAAACATAAAATAATCAGTCGAAGAACTGAACCCATACACATTGAAATCATGCTGGAAGAAAACTGTGACCTGTTCTGACTGCAGAAAATGACGAAGAATCTGTACAAATTCAAAGTTTAACTGCACACATTGCCGAAATTGTGAAAGGAATAGAACGAGATGGGTTCGAACAGATAGAATCTAGTGACATTTCGGAGTTGCTTGAATCGCAAGATGAAGATTTGATTGAAACTGACTTGGAAGAAATGTTAAATTCACAGCCTATTAAAGACGAGGTTCAACAAGCACTGGTAACGTAACATTAAATTTGAAAAATCTTAGTGAAGATTTAAGAATGAAAACGAGCTTTGTGATTTCTTTATGAAAATTGATCCGTCTAAGGATTAGTCTCATTTTTGAGAGGCAAATTGCTAATGCCAATGTTGAATATCAATCTGAATTGAAGGAGCTTTTGAAAACTGCCAAGCAAGAAAAATTACAAAATTCTCCAAACCGTTGCCTAATCCTGAAGATCAAAATTAATCAATATAGTCAAAAACTTCAATTAAATTGGTTTTTTAATATATTTATTCTTGATTTTGTCACCTGGGAACGTATGCCCCATAATCCCATATACACATAACCAAATTTATATGGAATCATTCGGTATTTCACTTTATTGATTGGTTTTAACCATGGATCTTTGACTACTTGTGAAGAATTAAGTTCTTTGTTTTCAAAATCGGCCGCAGACTACTGAAAGACCAAACCAGGGTACAATCGTCTGCAAAACCGTAGATCTTGTTCTCTGTAGTTGACAGAAGATCGTTTATCTGCAACAGGTTGGCGAGAGAATGGATCCCTGAGATACTCCTGCTTGCAACTGGAAACAATCAGATGTTATACCGTCGACCACAGCTTGTATTGATCTATTCGAAAAAGTAGAATGTTGGGAAGATGTTGGACGGAAACGAGTTCCACAGCTCATCAGCCCTGCAAACGAAAGAATTCTTATAGAGAGGTTCGAGGGGGGTGTTAAATGTACCGCCATTTGATGATAACTCCTTGCCAACCTAGTGTTGCGGCAAAACATGAGTTTTCCTGGAAAAGGACTATCAGCTCCTTGGAGCATCTTCCGTGGAAGTATCTGTGAAATAGAGAAAGTTCAGCAACTTGTCTTGTGAGAGCCAGCGGTTGGAGATCACTGGTGATCTACTGGTGGTCGATGAGGCTCACAGCCCGGTTTTGCACACTATCCAACATCCGCAACGAATGTTGGTCACATCTGACGAGAAGATTTACAATGGACAAAAAATTTTCATTGTAATCTTCCCCAGTCAGTTTTTCGATGTCCTGTTGAAGCCAAAGAGATCTTTGCTAGGGTGAGAATGACATCGAATAGCCTTTGAAGAACCATTCTCCAAAATGACGTCAATAGTATCACTTTTTTTTTAAATTTATACACAGCACATGCTTTCGTATGGCCATTCGAGACACTGTTCAATTCTTTCCGATGAATGTTTCCAATCCCGAATCCCCGTACACCATATATTATTCCTTTGCTAGCAAATAACCAGGAGGGTTGACAGTAGGCAGAATCCAGTATTTTAGATTAACACAGCCAAAAGCGACGTCCATATTTAGAATTTGAAATGTAGTACGATTTAGAAAAACATTATGGTGGGCGTCAATCGGAAAAGGCCCTGAAAGCTGTAAAGGCCCTATATCAAGAATTTGGCGTGTTTCATTTTCACTTAATATCTTGCTTGTAAAGTTTTCCGAGTCGTAAAAAGAAGTAATCTAAAATATTGAGGTAGATTGCCAGCAGTTCAAGTTTGAGCACCCCTGCATTAGACGAACCTTAGAAACCATATTGAATGTGATTCTGCTATAAATGTTATTGAATGCTGAAAGAAATTGGATATAGCAAAATGTATCATAAACATAAAATAATCAGTCGAAGAACTGAACCCATACACATTGAAATCATGCTGGAAGAAAACTGTGACCTGTTCTGACTGCAGAAAATGACGAAAAATCTGTACAAATTCAAAGATCAACTGCACACATTGCCGAAATTGCGAATGGAATAGAACGAGATGGGTTCGAACAGATAGAATTTAGTGACATTTCGGAGTTGCTTGAATCGCAAGATGAAGGTTCGATTGAAACTGACTAGGAGGAAATGTTTAATTCACAGCCTATTGACGACGAGGTTCAACAAGCACTGGAAACGTAACATTAAATTTGAAAAATCTAAGTGAAGATTTAAGAATGAAAACGAGCTTTGTGATTTCTTTATGAAAATTGATCCGTCTAAGGATTAGTCTCATTTTTGAGAGGCAAACTGCTAATGCCAATGTTGAATATCAATCTGAATTGAAGAAGCGTTTGAAAACTGCCAAGCAAGAAAATTACAAAATTCTTTGAACCGTTGCCTAATCCTAAAGATCAAAATTAATCAATATAGTCAAAAACTTCAATTAAATTGATTTTTTAATATATTTATTCTTGATTTTGTCACCTAGGAACGTATGCCCCATTATCCCATATACCCACAACCAAATTTATATGAAATCATTCGGTATTTCACTTTATTGATTGTTTTTAACCATGGATCTTTGACTACTTGTCTTGTGAAGAATGAAGTTTTTGTTGTAAGAAAACTGGATAGTATGAAAAATACAATTATTCAAACTTTTCTAAATTCTCTCAAAATATATATATATATATATCAATATATATATATATATATATATATATATATATATATATATATATATAGTATGATAAGAAATGTTGAATTATCAACACATGTTCTATTGTACTCAGTCGTTACTGACATTTAAAACTGTGAATTTCAAAAGTTGAAAAAGCCTATAATCATAATTGAAAATGCCTTACGTTGGATTGTCTGAATAATTGCTCTCGTTGAAGAAGGGGTGACACAAAAGGATATAGTGGCCACAATGGGTGTATCAGAGAGGGTGATTTCAAAAACCTACGCCCAATACATGGAGCTACAATCTCTGCAAAATAGGCCTAGAAGAAGTCGTAGGAAGAGCACTTCTGAAGAACAAGACTGCTTTTTTTGCCATATTGCAAGAAGAGACCCTAGTGCGTCGCACCTCATTCTCCAAAGGCAATTTCTGGAAGTAACAGGCATCAGTCGAAACTATACGTCAAAAACTACGATCAAAGGGTTTAGGGGAAAGCGAGGGAATACCGTGCCTTGGGTAATACCGCGCACAGTCTTATCGCAGCCACCAAATAGTGTTTTGAGCTCCAGACTTGTGGTGCCATCTACTAGTAAACTCCCGAATAACCGCTGTTGCTGCTGGCTAAATTGCACAACGTATTTATATGCTATGGTGTTTTCCATCGTTTCCAAGTAATTTCGATTCAAACTTAAATAAGAGGTAAGTGTTCAATATTAATTGTGTTTTATATAAATTTCGTATACAGATTTCACTTGTTATATCTAAATAGTTAGCCTGCTATTTACATTCAAATATAATGAGTTTGTTATCGACTATGAAAAGGTTATGTGATTCGATGCTGGTTGGGGTTATACCGTGGATTTACGTAGGGGTAATATAGCGCTGTCCGGTGCTGCGCGGTGTTACCCCAAGCAAATAATTTTTTCAAACAAATCATAATTGGTTGTTCCAGATTCCATAATATGCCTCGTGAGTACATTAGATAATCGGAAAAGAACGAATGGCTGGAATCCACACTGCAAGAAGCATCCACTGCGGTGCGATCTGGCCGAAAAGTGAGAGAGGTTGGTCCTTGTTTGAATATTCCAGAAAGCACTCTTCGGGACAAATTGTAACCGAATCAGAGTAACAAATTGCGAATGAGAAGGAAGCCTGTTTTCAATGAGGAACAAGAAAACGCTATAGCTAATCATGTCATAAAATTAGCTAATGTTTTTTTTTTGGAATTACGCCAACTGAATTGAGGCGATTAGCATACCGGTTTGCTGAAATGAACAAAATGAAACACCGTTTCAGCCAAGATAAAAAAATGGCTGGTCAAGATTGGCTTGATCTATTTTTGAAACGTAATCCACAAATCAACCTCCGAAAACCTGAAGGTACCAGCCTAAATCGTATTGCTGCATTCAATAAGCCTGAGGTTGATAGATTTTTCAGCAATCTGCTGTCACTTATTTAATGTTTAACGTTGACGAAACGGGAATCTCGACTGTACAGAAGCCACCAAAAATTTTGGCGCCAAAAGGACAGAAGCAGGTAGGCTCTGTTATCTCTTAGGAAAGAGGGAAAAATGTAACAGTAGGGCAGTTCATCCCACCGATGTTTATATTTCCGAGGGCTCGTATGAATGCCCTGCTGACGAGAAATAGAACTGTACATATTTTTTTTGAAAAGAGAGGATTTAAAAAAATTTGAATAATTGTATTTACAATAAATGCTTATATCTATAATTTTGGTGGGTGTCAGAAAAAACACAAGTGTGAGCTCAGGAACTGTAACAAGGGGACCACAATATCTTGCATATGATTCAATAAACAAGTGGAAAAAAAAAACCTCAGGAAAAAACTCGTTTCCTGTCGCTATTGCACTAGCAATAGCTTGTCTGTTTATGTTGTGTTAGTGTCGTGTGTACATAAAGAGTCTATGTCTAAACAAATCTAAGAAAAGATTTTACATATCAAGCAAGGTCATAAAAAGGACTAAGGAGATAATAAAAAAATACATAACCTGCGATATTTCCTCAAATTCCCTCTCTGTTTAACCGGGAGAGCCTCGATGGCCAGGTTCAGTCTTCCAAGTTGGGGCAATATACAGATGCTCAAAAAATGGCTGGATTAACGACGATTTGTTTTTTGACTGGATGCAACATTTTCAACTTAACGTAGAAGCCACGGAGGATGACCCCGTGCTTCTTATCTTGGATAATCATGGCAGCCATATTTCCTTAGATATACACAACTTCCGTCATGGCATTGTCATGGTATTCCTACCTCATCATTCCACAAGTTGCAACCGCTTGACTTAACCTTTTTTTTGCACTTAAAAATGCTTTAAACCGAGAATGTGACTTATCCCTCAGAACTCATGGCCATGAAAGAATTACCCATTATGAACTTGCTGCTATTTTTGATAAAACATATGTGAAAGTTGCAACAATGGGTAAAGGCATATCTGGCTTTCGTACTGCAGGAATATGGCCGTTTAAATCGAACAAATTTTCTGAAGATGACTTTGGTCCAAATGAACCTTCTGATTCTACAGCGATCGAAATACCTATCAATTTGAACGAAACGGAAGTAAACATTGAAACTCGAGTTGATTCGATATCTGGATCATCGGAAACAAATCAAGGATTAGATGTGCCCATAGAAACTCTAGTACCAGTTCCAATATTGAAAACAAATAAAACTAACAAATCAAGTGCAAAGCAACATTTTGAGAGATTCACATCTACACCTCTGAAATCGGTATCAGAGAAAAAAAAAAGGAGAGAAGAAAACTGAAGAAATAAAAAAGGAAAAGAATGAAAACAAAAGGGCTTAAAGAATGGAAAAACCGATTGTTCTAAAAAAAAACACGCTTAACTAAAAAACCAGGTGTCAGAAAACTTCAATTTGATGATTGGGAATCTGAAAGTTGTGATGAAAGGCAATTATGTGACGATGATGAACTCGAGGATATTGATGCCGATCCATCCCATGATTTAGATGTTTGCATCATTTGTGGTGAGTTCGGACGTGACAAGGAAACTTGGTATCGCTGTGTTATCTGTTCATTTTGGTTTCACGCAGAATGTAGTGATTGGGAATCAGCAATCAACTACACATGTGATTTGTGTCTGAAATCAGGACAAAAAAAATTGAAAATGACTGAACGTTAAAAACATTATTCCAAGCATCATTCCTTTTTCAGTTGTCTCTTTTAGAAATTTTGTATTTTTCATTTCTCTTAATGAAAATCTGTATTTTGTGGACGTTTCAAATTTTTCTCATCTGCGCAGAATTACCCCATGGCCTGCGCGGTATTACCCAACATATATAATCGGGTTAGCTGTAATTATTTCTCTAGTAGTGTAACAGACGAAGGGAAAATCCTTACCTGGAAAAATTTTGAAGTTTTTCTACGCTCAGATGAATTTTACCGATCCTTTTTACTTAGGTGCGCGTAATTCTTCCGCTTTCCCCTATACAGCAGAAGGCTTTTAAAAGTTCCAGAGCTTACCAGACAACAAAATGAATAGACCTAATTGGTGTATCGAGCACCAAAATTGAAATATTGAGAATTGGCGAAATGTTCTTTTTTCGGACGAGACCAGAATTGATGTTCGATCAGATGACGGCCGGATTCGGGTTTTAAGGTGTCGTGGAAGACAAGATTGACTCTCAGCAGCAAGACAAATTCCGAAGTACCAAGGGGGCAGTTTGATGTTTCGGGGATTTGATTTCGTTTCCTGCGAATGTAAAGGCTAGAAATTACGTGGACCTAGATCTGGAGCCCATAGTGAGACTTTGGCGAAGTGCTCACGGTGAGGATTTCACTTTTATGCAAGATAATTATCCCCCGCATACCAGCAACCTCAAGCGGCATTATCTTGAAACAGAGGGAATCATTATTTCGGACTAGTCCTGACCTAAATCCTATTGAACATTTATGGATAATCTCAAAAGGAAAATTATATCGCGCCAGGATAATTCAAGAACCCAACAAAAGCTCATCCAATCAGCCACAGAAGAGTGGCAGAATATCACCCCAGAGAAGGCCGAAAACAAAGCATGCCTAGACGGATTCAGGCTTGTATCAGAGCCAGAGAAGGTAATACAAGCTACTGAGGTCGAGAAAAAAACACCTACTCTGGAGAAAACAATTTTCAATGTCTTACTACATGCGGAAAGAGTCTCTTATTTTCTTTTATTTGTTTCTTTCTTAAAATAAACCTTAATTTATTTCATTTGAATTTGGGAGGATTTTACTTGGTAAAATTCCATTATCAATAATAAAAACAAGTACTGTGTTTTAAGGAATTTTCTTAATAATTGCGATTCGTAACGCGTTTCACTACACCGTAGCTTCTTCAGACGAATGAATATACAGAAAAATATAAATGAGAATATAACTATAAATGTTCTTGAGTATTTGAAAGCTTATTGGGTTGCTTCTTCTTAAGTGGTTATTTATGACAGGTATATCCAATAAAATTAAGGAATAGATTGCTCCCTGAAGAGATTCAATAGAGGTGAAGGGCTTAAATCGACTTGTTCATTGATGAGTCTACCTGAGTGTTTGTATTTATTGATTTCTAAAGTTTCCCAAAGATCTACCTTCCAATATTTATTAGTAGCATTAGTAGCAATAATTTCAACATAGCTTTCCAAACTAATAATAATTTAGGCAAATATATAAAAATAATAAAACCAAACCGTGTAAAAACAATAAATCAGGTGTTTATCGATTGAATTGCAATGACTGTGATAATTTCTACATTGGTAGAACACATAGAAATTTTAATATTAGAATATCGGAACATAAACGCAGTTTTTCAAATAAAAATCAGATTCAAATTACGCGAATCATCTCTTAGAAAATAATCATTCTTTCGACCCACAGTTTGAAATTTTGCATACAGATAATAAATATTCGAAGGTAGATCTTTGGGAAACTTTAGAAATAAATAAATACAAACATTCAGGTAGACTCATCAATGAACAAGTCGATTTAAGCCCTTCACCTCTATTGAATCTCTTCAGGGAGCAATCTATTCCTTAATTTTATTGGATATACCTGTCATAAATAACCACTTAAGAAGAAGCAACCCAATAAGCTTTCAAATACTCAAGAACATTTATAGTTATATTCTCATTTATATTTTTCTGTATATTCATTCGTCTGAAGAAGCTACCGTGTAGTGAAACGCGTTACGAATCGCAATTATTAAGTAAAATTCCTTAAAACACAGTACTTGTTCTTTAATTTATTTCATTATTCAATTGAAATATCTCAAAAGGATCAATTCTAACAATCCTTTGAAATTTCCAAAATCCTGGGGTAATATTTAAAATATTGGGTGATCCATATAAATTTGGTTGTTTATAAATTACCATTCCATATTCAGGGTTTTTGTATTCGCGGCATATTTATGGAACATAAAACCCGCGAATAAAGAGCTTGTTCTGTATATAATTTCCCTAGATTTTGACTTCGTCTCCTTTCTCAAACGAATATACAAACCCATTGATTAATTCAACGCTATTGAAAATAGCATTACTGATTTTTTGTAGCGCAGTGTAGAATCGCAGCCTCTTGCGAGATGGATACGTGTGAGTTTAGATCAGGAATAAAAATCGTAGTCAATTTCCCACCACATTGTTCTCTGTGTTTGGTTAGTCCGGTGACGGCGTCGGGGCTGTACGCTCCTGACAATAAAAACGAAGTGCATGTGGATTGCGGTGGATGTACGGGCTAGGTACAGTAATTACAATAAACTATGATCGGCACCGCGTCGAGGTCAGTCCCACAAAGCATGCAAACCGGTCCGGGTCCCGCAGGGACGGATCTACACCGGAGCACCACTTCCATACGGAGAGGAAGATATGTCTGTTTTTTGTTGCTGGGCTACAGGTATCTTGATTAAATATTCTTATTTCAAAGGCTGTGTTGCATAATCCGGTGGATTTTATTTTCATTTATTTATTTAAATACTTCATACATTTCTTTGTAAAGAATATTTGTAGAGTAGATAATTTATACAGGATACCCCCATTTAAAAAATAACACCTTGCATTATTATTATACACTTAAATGATTATAGTACAATAGATTCCGAACGTAAAACAGAGAAGACACAACAAATAAGGACATAATATTTTAAAACAGAAAATTGAGAATCACAAACTTCCTAACATTCTCCAAGCTGTAGAGCAACAGATATCCTAAAATTAGCCAATGACTTGGAAAAAAAATTGATGCTATCACAGACTGCATTTGCGACTGACAATGTGCGATGCAAGAATGATCCACAAGCATAATTTGTTTCACTAGTAGTGCCTCTGTTCTTTTTGTTAGTCTACCAGGCAGGTTAAAGGGAATGCACTGCGGAAGATCAGGGCAGTCAACAAGGCCGTTTATTAGTTTAAAAATGAAACATAATTCCGCAATCCTCCTACTCGGCTGCAATGATCCAATACAAAGCTCTGCAACTATTGCACTTATTAACTGCCCAGTAATTGGCGAAGGTGAACTTCGCCTATATAACAAGTATTTGAGAAACTTGCGTTGTATCTTCTCCAATATATTGGAGTCGACATTGTAAAAGGGGCACCAGACCGGGGAGGCATATTCCATTACAGAACGAACTAACGCACAGTAAAACCTCTTCAGGGTGGACTCTGAAAAAGATGCGCAGTTTCTGATCAAAAATCATGCTCCTTAAAAGTTAGTTTTTTGTCTTTACCCTACCATGCAATTTAGTGCCCATACGATAGTCGAATAAAATATCGTCTTTTTTCTAGAAAATGTGATTACACTGCATTTCCGGAGGTTTAGATACGAAAAATTTTTCTCGGCCCACGCCTGAAACTGTGAAATCTGCTGTTCTAACTGTTCACAATCGTCCAATGATTCAATTCGTGAAAAAATCTTTATATCATCAGCAAATAATAAATAATTTGTAGAAATAACGGAAGCTATGCCGTTAACGAAAATATTGAATAGAATGGGACCCAAGTGTGACCCTTGAGGAACACCAAATGTTACTGGCATAGAACTCGAGAAATAGTTCTTATATTTCGCAATTTGTATTCGACCACAAAGAAAACTGCGCAACCACGCCAGCAGTGGACCAGATACTTCCAAAGCCGAGAGTTTAGCCAACAGTAAGTTATGATTCACGCGATCGAACGCCTTACTGAAGTCTGTATACACAGCATTCATCTGGTGTCCCGACTCAAAAAATTTAATCACTGCATCAACATATAAAAGTAAATTAGAAACAGTTGACTTGCCGTTCATAAAACCGTGCTGTTGAGGCACAATCACAGATATGAACTTCCACGATAAGTATTTACGAACTATAGAGTCCAACAACTTAGGAATAGTTGATTGTATGGCTATTCCTCTATAATTTGAAACCATAGATCTGTCACCAGATTTAAAGATAGGTATCATAGAGCTCTGTTTTCAGTAGTCTGGAAAGTAACCTGTTTTCAAAGAGGTATTAAACACCTTCACCTTCAGTCCCAACAACAGTTCACAAACCTCAGAAGTAGAAATTCATAAGATGATGCATTAACGGTACTATTGAAATTGTACAGAGGTGGAACCACCACATCACTACTATAGACACCAGAAAAAAACTTCGCGAACATACTGACAATATCACTCCCATCTGAGCTAGACGCTCCATCATATTCCATTCTTGCAGGAAGACCTAGAGTTTTGCGTTTCGAACTCAAATATTTCCAAAAATACTGTGGATCAGATGAAATTTTATTTTCGATATCTTTTATGTAAGTAGGATACAATTTCTCATTCAACTTATGGTACTTGGAGCGTAATGAGCAAAACTTCGCATAATCTGATCTCGATCCATACTTATAACGTTTATGTATCCTCTTCTTCTGCACGAGTGTAATCAGCCTTCTGGAATACCATACGGGAAACTTACCAGGAATAATTCTTTTCAAGGGGATGAATCGATACAATCCTTCATATAGGTTATTATAAAATTTGGAGATAAATTCATTCACTTTTTGATCTTAAAAAGACCAGTCACAAGACCCCAGATCTGAATTAAGTCCGATATTATCTCCTTTCTTGAATTCAAACAGTTGTTGAAGATCATAATTCAAGTCCGCTCCACTCAGAACAAATGGTACAGATATTTCCAATGCCGTGTGATTGATAGAATTCTCAAAAATTAAGTCATTTGCTGGGAAGATACTCACACACTCGATATCCGTAAATACAAGATCCAACAAAACATCACGACTATTCTTAATTTTATTTAACTGACTCAAATTGAGAAAACTTGAGCAGTCAGACAATACATTCGCGGCACCACTCTCTGCACAAAGAACGAATTGATTTCCCCTTCAGGATGCTTCAGGAACATTAAAATCACCACACAAGCAAAACTTAGTATCCGGATAGGCCATAGAAATCTCTTCTATTGTCTGACTGTGTGCAAAGTAGGTAGCTTCACTTGATCTAGGAGGAATATAAGTCCCGCCCACGATGAATCTGAACTTTTCCGAACTTAACAGTAGAAATAAGTGCTCCACAGTGTCTACCGATTGCTTGACAACATGAGCTTCTATGGATGAACGAACCAGAATAAGAACTCCGCCGCCGCTCGCTTTTGAATTTGTAGCCTCACTTCTATCACACCGAGAGACTAAATATGACGAAGGAACGATCTCTGCATCCAATATCGAGTCACTGAGCCAACTCTCAGTTATTACGATAACGTCATAAGTGTGTTGTGAAATGGTATTGAAGAGATGCTTTAGTTTGGACTTCATACCACCAACATTCTGGTAGTAGATTGAGAGAGCATGTGATGGGGGTAAATCTAGTTTTTTGTCTTTACTTTAGCTATTGAAGGCACACCATTGACATATCTGAGGGTTAACTCTCTTTCACCATTGGATCTTCTGTCTTCAATCTGCTGACGCAGCCCCCTTCCTTTGAAGGGGAGTTTGATCAGGACCAATAGAAATTTTCTGAGTTGACGATTCAACTATTTTGTTTTTATTTTTCAGTATTGCAGCAACCTTATCTGTCCCACTGAAAACAGCCTGGCTGGTCGAGACTTGCAATCTCTTCCATTCTTCTTTTCTATCCTAACAATCTTTACCAACTCGTCAGGTTTAATGTCGATCCCTGTTAGCAATTTCTGCACCTCTCGCCTATCATCATCGATTCTATTCGCCACCTCCGCTTTAGAAAACTCTTTCAGATAATCGGATAATTCTTTAATTAACTTCCGCACTTATGACTTCCACATTTGAAACGTTCTCATTCGATTTAAGTCTATCGACTTCCACCTTGAGAGAGTCAATCTGCGCCTGTATATCGGAGATCTTTTTAGTCAGGTTAGGTACTTGCTTAAAGCTATGAACACATTCTTCGCAAAATAAGAGAAGCGATCTTCTACAAATATTCAAAATTTTTTGCTCTCTTTCGCTCAGGGCTGTGCACCCATCATGAAACATAACACTGCAACAGTCACATACATGAGCAATATCAGGATCGACCGCTGACTTACGTCGTGAACTGTATGTAGACATATCCAGTGAGCGGAGATAAGAACATACGGTGGAAAACGAAATAAAACACACCTGGAGACACCGATAATGAATTGAAGAAGGTGATGAGTAATATTCTAGATTATTCTAAAATGATTTGCACAAGAAAAACTGCACATCTTCAATGAGAATACACAATTAGGGTCAGCCGGCTCGGTGGCGTATGGGATATGATGCTCGTCTCCTACGCAGAGTTACCTGGGTTCAATCCCCACAAAGTCGGTGCGATTTTTCGGATTCTGAAAATCGCTTGAGTGTCCATCTTTCGGAGGAGATGTAAAGCTGTCGGCCCTGTCTAACAGAGATGTGTTGGACATTAAAGATCCCTTCCTTCGACACGAGAGGGGTTCGGCAAAATTCCCGGGCTAGTGAAGTGACAGAATTCCCCGTCGTGTCATTAGCCGAAAGGCAGATATAGAGCACGTTAAAGGAAATACAAACAAACAAACACTATTAGGGTCAACCTCCAGAATATTATGCACCTGATTGAAATTCTGTCAAAAAAACTACAATTTTCAGGCGAGTACAAATTCACAAAAATTGAAATCTAATACTACTAATACTTATACTAATTCTTGAAATATAATTATGACATACTTTTACTTTGGGAAAGTTGGGACAGGTTGTCCAGCTGAAGTTAATTTTGATCTGAAAATAGAGATTTATTTCCTTTTCTAATATCGATTGATTGAAATTGAAATAGATATCTTTGAGACAAGTCAACTCTATCTACTTATAGTAAATGAGGTTTTTCTAAATATACTCATCATATCCTATGTTCTCTCCTGTATATTCCTTAAGACCACGTTTGTCGATTCGTTTACACTTTTCATTTTCTACCCAGTTCCTAGCTCAACTGAGTGGGCGGCAAGATAAATAGTTTACACCTTTTTTCTTACGAATTGATCCGTACGATTGGCTCGTTTAAGTCACCCTAAAGAACGAGATATGGATGAATCAAGATAAATATCATGTCACTCATATATCAGGGATTCAGTTATGTACAGAGTGTTTAAAATTCGATGGTTTTGTGGGGCAGCTATGCGAAACATTACGGATACAAGAAAATGACTTCCTATCTTAGTCTCGATTCTCGGAAAAACCTTATTGATGAAAACCAAAATCAGTTAGGGTAAATTCGTTTTTTTTTTTGGAGTATGATAAAATGTAAAATATTTGTGTTATTATGAAATCTTCATTTCTAAAATAATCAGCTATAATCAGTTTTTGAAAATTAACAAGAGATATAGATTTTTATGGTAAACAAAAACAAAATGCACTTTTCAATAAACTTTAGTTAGCCATCTCTCCCGGCACATCAGCGGGAGTTGGCCTTAGTAGTACGGGAGAGATGACCACTGCTACATTTGCCCATTCCCTTCCCTTTTCCCATATTTTTATTTTTCTCAACATCAATTTTTTTCTTTTTACCACTACATATTGTCGAATTCGGTACAATTTTCATGCACCCACATGTGAGAAATAAAACATCGTATCCAATCTTCTGTAAGTTGTGTTTCATAATAATTTTCGCCACATCCCACGCAGTTATCTGCTTCATTCTTTTCACTATCTTCATACGAAGTATCACATAATATCATTGGTTCATCACCTGCTTCATCGGAGCTACTTATTGTAATTTGTCTAACCGCTCTATGTTTTCGAATATTGCTGGGTCTTTTTCTCTTTGATATTAGTTCAATTTTTTTTTCTAGCTTAACTCTATGCTCACTTTATTTTAGATATTTTTATTCTTCCTTGCTTCTTCTTATTGCTATATGCTCATTGGAAGTTGAAAGCTTGCCAACTTGCTTGCTACGTTTACGGGTCTCTGTTAACTTTTGTGAAATAGGAGACATTTCAAAACAAAAAGTTACAAATTGCGAGATTTCGCAATGTGTAGACATATCCCAAGAAAATTATTTTTCAAGGGACAATATTCAACCTTCCGTAGAATGTTAAATATCCTCCCTTGAAGGAGCTAGTTTTCCGATCTACTCTTCATAATCACCGTTCACCGGGGCCACCGGAAAGTGGTACAGCACGGTCAGATGTTACGAAAAGGAATAATGGGCTGTAGTTTCGGTCTCGTTTGACCTCGTCAGCATTATCTACCCACTCGTAACAAAAGGCCATGCCGTTACCTATTCATCTCAATTCGAATGTTATCAAACTAGTGTGACCACTTAACGTTTTCTTGTTTCATCTGCTCTTTGGTTTCACCGTTTTGCGGGGCGCTGGTGAGGTAGCCTCTGTTTCGGTTCGTTGGGGGGCAAACGAGACCGAAACTGCAGTCCATTATTCCTATTCGTGACATCTGACCGTGCTGTACCACTTTCCGGTGAACGGTGATTATGAGGAGTAGATCGGAAAACTAGCTCCTTCAAGGGAGAATATTTAACATTTTAGGGAAGGTTGAATATTGTCCCTTGGAGAATAATTTTCTTCGATAGGAGACATTTCTTTTAGAATTTGAGAAGGAGTAATTTCTTTGCTACTATTTTTACTTTGATCTGTTGATGTACCAGCCATAGGTTCATTTTTCATAATTTGTTGCACTTCGTGTGATTCAGATGATGTATTAGTTATAGTTGGAGTAGTTGAACGACCAGGCGAGTTAGGCGCAGCTGAGGATTCAAGAAGAGCATAATCCGGTATTGCCTCTGGGTTAAAAGGCACAACCTCGTATGTCCTAAATCCAGAAATGGCCTTTTCGGTAGAAGTAGTCTTACCCCAGGCCTGATTCAGCAGAGAACCAAATGTCAGTCTTGTGATTCGGTGACCTGCATTTTGATTCAACCATAGCCGACCTTGTTCGTAAAAATGATGTTTCAAAGATTTAAACACTGCTCGGTCAAGGGGTTGTAAAAAATGTGAAGTATGGTTAGGCATGGAAAACGAAATTATTTCACTTTGATTGGCATATTCAAGCATTTCTACTGAGTTACAATGGGTGGAATGTCCTTCAAGCAATAACAAAACTTTTTCAGCTGGTGTTGTTGGCAGAGAATGTCTTTTGAGCCACTCTAAAAATATGGCTGAGGTTGTGTAAGCAGCTTTGTCTGATATAAGCACACGAGATCCGGGGGCATACCATCTTCAAATTCGCTTTGTTTGTTCCCTTCATTATGCACTCTGGTGGCAAAACCATATCTTCTGCGTTACAACAAGCTGTTATAGTAATGGTTTCCCTCTTTTCTTTTAATGTTGTAGTGGCTACAGCCTTAGAATCATTTTCAGCGAGTACATGTCCGGGATGATTATTTAATAGCTACCCGGATTCGTCCATATTGAATATGCAGTTAGGTTTTGACATTAAATCATTTTCTATCATAATGTTTTCTAACAAGCGGAAATAGGCATACACTCCAACACGGTTCATAACCTGACATTGAGCCATTGATACTCATTCAGTTTTTCTCAAAACTATGTCAGGATTTCTGCGAAAAAACATTTGTAACCAATCGAAACCAGCCTTCTGTTTTGATTTGTTGAATCTATGTTGAATTTTTAATTGTTCAGCAAACTGCTGATCTACTTAAAAACAATGCTGACATTCTTTGCTACCCACTGTCTCAGATTATGACTTATTCTTTCGAACGCTCGTGTTTGCCTTCTTTGTGGAAGGTTGCTTCCATCACTGCCATTTACAAAAAGGGCGATAAACTAAACCCTTGCAACTATCGCCCTATTTGCCTACTTTTCATACCTTCGAAGATAATGGAATCAATCATTGCGGACGAAATTACTATATTTCTGAATCGTCATAATGTCATACCCGAAGAACAGCACGGGTTCGTTAAAGGAAAGTCCACTACGACAAACCTACTGTCTTGTGTGAATAACTGGTCCAAATCCCTCGACTCTGAAATGCCCAATGATGTGATCTACCTGGACTTTGCAAGAGCTTTTGATCGCACACCAACGCGCCGGCTTCTTCACAAGATTGATCACTGTGGTGTGAGAGGGAGACTGTTGCTTTGGATTGAGAGCTATCTGACCGATAGGCGATTCGTGGTTAGAGTTGGGTTAGGTTTGATAAGAGTTCATATTCTGTTCCAAGGTTAGTTACTAGTGGTGTACCTCAGGGCTCTCTGCTCGGCCCATTCCCTTTCTTTTGTATGTAATTGATCTAACTTTTCATATCAAAAGCAAAATAGCCTTCTATGCCGGCGATGTCAAGCTTTATGCGAATCCGTTTAATCAGCATGGCATCCTTCAGAACGACTTAAACTCCGTTGGCAGGTGGTGTATTGATTGGCTGCTTCCTTTGAACATCGAGAAATGTATAGTATTTTATATAGGGAAAAACAATCTGAAGCTATCCTACAACCTATGCGGCTCAACATTACAAGGAGTTTTATCGCATGTCGATTGGGAGTGATCATTAATGGTGACCTGTGTTGGTAGGACTACATAAGTGTGGTGCGTAAAAGAGCTAACTCGCTGCACTATCTTATTCGTCGGTCTTTCGCGGGTGTCCAGTTTTGTTGCGCGATCGGGATTTGTTGGAGGGTGTGCAACGCCGAGCAACACGTTTGGCGTGCGGGCGTACAAGACCGACGTACCAGGAACGTCTGAGTGCCGCCGATCTCTTAACTGCGAGGTCATCATATGAAATTGAGAAAAGAGCTCTTCGAGACAACGCAACGCCAATATTTCTTCAGTAATAGGGTATTCGATGTCTGGAATAGTTTAAGGAATGGGGTGGTTGACGCGTCGTCGACCAATATTTTCAAAAATGGTCTCGATCGGACTGTTTTCTCGTGAACTCTCCGCAACCTACTTTAGTATTAGTGTTAATTTACTTTATAAGCATACTTGTTAGCATTAATTTTTGGCCCTAGAATGTGTTTAATCCTTTTCTTTTGTTTTTTTTGCGCTCAGCTTAGTTGCTGTAGCTCTCAGAATTCGTTTTGTATTTGGGCTTTTATAGGACTTGCTCCTCAGCCCTCCATTATATTTAATAATAATAATAATAATAAATGAGATAAAAAACACAAGGTTTAACTTTAATCTACACTTTATTTGAAAAAATTCGACGACGTTTCGCTGACACAGCAGCTTTATCAAGAATGAAAAACAGAATGAAGAGTATGGTATTATAAACAAATCGTAGAACAAGTTGGATGAATAACAGGAAAATCCACACCGAGCCATTGTACAGTTAGTATGAAAGGTAATAAAACTAATTAAACAAGTTAAGTAGGGTGAGTAATTCACATCTACCTGTTCATTCAAAAGCTTGTCCGAATGTTTGTATCTATTTATTTCTGATGCTTCTAGGATATCTAATTTTGAACTTTTGATTTTATATGTAATATGTCAAAGTTTTTATTGAATGAATGGTTTTCTTTTATTAGGTGGTTTGAATAATTTGAATCAGATTTATTTTTATCGAAGCTACGTTCATGTTCGGATGTTCTTATGCCAAAACTCCTATAGGTCCTACCGATATAAATTTTATCACAAGAACCGCAATTGAGTTTATAGATTCCTGATTTACTTGATTTTTCAACACGAGATTTATTATTTTTAATATGTTCACCTAAGTTATTAGAAGTTTTGAAAGTTATATTAAGATTTTGTTTGACGAGAAAGGATTTAATATTTGTACTTGCAGAACCGCAGAATGTTAAACTGTTGAATATTTTATAGTCTTTATGAATAGGATATACTTCATTTATTGCTTTCTGATACAGTTTTTTACGAATGATTAGATCTATCATATCCGGATTATATGAATTATTAATGGCTATCTGTTTGATGATGTTTAACTCTTTATTATAATCTTCTACTGATAAAGGTAAATTGAGTAACCGATGTACCATGCTGTTTAAAGCTGCAACTTTGTGTTAAATTGGATGTAATGAGTAGTTATGTATAATTGTATCAGTATGTGTTGGTTTACGAAAGACCGAAAAAATATGATTATTATTTTGTTTAGTGATTTTTAAGTCCAAAAATTAATGGAATCGTTCTCTTCAATTTCTATCGTGAATTTAATGTTCAAATGGATGGAATTAATGAAATTAAGAAATAAGTCTAATTGACGAGTAGTTCAATGAAACATACTAAGATGTCGTCAACATATCTATACCAATAAAGAAATTTGGAAATGAGTGGATGTATATGAATTTTCTGTTCAATATTATTCATAAAATCTCTGGTAAAAGTGGACTCAAAGGATTTCCCATGATCAAACCATTTTCACTGCTGTAATAGATGTTGTTGAAAGAAAAATAATTTTGTTTTATGCAAACGTCCAACAGATTCATTATTTCTGATTTAATTATGTGGTTAACATGATTCGAATTCAACATGTTTTCCATTAATATTTTGACATCACCTGGAGGAACACTTGGGTATAAATTCTCAACATCAAACGAAATAAGTTTTGCGTTAGGTGGTAGGTTAACGTTTTTTATGTTATTTATCAATTCGAAAGAATTTTTTATAGAAAATTTTGATTTGAATGAACAATAATTTTTAATGATATCTATAAGGTAGTGCGACAATTTCACGGCTGGGGCTGTAACGTAAGATACGACTGATCTAACGGGGTTATTTACTTTATGCAATTTAATGAGTGAATACAGTTGAGGTGGTTGAGGGTTTGGTAAAATTAATTTGTATTTATCTATTGCTTTAATTAAAGATTTTGCGTCATTTATTGCAATTTTAATATTTTTCTGGAATTTAATAATTGGATCTTTGTTTAAAATTGTATAGTTTCGGACGAAATGAAATTTAGAGTTTTAAATAGGTATAGTCAGCTAATGATTCATTTTTATAATGTTAGATGCTAAATATTTAAGGTGAGTGTTATTAGGAATATTTTTCAGAGAAATTTCAGTATCTATGCCAAGTTCCTCTAACACAAACACAATATTAAATCAAACAAGATAAAATCTGATTTAGAGGAACTTGGCATAGATACTGAAATTTCTCTGAAAAATATTCCTAATAACACTCACCTTAAATATTTAGCATCTAACATTATAAAAATGAATCATTAGCTGACTTTAAACCGAGTAAAGAACAAAATATTTTAAAGGCCATCAAACAAAAATCTCAACTAAATGAAGTTATTTTTACAAAAGCAGATAAGGGTAATAGTGTTATTGCGTTAAATAAAAATGAATACCTATTTAAAACTCTAAATTTCATTTCGTCCGGAAACTATACAATTTTAAACAAAGATCCAACTATTAAATTCCAGAAAAATATTAAAATTGCAATAAATGACGCAAAATCTTTAATTAAAGCAATAGATAAATACAAATTAATTCTACCAAACCCTCAACCACCTCAACTGTATTCACTCATTAAATTGCATAAAGTAAATAACCCCGTTAGACCAGTCGTATCTTACGTTACAGCCCCAGCCGTGAAATTGTCGCACTACCTTATAGATGTCATTAAAAATTATTGTTCATTCAAATCAAAATTTTCCATAAAAAATTCTTTCGAATTGATAAATAACATAAAAAACGTTAAGCTACCACCTAACGCAAAACTTATTTCGTTTGATGTTGAGAATTTATACCCAAGTGTTCCTCCAGGTGATGTCAAAATATTAATGGAAAACATGTTGAATTCGAATCATGTGAACCACATAATTAAATCAGAAATATTGAATCTGTTGGACGTTTGCATTGAACAAAATTATTTTTCTTTCAACAACATCTATTACAGTAGTGAAAATGGTTTGATCATGGGAAATCCTTTGAGTCCACTTTTAGCAGAGATTTTATGAATAATATTGAACAGAAAATTCATACACATCCACTCATTTCCAAATTTCTTTATTGGTATAGATATGTTGACGACATCTTAGTATGTTTCATTGGAACTACTCGTCAATTAGACTTATTTCTTAACTTCATTAATTCCATCCATCTGAACATTAAATTCACGATAGAAATTGAAGAGAACGATTCCATTAATTTTTGGACTTAAAAATCACTAAACAAAATAATAATCATGTTTTTTCGGTCTTTCGTAAACCAACACATACTGATACAATTATACATAACTACTCATTACATCCAATTCAACACAAAGTTGCAGCTTTAAACAGCATGGTACATCGGTTACTCAATTTACCTTTATCAGTAGAAGATTATAATAAAGAGTTAAACATCATCAAACAGATAGACATTAATAATTCATATAATCCGGATATGATAGATCTAATCATTCGTAAAAACTGTATCAGAAAGCAATAAATGAAGTATATCCTATTCATAAAGACTATAAAATATTCAACAGTTTAACATTCTGCGGTTCTGCAAGTACAAATATTAAATCCTTTCTCGTCAAACAAAATCTTAATATAACTTTCAAAACTTCTAATAACTTAGGTAAACATATTAAAAATAATAAATCTCGTGTTGAAAAATCAAGTAAATCAGGAATCAATAAACTCAATTGCGGTTCTTGTGATAAAATTTATATCGGTAGGACCTATAGGAGTTTTGGCATAAGAACATCTGAACATAAACGTAGCTTCGATAAAAATAAATCTGATTCAAATTATTCAAACCACCTAATAAAAGAAAACCATTCATTCAATAAAAACTTTGACATATTACATATAAAATCAAAAAGTTCAAAATTAGATATCCTAGAAGCATTAGAAATAAATAGATACAAACATTCGGACAAGCTTTTGAATGAACAGGTAGATGTGAATTACTCACCCCTACTTAACTTGTTTAATTAGTTTTTATTACCTTTCATACTAACTGTACAATGGCTCGGTGTGGATTTTCCTGTTATTCATCCAACTTGTTCTACGATTTGTTTATAATACCATACTCTTCATTCTGTTTTTCATTCTTGATAAAGCTGCTGTGTCAGCGAAACGTCGTCGAATTTTTTCAAATAAAGTGTAGATTAAAGTTAAACCTTGTGTTTTTTATCTCATTTATATCATGGATCTACATCAAGTAACGGCCTCCACAATTCAAATAATAATAATAAACTGGAAAGCTATCTCCCTCAAATCCGTCAATGTCAATGGGAAACCTCTTTCTTGCATTTTTTTTTATTGTTGAAAGTTTGTTTTCTTTTTCATTTTCAAGCATATCATCATTATTTTTGTATCGTCTTTCAAGAGTTTTTCGAGGTATATTATGGATGATGGAAGCTTTGTGTACTGACATTTCTTCATTTTTGATGCATTTAATGTCGCTTTTTAGTGATTATTTACAATTGCTACGGCTAGCAACAGCCTTTCTTTGGTATTTATTTGGCATCTATAACAATCGAACAAACAATTATATTAAAAGAAAAAATATCCGAACTAATATGGCCATCTAACCCCTAGTGTATACGGCCATCTCTCTTATTTTTATGGAAGAGTTGGCCATACTAAATATTAAAGTAATTTAAAACAAATCGACCGCCATTACGAGGTTAGATTGAACACATGATTATGAAAAGTACAAAAAATACTTAATATCACCAGTAACTAATTGAAAGGATACCATCTCACAGTAAAATAGGATGCTAGCAATACTATGTAATTTAAATCGTTATTTGCTTATTTTTTCAGTGTAACTTGTGCGTCATTTCAATCACAGTATGTTCCCGCGCACTGAACGAAGCGAACTAATCGCAACACAATGCCATCTAGCAAATGTTATTAGGAAATATATCGACTGGCCATCTCTGCCGTACGGCTATCTAACAAATTTACCTTATCATTTTTTGTTTTCGAGTTGGTCGCGTTGAATAGAGTATTACTTCTTTTTCGAAAATATACGATATATAATATTATTGAATTTCTTTCAAGAAAATGAAAAATCATTTCCAATCGATTATCGTTGAGAGGCGGAAAATCTTGCCGTTCACAAAAAAATTCTCTATGGCAATATCAGCTTATCTATGAATATGGAAAGATCCCAGAATAATTCAGATGAACTATGGATGCTGAACCGGTGAAGATGAAGACCACAGAGAACGTTTTCGTGTTGTTAGCAAGATTTCGTGATATCAGAAAAGGAATTCCATAGTATTAGAATGATATAATACAATATGTATGATTTTTTATTCTATTGAAAGTGGAGACAATGGTTGAGCTGCTGGTGATCTTTATATCAAAAGAGATTGAAGAACATTCAAATATATCGAATAAAAATTCAGCTATTTAGAAATATACGATTGATGCAAAAGTAATGCCAGTGTCAAAGGATATGCTCGAATTGAACTCCCAAATTTTCTATACATAATTTGCATCTTCTTCTGTCCGAATTCGCAGCATTCAGTAATTCAATTCTACGAATTTGGTCAATGGCATCCTGGAATCGGTTAACCGAATTCTCCCTACTTTCTGACTGCGTGAGGTGAATTTTGTCCTTGACAAAACCCCATATGAAAAAGTCAAATGATCATGGTATCTCGCGGGCTATGATAAGGTACTCCTTGTGTCTTTCCAGTGATCTCCCAAAATGTCGTTCAATTCGTATTAGAATTTACAGATTCTTCAAAATACACACACCACAAAAATTGTCGCATCACCTGGTATTCTGAATTCCAAAATCGATCGCAGTTTCTTTGTCAACATATGTTTTTGGACATATGATGGGAAGAAAATCTCATCTATGTAGTAACATTTGTTTCCATATGATCTCAAACACGCCTGAAACAAGAATTACTTTATTTGACTATCAGTATTCATTCAATTTCTCTGGAGTTTTCACGCTAAATTAATTCAAGTTTTCTGTGTTTCTTGTTGATTTTGGAATCTTTGAAATTATTGTAATGGCTGCTGAACATTCGGACGCTATTTGAGTGATCATGAAGTGGTAAGAATTGTAACACTTCCAGAGGTGGGGCGAAGCCAACGTTACGTGGCTAACTTGTTGAATGTTAACCAAAGCACTATTTCAAGAGCAATTAATCGGTACCACGAAACAGGGGAATATGGAAGAAGGGCCGGACAGGGAAGAAATAGGATAATAACACCAGTTGATGATCGTTGGCTTCGTTTAACTGCACTAAGAGTTCTGCAATGTACGGCTAAAAAATGAACTTGCATTTTCCAGAAATGTGCATTTTTCATTGCAAACTATTAGGAACAGGCTCAGAGAAGACGATATCAGATCAAAGGTGGCTTCTACCGGCCCGCGTCTCATCAGAGAGCATCGAGTTGCAAGACTTCAGTTTGCGAGGGAACATGCAAATTGGGGTATTCCAGAATGGTCGAATGTTCTCTTTTCCGACGAGTCCAGGTTCTGTCTAGTATCAAATGATAGACGCATGCCTGTATACAGACGACCTGGGGAACGGTATCAACAATACAATATCCGGCAAACCGAAAATTTTGGAGGGGGCTCAGTAATGGTGTGGGGAGGTATTTCTTTCCATGGTCGAACTGAGTTAGTCCTAATTGAATAATGGAAGAATGACAGCGGCCAGATACATCGCAGATATCCTTGAACCCGTTGTACCCGTTGGCCCATTGATTTGCGAAAACTTCATTTATATGCATGATAATGCTCGGCCTCATGCAGCTAGAAAAGTTACAGAATTTCTGCAAAAGCCGAAATTGATATTTTAAAATGGCCAGCCAGAAGTCCCGACTTGAATCCCATAGAACATGTTTGGGACAACATGGGGTGGCAAATTCAGAAACGTAGGATGCCTTGTAGAACACTTCAACAACTAGAAAATCTGCTTCCTGAAATTTGAAACACAGTGACTCAAGAGTGAATCCAAAATTTGATTGAGGGGCTTCCGAGACGTATACTTGCAGTAATTAGGGCCCGGGGAGGAAACACTAATTTTGAAAATGATTAGTAACCATTCGATGCTAGTTGATTGGTCTCTTCGCGAATGTTTGAAGATGGTAGAATTTTTTAATTTTTCCTTAACTCGAAAATTGTTGATATTTTCCATCATAAACTCATCTCTTTTGAATGCTATCTTCTTATTTTACACTTCTGAAAGTTACTAAGCGATTCTTGAATGACGACCCTAAAAGTTTATATAGTATTGTCGTAAAAGTAGGGTGATGCGATAAGTTTTGTGGGGAGTGTATAAACAGGTAGGTACAAAATTAATAAGGGTGCAAATAAAATATATCAAACATCAGAATAAGATCTAAATCAATATCTTCGAAGAAAGCAGTCATATATATATATATATATATATATATATATATATATATATATATATATATATATATATTCACATTGGTCATCAAGGCTCAGTCTTTAGTGTAAAACTTTTACCAATAGATGGAGCTTTTAACAGATACACCAAATAATATTATTTTTTGATTAAATTTTTCAAATGTACCCTTGGCTTCCATTCAAAAAAGTGCCAAAAGAATGTGAACATAATTTTTCTCGAAAATCGAGACCGTGAAAGGGGGACAATTTTCTTCCATCTCAATCTCTCAAATCAGATAAAAATAATGAATCAGGTGTTTATAGATTGAATTGCAATGACTGTAATAATTTTTACATTGGTAGAACACATAGAAATTTTAATATTAGAATATCCGAACATAAACGCAATTTTTCCAATAAAAAATCTCCTCATCTCCTAGAAAATAGTCACTCTTTCGACTCACAGTTTGAAATTTTGCAAACAGATAATGAATATTGGAAGGTAGATCTTTGGGAAACTTTAGAACTCAACAAACACAAACATTCAGGTAGACTCATCAATGAACAAGTCGATTTAAGCCCTTCACCTCTATTGAATCTCTTCAGGGAGCAATCTATTCCATAATTTTATTGGATATACCTGTCATCAATAACCACTTAAGAGGAGCAACCCAATAAGCTTTTAACTACTTAAGAACATTTGTATATATATTTTCATTCCTATTTATATATAGTTGTTATAATTTTTGTACATCCTCATCAGTGAAGATGATTTTTCGATTAAAATCCAGATCATTTCCATGCCTTTGAACGACCCAATCAGTAAATATACGTTGTTGTTGATGATCGGCTTCTTGTGTTAACTGAACTTAAGACCCAGTCTATATTCAAAATACGTTGCAATGACGTTTGTGAAATGACAAAGAACAACGAGGAATGGATAAACCTGGCTTTTCTTCAACACTGCCTACAGCAGCAATATTCTCAGTTGTTCTTGTGCGTCCTTCACGGGTTGGATTCTCCACATCACTAACTTGCCCCAACAACTTGAATTTTTCCACTAGTTTCACTATTGCCGGTCAAGAACGGTGCTGAACGACGACCCAAAAATGCTTTAGTTTCACGAACTGTGACTGCAATATAGGGGGTTTTACCCCGACGAGTTGCCCATATATCTGTTCATGCAATCAAACTGATTTCATGAAAAAATATAAATCCACCACCCGGTAATTAATACCATTGCCAGGCAATGATTATAATCAAAACATATCCTGGAGTAATTATATATTAGGATAACGTTAAATGTTATGAGAATATATCAATCTACCAGAATATATACACTATAGCATCATCAGACAATGATATCAATGTACCAACGAGTAGTGTCAGAGGCTTTCTCCCCGGAAAAATCCAGTGTACGGACCTTAGTCAAGTAACACTGAATGTTACTCATTAATAGTTTCCTTTGTGTGAAGTGGTGAACGATCGAATAGAATACTGCTCTGAATATAAATATGACAAATTTGTCAGTTAATTATATTACATTTATATAAACAAATAAATAAAATATGAAATGAGATTCTGAGCAGTATAAACTAAAAGAAAACCTATGACTCTACCTCATTATTATTTTCGGAAAGAAACCTACGAAGAATATTACAAGATTTGATGACTGTTATCTTCTGTAACTGTTCAAATAAATTTTCTTCAGACCCAAAATCTCAATACTTTTGTGAAGATTTCTAGGAATAACGCCTGTTGTAGAAATAATAATCGGTAGAATAAATATTTTCTTCATTTTCCACATTTTTTAATCTCGTCGCCAAGCATCATATATTTAGAAATTTTTCATTGTATTTATTTTGTATATTATGTGTGTCGGGTATAGCAATATCAATTATATATGTTATTTGATTCTGTTTATCAGTAAGAATGATATCTGGTCTATTGTGTTTAACAGCTCTGTTGCACAAAATTGTTTTATCAAAATAAAGTTTATATTTGTCATTTTCACAAATAATCTCAGGTTCATATTTTTGAAATTTTTTTCTTTTGGGAATTAGGTCATGTTTAATTCCTAGATTTAAGTGAATAATATTAGCGACGGCATTATGTCTTTCTAAATAATCTGTTGAAGCAAGGACTGAGCAAGATGATAATATATGAAAAACTGTTTCTGAAGAACAGAAACATCTACAGCAAGAATCATCTGTATTTTGTTTGATGATATGTTTTCTATAATTCCTTGTGAAAACAACCTGGTCCTGGATCGCAATTGCCAAGCCTTCTGTTTCTGCAAACAATTCTCCAGATACTAACCATTTATTCGATGCAATTTCATCAATATATATATATATATATATATATATATATATATATATATATATATATATATATATATATATATATATATATATATATATATATATATATATATATATATATATATATATATATATATATATATATATATATATATATATATATATATATATATATATATATATATATAGCTATCAACTCCTATGCAGTTCCTATTCTTACATCTTCTTTTGGAATTATTAAATGGTCGGTCTAAAACTGATCCAAATGAATTACAATGTCAAACGAGGAAAATGCTCTGTAAATATCATAAGCACCACCAAAAGTCAGCTGTTCAGAAAGTTACACTACCTAGACATCTTGGAGGTCGTGGATTAACTGATTTGAATAATCTTCATAGTAAACAGATTTTACATCTACGTTCCCATTTTCATGATAAACAGAGAACGTCTAAATTACATGATATTGTTGTTGCTTCAGATTATAATCTTACACCTCTGAACTTGACAATGCAAAAGGTAGATTTTGATATATTTGATGATAATTCTAAAAGAGAAAGTTGGATGCAGAAGGAATTACACGGAAAGCACCCTAGAGAATTGAAAAATGATTATATTGATGAAATCGCATCGAATAAATGGTTAGTATCTGGAGAATTGTTTGCTGAAACAGAAGGCTTGGCAATTGCGATCCAGGATCAGGTTGTTTTCACGAGGAATTATAGAAAACACATCATCAAACAAAATATAGATGATTCTTGCCGTAGATGTTTTTGTTCTTCAGAAACAGTTTTTCATATATTATCATCTTGCTCAGTCCTTGCTTCAACAGTTTATTTAGAAAGACATAATGCCGTCGCTAATATTATTCATTTTAATCTAGGAATTAAACATGACCTAATTCCCAAAAGAAAAAAATTTCACAAATATGAACCTGAGATTATTTGTGAAAATGACAAATATAAACTTTATTTTGATAAAACAATTCTTTGCAACAGAGCAGTAAAACACAATAGACCAGATATCATTCTTAATGATAAACAGAATCAAATAACATATATAATTGATATTGCTATACCCGACACACATAATATACAAAATAAATACAATGAAAAAATTTTTAAAGATATGATGCTTGGCGACGAGTTTAAAAATGTGGAAAATAAAGAAAATATTTATTCTACCGATTATTATTTCCACAACAGGTGTTATTCCTAGAAATCTTCACAAAAGTATTGAGATTTTGGGTCTGAAGAAAATTTGTTTGAACAGTTACAAAAGATAACAGTCATCAAATCTTGTTATATTCTTCGTAGGTTTCTTTCCGAAAAAATAATGAGGTAGAGTCATAGGTTTTCTTTAGTTTATACTGCTCAGAATCTCATTTCATATTTTATTTATTTGTTTGTATAAATGTAATATAATTAACTGACAAATTTGTCATATTTATATTCAGAGCAGTATTCTATTCGATCGTTCACCACTTCACACAAAGGAAACTATTAATGAGTAATATTCAGTGTTACTTGACTAAGGTCCGTACACTGGATTTTTCCGGGAGAAAGCCTCTGACACTACTCGTTGGT
Source organism: Cryptolaemus montrouzieri (assembly GCA_013387265.2). Lineage (NCBI taxonomy): Eukaryota > Metazoa > Arthropoda > Insecta > Coleoptera > Coccinellidae > Cryptolaemus > Cryptolaemus montrouzieri. The sequence goes on from JABFTP020000103.1 coordinate 38,575,004, forward strand.
ACATTGATATCATTGTCTGATGATGCTATAGTATGTATATATTCTGGTAGATTGATATATTCTCATAACATTTAACGTTATCCTAATATATAATTATTCCAGGATATGTTTTGATTATAAACATTGCCAGGCAATGGTATTAACTACCGGGTGGTGGATTTATATTTTTCATGAAATCAGTTTGATTGCATGAACAGATATATGGGCAACTCGTCAGGTAAAACCCCTATATATATATATATATATATATATATATATATATATATATATATATATATATATATATATATATATATATATATATATATTTACGATGACCAGATAAGTACGGGAGCTCAAAGAAATTCCTACACACACCCTTATTGAACCTCCACTAAAACCATAGGTTAGAAGGTGAAAAGTTGCACTGGGCATATCATTCATTTTGACGTCTGTGAAGTAGAGAACGTTGATCGCATTGATAAAGACAGAATTTCGACTCATCTGTAGACAAAACTCTCTCCCAGTCAACTTCTAACCAATTGACATAGTCTCTTGCAAAATTCAAGCTCTTCGATGAACTGCGGTTAGAGCTGGGCTTCGAACTGCGACACGAGGCTTCAAATCAACTTTCGTGAGATGTGGACGCAAGTTCGATGATTTTGTAGAGGGTAGATGAGAAGGTGGTAATGTGGCCCTCTACTTCGTTTTTTAGGCCTCAGGTAAAAAATACAAGACTAAGAAGTATAGAAAATACGTTAAAGTCATCTTTATTAACGAAATTAAACAGAAAAATAAAAGACATATGTACCATAAAAATAATCAAATTTGGCAATTTGAGATCAGGTGGGGGTTATATGGCACCCTGAGAGCCATATTAAGTGAAATATATGACCGTATTCACAACCTAATGGCAAAAATCGCAGATATAATATTCACCTTTAGGACCTGCACAGGCTGTATGAGCCCATAAATTGCAACTCTTGCACTGTATCCACTCTTCCCCACGTCTGTCGTTAGAATAACTAGTTTCACAAAAAATGCAGATCGTATCTGCGCTTTTCGGGATCTTATCTGGATGTTGACTGTCGTCATTCTCCGAATCTGTTTCTACGACTACCTACATCGCTTTCAGAACTACTGCTGGATGATGATGATGATGCATGACACTCTGGTGCTGACGGGCTTTGTTGCTGCTGCTTGTTTCAGCTTGACTATATCCGGTACCGCGCCTACGCTCACGTCCATGACTTCGACCACGAGTTTCTGCTGAGCGAAAAGATTCACTTAATTCATTCTTGTATGGAGATGATGTGATTGCTTTTGCTGTGGTAGTCTTTCTTCCACGATTAGAAGTTCGAATCTTATCTCTGGGGATGGGATGGAAGTCCTACGGCAGAACCAAACGAGTTTGCGATTCTTGTGCTGCAGCATACACACCTGACTCATCTTGATCAGCAACATGACTTCTATGGCGATTAGCTGGGTTTTGTTGGGGGCAAGATTGTTGTTCATTATTTGATGTTTCCATTAGATAATGGACTCCCATAAAAACTTGCGGATTGAACGGGTAAATTCTTGTCGCACGAGAACCATTTACAGCAATTTACCCCGTAATGCTGTTGAGATATGCCTGACCAAAAAGCTAAGCAATATCATAAGGCTCCAGCGTTCTTTTAGAAGAAGAAGAAACTTACGAATCTCCTCACTGTAGTGACTCTTAAGCGCGCCCATAATAGTCTTATCTAACGGCTGTAGCTTATGAGTCGTATGCGGTGTAAAACTGATAATAGTTACGTGATTTTCTCGCACCAGTTCTTTTATTCTAAATTGCGAGTATGAATATAATGTCCATCAAAAATAAGCAATATGGGAGAAGCCACGCTTGGTTTTGTTTTTTCAATAAAATGTGTAAGTCAGTTAGTGAACAAATTTGATTGGATCCAACCAGATGGAATAATTCTGCGAATAATTCTCCTTTCATCAACCATTTGTTGGAGGCTTCTTTGTCGATGTGTGGTTGATTAATCTCATGGTGATGTCAATACAATTCCTTTCTTGACCATTGCTCTTGTTTTTCAGTATCTGGTAGGAACGGTTGATTCAGCAGGTCATCTCTGGTAGCAAGATTTAGAGGTGTATATCCCTTATCAGCCAACGATACCACTCTATGGAGGTCAGAAGTGAGAGCTTTTGCTGAGAAGAATTCTATGAGATTTTTTATCTGTTCAGTGTGTAAATTGACAAAATCTATCAATCCGCGTCCTCCTTCTTTCCGCTTCAAAGTTGTTCGTATCACAGACGATTTTGGATGATGGTTGTTGTACTTTGTTAGCATCGTTCGGGTCTGCCTTTGAATATCATCCAGTTCTGTCTTAGTCCATCTGAGTATTCCAAATGAGTAAAGCAACACTGGAATGGCGTAGGTGTTAATTGCCCGAGTTCAACATTGATTTCAGCACAGTCTTCAGGCACTGGCTGTATTCTGAACGAATCTTCTCCTTTGATTGTTTTTGATCTAGCAATCTGACTTGTTAGTATCCTTGATATTTGTATGTTTCGCTATACTTCATGTACTGTATAATATCACCGTTTGGAAGTTGTGTTTCACCATCTATGACTTTCCCTCTTTGAATAGGGTCTTACATTTTTCAATCCCGAATTTCATATGAACATCTGCCGAGAACTTACTGACAGTTTTCAGCAAATCATCCAATTGCTTCTTGCTCGAAGCATATAATTTGATGTCATCCATATACAGCAGGTAGGAGATTGTATGATAATTTCTATCTGTTTTTATCCTAAATCCGTATTCTGATCTATTGAGCATTGAGGACAATGGGTTCATAGCTAAACAGAACCATAGTCTACTCAAAGAGTCTCCTTGAAAAATTCGACGACGTATGGGTATCTCCTCGGTTTTAATTGACTTATTGTTCATGTTGACCTACAGAGACCTGCGCCAGTGTGTCATTGTTGTCTTCAAGAACTCTATTAGGGCTGGGTGAATTTTGTATAACTGCAATACTTCAACAAGCCAAGAATGGGCGGTACTATCGAATGCCTTCAGATAATCGAGAAAAGCTGAATGAACATTCCGATGCCCTACGTGTTCCCGTTTCATTATCACAGAATCGATGATGAGTTGTTTCTTGCACCCGTGGTGTTTCTTTCTGCATCCTTTCTGCTCCTCTGCTAATATATTGTTGTCCTCAAGGTGTTGGTATATTCGATTGGATATGCATGAAGTGAGTATTTTGTAGAGTGTTGGCAGGCAAGAGATTGGCCTATATTGAGATGGATCCTGTGTTCTATCGCTCTTAGGTAGTATATATGTTAAGCATTGGAATGTACACGGCCAAGGCTAAAACGATATACACTGAAACAATTTGATTTACAGTGTCTAGTCAGAAGTATTGCTAAATATACAAATTAATATCAACAGGTAAGTAACAAAACAAATGCAAAAATTCATAGCAATCAAAATAAGAGAAAATCAAACTCAACAAACAATTATAACACTTCAATATACTATAACTAGCGAAACATCAATCGAAGGTTCCTCTTGAACGAAACTAGAGGAATCCCGAACAAATCATGATTCGGATACAGGTTACACAAACGAACAATCCTATCAAGTGGGGAGTTTTGAGCACTGTTAGTATTACGAAACTTAATGGAAAAAAGGTCATGATTGGTGGCATATACATACCAGAAGCACTTATGCAGCAAACAAGAGTACATAGTGACCCTAATCTAATCTGATTCAACCAAGCACGCCCAGCTACTTCATTTCTAAAATTATTATCGATATTGTTTCTTGAAGCTAACTGATAAGCAATTCGTCATCCATTCTTTTCAGTCCATAATATTTCCACTCCATAAACCAAATATATTCCACTAACTTTTTTTCCAGCTCAGGTGGTAGTATAGGTTTCCTTCCGAGAAGTTCATGGACAAGCAACTTTAACGATTCTTGAGAATCCTTCACTAACCTTTTCAGTGTAGATCATGGTTCCCAAAATAATTTTACAGCTTTCTCAAACTCCATCGTCTTTGTCCTCAGAGCTTCAATGGCCTTTTTCATTTGGTCAGGATCCCAAGTTTTTCTTTTCTTTACGATAGAGATATCAAAGTTTGCCGGGGCATCTGTAGCAGAAGATTAAAAAAAATGTTTATTTATATCATACATCATATATGGCCCCCTGGGTCCATAATACAAACAAGGTAAGAGGGCCAATTTGCATGAATCAAAGAATATATAAACCAATCATATTGGAGATATTAATAGGAAGTTTTTTTTATAATTACCTTCACCGAACACAATGTACAAATAACAAGAGCTAAGGTTCAGTATTTCTGGAAAGAATGAATAAAATGCACAGTCTATTTAGAAGTTTGGAAGTTGCGCGTTTCGACTTGATCGAATGAAAAAAGTAAGTAACGCCCTCGTCTGAAATTTTTAGATACTAATTGACATACACAAGAGCTACGCGTTTGCACAAAAATTGACTAAATGGCGTGCTTCTCAATTAGAAATATCGAAGGGTATACCTGCAGGGACCACATTACTACCTTCTCATCTACGTCAACTTTTATTCAATTTAAATGTCTATTTATTTGAAATTATATGATGATATCGTGAGAGGAAAATGTTGAACATATTTACTGTATTATAGTTGTCCTGAAAAACCATTTCAAACAGGAGTAACATGATATATCATGCCATTTGAAGAGAGCAGGTGGGTTGTTTCCACCACCTTTATGACCCAAGAAGAAGGAAATTATATAATTAACTGAAACGAAAATTGACCTGTCCTGATAAATTCCATTTCTCTTGCGTCATTCTGAATTTAGTACATTCAAAGTCACCACTCTGTACATATAATGTCATATGTGGTATTCTTCCGAGGTGTCCTTTAATACAGCACTCAACTTAAGGGGTTTATTCCTAGATCTATTTCAGAAATCAATAAATAATGTAATCAAAGAAATGTTTTTGTATGCAGGGTATCCAGCATGAAATTTCTCAAAAGAAAAACCCTGAATTGTACATTTTTTAGCCAGTATCATAAGAAATGTGGGGCACTAGAGGAGCTTTTGACTTTATCGCAAGCAAGAGCATCGAGATCAACGAAACAATGAACATTCTAATGTTATGTTTCTGTACGTGTTTTATCATAAAAAGAGAAAAAAGTCGATGAATGTTGTTAACACGAAAACGTGTGCGTAATTTAGCAATAATCCTCATGAAATTTTCAAAGGATATGTTTAATCGAATTTGTAGCTCTTCTATTGAAAATAGAATAGGGTGGTAAAATATAGGACTCTAGTGTTATTGTTTGTTAGAAAATCGACGATTTGTATGGGAGTTAAATCCAAATTCTACAAATGTTGTCAGAATATGATTTTGATGAAAAATAATATTCTAAAAATTTCATTCCGATAGGTGGCAGATTGTTAAAAAATTGTGTGGGGGCTATATTCAAATCGAAACCAAACTTAATGAAATTTTGTTAAAATTTGTATTTCGATGAAAAAAATTCTGATCTAACTTTGATGAGTGATTTATAATGGGTAGATCTAGTACTTTTTGGGGAAAATTGTCCTAATTTGCAAATTCCTTCTTGTAGAATGCTACAAGTAGGGTAGCGTGGTATTCTACAATCTTTCTTTCGAACAAGTTTCCTACACCACTGACTTTTTTTCAAATTTAATTCATTTTCAATTTACACATAATTTTTTTCTCAAGAAAAATTTATTTTGTGTTTTTTGTACGACTCGGGAATTATTCGAAGTAAAATGCAGAAACAGTATTGAAGTCGCATAAAAATTTTCTGTTTTCGAAAGTAATTTTATAACAACTCAACCTAGTCTATCAATATTCAGTACATATTTTGAGCCATCAAGAGGCTGCCTTCCTGGGGAAGTCGATCATGAACCTAAACAAAGCCTATGAAATATTCGATGGTATTATTCAGTTAATAAATGATAGCATATTTAACATGAAGTCAATGAAATCGCAAAAAGAAAAACTATTGGTATCAAAACTTCCTCCAAGCATGAAGTGGAGGTATATAAAAAGAAAATTGAAGCACAGCTATCTGATGACTTCTTTAGAACATACAGTGGAATACTTAGAAGAGTTGTTAGACAGGCCAAGAAGATGTACAATGAAGAGTGCATATTACGATAAAAAAATAAAAATTGTGCAACATGGAACTTGATAAGGATGCACAGCAATGGTTTCAGAAGTGGGTCTCTACTTTGGAGGAACTGAGAGAAGGAGAGCAGGGTTATCAGGAAGTATTGAATGATATTAATACATTTTTTGTGAATCAGTGCTCCGTGTCGTCCAGCAATATTGGTTATTCGTGAGAACAAATTTGTGGTCTGGGACAAACCGTTTCTAATTCGTGTAGCAGCCGTGTGCTCTTGTCAATGGATTTTGGAGAGGTCATCAATCTAATCAGCTCTTTGAAGAACACAAAATCTGTGAGACTGGATGAAATTATTAAGATGGTTGCAGATGAGATCTCGCCTGTTCTGGCATATCTGTCTCACTTTTGACAGTGGTGTATATCCTGATAAACTTAAGATGGCCAAGGTGAGAGCAGTGTACAGGAAGGGGAGCAAACATCTTACGGGGAATTACAGACCTATATCTATACTCAGTTACATTGACAAGATATTCGAAAGAGCTATTTTCAACAGAATTGTTGATTTTTTGAAACTTGCCGAGTACTTTCAGAATACCAAAATGGCTTCAGAAAGGGTGGGATTACAACAAGAGTTATATATCAGGCGATAACAAAGATTCTATCCTACTTAAACAGTGGTAAAATAACAGCACTGATGTGTATCGATCTCAGAAAAGACAACTTGGTTCAGAATATGTATGCGGTTGGAATTAGAGGCAGACCTTTGGATCTTCTTCGGTCTTATTTATCAGGAAGATCTCAATGTGTTGCTGAAAAAAAGCTTACAACTGGGAAGACACTGCAGTCAACGATGTTGTCTATTGATAGGGGGTGCCGCATGGGTCTGTTTCGAGTCCCCTCCATTATCTAATTTATACCAATGACTTACCTCGTCCAATTTGTAGACGACACTTCTCTGGTGCTCGCCGATCCGGTTTCTGTGGATTCGGTAGTGGACGATGTGCTTGTGGATCTTGATGCCTGGTTTTCTCAAAATGAGTTGAAAATGAACAGTCGAAAGACCAAATTGTCAGGATTGCATACAGAAAAAACACATACCCATATCTCATGGATATAAGACTGCCATGGTTTCATCTAATAGCCTTAAGTTCCTGGGTGTTTCGGTTGACTATCGACTAGATTGAGGTGATCGTGTAGACCAACTTGCAGATGATATGGCCAGATATGTGTATGCACTAAGAACACTGTCCGAACTTGTGAATGTCTCCACAGCATTTACCACATACAATGCATATATTGAAAGGAGACTCAGAAACATGATAGTTATATGGGGAAATTTATAGGATATCTTGAGGTTCCTTTGCTGCAGAAAAGATGTATTCGTGGGATTCTTAAGCTGAGAAAAACACAATCATGCAGGGATCACTTTGTGGAAAGATCAGTGGGAACTGTTGTGAGTCTATATGTTCATGAAGCAATTATGTTTATAGTTAATAATGGAGACCTGTTTGTGGACACTAAGCGTGAACATGAGCATAACACGAGAGCTAAGAACGATATGAGGCTACCCAGATTTAAGCATACTTACCTTCAGAACAACTCAGTTTATGCTTTGGTGAAAATTTATAATCACATTCCACAGGAGGCACGGGGGTAGATACAAAATAAATTGAGAAGGGGATTAAATACTTACCTCAGGGGGATACCTTACTACACTCTCCAGGAGTATTTTGAGGACAATATTTGTCACAGCTGATTTCGTCTCCTATTGTTAGGTCTTTATTCTGTTCAAACTATTTGTTTCTATGTATTTTATGTTTATGATGGCGAGTTCTACAACAATTTATGTTCATATGGTACAAATTAATGGATTGATTGATTGATGCGTGCTGTGTTTTAGGCAGAACGCACTGTCAAATGAGACAAGTTAGTTTAAAACTGTGATTAAACTGTGAGCATATTCGCGCATTGATTTTCTACAATTTTCGAAGACAATTATCTCAAAAAGATTGTCTCAGTGAGTTGTTTTTCGGCATTGTAGCACCACATCAGTCAACAGTTCCCCGTTGGTATGGAAAATTCAAAAGGTTTGGCTTATTGACGATTTAAGGGCACCAAATACAGTGGCCTCTCAAGAGAAAGTCGATGCTATGAGTAAGATTATACAGATTACATATATACATCATTGTGGATTTCAAAGACCTCAATGCAAAAAATTCTGCATGAAGAATTGCTTGTGAAAATATTAGTGTCCTATTGGACACCGCATCTGTTGACCGAAAAACAGAAAACTGCAAATGTGGTTTGGTGAATTCTGTAAATTTCAAGTTTTGGAAAGTCTAAAATCGCTCAAAAATTGTCAGTGTGATGAATTGGATTCAACTATACGAGTCAGAAAATAAGCGTTTTGGTGCTCTGATGGGGGGAAATATCGGCAGAAGTCATTCGTGACCGTGTCTCCAAAAAGATGGTTCAACGGTTGTTTAAAAAACAGGTCATGCAGCAACTACTTTATAAGAAGATCAAAGAACAGTAGATTGATACTCTTTGTTTACCGCAAGCCGTTAATAAGCATCGAAAAACCAACCCCGAACGGTGAATCATCCATCACAAAGACAATGCAAGTTTGCACATAGTCCGTAAAACAATTGCAAGCAAACATCGAATTGTTATATCATCCTGCGAACAGTCCGGATCTAAGACCCAATGATTTTTACTTTTCCCAAAATCAAGAACGGACGGTCAAAGGTTTCAGTCTTCAGAAGAAGCTGTTGATACCTACCTAAAGACCATTTTGGATGTAGCAGTGAACGATTAGAGTAACTTCTTCCAGAATTGATACGCACGAATGTAGAAGTGTATTAATCGTCGCGGAGGATACTCACAATAAAGTCAGTACAAGCTCTCATTCCAACTCTATATGTAAAATAATAAAAAACAAACAAGTATTGTGTTTTAAGGAATTTTACTTAATAATTGCGATGCGTAACGCGTTTCACTACACCGTAGCTTCTTCAGACGAATATACAGAAAATAAATGAGAATATAAATATAAATGTTCTCGAGTAATTACTTATTGGGTTGATTCTACTTAAGTGGTTGTTTATGACAGGTATATGCAATAAAATTAAGGAATAGATTGCTCCCCGAAGAGATTCAATAGAGGTGAAGGGCTTAAATCGACTTGTTCATTGATGAGTCTACCTGAGTGTTTGTATTTATTATTTATTTCTAAAGTTTCCCAAAGATCTACCTTCCAATATTTATTATATGTATGGAAAATTTCAAACTGTGGGTCGAAAGAGTGATTATTTTCTAAGAGATGATTCGCGTAATTTGAATCTGATTTTTATTTGAAAAACTGCGTTTATGTTTCGATATTCTAATACTAAAATTTCTATGTGTTCTACCAATGTAGAAATTATCACAGTCATTGCAATTCAATCTATAAACACCTGATTTATGGTTTTTACCTGATTTGGTTTTATTATTTTTATATATTTGCCTAAATTATTATTAGTTTGGAAAGCTATGTTGAAATTATTGCTACTCAAGAATGATTTCAGTTTCTCACTTGTAATGCCAACGTAGGTTAAGGTGTTGAATTTTGTTTCAACTTATCGACAGGGTAAACTTCATTTAATGCGATTCTACTTTGTTTTTATTTAAAATATTATTTATTAGTTTGGGATTGTAACCATTATTTTTGGCTATTTGTTTAATCAAATTTAATTCTTTGTTGAAATTTTCTGGCGATAACGGGATGTTAATCAATCTATGAATAAAACTATTGAATGCTGACATTTTATGTTGATATGGATGACACGACGAGTTATGTATTATAATATCTGTATGTGACGGCTTATGGTAAATTGCGAAGACATGTTTTCCATTTTCATTCGAAATTGTTACGTCTAGGAAATTTATCGAATTATTGCTTTCTATTTCGGTTGTGAATCCAATTTTTGGATGTAATGAATTTATATGATTTTCGAACATTTTTAACTGTCTATCTGTTCCTGTGAAGCAAATAATGATATCGTCTACATAGCGATACCAGTATAAACAATATTTACTGAGTGGATGATTATGAATTAATTTCTCTAAATTATTCATGAATATTTCTGATAACAAAGGACTTAACGGATTTCCATAATCAAGCCGTCTTCAATAGTATAATATTTGTTATTGAAATGGAAATAATTTTGATCTAAACAAATTTGTAATAATGAAATGATATAATGATAGTATTGACATGATTCTTTTCTAATAATTCTTCAACTAAGTAATACGTATCTTTCGGAGGAATGTTGGGAAATAGATTCGTAACATCGAAAGGAATGAGTTTGGAATTAGGTGGTATAATGGTATCTTTGATATTGGCAATTAGTTCGTATGAATTTTTGACCGAAAATTTAGATTTAAAATTGCAATGTTTTATTAGCAAGTCGTTGAGGAATTTTGAAAGTTTGAAAGAAGGTGCCGTTACATAAGAAACAATAGGTCTAATAGGGTAATTAGGTTTATGAAGTTTTATCAACGAATATAATTCGGGGGATTGTGGATTAGAGTTAATGAAATTATATTTTTCGTGGTCTGTAATTAATGATTTTGCTGTCGAAATTATGTTTTTAACCACTTTCTGAAATTTTGCGGTAGGATCCTTAGTTGATGTTATAAAGTTTCCGGCTGTTAAGAATTCTTCAGTTTTAGCAATATAATCGGTTTTACTAATCGCGATGACGGTGTTACCTTTATCTGCTTTAGTGAATACTAAATCGTTCTTGGTACTTTTTTCACGAATTGTTTTTATTATCTTATAATCGGAATTGCAATGAGGTGATAATTTCGAAAAGTCTTCTTTGATGATTTTTGCTGCTTGATGTTTGGCTAAAATATTATCTTTGGAGTTTTTGAGAATGATTTCGGAGTCTATGCCTAACTGTTCAAAATTAGTTTAATTATGTTTTGGATGTAAATTATGTTTGAATCCTTTTTCTAATAGATCTTTCTGTGGTTGTGTAAAATCAGTATCAGTTAAATTAGTGAATCTGTCAAAAAATGTATGGTCTGAAAATTTATCAGTTGAAGGTTTGGGTGGAGAAGTTTTGAATTTAAGTGAATTCAACTTTTTCTGTTGTTGTTGAAACTTTTTATGAATTGAAATTTTGACATCTATATGTAAAACTTGAAAGACATCCCTCGAATAATTAAGGGCTCCGAGTTTTTGATGAAGCGGTTTGTTTTGGAAGCACACCGTTTTTAATTTTTAGCTAGAATACTAATTTTTCAAATAAAATTGTGTAATACAGGGATCCAAATATAGAAGAGTATTATATGCTATTCCATCACTAGATATATAAATTTTATTTTTTTCGAAAGCGAATCCTATCTATAAAATTATTGATATCAAAATGATAAAGAACTCAAGTCTTCTAAAATTCTATATATTTCTTATCCCGTAGTGATTAGAAAAATTTACCGAAATACATTGAATGATTATGTTTCGGGGACATATTTTGAAGTATATTTGAGGTTTTAGAGTGCAACCTTCTAAGAGGGGAGGGGGCTTCAACCCTTCGAATTTGAATAAGGCAAAGGCATCAAGCGATACCTCATTTGAAAGCCCTTCGAAACCTCTTTACAAAGGTGTGTGAGAAGAGTAATTTTGACGAAAAGCTTCTTTTATTTCAAACGAGCCATCTTGAATAACGTGGCTGTATCAAAATTATTATTGAAGAGAAAACAAATTAATTTTCTAGTTTTGAACGGAAATCTATATAATATATTATATGTATTCGAATTGTGGAGGCCGTTACTTGATGTAGATCCATGATATAAATGAGATGAAAAACACAAGGTTCAACTTTAATCTACACTTTATTTGAAAAAATTCGAGGACGTTTCGCTGACACGCTGCCATTTTTTGATAGATTCGTTAACCTTTCTAATACTAATTTCTCAACTGATGAAATAAATCTCTTGGAGAAAGGTTTCAAACACAATATTGAATCAAACAAGATAAAATCTGATTTAGAGGAACTTGGCATAGATACTGAAATTTCTCTGAAAAATATTCCTAATAACACTCACCTTAAATATTTAGCATCTAACATTATAAAAATGAATCATTAGCTGACTTTAAACCGAGTAAAGAACAAAATATTTTGAAGGCCATCAAACAAAAATCTCAACTAAATGAAGTTATTTTTACAAAAGCAGATAAGGGTAATACTGTTATTGCGTTAAATAAAAATGACTACCTATTTAAAACTCTAAATTTCATTTCGTCCGGAAACTATACAATTTTAAACAAAGATCCAACTATTACATTCCAGAAAAATATTAAAATTGCAATAAATGACGCAAAATCTTTAATTAAAGCAATAGATAAATACAAATTAATTTTACCAAACCCTCAACCACCTCAACTGTATTCACTCATTAAATTGCATGAAGTAAATAACCCCGTTAGACCAGTCGTATCTTACGTTACAGCCCCAGCCGTGAAATTGTCGCACTACCTTATAGATATAATTAAAAATTATTGTTCATTCAAATCAAAATTTTCTATAAAAAATTCTTTCGAATTGATAAATAACATAAAAAACGTTAACCTACCACCTAACGCAAAACTTATTTCGTTTGATGTTGAGAATTTATACCCAAGTGTTCCTCCAGGTGATGTCAAAATATTAATCGAAGACATGTTGAATTCGAATCATGTTAACCACATAATTAAATCAGAAATATTGAATCTGTTGGACGTTTGCATAAAACAAAATTATTTTTCTTTCAACAACATCTATTACAGTAGTGAAAATGGTTTGATCATGGGAAATCCTTTGAGTCCACTTTTAGCAGAGATTTTTATGAATAATATTGAACAGAAAATTCATACACATCCACTCATTTCCAAATTTCTTTATTGGTATAGATATGTTGACGACATCTCAGTATGTTTCATTGGAACTACTCGTCAATTAGACTTATTTCTTAATTTCATTAATTCCATCCATTTGAATATTAAATTCACGATAGAAATTGAACAGAACGATTCCATTAATTTTTGGACTTGAAAATCACTAAACGAAATAATAATCATGTTTTTCGGTCTTTCGTAAACCAACACATACTAATACAATTATACATAACTACTCATTACATCCAATTCAACACAAAGTTGCAGCCTTAAACAGCATGGTACATCGGTTACTCAATTTACCTTTATCAGTAGATGATTATAATAAAGAGTTAAACATCATCAAACAGATAGCCATTAATAATTCATATAATCCGGATATGATAGATCTAATCATTCGTAAAAACTGTATCAGAAAGCAATAAATGAAATATATCCTATTCATAAAGACTATAAAATATTCAACAGTTCAACATTCTGCGGTTCTGCAAGTACAAATATTAAATCCTTTCTCGTCAAACAAAATCTTAATATAACTTTCAAAACTTCTAATAACTTAGGTAAACATATTAAAATAATAAATCTCGTGTTGAAAAATCAAGTAAATCAGGAATCTATAAACTCAATTGCGGTTCTTGTGATAAAATTTATATCGGTAGGACCTATAGGAGTTTTGGCATAAGAACATCTGAACATAAACGTAGCTTCGATAAAAATAAATCTGATTCAAATTATACAAACCACTTAATAAAAGAAAATCATTCATTCAATAAAAACTTTGACATATTACATATAAAATCAATAAGTTTAATATTAAATCTCCTAGAAGCATTAGAAATAAATAGATACAAACATTGGGACAAGCTTTTGAATGAGCAGGTAGATGTGAATTATTCACCCCTACTTAACTTGTTTAATTGGTTTTTAATTACCTTTCATACTAACTGTACAATGGCTCGGTGTGGGTTTTTCCTGTTATTCATCCAACTTGTTCTACGATTTGTTTATAATACTCTTCATTCTGTTTGTCATTCTTGATAAAGCTGCTGTGTCAGCGGAACGTTGTCGAATTTTTTCAAATAAAGTGTAGATTAAAGTTAAACCTTGTGTTTTGCGTGCCGTCTTCTTTAAGAAGGTTGGCTATCATCATGGCGGTTTTTATCTTTGAAGTTGCTGATCTGAACCAATCAACACGGACACTGTCTTAGGTTGTTCAACCAGGAGATGCTTCTTCCCATATTTCTTTTACCCTGTATTTTTCCCTGTATAATAGTTTGAAACAGTGTAGATCTTTCCCCTCTCATCACGTGACCCAGATATTGCAACTTTCTGATTTGAATTGTGTTGATTATTTCTTTCTCCTTTTCCATTCTTCTCAATACCTCCTTGTTTGTTGTTCTGCTCACCCAGTTTATTCTGAGGATTCTTCGATATGCCCACATCTCAAATGCTTCCAACCGGTCAGTGTCGCACTTCTTAAGTGTCCAGGCTTCCATTCCATATAATAGTACTGGAAATACTTAGCATTTAATCATTCTGATTTTAAGATGTAGACTAAGATTCTATTAATATATAATATATATAAGATCATTATATTAAACACTGTTCTAGCCTTTCCGATTCTTGATCTTATTGATCATTATTGTCATTTACAATTGTTCCCAAGTACTTGTATTTGCAGACTTTCTCCACTGGCTCCCCTTTGATCCATATTGTTTCTCACAGTTGTTGGTGTTTTGTGATTGTCATAAATTTAGTCTTTTTGGTGTTAAGTGTGAGCCCCCTTTCGTCACGGATCTGTACTACTAGATCTATTAGCCTTCGTGGTTCTTCCAGGGTTTCTGCTATTAGTACTGTGTCATCCGCGTATCTAATGTTGTTTATAACCTTCCCATTAACTTTCACTCCCGTTGTTTTTTGATTTTGCAGTGCTTCTTGTACTATATCTTCTGAATACAAATTGAAGAGTAATGGTGAAAGCACGCATCCTTGTCTTACTCCACGTTTTATTTTTATCTCTTCTGAAAGTTCATTTTGCACAGAAACTTTGGCAGTCTGGTTAAAATAGAGATATGTTATTATTCTGATATCATTCCTGTCAATGTTTTTATCCCTCATGAGTTTTATGAGATGATTTTGGCAGACTTTGTCGAAAGCTTTGTTATAATCGAGGAAGGCTACATATATTGGCTGATTGACGTTCATGAGTCTTTGAGGCAACACATTGAAAGCAAACAACGCCTTCCTGGTACCCATTGCATTTCTGAAACGAAATTGTGTTTCGCTAATATCTTGCTCAATCTTTCTAAAGATTCTTCGATGTATAATTTTGAGGAATATCTTAAGGGTATGGCTCATTAGGCTGATCGTACGGTGATCCTTGCATTTCTTAGCGTTCGATTTTTTTGGCAGTGTAATAAATGTTGATTGGAGCCATTCTCTAGGGATGATTCCAGTGTTATATACAGTGTTGTACAGATCTACCAGTACTCCAATTTGATCTCCTGCAACTAATTTGATTATTTCGGTTGGTGTTTCATCAGGTCTTGGAGGTTTATTGTTTTTAGCTGTTGTAACGGCATTCATAACTTCTTCTTTTGTTATAATTGGGCCCTATTCCTTATCTGTGTACCATCTATTGTTTCCTGTTGTCTCTCATCTTCGAACAATTCTTCAATGTAGTTTTTCCATCTTTCTAGTTTCCCTTTGGTGTCTGGAATTATCTCACCGTTTTTATCTAGTAGAATATTGCTTTTGTTTGTTGTTTTAATGCCGGCTAGTTCTTCAATCTTTTTATGGAGATTGAAGTCATGATATATTGCTTGGAGTTCTTCTATTTCTACGCATTTTCCTTCGTACCATTTTCTTTGGCTTATTTTCTTGATAATTTCTTTCTGTATGGTCTTGTATGCACTTTCGTCTTTATTCTTATATGACCTTCTGATTTCCATTAACTGTAATATGTCATCAGTCATCCATAATTTTTTCTTGTTTGTATCCTTGATTGTTGCTTATAGGTCTGTTGTTGGGGCCATAATTGTAGTTTTAAGAGTTTCCCATTTTATGTCTCCATGGAAGCTCGGGGTTAAGCCAATTTTGCTTAGTTCTTTATTTATTTTTTCTGTAAGTTGTTGTTTAACCATTGGGGTTTTCAGATGTGAAACTGGGAGCTGCTTTTTGTTATCTATGGCTGCTTGTTTCTTGAGACGGATTTCCATTTTAACTATTACTGGATTGTGGTCTGACCCGATGTCCGTACCCGGGTAGTTTTTGGCCGATTTGATGGTATTCCGATATCTCTTCTTTATCAACACATAGTCTATTTGATTTCTTCTAATCTTGTTGTCTTTATCAGCTGGCGATTTCCATGTATATAATCTTCTTTCATGCAGCGTGTAAAAGGTGTTTGTGATTGCCATATCATGTTCTTGGCAGAACTGTGTCAATCTATCTCCTCTTTCGTTCCTCATTCCCAGTCCAAAATCCCCAATAATATCATCCATTTTACCTTTCTCTATCTTTAGCAGATCAAGGAGGTTGGTATGATGAAGAGTGCAGGAGAGCAGTACTTCAAAGAGAAGAATCGAGATTGAATATGATGAAAAACAACACAAAAGAGAACCAGAAGCTGTATAGGGAAAAGAGAAGAAAAGCAAAAAGTACATGCAGGAGAAAGAAAGGGGAATATATAGAGACTGAAATGGAAAATCCGGAAAACAACTATATGCGAAAACAGACGAGACAATTCTATGAAAATATAAAATATCAGAGGAGGCTCTTTCAGCAAAATAGAATATTATTCTGCAAAGACAAAAACGGGCAGTTGGTAGGAGGAATAGAAGAAAGTTTGAAGAGATGGAGTGGGTATTTCAGAGAGTTGTCAAACGGGGAAAGTGAAGAGACTAGTGAAAATGCGAACGAGGAAAGGCGTTCCTAAATGAAGCGTATGAGGAACCACCAAATAAGGAAGAAATAAGATCAATCATAAAATTGTTCAAAAACAACAAAGCGCCAGGTGAAAATGGCATCACAGCGGAAATGTTGAAGATAGGGGGACAAGAAATGGAGGACAATATATATTTTATAATATCTTAAGTTTAGGAAGCGGAGAAAATGCCAAGTAGGTAGAAGGAAGCTCTAATATGTCCGTTGCACAAGAAGGGGGATACGACCAATTGCGAGAACTATAGAGGGATTGCCTTAATGGACACTATCTACAAGATTATGGCGATATCTATCAAAAATGGACTAAACGAAATAATAGACCCAATGCTAGGACAGTATTAGTGTGGGTTCCGAAAAAATAGATCAGTCATGGATCAGATTTTTGTGTTGAAGCAAATTATAGATAATACTATTAATCAAAACATGATACTCCAAATGCTTTTCATCGATTATAAACAGGCTTATGATAGTATAATAAGAAAAAATATATATGAAGCAATGGATGATCTAGAAATAAAAGGCAAACTAAGGCTGGTGAGAATGACATTGACGGATACCACCTATAAAGTTAAGATGAGCGAACAATTGTCGGAATCATTCTGTGTTAATAAAAACCTGAGACAGGAAGATCCCCTTTCTACTACACTTTTAAATATCGTGATGGATAAAATTATAAAAGAGAGCAGTATAGTTAGCAAAAGTACAATATACAGTCAAAATACACAAGTTTTAGCGTATGCAGACGACATAGTTACTGTGACCAGAACAAGAGAACATCTGGTGAATGAATTCAGGAAGTTAGAAACCGCTGCAAGAAGAAAAGGTTCAATGATAAATGAAAATAAAACCAGGTATATGATAGTAGGACAACAAGAAAATGAAAGGCACTCAAATCTGCAGATAATTAGTGAAGATAGGACATACTGCTTTGAAAAGGTAGAACAGTTCAACTATTTAGGTGTAACATTGACGAGAACTGGGGAGGAGAAAGTAGAAATACAGGAGAGGATAGCTAAAGGAAAAAAATGCTTAAGAGGATTATACAGAGTGCTCAGGTCCGAAAATATGTCGAAAAACGCGAAGAAGAAAATTCATCAGAAGATCATCAGGCCTGTGGTAACATACGGTTGCGAACTGTGGAAGTTGAATCAGAGGGAAAAATATACATTTCGAGAGAAGAGTACTCAGAAGAATATATGGTGGAAAAAAGGTAGAAAATCGTTGGGAAAGGAGAACGAACGCCGAGCTTCAAGAATTGTATGGACAACCCTCAATAACAAATGTGGTTAGAGCACAAAGAATGAGATAGCTTGGCCATGTTTTCCGACTGGGAGACGATAGAACAACAAGACAAGTTTTGACAAGGGGAATAACGGGAAGAAGAGGCAGGGGAAGACCACGCACAGAATGGATCAATATGGTGGAGAAAGATATTGAAGAGCTAGGAGTGAAGGACTGGAAGGGAGCAGTTATGAAAAAATTAAATGGAGAAGAACGTGTAATGAAGCCATGGGCCTACTTGGCCTGTACAGCTGTTTATATATAATATATCTTTGCATTAAAGTCTCCTATAATGATTGTAATATCTCTGTTTTTCGTATTATTTAGAGCTTGTCGGCGTCATCATAAAATTGATCAATTTCTTCTTCGACTTTATCAGCCGTGGGATCATATACTTGAATTATGTTGAGTGTTCTTTGCGCTGTTTTTATTCTTATCATAATTATTCTATCTGATATGGGTGTGAAGCTGGTTACTTAATGTTTGAGATTTTTGTGTACCACTATTGCTACTCCATTTCTATGTTGCTGTTCGTTGTTACCTGAATAGTATATTTTTGATTGTTCAAATAGCATTTCACCCTGGCCTGGCCATCTGGTTTCGCTCAGTCCCATTAGGCTAACTTCAAGTCGTGGCATTTCTTGGAGCACATTGTAAATTTTTCCTCCTTCATACAAGGATCTAACTTTCCTCGTACCGATACTCATTCCTTTCTTCTTTCTCTTACAAACTATATTGATCTAAAGGAAGCTTTTATTGTTTCCTTTGTAATTTTTCTTATATAATAACAAAAATTCTCTCAGACTATCTATAAATAAAAAAAAGTTGTTTTGACTTGATTGTTTGTTTTCAAAAACAAGGTTGATGTGAAAATTCGTTTGATCGTTCATTTGATCCATTGTAAATCAATCAATACTACTTTGCTGATGTGGTGTACACTTGTGCAAGAACTTTGAGCTGGTAAGCCTTGATTACCAAATCAAAAGATTAATATCAAAATTTATTCAGATGGGTTAAGTTATGGATAAAAAAGGCTTGCATTGACATTGTGAATGATGAAGCAGCAGCTGTGGCGCTATTGGAATATGTCCAATTTATACCAAACACGTAAAGTGTACAAAAAATTTCTGGAGCTTGCAGTGTTAGCCAATCTAACGTTTTTAATATTTTACTAATCACTGCTATTTATAAAATATACAGAGATGGAAAACCCTGTCTTTTTTGCTATATTTTCAAGTTTCAGTAGGATATAACAACATTTCTTCAAGCTTTGTTGAAAACATTACTATATATTGAGTATTCATCTAACATTAAAGAGAGAAAGATATGGATCACATGATAAAAGAAATGCATTATTTTCATCTTGCAATCTCTTTTGAAATATCCTTTTTCATGAAAAACTAGTGTGTTATGCAACAGTATGTGTAGCCTCATTTTACAAACATACTATCTCTTTCGACTCTACTTTGATTTTGTTCAATTCATACAATATGGTTCTCAATAATTTAAATGAAGTGTTCAAGGGAACTGAATTAGTAGGAGGTAGAGGATCCTTTCGTTTGTCGAAGACATGATTATAATTTGGGATTTCTGTAAGTCTTTAAATGTTGTGAATGTATAAATGCATTTCAGAATGTTTAGTGTGCATTCCAGGAATATGGAATGAATATTCTTACTTAATAAAAAAATAATATATTGCTTTCTCCTAACAAAAACTAATGTTCTTTATTTGGTTGATTTGTTCTTCATCCAAATTCCTAATGGTTCCGCTTAATCTACACTGACCGGCACAGAATCCGGCCACCCAGAAAGAGTTTTTTTCCAAATATGTATAGCATGCCTGGCAAATTTCGTCAAAGATGAAAATTTTTCCAGAAGAGAAAATTCTTTGAACATTCTGCGGTTTCATTCAGTATGCTGGTATGAATTTATACAAAATATCGTAAATATTTTCAATTTTATGGTCACAATAATGAAGTCCATTTATAATAGGTTCAAACGAAAGTTTTTTATTACTCACGATCAAGAAAATACCACAAATAATTACAAAAATAAGAAATAAAAATCAATAACAAATCTTAAATACTCAGAAGTAATTGCATTATCCAAAATGCAAAAGTGTAACGTCCTGAGACACTTCTGCGTGCATTTCGAATTTAAATATTGGTCACTGAAGTTGAAGAAGTTTAGTTTCAACTCTTTTATATCATTATCGGTTTGTCCATATGATGAATCCTTGAAGAGAAAAAAATCTCACAGGGTTAAATCTGGTGAACGAGTGGTCATTTTGTTCCCATATAGTTATTGCCGAAAAACTGGTTTGAAAGTTCTGAGATATTTCTTGTCTGGTGTAGGTGTAGGGCATTGTTATGCAGAAATTATACTACCCTTCGTTGAGCTGAGGAAATAAAAAAAAAAATCTTTGACTATTGAATGTTTTAGTTTATCAAAGGCCATATTATATAGCCATTTATCTCAGGCCTTATTAGTAAATTTTTCTAAATTGAACCAAGATCTTATGAATGTCGATTGATTGGAAAGCCTGGTGAATTTAGGGGACCCCACTGAGATGAGGGATCAGTTTATACGTAATATACTTTCAAGTATAGGCACACCAGGGTGAAATATCCGGTCTGACTTAATTGCTGAAAAGGATCGATGTGAAGATGTTTACGGGGCTGAGGAGATTCTTACTGATAGTTTTTTGAGGTGTTTTCTAGGGTTCCTTTGTCTCTGGAATAAGTGCATTTCTCTTCTGAGTTGGTTATCAATTGGTACATTAAACTTAAGAATAATTCTTTACTCTGCCTCGATCAAATTTCTCCCCTATTACTTTAAAATTGTGCAACGAGTTTCGCCTCTCCCTTGTAGATAAATATGTCCATCTCTTTTCGTGTAAGTATTCTGCCGTTTATTCGGCTTCAGTAATTACCACAAAATGAGTCGTTCTGCAAACAAGAAAGAATAATCCCCGATACTCCTACCATTTCGACGGCGTTTCTTGAAGATGGTTAGATATCACAATGATCTTGGACTGAAAAGCAGGTTAGAACATATACATAACATTGTCGAAAAAGTCGATAGAAGAGTGTTCCTACTAGGCAAAGCCTTTTCGGGGGTGACATTTGCAAACTTGATTAGATTATACTTACGTTGGTTCCATATTTGAATATTTTGACACAGTGATAGTACCTAAGCTTGTGCGCGATAGGAATTTACTCTCAATACAGCTATGCTCCTCACTTCCGAGCAATGCCGACTCCGTTGTTTAATTTTTATATTTCAAGTGTTGGGGAATAATTGCGGGCACTTAAACGACAGGGTTCTTGTTGATGTTGATCATCGGCTACGTGTCCATCACTTAAAGTTGAGAAGAGAACTGTTTGTCTCAACAAGTAGAAAGAATTTTTTCTACAAAAGGCTGTTTTCGGAATGGTATGATTTTCCTAGGGAAGCGGTTGATACTGTTTCGGTTGCTGCCTTAAAAAATGGATTAGATACACACAGGGCCGCCGTGAGGACTACTGGTGCTTGTGTGCAAAAAGGATTTTTGCGCCCCTTAAGGCATTTTGGATCATGTTTTTTTATTTTTTTTTCGAAGGTAGGAGGTGGGTAGGTAGGTGCTTGAAATAAAGCAAAAAACTGAATTTTAGAAGTCATATTTATTTGTAGACTAAAATATCAAAATAAAACAAACAGCACAAAATCATAACAAAATAAATTCTTGTTCACACCCATTTTAAAACCTTTATTTAAGTATTGGGATACAGACACGTTGACCCGTTGTTTATAAATACTAGAAAATAACCTTAAACTAAAAATCACGTTTTTTTAGGAACAAATAACAGAAATATTGCCTAATCTCTAGTGTTTGACGTTAAAAACTTATAATTTGCAGAGTGTTTTTACGTGTTTCGGCACAGGCCATCATCAGAAAACATTCATCTCTACACAATTATTATCTTACACATTCTGTTTGTTTCTGTATTAAGTTTTTAACCTCAAACACTTTCCGTTCACTTAACCCCGAATTCCCAGTAAAAATTTGTTTATTGTTGAAGAAAGGGTTAGCAAATAAAAATCGACTTAATCACTATATATATATATATATATATATATATATATATATATATATATATATATATATATATATATATATATATATATATATATATATAGTACTACTTTCTACTTATACTGAGATATGTTAAAATTCAAAATTGAAATGTATGTGTATGATACACATACTTTTTATTTCCGCTAAAGCTTTCTTCACTTATCCAAAATGTAACTTATCTCTTTGTCAATAACTCTCAATTCCCTTGTTTTTCTTTTTCATATTAATTCAATATTATCCATTCATTCTATTGCAAGAGGTCTTTTGGAGTTACCCTAGCTATTATCTATATGCTGATAATAATAATTATAATAAAGTTTCCAACGAAGATTTTCGTCAAAACACAGTGAATGCCCACCACACATTAAAACTGCATCAACCTTGGTGTTGAACACTCATTTCCCAATGATGATTGGACTTTAAAAACTGAGATCTTATGAGATTGAAACTTATTTTTTCTGAGGATTCGCGAAACGTTAGATATAGATATCACTCTCTCGACGAAATTGGCTGCATAAAATTGAGGGATTTACATCAATAGCTCCCAAAAGATAGATTGAAACATCTTTATTCTATTTATTGTAACTTTTTTGTCTGAGTGCTTTGCTTCGAAAAAAAATCAGTGTTCATAAGATTACTTTTCAATATTTGAAATATACACTTGCGAAGTTGCCTCCTGTATGGAAAACGAATAGAATAAATTTATGAAGCTGCATCAGAATCATAGCCATTCTGTACGAAGCATTATAACATGTCATCATTATTTAGGAATTAACAATGCGAATTCAATAATTGATTATTTTTGACATTCATTGTTATGAGCATATAATTGAAATTATCTGGGATGTTATGTGCAAATTTGCACCAGCACACTAGATAAAACCATAGAATTCGTTTCTGGAAAAATTCCCAATTTTGAGGAAATTTGTTATATAGGGATATCCAAAGGGGCCGTCGTTAAAAACTTTTTGAGTTCCAATTACAATATCAAACTGAAATTTCATACGCGGCCATACCTAGCGATTTCCAATTGAAGTGAAATATTTTCGAAGTGATACCATTTCCGGTTATACCGGAAGTGGTTAATCACTTTGTTATTTTAAATGGCAATCTACCTTTTTTATTATACATCTAGAACCGACATTTGAGCATGGCATAAAATACCCAAGTTGTTGGCACTTATTTAATTATTTTTGGTTTAAACTCGGTTTTTGAGAAACATTTAAAAAAATTGTAGCTTGTAGATCTTTTGCACTACAGACACAATTTTTGCTTGGGTGGATAGAAGAAGGATCAAGGAATTTTTTAAGCCATCAGATGAAGCGTCAAATTTCAGATGGAATTGTATCAGCATGTACTATACCCATCTCTTATAGTTCCGAAATAATTTGGGAATATATTGAATTTTAATGATTTTGCAAGAACTAACAGAGAATGCTTTGAAATATTTCAATCAAGTAGCTGAACTGGCTACGCTCACCTGACAGGTGCCTAAAATTATTGCACTTGTCACTTCGTTCATTCGAATTTGATATTTCAACAAGAATTGTTGGTAATTTGAAGTGAAAATTTTTGAAAAACACCAGATTGATAATAGAATGGCTGATTATTCAAACGAAGATATGTTTAATCTCTTTTTAATTCATGGCGAATGTCAAAAAGTGGTGGATAGAACTTGCAGGCAATTCAATAACCAATTTCCAACTTTGGCGCCTATGAGTAAAACAAAATTCCGAAGGATTAAAAGTAATTTTCTGCAATTTGAAGGAACAAAATACATAGAAACAGGAAGAAAACCAATTCTCGAGGACGACGACAATCAAATTAATACGCTAGCGTATTTTCTTGCCAATCCACATGTGTTCATTAAGTCAGCATCAATGGATATTGGATTGAGTTATACTTCCATTCAAAGGATCCTTAAGAAACGTAACATGCACCCGTATTCTTTTATCAGACTACAAAAATTGAAACCAACTGACCTTCCCAAGCGGCTAAATTTCTGTCAAAATTTATTAATTCGGCTTCAAGAAGATGAGACAATTCTGCAAAAAATTATATGGTCTGATGAAGCCAATTTCAATGAAAGTGGAATAACCAACAGGAGAAATCGACATTTTTGGACCACAGAAAATCCACATTTCATTGAGGTTATTGATTTCCAAAATAAATTCAGCGTGAACGTTTTTGCAATTTTAATGAATGATTTGTTGGCTTATCACATTTATGAGGAAAATCTTAATGGACAAAGATACCTGGAAATTTTGAGAGGAACATTAGCAAATTTTTCAGATGGATTACCCCTTAACATTCTGAGGGATTGCTATTACCAAATGGATGGTGCACCAGCACATAAAACAGGAGCTGTAGATCGGCAGCTTACAGAAATGTTCGAGAATAGATAGTGGGGTAATCAAGGACCAAATTTATGGCCTCCGCGTTCTCCGGACCTGACGCCCCTTAATTTTTATTTATGGGGCAAAATCAAGAGTGAAGTGTATCTTATTCCTGTAAGAAGTAAAGAAGAGTTACTAGAGCGCATTCATAATGCTTTTCGTAATATTGTTCCTGAGGAAACTAGGAGGGCAACTCATCATGTTCGTATACGAGCTGTCAAATGTATCAAGCAAAATGGGGCCCATATTGAACATTTATTCCGATCGTAAATTAGATTTCTCCTATGATGATTGCTATCAATTATTCGTATTAATGTAATTATCTTCGATGATTGGTTTTCGCTTAGTTCCTACAATTTTTATTCATTAGTTATTGAATTGCCTGCATTTTCTATCCACTACTTTTTGACATTCTAAAATGAATTGAAAAAAGATTAAATATATTTTCGTTTGCATAACAAACAAATGTGTTGTATTTTTGGATATTTTCAATTTGAAATAACGACAATGCTTGTTGAAATATCAAATTCGAATGAACGAAGTGACAAGTACATTGTTTTTAGGCACCTGTCAGGTGAGCGTAGCCAGTTCAGATACTTGATTCAAATATTTCAATGCATTCTCTGTTAGTTCTTGCAAAATCATTAAAATTCAATATATTCCCAAATTATTTCGGAACTATAATAGATGGGTATAGTACATGCTTATACGATTCCATCTGAAATTAGACGCTTCATCTGATGGCGATATGAAAATTGGCACGTGCAATTTGAAAAAAATTGAGTTATTGCTGTTTGAAAAAGGCCAAATTGAAAAAAATCATACAAAACAACGCAGTAAACATATGACATGTGTAGACTGCTTAAAAAATTCCTTGATCCTTCTTCTATCCACCCAAGCAAAAATTGTGTCTGTAGTGCAAAAGATCTACGAGCTACAATTTTTTTAAATGTTCCTCAAAAATCGAGTTTATAGCAAAAATAATTGAACCTGTCAAAAGTGCCAACAACTTGGGTATTTTATGCCATGCTCAAATGTCGGTTCTAGATGTATAATAAAAAAATTAGATTGCTATTTGAAATAATAAACTTCGAAAATATTTCACTCCAATTGGAAATCGCTAGTTATGGCCGAGTATAAAATTTCAGCTCGATATTGTAATTGGAACTCAAAAAGTTTTTAACGGACGGCCCCTTTGGATATCCCTGTATATACAGGTTGTCCGCGTTAAAAGTATTTGGGGAACGGGTTTATCGATCAATTTCGAATTTTTGCTATTTCAAATAGCGTGATGTATTTTATTAAGGGCATACTGTTTCAAGCATCTTTAGCTAAGATCCTACCTAAAATTGAATACCATTCAGCTATGATTTTCTCTATCAAAATTTTCGTAATGATAGTATCCGTCTTCTTTACCAGAAAATATTTACTCAGATTTGGGGAAGATTATAACTTTTTTTCAATTCAACGATAAAGTTATTTTTTAAGACAACGTACTTTCCGATGCTATTTCATGAACAGGGTCCTACAGAAATCACTCGTCAACTTAATAGAATTAAATTTTCAAACAAACATTATTAGGCTGTAGAATTTATAAACAGACTAAGTAATTCTGATGCTAGTTTCTATGCTCCACAATGTTCTGTGTGAGTTTCTATGAATTTCGGCCTCAGCTTGAAGTTTGGAAAATTTTCGAAAATAGTACTAACTAATTTTGTTTGGGTATAGTTGTTCAATAAATGAAATGGCAAATGAACACTCAAACGAGGATATTATGAATTCATTCATCAATCATGGTCAATGTCACCAAATAATAAATTGAGCTTGCAGAACATTCAACGAAAAGTACCCGAATTTACAATTAATTTGCTGAAAATTATAATCAAATTTTGTCACTCATGAAATACAGAAAAAAAACTGAAATAAGTAGCGTTTGTTCACTTCAGACGATAAAGATGTCGTTTTTGCGAAACAAAATTTCTAACATTTATGAAAAATATAATTCGAAAAATACCGTGAACCTAAACAATGTAGTAGAAATTAAATCAAATTAAATGTCAAATCGTCCACCATTGTTTTCAATCCGCGAGCGCACTTCATTAATAGTTGCCTTTTTCACTTGATTGGGAATATTGTGGAACATAGAAACTAGTTTCGGAATTAACTTCAATTGGTCTGTTTCTTTGTTCCACGGCCTATTGATTTAATTTTCCAACGAAATTGCAGATTATTGATAAAATCCCGAATAAAAAGAAAATGAGCCATTTGAAGTATAGATAAACCTAATACCAATTAATTCTAATTCAAAATACGGTTCTAATATACTAAACGAAAATAGGTACCCCTATTTGAAAAAACGTTTTCTCAACAATTTAGTAATATTAAGTTGACAACTGATTCTTGAGTACCCTGTATTTAAAATAGCGTAGGAACGTACTTTGTCTTTAAAAATAACACTAACGTTGAACTAAAAACGATACTCCTACTTAAATATGAGTCAAGGTTTTTGGGCGAAGAAGATGACACTATAATTCCGAAAATTTCGATTAAAAGAAACATAACTCGATAGTGATTGATTTTAGATACGACAAATCTTAGCAGAAGATGCTTGAAAGAGGATTTCCTCTTATAAAAATTAAATTAAAAAAATTAAAAAGTACAACATCCATTTGAAATAGCAAAGTTGTAGTCGATGTCCGGTATAACCGGGAGTGATATTGCTCTGAAAACAATTTCAAATTGTAGGTACTGACCAACAATTTGAAATTGTTTTCAGAGCAATATCACTTCCGGTAATACCGACATCGACTACAACAAATTAATACTGATTAATTTACTTTGATCCTAAAATTGGAAATCGATCCATGAACCTGTTCCCCATATTCCTCCGGGTTTTAGCGCGGATACCCAGTATTTCGGAAAGAGAAAAAATACTCGGTCTGTTTTATCCAAACTCACTTACGGTATACATTTCGAAGAACTCAAGTTTATTTTTAAATTCAAAAACCAATCAACAAAAAAATTCGAATGAGGTCCTGCATTATACACACAACCAAATTTTTATTTTTTTAAATGGAATCACCCGATATTTTGCATATTACCTCAGGGATTTTAAAAATTTCGAAGGTTTATTAGAATTGTTTTTGTTTTTGAGATATTCCAATTGAAAAGAAATGAATTAAGGATTATTTTAAGAAAGAAATGAATAAAAGAAAGTAGACTCTTTCCTCATTGAGTAAAAAAATTGGTTTTTTCTGTATTGCCTCTTCTTGCCCTGATACAAACCTGAATTCGTTTAGGCATGCTTTGAATTAGGTTTTCGACCTCCTCTAGGGTGATCTTCTGGACTCTTATGTGGAGGCTTGGATGAGCTGTTGTGGGGTTATTGGATTATCCTGGCGCGATTTAATTCTCATTTTGAGATTATCTTATAAATGTTCAATAGGATTTAGGTCTGGAGAGCAAGCTGGCCAGTCCAAAATAGCGATTCCCTCTGGTTCAAGATGATGTCGCGCAAGGTTGCTGGTATGAGGAGGAGCATCATCTTGCATAAAAGTGAAGTTCTCACCGTGGGCACCGCCAGAGTCACACTATGGGCTCCAGCACTAGGTCCACGTAATTTCTAGCCGTTACACTCGCAGGAAACGACATCAAATCTGTTTTGCCTCCTAGCATAATGTCACCCCAAAACATCACACTGCCCCCTTGGTATTTCGTATTTATCTTGCTGCTCGGAGTCCAGCTTGGCTTCCACGACCCCTTAAAACCCGAATCCGGCGGTCATCTGATCGAACACCAAATCTGGCCTCATCCGAAGAACGAACATTTCGCCAATTCTCACTACTTCAATTTTGGTGCTCGATACACCAATTATGTCTGCATTTTTTGTTATCTAGTTAGCTTTGGAACTCTTAAGGGCCTTCTGCTGTATAAACCCCATGAACGAAGTTTTTGATGTATTGTTTCCACTGATTCACCGATGGCTGTTGCTTCCAGAAAATACCTTTGGAGTATGGGGTCTTTTCTTGTAATTTGGCTCAAAAAGCGCTATATCCCTCTGTGTTACCCCTTCTTCAACGAGAGCAATTATACGACCCCTTTGCATTTCGGACAATCCAACGTTAGGCATTTTCAATTATGATTATAGGCTTTTTTAAATTTTGAAATTCACACTTTCGAATCTCTGAGTACAATATCCCGAACATGTGATGATAATTCAACATTTTTTTATCAGAATAACTTGAAAACGAAAGAAGATGAAGGGTGTTATTTTTCTCTATTTGCAGTATTTCACCTAAAGGCCGTACTAAAACATCGAAATTAGGACACCTTTACATAATTCAGACTGTTCACGGTTAATGATATATGATGATATATATACGATAATATTTCATCTGAAATTTATTATGATTGGACCAAGATGTGCTCATAGTATATATCTGGAATACACTAATACAAATGTTCACATGAATCCATCATAAAAACAAACTCTATACGAGTATCATATTGATTTTATTATTTCTCTTTTCATAAAAAATATTTCATAGGAAATTCCAACTGTAACTCATCCATTCCATTAAAGTCATGTTCTGTCAGTTTCTACGGTATATATTTTAATAACCCACATAACTGGAATTCTGTTATCTTGCATTTGATGTTGGTCGCAATTCACGGTTTTCTTCATTGTCATTGAATAATCTACTTTATTTCAACATCGAATGAATTTTCTGTGAGACTAATTCTCAAACAGCATATGAAAAAATTATAGTATACAAGTTGGTCGCATTGTTCTGACAGGTATTGCGTCGTTTCAGAGTTCTTTCAGTTTTATTTAGTGTGAAGTATGATAAATACAGATTTCGCTAAAAGCAACATTGCAGTTTGTAATATACATAAATAATACATTGAAAATTTTCCAATGTCTTCCTTCATCAATGATCACTTTCTATTCTATCGAAGATACAGAAAATTACGAATATCGACAATTAACAACAATTAAATTTGTTCTTTAAAATGAAATATAAAATATTCTTCTAACCAGTATTTTCATATCAGGGATATTTTTGAAGAAATTATGGCCAAGCAGTGCGCTTTAATCTGGAAGAGTTTCCTGATCGAATGACTCCTTCACAAAGGAATTTTTCTCTGGAAACGAAACTGGGTACGGGTGAGTTTCCTTCAAAGACAAAACACGTTCATTATCTGGCACCTATCAGAAGTTAGTATTTGGAAATTAATATACTGGCATATGTTGGCATTCACTCTTTTACGCTGTTGTGAAAATTGACAGAAGGTATGGGAATCAGTAAATTCAGTATTGATACAATAATGAATTCTCACAAATATCATTCTTTCAAAGTTCACTTCCCACAAGAAATAAACACCTCAAAAAGTCTAGGAACATTTACCAATATCTTTAAAATATGAATTTGATGATTCGAATTAATAGAAATCTTTCGGTTTTTGTTAGGATGTATTGCATATAATGTATTCTCAAGAAAACAAAATAATATTTGACTTCTCCAAAGCACCTATTATAGAAAAAAATTAAAATTTAAAATTACGAAATTTGGTAAAACAGAAAAAATCCTGAACTGATATTTTCGAAACGATATGGAAGCACTTATATTTTTCAGTACCCAGAAGGTCCACCTCTGTTATTAATGACACTTTGGCATCGTCGCGGCATGCTCAATATTAAATTGTCTATTACATTTTGGCCTAAGTGCTAATCGAAGCTCCTGTTCATGATTGAAGACGTTTCGACACAGAAGATTTCTTTCCAGGGTGTCCCACACATGCTCTATGGGATTCAGATCTGGGGAGCAGGATGGCCAAGGTAGAATATCGATATCATTCTCTTCGAGAACGTTCAAGACAACTCTTGCACGAGGAGGAGGGGCATTATCTTGTTGGAAGAGTGGATTTTGACCCATTGTTTGGAGATACGGTACCACTACAGTTAAAACTATTTCATTTGCGTAAGAATTTATAGTGAAGTCGTTCTATATGAGAACGAGGTCAGTTATTCGACCAAGCCGTACACCTCCCCATAACATCACTCATCCGTCTCCCTCTCTAACAACTTCTGGAGCATGCTGGAGACGGTTTTGCTTTCCAGGTTCCCTCCATATTCGAATTCTTCCCGAATCGGGATAATAACTAAATCTAGATTCATCACGGAAGAGAACTGTGGTCCATCTCTCTTGATCCCAGTTTACGTGTTCTTGGCACCTAGCTAAACGAGCAACGCGATTTCCATGGGTCAATTGTGGAACTCTTAAAGTACGTCTGGAGTGGAGTTGACCTTCGTGCAGTCGATTTCTTACAGTTTGGTCGGAAATTTGTACATTATGAACTCGTGATAGCTCTTGAGCTAATTGAGATGCTGTGGTAGTACGATCTCTTCTGGCTTGTAAAACAAAAAATCGGTCTTGGGCGACTGTAGTAATCCTGAAACGACCTGTATGGCGTTCTTCTACGCTACCTGTTTCATTGAAACGCGACCATAAACGGTTTACGACATTTGGCCTACTTCCCAGAACGCTGGATACTTCCCGTTGTGAGTACCCAGCATGGAGCATGCCAACGGCTCGTAACATCTCTTCTCTAGTCAAATGTCGTCTTTCCATGGTCGAATCACAAAACCTGAATCTTTTATTTGTGCTTACAACAGAAACTTACAAAGTACCAACTAACCGATTTCAAACACTGAATACATGAAATGATTATAAAGCAGCGTCGCATCTACTGCATTTTTAGTTTCTTATAAAAAGAACTGAAATCTGTTGCGGCACTCTACATAATTTGGTGAGAAATTGATGCAGGTGTTCATTTCTTAAAAAAAATCATCTATATTGATCGTTCTGGATACGATATATCGATATTCAGAAGTGTTCCCTAGACTTTTTTGAGGTGTTTACAACCTACTAATTTCATAGAATTCCGTGCTTTTATGAATATAAAATTCAGTGATAATCTTAATATGGGTAATCATATTTTATGAGGCGACGTGACACCGTTTTACAACAGCAATATCATTATTATCCACAAATGTCATTTTTTGTGTGCAGAATATCCCTAGGTAGTTCGGAAATCTTCTCAATTTTGGGGCGTTAATGTGTGGTGTTTTGTATAACAGACCAGATATCGAATCTTTTTTTCTGAAGAAACCTCAACTAAATTTGTTGCGATTCATTCGAAGACATACCCGTCGAGGATCGTTGCCGATTTGGGAACAGATTGATTGGTAACATCAGTTAAGTTGAAAATTATTTTCTAGAGATATATTAAAGAAACGTTACATGCTACGCCTTCATCCTGTTGGGAAAATAAGAAAAACAAGATAGTAGAAGTATGCACTTCATAAAACGGAAGAGGAAGCAACATCACTAAAAGACCTCCTACTTATAACGACGAAAGAAAAACTGAACAAGAAAACCAAGACTCCAATCTGCCCGAAAAAAAACAATAGACGACATGACCCAATAGAGGTAAATGGAAAAGCCAATACAAACTTGAAGGGTAGTACACCAAGAATTAATTGGCACGTAATGAAGTTGCATCCAGATAATACTGAACAGGAAATAATTAAACATCTAGAAAACAAGAGCATTAACCATGTCAATTGTCAGAAATTAATATCAAATAGACTTTATAAATATTCATCGTTCATGATCTCACTCAACTGATGAGGCAACAGTGACGAATCCAGAAAACTGGCCAGAAGCAGCTCTGTTGAAACCTTTTTCAGTGCGCCTAAGCAGCAAGTAAAATAAAACTTAGTGTTCAATCGGTTAGTGGGGACTGATTCGTGCAATTGGAACAATTTTTAAATGGAAAAAACTGCCGATTCGCTGGCATAACCTAACACTGGCAATCCTAAGAAAAATTGATGTCCTGCCCAATGTCTGGCTACAAGTTAGCAGCTGTACTGTAGGATGAACAAGTTAGATAGTGGAGCAGCTATTCACTTGACAACTGAAACTATGAGTAGAGAGAGAAATGACATTGAGATTCTTAGTGTTGAACCACATTTTGAATGTGCTACTGTAAAAACTATACTTTCTTCAAGAGTCCTCATTGTTGCCATTCACAGGCGAACTCAAAGAGACCTGAAGGTGTTTTTCAATAGACTACATTCATTATTTTGTATCATCTCAAGCGATAACATCAGCTATATCATAGGTGGAGATTTCAATGAACAATTAACTGCACAATGACAAAAATAAACTCCTATTTTTTCCTATGATTGAAAGCTTCGGAGCACAAGTTACAATCAATAAACCAACTCGAATAACCAGTAGTAGCAAGACTGCATGTATAAAAAATAAAAAGGCCTGGAGGCGATGGAGGCTAATTCCACGAATGGTAGATATGATATACGAATTCCCTTGTGTGACTTATCATAAATAATGCAGATTTCATATGGTGGAAAAAATTAAAAACCAAAAGTTGTATATTGGCTTTGGACCAAATTCCAACGACAGCTTGCCCTGCAATAACAGAATCATCTACATGCTTCCCAACCGCTACCATACAGGTTATACTAGATACCCTTCATCGACCGAAACCCAGTTTTAAGCTTCCCAAAAAGCTATCAAACTAAGGTTTAAAATGGCAGGAACAAGGAAAGTCCGGGCCTACGAAAAAATTTCTGTAATTAGACAGTCGAACAAATGTCTCTTGCTCTAAACAAGAGGGGCTCAAAGGGTTCTCTTACTTATAAGAAAATATTGGATGGTAACTAGTTTTCTTACTGCTCAATAAATTATGATTTCAAAAACTCGAACTGGCAGATGAACACAACTGCCACTTTTGCAACGAGCCAATGGAAGCAGCCGAAGATTTGCTCTGTGAATATGAAACTGTCGTCAAACAACGTCTGACCTACTTCAACCCATGGTTTGCAGAACCAGAGGATATATGTCGAGTGGCCTTTAGATAAACAACTAGGTTCTATGAAGACCTGATATTTCCCTGGTGAACAGTTCAGGTTGCACAATGGATGTGAAAGTCAAAGTGCATGCGGGGTCGATAAGGATCTATATGCCTTTGACTACAATAATCTAGTCTCAAAATATACCTGTGTACTATGTCTTATATTATTCGTAGTCATCGTCAAGTAAGAAAATAATATTTTGATATCTGTATGTACCAGGTGTTATTTCCTTACTCAGAAGATGATCAAGAAGAATAGTATTGATCCGAAAATCATTAATTAGTTGATATCTAAACACATCATTTCTGTAAACAACATTATGAAACACTTACATTTGGAATTCCATACATATTAATTGGATAATACATATAAGCCAGGGGTGCTCAAACTCGATCTGCTGGCGATCTACCTCAATATTTTTAAACTACCTACGATTGACTCTGAGAGGCTGCAAGTATGTGTGATGCAGGATTGTCGTACATACACGATACACCCTACCTACCTACCTACCTCGGTGGGTGTACCGAGGCATATATTGATATTAGCTTTCCGCACAACATACATTATTTTAGTCAAGGTTTGGGTTAGCTTTAGATAGGTTCTTCTCTATAATTTCAATGAAAAATTATTCAAAATTGCCAGTTTATTAGTTGTTACAAAATAAAAGAGTTACATATGGTGTTAAACTTAAGGAGTGACTTTGGATGTGTAAGCGTGGCACTGAATGTCGTGAACATACTTTTTATAAGATGGTAATCACTGAGTGTTTATCCCAAGCATGATGACATATGATCGTCAGTTAGTCGATTGCGATATTTTGACTTAATTATCTTCATTTCAGAAAGTGCAGACTCGCACAAGTAAGTTGACTCAAACATTGCCTTCAGTTGAAGGGCGATTTGCCTTAGATTCGGATATTCATCTTCAGATATAAAACACCAGAAATTTGTATCAGATGCAGAAGCTTTGAGATGTATATCACATATAATCTGCACCAACTCATTTTCAATTGAACATGAGTTCAATTTAAACTGACTTGCTATTTCAGTAGCTAATTCCTCAATGTTTTTACATGAAAAAGAATAATACATAAATGATGCTATATTTGCCAATTTACTGCAATCATAAAAAAGCATTTCGAATTGTCCCAAAATATTTGATAATTCAGCCTCTTACCTCAAACCTCTTAATTCAACTGAGGAATCCTTGTTTTCAAAGACGGAACATGTTTCAGATCCAATCTTTTCAGTTGATCTATCATAAATTGCAATTTACTTTTGAATGCGTTTACTGCGCTAATCATGTCAATAATAGTTTTTCCTTTACCTTGAAGCTCCAAGTAAATGGTGTTTAAGTGCATTGTGATGTCAGTCAAAAATGCCAAATCAGTCAGCCATTTTTCGGTTATCAACCTCTGAGTACCATCCCCTCTTTCGTCTAGAAAAGCTCTTATTTCGGGCAATAATTCCTGGAACCTTTCTAGATATTTCAATTGCATTATACATCAACAAGTTTTGTGTTCAAAAGATTTAAACACGGAGGAAATTATGAGCATTGCAACAAAAATTGTGAATTCCATTCGTGCACGTACCTTGCGGCTCTTTAAGTTGCAGTTGAAAGATAGGGAGTCAGCTGAACACACTGATTTAGTTCTTCACACGGACATCAGGTGGTTGAGTCGCGGAAAAGTACTAGAAAGGTTCCAAGAATTATTGCCGAAATAACACCTTTTCTAGACGAAAGAGGTGATGACACTCAGATGTTGAAAAACGAAAAATGGCTGTCTGACTTGGCATTTTTAACTCACCATGCACTTAAACACCATTAACTTGGAGCTTCATGGTAAAGGAAAAACTATTATTGAGATGATTAGCGCAGTAAACGCATTCAAAAGTAAATTGCTACTTTTGATAAATCAACTGAAAACAAATGATCCGAATCATTTTCCGTCTTTGAAAGCAAGGATTTCTCAATTGAATTATGATAAGTATGAGGCTGAATTATCAAATATTTTGGGACAATTCGAAATGCGTTCTTATGATTGCAGTAAATTGGCAAATATCGCATCATTTATGAGTTATCCTTTTTCATGTAAAAACATTGAGGAATTAGCTACTTAAATGGCAAGTCAGTTTAATATGAACTCATGTTGTGTTGAAAATGAGTTGGTACAGATTATATCAGCTATATATCTCAAAGCTACAGCATCTGATACAAATTTCGGGTTTTTTTTTCCTGAAAATAAATATCCGAATCTAAGACAAATCGCCCTTCAACTGAAGGCAATGTTTGAGTCATCTTACTTGTGCGAGTCTGCATTTTCTGAAATGAAGATAATTAAATCAAAATATCACAATCGACTACCTGACGATCATATGTCATAATGCTTGCGATTAGAACTCAGTGGGTACGTACCATCTTATGAAAAGTATGCAGTGCCACGCTTCAACATCCAAAGTCACCCTTTAGTTAAGTTTAACACCATATGTAATTCTTTTGTTTTATTACACCCAATAAACTCGCAATTTTGAATGACTATGTGTATTTTCATTGATATTATAGAGAAGAACCTATCTAAACCTTACTCAACCCTTGACTAAAATAATATATCTTGTGAGGAAAGCTAATATCTATAAATGCTACGGTATACTCTACCTAGGTAGGTATGTAGGTAGGGTGTATCGTGTATGTACGACAACCCTGCATCACAACCTACTTGCAGCCTCCAGAGTCGGTCGTAAGTAGTCTAAAAATATTGAGGTAGATCGCCAGCAGTTCAAGTTTGAGCAATCCTTCATAATAACAAACCAGATCGATATGCTATTCCACTTGTTCTCCTTCCGTACCAAGCAAAAACTCAGGAAGAGGAGTAACTTGCGCAACAAACAAATTCCAATTGAAAATCAAGTAAGTCGCCTTACTTCATATTTGAGACTACAATACAATAAGGAAGATGAGATTGATTACTTTACGTGCGCTGTGATTTCACCGCTGTCGGGGAAAAGAACCGAAGGGTGGCGATTAGGAAGGTTGTGCTGTGTTGCGAATGTTGAACAGTGTGTTGATTGCCTTTGACTTGTGTGGACGTACCTAGGTACTGCCATAGTGTCATTAATTTATCACGATGGGTGGATTCAGCACGAGATCTTCAAGAATTTTGGAACTGGCAAAATTAGAAAGGTGAATCGTATTTTAACGCCTGCAATTTAGCAATATGATAATCCTGCCGAGTCTAATTTTTGGTCTCGAGAGAGGACACCATCTCCTGAAGATGATTCTGTAGGGGACCCAGATTTGAATTCAGATGAAGAACCCACCAAACCTTCATGCATCTCAAAATTCTCCGCTGGCATTGAAAAAAATATAGTGATTTCTCACAAAACAGATTCTGGTGATATCCTCTTGAGTCCAGAATACTTTGAATACGAATCAACAGACTTGAATTCTTTGAATATAGAAAATATCAGGTCAATGTTGATTTTACAGCCGCGAGATATGAATCTCAATGAAACTGTAATTCTTGAGAATGCGCCTAGCCAAGAATCTGTTGAAAATTCTGGGTCATCTACTTCTGAAGCTACGCCTAGAATTGACAAACCTAAAAAAAACGAAAAACTAAGCGCACCGAGAGCAAGAATCTCCTTCCTCCGAGTTCTCAAGAATGTAGAAGAAATTGCATGGAAAACATCGCACAAGGGGTGAGAGAAAATCTTTTCAATTTCAATAGCTTGAAATATGGAGGAAAACAAATCGAAACCACTGCTCTGAATCATAAAGAGCGTAGTGTAAAATATTTTTTGCCAACCATAATAGAATCACGTGAAATAGAACAAAGTGCTGATAAAGAAAATTCAATAGCGAGTGCTGAGAACGATGATTATCTTTCTAATCTAGATGGCGATGAAGTACAAATTTGTGAAACTTTGTTTTTGAGCGCTTAAGATATCACAGAGTTCTTGCATAATTCAACTTTTGATTGCCCTAATGTTACAGACAAGAGAGGTTCGAAGCGCGTCAGGGAAATGACCGACATTGGGCAAGAAAATTAAAAAAAAATAAAAACCTGCATCAAGAGTTATCATCCGCTGCCGTCCCGTTAAAATATGTCTCATGCCCCTAATAGAAGATATTTAACTCGTGATCTTTCGATCTATGAAATGTGGAAATATTTTAATTCTGAAAACAAGTTTCATGCGAAACTTTTCGAAAAATTTTCCAGAAGAAAGATATTGGTTTTGCGAAGCCTATCGAGATGACTTCCACTGGTTTTCTCTTTCAAGAGCATGACCATGAAGGGAAACTTTCAAATTCCAATGTCACAGCTGATGATGAACCGGAAACTCAATCACTACCTACGAGTGACAATGGTGAAAACAGTCAAAGCTGCACTTTTTGCGAAAATTTTAAATCACATAAGGAGAGATACACAAAACCAAGGCAACATTATGTCAAGGACACAGATTTTTCAGGGTGGAATGAAAATACTGAGATATTTGCGGTAGACATGCAACAAATATTTATCATTCCTAAAATGACTCTTAAAAGCGCAGTGATCATAAGTCGACTGATCGTTCTTAATGAAACATTTGCGAGTTTACGGAAAAATAGCAAAAAGTATTGTGTGTTTTGGCATGAGGCAATTATGGAAAGGTCTGGTTCAAAGGAAGTTTCTTCTTTTTTGCAATTTTCTTAAGAAGATCAACAGTGATGGCAAAGAAAATGTGTTTTGGGCTGATAACTGCACATCTCAAAATGAGCATTTGGCTATATTCACCGCTGCAGTTACTTTTGTAAATGAAAACTGTGGACCTCGGAAAATAACTTTCAAGTACTTTGAACCTGGACACTCTTTCATGAAAGCGGCTTTGTTCAAGGGTTGATAGAAAGAAAATGGAATAAGAGGAAAGAGGTCTTAGATTTTGAAAGTCTGGAGGAACTAATAAAATCGTATTCAAAAAATAACGAGACAATAAAATTAGGAGCTGAAGATTTTCTTTAATTCGAGAATGCATGTCAATCGAGAAAAAAAGGCTTTAATCACATACCTCTTTTGAACGAGTTGAAAGTTGTGGAATTCAGGACAATGTCCAGGTCAATGTTCTATAAAAAAGATATCACAGAATACTCATTCTCAGAATGTAAGTTTCTGAAATCCAAATTCAAATTAGATTTGCCAGGTGGATTTCTTCCAGCGGAGTAAATGCTGGGAAGAAAGAGAAGATATTGAAAGATTTAGTTCCGCATATGCCTGCAAAAAATCAGTTATTTTGGAAATATCTCCCAATAGGCGAAGTTGAAGATCTCAACGCAATTGTGGAGAACATAAATGATGAATGAAAATTTTTCTTTAATTACAATTCCAAGCGCATTTTTACTCTTTTGTACTTGTAATTTTTGTAATTCAAATTTGTAAGATGATTTACTCGTTTCATTTTCCGTATGTCTTTCACATCATTGTTTAGTAAACGGAGTTAGTTCATTTTTACTGGGCAAAACATATGTTACTTAGTTTTTGATTTGTGAAACAATCTAAGTCTGTCAAATACACGATTTTTATGACAAATGTCATATTTTTCGAACGACTGTCAAAATTTTTTCGCAAATTTTTTTTATATTGAACAAGAAATAATGTATGGGCTATGTCAACCCAGATTATTGGGTCAATAATGATTCTAAAACATCTATAGATCATAATCGGCATCACTTGGAAGACTGAACCTGGCCATCGGGGCTCTCTCGGTCAAACAGAGAAACAGGTTATGTATTTTTTTATTATCTCCTCAGTCCTTTTCATGACCTTGCTTCCTATGTAAAATCTTTTCTTAGATTTTCTTAGACATATAAGAAGTATGATTGTTGAAATATTTTTCTGCTGGTTTTCTTTTTCCATTGTTACAGATTCCTGTCCCAAACCCCCTTTCTTTCACCCTAGTCTTCGTTTGGAAATCATGGAATGCAAGAGAGAATGAAGCGGCTAAGCAGAAAATCTTTGGTACTTCTTATGTACTACCACAACATAAACAGATAAGCTATTGCTAGTGCAATAGCGACAGGGAAACGAGTTTTTTCCTCGGGTTTTTTCACTCGTTTATTGAATCATATGCAAGATCGTATGGTTTCCCTGTTGAATTTCCTTATGTACACACGACACTAACACAACATAAATAGACAAGCTATTGCTAGTGCAATAGCGACAGGGAAACGAGTTTTTTCCTCAGGTTTTTTTGATAGTGCAATAGCGACATGGAAACGAGTTTTTTCCTCAGGTTTTTTCACTCGTTTATTGAATCATATACAAGATAGTATGGTTCCCCTGTTACATTTCCTGTGCTCACACTTGTGTTTTTTCTGACACACATCAAAATTATAGATATAAGCTTTTATTGTAAATTCAATTATTCAAATTTTTGTAAATCCTCTCTTTTCAAAAGAATATATATATATATATATATATATATATATATATATATATATATATATATATATATATATATATATATATATATATATATATATATATATATATATAAATATATATAATCATATGTTGTAGAATTTTATTTTTATTGAAATTTCCAGAATTGCATCAAAATCCGTTGAACGAAACAGATTTCACCGTTTGGAAATATTTTTTTTCAACTTTGGGAGTCAATACTTCTTTGGGGGTGGTTCGTAAGAAATAAAGTTGAATGAAGTTGTAGGATAATTTTGACGAGTTATTTGAAATTCTTGGAGATTTCTAACTTATTCTTTGCAACCCATCAAATATATAAATCATGTTGATTTGGAATTACCCTGAAGTTTTGGACTTGATGCTTGATGTTTGGAATTGATTTCAACCACAAATGTGTTGTTCCCGTTATGAGTATTCGCAAAATGTTATTAAAACTGATATATTGTACCATTAAACAGTACCACGTTAAATGAAATATTATTTTATATAGTAGCTTATGATCATAGTTCTTTCATGGTCTTGTTTCAGGTCTTCTAGTTACGGCCCTGATGGTCCGCCTGACTTTTTACCGCGAGCTTCTTTTATTTCATTCTTCTTGTAGTCTTGTATACTCGACGCGGACTGGCCTCCCCCCACCTGCCATCCAGTCGCATACCTGTCCACTTGAACTTCGGTTTCTTGGCCGACGCGATGCACCTTGGCTAGTAGTCTTTTTACCGGGACGGCCTTCTTGGCTGTTGTCTGTCTGTCTCTTCGTCTGTTTCCGACCGGTGAAAGTGAACATCAATTACTAACTTGAACAAGCAGGTAAGATTCTCTTTTCGAATTCTTCCTCACAGAAATATGTTTAATTGGAATTTATAACAATTTTGACAAAGCATCTCCAAAACAAAAACTTTAGCTTTGACATAGGGACTTTAGATTTTTTATTTTGTTTAGAATCAAAAAATTAACCCATAAGAAAGCATTTGAAGTAACAAAAATGGGGTATTTCATTTGGTGAAGTAGCGTTCGTTGTCCAATTAGAACTTTTGGTATTAACAACATGTATAATTCCGGTTTGAATTCCCATAAAGGAACCGTTGATAAAAACAGTAGAGTAGGTAATTAAGCTTTACATTCGTTGCGAAAACAATATTCTACAAGTTTTTCATTGTGGTTATGATCTTGGTGCTTTTCTAATTAGGTAGTTAAGTCGATTTGGCGGTTAAGCGAGAATAAATCAACCGAATAAGAAATTTTTATATGTTCATCATTAAAACAAACTCATTACAAAGTTACTCTCATATCTCATAATCAATTCTAAAACACCAGTGTTGAGCGCGTTCTTATTAGAAATACAATAAAAGTTTTTCGTAATATATTTCAGATTAATTATTGTGTTCAATTCTGATAATATTTTTCACATGTGGAAATCATAACGGGTTGTTTACTAAAGCCTTCATTGATTACTGAATGTTCTTAAAAATTCATTACATATGTGTATTTTTAAAATGTGATCAAGTTCATCGTATATTGAATTATACTAGCTTAGCGTTTTAGCTGCTCCGAGCATTTTGCTTACAACTTATTTTAATTTTTCATGATTAGAAATAAATTAAGTGTTCACATTTTCTAAATTTACCAATTAAATAAAAAGTATATATCATTGATTCATCAATCATTCGCAATCGTTCATTTTCAAACCACAAGTGGATATATACTAATATTGAAATTTAATTTTAGTATAAACAGATTGAATCACAATTGAAAACGGTTGTTCTGAATGGCTATTGGGATCAAAGAAAAAAGAACCTTTCCATATTCTTTCAATTTCAATTTTATTTAATTTCATATGATTTGATCATTTTCCACTTCCCATTCAAACTTTCTTTGTGAACCGCGAGTAGAGAAATTTTGATATTGATTCAATAATCTATACAAATTATTATATAGGTATATAGTTGTGTGTATTGTCATGGTAAATTCACCACATATTACAGTTTTCTTCTTTATCAAACTTTTGATGCATAACTTGCCTCTCTTAAATGGAACACCGTGTATAGTTTCATATTTTCTAGCATTCAATAGGATTTTTCAAAAATGTATCATAGTTCTTTTATCTCTTCAAATAACGTCGAGTATTCAATAATCATTATTTTCCTCCTAATCTTTTGCAGAAAACCAAAAATGAGAAATATTAACTTTTTCCTCATTGGGATGCTTTTTGTTACATTACAAACATAAAATGACACTGGATTACTAAATTTCTTGAAACAAAACAGAAAATAGATCAACCCTATGAGGTTCGGAATAACCTTTTTTTGAGCATTCATATTTGTAAATTTTTATAACTTATAAATTTTTTATATTCATATGATTAGTTCAAGATAGTCTACTAAAATAAACAAAAATTTCCTTCCGTTATCATGATGAATATGGTTATATCAAGATATCCTTGGGCTGTAAGAGGTTCTTGTAAAAATGTTCTCGTGTTATTTATTAACCAAAAATTATTTATAAATGGAATAGTTAGAAGTAATTTTTATCTGACCTTATGCAGAGAGAAACATTGGAAGAGCTGATTTATGCATCTTTGTCATGTGTTTTGTGTGGCACACTGATTTATTATTTTATTCCTTCAGTTGTTGCCGTTTATCAGGTTTGTATAAAATATAAAGTTTAAAATTGTAACTAGTATCCCTCGTTGATAGAAATATCGAACTTGATAACGTGAACCCTTCAATGCAACACGAAATATTGTTATTATTAGATATGTGTGTAAAACAAAATTACTTCATTTTTGAGTCTTTGAGGCAGGGCCTTATGGGCAATCTACTCAGCCCCCTACTAGCTGAAATTTTCTTGGATAACTACAATGCATAACAATCCCTTAGTTGAACAGTTTTTATATTAGTTTAGACATGAGGATGAAATGTTTCACTGGTACCGAAAGTCAGCTTGATATTTTAGAAAAAATTATAAATTCAATTCATCTAAAAAACTTGAATAAAGCGATTCAATGAACTTTTCAGATTTAGCTATTACCAAATCAAATAATAGATATGATTTCTCCATCTTTCATTAACCGTCTCATATGGACATCGTAATTCACAAAACATCCTGTTCAACATAAAATGGCACTTTTCCACAGCATGATCCACAGATTATTAAATGTTCTTTTATCCTCACATAAATTCGATAAAAACGTTGTATTATCAAACACATGGCTTTTCAATAATGGGTACAATCCAAATAATGTAACTGAATTGCAAAAAATGTAAACCCAGTTAATAGAATTGGTGTACCCAAAATCTTGAAATCAACACAAGTATAGTAGTCTCACATGTTGGGAAAGTAAGCCATTATTTACATTGATTGAAAAAGTTTCAGTAAATGTTAGATATCTCTAACCGAACTAGTAGTAATCTATCCAAACGGATGAATAATAAA
Source organism: Cryptolaemus montrouzieri (assembly GCA_013387265.2). Taxonomy (NCBI): domain Eukaryota; kingdom Metazoa; phylum Arthropoda; class Insecta; order Coleoptera; family Coccinellidae; genus Cryptolaemus; species Cryptolaemus montrouzieri. The sequence goes on from JABFTP020000103.1 coordinate 38,618,632, forward strand.
TAGTAGATAAAACAAAAAAACAGGTGTAACAAACTTGGCTGCGGTACTTAGTAAGATGTATACTGGTAGAACATACAGAAATTTCAATATGGGAGTCAATGAACATTATCGTAATTTAATCACTAAAAGAAATAATTCAAATTATGCAAATTGAAGAAAATCATAATTCCAACCAAAATATTTTCAAATCTGACATTCATCTAATAAAAACTTGATATTAATTTTTGGGAATCCTTGAAATCAATGATACATATATATTTTCCAACATAACATCGAAATAATGGGTACATTTTGACAATCATTCCCCTTTACTCAGTTTGCTTTCGACTATGTCATTTAGATGATAGTTCTCTGAATTGCCTAAGGCAGTTTCACTCACTTTTAATCCAATGTTGTAAATCATATATAAATTGTTATACTTCAGTTTAGTATTCATTTTGTATCTGTCTGATAAAGGCGCTGTGTCGTCGAAATTCGTTACACATATGATAATCAAGTGTTAATCAAATTTCTTTTATTTATCAATGTTGTATCAGCGTATAACTGAGTTTTTGCAGGCTCTTCTCGTTGAATAAACTTTTCCGTACTGGCGCTAAAGACACATATTATTGCCTATATTTATATATATATATATATATATATATATATATATATATATATATATATATATATATATATATATATATATATATATATATATACCACTTCACACAAAGGAAACTATTAATGAGTAACATTCAGTGTTACTTGACTAAGCTCCGTACACTGGATTTTTCCGGGGAGAAAGCCTCTGACACTACTCGTTGGTACATTGATATCAGTGTCTGATGATGCTATAATATGTATATATATATATATATATATTCTTTTGAAAAGAGAGGATTTACTAGTATTAAACGGATTTGATGGAAAATTGTTCGTTAGTGTATATATACATACTGTCTCAATCTAATTTAATCAGACTCTAGTTCATTAACATTTTAAGATAATCAGTTGAAGCAAAAACTAGATTGTTTATCTATACGGTTGCTTTAAAACAAAAACAAAAAAAAATGTAGATCCTAACCCTGAAATTCTAAATGACACGCTGTATACTTTTCAAGTAAATTTTTAGGATTCTCTAGTTCATTAACATTTTGGGATAATCAGTTATAGCTAAAACTAGATTGTTGTCTATGATGTTGCTTTAAAACAAAAACAAAAAAATGTTTACCCTAAAATTTCAAATGTCACCGTGTATATTTTTTATGTAAATTTTTAGGATTGTCGATTCTCTATTCATTACCTGCTTTTTATTGAAAATTGGTTTATAAATAGATGAGGAAATTTACATTTCATGTTCCATCAAAATAGCCATGACTCGAAAAAACAAGAACTAAACATTTATGACACTTATCAAACTGAACTAAATATATTTAATAATTTTTTTCAATTTCAAGTTTGTTTACGGCAGATAAATTTATGTTAACATGATTCTCATTTACGACAAGTGCTCAAAAAATAGGAGAACAGCCAGAGACTTATATAATATTCGTTTTTCCTGGACCGTTCAACGCAAAATGAAAATACATTTGCGAAGCTAGAAAGCGCAAGGTCATTTTCCAGTTCGAAATCACAATAATTGCAGAAGCTCAGTATGTATCGACAAAAAAATTAAATTTTCTCAGGGAATGTACCTCCATTTGTTAATAAAAAAACTATCTGAATAAAATGCTCCGTTGAAATATTTCATAAGGCTTTAACTATCATCTAATGAAGCTCATCTAGTATAGGGTCTTTATCTGGGTGATGCTGACAGACGCCTTCAATTTAACGCCAGCGTGTTAGTTAAACCTTGAAGATGATCTAACCCTTTTAACTGAAATGTGGGTTCATGAAGCCAAGTTCCACAATAATGGTCTTATTAACTCATCATTGTCTGGTGATGATTATTTAATGGAAGGATCATTAGACCCTACTTCTAAGAATATACTTCGACAATTACTACAAATAGTTTCAAATCAACTTGTGGAAGAAATTGAAATACAACAAATGGGGTGGCAGTAAGCTGGAGCATCTGCTCACGATTGATACTATTTTCATCGCAAATGCTTCTCTCGTCATAAAGTGGCTTGCACATTCACCGGATCTTTTCCCCTTGGTGTAGATAGATGTATCAAAGTCGACCAAATGATCCAGAGAACTTGAAGGATAACATTAGGAATGCCTGTCTCAGAATAACGCCACAAATGAATTAAACTACCTGCACGAGAAGCAGGTTTACACGATTTAAAGCTGGCGTTGCTGCTAAAAGTTTGAACATTAATTAACGTAAATAATCTTCAGAAATGCAGTCATTAATCTCTACAGGAGATTCTTCATCAAAGAACAACAGGGTGTTTTTTTTCGCGTTTTTGTTGATAACTCTTTCGTTGTCGATTTTTCAAACGAAACAATTTCTTTTCATTCAAATTCCTAAGGGGTCCTTTTAATCTACACTGACCGGCTCAAAATCGGGCCACTCAATTCTCGGTCAGATTTTCAATAACGACGATTTTGTTGGTGTTTACAGCAGAACGTTGAAAATTTTTCTCTATGTTATACAATACAACGTTTAATCAACGTCAGTGTTGAATTGCTATACAGGACGTTTCAGGTATGCAGTTATTAATATTCACGGAATATTTCTCATCAAAAAACATGAAAAAAATACACATAAATATATGTCCAAATGTCCACCGTTCATGAGAAACCGGGTGGTGAAGTTCAGTTTTTTTTCCACGTTTCTGTTTGTAACTCTTGTAGTTTTCAAGGCATCTATCTCTAATTCGCAGAATCGGAATTTTTCACTCATAGATTCATTATATTTGTCCATTAGTTGCGAAAATATACAGGTGCAATTTTTCAGGGTTATGCTTCCTTTGACCCCATCAAAAATAGTGTAGTGTTCACTGGTCTTTTCAAAGATATTCATATAGTGCATATTTCAATTTAAACTTTTTATATTTTTCTGAATTTTTTTCGAAACAGCGAGTAAAAAAATGCATGCGTTTTTTGAATGAACTGAAGTGAGGGTCGATAATCCCCAATTTAAAGGTGGATAAAACTGTTTCCATAATTTTTTACAAAAACCGCCAAAATAGCCTTTCGAAGTCTTTTGAATGAAGTAAAGTAACTGTACAAAATTACCACCATTCAATTCTACGTATAGTGTAGGCGGCAATTCGTTAAAGCCAACACCCGATCGGCATATGGCATATTTTTTATTCTCTAATATCCATGCAAAATGCGTACATGCAATTTCGCTATGGTCGCATCATGGTGTGACCATACAAGGTTTTTTAAATGCTCCCAGCCGAAGAAAACTAGAGGTTTCTGTTCGGGGGATTGTGGAGGCCAAGTTACAGGACTGCCTCTACCAATCCATCTATTGGGATATGCCTGATTCAAATGATTTTTCACTATTAGTCCAAAATGCGAGGCAGCACCATCATGCAAAAACCACATACTTGGAGCACCCTGTAGATAATAAAATGGACGAAAACATAGACAACATACAAAGGACACTCGGAGGCAAAATTAGCGGAACACTCGAAAATTTAACCAAATTCGAAGTCCGATATTTTTCCTGATTCCCAACCGATTTAGATGATTTGTTCGGCAAGTTATAGATCAACTATTCTGCTTTGTAGAAATTATAAGAGAAAACAAAAAAAATTTGAAAAAAATTTCATACAGGCAAAACTAAAAGTGTTTTTTTGTCAAAAATTCGTAACACCCTGTGGAATTTCGTGGTCCGAGTTGAAACGTACAATATCATGGTCTGTCAAGACATATCTTCCTACAGTAACCCCCTCCTTGTTTTATGCATTTATCTCTATTTTTACAAGAGATATCCAATTTGAAGCGAAAAGTCACAAATTTCAAGAATTTATTTTTAATCTTGCGTAGGTGCATAACATCGGAGGTTAGCCAGAAAAAAATAATCAAAATTAGAGAAGCGGAAATCTAACGAAATGAAAGTTTTTGAAATTCACTGGCCAATTTCACGCTCCGGGAGAACTCGAAGTACACTGGAAAAATCGTTGATTTTGCACATTTATTTTTGAATTTTTTTGTGTGACATGTGTGACTATAATAATTATCATTCCTGTCCAAAATTGAGAGCAGGTGTTATCCTGGCGATACACTCGTGAAATGAAATGAACATGTTGAGAAAAATGTTCATGATGACCCACAAAAAAAAACAATTGATTTTAGTAGCGAGTATGACCCCCCCGAGCTCTTATTACAGCGCGCATACGATTTCGCATACTCCCAATGATGTTGTCTATCATCTGTTGAGGTTAGATTTCCCACTCTTCCACCAAAGCCAATGTCAGCTTTTCAACGTTGCCTGGATTCCGTTGTCGAACCCTTCTTCCAAGAATGTCCCAAACGTGTTCGATCGGGTTTAAATCCGGTGACCGCGACGGCCAGTCCATTCGTGTGATCCCAACTTCATTGAGATATTCTATCACTATGCGCGCAGTATGAGTTCTTTTCGTACTCCCAAGTATATGCCACCCCATATCATAACTGACCCTCCACCGTATTGCTCAGTTCCTACGAAGTTCGCTTGATTGTACCGTTCCCCTCGATGCCTCCATATTCTATCTCTACCATCCACGAAATTCACACAATATCGGCTCTCATCACTAAATAAAACTCGTCTCCACTGATTGATTGTCCATGCTACATGCTCCCTAGCAAACGCCAATCTTGCTACCCGATGGGCTCTTTCGAGTCTTGGTGCTCTTGCTTGCGCGTATGATCTCAGACCAACTTCATTTAATCGTCTTCTGACTGTCCTCACACTGACGTTAATGTTATCCACTGCTTGTAAAAGGTTACGTGCCTGCAGTAAGATGAGGATTTCTTATGGTTTGATTGACGATGAAACGGTCATGTATAGCGCGGGTTGCCCGATTTCTTCCTTATCCTCGCCTCTTCACGTACAATCCAGTTTCCCTGTAACGATGGTAGATTCGATGGATAACCGACGTCGAGACACCCAACATGGTACCGACTGAGCGGTAGGTGCGCCCTTCCTCGATCAATGTAACTGCCCTTGCTACTGAGGTTGGTGGTAAATCTCTCATTCTGAATGAAAAATACCATTTCGAATCGTAAACAGTAAAAGAATCACAAAACACCGCACCCGATCGAATTTGTATCAAATCAAAGAATGGAAAACTCTCATTCTTTAAACAAGTGCAAATGTGGTCATATACAAAATAACGTGTGTTGTATTTCATATTTGATAAAAAAAGGTGTGCACATGTGTAAATGAAAAGTTTTATCAAAGGTCCCAGAATTCGGTTGTGTATTTTAATACCTACCGACTGTTATCTCCTATGAATTCCTAATTTTCACCAAATTAACCAAATTGTCATCAATAACTAATGCAATTCGAACATAAAAATCGCAAACGACAATTTCGACACGCCTGAATGATAATAAGAAAATTCCAAATCGATAGACGAATTTTAAAGACAATTTCTTGATTCAATGAAATTTCTCCAAGATGGTGATTTTCCACTTGAAATTAAATATATTTTGCAAAAATAGAGATAAACGCATGAAACAAGAAGGGCGTTACTGTAGGAAGATGTGTCTTGACAGACCATGATATTGTACGTTTCAACTCGGACCACGAAATGATTTTCATGATCACCAATAATTAAAATGGAATATACTTAATTTCAAAAATTTTCATAAATATTCAGAATTTATTCATCTTGAATGAGTGTCAATGTTCTATCAAGACTCAATCTCAACTTGCAATTATTGTCATACATTATTAGTAATGAAGGTGTCCACTCCAACGTTTTCACTAATTGAGATAATGATAAATGTCATTTTTCAAATTTCACTGTGAAGCAACGAAAAATTTATCTCTAAAGTGATAGTCTCAACAATTTTGCCGCCCCTTGACAGCCTGTCGCCATAGGCAGCTGCTGTTTGTGTCTAATGGATAAATCGGCTTTGCTGCAAGATATGTGGAATAAATTTGATCATTTACAAATGTACAAATATCACATAACAAATTCGGTTGTTTCATTTGGTTTCGATTTCATTATTTAACTGTCCGAAAATAACGGTTACGGTTACCAAACGGAAACGGTTACGCTTTCGGTTTCACTACCTGCTAAATTAAACAAGACATGACAACAACCACCTTGGAGAAGTTCTTTCATTGATTTTATAATTTTATATGTATTCTGAATGAATGATGTAGTATATCTTTGACATACTATTTCTCTTGGAACATAGATTCAATAATACAACAATTATTACATCTTCTACATTAAATTTTCTGTTTCTATTCTGTCAATTGTATATGATCCAAATAACTATGCGCGTTTACTCAACCCTGCTCTCTTTCTTCCTGACTTGACATACTGGTGAATAAGTTGTACATGTCCTCCTGACGAATATTAGCCCAAATTTGAAATTTTCACTTCACTCAGTATAGCACAACAGTGTTCACCAAAATATTTTTCTATTCTATTTCTTCTAAGTCAGGAAACGTTTCTGGCAGCTGAAATAAGTCAATTCCTTGATTTCTAGTGCTTCTATGATAATGGTAGTTTAGTATGGTCCCGCGTTATATAATATCGTCTATGATGTCCTCCACAGATCGATTAGTTTTCATATTTCTGTTTCAATGTTTGACATCTGATCTATAACAATGCCACCCTAAACTGTTATCGACCAATCTCCTTGAGAATGAACTTGTTGCGCAGTTCTTTGTACTCCTTACTACTCCTCGTCTAGTTTTCAAGATCATAATCGGAAAGTTTGCTGATTCTGTTTTCATACAATTGTAACGATCTTCCTTATGTTACAGTGTTTTTTACTGTGACAACTACGATGTCTTTCTGTTACAAAACCAGCTGCGAGAACTCGGGAACCAATCTGCGAAGTGACACTTTGCGATAGTTTCAATGTTACTAACTTGATTACATCCACCATGAATAACTTTTTGTTCGTTGTTTAATTTAACCTGAGAATTAGTAAAATACAAGGTACAAAATTATTTTTCGGCATTCTCCTCCCAAAACGTTTATAATCGCAAACGAGGGCGAGACTACTAGAGAAGAAGAAACAGATTATTTCAAAAAACAAGTAAGTAAATCTATTTAATGATAAATTCTTTAATATTAGTGGGGACGTCGTTACTCGGTAAAAATTGATATACATTTTTCATCAAATAAAACAATGATGTTCAAATTTTCACCATATTGACATACTTATGACCTCACTTCACCACACTGTGAATGTATTATATTGTTATGAGCAGCTATTTCATGTTGATATGAATATGCGGAAGAATTCTGAATGGTAATGTCTGTAAGAGATGGTTCTCTCGGAGTTATCATATCTGCAGTCAATTTTGATTATAGTTAAATCTGAAAAGTTAATGGAATTCTTAGTTTCCATTTCCAAAGGGAACTTTGTATTAGGCGAATTGAATTTATGAGTGCACCAAAGGAATATAATTGTCTATTTGTAACTGATTATCTCATCCACACCAACCAATAAATGCAGTGTTCCGACAGCTGATGATGATGAAGTATTTTCTAAATGTTATCCATGAGAATTTCTGTTAGTAAAGGAGTAAGAAGATTATGCATTATTGAGCCGTTGCTACTCATGTAAATTTCATCATTGATGTTAATATAATTTTGTTATACAAAAACTTCCAAAAGAGTCATAAGTTGATTGTATAATGGAATTCATATTTTTATTCTGCAGAGCTTCGTTAATCAATTTAAATAGATTTTGAGGTGGAACACTATGGTACAAATTAAGTATATCCAAGGACATAAGTTCAGCATTATGTGTCGAATTTTTCTATTAGATCTGAAGAAAAGCTGAATGATATACAACAAATAGCGGTCTTTAAAGGACATAATTGTAGTATGGTTGACAGTATTCTTTCTCGTAAAAATTTCAACATGCAATTCATGAGGTTTAGTGTTGAATAGACCAATCAAAAATATAATATTTTAACTTATATTAGTAATCCCAGTCTAAATTTAAAGGCAATATTCTCATCTCATAATTTGAATACCACCTTGATCAAAAGTTCCCGATTTTTATTAATAAAATCAAAAATACACAGTTATTCATCAAAATTAATATTATCTTCTTCAAAGTACTCTCCATCGACTGCAACGCACTTATACCAGCGATTGATCCAATCCTCAAAACACTTTTTTATATTCGATTTTTGGTATGGCCTTTAGGGTCATCTTCGATTTTTCCATTATTTCCTCTCGGCTACTAAAACGCGTTCCCTGGAGCGGTTTTTCAGTCGACCGAACAGCAAAAAGTCACAGGGAGCCAAATCAGGTGAATTTGGTGGTTCTTGGATGGTATTGGTGCTGTTTTTAGCCAAAAGGTCACGGATAATGAAGGCATTATGTGACGGCGCGTTATCGTGGTGTAAAATCCATGAGTTGTTTTGCCACAATTCTGGTCGTTTTTGGCGAACAGCTTCACGCAAACGCTTCATAACGCCCAAATAATACTCCTTGTTGTTAGTTTGACCTTTTGGAAGGAATTCATGGTGCACAACACCATGGTAGTCCATGAAAACCACACGGTTACAAAGTCGGGAACTTTTTGTTCAAGGTGGTATAGCATTCAGATCGGATAACTCTCTGGGCAGATATATTGAGAACTGCAAACTTAAAATTCATTAAGGTAACAAATCAGTTGTTTTCAAACTTTCTTGTGGAAGTTAAAATAAAATTTACATGAGAACATTCAGAAATTTCAATATCAGCTTATCAGATCACAAACGCAGTTTTGGAAAATAAAAATACGATTTTCAGCGTACAAAGCATCTACTAAAACCATACATGTTGATGTTTTATATAATGAAAATAATAGATTGAAACTGAACCTACGGGAAGCATTGGAAAACTCCGCAATTTACTTAATAGTCAGTTTACCTTCATTCGTCACCATAACTTGATATTTTCAGTTCTTAAAACAAGCAACCCTGTTTCGATTTTCCTGCGATTGAGCTATATACCTTCTTTCAGCAATGTAATATATAAAGCACATCAGCCATTTCGAAGGTGCTACTTATCTGTCAATATATGAAAATTTGAATATCATTGTTTTATTTAATTAGAATGATAATAACAATTTCTTCAGTCAGTATATTCAAAAAAATTTTTTGTTTCAACTAAGTGTAAATTAAAATACATCCCAACTTTATTGTAGCAGTTTATTTATGAATCCACTTGTAAATTTCAATGATGAATCATCAGCCTGCCTCGTTTATTTCTTCATGAATAGGATTTTTAGGATATTATGGCCTAGAATCTCCTTTCTTTGAATATACAATTTCATAAATTTCGATATTATGTATTTTACTCCTTCAATATGAACATGAATATTCAATCCCTTGCAAGTTGAAGATTCCAGTCCAGATATTCTAACCTTTACCGTATTACGATAATATAGTAGAACAAATGATTTTCGGTAATTTTCTTCATATTTTCAACATCACCATTGAGTTCGTTGTGTTTCTCAAGCGTTTTTTCAGATTCTTTTAGTCTTGTAAAAAGAAGGATTGAAGAAACAAGCGTTCCATTCGATTAAAACCGTTGCCGTCTCAGAGTTTTTTTCTCAAGTTTGAGAATGCAAAAAATCACAAATCTTGTGATTACGATGCATTCTGTAACATTTCAATAATTTAATTGATTTTAGCTATTGACTACACTGGTGTGCAGTCGGATATTCTCTTTTTTCCTACTCCAAATGAGGATGCTTCATCCTCATCACTTCGCTTAACGAGTGCAATAACAACGCAAAATATTCACAAATTATTGGGTTTCCTCTTCCAAATTAATGTGCACATGTTCGATGGGATTGAGGTCTGGACTTCGTGCGGGATATCCCATTGAAGTGATTTCGTGATCTTGAAGGTACTTCTTAACGATATGAGCTTGATTAGGTCTGGCGTTATGATGCATAAACAAAATCTTTTCACATGTGTTTGCCGGAAGTGGTACATTATGTTCTTCTAAAATGTCTGTAACGTACATCTGAGCATTGAGGGTTCCATTATTTAGGATGAGCAGATCAGTGCGGGCGTTCGATTCCTCCCCACAAAATTATTGAATCTCCTCCAAAACCGTAAGTAGGTAAAATGTTGTACTGAGTATATCTCTCGTTTCTACGTCTGTACACTAGAGAAAGTCGATTGCAATGAAAATGAAAAAATCAAGACTCATCTGTAAATAAAACTCTCTTCCAGTGAGCTGAGGTGAGATGGACATGAGCGCTAAGAATAAACATCGAATTTTATTGGCGTATGACCGGACATATCCGGAAAAACATGTGGTAATTTGTTGCTTACCAAAAAATAAATTTGAAATATTGCGGCACAGTGTTAGTTATTTCGCTTACATCCAGAAGGTCATATCCTTACCGGCCAGTGGTACTCTTTTCCCACGACAAGAAATAATTGAAGTAATAGATAGATTATTTCTGTTAGTAACGAAAAGAATAGTATACATAAAATAGATGGACCAATGAAAATTGAATATTTATACATAAAAATATGTTATTTTGTTGTTTTGCCAGTTATTTACTATGCAACCCTTGTATGACTCGAATCTATTCTCAAATGAAGAAAAAAATGTGTTTTACAGGAGGCTAAACGAAAAATAAAACAAAAGAGCTACTTATGCGAAATAGACGTAATGCTTAGACTTATTATTCAAAATATATCATTTTCTTCGGAGGATTTACAGAGTATTTTTTGGTTCTTATATATTTACTGGGTTTCAATATACTCATACCACACCCTCACGTATGATACAATCGGAATATAGAAACGAAAGAAATAAAAAGGAAAGTCGAACCCTATTTAAATTAGACTTTCATAAAAACAATACAACTCAAGCGTCAAGGTCTACTGAATTGAAATCAGGAACAAAAAATTAAAATGTATAAGTATGTTTTTAAAATATTCAACTCAAAATCTGTTCGCATTAACTCCGACTCGACAAGAAGTTCAATATAAAGTATGTTTTTAAGTGAGAATAATAAAAAGACGGGGAGATTTCTTGTGATAAAGAGACAACATGGCCAGCTATCACAATGGAGAATGAAAAAGATTTTCCTTATTCTCTAAGTATGCAGAATCCCAAAATCATTAAATTTTATTCATGTCACATTTCAGAGATCACACACATTTATTTAAAAAAACTGTTTGTATTTTGAATGGGATTTCAACTCTGTGTATCTTTATCAGCTCGACTTATCTGGTGAAAATAAGGTAATAGAAAAATTGAGAATATGGGCATAGAAAAATCAGTCGCAAATACTTCATTATCTTCAAAAAGTTTCCGTCATACATTAGCAAAATTTGATCTCACCGGTTTTAACTGAATAGTTATTTACATCATATTATCAATTAGAATTTAGCGGAATACAGTAGGTTTACTACTGTTTTTCAATTGTTTGTACTATGTTTTCCTTATATCAAAACTAATATAACTTAGTCGATGTTCATTTTTTGTAACTCTTTCTCTCATTCGATTAAATGAATAAATTAATTACTCTCAGGCTACCAATTTATTTATTCGAATAAAAAAGAGGGTACAAATTAGAGACTACATGGATTACGCTATGCCAAATTTTGATGTGAGTCAAAACACGATAGGAAGCACAGTATTCAGAATGGTTAAACATTCCAAACATACTAAGACTCTTGCGATCGCCCCTAAAGTGTAAGCTCAGAAAAATGAGAAGAAAGAGATGCAACATACGAAATCTTCCATATGATTCAAGAAAACAAGGAGAAAAACCTGAGTGAGCAGTGGAATCAGTATTATTGTATTTGAGCTTCCTTCTTCATCGTAACCATGTCTTCGATTGGTAGTAGGACGGCAGCAATCTGAAAAGTGGAGGAGAAAAACGGTCATTAGATATGTAAAAGAGGTTCAACCCACCTATGGTTTGAGAGGGATGCGCTCGCATAACGGAACTCTTGCTCTCTCTTTGCAGAAACTCATCATCATAGGTATGGTATCACCGAGATCGTGGTCAATCTAAATACTCAATTTCAAAATGCCATCAGTCACATATCTCCTTCTAGAATACTTGTTGCAAATATTTCAAACAATTTAAAGCACAAAAGCAAGAGCATATCACCTTTCAATAGTATCAAAATCCCTTTACAGAATATGGGTATCGGCCATATGAATTGAGCAGTTAGAACAAGTTCAAACGTAAGAATAGTTGCATACAGCTGAAAGATTTGAGTATCCCGAATTCATTTTTTCAACAGCACTTCTCTACAATTGAATATAATCCACCGGATCTGCCGTAGAACCTTATTCTACAGAGGTATGACTCAATTCGAATATGGAGACATCATCCTATGGACCCAGTAAATTTCTCTTAATTTATGGGATTCACCAAATATGTCGGACAACCTTATTTTTACTAAGATATGATTTAGTCCGAATTTGGAGGTCTTATGTGGTTCAATTTAGTTAACAGGCAATGTACCATTACACGACTGAAATATTATTCAATATCTCCAGAAGTTTCAGTAAATCTGATCATCTTCGAAGGGTTCGTACCTTCCCAAAGATGAACTTGCGCTATATCATCTCTAGAAATCGTAGCTGGTTCATCGTTTGGTGAAGTTTGATGGAACAAATTCAGAACTTGTACATCATATCCCAATGAATAGTCGAACTAGTCTGGCTTTTAACTTAACGTTTTGATCTCTCCCGGTGGCCCTGGTAGTCTTACGTGTCGGTTCGTTGGGGGGCGCCAGAGTGTCTATTCATACATATTCATATACTTGATACATTCCAAAGAATTAGCTTGAGTGGATGGCAGTCTGAATTGATGTTGTGAATAAGTATGCTACACTGACGAGTTCGAACGAAAACGAAGAAGCAGATTGTTGTTCCTACTCATGACATCCGACTAGATTCTTCCACTGCTATTGTGGCTCTAGTTGACGATCATTGGGGGGAGTACATCGGAAGGCAGTCTTTTCATTAAGGCATATTTAACATTCTACGGAAGGTTGAATATTGCTCCATGAATAAAAGTCTTCACTGTGTTTAGAACTTGTATTTTTACTTTCTTAAGTATAAGGAAACCAGGAAATGTACTCATTTTCCAAATAGTAATTGCCCTTTATTAATTTTTTAGTGAACTTAGTCATATTTTAATAAATTTAGTTAGTAGTGATTCGTAATTCTTACAAGGGAATCGAATATTAATTATCATATATACCTATATTTCCATAATTCATAATATATAGAAGATAATTGGTCTCTATTCGATCTTTGGAAGATCTGCATCAAGTTTCGCATAACCTATCATTTATATGTATATTGGAAATGAACCGAATACTTCTTTTAAGAATAACACCAGTTAGAGAGATATGTGTAGGGTGCGCCAGAGAAAACCGGACTTTTTTTTCCGTTATAACTTTCGCAATTTTAGAGCTAGATCATTCGTTTCTGCTTCATTGGAAAGCCACAGGACTAGTTTTTTTCAGAAATTGTATCGAAATTTCACTTCCGGTGAAATCCAATATGGCTGACTCATTGGAAAATGAGCAATATTTCAAGATCGCTGGAATGTTTTTCTTTTACTAAAAAATTCAAATGGGGCATTCAGTCGATAATTCAGTCTTTTCTTAACAATTTGACATATTGATCTCAAGAATATTCCAAGAATTGATAAAAAAGTAGCGTGAAGAATTCTTTTCATTCTGATTTTCAGCTGAAATCGGAATATTTTTTTCTCCTCATGGTGTTGGCACTACTGAAGTTGTTTGTTGTGTTTCATGATGGTCTAAGAAGACAAAGAACCATTTTTTACTAAAACAAATCTGAACTTTGATTTTCGTTTGAATTCAAAATGGTCGACTTCCTCAAATATTAACAATTTCTCTCTCGCATTAAAGAATTTTTCGCGGTCGTAATGAATCAAATGCGTAATTCAATCACTAGATTGAACCTTTCCCATCATTTTGAGGGGTCAAACTCGATCTCGAAATTACTTCTTGATCAAGATTGTTCCAACATTCTTGAGTTTTTTCCTTAGCCCCTCACAATTATTGTGAATAATACCGTTTTGTACAACATTTCTTCCAAATGACCCCACAGAAAATAGTCGCACGGATTAAGATCGGGACTATTTGGGGGCCCTTGTTCTGGTTCGATGACATCGTCTACGTGTTGTCTTAGATAATCCATAGTATAGTGACTGGTACGACATTTGTCTCCATCCTAAAATCAATTGAAATAGATTTTATTTAGATACATCTAATTTGGGACACCCTGTACACTGACGGTCAGTTGAGAGTAAGTAGCGTTTTTTTGTGATATAGTTCTGGTTGTTCATTTCTTTGGAAAACGTTGTCAGGAGAATATGGAAAGAATTGTAGAATTCCAAAGAAGATTTGAATAAATAAAAATCATCCAAAAAGCTACTCAATTTCTCAACCGTTCATTTTCAGCTGGTGGTAACTGTACTTATTCATGTCATACAAAAAACAGCATTCATTCACTAGCATGAAAATGAACTGAGGAGTTGACGCCTCAATAGTTGGTAGCATATGATAGAAATTATATGACAATAATTTTCCGAATCTTATCTTATGCCTTGTTCTATAAGAATGATATTTGATTTAAAGTTCCTCGAAATACCGGCAGAGACCATTACATGCCTGGAAATGTTTTGTTTTTCCCTATGCAAACGAATTAAAGGCACATTCCTCTTGATTTCATTTGTCGGAACACAAAATCTGTCATTCTGGCTGTTTTTTGGTGGGGCAACACTGAAAGTTTTTTCTTCTGTGAAGCAGATATTTTCAATTTGTCTACGTGCTCTAAATCTATTTAATAAATTTCTGCATCGCTCGAATCTGCGCTCTTTGACAGCTTGAGTCAATTGAAAATTATAGTGCCTCCAAAAATACTAAAAACCCAAATCGTCTCTTATCATTCTTCTCACAGAGGTTTTTGAAATTTGGCATCTCTGAGACATTTGGTAAACAGTCGAGCTGGTTCCTGGAGTTCTGATAGGGCTGACTGCTAATGCAGAAATTCGCTGAATATAATCCTGAAATTGTCAATTGAGTTTGTAATACAAAAAATGTAGAGTTGACGCTTGAAACAGATTATGAAAAAGGCGAGTACCTGTGTTCTAACAGTTCTAGCTGCACCAGTACCTGGTCTTCTTCCTAATGACCCTGTTATCCGAAACTTTCCTCAAGATCGGGCTGGAAATTTTTATAATATTTGCCTAGCAGTATAGCGACGCACAAATAAACATTCAATGAAACGCTTATCCTCATTTGTTAAAACCATTGTTAACAATTCAAACGTCAAAAACAAGCAACACCAAGATTAAATTCGAGTTCAAACCAGATGTCGTCTAAAACTCGATGACATTTCATTATTTTTTGTTCTTCATATAGTTAATGCATGAAGTCCATGCTCAGAGGTTTTATAACGGGAGGTGCATATGATGGTGGCAAAGGGAAACATTATTGGCGACAATTGGCACAATTCTGAATCAATACTCGAGTTCTACCGCTCAAAATGATGGGAAAGGTTCAATCTAGTGATTGAATTACGCAGTTGATTCATTACGACCGCAAAAAACTTTTTAATGCGCGGGGAAATTGTTGATATTTGAGGAAGTCGGCCATTTTGAATTCGAACAGAAATCAAATTTTAGGTTGGTTTTAGTAAAATTTCTTTATCTTCTTAGAATATCCATGAAAAACACAACAACTTCAGAGGTACCAACGCCATGAGGTGAAAAAAATATTTCGATTTCAGCTGAAAATCAGAATTGAAAAAAATTCTTCACGCTATTTTCTTACCAATTCTTGGATTATTTTTACGATCAATATGTCAAATTGTTGACTGAAAAAAAACTGAGTTATCGACTGAATGCCCTATTCAAATTTTTCAGTGGAAAAAAACATTCCAGCGATCTTGAAATATATCTCATTTTCGCATGAGTTAGCCATATTGCATTTCACCGAAAGTGAAATTTCGATACAATTTCTGAAAAACCTAGTCCTTTGGATTTTCAATTGAGTTATAACGGAAAAAAATTGCCCGGCTTTCTCTGGCGCATATATATATATATATATATATATATATATATATATATATATATATATATATATATATATATATATATATATATATATATATATATATATATATATATATATATATATATATATATATATATATATATATATATATATATTGAAATGAACCGAATACTTAATTAAAAATATTAGAACGGATAATCACAGCTAGGAGGAAAAACCAAATTTATGTTCAAATTGGATCATCATAAAGCTGATCTTTCAATTGAGAAAAATGAGTTTTGAATAGTTAGAAGGGAACTGAGAATATGAAGAAAAAAGGTTTGATGAAGCTTCACTAAAAACAGTCAGCAAAGGCTACTTCTGAATAACAGTATTGCTGTTCCCGGGTCATTTGAACCACGACGGTAATGAGAAAGCAAACGAGTTGATCAAAAATGGGTCAGAGGAATTGAAAGTAGGGTCGGAACCTAGGTGCAGCATTTCAACCATTACCTACCTCCCAGAGGTAAGTAAATGGTTGACTAAGGTCAAGCTTGTTGGTAATCATTTCGAGATAATAGGAGCATGAGAAAAACTAGGAGTGAGGCTTCCTAAGAAGTTCATGCCATAATCATCATGATAGCGCCGACTTTGCCGAAGGTGTGAAATGGAGGATGATTGAGCAGAATATATCCTATCTGAATATAAACCATTCAAAACATATCCGGCTCTGAAATTACCAAGTAGAGATTCGTTCTCATAGACACCATCAAATGATTTATCATACTGATGAGGATAGTTAGATACGTCATCTTAATACCCACATGGTGTCAAAGCTTCCGCTCAGTCAACTTCATTAATTCTTTAAGATACCGTGAAGTTCAAAATGGATACTATAGTAAAGATATACTCAATATAGTTTTGTGTTACCGTTTTTATTCTGAGAAAATATAAAAAATTTGGTCTTCAATTAGAGGTCTATTCAGTTCTGTTAAGGAGAGTCTGCATACATTTTCTATTATCGTCTGACCAGAAAAAAAATCCTTGCACAAAAGCCAAAATTATAAAAATAATATCGCTATTCTATTCCTACTCGAAACCCTTCTTCTCGATAAGATCTTGGATGTTAAATTCACGATACAAAAAGTTCCCCACTTAGTATACAAATCGTTGTATCTAAGTTGTACTATCAGAAATTCTTGAATCACTCAGATATGATTAGACTTATTTACAATATTAAAAAGGCCAAACAAAGTCGATTGAAATACTCAAATGTTAAAAAACTGGAATAGTAGGCGCCTGAACTTCCAAATGTGAATATTATCATAAATTTCTGATAAAATTTAAGTGTTTGTGATAAAAATAAAAACTTCAGCAAAAACACAAATCACTACTTAATTTTTCCAATTTAGAATAGAATCTTAAGTGTAGGGTTGAACAACGTAATTTATCACGTTGTTATCATTTTGATATTATCTGAATTCAGTGTTATATTCCAAGTTTTATGGAAATGAATTGGTATAGGAATTAATTGTCTTATTTTTAAATAAATACAATTCGACATATATACGTGTAAGTGGTTCTACCCCGGCCAGTTGCCCATATATCCGTTCATATAATAGAAGTGATTCCATGAAAGAAAAAATAATTAATACCCTACTCGGTAAATATTTCCTTCGTCAGACTAAGATTATAGTCACATTATATCGTGATCGTGATCATCAGAATAACAAACATTGCTACAAAAATATTTCAATCTAGTACAGTATACAAACTTCAGTACTATGAAGCAATTATATCAATTAACTAACGAGTAGTATCAGACTTTTTCTATCCGGTAAAATTCAGTTTACGGACTTGAGTAAAATAAGACTTAACGTAGTTTCATTATTTTTTCTTGTGTTACAAAGTGCTAGATGATTGAATCTGATACTGGAAAGAATGCAGATTGTCAACAAATTGTATTACTAGTTGAAATAAACGAAGATGATCCCTATCCTCGCTTTCAAATTTGAGAAATTTTCAGTGAAAATAAATATTAATAATAATTCACTTATTCATCACATAACCATATTATAGTGCGACAATATTTGGAGAAAAATTTCTCAAGTCGGTGGATTGGCCGAAGAGGAAGAGTTGAGTGGCCAGCCAGGTCACCTTATTTGAAGCCTTTACGTTTCTTCTTATGGGGTTATCTTTAATCGAGAGTTTATGCTACACAACCTGAAGATTAAGAAGAGCTGCGCAGAAGAATCGCCAAGGAACGTAGACTTTTGACGAAATGTGAAGAGAATTGGAGAATCGTTTGTATCATTATAGGAGGTAGGCGGAAGTCATTTTGAGCATTTAATTTGATTTTTGGCATTGTCAAAATTTCTTTGAAATACGAACTTTCGTTGTCTTTTTACTGTCTGTATGATATTGAATGTTCATAATGATACAATTGTTGAATAAAGAATTAAGAGACCTTCTCAAAGATATGCCACTCGATCCACCTTCCGTGTAATCAATTTCGCTAAGCCTCCTATGGTCGCTCCTACTCAGGAAAATGAAAAGAAACGAGTGAACCATACGTAATTAAGAGAACAGGAGGAAAAGCCCTATCACTAACACATCAATAATAGCTAGTCAGTGAGTGTAGTGTGAACAAAAAGTGGAATCGGAATTATGGTGTTACATTTTATTCTTCATTCTAACCAGGTCTTCG
Organism: Cryptolaemus montrouzieri; assembly: GCA_013387265.2. Lineage (NCBI taxonomy): Eukaryota > Metazoa > Arthropoda > Insecta > Coleoptera > Coccinellidae > Cryptolaemus > Cryptolaemus montrouzieri. The sequence continues at coordinate 38,637,477 of JABFTP020000103.1, forward strand.
ATTATATATATATATATATATATATATATATATATATATATATATATATATATATATATATATATATATATATATATATATATATTTGAATTGTGGAGGCCGTTACTTGATGTAGATCCATGATATAAATGAGATAAAAAACACAAGGTTTAACTTTAATCTACACTTTATTTGAAGATTTCGACGACGTTTCGCTGACACAGCAGCTTTATCAAGAATGAAAAACAGAATGAAGAGTATGGTATTATAAACAAATCGTAGAACAAGTTGGATGAATAACAGGAAAATCCACACCGAGCCATTGTACAGTTAGTATGAAAGGTAATAAGAACTAATTAAACAAGTTTAGTAGGGGTGAATAATTCACATCTACCTGTTCATTCAAAAGCTTGTCCGAATGTTTGTATCTATTTATTTCTAATGCTTCTAGGAGATATAATTTTGAACTTTTGATTTTATATGTAATATGTCAAAGTTTTTATTGAATGAATGGTTTTCTTTTATTAGGTGGTTTGAATAATTTGAATTAGATTTATTTTTATCGAAGCTACATTTATGTTCAGATGTTCTTATGCCAAAACTCCTATAGGTCCTACCGATATAAATTTTATCACAAGAACCGCAATTGAGTTTATAGATTCCTGATTTACTTGATATTTCAACACGAGATTTATTATTTTTAATATGTTTACCTAAGTTATTAGAAGTTTTGAAAGTTATATTAAGATTTTGTTTGACGAGAAAGGATTTAATATTTGTACTTGCAGAACCGCAGAATGTTAAACTGTTGAATATTTTATAGTCTTTATGAATAGGATATACTTCATTTATTGCTTTCTGATACAGTTTTTACGAATGATTAGATCTATCATATCCGAATTATATGAATTATTAATGGCTATCTGTTTGATGATATTTAACTCTTTATTATAATCTTCTACTGATAAAGGTAAATTGAGTAACCGATGTACCATGCTGTTTAAAGCTGCAACTTTGTGTTGAATTGGATGTAATGAGTAGTTATGTATAATTGTATCAGTATGTGTTGGTTTACGAAAGACCGAAAAACATGATTATTATTTTGTTTTGTGAATTTCAAGTCCAAAAATTAATGGAATCGTTCTGTTCAATTTCTATCGTGAATTTAATGTTCAAATGGATGGAATTAATGAAATTAAGAAATAAGTCTAATTGACGAGTAGTTCCAATGAAACATACTAAGATGTCGTCAACATATCTATACCAATAAAGAAATTTGGAAATGAGTGGATGTGTATGAATATTTCTGTTCAATATTATTCATAAAAATCTCTGCTAAAAGTGGACTCAAAGGATTTCCCATGATCAAACCATTTTCACTACTGTAATAGATGTTGTTGAAAGAAAAATAATTTTGTTCAATGCAAACGTCCAACAGATTCAATATTGCTGATCTAATTATGTGGTTAACATGATTCGAATTCAACATGTTTTCGATTAATATTTTGACATCACCTGGAGGAACACTTGGGTAAAAAATCTTAACATCAAACGAAATAAGTTTTGCGTTAGGTGGTAGGTTAACGTTTTTTATGTTATTTATCAATTCGAGAGAATTTTTTATAGAAAATTTTGATTTGAATGAACAATAATTTTAATGATATCTATAAGGTAGTGCGACAATTTCACGGCTGGGGCTGTAACGTAAGATACGACTGGTCTAACGGGGTTATTTACTTTATGCAATTTAATGAGTGAATACAGTTGAGGTGGTTGAGGGTTTGGTAAAATTAATTTGTATTTATCTATTGCTTTAATTAAAGATTTTGCGTCATTTATTGCAATTTTAATATTTTTCTGAAATTTAATAGTTGGATCTTTGTTTAAAATTGTATAGTTTCCGGACGAAATGAAATTTAGAGTTTTAAATAGGTAGTCAGGAATCTATAAACTCAATTGCGGTTCTTGTGATAAAATTTATATCGGTAGGACCTATAGCAGTTTTGGCATAAGAACATCTGAACATAAACGTAGCTTCGATAAAAATAAATCTGATTCAAATTATTCAAACCACCTAATAAAAGAAAACCATTCATTCAAATGAGATAAAAAACACAAGGTTTAACTTTAATCTACACTTTATTTGAAAAAATTCGACGATGTTTCACTGATTTTCCAGTTGTTCATCCAATTTGTTCTACGATTTGTTTATAATATTATAAACTTCATTCTGTTTTTCATTCTTGATAAACTGCTGTGTCAGTGAAACGTCGTCGATTGTTTTTTCAAATAAAGTGTAGATTAAAGTTAAACCTTGTGTTTTTTATCTCATTTATATCATGGATCTACATCAAGTAACGGCCTCCACAATTCAAACCATTCATTCAATTAAAACTTTGACATATTACATATAAAATCGAAAAGTTCAAAATTAGATCTCCTAGAAGCATTAGAAATAAATAGATACAAACATTCGGACAAGCTTTTGAATGAACAGGTAGATGTGAATTATTCACCCTGCTTAACTTGTTTAATTAGTTTTATTACCTTTCATACTAACTGTACAATGGCTCGGTGTGGATTTTCCTGTTATTCATCCAACTTGTTCTACGATTTGTTTATAATACCATACTCTTCATTCTGTTTTTCATTCTTGATAAAGCTGCTGTGTCAGCGAAACGTCGTCGAATTTTTTCAAATAAAGTGTAGATTAAAGTTAAAGCTGTGTTTTATCTCATTTATATATATATATATATATATATATATATATATATATATATATATATATATATATATATATATAGATATCAGACTCTCAATTTGGACTCTACATAGAATTCCATTTGAAAAGCATAATATCACAACACCCATTACTTGTTCTCAAACGGTTTGAGGTACACCAAATCTTTCTGAGACGAAAACAAGTAACTTTCTGAGTAGGATCTGGTATGAGGAATTTGATGTAAACAACGAATCCACTCCATTCATTTCTCCTAAGGGATAACACATCGAAAGGAGTACGCAGAGAACCAAACGACCGATTTGGTTTCCGATCTCCTAACAAGTGCATTCCGAAGTTGGAGGATGATTGGAAAAGTTCCAAAAAAGAAATAATTATCCCCACTATTTTTCAAACTGATAGTCTTTGGAAATGTGGAGGGATCATCATCAACATTTCAAGTGGACGTTGCTAATTTTTGCAAAACATTGTTCTTGTGGAAGGAGTTCTGTTTGACTCTACGATAATTGGGATACAAATTTAAAAATTACGATTCAGTGGAAAATCATCCAAAAATACTAACAATTTTCTTTCATTTCGTTGTTTATTTAGATGAAAGCAAGCTTTCTCAGCTTGCGGAGAATTAGTGCTTAGACGACTTGCTGAAGAACTTGTTCAGTATTTTCATTTCGGAGGTCAACAGGAAAATGTTCCAGAACTTTCTGCCCAGGTCGAAGATATTGCTCAAACCTGTGATTGGATAATGGTTCGCGTAACGAACTATAGAGATGATGACATTCAACTGCTTCAAAATTCAATTCGAATGATTTTGATAAACTCCCTTCTTCAGGGATAGTTATCACAAGACTCTATTACTTTTTCTATCTTCCACTTAACTAGCTTAACTTCTAGTAAGTTATTTTGATTTCATTTTAAAAAGATCGAAAGTCCAATTGAATTTTAGAATCATTTCCTAATGTAGAATAGCACAAACGATATAAATATGCCTAATTGTTTATATATCACTACTATAGATTCAATTATATCTTTTATTTACAAATTATTATTACAAATTTACAAGCTGAATAATATGATTAATATGATTGTGACCTTTCAGGATATAATTATCGCAGCTCATATCAGAATGTACGAGTTGGAACTTGAAATTGATTTATTTCAGGTTCATGAAGTAGCGTAGAATGGTAGGGTTGTGATAATTTCCATTTGATAGTACATTTTTTGTTAGTTAAGTAACGGAAAAATGTGGCTTTATGTTAGAGTGTTCATTTGATTACATAAAAATATTAAAATATTAGAAATATCGCAACCGACCACACTTGAACGGTGGTCCTCGTGGAAAGTCTTTAAAATAGTTCGAGACAGAATATGTGTATCACAATCATTTTTATCATTCAACTTGTGACCATAAATAATGGATAATTTGCGAAGATATTTTGAGCAACGTGGTTCTAATCCTTAGAAATAAGTTTGTTTTATTAATATTTAATAAAGAACATATTTGCCCATCATACAGATTATATAATTTAAATTAATATCTTAGAAGTTTTGACCATTTGCCATCTGGTTCCGGGATCAGTGGTCTCTTGTTGCTATATCTCTCGGTTGGCTCGCATTTAAAAAGTATCGCTGCAGCTTGTGTCTTTTTTCTATAATTTGTAAGAAATCTTGCACGATATACAATTTATTATTTTCTTGCGAAAAATTCAACTTTCATGTTACTCACAGAACTTGATTAGCATGGAGACCCCGACGTTGGATTAAGCGACGAACCAATATCACTATCCAAACATTTAAAACCTAGGTCACAATTGGTCATTCCTAAAAACAACAAAAATATCTCAAATTTCATTGAAAACTTATATAACTTTTATGAAAAATTCAAATTGTTAATGGTTTTTTTTTCTTTTTTTTTTCTTTCGAAAATTCTTATTTGTTTCGATATATTAATTGAATATTTTCTACAAATCATAATAAAAATTGGTATAGGCAAGTACAGCATGTCCCATTCTCAAGAATTCAGTACACCAGCAATGTGAAATAGACTGCAAGTAGAGAAAAATGCCCCTTCCATCTACGTCCTCGATGTTCGAGGAAAATTTCTAGGTTAAAACAGATCGCAGCTATCTTCTTTGTTTTCTGGTTATTCTGGACTTCTCGATTCTCAGAATATGCTAATAGAGAGTCGCTTTCAAAATAAGGTGAAAAGTATATTGACATGGCACATTTTTGAGTAGAACGCAGGGACGTATTCGAAAAAAATTCTGTTGAATGATTTTCGAATTATAATATAAACTTGTATTTTTTTTTTCACGATAAAGTTCCCACGAAGTTTTTCGTCAAGAATGACGTCACTTTCGCGAAACCTTAGATTTTGAATCCGCATTTTTTGCTTCAAATTGCCTGCATGAAATTGAGGCATTCACAGTAACATCTCCCAAAATTTTTTTGTAACTGTTTTCTTTGAGTACTTACAGTGTTTATAAGACTCTTTTTCAATCTTCGAAATATAAACTTGTGTGGTCACCATCATTCAGGAAAATTAACAGAACGATTTTCTGAAGCTAATTATTTGTGAATAAACAACGTTAATTGAATAATGCTTTAATTTTGATATATATTGTTGTAAGCATGGGATTGAAAACATTTGCGATGTTTTGTGTAAATTCGTTCTAGTATACTAGATGAAACCACAAAACGTGGTAATTTCTGGAAAAATTCACCTTTTTGAGAAAGTTTTTCAACGAAATCTCATATATATTTGGAAAGAGGAAGGAATACTCTTTCTATTTCATTCAAATTCACCTATCGTTCATGAAAAAACACAGGTTTATATTATAATTCAAGAACCATTCAACAAAACACATTTTTAATACGTTTTTATAGGCATTCCACTCACAAAAGTGACAATGTCAAGATAGTTTTCACTTTGATAGCTTTGATAGATATATTGACATATGCTGAAATCTCGGAAAATTGGGACATCCTAAATAACAAAAATGATTGCTGTGATGTTTTTTCACTAATAAATATTACCCAAAAATCGGGGACAGAGAAGAGAAAGTAATCGTTCTCTATTTAAAGTATTTCACGTAACTGTACTAAAATATCGAAAATGGAACATTCTGTACAGTCAAATTATTGTCCCAATAGTTCGGTTGAGGTTTGGGTACAATCTTGATGCCTAACTAAAAAAAAATGCAAATTTTCTCTAAAATACATAAGTTACTAAGAATATTATTTTTTCGTCTTGTGAAAGCAGAATACTCTGTAGATAGTTGAATTTGATATTAATTGTTGACAGTGCGAATCTAGTTTATCAATGCCGACTTTTCTATTAAATTATTTGGCATCGAAATTTAAATGAATGTTATGAGCTGAAAGAAAATTCATTTCTTGATAAATAAATAGATTATTCGGCGCTAGATTCTCACTCAAAAGTGGGATGCATTTACCGAAAGAAATATTAATATGGAAAATAAAAGTTGGTAATATCATCTTAATTTTTGAAGGAATTTTTCGGGAAAGCATTGGATGAAGCACCAGTTGATGAAATGATAATCTTAATTATAAGATTCTCATGATAATCATCTACTATTTCCAAAACCAGAAAATAAAATGCGTCATCATGATAAAATAAGCATAGCCTATAATTTAAGTTAAATTGGTAATACCGAAATCATTACTGTGAAGTATTATTTTGCATAAATCAAGGAACATGCTAGCATCTGCCAGTCTGATTTTCTAATCGGAAATCCTGGAACGAAATTCGATCTATAAATAGTCCAATCATAAGATGTGAGTTGTTTTTCTATTTTGCAATAGTGGTTTCATAAATAATTGAATTTCAACGGAAAAAGTAAGATAAATGGCAAAAAGAACTGAAAATCGTCAACAAAAGATTTTCTGAACTAAATAGTTTACAGTTGGCTCGTATGTTTGAAGGATAACATAGTATCAGACTATTCCAATTGTTTCCTGTAAGCGCAGAAGCCAGAATGGTGAGATTTTGCACGAAAAGAGACTGAAAAGTTAGATTAATGGCAAACACATCTAGAAATCTTCAATAAAAATTTATTTTAGTTGAAAAATCTAAGTTGGAAAGCATATTTGTAGTATATCATAATAAATACTTTTATTGTTTTCTGCACGCACAGATATGTTGAAAATTAAATTTTCATTACTGAAAGGCAAAAAACAAAAAAACAACAGATACCAAACGCTGCAGAAACAAGAGCTGCTCAAGCATCTATTAAGCATAGGAAAAACATTTCGAAGAAGAAACTTTTTGGAGCCCTTGCGAGGGCCCAATAGTCGCGAAAAAATTATGTATGTTTTGTGGGTTGGTTAACAGTATTCATAAATTTTGTCAGATTTTAAGGCGATCAGAATCTAACGAAAAAATAAAATGTGAAAAAACACGTTTTTTAATCTTTGGGGTGATGAGAGCGGAGCTAAAATAACAATGAAGCTTTTTCTTTCTATCAACTTAATAATGAAATCAATGAAAAGAAGGATTGCGAGTGAAGACTTTTCGACTATCTCATCGGGAGGTACCCTTCAATACATAGCAAACTTACAAATTACATTTGTCGATAGTAAGAACCTTTGGGGAAATTTTTCGTGGAAAAAAGCATGCCCTAAGAGTAGCTGTGAAATCTCGAAAGACAGCTCCAGATATATGAATTTTGACTAATTTTTTTCCTGAAGAGATATTATAGTAAGAAGAGGTAACAATTTAAAGATCTCAAAATCAAAATTCTGCAAAATTTCTTCCTATAATCAGAAATAGGTTGCCGAAATTTTCGCATAAATGGTGTAAAAAAATATTTACCCTCAACCTTTGTGGGTTACGATAAAGTTTTGTTCTTTAAGAAATTCCTAAAGCTATTTACGCACTACTATACCTAGTTTTCTAAGATTGAAGTTGAATATTTATATTTTAAATGATGAAATAATCCAGTTCATTCTATAGTCCTCCACCATAAAAAAAAAATACACGGCTTGAAGTGTAGTGGAATGGGAGTAAAATTGCACAGCGGTTTTTTCTTTGGATTGAAGAAAGATTATCTTTAAATTACAATTTGTCTAAAACATCATTTTATTGAAGTCCCTTCCGTATATTTGAATTTTTTTTTCCAGAAAAAAAAAAGTCCAAAATCGTTTGACTGAGAATTAGTGAAGATTTAACATCTGATTGTCAAAAACCTGACATGTTTCGATATGGTTCTATTAAGCTCTACTTTTGAAAGAAATACTATAGGTTTGTGTGTGTTACATTTATAGCAAATAGAAAGTTATAGAAAGTGAACTCTTAAGAAATATTTGAAAAATGGAAATCGTCGATTTTCGGTTGTTTTTCAATATATCCGATATGATATCAATATGAAATATACTGAAATGATATTTTCTATATCTACAACGTTTTATCTACGAGTTGGTTTTTATTTGCTGAAAACCTGTTTCCCTAATTTCACAAATTTTTCGGAATATAAACTAAATTGTAGATTCACTCAAAATCTTCCTCTTCCTCAAATATTCTTATTCTGTAAGACCTTTGTGAAATTATACATTGGATGTTACCTATTGGTTAAACTAGATTACTTTGTGGTTGTGATTTATTCCCAATATTGAAGTCTGTCTCTTTGCAATTTGTATGAATACCTGAATTAACTTATATTCTCTATTATTTGTTTTTAAAATGCAGTTATATCCATCTTGAATTTAAGAATGTCAGTATACCACTATGAATATATTGGTTGTTTTCAGGAAAATTTTCGGAGATAAAGTTATTGCAGTGCCCCAATGATGTTTTATTTACATTAAGAACTTTTGATCTTACGCAATTTTTCTGTGACGACAATTATTCAAATTATCAGAATACGTTTTTAATCACAAAAATATTTTGTAGTACGAGCTTAATTGAATTTTTTCAATAAATTGAGTCATATCAAACTGAAATCTTTTGAAAACTGAATGATAAATTTTAGTGCATAAAATGTTATTATTATTCAGATTTCATTTACTGAAATGTGATAGTTATTGATAACAAAAACCCCCTATTATAGCTTTAATGAAATTGGGAGGACCAAGCTTCCTACATAAACGAAAAAGTGGTTAATTGAAATACTGAATGAGATGCTGAAAATGCCTACCTTTCGCTAGATGCATGCTTCGGCTCTTCTCATCCTGAAGCCACGATCGAAATTTCTGGAGTATTTCATATGGCTCAACAGAAATTTCTTATTGTATTTTTCAGATAATTTATTGAGATCTGTAAATCGAAGTCTCAATATGGCCCCATCAAAATAAATCCAGACATTTGAGATTTGTTGACCTAAGAGGCCATGATACAGTGCTCGATTTATTTAGCAGATATTAAATTGTCAACATAAATATTTCTATAATAAAACCCTGAAATAAGCTGGAAATCCGTGTTGCATAGACCACGAATGATATCTCAATAGAAGCGGTATATCTTCAAACAAAATTGGTAAAATATCTTCTAGAAACTATCGTAGTTTTGTGTCAATCAATTCTTTCCGCACAATTGTTACTATTTATGGGATTCTCTTATAACATTATGATTGTTTTTTGCTATCACATTCTTTTTATGAAAACTTATTATGGATTTTTGGAAGAGCTATTTATTGCCGCAAATTTTCATCATCTAATGTTCTCCATATTTTTCCGAAATATTGCAAAATATTCAAAATCCGCTTTTAATAAGGATGGATTTTATTGTAAAATTTTGAATGCTATATCACATTCCATTATTCGTCATATTTTTCAAAGATTTCAATAAAAACAAGTACACTCTATCAAAAGTTGTGAAATTAAAAAATTAAGAGCGTTTTTCATTGAATTTACATAGTTGTAAGGAGCAGACCATATTTCTTTCTACACTTCAGAGTAACCCCAGATGTCATGACAATAACATTTTCTTTTCTCTTATGCAAGATGAAAAATTTAATTTGGTTCATACCCCATTTTTTAATTTTATCCCCACAGCATCTACCTACATGATTACTAAAATGACATATTCCTGTTTTATATCTTTTCAAATCGAAGTAATCCACTGCCATATTCAGACCTCATAAATATATATAAATGTACATCAGCCACTCCTCTTAAAAATATTTCATTTTGTTTAAATCAACGTCTTCATAAGCCAGTTCAATCAATCATCGATTCGTCACGATAGAATAAAAAATATGAACGTCTTTTACGATTCCTTGAGATGGTGCTAAGGTATATAAGCACGGACTTCTTGCGAACATGAACTTGATGCCATTTACCTCGGCCATGAAAATGGTACTGGAGGCCGTTCCCTCTCCTTTCTAAACATGGTCGTTGTAGGCCAGACGAGTCGGTTTCTCGACCAGAGAAACGTTCATTAATATTTACTCAGTACTTCTTTGAATTGCTTACATTCCTCATCATAATAACCGTAACAATTTTAGTACTGTGTGCTGAAAAGTGGAACCTTTCAAAGAAACCGATATGAGAATAAAAGGATTATTTAGGTACATATAATTGTGTATGTATGTTATAATTTATAATAAGATAAAATTATTCGAAGCTCCTTTACGCCGCTTGCAGTAGGAGTGAATTGTTAAAAACGCTCCAACAAATCGATTGGAATTTATTTTTTTTTGTGCAATTTTATCAACAAAAACTTTTTATACAGGGTGTTTTAAGTAATAGTTGCCAATACCGGCTTATTTTAAATGCAACTTCTGGTTTATCATTCAGTTTTGGATTCTTCATGTACAATATTATATGCTTGAGAAATGTTTCGAAAATATTCATTATTTTCATTATTTATTGCAAAAATCAATACTTATATAATAAAATTATTTGATAACAGAATCTCGCCACAACACAATTAACAATTGATAAATTGAACTAGATAACACTAAATGTGTACATTTCTGTTAGAATAGGGTTGCTGGTGCCTTATAATGAATTACGCTCTAATCTAATAAACAAAAATGAAAATGAAAATGTATGAAATGTTCAATTTCTCTCGTTGAGCTTCTTGGCAGCATCTTTTTTTTGTTTTGTTTGTGCTCTATTTCTGCCTTCGGCTATTGACACGCTGAGGAATTCTGTCACCTCGCTAATGCGGGAATTTTGTCGAACCTCTCACATGTCGAGGAAAGGGATCTTCAATGTCCAATACATCTTTGTTAGACAGAAGGACGGCTTTACATCTCATCCGAAAGATGGGCGCTCAAGCGATTTCCAGCTTCCGAAAAATCACACCGACTTTTTTGGGATTGAACCTAGATAACTCTGCGCAGAGGAGGAGCGACCTAACCTCTGAGCCACCGAGCCGACTTGGCAACATCATCTGCTCAATATCTCAGACATAACCGATTCAACCCAAGTCTTATTCGTCTCTCAATCCATATACACATATGTTCATAATAGTAGGTCTAAAGGTGTAAGTTCAGGGGATCGTGTATTCCATCGACCCTCTAACCTAACCAAATTCGAACGACCCTAACACCGACACTTAATAATTACACTTTTGCAGTGAGAAAACAATTGACTGAATATGTGGTTTAAACAAAAGTAAGTAAAACTGTTTGAATTTTTTTTTATTTCGTATCAGTACACTTGAAAGGCTTTTGCTTCCTTTCGAATTAACAAGAATTAATTTTACTTGTTAGTTTTTGTGAGTATTGAAGCGAATTTCTATCACAAAACAATTTTATTTAATTGATGCAGTAAATTTGATAACACGGAATATTACCTAACAGTTGAAGATAAGTGTTGGATATAGTACCTAAAATGTTTAAAATTTTCTGAAAATGCAAAAATCGTGTGACATACAGAATGTTCAAATATAGGACATTTAGTGATGGGCGCTGATACATAACATATCGTGTATATATTCTTGTTGAAAAATTGCATAAATGAAAATATCAATCGATGTGTGAGTATGATTTTGACATTTGAAAAGAATTACAAAGAAAAAATAAGCAAGTACGTGGCCAGTTGAATAAAGTCTATACTGAATACGATAAATTTTTGTGATTTATATTTATATGTAACAATTCTACCAAATGATAACTGCAGTATGTTCAGAGAAATAAGAAATTGTCAACATTTTCAAACGAAATATGGAAATGCTTATATCAAACATTAATGCATTGAATGTTAGGCTTTCAGCTACAAGTAATATTTGTTCAGATATATGTAAAGCAGAAGGCGATATTGATGAAATTGTTACAGTTTTTTATATATTCTCGAATCAAATGAGCAAACAAAGCTTTTATACTGGGTGATTCACCAGTGGCGCGGCGCGGTGGCTCGGTGCTCTGTAGCTCGTACTTCCTTGAAAATTTCATTTTTGTTCGAACGGTATTGTATTTAAGAAGTTAAAATCTACTTCAGTAACTTATTTTGAAGTGAACAGGGTGTCCCAATTATCTATAAAAAAATCTTGGGAGGTTTTTTCAGATTGGAAGACCACTTTTTTGTTGAAGATTCAAGCGCGTCCTAAACTCTGATATAATGTCTTTAAGTAATAATTCTTTTTGGTGAGTAGTTTCGTCACAATATTTATTTTCCGTAAAAATTCATGGAAATAGGCTCTCACATTATCGCATGCCCCTTTGGCCAGAGTGGATTAATACTTTTTTCCTTTCGTTTTCTTATTGCCCAAGGATAGCTTTATTGATGAATTATTATCCTCATTTTATACAGGAGTGACTCAAAAAAATTATTGAATATTGTAATTTTAAAAATATCATATCTTGATTTTTCCAATGGAACATTCTGTATTTTATTATTCATGTCAACGCATAAAATATTGTGCCATATTTTTGCAGAAGTAACCTTATCTTTATCTTCGACCATTTTGGAAATAAAAAAATAAACTAAAATAATGAAAGCAGAGGTTGCGAAAGAAGAGTTTATTAGTACATATTATTCTACTTGATCAGAGAAATGGAGACAAGGTGTTGAACTATTTCAATAAGTGTTCGAAATGTTGCCCGTTTCTTTGTAGGCACAACTCAATCCTTCTGAGGAAAGACCGTTGAACTCTCGACAACATTTGTGGATTAACTGACTGAAAGGCGTCGACTATCCTCTGTCTCATATACAACCGTATTGTAGAAGGAATCTGGTAAACGATGCCCTTAATATAACCCCACAAGAAAAAATATAGACTTGTAAGGTCCGGAGACCTAGCTGGCCATCTAACAGGACCACCACGCCCTATCCATTTGTTTGTAAATACATGATTAAAATGCTCACTAACCTGATGTGAGTATTGTGCCGGTGCTCCATACTGTTGAAACCACAAATCTTGTCTTATAAGCTCTGGTATATCGGCAACAAGATGATTTTGCAGAAAATCTAAATACATTTCACAATTGAGGTGCCGTTCGAAAAAGTGCGTCCCAATTAGATATCCATCGACTATAGCGGCCCATACATTCAAGGACAAACGATGCTGGTGATCTATTTGTGTCGTGAGGTGTGGATTTTCCATGGCGTGATAATGAAAGTTGTGCCTGTTAGCAAGCCCATTTTTGTGGAAAGTTGCCTCATCCGAGAAAAGAACTCTGGATTTTCTGCTACTTTGTCACTTGCCCAATTGCAAAAATTGATTCGATTTTCATATTCTTGATTGTTCAGTTCCTAGTGCAGGATGATATGCATGAAATTTATTTACTTTCAAGATTCTCTGTACGGAAGTTTGACTTATATCTGATAACTGAAAAATCTCTCTGTTTCTTTTATATGGGTCCTCTGTCACTGTCAACAAAACTGATAACTGGTTGTCTTCAGCTGTAGCAATTTTTGGTTTTTCATGGTTTTTGTAAGCGATTTTACTCATTTCGATAAATCTAATTAGAAGTTTTTCAAAGCATCTTGCATCAGGATGCCTCTTATCAGGAAACCTTTGTGCATAAACTCTTCTTGCCAACAAAGAATTTCTATCGCACTCACCCAGAATAAAAATCATATCAACCATTTCTACTTTGGAGAACTTCATGGCAGTCATTTGAGAAAATTGGGTTCAAACCTTACTTTAACAATGTTTTATAACGAAACACTGATAAGTCCACCATGTAAAATGCAGTATATGATATGTCCGGACAACTGACAGAAGGCACAAATAAAAAAAATGTCAACACATACCTCGATTTACGTTTTAGTCATCTTGATTTTATCATTCGTTAAAAGAATTATCTTGTTTAGATTTCATTTTTTACTACTTGAATCATTACAGAAAAAAAATAATGTGCTAATAATGATTCATGTTGATGAGTTTGATACTGTTCGTAGAATTTCCATAAAAATTCTTACAAATAATCGAATATTTCGAAAATGATCGAAGATAAAGATAAGGGATTTCTGCAAAAATATAGCAACATATTTTATGCGTTGTCATGAATAATAAATAAAAGGGTGTTCCATTTGAAAAAATCAAGTTATGATATTTTTGAAATTACAATATTCAATAATTTTTTGAGTCACTCTGTATAAAATGAGGATTATCTATTTCATTTCATCAATGAATACAAGAAAGGAAAAAAGTATTCATCTTCTCTTGCCGAAGGAGCATGCGATGAAGTGAGAGCCTATTTTCATGAATTTTTACGAACAGAAAATATTGTGACGAAACTACTCACCACAAAAACTTATCACTTAAAGACATTATGGCAGAGTTTAGGACGCTCTTGAATCTTCAACAAAAAAGTGATCTTCCAATCTGAAAAACCTCCCAAGATTTTTTATAGAGAATTGGGACACCTTGTTTACTTCAAAATAAATTTCTGAAGTAGATTATTATTTTCTAAATACAATACCGTTCGAACAAAAATGATATCTTCAAGAGTATACGAGCTACAGAGCACCGCGCCACTGGTAAATCACGAAGTATAAACTAGAGACTCTCAAATATATCTTATTATAGTTACCAATGCCAATAATTGTTAATAAAAAAAACTCTTTTGTATGATTTATATTTTTATATCTAATATTTAATTTTTTTTATATTGAAACTTTTCAATTTAATTCTGTTCTTTTCACTTATTCGCACTGAAAAATAGAAAAGATTTTAATTCGAATGATAGGTGTTTAGGAGAATAGAATAAATAACTTTGTTGCCGTCGTGAGTTTCCCAGACCGCATAGTTTTCCTCCTAAAAAAGAATTAGTGGAAGATCTTCCTCTTCTGACTGAAGAAATATCCTTGAAATTAGATACCAACCTGTTACGTTTGGTTAAATGTAATAGGTATATGCAATTTTTTACATTTAATAAAAGTACAACTCTATTTTCTTTATTTATCATTCATTCCTCGATGAATCTATGCCGAATTATTTCTTGTTCTTACATAAAGCGTAGCAATTCTAGGTGGATGTGAACATCACAGCGAGTTCATCGGTAAGATTTCAACAATAGGAATACGATTCCTAAATTACCGAATAATTTTCTATAAATAACTAACTCCTAATTGTCTACTAATTTCAATGTATAATTTTTGGGCATGTATGAATGAACTAACGTGATTTGATTGCTAAATATACCATTGTTTGTCATTCTGTTTCTATCCAATTTGGTTAAAACTAAAGTATAATTTTCCTCTTCTGAAAAAGAGCAACGATAATCCCATAGAATTGAATTACAAATTTCAACTAATTTATTTCCTTTGTGAATAAACTTCTCCTATTGAAAATGAATGGTACCATTCATAAGCTTCTTCATCGATATTGATTATTTTGGTTGAATCTTTACAAAATCTTGGACTGAAAATGGGCATTCTGTCGACAGTTTTTATATCTAACAAATGCGGGGAATATAAATACTTCTCTTCATTCTCTCATTATGGAACGAGCTCATGTTCAATACGCCTTCTTAGCTCTGATTAAAACAAGCATTATTTTGTTAAATCTAATATAGAGATTTTTTTATCTTAACGTGTTGTGAAATTATAATTTCGTTCATGAGATGACGTCTCTTCTAGAGTTATTAATTACTAAATATCTCAAAAAAATCTAGGGACCACCTTTAATAGATATTTCGTGTTCGAGACAATAAATATGCATGAGAGGTGCGTAAATTAAGCACTGAATATTTTATTCGAATATAATAACAACGCGATATTGTCTCCTTCATAATAGTTCCCTAGGGAAACCACATAGCGTTGGAGACGATCCTGCCAATCATCATAGCCTTGCTGATACATTTTAGATGTCCCAAAATGAGTTCCCTCGAGATGATTTTTAATTCTCAAGAAGAGGAAAGTCACAATGACTCATGTCTGGTGAATAAGAAGGCGGAGGATCCACAGAAATATATTTACTGGCCAAAAACTCCATTATTGAGATTGCAGTGTGATATGGTGAATTGTTATGATGCAACATCTACAATGTTTGATCGCATACGAAGGACTCTTTTTTGAAGTCTTTCAAGGGCCTCTCGGTAAAAGTACTGATTAACCATTTGGCGTCGAGTCACACATTCTTTGTGGACGATTCCATGGTTATGAAAAAAAATCAGCATTCATTTGATCTTTGATTTGATCATTCGTGCTTTTTTGGTCTTGGAGAGATTGCAATGTGCCACTCCATGCTTTGGCGTTTGATTTTTTGGTCGTACTCAAACAACCAAGACTTGTCACCAGTACCTAATAACACTTATCAGAAAACCGGGATCATTTTCAATCGATCCCAAAAAGTCAAGATTTCTCTCCTTTCTGAGATTCTTTT
The DNA here is from genome assembly GCA_013387265.2 of Cryptolaemus montrouzieri. Lineage (NCBI taxonomy): Eukaryota > Metazoa > Arthropoda > Insecta > Coleoptera > Coccinellidae > Cryptolaemus > Cryptolaemus montrouzieri. The sequence continues at coordinate 38,653,931 of JABFTP020000103.1, forward strand.
GGTCTTGGAAAAGGTGTTTCGGAACCATTTTTGCACAAATTACTCTCATTTCCAACTCATTGGTCAAAATATGATGCACGGAGTAATGATTCAAATACAACTGTAGCTCGATCATTCTGACTGTTAACCGTCAATCTGAAGGCATAAATTCCCGAACTCTGTTAAGATTTTCATCCGTGTTTGCACATGAAGGCCTTTTGCTTCGTGGTTCATCTTCAATCGACTACCTTCATTCTGAAAATGCCCTCAAACCCCGAAAAACCTGGGTCCTCGACAAAACACCAAACTTTTTTAAATGTTTCTGTTGCATTGTCTACAAGTTTGAAGAAAAACTTGATAGCACACCGCTAGTCAAAATTGATGCCACTGATTTTTAGACGCTCGAAAAAACTTTTTTCAGAAAACTTACACTGCGAACAAAGAACTGACAGAGCGAGTTCAAACTCATACTAGAGAACTGGTCGTTGCTCAAAGCCTCTCATCTTATAAACCTCGTATTATGGAATACTTGCATAAATTGGTTAGTAAGTAATGTCGAATGCAACATCCGACCCTGGTGTTTTTGTCATAATTATCTCTTTGAATTTATTTTGCTGACTTCTTTTCTCGTTGCAAACACAAGGAAAGCTTTTTGATTTCGTAAAACCATTATAGGGAGATCTCATTTGAGCAGAGAAAATATTGAGAGTCATTAGTATGCTTCAGGCTGGAAGCAGTGTGCGGTATTCGGAATCCTAGAAAATAACCGCGATGTGTGATTGTGCAGTATCTCAATCTCTACGATTTATAAATTTCTGATCGAATTGTGAGAAATCGGTTGCATGCTTCCATTGGGACTCATGAATCGAGCCGCCAAGGACACGTAAATTTGCATCAAGAGAGTTAGGCAAGAGTTCTCTTCGGTAATGAGTCGGTTTCAGTTTTCATTTCGATTTGAGAACAATTTGAGCATGAAGGGAACTAAGAAATGCAAACCGATTGCAGCATGCTCGAGAAATTGTTTGAAGGGGAGGTCAATTGGTGATGTTTTGGTGGGCATAATTCTTGATGAAAGAACTGACCTGATTTTTATATAGAACTTTAATCCTGAACCTACAAAAGTATTTTTCCCCCTTTTTATCGAGTGCATTCGCTACTTAGTTGCCGGTGTCCTTACTGTCAGCAGTTTTGCCTGGAAAATCGTGCAGTATGTATAAAGTTGTATTGGTCTCTGTAGTCTAGGGCTACTTTGATTCAAAAGTTATCAGAAAATAAAAATTAGCAAGAAAATGACGTAACATTACACTTTAGAATTTGGAAAAATGTTGACAATTACAAATAAAAGTTATACCTTTTTTTTGGCCCTAATAAGCGGTATATCCACCATTAGCTGCAATAAAATCTCAGCTTCCTTTTGGCATTCTAGTAATAAGGTTGTTGCTATTGACAATATTGGCAAATTGTGTACCTCATTCTGGCTCAGGCCAGCTGCTATTAACGAAGAAGTTCTTTTAACATATGCCAGGAATGTTCAATTGGGATTGTGTCCCGCGATCTTACTGAAAACAGTGAGCATTATATTCCACAATAGCATGATTTTCTGGTTCTTCTATGGTAATGGCAGTTCGATGTGAACTCGCGTTACCCTACAAAAATAAAAATCTTTTTCCTCTAGTACTTAAAAATTATGCACAATATTGTTTATGATCTTTACATATTGAGCTGCATGATGGTAGAGATCTAATCTACCACGTAGATTATGCCACCTTAAGTGTTGACAGAGCAACCTACTTGAGGATAAACCTTCTTCACACTTCTTTGGTTCTTTGCTACCTTTCTTCTAGTTAAATAAAAACTATGTGAATCGAATAAGCCGACGTCTTAATTTTTCGTTTCGCAATTGGATGTTTAAGTATAGATAAAAAAAAATTGTGCATACTTTTTTAATGTTTTTTTCTGTCCCTGCGGTTGTTGGGTGTGTACAGGGGCTCCATCTTGCTGCCACATCATCTTTTGACGTTCAGTTTTTAGCATATCGTCTTTGTTACTCGGGAAGATTAACTTCTACAAATTCTATATAGCTTCTAAGAACTGGTAACTCAGATAAGATTTCATGAAAAAATGATGAAATCCGTAACTCATTGTTTATTCAGAGCACATTAAGACACACATTAACGCATTAACGCCCTGAATCGTCTCACAGTTAGACTCGTGGTTTCTGTGATACCAAAATGGTAGTTGTGACGATTAACGATACTGTTGTGAAATCTTGACTCGTCGCTTCGTAAAATATGATTGCGCATATTAGAATTATACTTGAACGTTATTTTCATGAAAATAGTAAATTCTAATCTTCATTAGAAGTCTGCAGGTAATAGTTCTTATATGAAATGGATTCTGGGGGGATATTCCCGGTTTACTGATTCCCATTTCCTCAATTTTCTTAACGAAATATGAAGGTGTATACGCCAATACATCGATTTAGTCATTTCACTTTTTATTTTTGACAGATGATGAACACGTTTTATTTTTGGAGGAAATTCACTCGTCCTGGTTTCGCTTTCACACGAGACAAAGTCGTTTGTAAAGAAGTCAGCCTATTAAGAAACCGTTAAAAGCGAATTACTTTCAGCATTTACACCTTTCATTCAAGTTCTCAACAACTATGTTGAAAATTTGAAGACACAAATTAGAACACAAAATACCAGAGAAATATGTATATGTCAAAAGTATGGAATAATTGAAAACCTAACCTATAGTTTAACAAAATATATAATCCTCATAATTTTAAAGACTATTGAATATTATTGTAAAGAAAGGATAATGAAACAATTTCTACAATGAGTAGAGAAAGCAAGTCAAAAAAGAAAATAGCGATTATGTTATTCCAACAGAATTACACCACCTTGAAGTAGCACTTTTATAGAGCTGAGATGAATTTATGAAAATGGTTGAGGTTTATTATTAACCAACAAACGATATCGTCGTCTAGTATCACTGCCCCTGTTGAACTTGCACTTGGCCTGTTTTGTGTTTTTTTTTCTCGAGTGTATTTATGTATATATGTATTCATGAATGCCCATTTCTTTAATATGCTCTGCAGCCTAAATCGTTTAACGGATTTCAACATATAAGGTGTGATTAGATTCGTCTAAATTGACAGAGTGACATTAGGTTTTTACCCGACTGTGGAAGGTGTTTGATATCAAAAAAAGAGCTTGAAGAGACCATTCCAAATATTCATACCGCTATTCAACCCTTTAGTGGTTGGTGTTTACTCACTTTCTTTCAGGAATACATTTACAAAGTTCCAAATCAAGTCAAAGAGCAATATCACGAACTTCCAAACAGATCTGACAACGAACAAGACTTACATACAAACGTTGATATTTTTACCACTCTAGGGGGCGAATTTCGCAAAATCCACTTCTTAGTGGACCTATACGTTGATGAATTAGTCAGTCAGTCAGTCAGGGTATCTGACTTAAGATGATACATTTTCTGTCCGTATCTGAGACATATGGTGATCATTGACGAAGAATATGCTGTAAAGTCGTCAATGTGATAATAATAACTTGCTTTCCTCAAAATCTTTAATTTACTTAACACCAAATAAAAACGAGAAAACTATAAAAGGTGCAATTTGAATGTGAAGAAGTGGCACTTTCTCATTTAATCCTCATGTTTTTCGACTCCCATCTTCCATATCTTCAAAAACGAAATTATTAGCTGTACCATAAAGCCGTACACAGTATAATTCTTATTCTTTTATGCCGTCAGAAGATCATTTTCAGAGTTATCAATAAATATATGAATAGATGCTAAAATTAATGTTAATTCATACTTATCTTTTGCTAGATCAATCATTATTAAATCTTATTTCTAGAGTTCTAACTGGTCTTTTGAGAACTTGATTAGAATAATCAATGAAGTAATGAAATGTTGAATGTCAGTGAAGGGTACCCTGTTTTGACATTTGTCAGAGGTAACTTAATATAAAAATTTCTCAAGGATCTAAGATAATTTAGGAACGATATTTGTGGCGGCTGATTCATAATAATTATTAAAAATAAAATTTTGAATTCTAGTGAAACTACTGCAATAAAACAAGTCCTTAATTATTCTTGATTTTAAAATATGAATTATTTGGTTTTTCATTTAAAAGGAATCAGTAAAGAAGAAAGAACAGTAACAGGGCATAAGATCTGTGAGAAAACATACAAATGATAAATTTTTAAATGCTAGTGAAACTAATGAAATAAAAACGAGTAAAAATTATTTTTGATTATGAAATATAAATAATGAGGTTTCATTTAAAAGAAATTAGTAGAGAAGAAATTACAGTAACAGGGCATAAGATATGTGAGCAAACATACAATTAACAAACTCTTTAGGTAAATACTATGTAATAATTCTTCAATATGGAGATACAACATTTTGCTTGAGACGTAGATGATTAATGAAAATATTAATTTTATTTTCGAAATTTAATGATTACATCTACTGAAGTTCATACAATGATTGATTTATATTTTTGTTAGATATATTCAAAGGTGGATCTCATTCTTCTGTTCAAAACACGAACAATGCTCAAATTAATATTATTTATTGTAGTAATAGGTGTCAAATTCTTTTAAATACGTTGCTTTAAATGAGATTTCCATTCGTGGAACTATAGATGAAAGTTTTCCGTTGAATTGCTTGCAAGATACAATAATAATGATAGTTATAATAATACTGGCTTACTAAGTGAAATTCTACATATGAATGAAAAATTTCAAGAGATTTGTTGTTACAGTTTCCGAAAATAAAAATAATTCTGAATAATTAAAAATCGAGTTGGTGAATCTTTGAATGATTATAGGATAAAAAATTCCTATGAATGAGATATATGGTGTCAAAATTTTGAGAACTTTCAAGTGGTTCCTCAATAATATCTGCAGTCACCTACTGAAATCTATATCACTAGGTAAGCCAAACGTTTGTGAGAGTATTCATGGTGATATTGTATTGAGTTAGGCTGCTTCTATGACCTTCAAACTTTTATTGGTGCGCCGCTGTCGTATTACGTCAATGAAGTTGAATAGCCTATTGAGTTTTAATTTCCTATGTTTTTTCATATCTTTCACTGCTCTAGAGATAAAATCATTGGAGGCTGATTCATAATAATTATTGAAAATGAAATTTTGAATTCTAGTGAAACTACTGCAATAAAACAAGTCCTTAATTATTCTTGATTTTAAAATATGAATGTTTTGGTTTTTTATTTAAAAGGAATCAGTAAAGAAGAATGAACAGTAACAGGGCATAAGTTCTGTCAGAAAACATACAAATGATAAATTTCTGAATGCTAGTGAAACTAATGAAATAAAAACGAGTAATACATTATTTTTGATTATGAAATATAAATAATGAGGTTTCATTTAAAAGAAATTAGTAGAGAAGAAATTACAGTAACAGAGCATAAGATATGTGAGCAAATGTACAATTAACTAACTCTTTAGGTAAATACTACGTAATAATTCTTCAATATGGAGATACAACATTTTGCTTGAGTCGTAGATGATTAATGAAAATATTAATTTTATTTTCGAAATTTAATTAATACATCTACTGAAGTTTATACAATGATTGATTTATATTTTTGTTAGATATATTCATAGGTCGATCTCATTCTTCTGTTCAAAACAAGAACAATGCTCAAATTAACATTATTTACTGTAGTAATAAGTGTCAAATTCTTTTTAATACGTTTCTTTATATGAGGTTTCCATTCGTGGGAACCATAGATGAAAGTTTTCCGTTCAATTGCTTGCCAGATACAATAATAATGATATTTATAATAATAATGGCTTACTAAGTGAAATTCTACATTTGAATGAAAAATTTCAAGAGATTTGTTGTTACAGTTTTCAAAAATAACAATAATTATGAATAATTATAAATTGAGTTGGTGAATCTTTGAATGATTATAAGATGAAAAATTCCTATAAACGAGACATATGGTGTCAAAGTTTTGAAAACTTTCAAGTGGTTCCTCAATAATAACTACAGTCACCTACTGAAATCTATATCACTAGGTAAGCCAAACGTTTGTAAGAGTATTCATGGTGATATTGTATTGAGTGAGTTAGGCTGCTTCTATGACCTTCAAACTTTTATTGGTGCGCCGCTGTCGTATTACGTCAATGAAGTTGAATAGCCTATTGAATTTTAGTCTCCTATGTTTTTTCATATCTTTCACTGCTCTAGAGATAAAATCATTGGAGGCTGATTCATACTAATTATTGAAAATGAAATTTTGAATTCTAGTGAAACTACTGCAATAAAACAAGTCCTTAATTATTCTTGATTTTAAAATATAAATGTTTTGTTTTTTTATTTAAAAGAAATCAGTAAAGAAGAAAGAACAGTAACAGGGCATAAGATCTGTGAGAAAACATACAAATGATAAATTTCTGAATGCTAGTGAGACTAATGAAATAAAAACGAGTAATAAATTATTTTTGATTATTTAATATAAATAATGAGGTTTCATTTAAAAGAAATTAGTAGAGAAGAAGTTACAGTAACAGGGCATAAGATATGCGAGCAAACGTACAATTAACAAACTCTTTAGGTAAATACTATGTAATAATTCTTCAATATGGAGATACCACATTTTGCTTGAGTCGTAGATGATTAATGAAAATATTAATTTTATTTTCGAAATTTAATGAATACATCTACTGAAGTTTATACAATGATTGATTCATATTTTTTGTTAGATATATTCATAGGTTGATCTCATTCTTCTGTTCAAAACAAGAACATTGCTCAAATTAATATTATTTATTGTAGTAATAAGTGTCAAATTCTTTTTAATACGTTTCTTTATATGAGGTTTCCATTCGTGGGAACCATAGATGAAAGTTTTCCGTTCAATTGCTTGCCAGATACAATAATAATGATAGTTATAATAATAATGGCTTACTAAGTGAAATTCTACATATGAATGAAAAATTTCAAGAGATTTGTTGTTACAGTTTTCGAAAATAACAATAATTATGAATGATTATAAATCGAGTTGGTGAATCTTTGAATGATTATAGGATAAAAATTCCTATAAACGAGATATATGGTGTCAAAATTTTGAGAACTTTCAAGTGGTTCCTCAATAATATCTACAGTCATTTACTGAAATCTATATCACTAGGTAAGCCAAACGTTTGTAAGAGTATTCATGGTGATATTGTATTGAGTTAGGCTGCTTCTATGTCCTTCAAACTTTTATTGGTGCGCCGCTGTCGTATACCGTCAATGAAGTTGAATAGCCTATTGAATTTTAGTCTCCTATGTTTTTTCATATCTTTCACTGCTCTAGAGATAAAATCATTGGAGGCTGATTCATACTAATTATTGAAAATGAAATTTTGAATTCTAGTGAAAATACTGCAATAAAACAAGTCCTTAATTATTCTTGATTTTAAAATATAAATGTTTTGTTTTTTTATTTAAAAGAAATCAGTAAAGAAGAAAGAACAGTAACAGGGCATAAGATCTGTGAGAAAACATACAAATGATAAATTTCTGAATGCTAATGAAATAAAAACGAGTAATAAATTATTTTTGATTATTAAATATAAATAATGAGGTTTCATTTAAAAGAAATTAGTAGAGAAGAAGTTACAGTAACAGGGCATAAGATATGCGAGCAAACGTACAATTAACAAACTCTTTAGGTAAATACTATGTAATAATTCTTCAATATGGAGATACCACATTTTGCTTGAGTTGTAGATGATTAATGAAAATATTAATTTTATTTTCGAAATTTAATGAATACATCTACTGAAGTTTATACAATGATTGATTCATATTTTTTGTTAGATATATTCATAGGTCGATCTCATTCTTCTGTTTAAAACAAGAACATTGCTCAAATTAATATTATTTATTGTAGTAATAAGTGTCAAATTCTTTTTAATACGTTTCTTTATATGAGGTTTCCATTCGTGGGAACCATAGATGAAAGTTTTCCGTTCAATTGCTTGCCAGATACAATAATAATAATAGTTATAATAATAATGGCTTACTAAGTGAAATTCTACATATGAATGAAAAATTTCAAGAGATTTGTTGTTACAGTTTTCGAAAATCACAATGATTATGAATGATTATAAATCGAGTTGGTGAATCTTTGAATGATTATAGGATAAAAAATTCCTATAAACGAGACATATGGTGTCAAAATTTTGAGAACTTTCAAGTGGTTCCTCAATTATATCTACGGTTACCTACTGAAATCTATATCACTAGGTAAGCCAAACGTTTGTGAGAGTATTCATGGTGATATTGTATTGAGTTAGGCTGCTTCTATGACCTTCAAACTTTTATTGGTGCGCCGCTGTCGTATTACGTCAATGAAGTTGAATAGCCTATTGAGTTTTCGTTTCCTATGTTCTTTCATATCTTTCACTGCTCTAGAGATAAAATCATTGACATTTGTTGGATGGTATTCTCCATATCGAAACCCTCGTTTAAAGCTTGAGGATACGAGATGTGTGAATAAAGTATTCTGATTTTTGTTTTCAATTTTTCATTCAAATATAATTAAAATGCAAAATTGCCTCCTTCAAAATAGTTCCCTTGGAAAGTCACACAGCACTGGAGACGGTCCTTCCAATCATCGTAGCATTGTTGGGATATTCGAATAGCCTTCAGCTGGTCGGTTACAGTTGTTTAGATCTTTTCCCAAAATGAGTTCCTTTGAGGTGATTAAGATTGGTGGATAAGAAGGCTGAGGAACCACAGGAATGTTCTACTGTCTAAAAACTCCATTATTGAGATTGAAGTGTGACATGGCGCATTTTCGTGATGCAATACCCAGTAGTTTTTGATGTTTGGTCTCACTCTTTCGTGGACCTCTCAAAAATCAAATTAGCATGCATTTGACCTTTGCCTTGCTCATTCGTGATCTTTTGGACCTTGAAGAGATAGTCAACAGTAATGACACATTCCAGAGCACGGGATCATAATCAATCGATTCCAAAAGTCAAGACTCATTTCCTTCTTGAGATCCATCTAGGTCTGGAAAAGGTTTTTGGGAAGTATTTTTGCACATATTTTTCCCATCTTCAATCCATTGGTCAAAATCTGATGAACGAAGATGTGCTTCAAATTCAACTGTTCCACGATCACTCTGACTGTCAACCGATGATATGAACGCACAAGATCCTGGTCTCTGTAGGGATTTTCATCGGTGCTTGCACTTGAAAGCCTTTCGCTTCGTGGTTCATCTACAATCGACTCCCTTCCTTTTGAAAATGCCTCAAACCAGTTTTGACAAAATACTTTTTTCATAGGCCTGCCGAATGTTTCTGTTGCAATGTTTCGCAAGATTGAAGCAAATTTTGATGCTTTGCTCAAAATTGATGACAATCATTTCTAAGACAAAAACTGTTTCACGGTAATTAACGCTACGAGTTGAAAAATGACTATAGTGAGTTCGAACTCATCCTGGATGCGAATCACATGTGTACCTGATGCTACTCCAAGCCTATCGCCTCACGCATTGCCGGATCGTAAGCGATGCTAACAGTCTCATTACTTTTTTACAAACCTCGTATTTTCTTAATTATTCCTGGAATTATTGCGATGTTGAAATCAAATTCGACACAGGAATGACCTGCTAATGTCCACATGTGAGAGTATACATAGAGGGTGATATTCTTTCCTGAGCCACTCCTCCTATTTGCATCCTTTACTTTCTTAAATGTACCACTGTTTTTTTTAAGAGAACTATTTTCGAAGCTTCATTGGTACTTTGCATTTTTTTTTCATATTTGTAACTGTCTTGAGGATTCGCACCCTTTAAAAGGCTTAGTAGGCTTTGATACATATAAAAAGATAGAATAATCTCATAGTAATTTAATGTCTAGTAGTTTTCACCTTCGGTCTGTCGTGCGCTCATTCCATTAATTCTTTTGTTGTTGATGAAATGTTTATTGATGAACTTTTGGTGAATTGAACGATATGCATCACATGTATGGTGTTGTTGATACAGGAAACCAGGCGATTGTATCAAGAGAATCACACAAATTAAATTAATTCTGATATGCGATATGATATTCACTGAAGATTGATAGGAGTTACTTTCTTTTCAAAACATAGTTTCAATAATGCAAATCGACCTAGAAGAATTTCGGAAATTGAAGAAGTTTTTAAATTGTATTGATAAGAATTGTCAACAAACTACTAGAAAAATTGGATGAGAGTTGAATACATCATTAACCCATTAATGCCTGAGTAATTTTTTTTTTCGCGAAAATTGATGAAATTGAAAATACTCCTTCCTTTATTAATACAAAATACGAGAACAATACTTTGAGATACACCATTCTACTGAAAGTACCTTTTAATTAACATATGATATATCATACCATAGGCATTGGCGAGCCTAATACAAAAATATTCTTTTGGAAGAATTTATAACAGAACTAATGATGAGTCATAATGAAAAACTAGGAAAGTATTCTGAAAGGATGAAGGCAACATTCATGGTCGTTTGTGATATAACATGAAACAATCTTTTGGGTGAAGTCCAACATTGCACTTGGAACAAATGAACTTCGTACATTTTTAACACTGAGCGCATTGTCTCTGAGTTGGAATCCAAGAAACTAAGTGATCTACTCCATCAAACCTCACTTCTGTCAAAATATTTCGACTGCATTTTGGTTTTGGTCCAGACATATGTTCAGGACTAGTCAGAATTGATAGAACGACTCTTCTGGTGAATTCCAATAAACTGATTTTTGGAAAAGCATGTTGATAAAGGATCCATATTTTCACCATTGCTCCGTTTATACAAAAACGAACAAATGGCCAATACCATTTTTTGGAACGTATACGGATACGGTAAATTCCCTTCATTTGGTCGAAAATATCGACCCCATCCATTCCTTGGTTATATATATTTATGAGGGTAGGTGGATCAACCTGCGTATATGATTTTTCTTTTTTTGATCAACGCTTGCATTTTACCTTACTTAGGCACAGCTGATCGTTATTTATGTTCGTTGCGATGTTGACAACATTGTTGTCGTTCCACATTATCAATGAAATTGACTTATCAGAATCTTGTAGAACATGGAAGCTTCCTCGTGGTTCTTTCTTCAATTCTTTCAAGGGCGCTTTTTCAACTCTATCGGAACGAATGGTACCTATGCAATTTATGTTTTCTTCCTTCAATGTATCTATCAACTGTAAGGGTTTGAAGAAATTGTCCATGAAAACAGTACTACCATGGGGCAAATAGTGTAGACATAAATTTTCTGATACCGACGAACCCAAAGTTTTCCCCTCCTTTTTATTTCCTGCACCACAGTATGGATCGAATTTCAATAAATAGCCTTCAATTGTTGTTAGGCACCAAAATTTGAAACCGTATCCAATTTGTTTCCCTCTTATGAATTGTTTCATATGAAAGTGACCGAAATATGGCTCCATTGCTTCATCTAAGGAAAAATTTTCTCCCAACGGTATAGCCAAAGTCTGAGAAATATGGTTCAGTTGATCTTTCAGGGGTTGAACCTTATATAGTTTGTTATTTTGATCTATTGTGTTGTTGTCATTGAAGTGTAATTAACGATGTATAGCTTCAAATCGGTCTCGTGATATGCTGTTACTCACTAGGGAATTGAAAGTATCAGACTTGGTTTGCCAAAACAATCTCCTGGAGGGCAACTTGCAATAACCAGATAAAATCAATATTCCTAAATAGATATACATTTCTCGAGTTGTAACAGAAAACGAATGATTGCCTTTGAAGATCGCATACTCTTGTGTTTCGTCGCAAATTGTTTGAACAAATGTTTCAGAAAAACATTTTGAATAAATCAAGTGGTATTAAATTTTGATCCCTTATAGTATTGACTATGTTGCTATGTTGGGCGCCGGAGTTTTTTCGAGAGAAGTTCTCTCTTCGCGATCGTTCAAAATGTAATTATGCCAGTTCCTCTTCTTTCTTTATTGTACGCTCACCCTGACGTCGTTCGTTTGGTGGGTGCTCGTTTATATTCGTACTCTTTTTGAATTTCTTTGCTAACTCTGTCAAAGGTAAGTTATCATCATCACTAACATCACTATTCTGAGGAACATTCAACTCAAACATTCCAGTACCATTATCTCCACCAACGGCGTATATTTCCATCGTTTGTCTCAGAACTCCTTTGCCAATATCCTTTAGTCCAAAATCTCCATCTTCGTCGCTTGGACCGTCATCTCCATCGCTGTCTTGTACATCAGGTGGAAATAACACAAAGTCGAGATGATCACAATTTTTTACATTTGAATAATCTTCATCCACTTCGCTCAATTCGAAAATATTATTCATCAGCTCCTCCTCGCCATCTCGAGGATCCTCTGGGTTATACTTGCGTTTCCTGCAATAGAACGAACCCATTACTTCCTATATGATATATCATGTGCTACAATTGCGAGATCCTAGCTCATACATATATCCAAAAATGAACTTTCTGAGCTCGTAATCTGATAAAATGAACCTTCATTGTTAAAATTTCAGAATGGAAATAAAATGAGATCAATTTTTGTAGGAAAAAATGAATCCAATCTCACCTTAGCGGCATCGTTGAAGCGAAATAAAATCTCTCCTCTCTTCCTTCGGGTGTCGAAACTTCTTTTACGCATTATACTTCCCCGTCCCGCACCGAATCGAAGACAGACCTGTCGTCACCTGTAAAGCGGTCGTCTCTGGGATATGATATATCATATCATAGACATTAATGGGTTAATATCAGACAGAGGAATTATTCACGACGACTTAATGTATCCGTACCACATCGTACACTAGACCCTAATTTCTTGAGATTTTTATTTACTTTTACCAATGGTTATCTGACAAAATTGTGCGAAAACCCCTGTTTCATGGCAAAATCATGCTTGTAGATGAGATCGCCAAAGAAATCTATCAGGAATTTTTACCATAATAAGCATTGGGTTGAAGAGAATCCCCATTAATTTGGGGAATGTCGCCATTAAGAACATTGTTCGGTTATTGGAGAAAGCTAAAGAACGACTTTTTAAAGAAGATGAATTGCCTTTGTTGTTTGAAAATGTGTCACTTTCGATTTGAAAAAGGTTTTTACATGATTATCGTATCCGAAGACCGATGCATTAGTCGCGGTACACCAACAGCTTAAAACAGCTCAAACAAATTATATTTCAGTAAAATTATTTATGCTCGAGGTTACTTCTGTTCTCATCGCGGATTATCATCTTAGGATCGAATTCTCAAAGAAATAAGTCACCCATAAGAATCATGTTTCTATTCTTTGTAGGTCCATATAATCTTAATTAAATGGAGATTACTGAAAAAAATGCTTATTTTTATAGTTTGCACGAATCAATAGAAGAATATTACGGCGTCTTCTATAGGTACGTGAATTGCTTTTTTCTTATAATATAATCGAAAGTTTCTTCCGCATACCGATTACGCCATCTTACATGTAATTACTATCGTTCTTTTCTTATAATTAGATATAATGTTTTATGTACCTTCTTTACAGGTCTTGAATTGTTATGTGTAATGAAGAAAAGAAGAATTCGTCTCAATATAAGGAAAATGTAGTGGGAATTGGTAACTCCACCACCGTTGGCGTATGATTAACTGCCGGCGGTAGGGGAGTTCCCCCATCTCGCTACTGTTTCATCTGACCAATTGAAACTACGTAAGAAGAAATATTCAATAATGAACCCTTTCCATGAGAAGTATCCTCAAAACCATTATTTCAAATTCTTTTCAAAATGTTAAATCGAGATTCACTCGAGCGTCATAAAGGCTTATTGGGCTGCGACGATAAGATAATAACAAAAAAAATGTCATAATATATACCCTTTTATCATATATAATTTTTTTTACTTGGAAGTTCATCTTCGAATTCATTTTCTTCCATTAACTTTGTATTCCATGATGTTGCTGCATTTTTCGCCAGAACAATGTAGGCATACAGTAGAGCAGGGGTGCTCAAACTTGAACTGCTGGCGATCTACCTCAATATTTTTAGACTACTTACGATCGACTTTGAGAGGCTGCAAATATATGTGATGCAGGGTTGTCGTACATACACGATACAACCTACCTACCTATCTACCTAGGTAGTGTGTTCAATTCCCATATCGATTTTTTGATTTTTTTAGTGAATAATATCCTAAGAGCAAAAATTTATGAATTGAACATTCAATACCCTTATACAGACTCACAGAAGAATCAAAAATTTACTTTAAATCTCCTATCCTATATTCTGGCGTACAAGACAACCGTCTTTTTACGATGCGGAGAACAGTTGAAACACTGAGTACCAGTTTTTAACAACAGTGTAGAATGAATGATCTAGACCAGGGGTGCTCAAACTTGAACTGAAGGCGATCTACCTCAATATTTTTAGACTACTTACGATCGACTCTGAGAGGCTACAAGTATGTGTGATGCAGTACATACACGATACACCCCTCCTACCTACCTACCTAGGTAGGGTGTACCGTAGCATATATAAATATTAGCTTTCCGCACAATATACATTATTTTAGTCAAAGTTTGGGTTAGGTTTAGTTAGGTTCTTCTCTATAATATCAATGAAAAAACTCATAGTTATTCAAAATTGCGAGTTTATTGGTTGTTACAAAACAAAAGAGTTACAATTGATGTTAAACTTAACTAAGGAGTGACTTTGGATGTTGAAGCGTGGCACTGCATGTTCTCAGCATACTTTTCATAAGATGGTACGTAACCACTGAGTGCTAATCGCAAGCATGATGATCGTCAATTAGTCGATTGCGATATTTTGACTTAATTATCTTCATTTCAAAAAATGCAGACTCACACAAGTAAGTTGACCCAAACATTGTCATCAGTTGAAGAATTTGCCTTAGATTCGGATATTTATTTTCAGATATAAAACGCAGAAATTTGTATCAGATGCTGTAGCTTTAAGATGTTTATCTGATATAATCTGCACCAACTCATTTTCAACAGAACATGAGTTCATATTGAACTGACTTGCTATTTCAGTAGCTAATTCCTCAATGTTTTTACATGAAAAAGGATAACTCATAAATGATGCTATATTTGCCAATTTAGTTTATCTGCCATGTCCTGACTCATGACTTCAATACGCCTTGTGACAGTCGGACGAAATAACTGAAGTTCTCTAATAGCAGACATTATTTCTGTTTTATTTTTGAAATCTCCAAATAAAGTCTCACCCGCTTCAATAAATGATTCCTTCACAACCGATCCATCTTTGAATGGTTCCTTGTGTTTCGCCAATATATGAGATATTTCAAATGACGCGATCGTAGCAGCTTTTGATTGTTTGGCTGGAAAATCCTTTTCATAGTTTTTATGAACTGTTTTATGATGCCTCTCTAAGTTACCACGCTAAGGTATTGCAACTGACGCACGACAAATGAGACAAATGCACTTATCTTTCGCCATACCAAAGAATATTTCGTCCTCCCAATCGTTATTAAAATGATACGTTTTAGATTTCTTCGCTGCACTCATTTTGTACTATTTTATAATAAACTTTGTATCGACGTAGTATTGCCTTCAAGTTACAATTCAGAATGACTCCAATTCCTGCAGGCCCAACATTTATATCGGCTGAACGAAAGTCTTAAATGTTCCCGTCAAACGCTCCGCCCGAAATTTCTAGAAAAGCGGCAAGAATAAAAAACGCGGCTTTTCTTTGACAAGTACTTCGCGTTCCTTCGATAAAGCCGCCTTTTGCCGCTAACAGAGTGTTATTTTATTACGAGATAAATTTTTGTAGTTTAGCTACCTACTTATTAATTAATTTTTTTTTCTTCTCGATATCTACTCAAAAAGTACTCACGATCGACCGTTCGAGCACCCTTGCCGTAGAACATTTGAGGCCTGCTTTTCTGCAGCCACACATGCTTCTCGAATTTCCTTCGCATTTGCAGAAAATTAATTTTATGAGATCGAGGGGTGCTGGAAGCTTGTATTGGCATCCAAATGTTTGCATGCTTTTTTCAGCCCTAGTCTTCAGGATTTTGATATCTTCCGAGCCACGACTGGACGTGGTGATATACTCGGAGACAGTGAAAACTAGCTGCATCTTGTGTGCGAGGCAGCGATGATAAACTAAATGAATTTTTAGTCACTGTCTTGGCAAATCGTTTGTATCGCATGCCGTCTAATGAGTCGTCTTTATTACCGCCTTATAAAGCTACGAAAAAACGTTCGCGAACAAGAATGAGCAAATTTGGATCTACTTTCTCACTCAAGAATAGCGAGGTACCACCAGCTAATTCAGAATGTTTCCATAATTTTTATAAATTTTAGTTTCTCCATATTATAGGCTACTGATGCTGTATCACATCCTGAGAAAGTATGAAGAAACCGCAAATTCTGTGCTATAAGATCTCCATACTAATACTTGAAGGCTATATAACTGACCAGGTGTGCGCCCTTTTAAAGGTTTTGTTTATAGAAATTACTATGAGAAGCAATAATTTCGCAAGCTAGTAAGGAAAACAGTTAACAATTAATAAGTAAAGTTGTAGGTAGGGTTTTAACAAAACTTCTTGAGAATGTATTTAAAATAAAAAAAGATCATAGAACTAAGTTAAACATTTTGTTTTGACTGGACTCTCATGATCATTGACGAACCTGGTCAACTTTAGAGCGCAGTACAGCGGTCTAAATGAATGAAATTTAAAAAAATCAAAGAAAAAAATTTTCCTCAAAAGACATCTACAAGATTGGTTCGAGATAACTTTTTTGTAAAATGTATAAAAAAAGATGACACTATAATTCCGAAATTTTGATGAAAAAATTTTAGGCCAATGATATAACCAGTTTCCTAGATACTTCTAGCGGGCCGTTTAGAGTGGACACCCTGTATCTTTTGAAACACATAAGTCGTCAGTGCATCAGGCTCAATTCATTATTGATTGTTTTTTTGTATGTTTGGATTTTAATTAGCTTTTCATTTCATTTTAAGCTTTCTTGATAATGAGACCGTATTAATGTTCTTAACAAAACAAGAAATAAATACTATTTTCTGAAATTGAATTCATGCAAATTTTTACAATGAAAACAACCAATTTTTACAATTAATTGATTCCCTAAATGAAACTGAAAGGAAAGAAGTCGTTACCCCAAAACTACCTTCCTGTTGCACTTCTTTCCATTATGTCCAAAGTGATGGAAAGAGTCATAAATGATGAACTCATCAAATATCTTGAGTTGCAGGGAATTAACAACGACAGTCAGTATGGTTTTCGCAGGCAAAGATCGACAAGAAATTTGCTCGCCTACGTCACTCATGTTTGTACATCAACGATGGAAGAGTATGGGGAATCTAGAGCAACAGCCCTCGACATCTCTGAAGCCTTCGATAGGGTTTGGCATGCAGCCTTGTTGAATAAACTTGCTGCATATGGGCATCCCGAAAAATTGCGGGGTTGGATAAGCTTTCTATCGAATAGATCAATACAAGCTGTGGTCGACGGTATAACATCCGATTGTTTCCAGTTGTAAGCATGAGTATCTCAGGGATCCATTCTTGTTGCAGATAAACGATCTTTTGTCATCTACAGAGAACAAGATCTTCGGTTTTGCAGACGATTGTACCCTGGTTTGGTCTTTCAGTAGTCTGCGGTCGATTACAGCTGCAGAAACTCATCGTCAGAGATGTCAACAAATTAATAGCTTAAACTCTGACTTACAGATGATATCTGAGTGGGCTCAGTTGAACCTGGTGAGCTTCAACGCGAGCAAGACGCAAGCAACTACGTTTTCTAGAAAAGTACCTAGTGGAAAACCTCCTCTAATGATGCAAGGCCAACAAATTGCATCTAAAGATTTGATGCACCTTCTCGGAATAACGGTCTACTCCGAGTTTTGCTGGCATGAACATGTGTATCAGCAATAGCTAAGTCGGCATCAGGTAAACTCAGTTTTCTTTTCAGAGCCAAGCGATACTTCACGTCATCTCAGCTGTTGCTTCCATATAAGGCGCAGATTCAACCTGCTTTGGAATATTGTTCCCATGTAAGGGGATCTGCCTTCAATTATTCGTTGCGTATGTTGGATAGTGTGCAAAAACGGGCTGTGCGCCTTCTCGACCACCCGGAGATCCCCCGTGATCTCCAACCGTTATCTCTCAGAAGACAAGTTGCTGACCTTTCTCTGTTTTACAGATACTTCCATGGAAGACGCTAGAAGGAGCTGACAGACTTTGTTCCAGAAAAACTCATGTTTTGCTGCAACACTAGGCTGGCAAGGAGCTCTCAACATATGGCGGTACATTTAACGCCCCCCTCGAACCTCTCTCTATAAGAGTTCCTTCGTTTACAGGGCCGGTGAGCTATGGAACTCGTTTGCGTCCAACATCTTCCCAACATTCTACTATTTGGCACTCTTCAAGAAGCGAGTAAACAGATACCTCAATTCTTCCCAGGTGCTACTAGTTCGCCTATTCCTGGGAAGCGCGCATAAAAAAAACTGCATGACTGAATATCATCATAACCTAAAAGCATACCAGGTAAAACAAAAGGTTTTCAATGATATACTAGATGCCATATACAGTTATTCGGAAAAAAATGTTGATTATGCCATATTCTGAATAGATATCAATAAGAAACCAATATGATGAATATGATGAAAAAATCAAAAAGAATGGCTCTAGTATTCTTGTATCTTTTCTTGCTCATCTTTGTGAGAGGAAGGTTTACTCAGTATTATGGAAATATACATGGAATATAGTACTTTCAGCAATGTACATTTTGGGGATCAGTTATTCCTTGAAGCAACATGGGATGTTCAACTGGTTTTTTCTGAAACACTCAAAATGTACTGTATAATTCATTATGAGTACATTTCAATGTTATAATACATAAATAAGTACTCTTCTTGAATGTAGATCAATTGGATTCTGAGGACAATGTGCTTCAACCCTTGGTGGAAAAGGGTTCAGATGAATTAATCTTCAATTCACAGGTCAAAATTTTATCTACGAGTGAACATAGGAAACGGGCAATGAATTTTAGGGTTTTCGAGGTCGCTGATTACAATGACAGGATTAGTTAACTCCTGTCAGGTCTACTATTGTCTAATTGTTGACGACAATTCACTTCATTGGTCATGAATCACAGGTCAACATATTATGTACCAGTGAACATGGGCAACGGGAAATGATATCTAGGGTTTTTGGTTAGATCAATTGGATGCTGAGGACAATGTGCTTCAACTCTTGGTGGAAAAGGGTTCAGATGAATTAATCTTCAATTCACAGGTCAAAATTCTATCTACCAGTGAACATGGGCAACGGGAAATGATATCTAGGGTTTTTGGGTCGCTGATTACAATGATAGGATCAGTTAACACCTGTCAGGTCCAAGGTCATTTGAATGTCAAATCCAAAAATCGCGACAAAAATAATCTGAAAAAATTCACACATTCGTTTTTGAGATAGCTGAGTACCAATCTGTGTTCATTCGTACGACCATTCCCAGAAATCGTTCCGTTATAATATTGAGAACTGTTGGAAAAATTAGAACAAATTCGCTGATATGTTTTGAGACAGCTGAATCCGAAATCAAGCTCTGTTGACTTTGTTACGTGCATTTCAAGGTCATTTTAAGGTCAAATCAAGAGAATCATGACCTAAAATTCTCAAAAAAGTACATATTCATTTTCATGAGAGTGATGGGTACGAATCCGGGGATAGTTGATTCGTTCGGTGCTAGTCGTCATTCAAGCTTACTTTAGTTAGAAAAATCTGAAAAAATCAGGTGTTCGTTTTTGAGACAGCTGTGAAATCTGTGAAATCGAGAAATCGCGTCCACAATCTGAAAAAACTCAAACGAACTGAGTACGAATCTGTGTTTGGTTTATTCATGCAACCTTTCCTAGACATCATTCAAGGTTATTTCAGAATTATTTCAAGCTTGTTTTACAGTTTTACGGAATAAAAGTATTGAGAACAGTTGGAAAAATCTGAGAAAAAATTCACTTATTGGTTTTTGACGCAGTTAAATTCGAATACCAGCTCTCTTGACCTCCATGACGTCCGGTGAAAGATCAGTTGAAGGTTAAATCAATAGAATCATTACTAAAAACTCATATTTATGTATTTACGGCCGCAAAATACAAATACGAAATTAGTACATTTGTTCAATGTTTCCCAAAGATAACTCAAGGTTATTTGAAGGTCATTTTGAAATTTTACGGAATAAATATTTTGATAATAGTAGGAAAAATTGAAAAAAGCAAGTGCACAGAATCTGAATACTAGTTCTGTTAAGTTTTACCACGTCCGGTTCAAGATCATTTGAGATAATTACACCAAAATCTGAAAATTTTCAAATTAATCATTTTGAGACCGCTCAGTACGAATCAAGGGTCAATTCGTTTGTGCGATGTTTCCTAGTGGTCATTGAAGGTTATTTCAAGGTCATTCTGATGGTTTTCGGAATCGAAGAAGCTAAGTTCACTCAAAAAATTCTGAAAAAATCCATTGTTTGTTTTTGAGAAATTTGAAAATATTGTGTATTGTCCTACGTCTCGTCTAGCTTAAGGTCATTCGAAGATCAAATCAAGAGATCATCATCTGAAAATCAAAAGAAAAATATTTTGTGTGGTGCATGCTCATCGGAATATAAATTTGATCAGATTTTTCAGTGATGATTTCTTGATTTATCCTTCAAATGATATTGAATGGGATATGATGGAGGTCAAAGGACCTTGGTTTCAAATTCAGTTGTCTCAAAAACGAACATCTGATATTGATACATTAAATGACTACTAGCGCCGCACGAATCAACTATCTCCGGATTCGTACTCATCGCTCTTAAAAAAAAGTATGTACTTTTCTGAGAGTTTTCAGTCATGTTTCTCTTGATTAGACCTTCAAATGATGTTGAAATGAACGTCATGATGTCAACAGAGCTTGATTTCGTATTCAGCCCCCTCAAAACATACCAGCGAATTTGTTCTAATTTGTCAAAAAGTTCTCAATATTTTAATTCTGTAAAACTTTGAATAACTTTGAAATAATTCTGAAATAACCTTGAATGGCCTCTAGGAATGGTCGTACGAATAAACGTAACACAGATTCCTACTCAGGGATCTCATAAACGAATGTGTGAATTTTTTCAGATTTTTTTGGTTGCGATTTCTCGGTTTGATATTCAAATGACCTTGGACCTGACAGGTGTTAACTGATCCTCTCATTGTAATCAGCGACCCGAAAACCCTAGAAATCATTGCCCGTTTCCCATGTTCACTGGTACATAAAATGTTGAGCTGTGATTCATGACCAATAAAGTGAATTGTCGTCAACAATTAGACAATATCGGCAAAGAAGTAAGTACACCAACTCTTGAACAGGACGAAGGTACTCGAACGGATTCAAACGCCTTATAACATAATTACTCAAAATGTTACTAATCCCCTATACGTGATGAAATGGCGGGTTTTCACAAGGATGCTTCTCTTGGAATCATGAAGGTAACTCATGATTTTTTTGACATTATTTAATATTTTGCAATTTATTTCATTAAGTAATTCAGTATTTCAATTGGGTCATCAAAAATCGCTTTTAACAAGTATTTCTAATTCATGAGATAAAAACACAAGGTTTAACTTTAATCTACACTTTATTTGAAAAAATTCGACGACGTTTCGCTGACACAGCAGCTTTATCAAGAATGATAAAGCTGCTGTGTCAGCGAAACGTCGTCGAATTTTTCAAATAAAGTGTAGATTAAAGTTAAACCTTGTGTTTTATCTCATTTATATAATGGATCTACATCAAGTAACGGCCTCCACAATTCAAATATTTCTAATTCTCTTACATGGCGCAAAATGTTGAATATGGAATTTTCCTGACTTCACAATTTGAAAGAGCATAGTTCAATCGATATAATACGCTTGTAACCAGAAAATGAATTTTGAACGTTAGGGGTCCTTTCGGAGCGCGTCACATCAGAGAGGTTTTACTTCGTCAAGTTTCCCACGAATAACTGCTGTATTGTCGTTACTTCTCGAGTGTTTTTATTGCTGCTGACTGGTAACAAAGCAAGCGAACGTCCAGCAGCAATAGAAATAGTAGAGAGGCAGCAAATTATATGTATTCACCACCAGTAATCAATGCCATTCACAGACAAAGATTATAGTGTCAATATATTGTGAAACTACACATATTAGGATAACATAATTTGTTATGAAAATATACCAATCTGTCAGAATATGTACAAACCATAACATTAACCAATGATACCAGTGTACCATCAAGTAGTTCCAGAGGCAATATAATCTAGTATTCCGACCTTAGTCTAGTAATACAGAAATAATTTCATTGGAATTTTATCTGTTATGAAGAGCCAGATGGTCTATTCTAATAGTGGTATAAATACAAATGATGAAATTGTGAGGAATTGTATAATATATTCATAGAAATAATGAAATGAACATTTAAGCAGTATTTGATATAGAAAACCTATGACTCTATATCAATATTTTTCTCTAGAAGAATTAATTTACTAATGTACGGTTTCCTTTCATCATATTTGATTTGTTATTAATAATCTATCTTGAATGAGTTTATCTATTATAAGTTTAATACTTAACCTATTGTGATTTACTGAAACATCAGTGAAATATGGAATTAAAATGAATATTATTGTCGACTTTCTTCTTATTCTCAACTCTTGTGATGTCTCCCATGTCACAGCTATGGCCGCCCAAGATGATTCAATGTGTGTGTTCCTTCGCTTCTTGAAGAGGGCCAAATTGTAAGTTATCGGAAAGATGTTCGATGAAAGCGAGTTCCATAGCACAGTATCCCTGTACACCAAAGAATTATTTCCGGGTTCTTCAGGGCATTTGCCATGGAAGTATCGGAAAAGAAGAGAAAGATCAGTATTCTGTGCCTTTGATTTAGAAGCGATGAGGCGTAGTGCTTTCTTCTGAACACTATCTAATAGATGTAATGAACCTTTGGGTAATCAGCCCTACACACGGAAAAGTAGTCCAAACTAGGTCACATCTGCGCTCTGTTAGAAAGCATCAGCTGTGATGGTGTGAAATACTCCCCTGAAAATGAAACTGAGTTTAGCAGAAGTAGAATTGACAACATGGTCAATCCAGCCTATTTCGGTGTTGACTGTGATGCCGCGTAGATGCATGTTCATTTCTGAGGCAATTTAATGAACGTGATTGAAGGAGATTCTCCAGTAGTGGCTCTTCTGGAGAACGTTGTTGATTGTATCTAGCTCACGTTAAAATTGACCAAGTTCAAGCGGCTCCACTCTGATATCCTCTCCAACTTTGAATTCAGTGACATTTTCTGTTGGTATCTTTGTCAATGTGACTCCCAAGCGGTAATAGGACCCTGACTAGAAAATTAGGACACCAGAGTACAGTCGTCCGCAAACCCAAATATTCTGTTTTCGGTAGAGTAGAGATCATTAATCTGCAACCGAAAAAGAGTTGGCGAGTGTATGATGCCCTGCATTATTTCTCTCTTAATGATTATTTGAAAGCACAAGTATTGGTCAAGATGATGAGATATAAGAAACTACTTCTGTAGTACACCTGCAATTTCAATAATCTATATTTTGCTTGAAGATGTATTTTTATAGCTTCTAGAGAAAATATTCAGATCTTGGATTTCCATTTCAGCATATCTACAGATATTCAACCATTCATTACGAAGTTTCCTCTATTTTTTTCTGCATTCAACTTTCTTCTTCTTCGCAATGCATACGTTAGATTCTATACGAATTCTGAACGAGAAGGTATTCCGATTTTTAAAAGCTCTACCTCACCTAACTTCTAGGTTAAACAATTTCCATATTAGTTCACCATACTCCTGAGCGTCGATACCAAAAATTACACAATTCTATTTGGATAGTTATTTGAATTAGGTACGTCAATAACTTCAACAAGCTGAGTCGGCGCTAGATGCAGTGTGAAAAATAGTAACATACATTTCCTAAAACCATCAGATATCAACTAATATACAAAATCGATACTGAGATTATTGCAAGAAAGCAACTTGAATTCAAATCATCTGTTATGTTGAAATCGCACCTTATATATATATATATATATATATATATATATATATATATATATATATATATATATATATATATATATATATATATATATATATATATACTTGAAAATGTAACAGGGGAACCATACTACCTTGCGTATGATTCAATAAACGAGTGAAAACACCTGAGGAAAAACTCGTTTCTTGTCGCTATTGTACTAGCAACAGCATGTCTGTTTATGTTGTGTTAGTGTCGTGTGTACATAAAAAGTCCCAACGATTTTTCTGGTTAGCAGGTTCAGTTCTCATCTTGCACTCCATGATTTCCAGACGAAGACAAGGGTGAAAGGAAGGGGGTTTGGTACAGGAATCTCTAACAATGGAAAAAGAAAACCAGCAGAAAAATATTTCAACAATCATACCTGACTCGTATTCGTCTAAACTCACTTGAATTTAAGAAAGATTTCACATAGCAAGCAAGGCCATAAAAAGAACTAAGGAGATAATCAAAAAGTACATAACCTGCGATATTTCCTCTTTCGCAGAGATGTTCTTCCCTCGCAGTGTGAGTCTCCTGAAACATATCACTTCCTTGTTCTTGCTTGCCAATTTTGAAGTACAATCGCAAAAACCCTTCAATATTCAAACTCAATGAAAAATAATTCCCTCTCTGTTTTACCGAGAGAGCCCCGATGGCCAGGTTCGGTCTTCTAAGTGATGCCGATTATGATCTATAGACGTTCAAGAATCATTATGAACCCAATAATTTGGGTTGGCATCTCCCATATATTATTTCTTCATGGATCTTGTTTGATTTAGAGAAAAATTAAAAACAAGTAATGTTTTTTGAGCAATATAGATAAAAATGAGAATATAATTTCACTTTTATCTATATATATATACTTGTCATAATTTCTCTACATTCATTCGTCTGGGGCAGCTACGGTGTAGTGAAATGCGTTACGAATCACAATTATTCAGTGAAATTCCTCAAAAAACATTATTTGTTTTTATTATTGAATTATATCCACGTATGCCGTCTATGACCGCTGAAAAATTCAGGAGATACAAATTTGCTTTCGATTGGAATAAGATATCATTTTCATCGCCTGTATTCAACAATAAAGACAATGAAATTCTCGTTCTAGCTTATTTTGATGTTAATCCATATGGATCATTGACAATAGCAGAGCATGATCTGAATTTACCTCATAGAAGTATTCACAGAATTCTAAAAAAACATAAACTGCACCCTAATAAATTTTCATTAGTCCAAACTCTACAAGGTGGCGATCCACAGCTTCGAATTGAACTTTGTGAGATCCTTCTTCTCAGAACACAAGAGGATACCGATTTTCTCAAAAGGATTATCTGGACGGATCAGGCCAAATTTCTAATGAGGGAGTTTTTAACCGGAATAACTCTCACTTTTGGGGCAACCAAAATCCTCATTACGAGGGAGAAAAATCCTCAAAATAAATTTAGTTTTAATGTTTGTTTGTTTGTTTTTCCTTTAACGTGCTCTATTTCTGCCTTTCGGCTAATGACACGCCGGGGAATTCTGTCACCTCACTAACCCGGGAATTTTGCCAAACCCCTCTCATGTCGAGGGAAAGGATCTTTAATGTCCAACACATCTCTGTTAGACAGGACCGACAGCTTTACATCTCCTCCGAAAGATGGACACTCAATCGATTCCCAGAATCCGAAAAATCGCACCGACTTTGTGGGGATTGAACCCAGGTAACTCTTCGTAAGAGACGAGCATCATATCCCATACGCCACCGAGCCGACTAGTTTTAATGTATTTGCACTTTTGAAAGATAACTGATTTTCGTATTTTGTGTATGATGAAAACTTAAATGGTAAACTTTATATGGAGATTTTTAGTTCGGTAGTGGGTTACTTCGTTCACATTTTATCAGCAGCTGAAACAAGGCGTTGTTGGTACCAACTCGATGGAGCGCCAGCTGATCGCACAGATGAAAATGATCTAATTTTAACTAATATGTTTTCAGTTTTCAGTGCAGGAATCTAAACCGCCTTTACCAACTTTAGGTAGGTACGTGAAATTCGTTTTCTCGCCATAACTTGAAAACTTGAAATCTAAGGTACAGGATATGTATGTTATTTAGTTTTTTACGGCGAATTTAATAAATCGAAAAAAATATGGGTTACAATTAGAAAAAACGTAAGTTTCGATGTTTCTTAATTTCGAAATGTGAGGAGGAAAAAAGAACACTCTGTGTACTGACTGAAATTCACTTGGATATGAGTTATGTCTCGCATGGTTTCTTGTTTGCAACACAGCTTTCATTATTTTGGTAGCTCACGCCGTTCTCGAGATATATCAATTTTCTCAAAAGGCAAAAAATCGATAATTTTCAAGAAAAACTAGGATATTCCATGAACCAAACAAGCTAGACTAATGTGTGAGGTGTAATTCGAATAATAAGTGTTCTCGAACCAGTCCTCAGTATACAGGGTGTTCTATATCAAATAACAAAGTTGGTATGCACTTCCGGTGTAACCGGAAGTGCCAAAGAAGTGAAAATCTTTTAGAAATAGAGCTCCAACTAGCTGAATCAACTACCAAAATTTCAGAACGATAACATAATTAGTTCTCCCTAAACGTCTAATAGACTACTCAACTTGGGATTCCCTGTATAAAAATAATAGAATTACGAGGGTGAATTGATTAGTGAGAGAAAAACGAAGAACTCACTCTGCTCTACTGTCATTTATTTTTCAGCATGATCTCAGGAGGTTTTTGGTGCCTTCTTTGTAGTAGTCTTTCGCAAGGTCCTTGAAATTTATTTATATTTTCAACTCTCGGGAGGAGGCGATGCTTGTCATTCCACAGCTCTGGCCATCTAAGATTTAATGTGTGTGTGTTCACCCGCTTCTTGAAGGAGGTCAAATTGTAATTTATCGGAAAGATGTTCGATGGTAACGAGTTCCACAGTATACTAGCCCTGTAAACAATAGAATTTTTATAGAAAGAGGTATGTGGCGTTGCAAGTTGAACCGTCAGCTGCTGAAGGGTTTTTCATAGCATCTGTGAAATAGGAGCAATGTGCCGCCTTTGAGCTGGAGGCTAGAAATCATGCGTGATCTCCGGGTTTTCGAAGAGGCGTACTGCTCTCTTCTTAACAATATTCAAAAGATGTAATGAATGCTTGGGTGCAGAGATCCACACATGGGAACAGTATACCAGAACAGCTCGCACTTGTGATTTGTATGAAATCATCATCTATGATGATGTACTACTGCTTAGCCCTGAGAAAAAACCTGCACTTGGCAAAAGCAGATTTGGCAATACCTAAAACAAAGCCATGCCAGCGAACTCCGATGTTGACTGTGATGCGTGTAGATGCATTGTTTCTGAGGAAATTCGATGTCCTTGCATGATTAAAGGAGGTTCTCCACCAGTGACCTTTCTGGAGAACTTTGTTGATTGCGTCACATCGAGTTGAAAGTGTCCAAGTTCAATCTCAATCTGATATCTTAGCCAAATCTGAATTCAGTGACATGTTCTGTTGGTATTTTTGTCGGTGGGACTCCTTAGCAATTATAGGACGCTGACTAGGAAATGGTGGAGTTGAGCAAATCATTATTCTGTAACTGAATAAGAGTTGAAAAGAGTATGGAATCCTGAAGTATTCCTGCATTACAAAATCCAAAATTGCGTAATGTATGCAAGGAGGTCACCAGTTGATCGTTATCGACATAAACCGTGTTGTCGATCACACGTATACGTATACGTATTGCTGATACACATCAATACATAATATATAACCTTTGTATATAGTAGTGTCAATGGATAGATCATCTTTAACACATTAGAATTATAAGGCGTTAACGTTTATGGTTCTAGAGTAAACGGTCAACTTGGATGTTTTGAACCACAACATTCATCAAAAAAGTAAATAAATCAAAAAGTTTACCCTCTGGTTATTTGATAGGGAATTTATTATTTCCTTAGGTTTGGCTCTAGGGGCGAGTGGGGTAAACACGAACGCGGGGTAGATCCGTACGCAACGATTCTGTTGTGTTAGAAAGAGATAGACATATTTCACTTGTCGCCATCTCGGAGATCACGCCATCACTAGTGCCAGTCAACGACCCGAGCTACGCGTACGCACTTACTTATCAAGGTATGCATTTTGTTATACTTTGCAAGATTTTTATGTAATTTTTTCGTAAATTCAACTTGGTATTGCTTGATTTTTATTAACTATATTTATTCAACTCTTATTTACTGGTATACTCACATATTAAGCTGCTAACTAACAATGACGCAATCGGCGAAAGTAATTTAATCAAAAATATTTATTTCAATATTTTTTTTGGTCTGGCGGGGTAAAGGCTTACACTCCATGTCGGGTAATTCCGAACGTTCGTCATTACCAACCCCCCCCTCCATCACAGGTAATCTTTTTTTTTATTGTTCGAGATGCCTCGTAAATACAAAAGAAAACAGTGAGGAAATACAGTCTAGAAGATCTCAAACAGGCTATAGATGATGTTCAAACCAATAAACTTACCATCGGCAATGCTGCAGAAACTTATAATGTTCCAAATACTACCATTATTGATCACCTAAAGAAGCCAGTGATTAAATTGCCAAGAGCTGGTCGAAAAATTTTATTCACAGACGAGCAAGAACTCGTGGATTATATCATAAAACGCAGTAAACTTTATTACGGATGAAATAATAAAAAATTGCTCGACAGAAGTGAAATCCACATTGGATATAGAAACTTACAGCAAGTAGAAGTATCAGAAGGGGCATACGCGGATGATAAAATGATAATGGCCAGCAATGAATAAGATTTTCAAAAAACTTAAATATATGGAACAGAGAATTAGAGAAGAGTGATATGAAAATGAAAAGAAAAAACTAAGGTAATTGCGATTGGAACATAAAAGGAAGACATAAATATACAGATAGGGGACAAAAACAGAACAAGTGGAAAAATATAAGTATTTTCCATGAAATAAAACTGAAGTATTTAGATTTTCACTATATGAACAAAACTATGACCGGTTTCACCACACTGTGACTTCATCAGATAGATACAAGCTAATGAACAGAGTTATT
This sequence comes from Cryptolaemus montrouzieri, assembly GCA_013387265.2. Taxonomy (NCBI): domain Eukaryota; kingdom Metazoa; phylum Arthropoda; class Insecta; order Coleoptera; family Coccinellidae; genus Cryptolaemus; species Cryptolaemus montrouzieri. The sequence continues at coordinate 38,683,109 of JABFTP020000103.1, forward strand.
CCTTATATATTAATATATAATAATAAGATTGAGTAAAGGAGAAGGATTTAGATCTAATTGACTATTAAGTAACCTACCTGAATTCTTTTCTTTGTTGATCTCTAAAATTTCCAATAGATTGAGTTTTTGTCTGTTACTTTCATTGTGTAAAATTTTGAAATTATCATTAAAGTTATGGTTTCTTCGAGTAAGTGATTAGAATAATGGGAATCTGATTTATGATAATTTAAACTACGTTTGTGCTCGGATAATCTAACTTTGAAATTTCTGAAAGTTCTACCAATATAAATTTTATTACAATCCCCGCAAGACAGTTTATAAACACCAGATTTATTACTTTTATCAATTTTAGATTTGCAGTTTTTGATATGTCTGCCTAAAGAATTATCAGTTCGGAATGCTATATTGAAATTATAATGCGAGAGGAATGATTTTAATTTTAGACTGGGATTACCAATATAAGTTAAGCTGTTGTATTTTGTGTTAGAACTTGTTATACTTGGAAATACTTCCTGGATTGCTTTTTGAAATTTTTTGCGTGAAATCATGTTCTCAATCATAGTTGGACTGTAACCGTTATTGATTGCTATTTGTTTAATTATATTTATCTCTTTTATGAAATTATTTTGTGACATTGGGATATTAATGAGTCTATGTACCATACTATTGTAAGATGCTAATTTATGTGGATAAGGATGTGTAGATGAGCTGTGAATAGTAATATCTGTATGCGATGGCTTATGAAAAATAGAAAAATCATGTTTGCCGTTAATTTTAGTAATAGTTAAATCAAGGAAGTTAATGGAGTTTTCTGTTGCAATCTCTAACACCTCAGATGACTTCACTTAATCGTATCACAGCATTCCATGAAACTAACGTTCAAGTTTTTTTTTATGATGATTTAAAGTCCATACAAGAGAATTATCATATTCAACCTGATAAAATTTTTAACGTTGATGAGACAGGTATATTAAATCCAGAAAAATGAAAAAGTAGTGGCAATAAGAGGTCAGAAACAAGTCGGTAAGGCAATGAGTGCCGAAAGGGGGTCTACAACAACTGTGGTTTGTGCATTTGGTGCAGGCGGGTCAATACATTCCACCATTTTTTATATGTGAAAGAAAGCGCATGAATTCACCATTACTAAAAGGTAGTAGCCTCACATGATTTAAGCTGTGTTAGACTCTGGATAGATAAAGGAAATCCTTTTTGTTGATTGGCTACACCATTTCATTTCATATGCAGAGCCTTCAGAACAAGATCCAGTGCTGCTCATATTGGATAACCATGAGAGCCACATAAGTCTTGATGCTTACTCACTATGCAGAGAACATGGAATCATTTTGCTGAGTTTGTCACCACAACCTCATATAAACTCCATCCTTTGGACTTGTCATATTTTGGCCCTATCAAGATAGCATACAATCAAGACTGTGAGAATCACATTTCAGATCGATTTGGACAGCCCATCACACAATACGTACTAGTAGAATTGTTTCCGAATGTTTTTAACCGAAGCAGTAACCTTCGAAAAGCAGCAAGTGGTTTCAGATCTGCAGGAATATATCCTTTGAGCCCCATTGAGTTCGATCCAATTGAGCAAAACATATCCCAAAATAGTGCACAGATAACAATGAACTCACCACAAACCATTGATACGAATACAGAACCCTCAAATAACTAAGAAACTGAAGTTCAACAAGTTCCCAATACCCAAATTCACAGTGTTGAAGATTTTAATGTCCAGGCATCCGATATAGGTCTTGGTAATTCACAAAGCGGAAATACAAGCACACATGAAATTCATCTATCCGATATTGTTGAATTGCCTGTGATTCCTCGAAAAGTATTAAAACGCAATATTAGGAAGAGAAAATCTACAATTCTGACGAGCATACCTATATAAGAACAGTTAGAAGAAAAGGAAAACAGAAAAAGAGAAAAGCAAGGAGAAACCAAAAAAACCAATAAAAGAATTTCAAATAAAAAGACTGAAATGTACTGATAAGAAACCTTCGAATAAAGAAATCAAATGAGTATTAAAGAATTTTAAGAATATAACATAATCTAATGACGCTAGTCAAAATACAAAAGAAAAAGGAAAAAGAAGGGAAATGAAGACTTCTTTTGTATTTTTTGTGAAGAAAAACTTGAAAACTGGTTAATGTGTTACGTGTCTGGAAAATGGGCTCACGAGAATTGTACCGGCGGACAGTCAACATCGGGGGATTATAAATGTGATCACTGTCGTTATAAATGTTACGTAAATACCCCACTTGGTGTTCGTGTTTACCCGACTAATGTCGGGGAAAGCCGAACACTAACGGCCTGTCTAATAAACAGACATTCAAACCTGGTTTAGCTAATAAGGAATTAAAATTTAATCAAGAACTTAATTTAAACCAGTCCTATAAAGATAACCCCCGATTAAATGTTCAATGGTTAGCTAACATAGAACTAAACTTTGATGGCGCTTTGAACCAATAGAATTGCAGCATTTACGGCAATTGTTCCTCGAAGTTAACGAATGTCATTTGAATTTGAAATTCATCATTAAGAATTTATCGAACTTGAAAATGGATGAAAATAAGAGGGCAAGGGGAAAAAATTTCACCCAACGTGAATTGAAAAATTACGAATAATAATTATGAAGTCGAATAATTATTATGAAGTGACCTCAACGATAAATTAGATATTATTTTGATTTATAAATTAGGTACAGCAACATTCTCCTTTGTAAGAAAACAAACAAAAATGACAATCAAAATGATGATAATCTTGATCAAATGATTTTAGGATCGTTCGAATTGGCACCATGGTGTACACTTAGAGATAAGGGTATGTTTTTCTCTCAAAAATATGGATATCTGTCATTAGTGCGTACACCAATGTGTCAACTGGATCGACTCTAATGGGCCAGTTCAGAAAATGGAATGTAAGTGCTAAATAGGGGCTCTACAAATTAATACTGTACTCTACATTCCAATGTGGTTGTGTTTCAATCGATTCAGAATTCTTGTCAATTGTTTTTCCTCATTCACACATGACCCAGCTCTTTACCTTATACCTAGAGACAACATCCTTCAATATATACCTTCAGTTGCAATTCCTTCTGAACCAATACCCCCACCTCCTAAATCTACACCCGAACCTGTTCAAGTACCTTATAATTCATCGGGTCCAAGTGGTCCTTACAAAAATATGACATCTGAGCAATTGAAAAAGCAATTCTACAGAAAAAAAATTGAATTAGTTGATCAAGAAGCTTCACAAAGTAAAAAATTATTTGAGTTGAAAAACTAGAATTGGAAGTTGAGGTTTTGCAAAAACAAGTTCAGATATAGTTTATTTCCTGTTTTCCATGTTATTTTGTCTTTCTGTTAATTTGTTGGTTAATTAAATAAATAAATTTATATACATATATGAATTTCTTTTTCTTATTCTTCACAGGAAATTAAAAATTTCGAATATGGAGAAATAAAGTTATCATGAGAAAAATTTGGATTTTTTCTCAATTTTTTAATGATATTCTAGGTAAACGGTATTATGGTCAACATTTGAACAGAAAAGCAAGTTTTGAGTACATATCACCCCTTTTTCGTGGTAAGAAATGGAGCGGACGTATTCAACAGGCATTTAGTATAAAATGTTACAGGGGTGAATCGTGAAAATTTTGATAGGTCATCCTTGCACTCTTTGCAAGCAAAACCGATTCCTTCATATCGTAAAGTTCGCAATGATTAATCCAATAGATTCAAAGGAAACATCTTGAAAGCACCTGTAATTCTGAATCAACTTTCGAAGAGAGCAATAGAAAAATATAGAAATGCAGTTTGAAATTTATTCAATCTTACAAATTAAAAATAGTTTAGTGAAACGTTAAAAAACAAACATTGAATCAACAAACAGATAACGAAATAACTAACTTTTGTAAGTTTCATATCAATAACATTCAAATAATATTCAGTTGAAGTAATATTCACTTAAATAATTAAAGAAAAATCAACAGCTTTTAAAAGATGAATGGTTGTTAACCACTAATCATTCAATTATCAAAAACTGTTGATATAAGAGCGTTCCTCGCTGCCAAATCATTGGCCAAGCTTTGGGGCTTAGGAATCTCATTTTCATCTGGCAAAACAGGGAATTTTGGATCTTCAGGGACCCTACATCATTATGAGCAATCGCAATATTGTGCAGAGTGAAACATGCGACGATAACTGCTAAGTTCGTGCACATCTTCAATCTTAGGCCGAGAGAAAGACATGGAAATCTTCTTTTTATGAGGCCAAAACATTTCTCAACTGTATTCTTGGTACTAATATGAGATCTATTGTATGTCCTTTCGGGGTTATTCGCAGGATTGAGAATAGGAGTTAACAGATAACTTTTGCAGGGGTATCAATCATCTCCCAATAAGCATGAATGCCCAAATGCACCTGCTCCGAAACGGGCCATCATTAAAAATCGTACTATCACGTACAGAGGATGGAAAGCGTGCTATAATGTGGCATACTTGCTGTTCAGCATCGCAAACAGCTTCCACGTTTCTCGAAAAATATCCTTTTCTGTTGCGACACAATTCAGTATTGCCACCACCTGGTGACTGAATCCTCACGTGAGTGCAGTCCAATGCCTCTATTACATCAGGAAACCTTTGAATCCTGAAAAATTCTATTTCTATCTATCTTGTTAATTTCTTCCCTTGACCAAGGCATGTAGAAAATGTTTTTCAATAATGCTAAATGATGAGTTACCTTCTTTTTTATGGTACTAACACTTTGCTTAGATATTCTCATGTCATCTCCTATGAGCTGTTGGAAAGACCCAGTAGCATAAAAGCGTAACGTGAAGTTAGGTTAAGTTCCAAGACTTTCCAAAAGGAATCTTACTGTGTTTTAGTCAAATCTAAACCTCATTTCAAATTAAATGTCATTGAAGCAATCCATAGGATTGGTTCTGTCCCTAAAAAGACGAGATCTTCTCAATTGTCCCACCTGTCTTTCTTCCAAATAATCATCTTCGAATAGATCCGATAACGACAAATCACTCATGTCTAGAATAAAATTTGGTTAGTCATCAAAGAATCGTGAATTATTATTTAATTTTCTCTCATCTGTGCAATAAAATAAATGTAAATATGATATATAATACTTGTATTTCGCAAATTGAACAAAACAATCTGTTGGTTAACCTTCCCTATGAAAATTTAAACCATCAATTTAGATGGTTTAACTAACTCCGAAGTAAATATGGATTTAATCTTTGGTTTAACGTTTATAGGACCGAATTCAGAGTTAACGCAGAAGTAAATCTTTTAACAGTGAACTTTTAATCCTAGAACTTAATTTAGTTCTAGGTTAGTATAAACTGCGTTTATAGGACACTGTTAAATTAAACCATAGAGTTAAGGGATTTAGTTCACCAACTGAATATTTAGTCTGTAGATTGAAACTTTATAGGACTGGCCGTAAGAGTTTCGTTTTTTATTCATATTTTCATACTTTATTAGAAAAATATAAATGATGTTACACAGATTAGTAAATTTTATAATTAAACAATTATAGAAGCTCTGCTATTAAATTTCACTGTTTTCACGAGTTTTCCCTAAGGCGTTCGTATTTCCCCCACTTTCCCCTATATTTTAACATTAATGTTGCCGTCGGAATTTTATCCCCTTCCATGATTCTTACAGGTGATATTTCAACACGCCCAAAAAGTAGACATTCTTGAGCTACCATTGAAAAGATAATGAACGTGAATATTTCGCTTGTTTTAAAGATCACAGTCTTCCACATATTTAGCGAATTGAAGTAACCAGCCGAATGGCGCTTAGCAGATTCACCTGACAGGTTCTAAACGGGATGCTCGACGACCGTCGATAAATTCTTGTGACGCCGAGTTCTTGTGTGAACGCCCTCTAAATGTCAAAGATCTTATCTTTCGTTAGCACTAGTTAGTTTTCAAACGTAAAGTGTCTTCTTCCATTCCAGTTTCTACATCTCGAAGAACGCGTGAAGAATCTACATGCATCTTCTTCTGTTCAACGAAATGCGGTTTTCAATGTGGAAGATAATAAGCGATTACGAAAAGCCCTTTTAAAGGATAACCATGTAGATTTTATTTTATTGAAATTGAATAATCATCTTTCCAATAATAGAAATCGGTGTGATAATAATTGAATATTACATTAACTAGTATAACGGAATTAGATAAATGCGTCCGAATAAAATATTGGGAATGGAAGAAAGAAATATATTAGTTATTAATGTCGCGTGTTATTCAGTAAATCAATTTTTGCTTAGTAATTAATGTGTATTAGATAATTTTAGTAATGATATAGCTGACATTGGCTGGAATTAATAATTTCATTTCAGTTTCTACATTGATAGAACGTCGATTGCAAAGTTTGTGCATTTAATCATATACAGGGTGTTGCATTATACTATGTCACAACTTGAGGGGGTGAATCTCCTTGCAATTTTAAGAAAAAAAGTTCATACAAGATAGGTCCGCAAAAACTTCGTTACGGTGCTACAGAAATTTGCGGAAATAATTGGTTTTTTTTTCAAAACTCCTGCAGTTTTTGAGATATTCAGCCAAAATTTGGAATGCAAGCTATTTTTTACAGCCTCCATCATTATACGTCCTAAATTTCAACTAGAATCTACAAGGTGTTTTCTTTTCCGGAGCCATGTCTTTTTTTGCTCTTTCAAAGTTTTGTGCAGTACGCCACTGATCAGCGATCAATCAATCTTCGTTCAATTTAGAAACTATTTTGGCACTTTTTCGTAATTTTTTCGTATCTCCAACCGTTCTCGAGCAAAAAATTATTAAACGATTATATGTATTCGCTGAATTGAAAGCACTTCTAAATAAAAAATGACTAGTAGGCTTTGATTTTTTCATTTATTCATTTATTTTGACAGTTGCTAAGGTTGAACTAGTGTCTGCTCGAATTGTTTATTAAATTAACGATTTGTTTTGAGACTTTTGAAGTTATTGCTGTAAGAAAAAATGGCTAATTTTACTAACGCCGAATTGGCTGATATCCATTACATGTACGGTCAGGCTGACGGAAACACAAGAGAAGCTAGGCGATTATATCAGGTGCGCTTTAAAATTAAGTAACACCAGACAGGCGAACATTTTCAAAAATCCACAGAAGGTTGAAGGAAACTGGTACTTTTAATGAAAATAATCCTTTAAAAGGTGCAACTCAAACTATGAGAACTCCAGGTATTGAGCAAGCAGTTTTGAATTGTATTGATTTGAATCCTCATGTGAGTACAAGAAAAATTGGAAATCAGTTGAATATTTCACATGTTCTAGTTTGGAGGATTCTCCATGACTTTTTATTGTACCCGTTTCTGCAAAAATTCATTTGACGAGTGGGATCTCCTAGCTGCAAAAATTTTGATACTCGCATTTAGTATGGCTTGAGGCGCACTTTATCCCGAAATTCCAAATTGTGCTTCTATTTGCCTACGTGAGATGGTTGTTTTGGCCATTGCAGCTCCTATTTCTTCGATTGTCGCTTATTCTTCATCTTTTCCTTCATATTTCTTCTATCGTGGTACTTTGGATGATTCTCTATGGATATAATTCTTTTCATCCTGGAAAATAGTATAAGACTGGTGCCTTTCAGGAAACCGAGTCGAAAATATTTTGGGTGTTGCAATTGAGTCATACACACTTTGAATATACCATTCTATCATGTGAAAATTCTCATAATTTTCGAAGTAATTGAACAAATTTTTGAATTCAATAACTTTAAAAATATAATAATAATAATATTCTTTTGAAAAGAGAGGATTTACAAAAATTCGAATAATTGTATTTAAAATAAATGCTCATAGCTATAATTTTGGTGTGTGTCAGAAAAAACACAATCGAAGAAATAGAATACCAGCAGAAAAAACAGACCATATCCGTTCCTTAATCAGGCATCTAAACTCGCATCATGCCTCCTACGATTGCCCCTAAAGTGTGAGCACAGAAAAATGTAACAGGGGAACCATACTATCTTGCGTATGATTCAGTAAACTAGTGAAAAACTTGTGGAAAAAACTCGTTTCCCTGTCGCTATTGCACTAGCAATAGCTTGTCTGTTTATGGTGTGTTAGTGTCGTGTGTACAAAAAGAGTACCAAAAATTTCTTCTGCTTAGCAGCTTCATTCTCTCACTGTCATCTTGCACTTCATGATTTCCATGACTTCTTCATGAAGACAAGGGTGAGAAGGAAGGCGAATTGGGACTGAAAAAATATGCAACAATGGAAAAAGAGAAACAGCAGAAACAATATTTCATCAAAACGTATCTAACTCTTATATGTCTAAACTCACTTGAATCTGAGAACTTAACTAATGCTCCTCTGTTTTTCAACAGGAAACATATCATACACCTTCTGGGAATGATGCCCTACATGGGTGTAGCCTAATCTCTAGATAGGCTTAAATTTCTTTACCCAGTTGATGAAATTATCTGAAACGGAATGAATTTCTTGAAAACCACCCTTAAAAAGGTAAATAGGACAATCGAGGACTAAATGTCTTATTGTTTCTTCAGCTGCGCCACATTCACATGCCGGACTTTCTACAGTATTCCATTTGAACAACATACTATTACTACGACCATGTCCTTTCCTGTTAATTAATTAATTGATGTTCACCAATTTTTCCTACTTATATCGAAACCTGCAACCCTTTTGGAAGGATCCTCTATGAGAACTTTATTAAAAACATCAACTTCCTGCCATTCAGTTTTCCAAATATCAACAGCCTTTACCCGTGTACGCAAAAAGACAATCGACCAAACAGGATTCCTAGATTGCAATCTCAGATTAGGAAAGATCGTGTATTATCGGAAAACTTCTGGAAATGAGTGATACTTATCCCAAGACGATTTAAGACCTAATTTCTTGCGAATATGGGAAGGAACTATATTACAAATAACCGGAAGCCATGGGGTAGCAGTTGAACTGATACATCCACTTATAACTCTCATAGAACAGTTCAACTGGGAATCAATCTTATTGACATGAGCACTATTCTACCACACCTCACAGCAATATTCTGCTGCAGAAAATACTAAAGCTAAAGCAGTAGTTCGCAAAGTAGAGACTCCGGCGCCCCAATTGGATTCAGCTAGTTTATGTAGTATATAGTTTCTTGTTTTCAACTTCTCACATAATATATCAATATGAAATGTTGCATCTAAATTTGTATGTTGAAGCTCCACGCATATGAGTGATTTTAATCATTCACAGAGAGCCATATGGTCGAAAATTTTACAAGAGTGACAACCATCCACTTCAAGAATGAAATCAAGCAAATTGTATTGCAAAATACTCGTTTGAGTATCAGATTTATCTGATAACAAAATCATCGATACTACTGCCTGACTCTTCTCAAAATAATTTCTTGCATCGCGGACTTGAAGTTGGTAATGAGTTACTTTCCGTATCTAGAATCGATTCCATCTTCATTTAACGCATTACTGTCGGCACCGTACACACCAGATATGGCACTATTTGACTTTTTTCTAAGCTCCTAATGTGCAATGGCCTTTTCTCGGAAAACGTTTCGAGATCGTACAGACCGTGAATAATACGAGTTTGAAGATATTTCCGATTAAGGTTAATGACAGGTTTTGGTTAAAAAGCTTGCTCGTATGATTACCTTCAAAAGAGATTCACTGTTAAAGAAAAATAAAATGAATTCGATTAAAATATATTATTTACAACTTTCAGGTAATTTTCAGACACAATATGAGAGATAAAAAGTAAATTCGGCAATTGAATTGAATACAGTCGCGTAATTCTTCTGAACAATTGAACAAGTACGAGAATACCGTACAATTGCAAGGTTACGCATAAAAAGAATAATTCCGTTTATTCTGCATTTAATGAAAAATGATTGGACAGGTCGAATTCCATAATTTGCTCGAAACTTTTTTTCGGTGAGATATTACGTCTCAGAGACAACACCCCTCTTTTTGATTTTCATGGTGCTGATTGATCTGTTTGTTTTGATTTCCTGTACTAGGGATCTGAGATTAGTAGATTTCGATATACAGGCTATTTCAAGCGATATAAATGGGCATAGATAGTTCCCAGAATAAGTTTACTCATTGGAAACTTTCGGGCAGATAAACAGTAGAACGTCGATTATTCGGTCAACCGAACTATCGTTCAACCGAACTGCCTTCCTTGTTTGGTTGTTATTCCTTTAACGTGTTCTATTTCCGCCTTTCGGCCATTTACACGTCGGAGAATTCTGTCACCTCACTAACCCGGGAATTTTGCTGAACCCTTCTCGTGTCGAGGACAGGGATCTTTAATATCCAACACACATCTGTTAGACAGGACCGACATCTTTTCATCTCCTCCGAAAGGTGGATACTCAAGCGATACCCAGAATCTGAAAAATCCCACCGACTTTGTTGGGATTGAACCCAGGTAACTCTGCGCAAGGGACGAGCATCATAACCTCTAAGCCAGGGGTGCTCAAACGGTCGATCGTGACCGACCAGTCAATCTAGAGTAGGTAACTGAACTATAAAAATTTATTACGTAATAGAATAACACTCTGTTAGCTGCAAAAGGCGGCATTATCAAATGAACGCGTGGTACATGTCAAAGAAAAGCCGCGTTTTTTATTCTTGCCGCTTTTCTGGAATAATAAAGATAAAGGTTGCGTCTGCAGGAATTGGAGTCATTCTGAATTGTAACTTGACGGTAATACTACATCGATACAAAGTTTATTATTAAATAGTACAAAATGAGTGCAGCGAAGAAATCTAAAACGTATCATTTCAATAACGATTGAGAGAAAGAATTTTTTTGTATGGTGAAGGATTTTCCGCCACTGAGTGAAATAAGAAAACCAAAAGTACGTGATTTGATATCTTGTTTGAAAAAAGAACAAACCATGTTCACAAGACCAGCCAAACAATCAAAAGCTGCTACGATCGCGTCATTTAAAATATCTCATATATAGGCGAAACACAAGAAACCATTCGAAGATGGATCGGTTGTGAAGGAAGAATTTATTGAAGCGGGTGAGACTTTATTTGGGGATTTCACAAATAAAACAGAAATCATGTTAGTACTTGAAATTGATTTTTTCAAAATTGATGAGTGCTCACGTGATATAACCAAACTGATACCACGAATTTGGATGGTTGACCGTTCAATTCCCATATCGATTTTTGATTTTTTTAGTGAATAAGTTATATTATCCTAAGAGCAAAAATTTATGAATTGGACATTCAATACCCTTATACAAACTCACAGAAGAATCAAAAATTTACTTTAAATCTCCTATCCTATATTCTGGCGTACAAGACAACCGTCTTTTTACGATGCGGAGAACAGTTGAAAGACTGAGTATCAGTTTTAAACAACAGTGTAGAATGAATGATCTAGACCAGGGGTGCTCAAACTTAAACTGGTGGCGATCTACCTCAATATTTTTAGACTACTTACGATCGACTCTGAGAGGCTACAAGTATGTGTGATGCAGTACATACACAATACACCATTCCTACCTACCTAGGTAGGTAGGGTGTACCGTAGCATATATAGATATTCGGTTTCCGCACAATATACATTATTTTAGTCAAGTTTTGGGTTAGGTTTAGTTAGGTTCTACTCTCTAATATCAATGAAAAACTTCATAGTTATTCAAAATTGCGAGTTTATTGGTTGTTACAAAACAAAAGAGTTACATATGATGTTAAACTTAACTAAGGAGTGACTTTGGATGTTGAAACGTGGCACTGCATGTCCTCAGCATACTTTTCATAAGATGGTACGTAACCATAAGAGTGCTAATCGCAAGTATGACCAACTCATTTTCAACAGAACATGAGTTCATATTAAACTGACTTGCTATTTTAGTAGCTAACTCCTCAATGTTTTTACATGAAAAAGGATAACTCATAAATGATGTTACATTTGCCAATTTAATGCAATCATAAAAACGCATTCCGAATTGTCCCAAAATATTCGATAATTCAGCCCCATACTTATCATAATTCAACTGAGGAATCCTTGCTTTCAAAGACGGAAAATGTTTCAGATCCTTTCCTTTCAGTTGATCTATCATGAGTTGCAATTTACTTTCGAATGAGTTTACTGCGCTAATCATCTCAATAATAGTTTTTCCTTTACCTTGAAGCTCCAAGTTAATGATGTTTAAGTGCATTGTGATGTCAGTCAAAAATGCCAAATCAGTCAGCCATATGTCGTTTTTCAACATCTGAGTGTCATCACCTTTTTCGTCCAGAAAAGCGGTTATTTCGGGCAATAAATCTTGAAACCTTTCTAGGAATTTTCCGCGACCCAACCACCTGATTTCCGTGTGAAGAACTAAATCAGTGTGTTCAGCTGACTCACTATCTCCTAACTGCAACTTTAAGAACCGCCGTTGCAAATTACGTGCACGGATGGAATTCACAATTTCTGTTGCAATGCCCATAATTTCCTCCAACAATACTTGTTGATGTATAATGCAATGGAATGAAAAAAATGGAAGGAAAATCTTCATTAGCTCGACACAATGCCACAAAACCGTTTTTGTTTCTAATTATGGCTGGTGCTCCATCCCATAATTTATATATTGGTAGCTCGTAGTTTTTTACAAAATTGAAGAAAACGTCATATATATCTTCGCTACGGGTCTTCCCCTTCAAAAATTCTTTTTAGCCAACATGTCATGGAATACCATCCGAATAAGAATACACAGCTGGGCAGTGTCTTTCATACCGGTGGATTCGTCGAAACTCTAAAGAAAAGTATGTACATTTCATGATATCATGTTTTAGTTCATCTGCCATATCCTGACTCATGACTTCAATACGTCTTATGAGAGTCGGACGAGATAACTGAAGTTCTCTTATAGCAGACATGATTTCTGTTTCATTTTTAAAATCTCTAAATAAAGTCCCGCCCGCTTCAATAAATGCTTCCTTCACAACCGATCCATCTTCAAATGGTTTCTTGTGTTTGGCCAATATATAAGATATTTTAAATGACGCGATCGTAGCAGCTTTTGATTGTTTGTCTGGTCTTGTGAACATACAAGCTATCAAATCACGCACTTTTCGTTTTCTTAATTCACTCTGAGGCGGAAAATCTTTTTCATAGTTTTTATAAACCATTTCATGATAGCTCTCTAAATTACCACGCTTAGGTATTGCAACTGACGCACGACAAATGGGACAAATGCACTTAAACTTCATCATACAAAAAAAAATTCTTCCTCCCAATCGTTATTAAAATGATACGTTTTAGATTTCTTCGATGCACTCATTTTGTACTATTTAATAATAAACTTTGTATAGACGTAGTATTACCTTCAGGTTACAATTCAGAATAACTCCAATTCCTGCAGGCACAACATTTATATCGGCGTGAACGAAAGTCTCGAATGTTCCAGACAAACGCGCCGCCCGAAATTTCTAGAACAGCGGCAAGAATAAAAACGAGGTTCTTCTTTGACAAGTACCGCGCCTTTAATGAAGCCGCCTGTTGCCGCTAGCAGAGTATTATTACTCATTAAAAATTTTTTTCTTCTCGAGATCTACTCAAAAAGCACTCGCGATCGACCGTTTGAGCACCCCTGATCTAGACATATCTCTATCAGTATATATGGAAAATGAGAAATTATTAGATGGAAAAAGATATATTTCTCCTTGAATTGAAACACAGCAATTCGATTATCACGAAAATTAAAAGTGAAAGTGTGAATTTTCTTCATTGCTCGACCCTTTTAGCAACTCCGTATCACGATAGGGGCTTCTAACATCAATACATCGAAGATTCTCAAAACTTCTCTATTTTCCAATCTTTATTCACTACGATCTTCATTTTCATTGAATTGCGTCCTGAATATAAGAAAATAAATCAACAGCCGCTTCAGACATTCAATTTTTAGATTAAAATCAACTTTTACTCGTTTTTCGATTAATTCAATATTCTATAAATTACTCACGAGAAATGAAATTTATTATTCATGTCATTTCAATACTCGATAGTCTTGTTCTTCATTTTTTATGTAACGTATTAAACGAAAGTTCCGACGAAAGGAATGTAGAAAATGCGTTTTTATTAATCGAAATATGGTTTTGGTGAAGTAGTGTACAATGTTTTTAGTGTGATACAGTGCCTAAGGCTCTAGTTCCCCAACTTAATCCCATATTTTTAATGCTCAGTTGTCTAATTTTGGAAAATCCCTTCAAATTATTCTTTATTATGCAAGAAAAATTTTGCATATATGCTTATTGAACTGTGAATGAATAAATTAACCTAACAATCTTAGTTTTGAGGAAAATATATTTTTTTTGATATTGAACCTCCCCAACTTAAATCCCTTCCACTTTATAATCTTAATAGGGAATGCCCTCTTATTTCAAAGGGTAGGAAATTGCCTTCGCATTTGTATATTTTCCCTTCAGCTAGGGAATAATGTTAAAACTTTTAACGAAAAAACGTTTGAATACCATTCAGACCAACGTGATAAATAGTCGTTGAAAAAACATTAATCTTGAGAGAAATGCACAAAAACTCTCTCTTATAACTATCACTTTATATTAGCTAAAATCATCGAGTGCAAATTAACAATAATTGTCTTTGACCATCCACCGCCTCGGTAACTGCACGGTTGGTGAGCAAGTATGTAGGAATATGCTTAGCCGAGGTGCCTGGTTCAAATCCGAGTTCAAGTTATGGATGTTGTCCTTGAACAAAAAAGTGATACTTGGAAAGAATCGCCTAAAGGAGGCATACATTTCCGAAGACCAGATAACTTGTAATCCTTCTGGTGGCAAGGAAGGCCGAGTAACCCACCAAAACATTCAACACCCCCTCACCAATCTATCTAGTCCCCCATAATACATATAGATGGCACTAATTTAACCACGTCAAGTGTCAAACTCTATCAATCAAACTTCAATCACAGATAAATGAATTGTCAAATGTCAATTGTCAATGTCCATGTTTTCGGTTTCCCGCTAAACGCTTTTTTTATTTTTGCGGTTTGCGCTCCCAAAATCATTTTCTTTTGAGGTGTTTCCGTTGCTGGTGTTTTCGAATCAAATTTAGTAATTCTCTTGAAAATGTATGGTAAGTGAATTGAATTTGTGAAGTTTCAGCTGATCATCTTGAGCTTTGAATGATTCTACGGTACCTAAATTGGATTATATCAAATTCTTATCGGTTTTCTTTTTAATTTTGTGGTTCACCCCTTTGGATTTCTGCTGGAAAGGACTATACCATAGAAAAGGACCCCTGTGAAAACTACAATCATAAATGGCTTAACATCGCCCATAATTAATGGAAATTTTAAAAGAGATGATTGTGAGAATTTGAATGATTTGTCTTTTTTTGCAGACTACCTCACAGAACATACTCACTGATTCTGATGATTCACAGAACCTTCTGTTCATGAAGAATATAATGAGATCTTTGGAAATGTACCAACTCCTATAACTGACAATTACGCTAACTATTATGTGGCAGGATACCTTTTGCGAAAAATTACAGTCCTTAAATGTAAATGTAAAGTATATATTTAAGAACTTTTTGTGAAGTGCCCCAACAACAACACAAGTTTATTACATTCAAGGAATTTTGTGATAATAAGTTTAAGTTAACTTATCCTTCAGTAAAATTTTCTCAATTCCTGAAAGACATTCACAATAAACTTTATTTTTTTCTGAATAGTCAGGGGCATCAGGAAAATCTTGCCTTTGATTCAAAGCTATTTACAAGTCTCATTTTTCTCAATTCGATTTTTGTCAGTTACATTCATGAAAGGTGAAATTTTTGAAAAAGCTACTCGTCTTCCAATTTTTAAATTCATTAAGGATGAAACGTAGGAAACTGTGACTTCTGGAACTGAAAACAAATCCAAAAGGTTCAGAAATAAGTAGGGCATCAATCTTTGATGGTTCATTTATAGGTGTTTATTGTGACTTTGAAAAACGAGTTATCTACACTCTACTATGTGCGTGTTATTTATTTACCATCGATCTTATACAATCGATGGTACTACACACGTTGTTTTGTCTAGGCTTTTACACTCTTTTATAATTTACAAACATGTTGTTTTGTCTGTGATATTATTTATTTTCCTCCATGCACCTTTTACACTTATGGGGAAAGAAATTGATCTTCGACCAAATAATTGAATTTTTTGGGTCTTTTACACCCTACCTTTTGTTATCTATAATTCATGTTCATTTTGCGATATATACATTGTTTTTATTTCAAGATTAGTAGTGAAATTGCCTATTTTCACCATGCTCAACAAGTTTGAGTCATCTTAAATCAATTTCAGTAAAAACTTTGAGACAGTTAGTACTGCGTTTTTTTCTATTTTCAGAAGCAGTATAGAGTACCTGCCATGAATATGGCAGTGAAGGCGGTTTACCCCCAACAGGGGACCAATGGTAGCAATAGAGAAACAATATTAGTGGCTGACAACAATATTCCAGAATTCCTTTTTTGAATGTTAGAATGTTAATATTGTTTGTTTTATGTGATTTATATTTTTAATTCACATGTGTTAAGAATTTGTTTCACTTGTAAATAATTTGCTAGGAGATTTTTTTATTTTAAAATAAAAATGTTATTGTGAAAAAATACTAATTATTTTCTCAATTTTTGAACAGTCTAATTGAGGCAGAAATAAACTGCATAAATTCGATCGTGGGAAATCTAGAATTCAAATAAGGCGCCATTCCATTTTTTCCTATGCCGGGGCACTGAGTTTTTATTTCTCATTAGGGTCTGTTATGTGCAGTTATCATTGCACGATCTAGGAGAGTGGTTCGGAATCCACTATAAGCTGTAGGTCCACTGTGTAAATGGGCTAAGTTCCCGAGCACATCGTTAAATGTTGAAACAAACAACAATCTTAGACTTGCCAGTATCTAACCTAATACCAATGAATGTCAAAATTGATCCCTGATTCAGTTCACATTAGTGATTCACAAATAATTAACAGAAAACTTTTTTATTGAAAAATGTTCGTTAATTTTGAAAGCTTCGAAAACTTCGACATGATAGAATGCTACGTTCTGAATGGGCATGATACTTATGGACAGGAGGTAACCTCACAAGTCTATTTTCCAGATTGAAACAGAATGTCATGAACACTGATTCTTTCAAAGCGAAAAATTTTTCAAGATAATGAAGAAATTACAATGGAAGTTTTAGGAGCTGTTATTGCGAATCCCTCAATTTCATGTAGGCAATTTGAGGCAAAGAGGTCAACTCCAAAATCTAATATTCCTCGTATCCTCAGAGAAAATGAGTTTCAACCTTATAAAATAAAGAAATCGCAGTTTCAACAGCGAGGGAATTTTGAGCGATGGCTTCAATTTTGCCGATGACATCAATAAAGTCGAGAGAACATCCCGAATTCCACAAGATTGTTCAATCAATAATGATCTTTACTTGTACTATGTCAATGCCCGTGTTGAATGTTCAACAACCACGGGCGATTCGGTTTTAATGTTTGGTGCGCAGTAAGTCACCATTCGGATTGGCTATCGTCATTTTTGACGAAAATCTCCATGGAATACTTCATCATGTCGTAACTAATGGGGTTCATTGGATAAAACTCCCTTGGATGTTATGTTGTTATTCTTTTAACGTGCTCTATTTCCCCTTTTCGTCCAATGACACATCAACATCAACATATATTTGCGAGTTTACAATCTAAAGATTCACAAATTTCAGCAAATATTAAAGAAATATGGTCACAGATCAACCATAATATGAAAACCTTTTCTTTGTTGATCCTTTAACGTGCTCTATTTCTGCCTTTCGGCTGATGACAAGCCGGGTAATTCTATCACATCACTAACCCGCGAATTTTGCCGGACTCCTCCCGTGTCGGGGGAAAGAATCTTTGATGTCCAACACATTTCTGTTAGACAGGGCCGACGGCTTTACATTACTCCGAAGGATGGATACTCAAACGATTCCCAGAATCCGAAAAATCACACCGACATTGTGGGCATTGTACCCAGGTCACTCTGCGCAGGAGACGAGCATCGTATCCCCTACGCCACCGAGCCAGCTCTCCCTTGGATGAAAGAATTTTAGTATATTACCAGGTAAGAAATGTTTTTCAACCAGTCTTTTGGTGATAACTGGTTGAGAATGATACGACCAGTGAGATGTCCACCTCATCCACCAGACATAATCCCGTTAGATTTTCTTCTATAGGGCTATATCAAGCATTTTTTATATAGAAAAGTTCAGAATGTTACGAAAGAGCTGAAAAAAAAACGCCCCTAGAATGGTAAAATAGTTTCCACCTAAGCTTGATTACAATAGACATATTTAAATATGCCCTAAATCCGGCAAAATCCAGAAACTCGAAATAACTTGACAACAAAAGATGCTGCGATTTGTTTTCACCAATGAATTTGCCTCAAACAAATGAGACACCTTGTGCACTTACTTGATATTGATTAATTTTCATACGAAAACGTGGCATATACAAAAAATGCAAGAAACAAAAAAGGAATTTCATTTCATTGTCAATTTTTTTTCAATTACTAGAGGGCGTACTAAAAAACTTTGGTGGAGTAGAATGAGTACGTGGTTCTAGAGAAAAACGCTCCGTAGATTTTCATAACCACTTCTGTTCTCGAATGTGGTTTCTAAAGAGCTCATGTTCAAAATTCGAACTAAATATCCCAATAACTGTAGGTGTCAGAAAAAATAAACACATGTAAAGATTTCAACACCTTGTAGATTGATAACGAGGGTTTACGGACATTCGTTCATAGGAAATTTATCTTCATAAAATGACTTCAGGAATCACCCCTTAAATATTTAGCAGTTATTTATTTACTCACTGTGCCAATATGCTTTCGACTATTTTGGTTCTGACATTTTGATTTTATAAAGTGTCATTGATTTTCATATTCACACCTGTGAATGCGATTCTCAATTCTACTTTATCATATTCGATATGTATTATTTTTTATGTTAAGGCTTCTCAGATAACCACCAGCTCAAATTTATTTTCAAAAATGATAATAATAATACTAACAATACATCATGAGATTAATCAACCACACATCGACGAAGAAGCCTCCAACAAATGGTTGATGAAAGGAGAATTATTCGCGGAAAGAGAAGGATTCCTTATGGCCATTCAAGACCAACTGATAGCTACAAACAACTACAAAAAAATTATAATTAAGGACGGAACATTACAAACAGATAAGTGTAGGAAATTCCATATAAGATCGGAGACTATACAGCATATTACGTCCGGCTGCGAACAACTGACCAATAAGGACTATCTTCACAGGCATAATCAAGTGTGCAACATTATCCATCAGAAACTTGCACACAACTACGGACTTTTGAACGCCTTCCAGCCACATTAAAAGTATCAATCGGCGTCCGTATTGGAAAATGACTCTCAGATTATACAACGATAGGCCTGTTATCACTGACAGAATGGTGACGAATAATAGGCCGGACATAGTGGTGAATGATAAGAGAGCCAGAACAGCAATGCTGGTGGATGTTTCCATACCGAATAATAACAACGTTCTGAACAAGTTCCAGGAGAAAGAGTCCAAATACTCAGACCTTGCTATTAAGATCAAGCAGATATGGCACCTCGATAAAATAGATATCGTTCCTGTCGTCATTTATTCGACTGGGTTAATACCCGAATGTTTGCATAATAGCCTTAAGAAATTAGAATTGCATAAGGATACTTATATAGAAATGCAAAAAGCTATAATTCTCAATATATGTAGGATAGTAAGAAAATTTATGTCAAATATATTGTAATCGAGCATATCTCCTTTGATTGCTGAATCTGGGAAAGGTAATTTATATGCAGCTGAAAGCTGAGATAGTGCACAAGTCCACGATAATAAATAGTAATAATATATTGTCAAGAATTCAATGAGGACATATCACTATCAGTATATATAGAAAATGAGGAATCATTAGATGAAAAAAGATATATTTTGGAGGGAAGTAAATATGCTCTTTTCAATTTAGTGCATTGCCATTTGGACTGCAATGATGTTAAAATCAAGCAATATTTCTCAATATCATCTCGAAGTTAAACACTGCGACTCGCTAATCGCGAAAATTAAAAGTGAGAGTGTAAATTTTCTTCCTTGCTCGACCCTTTTAACACCTCCATATCAGTACCATAGGTACTTATAAAATCAACATATCGAAGATTTTCAAAACTTCCCTATTTTTCCATCTTTATTCGCTAGGATCTTTATTTTCACTGAATTGCGTCCTGAATGTAAGAGAACAAATCAACAGCTGGTTCAGGCATACAATTTTCAGATTGAATCAACTTTTACTCGTTTTCGATTAATTCAATATTTTATAAATTACTCACGACAAATGAAATTTATTATTCATTTCATTGTAATACTCGATAGTGTTGTTCATTATTTTTTATGTAACGTATGAAACGAAAGTTTTGAGGAAAGGATTTCAAAAATCAAAAAATGCGCTTTTATTGATTGAAATATAGTTTTGGTGAAGTGAGGTGCAATGTTCTAGTCAGATACAATACGAAAGGTTTCAGTTCCCGACTTATCTCATATTTCTGATGCTTACTTGTCCAATCTTGGAAAATCCATTCAGATTATTCTCCATTATGCAAGAAGTCTTCCACCTATGCTAATTGTTCTGTGAATGAATAAATGAACCTAACAGCTTTAGTTCTGAGGAGATCATATTTTTTTGATTTTACACCTCCTCAGCTCAAACCCCTTCAACTTTATAATCTCAATGGAATGCCATCTTATTTTAATGGGTGTGAAATATCCTGCGATATTGAACATTTTTCCGTCATAAAACGAAAAACAGTTCTAATACCATTAGGACCAATGAGGTAAATGGTCGCTTAAAAAACCTTTATCTTGATGGAATTGCGCAATAACTATCTCTCTCTCTCTCTCTCTCTCTCAACTATCGCTGTATATCAGGGGCAATCAACGAGTGCAAATTAACAATAAATATCTTATACTTGTCACTATCTAATCCATTACCATAACAATAAATGTCAAAATTAATCCATTATCCAATTCACATAGTTGATTCACAAATAATTAGCAGAAAACATTGTGATTGTAAAATGTTCGTGAATTTTGAAAACAAAAAATTCGACATATTAGAATACCACGATCAGAATGGGTATGATTCTGATGCAAATTCCTAAAATTATTCTGTTAGTTTACCGGATAGGAAGCAACCTCACAAATTTTTATTCCAAAAACTCTCATAAATACTGATTCTTTCAAAGCACTCAGAGAGAAATAACACAGTAAACAAGTATGTATATAATAGAACCTAATCTAGTGTCAATTTTAGAATACTCCATGTCATTATGGCGAACTAAGATCCTAACTGGCCTAACACAGCCACTTTCAATTTGGAAACAACAACTATCCCCATAAAAAGAAAAATGTTCCAAAGATTCCACTATGGTTCTGTATTGCGATAAATCCACTGTTGCACTGTTTGAACTCGACAAGATAAGGATTACGTGTAAAGAGGCAGGAATGATGAGAGTGAACCACCACATGGACGACTTAAATTTTATGGCTTCCACCAAGAACCAACTAAAGCGAATGCTGAAAATTGTAGAACAGTTCTCCGAAGATATAGAAATGCGTTTTAGACATGACAACTGTTATTCCAACCAGAAACTATCTAAAATTCATCGCTAAAGACGCATCTGTAGCAACAGACAACAGATACGTATGCCAGACTTTGGAGAAGATACAACACATAACATGAGGATTTCAGATGTTCATGTCGACAGAATATGAGGATAGGCACGACGCGATGGCCAAAGTCGTGCACCAAGAATTGGCAAATAAACATAAGCTCACTCAACAACTATGGTCCCATACTATAAATACATCCCAGAGCCAATTCTTGAAAACGAAAACTGTGAACTGTACTGCGACCGTACAGTTCACACCGATCAAGGAGTCGCACACAATAGACTTAATACCATACTTATAAATAAATTATCTAGGGTGGTACCTTTGATAGACATGGCCATTCCCAACAACAACAGTTTGGAGCTGAAACATGCGGAGAAAATTGCGAAATATCGGGACCTCTAAGAAAGCAT
Source organism: Cryptolaemus montrouzieri (assembly GCA_013387265.2). Lineage (NCBI taxonomy): Eukaryota > Metazoa > Arthropoda > Insecta > Coleoptera > Coccinellidae > Cryptolaemus > Cryptolaemus montrouzieri. The sequence goes on from JABFTP020000103.1 coordinate 38,705,269, forward strand.
AAGAAAACAGCGGAAAATGGGATCCGTTCAAACACTTCCAATAATAATTATACCAAAAAAACTTACAAACGAACATCAAGAAACTGGGTCTAAACAAACATCTGTATGAATCCATGCAGAAAGCGGTACTGTTGGCGACAAGACATTATGGGAAACACAACAACGCGTCAACATCGGACGACGCCGCTATGACCTGATGACCTGGAAAGGGTCACATCAGAGCTGAATCTTTATGATATCAAGAATATTTAGGATCAGGAATGATCCCCTAAGAGGGAGTGCGAAACACCTGAGGGTGAATTCGGATTATTCAATGAGGACGAGAATCAATATAACCCCAATAATGGACAAGAACTACCATGTAGTTTTGTTGATTACTGTTAATATTGTTAGGAAAGTGTTGATCCTTCTAAGCATGAATGGCCTTAGATGCAAGGTGTGTATCTACTGTTTCCACATACTACCATAGAATTAATTTAAATGATGACTTTAAAACAATGGCAAAATATATAGGCTATAAGCTGTTATTCTCCTCATTGATGATCATTTTGGTTGGCAGATCCAACAACAAACTTCTCTTGATACATTCTTTAGTAGTTCTGAAATGAATAATTCATCTGAATAGAGTTCATATTTTTGAACCCATCGCGAAGCTAAAGGTAACTTTATATTATCTTTTATTATAATATAAATAAAATGAAGCACTTATATCTGATATCCACAATGTTCGTTTTCAATACACAGTTACGACAGTTACGGCTTTTAAAGTGTCTAGAACTAACAATTATGAGAAAGAATCTTGAGTAGCGGAGAGTGATTTAGTTCTAGTTGACTATTGGGATAGATGAATTTTGGGTTCTTACAAAGTTTTTTAAACTCCGAATTTTCCAACAGATTCATTTTCATCTCTTTATTGCATTTGTGGAGAATTTTAAATTATCTAATGTGATATGAAATTTGTAGATTTAATATGTACAAACCTTCCCGATTTATCTGAGTAGAGTATTCCTTGTTTCTAGATTCAAAATTTGGTATTGTTGAGTCTTTAAATGGTTTTTCTATAGATGTTGTAGGTCAAATTATTGAGTGTTGTTATGGTTATGTCTAGGAAATTTATAGAATTGTTGCGTTCAATTTTAACATCGAAGGTTATTTCATTATGCATCATGTTTAGAAAATGTAAAAACTGGTCTATTTGTCTGTTAGAGCCTTGAGAATCCACAAGAATATCATCAACGTATCTGCACGAAAAAAATTATATGTTTTGTTGCAATGATGCATTATAAATTGTTTGAGACTCTTCATAAAAATATCTGCTAGTAAGGGGCTGGGTGGAGATACCATTTGGAGTTCTGAGATTTGTTTGAAAATTTTTGATTCAAATTGGAAATATTTTTATGACAAACAGGTCTCGGATACAAATTACAAAATTCACCTATATATATATATAATAATTATATATATATATATATATATATATATATATATATATATATATATATATATATATATATATATATATATAATAATTAGACATCAACGAAGAACAACAAGAATGGAAAATGTGCTGCAGATACTGAGAGAGGAACAGAACCCGGAATCAATCATTAAAGTTATCGAATACCTAAACACCAACAGCACCACGAAAATAAAATTTCAAGGTAGCCTCACATCAGAAATATCGTCACTGCGGGCATAAGACAAGGAGATGTTCTCAGCCCTCTTCTGTTCAATTTAATAATGGACAGAGTCATCAACAAAGTTGAATCAGTAGGAAACGGATACAGGACGAGTATAGGAAAAATAAAAATAGTATGCTACGCGGACGATGCGGCAATAATGGCGGAAAATGAAGATGATCCTTAAAGACTCCTGATTGTTTTCAAAACCAAAGCTGAAAATTACAATATGAAGATAGGTACCTATTAGCATTGAGTGCAAAACGAGAATTTACAAAGCGTGTGTACGACCTATCGTCACCTATGAAAAAAAATAGACCTCAAGGTGTAAATTAAGAAGAAGAAGAAGACCTATAATGTGTGGTAAGGTGTTATTTTGGTTAAAAGTTCTTCCGTTGGGGCGGACATTCATGTGTTGGAATTTTTAGGTACATATTTTTTAAATCAAATCGAAAATTGAAATTGTTCTGTGTCGAAAGTTTATCTATCAGGTCTATTGAATTTAAAATCGTGTATTGTGGATGAAAGTTTGTGAGTTCCTTGAATTTGTAATTTAAGAAGTTCGCCTATTTATTTGCAGGTGTGTTTATGTACGATACAACTGGCCAGGCGAGATTTACCTCTCGGTGTAATTTGATTGAAGTGTATATTTTGTTAATCTTTCAGAGAGCTGTTTGTCACAAAATTATTTCCAATTTCAGTCGAAATTCTTCAAACAAAAGTCAGGGTTCCCTATAGGATTTATGAAGAAACTTGAAGCATCTATAATGAATAATAAGTCAGCACAAAAATTTATCATTCTTTGGTAAATAGACGTGCATGATATTTTTGTGGGTTTAATAGATAAATAGACCAGTTTTACATTTTCTAAGCAAAATGCATAATAAAGTTACCTTTACTGTTGAATTTGGATGCAACAATTCAATAAATTTTCTAGACGTAACCATCGCTAAACTCAATAATAATCTCAACTTAAACATACATAGAAAAGAAGGATTTACATACTGAGTAAACACAATGGATTTTTCTACCCACATTACACATAAATTAGCCACTTAGAATTCAATGATTCATAGAGTCTTTTTCATTCCCCTATCCACAACAGACTTTATTGCAGAAATGAAATCAATATCATTCACAAAAATTGCATCAAATAACAATATTTCAGTCTCCTTTTTATGACCTTGCTTGCTATATAAAATCTTTTCTTAGATTTGTTTAGACATATAAGAGGTATGATTGATGAAATATTTTTCTGCTGGTTTTCTTTTTCCATTGTTACAGATTCTTGTCCCAAACCCCCTTCCTTTCATCCTTGTCTTCGTCTGGAAATCATTGAGTGCAAAAGAGAATGAAGCGACTAAGCAGAACAATCTTTGCTACTCTTTATGTACACACGACATTAACACAACATAAACAGACAAGCTATAGCTAGTGCAATAGCGACAGGGAAACGTGTTTTTTCCTCAGGTTTTTATTGAATCATATGCAAGATAGTAGGGTTCCCCTGTTACATTTCCTGAGCTCACACTTTTGTTTTTTCTGACACACACCAAAATTATAGATATAAGCATTCATTGTAAATACAATTATTCTAATTTTTGTAAATCCTCTCTCTTCAAAAGATATATATATATATATATATATATATATATATATATATATATATATATATATATATATATATATTTTTTTTCACCGACTGTTGCGGGTAACTCCAATGACTACCGGGCTTTGTGGCCAAGGTAGTCATCTTAACATCTTGCGGCTCATTCATTGTTGAGAAATCCGCGTACAATCCTGGTGGTGCTGAGAACAACTTCCTGCTGCGATCCGGTGATAACTGCTCTATCGAGACCCAATCTTTGGGTGTTTTGCAATAGGTGCCCTTCCAAGTTGACTGATATAATCATAGGCATAATTACAGTGATGCTCAGCTCGTAAATTTGCTTCATTTCAATGGCCAGATCTCTGTACTTATCGATCTTCTCCGAATACGCCCTCGGTATATTATCATCAGCCGGTATCATCACATCTAAGAGTACAGCTTTTTCTCTTGCTTATAGAATACAACGATATCCGGCCTATGTGCGTTATGGGTCAATCACAGATTATAGTATTATCCCAGTATACTTTGTGCTCTTCATCTTTAAAGACAGTTTCAGGCGTATATTTGTAATTCAGTACTCTGTTCTTCAGAAGTCCGAGCTTCAATGCTATCTCCTGGTGGTATATTTTGGCCATGCTATTGTGCCTGTTGAGGTAATCCTTGGGGGCAAAGATCGGGCATGAGGACGTGACATGCTGGATTGATTCAAGGCCCTGGAGCAGCGGCGACATTGGTCTGATGGGGTATTAAGCTTAGCGATATGCTTGTTATAGGCCCTTGTTGGCACAACCTGATCTTGTATGGCCAGCAGCCTGCCTTCAGTTTCCGGGTGTAAATATCCTGCCATAAAAAAGTTCACCGACTCACGCTTGTCAACGTTATCACTCTCAAGGACCTTGGGATAGCGGCCATGTAATTTCATCGCCTTCCACTCATTGGTCCTTTCTTCAGGAGTGCGGCTTCCTAGTGTTACTTCGGCCCTCATCAGTTTCAGAGGAGTCACATCATCGAATGCACGGATGGCTCTATGAAACGACGTGTTACTTGCCAAGAAGTGCTTCCTTAGGCTAAGGATAATTTTATCATGGGCGCATTCTTTGTTTGATATTCCTCTGCCTCCCTGGTCTCTCCTAAGGTAGAGTTGGTTCACCGACGTTTGAGGGTGGTGCATGCCATATTTTGTCAGCATCCCTCTAACTTCTTTATCTAAGTTCCGCAGCTCAGTCGTTGACCATTTAACAACTTCGAACGAGTAGGTTATACTCGGGAATGCCCAGGTGTTAAGGGCTGTCACCATTGCTTCGGAATTCAGTTTCGACTGGAGTACAAGTTTGATTCGTCCAAACAACTTCTTTTTGAATGCCTCTCTGACTTCTGAAGTTTTGAAGTCCAACGCTTGCTGTATGCCCAGGTATTTGTAGGTTTCCTGGGGTCCAAGTGCAGGGAACATTTCCTCATTGAAGAGCTGAATTCCAGGCCCCATATCAACCATCTTGCCTCTCCCGACACAAACTGCCGCACATTTTTCCACTCCGAGTTGCATGCGAACACCCTCGCTAAAGGCTGCCACAGTTTCCAGCTGCGTCTTCATTTGATCTACTGTACCTGTATATAGTTTAAGGTCATCTAAGTATTATTGGTGGCTTATCCGGGTATTGCTCTCTCTGTCATAAACGTAGCTGTCCGTGCTGTTGTTAAGAAGGCAGCTCAGGGGGTTCAAAGCTAGACAGAACCAGAGTGGACTTAGAGAGTCCCCCTGAAAAATTCCCCTTTTTATCCTGATTTCACCTACAGAAATTTCCGCTCCTTGCGTTCTTAGACAAAGAGAGGTTCGCCATGTACTCATTAGTTGCCTCAGCAAGCCCACCACCGAACCAGGAACCCCATACAACTCCATAATCTTTAGTAACCATGAATGTGGAACGTAGTCGAAAGCCTTTCGATAGTCAATCCACGCGATACATAAGTTTCTAAGCTTTTTGCGTACGTGCGTATATATATATATATATATATATATATATATATATATATATATATATATATATATATATATATATATATATATATATATATATATATATATATATATATATATATATATATATATATATATTTAATTTACAAATCGCGTGGTTACATTAGATAATTCCAAAATTCCCCACATATGCAATAAAGGGATGACAATGTTGGAAAGTTTGGAAAATAACAAACTTCGGAAAAACTCTAAATTCACGACTCTCAATAGTCAACTAGAATTGAATCACTCCCCACTACTCAACATTGAAATAGGTATATAGCACTTTCTTTCTCATACCTGTTAGTTCTAGAAACTCGAAAATGACGTGACTGTAGAAAGCGGTCGTGTGTATTAAAAAGAAACATTGTGAAAATCAGACAAAAGTGTTTAAAATGTATTTTTCACTAAACAAATCCATCTACAATATCAATAATGTTTTATTATACTTAATTCGAAAAATAATCTACTCAAAATACTTCTATGGCACAGGTTATTGCCACTTCTCTTGAAATTACTTTGTGTTATTAATGATAATTATGATAAACTACCAAAGAAGAAGGAAAACGCACAAAATTTACGATTTCTTCCAGAGATTATTAAATTTATGTGCGGAGAAGAATGAACATAAACTGAAATATTATACATCTATATGTAATGTGTTAGTGTAAAGAGTCTATACAACAAATACAAAGTACCCTTCAGATACCAACGTTACATGGCGTTCTTGAGTGTAACTTCTTTCATTTTATATATTCGCGAATCATCATTGAAGCCATATAACTGGATGGAGGGAAACCGAAAGACCTTGAAGAGTTCTTAACCGAGTAGAAGTCAATAAACGGGAAATTATACTGAACCCAATTATCTTGCTTGAGTTGGTATACATATTTATAAAACTTTAGACTTAGTCTAGAGTTATTTTTAACCGTTTAAAAGGAAAAATAAAGTTACCAGTAGTTGACATTTTATAGAATAAAAGTGATTATACCCATCAAAATTCGAAGTCTCAGCGACCAACTAGATAAGTAGTCTGACCTGGAGAACAACTTCTTATGGCGATGTCGGCGAAGACATCAGTTAATTAGAAATGAATTCTAAAAGAACTCCCTGATTCTTTCAATCCTGAATTTTAACACGAAATAATTTATGGTAAGTAATTATGAGTGAAGAAATACATAACGAAATAGAAGTTGTAAGGAATTGCCTTTTATCAATGGATAATATGTGCATATTCAAATTTAAATGTATTTCGGAAATTCCGCGAATGTATACAAACATTGAGAACACTCAAGATATAAGTTAAATTAAATAAAACAACGAAATTGAATTAGCATTGACTAATAATTTGCTCATAATTGTTGATTCTTCAGATAAAACCAATTGAAAAATATATCTGAACCTACCTGGTTATTCCAAAAGTTGATCAAACCATAGCAATCAAAGTCCAACTCTTTATTAACGATATTTCCAAAGTTCACACTTATTTCAATTCCTTAAACTAATTTAACTCTCGATGACGAATTTTTGAACAAGGCAATATATCCCATTCAATTAATAATTTGACCTAATATTTTGAACTTCCAATTCAAATAGTTCAAACTGCATCATCATGGTGTAAATAAATAAGTGTGAAAGAACTATAAACTATGGCCGCAAACTCTTCGTAGTCGACCTACAGGGTGTTAAAATCTTCAGATTCTTTTAATTTTCCTTCTAACCTGATCATTACAGTTTTGAAGATATTCCGTTCAAATTCGGAACATGGGTGCTTTCTCATGGTCCGCGTTATTGAAACTTTAAAGTTGTTATGGGAAACAATAGGGAGATATTTTTTCTGGGGTCACAAGTTATTTTTGCCGTCCAAACCTTTTCTCATTACACTCTTGGTAATTGAAAAAAAGTCGATAATGCATCTTTCATCAATCTGGAACCCTTTTGTTGCCTCCGTTTCTTCGAATCTTGCACTGTTTTTGTGCAATATCAAATGTATGGTGGAAGAAATAATCATAATGTGATTTAATCATCTAATAGGCGGCTGTAATACTGATTTCGAAATAATAACTCCTACATAATTATTGTTTATTCGCACCCGTGGATATTTGGTGATACATTGTAGTTGTAGGAGATTAAGATGGAGGTTTATTCAAGTGCTGAAGTGACCAACGTGCATTTCGTCCGACGTTTCTCTAACGGTAATTGCTCAAAGCGTCGTGAAGATGTTGAGAAGTGTTCAGAGTATTCACAACTTATGGCCCTCTATGTTTACATGTCTTCATCAACAACTGGGAGGATCAAGTAATGTAAAAAGCAGAAATCACGACTGTGATCATCACCACTGATGTTCCAACACCATCAATAGAAGTATTACTCAATTCAATCGACTAGTAACCCGACATCACTACTAGGATTGGCTTTAAAGCCATATGTTAGAGGAAAAGGTCGTAATGTGGTCTCTGCAGGTATATGGGCCCCCTTCGATATTTATAATTTAGAAGCACGCCATCTAGTCAATTTTTGTGCGAATGCGTAGCTCTTGTGTATGTGTCAATTAGTATCCAAAAATTTCAGACGAGGGCGTTACGTACTTTTTTCATTCGATCAAGTCGAAACGCGCAACTGCCAAACTTCTAAATGTAGTGTGCATTTTATTCATTTTTCCGGAAATACTGAACTTTAGCTCTTTTAATTTGTACATTGTGTTCGGTGAACGTTTTCCTGTTGGATTTTGAAGGTAATTATAAAAAACTTCTTTTTGATATCTCTAGTATGGTTTGTTTCTATATTCTTTGATACATGCAAATTAGCCCCCTTACATTGTTTATATTATGGACCCGCGTGGCCATATATGATGTATGACATAAATATATCATATCAATTTTTTAAATCTTTTGCTATAGATGCCCCGGCAAACTTTAATATCTCCATCTGTAAAGAAAAGAAAATTTGGGATCCTGACCAAATGAAAAAGGCAATTCAAGCTGTGAGGACAAAGACGATAGGGTATAAAAGGGCTGTAAAATATTTTGTGTACCAATATCTACACCGAAAAGGTTAGTGAAGGATTCTCAAGAGTCGTTAGAGTTACTTGTGCATAAACCTCTCGGAAGGAAACCTATATTACCACCTGAGCTGAAAAGAAAGTTAGTGGAATATATTCTGCTTATGGAAATATTATGGGCTGACAAAAATGGATGTAAGACGAAGCGCTTATCAGTTAATTTTAAGAAAAAATATCGAAAATAATTTTAGAAATGAAGTAGCTGGGCGTGCTTGATTGGATCACTTTTTGAAGTGTTATAAGAACACTTTAGCATTACGCAGACCAATGGGGACTTAGTAGGCTCGTGCTCAAGGTTTTAACCGTGAAACAGTCAAAGAATTTTTTGATATATTGGAAACTGAAATGAATAATAAGAATTATCCCCCTGACAGGATTTTAAACGAGACGAGACAGGATTGAAAATTTTGCAATCTAAAATACCACAGATTGTAGGTAAAAAAAGAAAAAACAGATTGGAACCTTGACTGCTGCAGAACATGGGTCACTGTGTACTCTTGTTTGCTGCATGAGTGCTTCTTGTATGTTTGTGCCACCAATGATGATATTTCCTAGAAAAAATTTTACTGATATTTTAATGAAAGGTGCGCCACCTGGGTCGATTGGAAAAGTTCATCTATCTGGTTGGATCCAATCAAATTTGTTCACTGTCTAGTTTAGACATTTTATTGAAAAAACAAAACCCAGCCTGGCTTGTCCCGTATTGCTTATTTTTGATGGACATTACAGTCACTCTCGCAATTTAGAGTTAATAGAACAGGCGCGAGAAAATCACGTCACCAGTATCAGTCTTCCAATTCATACGACTCATAAGCTACAGCCGTTAGATAAGACTTTTAGGGGCGCGCTTAAGAGTCACTACAATGATTAGATTCGTTTCTTCTGCATTCTGAAAGAACGCTGAAGCTTTTTGGTCGGGTATACCTCAAAAGCACCACAGAGGGAATTGTTGTGAATGCTTTTCGTGCGACGGGCATTAACCCAGTCAATCTGCAAGTTTTTACGGAAGTAACTTTTCTGATGGAACCATCAAATAATGAACAACAATCTTGACCCCAACAAAACCCAGCTAATCGCCATACAAGTCATGTTGCTGATCAAGATGCGTCAAGAGTGCATGCTGCAGCACAAGAGTCGCAAGGTCGTTTGGTTCTGCCGGAGGACATTCAGCCCATCCCCGGAGATAAGATTCGAACTTCTAATCGTAGAAGAAATACTACCACAGCAGAAGCAATCATATCCTCTCCATGCAATAATGAATTAAGTGAATCTTTGCGCTCAGCAGAAACTTGTGGGCGAGTTTGTGAACGTGGGCGTGGGCACGGTACCGGATGTAGTCAAGCTGGAACAAGCAGCAGCAAGAAAGCCCATGCGCGCCACAGAGTCACTCAGTCGTCATCCAGCAGTAGCTCTAATAGTGATGTAGTCGTAGAAACAGATTCGGAGAATTACGACAGTCAATATCCAGATAGGACCCCGGAAAGCGCAGATGAGAACTGCATGTTTTGTGAAACTAATTATTCTAACGACAGACGTGGAGAAGAGTGGATACAGTGCCAGCGTTGCAATTAATGGTCCCATACAGCCTGTGCAGGTCCCGAAGGCGAATATTATTTTTGCGATTTTTTCCGTTAGGTTGTGATTACGGTCATACATTTCATATGGCCTCCAGGGTGCCATACAACCATCACCTGATCTGAAATTGCCAAATTTGATTATTTTCATAATACATATGTTTTTTATTTATCTTGAAAGACATGTATATGTAAGTTAATAATAATAAAAAACAAAATAGGGGGGCCACATTAAGACCTTCTCCTCTAATCATATGGGGAACTTAAAGTAACAGCTCTTATTTCCATATCATGTACAACGAGCTCAAACACTGTTACCTTGTGATTTTTCTCACCGTCCGGAATTTTCAATTTGGATGCTAGATATAATTAAAAAAACATCTTGAATTTTTGGAGAATACTTTATTCATAGACGTTTATCATTGCATTTATTTCAATAAAGTTCCTCCGAGAAAAATCATCAATATACATATTGATGTATTGACACAGTTCAGTAGTGTCATTCAGATTCAATGAAAAATTTGTAATTCCTACATTTATTATCACACATCATAGATTTTTTTCAACAAACTTAGGTGATCCTTGAAAACTACCGATACGTATACTCAGTTCCAAATCTAATCTGATGCCTTGAATGGGTATTTGTTTTCATTTTCGAAATACAAAAGTGATAATACTATAAAGGTTTCAAATTCTGCAGAATATATTGACAGACGTATTGTATAATCTTATTTTTCGAAATATTAAAGATAAAATCATCTCCACTTAGAAGAGGTAACAACAACTATAAACAATATATAGGGGGATTTACCCCGACAAGTTGCCAATATATCTGTTCATGCAATCAAACTGATTTCATGAAAAAATATAAATCCACCAACCGGTAATTAATACCATTGCCAGGCAATGATTATAATCAAAACATATCCTGGAATAATTATATATTAGGATAACGTTAAATGTTATGAGAATATATCAATCTACCAGAATATATACATACTATAGCATCATCAGACAATGATATCAATGTACCAACGAGTAGTGTCAGAGGCTTTCTCCCCGGAAAAATCCAGTGTAAGGACCTTAGTCAAGTAACACTGAATGTTACTCATTAATAGTTTCCCTATAAAGTTTATATTTGTCATTTTCACAAATAATCTCAGGTTCATATCTGTAAAAATTTTTTCTTTTGGGAATTAGGTCATGTTCAATTCCTAGATTAAAATGAATAATATTAGCGACGGCATTATATCTTTCTAAATAATCTGTTGAAGCAAGGACTGAGCAAGATGATAATATATGAAAAACTGTTTCTGAAGAACAGAAACATCTACGGCAAGAATCATCTATATTTTGTTTGATGATGTGTTTTCTATAATTCCTCGTGAAAACAACCTGATCCTGGATCGCAATTGCCAAGCCATCTGTTTCAGCAAACAATTCTCCAGAAACTAACCATTTATTCGATGCGATTTCATCAATATAATCATTTTTCAATTCTTTAGGGTGCTTTCCGTGTAATTCCTTCTGCATCCAACTTTCTCTTTTAGAATTATCATCAAATATATCAAAATCTACCTTTTGCATTGTCAAGTTCAGAGGTGTAAGATTATAATCTGAAGCAACAACAATAACATGTAATTTATATATATATATATATATATTTATCATCAAAATTCTATATATTCCCAAATTATTTCAGAACTATGAGGGATGTGTATAGTACATGCTTATACAATTCCATCTGAAATTTGACGCTTCATCTGATGGCAATATAAAAGTGGCACGTGATATTTGAAAAAATTGAGTTATTGCTGTTTGAAAAAGGCCAAATTGAAAAAAATCATACAAAACAACACAATAAACATTTGAGATGTATAGATTGCTTAAAAAATTCCTTGATCCTTCTTCTATCCACCCAAGCAAAAATTGTGTCTGTAGTGCAAAAGATCTACGAGCTACAATTTTTTTAAATGTTCCTCAAAAATCGAGTTTATAACAAAAATAATTAAGTCTGTCAAAAGTTTTGACAGATAAGTGCCAATAACTTGGGTATTTTATGCCTTGCGCAAATGTTGGTTCTAGATGTATAATAAAAAAGGTAGATTGCCATTTGAAATAACAAAGTGATGACCCACTTCCGGTATAACCGGAAATGGTATCACTTCGAAAATATTTACCTCCAATTGGAAATCGCTAGTTATGGCCGCGTATAAAATTTCAGCTTGATATTGTAATTGGAACTTACAAAGTTTTTAACGGACGGTCCCGGTACATCAGAATGGGTACAGTTATCAATTTATTCCTAATGATGGTTATAGAACTCTTCGACACGTAAACGATACTAGTTGACGTGAAAGAATCAAATTTTTGGAGAGAAAGACTTGAAAATACAAACTATTGATTCCTAAAGATCATTCTTAAAATGGTGGAGTACAAATTAGCACTGAAACGATACGACAACGTCTTAAGGAATTTGGTTTGAGGCCTCGTATCGTAGTTTGAGGACTCGTATCGTAGTTCGAGGCCCAGCTCTAACGGCTACACAGAAGCCAGATTTTGCCAGGGAACATGTCAATTGGTTAGAAGCTGACTGAGTAAGAATTTTGTTAACAGATGAGACAATATTTTGTCTTTTTCATTGCAATCGACGTTCTCTAGTGTCCAGACGTCGAAATGAGTAAAACACACAACCAAATTTATATGGAATCACTCGGTATTTCATATTTTTGATTAATCTTAACCATGGATCGTTGACTACTTGTGAAGAATGAAGTTTTTTGTTGTAAAAAAAGGATAGTATGATGAGAAATGTTGAATTATCACTACATGTTCGGGATATTCTACTCAACCGTAACTGAGATTTGAAACTGTGGATTTCAAAATTTAAAAAAGCCTATAAGCATAATTGAAAATGCTTTACGTTGTATTGTCTGATGTGCAGAGGGGTCGGATAATAGCTCTCGTTGAAGAAGGGGAGACACAGAGGGATATAGCGGCCACAATGGGGTTATAACAGGGGGTAATTTCAAAAACTTACGTGGAACTACAATCTTTGCAAGATAGGCCTTCTGAAGAACAAGACCGCTTTTTGTGCCAAATTGCAAGAAGAGAGCCTAGTGCGTCGCACTCCATACTCCAAATGCAATTTCTTGAAGCAGCAGGCATCAGTGTATCAGTCGAAAAGATACATCAAAGACTTCTTTCAAGGGGTTTATACAGCAGAAGGCCCTTAAGAGTTCCAACAAAAAATTAACAGAATCAGATGACCGCCTGATTCGGGCTGTAAGGGGTCGTGGAAGACAGCCTAGACTCCGAGCTTCAAGACAAATTCCGAAATACCAAGCGAGCAGTGTGATGTTTTGGGGTGGCATTATGCTGGGGGGCAAAAGAGATTGGATTTCGTTTCCTGCGATTCTAACGGCTAGAAATAACGTGGACCTACTGCTGGAACCCATAGTGAGACACTTTTATGCAAGATAATTTTTTTTATTTTTTTTGGACTAGCCAGCTTGCTCTCCAGACCTAAATCCTATTGAACATTTATGGCATAATCTCAAAAGGAAAATTAGATCGCGCCAGGATAATCCAAGTACCCCACAACAGCTCATCCAAGCCGCCACAGAAGAGCGGCAGATTATCACCCCAGCGGAAGTCGAAAACCAAATCCAAAGCATGCCTAGACGGATTCAGACTTGCATCAGGGCAAGAGGAGGTAATTCGAACTACTCAGGTCGAGAAAAGAACACCTACTCCCTAAGAAAACAATTTTCAATTTTTTTTACTACATGCGGAAAGAGTCTCTTATTTAATTTTATTTGTTCCTTTCTTAAATAAACCTTAATAAACAATTTTTTCAATTGAAATATGTCAAAAAGGATCAATTCTAACAATCCTTCGAAATTTCCAAAATCCCTGAGGTAATATTCAAAATATCGGGTGATTCCATATAAGTCTGTATGTGTGTGTGTCCAGAGTAACTTTTCACCTACACATGGTTTTGGTGGAGGTTCAATAAAGGTGTGGGGAGGAATTTCTTTGATAGCCCACACTGATTCGGTCATCGCGAATAATGGAATTCTGAATGCTGAGAGGAACGTAACTGACATTTTAGAAGAAAATGCTTTATCATTTGGTGGCAAATATGATTAAGAACCTTTTGTTTATGCATGATAACGCAAGACAACATCAAACACAAATTGTTAGGAACTACCTTCAAGATCACGAAGTCACTGCAATGAGGTAGCCTGCTGGAAGCCTAGACCTCAATCCCATAGAACCTGTCTGGGACATTCTCAATAGAATAGTAAGAAGCTAGCGAAACCAATATTCTATCATGATTGAGGTTCGGAACAGACTAATAGAAATTTGGAACGAAATGGATCAAAATGCTATAAGGTCTTTGATTTTAAGTATGAATCGTACATCTCTTGCAGTATTTCCCGCTAGCGGTGGAAATATCAGGGATTTTGATTATTTTCCAAAAGTTTTACATTTTTGATTATTAGTTCGATATCAATATCTATGAGTACCATTTTCATTTCGATTGTTCTCAAACATTCCTTAGTGCTGGTGGATTACTGAAAGAATAATACTTCAACATATCTAAATTTCTGAATAAATTTGAATTTTGGAAAGGAACATAGCCCGATGTGATGATTTGTGTTACCATGATTTTTTTCGTTTTATTGTGTTATTTTATTCAGTACATGCATGTCATCATTCGGCAAATATTGAACAATACAAAATCATATGAGGTTAACCAGGCGCCCTCTTCTACCTTCTGACGGTTGAGCAGTATAGTTTAAGGTTTCATATTAGGACATATTTTATGGAGGACATGACGCTCGTTCCCTGCGCAGAGTTATTTGGGCTCAATCCCCACAAAGTCGTTGCGATTTTTCGGATTCTGGGAATTGCTTGGATGTCCATATTTCGGAGGAGATGTAAAGCCGTCGGTCCTGTCTAACAGAGATGACATTAAAGATCCTTTCCCCCGACACAAGAGGTGTCCGGCAAAATTCCCGGGTTAGTGATATGATAGAATTCCCCTGCTTGTCATCAGCCGAAAGGCAGAAATAGAGCACGTTAAAGGATCAATAGAAAAAGGTTTTCATATTATGGTTGATCTGTGACCATATTTCTTTACTAATTGCTGAAATTTGTGAATCTTTAGATTATAAACTCGCAAATATATGTTGATACAACGTGATAAAGATGGCCTATTCCAAAGAAACGGTATATGCACATATTCCACTATATGTGTAACAGATATATCTGTATGTGCTCTCTTAAACTCTGATGAAAAAATTTCTCTAACGTACATTTTTCACAACATTCTTCTAATCCACTATTTTTACGCATATAAACAAGGCCGCCATATTCCGGTATATATCACTGAATCAATTCCCAATTCAATGGTGAAATTAAAATGAGTGATAAAGAGAGCCAGATTTACACGAAAATTTAAATATGACAGTTTTTGAAGTTGATAACGACTTCGGTAGAATATTTTCCATAATCAGAATAATAAAAATGAAAAAGAACACATTAAAAAAGATTGAATATCAACAAAGATTTGAATGTAAAGGTTTAAAACTTTGCTGTATACGAATTTTTTCTTTACAATACATTAGGCGGCATCAATATTAATGTCTGTTAAAATATGCCTGTGGAGTTTCTTAATACGCTAGAACCATTAGGAATACTACCTTATCAATTTTTCTTGAAAGTAGAATTACAGGAATAGTGGTCTTGGAAAATTTGAGAGCTTCATTACGATCAGTTATACGTCGCTCGCTCAAGGGTGGGAAATCCTAGAAGCTTTATATTTACTTAATATATAACACTTATGTGCCAAAATGCTCTAAAATGAAATTATATTGAGCATTTTACTTATTACTAATTATAAGTCATTAGGTAATAGAGAAATGTACGATGATAAAAACTTGTCCCCTGCCAATGAAGCAATTGCATTTTATTATTGCCTGTAAGGTTGATCTTTGTAACACCAAGGCAATATGGTTACCCAATCATGCTCTAGTACCATGCAAGCGGAGGCTTGGGTTTGAGCTAGAATAAAATGATATGTAGACAATGACACTAATGACTCCTACTGAACTGTCTGAAATAATATAGATTAAAGATATTTGAAAAAGTATGAACAAAATTCTACTCAATCCATTCCTAGTCACAATTTTGTATTAGGTATTTGAAAATCTCCATCATCAAGATGAAACATAGTTATTGAATTTATACTAGTCCTTTCTGAAATATTATGAATAGAAAAAATAAATTCCGAGCGATTGCATTTACTAAAATTATTTTCTAATATACAGATTGATTAATATATTCGAAATCTTTTGTCTTCCACGGTTTCGGTGAACCGTGATGTTATAAAATTATCAGGATTTTCACTAGATGTTTGACATTATTATGCTTGCTATTGGATTTATTCTTGCTTCTGAAATATTAAAATCAGTCTTTATTCATTCCATAGTTCGTATTTTATGCGCTGCCATAAGCCTTTCAATTTAAAATAAAACTCCGTCTTCTGGCTGTCACTGATTATAGACAAAGCAATGATGATTTATATACTCTAGATGAGGAACCCACTTCAACGTAAAATTTTCACACAGTATATACTTGGTATATGGACAAAGTAAAATTATCTTACAATAGGTGGCACGCGTGTAGTAATTTTCACTCGAAATGGCATCTAAATAGCGACCGATGTAAACATTTCATTTCTCTCATTTTCATCGTCTTTTACTCTATTATTTTTCTCAAAGAGTAGTCATTGAAACAATATTGACATTTTCGTTGCAGCAAACGGCATATGTTACTCGGAGCTCATCACTAAAAAACAAATGCTTTATAAACGTTCGTCTCTTAGAAGTGAATTCAAGCTTTGCTTGTAAATAGGGAATGACACGTCGGCAATGATGCAAATCGTTTACGAATTGCACATTCATGTGCATCAGAATATAAAGATCAGCATGCGCCAAGAATAAGTAAAACCGAAAATATTTTCTAATTAAAATCAAGAAATTAGAATAAACATCATTACAATTCCTCCTTTATATATCAATCAATTTCAGTAAATAGTTATTTTGACGATTTATTCAAATGAAACTTTCTTTCAGTTCTTATATTTGCCTAGATATACAAAGGAAAGAAAATTCCTGGAAATTGAAAGAAATCCTGAGCCATTAACTGGCCCCTCAGAAAAAATTGGACCATTTGCCAAATTTTCAACAATTAATTTATACATTATCTCAGTACACATAAGGGATATGTGTACTGAGATAATGTATAAATTAATTGTTGAAGATTTGGCAAACGGTTCAATTGTTTTTTTTTTAAATTGCTCAATAAGAGAACGAAATAAAAGAAGAACGAGCGATTATAAACTCAAATTCGTTGAAGTAGGAAGTTGATTCTTTCTGAGCCATTAGCTGGTTTTCACCATACAATTTTCCATATAAACAAATTTATCTAGAGCGAAAAATTAAAACCTTAGTGTTCATTATCAAGATTCTTATAAATTAATATATATAATAAATAAAGTATGGAAATTTTCATCCAACATATGATTTCTTGTTACTATTGAAACTTTATGTTTTTCTTCGGATATGCGGGTTTGAAAATTTCTTCATAAGTAAATTGTATTATATATGTATTAATTAGTACATTACTACAGAATCGTCAATATAGTTTGGTAAATGCTGCTGTATATAAATCTGAAAATACCTCTCGATTTTTCACAACTAGTTAAAACGTGTAAGCTTTGTCATTATAATTTATTGTTCGTAAATACTCCAAGAGATCCTAGCTTTCTAGTCCATCCACCAAAACCATTAAAGACGGTTGCTTAAATAGAAGTGACATAATTCAGTACAATGTTACAGCATCTTCATCTTTCTTACTTGTTTTTGGATATCATCCTTTGACATCCATACAAATAATAACGATTACGATTATCATTGATACAGTGCATTTGTATATGCGATGGGGCTTCTGTAAATCTTAAATATAGACCCACCAATCGAAATGGTTGAATACCAGAGAAATTAGTACACATGGAGGATGAAATTTATGCCGATATCTGCCCACGGCTGTATTAGTACAACGGACTAACACTAAATCGTTCCTAGTGAGAATTGGTGAAAGCTATAGAATATTGGTGAGTATCAAATAGTAATACATCCCGATTTGAAGTATTGTAACAGCGAGTTTTACCATGTAGCATGTTTAACATAATTAAGTTGCATTATAAGTACCACAACCATCAATTCTGAAAGCAATTGTTATACACCAACTGAAAGTCATTTTATATGTTCACAAGAAACCATTTTTCTATTTAGTTCGTATCGAATACATATATTGTAATTTCTCAGAACAGAAGAGGTTCGAAAACTGTATTCTCCGATTTTTCAATGAACATTTTCATTATATATATATATATATATATATATATATATATATATATATATATATATATATATATATATATATATATATATATATATATATATATATATATATATATATATATATATATATATATATATATATATATATATATATATATATATATATATATATATATATATATATATATATATATATATATATATATATATATATATATATATATATATATATATATATATATATATATATATATATATATATATATATATATATATATATATATATATATATATGATGGATGGAGTCGAAAATACCGAAACATAATATGCCAGATATCACTATAACGGCAGAAGATATCTCGGGAACACTCAAGAGATCCAACAACTGGGCAGCACCCGGCCCGGACAGACTTCACAATTTTTGGTGGAAGTATTTCAAAAGCACTCATAACACTATTGCTACCTTATTCCAACGCGCCCTTGAAGACCCTACTAGTGTGAGTAACACACTTGCTTCCAAATAGTGGTGACTCCCAGGACCCTAGGAATTATCGGCCT
Organism: Cryptolaemus montrouzieri; assembly: GCA_013387265.2. Classification (NCBI taxonomy): domain Eukaryota; kingdom Metazoa; phylum Arthropoda; class Insecta; order Coleoptera; family Coccinellidae; genus Cryptolaemus; species Cryptolaemus montrouzieri. The sequence goes on from JABFTP020000103.1 coordinate 38,724,199, forward strand.
ATAACATGCTTGCCTTCTTTATATAAGCTGATGACGGCAATCCTGAAAATGCACATCAATAAGCACATGAAAGCGCATCATAACATTCTCGCGTATGAGCAGAATAGATGTCGGAGCGGAGCCAGAGGATGTAAAGAATTTTTAGTTACGGACTATATTGTAACGAAGCACGCACGCGAAAAGCTTAGAAACTTATGTATCGCGTGGATTGACTATCGAAAGGCTGTCGACTACGGTCCACATTCATGTTTACTAAAGGTTATGGAGTTGTATGGGGTTCCTGGTTCGGTGGTGGGCTTGCTGAGACAACTAATGAGTACATGGCGAACCTCTCTTTGTCTAAGAACGCAAGGAGCAGAAATTTCTGCAGGTGAAATCAGGATAAAAAGGGGAATTTTTCAGGGGGACTCTCTAAGTCCACTCTGGTTCTGTCTAGCTTTGAACCCCCTGAGCTGCCTTCATAACAACAACACGGACAGCTACGTTTATGACAGAGAGAGCAATACCCGGATAAGCCACCAATTATACTTCTTAGATGACCTTAAACTATTTACAGGTACAGTAGATCAAATTAAGACGCAGCTGGAAACTGTGGCAGCCTTATCATGCGTCGGTGAACCGACTCTACCTTAGAAGAGACCAGGGAGGCAGAGGAATATCAAACATAGAAAGCGCCCACGATAAAATTATCCTTAGCCTAAGGAAGCACTTCTCGGCAAGTAACACGTCGTTTCATAGATCCATCCGTGCATTCGATGAAGTAACTCCTCTGAAACTGATGAGGGCCGAAGTAACACTAGGAAGCCGCACTCTTGAAGAAAGGACCAATGAGTGGAAGGCGATGAAATTACATGGCCGCTATCCCAAGGTCCTTGAGAGTGATAACGTTGACAAGCGTGAGTCGGTGAAATTTCTTATGGCAGGATATTTACACCCGGAAACTGAAGGCAGACTGCTGGCCATACAAGATCAGGTTGTGCCAACAAGGACCTATAACAAGCATATCGCTAAGCTTAATACCCCTTCAGACCAATGTCGCCGCTGCTCCAGGGGCCTTGAATCAATCCAGCATGTCACGTCCTCATGACCGATCTTGGCCCCCAAGGATTACCTCAACAGGCACAACAGCATGGCCAAAATATACCACCAGGAGATAGCGTTGAAGCCCCGACTTCTGAAGAACAGAGTACCGAATTACAAATATACGCCTGAAACTGTCCTTGAAGATGAAGAGCACAAAGTATACTGGGATAATACTATAATCAAATCAAATATAGTTACAAAATGGATGATGATGACGACTCGTTAATGTATACTATAAAATTTTGTGAGAGAGATTTGAACGGAAAAATCAATGCGTACTTACTCCGACTCAGCTGTTTTTTATGAAAAGAATGAAATGCATCAGGTGGTGCGAAATTTCATAATTATTGATCATCAAATTTCAATTGTTGCTCGTCCATTTCGTTGCAAACACAAGGAAACTATTTCAATTTTGTGAAACGATTATGGGGTAAAGCCATTTAAGCATAAAAAAGATATCAAGAGTCATTGACATACACCACGTTGGGAACCACACTTGGAGGTATCCAGGTATCAAGATCCCAAATGTTATGAATCGGTTGTGGTCTCGTTTCAATGAAACTGGTAAGGTGGAATAATGCCATTCAAGTTTTTCCAAGATTATCACTCCCACTCAACCCACAGCTTACCAATTGATTTAAGATTATTTGGGTAACAAATTTTTAACTTAACTATCAGGGATAAGTTAACTTTATTTCAGATATTCTTTGAGAATGTCTTAATTAACACTCGGGAATCGCGTTACTTTTTTAGTTCCTTACCAAGAAGACATAAATCGGGATCATAAATTCGTTTCTAGCATGTTCGATGAAATAATTCTACCAATAGTGCTATCTTGCCTCCAAACAGTGGTTACGAATCGTCTTTTCAAACAATATATTAAAAGAGAACATCATCAAAATTCTTGCTTTGCCATCCTGCTTTCCAGATTTGAATCCTATCGATTAAATACTCGCACATGCGAGATGCCCTTAAAAGAAATCACCAGAGGAAGAATTTCGTTAACAGAGACCTTATGACTAAAAAAGATATCCAATTATTTTGATATATTTCTGAAAATAATTTTTACTAATTTTTTCTTTCATATAAGACTTTACCATGTAAGAGTTTAAGATTAACATTCTTTGTTATTCTTTAAATACTTTGTTTTCAATACTTCTTAACGACAAGTAAACAATTTTGATCAAACTGAAACATTTTACTCAAAATTAATTGATATTTATGTTTTTTGAGATGTTATGATAAACCAATGAATGTTGTGAATGTTTGAATTCTATTTAATTCATTAAAATATTTTTCTTTAAACCAAATTGAAAAAATACAATATATAGCAAGGTTGTATAAAAACGTCGTGCAATTTCAACAAAAATATAATAACTAAAATTTTCAAATAATAACCTTAAACAAAAATTAAAGTCTATCGGACATGTCACTTCCATTTCATATAATTTATTTAATATTAATAAATAGTTAGTTAAACCAGTTAACTTGTGCGGCACGTTGGTACTTCGTTAATTGCTATATCACCATCTGGAAAGGATCCCCCAGGGTTTGAAAACCTGTATCCCATATTCGCTAGCATTGATTCAAATGGATCTACTGACATTCGTTGCTGATTGTCTTCTATCACTGTTGGAAGATTCCTCACAATCCTGGGATTATCTTGATTGTTCTAGAAAAGAAATTATTTGAAAACAGCAAAAACCGATTGGAATAATAGGTAGTTTTGACGTAAAACAGCAAGAAACTAATTATCATTTGTAGTTTTCGTTAGCAACACGCAAATGAAAATTATTTAGTGCAGATTTCAATATTGTATGAAACCATTATCCTTTTAATAGCGAAATATTCTCAAAAACTCTGAGTATTCAAGTCATAAAAAATGCTACGAAATTTAAAATCGCATAAGATATGGTTATGGACAAAATTAGATCTGAGATCAGTCAAGTCAACAGTCAAAAATATAGAATAGATAGAAGATGAAACCACTTTAATAAAACAAATGCTCAAAATAACGAACAAAGATGAACACCTTAGACTGAACAGAAAGAAGGGCGACAATATTCAAAAACTATATCAAAACAAACTTGTAGTTGTTGAACAATAAATTCTGAATTCACTTTAATCCTCTCATTGACTAGATACATACAAATGCTGTTTTTCAAAGGATTAAGTTGTGTTATGTTTAATAGCTTTTTTTAGTATTAAGCTCGTGAGTAATGCCGTCACCAAATGAGTATGAATTTAACATAACCTACTTAAGTGACGGCACTTTCAATCTACACTGTGCACTGAAAAATTTGGTACATAAAGTAAATTAAATAAAAAAGATATTACATTTTCTAAAGTACAAGCGTAAAAGTTGGAATTAATTATTTTAAAAGCAAATAATCAATATCATAAGTAAAATTATCTCTCCTACAGCACAAATATATATTTTCCTGAATATTGATTTTCAGGAATCGAAAATGATTCAATTATGGATTAACTGAATTAAAATTAAATTTGCTTTTTGAAAATACAGGTGAACAGCTTACTTCTTTCATAGGAGACCAAAGTTTCACAACAGGATCTATTCCACTCGAAGCGATAAAACAAGCACTTGGATGTGGCTGTATACAGTTCACTATTGATACGTCCCCCCATAAGGCAGTCACAATTTCTGTAGAATATTTATCCCAGATGAAAATAACACCTTCATCTGATCCAGCGCAGAGATAGTTGCCTTCTTGTCCTGAAAAGTAAGAAATATTTCTTACACATCAGATTATATTTGAAACTGAAAGTTTCGGATTCCATGTTGACATAGCAGAGCGTGTAATCTCTAAGCAAGTAGGTTTTTAAATTTAGTACAAACATAATGACTGAATCATCATTCTTTTTAATATACTCCTAAAATACTATCGATTTTCTACATTTATGGACGTATGCCTTGTGATACTGCGGCAAATCACTAATTACAGTCAAGAATCTACAACTAAGCTCAGAAGCGAGGGTGTCCTAATTTTGACCGAAAATTTTGCATAGATTTGGTAAATATCCTGTACTACTGCGCATCTGACAAATTTTTTGAACCAATAATATAGGGGTAAATTTCTTGAACACATCTATTGGCAGAACAGACAGCAGCTTCACCAATAACATACATTGGCGGGAAGCAAGTCATCATTTGATATGCGAACGTGGGTGTCTACTATGACACAAACTTTACATACTTATTCCATTCAACTGTTTTAGGCTTTAGTGCAGGTCCTAAATATAGTACTTTCGGTCACAAGTTTATTATTAGTTTCACAGCTATATCTGCTTCAATATAAAATATTATGCATATACTATAAAAACTACTGCATATCTATGATTAGCATTTTAGTAATGAATATTCATTCATATTACTTTTTCCAAGTACATGTAACTCACTTCAATTTATTTGATACTGATTATTATTTTAGAGATGAATGCTAGTAACGTTTTATTCAAGAATTCAACAAGAGTTTAAGAAAATTGGAAACACCATTTCATGAAAAAACTCACCTAAAAAGTTGACTTCTTTTATATCTGTGGTAGTATTGCAATGTCCTAAAAATCGTGTCTTATAATCCAAAGAATTTTGCCTGAGGAATTTCTCTTGAGGATCTACTTTTTCAAGTTCATCCACGCCACCTTTGTTAACAATCAAGGTTTTAATCACCATTGCTAAATCCACTACTTCTTGTAAGTTTTTCATTTCCGGAAAATTCTTTATCAAACAACTGAACCATTCGCTTGCCTCTTTACTCCATTTCAAATTTATCAGGCATTTGATAAGACTAATATACGCTTTCGACTCTTCAGGACAATGCTGAATGATAAAGAGATATTCTCTAGCTGCTGCATATGTATCACCCATCCTGCAATGACAAACTGAGCAATATTGTTTCACGTAAAAATAGACAACTAGAATGAGAAATTTGGTGATCAATATTCACGAAGTTTTCAGATTTATTAAAATAATTTGCGACCTCAAAACAGTCAACATCAATAGTTGGAATGAAAATTTTACATTGCAACTTTTAACAAGAGGTAAGAAATAGTAGGTTTATTATTAGTGCTATTTCATTCTTTTAATGTACATAGGAAGAATGTTGAATAGTTTTCAAAAACATAACAACTATTCCTCTACCGTTTAATCAACTACGTTCAGATGATTATATAAAAAAGGACGAAGATCTTACAAAGAAAAAAGCCGTCACACTAATATTGGATTGAATATTGAAATATGGCTTCCGTATTCATCATATCCATTATGGTAATGAAAAGAATCAAGATTCTTGAGCAAAAATGAAGAAATGCACTCAAAAAGTAAGCAAATTCAATCATCATATGAAGGCGATAATTAGAACGACCTTTAATGAATTTTACGTTTAACTCTCACATTTATCCTTTAGAAAATCAAGGTATGAATTTTTCAACCCTTGATTGTTTCAAAAAATTAATTCAAAGAAAAATAATTTGAATCTTCTAATAGATATCAAAAAGCTTTTTACAAAAGAAATATACCTGGGTCAACTTTACAATATAAAAGATAATGCGTTTTAACTCGATCACGGAAAGAAGAAAATATTTTATTCTGAAAACGAAATTTGGTGGCTCACTATAGAAATTTTGATCACACTCAAAATATATTGCAGCAGAGCCATATTAAATTATTGGAATATATATAAGCCATAAAATTAGTGCCATAAGTTATAGGTTCTATTTAATAAAGATTACCTCGCTCTTATTTGAATTGATTTATGCTAGTTCAAGGTTGTGTCGAAAACATACTAGGAAGATCAAAGCAAAAGAGGAATTGTCAGGTGTACTTTTGTTGAAATGAAAAAATGCCCTTACAACCATAACACCAATCTTGAATAAAGAACTCGAATGTTAAGATGCTATGTGTTCTCGTTACTAATGTATGATTCAGATGCGTGGACCTAGAAAATGACAAATATCGTAAACATCAAAACCATTGAGATGTGGTGTTATGATAGGATGTTAAGAGACTCCGGACCACATAGGGTAAGAAATTTAGAGATCTGGCGTAACCAATAAGTTGGTGATGTTAATAAGAGAAAGCAAAATCCAAGGCAAAAGAACAATAGTTTGTCGGATCCACATATGAACAGTTGCAGATTTTATCGAATAAGGATAATTTATAATTTATTTTTGTCATCAAAGGATAATTACATGACTTGTCAACATAGTTACCATTTTGGGCGCTATTGAAAACACAAATACGAATACAAAAATGTTCAAAACGTCAAACACTAAACACCAACAAACATCAAAATAGTAAAGCAGAATGTCCTTATTCAATTCCACTTGAGCACACCTTCGAAAAATTCCACAAATGTATAGGCTGTCCTGCTCAGTAGAAGTCTCTTCAGACGTCTTTCAAAAGTGGCGCTTGGCAGCTTCTTTAGGTTGTCTGGTATCGAGTTGTAGAATTTAATACACCAATAGTTGGTGCCAACTTGAGTTTTCTTTGAGCGATGAAGATTTATAGTAAACACGTTTCTCTGCCTAGTATCATTTCCATGGAAATCCGCATTGATGGAGAATCTGTTTTTGTTATTGTGCACATGTTTGAGGCAGTTAAGTATATATACTGAAGTAATGGTAAGTATATTCAGGGTTACAAACAGCTCCATACAGCTCATGGCATTTGTACAACCACATATGCTCCTAACTGCTTCTTTTTGTTTCAAGAGTATCCTTTTTAGCTCTATACTGTGTCCCCTCACAAGTATTCCATAACTAGCAACAGAATGGAAATTGGCAAAATAAGCCATTTAAGCAATCCCTGATGATGCATTTGTCCTCATTCTTCTGATTGTAAAAATGGCGTTGGACAGTTTTCTTGTTAGAGCCGTTATATGGTAGTCCCACGTGAGATCACCGACAATTAGGACTCCAAGTGGGTTTATTGGTTCATCATTACTAGTCCCTGTTCCGAATCTATTTTTTTTCTGATTTATCACGATTTAATTTCAGTCAATTTGATGAGAACCATTCACTCTCGAGTGAATGGCCAACTTTATGCAGAACGCCGTCAGCAGCGTCCACAACAAGAATTCTTGTATCATCAGCATACAGATAAGTCATTGGGATAGGTATATTGGATGAAAAATCATTTATATATAATATAAATAAGACCGAACCCAAGATCGATTCTTGGAGAACACCCATTCGTATCACTCTCACTTGTGACAGCTTGCTTTCTTTCACAGAGATAGGATTCATACATGTCTAGCGCCCTACCACGGGCTCCATAAGATTGTCACAGGTCACAGGCTAGAAGTTCAACCCTCTGACGCTGGTCGATGGCATGTGAGACCGCCTCCATCAGTTCAACCAATGTTGTAACTGTAGACCTGCCTACTCTAAATCCGTGCTGACTATCGTCCAATATATGTTCTTTTTCCAGGAGTCCCACAAGTCGACGTTTCAGTATTTCCTCAAAGATCTTAAATATTGTTGATAAAATTGATATAGGTCTGTAGCTGTTTGGATAACCAATGTCACCTTTTTTGTATATTGGGATTACTTTGGCAATCTTCAGGCTGTTCAATATTCCTTCTTCAAGACATTGCTTTATGATATAGCAAACAGGTGTACCAATCATGGGAAATATTCTTTTCAGAAGAGTTGTGTTCAGACCATAAATATCAGCAGTTGTCTTGTTCTTGATTTTTTTGACAATATAGATCAGTTCCCCCTTGATCGATGGGTAGTTGAAAAGTGAGGATTTTGGTGAAACATTAGTATTGCTTCTAATCTTTCTCATTACTTCATCAACTGAAAATGAGCATTGTTGGGACACACATTCTCCAATGCTAGAGAAGAAATCATTTAGTTATTCCGCTGTTTGGAGTTGCAGTCTGCATTAATTCTCATTTTACCTGACTCCTCATTGATAACTTTCCATATTGCTCTTGTGTTATTTTTTCAGCCGTTGAGATAATTTGAGCGTTTTTTGATATTTTTGTGTTAGTGTAGCTTTCTCTAAGTTTATGTTTAAGCATGTTCAAAAGATTCCTTGATGCTTCGTTTCTCTGCACTCGATGGATAGTTTAGGTTAGGTTAGGTTAGATTTCACATATATCAGGACAGGACATTCATCGTGATCTTGTCTAATTCTGGTTGATCTTATAGATTTTCTAGGGAAGGCGGCATTAAAGATGGTATAAAATCAGTCGTAAAATTTTTCAAAGCTCTCTTCAGCATTACTAGATATAACATTTTTCCAGTCTGTGTCATTTATCAGATTTTCAAACCATGTATTGGTCTCATTTATTATATATTTCTCAACAATGTTGTCCCGATTTCAGTTCTAGGCTTCTAGTGTGATTCGGCTTGTTTCATTGAATACTTGAAATACACCAAATGTTGCAAACAGTTAGACCGTGTCGATCTTATTTCTGTTTTGTTTGAGAGAGTTGATATTGTAGTCTCCCGCCACGCATATCCTAGAGAAAGGGCCTGAAGTGACAATCTGCAAACACTGGGTCAACTTGTAAAAAAGATTGTAGTGGCTAGAACAGACACAATAACCATACCAGGATCCGAGAGAACGGCACATGCCTCAAAATGATTTTTCATGGACAGTTCCCTTATTTCTTTCAATTTCATGAATTTGAGTCATCTCTGTATAGCTATGGCTTAACCTCCATACATGCCCCCGACCCTGAAGAAACAATCAGCGAGTATGTTATTACCAAGGTTGATACTATCAAGTAAACCCACTGAGGTCCAGTGCTAAGTGATTTTACTTTCTTCCAATATCTTTGAGAACATATCACTGTTTGGTATGAGTGACTGTATATAAAGGTTACTGAGAACAAAGTGCATATCACATTCTTCAGCAGATATTGTTTTAGTGCTACACTGCATTAGGTTTTTGCAAGTATAGTTTGAGTTTTTAGAAAATTCTAGATTGGATCTATGAACCATTTTACCACCAGCTTCTATGGCCAGAAATCGTTCCTTAGCACTTGAGAGGTTAGACTAAAAGGCACAGTTATTTTGAAACAGACTCTCCTGATTTCACCCTCTATTCCTCACATGTAACGTCCACACTCGGTATCTTCCGTTTCACAAAGTCGGAGATGTCCTGAAGGTAGTTCTGTAATTCTACTTTTGAAACGTGAAATGTGACGGTTGAACATATGCCCTAAGTTTGCTTTATTCATTAGGGTACCATAAATTACGGTTTGTTTTGTTTTAGATTTTTTATTTGTCCAATTATATGACCATTTTTCAGTGTTTTTACGTTCCCACAGTTTTGTGTCCGTGGTTCTGTCAATTGTTTACCTCTGGGTGATGCAGGCATCACCCATCCCCATCGCCTGCTCGGGAACACTTAGTTGTTAGAATTTTTGCAGCATATGTATCATTGATGTAATTTGACGCACATCCACTGTTACTGGCTACTGCAATGTCCGCTTGTATATTTATATTTCATTCTAAATTTTATTCTTATTTGAGGGGAAGTCTTCTGGAGTAATATTGGATTCACTGGTCGAACAAGTATTCTTCACAAAATGTGCCGTTTCATCTAATATTTTAAGGTCTGAACCATTAAAGTTTACCTCAGATATTACTACACCAGGACCTTATGGTTTCTCAGATTCCTTGGCCTTCAGATGAGGGAGTACATCCTTAGTTACCAATTCATACAGTGATTACCCTGTAATCAGTGTATACATCCTGGTATATAGTTAATTGTAGATTTTCTCTTTAATAGCCGTTAGGGTAGCTTTGGCCTGTAGAGACTTCTCAGCAAAGTATCTTGCCTGATCCTCAGAACCTCTGCTTCAAAACTTCCTCTTCAAGAGACTCAATATGTTCTTCCTCATCCAATAGTTTCTGCTGTAGTAAAATCTCGTCAAGACACATATTCGTAGAGGCATCTTCAGTTTGAATCTCTTTATCCATTAAAATCTTTTTTCCTATCATTCCATTCATGTCATTCATTCTACAATAAATTTGCTGCAATGTAAATATTAAGAAAAAGAATGGTGCTTCAACTTCTGATGCTTGAATGAACGTAACATTGTCTATTGTGAAGCAGTTAATCATAGCAAGGGCCAATGTAGTGGTTAATTTAAGGTTTACATGTACAAAACCATACACATGTTTTTGTAAATCAAGTTCAACCATAATTACTGAAATTGACTTATACTTCTAATGGTTTTGCATTTATTACTATATATTCTATTTTCACTGAAAACTATAAATGATGAATAAGAATCCTATGAATTATACTTGTAGTAAGTTATCTATCATGAAAGGATTCAGCAGCATGTTAATTACACCCATAATTATTGAATGATCGCAACCATTGCAGATGACCTGACATGGAATATATGAACAAATTCGATTCAAATATTTTGCAAGAAAAAATATCAATCTAATATACAAACCAATTTCTTTCTGCTAGCTTATCAGCCCTTCGCATATATTCACAAAGGCAGAATGGTGTTCTGACTTTTGTTATATCGTGACATTTTTCTGAGATATCCTAAAACAATCAGTAATTATATACAGAACCTAAGATATCAGTCTGAATGCATAGTAAGAAACTGAGTAAAGTGGTTGCAAAAATAAAATGCATACTGTGAACAATTGTTATTGGCAGAATATAGATAAATGGCATTCAATAATTTGAATCAATCATTATTGCTAGCTTATTTATATCTTTTTAATGTATTAAAATTGAAATCATCATAATAGCAAACAATATCACCATGATTATTAATCTGTGCATGATATGCAGTTATGAAACTGATTTTTCGAGGTTAATACTCAACCAGTCTTCTGGTCTAAAAATATTCAGAAAACTACATACTTGTGCAACCACTTATACTGTCTCAGTGTTCTGCGGTTTCAAACTGGGAGATAGAAGTACATTTATCTCATGCTTCACTCACCAAAGATTTACAGCAAGGCTGATAGAGGTTTGCTTTCCTGAATGTTAAATTCTGGGGTATCATGATTTCGTTTATGTGTTTTGAACTATTCACATCAAAGAGGTAGATTTGTTCGCCGCCCATATTTACTAACATCTCCGTACCAGCAGAGTTGAAAGCAATGTAAGTTGCAGCCAGTTTAAAAGTCATAAGACTGAAGCTTTCTTTTGCCAGATGTCCAGGTGAGTAATACTGTACACAATTTGCATCTGGCAGGACAGCAGTTGACCTTTTCATAGAATCCAAAGCACAACTATTTTTGAGCTGCAAAATTAAATAAATATTTTGATAAACGTTACTATACACACATATCAAAAATGAAAAATTTGTTGAAGAATTTCGAGAAATTTTCATAGAAAAATTGTAAAAAATTTCCAATTCCATTGGACTACCAAATGAAACTTCTTTTCATGTTATAGGAAGTTTTGTCTCGAGATTTTTTTTTAAGGTGTTCCATGCATGCTCAATGGGATTCAAGTTTGGAAAGTAGGATGACCACCGCGATTCCCAAGTGGTAATCTAGGTATTCTCAAAGAACGTCTGGAGAGGGGTTGACCTTCATGCAACCAATTTTATCAGTTTTGTCAAATATTTGTATGCCACGTATTCAAGACAGCTTCTGAACCTAAAGATGCTATGGTTGTACAATTTCTTTTGACTTGTAAAATCAAGAATTGGGCATAGGCAGAAATGTTAATCCTGGAACAACCTATGTGGCGCTACAACTTTCATTAAAACTCAATCCCAAGCAATTGATAACACTTGAGTTATTTTCTAGAACCTTGGATATGTATCGGTGTGAAATCGTAGCTTGGGGCATACCAATGGCTCTTAACATCTTTTTTCTGCTCAAATGTCGTATCTTTATCATCTTTTGTTTGCAACAAAAAGAAAGACAACAAAATGAATTTAATGATAAGATAAATATGAAAAATCATCCCACCTGGATCAGATGTTGCATTTGACATTACTTGGTAAAACGAACTGTTCCAAGTATTTGTTTCATTAATCAGAATCGATATATATATGACACTATACAACGACAGTTACTGGTATTTATCAAAATCAATCAGATTTATTTGCTCCAAAGACTACAATGAGTCACATTCAAACACGTCAATAAACAAAACCCAATGTAAAATATTCGACATGAAATACAAATATTACAAATTTCTAGAAAAGTTCTCATCCATTTAAGAAAATTATTATATTACAGCTGTCATATGTGTGCTTCAAAGAATTCTGCCACTGTATAGAATGCACCCGAAATCAAGAATTCCCTTACTCTAAGCTTAACTGCACTCTTGGATTTGCAATCATTTATGAGCGGATATATGTGATTGAAGCATTTGAGCCCAATATAGTTAGGATCATTTTGACCCACTGAGAGTCTTGAGAATGGTACACGCAGATAGCTTCTTATTCTGATGGAGTAATCATGCACTGTATCATTTGTATTAAATAGATGCTTGTTTTTCCAAATATGCAAAATCAAATGATACACATACACAGAAGAGAGGGTTGTAATCCCTTCAGTTCTAAATAGCTCTTGGCAATGACTCAAGCAAGGTCTGAACATAATGCGGATTATCTTCTTCTGTGCTCTGAAGCCTCCTGCATATGTGCTGAAGAACCCCAAAAAATTATTCCATAAGCCAGTGTTCCCTCAATCTATCTCTGGTACATCAGCCTCAGAACCCCCAAACTCACCACATCTCTCAAGTATCTGAATGCAAAAGCTGCCCTACTCAATTTACAGGCCAAGAGAGATATATGCTCCTGCCATGTTAATTTTGGATCTAACGTAATTCCCAGAAGCTTGAAGGTATCTGCGGCAGAAATGCTTACTCCGTGAGCTTTTATAAGGAAAGAGGAATCAATTGAAGCATTTTTCTCATGTAATGGGTCTTTAAAACATTCACAGTCAATCCACTATAGAAGCAGCAGTCATCGAAATTTTGAGATGTAACATTGCTCTGGCGAATAACTTCCAGTATCAATGGCTCAGCAACAAGCATACTTGCATAATCAGCATAAAGAATCAGTCTACCCGACTCAATATTCATATTAAATGTCATTCAGAATATGATGAAGAAAAGAGGTCCGAAAATTGAGCCCTGGGGCACGCCTTGTCTTATCAGATGTGTTCTTGATCTCACTCCATCCACCACAACAGTCAGTCTTCGATCCGATAGGTACGAATCAGCACACTCTAAAGAAATACCTCTAACTCCAACACTACAAAACTTGAGTCTCTGCAGTTTATGATTCATACATTCAAAAGCTCTTTTCAAATCATAAAAAATACCGACTATTGGATTTCCTTCATTAAGTTGTTCATAAATATGTGACATGATCTCCAGCAGAGAATAAGTTGTTGAACAACAAATTCATGTTGAGATGTATGAAGTATTCCCATTCCATTCAGAAAGCTATAAAGACGACGAAAAAATACAGATTCGAATACCTTTGCGTTTGAACACAAACAGATCTATAGTTTTCTACTTCCTCCCGAAATCCCTTGTTCTTGTGAAGCGGAATGCATTTAGACTCCTTCAAAGCATCAGGAAAAATACCCGCTCAAAGGGACTCATTTATGAGATAAGCTAATGGTCCTGATACCTCTGCTGCCCCTGCCATAACTACTTCATCTATACCTGGTGAGGATTTCCTTGATGTTCTCTGAATGACACCAAAAACCTCCTCTTCCGACCAATGAAAAACGTGTCCTCCCGTATGTTTAGATTTATATTTTCGAGCTGTGCAAATACATGAAGGCGAATCCGAGAAAAAATTGGCAAAGCCAACTAGACGTTTTGAAGTATTTATGTATTATACAGGGTGCTTCAACGAAAACTAAACACAGGCTATATCTACCAAGATATTCATTTCTGATCAAAACGCAAAAACAGGTCAATTTTTGTTTCAAGGGGGACATCTTTTGAGGTAGAAAACTTGCCTGAAAAATCAACCCCCTGAGCGGGGGTTGCAATCCTTGAACATTTTGAATAGGGAAGAGGAGTCGAGTGATGACTCAAAAGAAAGGTGGTATCTTTGTCTACATCGCCTTGAACGAATTTCCATTTTTAATTGAAAACTGTAAAAGATACAGGGTGAGCAACTGAAAGATAGGGAAGACTATTTCCCGGAGACTATTCAAGTTTCAGTGAAGTAAAATGGAACAGATCTATGTTGATCAATGGTTATTTTTAAAGCAGAAGATAGGTCCAATTATAACCTTCTGAGAAAGGATTTTTGTTTGTCTCCACAATGGTGTGCAAGTTTTGGTTCTCCATCAAAATTTCTGGGTGAGCAGCTGAAACATTGGAATGATTATGAACCTTTCTTTCGAGTTATCACTCAACCCATCTACCCTCTTCCAAATTTTCAAAGGTTGTCACCCCTGCTCCAAGGGTTGAAATTAGAGATGAGGATGGTACTTGATGATGACTGCCATTGATCAGCATGGATCTGTTCTATTTTACTTCACGGAAATAGTCTTCCTTATCTTTCAGTTGCTCACCCGGTATCTTTTACAGTTTCCAATTACAAATGGAAATTCGTTCAAGGCGATGTAGACAAAGATACCACCTTTCTTTTGAGTCATCACTCGATCCATCTAGTAGCAACATGTAGAAATGAAAATATTCTCTATATTGAAATATCTTGCAATATTATATTATAAGTACCCTACTGTTCGAAATTTACGGAATATTATTGTAAAATCAATGAGTTAACAAAAAGCCCATGCTCAGAACCTTCCTTGGGAAAAATTAATAACTACATATTTTCACATCTTTCTTGTAGTTTGTATGAAATGCTGGAATTCAGGGCATATATTCAAATTTTATAAGATTGAATGAATAGCACAAAATGAAAATTCATAAATAATCCTTGCTGGAAGGGCTATAAGATCATAAACTGATCAAGAGCAGAAATAAATGTAAAAGATAATTGTTTTGAAGAACAGAACTATGTGCATGAGAATATAGTTTTGGAACTTCCTTGAGTTTAGAGAATTTTAATTCAAATATCTTTATTTTCCAAATTCTGACACAATTTACTGTAACCAATTTAACTGTTCACTCAAAGGGAACGAATTATTGACATAGCCAGAAACTTGGTTCATTAGGTCTTATAGTGATGGTACCTAGTGATAAAAAGAAATTTGACAATAGGCATATGTGGGACTTTTGAATGAGAAATTTCAGATTGACATTTGACAGAATGTATATACCTATTTCTCTCACCCTAAATAATAGTCACAGCTGTATTTATGAAAAAATATAACATGCACTTTTTAAGATTTTTCTTAATAGTAGTGAATATTTCAATGAATATAAGCAATGAACAGAGAAAAGGACCGACTATATCCTAAGTTATATTTCTATCAATAAAAACAATGCAGATATCTATCATGTGGCAGCATTTCATCCAAAGTTTTAGGTATATATATATATATATATATATATATATATATATATATATATATATATATATATATATATATATATATATATATATATATATATATATATATATATATATATATATATATATATACCTATATATATATATATATATATATATATATATATATATATATATATATATATATATATATATATATATATATATATATATATATATATATATATATATATATATATATATATATATATATATATATATATATATATATATATATATATATATATATATATATATATATATATATATATATATATATATATATATATATATATATATATATATATATATATATATATATATATATATATATATATATATATATATATATATATATATATATATATATATATATATATATATATATATATATATATATATATATATATATATATATATATATATATATATATATATATATATATATATATATATATATATAAAAATGGTTCTCTATTGATGCACTTTACTCATTTGAGTTCTGATCTATACCTATTTATATGAGTCAATTAGCTACCAAAACCATAACTTACCATACAAGGCGATACTTTTAATTTCCTTCTATCATACATACTGAATAAAACAATCATTTGCTCCTAATGCTATATAATTAGGATTTGTAGGATTTACTTGTATGCACTTAATTTCTGTGGTATAACTCAAATCTACAAAAACTTTGGATTGTGTCCTACATTCGTGTGGTTCTCTCATATCATACTGCCTGAAAAGGTAAAATTTTGAAATAAAATTTTTACAATTAATTATTTAATGTAATAACTTACAAAACTAATCCATCTTCCCCTGCAGACCAAAACAACATTGGTTGATCTGGACAAGTGGCTAATCTTTTAACCCTTCCAATATGGCAAGAACATTGTAGAAGTGGTGTTCCTTCGGATACAGCTTCCCTAACATTCTGGACAATTACTTTGCAATCAGCAGCAGCAGTAGCAATAATTGAATCATTCGTGTCTAAAAACTATATAAAATATGTAGAAACTGACATGATCTTCTCTATGTATATATTATTATATCACTTAGTCCAATGAACATACTAATAAAAACATATAATCTAGAATTGTTTTATATTCTGAAATCATTTCACTATTCTTTAATTTTGATGAAGTAATTGTAAAGTTCGAAAGTGATAGACATTTAAATTCACTAACTAGATATTTTTATCTACTAGGTCTGAAAGTTTGCTCTTTGATTCCAAGAGCTATCAAGAAACAACATTACTTTAACATAGTTGGAGTACGATTTTACTAGAAAAATAAATAGAATATTTAAACTCATACTAAAAATACCTCATTCTTTATAAGGTAAACAAGAAGTGCCTACTTTAACTGAAAATATGTTGCCAATATGAGGTGTAGGAATAATTTCCAGTTTTTTGTGATGAAATGGGTCCCAATAAATGACGTTAGTATCATCTGAGCCAGATGCAAGATGTTTTCCATCTGCAGACCACTCTAAACAATTCACACATCCTTGATGTCCTTTCAATTCATGTTCTAAACCTAATCTCTTGATTAGGTAGTCAGTAAAATGGCACTGTTGCTTCACTAAATTTGCATATTCGGGATATACTTCTCTATATCTCAATAATTTCAGTATATCTCTATCATTCTTCCATTTTTTTATTTTTCTTTCCATCTGCAATTTCATAAAAGTAATTTCAAAATAGAGTAAAGTAAACCATTATACCTAAAATTTACCTTCTAGTAATTTCATGAAAATGAAAAATTCTTCTCCCCTCGATCTGCTACAGTGAACTTGTTTATGACTTTCTCTTCTTAGCTATCAAATATTTGTTGCAGAAGCAAACATTCAATCTATTGTACCAAAACAAGAGCTTTACAAGAAGCGACCTTGGAGAATCTTTGACAAGTGACTAGAAGTTGACGTATGACGAAAAGTATTGACAGATGTCGAACAAAACAGCTGAGTTCCATTCTCAAACATTGTTTACGATAATAATATAATCAACTTGATAGAAACTGTATGAATTGAAAATTTACATAGTACTGATTTGTACTACTTCATAAGGTCCTGGAGTAATTCCTACACATATTCTTGTGGTTGACGCTTGAGGGTATGATTCAACTTAAAGTGGATTTTTCAATATCGCAGGATGATACATGAATTCACTACCAGTATTTATATTTTACGAGTGTCCCGCCTCGGCTTCGCACAGGTGCAATAAGGTGTTAATGTGGGATGGCTGCTGGTGCCTGGGTCGGACGCAGGGCCCGACGACCGCTCTGCCTTCATATTTTGATATCTCCTAAGATATTCAATTTAAAGAATTGCTGTAAAGGGAATTCGGATCTGTATTCAAAGTACAACGTATCAAACGTGTTTAATAGGAAAAGGAATAATACTGCATGTTTTTACATTTATCTTGTAAGGTTTAGCCAAGGGTTGCAAATGTGTTCCCTACTACTTCACATTACAGATCATTTAAATTCTCAACCTCAGTCCTTCGAATTGAACATCAGGTGCACTTAGAATTGGTTAATTTTTTTGTACGAGAGAATTCACCAAAAAAAATAAACTAATGAAATGATTATACAATATTGAAACAGAAAATAAATTCTTAATTGAAGCAATAGGTAACCAATACTTTCATGCGAATCAACGACAACAACAACAAATAAAGAAGATTAAAACAAAACTTCTTGATATGAAAACCAAAACCAAAAGGGCTCTATGGAATCTCATTTCACATTTAGACACTTCATGCAAATTAATGAAAAAGCTTTTATTTTACATTCATGTATGAAAAATCATATTTTGGCAATTGAATAAATGATTTGTTTTTCTGGATTCAAGCAAGATCAGTACACAGTTTTGGTTGACGACATAGTGGGAAGAATCAGTATCTATTACGAAGTCTTCATCGTCATCCTTAAATAATCATTTTAGTTCCACTTTTTGTCCACAACACCGAATACCTGTAACCTGATGTATCAAGGCCTGGCGAACAGGGTTTTTCCACAGGTTTTTTCTTATTTTTCTATTGAATCATAAAAAAAATTGTGCATGATTTACCCGTTTCTCCTCAATATTCTGAGCTTACCCCTTAGGGATGAGCATGGGAGGATGTGCATCTGGATTTACTGGTTCACTGTAAAACAAGGTTCCCTCGAAATTAAAAAAACCAAATTAAGTTAGCCGGGAAAGTTATATTTCACTAGTATTATTTATTTAAAACCCTAAGACATGCAAGAAAACATTTAAATAAATATTTTATACTTACCTACCTGCTATACTAAAAAGTATAAAGATCAAATACTCACGTGAAAAAGGTTTCTATTCGCCAAAACAGATGAATACTTCCCACTCAAAAACCACGTGCGCTAGCGTTTGGTGAAATAAGCTAAATGAGAAGGTTTTACAGGCTACGCAGATAAGTTCACAAAGGGCGCCAAGATTTTATTATTTAAAAATAATGGCCTGGTTCATTGTGCCTATCTAGTTGATTGTTATACTACCATCCTTGTTGAGAAGAGTATTTCAGGTAATCAATAAGAGGAAATAACAGACTTGTCTACAAGAACATCAACGTAAGTTCATACTGTCAAAAATAATCTTACACTTTGAATACAATGTTTTTTCAACACTCAACATAACAATCATAAAAATGCATTGAACAAAGTTAGGACCAGTAACAACAACTTTTCGTTTCATAGTACGAATGAAGTTTCGTACATTATAAAAAAGAAAAACTAAAGAGCAAGATTATCGATAATACTCGAACTAATGGCATCAAGTCGATCAGATACTCTCTCCATAGCCGAATATTTTTCATAGTTAATATCTTCTTTGGCAACTAATATTCCTCCAATTTGGTCAATTCTTGCTGAAATCAATCCATCTAGAATACAAGATACAATCAAATTTTCCGCTTCATCATTTCTAATTCCAAGTGCTTCAGCTATACTTTGTAATCTAATTCGTTTATATGGTTTGATTAATAGCAAAAGGACTTTAGTCCTTACATGTTTGAGTAATTCAGCAATATGTTCATGGATGAACTGATCACCCATTAAGGATTGCTTATTCTCCTGGAAAATACGTTCGAATTCTTCCATGTTATTATTTTGAAATGCCGAAATCAAATTGGTCATTGCTTTTATTTCAGGATCATTTTTATACGGTTTAGCTTCTTGAGAATCAAAGGGATTTATAACAGACTTTGTTAACATACTTGTTAAAATAAGGTATTTCAAGCAGGTAATTCTTCGAGGATTTCCAGATTCGTCATAATTTTTGAAAGCCTCAAAAAAATCAGTATATGCTTTTTCGTAATCACCTGATCTCAGATGCATCTTTCCACCACATTCTCTTATAACACTCATTATGAGTGGATGAGGGATTGCAGACTTGATGTGTAAAGACTTTTCGTAAAGATCTTTTAATTGTTTATGATTTTTCTGTTCGGTATACATTTGAATTTCCAAAGCATAAATCTCGAGCATTTGGGCGCCTTTATGAGAATCTATGTCTGAAAGTTCAGGAAAATATTGACAAACTTGTTTTAGTTGTTTAATGATTAATGCAAGTTTACCGTATTCTTCTCTCTCTAAGTATACTTTACCAAGTTTGGTATTAGTTTTAAACCACAATCGGTCGTTTTTAGCCAATTTCAGAGCGTCTAGTGTTGTTTCATAGAAATCCTTCAAAATATCAATATCCCTAGAAGTTGAAGTATAATCCAAAATTGAATTGATCGATTTTTCGCCATGATTTTTTGTCACAGCATGATTGATGTAACTCAAAAGTTCTTTATATTTTCTCATGGTTTCATCATAATTCTTCAGCTGAAAATTAATTTTCACAATTTGTTTCAATGCTTTGAAACCCCATTGTCCTTTAGTATCACCTTGTAAATCAAGAACTTTTTGAAAAGCTGAAAGAGAAGCAGTTGGATTTTCCTCTTTCATGGTTTTTGCCAAGTAGTACTGATTTTCTAGATCGACATCTGGTTCTGAAGTACTTTCTTCAGAATACTCGAGACCATAATCATTGTCATCATCATAATATGACTCATCCATGATGTGATCACTAGCTGAAACAAATGGATATCTATAATAAAACTCACTTTGTAAGTTCACTACATGAATGTGCTCCACGGAAATTTAGATGGGTTTTTTTAATCCATGGATTTTTAAAAGATTAATGTTTAAAGGAAACTACAGAGCGCATACCGAAATAATAATATGTCCTAATTCGAATAATACACAACGAAAACCGATTTTTCAATTATCCAGAACTAAATGATATTCCAAATTACTGACATATTTTTCTCATCTGTCATTCACAGTCTTCTCAGCAAGCTTTGGTAACTTGCAATTGATGAAAGATTGCTCTTGAAATCGTACAAGAAATAGCGATAGACCTACTGAATACTTTATAATCTAATCAAAATATAACGGCCCTATTGTATAAATTCCTGAATTTTCAACGAAAAACAAAATACATGGGGTTGATTTTAGAATTAACAATTCAACGACAGTCAGAGAAACTTAGAGGGATCATGTAGGTTAGGTTAGGTTAGGTTATATTTTTGATTCAACGACACTCAGAGAAACTTAGAGGGATCATGTAGGTGTATTCATTTGCACTAATTGTTCAGGTAAGGCATTGACAGTTATTAGCCTTTTCATGTCTATAACAAAAAACTAATCAATCGTGTAGACTACCGCGATTGAGCGAAATTACCATGAATTGCTCAATTCATTTATTGTGTACAGAATTCATATTTGATATGAGATACAATGGTCTAAACCACAAAAAACATTACGAGCAGATATTTTTCTTTCGAAATAAAATCAGTAAAACAATTGTCGCGGGCAGAGCCGTTAAGAAAGCATCAAAAAGGTTATGCATATATCAGTGACATGTGAATTATTTATCAATTGTAAATGAGATTATGAATTCCAAGTTGTCAGGTACATTTATGATCTTCCAAAGAGCAGTTCATTAAAGCAATACGGTTATATCACGGCGCTTTCCAAGGAAATATCACGACCCAAAGCTGGAATGTTGGAAGCATATGTGATGATGTCTGAGGCTATCATATCACATATGCCAGTGCATCATCTTCATAACCATGGATTGTATACTATTTTTCTTAATCTCCACACCGAAAAATTTTTTGGATCAGAATGTACGTAATTATTGACAATTGAATAGAAAGTCAAATCAAGTCATGAAAGTCGCCCTTTCTGGAGTGAAATGTATCCCGAGAGATTTCATTTTCGGCAAGGGAATCAAGAAATTATAATTGTGCCAAGTGTACGACGTTTTTCTTATTCCACATACAACAGGAACGCCAAATATCGAAAAAGCTATTTAGGGTTCAATGACAGAGAATCACGAAACAAGTACAAGAAAAATTGTGAACACTGAATGTTTTAAATATTTAGAGTGCCTCCTCTTCCTCAGGATTTGCTTTAAGAATAAATTTCTACTGATAACTCTTACAAAAACCTACGGACGGCAAAGTGTCACTTCTCCCAAAACTTCATGATAATCTTGCATGGGTAGAAGAAAATCGGAATGCTATGAGATTGGTGTCGTTGGCGATTATTTGATTTGGCATTTCTTTTTGAAGGGGTGTAAGGGATTGCCTAACATCTGTTCAATCCAAATGTCAACCTCACCTGCACGAGTGGCGCTCTTTAATGACGCCCGGTACACCCTGCTAGACAACAAACGAGTCTCTGGCGACCAAGCAAAGGCGGTATAACCTTAACACCTGCACGGCTAAACACCGTAGCATTAGTTCCCGGACCAGAGCCGAGGCTGGTCTGAATGCCAAAGCTGGCAGCCCCATCATCAGACTAGGCGACAATAGGCCAATCACCTGTTACTCTGAATTCGAATTGATTACTGAAACCAATAGAAAGGAAAACTGGACGGATCTTCTAACGACGACCTTAACCTTTAAACACAGGACTAGAATAGGAATATGGAATATTAGAACTTTAGCAGAGGCTGATAAGCTCAGGTTGAGAGAGAGATGCAGACGTATAAGATCAAAATATTGGGACAAACCAGGGTGAACACATCACCACACAGGGTAACGTACTATTATACTCAGGTAGAGAACAGCATGAAAGGCGCCAAAATAGTTGGGAGTTGGGATGCTGCTCATAAAAGAAGCCAAAAATAGCTTGATCAACTGAAAGCCTGTATCAGATCGAATAATAGTAGCACACTTCAGAATGAGAGCCCGAAACCTTTCAATAGTACAATGCTATGCACCAACTGAGCCATCAAACCTACCTCAGAAAGAAGCTTTCTTTGAATGCCTATATACAACCTACAACCAAATTTCCAACGGCGACATCAAACTAATCAAGGGCGACCTAAACTCAAAAATGGGTAACAACAACGAAGGCAATACTGGGTAAACAAGGTGTGGGAACAAAGAACGAGAATGGCCAACTACTTATAGACTTCTGCCAAGAGAACAACTTAGTTATAGGCGGCACACTCTTCCCCCATAAAACTATCCACAAAACTTGGTCATCTCCGGACCACAAGACCAGAAACCAACCAAATCGACTACATTATGATAACAGAACCATGGCGAAGAAGCCTGCTGGACGTTAGGAGCTTCAAAAGTGCCGATGCTGCAACAGACCATCATCTTCTAGTAACCACCCTACGCCTAAGAATTGCCCGGCAGGAAATGTCAGCTCTATCGGCTCTATCTAACCAAAACTCAACGTTGAGAAATTTAAAGATCCTTCCCACCTCTCGAACTTCCAAACCAATTTCGCTAAATTGAACAGCTCAGCAGATGGAAAGAACACTTCAGTACCCCCCTAGAATCGACTGAAAGCATAAACAACCTGCCAAACAACACCCCAGCTAGACCCCTACGGATAAACACCAACGTGCCTAATACCCAGGAAATTTAAGCGGCAATCAGACACTTAAAAAAAGTCCCAGTCCAAACAATCTACCTAGCGAAATCTTGAAGGCGGATGCCCAGGTTTTAGCTCAATCATTACAACTTATCATGAAGGATGTCTGGAACTCAGAGATTATTCCTGCATCCAGAAAACAAGGCCTTATTATAAAGGTTCCAAAGAAAGGAAATCTAGCAGAATGCAACAACTGGAGAGGTATAACACTTCTTAGCAACATAAGTTAGTTCTATATTCTATAGCAAAGGATATAACAACAGATGGAGACTCGCTTGAGACCAGAACAGGCCGGTTTTAGAGCTCACCGATCCTGCGTAGACCACATTAACACGCTACGAATAATAATAGAACAATCTTCGGAAAATAACTGCACTCTATACATCATTTTTGTAGATTCTCGCCGTGCTTTCGATAGCCTCAGCCAAGCGGCTCTGTGGAAAATTCTGAACAATGTGGGCTTTCCAAAGAAAATCATTAACATTCTGAAAGAACTTTATGAATGTTCAACATGTCGTGTCTATTCATAGGGTTGAAATCTCAGACCAGATAAAAGTTAAGGCAGGGGTCAAGCAAGGTTGCCTGCTATCGCCCATACTCTTCAACATAGTATTCGATTGGATAATGAAGGAAGTTAACAACGAAAGAAGGGGAATCACTTGGTGTCTGACCGGGAGACTTGAAGATCTCGACTATGCGGACGATATCTGCTTACTGTCTAGCACCTATCGAGACATGCAGAACAAGCTGGACTGAGCAACATAGCGAAACGAACAGGTCTCCGAATCAATGTTGACCAAACTAAGTCAATGCCTATTGGCGCTGCAAACGTACAACCTTTCTTGATAGATGCTGTCCTCGTAGAAAATGTCAACTCTTTTTGTTATCTGGACACCCTAATTACGACCGAAGGAGGGTCAGAGGCGGACGTCAGAAGCAGAATATCTCAGGCAAATCAGGCTTTCGCAATGCTTAGAAGATACGCATCTTCAATTCGAACGTCAGACATTCATTTTATATGGGTACGAGATCTGGAAGCAAACAAGAACAATCGAGCAGAGCCTCCAGGTCTGTATAAACAAATGTCTCCGTGAAATCCTTCGAATCTACTGGTCAGAACGGATAACAAACGAAGAACATATCTTGTGAAGAGAAACAACGAACATATATAATGAATTTCGTGCTGCCGTATGAAATATTGCAGACTCTTCAACTTCAATATATATATATATATATATATATATATATATATATATATATATATATATATATATATATATATATATATATATATATATATTGTCCTTTGAACTCTTATTAGGAGCATAGGGTCTCCATTTATACAGGGTGCTTCAACGAAAACTAAACAGAGGCTATATCTACCAAGATATTCCATTTCTGATCAAAACGCAAAAACCTGTCAATTTTTGTTTCTAGGGGGACATCTTTTGGGGTACAATACTTGCCTGAAATGTCAACCCCCTAAGCGGGGGTTGCAATCCTTGATCATTTTGAATAGGGAAGATGGGTCGAGTGATGACTCAAAAGAAAGGTGGTATCTTTGTCTACATTGCCTTGAACGAATTTCCATTTTCAATTGAAAACTATAAAAGATACAGGGTGAGCAACTGAACGAAAGGGAAGACTATTTCCCTGAGACTATTCAAGTTTCAGTGAAGTAAAATAGAACAGATCTATGCTGACCAATGGCAGTCATCATCAAGTACCATCCTCATCTAGAATTTCAACCCCCGGAGAAGGGGTGACAACCCTTGAAAATTTAGAAGAGGGTAGATGGGTCGAATGATAACTCGAAAGAAAGGTATTATCTTTGTCTGCATTCCCGTGAAAGAATTTTCATTTTTGATTGAAAACTGTAGAAGATACAGAGTGAGCTACTGAAAAAGAGAGGAGACTATCTATCGGCCTGAGCTATTCAAGTATTAGTGCAAAAAAATGGAACAGATTCATTCCATATCAAAGGCTATCATCTTCCGAAACACCATTCACATCTCAAATTTCAACCCCTAGAGCAGGGTACTTGAATAGCTCAGGGCGATAGATAGTCTTCTCTATTTTTCAGTGGCTCACCCTGTATCTTCTACAGTTTTCAATCAAAATGAAAATTCTATCACGGGAATGCAGACAAAGATGATATATGTATATATTTATATAGATAATATATATATATATATATATATATATATATATATATATATATATATATATATATATATATATAAATTATTGTAAAAGAATAATGAATTTCATGCTAACATATGAAATATTGCAGATTCTTCAACGAGTGCCTACGTTGCACAACGAGAAGTTCAGATTTCTAGCATGAAAATTTTTTGATCTCATGTGACTTCATTTTCTGCTATTCTATCAATCTATCTTTCTCGTTTATGAGCAATAATAGTATTCCAATGTTCGATAAAAAGTGATGAAAAGTTTTTAAATTGAACAAGAAATCAAATGATCTCAATTAAGATAGTCTTTGGCGCAATGCATTAAGAGTTTCAGATTGAAAATGATGACGCCTGAAAAACTAATTCGCTTCAATTTTTATAAAACATGTGAGAATGCCAAACTGGGTGGAATTGCAAAATAACCAACGTTGTTAATTCCAGCCAATTATTAATAAAATTAAAAGAGATATTAAAGAAAACTCAATGCTTTTTTGATATTGAATGAAGCGTCGCGGATTCATGTTCATTGAATTTTTTTTTTCTGAAATCACCTCAAAAATTGCCTGCTGAAATTTTTGAAGCCATTTATGAAACAACCTGTATATCAGTGCGTGTTGCGTGTATATGTTGGTAGAGAAAATTGATCGATGTACATTCTGTCGAAAAAGTACCGAAAATTGATCATTTCGAAAATCTGCTTGAAACAATTGTCAAAATTTCTGTTGCTGCTCAGCTGGGACAACAGTTTTCTATTTTGACGCGGAGTTCGAAAACGATCAGTCATTCAGTTTGTTTACAGTGCTCGATTTTGTCTCTTCTCACAAGTGTGTTTTCCGATTTTTTACATTGGATAAAAATATCGAACAAAGAATTTGTCTCAAATTTTGTATTGCAAGTGTGCGAATCGATGAAAATGTTACAGAAGGCTTACGATGAATCGACTTTATCAGAAACATGTGCATATAAGTGGTACAGTGCATTCAACAGCGACCGAGTTGTGGTGAAAGATTTGCCTCGTTCTGGTCGGCCATCAACATCTTCAACTGAAATTAATACCGATAAAGTGAAGGAAATTGTAATTGAAAATCTTCATTTATGTTTGAGAGATAGGCAATCAACTTTCTGTGTCTCACGAATCAATTCGTACCATTTTAAAAGATTGTTAGGGCATGAAACGCAATGCCGCTGGACTAGTTCCACAAAACCTGAATTTTTGAAGAAAATTCAATCGCAATTCCGATCCCACATTTATAAAACACATTGTAACTGGTGAAGAGACATGGGTTCATGAGTTTGACATGCAAACCAGTCAACAAGCTTCGGAGTGGCGCCTAGATAATTTTGACTGTTTCCTTTGATAATCACTCGGAATTCTAGCCAGGAGGTAAGACGGTAA
Source organism: Cryptolaemus montrouzieri (assembly GCA_013387265.2). Classification (NCBI taxonomy): domain Eukaryota; kingdom Metazoa; phylum Arthropoda; class Insecta; order Coleoptera; family Coccinellidae; genus Cryptolaemus; species Cryptolaemus montrouzieri. Next base: position 38,751,296 of record JABFTP020000103.1, read on the forward strand.
ATAAAGAATATTATCTGAGCGTTATGCGGTGTTTGAGAGAGCGAATTGCGGAAAGAAAACTCATGGAATTTGCACCATCTCACAAGGCTATCATTTTGAATGAATTTCTGACAAAAAAAACTCAACAAATACCTTCGAACCACCATCATAATCAGCTGATATGGCTCCGGGTGACTTTTTTCTTTTTTTGAAAACTCAAATTACCACTTTGAGGTACCTGCTTTGATCTGATAGAAGACATAAAAGAGAATTCGTGTCGAGAACTGGTGTCGAGTCCGGAAAAAGTGTTTGAAAAATGTTTTGATGATTGGATTATTCGTTGACGTAAATGTATTATTTCGGAAGGGGTCTACTCTGAATGCGATACAATAAATTTGAATGAAAAATACATATTTCGTATTTCATTGACCAATTCCTGATATTTCTTTGACAGAATATGTATCTCTCAACGAGTTGAGAGGGATGTTTCATGAGAATATGATAGAAAATGTTAAACAATAACTAACTTTATTTATGTTCATTGATGCTCTCAGCATCGTTATTAAGGTTGAGATCAAACACCATAACGCATTGCTTTTTATTATTATACATTCATAATTTTCCTGGGGAATATCGAGAAAGAACTAGAGTATAAGTATTTGTGAAACATTCAAAATAGTCTAATCTAACCTGTATATTCTTCAATGTGGCAATAAAAAGGCAATTACGTAAACGATATCATTAATCGCCGACAATGAATAAAATCTACATCACCCCATCGCGCTGATCGCCTGGTCAAAACCTAATGACCCTAATAATAATGACTGTTTTAGCTGTAACTTGGCATCTATCCGAAGTTAGGGCATAGACAGCTGAAGGTTCCCACCATTTGGAGTGCAAGACTGTAATATCACCTGAATGATAATGGTCTAATATGGCTTCCATCTTTACACAATTTTACCCAACTTTAAACATTACATCGCGGCGTTAAATTACAAACTTGATGGCCGCAACACACGAAACACTCATTGGAAAATTATTTATGACGAATACGGCTCAATAACTTTTCACGAAGTAGGTAGCTGCTTCAATTTCTGTTCTATCAGTGAAAAATACATGATGACAAATTTCGAAATATATAAGAATTGATATGAAAAAGATTTATAGTATGGGAAAATATATTTTCCATTTTATAAAGGAACACAAACTTCTAAAGCAAAAACGGTATTCATAGACAAAAGTAAATTTATGAGAAATTTTGGCTTACGTTTGAATAGTTTGGACATTAAAAGGATGATACGTACTTCAAATTGCTCCCTTTTATTTAACTGAGTGTAGATGATTAGGCCGATTCGTAGTTTTGTAATGTTATAATCGTTATGGATGCACAACTTTAGATGTAACCACAGAACAGACCCTAATGAATCTTTTCTCTGGATGTGACTGGGAAAATATTTTTAATTCTCCAGTAAAATAATCACGAACATAGCAACTCTGTTTTCCTCTTCTTTTTCTGAAAATAAACATCTACCTTCTATTATCCAGAATTATTGTTCTAACACAACCTTCGATATTGAAGAATGTGGAAATATCTACTAAAACGATTTGATACCAAATACAAAATTATTCTTTTTCAGAAAACTAAGGATCAATTGCAATGTATTAAATAAATGGTGATGTGTTTTTACGGTTCAAAAGTTCAAAGTGGATATACACAATGTTCGATACAAAATTTACAAACAATTCCTAACAATCTAATGTAAAACGAAATATTGAAATTTTCTTAATCCATTATTGATAATAATCTTCCTATTACAATTCTCAAAACACTTTTGGGAACACTTCTTTGCGACTAGATATAATATGTAAATAACTAAGAAACATACGGGGTTTTTCATTCTGAATTAGTATTAAATTAGTATTAAACTCATACGCTATTCTTAGGGTAAAACAAAATTAATAATTTATAAATTGTGAAAATACTAGCATTTCATAATAAAACGATGAAAGTTTTAGAAAAACTAGTTATCCGTGTAACGTTTCGCTACAGAATAGCTTCCTCAGATAATTGAATTTGCAACACTAATTTTTATTCTACTTATACAAACTAATTTAAAGATATTTGTGAGAGAACAGAAAATGAATAAACAAATTGATGCTGGTTTTAGGTACTCTTAGATTATATATTATATATTATAATATCATATACTAATTGGTTAACGAAATGTTTTTAATAATTGTCCGATTTATTTGAACAAGGTAGGTCAACAAAACTTATGTGAAAGAATATAAAATGGAGAATAGGAAAGAATGAGGTAATGCAAAATCTCATGGCGAAAAAAAGTGATTTAGCTGCCACATTTCTTCGAAGTTCAAATATCTAATGGTGCCTCTACGAGAGCCTGAAAAGTCTAATTTTGGGAGATATTTGTGATATCTGTAGAAACCCTACTTCACACTGTTCAGGAGGATTTTGAAGAATGGTAAATTGCTTCGAAACCTCAGCCCAAGCATTTTCAATACAGTGAGTATCTGTTAAACGTGCTGGCCATTGCTTTTTTGCTGGTTCATTGCGGCGACTTAAGTCTGTTCCATTCTAAACATAAATGGCTCCAACAGTGCCCTTCATTGATTGGCTCTTGAAATTGATCCACATATCGCTGCTATTGTTCTTTCCAAAACATTCCATTTCCATCAGGAGGACGCAAACAAAATTTCGAGTTATCTGTAGTAAGGCTTCACCTTTCATTCACGATTCAGTTTCGATGTTTGAGTCTGCATACGTAATCATAAATACCTGTGATTCGTCTTCTAGCCCTTAAACCAATCGTATTTGGCCTTAAGAAAGTATGAATCGACTTTTCTTCTCTATTCAAAGATCGAAGGGGTAACCAGATTCTATTCAAAGATGATATTTCAGATGAGCGTGGTTTATATATTGATGTTCTGTTTTCGAATGTAATTGAATAACAAATTTCCTTCAAAGACAAATTTTGATGTTTTAATAAGGTGTAATATAAAAGTTGTGACCTCTCTCTCGATTTCTTTTTCAGGGGCCAGTTTAGTGGTTCAAAAATTTTCTGATATCTCCTCCCTTTTTAGGTCTTGCCGAAGATTGTGGTTGTTTCTTTGGTTCGATCAAATTCATACCATAGTTATTATCTGTGGCCGTAGAGGTAAGCAATTATTTCTGTTCTCCGTGAATATATGATTCATACCACAGAACGTAATTTCAGATGAAAATAGTTTTTTTCGAATATTCCAAATTTCCTTTCCTTAGGTACCCGAGTAACATCAATATGGGTCTATGGATGTTACATTGGCAATAGGGAAAGTACGTACAAATTGACATACACGGACAAAATGACAGGCATCATATTTCTTCCGCTTCTAGCCCGCCGTGGATAACTATACCACGTGACTCTACCGGCTCATACAAACCTGTCAAATCGTGAAATCGTGTTTGTCTTTAGTTTGGATGTCATGGCCGCCGACGACAAATACCGATAATTCACGAGAATCTTTTGTTACTACAGGAAGTTTTTCATATTCACATTATATTTTTCAAGGTTTTGCCTCGTATATACGTATATTTTAGTAACCTTCACCGTAATTTCGCATTTGTTGTTGAATTTTAATTAATTATAACGCTTTATGCACAAAATGACATAAATACGTAACGAACAAATTGGCATGCTACCTCGTTTTGTACATAAGTGCTCAACTAATTATTTAGGTCCCCTCTCCTGTTTACCTTTATTTGAAGCTGTTCATTTTCTTACAGATATACCAAAATGCAGTGTAATTATAAGCGCACGACTGATCGCTAATCCTGGAATGTGTAATGAATGCGTGAAGCTGTCGAAGCAGCTCGCAACAGTAAAATGGGGTTGCTGTCGGCATCTAAAACATTTCGGGTGCCACAAGCAAATCTCCGAAGACATGCTTCAAAAAGTAACAAAGCTTTGAAGTCCGGTGTGAAAGGTCTATGATGTTGGAAAACTATTTTTCCACTTGAAGTGAAGGGAAAATTAGTGAAGAATTTAAAATTACTTGAAACGTTCGTTTGGACAGACGTGAACTGCTGTTCAAGAATTGGCTTTTGAGATGGCTAAAAGGAATGATTTTGCTCATAGGTTCCATCCACGATGGTTGGAAGGTTTTCAATCGTCTTCAAGTCATAAAGTTTTTTGAAATGTACAGAAATCTGCTGTAATCTGAGAACGTTGGTCCACACCGAATTTGAAATGCTGGAGAATCAAGCATGTCTATTGTACAAAAACATATTTGTTACTGCTTGCAGGAAGTTGGCTTTAACTAGCGCAGAACGTGGAACCAACACTACTGTTGTTTGTTGTGCTAATGTTGTTGATACGTTTGTTCCGATCTTTTTTCCCGCCTGGAGAAGCATGGTTGCGATGTTTAAATTGTTCGCATTGAGTTCACGCTTCTTGCGCAGTGGTTCCTAAACGAACTAAGCGATTCATTTGCTTGGCCGCTAATTTTAAAAATTTGGTCGTATACAGGGTATTACATAATAGTATGTCATAACTTGAGGGGGTAAATCTACGTGCAGTTTTAAGAAAAAAGTTCATATAAACATAGGTCCGCAATAGCTTCGTTACGGAGGTACAGGGTGTTGAAATTTCTGGAAGAAATAGGTTTTTTCACTCTAAACTCCTGCAGTTGGAATTTGGAATGCAAGCTATTTTTTACAGCCTCCATCATTACACGTCCTAAATTTTAACTCGAATCTATAAGGTGTTTTCTTTTCCGGAGACATGTCTTCTTTTGCCCTCTCAAACTTTTTTGCAACGCCACTGATCAGCGTACAATCAATTTTCGTCACCTTCGTTCAATTTAAAAACTTTTTTGGCAGTTGTAATTTTTTCATATCTCCAAAGTATTAAACGATTGTATGCATTCGCTGAATTGAAAGCACTTCTCATTAAAAAATGACTAGAAAGGCTTTAATTTTTTTCATTTATTTATTTATTTTGACAGTTGCTAAAGTTGAACCAGTGTCTGCTCGAACTGTTTATCAAATTAACGATTAGTTTTAAGACTTTTGAAGTAATTGCTGTAAGAAAAAATGGCTAATTTTACTAACGCCGAATTGGCTGATATCCATTACATGTACGGTCTAGCTGACGGAAACACAACATAAGCTAGGTGATTATATCAGGTGCGCTTTCCAAATCGAGTAACACCAGACAGGCGAACATTTTCAAATATCCACAGAAGGTTGAGGGAAACTGGTACTTTTTCTGCAAATAATCATTTAAAAGGTGCAACTCAAACTATAAGAACTCCAGATACTGAGGAAGCAGTTTTGAATTGTATTGATTTGAATCCTCATGTGAGTACAAGAAAAATTGGAAATCATTTGAATATTTCACATGTTCTAGTTTGGAGGATTCTTCACCAATTTTTATTTTATCCGTTTCGTATTCAACGCGTCCAAACTCTACTTCCTCGAGATTTTCCTTCAAGACTGAATTTCTGCCGATGGTTCTTGGATAAAATTAGAGAAAATGCTCATTTTAATAGTGAAATTATGTTCACAGACGAAGAATTTTTTCGAGAACTGCTATCACAAATTTTCACAATAATCATTATTGGGCTGAGGAAAACCCCCATTTGGTTGAAGAATCAAGATCAAGAACAATTCTCACTTAATGTCGGGGTCGAAATAATTGGAAATTATTTGATTTTTTTGCCTAACAGACTCAACGGTCCCGCTTATCGGCAATTTCTTGAGGAGAAGTTACCTTTTAGTGGGAAACATAATGTGGTTCATGCATGACGGGGCACCAGCACATTTTAGTGGAGAAGCTAGGGAATTTTTGAATAATACATTTAACAACCGATGGATAGGTCGGGGTGGGCCAGAACCATGGCCTCCTAGGTCCCCAGACTTGAATATTTTAGACATTTTCTTATGGGGATATCTCAAAAGTTTAGTTTTTACCACTTCAGTGAACTGTAGAAGAATTGAGAAATCGAATAATAACCTCTTTTGACACGATAAGAAATGCCCCAGGAATATTTCAAAGAGCGCGTGATAATATGCGAAGTAGGACAAAGGCTTGTATTCTTGCAGGTGGAGGACACTTCCAGCAATTTATTTAGTTTTTAATTGTTCTTTCTTTTAGTGTGATATTGAATAAGTATAAGTTGAGCCTCAGAAGACGAGCTATCAAAACAAAAGCCAATTTTGGGCATACCTATCGAGTGTTTCTATTATTTTTTTTTATTTAGCGAATAACACACAATTCAAATAATTCAAATTCAATAATTTTTCACTCGAAAACGGTTGGAGATACGAAAAAGTTATCAATGTCAAAACAGTTTCTAAATTGAACGAAGATGACGAAAATTGATTGTACGCTGATCAGTGGCGTACAGCAAAAAAGTTAAAGGACAAAAGGAGACATGGCCAAGGAAAAGAAAACACTTTGTGAATTTCCATAAACGTCCATAAACGTAGAAACTCAACGCACGTTTTCCAAGCCGTTTGAGGAACCCAAAGCTTATAACGCATTTCCAACGGATGCCCAAAGTAATTTTTGTAAGCTTCACTTACGAACTCATTCAAACGTTATTCATTAAACATATACTCTCAGCAAATGAAACAAAAAAGATTTGAATCATGCACATTTACATCAAATTATAGCAAATTAAATCAATATTTTATTAATTAACAGCAAATTATTAGTTTTTAAATAAAAGTTAAAACTCGTGAACAGAGCTGTTAGAAAACAAATGAGGGTAAATTTAGAATCAGTGACGTGAAATTTGTAAACATGAAGTTACATAAGTCATTGTCAAAATATATTATTAACATTTATTGATTAAAATATTACTTGAAGAGAAAAGTTTATTTTCAAAATTGGTCAGGAAGATTTCGCTCTAAAGAGGAAAAAGGAGAAGCTAAATAAATTTTATCATTGAATTTGAATAATTCTGCTCAAAACAAACTTTTACTAACAGCATCGTTTCTAATCTGATTTGAGGGATCAATGTTGTATTTTAAGTATTTACTTATACATAATAGATAATTTTGAATTTTTTTAGTGTAGGTTATTCATAATAGATAATTTTGAATTCTTTATACGTTGTTGATGGGAACGAATTAACAAAGTCTAATGAAAGTAATCTAGCATCAGGGAGAATATTCAGCTTTTTAGCTCTTCTGTTAGTTGTAAAGTTTTTTGACTTAAGATGGTGGATTAGTTAATTAATAGATACATTAGTTTAGTTAAACAGATCAAAATCAGCATAATATGTACGAATTAAAATAATCTATGTTTACTCTTGGTTAATAACAAAGATCGACTTGATGATACAGGTGAAAAAAGCGATGTATATAAATTATATTGTAATGATTGTCCGCTTTTCATATAGATCAAACTGATGGTTTTATCAATATCAGACAACTGGTTCATCAGAGCATTGTATGAATGAAAATCACTTCTTGGATTTCACAAAACCTAAATTTTACATTCAGGTAACAAAAGGAGAGAATAGATTTATCAGAATTCGTACAAATTCCATTAGCTCACAAACATAACCTACCCATATTTAACGACGCTTGATTTCCGTTTTCCCCCCTTCTCTCATCTGTCTCCTAAGTATAAATGACATGGAATATTTTAATTTGCTCCTAGTATACTTCCTTCAATTGTTCAATTACTTGGTGAAAATCCAGAGACTTTGACCGCAGAATGAAAGCGATTTCAATTATTACTGTATGAATTTTCGATTTTTCAGTAAACACATCGTTGATGACAGAATTGAATGGTCATGATTCATATTTTTGAAACAGGAAAAATATAGCTATTATTTAAATTATTTTGATGCAACTCAAATAACTCTAAGCTCTGAACCGCATATACCGGTAGCAACGGACGATTTTGCAGTACCGCAACCGGAGAAGTAGAGCTGACGTACCTCAACGACTATCAAGTAAACCACCCTCTGTTGCGTTGAAATCAACAGTCCATTAGAAAAAAATATATTGGTCGAATATCTGTTGAAAACGCTGTATATGTTGGGAATTCAGACTAAGAAAGGTAGCTTGAATTCATTTGCGGCAATGTGATTGATCTTCAGGAAAAAAGGGGATGAGAAGGCGGTTAAATTTTTTTGAATATATGAATAGCTGCAGTACTAAAATCGAAATTTCCCCACCTTATACAGATTACATCATTAGGCAATGATTATTTTTATAAAAATGATTGTTGAATAATATCTGCTTTAATATCACGCTTTAATCACTGAAATATCTAGACTTGATATATCTGTGAATTTATTATTCATGAAAATATTCCACTCGCATAGGCTTTCACGAAAGGATATTGTGTGTAACATCGATATTCAGTATCAACTACGAAGCAACAAAAATTATAACCATAGTAATATTTAAATAAATAATCATGATAAATGATTTTATGTGCTTTTCAAATGCTACGGAATAATAGTTATTCGATTGCAATCATATCTTTCGTTATATATATTATACTCGACCTCCGTAAATTTTTCATGAGATCAGTCGAGTAGCCAGCGGTCATTCAAACGGTTATTATTGTTTTTCATTCTGGCTGAAATAATCATTAATTTGGAACCATGTTGTTTTTCCCACGCTGACTATGATAGTAATGGAATAGACTTTTCGAAAGTGATATTTAGGAATATTTTCATTCGTTAATAATCATCACCTTCTTAAGAAGGAGAACTCTATTAGTGACATTCATTTGGTTAAGATATTTTTCTTCGAACATTAAGCGTGTAATTACTTGGCCATTTATTGCATCGTAGCGAATCGCTATAGAAAATTCATTGAAAAAAAGGGTTGTATCTTATCAAAGAAGCAAAGGAGTTTAGTATCGATCCTCTACTTAGGCGATAGGGCAAGGGTGGCAAGACGGGGGGCGAGCAAGACGGGGTATCCGTCTTATATCGGAAACCATTTGACCAATCACGACCGTTTCTCAAACCACTTTGGAAAGAAAAGAGAAGATGGTTCGTGAAAGCTCTAAAAAAATGCATCAGCTACAATGGAAATTAAGGTCCACTTAGGCCCTAAACAACCAGTTTTTTTATGATAAAGAGAAAGAATTGTGTAGTTATATATTAGATATAGAGCCGGTTCGGTGGCGTATGGGATATGATGCTCGTCTCCTACGCAGAGTCACCTGGGTTCAATCCCCACAAAGTCGGTGCGATTTTTTTCGGATTCTGGGAATCGCTTGAGTGTCCATCTTTCGGAGGACATATGAAGCTGTCGGTCCTGTCTAACAGAGATGTGTTGGACATTAAAGATCCTTTCCCTCGATACGAGAGGGGTTCGGCAAAATTACCGGGTTAGTGAGGTGACAGAATTCCCCGGCGTGTCGTTAGCCGAAAGGCAGAAACAGAGCACGTTAAAGGAAAAACAAACAAACAATATTAGATATAGAGAGCAGGCTCTACGGGCTAACTACGGCAGATGTTAGAGGCTCAGTCTATAGGCTAGCGATTAAAAATAATAAACCATATCCATTCAATGGTTTGAAAAAAGAAGCTGGTAAAAACAGCCGGGCGTGCTGCAAGATTCAACAAACAGAAGGTTAATAAGTTTTTCACTTTCTTGGGAAATGTTTATGATGAACATCAATTGACACCTAACCGAATCTGTAATGGCGAAGAAACTCGAATTTCGATTGTGCCTAACACAAACTCAAAAGTAGTAGCTAAAAGAGGTCGAAAGCAAGCCATAACTTCCGAAGAAAGAGGGGATGGATCCGCAGCTCATGGTAAATGCTGCACGTGGAGCTTGGGAAGGTTGCAGTGATTCTGGCTAGATGACAGCAGAGTTATTACTGGAATGGTTTAAAAAGTTTATTGAATTTGGTGGAGCCACCGTCAAACGACCTGTTCTGTGACTGTTGGATGGGCATAGCCCTCCACACTCAAAACATTGATCTCAAAAATGAAGCTTGATCCCACGGAGTTTTAATAATGATTTTATTTTTTCATTAAAGTTTACATGAAATGCCAGTCAGAATTACATATAATGTATAAAGATCCTTTCAATGGACACAATGTAAAAAGCCCGATAAGAATATTGAGTAAAGATAAATTAACATGAAAAAAATACATTCACAATATTTGAAACATATAGTAGAGGTGAAAATTGTTTTATGTACAATGACTAGAGTTTAATAGATGAACAAATTTTCAAGAACTCCTCGACAGACATTAGTCGAAAGAAAGCGTTTGATCACTTGCTTAAAGGTCTTCTGGTCGACTCGGCGTACTGTTAGTGATAGTGCGTTATACAGTTTAATGCCTATGAGGTTGAAACTTCTCTAAATACAGGTTAGTTGGTGATGTGGACGTAAAATATCAAATTTTGTGTGGGTGTCATGATTGTGAATTCCATTATGCGACGTGTATGCATCACGATGCTCGTGTATGTAGCATAAAATGCCAGTATATAACAGGATGCTAAGGTAAGTATTCTGTATGATAAAAATGGACTTCTGCAACTTTCATGCCGTGGTATGCCTGCCAGGGCCCTTATGGCCTTCTATTGTTTCAGAAAGATGGTCGATACGTTTTTTGCTGCTCCCCACATCAGGATTTCATTTGTTAAAACGCTATGGAACTCTACATAATATGTGAGTAGAGCCGCTTCATTATTCACGATAAACTTAACCCTTCTTATCGCATATATGGCCGTACATAACTTTTTTCCCATTTCCTCAATATGCTTTGACCATGACAGGAACCAGTCAATGTAAAAACCCAACATTTTTATTTCAATATTATTATTGTTGTCGTATTTCTTAGTCGTCACTATAACTTTTTGAGTTTCCTCTTAGTTTAATTTCAGTTTGTTCACTTCAAACCAGGTTTCTGCTTCTTTTAATGAGGTTCCAGACAAAGTTTCAAGTTGGCCTCTCTGTTTTGCTTTATTTGATATTGTAGAGTCGTCGGCAATTATGTACATTTGACCTGAGTTCACATTTAACGGGAGGTCATTCATATATCATATAAACAGGATCGGTCCAAGAATGGATCTCTGAGGCACTCCTGTCTTGATTCTTCCTGGGAGCTCGAAATTGTTCCACTCTACTGATTGAAATCTGTTGTCTGAGAATGATTCGAGAATCTTGTCGATTTTTTCCAATGAGGTCCACTCATTGTCCTTTAGAGCGAATTTCCATTGTCCTAATATCTTGGTGGAATCTTTCACCCTTCTCGTTACTGGCAGCTCCCAAATTCTCAAGAAAAAATGACAAATGTAAATGGAGGAAATTAATTTTTAATGACATGCGGACACCAAGCTATTTGTAGGCATCTAAAAGTTGATTAACCAGCTGTTGGTTGTTTGCATCCATATTGTTCCTATAATTTTTAAATCTCCACATATATGCCATTTATATTTGTTGTAGTTTATTTTATCCAAAACACTGGGCATATTTTCATAACTTTATTTCATCATCACTGAATGGGCAACTGGTATAGAGGGTTTTAAATTTCCATTATCTAATAACACAGCTTTTAAACTGTATTGAAACGAATCTATGAATAAACACCACTCAGAGAGGTAATGGCAAATATAAAATTGCTGCATTAAACCATCAATATCAGATCACGAACACAACGAACTTTCCATACTGTAGAATGCAGAAAACCGAGCATGTCTCTCTTTGAAATTCTTAATTTTCGTTTCATTAGGTAATAAGTTCGATTCCTTAACACGAAAATCAAGAAGTTGTAACTGTTCTAACTGTTGCTTTGTTAACCCCATATCACGTACCAAATCATTCAATTCGCTTCGATTTATTAAATGTGGCTAACCTAAACTGGAATCTGGAGTAAAAGTGGGGTCGGTGCACTGTTCTTCCGAGGTTCTTGATAATGTATTGTCTCCAGTATCTTCTAAAACAACATTTGCGGATTGAAAGGTACGATCGTCACTGGTAAATCTGCATTATGAGGAACAAGTCGCATGGCAGACCGCAAATGTGGATAGTCCATCTTGTGCTTTTTCTTTTTGAACCCTTCAGTCTTTGTCAGGCAAAAATAGCAATCGTCTAGAAGAATAGTGGATTCTCGCTTTAGTATAGGGACTGCAAATGCATGCCTTTTCTCTTCCCATTCAGCCATTGCACCAATGATATGCTACAACTGACACACCACACATAGGGAACCCACTGTCTTGTCTTGATCTCCAACTGAAACGCAAAAATATAGGAATTAGGCTTTTTTAACATTTTCAACAAATGGCCTGGCTTGTGATTACACCATAAATTCACCACAAATATAACAAAATTTGTCAGGAGAGAATTTGCAACTGTTAAAACACTTTCTTCTCTCCACACAGTAAACCTCTAACTTAAAAACTCAACAGAAAACTTATTTGTAATCTAATTTTATGTATACTATTGTATTTATATATATATATATATATATATATATATATATATATATATATATATATATATATATATATATATATGTAGTTGAGTTTTTTGAAATATTCTCCGCAAAGATTAATCCTCTTACGTATTTCTTCGAACCAATTCTAAAAGTAGGCACTCCAATCGTTTCCTGCTACATTTGAAATGGCGTTTTGGAATGCATCAACAGGTTCTTCTGAAGACTGAAACCTTTGACGAACAGTCCGTTCTCGATTTTGGGAAAAGTAGAAAAATCGTTGGGGTTTAGGTCCGGAGTGTACGCAGGATGATGTAACAATTCGATGTTTCTGGGTTGTATGCGAACTTGCATTGTCTTGGTGTAGTTCGGGGCTGGTTTCTCGAAATTACTAATGACTTGCGGTAAATAAATGGTTGTGTACCATTTGGGAATAACTGTTCTTTGATCTTGTAAAGAAATTGTCGCTAAGTTGCTACATGACATGATTTTGAAACAAACGTAGCGACCATCTTTTAGGAGACTCTTCGGCTCTTCGACTCTTCCACATCTTGTAGCATCCAAACAGAAGATTGCTGCTCGATGAGTAGATCTAAGATTTATCACCACTGACAAAGTAGTAAACGGTTTTGGACTTTCCAAAGTTAAAACGGTCCGGAGATTTTTGAGACCAACTCACCCTTGCAGCTTTCTGTTCTTCGGTTCTTCAATCAAGAGAAAACTATTTTGTGCACACGAAATTTTTGTGTTGAAGTTTCTGAAGTATGCAATAATGCATGATTCTCTTGATATGTTCCATGCCGACTTTCCTAGATAATCTCATCTCTCATTCAGCATCCTCGTTTTCTTGGGTGACCACTGTTTTTGGTGCATCTGGCCTTTGATCGTCGCTAAGCCAAACTCTTTTGCCATACCAAGGGAAAACTGTTGACTGCTAAAATTCCTTAATGCCGAAATCAGAAACCACTTCGCCGATACATTCCCGTTGAGAAAATTGTCTTTGTAAATTATAAAAAATTATTGCTCGAAATGCTCACAGTTTAGTTGTATTTTTCAACTAACTAGTCAACGTTGAAAGTTTCTTGTGGCTGAAACACAACACGCATAGAACTGTAATTTCGAATTTGCATGCAAAAACATTTCCTGGTTTTCCGAGCCACCTTTATAATGATCGTCAACCAGGGCCACATAGTAGTGGTAGAGTCTGGTCGGATGTCATGAATACGAGCAAAATACTGCAGTTTCAGTCTCGTTTGACTTTAAGAAAAATATTCCTAAAGCTTAAACACGTACCACTTTTCAATAGCTCAAAAAGATCCTTTTACATTTGCAGGTAGTAAATGTAGTGAGGGTTACGGTTAGCCGGAATGAATTTTATACCCGAACTGTGTTGTTTACAATAGTATACATAAAAATTAGATTACAAATAAGTTTTCTGTTGAGTTTTTAAGTTAGAGGTTTACTGTGTGGAGAGAAGAAAGTGTTTTAACAGTTGCAAATTCTCTCCTGACAAATTTTGTTATATTTGTGGTGAATTTATGGTGTAATCACAAGCCAGGCCATTTGTTGAAAATGTTAAAAAAGCCTAATTCCTATATTTTTGCGTTTCAGTTGGAGATCAAGACAAGACAGTGGGTTCCCTATGTGTGGTGTGTCAGTTGTAGCATATCATTGGTGCAGTGGCTGAATGGGAAGAGAAAAGGCATGCATTTGCAGTCCCTATACTAAAGCGAGAATCCACTATTCTTCTAGACGATTGCTATTTTTGCCTGACAAAGACTGAAGGGTTCAAAAAGAAAAAGCACAAGATGGACTATCCACATTTGCGGTCTGCCATGCGACTTGTTCCTCATAATGCAGATTTACCAGTGACGATCGTACCTTTCAATCCGCAAATGTTGTTTTAGAAGATACTGGAGACAAAACATTATCAAGAACCTCGGAAGAACAGTGCACCGACCCCACTTTTACTCCAGATTCCAGTTTAGGTTAGCCACATTTAATTAATCGAAGCGAATTGAATGATTTGGTACGTGATATGGGGTTAACAAAGCAACAGTTAGAACAGTTACAACTTCTTGGTTTTCGTGTTAAGGAATCGAACTTATTACCTAATGAAACGAAAATTAAGAATTTCAATGAGAGACATGCTCGGTTTTCTGCATTCTACAGTATGGAAAGTTCGTTGTGTTCGTGATCTGATATTGATGGTTTAATGCAGCAATATATTTTCATGAAATCAGTTTGATTGCATGAACAGATATATGGGCAACTCGTCTGGGTGAATTCCCTATATATATATATATATATATATATATATATATATATATATATATATATATATATATATATATATATATATGGTGGGACAAATATCTTCCGCGATAAACTTCGCGAGGAGCCCTTATTAGGAGGTCATCAGTAATAATAATCCCGCACGTTTTCTACCGTTGATGTGATTCACGGAACGGCGAAAGATGTCTCCCAAATGTTTGGAATTTTTAACGTTTCCACATCTATTTGTTACTGTTCGTATCTTTCTCGAAGTCCGATAGCGGGTTCGCCGTGTCGGTCCATAGAGGGCGACTCTCGTACGTATGTACGAGGTGCGTCCTTTCTGGAATTGATAGGGTACCCCGATGTAGCTTGGTAGGATGCTGAGAAGCGATATGCGACACTGATGAGCTCTTAATAAGGGCGAAACTGCAGTCTGTCGCTTCGTTTCTCGGCATCCTGCTTGGTTGCACTATTGTGGCGCTTGGGGGCTGCGTGCATGGCGGGCAGATTTGGAAACTAGCTCTTGTCAGGAGGGATTATTCATTGATCTTAGGATTTTGAATAATTCGTCTTGTCTCAGATTTACATACATAGACTCCACGCGAAGTTTATCGCGGAAGATATTTTACCATATATATATATATATATATATATATATATATATATATATATATATATATATATATATATATATATATATATATATATATATATATATATATATATATATATATATATATATATATATATATATATATATATGATATAAAAGTCATTTCTATTCTGATCGAAATATTAGTAGCTCTATGGGTAAATATTCAATTGAATATCATAAAATTTTTGATTTAGAATTTGTCACCAAATCCGAAAAATATTGAGGTAATTGAATCAAATTTGGTCGTATAATGTAAATTTCACGAGGAAACAAATGACTTAATCGCGCAATGATAGTTTTGTATCTATACTTTAGTTATTTGCAGTTGAAACATGATGATATCAGGGGGTGATGATATGAGTAAACAAATATAAAGAACAAAGCTGATTACCTGTTCGAAGCGTATTTTGATTACAAAACAAATATGGACAAGTGTGTCAATATTTTGTCGAGGTGCTCGTCCTCATAAGCTCGTTGATTAGAGCGACAAGCTATTTTTCAATAAATTGTGAAAGAATGCCTATTTCAACAAATTTTTCTTTATATGGAGGAATGCTTGAAAATAATACTACAAGTTATCGCCACTGATAATGCTAACCTAGTCCAGAATTACAAACAAAATTTCGGTGTAACTGTGACAAATTTTCTTCATTAATGCAACTAATGGATTGATGTTTATGGATCAGTTCGATTGATTGTACAGAGTTTGTCACTTTCGTAGATTTAGCGAGTGTTCTTGGTTGAGAGTTAGAGTGTTAAGGATTTGCAACACCGTGCTACTTTTTGATGAAACTAAAGAAGCAACTGAGATATTTGCTCTAACTGCCGTAATTTCTTTGGTATGGAAAGATTTTACATCCGAAAAGGTGTGACATTCACTCATTTCACATTTAGTCCATTGAAATGTCAAATTTTCTTTGCGTTTTTTAGAGGACCCAATTTTATTGTTGGTACATGTGGGGGGGTCAATAGAAGCTTATGTTTGTGGGGTTGCAGCCCTTTTCCCCTGGCCGCCATTTTTAAAAAGGGGTGAAAATATATTTTCCGCGATATCTCGGAAACTATATATCTCATCGAAGAAATTTTAGACATTATTTGTAGCCAATCGCTTTATCTACAAATTAGTTTAATAATTTTTAGCCGTTAATGAAAAATTTCAAAAGTAATAAGCAAAAAAGGAAAAATTCTTATCAAATTTTTTTTCTTTAACAATAACTTTTATTTCTTCATTTTATCGAAAAATTATCCCAGGCCAATCTTGTAGATGGTCTTTTGAGAAACATTATCACATTTTTTCTTTAATTTCATTAATTTTTAACGCTGTTACAGCGCTCCAAAGTTGACCGGGCTCGTCAATTCTCAAGAGAATCCGGTCAAAACGAAATGAATCACTTCGTTTGATCATTTTTCTATAATCCCTATATACTAAAAACTTGTTTTTACATCAATACCTACAACTCAACTTATTTATTTATAACTCTTTTACCCGCCACCTATGAGGTACAGTCTTTTGGCGCGTTTTTTTAACGAGGTATCCCCAATAGGCCTACTTCACATAAACCTTGATCATGATGTAATCCTCCACATAATTATATTTTCTCACATAATGATTCCCACCGATCTGGAGAAAACGAAGAGAAAAACTCACCACCCAGTTTTCCAAATTTTTCATCGAGAAATCAACATTCCTGTCAGCTTCATAAACTCTCATACCAACCCAAACTTCTTCAATCGTACTAAAGTCAGGATGATATGGGGAAAGTCTAAGTACATCGTGGCCCTGATCATTCAGGAGTTTGTCAATAGCATACGTTTTATATCTGGGTTTTTGCAATTCATTCAGATTATAAAGTTCTGATTTGAGCATCCCATCTGCGAAGGCAATATTTCAACTTTCATTTCTTCTTTTCGGGAAGCCATGTTCGAGTGTTATCGATCACTAACACACTTTTTGGTGGTGAATTTGGAAAGTTTTTCTATAATTTTTCGTAGTTTGCGAAATTCATATCATCGTGATAATCAATTACAATTGGACTTAATTGCCGGATATGCGAATCCACATTCACTATCGGCGTTAAAAATTATCAGTCTTGATACTCTTGAAACAGGCTGACGTAGACCGTCGTTTGTCTCGTCACTCCAAGCCTTCTTGTGTGTATGGGAGGAATGAATATATATTTCGTCCATATAAATTCTTGGTTTCTTTTCTTGACGGTTCGTTTGATGCTTCTTAAATAATTCGAACGTAGTTGCTGTTTTTCAGGTTTTCCCATTAGCTTTCTATTCGTTTTCGTCTCAATCCAACGGAACCCCATTCCTCTTAAAACTTTTCGAATGCTCTCTCCTGATCCTGCATATTTATTCTCATCGACGAAATTGTGATGGATTCGCTTTTATATGGGTACGATTTTATCGACGACGTAAGAATTGACAACGAACCTTCTGCTTTGTAGGTTTGAAGTTATCGAACCATCTTCGCTGATTTTCTTCTCTTTTTATCGGGAGTTGAAAAACTGTTATTTTGACCATCTTCAATCATCTTCATTCCGCTCGAAATTTTTTGCACAGTTCGCAAACCTCCTCATGCGACAGCTACACTTCCTTGAACCTTTTTCAAAGAAATTACAGATTCATTTTGCATCCCTTCTCGTTTCATGAAATGAATGACATTCGCGATTCTTCCCCTGGCTTACCCACTCAATTTTTTCCCTTTCAAATTAGAAACCTCACCAAAACTTCGAAATATTGAAATGAAGTTTGCAAGATTGAGTCCTGTTCGCTTTGCTCTTCTTAAAGCTTCAAAGGTTCATTGAGAACTGAGCTCATGACCACGTGATCAGCAAATTTACCACGCAACAAGGGAAGTGGCTATTTCACCCACACAGAGGTTCTTGTCAACCTTTACACTAATTTCTTAGAAAAATTTTTGGGTGGACTTTGTTTCATTCTTTCAACTGAGGTCGGTTGATTGAAGTGTACCTACATAATCTCTTTATACAGGGTGTTACCTAATAGTATGTCACAACTTGAGGGGGTAAATCCACGTGCAATTTTAAGAAAAAAAGTTCATATAAACATAGGTCCGCAAAAACTTCGTTACGGAGCTACAGGGTGTTGAAATTTCCGGAAAAAATTTGATTTTTTCAAAACTCCTGCAGTTTTTGAGATATTCAGCCCAAATGTGGAATGCAAGCTATTTTCTACAGCCTCCATCATTACATGTCCCAAATTTCAACTAGAATCTACAAGGTGTTTCTTTTTCCGGAGCCATATCTTCTTTGCCCTTTGAAACTTTTTTGCAATACGCCATTGATCAGCGTACAATCAATCTTCATCTCTTCAATTTAGAAACTTTTTTGACAACTGTTTTCGAGTGAAAAATTATTGAATTTGGATTGTTTGAATGGTATGTTATTCGCTAAATAAAAAAAATAATAGAAATACTCCATAGGTATGCCCAAAATTGGCTTTTATTTTGATAGCTCGTCTTCTGAGACTCAACTTATACTTATTCAATATCAAACTAAAAAAAAAACAATTAAAAACTAAATAAATTGCTGGAAGTTTCCTCCACCTGCAAGAATACAGGCCTCTGTCCTTCTTTGCATATTATCACGCACTCTTTGAAATATTCCTGAGGTATTTCTTATTGTGTCATAAGAGGTTATTATTCGATTTCTCAATTATTCTACAGTGTTTACTGGAGTGGTTTAAACTAAACTATTTAAGTCTGGGTACCTAGGAGGCCATGGTTCTGGCCCACCCCGACATATCCATCAGTTATTGAATGTATTATTCAAGAATTCCCTAGCTTCTCCACTGAAATGTGCTGGTGCCCCGTCATGCATGAACCACATTTTTTTCTCACCAAAAGTGGCATATCCTAGAGAAATAAAGGTAACTCCTCCTCAAGAAATTGCCGATAAGCGGGACCGTTTAGTCTGTTAGGCAAAAAAATTGGCCGAATCAAATAATTTCCAATTATTCCGACCCAGACATTCAGTGATATGCAGAAGCTGAAAAATCCAAGCACGAAAGCAGAAGTAAGAAACTACTTTGCTGATCAAATACAAAAAGAAAATAGCAGTCAAAAGGTGAGTTACGAACTAGAAAAGCTTATCAGCATAGTTAATAGTGCAAGCGACAAGTATTTAAAACCAGATCAAAACATCGAAAGAAAAATGTGGATCACAGAAGAAGTCCAACAAATGATGGAACAAAGAAGACTCGCGAAAGATACACCGCAATACTTCATAATACATAGATAAATACAAAGGAAGATCAGAGAAGCCAAAGAAAGAAAACTCCAAGAAGATTGCCATGAAATAGAAGCTCTACATCTGAAATATGACAGTTTTAACGTCCATAGAAAAGTTAAACAAACGGCTGGCATGTATAGGCCCAAAACAATATGTAAACTGATGGACAATCGAGGGAATACAGTCATAGATACACAAGACAAAATAAAGGTCTGGGAGAAATATATCACAGAACTACTCGAGGACGTAAGACCACAGCAGCCACAGATATTGGATAGATCAGGGCCCTCCATTACCAACGAAGAAGCTTGCTTTCCCCACTATTATTCAATGTGTACTCGGAACACATTTTTAGGAAAGCTCTTGAGGACGTGAACGCCGGAATGAACGTCAACGGTAAAATACTGAACAACATCCGGTACGTGACGATACAGTAATTATGGCAGATGGTGTGAGTGGATTACAACAACTGATGACACGAGGGGTAGAAGTGAGCATTGAGTACAGTCTAGATATTTGTCAACAAGACAAAATACATGGTGATCAGCAAAAATTAAATCCCACACAAACATCTAATACTCAACCAACAACAAATCGAGAGAGTGACAAAATACACATACCTGGGTACTGTACTTAATGACCAATGTGATCATTCGCAGGCGAGAGAAGGCAAGAGCAGTGTTCTTCAAACTGAGCTCAGTGCTTAAGAACCAATCTCTAAACATAACCACAAAAATACGACTTCTCAGGTGCTACCTTTTCTCTGTCTTACTTTACGGCGTGAAATCATAGACCCTAACAGAGGCAACTACCAAAAAAATTGCAGCCTTTGAAATGTGGCTTTATAGTAGGATTCTAAGAATTCCGTGGATAGAACATGTCTCTAACGAAGAAGCCTTTTAAATGATTATTTTCAGTAAAAGTACCAGTTTCTCTCAACCTTCAGCGGATATTTGAAAATGTTCGCCTGTCTGGTGTTACTTTATTTGGAAAGCTCACCTGATATAATCGCCTAGCTTCTGTTGTGTTTTCGTCAGCCAGATCATACATGTAATGGATATCAGCCAATTCGGCGTTAGTGAAATTAGCCATTTTCTCTTACAGCAATAACTTCAAAAGTCTTAAAACTAATCGTTAATTTAATAAACAATTCGTGCAGACACTGGTTCAACTTGAGCAACTGTCGAACTAAATAGATAAATGAACAAAATCAAAGCCTACTAGAAGTGCTTTCAATTCAGCGAATGCATACAATTATTTTATATTTTTTTGCTCGAGAACAGTCGGAGATACAAAAAAATTACAAGTGTCAAAAAAGTTTCTAAATTGAACGAAGATGACGAAAATTGTTTGTACGCTGGTCAGTGGCGTCGTGCAAAAAAGTTTGAAAGGGCAAGACATGGCTCCGAAAAAGAAAACATTTTGTAGATTCTAGTTAAAATATAGGACGTGTATTGATGGAGGTTGTAAAAATTGCTTGCATTCCAAATTTGGGCTGAATATCTCAAAAACTGCAGGAGTTTTGAAGAAAAAACAATTTTTTTTCGGAAATTTCAACACCCTGTAGCTCCGTAAAGAAGGTTTTATGTTTATATGAACTTTTTTTCTTAAAATTGCACGTAGATTTACCCCCTCAAGTTGTGACATACGTTTATGTAACACCCTGTTGAATTTATTATTTATACAATGGGCATACAATAGGAAAAAAAACTTTTAAATAATTCAGACGGCAATTAAATTGTTTATATAAATACCAAACCTATTTTAAACGGAAAGATCAGACAGTATATCGTGATATCCTATACTAATCGGAAGTGACGGTACTATTGTTTTCGGCTAAACATTGCGTTTGGTTACTACACGAGGGGGACTGATTTTATAATAAAAGTGAGAACTACGAAACACATTACGTGTCACAAAATCACCTGTTTTAGTTCGATAATCTCTCACGGTTTACGAGTCTTCACTGGCGTGATGTGAATTATCTCTCCGTTCACAATATTTTCGAAATAATTCTATTTTGAAAGTTAACAGTAATGAAAATTACATTGAGTTATGTTGTTCGAAATCGCAATTGATTGCAAGAATTAAATTCAATGATGTGAATACTATTGCCATTATTTTTCACACCCTAAGGATAACGTGTTGATAAAGCGGTACAGTCGTTTATTCACGAAGGTAATTTCATCTGACCACAATAATTTCATTCACAAAACAATTTTCATGCCACAAAAGATGGTATGATTTCCAACTATGTGCATGCATCACGAAATAACATAATTGGCCCAGAAATTGAATTAATTTTCTGTCAAAGTCCGTTCGTGGTTAATTTGGGAATACCACAATTAGAGGATAATAACTTATTAAGCTTTATTCTTCTTATATCAACAAAATATTTGATGAAATACAAATAAGTATATTACGTCGGGTGTTCCGTGAAAAACGCCCCAAGCTATAGCTCCTACAATTGTTGATCGATTTCAGTGAAACAAAATGAAATTGCATCTCCAATGATATTTTAACAGCATAAAACATTTTTATTTGTTTGTCATTTCCTGAAATACCGGATGTTAACTTTCTTCTTCACTAAAAACCAAGCAGAATAAAAAAGGCTTAAATAATCATCATTGTATTAATTTAATGAGTTGGGTTTTTCAGTGTATGTATGTTATTTTGCAGGGCAAATATTTTGGTTGAAAATTGCGGTAGAGAGGATTTGGTGGATAAAACTGCAGATCAATTATACAAGAACTAAAGAATTTGTGAAAAGCATTTTGAGTACAGGTCTTTTCAGCCAGTCAGTGATAATAGGACTACTTTTCACAACTGCTTTTCCTACAATTTCTTTTCATAAGCCACAAATATTGCCTTATAGCAATACCTTTTATTTTCGTCTGTGCCCAACATAATTGATAACGAGCAATTCATATTCAAGAAACAAAATAACCAAATTGTTCATTGTCTCAAAAATACGTTCAAAATTATTAAAACTATGAATATTATGATATTATGATATAATATGCGTTATGTTTCTGAAATTAAATCCATGAAAATAAATTGTTCATGTTTTAGATCTATGTGGTGAAACTTCTTTTATATTGTGTATGTCAACGAAAACTACTGCAGGTCTAAATTAGCAAAGACCTGGGACGAGAATGAAGTTGAAGAATTTCAAGCAGGGACAGCCTTGGAGGAATTGTTCCAATTATGTGAAAAACTTCTAAACAAGCATCTTGTTGGCATCGTTGAATCCCAAGAGCATTTAGAAAAGAGGAAGAAGACATGCTCTAAATCTATATTTCTGCGGCCAAGAGCATATGTATTGATATACATGATATACTTATTCATGGAGAAACAAGTTTCACATAAATACTTATAGAAAATGTTTTCATAAAATTTCATGCCTTATTTCTATTAGATTATGTTAGATTTCAAAACAGTTCATCAGAATGAGAATGTTTAATGCCTTGAAATATGAAAACAGAGATTTCAAATCTAACGTCAATAAAAAAATAGAAGATTATCAATTTATCACATCTGATTTTTATTGTGTTTGTTCAAGAAATAAATATTTATGAAAACTTTTCTTGTTCAATTCGAATAGTTATCAAAACTCAAAAACAATGAGGGGACCTACAGCAGGACTAAATTCCCAAACACCTGGGACGAGAATGAAGTTGAAGAATTTCAAGAAGAGTCAGCCATGGAGGAATTGATCCAATTATGTGAAAAACTTCTAAACAAGCATCTTGCTCGCATCGTTGAATTCCAATAGCATATAGAAAAAGAGAAAGAAGATTACATGCTCTAAATCTATATTTCTGTGGCTATGAGCATATCTATTGATATACATGATGTAGTTATTCATAGAGAAACAAGTTTCCATAAATACTTCTAGAAAATGTGTTCTATAAAATTTCATGCCTTATTTCTATTAGATTATGTTAGATTTCAAAACAGTTCATCAGAATGAGAATTTTATGCCTTGAAATATGAAAACAGAGATTTTAAATCTAACGTCAATAAAAAATAGAAGATTATCAATTTAATCACAACTGATTCTTATTGTGTTTGTTCACAAAATAAATATTTATAAAAACTTTTCTTGTTCAATTCGAATAGTTATCAAAACTCAAAAACAATGAGGGGATATCATTTTTTACAATCTAACCTGGGCCATGTACCTCAGCTCATTCATTTTATGTATCGTTAGTTTCATGTATAATCCTTTATACAACTTTAATCTAAGAACAAGCGCAACACCAATACCTTATCCGTAATTTTAAACTGGACCATTTGGGAGACAGTTCATCAACTGTCTTACCTGCAGAGTATAAGGGGATATCACATTTCAAAAAATTTCCTTTTATCATAATATATGTTGATTTATTTCAAAAATAATTAAATTAAAACACGTTTCCATTTATTTGCTGCTATTTTTACTTTCTTTCTTATTATGAATATGGTTCACCATTCAGAAAACGGATCTTAACAATTTCGTAAACAACAATAACAATTTTTGCCTGCAGTTTAAGTTAAAACTCCCATTTTTGTTAGTACAGTGTCTGACTTGGTGTATTCAAGGTTCCCCCAAAGTAGTCCACTCTAACAAGGGAGGTAATGATCGAGTTTCACTTTTGTATATTTGAATATTCTGTCATAGAGTGGGCGTTAAAACCCAACTTCTTTGTGTTTGAAAGTTTTATGAAAACTCTTAAATAATGACAGCAACCTAATTTGTTTCCTGGTGTCATTTTGGCATTCAGCGAAATGATGCAATTTCTAACAAAAAAAATTTTTGAAATGAATCCACAACTTGAGATTTACACGGTCATTCATGAAAAGAAAACAAACCCGGACTATTCGAAATATGAGAACACTAGAAAAAATGCAAAGGTGAGGAATGAGTTTTTACTAAATCCTCGTGTAATTGAGTGATGCCCGACAGCGCTCATGACATTAATTTTACTACAGTTGTACCTAAAAGTTATTTTTCACTCAGAAATTAAAAAAAAAAAGAGAGAGACACAAATTCTTCTACACAAAATTTTGTTTGTACGAGAATTGAATGTTGTGGATAATGAAAAACATGCATTCTAATTTCTGATTCAAATAAGACCCACTTCCTGAAACGGAAAAGTAAAACTGAACCATAGGAACTCTCTCTCTCTCTCTTGGTGCCTTCTCAGATTCTGAGGTTGGCTAATAACATGGCATATCTCCATCTATCTCTGGCAGTATGTATTAGTTCTTCTCTATTAAGTCCAGTCCAGTTACGCAGGTTGCTCATCCATGAAATTCTTCTACGTCCTCTAGCCCGTTTGCCCTCTATTTTTCCCTCTATTACAAATTGCAAGATATTGTATTTGTCATGTCTTTCGATGTGTCCAAAGTATGTCAATTTCCGCCTTTTAATTATGTTTTCTATTTCTGGTATTCTATTCAATTTCCTTAAAACCTCTTCGTTGGTTACTCTGTCGGTCCATGGTATTTTTAGTAGGCGACGATATGACCACATTTCAAATGCTCTAAGTCGTTTCATGGTATTTGTTTTGAGTGACCATGACTCACATCCATAGAGCAGTGTAGACCATACGTAACACTTAACAAGACGAACACGCAATGGCAAATTCAAGGAGTTGTTGCAGATCGCTCCCTTCATTTTTATTAAAGCTTGGCGGGCCTGTTCTATTCGAGACTTAACTTCTATGTCTGTATCCACGTGATCATAAGGTGACACAAATCTCACTCACACAGTGTGGTATGCGATGTTGCGCGGCTATATCATTATGTTGAAGACATCTTTTCCAGATCCTAACTTACTTACATGACGTATATTTTACTACACTTTTGTCTGAAAACTCTCGAAAATTCACTGACTACCTTTTTCTCAAAATAACACCTCTCGGTCATCCTGTATAGATCTCGAGAAAAAAAAATTTTAATGAGTAGGTAACTAAACTACAAAAATTTATTATGTAATAAAATAACATTCTGCTAGCGGTAAAAGGTGGTTGTATCAATCGAACCCGCGGTACTGTACTTGTCGAAGAAAAGCCGCGTTTTTTATTCTTGCCGCTTTTCTAGAAGTTTCGGGCGGCACGTTTGACGGGAACATTCGAGACTTTCGTTCACGCTGATATAAATGTTGCACCTGCAGGAATTGAAATAATTCTGAATTGTAACTTGAAGGCAATACTACGACGAAAAAATTTTATTATTAAATAGTACAAAATGAGTGCATCGAAGAAATCTAAAACGTATCATGTTAATAACAAATGGGAGGAAGAATTTTTCTTTTGTATGGTGAAGGATAAGTGCATTTGTCTCATTTTTCGTGCGTCAGTTGCAATACCTAAGCGTGGTAACTTAGAGAGGCATCATAAAACGGTTCATAAAAACTATGAATATGATTTTCCGCCACAGAGTGAATTAAGAAAACGAAAAGTACCTGATTTGATATCTTGTTTGAAAAACGAACAAACCATGTCCACAAGACCAGCCACATAATCAAAGCTGCTATGATTGCTTCATTCAAAATGTCTCAATATTGGCGAAACGCAAGAAACCATTTGAAGATGGACCGATTGCGAGGGAAGCATTTATTGAAGCTGGTGAGACTTCATTTGGAGATTTTATAAATAAAACAAAAATCATGTCTGCTATTAGAGAACTTCAGTTATATCGTCCGAATGTTACAAGGCGTATTGAAGTCATGAGTCAGGACATGGCAGATAAACTAAAATATGATATCATGAAATATGCATACTTTTTTTTACAGTTCGAGGAATCCCCCGATATGACAGACACTGGCCAGCTGTGTATTTTCATTCGGATGGTATTCAATGACATGTTGGCTAAGGAAGAATTTTTAACAATCATTCCTCTGAAGAGGAAGACCCGTGGCAAAGATATATATGACGTTTTCTTCTTTTCTAAAAAACTACAAGCTTCCATAATATGCTTTACAACCGATGAAGGACCAGAAATGATTGAAAACAGAACCGGTTTTGTGGAATTATGTCAAGCTAATGAAGATTTTCCTTCACATTTTTCATTCCATTGCATTATACATCAACAAGTTTTGTGTTCAAAAGCTTTAAACACGAAGGAAATGATGAGCATTGCTAAAAAAATTGTGAATTCCATCCGTGCACGTAGCTTGCAACGGCGGCTCTTTAAGTTACTATTGGAAGTTAAGGAGTCAGCTGAACACAGTGATTTAGTTTTTCACACGGACGTCAGGTGGTTGAGTCGACGAAAATTCTTAGAAAGGTTTCAAGAATTATTGCCCGAAATAACAGCTTTTCTAGACGAAAGAGGTGATGACACTCAGATGTTGAAAAACGAGTAATGGCTGACTGATTTGGCATTCCTGACTGACATCACAATGCACTTAAGCACCATCAACTTGGAGTTTCAATGTGAAGGAACAATCATTATTGAGATGATTAGCGCAGTGACGCATTCGAAAGTAAATTGCAACTTATGATAGATCAACTGAAAATAAAGGATCTGAAACATTTTCCATCTTTGAAAGCAAGGATTCCTCAGTTGAATTATGATACGTATGAGGCTGAATTATCAAATATTTTGGGACAATTCGAAATGCGTTTTTATGATTGCAGTATATTGGCAAATATAGCATCATTTATGAGTTATCCTTTTTCATGTAAAAACATTGAGGAATTAGCTACTGAAATAGCTAGTCAGTTTAATATGAACTCATGTTCTGTTGAAAATGAGTTGGTGTAGATTATATCAGACATAGATCTCAAAGTTACAGCATCTGATACAAATTTCTGGTGTTTTATATCTGAAGATGAATATTCGAATCTAAGGCAAATCGCCCTTTAACTGACTGCAATGTTTGGGTCAACTTACTTGTGCGAGTCTGCATTTTCTGAAATTAAGATAATTGAGTCAAAATATCGCAATCGACTAACTGACGATCATATGTCATCATGCTTGCGATTAGCACTCAATAGTTACGTACCATCTTATGAAAAGTATGCTGAGGACATGTAACTCTTTTGTTTAATAACAACCAACAAACTCGCAATTTTGAATAACTATGAGTTTTTTCATTGATATTATAGAGAAGAACCTAACTAAACCTAACCCAAACCTTGACTAAAATAATGTATATTGAGCGGAAAACTAATATCTATATATGCTACGGTACACCCTACCTAGGTAGGTGGTAGGTAGGGTGTATCGTGTATGTACGACAACCCTGCATCACACATACTTAGTCTAAAAGTATTTTGAGGTAGATGCCTTGTACGAATTTCTATTTTTTAATTGAAAACTGTAAAAGATACAGAGTGAGCAACTGAAAGATAGGGAAGACTATTTCCCTGAGACTATTCAAGTTTCAGTGAGGTAAAATGGCACAGATCCATGCTGATCAATGGCAGACACCATCAAGTACCATCCTCATCTCGAATTTCAACTCCTGGAGCAGGGGTGACAACCCTTGAAAATTTGGAAGATGGTAGATGGGTCGAGTATTAACTCGAAAGGAAGGTATTATCTTTGTCTGCAAATCCGTGAAAGAATTTTCATTTTTGATTGAAAACTGTAGAAGATACAGAGTGAGCCACTGAAAAATAGAGAAGACTATCGCGCCAAGATTATTGGAGTATTAGTGCGAAAAACTGGAATAGATTCATTTAGATCAAAGATGACAGCCCTTTATCTGGAGTGAATCTGTTCCATTTTTTGCACTAATACTTGAATAGCTCAGGGTGATAGACAGTCTCCTCTATTTTTCAGTAGCTCACTCTGTATCTTCTACAGTTTTCAATCAAAAATGGAAATTCGTTCACGGGAATGCAGACAAAGATAATACCTTTCTTCCGAGCTTTCACTCGACCCATCTACCCTCTTCCAAATTTTGAAGGGTGGTCACCCCTGCTCTAGGGATTGAAATTCGAGATGAGGATGGTACTTGATGATGATAACCATTGATCAACATGGATCTGTTCCATTTTACTTCACTGAAACTTGAATAGTCTCAGGGAAATAGTCTTCCCTATCTTTCAGTTGCTCAACCTGTATCTTTTACAGTTTTCAATTAAAAATGGAAATTCGTTCAAGGCGATGTAGACAAAGATACCACCTTTCTTTTGAGTTATCACTCGATCCATCTTCTCTATTCAAAATGTTCAAGGATTGCAACCCCCGCTTAGGGGGTTGATATTTCAGGCAAGTTTTGTACCCCAAAAGATGTCCCCCTTGAAACAAAATTTGACCTGTTTTTGCGTTTTGATCAGAAATGAATATCTTGGTAGATATAGCCTCTGTTTAGTTTTCGTTGAAGCTACCTGTATGTGTATTTCCAAGCATTCGATCAGTTTATTTTTGATGTCTTATTCATTCTCACTTAATGAAATCTAATCGTAATTCTTTGGATTAAATGTTTTCTTGACAGTATTTCAACTTGATGAACATTATCTTTTAAATAGCTCCATAAGAAAAAATCAAGCTGATTCAAATCCGGTTATTCAGGTGGCCAACTCGGTTCACCTCGACCAATCCACCTATTGAGATAAGTGTTATTCAAAAAACTGTTTACATCGTTAGTAAACAGAGGGGGGAGCCCCATCGTGTTGGAAATAGATTAATCGTATTTCAATTCCATTCAGGAAATTTGGTAGCGTATTCTGAAGTAATTCTAGGTAAATGTCTCCATTTAGTCTATCTTCGAAGAAGTGAGGACCAACCAAAAAAACATTCACCATTTCCAACCAAATATTCACCGAAAAACTATGTAGAAAATGGCTTTGGCGTGTTAGACTAGGATTTTCCTGTGGCCATTCATGAGAATTGCACCAATTGAATAAACAGCTTTTCGTGAAAGTGGCCTCATCGCTAAATAATATTCCATACACATGTGGCTGATGTTCAACGCTCCAACGGCAAAAGGTCAGACGGAGGTTGTAGTCATTTTCTTGGAGTTCCTGCATTTTTGATGATGATATAGATGGTATTTCTTATTTTTCAAAAATCGCCAAGTTTGCTTTTTCTAGGTTCATACTCCTTGGAGAAACAGAAAAGTTCGAGAAAGAGCCTTATTGTTCGGATGTCTGCTTAAGGGAAAACGTCTTCGGTATTCTAATCTAGATACATTGCAACTTCCGTTGCATAATCTACAAATGAATACTATATCTGCATATTCTGTCAGCTGGTAAAATAGTTTTTCAGCAAAAAATCGAACGATTAGCAACAATAAACACTTATTACATAAGAACAGGGATTCAAATGATATTAACACTGAGAGAAAATAAAAGAACCAGAATAAATAACTGACATTTCGTATTTATTATGTGACCACTGAATTTGGAAACATTTTTATATTCCAGGGTAAGGAAGTTATTATTTCTTCTTATTATTTATTATTATTTCTTAACATAAAAATAAAGATATAGATTGTTGTGATCTGAAAACGTGATAGTAATTATCATCCATGAAAGCTCGCTGCCATTGAATTCAATGTGAAAAGAAAGGAGTGACCTATTTTTTGAGGAAGGTTTTTACTAGGCCCGCCGCTAGCGGTTTGAACGCCGGTGTGCAATTCCTATCGTGCCGCCCCTATCTAACTACAAAACCTAGGTGTTAATAAAAATGTGAAAAAAATGCTGTACAGTGAAAAACTGTGTTATATTAGGTTATTTTATACAAGATAGATACACTAATACGACATTAAATGAAATAATGAAGGCAAGAAAGGTGCAGTTTATACATATTATGTAGGTAGGTATAGGTATTAAGTTATTTTACAGAAACTGCACCTTTCTTGCCTTCATGTTGGCAAAATCAGCTATAATTTTTTGGTGTCTAGTCTATTTAGATTCTCATGTTCAATTGAAATTATTGCCAAATTACTTAGTCTTAGCTGGTGCATAGTTGATCTCAAATAGTTTTTATTATTTTAACTTTGAAAATGACCTTTCACCAGATGCAACTGAAACCGGCAATGTAAGTAGTATCCTTAGCGCTATTGCTGTATTCGGAAATGTTGACATTAATTCATTAGCAAAATGTATTGCAATAGGGTTTGTGGATCATTAGACTGGTTTTCAGTTAAACGCAACTTTAAAGCATTGATTTCATTAAACATATCTATACCGTCAATATCTGCGTCACTACTTGAACTATCTTTTAGCTTCACATTCAAATCTTTACAATGTTTCATTAAATCATCTTTGGAGTAACTAAACAAGTTATTATTGGTGAAAAAGCCAAAAACGTCGGTAAAAGTTTCCAACTCATCGAATCTACGTTTTAAAGAAGTTAAGGTTTGGTCCAGGATCCTAAAAAAAACATCTGCCTTGTATTTTGTTTCAGGATCTAGTAAGACTTCATCACTCTGTTCATACTGAAATTGAGTTGGTTTTCTTCGTGGACGAACGGTATCTATAGGCGGAAAATCTGCATCTACATTAAGTTCCCGAGCCACAGTGGTAGCTTCTTCTAACACCCTTTCGAAATGCTCATCTGTGCAATATTCGGTGAATTTATGAATCAATTTATTTAACAAATTTATGCAGATTTGAGTATTTATTGTGGGTTTTGCATCATTTTGCTAATAGCATTAATTTCGTTTAAAATATCAAACGAAATTACAACTAAGCAAATAAATCTATTTTTGAATATTCAAAGCAAGCGAATGTGCTTTGTGAGTTGTTGTACAATCCCATTCCGACGAATTGTTATCTGATATTTCAAGTAAAGCGTCAAATATTTTTTCGAGGTGATACCGTAAGTGTTTGACTGCATCGATTCTGCTAGACCATCGCGTGGCACTTAATGCCTTTAGTTTTAAATCAGGTAAATGCTTGCAAATTATGGACCACCTTTTGGTAGAAGACGAAAAGAAAACGTAAATTTCTTGAATTAAGTTGAAAAAGTTGACCGTGTCGTGCGTTATATTTGCCGCATCGTTAACGACCAAATTGAGACTATGCGCCGAGCATGGAACGTAAAATGCACGATTATTCATTTCCAATATTTTTTGTAATCCATTGTGTTTTCCACGCATATTAGAACCATTGTCATAACCTTGGCCACGTAAGTTTTTAATATCAAGGTTTAATTGCGAAAATAAATCTAAAACAAAATTTAATAGTCCTTCACCTGTGGAGCTGGTTATCGGACAGATGCCAATAAAACTTTCGCATATTGTAACATTTTTAGTTTCACTGTTTAAAACAACATACCTTAGTATAACTGTAATTTGTTCTGTGTGACTTACATCTGGTGTGCAATCTAATATGATAGAGAAATATTTTGATTCTCTGACTTTGTTCAGGATATAATTTTTTATGGTCGTGCCGAGTAAATCAATGATTTCATTCTGAATCTGATCTCCTAAATAGTGAGTCATGCGAGTTGAATCGAATTTCGAGGCTTGAATTCTGTGAATATGTTCCCGCATAACTGAATCAAAGGATGCTATCATTTCTATTGCTTTGAGAAAATTACCATTATCATGCTCATATAATATTTTGGACGAGCCCTAAACGCCAGACATTGATGAGATAAAATTTTATAACAGCTATGATCCTTTCCAATACATCACACCATTGTTTTTTTCAGATTCTAATAGTCTCAGTTGCATTTGATTTACAGTAGTTTTATTTTTTAACATATGATTTAGTTGGACCCAACATTTTAAATTTTCGCTATAGGAAATGCTTGTTTCGTGTCGTTTTAAGGTAGATGACAGATGTTGCCAATCGGAAAAACCGCTTGGAGCTGACAGACTACTTACAGTTTTACTGAATATTTTATAACAAAAACAATAGACTGAATCTTTTGACGTAGAGTAAACAAGCCATTCTCTGTTAATTTTTTCTCCATTATGAAGATTTCTAGAGTAATAACTGTTTGCAAATTTTCTTCCATCGATATTAGCAGGAAAATTGTGGTTAAACAGCTGCACGGGACCACGGCTAACCAAAATATTAACAATATCATTAGTCATACAGGCGGGCCACGAACCGGGATCATCACCACAATCTAAACAGCTACTTGATGACGATAAATTGCTTTAGCACTACTTTCTCTTTTTTTAGTTTCACTAGAGTCTCCTTCTGAAGGACTAACATTTTTCTCTTCAAATACCTCCATAACTTCTAGATTTAAAGCTGCGCTTGTTGAAGCTACATCTACGTCAACATTCTCTTGACATTCAGAGTCCCTATTTTCTGGTTTGCTAAAAATTTCTCAAGAGATCCCGCTAGTTTTTTTTCTCTGTATCTTTTTTCGTTTTTGCCGTCGAAATTGAGCTCCTGAATTTTTTTCCTTTTTGCGGTTCCTGGAATTTTTTGAAAAAGTTTAGTATACGGTTGTACAAAAGTAACTTAAATCCCAAAGGGGTCGATCATTCCACTCATTATTGCGAACAACCTTTACTAGGGGTCAACACTGAAATCGCGAAAAAATCAGCTTTTCCATACATTTTGTATGGAATAGTTATTTTTTCGCGATTTCACCGTTGACCCTATAGTAAAAGTTGTTCGTATTTATGTAGAATGACTTCCTTTCAGGATTTAAGTTACTTTGTTACACCCTGTATAGGTATAATTTTAATGTTTTTTTTATAAATCTTCACTCTTAAGTTGTATAACAGAAAAAATACCCTTCAAATCACAATAATAATCACAATACTACTGCGAAAAAAATGTTCATACCTACTACACACAAATGTAGTGGAATAACTAATTTTTTTTTCGCGACTTCAGAGTTGACCCCATAGTAAAAGTTGTTCGTATTGATTAGATGGAATGTCCCCCTTTCGTTACTTAAGTTTCTTTTGTTACACTCTGTATTAATTTTCATACATTTTTTAATAAATCTTTACTTTAAGTGTTTTCAGTAAAATAACCTTTAAATTTTACATGAATACCTGCTGTTTATATGAATGCGCCCATATGCTGATTAATTAAACAAAGACACTTACCATAATTATGATTTTTTGCGCCGACGGATAATATAAATAATTTTCTAAATTATTTTATAGTCACACTTCGCACAAAAATATACAGAATATTATTAATTTTAAGTACCCTCGACCGTTTCCGGATCTCACATTAGGGCTATAACCAAATAATTGAAGTTTGTTGTTCACTCACATCACTTTCGCATTTGTGTTAAATAAATAAAAACAAAGAAATGAGTATACAGTTTTAAGGATTTCCTGATATCTGTGGGATTTCCCTATTTCGCATAGAGCACGATACGGATTAACTTTGTTCTCATGAATATCAATAGATGGCGCTATGTAATGCTACGATATAAAAGAAATATTTGGGCGCCGTTCATCATATTATTTTTATAAGGATAATCTTTTTCGTATTGTGAGGTGACAATGTCTAAATTTTAGTCGATGATTGTCTGATTTGCCGCCCCTCTGAATGCGCCGCTCGCGTGCATTGCACGCCTTGCACGCCTTGCACGCCTTGCACGCCTTGCACGCCTTGCACGCCCGCTTACGGCGGGCCTGGTTTTTACGGAATATATGGCATACCAAGTTATACTCAGCACGTACGTCCGCACCGAAGTCAACTTATTTTCTACATTTGGCAACTTTATTCGTCAAATATTTAATGATCGGTGAGAGATATCGATTTATGTTTCATGATCATGAAGTATTGAAGTATCCAAATTGTCATTTCACAAGTCGTTATAATGGCGTCGAGAAGATTTTCTGAATGCGTTCGAAGTCATATGATTACCAATATTAAATGTAACACCCTGTAGATTTTATTGACGTTTTCAACTAAAATCTAACATATTTCATCAACTGTAATCATATCAATTTTTCTTACATCAATTCAGACGTTAATCGCCTAGTATTCAGAATTGTCTCTGAGAATTGGACTGAAAACGAACATTATTCCAATATGAATATTTTTTTAATAAAATACCTTAGGTGTGATAAAAATGTTTTGGTGGCATATTGAAAGAGCTACCTTCTCTTGTTCCGAAGGTGTATTCAGAATTTTGCTAAAGTGATTTACAGGGTGTTGTTCTATCATCTATTCATAAAATTGGATTTCTAGAGTCCCGCACTGTACGAGAGAACAATTTTTTTCTGCCAATAGTTGGTCTACTAGATGACTGACAATCTTGAAATTTTCATTCAAATCGGACAAGCTATTTCAGAATTACGATTTTTGGAAAATTTAGCCAGTTCACACGAATCAGCCTGTATATGTGAAATGGAGTAGCGTAAGTCAAAAAGAAGTATCGTTCCGACACACCAGGAATGTTGCCTACCACCACCGAGAATATCTCCCTCTCCTCCTGAATCACCCTGTATATACACATTTATTGCAACGATAATTTTCGATGTTCGTATATTCAAAACATGTGCATAAAGTCACATCACCAGCGGCAGGTAGGTAGGGTGGCTTATAATTGAGGATCAACCCTTGAATCATCGGGATGGTGTGCTTTAGTGCTAAAGGGCAAGGGATGGTCACACGCTAATGGCGCATTATATTCATGATTCCATAATATGCTACAATCGAATAAATTTTTGATGAATCTTCTTGAATATCTATACAGTATTGAAAAAATTATAGGCTTAATTTAATAATTAGGTAGTCTACACTCTTTATGAAAAGCGATAGAATGAATCGATTTGTCTGTTCATTTTTTCACCTTGCGATAAAATTTATTTCATGTTTCGCTAGCACCTGTCAAAATGTCGCTTTCGACATTTTTTCAATGCTTGTTATACATCATTGGAGATGTGTTTTACTCTATATGGTTCAAAGTTTTTGTGCGACTCAGTTGTAACTTCACAAAATTGCGACTTTTCAATTGTGAAATTTCCCCCAAATGTGATCCTAGTAAAGAAATCACTCTTCCTTGTTCTGCCAGAAAGAAATGAATACGGTGTGAATATGGACAATGAATATTAGGAGTATGGACAAGAATAAAAAAAAAGAATACTACAAAGAACGATCAATAATGAAATACGATGTATTGATGATAATTGAGCAGACAAATATCAAGCTTATAGTAGTATGTTCGAAATGATGGCCGTTTACAACTTGACAAAGGCCAAGTCTAGAAACATGAACAATCCAGATCGTTTTTGGTGAAATATTTTGCATTTCTGTTCTTGCGCGGCATTTCCAGTATTCTATATTTCTTCATACACTAGAAAACACTTTTATGGTTTCAATAACCTGACAGAGTCCAGAGGGATCATGTCAAGTGTCCTGGCTGGTTATTCAATGGCTCTCTGTCGGCAAAACAATCTTCTTGCAATCATCAAATCGACATATTCTTTAGCATTTCTTTGGTGTCTTGAAACCAAATTCTCAGACATATCGGGATTATTTTGATCAGGATAAAGAGCCACGTGACATGTGTGTGCATACTTCTCTTGATTTTAGTTTTGTGTTCTTTTCTGAGTCGGTCCTTGTTAAGTCAACATTTCGGGTTTTTACTATTCGTCAGAGAAGAATTCTATTGTTAATCAGAAAGATTTAAGTTCAGTTTTTGAAGGAACCTGATTTTTGAAGTTTGTTTCTGGAAAATCCTAGTTCCTGCTATATAGTAAATTCACATCTACCTCTTGGAGAGGTCTTAAGTATAGTACAGAGAGAGATCTTCACCGTTGGCTAAATGTTGGAGAAGTATTTGTTCCTCTGAAGAACCCAATATAGGCACTAAGACTTGCGTCACATGGACTCCTGTCTCTACATATGTTCGTCATATTTACTTTGCATCTGGTTCTGAATCAGAATTTCTCGGTCTGATAGTACCTGTAGTGAAATCTTAATCAATTTATATGGTTCTTTGACTCATCTAGGACATGCAGATAGAGTATTAGGACTACTAGATCAATGTCAAGATTTTAAATTTGATTTTATTTGTAAAAAATACATAATTTAATATACTGATTTTGTCTTGACTGAATTTGAGTTTCTTTAAGTATTCGTCTAAAAGTTAGGGATTATTTGCAAAAAGTTTCATAGCATTTGGTTTGCTAGATTATTTTTCTAATGATTGAATCACCGACCATCTCTTCTGACCTGAAATGAATAGAAATCGAACTTTGGTTAGTCCAGAGGAAAACAATAGTGTAACATTAATTACAGTATAGAACGTCAAATGCATGTGATCGGTGAATCGCTGGATGTACGACCTATCCAACATTCTGAACATAAAACATAAGATGTAGTTTTATAAAGAAAAAATTCTGAAAAGGAAAGAGTTCTTTCTTATTGGATTTCTTATGTTCTTCGAGATCCAAACCATTCGTGAAATTGAGGAAAAACCTTAAAACTGTCAAGGAAAAACGATAGACTAGTTGATAGAGAAAATGCAACAATTTATGTATAGATAGTGTAACTACCCATCGATTTCAAGCAGGCTAATTGAAATGGAAACAGAAGTATCTAAAACTAGAGCTTTCAGTAAAAATAGATGTAAACCTTATGAAATGAGAATATACCAGATTTGGTAGCCAAGAGTCAACACGATTTTTGCAAATTGATTCTGCAGAAATCTGAAGTAAATCCGCAGTTTTTCCGAGAAATAATTTCATATTAGTCGTATGGAATATTCAATCGTCAAAATGAGCATCGCCATATTAATATTCAACGTCAAAACCGATATGGATTCAATGTATGACGTGCATTGAAAGTTAATCTCGTATTATCTTACAAGGGTGGCCTGAAAATATTCGGATCTAACAAACATTGTTCCTGAATATACTTACAATAGAGAATTAAAAGATATCTCTAAAGTTTTAATATTCGACCCACTTTCCCCATAATTAATTACGACTTAGGCGCTGATGAAGTTAGGGAGTTGATTTTACATGCTCCGAACCAACTCAAAAATCGGTCCTGATCCCATCAGAAATTACGTATCTAAACTTTGTCCGCTACAACCGGTCTTTCTTGACATACAGGGGGTAGCAAATTTTCGTTGGAATACAAATTTTCGTTGTGTTTTAACTTTTTGTGTGATATTAAATGTTCATGAGGGTATTTTTTTGAATAGACAATTGAATGACTTTCCCCAATATATGTCATGGGACCCACTTTCCCTATAATAAATTTCGACATTGCACATTGAAGACTTTATTCAAGTAGCAATATTCACGTTTCCGTAGAATGCGAAATACCTCTCCTAAGAGGAGTTAGTCTTCCGATCCGTTCATCATGAGCATCCCAATATGCGATATACAGTTACAGATGCCGACGTTTTTGTGCTCCAGCTATATGAAATGTGAATAGAGAAGAATGATCGCCCCTCTTCCCCGTTCCCTTTTTACGTGAGGAATTAATAGATGCAAACAGATTCAAGCAAAGTTTCGTTTTCGAGTTATTTTGAAATTTCAAAAATTAAGTTTTCAAATGTTAATATCTCGGTTCTTCTTGAAGTTAAGTTAAAACGGTCTTGACATTTTGCAGGGACTTTTTTACGTAGAATCGATTTTATGTCGTTCTTGAGTTATTATGAAAACTTGATTTTTTACAAATATGAAGTTAACTTTAATTTCGTTGAGTAGAATTTTTTTCTTTTAAAAATATAACACGTGTTTTCATGAAAAATCGAAAATTGTATAACTTTTGCCTAATTTTGTCGAGTAAATCTATGTTCAATCAATTTATACGGAACTATGTAAGTAGCTTAGTATGTTCTGTGTCTCATTATGACGGTTCTAAAATTAATATTCTACATCAGAGGTGCTCAAACGGTCGATCGCGAGTGCTTTTTGACTAGATCTCGAGAAGAAAAAATTTTTTAATAAGTAGGTAACTAAACTACCATTTCATCTCATACTTGATTGAAACCTCTAAGGCAGGGGTGCTTAAACGGTCGATCGCGCTCGACCAGTCGATCGAGAGTGCTTTTTGAGTAGATCTCGGGAAGAAATAAAATTTAATAAGTAGCTAACTAAACTAAAGAAATCTATTACGTAATAAAATAACACTCTGATAGCGGTAAAAGGCGGCTTTATCAAAGGAACGTGCGGTACTTGTCAAAGAAAAGCCGCGTTTTTTATTCTTGCCGCTTTTCTAGAAATTTCGGGCGGAACATTCGAGACTTTCGTTCACGCCAATATAAATGTTGCGCGAGCAGGAATTGGAGTCATTATGAATTGTAACTTGAAGGCAATACTACGTCAATACCCAGCTTATTATTAAATAGTACAAAATGAGTGCAGCGAAGGAATCTAAAACGTATCATTTTAATAAAGATTGGGAGAAAGAATTTTTCTTTTGTATGGTGAAAGATAAGTGCATTTGTCTTATTTGTCGTGCGTCAGTTGCAATACCTAAGCGTATTAACTTAAAGAGGCATCATGAAACCGTTCATAAAAACTATGAAAAAGGATTTTCCGCCACATCGTAAATCAAGAAAACGAAAAGTACGTGATTTGATATCTTGTTTAAAAAAGAACAAACTATGTTCACAATACCAGCCAAACAATCAATAGCTGCTAAAATTGCGTCATTCAAAATATTTCATATATTGGCGAAACACAAGAAACCATTCGAAGATGGATCGGTTGTGAGGGAAGCATTTATTGAAGCGGGTGAGACTTCATTTGGAGATTTTAAGAATGAAACAGAAATCATGTCTGCTATTAGAGAGATTAGAGTTATCTCGTCCGACTGTCACAGAGCGTATTGAAGTCATGAGGCAGGACATGGCAGATAAACTAAAACATGATATCATGAAATATACATACTTTTCTTTACAGTTCGACGAATCCACCGATATGACAGACACTGCCCAGCTGTGTATTTTTATTCGGATGATATTCAAGGAAACGTTGGCTAAAGAAGAATTTTTAACAATCATTCCTCTGAAGGGGAGGACCCGTAGCGAAGATATATATATGACGTTTTCTTCAATTTTGTACAAAACTACAAGCGACCAATATATAAATTAGTGTGCATTACAATCGATGGAGCACCAGCAATGACTGGAAACAAAAACGGTTTTGTGGCATTGCGTCGAGCTAATGAAGATTTCTCTTCATTTTTTTTTCATTCCATTGCATTATACATCAACAGGTTTCGTGTTCAAAAGTTTTAAACACGGAGGAAATTATGGGCATTACAACGAAAATTATGAAGTCCATCCGTGCAGGTAGCTTGCAACGGCGGCACTTTAAGTTGCAGTTGGAAGATAGGGAGTCAGCTGAACACACTAATTTAGTTCTTCACACGGACGTCAGGTGGTTGAGTAGCGGAAAATTCCTAGAAAGTTTTAAAGAATTATTGCCCGAAATGCAGCTTTTCTAGACGATAGAGGTAATGACACTCATCTGTTGAAAAACTAAAAATGGCTGACTGATTTGGCATTTTTGACTGACATCACAATACACTTGAACACCATTAACTTGGAGCTTCAAGGTAAAGGAAAAACTATTATTGAGATGATTAGCGCAGTAAATGCATTCAAAAGTGAATTGCAACTTATGATTGATAGATCAACTGAAAAGAAATGATCTGAAACATTTTCCGTCTCTGAAAACAAGGATTCCTCAGTAGAATTATGATACGTACGAGGCTGAATTATCAAATATTTTGGGACAATTCGAAATGCGTTTTTATGATTGCAGTAAATTGGCAAATATAGCATCATTTATGAGTTATCCTTTTTCATGTAAAAACATTGAGGAATTAGCTACTGAAATAGCAAGTCAGTTTAATATGTACTCATGTTCTGTTGAAAATGAGTTGTTGCAGATTATATCAGATATACATCTCAAAGCTACAGCATCTGATACAAATTTCTGGTGTTTTATATCTGAAGATAAATATCCGAATCTAAGGCAAATCGCCCTTCAACTGACGGCAATGTTTGGGTCAACTTACTTGTGCGAGTCTGCATTTTCTGAAATTAAGATAATTAAGTCAAAATATCGCAATCGACGAACTGACGATCATATGTCATCATGCTTGCGATTAGCACTCTGTGGTTACTAACCATCTTATGAAGTATGCCGTGGACATGTTACTCTTTTGTTTTGTAACAACCAATAAACTCGCAATTTTGAATAATTTTGAGTTTTTTCATTGATATTATAGAGAAGAACCTAACCCAAACCTTGACTAAAATAATGTATATTGTGCGGAAAGTTAATATCTATATATCGTGTATCGTGTATGTACGACAACCCTGCATCACATATATTTGCAGCCTCTCGGAGTCGATCATAAGTAGTCTAAAAATATTGAGGTAGATATTCAGCAGTTCGAGTTTGTGGTAGGGGGTTCATTTTACATGCTCCGAACCAACTCAGAAATTGGTCCCCCTCCGATCGAAAGTTGGCGTGTCTCAGCTTTTTCCGTCAAAATAGTCCATCTTGAGATAGTGGGGGTGGCAAATTTTCGTTGGAATACACAATATTATTCTATGGAAGCCGGCAGCTTCTTCTGATATGGTGCAAACCACATTGCCTCTATAATAATGTTGTCGCTATTGAAGTATTTTTTTTTATTTTAAGCTAAAAAGACTGAATCGCTGAATGTACTTCGTTTGATGTTTGTAACAAGTATATTAAAGTTCCATTCAGATGAGGCTCTTGGAAATAAATTGCATAGATAGTTGCCACGCTTCATACTTTTCTCAATAGATATTATAAAATGGAAAAAAATCA
This sequence comes from Cryptolaemus montrouzieri, assembly GCA_013387265.2. Classification (NCBI taxonomy): domain Eukaryota; kingdom Metazoa; phylum Arthropoda; class Insecta; order Coleoptera; family Coccinellidae; genus Cryptolaemus; species Cryptolaemus montrouzieri. The sequence goes on from JABFTP020000103.1 coordinate 38,792,550, forward strand.
ACCACAAATTCCAAATCGACAGCATAAAACGAACCTCATTAACAGTACAATAATGCCCACATTTCTTATGATGTGATAAGGTGGAGTTACATGAACACATTGGCTTCTTGGTAACATTATTGCATTATTTTCCTATCTTTCTGGCCAATGATGATATCACAATCCTTGCGCATTTTGAGCTAGGCGGGTCAACAGTGTTACTCACGCCTACACCCCCGTATTAATTCATAGCAACCCCTGGTTACGACATTATATTCTATTACACTTGTCCGTAATAATTTTTGTTGCACCTCAATATTTCAGTATTTACTTTGATTCTTTATGAGAGTGAATGTTGTTTTGTTTCACCGGATATGGATTCGAACCCGTCGCAATATCATTTCAGTGAAGGGAGCGGAAGTTCTATCCTACCTGTTTCTGCTTTTTCAGCTTATAACTTGTTGAAGAATTGCAATTATCTACTTAACAAACCACCAGGTACGAGGTGTTTTCAAAAATTGTATGTTTGCGTTGATATAAGAGACATTTTCATGGCTATTGGGGTTTATCGATAATAGCAGACATTTATTACGTTAAATGTTTATATTCATGTGTGCATGTTTTACTTTCGTTCGTCTTTTCGAGAGCGAATGCTTGAATAATCAATAAATAAAAAGACAAAAACGATGCCCCTTATTTGTTTGAAATAAAATCGAGATTAGAATATTCTGTTGATATAGGAAACAATATAATAAAAAAAAAATTTCTCATGTAGCAAATCAGTAGGGTGTCCATTTTTTTGCTGGAGTTTATTTCAATATAAAAGGATTGTAATCAAACGACATGTTCAAATACTCATCGTTTTCCAGAGACAGTAATTCCAAAACCATGAAGTTATATGATAGTTTGAGATGATTATACAGGATGTTTCAGCTTTGTAGTCATTAATTTCTACATTAGATTCCTCATCAAAGAACACGAATAAACTGCTCATAAACATATACCAAAGTCCTCCGTTCTTGACAAACATGGTGTTGAAGTTTAGATTTTTTTCTGGTTATCAGATTTGCTTCCCATTTGCAGAAAAGGATTTTCTCTAAATGATGTGAAAACTGATTCAAAATGCTATTTCCCAGTTTTTGTGAATAATTATGAAAGCAATTTCGCTCGCACCTTTGAACTACGGATAATCCCTCATTTCAGTTGATTCAAGAAAGGCGTACCCCCTCATGTAAATCAATGTTTTACTCAAAAACGGTTGCGATTTCGAAAGGATTTCAAAAGACAATAAAAAATTGAAATTGGAAGATCCTTTCAGTAAATATTTTTGGAAAGATCTATAGAGCACTACACTATGATTTTAGATGGGGTCAAAAGCAGCATATTTTCAAAACTACTTGACACCTATAATGAATTGGCGGGAAAAAGCATTCCTTTTCAGCAAATTGAAGCTAGATCCCTTGAGAGTGAAACGTGAGAAGAACATCCTGTATCTCGGAAACATGGGTAATTTTGTCGTGTTTTTTGACGAGGAATCTCCTGTAGAAATTGATGACTGCATATACCTGAAACATCCTGTATCTTCCTCATTCAACCAAAGTATTCAGTTCCAAATTTAACAGAGATAAAAGATTAAATGTACAGGCTATCTGAACTGCTCGATTATGCCGGTATTACAGGAGATAGCGGAAAGCTTACTAGTCGTGGGCTCGATTTTCGAGAAACGCAAATTTTTCAAAATAGTAGAGAGTTCTATATGCCCTTTTAAGACGAATAGAATGCTTTTGAGGGAAAAAATTCTACTCAAAAAATTCTCGAGGTATGACGTACAACTTTCTCATTTTAAATAGGAACTAGAGAATTTCATTTTCAAGAGAAAAGAGAAGATTACAGCTTTCCTTAAATATAGCGGGTGTCCACGCGAGATGGGACATTAAAAGTTTATTGAGGAAATAATGACCGATAAGAGAGTTTTTTGTTGTCTTAAATGTTATACTGGAAGTTGACGCAGTCTTTGTTATTTCTGATGGCCTAATTTATTTTTCTTTTTTTTTATTGTAAAAATTAATTTCTGAACAATTTTTCCCCATATTATTGCCACCTGAAATCAACCAAAACATAGAAATTTTTCAATCGGATTTTTGCGATTTTTTGTTGTCTCCTAGAAGGCATCATAAAAAATACCAAAGATCATTCAATATCGATTATTTCTAGCTCGTTATAAGTGAAGAGATTTATTTGGCAGAATTCAATGCATTTATGCATTTATAGGCTTCACGTTATACAGGGTGTTTCCAAAAATTGTGGCAAATCGTAGTACATTCAAAGTACAAAAGTCCGTTTGAAATTGGACTACCTATTTTTTCATACTCCATTTAACTCGTAATTTTAATAGGCACCGATCTGTTATAGGTTTCCCTTTACCTAAATTGCATCGTTTCCAAGTTATTCGCGATTTTATCCCAAAAATTACGATTTTTCGCGCGAAGACCCTGAAATTTGTAGATTATATTACCGGAAATCTTCAAAATAATGCATTTCGATCTTTCAATACAAGACCCATCTAAAAATCTTCATCAAAGTAATTTTGGTTAGAATTCCGAGAGAAAAAAGGGAAATCAATTACTATTGAAGTGGATTGAATCTGACTTCTCGTTTTTCTTCTTTTCTAGTAGGTATTTTCGATTACATCAGTTACTTATCAGGAAAGTCATCTTCGAATTACCAGAAATACCTCACTGAATGAAGCATGTCGATTTTTCTCATGGTTAGATGTAGGTACTTTTCAAAATATTGCCAACCGAAAAAGCCATGGACGTATTCCTTCAATCATGCTGAAAAATATCAGAGTGAAATAATATTTGAAATATTCTATTTCAGGACAATTTGTGGATTTCCAAACGTCTAGATCTAAAATCATTCCTTTTTCCTGACAAGTACTGATGTAATCGAAAATACCTACTAGAAAAGAAGAATTTATTTTTTATCAAAATCCCTTTTACCATCTGTGATGGTGTAGGGTCTACAATATATTAACATTTCATGAAAATTCGATATATCAACAATATTGTTCACATATGAAATTTCTCCATTCAAACTTCTGTCTTGCGATTGTTTTAGCATCTGTCCAATTTTGTCCTGTTGTCCCAATATTTCCGCTATTACTCCATCCCATGTTTTTCGCGGTCTCTTTTCATTTTTCCGTTAGTCTTTGTCTCCCATATACGTTTGACTTGCCGTGTATTATCCATTCTCTGAAGATGTCCCCACCAGCTGAGCTGCCTTTTCCCTATAAATTTCGAAGTTGATTCAATTCCTAATTCCTTTCGTATGTCAATGTTATTTAGCTTATCTCTCTTTATGACTCCCCTTACCCTCATTAGATATTTCATTTCGACAGCTTGAATTTTACTTTGTTGGTTTTTATCTAGAACCCATGACTGACATCCAAATGTCAGTATTGGCCTATAGATAGATGTGAATACTTTCAATTTTGTGGCTCTTGACACTTCTTTCTTATTTATGAAATTATTGCTGATAGCATAATATGCCTTCTAGGTCTTTTCGATCCTATCATTGAATGAATCAGGAAAGCATCTTGCTTTCCTGATTCTTCGAGTTCAACTCCTAAGTAATTATATTTTTCCACTTGTTTTATTTTTGTCCCGTCTATCTGTATATTTATGTCTTCCTTTTCTGTTCCAATCACCATTACCTTAGTTTTTTCTTTGTTCATTTTCATACCACTCTTCTCTAATTCTCTATTCCATATATTCAAGTTATTCTGAAGATCTTTTTCATTGCTGGCCATGATCATTATATCATCCGCGTATGCACCTTCTGATAGTTCTACTTGCTGTAAGTTTCTAATTTCATCCATAAAGATTATAAACAACAGAGGACTAAGCCCACCCCCACGTCTAAGTCCCTCCGTTGTCTTGAAATACTCCGATCTTCTGTTTCCGCTTATAATGCAATTTCTATTACTTTCATGTATATTTATTATCTGTCTTATAATTTCTGCTTTGATTCCTCTTCTACGTAGTATTTCCCATAATCTTCGTCTAGGCACCCTATGAAAAGCTTTTTCAAAGTCCATGAACACTAGGTATATTTTCTTCTTCATCCTGTTAGATTTGTCCATCAATACCTTTATGCTGAATATATGATCTTGAAGACTTTTTCCTTTTCGAAATCCACTTTGTATCTCTCCCAATGTGCTTTCAATAATTGGCCTCACCTTCATATCAATTATTTGTTCATATATTCTCATAGCCGTGCATAATAACGTGATTCCTCTGTAGTTGCTACATTCATTTCACCTGATTTGTAAATTGGGATTATCATTGAAATCTGCTAGTCTTCCGGGATTTATTCTTCTTGCCATACCATATTATATATTTTCGAAAGCACAATGTCCCATATTCTTGATCATTTCGGTCGTAATCTTGTCATAGCCTGGGGCTTTTCTATTTTTCGAGCGTTTTATAGCTTCATGTTATTCCTGTTTTGTTATCTTTTCTTGGTCTCTATCTTCTTCTATGCAAACTTCACTACCATCCAATCCGTTTCCTACTCTCCCAAGTAGCTCTAGAAAATATTGCTTCCATCTTTCCATTATTTTCCTGTCATCTATGAGTATTTCTCCATTTTTGTCCTTGGTGTTATAAATGTCAGAGTTCTTTTTTCTTCTACATGATTTAACTATTTTATAGAATAGCTTTTGGTTTGCTTTGCTCTCGGCTTCTATTTTTTTCCCGAATTCTACCCATTTTCTTCTTCCAGATGCCAAGACTAGATCTTTCACTCGTTTTCTTGCTTGCTTGTTTGTATAACTCATATTTCTCTATAGTTTTACAGTTGAGATAATTTGCCCATGCTCTCTTCTTAATTCTCACTTTCTCTCTAATTGCATCTGTCCACCATGCCGTTTGTTTTTCGTTATTCCTCTTTATGCTGCTTCCACATACTTCTTTAGCAGAATCGAAAAGAGTGCTTTTGAATTATATCCATAAGTCTTCTGTGCTCATATTTTCTGTTGCATCTTCTATACTCTTTACTTGAACCGAGCTAGAAATAATCGATATTGAGTGATCTTTGGTATTTTTTATGATGCCTTCTAAGAGACAACAAAAAAATCGCAAAAATCCGATTGAAATATTCATATCTCTCTTTCGGTTGATTTCAGGTGGCAATGATATGTGAAAAAATTGTTCAGTTATTCAATTTTCTACAATAAAAAAATAGAAACATAAAATAGGCCATTTGAAATAACAAAGACGGTGCCAACTTCCGGTATAACCGGAACTGTAACAGCATCGAAGATATTTTCGATATTTTATTTATTTTTTCGAACTTAGTTTGAATAATATTCAAGATAACAAAAATTATCTAATCGTTCATTCCTTCCTCCATATACTTTTGATGTCCCATTTCACGTGGACACCCGTTTTACTGCTTATATTAATGCCCATTTTCAGTATTTCAAATTTCTTCTTTGGTAGGCAACTAATCATTAACACATATTTTTTCGCATATATGCGAACATATGACAACAAAATTCGATATGTTTTCTTGGTGCAAATTGTGTTGTAAGAAACCACCGTATTGATAGCATCAGTAAATGATCAATTTTGTGGGTAACGTATGTACTTTTTAAAAATTTTAATTTTCGGTAATAATGCAGCCCTAATTACCAAATTCGACCTTGGCAGAATGTGCTGAAGCAGTGGTGTTAGATGTTCTAGGTTGGGCTTACCCAAAAATAGGCCAAAGGCTTGAGGTGCCCCATTTAACTGTTTCCAACATGATCCTCAAGTACTAGGAGACTGGCAGATATGAAAGGAGACCTGAGCAAGGACGACCTTGAGCAATAACGGTCATCTATGGCTGCTTAATTGAAAGGGCAATCAATCAGTTAAAATTTTCAATTGTATTACTCACGGAATCATGTTCTAAAAGTCGAAAACGCGTCTATTTTTCAAGCAATCTGATTTTATTTAAAGTAACACAGAAATATGAAACATGGTCTTAGTTCGTTTAATTTGTGAGTGAGATTGAGGCACACAACTAATTTCACATAAAAAGCTTAATATGTATGAATTGATTTATTCAGACTGTTATTCCATATTTTAGCTAACCTTAATTCATGAATGATTTCATATCATTATCATGTTATTGCTAATGTTTATTATTTTCCAAGAAATATCAAATGCTTTGATAACAATTGTTATTACATCAAAGTGATCCTTCAGGGTTTTTACGAAAAAAATTGGTCCGCTCAGATTTTCTATGCTTTCCTTTCCTCTTTATTTCTCAAATGGATTTTTTCAATAAGTTAAATAACGATGGATGCACATTATCGTCCAGCAACCACCAAATTCTCTCTTCCTTCATATTGAAAAAATAGTTAGAATGTTATAGAGAAAACTTTTGTCTTTTTGATCTAGCTTGCTATGGGGGATGCTGAATTCTGATTTAGTCGTCATCCAAATTGTACAGAACAAACCGTTTATTTTTATTTTTCGAACGAATGTCAAAATTTTTTCGCAAATTTTTTCTTTAAATTAAACAAGTTCCACGAAGAAATGTTATATGGGCGATGTCAACCCAAATTATTGGGTCCATAATGATTCTAAGACATTTATAGATCATAATCGGCATCACTTGGAAGACTTAACCTGGCCATCGGGACTCTCTCGGTCAAGCAGAGGGAATTTGAGGAAATATGGCAGGTTATGTATTTTTTTATTATCTCCTTAGTCCTTTTTATGACCTTGCCTGCTATATAAAATCTTTTCTTAGATTTATTTAGACATATAAAAAGTTTGATTATTAAAATATTTTTCTGCTGGTTTTTCTTTCTCCATTGTTACAGATTCCTGTCCCAAACCCCCTTCCTTTCACCCTTGTCTTCGTTTGGAAATCATGGAATGCAAGAGAGAATGAAGCGGCTAAGCAGAAAAATCTTTGGTACTCTTTATGTACACACGACACTAACACAACATAAACAGACAAGCTACTGCTAGTGCAATAGCGACAGGGAAACGAATTTTTTCCTCAGGTTTTTTCACTTTTTTATTGAATCATATAAAAGATAGTATGGTTCCCCTGATACATTTCCTGAGCTCACACTTGTGTTTTTTTCTGACACACATCAAAATTATAGATATAAGTATTTATTGTAAATACAATTTACAATTATTCATATTTTTGTAAATCCTCTCTCTTCAAAAGAAATATATATATATATATATATATATATATATATATATATATATATATATATATATATATATATATATATATATATATATATATATATATATATATATATATATTTGATATGCTCAAATTCCATTTAGGTTAGATGCATATATTAAACTCTGCCACTGAATAAGGAATTGCTATATAAACTTATTAATCCAATTGAAACATTTCGATGAAAATGTCAGTAAGAATGAAACCAAAATTGTGGCTCTATTCAACGTTCATGTTCAGATCGATGGCACAAACATACTGTCACTCCGAGTCCATTGCACCAAATTTTCTCTAGAAATGATGAACGAATGGAGTTATTTAATGTAATAAGTCACATGTAGCTCTTTTGAAAAGGCCTATTTGTTCTCGAAGCATCTTAATAATTCATTCACATTTCTTGTCAAAGAGATTTATTTCCTTCAGGCATAAATATAAAATCTGTTATGAAACTATTACTAATTCAATATAACTAAATTAAAATAATGAAATTTCAGACTCCTACATAGAAAAATAAACATAAAAAGTTTGTTATTATTTACCTTTTACAAAATGAGTTCTTTATTTCAGATTTTTCAGTCAAACTAATACCTCCTCAAGACATGCCAACCGTATGCCCCCTTTCATCTATGATACCAGACGAAGCAATGTGCATTAATCAAGAAAAACCGGATGTCAGTTCCTTATCTGTGCCTTTTCTACCATCACCTTCGTTTTTCGGTTACCCACAACATCTTCATTTTCTCAATAAGGAACAGATAGGTAAGCAATAAAGAGTATTCTTATTGAAAATAAATATATCAATGGAAAAGGACAGACCTTTCAACCTTCATTTATTCAACTAAACTGTGCACAAGAAGAAAGGAATATAAAAACGTTTTCTTGAAGAATCTGAAAGTAGGGTACCTATTTTTAAGATATCTATTAAGGAGCTCTTCCAGAATGATGAAGAGCATTATGCAGAAAAAGTAGGAAACATCTGTCTCATATGCTGGCAATTCGGCAGAAGAAACAATCAGATTTGATACATATGCATCACATGTCGTTTATGCACTCATATGAACTGCACTAAGAATAAGGATATACGATGGATGTCTTTTAAGTTTTTCTGGTAGAACTAGAATGAAACAATTGAGAGCTTTCAAACACTTCATTGTTTTTCAAAGTTTTCTCCGCGATGATGAATGCACTTCTGCATTCGTTTGAACCAATTCTGGAAGCAGTTATTCCAATCGTCTGCTGCTACATTCAAACTGGTTGTTTGGGCGACATCAACAGCTTTTTCTGAAGAAAGCTTTGGCCACGCAGTCTGATCTTGATTTTGGTAAAAGTAAGAAAATCGGAAGGAATAAGGTCCGGACTGTACGCAGGATGGTATAAGAATTCGACGTTACCTCGTGTTAAATATTCAATTGTTTTCCGGGCTGTATAAACTCGAATTGTCCTGGTGAAGGATGATTTTCTGTTCAGGGTTGATTTGTCAAAACCTACTAAACACCTCCAGTAAAAAAATGATTGTGTGCCAATTGGCAGAAATAGTTATTTGATCTTGTGAAGAATTGTTGTTACATGACCTGTTTTTGCAACAAACGTTGCGGCCATCTTTTTGGAGACGCTTAAGCCACGGATGGTTTTTCTTCCCTTCCACCTAAACAGATGATTGACGTTTATTTTCTGACTCGTATGAATAAATCACCATTTACAATGTTGAAAACACTCTTAGATTTTCCAAAGTTAAAACGGTCCAGAGTTTTTAGACAACAATTCACCCTTGCAGCTTTCTGTTCTTCGGTCTACAGATGCGGAATCCAACGGGAAACTAATTTTCAGAAGTAGAAATAGTTCAAGATCTCATGGCAGGTGCGTCACCCTGCGCGAAAAAACCAAGTTCAGTCCATACTACCCTTACCTGAAAAAGTTCAAATTTAACTCGCTGGTGGCACAGTGCCGCATTCAGATCCTAGCTATTGGTGTTTTGGAAAGTATCTGTTGTGAATCTCTTGTGTATATTCATTTTTTCTTGTGTGTTGAAATAACCGAGTTCCGCATTGGATGAAAATGTAAGTATTATCTCTTCAAATGAAACAAGTATTGAATTCCAAAGGAAATTGAATATTTTAGTTCTCATTCAATTATAATCCATCATAGAACTACCGATATATTAATCCATAATTCGTCATTCTGCCATAACCAGCATGAAATTTTAGCTTTATACTTTTATCCATAGATTGGTTCAACATTACATAATCACTATTATTGTCTAAAAAGGTTTAATAAAGAAAGCCAAGCATTCTTGATGAAGCGATACACAAGAAGCAGTTTTTCTTTTTCGATATACAGAATGATTGAAAAAATCTTTTTGGGGATTTCAGACTTTCCAAATATATATTACAGACACAACTTCCATTTTTTCTGTATCAGTATTTGTTTAATGGAAAAGAATTTTCATTTTAATTTTGCCATTTTTTGTAACAGGGATAAGAATTTGAAGCGAGTTGTTCATAGCCAAGCGGGGGAAATTGTTTTCCGAGTGTACGATTTCATTCGACGAGAAAAAAGGCCAAGAATCTTATTATACCCATCGGCTCTCTATATTATACAGTATCAGAACCTACGTTCGAACAATTCATAGAATTGTTCAAGAGAATTATTCAAAACCAGAAAGCGTTAAATTCTCTTCACCTAGAAAAACAATTCAAGCAAAACAATATTATATTCTTCATTTGTTTTTTTTTGTATAAATGACATTCTCAGTATCAATATATCAATTTAATGAGGACTGAAATACCTGCAATTTGAGATATCTTTCAACTCTCTAGGACAAAAACTGATAAAGTTTTGAGCTTGAAGAGTTTTACGTAGCAGACCCTGTATATATATATATATATATATATATATATATATATATATATATATATATATATATATATATATATATATATATATATATATATATATATATATATATATATATATATATATATATATATATAAAGGGTTTAACCCCGACGAGTTGCCCATATATCTGTTCATGCAATCAAACTGAATTCATAAAAAATATAAATCCACCACCCCGTAATTATTACCATTGCTGGGTAATGATTAGAATCAAAACATATCCTGGAATCATTATATATTAGGATAATGTTAAATGTTATGAGAATGTATCAATCTACCAGAATATATACAAACTATAGCTTCATCAGACAATGACATCAATGTACCAACGAGTAGTGTCAGAGGCATTCTCTCCGGAAAAATCCAATGTACGGACCTTAATCAAGTAACACTGAATGTTACTCATTCATAGTTTTCTTTGTGTGAAGTGATGAACGATCAAATAGAATACTGCTCTGAATATAAAAATGATAAAATTGTCACCTAATTATATTACATTTATAAAACAAATAAATAAAATATGAAATGAGATTCTGAGCAGTATAAACTAAAAGAAAACCTATGACTCTACCTCATTATTTTTTCGGAAAGAAACCTACGAAGAATATTACAAGATTTGATAACTGTTATCTTCTGTAACTGTTCAAACAAATTTTTCTTCAGACTCAAAATCTCTATACTAGTCGGTAGAATAAATTTTTTCATTTTCCAAATTTTTTAATCTCGTCGTCAAGCATCATATATTTAGAAATTTTTTCATTGTATTTATTTTGTATATTATGTGTGTCGGGTATAGCAGTATCAATTATATATGTTATTCGATTCTGTTTATCAGTAAGAATGATATCTGACCTATTGCGTTTTACAGCTCTGTCGCATAGAATTGTTTTATCAAAATAAAGTTTATATTTCTCATTTTCTTTTGGGAATGAGGTCATGTTTATTTCCTAGATTAAAATGAATAATATTAGCGACGACATCATGTCTTTCTAAATAATCTGTTGAAGCAAGGACTGACCACCAAGGTGAACAATTCATTCGAAAAGCGTAATTATCGCATGCTATCGGTAGGGCAAGTTCTGTCCTGTATTGTTATTCCACTTCGCGATCTCTGCGTTAGTGGCGAACAGACGTTTTTAGAAATACCAAATTTCACGAATGGAAACGCATCCCTCGCGCAGAATATTTGTGACGCACCTGCCATGAGATCTTGAACTACCTCTACCTGCGTTTTGGATCTGTACTATGCGGATTTAAGTTGCTGCAGATCGTTTATAAAACTAAATGTTCTTAATTGAATTACAGGGCCTAGAGGAATTTCTCCTTCGTGCTCTAGTTTATCAAATTCTCTGAGACGTCAAAGAGGAGAGAAAAAACCCATACCTGAAGATTTGAAAGATGATAAATATTTTGAGAGGAGAAAAAGGAATAACCAAGCTGCGAAGAAATCGAGAGATGCTAGAAAAATGAGAGAAGATCAAGTAAGTAAAAACTATGTTACATTCTACAAATGCTACTTAACAGAAAAATACAAACACCTAGAAAATTGTTCAAACATCAGTGCAAGTCATTTTACACTCTATAAAAATAATATAGATAGCGATTTTACGATTCGCAGTGAATACATATAAGATATTTTCACTGAATTATTCAATAGTTTGAAAATTATCGAATACAGCACAGCTTCATCAAGAGCTACAATTCCTACATAGTAACATCAAATAGTTGTCATAGCAAGATTTAATTTGATAATCCAGAAAGCTTGCAATTTCGTCCTCAACAATGTCGTACACTGATTATTTAGCGATATTCAGAAAAGGGCTCCTGAACTCTACTATACATCACGGCAAGGCCAAAGATACCAGGTGGGGCAACTGAAACGAAAAAGACTCAATAACTGCTAAACTACTCGTTTCTGGACAAAAATCAGAAACATGTCAACTTTTGTCTGAAAAGGACATCTTTCAACACACGATGATTTTATTTTACACAAACCCCTAAACAGGGGTGCACAAAACTCAATTTTTAGAATATGGAAGATAGGTCGTGTGATACCTCATTGGAAAGCTCTTTTGATTCTCAACACAAATGTGTAATAATTCTTGAGTTTTGACAAATTCTGAAGAAGATACAGGCTGGTTCCTCAAAAGACGAGTTATTTTCAGTGATGTCAAAATTTGTCGATTTCGAATGAACATTCACCGAAATACTATTGTATTTTGGGGAAGAATATCTTTAAGCAGAGGTGCTTCCACTACACCCCCTCAGATAAAATACTAATTATATTCTATTTTTTCCGTTTATGAGGGGTCATAGCTGGAACTCATCGTCCTTGATGAGTCCTCAGGAGAGATTTTGAAACTGTGGCGCGTTTGTCCCAACATTTCCGTAATTAGAATACTTTTTTCTGTACACACAGAGAACCTCTCACTTCGATACTCAACAGAAGACTGATTCGTGATCTTATAGTTATGTATACTATTGTAAACACTACGGTTCAGGTATGACAACCCATTCCAGCTAACCGTCCCTTTATTACATTTACTACCTGCAAATGTAAAAGGATCTTATTGAGCTATTGAAAATTTGTACATGTTAGGGCTTTAGGAATATTTTTCCTATCAAAAGAAGGGTATTTCCATTTAAAAATCAAGATCTGCTTTATCTTACGAAAATCTTGTTCTTTTTCTTCTTAAGGTGCCCCTTCTAACGAAGATCGGCGATCATCAGGGCAATCTTCACTTTGGAGGCCGCAGCTCTGAACAGGGACTTCGTACTCTTGTTGAACCACTGTCGTAGGTTCGTGAGCCAAGATGTTCTTCTTCTGCCGGGCGCTCGTCTTCCTTGGATCTTGCCTTGAATGATGAGATGAAGCAGTTTGTATTTTTCATTTCTCATAATGTGGCCGAGTATTGGAGTTTCCTCGTCTTCACAGTGGTGAGTAGTTGAGCGTCGCTGTTTACTCTTCGGAGAACTTCGGCGTTGGTCACGTGGTCTCGCCATGAGATGCGAAGCACTTGCCGGTACACCCACATCTCAAATGCAGCTTTTTTATTCTCAAGACATTGAGTTATAGTCCAGCCTTCTACTCCATACAGCACAATGGGAAAGACGTAACAGCGGACCATCCGCAGACGCAAGTCGAGCAGCCTTTTCATCTTCACAAAGACGGCTCTTGCCTGTTCGATTCTGCTTTGTATTACGGGTTTCATCTCCCACTTGCTGGTTACTAGGCAGCCAAGATAGCCGGTACATCATCTCTCTTATTCATTACCATAAACTTCGTCTTTTTGACATTTATTTGAATACCATACTTCCTGCTGGCAACATGAACTCGGTCTAGTAGCTGTTGTACACGAGCTAATGAGAACTGTGTCATCTGAGTACCTGATGTTGTTGACAAGAATTCCATTCACTGAAATTCCTTCAGTCACACCCTCCAAAGCTTCAGCCATTATTCTTTCCGAATAGAGGTTGAGAAATGTAGGCAAAAGCACGCATCCCTGCCTCAGTCCTCTTACGATTGGGATGTCTCATGTATCATCAGAGTCCACGAGAACTGACGTCACTTGATTCCAATACAAACTTGCAATAATAGAAACATTTCTGTCGTCCATACCAACATCCTTCAGTATCCCGAAGAGTGGAGTGTGTCTGACCTTTTCAAAGGCTTTTTCGTAGTCGATAAAACAGGCAAATACGTCGACGTTCATATTAAGGCTTCTCTGCACGAGCACCTGCAAAACAAACAGCGCAACTCATGTCCCAAATCCGTTCCTGAAGCCAAATTGTTCGCTAGAGATGTGTCCATCAGATTGTCTGTATATTCTCTTAAGTATAATCTAGAGATATACTTTAAGGACGTGGCTCATGAGACTAATATTGCGGTGGTCTTCACATTTCCTGGTATTAGGTTTCTTCTGCAGATTGATGGAATGAGATTTCAACCAATCCACTGGCAATTTAACTTCTCTGTACACTTTGTTGAACAATCTGGTGAGATATTTAACTGCTCCATCATCAACTAGCTTCAGGACCTCTCCATGTACGTCGTCTGGGACAGTGGCCTTTCCATTGTTTTTTTAATTTATTTATAAGCCAAAAAGCTCTCATATATATATATATATATATATATATATATATATATATATATATATATATATATATATATATATATATATATATATATATATATATATATATATATATATATATATATATATATATATATATATATATATATATATATATATACAAAAAGCAGGGGTCCCAGTATTGACCCCTGTGGAACGCCCGATATCACTTCACCCCTGTCACTAGCCACACCACGAATCACTGTATATTGCTGTCTCTTCGTTAAGTAACTCCTGAACATGTCCAGTGCCAATCCAGTTATTGCTAACTTTCGCAACTTTCTGAGTAATATTTCGTGATCGACCACAACAAAAGCTTTGCAAAAGTCAAGAAATGTCGCTATTACTGTTTTCTTTTTATTTAGATTATGGTATATTAGGTCTAAGGCTTTCATTATTGCTGTTTGTGTGCTCTTCTGGTTGACAAAACCATGCTGTGCTATTGTTTTGAATGTAGATGTCTTTAAAAAATCCAAGAGTCGAGTCTTCTGAACCATTTCATATATTTTCGAGAAGGCAGTTAGAACTGTTATTGGGCGGTAGTTATTCATATCCTGTTTATTTCCTTTCTTGTATATAGGAGATACTTATCCTATTTTCAGTTCCTCAGGAAATTTTCCCAACTGCATTTCCCTATTTATAATGTGAGCAAGAACAGGCGCCAGGACATCTTTCATCTTTTTGATTAGAATTGACTTGATACCATCCCACCTTGGTACAGCATTAGTTTTTAATGTATCAATTATCTTTTTGATTTCAGCTGTATTGGTTGGCTTTAGGAACATTGTCATTTTGTTCTCTGTTCCACAAGTGTTGGTACTCTGTTTCTTATCAACTGTTTGAGGGAGTATCATTTTTTTCACTATGACAATAAAATGATTATTCATTGCATTAGAAACTTTTCCCGAGTCCACTAGTTCAACATCATCAACTAGAATGGTATTGGCTTGCTCGTTATTATTGTCCAAAAATGTCACATCTCTGATGACATTCCACTTTTTTTTCATTCACACCTGCCAAGGAAAATTATGTGCTTTTTTATTTCTTTTTATCATATTTTTTAGTTGTTTATTTAAGTTTTTGAAGTCCCCCTCATACTGGTGTATTTCTGGAAACCTACATTTTTTAACATAAGCTCTATCGCTTTCTGTTATTTTTTGTTTGATGTCCGACCTTCTTTTATATTATCTGTCGTTCTCCTTGTTTTGTGGGTCGTTGCATTATTTATTTCACCTCTTATAATATCGGTTAGTGTCTTGAAGTCCATTTCATTCAGATTCTATTTCATAATTTTTTGGGTCACCTGTTCACAGAACTTCATGTAGTTAACTAGTTTAGATTGATAAATTTGCTGATTTTTTTCAGTCTTAGGCATCGATACATCGATTTCAAGCAGTCGATGATCACTAATGCAATGGTTTATTAATCCAATGGTACAGCTACATTTGTAATTCACATGAATGTGATCTGCGGTTGATCTTTTACCTGTTCTTTCATCTACTCTTGTATAATCATCCATTTTAGTAGAATTTTTCGTCTCATAGCCTTTACTCTGTAGAATTGATATGTATCCTTTATAGATTGGTTTTTTGTCTAGAAGACAGATATTGAAGTCACCCAGACAAATTGCATTTTTCACATTCAGAACGTTTTCCATTTGTTCCAAAAAGTTCTTTTCAGATGCTTTTGGTTGTTTGTACACAACTATTATATTCACTTTATATGCAGGTATTTTTATGTGTATATATGCATTGTTTTCAGAAGTCTCTGCACTAACAACATTAAAAGGAATGTGTTGCTTGACATGAATTGCAACACCACCCCCCTTTGTTTCTCTACATATATGTGCTGATTTATAATTTTTTATGTTCACTGAATTCACTTGTGATTCATTCAACCATGTTTCTGTAAGAACTAAAATATCAATATTACTCATATTGATACGATTTTCTATGTCACCTATTTTCCTAGCCATGCTATGTGTGTTAATGTAGAGGAGGTTGAGATTCGATTTTTTGGCAAATCCTGGAGAATTTGTACTAGTAATCGTGCTCGTATCTAGCAATGGACTCACCGGAACAGATGAAAAAGAGCAAGACCTAGTTAAAGAAGCCGGATTTTGCTTTCTGATGAAAAAACTTGAATCTACGAACCAACACACCCTCAGGCCAAACTGCTACGTCCATCAAGCTTTCAATATCAGATAATTCAGCCCTTACTTTGAAGGAGTCAAAGTACTCGCCCTTAGAATTCAAGTTTTCAATAACAAACGAGGAGTTGACATACTTCTGTTTCAGATAATTTTCAATCAGTACAATAGTTGTACCCTTCTCAATCCTGGTTAAAAACATCCAAGCATAACGTTTTTTACCAACAAAGCCTGCCTCACGGTCCACTTTAGCTGTACCAATAATACCCAATGTTCGTCGAGTTTGTCGGACTGTTTCGGTTTGATCCTTAGGTTGGGTCTTACCGAAAGTCTCCGATCTTTCACCATCTCCCAAACTGATTATTTCATTCATCAATTGGGAATGTTTTCTCTTAATTTCTGACATTGATTCTCCTTGTTTGACTTTTTGCCTGGCAATGATTAGACGGTTTTGAGGACGAATTGTTTCTCTGTCTAATTTCATCTTTGATAGTCTTCAACTCTATGAGGATATCAACAAACTTAGTGTCTATTTGAAGCAGAACTAGATTATTTTTTAGCTCCTTATTTTCACGTAGCAATTTTTTGTTAATCTTCCTAAGAATTTCGGTTGTTGAGTTGTTTAATTGCATATCGAACTTCATCTTCCACGATGTTTGATCCCGTTCTCGCTTCTTGCAAGCCGTGTGATTCTTCTCTCACATCATGTAAGAGCTGCTGAACGTATTCCTCCCATATTGACTTTTTTTCTCGATCTCATTGACAGTGTTGCCAAGTTGATCTTGAAGAACACTCATTTCTCTTCCTCGTCTTTTTCTTAGCGATTCTCGAATCTTTTTGTGGAGATTAAACGAATTATGTCGTTTTTGCAGCTGTTCTAATTCTCGACATATTTCCTCTTCTCTACGTTGCTTAGCTTCTCTGACTTTTCTTTGAATACATATGTGCGCATCTCGGTATTTCGTTCGGTCAACATTCAGCAATATTCTTCCCTCCTCCATAAGTGGAAAAATTTCGTTTGTCATCCACTCTTTGTGCGACCTTCTTGCAGGTTTAAAGTGTTGTTTACTTAACTCATTGATTATTCGTTTCACTTACATCCACATTTCCTTCACATCTACATCTTTAGAATTTCTTAGTGCATCATCGAAACTGCAGGCAATTCCTTCTGGGAGTCTGTTTTTCGTGTCTTCCTCGCACACTCGCCGTATGTCAATTGCAGCCTTCCTCATGCCCTTTTTCATTGCTTCCAGCCTCACACAAATATCTGCAATAACAATGTTGTGGTCGACCAGTGTAATTATTCAATAATTTGTAAATTTTTATTTCATGTTCCCTACAAATTTTTTTTTAGTATATTTTCTCATTTAGTCACAATTGATTACCACATATATTGGGTAGTAATATAATTGAATATTACTCATCTTTTAATACATTTGATACATGATAATTCGATTTTTACATATTTGTAAAAAATCGAATTATCATGTTTCTAACCCCAAATATAAAAATGTAAGTAATCAAGCAATGTACAGATTTTCAAGTAAGCAATAGATTCACACATTCAAATTTTGTGTCCCTTCTTCCCTTCTTTAATGTAAATTTCTTTGTAGGTCGCCTTGAGAGCTACAATTTTGGAGCATGAAAATGCCATTCTTAGGGCGCAAGTACTTACACTCAGAGAAGAATCCTCGTCATTACGAAGGTTACTGTTGCAGAAGAAGGCAATAGAATTAGTTTCAAGAGATTCGATCCGATTCGGAGATCATAAAATCATTTGAAAACAAAATATATTTCATAATTATTTTCAAATTATCTCCTTTCTATTGCTGTACGTTTCTCGATGCTGTGAAATATTGTTGACCTGACTTTTGTTGAATACATATGTAAATAATTGAAGTTTCATTCAATTCCCAAAACACTTCAACGTATTAAATTAATATCCTGAAAAGGCCTATATATAACCATAAAATAAATTTCTTTGAAGTCTATAGAAGCTTAAAAATACAACTCAAGTTATTTTAATCTTCATCACTTAAGAAGGGTGTGCATATTTATATAGTTAAAATAAAATGGTGGAGCAAAATAGATAGTACCTACTTAGTAATACACTTTTTCATATAAAGTACCTTTGATGAATCGTTGTGGAGATCTAGAATCTAATAGCTACGTTTGAATACTTTTAGTAAACCATGCTTCAATTTCCAAAACTTGACGCCATTTATATTTTACAATTCTGAGGACATAAGGTAGATATCAATAACTTTATCAAACATGCTATATAGGAAGGTATTTTTCTCTGATTTTTGGATCTGAATGTGTTATAAAGGTCGTATTATTTTTACCTGATATGTAAAGAAATATTTGACTATTTGATATAAAAAGTAAAAGTTTTTATGCATTTAGATGTATAGTTAAACTGATAACTTTGTATATGCGCTGATGATTCCTACGAATTTTGGCTGTGCATCCCCTTAACAAGCCCGAATAAGAACGAATTTCTTATAATCTACTCATTTGAATCAGGTCCATTCAAAATATTAAAAGACATTTTGCTCTATTTAAGAGATTTTCATTCTGAATTTATTTGATTTCATTATTGAACATAGCTAAAACACAGATAATATAGTTTTCTCTATGTTAATAGTTTTTGAATTTATAACCTAGAATTAAGCAAGGAAAGTTAAACGCTAGTTTTTTCGATTTTGAAAACAAATAGAGGATTTGATTCGAAAAGGGAAAAGGCAAAGATTACTTAACGTTGCAAAGGAACAAAATGAGTAATTTAAAAGATACTATACTTTTGTATGGTCAATCCAATGACTTAAAATCGTTGAGGAAACTGTTAAATAACACCGCCGAAAATGAAGTAGGTCTTTTATTATTGTACATTTCATACTATTGATAACTCGTTTTTCATATTCAGCTCATCTCCCTGATGAAGAAAAACATAGTTAGTGGTTCATTTGTTCAGTTATTGAATTATATTCTGCAAGGATTAAGCAACTCGCTTTCAATGAATTCCAAAAAACTGAATTTAACAATTCAAACGCTAAAGGCGCTGGATGATAATGAAGTTCCAACTTCCCAAGTTAATGATATAGTAAACTATATAAATGCGGATCTACCCAAATATAACTCGGAATGCCTTGTAGAGTTTTCAAACTTTTGTCTTGAAAGCTTGCAAAATAACAAGTGTAATCAGTACAGGTCAGTAAATTTTCATTCTTAATTCATATATTGAGTTATTAATGATGAAATTTAATTCCTAGTTGGAAGGAGATTTTTCTGAAGTTATAAATATTTTATCCGAACAAGATTTAATAAATTTTAATGGTTCTGAGATGACTGGTAAAGAATTCAAAAAGCAGTTACTTAATACTTTGTGCATGTTACAGTGGACACCTGAAAGGGTAACAGCCATTGCATCCATGTTTCTGTAAGTATTCTTACATTATGGTACCATTGATTATTCATTTCTCAGTTTTAAAATCAAATTATATTTCCTATGATTTTTCTGTATTTTACTAGCAGCAAATGAAGTTATACAAAGACTATTTTTGATTTTGAGATTCTATACTATAAATGTGAGTAATGAATATGTATATAGGTAATCCTGTTGTTTACGCTGCCCACAAGCGCACCGTGTACCAAGTCGACGAGAAATGTTTCCGAACGATTTGAATTTCTAGCCAGTGTTGCCAGATCCCTTACCTGAAGTTCATTTAAATTTCACTTCGTATAAGAGAATAAATGTTTGATCTCCGTCGTCTCACTCTTCAGTTTGTTCAATACTTGTGTTGGATAAACTTCATATACGGTTTGAGCTTTACTTGCGAGACGAGCGATTTATTCAAGTGATTTGGAATTTGTTAATTATTTTATTTTTAGGATTTATCATGTCTAGAACAAATATTGTTGACGTTCAGGAAATCATGCAGAATAATCAAATTCGTGAGAGTATTATAAAGACCAGAGACATTATATTCACATTGATTCGGTATACATTTCAAAGAGTCTGAAATCCTACTCTCTACTTAAATTTAAGAGCACCTATATCTACATTTGTTAAGGGAATTTTATATATATATATATATATATATATATATATATAATTTTGGTGAGTGTCAGAAAAAACACAATCGTAAAAAACAAGCGAAGATATAGAATACCAGCAGAAAAAACAGACCATGACCGTTCCTTAATCAGGCATCTAAACTTGCATCATGCCTCTTACGATTGCCCCTAAAGTGTGAGCACAGGAAATGTTACAGGGGAACCATACTATCTTGCGTATGATTCAGTGAACGAGTGAAAAAACCTATGGAAAAAACTCGTTTCCCTGTCGCTATTGCACTAGCTATAGCTTGTCTGTTTATGGTGTGTTAGTGTCGTGTATACAAACAAAGTACCAAAAATTTTTCTGCTTAGCAGCTTCTTTCTCTCATTGTCATCTTGCACTCCATGATTTCCAGGATTTCTTCACGAAGACAAGGGTGAAAATCTAACCTAACCTCTAGCTGCGGTAGGCATCTTCCCAGCCAATGCAAAGGGCTTTAACAAGAATTCCTACTATTTTTATGTCAATACAGACAGAAATGTTGCTGCTCAATTTTTACCCCAACTTGTTATGCAAAAAAAACTTCCCACAAATGGAGATCCTCCCCCTTTTTTTCTATGAACCTTCTGTTTGTTCTATGAACCTTCTGTTTGTTCTATGAACCTTCTGTTTATTCTATGAACCTTCTGTTTGTTCTATGAACCTTCTGTTTGTTTTGTTTTATGAACCTACAGTGGTAGTGGACTGCGAACCACTCACTTAGACCATACAATGACAACTGCCACCTCTTAGGATTATAAGTTTGGCTTCGGAAGTTATAGACTCAACCTATCGGTTATGTTCCCGACTCTGGGAAAACACACCAACATTCATACTACAACTATATCTAACCTGGGATTTGCACCCGGTCCCTCGGCGTGGGAGTCAGTATCTTTACTGACTCACGTCAGTCACCTCCTTTTTTGAATTATTGTTGAAGTCGGTTGAAAAGGAGATGTAGCTTTCAGAACCATAGAACATTGAGAATCATGTAATAGCAATGCGTAAAATAATTCAATAAAAGCTCTAATTTCTATTGGATTGTGGAAAACAATTCAGTCCATGCAATTTCACAAATTGTATTATAACGATTGATATCCATTGAAGAACTCTCGAAGTTCTATGATTCGAAAGTCAACATTTAATTTTGCGGGAGAATATGCGAAAAATATTGAGTTTTTCTCATGAAAAATATGAGATGAGAATAATATGATTATGTTAGATATTTCTTAAATTACTGTGATCGTTCTAAAAAAAATACCAATCTATGCCCTTATTTGTCAAACTAAGGAGGAAAAGGAATTTCGGTAATTCACAGAAAATTCTAAATAATGTGAAAACATTTTTGACGTAAATTTCATAACCGAGAAATCGAGTATGGATGAAATCAGGAAGTTATCAAAATTCGTGAATAACTCGAAAACCACATCAGAAATAACTTATTGGATGTATAAATACTAATGAATCAATAGAACTGTGATGTTGTTAGTCGCACCCTCCAAATGAATGAAAAGAAAATTTTGTACAATTTATTACCCTGTTATACGAGCTAAATAGTAAAGGTTCTAGCTTACAAAAAAATCTGGAGCATACAGATCCTGCACCTAGATTGTCAAAAAATTTATGCCAAACAAAGGGAAATATTTTCCCTCAATTTCATCCATATTGTCATATTGAACTTTATTGAATTACTGAAATGTGAGGTCAGATTCGAATATCTTATAAATACTTTGGAAACTCTTAAGATTTTGAAAACATCTTTTGCTATACCGCACTACCCATTCCAAATGAACTCAAAATATGTATCTGTTTATTAAGATAATCAAGCACTTGCGATCACATATGGCCTTCCGCTCCCGAGAAGTTACGCCTCTGATTAGGAGTGTTTACCTATATGTTTCACTTCAATAATACATCTTATCCTTTGCTATTTCATTTTCAACGATAGGTACTCAAATCTCCGACGTGAGATAAACTTGGCAACACTGGCTTAAATTTCAAATCGTTCGGAAATATTCCTCGTCGACTCGGTGTACACGAAGCGAGTGCGCTACGCACACACACACACACACATATATATATATATATATATATATATATATATATATATATATATATATATATACCACTTACGATTTTTCAGTCACCAGGTCTATCTAGATAGTTATATTTTTCTCTATTTTTGTTTGATTGCTACATATAACAGTGCTGAAGTTTACACAGAAGTGAGAATCTTTCTGCAATATGTTATTATTTTTGTTTTTAAGTTTAAAATTGTTAATTCAGCATAGAAAAACTATTTATATATATATATATATATATATATATATATATATATATATATATATATATATATATTACTATAAAAATAGTTACTATACTATAATATTACTATAAAATAGTTTTTTCTATGCTGAATTAACAATTTTAAACTTAAAACAAAAATAATAACATATTGCAGAAAGATTCTACTTCTACTAAATAATTATTCAATGAGATATTGTACGAAGTATCTGACCTAGTGATTACCTAAATATCAATCTCAACAAAGAATGGGAGCCACCTAGTTATCAGTCTCAACAAACATTACAATTTAAGTAAAAAATTTTGTTCTTTTGCAATCAAACAAAATAGAGAAAAATATAACTACCTAGATTAGAATACTCTATACATTATATTGGGGAAGAAAATATCATCTTTTATGTATTATTATACAGAGAAAGACAAGGATTCAGAAGAAAGTCTCAGGCAGACATGGTGACTGAAAAATCTCGAGTGGTATAATGGAAGTAGTAGATCTATATTCTGTGCAGGGGTCTTCACAGTACAGACATGAGAATGATCACCAACCTTCCATAGAAGACAACAGCACCAAACTACTACTGACTTGTAACACTGGTTATTTATTTATTCTTTCATATGAACAAAAGATTGGAAGACTAGAAGACTGAAGCTGCACATTAGCTCACAAACATTGAGTTTCTGATGATTTGTGATCAAAACTATTCTTATTATTTTAATTTAAAACCTTCACAATATAGCTTGCTCATAACTATAAAAAAAAGTTAAGCTTTGCAAATAATAGATTCTTAATTTCCAGTGACATACCTCTAACAAAAGATGAACATCTTCAGGTCATAAATAAATTAACATCATATATAGAGAAGTTGACTTCACAGGAATTGCCAGGCTTCGTATTCCAATTATTGAAATTATGTAGAGATCATCATTTCAAGTTGGTTGTTGTGAAGTTGCAAACTTATTTTGGGATGAGAATTTATGATATGTCAAGTATAATTTCATGTTCCAGCTCGGATACAGTTGATTTGGATGGAATAGGTACTAAAATTTAGATTTTTTTTCAGTAAGGGAAATAATTTTGACCTCCAGAAAGAATTAATTTGTTAATCAACAGAATTTATCATCATCAAAGGAGATGATTTTCTGATAATGATTCTGAAACCTGTTTCAAGATTGTTTATTAAAATATAGAGCAGTGATGAAGAGTTCTGTTTTACAAGGTGTCTAAAAAGAAAGTTTATATTATGTGAATTGTTTAAAAATGTAAGATCTGTATCGAAAAAAATTAAATTAGTTATTGAAGTTTACAATTTGGAAATTCATTTGTAGAAAATAATATTGTTCAAGTTTGGGGCAAATAGTGTTATTGCATAAGATGGCGCAGCAGGTAGACTTAGTGGTGGCTGTCATTTCCTGATAGATATTTTCTTCCAAATGTTCCAATTAAGCTAGTTCATTAGCATAAACAATCGATTCAAGATATTCCCATTGAAAGAACTCTGTAGGTAATATATGAGGATTTTGTGGAGACCAATTTTTGCCATCTATTCTAGAAATCAATTCTCCAGGAAAAATTTCTCTAACTCATGGCAGACACATATTAGACAAGTGTAACATTGCTTCTTCTTGCTCTCTCGCGCGCAAAATTCCGTACCTGAGAAACATTCCATCTACTGAATTTCTAAGAGTCACTCGGATTCGTTCAGTTCGAAATGTAAAATAAAAATAAAACTTTCTGTAAGACACTTTGTACAAAAATGAAATATTTTCTACCGTTTTGGAAGAAGTTCTAATCTTAACTGTAAATGATATTATTTTTTCAGAAAGTGCTTCACATCAAGACTTGATAGAAGCAGAAAGCACTGTCTTGTACCATATACATTCATTTGCAACAATGAGTTCAAATTCCATAAAAGAATACCTACTCCATCTCAAAAATTTGATCAAAACTCCGGAATTCATTCTGCATCCATTTCAACTAACAATTTTATTGATAATTTCAACGGTTCAGTATTATGAAGAGAAAGTTTTTGAAGTTCTGAAGCCTTGTATATCTAGATGTTACAATGAACTGCATAAAAAAGAAACATCATTATGGTTTCGTGACATGATTCCAATATTCACCAATATAGAGAGTATTTTCACTCAAGTTTTAAATGCAAGGTGAGTACAATCAGTAAGAAGAGTAAGTAACACGAGTAGGAATATTTTTAAAATTAAACTGTGACAGAAAAACATTTCACAGACAATTAAGTAGCAAAGAAATAAATTTCTTCTTTAAGACAAAATCAAAAGAAAGAATGATTTTTTCATCGAATAATCATGATCTCATATTTCAAGTATTGATCTTATTAATGTACATATTTTACGTGATACAAAACTCAGTAGCCTACTTTAGTAAAAAGTATTTCAAGTTTGAGTCGATTAAAACAGAATCGAGTAGGCACTTCCAGACTCATGTAAAATCTCTAAGATAATTCTTATCTACAAGAAAGGATTTAGAAAAAATTTAGGCAATTATAGACCAATATGCTTGACATCAATATTTTCGAAAATATTCGAAAAAATTATAAAAAAAACGTTTCTGCGAATTCCTACAATTTTCCTCTACTCAATATGGATTCCAGGAGAAGAGTTCAACCTTGAGAGCTGCTATGGATGTGATACAGCTACTGATCGACAACTTGGAAGACAGTCATCTTGCAGTTGCTTTCTTCATCGACTTACATAAAGCCTTTGACACAGTAGAACATGACATACTACTAAAGAAACTCAAAAACATTGGTATACGAGGCCCAGCTCTCACACTCGTGAGGCACAGTCTTAGGACCAATCCTATACTTAATATACGTGGAAAACTTGTCCATGGTGGGTCTAGAGGCTGAGCACTTCATGTTCGCAGATGATACCGTTTTGTTATATAATGGAACAAACAAATCAGAATCAGAAACATCAATTAATCAAGACTTGGAGGCATTCAACAAGTGGCTAAAAGCAAACGAACTGGTAATAAGTGAAGACCAAACTGTATACATGTGTCTCAACAGGAAAAAAACATATTCTCTGGACATTAAGATTAGCAAAATAAAATTAAAGAAATTGCAATGTTATAAATACTAAGGCTTGATTATTGATGAGAAACTCTCATGGAATGAACATATTGATTCTATTTATAGATAAATTAGAGCCCTCATATGTGCTTTCAGAGAAATGACCTACTTACCATCCAAATGCAAAAAAATTGATATATTTTGCACATGTTCAATCGATATTCTCATACCTTATAACAGTGTGGTCAAATACCCACAAATTCAATCTAAAAAGAGTACAAAGATTACAAAACAGTCATCAAAGCAATATATAATCTACCCTATTCAACACGTACAATTGACCTATATATAGGAATTTTAACTTTTTAGAGATACAAAAATTAGAAAATCTAGAACACTGCAAACTTGCTTTCAAAATCAGAAACGATCTTATAAAGTCCGGCTCCTCTATTCAGCCTGTTTCCGCCACACATAAGTATAAAACAAGAACTACTAACAATTTAATTCAGAAAAAAATAAGAACAAATCTTGGAGCTAAATCTTCGATATATCAAAACATTCATTTCTACAATTTTTTGCCCAATAATTTGAAACAAATCACTTCGATCAGAACATTTTCCAAATCTATCAAAAAGTACCTAACTGCTATGTGTTGATGTTGTTTATATAATACTAAATTGACTCCGCTCACACAAACTATTATTGTTACACCGGTATATGAACTATGTGTTAACAGCTGATTTACAGTTATAAATATGAATAAATAAAATTTGGATGTATCAGATTCTAGGCCAGATATAGGATGCCATTTTCAACATAATTTTTTTGATATCTGAGAAATGCAAGTCAGAATGAAAACAATTATTCTCATGAGTTCCTCCTGTTAACAGTGATTGTTAACACCAGAAGATGTAGAATAGAATCTAACATTGTAATGCGATTCGAATGTATATTCAATATTACTGACACATTAATGAAAAATTAGAGAGATGCAATAAAAGTTAACATTGTCATCAATAAATATTTGAAAATAAATAAGAATAATTTCAGAATTGATGGCAAATATTATATCATGTGCGCACCATTAGTTGTAGCATATTTCTCGATGATACTGTAATCTGAAAGTTTCCAGATGTAAATTTCCTGTTTCAATTCATGACTTTTTCGAAATGTTCTAATAAGAACTAAAAAAAGATGTGAAAAGAACATATTGAACATATGTATGAAAATTTAGAAATACCTGAAAGGCACTTTCAGGTGTCATCTCCTAAAAACAAAAGTGCGCCCAAATCCCAACAGGTACTGACCTATTGATTTATATGTCGTCACCTTTTTAGTTATAATACCTTTGAAGCGTGTATTGTACAAATGATCTGGATATGTGACAGTGGACCAAGTTTTGTAATGATGACCCAAAATGTTTTAAAAATAAAGTTTTCTTACATCAAGAACTTTACCGGTTCTAAACACCTCACTACTAGGATATGTCATCTTTTACCGGAGAATAATTCTCAATATCCATTTCTGAATTGTTTTCAATGCTTCAATCCCATAGGTCAGATGTGACTGAACTAGGGCTTAATATTAAATCTTCATCCGTTCCACATTCAAGAATTCTGAAAAACACCTAAACTTGGTCAGAAGACTCCTCAATTTATTTACTACATTTTCTGTGTGTATTATATTCCAGCGAAGATGTTTATCTATAATCACGCCCAGAAAACGAATATACTCAACCGATTCTATTTCCAATCCCTATCCAATTCTCAGACTCTGAAAGTTCGGTCTGTTCACGTCGTAGCGTGAAAAGGATACAAACTTTGTTTTAACATTAACAGTTAGTTGGTTGAAATCAAACCAATAATTTACTTTGTTCAATGTTTCTTCAGCTCTCCAATTTAAGATCATTCCAGTTATCAGATTTAATGTATATTGCCGTATGATCCGCATAACTGAAAATATCTTCGGATAGTGTTTCAGAGATCAATAGATCGTTTATATAGATAATAAAGAAAATAGGACCGAAGACTGTGTCCTGTGGAACCCCGCATTCAGCATCCCTGAAACCACTCTTACAATCATCGATCCAGACACACAGCTTCCGACCCGTGATGTAACTTTCAATGAGATTAAAAGCCACTCTGCGAAATCCACAGGCACGAATTTTTTCGAGCATCAATTAATGACACACAGTATCGAAAGCCTTGGCCAAATCGACAAAAATGCAGATGCTTGGACCAGACTCATACAGAGCTTTATATAACTTTTTCGTTAATCCTAAAATGGCGTCTTTGGTAGATTTTCCCTGTCTGAAACAGAACTGCTGTATCTCATATTCATATATGAGACAATTCGTTTTTTTATAATTTTTTCCAAGACTAGCTAAATTGTAAATAATTATAGTTCTATAATTTATTACATCTCCCCTATCACCTTCTTAAAAAGGCTTTATTACACCTATTTTGAATACACTTTGAAAAATCCCTGATTCTATGCTATGGTTGATGAGTTTAGTCAAAGGACGAACTATCTGATCTTTAATTTCGTGTAATGTATCCGAGGTCAAGCCGTCGTAACCAGGTGCTGTATTTTTTTTAGTTCACTCAAATATATATCCACTTCTTGTTCGCATGCTGGCCTAAAAACATGGATTCTGAAATACAAAAGCTGTTCCCAAACGGAGATTTATTGGGTTTGTCTATTTTAGCTGCTAACCTATTACCATATCACCCACAAGGATCTGATAGTCACTATCATGATCGTTATTTTTCAAATGACTTTTTAAATGTTTACAGAAATCATATGGACATGTTCCATGCAGAATATATAATCTTTTTTCCGCCAGCGCACAGAACCACTTGCAACAAATTCATATTGTTATTCAGTTGAACGACTTTATGCCCAAAACTGATTCCCACTTTAACGATAATAATGACGTCGTCATGCTTATTTACTCTACCCTCATTATACAGAATTTCAAACCCCCCAAATTTCAGCAAATCAACAATTTTTCACTTAGGACCACAACATCGAACTTATTTGTGAATTGTTCTAGAATTATCTTTAGTTACTCTCCATTTTTGTTAAACTGCGAATGTTGACTTTTAGATGACCCACACACTTATCAAATCTCTTATTAAATTCGTTTATGATTTCCAGTTCTACATTATATATAGTTATCCATTTAAAACAAAACTAATATTAAAAGGTATTATGTAAAGACGACATTGTCCACAAAGAATTGATAACATAAGTTTTTCAACTGCATCGAATATAGAGTAAATAAAAAGCATCTAATAACCCTTGAAAATGTATAAGTATGGAATAGAAGGTTTTAAGAAGATATTGCCAAACTATTTTTCGTGTTTTCCTTCAACAATAATGAACAAATCTATCATAAGGTTTCATTGTTATTATTCCGTTACTGAATGCCTATATTGCGGCATTTAGGAACAGAATATCGAATGTGAAATAAAATTCCATACTTCAATTCTAAAATTAACGAATACTTATGTGTATTTAATTCTGTCACAGCATGAAAGATCGGGACACTGTCTTACAAGGAATGGTCAATTTTGCCTTTGTTCTCTTAAATATCAAGAGTGGCTTACCTTTGATATTTATAGATCCTATAGCTGAAAAGGAATGGAATTTAGGAATACTCATACTTCTCAAAATAGTTAGACATAAGAGAAATAAAGGTGGAGTAATTGTTAAGGAATTAATCAATAATGTACTTACTGATCAGAATGTCACACAATATATAGGTATGTGCTTTGAGTAATTTTTCTATTAATAATTTCGTAATTTCTTTTATTTCACAGATTGTAAGCTTATTAATCTGATTTGAAGGCTGCATATATCATATATTATATTTTAAACTGGAACAGTTTATTATACTAATAATCTAAATCTTATTATTTGTATACCTACTTCAGGAAATAAGTTTTATAAACTCATGAAATTTTTAATCATTACACTGTATAACTTTTTTCAGAATGCCTTTATCTGCTCAGTAGAAATTTAACATTGATATTATTGGAAAATCAAAGTTGTGTGATTGAAATTATGGAAGATTTAATACAAGTTCCAGGCGCCACCGCTATTCAACTCTTGGATGCTATTGTACCATTAACCAAAGTTTCTTCAACTATTAGAGATCACTTGATTTTACTATTGAGAAAAGCACTTTATTCTAGGTATGGAAACAATCTGCAGCAAGCTATATTTTTAAATCGCTATCTTGTTTTATACAAATATATTTACAGCTTTCTTTCATTATATATCAAAATCAAGGAAAAGAGCGGATTAACAAATATTCTGAATAGTCTAGTTTTATAAAAACTGAGCGAATCTTAATATTGTAGTGTTCAGTTTTGGAACTGAAAATGATTCACTAAATGTATTTCAATAATAATGAAAATGTATGTTTCCTGCTTGATCTATGCATTTTTCATCATTGTATTATCTTGGAGAAATAAACATTTTGCCAATCAAAAAATTTAGGAAATAGTTTACTCATGATAATGTTGAAATAATTCAAAAACTATTTATATTATTTTCTGTTGTATAATTTAAATTCATATTGTGATTCAATTAACTTTTTGAGTTTTTTAGTAAAACTGAAACGAGACAAATGGCAGTTGTGGGCTACATTAAACTTCTGACTACTCTCAAGATTGTGGATGCAGCTAGTTTGAGTCAACTTAGTGGCTCAATGAGCTCTTTCTCTTCTGGTCATTCATTATTCACACAATTATCACTGAATCGATCTTCCCAGTGCTCTCAAAATTCTTTCAGTAATGAAGCCCTTTCATTAGAGATTTTGAGTATTTTGAAGCGATGCTTAATGCAAAAGTTACAAGTGAGAAACCAACTTTATGAAGGTAAATATACCACACATAATACTGTTATTCATAATAGCTTGAAGAGGTAGGAAGCTCATAAACAAAGATTGATTTCACTTCATTTGGGAATAAATAGATTTTGATTCATTTGAGCTGGCTCTTAGAGGGATCCGTTGCTTTGTCGCAGTAGTATTCCTTCACTATTATCAAGTGAACCAACACCCTTTTGATCCAATGAATTTGAAATGTGTTGCTTTCCAGTGCTTTAGATTAGATATCATATGAGTGAGGGCTGCCCAGCCACTGCGACCCAGTGGTCTATTGTGGCACACTTTTTTTTCGTGGGCGAGAGCTTAATAAGCTCAGTCGACTTCAGTTTGTTAGATCCAAGTTCTTCCATTCTGACTCTGTCTCCAGCTGGCACTCGCACATAACATGTTTCATTGAATCTATATCTTCTTCACCTAGCCTACATGAGGATCCTCAATTAAATTCGAACTTGTTTAGGTGATTTCTGAGGTAAAAGTGCCCCGTTAGTATGGCGGTTAAAACTCTTAGGTCCAACCTAGAGAGTTTAAGCCAGGCCATGGCTCTCGCAGTGGAAGATCCACTGATGGCAAGTCGAGTGTGTCTGAGACTTGAGAGACTTATCCAGTGCTCACGTACCCTCTGGTCCAACTATCGGTTATTTTCCATCCTTGCAGTCTCCAGCGGAATCCCGAGCTTATGTTCCGGTCCAATGAATCCCACACCAGTTCCTGGAGCGGCCAATGAGTCCGCCTTCTCATTCCCCTCAATGCCCGAGTGACCAGGTACCCATATTAGACGGAGCCTGCTCCGCTCTCCTAGTTTGGCAAGGGTGGAGCAACGTTCCTGCACTATAAGTGACTTACAGGTATCAGATGCCAATGCCTTCAGTGCAGGTTGGCTATCGGTGATGATTTTTATTGACCTATTTGTTAATCCCTCCGAAAGGAAGAGGTAAGCACAGTGATCAATGGCGAATCTTTCTGCTTCAAAGACAGTCGCATGCCCACCAAGATAGATTGACTGTTCCTTGGCAGCACCTCGATCGTAGACACCAGCTCCAACACCTTTTGCAGTTTTTGAGCGGTCCATGTGCCAACAGGGATCCTCAAGTAGATGGTCCTTGGAGCTGGTCCATTCCTGTCTACCAGGAATGATGATCTGGAATGGCTGCTCCATGTTGGTTTTAAGTATTGCTTGTACTTACTTACATACACAAAGATGACAGACTAAAAACCCAAAAATCAAATTAAGAAACTGTCAGCGAAAACATTTAAATAAGCCTATGTATCTTGTATATATACGTAAATCAGAAAAAAATTGAGTATTCTCTAAAGGTTTTCTATTTATAGGATTGGTTGAAGCAGTAAATCATAATCCTGAAATAAAAATTCCAGTTCTTGATGTACTATGGTTACACTTCTCCAATTATTACGTTACAGAAGAAGATTCTTTGCCGCCAT
The DNA here is from genome assembly GCA_013387265.2 of Cryptolaemus montrouzieri. NCBI lineage: Eukaryota > Metazoa > Arthropoda > Insecta > Coleoptera > Coccinellidae > Cryptolaemus > Cryptolaemus montrouzieri. Next base: position 38,824,753 of record JABFTP020000103.1, read on the forward strand.
TGAATTTTTCTAGAATATCAATAACGAAAGATATTGATGTTATCCAGCAGGTACAGATAACATAATATTTGAATGGTTGAAGATTTAGAACCGAAAATATAAGCTCTGCCTTGTATATTTTAGACTCATGAACAAGTTCTTTCCTGTTGAATCATTTTATGACAAATATTGATATTTATTATTCAAAATCAACTTGTAGTTTTCAGTATTATATTCATAAATTGATAAATACATTATCAAGTTTTAAGTTAATATACAAATTATTATTCCAGCATACATATATATTTCAGAATATTTTAAGTGAAGTTTGCTTTCAGGAATCCTTTGGAAAACTGTTACATGTTATTGGTTTGATTTTGTCACTACAAGAAGAAAATGATGATTCTGTTTCAACTATCCAAAAGTTTAAGAAAGTGATGGAATCTTGTTGTGATCGTATGATGATTTGTGAACTGATACATTTTGATCTAGTAAGTGATGTAATATCATTAGTTGTCAGTAATTGACACAGAGTACTTTGTAGGATGATGGTACTGATCTTTCTGATATTGTGCCAGAATCTAAACAAAAAGTGTATGTTCTACAAGAAGCGTTGAGAGTATATGAAGCCTTAATTGCCTACAAACTTAATTCTTGGAACAATAGTTCAGAAAGAAATGGCACACAAATTGTTTCACTTTTTCAAGGCTATAATAGGCTAGTACATTTTTCTAAGGTATGTTTTTTGTGACTCTCTACTTCAATTATCTTCAAATATATAAAAATTTTCTGTATGAGTAATGACACAACTTTAATTAATTTGTTTCTCGAAAGATGCAGATAATAATTATAATGTGAATGTTGAATCAGTAAATATTCATGCATAAAGATTTGTTTAAAGATGCTTAATGAACAGGCTAATACGTAAATTACAGCATTATAGTGCTAATCATTAGTATTAATTTCCCACTCATATCCGGAAATGTAAAATGCGTATTAATAAAAATAAGAGTGAGAGTAAATATATTCTATTTATTAATGATAAGTAAGGTTCCCCCAAATATTTTTCCCTGTACTTTCAACTTCACGTTCCCATTTGCCTAGTGGTTAGAGAAGAGTCCAGGCACAAGCTCTTCTCCACCAATGGTGCATTGTGTACTGGTCACACCAGTCACTAACAGAGCAGGGTTCACACTGACAATTTATACAAGTTCTACTACAACTTTCAAAGTGCTTACTAGGAACAGTTAGTACTAATGATTAGCACTAAACTCGTGTAAAACTCTGCAATATTTCATTATAATTTCAATTTACATAGAATATTGGTAAATCAAAGAAAGAGAGGAAAAAAAAGAACGATTCCAGCTCATCAATTCTATCTAATAACACTACACTTAAAAAGGAGCAGAAGAATAATTTTGTTTTCAAAATGCCCGATACTATTTTGGATTTCCGGACAGTTATCAGAGCTTTGAAGTTATTACAAATGTGAGTATAGAATAAGAACACCTAGGTGTTATGAATATTCATATATGTGAAAGACAAAATTTACACATTTAATTAATTAATGAATGAAATTGACTGACTGCAGCTATCCATAATGTGATTTTATAGCGCGGCGGTAGCTGACGACTGAATTTATCGTTTTGTAGCAGCATCTTCATTCACGATTCCTAAAGGGCGCTCGTCATATATACAAGGTTGCCCAAAACCGAAGCGCCCATCAGGCAACACTAACTTTTGACAGCTGTATCAAATCGACTAATGACATACCGCGTTTGAAGCGTCATTCCGGGCGGATTTTTACTGTGGAACATTACGCGCCACGCGAACGGTCTAAAATTGTTGAAATTTACATTCAACAAAACAAATCAATATCGAAAAGTCAACGTGCTACTGTCAAACTACTGGGTATAACATTTGATGGGGATTTTTCGTGGTGTTGTTACATATCATGACTTACAAAAAGATTATCCACAGCCATATTCACAATCAAACGGATGAAGGTAATATCAACAGAGGAAGTATGTAAGCTGACATACTACTCAAATTTCCACAGTGTCGCTACATATGGGATATTACTGTGGGAATACAGTGCAGACATGAGGAGAGTTCTTCTGAAGCGAAAAGAGGCGGTTAGAATTTTATGTAATGCCTCTTAAAACTACAAGCTGCCGAGAGCTCTTCAAATCTCAGCGAATACTGACGGTGACCTCAGTGTTCAAACTGGAGTGCTTGAAATATGTCTACGACATCAAAAACATGTTCTCAACCAATTCAAAATTCCATTCATATAACACAAGAAAAAAAAACTGCCTCACAATGGAGTATCACAGTCTGAAGAAAACTCAACTTGGAATCAACTATCTGTGTATAAAATTCTTTAACAAACTTCCTGTAAACTTAAAAAACGAAATTAAAGAACTTTTATTCACTATCTACACACATGAAGAATTTTTACAACTCAAATTTTAATTACATCTGTGATTACTGCTGTTTTGTTCCTTTTATCAGATCTTATTGTTTTGATTTATTGATGTCCGAAATTTTTATTGTGATTTAATGTGCGCTGTAAACATTCATGGACACAATGAGTCATCGAAATGGCTAAAGAAGACGAGCAATTTTGGCATTAAGTCATCATGACCGATGAAACTCATTCACAGTTGAACGGAACGGTAAACAAACAAAATTGCCTTTTTATGCCACTGAAAATCCACAAGAGATTCAAGAGGTACCTCTTCTCGATGCAAAGTCACTGTTTGGTGCGGCGTTTGTGCTGAAACGGTAATTGGGCCGTTATTTTTCGAAGATGATAATGGCCACATGGTTACTGTCAATAAGGAGCGTTATCGCGATTTGATACCCAATTTTTTAATGCTAATTATTGGTCGAAAGCGTATAGGGCACTACTGGTTTCAACAAGACGGCGCGCCACACACACAAGCCGCACTACAATCGTGTTTTTGGAACAATTGTTCCCTGGCCGTTTGATGTCAAAAAAAGGTGATTTCGATTGGCCGGCAACATCACCAGATTTAACGCCTGCAGACTTCTTTTTGTGGGGTTATTTCAAATAAAAGGTTTACGTCAACAAGACAAAAACTGAAGAGCTTAAAACCAATATCCGTAAAGAAATAGTCGCAATTCCGGTCGACATGTTGAAGAATAACATGGAGAATGCTGTAAAACGGGCGCAATACGCCGTTGATGCCAAGGACGACCATTTGCGAGATATATTTAAGAAATGATGTAATCAAATCTAATTGAATTCATTTAAACGATTTTCATGACGCACAGAAAATTGTGTTTCTTTGATTTATTAAAAATAAAATGGGCGCTTCGAATATGAGCAACCTTGTACATAATTGAAAATACATATATAAAAATTGCCAAATATATGTACCGCATAACTTCAGGACAAGGTTTATATGAATGCAAATCTTAAGAAAAAGTGAAGATATAGAGTGTATCTTCAACACATCACGGGTGATTTTCGAAAACAAATTCATCTTCTCATGACTGTGAACCACACTATACTGCGAGTAAACATGGGCTGGTTCATATTTTTATATTATATATTACCCAGGAAATCAAAATTGTGAATTGGGCATTTAATATCCTTATCAGAATCTATATACATAAAAATAAATGGCTAAATATGTTGCTAAGAGCAAAACTAAATAGTGGCTAATATTTTCTTGAAAAATTCGTCAGTCCGAAGACTTTTGGAGGGAAAAATTGTACAGGAAAACGTGAAAACCACATATTTCTTATCTTTGGAAAGACCACCCCTATGGATATGAAACAAACGTTGAAAGTATTGTTTTTCCACAGTTTTAAATTTTGAGACATGGAAAATTATGTTTGAAATCTTGATTGAAATGAAAATTTCAGAATTTTTGGAAAACTATCTTTGAGGTACGACATAGAATTTGAAATGTTGTTCTTAATTCACTCAGTTTTGAGGTGATTAATTAAGTAATTAAGATTCTACCTCAGTTTTGAAATATGGAACACATAGAATTTCTATTTGGAATTATGAGAACAAAGAGAAAACGAAAAATCCACCTTTGAAGGTGTGAAATAGGACTTGAAAATTTGTAATGATTTTATTTAGTTTTAAAGTTTGGGACATTAAACTTTTTGTTTGAATTTTGATTAAAAGTCAAAATCAAAGAGTATTTGGGATTTTCCCAGTTCAACAGTTATGACTGATAATAATTAATCATTAATAAAATTGTGTTCTAGAACTTAATTGAAAAGTAATAAAAAAATAAATAATATTTTAGAATTTTGAAAAATCCACACGCACTAGTGAAGATGAACATTTATAATTAAGATTTAATAGGTAATAGATTTAATAGTAAAAAATGATTGTTTCAGCAGAATGAGGGACAAGTTTGTTTTGAGCAAAAATTTATGCATATAATTATCCAAACTAATATCATGCCGAAAGACATATCTAATAGAGTGAGATCATTTAATATTTTTCGCGTAAAATTTACGTAGGTGCGGCACGCATCATGCGATGCCGTCTGCCGGTAGTCGTTGCGAGCAAAAGGGTCTGTCAAACGTCACACAAATCGAAGTGAATAAAAGTGGCAGTAGGAGAGTTTTCAATAGATGGCGGTGAGAGTTATTTTATATAACTTACACATTACTTCTTACATTTTAAATTGCGGTGACTAAAACACAAATTTAAAAGTCTTATGTTGCCAACTGAGAACGCTTGTCTAGGATTCCAGGGCAGGGCAACGTCAGCTGAGTCTGCCAGTGTATATAGTTAAATGTCTCAATTTTTCAGGCCAGTAGTTGAATGGACTACTATGCAAGATGCAAATATTGTCAAATCGAAGAGGGAAGTCCACCGCCATTTTTTCCAATCTCTAAATTATATGTTAACTCACATGAAAAGCAAGAAACATAGAGATAGTCAGGCAGTTAAGGATGATTTCAAAAACATAGTCGACGTAGCAGAAGTAATATACAGTCGATGTATAAAAACATTGAACATCTTTATTGATTTTGACTGCAGCAGTGCTGTTTTGGCTGCAGAATGTTTTCATGCAATTCTCAATTGTATATCTTCTTCTCATAAGACAAATCTGCTGCTCTTTCTACGAAAAATTTGTAAGTTAAATACATTTTAAGATTCCCCAAAAAACGTCAACTCAATTCTCACTTTATGAATATTAGGAAATTTTTGATTTGCAGCTAAAATTAATAATACTTCATTTATTCGTTCTCAGTCTGAAGCAACTCAAAATAATTCTTGAAGAAGTCAAAATATAATGCCATTTCTCCTGATCTACATCTTTTTTCGAGGATTATTTCGGTTTGTGTGGGTTATTCCTCGTAACTATAGTATTTTATATTTTAATCATTTCGCCCTTTCGATCATGTATTACAATGAGAAGTAAATGTTGTATGTAGTTTTTTCTTAAGAGAGAAATTTCAAACACATTTACCTCATGTTCACCAAAAATATTCTATTCTTTTTCTTACATCAGTCTGATTATTTGCATTAAACCCTAATTTTGAAGAAATTTTTCATAAAAAAGGCAAATATTGTTTTCAGGCGAAAAAGAAAATGAATCTTTAGTGCCATGCCTTAGTGAAGTTATTAAAGTATATCAAAACTTGTTTGAAATGGATGAAGACTTAGAAAGTGAAGATCCTGAAGTGAAGAAATTACCATTAATTTTTATAAATACTCTCACTCTTTTGTCTACATTCATTCCTTCAGAAAGTACATCTTTATCAATAGAGGTAATTTCAATTGCATTTCTTTATTGCACTACATATTTCACAATTTCTCTCTATCACTCTGAATTAATTGATATTTTATTTTTCAGTTTTATGATTGGATAAAAATTTTGCAAAAAATAAATCAATACAAAGTAGACCCACCGCCACACCGTTCTTCACCCTTATGTTTTCTTTGCAAATCAAATTCAAGAAGGGTATTAAGCTACTTGATGAAGTGATATGCAGCATGGGAGCTAATCTTGATACTACAAGAGACGTCAGTATATAACTTTTAATTTTTTTTTCTAAAGTTAGGGCCTCATTTTCGTTTTTCAAGCTCAAAGTTCAGCGTGAAATCACACTGAAAAATAGGCAACGTTAAAGTAGATGCAGTAGGTGCGATGACCACACGAAGGGAAAACACGCCGTTTTTAAACCCTGGAGATGAGTTTTCAGTGATTTTTCATATCCTGAGATTAATTTTTCAACCTAATGGAAACTCCATATGCCGTGATTCATAACATTCTTACCAATGCTTGAAAATTCCTGAACTCAGCTATATTCAACCTATTTATCTGAGTATTATGTACAACAAACCTTTAGACTGCAGTTTATTCTGGGAAATTTAGTCGAGTCAAAGAAAACGTATGAAAAAACATGTGCTTTGCAGGGGTGATTTGGTTTATCTAGATAAAATTAGTGAAGTCTGAATAATTGATTCCACGCATATACTAAATTTCGAAAATAAATTCATCTACCATAAAATAGAAAGAAAAAATATGTACATACTAAGAGAATTAAATAAATAAATAAAAATATTCTTTGTAATACGTTTACCATCTTGTTTCAATCAAAAATAATGCCAACTAGATGTTTGAACTCGTATCATCAAATACTTTCTTCAATTAACATATTCAGTTTTATTTAGACATAATGAAATTTAGTTCATTATAAACTTTGTATCAAGAAAACATATGAACTGAATAACAAAGTCGAAAACTGTGTGGCAATATCTATAGATTTGGCGGTTCGTGTGTTTTTCACAGAGAAATTCAGCCTGAAGAAAACTCAAAAAACTCTGACTTAATAGTATTGGTGACATAATAACTATGTATTGGGTCTTTGAAATCACATCAAACGAATGAATTTCAAACATAAAATAACTATTGAAGATGACAGTTAACAATATAAGTCAAAAATTATTTGAGTCCTTTTTCTTTGATATTGTAAATAATGTGTTTTGTTTACTTGAGGAGTGAAAAATTTGTACTGTCGTGAAGAAAGAATGTGAATGCCCTACTTTTTCTTTAAGACATTTTCGATTATGAGTGTCATTTATGTTTAAAGAACAATAATACTGAAAATATCCGCATCAGCTTTCATGTAATGTAGTCCGCCCATTTTTCTATCTGCCATATTTATATGAACATGTTGAGGTTCATGATTTTATCTACTTTACTGGTGAGTTTATTCTAAACAAAATATGAATAAATGAGACAATATTTTTACTTTTAGATGCTATTTCTTAGTTGTGCCTATCATTTGCAGAGAAAATTATTTAAGTACTTAATGTATGAATCGTTCCTCTTACAATTTTCATGCGATTTCTAAATATTTATTTTTTGGATTTACCATGATAATCTTGTTATTGCCTAAATAATGTTTAGAACAATATTTCCTTTTCATAAACTTTGAGTTATATTTCACAAACCTTTTTTGTAGGTTCAGCCTGAAGCAGAGAAATTCACTATGATTAATGAACTCACTTTGCAAAACGCTTACATATGCATTACAAATACAATCAAAGCTTTACTGGATGAAATTGACTGGGTGATTTCCAGACTGAAATCTGAATATGTAATAGTATCTTTTGTGGATGATGCCAACAATTTTCGAAGTGAGTAATTTTTGCACAAATGAAAACAAAATCCTCATCTATTCTGCCAATGAAATGTTTCACTACATGATATACAAGATGGACCAAATTCTATGTTTTTTTTATAGTAGGTTATTCGCAAATTCAGAAACAAATTTCTGATATTACATTGGTACTTGGTATGTTGGTTGTCATGCAGGTAAACATTTCCAAAATACCAAGGAGAATAATAATGCCACCAGTGATGGTAGCACATGGTTATTATTCATTTTCATGAAATATAATTGAAATATGACTTTGTGGATTAATTATTGTGTCATAAATACTTTTAATGATGGTTTTAAAATATCCTGTATGTGAAGTAACAAGTTGAGTAGAGTTTTATTCTGATATTTATTTATTTATAGGAAGGAGAATCTGTTAGCAAAGGAAAAAGGGATTTCATGTCAACTTTGTTTCATTGTAACAGTTCTGGAAAATTTGATGACTATTTCTATTCAACCTGGAAATTTGGCTGATGCTCTCTTCAAAAATATAAGTCAATTTTATATAACACTGACTAATTTCACTAAATATTTCAATAGCCGTTCCACAAGAACAAATCCAGCATTTCAAAGCTCAAGGTATCATTTTTGTTTTTGATTCAATTATTTAATCGAAGCTAAAATGTATTCAATGTGTTTTATTTCATATTTTCCAGATTTGAAAAACTTGTGAAATATATCGGAAGGGGGCTCTCGCCTAATGTGAATGCCCTAATCTTATTCTTAGAAGAAGAGAGTAAAAAAGAACAGGCAACTCAAACTAAAAAGAAAACAGAAAAAACTATTTCAATGAAAACGAAAATATTGAAAGATACTCGTTCGATTCCGAAAATAGTTTATGGAATGGAACAGTTCAGTAATTCCATTATGCAGCTATCCAATAAAACGAAAATAGATTTATCAAAACACATTGGACAAGGTACAACAAGAGATTTCAGAATAATGGTTAGTGAATTAGATACCCAACAAGAAAACGTTTCTCGAGACATATCTAGAGAGGAGAACTCAGATGATAGTGAGTCAATAAATGAAGATGAAGAAGATGAAAGAAATCAAAATCGCGATCCTGAATCAGAGGAAGCAGAAGAAGAGCAGCAGTCACCTCCTATGAAGAAATCGAGAAAATCATAAAGTTTAAGTATTTGGGTACAGTATACCTTGTTTCAATTGTTTTACCATGTTATATTAATTTACATAAACATACCTAGATTACATTAAAAGGTTTTTATAAAACATATTTTCTGTTAATAATATATGTCTATAGTGCATTTTATTTTTATTTATTGATACAAGCTCAACAGGATTACTCCCAATTATAGAGCCGAACAAGTATAGACAAATTTGCTTAAAACAAAAAAAAAACAGATTTAAAAAACTTTCAAAAACAATAATGACAGAACGCATTGATAATGCAAACTCAAAAAATAGGAATACACACCAAACAATCAAAACAATTTAAGTGCGTGAACTAAGTTTTGCTAATAGGTTTCTTTTGAATGTAGAATGACTGATATCAATCGAAGAGGCCACCATGTTGAAATAGCGACAGCTTCGATTGTAGGTGAATTAAAGAAAATATCCGTAACAGCTCCCACGACATAAAAAGTAACATTGCCTCTGCCAGCGAGCCTCCGTACCGAAAACTTCAGTCTGTCAAGCAGACACGAACAATAGATGGAGTTATTCAGAAGTCCATACAAAAACATGCAGCACAAATATTTCCTTCTAATTTGAAGCTCCAACACAGAAAAACGATCGGTTAACAAAAAACCTGGCATTCCTCGGATAGGATATACTCCATCCTGTTTGTATGCCAGATACTTTAGGAAGGTTCTCTGGACAATTTTCAATGCAATTTTATATTTCACATAGTATGGATCCCAGATAACACAGGCATATTCCAATCTAGACTGAACGAAAGCGAAATACAGAACCCTGAGTTCCGGAAGCTCTTGGAATTCCTCAGAATAAAACCCAACATTTTTCTTGCTTGTAGAACATCACTTATATGGTCCCGGAACGACCATTTCGAGTCGAGAAGCACCCCGAGATCACGAGAACAGAAAACACGTTCAAGCCGTGAGCCCGCCACCGAATAAGGAAAGAAATGTGGTGACTGTTTGCGCGTAATTGACATGTACTTGCACTTAGAGGCAGTTTGTTTTCTAAACACCACTGATGTATCACCAACTCTCCTTGAAGACTCTGACAGCCCCCATTCGATCTTATTTCTGTGTAAATCTTGAGATCGTCCGCAAAGGCTACGCCCCCAACGTTTAGCCTCGCAAGTAGGTCATTTACGAAAATTGTGAACAAAAGCGAACCCAAAACCGACCCCTGAGGGGCTCTCGAATGGGCTCCAAAATCCTGGGATCTGAATCCGTTGTACATAACATATTGCTTTCGCTCACTCAAATACGAATAGAAAAACCTGCCTCCTTCATTCTTTTTATCTGAGCAACATGGCTTATGCGATCAAAGGCCTCAGAGAAATTTAGAAAAGGTGTAGAGTAATGAATTACTAGGTGACACGGCAACCATCAGATTGAGCTCACTGCTCGTGTTTTGGTTCTAATATCGTGTTGCATCAAAGGTGCACCTCATGTGAACAATACATGGCCGATTTCTGGATACGATCTTTGGAAATTTGGCCTGTTTATACTTATTCTGTAGACTTGATCGAGACAAATTGATCGCAATATTTTACATGGACGTCTGTAGTGCTATGTAACATGTTATTCGCTCACATGAGTATACCTACCTTTTCTCATTAAACTAGTTGAGAAAGGAGAAAGATATAATTCTTGTCATATCTACTTCTATTCCTGAAAATTATAATGGAAAGATAAAATTGATAAACTCCCATCTCAACAGGTAAATTCATAGAATTTCGTAAATGTTATTATATTCACTAACACCTTTGTTAATGGATGATTACCTATCTAATAATTAATACTTTCCATTAATTATTTACTGAAATTTTCCATCATAAACCAAAGCACAGAGATGTACTTAGGAATTGACAGTGTCCAAAGTGATTTTTATCACCGTCGAAGATTCGTCCTCATACATGCATTAGTTAGCTAATATTGTTTGTGTGAATTTCAAAAACAATGAAAACGTATCGAATTTTACTCCAATTTAACTGAGTTCCCTCTATCGAGAAGATAGTTATATTAAATGAATTGAATTGAATATTCATCATACTTTGAGGCGCCAAAGTGGCTCAATAGTTGATAAAAATGTGATAACTTGCGCGAAAATGACGGGAATTGGAATCTCAACCATTTACGAAAATATAAAAATGGCCTACTGAAATCTCCAAAGGTATCTCCAGGGACGTCTTGAACGGTAATTAATAAGAGCTTCAATAACGACATCCGAAGAACAATGCATAGTTTTTATTTCCGGAAGGAAATTGTGCTAAAAAGACTTTTTTATCTCTGCGCGACTTAGGTTAAGGATAAACGGTTCAGAAAAAAATGTTTTTGAAGAATATTTGGAACAACTGTAAGATTCAATTCTGACAAGATCGGTTACGCTATAAAAATGTGACAGCCAACAACTGGAACACTTGCATAGCCTACGTGATTAAGGAAGAAATAAAATGTGGGAACTGGACCTTATAGACCCTGTTATAGTGAATATAGGTGCCGAAGATTAGTCATCAGAGGATGAAGATAACTGGGAGGTTGATTAGAAAGCAACACAGACATTCTTTTGTAAGGACAAGGACGATAAATTAGTTACACTTTAGTTTTCATTTTTGTGATCGATACATTTCGACAAATAAACCCTATAACTCACATGCTTCTACACCACTCAGTGGAGACTTTGAGGGGATAATGGGAATTGGTTATTTTGTATAAACGAACAAATAACGGATTTTTGGATATGTCATTGTACAGCATGATCAGGGGATTTGCATATTTAACTATTTTTTTATTACTCTACGCCTTTTGCATATATACATAGAACTTGAAATCACCATCATGCTTATTGTGACTCTAATATATATATTTATTATTAAAAATCTACTCTACTTATGAAGAGTAGTAACAAATCCCAAACAATGCCCCGAGTGTATTATATTAATCAAAATGATATTTATATTCAATACACTCTATTTCTCTGGTTCTTTTAAATTTTCGTTCAGATAGTTCAATAACTTATGACAGTATTTAGAAAATTTCAGCCTGTAATATAGTTATTCTTATTAATAATAACTCATTGATGGATTATCAGGTTCTTAGTAATAAAAACTTCGTTAGATACCAAAAAGAGAATTGTCCTAGGCCACGAGAATAGTCATTGAAAGACAGCGTCTTGGCTATATGTTGTATCAATAAACATTGTGTTTGATAACGTACTAAATAGGACAATCCTTCAGGATCAATTATCGAATTTCAAAATAGTTATAAATATAGGGTAGTCTTTGCTATTGGTGTCAATATCTTCCTTTTCATAATTTAGAGTTTCTGTATTTGAGCTTCTGGGGAATTGATCTAATAGGCAATAAGAACTTCAATAAGTCTTCTCCTCTGTCAATTCTGTATATTTTTCATATCAGTTCTTCGATAAATTTTAAATTCGTTTCAATATAATGAAACTCAAAATCCAATTATTGGATGGATAAACATTGAGTTACGTTAGAAAATTCATGTACATCTTTCCTTCAATTCCTAATCTACCAAATAATAATATTTGAAAGAAGCCATTAGAATGATTTGCTGCCAAAGTGTTTTCATTATTTTTCACTTCACACTGCTATACCCATGAATTTATTCATTGTGTTCATTCTTGGACAATTTTCTTCTTCCAAATTCTTTTTTTTTCTCTGATAATTTTATATTTCTACTCATTTTTTAATTTTACAGCTATATGAAAATCTATCCATCCTGGGAGTATTATGTTTTTACTTAACTGTGATTTAAGAAAAAGATGATGGGAAACAATCCACTAAGCTAGGTGCTGCAGCAGATTCAGTTATAAATATCTGCAATAAAATCCCCAACATTAGTTAAGTCTTCATGATTAACAGCCTTCAGTATTCTGGCCACTATACACAAGAAGATTGAGGCAATAAATAGAGACATCTCAAGTCATTCTATTAATTATATTAATTGGTATTAATGGTGAACTTTCTTTGACTAAATTAATGAAGGCAAAAATGCAGATGGTCATTGATGGAAGTGACTTTTCCTAAACATGCCACATAAATTACTAATAAAGTATCAAAGGAATTCATTGTTCATGATTCAAGAAATTGCATAATTATAAATAGTCCATCTACTTGGTATAGAATGTCCATCATCTAGAAAGTCAGGAAAATTTGATATATTACATTGCTTGATTCCAAAATTTCCTACTAATTATAAATACAACAATTCTTGCTCTAGTTTAACCAATTAACATAAAATCTTGATCACTTCTTTATCAAACTTAAAGAAGGTTAAAAAAATTGATGAAAAAATATCAATAATTGACAGAGGTAGAAAAGAAAAGAAAAATTGAAACACATCAGGAAATTACTAATGGTATTGGTAATACTGTACCACTGAAAAACATATGTTAAACATTCTTGTTCACATTTGCACAATTTATGAGTTATGTAATATGTACTAGTATATACAATTATTTAATGTTTATTATTCCTTACTGGATATATGTGTAATAGTCAAAATTATTATTACTTTCCTTGTTCCGTTATTATTTTCTTATAATTATAATTTCGTTCTGCAATTATAAGCATAAATCACGATCGTTCTGAGTAGGATCTTGTATGAGGAATTTATGAAAGTGATATCTTTATTCCATTTTATTTCCGAAAAAGGTAACGCATCGAAAAGAGTGAGCGGCAAAATCGGTTTCTGAAATTCCAGTCTCAATACAGGTGAACTTCAAAGTGCGTGAAAAATTAGGAAAATATCCTGAAGAGTGACACTTATCCCAACTCTCTCAAAGCTGATTGTCTGCTGACATCTGAGACCAGACTGCAGTTAATTTTTTATTGTATTCAGTTTTTGTGAAGAGATTTGAAAATCAGTGGAGTCCAGAGTGATACTAATATTCAGAGGAGAATCATTCAAAAATCTCAATTATCTATCCTTTCAGTATTAGTTTCTGACTTTTATATGTATCATAATATTTTCATGAACATACTGGTTGAATATAAAATTTTCCAGATTCTGTCTACAACATATTAAATTGGTAAAAGAAATCCATAATTAGTAGACATGCGGAGTGAAAATGTTTACAAAAACTGAGTATCTTTTATATTAAACAAAACAGTATGCTCCAGTATAGATATATTATATGTTAAATATTGTTCCACAGTGAAATCTCTTACCAGAAGAATTATGTTTGAATATAGTTTAATTTCAGTTTGAAAAATTTAAAGATTTTGCATGCATTGACTTCACCATTCTAATTTACGCAATTTTTTGCAGGCTGCACAATCAATATTGAATTTTATTGCCCCTGTGAACCTAAAGTATCACTTAGGAATCATCCAAATACAATTCTTTGGAATTTCTAAATTCAATTCTAAGCCTTCAAATAAAAAATGTAATAATTCTTGAGTATATCACTAGGCACTAACTCTTGAAATAATTCACGTGTTAACATTTAGAATTCCTGAAACAGTACTTTAGAAATCAGGAATGCTTCGGTTTTACAGATTACATGCAATTCAAAATATTAATTGACTTGTAATAATATTGATTTTATAAGAAAGCTAAATGATGACACAATGTTTCTAAGCCATTGGCAAGTATATGATTCTTAAATTAGGATTCAGTTGTCTTCTAAATATGTAGTATTTAGCATTTCGACATAGAAATTTACATATAGATATAGGTATTAATTAGGAAAATTGATGAAGAAAACATAATGGAAGAATATCAAAACTTTGATTTAATACTTTATAATTACAGTAGTTTACAAACTTAACTTTTCACAATTCCTTATAACCACGAAAACAATCTACAATACATTTATTCAATGATATAAGATATTAATCAGTAATAACAAGAAAAGAGAATGAATATGGATATAAGGCTATAAAAAGTAGAAGAAATATTTAAGAATATTGAGGTAAGTCATAACCTGAAGTTAGGGTCTACTTAAAATTAGTCGAGGTAAAAGAAATTGCTTTATAACAAACCATTTAAGCAACAAAATCTAATGGCCTATTGAATCCCCCTTTCCTATTCATGTATTGCCTATATTTTCTTTTTAAAATAACATGAACTGCTCCAACATCATTTCCTTCAACTTTTTTTCCTTTTGTAGTATCAAAATTACAGAATCCCATTAGTTTCATCATTTCTTGTTCATCAGGGCTTTTTCCTTCTAAATCTGCAGCAGTAATCACAGGTCTTTCTGGAAGAGTATTTCTCTTTTTCTGCCTTTCTACTGACCTAGATCTACTTCTAGACCTGCTGTAATTTCGTCTGGTATCTCTATCGTTAGAATATCTCCTTTTGTCCCTGGATCTATCTCTCGATCTCTTCCTTCTGTGATGGCGGTCTCTATCCCGGTCCCGAATGTCCCTATCTCTATCCCTTTCCCGTTCTCTCTCACGCCTTCTGGAGTCTATAGGAGATTTAGATCTACTACGTCTGCCCATCGAATTCTTTAAATTATAAGTTTTAATAAAACTTGTACTTTTAAAAAACACGTATGATTATAAAAATCTAATTTTTTCTACTTTTTTCAACGAGAAAAATTAAAACTACACTTTTATTTTGACAACTGTCAACAAATCGATATAAAAACGTTTCTGTAGTTTTTAGTTGTTCTTTTTTACACCAAAGCGCTAGTGTGCTGGTGCGCTGTTGCCTGTTCAATTGGACATTTAATCTTATTCTTTTCATTGAGAGATATTCATATGAATAGTTTTATTCCTTAAAAGGTTTCATCTAATGGCTTCTGTTTGAATCTACAATTTTTACATTATTTTACTGGATATTGACCATGGTCAAAAGATGAAACAAAAAGAAATGGAGAGTCTCACAAATTATCCACGTAGTTACCCACCTCTCAGGTTCCTGTTGTGATTGATAAAATAATTTTTTATACGTTTTAGTTGTAGAGGACTCCAACGATGTTTAAATGTCACGAATAATTTCACAAACCATACATTCTGTTATATCCCAGGAAGCGTTATCTTGGAAATAATTTGTTTTATATACTTATTGTCTATACAATTCAAAATTCTAACGGATGGTATCTCTTCTTCCGAACCTTTCTGCATTCCCAACTCAACATTTATTCTAGAAAAAATGAGAGATGCACTTCGTGTAAAACATTTTTTGATTTATTACGTAATATGATTTCATAATGTTGAGTAGCTACCTATGTCATGTGATTTGAATCCAATTAATGTTATTGAGGACATATTCACTTTGTGGAAATCCATTTCAAAATATGAAAGAGAAAAAACACTTTTGTCTGTTTGCTACAGAATAGGATTACAAGATACATTTTCTCCTTAAATGTTAATTATGGGGAAGTATTGATTTCTAGTTGGCTATTAAGAGTGGTATTTGTTGAGGACTTTGAGATTGTGTAACACTATTGTTTGGTTTGTTGATTGAATGCGCTCAAATATTGGGGATTTCTTGTCCGATGATATATGTTTTTTGAACCTACATTCTAAATTTCTACCTGCTTGACTTACATAAGCTGAAGGAAGGGCATTCAATACATTCGATTTTGTAACTACCAGACTGTTTGAGTTTATTTATTTTTGTTTTGCATCAAAAATTAATTTGCCTAAGATTAGGACCGTTTGAGAATGGGGTGGTTATTTTGAATTCAAAAAATAATGTTTTATTTTATGAGGAAGTGGGCCGACATAATTAAAACTAGCATATCTTTTCTCGAGTTCTTATCGAATGCAATATAATAATTGAGATGTTCGATTTTGTTTTTTACGTTAATGATTTTATTTATGAAAGAGGCTGGTATATTGCAGTTGGAGGTTATTCTTTTTATGGTATTTGTTTTCGTTTTAAACTCTTGAATTGTGAGGGGAATAGTAAATGCTCTGAGGACCATAGAATTATAGGGCACGACCTTATAATTCAAATGATTGAATGTCGATGGGGATTGTTGAGACTGTGAACGATCGGTACGAATTTGTACGTACTGTATCGGTACGTTGATGATATTTTGGTTGGTTTTCATAGCTTAAATAGACAATTAGATACATTATTGAACTTCCTCAATAAAACTCACAATCATTTAAAATTCACCGTTGAAGTTGAAACTAATAATTCCATAAATTTTCTAAACTTAACTATAACAAACATAAATAATATCCTTACTTATAAATTCTATAGAAAAAAATCGTTCACACACGTTACAATACCCTTGGACTCATTCAATCATTTAAATTATAAACTCGCCACCTACAATTCTGTTGTCCACAAAGCTTTTACTATCCTCCTCTCAATTCAAGATTTTAAAAATGAATACAATAAAAGGAATAGCCTTCAACAACAAGATACCAGCCTCTTTCATAAATAGAATGATTAGATGCAAAGGACAATACCGAACATCACAATTATTATATTGCATTCAATAAGAACCCGACAAAAAAGATATGCTAGCTTCAATTATGTTATTTAAGCTCATTCGATTAAGAAACCTCAGAATAGTTTTTGACAACCTCAAAGTCTTCCACAAATTCAATAAAGGAACTAGAATGAATCTGTTGGAAAGTTGGGAAAACTCAGGAAAAGCCACATTATAATACTCTCAATAGCTAACTTGAAATCAATAACTCCCCCCTCTTCAGCATTTAAGGAAAAAATATATCTTGTAATCATCTTTGTACCTGAGTTAGTATTCAGCACTTGAAAATGACCGAAGGGTCGAAACCGGTCGTGTATTAACAAATAAACGTGGAAAACTGACGTTATAGGGTCTTCTCAAATCGAAATCTTATACCAGATAACTTGGAGGAGGTGCGGAGAAGAACTATTACAATATCCAGACTTTACACACCTCAGATTGTTGCTAATAATAGAAGAGAATTCGAAAATTGTTTGTATCATTGTATGGATTCGAGTAAAGGTCATTTTGAGCAATTGTTATGTTCACTTAGTGTTTCAATTTTCTGGATGTCCTTCTCTAGTTTTTCTTAATCAAAAATGGAAGAAATTTTCTGTTCAAAAACTTTAAAGAATGTACAAAAGGTTACCTTTATCTCCTTTTTCTTTTATCACCAGAATACCTTCCAGAAAGTTTTTCTAAATTAATTGTGCTCGACATTTTAAAAATTACGTGTTTGAGTAGATAATCGAAAAACTTTTTCAACAAAGTGCCATTCCACCCACTATCCTTATATGAATTTTGAGTTGGGGATGCTGAGGATAGGGGGGTTAATTTTTTGCTCGAAATCAACCTTAACATCCGTTCTCGAGGGATAATAAAACCAATTTTCAACATATATTTTATTACCCTCTATCAGAAATTTGACGACTATGAATCATAAAAAAGAAATTAATAACTATAAATATAGTGAGTATAGTAAAATTTTTCTAAGCTAAGAATAAATTATTTATCTAAGCCCAATATCAGTTAATACAAAATTACAACAAACTAATAATAATAATTAAAATACAGTTCAAGATCGATGATTCAAAAATATTTTATAGAAAATTACTAGAAAAAGAATTGAAAAATATTTCTACCTACTTATTGTGCATCATTGAATATTTTTAACAAGTAATGAAAATTAATTTTACCACAATTCTCTTTTATTTTCCTCTCCTTTCAATCAAGCAAGGATTGTGGACTCAGCTGCAATATAACTTTCCCTGAAATGTTTTCGCAACAAATCAACAGTCTGAGGATTACAGTACCCAAAATCTATCGGTTAATTATCTATTAGAATTCATAAAAAAATGTGGTAACGGCAACAGCGCATTGGTGAATCATATCGCGTTCCTGAACAATTGGTGTTTCGTTTCCAATTATAATAAGCCGTATTCTAACGGTCATAAGGTTCAAAATGACCGGATACATGTATCTGTCTCATTTGAGCATCTCCATTGCGCCCGCGCAACTAACGTGACTGATGGTGAAAAAAATTATGGAAAATTGAATTGACCAGCAGAGAGAGGATAGGCGAAAGGAGTTGGTGTGGGTACGTTATAAGTAGTTACGCCTAAGTAGGTATTTTTCGAAAAGTGTAGTGCTTTTAACTCATTGGTATCTGTTTCATTTAAAAAATAGTGTCTAAGATCTCTGAAACCGACAAAGTACGCTGTTTCAATCGATGATGCGTATGCCCGATCTCGTAAAGGATTGACTTGTAGTGTCATTTTGTGCGAGACGTTTTCAGTTTTTCGCCGAACTCTGTGGTGCAATAAGAATATTAAAGAACTTGTGAATTAAGCGGATTCAGAAAGGTTAGTTATATTAATTTATTTTTTCTATATTTTTGCGTAATTTAGTTTGATTACTCAGCACTACGAGTGTATTTAAATTGTTCCGGGGTGTGTCTTTCTCAACTGCCCTTTATGGTCTTTTATTTGAAATATTGATGGTTCTTCTAATTGTAGATTTGTATAGTAGAAGCATCTTCAGAATTTTGAGGTAATTTTGTTTATTCTTCTTTGTACTCATAAAAGAGCGGATTCATTTTCCTGCATTAGTGTAGGCTAGGATGCCTTACTGCCTCACCTTATTCAAGTGACTGCATGTTCTCATTTCGATTTGTCGGGTTTCTTATTGGAATTTGCTATGAATATCTATTGCTTAGTGGTTGTTACTTAATATAATACCAGATTGGGGTCAAACTCATATCTCTACTCATTTCTTAGCTGTGTCAAGTTCATAAAGGTAGTAATAGCTAATCGACAGAATAATCTCAAAGAATCATTGGGCTGCAAATACGTTTGTCTGCCTAGCTTATTAACTTGTTTTACCTAAAATTGTTAGTCCAGCTTTTTTAAGAGATGTATTTTCATTAAAAGAATAATACATACTGTACAGATAATCAATTAAAAGGTTATGTAATACACAAACTAATATTTAATGATTATTTGCATCTATAAGTATCAAATTGATTATCCAATTTCTCGTTTCAAGTTTATACAAATCAGAAAGAACTTGGGCATCATAAGCAAGTTTTGTTGTCTTGTCAAATTAAATTCAGTAGTGTTCCTTTTGACATGCATGGCAAAATTCAGTTCACGAACCGGCAAAGAGTAAGGTTTTCTAGGTATCTGGCTGGTTATCTATTGTTTTGAAGTTTCTTATGCACAATTGTTTCTGTTGACTGAGCCGAGGATTCCTATAATTTTAACAATGTTCAAGTTCTTGTTTATTCCTTATCTCAGTTTCTAGGTTTTACATAATGATATCAAATTGATTTTTGTTGAGTAATGCAGCTGAGTGAAGTATTATAGTTAAAGAAAATGAACCTCTATGTCTCGATTTCTTCGTTAGTAACTAGTGTAATTAGTGGTGCAAACATTTTTCCGATGTTCCTCTCCGTTATTCAAAATTTCTCGAATTTGGGGAACACGTCATTAGAGTATTTCTTCTCCATTTTCACAGATTTTTTTAATCTTCTGGTTATTGAAAGAACTACTAATGAGATTTCTAGAGAATTGCTTTTGAAGTTGCTTTCTTTCAGGAAAACGAGGAAGATATATGCTTCCTTTGCAGCATTCCCATTCTATCTTGACTAACCTCAATCTAACATAACCTAACTGCCGAACAAACATCGAAATCTGCCCAACCTGTACAGGTGCCCCATTTTCGATGTTAAAGTACAGCAGTTATGTGAAATACTGCAAATTTAGGAGGATGACCCCCTCAATCTCTTTATTTTCGAGGAAAATTCATTAGTGAAAGCAGATCGCAGCTATTTTCTTTAGTTAAAGAGTTATTCCGGATTTCTCGATTCTTCGGGATTTGGCATATGCCGATACCTCGGTGGCTATCAAAGTTGAAAACTCTTGAAATTCTACAGGCTCTTTTTTGGGTAGAATTCAGTGACTTACTCAAAATTTTTTTTCCCATTTATGATATAAACTTGATTTTAATGTGAACCATTGGTGAATTTGGACAAAATATGAAGAGTATTTTTTTCCTTTTTCATATCTATATAACATGCCTGACAAATTTCACAAAAATATGAGTTTCCACAAAAGGGGGAATTCTTTGGTTTCATCTAATATTCTAGTGCGAATTCACCCAAATGTTTTCAATTCTATGCTCGAAACAATGAATGTCAAAATGAATACATTAGTCAATTCACATCGTTGACGACAAATAATTAGCTGAAAACTTTTTGATTAGTGAATTTTGAAAAATTGTAAAAATTCGAGATGAGTATAATTATGCCGTTCGTTTTCCTACAAGAAGCATCACAGGCCTTAATTCTATATATTGAAACAGATTCTCAGAGCACTCAGGGGTACACTTGAACTTGAAGAAATAAGTTTCAACCTTATAAGGTTGAAACTTATTTCAGTTTCTACAGCCAGGGGATTATGAGCGACGGCTAGAATTTTGTCGATGGTATAAGGAGAAGTTAAGAGGGAAATCCCTAATTCTGCCAATATACAATATGAATTGATAAAGCCAGGGTGAACAATGACGGATTATTCAATCTCAGTTATGAACATTACTGGCTCGATGTGAATGCTCATCATAAAGTGATTGTTCAAAACCAAGGGCGATTTGGTTTTAATGTTTGCTGTTCGTTGATGATCCACCTCATTTAATCGTACGTCCTTTGACGAAAATCTTAGTGGAGAATTTTTTGTGAAATAATAAATGAGAACATAGAGAGTTTTTTGGATGAAATTCTGTTGGCTCAAAAAAGGTTAGCGTACTAGACGAAACCACAGATTGTTCAAAAAATTTTACATTTCTGGAAAAATTCACATTTTTGAGGAAATTTGCCGGGCATTATATATATTTGGAAATAGAAACAAATACTCTTCCTATTTTGTCCAAATTCACTCATTGCTCATATTTAAAAATGCACAAGTTTGTTATAATTGGAAAACCATTAAACAAGAAAAATTTTTGAATACCCCCCTGCATTATACCTGAAAAAGTGTCTGAATGTCATCTTATTTTGATGGCAACTGAGATATTGGCATATTCCGGAATCCCGGAAAATCGAGAAATCCGAATAACTCGAAAATAAAGGAAGATAACTGCAATCTGTTTCTACCAATGAATTTTCTCCGAAAATCGCGGACAGAGATGGGGAAGGACATTTTCCTCTTTTTGTAGTGTTTCACATAGCTGCCGTACTAAAACATCGTGAATTAAACATATTGTAAATTTAGATTTTCATTTTGTTTTGATAGATGAAAAAATGTATTCCAGATGAGATATTTTTGAATAATTTGTGCTCTATTTTCGTTGATATAACTACTCCTGATATTTTCACATTTTTATTCTATTCGCGCTCCGTTATTGGTTCTCTTGAGTCTAAAATGTTATTCTTGGTGAAGGTATTCAATTTATTGTATTTGATATTTCGTAATCAGCTCTGCAAAATGAAAAAGTAGTTGAAGGAAGTGTACATGTACACACAAATGGCGGTTTCATGTGAAATCAAAGAGTGTGAAACGGACTTCCGCTAAATTATACATTTCAGAACACATAAACAAAGCTTAGGGCATCATAGGTGATATCCAAGTTGAGGTTGTTAATTCCTATCAAGTCTTTCCGAACGTTGTTCTATTACCTAAGGTTGTGAGTCAGAATGAGATAAAATTTTCATCTTTATCAGGCACGCCTTACGATAATCAAACAAATACGTTTATATATAAATTTGTATGAACTAGTTACGACTGATAACTGATAACTAGTCAAGGATTGATTTCTATTTCGAAATTTGGAAAACAATTATTGGATTCATTCCAAGTTTCCAAAAATATCGAAGTTCAAAATACTGCTACTACGAACATAAAACTAAATCTAGTAGAACGCTACAATTGAATGATTCTGGAACATTTACAAAAGAATTAGCGTTGATTTACACTAGCGGCGAGAAAACCCCAGTAGTATACAGGTGTCCCCAATGCTGTATATATATATATATATATATATATATATATATATATATATATATATATATATATATATATATATATATATATATCTTTTGAAAAGAGGGGATTTACAAAAATTTGAATAATTGTATTTACAATAAATGCTTATATCTATAATTTTGGTGTGTGTCAGAAAAAGCACAAGTGTGAGCTCAGGAAATGTGACAGGGGAACCATACTATCTTGTATATGATTCAATAAATGAGTGAAAAAACCTGAGGAAAAAACTCGTTTCCCTGTCGCTATTGCACTAGCAATAGCTTGTCTGTTTATGTTGTGTTAGTGTCGTGTGTACAAAAAGAGTACCAAAGATTTTTCTGCTTAGCCGCTTCATTCTCTCTTGCATTCCATGATTTCCAAACGAAGACAAGGGTGAAAGAAAGGGGGTTTGGGACAGGAATCTGTAACAATGGAACAAGAAAAATTCAGCAGAAAAATATTTCAACAGTTATACTTCTTATATGTCTAAACAAATCTGAGAAAAGATTTTACATAGCAATCAAGATCATGAAAAGGACTAAGGAGATAATAAAAAAAACATAACCTGCGATATTTCCTCAAATTCCATCTCTGTTTGACCGAGAGGGCCCCGATGGCCAGGTTCAGTCTTCCAAGTGATGCCGATTATGATCTATAGATGTTTTAGAATCATTATGGACCCAATAATCTGGGTTGACATCGCCCATATATTATTTCTTTGTGGAACTTGTTTAACTTTAAGAAAAATTTGCGAAAAAATTTTGACAGTCGTTCGAAAAATATGACATTTGTCATATCATATCATATCATGCTGTGATAAACTTTGATTGGTGATTCCTGAAGAAATTCTTAGGTGAATCAGTGAAAACAGCATGGGCCGAATCTTTTCAAATTCGAAGATATTTAGCTTCAAAAATTTGATCTTCATGGGCTCTGAAATCACAATTTTCTATCTACGAGTGCGATTGTGGTGTTACCATAGATAGATAGAATTAAGTACATATCTTGTTATTAATTGATTAACGATTATCAAGAAGAAGTTCCTTTCGATAGATGAATGTCAGAGTATCTTTTCGGTTAGATAATTATTGTTTTGAAACTTTTAATTTTTTTTTGAAAATGCATTCCTTCGTTAATGAATAATATGCAGATATGTTCCATGCTTGTTGCTAGAGATAATCGCTGAAGATTCAAGAGCGATTCTGTGGTTATCTAAAACATATTAATTATAATTACCTCCTTGATCAAAAAGTTACCGACTTTTATTAATAAAATCAAAAATACAAAGTTCTTCATCAAAATCAATATTGTCTCCTTCAAAGTACTCTTGCTTGCTGCGCTTGATCCAATCTTCAAAATACTTTTTATATTCGATTGGCGGTATGGCCTTTAGGGCCATCTTCGATTTTTCCATTATTTCCTCTCGGCTATTAAAACGCGTTCTCCGGAGCGGATTCTTCAGTCGACCGAACAGAAAAAAGTCACAGGGAGCCAAATCAGGTAAATTTGGTGGTTGTTGCATGATATTGGTGCTGTTTTTAGCCAAATGGTCACGGATAATGAAGACATTATGAGACGGCGCGTTATCGTGTTGTATAATCCATGAGTTGTTTTGCCACAATTCTGGTCGTTTTTGGCGAACAGCTCCACATAAACGTCTCATAACGCCCAAATAATACTCCTTGTTGTAAGTTCGACCTTTTGGAAGGAATTCATGGTGCACAACACCATGGTAGTCCATGAAAACCGTGAGCATCGCTTTCTTTTTTGACTGAAAATGACGTGGTTTCTTAGACCTTGGCTCATTTGGTGCACGCCATTCATTCGCTTGATGTCTGGACTGCGTGTCATGCTCATAAACCCACGTCTCGTCTCCCGTAATTATGCGTTTGATGAACGTTGGGTCGGATTCAGCCTTGGAAATCATGTCTTTGGCGACATCAACACGGTCTCTTTTTTGCATGAAATACAGGTCTTTAGGTACCAGCTTTGCAGCGCCACGTCTGAAGCCCAATTTATCGACCAAAATGCTTTGAGCTGAACCAAATGCGAAACTCAACTCCTCTGCAATCTCTCTGATGGTCAATTTACGGTTTGTAGCCAACAAATCACGAATTTTGTCGACGTTTTTCTCATTCGTTGATGTCGATGGCCTGCCATAACGGTCATCGTCGGCAATGGACATGCGTCCGCTTTTAAACCGTCCATGCCACTCGCGAACTGTTCTGAGCTTCAAAGCATTGTCGCCGAAACACTTGTTCAACATTTCCAACGTGTTCAGAACACTAATTTCATTTTTAACACAAAATTTAATGCAAATTCGTTGCTCTGGTTTTGTATTCATTTTTAAAAATCAAAAAAATCGAAAACACACTGAGAGGTTAATGTAAACAACACGACGTAACTTTGTGAAATGTTAATCGATGACGCTGAAAATTAGAGGGAATATAAACAACAGTTGTACCAACCTAACAAAATAATTGAAATCGGGTGCCTTAGGGCGCCACACGCTAACAAAGTTGGAAACTTTTTGATCAAGGTATTTCCATCAAAAAGATCGAAAATAATGAATCATAATTATAATTTAAAAAAAAAATTCATTAAAAAAATTAAAATAAAATGAATAAATAAAATCATATCAATCATTACAAGAGTTGCCCAAAATGACCGTCTAGCTCAAATCTACCAAGAAGTGACTGCAGGACAATATGATGGACATTGTCATTTCTAATTCTTTCGGCAGAATTGTTTATCCTTTCTTATAACTTCTGGAAATTTATTATTTTTACGTTGTATATGATGGATCTTGAGCATGTTGCTGAAGAATCCACCGCTAAAATGTGAGTCGATGCTGTTTTTTCCCTGCTTTCAATGCCTGCAATCTCTGTCGATGATTAGGGTGCAGTTCCGATTTTTTCTAAACAAGACACTTCGGGCGTTACAACTGATTTGCAATGCGCCTAATACTTATCGAAGGATGATTATCTTCAACACAAGCTATAATGTTCTACTCGTTCTGAATGTTTACTTGACGAGGTCGTACATGTTTTGGCTCATGTGTTCTTTTAAACACCAAAGTAAAAACTGCACGAACAGGAGAATGTCTTTGAGGAAATCTTTGATGGTATTCTCTTCTTCTCGTGTTTTTCCATTGCAAAAAGCATAGATATATCTGTATATTTGTCATTACTGAAGGAATACATTTTCAATTGGAGGAATTTGAGGTTTCAAAATAATACTTATTTATCGAAAAAAAAATTCTGACATTTATCAAAAGTAAATCAACATTCTGGATAATCATTTATCTATGGTTACGAATGTCACCTTCTGTACTGCAAGATATGTATTTCATTCCATCTATGGTTACACCATAGAATCGCTCTCGTATGTTGAAAATGGTGATTTCAGAACGTGTAAGGATCAAATTTTCGAAACTGAATATCTCCGAATTTGAAAATATAAGGCCGTGCTGTTCTCATTCATTTGTCTGATTCCGAAATCTCTCAAAGTTTGGCATAGAGCTTGGGAGACAGTATAAAAAAAATCAGGATCTTACGTTCGTTGTTTCTAACCTGCACATTATCTCACAATTAAAAGGTAACGCAAGTAATTTTGCGTTTGACGTGATTTCCGTCACACACTCGAGCTGTGAACATCGAGCTCTATCGTTCGCTCGCCCGAAATTCGCTAGAAATATTTTTGTCATATACAGCAATTATTATACATCTTTAGATTCTATTGATGAAGAGAAATTGATATTTTATGGCTTTATTTCCAGATCTTCTGAGAAAAAATTCCGTCGTCATATTCAAATGTCCAGGTTTTCTCTTCTAATTCATCCATGCGGACAAAACACAAACCAAACTTGATGTCGATTTTAGCCTTGGACTGATACTGAAAGAGAGGGTGTTTCTGAGTTATTACTGAATCCTGGGAATTTAATTGCCACACCTCGTAGACCTCTGGATACTTGCCGCTATTGGCTTCAAGCTTGGAGCATTGCAATGGTTTCTAAACATTTATTTTCTGCTCAAATGACTTTAATCGTTTTCCTTGTGTTTGTAACGGGGAGGAAGACAACTAATTGAACATTCTGATGGGCAAATCTGATATCCATTTGTGCGGTTATTTCTCTGGATATAAGCCTCAAATTAAAAATATGGATTTGTTTCTCCTCTGTCATTTCCCGAGGTAAAAGAGTTCTGGAAAATTTTCCAATTTCTTAGTTCAATTTCAAATTCGATTAGAATAAAACCTCATTAGTTCGTCACAACTATGACCTACTTTTTCTCTGTTTTACTCAACGTAAGATAGAAGGAGGATAAATCGGTCAAGTAGGTTGAGAGACAATAATACTGTTAGTGCTGTAGATGTGTGTTATTCTCTGATAAAATTATGTCTTTAACTACTTTAGCGATGACGTAATTTATATATCCATACTTAACATCGAATGGATCCAGACATCGTGAAAACGAGGTAGATTTCTCTTCGCATTAATACTCGGAATTACGCGAGGCTGGAAGGAAGTCTGAGATCTCGTCTGAAATGAAATAGATAAAGTATACGAGTATTTAAATCCCCATCGTCTAATTATGTAGGAAATAGATATGGTAATTTGATGGTCGAGAATGGATAATCTCTTCGGAAATCTAGATAAATTGATCATGATGAATTAGTTTATTTAACTATTCTTATGTATTTACTTGCTCGAAACTTTTTCATGATGTTAACGAGAAACTAGGTAGCAGCAATTATACATAACATCCTTAGGACTATAATACAAGGGTCGTTCGACAAGTCCCAGGAAAAATATAGTAAAACAAATTATTTTGGTTGTGATCTCATTCGACGTTCTTTTACGCTTGGGGTGGGAGTGAAGTGTTAGCAATCGTCATGCAACGAAAAAACGTACAGTGGCGATTCGTCCCGACGTGAGTTAGTCATCGTGAGTTAGTTCAAGGTCAAATTCAAAACTCAGCGGCTCAGAAGTGCAGCACTGGTTGCACCGAAACACTAACATTAACACAACATATTAAAATGAAACATTTGAACTCGGACTTGATTAAGCAAAAGAATCTGATTATTTAGGGATATTACACAACCGAACATGACAACACATCAACCCATTAATGCCTATGATATGATATATCATATCCCAGAGACGACCGCTTTACAGGTGACGACATGTCTGAACCATCCGTTGTGTTCGATATTCGTGTAACGAATTAGCATTAGTACAAGTCCGTCTTCGATTCGGTGCGGGACGGGGAAGTATAGTGCGTAAAAAAAAGTTTCTACACCCGAAGGAAGTGAGGAGAGATTTTATTTCGCTTCAACGATGCCGCTAAGGTGAGATTTGATTCATTTTTTCCTACAAAAATTGATCTCATTTTATTTCCATTCTGGAATTTCAACAATGAAGGTTCATTTTATCAGATTACGAGCTCAGAAAGTTCATTTTTGAATATATGTATGAGCTAGGAGCTCGCAATTGTAGCACATGATATATCATATCATAGGAAGAAATGGGTTCGTTCTATTGCAGGAAACGCAAGTATAACCCAGATGATCCTCGAGATGCCGAGGAGCTGATGAATTATATTTTCGAATTGAGCGAAGTGGATGAATATTATTCAAATGTAAAAAATTGTGATCATCTCGACTTTGTGTTATTTCCACCTGATGTACAAGACAGCGATAGAGATGACGGTCCAAGCGACGAAGGAGATTTTGGACTAAAGGATATTGGCAAAGGAGTTTTGAGACAAACGATGGAAATATACGCCGTTGGTGGAGATAATGGTACTGAAATGGTTGAGTTGAATATTCCTCAGAATAGTGATGATAATGGTACTGAAATGTTTCAGTTGAATGTTCCTCAGAATAGTGATGATGATAACTTACCTTTGACAGAGTTAGCAAAGAAATTCAAAAAGAGTACGAATACAAACGAGCACCCCACCAAACGAACGACGTCAGGGTGAGCGTACAATAAAGAATAGAAAGAAGAGGAACTGGCATAATTACATTTTGAACGAACGCGAAGAAGGAACTTCTCTCGAAAAAACTCCGGCGCCCAACTTAGTCAATACTATAAGGGATCAAAATTTAATACCACTCGATTTATTCAAAATGTTTTTTTCTGAAACATTTGTTCAAAAAATTTGCGATGAAACACAAAGGTATGCGATCTTCAAAGGAAATCATTCGTTTTCTGTTACCACTCGTGAAATGTATATCTATTTGGGAATATTGATTTCATCTAGTTATTGCAAATTGCCGTCCGGGAGATTGTTTTGGCAAACAAAGTCTGATACTTCCAATTCCCTAACGAGTAACAGCATATCACGAGACCGATTTGAAGCTATACATCGTTACTTACACTTCAATGACAACAACACAATAGATCAAAATAACAAACTGTATAAGGTTCAACCCCTGATAGATCAACTGAACCATATTTCTCAGACTTTGGCTATACCGTTGGGAGAAAATTTTTCCCTAGATGAAGCAATGGAGCCATATTTCGGTCACCATCATATGAAACAATTCATAATAGGGAAATCAATTAGATACGGTTTCAAATTTTGGTGCTTAACAACAATTGAAGGCTATTTATTGAAATTAGATCCATACTGTGATGCAGAAAATAAAAAGGAGGGGAAAACTTTGGGTTCGTCGGTATCAGAAAATTTATGTCTACACTATTTGCCCCATGGTAGTACTGTTTTCATGTACAATTTCTTCAACTCCTTACAGTTGCTAGATACATTGAAGGAAGAAAACATAAATTGCATAGGTCCATTCGTTCAGATAGAGTTAAAAAAGCGCCTTGAAAGAATTGAAGAATGAACTACGAGAAAACTTCCATGTTCTACAAGATTCTGATAAGTCAATTTCATTGATAAGGTGGAACGACAACAATGTTGTCAACATCGCAACGAACATAAATCAGCTGTGCCTAAGTAAGGTAAAATGCAAGCGTTGGTCAAAAAAAGAAAAATCATATACGCAGGTTGATCAACCTACCCTCATAAATATATATAACCAAGGAATGGGCGGGGTCGATATTTTCGACCAAATGATGGGACTTTACCGTATCCGTATACGTTCTAAAGAATGGTATTGGCCATTTGTTCGTTTTTGTATAAACGGAGCAATGGTGAATATGTGGATCCTTTATCGACATGCTCTTCCAAAAATCAGTTTATTGGAATTCACCAGAAGAGTCGTTCTATCAATTCTGACTAGTCCTGAACATACGTCTGGACCAAAACCAAAATGCAGTCGCAATGTTTTGACAGAAGTGAGGTTTGATGGGGTAGATCAATTAGTTTCTTGGATTCCAACTCGGAGACAATGTGCTCAGTGTAAAAAATGTACGTTCATTTGCATATTGAAGAGAGTCAAATTGTTAGTTATCAAAAATATGGGAGCAAGTTCCACAGCACACTAGCATGGTCCACCCACCTTATCACCTAAGTGTACCGAAAAGAAAGCTATAAATCCAACCACGCAATTTTTGTGGAAGCCCATATGCTATTAATTTATTCATCACCAGTTGATCGTTGTCTACGGAAACCGTATTGTCGATCACTGATGATACCCTGTAACTCGAGATATTTTATGAGGTCATCGTTTATCACTCATGTTGTGCCTTGTTCAGTAATATATCGACTCAAGATCCCACCAACCGAATTTTCATCAAGGTTTGAAAAATGTTTGAGATTTCTGGTAGAATTGATATTGGTCAGTAATTTTCACATTCATTCATTGTATCCTTTTTATCCACCTCGTAAATGTGAATATCAGCATCATAGCTTTCATCAATATAGTCACTTCTATATAGATTTCTCCTAATAAGGTTTGAAATGTCAGTGTTTGAAGGTCTCCCTGACGATCAATGTAGTATTTCAATACGTATTGATCGAAGAATATGTTTATCGTCTGCTTAAGTATATTTTTGTTCAAAATGGGATAGTCAAAAATTAAATCTTTAGGGCCATAAAATTTGTTTCGTTGTTTAGTGAGATTTTTCGTCTGAAGCAACGTGGACGATAAATATTCAATTTTTAATCTTTTCCCCTTGATAATAATACACACACCACAAAAATTGTCGCATCACCTGGAATTCTGAATTCCACAATGGATTAAGCAGCTCGATCGCAGTTTCTTTGTCAACATATGTTTTTGGACATATGAGGGGAAAAAAATTATATCTATGTAGTAACATTGGTTTCCATATGATCTCAAACACGTCTGAAACAAGAATGAGTTTATTTGACTATCAGTAATCTTTCAATTCCCATTTAGTTCTCACGCTAAATTAATGCAAGTTTTCTCTGTTTCATGTTGATTTTTGAATCTTTGAATTTATTGTAATGGCTGCTGAACGTCCTGGACGCTATTTAAGTGATCATGAAGTGGTAAGAATTGCTACACTTCTAGAGGAGGGGCAAAGCCAACGTTACGTGGCTAACTTGTTGAATGTTAACCAAAGCAATATTTCAAGAGCAATTAATCGGTACCTCGAAACAGGGGAATATGGAAGGAGGGCCGGACAGGGAAGAAATCGGATAACAACACTATTGATCGTTGGCTTCGTTTAACTGCACTAAGATTTCGGCACTGTACGGCTAGAATGATACAACATGAACTTGCACTTTTCCAGAAATGTGCATATTTCATTGCAAACTGTTAGGAACAGGCTCAGAGAAGACGATATCAGACCAAGGGTGGCTTCTACCGGCCCGCGTCTCACCAGAGAGCATGGAGTTGTAAGACTTCAGTTTGCGAGAGAACATGCAAATTTGGGTATTTCAGAATGCTCGAATGTTCTCTTTTTCGACGAGTCCAGGTTCTGTTTAGTATTAAATGATATACATGCCTGTATGCAGACGGCCTAGGGAACGGTATCAGCAATGCAATATCCGGCAAACCGAAAACTTCGGAGGGGGCTCAGTAATGGTGTGGGGAGGCATTTCTTTCCAATGGTCGAATTGAGTTAGTCGTAGTGAATAATGGAAGAATGACAGCGGCCAGATACATCGCAGATATTCTTGAACCCCATGTACCCTTTGGCCCATTGATTGGCGAAAACTTCATTTATATGCATGATAATGCTCGGCCTCATGCAGCTAGAGTAGTTACAGAGTTTCTGAAAAATGCCGAAATTGACACTTTAAGATGGCCAGCCAGAAGTCCCGACTTGAATCCCATAGAACATGTTTGGGACAACATGAGGTGACAAATTCAGCAACGTAGGTTGCCTTGTAGAACACTCCAAAAACTAGAAAATCTGCTTTCTGAAATTTGAAATTCAGTGACTCGAGAGAACATCCAAAATTTGTTTGGAGGGCTTCCGAGACGTATACTGGCAGTTATTAGGGCTCGGGGAGGAAACACTCGATTTTGAGAATGATTAGTAACCATTCGATGCTAGTTGATTGGTCTCTTCGTGAATGTTTGAAGATGGTAGCATTTTTAAATTGTTCATAAACTCGAAAATTGTTGATATTTTCCATCATAAACTCATCTCTTTTGAATGATATCTTCTTATTTTACACTTCTGAAAGTTTCCAAGCGACTATTGAATGACCAACCTAAAAGTTTATATAGTATTGTCGTAAAAGTAGGGTGATGCGACAATTTTTGTGGGGAGTGTATTATTTCTTTGATCCCAGATTGTTTATATTTCATTCTTGAAATTCTGGTAATCATGTTCTACTTTTACTTACTCAGCATTTCTCATTTGTAGTTGTTTGAAAATGTCAACATCAAGCATCTTGTAATGAAAACGAGTCAACCCAAATATCAAATCATTGCCGTTCAATATAAGTTTGTAAGCACTAGTTTGTTGAATTGTAGGTATCAACTTGATCTTTCCGTGGTTCTGTGAGGACTTTCCGCTTTTCCTGGCGAAACAGCTAGGCTAGAATAATGATTCAACTTTCACGTTTCGCGTTAGAAAGTAAAAGAGGAACTGAATTGGATGGGACCTAGAGCTACCTGTCCGGAATCTTGGCTTCTGAAGTACATAACCCATATTTTTGCAACCTGACACTCTCGGTTCGTTATCCATCTGAAAACTGAAGCTCTGGTAGCATGGCTCGTCGTTTATAGCAATCGAGTCACCTGCCATGCCCTCCAGATTTCAAAATTGGAAACGGAAAACTTTTTTCGATGTCGAAAGTGATAATATATATGAAACATTGATGTGTTGTATTCATCTCTTGGCGTATTTTCAAAGACAAGTGAGATTTACCTCTGAAAATCAGATTGTTTTCCTCTCCTGTCTCTTGAAGTAATAAAATTTCCAATTTGTCCTATGAAGGTCCAAATGGGGAATAGTCTTGCAATCAAATTATTCTTCCTGTCTCTGGGAATGCTAAATTCTTCTATGAGGTATGTCAGCAGATTTTATGAATAAAAAATCGATGAAAAGATACAAAAGCTATATTCAGAAGCAGAATGTAAAATTATGGAAACAAAAAAACTACATCGTCACAGTCACACGTAATTACATGTTTTGCGTAGGCTGTTATTACTTTGTCATTAAGCTACGCTTGAATTCTCGAAAGTTTCTCTGTGTCGAAGATCATAATGGAAATGGGTACAACTCTCGCATTTAATGTTTAAAGAAGTAGTCCATGTGAAGCACTTTATAAGAATCTTGTACTATCCTTTGCGTTGGTGGAAT
The DNA here is from genome assembly GCA_013387265.2 of Cryptolaemus montrouzieri. Taxonomy (NCBI): domain Eukaryota; kingdom Metazoa; phylum Arthropoda; class Insecta; order Coleoptera; family Coccinellidae; genus Cryptolaemus; species Cryptolaemus montrouzieri. The sequence continues at coordinate 38,858,179 of JABFTP020000103.1, forward strand.
TTTCATATATTTAATGTTGCATAGGTTTGCTATTTTTTGAAATTACATAAAAAATTACATTTATGATTTTTTATGGTGTAGTGAAGGCCACAATTGAAATGTATATAATACCCTGTGCATCCTGTCGAAATAAATGATAATATCGCGGTTCATTAATCATCTGCATTATTAAAAAACTGATGTCGTTATATGTTGAGCTATATGGAGAATTGGGTGAAGTCTAGGAACGAAATTGAAATAATATGACGATCTATTGTGATTTTGAGAAGTTTAACCGGGTATTGTTTCGAAATGGTTCCTTCATCTTCAGTATATAATTGTAGTTTTGTTTTTCTTTCGGTATCCTTGAGTTCAACTTCCATTTTTCATATTCTTTAGTCATAGTTTCTTGCTATGGGAGCGGTCATCTGGGTGGTCTGTCATCCAAAAACCAAACTTGTCTTATAGCACATAGAAAAACACAGTTTTCTTATTGTGGATCGAAATTATGGTTTTCATGTTCTTTATTTTGGAATTCTCTATTATAACTGGAAATGTAATATATGGATTAACTAACCAATAGAAATAAAATTTTTTCTCAAAATTCGAATTATACGAGGCTGGATTGTTACGTCTCCGGCCTGACCAAGAGATGACGCCACTAGACCTACTTCGGAGGTGGCTTTCTACAGTACTATCCTTAGATAGCTTGTAGGTATAGTTTCAGTCCGATCGTCATGTTAGTTTACGTTCGAGAGTACGCTGAACAAGACGCCTCTGTGTTGTTGGTGAAAATGGAAAAACTGAAAAAGCGTGCTGTCATCAAATCTTTTATTCGAAGGGGTTAACGCCGAAGGAAATTTAAGAAGAGATTGATTCAACACTGGGGACATCCTCCCCATCATATTCAACCGTTAAGCAGTGGGTTTCCGAGTTCAAAATGGGTCGTGTGGGCACCTCTGATGAGCCACGCTCAGGACGCCCCGTTAAAATCACAGCTCCGGATATGATCGAAAAAATTCATAAAATAGGGCTGGAAGACCGCAGATCAAAAGTGCGTGAGATAGCTGAGACCTGTAAGATGTCATATGAACGTGTGCAAAATATTTTGCACCAACATTTGCATATGGAAAAGCTCTGTGCAAGATGGGGGCCGCGTTTATTAAAAATTGATTCGAAGAACCATTTCTACTGCCAATATGGCGCTGTATAAGCATAATCCAAGCGAATTTTTGTGTTTGGAACAGGGGAAGCAACTCCAAAGAAGGCAAAAACACATTTATCGGCAAACAAGGTAATGGCTACTGTTTTCTGGGATGCAAGAGGTATCTTATACATTGATTACCTTGAAAAGGGTAAAACTATCATTGATCAATACTACGCAGACTGATTGCAACGTTTCAGCCACGAGGTGCAAACTACACGACCTCATTTGGCGAATAAAAAAAAATTGTTTCATCACGATAACGCACCAGCGCATTCTTCGCACGTTGCCAGGGCACGCCCCCTTCCTATTCTCCAGACCTAGCCTCGAGTGACTATTATATGTTTCCTAACCTCAAAACATGGCTTGGCGGTAAGAGATTTGTGGGCAATGAAGAAGTAATCGAAGCTGTAAATGGGTATTTTGAGGAACTTGACGAATCAGCCTATAGAGATGGCATTACTAGACTAGAACACCGCTATGAGAAATGTATCAGCCTTAAAGGAGATTATGTTGAGAAATAAAAAAAAAAACTTAAAACGTTGTTTTTCTTGATCAGGCCGGAAACTTATCAATCCATCTTCGTTTATCTCTCCTTCCGCAACGATACAATAATTTCAGCGCTTCTCTAACATTACTATGCCGTTTTTTGTAGAAAGATTTATCTTTGGACTCAAAATAGGCGTTAGTTTCGTCAATAGTCTCTTCATTCGAGCCAATTCTCTTTTCCTAGTGCATTTTTTTAAAAACAGCAACGAGCCAGTATTCGCTGGGTACCAGATGTGAAGAATAGGGTGGATGCGACAACACTTCTAAGCGTAAATCGTTGATTTTTACCGTGGTTTTTATTGATTTGTAGATTGATGAAACAATGTTTCTTTCTTTGCCATATAAGGTCATTTTCGTTTAGTCTTGTCACTTAATCGGTTGAGTTGGGCTATATGATAGTCACTGTTGATCGTCTGGCCTTCCTTCAGATAGTCGATGAACCGTATCCCTAAATACAGACGTCCTAATCTTGTCAACCGATTGTTCGGTATTTTGATGCTTTCGATGCCCTCTATTCAGCAGATGGTCTTTGTGACTCTCGCGTGTAGTGGTGGATCCATGTTTCATCTGAGGTCGCATAGCGAAGCAAAAAATTTTTTTTATCGCGTTTTAAATGCTCCAAGCATCGCAAAGATTCATCAATTCGTGGTTGTTTTTGTTCCACAGTGAGCAAATCATTATTTGGATTGTCATGGTACAAAATTAATAATAAAAACAATAAGAACTAAAATCAGAAGCACAATGAGTTCTATACAAACAGTTATTAATCTTTAAAAAACTCCTCCAGGCCGTAAAACGATTGCCTGAGAAGGAATTCTTCAACACGACGTTTAAACATATTGAAATTTACATTTACATCAAGACAATTGGCAATTTTATTGTAACATTGATTCCCTGGTAATTTGGAGAATTTTGTGAGACGCTCAGTTTTTGAAACGGTACGATAAATTGTTGCTTGTTTCTCGTTCTGTACTGGTGTACTTCATTATGTTTTATGAATTGATTACATTTCGGTGGACATAGCACAAAAGGTGAAAAATATACAAGCATGGAAGGGGGAGTATTTTTAGATCTTGGAATTTAGGTCTGCGATGGTCTGACATACCATACATGGTTCAAACGATTTTCTTTTGACTGGACAATACTGCCCCTATACAATTTGTTGACCCCCAGAGTATATTACCGTATGATAGAGCCAACTGTATCAGGCCGAAATACATAAGACGCATAACTTCTGGAGATACCGAATCACGCAGAGCTCTCATCAAATAACATATTGAGCTGAGTTTTTCACACATAGGCTCCCTTTGAAAGTCCCAAGTGAGCTTTTTGTGGACGCCTACACTCAAACATTTAATTTTATTCACTTCTTCGATAGATTTACCGTGCACTTTAACCAGAATGGAATGGTCACAAACCGCACAAGTAAAGTTTTTTTCGTGTTCAATATAAGCCCGTTACGATGACACCAATCACTGAACTCCCGCGAAGCTTCATTGGCAGAGTTAACCATGTTAGATTCAGCATCGTCAGAGATTAATTTGTAAGTATCATCGGCATAAAGTATCAGCTTTGCTCAGACGCAAGTACTAAATCGTTCATGAACATTACAAAAAACATAGGCCCCAACACAGACCCTTGGGGAACTCCGGCTGTGATATCAAGTTCTACTGATTTGATAGATAGGATTCGGCCCACGAGTAAGCGCGTCCCCGAACACCCTGGTTATTCAACTTTTTGAGAAGGAGCAGATGAACAATGACGTCAAAAGCTTTACTTAGGTCGTAAAAAAGTGCAGAACAGTGATTCTTATCATTGAGTGCTGCATAAACGAAGTTGATCGCATCAATCAGAGCCGTCCCCGTATTTTTTTTCTCCTGAAACCATTCTGGCAGTCCCTCAGCATATTATTTTGTTCCAAAAAACAGCACAGTCTATTACTATAAGCAGTTTCGAATATCTTGGCGAGCAGGCATCTGTTTCGAAAAAAGTGTTTTCATACTCAAATTTTCGTGTAAAATGTTGAATACAGTGCCTTTTGATATATTTAGGATGTCAGCTAACTCCTGAAACTTGACTTTACGATGACTCATAACTATTTTAACAATTTTTTGATATTCTCTGGCGTAAACTCCTCTTTCAGTATTACAGTGCTTTCTGCGTCTTCGGTTGTCTTACGACCATATTTGCAATCAGTATAAGGGCAAATAGTTGTATTCGCTGGATAATTTTTGTCGTTCACAAATTCGCAAAAGTAGCGTTACTTCAATCTTAAATCTCGAAATGTCATGAAATGTTGACACGTTTCTTTTAAAGATTGATAACACCTGAAGGAACAGCGTATTCTATTTTTCTGGTGCCATCTATTTTTTAGTCCCGGGACCTTTTGACCTATGAGTTATCTATAATATTGTCTCCTTTGTATTGAAAAAGAGGAAAATTTCCAGAATCTCGTAAGAAGAAATCTTCGTATGGAATTTCACTCACATCCTCTCTACCAGTGCGGTCTAAACTTGCACAATGAAAATTGAGATTCTGCCATTCTATCCATCAAGTGCGTCATTAGTAATATTTCTTCTAGGGAACTATGCCGTTTCGCACAACATAATATTTCCTATCGTCTAGTTCTTTGTGGAAGAAAATCTCAATAAATTTTTGGGAAATAATTAATTCTCATAGATTATTTAATACTCAAGAAAACTTTAAATAAATAGTTGGGTCTATAGGGTGGAGCACCGATGAAGGTGGTTAATTTATGAATGAATAAAAATTACATTATATATCATGACAGTTCTAGAATACCTGAAGACTTATTTGTGAAGGCATCAGTTCTTGTATTACAAGTTTTATTCCAGATGATTGTCTCTAAGAATCACCATTGGAATAAATGCTTTTTCAGGATTAAAGAAATTCTGCTCTAAAAGCTGGGTATCTCTAAAAATGTTGCAGAACTTGGATTTTCTCTAGAAAATTAGCTTCAAATATCAGGTCACAAATATTGAGTCTCCTCCGAAAATGGTGTTGCTCCAAAAGGTTTTATTATTATTATTATTATGAAGTCCTTTATTCACCGATCCAGAGTATTTAAAACTGAAATTGATTAAATTACTTCATCATTCACAGAAACGAAATTGAAGCTAAATAATTCATTCAACGATTAAATTCCAAGATTAATCCATAATAAAAATCTCTTATTATGGTTATATTGTTGTTATGTCGAAACGGAAATGTTTCAGCTGCGCCCATTCAAATTGTAGAGCTAAATTGCACAATGAAAAAAGAAGGAAAATTTTAGCGAGAGTAATAGTTTAGGCAGATTTTCAGGATGCAATCATGGCTTTAATAGTTTACGCAGGTATTCAGGCGTCAATCATGGCTAAGATGTGTAAAATGTGAAATGAGACAAAAAGCAAAAAAAAATCTATGAGGCAATTCAAATCTATAGTTTTAGAAAATAAGAGCCATCAAGCGAGTCTAATAATTGAGAATTATGTGCAATACTTACCCTATATAATTTGAAGAAACATATAAGCTATCCAGGAGATGGTGAACGTCATCGACCAGAAGTAATGTTTTTGCATTCGATGATTCGATATCTGTAGGGCAGTTTTTGGATGGGCACTTTCTAAGTAAGAAGGATTGGGAAGAGAGGTCATACTGCAAGATTTCCTAATTTGTCACCAATAAATATTTCCTTATGGGGACATCTAAAACTACCAATTTCTGTAACTACATCCAATTATTTCGAATACTTATATACAGGATATACAAAACTATGAAAACCCCTGTGTAGCTCGTAGTTGATGCATTTTTTTGAAAAATGTCCTCTATAATTTTTAGGATTTTTCCCTGGCTGCATAATGGAACCTCAAATTTGACCTTGACATTGACCTTAAGGCTCATTTCGCGGTCAAATTTGAATTTTCAAGCGCGAGCCGCTATTTTTATTACGGATTTGAACCTGTGCAACTGGTCAGGGATGCATCCTTTCCTGACAAATGTTCGTAACCAATGCTTCAAAATTATTACTGGCTACATAATGGCAACCTTGGATTTAACCTTGACCTTGAGGCCCATTCGGAGGTTTTCTTATCCAGAAGTGGACTTTTTTATTAGCATTTGGAAGATGCGGTAAAATTATGTTTATGTATTACCTCGACTATGTCTTCGACCATAAATTCTTCTAGAATTTTGAGAAATTCCAATACTGGATGGTAGTCAATACGGCATTGAGGAAAAGAGATTGATGCTGATTCACGAGTCTAGCGAAAAGCCTTGGAATTTTTAAAAATCTCCGCCATCTTGTATCCGTCATCTTAAATTACAATTTTCAAAAACTGACTCCTAAAATCCTCGTACTACAAATTTGGCGAAAATTTGTAGATTTTTGAAATATCTCCGTCATTTTGGATCTACCATCTTCGATTACGAATTTTTCAAAAACGGTTTAATGATTCATAATCAGTCACTGCTACAGGCGCCTTATCCCGAATTTGGCGAAAATTCGTAATAATTTTAATATCTTCTTTGCGGCCAGCATAATTTTGCGGGTAATGCGTTTTTGGCTTCCCTTAAAGTGTTTTACAGGATAGCTAGCGGAATTTATTGTTTGAAGCGCCTTGGTTGTTTTTCAGTACTTATTAGGATAAATGTAAAAGAGTTACATTCGCCGTGTGACCTTGAAACCACCTTGAAGCATATGGTTAGGGACATGATCATATTTGAACGTAAAATTTCACTCTCTTCAAATCCGTAACAAAAAACATGGGTTTTCATTCAAAGAATCAAATTTGATCTTGAAATGAGCTCGAAGATCAAGGTAAAGTTTAAGGTCGCCAGGAGAAAATATTTATATTTATAATTGTATGGGGTTATGAAGAATGTTTTAACATTTACTTCATTGGCATAACAATTTTTCCTGAATTTTTGAGGAAATGCTCACTCTATCTGAACGAGCTAAGTCACGTTGAAGAGATTATTCAATCCCTTTTAACATAAAGTGTAATTCGACCCTAGTTCCTTTTGAGAATGTGAGGGTGAAAGTCACCCTGTCGGAGATGTGTAAATAAATACGTCCCTCACAGAACTAAGCTTGACATGTCCTATTTTTATTGTTTCATTTATTTACGGGACATTAACCTGGGGGATTGTTTCGATGCACCGCTTGTATATGTCATTGAACTTAAAAACTGTTGCAACAATTTTGATGAAATATTTCGTTTTCCGAGCAACACGATCTGCAAATGTCTGTCCATTCAAAATAAACACCTGCAAGCGCATGAATGCTTGCAGGTGGTTATTCAATGCAATGAATGGCAAGATTGAAATTCTTTTTTAATTGAGATTTAAGTTTATCACTGTTCATAATATCAAAAGAGTGAATTCAAGAGATGTTACATTCTGCTGATCGTTTAAAATCTAGAAATTTTCAAAACTAACTCTCCTATAAAACCTGGTTTTATCCTAAGGTATTTTTAATGTACCCGTTGTTGTATGGGGTCTGACTGCTCTTAATGCTTGAGAATTATGATTCTCTACTTGATGCCAGTCTTTCAGTTACTTCGAAAGAACAAAGAACCGTTATAGCATTTGCAGGTCGACTACCCACCTGTTTGATGACTGAATACTTGTCAATTCAGTCAGTTGATGGCTTCTCTCCTGGAAGTTTTTTTGTGCATGTCGTACAAATAACGAACGGAAAAACTGTTGTTTGAATGACAGTGTCAATATCTTCTGTAGATCGTAGATAAACAAATTCCTTTTTTAGGGAAATGAAACCTCGTATAGTCTGTTCACGTTAAGTTTAAAGTAACGTCATCAACAAGTTTTCTCGGATGTTGCCAATGATTCCCAAAATTCCTATTCAGTGTGACTGTAAAGTGGAATAAAATTCATAATTTCTTTATTTTTGAATTTCATGCAAAACGCTCAGACAGGTCGATATTTATATTCAACTTGAAATTATTTGGAAGAAAAATTTTTTTCTTTTGTAATTCGCATAAAGATGCAATCATGTCTTGGGCTTGGCTCGAGAAAGCTCTTGGCATTTTCACTATATATTTTCAAGTAAATTGCTAACTATAAATTTCAAAAAAACGAACTTTTACATCCTACAATAGAAATTTACCGGAATATACTATGATAGAAATTCAAAATGATGACAAAATTGTGAGTATCAAAAGCTGCGATTCTATAAAATACCTCGTAATATATATTGACAGTCACTTACGTTGGAATATGTAGCGAATAAAGCTAGAACTTTGTCGGGTAAATTTAAATGCATGCGCTCAGTATTCAATATACATCAACTGGTATATTAGCATGGGGTGGAGTCTCTCAGAATCATCTTCGATACCTTCAAAATACACAGAAACTCATTATAAAAATTATTCACAGAAAAGAGTACACTTACCCAACAGACCTTCTTTTTCAGAAAACTGGTTTATTCGATTTGAGAGTGCTTTTTTGCTATTCTCTTATAGTAAGGCAATATCGAGATCGAAATACCTTACGAAAAATTGATCACGTCTATATGACCCGTGGTAAGGCTACGACAAATCAGGTTCCGATAACTGAGAAGAACAGTACTCAAATACCTAACCTAACCTATACTTATACTTGGGGTCCTAAAATATTTAATATGATCTCAGCAGAATATAAAAAATTGAACTCATTGGTTGCGTTTAAATCGAAAATCGAAATTGGTTGAGAACTGACCGATTGAAAATTCTTGATATTATTGAGAGAAAAGTATAAAAAACTTGAGCCTGTAACTGCTATTTTCTTGCTCTTTGCTGCATATTATAGAAGAAGAAACTGTGGTTTATTAATTATTATTGTGAAATTGTTGTAAGTTTGAGAATGTTTTTATTTAGGTTGTTTAGGGTTTTCTCCTCAATTCATGGTATACATCATCTGCAAACAAGCCTCAAAAGAGGCTTCGCAGATTAATTTACTTTGATGTTGCGTGGATTATGTACTTGGGAGGATGAAATATTTCGTTGTTAATGTTAAAACGAGTTGAGATTATTTCTATAAATATTTCTTAATCTTGTATCTGTTATTTCGTAATCTTGTATCTGTTATTTCGTACATTAAAGCATTATTATTATTTTATTATCGTGGACTTATGCACTATCTCAGCTGTTAGCTGGATATAATTTACCTTCCGCAGATTCAGCAATCAAAGGGAATAGGCTCGATTACAATAAACTTGACATGAATTTCCTACCTATCCTACATGTATTAAGAATTACAGCTTTTTGCATTTCTATGTAGGTATTCTTATGCAATTCTAATTTCTTAAGGCTATCATGCAAAGTTTTGGGTATTAACCCAGTTGAGGATACGATGACAGGAACAATATCTATTTTCTCGAGGTGCCACATCTGCTTGATCTCAATAGCAAGGTCTGTGTATTTGGACTTTTTCTTCTGGAACTTGTTCAGCACGTTGTTATTACTCGGTATGGCGACATCCACCAGTATTGCTGTTCTGGCTCTCTTATCATACACCACTATGTCCGGCCTATTATTCGTCACCATTCTGTCAGTGATAACAGGCCTATCGTAGTATAATCTGATAGAGTCATTTTCCAATACGGGCGCCGGTTGATTTTGTAATATGACGGTACTTGTGTGCAAGTTTCTAATGGATAATGTTGCACACTTGATTATGCCTGTGAAGATAGTCCGTATTGGCCAGTTGTTCGCATCCTGACGTAATATGCTGTATAGTCTCCGATAGCATCGTTCGGGTCTGCCTTTGAATATCATCCAGTTCAGTCTTGGTCCATCTGATCATTCCAAAAGAGTAAAGCAACACTGGAATTGCGTAGGTGTTAATTGCCTTGACTAGATTCCCAGAGTTCAACATTGATTTCAGCACAGTCTTCAGACGCTGACTGTATTCAGAACGAACCTTCTCCTTTGATTGTTTTTGGTCTAGCAATCTGGCTTGTTGGTATCCTAGATATTTGTATGTTTCGCCATCCCTCATGCACTGTATAATATCACCGTTTGGAAGATGTGTTTCATCATCTATGACTTTCCCTCCTTGAATGTTCAGGGTCTTACATTTTTCAATCCCGAATTTCATATGAACATCTGCCGCGAACTTACTGACAGTTTTCAGCAAATCATCCAATTGCTTCTTGTTCGAAGCATATAATTTGATGTCATCCATATACAGCAGGTAGGAGATTGTATGATAATTCCTATCTGTTTTTATTCTAAACCCGTATCCTGTTCTATTGAGCATTGAGGACAATGGGTTCATAGCCAAACAGAACCATAGTGGACTCAAAGAGTCTCCTTGAAAAATTCCACGACGTATGGGTATCTCGTCGGTTTTAATTGACTTACTGTTCATGTTGACCTGCAGAGACGTGCGCCAGTGTGTCATTGTTGTCGTCAAGAATTCTACCAGGGCTGGGTGAATTTTGTATATCTACAATACTTCAACAAGCCAAGAATGGGCGGTACTAACGAATGCCTTCAGATAATCGAGAAAAGCTGAATGAACATTCCGATGCCCTACGTGTGCCTGTTTCATTATCACAGAATCGATGATGAGTTGTTCCTTGCACCCGTGGTGTTTCTTTCTGCATCCTTTCTGCTCTTCTGCTAATATATTGTTGTCGTCAAGGTGTTGGTATATTCGAATGGATATGCATGAGGTGAGTATTTTGTAGAGTGTTGGCAGGCAATTGATTGACCTATATTGAGACCGATCCTGTGTTCTATCGCTCTTAGGTAGCATAAATGTTAAGCCTTGTGTTCGGAAAGTGGGTGTTTTCTTGGGATATTGAAGAACATACGTGAGCTGTTTCGCTAGGGCTCCATGGAGCTTATCAAACTTCTTTTACCAGTAGTTGTGGATATTATCTATACCTGTGGCCTTCCAATTATTATTATTATTATTATATAGAATAAATATCCGAAACACTGGGTTCTGAAAGGAACTGATTTTAAAATGATGATTCACATATTATCAAAACTTCGAAGAATACACAATCTCAATCAGCACAAGAAAGCGAAGTGAAATAAACAATAAAAATACGTCAACGCCGCATTTCAATGCCAACTGTCATAACCAAATGTCACCACATGTCACTAGTAGTTCCTTTGCGCGAGACTAGTTATTTTGTTCTTGTCCATTGCAATCTTTTCCAACCAGACATCTCTAGCTATGACGTCACTTTAATCTTAACGTGATCAGATATATAATGATATTAGTGCTTCACTTTAAATTTTTCAATTTTCCTTATTGTGCAATGATACTACCATCAAAATGAATATCATGTAGCTGTTTGATTATTGACAGGAATTAAAATAATTAATTCATGTAAAATATACCTCCAAATGAATCCGGCGATATGCGAAAAAAAGTTGAATTAATTGAATAAATCATAAAGACATAATCAAATTAATTTACTTGCACGAGCGCTTTTTCTTGGCCATATTTTTTTTCAACTAAGATTGTATCTCAGTGTGGTATTATCACGAATAAAAATGATGTTCTGTCTATAATTGTGTGGCGATGAAGCAATTCAAGTCGTGCATTACATGGATTGAAAAAATACCAGAGCGAACGATTGAAAACTATTTTATATGATTGGAACTTGGTGGCCTTATTTTTATACCGTTTCCATTTCGCAAATGTAATGCAGCGTCTTATTAGTATCCGGCATGCAATTCGTCCTTCCCTACGTCATGCAGATTCGCGTGGGCAAACCAGCAAAGCAACAGCCCCTTGTGCCCCCGTTTGGGTTTCCAGGACAACGGCGTTGGCGCCCAAATATTGATTGCAGTTTTGCGACTTACTCATTTATTTGTTGATTCAAGGTAGAGTTTCTAAAAACACATATGACGTGATATGGGTAAGGGATACGGTATCAACACCTCAATAATTTTATTCCCAACGTTGTCATATAATTATCCGTGAGTGTGGCTTCCTTTCATTTCCCCGTGTCGTTGACTTCTGATCGATATTTTTAATTTGATTAATTTGTAAAAAGGGGATAATGGTATATTTAAAGTAACGTAGAGATATCAAGGTATAAAGGGGGTTCGAAAAAAAAGTAAATAAGTTCAGTGAAAAGACCAAAAATCTTTTCAAAAGAAGGAAAAACCTGCTCTCAAAACAAAAGAAACACTCAAGAATACCAAGAACTAAATAAAGCAGCACGAAAATCAGCAAGGGAGGATATACAGTTGCATAATGAGAGAATAGCACTACGTACTATTAAAGAAAGTATTCAGAAGAAAGATGACAATAAAAAAGGAATTGTTAAGACTCATAAGTCAAATGGCACAATAACGTAGAACAGAGAGGAAATACTCAAGACTGTAGAAGAATTCTATAAAGATCTCTACACCTCGAAAAAGACCAGTGACGTGACTCAACAAGAAAAAGATGTTAGAGTACTCAATGTCGGTTCTGAAGATATCCCGTCAATAACTAGAGTTGAAATCGAACAACCGATCAAGTCACTTTAAAAACAACAAAGCGCCAGTACCAGATGGCATGATAAGTGAAATGTTAAAGCACGGTGGTGAAAAACTTCTTGATGATCTGGAGACACTTTTCAACAAATGCCTGGAGAAAGAAGACATACAAACCGACTGGACAAATGCGCTAATTACTCTATACTACAAGAAGGGAAACAGAGCAACTAGCAAATTATAGGCCCATTAGTTTATTGTCTCAAATATACAAAACATTCTCCAAAATCATAGTGAACCGCCTAACACCAAAATCAGTGTTTTATCAGCCAATAGAACAGGCCGGCTTCAGAAAGAATTTTAGCACCAACGAGCATTTACAAACTGTGAGAAGTCTCATAGAGAAATTTACTGAATATAATGTCCCTCTCTGGATGGCCTTTCTTGATTACAAGAAAGCATTTGATACAATTGAATCGTGGGCAACAGAACAAGCTCTGAAAAACTCAAGAATTGACCACGGATACCCAAGCCTTATCAAAAGAATCTTCAACATCTTGATGTTACCAATAAAGTGAACATAGAGAAAGGGGTGAGGCAGGGCGATACTCTGTCACCTAAACATTTCATTACGGTTCTCGAAGATGCGTTGAAGAGAGTAGAGTGGGGCGACAGAGGTTAAAACATCAATGGAGAAAAACTAACACACCTAATGTACGCAGATGACATTGTTGTGATTGATCAGACCAAGGAAGAACTGAGTACACTTATATTATATTCGTAGAACAGCAGAAAGAGTAGGTTTGGAAATCAACTATGAGAAAACTAAATATATGTCAAACCAAGAAGAACCTGAACAACATCTTATAATAAATAACAACGAGATAGAGAAAGTAGAGTGTTTCAAATATCTAGGCCAAAAAATCACTATTGGAAAAGCAAATCAAGAACTCGAGATTGATGAACGAATTAGAATGACCTGGGCAGTTCACTCGAAAATAAAAGATGTGATTCTGATGCGTATTCCACTACGTCTGAAAGCTGATCTCTACAACCAGTGCCTCTTACCTGTAACAAGATACGGCGCAGAAACGTGGGTCTTCACAAAAGCTATCCTCGACAAACTGAGAGTAAACCAACGGGCGATAGAGAGAAAGATCTTAGCAATCACATTGAATGATCGTAAAATAACAATTGGATAAGAGAGATGACTGGTGTAGAGGTCTGCCAACTTGAAATGGAAATGGGCGGGACATGTGACTGGACACCCGGAAAACTGGAGGGGAAAAATAATAAGATGGAAACCGTGGGATCAGAAAAGAGGAAGAGGACGACCTCAAATGAGATGGAGTGATGACCTCAAAAGAACTGCAGGTCTAAACTGGTACCAGGTAGTAGAGAGTAGGGAATTGCGGAGGAGTAAAAGGGAGACCTATACCCAGACGGTAGAAAACGGCTGACAGGACAGGACGGAGATATCAACATTTGTGAAAATGAGAAATCACGTCGATTCAGGATGCATGAAATGTTCGAAAAACGGTCTCAAAGAGTGTTAGGTATCAAATATCGTAATATTAAACACGAAATCCATACGCCAAACCGAAAGCTCCCAGCTTTCGTTTAATTTTTTGACAGCACATTTATTTAGTATTTTAATGAAAAAGAAATAATCGAAATAATAGAATACACATTCAAAGATAAAAATGCTTCATTCAGAGCCATCAAATGAAAACTAAATTAAAAAAAAAAGTTATTTCTATTCTCTGATGCAATTTTTCAGCATCGAAGCAAACAAAAAATAGATTATTCACATTGGCTACTCGAAGTGAAAACCTCGAACGTCACTAATACATTCTTGTACACTTGTAACAAGGCATACGAGTGATGTCTTTCATGTTTTGTATGTTTGGACATAGTGGACTCCATCATCCAACTGTCAGTACTGAAAATGAACATCTATGATTTGTAAATATAAATCCAAGATTTCAGTTCTATTCTCGCAGTGTTTTAGCCACAACAAACTGTCATAGTTGACAAGTTGGAAAATGGAATTATAAACCGACAAAAGTCATCCGTGATCGCAGTGTCTCCGAAAAGATGGTCGCAACGTTTGCTGTTAAATATCTCTTCCTGAAGGTACAGGGTGGGGCGTTATGGAAGGGCGTTTTTGGAACGGGTAGTACACGTAACGGTGAGTGAGTAGAGGGGAGCGGCTGAGGTCGTTCGACTCAGGAGGAGTTACCATTCAGTTCACAACGGTTATCTAGACAAGAGAGCACCGTGCGTTCGCAGTTGAAGGGTGTTTAAAAGCGGGAGAGTCTATCATTGTCTTGCTTTCGACAGAGTCGTAACGCTTGAGTTCCGAAACGTGACACAATCATCCGATGATCATCAGACGATCAGAACGACTGTATCAGCAATAAATCCGAAACCTCAAGGTCATTCCCGAATAGTTAGGACACCAGCTTCTTTGAAAAGAGTGAGAGAAGCTGTAATCCAAAGCCCGGGGCGCTCCGTCCGAAAACGAGCTGCTGCACTCCAAATGTGTAGTCAAACTGTTCGCAGTTTTACACCAAGACCTCCGCCTCCACCCTAATAAGCTCATGGTTATCCAGCACCTGAATGAAGGACATTTTGCACAACACCAGCAGTTTGCCGAGAGAATGCAAATGATTATCGCTGATGAAAATGAACCAGTGATAATGATGAGTGATGAGGCTCATTTTTATCCCAGAATTGGGACGACAAACATTGAATGGAAGAAATGTTTGGTTCCAACGGGATGGTGCCGTGGCACATTCAGCCAGAGCCTCAATGAAAATTGCGCGTCGCATTTTTCCTGATCATGTAATCTCTCGTTTTGGTGATATGCCGTGGTCCCCTCGTTCTTCAGATCTCACTGCTTCTGATCATTTTTTTTTGGGGAAACCTGAAGGCTAAGGTCTACGTTGATGAAGCTCGAAATCTGCAAGAGTTGAAAGAAGCCATCACGAGAGAAGTTAGGACAATCGATACCGATTTGATAGAGCGGGTGATGCAGAATTTTGAGAATCGACTACTGCAATGCATTGCGGAACACAGACGTCATTTGCCTAATGTCATTTTCAGAACATAATTCTTTTTACTTTTTCTACACTAAATGGTAGCATTTGAGCTTTCATTTTACGTAATTAAAAATATTCTATGTTGAAAAACAACTGAGTTATTCTCATTTCACAAACGCCCTTTCATTACGCCCCACTCTGTATATGTATCCACATACATGTACTTGATGCGCTCCAATGGATTGAGATGAGTAGGCAGTCTGGGCTGGTGTTGTGAATGGGTGTGTAATACTGACGAGGTCAAACGAGATCGAAATTGCAGTTTATTGCTCCTATTCATGGAATCCGACCGGACTGTACCATCGCTGTGTGGCCCTGATGGACGTTAATTATGGAGAGTGGACCGAAAAACTAGCTCCTCGGAAGGTTAAATATTGTTCCCCGATTAAAAGTCTTCAACGTATTGAATTGTGTTGATAACCGTCTTCTAGATTGTTCTTCCATATCAAAAGCACTTGTGGTTCTGCAACTGAATTGCGTGCATTTTTCTTATATGTATCTGAAATATTATAAAATACATCCTATATTCTGCAAAAAACTCTAGAATGGGCAACTTATCCGTTTGTGTTAATAAGCGTGTCTTTCTTCATAAAAGTCAGCCGATTGAGTGAACTTTTGTTTGGAAATCTTTCTAAATAAAGTATTTTAGCACGAAAAGCATTACCGGATGTTATACCAAATATTAGATTCATATACTTTTCGAACCTGAATCCTATTTCATTCGTTCAATATTTATTTCAATGAATCGAATTGAATAATTTAATAATTGAACAAAAACTGTGCGCTATAAAAACCATCAGAACAAGCTTTCTGGTTCGCTCATAGATTTCGGATATTTCAGTAATTATATCTCGTAAACAGTAAAGGAAAAACTCTGTATTATAGAGTTTTATTTATTTGTTATTTGGATATCCAGAATTTCATCAAAATTCGTAAAACGGAACGGATTTCATCGAATAAAATCAATTTTTCTTCCGCACCTTTGGGGTGAATATTTCAGCAGGGGTGGGACTTTATATGAAGCTGTGGCATGAGTTTGATGGGATCTATCAGTTCTCGAGTTAATGATACCTTATTTTGGGATAACCTTTATAGTGCACAATTTATTGGGATCGAAAAT
Source organism: Cryptolaemus montrouzieri (assembly GCA_013387265.2). Taxonomy (NCBI): domain Eukaryota; kingdom Metazoa; phylum Arthropoda; class Insecta; order Coleoptera; family Coccinellidae; genus Cryptolaemus; species Cryptolaemus montrouzieri. The sequence goes on from JABFTP020000103.1 coordinate 38,874,580, forward strand.
TGTTCCTCAATTACCTTACTTCTTCGAAGTTCTCATACCTAGTGAAGCAGCCAGCTAAGTCATCTCTGCATTCTACGAATTAAATTGAATTGTCTACGAAATTTTGTGAGAAATTTGTCCATATTTGTGGAAAGGTTGCTTTTTGTTGTTGGAGGGTTTCAGGATTTTTTTGACAAATGGTAAATTGCTTCGACATCTCAGTCAAGATATGTTCAATACAGTTCATATCTAGAGAATGTTCTGGCTATTGTATTCTTTGAACTCCGTGCTAAGGAAAATATCTAAGGTATTTGAATACAGTGATCAGGATGGTCATAAAGATAGATGACAATAGTTAAAAAGCGATAGTACTTGTTTCTACTGATCATGGGATGTTTACTCTCAATGTTACTAAGTAGTCATGCGAATTGGGCCAGAAGAAGCCCAAGAGGCAAGAAATGAAGGTTTCAAATTTCGTCTAAATCTATCGAGGAATTGATCTCGTCTACATTATCCGTAATCCTCGGTATCATCTGACATTGTTCTGTTTGAATACTCTGCATTTAAGTAACGTAAGTAAAGAATACTGAGCGGATATCCCAGTCTGCCTAATGACTCATAACCTAGACAAAGTCAATATCCTTAACACATCGAATGAGAGTAAAACCAATGTTCCAGGTACTTTCTATAACGCAATTGTTCCATAATTCATCAAACTTGCACGCAAACGTTCGCCGCTCAATTATGTCGAAAGTGAAATTTATGTGTACGATGTGAATCAATTTGGATGAGAAGAATAATGCTTCTAATAGTTATTTATTAATTTTAGCTCCTTATTGCTTGTTCAGGCTATTTGACGTTAGGATCAAATATTTTGAAGTAGTTATGTGAATATTATAGTCTAGACTAGACTTCAAGAGTCAATTTTGTCCTTAGAAACCTAAATTAATTTATTATTTGAATTGTAAGATGATGCATTTTCAATTTGTTCACTGCATGAGGCGAAACGTAAACTGCCTAATATTTTCTTATGTGACGTAATTCCGGACGTCATTATCAAGCCCGTCATATGAAGGGTCTTCCATCGGAAGGTTTCATTCATCCTAATAAAACGCCGCTTTTTTTTTGAGAAAAGTGGTGATATTTTTATTTTAATACAAAGTACAAACTCTGAGGTTAATAATGAAACACGATATCTGGCAAGTGTCCACCTCGGACCTTTTTACAGATGCTCATTCTTTGTAGGAAATTTTTCATTACATTTCGCATAATTGCGCTGGCATTTCGCGTATAATAGCTCGAGTATTGTCTTTGAATGCCTAAATCCTTGCTAGAGCATTAGCGTAGACCTTATCTTTGACGCGTAGCTCCAAAGAAAAAAATCTAACGATATTAGCATGATCTAGCGGGCCAATTCACGTTTCCATTGCAAGAGATCACACGTTCAGGAAATTGTTGTGGCAATAGAGCCATTGTTACACCAGCTGTGTAGCGCGTAGCGCCATCCTGTTGAAAATAAACACCCTGAAAAGCGAGCATCCACTTCGGGCCAAAAAAGGTCAGTCAACAACGCCCTGTAACGGTTTCCATTAACTGCAACGGTTACGCCAGCCAACTTTCAAAATAATGTGACCCTTTGACACCTCCCGACTAAAAACTGCACCAAACAGTCACTTGTTTTGGATGACGAGGCTGTTCGAGTATTTCTTTTGGGTTTTCGGATCCCCAAATGCGGCAATTTTGTTTATTGACATACCCAGACAGTTGAAAATGGGAGGCCCATCACTCAGAATAATTCGGTTCAAAAAAGCAGGATGGCATTTTCAGCGACCAATCAGCAAATATGGTATTATTCTTGATCATTTGGTTGCAATTCTTGCGTTAGCTGCACTTTGTTAGTGCAGTTATAGGAATGGAGATGCAACGCAAAATACGGTGCAAAGTGGTTGGGGTAATGCCCAATTCCTGTAATCGTCTGGAAATTGACAAATTTGGCTTTTCAGTCACACTATCAGCTACAGTGGCGGAATTTTCAGCCGATCTGGCCGGATGGGAAGCGTGTTCGATCACTAACTTGTCCGCAACGTTCAAATTAATAGATTAAATTCACAACAGATGTGCGAGTGGGTGCTTGATGATGACCAAAAGCAGTACGAACTGTGTTCGCAAAATTATCACCGGTTTTGTAGTGAATTTTCACTATTTCGATGCGTTGTGCCAGAGTAAATCTTTCCATGATTTAAATTCTCCTAGTTTTCACTTGTCAAATTACCATGCAATAGCAGCTCTATATTGACAGTTCAGAAATGGCGGCAAATTCAAAATGAAACCTGCCGCTGGAAGACCCTTTATTTTTAAACTTGTTTATCGAGTCTTGTAATACCGATAGTTCAATTTTGCTAAGCGGTCATACTAAGACTGGAAAAACCTTGCTGTATATAAGTATGGTACACTTTCACCAAATGGCTCTGCTCGTTTCTCCTCGTGCCTCGGGTTCTTAAACCTGTATCTCGAAATTGAAAATATTTAAGGAGACAACGGGGAGTGCACCAGTACACTCTCGTGCTGCCCTACTCTTGCTTTGCCTTGGCAAGAGCTTACTATCTGCATAATGCCTTCATTTAACATATATATTTCGGTCGGTAAATTTCTGCATATCAAAGAGATCTTCGCAGTGATGTTAAACAAAGTCTGGACGAGATAAAATCAGTGAAAGCCGCAGATTGTCATATGGTAGAAGGAAATCATCGGATAAAGTATCATTAAAAGGCGACAAAGAATCGTCTTAGAACCCAAATCATTTAGGAGGTAGGTCCCATGAATACTGTTGTCCAAGATATCGACCGATAATGCCGATCAGATCAGCTTCCTCCAACTGCTTCCGGAAAGACGAGACTGGTTTATCATGATGCATCTTTGCGATCGTACGTACCAAGCCGAGCTTTTTTGACAAACTTAAATGTCTAACAACGCTCGAATACTCTTCTTACCCTAGAACTGCACATAGAGTAATTTTTACTCTCAAAATCTATTTTTTTTTTCATATTTTGTTTCATCACCCCACTATTTAATCAAAGATGAACCTAAAATGAATGAAGAATGATTTATATGTTTTTATTAGTAGGTTTTGTCTCATTGATCACAGATGCAAAAAGAAATATATGTTTAACCAAATCAAACACCAATATAGGTATAATCTTGGAAGCTAGAAATATGAACCAATTACAAGAATTATGCAAACATTTAACATAAGAATGAAATTAACTTTTGGGAAGGCTGAGATCTCAAAGAAGGAACAATATGACCCCTATCAAAAGGACGACCTTGAGGAAGCATAGCACTTGCCGTTATACGAGGTATGTCATTTAGGTTTTGCATATAGAACTAGAATTAAACAACTGAGAGCTTTTAAAGAATTTATTGTTTTTCGAAGTATACTCCGCTAAGATTAATACACTTCTGCATTCGTTCGAACCAATTCTGGAAGCTGTTATCCCAATCGTTTGCTGCTGCATTCAAAATGACAAAACAGGATCTTCTGAAGGCCGAAAATCTGTGACCACGCAGTCTGTTCTTAAGTCCAAACTGAACGCAGGATGATGTAATATTTCGATGTTTTCTTGCGTTAAATATTCAACTGTTTTCTGGGTTGTGTGCGAACTTGCATTGATGAAGGATGACTTGCGGTTCGGGGTTGTTTTCTCGAAGCTTACTGACGACTTGCGGTGAACAAATTGTTGTGTACCAATCGGCAGTAATTGTTCTTTGATTTTGTGAAGGAATTGTTTTTGAAACAAATGTTGCGACCATCATTTTGGAGACACCTTCCCACGAATCACTTTTGTTGGGTTTTCTTCCCCTTGGAACACTCAAAGAGAACTTTCGCGCTTATTCTCTGGCCAGTATGAATAAATCCAAGATTCATCACCATTGTGTTGTAAACGCCTTTAGATTTTCCAAAGATGAAATGGCCCAGAGTTTTTCCACACCAATTTACCCTTGCAGCTTTATGTAAGTTAAGAGATGCGGTATCCAACAGGAAACTAATTTCTTCACACGCAATTCTTCGTGCAAAATCATTTGTATTAGGGACCCTAAAATATGCAATGATACCTTGATCTCTTGATATGTTGCATGACGATCTTCCTGAATTAACTTACGTACAACATCCACATTTGGGAGATAGGAGTAGGAATTACTCCATGCTGTCATTCTAGGGTTAATTGACTATTACCTAGTAAGAATTTATGATGTACACTACTTTTTAATATATCAAAACAGTGAGTATTGCTTCTACTTTCCAGTGTTTTCTTCGGTATTGGCTCATTTGATGGGCGCCATTCACTTGCCTGATATCTGGATTACTGATCCCCGTCTCGTTCCAGTAATTATACGTTTAATGACATTTGGATTGGGTTCAGTCTAAGAAATTATGTTTTTTGTGATGTCAACATGATATTTATTTCGAGTGAAATTCAGGTCTCAACACTAGCTTTTCATCGACTGTCTCACGCCTGGTTGATTCGTAAGGTTGTTTCAAGCAGACCAGATGTTGATCTCTCCTACATATTCCATGATGTTTTATTCACGGCTTCCGTTCGATATTTCTTAAATTTTTTTAACGTTTTTACCGTATTTGTTGATGGTCTCACACCACAGTTAGGCATTCCCATTAGAAACGCGACCATATTTGAAGCGTTCGGGTTACGCATAAACACTGACTTTCTTTGAAGTATTTTGGGTTAGGTATTATTAGCAACGAAATTTAACAACAAATAAACGAAATAATGATAGACTTGTAATGAAAGCAAAAGAACTTACAGTCGGACGACTTGCAGCGTTATACAATGGTCATTCCTGAAATTTTCTTATCAAGGTGGCACAAAAACTCAATCTACTTCCAGAGTTTAGAACTGAATCTATTTTTATATGTATATGTTTATCCTTTGACGCCAGGTAAATGGTTTGTTTTAATGAGCATCATTCTTCGCCAGATATCTGGCGAAGTTTCAGCCATATTCGTCGAGTGGTATTGGTTTTGTCGTCAGTTGTGAACAGCTTTTATTTATTTGGAAAAAGGGATGGAAGTGAGTTTCGAGATGTGACTAAATACTGACATTAAATGATTCAACACCGAAATAAATTCAAGCAGAATAAGACGCAGTTTGTTGCACACCCGTGTTTGCAACTGTTTACAATTGTATACATGAACTTAAAGCCGTTGTACATGAAAGAAGATGGAAATCGTTCGGCACATAATGACATTGACTACTAATGCATTAATCTCCATAGATCGACTAATGAAAGTACGCGAAATGATTCAGACCACATTCATATCTCAAGCTATAGTGTTTTCAATTTTGCACGAATAAACTGAGTGCTGTCTTTACTGTCAGTACTGTTTTTACTGTCAGTTAATAGTGCTTTAAGAGTTTTCTCCACTGAGAGCAAAGGCAGTCGTGTGGTGGACTCTAAATTTGTTAGGGGCTTATTCGTCACATTCCTGAATAATTTCTGCATCTATATTATATAACTGTAGAAGAAACATGGATATACTATTTTCCAAGGACAAAGCAATAGAGAAGACAGTGGATTTTTCAAGGCTAATAGATTCCGTAGATAGCGAAGATGATTTGGAAGGTTTTTCCTTGGGAGAAAAAAGCTATAACTGGAGTATACTATGTTGTATCGGTTGAATGAAGACTTTATAACAAAATGTCCTTATTCGATTTGCATACCTCCGCCATTTCCTTACCTCAAAACTCGGAATGACCAATCTAACCAAACTTGGAAGAATTGCTCGTTTAACGAGGAAGGCCATGCCGAACTGTCGGTTTTGAGGATCTTTTGCTTTTCAAAAGGATTGAAGAAGAAGATGAAACTGTAAAGGATTAGCAAGTTAATATGCTGAGAATAAAAACATAATTTGTTTCACTATATTTTCACTCTCACTCATGGAACAATGAATGCATTTTCTTTTTTTTTCTATATAAAATAATTTTAGGTTATTTATATTCAAGTGCGATGAACTGTAATTTAGAAATGAGCCAATAGAATCAGAGATCTTCCATCTGGTACTCAGATGGATCTGAACGATTGGGGAACTGGTGCGGGCATAGGGAAATTATATTGATTTAAGTGAGGGCTGATAGGCTGCCCTGCCACTGCGATTCATCGGTCTTTTGGGGCACATTCTACCTTAAATTTCAAGTTCCATCCTTCTCATAAAGGCTTGAAGCTTAGTGGGTGGAAGCCTAATGAGCTCAGTCAGTTTGTGAGCTCCAAGCTTCTCGAACTTGATCCTCTTCTCAGCTGGGCATTCGCACATGTAGTGCTGCATTAGTTCTTCCTGCTCGCATAGTCTACGAAAGTGTTCTCGATCAATTCTAAGTTATTTAGGTTACTTCTTAGGCACCAGTTACCCGTTAATATGGCAGTCAGAACTCTCAAGTTTAGGTTGGGAAGTTTGAGCCAAGCCTTCGCTCTCACATTGGAAGGTCCAATGATGGCAAGTCGAGCGCGGCCTGTGAGACGTACTTAGTGCTTCCGAACCCATTTGTGCAACCACTGGTTATTTTTCATCTTCGCAGTCTCCAGGTGAATGCCAGACCCAAGTTCCGGTCCAGTGAATTCTAAGGCAATCTCGAGGGCGGCCAATTGGTACGCATTTTCATTGCCCGATTGCCTCAGAACCCATATCAGGCGAAGCCAGTCTCCTTCCAGTCTTGCAAAGGATGATGTCATTCCTGCACCATAAGCGCCGTGCATTTATCGGATGCCAATGCCTTCAGTGTAGGTTGGGTGTTCGACAGGATCTTTATTGACCTCCCTGTCAATCCATACTTAGCTGAATGTATCAGTATCATTGGGTTCGACTCCTACAATCATGTAAGCAGAAACACTTACTGTGCGTTAGTGCTGCCAAAGTGTCTAGGAAGGAAACTATTTATATTATTATGTATTCTTGAAATTCTCGTATTGTCTGCGCCTGGAAACGTAGTCAATCTAAAGCGACTTGTTGAGGGGAATGACGACAATAAATTTTCTCTATGGGGTGTTAGCACATGAAGGTATAGAGAGTTATGACAATACTGGTGAACTGGGTGGATTAACTGCTAAAAATATAGCACTGCATAGAAACTCCTAATCTGAGCATGCGACAAAGTTTATTGGTTAAACGCCATTAATGGTTATATCACTTATATCTGAAATAGGTCGAGGGTTCAAACAAACAACGGATTTGGACTCGGAGACATAAAAAACATAACCATGAATTTTTCCAGATTTTTTTGACGGTTTTTTCTATGCTTGACCTTGAAATGACCTTGAAATTAACGTGATCAAGCTAAACCAACCCGCTCATCGTCACAGCGACCCCAAAACCCCTAGTACCATATGTAATTTGAAGTAAACACAAAACTGTAGGCACTGAGCGACGAGAAACAAAATATAGCACTGCATAGAAACTCCTAATCTGAGCATGCGACAAAGTTTATTGGTTAAACGCCATTGAAGGTTATATAACTGAGCTCTGAAATAGGTCGAGGTTCAAACAAACAAAGGATTTTGACTCAGAGACAAGATCTAAATGAATTTATTCCAAAAACATAGTCCATGAATTTTTCTATATTTGTATCTTCTACAGTTTTCAATCGAAAATGAAAATTCTTTCACGGAAGGCAGACAAAGATAATACCTTTCTTTCGAGTTATCACTCGACCCATCTACCCTCTTCCAAATTTCCAAGGGTTGTCACCCCTGCTCCAGGGGTTGAAATTTGAGATGAGTATGGTACTTGATGATGACTGCCATTGATCAGCATGAATCTGTTTCATTTAACCTCACTGAAACTTGAATAGTCTCAGTGAAATAGTCTTCCCTATCTTTCAGTTGCTCACCCTGTATCTTTTACAGTTTTCAATTAAAAATGGAAATTCGTTCAAGGCAATGTTGACAAAGATACCACCTTTCTATTGAGTCATCACTCGACCCATCTTCCCTATTCAAAATGTTCAAAGATTGCCACCCCCGCTTGGGGGTTGATATTTCAGGCAAGTATTGTACCCAAAAAGATGTCCCCCTTGAAACAAAAATTGACCTGTTTTTGAGTTTTGATCAGAAATGAATATCTTGGTAGATATAGCCTCTGTTTAGTTTTCGTTGAAGCACCCTGTATTGCGCGCGGTGTTACCGCTTAGATCAAATGTTGACCTGTGTTATCGGTCAGCTTGATGAATATTTTGAATCAATAGAAAGATGAATACATAATCAATAATTATTACATTTTCATATAGACTCGCGATGATTTCAGTTCGACGATTGCTTTCATGTGTTGAATATTATAGTTATTCGTGGATCGAGAGGAAACCACAACAAATTTAATGTACGCCCCTCATTCTTTTTTGCTGTCGTCTAGCGTATAATAACTGTTCGTCTAGTCTGTAGTGTATAATAACTGAGTGTATTATCAGCACATGAACTTTTTACACAAGGCAATCGTTATAATTGAAAAAAAATTTATTTGTAGCTTTAGCATGAAATTATCAACAAATTTTAATCGATCAATCAACGTATTTATTGCTTCTTATTTATAGATCTTCAGAAAGACGTCACAAAATATTCCTGAACACTGTTCCTCGTTCATAATTTTTATTGCATACCGGCCTGTAGGTTACATTCAAACCCAACCGAAATAACAAATTGGTTTTAGAATTGCGGCTCTATATTCATTGGACATAATCTCTCATCGTGTCTACACTCGAATGTTGAATGTTATTCCGGTGATGTAATACTGTTAACAAAATATAATTCGAGGCCATGATGCATTCACCATGTTATTGTAATAGGTGTTTTTATGATAGTAGGTTGCGGGGTTTATTCATCTCAGATTCGACTGCGTTCACCGACTTTTGTTCGTCTGTATATTATACATACATATACATGAGAACATTATTTCAGAAAATAGGATTTAGTCTTTCAAGGTTATTTTCAAATCCGTAATTTCGTTACGTCTAAGCCCATTGCAATAATTCCGCGAAAGGATATGCTGTTTTTCTTATAAATACTTGTAAATTTTTGTTATATTTCTCCGTATTCCTGAATTATTTGATCTGCTTTTAGTTGGGGAGCTCAAGAGGGGATTACAGGATTTACTAAAGCGCAGTAGATTTAATATACATACCTTGTACCCGGTTTAGAACTTCCACCAAATGTGGCCGCCCGTCAAGCATAAAGGATCAGATTAGTAAAAAAAAATTGTTCGTCTGAAATTCTCGAGCGCGTCCGATTAAGGTATGGCGAGTTAGTTACATGCTAAAACGTGTATATTCTTCTAATCCGACAATTTAAGGGTGACATAAAAAAGGAGAGGGCTACATAGTTGTAAGAAAAAAGTCATTTCGCATTCTCGAGCGTGGTTCATTTTTTTTCATTTTAAGGAAAATAAATCAAAATTACGAAAAATATATAATTGATGATTTCCACAAGCCGAAGTAACGAAAATTTACCGGTAAAGTTTAATATAGTCTGTTCACGTTAAGTTTAAAGTGACGTCATCAACCAGTTTTCTCGGATGTTGCCAATGTTTCCCAAAATTCCTATTCAGTGCTATTCAGTATGGAATAAAATTCATAATTTCTTTATTTTTGATTTTCGTGCAAAACGCTCAGTCAGGTCGTTTTTTATATTCAATTCGAAATTATTTGGAAGAAAAAATTTTTTTTTCCTTTGTAATTCGCAAGATATGACGTCATCGACCATTTTTTCTAAATTACAACCCATATTTTTCATCATTATCGTCGAAAGCGTGGTCTTCCATCGTGTCCTTTCTCTGACATGCAACATCCCATCTGGCGAAAACACAGAGGCCCCCTTTAAACCTAAATCTGGTATGTAACTCATACTCATTAAAACCTAAATACGTTGTGTCGGTTGTTTGACTTATTTGGGTTTCGGTTAGGGCTAGCACATGGGGTTGTGCGTTTTGGAGATGCTGGTGGACTGCATCGACATTCACGTTGTTGTGCCCCAGTCCTCTAATATTGCAGAACTCTATCAAGAGTTTGCTTTCTTTACTAAAACGTGAATGAATTAGTAAATTCGCCGGAGGAGTGCTCGACTTACCCGCATCATGAATCCTTCGAGGCGATTTGAAGAATCCTTGACTCCAGCATAGCCTCGCTATCATCAGTAATCAAGGCGGTAGCATCGTCTGCATAAAGAAAAACATCGCAACTCAGACCGCTTCCTATGTCATTTATGTACAAGAGAAACAACAATGGACCCAATATCGAGCCCTGAGGCACGCCCATACCTGTGCCAAGTAAACCCGAATTTGTTGTCCCTCTCATATTACCACAAGTGTGTCTGAAGGAAACAAGTTGTTGCCGGCCAGTCAAGTAACTAACCAACCACCTTGCAGCAATACCGCGAATACCACATTTCTCCGCTTTTCTAGTTAAAATATGAATTACGAGATCAAAGGCCTGGCTCAAATCCCAGAAGATACCAACTGGACATTGTTCCGACTCGTATATCGCATCATGTGCCCCAAGTCCCGCTCTGAAACCAAACTGACTCCTTGCGAGAATTCCTCGTTAATAAAGAAAATTATTTGAAATTATCAATACTATTTTCGAATATTAATTGAATATTGTATGCTTTGCTGAAATTTGATTCGTACATGTTCGCTATAACTATTTTGGTTTTTTTGAATACTTAACAATGAAATTGTTTCATCGAAAAATAATTTGATAAACGATTGTTGTAGCAAAATTGATTAAATGCCTTTAGGAGGTCACGTAATTGACACATTCCTTGCATAATATGAAATTCGTTTCAGGAGTCACGATTAAGGGAGTGCTCTCAAAGGCATGCCTCTCATTCGAGAAGGTTAATATAAAAGTTAATCGGGGATTCTTGCATTATCAACAATCTTTATCACAATGTGAATCTTGAGCAATTGAATTTACTGGGAGGATTCTTAACAATATCAAATCAGGATTTGATCAGAATTATAAGCAAAATACTCAAATCTTATTATTTCAACTGTCAACATTCGTTTTTCTTTTTTCAATTTGAGTAAAACAGAAACAACATTTTTCGTTGTGTTTTGTATTGGACTGTTTAGTGGTGATGGCAAAAAGGCTAGTGACTAGCTAAAGGTGTGATTTGTAATACACACAACCAAATTTATGTGGAATCACCCCATATTTTGAATATTACCTCAAGGAGTTTGGAAATTTCGAAGGATTATTAGAGTTGATCCTTTTTGAGATATTCCAATTGAAAAAAGAAATAAATTAAGGTTTATTTTGAGAAAGAAACATAAAAGAGAATAAGAGACTTTTTCCGCATGTAGTAAAAAAATAGAAAATTGTTTTCTCAGGGAGTAGGTGTTTTTTTTCGACCTCAGTAGCTTGTATTACCTACTCATGCCCTGATACAAGCCTGAATTCGTCTAGGCATGCTTTGGATTAGGTTTTCGATCTCTTCTGGGAGTGGCACTCTTCTGTGGCGGCTTGGATGAGCTGTTGTGGGGTTCTTGGATTATCCTGGCGCGATCTAATTTTCCTTTTGAGATTATCCCATAAATGTTCAATAAGATTTAGGTCTGGAAAGCAAGCTGGCCAGTCCAAAATAGCGATTCCGTCTGTTTCAAGATAATGTTGCAGGAGGCTGCTGGTATGCGGGGGAGCATTATCTTGCAGAGTCTCATTATGGGCTCCAGTACTAGGTTCAAGTAATTTCTAGCCGTTACATTCGCAGGAAACGAAATCCAATCTGTTTTGCCTCCCACCCCAAAACATCACACTGCCCCCTTGGTATTTCGGAATTTGTCTTGCTGCTCAGAGTCTAGCTTGTCTTCCACGACCCATAAAACTCGAATCAGGCGGTCATCCGATCGAACACCAATTCTGATCTCATCCGAAAAAGGAACATTTTGCCAATTTTCAATATTCTAATTTTGTTGCTCGATACACCAATTAAGTCTGTTAATTTTTTGTTGTCGGTTAGCTCTGGAACTCTTTAGTGTCTTCTGCTGTATAAACCCCTTGAACGAAGTCTTTGACGTATCGTTTCGACTGATACACTGATGCCTGTTGCTTCCAGAAATTGCCTTTGGAGTATGGGGTGCGACGCACTAGGGTCCCTTCTTGCCATTTGACACAAAAAGTGGTCTTGTTCTTCAGAAGTGATCTTCCTACGAGTTCTTCTAGGCCTATTTTGCAGAGATTGTAGTTCCACGTATCGGGCGTAGGTTTTTGAAATCACCCACTGTGATACCCCCATTGTGGACGTTATATCCCTCTGTGTCACCCATTCTTCAACGAGGGCAATTATTCGACCCCTCTGCACATCGGACAATCCAACGTAAGGTATTTTCAATTATGATTATAGGCTTTTTTTAAATTTTGAAATTCACAGTTTCAAATCTCAGTAACGACTGAGTACAATATCCCGAACATTTGGTGATAATTCAACATTTCTTATCATACTATCCAGTTTTTTCACAACAAAAAACTTCATTCTTCACAAGTAGTCAAAGATCCATGGTTAAAAACAATCAATAATGTGAAATACCTAGAGATTCCAGATAAATTTGGTTGTGTGTTTATCTAACTTAAAATTAAATTAGAATTTTTTTACTGTAGTGTAGACAGCTACGTTTTGTTTTTCAAAGAAATAGTCTATAATTTACATGCAGGAAAATTAGATTTAAGATTCCGTGTTTATTTCATTTATGTTCATTCAACAGTGAAACTCCATACCAACCATATCGCAATTTAATCAATCACTCGGACGACTATTAGAATATATGTAATATATCATACAATAATATCAAAGAATCATTATTAATGTGGTGTGCTATTAACACAGGTGTAGGGAGGGCAAATTTACGCTTAGGAGAACGCCGTCTCAGGATTTTAGTCAAAGTGAGATTGATTCGCTGGCTAGCAACAACCGTCTTAATTATCATAAAGTAAAAATGCGGTCTCGCCATATTGTTCTTGCAAAGCAATCGGCCTTCATATTCCCATCTGTACTTCATTGGTTTTATGATTTAGGAGGCACGGTAGTAGCTCCGCCAAGTATGCGAACGCACAGTCGTATCCTTTTCTCGAGGCATTCACGGCGTTTCAATGCCCCTATATCTTCTTTGTTGATAAAGCAAGAACCCTCAATTTTTCAGTAATCAAGGGAACTAAGTATGTTCCTTAATTACATGCTGTTAATTATACCTTATACTTTATGAAGTATTGCCAGTTGAAGTTTTTTAATTTTGTCTGACACACATTGATACTCTCACCGATTATCAAAATCTAGGGGACTTCTAGTAGACACACGACATAAAAATTTCCAATTCAGTAAGTGTTAGTATAAAACCGAAGCAAAAATTAAAAAAATCCCGAGAATTCAGTGTCAGTTTTCGAAAGTTTAGCTCCTATTAATTATTTATTTATTTATTATACTTTAATACATCATAATTGGCGTTATATGTGTATAAAGTTGAACGGGAAACCCCCAATCCATCCTAATGTCGAATAAAAAATACATAACAATAATTCAACTATTGAACAAAACATAACTTTACATAAAACAGCATCAGAAATTTTTAATGACAATCCATAAGACGCGAAATGAAAGCAAGCAATCAACAACGAAAACATGAATGCCACCGCTACAAAAGGAGTGCCAATCGTCTTTTCAATGAAGGCAGCGAAACGGCAAAGAGATCAACCTGAGTGTGTATTTTGTTCGCAATAGCAACCGAGCGATCTGTGAAGAAGTTCCTTGAGTAATTCGTTCGGCAAATTCTTTCCCTAAACAATGGTGTAAACCTAGTTATTCTAATTGGAACATTGAAGTTGAATAATATTAATAGTTCAGGACAATCTATTAGACCATTAAGAATTTTATATAAGAGACACACATCAGAAATGCTTCTACATTTGAGTGATTTCAAGTTATCTTTCACTCATCACAATTATTGAGCGCTCGCAGATGGTCAGTCCAGATCGAAACGCCAAGTATCGAAGACATCTTCGCTGCACCCTTTCCAGGCAATCTATGGAAATTGAGGTATGTGGGGACCAAACCATGCAACCATATTCCACCACCGAACGTACCAAGGAACAGTATAGCAGCTTCAGAACATCGGGAGAGAAATCAGCATTTGAAATGCCTTCTTCGTAACATTTGATATATGTTCGTTAAAATTCAGAGCTTCATCGAGTGTGATCCCCAGATCTCTGACCGAGCTGACGCGGGCCAAAATCTGCCCTCCAACATCATACCGATATTCAATTTTCTCTCTACATCGTGTATATGTGATAACAGAGCACTTGCTAAGGTTGAGATAGAGATGGTTCTGTTCCGTCCACTCATTAAGACTGTCTAACTGACTCTGCAGATACTCAGCATCAGAAACACTTTTAACCATCGAATAAACCTTCATATCATCGGCAAAGAGAAGGAAATCAGTTGACAAAATTCGTCCAACGTCGTTAACAAAGATGTTAAATAGAAAAGGCCCAATGTGAGATCCCTGGGGAACACCGGAACTGACACAAATCTCTTTTGAATAAAAGTTTTTGTACCGAACTATCTGCTTCCGGCAGTATAAAAAACTACGAATCCATTCCAGAAATGACCCCCTTATACCGAGTGCAAATAGTTTACCAATAAGCAGATTGTGGTTCACTTTTTCAAACGCCTTGGAAAAGTCGGTATATATGGCGTCGAGCTGGTATCCCCCATGAAGCATTTCATATATCACTGGTGAAGAGAAGTAAATTAGAGATTGTGGAGCGTTGCTTACGGAATCCATGTTGTTCTTTTATGATAACTGATGTGCACACCCAAGATAAATAATTGCTTACCATGCACTCCAATAATTTGGACAACGCAGATTGAATGCGTATTCCTCTATAGTTAGAAACAACTGATTTATCGCCTGATTTGAATATGGGAACCAAAAAACTCTACTTCCAAAATGATGGGAAAACCCCATTTCTCAACGACAGATTATAAAGGTCACATCGGACTAACCAAAGTGAAAATACATTATATATTATTATAATAATTTACTGTATAATAATAAAACACACATGGCACTTTGTACATGAAAGCAAGTATTTACATAGTGCTCGTATCAGAATTAGACATACTTACTTCTAAAATAAATATGACTTCATTCATTAATTCATTTTCATTCTCTAGTAAGGCTAAACAAGATACTTGAGAATGAACACAACCAAATTTATATAGAATCACTCGGTATTTCGCATTATTGATTGTTTTTAACCATGGATCTTTGACTACTTGTGAAGAATGAAGTTTTTCTTTGTAAAAAAACTGGATAGTATGATAAGAAATGTTGAATTATCACCACATGTTCGGCATATTGTACTCAGTCGTCACTGAGATCTGAAACTATGAATTTCAAAATTTAAGAAAGCCTATAATCATGATTTACGTTGGATTGTCCGATGTGCAGAGGGTTCGAACAATTGCCCTCGTTGAAGAATGGGTGACACAGAGGGATATAACGTCCACAATGGGGGTATCACAGGGGGTGATTTCAAAAACCTACGCCCGATACGTGGAACTACAATCTCTGCAAAATAGGCCTAGAAGAACTCGTAGGAAGATCACTTCTGAAGAACAAGACCGCTTTTTGTGCCAAATTGCAAGAAGAGACCCTAGTGCGTCGCACCCCATACTCCAAAGGCAATTTCTGTAAGCAACAGGCATTAATGTATCAGTCGAAACGATACGTCAAAGACTTCGTTCAATGGGTTTATACAGCAGAAGGCCCTTAACAGTTCCAAAGCTAACCCGACCAAAAAATTAACAGACTTGATTGGTGTATCGATCACCAAAATTGGAAAATTGAGAATTGGCTCCTAGCAGCAAGATAAATTCCGAAATACCGAGGGGGCAGTGTGATGTTTTGCGGTGGCATTATGCTTGGAGGCAAAACAGATTTGTAACGGCTAGAAATTATGTGCTGGAGCCCACAGTGAGACTCTGGTGAGTGTCCACGGTGGGAATTTCACTTTTATGCAAGATAATGCTCCTCCGCATATCAGCAGCATCGCGCGACATTGTCTTGAAATAGAGGGAATCCCTATTTTGGACTGGCTAGCTTGCTCTCAAGACCTAAATCCTATTGAACATTTATGGGATAATCTCAAAAGAAAAATTAGATCGCGAAAGGATAATCCAAGAACCCCACAACAGCTCATCCAAGCCGTCACAGAAGACTGGCAGAATATCACTCCAGAGGAGATCGAAAAGCTAATCCAAAGCATGCCTAGACGAATTCAGGCTTATATCAGGGCATGAGTAGGTAATACAAGCTACTGAGGTCGAGAAAAAAAACACCTACTCCTTGAGAAAAATACTATCAATATTTTCACTACATGCGGAAAGAGTCTCGTTATTTTCTTTTATTTGTTTCTTTCTTAAAGTAAACCTTAATTTATTTCTTTTTTCAATTCAATTATCTCAAAAGGATCAATTCAAACAATCCTTCGAAATTTCCAAAATCCCTGAGGTAATATTTAAAATATCGGGTGATTCCATATAAATTTGGTTGTGTGTGAATATTAACTAATCTAACCGACTTACCTCCATAGACTTGGCACTTTTTAAAATTGAATGTTTTTGTGAGACTCGATTCTTTTCAAGTACACTAGTTCACTTACATAATTCCCTCCTAGGCTCAAGCCTACTGCAGAAGTTCCTAATATACCGTGACTTGCCAAATTATTTAAACAGAATATTAAATAGAATCAGTTGACGAATTCTAGAAAACACTTTCAGATTTTCTTCTTCAAGAAAGGTCTTAATAATCCTTCATTCTTTTGAATGCTAAGTTCATTTTCGAGCCGCAATTATTGAAGGTATTCTGATTTTCTGTGCCTGGACTTATAGGGAATCTTCAATTTTTGAAAGAAGATTTAGGGGTGTTATTGATAGTCATTTCAAAGGGGGTCATGAAGACGTTGAGCATGAACTTACGCGACGGTATCGCGTATCGTCGAAAAACTGTGTGAAACAATACTGTAAAATCGATGAGTTACTATCAAGGACATTGGTAAATAGAATTGTCTCATTATGAAGCGTCCTGTGAAGTGAAATAAATTGCAAGAAAAGCTTTCTCCAGATAATGTACTTAAATAGTTTAGGTTTGGCGACGGTCGGTTAAAGGGTGTAGGAGTTTGACATGGAGTTGTGTAAAACATTCCATTTCTCTGGGGACACTAAGGCCAGTAGAACTGGTAAACTCGCATATCATAAACACCTCAAAAGTCTAGGAACTCTTCTGAATATCGATATATCGTATCCAGAACGATCAATATGGATGATTTAAGAAATGAACACCCATCAATTTCTCACCAAATTATGTAGAGTGCCGCAACAGATTTCAGTTTTTTTATAAAACTAAAAATGCAGCAGATGCGACGCTGCTTTATAATCATTTCATGTATTCAGTGTTTGAAATCAGTTAGTTGGCACTTTGTTTCTGTTGTAAGCACAAATAAAAGATTCAAGTTTTGTGATTCGACCATGGAAAGACGACATTTGACTAGAGAAGAGATGTTACGAGCCGTTGGCATGTTCCAAGCTGGGAGCTCACAACGGGAAGTATCCAGGGTTCTGGGAAGTAGCCAAAGTGTCATAAACCGTTTATGGTCGTGTTTCAATGAAACGGGTAGCGTAGAAGAACGCCATACAGGTCGTTTCAAGATTACTACAGTCGCCCAAGACCGCTTTTTGGTTTTACAAGCCAGAAGAGATCGTACTACCAGAGCATCTCAATTAGCTCAAGAGCTATCACGAGTTCATAATGTACAAATTTCCGACCAAACTGAGAAATCGACTGCACGAAGGTCAACTCCACTCCAGACGTCCTTTAAGAGTTCCACAACTGACCCATGGAAATCGCGCTGCTCGTTTAGCTTGGTGCCAAGAACACGTAAACTGGGATCAAGAGAGGTGGGCCACAGTTCTATTCAGTGATGAATCTAGATTCAGTTATTATCCCGATTCGAGAAGAATTCGAATATGGAGTGAACCTGGAAAGCAAAACCGTCTCCAGCATGCTCGAGAAGTTGTTAAACAGGGGAGGTATACGCCTTGGTGGAAGAACTGACCTCGTTTTCATACAGAACAACCTCACAGGAAATTCTTACGCAAATGGGATAGTTTTACCTGTAGTGGTACCGTATCTCCGAACAGTGGGTCAAAATCCACTCTTCCAACAATATAATGCCCCTCCTCATCGTGCAAGAGTTGTCTTGAACGTTCTTGAAGAGAATGATATCGATCTTCTACCGTGGCCATCCTGCTCCCCAGATCTGAATCCCATCGAGCATGTGTGGGACACCCTAACTAGAAATCTCCTGCGTCAAAACGTCTTCCATCATGAACAGGAGCTTCGATTAGCAATTCAGGGGGCTTGGAATGACTTAGGCCAAAATGTAATAGACAATTCAATATTGAGCATGCCGCGACGATGCCAAAGTGTCATTAATAACAGAGGTGGACCTTCTGGGCACTGAAAAATATAAGTGCTTCCATATCGTTTCGAAAATATATGTTCAGGATTTTTTTGTGTTTTACCAAATTTCGTCATTTTCAAATTTCATTTTTTTATAATAGGTTGCTATGGAGAAGTCAAATATTATTTTGTTTTCTTGAGAATACATTATATACAATACATCCTAACGAAAACCGAAAGATTTCTATAAATTCGAATCTTCAAATTCATATTTTGAAGATATTGGTAAGTGTTCCTAGACTTTTTGAGGTGTTTATATTCCAAGAACCGTAATACCCGAATTCTAATATTTGTGAAACCAACTGTTGAAGTCATTGTATTTGTGGGAACTACACAATCTTACGTGACCATTTAATCCCATTTCGATCCCATAATTTATTTCCGTTATATGTGGCGGATGGGAAAATCTATATAAATGACATAAAGGAATTTCATAAACGCAATGAAAACGCAGAGACAAATTTAATTTGCTTCAAAGCATGTAACAATTGGTTGCAAGTGCCTTTTAGAATGGTAACAATTTGAAGGAAATGGACGATTTCAATATGCGCTGGACTATTGAGATGAAGTAATTAAAGAAATGTTGGTTTTAGAAAAAGTTTCCTTCCATCATCACCCTATGAGGCCTTTTCGGAAAGAATCGTTAATCCTGGATTTTTTTCAAAAAGTTTTTATTCTTGAATATTTATGTTGTTCGCCTCAATAATTCCCCTAGGACATAATATATTTATGCCAACGTTTTTTCCCATCTCCGAAGCATTTGAAAAAATCATTTTTTTGATCTTATTCAGCTCTTCCTTCGATATTTATTCATTTATTAACGGTATGAACCTTGAAATTACAATATAAGAAAAAAGTAACAAAAACAATATGCATGAATTGAAATCAGTCCCATACCTCTACTCAGTAGGAAAAATAATTTAATGAATCTTCGACTTCAATTGAGCAGGCGAAAGGCTGAAACACCAGTCTGCATTAAGGTACTTATTACCTAATCGTAGCAATCGGGAAACAGGTGAGTTGGCATAATAATTTGTTCGATGAAGAGGTTCACTGAAGAGAGGCCCACCCCTAGTAATCCTTCCAGGAACATGAAGACCAATCTGATTCAACAAATCTGGACAATTCTCCTCACCATCAAGACATCTACTGAGAAAGAGAAGATCCAGCACAATTCTTCTTTAGATAGCTTTCTTATGTTCACTTCAGCCCTGACAAATGTTACAGAAAACTGTATCCTAGGGATATTGCGTGGTCCCTTCATGCGTCTCTTCAGTTTTGGTAATAGGTAACAGTGACAGGAGGCTAGGCAAGGGAAATACGGGGGCTGCGGCATCATTAGTGTTTTGTTTTGAAATTCGTGCACAAAACATGATGTGTGCAAGAGCCAATTTTTATTCTTCCACAAACCCTGGCATTTGTGTTTGGTTGTACGCGAACTTGTCTCGAAGTTCATGTTATAACATTTGACATTCTGTAGAGTTATGTATTTGTAGTAACCTTTTTAAGTTCTTGTATGTGAGGTTTGATTTCGAGCAATACTTCGTCGCTTAGGGTAAAAAAATGGGAGTATAAAAAAACAGATTTCGTAACAATGTCTATTTGGCAACATTCATATTAAATTCCTTTGCAAAATTTGGCGTTTTTGAATAAATTTGCTGGGATATTAGATCATTAAGGGGCAGATCTAATGAGCCCTCAGTCACATTATAAGTGGTAGCTGGTTCTCTAAGGGATTCGGTAATATGATATGATGTTTTATGAATGACTCATTGACTAATTCTCTGAATTTCGGTGATCTACAAGCCTCAATTCGCTTGCATATTATCAATCAATAATTCTTGCCGGCTCGGAGGCGTGGAGGACATGATGCTCGTCCCCTGCGGTCCTGTCTAACAGAGATGTGTTGGGCATTAAAGATCCCTTTCCTCAACATGAAAGGAGTTCGGTAAAATTCCCGGGTTTGTGAGTTGATAGAATTCCCTGGCGTGTCATTAGCCGAAAGGCAGAAATAGAGCACGTTAAACGATCAAAAAGTTCGCAGAAGCCGTATGTGCCCTTTTTGCTCAAGTGAACGCCAACTGGCCATAATACGTCAGTTACTTCGAAAGTATACTTTGGGTTTCCATATTCACAGATTTGTCAATCAGGAGAACGTGCCCTCTGATCACCTCTATGTACCACAAACACAAATACATGCCACCATATCAGATATTCTGCGAAACCTTCGTATTAAGTGAACATACAAATCTTTGTCTTTGGGTATGTTCATGCATATGATGATTTAATTAACTCTTTTTTGAGTGTAGGAAGAAAAGCTGCTGAAAGTTGCTCTAATACTAATGAACACCCCCTCAATCTCCTCAGGAGAGCCATAGAAAGGGTCGAGAACTCAATTTTTCTTAATGAAATAACGGAGAGTGAAATTCTTCTGGCATGTCGGAAATAGCTCCAATATTTAAGGCAGGGGACTCACAATCATCGGATAGCTATCGACCCATATCAGTTCTACCTGCAATATCTAAAATATTCGAAACAGCTCTAAAAGATAGACTTGTCAATTTTTTCGAACACCAAACTATTTTTTGCGAGCAGCAGCATGGCTTTCTGAGACAGAAATCTATATCGACTGCAGTGACTCAAAACTTGAACAAAATAGCGGTAGCCTTTGATGAAGGAAACAAATGCAAACTGTCGGCCTGCGATTTGATCAAGGCGTTTGATAGTGTAGTCCATTTTGGAATACTAGGGAAGTTCAATTTTTGTGGTATAAGAGAGCTTACTTGTATTTGATCAGGAGCTATCCGACTAACAGATACCAGCAAGTATGCTTCCAGGGTAAATGCTGCCAATGGCATCCAATCAACTATGGTGTACCACAGGGATCTATCTTGGGTCCGCTGCTGTTCCTTGGTATCAATGATCTACCTGATAATGTAACGTCATATAGTTCCTTCTTTTCGCTGACGATACCAGCTTTCTTAATATTGGCGCTGACGTCGACGAAGTGAATCGGTTGTCATCGAATACACTTGTGGAGGCAGAATATTGGTTCCATACAAACAAACTGCGAATGAATGAAAATAAAACCCAAGAACTCATATTTGAAACGCGCCCTGAAGTAAATAATCACCTTAAATTTTTGGGAATCACCCTGGAACCAGATTCGGTCAGCAGATACAAGGTCTAGTCAATAAACTGGCCAGCGCCAGCTTCACCATGAGGAGAATGAAACAAATTGTCGGAAAAATAACAGCACGAACTGGCTATTTTCGCTGCTTTCACAGTTTGATATCCTACGGTGTTATCTTCTGGGGAGGACATGCTGAAAGTCAAAAAATCTTTGTAAGACAGAAATATGATGTGCGGATACTATGCAATGCTAAAAGAACTGATAGTTGCAGGAATTTGTTTAAAGAAGAAGGCATACTTACCCTACCATTACTATTCATACAGTCATGCATACTTTTCATTCATGATCACGGACATAATTTTCGAAAAAATAATTTGAACCATCCATATTCAACCCGAAACGCCGATAAATTCATCATGCCCTATCACAGAATTAATGTTTCACAAATCAGTATAAATCACACAGCAATGAGATTGTACAATAAGATTACCTGCGATTGAAATCAATGAGTAGAGCGAACCTTCAAAAACATCTAAAGCGGAGGCTGGCTTCAAAATCCTACTACTGTATGGACGAATATTTGAACGACCAAAACTTCTGAGCTATAAATCTATCAGTCATCTTTGTGTGTAATTCACCATAAATATGTTCGTCGAAATGTGAGAATGTGTATCGTACTATGTATATTATAATAATATTATGTTGACTACCCCATGCAACTTTTGATGAGTTGTATTGTATTAATTCTGATTTGTTTCTTTCTGTTAAATGGACAATAAATAAATAAATAAATAAATATCGTCCTGAATCAATTTCTTTATAATAATGGTTATAATCCAGAGGCATTCGTTAGGTCTTAATTCAGGGATGCTTCCCTCATTGAGCTTAGGAGTATAGGACTTGAAATGAATATTTTAGAGCAAGATCTTTTCTCCGATTTGGGCAGTTTACCACTCGATTACATTGAATATATATTAATAATTAACACCAAAATAGGTAAGAATTAATGTTGAATTCTACTTATATTCAAATGCATCATTTACAAAGATTTGAATTGATATAAAACAGCTTTCTTATATTTCAAATTGATCATTTTATTAAGTTGAAAAAGTAAAGTTCTGAATCAGTATTAATCTTCTTTTCATTTCATTTAGTTGTCAAGTATCGAATTCAATAAAAAAATAATTTCATTGCAATTCTAATAGTTATGAAAATACAGAGTGTTACACAACTTGAGGGGGTAAATTTACGTGAAATTTCAAGAAAAAAAGTTCATATAAACGTAGGTCCGCAAAAGCTTCGTTACGGAGCTACAGGGTATTGAAATTTCCGGAAAAAAACTGGTTATTTTCTTCGAAACTCCTGCAGTTTTGGAGATATTCAGCCCAAATTTGAAATGCAAGCTATTTTTTACAGCCTCCATCATTCCACGTCCTAAATTTTAACTAGAATCTACAAGGTGTTTTCTTTCAAACTTTTTGCAGTAAGCCACTAATCAGCGATTTTCGTCGTCTTCGTTCAATATAGAAACTTTTTTGACAACTGTGATTTTTTCGTATCTCCTACCGTTCACGAGCAAAAAATTATTGAACGACTGTATGCATTCGCTGAATTGACGGCACTCCTAATTAAAAAAATGACTAGTAGGCTTTGATTTTTTTCATTTATTTATTTATTTTGACAGACAGGCGAACATTTTCAAATATCCACAGAAGGCTGAGGGAAACTGGTACTTTTACTGCAAATAATCATTTAAAAGGTGAAATTCAAACTATGAGCACTACAGATATTGAGGAAGCAGTTTTGAATTGTATTGATTTGAATCCTCATGTGAGTACTAGAAAAATTTGAAATTGGAAAAATTTGAATATTTCACATGTTCTAGTTTGAAGGATTCCCCACGACTTTTTATTGTACCCGTTTAATATTCAACGCGTCCAAACTCTACTTCCTCGAGATTTTCTTTCAAAACTGAATTTCTGTTTTTTGTGTTTCTTGTTGATTTTCGAATCTTTGAATTTATTTTAATGGCTGCTGATGCTCCTGGATGCTATTCGAGTTATCATGAAGTGGTAAGAATTGTAACACTGCTAGAGGAGGGGCGAAGCCAACGTTACGTGGCTAACTTGTTGAGTGTTAACCAAAGCACTATTTCAAGAGCAATTAATCGGTACCACGAAACAGGGGAATATGGAAGAAGGGCCGGACAGGGAAGAAATCGGATAACAACATCAGTTGATGATCGTTGGCTTCGTTTAACTGCACTAAGAGTTCGGCACTGTACGGCTAGAATGATACAAAATGAAATTGCACTTTCCAGAAATGTGCATATTTCATTGCAAACTGTTAGGAACAGGCTCAGAGAAGACGATATCAGACCAAGGGTGGCTTCTACTGGCCCGCTTCTTACCAGAGAGCATCGAGTTGCAAGACTTCAGTTTTTGCGAGGGAACATGCAAATTGGGGTATTCCAGAATGGTCGAATGTTCTCTTTTCCGACGAGTCCAGGTTCTGTCTAGTATCAAATGATGGACGCATGCCTGTATATAGACGATCTGGGGAACTGTATTATCAATGCAATATCCGGCAAACCGAAAACTACGGAGCGAGCTCAGTAATGGTGTGGGGAGGCATTTCTTTCGATGGTCGAACTGAGTTAGTCCTAGCAAATAATGGAAGAATGACAGCGGCCAGATACATCGCAGATATCCTTGAACCCCATGTTATACCCTTTGGCCCATTGATTGACGAAAACTTCATTTATATGCATGATAATGCTCGGCCTCATGCAGCTAGAGTAGTTACAGAATTTCTGCAAAATGCCGAAATTGATATATCAAGATGGCCAGCTAGAAGTCCCGACTTGATTCCCATAGAACATGTTTGGGACAACATGGGGTGGCAAATTCAGCAACGTAGGATGCCTTGTAGAACACTCCAACAACTAGAAAATCTGTTTCCTAAAATTGGGAACTCTGTGACTCAAGAGTACATCCAAAATTTGTTTGAGGGGCTTCCGAGACGTATACTGGCAGTAATTAGGGCCCGGGGAGGAAACACTCAACTTTGAAAATGATTAGTAACCATTCGATGCTAGTTGATTGAATGTTTGAAGATGGCAGAATTTTTAATTTTTCATTAACTCGAAAATTGTTGATATTTTCCATCATAAACTCATTTCTTTTGAATGATATCTTCTTGTTTTACACTTCTGTGATAGGGTGATGGGACAATATTTGTGAGGAGTGTAATTAACTCTGGAACATAACGGAAACTGGAATTGTCCTTCACAGTTCGTGCTACTGTAGAGTTACAATCTGGTTCTTCCATCTTTCTAGAACTATGTGATGTATAATTGAACAGTTGGATTTCTATTCTGATTCTTGTACACGCGAGCTGATCGAGATGAAATTATCTTCTGACTTAAATTCTTTCTCGTACTAGATTTCACTTGGTATTCTCGGGAATAGTTCATCCACCGGAGACCAGTGAAATGGACTACTTCAAGCCTCAGTCGTACGTCGACCATATTCCTTCCTTCCAACGGTTATTCGACCGTCCGATTTTGTCCTCCTCTGGCGAGTTGATCGGACCATTTCGATCCTCAGAAGAGAAAATCGTACCAAGAAAAATGGACAATCAGTTTCCTCAAATACAATGATCTTTGTGCTAGTGGGTTGGATCACATTGAGCACTCCGCATTGTTGTTATATTTCAAGGGTCGGAACGGGCTGTCGTCTCCCCCCACGGACGAGTGGGTTGGACCACTTGAAGCCCCAAAAAAACACAACCGAACCAGCATCACTTAAGGAGTAAATTCTCTGTGCTTCGAAAATTAAATAACGTCGCGATCGTGGTCTTTATATTACCGTAACCTACAAGTCCTAACACCGGCGCCCCTTCTGTCCACGGTTCTCAAATGAATATTATATAGAGCTTTTCGAAGCGCGTCGTAACACGAGAATCGATGTATGAGATAATACCAGATGGTCCCCAAGGTCTCGGTCGCGAAAGGGTGTTTAGTAACTGAAGGGAATAGCGGGGAATTTTGTTTGCGCTCGATTTCTTATCTGAATTTGGATGCATTCCAACGAAACATTTTAACGCTTTTGGATGGATTTTAGCTGCTTTAAAATACGTATTCTGAATTCAGATGAAATATAAGAAACGATTTGCAGGTAAATCTTCACAATACAGTATTAACCGTTGACAATAAAATTGAATTACATCATATCTTAAGAAATAAAAGGATGATTTTAACAAATAAAAAATAGATACTGGTTTTGGGTGGTTTCAGCGTATACGCCAAAGATTGCAAAGAAAAAACTGCATGAATCAAGAAACGAATTGTTTCCGGATCTGTCCATGAAAAAGAGAACTTATTCAGATTCAGTATTTAGGTTTTTCAATTTATCTTTTTCTCCAAACGATTCTATATTGTTCTTTTTTCCTACCTGGTACATGTATGACATTATTGACATAATAACATTATGAAACTACTTGTTTGAAATAATAACTTTGAGGTAATCTTTGATCGTGGGATATAATTTTTAATTTTTCCCACATATTGTTCGTTGTTTACGTAATTTCTGTTACAACGTTCCTTTCCTTGCGGAAAGCAACTCGTCTCACGAAACGTTTCATACTTTATTTGTCGCATTATTCACATTCAGTCGAGTATCAGTGATACGTAATTAAAATTAATCGAGATGAACGATTCATGCATTATTATCGAATGAAATACAAGATAAGGTACTCGATTTGATAAATATGGCTGAGATTCATAAATCGAATTGATAGCAAATCACAATTTGATAGATTGTTTTTCAACTTCAAATACCCACGCAAAAAAATAATTTATCGTCAAATTTTGGCAAAAGATTATCTTGAACTTCTATTTGGATTTATTTGACAGTCATCTATTACATGTTAGGTATTTTTGAAGACGATTTCCGCATCCTAAAGAAAACTGTTCCATATTCAATGAGGTGGAAATTTTCAATTCAACCAGAATAGCAAGAATTCAGGGGTAACATAATCTTTATACATCAGTAGTTCCAATTTATAAGATTGATGTTGAATATGAAAAACATTGTCTTTATCTTCGACAACTTCAATCAAAAGATTAATCTATTAAAGTCTATACATAATGCAAGGCTCGAGACGAGCTTGGAAATCAATTCCTTTTGTCCATAGTGATCTAACAATGCCCCCATAAGACATAGTGATATCCGATCACGTGACCAATCCTAGAAGAACGGCAAGTACACTATACTCGTGATAATGTGAATTTGACGCCTATGAATGTATGAATCAAATGAAAAACAAATGTTCATATTCTTCAATTTTTATTAGGGATTTACATACATATACTCATACATTTTGACATCATCAGTTTGTATACACACAACCAAATTTATAGGGAATCACCCGATATTTTGAATATTACCTCAGGGAATTCGGAAATTTCGAAAGATTGTTAGAATTGATCCTTTATGAGATATTTCAATTGAAAAAAGAAATAAATCAAAGTTTATTTTAAGAAAGAAAATGAGAGACTCTTTCCGCATGTAGTAAAAAAATTGAAAATTGTTTTCTCACGGAGTAGGTGCTTTTTTCTCGACCTCAGTAGCTTGTATCACCTCCTCTTCTTGCCCTGATACAAGCCTGAATCCGTCTAGGGATGCTTTGGATTAGGTTTTCTACGTCCTGTGGGGTGATATTCTGCCACTCTTCTGTGGCGGCTTGGATGAGGTGTTGTGGGGTTCTTGGATTATCCTGTCGCGATCTAATTTTCCTTTTGAGATTATCCCATAAATGTTCAATAGGATTTAGATCTGGAGAGCAAGCTGGCCAGTCCAAAATAGCGATTTTCTCTGTTTCAAGATAATGTCGCGCGAGGTTGCAGGTATGCGGAGGAGCATTATCTTGCATAAAAGTGAAATTCCCACTGTGGGCACCTCGTCAGAGTCTCACTATGGGCTCTAGCACTAGTTCCACGTAATTTCTAGCCGTTACACTCGCAGGAAACAACATCAAATCTGTTTTACCTCTCAGCATAATGCCACCCCAAAACATCACACTGTCCCTTGGTATTTTGGAATTTCTCTTGCTGCTCGGAGCCTAGCTTGTCTTCCCCGACCCCTTAAAACCGGAATCCGCCGGTCATCTGATCGTACACCAATTCTGGTCTCATCCGAAAGAAGAACATTTCGCCAAGTCTCAATATTTCAAATTTGTTGCTCGATACACCAATTAATTCTGTTAATTTTTTGTTGTCTGGTTAGCTCTGGAACTCTGAAGGGATTTCTGCTGTATAAACCCCTTGAACGAAGTCTTTGACGTATCGTTTCGACTGATACACTGATGCCTGTTGCTTCCAGAAAATGCCTTTGGGGTATGGGGTGCGACGCACAAGGCTTCTTCTTGCAATTTGGCATAAAAACAGGTCTTGTTCTTCAGAAGTGATCTTCCTACGACTTCTTCTAGGCCTATTTTGCAGAGATTGTAGCTCCACGTATCGGGCGTAGGTTTTTGTATGGGGTATTACCCCCTGTGATGATACCACCCCAAAACATCACAATATCCTGAACATGTGGTGATAATTCAACATTTCTTATCATACTATCCAGTTTTTTACAACAAAAATTTCATTCTTCACAAGTTATCAAAGATTTATGGTTAAAAACAATCAATAATGTGAAATAATAATAATTAAGTTTTATTATAATTTATTTCATACATACAGAGTAATAAACAATGAAAAAGCAGAGGCTTAATCATTCCGAAGAATGTCGCCTGTTCGCCTGTTCGCCTTTGAGATAGGTATATTTTGTTAAATTTAAATTTATAACAACTTCATTTGTTTGGAACGTTTTTTTTTCTATTTGAAAGTAAAGTTAGTTTCACAGCGCGTAATTAGGAAACAAAACGTCACTATGATTCTTGAATTCTTCGTCATGATAGGTTTATTTTTTTTCACAATCGGGCGTTAGTCAAATCCGGTATTTTAGTCACAATTTAGGGTATTTTAGTCACAATTTAGGTTAGATTAAGTTACTCCGCGAAATTTCTGAACTCAGTCTTTAAACTAGGCACTTTTGTTTTTCCACTGATTAATTAAGTTGTCTATTTCTGTTCTTCCGACACAAAGAATCCAAAGCTCCACTTTCTTTTCGAAACATTTGTAGTTCTTCAAGATTCGCAAGTCTACTGGTATACGCGAATATACTCGTGGTGCCAGATATTTGCTGGATCTTTGTCCTATTCTTTTATTCGAGCGTAGTGTTTTGTAGTCTGAGTCTTTTCCCCTTGTATCATATTTATGATCAATGCGGTTTACATTCATCTTACTCGTAAATACTTGAGTTACTAGTTTCAGAGCATACAACTGTCTAATGTCAAGCATTCCTGACAAAGCGAAAATCTTTTCACTCGAAAATATGCGCCCTTTATCATACATGATTTTCAGGATCCATTTCTGCAAAAATACCTAGTGATTCCATATAAATTTGTTTGTGTGTACATACATATGCAGTTATTTGAGAAATGAAGTTACTTTAGTTTGAATTTTCTCTGGCGCAAATTTGCAATGACTGCTCTTTCCTGAATTCGTTTTACGTTAATTCTGATAGCTGCAATAGCTTCGGAGTAGGATATTTTTTGTTGTGATGCAATCAAATCTTCACAGTAGTTATCGTCAGAAATTTCACTTTCCTCATCTGCTTCCAAGTTAGTCTTATTATTTAAAATGTCTTCATTCTATATTTCAACATCTTGCATTGCGTACTCAGAAGGTTCAAGAGTATCGTTCATCACGGTTTCCTCCACATTTTGCAAATTTCGCGGAGCCTAGCTAAAGGTAATTCTTCCTCATCTTCATTGTTTTTTTCGAAAAATATGCTAACAATTTACTATTGTTGCCCTTTTCAGTCGTTCCCAAGCCGTATGTAAATGTAGAGAAACATCTTTCAATGTAATTGTCTTAAGAGCATCTGCTAGTCTATAATATTAGGTTATAACAAAACTAAGCAAGCTTTTTCTGTAATAAAGCTTAGTAAGTCCAAACGCGTTCTGATACATAGGTTGATTAAGGGGTGTAACAATAGGTGGCATAAATTTAATAAAAATATCACCGTCAGGTGTTTTCAACTCCTCTCTTTACTAATGGATTGGATGGCTTTCGAGCATTTTTTCGGAAACAGTAGAGTTTCGTTCTCTTTGTTTCACCAACCATTTGTGGACTCTGTTTTCCATCAAAGGATATTCAGCTTTTCCAGAGTACCTGTCTTGATCTTGCTGGGTTTCAAACTATGATTAACTTCTTCTGAAATTATTCTTTGTTCATTTCTAATGGAGCATTTAGTGGATTTGGCGACGCCGAATTTTTTGATAAAGTAGTGACTCTGACACCCTTTCTGAGCTCTTCTATAATTGAAGATTTCTTATAAAGAGTCAGAAACTTTTTGTCGATTTAGCCATTATTTCATCAGCGAAACCAATTCCCAAACACATCTGTCTATGAACTCCAACAAACACAAAATGAGTACATGTGTATTTGATAGAGTGTTAGGTTAGGTCTCCTTTCATCCCTGTAATACTGCAGGTCTGAACAAATTAATTACTGTTCACATAAAGTGCCGATTGTTCACACTACAGAACGCTATTGAAAAAGGTTCTGTGTTCACGTTATTGAGCCGTTTACAGTTATGTAAGTTCACATTAACGCGAGTCTATAGTACAAGGCTGCAACATGAGGAAAAGAGTAACTCGCGACATCACTGCAGAAAACAATCAACTGACAGATCCATTCTCTCCTGTCTAATTTACAAGGGTTGATTTCTATGGTTTACCCTTGACCCAGTTCCGAATTTAAATGAATGAAGCTTCAAAGTAAAACGAAATGAGATACTTTTGTCACTTTTCCACAATTTATTCAATAATCACGACCGGTTTCGACCCTACGGTCATTTTCAAGTGAATAACAATATAATACATGAGTGGGCAAGTACAAGTACAGAATGAAATTTATGCTAAATATTGATTAGTGGGGTTTCATTATGCTCTAGTTGGCTATTGAGGTAGTAGATTGTGGGTTTTACATAGTTTTTTAATCTCCAAACTTTCCAACAAATTCATCTCTCTACCTTTGTTACATTTATGAAGGATTTTAAGATTGTTCAATGATATCGAGTGGTTAGTTGATTTTATGTGTTCCAATATTGGCGAATTTTTATCTGAGGAAATATGTTCCTCGAATCTAGCTTCAAAACTTCTCCTTGTTTGTCCGACATAGGCTACCTGACATTCATTGCATTTGATTTGATAAATTCCTGATTGCTTGAAGTTATCGTTCTTTTGTTTGGCATTGAATAATAATCTGCTGAAATTGTGGCCGCTTGAGAATGAAGTAGTTATGTTCAATTTAGAAAAGTAGTTACTGATTTTGTTAGAGAGTTCGCCGGTGTATCTGAGACTAGTGTATCTTTTTTCTGGGGTTTCTACGATGCTATGTGGTAATTGGTAGGTAATACGTTGGTCTTTGCGTTGAATGATTGTATTTAGAAAATGTTGTGGTATGTTGTTATTTGAGGCAATTTTTCTGATTATATTAAGTTCAGTTTGAAAATTTTCTTTCGAAAGGGGAACAGAGTAAGCTCTATGAATAATGGAGTTATATGCAGCTAGTTTGTGACTTAAATGGCTGAACGAGTACATTGGAATCGATGCGTCTGTGGATGTTTCCTTTCTGTAAATTTTATAAGTGAGTTGGTTATTTGAATTTGTAATGGTTAAGTCGAGGAAATTAATAGAGTTATTATTTTCTAATTCAGAAGTGAAGCTGATGCGGCAATGTATTTTATTCATGAAATTTTAAAATTTCTATCTATGTTTAATATTGAGTTTTCCTCTAAATTATTCATGAAAATGTCAGCTAGTAGAGGGCTAAGATGTGAACCCTTTGGAAGACCTGAATTTTGTTTGAAGAATTTAGATTGAAATGAAAGTAAAATAGGCATATTTGAAGAAGATTGCTAAATTCATTAGTGATATATGGCGGTGTGTTAGACTCGGATAAGATATCTGTAACAAGGGAAGACATATTTTGACATCGAAAGCACTAATACACTATCTCTAATTCTGTAGATCTCATACATAAACTTTCAAATCCCACAATCTCCCAAGATATCAAGTTAGTCTCTTTCGATGTCAAAATATGTCTTCCCCTTGTTACAGATATCTTATCCGAGTCTAACACACCGCCATATATCACTAATGAATTTAGCAATCTTCTTCAAATATGCCTATCTCAAAGTTACTTTCAATTTCAATCTAAATTCTCCAAACAAAATTCAGGTCTTCCAATGGGTTCACCTCTTAGCCCTCTGCTAGCTGACATTTTCATGAATAATTTAGAGAAAAACTCAATATTAAACACAGATTTCGCTAAAAAACACATTACTTTCTGGTACAGATATGTAGATGACATTTTGGTTGGTTTTCGTAGTTCAAACAGACAAATTCAGCAATTCTTAAATTTCCTGAATAAAATACATTGCCGCATCAGCTTCACTTCTGAATCAGAAAATAATAAGTCAATTAATTTCCTCGACTTAACCATTACAAATTCAAATAACCAACTCACTTATAAAATTTACAGAAAAGAAACATTCACAGACGCATCGATTCCAATGGACTCGTTCAGTCATTTAAGTCACAAACTAGCTGCTATAACTCCATGATTCATAGAGCTTACTCTGTTCCCCTTTCGAAAGAAAATTTTCAGACTGAACTTAATATTATCAGAAAAATTGCCTCAAATAACAACATACCACAACATTTTCTAAATACAATGATTCAACGCAAAGAACAACGTATTACCTACCAATTACTATATAGCATCGTAGAAACCCCAGAAAAAAGATACACTAGTCTCAGATACACCGGCGAACTCTAACAAAATCAGTAACTACTTTTCTAAATTGAGCATAACTACTTCATTCTCAAGCGGCCCCAACTTAAGCAGATTATTATTCAATGCCAAACAAAAGAACGATAACTTCAAGCAATCAGGAATTTATCAAATCAAATGCAATGAATGTCAGGTAGCCTATGTCGGACAAACAGGGAGAAGTTTTGAAGCTAGATTCAAGGAACATATTTCCTCAGATAAAAATTCGCCAATATTTGAACACATAAAATCAACTAACCACTCGATATCATTGAACAATCTTAAAATCCTTCATAAATGTAACAAAGGTAGAGAGATGAATTTGTTGGAAAGTTTGGAGATTAACAAACTATGTAAAAACCCACAATCTACTACCCTCAATAGCCAACTAGAGCATAATGGAACCCCACTAATCAATATTTAGGATAAATTTCATTCTGTACTTGTACTTGCCTACTCATGTATTATTGTTATTCACTTGAAAATGACCGTAGGGTCGAAACCGGTCGTGATTATTGAATAAATTGTGGAAAAGTGACAAAAGTGTCTCATTTCGTTTTACTTTAAAAATGAATTTCCATAAAATAAATAAATCATCAATACTATCAAATGAAGCTTCAACTTCGTAACAGTTGGGCTGGAAAATCCCTACGCTAACCCATAGATGGCATTACTTGGATTGAATCCATATGTTTTATTAATACTAGCCTACAAAAGATATGTGTATATTCTCGTCGGTGGTAAGCAGAAAGTATAGAAACAAGGTCGTAAACTATGAGTTATAAAAGTAGATAATTTGGGAATGTAGTTAGCTTTTATATTTCCTTCTGGTTATTGAATATTCATGCTTCTAACCTGTGTTTGTGGTTTTTCAGTTTCTTCTATAATTTTGCTACTGAAATGAAGTAATATAATTTAGAATTAGAGTGGAAACATTTAAATTTATGTTTTAATCTTTCACATATATAAATCCATCAATCAAGAGTTAAAAGAATCGAGACATCCTCATTCCGACATAAAGGACAACGACTTAGTCGAGTGCAATACTAAATTTTTCTCATTGCGTCACGTCTTCTAATAATAGTGGCTTCCTGTAATATTAATCATTCTCTTCTGGCGTAGTTCGTTATCCAAGTAAAGTGCCCGATTCATAACAGATAACCAATTTCATTGGAAGAATGAACCAACTGTTTTCATAATATTGGCCATAAAGCAAGATGAAATTATTGGTCAATGGTATAGATGAATTCACCGCCAACAAAAGATTATATTGTATCGTCTATTCATTGTCAATAACATACATAACAACATGAAGATAACGGGTACCAAGAATCTGGCGTTTCTTGTGTCAATATAATTAACACTCTCAATACTATTATTATCTGACAGAAAATCCTTTGCTATCATCCGGTTACGTTATAAAGGCGATAATTTGAAATCTAGCGGTTTTCTACTTCCCGCCGCAACCAGAATGAATTTCAACTCGCTGCGTTTTTGATAATTCGATTTTTATTGATAAAAATTCAAAGAAATTTAAATTATTCTGGTATGGTTAATTTCCACCAGTAGCGGCTCGTCACAATGCGAGTTGGTAGAAACAAGGATGATCGTCGATGCGATGCAGTCCACTATATTCACAATTCAAGGTGAACTCACAAATTGTATAGTTAAAAAAAGGAATAGGTTTTCTATTAGTGAAATGCAGTTGGGTTCCTACTTTACCCCGCAACTATTTGATTTTTATAGCTTTCCTGTGAAGCAAGAATAATTATCCCTGCCAGCATCAGCGGTGAGTGGCCTTGAATTGCAAGAAAAAGATATTGACAAATGACTAAATAATTGATTCACAAACTTCTAAATGAAAATGAATTAACAGATATAAAGAAAAACCAGTATGGAGGACGCAACAATTTGAAATGAAACTTGTGGGCTTTCTTTATTAGACCCCTATTTTCCCATAAGTTGAGGACAAAACAAATGAAATGAAGAATATGATAATAAAAATTAAATACTCACATTCTTAACTCCATCCCATCTGTGATCACAACTCAGTTCACAATTTCATATGATGAAAGAAAATATTCCGCCAACAAATGATTACTGACGTTAACTACTCATGTTAAGAGAAAAATTTAATGAAAGAAAAGATATTCCGCCCACAAATGATAACCCGTGTTGACTACTTACGTGAAAGAAAAACAAATTTAATTGAGGAGAAAATATTCCGCCTACAAATGGTAAGACAAATGGATTTATAAAAAAAATGAGCTTATTTGTCACTCCACGATGTAGTCTCTAAACAATGAGGTTCCAACCCTGGAACAACAGCAATGGTACAGCTTCCCTGGATCAGCCCTATCACCATCCGATGACCTCTAACTGGTGACTTTCAACAACAGTTCTGACTCAGAAAGATTCTGTCTCCCAAAAAAGGTTTGTTTGTAGGCAGGGATTGGTTTGTGGAGTGGTTTGTCGATTGGTTCGTGGCCCTAAGTGAAAACAATACTAATCTTACCTAAATACTTTCATGTTCATGGTAAAAGATGGTGCAACGACTCACTCAGCAGTGTTTCTCTTCGTCGAAATATATCCCTTTATGTTTACCTTACGGGTTAACTTCGTTCAACACACTACCCGTGTTATTAACGCATGAAATGAATTTCTCTTGAATTACTCAGTTTCAATCTCACAAAGAAAATTCTCAAATCGTGAATACTAATTGCACTGGGTAATTCAGGGATCGACGAAGAGAAAAATGGATGAAGGCCGCCAGACGAATGAAGTTTCGAAAGTTCGTTTTCTATCGGGATCGTTGGCTCTTCTTTCCCAATAATCATTTGCGAGTAGAGTAGAGTAGCGCTTCTCTGCACCAACTCTTAATCAATCTTCGAACCCTTCTTTAATACCCTCAATACAACATTTTCAAATTCATTTCAACCCGTTTAGGATGACGTCGAGGACAATTACAACTCTCCCTTGCTTGCACTTGGCTAAATAATCTACGGCCTAGACCATCTCAGGTAAAACACAGAACGCTCATCCCTAAATAAATCAGGTAACCTAACTTTACCACCGCCTGTGGCAGGTGGAAAGATCAGACGCTTTTCACTTTGCACACATGCGGCTGTCGGCTCGAATCCGGCGAAGATCTGAGTGTTGTATTTGTCCATGAGTTTGTGAGAATCATCATAAAGAAAGGCAGATAACTTGTAATCCTTATGGGGGCAGTTATTATTGCATGGTCTAGGAGTATGGTTCGGAATCTACTATAAACTGCAGGTCCACCTGTGTATATGGGCTAAGTTCCCGAGCACAAGATTGAAATAAAGAAGAAATCTAATTTTTTGAACTAAAAATTTGAACGAAAATAAAAATGTTTGTCTCTAGGAAACAATTATATCATGTTTATTTCCCTAATGATCAATATTCGATTCTCTAGGACTTGTCACGAAATTTATTACCATATTCGGTGAAATTTCTTACCACATTCGGTGAAATTTCCTGCCTCAACTTTGTGACCGTTTAAGTTAACCGTTCGGATTTTAGTATGCTTGAAAAAGAAACTAATGTAACTGCGTCCATTGATTCGTATCGTACGGCCCGTACGCATCGGCTATAGTCGATGAAGTTGCTCGCATTGGTAATTTTTTCGATGCGCACCTATGAGTTAGTTGTTTGAGGTCCTTACTTTGCAACTAGCAGTAAATATATTTAAATCATATTAAATACAATTATTAGTTTGTATGAGTATTTCCATATTCGTCTGCCTTCTAGCCATTTAAAGCAAGTCACCACTGATTTATATGAGGGTGATGTTTATTGACTTGATCTTGATTCGAAGTAACATGTTAGGATATTTTCGATGAAGAAGTACAGTGAAAAACTTATTATATTAATTGTATGATATTTATAACCTTGAATGCAACAGGCTATGTAGGTGATGGGACGCTTCACATACGTATATTTTTCAGGAGAGACGTAAAGCCGTTGGTTTCGTGCCAAAGTGATATATCGCCGAAATTAACGCTAGGACCACACTTGCGTTTGTCATGCTAAAAACCAAGCGAAGCGTGAAATCTGTACAATATCACACTTCAGCGTTCATTCGCAAGTGAAATTACTTTTATTAAAAACGCCACACTTCAGTTCTTCACGTTTGCTTTTCGGTTTGTGTGTGCAAATTGTCTTCGAGAATGAATATGTGTATTGAAACAAGTATAAATTTGACAAATTTCTGTCAGGAATGAGGGTAATATTTTACTAGTTTGCGAAAATGATAAATATAAAAACATGAGATGTAAAATGATGCCAAGTATCGCAACGTTGCGATGTTATGAGAAACAGTTATGAGAAAAGTGTAAGCATCATTCAACAACTTGGTCATAACTTGTTACATAGTGACCAACATTTATAGTTACCGTAGCAAATTTAGACATCTTTATTTCTATTGTAAATCAAACATAATGAAGAGTAATGAATAGCCACTTCTAAGTCGAACTCAACAGTGCATTTAAAAATGAAGTTAATAAGAAATTGTTTCCTTGACTTGAATTAAGCACCTCAGTGCCCCCAGATAAATTTTTGGATATATTACAATAGGTAAAACATCATACTTATTTCCTAACAAAAATGCAATTATGAAATTACATTAAGTGACACCGCCATGGCAATAGCTAACAATAGTAGAAGACATTATACTGTGACCCATTGACGTCTTTCACATGCAGAGCCGTACGGCTCGAGTTCGCTAACGGGAGCTTTCTTCCCGCTTTCACACGGAGAGCCTTTTGACTCGGTAGTTTTGAGCCATGCATCCATATTCTGTGACACTTTGTCTTCACCATGGACTCCAGCTTTTTAAAAAATATGGGATGTATCAAATGAACCATTGAATAAGAATTTTGACCAAGCTTTATCAAGAACGTCGACTTGTTGGCAACAATTTTTCCAATCTTTTTCGGATGTCATTGGCCTCCTTCGATGAGCATCTTGGAAGTGGAAGATAGTATTCTGCTCAGCGTTTCGTCACTTCCCTCCAATTTTTGCGTTCTCTATTTTATTCATTTTAATGAACACACATAGCTTTCGTTCAGTAGCTCGAAATGCACGAGCAGTATGAGCTCCCTCTCGCGCGCCTGGAAAGCCAGCTCGTTCCATGTGAAAGCTCCGTTGTACTCTTTACATTTCAAATTCGCGACTTGCTCCCGTTTGCGGGAGCCGTACACCTCAGATCATAGATAGTGCTGGACATGCTGCCACTAACTGGATTGCATCCTTGCTTCTATTTGCAGGATATACATTTGTTGTTACCGATAAGACCGATTTTTCTTTTTGAGTTATTCTATCGACCGGACTGGAGCCTGGAACCTTTGTTTTGACTTTCGATGCAGTAGAATCCGAGGGGTTCTTTCTTTTTAGGAAATCACTAGCAGGAGAAAATATGGTCGTATGTGGCATAGCTTAGTATTACCACAGGAAGACTAAATGAAACTGGTAGTCGCACGGTATCCAGAGTTACTGTCCGCTTGGATCATCGAATCAACCGCCTTCAGATGTAGAGGACTAAGCCTTATCACGGTTTGAACTTCAGAGCGCTGAGCCTCCACCCACAGGCTTATAGATGTCATACCTCATACGTTCAGTTTGAATAAAATGCATAAAACTGCAGGGAAGCAGAAGCACAACCCAAAAACCATGATCAGGATGGTAGATGGGGTACATTCATGTTGACTTAGGTCGTCATACTTGTTGGTATATTGATTTCGTCTATAAAGTTAAAGTTGGTGTATATCATGATAATGTACTATACATTCATGATAACTCATGTTACCCTTATATTATATTTTAGGATATATTATGGATGTAATTCATTTTCCTGGCCATAATATCGTTTCGATTACATGAAAGATTGGGTGGTAACTCGTCGTGGTAAAACCCTATATTTTATTTATATATGGATATAGAAAAGGCGTAACAATAAGTGATATACACAATATAGAAATAGAACGCTAAACGTGCAACAACCCATTCGTTTCACGATTGGTCATGGCTGTATACCATACCTACATATATGCAGACGGCGGTCTCCGGCACCCGACAAGAAGTCGTTTCTGATCGTGAATGGTGAATGCATGCGTGTACCGTTTTCGATTCATTAGTTGTCGGATCTTTTTTATTTTTATGGTTACTCACAACCATTTGAGTTGCTACGCTAATTCGAATTTGGTAATCTGGTTTACATAATTTATTCGGATTATTGGTTATCGTTTGTTAATGAGGTTATTTCCACACATATATAGTTCGCGTTTGCAGAAACGAGTGTATTGACATCGTGGCATTGAAAACGAGCGGGATCTTTCAGAAAATTATAAATAAACCTGACTCACGCCGCTTCTTGATACGAGAATAATGCTTATGCAATAATTATGCGTCAAGTAAAGAAAAACGTATAATATGCAATTATTATTTTTGAATTGCATACATGTTTTTTATCATCACAAAACGAGATTTTATATCTGATACTTTTGACCTACATCTTCATGTTATCGAATAAAGAAATTTGCAGTTTTTGCTTTTAATGAATAATTTTTCGGAAATTATACGAATATGGCGAAAACTATCAAAGACGTTTCCTTTTGACTCCGAATATAGGAAAAAGATAATATAGGTCCCTCCTCCTAGTAACAACGTCCTTCAGAACGTAAGCTAGTGAACATTTAGGCTGATGATCGCAGAATATGACGTGGTCTAGTTTCTTTACTTATTGAGGATACACATATCCTGCCTAAAGAGGTGCATATCTTTTCCATATTGTGTGGTTGTTAGACTAAGTGTTAGGTTATTAGATAGCTCCCCCCAATTCTCGCCGGAAAAGATTCTGTAGTGGAAGACAACTATTCCTCATCCTTATCCACAGCTTCTACCTTAAGAGGTCCTTTTTTTACTCATGTGGCTGTTGGTTTAGATGTTTGAAGGTTAAGAGGCTTCGGTTCTAGGATGTTTGGTGGCTTCGGTGTGAGCAGTAGCAATTCTAACATAAATTGCGTTTTATTATAATTGTCTCTAGATGTATTGTGCTCACAGTCACCACATTATTTAATAAGGTTTCTTGTAGGATTTTGTGATATTCTGTTATTAGCTTCGTACAAAGGGTGTTTCTCTACTACCAAGAGAATATGATACATTTAAAAATATTTGACGTGAGGAAATATTTTCAAATCTGCGTAGTAAACTCGTCATCGAGTGAAGTAATGATTTCCGATTCCAATTTCAAAAACGACCTCCCTGCTTTGTCCTATTCATTCATTTTTAGGGTTACGTTCTGCAAAATCGAAGCAGGAATCCATATAGGACAATTTTAATGTTCTTTTGCCTGTATGGTCCTTCTTTTTCTGGAACCAATAAGTTCGTAATTATATCATATGAGGAAATCAGAGTTTCAAACACCAAAGTTTCTGTACAAACTCGTATATATCGAAATCTAACCCAAATGTCGCCCTGGCCCTGTAAATGAGTCTTCATTAGAGACTCACTTGTTTTTGAAGAAACCCCGATAAATAGATAAGAATAAGAAAACTACTTGATAAATAGATAGAAAGTAATATTGAACTCTGTCCTAAATTTCACTTACAAGCTCCATCCTTCTTGTAAAGGCTATAAGCTTTGTGGGTGATCTGTTACATCCAAGTTCTTGAAGCCTGATTCAGTCCTTAGCTGGGCATTCGCACATGAGGTATTCTATTGATCTCCTCCTCACACAATCTGCATAAAGGGTCCTTGATCAGTCCTCACTTATTTGGGTGATTTCTGAGGTGACAGTGCCCCGTTAATATGGCAATTAAAAGCCAAGCCTCGGCTCCCGCAGTGCTCCCGTACCTTTAGATCCAACCAACGGTTAATTTCCATCTTTGTGGTCTCCAGGGGAAACCTTGGCTTCGGTCCGGTGAATCCCAAGGCCGTTCTTCAAACCCTCAATGCTCGAGTTGTCCCGGACCCACATCACACGGAGCCTATTTCTTTCTTCCAGTTTGGCGAGGGTGAAGCGACATTACTATAACATCTCGATGACTATTTCGAAAATTTGCTTCTCGTGCAGAGCCGTGGCGGTCGTAGATGGTACATTCGCTCTAGTAACAGCTCCCTTGAAACTCCTCGGTCATATATATGATGGCCATGGTTACCTGCAATAAAATTGTTCCACTAAACGTAGGTTTTCCATTTCTAATCGACCTCTATAGACCCTCTGCCGAGACTCCTGCGCTTGAGTTGAAGTTTTCTCGTGTTTTATTTTTTTAGAAACTGAAGAATTTTTTCTCCAATGTTTAGTATTTTAAATAACTTCAATACTATGATGAATATTGTGAACTCAATCTATGGTCTAGAGTAGAGATAAAGCACATCCATGACTTAGTAGATCTAATGGTTCATTGAGCAGCTTTCTTCAAATTATTGTAATTACCTACTTTTGTATAATTCATTTTGCGTGGTATTTTTCGCTTACAGTTTCCATGAACGTAATGATGTAGTTTTTATTAAATAAAACCAATAAAAATTATAGTTAAGATGTAGTTATTTCTTTCATTACCTCATCATAATGATCTACTATCACACAGTAAAGCCCTCGCCAATCAATTATATTTGATTTATTACACAAATAATTTCTGATTTTATCATCGCCTTGATATAGAGCAGGGGAGCTCAAACTTGAACTGCTGGGATCTACCTCAATATATTTAGACTACTTACGATCGACTCTGAGAGGCTGCAAGTATGTGTGATGCAGGGTTGTCGTACATACACTATACAGCCTACCTACCTATCTACCTAGGTAGGGTGTACCGTAGCATATATAGGTATTAGCTTTCTGCACAATATACATTATTTTAGTCAAAGTTTGAGTTAGATTTAGTTAGGTTCTTCTCTATAATATCAATGAAAAAACTCATAGTTATTCAAAATTGCGAGTTTATTTGTTGTTACAAAACAAAAGAGTTACATATGTTGTTAAAATTAACTAAGGAGTGACTTTGGATATTGAAGCGTGGCACTGCATGTCCTCAGCATACTTTTCATAAGATGGTACGTAACTACTGAGTGCTAATCGCAAGCATGATGGCATATGATCGTCAGTTAGTCGATTGCGATATTTTGATTTAATTATCTTCATTTCAGAAAATGCAGACTCGCACAAGTAAGTTGACCCAAACATTGCCGTCAGTTGAACGGCGATTTGCCTTAGATTTGGATATTTATCTTCAGATATA
The DNA here is from genome assembly GCA_013387265.2 of Cryptolaemus montrouzieri. Taxonomy (NCBI): domain Eukaryota; kingdom Metazoa; phylum Arthropoda; class Insecta; order Coleoptera; family Coccinellidae; genus Cryptolaemus; species Cryptolaemus montrouzieri. Next base: position 38,916,477 of record JABFTP020000103.1, read on the forward strand.
AAACACCAGAAATTTGTATCAGATGCTGTGGTGTTGAGATGTATATCAGATATAATCTGCACCAACTCATTTTCAACAGAACATGAGTTCATATTAAACTGACTTGCTATTTCAGTAGCCTCAATGTTTTTACATGAAAAGGGATAATTCATAAATGATGCTATATTTGCAAATTTACTGCAATCATAACAACGCATTTCGAATTGTCCCAAAATATTTGATAATTCAGCCTCATGCTTATCATAATTCAACTGAGGAATGCTTGCTTTCAAAGACGGAAAATATTTCAGATCCTTTCTTTTCAGTTAGTCTATCATAAGTTGCAATTCACTTTTTAATGTATTTACTGCGCTAATTATCTCAATAATAGTTTTTCCTTTACCTTGAAGCTCCAAGTTAATGGTGTTCAAGTGCATTGTGATGTCAGTCAAGAATGCCAAATCAGTCAGCCATTTCTCGTTTTTCAACATCTTTCGTCTAGAAAAGCTGTTATTTCGGGCAATAATTCTTGAAACTTTTCTAGAAATTTTCCGCGACTCAACCACCTGACGTCAGTGTGAAAAACTGAATCAGTGTATTCAGCTGACTCTAATCTTCCAACTGCAACTTAAAGAGCCGCCGTTGTAAGCTACGTGCACGGATGGATTTCACAATTTTCGTTGCAATGCCCATAATTTCCTCCGTGTTTGAAACTTTTGAACACAAAACTTGTTGATGTATAATGCAATGGAAATAAATGAAGGGAAATCTTCATTAACTTGACACAATGCCACAAAATCGTTTTTTGTTTCCAGTCATTCCTGGTGCTCCATCAGTTGTAATGCACACTTATTTATATATTGGTAGCTTGCAGTTTTTTACAAAATTGAAGAAAACGTCATATATATCTCCGCCACGGGTCTTCTCCTTCAGAGGAATTATTGGCAAAAATTCTTCCCTAGCCAACATGTCATTGAATACCATCCGAATAAAAATACACAGCTAGGCAGTGTCTGTCATATTGATGGATTTGTCGAACTGTAAACAAAAGCATGTACATTTCATGATATCATGTTTTAGTTTATCTGCCATGTCCTGACTCATGACTTCAATACGCCTCGTGATAGTCGGACGAGGTAACTGAAGTTCTCTAATAGCAGACATGTTTCTGTTTTATTTTTAAAATCCCCGAATAAAGTCTCACCCGCTTCAATAAATGCTTTGTTCACAACCGATCCACCTTCGAATGATTTCTTGTGTTTCGCCAATATATGAGATATTTCAAATGACGCGATCGTAGCAGCTTTTGATTGTTTGGCTGGTCTTGTGAACAGGGTGTGTTCTCTTTTCAAACAAGATATCACGTACTTTTCGTTTTCTTAATTCCCCTGAGGCGGAAAATCCTGTTCATAGTTTTTATGAACCGTTTTATGATGCCTCTCTAAGTTACCACGCTTAGCTATTGCAACTGACGCATGACAAATAGAACAAATGCACTTATCCTTCACCATACAAAAGAAAAATTCTTCCTCCCAATCGTTATTAAAACGATACGTTTTAGATTTTTTAGTTGCACTCATTTTGTACTATTTAATAATAAGCTGGGTATCGGTGTAGTATTGCCTTCAAGTTACAATTCAGAATGACTTCAATTCCTGCAGGCGCAACATTTATATCGGCGTGAACGAAAGTTTCGAATGTTCCCGTCAAACGCGCCGCCCGAAATTTCTAGAAAAGCGGCAAGAATAAAAAACGCGGTTTTTCTTTGACAAGTACCGCGCGTTCCTTAATAAAGCCGCCTGGTGCCACTAGCAGAGTGTTATTTTTGTAGTTTAGTTACCTACTTATTAAAATTTTTTCTTTTGAGATCTTCTCAAAAGGCACTCGATCGACTGTTCGAGCACCCCTGATATAAAGTCTTACATTTTCAAATATTATAAATTGCATAAAAACTACCACGGCCCTAGTTCAAAAATTCTTTATTTTCTTAGACATAGGTGACAGAGACCTAATGGTCGAATACGACCTCTGAGATTATTAAAATGTACATTATAATAAATGATTACTTGGTTGATACTGTCACAGTGAATTGAAGCTCATTTTTGGCCAGGAATTCAAGTTTCTCGGAATCGACATCTACCGGATTATGTATTTAATTTCAAGGAAGGAGAGTTTAAATGTGTTTCATATTTGTAGGTTGTGACTAAGTACATTAGAAATTTAATTGCTTGATCAGCTAAAATTGGGTATTCTTGACACAACAAGAAAACCACAATGCTCCGACGCGGTATTTTATTTTTATGGTCCAGTGCCGTGTCGTGACCCTTAAAAGCTTATTTTCACAGTTCAGTGGCGCCACGAATTCATTCCATCAGTTCCGTACACAAGGCGCAGGCATTAATTTGTTTTCAAACTGTCAAAATCTAATATCTTGTTGACGATTTCTTTCGCTTTCTCTGGCAAGTTCTTAATTATTTCTTCTTTTTCATATAATTCTGAAATTCTATAATGTAATTTCCGTGTACTACAATTCCTTCACCATTCTGAATTAGAACTGTCATCGCCAGGTGACTTCACTTACACCTATTCAACATACAGGGTGAAATATAAGTCTATTGAGTTTTTTTGTTGACTATTTTCCAAAACTTTCTTATTAATAGACTTTGTTGAAAATTTGAGACCGTCTAATTCATTGTATTCGACTAGTCTTTATAAAATCATATGATAATGCTTCAAAGTAAATCCTGTGGCTAATTTTCTTGGTGCGATTGTTTTGCAGATATATTATATAATTGTGTTATTACACCTATTACGTCCACCAAGCTGTAAAAAATCATAATCAGGCATCTGTTTGCGCTTCGAGCAATGTTGTACGTCTTGAACCTTTTATTCTCAGTATAAACTCCTTTGTTTGTATTGTAGTTGATTACGATCTTAGGTTCGCCAGTTTTGTGATTGTCATTATTATGCATATAGGACAAAAAAAGAATAATTTGACTTTTTTAGACACCTTCGAAATATGACTGCAGTTACCTGAGTGACTGAATTTTTCCACAAGGCTTCGTAACTTCGTAAAATTTCCAAGCAATTTTTCCCTTTATTCTTCGAATTGTCTCGTTATAAGTCAAGTTGCGTTCCAACTAAATTTGGCGAAAATGAAACACACAAGAAGAAATTATCACATGTGATGTTGTGGCCTGCATAATGAAAAACTTCACTCACTCTCAAAATTAGTGCCAGCTGAATGGTCCTCATTAAGGAAGACATCAAGTTGCTCTTCTACGTTAACTTGCATATTTTGAGTATAAATCATTTTGGCGCCCGTTTTGACGGAATGCATTACCTAAAGCTGCAATAATTTTTAAGCCTTAAATTTTTGATCAATTATCTAATAGTAGAATTCTACAATTCGCAAATTTGAGAGAACAAATGGAATTTGTTCCAACTTCTTTGTCAATTGAAATAACTGCGGAGACGGGCCATCAGTTTTGAATAAATTTATGTATTCAGTTGAGTATTCCTGGCTAAAAGAAAAAGACCTAAAATAAGTTCATCGATTTTCATGTTTTCTCTGTCTTTCTCTGATGAAATAAAATTGCGTGGAGTGCACTGAAGGAAAGCTAGCAAAGGACGAAACTTCATTTCGGAGAAAAGAAGTACGAAAATGTATTCCGTTAATCTAATAGACCCACGCCTGGGTATAGGGCGGTTATTGGGCTGAAACAATACGAAGATTAATTAATTCTATTATGCACAACGTTATTTCAAACTTCCATATACGCTAGTCAAGTATTTTTGGCGCGCTAACTTTGCACCACTCCGTGTTATAATTTTTAAAATCTGGTTCCGATAAAGTTAGTAAACCTACGAGATAGTAATGTAACGAGCTTATCTTATTTTCAATGAAAAATTATTTTTACAAACAATCTTAGTGAAAAAAATAATGAGTGACTTCCAAGAAGTACAATTGAGCATTTTCAGAAAAAAAGTAAGGTACAACCCTCCATGTTCCATGTATACGGAGAGATTGATATCAATAATTCTCGACGGATGTTTGAAAGAGTTTTGCGCTAAACACCTGATCAATCAATGTATGGTATCAATGGTATATCTACTGGGTTGTGGGTGATATTTGTCAGATTTATGCCACTTAACCCATTTAACCCTACTGTCCTTCTAAAAGGACTGTGGTTGTCAACCTAACTCGTTTCGGATGAAGTACTCGCCACCTGTGTAGCATAACAAGTGATCTATTCAGACGCGCAACCGTTGCAGCCGTAGAATTTACTTATGATTAGTCAGTGTAGAAGTGAAGTTTAATTATATCGATCGAGATGTCCAAGAGGTGGTAAGTAAATTCTTTCATTTTTGTAGAGTATGATTTCATTGCATCTGATATTTGAGTTTTAGCTGAAATAATGACAGAGATCGAACAAATTGAGAATGAGGTTCCAGAAGAAATAACAGTTTTTCCTCCTGAGAACGCCAATGATGATTGCGATACAGATAAAGACTCCGGAGATGAAAACACCGTCTTAATGGACAATTTACCGGGAGCTCAACTCGGATATTCTGCTGAAACGCGGATGCAAACTGAAGATGACTGGGATAGCGACGATGATAAACCTCTCTCTGAGTTTGTAGAATGAAGACCAAAACTTCTGAAAACTTTCTATTACAAAGAAAGTGATTTAGACATGGAAAAGTCGCCTCTGCCGCAATGGACACCAATATCATCCACGGATAAGCAGCTTTCACCAGCTGCTACGTTCCAGTTATTCTTCGATGAGGAAGTGATCGATCTTCAATTCTGAAACACCTTCGCCCAGCAGAAAAATCGTCCCGGAGATATCACAACAAATGAGCTACTTTGTTTTATTGGAGTTCTATTGCTTAGTGGCTATGTACCTCATCCACGGAAAATGATGCTCTTGCAGAATAGGGATGACACTAACAATAAAATGGTATGTGAAGCTATATCACGTGATGGATTCCAGCATATAATGAGCAACATTAACTGCAATAATACAAATCTGGATTTGAAGGACAAATATTCGAAAATGCGACCACTTTCTGACATTCTGAACTTAAAATTTTTTGAGCATACCCCTATCGAAGAAAATCATATGATACCATATTTTGTACGTTACAGTGGCAAGCAATTCATACGTGGAAAACCTATCAGATGGGGATATATGGTAAGTTTTGGATTGGTGCTATCCGACTAGGTTATATAGTTCATTTTGACCCATACCAAGATTCTTCAAGTACGTTGGCAGATGAGTACTAACATATGGGTCTTGGCGCAGCAGTAGTTTTACAATATACATATATATTGGAAAAATATGCCCTTTGAAGGATTTCAAAAGAAAATCACGTAGTAATTATAGTGACGTTCAATTATTCGATGAAAAATCATTAAGTGAAGTTTATCATGCACAGTGTTATAAACTGTTTACTGCGGTAAAAACAAAATATATTGCATGTTTGTGGAGAAATGCACATTTTCGTATTGCTAGTGAGATGTTACCGACAGACTTTGGTTGGAAAAATGAAGAAGGAAATTGGAGATGGTGTGGTTTACGGGGAATCAGCTGCCAGAAGCGTACGAGGATATTGTCGTCACACCTGAGATTTTAGGAAATACTTCTGAATCTGGTAAGTTTATATTGCTGTGATAATGTTATTAAATAAAGAATAGATTGTTAAGATCATAACTATTTGTTGTTACAGATACGCAAGATATGGATGAAAATGATCAATCAGACTTGAATTTCCAGTTCGACGAAGATTCAACAGACGATGAAAATTAATTATAAAAATATAATTATATTTTTTATTTATTAATATTCTCTGCTTTCAATTTTTATACTTTAACAATTACTTCACCTTACTTTCGTTGCTCAAAGAATTGAAATTGAGGGGCATAAAAGCTACTGGAACGCTGAGGGAAAACCGAATCTCCTCATCACCCCTATCTAGTTCAAGTGTACTCAAAAAAAAGATCGAGGTTATTTTGAGCATCCTTGGGCGGATGACAAAATCATCACATATTGGAATGACAACAATGTTGTGAATGTAGCCTAAAATGCTTCTACAGTGTTTCTGATAAATAGAGTAAAGAGGTTTTCCCAATCTGAGAAGAAATATATTTATATAGATCAACCAGGATCGTGGACCGTGGCGATCAAAATCTCGTTGACACTAGAGTTAGCATCAGGGGAAAAATTGTATTTTCCTTTATTTGCTCATAAGGACTATGGCAGAAAACTCAACCAACTAGAATTCAGAATCAACTGAACTATTAGAATCTAACAAGAGAATGAAAAAGAGACGACCTTCCAAAGCTCTAGAAATTTACACGAGTTTTCATGTTATGACATACTGGATCATCTAATTGTTTATAATAACAATCAGCAACGATGTGCAGTATGCCTTAAAAAAGCAAATTTTCTCTGCAAAAAATGTGATTGTTTTATTTCTTATAATACTTTTTAATGTTAAGATGTTCTTTGATGGAAATAAAGACTTTGTTTGAAATCAATCGATAATTTCATATGAGTATGCTATAGAATTACTGTCCTTTCGAAAGAACGCATAGTTTCGACCAATAGCAACACTCGAAAATTGAAAAAAAAATGGTGGATTATACTTTATAGTCCCCTTTTAACATCAATCCACGAAAAAAGTTCCATTTATAATATAAAGAAACGATAGTTACAGGGTTATATGGGTTAATGTCACAATCCTTATTTAGAAAGAGTTGAGGCTCGCTAAACGTTATTACAGAAAAAACTTCCTCAGCTCTGTTATATCCCAAGGTAATAGACTGGCAGATGCTCTTAAGACATTGAAATATGCTTGGGTTCGACTGGAAAGGGCAATGATAGTAAAGTGTTGGCATTATATTTTACTAAAAACAATGAAGGTGATGAAGATTTACCTTTGGCTAGGCTTCGCGAAATTTGGAGACAAAATGTACCAGAAAATTCAACAATACTCTTGACATAACATGCTTTTTCATCCTCTGAGTACACAATGCAAGATGTTGAAAAATGGGATGACTGCATTTTAAATAATGAAACTGCCCTGGGAGCAGATGAGGAAAGTGATATTTCTGAAAATAGCGACTATGAAGATTTAATTATATCATAACAAAAATTTTCCCACTCCAAAGCTATTGCAGCTATCAAAATTGTGTCGCAATGGGCAGAACAAGAAAATATTGATCAGTGGCATGATGACTGTAACAAATTTAGGAAATTTTCTCCGAAAAAATCAAACTAAAATAACTTAATTCTTCAAATAACTACAGATGTATGTGTATACAAACTGATGTCAATAGGTATGAGTATATTAATTCCTCAGTAAAAATTAAAGAATATGTAAATGTGTTTTTCATTTAATTCCTACATTCATTGGTGTGAACATGTCGAAGGTCCGAATTTTTCAAGTTCACATTATCGCGAGTCTATTGTATACATTTAACGTCTTTCTATCACGAAATTATTGATAGAGTTTCAACTTGTTAATTTTTACGTTCTATATCATGGAAGAAAGAGAAGCGCATACTGTTGTAATGCTGAAGGTATATCGATACTTTTAACAGATTACATGCCTCAAAGAATCTATCGGTAACTTTCACTGAGAATATAGATCGAAAATCTGTGTTGCATTCCGCATGAAGTAATTTCGATCAATCAAAACCGCAAATCTATTCAAATAACTAGTAAAAACAATTGCATATCCGACCAGATGTTCCCTGATCAAATTTCCTTCATTATTATATTTCACGAGTCATCTGCGATCTGACAATATGCCGCTATTTTATTTGAAATCACTTGTTAACTGGTTAAGGTTTTATTACTGTAACGGAAATTTTGATTAACCAATTCCTGACACTACTGAAATTCAAACGAATTATTCGTGGTATCAAAGGTGGTTGGATAACTCTAAATGCAAAAGACTGGAATGCATTACTGGCTCGTTTCACTTACAATAAATTAGGTGTTTGATTTCTATGACGAAATCCATAAAGTGATGTAAAGCAAATCATTTTTAGGAGTATACTGGACTGGCGATAATGTGAAATAATGTGAACTCGAAAAATTCGGGGTTGTTGGACATTTTCACACCAATGAATGTAAGAATCAAAAAAAGGACACATTTACATAATCTTCAATTTTTATTAGGAATGTACATACATAAACTCATTCATTTTGACATACATACAGTTTGTTTACTCACATTTGAAAATGAAGTTATTTTAGTTTGATTTTTTTTGTGCGAATTTACACTGAATGCGCTTTCCTGAATTCGTTTTGGAGTCTTCATGTCACTTTCGTGTTTTGTCCATTGTGAAACAATTGTGATAGCTGGCTGCAATAGCTTCGGCGTGAGAAATTTTTTGTTGTGATATAATCATATCTTCACAGTAGCTATATGCAAAAATATCACTCTGCTCATCTTGTCTCAGATCAGTCTCAATATTTAAAATATCTTCATTCCATTTTTCAACATCTTTCATTGTATACTGAGAAGGTGCAAGAGCATGTAATAAGTCAAGAATATCGTTAATCACGGTTTCCGCCTCATTTTATCTCCAAATTTCGCAAATTTGGCTAAATGCGAATCTTCATAATTTTTATTGTTTTTTCGAAAAATATGCTAACAATTTACTATCATTGCCCTTTCCAGTCGTTCCCAAGCCGTATGTAATGTATAGAACCATCTTCCAATGTTTTTGTCTTAAGAGCTTCTTATAGTCTATTATCTTTAGATATAACAAAGCTAAGCAAGCTGTTTCTGTAAAGTTTAGTAAGTCTCAAAACATTCTAATCCATAGGTTGCATAAGGGGTGGGACATTAGGTGGCATAAATTTGACAAAAATATAACTGTCAGGTGTTTTTAATTCTTCTGTTGATGAATGGGATGATGGAGCATTATCTAACAGAAGAATGTCTTTGATAGAAAGATTTTCATTTTCAAGAAAATTTTAACCGCAAAATATTTTTGTTTGCTAACAAAGAACCAGTTTTTAAAAATTTCATTGGTCATCCGTGTATTTTAGTGTTTTTCTGTAGACGAGGGGATCATTGAAATTTTTAAAACATCATGGTGTCTTTGCTTTTTCGATTTCAACGATATCAACTTGTGTTCACCTGATGTATTGACACATCTCAGGAAAATTATTCGTTGATTTGCTGATTTCAAATCAGGGGCAGCCTTTTCAGAAATCGAAACAGGTTTATCAGCTAGAAGTCTCCAGTATAAACCATTCTCATCTGGGTTGTATATTTGTTGAACAATAATTGATTGCGGTAATAATATTTGACAATTCTTCTATGAATAGATGATTCAATTCAGCTTTCGAGTCTTCACCAACCGAATGTAGAGCTTTGGTTTCGAGCATTTCCCGAAACGGGATAGTTTTGTTCTCTCTGTTTCACGATCCACTTGTACAGTTTCCTTTTCATCAAAGGATATTCAGCTTTTCTGCGAGTACTCTTCTTGATCTTGCTTGTTTTCAAACTCTGATCAACTACTTCTGAAATTATTCTTTGTTTATTTCTAACGGAGCATATAGTTGATTTGGCGATCCCGAACTGTTTTAATGAAGTAGTGACACTGACTCCCTTTCTGAGCTCTTATATAATTAAAGATTTCTCATAAAATACACGAAATGAGTGCATGTGTATTTGATAGAGTGTTAGGTCTCCTTTCACCCCCGTAATACTGCAGGTCTGAACAAGTTACTTCCTCTTCACATAAAGGTGTCGATTGATCACACTACAGAGCGCTAATGCAAAATGTCCTTTGTTCACGTTATTGAGCCGTTTACAATAACGTAAGTTCACATTAATGTGGGGCTACTGTAACATTTGTGAAAATGCATTAAACGTTATAAACATAATCCATTCTTTACATTTCATCATTGTTCGCATTTCCCACAAATAATTCACATCATAACAAATATATAATATTGGATTTTCTTTTCAGGTGAAAAATGACGGAGGCAATTCAGGCGGTAGATCCGCCACAAACAAACGGTATAGATGCTATGGACGACGATGAGAGAGCAAAAATCAGACCTGCCGATATAGACGCAGACGTCAAAGAGATGGAGAGGCGAAAGCGAGTCGAGCATATCATGAACAGCAAGATGTTTCGAGAAGAGCTGGAACGAATTATCGAAACGCAGATGAACGAAGGCACCGGAACCAACAGTCTCATGCAGCAAATATCGGACATGATGGGGGTGAATAAACAAGCTGGTAATTTTTATAAGAATTCCAGCTGCGTTTTACCGATCAACGATATAAGAGGAATCGAAGCCATGGGCTATGGAAAGGGAGAAAAAATTTTGAGATGTAAATTAGCGGCTGTCTATAGATTAATAGACTTGTGCGGTTGGAATCAAGGAACAGCAAGTTTAATAACTGCCAGATTAAACCAAGATGAAGAACACTTCTTGGTTAATCCTTATGGAATGCTCTATCATGAAATTACTGCCTCTAGTTTGATTAAGGTAGATATGCAAGCAAACGTAGTGGAGCAAGGTACTACGAATTTCTCAGTTAATATTTCGGCATTCTCGCTTCACGGTGCTATTCATGCGGCTAGACCAGACATCAAATGTATAATTCATCTCCACACACCTTCGGTAGTGGCTATTTCAGCGACCAAAGCAGGAATATTGCCGATTAGTCAGGAATCTGTAGTAATAGGAGAAGTGAGTACCCATCCATTCCTTGGAGGCCTGATAGACCCTGAGGAAAAAGATAAACTAGCCAGAAATCTGGGACCTAACAACAAAGTCTTATTACTAACTAATCAAGGAGTTTTATGTTGCGGTGAGACAATAGAAGAGGCTTTCTTCAATGCTCGAAATACCGTCCTGGCGTGTGAGGCTCAACTCAAATTATTACCCATCGGATTAGACAATATTATCCTCCTTAATGAAGAAACTAGAAAGAGGATCTATGAAGCTGCACATAAAGCACCTGAAAGTTCTCCCAGACCCGACAAACCGTCGATCTTGGAGGGGAAAGTCGAGAGAAAATGGAGAGTGGGAGGTGTTGAATTCGAAGGGCTAATGAGAATGTTAGACAATGTCGGTTTCAGAACGGGCTATATTTATAGGCATCCATTGGTTAAAGGTGAAATTCCAAGACCGAAAAATGACGTTGAGGTTCCACCTGCTGTTTCCTCACTAGGATACTTGTTGGAAGAAGAGGAGCTCTATAAAAAAGGGTGAGTGTTTCAATACCATCAATGCTGGTAGAGGCAGAAAGAAAGACTGCGAAAAAGTAACGCGCTTTGTAAACAATGCTGCTTTAGTACGATTCTTCTGAATTTTCGTAAATTGTTTTTGGAAATTTTTATTTTGTCAGATACCAAGATGCAAGATAAAAATTATCAATGGAAATGTTTACTCTGCCGGGTTATGATGTAATTTTATCACAAGCTATTGCTAGGATTATATTGCGTGAGTAAGATTCAATCGAGTCTTAAAGAAAATCTAAAGATATCTATCAGGAGCGGAGTACACTGGGGAAACACATTTCAGGAAACCGGTTTCCTCATGAAATGAGTTTGAAGAAATCGGTTGCATTTAAACTAGTCTGCATAAGAAACGATTTTCCATCATTTTCGTGATGGATTTCGATGATGACGGTGGTTGTTTTGTGGTGATGAAATAAAAACAATGAGGTATTGGGTTCATCCATTGAATAGGGATCGTAACCTAGCATTTAGGTTGAAGCTCGTCAATTTGTCAAATTTTTCATAAAGTCAAAGACGATCTTTTGTTGAGTTGATTGGTCTAAAATAGCAAAGGACTTCTCTTATGATGCTGTTTGCCATATTTCGACGGAAAATACAACTCGGAGATTCATAGGTGTAAAGCTGATGGGAAATAGTAAATAATTACATTTATTTCATTTAATTTGAAAATGATTGGTTGATACTTGAAACTGAAGTAGCAAAACGATATTTATGAATCCGGTGTCATGAACTGGGTTTCCCTATACCACGTATATGGTTCAAGAACGAACTTAAAATTTTATTACGAAAACTGAAAAGCTAAAAAAATACCACTCTCATGTCCTTTTTTTGAGCTATAACAGAAGAGGATGTGGTAAAGAAATGACATCATTTCAAGGATCAGATTGGAACGAGATTATTATTATAATTTTTATCGAATTTATCAATTAATTTTGTTCGTTACTATATCAAGAGTACTTTTTATTTATAAATATAGTCAAGTTCTTCCTTTTTTACAGACTATGGAGAAACCTTGGTGAGGGTAAAAAAGGACAAAATCGTAGCCGGTGGTTAAATTCGCCAAACGTATACCAGCGTGTGGAATTCTTGGAAACTGGAACGCAAGATCCCAAGAAAATCACAAAGGTAGAATATCTCAAAGTTGAAACTGAATAATTATTGCACAATCGTTGAATTCCGTAACGATTTAGATTGCCCATATTAAGACAACATAAGCAGCTAGTCGCAGCTATTTCTAGTATCTACTCAGTTTAATTTCATTATTTTTACCTTAACTTGATCGCAGATGCAAACCAATATGCAATGTTGCCATATTCAGAAATTGGAATTGAACAGGTTGTGTAAAAGTTACGGTTAAATGAATGAATTTTTCTGTGCCATAGTTTTTTCAATCAATATTTTAGTTACTTTAGACAGCTCCATACTTTATCGAATTGTTCATTATTTATTGAACAAGAAATTCTTCTTAATTTTTCTGTTATTCATTTGATATTCTTGAAATGAACACAGAAAAATGTGTTTGTAATATAGTGATATATAAGACATATACATTTCTTTATCTATCACTATAAAGATCATACATTCAAAAATCATATGAAACCCATAGTTTAGAGAAGCATTTAAGTAGCTATTCCACAATATAAACATGTTTTTATCGTTGGAGGTCTCTGATAGTCCTCTGTGTTGGAGGGCGCCACGAGTATATGTATACATATGCATACACTCGGTATTTTCCAACGGATTGATACCACTAGGTTATATTTGGTTCGATGTTGTGAATGGACATGCAACACTGACGAGTTAAAACGAGAACAATTCTTCGGTCTGTTGCTCCTTTTCACGATATGCAACTAGATTGTACCACTACTATTATGGTCCTGATTTACTATAATTGTGATTAGTAGATCAGAGAACTAGCTCCTTCAGTGGAGGATATTTACCATTATACGGAAGGTTGAGTACTACTCCCTGAAAGACAATCTTCAATGTGTTTACACATATAGCTATGTATATCAGGTTATATCGTAAATTGAGTATATTATTGAATAGTACCTATAGTTGTCTTAAGATTCCTCTGTATGATGAGTTTTCACACTCAAAGGTACTGAATTGGAAAGTTTATTTGGTATATATGTATGTTCTCTTCAATGTTATGATCTTTGTAGTATGGAGATTCTAGTTGATCTATACGAGAAATGAATATATTAATATATTAAACAATAAAGAAGAAGCTGATTTCAATTCGGATTCTGTTTGAATTAGTCAAAATTAATTTCTACTCTTTTAGTAGCACTTGCAAGATATTACTGAAACAACCTTGAAATGTACATCTAATAATAACACGAGAGCATTTGATAACGAGGTGATAATATGAAAAAGTCAAAGATGTATGATCATTGATGTCAATTTGATTTCTCTTTTCTTGGAATACAAGTTGTTCCAAAATATCAGTTTCTATTCGTTTATCTGAATATATTTTATTTTTCAAAATATTCAATAAAGGTGATAAATATTTTATAGTAATGGAGACGAGTTGTTTCTATCTATTCTGTTAATTCTTCATGCAAAATTAGAATTTCCCATTCAGAATTTTTTGTTGAATAAAATATTTGATCAATTAATTTACCCATAATACTCATTTAGGTAAAAGGTGAAATTAGTTATGTCCATTTCAATAAAACTGATTGCTTATATATTTTCTAATGAACCTGGAATATTTTCCTAAAAAAATTTTTTCACTTTCACATTCGATAAATTTATTATAAATTAATATTCAATAATATGCAAGATGGCACCATTATTTAGAGAATCTTCTGAAAACTTATTCTCGAGCAGTTTCTTTGAATAATGGTTATTTTGATAGAGAACTCAAAGGTGGTGAAATATATTATGGGTGTACTTTTTATTGAAGCAGGTACCAGATTGTTCCTCAAGTGTACAATATAGAGTTGATTAGAACTTTGAATTATCATATTAATTACACATCACGTATAACATTTTGAAAAATCCACAAAAATATTTCAAACTGAAGTTCTCTATCGAAAAATTAATCTCAACATTCTTTTGAGTTGCTATGAGATCTACGAAGTATCTCATTAGATGAGGATTATTACTCATTTTATGAAAATGAATAAACAAAAGCTGAATACAGTATAACTGATTATCTATGTTTCGATGGATCTTTGCTTTTTATCGAAAAGATTTATGATGAGCTGTCATTATTTTGACGTCTGTAGAGGTCTAACTTTCTTGTGCCATATTAGAAATAATGCATGCTGTAGAGTTTAAAAAATTGATTTGAAGTGGTGGCTATTTATTATTTGACGGAATCGGGTGTTTCTTATGTACGGTTTTTCTCAATTGAAAGAGGTATAAATGGGGTATATGATGAATATTATTACATAGAAGTTGAATATACAGCTCAATGCGATAATTTGCCAAACTATTTGTATTCAAGATATTAATGTCGTTTTGCATTTCTCATTAGAAAATTAAGAATTCAGCCGATTCCGTAATGTGTGTTTATTAACCAATGAATAATATCAAGTATTTTATAAAATCAAGCAGTTTGGAAATTACCTGAATGTCTGTAGATTCGTTGATGTCTATAAGAAGTAGTGATGGTTTGCGATTAACTGATCATCTGTTATGAATAAAATAGGCCCTCATACTCTTGAGGCTGTAAATACACTTGCAATTCATCTCAAAAATTTGCAATTATTCTATTCAGGGAGGCTGTTTCAAGGGCAGCTGTTTTGATTTTTGTAAATATGATCGAAGGTTTAGTTTCCGAAATAAAATTTAGTAAATCCTGAGACTGTTTATATATGGGACATAAATATGAATTCATTAAAATCTTTATATTGAAACTGAGCTTGATGTATTGAAAATAGGGTATGGGCAACTAATCGGAATTACATAACTGGAATTTAAATTGTAGTACAATTGGAAATTACTGAGATAATGTACCATCTGATAGTTGAGCACTCAGTACTTCACCTACAATGTTGAAGCAAAATGGAAATTAACTTCAAAGCTGATTAATATTTGTTAATATTATTCTAGCCAAAATGAAAATTTTAGCTTGCGCAGAATCTTTCGTAAAAGAGATGGTTTAATTCATATTAAAACTTGAGATCGATAACAGATTTCGATCTCTTATATCAAGTTCATGTATCTGTATAAAGAAATAATAAAATAATTATCGTAGGTAAGATAGGAAGTGTTTGTTCAATTCAATCATCCTGCTATAATTACAGCAAAAAACTCGTATTGTCTTCTATTCATTGAAAGAATCAATGTTTACATTTCTTCTGCTTGATTTTTATCAATAATATTGTTTGATATTATAACATTAAAACAATAAGGATCAAGATAAAATAGCTTAATGCTGATTTTACTAATTGTTTTCAATTTCAAAGGTATTCAATTGATACCGAACGCAAATAATTTTATCTTGCGCACAATTGATATAAGAACGTCAATATTAAATTTTTCTAATTAAGCGTTTCTTATATCCTAATGGATGTTTCAGATTGTTTATATAGTTTATGCTTGGCTTTGAAATAAAATCAACTAAAATCGCTTGATTGTATTAATTCAAACCTGTTCCTTCATTTATCCTATCATATTTTTTGGTTTAGTTTAAAATCTGGTTTGTTTATTACTTGGATTCTGATTTATTTAATTATCGTCAAATTATGGTCAATTAGTAGAAGATATGTCATTTGTTGGAAAATTTTGAATTTCGAATAAGTTTTCGAAGATTATTGCGCAAATGAACGTTTGAAAAATTCAATCTATTGTGCTTTTAGGCTCAAGGTTATCAATTCTGAAGTATCTTGAACTTAATCAAGTACAGGTTACTATGTTATAGTGATAGTTGAACAATAAGTTGAAAGTATCAATAGTTGTCAAAACTCTCCTTATTATTATGAGGTGCTCAACATTTTGCATATCTCAACAAGTTTTGCTTTACTCATGCTGAAACAAGCAGAAACATGGAATAGTAAATACGAAAAATTGTATTGTACTTATTTTTGTCAATTTTAATCAATTTGTCAGTTTTTTCATTGTTGAGATTTGGGATGAATTCTAAAATGAAGAGTGAAATTGAGGAAAAAGATCGCTTCATAAATGTGTAAATTACGTTTTTGCGTAAGCCTGTACAAGATTCCGCTACTTTTTATATCCCAAGAGTAACTTATAATTCCTTTTCTTTTCCAACCTCACATTGTACTAAAAGTTTGAATGCTACTGTTTTTCTTTTGTGCTTGTGAAATAGCTTTATATCGATGTTGTGATTTTTGTGGCAATGGCAAAATCAGTACATTAGAAACCAGAATTTTTGCTTAGCATTGCCTAGCGAAGGAGCTGTCTAATTTATAAATTGATTTTGACACATTTGGCTAATGTGCTGGTTTTGTCTTTTCAGTGGGTAGCTGATGGATCGCCGACACATTCAAGTACTCCTGTAAAGATCGACAACGCCCTGCAGTTTGTACCGAAGAATACAAATCCAAAGGAATTCAAGCTAAAACAACAGCAGGTAATAATACTTATTACTTACAATTTTTTCAGATGAATCTATTTTTTCATTTATTTATTTAGCATACAAAATTTTCACATTGAAATTTTGTACGAATATACGGAAACCCCATTGATACATTGAGTCAAATTAATTATATAAGCCAATGAATGTAATTTAACAACATAAATAGTAATCAGATATCAGATAAAACAAAAGAAACACGTAGTGAATAATTATTATAGGTGCAACGCCAAGCTTCTAGTTCTAGACTTGAAGCGTCCAAATGACAATGAAAAGAAATCAAGTTCTCTACCGAAATTGTTGGCCAATGACAGGCAGCGGTTGATGTAAAAGTTGGAGCTATAGTTGAATCTACACGTCTTAGAACATAACATTGTCGCTCATCTTGTTATCCTACCTGGCAAATTAAAATCTATTAAACCCAAAAGATCCCCACAATCAAGAAAACACATGTCACTAACGTACCTCCTGACTCTCAAAGTGTCCAAGTTAAAACGGTCACGCAAGATATCCAGGTTATTACTGTTTAATTCCAAAAACAATTTGCAAGACAAATAACGAAGAAACTTCCGCTGGACTCTTTCCAAGCAATTAATATCACATAAATAGTGTGGAGACCAAATGCTGGACCCATATTCCAAATTTAATCTGACCAAGGAACAGAATTTTTACTGTATCAGGGGAAAAACCTACTGAATTACGAATTATGAAGCCCAACATCTGATACACCTTGGAAGTGATCCTACGAATCATTACTCTCATATTCTTTTTGTTATTTTAATTCAAACGCTAATAGAACTTCATGGACTTTTTTCTGGTCAGAGTGGAAAATATCTGCTTGTACAGAAGAAAGCGGTTATCATTTCCTTATCTCAAAACATTTTTCTCGCAACAAAACAATTTCTGAAAAAAATAATTTTTTTCAGTTTTTGTTAATTTTGTAACAGAAGCCTGCTATGAATTTACTCGATTTAGTAGAATTGAAAATGACAATCAAGTATTTAATTTGTGTTGTATATAAATTGATATTATGATGAAGTGTGTAGAAATTTATAATAAATTTATCAATTGTAAGATATATCAGCAGAGCGTGGCGTTAATTCCATCACAAATTTTCGGTAAAACCATTACGTTATATAAATAAAACTTTCGTTCGAATATAAAATATAGCGATATAAAATTATCGCTAAACTGATAATTGAACTTTCGTAACTTGAATCATATACAGATAAGAGGTTTTTGAAATTGCAGGTGATTAATTTCATTGGAAATTACTCTCATAAAACCTCATTTAGAAAGATACAGATCTTGTCATACTTTCCGAAGTAGAAATGTGACATTGGATGAAAAGAGTCGATTATTTATAATTAGATTTTCCCTAGTCCGAACTGTTTCGATTTACAAAAGATCCAGCAAATATTCCTTTTTTTGTGAAAAATCAGAATTTTTAAATGATGAAACAAAAAACCGATTTCTATGTGATCCCAAAACGAATATCTCTTTAAACTTTGAGATTACACAGTGAGGAAAGAAATGGGAGTTATTCCCACAAGTGTTTAGTACTATATAGTATTTTAATAAAATAAGAATAGAATAATATTGCGAGTAAAAAACGATAATCTTCTGGTGTCACAACTAAATATGGAAATAAATCCTTCTTTAATCTTTGAGTTTAAATAAACAATAAGAAAACTAGGGAAAACTATTGCAACAAATGTACAGTGCTTTTTAATATTCGACTAGGTTCATGTAAAAACCATAAGAATAAAAAACAATATCTTGTAATCTCAAAACTAAAAATAAACAAAACATATATCTCTTCAAACATCGATTTTAAACCAAGAAGTGGAAAAACAATAAGTTTGATAATCTTATTTTAAAATAATTAAAAATCGATTACTATTTGTTGAAAAATCGATCAATACGATAAAAATCTTATATTTTCTACATTCCATGCAACAGTAATAAATATTTTAGGATTTAGAAAAAAAATATCGGTGGTCTCGTTCGTGTTGCTTGTTTTTTACCTTCCTATTCAGCGTTCAATATCTTATCGCTCTGAAATATTTGCAGTCCCACGCAATTCTATCTGAATAATTGTGTGGGATGGGAGAGGATTAATGGTATCTTAAGACGGAAACTCGTTGGTCATTTAAGAACTGTTTAAATCTTTGTTTTTTCAAGGAGTTAATAATTCCTTATGAATTTGCAAATAAACTGTTAAATAACGCAACTAGTTTTTACTGGTTATGATTGTAGCCAATTTACAATCAGAAACTAGAAGGAGTTCTAAGATATGTTGAACCAATGCTAAAACAATTTTTAAATATTTTGTTCTGCAATATCAAGAAAATTTTTCATTGAATAAATATCAAAATCTAAATCAAATGCATTAGGAAGGGTGATAAATTGTTTAGATATCTTAGTGCAGATATTCATCTGGAGAAAAAGTTCACCTTCATTCATATGTTTATAATCAATCAATTTTTCATTCAACTCGAATTGATAATTTTTGTTCAAATAGTTAAAACGCCTGTTATTGAATAATAATATTTCAATTTTACATTAATGTAATGCAAAATGAAAATATATTCTATTTTTAGATCAAGGATTATCGACGAGCAGACAAAATCTCTGCTGGTCCTCAGTCATATATCTTGGATACTTTAACATGGGAAGAGGCAAAGAAAATGCAGGATGCTTCCATAAACCAAGGTGGAGATCAGGTAGTTTTGATGGGGGCCGCATCGAAGGGAATCATACAAAGGGGACATCAGCACAATGCCATGGTGTACAAATCTCCTTACGCCAAAAATCCTTTCGACTCTGTTACTGATGAAGAATTAGACGAATACAAGAAGGTTGTTGAGAAGAAAGTAAAGGGCGACTGTGAGTATTATCTCGAGAATTAACTGAGAAAAATTGAAGGATATCTATGTTACAATTTCTATAATGAAGAACATTCATTTTTATAACTACAAAATGTAAAATTTCATGGAATCCCTGGTGTAGTAGTTAAGTGATTCGCAAGAATGGAACCATATTTATTTAGTTTGTAATGGTTTGAGATGTTCGGAGAGTTCTGTTTGGATCATATAAATGCTTTACTCACAGATATTGCATACTACTAGCAGAATATGTAAGCCAGACATTGTGTTTGCTCTGCTTACCGGAAATATACTGAATTATTGTGCATCTTCCCATGGAATATTTTATTCCCGGCTATGTTAAGATTATCTTTTCAAGTCTAGTATAGTAATGGTAACATAAGGTAGTCTTACAATGTTATTAATTAAAAATGATTAACTATTACATAGTAGACGCGTCCATCAAATACTCGTCTTTAAATGAAATTTATTGTGTTCTATTTTATTTCAAATTCAATTTATTTACAGAATTTGCATATTACATAAGTAATCATACAGAGGTATCTAATACCTGTGCCTGGTGTTCTTACACTAAACTTAATAAAACTGACTTAATACTAGTTACATACTGTTTGTAGCATCAATAAGTGTGTTCATCACAATCAATTCCTCTCATCGAAGCAACTTAATTTAGCATATTTTCTTTTATCCAGTTCTTTAGAATCGTTTTGCTTTTGGCCTTATTCATATCTAAAGTTTTCAAGTCAGGTTGCCTATATGGTGGTAGTTTTATAGCTTCTATATAGTTATTTTCGTTACTAACCGTTTCTAACATTTTTGGTAGACTAATACTTTTATTAATAACAAAAATAAGTAATATTTTTGAGGAATTTTACTGAATAATTGTGATTCGTAATGCGTTTCACTACACTGTAGCTTCTTCATTCGTCTGATAATATATATTATAAAAAGTAAGGGTCCAAGTATTTTTCCTTGAGGTACTCCAGTTACCGCTTCATAATCACTCTCTACTCTATTTGTCCTTACTTTTTGTTTTCTATTCTTCAAATAACTTTTCAATAGATCTAGCGCATTTCCCCTTGTTCCATAGTTATATAATTTACTCAATAATATTTCACAATCTTCTTTGTGAAATGCTTTAGTAAATCTAAGAAAGTTACAGCACAGTTTTCATAAATAGTTAGTTGTTATGTAACTAAGAGCATCAACCGTGCCTTTCTTCTTTATGAAGCCAAATTGTTTAGTTGCCAGTATTCTATTTTCCATCATGAATTTCTGTATTCTTGTATATAATATCTTTTAAAATATTCTTGCCAAGTTTGATATTAGGAGATGGGTCTGTAATTAGAAGGGTTCCTTTTTCTCCAGATTTATAGATTGGAATTATTTCTGCCGCTTTTAGTTTGTCTGGTCATATTGAATTTGTTATACAGCTATTAAATATATTCGATATTGGTGCTATTTTATGAACTATGGTTTTAATATTTTTGAGTTAATTTTGTCAATACCTCCTTTAATCTTCATTTCCTTATTATTTTCATTAATTCAAATGTATCAGTAGGTATTAAGAAAATATTATTTGGGTTCAAAGGCGTCAATTTGATATTCTGGCTCTAGGGTGCTATTATGTTATTTGTTAATTAAATATTTACTTATGTTGCGAACGTAATTATTCAATGTATCTGCTAACTTTTTTGGATCTTCGGTATCACCTTCTTGTATTCGCAATCTATGAATGTTATTGTCAGTCTTCTTATTATTACCAATCTTGCTGTTTATATGTTTCCATAATTATTTCGGATTATTGAAACTATTTTGTATCCTATCCCTGTCATAGTCCAATTATTTTTGAATAGGTTTTGTATTCTTTTATTTTTTTATCATTTGGGTATTTTTTCATTCTATTATATAGTTGTTCCTTTTTCTTACATGATTTGTTATCCATATTTGTCTAGGTTTATTTTT
This sequence comes from Cryptolaemus montrouzieri, assembly GCA_013387265.2. NCBI lineage: Eukaryota > Metazoa > Arthropoda > Insecta > Coleoptera > Coccinellidae > Cryptolaemus > Cryptolaemus montrouzieri. The sequence goes on from JABFTP020000103.1 coordinate 38,938,147, forward strand.
CATATCTTTTTGGTATGAATTTAGAATTTCTATGCAGTTATATCTTTCATCAACTCATCTATGGCATCATTTGGATCCTGTATGTTTATTAATTGTCCTCAGTCCACTCTCTCTGCCTCCGTTCTAGTTTCTTATAGTTATATGCACTTGCATCTATTTCATTGGTTTGTTAATAGTCAAGAAGAGAGGGTTTTATATTTATTTTTTCATCAAGAACTTTTCGACAGTATTCACTCACATCATAATTTCTCTTTCGTTTCTGCTTTTTTTTTCAGTTTTCTTCTGTTAATTTATTTCTATACTTTTCAGATGACACAGATTTTAGCGAATCCGAATTATCTTCGGCTGCTATCAACAAAAGGATGGATAGTTTACATCTAAGATCTCCTACCAGTGAAACTGAAGAAGAAAGTAGAGATGGTATGTGCTTTTGTTCACAATATATACTCATTGTCATTAATTTTCATAATTGTTTCTATATCCACCAAAGAAATTATTTTCCGTACGTTTGATTGCGCTGCCTTCGAAGTTATATTTTGTCACAGCTCAAAGAGACTGCTGATCTGAATAGTTGGTATTCATTTCAATTATACATACACATGTTCATGATAAAAGAGCCTCGACTGATTGACATTCAGAACATGAAGTAATCCTATATGGGTTCTTTTTTCTTTTAGAGTACAGAACCTAAAAATAAGAAAAATTTAATATCTAATTTTCTAATTTACCTAATTTACATTCCATTCCATTCACAGAATTTACATGGAAGAATTGAAATAGCTTAGTATGTTCTGTGGTCTGATTATGACAGTTCCAAGATTAATTTTTCCGATGGCAATACAGATAAACTATTTCATGTTTTCTCAACAAGTTACAACTATTGTCTGAATGTAGTATCGTTTGTAATAACGAAGCGGCCATGTCGTAAGGAAATTCTGTTGAATCTTATATTCAAAATAATTATGATGTGGATGTTGCTGCTTATTTGAATCGTTTTTCTGGGAGGCGAAAACCTCATAAAAGCATTTTGATAAATTGAGGGGAAAACCTCATGAACCATGGTATATTCAACGTCCCAAGAAAAAAAGAATTTGAAGTAGTGGATGGGAAACCTTCAACAGTTGATGTAATAGATAGTCCAACTGCAAAACCATGAATTTCGAGCAGGCAAATTGAAACGGGTATATCTAAGAATCGAAATCTCAGAAAAATAGATATGAAACTTTAAAATGAGAATATTCCTATTTCTGTAGCCAGGAGGTTTCAAACGCCGACTCGATTTATGCAAATGGTTTCTGCAGAGATCTGAAGAAAAATCGCAGTTTTTCCGAGAAATGGTTTAGACTGATGAAGTTCATATCAGTGATGATGGAATATTCAATCGTTAAATTGAACATTGGTGGTCGGATATAAAACCACATCGCCATATTAATATTTCTTATCAAGGCCGATATGGGTTCAATGTATGGTGTGCATTGAAAGATAATCGCGTATAGCTTATGTGATTTTCGATGAAAACCTTCGTCGTGAATTATATCATGAAATTGTAAATAAAAACATTATCGATGGATATTTTGATGAACTATCTATTGCTGAAAGAAGCTCCTTCTCATCTCTCAAATTATGGCCGTTGTTATTTAACTTCATTTTTTACTCTTTTGGCAATAATTGGTTTGGAACTAGGGGGCCAGTAAGATGGTCGACCCATTTCCCGGATTACGCCATATATTAAATTAAATAATTTATTTGAATTGTCTTTGCAAGAATTAATTTTCGAACCGCCATAATGAGAACACAGAACATATTTAAAATATTCAATCATTCGTGTAAATTGAGTGAATAGACGAAGAGTTACTAGATAAAAAAATGATTCAACAAAATTGAAATTTCATATTGAACAAAATATCAAGTTCGCATTATAAATCAAAACCGTTCTAATGAGTAATATTGATGCTTCATTTATTTTATGAAAATTCATTTTCAACGAAGATGAAATAAAATTCATTTTATACTTTCCACAATTTTATTATTACAAACACGACCAGTTTCCACTGTCATGTCATTTTCAAGTGGTCAAATACAGGAAACGAACATAATTATATAGATACCAGCCTAATTACAAATTTAGTAGTGTTCATTCAAGAGAGGTTAGATGCTGAGTGGCTATTTAATATTATTGTTCTGTTTATATTATCCATGAATATATCGAATAAAAGGAGTTTGAGAGTTTAAATTTTGATTTAAATTGAAAATAATTATATATAATAATGAATAATGAAATAAAACAAGTTAACTATGTTTTAACTATCACTAATTTATTGATGTAAAGAATAAAAATTATATTGGTTGGACGGTTTCGGACATACGTCCATTATCAACAACAAGCTAATGAAAACTCAATATTCATGTACAATACAGAAACTAACATCAAGATAATGATAGTAGGGGTCATAGCAACTTGAATAATGTGCATTGGTAGGTGATTAAGTCTACCTGGTCGTTGAGGAGCTTATCTCTTTCTACCATAGATGCTCTAAAAATTTCCATCGATTCAAAGAAATTAAGTTTATTAGTTTTATCACAAGAATAAAGAATTTTTAGCAGTTTTAGTTCTGGAAAAGGATGACATTCATTTACACAATGTGCAGCTTAAGCTGAATCATATTTCTGATGTAGGAATGACCGGAAATGTTTTTTGTATATATCCTTGAAAGAGTCCTGTTTGACCTATATAAAAGGAATTGCACTCAGAACATGCTCATTGGTATACTTTATCGGTTTTATCTTTTGAGTTGAAAAGGAGGCCTGACAATTTGCTAACTGGTTTGAATGCAATATGAACTTTTTTACCAGCAGACAAAACTCTAGCAATCTGTTCTGACGTCTTCCCAAAATATGTTAGACATGAATTTTTCTGGTTTTTCTTTCTTAGATTGGGGATATATCATGTTAAATGTGTTGTTGCGTATTTTTCGGTTAATTAAACTCTTTATTGCTTTTATATCAAAGTGGTTGTTCTCTGCTATTGACATAATGGTGTTAAATTATGATTTTCGGTCCATGTCCGATAAAGGCAAAGAAATTGCTCTGTGAATCATGGATTTGAAGGCTGCTATTTTGTGAGAATACGGGTGGAATGAATCTATGGGCATGACATCATCTGTGTACGATGGTTTTCTGAAGATATTAATTGATAAACTGTTATTATTCTCCCAGGTACTTGTTAGGTCTAAGAAATTGATTTTACTATCGACTTCTGTTTCTAATTGATGATATATCCCTAATCCAAGAGATAAAAGCCTGAAAAATTTATGTTTCTAACATATCTTGGGAAGACGTCAGAACAGATTAGTTTTGTGTGATAGTAAAAAAGTTCATATTGCATTCAAATCAGTTAGCAAATTGTCAGGCCTTCTTTTCAACACAAAAGATAGAACCAATAAGTTTGAAAAGTCTGGAGTATACCAATTAACATGTTCTGAGTGCAATTCCTTTTATATAGGTCAAACAGGACGCTCTTTCAAGGCTAGATACTAAGAACATTTCCGTTCATTCCTACATCTGAAATATGATTCAGCTTTAGCTGCACATTGTCTAAATGAATGTCATCCTTTTCCAGAACTTCAACAGCTAAATATTCTTCATTCTTGTGATAAATCTAATAAACTCAATTTCTTTGAATAGATGAAAATTTTCAAAGCATCTAAGGTAGAAAGAGATAAGCTCCTTAACGACCAGGTAGACTTAATCACCTACCAATCACCATTATTCAAGTTGCTGTGACCCCTACTATCATTATCTTGATGTTAGTTCCTGTATTGTACATGAGTATCCAGTTTTCATTAGGTTGTTGAAAATGGACGTATGTCCGAACGGGTCCAACCAATGTAACTTATTATTCTTTATATCAATAAATTAGTGATAGTTAAAACCTAGTAACTTGTTTTATTTCATTATTCATTATGACTATCAACTATCACGTAGTTCAGGCTTTATCGATCAATTATTTGAATTATATATAAAGAACATGTATCCAAATATTCCAACAGATGAATTTGGCAAAAATAAGATGCTGCCACACTTTGGTGATGAGTTTTGTACTTTCTAAAAATCTGCCTATCTCAAAATTATTTTTACACCCAACAATAACATAATCGACTAATAACTTCATATATAACATCTACAGAAAAGAATCCTTCACAGACTCAACTATTCCCATGGATTTATTCAATCATTTAAATCACAAATGAGCAGCTTATAATTCACTGATCCATAGGACCTTTTTCATTCCACTGTCACCGATGAACTTTAAAAATGAAATAAATACAATTAGAAAAATTGCCTTAAATAACAAAATCCCACTGGTTTTATAGACTAAATTATCCAACGTAAAGAAAAACATCAAGTAACACAATTATTATATTCCATAAAAGATACTTGCTTGAAAAAATACGCTAGTTTCAACTACAAATTTGAAGTAACCTCCTTTTTTCAAGTGGTCTGAACTTGAGCAAAATATTATTCAATGCTAAATAAAAAATCGACGAGTTCAAAAACTCAGGAGTTTACAAAATCGTTTGCAAAGAGTGTACGGTAGATTATGTTGGGTACACTGGTAGGAATTTCGAAACCAATTTGCAGAACACTTATCCTCTGATAATAATTCTCCAATATGTGAACATATATAAACCATAAAATATTCAATATCATTAGATAATATCAAAGTTCTTCATAACTGTGACAAAGGACAGAAAATGAATTTGTTGGAATGCTTGGAAATCTATAAACTTTGTAAAACTCAAGTGAAATCACTCTTAATAGTTAGCTGGACATTAATACTTCTCCACTACTAAATTTGTATTTAAGCTAGTATCTATATAAGTAGGTTGGTTTCCTGTAGTTGACCACTTGAAAATGATATGACAGTCGAAATCCATCGTGTTTGTGATAATAAAATTGTGGAAAGTATAAAATATATTTGATTTCATTTTCGTTGAAATAAAAAAACAGTTGGACAAATAAAAATCCAGCACGTCGTTCGATTTTAAGTGGAAAAGTAGAATATGAAAACCAATTTTTACTTAATTTCAAAAACAACCGAAATATTGACTTATTCATAGAATTTAAAAAATGTCTAAATAACTCGAAAACGAAAAGATTAAACTTGAATCTGTTTGCGGCAATGAATTCCTCACACGGACTAGGGAGGTGGATCATTTTCCAGTATTCGCTATATTCCACTCAACGTCGAAATCTGTCCACCTTTTATATTGAGGCTTTCAGATCTTATGAAAGAATTGAAATAAGAGTGGAGCCACAGTTTCATTAGAGGTTAATTGAAATCTTTTTGTGAGACTGGTCAAATGAAGGACTTCCAATTAAACTATATGTAAGTGAATAATGTCATAAGATTTGTTCATGTTTTAATAATGTTCATGAATGTAGTTAAACCTGAATTTTCAATTCCCAAATTTCTAGCTGTAATAAATGTTGAAATCGATTCTTTGACCGTGCAATGATAATATCTATTGTATTTGGTTTTTAATAAAAATCTTTAGAAGACTCAATTTGAGCTTTGTAAGGGGGGTGTCATAAAACCATGTTGATTATTATTTTCTCGTTAATATATGTATGGCTCTTGTAAAAGTAACATAGTGCTTTCAAAAACTTGTGTGTCCAAGTCCTCAATGACGTATATGTGTTTCTTCACTTGTAAAATCATTTAGGTCATAAGTGAAAGGGATAATAAATATCAAAATCTGATACTGCAGATATTCAATTCAATTGTACTGAATGACAACTGTATTAATATTGGTGGTAATTATGAAATTATACGAAAAGTATTTCTTTGAATAATAAATAAAAATATATCGGCTTCTTGTTTCTTTATTCACCTTTGGTTCTCATAAAAATTGACTTAACACCTGATTTTTTTCTTCTAGAACCACAAGTTCTTCGGATAGAAACAAAGCAGGCACCAAGACCAAGTCAGCCTGAGGTTGTATTGAGTGACGGTAAGTCTTTCCTTTTCTAGGTTTTCTGTCAAGTAGATGGGCTAGTTGTATTAGTATTGTGTTCATGAAAATAAGTGGTTTGTTTTCTTTGTTAGAGTATTATAAGGAAAAGTGATTGACGCGGGGTAAGTGTTCATCTCTACTGGACTCATCGTCATTTCCTAGAGAGTTTTAGAGTAGACATGAGTCACATATCATTCGAAAGAATTGAAAGATATTAGAGGATGGGGTTATCTTATTCTTACTGTGTTACTGTATAACTTTCCATTTGTAAAAATTCATGAGTTACAGAGAAACTTTAGGATGAAATCTTCGATTTTTATAAAACGATATGTAATTAACATAAAATTTATGACAATGCTGAATACACAATATAGGAAATTAAATTTTTTCTTCAGAAAAATGATTGCAACAGAAAATACAAGATGGTTATGTTTGGTAATTCACTCCCACATATGGTACTTTGAAAAACTGATAGTTTCGTCATAAATTATCGACTAAATCTATTTTAGTTGAACTCCGAAATTGAAAATGACAGTATGGTTCTTTCTAGCCATTACGCATATTCTGTTGCCAATTTTGAATTTTGAAGCTAGATTTAATATGCATGATTTCTTGTATGCACATTCTCACAATTTTTAGCAAATGCATAAAATCTCAATGAGTAGAAAAAAATTCAGATTCTTTCAATTTCTTGTATGAATGTAGATGGTTTGACATATATGTTGAATTTACCCTTCTCAAAATTCCAAGTAAGAATGGATTGTGTGAGTATCAATAGATCATTGAAATAGGATATTATGAACCATTTTCTTTTAGTATTCTTACATCCGATTTTAATTGTTTTTAATTGAAAACTGAAAAACTATCTACCCTGACAGAATTGGAGTGTTGTTGCATTTGATATAAATAATTTATATATTATGCATCAAAGTATGTCCACCATTCTTATCATCTTCATCGAACTAATTAACCTGTCACTTCGAATACAAAAGCAGTTGTAGAAATTCAATATTAAAACACAAACATTCAATGACAAGATTTGAAAGTCCTGTGCCAGTTGTTAGTTTTTGATTAAATAAAACAATGATGTTCAAATTTCCATTAGATTGATAAACTTATGATATGTTTCACCACACTGTGGCTTCATAAGATGACGAGTCTTATAAATTACATTGGTATATTCAGATACTCATCTCAATACGAGGGTTGCTTTCTTTGCTTTTCTGTTCATTGATTTCCCATAGGTTCAGTTTCAATCTATTAATATCATTATTTAAAATATCAAAATTATCATTAAAAATATAGTTTTCATCTAGTAGACGATTTGCATAGTTAGAATATGTATTTGTTTGTCAAAACTGCGTTTGTGCTCTGATAATCTAATATTGAAATTTCTAAAGGTTCTACTGATATAAATTTTGCCATAACTTCCACAATTGGTTTGTTCCTTTATGAATTATAAATTTACAGTTTTTAATAAATCTGCCTAGAGAGTTATCCGTTCTGAAAGCTATATTCAAATTATGAGATCGAAACAATGACTTTGCATTCAGACACACACAGTCATTGCAATTCAATCTATAAACACCTGATTTATTGTTTTTACCTGATTTGGTTTTATTATTTTTATATATTTGCCTAAACTATTATTAGTTTGGAAAGCTATGTTGAAATTATTGTTACTCAAGAATGATTTCAGTTTCTCACTTGTAATGCCAACGTAGGTTAAGGTGTTGAATTTTGTTTCAACTTATTGACAGGGTATTCAACACCTTAACTACTACGTTTTTATTTAAAATATTATTTATTAGTTTGGGATTGTAACCATTATTTTGGCTATTTGTTTAATCAAATTTAATTTTGTTGAAATTTTCTGATGATAACGGGATGTTAATCAATCTATGAATAAAACTATTGAAAACCAAATCAGATGACAAAACAATAAATCATATCTGTATGTGACGGCTTATATAAATTGAATGGCAATAAAATTTCTAGAAATTTATCATTGGTAGAACACATAGAAATTTTAATATTAGAATATCGGAACATAAACGCAGGTTTTCAAATAAAAATCAGATTCAAATTACGCGAATCATCTCCTGGAAAATAGTCACTCTTTCGACCCACAGTTTGAAATTTTGCATACAGATAATAAATATTGAAAGGTAGATCTTTGGGAAACTTTAGAAATCAACAAACACAAACACTCAGGTAGACTAATCAATGAACAAGTCGATTTAAGCCCTTCTCCTCTATTGAATCTCTTCAGGGAGCAATCTATTCCTTAATTTTATTGGATATACCTGTCATCAATAACCACTTAAGAAGAAGCAACCCAATAAGCTTTTAATTACTTAGGAACATTTGTATTTATATTCTCATTCTTATTTTCTGTACATTTATTCGTCTGAAGAAGCTACGGTGTAGTGAATCGCGTTACGAATCGCAATTATTAAGTAAAATTCCTTAAAACACAGTACTTGTTTTTTATTATTGATAATGGAATTTTAACAAGTAAAAGCCTTCCAAATTCAAACAAATTAGGTGTTCATAAACTCTTTTGTGGAAGTTGTGATATAAATTATATCGGTAGAACTTTTAGAAATTTCAACATTAGGTTATCAGTGCACAAACGCAGTCTTGAAATTTAAAAATCAGATAATAATAATTTTGATGTACATAATGAAAATAATATATTGCAACTGAACCTTTGAAAAGCATTGAAATCAACAAACAAAAATTCCGGAAAATTTACAGTAATAGTTAATTAGGTCTTTCCTCCTATTGAGCTAAGTACCTGCTTTTACCAATGCAATTATGAGGCATATAATTTTTTTTAATGTACTTCTCATCTGAATATAGTGATAATTTGAACATCATTGTTTTTATTTAATTGACGATATTATATCAATTTTCATCAAGTAACGACCTCCTCAATCAAATTATTGATAGTTTTTACTTGATACCTTATAGTGATTCATGAGACACTCCTTTACTATTAGTATTGTGAGAATATAACAACACTTCAGTTCGAAGGGCAACACTTTAAAATGCGTCTTTCGATATTCATTATCAATTGGTATGCCACGAAATTCTATGTGGAGCTTTGATGTGAATATATATGATTGCAAATGATTTTATTCCGAGATATTTTTCATACGCATGAATTTCATCAATCTTTTGCATGATTCAGCAACCCCAACCGAATTACTTCTACGAGCCGAGAGGGTTTCCACACATAGTAACAGAAGTAAGATATTTCAAGTTTGCATGTAAAGCTTCGCAACATATGTGCTTCCATCGTTATATTAAAGAACCCTAATGGTTATACAGAGTTCGCTCTGGGCAATTTTGGTTAACAATACATAATCATAACATGTAGGTTCCTTTTCAGGTTTTCAAGTTCTAAAGATGCAAGATAATACTGTGAAAAAGCTTTACCGTACTAATAGTCACTCTGGGTTACCCAAAGGTTCATATCTTGTGCCCAATCCTCTACATTTTCACATTGTGCAGAAGAAACAGATTTCTATGTTAAGGAAACCGCGTCTAACAACTGTAACACCTTTTAATTGTTCCAGTGGTTATCTTTTCAATCACAATAGACTTAGAACCAATTCCGAACCAGTAGTTATAGTTGATTTCGGGAATTCACATACAGTCTCCTTGAAAATTCCTATTCAAATAATCAAAGGTTTTATATTGCCGTTTGCTAACGCCTTAAACATCACCTCAGTTCCCACCTTGAATACGAAGTCTTCTCAAACAACTTATATGAATAATTTTCAACGAGTAGGGCCGAACTTATCCGAGTTAGAAAACAATTATACACCTTTACTCATAGAAGATCCGAAACCTCAAAAAAGCACAGTTGATATAACTACCTCGTTTGAAGCTCAAATTCTACAGAAAATGCATGACAGAATTATGGATATATCTATAGATTCTAACACAACTGCCAAAAATTCTTCAGATTCATCTGGTTCTTCGCAAAATATGAATTTCTATGATGGAAATATTGAAGATAATTCGAATGAAAGTTTAGCTGACATGAGCTTGATTTTACAAGATTTAAATTCTACTCAGATAATTGAAAAACAAAAAAATGCAAGAGAATCAAGCGAAACTAAAACATCGTACGAATCGGACGAAATTTCTCATAACTATGGTGTCAATGCGGTGAATGAATTAGCTGTTTGCAATGTAGTTCCTAACGGTGTTCAAGAAAAAGAAATTTCCTACTCCAAATGAGAATCACACATTTTTCGAAAACGACAGTTCTATAGAAAATATAATGAATCAAATGTTGAATGAAATTGAAGGATCTATAAATGCTCTGCCTCAGATTGCATCAGAAAGTTTGGAAGAATCCGAAACAATTCAGCAAATGAGCAGAATTTTATGGAGAATTTCTGAAGAGTCTACAGAAAATACAAAGAGCACTAAGTTAATAGAAAACACAATTGAGGAAACCAATTCTCAAGATATTAAAAATGATACATTCATTATAGATAGCGATGATGAAAGGTATCGTACGTTTAATATATCTGAGGTAGCTGCACATGATCAAGAAACGAACGAAACCAATTTATTTCAGAATGTAGATAATAAAACTGAAGAGCCTAATCTTGAGCTATCCCAAGAAAATGAAAGTGAAGACGAAGGAATTGAAGACATTACAGTGGAGAAAGTCGAAGGAAAAAAGCATAAAAATGTTCGCTGTTATGATGACCGAATTAAAACATTATCTGATGCAATTTATGAATATCTACAGCAGCAATGTTTTGAAATTAAGGAATTGGTATTATTCCCGGAAATATTACATGATCCTAATTTGAATAAGCTTTTAGCAAAGTTGAAGAACATGTATGATGATTTTTATTCAAATAATCTTACTAACGAAGAGAAAAATGAATTGAGAGTAAATATAAGTACAAATATTCTAGGATACTTGGAAAATGATAGTTATGTGAACGCAGATACTTCTAATGATTCTAGTCTATTGAACATTGTTTCAGATAAAGTATTTACCATAACTGAGTTTGTGTCTGAAATATTAGACAATTTCTTCAAACTTATAAGCGAATCAACATGTTTAGTTATGAAAGAAGACAGTAGCGGTGAAAACTTTCTCGAATTTACGCAACCATTTCGAGATGCAAACGGAAACTTATTACACTCAACCCCGCAATCGCCATTAGAAGAAGAGGAAAATAACAAAACAACTGATGTTATAACGCCTAAGAAAGTTGTTGAGGTTTCGGAAATAACTTCATTTAAAAAAGAAAAATCGAAAATATCTGGAGCTGAAGCTTACTGGATAACATGCAGCGCCAGCCCTCAGAAGCATCGAGATTTACCCAAAACACCTAGACATGTTGTGAATATAGATGACATTCCATTGAGACCTCCAGAAGATTTATTGAATATAACACCTTCTAATAAGGATCTTTATTTGATTCCAGAAGAGCCAAGATGTGAATTATTTGGTGATTCTCATGATGATGATTATGAATCTGATAATCTTAATATACCCGATTGTTACCGAACTGCTGTGGATAAAATAGATATTTTAGCAGGAGGTGACGGATCTTATGTATCTTTCCATAAACCTGAAACCAATGTCGTAATGCACAATGAAGTACAGTTCTTTAGAATTTGTACAGTTAATAGTTCATCCTATGTTAAAACTGGGAATATTGTTCTTCAAAAGAACAAAATATCTGATAATGAAAGTGATGAATCGTTTTATTCTGTTAATGGCAATACCAATAATGTTGAAGGCGATGAGGAAGGAGACTGGATGGGTTATGAAATGGCTAAATTCTGAAGGTTATATAATATGTCATGTTCTCAAATTGTTCTTTATTTTTATATTTCTTTTAATAAAGTATATTAAATTCTCTCCATTATTGGCGATCCTATTTTGAAACAAACATTCAAGAAGTATGATGTTTTCCAATTTGAGTTTGATTTCATTTGTTGAGTATTTGAATTCTTTGAAAAGGAGCTCAGTCCTTGAAATTGTATGTTAAGTAACAATTGAGGATAGCTTATGAAATTGAGATCATCTGAAATTGAATACAAAAGCGTAGATGCCAGTATTAATGCAAAATATAGAATAAAGTCTGAATTCAAATTTTGTTTTAGAAAATTTCTTCCAGCATATTGAAAATCAAATAAAAAATTATACGATTATTGTATAAGTTTACCTGGCTCGGTTTCCAGAAAAATAATTCATTTTCATTCTTTCATATAAAATTTTTGCTGCAGTTTCAACCTATACTTTTGAGATTGTAGAAGTGTTATTTCAATAAACTAAAAAAGAAATAAAATTTCTTTGAAATGTGTTGGGTCAAAAAAGATCGAATCTTTCCTGGTTTTATGATAATATCAACACACAGTCTTGTGATAATTATGCATTACTTCAAAATTTAAAAGCGCATTAATTCTTATATAGTTCCTTTTGAATATGCTTATTCTTTGAACTTTTTAATATTGAGAATCGCTTAATGGATAGTCATTTTAAAAATTCGATGACTTGATGTTACCATTGCGCTCCTTATGAATCAAATTATGAAATCTGTTTCAAGAGCATTGCTTACTGGCTTCGAAAAATTTAGCTTATTTATTTAATCTCTTCCCCCTTTTGTGTTGGTCGATGGATATCTGCAAGATTTTTGCACTGGCTTTGCACATTATCAGTGATTTGTGGAATGTTGAGTTACTATTTGTTGATTCTACTAATATTCTTCAGGTAATATTTTCGATTAATTCCAGTCATTATTTTTTCGAACAAAGAATATTCTATTCCCAAAAGAATTTGGCTTAATCCAATCATGACCTTCGAATTCGAAAAGATAGTGATATTTTGTAAATATTTAAAATTATTCATAAAAAATTGTTCTAACATCACCTAACCATACTTAAATTGATTTGATATGTTTTTTCATTAAGTTTTTGTCTTTGCTAGGTGAGAATACTGTGAATGGAGACCAATCTGACGCACATATGAGTACGTTATCGCAGAGTAGTAAAGAGGTAACATCTATCATAGCTGCGATCTCTTACTTAGTTGACGAATTTTTTTATTGTAGGAACGCTCTGTTTCGGAGGGATCTCCCAAGAAGGATAAGAAAAAGAAGAAGGGATTAAGAACGCCATCATTTTTGAAAAAGAAAAAGGAAAAGAAACGCGAAGCATAAGGTGATTTATTTGTAGTATTTTTATATGCAAACCTTCAAACATGAGTAGATTACAATACAAAAAAATTAACTCGTTTAATGTGTTGTGAAATAAATGAAATTGGCGCAGTGTTCACGAGGTAATGTAGTACATTCATAATATACTCTTAATATCACTTCAATTTCTAAAGTGGCTTTTGAATAGCAGTTGTAAATTTGTGTTTACAAATATTGTTACTTGTAAAGTTGTTTTTGAAAACTTAAGTAATCTAGTGTTGACAAGCGTCTATAAATTATATTTTAATATACAAAATAACGGAAAATATGTATTACTATCTTCTAATGGTTCTATCAATAAGTGAATTATGTCAAGTTCATCATCTGTTATGTTCTACCTTAAACCAAAGAAAATAAACAAAAGAGAATAAAGGAAAGGCTCAAGTAAATTGATATATACTGCATTGAAGTAAAAATTAGCAAACAAATTTACATTTGATAGGTGAATTGAGCAAGAAATGATGAAAAGTTGCAAAAATGTTTGAGCATCTTCTGGTTACACTGATTTTTTTGTTATAGAAGAGATTAATATTCTTATACGTACAGTACCTTCTCTTTTCCTGCAGCATATTGACAATGATGACAATTTCCACTTTCACCTGAACAATGTGGATTCTCCTATAATTACACTAAGTTTTTATACAAATGGAACGCTTGTTACCGATGCTAGAAAGGGATAATTGGTTTGATATCTAACGAATGGAAACCAATTTTCTTCATTGTCATTTACTTTCGATTTAAGTGTTTCTCTTTTGTAATGTTCATCACATTATTTTAGTTATGTATTTGAAGTATAACTAACTGTTATTAGAAATATTCCAATTTTGAATTGATGCTTTATCAAAAATAAATGAATCGATGAATTAGTGAATAGTAAGACACATGAGTTATTAGTATCAATTTGAGAATCCTTGAACATAATTTCGTTGCTCTGAAGAGGTCTCAGATAAATTTAGGGTGAAATAAATGAAAACTTGAGAATGGCAGGTAAAGAAAAGGTAGGAGACTGCTTTTTATAAATGTCTCTTGAATAGTAGTTAGAATGTTAGATTCGAAAAATGAAATATTTTTATTTGATACCTCATGAGGTATATCGTTTTTTCTAGTAGAGATAAATCCCAACAAAATTTCGACGAAAGTACTAGAGAATGATCTTTACGAACAGCTAATTTCGGAAAATAATCAAAATATCGTTATTACGTAAAGAGTTTAGTTTATATTACTATGAGGTCAACAACAAGGTTGGAAAATAAGCAACTGTTTATTTGCAATACACTCATTTCAACGGTAGTATGCATATAAGCTCATTCATGCTTCCGTAAAATACATCATTCAAAAATATGCAATATTCTGAAAGCCTTAATTGAAATATTGATTTTTCTTTGTTATAATGAGCTAAATCAATAATATTCAGTCTTCAAGAGAGACATTATTGAATAGTTCATTAGTTCCTTACAAAAGATTCTGAAAATTATTAATATTTATATATTTTCAGGTACTACACTCAGCAGCTGAGTTTCCAACTGAATGCCTCCATCGAGACTGCCAGCGACTCACATGTAGTTTAGTTTACTCGAGCGCAATAGCTTCAATTTTTGCACTCATTGTGACAATGGACCTTGCATTTGTCTGATTCAAGCTGTATGAATCATATTTTAGCTTTATCTGTACAGGATGCCGTAAACCCTAAATAATAAGTATATCTTTTCAAGTGCGAATGTAGTGGTGGATTAATATATTTTATGAAAGTTATGGGCAAACAATATCGATTCGTTTTCCTTTTTAATGTATTGTTTACATTGACTGACATCACAGATTTATATATATTTTTATCTACAGATTTTTCCTGCTTTACGTTTATATTACTGTATATTTAATTGAAATTTAGCTTTTGTCTTTTGATAGTTTTATTATTTTATTGAAATTTGTTCTGGGCTGCTGTTTATACTAAATTGTATACACAATAAAATGAGTATATTGAAATTCTCGTCATTTAAATTTTTATATGGCATCATTACTCATTATTTGAGAAATTGCTTTTCATATTCCTTAGATGAGAGCACTTGGTCAAATAGAGATACCTTAATTCATTTGATGAACACATCAGAATTTTTACTTCCTATAAATCTTTTTCAAAAGTTGTTATTGTCAAAATGAGTGTCTGTACCAAAATTACTCCCATTTTTCGTGAATAATGAAATGTGAATGTGAGAATTATATTGAGATGTTACATTTTCCCAATTAGAATAAAGAAAGATTCATTTTTGAGAGAATTCAGGGTAAGGAAAATTAGTAGCAATTACATTTTGGAGTATGTAATTTAGTTGTACTTACCCAGATCTTTTCGGTAAAACCGAAAAGAGTAGGGATGAAAATAGTCTCAACCTGGTTTTGATTTCATAATTGAAATACAAAATCCATGGTTCTAAGTAAGTCTTAAAGAGTTTTAAACTATTATAAGATAATGTATTAGTTTTTCATACGATATGCAAAAATTTTGGATTTTTCCATAAATAATTTCCAAATTAAAACTCATAATAAATATAGTATGAGTTTATACACACAATGTAATTCAATTAAATTTATTTAATAAACTTTTATTCTCTGAAAAATATGTAATTTAAAGATAGTATAATTATGGTACAGATCATTTGATATGATTCGAACAGTGTTCATCAATAAATATACATTAATTGTTTCGATCTCATCAAAGTGATAATTATATTATGAAGTTGAAAAATTTTAGTTTTTCTGAAAAGATGAATGACAAAAATTGTCTTGCGTGCAATAAATGAAAATTCTATTCATGTAATTTGAACGAAAGTTAAATGGTTCATGAAAAAATACTTGATTTAAAATATGTATTTATTCTGTGTATTAGTTGAAAAGAAAGACTAATATTTTTGAATGTTATACAATTAAGTCAAAAAAGCTCTTTCTCTATATAGGTTTAGAAAATATCTTCTCTTAATAGCGAAATGTTTCAGTTAGAATTGATGTGGACTCACTTGTTTCACTGCTTTCAATATTAACTTTCTGATTAAATCTTCAAGGACGGAAAATATATTGAACTCTATTTTGTACTTCGATATAGAAAAACTGTAAAATTTGAGTAAACTTCTTGAAAATGTAAACGAATATATTCTTGTTCAAGTATTACATGAAGAAATTCTAAGAAGAAGATATTTTTTATTTATCTGTATACGAAAATATTAAATATATTATAAACAGATTGAAATAATATATTTGCATAAGCTGCTTCTTTAAATATAATTGTTATATTAGAGACCTGGGATGCTATTCGGATCAATTGTTTTTGCATATAGAAAATAACAATCTTAATAATGTTCGAAAATTTTATATATCTGATGGATTTTATATTTTTGAGATTCTTGTGCCGTAGATTATTTGAAATATTGAGAATAAACTCACAGTTCACGATTTGAATTGGATTAATATAATATAGATTACTATTTAATATCTCAGTAGTGTAGTAGTACCTTCAATAGTTAATTATTAGTTATCTGCTGTTATTTCTCCTCTTTCAATGTTGATATTCTTTATGTTTGTATAAACAAAATATTTTCATTACATGGTAAAGAGTTTACCTTTAAAAATGTTAAAATCCAGTTCTTGAGTCAATATGGAGTTAATGGATCAAATATTTCAATGAAAACACATGTTTCTGACTAAATCGAGTAGAATAAAATGTTTGTGCATTCATAGTTTTGAAAAAAAAGTTCTGAAATTGAGCACAACTATTTCTGAATGCAATTTCCTTTTTTCTTAATTCTTGCATTAATGATATTCTTGATAGGTTTATTTTATGGAAATTCATTTTAATATAAACAAAGTGAAACACTTTTGTCTGATTTCCATACTGTTTATTTTTGATACACAGGACCGGTTTCAACAGTTAATTAACACAACTGTTAGTTATACAGTTGAAAGTGACATAACTGTTGAAACCAGTGTTGTGTATAAAAATAAACATTTTGGAAATCAAACAAAAGTGTTTCATTTCATTCATACAACAGAGTTACAAAAATTGAAATTATTATTCATTCTCATTTATTATGTTATAATGTCGAACTTTAATGTGAATCAAGACACGATTGCAGAAAGCATAGTAACGAGAATGGATAATCTTTCAAAATAGACTAAGTTTCCCACGTGCGCTCCAAAGCTGTAGCTTCATTGAGAAGAAACTGAACAACTATACATTACTGTGAGTGAGTTGTGAACAAGTGTGATGAAAATGATTGGGTGCGGGTTTTATTTTTCATTCTAACTAAAACTGCAATTGGTAGTAGGATGAAAGTAATCCGCAAATAAAAAGAAAAATGTAAGAAAGGTCGATGTACGTAAAACTAAATGGGTTTCAACCCAAACATGGAAGGAATCTGATACCATGTAGATATTGAGATATAGGACAATCCAGGACTAAATGGCTTATAGTTTTCTGTCTTCACACTTTGCACTCGAAAGGGTTTCCTAGAACAGCATATTATTGCAACGTCCATAACTTATTCTCAAATGATACACCACATCTACTGACATGAAAGAACAAGAATAAATGTGATGATATATGATAAAAATTCATAGTTTACAAAACCATTAGTATCTGGACAAGCAAGTGTATAGTTTAAATTATGATTCCCAAATCATTTATAATTAGAGAAAATCGGAGGTACTTTTATTCTATTTTATTTAACTTAATTTTTTTTATACGTCACCCTTTTTTACTACTATTATCTTGTGATGAAAATGTATCTATATTTTCAAATATCTTAATGCTCTAACTTAAAATCAACAGATAATTGGAAGAGTGCAGTTTTAAAGGAAACATATTTCTAATAATTGTTTGAAAAAAACTATAACACTGTATGCAATCATTATTTTCTCGCATATTTCCATTAAATTTTTTCTTCAACTGTTATGGGGTCAGAAAGTTCGGCTGAGCTGACATCTAAAAATGTTCTTAAGTGCTTGGTCGATACTAAACCACATTGGTAGAAAAGGTAAGTAGTTCTGTCAAAGATTGAAACAATGAACTTAAATATTTTGTATTTAGTCAGCTAATGATCTCACATTTCTTTAAATGTACTGGTGATGCCGATGTGAAACATTAAAATTTGGCTAATTTCATCCAGTTGATGTAATCAATCAAATGTTTCAAATTAATGGAAGAGTACAACTACAATAAATGAAAATATTGATAAACTTGGAATCATTAAGCCTTAAAAATTGTTCAGAAATCTAGCTTGTATCGTTAAATGTTTCAAAGTATCAGGAGTTGCTTAAACTAGTTTCATTAAAAACACTATGATGAAACTTATGTAGTAAGCAAAACTCCTGTCAATAATTGAACCAAATTTCAATGTAGGGGAGATAACTCTTGTTTATTACTCTACTTACCTGAATGAATGTATTAGGAGTTTGCTCATCAAATTTGTTAATCAAAGAAAAGAATATTTTGATCATGGGACGATCATGGTCTGATATGCTGATATAGTAAATGAAAGGTGTATCGGCAATTGAGAAGTAATCCGAATGCAGGAATAGAGAGAGAGCTACAGCAAGGTAATGAGTAGGAAGAAAAATCTTCTGATCTTGGAATTCAAATACTGTTATATGAATATGTACATTGTTTTTTTTTTGGTATTCTATGAAGTTATTACAACTGAGAAATATATATTCGCATATATCGCGAAATTTAATTGAAAGTCTCATTTTTTTTAGAGAAATGGCATTTATTGATATTTGAAAATAGTTCTATTTCCATATTTTTTTCCCCTCTATTTTTCTATGTCATTTGGCTTGAGACAACTTTCGAACTAGTCCCCATTAAATTTAACTGCACGCTTTCAACGTGTTCCAGTTCCGGAAGTCTTGGTACTCGCTTTTCGGTATCGCTTTCAAAGCGTTCGTCGGTTTTGTGTTTGATTATTGTCAAATCGGCGCGTTTTGAACTGCGCTACCAATCTTAAAAACAATCAAGAATCGAAGGAAGCTATATTAGGACTGAATAGAGACTGGTGTAGCTTCAAAACCTAGTAGTGCTTTGCTAAATATTACTATACGGGGTTTCATGTGCTGGAGCGTTATTGCGATGAAGCCGGCAATCTACATTTGCCCAAAACTATGGATGTTTTTCTATTGTTCTTCAGAATATCGACATAAAATACCTTGACGCTAATCTGACCCTCAGGAGAATAATCAGGCGCATAAAAACATAATAATAAAAAAACACTTAACATTGACTTGACATTACATCAACTCTGACCTGCTGTATTTCGGTAGTGGCTCAAATGGAAGCTTCCAATGATAATAGTGCTATTTGTTCTGAGGATCATAACCATAAACTCATCCATCAGCAATTTGGAATGAATTTAACAGTCACCCAAACCATCTGCAAATTTTTATTTAAAATTTTTCAAAATATAGTTTTTCATATTTCAAGATTCTATTTCAGTTTTCGTATAGTTAATGGGTGATTTTCATTGATTGCAAGTGACATGCGTTTGATGGAACCGTCTGTTTTTGGCGCCCTGAGTGCGGGTCGCTATGAACATATGTGCAACCATCTTTGAATCGTTTACACTACTCTTTTATTCGTGTTTTGCCCATACACTATTCTCGAGTTTGAAGCAATATTTAACACGAATTTCTTATCTCGATTTTTGCCATTATTCTCCGTGAAAAGAAAATACGAGGAACGCAAAAAAGACAATATAAACAATCGTACGCTGTACACAAACCAAGGCATTTCGCCGGTAACAAACGCCTTCGGGGATTTCGTGAAGATTTACTTGTTACATCCATGCCACACACATTGTTCGGACGTTCTGGGACGGAAAGTAAATCGAATACTTTTCGTTCATGCTGATATTTATAAACACGGAGATTGAATACAAAATTACTTATTAATATCTAAGAATGTCCGGAAATAAATTCAAACTGATGTCAGGAGAAGCTTCCGTTAAAAGTATATATGATTTTGTTATCTGACTCCATCTATTAGTTTAACATAAATTTACTCATATATTATTTTCAAGCAAAAGTGAGGATGTAAAATTGGAGAATAGTCATAAATAATTATGAGTACAATTTGAAAATTGTTACGAAAAACAAATTGATAAAATCAGTAACTAACATTAACTATGACATCGAATACTTGATTCTATTATTAAACGATGATTATTGATTATAAATTCAATAGTTAAGCATATATGATTTACATTAATAAATGTGTGTTCAGATTCATAAGGCTGGCTTTCGTTTCGTGTTTCAATTACACATGCGTTTGATTATGTCCTCATCCAAATAATATCATTAATTAATAACATAACTTTCGTATATAATAGATCCAAATTATATATATTATGTTTAGAGTAATTTGAATTAGAGAGTTTAGTCTAATCATTGATTGTCAACTGCTGAATCAGAAATAGCAGTAATTTTAATTTCATATCGACGACGATGGGATAAAAATTATAAAGCTCATATTTCTGGAATCCTTAAGAAAATTGAAATAGTGGCATTGTTTTCATACAATTTGTCAGATGCCTCATTTCCTGATGAAATTCTTTGTTTAAAATATTGTTTTTAGTTACTGGGCTGACAATTTATGAGATATTTTAGAGCTCTTAATGGTATGATTATGTTATTAAATGAGCAAACGTTTGTCATTTGCAATTAATTGTGCTCTACTTGATTGGTTTTGTTCGTAATGCATTTTTAGAATTACATTGTTTTTGTTTATGGACTTATATTTCTTGAAATAGTTTGGAGTTGTCAGGAAGTCAGTTGGGGGACCTGTTATTTATAATCATTAATACTTCATAAATTTAACAATTGCAATCATTCATTGCCTATGACATGAAGATTTTTAGTGCCATGAATGGGATTTGTCCAGACTACATTGCGAGAAGAAATTAACGCACAATTTCAAATTTAGTTTTTGGTGGGCAACTGATTATTGATACATGCTTTCTTTCGGATATGTCCGGACAATAAAATGGTTTTTCTTGGTACATATGTTGCTCTCATGAGAAATAAAATGAAATAACTAAATTGGAATTTTGCAAGGAACCACCACATATTGATAACAGCAGTTGTTGATCAATTTTTGCGAGTAACGTTCCATCTTCTTGAAAATTTGGATTTTCGATAATGATACAACGTGAATCCCGAAATTTGACCCCGATATAATGTGCTGAAGCAGCGTTGTTAGATGACCTAGGTCTTCCCTTGAGGCAAATATTCGATTCAAATTATGCCAGACAGTACCAAAACACAGATGCCATGATTTTCTTAACTGAAATTATGGTTTTGAACTTTGATGGAGGGCAAAAAGGTGTGAGGCCACTGTTGAGACTGTCTTTCGGTTTCAGTGTGTAGTTTGCTACCCAAGTTTTATCTTCAGCAACGATGGAGCGGGAAAATTCATCTGCATGGAGTTTGCAGTTCCTCAAAAACTCTTGCCCATCCTGCACCCGATTCAACTTTGTTGGCTTGTCATTTGTTTAGGTTAGATTACAATCCGGGAGTCTCTGTGATTGTTTCGTGTACTAGAGATCTGGATATGTGCGGACACATCGCAGAAAGTTTACCCAGAGTCCATTTGCGATCGTCACGGAGCGCATTTTCGATTTTTTCCAGAATTTCGCAAGTTACAACTTAAGGTCTAACGTTTCTGTGATCATCATGCATAGACGTGCGACAGTTCTTGAACTCGCGGCACCATGTGTACACACTCATATGATTCATAGTTTAATCATCATATGCTGTTTTTACCGCATTATGAATCACAAACTGAGTTTTTCCCTTTCGAACAATATAATGGATGATGCCGCGTATTTTGTACTTGTCGAGAGTAATAAAAAAACGTGTTGCTGCATGACGCAAATAAAATCTCTCCAGTCGCGAAAGCCTTAGTACACTTACTTTCTGGATATGCGTCGTACGTCGGTAACGAATCGGATTCCAGTATTACATTCCTTAAGTATTTTAACAGTGTAGCTAACGTGGTGACTTATTAATGAAGAACGAAATGAGAGTAAAAAGAATGAAATACATGATTCTCTCACAGCATGTTGTTCACAAGATGCACGAAAGAGGGTGTGATCCCCAATGTACTTTAAAAAGCTAAAAATCACCGATTCTCAAAAAGGGCGATTCTCATGGTACAACCAATTATAGACTTATTGCGAACACACCAACTTATGCTAAGGCATTTGAGAATCTTTAAAAAAATCATAAATTTCCTTGAGAAGAATTTTTATCCCCAGTAAAATGTGATTTCAGGGCTTGGAGAATGGAATTCTCTCTGACATGGGACTATGCGACTTGACAAATGCATTCCATATGATTATTCATAGAATCTTACAACAAAAACAGAGAGATGCTGTTTCAGAGGAATATCTTTGAAGTTACTGACCTCTTACTAGTCCAATCGCTTTCAGTGTATTTTAGTTCGTGGTGAAGTCTCTGGTTTCATTCCTGTAACCTATGGTGCTCATCAGGACTCTATTTTAGGACCTCTATTGTTTCTTTTCTATATAAGTTATCTGATTATCTCGAATCTATCAAATGCGTCTTGTTCACAGACTGTACGATGACCATATCTCCTTATGTCGATATTTAATCAGTGTCAAAATTATCACTAGACGCCGACAAATGGTACGAAACGAATAAAGTGTTGATGAATAGACTTAAATTCTTTTCTATCATGATTTCTGAATGATCACTCTTCATTCCCCAGAACCGATGATCTTTTGGGAATCATCTTAGACGATTCTCTTATTTGGGAGCCACATGCCAATTCGATGGCTGGTGAATTATCTTCCACCACCTTTCTTCTTACAAACTCGCGATCCGATGAATACAATTTTGAGCCCATCCGATCCACATATCATCTACTGTTTCGTTCCACCATCTCATGAAAGTCTCATTGTAGGACAATTATAGGGGCTAAAAAAATAATTTTAGATTGCAGAAGGGAGCAGTAAGAGTGCTATCGGGAGCTAACTATTGGAATCATTGTAGAACATTATTCATCAAAAATAGAATGATGAGTTTACTATTGATGTACACAGGTTGTTTTTGTTGACGTCATTAATTCTTACAGTAGATTCCTCATCAGGAACACGAAAAAATTTCCCATGAACACATGTGCAAAAGTCCTCTTTTCGCGAGGTACAAGGTGTTGAAGTTCAGATTTTTTTACACTTTACTCTTGTAGTTTTCAAGGGATCTAGCTCGAATTCGCAGAAAAAATTCTTTTACCCATCAATTCATAAAAAGGATCTAGAAAATTTCAGGCAACTACAGACCTATATCGATCTTAACAAAATTCTCCAAACAGGAACAGTCTTGAACAATCGGTTGGTACAATTTCTCAAATTAACTGGTTTCAGCATAACTCTTCAACACGGATTTACAAGTAAAAAAAGTACACAAACAGCAATAATGAAACTACTTGACTCAATCTATACCAGCCTCGATAGGAAAAAATTGGTGTTGGCTACGTTCTTAGACCTGTGAAAGGCCTTTGATGTGGTGGAACACTCAGTGTTGCTCGAAAAGTTGCTGAGAATAGGCATTGTTGGCAGAGCTCTAAGTATCTTCAGAAGTTATTTAACAAAAATACATCAATTTACTACTATTCAGAATGCGAAAAGTGAGAATTTTCCGATAATGTCGGGTGTTCCTCAAGGGTCCATTCTGGGCCCGCTATTATTTGTGATATACATAAACGATTTGAGTGGCTGTGATGTATCTGGTTTCCTACTGTTGTACGCAGATGATACGGTGAAATTCTATATAGGTGATAGCAAAGATGAACTTATAAGGAAGACTCAAAGTGATCTCATAACAATAGAAAAGTGGACTAACATAAATAGAATTAAGATCAACGTAGACAAGTGCAATATATGTTTTTTAGTGCTCAGGATTACAATTTATGTCAGCTAAAAATAGGCGAGGAATCTCTAGCAGAATTCAATAGTATTAAATATCTGGGTATAACTCTAGGCCATAAATTGAATTTTAAAACCCACATTGAAAATATGGTAAATAAATTAAATTCCTTCAGATATCAGTTGTATAGAAACGCAAGATATGAAAAAAACCAAATTTCAAATTCATTACTGGTGTATCAATTCACACCTGAATTATTTAACATCATTCTGGGACCAGGCTAACAAAACAATACTAGATAAACTGAAAAGAGCTCAAAATCGAGCAATTAATTAAAACTTTATTCCAAAAAACTACGTTATAGTGCAACAAATTTTTATAGAGATTTGAAAATGTTGAAAATAGATGAACTAATTGATCTAGATGGTGCAAAAATAATATACAAACTGAAGAATAATCTTGTTGATAGTGAAGTAACATGGCTACAGTACAACTACATAATTACATAGCTAGAAACAACCAAAAAATACATATAATGCCAACATCCACAAATACAGGCAGACGTATGATAACCTCGTATGCAGCAACCATTTTCAATAAACTGCCCCCTGACATAACAAACAGCAATAGTTTACATGCTTTTTCGAAGTAAAAATATATCTGATGAGTAAGAGGAATAGTTAATGATACTGTAAGCCAAATTTTGGTTTTATATATTTTCAAGTCAACTAAAGTGAACTGTATTAGATTATAAGCCTAGTTTTAATTTATCATATTGTCTGTTATAGCCCCTTGGTGGGTTTTTGGAATTAATAAATTAAATTGAAAAAAATTCATTAAATGTCATTTAGTTGCGAAAATATTCAGGGTAATATTATTTTCTAGATCAGGTAACATTTGAACCCATCAAAATCATGGTGTAGTGCGCCACTGGTCTTTTCAAAAATATTAATTGGAAAGATCTTCCAATTTTATATTTCTTTTCTTTCTTGAAATCTTTTCGAAATCGCAACCGTTTTTCAGTAATGATATGATTCACATAAGAAGGTACGCTTTTTTGAATTAATTGAAGTGAGGGTCGATAATTATACAAACGAGGAATCGAAACTGTGATTAGGTAAGAATAATTCTCACAAAAACTAGGATCATAACCTTTTGAAGTAATTTTCATGTCATTTCGAGTTTGAATATCAGGGTGTTCATATTATTTAGTGAAAATTCAAATGACCTGTAACTTTTTGGGCCATCACATTACGGGTACTTTCAAGTAAAACCTTATCTTATTAAGTGAGAGTCGATAATTTGTTATACGAACGAGGAACTGTTCTCATAATTTTCACGAAAACTAGGAAAATGGCTTTTGAAGAAGTTTTTTCGTCATTTTCAGTTTGAATATCAGAGGGTTCTTTCAAGTAAAACCTAATCTTGCTGGTATCCACAGTAACAGCTCCTTGATCAAAAAGTTCCGACTTTGTTACCGTATAGCGCACTAAGGCACCTGATTTCATAGCTCCTTGATCAAAAAGTTCCGGACTTTGTTACAACTGTTGATCAAGGCACCCGATTTTCAGCGTCATCGATTGACATTTGACAAAGTTACGTCGTGTTGTTTACATTAACCTCTCAGTGTGTTCTCGATTTTTTTAATTTTTAAAAATGAATACAAAACAAGAGCAACGAATTTGCATTAAATTTTGTGTTAAAAATGAAATTAGTGTTCTGAACACGTTGGAAATGATGAACAAGTGTTTCGGCGACAATGCTTTGAAGCTAAGAACAGTTCGCGAGTGGCATGGACGGTTTAAAAGCGGACCCATGTCCATTGCCAACGATGACCGTTATGGCAGGCCATCGACATCAACGAATGAGGAAAACGTCGACAAAATTCGTGATTTGTTGGCTACAAACCGTAAATTGACCATCAGAGAGATTGCAGAGGAGTTGAGTTTCGCATTTGGTTCCGCTCAAAGCATTTTGGTCGATAAATTGGGCTTCAGACGTGGCGCTGCAAAGCTGGTACCTAAAGACCAGTACTTCATGCAAAAAAGAGACCTTGTTGATGTCGCCAAAGACATGATTTCCAAGGCTGAATCCGACCCAACGTTCATCGAACGCATAATTACGGGAGACGAGACGAGGGTTTATGAGTATGACACGCAGTCCAGACATCAAGAGACTGAATGGCGTGCACCGAATGAGCCAAGACCGAAGAAACCACTTCGTTTTCAGTCAAAAAAGAAAGCGATGCTCACGGTTTTCATGGACTACCATGGTGTTGTGCACCATGAATTCCTTCCAAAAGGTCAAACTAACAACAGGGAGTATTATTTGGGTGTTATGAGGCGTTTGCGTGAAGCTGTTTGCCAAAAACGACTAGAATTGTGGCAATTGGCCAACTCATGGATTTTACACCACGATAACGCGCCGTTTTATAATGCCTTCATTATCCGTGACGATTTGGCTGAAAACAGCACCAATACCATCCAACAACCACCAAATTCACCTGATTTGGCTCCCTGTGACTTTTTCCTGTTCGGTCGACTGAAGAAACCGCTCCCGGGAACGCGTTTTAGCAGCAGAGAGGAAATAATGGAAAAATCGAAGATGGCCCTGAAGGCCATACCGCAAACCGAATATAAAAAGCCTTTTGAGGATTGGATCAAGCGCTGGTATAAGTGCGTTGCTGTCGATGGAGAGTACTTTGAAGGAGACCATATTGATTTTGATGAATAACTTTGTATTTTTGATTTTATTAATAAAAGTACAGGAGTATTGTCATAATAAGTTCATTTTTGTAAAAACTGAATAGTTTTTGGTATTTTGAAAACTTAAAATAGTGTACACCTTTCAAGAATTGGCCGATTTTCACCTATTCTATGGATGATTAGGTGGTAATCAAGCTGAAGCCCGAAAAATTTATCTTGCTACTTTTTCTTACAGAAATGTCCCTTCAGGTAAATTGTTTGTTTCTAGTGACCATTTTATACGTGAAACAGTTCGTTTTCGACTAGCGAAGGAAAATTTTGGACCAGATTGGTTGGCCAGGACAGCGATAAATGAAGAAGATATTTTGAATAAATATAATAATCCAAAATCAGCACTCGAATGCTATCTCTACTGGTTGGAGTATCACATTCTACTGTTTGGAGAGTTTTGTATGAGCAACTGTTATACCTCCACCATATCCTGAGGATTTAAGCTCTCAAAGCTGGAGATCTACGCAGAAGGCTTGAATGTTGCTAATGGCTACTACAAAGATATGCTGAAAATGCCTGATTTTGTAGGAATATTTTGTTTACTGACGAAGCAGGTTTTACGCGGGAGGATATAATGAATTTCCACAACGATCATGTGTGGGCTGCAGAAAATCCTGATGTGATAATCGAGCATAGCCACCCAGAAAAGTTTTCCTTCAATATTTGGGTAGGTTGATTTCTTTAGCATACCCATACTTCCTGCAGGACACCATGGTAGATTTATTCGATGATTTACCTTGTCGAATAGAAGAAGAATGTGCTTTATGCTTGATGGTGCGACTCCGCATTTTGTACCTATAGTAAATAAGCATTTGATTCATGCTTATGCCAATAGATGGATTGGTAGAGTGTATCTTGGCCTCGATTATTCCCTGATCTGAATTCCCTAGTCTATTTCATCTGGAGGCATTTGAAAAGCTTAGTGTGCTCACAACCAGTTGCTACCATATATGAATTGCATACAATCTCCTGGATGGGTGTGAAGGAGTAAGAAATATGCCAGGCGTTTTCGATAGGGTATTGGCTTTAATGAATCGCCGCCTAACATTATGTGTAGAAATGAGTGATGGTAATTTCGAACACTTACTTCAGTTCATTAGTTTAAAATAGAAGGTTTTTTCGTTTGTTGTTCATATTTCGTTGAATTGAAATGAATGGTGGTTAAATGCCAAATGTCATCATCCAGCAGCATCTTTTCATTTCGTCATAGTCATTTGTAATTCTCTATAACACAATTTTGTCTTAAATGAGAATGCGCTAAAATGCTCTGAGTGTTTTAATTTTCACTATATGTATGCTAACTCAAAATAAGTTTTTGTAAAAAATCATGAAAATAGTTTCGCTTCCAATTTTGATTTACGGATTATCAATCAATAAACCAGTTTTTATATGCTTTATCGATTTATTGAAAGCATTTGACCGCATTCTACTAAGAGACATCATAACATTACTTTACCACTTAGAAATACCACATAATCTAATAAAGACTATCGAAGACATATATAAGAATAACAAAACGATCCCGAAAATAAATGGAGAGCTAGTAGATTTGATCTCGGTGGAAAGTGGCATTCGACAAGGAGATTCATTGAGCTATCTTCTCTTCAATATTGTCATGAAAATGATAAAAAATGGGAGACCAAAAGATCAATATTGTATAATATGCCGACGATGCAGCGGCGATAGCGGAATCGGAAGAAGACTTACAACGACTACTACATGCGTTCAATCAAACTTCAAAAACTTTCAATATGATAATCTCCGCAACCAAAACCAAATGTACGACAACATCGAAAGATGCATGCTAAAGCTGGATGGTACGGTAATTGAGCAGGTCATGAAATTCCAATATTTGGAAATCGAATTGTCAGGTTTTGGAAACGTAGAACAGGAAGTAAGGAAACAAATTTTGAAAGCGTCAAGAGTGGCTGAATGCCTTAATACCACAATATGGTACAATAAACATATAAACATCGAACTAAATCGAGAATTTATAAAACTGCTATTAGGCCGATAATGCCATATACTGTTGAAACAAGACCTGATACCACGACTACCAAGCGAATGATGGAGACAGCAAAAATGAGTGTTCTTAGGAAGGTTGTAGGTAAAACTTTATGGGACAGAGAAAGGGGCGAGAACATTTGCAGGAAATGTGGAACACCAGATATAAATAATTGGATACTTGAGAGGAAGCGAGTCGGATGCCCATATTACCCGCATGGACAACTCTCGAATTGTAAAAATAGCAAGGGATAAATCTCCGTTAGGTGGCCGAAGCCCAGGAAGACCTCGTAAAAGATGGAGTGATAACTTAAGAATGCCGAGGGAAGGTTTTGAAGATTGAACAGGCAGCAACTGCCTATCAAGAAGGAAGAAGAGGAAGGATTATCGACCTGATTTTAGTTGATTTAAAAAACGCGTGCCTTCTTATAGAATACATTTTACTCGAAAATTGTTGCGATTTCGGAAAAATTTCAAGAGACAAAAAGAGTTTTAGACTGAGAGATGCTTTCAATAAATATTTTTGAAAATGCCAGTGGCGCACACACCCTCGATATTTACGCAACTGTTGGACACATCTCCAAATTGGAGCTAGATCCCTTGAAAACTATAGGAGTCACCAACCGACATGTAAAAAAAATCTGAACTTCAACATCGAATATCTTAAGAACGGAGGCCTTTTGGAGAAATTTTCATAGGCATTTTTTTCATGTTATTTCAAGCGGAATCTCCTTTAGAGATTAATGACGGTATACCTGAAACACCGGGTATATGCTAACAGATACTGGATATTCGATAAGTAACGATCAAACCTGGTTTCCCCGCAATAAAAGCTAGTTAAATCAATCAATAATTCTATTCTATAATAATCTACCTCAGCGGAATTTATTCACAATGTTGATGAGTTTTGGCTCGTAGATATTCTTGCCAAAAACTCACGACAAACTCAGGATACATGAACGAAAGGTTTGTTTTGTTAATTTTCTTCTTTTTGTCGTGTTCTACAAATAAAGTTCTTTTGTTATTTTTGATTTTTGACTGTATTAGGTTTTCTACTACCACTCTGTAGCTATACTTCAACTTGAAACATTTGTTTCCAAGGAATATAACAATTTGACTACATTTCTAATTCCAATCTGAAATCGTAATTAACATTTGACCACCTTTCAAAATGTTATAGATATGTTCATTTGAATACAATATCAATATTTTAAGTTTTCGATGAAAACTTAACGTTGTACATCACTAACGTCTTGAAAGAAATAATTAAGTGAGTCGAGGAACTTCATTGCACATAATTTCTCCATCCATAGAAAGTTGAAATCGATGAAAAATGGGAACTCGGTCCTTTCGTTTACAGCGAACTGTACGCAAATCATTGTAGATCAAATTGGTGCAATTTAAAACATGAAGGGTACAGACACGACCACCTGACACTCGAGAGGCCCTTAATTGCGCGAGCGAGAGCTTCCATCCATTCAGAGAATCCCGGATTTATCTACTGCAATTTGCGAGGAGAGCTTCGCTCAAATTGAATTGTCAATTCCCGCCAAACTCGAATGGAAATCAATGTTCTGGGTAATCATCTCGCGTTCATATCGGTCGATTGTTGATTTCTTCGTATGGGAACACCGCGAAAATAAATTCGCAGTTAAACCCTCAATAAAATAGACTCAGATCCGAGATACACGATGTTTATTATGGGTAATTAGATTATGATCGCGACCACTTAATTGCGCATTTTCAACTCTCTGATTTTATTTGCTTTCAATTGCAATATATAGGGTGCGCCAAAGAATAACGGACAATTTTTTTTCCGTTATAACTTTTGCAATTTCAGAGCTAGATGATTCGTTCTTCTTTGGAAAGCCAAAGGACTAAGGTTTTCAGAAATTGTATCGAAATTTCACTTCCGGTGAAATCCAATATGGCTGACTCATTCCAAAATGAGCAATATTTCAAGATCGCTGGAACGATTTACAAAATTTTAAATAATTGTTTTACAATAATGCTTATATCTATAATTTTGGCGTGTGTCAGAAAAAGCACAAGTGTGAGCTCAGGAAATGTAACACGGGAACCATATATATATATATATATATATATATATATATATATATATATATATATATATATGGACAGAAGCTCGGTATATATATATATATATATATATATATATATATATATATATATGGAGGTGGATTCGAATTCATTTCACTTCAGCTATACTTTTTCATTTTGAAGCAAAAATCTTCAAAATATCGATTGTATTAGAAAGGTCTTCTTGATATTTGACCGTTATGGATAAATCTGGTTTACCTGTCTTCCTGTAACAACTTTAACCACTGGATACCTATAATACTTTACGATTAAACATCATATTTTATTTTGTTATGAATCAAGAATTTATTCGAAATGTAAAGAAGATAAAGAAATACCCTGCTCAAAATTGTCTAAGGAACAGTAAAATACTGAGCGTAGGTCATACAATTCGCATTAGCTACTTCGAATTTTAACATGATATAATTAATACATCTTTCTAGTCACTGAAAAAAATTCGAAATAGAATACAAAACGAATATTGATTCCGTGAAATTAAGATAATTCTTTTGAGAGGATTCACAAAAATTTGAATAATTGTATTTACAATAAGTGCTTATATCTATAATTTAGGTGTGTGTCAGAAAAAACACAAGTGTGAGCTCAGGAAATGTAACAGGGGAACCATACTTTCTTTCGTATGATTCAATAAACGAGCGAAAAAACCTGAGGAAAAAACTTGTTTCCCTGTCGCTATTGCACTAGCAATAGCTTGTCTGTTTATGATGTGTTAGTGTCGTGTGTACATAAAAAGTACCAAAGATTTTTCTACTTAGCCGCTTCATTCTTTCTTGCATTCCATGTTTGGGACAGGAATCTGTAACAATGGAAAAAGAAAACCAGCAGAAAAATATTTCAACAATCAAACTGGTTATATGTCCAAACAAATCTAAGAAAATATTTTACATAGCAAGTAAAGGGACTAAGAAGGTAATAAAAAAATACATAACCTGCGATATTTCCTCAAATTCCATCTCTGTTTGACCGAGAGAGCCCCGATGGCCAGGTTCAGTCTTCCAAGTGATGCCGATTATGATCTATAGATGTTTTAGAATCGTTATGGACCCAATAATCTGGATTGACATCGCCCATAAATTATTTCTTCGTGGAATTCGTTCATTATAAAGAAAAAAATTTGACAGTCGTACGAAAAATATGACATTTGTCATAAAAAATTCGAATGGGAGTCAGTCGATAATTCAGTCTTTTCTGACCAATTTGACATATTGATATTAAAAATAGTCCAAGAATTAGTAAAAAAGTAGTGTGAAGAATTTTTTTCATTCTGTTTCTCAGCTGAAATCGAAATATTTTTTTCACCTCATGGCGTTGGCACTCTGAAGTTGTTATGTTTTTCATGGATGTTCTGAAACTCTGAATTTGTTATGTTTTTCATGGATGTTCTAAGAAGACAAAGAACCA
The DNA here is from genome assembly GCA_013387265.2 of Cryptolaemus montrouzieri. Classification (NCBI taxonomy): domain Eukaryota; kingdom Metazoa; phylum Arthropoda; class Insecta; order Coleoptera; family Coccinellidae; genus Cryptolaemus; species Cryptolaemus montrouzieri. The sequence goes on from JABFTP020000103.1 coordinate 38,970,613, forward strand.
TTTTTCACTAATACCAACCTAAAATTTGATTTCCGTTCGAATTCAACATGGCCGACTTCCTCAAATACTAACAATTTTCCCCGCGCATTAGAAAATTTTTCGCGGTTGTAATGAATCAACTGCGTAATTCAATCACTAGATTGAACCTTTCCCATCATTTTGAGGGGTAGAACTCATATATTTATTCAGGGTTGTGCCAATTTTGTCAATGTTTCTCTTCTTCACCATCATATGCACCTCCCGTTGTGAAACCTCTGAACATAGACTGCATGCATTAACTCTATGATAAGCAAAAAGTAATGAAATGTCATCGAGTTTTAGACGACATCTGCTTTGAACTCGAATTTTATCTTGGTGTTGCTTGTTTCTGACGTTTGAAATTGTTAACAATGGTTTTAACAAATGAGGATGAGCGTTTCATTGAATGCTTATTTGTGCGTGGCTTTACTGCTAGGCAAATATTATGCTATTCTAGACCCTAACTACGAAAGAAGTACAATCTATGATCTTGAGGAAAAATTTCGGATAACAGGGTCATTAGGAAGAAGATCAGGATGAACGTTTCCCAAATATTATTCTTGTACAAGAAGAAGAAAAGAAATAAATTTCGATTCATTTTGTTCGTAAGCAATCGTTAATTAAGGCTGAAGTCAATATTTCTCCAAAAAATGGATGTTCATAAAAGAAATTCTTGCCTTGAGGACATTTTCAGGAAATTTGTTTTGATATTAGTTGAAACTTTGTTGACCGTTAAATATCCTCTATTCCTCGGCCTTGATGATAATAACCCGGTGGAAGTGTGGTAAGGGCAAAGATTTTATTTTATATACCAGGGTACTTAGTGAAATTATCTCTTAGAAGTATATGGAGAATGGATTGAGATATATTTTTGTTTTGGAAAATATTTTGTCGTTTCCATTTGAACTGAAAGGTATTTATTTTTTCAATATAATTTTTTTAATGTTAAATGAAAGAAAATTTGGTTCACTCTTATTTACTATATTTGTAACGGCTTTTGGCGACATTGCGCCTTCATTAGACAAATACAAAATGAAAACTTAACTACGGTACAACAATTCAAAAATGATATACACAATCGGATTGGAAGTGCGTGAAACTACCATAGGCAAATTCACAGAACTATTATCTAAATCAGTCAGCCGGAAACAAATTAAGTAATGTAGAATTATTTTCAAAATCTACTTGTTCATTCAATTGGAAAGTTTATATCTATTGATTTCAAGGTATTCCCAAAATGAATATAAAGCTCTTTCATTAGATGAATGAAAGATTTTCAAAATCTTGGTTGAAATTATGATTTAATGGTTCACGTAATTAGAACATTCTTTCATGATGAAAGTTACTTAACCTAAAACGAAGACGCCAATTCTATGGTTTATTTTCAGGAAGCCTTGACTTCAGATAACTTCATTTAAAATAGTCTGATGACGTAATACCCGGTAATCTAGGCGGTCATTAATTAGTTCTCCTCATCCGAGGAAAGTTATTATCCAGGCATAGGCGCATATTCAAGGCAAGTGCGTAGGAGCTCCATCTTGTTGAAACCAAATTATCTCGTCCTTCTCAGGTGGGTATGGATAGATTTATCTCATTGGGAAACGAAGTGACTAAAGATAGAATTTAATCTTCCAGTAGTGAGAAGAATTTTTTTTCCAAAGGAGTTCGGCTTTGACGTCTATCATTAGCCATTGAAACAATTAAGAAATCGAAAAAGAAAATATGAAAAAATAATTATCTTGACTCAGGTGATAAACAAGGACACAAATACGCCAAGGTACTCTTCAAGGCGATTTATGTCTACACACACAAACAGAAATGAGTAACGGAAGGTATAGGTAAACAGAAAACATAGCGATAGATACAAAGGAGTACACAACGTTGATGATCAGAATGGAATCTGAATATTCTTAATGTGCTCAAAGAGAGCCCTATAAACATCAGTATTTTTCATCGACAAGATAAAACCCAAACTAAATTGTAGAAATTTTTTAACTATTTGTGAAATACTATTAAGAAAGTTTTCGTTTTTAAGCCTAAAATCACTGCGTTGAAGGATAATATGCTCATGAGTCCAAATTTCACCACACGTACATAATTCATCATCTCGTAGTCCTCCTATTGATCAGTAAAGAGGACACAAGGCTTGACCACTTCTCAATCGACATAGAATTGTAATGAACTCCCTATTCTGATCGGTATCAACGAATCATGGTCGAAGCAGAGGATCACTTTCAATTGTTTTATTAAAATTTCCTTTTTTTTCTGATTTGTACGACTCATTCCATTCTGAACGTATTTTTTTCAATACCAGGAAATAAATCTGAGAAGACAATATTGATTTTTTCGAGGGGTAAAGAAATAGCCGCTTCCTTAGCAATACGGTCTACTTTATTTCCAAAAATACCGACATATGCCTTGACCCTCAAGAAATCAACACTGATTCCTTGATTCCTCAGAGGAAAATAATGTGAAAGGATTTTTTTATGTATGTGGTTTAGATGAAAATCAAGTTTGATGTTTTTGAGGGAGGATAAAGCGCTCTTACTGTCTGTTGCGCTGGAAACATTTTTACTAATATATCCTAGTGCTCGAGCAATTGCAAATGACTCAGTGGTATAAACAGAAAAATTGTTATTTAAAGACATTCTAATTTTGAGATTATGACTACGATCGAAAATTCCTATGTCAACAGATTCATTCGATTTAGAAGCATCAGTGAAGACTCTACAATATCCAGAATAGTGTTGATCTATAATGTTATGGAAGTCTGCAGTTTCAGTACCCACATCGTATTCTGGAATTCGAATACTTTGATTGAAAAAGAATTTCTAAACTGAGTGAATGATATGGTAGACCATTACTGATTTAGAAATCTTTTTTTAGTACCAGCACGCTGTAGCAGTGGATTAGAAACGGATCTTTTCTGACAATCAATTATTTGTGTGTCAAAGTGGCGATGAAAATACTATGAACTTGTATTAAAACAGATAAGATGGATATTTTTGTCAAAATGAATTTTTGAGTTAATTTTTTCTTCTCAATCTTAATGGGTATTCACCGGCTTCAGATACTAGACATTGTCGGAGATTATACATAATTTTGATATGCTAATTTTTTATTTGCTATTACCTTCGAACATTTCAGATTCCACCATAATTTATTGAACTTGGCTGGCTTCTGCCTTTTATAGATAGGAATGCTTTCGTTACTAGATTTTATAAGATTTTTCATATGTATCATAAGATTTGGCCAATTTGAATGGATTTATTAGTAAGATCAGACATGTGATGGGCGAATAGTCCCCAGTCAGCTTGCTTTGTATTGAATTTGCGTGAACGTTGGCAAGTGGAAAATTTGAGAAGATTGAAGTCAATATCCAATCGGACAACAAAGTTGTCAACCTGCGTTACAAGAGATCCAAATGCGAGAGTTAAGTCAACAGCTGATATTAAGTAGGGGTTTCCTTAATCCCGTGAGGGTTTTCTTCAGAAAAAGACTTTGACGATTGGGAATTAAATGTAAAGGTTGATTCATCCGTCAGAAGTATTAATTTGTAGCCTATGTGGTTTTGATCAATGGAATTCATCATCATTGCAGAATTTATCTATCTGATCTGAATGATTGTCGCGTGACTCCTGTAAGGATACATTGGTGCTTTGTGAAAAATTCTAATTACCGTTTTTATGGTAGGGCAGGAGTTATTGGATTTTCCAGAAAGGTGTAGCATAGAATAGAATAGAATAGTATATTTACTAAACACAATTAATGTATATATATATATATATATATATATATATATATATATATATATATATATATATATATATGATGGGATAAATATTTTCCGAAGTCTCCATATGTAAACTTGAGACAAGAAGAATTATTCAAAATCCGCAGATCAATGAATAAGCCTTCCTGACAAGAGCTAGTTCCCAAATCTGCCCGCCATGCATGCAGCCCCCAAGAGCCACAATAGTGCAACTAAGCAGGATGCCGTTTCGCCTTTATTGGGAGCTCATCAGTGTCACATATCGCTTCCCAGTATCCTATCAAGCTACATCGGGGTACCCTATCGATTCCAGAAAGGACGCACCTAGTACATACGTATGAGAGTCGCCCTCTATGGACCGACACGGCGAACCCGCTACCGGACTTCGAGAAAGATACGAACAATAACAAACAGATGTGGAAACGTTAAAAATTCCAAACATTTGGGAGACATCTTTCGTCGTTCATGCTCATCAGTGTCGCAGTATCGCGGAAGATATTTGTCCCATCAAATATGTACCAACAGGAGGTTTTTTTCTCGGAACCAGAGGCTAAGAGCACTATTCCAGCGGGATTATTTCGCTCGTTTTCTACAGTTGATGTGATTCACGAAACGGCGAAAGATGTCTCCTAAATGTTTGGAATTTTTAACGTTTCCACATCTGTTTGTTATTGTTCGTATCTTTCCTGAAGTCCGGTAGCGGGTTCGCCGTGTCAGTCCATTTGGCGACTCTCATACGTATGTACCAGGTGCTTCCTTTCTGGAATCGATAGGTACCTCGATGTAGCTAGCTATACATATATATATATATATATATATATATATATATATATATATATATATATATATATATATATATATATATATATATATATATATATATATAAAATAAGAAAGAACAAGGAAGTGATGATGTTTCAGGAGACTCACACTGCGACGGAAGAACATCTCCGCGAAAGAGGAAATATCGCAGGTTAAGTACTTACAATCCTTACAATAACTTTTTTCTAGATAAATGCCTCCCATGCCCTAATTCCCAGTAGTGTACCCCAAGTTTGCTCCTAGTACTTTGGCTAACTGGAGGTAAATCTAGATGCAATTCTCATGCGTCTCTCAACTTTATGCGATTCGGTTGGATGTATTACATATAAAAGAAATTTAACACTCTTTCCGCACAATAAATGCAGGCATGATCAAAATAGATAATACTATTTTATCAAATTATTCACCTGTAACAAAGAAAGTTTTCACATATCGAAAGAGTAATGATAAGTAAACTTCTTCAAATTTATGTTTTTGCCTTTGACCGTAACTTGTTTATTTTTGACTCTGAAGCTTCTGAGAAATCTCATGACGATTAGTGTTCAAATTTTTGTTTATTTTGAAACTTCACCTCCTTAGGAATTATAACATAAACGATAAAGAAATTTAGCTAATTAATGACTAAAACTTTTTACTGAATAATTATTATTATTCGATGACATTTGTCATATTTTTGAAACGACTGTCAAAATTTTCTCTCAAATATTTTCTTTAAATTAAACAAGAACAACGAAGAAATAATGTATGGAGATGTCAACCCAAATTCCTATCCAATATTTTTCAATGAAATTTTTTGAAATTGATTAAAATTTTACTTCAAGTTGAATGGCACTGACAGTTTATCTGAAACGCTTCCGGTTTCCCCGGAAATGAGCCAAAGTTTCAATTTTTAAATAGCTCACCCTGTATATTTTTTGGGAAATCGAATTAAACTCTCTTTGTCTATACATTCAGTATATTTAAAGATGTATTTGCCGAATTTTTAAATCATTCGATCATTCGAGCGAAATTTAAGCTTCTTAAGATTTCTCCAAACACTCTGATGACTTATCCCAAATTATTGGGTTCATAATGATTCTAGAACATCAATAGATCATCGGCATCACTTAGAAGACCGAACCTGGCCATCGGGGCTCTCTCGGTCAAACAGAATGGAAATTGTTTTTGTGGAGTTATAATATTGAGGGGATTTCGCGATTATATTCAAAAATTGACAAGCAAGAACAAGGAAGTGATTATGTTTCAGAGACTCACACAGCGACGGAAGGACATCTCCGCCTTGTTTGCTATGTAAAATCTTTTCTTAAATTCAAGTGTGTTTAGACATATAAGAGTCAGGTATGATTATTGAAATATTTTCCTGCTGGTTTTCTTTTTCCATTGTTACAGATTCATGTCCCAAACCCCTTTCCTTTCACCATTGTCCTCGTCTGGAAATCATGGAGTACAAGATGAGAATTGAAGCTGCTAAGCAGAAAAACCTTTGGTACTCTTTATGTACACGACACTTACACAGCATAAACAGACAAGCTATTGCTAGTGCAATAGCGACAAGGAAACGAGTTTTTTACTCAGTTTTTTTCACTCGTTTATTGAATCATACGCAAGTTTTTGTGACACACACCAAAATTATAGATATAAGCATTTATTGTAAATTCAATTATTCGAATTTTTGTAAATCCTCTCTTTTTCAAAAGAATATACAGGGTGCTTCAACGAAAACTAAACAGAGGCTATATCTAGCAAGATATTCATTTCTGATCAAAACGCAAAAACAAGTCAATTTTTGTTTCAAGGGGGACATCTTTTGGGGTACGAAACTTGCCTGAAATATCAACCCCCAAGCGGGGGTTGCAATCCTTAAACATTTTGAATGAGGAAGATGGGTCGAGTGATGACTCAAAAGAAAGGTGGTATCTTTGTCTACATTGCCTTGAACGAGTTTCCATTTTCAATTGAAAACTGTAAAAGATACAGGGTGAGCAACTGAAAGATAGGGAAGACTATTTCCCTGAGAATATTCTAGTTTCAGTGAAGTAAAATGGAACAGATCCATGCTGATCAATGGCAGTCATCATCAAGTAGCATCCTCATCTCGAATTTCAACCCCTAGAGCAGTGGTGACCACCCTTGAAAATTTGGAAGAGGGTAGATGGGTCGGGTGATAACTCGAAAGAAAGGTATTATCTTTCTCTGCATTCCCGTGAAAGAATTTTCATTTTTGATTAAAAACTGTAGAAGATACAGAGTGAGCCACTGAAAAATAGACGAGACTATCGCCCCAAAACTATTGGAGTATTAGTGCGAAAAACTGAAATAGATTCATTTAAGATCAAGAACTGTCATCTTCCGAAATCACCCTCATCTCGAATTTCAACCCCTAGAGAAGGGGTAATATTTCGATCCAGTGATACCTTTCAAGTAGAGGATTTCGATTGCCTTCATGACTGCTCGCAATAATTCTATTCTCATGAAGTTCCATAGGAGTTAGAGTAGCTCACTCTGTATCTTTTACAGTTTTCAATCAAAAATGAAAATTCGTTCACGGGGATGCAGACAACGATAATATCTTTCTTTCGAGGTATTACTCGACCCATCTTCCCTATTCAAAATGTTCAAGGATTGCAACCCCCGCTAGGGGGTTGATATTTCAGGCAAGTTTTGTACCCCAAAAGATGTCCCCCTTGACACAAAAATTGACCTGATTTTGCGATTTGATTAAAAATGAATATCTTGGTAGATATAGCCTCTGTTTAGTTTTCGTTGAAGCACCCTGTATATTATTTCCTACAAATTAGCGCTGAATTATGCTATATATTCAAACAGAATGAAATCAACATAATAGGTACTAATAACAAAAAATCTATGTTCACTCGTGGTCAATAACGAAGCTAGAATTGATATAGGTCAAAAAACGGTAGATAGGTTGAACAGGTCGATCTATCCATTGTATAATCGATACTCATTTTTCAGAATTCACAAAAACATTCCGAATTTGACATTCAGGAAAAAAAAGCAAAGAGATTCCTCTTAGTTTTTGTAAGACTAAATTCTGAACAATTTACAGGTTTGAGCAGTTTCAATAAATAATAATGGAAACGTATTAATAATTTCATTCTATTCGATAGCTTATTCTATACATTCGAGTTGGGTGGAAAACTTGAAGGAAACCAAAGATGCATTTTTCTCCATTTTTGTAGGGGGCATGAACTTAGTGAACATTTGTTTAGTTTAATTTTGGTCCAGAGTTTTTTGTTCTTCAATTTGAACACGAGTAGTTTATTGTTCCCTATAGGATGACTTGTTATGAAAAAACACAATATGTCTGAAGATAATGTACTATTATTACATATATATCTATAATTTCCGAAAAGCGATGAGACCATATCCGTTTGTGTTCATCGTTAAGTATTATTATGGGAATATTATAACAGCTCGATTTTGCGGAAGGATATCATTTATCAATGTCGACGTTGATTGCTTATTTTTCGAAGAAATGAATTTGCACTCACAATTATGCACATAGTAATCACGCTCGAGACGACCAGAAAAATCCATTAGGCACCTTTGTTGACTTCCATTCATCACTTCTACACATAATTTACTTTTTATTGTGTTTGGTCTGTCATTTTAGAATTAGGTACATATTTCAAATGATTTTCACGTACTTTCGTATTTTCAAACAAGGTATTTTGATTTTTTACAGAGCTTGGAAAAAACTGAGGTTTCATTTTTTATTTCATCAATAGGAAGAAAAGAGTATCTGGTGACTAGGTGATGATATTTTTATATTATTTCCTTATGAAATGGAATTGAATAACTATCAACAAGGTGAGATTGCTCCTAATTGTCTACTGGGGAAATGTCCACAGCAGAGTTCTTATTTTTGTGTTGCTTTATCAGCTACGTAAGACCGGTGATACAGTGCGTTCTGATAAAAATGAATCGCCCTGAATAACTCGGCTTCCCTATCAAAGCCTACTCCTAGTACCTTCATTCACTTTCTAAAATAACACGTGACAAGTTGAAATCGGGAATTGTTTGGAAAAATTTGTATCAATATGTTCTATCTTCGTTCGAAGGAAAGTCTGATCACAATCGATTCTGTTGGTACAGAAAAGTTTTTCCTCTCATTTGTACCTTTGATCATCATCCCCCTACCTACCAGCTATCGCCTCGAATATTTCCATATGTATATACCGGGTGTAACTGGAAAGAGGCTCGCCCCTAAAACTTTTTTCGTATCCAATATTTTTCAATGAAATTTTTTGAAATTGATTAAAATTTTACTTCAAGTTGAATGGCACTGACAGTTTATCTGAAACGCTTCCGGTTTCCCCGGAAATGAGCCAAAGTTTCAATTTTTAAATAGCTCACCCTGTATATTTTTTGGGAAAATGAATTAAACTCTCTTTGTCTATACATTCAGTATATTTAAAGATGTATTTGCCGAATTTTAAATCATTCGATCATTCGAGCGAAATTTAAGCTTCTTAAGATTTCTCCAAACACTCTGATGACTTATCCCTATTTCTTATGCGATTTCTCTGGTAGATGCCGTACAATTCAAATTAATGTACGCTAATACATCAATTTCAGAATTTTCGCTTACTATGAAATTTTGATTATCTGCAACAACCGGTTGCGTACGAAACTTCACTTCCAGTTTTGGGAAATAGTGCCTTGAAGGATGTTGCCGTTTTGGATAGCGTTCAGCGTATAAAATTGCTGATGCTGTAGAGTTTTTTCGGCATTCGTCATAAATGAGTAGCATATCTACTTTTTCATTCTGTGTGTACAGCATTTCGTCTGTTTTTCTGCCGTGAAAATTCAAAAACTCTGAACAATTTATACCAACTCACCGATTCAGATGCAACACAATCTTATCTTATGACATTTAAAATTGAATACAAAAAATTCTATGATCTGTGATAGGATTTCAATGCATTTCCAAAGCACTTCAGATAATGAGTTGAAAAACGAGTATCATACTATGTCCAGGAGTACGAATGGAAATTTTCAACGAAAAATGATCAATTTGGTATCAAAATATTCGTAAAAATATTCTGCGTATTATAGTGCTAATGAGCCTCTATTATACCTTGGGAAATAAGATTTTTTTTAAGAAACAATGTTTGGAATGTAACGAAGCCAATAACAGAAGGAATTCTACAGTTTCAGTGATGAATCCAAATGTACTCGATTTCGGTCGATAAATCACGCAGCTTTTTTGTCGTCATAGCCACCTTGACTTGAAAACAAAATTATCAAAAAAAAATTAAAAATTCGGCAAATTCGTCTTAAAATATGCTGAATGTATAGACAAAGAGAGTTTGATTCGATTTCTTAAAAAATATACAGGGTAAGCCATTTGGAAATCGAAACTTTGGCTAATTTCTTAGAAACTGGAAACGTTTCAGATAAACTGTCAGTGCCATTTATATTGAAATAAATTTTTAATTAAGTTCAGAAAATTTCATTGAAAAATATTGGACAGGAAAAAAGTTATAGGGGCGAGCCTGTTTCCAGTTACACCGGTATATATATATATATATATATATATATATATATATATATATATATATATATAGGGGTTTTACCCCGACGAGTTGCCCATATATCTGTTCATGCAATCAAACTGATTTCATGAAAAATATAAATCCACCACCGGTAATTAATACCATTGCCAGGCAATGATTATAATCAAAACATATCCTGGAGTAATTATATATTAGGATAACGTTAAATGTTATGAGAATATATCAATCTACCAGAATATATACATACTATAGCATCATCAGACAATGATATCAATGTACCAACGAGTAGTGTCAGAGGCTTTCTCCCGGAAAAATCCAGTGTACGGACCTTAGTCAAGTAACACTGAATGTTACTCATTAATAGTTTCCTTTGTGTGAAGTGGTGAACGATCGAATAGAATACTGCTCTGAATATAAATATGACAAAATTGTCAGTTAATTATATTACATTTATATAAACAAATAAATAAAATATGAAATGAGATTCTGAGCAGTATAAACTAAAGAAAACCTATGACTCTACCTCATTATTATTTTCGGAAAGAAACCTACGAAGAATATTACAAGATTTGATGACTGTTATCTTTTGTAACTGTTCAAACAAATTTTTCTTCAGACCCAAAATCTCAATACTTTTGTGAAGATTTCTAGGAATAACGCCTGTTGTAGAAATAATAATCGGTAGAATAAATATTTTCTTCATTTTCCACATTTTTTAATCTCGTCGCCAAGCATCATATATTTAGAAATTTTTCATTGTATTTATTTTGTATATTATGTGTGTCGGGTATAGCAATATCAATTATATATGTATGTTATTTGATTCTGTTTATCATTAAGAACGATATCTGGTCTATTGTGTTTTACAGCTCTGTTGCACAGAATTGTTTTATCAAAATAAAGTTTATATTTGTCATTTTCACAAATAATCTCAGGTTCATATTTTTGAAATTTTTTCTTTTGGGAATTAGGTCATGTTTAATTCCTAGATTGAAGTGAATAATATTAGCGACGGCATTATGTCTTTCTGAATAATCTGTTGAAGCAAGGACTGAGCAAGATGATAATATATGAAAAACTGTTTCTGAAGAACAGAAACATCTACGGCAAGAATCATCTATATTTTGTTTGATGATATGTTTTCTATAATTCCTTGTGAAAACAACCTGATCCTGGATCGCAATTGCCAAGCCTTCTGTTTCAGCAAACAATTCTCCAGATACTAACCATTTATTCGATGCAATTTCATCAATATAATCATTTTCAATTCTTTAGGTGCTTTCCGTGTAATTCCTTCTGCATCCAACTTTCTCTTTTAGAATTATCATCAAATATATCAAAATCTACCTTTTGCATTGTCAAGTTCAGAGGTGTAAGATTATAATCTGAAGCAACAACAATATCATGTAATTTAGACGTTCTCTGTTTATCATGAAAATGGGAACGTAGATGAAAAATCTGTTTACTATGAAGATTATTCAAATCAATTAATCCACGACCTCCAAGATGTCTAGGTAGTGTAACTCTCTGAACAGCTGACTTTGGGTGGTGCTTATGATATTTACAGAGCATTTTCCTCGTTAGACATTGTAATTCATTTAGATCAGTTTTAGACCATTTAATAATTCCAAAAGAAGATGTAAGAATAGGAACAGCATAGGAGTTGATAGCTCTGAAAAGGTTTTACTAGTTAAATAACTCTTGATGATAATTCTTAGTCTTTTGTAATATGAACTTCTAATAATTTCTTTAGTGCTGCTATGGTTAATTGTCTTCTCTTGACAAAATCCAAGATATTTATATGTATCTCCTTGATGCATTGGCTCGATTTCGATATTGGAAATCTTTATATAATCAGAGGTGATCTTTCCTTTTCAATAGAAAGATTTTTACATTTTGGAAGCCCGAATTTCATATGAATATCATTGGAATAGTTGAAAGTAATCTCAAGTAGACTTTTAAATGAGATCTGGTTCGGCATATATATATATATATATATATATATATATATATATATATATATATATATATATATATATATATATATATATATATATATATATATATATATATATATATATTCATTTGATTTAAAAATTTGAATATTTACAATAAGTGCTTATATCTATAATTTCGGTGTGTGTCAGAGAAAACACAAAAAACCTGAGGAAAAACTCGTTTCCTGTCGCTGCTATTGCACTAGCAATAGCTTGTCTGTTTATGATGTGTTAGTGTTTGGGACAGGAATCTGTAACAATGGAGAAAGAAAAACCAGCAGAAAAATATTTCAACAATCAAACTTCTTATATATCTAAACAAATCTAAGAAAAGATTTTACATAGCAAGCAAGGTCATGAAAGGGACTAAGGAGATAATAAAAAAATACATAACCTGCGATATTTCCTCAAATTCCATCTCTGTTTGACCGAGAGAGCCCTGATGGCCAGATTCAGTCTTCCAAGTGATGCCGATTAGGATCTATAGATGTTTTAAAATCTTTATGGACCCAATAATCTGGATTGACATCGTCCATATATTATTTCTTCGTGGAACTTGTTTAATATAAAGAAAAATTTGCGAAAAATTTTGACAGTCGTTCGAAAAATATGACAAATGTCATATCAGAATAGGGTTGTAATACCTTATTGAAAGGTTGTTCAATTTACTGCATTTTGTTTTAAAATCATGGACGATAGACAAACTCTTTACATTCTATGTACAGATCTATCAGGCCAATTTTGTTTCGAATAGTTGATAATTCTGGATCTGGAATGGGAAACATGTAGCACGAGATATCATTCTCTTAATAAAAAACTAGATTTCTACTCCTGGCAGCTTCTAACCCAAATTTTGAATACGTTAATAAGGTAGTGTGATGCCTTTATGCAATATTGATTCTACTCCCTATAGGACCACTTAATTGTTTACGTCGTAAAATGTGACGAATTGAAATCGAAAATTGTTTGGAAAAATTCCAGTTTTTCATGAATTCGATCGATTTCCGTTTGAGGAAAATATTTAATGAAAATCGGTTTGATTGAGAAGAAAAATTTTTGTTAATTATTTAATCGCTTGCGTATTCACCCTCTACCTCTAGCAGCTAACCCCACGAAAGTTTAAATAATCAGAAATATTATCTGATCCTCAATATTAGTTTGCTTTTTAAATTTCTATTAATACAAAAGTAACACGCTTGGACTCCTATGATTCTGATGAAGATCTATTATGAAATGAAGCTTATCGTTGAGTTTTCAGTTTTTTAATCGTGATAAATTCCTATCGTAAATGTTTGAAGTGACTCCGAATTACTTCCATCCTTGTATCAATAATTGAGATTCGAATGATGCCTAACATTTGGAAAATTTGTGGTGTTACCTGCTGATGTTTGAATAATCCTTTCTCGTAGTTCTTCTAACGATTCGGAAGAAATCACAATCACAAGAAGAAATCGAGAGTCGGGAGATCGCGCGATTTAGCCGGCCTTTCTTTAGAACAGGAGTGCTTAAACTTGAACTGCTGGCGATCTACCTTAATATTTTTAGTCTACTTACGATCGACTTTGAGACGCTGCAAGTATGTGCGATGCAGGGTTGTCGTACATACACGATACACCATACCTACCTGCCTACCTAGGTAGGGTGTACCGTAGCATATATAGATATTAGCTCTCCGCACAATATACATTATTTTAGTCAAGGTTTGGGTTAGGTTTAGTTAGGTTCTTCTCTATAATATCAATGAAAAAACTCATAGTTATTCAAAATTGTTTGTTTATTGGTTGTTACAAAACAAAAGAGTTACATATGGTGTTGAACTTAAATACGGAGTACCTTTGGATGTTGAAGCGTGGCACTGCATGTCCTCAGCAGTTAAAGGGCGATTAGCTTAAGATTCGGATATTTATCTTCAGATATAAAACACCAGAAATTTGTATCAGATGCTGTAGCTTTGAGATGTGAACAGCTCAAAAAAGTCTAGGGTACACTTCTGAATATCGATATATCGTATCCAGAACGATCAATATGGATGATTTTTCTAAAGAAATGAACACCTGTATCAATTTCTCACCAAATTATGTAGAGTGCCGCAACAGATTTCAGTTTTTTTTATGAAAAACTAAAAATGCAGCAGATGCGACGCTGCTTTATAATCATTTCATGTATTCAGTGCTTGAAATCAGTAAGTTGGCACTTTGTTTCTGTTGTAAGCACAAATTAAAGATTCAAGTTTTGTGATTAGACCATGGAAAGACGACATTTGACTAGAGAAGAGATGTTACGAGCCGTTGGCATGCTCCAAGCTGGGAGCTCACAATGGGAAGTATCCAGAGTTCAGGGAAGTAGCCAAAGTGTCATAAACCGTTTATGGTCGCGTTTCAATGAAACAGGTAGCGTAGAAGAACGCCATATAGGTCGTTTCAAGATTACTACAGTCGCCTAAGACCGATTTTTGGTTTTACAAGCCAGAAGAGATCCTACTACCACAGCATCTCAATTAGCTCAAGAGCTATCACGAGTTCATAATGTACAAATTTCCGACCAAACTGCGAGAAATCAACTGCACGAAGGTCAACTCCGCTCCAGACGTCCTTTAAGAGTTCCACAACTAACCCATGGAAATCGCATTGCTCGTTTAGCTTGGTGCCAAGAACACGTAAACTGGGATCAAGAGAGGCGGGCCACAGTTCTCTTCAGTGATGAATCTAGATTTAGTTATTATCCTTATTCGGGAAGAATTCGAATATGGAGGGAACCTGGAAAGCAAAACCGTCTCCAGCATGCTCGAGAAGTTGTTAGACAGGGAGGCGGATCAGTGATGTTTTGGGGAGGTATACGCCTTGGTGGAAGAACTGACCTCGTTTTCATATAGAACAACCTCACGGGAAATCCTTACACAAATGAGATAGTTTTACTTGTAGTGGTACCGTATCTCCAAACAATGGCCCTCCTCACCGTGCAAGAATTGTCTTTAACGTTCTTGAAGAGAATGATATCGATCTTCTACCGTGGCCATCCTGCTCCCCAGATCTGAATCCCATCGAGCATGTGTGGGACACCCTAACTAGAAATCTCCTGCGTCAAAACGTCTTCCATCATGAACAGGAGCTTCAATTAGCAGTTCAAGGGGCTTGGAATGACTTAGGCCAAAATGTAATAGACAATTTAATATTGAGCATGCCGCGACGATGCCGAAGTGTCATTAATAACAGAGGTGGACCTTCTGGGTACTGAAAAATATAAGTGCTTCCATATCGTTTCGAAAATATTAGTTTAGGATTTTTTTTTGTGTTTTACCAAATTTCGTCATTTTCAAATTTCAATTTTTTTTTATAATAGGTGCTTTGGAGAAATCAAATATTATTTTGTTTTCTTGAGAATACATTATATACAATACATCCTAACAAAACCGAAAGATTTCTCTAAATTCGAATCATCAAATTCATATTTTAAAGATATTGGTAAGTGTTCTCTAAACATTTTTGAGGTGTTTCTATCTGATATAATCTATACCAACTCATTTTCAACAGAACATGAGTTCATATTGAGTTGACATTAACTAATATTATACTCATGAATGATGCTATATTTGTCAATTTACTGCAATCATGAAAACGCATTTCGAATTGTCCCAAAATATTTGATAATTCAGCCTCATACGTATCATAATTCAACTGAGGAATACTTGCTTTCCAAGACGGAAAACGTTTCAGATCCTTTCTTTTCGGTTGATCTATCATAAGTTGCAATTTACTTTTGAATGAGTTTACTGCGCTAACCATCTCAATAATAGTTTTTCCTTTATCTTGAAGCTCCAAGTTAATGGCGTTTAAGTGCATTGTGATGTCAGTCAAAAATGTCAAATCAGTCAGCCATTTTTCGTTTTTCAACATCTGAGTGTCATCACCTCTTTCGTCTAGAATAGCTGTTATTTCTGGCAATAATTCTTAAAACCTTTCTAGGAATTTTCTGCGACTAAACCACCTGACGTCCGTTTGAAAAACTAAATCAGTGTGTTCAGCTGACTCTATCTTCCAACTCCTACTGGATGGAATGGAATTCACAATTTTTGTTGCAATGCCAATAATTTCCTCCGTGTTTAAAACTTTTGAACACAAAACTTGTTGATGTATAATGCAATGGAATGAAAAAAATTAAGGGAAATCGTCTAGGTTTTCCGGTATAAATGAGGGCACTACAATAGGTCTCCCAAAATTACGGCCAAAACATTAAGTTTTTGAGGTCTTTGAGTATGAAACTCCTTACTTAAATGGGAATGAGTGTTACTCTAGACTCTACACTTATGGGGATGCACCTCGCTATTCGAAAAAAACTCGATTTTTCAGAAAAACAATAATTTTGAAGCAAATTTGGATCGTTATTGATGCGATGGCGTGTAAACCATTTTCAACTAAATCAATGATAGAAAGAAGTAATGTGTTTTTAGCAATTTCACTTAATAATTGTGATACGTAACGCGTATCACGTAGTTTCGTAGCTTCTTTAGACGAATGATTTTCTTTTATTTTCTATACATTCATTCGTCTGAAGAAGCTACGGTGTAGTGAAACGCGTTACGAATCACAATTATTAAGTCAAATTCCTAAAAACACATTAATTGTTTCTATTATTGATGATAGAATTCTACCAAGTAAAAGCCTCCCAAATTGAAATTCAACTAAGTCACCGTTATTTCAGGTTATTTATACTTGGAAAATGCTACTTTACAAGTCACATGTATTTAAACGTAACTGAATGTAGAGGATGAAAAAATTTTCAGACATGAGAACATTGATAACAAACCGACACCTGCCATCAAATTGAAACATCGTTTTTATTTATTGATTCAAACGGAAGAAAGATAGCTTTTTCTTAAGAGAATGATATCGCACGCTCCTTGTTACCAACTTCAGATCAGCAAAATTATCAACTATTGGAAACAAAGTCGACCTGATAGATCTTAACATTAAATGTTAAGGCTAGTTCGATTATCGATAAATTGAAGAAATGCACTAAATTGAACAACCTTTCAAAAAAAGATCACCTAACTCCTTTCTTATATGGAAATTTTCGGGCTGGTAGTTGACAGGGGTAGAGGGATTGATGCGTAGACGTTCGAATGAGGAAGAAAAATTTCTCTGAACCAACAGAATCGATTATGAGCAAGTGTTTTTCTCAAACGGAGATCGAAAGGATGTATAAAAACTTAGAATTTTTCCAAACAATTCTCGCTATCAGTTCGTCGGATAATATCTCAGAAGTAAATAATTACGTGGTCATATAGAGAATGGATTCACCTGTTCAAAATGCTATCACTCGAGCTCTGTTCTCTATTAAAACATTTGGGGTGGAAGTTGCCAAGGGTAGAGGGTTGCTATGTGGAGAATAAAACATGTAACATAAATAGTTCCCCGCCTATCACAAATCGACCTGTTTCAGAAAATTCACAGAAAAATCAAACTTCCGAGTTATTCAGAGTGGTTCGCTTTCATTGGAACGCACTGTATACACATGATGAAAATGTAAGAAGATTATGAAAATTCTTGCTAATTTTCAAACATGATATTGAATGAAAACCTGTTTTTTAAGGTTGCACATTATTCAACCACAATTAAATCATATGCTGTCCGCACAGATATACTCTCCACAAAGTCGCTTGGTAACTTGCAGAAGTGTAAAATAAGAAGATATCATTCGAAAGAGATGAGTTTATGATGGAAAATATCAACAATTTTGGAGTTAAGGAAAAATTAAAAAATTCTACCATCTTCAAACATTCGTGTGGAGACCAATCAACTAGCATCGAATGGTTACTAATCATTTTCAAAATTGAGTGTGTCCTCCCCGGGCCCCTAATTACTGCCAGTATACGTCTCGGAAGTCCCTCAAACAAATTTTGGATGTACTCTTGAGTCACTGAGTTCCAAATTTCAAGAAGCAGATTTTCCTGAAGTGTAGTGTTCTACAAGGCATCCTACGTTGCTGAATTTGCCACCCCATGTTGTCCCAAACATGTTCTATGGGATTCAAGTCGGGACTTCTGGCTGGCCATCTTAAAATATCAATTTCGGCATTATGCAGAAATTTTGTAACTACTCTAGCTGCATGTTTTCAAGTTTTCACTAATCAATGGGCCAAAGAGTACAACATGGGGTTCAAGGATATCTGCGAAGTATCTGACCGCTGTCATTCTTCCATTATTCACTAGGACTAACTCAGTTCGACCATGGAAAGAAATGCCTCCCCACACCATTACAGAGCCCCCTCCGAAGTTTTCGGTTTGCCAGATATTGCATTGCTGATACCGTTCCCCAGGTCGTCTGTATACAGGCATGCGTCTATCATTTGATACTAGACAGAACCTGGACTCGTCGTAAAGAGACCATTCGACCATGCTGAAATACCCCAATTTACATGTTCCCTCTCAAACTGAAGTCTTGCAACTCGATGCTCTCTGGTGGGACGCGGGCCGGTAGAAGACACCCATGGTCTGATATCGTCTTCTCTGAGCTTGTTCCTAACAGTTTGCAATGAAATATGAACATTTCTGGAAAGTGCAAGTTCATTTTGTAGCATTCTAGCCGTACAGTGCCGAACTCTTAGTGCAGTTAAACGAAGCCAACGATCATCCACTGGTGTTGTTATCCGATTTCTTCCCTGTCTGGCCCTTCTTCCATATTCCCTTGTTTCGTGGTACCGATTAGTTGCTCTTGAAATAGTGCTTTGGTTAACACTCAACAAGTTAGCCACGTAACGTTGGCTTCGCCTCTCCTCTAGCAGTGTTACAATTCTTACCACTTCATGATCACTCAAATAGCGTCCAGCACGTTTAGCAGCCATTACAATAAAATCAAAGATTCGAAAATCAACAACAAACACCGAAAACTTGCAATAATTTAGCTTGAAAACTGAAGGGAAATTGAATGAATACTGATAGTCAAATAAACTCGTTCTTGGTTCAGACGTGTTTAGGATCATATGGAAACAAATGTTACCACATAGATAAGATATTTTCCCCTCCTATATCCAAAAACATATGTTGACAAAGAAACTGCGATCGAGCTGCTTAATCGATTGTGGAATTCAGAATACCAGAAGGTGCGACAATTTTTGTGGTGTGTGTAATAAGGTCATGATAGGCATCACTTGATTGTTGATGAAGTGAACAGAGTAACTGTAATGCTTGAGGGTGGGGCAACACAGAAAGACTCTTCATCAACGATGGGTACTAGTCAAATGTTATTTAACCTTTGATGGCCTGGTATATAGAAACAGTGAGTGCAACGGAATGACATGGAAGAAGACACCATAACGAGCAATGAATTGCGTAATCAGCTGAATTCAACTTAGAATCCGAATCTTTCAAGAAGAGAAAAAGGTTGCTTTATTCTAGAAGACCTTGGGAGTGTGAGACTTTTACTAGAGAAAATCGCGATGTTCGATTAGAATAATCACAATATCATGAAGAATGGGAACCCAAAGACTGGTCCAATGATTTATAACATATGTTGGAATTGCACACAGATTCTAGGTGAGTGTGGTTCAAAGCCTAGGAGAAGTCTCAAAAGTACAGAGCTATGGAGGAGGAACTGTAATGGTTAGGAGTGGAATCTTTTCCAATTGCAGAATGATCACGTTTAAATTAGCAGCTCTCTGAATGCAAACTCATACGTTTATCAGATTCTTCAACCATGTTGCTACCATATAATATAGCAATCGGGAAAAACTTTCTATTTAGGAATGATAATACTCCTTCTCATACTGCAATTGCTTCAACGAATTTCTCTAGTCTGCATCGAATCAATGTTTCTCCTTGATTTTCTGTCTCCTGACCTGAATCCGAGTATACTTAGGTTGTATTGCAAATAGTTTTACAAGGTCAAAAATGATTATCAAAATCGGCAACAATTATTAGATGATTTCTAATCGACGGGACTCAATTTTGAGCATGCCTAGGAATGTAATCAATTCACGAGGTTATAAATTCACGAGGTTATATTGTTCACTAAGGCCACCATTGAATGTATTTAATGAAATGGATTTACTGATATGTTTTCCCACCATAAATTCAGTTCGTGCAGAACCTGCAACAATTTCGGTTTGGATAATAGAGACTGTTCCTTGAGAGCATTGTGTATTTTAACAAGTAGGAATTTTCTTCTCGAAATAAAAACTATGCAGTGTTCTTCGAATCTTGATCTTGAAGCCCTCATCAATTATCGTTTAGGATCTCTCTGGAGATACCCTTGTAGGTTTCACTACGCCATTTTCAGGAAGTTTGTAAATGGTTGATATTCCAATTCCCGTCATTTTCGCACAAGTTAGCACATTTTTATCGATTGTTGAACAACTTTGAAGCCTCAAAGCATCATAAACATTAAATATAATTGCACAAATTTGCGAAAAAAAGAGCTCTTTTGGTTTTTTTGCGTAATACTTATGCTTTTCGGTGTGCTGAAACTAAAAATGTCTTTCGTTTGTCATAGAACGTCACGTTTTCTGGCAATGTAGATGTCTATGTTGAACAAGTTATCATCTTAAAATGAAACAGTTAAGACTAATTTTTTTTGATTCATAATTGCGTAACGAGCTTTTTTTATCTATAATATATTCATTAGTAAGTACTCAACATATTTCTTTGTCCCAGTGGAACTCCTTTCGGTACATTTCTTCTTGGGGAAGCATCTAGGTCGTCTTTCTGAAGCATCCAACAGTAGTCTGCTAACTTTGAGACGCTCCATCTTCTCTGGTACTTTTTCTATCTCCTAAATATTTTGGTGAAATCGTTTATCTTGCTCTTCACTCACGTATCCTAAATTTTCTGGTAAGCAGTCGATGTGGGAATGAATGAAAAATGTACTTTTAAATTCATTAGGAAACCTAAAGTTTGAAATACTTTCAATATTCTTTTGACGATTTGTTTGAAGTTAGGGTCTTTTTTATTCCTAAACATTTCTCTATGGCCTCTTTAAATACAATCAACCCTTTTTTGGAGGAACCGTCATGGTTGTGATGAATTGTGGATCAGCCATAAGCCGTCTACTTTGATAATTAGTAATCAAAGCAATTTCCATCCCTTGGAAGTGACTTTACAAATTGCTTCATTTTTTTTTTATGTGAAGCAGTGGTGGAAGAACCAGAGTCCATGCAGGACGTTTTTTTCGCCTACCTAAGCTCACTCGGAGCTTAACACTTTTTGTTCCAGTGGTTTGCTGATTTGCTCGGTCTCTACTATATACAGGGTGTTACATAATGGTATGTCACAATTTGAGGGGGTGAATCTACGTGCAATTTCAAGAAAAAAATCATATAAACATAGGTCCGCAAAAGCTTCGTTTTGGAGCTACAGGGTGTTGAAATTTCAGAAAAAAGTTGGTTTTTTCTTCAAAACTCCTGCAGTTTTGAGATATTTAACCAAATTTGGAACGCAAGCTATCTTTTACAGTCTCCATCATTACACGTCCTAAATTGCAACTAAAGTCTACAAGGTGTTTTCTTTTTCGGAACCATGTCTTCATTTCCCCTTTTAAACTTTTTTGCAGTAAGCCACTGATCAGCGTAAAATCAATTATCGTCATTTTCGTTCAATTTAGAAACTTTTTTGACGAATGTAAATTTTTCGTATCTCCGACCGTTCTTGAGCAAAAAATTATTAAACGATTGTATGCATTCGCTGAATTGAAAGCACTTCTAATTAAAAAAATTACTAGTGGGCTTTGATTTTTTCATTTATTTATTTATTTTGACAATTGCTAAAGTTGAACCAGTGTCTGCTCGAATTGTTTATCGAATTAACGATTAGTTTTTAGAATATTGAAGTTATTATTGAAAAAATGGCTAATTTTACTAAGGCCGAATTGGCTGATATCCATTACATGGAACACAACAGAAGCTAGGCGATTATATCAGGTGCGCTGTCCAAATCGAGTAACACCAGACATGCGAACATTTTCAAATATCCTCAAAATATTGAGGGAAACTGGTACTTTTATTAATGCAAACAATCATTTAAAAGGTGCAACTCAAACTATGAGAACTCCAGGTATTGAGGAAGCAGTTTGAATTATATTGATTTGAATCCTCATGTGAGTACAAGAAATATTGGAAATCAGTTGAATATTTCACATGTTATAGTTTTGAGGATTCTCCATGACTGTTTATTGTACCCGTTTCATATTCAACGCGTCCAAACTCTATTTCCTCGAGATTTTCCTTCAAGACTGAATTTCTGCCGATAGATCAGAGAAAATGCTCATTTTGATAGTGAAATAATTATCACAGACGAAGCTAACTTTTCAAGAAATTCACAAATTTTCACAATAATCATTATTGGACTGAGGAAAACCCCGATTTGATTGAAGAATGTTATCATCAAGAACAATTCTCACTAAATGTCTGGGTCGGAATAATTGGAAATTATTTGATTGGGGCATTTTTCTGCCTAACAGACTAACCGGTCCCGCTTATCCGTAATTTCTTAAGGAGGAGTTACCTTTATTGCTCGAGGATGTGCCTCTTTTGGTGAGAAACATGATGTGGTTCATGCATGACGGGGCACCAGCACATTTTAGTAGAGAAGCTAGGGAATTCTTGAATAATACACTCAACAACCGACGGATAGGTCGGGGGTGGGCCAGAACCATGGCCTCCTAGGTCCTCAGACCTAAATAGTTTAAACGTTTTCTTATGGGAATATCTCAAAAGTTTAGTTTATACCACTCTAGTGAACACTGCTGAAGAATTGGGAAATCGAATAATAACCTCTTGAGACACCCCAGGAATATATCAAAGAGTGCGTGATAATATGCGAAGAAGGGCAGAGGCCTGTATTCTTGCAGGTGGAGGACACTTCCAGCAATTTATTTAGTTTTTAATTGTTATTTTTTTAGTTTGATATTGAATAAGTATAAGTTGAGTCTCAGAAGACTAGCTATCAAAATAAAAGCAAATTTTGGGCATACCTATCCAGTATTTCTATTATTATTTCTTTATTTAGCGAATAACATACAATTTAAATAATTCAAGTTCAATAATTTTTCACTCGAAAACGGTTGGAGATACGAAAAAATAATAATGTCAAAAAAGTTTCTAAATTGAACGAAGATGACGAAAATTGATTGTACGCTGATCAGCGGCGTACTGCAAAAAAGTTTGAAAGGACAAAAGGAGACATGGCCTCGGAAAAGAAGACACCTTGTGAATTTCAGTTAGAATCTAGGACGTTTTATGATGGAGGCTGTAAAAAATAGCATGCATTCCAAATTTGAGCTGAATATCTGAGAAACTGCAGGAGTTTGGAAGAAAAAACCAATTTTTCCGGAAATTTCAACACCCTGTAGCTCCGTTACGAAGCTTTTGCGGACCTATGTTTAAATAAAGTTTTTCTCTTAAAATTGCACGTAGATTTAGCCCCTCAAGTTGAGACATACTATTATGTTACATCCTGTATACAAGATTTGTAAGTCACCTTACACTTGCAAACCGTGGTCTTTAAAATTTGATTTGCAAAAAATCAATAGTTCTTGTATGTTTCCTCGACGTGTACGGAATGACCGACGAAATGGAAGCATGGAAGCCGTCATTGTGGGGTAGAACTGCTTCAAGGCATCTTTTTGAAGAATCTATACGCCACTATTCTGCGTTGTTTGAGACCTTAAATGTATCCTTCGAATTTTCAATATTGGTACGATGAACCAACTGGTCCTTTTGAACGGAGTAGGAAATGAACTGCTTCTCACGATATCTGATCCAAGAGTATGACAATCCTTTAGAAAAAGGTTTCTGCTTTTGAAAGTTGATCCAAGCAACTCATCATCATTTTTGGGAAGATTCCAGTCTTTTACCAAATCATTCAGCTTCCTCTTAGAAAGTCATCTTCAAATTCAAAACTTGACTTGTCATCGGGCTCAGGTACAAGAACTATTCGTCAGAGCTTGAAATTTCTTTTAAGTTAGCAGAGGCCTTGGGCGCTGATACTTCGGTTCCATGAGAGATGGGACGAGTAGCTGATTGCAATATGAAATTGACTGCTTGACTGTTTTGAATTATATGCTTTCACATCACATGAACAAAAGTAACAATCATCACTGTGGTTCATAGGAATCGCATATAGGAAAGCTTTGTTTTTGCCCTCTAACCCCATTTCGATATTCAATAAACATTTATACTCATACTGAAACTGGAATCGTAAGTGTGAAACTCTAAGACCACAGTTAATTACTATGGTCTAAATCGAATCAAACCATAGAAGTAACCATGATTTTAGATAGGATCTTTAAAATCTGTGGTTTTCAGTCATAGAACAATATGAATCGTTAGTGGGCATGCATCTAATGAATGGAATTGTGGCAATTTCCGGTTTTTCTCTGAAAAAATGTATTGAATGCAATATGTGACTGAAAGTGTTATATATTTTTGAGAGGAAAAAAATAACTGCATCCAATAGAGGTAAAATTTCCTATGGTTGGTATTTACAAAGAAAGCATATTTGCATTATAACTCGAGTACCGCTGAGCTAAAAATTTTTTTTACAAAAAGCACAAAATTGACGGTTATGCTGATTTTTTTTCACGATTATAAAGGAATTATCCACAAAAATTTAGTTTCACGTGGCCAGACAGTCACTGGAGACTTTTATTTGGTCGTCATGAAGCAATTGCCGGGAAGAGTTCGTCGAATTCGGCCAGAATACGAGAAAATGGCAGTTGCACTCTTCACATCGTTCAAGAGTTATGAATGAATTCTCGATCGAAGATCACATTATTGCCTTGTAACATTCACTCCATTCACCTGATCTGGCTCCGTGCGACTATCTGTTCCCTAAGCGATGAAAAGAAAGCGGCACGATTCGATTGAGGCCATAAAAAGTGAGATAACCGACGCGCTAAAGACCATTCCGAAAAAGGAGATAGAGACGTCGGTTGACAACCTGTTGGCGCCTGCAAATTTTTGTATCAATGCAGAAGGCGAATACAATGATTAATAAAAAAGATTTGTCTCAAAATCAATACTGGTTGTTTCTATTTTCATAAACTTATAACGGTCCCTGCATATTTGATGCAATTATTATTCGATTATAAACCAAAACTCGACCGGTTAGCGCACGTCCATGGCCGCCCTGTGACCTAGTGATTTTTTACTGTACACATTTTCTGAAAGGACTATAACAAAGACCTAATGAAAGGAGTGAATGATGTAAAATTAATTAGTTAATATTCCATATGAAAAACTGAATAGAAACCACATCGACAAAATTAATAGTTAAGGAGAAGTAGACTGAGGAGTTTACTGTTTATAGTGACTCACCCGTTAGCACATCGATAATATGAACTTTGAATTTTTTTCAGTAGAATTTCAGATTAATAAATTTTGGAGATTACCTGATGATTAAGTACTACTCTGAAATCCATAAGAATGTTGAATGAAAAGTTATTTATATTCTGGTAAGCAAAGTGGCTTATTGCTCCATAGCGAAATACTTCTGCGTCTTTATTTCCCGATCCAGCATTCATTATAGACATACCGACCCGTTTCAATTTGCGAATGATGAGGTTTTATTAAGTTTGCAGCATCGCCTTATATAGAAATTCCTGAAATACTTGAGCGGTTTAGGTGTTGGAAGGCGCAATATGAGTACGGTCTACCAGATATGAGATTTCGGTAACTGAGTTGAAGAAAGATTATATTTAAATTTGAAAAAAATCTTTTAATGCTTTGTCATTATCGAACATGAGCAGAAGAGTAAGGAACAAAACGTGATAGTTGATAGCAACGATAGTTTTTAAGTTATATTCAAATCCAAAACAACAGAGATCTATGGTTTTAAGTAATATACAGGGTCATTTTTGAAAAGTGTATATAGAAGATACAGTATAAGCGATTTATTTAAGAAGTATATATTCCATAAATTCCGCGAATACCAATGATTAAAAACGGGAACGTGAAATCAATACTTGAACCTGATGAACTGAAGAGAGTATGGAAAGAATACGCTGAAACTCTGTTTAACGATCAACGCACCAATCTCAACCACATATTTCAAAACGAAAATATGAGCGGTCCCAAAAATCTAGAGTCGGAAGTAAGACTAAGCGTCTAGGACATGCAGAGGTCTTGAAGCAAATTGATTTCCAACAGCTCACATGTCTCTAATGTTATATGTGATATAGGGCAGATACCGATAGACTGGTTGAAATCCACATTCATCACTATTCCAAAAAAAGTCAATCCAAAACACTGTAAAGATTATAGACTCATAAGACATGCACTTAAAGCATTTCTACGAATTATTCACTCAAGAATTTAAAAAAGTGTGAAAACATGAATGGTGACACACAGGGTTCATTAAAGGACTCAGTACCAGAGGAGCCTTGTTTTCGATGAAATTGCTAGTACAAAAGTGCTATGACCAAAGACTAGATGCATTCATGTGTTTCATAGACTTGTGAAGCTTATTTTCGATGAAATGACTAGTACAAAAGTGACCAAAGACTAGATGAATTTATGTGCTATGAGAGAGCATTTGATAACGTCAAGCATGAACCGATGATGGAAATTTTACAGGAAATGAATATAGATGAGAAAGATATCAGAATAATTGAACAACTGTATTGGCACCAGTCAGCTGAGATTTGCATAACTAGAGACACAACAACAAACCTTGGACATTTTCAAGGGGGTTAGGCAGAGATGTATTCTGTCACCCATATTATTCAACATTTATGTGGAGAAAGTATTTCAGAGGGGACTAGAAAACGAAACCTGGGAATAAAAATAAATGGACATCTCTTGAACAACATCCTGTATGCAGATGATACCGTTATTTTCACCAGCAATTTGGAAGATCTTCAGCTTTTATTGAATAAAATTAACCAGCATGGAGAGGGTTGAAGATAAACACTGCCAAAATAAAAATGATGATGATCTGTAGAAATAATCAAAATTGTGCACCTCTCAATATCAATGGAGCGAATAACAAAGTTTATACCGGGTGTAACTGGAAAGAGGCTCGCCCCTAAAACTTTTTTCCTATCCAATATTTTTCAATGACATTTTTTGAAATTGATTAGAAATTTACTTTAAGTTGAATTGCACTGACAGTTTATCTGAAACGCTTCCGGTTTCACCGGAAATGAGCCAAAGTTTCAACTTTTAAATGAATCACCCTGTATATTTTTTGGGAAATCGAATGAAACTCTCTTTGTCTATACATTCAGTATATTTAAAGATGTATTCGCCGAATTTTTATATCATTCTTGATGAATTTGTTCTCAAGTCTAGGTGGCTACGACGACTCAGCTGGTTCTAAAATTGTAAGGCACACAAAGCATAAACGCAGAACCTTAGCTTTATTTTGGCATGGCGCACATACTCATCATCGTACATTCCAGATTAATAAAAATTTAACAAAACACATTAATAACGCAAAATACACAAATAGACCATAGATGGAATGTCATCAAATCAATTGAGCATAACTTCACAACAGGTTTTCGAAGAGACCCCCATTCTGTGCCTGACACAGCTTATTCCGGTGAATGGTAGCCCGTACTATATTATCCATTTGATTTGGAAAAATTTCATTTATTGCTCCCCGAACTCTATTCTCTAAATCCTCTCGATTTTCTGAAGCAGTTCTATGAACACGATTTTTCACATGGGCCCACAAAAAAATCTAATGGGGACAAGTCGGGCGATGCCTATCCACCTTTCATTTAAATTATTATTTAGGTATTGAACAACTTTCCTGCAGTTGTGCGCTGGTGCTCCATCTTGTTGGAAAATTAAGTTATTAGCAACAGCCAGTGGTAAACCATCAATCAGATCGCTTATTTCGTTTTGTAAAATTCCTAAATATCTTTCCCCTGTTAATGGTTCATCAAAAATATTGGACTCATGAGATGTCGCCCTACCATTGCCATCCATACATTAAACCCAAATCGCTCCTGGAAATTACCCTCACGTACTAAATGCTCGTTTTCGTGGGCCCAATAGCGCGTATTGTTTCTATTGAACATTCCGTAGTTAGTAAATCGGGATTCATCTGAATATAAAATTTTATAAGGATACCTTGGATCCATTTCCATCTTTTGAAGAAACTGGTTGCAATATTCTAATCTTCGGCCATTATCATTTTCATAAAGGTGTTGATGAAGATTGCATTTGAACGAGCGAAATTTATGCTTGTTAAGAATTCTACAAACACTCTGATGACTTATCCCTATTTCTTGTGCGATTTCTCTGGTAGATGCCGTACAAATCAAATTAATGTACGCTAATACATTAATTTCAGAATTTTCGTTTACTATGAAATTTTGATTATCTGCAACAACCGGTTGCTGACGAAACTTCACTTCCAGTTTTGGAAAATAGTGCCGTTCTGGATAGCGTTCAGCGTATAAAATTGCTGATGCTGTAGAGTTTTTTCGGCATTCGCCATAAATGAGTAGCATATCTACTTTTTCATTTTGTCTGTAAAGCAGCATTTCGTCTGTTTTTCTGCCGTGAAAATTCCAAAACTCTGAACAATTTATACCAACTCACCGATTCGGATGCAACACAATCTTATCTTATGACATTTAAAATTGAATACAAAAAATTCTATGATCTGTGATCTATCTGTGATAGGATTTCAATGCATTTCCAAAGCACTTCAGATAATGAGTTGAAAAACTAGTATTATACTATGTCCAGGAGTACGAATGGAAATTTTCAACGAAAAATAATCAATTTGGTATCAAAATATTCGTGAAAATATTCTGCGTATTATAGTGCTAATGAGCCTCTATTATACCTTGCGGAAATAAGATTTTTTTGAAAGAATCAATGTTTTGAATGTTACGAAGTCAATAACAGAAGGAATTCTACAGTTTCAGTGATGAATCCAAATGTACTCGATTTCGGTCGATAAATCATGCAGTTTTTTTGTCGTCATAGCCACCTTGACTTGAAAACAAATTTATCAAAAAAAAATTGAAAATTCGGCAAATTCGTCTCAAAATATGCTGAATGTATAGACGAAGAGACTTTGATTCGATTTCTCAAAAAATATACAGGGTGAGTCTTTTGAAAATCGAAACTTTGGCTAATTTCCTTTGAAACTGGAAACTTTTCAGATAAACTGTCAAGGCCATTCAAGTTGAAATAAATTTTTCAATTAAGTTCAGAAAATTTCATTGAAAAATATTGGACAGGAAAAAGTTATAGGGGCGAGCCTGTTTCCAGTTACACTCGGTATATCTGGGCGTCATTCTTAATTGTAGATGGGACTGTGATGAGGAGGTGAAGTGTAGAATTGACCGAGCAGAATCAATCTTTAAAAACTAAGGACATGCCTTTTTCATAGAGATATGTCTTGGAACAACCGAATTCGAGTGATTCGATGCTATGTTTGGCTTATTATGCTGTACGATGCTGAGACTTGGTCACTTAAAACTAGGACCTTAAACCGAATAGAAGCCTTCGAAATGTGGACAATTCGGCGGTTGCTATAGATACCCTGGACAGAGCATGTTACCAATGAAGAAGTTTTACGAAGAGCAGGAATAGACAGACAACTCTTAGACATCGTGAAGCGTAGAAAAATATCGTATTTGGGTCATATGCTAAGGGCGGATAAATACCAGGTTCCCAAATGAATATTTCAAGGTAAAATCGAGGGGAAAAGGGGTCCAGGTCGAAAACAACACTCCTGGCTCAGAAACATCAGAAACTGGTGCAATATTTAGGATACAGCAACATTATTCCGACGGGCGGAAGAAGGCACCCTGACCAAGACATAATTGGAAATGAACGAGTGTTCGCCAACGTGCAGTGCACATGGTACAAGAAGAAGAAGACAGAAACCGTGAATATCGAATGGTAATTTATATGTGATTATAGGGGATATGCTCCTAGGTTAGGTTAGTTGTAATTCAAGTACTTGACTATATTGATAAATTATTATCTTCAGGCTTATGAAATAGTTTAAGGAATTTTGTAATTTTTTCTTGTTGGCAGCTCTTAAAACCTTCAATTCAGAATTAAATTTAGCAGTGGTGTAAGCAATTTGCCTCTCAAAAAAAGAACTTATCAGTTTTCATGAGGAAATCACAAAGCTCATTTGCCATTCTTGAACCTTTACTGAGGTTTCTCAAATTAACTGTCACGTGTCCAGTGTTTGTTGAAACGTCGTCTTCAATATGTGAATTTAATATTTCCTCCAAGTCAAATCTTTATCTTGCGATTTAAGAATCTCCTGAATGTCACTTGATTCCATCTGTTCGAACCCATCTCGTTCTATTCTATTTCGGCAATATTTGCAATAAAAGTTTGAATTTGCACAGATTGTTCGTCATTCTCCATCCTCAAATCAGGCAACAGTATTTTTCAGCATGATTTCAATGTATAGGGGACCAGTTCTTCCGCTGATTCTTTTCCTATGTTCAAGCTCTTCCAGTTTTTCATAACATTTATATCAGGATCAGATTTTATATTATCCAATATGATTCCTCTAATGCAGCGGTTCTTAAACTTTTTTGGTGACGGAATCCTACTTTTATGTTTGGATGCATAGTTTCAAGTTCGCGAGGATTACCTGGTGCATTGTCCAAAACTAGAACAGCTTTAAAGTCTAAATTCTTTTTTTAGCAAGTTTCACCTCCTGAAAAAAAAACAATTCCGTTAAGCGCTTGGAACCCACGCTTTTTTATTATCATGGCAAAACACTGGCCGCTCGTTCTTGTTTGGATTTTGAAGGACTAGGATTCAATGATTCATCATCAGTTGTTTAACGATAGAGATGCATCAGAACTGGAGTGCTCAAACGGTCGATAGCGATCGACCACTCGATAGCGAGTGCTTTTTGAGAAGATCACGAGAAGAAAAAAATTTAAATAAGTAGCTTAGATTTATACTACAACTACAAACATTTATTACGCAATAGAATAACAGTCTGCTAGCGGTAAAAGGAAGCTTTATCGAAGGAACGCGCGGTACTTTGTCAAAGAAAAGCCGCGTTTCTTATTCTTGCCGCTTTTCTAAAAATTTCGGGCGGAGTGTTTGACGGGAACAGTCGAAACTTTAGTTCACGTCGATATAAATGTTGCGCCTGCAGGAATTGGAGTCATTCTGAATTGTAACTTGGAGGCAATACTACGTCGATACAAAGTTTATTATTAAATAGTACAGAATGACTGCATTAAGAAAACGAAAAGTACGTACGTAATTTGATATCTTGTTTGAAAAAAGAACAAACCATGGTCACAAGACCAGCCAAACAATCAAAAGCTATTGGCGAAACACAAGAAACCATTCGAAGATGGATCGGTTGTGAAGGAAACAATTATTAAAGCGGGTGAGACTTTATGTGGAGATTTCAAAAATAAAACAGAAATCATGTTTGCTATTAGAGAACTTCAGTTATATCGTCCGACTGTTACAAGGCGTATTGAAGTCATGAGTCAGGACATGGCAGATGAACTAAAACATGATATCATGAAAAGTACATACTTTTCTTCACGGTTTGACGAATTCACCGATATGACAGACACTGCCCAGCTGTATATTTTCATTCGGATGTTATTCAATGACATGTTGGCTGAGGAAGAATATTTGACAATCATTCCTCTGAAGGGGAAGACCCATGGTGAAGATATATATGACGTTTTCTTCAATTTTCTAAAAAACTACAAGCTACCAATAAATAAATTAGTGTGCATTACAACCGATAGAGCACCAGCAATGACTGGAAACAAAAACGGTTTTGTGGCATTGTGTCGAGCTAATAAAAATTTTCCTCCATTTTTTTCATTCCATTGCATTATACATCAATAAGTTTTGTGTTCAAAAGTTTTAAACACGAAGGAAATTATGGGCATTGCAACAAAAATTGTGAATTCCATCCGTACACATAGCTTGCAAAGGCGGCTCTTTAAGTTGCAGTTGGAAGATAGGGAGTCAGCTGAACACACTGATTTTGTTCTTTACACGGACGTCATGTGGTTGAGTCGCGGAAAATTCCTAGAAAGGTTGCAAGAATTATTGCCTGAAATAACAGCCTTTCTAGACGAAAAAGGTGATGACACTTAGATGTTGAAAAACAAAAAATGGCTGACTCATTTGGCACTTTTGACTGACACCACATTGCACTTAAACACCATTAACTTGGAGCTTCAAGGTAAAGGAAAAACTTTTGTTAAGATGATAAGCAAACGCATTTAAAAGTAAATTGCAACATATGATAGATCAACTGAAAAGAAAGGATCTGAAACATTTCCGTCTTTGAAAGAAAGGATTCCTCAGTTGAATTATGATATGTATGAGGCTGAATTAGCAGATATTTTGGGACAATTCGAAGTGCGAAGTGCAAGTCAGTTTAATATGAACTCATGTTCTGTTGTAAATGAGTTGGTTCAGATTATATCAGATATACATCTCAAAGTTACAGCATCTGGTACAAATTTCTGGTGTTTTATATCTGTAGATAGATATCCGAATCTAAGGCAAATCGCCCTTCAACTGACGGCAATGTTTGGGTCAACTTACTTGTGCGAGTCTGCATTTTCTGAAATGAAGATTTGTTGAGTCAAAATATGGCAATAGACTTACTGACGATCATATGTCATCATGTTTGCGATTAGCACTCAGTGGTTACGTACCATCTTATAAAAGTATGCTGAGGACATGCAGTGTCACGCTTCAACATCCAAAGAACTCCCTAGTTAAGTTTAACACCATATGTAACTCTTATGTTTTGTAACAACTAAAAAACTTGCAATTTTTAATAACTATGAGTTTTTTCATTGGTATTATAGAGAAGAACCTAACTAAACCTTACCCAAACCTTGACTAAAATAATGTATATTGTGCGGAAAGCCAATATCTATATATGCTATGGTACACCCTACCTAGGTAGGTAGGTAGGTTGTATCGTGTTTGTACGACAACCCTGCATCACACATACTTGCAGCCTCTCAGAGTCGATCGTAAGTAGTCTGAAAATATTGAGGTAGATCGCCAACAGTTCAAGTTTGAGTACCCCTGCATTAGAACATAGCAGCAACTCTATCCTTTGCTGCCTTAAATACAATGGTGGATTTTTAGCTTTTGCAATTTTGCAAATGAATGTTTCTTTTTGGCATTTTCTATCAAAACAGTGAAATTTCGTTCTGCATTAAATACTTGCTTCAGGTTTGTATCTATCAGCTACTAGGTTTGAAAATTCTTCTGGATATCTTTCTGCTGCAGAAGCAGCTTCTCTAACGGTTTAAAAGCTGTGCAATGATTGTCGCACCTTCAATTTATTGAACCAACCTTTCGATGCTTGAAATACTCCACTACCACAACTACCACCTGGTCCTTTAACATGTGCTTAAAGACGCTTTGCTTTCTTCCGGATAATTGGACTACTGGGCACATTTTTTGTTGCAGTCATCGATCTATAATGAATAGAATAGAATAGTGTATATTTGCCATGAAAAATACATGATACGTATTAAAGTATAGTTAAAACACAAAACGACGTGGTACGTAGGTACCACCGGAAAGGAACAAACAAATTGGTACGTACGCAGAGTAGAGAGGTAAGTATTCAAACAAATTCACAGAAAATTTTTTTATGACTAGACATTAAGTCATAATATTCGAATTCATAAATTCTTCATGACTATAAAGAGCTATATATGAGAATTTCTTTTAATTTTATATTGCAATGATTCGTTTTTGTTTTTTTTAGATCAAGAGGAAGTTTAATATACCACTTTATACCCCAGTAGGTATAAGAATTTTTTAAGAAATAGAATATCAAAGTCATTCATTCCTTTTGTAAACGAATTATGGACGGCACTATCTTTGAGATGCATACCCTTGTTTGCATGTATCTGCTTCAAAATCTCGAATATAAAGGTACATGGAAAATTAAGTATACGTTCACTTTTAAAAATTGGTCTACAAGAATCTCTGGCTTTTCGTCTGAAGATTATTCTTAGAGTTTTCTTCTGTAATGTAAAAATCCTCTGGTTTTCAGAGGACAACCCCCATACCTGAATACCATAAGACATAGTTACATAAAATATGCAAAGTAAGCAATTTTTGCAGATTCCTGCGTACTGATTGTCGTAATCCTCCTCAAGGCAAAGAGACATCTAGACATTTTCTCACATTTTTTTTCAACCTGTGTTATTCAAGTTATTCTCGAGTCGATCCAAATGCCCAAAAAATTAATTTTTTTTGAAACATCCATAAATTGAATAATAAACAGGACGCAGTTGGTGTGTTATTTTATCATCCAAATTTGGGTCAGTAATAATAATACTATACATAAATGTTCCAAAAAAAAACAATATTTCCAGCATCGGCTATCGAACTTTCTGATATTATAAAAATAATAGAAATGAAAAATAGTTGCTGGTATAATTTTGAATGGTTAATCAACGATTAGAAAGTTCTTGTAACCAGCCCCTGGCATCGAAATGAAACGTTCCTGAACTCATCGAACGAATATCCCTTAATTTAGGACTTCAAGAAAAATTTCAAGAAAATGTTAGTACGTGTTAGTTTAGGATATCTACTAATAAAAGGAAAGCAAAGTAAGTCTAACGATCGACGTGCTTCCGGACATATAAGCCAATTTTCGTACTGAAAGTTTTGCCTTTATTTCAAAGTTCAATACTTCTTTTCTACAGGAAGTGAAGGTATATTTTTTTAACAATTCTGCTCAGCTCAAGCTAAATGAATATCTTATCCAAAATGATTATTTCCTAGTTCACATATATAGACTTTTTGAACAACATAGTATTAGGTCACTTTTGATGTCTTAGTAAAACATCTATCATTTCTTGAAGAATTTTTATTCAAGGAACAATATTCAACCTTCCGTAGAATGTTAAATACCCCTCCTTGGAGGAGCTCCTTCAAGTAGGGATAGCTCGCAAATAGTAATTTTTAGAGATTGTGTGTATGCCTGGTTGACAACCATATAGGAATGAGGAGCGTTGGTCTTTCGACAGACTGCTTCCTTGCTGACACGGTGTGTAGCGTTGCGGTGAATAGTCGAACTAGTGTGGCTGCTTGAAGTTTTACTGTTCATCTACCTTTTGTTATCACGGTTTCCCGGTGGCATTGGTGAAGTGGCCTCTCCCTCAAATGAGACCGAAACGCCGTTTATTGCTCCTATTTATTACATCTGATAGTGCTGTACCACTGCTGTGTGGCCCTGGTTGACGGTGATTATGAAGGGTGGATCGGAAAAGCAGCTCCTTCAAGGAGCAATATTCAACATTCTACGGAAGGTTGAATATTGTTCCTTGAATAAAAATTCTTCAATGTGTCTACACATTGCGATAATCTCGCAAATAGTAATTTTTGCAGATTGTTGTCTATCATCTTTCGTCTAAAATTAATTTTGCTGATAGTTGGATATATGAATATGGGCCAGATGCCATGTATTTTGTGAACATATGGTTTTAGATATACAGGGTGTTACATAGAAGTATGTCATAACTTGAGGAGCAATTTTAAGAAAAAAAGTTTATATAAACATAGGTCCCCAAAAGCTTGGTTAGGAAACTACAGGGTGTTGAAATTTCCGGAAAAAAATTGGTTCATTCTTCGAAACTCCTGCAGTTTTTGGGATATTCAGCCCAAATTTGGAATGAAAGCTATTTTTTATAGCCTCTTTCATTATAAGTCCTAGATTTCAACTAAAATTCACAAGGTGTCTTCTTTTCCGAGGCTATGTCTCTTTTTGCTCTTTCAAACTATTTTGCAGTACGCCACTGATCAGCGTACAATCAATTTTTGTTATCTTTGTTCAATTTAGAAACTTTTTTGACACTTGTAATTTTTTCGTATCCCCAACCCTTTTCTAGTGAAAAATTATCGAATTTGAATTATTTGAATTGTATGTTATTCGCTAAATAAAAGAAAACAATAGAAATACTCGAAAGGTATTCCCAAAATTTGCTTTTATTTTGATAGATCGTCTTCTGAGACTCAACTTATACTTATTCAATATCAAAAAAAGGAACATTCAAAAACTTAATAAATTGATGGAAGTGTCCTCGACCTGCAAGAATACAGGCCTCTGTCCTTCTTCGCATATTATAACGCAATATTTGAAATATTCCTAGGAGGCCATGTTTCTGGCCCAATCCGACCTATCCTTCGGTTGTTGAATGTATTATTCAAGAATTCCCCAGCTTCTCCACTAAAATGTGCTGGTGCCCCGTCATGCATGAACCACATTATGTTTCTCTGGCACATCCTTGAGCAATAAAGGTAACTCTTCCTCAAGAAATTGCCGATAAGCGGTACCGTTTAGTCTGTTAGGCAAAGAAAAAGGCCCAATCAAATAATTTCCAATTATTCCGACCCAGACATTTAGAATTTAGAATTGTTCTTGATGATGAGATTCTTCAATGAAATGGGGGATTTCCTCAGCCTAATAACGATTATTGTGAAAATTTGTGATAGCAGTTCTCGAAAAGTTAGCTGCATCTGTGAACATTATTTCACTATCAAAATGAGCGTTTCCTCTAATTTTATCTGAGAACCATCGGCAGAAATTCAGTCTTGAAGGAAAATTTCGAAAAAGTAGATTTTGGACGCGTTGAATATCAAACGGGTACAATAAAAAGTCGTGGAGAATCCTCCAAACTAGAACATGTGAAATATTCAACTGATTCAAAATTTTTCTTGTACTCACATGAGGATTCAAATCAATACAATTCAAAACTGCTTCCTCAATATCTGGAGTTCTTATAGTTTGAGTTGCATTTTTTAAATGATTATTTGTAGTAAAAGTACCAGTTTCCCTCAACCTTCTGTGGATATTTGAAAATGTTCGCCTGTCTGGTGTAGCTCGATTTGAAAGTGCACCTGATTTAATCGCCTAGCTTCTGTTGTGTTTCCGTCAGCCAGAACGTACATGTGATGGATATCAGCCAATTCGGTGTTAGTAAAATTAGCCATTTTTTCTTACAGCAATAACTTTAAAAGTCTTAAAATTAATCGTTTATTTAATAAACAATTCGAGCAGATACTGATTTAACTTTAGCAACTGTTAAAAAATAAATAAATGAAAAAATCAAAGCCTACTAGTAATTTTTTAATTAGAAGTGCTTTTAGTTCAGCGAATGCATACAATCGTTTTATAATGTTTTGTTCGAGAACGGTTAGAGATACGAAAAATTTCAATTGTCAGAAAAGTTTCTAAATTGAACGAAGATGACGAAAATTGATTTTACGCTGATCAGTGGCGTACTGTAAAAAGTTTGAAAGGGCAAAAGAAGACGGCTCCGGAAAAGGAAACACCTTGTGGATTCTAGTTAAAATTTAGGACGTGTAATGATGGAGCCTGTAAATGATAGCTTGAATTCCGAATTTGGACTGAATATCTCAAAAACTGCAGGGGTTCTGAAGAAAAAAACAATTTTTTTTGGAAATTTCAATACCCTGTAGCTCCGTAACGAAGCCTTTGCGGACTCATGTTTATATAAACTTTTTTTCTTAAAATTGCACGTAAATTTATCCCTCAAGTTGTTACATACTATTATGTAACACCCCGTATACTGAGCCGTTTCAGTGATTCGAAATTGTTCACATCTCAATACCTTTTGTTTCATTTTCATGGTTCATACATGATCAGCTCCTAATTATGTTTCTGGTAAAAAACTTGTGATTTTCAACGAGAAGAAAATTTTCAAAGAAAAGTTAATTTCTAGATAAATTACCAATTGCATGTTTCAAATGAAAACATCTTTAAAAATCTCTTTGTTCGTCTCTATTCTACCGAAAATACACAGATTCTCGTGTGGAATACACCTGGAAATTCCCTGCTATTTTTTTGTTCATCACTGAAAGTCCACAAGAAAAGATACTTTGTTCAACACAGTAAACATTCATATACGAGTCTAAAAACTTTTCTGAAACCAGTATTAGTTTGACAATGATAAGAATTTTGATGCTGAAAAATTTATATCGATATAGAGCGTACTCATAGAATTATGAAACTGTGGATGTTGCGAAATTTTGGAAGGGATCACTTCTTTTATTGTTCAGTTGGAATCATTCAACGTTCGTGTGGTTAATGATCGCTAAGTTAACATAACTTTACCTATGGACGTTTGTCCGGTGACGCCAAAGCAATTAATATTTTCATTTCCCAATATCCGAGCTCATCCAGTGAACATCAACTTCATTCAACCATATGCACCAACATCAAATAGTGAAGATGAAGAGGTCGAACGATTATACACAGAAATAAATTAGCTTTTAAAATTAATAAAGATAAATGAAATGGTGATCGTAATGGGATACTTTAATGCGGAAGTGGGATCAGAGAAAGTAGACGATGTGGTATTTAGTTATGGACTGAGGGAAAGTAACGAGAGGGGGGATAGATTCGTCCAGTTCTGTCTAGAAGAAGACATGATAGTTATGAACACTTACTACACACTTACTCCCTAAAAGACGCTTATATACTTGGAAGTCGCCTGCAGACAATCAAGACAATATTATCCGTAAGCAAATTGCTTACATCACTATCAATAAAAGATATAAAAACTCGATAAAATCGGCAAAAACCTATCCCGGTGCCAATGTCTCTTCAGACCACAATCTTCTTATTGCAGAATTACAAATTCAGTTCAAGAAACTAAATACTAAGGCAACGGAGAGAAAACTAGATCTGGATAGCCTTAAAAACTTAGATCTAAAAGAAAGGGTTGCAGAACAAGTGGAGCAAAAAATGGAAAACTTACTGAACACACAAGAGAGTAACGAGGGTATAAATGTAGAAGAACTATGGGACAAATTTCAAACAACTGTAAAAGGTTTAACAAGATCTGTTATACCAAAAACCAGACCACAAAAAAAAGTTGGATGACGGAAAAAATTCTTAACCTTATGGAAATAAGACTGGATATAGAAATAAAAACGAGCAAAAATATAAAGAAATACAAACAACAATAAAAAAGAAATAAGAACAGCTAAGACTTCTTGGTATAAGCAGGAATGTTTAGTAATTGAAGACTTAGAGAAGAAATATGATAATTTTCATATTAATAAAAAAGTAAAAGAAGCTGCTGGATTAAATAACAATAGAATCTCTGGGAAACTCGTAGATGAGAACGGAGATCTGGCACTGGACATAAAACGGAAGCTGGATATTCAAAGACCAAAGATTAGAAACCCACGGAATAGTAAATGCATCATCTGGAACTTGTATTACAATGGACGAAGTAGAAAGAGCATTACGAACTGCTAAAAATGGAAAAGCAACCGGTCCAGACAAAATTATAGGATAAGTATTGAGGCTGTTAGAGAACAACGGAAAGAAAATATTACTTAAACTCTTCAACGTAATATACGAGACAAGAATCATTTCAAAAAATTGGCTAAAATCCACTTTTATTATGATACCCAAAAAAGTCACCTCTGTGCAATGCAAAGATTACCGCTCTATAAGTTTAATGGGCCACGTTCCCAAAATTTTTCTCAAAACAATAGACCAAAGAATCCATCGAAAGATTGAAGAGCATACATGCGACACTCAGTTTGGCTTCCGGAATGGACTGGGTACTAGAGAACCCCTTTTCAGCCTGCAGGTTTTGATACAAAGAAGCAGAGACGTTAACTGTGATGTCCACTTGTGCTTCATCGATTTCGAGAAAGTATTTAATCGAGTTCTACACAACAAAATGATCCAAATTTTGAAAGATACCGAAATTGATGAAAAAGACACAAGAATCATAGGAAACTTATACTGGCAGCAGAAGGCAACAATAAGAGTTGAAAACCAAACTACAGAAGATATAGAAATAACAAGGGGAGTAAGGCAAGGATGCGTCCTATCACCACTAATATTCAATTTGTATTCATAGCGGATGTTTGCAGATGCCCTCGGCGAGAGGGTCTCCAACAGCTCATCGACAACATTATGGATTCATGCGGGCGTTACGGTTTAACGTAGAATATCAACAAAACCAAGTAGGGTAACCTGGGTACGATTGTGCCAGGGTACGGTAGTGACAGTCGCTATAACAGCGAAACTATACTGATCGCGGGGAGGGGTGCAAGCGGAAAGACGAGCGGCATGCAAGTCTAAACGCGTGTCCCAGTGTTGCGTCAGCCGACGTGCGATGGTAACGTAAGCAGGAGCCCACATTGATTTTCGATAGTCAAAAGTAAGTTTTTTTGTTCGATTTCTTTTTGTAATTACGGTTATTTGTACACAGATAGATTGCCTTTTATTTTTTTTTTGTTATAACTTGTATGCATTGGGTACGGTTGTGACATTGCTTTTTTTGTTTTGTTTTATTTTAGATGCCTAGGAAACGCGTGCGGAAGACCGAGAGAGGCCTGTCTGCTATTAGTAAATATGAAAATGCTTACAAAGAGGGGAAACGCGGTACTTCATTACGGAGAGCTGCTGAAATACACGAAGTTAATCGCATGTCGCTATTGCGATACCTACGCAAACGCGACAAAGCCGGCGATAATGAAGATGAAGGCCCCATCAACATGGGGTATGTTGCTCATAATGAAGTATTCTCTGCTGAGCAAGAACAGTAGCTGTCAAAATATATTACACGCTGCGCAGACATTTATTTTGGCCTTTCTACGAAAGAAGTACGGAAGCTGGCATTTGAACTAACAACTAAATTCAACACTTGAGTTGAGAATAAGATGGCTGGTGAAGAATTGTTCCGTTCATTCATGAATAGAAACCCGTCACTGTCTGTACGCGTAGCTCAGGCTACAAGCCTTTCAAGAGCTACAAGTTTCAACAAAACAAATGTGGAAGCTTTTTATAATAATTTACAAACTGTGTTGGACAGACACGCATATGAGCCTCAGGATATATACAATATTGACAAGACAGGTGTCACTACTGTTCAAATACCTGATAAAGTAGTGGCAAGACGTGATATACGGCAAGTTAGAGCTGTTACTTCAGTGGAGCGTGGCACATTACTCACAGTTGCTTGTGCAGTTAATGCATTGGGAAACGCAATTCCTCCTTTTTTTATATTTCCGAAGGTTCGTTATCATGATCATTTCGTTAGGGACGGACCAGTGGGATCGATTGGAACAGCAAATCCCTCAGGCTGGATGCAGGATGTCACATTCTTGGTTTTTCTCTTCTTTTCAAGAAATTCACTAACGCTTCTCCAACACATAAAGTCTTATTAGTGCAGGACAATCATTCCTTTCATGTCCATATCAATACCTAGGATTTTTGCAAAGAGAATGGCATTACTCTGCTTTCTTTTCCTCCGCATTGTCCGCACAAGCTGCAGCCATTAAACCGATCTGTCTTTGGACCATTCAAAAAGGCCATAAATGCTGCTTGTGACGGATGGATGCGAAGTCACCCTGGCAAGACCATGATTATGTACGACATACCAGGTGTTGTCAAGACTGCTATGCCTCAAGCATTTACACAATAAAACATTCAGGCCGGTTTCATCAAAACTGGTATTTCTCCGTTTAATCGTGATTTATTCGGAGGAATTGACTTTGCGCCATCTTTTGTAACGGATCGACCAAACCCTGACAATGAGGATAACGTTTTTGCAGGACCATCTAGTGCAATCAACGCTCTGTGCGTTCCTAATTCTGTTAATAACAGTCCTGGACTCAACAATAAAATGTTGCTACCTACTGATTCTGTATCGGGAGAATCTAAAACTCCATTTACTGACCAAATTCACATAAGTGAATAACCTTAGTCACGCCACCTGCTTCTTTGCCTGAAATAGTCCGGGTTCCACAAACTGCTTCAATCCCAGCCCCGCCACCTGCTTCTTTGCCTGAAATTGTCCGGGTTCAGCAGACTGCATCATCCTCAGACACACCGCCTGCTTTTTCGCCCGAAATTGTTCGACCTCTTCCGAAAGCTGCTCAAAGAAAAACAAGAGGTGCTAGAACGAAAAAGTCAACCATTAACACAGATACACCCGAGAAAGAGGCACTTAGGAAAGAACATGAAGAAAAAGAAAAACGTTTGAAGGCTAAGCATGTAAAGGAAAACCTAACTGAACCAAAACTAAATAATGAAGGGAAAGATAAAGGAAAAACCAATGCCCAAGAAAAAAAAGACTTCACAGCAGTCATCCGATGAAGAAGATTATTTCTGTCTGGTTTGTGTAACCGCATATTCTGAAAGTAGGGCTGGCGAAAAATGGATCAAGTGCCAAGGAACATGTAGCCTCTGGTCTCACGTGGAGTGCGCAGGTAATAGTCCCCATTATATTTGTCACAACTGTGATGAATCTGACTAGATCTCAGTATGTTGATTGATACAATTATAAATGTTAAATTTTTCTTTGTTGTGTTATAGTTCTGTTAAAATTTTGTCAATTTTTTTCCAGTTAGCTACAGTAATTTTAAGTTAAGTTAACAATTTGACTGATTTTAAAGAAGACTGTTATATGGTACAGTGTTATATTAGTTTTAGGCTCTGGTCTCGCGTAGAGGGCGCAGGTGATAGTCCCTATCACATTTGTCACATGTCGAATTTGACTCAGTATATTAATTGGTACATTTATAAATGTTTATTTTTTTCTTT
This sequence comes from Cryptolaemus montrouzieri, assembly GCA_013387265.2. Classification (NCBI taxonomy): domain Eukaryota; kingdom Metazoa; phylum Arthropoda; class Insecta; order Coleoptera; family Coccinellidae; genus Cryptolaemus; species Cryptolaemus montrouzieri. Next base: position 39,013,312 of record JABFTP020000103.1, read on the forward strand.
GTTGTGTTACAGTTTTGTTAAAATTTTGTAGTAGTTAAGCTAACATTTTGACTGATTAAAGAGAAGACTGTTATATGTTACAGTGCCTTATTAGTTTTGTGAAGAGAAGTGATCACAGATTTTCGCTTTTTTGCCATAAAGTGATTGTTAACTTTGTTTAGAAGGAGATTATGTTGTGTTCAGTTAATTATTTGTAACAATAAAAGTCATTGAAACTATTTGGATGTATTTTGTATGCCTGTCACTACCGACCCCAACCCCTGTCACAACCGCCCTTGGGGTGTGGCCGGTTGTGACACTTTCCTTTTTTAATTTGATCGTATGCCTAATACAGCGTAGCTAGGGACAATTTTTTATCAATTTTAGGTAGATAAATAATCAAATTAAGTATTAAAGTGATTTTTCTCCCAGATAACTGGTAAATTTACAAAATTATAGGCGATCAAACCAAAATTGTCACAACCGTACCCAGCTTACCCTACATGATTATATCGAAACAGCCACAACCTAATGGAGTAATACAAATAAATAACACACAGTTGGAAAGAGTTGACAGGATGACATACCTGGGAAGTACGATCAATATCAATTGGGATCATTCAGTAGAAATAAAGCATCGTATTGAATGTGCACGAAATGCATTTATTAAATTTAAAAGAGTATTATGTAGCCACAATATCAATTTGCTTCTAAGAACTCGACTTCTACGATGCTACGTACTTTCAGTACTCCTATATGGTGTTGAATATTCGACACTTACAGAAAGCTCCATTAAAAAGCTGGAGGCTTTCGAATTGTGGACCTACAGGAGGATGTTGAAGATCAGCTGGGTGGACCGAGTAAGAAACGATGAGGTTTTAAGAAGAATGAGAAAACAAACGGAAATAGTAAAAACAATAAAAACAAAGAAACTAGAGTATTTCGGCCATGTGGTAAGACACCCTGATAAATACTGCATTCTCCAACTTATAATGTCAGGAAAAATTGCCGGTGACGTAGTGTTGGAAGAAGGAGAACATTCTGGCTGAAAAATCTATATCAATGGTTCAACATGACAACAACATCTCTATTTAGAACAGTAGTAAATAAAGTAATGATAGCCGGCATGATAGCCAACGTTCGATAGTCGGACAAGGCACTCAAAGAAGAATATCTGATAACACGCGAAAGTTATCGCTTTATGTGTAAAGACATTGAAGATTTTTATTCAGGGTACAATATGCAACCTTTCTAAGGATGTTAAATATTTTTTCCTGGAGGAGCTGGATTTCCGATCCACTCTTCATAATCATCGTCAACCAGGGCCACATAGTAGTGGTACAATCTGGTCGGATGTTATGAATAGGAGCAATAGACTGCAGTTCCGGTCTTCTCGTGTTGCACACCCATTCACAACACCAAGCCAGACTGAGAGATACTCCTGTCAATCCGTTGAAGCGTGTAAATTCATTGTAGATGTACATAAATAATTGGCACCTTCTAACGAACCGGCACAAAGGCTACAATAGCCACCGAGAGATGATGAACACAAAAAGTGGATTAATCAGAAAACTTTTCGATACAAACCTTAATTTTCGAATCAGGACGAGGCAGATATAAAAATTTTCAAATCGCCATATCTCCGGTAATAAGCATGATACACCTATGCGGATTTCATATTATTCTTAGAAATATTATTATAAAAGACCTTCATTACGAAAGTCTATATAATTTTGCTAGACTGTTTCCCCAGACTGGAAAATGAAATTTACCTTTGCCTGTAAGCTTTGCTTAAAGGGGTTTCTTAAATTCACATTGAACACCTAAACAAAAAAGAAAAATTGCGAAGTTATCGTTTGTTTTGCTTCCTTTCCAGGATATCTTCATTCAGAGCTTAACTTCATTTCAGGTTAATTCATCTTCTTATATTTTATATTAGTAGAAATTGTATTGCACATAAGGTGAAAGGGTTTCTTGGAATAGAATTAAGAATGATTGAGGGAAGTATTCCTAGTGGTTTTTCGTGTCTCACGTCTTCCATTCTGAAACTGGATATTATCCCTTACAGAAACACTCGGTCATGGAAATGATCGTATTTGAGCCACCCCACGATTACATCTCATATCACGCCTCTATGAGTCAACACGAGAAATCTCAATGAAAGGACTTCATAGGAAGTATATTTTGGTTTTCACTTCAACCATTACTGGCGCTAATGCTAATTATAGGATTTGAATTTGGGAGGCTTTCACTTGATAAAATTCCATTATCAATAATAAAACAAGTAATGTGTTTTTGTGTGGAATTTTACTTAATAATTATGATTCGTAACGCGTTTCATTACACCGTAGCTTCTTCAGACGAATGAATGTACAGAAAATAAGAATGAGAATATAAATATAAATGTTCTTAACTAATTAAAAGCTTATTAAGGTGATTCTTTTCAAGTGGTTATTTATGACAGGTATATCTAATAAAATTAAGGAAAAGATAGCTCCCCGAAGAGATTCAATAGAGGTGAAGGGCTTAAATCGACTTGTTCATTGTCGTTAATTAGTCTACCTGTGTGTTTGTATTTGTTGATTTCTAAAGTTTTCCAAAGATCTACCTTCCATATAGATATTCATTATCTGTATGCAAAATTTCAAACTGTGGGTCGAAAGAGTGATTATTTTCTAAGAGATGATTCGCGTAGTTTGTATCTGATTTTTATTTGAAAAACTACGTTTATGTTCCGATATTCTAATATTAAAATTTCTATGTGCTCTATCAATGTAGAAATTATCACAGTCATTGCAATTCAATCTATAAACACCTGATTTATTGTTTCTACCTGATTTGGTTTCATTATTTTTTATATATTTGCCTAAATTATTATTAGTTTGGAAAGCTATGTTGAAATTATTGCTACTCAAGAATGATTTCAGTTTCTCACTTGTAATGCCAACGTAGGTTAAGGTGTTGAATTTTTGTTTCAATTTATCGACAGGGTAAACTTCATTCAATGCGATTCTACTTTGTTTTTATTTAAAATATTATTTATTAGTTTTGGATTGTATTATTTATTTTTGGGTATTTGTTTAATCAAATTTAATTCTTTGTTGAAATTTTCTGGTGATAACGGGGTGTTAATCAATCTATGAATAAAACTATTGAATGCTGACATTTTATGTTGATACGGATGACACGACGAGTTATGTATTATAATATCTGTATGTGACGGCTTATGGTAAATTGCGAAAACTTGTTTTCCATTTTCATTCGAAATTGTTACGTCTAAGAAATTTATCGAATTATTGCTTTCTATTTCGGTTGTGAATCCAATTTTTGGATGTAATGAATTTATATGAATTTCGAAAATTTTTAACTGTCTATCTGTTCCTGTGAAACAAATAATGATATCGTCTACATAGCGATACCAGTATAAACAATATATACTGAGTGGATGATTATGAATTAATTTCTCTAAATTATTCATGAATATTTCGTCTAACAAAGGACTTAACGGATTGCCCATAATCAAGCCGTCTTCAATAGTATAATATTTGTTATTGAAATGGAAATAATTTTGATCTAAACAAATTTGTAATAATGAAAGAATATCTGATATAATGATAGTATTGAAATGATCCTTTCTAATAATGTTGGGAAATAGATTCTTAACATCGAAAGGAATGAGTTTGGAATTAGGTGGTATAATGGTATCTTCGATATTGGCAATTAGTTTGTATGAATTTTGACCGAAAAGTTAGATTTAAAGGTTATATTTGAAGGTCATCCATACGGAATTAATGTTTAGGTTGCACCCTGTTGAGTTTGATATTTCAGACTCTGAATCTAGATACGATGTCAAAATTTTAATTCATAAAAGTTTCAGCAACAACAGAAACAGTTGAATTCACTTAAATTCTTAAATTCAAAACTTCTCCACCCAAACCTTCGACTGATAAATTTTCAGACCATAAATTTTTGACAGATTCACTAATTTAACTGATACCAATTTTACACAACCACAAAAAGATCTATTAGAAAGAGGGTTCAAACATAATTTACATTGAAAACATAATAAAACTAATTTTGAACAGTAAGGCATAGACTTCGAAATCATTCTCAAAAACTCCAAAGATAATATTTTAGCCAAACATCAAATAGCAAAAATCATCAAAGAAGACTTTTCGAAATTATCACCTCATTGCAATTCTGATTATAAGATAATAAAAACAATTCGTGAAAATAGTACCAAGAACGATATAGTATTCACTAAAGCAGATAAAGGTAACACCGTCATCGCGATTAGTAAAACCGATTATATTTCAAAAACTGAAGAATTCTCAACAGCCGGAAACTATATAACATCAACTAAGGATCCTACCGCAAAATTACAGAAAGAGGTTAAAAACATAATTTTGACAGCAAAATCATTAATTATAGACCACGAAAAATATAAATTCATTAACTCCAATCCACAATCCGCCGAATTATATTCGTTGATAAAACTTCATAAATCTAATTACCCTATTAGACCTGTTGTTTCTTATGTAACGGCACCTTCTTTAAAACTTTCAAAATTCCTTAATGACTTGCTAATAAAACATTGCAATTTTAAATCTAACTTTTCGGTTAAAAATTCATACGAACTAATTGCCAATATCAAAGATACCATTATACCACCTAATTCCAAACTCATTTCTTTCGATGTTAAGAATCTATTTCCCAACATTCCTCCGAAAGATACGTACTACTTAGTTGAAGAAATATTAGAAAAGAATCATGTGAATACTATCATTAAATCAGACATTCTTTCATTATTACAAATTTGTTTTTTTCCATTTCAATAACAAATATTACACTATTGAAGACGGCTTGATTATGGGAAATCCGTTAAGTCCTTTGTTAGCAGAAATATTCATGAATAATTTAGAGAAATTAATTCATAATCATCCACTCAGTAAATATTGTTTATACTGGTATCGCTTTGTAGACGATATCATTATTTGCTTCACAGGAACAGATAGACAGTTAAAATTTTCGAAAATCATATAAATTCATTACATCCAAAAATTGGATTCACAACTGAAATAGAGAGCAATAATTCGATAAATTTCTTAGACGTAAAAATTTCGAATGAAAATGGAAAACATGTTTTCGCAATTTACCATAAGCCGTCACATACAGATATTATAATACATAACTCGTCGTGTCATCCGTATCAGCATAAAATGTCAGCATTCAATAGTTTTTTTCATAGATTGATTGACATCCCGTTATCACCAGAAAATTTCATCAAAGAATTAAATTTGATTAAACGAATAGCCAAAAATAATGGTTACAATCCCAAACTAATAAATAATATTTTAAATAAAAACAAAGTAGAATCACATTGAATGAAGTTTACCCTGTCGATAAACTGAAAAAAAAATTCAACACCTTAACCTACGTTGGCATTACAAGTGAGAAACTGAAATCATTCTTGAGTAGCAATAATTTCAACATAGCTTTCCAAACTAATAATAATTTAGGCAAATATATAAAAATAATGAAACCAATCAGGTAAAAACAATAAATCAGGTGTTTATAGATTGAATTGCAATAAGTGTGATAATTTCTACATTGGTAGAACACATAGAAATTTTAATATTAGAATATCGGAACATAAACGCAGTTTTTCAAATAAAAAATCAGATTCAAATTACGCGAATCATCTCTTAGAAAAAATCACTCTTTCGACCCACAGTTTGAAATTTTGCATACAGATAAATATTGGAAGGTAGGTCTTTGGGAAACTTTAGAAATCAATAAATACAAACACTCAGGTAGACTCATCAATGAACAAGTCGATTTAAGTCATTCACCTCTATTGAATCTCTTCGGAGAGCAATCTATTCCTTAATTTTATTGGATATACCTGTCATAAATAACCACTTAAGAAGATTCAACCCAATAAGCTTTTAATTAGTTAAGAACATTTATATTTATATTCTCATTCTTATTTTCTGTATATGCATTCGTCTGAAGAAGCTACGGTGCAGTGAAACGCGATACGAATCATAATTATTAAGTGAAATTCCAAAAAACACATTACTTGTATTTATTACTAATTATAGGAGGTCGTTGATTGTGTGCTGAGAAAAATTTAGCGAAACAAATTATTTTGGAAAAAGTTTTGAATGATTTCATCATTTTAGTAGTTCGCTTTCCAGGAGTTACAATTCTTCAAGTCAATGACTCAATGGTTCTCTTTTGAGTGAAAGAACTCAAGTCTTTCTTTTTGGATTTTTCTCCCTCTCAAAGAGCTATATGTATCTCTTCAAATATCGTCACGAAAAGCATTTAATTACGTTTCAAATATTGCGCTCTATAAAGGCATAGTACTGTAAAGGATTAAATTATTATTTAAGACTCTATTCTAATTTGGATGATTTTTGTTATATTGCAAATATAAATGAAATATAGATCTAACCTGTTATCTTTTTTGTTCTTACTATATATTAATTGAGATACAGGGTGGTCCACCCTGGAAGGCCTATTAGATGTTTATGGAGAGTGGAAAATAGGATCACCTTGAAATTGGTTGGATTATCTTTTCGGACTTGATCTACCTTTCTGAAATAATTTGAAGAATGTGATACCGCTCATATCGAAAAGTTCTAGTAAGTCCGGTTTTTACATAGAACCGTCTGTATATTCTTTTAATTTCAGGGTACCTACTCAATTTCGAACATTTTTAAATACACATCCCTTTACTTATCTTCAAAGATTTGCGAGATAATAACAATTAGTCAAGTTTTATTTTTTAAGATTACTTAGAAATGTTACGATTTCTGAGCGTGGTGCTTTGAAGCTTTGAAATTATGTACTTGTATGTACATTTGGATCCTTGAAATCACGTTGAAATTTTTTCTCAATATTAGAGGAACTGCAGCATATTTCGTATACTAATTTGTTTATTGAGAATAAACTCAGAGAAGAATGGGATGGCTCGATAAAAAAACATAAAATTATTGGAAAATTATTGAACTTTAATAATGAGAACATTTAAATATAACAAAAACCAAAACCATATCAACATGCCTATCAAACTAAAAAACTCCAAGAACGAAATTTTACTCAGGGTGCAGGTAATTTGGAATGTAGTCTTCCAGCTTTTTTGCAGTGACAATTGATAACACTTTTTCTTAAGAACTAATAGATTTCTTATCTTTGTAACAGTTTTATAATCTTTAGTTCACTAGGCTATCAATCTTTCCAAACAAAATAGACTAAAATGACATCTTACTGCTAAGTAATCAGTCATAATAATCACAGATCAGTGTTTAGTTTGAATTTACAATTTACTATTCTTCACAACGATTCACAACGGATTCATAACCACCACAAGCACCGTTAACCCACAATTTGCACATTAAGCACTGTATCCATTCTTCACCCCTTTTATCATCACTGTATTTTCCGTTACAGAAAAAACACTCGTCGTCTTCGTCAGTAGGGACTGAAGTCTCATCGCTCATTGCTACATCGTCGGAAGAGTATGTGTTCATTTATTTATTTATTTATCAGTATGGAGCAACGACAGGTGAATAAACACCCAGAAACTGTGCTCACAAATTATTCAGATACGAAGTGTTCACATAATATAGAAAGGTTTGAAACTATTTCAATGAAATTTCATACAATACACGTATGAAAGATGAAGAATAAAAACCTACAAGCGTTATTTCCAGATGAAGAATTTTCAGGATTCTGATCTGATGGGTCACTGTCTGTCATATATATTTTCTTTGTCTTCTTTATTATTTTTTCCTGCCTTTTCCCTTAAAATTTTTTTGTGTGTTGCTTTCTATGTCAGATTTTTTATTTTGTGCAGTCTCAAGGTCTTTTTCAAAGGGAGAATTTGAGATTATTGCTGATCTTGTTGGCTTACGGCCTTTATTGCTAGTTATCTTTTTTATTGTGGACACGGGAAAAATAAGAGAAGGGGGAACAAGAGAGTGAATTCCTGTCCCACAAACTGACAGCAATAGCGCTGTTTCATCAAAATTCTCCAATCTCAGAGAAGCAATTATGGGGTAGGCGAGCTTCGTTGAAATATTTTTACAGTTTCAAACCTCTTGTAATTTTCTCGTATCTCCAACCGTTTTCGGGTGAAAAATTATTGAATTTGAATTATTTCAATTGTATGTTATTCGCTAAATAAAAAAATAAAAATAATAGAAATACTCGATAAGTATGCCCGAAATTTGCTTTTATTTTGATAGCTCGTCTTCGGAGACTCAACTTATACTTATTCAATATCAAACTAAAAAAAAGAACAATTAAAAACTAAATAAATTGCTGGAAGTGCCTTCACCTGCAAGAATACAGGCCTCTGTCCTTCTTCGCATATTATCACGAACTATTTGAAATATTCCTGGGGAATATTTTATCGTGTCACGAAAGGTTGTTATTCGATTTCTCAATTCTTCTACAGTGTTCACTGGAGTGGTATAAACTAAACTTTTGAGATATCCCCATAAGAAAAAGTTTAAACTTTTTAGTCTGGGGACCTAGGAGGCCATGGTTCTGGCCCAAACCGACCTATCAATCGGTTGTTGAATGTATTATTCAAGAATTCCCCAGCTTCTCCACTAAAATGTGCTGGTGCCTCGTCATGCATGAACCACATTATGTTCATGTGCAGCTGTACATGATATGCATGAAATTTATTCACTGTCAAGATTCTCTGAACTTGACTTATATCTGTTAACTGAGAAATCTCTCTTTGGCTTTTATATGGGTCCTCTGTCATTGTCAATAAAACTGATAATTGGTTGTCTTCAGCTTAGCAGTTTTTGGATTTTCATGTTTTTTGTAAGCGATATTACCCGTTTCGATAAATCTAATTGGAAGTTTTTCAAAGCATCTTGCATCAGGATGCCTCTTATCAGGAAACCTCTGTGCATAAACTCTACTTGCCAACAAAGAATTTCTATCACACTCACCCCCAGAATAAAAATCATATCAACCATTTCTTCTTTGGAGAACTTCATAGCAGTCAATTGCGAAAATTGGTTTCAAACCTCACTTCAACAATGTTTAATAACGAAACACTGATAAGTTCACCATGTAGAATGTAGAATATGATACGGATACCTGACAGAAGGCACAAAGAAAAAAATTTCAACACTACCTCGATTTACGTTTCAATCATCTTCATTTTATCATTCGTTGAAAGAATTATCTTGTTTAGGTTCCATTTTTTACTACTTGAATCATTGAAGAAAAAAAAGCGTCTGTGCAAATAATGATGCATATTGATAAGTTTGATACGGTTTGTAGAATTTTCACCAAATAATCGAATATTTCGAAAATGATCGAAGTTAAAGATATGGTTACTTCTGCAAAAATATATCACAATATTTTATGCGTTGACATGAATAATAAAATAAAGGGTGTTCCATTCGAAAAAATCCAAGATATGATATTTTTAAAATCACAATATTCAAAAATTTCTTTGAGACACTCCTGTATAAAATGAGGATAATCTATTTCAATTCATCAATAAAGCTATCCTTGGGCTATGAGAAAACGAAAGGAAAAAAGTATTCATCATCTCTGGCCGAAGGAGCATGCGATGATGTGAGAGCCTATTTTCATGAATTTTTTCGGAAAAAAATATTGTGACGAAACTACTCACCAAAAAACTTATTACTTAAAGACAGTATAGCAAAGTTTAGGCCGCTCCTGATTCTTGAACAAAAAAGTGGTCTTCCAATCTGAAAACACCACCCAAGACTTTTCTATAGAAAATTGGGACAGACTGTTCACTGCAAAATAAATTGATGAAGTAGATTCTTACTTTCTAAATACAACACCGTTCGAACCAAAATGAAATCTTCAAGAGTGTACTAGCTACAGAGCACCGCGCCACTGGTGAATCACCCAGTATTTGTATTTGTTCAGGAATTTTTCTACGAGTAGTGAAGAACACTTCTCATTGCATTGTTTTCTTTTTGAATGATCAAATTTGAGAGAGGCTATTGATATAGTTTCCATGGACTAGAATTTTCATGGTGAGAACGATTTCTAATTCTTATGAGCTGATTTTATGTTCTACTCTATGTAGCATTTCTGCAAAGAAATTAAAATTTAAATATCGACATACAGGGTGTTTCCGGACAGAAGGGTCATACTACAATAGGGAAAGATCAAGCCCTGGCCTTTCAGAAATGGTGTATGAAAGTCATCGAAGTTTCCGGGCTATTATATGTTTTGCTCAAATATTTCATTATTCATAACTTCAGAACCCGTTGACCAAAATTGATGAAATCTTACAAATTTATTAGGCTCATTTTACTGAATCTACTCACGAAGAAAAACAAAATGCAGATCCGTACTCAGCCCAAAATTCATATTTTCGTAAAACGGATGTTTCATGTTTCCCTGTACATGGATAATCTGAATTTGTTGTACGTCGGAGCTATGATTCATAGCGTTCCAAAACGTGTAAGAGAAATTCACGGCACCATTTTTACCATTAATGAAATCAACATTGAGAATATGATGGTCCGCAGTTTTGAGGTCATACAGAGGAACTAATGTTGAATACATTCTATGATTTTATACTGTTCATCAGTTCTTTTTTAAGAAGAATTTGAGTTGAAATGTACCGGTAATCAGATGATCACACGAAGAAACATACCAAAAACGTAAAATACACACGGGACACAAATCGATGAATTATTACAATCTATTTTCAATATGGTCACCGTCGTGTTCCAAATTTGTCCTAGATCGTAGAAATGAATCATTGATATGTCTATGAATCATTTGCTCGCCATTATGTTTATCTGCATAGGCGTCTTTTATGCGATTTACGAGTTGTTCTCTGCAAACAATATATACTCCATACTCTCTGGACTTCAAATAAAACCCCACAGGAAAAAATCAAGAGGAAGAGATATGGTGACCACCTGTTAATAAAAAATATAAAATAAATAATAAAAATAAAATAAAATATAAATATATCCATCTCTTATAGTTCCGAAATAATATATTGAATTTTGATGATTTTGCAAGAACTAACAGAGAATGTTTTGAAATATTTGAATCCAGTAGCTGAACTGGCTACGCTCACCTGACAGGTGCCTAAAATTAATGTACTTGTCACTTCGTTCATTCGAATTTGATTTCAACCAGAATTGTCGTTATTTCAGATTGGAAATATCCAAAAAATATAACACATTTGGAATAAAACCACTGGTTATTCAAACGAAAATATATTTAATCTTTTTTTATTTCATTTCAGAATGTCAAAGGGTAGAAATGGCAGGCAATTCAATAACCAATTTCCAAATTTACCGTCTATGAGTAAAATAAACTTTCGAAGCATTAGAAGCAATTTTCTACAATTCGGATGAATAAAAATTGTAGGAACTAAGCGAAAACCTATAATTGAAGATAATTACATTAATACGAATAAATGATAGCAAACATCATAGGAGAAAACTAATTTACGATCTGAATAAATGTTCAATATGGGCCTCATTTTGCTCGATACACTTGACAGCTCGTATACGAACATGATGAGTTGCCCTCCTAGTTTCCTCAGGATCAATATTACCAAAAGCATTATGAATGCGCTCTAATAACTCTTCTGTACTTCTTACAGGAATAAGATACACTTCACTCTTGATTTTGCCCCATAAATAAAAATCAAGGGGCGTCAGGTCCGGAGAATGCGGAGGCCATAAATTTGGTCCTTGATAACCCCACCATCTATCCTCGAACATTTCTGTAAACTGACGATCTACAGCTCATGTTTTATGTGCTGGTGTACCATCCATTTGGTAACAGCAATCCCTCAGAATGTTAAGGGGTAATCCATCTAAAAAATTTGCTAATGTTCCTCCCAAAATTTCCAGGTATCTTTGTCCATTAAGATTTTCCTCATAAATGTGATAAGCCAACAAATCATTCATTAAAATTGCAAAAACGTTCATGCTGAATTTATTTTGGAAATCAATAACCTCAATGAATTGTGGATTTTCTGTGGCCCAAAAATGTCGATTTCTCCTGTTGGTTATTCCACTTTCATTGAACTTGTCAAATTGTCTCATCTTCTTGAAGCCGAATTAATAAATTTTTATAGAAATTTAGCCGCTTGGGAAGGTCAGTTGGTTTCAATTTTCGTAGTCTGATAAAAGAATACGGGTGCATTTTATGTTTCTTAAGGATCCTTTGAATGGAAGTATAACTCAATCCAATATCCATTGATGCTGACTTAATGGACTCATGTGGATTGGCACGAAAATACGCTAGCGTATTAATTTGATTGTCGTCGTCCTCGAGAATTGGTTTTCTTCTAGTTTCTATGTATTTTGTTCCTCCAAATTGCAGAAAATTGCTTTTAATCTTTCGGAATTTTGTTTTACTTATAGGCGCCAAATTTGGAAATTGGTTATTGCTTTGCCTGCAAGTTCTATCCACCACTTTTTGACATTCGCCATGAATTGAAAAGAGATTAAACATATCCTCGTTTGAATAATCAGTCATTTTATTATCAATCTGGGGTTTTTCAAACATTTTCACTTCAAATTACCAACAATTCTTGTTGAAATATCAAATTCGAATGAACGAAGTGACAAGTACATTAATTTTAGGCACCTGTCAGGTGAGCGTAGCCAGTTCAGCTACTTGATTCAAATATTTCAAAACATTCTCTGTTAGTTCTTGCAAAATCATCAAAATTCAATATATTCCCAAATTATTTCGGAACTATAAGAGATGGGTATAGTACATGCTGATACAATTCCATCTGAAATATGATGCTTCATCTGATGGCGATATAAAAATTGGCACGTGCCAATTGAAAAAATTGAGTTATGGCTGTTTGAAAAAGGCCAAATTGAAAAAAGTATACAACACAATAACAATAAATATTTGACATGTGTAGACTGCTTAAAAAATTCCTTGATCCTTCTTCTATCCACCCAAGTAAAAATTGTGTCTGTAGTGCAAAAGATCTACGAGCTACAATTTTTTTAAATGTTCCTCAAAAATCGAGTTTAAAACAAAAATAATTAAATCTGTCAAAATTTTTGACAGATAAGTGCCAACATCTTGGGTATTTTATGCCTTGCTCAAATGTCGGTTCTAGATCTATAATAAAAAAGGTAGATTGCCATTTGAAATAACAAAGTGGTGACCCACTTCCTGCATATCCCGAAATGGTATCACTTCGAAAATATTTCACTTCAATTGGAAATCGCTAGCTATGGCTGTGTATAAACTCAAGAAGTTTTCAACGGACGAACCCGGTGGATATCCCTGTATATATTCTTTTGAAAAAGATAGGACTTACAAAATTTCCAATAATTGTATTTACAATAAATGCTTATATATATATAATTTTGGCGTGTGTCAGAAAAAACACAAGAGGGTGTTCGATATTTCAATTGATCTAAGTTTTGCTACTATAGATTCCTCGTGAATTGAGCCTTGCCGCTGAATTATATGTCTATGAGATGAAACCCATCTGAAAAAATTCTGCCGTAAAGTCTCATCTCCTGCCAGTAGGTGTTGAACAGTTTGTTTACGAAATACTTTCAAAGTTTCTTGCTTAAGCGGTTTTCAAACTCCCTTAAGTGGAAAACTCAAATGGTGACTTATCTTTTTCGTACTGATTTCCGGGGGTTACTCTCTTATGTTCAGGATATTAGTTTCTCCTGAATACTCGGCCTAGTGATACGTTCATGTTTAGGAGCAGAAGGTAGACTCCTGGATCACGGAAGTTTATTAATCACCTTATAGAATGTTTTGCAATTTGAAAACTGCTGATTTCTGAAGCGTCGATCTTATCCTCGCCTATTAGATCGTGAATGTCTATTGCAAAATCCATAATTAAACACCATATTTTGGCATTTTCTCTATTTGTGTAAAAATGGCGCATTGATTTCTCCCAAAAGTACACTAAAAGGATTTTGATGCCGAACTCGAATGAATTTCATCAGATACTTTTCTCACAGATCATTGATCGGAATCACTGAAGAATTTCTGATAATTTGACCTTGACAGTGAAAATGGGACCCATTTATGGAAGGGACTTTATACACTCTTGTGTATAAAGCATATTTGGCATTGGAAGATATTCATAATAACGCAATTGATCAAGAAATAATATCGCCTTGTTTCACTTTCTTGGTTACTCTTTATTTGATGAAGTAGTAGAAAACGTGTTTAATAGCTTTTTTTTTTCATAAAAACAACCGAGAATACATTCGAAAATGCCTAAATTAATCTAACATGAGTTTTTCTGTATGATCTGAAAACTGCCGACCATCATATTCTTATTATTGATAGTGTAGATGCCATAAATTTTTCTAACACATATTAGACCGCTATTAATCTATCTCCGGAGTACAAAAAAATTCAAATTGTCCATTTACAGGGAGTCTATATTATTCGTTTTCCGAAAATCTGTTGAGGCTTAGTGCCGACCTGAATTTTGTTCTTCTTTCGTGACTCGATTTATTTACACGAGCATAATAATTTTGTGAAACTTCATCAATTTTGGTCTATTGGTTCTGAAGTTGTCAATGATCGCACATTTAACCAAAAAGAACCAATCACTCTGTATCTTGAGAATCCGGAAGCTCTGATGATATTCCTACACCATTTCTGAAAGGATTGGAGTTACTCCATCCCTTATTACAGTAACCCGTACAGGGGGAAATTATGAATGATTCCCGAAAAAAACTCAAATATTTCCTAAATCGGTAAACGATACAATATACTTTATAAAATTTTGTGTATTTATTGTTTAGGGCACGACTAGTTTCGAATATTACCTCATTTTCAAGTGTTTATACTGCATAACAGTTTCAGTATTTATATTACTGCAAGGCTCAGGAAGGGTGAGGTTATTATGGATTAAGTAATAGGGAATTATTTCCATCTAATTGAACAATCAATTAGATGGAAATAATTTCTCATTGTTTAATCTAAAATAACCTCACGTCCTTCTGAGCCTAGCAGTAATATAAATACCGAAACAGTAATGTAGTACTCCATCCTTATTACAGTACCCCGTACAGGAAATTATGAATGATTTCCCGAAAAAACTCAAATATTTCCTAAATGGGTAAATGATACACTATACTTTAAGAAATTTTGTGTATTTATTGTTTAGGAACACGACTGGTTTCGAATATTACTTCATTCTCAAGTGTTTATACTGTATAACAGTTTCGGTATTTATATTACTGCAAGGCTCAGGAAGGGTGAGGTTATTATAGATTAGTAATTGGGAATTATTTCCATCTAATTGAACAATCAATTAGATGGAAATAATTTCCCATTACTTAATCTGAAATAATCTCACGACCTTCTGAGCCTAGCAGTAATATAAATACCGAAACTGTAATGTAGTATAAACACATGAAATGCTATGGAGTATTGATGAGTTCATAACATAAGCGAATCTGCTCCATAATCCATGCCAGGATCTTCAATTGGACCTTGCCAATTTATGAAGATTATTTGACAATTTATGAATGATTGAATAATTCTTATTGTGAAAGTTGATATCTACTTATACTTCCATAGACACTACGTTTGATTCGTTATTTGCTAATTAATTGAGAGATGGTTAACCGAAAATTATTATATTACTGCAAGGCTCAGGAAGGGGTGAGGTTATTATAGATTAAGTAATGAGAAATTATTTCCACTTAATTGAACAATCAATTAGATGGAAATAATTCCCTATTACGTAATCTATAATAACCTCACGCCCTTCTGAGCCTAGCAGTAATATAAATACCGAAACTGTAATGTAGTATAAACACATGAAATGCTATGCAGTATTGATGAGTTCATAACATGAGTGAATCTGCTCTATAATCCATGCCAGGATCTTCAATTGGACCTTGCCAATTTATGAAGATTATTCGACAATTTATGAATGATTGAATAATTCTTATTGTGAAAGTTGATATCTACTTATACTTCCATAGACACCACGTTTGATTCGTTATTTTGTTATTTGCTAATTGATTAAGAGATGGTTAACCGAACATTATTATATTATTGCAAGGCTCAGGAAGGGGTGAGGTTATTATAGATTAAGTAATAGGGAATTATTTCCATCTAATTGAACAATCAATTAAATGGAAATAATTTCTCATTACTTAATCTAAAATAACCTCACGCCCTTCTGAGCCTATCAGTAATATAAATACCGAAACTGTAATGTAGTACTCCATCCCTTATTACAGTACCCCGTACAGGGGGAAATTATGAATGATTCCCGAAAAAAACTCAAATATTTCCTAAATGGGTAAATCATACACTATACTTACGAAATTTTGTGTATTTATTGTTGAGGAACACGACTAGTTTCGAATATTACTTCATTCTCAAGTGTTTATACTGCATTATAGTTTCGGTATTTATATTACTGCAAGGCTCAGGAAGGGGTAAAATGGAAATAATTTCTCATTACTTAATCTAAAATAACCTCACGCCCTTCTGAGCCTTGCTGTAATATAAATACCGAAACTGTAATGTAGTATAAACACATGAAATGCTATGCAGTATTGATGAGTTCATAACATGAGCGAATCTGCTCCATAATCCATGCCAGGATCTTCAATTGGACCTTGCCAATTTATGAAGATTATTCGACAATTTATGAATGATTGAATAATTCTTATTGTGAAAGTTGATATCTAATTATACTTCCATAGACACTACGTTTGATTCGTTATTTTGTTATTTGCTAATTGATTAAGAGATGGTTAACCGAAGATTATCGAATAGCTTGTTCATCATCACTGTAATTATTCACAGTTGGCTCGGGGGTGTTGAAAGGAGCCGACTAGATGATAATACTCTCTAAATTTTCTGGGTCAGGAAAATCTTAGGGATTTACCTTAGGGAATGAATAGAGTGGAAAGCAGAGTTTCAACAAGTGGGTTCTGAGGGAGAAATGGCATGCGTCGCAGGTCGCCAATGGGGTGTACAAGAGTGGGCCGAGGGGGATGACTTCAGCAACGGAGAACAGATGCTGCCAGTCAGCGCGTGGTGGTTGAGGGTGTGCGCAATCGCGAGCATCAAAGCATCGAAGAGCGACGAGTTGGTGGCGCGAGTCCGAGGCAACGGGCACGACGAGGCGGCAGGCGACCTGGCCACCCGCCCGCCATGGACCACTAGATCAACGTAGTCCAACGCCAGGGGCTGCTGCCCATTCGTACATGTGAGTAACCACTTGTTGGCATAATTTTTTTTCTAGTGAAAATAACAGTCGAAAATACTTTCTCTGCGGTAGTTCTATTCGATAATAATTTGCAAAAATAAATAATAAGTTTTTTCTTGGAAAATATTCTCTAAACTGTCTCGGAACTTCCAATATAATTCCACTTGGTCTAACAATATATGTTCCAAAAATATATAATATTGTGTATTAATAGTTAGCAGAGTAATTAGGATTTTCAAACAATTTTAAATAATTTGGAAGGCAGATTGAGTTGGATTTGGTCAAAAGTGTGTTTTGCGAAGCTGAAAATGCTCTAATTTTTCCATTAATAGAACCGTTTTTATGCAAACTTTTTTTTGAATTTGGGAGGCTTTTACTTGGTAAAATTCCATTATCAATAATGAAAAACAACTACTGTGTTTTAAGGAATTTTACTTAATAATTGCGATTCCTAACGCGTTTCACTACACCGTAGCTTCTTCAGACGAATGAATGTACAGAAAATATAAATATAAATGTTCTTGACTAATTAAAAGCTTATTGGGTTGCTTCTTCTTAAGTGGTTATTTATGACAGGTATATCCAATAAAATTAAGGAATAGATTGCTCCCCGAAGAGATTCAATAGAGGTGAAGGGCTTAAATCGACTTGTTCATTGATGAGACCTGAATGTTTGTATTTATTGATTTCTAAAGTTTCCCAAAGATCTACCTTTCAATATTTATTATCTGTATGCAAAATTTCAAACTGCGGGTCGAAAAAGTGATTATTTTCTAAGAGATGATTCGCGTAATTTGAATCTGATTTTTATTTGAAAAACTGCGTTTATGTTCCGATATTCTAATATTAAATTTTTATGTGTTCTACCAATGCAGAAATTATCAAATTGCAATTCAATCTATAAACATCTGATTTATTGTTTTTATCTGGTTTGGTTTTATTATTTTTATATATTTGCCTAAATTATTATTAGTTTGGAAAGCTTTGTTGAAATTATTGCTACTCAAGAATGATTTCAGCTTCTCACTTGTAATGCCAACGTAGGTTAAGGTATTGAATTTTCGTTTCAATTTTCGACATTTACTGACTTCATTCAATGCGATTTTATTTTGTTTTTTATTTAAAATATTATTTATTAGTTAGGGATTGTAACCATTATTTTTGGTTATTTGTTTAATAATATTTAATTCTTTGTTGAAATTGAATTGATAACGAAATGTTAATCAATCTATGAATAAAACTATTGAATGCTGACATTTTATGTTGATATGGATGACACGACGAGTTATGTATCATAATATCTGTATGTGACGGCTTATGGTAAATTGCGAAAACATGTTTTCCATTTTCATTCGAAATTGTTACGTCTAAGAAATTTATCGAATTATTGATTTCTATTTCGGTTGTGAATCCAATTTTTGGATGTAATGAATTTATATGATTTTCGAAAGTTTTAACTGTCTATCTGTTCCTGTGAAACAAATAAATTTTCGGTCAAAAATTCATACGAACTAATTGCCAATATCAAAGATGCCATTATACCACCTAATTCCAAACTCATTTCTTTCGATGTTAAGAATCGATTTCCCAAAATTTCTCCGAAAGATACGTATTACTTAGTTGAAGAATTATTAGAAAAGAATCATGTAAATACTATCATTAAATCAGATATTCTTTCATTATTACAAATTTGTTTAGATCAAAATTATTTCCATTTCAATAACGAATATTATACTATTGAAGGCGGCTTGATTATGGGCAATCCGTTAAGTCCTTTGTTAGCAGAAATATTCATGAATAACTTAGATAAACTAATTCATAATCATCCATTCAGTAAATATTGTTTATACTGGTATCGCTATGTAGACGATATCATTATTTGCTTCACAGGAACAGATAGACAGTTAAAATTTTCGAAAATCATATAAATTCATTACATCCAAAAATTGTATTCACAACCGAAATAGAAAGCAATAATTCGATGAATTTTTAGACGTAACAGTTTCGAATGAAAATGGAAAAATGTTTTCGCAATTTACCATAAGCCGTTACATACAGATATTATAATACATAATTCGTCGTGTCATCCATATCAACATAAAATGTCAGCATTCAATAATTTTATTCATAGATTGATTAACATCCCGTTATCACCAGAAAATTTCAACAAAGAATTAAATTTGATTAAACAAATAGCCAAAAACAATGGTTACAATCCCAAACTAATAAATAATATTTTAAATAACAAACAAAGTAAAATCGCATTGAATGTTAAATCGATAAATTGAAACGAAAATTCAACACCTCAACCTACGTTGGCATTACAAGTGAGAAACTGAAATCATTCTTGAGTAGCAATAATTTCAACATAGTTTTCCAAACTAATAATAATTTAGGCAAATATATAAAAATAATAAAACCAAATCAGGTAAAAACAATAAATCAGGTGTTTGTAGATTGAATTGCTATGACTGTGATAATTTCTACATTGGTAGAACTCATAGAAATTTTAATATTAGAATATCGGAACATAAACGCAGTTTTTCAAATAAAAATCAGATTCAAATTACGCGAATCATCTCTTAGAAAATAATCACTCTTTCGACCCACAGTTTGAAATTTTGCATACAGATAATAAATATTGAAAGGTAGAACTTTGGGAAACTTTACAAATCAATAAATACAAACACTCAGGTAGATTCATCAATGAACAAGTCGATTTAAGCCCTTCACCTCTATTGAATCTCTTCGGGGAGCAATCTATTTCTTAATTTTATCGGATATACCTGTCATAAATAACCACTTAAGAAGAAGCAACCCAATAAGCTTTTAATTAGTCAAGAACATTTATATTTATATTTTCTATACATTCATTCGTCTGAAGAAGCTACGGTGTAGTGAAACGCGTTACGAATCGCAATTATTAAGTAAAATTCTTAAAACACAGTACTTGTTTTCATTATTGAAACTTTATTTTCGATGAATGGTGCTGCGCGTTTAGCTAACTATGTTAGTATAAAATTTGAAGTACTTTTTATTGATATCGCTCACCTTATTCGCTGAATATACAAAAATTTTCAAGATATTTTGCAGCGGAATGTTATGTTTTATGATCATTACTTCTACTATGGAAATACAAATCCTATAATATAGAAGAATGAATGAGGAAAAAGAATATATAAGTAAATTTACAACAAATTGAAAACGTTGAACGGAATGAGGTAAACCTTTTCGTCTTCAGTAATTGGCTGCATTGGAAAATTTAGATATTTCCATTTATTCTAGAAAATTAAAACCTATACGTGATGAAAATTCATATCAAACTCAAATAAATAAAATACTGTAAAATCAGATTTACGGTGATAAGCCGAAATCTAGATTTGTCTTTAGTATTTCATTACATTTTTTCTGATTTTTAAATTAATTTGCGTATCTTTTCGAAAATCTGCAGTTTATTTCAGGGAAACATAGAACAAGTAAATAAGAAATACTTTCACTGAATGGTTTTATGTTTAACTACATAGTTGCTTCTACAGGCAATTAAGTTTACAATGTTGATGGAACATTATTCATAACTGAACCAAAAGGGTAAAAGATGTCAGTTCATGTGTTCATTGATTAGATATTTTGAGTATTAGTATTCATTTATTTCTGAAATTTCTCAAAGAATTGTTTCCTATTTTATATATTGCTTGTCGAAAGTATGGTTAAGAAACGTTTTTGTTCTGTTACTCTAATAAGACGTTAGTGGTGTTTTTCCAGTTTGAAATGTATTGCAATTGCTGCAATTCAACATGTAAACATTCGACTTACTACCTTTTTCGTATATGGTTTCTTGGTTCTTGATGTATTTGCCCATATTGACATTGATTCAGTCAATTGTTTCGAAATCGTTTTTATTCAAGATAGACCTAACTTTCTTCCTTGTACAAAGTGTCCCATTTTCGATGTTTTAGTACGGCAGCTATGTTATTCTTCTTCTTTCATGTGCTGTGTTTGGTTTCCCTGACGTTAGCAATCACTTCTGCTTAGGCATTCCGATCTTCCGCTTTTCTGTAGAGTTGTTCCGCCCGTCGTATTCCCGTCCAATCTCGGATGTTCTTAAGCCAGGATATCTGTTTTCTGCTGACTCCTTTACATCTCCCTATCTTTCCTTTCATTATCAGCTGTAGTAGTTTGTACTTAGATCCACGTAATATGTGTCCAAGATAGGTAATCTTCTTACATTTGATATTTGTTAACAGCTCATGGTCACATCTTGCTCTTCTAAGGACTTCTGTGTTAGTTTTTCTAGCTGTCTTCTATGAGCCCACATTTCAAAAGCCTCCAATTTATTCAATGTGTTGACCTTTAGAGTCCAAGCTTCTACTCCATATAACAGTACCGACCAGACATAGCATCTAAGCATTCGTTGTCTTAGTTTAAGATTGAAATTGTCGTTGCAGAACAAAGTTCTCATTTTAATAAAGTTGATATGAGCTGTCTCAATTTTGCACTTTATTTCTATGTCTGGATTTACCTCTTCTGTTATATAAGCTGCCAGATATTCAAATTGTCTCACGGGCTCAATCCGTTTGCCGTTCAGTTGTAATTCTGCTTCATTATGACTTTGTCTGCTGAATATCATAAATTAGGTCTTGTTAACATTTATATTTATACCCATTTTCTGGCTGATGCTGTTCATCTGTAGATGTAGTTCTTGGAGGTCCTCTATATTTTCAGCTAGTAAAACCGTATCGTCTGCATATTTTATGGTATGAATTGGTGTTCCGTTTACTTTCATCCCTATTTGAGTTTCTTCTATGGCTTCCTTGAAAATCTGGTCTGCATATAGATTGAAAATTAAGGGTGAGAGTACACACCCCTGGCGAACTGCTCTGTTAATGTTAATACCCCTCGAAAGTCCATCTCCTATTCTAATATTGGCTTTTTGGTTCCAATATAAATTTTTTATTATTCTGTTGTCCTTGGTGTCAGCTCCAGTTTTCTGTAGCATTTCAATGAGATCTTGGTGTTGTACTCTCTCGAATGCTTCTTCATAGTCGACAAAGCATGCGACATTTCTGCAATAGTACATTTATACCAAACAATACCTCGCATGTTCCGAATCCACTCGTGAAGCCAAATTGGCTGTCGTCTGAGCCTTTCTCACATTTGTTCCTGATGCGGGAGTGGATTATTCGCAGGAATGTTTTCAGCAAGTAACTCGTAATACTTATCAGCCTGTAGTCTTTGCATTGTTTAGGTTATTGTTTTTTAGGAATGGGTACAAAGGTTGACTTTAGCCAATCATTGGGAAGTATGCCTGTGTTGTAGATGGTATTGAAAAGTTTAACATTGAGGTCTATGTTCTCTTCATTTTCAATTTTAGAAACTCCATTATGTCATTGTCAATTTCGGACAGTAAACATTGCTTCAATACTTTTTAATGTGATATCACAATTTCTCTAAGAAAATGAGTACAAATTTGAGATTTTGTTCTTTAGAACTATCTTTCGAGACGTGACAGATGATTTTTTGGAAGAATTTTCTTTAAGAGATTAATATATCTCAAAAACTTCAGAAAATTTCAATTTCGTATCAACTTACTTTTCTGGTTTGCCCTATTTTACATTACATTTAGAGCAAGTAGCAAGATATAAAACCTTAATTCGCAAGGAGAAAAAGAGACGATTTACAAAAATTCCAATAATTGTGTTTACAATAAATGCTTATATCTATAATTTTGGTGTGTCAGAAAAACACAAGTGTGAGCTCAGGAAATGTAACAGGGGAAACCATAGTATCTTGTGTATGATTCAATAAACGAGTGGAAAACACCTGAGGAAAAAAACTCGTTTCCCTGTCGCTATTACACTAGCAATAGCTTGTCTGTTTATGTTGTGTTAGTGCCGCGTGTAGATAAAGAGTACCAAAGATTTTTCTGCTTAGCAGCTTCATTCTCTTATTCTCATCTTGCACTCCATGATTTCCAGACGAAGACAAGGGTGCAAGGAAGGGGGTTTGGGACAGGAATCTGTAACAGTGGAAAATGAAAACCAGCAGAAATATATTTCAACAATCATAACTGACTCTTATATGCCTGAACTTGAATCTAAGAAAAGATTTTACATAGCAGGCAAGGCCATAAAAAGGATTAAGGAGATAATCAAAACGTACATAACCTGCGACATTTCCTCTTTCGTGGAGATTTTCTTCCGTCATAGTGCGAGTAACCTGAAACATAAACACTTCCTTGTTCTTGCTTACCAATTTTGAAGTATAATCGCAAAATCTCTTCAATATTCAAACTCAACCAAACAATGCCCTTTTTATTTGATCTAGACTGTAAACATCTTATATGAACGAGTTTGTAACATTTTGCATAAGCATTTGCACTTATGAGAGCTATTGGTAACATGGTTGTCGTATTTATTCGTAACTGAACGCAAAATGAAAGAGCGCAATTTTCCCAGACTAATATTTGGCATTTAACAACGAAACCAAGATCAGTTACTGCTCCGTTTAATCACGGTAGATGAAACATGGATTGATTTCTATAAGCTTGAGACAAAGTAGCAATCCAAACAATGGGTTGAGGCTGTTGGCACTGAAGCAAAAAAATCCAAGGTGGTTCCATCAGCAAGCAAGGCGATGGTCATCGTATTCTGGAACGAACAAGGTAATATTGTCATTGGTTATTCCCAGAAAGGAACGACTATAATGGAGAGTAAAACGTATCAATGCTAGACCAATTGAACGAATATATAAAACACACATCTTGCCAAGAATAAAATCTTTTTTCACAAAGACATTTTTCCTGTCCATTCTGCCGCCATTACAACATCATCAAAGTTATTAATTATAATATATATCTCATTCACCATACTTTCCTGATCTGGCTCCCAGTTATTTTTATTGTATTTTCATATTTCATATTTCTCGAAAGACAAAGATTTTCAACAGATTTGCAAGTCATCTTTGAAACAAAGATGCATTTTGAGGACCTTGAAAAACAGTACTAGAACCTCCAGCATGGCTTATGCAAGTGTGTAACCTAGAGAGGAGATTAGGTTTAAAAAAGAAATGATGCCTAGTAGAAAAAAGTGACAGCTTGTTTTAATTTTTCCTGACTGGTCAATTCACCCTCGTAAGCCAAGAAGGTCTATATTTCGGTTTGAATTTGGGAGGCTTCTACTAGGTAAAATTCCATTATCAATAATGAAAAACAAACAACTGTGTTTTAAGGAATTTTACTTAACAAAAAATTGGATTCACAACCGAAAAGAAAGCAATAATTCGATAAATTTCTTAGACGTAACAATTTCGAATGAAAATGGAAAACATGTTTTCGCAATTTACCATAAGCCGTCACATAAAGATATTATAAAACATAACTCGTCGTGTCATCCGTATCAACATAAAATGTCAGCATTCAATAGTTTTATTCATAGATTGATTAACATCCCGTTATCACCAGAAAATTTCAACAAAGAATTAAATTTGATTAAACAAATAGCCAAAAATTATGGTTACAATCCCAAACTAATAAATAATATTTTAAATAAAAACAAAGTAGAATCGCATTGAATGAAGTTTACCCTGTCGATAAATTGAAACAAAATTCAACACCTAACCTACGTTGGCATTACAAGTGAGAAACTGAAATCATTCTTGGGTAGCAATAATTTCAACATAGCTTTTCAAACTAATAATAATTTAGGCAAATATATAAAAAATAATAAAACCAAATCAGGTAAAAACAATAAATCAGGTATTTATAGATTGAATTGCAATGACTGTGATGATTTCTACATTGGTAGAAGACATAGAAATTTCAATATTAGAATATCGGAACATAAACGCAGTTTTTCAAATAAAAAATCAGATTCAAATTACGCGAATCATCTCTTAGAAAATAATTACTCTTACGACCCACAGTTTGAAATTTTGCATACAGATAATAAATATTGGAAGGTAGATCTTTGGGAAACATTAGAAATCAATAAATACAAAAACTCAGGTAGACTCATCAATGAACATGTCGATTTAAGCCCTTCACCTCTATTGAATCTCTTCGGGGAGCAATCTATTCCTTAATTTTATTGGATATACCTGTCATAAATAACCACTTAAAAGGAAGCAACCCAATAAGCTTTTAATTAGTCAAGAACATTTTTATTTATATTTTCTATACATTCATTCGTCTGAAGAAGCTACGGTGTAGTGAAACGCGTTACGAATCGCAATTATTAAGTAAAATTCCTTAAAACACAGTACTTGTTTTTCATTATTGAAACTTTATTTTCGATGAATGGTGCTGCGCGTTTAGCTAACTATGTTAGTATAGGAATTTGAAGTACTTTTTATTGATATCGCTCATCTTACATATTCGCTGAATATACAAAATTTGCAAGATATTTTGCAGCGGAATGTTATGTTTAATGATCATTACTTCTACTATGGAAATACAAATCCTATAATATAAAAAGAATGAATGAGGAGAACGAATATATAAGTAAATTTACAACAAATTGAAAACGTTGAACGGAATGAGGTAAACCTTTCTGGTCTTTCAGTAATTGGCTGCATTGGAAAATTTAGATATTTCCATTTATTCTAGAAAATTAAAACCTATACTTGATGAAAATTCATATCAAACTCAAATAAAATGAAATACTGCAAAATCAGATTTACGGTGATAAGCGGAAATCCAGAATTGTCTTTAGTATTTCATTACATTTTTTTTTTCTGATTTTTAAATTAATTTGCGTATCAGTTTTCAAATAGAAAATCAGATTCAAATTACGCGAATCATCTCTTAGAAAATAATTACTCTTTCGACCCACAGTTTGAAATTTTGCATACAGATAATAAATATTGGAAGGTAGATCTTTGGAAAACTTTAGAAATAAATAAATACAAACACTCAGGTAAACTTATCAATGAACAAGTCGATTTAAGCCCTTCACCTTCATTGAATCTCTTCGGGGAGCAATCTATTCCTTAATTTTATTGGATATACCTGTCATAATTAACCACTTAAGAAGAAGCAACCCAATAAGCATTTAATTACTCAAGAACATTTATATTTATATTCTCATTTATTTTCTGTACATTCATTCGTCTGAAGAAGCTACGGTGTAGTGAAACGCGTTACGAATCGCAATTATTAAGTAAAATTCCTTAAAACACAGTACTTGTTTGTTTTTTATTATCTATATTTCGGGAATGAGGAAAACGATTTTTCAAACTAAAAAACAAGATTTCACTGTTGCTTACAGATCCTTTCCTCAGGTATTACTCCTTCCCTTGTATCATTATATTCATTGCGGATTCGTATTTGTTCAGTGGAATAAGTACTCATAAACTATGAGATAACATCGAACTAGTTTGAAAATGTTTGCAATTTACATTGAGAATGCGATAATAAGGTATAGCAATTCTCCGTCCATTTTCAAACATTTTTGCATGTTATATTTACTTCTCCAATTTATTCATATCGTATTGTTCCCAAATGGCATCACTGAAAGTAATCGCTTTTATAATTTAGCTTTTGAATTTATATTGTTATCTCGATGGAATTATAAGATGGTAAAGTTGTTTTTATTCGAAGTTGTCCGCTAGAACTATAACATGAATTATTTTAATCGAAGAAAGTTTGAACAATTTTTTTCCAATCTGTTATATTTTTTATAATAAACTTTAATAAATCATTTTGGGGAATCTAATCTATCTATTGGTATTATGTTGCAAATATTCAAAACTTGAGATTGAAACTTCAATATTTGTATTTGAATATTTTGATGTTGACTTACCGCGAACCTTTCATTTCAATAATTCGATCGAGGAGGTCGTTAGTTGATGAAAATTAGTATACGTTTTTCAATTAAATAAAAAACAATGAAAGTCAAATTCTCAATATATTGACAAAGTTATGACGTGTTTCACCACACTGGGGTAAGTAGTACAGAAGAATGATGTGCTTTTATATTATATGGTAAAACCACGTACTTAACTCAATGAAAGTGAAATCCAAGCAGGGTTGCTGCTTTTGTAAAGGGAATAGATCAAGTATTGATGACGAATTTAGTTCTAATAGACTATTAAATAAATTCAGGAATTATTTTTGTTTATTGATTTTCAGTGCTACCATAGGTTCAGTTTCAATCTTTTATTTGCATTATATATTAAAGTTATTATTAAAAGTATGGTTTCCTTCTAGTAAATGATTTGCATAGTGAGAATCTGTGTGCTCTGATCTAGCCTAACCAAACCTAATATTGAGATTTCTGAAAGTTCTACCTATATAAGTTTCGTAACAACTTCTACAATACATTATATATCTGCCTAGTGAATTATCCGTTCTGAAAGCTATATTCAAATTATGACATAAAATGAGCTACTTTCAAATCAGACTGGGTTTACCAATATAACTTAATATATTATATTTCTGAAAAGTCTTTTCAACAATAGGGAAAGCCTCATCGATTGCCTGTTGGAATTGTTAACGAGAAAGGATACTGTCAATCATACTAGAATTATAACCATTATTGACAGCTTATTGTTTTATAATATTGAGCTCTTTCAAGAAATTATTTTCTGACAGTGGTATCGTGGTGAGTCTACTGGGTGATTCACCAGTGGCGCGGTACTCTGTAGCTCCTACACTCTTGAAGATTTCATTTTTGTTCGAACGGTATTGTATGAAGTAAGTAAAAATCTACTTCAGCAATTTATTTTGCAGTGTGCAATTTATTTTGAAGTAAACAGGATGTCCCAATTTTCTATAAAAAATCTTGGGAGCTTTTTTCAGATCGGAAGACCAAATTATTAAATATAATTTTTAAAGATTCAAGAGCGTCCTATACCCTGCTATAATGCCTTTAAGTAATAAAGTTTTCGGTGAGTAGTTTCGTCAAAATATTTTTTCCGTAAAAATTCATGAAAATAGGCTCTCACATCTTCGCATGCTCCTTCGGCCAGAGAGAATGATAATTTTTTTCCTTTAATTTTTTTATTGCCCAAGGATATGTCTGATATGCTCTGGTACATCGGCGAGTAACATTGGTAGATGATTTCGCAGAAAATATAAATACATTTGACTATTGAGGTCCGTTCAAGGACCAACGATTTGTCTCATGAATTGTGGATTTTTCGTGGCGTAATAATGAAAGTTGTGCCTGTTAACAAGCCCATTCTTGTGGAAAGTTGCCTCTTCCGAAAAAAGAACTCTGCTAAACATATTTGGATTTTCCGCTAATTTGTCACTTGCCCAATTGCAAAAATTGATTCGATTTTCATAGTCTTGATTGTTCAGTTTCTGGTGCAGCTGTACATGATATGCATGAAATTTATTCACTTTCAAGATTCTCTGGACGGAAGTTTGACTTATATCTGTTAACTGAGAAATCTCTCTCTGGCTTTTATATGGGTCCTCAGTCACTGTCAACAAAACTGATAACTGGTTGTCTTCAGCTGTACCAGTTTTTGGTTCTTCATGTTTTTTGTAAGCTATATTACCCATTTCGATAAATCTAATTAGAAGTTTTTCAAAGCATCATGCATCAGGATGCCTCTTATCACGAAATCTTTGTGCATAAATTGAAATGAATGAGTTTCTATCACATTCACCCAGAATAAAAATCATATCAACCATTTCTTCTTTGGAGAACTTCATGGCAGTCAATTGAGAAAATTGGGTTCAAACCTCACTTTAACAATGTTAAATAAAGAAACACTGATGAGTTTACCATGTAAAATGCAGAATATGATATGTCCGGATACCTGACAGAAGCACAAATAAAAAAAAATGTCAACACATATCTCGATTCACGTTTTAATCATCTTGATTTTATCATTCGTTAAAAGAATTATCTTGTTTAGGTTTCATTTATTACTACTTGAATTATTTCAGAAAAAAACTTCTGTGAGAATAATGATGCATGTTGATACGGTTTGTAGAATTTTGATCAAAATTGGTACAAATAATCGAATATTTTGAAAATGATCGAAGATGAAGATAAAGTTACTCCTGCAAAAATATAGCACAAAATTTTATACGTTGATATGAATATTAAAATACAGGGTGTTCCATTTGAAGAAATCAAGATATGATATTTTTAACATTACAATATTCAATAATTTTTTTGAGTCACTCCTGTATAAAATGAGGATAATCTATAAATTCATCAATAAAGCTATCCTTGGACAATAAGAAAACGAAAGGAGAAAAATTATCATTCTCTCTGGCCGAAGGAGCATGCGCAGATGTGAGAGCCTATTTTCATGAATTTTTGCTGAAAAAAAAATATTGGACGAAACTACTCACCAAAAAAACTAATTACTTAAATACATTATAGCAGAGTTTAGGCTGCTCCTGAATATTGAACAAGAAAGTGGTCTTCCAGTCTGAAAAAACCACCCAAGATTTTTTTATCGAAAATTGGGACAACCTGTTTACTGCAAAATAATTGCTGAAGTAGATTCTTACTTTTCAAATACAATACCGTTCGAACAAAAATGAAATCTTCCAGAGAGTACGAGCTACAGAGCACCGCGACACTGGTAAATCACCCAGTATATATCATAATGTTATTATAAGAGCTATTTTATGTTGATGACATCCATATGCGTAAGAATTGTGAATAGTAGTGTCTGATTTTAATTGAATCTGAAAAGTTACTGGAATCCTCAGTTTCCATTTCCATGAAGGTACTAAATGAATCTTATTGTGCTTCCACAGCGGATGATTAAGAATTATTTTCTCAATGTTATATATGAAAATTTCTGCTAGTAAATACTGACAGAATTACCAATTATTAAGCAGTAGTTGCTCATGTAAATTTCATCATAGAAGTTAAAGTAATTTTGTCTAATCATACTTCCAAGAAATTTATAAGTTCTGATTGTATAATGGAATTCACATTAATATTCTACAGAGCTTGGTTGATCAATTTCAATGAATCATGAGATGAAACACTAAGGTAGAGATTAACTACATCCCAGGAGGTTCAGCATTGTATTGTGGTACAGTATGTTTTATATCTGAAGAATTCTTAGTTTCGACTGAAACTACATGAATTTTCAATGATGTTTATATGATAACATGAAAGTTTGGCTGGGGATGTAACATATAAGACAACTGATCTGATAGGATAACCTAACCTAACCTCCTCAATCAAGTTATTGAGAGGACAATTTTTCCGATCCAACAGAATCTGATGATAAAAAATTGTTATTCTAGAAAGTCAATAACAATATTCGTATGGAGATGCAATCATCTTTTCGAAAAGATATCACACGATTTCTTTTCCCCATTCAAATATTAGTGGTGCAAGCTGTTAGGGTTAGTGGGTTGATAGGGGAGAACCAAACATATCCTCCTTCAATAAAGAATCGACCTGTTGCAGAAAATGCATAGAAATATCAAACCAGTTGAGTTAATCAGGATAGATTGTTTTCATTGGAACGCATTGTATGTTTCCTTAGTTTTCATTTGAACTTTATATGGAAACCGTTGAAAATGAAACAGATGTATAAAATATTAGTGTATATTGCAAGAGTTGGAAATAATTAATCTCAATATTACTTTCATCAAGATGTAAGTATCTATGTATGCATTAGTCGGTCCGAATATCCCCTCCTGTTTAATTTTCTAAATGGCGTTTAAATATGGTCTTTTTTCACCATTCGAATGAAATATTCACTTTCAAGGGCTTCAAGAAGTTTGATATTGATAATATATGCTGTTTCAAATGATTATATAATAAGAAGGTACATTGAAAGTTTCTTCTTTTTATATAAACAAGATGTTACTAAAACCCAAAGGAGCATTTCTGAACTAAATAGAATTGAAAATATTCATATTAACATATGTCCTAGAGAAATCGCTATTCAGAAGGAGTCAAAGTTGAAAACAAATGTTTTCATTTTCGGATTCAGCAAAGGAAAATGTGACTTTTTTGTCTCCTATGAATTTTTGATATCATCTCACTTTTTTTAAAATAAAAGTTATCTTAACTTGATGTCAGGAAATGCCATTTTGTTATTACGAACAAAATATCTTTGCCTTTTGCGAGGAACATTATTCTTATTCATATTCAGAAACAGATTTCATGTTTATATTTGGAGAAATAAATATTTGTAGGAAAATATGAAATGTACGATTAAAAGTTGTAGGGGACATACGTA
Organism: Cryptolaemus montrouzieri; assembly: GCA_013387265.2. NCBI lineage: Eukaryota > Metazoa > Arthropoda > Insecta > Coleoptera > Coccinellidae > Cryptolaemus > Cryptolaemus montrouzieri. The sequence goes on from JABFTP020000103.1 coordinate 39,044,696, forward strand.
CAAAATGACATACAGTTTTGTTTTTGGGTCATAACTTTATAGTTAATAAACGCAACACATTTATATTATACACCAGCAATCATTGGTTTCATTCCTATGAATCCTAATAGACCTTTGAAAGAAACATAAACTAGAAAATATTATAATTTCAGTTTAACTGAGAACGACGAGAATCTACTACATATGGACTAACGAAGATGATATATATATTTTATATTTTCCACAATTTTAATTGAAAATTGAATTTAATTTTATTCAATATTTCTTTAATAAAAATGAAAAAGTATAGAATATAGGGTGCACCAGAGAATACTGGACAATTTTTTTTCCGTTATAACTCTCGCAATTTTAGAGCTAGATCATTCGTTCTCGCTTCATTGGAAAGTCGAAGAACTAAAATTTTCAGAAATTGTATCGAAATTTCAATTCCAGTGAAATCCAATATGGCTGACTCATTCAAAAATGAGCAATATTTCAAGATCGCTGCTGGAACGTTTTTTTTCACTAAGAAATTCGAATGGGGCATTCAGTCGATGATTCAGTCTTTTCTGAACAATTTGACATATCGATCTTAAAAATATTCCAAGAATTGGTAAAAAAGTAGCGTGAAAAATTTTTTTCATTCTCATTTTCAGCTGAAATCGAAATATTCTTTTCACCTCATGGCGTTGGCACTCCTGAAGTTGTTGTGTTTTTCATGGATATTCTAGGTTAGGTTAGATTAAAGAACCATTTTTTACTGAAGCCAACCTAAAATTTGATATCCGTTAGAATTCAAAATGGCCGAATTCCTCAAATATTAACAATTTTCCCCGCCCATTAAAAAAATTTTACGCGGTCGTAATGAATCAACTGTGTAATTCAATCACTAGATTGAACCTTTCCCTTCATTTTGAAGGGTCGAACTCGAATATTGATTCAGAATTGTGCCAATTGTCGTCAATAATGTTTCTCTTTTCTACCATCATATGCACCTCCCGTTGTGAAACGTCTGAATATAGACTGCATGCATTTACTCTATGATAAATTAAAGGTAATGAAATGTCATCGAGTTTTAGACGACATCTGGTTTGAACTCGAATTTTGTCTTGGTGTTGCTTGTTTTTGACGTTTGAAATTGTTAACAATGGATTCGAATTTTCATTTTCAATTGAAAACTGTAGAAGATGCAGAGTGAGCCACTGAAAAATAGAGAAGACTATCGCCCCAAGACTATTGGAGTATTAGTGCGACAAACTGGAATAGATTAATTTAGATCAAAGATGACAGCCTTCGATCTGGAATGAATCTGTTTCATTTTGTTGCACTAATACTTGAATAGCTCAGGGCTATAGATAGTATCCTCCATTTTTCAGTATCTTCTACAATTTTCAATAAAAAATGAAAATTCGTTCACAGGGATGAAGACAAAGATAATACCTTTCTTTCGAAGTATCACTCGACTCATCTACCCTCTTCCAAATTTTCAAGGGTGGTCATCCCTGCTATAGAGGTTTAAATTCGAGATGAGCGTGGTAGTTGATGATGACTGCCATCGATCAGCATGGATCTGTTCCATTTTACTTCACAGAAACTTGAATAGTCTCAGGGAAATGTCTTCCCTATCTTTCAGTTGCTCACCCTGTATCTTTTACAGTTTTCAATTAAAAATGAAAATTTGTTCAAGGCGATGTAGACAAAGACACCACCTTTCTTTTGATTCATCACTCGACCCATCTTGCCTATTCAAAATGTTCAAGGATTGCAACCCCCGCTTAGGGGGTTGATATTTCAGGCAAGTTTTGTACCCCAAAAGATGTCCCCGTTGAAACAAAAATTGACCTGTTTTTGCGTTTTGATCAGAAATGAATATCTTGGTAGATATAGCCTCTGTTTAGTTTTAGTTGAAGCATCCTGTATATAATGATTTGGGTAAAATGACTATGGCGTTTGATTTGTCTGCTTTGGTTAAAACTAAATCGTTTATTTGAATTTTTGGTTTTAAATTTGTTATGGTATCTATGATTTTTCGATTTGTTTTTTGGTGATTTTTTGTTAAAATGTGGGCAATTTTGAATGGTATTAAATGAGGCTCATCAAGTTGTTTTAGTGGAATTGCCGATTTCGAGTCCATAAAGGACGTATTTGAGCATTGTCTTTGTGATTTTTTATAAGGCCGTAAGTTTTTGGTATGAGCCAGTAGAGTCATGTGATATAGCTGTCTACGGCGGGCTAGTGGAAGAATTTGAAATATGATGCCTGTATCATTCTGTACGTACTTTCCTCAAATAAGGACTTCTTCAATAAATTACTAATTCAATTGCAATTTTCGTAAGTTTTGCTTAAACTGTTTTGGAAACCGGTAGTCTCGATTTTCCACGAAAATTCACGAATTCCATGAAACTTCATAGATTGAGGTAAAACTCCCAACGTTTTATTACAATATACTATCTAGTGATTGTTTATGCAAAACAATTGGAGGACGCTATCAACGAAACCTCGCAATTTTAAGGCCTCATTGTGAAACAGTGTCAAATGGCTTTGCAAACATTGATCCTCATAAATGTCTGATACCAGACGGTATCTTTCGTGTGATGTAAAACATAAAGGGGTGGACTCTGGTTCATATTCGTGTCAGGTGTTTGAAGTAAATATATAGGTTTTGGGTTTATTTCCACCTTCTAGAAATTTACGAGATCAGTCAGTTTGTACAGAATGTTAATGTTATGATTCGAAGGTCAATATGTATGAAATCTTGGGTTCACATACAGGGTTGGATAAATGTGTTGCAACACCCTATTTTTTGATTGAAGTACTATTTTCATTGAAAAAGTACTAAAAATTTTGCAATATCTTTATTAAAGTCTGTGGTGAATTTTGACTTCAGACGAGCATAATAACCTTTGAGACACGAGATCACCGATAGATTCTAAGAGAAAATTTGAACGCTGATGGTTATTAACAACTTTTCTGGAATGAAATTGTTCCTGCCATGATTCGTTCATTTTCGTACTGAGTAAATCTTATATTAATGTCAAATGACATTAGGTAGCAACATGGGGCTCCACCACATTATGGAGTCAATACTTAAATGAAATATTTTCATTGCGATTCCTGGCTCAAAGAAGTCATTCAATGTGAAATTCATTCAATTTGATTGTTCCATGTACACTCCCCACAAAAATTGTCGCATCACCCTACTTTCACGACAATACTATATAAATTTTTAGGTTGGTCATTCAAGAGTCGCTTGATAACTTTCAGGAGTGTAAAATAAGTAGATATCATTTAAAAGAGATGAGTTTATGATGGATACTATTCATCATAACAATTTTCGAGTTAATGAAAAATTAAAAAATTCTACCATCTTCAAACATTCGCGAAGAGACCAATCAACTAGCATAGAATGGTTAGGTTTCGATATTCAAAACCGAGTGTTACCTCTCCGGTCCCTAATTACTGCCAGTATACGTATCGGTAGCCCTCAAACAAATTTTGGATGTACTCTTGAGTCTTTGAGTTTCAAATTTCAGGAAGCAGATTTTCTAGTTGTTGGAGTGTTCTACAAGGCATCCTACGTTGCTGAATTTGCCACCCCGTGTTGTCCCAAACATGTTCTATGGGATTCAAGTCGGGACTTCTGGCTGGTCAGCTTAAAATATCAATTTCGGCATTTTGAAGAAATTCTGTAACTACTCTAGCTGCATGAGGCCGAGGATTATCATGTATATAAATGAAGTTTTTGCCAATCAATGGGCCAAAGGGTACAACATGGGGCTCAAGGATATCTGCGATGTATCTGGCCGATGTCATTCTTCCATTACTCACTAGGACTAACCCAGTCCAACCTTGGAAAGAAATGCCTCCCCACACCATTGCTGAGCCCCCTCCGAAATTTTCGGTTTGCCGGATATTGCATTGCTGATACAGGTCCCCAGGTCGTCTGTATATAAGCATGCGTCTATCATTTGGTACTAGACGGAACCTGGACTCGTCGAAAACGAGAACATTTGACCATTCTGGAATACCCCAATTTGCATGTTCCCTCGCAAACTGAAGTCTTGCAACTCGATGCTCTCTGGTGAGACGCGGGCCAGTAGAAGCCACCCTTGGTCTGACATCGTCTTCTCTGAGCGTGTTCCTAACAGTTTGCAATGAAATATGCACATTTCTGGAAAGTGCAAGTTCATTTTGTAGCATTCTAGTCATACAGTGCCGAACTCTTAGTGCAGTTAGACGAAGCCAACGATCATCAATTGGTGTTGTTATCCGATTTCTTCCCTGTCCGGCCCTTCTTCTATATTCCCCTGTTTCGTGGTACCGATTATTTGCTCTTAAATAGTGCTTTGGTTAACATTCAACAAGTTAGCCACGTAACGCTGGCTTCGCCTCTCCTCCAGAAGTGTTACAATTCTCACCACTTCATGATCACTCAAATAGTGTCCAGGACGTTCAGCAGCCAATACAATAAATTTGAATTTCAAGAATCAACAAGAAACACAGAAAACTGAAGAGTAATTGAATGAATACTGATAGTCAAATAAACTCATTCTTGTTTCAGACGTGTTTGAGATCATATAAAAACAAATGTTAATATAAAGATAAAATTTTTTTCCCTTCATATGTCCAAAAACATAAGTTGACAAAGAAACTGCGATCGAGCTGCTTAATCGCTTGTGGAATTCAGGTTACCAGGTGATGCGACAATTTTTGTGGTGTGTGTATTTATAGTTTGATATTAGCGAATAATGCGAGATGGAACCTTTTTTTGGACTTCACAATCTTTCTACTTCAGCAGTCATACGTAATAACCATCACTTGGAAGACTGGAGCTGATCCTCAGGACCTTTGCGATTGACAGAGATGATTTTGTATTGTTGAGTTTGAACATTTTTCGAAGGACAAAAGCAATAATGTTTTTGAAATCATCATGAACACATGATGCGAAAGTTATTTATCATTTGATTATTCTCTTGTCCTCTGTATAGTTTTGCGTTAAGATTTTATTTGATTATATTTGTTTAGTTCGAAATGATACTGTCAACAAACAATATTTATAAATCTCCTAGACTTATCTGGTCAATTGATTTCGATATAATTTTTCCTCTTCCAGCTGTTCATTCTGATGATTTCAATTGTCACCATCATCTATTGGGATATACTGAAATTGGGAGGTGTATTTCTCTCACTAACTAGAAGAATTTTTTTCAGCTCATCTTTGATGCAGAATCAAAAGGCACTCTTCTTGAATGTATCTGTTTAGTTTGAAATTATATCGATTTCGTACCTCTACCTGTTGCATAAAGTTCCTTCAGAATTTCCTCACATACATCAGTTATATAGCCATCGGGTTTTCAGCTTCCTGTTCTGAATTCGCTGGAGAGTTTTAAAGGATTATTTGAGATTTGTTTGCGTTAAAAGTGCAGCTTAAATGTTCATTCCTAGAGGATTCTGCTGAAATTATATACCTGCTGGGTAAGATGAATCGAATATTCTATATGAGGATTAGCAACAAAATTGATCAAAGAAAAGACTAATTCTCTTCTCAGTTCGCTAAATTTTGGTAGAAACAATAAATAGGATGAGTTGATTAGTATCATGGATTCTCGTACATTTAGTCAAACTTCTTGGGATTTCTTCAGAAAATTGGTTAACGTATATGATGTTACGAAAAGTTCATGCATTATAAATCCTTCAAAATCATTGGGAGAACGTAAAGCTGCATTGTTACTGTTTGATGGTAGGTTCCCAGAATTCTTCAAACATTTGGGAAGAAATGCTTCGAGTTGTTGTCTTTTTATAATGATTTTCCAGGTGAAAATTCAGGAAATCTGACAACTAATCGTCCTTTGAATTTACTTCCTGTTTCGTTAAAAATATTAGAGAGATTTCTATATCAAAAACGATCATTCATGAAGTTTTGTTCCGGTCTAAACACGTTCACTGAGTTGGGATTTCCGAGTAAATCGAAAACAGAAGTCGTATACTAGGAGATGATACAGTGTGATTTGAATAATCTGATGAAAATAATTAAAAATTCATACTTTAGGCCAAAAAAGTGAAAACTTGGGACTCAAGGAATTTATGGAAGGATGTAGACGAGGTAGTTGGCAGGAGATAAGAAAATTATAGTATAAAGAACATAATGACAAATAGATTCGAACTTACTGTTGATGATTTTAGATGGTACAGAAATTGGTTAACACCTTGCTGACAATATTATGAAGCATGAAATTTAAATCGCGCATCGCAGTTCATTCTTTTGAAATGTTGACAGCAAACCGTGGAAGGAGTTGTTGGGCAGTGATGTTAGTTTTCATGTATGTACTTGAGTACATACCACAACCTTTTACTTTTCATTTCAATCAGTCTTCAAGAAATCTATTTTTTACCCGGTTTTCAAATGAAATAACCAATCCAAAACAATTACCAGCCGACCAAAATGGGTGGTATCAGTTTTCGAGAAGATTTGAGACTTCAAAATTATAGGGAATGTGAAAAGGTCATAACTATTATCCGATAATCAATACGGATTTAGATTCGGAAAATTAACAAAGAATGCTTTAATGGACTTTCTTCGTCGAGTACAAACAACCAAATTTATATGGAATCACTCGGTTTATCACATTATTGGTTCTTAACCATGGATCTTTGACTACTTGTGAAAAATGAAGTTTTTGTTGTATGAAAACTGGATAGTATGATAAGAAATAGTGAATTATCACTACATTTTTGGGATATTGTACTCAGTCGTCATTGAGATTTGAAATTGTGAATTTCAAAATTTAAAAAAGCCTATAATCATAATTGCAAATGCCATACATTGGATTGTCCGATGTGCAGAAAGGTCGAATAATTGCTCTGGTTGAAATAGGGGTGACACAGAGGGATATAGCGGCCACAATGGGGGTAAACGTCTGTTTCTATTATGATAATTCTGAAAGAAAGTGTGGGACCTATGATTTCTTATGGTCTTCGCTATTTGTTTTCCGAACCATCTCGGGACTCCCAAAGGTGTGTGAATAACATATTTACGAATGTCGAAATCAGTAACAGTTATACTAGGAATCTCTACAATTCGCAGATTTTGCTGTCACAAAACTCTTACAATAAACGAGTACGAGTACATGAGAGTAATAAATGACAAAAAAAAAGAAAACTTTTGAAATACCTTGAAGAAGCGGATTAGATACGTGGGGACGCGGGGATTAGTTATAACAACAACCTTTTGAATGATTTCAAATACTGTTGTCCTGTAAAATTGAGGAAAGTCAAGGCCAGAAAGGAAAATGAAATATGGGATGAAGTTATTGTGAAGAAACTCTACAACCAAATAGATGCGGCGCATACAAGATGGATGGTCAGAAGAGATAATGACTGTGAAGAATTATATAAAAGATTGAAGTTCAACTTGAAGACGCATAAAGGAAATCGATTCAGAATGCCGAAAATAAGACAAAAGCAGTGTGGACCATCATCAACAGAAAAACAAAAAATAGAATTGACGACGATCTGTCAAAAGCATCGACAAGTGAAGCTTTTAATGACTATTTTGTCAATGCAGCACAAAATTTATTCGCTTCTAGAATTCCACTGGAAAGTGACCCGACTGGTGTGACTAGTCATCTCAAAACGGTGAAAAGGGAAACCGCATTCATGTACCTCCTTGCAACTTACCCTCAGAAGATAGAGAAAATTGTGGAAAAAATGAAACAAAAAGATACACGTGACTATTATGGACTTTCAGTCAACTTAATAAAATTGGTGATTGGGTACATATCTAAATCTCTCAGCATCATAATAAACAAATGCTTGGAGGAGGGTGTGTTTCCTGAAAAACTAAAAATAGTCAGGGTTGTTCCAATTCCTGAAAAGAATATCAAAGATCACTGTGGGAACTACCGACCCTATCTATATTTACATACATATTTACGAATGTCGATATCAGTAACAGTTTTACTAGGAATCTCCATATTTCTGATCACTATGCACCATTCGCAGATTTTGCTGTCACAAAAACTTCTACAATAAACAAGTACGAGTACATGGGAGTAATAACTGAAAAAAATAAAAAACTTCTTGAAATACCTTGAAGAAACAGACTAGAGTCAAATTCGTGATTTCAGTTTTTTTTATAAAGAACTGAAAATGCAGCAGGTGCGACGCTGCTTCATAATCATTTCATGTATTCAGTGTTTGAAATCAGTCAGTTGGCTCTTTGTTTCTGTTATAAGCACAAATAAAAGATTCAAGTTTTGTGATTCGACCATGGAAAGACGACATTTGACTAGAGAAAAGATGTTACGAGCCGTTGGCATGCTCCAAGCTGGGAGCTCACAACGGGAAGTATCCAGGGTTCTGGGAAGTAGCCTAAGTGTCATAAACCGTTTATGGTCGCATTTCAATGAAACAGGTAGCGTAAAAGAACGCCATTCAGGATTACTACATTCGCCAAAGATCGATTTTTGGTTTCACAAGCCAGAAGAGATCGTACTACCACAGCATCTTAATTAGCTCAAGAGCTATCACGAGTTCATAATGTACAAATTTCCGACCAAACTGTGAGAAATCTACTGCACGAAGGTCAACTCCACTCCAGACGTCCTTTAAGAGTTCCACAACTGACCCATGGAAATCGCGCTGCTCGTTGAGCTTGGTGCCAAGAACAAGTAAACTGGGATCAAGAGAGGTGGGCCACATTTCTCTTCAGTGATGAATCTAGATTGGTTATTATCCTGATTCGGGAAGAATTCGAATATGGAGGGAACCTGGAAAGCAAAACCGTCTTCAGCATGCTCGAGAAGTTGTTAGGCAGGAAGGCGGATCAGTGATGTTTTGGGGAGGTATACGCCTTGATGGAAGAACTGACCTCGTTTTCATACAGAACATCCTCACGGGAAATTCTTACGCAAATGAGATAGTTTTACCTGTAGTGGTACCGTATCTCCAAACAATGGGTCAAAATCCGCTCTTCCAACAAGATAATGCCCTCATCATCGTGCAAGAGTTGTCTTGAACGTTCTTGAAGAGAATGATATCTATCTTCTACCGTGGTCATCCTGCTCCCCAGATCTGAATCTCTTCGAGCATGTATGGGACACCCTAAAGAGAAATCTCCTGCGTCAAAACGTCTTCCATCATGAACAGGAGCTTCAATTAGCAGTTCAGGGGGCTTAGAATGACTTAGGCCAGAATGTAATAGACAATTTAATATTGAGCATACCGCGACGATGCCAAAGTGTCATTAATAACAGAGGTGGACCTTCTGGGTACTGAAAAATATAAGTTCCATATCGTTTGGAAAATATCAGTTCAGAATTTATTTTTGTGTTTCGTCATTTTCAAATTTCAAATTTTTATTTATAATAGGTGCTTTGGAGAAGTCGAATATCATTTTGTTTTCTTGAGAATACATTATATACAATACATCCTAACAATTACCGAAAGATTTATATAAATTCGAATCATCAAATTCATATTTTAAAGATATTGGTAAGTGTTCCTAGACTTTTGATAGTTTGGTGGATTTATACGAGACATATATATATATATATATATATATATATATATATATATATATATATATATATATATATATATTCATGTCTCGTATAAATCCACCAGAATAAAAATAATATCACTAGGCAAACAGACGTGCACTACCACAACCCCCGGTTTCAAGAATATTTGCGCACACCTCTGAACCGTATTGAAAGGACAAGAAATAGCTTCTTAAGCAACGGTATCAAATTTTATAACAAGCTCCCTAAAGAGTGGCGAAATTATAGCCTTTTACCTTTCAAAAGACAGGTTAAAAATATGTTGATCAAAAAAGCATTTTATTGTAAAGAAGAATTTTAAGCCAAAGATTATAAATGTATATTTATTTCATATTTTCAACTAATTCATAAATAACCAGTTCGTCCATATTCCCATACAGATGTTTGTTGTATGTAACTTTTTATTTAAAACTGTTCTGTAGTTTGTCACCTAGTTTTAAACCTGATTGTATTGTGATCTGACAGGCCCTTTTGAGGGTATATTAAATCTATCTATCTACGCACCATGAAGTGAGCGATAAACTTGACAATCCCTTTCATTGGGCGAATTTAGCGATAAACAGAAAAAATTATCTGAAAGATATACTGGGTGAACTCAATTCGTCACTAAACAAAAAGATTCAGCATTTTGAAACAAGTATAACTGAGAAACTTGAAGATGTAAGATCAGAATTCGGGGAAAGGGTGAGAATTTATGAGGAAAGAATTGAAGAGCTAGAGCACATCAATGGGGAAATTCGAAAGGAATTGAATTTTGTTGATAAAAAGCAGAGAAAGAATAAATTAGTGGTTCATGGTCTTGACCCTGAAGTTGGCAATATTGAAGGAGAAGTTATCAATATTGCGAGAAATTCGTTGCAGGTTGAACTGAACAGTTCTGATATAAATGATATATATATAAGGTTGAAAAAACCTGTTATAATGGAATTAATATCTTACAGAAAGAAATGTCAGATACTTAAAGGTGTAAATAAGTTAAAAGAAACCGGTATCCTCCTGTCATCGGACTCAACACAAAATGTTGGTAAATCATATGAATGAAGCCAGAAATAGGGGAAAAAAAGCAAAAATGAAAGGAAGAACACTTATAATCGAGGGACACACTTTCACTATACAACAATTGGAAAAACAGAAAACCGCTGAAGAACCGAAAAATTTCAGTGAAAACTAAATACATCCAGATAACAAGGAAAAAAAGGGACCAGTAACAAGGTCCACACTTACGTAGTTTTATATTTATATTGGATATGGATTCCTACGTCAGGGATCTAAGACCTGTAATTGTAGAGACAAAAGTTATTAATGATTTGGGGGATTGTGACGGATTGATGTGCGGTAATGATTTCAGGGTCTTCCACAATAATATAAGAAGTATATCTAAAAATCTGGTTGAATTGAGTATTGCTTTGGATAGATTAAAAACCGAATTTGACTGCGTACTTACAGAAACGCACCAACTCGATAATGTTGACCTGTATCGTTTTGAGGGATTCAGCTCTATTTATAATGAAGGATGTATAGGAATGACGAAACAATAATATTTATTGAAGATAAATTTGAATGGCAACATCAAATAATAAAAATCTCTGAAATAAATGCTATAAATCTATGTATCCATATCTCCAAGAAAGTAACTGTCCAAGTACTAGCTCTGTACAGACCACCTCGCTTGATAGTATCCGACTTTGTCGATAACCTAAAGCCGTTTCTCAGTCAGTGTCGGGCCAGCCATGACGTGTCCATTCTTCTGGGGGATATCAATATAGATATCCTTGATCATGAGAATAATTTAACACAAGAGTATCTCAATATACTTTATGAGGAGGACTAAGTTTCAGCAATAAACACGTATACTAGATCCCAGGGCAATATAAGGACATGTCTTGAGCATATTTTCATAAAGAGTTCATTTCCATTCAGTGACTTCTGCCCAATAGTATGCAGAATCAATATAACGAATCACAATGCTACCCTCCTTGGTATTAGATTTCCTGATGCATTAGCGCCACAGGAGCCTGCAAACAATAAAAAGTTCAAAAACATAATTAATTGCAGAAAATTGAAAGGATGTCTGAAGGAGGAGAAATGGAGCTTTGTATACTGTGGTACTCATACGGAGAAAGAGATTTCAAAGGTCTTCGCCAAAACTGTAATTGATTATGTGGAAACTTGTACTATAAGAATAAAACTACCAAAAAAAGCATGAAGCGAAAAGGGTTGGTGACAGATGGTTTATTGAAATCCATCAATCATAAAAATAAGATGAACAAGAAAATCCTTTTGAATCCAGTGATATTGAACTGAATAATTCATATAGGGAATACAGGAATAGACTCAACAATTTAATGAAATCAACTAAAAACAACTATCTCAAATATCAAATAAATAGGAATAAAAGTAGTTCTAAACTTTTGTGAGAGACTGTGAATAAAATAAGGGTAAAAATTTAAAAAGATTAGTATTGATCGCATACGGGGAGATAATGACAGTTACCTTACAAACAGAGAAGATATTGCAAATTATTTCAACAAATAATTCACCGAGATTGGAACCAGGATGGCGTCAGAAATATGCAAACCGTCAAGAAAAATTTATGAGCCTCATCGAACCAATTCGTCTGGATTTGTCGAAACTTCTCCTGAGGAAGTGCAATGTGTAATTAGAGGATTGAAATCTGGTAAGTCACCAGGTTATGACGGTATAAGTGCGGAAACTCTTGAGCAAGTGTCTGAATTGATTTTTCATCCTCTGGCATTTATTTTAAATAAGTGTATTAACGAAGGTGATTTTCCTTCGATTTTCAAGATTGCTATTGTGAGACCTATTTCGAAAGGAGGTGATGGGACGCTTTCATGTAATTACAGGCCAATTTCGGTTATCTCAATGTTTGGAAAGATTTTTGAAAGAGTTGTCAAGGAAGGAATTAATAGATTTTTGGAAAAATTAATTTAAGATACTCTCATCTAAACAATTCGGTTTTAGAATAGAAAAATCGACCGAGGATGCAATGGCACTCTTATTATCAAAGATTTATGAGGCAATGAATCGGAGGCATCCCAGCCTTATGTATATTTATTGACCTGTCGAAGGCTTTTGACACCGTCTGTCATTGTTATTTGCTGAAAATACTAGAAAATATTGGATTTAGAGGTAACTCTCATAAGTTAATGAGAAAATTATTTGAGTAAAAGAGGGAAAGTTGTAGAGATATAGGGTGTCAGAAGCTCTGATACAATAGTTCCATATGGGGTACCTCAGGGGACAGTCTTAGGACCAATATTGTTTTGTATTTCTGTAAATGACCTCTTTGTATTGAATACTTCGAGGGAAATAATATCTTTTGCTGATGATACAGCTATCCTTCACCGGAATATTTCCTGGAAATCTGTCAAGGAAAAGTGTTGAGTTTGAATTAATCTTGAGTTTTCTAAGGGAGAAGGGTCTCATTTATAATCCTGAAAAGACTGTATATGTACCTTATGCGAGTTACATAACTTCATTGCCAGCTCACAATCATTTAAATATTCAAGTGGAGAATGAAATTATTCAAATAAGACAGACAAGATCAGTCAAGTATCTCGGGGTGGTGTTGGATTCTCATCTTCGATGGGACTCTCACGTATTATTAGTGTCAAGGAAATTACGGGGTCTCTTACCTTTGTTCAAATACTGTAAGGAATTCTGTTATGTGACTCAATTGAAGGTCCTCTACTCAGCTTTAGTTCAGTCTTTGTTGGTTTATAGGATCCTTGTATGGGGTGGTGTAGATACTTGCTACCTAAAGAAATTAGAAGTATTATATAAAAGAGCCATTAAATGTATATTAGAAAGAAGTACTACTTACCCATCAGACGAGTTACTTCATGAAGTTGAGCTACTGGATTTGAGGCAGCTTTTTTGTAGTAGAATGCTTGTGTATTTTGTAAGCAATAGAATAAGAATCATAAAATTTCTCAAGGTTTTCGAACCCGATATGCAACAGGAAGCTAATATGATACCTTTAGCATTAAAAAATTTAGTTTCTATAAATTTGTTCAAGAAAAATGTTAAAAAATGGCTAATATCGAATCCACGCTCATTGTTGTTCTATGATGATCTATGGTCGACATTGAAAATGCTCCAATAAGATAGATCGATCAAAATCGACCGCCTACAAGAAAAAATAATAATGTTATTTTCACTGGGAATGGTTATTTTTCTTTCTCTTCGTTTTCTTTTTTCGTGTTCTGTATCGATTGAATCTTAAATTTCGAATTTCTCTTACTAAAGCTTTTTTATTAAATACTTACCACATATCAAACCATGCAAAAGGGCTACCTTCAATGGTTTTCTATTGCTTGATTAGGTATAAAGAATAATATTAAGTTCGATTTTACGCCTTTGTTTCATTGTCACGGTTGTTCTATATTCTATATAAACATATTAGAATATTATTGATACGTATGATGTAGAGTGAATGAAATAAAGAAATCATTATTATTATTTATTATCGTGGACTTATGCACTATCTCAACTGTTAGCTGGATATAATTTACCTTTCCCAGATTCAGCAATCAAAGGAATAGGCTTGATTACAATATACTTGACATAAATTTCCTAACTATCCTACATGTATTAAGAATTACAGCTTTTTGCAGTTTTATATAGGTATACTTATGCAATTCTAATTTCTTAAGGCTATCGTGCAAAGTTTTGGGTATTTCCCCATTCGAGGATACGATGACAGGAACAATATCTATTTTCTCGAGGTGCCACATCTGCTTGATCTCAATAGCAAGGTCTGTGTATTTGGACTTTTCCTCCTGGAACTTATTCAGCACGTTGTTATTATTCGGTCAGCATTGCTGTTCTGGCTCTCTTATCGTACACCACTATGTCCGGCCTATTATTCGTCACCATTCTGTCAGTGATAACAGGCCTATCGTAGTATAATCTGATAGAGTCATTTTCCAATACGGGCGCCGGTTTATACTTGTAATAAGGCTGGAAGGTATTCAAAAGTCCGTACGTGTGTGCAAGTTTCTGATGGATAATGTTGCACACTTGATTAAGCCTGTGAAGATAGTCCGTATTGGCCAGTTGTTCGCATCCGGGCGTAATATGCTGTATAGTCTCCGATCTTATATGGCATTTTCTACACCTATTTGTTTGTATTGCTCCGTCTTTAATAATAAATTTTTTGTAGTGATTTGTAGAGATCACTTGGTCTTGAATGGCCATAAGTAATCCTTCTTCCTGTCTTCGCGAATAATTCTCCTTTCATCAACCATTTGTTGGAGGCTTCTTTGTCGATGTGTGGTTGATTAAACTCATGGTGATGTCGTCCATGCAATTCCTTTCTGGACCATTGCTCTTGTTTTTCAGTATCTGATAGGAATGGTACATTCAGAAGGTAATCTCTGGTAGAAAGATTTAGAGGTGTGTATCCCCTATCAGCTAACGATACCACTCTATGGAGGTCAGAAGCGAGAGCTTTTGCAGAGAAGAATTCTCTGAGATTTTTTATTTGTTCGGTGTGTAAATTTTCAACATCTATTACTCCGCGTCCTCCTTCTTTCCACTTCAAAGTTGTTCGTATCACAGACGATTTAGGATGATGATTGTTGTACTTTGTCAGCATCGTTCGGATATGCCTTTGAATATCACCCAGTTCTGTCTTAGTCCATCTGATTATTCCAAATGAGTAAAACAACACTGGAATGGCGTAAGTGTTAATTGCCTTGACTAGATTCCCCGAGTTCAACATAGATTTCAGCACAGACTTTAGAAGCTGACTGTATTCTGAACGAATCTTCTCTTCTGATTGTTTTTGGTCTAGCAATCTGGCTTGTTGGTATCCCAGGTATTTGTATGTTTCGCCATCCCTCATGCATAATATCACCGTTTGGAAGTTGTGTTTCACCATCTATGACTTTCCCCTTTGAATGCTTAGAGTCCTACATTTTTCAATCCCGAATTTCATATGAACATCTGCCGAGAACTCACTGACAGTTTTCAGCAAATCATCCAATTGCTTCTTGTTCGAAGCATATAATTTGATGTCATCCATATACAGCAGGTGGGAGACTGTATAATAATTCCTATCTGTTTTTATCTTTAATTCGTATCCTGTTCTATAGAGCATTGAGGACAATGGATTCATAGCTAAACAGAACCATAGTGGACTCAGAGAATCTCCTTGAAAAATTCCACGACGTATGGGTATCTCGTCGGTTTTAATTGATTTATTGTTCATGTTGACCTGCAGAGACGTGCGCCAGTGTGTCATTGTTGTCTTCAAGAATTCTACCAGGGTTGGGTGAATTTTGTATATCTGCAATACTTCAATAAGCCAAGAGTGGGGGGTACTATCGAATGCCTTCAGATAATCGAGAAAAGCTGAATGAACATTCCGATGCCCTACGTGTGCCTGTTTCATTATCACAGAATCGATGATGAGTTGTTCCTTGCACCCATGGTGTTTCTTTCTGCATCCTTTCTGCTCCTCTGCTAATATATTGTTGTCGTCAAGGTGTTGGTATATTCGATTGGATATGCATGCGGTGAGTATTCTGTAGAGTGGTGGCAGGCAAGTGATTGGCCTATATTGAGACGGATCCTGTGTTCTATCGCTCTTCGGTAGCATATTATTTATTATCGTGGACTTATGCACTATCTCAGCTAGTAGCTGGATATAATTTACCTTTCCCAGATTTAGCAATCAAAGGAATAGGCTCGATTACAATATACTTGACATAAATTTCCTAACTATCCTACATGTATTAAGAATTACAGCTTTTGCATTTCTATATAGGTATTCTTATGCAATTCTAATTTCTTAAGGCTATCATGCAAAGTTTTGGGTATTAAACCAGTCGAGGATACGATGACAGGAACGATATCTATTTTGTCGAGGTGCCACATCTGCTTGATCTCAATAGCAAGGTCTGTGTATTTGGACTTTTTCTCCTGGAACTTATTCAGCACGTTGTTAATATTTGGTATGGCGACATCCACCAGCATTGCTGTCTTGGCTCTCTTATCATACACCACTATGTCCGGCCTATTATTCGTCACCATTCTGTCAGTGATAATAGGCCTATCGTAGTATAATCTGATAGAGTCATTTTCCAATACGGGCGCCGGTTGATACTTGTAATATGACTGGAATGTATTCAGAAGTCCGTACTTGTGTGCAAGTTTCTGATGGATAATGTTGCACACTTGATTATGCCTGTGAAGATAGTCTGTATTGGCCAGTTGTTCGCATCCGGACGTAATATGCTGTATCGTCTCCGATCTTATATGGCATTTTCTGCACCTATCTGTTTGTGATGTTCCGTCCTTCATAATAAATTTTCTGTAGTTGTTTGTAGCGATCACTTGGTCTTGGATGGCCATAAGGAATCCCTCTGTTTCCGCGAATAATTCTCCTTTCATCAACCATTTGTTGGAGGCTTCTTTGTCGATGTGTGGTTGATTAATCTCATGGTGATGTCGTCCATGCAGTTCCTTTCTTGACCATTGCTCTTGTTTTTCAGTATCTGACAGGAATGGTAGATTCAGCAGGTCATCTCTGGTAGCAAGATTTAGAGGTGTATATCCCTTATCAGCCAACGATACCACTCTATGTAGGTCAGAAGTGAGAGTTTTGCTGAGAAGAATTCTCTGAGAATTCTTATCTGTTCGTGTGTAAATTGACAACATCTATTAATCCGCGTCCTCCTTCTTTCCGCTTCAAAGTTGTTCGTATCACAGACGATTTTGGATGATGATTGTTGTACTTTGTCAGCATCGTTCGGGTCTGCCTTTGAATATCATCTAGCTCCGTCTTAGTCCATCTGATTATTCCAAATGAGTAAAGCAACACTGGAATGGCGTAGGTGTTAATTGCCTTGACTAGATTCCCCGAGTTCAACATCGATTTCAGCACAGACTTCAGACGCAGACTGTATTCTGAACGAATCTTCTCCTTTGATTGTTTTTTGTCTAACAATCTGGCTTGTTGGTATCCCAGATATTTGTATGTTTCGCCATCTCTCATGCACTGTATAATGTCACCGTTTGGAAGTTGTGTTTCACCATCTATGACTTTCCTCTTTGAATGTTCAGGGTCTTACATTTTCAATCCCGAATTTCATATGAACATCTGCCGAGAACTCACTGACAGTTTTCAGTAAATCATCCAATTGCTTCTTGTTCGAAGCATATAATTTGATGTCATCCATATACAGCAGGTGGGAAATTGTATGATAATTCCTTTCTGCTTTTATCCTAAATCCGTATCCAGTTCTATTGAGCATTGAGGACAATGGGTTCATTGCCAAACAGAACCATAGTGGACTCAAAGAGTCTCCTTGAAAAATTCCACGACGTATGGGTATCTCGTCGGTTTTAATTGATTTATTGTTCATGTTGACCTGCAGAGACGTGCGCCAGTGTGTCATTGTTGTCTTCAAGAACTCTACCAGGGCTGGGTGAATTTTGTATATCTGCAATACTTCAACAAGCCAAGAATGGGCGGTACTATCGAATGCTTTCAGATAATCGAGAAAAGCTGAATGAACATTGCGATGCCCTACGTGTGCCTGTTTCATTATCACAGAATCGATGATGAGTTGTTCCTTGCACCCGTGGTGTTTCTTTCTGCATCCTTTCTGCTCCTCTGCTAATATATTGTTGTCGTCAAGGTGTTGGTATATTCGATTGGATATGCATGAAGTGAGTATTTTGTAGAGTGTTGGCAGGCAAGTGATTGGTCTATATTGAGACGGATCCTGTGTTCTATCGCTCTTAGGTAGCATATATGTTAAGCCTTGCGTTAGGAAAGTGGGTGTTTTCTTGGGATGTTGAAGAACATACGTGAGCTGTTTCGCTAGGGCTCCATGGAGCTTATCAAACTTCTTGTACCAGTAGTTGTGGATATTATCTATACCTGTGGCCTTCCAATTGTTGGTCGCTCCAATTACTGTTGTAATTTGCATATTATTATTATTATTATTATTATTATCTATCTATCTATCTATCACAAGGGGTGATCTCAAAAACCTACGCCCGATACGTGGAGCTACAATCTCTTGCAAATAGGCCTGGAAGAAGTCATCACATCGACAGCTAAGGCCATCTATGGGCAAGTTTCGGTTTCATATTTACATACCTGGTAGCTGATTCCCTAGATTCGAAAACCAAATCTTCCTCTGCTTGTAGTTTTCTAGAAAAAAGTATATAAATAAAGTATTAAGTTGATTGAGTAATTAAACAATTAAAGGAAGAAACCAATATTTTCAATAGCAAATCTAAATTAATATGTCAGAGTATTTTCCAGACATATTTCTATGTGTGTTGTGAAAACTCTCGGTGGAAAATCTTAAATACAGATCAATGGAATATTACTAGTTCCCATATACATCGAGAAAGTGAATTTGAATATTCTAAATGATCATTCTCGCGAAGCTTGAAATTGAGCACAAGGTTTCATGCTTACTGTATTAGCCCCGTCGTAAGCGAAAAACCAAAATGGACGGCACAATCTCTTGTCTTCTATAATTTTCCTGAGTCTTTCAGATGATGGAAAAGAAAATGACAAATTTTCCGCTTGAAAAAATTCGTATTTTCTAAAGAGAAGAGAAATGAGTTTCGAGACAAAATATATTTAACAAATCATTTGACCTCACGAACTTTGATGAAATTTAGTTCAATAACAAAAATTCCAACGTATTCTTCACACAGTGAAAACGAAAGCCGCAAAAATAAATGGACATAGTTTTGCCAGGTTGGATCGTGGGGGATCAATAGCGCTCCTACAATGATAAACACGTTGCTCACTGGACTGTGATAGCTGGTGTGGGATATAACATCATTATTTGTAGAAAGTTTCAGTTTGAGTGATTCGATAATACCCCGTTATGACAATCGATAAGAGCACACGTGTGAGATAGTTTTCCAGTCGAATGAGACTACCTCAAATTGATGCTGATATGTTTAGGTTAATTTGGGTTAACCATTGTAGCTATACGAGGGATGTCTTTTAGTTTAGCATATAGAGCTAGAATGAAAGAACTGAAAGCTTTCAAGACGAAGAAGAATACACTTCTGTATTTGTTCGAAGCAATTCTGGAAGCAGTTATTCCAATCGTTTGCTGCTACATTCAAAATGGGTTTTTGGAAGGCATCAATTCAGAAAATTAAAAAAAATCGTTGGGACTTAGCTGTAACAATTCGATGTTTTCGAAGTAACGACTTGCCGTAGACGAATGGTTTTGTATCAATCGGCAGTAACTGTTCTTTGTCTTCTAGAGGAATTGGTGCTAAAATACCTGTTTGGAGACACTTTGGACACGTATGATTTCTGTCGGTTTTTCTTTCCCTTGAACCCCCCAAACAGAGATATTTTCTGGCCCGTATCAATAAATCCATCATTACTGAGAATGTTGTAAAAGCTCTTAGACTTTCCAAAGTAGAAATGGGCCCAGAGTTCTCTATTCTTCGGTTAATATATGTAAGTTCTTCGTAGAATTTGGCGCTGATGACGAAGCTTCCAAAATGATTGGTTTTGCGGTTGCAGTGATACAGATCGAACGCGATATCTGAAATCAAAAAATCAAACAAAATTTTGAAAAACATGTATGCAGCTGTATGACCTACCTTGGAAGAGAAAAAATTTTCATTTTTGAGAAAACTACAAGCTCTCAAAAGAAAAGTTGAAAAAAAAGACTTTTTTTACGCGTTTCAACCCCTTAAAAAAGGGGTTGAATCTTCGAATCGATTAATTTCCGAGGTAGGTTATAAAGAGGTATGAATTATCAATGAAATAATTCTAGTTACGTCAAATTCTGACACTTCGTCGTGGCGCTAGCGCTGATACTGATTTGAAAAAACATGTCTTGAGAAAAACGCATTCAAAGTTTCGACGGCTAATTTTTTTATGATACCATTAAAATGAATGAAATTAATACCTGGAATTTGATCAATCAGCGTTTCCTGCACCGTAAAGAAGCTTGCTCAAATAATGCCTCCTGATCAGCAGCGTCCTTTTTCCGTGCAAATCTCGCTTCCTTCGTCTGATCGGAACATGGCTTTTCGGCAATTTTGATGCGCAACTCATCTTTGTCGTGACAAAAGTCGTAGGCATGAGGCCCAATATCGAGTCCCATCATCTCCATCAATTTCAGAATTGCTTTGGACCCCTCGTTGAAGATGCAGCAACTGATCCAGGCTGATAAATCGACAATTTGTTTTCCTGAATATATATGTTTTGGCACAAGTCCCCAGATGGTACTATTAAAAGATTCGTTATTGTTTTGCGTGTTTTTTCCCAAACAGAGATCCAAAAGTTCATCTTTTGTCAAGTCTTGAAAACAGGCTTCACGTATTCTTCCACAAGGTCACTAAGGGGCGGTGTTTTATGGTTGAAGTTTTTGCCCTCTTCGACGCTTTGTAGCTACTTACACCAGCTCTTGTCGCAATACTGATGCTGTGGTTCTTCATTATGTTGAAATTCTATGATAAAATCCCGCCCAAATGGCATTTTTATGGCTTGCTTGTCATCGGGGTTGTTTTGAATGGCGAGACTGTAAAACAAAGAAATTTCTTTGATAACTTTGCCAGTAAATTTGGTTCGTTTTTCCTCAGGTGGAGTAGTTTTACTTCGGCGTTTCCTTTGAGCTGCAAGTTTTTCCTTTTTTATTTTTCGTTTCTTTTTTTTTTAATTTTTTTATTTCCGTGAGAGTTTTTTTGACATCCGTGAGCCTTCGAAATATTCTTTTTCCCACGTGAGGGACGTATTCTAATTTTTCAATATTGAAGTCCCCGTACTGCTCACTTTCCAATAAGTTTGGAAACATTTTTGGATCTCCATATCCAAGGTAGCGAGCGCATTTTGAGCCATGTAAATTTTCCGAAAGACAAAACATCTCTAACACCCCTTGGACTTCCATTCCCCCGGAGCTTCCGTCATAGTTTTCGGAACATTCATCGACGTTCTCCGTGTCTTTCCAAATTAAAATTGCGGTTGGGTCCATCAGTTTTTTGTTGATTTCACATTTCTTACACGTTTTTGACGAGACGAAACAATCCAAAATTTCGCCTGTGTATTTTCCAATTAGAGTACAAATTCCGATAAGAGAAGAAAAACCTCTCTTGGCCCTGGTACCATCACCGGAGACGGTTCATTCGCCTTTTGGGAATTCGTGCTCAACGTTCTTTTTGTTTTCTTCTCTTCCAGATTTTTGAAATATAGCTTTAGCCAAAAATTCAGCCAAAAAAGCGATATTTGTGCATATATATATATATATATATATATATATATATATATATATATATATATATATATATATATATATATATATATATATATATATTACTCGAGAACCAGTTTGAATTTTGACCTGAAATTTGAAAATGATATTCTACAGGAATGAAGGAATACAATAATCGATTTTCCCAAAATTTTGAAGTGATAATACTCCTTAAATTCTCCATACCAACATTGAGTGGTGTGGTGCTTCAGTGCCGAAAACAGAAACCAACTCGCTGAGACATTCTTTTTGAAATAATTGTAGAAAATTATTGCTCGAAAATGGACACAGTTTAATTCCATTTTCCAACTAGCTCACAAACTTTGACAGTTTGTTGTGGCTACATAACAGCACGCATGAAACGGAAATTTTCGATAAATATTATATTATTATTATGTAGTAGCATTTTCAGTACAGACGGTTGATTGATTCTGTCCCTTATCTCACAGAATGCAAAACATAAAAGACATCCCTCGCACAAATTATAAACTTATAGAAATTTCTGGTGATGAAAAAAAAATTCCATTTTCTCAAAGTGAGTGAAAAAAATGTCGAGTTTCAGTTAGTCTGTTCTGAAATTCTTTTTATTTGGAAACAGATTTTCTTATTATGCCTCGAAGATCTTTAAAACCTACCTGGCTGAACTTCATTGTCCGTTAGAACATCAAAGGATTGGTGTGTTTGAATTGTCCTCAAAGTGTTGTGGGTAGAACCTGTAATCGTTATCTTACACATGAAGCAGCACTATACGTATAGGTTAGGGGGGCTAAAAAAGTACCCACCCCACCCGACAAAGATGTCAGAATCACGCATCAATAACGCATTTAGAAATGCAATAAGAACAGTCATGTTGAACAAAACAGTAAGAAGAGCGTTATATACCAGGGGTGTTAGTTGAAGTTTGCAGGTTTTACCAGTAGATTCGTTAACAATATGTATAAATTTCTATGATTTGGCATGTATGTCATTCTTTTCTATCGATATTAATTTCAAAACATACGCAATTCACATTCCACCAAAATGATAGCGTCATATTTGTTTACCTCAGTGAATATGCCGAGTTTGATTCCAAGTAAATCGGATTTGCGGCATTCGTTGCTTTTCTTATTTCATCATAGGAAAAAAGCAGCTGAAGCTCATCGGTTGCTGGTAGAAACCTATGGTGAACATGCTCCAGTGATGAGAACATGAGAGACATGGTGTCGTCAAGTTAAAAGTGGAGATTTTGATTTGACAGACAATGAACATCCTGGTGCAGCGAAAAAGTTCGAAGGAATTGCAGGCGTTATTGGATGAAACACTAAATGTGACTTGAGGAGCAATTTGTCAACGTTTAAAAGCCATTGAAAAGATCCAGAAGTATGGAAAACAGGTGCCACACCAGCTGAACAATAAACAAATGGAAAATTGCAAAACCGTTTGTGAAATGCTGCTTCAACGATTCAAGAGCAAATCTTCTCTGCATCGAATTGTCACGGGTGACTGAAAATAGATTCATTCTGAGAACCCGAAGCGAAAATAATCATGGCTTTCACCTGGTGAAGCCGGCCTATCGGCTTCAGGGCCAAATCGCATTGGTCGTAAGACAATGTTCTGTGTTTGGTTGGACCAGTGTGGTGTGGTGTATTACGAGTTATTAAAACCTGGTAAAACGGTGAACGCGGATCGCTACCAACAACAAATTATCAATTTGATTCATGCATTGCTCGAAAAACGGCCTGAATGGGCCATAAGACATGACAAAGTTATCTTGGAACATTATAACATAACGCCGTCTCATACCTCTAAACTGGCGAGAGACACATTAAAAACACTCAATTGGGAAATATTATCGCACCTTCCGTACTCTCCATACCTCGACCCGTCCGAATATCCCTTTTCGCATCAATGGGACACTCCCTTGCAGAGCAGTGCTTCGTTAAATTTGAAGAAATCAAAAAATTCCTCCTCGAATAATTCTCCAAAAAGAAAAAGTTTTTTTGGGATGGTATCCATAATTTGCCTGAGAGATGGACAAAATGTGTAAAATCCAATGGTCAATACTTTGAATGGAAAAATTTGAGATTCCTCTGAAAATTAAGTGATTTTTTATCGGAAAATTCGACAAATTTCAACTAACACCCCTGTTATGATTAGTTTAACCTACATAACGTCTTTAATTTCACAAACGTTGCCGTGCTTTGGGTCAGATCTGACCCGAAGAGATAATTATACTGAAAAAGTGTTCAATGGATTCATTTGACATATATATTTTTCTATAGAATTACTATTCATTTATAATTTTATATATCTGATATAAAAAGAATATACTATGTTGTCAATACATTGATTCCATTGATTAAGTTAAAATTTGTTAAAATTACAATTAATATATTAACTTTGAGATCTTTTTCGAGACCTTACTTTTTGTTAAACTGTCTCGATAAAAGATCTCAAAGTTAATATATTAATTGTAATTTTAACAAATTTTAATCTAATCTATGGAATCAATGTATTTAGGAATAGATGCAAATTATGTCGAAATATTGGAAAGATAGGCCCTTCCTTGCCACACAACCCTTAAAATCCAAAGAATATAATATATAAATATATAAATAAATGAATATATAAATATATAAATAAATGAATATATAAATATATAAATATATAAATATATGAATATATAAATATATAAATATATAAATATATAAATATATAAATATATAAATATATAAATATATAAATATATAAATATATAAATATATAAATATATAAATATATAAATATATAAATATATAAATATATAAATATATAAATATATAAATATATAAATATATAAATATATAAATATATAAATATATAAATATATAAATATAAATATATAAATATATAAATATATAAATATATAAATATATATATATATATATATATATATAAATATATAAATATATAAATATATAAATATATAATATATATATATATATATATATATATATATATATATATATATATATATATATATATATATATATATATATATATATATATATATATATATATATATATATATATATATATATATATATATATATATATATATATATATATATATATATATATATATATATTATTTTATTATAAATAGAATAGACAAATAGAAGAAGGTTGTAGGTTAGGTTAGATCAACAAATTCATCTTAGAAGTTTCAGGTAAAAGAATATTACTGTAAATTATGTGGGATAATTGATGCTATGAATGCACTGCAATAAATCTGCTGGGTGCATGCCTTGATGAAAGAAAAATGAAGTATCAGAGAAGATGTTAAAAGAATATGATATTTTGTTTAGAACCTCAGGTTTGCTTGAACAACTCTGAAAGGGAGATGAAAAACTCATTTAATCGACTAGTTTCAGGAACGTCAATACTTTCGACCTTGAAACTAAGAGTTTTATAATTTGATTCCAATTCCATTATACGTGGGAAATGGAATATTCTATGAGAGAAATTTCTCATCTTTATAATAGAAGGTTTTGCTGCAGGAAAAACGCAGATGAGAGGGACAAGTAGATTCAAACGAGTGTCAATGAAAGCAGGAAATTAAGAGTTCAAACGATGAATTCTGTGCCCTTTTGACATTAGCACCAGACGGAATATTGAATTTCAGTACAGTGATAGGTCGGTTGATAGGGAATATTGCTTTTCCAGCAGAACTTCGCACCCATTTTTAACAGTATTCCTGAATGAACTACGATTTCGTTGAATTACATAAATTACATTTGGGGGCTCGCAACTTTTTCTTAATTCTACACTCTTCCAGAAAATTGGGACAACGCAACATTTACTTCATCTTTCCTTGAATTGAAGACATCCATCAAACCAATTCAACGAATAACGAAAAAAGAAATCAAACGACTACAGAATTATTTCATAGAAAATGATAGATGTCATTGAATATTGTCTAGATTATTGGTTTAGCTTAATGACTACTTCTACTATTACTATCAAAATAAATTATGTGATTAGTACGCGGAAACCCGTGACATCAAAGAACGATAAATAAAAGAAAATTTGTTAAACACTTATTCACTTTATTTTTACGTGTTTCGACGTCATAGCCTTCATCAGATATATAGAAAATTGATAATCAACTAGGATACAACAATTTGCATATGATCTACATCATTGGAATATAGGTGAATAAAACCATCTAAGGCAGCGGTTCTCAATTTTTTTTAGTGACGGAATCCTTTAGGCAAGCAAAATACTTGACGGAACCTTATAATAAAACAATAGTTTTCAAAAGTGCATTCTTTATTAATAAGTATTATAAAAGTACAGTGAAACAGTTACTAATTATTACTTACTTTACCATATGGCAAGTACAATATTAGAAAATATTAAAAAGAAAAATCTAACTAAAGGGAGGTATGAAACTGTTATTTTATTTTTTATCAATTGGTTCATATCAGGTTTGATAGAAGACAGTTGAAGTCCCATATCAGGTTCGGCATTCAGTCTATTGCGATATTTTGTTTTCGTGGCGGCATAGGTTGAGAATGCTGTTTCGCACAAATATGTTATTGGGAACGGGAGAAGAATATTCAGAGCCATTTTGCCAAGCATTGGATATTTACCACGGATTCTGCACCAAAAATCGTTGAGAGGCGTCGTCTTGAACAGTGACTCCATATTTGTGTCTGATGACATTTCTAAAAGAGATTTATAAACACCTCGAAATAGTCTAGAAAACACTTCTGAATATCGATATATCGTATCCAGAACAATCAATATAGATGATTGTTTTAGGAAATAAACACCTGTATCAATTTCTCACCAAATTATGTAGAGTGCCGCAACAGATTTCAGTTTTTTTTATGAAAAACTAAAAATGCAGCAGATGCGACGCTGCTTTATAATCATTTCATGTATTGAGTGTTTGAAATCAGTTAGTTGGTACTTTGTTTCTGTTGTAAGCACAAATGAAAGATTCAAGTTTTATGATTCGACCATGGAAAGACGACATTTGACTAGAGAGAGATGTTACGACCCGTTGGCATGTTCCAAGCTGGGAGCTCAAAACGGGAAGTATCTAGGGTTCTGGGAAGTAGCCCAAGTGTCATAAACCGTTTATGGCCGGGTTTCAATGAAACAGGTAGCGTAGAAGAACGCCATACAGGTCATTTCAGGATTACTACAGTCGCCCAAGACCGATTTTTGGTTTTACAAGCTAGAAGAGATCGTACTACCACAGCATCTCAATTAGCTCAAGAGCTATCACGAGTTCATAATGTACAAATTTCCGATAAAACTGTGAAAAATCGACTGTGCGAAGGTCAACTCCACTCCAGACGTCCTTTAAGAGTTCCGCAACTGACCCATGGAAATCGCGCTGCTCGTTTAGCTTGGTACCCAGAACACGTAAAATGGGATCAAGAGAGGTGGGCCACATTTCTCTTCATTGATGAATCTAGATTTAGTTATTATCCCGATTCGGGAAGAATTCGAATATGGAGGGAACCTGAAAAGCAAAACCGTCTCCAGCATGCTCGAGAAATTGTTAGACAGGGAGGCGGATCAGTGATGTTTTGGGGAGGTATAGGCCTTGGTGGAAGAACTGACCTCGTTTTCATACAGAACAACCTTACGGGAAATTCTTACGCAAATGAGATAGTTTTACCTGTAGTGGTACCGTATCTCCAAACAATGGGTCAAAATCCACTCTTCCAACAAGATAATGCCCTCCTCATCATGCAAGAGTTGTCTTGAACGTTCTTGAAGAGAATGATATCGATCTTCTACCGTGGCCATCCTGCTCCAAAGATCTGAATCCCATCGAGCATGTGTGGGACACCCTAAAAAGAAATCTCCTGCGTCAAAACGTCTTCCATCATGAACAGGAGCTTCGATTAGCAGTTCAGGTGGCTTGGAATGACTTAGGCCAAAATGTAATAGCCAATTTAATATTGAGCATACCGCGACGATGCCAAAGTGTCATTAATAACAGAGGTGGACCTTCTGAGTACTGAAAATTATAAGTGCTTCCATATCGTTTTTTTTTTGTGTTTTACCAAATTTCGTCATTTTCAAGTTTCAATTTTTTTTTATAATAGGTGCTTTGGAGAAGTCAAAAATTTTTTTGTTTTCTTGAGAATACATTATATACAATACATCCTAACAGAAACCGAAAGATTTCTATAAATTCGAATCATCAAATTCATATTTTGAAGATATTGGTAAGTGTTCCATAGACTTTTTTGAGGTGTTTAGGTAAATCTAAAAAGTTGATTGAATTTATTTGTTCAACATCGGTAGTGAATTTTATTTTGGGATGGATTGAATTCACAAACTTTTCGAAAATATTCAGCTGACGTTCCGTACCAGTAAAACGTATAATGCTCTCGCCCGAACGGTAAAACGAAGACAAAGTAGTTTTGATTAATACAGATCTAATAGCAACAATATTTCGTATTGAATTAAAGGGTTCACGTCATTACGGTCCATATTTTTTTCGATAATACTGATTTGATCTTTAAGAGGGATACTTCAAAATAAGTTATTGACATCAGAAGAAACTAATTTGGCGCTATGAGAAAGAGGGCTATGTTCAATCGAAAATATTACCAAAGGGAAGTTTTTCATTCCCAATTTTCCATAGTTGATGCTATGGTAATGTATTATGATCACCACCAGTCGAAGCAATTTATTAGATAGAAAGATTATACGATTCGGATTCTTGCAGGTCCACTGGTAACTGTTACAGTTCTGAAACATATTGTTGCCTTTGGGGAGAACAAAAAAATCAAAGTTCTCTTGGAATCCGGACGGTGTTAGAACTTTCATAGTGACCGAAACATCATATCATTTTATCTTTTTGACAATTATTGTACGTCCCAAGACCTTCTGAAAACTTTGCGCGAAAAAAGATTTAGAGCAACAGATACTGTCAGGGATGGTCGCCCCAAAAATACCCTTTACCATCAGTAAATAAAATAAAAAAAAGAACGTGGATATTTTCGATATAGTGACGACTATACAAATAATTTGTTGTTTGTAAGATGGTGAGACAGTAATGTTGTAATAAGAGGTACTTAATTATGATTGAGTTGAACCATTGCAAAAGTGAGACAGTGGTCTTCGGTTGATAACCAAAAAGATTGATGTCTCAAAACCCCTTCGTTTTCCTAATTTTAACATCTTCATGGGGAGAGGGGATCTCAAGGATCAGGCAGTGCATCTGCCATCATTCCTTGGAAAATAGATTCACTCATTTTTTACCTAAGAAATTTCTCTAAATGATCTTACTGCAGAAGTCTTTCGTTTTTATCCCTCAGAGTATTGTACAAGGAGAAAGTGGCAATTGCCCATTGAATATTGATATGCAGTTATGGTGTTGATTTCCCACCTCCAAAGCACTTTAGAGATGTATAACATGTAATGTCACTTGATACTTTGAAGCGAAATTGTATTGCAAAATATCACTCATCATCTTGTAAGTAGATATTAGTTAAAAAATATTTCGTATACTGTTGGACCCTCAATATAAGCTTTTCGATACAGGAATTTTCTTTTTAAGACAAGGGGTCTAAAAAAAAATTGGAGTCCACATTTTTTTGTTAAAAATGCTAAAATTTGGGACATGTGGGGCGGGTCAATAGAGTCTGTAGGCGCGTTTTATTTTACGTGGTTTCCCCAGTAGACCTACCGCACAGACATCTTGTCGATGACATAATCATATTTTCAATCAGCTAGCTATTCTATTCTACTTTTTTTGATGGTCCAGGTTGTATCTCAGAATGTAATTCAACGTCAAATGTGAAGGTTTGGGGGAATGACAGGAGTTCAAATTTGGAGTCATAGTTGGAAGTTCACTCAACAAGAGTGAGCAAAGATGAATCGACTTTCATACTCAGGAATAGCGCGGTACCACTAGCTAATTCAGGATGTTTCTCCATAATTTTTATAAATTTTAGTTCCCCCATATTATAGGCTGCTGATGTTATCACATCCTGAGAAAGCATGAAGAAACAGCAAATTCTGTGCTAGAAGGTCTCCATACATAAAACTTGAAGTTCTATATTGGGTGTGCGCGCTTTCGAAGGTTTTAAAAAGTGAATGTAGGGCTGTGTTCTACCTTATGCCGTGAGCAATACAAGAATGTCAATTTCCTCAGCCACAATATTCACAGAATCATGAGATTCGGATGCATTAAGTGCAGCAGAGACGGTGATTGAATCTTCGTCTGATTCAGCTTGGTAGACAGAAAAACCCACCTCTGAAAGAGCAGTTTTGAGAGATCTATCAAGTTAGATTAGTTTTGTTCATTATCAAGAAAATTTTCCTGGGATATTGTTGGGACGGTACTCTTATCAAACTTAATTTCTGTACATTGATGCTGTTTCTTTTGATACAGACGTTCCCACGACTTTATTCCTGCGATATCAGGATTTTCGGAGTAACCATCAAATATTATAGTTGCAAATAGTCCACAATGTTCTTGCATATACTAGACATACTTCTCAAGGATGTTGATGAATTTAAAAAAAAATGACGAGAAAAATTTTCCTCAAAAGACCATTTACAAGATTGGTCTGAGGTAATTTTTTGGTGAAATGTATAAAAAAATGTTATAGAGAAAACAAGAAAATTTTTACAGAATTTTTTTCACTCTTTTGCTTATAAGTTCTTGAATTTTGAATTTAGGACAAAAAGTTATATTAGCTTATTTGTAGGCAAAGAGATTCGCTTCAAATTATGTTGCCATTAATTGTTTGTAGGACGTAAAGTTTCCGAGATATTGCGGAAAAGGTGTTTGCGCCCCTTTTTCCAAGATGGCGGCCGGAGGACAAGGGCGGCAACCCCACAAACTTTGGGTTGAGCTTCTATTGACCCCCCTATAAGTCCCAAAAATTAAATTGCGTCCTCTTAAAAATGGAATATTCGGCCTTAAAATTGTAACATTTCAATGGACTAATTTAATTTTTTTCACTGTAGATTCTAGAATGATGGCTGATAACATTATTTCATCTTGATGAAAACAATATCGCATTTAAGATTCTTGAGGTCTGTTTTCTTATGTTTTATTTTCACTGGCTAGATTAATTAAAAAGAAATCGAAACTATTTGTAATTGATTCAAAATTCTACCAAAAATTTACCGGGGATCATCAAAATATTCTTAAACGCTTTTTCCGGAATCGACTTCTGTTCGGGTTCTTTCGAAGTGGCAACTTGAGTTCTGGAAAAAAAAAAGTCCTCCAGAGCCATATCAGATAAATAAGGTGGTTGTTCGATGGTATCTGTTGAGTCAGAATTTCATTCACAATGATAGCAGGTAATATTCTTTACCATTTGACTTTCTGACAAGAATTTCGAGTGCCTAACACTGCTCGATATTTTTATCCATTGTGAAAATCGCAAAACACACTTATGTGAATCGACAAAATAGAAGACTGTAAATGAACTAAGTTACAGATCGCATTTAAACTCCGCGTAGGTATAGAAAACAGTTGTGCCAAAAATTTCAAAAATCGTTTTAAGCAAATTTTTTAAATGATTAATTTCCTGTACTTTTTTGACAGAAGGTATATTATTCAAATTGCCAGGATTTTATAGTTTCACTGAATCAAATATTTACGATAGACGTTTTAATTTTTAGATAATAGAGATTCCATTATTAATGCAGCAACACGTACGTGCGTTGATATTCTATCTAAAAATCTGTGAATGTGTACATATATCCGCTGTACAAATAGAGCGGGAATATAATTCACATTGTATGCTGCCAGTGCAAAAAACTCCTCACTAATTCACAAATTTCAACTCACTGCTGGAATAATTACGGACTGCAAAAATACAGTCAGAGGATTTGTGAAATGAATGTATCGTTAAAATTAACGACTGCTTTCTGAATGAAAGAATTTCTAACAAATTGTTTATTATAACTATATTATATACAGGGTGCTTCAACGAAAACTAAACAGAGGCTATATCTACCAAGATATTCATTTCTGATCAAAACGCAAAAACAGGTAAATTTTTGTTTTAAGGGAGACATCTTTTGGCGTAAAAAACTTGCCTGAAATATCAACCCCCTAAGCGGGGGTTGCAATCTTGAACATTTTGAATAGGGAATATGGGTCGAGTGGTGGTATCTTTGTCTACATCGCCTTGAACGAATTTCGATTTTAAATTGAAAACTGTAAAAGATACAGGTTGAGTAACTGAAATATAGGGAAGACTATTTCCCTGAGACTATTCAAGTTTCAGTGAAGTAAAATGGAACAGATCCATGCTGATCAATGGCAGTCATCATCAAGTACTATCCTCATCTCAGAGGTGACAACCCTTGAAAATTTGGAAGGGGGTAGATGGGTCGAGTGATACCTCGAAAGAAAGATATTATCTTTGTCTGCATCCCTGTGAACGAATTTTCATTTTTGATTGAAAACTGTAGAAGATACAGAGTGAACTACTGAAAAATAGAAGAGACTATCTATCGCCCTGAGCTATTCAAGTATTAGTGCAAAAAAATGGAACAGATTCATTCCAGATCAAAGGCTGTCATCTTTGATCTAAATGAATCTATTCCAGTTTTTCGCACTAATACTCCAATAGTCTTGGGGCGGTAGTCTTCTCCACTTTTCAGTGGCTCACTCTGTATCTCCTATAGTTTTCAATAAAAAATGAAAATTTTTTCACAGTGATGCAGACAAAGATAATACCTTTCTTTCGAGTTATCACACGACCCATCTACCCTCTTCCAAATTTTCAAGGGTTGTCACCTCTGCTCCAGAGGTTATATTTCGAGATGAGTCTGGTACTTGATGATGACTGCTATTGATCAGCTTGAATATTCTCAGGGAAATAGTCTTCCCTATCTTTCAG
This sequence comes from Cryptolaemus montrouzieri, assembly GCA_013387265.2. Taxonomy (NCBI): domain Eukaryota; kingdom Metazoa; phylum Arthropoda; class Insecta; order Coleoptera; family Coccinellidae; genus Cryptolaemus; species Cryptolaemus montrouzieri. The sequence goes on from JABFTP020000103.1 coordinate 39,077,372, forward strand.
TTGCTCACCCTGTATCTTTTACAGTTTTCAATTAAAAATGGAAATTCGTTCAAAGCGATGTGGACAAGGATACTACCTTTCTTTTGAGTCATCACTCGACCCATCTTCCATGTCCAAAATGTTCAATGATTACAACCCCCGCTTAGGGGGTTGATATTTCAGACAAGTGTTGTATCCCAGAAGATGTCCCTCTTGAAACAAAAATTGGCTTGTTTCTGCGTTTTGATCAGAAATGAATATCTTGGTAGATATAGCCTCTGTTTTGTTTTCGTTGAAGCACCCTTTATATTATGTTTAAACTGCCCCGATAATGTGCGAGTGAATTACAAAAATTTGCACATCTTAAAAATTAAAATATCTAATCTCTTCCATTTTCGGGTCAGGCGAATTTCAGTTCTCTCGACAGAAGCGTTTACGTTATGATTTCCACCCGATGTTTTCGGTCGAGTTTCGGACAGTTTTTCATCATCCATCGTAGAAGAAATACGAAATTGATGTGATAGAAATATTTATTGTTCAGGCGGACATGATGGGGAGGAGGTATTCGGTGAATACTGAAACCATCCCAACCCCGGTCTATGTAAGACGATGCAAAATACATCGCTTTTACGTCATTTGCAATACCTGAATTATCTTATTTTCTTCCCCACATTAATTACATCTGAGACCGAATGCAATCGCTCAAATGAAAAGCCACTTGATCGTCTAGTACCTGAACTTGCCTTGAAGTTCTTTTTATAAAATAGGACCCTTTTCTTTGTTGTGTTGTGTATATGTAGTAACCTATTCATGTTCTTTATGTGAGGTTTGATATGATACGACCAAGTCTTCGTCGCTTATGCCATGGGTAAGGAAATTAGAAAATCAAAAACAGATTCGGCAACAATGATTGACTTTTGCAACATTTATATTTAGTCATTTTCTTTGCATTCTTGGACGTCTCTGAATAAATTTAATGCAATGTCAGATCATTTAAATACAGGCCCAATTTGCCCTCACCCATATTTCGAGTGGTAACTGACCCTATATAAGGGGTTTGGTAATATGATATCATGTTTATGAATAGGTCGTTGCCCTTATACTCCGAACTCTGGAAGATTTGATTTTAAAATTCTGAGGAAAACGTCCACAGCTGACAACTTGCAAGCGTTAATTCGCTTGAGTATGTTTAATCGAATTCAGTAATTCATATAGTATTAAAACGTCATATATGGAACTAGAGGTAAGCCCGTAAAGCCATACGTGATTCTTTTTGCTCAACTGAGCGCCAACGAGCAATATTAATTATATTATGTCACTGACTGCGGATCATACTCTATTACCATATCGCGGATTTGCCAACCAGGAAAGCATGCTTTTTAATCATACACCTGTATGTACCACAAACATCACATACAATCCACCAACTCAGACATTCTCCGAAACTTTCATACCAACAACATACAAGCCTCAATGTCTGTGGGTTCATACATGCGTATCGTCCCTAAAGCCATTTCTTTATACTAATGAGACATGATATAATTCGAAGGCGATTATTACACCTAAATGCAGGGAAAGTTCACTTATTGAGCTGTGGAGTATCGAACATCAAGTCAGTATTTTGAAAGTAAGGCCCTTCCCCATATTTTGACAGTTACGACTCGATTACAGTGAATTATATTAATATTTTCTTTACAGTTCAAGTAAACGTTCAGTTAAGTTATAAAATGAGATGAATATAAATACTTAATAAATGGATTATGATATTTCAAATAGATAATTGGCCCATTTATAGAAAAAGATAAGAATCAATATTAAATGTTCTCACATTCAAATGTACCATTCATCAAATGATAAAACAAAAGATTAATATAAATTGTTTGGTAAAATGTCAGTAATATCAACTTTCTGAGTTATAAAAGTAAAGTTTCAAATCGATATTAAACTTCATAACATTTCAAATTCAATTCAATTGCGTTCAATAATGTTGCAAGTTAGGTAAATAAATGTTGAAATCAATATTGAAGAATTTGAATACACTTCAATTGATTTGCAAAGTTAGGAGAACATATAAGTTATGAAAACAACGGTTTTAAATTAGTTTATGACAATAACTCTTCAAAATAAATATTAGAAAATATCAGTGCAGTTCAAATTGATCATTTGCTAAGTTAAAACAAAATGTGTGAAAATAATTCGGAGTTTATGAATCCATTATTTCACGCCCCCCTCAATACATTCAGAAGTTACGAAGCATTATTTCAAGCAAACTCGTGAATATTAAATAGTGAACAGAAATATTGAAGAAAAATTTAGATAGTAATCATCTGTGGGACACAACGGGATTTGTAATTCTTCTCGGTGAGGAACAATCTGCGTCTCCATCTTTCTGGACTCACGTTACGTATGATCAAATAACTTCAGTTTCAATTCTGATTCACGCGAATGAGTAAATTCACTGATCTTCGAAAATGAATAACAGAATAATATGGGTAACTACACATCTGAAGAAAAAAATAACTCAATGATAACCCCTAACGTCGCGATCGTGGTCCAGAAGCCCTCACACCGATACTTCCCTCTGTCCATGGTACTCAAGTACCTGTTACATAGTCATTCAGAAACGCGTTCCTTCATCGCGACGTGGGAATTGCTGTTTGAGAAAATACCAGATGTTGTCTGCGATCTTGAATACGAGAGAGTGTTTTAATAACTATCGGTAATAACGTTGAATATCGTCTACGCTGGATTTCTTGTCTGAGTTTCGATGCATTCCTTCGTTTCGATTTTTACGCTTTTGTGTGATTTTAAGCTGTTTTAAAAATACGTAATATTTTACTATGTTGAGAACTTAAAATGAAATGATTGAATCATTCTGGCAAATGACCGTCTTTTCACTGTAATTTTGAATTCAGATGAACTATTTAAAATGTAATGCAGATAGATCCACACAATACACTATTCACAATCAATAATAAAATTCAAAAAATATATGGATAATGTCAGCAAATGAAAAAAGGAAACCTCGGTTCTGGGTCGTCTCAATATCATACTTTGTTTCTCTGGTTATTCTGGTAGTATTTGGAGGACGTATCCCATAAGAGTTTTCTTTTCAGGATTTGAAACTTCAGCAAGTCGGTATCTCTTGAATTGCGAAAAAAAACAATGTGATGGGGGATCTGAACCAGTGGATGAATGAATATACTAACTTTGAGTTAAAAGAAAACAAAATTTTTCGGTCTACAGAAAAATATTTCAGAAAACTCACCTACAAAAATCAGAGAATAAATATTTCGCAACGAAAATTTACAGGGCCATATGCAGACCTCTAATTGAATATGCTCACCCAATATACATAAATTGCAGACGCATTAGAAAACATAGAAGTGGCTGAAAGATCAGCTTTAAGAACAACCACAAAAATGAGAAATCCAGATAATAGACTCCACAATCCTTCTAACGAACTTCTTTACCACATGACTCACATAAAACCAATTACAGTAAGAATGGTTAAACTAAACTCCAAATTCAAAAACAGACTGACATATTACCACTATTCCACCACCAAACTCAAAGGATGTCACCTGCAAAAAAATTTAAAAATGCTATTTGAAATATTCAACGGTTCATAATTCTGTTTATATGTTTATATATGTGTATATCAATGATACGGTTTAATTTTAACTTATGAAATCTATATAACACACCATAAAATCAATAAGGCTGAAGAACCTTTGGTCAATGGCTTTTTACCCTCGTGTATAAAATTGGGAAATACAGCGCATTTATCTATCTATCTATTTCTAAACGCATGACAGAATTAAGTATTATCATGAATTATATCTTATTTATTCATGAAAATGAGTTTTTCAACACAATAATAATAAATCAGCTCTTCTTCTGAGAATAACTTCTTGTTAAGAATTTTCAATCCACCATAAAGAAATATCAAAATTTTGGGATCTGAAAATACAGAATATTTTTCTGTGAAGACTGGTTCCGATAACTTCATGATATAGCTAGATGTTTTTCGATTTCCTGATTGATTTTTCGTTCTGTCAACATTTAAATCATCATTTACAAAATCTGCGTGAAGTACAGTTAATCACAGGTATTTAACCGCATAGATCAGGTAGATCAGGCATACAATTACGTTCTGGAGTTAAGAGCAAATTCATGGAAACTGGATGAGTTGTTAAAAAAAACAGTCCCACCAGAGCTGTGAATGACGAAAGAATTGGCATGACCGTTTTAGGTGAAGTTGCCTTAATGAAGAATACATAATCTGTGAGGAGATTGTCACAAATATACGGAGTATGCCTTAGAAGTATATTCAGGATTCTTCACAAGTACAACATAAAACTATACTCGTACACGAACTGAATAAGGATGATTTCGATCGTCGTTTCACTGAGATTATCTATTAAATCCGAATTTGCTTTAAAGTATTTGTTTTTCTACAATTTTTTTTGAATAAGATACATCGCCCTAACAGTTGACACTGGAGTGACATTAATTCCGATTCGAAGAGGGAGAGTTAAACTCAGATCTTAAAAACTCAATGTTTGGGCCGGAGTTCTAAAATTATGTTGTAGTAGCCTTATTTAAACAGGAAAACGTGAACGGCCAAACCTGTTTGAATTGAGTATTTGATTGATCATCAATTATGCTGCCGCTATGCGACATTAACTGGACAATAAATTTCCGGGTTGTTAGATGGGAGAGGCGCTATGATATCGCCGGCTATATCCTCAGATCTAGCGCCTCTCGATTTCTTCTTGTGGGGTTATCTCAAGTACCACGATTCAAAACCTGAAAGCTCAATGATATGTTTTATTTCATCATAGGTTTTCATGGTAAGTTCTCATTTTTTAATTAATGGTCTTCAAAGAACAGACTAATATGAAGGATCAGATAACCTCTTCAATGCGATATCATACACCCATTCCTCATTATGAACATTTTCGGGATGGTAGTTGATGGGGGCAGGGCTGGATACTTGAACCTTTAAAAATAAGAAAAATGTTTCCGATTCAACCAAATTGATTTTGAACTACTGTTTTCTTCAAACAGAGATCGGACGGATTGATAAAAACTTCCAAACAATTCTCGATTTCAATTCCTCACATATTGTTTTAGATAAGTAGTAAATAATTACGTGGTCGTAGAGAGAATGGATTCATCTTTCCAGAAAGGTATCACATTATCCCTTCTTTTCATTCAAAAATTTGGGATAGAAGCTGCCAGGTCTAGGATTCTAGCTTTTTCCTAAGAGAATGAGATCGCACGCTCCATATTTCCTTTTCCAGATCAGCAAAAGTGAACACAAAATCGATCTGATAGATCTTAACATAGAATGTGAAGTGTTGCTCGATCGTCGATGAATCAAAAAATACAGTAAATTGAAAAACCTTGTAAAGAGGTATAACACAATCTCTTTCTCTTATAGAAATTTTCTGGGTGGTAGGGTTAGATTATGCACAAATGTTCGAATGATATAGAAAAATTTTTCGTCATATGTAATATTAGAAAGTAAACAATTATGTTGTCGTATAGAGATTTGAATCAGCTTTTCAAAAAGATATCGCACGACCTATTTTACCTATTCAAAAATTGGGGTAGAAGTTGCTTGGTGAAGGCTTGATAGGGGGAGAACGAAACATGTAACGAATAATATCTCCCTCCAATAAGAAATAGACCTTTTCTAGGAAATTCAAACAACAATCCAACAAGCCGAGTTATTCAGGGTGGTTCGTTTTCATTGGAAGCCATTGTATAAATGATAAATGATGAATATTTCCTCGTGTGATGCGATTAGTAAAGTACACAGTATGGAACTTTTCAGCAGTAAAATTCAACGTTGAAACTAGGGTAATTTTGTTCATAAATATTGATGTTTTATTTCCTATTTATGAATTTATATCAGTTGAAAGCTTCGTTATTTCTAATAATCATATTTCGCAAATATTAAAACTAAATTTGAATTACTAGATGTGAAGAGTGCTAGGACTGGAAAAGCTGCGATAATGATAATACTAGGTCGAAAGCATCACCGAAAATTGAACCTGATAGTTATTCATGATAATATCTGTTATTATTTCATGAATTAATTTCGATCATTACTCGTTTAGTACTATTTGAATATAAAATCATTGACTTCAGCTCTTTTGTTGATGTAAATATTCCAGAATTTTGTAGTAAAATACGCTATAAATTCCTATTCAAGGAGAAAAATCATAAAGTTCACTTGTGAACTTCGAACATAATAAAGTTTTTCTTATGATGAAACAATAAATTATGAAATATGGAAAGTTATGAATATCGGGAAAATACGAAAGGTGGGCTGAAATACATCATATATTTTACAAATCAAAAATGCCCACATATTTTCGGATTGGAAGAGCCTGTCCTAGTTTATAGGGGTTTTTCTTCATGGACATAAATTTTATGTTTTGATATGTAAGGCAATTCGCAGTGTCTATTGCCAGGCCCGCCGCTAGCGGTTTGAACGCCGGTGTGCAATTCCTATCGTGCCGCCCCTATCTAACTACAAAACCTAGGTGTTTATAAAAATGTGAAAAAAAAAATGCTGTACAGTGAAAAACTATGTTATATTAGGTTATTTTATACAAGATAGATACACTAATACGACATTAAATGAAAAAATGAAGGCAAGAAAGGTGCAGTTTATACATATTATGTAGGTAGGTATAGGTATTAAGTTATTTTACAGAAACTGCACCTTTCTTGCCTTCATGTTGGCAAAATCAGCTATAATTTTTTGGTGTCTAGTCTATTTAGAATCTCATGTTCAATTGAAATTATTGCTAAATTACTTAGTCTTTGCTGGTGCATGGTTGATCTCAAATAGTTTTTATTATTTTTAACTTTGAAAATGACCTTTCACCAGATGCAACTGAAACCGGCAATGTAAGTAGTATCCTTAGCGCTATTGCTGTATTCGGAAATGTTGACATTAATTCATTAGCAAAAATGTATTGCAATAGGGTTTGTGGATCATTAGACTGGTTTTCAGTTAAATGCAACTTTAAAGCATTGATTTCATTAAACATATCTATACCGTCAATATCTGCGTCACTACTTGAACTATCTTTTAGCTTCACATTCAAATCTTTACAATGTTTCATTAAATCATCTTTGGAGTAACTAAACAAGTTATTATTGGTGAAAAAGCCGAAAACGTCGGTAAAAGTTTCCAACTCATCGAATCTACGTTTTAAAGAAGTTAAGGTTTGGTCCAGGATCCTAAAAAAAACATCTACCTTGTATTTTGTTTTAGGGTCTAGTAAGACTTCATCACTCTGTTCATACTGAAATTGAGTTGGTTTTCTTCGTGGACGAACGGTATCTATAGGCGGAAAATCTGCATCTACATTAAGTTCCCGAGCCACAGTGGTAGCTTCTTCTAACACCCTTTCGAATTGCTCATCTGTGCGATATTCGGTGAATTTATGAATCAATTTATTTAACAAATTTATGCAGATTTGAGTATTTATTGTGGGGTTTTGCATCATTTTGCTAATAGCATTAATTTCGTTTAAAATATCAAACCAAATTACAACTAAGCAAATAAATCTATAATTTTGAATATTCAAAGCAAGCGAATGTGCTTTGTGAGTTGTTGTACAATCCCATTCCGACGAATTGTTATCTGATATTTCAAGTAAAGCGTCAAATATTTTTCCGAGGTGATACCGTAAAGGTTTGACTGCATCGATTCTGCTAGACCATCGCGTGGCACTTAATGCTTTTAGTTTTAAATCAGGTAAATGCTTGCAAATTATGGACCACCTTTTGGTAGAAGATGAAAAGAAAACGTAAATTTCTTGAATTAAGTTGAAAAAGTTGACCGTGTCGTGCGTTATATTTGCCGCATCGTTAACGACCAAATTGAGACTATGCGCCGAGCATGGAACGTAAAATGCACGATTATTCATTTCCAATATTTTTTTTTGTAATCCATTGTATTTTCCACGCATATTAGAACCATTGTCATAACCTTGGCCACGTAAGTTTTAATATCAAGGTTTAATTGCGAAAATAAATCTAAAACAAAATTTAATAGTCCTTCACCTGTGGAGCTGGTTATCGGACAGATGCCAATAAAACTTTCGCATATTGTAACATTTTTAGTTTCACTGTTTAAAACAACATACCTTAGTATAACAGTAATTTGTTCTGTGTGACTTACATCTGGTGTGCAATCTAATATGATAGAGAAATATTTTGATTCTCTGACTTTGTTCAGGATATAATTTTTTATGGTCGTGCCGAGTAAATAGTGAGTCATGCGAGTTGAATCGAATTTCTAGGCTTCAATTCTGTGAATATGTTTCCGCATAACTGAATCAAAGGATGCTATCATTTCTATTGCTTTGAGAAAATTACCATTATCATGCTCATATAATATTTTGGACGAGCCCCTAAACGCCAGACGTTGATGAGATAAAAATTTTATAACAGCTATGATCCTTTCCAATACATCACACCATTGTTTTTTTTTCAGATTCTAATAGTCTCAGTTGCATTTGATTTACAGTAGTTTTATTTTTTAACATATAATTTAGTTGGACCCAACATTTTGAATTTTCGCTATGGGAAATGCTTGTTTCGTGTCGTTTTAAGGTAGATGACAGATGTTGCCAATCGGAAAAACCGCTTGGAGCTGACAGACTACTTACAGTTTTACTGAATATTTTACAACAAAAACAATAGACTGAATCTTTTGACGTAGAGTAAACAAGCCATTCTCTGTTAATTTTTTCTCCATTAGGAAGATTTCTAGAGTAATAACTGTTTGCAAATTTTCTTCCATCGATATTAGCAGGAAAATTGTGGTTAAACAGCTGCACGGGACCACGGCTAACCAAAATATTAACAATATCATTAGTCATACTGGCGGGCCACGAACCGGGATCATCACCACAATCTAAACAGCTACTTGATGACGATAAATTGCTTACAGGTTCTTTAGCACTACTTTCTCTTTTTTTAGTTTCACTGAAGTCTCCTTCTGAAGGACTAACATTTTTCTCTTCAGATACCTCCATAACTTCTAGATTTAAAGCTGCGCTTGTTGAAGCTACATTTACGTCAACATTCTCTTGACATTCAGAGTCCCTATTTTCTGGTTTGCTGAAAAATGTCTCAAGAGATCCCGCTAGTTTTTTTTTCTCTGTATCTTTTTATCTTTTTCTCGTTTTTGCCGTCGAAATTGAGCTCCTGAAATTTTTTTCCTTTTTTGCGGTTCCTGGAATTTTTTTGAAAAAGTTTAGTATACGGTTGTACAAAAGTAACTTAAATCCCAAAAGGGGGTCGATCATTCCACCCATTATTGCGAACAACCTTTACTAGGGGTCAACACTGAAATCGCGAAAAAATCAGCTTTTCCATACATTTTGTATGGAATAGTTATTTTTTCGCGATTTCACCGTTGACCCTATAGTAAAAGTTGTTCGTATTTATGTAGAATGACTCCTTTCGGATTTAAGTTACTTTTGTTACACCCTCTATAGGTATAATTTTAATATTTTTTTATAAATCTTCACTCTTAAGTTGTATAACAGAAAAATACCCTTTAAATCACAATAATAATCACAATACTACTGCGAAAAAAATGTTCATACCTACTGCACACAAATGTAATGGAATAACTAATTTTTTTCGCGACTTCAGAGTTGACCCCATAGTAAAAGTTGTTCGTATTGATTAGATGGAATGTCCCCTTTCGTTACTTAAGTTACTTTTGTTACACTCTGTATTAATTTTAATACATTTTTTAAATAAATCTTTACTTTAAGTTTTTCAGTAAAATAACCTTAAAATTTTACATGAATACCTGCTGTTTATATGAATGCGCCCATATGCTGATTAATTAAACAAAGACACTTACCATAATTATGATTTTTGCGCCAACGGATAATATAAATAATTTTCTAAATTATTTTTATAGTCACACTTCGCACAAAAATATACAGAATATTATTAATTTTAAGTACCCTGGACCGTTTCCGGATCTCACATTAAGGCTATAACCAAATAATTGAAGTTTGTTGTTCACTCACATCACTTTCGCATTTGTGTTAAATAAATAAAAACAAAAAAATGAGTATATAGTTTTAAGGGGATTTCCCCTGATATCTGTGGGATTTCCCTATTTCGCATAGAGCACGATACGGATTAACTTTGTTCTCATGAATTTCAATAGATGGCGCTATGTAATGCTACGATATAAAAGAAATATTTGGGCGCCGTTCATCATATTATTTTTATAAGGATAATCTTTTCAGTATTGTGAGGTGACAATGTCTGAATTTTAGTCGATGATTGTCTGATTTGCCGCCCCCCTGAATGCGCCGCCCGCGTGCATTGCACGCCTTGCACGCCCGCTTACGGCGGGCCTGTCTATTGCTTAGCGAGCGAATAAGTCTGCTCGAAACATTATCTCCTTTTGAGTATAATGCTGATAAATAAACTGATTCATTAATTCGAATGAAAGAGGTAAAGTACCTGGGTCGAATATGGCCACCTTAAGGTTTGACATGAATTTTTGGATATATTTTATGATACTGGGCTGAGCATTGGTACTCATTAGTAAAGTGTATCTATCTAGCGTACAAATCTGCAATATTTCACATCGAAATTTGCCCACCCTTTAAATTAACTACTTTATCGCCCATAGACAAAAATAGAACTGCACAAAATAAAGAATGTAGGCTTGTGTTATCAAATCCAGTGCTTGAGCATGAAACTTACGGTTTCGAACATCCATTTCATCTTTCATAAATATTTTGGAAAAGGTAGACATTTGCAACGGGAATACCTGGTAACCAGGTGATGAAATGGCATAGGAGGAGGGAAAAATTTCGTGTACCATCTGCGTTTAATAACATTTAAATTAAATTTGTGAATTATCTGATGTAACATAACCCTGATGGAAGCTCTAATAACAAATTTGCAAGCATAATCATGTTAGTGTTGCAATTACAGGCCGAACGAACAACTAGTAAAGATCGTGTCCGAACCACTCTAATCAACCGACGACAGACGCCGCCGCCGGTTGCTGTTCCTAATTGCCTCTTCAGTTATTCGTAGTTGTAACTGTTACACCAATTATACTCTGTGAACTTGCATATTCGAAGCGATTGAGAAATTGGAAGAACGGTGAATTTTAATTTTCGATTTATTTTTCAGTTTTGAATAAGTGTTTAGGTAAAGGAGAATCGTGGAAGTTGATGAACTATATCTAAATATTTGCTGATTATTCTACTTAATACAACAAAAAATTTATGTTTTTTAGTTTCTTATGAATCTATTAGAACAGAGTGTCTCATTTGCGATGCTTTTGTAGATTTTCGAAGTAAATTCGATTGGTTAAAGTAGATATATATATATATATATATATATATATATATATATAATATTCTTTCCGAACAACAAAAAGGATGTATATATATATATATATATATATATATATATATATATATATATATATATATATATATATATATATATATATATATATATATATATATATATATATATATATATATATATATATATATATATATATATATATATATATATATATATATATATATATATATATATATATATATATATATATATATATATATATTCTTTCCGAACAACAAAAAGGATGTAGAAAAAAACACCTTGGTACTAAAGAGCAACTTGTAATTGATTCTGTTGCTTTGAATCAAACTCAAACTAAGAAGAATGAACAGGCTTCATTGATTTCCAAAAGGTTTTTGATAGTTCTCCCTATTCATGGCTTCAAGAAATTTTGGAAATTTATAAAATTGATAAGACATTTCGTCTTTTTCTTGAATTTGTAATGAAAAATTGGAGAACCAATCTTCATTTAAATATTACAAAACAACCGTTAAAACCCGAAGTAATTCCAATCAAAAGAGGCATTTTTCAAGGTGATTCTTTAAGTGCTCTTTGGTTTTGTCTTTGCCTTAATCCATTATCTCATGAATTAAATGCTACTAGTTTCGGATTCAAAATAAAGAGTCTATCAACTGAATTCAAATTAAGTCACTTAATTTATTTAGATGATATTAAATTATATGCCGGAACCAGATCTCATTTAAAAGTCTACTTGAGATTACTTTCAACTATTCCAATGATATTCATATATGAAATTTGGGCTTCCAAAATGTAAAAATCTTTCTATTGAAAAAGGAAAGATCACCTCTGATTATATAAAGATTTCCAATATCGAAATCGAGACAATTCATCAAGGAGATACATATAAATATCTTGGATTTTGTCAAGAGAAAACAATTAACCATAGCAGCACTAAAGAAAACATAAGAAGTTCATATTACAAAAGACTTAGAATTATCATCAAGAGTCATTTAACTAGTAAAAACCTTTTCAGAGCTATCAACTCCTATGCAGTTCCTATTCTTACATCTTCTTTTGGAATTACTAAATGGTCTAAAACTGATCTAAATGAATTACAATGTCAAACGAGGAAAATGCTTTGTAAATATCATAAGCACCACCCAAAGTCAGCTGTTCAGAGAGTTACATTACCTAGACATCTTGGAGTTCGTGGATTAACTGGTTTGAATAATCTTCATACTAAACAGATTTTTCATCTACGTTCCCATTTTCATGATAAACAGATAACGTCTAAATTACATGATATTGTTGTTGCTTCAGATTATAATTTTACACCTCTGAACTTGACAATGCAAAAGGTAGATTTTGATATATTTGATGATAATTCTGAAAGAGAAAGTTGGATGCAGAAGGAATTACACGGAAAGCACCCTAAAGAATTGAAAAATGATTATATTGATGAAATCGCATCGAATAAATGGTTAGTATCTGGAGAATTGTTTGCTGAAACAGAAGGATTGGCAATTGCGATCAAGGATCAGATTGTTTTCACGAGGAATTATAGAAAACACATCATCAAACAAAATATAGATGATTCTTGCCGTAGATGTTTCTGTTCTTCAGAAACAGTTTTTCATATATTATCATCTTGCTCAGTCCTTGCTTCAACAGATTATTTAGAAAGACATGATGCCGTCGCTAATATTATTCATTTTAATCTAGGAATTAAACATGACCTAATTTCCAAAAGAAGAAAATCTTACAAATATGAACCTGGGATTATTTGTGAAAATCACAAATATAAACTTTATTTTGATAAAACAATTCTTTGCAACAGAGCTGTAGAACACAATAGACCAGATATCATTCTTAATGATAAAAATAATCAAATAACATATATAATTGATATTGCTATACCCGACACACATAATATACAAAATAAATACAATGAAAAATTTTCTAAATATATGATGCTTGGCGACGAGTTTGTATCTACAACAGATACAAACATTCGGACAAGCTTTTGAATGAGCAGGTAGATGTGAATTTTTCACCCCTTAACTTGTTTGATTAGTTTTTATTACCTTTCATACTAACTGTACAATGGCTCGGTGTGGATTTTCCTGTTATTCATCCAACTTGTTCTACGATTTGTTTATAATACCATACTCTTCATTCTGTTTGTCATTCTTGATAAAGCTGCTGTGTCAGCGAAACGTCGTCGAATTTTTTCAAATAAAGTGTAGATTAAAGTTAAACCTTGTGTTTTTTATCTCATTTATATCATGGATCTACATCAAGTAACGGCCTCCACAATTCAAATATATATATATATATATATATATATATATATATATATATATATATATATATATATATATATATATATATATATATATATATATATATATATATATATATATACATTCTTTTGAAAAGAGAGGATTTACAAAAAATTTGAATAATTGTATTTACAATAAATGCTTATATCTATAATTTTGATGTGTGTCAGAAAAAACACAAGTGTGACCTCAGGAAATTTGACAGGGAAACCATACGATCTTGCATATGATTCAATAAACGAGTGAAAAAACCCGAGGAAAAACTCGTTTCCCTGTCGCTATTGCACTAGCAATAGCTTGTCTGTTTATGTTGTGGTAGTACATAAAAAGTACCAAAGATTTTTCTGCTTAGCCGCTTCATTCTCATTTGCATTCCATGATTTCCAATCGAAGACAAGGGTGAAAGGAAGGGGTTTTGGGACAGGAATCTGTAATAATGGAAAAAGAAAACTAGCAGAAGAATATTTCAACAATCATACTTCTTATATGTCTTCTAAACAAATCTAAGAAAAGATTTTACATAGCAAGCAAGGTCATAAAAAGGACTAAGGAGATAATAAAAAAAATACATAACCTGCGGTACTTACTCAAATTCCTTCTCTGTTTGACCGAGAGAGCCCCGATGGCCAGGTTCAGTCTTCCAAGTGATACCGATTATGATCTATAGATGTTTTAGAATCATTAAGGACCCAATAATTTGGGTTGACATCGCCCATATATTATTTCTTCGTGGAACTTGTTTAATTTAAAGAAAAAATTTGCGAGAAAATTTTGACTGTCGTTCGAAAAATATGACAAATGATCAACTTCAAGCGAATAAAGAGCTTCCATTCCATTATATAAATAATTAAGTCATGAAACAATCAAGCACAAAAAAAGACAGACGGATAAGGCTGACGTGGCCAGCATCTGGAAAGTTGAGGGACGTTTTCAAGTCTGGTATTGCTCTTTCCCTCAAACGTAAGGTCTGTGGTCAATTCGTGCTACCAGCTAAAACTCTCACACTAACAAAATCAGCAAATTAAATATCTGTAGCATATCGAGAAAGAAAAGATCAATGTTGGGCATTACTCTTCGTGATGAGATATAAGGGTCAAAGGGTTCAAGATGCAGTTGAAAAAATAACAACACTTGAATGAAACTTGGCAGGGCATCTGGCTAGATTTAAAGACCGAAAATGGACAAAACGTCTCCTAGAAGGGGTTCAAAGCAGGAAGCTCAAAGAAGCAGAGGACTTCCACCAACTCGCTGAAATGATGATATCACACGAATAGGCCCAAATTGTATAAACAAAGCCCAAAATCGAGAGACGTGGAAAATTTTGAGGAAGACCTATGTCCAGCAGTGGATGATAATTATTAAGAGGAGAAGATTCGATTTCATTCCTTAATATGATTATGATTAATATGAAATATAATATTCTTACATCTCTATCCTTGATGCTCGACTTAGGTGGGATTTAAACCAGAAATAATATATATCACCTTTCGAAATTATCGAAAAAAAAAATTCTGGGGCATGACGCACCACCTCAGTCAGCCGTGATATCACAAACGGCCACCTCACTCGGTTTAAAGGTCACATAAAACTAATTTATAACCAGGTTTCTAGCTCGACGTTTTACTACGTCAACAGCACAATATTGGGCTTTGAAATATATAACACATGAAAAGATCATTGTTCAACAAAATACCGCACTAATTAAATAACTATAGCTTCTCTAAATAAACGAAGCTAATTAAATTACAATGTAAAGGCGCTTCAGTCGGACGAAATGATGAAAGTCAATAAACCCCACAGAGATATGCATTACGAGTTGGGTGGATGCATTTGCCGAACGAATGCCATCAGAATTTCAAAGACCTACTAAAAATAATCCCCTCAGGGAATACCACCTTCCAGCAATATTTTTCTTCATTCAGATGATGAACCAGATGGCGAAATGTGGGGATTATAAGGGAAACGTTGGATACGACAATAGATCTTTGGATTTGCTACTCAAGTTGCGATAATAAAGTGAAAATGTTCCGGTGAATGAATGGAGGAAGCGTTTCAGATATTTCCCCAGAGTTTTTTGTGATATAAGAACTAAGCTGGCGTTTATTGGGACGATTGATATCAAAAGGATAATTCAATTCATTTATCAAAAAAAAGATTTAGACCTTAACGCAGGCTCTATTTTCCATAATGAATATAACATCTTGAAATGGAAACGTTAACATAATTTTGCATTGCATCTAAACCACAGTACGGAAGATCTTTAAAATACGTATAGTTATTAATGTATTCTTGAGGATATTTGCGGACTGATCTCGAAATACTTCACAACCAAACGGAAGATGGCTTAAACACCTCAAAAGTATTAGTAAGCATGAAATAATCCAATTCGGAAGATAATACGCTATTATAAACTGACTAATTACATTTATAAGAGTTCAGCAGAGTAATATGCCAAAATGTTGAATTTTGATGTTATCAAATCACGATCAGACGAAAGCACAGTATATAAATTGATAGATAGATACTTTATTTCCTTCAAATGTTTACAAGGAATGTCAAATTCGAAAGAAAAAATTATTCATACAAATAAAAAACATCAACAAAATCAGCGTGAATAATTATATAAACAATTACATAAATACAGACAGTGCATTACACAATTTGTATATAAAGCTTGTTTCAAAATTAAAATCAAATTATCAAAATTCCTCCATAGATTAGAAGGTGTTTTTGAACAACATTGTTTCAAGATTTTTCTTGTAGGTGATTATATTTGCTCCTCTCCAAAATTCCGGTAGTTTAATTATATAATCTAATTCCATTACTTAGAAAACTGTTCTGCCTTTTTTTACACGTTGTAATGGGATAAGCAAATTATTCTAGAATCTAGTAATATGGTTATGATATCTGTCTGCTTGGTCAAAATGACTCCATTGGGGTAGATATACAGGTGACATGCCATTATATAATAGGATAGTATTGTAAATATCCTGTAACTTTCATACAGGGTGTTACATAATAGTATGTCACATTTTGAGGGTAACTTTATATAAACGTAGGTCCGCAAAAGCTTCGTAACGGAGCTACAGGGTGTTGAAATTGAAAATTGGTTTTTTCTTCAAACCTCCTGCAGTTTTGAGATATTTAGCCCAAATTTGCAATGCAAGCTTTCATCAGTACACGTCCTAGATTTTAACTGAAATTCACAAGGTGTTTTCTTTTCCGAGGCCATGTCTCATTTTGCCCTTTCAAACTTTTTTGCAGTACGCCACTGATCAGCGTACAATCAATTTTCGTCATCTTCGTTCCATTTAAGAACTTTTTTGAAACCTGTAATTTTTTAGTATCTCCAACCGTTTTCGAATGAAAAATTATTGAATTTAAATTATTTGAATTGTATGTTATTCGCTCAATTAAAAAAAATATTAGAAATACTCGATATGTATGCCCAAAATTTGCTTTTATTTTGATAGCTCGTCTTTTGAGACACAACTTATACTTATTCAATATCAAATTAAAGAAAGAACAATTTAAACTGAATAAATTGCTAGAAGTCTCCTCCACCTGCAAGAATACAGGCCTCTGTTCTTCTTCGCATTTTATCACGCACTCTTTGAAATATTCCTGGGGCATTTCTTATTGTGTTCCAAGAGGTTGCTTTAGATTTCTCAATTCTTCTACAGTGTTCACTGAAGTGGTATAAACTAGGAGACCATGGTTCTGTCCCACCCCGACCTATCTATCGGTTGTTGAATGTATTATTCAAGAATTCCCTAGCTTCTCCACTGAAATGTGCTGGTGCCCTGTCATGCATGAACCACATTATGCTGCTCACCAAAAGTGGCACATCTTCGAGCAATAAAGGTAACTCCTCCTCAAGAAATTGCCGATAAGCGGGACCGTTTAATCTGTTAGGCAAAGAAATGGCCCAATCAAATAATTTCTAATTATTCTGATCCAGACATTTACTGAGAATTTTTCTTGATGATGAGATTCTTCGATCAGATGGGGGTTTTCCTCAGCCCGATGATTATTGTGAAAATTTGTGGCAGCAGTTCTCGAAATTTTCTTTGTCTGTGAACATTATTTCATCATCAAAATGAGAATTTTCTCTGATTTAACTAAGAACCATCGGCAGAAATTCAGTCTTGAAGGGAAATCTCGAAGAAGTAGAGTTTGGACGCGTTGAATATGAATTAGGTACGATAAAGAGTAGTGGAGAATCCTCCAAACTAGAACATGTGAAATATTCAACTGAATTCGAATTTTTCTTGTATTCACAAGAGGATTCGAATCAATACAATTCAAAACTGCTCCCTCAATATCGGGAGTTCTCATAGTTTGAGTTGCACCATTTTCCCCTCAAACTTCTGTGCATATTTGAAAATATTCGCCTGTCTGGTGTGTTTCCGTCAGCCAGACCGTACATGTAATGGATATCAGGTATTTCGGCTAATTAGCCATTTTTTCTTACAGCAATAACTTCAAAAGTCTTAAAACTAATCGTTAATTTAATAAACAATTCGAGCAGACTCTGGTTCAACTTTAGCAACTGTGAAAATAAATGAATAAATGAAATAAAAGCAATAGCCTACTAGTAATTTTTTAATTAGAAGTGCTCTCAATTCAGCGAATGCATACAATCGTTTAATAATTTTTTGCTCGAGAACGGTCGGAGATACGAAAAAATTACAAGTGTCAAAAAAGTTTCTAAATTGAACGAAGATGACGAAAATTGATTATACGCTAGCGTACTGTGGCGTACTATTAGAAAGTTTGAAAGGGCAAAAGAAGACATGGCTCCAGAAAAGAAAACACCTTGCAGATTCTAGATAAAATTTACGTCGCTTGCATTCCAAATTTGTCCGTAACGAAACTTTTGCGGACCTTTGTTTATATAAACTTTCTTCTTAAAATTGCACGTAGATTTACCCCCTAAAGTTGTGACATACTGTTATGTAACACCCTGTATATCTCCCTGCAAGTGGGGTTATATTCCCACTAATATAATATAAATAATAGTAACATAGTACTAGAGAATTTTTTACCTATAATACTTATATAAGACGACTACTGTACAGAGCTATCTAGTGCGAATCCTAAGAGGGATATCTGTTTAGATTCACAGTGATATTTAGATGTTAGAAGTAACCTCTGTGATTTTTGTTTATTTAAAACCATCATCTTTCTTTCAAGATATATATTTGTCTCCTCCACCAATGCACGATCATTTCCTTCATTATGCTGTTATCCTTTCCAATTCACTTTAAATTTATGTCGGTCGCAAAGACATGTGATAGGGCTGTTTTGACAAAATCAAATAGGTCGTTGACATACACACATTACACGATGGGCCCAATATGGATCCTTGGGAGAATGCCAATCTGTCTACCCTCCTCCTTTGCTTCTGAACTCTATCATGTAAAGATGATTCCTTAAGTCTATAAAAAGGTTCCTTGTGTCCGAAACAATCAAGCTTATTCAAGAGCTTAGAATGGTTAATGCAATAAAAAGCTTTTGTCAAACCTAAGCAGGTAAGATTCTCCTTCTTGGTCTTACATGAAACGAGCCTAGAATATTTTCAGCTATTTCAATCATAGCTGTTATTGATGATTCGTTCTTTTTAAAGCCATATTGGTTGTTACACAGATTGGATCTACAATAAAACAGTTCAGAATTTTAACCATTTTTACTAAATAATATAAAATAAACGACGCGTCTCACTACATCGTAGCTTCATCAGACATATGAGATTCAACAATAGTGGTATGTTATTTATATGTGAACAGGAAATATAAAAGAAAGAACCAAATACACTGGTCATGAATCTTTAAGAAAATCCATAAAGTCTATTGTAATGATTGCTCTTTAAAGAGATTCAATTCAGGGCGAATTTAATTTGATTCGTTTATTGATAATATTTCCTGTGTGTTTGTAAATGTTAATCTCTAAAATTTCCAATAGATTTATTTTCCAACTACTAATATTTGTGTATCAAATCTTGAATTACTGGTTGAAACAGTACTTACATTCTAAATTATGGTTTGCGTAAATAGAATCCGATTTCTGTTTTAAAAAAATTTCATGCATGTTCTCATAACGACAAAAAATAAATCCGGTGTTCACAAGTTAAACTACAGCGATTCAAATGGGTTTAACATTAATAGTATCCATAGAAATTTTAATACTAAAATAAAAGAACACAAGCGTACTTGTTTTAGAGTTGGAAATCGGATTCAAACCATCTTTTAAAATGTAATCACTCTTTTAATCCGAAACCGAGATCTTAAACGCAGATTACTGTTATTGGAAAACAGATATTCGGGAAATTTCAGTAAACACAAGTACACAGCTCGTTATTATCCTTAACATTTGTGAGGGCAATTTCGGTATCTACACCAAGTTGATTTATATTTGTACGTGTATGAGGTGGTTGAACGTTATGTTTGAAAACAAAGCAGATAAAGGTAACAGTTTTAGCACTGAATAAAACTGACTAAATTGAAACACCCCCAACCCCGGTCTATGAAAGACGATGCAAAAGGCATAGCTTTTACGTAAATTGCAATACCTGAATTATCTTATTTTCTTCCCCATATTAATTTCACCTGAGACCGATTGAAATCGGCCAAATGAAAAGCCATGTAATCGGCTAGTGCCTGAACTTGCCTTTTTATAAAATAGGACCCTGTTCTTTGTTACGTTGTGTATTTGTAGTAACCTACTCCTAGTACTTTTATGTAAGGTTTGATGTGATACGACCAATTCTTCGTCGCTTAAACCATAAGGAAATTAGAAAATCAAAAACAGATTCGGTAACAATGTCTATTTGATCTTTGCAGCATTTGTATTAAATTCTTATCCTTACATTCTTTGGCGTCTTTCAATCAAATTCACATCATTCAGATAGAGGCCCAATTTGCCCTCACCCATATTTTGGTTGGAATTTGATACATTAGATTATTACATACAGACCTAATTGGTCCTCACCCATATGACGAGTGGAAGTTGGAATATTTAATTATTATGAACAGACCTAATTGGTCCTCACCCATATTTCGAGTGGAAGTTGGAATATTTAATTATTATAAACAGGCTTAATCGGCCCTCATTCATATTCTGGATGGAATTCCGATATGAGATTATTATAGGCAGGCTTAACCGGCCCTCACCCATCTTATGAGTGGTATCTGACCCGATCTAAGGGTTTTGGTAATATGATCTCATGTTTTCTGAAGAGGTCGTTGCCCTGATACTCCAAACTCTGGAAGATTTACTTTTAAAATTCTAAAGAACACGTCCACAGCTGACAACTTGCAAGCGTTAATTCGCTCACGTATTTTTAATCGAATTCAGTATTTCGTATAGTATTAAAACGTTATATATGGAACTAGAGCCATACGTGATTCTTTTTGCTCAACTGAGCACCAACGGGCAGTATTATTATTATTATTGTTTTGTTTTGTTTGCGCAATATTAATTATATTGTGTCACTGACTCCGGATCATATTCTATTCCCATATCGCGGATTGGCCAACCAGGGAATCATGCCCTCTGATCATACACCTGTATGTACAAGAAACGTCACATACATTCCACCAACTCAGACATTCTTCAAAACTTTCATACCGACAACATACAAGCCTCAATGTCTGTGGGTACATACATGCGTATCGTCTCTAAAGCCATTTATTTATACTAATGAGAAATGACATTATTCGTAGATGATCATTACACCTGAAGGCAGGGAAAGTTCCCATATTGAGCTTAAGAGTATCGGACATCAAATCAATAATTTGAAAGTAAGATCTTCCCCATAGTTGCATACAATGAAATATGAACATCTTCGTTACAGTTTAAGTATGTTCTGCTAAGTTATAAAATGAGATAAATAGAAATACTGAATAAAAGGATTATGATATTTCAAATAGATAATTGACCCATTTATAGAAGCAAAGATAAGAATCAATATTAAATGTTCTCGCATTCGAATGTATCGTTCATCAGATTATGAACAAAAGATTTGTATTGGCAAAATGGTTAAGTAACATTTCACTGAGATCAATTTTCTGAGTTATGAAAGTATAGTTTCACATCAATATTAAACTTCATAACATTTCAAATTCAAATAGTTATCAAGTAATTGGAATCAGTACACGATAGCTTAATTACGTTGCAATAATGTTGCCAGTTTGATAAACAAATTCTGAAATCAATACTAAAGAAGTTGAGTATACTTCAAAATAATGTGTCAAGTTAAAACAACTGTGGAAATCAATATAAAATAAATTCAGTACATTTCAAATTCTACCAAGTTACGAAAACAAAGGTTTTAAATAAGTCTATGAAAATAACTCTTCAAAATAAATATCAGAAAATGTCAGTGCAGTTCGAATAGATCATTTGCCAAGAAGAAAAAAAAATATGTGAAAATAATTTGGAATTTGAGAGATGATTATTTCAACTCGCCCTTAGTGCGTTTAGAAATTACGTCGCATATACTTCAAGAAATTCGTAAAGATTGAATAGTGATCAGAAATATTGAAGGAAATTCAGAAAGTAATCACCTGTGGGACACATCTGGAATGGTGCTTCTTCTTCACCTGTCCGGCTTCTCGGAGAGGAACAATCTGCGTCTTCCATTCTTCTGGACCTACGTTACGTACGATTAATTAACTTTAAATTTAATTCCGATTCACACGAGTGAGTAAATTCACTAAGCTTCGAAAACTACACATCTGACGAGAAATAACTCAATAATAATCATATTCATAATGATCCCTTAACGTTGCGATCGTGATCCTTATATATGCGTGACCCAACAGCGCTTACACCCTCACTTCCCTCTGCCCTTGGTACTCAAGTACCTGTTACATAGTCTTTTACAAACGCGTTCCTTCGTCGCGACGTGGGAATTACTGTTTCAGAAAATACCAGATGTGTGGAATCGTGGATATACCAAAGGGTGCTTGATGGCCTTGAATTTTAAAGTCGAATATTGTTTTTGCTGGATTTTTCTTATCTGAGTTTCGATAAATTCCTTCGCCTCGATATTTACGCCTTTGGGTGATTTTAAGCTGCTCTAAAGATACGTAATATTCTACCATATTGAGAATTTAAAATAAAATTATTGAATTATTATGGCAAATGACCGTATTTTCACTGTAATTTTGAATTCAGATGAACAATACGAAATGTTACAGTTATCACAATTGATAATAAAATTCAATTAGATAAAAACCAAGAAATATATGGATAGTTTTAGCAAATTAACAAAAAAAATAGAGTCCGGTTCTGGGTCGTCGCAACATTTATGAGGTGATTAAAAAGAAATTGGAGAAAAACGAAGAAAAAAAAAGAACAGAGTGAAGGAAAAACTGATAATGCTTCGAAAACAGAGAGATTATTGGTTGACGAAAATACTACATATTCTGGGAGTCTTATCAAGAGTGAACGCCGTTTCAAGTTTGTGGACAAGGTGGTTTGAGGAATTATAGAATTGCATTTCCATCATGTCACATACATTTATTCCGTAAAAAATTGAAATTATAATATATATGGTACTCTTTATGATAAATTATATTATAAGTTTTATTATAATTTCTTAATTAGAATTAGAATGTCAATAGAACACATTAATTGACAAATTGACAATTATCCCAAGTTTATCAAATTTAAGTCACAATACTTCATAATCAACAGATTCAAACGTCTTCGAGTATCACATTAATCGAATGAACTGTAACTTTGGACCAGGATACCAAACTGCTTCATAACGCTTCTTGTTCCTAATTTAGTTATTCTTCCCATTTCAGTTTCTCCAGAATTAATTATGAATAGAAAGGACAGGGTCTTGTGTTAATGTTATTTCTGACAGTATTGAAGTTTCCGGATTTATCTAACTTAATCAAATACGAAGTGTGATCCCAAATCAAGTTATACGAATAATTTGATATATGCGCCTCGTATTGCTCCTGCAGCTCTTCTCCAATTCCTATATAATATAATAATGATATTTGTAATGAAAGTCGTGAAAAAATTATACTACAAGGTGTCCTGAACAATATTTCGAAAACAGATTCCTAACAAATTGCTAGGACATGTTTTGTGATCACTTCTATATTAAGGGTGTTTAGAAAGCATAAGATGAAAATTTGGTTTAATCGTGGGTAAGCGGGATTGAATTTCATCAATTATATTGCTGATGAATTTATTTTATACGAATTTATTTCAATACAAATAAAATGGTTCACTTTTGTCTGATTTCCAGAATGTTTATTTTCAATACACACAACCGGTTTCAACAGTTACGTCATTTGCAAGTGTCTAGAACAGGGGTTCCCAAACTTTTTTGTACCACGCCCCCTCTGGTTATTTGGAGACCCCAACGCCCCCGTTTGTACGTAAGATAAAAATTAAAACAGGTATTACATGAAAAACGATTATAATTACTGATACAAATTTTTACATTGTAACACAGACATATTTTCAATTTAAGGTAAAGCAATAGGCCTACCTACTTACAAAAACAAAACATAAAATGTAATTTAGTGAGATGGGTGGGCTTGCATATTCTGGATAAGTTGATAGATCCTGGGTTGAGTTTGAGATAAAGCACAGCGTAGGTCACTTTCGACATCAAGTTTGTTGCGGTACTTGGTTTTGATCGCCGCAAGAGTTGAAAACGCTTTTTCGCACGTATGTTGTTGAAAAAGGCAAGTACATCTGAACAGCTTTCTCTGAAACACTGGGGTAAACTTTTAAGTACTTTAACCAAAATGAGGGCTTGTCCATTTTATCAAAATCGTATCTTGCAGCAGAATCATTCTTCATTTCTATTCCCTCATCTTGCAACTCTTCTGGCAGCAACTGTATGTCCATGTTGAACGGGTCGATTGACAGTTTCTAAAATTCCTCTGATAAGTTAGGAAAGTATCTGCTGAATTCCTCCTTGAGATTCTTCAAATGGTCAATTATCAAACTTTTCGAAAGCGGCCCTTCAAAAACGTCTTCAAAACATGCTTCTTCTGAGACTGACACTACTTTGTTGAAACTTGAATAGTTGCTAGGGTTCATTGACACTTTACGTATCAAAAGTTGTAGTTTCTCAACGTACATCTTGATGGCATCCCGAAGTGTTACTATATTTGAGTCTGCACCTTGCAGTCTCAAGTTAAGGTTGTTTAACGTGTCACAAAAGTCTGATAAATAGGCCAAAATCACTTGGTTACTGGGTTTTTTGAACTCTGCACTAAGCTCATTCTGTTTCTGCAGTGCCAAAAACGTAATCACTTCATCACGGAGCTCAAATAGTCTTCCCAATATATTGCCATTTGATAGCCATCGTACTTCTGTATGAAATAGCAGCACTTCCTAAGTCTTCACTTTCAAACAGTCGAGTAATTAATGCACTGTTCTTTATGTAGATGACTACTGTAATACATAGCTTTAAAACAGAATTGAATTCGTTTGGAAGCGTTTTTGCTGCCAAGGCTTGAAGGTGAATAAAGCAATGAATCTCAACCCCGTCAGCATTCCCCTGGTTGACCAACTGCACAAAGCCTTACTAAGAACCGATCGTTGAAGGAGCTCCACTGTGCATACACCAGTAAGTTTTTGCCAAGAAAGTTCGTGTTTCTCAAAAAAGTCTGGTACTGCTTTCATTACATCTACAGCTTTAGTAGTAGTCACCACCTCAGTAGAAAACATCAGTTCATCCTTCCATCATTTTCAATGTAACGAACATATACAATCAAATGAGAACATTGTGCTACATCTGTACTCTCGTCAAGCTGGATAGCAAAAAACGGTAATTTTTTTTTGCATCAACTACCAGGTTTTCAATGTCCTCGGCCATATCATCAATTCGGCAGTTTACGGTGTTGTCTGAAAGTGGTATTTTACCTACTATCAGTTCCAAGGACAACATCGGCTGCTTTTAAAAGGCACGATTTAACAAGCGTTTCACCAATAGTGTGACTTCTCTTTTCCTCAACAATAAGAAGAGATAATTCATAGGAAGCTTCAAGCACTTTGGAGATGACATTATCCTATTATATTATAAGCAAAGAAACGAGCCCATATTGAATATAATCGTCAATATACTTGCGTTTCTTAGCTGTGTTCATCTTCTCTGATTCAGTTTCACACAGTACTAACACAACACAAAAACAGTTACTCCAATTCGAACGTCGCAACAATTATAGAACACCCACAATACAGCAAACACGCTGACTGATATTTCACGGAAAGCACTGTGCTAGAACGGACTAGTTACAACTCAAGAACAGAACAAACTGCAAGGTTATTGACATTGGACTGAAGATGCGGTGGGGAGGGGTGGAACGGGTGCGGGGACACTCGCACTCACACCAAGGCCAAACGCAGGTATCGGTACACACGGCCGTTGCCGTCAAGGCTGACGGTTTTGAGAATTCTGAACTCTTGTGTGCTTTGTAGTTTTAAAACTGTAGCCTTCTTTGATAAAGTTTACATTTTTTTAAAACTTTACAAAAACAATTATGAAAATTCAGAAAGACTTTATTTCGAAGATTCAAGGAAATTATTTCATTTGGTTGTCACGCCCCCCCTGGACTTTCTCTACGTCCCCTCAGGGGGGCGTGCCCCCTAGTTTGGGAACCCCTGGTCTAGAGCCAACAGTTCTTAGAACGAATGTGCACTATATCTATTTCAAATGTTGAGTACTAGGGAGTGATTCAACTCTGACTATTGAGAATGGTGAATTTTGGATTTTCCCAAAGTTTGTTACTTTTCAATTTTTCCAATAGATTCATTATCATGTCTTTATTACATTTTTGGAGAATTTTCGAGTTATCTAATGTAATTATGACTTTTTAGATTTAATATGTTCAGTTTTGTTATCTGAGGAGAGATGTTTATCAAAATTTCGACCTGTTTGTCCTACGTTAGCTATTGGGCATTCATTGAATTCAATTCTGAATATTTCAGACTGTTTGAATTTATTAGTTTTGTCTGGTATTAAATAGTACATTGTTTATGTTGGGACCACTGGAGAAGGTGGTTGTTAAATTAAATTTGGAAAGATAATTGCTGATTGAGAGGTTAGACACGCTTATTTATTTTCTGATTTTTCTATTACAGAATATAATAATTGAAAATAATTGGAATATTATTATTTGATGGCAGTTTTTCAATAATATTGATTTCCCTATGAAGTCAGGTTGATAGGAGTGGAAAAGGCTCTCTGAATAATTGAATTCAGAGAGCACATAATTTATGTGTAATATGGTTAAAGAATGTTTCTTTTCTATATATGTTGTAGGTGGGATCATCGTAAAGTTTAGTGATGGTTATGTCAAAATATTATTTAATTGTTGCGTTCAATTTCAGCACTTAATGTTTTATTATCCTTTTAATCAGCAAATGTAAAAACTTTTCTATTTGTCTGTTTGAGTCTTGAAAACCTACAAG
Source organism: Cryptolaemus montrouzieri (assembly GCA_013387265.2). Classification (NCBI taxonomy): domain Eukaryota; kingdom Metazoa; phylum Arthropoda; class Insecta; order Coleoptera; family Coccinellidae; genus Cryptolaemus; species Cryptolaemus montrouzieri. The sequence continues at coordinate 39,104,542 of JABFTP020000103.1, forward strand.
ACTATATCAATTTCCTTACCGAAAAATAATATGTTTTTGTGCTGATAATAAATATGCATAATAAAATAACCGTCACTGCTGAAATTGAACGCAATAATTCAATAAATTTCCTTGACATAACCATCACTAAACTCCTTAATAATCTCACTTACAACATATATAGGAAAGAAAGAATTACAGACTCTACAATCCCAATTGATTCTTTTAACCAGATTGCACAAAAATTAGCGGCTTATAGTTCAATGATTTATGGAGCCTTTTTCATTTACCTATCCATAACTGACTTCAGTATGCAATATCATTGAGAAAATTGTATCAAATAATAAAATTTTAGTCTCCCACATGAACAATTATTAAACCAAAATGAGAAAAATGAATTTCTCAATTACTCTATGCTATTATAGAAAAACCAGAATATAAATAGGCATGTCCAACTTACATTTGCCCCATCTCTAATGATGTCAGCAATTATCTTTTCGAATTTAATTTAAGGGGAGTTAAATTACAAAGGCGAAAAAAAACTTATTTTTGCGGCGAAATGAGTAATATAAATTTATTAAATTTAAATGCATATTATTGTACAACATATATTGATAAATTAGCCGGTGACATTGAATCTCCAGAGTATCATAAGTAATTTCCTCAAGGTAATCAGGAAGAGTTTTTCCTTACTATTTTATGTACTACTTGAAAGTGGAAAACGCAATCTTAGGTCGGAAAATCGCTGTTAATTTGTTAGTCAAGAATAGAAGAAAATTGGAAAACTCTTCCAGATTACCCGTTGATTTATAAGAAGAAGTAATGTTCAAATTTTCAAAAGGATCGGTTCTGCAGATTTTGAGTTTTAATGTTCACGATCTTAAAAAATTACGTTTTAATGTTCACTCCATGTTGGTTTGCGTGAAACCTCCAAGACATCAGGTCTTTTCTCAAATCTTCATAGATTGGCTTAACATCTATAGAAAGAGTATTGTAGCTGTGTTTGAATGAATGCAGAGTATTTGCAGTTGCCGCTTTTTGCCATTAACACCAAGAGTCTTCACCGCTCGGGCATTTGTCGTACTGTGGTTTCTCGGCTACCCATAATATTGCCATTTTTTTGGCGATCTTGACGGGTTACTTTTTTGGCATTTTGCAAACAAATAAGTTAATTACAAAATAACACTAAATGAGTGAAAATACAACTATAAACAAACGAACAGAAACGCAAAGTATAATAATTTGGAGAAAATTTCGCTCTGTAGACAACCGTTCAGCAGAAAGTATGCCAGTAAACTAGTTAATATTAGATGTACTTGAAAATATGGAATATGTACAAGGTCAGTTTACATTCTTTGAAAGGTCCATAGACGGAGAAAGCGATTTGGGAAAGCAAAAGAAATTGTAGCTGCTTACTACTATTGAACAGCTACCGGGCACTTATAAAAATCGGGTATCAAATCGGATTGAGTTGAAATTTGTACACAATATTCTCGACATAATGTTTATTCATTGTTTGTTTCAGTTGTGAAATTGTGTGATCTTCAAACCACTGTAACTGCTTTCGAGAACGTTGTTGCAGTATATGCGCCATAATGCCAAATTTGAGTGAATAATTGCGAACTTAGCAAGAATTTAACGCATTAACGCGTTATGTGGCCAAATGGCAACGCAAAATTCCATTGGCAATAAAACTTTATTGTACGAAAAGCAAAAGGCAGGAAGTGGGCATGCGCTATTCCATTTTATATGTACGATTTATCTAATAAAAGTAAGATAACACAGTAGATGTTTAGCGGGAACTTATGTAACGAGTGCATTTAGAGCATATACAGAAATGGAAGTGTTCATTGGGGTACTTTCTTAATAAGAATATATTTTTTCTTCCTGAAACCACTGTACGTAACATGTTCAAAAAAGTTATAACACTTTGATGGGGATGTGGAGTACAAGTCCTACCTCAATTTCATTGTTGCCATATGGCAGCCCAAGACCTCGAAAGTACTATTTCATTTGAAACGTTTCTTTGGCAAAATTTAGACGCGGTTTAACTTAGGAAGAGAAATTTGCAATGACTGAAGAGGATGATATTAATTGTGAAATATTTATAGAGCCCTCTGATGCTATTGCTAATACTGATGAAGATTCTACTGGGAAATACGAAAGAGGTTTGGACGATAATTCTGGTCGACGATAATTGGTAGCTGGTGACGAGGTTAGTTCAGCTAATAACATGAGAATAGGCGTAGATAACAGTAAATCAGTTTTACAAGATGAAATTGAAGAAAAAAATGTACAAATCCAAACTGTGAATCAATTATAAGAGTAATGTGCACCCAGAGTTTTTTCTTGTACAGGGAAATTCATACACAAACCCCACAAAAATTGAATGCTTGGGCATAGTTGTACGGGAACCATTTCGTTGGACCGCTCATTATCAAGGGTAATCCCAATGGAGATAGTTATTTACAATTGTTACAAGAATTGATTTATCCTAAGCTTATCGAGAATTTGGAAAACGATCCCATTCTATCAGATGATCATCTCCATTTCCAGCAAGATGGTGCTCCTCCGCATTTTGATATTCAAGAGAATATTTTGATAATAATTTTCCAGAGAGCTGGATCAGTGTGACTCTATGGAGTGGCCTGCAAGGTCATTGGGTCTAAATCCTCTCGATTTTTTTAAAATAGAAAATAATTTCAAGATTTTGACCGAGTTTCGGTATCGAATTGTGACAGAATGTCGACTATTAACACCTAATGTCTTTGAGAACGTAAGTAGTGTGTTTGATCATCGTTTATACCATTGTTTGGAGGTGAAAAGGGGTAATCTTGTACTCAGCTAACTCACTGAATGAATTCCTTGTCCTAAACACCATGTACAGATCTCTAATACAGAGTGTTGACAAAATTAATTCAGAGCATCAAAACACCTTTCCAATGAGATGTTTCGTGATACTCTTTGCGATTGAAATTCTCAAGTTTGGTGATGTGGAGGGTAGCGAGTTGATCGCAAATTAACATGCTTAAACATCTTCTTCAATACTGATATCAATCTGTACTACCATTAATTTAACATACATCGGGTTTAAAGAGTTGTTCAAATATTATATGACTAGAAGTCCGCCCCGGCTTCGCACAGTTATTAATCAAACATTTCAGAAGTTATAATTTTTCACACACACACTCTCCCATACATACTTTCTCGTTTTTGTGTGGGGTTATTAAAAAAGATTAAAATGAAGAATATTCGAATATGTAATATTATTAATTAAATTTAATTTTTTTTCTTTTATATTATTATATATAATGTAATGTATCTTTTTGTTTGTTTTTATATTTTATTTTCAATGTTGCGAAAAGGCTTTTACTATATACTTTACTTTCTCTGCTCCTGAAAATTAGTCAGAGCTTTCCTGTAAACGATGTAGACTCCCCTTCAGTACCCCAGTGACGCTTACATCGCTTATTATTATTCTTGTGTCGTTTAACCGAGCGGTGTGAGCGGCAACCAAACAAAAATAACTTATGTTTTTAAACTTGTCACATTTTTCGAATGGAATGTCCAAATTGAATAATTCAAAAAGTTATAGAATGGTATTGAAGCAGACTTGAATGTGAATACATTTATTTTGATAAGGATTAATTCCAAAGTATAAATAAGAGAGCTTTTATAGTGATGGCATTTATATTCATTTTTTGAATCGAAAAACACTTATTCTGACATAACTACACTCAGAGGCAAAATTAGCGGAACACTCGAAAATTTAACCAAATTCGAAGTCCGATAGTTTTCCTAATTCTCAACCGATTTAGATGTTTTTCGGCAAGTTATAGATCAACTCTTCTGCTTTGCAGAAATTATAAGAAAAAACAAAAAAATTCGAAAAAATTTTATTCGGGGCAAAACTAAAAGTGTTTTTTTAACAAAATTCGTAACACCCTGTGGAATTTCGTGGTCCGAGTTGAAACGTACAATATCATGGTCTGTCAAGACATCTTCCTACAGTAACGCCCCTCTTGTTTTATGCATTTATCTCTATTTTTACAAGAGATATCCAATTTGAAGCGAAAAGTCACAAATTTCAAGAATTAATTTTTAATCTTGCGTAGGTGCATAACATCGGAGGTTAGCCAAAAAATGAAATCAAAATGAGAGAAGCGGAAATCTAACGAAATGAAAATTTTTGAAATTCACTGGCCTATTTCACGCTCCGGGAGAACTCGAAGTACACTGGAAAAATCGTTGATTTTGCACATTTATTTTTGAATTTTTTTGTGTGACACTCTATAATAATTATCATTCCTGTCCAAAATTGAGAGCAGGTGTGTATCCTGTGTGTCTGCTCTTCAACGTTGCCTGGATTCCGTTGTCGAAGCCTTCTTCCAAGAATGTCCCAAACGTATTCGATCGGGTTTAAATCCGGTGACCGCGACGGCCAGTCCATTCGTGTGATCCCAACTTCATTGAGATATTCTATCACTATGCGCGCAGTATGAGTGCGCGCGTTATCGTGCATAAAAGGAAATTTTCCCTATGTAAGGAGTAAAAGGCACAACATGGGGCTCCAAGATTTCTGTAATATACCGATGGGCATTAAGTAATCCATTGCCAATAATCTCCAGTTCTGTTCGTACTCCCAAGCATATGCCACCGGATATCATAACTGACCCTCCACCGTATTGCTCAGTTCCTGCGAAGTTCGCTTGATTGTACCGTTCCCTCGATGCCTCCATATTCTATCTCTACCATCCACGAAATTCACACAATATAGGCTCTCATCACTAAATGTAACTCGTCGCCACTGATTGATTGTCCATGCAACATGCTCCCTAGCAAACGCCAATCTTGCTACCCGATGGGCTCTATCGAGTCTTGGTGTTCTTGCTTGCGCGTATGATCTCAGACCAACTTCATTTAATCGTCTTCTGACTGTTCTCACACTGACGTTAATGTTATCCACTGCTTGTAAAGGTTACGTGCCTGAACAGCAGTAAGACCAGGATTTCTTATGGTTTGATTGACGATGAAACGGTCATGTATAGCGCGGGTTGCCCGATTTCTTCCTTGTCCTCGCCTCCTCACGTACAATCCAGTTTCCTAATTTTCACCAAATTAACCAAATTGTCATCGATAACTAAAATTCGAACATAAAATTGCAAACGACAATTTCGACACGCCTGAGTGATAATAAGAAAATTCCAAATTGATATACGAATTTTAATGACAATTTCTTGATTCAATGGAATTTCTCCAAAATGGTGATTTTCCACGTGAAATTGAATATATTTTGCAAAAATAGAGATAAACGCATGAAACAAGAAGATCGTTACCGTAGGAAGATGTGTCTTGACAGATCATGATATTGTACGTTTCAACTCGGATCACGAAATTCCACAGGGTGTTACGAATTTTGACAAAAAACACTTTTAGTTTTGCCCCCGTATAAATTTTTTTTTTAATTTTTGTTGTTGTCTCTTATAATTTCTACAAAGCAGAAGAGTTGATCTATAACTTGCCGAACAAATCATCTAAATCGGTTGAGAGTTAGGAAAAATATCGAACTTCGAATTTGGTTAAATTTTCGAGTGTTCCGCTAATTTTGCCTCCGAGTGTATAATATTCAGACATATGATGTCCCGATATTTTTTGTAGATAATTATATGTTCTGCAAAGTCGTAGTACATTATTTTGTTCTACAATCAATACTTTTCGCAGTGCACGCCATAAAAAAAAGTTTTATCACATCTTGGGTTACATTATTGGAATTTTAGTATGGTAGCTTCCCAAAGGTTAAGGAATTTTTCAAATCGGTCAAGTAGTTTCGGAGCCTATTCAAAGCAAACAAATAAAACAAAAATCAATCAAATATTTCCTCTTTATAATATTAGTATAGATAACATCTACCCTGTATAAAAAATTTGACTTTAAAAATTATTGATTCCTATCAATAATCGAAAGAGCTTTCTAACGATGTGTACTCGACCCATATTCTCTACGATTATTTTGTAGGTAGGTGATTGTGTTGGGATGAGGCTGATCTGACATGCTCAAAGTTGGTACAGACAATGGTACCCTCCGAAACAAATATTGGCCCGCTTCAGTGTTATCCACTGACACTGCTTCTTGGGAGTTAGATGGGAAGGGTCAAATTTTATTTAGAATCCCCTGTATATTGTTTCATAGCGTTTCGTACCGAATAGCTGGTGTTTTTCTTCTTCATTTTCTTTTCATAAAATTTCAAATATTCGTTTTTGTTATACTCTATTCTACAGACATAATGTCTTCATTTAGTACTAGCGCCTAGCGTTGCCATATGGCAACGATCATTATTAACGAAAATAAGAAAATTTTATTGAAAATTCTCATTATATATATATATATATATATATATATATATATATATATATATATATATATATATATATATATATATATATATTCTTTTGAAAAGAGAAGAATTACAAAATTCGAATAATTCTGTTCTATAATTGGTGTGTATCAGAAAAATACAATCGTAAAAAACAAGCGAATAAATAGAAAACCAGCGGAAAAAACAGACCATGCCCGTTGCTTAATCAGGCATCGAAACTTGCATCATTCCTCCTACGATAGTCCCTAAAGTGTGAGCTCAGGTAATGTAACAGGGAAACCAAACTATCTTGCGTATGATTCAATAAACGAGTGAAAAAACCTGTGGAAAAAACTTATTTCTCTGTCGCTATTGCACTAGCAATAGCTTGTCTGTTTATGTTGTGTTGGTGTCGTGTGTACAAAAAGAGTATCAAAAATTTTTCTGCAAACATACCTAACTCTTACATGTCTAAACCCACTTGAATCTAAGAACTTAACTAATGCTCCTCTGTTTATCAACAGATAACATCTCATACACCTTTTGGGATTGAAGCCCTACAGGGGTGCAGCCCTTGCCTTATCTAAAAACTTTATTAATGCTCCACTGATTTTCAACAGGGAACATCTCATACACCATGGGAATAAAGCCCTAAGCGGGTGCAGTCCTAGCCTAATCTAAGAACTTAACTACTGCTCCGCTGTTTTTCAACAGGGAACATCTCATACACCATTCGGGGGTGTAGCCCTCAATAACCTCAAGATTCAAAAACTAATCTACTAAATAGACTTGAACCCAGTTAATGAAATTATCTGAAACGGAATGAATTTCCTAAAAACCACCCGTTAATAGGACAATCGAGGACTAAATGTTTATTGTTTCTTCAGCAGCGCCACATTCACATGCCGGACATTCTACAGTATTCCATTTGAACAACATACCATTACTACGACCATGTCCTGTCCTGAGTCGATTTATTGTACACCAATTTTCCCTACTTATATCGAAACCTGCAACCCTTTTGGAAGGTCCTCTATGAGAACTTTATTGAAAACATCAACTTCCTGCCATTCAGTTTTCCAAAGATCAAAAGCCTACACCCGTGTACGCAAAAAGTCAATCAACCAAATAGGTTTCCTACATTTCAATCTCAGGTTAGGTGGATTTTGAAGATCGTGTATTATCGGAAAAACTTCTGGAAATGAGTGATACGCATCACAAGATGATTTAAGAGCTAATTTCCTGCGAATATGGGAATGAACTATATTACAAATAACCGGAAGCCATGGGGTAGCAGTTGAACTGATACATCCACTTATAACTCTCATAGAACAGCTCAACTGAGAATCAATCCTTTTGACATGAGCACTATTCAACCACACTTGACAACAATATTCTGCTGCTGAATATACTAAAGCGAAAGCAGTATTTTGCAGTGTAGTATATTGTTTCTTGTTTTCAACTTCTGACATAATTTAGCAATATGAAATTTGAAAGTCAAAGAACCATCTTACTTTACACCAATATATGTTGGAGTGAAATTATGAGTTAATAGTGATTGATTGAAGAATACTCTTAGGTGCCTAACCTTGTCATGATTATTCAGATGAAAACAAGAAACCTCAGTTTTCGGAGGATTTCGACATAAACGCCATTTTTTGAAGAAAATGTTCAGAATTTTCAAATCGGAAGTCAGTGTTTGCTCAATTGTTTCGAAGTCATAGTGTCGAAAACCAAAGCAATATCATCAGCATAAATAAACTTTGTAGAGGAACTTCCAGGGATGTGTTAAATCTACTGCTTTTCTCATCCATAAAAACTCGAAGTCTTCTCTCAGATAACATATTTTCAATTAACTTCACAATTTTTCCACATTGAACTACTTCAAGGAGTTTATAAACTAAACCATCCTTCCAAACTGTGTCATATGCCGAAGAGAGATCTACAAATACAGCGCCTATTTTAAGTTTACCTTGAAATCCTGTCTCAATGAAAGTCGATAAACCTAAAACCTGATCAGAACAATTCCAGTTTCTTCGAAAACCCCCCTGAGAAGTGGACAGAGCTCTGTCAATAATTGTATCTAACCTCTGATAAAGAAGTCTTTCTAGAATTTTGAAAGAAACAGAAAGTAGGCTGATAGGTCGATAACTACTAGGAAGTTCTGGATTTTCCTAGGTTTGAGAATGGCAATAACTTTAGCTTTTCTAAATTCAACGGGAATACTACCTGAGCTGAGTATGTCATTGTAAAAGGAAAGTAATCACTTTTCAGCGTAATTTCCTAGATGTTAAAAATTCAGGGAAAATGCCATCAAATCCTGCGCTTTACGAACTTTAGTAGATATTATTGCAGATTTGAGCTCTTCTTCTAGAGGATTCGATAAATCCTCTACGGTGATAGCATCCCTCCTCTTTTTAGGTAAGAATCGTTTCATTATATTCCTCTCATATCTACTAATCTTCACACTTTTAGAGACATTAACAAGCCAAGATGCTACAGAATTCGGATTCATATTAGACGGAGTTTTTGAAACGGGATCATCATTGCCTAATTTCCTCAACAAATCCCAGGAACTTCTACTAGAATGACGAAAATTCATACAATTCATCAACTCATTCCATTTATTCTTTCTGCTATCATTCAAAGAACTAAGGAGTGCATCGGCTTTCTCTCTGGAAGGATTTAAGTACATGAAAGGATTCTAATATTTAGCCATTGTATAGTACTTAATAAATTCAAATAATCTGCCTTGATGTTTTCAACTGCTTTTATATATTCAGTTGTCGTGAAAACTAAAAAAATACCCAAAATATTCCAGAACGTCAGATTATTTTGCAAAACGCAACGCTTCACTATAAAAAAAGGTATTTTGGGCTGAAAATTTCATATCACAATCTGCAATCAGCTACTCGTCCAGTCCCTCATGGGACTGCAATATCAGTGACCAAGGCCCCTGCTACCTCGGAAGAGATTTCAAGTTTGGAGGAAAATGGCGTTGTACCTGAACCCGATGATAAGTTTTGAATTTGAAGATGACAGCGCCCGACATTATTTTATCAAGGCGAGCTAAATGATTTGGTAAGAGACTTGAATCTTTCCAAACATGCTTGGAATACGACTTAAAAGCAGGAATTCACATTTGACAGGAGTGTCTTCTTTCTGGTTTAGATATCGTGAGAAGCAGTTCATCTTCTACTTTGCCCAAGAAGACGAGTTGTTTTATTGTACTAATATTGAAGGCTTAATGGATACATTTAAGATCTCATACGATCCAGCACAGAGGCATATTTTTAAGATTCTTCAAAAAGAAGCCTTATCGCAGTTCTCCTTCATAATAACGTCTTCTATGCTTTCATTCTTGTTGTTCATTCCGAACACTGCAAAGAAACCTACAAGAACTTGAAATTGATTTTTTGTAAATTTAAATTAACAAATCTCGGTTGGCAAGTGAGCAGAGATTTAAAAATCGTGGGCATATTGTTCGGAGAACGATCTGGGTTCACCAAATTCCTTTGCTTTCCCCGTTATTATTATTTATCGCATGTCAAAAGACACTCATAGGACCAAATTAAAAAAAAGAAAATAATGCACCTATAAACATAAACATGTAAGGGTATATATAACATACTTCGGAGGTTACAAACAAACATCAAGTCCGTTGATATATTCTATCGATCTGAAAGTTGCCAACAGAACGTCTAAAGGATTACCACTTTAAGATCTTGTTGGGCATTCCTCGACGTTATGCCAAATCGTCTGAATTTCCCCGCAATCACACTGGGTAGACGGTAGTTTGTCCCATTCGTGCACAAAATATGCGCACCTGCTATGCCCAGTTCTGATTCTATTGAGTTTGGACTAAGTTTTACGGGAAAGATCAAAAACTGGTGGCGTTTCAGTTATGTACGGCATGTTATTAATTTGATGCGCAGTCCATTCCTGGGTCCAAGCTCTACTAATATCAAATCCCTCGTGTACAGCCTCCCTCACTGATCTTGTTGGTGGCTTTCTTGACTGAAGTTGGTTGTTGTCGGCTTCTGCAATATCTTGGTGGATAGGTAAGTCTGTATTATTCATTATCTTCTCGTACTTGCGTAAGAGAGCATGTGTTCTACGCAAATGAGGAGGTGGAATATGGCTTAGTATTGGGAGCCATTTCATGGGAGTGGATTTGATTACGCCTGCAATCATTCTCATAGAATTATTAAGTTGAGCATTCACCTTCTTAAAATGCGGACTATTTAGCCAGGCTGAGGCACAATACGTGGCAGTGGAGAAAACGAGACCCAGAGTAGAGGAGCGGAGGCTAGATACCGATGCTCCCCAAGATATGCCACATAGTTTTAGGAGAATATTCTTGTTTTAAGCTTCTCTGCAGTGTTCGACAGATGAGCCTTGAAAGACAAAGTCCTATCGAGAGTAATGCCTAGGTACTTTGATGTTTTGTCGTGGGTGAGTATTGTTCCTTCGAAGCGAATGGTAAGTTCTTCTCCAGCGAGTTTGTTATTCAGGTGAAAACAGGTCACCTCTGTCTTGGAGGCATTAGGTTGGAGCCTCCACCTTTTGAAATATTTCCCAACAATCTCGAGATCCGTTGTAAGAATTTCTTCAGACAGTTCGAGTGATGTATACCTCGACAGCCCAATCGTCAGCGTAACCGAACATCTTGGATCTCGTCTCTGGCATAGCCGCGATATACAGACTAAAGAGAAGTGGAGCAAGCACTGATCCCTGTGGAACGCCATTTTTTAGTTTTCTTTGAGAGCTTATATCAGTTCCCATGACTACTCGAAACACCCAATCGCTTAGCATGTTGTCCAGCAGGCGTGCTGTAAATAAACAAGGGATGGCACGCAGGAACTTGTAAATCATACTCTCTTTCCATACGGTATCGTAAGCAGCCGACAGGTCCATAAATCCAGTAGAGGTTTTAGGTTTTGTGGAACCCAGCTTCAATGAAAGTGGTCAGTGATAGGACCTGATCTGTGCAACTTCGACCTGGTCTGAATCTCGCTTGATCCACTGCAATCAGCTCGAGTAGTCTGGGACTGATTCTATTATATATCAGTCTTTCCAACAGCTTGTAGACCGCAGACAGCAAGCCGATTAGTCTGTAGCTGTTTGGGCAGTTGGCAAGCTTGCCTGGTTTAAGTCCCTTGTCTATGGGATATTAGAGACCATGCAAATCACTGGACCAAAAAGTGTTGACCTTTAAGGGAGCTTGAAGTTGGCGAAAAGAACGTATTGCATGAACCTTTGGTGTCTCCTTATAAAGTTATTTTACCACTGCTTCACGTAAAGCTAGGATTCATGAAGCAGTTCGTAAAGTTACTTCCAAGTGATAGAAATTGCTTCAAATACTTAATATCAAACTTCCCAGGCCTCTCGGAGGTAAAGTTGAAGGAAGGTGTTTTCGTTGGACCAGATATTAGACTTATGGCTGATCAATTCATCACAATCATGACGGATGAATTATAATTAGAAAGGTCATAGAGAATTTTTTAGATAATAAAAAAGACCCTAACTACAAACGAATCTCCAAAAGAATGTTAGAAGCATTTCAAGCTTTAGGTTGCCTGATGAGTTTTCAAACTCTATTTCGTTTATTCCCACTTTGACTAATTTTCAGAAACTTTAGGACGCATGTGTGAAGAGTAAGGTAATATTGAGGAGTCTTAATGATAGCAGACTACTACTGGAAAAAGATACCATAAGCAGAAATGTACCAAAAGGAGTCTCACTTAGAAAAAGACACAATGAATAAAGATAGCTTCTTTATTTATAAATTTATAGCAAAGTTTCAGTCTTTAATCTTTTATTTCAAGATGATAACTCGTATAACACCTACATAGTCGGAAAATGTGATCTTCTGACAACGAATCAGCTAATCATTTTCGGATTTGTTTTATAAACTTGTGTGATTAATAATCCCATAAAAATATTGAAGTTTTCGATTTCTCAACGAAAAGAATAATCATACATGGGGTATTACTTTTTAAAAAATGATTATTATACCTTTCGAGGTGCAAAAGTAAGAGTTCGGAGAAAAATATTTAAAATTAATTTGAGAATGACAAAACCTCACGTCAGACAAAAACGGCTTGCATTGTAATATGGAAGTTACACACAATAGTGATTACCTCTTTCAAAGTGAAAATATATATATTTCGAATCAATTTTTAAATTCTATTAGGTATTTCAATTCAAATATCCATTTCAGAATCTCTGAATCAAAGACAGAAATACAGTTAATCATTTCATTCAACGTCATAATTCAATCTGTAAATATTCTCCCAGAATATTGTCCACAAATCCAGAAAGCAATTGGCTCTAAATTTTCGAGGGTAAAGAAAATCCTCTTTCCAATAAAGAGGATTAGGAAAATTCATTTTCCGAGGAATTCTTCTGGGGAAATATCATTCGGAATTTCAATCCATCAATTGAACACAAATCCTAAATCCAGGAGATATTCAACATATACAACTTGTGGATATCCGGATTTTTGTTACCGTAATGAAATTCCATTTTGAGTTTTTGCTCTGTATTAAATTTCATTTTGGGTTTACTAATAAAATGTTAATTCCATCTGAGTAATGAAAAAAGTTGCGGAATGGATTATTCAGAATAAATGAATGTTCAAGCTTTCGTTAAGGCTTCAATACTTCAGAAAAGTGAATGTCACCTCAAAAATATGAAAAGCAGATGAATTTCCTCATATATTTATATGCAATGAAAAAAGTTTCATATACTATATTTGTATTTATGATATTCAGGCTTACAATGTGTTCTCAAATATTGTTGCATGCGAATTTCCAATTATAAGTTGAAGATTTCCCATAAATATGTGTGATGAGTTTTGCTGTTGAAAGATAGATACAGGGTGAAATTTTTATTTGTACTAAACGAGCAATGATTGTAATGAAATTCATTTCCACCTCGTTCTTGCATTACTGATTTTTAATGATTTTCAACACAAATATGTTTGGTTTATTTTAAGTGAGCTTCGGAATAGATTTATAGTTTCAATTGTATTAGTCGTAAGGGCAAGAACAAAGTTTTGCTTACTTTTTACTACGGCTAAGCTGTATATTTTGAAATACCCCGAAATTGCAGGAGTGATACATAGTGATGCATAGACGCAATGTGACTATTTCTTAGCAAAAAATGGAAATATCCGAACATGTACGCGTGAGTCTTGAATGCAGTGCGCATTTGGTGATGAATGTCCTTTAGGGCAACTGTGCTCCGGAAATATCGTGAATTTATAAGCGGACGGATATCTTATGGCGATGAGCCACGTGCTGGTCAGTGACTATTAACAACATTGATTGAGTGCAACGTAGGATCAAAGAAGATCCTAGATGCGCCTATCAAGTCATTGAAGTAGCCCTGGATGTTGAATTCGCAACAGTCCATTCGATGTTTTATGAGCGTCTCCATAAGAGAGAAATTGTTATTCGTTGGGTGACTCATACGCTGAATGATAAGAAACGTTGACTAATGGTGGTCATAATATTCTGACTAAAATTGTACCTTCCATTTTTTGATGTTTCTACCTGATAGGAGAGTAGCAATAAAGTTGCAATAAAGGAAAGATCAATCCAAAAAGTTAGGTATGAAATTTTCTTTCGAAGTGTAGGTTTAGTGAAAGCAATAAAGTTTGAAAATCAACATGTGTCAGCCAACTGGTAAACCAAAAAACGTTCACCAGAGTGCCTGAATCATCAGGATTTGCAGGATAATGATGCATCATGACAATGAATCATCACACACGGCCTAGCAAACAGCCGTCTTTTGCGTGAATATAAGGTGAAAGTCACTCAACATCCGGCTTACACTTCTGATTTGGTAATATGTGATTTCTGGTTGTTCTTCCTTGGTCAAGCTCTACAACGGAGAAGCATATCGAAGGGGCAATTCATCACTTTATCGAGAGCATTCCCAAAGATGATTGGCTTCAAATATTCCACTTGTGGAATTGTGCTGTGATGGCAATTGCTTCCAACATAAATAAACCTATCATACGCATCGTTATTTTTTGTATCTTAAAAACAGTTTTGGTTGTAATTTTTGTTGTTTAATTCTAGAAAAATTCAATGATTGAAAAACACTTTCAATACCACTATCAATTTTGAAAATTTCCTCCAAATCGACTGAAAGATTGTTAGCATATCTTCGATCAACCTATATTTCCTCATAGTTTGATAATCTGCATAAAGAGGAGGAAGCATTTCTGGACCTATGTTTATGAACAATCTGTCAGAAGTTTCAATGATCAATCGCCCACAACAATAGTTGAAACACCATGTATACTAGAGAATAAATTGAGTAAGGTTGCCATGATTTCATAGTCCAACAATAGGTTAAGGTCTTTCCGTAAATATTAATAGAAAATAAAAAATATAATTATACTGAATGGAAATTCAAGAAAGTTTTTTGCAATGGACCTCTATTGCCTTACATAACCTAAAATATTCTAGCGACGGGATAACATCGCCCGGTAGATTATAGTTACTTCGGATTGAAAATACCTTTAGGACACACATATTGGTTGATCACTTTCGGACACACACACACAAATAAAATCGTTATCATCCTATTTTATTGTGAATATACAAATCTTTACAATTCTAAGGAAAAAATGTAGTTTATCTAGTACTATCAATGGGCATGGTACAGTTTATTCTCAAGAACGCCTTATTTTCAACAAAATAAATACTCGGTTGAGCTTGCATAACAGTAGGCTATATGTTTATATCAGGGGTACTTAAACTTGAACTGTTGGTGATCTACCTCAATATTTTTAGACTACTTACGATCGACTCTGAGAGGCTGCAAGTATGTGTGATGCAGGGTTGTCTTACATACACGATACACCCTTCCCACCTACCAATCTGGGTAGGGTGTACCGTAGCATATATGGATATTAGATTTCCGCATCAATATACATTATTTTAGTCAAGATTTGGGTTAGGCTTAGTTAGGTTCTTCTCTATAATATTAATGAAAAACTCATAGTTATTCGTTGTTACAAAACAAAGGAGTTACATATGGTGTTAAACTTAACTGAGGAGTGACTTTGGATGTTGAAGCGTGACAAGGCATGTCCTCAGCATACTTTTCATAAGGTGGTACGTAACCACTAAGTGGTAATCGCAAGCATGATAACATATGATCGTCAATTAGTCGATTGCAATATTTTACATGAATTTCACAACTTGAGGGGGTAAATCTACGTGAAATATGAAGAAAAAAAGTTCATTAAAACATAGGTCCGGAAAAGCTTCGTTACGGAGCAACAGGGTGTTGAAAGTTCCGGAAAAAATTGTTTTTTTCTTCAAAACTCCTGCAGTTTTTGAGATATTCACCCCAAATTTGGAATGCAAGCTATCTTTTACAGCCTCCATTATTACACGTTCTAGATTTCAACTGAAATTCACAAGGTGTTTCCTTTCCGAGGCCATGTCTTCTTTTGCCCTTTCAAGCTTTTCTGCAGTACTCCACTGATAAGCGTACAATCAATTTTCGTCATCTTCGTTCAATTTAGTAATTTTTTCGTATCTCCGACCGTTCTCGAGGAAAATATTATTAAACGTTTGTATGCATTCGCTGAATTGAAAGCACTAGTAGGCTTTGATTTTTTTCATTCATTTATTTATTTTGACAGTTGCTAAAGTTGAACCAGTGCCTGCTCGAATTGTTCATTAAATTAACGATTAGTTTTAAGACTTTTGAAATTATTGCTGTAAGAAAAAATGACTGATTTTACTAACGCCGAATTGGCTGATTCTATTATATGTACGGTCTGGCTGACGAAAACACAACAGAAACTAGGCGATTATATTAGGAACGCTTTCCAAATCGAGTAACACCAGATAGGCGAACATTTTCAAATATCCACAGAACGTTGGGGGAAACTGGTACTTTTACTGCAAATAATCATTTAGAAGGTGCAACTCAAACTATGAGAACTCCAGATATTGAGGAAGCAGTTTTAAATTGTATTGATTTGAATCCTCGGGTGAGTACAGAAAAATTGGAAATCAGTTCAATATTTCTAGTTTGGAGGATTCTCCACGACTTTTTATTGTACCCGTTTCATATTCAACGCGTCCAAACTCTACCACTCGAGATTTTCCTTCAAGACTGAATTTCTGGCGATGATTCTTAGATAAAATTAGATAAAATGCTCATTTTGAAAGTGAAGTAATGATCACAAAGCTAACTTTTCGAGAACTACTTTCATAAATTTTCACAATAATCATTTGATTTTTCTTTTTTTTTAATTTGATATTGAATAAGTATAAGTTGAGTTTCAGAAGACGAGCTATCAAAATAAAAGCGAATTTTGGGCATGCCTATCCGGTATTTCTATTATGTTTTTTATTTAGCGAATAACATACAATTCAAATAATTCAAATTCAAAAATTTCTCACCCGAAAACGGTTGCAGATACGAAAAAATTACATGTGTCAAAAAAGTTTCTGAATTCAACGAAGATGACGAAAATTGATTGTACGCTGATCATTGGCGTACTGCAAATAATAATAATAGTTTTTGTTCGAGAACAATTGGAGACGAGCTATCAAAATAAAAGCAAATTTTGGGCATACCTATCGAGTATTTCTATTATTCTTTTATTTAGAGAATAACATACTCATTTTGATATTGAAATAATGTTCATTAGAAGCTAACTTTTCGAGAACCACTATCACTATCACTTGAAGAATCTCATCATCAAGAACGATTCTCACTAAATGTCTGGGTCGGAACAATTGGAAATTATTTGATTGAGCCATCTTTTTTGCCTAAGAGACTAAACGGTCCCGCTTATCGGCAATTTCTTGAGGAGGAGTTACCTTTATTGCTCGAGGATGTGCCACTTTTGGTGAGAAACATAATTTGGTTCATGCATGACAGGGCACCAGCACATTTTGGTGGAGAAGCTAGGGAATTCTTGAAAAAAACATTCAACAACATGGATAGTTCGGGTTGTGCCACAACCAAGGCCTCCTAGGTCCCCAGACTTAAATTGTTTACAGTTTTTCTTATGATGATATTTTAGTTTAGTTTATATCAGTACAGTAAACACTGTAGAAGAATTGAGAAATCGAATAATAACCTCTTGTGACACGGTAAGAAATATCCCAGGAATATTTCAAAGAGTGCGTGATAATATGCGAAGAAGGACAGAGGCCTGTATTCTTGCAGATGGAGGAAACTTCTAGCAATTTATTTAGTTTTTAATTGTTCTTTTTTTCAGTTTGATATTGAATAAGTATGAGTTGAGTCTCTGAAGACGAAGAATAAAAGCAAATTTTCGGCATACCTATCGAGTATTTCTATTATTTTTTCTATTTAGCGAATAACATACAATTCAAATAATTCAAATTCAATAATTTTTCACTCGCTAACGTTTGAAGATACGAAAAAATTGCAAGTATCAAAAAGGTTTTTAAATTGAACAAAGATGACTAAAATTGATTGTACGCTGATCAGTGGCTTACTGCAAAAAAGCTTGAAGGGCAAAAGGATACATGGCCTCGGAAAAGAAAACACCTTGTGAATTTCAGTTAAAATCTAGTACGAGTAATGATGGAGGCTGTGAAAATTAGCTTGCATTCCAAATTTGGGCTGAATATCTCAAAAACTGCAGGAGTTTTGAAGAAACCACTGATATTTTCCGGAAATTTCAACACCCTGTAGCTCCGTAACGAAGCTTCTGGGGACCTATGTTTATATGAACTTTTTTTCTTCAAATTGCACGTGAATTTACCCCCTCAAGTTGTGACATACTATTATGTAACACCCTGTATTTATCATGAGAGGAAGTTGTCACATACCAGAAGAAAAAACCTTGTTACTGATAAGTTATCTTCAAAAAAAGAATTTGAAATATTGAAATTGTGCGTTAATTTCTTAATGCAATATGATATATTCAATGAAATGGACCAACAACTATGGCATAGAAGGAAAATTAACAATTTTCAACAAAACCCTTGTGGCAGCTCTCATTTCGAAGTTATTTCAAGATCTCGTGCTTACCGATGCTTCTTGCAGTTTAATTTTTGATGGAACTTCGAGCTCCTATCATTATTCGATATAGAACAACAGGATTCTGATTTCTGGTGGAAGACTGTCATATCATACCAGACTTTTTCATTGGATCTATTGATCTACTTATCGAATAGTGAAAATGAAAATAATTTTTTTGAAGAATTTATCGAACCGTGACCAACTATTCATAAATTTGTATTAAAAAAATGTATGTCATAAATGAAATAAAAAACACAAGGTTTAACTTTAATCTACACTTTATTTGAAAAAATTCGACGACGTTTCGCTGAGACAGCAGCTTTATCAAGAATGACAAACAGAATGAAGAGTATGGTATTATAAACAAATCGTAGAACAAGTTGGATGAATAACAGGAAAAACCCACACCGAGCTATTGTACAGTTAGTATGAGAGGTAATTAAAAACTAATTAAACAAGTTAAGTAGGGGTGAATAATTCACATCTACTTGCTCATTCAAAAGCTTGTCCGAATGTTTGTATCTATTTATTTCTAATGCTTCTAGGAGATCTAATTTTAAACTTTTTGATTTTATATGTAATATGTCAAAGTTTTTATTGAATGAATGGTTTTCTTTTATTAAGTGGTTTGAATAATTTGAATCAGATTTATTTTTATCGAAGCTACGTTTATGTTCAGATGTTCTTATGCCAAAACTCCTATAGGTCCTACCGATATAAATTTTATCACAAGAACCGCAATTGAGTTTATAGATTCCTGATTTATTTGATTTTTCAACACGAGATTTATTATTTTAAATATGTTTACCTAAGTTATTAGAAGTTTTGAAAGTTATATTATTTTATTTAAGATTTAATATTTGTACTTGCAGAACCGCAGAATGTTAAACTGTTGAATATTTTATAGTCTTTATGAATAGGATATACTTCATTTATTGCTTTCTGATACAGTTTTTACGAATGATTAGATCTATCATATCCGGATTATATGAATTATTAATGGCTATCTGTTTGATGATGTTTAACTCTTTATTATAATCTTCTACTGATAAAGGTAAATTGAGTAACCGATTTACCATGCTGTTTAAAGCTGCAACTTTGTGTTGAATTGGATGTAATGAGTAGTTATGTATAATTGTATCAGTATGTGTTGGTTTACGAAAGACCGAAAAACATGATTATTATTTCGTTTAGTGATTTTCAAGTCTAAAAATTAATAGAATCGTTCTGTTCAATTTCTATCGTGAATTTAATGTTCAAATGGATGGAATTAATGAAATTAAGAAATAAGTCTAATTGACGAGTAGTTCCAATGAAACATAATAAGATGTCATCAACATATCTATACCAATAAAGAAATTTGGAAATGAGTGGATGTGTATGAATTTTCTGTTCAATATTATTCATAAAATCTCTGCTAGAAGTGGACTCAAAGGATTTCCCATGATCAAACCATTTTCACTACTGTAATAGATGTTGTTGAAAGAAAAATAATTTTGTTCAATGCAAACGTCCAACAGATTCAATATTTATGATTTAATTATGTGGTTAACATGATTCAAATTCAACATGTTTTCGATTAATATTTTGACATCACCTGGAGGAACACTTGGGTATAAATTCTCAACATCAAACGAAATAAGTTTTGCGTTAGGTGGTAGGTTAACGTTTTTATGTTATTCACCAATTCGAAAAATTTTTTATAGAAAATTTTGATTTGAATGAACAATAATTTTAATAATATCTATAAGGTAGTGCGACAATTTCACGGCTGGGGCAGTAACGTAAGATACGACTGGTCTAATGGGGTTATTTACTTTATGCAATTTAATGAGTGAATACAGTTGAGGTGGTTGAGGGTTTGATAAAATTAATTTGTATTTATCTATTGCTTTAATTAAAGATTTTGCGTCATTTATTGCAATTTTAATATTTTTCTGAAATGTAATAGTTGGATCTTTGTTCAAAATTGTATAGTTTCGGACGAAATGAAATTTAGAGTTTTAAATAGGTAGTCATTTTTATTTAACGCAATAACAGTATTTCCCTTATCTGCTTTTGTAAAAATAACTTCATTTAGTTGAGATTTTTGTTTGATGGCCTTTAAAATATTTTGTTCTTTAATCGTTCAAAGTCAGGTAATGATTCATTTTTTATAATGTTAGATGCTAAATATTTAAGGTGAGTGTTATTAGGAATATTTTTCAGAGAAATTTCAGTATTTATGCCAAGTTCCTCTAAATCAGATTTTATCTTGTTTGATTTAATATTGTGTTTGAAACCTTTCTCCAAGAGATTTGTTTCATCAGTTGTGAAATTAGTATCAGAAAGGTTAACGAATCTATCAAAAATTTGATGGTCAGAAAATTTAGTTTTACGTGGAGTAGGTTTCGGTTTTCGTGACGCGAGAAACTTTAATTTGCGGTATTGGATGGTATATTTATTATGTATTGTTGATCTAATTTTGAATCTATTATTGTATTCTAATGAATCGAATTTAAGTGGAAGTCTATACAATAACTCGGTATGAATTACCTTGAGATAAATATTGTAGATGTCTCGTTTGTGGAACAAAATCTTGCATTCTGATTTAATCCATATCTTCTGTCTAGAGATGACTGCTCTTCGAGCTGCATAATTGTTGTTGTTGGTCTTGAGTTTGATGTATTTGAACATACTTCACTCTTCAAACACGTGGTTAAAAACCACAATTTGGGATGTTATAGCATTTTTATAACAACAAACCAAAAGCTTAATAAAAGAAAACCATTCATTCAATGAAAACTTTGACATATTACATATAAAATCAAAAGTTTAAAATTAGATCTCCTAGAAGCATTAGAAATAAATAGATACAAACATTCGATAAGCTTTTGAATGAGCAGGTAGATGTGAATTATTCACCCCTACTTATTTTGTTTAATTAGTTTTAATTACCTTTCATACTAACTATACAATGGCTCGGTGTGGGTTTTCATGTTATTCATCCAACTTGTTCTACGATTTGTTTATAATACCATACTCTTCATTCTGTTTGTCATTCTTGATAAAGCTGCTGTCCCAGCGAAACGTCGTCGAATTTTTTCAAATAAAGTGTAGATTAAAGTTAAACCTTGTGTTTTTTATCTCATTTATATCATGGATCTACATCAAGTAACGGCCTCCACAATTCAAATTTATGTCATGTCCATTTCTAATTTTATGGATAAAAGACTGCAGATATTGTTATTTCCATTTAAACTTGAGGAGCTGTTGGATTCTGACTGAATGTTATTTGTTTTACAGAACCTATAAGTTTTGAGAACTACGATGACCGTAGTAAACGAGTGGGTGGCTGGCACACGGCTTGGCGGTTGGGTGCAGCGGTGCCGGGAGTCGCGCCGCCTCGTGCTAGTTATTGTCGCCATTGCCCTGCTGCTCGATAATATGCTGCTCACAACAGTTGGTAAGTACTATAGTACTATTGTTATATGAGATTATTCGTATGGACATTCTCATCACAGCATAATAATTGTTGAGCAATGTAGAAACTTAAAACCCCTTATATTTCAAGATATATTCCCCAGAACTATCTGGGAAACGGGTATATCGATCAATTTCAAATTTTGGGATTAGACCAAATCGATACTGATCTATCGATTTTTGATGACCACTTCTGGTTATACCAGATTTGTCTTATCTAAATTGCCACCACTGAGCTAAATTTGCCACCACTGAGCTTTGACGTTTTATCAACATTTTCGGAATTAGAGTGTCATCTTCTTTGCCCAACAATTTGATTCAGATTTGAGTAAGAAGATAACTATTTTTAAATTCAACGAGAAATGTGTTATTTTTGATATACAGGATGCTTAAACATCACTCATCAACTCAATAAATCTGTATTATCGAATGCGAGATCCGTATTATAAATTAGCGTTGATCGGTATTAGAGTTCCTATACTTTAAATGGCTCGTTTTCATTTTATTCGTGATTTCATCAAAAACCTGAAGTTTTTTCGGAAAATTCAATCATTAAGCCGTGGAATATAGAAAGTGACAGAATGGATTTAATTCTGATGCCAGTTTTTATGTTTCACAATGTTCTCTATAAGATTTTATAAATTTCGCCCTCAGTTTGACGTTTTGAAATGATTGAAAATAGCAGTAATGATTACTTTGTTTATGTATAGATTTTAGTTGAATAAAATAACAAAAAAGTATTCAATCGAGGATAATATGAAGTTATTCATCATTTCATGGTCAATGTCGAAAAATAATAAGTCGAACTTGCAGAACATTTGATGAAAAGTACTCGAATTTACGACTAATTTGTAGAAAACAATGTTACGTGTAAAAAACTAGCTTACCCTATTCATGTTGCTGTTCTTCGGAATAACAAGAAATATATGGTTTCCTTGGTAAAATCCTTAATTTTGAATTATTACACTAAATCTGATGGTCAAAATCCTGAATATAGATCGAAACATAAAATCAAATTACTTCTCTTGAGATCTCTCTGTTTGTAAACAAACAGTATTAACAGGGCTAAATCAATGACAAATGTCATGCTAACCTTTGAACTAAAACTATCTGTTTTAAGATTGAACAGCAGCCTACTGTCATGTTCTATTTTCTCATTCTGAAACAAAGGATAGGCTTCAAAATCAACTGTCAGAAGTTTTGATGAAAGAGAAAGGAAAAATTGGTAGTTAAGCAAATGCACTTTGGCAGATTGATTTCTCTAAAAATCTTCAAAATCGTTACAAAAATCAAAGCTTGAGTTATAGCTTTTAGCTAAACTTCACAAATTTTGTGGCTTTGTTTTGATTTCAATCAAACAAGTGAGAAACCTCACTACACACTTCAAGCCGCACAACATTTAAGGTGAGTCAACTTTCAAAGCTTATGGCAAACCTCCATCTGGTTACCTATTTCAGGCCTAGTGCACTTGATTCCTCATTCAGTTCATCTGAAATCGCCCTTATTTTGGGTTGGAAAGATCCTGATCTAGGAAATCTAGTGCTCTACTGCCACCGCTGTGATTGTTCATTGGTCCCCACTTTATACCACAATCGCCAAGATCTCTTGATGGGTTTCCACATCTAGAGGAAAAGGAGAATTCGTTAATAACCTGTAGATAAGTTTAGACTTATAAGGAATATATACGATATACATATCTTACCTGCTTCATTCACACTACTTTCACAATTCCAGTTTATTCTACAATTTAGCCACCTCAATTATTTGTGGCCTATAACAAATCATCACTACTTCCATTTAGGATTATTTCATATATTTAACTTCATTCCTTCCTCATTCACACCAGGTTCGTGTGTATTGTTCGTTTCAATAACTGTATATCTACATATTTTGCACCACTTGCGTTTATGGTGCATTCTTTATTCTCTTATTTGATATACTAATGTGAAGAAACACTGTGAGGGGAGATAAACGTTTATTATGATATCTTAAGTATCACCTCATGATTATTATATAATGCCCTGGTTAAGGGAAACTGAAATATAAATAATCGCTTCGTTTATATGGTATTGTGAATACTATATGTATTTGGAACAATATCAATTATATTCTAAAGTTTGGGATCTAACTAAGGAACTCGTATTTTGATACGAAGCTCTGAGATTGAATAAAAAGGTAAGAAATTCCTTCAAAATGACAACTTGTAAGAATTTCTCCTTGCCACCTTCAAATCGAAGTAACAACAATTTAGAAATGAAATCAACGTTTATCGTTTATGAAATACAGAAAACTGAAATGAATATCATTAGCTTACTTCAAACGATAAAGTTTGAAGTAAGCTTATGCTGATGACGACATTGAATCATGAAACAAAATTTTCTATCATTTATGAAAAATTAAATTTTGAAAAGCGTAGACATAAGTAAGTACCAAAAATCAAATTGAATGTAATAACGAGTTTTACGCTCAGATAGCTTAGCGGAGGAAACAGAGTTCATAAACATCTAATTTATTATTACTATCAGCCATAAATTCTGAATATTCATATATACACTATTTACAATAGTATGTCACCCTGGGGATCGACTGCGATTCCACCTCCCAATCTAGATACGATGGCAACAGTACTCAATATGTAAAACTAGGTATGTGGCCACTCAATTCGTGGTCACCGAATAGAGCAGTGTACAACCACTCAAGGATAGAATAGCTGAACTCAGTACGTACAGCTAGATATGTGGTCACCGACTAGGACTGTGATTGAACTCACTAGGTACAATCACTCAAGGATAGGAATAGCTGAACTCAGTACGTACAGCTAGAAGTTAGACTCAAGTTCTCCCAGTTTGAGATCTAACATAACCTATCCGTGTTTCAAGCGGTACCCTTTATACTGTTTCGCCTGCGCTGTTGATCTGCGTCGTAGCATCGTGCGCTATGCACTACTCGTCGTGGCAGTACAGCGGCGTTCCCTGATCTTGTGTTATGTCGTGTAACTTAGTGATGTTAACAACGTTGCCATTACAATGTTCATGTTCCACCATTGTGTTCTGAACATTTTTCAATCCGCGAGCGGACTTCATTAAAAGTTGCTGTTTACACTTGAATGGGATCGATGCACAGTGAAAGGCACGACTTAGAGATAAGATCTGGAGATTTTGCAGGTCAATTCCATGGACTCAGTCTTCTTATCCATTAGTGGGCAAACATACTGGTTAATTCTTCCAATATCTGAGGGGTTCAATGGGCCGTAGCACTATCGAATCACTACCAACATGAAACACGTGCATTCAATGGAGGATTGTTCTGTAATTCCGAAACCAATATGGTTAAAGTTCAAATATTTCACACCTTTTGAATTTCAGTCATAAATTGAGTATTCACATTGGCTTTTGCACATTAAACTGATTATATTAAAACATAGAGAATGTTGGAAGTTCGACAAATTATTTGTTGATATTGGCCATGAATGATGAATGAAATTATAATATCCTCGTTTGAGTATCGAAATCCATAGAACCTTACATGGAACATTACGGAATATAGAAACTGGCAACGTCTGTTTCTATGTTCCACGGTCTAATGATTTAATTTTCCGAAGGAAATACAGGTTTTCCAGAAATTCGCGAATAAAATGAAAAGGAGCCATTTTTGATATAGGGAAACCTGATACTAATCAATACCAATTTAAGATACGGTTCTAGTTAAATAAAAAAAATAGATACTCAGATTTGAGGAGAAAAAATGTTTATTCGACAATTTGGTTTTATTGAATTGACAAGTGATTTTTAGTGCATCATAAAGTACGTTACCTTCAGAAATAACATTTTTCTCAGTACATTGAAAAAAACTTTAATCTTACTCTAAACCGAGTCAACTTATTTGGGCAATGGTGGTTAATTTTAAACAGGAAAAATCTCAACTAGAGATGCTTGAAGAAGAAAGAACTTTAATAAAAAAACTTACACCATACCATTTGAAACAGTTGAGTTGTAGTCGATTTCCGTTATAACCGGAAGTGGTACCGTTATGAATTGTACATTGTGTATTAGTATTCATCTATTCCAATGTCAACATTTAAAATAAATCGATCAACCCGTTCCTAACATACTTCTGATGGGCACTCCAACAAAGAATCCTCCTAAGTATTAGTAGGACTTGCTATTGGGAGATAGAAATAGGAGTTGAAATTTTTCAAAACGCCATATCTCCGGGTATTAACCAAAATAAGCCTATATGCTTTCAATATTATTCTTAGGTATGTTATTATCAACGACTTTTCCTGAAGAATTTTTAGATACGACTCTTAACTTTCAAATCGGGAAGGATGAGTTGTAATTTTTGAAACGCCATATCTTGTTATTGTCAATTGAAAATTTTTTGAGATAACCCGTAATTTCCAAATCAGGATGGAGTCGTTGAACATTTTCAAATTGGCATATTTATGATAATAACTAAGATGTTCCTTAAGAATGTTTTGGTGAAACGGTGGAAATTTTCTGACTTGAGGGGTACAGGAAGAGTTTGAAGAAAGGTCAAAATTTTACAATATCTAGAAAAATCCAAAAATTAATGGGCTCAAATATAAAAGTTTTCAGGAAAACCCACATTATTTCAGTATTAGAAATCCGAAAAATATTGCATTCCATTGAAGGAAACATAACTTTGATATCAATATTTAAAAGGGGAACATCCGATATAATAACAATAATTTTGGAATATTCAGGGGTTGAAAACCTAGCTATCTTCTACCGATATAATTTTCGATACAAGGTTCAGTTTCAGAGCTATCGAACAAACACGCACTAAATGGACACACTGTACATATCATTTTTGAAGAGGACTACGTTGATGATTGTAGTAGAATTTTCCAAAAAAAAACGTGTTAGAGTTAGGCCCGGAACTAATGATATAACCAACCAAGAAACGATTAGCCTGATTCGACTTAAACCTACCTAGACTTCAATGTTTCGATTCTTGTTCGAGCTTTATGCGTACTTCAAACTGTTCAGGTCAGATGAGAATAATCTTGATCCAAATTTCCAAATTAATTCTTGACTTCATCAGCATATATTCAGCTTAAGTTTGATTTCGAATATTCACTTCATTCCTTGGTGAAATGTATTTTTGTGCATAACGACCGAATCTATAATTGAATATTTCAAATTGAATTGAAATGTCATTCAACTGAGATGACGTAAACTTAATTTAGAAACTAATTAATATATGACCGGAGGTCTGAATGAGTTGCATATGAGCTTCAATTTATAATTGTTTGAATCAAATAAATA
The DNA here is from genome assembly GCA_013387265.2 of Cryptolaemus montrouzieri. Classification (NCBI taxonomy): domain Eukaryota; kingdom Metazoa; phylum Arthropoda; class Insecta; order Coleoptera; family Coccinellidae; genus Cryptolaemus; species Cryptolaemus montrouzieri. The sequence continues at coordinate 39,131,668 of JABFTP020000103.1, forward strand.
GTTTTTCCCAAACAACTATTCGAACATGTATTAACTGAGTGCAGGGAATGGTATATTTCATACCTGGTCTTCCAGTTTCAATTAGAAGTTAAGTTATATTGTTGTAAATGTTTGATGAGCCATTGATATTTATTTCTCATATTATTTCCTACGAGATACTAGTTATATCCTTTGATATATATACGTTATAATATAGCCAGTGCAATTAAAATTCTAACTTAAGTAGACATACAAACTTCAAATGTTGAATTCAGTTATGAAGGAAGGATTCATTTGCAAATTTTAGTCCGGTCTTTCAAAGTTCAGTTCTGTTTTGCGGTTATTAAATTATCGCAATTTTTAATCCGATATGTTTATTACAGTTATTATTATATAATTTATTTATTTGAATAAATGAAAGAGTTACAAAAATAAAACAAAAATTAAGGATAATATTGATTATACCAAAATGTCGAACTTTGTTTCGAGTCAAAAACACGATCCAAGTATGTAGAATGAATAAGTATGCAAAATGCACCACCAACGATTACCCCTTAAGTGTAAGCTCAAGAAAATGGGAAGTAATGGGTGAATCCTACCAAATTTTTCATATAATTGAAGAGAATATGTTGCTGATACATCAGTAACAGATAGTTTGAGAGTGAGTTGTGAACGAAGAGTGTAATCAGTATTGTTGTGTTTAAGTTTCGTTCTTCATTATGACTATTACCAGTAATCTGAAAAATAAAAGAGGAAAACAATCAATATCATTTCGTACCAACCATATGGAGTTAAAAGAAGCAAGACCATACACAGGAAAAAATAGGATCAAATAATACTTAATCTGCCATATTCCATTTTTCACAGTGTTGATCTTCGGTCACAGTTTTTGTTTCTTGTTTTGAAGGTTGTAGCGTTCATTTGGTGATGGAAGTCCATCACGAGCTACTCTGTTTCAGTGGTATATTGAATTCAAAATAAGACGGATATCGCTTGGTGATGAGCCACGTGCTGGTAGGTCCTATTCGTCAGTAACTGTTAACAACACTGAGCATCAACGTATGATGATGAAATATATGTTCTATTTTTCGATGTTTCTATCCGCCACGAGAGCTATGCGTGTCCTACATTTACATAACATTACATTGAAATGGGTCGCTACCGAAGTGTATATATCTTTGACGGGCAATTGCGGTGTAACTGCAACGAATATGTTCGGCAGTTTCATAGCCCTCTTTACAAATTCTGCATGTTGCCGTTTCCGATTTGCCCATTTTACTGAGAAGGTTCTCAGTGGTCAGTGCCCAGTAAGGAAGACTGTTATAGTCCTCAGCTCGTCCCTAGAGAGGTCGAGAAGCTGTTTTGTCTTCTTTGGCGAATAGTCAATGAAATTTTTCGCTTGCATTTGTCCTGGAGTTTTCTCCAGTATTCTTTCTTGCTGAATTCTTCTTACCGTTCCTGTCGTCTGTTGCTTAGACCTTCGTGGCCAGGCACCCACCACAGGAGCAGTTTGTTCCCCTCTGCAAGTTGCTTCAAGGACTGACAGCATTCCCAGACAGAGATGCTCCGATAACTGTAAGAGTTTAGAGCTGCCTGACTGTCCGCTAAAATGCAGATCTGTGCACCTTTGAGTTTATTTTGTAGTCCCTCTTGGGAGCACAGGTTTACAGCAAGTGTTTTTGCTTGCATGATTGTAGTAGTAGAGCCCAGAGGCACTGATGACGTATACTTGGGTCCACATATGACTGCTCATGCTCCATAAATCGTTTCTGATCCGTCCGTGTACCAGATGGAAGGATTTTTTGTCTAATAGATTTATTTTTCCCTTAACGATGGTGCGGTTTTGTATGGCCACATCGAAGCGTCATTATATCCGATGGTTGTGTTAAGGTTTCTGGAGCTATGTAACTCAGAATCCCAAGGTGTCCCTTCAGATCACCAGGTAATAGTTTTTTGTGTCTTGGAGCCGTAATGCCACCATCAGCCCCTCCTCTTTCAATTTTATATGAAGAGGAGGGAGATTTAGGTTTACCTCCAGGGCAGTAGTTGGGGTGCTTCTCATAGCCCCTGTTATGCCCACGCATGCTAATCGCTGCAGTTTTTGCAACTTGTTTTGATTTGAGTTATTTCTGATATTTTCATCCATACAACCAGTAGGTTATTTTTGGCTGTAGCCCCCAGGTTTTTCCGAAGAGTCTACAGCATGCCCATAGGCAAGATATAGCATTGGAAAGCATTTTGTCAATGTGTGCATCCAGTTGAGTCTCTGATCTAAGGTTAACCATAGATACTTATTCTGTTCCGAGAATTTCAGAGTATGTTCATTCAAAAGGAGGTGCTTCATGTTCAACGTCTTGTGAATGGAATTAAAATGGTTTTGTCTGGATGGATGCTGAGCCCCTCTTCAGCATACACTTATTTACGATGTTAAGGGCTTTTTGCATCAGGTTCGATAAGATTCCATCATGCTTTCCCCTAATGATGATAACTAGATCATCAGCATAGATAGCCTTTTGCGTTACAGCAAGCATTGTTCAGTCTTTCTAAGAGGCCATCAATAACTACTGATTATAGAGCGGCGATAGGACACCTCCTTGAGGGCATCCTTTTAATGCCGACACCGATATTTCAGTGTGTCCAAAAGTGGGCGTTATGATCCGGCCCTTGAGCATTTCTCTGATCCATTTGATGGTAGGTGTTTCGACACCCTTGTTGTTTGCAACATTGCTAATGGATATATAGGAGGTATTGTCGAAAGCTTCTTTTATATCTCCAAATAGAACTAAAGCTATTTCTTTAGCCTCTAGTGCTCCCTCCACTTCTTTGACTAGAGTGTCTAGGGCATCAATTGTTGACTTGCCTGGTTGGTAGGCAAATTGTTTTTTATGAAGTGTTATGAAACTTCTCAAGTGGTTGTTGAGAATTTTCTCCATTGATTTTAGAAGAAAGGAGGTTAAGCTTATCAGGCGATATGATTTAGGCTCATCTGGAGACCTCCTGCCCATTTTCGGTATAAATAATACTTTAACTTTCCTCCATGACTGGGGTATGTAACCCAGTGAGTAGCTGGCGTGTCCTAACCCTAACCATTGCGAAAAAGCAAAAATCTGTCAAACTGCAAATTTCTTTGAGAGTATTGGATTAGTGAAACCAATAAAGCTTGAAAATTAACGTATAGAAATAGCCAACTGGCACACTACCTGTAATGTTTGAGTCAGTCAGGATTGCAGAATTATGTTGCATCACAATGCATCGCTTCGAACGGCAAATCAAACAGATGACTTTTTACGTGAACATAAGTAATTTTCAGTTGTTCTTCAGCCTAACAACACATTTACGAGGTCGATGTTTCACGCAGAGAAGCATATCGATGAGGAAATCATGACTTTTTTGAGAGCATTCCAAAGGATGACTGGATTCAAGCCTTTCAATTGTGGAAGCTTTGGTAAACAAAGTGCATTAATGTTGGTGGGGATTAGTCTGAATATAAATAAACTAATTTGACTGGTGTATTTCTTGTACCTCAAAATATACAGCGTAGCTCATGTTCTATATTGTATATTGTAACCTAAACGAGCAATATGATACACTGTCACAAAAAATTATTCAGAAATTGTCATTTGAATTGCCCGCGTTGAGAATTTTCAAGCATTTTAAGTTTCTGTGAGTTGGTACGACGGTCCTTAAATACTACGCCAAACATGATCGCGATCTGTCACCAAATTTGTTTACGACAGGTGTTGAAACCAGTCGACCTCAGTGGTACTCTGCCAATTTTACAATGGAAAAAACATTGAACAAAGAGTTTGTCTCAAATTTTGTGTTTTGACCGAAATTCCATGTGCTGAATCATTTCGAATGCTGAAAAAGGCTTATGGAGACTCTGTTTTATCGAAAACCCAAGTGTACGAGTGGTACAGAGCCCTTAAAGACGGTCGGAAGATCGTCGAAGATTTGCCTCGTTCCGTCCAACTTTCGACCCATTTAATCGATGGTAACGTCCAAAAAATCAAAGTAACTGTGCTCGAAAATTGTCATGCCAGTGACAGGGAGATAGCTCGTGATCTCAACATCTTTCGTGAAACCGCTCTTTTGATTTTGATGAATCAATTGGGAAAGCGGCTCGTAGCCATTCTGCTCGTTCCGATACAGCTGAATTTTCCTCCAAAAAACAGTGACGGAAGCAGCTAGCAGCAGACATGATGGATCGTGCGAATTCAGATTCCACGTTCATTGGACGAATCAGAATTGGTGACGAGACAAGGGTCTATGAATACGACACACTAACGAGCCAACAATCATTCGAATTAAACCAAAATCGAAAAAACCTCGCCAAAGTCGTTCGAAAATCAAGACGGTACTGATTATTTTCTTCGTTATTCGAAGTGTGGTTCATCAAGAATTCATTCAGTAAGGTCAAACGGTCAATAAGGACTTATGTTTAACCGTTTTGAGACGTTTGCGTGAGGATATTCAGCGCAAACAGCCGGAATTGTGGCAAAACAATTTGTGGGTTTTGCATGACGATAACGCATCATTTCATCAAGCCACGATTATTAACAACTTTAAGACCAAACACTCGATAAATAACATCGAGAAACCGCTTTATACGGCTGTATAAGGCGTATGTGACTTTTCTCTCTTCTTCAGACTGAAATTGCCGCTATGGGGAACCAGATTCAATTCCATAGATGTTATAAAAGAAAATTCGCAGAAGGAGCTGAAAGCCATCCCTGAAAGCGCCTATAAAAAAATGCTTCGATGATTGGAAAAAACGTTGGCACAGATTCCTGCTTTTTGTTTGGAATTTCCGGATACCTTTTCTCCCAAAGTATAATAATTGTTTGATTATTTTTTATCTAGAAGTTTATTTAAATAATTTTATTGCTGTAAACGAATATCATCCGAATCTCGTGTAATAATCATGGACTGGTCAGATAAGCCACCATATTGTAGTTTGCCTACTGCTACAATATGTGGCTAAAGTAAAAAGCGAAGCTGTATTATTTGATGAAAATGTCCTGGGAATCACATTTCTTAGTCAGGCGTAAGTGAGATATTCCATAAATTCGCGAAGCACGAAACTGAAAGAGATTCAACACATGCTCTAGATCTCATTTAATGTTCTTGAAAAATTCGCTCTTGCAACTCTTTCGGCAGCTAATAGGGACAAAGTTGATTCATAAAAGTTTAAAAAGAAAAATAGCATCCGTATGAAGCTTACGTGATGCGGACGTTTTTGAAGGAATTATTGCAACTGGATTCTCCAGCAATATCGTAATCTTTTCTGATAAGTATACATTCCTGATAATGATGAATATGAGGATGGCAGTTGCTCTTGAAATTAGATACTTGTGCATTATATTGGATGTTGAATTCTACCGTAATGAGTGCTTTTCAAAAATTTGAACGATGTGGGTCGAATATAACCTGCCTTGAATAAAACTAGCAATATCATCTAACAGTGTTCTGTACAAAAATTATACTACTCAATTTTGATGAGTAAAATCTAAAGGCACGTTTCGATTATCAAATATATAATGGAATAATGGTTTCCGGTATGCCGATAGATGAGGAAACCAGGCTAATTTCAATGATTTCGATTGAAAAGTTATGAAATATTCTGGCACAACAATCAATTGAAAATATACGAAAACTACTATTTCATAATTCAGCAGTTTCAATGATTGCTTTTTTCAATGATTGCTTTTTTCAATGAAGATTTTTGGATTGAGAAAATGCCTACAATACTACTCTTATTATAGAATGTAATAAAATGAAATAATGCGAAACAGGAAATATCAATTCCTGCATTAGTTAATCGAAGGCAAGATCGAAGGCCGGAGAGGGGTCGGACGGAAGAAAATGTCTTGGCTGCGAAATATCAGGCAGTGGACAGGACTACACGATATACAGTCATTGATACACACCGCAAGAGATGGAGACGCAATGGAAAACGTTATCGCTAACATCCATTAATGGATATGCATTAGAAGAAGAAGAATAATAAAATGAACCATTTTATTGTACTGACATTAACCTTAAAACTACACAACTACGTTCCGCCATAATGATAGCGTTATACATTTATAATTTGTTGAATTGTCAAGTTCTGCGGCACGCATTACTTCAGAAACTTCTTGAAGTTATCTGCTCGATCTTATTTTTGTTTTCATCGTTTCCTGGCAACCCTGGTGGTATACAGGGATATCCACCGGGACCGTCCGTTAAAAACTTTTTGAGTTCCAATTACAATATCAAGCTGAAATTTTATACGCGGCCATAACTAGCGATTTCTAATTGAAGTGAAATATTTCGAAGTATACCATTTCCGGTCATACCGGAAGTGGGTCATCACTTTGTTATTTCAAATGGCAATCTACCTTTTTTATTATACATCTAGAACCGACATTTGAGCAAGGCATAAAATACTCAAGTTGTTGGCACTTATCTGTCAAAACTTTTGACAGATTTAATTAATTTTGTTATAAACTCGATTTTTGAGGAACATTCAAGAGAATTGTAGCTCGTAGATCTTTTGCATTACAGGCACAATTTTTGCTTGGGTGGATAGAAAAAGGATCAAGGAATTTTTTAAGCAGTCTAAACATGTCAAATGTTTTTTGCATTGTTCTGTATGATTTTTTCAATTCCGCCTTTTTCAAACAGCAATAACTCAATTTTTTCAAATGGCACGTGCCAATTTTTATATCGCCATCAGAAGAAGCGTCAAATTTCAGATGGAATTGTACCAGCATGTACTATACCCATCTCTTATAGTTCCGAAATAATTTGGGAATATATTGAATTTTGATGATTTGGCAAGAACTAATAGAGAATGCTTTGAAATATTTGAATCAAGTAGCTGAACTGGCTACGCTCACCTGACAGGTGCCTAAAATTAATGTATTTGTCACTTCGTTCATTCGAATTTTATGTTTCAACAAGAATTGTTGGTAATTTGAAGTGAAAATTTTTGAAAAACACCAGATTGATAATAAAATGGCTGATTATTCAAACGAGGATATGTTTAATCTCTTTTTAATTCATGGCGAATGTCAAAAAGTGGTGGATAGAACTTGCAGGCAATTCAATAACCAATTCCCAAATTTGGCGCTTATGAGTCAAACAAAATTTTGAAGGATTAGAAGCAATTTTCTGCAGTTTGCATAGAAAATAGAAGAAAACTAATTCTCGAGGACGACAACAATCATATTAATACGCTAGCGTATTTTGGCAATTCACATGTGTCCATTAAGTCAGTATCAATGGATATCGGATTGAGTTATACTTGCATTCAAAGGATCCTTAAGAAACATGCACCCGTATTCTTTTATCAGACTACAAAAATTGAAACCAACTGACCTTTCCAAGCGGCTAAATTTCTGTGAAAATTTATTAATTCGGCTTCAAGAACATGAGACAATTCTGCAAAAAATTATATGGTCTGATGAAGTTCAATGAAAGTGGAATAACCAACAGGAGAAATCGACATTTTTGGGCCACAGAAAATCCACATTGCATTGAGTTTTTGCAATTTTAATGAATGATTTGTTGGCTTATCACATTTATGAGGAAAATCTTAATGGACAAAGATACTTGGAAATTTTGAGAGGAACATTAGCAAATTTTTAGATGGATTACCCCTTACCATTCTGAGGGATTGCTATTACCAAATGGATGGTACACCAGCACATAAAACACGAGCTGTAGATCGGCAGCTAACAGAAATGTTCGAGGATAGATGGTGGGGTAATCAAGGACCAAATTTATAGCCTCCGCGTTCTCCGGACCTAACGCTCCTTGAGTTTTATTTATGGGGCAAAATAAGTGAAATGTATCTTATTCCTGTAAGAAGTAAAAAACAGCTACTAGAGCGCATTCATACTGCTTTTCGTAATATTGATCCTGAGGAAACTAGAAGGGCAACTCTTCATGTTCGTATACGAGCTGTCAAGTGTATCGAGCCAAATGGGGCCCATATTGAACATTTATTCAGATCGTAAATTAGTTTTCTCTTATGATGTTTCCTATCATTTATTCGTATTAATGTAATTATCTTCGATGATTGGTTTTCGCTTGATTCCAACAAGTTTTATTAATCCGAATTGCAGAAAATTGCTCCTAATGCTTCGAAATTTTATTGTTTATACAATTCCATCTGAAATTTGACGCTTCTTCTGATGGCGATATAAAAATTGGCACGTGCAATTTGAAAAAATTGAGTCACTTGCGGTATAACCGGAAATAGTATCACTTCGAAAATATTTCACTCCAATTGGAAATCGCTAGTTATGGCCGCCTATAAAATTTCAGCTTGATATTGTAATAGGAACTTAAAAAGTTTTTAACGGACAGTCCCGGTGGATATCTCTGTATATATTGAAACTGCTGAATTATGAAATAGTAATGTGTCTATATTTTCAATTGATTGTTGTGCCAGAATATTTCATAATTCTTCAATCGAATTTATTGAAATTAGTCTGGTGTCTTCATCTATAGGCATATCGGAAACTATTATTCGATTATATATTTGATAATTGAAACCCTATATATATATATATATATATATATATATATATATATATATATATATATATATATATATATATATTTATATAGGGGTTTCACCCCGACGAGTTGCCCATATATCTGTTCATGCAATCAAACTGATTTCATGAAAAATATAAATCCACCACCCGGTAATTAAAACCATTGCCAGGCAATGATTATAATCAAAACATATCCTGGAATAATTATATATTAGGATAACGTTAAGTGTTATGAGAATATATCAATCTACCAGAATATATACACACTATAGCATCATCAGAGAATGATATCAATGTACCAACGAGTAGTGTCAGAGGCTTTCTCCCCGGAAAAATCCAGTGTACATACCTTAGTCAAGTAACACTGAATGTTACAAATTAATAATTTCCTTTGTGTTAAGTGGTGAACGATCGAATAGAATACTGCTCTGAATATAAATATGACAAAATTGTCAGTTAATTATATTACATTTATAAAAACAAATGAATAAAATATGAAATGAGATTCTGAGCAGTATAAACTGAAGAGAAAACCTATGACTCTACCTCATTATTTTTATATATATATATATATATATATATATATATATATATATATATATATATATATATATATAAAACGTGAACTTTAGATTTTACTCATCAGAAATGAGAAATATTATTGTTAATATTGTTAGTTTTATTCAAGTCAGGCTTTTTTCGACCCACTTCGTTGAAATTTTTGGAAAAGCATTTATTACAGTAGAATTCAACATCCAATATAATACACCAGTTTTAATTTTAAGAGCAACTGCCATCCCCATATTCATTATTATAAGGAATGTATCCTATTTAGAAAAGATTACGATATTTCTCAAGACTCCAGTCGCAATAATTCCTTTAATAACTCCCGTATCAGGTAAGGTTTATACGGATGCTATTTTTCATTTTTTAAACTTTTAGAGATCAACTTTGTCCCTATTAGCTGATGAAAGAGTTGTGAGAGCGAACTTTTTAATAACATTAAATGAGATCTAGAGCATGTGGTCAGTCGCTTCTAGGTGAATCTCTTTCAGTTCCGTGCTTCGCAAATTTATGGAATATCTCTTACGCCTGACTAAGAAATGTGATGCCCAGGACATTTTTCATCAAGTAATACAGCTTCACTTCTTACTTTAGTCTCATATTGTAGCAGTAGACGATTTACAATAAGGTGGCTCATCTGACGAGCCCATGATTATTACACGAGATTCAGATGATATTCGTTTGCATCAAAAAAATTATTTGAATAAACTTCTAGATGAAAGAAATAATCAAATAATTATTATACACTATGACGAAAAAGTATCCGGAAATTTGAAATAAAAAGCATAAATCTTAATCTTCTTCAATATTCATTGAATCTCTTTCAAAATATGCTTCATTTGTAGCGATACACATGTGCCACCATTTTTTCTAATCATCGAAACATTTTTTTATAAGCACTTTTAGGGATGGCCTTCAGCTCTTCCTTCGAATTTTCTTTTATATTGTCTATGGAATCCAATCTGGTTCCTCTGAGCGGCAACTTTAGTCTGAAGAAAAGAAAAAAGTCACACGAAAGTCAGGTGAATACGGCGGCTACTCGATGATATTTATCGAGTGTTTGGTGTTAAAGTCGTTAATAACCGTGGCTCAATGAGATGGAGCGTTATCGTCATACAACACCCACGAATTGTTTTGCCACAATCCCATGCCGTTTACGGAGAATATTTTCACGCAAACGTCTCAAAACGCTTAATAGAAGTCCTTATTGATCGTTTGATCTTGCAGAACGAATTCATGATGAACCACACCTAAAATATCAAATAAAACAATCTGTATCGTCTTGATTTTTGAACGACTTTGGCAAGGGTTTTCTATATTGGCTCAATTTTTCCTACCCATTCCAATGATTGTTGGCTCGTTAGTGTGTCGTATTCATAAACCCATGTCACGTCACCAGTTATGATCCGTCCCATGAACGTGAATTCAGAATTCGCAAGATCCAGCATATCTGCTGCTAAATCCTTTTGATACTGTTTTTGAAGAAAATACAGCTCTATCGGAACGATAAGAGCGGCGACGAGTCGTATTCATAATTGGTTCACCAAAATCAAACGAGCGGTTTCAAGAGAGGTGTTGAGATCACGAGCTATCTCAATAACACTGGCATGGCGATTTTCGAGCACCATTTCCTTGAGTTTTGGACGTTATCATCGGTTGAAGAGGTCGAAGGTCGGTGGGAACGAGACAAATCATCTACGATCTCCCGACCGTCTTTAAAGGCTCTGTACTCCTCGTACTCTTGGGTTTGCAATGAAACAGAGTCTCCTTAAGCCTTTTCAGCATTCGCAATGATTCAGCACACGGAATTTTGTTCGTAACACAAGATTTGAGGCAAACTCTGTGTTCAATATTTCTTCCATTGTAAAATTCGTAGAGTACAACTGAGGTCGACTGGTTTCGACGACAGCTGTCGTTAACAAACCAGTTGACAGATCACGATCACGTTTGGCATAGTAATCGAGGACAGTCGTACCTACATACAGCTTAAAATGCTTAAAATACTCAACGCGGGCAATTTAAATGAGAATTTACGAACACTTTCTTGTCACAGTGTATGATATGGCCCGTGTCGGTTACAATATACAATATAGAACATGACGGCTACGCTGTATATTTTGAGATACAAGAAATACTCACAAGAAGAAGAAAAACACTATATATATATATATATATATATATATATATATATATATATATATATATATATATATATATATATATATATAGAAATTCTTTGTTGGTAAGTAGAGCTTATGCACAAAGGTTTCCTGATAAGAGGCATCCTGATGCAAAATGTTTTGAAAAACTTCTAGTTGGATTTATCGAACGGGTAATATCGTTTACAAAAAACAAGTGACAAAGTAGCGGAAAATCCAAATATGTTCAGCAGAGTTTTTTTCGCGGACGAGGTAATTTTCCACAAGAATGGGCTTGTTGATAGGCACAATTTTCATTATTATGCCACGGAAAATCCACACCTCATGAGACAAATAGATCACCAGCATCGTTGTTCCTTGAATGTATGGGCTGCTATAGTAGATGGATATCTAATTGGGCCGCACTTCCTCGACGGGTACCTCAATAGTGAAATGTATATAGGTTTTCTGCAAAATAATCCACCAATGTTACTTGCCGATGTACCAGAGCATATAAGACAAGATTTGTGGTTTCAACAGGATGAAGCCCCGGCACATAACGCACATCAGGTTAGGGAGCATTTGAATCATGTATATCCAAACAAATGGATAAGACGTGGTGGTCCTGTTAGATGGCCAGCTAGGTCTTCGGACCTTACAATTGCAGATTTTTCCTTGTGGGGTTATATTAAGGGCATCGTTTACCAGATTCCTTCTACAACACAGTTGGATATGAAACAGAGAAGAGTCGACGCCTTTCAGTCAGTTAATCTGCAAATGTTGTCGAGAGTTCAACGGTCTTTCCACAGAAGGATTGAGTTGTGTCTACAAAGAAACGGGCAACATTTCAAACACTTATTGAAATAGTTCAACACCTTGCAGATCATCTCACCAAAAACCAATCTATTATGTATTTCATACACGACTACCTTAAAATATCTCCATTTCGCTGATCAAGTATAATGATATATACCAATAAACTCTTCTTCGGCAACCTCTGATTTTATTATTTCAGTTTATTTTTTTTTATTTCGAAAATGGTCGGAGATAATGATAATGTTACTTTTGCTTAAATAAGGCACAATATTTTATGCGTTGACAGGAATAATAAAATACAGGATGTCCCTTTTGAAAAAAACGCGATAAGATATTTTTAAAATTACAATATTCAATAATTTTTAGTCATTCCTGTATAAAATGGCGATAATCAATTTCAGTTCATCAATAAAGCAATCCTTGGGCAATAAGAAAACGGAAGAAAAAAAAATTCATCGTCTCTGGCCGAAGAAGCATGCGATGATGTGAGAGACCATTTTCATGAATTTTTACTGGAAAAAAAATTGTGACGAAACTACTCACCCAAAAAATTTATTACTTAAAGACATTATAGCAGGGTTTAGGTCTCTCTTGAATCTTTAACAAAAAAGTGGTCTTTCAATCTGAAAAACCTCCCAAGATTTTTAGATTGAATGTTGGGATATTGGGACACCTGTTTACTGCAATGAAATATATATATATATATATATATATATATATATATATATATATATATATATATATATATATATATATATATATATATATATATATATATAGATAACAGTCATCAAATCTTGAGATATTCTTCGAAGGTTCTTTTCCGAAAGAAATAAAGAGGTAGAGTCATAGGTTTTTCTTTAGTTTATACTGGTCAGAATCTTATTTCATATTTTATTTATTTGTAACTGGATTTTTCAGGAAAGGCCTCTGACACTACTCGTTGGTACATTGATGTTATTGGCTGATAATTCTATATTTTATGTATATTCTGGTAGATTGATATATTTATTTTCATTACATTTAACGTTATCCTGATAAATAATCATTCTAGGATACGTTTTAATTATAATCATTGCCTGGCAATGGTATTATTAACTGGGTGGTGGATTTATATTTTTTCATGAAATCGCTTTGATTGCATGAACAGATATTCCGAATTTTCGAAGTGAACACTACTGTATGTATATAGGGTGAATTTTTGGTGGGTAGGATCTTGACGTTCTATATATTCGGTGTCGATTGTTAAATGTATAATATAACAATAATTCTCGGCAAGCCGATAGACGAGGAAACCAGACTGAGCTCAATATTTCAATTAGAAAATTATGAAATAATACTTTGTGACAGAACAAAAATTGAAAATAGAGAAAAAATCACTCAGTAGGTTCAGTGTTTGTTTTTTGAATTTTGGATAGAGAAAATCTGTACAATACCACTAAATATTTAAAACAATTTATTACGGCTTACCATCTTCAAATTCGATCATTTGTACAAATAACTTTCTCAGATCGGAAAAGAAAGAAATACTGTTTTAATTTGCTTCCATTTTTTGAAGTTAAAATGTCTGTAATCGAGTTGTGTAATATTTGGATGGATAGTGATCTTATGAATTCGCTCAATGTGAGGCTATAGCTGTATACCATGTTTGTCGGAAATTCCTTTCTTGTTATTGTAATAGATATCGCTATGCATGAGTACAGAGTGTATTGAACACTGATATTAATATCTAATCTACACAACGTACGTTCCGCCGAGATTGACATGAGTTATAATTTGTTGAAAATGTCGAGTGTTTCGGCACGCGTTACTGTTCTATAACTATAACAACATGTGAATCGTGAGTTCGACAATTGAAATATAGTAATTTCAACGCTCAAGACAAAGAACGTCCTGGTAGGCCAAAATCGTTTGAAGATACAGAAGTTCAGGAGCTATTGAATGAAAGTCTTCAATGTGTTAACCCATATAGAGGTAAATTTCCCATATTATCATTATTTATATATGATTAGGGAATATACTAGATGAATAACTAGAAGATGCGCAAAGTGGTTTTAGGAAAGGAAGGTGTACAATACATATATACCATCAGACAAATAACAGAGAAGAAAATGGCAGTTCAAACGCACAAATCCCAAACAGAAAAACAAAAAAATACATATATACCATCAGACAAATAACAGAGAAGAAAATGACAGTTCAAACGCACAAATCCCAAACAAAAAAACAAGAAAATACATATATACCATCAGACAAATAACAGAGAAGAAAATGACAGTTCAAACGCACAAATCCCAAACAGAAAAACAAGAAACTACTTAAGAACAAGTAATTGGAGATCAAAAGAGTTCACAACAATAGAAGGTTTGAAGCAAGGAGGTCTACTCAGTTAACATGGACCCATTACTATTCCCAAAGGAGTTTTTGTAGACGATAAAGTATTATTTACACAGAAGGAGCAAGACAAGATTATAGGTAAACAGTAAACATAGAAGTATGGAAAGTAGCTCTAGAGATAAGAAAAATAAAAATCAACTTAACCAAATGAATGTATTAGACACATTACGAATAGCGATTATAAGACAAGGGCGAAGATAAGAACAGACCATGTTGAATTCAAGCAAGTCTGTGCAAATGAATATTTGGGAAAGAGATGGTAATTGGAATGCATAAATTAATGAGAGGATAAGGACAGCGTCAAGATTATTTCGAAGTCTGGCCCACAGGAATAAATGGGATTAGCAAGGATACAAGAATGAGCGTATACAAATATTCTGTCTGATCATGACGCATGGGAGTGAGATCTGGGTGTTAACAACTAAAACAAAGAGCAAATTGTAGCCAATGGAAATTCAATATCTCAGAAGAGTCAACGGGCAACGAAAAGAGACAAGAAATGAGAAGATGGGAGAAGAACTGAATGTGAAACAGATCAAACAATGGATTGAAAGAAGACTGTTATAACGGTTCGGACACCCTGTTAGAATTGAAAAAAATAATATGAAACAGGTGAAGAAATTATAGCAGCAAGAAGAGGAAAAAGTTGGAAGAGAGAAAGACCAAAGAAAACCTGGGATAGGTTAGTACTCGAGGCATTGGACAGAAGGAATTAGAGATGAATGGAAGCAAAAAAAAAGAGACTTGGGTCAATTTTGTACATAATTTGTTTAACGAACTGAAAATGTAAAATGATATACCTTAACATTGTAATGGTAAATAAGGTCAATAATTTTTATATATATATATATATATATATATATATATATATATATATATATATATATATATATATATATATATATACTCTACACCTCTAAGTTTGATTGTTAAACTTAATTTTTATCTATCAGATAATAAATCTAGGAAAGAAAATTTGAGACAGAAGAAATTACACGAAAAGCACCTAAAGAATTAAAAATGAGGTTCCAATAAATGTTTAGTATCTGGTGAATTGTTTGCAGAAACAGAAGGCTTGTCAATTGCGATACAAAATCAGATTGTTTTCAAAAGAAATTATAGAAAACATAGCATCAAGCAAAATGAATATTATTCTTTCCGTAGATGTTTTTCTTCTTCAGAAAGAGTTTTTCATATATTATCATCTTGGTCAATACTTGCCTGATCAGATTATTTGAGAAGACATAATGCCTTTGCTAATATTATTCATTTTCATTTAGAAATAAAGTATGACCTCATTTCTAGGTGAAAGATATATTACCAATATGAACTTGGCATTATTTGTGAAAACGGCAAATCTAAACTTTATTATGATAAAACAATTATTTGCAACAGAAGTGTGAATCACAATTGACCAGATATCATTCTTACGGATAAACAAAATCGAATAGCGTACATAATTTATATTGCCATACCCGATTCGTACAGTATACAAAATAAATACAATGAAAAAGTTTCTGAATTTATGATGCTAGCCGACGAAATTAAAAAAATGTGGAAAATGTTTATTCTACCGATTATTATTTCTATAACTGGAATTATTCCGAAGAATCTTCACGAAAATATTGAGAATTCAGGTCTGGAGAGAAAAGAGTTGCAGAAGATAATAACAGTCAACAGTAATATTCTCCGTAGGTTTCTTTTCGAAAGACATTCTGAGGTAGAGTCATAGGCCTTTCTTTTAGATTATACTGCCCAGAATCTTATTTTATATTTTATTGAATTGTATGTATGAATGTAATATAATTTGCCTGAAATTTTATAATTTGTATTCTAAGCAGTATTTCATTCGATCATTTATCACTTCCCAGAAAAGATTGATGTAATAGCATTTAGTGTTATTTGACTAAGGTTCTGACTCTGAGTTTTACGGGAGAAAGCCTCTGATAATGATATAGTTTGTGTTTACTTTGAGAGATCAATATATTCCCATAACATTTGAAGTTATCCTAATATATAATTATTCCGGGATATATTTTTGTTTTAGTCATTGCCTGGCAGTGGTAGTAATTACTGGGTAGTGGATTCATGCAAAGATACATGAAATATTTTCGATTGCATGAACCGATACGTGGAAAACTCGTCGGGAGGAGAGAACAAAGAAAATCTTTGTATGGGAGAATGTTGGGGACATTTTGAGCAATTCTTATGATCATTCAGTATACGCATAATTTTCGGCCTTTTTGTCCTTGTCTGTTCTTTCCTTGCTAAAAATGAAAGAATGTTCGACAAAGTTGTTTTTATTCAGAGTTTCCAAAAATGAGCACTTCATTCTTTTTCTTCATATACTACCACCAGGATATCTACATTTTCGAATAACAAATTCGGGAAAAGAAAAGATCATCAAAAGGGATTCTAATACGCAAAGGAGACATTCATATCTGAATGCTGATTCAACTTACGAACAAATGTATCAAATTCGCTGCATCATTATACGACGTGATGAAGGCATTTAATTGTCTGGAAAATTGAACAAGATAATAACAATACACCACCATCTTCTTATCTGTTCAACAAGGATTGGCTAGTTAACTATGACCACATAGGATAGCCAATTAGCGAAGTCTTCGTTTGATATCTCTCGGATGATTCCATTATGTCCCTTTAGACAGATAACAAGGCTTTGAGTCCGAGTCATTTGCAGAAAACTTGAATCAAGAGTAGAGCGATGTCTTCGAAAAGCAATTAAGCCAGCACAAAGATTCGCTATTTACTCAGCGAAACGGGTTGTCTTTGAATTGTGCATTTTCGATGACACGAATTGTTTCTTGGAACTTTTGATTGAGTTATATTTTATTTAATGAGGGGTAACAGATATCCGTTGGGGATTTTCCCTGCCTCATCCGCATTTTGTGAATTGATTTAGAATACGCATTCGAAGTTGAAATATCATTGACGGTTCGATCTTATCTTCAGAAATCTGAAAATTTCTCATTAAATACCAGTAGAGCATAACATCTCATTCATTAAAATTGTTTGTTTTATGGACTAGTAAAGTACAAATGTTCAATGTGAAGGAGGAACCCTTATAGAACCACTTCATTTTCTCTTTGTCGGTCAAAGCTCTTTTCTCAAGAACACGTGTGAATATGAAGTATAAATGTATGAATACACAAATAATCAATCGTCTAAGTTGAACCAATCTAAGAATACGCCTGTTTGGTGAGAACTGGTACTTTCCTTTGATATAGAAACATGAATTTTGGCAAGAAGTAATCTCTTATAGCACAGTTACTGGACATCCAAAAACTTGTGCAAAACACTATGCAGTTTTTCTCTAACAACCAATAAAACCTTAAGCTAAATGATGCAATCCACCTTGATGAACATATCCTATATTTTCATTTTCATTTGTTATTGGTTTTTTGAGCCCATGTGTACAGACTTTACGATATTTTTTGTATGGCAACACATAAATTCGACATATTTTGATTGTCAAATAAACATATTTGGTTTTGCACAAATACTTTCAACGTTGAAAAAATGTTATTAAAAAAGGAAAATATCACGAGAGATAAACACATTGATTTCGTGTACATATCTGAAATATTTAAGGATTAAATTTTCTCCATATTATGACAAATCAAGAACACCGGAAAGGAACATTTACCTAGTAGGTGGGGATTTTTCGGCTATTTTATTTCCTTGGAAAATTCTTAAAAATGCAGTATATATATATACAGTGTGTTCCAACGAAAATTTGACCCCCCCTATAACTCCGAAATGAGTAACATTAGCGAAAAACACCAAGACACGTCGATTTTTGTTTCGAGGGAGCATTTTCGAAATAATTCGAAACTTCTCAGATCAACCCCTACCCCAGCAACCCTAACTTTGAAATTCATCATAGGGAATAAGGGTCGAGTGGCACCTTACTGAAAAGGTCTGTCAATTCTCCACCTTGATTTGTCATTTTAGAATTTTAAATTAACATACAGGTGTCCCAACCAAGGGTGAAGTTGAATTCTGGAAATCCCAAATACTAAATGAAATAGATTTATTTTGGCATAATGCAAGCGCAGGTTTATGCTCGGTCTAGAAAAACGACCTACACTTGTGAATTTGGAGTTGGTGCAATCAACCCCTATTTCCAGCATCCCCAACTCAAAATCATTCGATCGATAATAGGTCAAGTGGCACCTCGTTGGAAAGGTACTGCAATTTTCTCTTCGAATTTGGTATTTTCGAAATTCAGAATCATCATACAGGGTGTCCCGAAGCAGGAACATTGAAAATCCAAATAACTTTTTGAAACTGGTTCATTTCGGTATACGAGAACATGTTTGATCCGAGAATAGGACTTTCTTGTGTGGTTATAAATTTTTGCAATCAACCCCTTCCATTCAGCATCCCCAACTTGAAAATCATACAAATAATTCAAGTGGCATATCTTCAGAAAGGTTTTTGAATTCCAGAATGATTAAAGCATTTCATTCAGTTCGGCTCTCCATACAGGATGTCGCTTTCGAAAAATTCAATATCGTCATTTGAAATTATCAACTAAAATTAATTCGAAACTGTTAAAAGTATTGGGGTACGATGTGTTGAGCATCAATTACGAAGAAATAAAGCTGATTTCTGCATTGAAAATGTTCACATTTTTTCATTTCCATCTGGCGTGCAGTCATCTGTTATTTCTCATTTTGCAATGAAATATTATTATTATTCAGATCAGTTCCTCATTATTGTTGTTGTTCGTCAGTTGAAATTAATCTGAAAACGGTTTATTCCACTGAGGAAAGGGTCGAAATTGTATCGACGTATTTTCGAAATAACAGTTGTGCCAAAGAAACGGCAAGGATATTCGATAGGAACCATCCTGAAAGAGAAAGGAGTCAGTCACCAGTACGTTAAATATTTGGTTGACAAATTCCTAGCTACGGGTTCGGTGGCAAACAAAAACATGAAGTGGCATGTCCTGTCAGAAATGAGGCAACGGAAGTGGCAGTAGTGGGTCATCTACAAATGGAGAATACTACTTCGATCAGAAAACTATCTCGTCTGACTGGTGTATCAGCTACAACTGTCCATAGAATCGTGAAACATCACAAATTTCACCCCTACAAGGTAAAATTAGTGCATGAAATAAACGAAGATGATCCAGATCGTCGTTTACAGTTTTGTGAAAATCTAAGTGAAAACCTAAACGCTAATCCAAATTTTCTGAATAACATCTGTTTTTCTAATGAAAGCACCTTTATGCTCAGTGGTGAAGTGAATCGACATAATTGTCGATATTGGGACACACAGAATCCTCATTGGTTTAGAGAGGCCCACACGCAAAGGCCTCAGAAGTTGAACGTTTGGGCAGGAATTTTTGGCAATCATCTAGTTGGGCCTTTCTTTATTGAGGGTAATCTGAATGGAAATGGCTACCTACAGTTGTTAGAGGAACACATACATCCTAGATTGACAGAAATTTTACAGAACGATCCAACTCTTTCTGAGGACGAAATGCGTTTTCAACAAGACGGTGCTCCTCCGCATTATGATGCTCGGGTGCGCCAATATTTAGACGAGAATTTCCCAGGAAGGTGGATTGGTAGAAGAGGACCTGTTGAGTGGCCAGCCAGGTCACCAGATTTAAATCCCTAGATTTTTTTTGTGGGGCCATCTAAAATCTAAAGTTTATGCCACAAGACCAGAAAACCTGGAGGAGCTGCGGATGAGGATTATCACAGAATGCCGACTTTTGACTCCTGAAGTTTTCGCTAATGTGAGAAGAGAGTTCGAAAATCGTCTGTATAACTGTATGGAGGTGGGCGGAGGTCATTTTGAACAATTGTTGTAATAATCAAGTTAGTTTTTGTTTTCAATTGAATACAAGTTCAATAAATCTCGTTTTCCTGTTTAGATGAGCATCCAATCAGTTTCTCCATCATCCCTCATCCTGATCCTCACGCCAGAAAACCTCGATTGCCAAACTGAAACCAATGCCTCAGTGATTCAGAAAATAGAAAAATCTTTCTGGAACTTTGCCACTCAACCTGTAATCACTTGTATGATTTTTGAGTTGGGGATGCTGAATGGAAGAGATTGATAGCAAAAATTCCATATTCACGCAAGAGAGTCTTATTCTCGAATCAAACGTAAACATGTTCTCGTATTATACCGAAATGAACCAGTTTCAAAAAGTTATTTGGGTTTTCAGTGTTCCTGCTCCGGGACACCCTGTATGCCGATTCTGAATTTCGAAAATACCAAATTCGAAGAGAAAATTGAAATACCTTTCCAACGAGGTGCCACTTGACATATTTTCGATCGAATGATTTTTGAGTTGGGGATGCTGGAAATAGGGGGTTGATTGCACCAACTCCAAATTCACAAGTGTAGGTCGTTTTTCTAGACCGAGCATAAACCTGCGCTTGCATTATGCCAAAATAAATCGATTTTATTTAGTATTTGGGATTTGCAGGAATTCAACTTTACCCTCGGTTGGGACACCCTGTATGTTAATTTAAAATTCTAAAATGACAAATCAGAATGGAGAATTGACAGACCTTTACAGTAAGTGCCACTCGACCCTTATTCCTATGATGAATTTAGAAATTAGGGTTGCCGGAGGTAGGGGGTTGATCTGACAAGTTTCGAATTATTTCGAAAAATGCTCCCCCTCGAAACAAAAATCGACGTGTCTTGGTGTTTTTCGCTAATGTTACTCATTTCGGAGTTATAGGGGGTCAAATTTTCGTTGGAACACACTGTATATATATATATATATATATATATATATATATATATATATATATATATATATATATATATATATATATATATATATATATATATATATATATATATATATATATATATATATAATACAATTTCTTCAGCTCAAAATAAGTCGATTTAAGCCAACTTACCTATATGAAAAGTTTCTTCATTTGGCCGCTAGAAGTCGCCAAATCCATAAATTTTTTTTTCTTATTTTTCAAATAATTCGAGAACGACTCTATCGATAGAAATCATATTTAGTATGCGCAATCGGGTGCGTTATTCACGTTTTTTAGTGATCCAATCAATGACCTTGACGTTTCACAAGTGTCCCTAAAAACTCGAACGTGTTTTTAATCAACCATAATTTTTCAACTGCGTTTGAGCAAAACTGTTTCAGACATTGAGTAGCTAGGCTGATTATCAAACATTTTTGTCAACAGAGAAATTTTGATAGGATGAGCGGTTCAATCACAAAAATCAGTTTCTTGAATTTCATGATTTCATTTCTTCAACCACCTACCAATTCGAAAATATCACATTTGTGGTCTGTGGTCAAGCAAATTGTCATTTTATTAGGCTTGACAACCAATTATTGACACAACAATGTTCCTTGAGTTCTTAACTAGGTATTTTGGTGATTTTTTTATCACTATTAGGCACGGAGATATACAGTGCACGAATTTCATCAAGGCAATGGACGTGGAAGCGCGAAAGTATATGCTGAAAGATTTCCAGATCGCATAGTGCTGAACCACCAAACGTTTCGCAATCTGGAAAGGCGCTCCGCGAGAATGGTTACTTCAAGCCCAGGCATTTGGATCGAGGACGACAACGAACAGTAAAGACGGTAGAACGCGAAGAACATGTTTGCAGTTGGTCGTTCCTAAAACAATGATTCATGATGTCTGGAAGGAACAATTATTCCATCCTTATCATATTCAGAAAGTTCAGGAATTACTTCCCAACGATCCTGAGAATCGCCTAACTTTCTGCCGATTTATCCAAGAGAAGGGAACTCAGAATCTTCACTTCAGTAGGAAAATTCTATTTACTGACGAAAGGACTCTTACTAGGTCTGGCATCACTAACCTTCACAATGAACACGTGTACAGTCGAAAATCCACATGCTTTTACACATCATCAGAATCAATTCAAAATTAACGTATGGATTTCAGTGATTGACAATTTCATTATTGGTCCGGTAGTGATTCCAGATCGATTAAATGGAGAAGCATTTGAATTTTTGCGAGTAACTTTGCCGGATTTGTTGGACGATATTCCAGTATTAATGCTTGCAGAAATGTTGCTTGTGCACGACGGTGCACCTTCTCACTTCACTTTAGCGGTTCGCGAGTTCTTACATGCACAGTATCCGAGCTGATGCTCCTGTAAGTTGGCCAGCCCAATCTCCCGATTTGACACCGTGCGACTTCTTTCTTTGGGGTGGTTTAAAGTTTACTCTTCTCCAATTGGCACCCGAGAAGAGTATGAGAATTTTAAATGCGGCCAACTCCTTCAAAAATGTCCGTGAAGTAATGCCAAGGATCCAATTTAATTTTTTAAAGAGGATCAACTCCTGTATTCAGCAAAATGGTGGAATTTTTGAACATTTACTATAGTTGAATGAAATTTTGGGTGTAAACTAATTAATCGTTCTGAAGTGATTTGTTTTTTTTTTATTTAGTTTCCAACTGATCAACCTGTTTTCATATCAATAATAAAAACAAGTAATGTGTTTTTTTGGAATTTCACTTAATAAATATGATTCGTAACGCGTTTCACTACACCGTAGCTTCTTCAGACGAATGTGTGGAAACTTATGATATGAACCATTCGTCTGAAGAAGCTACGATGTAGTGAAACGCGTTACGAATCATAATTATTAAGTAAAATTCCAAAAAAAACACATTACTCGTTTTTATTATTGATAATGGAAATTTACCAAGTAAAGCCTCCCAAATTCAAATGTCTGTTTTCATATTTTAAAATAGCCATTGTGAAAAAGTTATTAAATTTTTCTTTGAATTTTTCGATTTTTGTACTACTGAAAATTGAAATTCCTATTTGCTCGATTCGATTCAGCAACCTAGAAAACATCATTTTGTCAACAAGATGTCTGTTCATATTTTATAATTGTAAATGATTAAATTTTTCTGAATTTTTCCATTTTTGTACTATGAAAACAAATCCTATTTGCTCGATTCGATTCAGCAACCTAGAAAACATCATTTTGTCAACAAGATGTTGTTAAGTATAATTAAATGACAATCTTAGAAACAAATTATTTTGACTTGCTAGTTGGTTGAAGAAATGAAATATATATATATATATATATATATATATATATATATATATATATATATATATATATATATATATATATATATATATATATATATATATATATATATATATATATATATATATATATATATATATATATATATATATATATATATATATATATATATATATATATATATATATATATATATATATATATATATATATATATATATATATATATATATATATATATATATATATATATATATATATATATATATATATATATATATATATATATATATATATATATATATATATATATATATATATATATATATATATATATATATATATATATATATATATATATATATATATATATATATATATATATATATATATATATATATATATATATATATATATATATATATATATATATATCATATGATATATAAACAAATATTTTCCGCGATAAACTGAGGAGTCTACATATGTAAACTTGAGGCAAGAAGTATTATTCAAAAATCCGTAGATAAATGAATAATCCTTCCTGACAAAAGCTAGTTCTCAAATCTGCCCGCCATGCACGCAGCTCCCAAGAGCCACAATAGTGCAACTAACCCTGCCGAGAAAAGAAGCCGCAAACTGCAGTTTCATCCTCATTAGGAGCTCATCAGTGTCGCATATCGCTTTTCAGCATCCTGACCAGCTACATCGGGGTAACCGAACAATGTAATTATTCGTATCGTTCTCGAAGTCCGGTAGCGGGTTCGTTATGAAAAATAATGTTATAAACGATCAACATATGATGCGAATCCAGATTAGCGAAGAACATCTGTTAAAGAAAAGATTATAAGAAAGAAAAAAAAGCAAAAAACATCACAAACTTCTTAACATGAATGAATATATACTGAAATTGCTGCATTGAACACTTTTTTTTAATCTCAAATCTTGGGAGGAGACGATGCCTGTCATGCTCAATCGCTTCTTGAAGAGCGCCACAGTGTTAGATATCGTTCGATGCAAGCGAGTTCCACAGCACACTAGCCTTGCGAACAAAAAATTTTTATAGGGAAAGGTACCTGTGTTATTTTGACCGCCCGCAGATGGGAGTTTTCCGCAGGCCTAGTTTTCTTAGTAATTGGATTCTTTTCTGGACCAAACCTTTCAGTTCTTCAGAGCATTTATCATGGAATTATCTGTAAAAAGGAGGAGAATCAGCAATCTGCCGCTTTCGAGCGAGAGATTGGAGATCACGCGTGATCTCTGCGGGGTCAGTGAGGCACAGCTGTCTTCTGGACACTATCCAATTGATGTAATGAATGTGTGGGTGCAGAGCAATGTATTCCGTAACTGTGCCTTGTATAAATGCATCAGCTGTAAACAAGAGAGCCTTAATTTCTATGGCGTCCTTTTTTCATATTCTGGAGTATCTGTATATATGGCGGAATAAGATATTCTAAAATCCTTATTATCCCTTCTTTCGGATCAATATAATTTTCAATATAATGCCTTATATCACTCACATATGGAACAATAGGCACCGACTGCTTTAACAAAATGGTGTTCATGGAACTGTATGATGTTTTGGGAGAAGATATGATGTTGTTTCATTTTGATATTCTTTAGAAACGGAATCACTCTTTTACGAAGAAGCTGGTGATATCGTTTCATGTCGAATGTGAACATCAGTTGCCATTTGACATATTGGCGTGAAAGGAATATTCAACATTGTTTTTTTTTGGGTTTCTATGATTTCATTCAGTTCGTGCCAATCTTGAATTGGTTGGACAGTAACTTCATTCGCTACAAAATTAGAATCACTAAATATGAGTCTATTGGCTATTCTGTGATTCGTATGGGGTGGAAACCCTTCTCTCGGTAGAGTCTGATGACACTCACATAAATATGTGATTCAGGATAGTCTACAGTGAGGATTAACTTTTAGTAGTTCAGATGTCATCCATCCTTCCTTTTTTTCCACCGTAATGATTGAACGGGATATTCGTTCCCAAAACACTGGTAAACGAAAAGTGGTGGCACTGTACCCAATGCTGTATTTATGGATACCAGGGACTCTACTAAGTTTCTCTAGATTCCACATTTCTTAAATTTTATTCTCGACCCATGTTCTCGGAATTTTTCAGTTTTCCAGACTATTAGCGTAGTCGAAGGCTCGTGTTCTTATTTGCTTATAATTCAAGCCATAATTTAAACCCGAACATCTCTTCGTATAAGCAAGAAGTTAATGCCCATAGATTTTAGTGACTATTTGTTGGGATGTGTATTCACTGGACATGGTTATTTTAATTCTCACTCTCAATTTCAGAGTTATTCAACTGTGGCAAAAGGGCCTCTATAGATTTTTGTCCTCTATTCGAGATTGTAGTGTCTTCCTTGGTTTGGCTAAAATCACGTCACAACGATTTGAGTTGAAACACCTGATTCCAGTCAACCCTCTATATGTGTCACGCCACTGGTTAACAATTCTGATGCGCATAATCCGCATATGATAAGTGAATGTGCTACGAGCATTCTTCAGTTTAGGCATTCCTTTTCTTTGCAGACCTTCAAGCGAATGAGTTGAACAAGATAGTTCTTATTGCCTGTATTAACATATAAAGAAGTATTTGTGACACTATGTATCAAATTATCATAGTTTATGTAATTGATTAAATATCTAAGTAGAACTTTATTGACTTTTCTTCCAAGAATTCAGTGACGAATATTGAATAAGAGTCTCATTGCTCATTTTTCTCTGGGCTTAACCAGAGTATTAAAATAATTTTGCTACAAGTTTTTGTTGAAACACCTTTGATAGCTTATTTCATCAGCACATAATCGCAATGATTCGTTTTTAAATATAATTCTCGGACATCTGTTGTAATTAGAGTAACTTCATAAAATTAATCTGGACTTGACATTATAGCCGAATATCTACCATGTTCATTTCGAAGTAATTTGAGTCATACTAGTTATATTTCTCGAATGTTTTTTGTTGATATATTACCAGGATATAGTTTTCTGATTACTGTAATAATTGTTTATTGTATGAATGCCATAGAATAAAAAATATGGTGATCACATAGATAATATCTCATAAATAGCAAATATCTTAACTTCAATACACGGTTATGCAATTCTCACTAGAAAAACGCAAACTTTCACAAGCAAGCCTCGAGCGCGATTGACGAAAGTTGCGAAAAAATATTTATGATAGTCTACGTGGAATATTGCGCCAAATTCGAACGTGGTCGTGATATAATGGGGTAGCTGAATGTTCCCTATGGCCCAATGATCCCCATTTCTATCTAATTGTTCTGTTTTCGTTTCAATTCTCTGCTAATAAAACCGTAATCATGTTTTCCTTCTTGATAAAATCAGATCTTTTAACACAAATCACATCATAGCGAAATTTCACAATTGACAAGTTTCATCAAATGTGATGAAAAAGTGAGAAAATGAAGAATGAAATCGACCTGCTCGAGAATTTTTCATATAACTTTGGAAATACTAAGTACTACGATAAGTACATAATTTTTTTCACAGTGTATATCTCCGAGATGTATTAACAGTTTGGATAATATTACCCCCAAATGAACTTCCTCGCAGAGATTGTAGTGGAATCAGGTTAAGCCTTATTGTCACATAGCTTAATAGGGAATGTAAATAAGCTGGTCCATTGAAATATTGATCGGTACTCAATATAGATTATACAGTAATTAACAATTGATAGAGATGACACGTTAATTCTGGGAGAATTTGTATTATATAATCTCTAGAAAAAACTCAACTACCTATACAGGGTGCTTGAAAATGAGTTGATGTTTTTAAGAGATGATTATTTTGGGAATTTTCGGCGAGAAAACTTATGAATTTATGTCCACGGCCTATTATTTTCTGAGATACAAGTGGTTGAAATTAGGAATAAAAAAGGTTTGGATACCTTTCTTACTTTTTCGCAGATTTCCTGAAATTCAAAACGCAATTTGATGTTTTCAACTGTTATAAAATTGACATTCATATTTTTATGGCAATTCTTTCTCAAGGGCATTAATTTCAAATAAAAAATTAAGATAAGATTATTATTGAAAATGCGAAATAAAAAAATTCGAACAATTACGAAAACAGTAATGAATACCCACATTTCTGATCATATTTATCAATCATGAATGAATTGTTGAGAAAATTCTATCCCACCAAAAACATTCTGTGAAAAACTAGTCAAGTCTTGATGGGCTGCTTGCTTATCTCTAAAAAATAATGAAATCTAGATAAAGTCGTGGCAAGTCTAAGGTTCCTTACTGCGATTTCATTATTAGAGTTGATGTTGTGTGTCTTGGCCGTTGTACATTCTTTATACATTATTGCGTAGGTACAAGTCAATTATGTTTACACGTAATGTTATATCTGTTGTAACTACCTATGCTTGTTAAGCGAATAATAGCCCATACTGCTATTTGTAATTAAACACGAGTGTCTTATTTTAGGCTATTGTTGATTGTGCAACACATGCATTCAGTATTGACAATGCTCTCTCTTTTTGGAGCGTCAAATCGGCAACCGATCTAACATAAAACAGACGTACAAACGGACTTCTATCAATGATTAGAAGTCCGTCTGTACTGGAAATATTTTTTATACTGCTTGTTTCAAGCTCGTCTATAGGTACATAAGTATTACTGAAATACGCAGTTTTATCAAGCCAATACACTAGTGTTACTTCCCAGGAAAACTCATAGAATGGCTGCGAACAAAACTAATGGCCCCGAGTAAGGGCGCCCTTTAATGGGGCAGGGGTGCTAAGAATCTCCCGAATGGCTACTATGAAAGTTGGGAAAAACTTTCGAACTAGAATTAGGAACCTGGAACATCAGGAGTACGTTCTAAGCCACAACACAATTAAAGAAATGCAAAAATTGAATATGTCAATATTGGGAATTAGCAAAATGCGATGGCCAAATTCAGGCAAGTGCACAATAGACAACAATACTGTACATTACTCAGGAGAAGATGGACCACAGCACAGAAACGGCGTAGCAATAATAGTTTTAGAAGAAGTTAATACAGCAGTACAAAACTTTGTCCGTTTTTCAGCAAGAACTATGCTTTTACAAATCCGAGCTCATCCAGTGAATATCAACTTCATTCAAATATATGCACCAACATCAAATAGCGAAGATGAAGAGGTCGAACAATTATACACAGAAATAAATCAGCTTCTAAAATTAATAAAGATAAATGAAATGGTGATCGTATTGGGAGACTTTAACGCGAAAGTGGGATCAGAGAAAGTAGACGATGTGGTAGGTACTTATGGACGGGGGAAAAGAAACGAGAGGGGGGTATAGATTCGTCTAGTTCTGTCTAGAAGAAGACATGACAGTTATAAACACTTACTTCAAACCCCCTTAAAGAGGCTCATATACTTGAAAGTCGCCTGCAGACAATCAAGACAATATTATCCGTTATCAAATTTATTACATCACTATCAATAAAAGATATAAAAACTCGATAAAATTGGCAACAACCTATCCAGGTGTCGATGTCCCTTTGGACCGCAATCTCCTTATTACAGAATTACGAATTCAGCTCAAGAAACTAGATACTAAGGCAACGGAGAGAAAATTAGATATGGATAGATTTAAAAACTTAGATCTAAAAGAAAGGGTTGCAGAACAAATGGAGCAAAAAGTGGAAAACTTACTAAACACACATGAGAGTAACGAGGGTATAAATAAAGAAGAACTATGAGACAAACTTTAAAACAACAGTAAAAGATGTCACTAGATCTGTTATACCAAAAACCAGACCACAAAAGAAAAAAAGTTGGATGATGGAAAAAATTCTTAACCTCATGAAATAAGACGTGGACATAGAAATAAAAACGAGCAAAAATATAAAGAAATACAAATAACAATAAGAAAAGAAATAAGAATAGCTAGGACTGCTTGGTATACGTAGGAATGTTTAGTAATTGAAGACTTAGAGAAGAAATATCATAATTTTCATATTAATAAAAAAGTAAAAGAAGCTGCTGGATTAAATAACAATAGAATCTCTGGGAAACTCGTAGATGATAACGGAGATCTGGTACTGGACATAGAACGGAAGCTGGAAACGTGGAAAACCTATATCGAAAAACTATCCAACGACCAAATATTAGAATCCCACGGAATAGTAAATGCATCATCTGGACCTTGTATTACAATGGACGAAATATAAAGAGCATAACGAACTGCTAAAAATGGAAAAGCAACAGGTCCAGACGAAATTCTAGTAGAAGCATTGAAGCGGTTAGAGAACAACGGAAAGAAACTATTACTCTAACTCTTCAACCTGATATACGAGACAGGAATCATTACAAAAAATTGGCTAAAATCCATGTTTATTATGATACCCAAAAAAGTCAACTCTGTGCAATGCAAAGATTACCGCTCTATAAGTTCAATGAGCCACGTTCTCAAAATTTTTCTTAAAAGAATACACCAAAGAATCCACCGAGAGATTGAAGCGCATATAGGCGATACTCAGTTTGGCTTCCGGAATGGACTGGGTACTAGAGAAGCCCTTTTCAACCTGCAGGTTTTGATACAAAGGAGTAGAGACGTTAACTGTGATATCCACTTGTGCTTCATCGATTTCGAGAAAGCATTTGATCGAGTACAACACTATAAAATGATCCAAATTTTAAAAGATACCGAAATTGATGAAAAAGACATAAGAATCATAGGAAACTTATACTGGCAGTAGAAGGCAACAATATGAGTTGAAAACCAAACTACAGAAGACATAGAAATAACAAGGGAAGTAAGGCAATGATGCGTCCTATCACCACTAATCTTTAATTTGTATTGCAGAGGCCCTAGCCGAGAGCGATGAAGGCATTACCTTCAATGGAATAAACAATTTCCGCTACGATGACACTGTCATTATGGCCAGTAATACAGAGGGTCTCCAACAGCTCATGGACAACATTATGGATTCATGCGGACCTTACAGTTTAACTTTGAATATCAACAAAACCAAGTACATGATTAAATCGAAACAGCCACAACCTAATGAGGTAATACAAATAAATAACACAGTTGGAAAAAGTTGACAGGATCACATACCTGAGAAGTACGATCAATAGCAATTGGGATCCTTCAGAAGAAATAAAGCATCAGAAAATATGGAATCACTTTGAATATTTCAGATGCAAATATTTGGAGGATTTCTAATAATCATTTGCTATAGACCCATATACATAAGTCAGAAGTCATGAAAGTTTGAAAAACAGCGAAAAAAAATTTCAAAAACAAATTCGTTCAACAACAGAAACATTTAGGTGTGTACCAACTACGTTGTTCTTGGTGTAGTTCTTTGAATGGGAGGCAGACTGATCTCTCTTTCAACACTTCATACAAAGAGCATTTCAGATTTTTCATGCATAAAGAAACAAGATTTCACTATTGCGATACATTGCGTCGAAAATCCCCTATCCGGAAATTGAGGATGTAAAAATATTTCAACTATGTGATATACCTTTGATTGTCTCATTCAAGAACTCGAGGAAACTAATTTTTTCAAAATTGTGCGATTTTATTTCTTTGGCTGCAATTTTGTGGTATCAATCTCATCGATACACTTACACCTGGTCCTGTTCGTTATAATGAATATGTGCAATTTGTTTCGAATTGGATTACTCCATAAGTTTATTTATAATTGAATATGATCGGAAGAAGGTATCTATTGAGAATAAATATCAAAAGTACCTTGAAATCACTGACCCCACAAATTCGAATGAATTGAATACTAAGATGTTTTAGTATTCAATTCATTCTTCGTTCTTAAGTGTAATGATGAAATTGGGAAAACTCGATCCATTTGCCTTCTTTATTAAAAAGTTTCTGAGATGCACAGCTTCTTCGGTTTTTTACGACGGAATCGCTATCCTCTTTGGAACAGACGGCAATAAATGATTGAAATCCCGTTATCCAAATTACGGGCATTACTTATTAAAATTCTGCTTTTTATGATCTAACTAATGGGTAGTTTTTGAATGAACAGTAAAAATACCGTAAAAAGTCTTCTTTGATTTTTCAGAGCCGGTTCATTAAGTTTGATAACATTATTTTTGTAACAAAAACTAACCAATATCACCACTTGAATATTCTGTATAAAGCAATTTCACCCCAACGTGTTGTCTATATATCTGTTTATGTAGTCAATGCGATTCCACGAAAAATAGAATCTCACCATCTGGTAATACTAGCGCAATGATTAAGCTGACAATACTTTCATGATCTGCACAAACTATAACACTTTGAAGCTTCCTTCTGAAAAAAAAATATAGTGGGCCTGTAGTCAAGTAGCACAGAATGAATTTTTTTATTGTTTTTTGTGTTATGAAGTACCATATGATTATACAGGCAGTTAGGTTCGATAGCTTCGAAACCATGCTTTTCTAAAACTAACCGCCAAAGCCGTCGAATTTCGTTTGGAATGGAGCATTTTCACCATAAGGAGTTCATGTCAATTCTTTGAATATAAAGAATAGATCAATTACTTCGAATTGCATTGTGACTGAAAACGAATTTTTGAATTCAAATACAATTTTAGCTGAAAGTAGGCATAAATGCAAGCGTTTTCAATTTATAATCGAAATCACATACAGGTAGTCCGAAGGAAAACATTTATTTTTTATTTATTTATTTCTTAAAAATCACTCTCTAAATTTTTTGAATAGCGAAGATAGATTAAGTAGTTCTTTTCAGAAACAGCTGCTTACGCATTCGTCTGATTTCGGAGCAGCTCGTCTCGGTCCGTGCGAACTTCGTACAGTCGTACCATATACATACACGTTAAGCGAACGTTCAGCCGAGCTACATGGTAGACGGAGTGGGGATTTATTTTCGTTACGGAATTACTTGATTGGGTCGCCGCGCTCAAAGCTCGCGATAAAAGCTACGCAATAGCTTAATAAAAAATAAATTAATAATTATAATTGCATAAGTTGATAAAAAATTATATCTAATAGCTTTACCTCGAGTGTCACACTTTTTTTTTCGATCCATTGATCTACAAGGTCTCAGGGTGAATGAGAAAGACTCAACCCCTATTTGAAAGGTTTTTATATTCGTGACAAACACCAAAGGTAAAGATTAACTAATTTTGATTTGAAAATGAGTATCATTCTAGAAGGCATGCTCATCTAAAATGTTATCCTAAGAAGGCGGTGCTTACCCATTGGACAGATATTCATACCTTCTCAGCAAGCTCTTCATTGAGGTATGTTCTTTATTTCCGACCATATTAGATATATTCCACTGCATATACCGGATATATAAGGTATTGATGTAAATAATCACTAGTTTTGAGTCATATTTCAGTGTGTTCATGAGCATTGCTGATGAGTAAGTTTCCTGATTTTTTTTGCTGAAAAATTTAGTACACTGGTGTGCGACAAATGTCTTCATTTTTCCGTAATAAATACGAAAGAATATTAATTTCCGTACTTTATCACTCTTCATACTATTTTCTGAAATATAGGATTGAAATGAATGTGTATCTAGCATTCATAACACAATTTTCTGTCTCTGAAAAGTATATAATTGAAAAGTGCAATTAGCATGGCATAGCAAGGCTTATTGTACTACTTCCTGAATGTTTTTTTTTTGGAATTCCATATATCAGGTCACTCTTAAGCTCTTTCAAGGTTTTTTCTCCCTTGAAATTAGATGAACACCAATTCTGTGTAGATGTTTTTTTAGGTTCTCATGTCCAATGTTTAAGCTTGTTACGGTGCTGAGTTTTCTCTGTTCATTCGTAGTACGTCCAAAGTGAACTCCTTGCTAGGTTTTTCCAGTAGAAATTTGGTTTGTCCATGCCCCGCGGTAAGGACCTACCAGTCAATGTGTAGCTCTACTATCAAGGTGTTGATCGTGTCCTGCGCCTTAGAGTTAATAATAACGAGAGCTAATTTCGGCCAAATGAATATCGCCTCAGAGGCTTCCCTCGTAAGAGAACCCTCTTCTTCGTTGCCTGTAATTCTACTGTACCCAGGACCAAAGTTACCAGGTTCCACATCGCCAGCTCAGTTAGGATCTCCTATCATTCCCATATGAGTTTTGACCTCACCAAAGCTTTTGTTGCCGTCTGACTGTCTGAAAAAAAAATATTATCAGCCTGTTCTTATACCGTCTTTGGAGGCTTTCGCGAACACAGGTTGTTATGGCATAAATTTTCTCCTGAAAGATGGTCTCGTGCTCCTCCAATGCAATTGTCAGCCGCTATTCTGGGTTTCGTGAGTACTCTCCAGCTCCAGCTCTTCTCTCCATTTTGGATACCAATTTATGTCTTTACAGTTGTCAGAGCTTATAGGCAATTGTTTCAGTCTATCATTGTTTTATGCTCCTTGGTCTTTGTTAGTATTTTAAATCATCGTTTCACTCCTAACACTCAGTATTGTGTTCGGTTATCAATTTCTTAATTTGAATGTATCCTGCGTGTCCAGTTTTCTTGTTTTACTCATCTCTTGCCAGAATGCCGTTTTCAAGCCTCACCACTAGGAATCAATTGATTCGGCGGTAGATATTCTGTTGATAGGATGTATTCTGTCAATAGGATACTTCATTTTTGACAGGAAAAGAATAGGAAAAATTCACTCAAATATTATGCATATACTGAATAGTCATAACAAATCCTCAATTAAACCAAATGGAATTTCTCACTATGTTTTTACTACCAACAAATTCCTCGGTTTCGAATTATCCTTCATCATCGGACAGTATGAAAACCATGTATGAAGTGACATGAAACAGATATGAATAGGTCGTTATTTGGATCTGGAGGAACCAAATATTGAGTATGGAGGTTCACAAACTATTGAAAGGGAGTATTATTTGAATGCATCGAAAATTTGGGATTTACACAGATTAATTAGTCTGATCGTTCATTATTTTGTCATTAAAAATTGATTTGAAAATCGCAATCGTTTGGGACAATGTGTTGAATTCTCAGTACATCAAAACTAGGAAAAAAGTTCTTATTTTGGATGCTGTGGTTAGTTAATATAATTTTTTACTAATGAAATTTGTAGTGTGGACAAAATATCTTATAAACTCCGGATTCATCAGAATTCTCGATAGGATTTTCAGCATTAAATAAGAGTGATGACAATTTATTTCAAGGTTGGAATGCAATTTTATGTTTCAATTTGAAGGGGTTATTCGAGACATTTTCAATTATCTGTTGAAGGGTAATTTTTGCGTATTCATTAGTACTTATAATCTGATCTATTTGGTTAATAGTTATATCTAATTGTTTTCGTTATTTTGTCAAAGCTCAAAATCAAAACCATTGGCTGATCTCTATATGAATTCCAAATTTTCGATATATTCAAATAATAACACCCTTTCAATAGTTAGTGAAATGTTTACCTAATGTATGGTTTTTCAAATAACGACCTATGTATGTATATTTCATGTCACTATATACTTGGATTTCATACTGTCCAATGATGAAGTAGTAAAAACATAGTTAAAATTTCATTTGTATTTAACCTTCAGATGATTAGTCAGATGAGAATAAAATATCTTTCATAGAAAGATTAAGAATTTTTAAAATCAATTTTTTTAACGTTAAAATATTCCTCAGTATCATAGAAATACTGTCCTCAAATTCTATTGAGAAATTCGAAATAGAAAAGAATTATAGCTGTATTTATAACGGTACAAGATTTAAGTGAAAATACTTTAATCGCGTTTTCTCGAAATCATATTTTTCGAATGCGGAGATATTTTTCTCAAAGTCTACAAAACCAATCTCAGTAAACCAAATTTGTTTTGATACTCCATTTTTCCTTGAGCAATGAATGAAAACTTCTGAACAATTTACTCATTCTCATGAAGAAATATCTAGGACAAATTTTGATGCCATTGACTCAACCTTTCTTTTTCTAATGACATTTTTCCATCAGAACTGAAAAGTAGTAAAATCATACCAGTGCATAAAAAAGGGATGGGAAAAATGTGGATAGTTACCGACCGATAGCCTTGTCTTCATCTTTCTTTAAGATATTTGAGTACAGTTTTTTAGATATACTAATGCAGTTTTTAGACATCCACAAAATATTATCCCAAAATCAGTTTGCTTCCGTTCTGAGCATTCCACCGGGGACGCTCTGTATGCTTTCATACAAAGTGTAGTGGATCATATTGAGTCAGACGAATGTCTGGCTGAGATTTTTCGACCTCAGCAAGGCTTTTGACTGTGTTGTGCACCTCATACTTTTGACCAAGGTTGAGAAATATGGAAATCGAGGTAATGTATTAGCGTGGTTGACAAGTTATCTAAATGATAAGAGGCAGTTGTTATCTAGTAAACATAGTAATGGTATTGGACAGAAGATTGTAAACTCAGAAATAATAGGCACCACTATGGGTGTCCTCAAGGATCGATATTAGCACCTGTTTCATTTATTTTCTATATTAATGACATAAGTGATTGTCTGCAAGGTGATTCGTTTCTTTATGCTGATGACACCACTGCAGAGGTGTCTGCTAAGGAGCGTGTTCCATTGGAAAGCAGAGTACAGCGAAGCTGTGATGAGCTCCATCAATGGTTTTCCAGAAACTTGTTACATATCAATCCAACTAAAACAAGCTTTGCGATATTTTGTAATTATAACAAAAGTGTTAACATAAATGTGAAACTTAATGATATACGAGTAAAAGAAATTGGTTCTGCCAAGTTGCTCGGTGTGAAACCAGATAAAAATCTCAACTGGTAAGATCATTGTACGGAGTTGTCTTCGCCGCTTAGCTTATTTTGTTACATAGTGAGGAATCTCAAAAATATATTAGTGACTGAACATCTGCTGTCTTTATGCCACGCTCATGTGTCATCAAGACTGATATATGGTGCGGTTTTGTGGGGTGCTAGTAATTGTTTTCTTATGCCAAAATAAAATGATTATGAGGTGTATGGCAGGTGTTAGTCAGAGGATATCTTGTAGGCAGTTATTTATTGAACAAAGGGGCCTCTCTCTACCATCTATTGTTATCCTGGAGCTGGCTATATTCTTTTATGAAAGTCAACAACATTTTTTCCGAATTATAATTACCACTGATATGATACACGCAATAATCTTGTGATTCCTAGATGTAAATTAAGGATAGGTAGAAGATCATCCACGTTTCTTGGCATAAAGGTTTTCAATAGACTGAGTGAGGATATTAAAAGCTCCCCACGCTTGAATGTTTTCAAGAAGAAGCTGAAGGCCTTCTTAATTGAAATGTGTTACTATAGTATATATGAATTCTTTCTTTAATTGTTTGATATGTTCTATATTTTTGGTGTTTTATATGAGATTGTGCAGTATACCTTTATACCTGTATACTCATTTATTTAAGTCTATTCAGTGTGTTTGACCTTTACCATAGTGTACCCTTTCTTTGTACACTCTACGAAAATAAAGTTATTATTATTATTATTTTATGACTTGTGCACTACTTCAGCTGTTAGCTGGATATAATTTACCTTTCCCAGATTCAGCAATCAAAGGGAATAGGCTCGATTACAATATACTTGACATAAATTTTCTCACTATCCTACATGTATTGAGAATTATAGCTTTTTGCATTTCTATATAGGTATTCTTATGTAATTCTAATGTCTTAAGGCTATCATGCAAACTTTTGGGTATTGAACCAGTCGAGGAAATGATGGCAGGAACGATATCTATTTTATCGAGGTACCACATCTACTCGATCTCAATAGCAAGGACTATGTATTTGGACTTTTCCTCTTGGAACTTGTTCAGCACGTTGTTCCTATTCGGTATGGCGACATCCACCACTATGTGCGGCCTATTATTCGTCACAATTCTGTCAGTGATCGTACTATATTCTGAAAGAGTAATTCTTCAATACTGGTGCCGGTTGATAGTTGTAATATGGCTGGAAGGCATTAAGACGCCCGTACTTGTGTACAAGTTTCTGATGGATAATGTTGCACACTTGATTATGACTGTGAAGATAGTCCGTATTGGCCAGTTGTTCGCAGCCGGAAGTAATATGCTGTATAGTCTCCGATCTTATATGGCATTTCCTCCACTTGTCTGTTTGTAACGTTCCGTCCTTAATTATAAATTTTTTGTAGTTGTTTGTACAGATCACTTGGTCTTAAATGGCCATAAGGAATCCTTCTGTTTCCGCGAATAGTTCTCCTTTCATCAACCATTTGTTGGAAACTTCTTTGTCGATGTGTGGCTGATTGCTCTCATGGTGATGTCATCCATGCAATTCGTTTGTTGACCATCGACCTTGTTTTTCAGTATCTGGTAGGAACAGTATATTCAGCAGGTCATCACCCGTAGCAAGATTCAGAGGTGTATATCCCATATAAGCCAATAACACTATGTGGAGGTCAAAAGTGCGAGCTTTTCCAGAGAAGAATTTTCTGCGATTTTTGATCTGTTCTATTTATTATTATCACTATTAGTAACGTTATAGCTAGCTATATTTTCTACAATATATAATCGACCTTGAATCTTTTAGTTCGTTTATTCGAGGCAGTTTTCAATAAAAATAGTAATTTTATATAAAATCATACGGTATATCATAGATTTCCAAGATCTTCTCGGACTCCAATGTAATTTAAAAAATTGGATCTTGCTGCTTTCATTGCTGAAAGGTTTGAATTCATTGAAGTTCACGTGGAAAGTTTAGCCTCTTGAAATATAAATCGACGTAGTAGGATGGTTTTCATTGAAACGCTTCTCGTACCCCATGACAAAAGGGACGTTTATGTTGTTCATAAAACACTCCCTCTATTGAAGAATACCCTCAGATAAGTTAAACCTTTAGTTTGTACGAAACTAGAACATGTATGTAATGGAAACTAATGTTTCATTCTAATTTGTGAGCACAAAATGGATATAGTGACTTTCATCTCCGTCTTTGTGACGAATTTTTCGATGCAAAAATCCCTAAAATACTTACATCAAGAGTAATTTGAGAGGAACTTTATAGTAATTACGGTAAATAGGAACGCCTGGCGATATAGAAGTTCCGAAACGAGGTGGAAAAGCATTCATTCAAGTGAAAAGCATGCCGAAAGTAGCTCTAGAATACAAAGCCTGGCTTTTCAAAGAAATATGAAGTGTCATAAAATTATAGAATTTTATTCCTTTTCAAGCTCATACTTCCATCACAGCTTTTTGATATAATGACCGCAGGGTTGGATAAGTGAATTTCAGATGGAAAATTTCAGAATCGGAAAGATTTGGGGTACAATTTTTCGATCTGGAAGAGAAATTTAAATCAAGACTATTGCATGAGATGTTTTCTGAAATTCTTTTCACCCAAATAGAAGTTTGTTTCATTTTTAATAGAAAATAAATTCGGTTGTACGAAAAAATAGAATTAGACATAAGTTTATAAATTTCTAAATTGGTATTTCAATCAGATTCGTGTAACAAGTACTGAGAAAAATTGATGATATTGATGGTTTGTTCTTTTCATGGTAATCCATTATAATTATAAAACGAAATGAGACAATTTCTGCAAATTTTCACAATTCGTTCTCAAAATTGCAATTCTACTTTGAACTAACGTATGAGTATTACTATTTATTTATTTATTTATTTTTGAAT
The DNA here is from genome assembly GCA_013387265.2 of Cryptolaemus montrouzieri. NCBI lineage: Eukaryota > Metazoa > Arthropoda > Insecta > Coleoptera > Coccinellidae > Cryptolaemus > Cryptolaemus montrouzieri. The sequence continues at coordinate 39,170,823 of JABFTP020000103.1, forward strand.
AGGAACCCAACAGGATATCCCCAATACAGGGGTTCACTTAACATAAAAAACTATTGTTATTCTTATTGTAGAATAGTCAAAAAATAAGCAATAATTTTGAAAACTTGTAGAATAAGATACAAAATTGACCTTTCAAAAAAAATTTACCAACGAAACAATTAATTATAGTGAGATGACAAATATATTATGAGCTTACTCCTAAACATTCTCAAGGTGATATTGAAGATGTCAATACCATCTAAGTGCCAATTGCAGAAACGCATCAATCTCAGAAAAACAGAATTATAATATAAAGATGTTCGATGCTTTGTAATATAAAAGAGAGCCCTTCGACGGTTTTGATACTATGGCACATTGAAAGTCAAAAGACTGATCAAAAAGCAGTCATAATTATTTTGCAGAATTCGGTAAAGAAACATTCCCTTCGATGCTCCAGACTCAAAAGATTACACCTACGCAAGCTGACATCATAATCATTATTGAAATGAGCTCGATTGAACCTATAATTCATATTTTTTACAATTTTTTCTGTACCCTTTCAACTTTGTCAACGTACACATGATGATGGGGGGACCAAATAGGGGTGGCGTATTCCAAATTACTTCTTACAAGAGATAGATACAAAATTTTCGGTGTTTTGATATCCTTGAAATTTTGGTAATTGTGGTAAGATGAAACCGACCATCTTGAAAGATTTTGAGACAATATATTCAATATGGCAACTAAAAGAAAGCTTTATCTAGAATAATGCCAAGATCGCTGACCTGTTCCACTCTTTTAATATTGACCCCACCCAAAGTAAACGAGGTATTTATAACGTGGACATTCTTAGTGAATCTTATATGTTGACATTTATCTACATTGAGTTGACAGTATCTGGAAAAACAAAAATCAAACAAACGATTCAAATCGCTCTGAAAAAACTGTTCATCTTCAGGGTTCTTCAACTTTCTGTAGATTTTAAGATCATCTGTGTACAACTCATAATAACTTTTTAAAAATGATTCAGAAATGACGTCTATGTAAGTTGCGAATAGAAGTAGCCCGAGGTAAGACCCTTGAGGTACGCCGGAAGTTACGCTGAAAACACTTGAAGATGCTCCATTAGCCACTATGTACTAAGATCTATTCAGCAAATATGATTTTATCCACCTGATCAAAGGGCCTACTATACCAAAATCCTGCAGAATAGCAATCAACGTTCTATGGTGAACCTTGTCAAAGGCCTTGACCACATCACGTGTTAAGTTTGTGATAATTGATCGTCCTTCGATAAAACCACGCTGATGTGTTATTAGTCTTGAGCAACATAAATGAAAAAAATACCGGTCTATAATTAGAAATAAAGTTCTTCTTTCCACTTTTGAAAATTGGAACTATCTCAGCAAATTTTACCCGGAAATACGCCCTGCTGCAAAGATTTATTGTATATTATCAGAAGAGGATCTACCAACGCAGATCCACATGATTTTATAAAAATTGGAGGCATCGAATCTGGACCTGAACCTTTCGTGTTGTTCATGGATGTTATTTTATTTAGAACAGTTGATGCCTCTACAAGACCTGATGAAATAGAGTCGAATAATTTTAATTTTCCTTCGTATATGACAGGTTTTTTTTAGATCCTCGAAAACACTTGAAAAATATTCACCGAATGCATTCAATATTGAAGTATAATCCTGAAAAGCATTATTTTCGAATTTCATGGCAGATGGTATTTTTCATTCTTTCTGTGCTCCGCTACATAAGACCAGAACGATTTCAGATCATTCTCAATGTTTTTCTCTATCGATGTTTTTGCACTACTTTCGAAGTTTCACGAAATTCTCATAATCAAATCGATTTTTGTATTTCTTTAATTTATTATGAAACCGAGGTTTGTCTTGAATTAGCCGTATAGTAGCTTCAGAGAACCAAGAAGGAAATTTATTTGAAGTGGCACTTTTTAGGGGTACATGTTTATCAATAATCTAATTGAAAATTGAGTAGAAACTATCAACACACACATTAACATTCTCACTGAATATGCTATCTTAGATGTTCAGTACTTGAATGTCTAGTTGGGTATTGCGGTTAGTGTAATGTAGATTTTTACAGAGTTCATTAGTTGCACAACTTCCAAACAGATAGATTTTCTTCTTTTCCGAAATTTCAAGAGAAATATAGTTATTAAAACTGCATGTACAATTCATCAGGTCTCATACAGTGCCTCTCAACGACATGTAGTGAGCCCTTTCTTCTTTCATGAAGGAAGCAGAAATATATATATATATATATATATATATATATATATATATATATATATATATATATATATATATATATATATATATATATATATATATATATATCATATAGGGTTTTACCCTGACGAGTTGCCCATATATCTGTTCATGCAATCAAACTGATTTCATGAAAAATATAAATCCAACCCGGTAATTAATACCATTGCCAGCAATGATTATAATCAAAACATATCCTGGAATAATTATATATTAGGATAACGTTGAATGTTATGAGAATATATCAATCTACCAGAATATATACATACTATAGCATCATATATATATATATATATATATATATATATATATATATATATATATATATATATATATATATATATATATATATATGTAATTTCAAGAAAAAAGTTCATATAAACATAGTTCCGCTAAAACTTCGTTACGGAGCTATAGGGTGTTGAAATTTCTGGAAAAATGGTTTTCTTCTCCTCCTCCTGCAGTTTTTGAGATATTCATCTCAAATTTGGAATGCAAGCTATTTTTACAACCTCCACCATTCCACGTCCTAAATTTAACTAAAATCTACAACGTATTTTCTTTTCCGGAGCCATGTCTTCTTTTGCCGTTTCAAACTTTTTTGCAGTACGCCACTGATCAGTGTGCAATCAATTATTATCATCTTCGTTCACTTTAGAAACTTTTCTGACAATTGTAATTTTTTCGTATTTCCAACTGTTCTCGAGCAAAAAATTATTAAACGATTGTATGCATTCGCTGAATTGAAAGTACTTCTGATTAAAAAAATTACTAGTAGGCTTTGAGTTTTTTCATTTATTTATTTATTTTGACAGTTGCTGAAGTTGAACCAGTATCTGCTCGAATTGGTCATTGAATTAACGATTAGTTTTAAGACTTTTGAAGTTATTGCTGTAAGAAAAAATGACTAATTTTACTACCGCAGAATTGGTGATATCGATTACATGTACGGTCTGGCTGACGGAAACACAAAGGAACCTAGGCGATTATATCAGGTGCGCTCTCCAAATCGAGTAACACCAGACAGGCGAACATTTTCAAATATCCACAGAAGATTGAGGGAAATTGGTACTTTTACTGCAAATAATCATTTAAAAGGTGCAACTCAAACTATGAGAACTCCAGATATTGAGGAAGTAGTTCTGAATTGAATTGATTTGAACCTCATGTGAGTCCAAGAAAAATTGAGAATCAGTTGAGTACTTCACATGTTCTAGTTTGGAGGATTCTCCACGACTCTTTATCGTATCCGTCCAAACTCTACTTCCTCGCGATTTTCCTTCAAGGCTGAATTTCTGCCGATGGTTCTTAAATAAAATTAGAGAAAATGCTCATTTTGATAGGGAAGTAATGTTCACAGACGCAGCTAACTTTTCGTGAACTGCTATCAGAACTTTTCACAATAATCATTATTGGGCTGAGGAAATCCCCATTTGATTGAAGAATCTCATCATCAAGAACAATTCTCACTAAATGTCTGGATCGGAATAATTGAAAATCATTTTATTGGGCCATTTTTTCTGCCTAACAAACTGAACGGTCCATCTTATCGGCAATTTCTTGAGGAGGAGTACCTTGATTGCTCGAGGATGTGCCATTTTTGGTGAGAAACATAAAGTGGTTCATGCATGACGGGGTATCAGCACATTTTAGTGGAGAAGCTAGGGAATTCTTGAATAATACATTCAACAACCGATAACTAGCTCGGGGTGGGCCAGAACCATGTCGTCCTAGGTCCCCAGACTCAGATAGTTTGAACTTTTTCCTATGGGGATATAGCAAAAGTTTATTTTATACCACTCCAGTAAACACTGTAGAAGAATTAAGAAATCGAATAATAACCTCTTCTGACACCATACGAAATATCTCAGGAATATTTCAAAGAGTGCGTGACAATATGCGAAGAAGGACAGAGGCCTGTATTCTTGAAGGCGGAGGAAACTTCCAGCAATTTATTCAGTTTTTAATTGTTCTTTTTTTTTATTTTGTTATTGAATAAGTATAGGTTGAGTCTCAGAAGACGAGCTATCAAAATAAAAGCAAATTTCGGGCATACTTATCGAGTATTTCTATTATTTTTATTTTTTTATTTAGCGAATAACATACAATTGAAATAATTCAAATTCAATAATTTATTTCACCCGAAAACGGTTGGAGATACGAAAAAATTACATGTGTCATAAAAGTTTCTAAATTGAACGAAGATGACGAAAATTGATTGTACGCTGATCAGTGGCATACTGCAAAAAAGTTTAGGAGGGCAAAAGGAGACATGGCCTCGGAAAAGAAAACACCTTGTGAATTTCAGTTAAAATCTAGGACGTGTAACGATGGAGGCTGTAAAAAATAGCTTGCATTCCAAACTTGGTCTGAATATCTCAAAAACTGCAGGAGTATTGAAGAAATGAACAATTTTTTCCAGAAATTTCAACACCTTGTAGTGTAACGAAGCTTTTGCGGACCTATATTTATATAAACATTTTTTCTCAAAATTGCATGTAGATTTACTCCAACTAACTGATCAATTCGAAGATTTGAGGAGTTAACACCCTCATCTGATGAGGTGTCCTGCTTAAAGAGATTTTTCCTCCCAAAATAAAACAGTATTTCGAAATCATTCGAAATCCACTGATTTCGCAATCACTGAAAATAACTCGTCTTTTGACGAGTTACAAAAGATAACATCATATCTTGTATATATATATATATATATATATATATATATATATATATATATATATATATATATATATATATATATATATATGATGAGACAATTCACGAGTAGTCTACATATGAAAACTTTAGACAACAATAATTATTGTTCGTAGATCGTAGATCAATGAATAATCTATCCTGACAGGAGCTAGTTCCCAAATCTGCCCGCCACGCACGCAGCCCCCAAGAGCAACAATAGTGCAACTAAGCATAATGCCGAGAAACGAAGCGATAGATTGCAGTTTTGTCCTTATAAGAAACTCATCAGTGTCACATATCGCCTCTCAAACACCCTAACCAGCCACATCGGGGTACCCTAACGATTCCAGAAAGGACGCATCTCGTACGTGCGTACGAGAGTCGGCCTCATTTGACCGGTAAACGCGCTACCGGACTTCGAGAATGCAACGAACAATAACAAACAGATGTGACGTAACGTTCTCACAAATGCCTTGTTTTTGTGTGCAATCGAAACTGAAAACATAGTCATCTAACATCAATCCGATGTGAAGATACGAAAATTAATATACTTACTAATTGGCCAAAGAAGTGGGAATCAGTGAATGGAGTGTAGAAGTAAGTATTCACAATTCAGCCCTCACAAGAACTACGACCTACGGACTTTGAGTGACCCAAAATGGATTGCTTCTATAAATAATAATGGCCATTGATAATCCTGATATGGGTAATTATGTTATGTGTAGCGACAAGTCAATATTTACTACATCAATGTTAACTGGAAGTTTTGGTCTGAAGAGAATTTATGAAACCTTAAGTGGATTCAAGCTAACTACAATTTTCAGATGATCATTCCAAGTAATTAGAAGAAATATATAACTGATGAAAACAAAACCATGAGCAAGTATATTGTCATAACTCAGAATAAGGCAGTGTTAACTAATCTTAAAGTTCAGAACTGATGAATTTCGAGTGACATTGATTTTGCTAGCGAAATGTTGAAAAGAATGTTCAAGTTCATTTCAAATATTATCATATTTTTATAATGGACTCAGTATATAAGTTTAATTTCTTGAGTAGAATATTATCATTCTGTGAAATTTACTTCTCGTAAATTGCCAGTGAAAATCCACAAAAATCGTCGAAAGCTATTCAAATTCAAATTTTATTGAGGTCCAACAGGAACACAAGAATAAATATAGAAGTATAAAAAACGAATGGACCCAATTGACATAACTGAGCCAATGCGCCAGTAAAGAGCATTTTTATTTCAAATGTGATGCGGGAGTCATATAGAATAACTGCCACAGTGTTGTAACGACATTCGCTCCAATATAATTTTTTGTTGGGAAACACGTATACTGCTGGGCATACCTTCCTAAGGGTTCTGTCAGACTTGTTGACTTTATATTCACTGAGTACAGCTTGAACTTGGGAGTGTTATAGGATTCCGTCTTTAGACCTTCCTTTTTTAATCTTTATCATGGATCTTACTATCTGTATAATGATAATAATAATAATAATTATATGGTGAAACACAACTTCCAAACGGTGATATTATACAGTGCATGAGAGATGGCGAAACATACAAATATCTGGGATACCAACAAGCCAGATTGTTAGATCAAAAACAATCAAAGGAGAAGATTCGTTTAGAATACAGTCAGCGTCTGAAGTCTGTGCTGAAATCGATGTTGAACTCGGGAAATTTAGTCAAGGTAATTAACAATAATAAAAAACAAGTACTACGAATCGCAATTATTAAGTAAAATTCCTTAAAACACAGTACTTGTTTTTTATTATTGATAATGGAATTTTACCAAGTAAAAGCCTCCCAAATTCAAAAGGCAATTAACACCTACGCCATTCCAGTATTACTTTACTCATTTGGAATAATCAGATGGACTAAGACAGAACTGGATGATATTCAAAGGCAGACCCGAACGATGATAACAAAGTACAACAACCATCATCCAAAATCGTCTGTGATACGAACAACTTTGAAGCGGAAAGAAGGAGGACGCGGATTGATAGATGTAGTCAATTTACACACCGAACAGATAAAAAATCTCAGAGAATTCTTCTCAGCAAAAGCTCTCACTTCTGACCTACATAGAGTGGTATCGTTGACTGATAAGGGATATACACCTCTAAGTCTTGCTACCAGAGATGACCTGCTGAATCTACCATTCCTATCAGATACTGAAAAACAAGAGCAATGGTCAAGAAAGGAATTGCATGGACGACATCACCATGAGATTAATAAACCACACATCGACAAAGAAGCCTCCAACAAATGGTTGATGAAAGGAGAATTATTCGCAGAAACAGAAGGATTCCTTATGGCCATCCAAGACCAAGTGATCGCCACAAACAACTACAAAAAATTTATAATGAAGGACGGAACATTACAAACAGATAAGTGCAGAAAATGCCATATAAGATCGGAGACTATACAGCATATTACGTCCGGCTGCGAACAACTGGCCAATACAGACTATCTTCACAGGCATAATCAAGTGTGCAATATTATCCATCAGAAACTTGCACACAACTACGGACTTCTGAATACATTCCAGCCATATTACAAGTATCAACCGGCGCCCGTATTTGAAAATGACTCTATAAAATTATACTACGATAGGCCTATTATCACTGACAGAATGGTGACGAATAATAGGCCGGACATAGTGGTGTATGATAAGAGAGCCAAAACAGCAATGCTGGTGGATGTCGCCATACCGAATAATAACAACGTGCTGAATAAGTTCCAGGAGAAAAAGTCCAAATACACAGACCTTGCTATTGAGATCAAGCAGATGTGGCACCTCGAGAAAATAGATATTGTTCCTGTCATCGTATCCTCCACTGGGTTAATACCCAAAACTTTGCATGATAGCCTTAAGAAATTAGAATTGCAGAAGAATACCTATGTAGAAATGCAAAAAGCTGTAATTCTTAATACATGTAGAATAGTAAGGAAATTTATGTCAAGTATATTGTAATCGAGCCTATTCCCTTTGATTGCTGAATCTGGGAAAGGTAAATTATATCCAGCTAACAGCTGAGATAGTGCAAAATAAATTATATGGTTTATTAATGCTTCAGTACAATCACATTAAATCTTATACATGCTTATGTTAAGGTACAAAATTAAAAAGAAACCTAAAAAACAAAATCTTAATTCCATGACAACATGACATGACATAACATGTATATGAAGGATGATTGATGATGCGAATATTTCTAATCAGGGATCAGCACCACTGATCAGGAAACTTAGAATCAGTTTATTTGCTGATGATGTATCAGCGTTGATTATTTCGCTAACAATTGAGGGGCTTTAGACATGATGTGAATAACTCATACATAGATTCATGAACAGACATAAAAAACTTCATCTTCTACATTGATAAAATTGTATATATCCATTTCACAAGAGGACATAGTGATAGTGAGATGATTATGAGAAATCTCGCTATCGAATACTTCTCAATAGATTGTACTAATTTCTTGGCATCCACCTAGGCCAAGGTCTGACGTAGCATACTCATGTTGACTCTTCTTGCTAGCAATTGAGTAGTTCCTATCATGCTGAATGCCTTATCGAGAATCTCGCTTGAATATCTCTCAGAGCTTGGTCTACAGCTTTTTTTTTATCATATGCCGTCATACAATAGGAACATATAAATCGCAGAAGAACTTCAACACAAAGAAAAAACATATCATACGTATTATATTCAATTTAGATTCGCGATCCTCAGCCATGTTGGAAGAACCAGACAGGTATATGAAATTTCTTGATATTAGATAATAGGTGTCCTGAAGACAAACCTTGATAGTAAAACTCTTCGATAGGAACCGATCATATGATGTATTCAATGTTATCTTTAAAAACCAGAACATATCACCGAAGTCGAAGGTCAAGATCAACCAAACAATCTACAATTTTATCCTGCATGGATGTTTTACATGGCCTGTAACGCTTTATACGGAAATGAAACTGCTCTCTTTTGGAAACTAGATCATGAAGAGAATTTTTGGCCCAATTAAGGAGAATGGTGACTGGAGGATAAGGAAGAACCAGGAGGCAGGCACTGAATATTTTTCCTTACTCAGAGTCCTTACTTAGTCAGAGCTAAGATAATAGTATTATAATAAAAAAAATAATAAAAATAAGAGATGGATCGATGGAGACAAGAATGTTTCCTGAGAACCAAGCCTTTAGGCTCTAAAGAAAATTGTAATGAAGTAGCCAAAGATGGATGAGACTGATTAATAAGGTTTTAGGTTCCAAAACTAACAATGGTAATGATATATGGAAGCCTCTGTACACGAGTTCTACTTCCAACTGCCGCATTTTTCTCATGAAAATATTATATGGTTGTTTTCTTTGTTCGTGCAAATATTAATTATAATTCATGATTTTCTGAATATTATAATACGAATGTAGGTAACAAAGGTATAAGAATAATGTAACAGGAAAAACTAACGATTATCACCACAAAACGCCATCACATTACTTACTGATTTTGAATGGTTGGGCAGAGTATTATAAACTTTTGTTCCCATGTATCTAGAACCCCTTGCATATCCCGATTGAGATTGTTATGGTGTAAGCAATAGGCTGGTCCTCTTATTTCGTAATTGTGGTTGAAGGTATTTGGTAATAAGATGTTAGAATAACGCTTTAGATACAAGCTAATGATGAGATATGTAATTCCGTGGAATAGCCATAACATGAAGTACGTCCAGTTATTCCCACAATATTTCTGATAGCCCATTTTTGAAACTTAAATACTTTGTCACAGTATTCAGAGGCATCCCGAAATACAATTCTATAACTAAGTCTTATCTAAACTATGCCTGGTAAAATGACAACGTTATCTCTGAGGTGGTTGTACTATTTAATCGATACAGTGCAGAGCAAAGTGTTGACCAAACACTACATCGGTTGTCGATATGCTTGTGTCATTCAAGATTGATGTCTATCATAACGCCTAGGAACTTTGTAGTTTGGACTTGATGGATGGATGTACATTTTACTTTCAAAATATGAATGCGAGCTTTATACACAGAACAGGTCTCAAATGAATAATTCATAAATATAGTTTTGGAGATGTTAAGAAGTAGTTTATTAGTATCAAACCAGATGAAGAATTTGTTGAGTAGGTTCTGCACATTCTGAAACGTATTGGCAAGAGTCTGATCAGCACATAACACAATGTTATTAGCGAGTGTTATCAACCTGTCTAGATTTCCAACAACATCAGGTATATCTTATAAATAGTAAAGACTCCCAACAGGGACCCCTGAGGGACGCCAGAACCCTTGATAAGCAACAAGGATCTTTAATCTCAATTCTAAATTGCATTTTATCGGTTTAAGATTATATCAACTCATGAATTGATCCCCTGGAACCAAGGTGATGTACTTAGTCCAGCAGCATATCATGCATTGCCAGGTAGAAGGCTTCAGTTAGGTCCATAATGACTGCTACATAATTTTTGATATTATTCTTTAGTTCAGCGAAAAAAAAACATCCTTTTGTATGTATTTAATAGAACAGGAAGCTACGAAATGGTTGGATTTTTTTTGGAACAGAAAAATCAAACAAGATACCTTCAAGACTTTAGAGAAAACGCATGTTATTGAAGATCTATTCAATGGTTCGATGAGTTTAGGTTTTAAATATAATTGGTAAATATAATCTGGGTAGTTTCTATAGTGGGTGGGTTATCTTACAAATCCTGTTTTACTTTTGCATCTCTACAGCTGAGTGAACCAAATGTTTATTGCAATGGTTAACTATCATGTTTAGATTATGAACCATTTCCTCCTCGATATAGATGTCATGAATTTTACACTGGCCAATTATTCAATACGACAATCTCGATTTCTCGGTAGCACCAGTCCATACGTAGCCACAGGATTCAGCAGCTATTATATAAGTTTTTTAAGTGAAATTGGTATATGTCGGTCCTTCAAAATGAAACTAAGTTTCCCAAAAGCGGCCCATGTTAGGTGGATTCGGCGTTTTAATTCGGCAGTTAGATTTTCCTTACCGATTTTCATTATGTGGGCTATATAGTTATAATGGTCCACTGTTTCTAAGATGACATAGTCGATATCGATTCTGATGTTGCAAATACTCATAATTTTCGTTTTGTTCAAATTCATTTTGAGCCCTGTTCTTTTGGAATGGTTGTTAAGCTCGGTCAGCATTTATTTCAATTCTTCTTCGCTAGAGCTAGAACAAGTGGCTCAGGTACACTCCGTCGATATTCAGAGCACCCCGATATCTATGAGTATTGTGAAGCTTTTTGACAACTTACGGTGTTGGTTCGTAGATTTTCTTTATTTTTCATAAAATGCTGCATTTTTGGATTACAATTCATGAGGTGATATAGTTGCTTTAGCATTCTAGATGATTGAGAATTTTAGATTGCAGTGAAAGAAGATTTTTTTTGTGAGGTAGTATGATAAATATTGCATGGTACATATTCGTCTCGGAGTGGAAAAAGAATATTTAATATCTCTATTTCACACATTCGTAGGCTTTTCTCCATTTCAATGAACATTCTTACCTGTAATCTACCTTGGATGGGTTCTCATTATTTGATTTTTTCCAGAATTACTCAAGCATATGATGTTTTTCTTCTTTATATTATTCTGTTTTCAAACTCCTGTAATCATGGTTTCATTTAACTCGTGAAAATTTTTAGTTAATATGATTCCAATAATAGCCCATAATTGAAATAGATAACCAAACTCGTAAAATGAATACAATATATCATTACGAGTATTCGGTATTAAATCCAACGAAGTAAAAAGTTGATGCGGGTTTCAAGGTATCCTTGAGCGAAATTTATCTCTCCCGGATGGAGAAACCGCATAATATTTTCCGTGTACGATAACAAACCAAGTCCATTAGTTTTATCAACATCTAAGGCGATCAGTTCCCGACATCAATCTCAGCACTCAGAGAGCATTGTGAATCCTATAGAAAATCAAGAGATACATTCAATTACCCAGAAAATACAGAACAACCCGCACCGAAGTGCTGTTTAAAAATGGATGAGTGAATTTGTTAACTGGGACCATCCAAAACCATTACTCTGATAAGAAATAAGGTCAGCGAAGTGTGAATAGGGTCGGCCCTCTGTCATTTGGCCACGAAGAATTTGCAATGGATGGACTTCCGCTGCTCTAGCACCTTTCTGGAGATAAAGAATAAGTTATCTATTGGAATACATCGAAAGGGGCGTAAGTGTGCTATCAATATCGTCGAATTTATGTTCGTCATCAAAGCACTTCAACAAAATTGAGTGAACCACGTTGAATTTCGAAGGAGTTTTAGGAAGATTAGAAGTTCATGATACTTTCGACTGAATAATGTAGTGATGCATTAAGCAGTAATCTTGAACATTTCTTACTCTTACTTAATTTAAGTCATATCTGTCGAATTTTCTCGATCAACACACACTCTCAAAGAGTGTGATCTATAAGCTGTTCCTGACGAATTGTACATCTTTCTAAATAGGTAGATGCTGGATGAAGTTCGAGTGTTAAAAATTTCTAGACGCTTGTTGGTGGCACTACAGATGCTTTTTTGAAATTAAGTGAGAACCTTACATCTACCTGAAATATGAATCGTTTGTATTTATTCATTTGTTTGTGTTGATCACCCAATCTTACTGGTTCCCAAGTTCCTATACAATGATCGATATAATTCTAATCCAGCAGTCGCAATACGTTTGAACTGTTGTTGAGGATTAACATTTGACCTTTAGTTGTAGAGTTTTTAAAGTGACACAGTGTGATCAAACTGTAGATCATCTTGTGTACGGATTAAATTCTTTTGAAAGTGTTGGACACCCTAGGCTTGGAAATTCCTGTTGCATTAGCCATTTGATGGCTTCAAATTTCAGTATTGGTAAAAACTGCTTTCAAAATATTGATGATGACTTCTTTCGTTTTCTTTATATTTCCCGCTATGTAGTGCTTTGTATAAACCACCGGTTATAAATTTTGAAAATGGGATTTTGAGTCTACTTTCAAGGAATCTTTATATCACATATATCGACATATTAAAAGGATCAATAGAAATTCTTGAATTATATCATTTTCTGGAGAAGAAATGTGTGTTTTTTATATTTCTTGATCAAGATTACAGCAAATCCAAAAATTTTGTTTTGTATTATTGTGAAAAGAACTCAAACAAAGCATAACTGTTAAGAACTGACCTTCAACGATTTGTATTAGCATTTACCCCATGGTAAATTTGATTAAGGTTAGGCGATTGGGATGGTGCGACTGTTACGCTGCATTTGGAAGGGAATGAGTGTGAGTCTGGTTCTCTTCCAGCCGCTTCCGGAATGCCTCATGGTTAGAACATTTACAGATTAATCCAGCAAAACAAGGTAGGTTCTTCTGCCAATACTGTTACTACCACATATCATGGAAGCCATGGTATGGTGGCCTGCACTGGGCAGGGAAATGAAACGGAACAAAATAAGCAAGATCCAAAGGCAAGCATGTCTAGCAGTCACGAGAACCTTGATACTCACACATACGGCCTCCATGGAGTGTCTGCTGGGTGTTCTCCTCTACACATAATGGTGGAGAGACGGCTATGAGAAGGTATCATGTGGAGAAACAGAAATCCGACTTCTGGACACTCTACATTTCTCAATAAAATTGGAGAACTCCGACCTGACCTTCTGATAAGAGGAGATCAAATGAAAGCCACCTACCACTTCGACGAATCCTTTAAGGTCGTCATTCCACCAAGAAAATCTGGTCCACATCCCACGCCTTACTTATCCCACAGGGCCCCACCTGGTTTACAGATGGGTCCAAAATCGAAATGGGTGTAATCCACGGCCCCAGGGCAAACATAACGATTGCTCTAGAAAACCACGTCACCGCAGTACACGCAGAAAACAGAGTTACTGGGCTTTGGTGCCCAGCCCATCAGGGTATTGAAGGGAATGAGAAAGCAGGCTGTCTTGCCAAATAGGCAACAGCTGTTAGGCCGATGAGGCCAGAACTATTGGGCAGGCATCTCGGGACTGAAACAATGGAAAAGGCTCTTAAAAGGGCCGCAAACAAAGAAGGGGGTACATTAAACATTATAATTTTGAAAACTTCGGAAAATGTTAGAATGTAACATTCCGAATGTATATAATTCTGTGCAGCTTCAGAAAATTATTCTAATCGTTTTCCTCGCGCGATCTCATTTTTCTTTTGAGATTATCCCATAAATGTTCAATAGGATTTAGGTCTGGAGAGTAAGCTGGCCAGTCCAAAATTGCGATTCTCTCTGTTTCAAGATGATTTCGCGCGAGGTAGCTGGTATGCGGAGGAGCATTATCTTGCATAAAAGTGAAACCCCTTAAGACCCGAGTCTGGCAGTCATCTGATCTAACACCAATTCTGGTCTTCTCCGAAAAAAGAATATTTCTCAAATTCTCAATATTCCAATTTTGGTGCGATACACCAATTAAGTTTGTTAATTTTTTTTTGTCTGGTTAGCTCTGGAACTCTAAGTCTTTAATGTATCATTTCGACTGATGAACTGATGCCTGTTGCTTCCAGAAATTGCCTTTGGAGTATGTGGTGCGACGCACTAGAGTCTCTTCTTGCAATTTGGCACAAAAAGCGGTCTTATTCTTCAGAAGTGATATTTCTACGACTTCTTCTAGGCCTGTTTTGCAGAGATTGTAGCTCCACGTATCGGGCGTAGGTTTTTGAAATCATCACATGTGATACTCCCATTGTAGCCGCTATATCCATCTGTGTCACCCCTTCTTCCACAAGAGCAATTATTCGACCCATCCGCACATCGGACAATCTAACGCAAAGCATTTTCAATTATGATAGCTTTTCAAAATTTTGAAATTCACAGTGTCAAATCTCAGTGACGACTGAGTACAATAAACCGAACATGTGGTGATAATTCAATATTTCTTATCATACTATCCAGTTTTCTTTACAACAAAAAACTTCATTCTTCACGAGAAGTCAAAGATCCATGATAACAAACAATCAATAATGTGAAATACCGAGTGATTCCATATAAATTTGGTTGTGTGTAATTAAGGCCTTCAAATTTCATGGAGAACACTCGAACAGGTCGATTTTATTTTTCAATCCCTCATTTTCTGATGAAATTTGGTCTTCTTCATAAGTAGTCGAAGATCCATGATCAAAAACAATCCATGACTTTGGTTGTGTGTATATTCCAAAGATCGAAATATAATCTCAGAAGTACTGGTTCTTTCTAAGCACTCAAAAGAAGAAAGATACAATTAACAAGATGATGAAGAAGGTATAATGAAAGTTTTAGAGGTTGTTACTGCGAATCCCTCAATTTAATGTATGCAACTCAAAGCAGAGAATGCAATAACAAATTTATATATATATATATATATATATATATATATATATATATATATATATATATATATATATATATATATATATATAAAAAATCTTTCTATTGAAAAGGAAAGATCACCTCTGATTATATAAAGATTTCCAATATCGAAATCGAGCCAATGCATCAAAGAGATACATATAAATATCTTGGATTTGGTCACGAGAAGACAATTAACCATAGCAGCACTGAAGAAAATATTAGAAGTTCATATTACAAAAGACTTAGAATTATCATCAAGAGTCATTTAACTAGTAAAAACCTTTTCAGAGCTATCAACTCCTATGCAGTTCCTATTCTTACATTTTCTTTTGGAATTATTAAATGGTCTAAAACTGATCTAAATGAATTACAATGTCAAACGAGGAAAATGCTCTGTAAATATCATAAGCACCACCCAAAGTCAGCTGTTCAGAGAGTTACACTACCTAGACATCTTGGAGGTCGTGGATTAACTGATTTGAATAATCTTTATAGTAAACAGATTTTTCATCTACGTTCCCATTTTCATGATAAACAGAGAACGTCTAAATTACATGATATTATTGTTGCTTCAGATTATTATCTTACACCTCTGAACTTGGCAATGCAAAAGGTAGATTTTGATATATTTGATGATAATTCTAAAGAGAAAGTTGGATGCAGAAGGAATTACATGAAAAGCACCTAAAGAATTGAAAATGATTATATTGATGAAATCGCATCGAATAAATGGTTAGTATCTGAAGAATTGTTTGCTGAAACAGAAGGCTTGGCAATTGCGATCCAGGATCAGGTTGTTTTCACGAGGAATTATAGAAAACACATCATCAAACAAAATATAGATGATTCTTGCCGTAGATGTTTCTGTTCTTCAGAAACAGTTTTTCATATATTATCATCTTGATCAACAGATTATTTAGAAAGACATAATGCCGTCGCTAATATTATTCATTTCAATCTAGGAATTAAACATGACCTTATTCCCAAAAGAAATATTCCTAGAAATCTTCACAAAAGTATTGGGATTTTGGGTCTGAAGAAAAATTTGTTTGAACAGTTACAAAAGATAACAGTCATCAAATCTTGTAATATTCTTCGTAGGTTTCTTTCCGAAAAAATAATGAGGTACAGTCATAGGTTTCTCTTTAGTTTACACTGCTCAGAATCTCATTTCATATTTTATTTATTTGTTTATATAAATGTAATATAATTAACTGACAAATTTGCCATATTTATATTCAGAGCAGTATTCTATTCGATCGTTCACCACTTCACACAAAGAAAACTATTAATGAGTATTATTCAGTGTTACTTGATTAAGGTCCGTACACTGGATTTTTAAGGGAGAAAGCCTCTGACACTACTCGTTGGTACATTGATATCATTGTCTGATGATGCTATAGTATGTATATATTCTGGTAGATTGATATATTCTCATAACATTTAACGTTATCCTAATATATAATTATTTCAGGATATGTTTGGATTATAATCATTGCCTGGCAATGGTATTAATTACCGTGTGGTGGATTTATATTTTTCATGAAATCAGTTTGATTGCATGAACAGATATATGGGCAACTCGTCGGGGTAAAACCCACTATATATATATATATATATATATATATATATATATATATATATATATATATATATAAATGAGGAAATGTCATCTACTGCCAGAGGATCATAAGCGACGGATAGAATTCAGCCGATGGCATCAGAAAGTCGAGAGGAATTCCTGAATTCTTCCAGTTGAAATGAATTAGCCTGGTACTCTAACCAACTGAGCTGACGAGCCATTTGCCTTCAGAATTGACGAACTGAAATTGTCGCTGCCAGGCATTGGCAAGTCGAACATTGCCATTACTATTTGCCACCGTGGCCCCACAAACAGATCTCCTGAATACTTTCATGTTCAGGGTAAAATAAGGTGTAACGAATATATCCCTTTATATTTCCCTTACGGGTTATTAACTTTGTTCAACACACTACCCTTGTTATTAGCGCACGAACTTAATTTTCTTGAGTTAACCAGTTTTAATCCCACAAAGGAAATTATTAAATCATGAATATAAAGTACGTTGTGTAATTCAGGGATCGACCAAAGGAAAAATGAAGGAAGGTCTCAGATGAAAGAACTTACAAAACTTCGTTTTCTATCGGAATCGTTCGGCTTTTCTGCCCCACCAATCCTCTGCAACCATGGAGTAGCTCTTTTCTACACCTTATAAAATCTTCCAATCGTTTTTTAATATTTTAAAGATGAAAACTATGATGAAACCAGTATACCATATGAACTGGTGAAATAAGGGCAACCAATAATGAACATTACTGGTCTGATGTCAGTCCCCATCGGGTAGTGAATCTTCGACACCAAGAGCAATTCTGTTTCAATGTTTGCTGCGCAAACATGTTTTTGACGAAAATCTTCATGGGGAATTTTATTATGGTATAAGAAATGAGATCACAGTCAATGGTTTTTTGGATGAAATTCCATTGGCGCTTCCATACCAGACGAAAAAAGTCTCAGTAGTTTTAAACCAGTCTGTCAGTGATGATTAGATGAGTAGGAGAGAATTATTGAGATGGTCACGTCGTTCATTAGAATCATCCCCGTTAAATGCTTTTAGATGGGGCTATGCCAGTTATTTATTATAAATAGAAATACTTCAGAGGAGGGGTGCTCCAACGGTCGATCGGGAGTGCTTTGTGAGTAGATCTCGAGGAGAGAAATTTGTTAATAAGTAGCTGAGTAACTACAAAAATTCATTACGTAATAAAACAACACTCTGCTAACGGCAAAAGGCGGCCTTATCATAGGAACGCGCGGTACTTGTCTAAGGAAAGCCGCGTTTGTTTTCTTGCCGCTTTTCTAGCAATTTCGGGAGGCGCGTTTGAACATTCGAGACTTTCGTTCAGGCCGATATAAATGTTCTGAATTGAAACTTGAAGGCAATACTACGTCGATACAAAATTTACTATTAAATAATACAAAATGAGTGCAGCGAAGAAATCTAAAACGTATCATTTTAATAACGATTGGGAGGAAGAATTTTTCTTCTGTGTGGTAAAGGATAAGTGCATTTGTCTTATTTGTCGTGCATCAGTTGCAATACCTAAACGTGGTAATTTAGAAAGGCATCATAAAACGGTTCATAAAAACTTCGAAAAAGATTTTCCACCACATAGTGAATGAAGAAAACGAACAGTACGTGATCTGATATCTTGTTTGAAAAAAGAAGAAACCATGTTCACAAGACCAGCCAAACAATCAAAAGCTGCTACGATCGCGTCATTTAAAATATCTCATATATTTTGCGAAACACAAGAAACCATTCGAAGATGGATCGATTGTGAAGGAAGCATTTATTGAAGCGGGTGAGACTTTATTTGGAGATTCAAAAAATAAAACAGAAACCTTGTCTGCTATTAGAGAACTTCAGTTATCTCGTCTAACTGTCACAAGGCGTATTGAAGTCATGAGTCAGGACATGGCAGATAAACTAAAACATGAATTGTACATACTTTTCCTTACAGTTCGACGAATCCACCGATACGACAGACACTGCCTAGCTGTGGATTTTTATTCGGATGGTATTCAATGACATGTTGGCTAAGGAAGAATATTCGACAATCATTCCTCTGAAGGGGAAGACCCGTGGCGAAGATATATATGACATTTTCTTCAATTTTGTAGAAAACTACAAGCTAACAATATATAAATTAGTGTGCATTACAGCCGATGGAGCACCAGCCATGACTGGAAACAAAAACGGTTTTGTGGCATTGTGTCGAGCTAAGGAAGATTTTCCTTCATTTTTCTAATTCCATTGCATTATACATCAACAAGTTTTGTGTTCAAAAGTTTCAAACACGAAGGAAATTATGGTCATTGCAACAAAAATTAGGAATTCCATTCGTGCACATAGCTTGCAACGGTGGCTCTTTAAGTTGCAGTTGAAAGTCAGCTGAACACACTGATTTAGTTCTTCACGCTGACGTCAGGTGGTTGAGTCGCGGAAAATTCCTAGAAAGGTTTCGAGAATAATTGCCCGAAATGATAGCTTTTCTAGACGAAAGAGGTGATGACATTCAGATGTTGAAAAACGAAAAATGGCTAACTGATTTGGCATTTTTGACTGACATCACAATGCACCTACACAACATTAATTTGGAGCTTCAAGGTAAAGGAAAAACTATTATTGAGATGATGAGCGCGGTGAATATATTCAAAAGTAAATTGCATCTTATGATAGATCAACTCAAAAGAAAGGATCTGCAACATTTTCTGTCTTTAAAAGCGGGGATTCCTCAGTTGAATTATGATACGTATGAGGCTGAATTATCGAATATTTTGGGACAATTCGAAATGCGTTTTTATGATTACAGTAAATTGGCAAATATAGCATCATTTATTAGCTATCCTTTTTCATGTAAAACATTGAAGAATTAGCTACTGACTAACAAGTCAGCTTAATATGAACTCATGTTCTGTTGAAAATGAGTTGGTGCAAACTCATGGTCTCAAAGCTATAGTGTCTGATACAAATTTCTGTTGTTTTATATCTGAAGATAAATATCCGAATCTAAGGCAAAACGCCCTTCAACTGACGGTAATGTTTGGGTCAACTTGTGCGAGTCTGCATTTTCTGTAATGACGATAATTAAGTCAAAATATTGAAATCAAATAGCTGACTATCATATGTCACCATGCTTGCTATTAGCACTCAGTGGTTACGTACCATCTTATGAAAGGTATGCTGAGGACATGCAGTGCCACGCTTCAACATCCAAAGTCATTCCTTAGTTAAGTTTAACACCATATGTAACTCTTTTGTTTCGTAACAACCAATAAACTCGCAATTTTGAATAACTATGAGTTTTTTCATTGATATTATAAGAAGAATCTATCTAAACGTAACCCAAACCCTGACTTAGAAAATGTTTATTGTGCAGAAAGCTAATATCTATATATGCTACGGTACACCCTACCTAGGTAGGTAGGGTGTATCGTGTAAGTACGATAACCCTGCATCACATATACTTGCAGCCTCTCAGAGTCGATCGTAAGTAGTCTGAAAATATTGAAGTAGATCGCCAGCAGTTCAAGTTTGAGCACCCCTACTTCAGAGTAATTGAGATAGTTTTTATTTGTCTCTCATTACTAATTATTTATGTTATTCCTTTTCTCATGATTAATGAATAACTTTCGTTTGTCCTAATTTTAGTGGGCTTCATTGTTGTGGACATAGAATTGAAAACATTTGCTTCTTTCAATAATCCTAAAGGTTTTTGTCTGCATTCCGCAATCTTTTTTTTTCTACATTACCAGTCAGAATTTAGGATACGTCTTAGGGTGTAACCTAATAAACATTAATTTAATTTCAAAACGTCACAGGAAACTTTATGCTGCATGCCTGTCTGAGAAGATATCGCCAGGCTCTTTAGATCATTTTTCCAGAACCTCATAAGAAGAATCATTGTCATCCAAGTAGTGTTGATATGCAAATATTCTAGGTTTTTTAGTTTTTACATCCAAATTCTGAAATTTATCAAACTCTTTGTATTGTTCACAATTTAATAATGTATATGTAGTAGTCTAGTATAGCTTTAAATATTTAAGTTAGTTTTAATAAACTCATTGCTGGAAAATAAATTTGTCAAAGTTTGACTTAGATTAACAACCAATTTCGACAATATTTGTGGTTTACTTTAGAAGCATTGGCAGTTAACTTCTGCCGATGTGTATAATTTCTTACCGCCTCAAAAACTCTAGTCAAACAAGTTAAATCATAGAGCTTACAGAATTATTCATTTGAAGTGGGTTGTTAATGTATCAGTTAAACACAGCAGAACATGTCAAAATTGAAGGAATATGTGATGAGGCTACAGGTGCGTTGATAACTGAAAAAACCTGTAGAAGTTTCCTTAACAATAGTTCAAGCAGTCGCTTCTGGTTTTTCATATATTTATTGAGTTTCGAGTTACGATTTTCCTGGTTGATGTTCAATCTGTACTTCATGAAACTGTATTTCGGCTTGAGTCTATTCGTAAAGTCTTGCAAAATAAGTTTATTCATCATTTTTCTTATAAAAAAGGTTTGGGTACTGTATGCTTCATCATTAGGGAGTATGAATAAAAATGTTATTACTTATACTTCAACTTCGACATAAAGAAATATCATTGAAGTTTGACAGTTCTCGATACCCGCTCAACAGATTCGAATATAATAATTTTCTGATTTCAAATCTGAATATAAGCCATAATTCGTCTACCTATTTCAATTAGCGAAACTTTACGAATTTATCGAAATTATGAAGAAGCTTCAACTTGTCGAAACGTTAAGGATTCAGCCTCTACTTTAAAATTGATGAGAACATCTGTTACGTATTCTACCTGAGACGGCTAATAGAAAATTTAATTTAATCTCTGATTGATATCATAATTTCCTTTCGAGGATTTCGTAATTCGAAATTGAAAACTGTTATCGAAGGGTGCGTTGCACTGAACAGATTTGAATATGACGAATAATTGGCATAATGAGAGTAAGGGGAGTTACATGTCGAAGCATCACTCCACCGCGGTTACAGATATATGAAACAAATACGTGTATTGAAATGGGGCGTTACCACCGTAATAATAGGCCTGAGCGCTGAGACGTATCATGACGTCACACATCTCTAATAGTCATAACAAGCATACGAATAATAAAAAACAAGTACTGTAACGCGTTACGAATCGCAATTTTTAAGTAAAATTCCTTAAAACACAGTACTTCTTTTTTATTATTGAATTGGGATACCCTTTTACTGCAAAATAAATTGCTGAAGTAGATTCTTACTTTCTAAATACAATATCGTTCGAAAAAATGAAATCTCCAAGAGTGTACGAGCTACAGAGCACTGCGTCACTGTTGAATCACCCAGTATATATATATATATATATATATATATATATATATATATATATATATATATATATATATATATATATATATATATATATATATATATATATATATATATATATATATATATACAGTGTGTTCCAACGAAAATTTGACCCCTATAACTCCGAAATGAGTAACATTAGCGAAAAACACCAAGACACGTCGATTTTTGTTTCGAGGGGAGCATTTTCGAAATAATTCGAAACTTCTCAGATCAACCCCTACCCCAGCAACCCTAACTTTGAAATTCATCATAGGAATAAGGGTCGAGTGGCACCTTACTGAAAAGGTCTGTCAATTCTACACCTTGATTTGTCATTTTAGAATTTTAAATTAACATACAGGGTGTCCCAACCAAGGGTGAAGTTGAATTCTGAAATCCCAAATACTAAATGAAATAGATTTATTTTGGCATAATGCAAGCGCAGGTTTATGCTCGGTCTAGAAAAACGACCTACACTTGTGAATTTGGAGTTGGTGCAATCAACCCCTATTTCCAGCATCCCCAACTCAAAAATCATTCGATCGATAATAGGTCAAGTGGCACCTCGTTGGAAAGGTACTGCAATTTTCTCTTCGAATTTGGTATTTTCGAAATTCAGAATCATCATACAGGGTGTCCCGAAGCAGGAACATTGAAAATCCAAATAACTTTTTGAAACTGGTTCATTTCGGTATACGAGAACATGTTTGATCCGAGAATAGGACTTTCTTGTGTGGTTATAGAATTTTTGCAATCAACCCTTCCATTCAGCATCCCCAACTTGAAAATCATACAAATAATTCAAGTGGCATATCTTCAGAAAGGTTTTTGAATTCCAGAATGATTAAAGCATTTCATTCAGTTCGGCTCTCCATACAGGATGTCGCTTTCGAAAAATTCAATATCGTCATTTGAAATTATCAACTAAAATTAATTCGAAACTGTTAAAAGTATTGGGGTACGATGTGTTGAGCATCAATTACGAAGAAATAAAGCTGATTTCCGCATTGAAAATGTTCACATTTTTTCATTTCCATCTGGCGTGCAGTCATCTGTTATTTCTCATTTTGCAATGAAATATTATTATTATTCAGATCAGTTCCTCATTATTGTTGTTGTTCGTCAGTTGAAATTAATCTGAAAATGGTTTATTCCACTGAGGAAAGGGTCGAAATTGTATCGACGTATTTTCGAAATAACAGTTGTGCCAAAGAAACGGCAAGGATATTCGATAGGAACCATCCTGAAAGAGAAAGGGGAGTCAGTCACCAGTACGTTAAATATTTGGTTGACAAATTCCTAGCTACGGGTTCGGTGGCAAACAAAAAACATGAAGTGGCATGTCCTGTCAGAAATGAAGCAACGGAAGTGGCAGTAGTGGGTCATCTACAAATGGAGAATACTACTTCGATCAGAAAACTATCTCGTCTGACTGGTGTATCAGCTACAACTGTCCATAGAATCGTGAAACATCACAAATTTCACCCTACAAGGTAAAATTAGTGCATGAAATAAACGAAGATGATCCAGATCGTCGTTTACAGTTTTGTGAAAATCTAAGTGAAAACCTAAACGCTAATCCAAATTTTCTGAATAACATCTGTTTTTCTGATGAAAGCACCTTCATGCTCAGTGGTGAAGTGAATAGACATAATTGTCGATATTGGGACACACAGAATCCTCATTGGTTTAGAGAGGCCCACACGCAAAGGCCTCAGAAGTTGAACGTTTGGGCAGGAATTTTTGGCAATCATCTAGTTGGGCCTTTCTTTATTGAGGGTAATCTGAATGGAAATGGCTACCTACAGTTGTTAGAGGAACACATACATCCTAGATTGACAGAAATTTTACAGAACGATCCAACTCTTTCTGAGGACGAAATGCGTTTTCAACAAGACGGTGCTCCTCCGCATTATGATGCTCGGGTGCGCCAATATTTAGACGAAAATTTCCCAGGAAGGTGGATTGGTAGAAGAGGACCTGTTGAGTGGCCAGCCAGGTCACCAGATTTAAATCCCTAGATTTTTTTGTGGGGCCATCTAAAATCTAAAGTTTATGCCACAAGACCAGAAAACCTGGAGGAGCTGCGGATGAGGATTATCACAGAATGCCGACTTTTGACTCCTGAAGTTTTCGCTAATGTGAGAAGAGAGTTCGAAAATCGTCTGTATAACTGTATGGAGGTGGGCGGAGGTCATTTTGAACAATTGTTGTAATAATCAAGTTAGTTTTTGGTTTCAATTGAATACAAGTTCAATAAATCTCGTTTTCCTGTTTAGATGAGCATCCAATCAGTTTCTCCATCATCCCCTCATCCTGATCCTCACGCCAGAAAACCTCGATTGCCAAACTGAAACCAATGCCTCAGTGATTCAGAAAATAGAAAAATCTTTCTGGAACTTTGCCACTCAACCTGTAATCACTTGTATGATTTTTTGAGTTGGGGATGCTGAATGGAAGAGATTGATTTCAAAAATTCCATATTCACGCAAGAGAGTCTTATTCTCGAATCAAACATAAACATGTTCTCGTATTATACCGAAATGAACCAGTTTCAAAAAGTTATTTGGGTTTTCAGTGTTCCTGCTCCGGGACACCCTGTATGCTGATTTTGAATTTCGAAAATACCAAATTCGAAGAGAAAATTGAAATACCTTTCCAACGAGGTGCCACTTGACCTATTTTCGATCGAATGATTTTTGAGTTGGGGATGCTGGAAATAGGGGTTGATTGCACCAACTCCAAATTCACAAGTGTAGGTCGTTTTTCTAGACCGAGCATAAACCTGCGCTTGCATTATGCCAAAATAAATCGATTTCATTTAGTATTTGGGATTTGCAGGAATTCAACTTTACCCTCGGTTGGGACACCCTGTATGTTAATTTAAAATTCTAAAATGACAAATCAGAATGGAGAATTGACAGACCTTTACAGTAAGGTGCCACTCGACCCTTATTCCCTATGATGAATTTCGAAATTAGGGTTGCTGGGGTAGGGGTTGATCTGACAAGTTTCGAATTATTTCGAAAAATGCTCCCCTCGAAACAAAAATCGACGTGTCTAGGTGTTTTTCGCTAATGTTACTCATTTCGGAGTTATAGGTGGGGTCAAATTTTCGTTGGAACACACTATAGGGTAAAGATGCCTATTATGAGATACCATTTCCATTTTTGGGTATAAAAAAACTGTTACATTTAAAGCTTTCTAAGATATACTTTTAGATAGAAAATTTAATGTACTTTAAATGTATATTAGCTATTTTAGGCTAAATTATATTATTTTTGGCTATGCTGTAAAAAGTGAAAAATATCAGAAAAAATTCCAAGGCAAAGGGCGCCTATTATGAGATATTAGGGGTTCTAAATATAAGATACTATCTTATATTAGGTTCCATAAATTTTAGGGTCAACAAACAAAAAAAACAATATTAACGTCATAATCACGTTTTTATTGTAGGTAACTTATTAATTAAATATTAAGACAAATCAGTCTTAGCAGTTTGGTACATTAATTATTAAATTTTAGACTAACATCAGTCTTCAAAATTTTTACTTTACTTAAACTTAACAAAGATTTGAGCAGAACTCAGTTATCATAATAAAAATTAGCATTTTAATAAAATTTTAAAATAAAGGTTATCAAACAAAGAGAATATAATAAACAATAAAAAATTAAAATCTTTTCTAAATTATTTTTAGTCTTACCATGTCTTACACATCTAAACATAATGAACACAAAAACGATTCGATGCTACATCTCCACAATCTTCATGAGCCCATTTAAAACAACTATCACATTTGGCCCATTTTTCTCCTCTTGTATCCTGCGAAAAGTTACCGCTACAGTAGGGACATTCAGCATCATATTCATCCCCACTGCTATCTGCCAACTCAGGCATGTCATCGTCTTCGGAACTGGAACTAACTTCTTCAGCTTTTTTCTTTTTAATAGGATTTTTTTCTTTGTCTGCTGTTTTTAACTGATTGTTTCTTCTGTCCTTTCTTATTTTCTTTTTCTTGTTTTTTATTTAGGATTCTTCTAATGACTTCTTATACGGAGATGCCGTGATTATAGAAGCTGCTCCAGTTCGGGTTTTCTTAGAAGAAGAATTGTTCTTAGGTAGCCTGGGCACTGGCTTAAGTGCAAACGGGGAGACAGAAGACGATGTACTGGGTACTGGATTGTCATAAACACTAGCTGTTGAGGCTGTTTTAGAAGATGCTAATCCTTGGTACTCATCTGAAGGATTGTCATTTGTAATTCCGCTATTGGGTAAGATTTCAGTTGGCTCTGATTGGTTTTCAATCGAAGTAAGCACACAACTAGTATCTTCCAGATCTGCGTTCTCATCATTTCTCTGAACATTAAGTAAATCTTGCTCTTCATCCCCATCATTAAAGATTGAAAACTCTTCGTCTGTAAAAATATGTCGATTGCACGGAAATAACCCAGCTTTGCGAAAACCGTTAACGGAGTTGGTCATGGTAGCAGCTTTTTCATAAGCCGCACCAAACAATCTAGCCACATATTTGTTTGTTAGAGTGCGCCCCTGAATTATTACGCAGCCAAGTTTCAATTTCTTGGGAGTAGTAAGCTTTAGTGGCTTCATAAATGCTACATCCATTGGTTGCATTCTATGAGTGCAGTGTGGCGGTAAACAAACTATAATTACGTTGTTGTCTCGAGCTAAATTAATAAGATCGATGTTTCTCGTGTGTGTAGTGGCCATCTAAAACCAATAAAACTGGATCATCTTTACTTGGCTTTGTAAAGTTGATAAAATGCTGAAACCACTTTGTGAATAGGTGTGTCTGGATCCAGCCTGACGGATGACAATCGCCAATGGAACCTGCTGGTGCACCATCCATTAGGTCTTGAGCCATATTTTTCCTTGGGAAAACTATTAATGGCGGCACGTAGGTACCACAAGCGTTCATACAGGTCACTATGGTCATGAGCTTTCCTCTTTCCAGGGATGTCAACGCACCGACCTGTTTTTGCCTTTCATACTGACAACTTTGGAACGTTTATGTTGAACTACTGTTATTCCTGTCTCGTCAACGTTGTATACCCTATGTGGAGCGGATTTTATCTTATCAAGTTCAGGCTCGTACAAATCAAAAAGTTGGCGACTGCAACTGGATTAAATCCTTTTACTCTAGCAGCAGAAACTGCTTCAGGTGTCCTAATAGATAATGTAGGATGTCTCCTCAAAAATCCACGAAGCCATTTTTTACCAGCAGAAGCTTTAGTAACACTGAAGGGATGCCTCAAATTATTTTTAATTGCCAATTGAAACGCCATGTATTTAATGTCCTGCAGACGTAAGCCATAAAATCTTCTATCCATTTCTTTGCAATAGCTTTCCAGCTCGGCTTCTAAATCAATAGGCAAGGCTGGCCGTCTTCCCATACGAACCTGGACAAGATCTTCTGCGCGGACATCCTTTTTCACATAGCGCTCAAGGGTACCCTTAGGAACACCAAATTGTTTCGCTGCTCTTAAGTAACCAATTTCTTTTCTTCGTACTGCATTCACAGCCTGTATCATGGCAGCGTGGTCCCAGGTCTTTCTTTTGATGGGAGGCATCTAAAATAAAAAATATACGGTTTAACCCAACACCCATGATAATTGTTCTTTTTGTGTACCATAATATGAGATATCTCAATTTAGGAACCCTAGCATATCTCATATTAGGAAAACAACAGTTTTAGCAAATGGCTGCCTTTTTTTTGTTTCCAAAAGAAAATACAATTTAACTGCATTCATAACTTAAAATTTACCATATAAGCTACAAACAAAACATAAATTAAATGCGTTTAACGTAATAATAAAGTTGTTACGTACCTTGTAAACATTTGATGAAAATATTTGGTTTTACGATGTTGAAATAACCAACACGCACACGTTCTTACATTGCCGTTAGCCGGCGCGAACTGACAGACGTTTAGCACTGTTGATGTGTCAATCTGAGCCACACTAGCGCCAAATGACTGACGTGAGTAGTTTGACCAATATCTTCCTATCTCATATTTAGCGCCTATCTCATATTAGGCATCTATATATATATATATATATATATATATATATATATATATATATATATATATATATATATATATATAAATATATGTATATCGAGGATGAATATCATGAAGAGACAAATTTGTTCATGGTAGTAGAAACTTTCTATGAAAATCATTTGAGTTTTACCATAGTAAGCATGTAAGCTTGGATTTGAAATCTGTCCTAAATACAAAGTGAGAAAAATATCAGCATTTTAAAAGAACCAGTCCCAAGGGTGCGCAAAGGATATTTCCTCAGTTCAAATTTATAGCATTAATACTATTAATTATAATATAAAAAAAAAGAAAAATAAAGAACCAAAAGAAAGAAAAAGAAATTGAATGTTTCAATCAGGAAACAACTAAAATGCACGGTGAATAGTAAGTATTTACGCGTGTTAAAATAGAATAAATTCCAATTTAATACCAGATTTTAGTTTTATGGTTGGAATTGTGTAATTTCATGTGTAAGATTTTACTGACAAAGTGAAAGTATACGGTTATGATTCGAAAGCTTTGAACAAAAATTGAATTCAAGATCTTGAAATTACAGAAAACCAGGAATTGATTCAATCAGGATATGTCCGACACAGAAAAATTTGAGAAATTTATCAAGTAGATTGAAAATTGGACAGTTCTGCCCATCAATAACAGTAAAAATGCATATTTACTAATTAGTGTAAAACATAAGACATCCAATAAAAAATATAAATATTTTGTCTAACAGATCTTTGAGGAATCTTAATGACACGAACACATTTTCGTTTGCATAAATGATAATCCAATAAAGAAACACGATTATATCTCTTCATTAACCATCAGAAATGGAACATTAAAGCAAAATTCGGCAAAATTGATATGCCAATTAGTATAATATGAAATCCACATAGGTGTCTCTTAGTTATTATCAGAGATATGGCGATTTGGAAACTTTCAACCCCTCCGTCCCGATTCGAAGGTTAAGGATTGTTTCGAAACATTTTTCAGATGAAAGTTACCATGTCGATGGATAATATTGAAATAGGTTCATATTAGTTATAACTGGAGATATAGTGATGTGAAAACTTTTGTTTCGGAAGTTAAGAATCGAAGAAAAATAATTTGAATACTCTTTGATGATATTTGAAAATAATATGAAAACCGCAAAGATGTTATAACCGGAGCTATGGCAATTTGAAAATTTTCAACTCTTCCCGATTCAACAGATAAGGGTCGTATCAAAAATATAAAAACTGTATAAACCTATACGGTTATTACCGGAGATATGGCGCTTTCAAAAATTTCAACTCCTCGTTCCCGATTTTGTTCGTTCCTTTTCTTTCAATAGATCATATTATAGAAAGAAAGGTTTTTCATTTTGAAACTCGAAATCCGCCAGAAATTCTACTATGTGTACGGCGGCAATAGGCAGTATTTCTTACGACATCTACCAGAAAATAAATACCCTAGTCCTTCAGAAAAGGATTATGAAAAGAATATTTTCAAAAATATTAGGTTACATTTCTCTTTCGATAGAAACCTCATCAAAATTATCTTCATGCATCTACAGACCACTATCGAAAATGGCATATTTGAAACTAAATCTGTTCTAAAATTAATTTGAAAAAATTTTTAGCAGGAATCCCTTTCTCTCGACTCATAGCTTCTTCTTCAGAAGTTATCCAGGCGACAACGTTTCCAACTCGAATACCGAAAGGGAATTCTGACGAGCTTAAACAGCTTCCCTTTGTGGTATTCTTTTCGCCAACATCAGCGGCAATGAGGCGAAAATCTATATTTAGGGTGATAAAGTATGTCATCGTAACGACTGAAAACGCTGACGTAGGTCATTGAATTGGTAAAGAATCGTTGAAATTTTATCTCTGTTCATAGGTCAGAAACTATAATTAAGTGTATACTATATATATATATATATATATATATATATATATATATATATATATATATATATATATATATATATATATATATATATATATATATATATATATATATATATATATATATATATATATATATATATATGGAAAGTAGATTTTGATATATTTGATGATAATTCTAAAAGAGAAAGTTGGATGCAGAAGGAATTATAAGGAAAGCACCCTAAAGAATTAAAAAATGATTATATTGATGAAATCGCATCAAATAAATGGTTAGTTTCTGGAGAATTGTTTGCTGAAACAGAAGGCTTGGCAATTGCGATCTAGGATCAGGTTGTTTTAACGAGGAATTATAGAAAATACATCATCAAGCAAAATATAGATGATTCTTGCCGTATTGCCGTAGATGTTTTTGTTCTTCAGAAACAGTTTTTCATATATTTTCATCTTGCTCAGTTCTTGCTTCAACAGATTATTTAGAAAGACATAATGCCGTCGCTAATATTATTCATTTTAATCTAGGAATTAAACATGACCTAATTCCAAAAGAAAAAATTTTACAAATATGAACCTGAGATTATTTGTGAAAATGTCAAATATAAACTTTATTTTGATAAAACAATTCTTTGCAACAGAGCTGTAAAACACAATAGGCCAGATATCATTCTTACTGATAAACAGAATCGAATAACATATATAATTGATATTGCTATACCCGACACACATAATATACAAAATAAACACAATGAAAAATTTCTAAATATATAATGCTTGGCTTGGAGATTAAAAAATGGGGAAAATGAAAAAACATTTTATTCTACCGGTTATTATTTCTACAACAGGTGTTATTCCTAGGAATCTTCACAAAAGTATTGAGATTTAGGGTCTGAAGAAAATTTGTTCGAACAGTTACAAAAGATAGCAGTCATCAAATCTTGTAATATTCTTCGTAGGTTCCTTTCCGAAAAGAATAATGAGGTAGAGTCATACGTTTTCTCTTTAGTTTATACTGCTCAGAATCTCATTTCATATTTTATTCATTTATATATATATAAGTGTAATATAATTATCTGACAATTTTGTCATAATTATATTCAGAGCAGTATTCTATTCGATCGTTCATCACTTCACACAAAGAAAACTATTAATGAGTAACATTCAGTGTTACTTGACTAAGGTCCGTACACTGGATTTTTCCAGGGAAAAAGCCTCTGACACTACTCGTTGGTACATTGATGTCATTGTCTGATGATGCTATAGTTTGTATATATTCTGGTAGATTGATATATTCTCATATCATTTAACGTTATCCTAATATATAATTATTTATTCCAGGATATGTTTTGATTATAATCATTTCCTGGCAATGGTATCAATTACCGGGTGGTCGATTTATATTTTTCATGAAATCAAGTTGATTGCATGAACAGATATATGGGCAATTCGTCGGTGTTAAACCCCTATATATATATATATATATATATATATATATATATATATATATATATATATATATATATATATATATATATATATATATATATATATATATATATATATATATATATATATATATATATATATATATATATATATATAGTATATAGGTGAATATTTAATTTCAGAAAATTTTTCATTACGAAAGTTACATTTCTTTTATATCAAATGTTCAAATCATGAAAACAGTTTTTCCTCACTTTTGTATGTAATGTCCCTTCGTCCTGCAGCAGCAAAAGATTACCGCTTGTTTTTTGTATATCGCAATGAAAAATGTATCAAGCAGGTAGTGGGTAAAAATCAGTTTTTAAGGTACCTAAAGTAGTAGCTTATTTAATTTAAATAATATATATAGGTCTTTCATTTTAAAGTTCGTCTGCTACACTCTTGGGTGAATTTGGGAAAGACTTGATGACACGTTTAGAAGTCATCAATGATCGCTGAAGGATAAACTGTTAAATCGGTATCACATATGAAAGAAATACCTGATTAAATGTTCAGAGGGTTGGGCAGTGTTGAAATAGCAACGATTTGCGGCTAGGAACATTAACCGCAGTCGAGTCTGTGTCAGAAACAAAACATAATTTCAACAAAATTCGACTATGGTATGGAATACTTCAAGGATTACATAATTCATGCAATGCAAATTTAATAGTTATTCTGTCGATTTAATCGAAATGTATAATGAAAATTTTCTGGAATTAAATACCTACCTGTACATATGTATACCTATATAGATCCGGGAGAAAAATACTTTTTCTTATAATATACTTTTCCCATAAAAAATTATAGTTTCTCCCGTTCTTCTTCTTCAAGTGCCCTCCTCGGTCCCCCGAACGTTGGCGATTACTGTGGAGAGTACATCTCTATCTTCTGCCGTTCTAAAAAGGTCACCTGCATTTCGAATGCCGGTCCACGCTCTTATGTTACTAAGTCATGACATCTGTTTGCGACCTACACCACGTTTTCCTTTTATTTTCCCCTTCATGGTTAACTGAAGCAAGCGGTATTTGTCTCCTTGTAATATATGACCCAGGTAAGATAGTTTGCGGCATTTTATCGTTGTGAATAGTTGTCTTTCTGTTTTGCACGATCTAGAACATCTTCGTTAGTAATTAAAAAATCGGTCCAGGGAATGAGCAGCATTCTTCTATGGATCCACATCTCAAAGCTCTCCAGACGATTAATCGTGCGTACTTTGAGGGTCCAGCTCTCTGCACCGTACAAAATAACTGGCCAGATTTAGCATTTGACCATTCGATGTCGAAGCTTGAGGTTAAAGGTGTCATTACAAAAGAGAGTTCCCATGATTTGAAAGCAATTTCTGACTGTCTCAATGCGACACTTAATTTCAGTATAGGGATCTAATTGCTCTGTCAGAATACTTCCCAAATACTTATATTTCTCAACTCTTTCAATTTGAGAATTATTTAGAAACAGCTTAGTGTCTTTGTGTGGATCGCGGCTAAATATCAAGAATTTTGTTTTATTGGTATTTATGTTAAGACCATAAATTTCTCCTGTTACAGAAAAAAATATTTCATGGATAAAGTTTCAAAAAGGTTTCCATAAAATTGTAACGGAACGGAATGGATTTTCAACCATTCCAAGAAACATTGGATGAATGAAAAATTTTGTATTACCAGGTATCTTAATATGAAACCGGAATTTTTTCAATAGAAAATACATGTTGATTGTATGAAAATGATACAAAATAGTTCATTCGAAGTATTGCCCATCACGAGCTATACATTTTTCCCACCTTTCTGTCAATTGGTGGATACCACGTCACAAAAACTGTTGCTCTTTTGAAGCAAACCAGTAATTGAGCCATTTCCGTAAATTTTCGTAAGGAACGATGCGTTGCTCAGCAAGTGCGTGTCTTTTCGATGTAAATAAGTGCTAATCAGACGGAGCCAAGTATGGAAAGTAAGCCGCATGCGAAAGAAGAAGAAGAAAGTATTTCCCAACAAAACGTCTCAATCGTTTTCTTGACTGGTTTTGCTGTGTGTGATGCTGCATTATCATGAAGCAAAATCACTTTGTGTTGCCTCTTTCGATATTCTGGTCGTTTCTCACGCAGAACTCGACGATACAAATCGGTCATTTGTTGTTGGTAGCGTTCGGTATTAATGGTTTCGCCAGGTTTTAGTAGTTCGTTATAGATCACATCCTTCTGATCCACCAAACACAGAGCATTGTCTTCCGGCCATAACGATTTGGCCTTGAAGTCGATTTTGCTGGTTCGACTGGAGTTACTCATGATCTTGTACGTTTGGAATTCTTGAAATATATCCACTCTTCGTCGCCAGTCACAATTTGATGGAGGAATGACCTGGTGAGCAGCATTTCGCAAATGGTTTTCCGATTTTCCTCTGTCTCTAATTCAGTTTATGTGGAAACCATTTTTCCATCTTCTGGATCTTTCCCATAGCTTTCAAACATTTGGAGACGGCTTCTCGTGTCACATTTGATCGATCCGCCATTTTTGAATTTTTTAAACCACTCAAAGCACTGTGATTTACTAAGAGCATGCCCACCATAAGCTTTGACAAGCCTTCGATGCGATTTTGCAGCACTTTTCTTCAAATAATAATAGGAAACCAATGCTGTTCGCAAATCGTAGTTTCCAGACACAAAATTCCACATGCCTATTGCTATTACACACCATGCTGCTGTATGAAACATGAACTGTTAGTTTTAAATCTTTGTCTGATGTCAAAACAATAAAATGGAGCACACAACGTGGTCTGTGGTAACCACATCGACAGCTAGGGCCATCTATGAGAACATTCCGGTTTCATATTTACATACCTGATATACACAGCAAATCTATTTGATTTAAGCTCCTATTTTTTTTTGTCTTTCTTTGCTTCGCTTCGGGAGATAAAACAACCTCGAGCTAAAATCTAGCTTCTAGCTATATCTTGTATAAAAATAACTATATCTTGTATTTTTCTCCTCGGAAAATGTATATATTTTGGGAAAAATCGGATTATGGTATTTGCAGCTGAAATTTCAAAAAACTCGGATTTGGAAAAAGTTTTAAAATTGTTTGATTTATTAAATGAGATATTAACTCATTTCAAAAACATCTTTTTCTGATCATTTCTGTAGAAAATAATGACTTCAGGGAAAATGATATTTATTTTATTTACTTATTCATTTTATGGAAAATCATTTCAATATAAATAAAATGAACCTTTTTCTGACCCATTTAATCTTCATTTTCAATACACACATATTCAACATTTTCAAGTATCTAGAGATAACAGTGGTGAGAACGAATGTGCTAACTCTACCTATTTTAAATATTGACTATTGAGGTTGGTGAAGTTTAGGTTTTTACATTTTTTTTTAAATTTCCCAACTATCCAACAGATTCATTGTTATCCCTTTATTGCATTTGTGCAGAAGTTTTCAAATTATTTCATATAATTAGGTGGTTTGTAGATTTACTAGGTTCAAAAACCACCAATTTGTTGTCCGAAAAGAGATGTTCTTTAAATCTAGATTCAAAATTTCGAACTGTTGGTCCTACGTAAGCTGTTAGGCATTATTACATTGAATTTTGTATATTATATACCAGGGGTGCTCAAACTTGAACTGCTGGCGATCTACCTCAATATTTTAAGACTACTTACGATCGACTCTGAGAGGCTGCATGTATGTGTGGTGCAGGGTTGTCGTACATACACGATACACCCTACCTACCTACCTACCTAGGTATCAGCTTTCCGCACAATATACATTATTTTAGTCAAGGTTTGGGTTAGGTTTAGTTAGGTTCTTATTTGTAATGTCAATGAAAAAACTCATAGTTATTCAAAATTGCGAGTTTATTGGTTGTTGCAAAACGAAAGAGTTACATATGGTGTTGAACTTAACTAAAGAGTGACTTTGGATGGTGAAGCGTGGCACTGCATGTCCTCAGCATACTTTTCATAACATGGTACCTAACAACTGAGTGCTAATCGCATGCATGATGACATATGATCGTCAATAAGTCGGTTGCGATATTTTGACTTAGTTATCTTCATTTCAGAAAATGCAGACTCGCACAAGTAAGTTGACCCAAACATTGCCGTCAGTTAAAGTGCGATTTGCCTTAGATTCGGATATTTATCTTCAGATATAAAACACCAGAAATTTGTATCAGACGCTGTAGCTTTGAGATGTATATCTGATATAATCTGCACCAACTCATTTTCAACAGAACATGAGTTCATATTAAACTGACTTGTTAGTCAGTAGCTAATTCGTCAATGTTTTTACATGAAAAAGGATAGCTAATAAATGATGTTATATTTTCCAATTTACTGCAATCATAAAAACACATTTCGAATTGTCCCAAAATATTTGATAATTCAGCCTCATACGTATAATAATTCAATTGGGGAATCCTTCCTTTCAATGACGGAAAATGTTTCAGATCGTTTCTTTTCAGTTGATCTATCATAAGTTGCAATTTACTTTTGAATGCGTTTACTGCGCTAATCATCTCAAGAATAGCTTTTCCTTACCTCGAAGCTCCAAGTTAATGGTATCTAAGTGCATTGTGATGTCAGTGAAAAATGCCAAATCAGTCAGCCATTTTTCTATATCTAAATCTAAATCCGTGTGTTCAGCTGACTCCATATCTTCCAACTGCAACTTGAAAAGCCGCCGTTGCAAGCTACGTACACGGATGGAATTCACTATTTTTATTGCAATGCCCATAATTTCCTCCGTGTTTGAAACTTTTGAACACAAAACTTGTTGATGTATAATGCAGTGGAATGAGAAAAATGAAGGGAAATCTTCATTAGCTCGACACAATGCCACAAAATTGTTTTTGTTTCCAGTCATTTCTGGTGCTCCATCGGTTGTAATGCATACTAATTTATATATTGGTAGCTTGCAGTTTCTTACAAAATTGAAGAAAACGTCATATATATCTTCTTCCTTAGCCAACATGCCATTCAATATCATCCGAATAAAATTGACAGCTGGGCTGTGTCTGTCATATCGGTGGATTCGTCAAACAGTAAAGAAAATTATGTACATTTGATGGTATCATGTTTTAGGTTATCTGCCATGTCCTGACTCATGACTTCAACACGCCTTGTGACAGTCGGACGAGATAACTGAAGTTCTCTAATAGAAGACATGATTTCTGTTTTATTTTTAAAATTTCCAAATAAAGTCTCACCCGCTTCAATAAATGCTTCCTTCACAACCGATTCATCTTCGAATGGTTTCTTGTGTTTCGTCAATATATGGGATATTTTAAATGACGCGATCGTAGCTACTTTTGATTGTTTGGTTGGTCTTGTGAACATGGTTTGTTCTTTTTTCAAACAAGATATCAAATCACGTACTTTTCGGTTTCTTAATTCACTCTATGGCGGCAAATCATTTTCATAGATTTTATGACTGTTTTATGATGCCTCTCTATGTTACCACGCTTAGGTGTTGCAACTAACGCACGATAAATAAGACAAATGCACTTATCCTTCATCATACAAAAGAAAAATTCTAACCTCCCAAACGTTATCGAAATGATACGTTTTAGATTTCTCCGCTGCACTCATTTTGTACTATTCAATAATAAACTTTGTATCGACGTAGTATAGCATTCAAGTTACAATTCCTGCAGGCGCAACATTTATATCGACGTGAACGAAAGTCCCGAATGTTCCCGTCAAACGGGCCACCCGAAGTTTCTAGAAAAGCGGCAAGAATAAAAAACGCGGACTTTCTTTGACAAGTACCGCGCGCTCCTTTGATAAAGCCTCCTTTTGCCGCTGGCAGAGTGTTATTTTATTATGTTATAAATTTTTGTAATTTAGTTACCTACTTATTAAAAATTTTTTTCTTCTCGAGATCTACTCAAAAATCACTCGCGATCGACCGTTCGAGCACGTCTGTTCTAGATTTTTTGAATTTATTAGATTTTTGTTTGGCATGGATAGTAATTTGCTTATATAAGGACCATCGGAAAAGGAGGTTGATAAATTGAATTTGGATAAATGCTGATGTTATCAGTGAAGACCCAATGTAAGTTAGACAGACATATTTATTTATTTGTTTTTCTAAAATGGAATATCGTGAGATTATTGTTTTTATTTCTTGCGATTAATAATATTGTTTATGTGGAAGCTGAAATATTATTATTTGATGCATATCTCTCAATGATATTGATTTCTGATTAAAGTCTGTTGTGGGTAGTGGAATGGAAAAGACTCTATAAATCATTGAGCTATATGCGGCTAATTTATATGTTATGTGGTTTGAATATCTGTATTGTTGAGCATGTGAATGTATCTCTTCTATTTATGTTGTAGATGAGATTATTATGAAGTTTAGTGATGGTTATGTCCAGAAAATTAATTTGAATTGTTGTTTTCAATCTCAGCAGTGAAGGTTTCTCAATTATGCATTTTATTTAGAAAATTTATAAACTGGTCTATCTATCTGATTGACCTTGAAAACCCACAAGAATATCATCAAGGCATGTGTACCAAAAAAATGATATGTTTCTGTGCTAACTTCTTATTCATTATATTGTTCATGAAAATTTCTGCTAATAAGGTGGTGAATGGGGATCTCATGAAGAGTTCAGAGTTTTGAAAAATGTTCATTCATATGCGAAATAATTTTGTGACAAACAGGTCTCTAAAATATTACAAAATTCTTTCAGAATGTGTGGTTAATTAGTATTTTGCTTAAAGAATTTTTTTTTAGAGGAAGACATTTATCTGATGCAATGTTTTGGTACATATCTTTTATATCAAGGGAGACAAATTTAAAATGAAACTTTTGAAGTATTGAAAGTTTATTTATCAGTGTAGTTTACGGATCAAACCGTATTTTCTGGACCTTGAGGGTTAATTGGAATAAGTTTCGTCTTGTCCTAGTCGGAATCTGATAGATAATTCGATTGATCCAATACTTCCCTTTAATTAATTGTTTTGTGAGTTCTCTTGAGAAATCTTTTACGTCTAAAGTATAGATGCTATCCTTCATTTTTTCTGGGTACTTGCTTTTGTCGACGCACACTTCCTTAATCGGGTATCGTAAGAATTATATTTTAATTATTTCATTTGGTTCAAATAGATTTTCTTATTTCAGAGTGCTTCTGTTCTGTGAGTATTCTGTTTCATTTTTAATGATTTTACTGATTTAGTGTTTATGAGAAACTGGAAATCTTTTGTATTTTTGTGTTGCAAGACATTCAATTCATCTTAACTCCAATTAATGACTTATTTAGTCTCACTTTGTGATTATAAGAGGCGAATTTAGGTTTTTTATTCAGTAGTTCGCTTTGACCAATGGTTGATCAATGTAGGGTAAAAGTCGATATTTGACTTTTCTGTTTCTGATATCGGATGTTGAGCATTTGGAAGTGTTGGTTTCTTGATTTTTAGTGAATAGAAAAGAAACATTTACAGTCTCAACAATCTCAATGGATTCTTTCAACCACATTACCCATAAATTAGCTGCTTATATTTCAATTATACTTAGAGCCACATAAATAGTATCATTGAAAGTAAAGAACAGAAACAAAATTTTCAGTTACTATATTCTATTATGGAAAAACCAGAAAATAGATACGCATGTCTAACTAATATTGGCCCTCTCTCCAATGATATAAACAATTAGCAATTATGCTTAACAACCACCTTTTCCAGTAATCCCAGGACAAACAGGTTGAAATTTTGTCTAGATTCAATAAATATCTCTTTTCAGACAACAAATCCGCAGTTCTAGAACATATTAGATCTACAAATCACATAATTACATTAAATAATTAAAAATTCTCCACAGATGCAATAAAGAGTATCGTTGGTAAGTTTGGAAATTAACAAACATTATGAAAATTCAAAATTCACCACTCTCAATAATCAACTCGGGAATTGAATCACTTCCCAGTAAATAGGTATAATTAGCACAGTATATCTAACAATTGTTAGCTCTAGACACTTGAAAATGACGTTACTGTCGAAACCGATCATGTGTATTTAAAAAAAACATTGTGGAAATCAGTTTCATTTTATTTGAATTAGCTCTAGGAAGAACTCTTGTTTCTTACTTAATTTTATACGAATAAATGATAACATTATATTGAATAATGAAAATGCCTCCTCCAAATTCAGGTTCAATGCATGCTCCACATAATTTTCTGATAGATTGGCGAATCCTTTTTATATTCTGGGACTTTCCCTACATAGTTTCGCAATTTCGAAACCAATAATAATGACGTGTCTAAGTTCATTGAATTAATTTATAGGCGTACAATAAATTTTGGACTTTGAATGACCGAAACAAAAAACATATAAAGGTTTAATATCGGGTGATCTATCAGGCCATGGTTAGGATTCCAATCGCCTTATCTAACCACGTGGACAAGATTCATTCAAATGTCAGCCTAAATTGAGTATATAACGAATTAACAAATTCAGCGGTATATTTTTCGAAAGTTGCGGTAAATGCTGAGTAATGTTTATACAGCGTAGTTCAACGAAAACAAAACAGAGGCTATATCTACCAAGATATTCATTTCTGATCAAAAAACAAAAACAGGTCAATTTTCGTTTTGAGGAGGACATCTTTTAGGGTACAAAATTTGCCTGAAATATCAACCCCCTAAGCGGGGGTTGCAATCCTTGAACATTTTGAATAGAGAAGATGGATCGAATGATGACTCAAAAGAAAAGTGGTATCTTTTCCTACATTGCTTCGAACGAATTTCCATTTTTAATTGAGAACTGTAAGAGATACAGGGTGAGCAACTGATAGATAGGGAAGGCTATTTCCCTGAGACTATTCAAGTTTCAGTGAGGTATAATGGAACAGATCCATGCTGATCAATGGCAGTCATCATCAAGTACCATCCTCATCTCGAACTTCAACCCCTGGAGCAGGGGTGACAACCCTTGAAAATCTGGAAGAGGGGAGATGGGTCGATTGATAACTCGAAAGAAAGGTATTATCTTTGTCTGCATTCCCGTGAAAGAATTTTCATTTTTGATTGAAAACTGTAGAAGATACAGAGTGCGCCACTGAAAAATAAAGAAGACTATTGGAGTATTAGTGCGAAAAACTGGAATAGATTCATTTAGATCAAAGATGACTACTTTTGATCTTGAATGAATATGTTCCATTTTTTTGGACTAATACTTGAATAGCTCAGGGCGATAGATAGTCTCCTCAATTTTTCAGTAGCTCACTCTGTATCTTCTACAGTTTTCAATCAAAAATGGAAATTCGTTCACGGGGATGCAGACAAAGATAATACCTTTCTTTCGAGGTATCACTCGATTCATCTACCCTCTTCCAAATTTTCAAGGGTGGTCATCCCTGCTCTAGGGGTTGAAATTCGAGATGAGGATGGTACTTGATGATGACTGTCATTGATCAGCATGGATCTGTTCCATTGTACTTCACTGAAACTCGAATAGTCTCAGGGAAATAGTCTTCCCTATCTTTCAGTTGCTCACCCTGTATCTTTCACAGTTGTCAATTAAAAATGGAAATTCGTTCAAGGTGATGTAGACAAAGATACCACCTTTCTTGTGAGTAATCACTCGACCCATCTACCCCATTCAAAATGTTCAGGGATTGCAACCCCCGCTTAGGGGGTTGATATTTCAGGCAAGTTCTGTACCCCAAAAGATGTCCCCTTGAAACAAAAATTGACCCCTTTTTTTGCGTTTTGATAAGAAATGAATATCTTGGTAGATATAGCCTCTGTTTAGTTTTCGTTGAAGCACCCTGTATATTTCGGCATTGATAATCAAAGGAAGAAATAGGGTCTTACCAAGAGATCATGGAATATTCGCATGTAAAATATTAGTGACTCGTGGGACTCCTGTCTTGAAAAAGCTTGAATTCTTTGTATGAGGCAAGGATATAACAGTTGTTTCTTCAAATCCTTCCGGAATGTTTTATGGTTTACGTGTATATTCAGTGCTTTTTTCCATGTACTTATTTCTGAATGGTCATCAATAATTACTATTTATTGTTCCTCGAATTGTTTAGTTTCAGTTGATCGTACTCTTTCAATTTTATTGGCGTTGAACTGTAAAATCCTACTGACACATACTCGTGCATGCACGATAGCAATATTTATTTATTACACAAGGGAAAAAAGTCATAGATTTTAGCTTGACGTTCCGTTACAAAAATAGAGCTCTAAAATCGTTTATTTCCTGAAAAACAGACAGGTTGTGAAGAACGATGATTTGATATTAAAACATATTGTTACAATAATATCAGTCAGAAAAATTATGGATATCAAATTTGTTATTTTGAACTGGTAGGCTGTTGTACTTGAAACGAGAATTAGACCAGCTATAAATAATAGTGATAAATAGAAAATATTGGTTTTGTAGAGCCAAATAATCTAAAATTTCATATCTACCATCAGATAATTATGTGTTCCTATATACCTCTGGGAAAAACGTACTTACTTTAAGTACAGAGTGGGACGTAGTGGAAGGGCAATTTTGGGATGGGTACTACACGTAACGGTGCGTGAGTAGAGGGGAGTGGCTGAGGTTATTTGTCTCAGAAGCAGTTACCATTTAGTTCACAATAATTATCTGGACAAGAAAGTACCGTGTGCTAGCAGTTGAATAGTTTTTAAAATTGGGAGAGTCTATCAGTCTGTCGTGCAGCGGCGTCTTCGCCAGCGGTTCAACATTGGTCGTAACGCTTCAGTTCCGAAACATGAGACAATCATCCGATGAGCAATTCAGAAATCATCCGATGAGTCCAAACATTGACAACGGTTCAGTTCTTATCACACACCACAGCAGAAATAAACTTCTAATTCAATGCATATCATTTAATCTCACACATTGAAATAGACAAAAAATAATTAAGCATGTGTGAGGCAACACACATCACCAGTTGGTATCCTGGATTGTTTTAAGGGTTTCACAACCTTCCGTGGAAAGAGTGAGACAAGCTGCAATTAAAAGCCTAGGGCGCTCCGTCCGAAACCGAACTGTAGCACTCCAAATGAGTAATCGAACTGCTCCTAGAATTTTACACCAAGACCTCTGCTTTCACCCCTATAAGCTTATGGTTGTGCAGCTTGCCGAGGAATGCCAATGATTATCGCTGATGAAAATGAACCAGTGATGATGATGAGTTATGAGGTTCATTTCCCGTTGAGCATTTAGTTTACGTAATGGAAAATGTTGTACGTTGAAAAATTGCTGAGTTATTCTTATTTCAAAAACGCCCTTTCGTTACGCCCCACCATGTGTTTTCATTAAAATTTATATTTCGTTACCTGTAAACAGAA
This sequence comes from Cryptolaemus montrouzieri, assembly GCA_013387265.2. Taxonomy (NCBI): domain Eukaryota; kingdom Metazoa; phylum Arthropoda; class Insecta; order Coleoptera; family Coccinellidae; genus Cryptolaemus; species Cryptolaemus montrouzieri. The sequence continues at coordinate 39,213,877 of JABFTP020000103.1, forward strand.
ATGTCAAATGTTTTCCTGTCATGAAAAAAATTATTTCTCATGTTTAAATAATGAATTATGGTTGAAGATTTTACTCATGAATGAAAAAACCTTAAATGAAAGACCTTATTCAACTGAGGACGTCTGCAGAATTTCAAGTTTATAGCTTCTTTCCTTTGCAAATAAATAATTAAAAATCACATTTTAGTTTTCCTCTATGCATAGTTGTGTTTCGCAAAAAATATTTTAGAGAAATCTTCCTCATTTTACTTAATAAATCACTGAGAGAAGTAGGTCCGCACATTTAGGAAACACACTGTATATAAATATCTTATATTTCATAATGACGAACAGATTTCGAAAATGAAGGAACTAAATACTTTAGAAAATCCAGTACCATGAGTTTTGAAAATTATATATTTCCGGAAAATTGAAATATAATACAGAGAGTTGAAACTACATTCTGGAATTTAACTCATTCTGATTGATTGATACATTTCAAATTACCAAGTCTGTTTTGTTTCAGTTCCAATAATTCCGGAATTTTTGTACAACATCAATCATCCAGATGCTCCGTTGGACGGCCCAGTTCGCACAACCACCACACCTGCGCCAACGCCTAACCCATGTGAACAATACTTGAAAGCCCATGGGATTGATTTTTTGGACGTCGCAACAACGGAAGCAGGTATATATGAATATGTATAACAGAGAAAACTTTCGAAAAGATGGGAAAATGAAGATGTCTGCTGAAAATTATAAACCTTGTCAAAATTTAATTTATTTCCGTCCGTGATAGGTTAAATGAGATGATGATGAAGAAGTTTTTCTTCGCCTCTTTGATGGCAAAGTGTGACAAAAAGTTGTACTAGTTTATCAGAGTGAGATTTTATTTATGCTAGCAACTCAATTGATCTAAAAACTTTCCAACAAAAAACCAAGCCGATAATACTCATATCAAAAGAACCAGAATTATTATTATTTATTATCGTGAACTTATGCACTATCTCAGCTGTTAGCTGGATATAATTAACCTTTCCCAGATTCAGCAATCAAAGGGAATAGGCTCGATTACAATATACTTGACATAAATTTCCTAACTATCCTACATGTATTAAGAATTACAGCTTTTTGATTTTCTATATAGGTATTCTTATGCAATTCTAATTTCTTGAGACTATCATGCAAAGTCTCGGGTATTAACCCAGTCGAGGATACGATGACAAGAACAATATATATTTTCTCGAGGTGCCACATCTGCTTGATCTCAATAGCAAGGTCTGTGTATTAGGACTTTCTCTCCTGGAACTTATTCAGCTCATTGTTATTATTCGGTATGGCGACATCCACCAGCATTGCTGTTCTGGCTCTCTTGTCATACACCACTATGTCCGGCCTATTATTCGTCACCATTTTGTCAGTGATAACAGGCCTATCGTAGTATAATCTGATAGAGTCATTTTCCAATACGGGCGCCGGCTGATACTTGTAATATGGCTGGAAGGTGTTCAGAAGTCCGTACTTGTGTGCAAGTTTCTGGTGGATAATATTGCATACTTGAATATGCCTGTGAAGATACTCCGTATTGGCCAGTTGCTCGCATCCGGACGTAATATGCTGTATAGTCTCCGATCTTATATGGCATTTTCTGCACTTATCTGTTTGTAATGTTCCGTCCTTCACAATAAATTTTTTGTAATTGTTTGTAGCGATCACTTGGTCTTGGATGGCCATAAGGAATCCTTCTGTTTCTGCGAATAATTCTCCTTTCATCAACCATTTGTTGGAGGCTTCTTTGTCGATGTGTGGTTGATTAATCTCATGGTGATGTCGTCCATGCAATTCCTTTCTTGATCATTGCTCTTGTTTTTCAGTATCTGATAGGAATGGTAGATTCAGAAGGTCATCTCTGGTAGCAAGATTTAGAGGTGTATATCCCTTATCAGCCAACGATACCACTCTATGGAGGTCAGAAGTGAGAGCTTTTACTGAGAAGAGAAGAATTCGCTGAGATTTTTTATCTGTTCTGTTTATCTGTTATTATTATTATTTATTAACGTGGACTTATGCACTATCTCAGCTGTTAGCTGGATATAATTAACCTTTCCCAGATTTAGCAATCAAAGGAAATAGGCTCGATTACAATATACTTGACATAAATTTCCTAACTATCCTACATGTATTAAGAATTACAGCTTTTTGCATTTCTATATAGGCATTCTTATGCAATTCTAATGTCTTAAGGCTATCATGCAAAGTTTTGGGTATTAAACCAGTCGAGGATACGATGACAGGAATAATATCTATTTTATCGAGGTGCCACATCTGCTTGATCTCAATAGCAAGGTCTGTGTATTTGGACTTTTTCTCCTGGAACTTGTTCAGCACGTTGTTATTATTCGGTATGGCGACATCCACCAGCATTGCTGTTCTGGCTCTCTTATCATACACCACTATGTCCGGCCTATTATTCGTCACCATTCTGTCAGTGATAACAGGCCTATCGTAGTATAATCTGATAGAGTCATTTTCCAATACGGGCGCCGGTTGATACTTGTAATATGGCTGGAAGGTGTTCAGAAGTCCGTACTTGTGTGCAAGTTTCTGGTGGATAATGTTGCACACTTGATTATGCCTGTGAAGATACTCCGTATTGGCCAGTTGCTCGCATCCGGACGTAATATGCTGGATAGTCTCCGATCTTATATGGCATTTTATGCACTTATCTGTTTGTAATGTTCCGTCCTTCATAATAAAATTTTTGTAATTGTTTGTAGCGATCACTTGGTCTTGGATGGCCATAAGGAATCCCTCTGTTTCTGCGAATAATTCTCCTTTCATCAACCATTTGTTGGAGGCTTCTTTGTCGATGTGTGGTTGATTAATCTCATGGTGATGTCGTCCATGCAATTCCTTTCTTGACCATTGCTCTTGTTTTTCAGTATCTGATAGGAACGGTAGATTCAGCAGGTCATCTCTGGTAGCAGATTAAACAGAAAAACGTTAAGTGGTCACACTAGTTCGATAACATACGGCCATGCGACACTCACGTTTCAGACAGTCCTATTCGTGACATCTGACGTGCTGTACCACTTCCCTGTGGCCCCGGTTAACGGTGACTATGAAGAGTTGATCGGAAAACTAGTTCCTTCAAGGGAGGATATTTAACATTCTACGGAAGGTTGAATATCCTCCTTTGAAGAATGATTTTCTTTGATGTGTCCACACATTGCGAAATCTCGCATATAGTAACTTTTTGTTTTGAGATGTTTGTGTATACCTGGTTGTAAATCACATAGAAATGAGGAGCGTCGGTCCTTCGACGGCCGCTTCTGTCTGATACGTGAGTATCGCATGGCGGTATGTTATCGAACTAGTGTAACCACTTAACGTTTTCCTGTTTTATCTGCTCTTTGGTTTCACCGTTTCGCGGGGCGTTGGTGAGGTAGCCTCTGTTTCGGTTCGTTGGGGGGCGCAGTGATATTTAGATTATTGCGTTCGCTCCAACGAATTGAGCTGAGTAGGTAACGGCATAGCCTTGTGTTACGAATGGGTAGACAATGCTGACGAGGTCAAACGAGACCGAAACAGCAGTCGTTTGTTCCTATTCGTGACATCTGACCGTGCTGTACCATTTTCCTGTGGCCCCGGTTAACGGTGATTATGAAGAGTAGATCGGAAAAATAGCTTCTTCAAGGGAGGATATTTTATATTTTAGGGAAGGTTGAATATCGTCCCTTGAAAAATAGGTCTCTTCGATGTGTCGAAAATTCTGTTATTAGAAAATGTTGACGCTGTGTCGTCTTGAACACTTCCTTTTCAAGCCGTATTTGATATAAACAGTTAGCTCAAATTTGCATAATTAAACTTAAGTATGCGAAAAATCAAAAAATAAGATCGCCCTGAGCCTGCGCTGGTTGAATGAGAGAAGTGAAGCAGGATGAAGTCAGTTCAGGATATGACGGTCTTAACCGACTGCACGATAATCGCGTTGCCCGGCGTTGCACTTTTTCGAAAAGATCTGTATCGCGCACCAAGACAGGACACCAAGCTGATCCGGCGTACTCCAGCAATGGACGCACCTAGGTTTTATAAGGTTTGATGGAGGCACTGAATGAAATCTCCGTGAATGATGAACTGAAGAGAAAAAGCAATGAGTTGGCGAGTTTACACACAACATTTCTATTATCCGACCAACACAAGTCAGTAGTGACGATCACTCCCAGATCAACGTGCGAAGATACCGTCTGCAGAGGCGTATGAGTCATGTAACTCATAAACAAGCTCAGAGTTGTTTCTACTCATATCCAAAACAACACATTTCGAAGTGTATAAAAGCAGCCATTCATCACACCAGCGACCGATGCAGTTCAAGTCTGATTGGAGAACGGCATGTTGATTCAACGGGTTGGCGGAAACCTTTGTGTCATCAGCATAAAATGCTTTTTTACTCTGTATATGGTATGTCAGATCGCTCACATATAGAACAAAAAGGAGGAGACGAAGAACTGATCCCTGCGGCACGGCACTGGTTATCCCTCTCTCCTCAGAAAATGTACTTCCAACGCTCACAACGAATCTTCTGTCGGTCATATAATCCCCAATCCACAACAGAATCTTACCTCTGACGCCACAATGGCCAATTTTGTGAAGAAGTCTGCGTTGCGGTTTGCGATCGAAAGCTCTGGCAAAGTCTAGATAAATCACGTCGTTAGGTGCTTTCGAGTCGAGAGTCTTTGACCAATCATTAACACATGAAATTAGATTGGTTGAGGTGGATTTACGTTTGAAAAACTCATGCTGTTCTTCGGGTATTACTCGGTGATGATTGAGAAAAATATATATTTCGTCCGCAATTATAGATTGCATTATCTTTGATGGTATAGACACGAGAGTTATTGGAATTCATCTCTCTTTTTATAAACAGGTGTAATTGAAGTGGTTTTCCTCGAGGACGGTAATAGGAATTTTCGAAGGAAGAGGTCATTATCTCAAACAGCGGGTAACACAAGACATCAGCATTCTTTTTAAGGAGAGTTGTTGTTATTCCATCTAGGCTAGGTGATGAACAGCTGTTAAGTCTGGAGATATATTTTTTTTAACCTTTTCAGGCGTGAATGATATTTGTGATATACTTTCTTGTGCTCTTGGCGAAACCAATAGAGGGAGATCACCACCTGTTGGCTCAACAGTAAATCTAAAATCTGAAGGTTAAGTGGAAATATTCCCAGTAATACATCGCGTCACATCTTCATCATTATGGCATACATTAATTTCAAAATTATGTGGAGTTTCGAATCAAAGATTTTTCCTTTATCTTTATTTTCATCAGGAGAAATCAGGTGCTTTTTAACATAATATAGTATATATATATAGTATAGTTAAATATTGATAGATTATGGTGAATTTTGAGATGAGCATCTGCGAGGAATTGGCATGCGAGGAATTGGATTATCCCCGTGGGTTTCCTCGTATGTTTTGGAAACTGCAATAAGTCATGTCTGCTCTTCCCAAAGAAGCATAGATAAATTTCTTGGATGTAATACTTACGTAAATCCCCCCTACTCGGAAGAGAAACCAAATTACAGCTGAAGTATGTCCACTCCTTACAAATAAGTAACCACAGTGTGAAAAACAGACAACATGAATCTAATCTATTTTCCAGACGAACAATGAGAGTTCCCACATTATTAAGTGGAAATAGCTAATAGAGTGGGGCGCTGAGCACTGGTCCCTGTAGCAATTAGCGATGAATCCAGATTTAGTTAACTTTACAGCCAAGGCTTCGGTTACTGAAAATAGCGAAAGTGGTGCTGCTGATATAGAGATGTCGATTCGTGATCATCTAAAAATTTTAGGCATTACCGCAGCTTATTTTCAAGTATTCTCACTTAAGATTTGTTGAATTTGCTTCATCTACACGCTCACAAAGTTCAGTTGGTTCAAAAAATTCTGCCATCAGACCAAGCACGGCAACAAACGAAGTTCAAGGATGCAAATCTATGAATACGAAGCATTTCTTTCCTGTATTGCATGCTGGGACATAGAAGACCATAGATCAACTGTCAGTACTAAAACTGAACGTTTATGATTTGTAAATATAAATCCGAAGTAGACAAATTAGTTGTGAAATGGAAATAAGTCGCTCAATAATGTTCTACAATTTTCAAAGGTAATTATCTCAACAAAAATGTCTCAGCGAATTGGTTTCTGTTTTTGGCATGGAAGCACCACACTAATCAGCAGTTGCCATTGGTATAGAGAATTTAAAGGCAAAAGGGTAATTCTAATCGACAATTCAAGAGCAGGTGCACCAAAACAAGTGGTCACTCAATAAAATTATGATGCTGTGCGTAAGATTATCCAAGAAGATCGGTATGCAATATATCAAAAGATTGAGGCATTATTGCGTCTCAACTTTGGAAAGCCTAAAAGCGTTCACAACATTGGTAAATCTTAGATATATTCATACGAACCAGGAAATAAGCACCAATTTTCTGTTTGGATGTTCCAATAGGAAGAAAAGCCGACAAGTCATCCGTGGATGAAGTGGAAGCAACGTTTCAAAAACAGGCCAGTAGCAACAATTCCATAACAAGGTCAAAAAACAGTTACTGCCGATTGGTACACAACTATTTGTTTACCGCATGTCGTTAGTAAGCTTCGAGAACCAACCCTGAACAGCGAATCATCCTTCACCAAGATAATGCAATTTCGTACATAGCCGGGAAAAGAATTGAATACTTAACACAAGAAAGTAACGGAACTGTTACATCATCCTGCGCATAGTCCGGATCTAATTCCAAACGATATTTTACTCTTCCCAAAATCTAGAACGGACTGCTTGGTCAAAGGTTTCAGTCTTCAGAAGAAGCCGTTGATGCCTTCGAAAAAAGGCCTTTTTTAATGTAGCAGCAAACGGTTGAAATATCTGCTGCCAGAATGGGTTCGAACGATTGCAGAAGTATATAAGTCTTTTCGGAGAACAGTTCGAAAAACAATGTAGTCATTAAGGGGTTAGGCCACTGTAGAGGGGGAAAAATAGGTTATTTTAAAATTCTTCTTTCTAAAGACACAAAAGAATGAGATTCCAATTAAGAGTGTTAATTATATATATTATTAACTTTATACAAAAAATTTTTCAGAACGATAAATTTGAAAATGGCGGCTGTATCTCATGTTTCTGATGACGTTTTTGCTATCTCCAATTCAACGGCCGGACAAACAGCTCCTGTAATTTTCAAATTATAATTAGCTTTTTTTCTTTTAATTCTACACAATAACTGCTAGAGAAGTACGAAGGTTTTTTTCGTCATTTTAATTTTTGGCAAAATGGCGCACTTCCAAAGTGGAAAGTGAAAAATTGAGTTTAAAAATCTTCAGATAATTGTGAATAACAAATGAACTATGCGATCAAAAAAAACCCTACGTACTTCTATAGAGAATGTGTTATAAAAGTAAAGTTCCTAATCAATATCAATTTCAATCACATTTAAAATTGTGATCAAGTTAGTGGAATCGATATACAATAGTTTAATTGCGTTCCAATAATGTTGTAAGTTAGATAAACAAATGTTATGAGTCAGTATATGAAGATAAATGTTCAAAATGAATATTAGATAACTTAGGTGCAGTTCAAATAGATCATTTGCCAAGTAAAAACGTGTAAAAAGATTTAGAATTAGGGAAGTGTTTATTTTAACTCACCCTCAATGCATTAGGAAATAACGTAGCATATATTTCAAAGAAAATTTGTGAAAATTAAATTAAAAAGTGAACAGAAAAATGATCAAAATTCAGAAAGTAATCACCTGTGGGACACAACAGGAGCTGTAATTTGTCTTCCCCTGTCGGACTTCTCCGAGAGGAACCGTCTACGTCTTCCATTTTTCTGGACTCACGTCAAGTATGATTAAATAACTTTAATTTTAATTCTGATTCATGCGAATGGGTGAATTCACTGATCTTTGAAAATGGATAACTGCATTACTCCCCTAACGTCGCTATCGTGGCCCTTATATCTGCGTTGCTCAGAAGTCCTTACCCCTATACTGCCTCTGCCATTGGTACTCAAGTATTTGATTACACAAGTCATTTAGAATCACGTTGCTTCGTCGCGACGTGGGATTTGCTGTTTGAGATAATACCAGATGGTGTCTGCGATCTTGAATAAGAAAGGGTGTTTAATAACTATCAGTGATAACGTCGAATATCGTCTACGCTGGATTTCTTGTCTGAGTTGAAATGAATTCTCTCGTCACGACTTTTAAGCTTCTTTAAAATACGTAATATTTCGCTACATTGAGAATTTAAAATGAAATTACTGCATTATTCTGGCAAATGACCGTCTTTTCACTGTAATTTTGAATTCAGATGAACTATATAAAATGGTATGCAGGTAGATCTACACCTCAGTTCTAGGTCGTCTCGAAGGGTGTCACTACTTGCTGTAGCTGTACTTCTTGAAGAAAACTGAGTCTTGCTTGGGACATTTACTTATTGCGTCGCTTTCCAGTTTGCCGAACTCAATTGTCCGTCACACTTTCCGATTGAGATTTTGGCTGTTAGGTTATTGAAAATCACAGGATTATTCCAACAAGCCTGCTACTACCGATGAATGAAAAGGTGAAATTTGATGAGGAATTAAGGAAATAACGCTTCTTGTTATTCGATAACGTTATCGAAAAGCTGTAGAGATTTTCCCGATGTTATGTATCGAAGATAATTTCAAAATATCTACTTTACAACCCAACAGATTATTTTTCATGTATCTTGTATGCTTGACGAAACATTTAGCTTTTTAGGTTTTCAGAGTAATTTAGATTTGTTCTGGAACTCATTTTTGCCCTTGTTTACAGACAACATGACAACTATAGATCCGGAAATTATACTACGTGAAGAAAGGCATCACGATTTGGTGCAAGAAACCAGCCAGGTGGGAATAATGTTTGCCTCGAAGGCATTTGTGCAGTTACTGGCCAACCCATTTGTTGGTCCTTTAACTCACAAGTAAGTATGAGGTGAACTAAATATTTCATATTTGAAGAATATTTGCTATCCCTTTTGAAAATTCAGAATCTTTGTTTTTGTGTTTGTTGCATCGTAGCAGTAATGATTTTTTTCGTTTTTCAGAATAGGCTACAGTGTACCCATGTTCGCTGGTTTTATTATCATGTTCCTTTCAACAATAAGTAAGTACATTTTTCTTGTAGCATACATTTGATTGTTTTTTGGGTTAGTAAAAGAGTGATTTAGGACCTGGTAGGACGAATGCACTATTTTGTGAGAAATTTGAAATTTGTTTGTCTCTATCTCCTTCGAGGCTAATGAACAGGGTATTTCGGGTATGCAGCCAGTAATTTCTTTAACAAACATAAAAAAATGCCCATAAACGTGTATCCAAATGTCCTCCGTTCTCGAGATACAGGGTGTGGAAGTTTTTCACGGTTCTGTTGATAACTCTTGTAGATTTCAAGGGATCTAGCTCAAATTGGCAGAAAATGTAGACGTATCCAATAGTTGCGAAAATATACAGGGAGATATTTTTCAGGGTCATGCTACCATTGACCTGATCAAAATCAAGTGTAGTGAGTCGCTGGTCTTTTCAAAATTATTTATTGAAAAGATCTTCTTATTTCAAATTTTTTTGTTTCTTGGATCTTTTCCGAAATCGTAACCGTTTTCGAGTAGAAAAATGATGCGCGTCTTCTCAGGTTACATGAAATAGCACGCGTTTTTGAATCAAATGAATTGATGGTCGATAATCCGTAATTCAAAGGTGGTAGCGAAATAGCTCTCATAATTTTCCACAGAACAGAAAGAATAGTCCTTTGAAGTAATTCACCTCATTTTGGGTTTGAATATATAAAATGTTCATTTATTTTGTGGAAATTAAAATACCCGGGTGAAAGTAAAGTATTTTAGCGCATTCTGATTTTAGGAAGAAGTGTGTTATAAGAAATTTTATATGACTATGACGAAACGGAAGAAAGCTTATAGACGATGATATTCGGCATTTAATGGAAAACGAATCAAAAAATGGAAAAACCTTTTTTTACACTGATGAGCTAGAGTGAATGTTCGAAATTACTACCATTCATTTCGGCTCATGTCTGGCATATCTATTATTTTCACACGTCCATCCAAAACGCGTGCATGCAATTCCTGTATGGCAGCAACAGGTTGTAAGTATATTAGGATATTCATATGCCCCCAGACGAAGTATTTTAGGATATTCTGACCGGGAGGTCATGGAGGCTTAGCAACAGGACCGCTTCTATCTATCCATTCATTGGAATATGTTTGATTCAACTGATTCGTCACTATTAGTCCACAATGCGGAAAAGCACCTTCATGCAGAAACCACATTCTTCTTCTATTCGCATAAGGCACATAATCGTAAAACCAACCAGAGTGTTCTGTAGGAAGTCAAGATATGCTAGAGAATTAATTCTTTTAGTTAAGTTAGGTTACTATTTGATCAGGTGTACACACACACAAATTTATATGGAATCATCCGATATTTTGAATATGTCCTCAGGGATTTTGGAAATTTCGGTGGATTCTTAAAATTTATCCTTTTGAGATATTTCATTCGAAAAAGAAATAAATTAAGGTTTCTTTTAAAAATAAACAAATAAAAGAAATTATTGCTCATTCTAGTCTGAAATTAAAATCATTAATTTTTCAATATAGCACTCCGAACTGATAATTCTTTAGGCCGACATATCAAATACTGCAAATCTAAAATTGGTAAAAGTAATAAATTCGGTGTTAATAAAATGTCTTGCAGAGATTGTAATAAAATTTATATTGGTAGATCTTTCAGAAATTTCAAAGTTAGATTATCCGAGCACAAACGTAGTTTTAATTATTATAGACCAGATTCCCATTATTCTAATCACTTACTCGAAGAAAACCATAATTTTAATGATAGTTTCAAAATTTTACACGATGAAAATAATAGACAAAAACTCAATCTATGGAAAATTTTAGAGATTAAAAAGGAGAGAATTCAGGTAGGTTGCTTAATAGTCAATTAGATCTAAATCCTTCTCCATTACTCAATCTTCTCAATTCATAAAGTAAGCAACTCCGATGGGTTTTCCAACATACCCTTTGTACTTGTACCTAATGTAATATTGAGTAGAAAATAAGAATATAATATGAGGAATAACTATTTTCATTAGTTGGTATCTATTTGATGAAGCCACGTAGTTTTGTTAATATAGTGAAAATCTAAATACCATAGTTTTATTTCATTGAAAATAAACAAAAGAAAATAATAGACTCTTTCCCCATGTAGTAAAAGGTTTAAAATTGTTTTTTCACGGAATAGGTGTTTTTCTCGACCTTAGTGGCTTGTATTATTTCTTCTTGCCCTGATACAAGCCTGAATCCGTCCAGGTATTCTTTGGATTTGGTTTTCTGCCACTCTTATATGCCGGCTTGGGTGAGCTGTTGTGGGTTCTTGGATTATCTCGGTAGCGGAAAGGGCAGTGTGACTCATATTTTTCCTCAAGTGGGCTCAGGAATAAGCGCTTGATTATCTAAATGAATAGATACATATTTCGACTTCTTTTTGACAGGGTAGTGCGGTATAGCACCAGATGTTTTCAAAATCTAAAGAATTTTCAAAATATTTATATATTTGAATCTCACCTCTCATTTCAGTATTTCAATAAGTTCAACATGGTGGATGAGGATGAGGAAAATATTTCCCTTGTATGGTATAAATTTTCTGACAATCTGAGTGCAGAATATGAATTGCTTCAGAGTTTTTTATGAGGTAGAACCCATATTATTTAGATGATACTACAAGATAATGAATTCAGAATTGACCACTGTACAATATTTTCTTTTCATTTATTTGGAGGATGCCACCAACAACATCTGAGTTATATTAGCAATTAGTTTTCATAGACCTAATAAGATATTTCTGATGTGGTTTTCGAGTTATTTACGAGTTTTGATAACTGATTTCACCCATACTCGATATCTCGAATATGAAATTTGAATCAAAAATGTTTTACAGTATTTAGACGTTATTTGTAATTTCCGAAATTCCTTTTACCCTTAGTTTGACAGATTCTTTTTAGGACACATTCATTCAAGGAATATCTAACATAATCATTTTATTCTCATCACATATTTTTCATGAAAAGAACTCAATATTCTTCTCATTTCCACCCGCAAAATTGAATGTCAACTTTCGTACCATATAACTTCGGGAGTTCTTTAATGGATTGAGATTGCATGGACTGAGTTGCTTTTCACAATCCAATAGAAATTGAAGCATTCATTGAATTATTTTGCTCATTGCTATTACATGATTCTCAATGTTCTATGGTTCTAAAGCTACTCCTTTTTAACCGACTTCAACAAAACTTCAAAAGGAGTTTTCCTCCGTGGGTAAGTCAGTAGAGGTACTGGCCCCCACGCCAAGGGCCCAGGTTCGAATCTACAAGGTGTTTTCTTTTCCGGAGCCATGTCTTTTGCCTTTTCGAACTTTTTGCAGTCCGCCACTGACCAGCGTACAATCAATTTTCGTCATCTTCGTTCAATTTAGAAACTTGAGGGGAAAATCTACGTGCAATTTTAAGAAAAGTTCATATAAACATAGGTCCGCAAAAGCTTCGTTACGAAGCTACAGGGTGTTGAAATTTCCGAAAAAATCGGTTTTTCTTCAAAACTCCTGCAGTTTTGTGATATTCATCCCAAATTTGAAATGCGATCTATTTTTACAGCCTCCATCATTACACGTCCTAAATTTTAACTAGAATCTACAAGGTGTTTTCTTATCCGGAACCATGTCTTCTTTGACACTTAATTAAATAATTTTTTGTATCTCCGACCGTTCTCGAGCAAAAATTATTGAACGATTGTATGTATTCGCTGGATTGAAAGCACTTCTAATTAAAAAATGACTAGTAGGCTTTGATTTTTTCATTTATTTATTTATTTATTTATTTTGACAGTTACTAAAGTTGAACCAGTGTCTGCTCGAATTGTTTATTAAATTAAGGATTAGTTTCAAGACTTTTGAAGTTATTGCTGTAAGAAAAAGTGGCAAATTTTACTAACTCCTAATTGACTGATATCCATTACATGTACGGTCTGGCTGACGGAAACACAACAGAAGCTAGGCGATTATATCAGATGCACTTTTCAAATCGAGTAACACCAGACAGGCGAACATTTTCAAATATCCACAGAAAGTTGAGGGAAACTGGTACTTTCACACTAAATAATCATTTAAAAGGTGCAGCTCAAACTATGAGAACTCCAGATATTAAGGAATCATTTTTCAAATTTATTGATTTGAATCCTCATGTGAGTACAAAGAAAATTGAAAATCAGTTGCATATTTCACATGTTCTAGTTTGGAGGATTCCTACGACTTTTTATTGTACCCGTTTCATAGTCAACCCGTCCAAACTCTACTTCCTCGAGTTTCCTTCAAGACTGAATTTCTGCCAATGGTTCTTAGATAAAATTAGAGAAAATGCTCATTTTGATAGTGAAATAAAGTTCACAGACGAAGCTAACTTTTCGAGGACTGCTATCACAAATTTTAACAATAATCATTATTGGACTGAGGAAAACCCCATTTCATTGAAGAGTCTCATCATCAAGAACAATTCTCACTAAATGCCTGGGTCGGAATTGAAAATTATTTGATTGGGCCAATTTTTTTGTCCAACAGACTGAACGGTCCCGCTTATCGGCAATTTCTTGAGGAGGAGTTACCTTTATCGCTCGAGGATGTGCTACTTTTGGTAAGAAACAATGTGGTTCATGCATGACACCACATTTCAGTGAAGAAGCTAAGGAATTCTTGATAAATACATTCAACAACCGATGGATTTTCCTTTTTAGATAATTCCGTAGATGTTAAATAGGATTTAGGTCTGGAGAGCAAGCTAGCCAGTCCAAATTAGCGATTCCCTCGGTTTCAAGATAATGTCACGCGAGGTAGCTGGTATGCGGAGGAGCATTATCTTGCAAAAAAGTCAAATTCTCACCGTAGGAACCTCACCAGAGTCTCACTATAGGCTTCAGCACTAGGTCAACGTAATTTCTAGCCGTTACACTCTCAGGAAACGAAATCAAATCTGTTTTGCACCCCAGCATAATGCCACAACATAACATCACACTGCCTCCTTGGTATTTCGGAATTTGTCTTGCTGCTCGGAGTCTAGCTTGTCTTCCACGACCCCTCGAACTCGAATCTAGCGGTCATCTGATCGCACACCAATTTTGGTCTCATCCGAAAAACGAACATTCTGCCAATTCTCAATATTTCAATTCTGGTGCTCGATACACCAATCAAGTTTGTTATTTTTTTGTTGTCTGGTTAGCTCTGGAACACTTAAGGGACTTGAACGAAGTTTTTGACATTTTGCCTGTTGCTTCCAGAAATTGCCTTTGGAGTATGGGGTGCGACGCACTAGGGTCTATTCTTTCAATTTGGCACCAAAAGCGGTCTTGTTCTTCAGAAGTGATCTTGCTACGACTTCTTCTATGCCTATTCTGCAGAAATTGTAGCTCCACTTAACGGGTGTAGGTGTTTGAAATCATCCCCTGCCATACCCCACTTGTGGCCGCTATATCCCTCTGTGTCACCGCTTTTTTAAAGACAGCAAGTATTCGACCCCTCTGCACATCAGAGAATCCATTGTAAGGCATTTTCAATTATGATGATAGGCTTTTTTAAAATTTGAAATTCACAGTTTCAAATCTCAGTGACGACTGTGTACAATATCCAGAACATGTGATGATAATTCAATATTTCTTATCATACTTTCCAGTTTGTTTACGATAAAAACTTCATTCTACACAAGTAGTCAAAGATGCATATTTAAAAACAATCAATAAGTGAGATATCGACTGATTCCATACAAACTTGGTTGTGTATATTATGTATCATTGACAAAAATAAACGTAAATTATGACAAGCTTTCTGTATGATATTGTGGATACCAGTACTGAAGCTTTTTCTTTAAAGTTCCCATAATACGGTGATCCAAAAGTTATAGGTATTGCACTTAAATGAAATAAACATTCCGATAGTCAAACCCAAAATGACGTAAAAACTACTTAGAGAGCATGTTCAGCTAGTATTTGTGAAAATTATGAGGACGGTTTTGATTCCTCGTTCGTATTATTGATTATCTACCCAGACCTCTGTTGATTCGAAATAAATGCATTTTCATGTAAATAATTTTTTTACTCGGCTGCTATTTGGAAAGAATTTTAAGAAACAAATTTATAAATCTTTTCAATACATATTCTTAAAAAGCGCATAAAAATAAATTTTTATGGGGACAAATGTTGCATGACTTGAAAAAAATATCACCCTATTTGCACATCCACGGGACATATCCAATGAAAAGATAAGTAAAAAGATCCTTTTCTGCAATTAGAATTAGGTCCTTTGAAAATAGCAGTTACCAACTTTGTGTCACGGAGGACTTTTGGACATACGTTAACAGGCATTTTTTTCATGCTTTTGA
Source organism: Cryptolaemus montrouzieri (assembly GCA_013387265.2). NCBI lineage: Eukaryota > Metazoa > Arthropoda > Insecta > Coleoptera > Coccinellidae > Cryptolaemus > Cryptolaemus montrouzieri. The sequence continues at coordinate 39,229,371 of JABFTP020000103.1, forward strand.
TGAAAAACCTCCTGTGGAAATTAATGATTGCATATCCGGAACACCCTGTATTTTACTGTGATATGTTAATTCTGCACAGCGTTCATATTCTCAAGTCTCGTATTTCACAGCATTGTTAACAAAAGTTTCAACTCAAAATCATTTTTGAAGAGAGGACAGAAAGGAAACGATTGTAGTCACACGAAATTGGAAACTCACTATTTACCGATTTAATCAATAGTAACGAATGTTTGGGATGAAATTGCTAATTATCCAATTTGCCATTCAGAGGTAGTCATTTGATCATATTCTATACTAAGGAAATATTAAACACGTATGAAAGTGGGCATAGACATAACTTCTTCTTGAAAAAAGAAGGAAAGTTTTTCTCAGAGTTAATTAGGCGTAGTTTTTTTCGATGGCAGATTTGCGTCGGAGGATCTTCATGGGGTAGCGTTAGAGCCTTTCTAAACAATCACGAAAAGAGCGCCGTGTAAATCGGAGAAAATTCCGTCAAAAAAAAAATTGCGACACTGCAAAATGTATTTCTTTCTGCGATATTTGTACCAAATGGATTGGTGAAAAGAAATCTTCATTTTTCAGCTATAATTGCGATTATTCTGCGATTTATTTCATCTAAATATAGCAAAAATTACTGGTAACAAAGAGGCTTGTCCTTTAAATTCTTTTTCAGTTCGTACGAGTAAATCTCAAATACGATTGATAATAATATCAGCTGTATTAAATAGTGATGGTTAAGCTTGAAAATATATATATGATGAGCGATTGAATAACCTAAAACTACCTTCTAAGTAACAGCATAGATTCAGAAATCGTTGAATATAATATTTATTCTCGTTACATTGAAAGAAACATCACATCATTTTCTGCTGCAAACATTCAACTGATCTATGTATTCAAATCTAACCTAACTTATATATTCAAGTGGAAGAAGGGAAAGTGTGGGTGTCTAACCAACTAAACCTCTCTACACGTTCTGCGCAATCCTTATTTGTCAACAGCAGAAATAGGCAGTTACATTCTAAAAGTCAAAGCTGGATGAAACTTAAAGGAGATAAGTATGCGACTGGAAAACTTTCTAAAGAGCGTACCTCAGTTTTTGTTCCTATTGGAATAGACCAAAAATTGAAACATGGAAAATCCACGGAAATTTCGGACTATAGTCGTTCACCTATTAGGCGAAGAATGGAAGCAAAATCTGGATTCTAGTCGACAACTGTACTATTGCAACTAAGATGGTTGTGAAGATGGAAAATTACGTGACTCGGGATCGATCTGTGATCGAATGCTTGTTGAATTCAGCGATTGAACTTGAGCGATTTTCTGTGTTTGCCAGCATGTTGAATTAGAGTGCAAACCAATTAGAAAGAGTTATTTCATTGGGTGGTTGCGCCAATACCTGATGCTTTTGGTACATAAACTGAAGCACACGATTATAAAAATGGTAATGCAGGATGAAAAATAACTCCGTTTGATAAGCTTGAACCGCGCATGTAGTGATATTACATGAAGAAACCGTTGTATATTGTAAAGGCGTCAAGCGCAAACGAAAATTTCCATCAAATATCGCTCTTGATATTTGTCTATAGGGATGATGATTATTTTTCAAATGCAGAGAATTCCACAGAAAAACACCTTCGTCTCGGATAATATCGAAGGTACCTAGATGAAGCCTGCCTTCATCGCGAAATTCTCATTTTTCCAATTACTGAAAAAACTGATGAATGCGCGAAATAAACCACTTTCACGACCTAATATTTTCGCGAAATTGGAAATTTTGATTGAATCACTCTTCCCAATATAGGCTATTGCTTTCAAGTTTATGGTTCTTATATTGCTTTCGTTTTAAGAACTGAACTTACTGTCATCCAAGTATATGCATTGATATTTTAAGGCACCCTAACCGTAAGTTATGTTCAATAATTTTTTTCGATGAAAATGTATTTAAATAAATATATAGTCAGTGTCCCAGGTTCTTTAGGGCAACTCTATTGGAATGATAGCTATAAATATACTGTGCATGAAAGAATTGATATGTTAGGAATTATGAGTATGTGGTCCATATCTTTATGTTATTGTATTTTCTGCTTTTCATCGTTGTCTGAGCAGAAAAAAAGTTTTGATTTTAGGTATAAAATTTCAAGTCAATATAAATGAAATGAAACACTTTGACTAGTTTCCAAGATTTATTATCAATACACACGATCGGTTTCGACAGTTAAGTCATTATCGAGTGTCTAGAGCATAGTTTTGTTATTTTATTTTTATTTATTTTATAATCGGTTTTTCTGAATACAAGAGTGAGTGAGTAACAATTTCACTGATTATCTATAAATTCACTAATTAATTAATAACATTGCTCGCAAATCATCAAATATTAAGAAGCATTATGTGAACAGTGCAACCTAGGCTTGTATGAGCCTGTAAGTTCACTGATCAACCAAAAGGAATACATTAAGAATACATCGATTGGTAGGTACACGAATACAACAAACTTCCATCTTATAAGATCTTCCTTAAAACTATAATATGACAAAATTGTATACTGAGCTTGAAAATTGCTGAGAATTTGCCTAAAATATCATAGTACCAGGGGAGACAATCATTTCTTATCCAATTAAAATAGTTTTAATTTTTTTCATCTTTAGCTTCGAAGAATTTCATTAATTTTTTCGATGAAAATGTATTTAAATAAATATATAGTCAGTGTTCCAGATTCTTTAGGGCATCGCTATTGGAATGATAGCTATAAATATATTGTACACAAAAGTTTCATTTCCTTTCTATGATTTTTGTTTTTAATGTTAATATTTTTCCGATGTGAACGGAGAAGGTTGTAGAATTTTGATCCGAAATAAGAGAAACCGCTTTGTGAATGAGTTCCATGGAAAAGAGGAACCTGTATTGAACTGTTAGCCTTATGCCTTGTCATATATTCATGATTTACCTTTGTTTTGTCTAGTTTTATCGTCCTAAACAAGCACTGAGTGACATAGAGCTCATGTTTAAACGTTCTGTTTCTCGAAAAATATTATTTGTTCTGTATATCTTGTTTTTGTAAGAATTATTTTAAGTAGAGCTTTTGAACAATTTCGAAGTGGCCAAATTCATTCCCAAACACACAAACCACATCATACAGTCAGCCCATAATTCAAGATCGATTCAACTAATGAGTCACAAATCAAGAAAATGCTGCTCCTGTTTAAGATGTCTCTTATATTGTGTGATTTTCATCTCAGATGTTGGTCGATGTAAATGCTAAGTACTTAAATTGCTATTCTTTGGTGATTGCAGGGCAGTCGCAAAAATTTTTGTGACAGTCTGATTCGTGAATGAGTATACTCTTTCGAACAGGTTGGGTTGCTGATGAAATTGTAAAAGTAAGAAACTTTGTTTTTTTCAGGTTTAGAGTTAGCTTGCTGTATCCTAGCCAAGCACCCATAATTGCTAAACCAAATTCCGTAGCCGAATATACTTCTTCCCATCTATCATCATTAAAAATTATTGACGTGTCATCAGCATAAGATATAATGTATTTAAGTATTCCCAAATTAGTTATTCGATTGATGAATATTAAAAATCATATTGGTCCCAATTCCGTCCCTTGAGGAACACCCATGTTTACCGTGAGAGGATCACTTATGATCCATTTGTTTTAACTCTTTGCTTTCTCCGGGTAAGATAGCATTTGAAAAGTTTCAGAGTTTTACCTCTTATACCCATATTCTCAAGCCTTTCCAACAAGATGACATGGTCAACACTCTCAGAAGCTTTCGCTAAATCTAGAAAAACAGCTAAGAATTTTTTATTGTTGTTTATAGAAAAAATTATGTTTTTGCTCAGCTCTTCGACCCTCGCGAAAACCAAATTGTTCAGAGCTGAGCAAAAGAAACTTTTCGAGAAAAACACACAACCTGATTTTGAAGCTTTTTAAAAAATTTTGGAGAAATTACCAATAAGCGAGACAGGGCGATAATTTGTCATTAACTTCTTGTCATCGGATTTGAATATTCAGGAAACGAGGGATTCTTTCCACTCGGAAGGCATTAGTCTACTGCTAAAAGTGCGATTAATAATATGCGTTAATGGTATCACAACGTGTGGATGGATCCTCTTTATCATCGAGGAGCTCACATTGTTAGGTCCGGGTGATGTATTGTTTTTCAGAGAAGCAATCATGCTTAACTGGTCTTAAATACATTGAGGCAGCATTGGACGCAATTTTTGGGATTAATATTTTGTTATTTAATTTGAATTTGCTTGCCATTTCTTGACCAACATTTATGAAAAACTCATTGAATTTATTAGCTTTTTTATTATCATTGATAGTGAGGTTACCCTCCTCATCAACAATTTCACCTATAACAGTATCCCGTTTTTTTGATTTATTGTTAATTTCATCGATTTAGTACCAAAGTTTTCCAGTCTATTTTCTTTCAGTTTTTGGGCATGATAGTTTTTTTTTGCCTTTTTGATCAACTTATTCAACAAATTTCTGTAAGTAGTGAAATGTTCCCTATTTTCAATCGAGTTAGTTTATTTCAGTTTCATTTTTAATTTATCTCTATGTTTCGCCGAAATAACTAGACCCTTGGTTATTCATGGTTTAACCATTTTCAACCTTTTACTTTTAATGATGCGACGATATGTGCTGTTTCCCATATATTCATTGAGTTATCGAAATCGAAAAATAGGGAATATGATTTTTGAGGATCGTTTGTATGTAAAACATCACTCCATTGTTCCTCTGACAACAATAATTCCAATTTTCCATGGTCAATGAAACTTTTCTTTAGTGGTTCTTTAAAAGTACAGTTCTCTACCTCAGCTACAGGCGATTTTATTGATAGGAGCACTACATAATAATCTGTGATTGACACGAGTACTATACTGGAGTTGAATGATGAATTATTTACTTCAGACTAACGGTTATTTTTCCTGACATAGTATGGTCAATTGTGGTATAAGAAATATCTGTTTCTCTCGTTGACTCGTTTATATACGAGATGAAACCTTTCTCACCAAGGATACATTGATGGTTATTGACATCGTAAGAATATCTATCTTTCAAATTTATATTTATGTCACCCATGTATATCTCAACATCTAGTTTCTCGTATTATTTGTAACATAATTGTCTAATTCTATCAGATAGGTGGATATATTTATTGACGATGATCTATATGATGTCGTAATACCATAATTTACTTTGTTTATTTCAAATGTGAAACGCAGAAGATTTGTATTTGATAGAATGATGACATTGTCATCGACTTGCATAGTATTTTTGACATAAATTACTACTAAACCGTCACTGACATTGTATTTAGAGTAATTATAATATATGCTATTTCATGATTGGTTATCTCCCTAGCACCTAAGTCCCCGACAGGACAATAACATCAACATTCTCACAATCGTGTGAATGTAGATATAACATCAACTCATCATAGTTTTCTCTCAGACTGGGGATGTTAAAATGAATAATACTGACATATTTATTCCTAATAATATAATCTTTTACCTCTTCCATATTAGTGTATGTTTCAGTGTTTACTTCAGTCAAATCATTGAAAATATCATTATTTAGCAAAGGATAAACATAAGTATTGCTTACATTTCTGGTGCTCACTGTGTCGGATTTACAGGTCCTGACATTTTTGTTCGCCATCGTAAAAAACAAAGAAACCTCCCAACACTTCACACAATACATATTATCCCTTCAATTCATAAACATGATCCTCATCTTTCAAATGAATAATTTTTGAAGACTCAGTTTTTTCACAAGAAAAAAACCCTCCCCTTTTTTGTCCAAACGAATATGTATCCAACATTCTTCAATACCCTTGCCGCCCTCAACAAGTCTTGAATTGCCTTGGGTAGGTATTCATTGATGACCACTTTTCGTTCAATTCCGCTCAGCTCTATGTTTGTAGAGTTCATGTGTCCGAAGATTTTGCGTTTCTGGAGTATTCCTTCCTCAGTGAAAGACACTTTGATAAGCATGGCAAAGGGTTTCTCAATTCTATGTTTTGGAATTGGTCTAACCTAAATTTTTTCTTCCTCAACTTTCACTTCTAATTTTCCCAGTATTTTCACAGTTTCCTGCTTATTTTGTTATGAGTTATGAGGAAGAATGTGCTAACTATGCCTATTGTGAATGCAGTAGTGGGGAGTGATTCAATTCTAGTTAACTGCTGGTAGTGGTGAATTTTGGGTTTTTACAATGTGACTTAGTCTCCAAATTTTCAATTATTTCGCGGATTGGTTCTCTGATAAGATATATTCTTCAAATCTGGAATCAAAGTTTCGATCTGTTCGTCCTACATAAGCTGTTGGGTCTTCACTGCTTTCAAATCTGTAAATTCTACAATGTTTGAATTCATTAGTTTTATGTTCGGTATTGAATAGTAAATTGCTTTTGCTATATTCTGTATTTACCGTCTGACAGAAAACAGTCTACATTACCTGACTTTTGATCGACTTTGACGTGGTTTTTTTGGTATAGGTTCAGTAGAAAGGCACCATTCCTAAGCTTGTTGACTGGTTTGTATGTCGAACACTATCGCATCACCCTTTACAATGCGTTCTATGAATGTGGGATCGGAATTGCCTAGCTTGTCTTAAACGACTTTTACGCGATTCAATTTCTGGAGAAAATTCAGGTTTTTTGAAACTAGTCGAGCTGTAACGCGTTTCATGCCGGAGCAATCATTTAAAATGGTTCGAATTGATTCGTGAGACACAGAAAGTTCATTGTGTGTCTCCCTCAAACTTAAATGGCAATTTCAATCACCATTTCCTTCACTTTATCGATTTTAACTTCAGTTGAATATGTTGATGGTGATGGCCGACCGTAGCGAGAAAAATCACCCACCACATCTCTGTTGAATGCACTGTACCACTCATATGCAAGTGTTTTTGATAGAATCGATTCACCATAAGCCTTCTGTAACATTTTCATCCATTGTGAAAATCGAAGAAATACTTGTGAGAACTGAAACAAACGAGCACTGTAAACAAAGTAAAAGACAGAACGCGTTCAACTCCGTGTTATTATAGAAAACAGTTATGCCAATTGAGCAACAATAAAAATTTTGACAATCATTTTAAGCAGATTATTTAAATAATCAATTTCTGGTACTTCTTTGACAGAAAGTATAATGGAATATAGTTATTGAAAATTTTGGTTTTGTTCTTTGCGTTTAATAATACAGTTTATGTGGGTGACTAGAACATTATTATTTGATATAATTTTCTTAATGATATTGATTCGGAAAATATATATATATATATATATATATATATATATATATATATATATATATATATATATATATATATATATATATATATATATATTCTTTTGAAAAAGAGAGGATTTAAGAAATTCGAATAATAATTGTATTTACAATAAATGCTTATATCTATAATTTTGGTGTGGGTCAGAAAAATCCATGTGTGAGCTCAAGAAAATGAAACAGGGAGTCATAGTATCTTGCGTATGATTCAATAAACGAGTGAAAAAACCTGAGGAAAGAACTCGTTTCCCTGTCGCTATTGCACTAGCAATAGTATGTCTGTTTATGTTGCACTAGTGTCGTGTGTACATAAAGAGTACCAAAGATTTTTCTGCTTAGCAGCTTCAATTCTCATCTTGCACTTCATGATTTCCAGACGAGGACAAGGGTGGAAATATTTCAACAATCATACCTGACGCTTATATGTCTAAAAACACTTGAATTTGAGAGAAGATGTTACATAGCAAGCAAGGCCATAGAAATGACTATGGAGATAATCAAAAAGTACATAACCTGCGATATTTCCTCTTTCACGGGTATGTTATTCCGTCGCAGTGTGAGTCTCCTGAAACATAATCACTTCCTTGTTCTTGCTTGCCAATTTTGAAGTATCATCCCGCAAAATCCCTTCAATATTCAAACTCAACAAAACAATTCCCTCTCTGTTTGACCGAGAGAGCCCCGATGGCTAGGTTCGGTCTTCTAAGTGATGCCGATTATGATCTATAGATGTTCTAGAATCATTATGAATCCAATAATTTGGGTTTACATCTCCCATATATTATTTCTTCGTGGTTCGTTTTTAATTAAAAAAAATTGCGCATAAGAGTGACTTATTGTCAGGAGAATGGTAAAGGGTCCTTCAGTCATTGAATTATAAGCGGATAATTCATGTGTAATGTGGTTAAGAGAATCCATTAGGATTGTTGAGTTTTGAGAGATTTATTGAAAATCACGTTTGCAATTTTGGTCTCTCGGCCATCTACAGCTGACAAGTATTGAACTAAAATTGAAAACACATACATATATAGACAGGTAGATACAAAATTAAGAGGGGGGAAACAACATTCTATAAACCAATTTGAAAAAAAATAGGTATTACTTAAAGATATCAAATGGAGACAAATGAGCCGGGTCATACTGGTCGTTCAGAAGATTATTCATGTGTGGGGTTGTTGCAGTTTGAAAATTTCGATGGATTCCAAGAAATCTAACTCTTGTCCCTTAGGTATTCTGTGAATAATTTTAAGTTTATATACGGGTGGAAAAAGTTGGCCATTTTCGATACAATATGCAGCGTGAGTAAATTCGTTCTCTGGTTATTGTAACCTGATTGATGATCTTTGTATCTAGTTTTGAATGAACGACCAGTCTGGCCTATATAGATGTCTTCACAATTCATACAGAACAACTTGTAAACTGCAGTATTGTCAAATTTATTATTTTATCTTTACTATTAAAAATTCCTGGTAGAGTTTCATGTGGGTCTTGAAAGCTACTGTTTAAATCTGTTTTGAAATGACATTCGCAATCTTTTCGCTGATAGGCCCAGAATTTGTTAATGAAATATATTTATCTGTATTAGTTGATTCCATACATGAGTAAATATTATGATATACTATTTATGTTCATTTTTTCTGATTACTCCATTTATTATATTTGAGGAAAACCATTATTTTCAGCTATTTCCTTAATAGTTGACACTTCCTTGCACATGGAAGAACACCGGTTATCCCTGAAATATAATGAATGGAATGATATAAAAACGAACATAGAATTAATCTTCTGAATGACCAGAATGGCCCAACTTATTCGTCCCTATTTGGCTGACCAGTTCAAAGTAGCGATTCCCTCTGTTTCAAGATAATGTCGCGCGAGGGGTGCTGGTATGCGGATGGGCATTATCTTGCATAAAAATTAAATTCTCACGGTGGGCACCTCGCCAGAGTCTCACTATGACCCCGAGCGTTAGGTCCACGTAATTTCTAGTCGTTACACTCACAGGAAACGAAATGCAATCTGTTTTGCCTCCCAGCATAACGCCACCACAAAACATCATTCTTCCCCCTTGGTACTTCGGAATTTGTCTTGCTGCTCAGAGTATAGCTTGTCTTCTATGAACCCTCAGACCCCGAATCCGGCGGTCGTCTGATCGAATACCAATTCTGGTCTCGTCCGAAAAAGAACATTTCGCCAATTATCGATATTACAATTTTTGTGCTCGATTCACTAATTAAGTCTGTTAATTTTTTGTTGTCTGGTTAGCCCTGAAACTCTTAAGGGCCTTCTGCTTTATATACCCATTGAACGAAGTCTTTGACGTGCCGTTTCGACTGATACACTGATGACTGTTGCTTCCAGATATTGCCTTTGCAGTATGGGGTATTAGGTGCGACGCAATAGAGTATCTTCTTGCAATTTTGCACAAAAAGCGGTTTTGTTCTTCAGAAATGATCTTCCTACGACTTTCCTAGGTCTATTTTGCAGAGATTGTAGACACACGTATCGGGCGTAGGTTTTTGAAATCATCTGTGGCCGCTATATCCCTTCTTCAACGAGAGCAATTATTCGACCCATCTGCACATCGGACAAGCTAACGTAAGGCATTTTCAATTATGATTATGGGCTTTTTTAAATTTTGAAATTCACAGTTTCAAATTTCAATGAAGACTGAGTACAATATCCCGAACATGTGGTGATAATTCAACATTTCTCATCATACTATCTAGTTTTTTTTTCAACAAAAAACTTCATTCTTCACAAGAAGTTGAAGATCCATAGTTGAAAACAATCCATAATCAGAAATACCGAGTCATTCCATATAAATTTGGTTTTGTGTATCTATTGTCTTATCCACTTTTAATACTTTCCCAATGTTTAAATTATTCAACAGTGGTGAGATAATTGTAGCTTATTAATTAACAAAGCAGTACATTATATAGGAAAGTGTTAATATTCACTTTTATTAATAGAAAATGAGTGGAGGTAGCTGCTCTCGAAAAGTTTCAAAGTTTAATAATATTCAACAATGGAAAGATAATTGAAGTTTACTTCACATGGTAGTACATTGCTAAGGAAAGTGTTAATATTTCCTTTTATAAATAGAGAAGATATGGAAGTTTCAGCTCTAGAACAGTTTCAAACTCAGAATATTGAAAGGAATCTTAGGTGGTATACTATTTACGGAAGCATAAAACATTTATGACAGCCAGCAACTTAAATTGCTTTTAGGCCAGATATACCAATAAAAACTTTATAGATACTAAAGTCGCAAATACAATATGACATTTCCGAATAGATTGGTATCGAAATAAAAACATTATGTGTGTGAATAACGTACATAGGCGCAATACTCGATCAACAAATGAATCAATTATACTATGTGTATCAGCCAAATCGAATAGAGTCGATAATAAATAAATGGGTCATGGTCGAAAAATCATATCATTTTAAATAAAAACAGAAATTTGATATAAATATACTGCAGCTATGTGAAATGATGTGGAAAGATGAAAATAATCCCCCCCCATTTCCGTATTCTCTTTGCGTGGGGAATTCATTGCTCTGAGCAGATTCAAGCTAGCTTTATTCGTTTTCAAGTAATTAGAAAATTTTGATGAGTGCCAATATCTCGGTTGTTTTTAAAGGTATGTGAAATTTCGTGATGAAATTGAACACTAAGGTTTTCGTTAAAAATATGCGATTACCTTTCAATGCATACCATACATTGGCCTTGACGTTGAATATTGATATGGCGATGTGGGTTAACATCCGACCACCAATGTTCATTTGTCGATCAAATATTCAATCAATGCTATAATGTCTTTAAGTAATAACGAGCACTGTAAACAAAGTAATAAGTTTTTTTGGTAAGTAGTTTCGTCACAATATATTTTTTTTCATAAAACTTCATGAAAATAGGCTCTCACATCATCGCATGCTCCTTCGGCCAGAGAGGATGAATAAATTTTTCCTTTCGTTTTTTTATTGCCCAAGGATTGCTTTATTGATGAATCGAAATAGATTATCCTCATTTTATACAGGAGTGCCTCAAACAAATTATTGAATATTGTAATTTTAAAAATATCATATCTCGATTTTTTCAAATGACACATCCTGTATTTTATTATTCATGTCAATGCATAAAATATTGTGCAATATTTTTGCAGGTATAACCTTATCTTTATCTTCGACCATTTTCGAAACAAAAAAAATAAACTGAAATAATAAAATCAGAGTTTGCGAAAGAAGAGTTTATTAGTACATATCATTATACTTGATCAGAGAAATGGAGATTTTTTAAGGTTGTCGTGTATGAAATAAGTAATAGATTGGCTTTTGGTGAAATGATCTACAAGGTATTGAACTATTTCAATAAATGTTCGTTTCTTTGTAGACACAACTTAATCCTTCTGAGGAAAGACCGTTGAACTCTCGACAACATTGGCGGATTAACTGACTGAAGGGCGTCGACTATTCTCTGTCTCATATCCAACTGTGTTGTAGAAGGAATCTGGTAAACGGTGCCCTTGATATAACCCCACAAGAAAAAATCTAGTTTTGTGAGGTCAGGAGACCTAGTTGGCCATCTAACAGGACCACCACGTCCTATCCATTTGTTCGGAAATACATCATTCAAATGTCCCCTATCCTGATGAGAGTAATGTGCCGGTGCTCCAACCTGTTGAAACCACAAATCTTGTCTTATATGCTCTGGTACATCGTCAAGTAACATTGGTAGATGATTTTTCAGAATATTTAAATACATTTCACTATTGAGGTGCCCGTCGAAAAAGTGCGGCCCAATTAGATATCCATCTACTATAGCGGCTCATACATTCATGGACCAACGATGCTGGTGATCTATTTGTCTCATGAAGTGTGAAATTTTCGTGGCGTAATAATGAAAGTTGTGCCTGTTAACAAGCCCATTCTTGTGGAAAGTTGCCTCGTCTGAGGAAAGAACTCTGCTAAACATATTTGGATATTCCGCTACTTTGTCACTTGCCCAATTGCCCAAATATTCAATCACTACTGATGTGAAATTCAGAGGTCCAAATTTTTCCATTTGCCAGTTGTTTCACAACTGAGCCCAATAACGATCAGATGCCCCATTCTGCAACTAGACGTCTGGAGAATAGTCTAACACACGTAGAGTTTGATTATTGCACAGTAAAAAAGCAGCTACTCAAGATAAAAAATCATTCGTCTCCAGGACTCGATGGTATCAGTCTCTTTTTCTTGAAGAAGTTTGCCGACGTCCTTTCTCATCCTTTGGCCTTGATTATGAGAACATCTTTCGAGACCTCCCGCGTTCCTCTGGACTGGAAGAAATCAAGTGTCACTCCTATATTCAAGAAAAGTGATAAACTGGACCCATGTAATTATAGACCAATAAGCCTTCTGTCTGTTGCATCAAAAGTGATGGAATCCATAATAGTCGAAGTGACAACCGAGTTCTTGACAAAAAACTTTATCATTCCGTCAGAACAACATGGCTTCGTAAAGGGAAAGTCAACTACCACAAATCTTTCGTCTTGCGTTAATGATTGGACGCATGCCTATGATCAAAGGATCCCTACTGATGTCATTTACCTCGATTTCGCCAAGGCTTTTGACAGAGTCACAGTAAGAAGATTAGTTCACAAATTGAATATCGTTGGAATTCGCGGGAAGTTGCTTCTCTGGACTTCTAATTATATGTCGCAGCGAACATTCGTGGTGAGGGTTGGTGGTGTTCTTTCGTCGGAAAGACCGGTTGTGAGCGGAGTGCCTCAGGGATCCGTCCTGGGGCCACTTTTATTTGTCATTTTCGCCAGCGATCTTTTATTACACATTAAATCTCGCAAGTCATTCTTCGCTGATGACACCAAGTTGTATGCAAACCCGCTCACCGAGAGACAGATTCTCCAGGACGATCTTGACGCAATAAACCAATGGTGCAACGACTGGCTCCTACCACTCAATGCTGATAAATGTGGTGTGCTCCACGTTTGTAAACGTGCTAATTCTTTAATTTATCTCATTCGTAGATCGTTCGTTAAGTTGTCCTTCTCTAGTTCGATTACACTTTATAAGACTTATGTGCGTCCTATTTTGGAGTATGCAGGCTCGGTTTGGTTCTCGCTCGGGATAAAAGCATGCTTGAGGGTGTCCAGCGCCGTACTACACGTATGACTTTTGGGGTCGTTCGTCCCTCATATAACGAAAGATTGGCTAGAGCTGGTCTCGTAACCTTCGAGCAGCGAAGACATCGCGGAGATCTAATCTAATCTTGTGCTATCGTATAGTTAAACACAATTACGCCAACCTGAGATGTTTGTTTAGTTTGAGTGCTGATACTCGTTTGCGTGGTCATCATCTGAAGCTGAAAAAAGAAAAATTTTCGTCGAGACAAAGACAGTATTTTTTTGTGAATAGGGTGTTCGATTATTGGAACAGGTTTTCTAGTGATGTGGTGGACTCAAATTCGGTTAATGAATTCAAAACTAAATTGGACTTTCTTTTGTTTAATTAGATTTCGTTTTTGACATAAGTGGATTTAGTTATTATATATGTGTGCATATTTAATTATGGCTAAGCTGTGCTTGCAATAATATAGAAATTATTTTTTTGTTATTAGGCTTTTATAGGACTTGTCCTCAGCCTTAAATTACTTCAATAATAATAATAATAATAAATTATTTCTCGGAAAAACTGCGGACTTTCTTCCGATATCTGCAGAAACCAGTTACAAAAATCGAATCGACCTCCTGGCTGCAAAAACTAGGATTCTCATTTTATACGGTTTTTATGTATTTTTCCGGGCGTTCGACTGTTAGATTCCCCTGTTTCCCTTTCAATTTGCCTGGTCGAAATCGATGGATAGTCAATCACACTTCCTACTACATCAATTGTTGCATTTTCTTCATCAACAACATAATCTTTTTTTTGGAACGTTGAATGTACTAAGGTTCATGAAGTTTTCCACCTTTTATTAGGTTGTCGTCTCTCAGGAAAACGATGTAAACAAGCAGTTTCTGCAGCGTCGTTATTACAAACAATACTATAATCACATAATAGTTGTCATTGCAAGAATAAGCTGTCATAAAGAGAGCATAGAACCAACTGAAGCAATTTCAATAATTCCGAGTTATTTCTGTTAATGGACATGAAGTCACTAGATAAAATTAGGTAAAAGTTATACAATTTTCGATTTTTCATGAAATCCCGTCTTGAATGGAAAAATTGTGTGCAGAAGTGGTAAATTTTTGAAAGCGAAATATTTATTCATCGTAGTCGAAGTTGCCTATGATTCACTTTGAAAAAACGCAATTTCGCATTATATTTCAAAAACCGTTGAATAATGAAAAATCCGACTCAGTTCGAACCTACGTACAAAAGAGATTGTGGAATCACCAGTTTTACATAATTTCAAAAATAATCGAGATATTGAAATTCGACTGATTCCGAGAACACTCAGAATTTGAAATAACTCGAAAATGGAAAGAAAAATATTATTTAATTTGATTGGAAAAGTCGTTATTTCATGAAAATGGATATACATTTTTCAATCGAATGAAACTGCTGTCCAAATATTCACTATATTAGCAAGTTTATGTCTTGTTTCACCACCCTATGGTTTAATCATCAAAAGTTCATTCAAAAGAAAAATGTACCCTATATATAACATTACTAAAAGCAAGTACTTGGCTCAATAGGAGGATAATCCAAACATGGTTGCTTTAAAAACTGAAAAAAAACATAATCGTTGGCTATTATAATGAACTGAAAGAAATGTGATTTTCAATTTATTTTCAACATGATCCTTGAAGCGTTACTACTTCAAAAAGAGTTCAATAGTTTTCAACCTAAGAAATTCGAAAATACAACTTTAAAGTCCATTAAATCTAAGTCCGCATCTGAAGATATCATATATCATATTCACCAAAGCAGACAAAGGTCATACAATCATAGCCTTGAATAAAGCAGATTATTTATTGAAAACCCAAAATTTCATTGAATCAGGGTTGTTATTAAGAAATTGATAAAGATCCAACTAATAAATTTCAAACCATAGTAAAAAACGCTTTAGAGTATGCCAAGTCTATAATACCTACCAACCAGAAATATAAACTTTTCATTGACAACCCGAAATCACCAAAACTTTACTCCCTCGTCAAACTCCATAAAACAGAGTATCGCATTAGACATGTAATTTCATATTTTCAAGCTCCAGCTGCAAAACTTTCACGCTTTCTTATAGACATCATTCGACAGTACGCTAATTTTGAACCTAAATTCTCAATAAAAAACTCTTCAGTCCTAAAGAATAAAATTCAGCACACGATACTACCATCGAACGCTAAACTCATGTCATGGGATGTAGTAAATCTCTTCCCTAGTGTTCCACCTAGTGATACAGTGAAACTCATCAAGAACGCCCTTCAAATTAATAAAGTCAATCCGATAATTCAATCAGAAATCTTACACCTTTTAGAAATTTGTTTAGAACAAAATCATTTTAACTTCAATGGAGTATTATATAATAGTAAAAAAGGTTTAATCATGGGTAATCCTCTGAGGCCTCTGCTCGCTGAAATTTTCATGGATAATATTGAAAAAACTATCCAAGAACATCCGTTATTCAAACACTTTATTCATTGGTTTAGATATGTCGACGATATCATTTGTTGTTTCACTGGCCCAAAGAGACAATTAGAGTCATTCAAAACATTCATTAACTAAATTCACGATAATATTATATTCACTTTAGAGATAGAAACAGAAAAGTCCATTAACTTTCTGGATTTAACTGTTAATAAAATTAACGGCAAACATGATTTTTCTATTTTTCATAATCCATCGCATAAAGATATTACTATTCACAACTCATCTCCACATCCTTATCCACATAAATTAGCAGCTTACAATAGTATGGTACATAGACTCATTAATATCCCAATGTCACAAAATAATTTCATGAAAGAGCTAAATATAATTGAACAAATAGCAGTCAATAACAGGTACAGTCCAACTATGATTGAGAACATGGTTTCACGCAAAAAATTTCAAAAAGTAATTCAAGATGTATTTCCAAATATAAAAGTTCAAACACAAAATACAACAGCTTAACTTATATTTGTAATCCTAGTTTAAATTTAAAATCATTCCTCTCGCATTATAATTTCAATATAGCATTCCGAACTGATAATTCTTAAGGCCAACACATCAAAACCTGCAAATCTAAAATTGATAAAAGTAATAAATCCGGTGTTTATAAACTGTCTTGCGGGGAATATAATAAAATTTATATTGGTAGAACTCTCAGAAATTTCAAAGTTAGATTATCCGAGCACAAACGTAGTTTTAATTATCATAAATCAGATTCCCATTATTCTAATCACTTACTCGAAGAAAACCATAACTTTAATGATAATTTCAAAATGAAAATAACAGACAAAAACTCAATCTATTGGAAATTTTAGAGATCAACAAAGAAAAGAAGTCAGGTAGGTTACTTAATAGTCAATTAGATCTAAATCCTTCTCCTTTACTCAATCTTTTCAATTCATAAAGTAAGCAACTCCGATGAGTTTTTCAACATACCTCTTGTACCTATTGTAATATTAAGTAAAAAATAAGACTAATATATAAGGAATAACTCTGTTCATTAGTGTGTATCCATCTGATGAAGCCACAGTGTGGTGAAACCGGTCATAGTTTTGTTGATATTGTGAAAATCTAAATACTTTAGTTTTATTTCATTGAAAATATCTAAAATAACAATTGGAATATAAATGTAAATTTTCAAAATATTCGTACGACGTTCGCTTCGTTATCACAAACAAATATTCACGCAAAGATTGTAACTTGATGAAAAGAAGATTGCATAATTTATCACAATTATCATTACTAGAACCATTTTTCGAACTAATTCATTTTCGGTGTTTCATGTGGAAACACGTCCTGGATGATAAAATTGAACGCACATGTGATATAGTTTCGAAATGAAAAAAGAATATTCTATTCGACCAAATCAAAGTTGCCTATGGTTCATATTAAAAAAAAGCAGCAAGTTTTCATCATAACACAAAAACCATTGAAAAATAAATTCGCACGTATTTCTTTCTACGTAAAACAATGCGCCTATTGAATGTCAAACCAATTCTACATAACTTCAAAAATAAGCGACACATTGACACTTGACTGATTCCGAAAATTTCAAATTTTCCAAATAGCTCTAAAACGAAGGAAGAAAAACAATTTTATTCGATTAAGGAAATTAATGAAAATCGATTTACATTTTATAACTAAATTGAACAATAATGTTTATATTTTCACTGCATTTAAAGAGAGAGTGAGTGCTATATATAACATTGGTGATAGCAGGAACTTAGCTCATTACCCATTATTTCCATCATGTAAAATAACAAATTTATTATTAAATGTATCGTTCTCTTCCAGTAAATGATTAGCATTGTGGGAATCTGATTTTTGTTTGTCGAAACTGTGTTTGTGCTCTTATAGTCTGAAAATTAAATTTTTAAAAGTTTTACCTCGATAATACATAGACTCTATAGATGCACCACGATATCAATGTCAGAAAATTATGAAATAATTTCTTGAAAGAGCTCAATACAATAAAACAAATGACATTCAACAAAGGTTATCATTATAGTATGATTGATAGTATGCTTTCTCGTAAAAATTTCAACATGTAATGCAAGAACAGAAGTGTGTTTCATCTCAACACACCACATTTATTCAAAATCTTCACGAGATAAATTGCTCAACGAGTTGATTCATATTTGCCGTACTTTTGTTAGTAGTTGCAAGGTGAAAAAGTCGTTTTAAGTGGCAAGTTCACCTCCGTAACATAAACCAAGTTCAGAAAGTTTAAACGGGCGTATTTCTTGAAGGAGCGAAGTTACGAAAGGGGATTAATCAAATTTTCCAAAACTAATTTATTATCAGTACTTAATAAATACACAACTGAATTATTCAATAATGCAGCAACTTATGCATCAATGGTCAACAAATATGTAAATCAGAAGTTCAGATGAGAAAATTCACTTTGAACAAACGAAAGACGAAGGAAAATAATTCCTCCAAAACGTGGCGGCTAATGAGTGACTGCCTAGATTCGGTTTCTCCCTTCCATTAGAGTGTCATGATTTAATTAGAATCTATTAAACGCCTTGTCATTCCCAGAGTGGCTGTGGATGTTCTGTCTTTTAGTTTAAATCAGCACGTTGGGGATGTTCGTGATTCTTTTCTTGAGAATCGCCGACATGATCTTGTGGAATCGGAAGTATTACACGTTTATTTGCCCAAACTTGAAAGCTTGAATCAGAACACAATTGCAATAACACATTGAACTTCCTCTTGTATTCAATAAGAGCGTTTAAATAAAACTGAAAAATTGGTCACGAAATATTTAAATGAAATTCAACGTAAGAATCTGAAAATAATTCGTAAAGTTGTTGAAGGATTTACAAATACAGAACAAGAACGAGAGTGAGGATGAAAAGAAAAATTGTAGAATAATTCATCACAAGAACATGAATGAATTTTCTATAAAACAACTGAAATAAACTTCTGTGAATATAAAACAACTGAATCAAAATGCAGTGAAAATGAAAGAAATACCTATATAAAAATTTAATTCAAAAAGAATAGAAATAAGCGAAATTACTTTCCCACTTCTTCAGGTAGTTGATGGTTCGTTGTTTTTGAACCAAGATTTTTTTATATATTTATATAAATTTTTTCATATACGAGTATCCGGAGAATCCCTGGACTCCCCCGGCTCTCGGGTCTCGGGGAATCACCGTTCAATCTCGATTCTCGGAGATTCACTCATTCTCCAAAAGGGTTCTGCTGAATAGCACCAAATGTAGTAAACCTTAATCGATAGAACATTATACTTAAACTTCTGGCTACTAGGTGACGACACTAACCTCTGAAAGAATCATTTCATTTGAATCTTTTCCAAATTATATAGAAATCTATTGCAGTTGGTAGGCGACACCAATACTTTGTTGGGTGTTGTTGTTGAATACAAAATTCTTTACATTTCTGAAACGACTGATGGTTGATTTTTTGCCTTTTTTCCTTGAATTAACCAAATTTTTTTGCAGAGCTCTTTGTATCTACTTGTTGCGCTAAATTTTGAGATACCAGTGCGTTGCAGCATATTAAAAAATTTTGTATGACTAGAGATACTACCTACCAACTATTGCACCTGTCCGGTATGGAAACAAGCGATTAGTAATTGAACTTAACCTTATGCTCTTACAAGTATCAACCTTTAAAGCAGCTGGATAAAGCTTGTTGTCAAGTCAAGCTTTTGGGTTGCAAAATCAAGCCAAGTGAAATCTTTCATTTTTCAGAAGCTTGAATTTCAAGTCAACTCAAGCTTTTCGAAAAATGCATGATGATAGCATGCATGTGAAAAGTGTCTCAAATTAACCGATTATGGCAACTTTATTCACTCTAGGGGTATTTTTTCGGGACGAGTAAAAAAGTGTTCATAAAAAAATGTTCTTAGGAAACATTTTCGAGATATGACATACAACTTTTCGAATATGAACTCGAGAAAATTCCACTGTTAAAATTGGAGAAAACTCAGCTTTTATTTATGTCCAAATATACTTAATATTCAACCATTGAAATAATTCTCTGTGGCAAAATCTATTAAATCTTTCTGTGAATCTTTTCAAACATAGAAATTCTTGATTGATATTAAGCTACTGGCAGGTAGATCTCCATAATGAAGATTGACCTACACAGTGTGTTCCAATGGTGTTTTTTTATGATGATTTTCTCGTTTCAGGAAATATTCCTGCAGATTCTAGAAAACTCAAGCTTATCGCAATTCTAAGACTGAGAAAAAATTCAGAAAATGCAAATAGCTATCGTCGTATAACTTTCTTTATGTTTCTTTTAAAAAATTTGAGAACTTAAAAGGGATTAAAATCCCGTATCTATTTGGGTTGTGTACGCACTACTTTCCATACATTATCCCTTTGCAAAAGTGAATGGAATAAATGTTTTGCTTTTAAGAAGGTCCTGATACATGATCCTACTAAGAGAGCTTTGGTGTACTTAAAAGGGGCGGGGCGTTATAACAGTTTGATTGCCTAGTGGAATCCTGTAGGTAGTCGAAATTGTCTCATATAGTCTCGATGTTTATCTGGATATCCAGATATCGAATTCTTTTATGGTATAGGTGAAACATTAAAATCAATTCATTATTAATAACCCGTTTTTCTATTGTTTTTCTTTCTATTTTTCAGAATACTGTCATTCCATCACCCCAAATAAAAAAACACTTAAAAATTAATTATAACTGATGTATCAGTGACGTGCGAGACAGAGTTTTTCATCAGGATGTTACTCCCTGATTTCTTGTATCATATGAAAACTTACGTTCTTCTCAGTTTACAAAATTCACGAACATTTTACAATCAAAATATTCTCAGATTATCACTCGTGAAACAACAATGTGAATTTATTAAAGGATTCATTTGACATTCATTGTTGTGAGCATATATTTAAAACAGTTGAAATGTTTGGTGAATATTCACACCAGCTATTGGATGATGAAAAAGTGTTCAAAGAACTTTCATTTCTGGAAAAATTCAAAGTTTTGTATAAATTCGTGAAATATATATTTGGAAAAATACTATTGCTATTTTAATTGAATTCATTTATGGTTTACATGTGGAAAAACAAAATTTCATATGAGAATTCGAAAACCATCCAACAAAAATGAATTTGGATACGTTCCTGCATTTAATTCAAAAAAGTGCTCTCAGAATGTCAAAATAGTCAAACCTTACTTTGGTAGCAACCGAGATATTGATCGCGGAAATCGAAAATTCGAATAACTTGAAAGCAGAAGAAGAAAGCTGCGATCTGTTTTCACCAATGAATCTTCCTCGAAAATCGAGAACGGAGATGGGAAGAATCTTTCTCTGGTTGTAATATGTCACATAGCTGCCATACTAAATCATCGAAAATGGAAATTGTTTTACCATGTGGAAAAAAATGAATTCCCTGAAGAAGTTTATGTGGTTTATAGATTTCATGAAATACGCCCGAGCAAGTTAATATATTTTCTCATTTTTTTATCTCCTGATTTATTTGCTGACGACAACTATCTGAGAATCATTCACACCTGAAATCGTTACTCAAAAAACTGAAGGTCACGAGATATGGTGATTTGAAAAATTTCAATCCCTCTATTCTACTCTACCCCCTTGTTCCGATTCTGTTCAATATCAATCTCCGCCGAGATACTGGCACTCTAAATGACACTGTAAAGTTTGGTGGCGGTTCCGTGGATTCTTTCTGAGACCAAGCCTTTCTTCAATGCATTTATTATGGAAAAAATCTTGAAAAAGAGAAAGATCAGCAATCTGCCGCCTTGGAGTGAGAGATTGGAGATTATAGATGATCTCCGGGTGAACAAAGTCAGGCACTTCTCTCTTCTGGCCTATCCAATAGATGTAATGAATATTTGATTGCAGACCAGTCACACTTGTGCTTTGTATAATAGCATCACGTATAATGATGTGAATGTATGTAATAATGTGTGTGAGTAATTTCGATATCCTTGCATGATTAAGTGAGGTTCCCCAGCAGTGACTTTTCGGCTTAACTTACAAGGTTAACATACAAGGTTATAGTCGGAATGCTAAGACTTGTAAACTGAAGTCATCTGAAACAAAAAAGGGATAGAGACTGTTGGGAGAATCAGTTATATTGTCAAGAATTCTTATAGACTCATAGAAGATTTGCGTCGAGTTGTGGCTAACAACAAAAGCTTCCGCTCGCCTTCCTGCTTCGTTGGTCCTACTTGAGTGTTGGATATAGTTGATCTTATGGACGTTGAGGTCTCCCATTATCATATCCTAAGCTGTACTTGTATTGTGTCTGCCTTGTCGCTAGATACTGAAATAATCTAGAGTTGTTATTGTTAGGAGATCGATACAAATATTATTACTACCTCCTTTTCCCGAATGTATTCAACAGCAATCTCCGCCGAGATTCAGGCACTCTAAATACCACTGTAAAGTTTGGTGGCGGTTTAATGGATTCTTTCGGAGACCAAGCATTTCAAATCTTCAGTGCATATATAATGAAAGTATCCCTGAGAGAGAGAAACATCAGCAATCTGCCGCCTTGGAGTGGGAGGTTGGAGATCATGCGTGATCTCCGGGTGATCAATGTCACTGCTCTCTTCTGGCACAATTAAATAGATGTAAAGAATGTTTGTGTGCAGACTAGTTGCACCTATGCTTTGTATAAAAGCATCAGCTGTGATGTTGTGAAGTACTGCTTAGCCCCGAAACAGATTTGGCAATGGCTGGTACATGATTAAGCCAGTAAACTCCGGTGTTGACCTTTATGCCGAGTAAGTGTGGGTTCATTTATGAATAAATTTGATGTTCTTGTGTGATTAAATGAGGTTCTCCAGCAGTGACTTTTCTAGGTAACTTACAAGGTTAACATACAAGGTTGTAATGGGAGTGCTGAGACTAGCAAACGGAAGTTCTCTGAAACAAGAAAGGGATCGAGATTATTGGGAAAATCAGTTATATTGTCAAGAACTCTTATTGACTCATAGACAATTTGCATCGTGCTGCGGCTGACCGCAAAGGCTTTCGCTTGTCTTCCTGCTTCGTTGGTCCTATTTGAGTGTTGGAGCCCGTTGATGTTATGAACGTTGAGGTCTCCCATTATCATTTCCTCAGCGAAAATTGCATCGTGTCTTCCTTGTCGCTAGAAACAGAAATAACCTAGAGTTGTTGTTATTGTTAGGATATCGATACAGACATTATTACTACCCCCTTGTAGCGATTGTGTTCAATAGAAATTTCCGCCGAGATTCTGGCACTCTAAATGACAAAGTAAAGTTTGCTGGATTCATTTGGAGACCAAGCCTTTCAATTCTTCAGTGCATTTATTATGGAAGCATCCGTGAAAAAGAGAAAGATCAGCAATATGCCGCCTTGGAGTGAGAGGTTGGAGATCATGCGTGGTCTCCGGGTGATCAATGTCAGGCACTGCTCTCTTATGGTACTCTCCAATAGATGTAATGAATGTTGGAGTGTAGACCAGTTGCACCTGTGCTCTGTATAAAAGCATTAGAGGTGATGGTGTGAAGTACTGCTTAGCCCTGAAACAGATTTGGCAATGGCTGGTTAACATACAAGGTCGTAGTCGGAGTGCTGAGACTTGTGAACGGAAGTCATCTGAAACAAGAAAGGGATCGAGATTATTGGGAAAATCAGTTATATTGTCAAGAATTCTTATTGACTCATAGACAATTTGCATCGAGTTGCGGCTGACCGCAAAGGCTTCCGTTTGCCTTCCTGCTTCGTTGGTCCTATTTGAGAGTTGGAGCCAGTTGATGTTGTGGACGTTGAGGTCTCCCACTATCATATCCTCAGATGTATTTGCATCGTGTCTGCCTTGTCGCTAAAAACAAATAATCTAGGGTTGTTGTTATTGTTAGGAGATCGATATAGACATTATTTCTACCCCCTTGTTCCGATTCTGTTCAATAGCAATCTCCACCGAGATTCTGTCACTCTAAATGGCACTGTTAAGTTTGGTGGCGGTTTCGTGAATTCTTTCTAATACCAGGCCTTTCAATTCTTCAGTGCATTTATTATGGAAGTATCCATAAAAAAGAGAAAGATCAGCACTCTGCCGCCTTGGAATGAGAGGTTGGAGATCATGCGTGATCTCCGGGATATCAATGTCAGGCATATTTGGCAGGTATAATGAGGAACTTGTAGAAGCAATGTAGGGACCGTTGGTTCCAAATGAACGGCTACCCTGCTCACATCACGATGAGAGTGCGTAACTTTCTCATAAAAACTATCAACGTTATACCGACGTTGAGTTCTTGCATTACCTCTGCACTTACCTTATCGCCTCTAGATTACTTTTTCTGGGTCACTATCCATAAAAAAGTGTACGAAGAAACAAATCATAACCGCAGAGAAACTCATCCAATAATGACAGCATTTGATGAAATCAAGAGGGGTCACGTATTGATTAGAAGACCATCCCTGCATATATTGCAAAGAGTTTTTGCTTTTATACAAGCATTTTGAGGAGCTGCTATTCATTCATGGTTCGATGGTTGGTTTGAATCTCAATTACCTAATTACAATAGTAAAAAATTATAGCTCCACTTCATTCAAATGACCATAGATTAACTTTACCAAATAATAAATCTCCTTGTTCCTTTCTAAGTTTTGATTGAAAAAAGATAACGTTCATTTTTATGGACAGTTTGAACAAAAATGAATTTTTCATCCATTACATTCATGATAAAATGAGGTATTAATATGATTTATCTCGAGACAAATTGGAAAATGTAATTTTCTCTCAACTTTTTTTGCCCCAAATTAATTTTTATTTCCCTCAATTGCTTATCCACGATGGATTATTCGGTCTATTTATCTTAAAGGAGAAGCACAAGAAACCATTTTTTCTGATGCTCTATTCCAAATTATTACTGAACAATGGGGCTTACAATGATATATTCAAGTTGATGACGTCATAACATTGAGATGAAATTAATACTGAATGAAATGCAGCAGGTCTTTCCCTGTATGGGGAGATTTATCGATGAAATTGATTAAATATTCTTTCATTAAATGAAAGATCTTGTATAATCCTAATGAATTTAAATGTTTGAATGAAATAAAATTAATTATTGTAAATTCTAGCTAAGATTTATTCTATTTTCAGTTTTTGCATTTGGTCGGAGCTACAGTGTCCTTTTCATAGCCAGGGCCTTGCAAGGGATTGGTTCATCTTGTTCCAGCGTATCTGGAATGGGAATGTTAGCTGAACGGTATCCAGAAGATAAAGAACGAGGAAATGCCATGGGTATAGCACTAGGTGGATTGGCTCTTGGAGTGTTAATTGGTCCACCTTTTGGTGGAATTATGTATGAATTTGTTGGGAAATCTGCTCCATTTCTAATTTTATCTGCGTTGGCTCTCGCAGATGGAGGTAATTTCAGTTATTCAAATGTGAATTTGGATATAATATTTGTTAATTAGCGGTTTAGTAATATGATGCGAAGCAGATTTAGCGATGTACAACATAATTGAATAAATATGATTTCCTAAACCTGCAAACAATATATACCGGTCGCTTATTATTGGCGATTCAATAGCGCTGTAATGTTATACGTGTGGATGAATTAGATAATACGTAATTCTGTATTATCATTATGAAAGATTAAATATGCAAAAGATGCAAAGTTCATTTTGGAGTACACCGGTTTCAAATTCCCAGAGATTTGAACTGCTTGTATCAAAAATAATGTAGCATTGGCACAACTGTCTATTTTATTGTGTTTTTTTGACAAGAATACTTCTCGTATTAATGTTCAAGCAATTAGATTGAATTAAGTTAGCTCAAGTTATTCTTGAGTTTGACCAATATCTTGCTTTTTCAGTTTTAAGGAACTTTATCCGGTTTTTACAATATTCATACTGAAATACAGTCCTCAACAATGGATAGAATCTTACTTTACTTTTGAAATGAACGTAGACCGTTTTTTATCATGTGAGCGCATATTGGTGTTTTGCAGACGTGCAAGGTCCATCATTTGAAACCCATATTGTTGTGATATGTATTCTTTCAACTTTTTTTTGACTATTGAGATAATAACAGGCTATCTTGTTTTGAAATTCTGATTATTTGAATCAAATTTTATGATTTTTCCCGAACATGTTTTGAATCTGACCAAATAAAACAAAGTATCCGTTAGATCGCTGAAAGATTGTCAGAATATGAATAATTTGCGCATTTGAATTGTTCCCAGAGTATGGTGAATATAATCTAGGATCTAAATCTAACAAATGCACAAACATACATATACTGCGGAGGATACTGATAATAATAATAATAATATGGCCTTTATTCAGGATATGTTACCGCAAGCGGTACTTACAGTGATGGTAAGGAGGAACACAAAAACTGAGGCGAAGTTTAGTCCTTGGAATATTCTTACACTTAACCCCAGTTAGGTATTCTTAAAATTCCAAGCAAGCTCTAATTTATCTCAAAAAAATACATTAGCACCTATACAAAATAATAAATAACTTCTACCTATGCCTTATAAATAAATAAAACACTAAATTCTAAATTGAGCACAAACTGAAAATGAAAAATAACACTCTAATTGAAAATAAATCAGTTTTCTTTCCAAATAGAGAGGAGAATAGTCTTCGCTTATACTGCTGAAAGCTCAAACAAGTCACATCGACTGGCATACTATTAAAAACCTTCACAGCATTGTATGAAAAACTCCTTTGAAATTTAGCGGTCGAGTGAGATGGAATAGGTAGAGTGTTTCTATTCCTTATGTTTCTAGAGTGTGGCCTGGACCTGACCTTTATCGTAAGTCAAGTGATGAGGGAAATTTAATTAATTTAAATACAAAGCATCCTAGATCAAGCTTCACACGTAACTTCATTTTCAACTAACCCAATTCTCTGATCTTATTTGAGATTTAATCGTATTTCTTCAAACCAAAAATAAAACATCAACACTAATTCTGCACCAGGTGGATTCTTCTTTTGTGATATTAATCGAGGCAAGGCCCGTATACGAAATCACAGTATTTAAATGAAGACATGACTAAGCTTTCGCACAAGCGCATTTTAGTGACAAACGAAGAAAATGTTCTAGATCTGTATAACATCCTCAGTCTAAATAAAGCGGTCTTAAGCATGCCTGACACATGCTGTGAAAATCAAAGATCTCTATCGAACTTTACGCCCAGATTTCTAGCCGACTCAAAGAAAACAATACTTTCATACCTGATTCGTAGCCTTAGATAATCCTCAATCACCCTATAATGATCTCGACTGTTACACAAAATCAGAGCTTCAGTTTTAGGAGAATTCATCTCAACATTGTGTGAAGAGGCCATTTCGTAGATATTCTGAAGATCCTGATTAATTTGATCATGTTAAAGAGATAAACTGCTCAAGGACAATCTATGTAACAGCTGGACAACATCGGCGTATGCCTGTTTGGAGCAAAAACGCACTTTTGAGAGTATATGGGCCGTGTAAATGATAAATAAAAGTGATCCGAGAATTCAACCCTGGGGGACGCCCGCTTCAATAGAGCTACTTTGAGATGTGGCTCCTCCAACTCTCATGATCTGTGTCCTGTTTGTAAGATAAGACTTCGAGAGCGAGCAAGCAGCTGCAAGAAACCATAGTATTTAACCTTAGTGAGATGATGATTAATCGTATCGAAAGTTTTGGAAAAATCTAAAAGAATTATCACCACCATGAGCTTTTCATCTAGGGAACGGAAAATATCGTCAGAGACAGGTGACAAACCGGTTCCAGTGCTGAAAAATTTCCTAAAGCCCGCCTGGAAGTCAGGTAACAATTCTTCTTCTGTAAAATAATTGTAGATCTGAATGTAAAGCACTCTTTCCAGTATCTTCGACATCACTGGAAGGATGCTTATCACCCGAACATCTGAGAAATCCTACACATTGTCAATCTAACCTAACCCACGGAACGCTTCCACTCGTAAGGGAAACTGCTCGCTAATATACAACTATTTACTATGTGCAGTATGAAACCACTAACCACAGGAAAAGCATAACTTAACATACTAACAGATATACCGTCAAGCCCATAAGATTTTGTGTGTATACCTGCAAAAACACTCTAAACTTCCTCCAACTGCACGATGTGGAAAGCGAAAGAATAACACTCCTTGAAATGCGTGTTACTGTATAAATCAATCAGCTCCCCACAGTTATTATAATTTGCCTTATAAAACTGAAAGAAATGTTTATTCAGAGCATTTGGATCCGACATACCCGATGGAAGGTCCTCATCCGAAGAATCAGAGGTAGTGACATGAAGACTCTTCAGGGCCTCCCACGCTGAGGACTGCCCCTCCCGGGCCGACTCGTAGAGGAAATTCCTCTCAGACCTTCTCATGGAAGAAATCAGCCTCAGATCCAGAGCGATTGAACCGGGAAAAAGATGCCGTTCGCAGCTTCATAAGGTTTCGTACTTCATCATTCATCCTCGGTGCTTTTGGTTTCGAAACTCTCCTAGTCTTGACCGGTGCATGAACATTGAATGTCTGTAAG
Source organism: Cryptolaemus montrouzieri (assembly GCA_013387265.2). Lineage (NCBI taxonomy): Eukaryota > Metazoa > Arthropoda > Insecta > Coleoptera > Coccinellidae > Cryptolaemus > Cryptolaemus montrouzieri. The sequence goes on from JABFTP020000103.1 coordinate 39,257,823, forward strand.
AGAAGATTATTGAACAAATCAACCTTCCTGTTAATGTTGGGTTCAAGTAGATATCTATGCCACGGCTTTTCAGCCAAGTTCATCAAGAAGCCTGCATAACTAAAATGATCGAAATCTCTGTAAACTACCTCCCTCGCCTTACACTTTACCTTCTTCACACTGATCCTGCAAAAAGTTAAACCATGATCACCTATAATATCCGCGTCAACAGTACCAGCCTCTGTTACAGGTAATTTAGCTGAACCAACAATTGGGTTGACGAGTGTTTCAGATCTTAGGGTAATCCTCGTAGGCTCCTTAATGACTTATACAAAATTATAAGACAAAAAGCAGTCAGATAAGGGATTATTCACATTCATTAGGTTGACATTCACATCTCCAAGGCACACTAAATAATCAGATATGGGGGATAACAAAGTTTACATACTGTCAATATCACTTACGCAGTCAATTTATATTTTTTCTTTTTTTTCATTTGGGGGTCTACATACCACTCCGATTATGATTAATTTTCCATTAATCTTTATTTTAACCCACAAAAATTCAGCAAGACTCAGCATTTGCACATATATATCGGTACGAAACACATTGTACCGGTTTAATTCAATACCTTGTGAGGGAAATCGGAATAAAAATGGTACTTAAATTGATATGAGCTTATAATGAAAAATGTTGAACTTTTGGATAAAAATCAAGGTCCTCAGAAACCTGCTAATACCGGATATTCTCATCTCTGATCTATTTCGTTTCAGATTTCGATCAGTTTATTCCGAAACTCATTCACGGTAGCTGGTTGGTTTTGCTAGCTTCTTAATGTTCTTTTGAGAATGTCCCCGATATGTTCAATGTGATTGAGGTCTGGACTGCGTGCAGGCCACTCCATTGAAGTGATTTCGTGAACTTGAATGTGGCTCATATTCTAACTATATTAGCTTGGTGGGGTCTGCATAAACAAAAAGTTTTCACCCATGTTTGCCGCAAATGCTACAAAATGTTTCCTCAAACATCTGTAACGTATCTCTAAGCATTCATTATTCACGATGATAAAATCAGTGCGAGCGTTATAGAAATTCCTCCACGCCCCGTTATTGAAACTGCACCAAAACCATAGGTAGTAAAACGTTGCACTGGCCATATCTCTGATTTCGATCGCGATGAAAAAGACAAAAGCTCGACTCATCTATGAACAGCACTGTCTCCCAGTCAGCTTCAATACCAAGTTCTACTGCTTCCCTCTCACTACTACGACTATACCATCCGCATAGCCCTGAGAATAGAAGCCTTTGTTGTTTAGTATATTCAGGAGGTCTTCGAATACACTAAATAATTAGGCTGAAATCTTTCTATTTATAAACATACTATCCAACAGCAAAGATGTCGTTAAAAGCATGTCTAATCCCTTTTGGTTCCCGTTTTCCTGCTATAATCTACCACATTTCTGTTCTTAGGGCCATGTTCTAGGTTTTCAAACGTGGCAGGTCTTCTTTCGGCTCTGCAGTACCTGCTAGAGCACACACACACACACACACACACACACACACACACACACACACACACACACACACAAACACTCTGCTGGTTTTCACAACCTCCCTGGTAAGACCAGTTTTGTGACCTGCTCCTTCCTAGGGTTTCACTTTGGGCACTTTCACTAGCACCAGCCAGTGCTTCGTCTTATTATCCGCACATATTATGTTGATACGCCATTTTTCGAATACCAATTCTTGAATTGCTGCTCCGTACCCTGCGTGCATTCAAAACTCCATCCAGAAGAATTTTCCTAACTTGGTTGATTTGCTCATTATTGAGCACTATCTGAGGATATTTTTCTGGGACTACCTCTATTTTTGAAGTTGTAGTAGCTTTACTGTAGAATTTACTGGCGGACTTCCCTGGAGGTGAATGCGCCATTGGACCTCCAGTGTGTGTCCAGTTGCTGCCGCAGCTACAATTGTGTGGGTTCTTCCCGGCGTTCTATTGCTGCTTAGATCTCCAGCTTCCGGATAGCTTTCGTTCATCCAATTGCAGTCTTCTTTGAAAGAGGATTAGGTGACGTTAGATCGAGCTCTTCGATCTACTGTGGTTAGAGCTTCGCCTTGAGCTGCGGCACGGGGTCTCAAATCCAATTTCCTTTGACGGTGTTATTTCCTTTCAGTGCTAATTTGCACTCCACTGTTCTATCGAAAGTGAATTTGAAGGTGCCTAGCGGGAGTGAACCGTTGTCTCAACGAGGAAATTCTTAAATAACGGCCATGCATCGCCGTTGAGATTCGAGGTCGTGTTTACCCTGGTCTCCTTTCATGAAGTCTCCCTATACCTACCGATCATTCTGGCAACTGTTGAATGGGACACAGCAAGTCTTGGGGCCTATTTTTCTATAAGTCTAACTTTGGTTATCTAACACCACTGCTTCACAACACGCTAGGGTCAAATATCGTGATTCGCCTTGCATTACTATCGAAAATAGAAATTTTCAAGAAGAACAAACGTTACTCGTAAAAATTGATCAACAATTTTCAATATGTGGTGGTTTATTGCAAAATCTCAATTTATTTCTTTCATTTCATTTCACCGAGAGGATCATGTGCGCCAAGAAAAAACATCGAATTATTTTGTCATATGTCCGGACATATCCGAAAAAAAACATGTGTTTATATTTAGATCTCTGAAATATTAAAATTATTTAATTCTTGACGTCATGTTGCTTTAGATCGCCGCAAAGGCCTCGTTTTTCTATAAAATTCAATAATGAATCCTGATCGGTATCCCGATATAATTATTCAACCAATAAGTCCTGAAATTCTTTTCAGTTAATGACAATTGATTCTAGTGATGAGAGTTTCTGCTCCTGAAACAGCTCTTGTAAATAAGGTGTCGAATTTACACAGAATACAAAGAATTAAACAGCCAGCACGTTCTCCAGATATGAACTGAATTGAACATGCTTTTGCATGAGATATGGAGGCAATTAATTATTCATCGAAAAACTTCTTGAGTCACCAACTAGTTCTCTTAAATACATAAATGTCAAGATGACTTGTTGGCCCCCACGCTCTCGGGAGATCTCTCAAGATATTTCAAAGAAATAAGGCAGTTGAATATTTCGTTTTTGTTCATAAAATTTTCCATTTTACGTTTTTCTCTCATAAGTTCAACTTCGTCGTTCAAATTAATCTCGAAATTATTCGAAATATTTCATTTATCTGATATATTTGATGTTATGTTCACAATTTAGAAAAATAGAGATGATTTCTATCAATTGTTGAGGAATGCTTTTGCATAGTTCTGCGCTTTATATTTCCAATAATTTAATAATTCGTATAATTTTATAGTGCTTCAATTGCTAATGCTTCAACCTGGAGTAGTACGACAAGAGTCTGATCCACCATCCCTCAAGAGCTTGGTAACCGACCCTTACATCATAATTGCTGCTGGTAAGATGATTAATGTTATCAATGATAACATATTGCTCAATTTATTGCTTTAACAGTCGATTTTATATTTGAACACTGCTTGAGTATAAGTAAGGTACACAGGGTGTTTCACCCCAAACGACGTACCCTGTATATTTTTTGTGCCGTAGTGATAGGAAAAATTTGCCAAAATACGTCCAGTGATTTATTTCGGGGATATCTTTTGACATGTATTAACAGGCCACCACCTAATAAGAGGCGCTTCTACCTCTCAAAATTAAATAAGGCAAAGGGGTGGAAGTTATCTCATTTCGGAGCTCTTTGTCTCAGAATAGAAATGTTGACGATTTTTTCCTGCAAAAGAACAATTTTTTCCTCAAACAAGCTCCCTTGAATATTTGTCCATTTTCAGGATTATTGAAAGAGGGAGAGCAAAATAATTTTTGTTGTGAAAGTCAACCTTTCGGTGATAGTTAGATTAGGTTAGGTTAGATTTTGAAGATGAGTACCAATATTTGTGAATGATTTTTCATTACTGAATCTAATTTCGCCACATTAGTTTCAGTTCAATCATCCCTAACTATATATAAGGAAAAATAAATGAAAACATTTTTGAGTGAATTTTTTATTTTTTAAAGCTAGGTGTTTATCTGATAATGTTTGTTCGATCATTTAATGCATTGTGAATCAATAGTGAGTTCATACTTTGGATGTGAATTAAACAGTTATGTATAGTTTGCAACAACGTGTTGAACTGGTCAGCCTTTATAACAAAAATCAAAATTGTACCCGAGCGGCTGCACGGATTTATAATTGAAACCATTTGAACATAATGTTCTCCTGAAGTAGGTATTCGAATTGAGACGGGTTCAGTTGAAAAAAAAACGCCCATTGGAATTGTGAATGTTGAAGCAGCAGCTGTGTCGGTATTAGGACCTGTTTAACTTATGCCAAATACGCAGCCTGTACAACAAAATTCTGTGGTTTATGTTAGCCAGCTAAAGTTTTCAAAATTTACATAAATGTGAGCTACATTCGTTCAAAATTTAACTAATTCATGAATCAAAAGATGATTTGGATCGAAGGCAAGAAATATTGCATGTCTCCTCGTACAATGTTTGCTTTTCTGGCGAATAGATTTTATCACTTAATGAGATGTTAACCGCATGATTATATGTTTCGAGAATTGGACCTCCATTTATTCCTGCAATATCAACTCAAAATTTATCTAAATATGCTGAAAAATGCGATTGATCCATTGATAACAGAAAAACTAGAGAACAAACGCAGCTCCTCTTCAATACGCGGCTCCAGTTTGCCAATTCCTCAATTTGCAATATCCTGGACGTTGAATTTGAGAAAGAGGTCCTATATTTTTTATGCGCTCTTCCCGGGAATAGGCGAACCTGTTACACCACATGAGTTGGCGCCTGGGAAGAATTGAGTGTCTGAAGAGGATTAAAATTGTAGAATGTTGGGAAGATGTTGGACGGAAGTGAGTTCCACAGCTCACCGTCCCTGTGAACGGAGGAATGCTTATAGAGGGAGGTTCGTAGGGTCGTTACATGTACCGCCATATGATGAGAACTCCTTGGCAGCCTAGTGTTGCGGCAAGATATGAGTTTTCCCGAACAAGGTCTTTCAGCTCCTTGGACAGAGAAAGATCATCAACTTGTCTTCTGAGAGCCAGCGGTTGGAGATCGCAGGTGATCTCCGGGTGGTCAATGAGGCGCACAGCCAGTTTTTGCATACTATCTAACATCATAAAAGAATGTTTGGGCACAGATCCCCATACATGGGAACAATATTCTAAAACAGGTTGAATCTGGTTGAATCTGCGCGTTATATAGAAGCAACAGCTGAGATGACGTAAAGTATCGCTTGGTTCCGAAAAGTAAACTAGGTTTAGCTGATGTCGACTTAGCTATTGCTGACACATGTTCATGCCAGCGAAACCCGAAGTTAATCGTTATTCCTGCATTCCATCAAATCTTTGGATGCAATTTGTTGGCCTTGCATCATTAGAGGAGGTTCTCCAGCGGGGGCCTTTCGAGAAAACGTGTTGCTCGCATTGAAGTTCACCAGGTTCAACTGACCCCACTCAGATACTCTCTATAAATCAGAGTTAAAGTTATCAATTTGTTGACATCTCTGACGCTGAAATTCCACAACTGTTACTCGCTGCAGACTACTGAAAGACTAAACCAGGGTACAATCGTCTGCGAAACCGAAGATCTTGTTCTCTATAGATGACAGAAGATCGTTCATCTGCAACAAAAACAAGGTTGGCAAATGAATGGATTCCTGAGGTACTCCTGATTGCAACCGGAAACAATCAGATGTTATTCCGTCGACCACAACTTGTATTGATCTAATTGAAAGAAAGCTAATTATTCAACCCCTCAATTTTTTGGGAAAACCATATGCAGCAAGTTTATTCAACAGTTTATGCAATCCAAACCTTAGCGAAGGCTTTGGAAACGTCGAGGCTTATTGCTCTGGATTCACCATAGTTTTCCATTCTTTGAGAACAAGAGAGCAAAGAGATCGGCTTTCTCTTTCGGAGATGATGCTATACTTCCGACTTCTCGATAGGCGGAAACGCAGATTTGCTGAAATTAATAAATACACCAGAATTGTCTAGTCCCGCTTGCCTGTTCAAGGAGTTTATTAGTTACCCCTCCGTTGAAATTGACCTTTGCTCTTGCAAGTGTCAGGTTGCATACGTTTCGTATTTGTTCGAAGGTTGTTCTTGTTTCCTCTGTTGGATTTATCTTTCATGACTTGGCTGCAGAGGCTCTTTCGCAGTCTGTGTAGAACCATAGCTTTTGTGCTGTTGTTCATTTCATGAAATAAAGGATGTAGAGATCCATTTCTGCATGAATGATTTCTGTAACAGATTCAGTGCACACATTGATGTCAGGATCTGAAAAGAATCACGCAGGTCATCCCAACTAGCTCGGTTATAGTGCCAAATGCATCTGGGCGGTTCAAGTTCTTTGTTTAGCGGCAGCACAGTGGTTCCAGTAGCGAATATAAGGTTGTGATCTGAATTTCCTAGTGGTACTAAGACCTCCACTCCAAAATCATCTGGATCTGAATTCAAAAAGAGATCCAAGGTGTTCGGGAAGTCGGTTGACTAGCTGCATTAGATTATGGCAGATTGCGAGAGTTTCAGCCTGTCTTTCCGCTTCATTTATTCTATTGGAGTGTGTCGGAGCTAGTTGGTGTTGTGAACGATGAAGTCACGTAGTACAATGACTTCAGCTGCTAGATGATGTGTCTGAATCAAATCCACCTTATCACCTAGATACTGAAACAGTCTAGGGAAGTGAATATTGTTTGGCGAGAGATATGGACAGCACAAGAACAGTGTTTTGTCCTGCAAACAGATTTTAAACCACGCAAGGTCGGAAGCGTCGTCCTCCATAGTGTCCTCTCTCTGGTATGCAATATCCGATCTGGCGAAAAACTAAAGGCTCCTTTAACCCTAAATCTCGTATGTCACTCATACCCATCAAAACGTTAATACGTTTTGTCGGTTGTTTGACTTATTTGGGTTTCGGTTAGGACCAGCACATGGGGTTGTGCGTTTTGCAGATGCTGGTGGACTGCATCGACATTCACGTTATTGTGTCCCAGTCCTCTGACATTGTAGAACTCTATCAAGAGTTTGCTTTCTTTTCTAGAACGTGAATGAATTAGTGAATTCGCTGGTGGAGTTCTCGACTTACCCGCATCATTAACCCCTCGAGGCAGTCACCACCCCCACCCCCCGATATCCGCATATAAGACTATTTCAACTCCATATGATTTTGCCCCAGAAGAGCTCATCATGCTTCGTTGCCGAACCTTCAGACCCTGGAAACCGGACCATCTGCCAGATCCCGAAACTTAGTCACACAGGTGTCCAATTCACGGGACCTATAGTTGGATGTGGTAGTATCAGACCGGGCGACAGGGGTGAGGCCGCCTGCTACCTTGCAAACAATTATCTATGAACCGGCCTGCGCGATCTTTTGACCTGAACCCTTTAGACTTTTTCCAATATGGTCATCTTAAGTCCAAAATTTTTGTGACTCATCATGAGAACTCGGACGATCTACGCCAGCCAATTGTAGATGAATGGCCTCAAATAATTCCAAATATTCTGCACCATCTTACAGACGATTTTTATTCAAGATTGTATTACTATATTGGTAAATAGAGGACAACTTGATCATTTGATTTGAAATGATTGGATTTCATTCTTTTGCTGTAAACTTGATGAAACAATAAAATTTCTTTGAGATAGCTGCTGTTTGTCAAAATGATTTTCAAAAGACTTCAAAACAGCGAAATTGATTAATTTTCCATTATTTCAATATTCTTGAAAATGACCAAAATATTCAAGGTAGCGCCTTTGTGATAAAAATCATTTCTTGCGTAGACATTCGTCTAAGATCGCTCTATGCAATTGTGAGGGATTGACGCGGGTTACTAGTTAATACCTCAAATAAATGTCTCTCAAACAAAATTATTTGACGTGTTTCGGCAAATTTCTCGTAGTACTACGAGTTAATATACGGAGTGGCTCGTTTTTAATGGATTAACGAAGATACCATTTGAACATTGAAAAAATGAGTCAACCTGTAAGCTAAATATTATCAGCGGGAAAATATAAAGTCTAATACAATGGTAACATATTATAGCATTCTTGATCATATCCCAAGTTACTCCCCAAATTACTTAAATATGTATGAGGCATCAGATGACATGTTCGCTTGCTGAATTAGTCACATTCCCATTATCTACTCTCGTTTAATTGGAATTGTTCTGTCTTTAGGTGCTATCACTTTTGCTAATCTCGGTATTGCAATGTTGGAACCTTCATTACCCATTTGGATGATGGATACTATGGAAGCTGACAGGTGGCAACAAGGTGTAACGTTTTTACCTGCAAGCATATCATATTTAATTGGTACAAACTTATTCGGTCCATTAGGACATCGGATGGGGCGATGGCTAGCCGCATTTTTTGGTTTAATAATTATAGGAATATGTCTTATGTTGGTAAGTTAAAAATTTGTAATACTTTTTCAAATTAACATTATTTTCTGTACAATTTTAAATATGAGAATTTTTGTAAAGAAGGGATAAATTGTTACTTTCATATCTTTCCTAATCCTATAACACATTCAACTGAAACTAGGCCCTCTAACTTTTTTCTATTTCGAATATTTTGATGAAATTTGGGAATCGGATAGAAAACAACATTGTGAATTTGATAACATTAATATATTTGACATTTCGTGAAACGATACCATTTTTTGATTTTCAAATAGGACACCCTGCATATTTTTGCTTATTTCAATTTTTGATCTCATCCGACGATATTTTGACATATTTTCGAAAGAAAAACAAAATAAAATCTTTTTCTTCGCTTCTTTGTCATCAACTTCGACACCCTGTTAACCAGTTATTCAATTTATTTAATTAAATTTCTAGATACAAACTTGTATTTTCGTGATAGGAGATGTTGAGCTAAGCCAATTGTTACTGTTCATGGCCTTCTAGAACCAGAGATGAAAATAGCAAAAAAAAAGATTTAGTTTTTTTTCAAAAATATGTCAAAAGGTCATAACATGAGATGAACAATTAAAAAGAGCAAAAAAATACAGGGTGTCCCATTTGAATATCGAAAGTTGGTATCGTTTGCCGCATAAGCGGAAACGAAATGACAAACATATTAATGTAATCAAATTCAAAATGTTTTCTTCTATCCGGTTCCCAAATTTCATCTAAAAATTCCGAATAGAAAAAAAGTTGCAGGGGTGGCCCTAGTTTCAGTTACACTCGGTATAATACACACAACCAAATTTATATGGAATTACTCGGTATTTCACATTATTGATTGTTTTTAACTATGGATTTTCGACTACTTTTGAAGAATGGAGTTTTTCGTTGTGAAAAAACTGGATAGTATGAAAAGTCAAGTCAAATTTCATTTGTTTTCTTCATTTCGGGTTATGACGTTCTTCAAATTAGAAACCGAATTTCTTTCATTTCTATCGTAAAAAGTATGACTTTTGCAATGCCCCATAGTGAGGGGTTGGCGATCAATAGTTCACGAGATACAGAAGGTTTTATCCGAAAGAATTTATTTGATATTTCTCATCATAAATTCAAATTCAAAATGAAGAAATCATCACCTCACCCTTACACTTCATTTAAAAGATTTTATTAGTCGACAAACAACATTTTTATCTGGTCCGTTCTTCTTCTTCTGGTACCTACCTGTTTACACTGGGGGGAATTCGTGAAACACCTGGCCAAAAGTCGGAAACTGAGAAAAGTGAAAAAATTGATATTTTATATTTTGGGGGTCGCTGATAACGATTTCGATATCGGATTTGGAAAAATTCAAAATGGCAGATGCAAAATAGCTCTACATATAGTTAATAAATAATAAAATAAAACGAGTTACTATGTTTTAACTATCACTAATTTATTGATGTAAAGAATGACAAAATTTTACATTGGTTGGACCGGTTCCGGACATACGACCATTATCAACAACAAGTTAATGAAAACTGAATACTCATGTGCAATACAGGAATTAACATCAATGAAATCCTAGTGGAGGTCACAGTAACTTAAATAATGGTGATTGGTAGGTAATTAAGTCTACCTGGTCGTTAAGGAGCTTAACCCTTTTCACCCTAGATGCCTTGAAAATTTCCATCGATTCAAAGAAATTGAGTTTATAAGATTTATCACAGGAATGAATAATTTTTAGCTGTTGAAGTTCTGGAAAAGGATGACATTCATTCAGACAATGTGCAGGTAAAGCTGAATCATATTTCTGATGTAGGAATGACCGGAAATGTTCCTTGTATCTAGCCTTGAAAGAGCGTCCTGTTTGACCTATATAAAAGGAATTGCACTCAGAACATGTTAATTGGTATACTCCTGTTTTTTCGAATTTATCGGTTTTATCTTTTGTGTTGAAAAGCAGGCCTGATAATTTGCTAACTGGTTTGAATGCAATATGAATTTTTTTAGTATCAGACAAAACTCTAGCAACCTGTTCAGACGTCTTCCCGAAATATGTTAGAGACTTTTGGATTGGGGATATATCATGCTGAATGTGTTGTTGCTTATTTTTCGATTAATTAAACTCTCTATTGCTTTTATATCGAAGCCGTTGTTCTCTGCTATCAACATAATGGTGTTAAATTCTGATTTTCGGTCCATGTCCAATAAAGGCAAAGAAATCGCTCTGTGAATCATGGATTTGAAGGCTGCCATTTTTTGAGAATACGGGTGAAATGAATCTATGGGTATGTTTGTTTGTTTTTTTCTATGGACCTACAGTTTATAGTGGACTCCGAACCACTCACCTAGACCGTGCAATGATAACTGCCACCTCTCAGGATTACAAGTTATCTGGCCTTCAGAGGTTATGGACCAACAACTATGGTTATGTGTCCAATCTCTATGTATGTCTTTGTCAAATTCACTTTTTTGTTCAAGGACAACATCCATGACTTGAACCCGGATTCGAACCAGGCACCTCGGCTAAGCATATTCCTACATACTTGCTCACTAACCGTGCAGCTACCGAGGCGGTCCTATGGGTATGTACATATAGGTTTTCGGAGTCGATTATTTCAGTCTGAATCATGCTGTGTTTGGTAGAAGAGAGTTAATGCACCGCTCTGTTATTATTAATGGTGGCTCATAAAACCAACTTGTTATAGCCTTGAAGAAGATTTTAAATAAATCGAAACGCCTGCGCTTAACTGATTTGGTTTTAGTCATTCGACCTGATATCCACTCATTCAACTGAAGGCTAATTATTTTGTTTTCTGGTTTAGGAAAAATTTCCGATACGAAATGTCTAACATTTTAGAAATATATGCGATTTCAAGGTCGTTAATAAGGATTTTGTTATTGGAGCCGTAAATTTAAAATGGCGGTTACAATATAACCATCATCATTACTATATATTCCGTTAATTTTGATATACAACTGTGTAAATAGTTTTTTGGGGTTAGAATTCAATAGAGAGCGATATTGTTCAACTTTATTGTACATTCCTTTGGTATTATTCTTCACGCTCAAGCAAGAAAACATATCACTTTTTTGTGTATTTTGATTAGATCGATTTGCTTGTTTTATTCAACTATCATGATCTCAGAGTGTTGAGTATAACAGGAGCAATTTTGATTGCTAGAGTGGCGCACATGCCCCTCTAATGGAGAATAAAATGAAAGGAAAGAATTAAGATTTGGTAAGAAACTACCACATATAGATAACACCAGTTGTTGATTAATTTTTGCGAGTACCATTTGTTCTTTTTCAAAGATTTGATTCTCGGTAATAATACAACTCGTGTCATAAATTCAACCCCCGCAGAATGTGCTAAATCAGTGGTGTTAGATGACCTAAGTTGTCAACTGTTTCCAGAATGATCTATAGGTACTGGGAGACTGGTAGTAGCATGAATGCTGATCCATGATCGTTATTTTCCCCGTGCATACAATGGTTCGCTACTAATAGGCATCTTCAAATGCAGTTTTGACAGAACAGTGAAGTGCGAATTAGTACTGAAACAATACGACAAGATTTCAGGAATTTGGTTTGAGGCCTCGTGGTGCAGCCCGAGATCCAGGTGTAACCTCAGCACAACGAGGAGCCTGATTGAATTTTGCCAGGTAATATGTCAATTGGTTAGAAGCTGCCTGGGGAAGATTTTTGTTTACAGATAAGTCAAGATCGGCCATTTTCATTGCGATGGACATTCTCTAGTGTGCACACCTCGAAATGAGGATATGGTGGGTGTTACATAATGGTGTGGGGAGGAATTTCTTTGAACGCTCGAATTGATCACGTCATCATAAATAATGAAACCCTGAATGCTCAGAGGTACATTACTGTCATTTCAGAAGAACATGACGTACAATTTGCAGACATGGGTTAAAACTTTCCGTTTATGTATAACATCAGACCTCGCTAAGCTCATAACGTTAGGTACTACCTTTAAGAGCACAAAATTACTTCAGTTGAGTAGCCTGCTCGAAGTCCAGACCTCAATCCTATCGAACATGTCTGGGATTTTCTCTATAGAGTATTCAGAGGTCAGCAACACTAGCCAGCTACCATGATGAGGGTCGAAATAGTCTGATCGAAATTTGGGACGAAATGGATCAAAATGCTATAAGGTCACTGATTTTGAGTCTAAATCGTAGAGATGCCATTCAGTAATTCTCAACCAGGGTAGAAATATCCGGTATTAACTGGTATTTAGGGACGAAAAAGTTTCTACATTATTCATTATTAGTTTCATTTCCATTTCTATTTTCTATGCATTTCATTTCCATTTCGATTGTGCTCAAGCATTCCTTAGTGCGGTTGGATTACTGAAAAAATATCTCTTCAGTATATCTAATATACTTCTCAATAGATTTTAATTTTCGATTTTGTGCATTAATTTTTTGGCGCAGTGTATGTGAAAATAAATTTATAATTTTCTACTTCGGTTTCAAGCTTCTGGCCAGGTTTTTCGGTAATTCCACCAGTGTGCTGCGAAAAAACTCGCGAAATGCCAGTTCTTGAAAGCAATTGATAACATTCGCTTCTGAAGAACTATACTGAATGAAATATCAAGAGAATCAAGCTGAAATCAAGCAGAAACAATGTGTATGCAGTTTTCACTTCAAATATTCGAAGTGAGCACCACCTACAGCTAGATGAATTCGTTGTTATCCTCACAGATACTTTCTAGGATGATCAAATATACTTTAAGTTATATGCTTATCCTGCAATGGTTGAGATTAACAATTTTAGATATGAAGACTTCACTTTCCAAATACCCTCATAGAAAATAATCGTACAGATTTAAATAAGGAGAGCAGGCAGGCCATTTGATGGAACCCTTCTGTCAATCCAAAGATTTCCAAGAACATCATTGAAAAAGTTGCGCACTGGCAGTGCATAAAGAGAAAAGCCTTATCTTGGAGAATCCATATTGATTCATAAACTTTGTCAGAATCGTTTTCATTTGGGTAAAACATAGCTCATGCAAGAATTCGACCGTCCCCCAAAAAATTTGAGTGCATTTCTTCTGTTCAATTTCCATCAGAAAAATAAGGCCCTAACGATCAATTATCCACTATGAAGGCTAGTCTTTTGAGTTTTCGTGGATACTTTGAATTTCGCTCGCTCATCCAATGTGGATTCTTGCAAATGAATAATTTCGTATGGAAACCATTTTTCCATATTCATGTATATTATTACTGATCTTCCACTCCCTTTGTAGTCAAAGGTAAATTGTCCTGTTAGCTGGTGGGTATCATCTTGTAAACTTACGAGAATCTCCAGTTTCGAATAGTCAGGAACTTTGTGATGTCCTGACTCAGCAAAAAATGTTTTTCTTCAGTTTCACAATATCTTGTGTCACTCAACCTTTGTTCCCTCTAGAGATTTTTATGTTAAGATATGCAGATGATTTCCTTCACCGAATTCGGGTTTTTTTCGAAGCAGAAGTTTGCTTATTAAGCGTTACAAATTTATTAATCTATCATGAGAAATATCAAATGACTTTTTTCTTTGATTGAACACCCAGTATCTCGAGAACTATTCATCTCACTATGGGGCTTTATAGGCTCTTAATGATAAAAAAAGGGTTCTGGCTTGATAAAATAGTCTTTGACGTCATATATCAAAAAAAGGCTGAGAAATTATTCCTTGGTCAAAAAGTTTCAAGCTAAATACAAAAATTCACTTTTACGAGCATCTCTTCCAAAACTGAAATGGAAGAAACTATAAATTTTGAACCATACTTTACATTCGCACTGTGTAATGAACTTGCGTATAGTATCTTAGAAGTCCAACATGAAACTACTTTTTCATATTTAAATATACCAAAATACTGTAGGCTGCAAACCTTTGAGTTTGAGCATTCTCACTCTATATTAACTAATCGCCCTTGTTTGTGGGCAATTCAATGGAGGAAGTTCTTGCGTCACTTTTTATTATTTTCGAAAATTCTCTCCTACTCGGATAATGACACAATGTTCTCTGAAATTAATCCGGGAAACACGCATCACTCATTCATTGATGTGTTCGCTTCAACTCTTATCGAGCTAACTTGTATTCTGCACTACTGACTCACTGCAACAAAATTTATTCGCTTAAATGTATGTTTTCCATCTGGTTTATAATCTTTGTTTCACATGACTGAATGATTATCATAATCATTATCTACTACGAAATTTCAATATAAACGTAGGCAACTTTATAGCGCTTGAGCTGGTTCTTTATTCTGACACTGGGTGTTCCATCTCAAAAGAGCCAGCCTGTATATTTATTATCCCGTAGTGATTGGAAAAATATTTCGAAATGTCGAATGATTTTTTTTGACATGTTTTATTGTATGTTTGAGGCTTTAACGAGCTATCTCCTAGGAGGGGGCGTTTCAACCCCCCAAAATTGAATAGGGCAAAGGGATCAAGCGATACCTCATTTGAAAGCACTTAGAAGTCTCTCTACAACGGTTTATGAGAAAGGTGGTTCTAACGAGTCTTTTTCGCAAAAAATGGTTTTTCATCTCAAAAGAGCCACCTCGGATATTTTGCCTTCAAGATTATTGAGAAAAAGAAGAACGAATTAATATTGTTTTTGAAAAGAATGTGTGCTCTAACCAGTAAGTTTACTTATTTTGAGGTATCAGATAAGATATTAGGTTGTGTTGTAATGTTTTTTGAAAGTCGTTTTTACAAACTACAAAAATCTCATCAAAATTTCAGTGTTTCATCATGTTCACAATAAAAAAAAGAAATCCTTTGACTTCAAATGAAATATTCAAGAGTACTTTCATACAATAATATAGTCTTGACTTAAAAGCGTCTCTAACATACTTCTACATATTTAGAATTTTTTGACGACATTCATCTATAATTCGCGTAGATCATCCACAAAAAGTCTAGAGAATTCAGGTCACAAGATTTGGCAGGCCACTCCTTTTTTTTCAATCCAACGACTAGAATACAGTAAAGTAGTGTATTCGTTAAGTGGTGCAGTGAGGAGGAACTCCGTCTTGTTTGAAATGCAACTGTTATTCGAGTAGTAAGGGATCTTCTCCTATTTTTTTTATCATCAATATATCAATCGTATTTTTCAACATATCGAGATAAATTTTGCTGTCTTAGTCACCAGGATTAAACTAAACAGGGGTGCAATTATGTTGTTTACCAAAATTTCTACTGAAACATTAAGCTTTTGCGAATATTGAGTGGGTGTTCTTCGAAATATATGAGGTTTTGTATCCTCTACAGTTATTACGGTTAAACCCGCCATGAAGTGAAAAGAACATTTGTTAGATAAGCTAAAGTTGTACAAGAAATTTTTATCGCTATCATTATCATTATCGAATAATTCATGGATGAATATATTTCATTCGAATGGCATTCATATCTTCGTAAAATTTTGAAAACGTTAGATTGGCTTACACCAGAAGCTGCAAAAAGTTTTCGTACAGGTTTTGTGTTTAGAATAAATTGGACATGTCCCAATATCGCCATAACACCTTCTTCGTTGTACACAATTCCAATGGGCGGCATTTTTTATTCATGAACTGTCTCCATTAATTCCGATAAGAAATAAATAAATAAAAAAAGATTCGAGATACGGCTCAGTGGCGTAGAGGATATGCTGCTCGTCTCCTGCGCAGAGTTATCTGGACTCAATCCCTATGAAGTCGGTGCGATTTTTCGGATTCTGGGAACGCTTGGATGTCCACCTTTCATAGGAGATGTAAGGCCGTCGGTCCTGTCTAACAGAGATGTGTTGGACAAATTTCTTCCCTCGAGAGGGGTTCGGCGACGTGTCATTAGCCGAAAGGCAGAAATAAAGCAGGTTAAAGGAAAAACAAACAAACAAGAAGAATTCCATTACGTACTTATGGCGAACGTTACGTTCGAGATGCTTTTGGTTAAATATCCTTGCAGTCACTCGAGCACAATTTTATATTGGTAATAATGGCTCACCAGCTCAACACTTTCTTACAATATGTACAACATAATTATTTTTGAAATTTAACCACATCAGCAAAGTAGTAAGTCAATGATTGATTTACTGTGCATCTAATGATCGAACTATTAGATCGCCTAAAAATTGGGAGAAAACAAATGTTCTAATTTATTTCTCTCATTTATACGTAGTTTGAGAGAATTTCTTCTAATAACTAAAAAATTGTAATTCAAATAAAAATCATTTTGAGATTGTAATAGTAAAAAGCACTTTCTCAGGACGCTACAATAAAATATATTTTCCTTATCGTCTTGATCCTGAAGATAAGTAAATTTATCGGTTAATGCACACAGACGCTAACTATCTCCAAGAGGTTACCCTTCAAAATAACGATTGCATTGGTTTCATTTTTGTCAATAATCTTGAAAATAGTCAGCATATTCATAGTACTCCGTTTGTGATAAAAAATGATTTTGAAAGGATTCGTCAAATTCACTTTTCTAACACACCGTTGTAAAGGTAAAGGAACCTTCAAATGTATAGCTCGACCCCTATTCAATTTTGACGGTCTGAAGCCCCCCTCTTAGGGATTGCTCATCAAAAGATTACCCCCAAACAGAATAAATCGGCGTGCTTCGGCAAATTCTTCAAATCACTACGGATTCCATCTCAAACGAGCCGCCGTGTATATTTATCATCAACAATATCCATACAAATATTTCAAAGTTGATAACTTCCCGATGACAATAAAACAATTTTGCAATGAAGTGTTTACAATGTTCACCTAATCTAACATCATAGATACATTTGACAGATGATATTTGGCCATCTTATGTATGTTAGTATTCCTTTCAATTTCGTGAAGAATTACTTTTTATTTTGACGTTTTCGAGCAATTTGCCTTATTACTTGATGACGCTTTTTCCTCTTCATTTGTCCCAGATTTTTTCATTTATGAGGCTTTGAGAATCCTTTTTCGTTTTTCCCGAACGAAAATATTCTTTTTCCAATTATTACAGAATAAGAAATATATAGGATGGCTCATTTGACGGTATTCCAAATATGACCAAGGTATATTTGTTAGTATTCCAAAGCTAGTAGGATGTCTGGTCTTGATTGACTGTGTCGCCAACTTGTGTTCACTGATGAATTCCGTTTGATAAACTAACCGTTCCTATAATTATTCAATTTAGGTTCCCCTTAAAATATTGATATTTTTTGATCTCTAATCATGATGCTTATTCCCATAATTGTAGATTCAAGAGATATTACAAAAATAATCGTAGAAATATTGAATAGTTTGAATGAAATAGCCTTTTGTACTCGGAGGTTCTATCCTGTCAATATATTTTCATGCAAAAAACTAGTTCATATAATTTTGAATTACCTCCTTTTGAAAAATATTAAAAAATTATAACTGAAAGAGTATACAGTTGTTTTCTATTTCAGATACCTATGGCGACACATGTTAATCATTTGATAGTTCCAAATGCAGGTTTAGGTTTTGCTATTGGCATGGTCGACAGTTCAATGATGCCAGAATTGGGATATCTAGTGGACATAAGACATTCTGCAGTTTATGGTAGTGTATATGCAATAGGGGATGTTGCATTCTGCCTTGGTTTTGCCATAGGTAAGTTTATTGAGTTATTCAAGTTAAAATTCGGTTAATTTCAATTACAAACTAATTAAATTGAACCTGAACGTGTTTTAGTTGCTGTTATTGAAATGTTTTGTGAGCAATCGGTTTTATTTTGAGATCTTTAATGGAATCTTGAATTGTTGTGATACAGCCCGCCAGGAGTCTTCACATAATTCCGGAATTGATGCATAAGTGTCTCCTTCCTCATGGTTTTACACATAACAGACCTGCCGTTAGACAATAATACTCAATTAGAAGTAGTCTTATATGTCTTAGTAGAAGAAGAAGTGCAAGTTAATATAAGTAATGAGGAATATCTGAATGTATCCTGAAAATTTTTGAAAATCGATATTCAAATATTTGAAAGTACCACTCTATTAGTCGGATTTGATGTTTATTGAAAAAAATAAGGATGCACTGAAGCATCGAATAAAAATAAAGGATTTATACATAATATAAAAATAAAATGAAAATAAAATATCGCAAATAAATAATAAAAGCATAAGAAAGTAAATAATTAGTTGTATGCCTTTTTTTGCCTTAACTGGTAATCACCGGGGGCGAGTTGGTCGATAGAACGCTAGAGATAACGAGTATGAGGCTTGTTGTAACTTGCAATTGCTCCTGACCACACTTCTTCCACTTCGGTGCAGTATCATTTTTGAATGTGTGGGGAAGTTTCAAATTCTTGCTTATTTCTTGGATTCCAAATATTACCAATAATTTGAAACTGACTCCAATATGAGCACAATTGTAAAATGTTATGATTTTATTTTAACACTTGAAACAAGAAATCACGTTGGCATTTTTAAAAACTTTTTCTAGAATTCAGGCTATCATCAATTAATGAAGACCTCAAAATGTTTGAGCAAATGCTCTGAACATTTTTAACATTCAATAAGCTTTTTGTACAAACTCTACGGGAATATTGAAAGCTGATTATCTTGTTGATTAAAATTTTTCGAAATTAACCAAAAAAATAATTTTTTTTGTTAATTGTAAGAATTTGCAATCACCAGATAAAACCTCAACAAGTACATCATCTCATTTGAAATATCAGAATTGTACATATATATATATATATATATATATATATATATATATATATATATATATATATATATATATATATATATATATATATATATATACAGGGTGATCTAACGAAAACTTAACATCTCGATTTTTCGGTTTTACAATGAAAATATGGAGAATCGCTCGGACTCGATTTCCGATTTTTTCATCCCCGTAACCTCAAACTGCTAAAGGGAGTGAGCACAACCCCCCTGACTTTGAATAGGTATGAGGGGTGTTGCGATACATCATGTTGAAGATCCTATCGAGTACTATCTGACCCTAAATTTTCGCTACAAAATGTCCATCGTTAACGAAATGGCAGTTTAAAAAGTGGAAAACTATTTACTTTTGTGGTTAATCCATTAAGTGCTGAAAATGAGCACCATTCGCTTCCATGCATATTACTCAACATTTCTGGTTCAATTTGACGGCATTCATCAATGGTCTGAATTCGTAAATCATCCAGTGACTCAGGTTGGGTAGCGTAAATCTTAGATTTCAGGTGGCCCCATAGAGAAAAGTCCAGTGGCGCCAGATCAGGTAATCTGGGTGGCCACTCAATATGTCCTTCTTTCATTCCAGCTCTGAGGATAATTTTAGTCTGATAACTGACGCAAAGGTGGAATTAAATGAGGTGGTGCTCCATCGCGAGTGATATTAACGGGTATAATAAAAGGACCGATGATGTGATTTCCATAAATACCCGCCTAAACATTTAACTTTTGGGGATGCTGAGTATGCTCTTCTCGAAATGATCTTGGATTTTCATCTGAGCAGTACCGACAGTTATGTCTGTTTACGGTGCCGTTAAGTTACAATGATTATTCATCCAAAAAACAGATATTGAACATGTTGTTTGAATTATTGTTAATAATTTCACTGACCACTTCACAGAACATGAGTTGGTGATCAAAATCATCCTCATTCAGTTCCTGAACCACTCATATCCTAATGAAACACCAGACAGACAATTTCCTGGTACTAAGGGTCGGACCTATCGCTACGTTAGCTAAGATAGCCACTTCCCTCGCTTTTTCTCCTTCATACAACCTCGTTTTGTTGCCGACTGAACCAGTAGCCTCAAATTTAGCAACCAGTTGCGCAACGTAAGCAGTGGATACATTTTTTAAGGATGTCGTTCGTTAAATGAAGCCGCTATTAATCGCGCAGAGTCGTTATTTCTAAAAAATAATTTTATCGTATCCACCCTTTCTTCTATGGAATACACCATTTTAATCCTACTACAAATTAGAATCGCTTTGACACAGTTTCAACGTTTCTGAAACTTCACGATAGACTAACGAAAGGCAAAGGTAAATCAAACTCTACTCTTTCGAACAAAAAATTAACAAATAAATAAAAAAATTGCATACCTCGAGGTAAATTCAATATAAGCAAGCCATACACCAACATTCTTTACTGCATCGAAGTCAATTGTGCCCATTTTCAGCACTTAATAATCTAATCACAGAAGTGAGTAGTATTTCACTTGTTTAGCTGCCATTTCGTTAACGATTAAGATTTTGAAGCGAAAATTTAAGGTCAGATAGTAGTACTCGATAAGATCTTCGAAATGAGGTATCGCAATACCCCTCATCCCTATTTGAAATCAGGAGGTTGTGCTTACCCCCTTAAAGGAATTGAAGTTATGGGGATGAAAAAATCGAAAAAGTTGTTACTCATCGAATGAGAAATCGACGAGTCCGAGCAATTCTCCATGTTTCTATTTTAAAACCGGAAAATCGAGGTGTTGAGTTTTCGCTGGACCACTCTAATGCCCTTCAGCGGGCCCTGTATGTTTAGTTTGTTAAACGGATTTTCAGAATCTAATAATTTTCTGAACAATATTCATAAAATGAATAGAAATATAACGTAATTATGCAGTGACTGAAACAATCGAACATGTCGATTTTTTTATTATTATTTAAGCTTACCCAAGCCTAACAAGGCTTATACAGCTTTACAACTTTGATTTGGCACATTTTTGAACAAAAGAGTACTCTATATACATAGGTGAATATCAAAATTCGTTATAATAATAAATCACATACATCTAGATATGAACATATTATTTATATCGCATAGATGTTATATTCGGCAAGTATAGGTTTAATGCTGTAACATTTTAATATTTATCAGTTTTTGAATTAGTTTTTTACGAGCTTCATCATGTAGTGGACAGTTCCAAAATGTGGTTTAAATCTTGGCATTCGTAATTACAGTCACAGTCCGGCTTTTCAACGACTCCTATACGAAACAGAGACTAGTGCAGGCTATAATGGTCAGACCTACACCTGTTGATAATTGTTGTCTGTTTTCTTTTTAAGTTCGATTTTGTGAACCAAGGGGAATTCCTCGTCTTGTGATAAAGTAGAAAATATTCTCTACCTCTTAGTCGTACGTCTTCAAGATTTTTCAATCTCGGAGACACGAGGATTTTCTTTTTAAATAACAAGCAGAATTTCGAGAACTGTACCAGTGTGGCATTTTTGGCCAGCGCATCTCCTGATTCGTTCTCCGGACTCCTTTTTAGTAGGAATCCAAACGAAACGTGTCTCAAGGCTTTCTTGTTTATTGCGCTGGAATTGCGAATATTTTCGTCTGATGTTTAGTATATAAGGGCTAGTGTTGGCTGAGTAGGATTTACTTTCTAGAGCTGTCAAGACACTCAGTGAATCAGATAGAATGATATGGTTATACTCTGAATTGCTAAGTGCGATATCCACAGCAGTCAGAAGTGCCACACTTTCCGCGGTGAAAAATGAAAATAATAAATTTCAACGCCGAACGCGAGCGGAGCAAAACACAGCAGATCCCACGGATATCGCCCCCATCGCTTTGCTTTCATGTGTGTATATGTAGTTTAGGTTTGTAAGGCCTAGTGACTCAAAGTATTCTGTAAGAATAACAATAATTGCCGTTGAAAATTACGTAATTTCGTTCTGAGAGAAGCTTTTTCTTAGTTGTCTGCAAATTTTGTTCGATGGTTTTCTGCATTATTCTAGTAGTTAACTTGTGCCCAGTATTTAGAAGATTAATCCCTCAATAATTTGCTGGTATTTTCTTGTCACCTTTTTTGAAGAGCAATACAGGGTGCTTCAACGAAAACTAAATAGAGGTTATATCTACCAAGATATTCATTTTTGATCAAATAGCAAAAGCAGGTCATTTTTTGTTTCAAGGGGGACATTTTTTGGAGTGCAAAACTTGCCTGAAATATCAACCCTAAGAGAGGGTTGCAATCCTTGAACATTTTGAATAGGAACGGTGGGTCGAGTGATGACTCAAAAGAAAGCTGGTATCTTTGTCTATATCGTCTTGAACGAATTTCCATTTTTAATTGAAAACTGTAAAATATACAGGGTGAGCAACTGAAAGATAGGGAAGATTATTTCCCTGAGACTATTCACGTTTCAGTGAAGAAAAATGGAACAGATCCATGCTGGTCAATGGCAGTCATCATCAAGTACCATCCTCACCTCGAATTTGAATCCCTGGAGTAGGGGTGACAACCCCTGAAAATTTGGAAGAAGGTAGATGAGTAGAGTGATAACTCGAAAGAAAGGTATTATCTTTGTCTGCATTCTCGTGAAAGAATTTTCATTTTTGATTGAAAGCTGTAAAAGATACATAGTGAGCCACTGATGGAGAACGAAAACTTGCACACCATTGTGGAGACAAACAAAATTTCTTTCTCAGAAGGTTATAACTGGACCTATCTTCTGCTTTAAAAATAACACAGAGTAGTCACCCCTGCCCTAGGGGTTGAAATTTGAGATGTGAATAGTGTTTCGGAAGATGACAGCCTTTGATCTGGAATGGATCTGTTCCATCTTTTTGCACTAATACTTGAATAGCTCAGGGCGATAGAAAGTCTCCTGTATTTTTCAGTGGCTCACTCTGTATCTTCTACAGTTTTCAATCAAAAATGTGAATTCTCTCACGGGAATGCGGACAAAGATAATAACTTTCTTTCGAGTTATCACTCGACCCATCTACCCTCTTCCAAATTTTCAAGGGTTGTCACCCCTGCTGCAGGGGTTGGAATTCGAGACTAGGATGGTACTTGATGATGACTGCTATTGATCAGCATGGATTTGTTACATTTTCCCTCACTGAAACTTGAATAGTCTCAGGGAAATAGTCTTCCCTATATTTCAGTTGCTCACCCTGTATCTTTTACAGTTTTCAATTGAAAATGGAAATTCGTTCAAGGCGATGTAGACAAAGATACCACTTTTCTTTTAAATCATCACTCGACCCATCTTTCCTTTTCAAAATGTTCAAGGATTGCAACCCTTGCTTAGGGGGTTGACATTTCAGGCAAGTTTTGTTCCCCAAAAGATGTCCCCCTTGAAACAAAAATTGACCTGTTTTTGCGTTTAGAACAGAAATGAATGTCTTGGTGTATATAGCCTCTGTTTAGTTTCCGTTGAAGCACCCTGTATAGTGATACTAGTACGCCAATCGTCTAAAAACAGAATTTTCTGAACGGGTTTCAGTAATTCTCGTTGAAATGTTTGTCCGTTATATTTGGGTAGTTCGTTTGTTATTCCATCAGGTCCAGCACTTTTCCTATTCTTCAGTTTTTTGAGTGCAAACTCTAATGTTTCTTCTTCTATATATGCATCTTCGTTGATTGTTATTTCCGGGGTGTTGGTTTCTTGAGGTATTTCGTTTTCCGTCTTTCCATAGAGTCTGGTTAGATATTCAACGCATTCATTCTTTGGTATTTGGTTAGTCTCTATGAGTTCGTTAACTTCTTTACGTTGTGCTCGTATGAAACTCCATATTTGTTATTGTCTTCCGTAAAAGTCACTTTCTAGTATGTTTGAAAAAGACTCCTAATATTTGTTTTTAATTTGTCTTACCAAGTTAACAACTAGAATAATTTCAATGAAAATGAACAGCATCGTCACACTATCTGATGAACAGCAAGGATTTCGATCTGGAAGGTCATGTACAGACGCAGTTTTTGTGTTAAGGCATATAACAGAGAAGTCTATTGAGTATAATAAACCAGCTTTTATATGTTTTATTGATTTACTGAAAGCATTTGACCGAATTCTGCTAAGAGACATCATAACATTATTTTACAACTTAGGAATACCATATAATCTAATGAAGATTATCGAAGACATATATGAGAGTAACAAAGCGATTCCGAAAATGAATAAAAAACTAGTAGGTTTGATCCCGGTGGAAAGTGGCATTCATTGAGCCCTCTTTTCTTCAATATTGTCATGAATACGATAATGAAGAAGATAAGACCACTTAGAGGATATAAAATGGGAGACGAAGAGATCAATATTGTATGCTATGCCGACCATGCAGCCCTGATAGCGGAATCGGAAGACGACTTACGTCTACTACATGCGTTTAATGAAACTGGAAAAACTTTCAATATGATAATCTGCGCAACCAAAACCAAATGTATGACAACATCGAAAACACCTTTAAGATGCAAGCTGTAGCTGAATGGTACGCTAATTGAGCAGGTCATGAAATTCCAATATTTGGGAATCGAATTGTCAGGTTTTGGAAAAGTGGAACACAATAAACATATAAATATCGAAACTAAATCGAGAATTTATAAAACTGCTATTAGGCCGATAATGTCATATACTGCTGAAACCAGACCTGATACAACGACTACCAAGCGAATGATGGAGACAACAGAAATGAGTGTTCTTAGGAAGGTTGTAGGAAACACTTTATGGGACAGAGAAAGAAGCGAGAACATTCGCAGGGAATGTGGAACTTTAGGTATAAATAATTGGATACTTGAGAGGAAGCGAGAGTGGGATGCCCATATTACCACAATGGACAATTCCCGAATTGTAAAAATAGCAAGGGGTAAATCTCAGTTGGGTCGCCGAAGTCCAGGAAGATCTCGTCAAAGATGGAGTGATTACTTGAGAATGCCGAGGGACGGTTTGAAGATTGAACAGGCAGCGACTGCCTATTAAGAAGGAAGAAGAAGAAGGTCTTCTGAATCGTTCTTTTCCTTATTCTTTTGCTTTTACTACGGGAACTGTGGTACTTTTGTATTATTTTTGTAGCCGAAAGTTTAAGGTTTGATAGGGCGCTAGTGATGAATTTGTTGCTTTGAAATTCGACTCGTTCTTTAATATGAGGTAATTTTGATTCTTCGGGAACTATGTTTGTGGGAGTGCTAATTCTGTGCCCCATTGTAATGCGGAGGGCTGAGAGCTGAAGTTTTTTATTTTTTGGGCCGAATGTTTTCTAGTTGGGTAGTATATTTATAATCCGTATTTGATTTGTGAGCGAACAAGGCTCTTATAAAGAGAAATGAGAGTTTGTGGGTTTGAAACCCACCAGGTACAGCATAAAAAATTTAGAATATTCATTACCCTTGAACATTTTTGGGTAACGAAATTCATTGTCATGAGAAGGACAACTGGTTATCAAAGATAAACTCCTAGAAAGCGAGTACATTCGATGGATTTCAGTTTTGTGTGGTCAATAGTGATTTCAGAATCAGAATTATTGTGATTGAAATGTACGAATTCAGTTTTGTAAATGCAAAGTTCTAGTCCAAGTGCATCCAAATTTCGCCTGATGGTTTCAGCTTGGCAATGCTGCTTGTAATATTTTTTTAAAGCATAAAAAACACTCTTGTCTAGAGGTTGTGATATGTGGCTAGTATGCGGAGGTAGAGTCAATAATATTACATTATTGCCCTTTTCCAACTTGATAATTTTCAACGAAATATGCGTTTCATGGTTATCCATGATAAGTAACACAGGTGATTCACCTGTGGATTTGGAATGTCTAATAAAATATTGTAACCATTGAAAAAAAGTTCTGACGTTATCCAACCTGTGGTTGATGCAACTCCGACAGTTTCGGGGGGCGTATTTTTAATTATATAATACTTGAAGTTTTTTCGAGGAAATATCAAAGGCGGAGGGATGTCATTTCCAATCGCGTTGATACATCCCACCATTGTTACCAAAGTTCCTTGTTCGCTTGATGTTATTTGGCCTACTTGTTTCTGGCCTTTTTTGGCAATAACTTTCCCTGCTTCTTGGAGTGTTGTAAACCTGGTTCTGTGTACGTTGTACACTTGATGGGGTCCCAGCTTATACCTCTTATATATTTCGTGAAAGTTATTGAAAAACTGTGCTACAAACGGCTTGTTGAAGCCCATAGCTTGACCTAATGACGTAGCTTCTGCCGATCTTAAGGAGAGTTCCCGTCGTCGCTTGAGGAAAGCGTTAATCCACAATCTACTGGCAGGTTCATTTTCTACCCACGAGGGAGGAATCTTCTTACACTTCGCTAATGCTGAATCATACGCCAACTTTCTTGCACATTTGGGATTCAAACCATGGTGGAGATTTCCCATGCTTTGACAGTAATTGCTCAAGACTTCTTCCTCATCTGAAGAAAATATCTTGGTAACGGTACAATTTGGTTGTAATCTTGGAGCTCCTTCTAAAATAGGTGAGTTCCAATCAATTGCGTCTCTTTTATCCTTAACTTTCATGATGTAACGCCTCAAAGTTGTTCGGGGAATGTCGTATCGGATAGCAGCGGCTCCAACTGACAGTACACCATTTTTTACGTCACATAGTGCGTCACACATGGTTTTGGAAGAGGTTTTCCCTATTATTCTGTCTGTTTTTTTGCGGCGGGGCATGATGTGGCCTCTCTGGAATGAAAAAAAGATTGAACGTTAAGCAGAATAATTATGAAGGTATAGTAGCCACCCTGGCCACTGTCATTATAATGAATGATGGCCACTGTTGCAGCAGTCGAACCTCCGAGTAAAAAATGGCTTCGAGAATAAGTCATGGAAAGGATACGAAAAACTAATATGTCAGGATATACTTACATGTATTAGCTCTCGATTGCGACAAGTTTTGTATTTTATCTCGTTGAACTCACTGAAATATCACAAAAATACTCGCCTGCGATATGTTTCGAAAACATGCATGAAAATGAGGTTGTGTAATTATTTCCGGAACGGATTCTTCAAAACCACTACCAACAGAGGGGTTGAAAGAGTCATTGATTATTACCTTACACGTTGGATGGCGATACAAGTCTTCATAAATGAAGATTCTGTGAAGGAGTGACCACTCTACCTGTACTGCCATTATTTACGATGACTAGATCAGTACGAAATACCCTATCATTATGGAACCACCGCAAAACAATGTTTGTACACTAGAGAACGTCGATCGCAATGAAAAAGACAAAATTTCGACAGAGTAAATAAAACTCTGTCCCAGTTTGCTTCTAACCGATTAACATGGCAGACTCCAATCGGGCTCTTCGATGTGCTGCGGTTAGAGCTGAGTTTCGAGCTGCTATACGAGGCCACAAACCAAATTCCCTAGAACGTTGTCGTATCGATTCAGTACTAATTTGCACTCCACTGTTCTGTGGAAGCTGCACTCAAACGAAGAAATTCCTAAATGATTGTCATGGATCAACGTTGTTCATCGGGGTCGTCTTGGCTTAGGCCTTCTTTCATGGCTTTCAGTCTCCTTGTATTTACGGATTATTCTGGAAACAGTTGAAAGGAAACCCAAGTCTTTTATACATTCTCATTCAAGTCCAACCTAAGTCATCTAACACCACTGCTTTAGCACATTCTGCCAGAGTCAAATTTTGTAATTCGCGTTGCGTTATTATCGAAAATTAACATTTTCGAGAAGAACAAACGTTACTCGCAAAAATTGTTCAACAACTGTTGTTATCAATTTGTGGTGGTTTCTTGCGAAATTTCAATTTATTCCTTTCATTTTCAGTCATGAGAGGAACATATGTGCAAAGAATTTTGTTGTCATGTGGCCAGACATAGCCGAAAAAAACCATGTGTTAATAATTAGTTACCTACCAAAAAAGAATTTTGAAATATTGGAATTGTGCGTTAATATCTGGGCACGGTTTCAAGAAATTAATTAAATGACTAACTTTGTGACCTATTTTCGCAGGAATTTTGATAAGATACTCTGAAACCAAGCGAACATTCAAAATAATAAATAATGTAACTGGTCAAGTGTGAAAGTAGGAAGTGAATTCCAGGAGCTCAAAAAATAACCACGAAGTGTACTCATTATGAAAGTTGCGTTGCATAAATTATTTCTTTTCTCGCTACTTTGAAATCTGTATCGTTTGAATAATGAGTAAGATAATAAGTAGTCTAATAGTTCACACATTTTTTCTTGCTGCGCTATGTAATAGCTGTGGCTTAATTGTCGTATTATTGTATTTAATGGCATAAACTTATGATAAGTAACATTCAATTATTATTCATGAGTTATCGAATAATCTTCCATGGAGGTCTAGTTGTTTGGTTTGTCAACCAAGTTTCAATTGTTTTTCGAACGCCTCAAATCGATTTGTTCTAAGATTGAACTGATAGGTTTAATACAATTAATTGATCTTAATTTGAAATTAAATAAGATCCCAAGAAATTATTAGGGACAAAAACTTTGAAACTCCGTATTCTAAAAACCAGACTTCCTGAGAACCTTTCAATATTTTTATATTAACTTTTCTATTTTAGTTTCGTTCAGGATTGCAAAATTATGGCCTATAATCACGCACCCAATAGTAGAAAAATTGGGTCCTTGTAAAATCCTATAATCCTATAAATTCAAAGCTTTTCCTATTACCTACATAACTAGAAGCATGTATTTATTCCTCATAAATTTTATAATTGAAAAGTTTTCGTATATTGGAATTTCCCAAAAGAGTTCATTTTCAAACTTTTTTACAGGGTGTTCAAAAAAGTCAAGGCAATGTTTGAGAACATGATTGCTGAAGTAATTTTATTAAAAAAGTTTATATAAACATAGGTCCGCAAATACACGGCGGTAGGCAGCCTAACTGCCGTCGCCCGGCGTGATACCACCTCATCCAGCTATAGGTCCCGTAAATTGGTCACCTGTGTGACTAAGTTTCGGGATCTCGCGGATGGTCCAGTTTCCAGGGTGGGGAGGATTGGCAACGAAGCATGATGAGCTCTTCTGGGACAAAATCATCTGGAGTTAAAATAGTCTCAAATTTGGATCTTCGTGGGGACTGCCTCGAGGGGTTCATGATGCGAGTAAGTCGAGCACTCCTCCGGCGAATTCACTAATTCATTCACTTCCTGGAAAAGAAAGCAAACTCTTGATAGAGTTCTGCAATATCAGAGGATTGGGGCACAACAACGTGAATGTCGATGCAGTCCAACAGCATACAACGTATTATCGTTTTGATGGGTATGAGTTACATACGAGATTTAGGTTTAAAGGGGGCCTCTGTGTTTCGTCAGATCAGATGTTGTATGCCAGAGAGAGGACGCGATGGAGGACGACGCTATTCACTTCCCTAGACTGTTTATGTATCTAGGTGATAAGGTCGATTGTATTCAGACACATCATGCGGCAGCTGAGATCATTGTATTGGGTGACTTCAACGTTCACAACACCTACTGGCTCCGCCACTCCAATATAACAGATGAAGCGGGAAGACAGGCTGAAACTTTCGCAATCAGCCATAATCTAACGCAGCTAGTCGACTAACTGGCAAGAATACCTGATCACCCAACAGACTTCCCGAACACCTTGGATCTCTTTTTGATTTCAGATCCAGATGATTTTGGAGTGGAGGTCTCAGCATCGCTAGACCACAACCTTATATCCGCTACTAGAACTATTGTGCTGCCTCTAAAGCAAGAACCTAAACCACCTAGACGCATTTGGCACTATAACCGTGCTAATTGGGATGAGCTACGTGAATGCTCTTCTTGCTTCCCATTCAGTGATGATTGCCTTTCAGATCCTGACATCAATGTGTGCACTAAATCTGTTACAGAAATCATTCATGCAGGAATGGATCTCTACATCTCTTATTCCATGAAAAGAACAACAGCCTAAAAGCCATGGTTCAACAAAGACTACGAAACAGCCCCTGCAGCCAAGAGTAGAGCTTACAAGTCATGTCACAACAGAGGAAACAAGAACAACCTTCGCACGAATACGCAACGTATGCAACCTGACAACTGCAAGAGCAAAGCCAATTTCAACGAAGGGGTAACTAATAAACTCCTTGAACAGGCAAGCGGGACTAGACAATTCTGGTCTAAGGCGAAGACTGTCAGTGCCAATTTCTGCAAATCTGCATTTCCGCCTTTTGTTAGAGAAGACGGAAATATAGCATCATGTCCGAAGGAGAAAGCCGATCTCTTTGCTCTGTTTTTCTCAAAGAATTCTGTGCTGAATTCATATCATGCAATACCACCGAACATTCCACCCACAAATGCTTCCATGGCAGAAATCAAGTTCAGAGTCTGCACTTTAAGACGGGCTCTCGAGCAGCTGAACTGCAAGAAGGCAGTTGGTCTAGACGAAATACCGACAATCATCCTGAGAAAGTGTGCTCCCGAGATGGCACCCATTTCCGTCTGTTTCAGATTTCTTATTAAAGTTAGATTTTTCCGAGCAACTGGAAGAGAGCGAGATTTGAACCGATCTCAAAGAAAGGAAAGAAGTCCTTACCCCGAAACTACCGCCCTCTTGTACATCTTATCATTACGTCCAAATTGATGGAGAGAGTCAAAAATGATGTACTCATCAAATATCGTCATTTGCAGGGAATTATTAACGACCGTCAGTATGGTTTTCGCAGGCAAAGAACGACAAGAGATCTGCTCAGCTACGTCACTCTTGTTTGTACATAAACGATGAAAAACCATGGAAAATCTAGACCAATAGTCCTCGACATCTCTAAAGCCTTCAATAGGGTTTAGCATGCAGCCTTCTTGAATAAACTTGCAGCATATGGATTTCCCAAAAAATTGCGGTTTTGGATAAGTAGCTCTCTTTCAAAAAGATCAATACAAGTTGTGGTCGACGATATAACATCTTCCAGTTGCAAGCAGAATTACCTCAGGGATTAATTCTTTCGATAACCTTGTTTCTGTTGCAGATAAACGATCTTGTGTCATCTACAGAGAACAAGATCTTTGGTTTTGCAGACGATTGTACCCTGGTTCCGTCTTTCAGTAGTCTGCAGCCGATTACTACTACGGAATTTCAGCGTCAGAGATGTCAACAAATCAATAACTTAAACTCTGACTTACAGATGATATCTGAGTGGGGTCAGTTGATCCTGGTGTGCTTCAACGGTCTCAACAGGTCTCCGCTGAAGAATCTCCTCTAATGATGCAAGGCCAACAAATTGCATCCAAAGATTCGATGGAATGCTGAAATAACAATGAACTCCGGGTTTTGCTGGCATTATCATGTATCAGCAATAGCTGAGTCGGCATCAGCTAAACTTAGTTTTCATTTCAGAGCCAAGCAATAATTCACGTCATCTCAGCTGTTGCTTCTATATAAAACGCAGATTGGACCTGCTTTGGAAAACTCTCGCGCGTATGGGCACAACGACGGTTATTCTTTAAGAAAAACTAGGACGCTACTGATTTTTTCAAGAATAAAAAATATTTTCTGAATTTTCTGATTATTCTTCAAGAAAAAGCTCTTTTGATATTTTTTGTATAACGCCTAGTTTCTGAGTGAAAAACTGCTGAAAAGCTTTGTAGCAATCCTTGTGATTCCGTTGATAATACCTGTGGTATGCTCAGTCATTGATGTGTCCACAAAATGATTTTCAATGATTTTGAATCTATTGAGTTTGAATTTCAAATCGGTTATCATGAATCTTTATCGAATGCTGAGATGACCGACATGCACTTCATGTATGGACGTGCTGACTGAATTGTATTAGAAGCTCGGCGGTTCCAAACCGTATTGCATCCGGTAGAAAAACTTTTGAAAACATTCCTCGCCGCCTATTTGGAAAAGATACATTTTTTTCAATAATTTTGAAATGAGCCGAAATCTTCAAGACGGTTCGTTTGAGATAAAAAATTATATTTATTCTTCGAAGAAGATTCGTCAGAATTATTTTTTCACCCACCGTCATAAAGAGGCTTGAGAGAGCTTTGGAATAATGTATCGCAGGACTCCTTTGCCCTATTCAATTTTTAGGGGTTGTAGCGCCCTGAAGTTACTAGTTAAAACGTCGAATACTCGCCATAAGATGTGTCCTAAACAAAATCATTCGACGTGCTACGCCAAATTTTTCCAATCTCTCCCAGATAAGAAATATAGAGTGTTCACAGTGTTCACCTAATCCAACTCTGCAGGTTTATTGATGACATATGATAATGACCAACTAATGTTACTTTTCCTTTCAATTTCGTCGAAATGTGTTTTCAATTTTGACTTTTTTAAGCAATTCGCTTTAAAACGTATTAAGTTGACGGCGCATTTTTATCTTAAAATTCCCACATTTTATAATATGCAAGGCTTTAAGAATCCGTTTTCGTTTTACAAAATTTTTAGTTTGTGCTTGGACCAGTCCTATCGCAAATGGACCTTATATTCATCATTTTTAATATCTCAAAAATTTCAAGATTGCACACAAAGCACAAATTAAAAATTCTTCCTCAATTCCTCAACTCCGCCATGTTTTTGAATTTAAATGAATCAGAAAAGTGTGCATTTGTTTTCGTTTATCAAACGAAAATACGCTGAATAGTTTTCTTCATCGTCAAATTTTCTTAAAATTCTTCGAAAGGGGCAAGTACTTAGTCAGTTAAATAAAGCTGGCCTGCAATCTTCCCCTATGCATACTAGATACAGACTTATTTTGTAGGTGTGAAAGGAGGCAATATAATTAATTTTAGATTTTTGTGAAAAATTAATATTCGTTCTCAGACAGAATATTAATAATCTTTGCACCGCCTACTAGAGTTCGTGATCCTTTGGTTTTTGATTAAAACCAACTTACATGATAATATATTATTGAAGTCCTGATTGACCATACTTCGGATAAGCACTTGTATGTATTAAAACTCCCACAGGCTAACTCATGCATGAAACTGTTTAACAAAGTTGAAAGCTGAAAGAGGTTTTTCTGAATGTCATACGTAAAAGGAAAAAGAAAAATAAATGCCATGAATCCCTTGATGTTTCCACTATGTAAAGTACGACTCTTTCTGTGTTGAAAATTGGAAATCTAACCTATACTTATGCCTTGGTCTGACAGACTAAAAGATTACATTTATATTTTTGCATACCCAAAACTTGTAGCATCTTTTAATGACTATAAGCTGGTTAGGTTAATTCATTTTGGTGGCCGATTTATAGTCGTGTGCATAAAACAAGTGCTTGACATGCGTAGATGAAGATGAACGTGTATACACCAGTTCAGTAAAAAGTATGAACTACCCCACGACCCCTAATAACATTCAGATTTTCTCGAAGAGGTAATTTTTTTCATTCTTCTACCTTCTGTTGAAATTTATTTGTTTTTGTTGACATTATACAATTATATGTTATGTGATACGTAATAGAAGAGCTTTGGTGGATTTTATTCAGTATGCACTATCTATAATCCTTACATCATAACAACACAGAACAAATAAGTATTTTATTGGGACTTAATTCCTGGAATTTTTTATGGTCGCTATTTTGAACAGTACCACTGCATTTACCAAAATCTAGAAGCTGAAATGTCCAACAAGGGTGAATGTTAAAAGATCATGCTGGTCAATGTTATTTGATGCTTTAAAAGAAATTATTAGTTGAGGCCATCGATACAATGTATAATTTTCCCAAACAAAAAGAAAATAAAATATATGTATGTATAATATTAGTATAATTAAACAATTTTACAATTACTGAACCTCGATTGGCTGAAATGTTGAATGAAAAAGCTGTAGAAATTGATGACATTCATCTGTGAAGTTTTTAAAATCGATTAGTTAGTACGCTACGTAAAAGATACAAGAATGGTAATGAATTTATAAATTTAAAGTATCCTGAAGAAATCATCTTCGAAAGTTTGAAATGTTGCGAACCAAGGCTAATAATAAACGCAAATCATGTTAAAGCCATCGTGCAATGTTACCCCCAATCCATGACCCGCTCGCGCCGCGCTCACATGTTTCATTTTGAGATTCGTTTATTTATGTTAAAGGTCGATGCAATGAACTGCGCTATTAGTTATTTATTTATTCATTCGTATAAAACACACAAAAATTGATGACTTCATTCGTATCGATTATGTCATAATGACAAATTTTGATCCGATTTGACAGATCGGAGAGGAGAGTATGTAAAATGGATGAATATTTAAAACACTCTTAGTCTCCCACGCTCGCTTCTAGAGTGTGAGCTCCGGAGAAACGAAAAAACATACATAATCTTTTATATGACTTAAGAAAACAGGGAGTGAGTGTGTACAAAATTTGAAATCAGACAGATTGTGCCTATGTTTCTATCTTTTTGATTCTAACCAGTTCTAGTTAAATTGCAATAATCTTAAAAAACTGCAGAAAAGCTTAGTGTTAGTAATTGTTTTATCCTCAACAAGAAAGGAATCTGATATCAGATATATATGCTAGAAGACATGCGAGATATAGAATAGCACAAGTTTGAATGACATACAGTTTTCTAGTCTCCCTACACTCAAAATTTTGACTTTCTGCATAATTCCTTTCGAACAGAATACAAGAACAACTTCATTTCATTCGCTTTTCCAAAGAGCTTACGCCAAGCGACCGAATCGGATTCCGAGATTTAGATTCCAAAACCAGTGCACTCCGAAGTTCGTGAATAATTAGTAAAACTTCGAGAAGTGAGTGATACATATTCCAACACTTTTCAAAGCAGATTGTCTACGGATATGTGGAGGAATTTTATTGCACAGCGCATGTCGCCAGGGAATTGGAGTTGAACTAATGGCAACACTTAATTCTCATTGCATAATTCAATTAAAAATTAATTCCACTCACCTAACCTCTATTTAATTACAATTGACGCACAAAATCGAAAATACAAATTTATTCAGAAAAGTTTAGATATGTTAAAAATTATTTTTCTAGTATTCCTCCAGCACCAAGGAACGCTCGAGAAGAATAGAAATAAAAATGGTACTGGTCCCCAAAAACCTGTTTTTACCAAATATTTGTACCTCTGTGACCTTAAAGCATTCTCATGTCATCTAATTTACGCTAGCCGGCTGGTTTTTCTGATTTTTCAATCATCTGTTGAGATTATTTCAGACAGGTTCGATGGGATCGGGGTCTGAAATTCGTGCAGGCCACTCAATTGAAGTGATGTTGTGATCTTGACGGCCTTGGAGAGGGCTGGCGTTGTTATGAATAAACAAAAAGTTTTCACCCATATTTGCCGCAAGTAGTACATGTTCTTCTGAAATGTCTGTGACGTACATCTGAGCATTTAGGGTTCCATTATTTATGATATTGCTTCCCACACCATTATTGAACCACCACCAAAACAAAAAAAGTTGCACTGGTCATATCTTTCAATTAGACCTCTGTACACTAGAGAATGCCGAATGCCATAAAAGAGACAAAAGAGGCAATTTGATAATTTACTATATTCTTTTTTATTTCACGGAAAGGTCTCCTTTTACAACGTAGAAACTAAATGAAAATGGAAGTCACCCGGAATCCTGAGGTCGCATGCTAGAGACTCACTAACCTGTCGGCCATTCATTCTCGACGTATGTTGCTCCACTGAAGATTAGGAGCCATTGTCGGCTCTTGCTATTAGCCATCTAAAAACTAAATACTCCACACAAGTTGAATAACTTGCAATTTTCAGTTGATGACCAGGAGGCAGCTCACATAAGGTGGGATATGAAGCTGGGTCTGATCTAATTCCCTCTTTCTTTATTACTTCTTACTCATTTTCTCTCAGTATACCACCTACTACTATTTATAAAAAACTAAAATACGGTATATTTCCAGACCGTTGGAAGCCGTCATGCATTGTACCTATATTCAAGGGTGGTAACGAGAAGTTGAATTTAAACTATCGCCCCATAAGTAAACTAAATTTTTCTGAAAGAATTTTCGAATGTCTCATATATCCTTATCTTGTTTATACCGTTAATTCGCAGATTATTTTCGAACAACATGAATATTATAAGGACAGATCAATTGAAACTAATCTAATTGATTTCGTTGAACTTCTGCAGGATAGATAGAGTAACAACGAGTTACTGATCGGGGTCGAAGAAAAGCTGAAACGATGGAAGGACCATATTGAAGAACTTTTTGGAGAAGATCGAACGGAAAGCCCGCAACCTGAAGAATTTAATGAAACTAGTCCTTGTATTACATCGGAAGAAGTTATACGAGCAATAAAGCTTCAAAAAAATGGCAAAGCTATTGGCCCCGACGGAATATATGCAGAGACTCTTAAGCTAATGACACAGTAAGAAGGGGCTGGCCTTAAGCTCTCAACAGCACTGTCTAATAACATCTATAGAGCCAGTAAAATCCCAGCAGACTGGCTCAAATCTGTGTTTGCCACCCTGCCCAAAAAGACCAATGCGACAAATTGTGATGACTACAGAATGATTAGCCTAATGTCGCATGTTCTGAAAACCTTTCTACGAATTATACATACTCGAATCTACACCAAATGCGAGCGAGAAATCGATCCAGTTCAGTTCGGTTTCAGAAATGGCCTAGGAACGCGTGAGGCTCTCTTTTCTCTTAATGTACTCACCCAAAGATGTAGAGACATGAATGTCGATGTTTACGCCTGCTTTGTTGACTATCGGAAGGCTTTTGACTGCGTTTTACATAGAAAAATGGCGGAAATTCTAAAAAATACCGGGGTTGATGCAGAAGACTTACGCATTATTACAAACCTTTATTGGCACCAAACTGCACAAGTGAGAGTTAATGGGCTAACATCTGAACAGGTAGCAATACGGAAAGGTGTACGTCAAGGCTGTGTGCTGTCGCCTCTATTGTTTAACATTCACTTAGAAGCAATATTCAAAGAAGCACTTGAAAACATAGACACAGGCATTAGAATAAATGGAAAACTACTTAGTAATATCCGCTACGCAGACAACACCGTGGTACTAGCTAACAACCTTCAAAACTTGCAGAGAGCAATGAACCTTATTGTAGAGCAAAGCCAACGCTTTGGACTATCTGTTAACGTTAACAAAACTAAAAGTATGGTGTTTTCTAAGCAAGCAGTGGAGGCTGTAATACGCATTAATAACCAACCTGTGGAACAAGTGCATTCGTTTCGGTATTTAGGAGCCACAGTGAACAACCAAAGTGACCCGAAAATAGAGATCAAATCTCGAATCGAACAAGCCCGTAAAACTTTCGTTGGCATGAGAGACCTTTTCGTTATGGATGTGAAAGTTGGACTTTTAATCCAGAAATGGAGAGACGCATAGCCGCTTTCGAAATGTATCTATACCGTAGAATATTGCGTATCTCTTGGATGGAAAGACGGACAAACATCGACGTCCTATATACAATGGGAAAATCACGAGAGTTGATGAGAACCATCAAAGAAAGAAAGCTCTAGTACATCTGGCACATCATGCGCGGCAAAAAATATGAGATCCTTCGCCTGATTATTGAGGGGAAAGTCCAAGGAAAAAGATCAGTTGGACGACGCCAGAACCCATGGCTGAAAGATCTACGGAGGTGGTTTGGAAGAACGTACACTGAAATTGTTAGAGCTGCAGTGTCGAAAACAACTATTGCCAATTGGATCGCCAACCTTCGTTTGGAGACGGCGTCATAAGAAGAAGAAGAAGATTTGAGCAATGCTCGCAGATTGATATTCTATATACTGACTTCAGCAAAGCCTTCAATAAAACTTATCTACTAAACCATATTTCTATTCTGGCTGGAGTCAGCGTGTGTGGCTCTATGTTGTGCTTGAAATCCTTTGAAATCCCCAATACTCAGTTTATATTGATAGGCTTGAGAAAGTACAACAGAAGTTGAAGTACAAAGTCCTCTCGCTTGTCGATGAATTACGGACATTTTGTTCATACATAGACCTATTAACAACCAACTCGACTGTACTCACCATTGAGGAACACAAATAATTCCATGAATTCATCAATATATCATATGCTTCAATCTTCTAATGCCCGTAATTCCGATGTTGACATTCTCATTAAATAGGGCAGTGATGAAAAAAATATTGAAATTTTTATATTCAAATGAAATTAACTTTGTTTTTCCATTTTTAGTTATTCTTTCCTGCTTGTTCTGCCTTCATATAGCTTAATATTGCTTGGGGGTTGTTAACTGAATTGTTTAATTGTTTTGGATTTATTCATCATTTTATGTGGAAACTGATTTCACTTTTATTTTTTATTTTGATATTATATAATTTTATATTGTTACTATTGAAATTGTAATGCTTTTGTGATTTTCAGTTTCTATCATTGTCAATCAGTGATCATATGATGAATAATAAATATATACTCAGTGTCGATATTTCACTTGAAAGAAAAATCATTGAACTTTTGGATTTACCCTATTCCCTGCTTCATTTTATGATGATTGATGAACCAGGCTTCTATCATTTGTTTCGAGGAGGTGAACCAATTATTCGAATATACTTGTGAAATTCATTTCATTCCAACATTAAATTATTTTTA
Organism: Cryptolaemus montrouzieri; assembly: GCA_013387265.2. NCBI lineage: Eukaryota > Metazoa > Arthropoda > Insecta > Coleoptera > Coccinellidae > Cryptolaemus > Cryptolaemus montrouzieri. The sequence continues at coordinate 39,296,469 of JABFTP020000103.1, forward strand.
ATCATGACTTGAACATAAAGGAAAGTATGAACAATTTATTTCGCAATTAAAATTTGACACGTCACTCTAAGCACTGGAATATTGAAATCCAGAATATAGAAATACTGCAAAAATTAGGCCATATAAAACAGTATTATTTCTCCGAAAAATGAACTTTCAGGTACATTCAGATCCTTCTCAATTATTTATTGAAATTCAATACTCATTCGAACCTCATCCGAACTGATGCGAAAACGTTGATATTATTGACGTTGATTTTCACTTTCATTATGCTTTTTCAGTAGAAATAAATGTATCAACATTTTTTCTCAAATTCTATGGGTGAATACACTGAGTCACTGACAGAAGCGCGTTATGTAAACGAAATTGAATTGGGTAGCTCAGAAGGTGATAATTGAATCATTGGCTTTCAGGACCCGCTATGAGCGGAACACTGGTGAAAAGCATCGGCTTCGAATGGATGCTCTTCGGAATTGCGATATTGGATTTCATGTACGCTCCACTGCTGATCAGTTTAAAGAGTCCGCCTACGAAAGAGGAGAAAAAGGTGAGTTGATCACAGATTTTGCATGTGTAGAGAATTGCGTGAAGTTGACCGATGAAATATATTCAATAAATTATGAGGATAAACAGTGATTCTCATAACTAAGGGAAGATAATAATGTTTTCGACAATTTTCGTATAACACGTTGTGATTCTCTGATTTACAATTTGTTTTCTTCTATATATTACGCCATAAACATCACTGAAAGATCAGAATACCTTGAAAGACAAAAATCATTCATTAAGCATGGGATTTTTTGATATATCTTGACCTGATTCATCCATGAGTGCCGTTTGATGCGTGGCTCTTGGGACACTGTTTATATTAGTCTAGCTAATGTAAATTGCCATTCTTCAAGAAGAGTGGTTTGTTTGTTTCTTGAGATAAATAACCGACAAATATTATTTCAATAAAAAAAATCCAAGAATGTCCAACATAATGAAGCTAGTTTCAGACCAGATGTCTTAATATGTATAACTGTTCTTCAATCGAAATATAGGTTAGGTTAGATGATATGTTTAGTGCCGATAGAAAGTTTTCATAAATATATACATACAACCAAATTCATATGGAATCACCCGATATTCCAAATATTACCTCAGTGATTTTGGAAATTTCGAAGGATTGTTAGAATTGATCATTTTTGAGATATTTCAATTGAAAAAAGAAATAAATAAAATAGACTGTTTCCGCATGTAGTAAAAAGAATTGAAAATTGTTTTCTCAGGGAGTAGGTATCTATTTCGCGACCTCAGTAGCTTGTATTACCTCCTGATACATCTCATCCGAAAAAAGAACCTTTCGCCAATTCTCAATATTCCAATTTTGGTGCTTGATACACCAATCAAGTCTGTCAATTTTTCGATGTCTAGTTAGCTCTGGAACTCTTAAGGCCCTTCTGCTATATAAATCCCTTGAACGAAATCTTTGACGTATCGTTTTGACTGATCCACTGATGCCTGATAGAAATTGCCTTTGGAGTATGAGGTGCGAAGCACTAGCGTCTCTTCTTGCAATTTGGCACAAAAAGTGGTCTTGTTCTTCAGAAGTAATCTTCCTACGACTTCTCTTAGGCCTTTTCTCCAGAGATTGTAGCTCCACGTATCAGGCGTAGGTTTTTGAAATCACCCCCTGTGATACTCCCATTGTGGCCGCTATATCCCTTTGTGTCACCCCTTCTTCAACGAGAGCAATTATTCATACAATATCCCGAACATGTTTGTGTTAAGTCAACATTTCTTATCATACTATCCAGTTTTTTTTTTAAACAAAGAACTTCATTCTCCACAAGTAGTCAAAGATCCATGATAACAACTAATCAATAATGTGAAATACCGAGTGATTCCATATAAATTTGGTTGTGTGTGATTAAGGCCTTCAAATTTCATGGAGAACACTCGAACAGGTCGATTTTATTTTGCAATCCCTCATTTTCCGATAGAATTTGGTCTTGTTTTGATGACTCATGCGAAAGAGGAGACGTTAAATACATTTTCTATATAGCATTAAATGGTGTGTAATACATAATTGGATTGCTCTGTACAGTTCTAGATATTTGTGTGATTGTCCCGGCATTCAAAATGGAGACTCTTCTATTGTGAAATTTTCCTATATAAATGAAATAAAACACTTTTGTTTAATTTTCACAATGTACATTCGACAGTTACGTCATTTTCAAGTGTATTGACTTGAGTAAATAGTTAGGAGAAAGAATATGCTAACTATACCTATTTTAAATGTTGGGTAGTGTAAAGTAGTTTACTGAATTTCAGAGTATTTTAATTTCCAATTTTTGCAACAGTTTCATTGTCAAATATGATTGTATTTTTGGAGAATTTTAAAATAATCTTATGCAATTTTGTGATTTGTAGATTTAAAATGTTGAAAAACTGCAGCCTTGTTTTCTGAGGAGAGATGTTCTTTGAATCTATATTCAAAATTTTCATCTTTTTTTCCGACGTTAGCTGTTGAGCATTCATTGTATTCAATTTCGCTTGAAGTTTTAAGTTTTTATTAGAAAATAGATACGAATGTCTAAATTACATTCTTTCCAGTATAATCAGCAATTATCTTTTCAAATTCAGTTCAACAACCTCCTCTTCTACTTAATCCAACATAAGCGAATTGCTATTCAATGCCAAACAGAAAACTAAAAAATTCAAACAGTCTCGAATGTACAGAATTGAACGCAATGAATACCGAAGAGTTTACGTAGGTAAATCAGGTCGAAATTTTGAATCTAAATTCAAACAACATCCCCATCCCTCCTCAGGTAGCAAATCCGCAGACATATCAAATCTTAGTATCACATAAATACATTAGATAATTGAAAGAAATTTCTCCATAAGCGACATAAAGAGATGACAATAAATTTGTTGAAAACTTTGGAAATCAACAAATTTTGTAAAAAAATCAAAATTCACCACTCTCATTATCAACTTCAATTAAATCACTCTCCACTACTCAACATTTCGAATAGGTAGAGTTAACACATTCTTTCTTATGACTCTTAGCTCTAGTTCAGACAGTTAAAAATGTCTTAGCTGTTGAAACCGGTTTTGTATATTGAAATTAAATATTGTGGAAATCAGACAAAAGTGTTTAATTTTTTTGAATTAAAATGAATTTCCATGAAATGAATCCATCAACAATATCATTATGTAGAATTCTCCTAACTGTGATTCCAGAAAAGCAATTACTCTTTGTTGTTTTGTCAGAAGGGAAAACATGAATATGGTTTTTTCTATTTTGAAATGAACGAAAGAATAACATGAGGGAAACAGTTTCAAATTAGAATTATGTGATGCCAATATATATAATGCCAACATCTATGTCATTTTATATGGGGCTGTCAGTTTTGACGGGCAGTTAGATTCGAAGTGAAATTCCTTCTGAATAAACGTCAAGTAAGGTTCAGTCAAATAGGATGTATTGAAATTGTGATGATGCCGAACGACTTCGCAATTTACTATATGAGAAAAAAATGGGGAGGAGTCATGTTACAAATGTATCTAAAAGTGGAAGAACGAAAGTGGATGACAATATCCAAGTTGATTTGACTTATTCTAGATTTGATATTTCCAGGAAAATGGGTACGTCGTGTTTGTTGCTGCAATGTAATTCTGAAACTAGAAAAATGAGTCGTCTTTATAATTATTCTTTAAAAACAAGTTGAATAATATAAGACAGTTTTCGTAGTGAGTTCATCTTTTAGAGGGTGTTGCTCTGATTCTTTCAAGGTAAAAACTCAATTATGCAATCCAGCCTTGGAATTTGACTTCCGCGTTCTATCAATTCGTAAACTTTAAATATGTTATTCTCCGTACTAAATTTTAAGTAAATCGATCTATACGTTGAAGTATTATGGAGTTCACAATATTCGTGTCAAATACATAAAAGAGACTGTATATCGAGAACGGATAGCCTTGCCTTATTTTCGGTCCACCATCACATAGGTTAAATTACAGTTGTTGTGTATACCTCTGTATAATTATTATAAGTAGAACAGGAAGAAAGTTTTAAAATACTCATGTAAATTGAGAAATTATTTCTTCTTGAAGGATCAAGAACCATGGAACATGACATTGAAGGAGGATTGTATCAATAACATCCGTTCACCACCATATAATAAAGTAATGATAATGTCAGACATATTCGTTTCCCCTTACACTTTATTATATTAATTTTGGCACCATCACAAAGGTAAAATCCTGCACTTGGTTTTAAAATATCCCAAAAGAATGTTCTACCCATTAGTGTTTAATAATCGATAGTATGTTTGTAAGGATTTTATTTCTTGTAGTAGGTAAGTCACTGGTGGAAGAAGGAAGTACTTGACTTTTGCCCTTTCCCCCTCAACCCAAGCAAAACCTTAAGCTTCTTTCGTGATATTCAGGGTGTCCTATAATCTATGTTTTAGTATGGCATCTATATGAAATACGTCCTCGATTTTCGAGTAAAGTGTATTGGTGAAAACAGATTACAGTTACCTTCTTTTATTATTCTGGATTTCTCGATTTTCTGGGATTCCCGATGGGGATTGACATAAGAGTAGTAATGAAGGAACTTTACTGGCCTTATGTCAATAATATTCAATAGAGATTGAATAATCTGCCACCGGTCAGTTTCATTCATCAGTTGTTATGGTAAACTGGTGGAATTCAGGATTGCCACCCGACTTTTCTTGAAATCATTGGCGAAATTCAAGCCGTCGATCATAATCCTCCAGCTGTAGAAATTGCGAATTCCTCATCTTATAAGTTTGAAATTCATTTTTCTGAGGATTGGTATGACACGGAAGTTGCCTATATGGAGTTGAGAGATTGATAGTGGATAGATAGATAGATATTATTATTTGAGTGAGGGCTGCCTAGCAGCCCGGCCACTGCGACCGAGTGGTCTATTGTGGCACACTCTGTCCTAAAGTTCATTCATGAGCTCCATCCTTCTTGTAAAGTATACGAGTTTCGTGGGTGAGAGCTCCATAAGCTCAGTCAGCTTCAGTTTGCAAGATCCAAGTTTTTCCATCCTGACCGTGGCATAGCCTACATGAAGGATCCTCAATCAATCCTAATTTATTTAGGTGTTTCCTGAGGTGACAGTACCCCTTTAGTATGACAGTCAAAACTCTCAGCCAGGCCTTGGCTTTTGTAGTGGAAGGTCCACTGATGGCACGTCGAGCGTGTCTTAGACCTGGGAGGCTCATCAACGCTCACGTACCCTCAAGTCCAGCCATCGGTTGTTTTCCATTCTTGCAGTTTAAAGGGGATTTCCGAGATTAGGCTCCGGTCCTAATAACTCCAGGTTAGTTCCTCAAGCGGCCAATGAGTCCGCCTTCTCATTTCCCCCAATGCCCGAGTGACCAGAAACCCATATTAGACGGCGCTTGCAACGCTTTCCTGGTTTGGCAAGGGTGGAGTGTCATTCCTGCACCATAAGTGACGTACAGGTATCCGATGTCAATGATTTCAACGCAGCTTGGCTATCGGTGAGGATTTTAATTGACCTATTTGTTAATCCCCCGCAAGCAAGAGGTTATCACAGTGGTCAATGGCGAATATTTCTGCTTGAAAAACAGTCGCGCGCCCACCAAGACAGATCGACAGTTCCTTGGCGGCACCTCGACCGTAGACATAAGCAATAACACCTTTTTCAGTCTTTGAGCCATACGTGTACCAACAGGGTCCCTCAAGTAGACGGTTCTTGACGCTGATCCATTTCTGTCTATCGGAAATGATGTTCTGGAATGGCCTCTCCATGTTGGTTTTAGGTGTTGATGTCCGACCTCATACTCAGCACTTCATTGTCCTCGATTTCATGCTGTAGCCAGGTACAAAGCCAAAGTTACCCGCTACATTACGGCAAAGATGATGGAATCTATAAAGCCATTCTAGCCACTCCTCTTATCACTAGATGAAGAGGGACAAGGCCCAATATCAGTTCCATGGGTATAATCAAAAGGCTTCAGTAATCATCATGCAAGCTATTCTCTGTAATTTAGAGAGCTTGAGTTGGCATTGCTTCTTAAGACTGCACTACCACCAAGCACTGCAGCTGTACATCATACGTGGTTTAACCACGTCAAAGCTATATGTTCAATGGAGTACTATACGTCAACAAACCGAGTATATAAGAGGACATGAATCTTTGATATTAGTAAATTAAAAACATTGGAGCAAGTCAAATTCATTTATTGTGTCAAAAACAATATTCTGAAATTTGAACTTGAAAATGAATTGACTGAGATTGATCAGTGTCATAATTATCATGTGAGAAGTCAAAACGATATGAGAAAAAACTTTGCAAGGACTATACCAACTGAAATATTAGAGTCAAATAGATATCAAACAATCCTACATGATCTCAAGCAATATATAATAATGGATTAAAGTATTTGTTGTTTTTGATGAGTTAATTTATGTAGGTAGGAAATAAGAATTTCAAATTCTTTTCCATCTTTCAAATTTGTATGGCTTTAGGCCCAAGTACCAACAGATTTTTGCTGTTTATGGATCAGAAATAAATTCATTTTGATTGTTTTGATACTATGAGGAAGCAAGCTCATTTGATCCTTCTACCTCTTCAAGTAAATTTATATGTTGTCACATAAAACCATGTACCCGAGGTATGTTCCTTTCTCTAAGTTCTCTCTAAGGTTTTGGGATTATCCAGTTTCTTTTTGCTTGAAGTTATATATTTTTTTCTAGAAGTCTAACGTTTCATATGAATAAATCATGAAATATTGATCTCAGATGCATGATTGTAGTTAAATAGGTTTTTTAAAAGTGTGGTTTTAGGGTCTACCCCCAAAAGTGAATTACGATGAATATGAAACAACCACATTCAGTATTGCCTGGTTTATATTACCATTATACCTAATATGTCTTTGCTTACTGACAATTTTTTTTCAGTCATTAATAATGGGTGAAAAATCATCAGTAAGATATGTAACATATCAAAATGAAGAAGATGAAGAAGAATGAAGCAAGAATATTGCGATTGGTGTAATTAATAAGGGAAGATAACAAGTTAGCGAATGAACTGATCAGATTTGTTGAATTTGTAAATTTTGAATAATACATGTAATATAATATCTCACAAACTTGTATGCAACTATGACACATGAATATGACAAATTTTTTCAATGGAAGTGTATAAATGAAATCGAAATTCAAAATTTTTTTCAAGGGTCCTCACTAAGGATTTTGTGAATGGCTGCACTTAATCCTGTCCATATTCGAAGGAAGTGAGGCAATAAGATACCCTTATTTTTCGGTACTTCTATTTGAATTGGAAATGTTAAAAAAGATTGAAACACTTCCATTATAGCCCACTCAATGATTGCCACAAAAATACCATAAATGGTGTAAAGCAATGTATTTATTTATATAGCAAATTCGTGAAAACATAAGTGTAACCTAGCAAATAAAGCGGCTGAAATATACATATAAGAGAATTGCTGAGCCAATCAAAAAGGTTCATCTTGGGCAAGCCTGGTGAGCAGGGGTCTTTTGAACACCCCGAAAAAATTATAAGGGGACCTTAGATGTTGCTTACAATATTATACTCATAGCCTGTATACATTGTAAATCTAACATGTAAAGTTGTGTTTGATGGGTCACACCGGATGATGAAAAAGTCATCGCTTCGAAATGTCTTATATCTCCAAATATTTAACCAAGTTTTAACTTCAAGCGAGTGACAGACTCCTTAGAAGATTATTGTGAAGAGACAATAATCATCTCTTGTTCCCGTATATCCAAAACCCACACCTGAGATTTATTCCAAAGCTGGTAAGGGTCCGAACAACAAAGGCAAGCATGCCTTGTAAATGCATGATGCCAAAACAAAATTCTGCTAAACGCATGGGTCATAAAAGAAACCCGGTTTAGAAATGAATTATAGTGCATGTTATAAATTTTATCTATATTATAACACTCTTGTAATTGATATATATTTATATGTTTGATGTTTATAACTTGTAAGATTTGTTGTGCAATAAATGGATCATACTCTAACCCAAACCTGTTGTTTCATTTTTTTGTCTAAGCTTATATTTTCACTATCCACAAATTACACAAGAGTTGGTTTCTAAAAGAAGAATTTTTCAATCAACAGTTAACACTGATTTAATCTGCATAAGGTCGTAAAATAAACCGTACAGAAAAAAATTCGTTCAGTCCATAATGAATAGTTTCAAAGTTTTTACCTAGATGATCAAAAATTTTATACCAGCGTAGTAGTGAAGATCGTAGGTCTTACATTCGATAAAAAACACACCTGTATTTCACACATGAAAAAGCTGAAAGCCGACTGCAACAATAGATTGAATATTCTCAAATCCATGGCATAAAAATTGGGGTGCCGACCAGACTGTGATAATTATTACATTCAATGTACTTATTCAATCTAAATCAGACTATGGTTCAATAGTATACAATTCTGCAACACACAGTATATTGAATGTTCTGAATGCGGTTCAAAACGCCGGCGCCAGAATCATCACTGAAGCTTTTCGCTCAAGTCCAACTAATAGAATCTTATGCGAAAGCAATCTTTTGCCACTCCAATCGAGAAGGATTCACCTTTCAATAAACTACGCTATCGCTTCACTCACAACCCCGAAAAATAAAACCGCCAAATTATTGAAAATTCAACCATTTTCAAACCTCTACAATAAACGAAATTCAATCCCAAAGCCTCTTAATGTTGAAGTGTATTCCTACTTGCATGAACTAAATTTTTCCATTCCGAATATGCTACCTAGAAATTTCAATGAGACGCCTTCGTGGACCCTAAAGCTTCCACCTATCTTTATCAAACAAGAACTATTTTCTATTAAGCTATGAGCAAGTACTGGAAATATGAGAGAGACACTTTCAAAATCAATGGAAATTCTGGCTGCTCAATAGTCACACTGAGAGACGAATATTCCTTCAACTTCCCTTTCCACTTTCAACTGCGAAGCCATTGCAATTCAAGAGGCACTGAGAGTCGTTGCGAAAGATATTCCACAGAATTACATTATTTTATCTGATTCCCTGAGTTTACTAGTAGCCGTTCATAATGGAAACATTAAAAACCGCGTAATACATAATGTATTAAAAATATATAATGATACAGCGACAGGGAGTAGAGACACATAAATAGTAATTGGTTGTTTACCCTCACATGTTGGTATTGAATAGAACGAACGAGCTGATAAATAAGCCAAAGCAGAACAATTGAAAACAACAGAAAACTCTACATTGAAATACTTACCAACTTGCGAAGAAACAAAAATAATCCTTTGGAACAAAATTCTGACAATTGGGATAATCAAAATTGCATCAAATTCGACAAGTTGTAAAGCAGAAAAGTCCAGCCTTTTTAATTGGTAGACTTGAACAAGTGATCATAAATCGACTCAGAATTGGTACACGAATATCACCCACTTACATCTAATAACCAAAGAAGATCCGGAACACTGCGAGAACTGCAACTGTGTGCAGTCGATCGAGCACTTCCTCATAAATTGCCTATTACACCAACAGGTCAAGTAATTTCATACCACCGTTTTTAAAAGACTGCTTATCAACTGTTAAAAGGTGCAAAAACACAATTAGCTTCTTGAAAGATATCAATTTTATGTGTAAAATCTAGTGACGAATATATTACATTATATATGTATTGGGATAGCCTTGAAATCAGTAATCAGTTTTATTTTTACCCAATATGTTTAATCATTATACATTTTTGTGTCGCCAGTAACCAAAAATAGGTTGACGAGTATAAACTAAATAAAGAAAAACCAAATTTTTACATCGACTTCGATCCTTATTTATAGATGCAGATTCTTCTTTTTCTTCACTTTCTGTCATTAGCTCTACGAAAAGTTTTAATGGATGTGATGATACATACGATTGAAGCAAAAATTGCCTCAAGTTTCCACTCTGTAGTAAAATTTATTAACTAGGTCATGTTTGATTGCACGAAATTTTAAGCATTTATTCTCCACAACTTGTTTTTTGAATCATGTTGATTCATGTATTCTTTAAGGAAATACAAATTTAAAAAAACTACAGAATGTCGTTTCTAACAAATTTTTCATCGACAAGCGGTATTCAAATGTTACAACAAAACTGAGTATTCAATTTGTTCGAAAAACATGGCGATTGAGAATTTCGTGCCAAAAACATCATTCAGTTAATAAATTCTTCCACAGGCTGTTCAAAAATTTTAGTCAAAATGCAACTTTTGCTTCTATCTCGTAAAGCATCATTTCCATTCAAAGTTTTTGTAGAAAATAAATATCGTGCAATTTGACAAAAATTGATCAAAATTGATGCAGATACGTAAAAAATTATTTATGAATGAATTTGAACGAAATTTTGTCTGCCGGTTAATTTTGCGTTCCAGTGTATATACATACAACCAAACTTATATGGAATCACTCACTATTTCACATTATTGATTGTTTTTAACCATCGATCTTTGACACTTGTGAAGAATGAAGTTTTTTGTTGTGAAAAAACTGGATAGTATGATAAGAAATCTTGAATTATCACCACATGTTCGGGACATTGTACTCACTTTTCCCTGAGATTTATAATTGTAAATTTCAAAATTTAAAAAATTTTATAATCATAATTGAAAATGCCTTATGTTGGATTGTCCGATGTGCAGAGGGGTCGAATAATTGCTCTCGTTGAAGAAGTGGTGACACAGAGGGATATAGCGGCCACAATGGGGGTATCACAGGGGTGATGTAAAAACCTACGCTCGATACGTGGAGCTACAATTTCTGCGAAATAGGCCTGAAAGAAGTCGTAGGAAGATCACTTCTGAACAAAACCGCTTTTTGTGCCAAATTGCAAGAAGAGACTCTAGTGCGTCGTACTCCATGCTCCAAAGGCAATTTCCTGTAAGCAACAGGCATCAGAGTATCAGTCGAAACGATACGTCAAAGACTTCGTTCAAGAAGGCCCTTAAGAGTTCCAGAGCTAACCAGAAAACGAAAAATTAACAGACTTTATTGGTGTATCGAGCACCAGAATTTTGAATAATGAGAATTGACGAAATGTTCTTTTTCGGATTCGGGTTTTAAGGGGTCGTGGACAAGCTAGACTCCGAGAAGCAAGCCATTCTGAAATACCAAATGGGCAGTGTGATGTTTTGGGGTGACATAATGCTGGGGGGCAAAACAGATTTTATTTCGTTTCCTGCGAGTATAACTGCTATAAATTACGTGGACCTAGTGCTGAAGCCCATAGTGAGACTCTGGCGAGGTGCCCACGTTGAGAATTTTACTTTTAAGCAAGATAATGCTCTTCCGCATACAGGCAACCTCGCGCGACATTATCTTGAAACAGGGGGAATCGCTATTTAGGACTGACCAGCTTGCTCTCCAGACCTAGATCCTATTGCACATTTATGAGATAATCTCAAAAGGAAAATTGGATCGCTCCAGGATGACCCTAGCACCCCACAACAACTCATCCAAGCCGCGACAGAAGAGTGGCAGAATATCACCCCAGAGGAGGTCGAAAACCTAATCCAAATCATGCCTTCACGGATTCAGGGTTGTATCAGGGCAAGAGGAGGTAATGCAGGCAATAAACTCAATTCATTTCTTGTTTCAATTGAAATATCGCAAGAGGGATCAATTCCAACAATCCTTCGAAATTTCCAAAATCCCTCAGGTAATATTCAAAATATCGGATGGTTCCATATAAATTAGGAGGTGTGTATACTCGTAGTCCAAAATACCAGGACCCTCATGAATCATTAGGCAGTTATGTGAAAAGCTGAAAATCAAATTTTCGTACACTCCATCGCAGAGCATTTTTGAAAACTCAAAGTTCTTAGCGAAAACGTTGTACCGAAGAGAAAAGCTACCAAGTTATAAATAAAATATGTGAATTAAGTTAACCATAACTTTTCCTCATAGATATGTGTAATTTTACCGAATGTACAAAAGTTATAGCGGGTGAGTTTCTGTAAATGAATGTTTTGACTGTACCAGCGGTTTCCAACAGATGATTTTGCCTCAGGGTTCAGTTTTTGCAGTTTTCTGAGCGCATGAGCAAATGCTAACTTTCAGGTCGGACCTCATCCGGTAAGTATCTAACCCTGTCACACTCTAGCGCCTTCGCTGTAACAAGATGCGCTAATAAATCTGCTGTCACTTATACAGCCAGCTCACATTACGGACAATCGACCATTTATTTGCTGCTGCTATCACAGACCGTGCTTTTCATAGGCGTTTTTGTAAAACAGTTCGTTAGAGTTTGTTATGCTTTCATTTTCTCGGAAAGTTACAGTGTGCGTACAGTAATTAAAAATGAAGCGTTGATTGAAAAATTGATTGTTACAACGAGATTAACCTACAGATCAAGATGAAGAGAATGTAGTTAATGTTTGATTTAATAACTCAGTGATTCTCGAGCCGAATGTGTCAGTATTTCTTGAACGCAATTTGCCGGCGTCTCTTGAACCTAACTCATCCATAATTATTGTTAAACCTCCCGCAGAAAATAGAAAATACAACTTAGATTACTTGCTACTTGGTTTCACGTTCACTGGACCTGAGCTGCAGTCTAGACCTGAATGTGTGATTTGCTGCAGAAGCCTTTCGAATTAGCCAGCAAAACCCCATCGGCAAACAGCAACACTAAATCATGAGATTTTTTCAAAAATAAATTAAGGGAACTTGATAGGTCTTGTGAAAACATAACTTAACACTTTGGAGCAAATGTTAATGAAAATGCAACCCTTGAATCTTATAAGGTCTCTCAATTATTGGCTAAACATGGTTGAACCACACTATTGCTGAAGAAATCACACTACTATTAGCAACAATTCTATGCAAGAGAATGTTAGGTTATGCAGCTGCTAGGGTAATAGGTTAGTTTACCTATTCCATCCTCTAGCAATACTGCCATGAGATGAATTACTGATATGGTTAATAAACTTGAAGAGATATTGCTGGTGAGATTTAGCATGAGTAATATGTATGTGCTACAACTGGATGAAAGCACGGAGATATTGGGAAACTTTTGTAGAGAGATCTTTACACAACAGCAATTGAGATTTTTACTGCATTAAATGATTTTGTAAATGAACGTGACATCGCCTAGACAAAATGTGTGTGCCCGTCTATAGATGAAGCAAAAGCATTGGCTGCTAACGAAGCAGGGGCCTTCAAGGTGAAATTGGCACACTGTTGTATTCATTGTAAATCATAAATAGCCAAAAGATTACCTGAACTTTTGCAGAAGATACCTACTTGATAAACCAGTTCAAATTATTAAGTACATTAAGACTGGATCTCTGAAATCCAGATTATTTTCATAATGGGCTTGGCTTTGCTCAACTGCCTACTTAACTGTATTTGGAAAAATTTTATTGGGAATCTTTGCTCTATACAATAGAGGCTATAAGTCGCAGTATGATGAATGGATTCCTTTTGACGTAACCCTAAGCACAAAAACAGAATGTTTCGCAATATGAAATATTTGCATCTTTGAGAAATGAGTACCTAATAAGTGAATCTGTATATAGTCAATGTTTTTTCTGGCTAAGAGGTAAAATTAAACAAAATTCATGAATTGCCACAGTAGATAAGTAGCATTTATTATGCTAACACAATGGAAAACAATAATTGTAGTCCAATTTTGAACTTACCCGTATCTACATTCACCAAGCGTGGGTCTAACGAGAATTATGGTTATTGTTCACCGAAAGCAGGTACCATAAATTAACAACTTGTTAATTTTATGTAACCTGCATTTCCGCATTTCGTGAGAACACTCAAAAATCACAAAATATTCAATACCAGTTTAGCCGATTGTACGAGCTATTTCACAGAAAGTATTTCCAGACATATTTATGTAATACATGGCATAATAAAACACCACGTAAAAATTGGGGATTGTGCAACTTTCTCTTAGACAAGGGCATGAAAAAGAAAAGAAATGTAACCAATAATCAATCGTGATTATAAAGGAGTTTAGTATACCTGAACGGTCGCATTTGCGAAGTGAGTGTGGTGTCATATTGTACACAAGTTATCATGGGTTGCCTTATAGTGAGTACCAAATGTTGTGTACTATAAGTTAACGTTGAAAGTGATATATCATATTGAATAGACCATACGTTATCGTGGTGATATCATTTAATATTGAAATAATCGAAGTTTTTGACGAAAATTCATTACTAATATTCAAAATATTCGGTTCTTCTTTTATCTATAGAATTCTTTCGAAATAAGTTTTGAAAAGTGCTGATATAAGTGCTTCTATTCAGAATATTATTATAATTTCCAAACGGTGACAATTAACAATTGGTCCTTAATCATAGAAGATGGAAGTAAAATTGAACTAACAGAATAGACCTTTGATAATTGTTTTATACATAACAATCATCAAAAAATATCAAATTATGTTTAAATCATTTTTCAACGTAAAGAAAACAAAATTCACAGTTTCAAAAGTTAATAGAATGGTATTCTATTATTTCAATTTGAAGCCAACTCAAATTTATTTATGTTGGTAGTTTGTATATTTATATTACTCTCTGACAAATCAAATTATGGGAAGCTTTAGTATTCAATAATAAATAGAAGTTATCACTATTCATGAAAGTTTCCTTTTTATCAAACATCGCCGGTTTTACTGAACATGTATATGTAACGCAGGAACAAGAAACTTGAGTGCTGTTCCGACACTTCTGTAATAATAATTACTGTCAATCAGCAATTTTTCCATCATTTCTTGAGTAGCTCTGCAAAAATATGAATGAACGTGAAATATGGTTTTCAATTTATCTAAATAAGCTGAAAGTGATTCGATCTATTTATCTTGTCAATCGTTGATTATATTAAATAATCTGTTTTCCTGCTTTCAACAAACGTTAGATTCATACTTTTCATACACCTATTTCAACTACAGACATAAATATAACGATCATATGATCAAAAGTTTGCGAGAAAAGTATTTCTCATATTAATTTTGGAGTTATTCTCAAGAAAAATGAAAAGGAAATGAATCAATATAAGATTCAAAATAATTTTATACTCAAGAAAGGCTTTATAATGAATAGAAAGCATTTGAAATTTGGATACGTATAACATATACAGTGCGTTTCAGTGAAAACGAACCACCCTGATTTGATTTTTCTGTAAATTTACAGGTCAATTTTTGATTAGAATGGTACATTTTTTGTTACATGTTTCGTTCTCCCCCTATCAACTCCCTACCTTTGATAGTTTCCATACTAAGATCAGAGGATCGTGTGATGCCTTTTGGAAAAGGTGATTCCATTTTCTATACCACCACTTTCTAAAATAATATGTGACAATATGAAATCGAGAATTGTTTGTAAAAATTTCAAGCTTTCATTAATCCGTTCGATCTCTGTTTGAGGAAAGTATTCGATCCAAATCGATTTGGTTCAATCGGAAGAATTTTTGTTACTTATTCAAATGCTTGCTCATCCACTCTTGCCCTATCAACTACAATGTCGACCATTTTCATAGTCAGAAGGGGTTTTGTACTTACTTCATTAGAACGATTAACTGATCCTCAATATCAGAATTCTACCATTGATTAAAAAGTAGCACTGCTTGGACTCTCATGAAAAACTATTATAAAACAAAACATATTATTGAGTTTTCACTTTTATGTTCATGATACATTCCAATCGCAAATTTCTGAAGTGGCCTTTTCAGGTAGTAAACCGGTGTGACGGTCGAAATTTGGATGTTTTTTGTGAATTTTTTTAACAAGAACATAATATGCAATCGTTTTGTAACTTTTTTATGTTTATTTCAATACTTTGAGAGGTACAAAAATATTTTTTCACTTAATTTTACATTAATTCATCAACAATATTCGATGTCAAAATAGTCCGTAGTCAAGTGAAGTAAAAAAATCAAAGAAATTATTGTTGTGTAAACTCTATTCTAATGAACCAACCAATAATATACATAGTAAAACAAAATGCTGGACTTGTGAAAAAAGGCACTCAAAATCTAATTTTTCCATTGATAAGGTGTTTGACAAAATCAATTTATTATTAAAAAATTTTATATTTCAAAAGTTAGTTATTTAGATATGTGTATGTAGAATAACTGGTTGAATTTTTAGCCAAATCGGTTGAATAGTTTTGAGTCAGTGCTCATCCAAAATTTCAAAAACATGGTTTTCAGAAAAACACGTTTAAAGTTTCGACAACAAATACACCCCCCACAAAAATTGTCGCATCACCCTACTTTTACGACAATACTAGAAAAACTTTTAGGTTGGTCGTTCAAGAGTTGCTTGATAACTTTCAGAAGTGTAAAATAAGAAGATATCATTCAAAAGAGATAAGTTTATGATGAAAAATATTACCAATTTTCGAGTAATGAAAAACTAAAAAATTCTACAATCTTGAAACATTCGCGAAGAGACTAATCAACTAGCATCGAATGGTTACAAATCATTTTCAAAATCGGGTGTTTCTTCCCCGAGCCCTAATTACTGCCAGTATACGTCTCGTTAGCTCCTCAAACCAATTTTGGATGTACTCTTGAGTCACTGAGTTCAAAATTTCAGAAAGCAGATTTTCTAGTTGTTGTAGTGTTCTACAAGGCAACCTACGTTGCTGAATTTGCCACCCCATGTTGTCCCAAACATGTTCTATGGGATTCAAGTCGGGACTTCTGGCTGGCCATCTTAAAATATTAATTTTGGCATTTTGCAGAAATTCTGTATCTACTTTAACTGCATGAGGCCGAGCATTATCATATATATATATATATATATTTTCGCCAATCAATTGTTCAAAGTGTTCAACAAGGGGTTCAAGGATATCTGCGATGTATCTGGCTGCCGTCATTCCTCCATTATTCACTAGAACTAACTCAGTTCGATCATGAAAAGAAAAGGTTTACCAGATATTGCATTACTGATATCGTTCCTTCAGGTCGTCTGTATACAGGCATGCGTCTATCATTTGATACTAGACAAAACCTGGACTCGTCGGAAAAGAGAACACTCGACCATTCTGGAATACCCCAATTTGCCTGTTCCCTCGCAAACTGAAGTCTTGCAACTCGTTGCTCTCTAGTGAGACGCGAGCCGGTAGAAGCCACCCTTGGTCTGATATCGTCTTCTCTGAACCTGTTCCTAAAAGTTTGCAATGAAATATGCACATTTCTGGAAAAGGTTAGTTCATTTTGTAGCATTCTATCCGTACAGTGCCGAACTCTTAGTGCAGTTAAACGAAGCCAACGATCATCAACTGGTGTTGTTATCCGATTTCTTCCCTGTCCGGTCCTTCTTCCATATTCCCCTGTTTCGTGGTACCGATTAATTGCTCTTGAAATAGTGCTTTGGTTAATATTCAACAAGTTAGCCAGGTAACGTTGGCTTCGCACCTCTTCTAGGAGTGTTACAATTTTTACCACTTCATGATCACTCAAATAGCATCCAGGACGTTCAGCAGCCATTACAATAAATTCAAAGATTCGAAAATCAACAAGAAACACTAAAAACTTGCAATAATTTAGCGTGAAAACTGAAGAGAAATTGAATGAATACTGATAGTCAAATAAACTCATTCTTGTTTCAGACGTGTTTGAGATCATATGGAAACATAAGTTACTACATAGATAAGTTCTTTTCCCCTCATATGACCAAAAACATATGTTGACAAAGAAACTGCGATCGAGCTACTTAATCGATTATAGAATTCAGAATACCTGGTGATGCGACAATTTTTGTGGTGTGTGTAATACTCATACATCCATTAATCAGCTATGCACAGTGCAAAGACCAATCCTTCCGTTTCCTCAAAGTTGTCATTTTCAGCAACTTTGAGAGCCTTGCCTAAGGTTCTGGCCTCTTTGCAGTTGGCTTCGATAAATAAGTATACCTGAGTATCTTTAAATAATAATGGTTGCAAGGGCCATAAAAGGCGGAACGGTCAGACGTGTCAACACACTTTCATACTCACTACGGTGCGATCTCTTATTTTACCTATAACTTTGAAAATATTCTAAATTTCCGGCTGAAAATTTAAGAGCCTATTTAAGAAAGGTGGTTCTTACGAAAAATGTAAAAAAAAATCGATTTTTTGAACCCATCTCACCTATTTACTACCTTCATTCACTTCCATCCAAAGGTACAATCAAAATTCGAATGATTGCCTAACATTTGCGATATTGGTGGTGTTACCTGTAGATATTCTTTTCCTCGTAGTTCTTCTAACGGTTCGGGTTGCGTAGAATACGCTTCAGACTTGAGATTCTTCAGTGCCTCTCTTACCTATCCAATGACCTGGAAACCTATTGTCCAAATGTCCCGCACAATGGCTGCATAATGAGGCGGTGCACCATAGTGTTCCGTTAAATTAGGATCTCGTTCGATGGTAACTATCGAGGGAATGAATCAAATTCTCAAGTACGTTCAAATAGATTTCGGAGTTCAAGTCTTGCTGTATAAATAAGTCTCAACAATATGGTCCGCTAAAATTCCGATCCAAACATTAAGTTTTTGAGGTGGTTGAGTATGATTCTTCCTCTTTAAATGGAGACTAATATCACTCCAGGCTATTTTTGTCCATGCTCGTCGCCATAAAAAAAGTTGATTCGTTGAAGAAAAATTCTAAACGACGTTCGAAAGCACCTAGCAGATCTAGAAAAAATTCAAACATGGAAAGATTCATAACAAACCGACATATGTCATCAAAAGAAAAATAGTTTTTATTAATTAATTCAAACGGAAAAATGATATCGCTTGCTCCATGTTTTTCATTCCATATCAGCAAAATTATTTACTCTTCGAAACGAATTCAACTTGACAGATCGTAACATAAAATATAAAAGGTTGATCGATTGACGATAAAATAAAATATCCGATTTTTCCTGTAGTTTCATACCTAACTGTACACCCTTCAATCTTTCAAAATTTCTCAATGACTTAATTATTAAGCATTGCAATGTCTATGCAAGATAATAGATAATTTTAAAGATATCAGTATACCGATTAATGCAAAATTTGTTTTGTTGATGTTGAAAACTTACTAAGTATTTCGACTCAGTAGAAGAATTATTAGATTTTCAATCACGTTAATTCTCCTTATAAATCAGATATTCCTTCACTTTTTGTTTTCTTCTATTAAAATTAGCTCAATTTCAATAAGTATGTAATAAGTGTAGAAGACTTAATTATTTTCGTTCCGATATTAGCCGAAATGTTGATGAACAACTTAAACATATAATACATAATCATAAACTCAGTAAATAGTGCTACGTTGATAATATTCTAGTTGGTTCACAGGACAAGTCCATCAATTTGTTAAACCCAAATTTTCATTTTATCTCTCAAATAAACAATGATAACTTAATAAACTTTTTAGATCTCACAATTTCAAAAGAAAATAGTGAACCTGATGCACTATAAACTATCGCATACAGAAATAACAGTACAAAACTCTTCATTTTATTTTTATCAACACAGACTTTCGGCATATAGTAGTTTTATGCATAGAATATTTAACTTTATCCTAAGATAATTTCAATATAGAATTGAATATAATTCATCAGATAGTTTTCAATAACTTTCACAACAGTGCGTTGATAAATGATATCTTGAAAGCAAAAACAAATCGAGTCGCTCTGAAATTTATCGTACCGTAAAATCGCTAGAAGTATTCAACAATTCAATCAATATCATCAATACTAGATAGAAACTCGTATCTTTCCTAAATGAAATTGATCTCGAAAAATCTTGTTGGACCAATAAAAATTAAAGCAAATATATTAAGAACGATAAACTAAATCCATCAAGTCAGGTGTTTACACGTTGAACTGCTACGACTGAATTTCACATCGGTTGGACTGATAGAAATTTTAACATTGGAATAACTGAACACAAACGAAGTTTCCATCATCAGAAGTCGGATTCGAGTTACGCAAATCATTTGTTAGAATATTATAATTAGAGACTGGATTATATGTAACATAAAATGCTTATTATATGCACGAAAATTGGCAGAATATGCGAAATCAAATTGTTAATTTGAGGATCTACCAAAAAACAGTAAAATTACATATTTTTATTTCAATATCAGCATACGATCAGTAAATCTAACTTAAACAATCAAGTATTGTTTCGAATGGTCAGTGGTAAGATTGTGTCTTCGTTAATTTAGAGTATTTTTGTTGGTGGAAAAGCTTCGCATCACAGCCAATGAGGAACTAACCTAACCTAACTTAAACAATCAAGTATTGTTCCAAATGGTCAGTGGTAAGATAGTGTCTTCGATAAGTTAGAGTGTTTTAGTTAGTGGAAAAGATTCGCTTCACATCCAATGTGGTAACTGAACAGAATTTGAACTTTGCTGCTATGATAGCACTTATACCGTCTAGTAAAATTTATGCCGTTCCATGAATGAAACTATCAATTGGACACAAACTTTCAGAACCTGGTTTATTGTTCCAAATGTGTTTTCAACGTCTATGCAGCAACGCCATTGGCAACCTGGAGTTTACTTGGCAGATTTTATTCATTGTTGGGATAGATTCAGTCAAACCGGGAGTTTCAAGTATGTAGAAAAAAGAATTGCAAATCATGGCTATGTATCTTTTTTATTATAGAATTGTTGAGTGATTCCTTAGACTGATGAGCTGCTATTGACTCGGCTCTGTTATAGTCATTTACTACACGTTCAATAGCCTCAAAATGTTCATTGTGAAACTGCATTGCTTCGATCCATGTTCCTCATCGAGTTACAACTCGTTCAGGAGAGAATTGCAAGTTTGGTAATTTTCATTTGTAGACTTCAATACGAGTCGGTGCCTGAGGAAAAAGTTTTTCTGTTGATGAAATCAGTTTATTTACATTCCCAAAAGTGGATAGTACTTCTTCAGCAAGTCGTTGTGCTCCGTTGTACAGGCCTGGGCTGCCTTTTTTATATAGGGAGCAGAATCTGACAGAAATACCAATATGCTTTGCTCTGCAGCTGATTCTGAACATATTTTTCTAATACCCCCATGTACAAATCAGGCCATCGAAGAATGATTTGTCTTTTCCAATTATTTGTGGACCACCAGATAGGAATGAAAAGTATTCAGTTTTAATGTATCGACAATTAAATTAGCTATATAACGTCTACAACTGTCGGTAGTTTCGAGGTGATATCCAAATGAAGTTGTCTTTGAGTTTATTTCGAATATCTGTCATAATATGTTGTAAACTGTTGGTATATAATTTTCACGCAATATTGATTCGTTCCGTACATTTTCATTTAAGCAATATTTTTTCCAAAAAATTTGATACATATAATCCTGTCTCTAATTATAATATTCTAACAAATGATTTGCGTAATTCGAATCCGACTTCTGATGATGGAAACTTCGTTTGTGTTCAGTTATTCCAATGTTAAAATTTCTATCAGTCCAACCGATGTGAAATTCAGTCGTAGCAGTTCAACGTGTAAACACCTGACTTGATGGATTTAGTTCATCGTTCTTAATATATTTGCTTTAATTTTTATTGGCCCAACAAGATTTTTCGAGATCAATTTCATTTAGGAAAGATACTACTTTCTATCTAGTATTGATGATATTGATTGAATTAATGAATACTTCTAGCGATTTTACGGTACGATAAATTTCAGGGCGGCTCGATTTGTTTTTGCTTTCAAGATATCATTTATCAACGCACTGTTGTGAAAGTTATTGAAAACTATCTGATGAATTATATTCAATTCTATATTGAAATTATCTTAGGATAAAGTTAAATATTCTATGCATAAAACTACTATATGCCGAAAGTCTGTGTTGATAAAAATAAAATGAAGAGTTTTGTTTTGTTATTTCTGTATGCGATTGTTCATAGTACATTAGGTTCACTATTTTCTTTTGAAATTGTGAGATCTAAGAAGTTTATTAAGTTATCATCGCTTATTTGAGAGATAAAATGAAAATTTGGGTTTAACAAATTGATGGAATTGTCCTGTGAACCAACTAGAATATTATCAACGTAGCACTATTTACTGAGTTCATGATTATGTATTATATGTTTGAGTTGTTCATCAACATTTCGGCTAATATCGGAATTTTATGCAGGGGAAAATTAATTGCAAGCAATGCTTACATAAATCCTGCAATCCTGCGATGTGGAGGCTTGTTTCGATAAGTTGGTCTTTTTGAAATTTTTTTTGTGCACGTAAAATTTTTCTCGCAAACTCGACAGTGTAGATCACTTTTTTCCGAAAGCATGGTACGCATCAGATTTCACACGAATAAATAAAAAACTAAACAGCAGGTCATTGAGCACGCACATTGGATATAAACAAGAAACAATAGATGTGTAATAGGAGGAACGACTTTCAGAAGGCCAACGCGATACTCATCTGTCTATTTCATTTTATTTTTATTTATTATCTACAAATATCAGAAATACATTAGAACCTTCACAAATGAAATAAAAGGATGACAAAAGTCTGTTGGAAAGTTTGGAAATCAACAAACTTTGTAAAAACCCAAAATTCACCACTATCAATAGTCAACTAGAATTGAATCATTCCCCACTACTTAACATTCAAAATAGGTAAAGTTAGCGCATTGTTTCTCATAACTGCTAGCACTAGACAATTGAAAATGACGTATCTGTCGAAATGGGTCATGTGTATCAAGAATGAACATTGTGGAAATCAGACAAAAGTGTTTCATTTTATATCTATTGAAAATAAATAGTTAATATAACAAAATTTTTATGAAGAGAACCCTTAGATAAAGAGACTTTGTTGTGTGGGCAACATTTACAGTAAATTCCATGAAAAGCTGTCTCATTATGCATGGTTAAATAGTTGAAATGTGGTTTCCTAAAGGGTGCATTCTTCTAAGAAGAAATTTTACCGAAACAAAATCCTATCAAAGCATACATTATATTTTTCATACTTTATTCTTCTTGTAATTTTGAACTTAAAACTGTAAATAAAAATATATTCAAAAAAGGATACACAATACATAAGATTACTATTCATCAGGTAAGAATATGAAGGATGGTCCTTACAGTCGAAAGTGTTTCGTTTTCAGAATACAGATTTGATTTTCTCAATTTTTTTGCCAATATCTCTTCTACTTCTCGAGATATTTGTCCAAACCCTTTAGTAACTCTTGGGGGTATATACGACTTAAGTTTACGATTAATTGTAAGAATTTACAGAATGACATTTTGTTCTTTTTTCTGCGCAGACCTATTTTTGAGTACGTCACTGACTGTTCCTTGTTCTTGCTTGTTCTGTTTGGAAAAATTTTGCTTCTAACAAAGTTTTTGACTGAAAATATTTTTTTTACCCATATTTCTCTGTACTATGTACTAATTTAGAACATAAAGATGAGACGAGTTTGCATGTCTCATTTTTATATGATCAATTTATACTACGATAGTAGGTACAAAAGAAAGCAGAAGTTTACAGATCCAATACGACGAAATAAAAATCTGGAACAGGTCTTTACTTCCTCCGTTGTATGTTAATATCACTTGTTCGTTGAATTGAATTCGAGTATACGTGAATGTCTCGAGCAATCAATGACTTAAGAAGACTTTCACTCAATCATCATAATTCATACATCGAGAGTTGTACAAAATTTCATTACCATTTATAATTATTAAAATAATTTGACTATTAGATAATATTCAATCCTGCAACAAAATCAATGCTGAATAATTTTTCCAATAATATATTTTTTTCATTCAGAGCGCAATAGGGAAAGTCTAACATCTAAATATAATATGATCGAGTTAATAGAATAACCGCAACTCTATTTGTCTAAAGATATACTGCATTCATACATTCTTAAATGGAAGTAAAATATTGGAAGGAAGAAGGAATATATATTAAACATCCCATATATGTAAAGTTGATCCATATTGTGATATTTTTGTAAACTAGTTTTGTTCCTTTAGATTTGAAACAGATTGTATGTAAGCAAATCTTATAGTTATTGCAGAGAGGAAAACAATAAAAATAACAACTATTGAGTCTTTCTCAAGTATCCAATTACTTAATAGAAGTGCTCTGGGACCGGTTCTCCATTTCACTAACAGCCATTCAGAGCAAAGACAATTAATGGCAATTAGCTCTTTTTCTTTTGAAATTCAAATTAAAGATCTGGAAACTTATCGAGCAGAAAAATAAGTCTAGATAAAACCTTCCTACCTCGAGGCCTGAATTTCATTTCCTGACTCCCAGCTTTGTTTTCTGTTGAATTTATTTTTTTGTATAACATCTTGGTCTAACTGAAATATGCTTTACACGAAACATTCAAATTAGAAAAAAGGTAAAAGAAGAATTAAAACTATGAATCTGTTTGGAAAACAACTCAATAAATATTCTGCATTTAGATCTCACGAATTGAATCTTACAAATTTCTTTATTGTAGACAATTATTAACAGTCGTTTTTTCTCGGATGGTCCGGACGTATACCAAAAAAATATTCCTTTTATGAGAAATAAAATGAAAAATATAAATTGATATTTTGTAAGAAACCCCCACATATTTATTAAAACAGTTTTGATCCATTTTGGAGAGTAACGTTTGTCCTCTTTGAAAAATTTCGGTAATAATGTAACGCGAATCATGAAATTTGACCACGGTAGAATGTGCAGAAGCAGTATTAGATGAAATAGATTGGACTCATACAAGAAAAGCCCAAAACTTAGAGTGTCCTATTCAAGTACACATAGACTGTAATCTTGAAAGGAAACTTGGGCTAGGACGACCTCGAGCAACAACGATATATTATATAATGATAGCTAAACTCGCTTCGTAGATAGGTACTTCATCAGGGCCTTTTAGTGCGGATACTCTGTATGCAAATAATATTGGCATCTTCAGATGAATTTGACACCACAACTTTGTTCTTTTTTTAACCTTCCTGGATATTAGTTCTGTTTTTCGGTTTTTTCTTTGTCTTTGACTTTTCATTATTTAAATTTGTATTTTTGTGATTTTCACTTATGTAACGATATTCTGTCAAAATAGCAGTTCTTGCATATTTACGCCTTTTTTTTCGTTCCAGTATTGCTTTAATATATTCTGGGGAAACTACAAATGTTTTCGTGATTTTCATTTTGCATTTGAGTTCTACATTCTGAAAAAGGATTAAGTGAAATAGGTTCAACAGTTTCTAATGAGACTAATTTGCCCTATCAGTAATAGAGAGATTGTCTGGGTCACCTAGCGTAACCTAAAGTTTTCAAGAAGAACAGAAGGTAATAAAATGAAAAGGATGTTCACTGCAGAAAACTTTTGAAAAATCAACCCCTATCATGAAATAATCGCTCGAAATCATGTGGGATGAAGACCTGAAGATATGTGCAATGTGTTATTCTCGTAACGTTTAAGGTCTTAGAGAAGTGCAAGAAGTTAACAGTCTTTCAATCGCAGAACTGATCTTGTCTTGGTTAACATTTCTCTGAATGCAAACTTCTCTTTGAATCTGGTTCTTCAATCATCTGTGCTATCATATACTACAGCAAGTCGTAAAAACTTATTTTCATATTTAGACTACAGGTATCTCGCCTGCTCAATCATCTGATTCAAATCCGATTGAGCATGCTTGGGATACGTTGTAAAGAATCGTTTCAGGAGGTCAATCATTGTTTGATGCTCTCTACTTGACGTTGGCAAACTTTGCACAAGACTAAATTTTGAGCATGTCTACGAGGTATATGTAAGGTACCAGTACCTAACTAACGAACCAAGAAATACTTAATACCCTAACATTTTAGCATGTGTGCATTCTCTTTAATGAAATGAAAGTCCTTTGATTCATATTAAAAATTGTCAAATTTGCATTATAGCTTGGACAGAAAAAAATGCACTTTCTTTTACATCATTTCAAAAACAACAGGGACTATGTTACATGGCAATGAAGAATTCTAAGCAATACTCAAAATTAACCATCAGTCTAAAATTATTCAACAACAGAAAACTCAATTCTCTTCTTCATCTTTTCTAATGTGATCATTTCAAAAATCCAATCTTGCATTTCGCCAACGAAACAGCAATACCACTTATTTAAAACACAGTTTTGAAATTATTCATATAGACTTGAACTTCTGATCAATCTGTTCATATGAACTCATTAAATATACTTATCTGAAACTTGTCGTTGTTCAAAATTGCTATTTAAAATTGAGTTACGTGCTATTTCACTGAAAAAAATGCATGGTCTGATGAGATACTTGTAATTGCGTAAAATGGATACGATTGAAGTGAAGGAAATAATGAACTATAATATTACAGTCGTTTTTGGTTTATTTTATGTATAAAATAATAAAAAAAATAAGCCCCAACTTTCGTCAAAACCATTGAAAAAATCGAAACGAAACGGAAAACTCTAGAATAGTAGATATAAGTGATGGCATCAAATTTGTGTCTTTTTTCGATCTTTGATGCTAATCTCATGTGAAAGAGAGTTATAAAAACCATGAGTGTCGATAGGCAAAATAGATTTGAGTTTCTGCAAACTTCCCATTTGGTCAAAGATAATTTCAAACTTTTTTTGTCTATTCTTGTATAGCTCGAAGAGCCCAATCTATGGACCTGACGTTTTCGATTCGGTATCTTCTTCTGGATCGTTTTAGTTTTTTCAGGTCAAATGCTATTGTATACTTGTTTTTTTGTCAATATAATCGAAGAAATGGTCATGCCTCAACAGGGTACAATTGTATGGTTTGGGTTCACACCTTGACTCCTTAGAAATTCTCAAATAATCCGATGGCAGATAAATTTCTCTATTTTTTTAGTTTTCTTTCGATGACACTATGGATGCTGTCGCATTCCATTTGCGTGTGGCTCTTGATTGAAAACTTCTGCTGTATTTCTATTTGCATGTCGAGACACAGTTCAAATAAAGCATTGGATAATATGTTGTTTCTGTTTTGGTATCCACATCCATCTGACCAAATGATTATGGGTTTATCAGTATTAATATAAGTTTCTTTTAGGTGTTTGATTATTATGGATGTGAAAATAGAAGCTACCAGTTCCCCTTCAGGTTCATTCCACCAGTAGCAATGGGCGTCTTTAGTAGCTACGTCAAAGAACGTGAAATTATGCACTCAATTTCTGAGAATAATATAATGCGCTTACTTCCATTTTTGGGCACAGCTCAACGGCCTGGAGATCCATTGTTATGACATCAATTTCATTGTCTAAAGCTGATCTCTATCTTTTTCTTCTTTGCCATTTTCTTCATTCTTATGTGCTTCTCATAATCTTCTGTTGAAACACTTTTTGTTTTGATTTTTTGTAGCCTGAAAATACTGATATTTTCGCTAATAATTTTGGAACGATGTTTGGTTAATAGAAGTGCCCTGTTCCTTACACTAACCCTGGTAAAGTGTGTAGAATTTACATTTGTGATTGAAGGTTCCATCTGAAAATAATTTATTTGTGCCTCTTCTACAATAATGTGATGGCAGTCTAGACAAAAGTGAGAGCCACTTTCGTACGTTTTCAGTTCTCATATCTGTTGGGTTTATTCACTTTTTTTTTTCTTCCGAACCGTTAACCCAGTTATGAACCATCAACTCTTTCAGTCCCAGGGTTCCCAAAAATACATTTTTACAGACAGCCATTCTCTCTTCTCCGAACATCAAATGGTATTTATAAGAGAAAAACTTCGTCAATTGTCACTTTAATCTGCAGTGCATATTTTTTTACATTCCTTCGTTACTAAATTAACAGCTTAAAGTTTTTTTTCTGTCCAATTCAGCTTCCAAAACTTAGTGAAGATTCTTTTTCTATGTTGCTCAGACAATTTTTCGGAATTCCGTTTTGAAGATTTCTTACAGAAATTCCAGATGAAGCTGGCCAACATTCTTCTATCCTTTTCTCTAATTCCATATTCGAAATTGCCGCCCTTTCCACTTTATCCTTTATACTCTTGTCCTCTCATGCGCCTTTTCAAACTTAATTTCCTTTCATTCTTATGACTGTTTTCCTCTCCTTTTGCAACAGATTGAGCTTGTTCATCAATTTTACTTTGATTTGCTTCAACATCGTTGTTCGACAATTCAATTTTGTCATTAATAAAAACAAGTAATGTGTTTCTAGGAATTTTACTTAATAATTGTGATTCGTAACGCGTTTCACTACACCGTAGCTTCTTCAGAAGAAAGAATGTACAGAAAATAAGAATGAGAATATAAATATAAATGTTCTTAAGTAATTAAAATTTTATTGGGTTGCTCCTTCTTACGTGGTTATTGAAAACAGGTTTGTCCAATAAAATTAAGGAATAGATTGCTCCCTGAAGAGATTCAATAGAGGGAAGGGCTTAAATCGACTTGTTCATTGATGAGTCTACCTGAGTGTTTGTGTTTGTTGATTTCTAAAGTTGCTCAAAGATCTACCTTCCAGTATTCATTATCTGTATGCAAAATTTCGCACTGTGGGTCGAGAGAGTGACTATTTTCTAGGAGATGATTCGCGTAATTTGAATCTGATTTTTATTTGAAAAACTGCGTTTTTGTTCCGATATTCTAATATTAAAATTTCTATGTAATCTACCAATGTTGAAATTATCACAGTCATTGCAATTGAATCTATAAACACCTGATTCATTGTTTTTATCTGATTTGTCTTTATTATTTTTTTTATATTGGCCTAAACTATTAGTTTGGAAAGCTATGTTGAAATTATTGCTACTCAAGAATGTTTCAGTTTCTCACTTCTAATGCCAATGTAGGTTAAGGTGTTGAATTTTTGATTCATTTTATCGACAGGGTAAACTTCATTCAATGCGATTCTACTTTGTTTTTTATTTGAAATATTACTTATTAGTTTGGGATTGTAAGCACTATTTTAGACTATTTGTTCAATCAAATTTAAGTCTTTGTTGAAATTTTCTGGCGATAACGGGATGTTAATTAATCTATCAATAAAACAATGAACAAATTGATTTAAGTCCTTCACGTCTATTGAATCTCTTCAGGAAGCAATCTTTTCCTTAATTTTATTGGATATACCTGTCATCAATAACTACTAAAGAAGGCGCAATCCAATAAGCTTTCAATTACTTAAAAACATTTATATTTATATTCTCATTCTTATTTTCTGTACATTCAATCGTCTGAAGAAATCACGGTGTAGTGGAACGCGTTACGAATTACAATTATCAAGTGAAATTCCTAAAAACACATTACTTGTTTTCATTATTGATAATGGACCGAGTAAAAGCCTCCCAAATTCAATTTTGTCATTGTTTACACATGGTATTGTGTGTTCTCTGATATTTTCTTCGACTGATTTAACTCCCTCATGGACCATATTATCTTCTAGTACATTTTCTACATCAAAATTCAAAAGTTCTAGGTCATGGTATTGTATGTTATTGGAGGAGTTGAGCATCACAATATCATCGATGATTCACTATCATCTGAAAAAAATAATCATCAGAAAAAGTTCACGAATTCAATTAATTTCGTATGCGTACTGAGTAAATTGACTTCATATTCTGTGGTGTTCGTTTGCATCAGGGGTAAGGATCGTAAATTTTCAATCGGAGACTCTTATCCTCCAAGAAACACTTCGCATTTTGTGCTTTCAATAGGAATATCCTTAAGTTTCTTCTTGCGATATCGTGATTAGTTTTTAGATATGTATTCATCCTTCGTCCCTCTTCACCAAAGCACATCGATAATAATCTGTCGCTGCAATTCATATTATTATTAATTTCACTAGCAGTTACTCGTATCTGAAACAAAATGTCATAAAAGTGAATTGCAATATCACGTATCTTGACGAAATCAAGATATTGTTTAGTGCTACTAATGTTATGAAAAAAAGAAATTGTCAATTGATCGTATTGAAAATATGGAATAGATGGAATGAACTCAACATGATAAGTATCTACTCACTTTCTCTATTCTAAATATTCAAAATGAGAGCGTCGATATCGCAACACGTCCACTAGCAGCTGATGTTGAACTTAACTGATGAAGATACGTGTTATTTCAAGTCAAGACTAGATGAAGTTGAGTTGAGTTACGTGTTATTGTTTTTCAGTGATCAAACGTTCAATTACAGGTAATTCGGTTTACTTATTATCGGAAATGTCGTCTGACTTGCAAAGGATTCCAATTGTGTTCATAACTTCAAACAACCGAAAATTCGAGTTACGTGTCATTGCTGTTTTGCTGACGATTTGCAACGGATGTCGTCAAAGAATGAATCCAGTGACAATCCGCTGCATCGACGGTTCTCACTAACTGATCGATTCGTCATTGTACTTTTCAATTTAGGACGGAATTTCAGAGCAATGTGCTTTTGCGAATAGAAAATAATAAAATTCGATTGGGATCTACTTCAAATTATGTATTAGAGACTCAAATGGAGGACCCCATTCTGTGTGAAACATATTTTACTTTCAGTAAGTTCATATTTCGCATTTGTAGTTTCTGCAGCTAGAAAATCTGCTTCTGTAAACACGTTTCTATCTGTGGGCCTAATCCCACATTTTTTGAAATCATTTACGGCCTGCTGCTTTTTGGTAGGCTTATCCAAGTAGGACTGTTAATTTATATGATTTTACTACGCTTTCGTATAAATTAATAATTTTTTCTGAAGATAGTACCTCGGTTTAATAAATGAATCTTATTCGGCCTGAACATTTTATTATGGACTTCATATTCTAAACTGGTATTATTATTGTTGTAAGTACAGTTAACTATACTCGTACTTACTACTTATTTGTTATAGGTATACCTAACTCGTGCAATTACTTCTACGCTCATCGAAATCCATCTAAATAAATAACCGATACGAAATAATGAGACCATATATATATATATATAATATAGAACCTATATATATGATACACAAGCTCATCTCCTGTTTTGCCTAGAACACAAATTTCACTCATGTTACCCTATCTAAAACGACACAACTAATAGTGAATTGTGTCGATTTTTTTATAAAATTTAATCTTTGTATATTCAAATAAAAATGTTATGTTTTTATTTATTTTCAGAGAAATGTATTTGGAGTCTTAGCGCTGTTGACAAGTTGCATTTGTCAAAACTACGGTGGAGGACAACCACAGTACGTTCAACAACAATATTCTCAACCCCAGCAACAATATAATGCTCAACCACAATATAATACACCACCTCCTCCACAAATATTAAGTCACAAGCAAGCATTAAACCATGACGGAAACTTCAAATATGTCTTCACCGCTGAAAATGGTTTAGCTCAAGGAGAAACAATTGCTCCTGATGGCTCACGTAATGGAGGTTACACATACGTAGATCCCACTGGTAGAAAGATCTCAGTCAAATACTCAGCTGGTAAAGAAGGTTTTAGGATATTGGAAGGAGATCATCTCCCGAAAGCTCCATTGCCTATTGCTCCTCTGCCAGCACCTGCAGCTCCAAGCTACAATCCTCAAGCCTATAATACCATAGGAAGACAAGATGATGGTCAATATAGACCAGAATTGTATGAAAAACCAAGATATACTGCCGCACCATACCAACAACAAGCTTATTCTGCTCCTGTTCCTCAAAATATTCAAAGTAACACTATTGAAGATAGACAAGATTATAATGATGAACCTGGAAAACCCCACAGTTTCGGAAATGGATACGTTTTTGAATTTGCAGGGTGATTCAGGACGTTCAAAGTAATTTTATTTTCCATTTCACTTCTTAGTTCCTTTTCGAATGTCTATCTTTCTCATATCAAAAAATATTTGAAAGACTCCTTGACGCTCTCTTATGGAAATAAACTTAGAGCTAGACGAATTATTTTTAATATACTTTTTGAGTATATTTCATAACGGTTAAGTGCTCGTAATAAATGTTGAAGAAATTTTGTTTCTGTTTTTCTTACGAGGACAGGAGTCAAGAAATGCTCTCTGTACAATCTGTTGTTATCTTTCGTTCTCAATAAAAAAAGTTTTTTGTTATGTAAGTGAATACTCTTTACCAATCCCTCACCTCTGTCTATATATACTTCTCAATAAAAATTAGTTGAAATTGAGTAACGGATAGACAATAAATCATTTTGAGAAATTATCAGTCCAATATACCCAAACAGGAGGCTCTCCTTTGAGAAGGAATAATAATCTCAGCATTGAGTAATCTTCTAATTAACGAGGCTGTTAATTCGACCGGTACATATTTTATGAAATAGTGATTTTCAATATTCGTGTATCTCATGCTAATTCTTTTGTGTTACCAAATTTCAAACTTGTACCATCTAGTTCAAGCATTTAAAGAAATCACATTGTGATGATACGCATCATGTAAATCCTATTATTATATTGAGAAAATAACAAAATCAATCATTTATTCAAATCGAATTTATAGTACAGTAAATTACTTAATCTACGTTGATAGTTTAATTCGAGCAAATACATGAAAAATAATTAAACCAAATTCGACAGAAATAGTAAATCAAGTCTTTACAAGTCAAGTTGCATATAAGCGATTGTAATGAATTTTATATTGGTAGGACCCATAGGAATATTCGAATATCACGAAGTTTCTTAACTCAGAAACCGGATATCGCAAATCATTTCTTAGTATATGAACACTTTTTGAACCAAATTTTCTATATATCAATTTCACACAGAATTAGTACTTATTGAAAAAAGATATTTAAGAAATTTTAGAGATTTATAAACAAGAATACTGAGGTAACTAATCAACGAAAAGATAGACCCAAATTTGTCCACATTTGTGCAAAATTGTCACAATTCAACTGTTTTCAAACATAAATTAAATGGGAATGGTTATCCAGAGATATTATGTTATTTTTCACATTTCAGACTCTTATGTAACATATATATTTCTACTTTTTACAACGAAAAAATTGAAAAGTAAGTACTCATATATATATATATATATATATATATATATATATATATATATATATATATATATATATATATATATATATATATATATATATATATATATATATATATATAAAGTTGGATGCAATTAAACAGAAAGCACCCTAAAGATCTGGGGAATTGTTTGCTGAAATAGAAGGCTTGGCAATTGCGATCCAGGATCAGGTTGTTTTCACGAGGAATTATAGAAAACACATCATCAAACAAAATATTGATGATTCTTGCCGTAGATGTTTCTGTTCTTCAGAAACAGTTTTTCATATATTATCATCTTGCTCATTTCTTGCTTCAACAGATTATTTAGAAAGACATAATGCCGTCGCTAATATTATTCATTTTAATCTAGGAATTAAACATTACCTAATTCCCAAAAGAAAAAATTTCACAAATATGAACCTCAGATTATTTGTGAAAATGACAAATATAAACTTTATTTTGATAAAACAATTCTTTGCAACAGAGCTGTAAAACACAATAGACCAGATATCATTCTTAATGATAAACAGAATCAAATAACATATATAATTGATATTGCTATACCCGACACACATAATATACAAAATACATACAATGAAAAAATTTCTAAATATATGATGCTTGGAGACGAGATTAAAAAATGTGGAAAATGAAAAAAATATATATTCTACCGATTATTATTTCCACAACAGGTGTTTATTCTAGAAATCTTCACAAAAGTATTGAGATTTTGGGTCTGAAGAAAAATTTGTTTGAACAGTTATAAAAGATAACAGTCATCAAATCTTGTAATATTCTTCGTTGGTTTCTTTCCGAAAAAATAATGAGGTAGAGTCATTGGTTTTCCTTTAGTTTATACTGCTCAGAATCTCATTTCATATTTTATTTATTTGTTTATATAAATATAATATAATTAACTGACAATTTTGTCATATTTATATTCAGAGCAGTATTCTATTCCATCGTTCACCACTTCACACAAAGGAAACTATCAATGAGAAACATTCAGTGTTACTTGACTAAGGTCCGTACACTGGATTTTTCCGGGGAGAAAGCCTCTGATACTACTCGTTGGTACATTGATATCATTCTCTGATGATGCTATAGTATGTATATATTCTGGTAGATTGATATATTCTCATAACATTTAACGTTATCCTAATATATAATTATTCCAGGATATGTTGATATGTTTTGATTATAATCATTGCCTGGCAATGGTATTAATTACTGGTGGTGGATTTATATTTTTCATGACATCAGTTTGATTGCATGAACAGATATATGGGCATCTCGTCGGGGTGAAATATATATATATATATATATATATATATATATATATATATATATATATATATATATATATATATATATATATATATATATATATATATATATATATATATATATATATATATATATAAAGGCTTAACTCCGACGAGTTGCCCATATATCTGTTCATATAATCAAACTGATTTCATGAAAAATATAAATCCAACATCTGGTAATTAATATAATATATAATATAGGATAACGTTAAATGTTATGAGAATATATCAATCTACCAGAAACTACAAACTATAGCATCATCAGACAATGTCATCAATATACCAAAGAGTAGTGTCAAAGGCTTTCTCCGGAAAAATCCAGTGTATGAACCTTAGTCAAGTAACACTGAATATATATAAATAAGTACTTACTTTTCAATCTTTCACTGTAAGAAGTAGAAATTTGTATGTGAACAGCATATATATATATATATATATATATATATATATATATATATATATATATATATATATATATATATATATATATATATATATATATAAATATTTTCAAAAAAAGTTTGAACAAGGCCCAATATTATTAGAATCTATTTCGAGAATGACATGAATGTACGCCATCTTACTTGAAACGAGAAAGCACAAGATGATTTCAACTAAACCCTCTGCATATCTGCTTTTTCACATCCAATACGTTGATGTATGAATACTTCTAAGCTAATGACTCCAAATGATGAGTTCATTCATTTTTTAAAGGCAGAAAATGTCCAGCTGCTGATCCAAATGTCATTATCACAAATTATTTTTACATGCAATAACTTTCTGCGATGGTACATCAACAATAGTATTGTTACTTCGAAAACGATGTTTTATTGCTGGCGTCAAAGTATAAGAAAGGATTGACTTTTGTCCACAAGGCATCATCACACATGGGATTCGAATTAAATACTCAAAAAAAATTAAAGAGCTCAACTATTTTCAGCTCTAACAGCTTCTGCTTATTAATTTATATCAAGTAATATAATGTATAATCAAGTTCGAGTGTCTTTAGGTAGCTGTAAAAAGCTTACTTTATGAACTCATACATAACAAATGAAGATTTTAATAATACCTATGAAGAGGCGACTAATTCTTCCTTCCTTAATCAATTTCCAAATGATTTATAAGAAGAAGAAGCATTCAAAAAAGGTACTACTGTTGAAGAATGTCAGTCAAACTATTAGTTTCCCGAAATCAAAAATCAATGATGTCATTTCCAATAACAACATATTTCAGTTAATTGAATATTATGAAAGGAAACTCAATCACAATAGATCATAGAATATGACACAAAGAAGAAGTACTTTACCTCAAAGGATATGTGTAAACGTATAAGGATGTCCGTTCTGAAAGGCCCGTTAGAAGTATCTAGGGAACGAGTTTATCGATGAATTTCATATTCTGGGATTAGATATGGATACTGATCTATAATTTACTATTGTTTTCAGAGCGGTTCCACTTCCCATAGTATAAGAGTCACCACAACATTCGCACAATGAGCACATCAGACCACTTGACAGAATTATAAAAAGAGCTCAATAACATCAAATGGAATATTATAGGATTATGCGAAACAAGACTTCAAGGTGAAAAGAAAACTACTTTAAAATCTGGACACACCTTGTATCATAATAATTCAGAAACCAATTATAAAATCGGTGGTGTTGCTTTTATAATTCATATTGTGCAGCGACAGAAAGATATGTAAGGATGTATCAGTGATAAATAAGCTCAACACAGGGAGTGATCACACATTGGTTCTAGCGAACATAGCAATAAACACAAAACATATAAGAAAAAAGCTAATAGCGCATCCCAAATACCCAACCGCAGATGTATTTCTCTTGGAACAAGGAAGAATATCAGAGAAAACTTGAAGTTCAATTGGCGCACCTTACGGAAATGGAAAACAAATTTATTGATGATCTTGCGAAAAAGAAAACTGATGATATACAAACAATGACAAAATCCATATGTAGCAAAACGGAAAATCACAAGGAAACCAAATTTAAACCGCAAATAATCGAATCGATAAAGAAAGGACGAAAAGTACTGAGATCCAGGTTGAGCCAAGGCAAACAAAAACTTTCAAAAATCAAGAACCAAAATGAAATTTTTATATCAGATAAAGAAGGAATAAACAAATTCTTTATATACACTATACTTCAACCATGCCACGTCCTGATAGCATACACAAGAAAATCTTGAACGTAGGATCTTGCCTGAAATAACTTCTTCAGAGATCAGACATGCACTCAAACAGATGAAACAACGAAAGTCTCCAGGGAGGATCGTATAATATCTGAAATGTTACAAATAGGAAGAAAAACCGTTGAACCAGTCTTGAAATTACTTCTGAATATATGCTTAGTTGAGGGAAAATTACCAGAATCATGAAAAAATGCTGAGGTAATTCTGTCGTACAAAAAAGCGACCACACGAATATTGAAAACTATCGACCCATTAGCCTGCTTTCCCATATTTATAAGCTCTTGAGGAAGATTGTAACTAACAGATTAACTAAGAAAATCGACTCAATCAACCGGTTGAACAGGCGGGGTTTAGAAAGGGCTACGAGACCATAGATCACCTTTAATCTTGCGTTCATCGACTATCACAAAGCATTTGATAATATTGAAACATGGGCATTTCTCAGTGCTTTGGACGATGCAAGAATCGATTCGAGATACTCTACACTGATCAAAAACATCTATAGAAATGCCACTCTTGATGTTAAGATAGACGATGATTTAAGAATAGATAAAATACCTCTAGAAAAAGGTGTTCACACTAGCACTAGAAAATATCTTTAATGAGCTGAATTGGGAGAAAAAGGGGCCGAATATCGACGGAGTGTACCTGAGCCACTTGAGATTGGCTGGTGACATTGTTTTGATTAGCTCCAGCGACGAATAATTGAAATTAATGCTGACCGAGCTTAACAATCATTCCAAAAGAGCAGGACTCAAAATGAATTTGAACAAAACGAAAATTATGACTAAAAGAAACATCAGAATCGATATCGACGACGTCATCTTGGCAATAGTGGATCATTATAACTATTTAGGCAACACAATAAAAATCGGCAAGGAAAAACAAACTGCCGAAATAAAACGCCGAATCCACCTAGCATGGGTCGCTTTTGGGAAAATTTGTTTCACTTTTGAGGACCGAAATATACCAATTTCTCTTAAAAGACGAGTTTATAATAGCCTAATCCCTGTGGCTACGTATGGACTGAAAACCATGTCCATAACGAAAAAAATGGCGGACCAACTTCCCGCAGAGAGCTATGAAGAGAGCCATGCTAGGGATATCATTACGGGATAAAGTGCGATGACATAAGAAACAGAACCAAAATAACAGATATCATGGAACGGGGGCGAACCTTAAGTGGCAGTGGGTTGGACATGTCGCTAGACAGGGTGCAGATAAATAGCCACATAAAACAACATTCTGAAAACCAAGAACAACGAAGTTAGGTGTAGGAAGACCCCAAAAAAGGTGGCTAAACGATGTGAAGGTCATAGCAGGAAAGCAATGGATGAGAACTGCTAGATACAGAAATTCATGAAAAAAATTAGGAGAGGCCTATATCCAGTATTGGATGAATGAAGGCTGAAAAGAAGAGGAAAGTAGACCACCCGTTAGGACATTGACTGCAACTCTTCTATTTCAAATAACATGATGTGTTTTATTTTAATTAAAGGTTATCCTTTTGCAAGAATCTTTCGTTATTATTTCTCATATCTAAAATATATCTAAATTTAACCACTATTTAGCTATAATTTTTCCATTTAAATTATCGAAATTATAGTGTCATCTTCTTTGCTCAAAAAACGAGATAATTATCATTTTTGAAGGCAACATACTTTCCGAAGGTTTTTATAACAGGATGTTCAAAATTCACTGTTCAACTCAATAAAACAAATATTGTCAAAAAACGATTTTCTTCAAATACAAGTACCTTTCTTTTATACCTTATTAGAACCGTTTTTTGAATTAGTCTTGAATGGTATTAGGTTTCCGCATACCTAAATGGCTTTTTTTCATTTTATTCGCGATTCCATGAAGAACCTGCAGTTCCTTCAGAAAATGAAATCATTAGGCCGTGTACCATACAAACAGGCACAGTGTATTTAGTTCCCATGCCAGTTTCTATGTTCCAAAATGTTCTTTGTAAGGTTCTATGAATTTCGGCATCAATTTGACGGTTGGAAATTATTTGAAAATAGCAGAAAAATTTTGTTACTGTTAAGCTTTTTTCGATTAATAAAATGTTAAATATATACTAAATGAACGAGGATATTATGAATTTATTCATCAACAAATAATAAATCGAACTTGCAGAACATTTAACGAGAAGTACCCTAGTTTACGACCGATTTGAGGAATCTAATGTAGAAACTTCA
This sequence comes from Cryptolaemus montrouzieri, assembly GCA_013387265.2. NCBI lineage: Eukaryota > Metazoa > Arthropoda > Insecta > Coleoptera > Coccinellidae > Cryptolaemus > Cryptolaemus montrouzieri. Next base: position 39,335,134 of record JABFTP020000103.1, read on the forward strand.
ATCAAATTTTGTTTCTGATGGAAAAGCAGACAGACGAAAGAGAAATAAGAATTTCTTGTCAAGGATGAAGACATAACAGTTACTGTCTTGGGTTTATTTATGCCAATCTGTGTACGTCAGTACATGGCGATTTGGTGTCAGCACGTACATCAATTGATAAAATTTTCGACATAAATGATTCCCTTCCCCCCTCTATATTCTCATTATTATCATGGATGAATCTTGGAGACGCAGTGAGTAGAATTAATTTCTGCGAAATGTGGATGATTCACATTCAAGAAAACCTAAGCTTCTTTCAGAACGTTACATGGACCGATGAGTCCAAATTCTCGAGAGGAGGTACTTTTATTTAGTATAATTTTCATATCTGGGCCGTCGAAAATCCACATCAAACATGGAAGCGAAATTCCCATCATTGTTCTAGGTTGAATATATTTAACGTACAAAAACTAATCTCAATATTCAATTTATGAAATAAATTTAAATGGAGTCAAATATTTACAGATTTTAACTACATTTTTCTCGAAATTCTTGGACAACCCCCAAATACACGTGTTTGATGTTGAAACGATTGAGATGGTGCTCCAGCACATTGCACATCTCAGATATCGGATGAATTAACCTGCTTGTTTGACGACAGATGAATAAGAAGACTGGCTTAATAGAATTGGCCTGCAAGATCTCCAGATCTTACTGATTTGAATTATTATCTATAGGAGTACCAGAAGAACAAAGTTTATGGTTCGCCAATAAAGAAGAATCTCGAATTCAAAGTGGTACGTTCCTTCGAAAACGTCGATCGCAATCAAGTGCAGAAAGCAACTATCAATGAAGTACACTCGCGCATTGAAAAATATTTAGAAAACAATAATAGACGATTTGAACATTCAATTTGCTTTTCTTACGTTTCGTTATGGTAACGGTTTTATTCATTTTATTTTTTGCAAATGTTTGCTTTATAATTCATGTCGCTAAAACAATACCTTTACTTACTGCTTGAAGTAACTAATGCTAGTTATTTCAGTTTTCTGTATTACATAAGTTACAAAATTTCTGCAAATTGGTCGTAAATTTGAATACGTTTTGTTCTGCAAGTTCGATTTATTATTTGTTGACACTGACCATGAATAATAATAAATTCATAACATCCTCATTTCAGTATTGATTTGTCTTTTTTCTATTAACAGCAAACTTAACAACAGCAAGTTATGCACAAACAAAATTAGTGTTATTGCTAATTTTGAATAATTTTTGAACTCCAAAGTGAAGTCGAGATTCATACAACCTCAGATAAAAGATTGAGGAACATAGTGTCATCGGAATTAAATCCACTCTGTCTGTTCTATGTTCCACGCCCTACTATTTTAATTTTTCGAAGGAACTGCAGCTTGTTGATGAAAAATAAAATAAAAACGAGCGAATTCAGGTGCAGGGAAAGCTAATAGTAATCAATATTGATTCAAAACTCGGTTCTAATGAAGTGAAAGAAAATATTTTTGCATTTGAAGAAAATACAGGTTTCTTTGAAAATTTAGTTTCATTGATCTGATAAGTGATTTCTGAGCATCCTGCGAGATCTCACTCAAAAGTGAGTCAACTTGTTTTTCAAAATAGATGACATATAACTCCGAAGATTTTGACGGAGTCTGTATATAAAATAGCATTGGGAAGTTCATTGCCCTCTAAAATAACATTTTTCTCGTTAATCTAACAAGAATAAGATGTCACTATAATATAATTTGGATGCAAAAATCATAGCTTAATATTGATTAATTTTAGATGAAACAAATCTCAACAAAAGATGCTAGAAAATCGATGCCCTTCAATAAAAGAAATTAAGAAATACACCCTTCCCACAAATACTTCTGATGGACCTCTTAGAGCGGACATCCTGTATATGTGAAGTAAAGTTCTGGCATTTCTTAAGTTTATTATCTTACGGTGCAATGGACAAATCCTACTTGGTATTACGACCCGAACAAGGGGCTTCAAATGATATTTATTTTAATTTTTTACGTGGGTGAATATTTCGTTGATACATATTGTAATTGGTAAAGTGTAAATATATTTTGTGAATAAATCCTCAATCTCTTCAGAAAAACTCTATAACGCCACGGCTCCAAATATTTGATATAACATTATTATGAAAGATCACGTAGAGCTTCTACTTCAGGTCGCTTTATATGATTGAAGGGAGTTTATTGACAACAACATTCAGGGTGTTACATAATAGTATGTCACAACTTGAGGGGGTATTTCTACGTGCAATTTTAAGAACGAAAGTTCATAGTAACATAGGTCCGCAAAAGCTTCGTTACGGGGCTACAGGGTGTTGAAATTGCCGGAAAAAATGGTTATTTCTTCAAAACTCCTTCAGCCCAAATTTGGAATGCGAGCTATTTTTAACAGCCTCCATCATTACAAGTCCTAAATTTCATAACTAGAATCTACAAGGTGTTTTCTTTTTTGGAGCCATGCCTTATTTTGCCCTTTTAAACTTTTTTGCAGTACGCCACTGATCAGCGTACAATCAATTTTCGTCATCTTAGGTTAATCTAGAAACTTTTTGACAATTGTAATTTTTTCGTATCTCCGACAGTTGTCGAGCAAAACTTATTAAACGATTGTATGCATTCGCTGAATTGACAGCACCTTTAATTAAAAAATGACTAGTAAGCTTTGATTTTTTCATTTATTTATTCATTTTGACAGTTGCTAAAGTTGAACCAGTGTCTGCTCGAATTGTTCAGTTAATTAGCGATTTGTTTTAAGACGTTTGAAGTTATTGCTGTAAGAAAAATGGCTAATTTTACTAACGCCGAATTGGCTGATATCCATTACATGCACGGTATGGCTGACGGAAACACAACAGAAGCTAGGCAATTATATCAGGTGCGCATTCCACATCGATTAACACCAGACAGGCAAACATTTTCAAATATCCACAGAAGGTTGAGGAAAACTGGTACTTTTACTGCAAATAAACTTTTAAAAGGTGCAACTCGAACTATGAGAACTCCAGATGTTGAGGACGCAGTTTTGCATTGTATTGATCTAAATCCTCATGTGACTACAAGAAAAATAAATTGTAAATCAGTTGAATATTCCATATATTCTAATTTGGAGGATTCTACATGACTTTTTATTGTACCTGTTTCATATTCAACGCGTCCAAACTCTACTTACTCGAAATTTCTCTTCAAGACTGAATTTCTGCCGATGGTTCTTAGATAAAATTAGAGAAAATGCTCATTTTGATAGTGAAATGATGTTCACAGACGAAGCTAACTTTCCTAGAACTGCTATCACAAATTTTCATAAAAATCATTATAGGGCTGAGGAAAACCCCATCTGATTGAAGAATCTCATCATCAAGAACAATTTCCACTAAATGTCTGGGTCGGAATGATTGGAAATTATTCGATTGTGCCATTTTTTTTTGCCTAACAGACTAAACGGTCCCGCTTATCGGTAATTTCTTGAGGGAGAGTTACCTTTATTCCTCGAGGATGTGCCACTTTTGGTGAGAAACATAATGTGGTTCAAGCATGACGGGGCACCAACACATTTTAGTGAAGAAGCTAGGGAATTCTTAAGAAATACGTTCAACAACCGATGGATAGGTCGGGGTGGGCCAGAACCATAGTCTCCTAGGTCCCCAGACTTAAATTGTTTAGATTTTTTCTTATGGGGATATCTCAAATGTTAAATTCATACTACACCAGTGGACACTATAGAAGAATTGAGAAATCGAATAATAACCTCTTATGACACGATAAGAAATACCCTAGGAATAAGAGCGCGTGATAATATGCGGAGGACAGAGGCCCGTATTATTACAGGTGGAGGACCCTTCCAGTAATTCATTTAGTATTTAATTGTGCTTTTTTTAGTTTGATATTGAATGAGTCTCAGAAGACGAGCTATCAAAATGAGAGCAAACTTTGGGCATACCTATCGAGTATTTCTATTATTTTTTTTATTTAGCGAATAAAATACAATTCACATAACTCAAATTCAATAATTTTTCACTCGAAAACGGTTCAAGATACAAAAAATGTCATAAAAGTTACTAAATTGAACAAAATGACGAAAATTTATTGAACGCTGATCAGTGGCGTAATGCAAAAAAGTTTGAAAGGGCAAAAGGAGACACCTTGTGAAATTCAGTTAAAATCTGGACGTGTAATGATGGAGGCTGTAAAAAATAGCTTGCATTCCACATTTGGGCTAAATATCCCAAAAACAGCAGGAGTTTTGAAGAAGAAAACAATTTTCTTCGGAAATTTCAACATATTGTAGCTCCGTAACGAAGCTTTTGCAGACCTATGTTTATATGAACTTTTTTCTTAAAATTGCACGTAGATTCACCCCCTCAAGTTGTGACATACTATTATGTAACAACCTGTATAATTTACTCAAATCTTTTCTATAAAATGTCACAGCAGTCAGTCGTTAGTAGGTTTTGTTGATAGCACGGTTAAGGCAATTTCAAGAAAAACAAGTAGAAAAATATTGGACTAAACGCAACACGTTGGAATATCATTGGTTATTAAATCAGACGCTATCCAACGGTTTTCTGAGGTAGCTTTTCATAATGATAGCTAGCTTAGATGACAATTAATTTCCATGAGAGTTGATAAAATAATGTTAGTGAGCAGTTACCTTCAAATGTTTGATGTGGACTAAACGTCATATGCGTCATACGTTCAGTATGCAAGGCATCGAGCATCTTAATAGAAATTTTGTACAGAAGGAGTATTAGTCAAAATCTTGAATTAGACCTATTGAAAATTGTTCATACCAATAGATTGTTCACCTTAAGATTAGGTACAAATTTTACATTTTTGCGAAATTCCATTACTGAACAGGCGTAAGTGAATCCTCTTTGGAGTTTTTTATTATTGAGAGAAATCCAATTGATGCGTTCAGACACATCTTTACAAATTCTCATTTCATCCAATTTGGAACTTGTGATATAGGGATTGTTTGTTCCAACAAAAGCAACTCCTGCAGAAGATTTTGGATCGAAAACAATTTTCCAGAAGAACAGCGGTACTGGTAGTCCTACTTCTCCATTGCTCGAAAACAAAAACAGCTCTACATTCGATTCCGTATTGTTGTTTCTCATCGTTAAAATTTCATGAGTACCGGTATAAATTTCTAAATCTAAGTTTCGCGTTGTTGCCATTTGTCTGATACTTTGTTCGAGAAATTTCCAATTTCCGTTGTTGAAAGATTGCCATTGTGGAGCTGCATTCACCAAATGAAATGTAGATTTCTGCTGAGCTCCGTAAAAAAAATCTCCTTTTGCCGCCAAGTGGCCTCTCGCCAAAAAGAGTTGTCCGCTGTCTTTTATCACACTTTTTGAATTTGGTCCCAATCCTAGCAAATAATTTATCTGTTTTCGTTGAGATTTTAATGAGTACTGTTGATCAGCACTTTTTTTATCTAAATTGTAAAACGCATCGCTTTGCCAAGCAATTCTTTCTGAAGGCTGAGCTTTTTCAATCCATTTAGACATTTTGAAATGAGTATAGAGCGTTGTTTGCAGGTTGGGGTCGAAGCAAATATCAATTGTTCTCACGAATTTTTCCCCAATTTCGAAACCTATTTCTATTTCTTTGAATTGTCCACTACAAAGCTTATTTGTATATCTAGCTTTATGTTTCAATTTGTTTTTGCAAACGAAATCATTGTACTTTATCCTCTCTTTGTTAAGTAAAAATGTTTCTTCGTGGTGGCATGAAATATTAATGAAAGGTGTTCTGATACTTATTAGATGATAATTATCTGAATCTACACAGCTAACAATTATTTTCTCATTTTTTTGAAGAATAATCGAATCACCATCTTGTGGATAGAAAAACTCAAACTTATCTGTTAAAATCAGTGCTTGGTTATCGGGAAGATCAGCAATTGGTATTGAACATCCTGAAATGAAAACATTGCTCTAATTAGAAAGAAAAAAATCTCAACCTTCTTGCAAAAAAGTTTGTTGATAATTATGTTCAGAAGAGTAATAGGAAGACAATATATATTTCTGCAGTAGAAGTGATAGCTGACAATAATAAGTTCAAAATAATTTTTCTGTTCAATGCATGAATATTTATGTAACACTTTAGTATAATTCAATTTGGAAAAATTGATATAGAGCATGCAGAGTAGGAAATGGAATTTCCACCCAAAAATTAGAATAATGAATGATTCACTGATATGCTCAGCAGTATAATACACACAACCAAATTTATATGAAATCACCTGATATTTTGAATATTAGCTCAGGGATTTTGGAAATTTCAAAGGATTGTTAGAATTGATCCTTTTGAGATATTTCAATTGAAAAAAAATGAATAATGTTTTAATTTAAGAAAGAAACAAATAAAAGAAAACAAGAGACTCTTTCCGCATAAAGTAAACAATTGAAAACTGTTTTCTAACAAAGTAGGTGTTTTTTTTTCGATCTCAGTAGCGTATACTACCTCATTTTGCCTTCATACATGCTTGAATCCGTCTAGGCATGCTTTGGATTAAATTTTCGACCTTGTCTGGGGTGATATTCTGCCACTCTTCTGTGGTGGCTTGGATGAGCTATTGTGAGGTTCTTGTATTATCCTGGCGCGATCTAATTTTCCTTTTGAGATTATACCATAAATATTCAATAGGATTTAGGTCTTGAGAGCAAGCTGGCCAGTCCAAAATAGCGATTTCCTCTGTTTCAAGATAATGTCGCGCGAGGTTGCTGGTATGCGGAGGAGCATTATCTTGCATAAAAGTGTAATTCTCACCGTGGGTCCTCGCTATGGGTTCCAGCACTAGGTCAACGTGATTTCTAGCCGTTACACTGAAATCGAATCTGTTTTGCCTCCCAGAATAATGTCACCCAAATACTGCCCTCTTGGTTTTTCGGAATTTGTCTTGCTGCTCGGAGTCAAGCTTGTCTTCCACGACATCTTAAATGCCGAATCCGGCAGTCATCTGATCGAATCCCAATTCTGGTCTTATTCGAAAAAAGAACATTTTGCCAACTCTCTCAATATTCCAATTTTGGTGCTCGATACACCAATTAACTCTGTTAACATTTTGTTGACTTTGGTTAGCTCTGGAACTCTTAAGGGCCTTCTGCTGTATAAATCCCTTGAACGAAGTCTTTGACTTATCGTTTCGACTGATACACTGATACCTGCTCTTCCAGAAATTGCCTTTGGAGTATAGGGTGCGACGCACTAGGGTCTCTTCTCGGAATTTGGCACAAAAAGCGGTCTTGTTCTTCAGAAGTGATCTTCCTACGACTTCTTCTACAGCTATTTTGCAGAGATTGTAGCTCCACGTATTTGAAATCACCCTATGTGCTACTCCCATTTTGCTTGCTGTATCCCTCTTTGTCACCCCTTCTTTAACGAGAGCAATTATTCGACCCCTCTGCACATCGGACAATCCAACGTAAGGCATTTTCAAATATGATTATATGCTTTTTCATATTTTGGAATTCCCAGTTTCGAATCTCAGTGACGACTGACTACAATATCCCGAACATGTGGTGATAATTCAAAATTTCTTATTATACTATCCAGTTTCTTTAAAACAAAAAACTCTATTCTTCAAAAGTAGTCAAAGATCCATGGTAAAAAAAATCAATAATGTGAAAATACTGAGTGATTTCATATAAATTTGCTTGTGTGTACAGCAATAATTTCGCATGTTATCCTTATTCAGATATGATTTGTACCTGGTTGATAACCAGACAAAAATGAGAGTCTTTCGCAAGATCGCTTTCTTGCAAGCAGTGTGTAGCGTTGCGGTAAATAGTCGAACTAGTGTGACTTCTTTAGGTTTTCTGGTTGATATCTACCGTTTGTTTTCATGGTTTCCTGGTGGCAATCTGTGTCGGTTCGTTGACGGGCGCAATAACATACACATGTTTTTTACGCTTCAACAGGTTGAGATGAGTAGGTGGCAGCCTGGCCTGGTCTGTGATTGTGTATGCAATTCTGACAAGTTCAAATGAGACCGAAACTGCAATCTATTGTTCCTATTAAAGATATCCGACCGAGCTGTACCACTTCTTGGTGGCCCTAGTTGAAGATGAAGGGTGGATTAGAAAACCAGCTCCTTCAGGAAAGGAATTTTGAAATTCTACGGAAGGTTGAATTTGTTCCTTGAATAAAATTATTCGGGGTCTCGGTGACTCCACAAAAATCCCCTTGTCCTCAGATGAGGACAGCAGCAAAATACGAACAAAAACATAATAGAAAAATAGTAAGTAATTTCTGAGTGTTCACATAAAGGTTTGTACTACATACATGTTCACAGCCTCAGAACCAAAAAAGTATGAATAAACAATAAGCACAGTCAACCTCAACTTACACAATAAAATCTAACAGATAGGGATACCAGATTTCCTTGTTTTTCTTTTTTAAATTAAATGAAACCATCTACACAAGTTATCATAGTATGTATCTTAGAAATCCTTTAAATTGATTGGGCAGCAAATTTGATAACATTTTTACATTTACTTATTGGTTCAAAGATACCAGTATTCTTCAAAATGACACGAAAAATTTCTACAACTTCCCCATTGGGAAAATAATGATATTCACGCTGCGTTGGAAATTTATTATATGAATTCTGCTATATTTTTTACAAATAGAGCAATAGTGCCATGACCCAAAGACCATGTCATTGATAATAAATATAGCTTTGTAATAAGCTGTACCTCCATGAAAAAATTCAACTCAGAAATTCTACAGGACGATTCAAAAGTTGTGACGGAAAAGCATTTTTCATTAACCCTCGTATATCCCTATTTTAAATGCATTTTCAGACTTACCAGTATCAAATGTTATTCTGCGTTGATTGATCAGTAACATATCTAAAATTCAAAGATCTGGAACGAAATTTTCAACTAGAGGATAATTTCTGATCGATCGAATTTTTTGACGAAATTGTATTTACTAGCTATGATAACAACTTTTCAGTACGTTACCCAATTCTTGTAGGTCTGGCTGGGTTTCGCGGTTATGAGAAGATGCGGGAGCAAGTTGAACAATATTTGTTAGTTTTTTCTGCTAAACTTTAACCTTTTTTTGTTCTCATCATATCATGAAGAAAATTATCCCAATTAGAAAGAAACTCAATAATAATTTTGTGTATTGCAATATCAGTGTGTTACCACGGTAAATTACTAAAATAAAAAGTCAAGCGCACTTCATGATGTTATTCAAAATCTTATACATGAACGATGTTGTATTTTTGAATAACTCGAAGTGAAAGAAAATGAAAAAGAAATATACTGTGTTCCATTTAAAAAGATGCAAATTATATCAATATCTCAAGAACAGATGCTTCTGTAATAACTGACTAAGGCACTGGACTCTACTTGAAAATATTTAAATGTAGCTGTTTCAAAGTTTCCAATATATTTGGCAGCAGCCGAATACTGGGGGTTTCTGAAAGTTAGATATATTCAAAATCATCCCGTACCTCAAAAACTGGGGAGCTAGAGCAAATCTATTTGAAGCATGTTTATTAACTAACAAGTTACTGCTTTTGTTAACTTGGCTCCACCTAAACTATCTCTTTCATTGGAATTCGTCATAGAAAAGAGCTTTTATTCAAATTTATTTCGTTAAATTCAGGCAACGATCGTTGAAGTGATTGAACATTATCGCAATTAAACCTAAATATAATGAATTAGTTTGTAGAATAAATGATCTAAAACCACACATAATATTCATAACTGAAACATGGTTGAATAAAATAGATTCCGACAATTTAGCTCAACTCAACGGATACAGCATGCATAGGCGAGATAGGAGAATCGTACTGGCGGAGGTGTATGCATTTACTTGCGTGATGAAATAACTCGTACCTTTGCAGTCTACCCTGTTGAGGTCGAAATTCCAGGTGCTGAAACTTTACATGTTCGATTATCTAGGAATGATACTGAAATTAACTTGGTGTGTTTTTATCGACCTGGCGATGTCACTCGAGAATCAAACATCCTCCTTATCGAATACTTAAATCGAATATCTTTACTGAATATTTCAACTATCGCGATATCGTTTCGCCTGTGACTCATATTCATGAAACGTCTAACCCTGCGAGTGACTTTGTAAGATTTATTCCCGACTAGAACCTTTTCCAATTTGTGGATAGACCAACTAGATTCAGAAAATATAATGAGCCTTCAACATTGGACCTGATTTTCAACAACGAAAAACATCTCATTACACAGCCAGAACATCACTCTGCAATTGGTATCTCCGATCACGAAGTTCTCACTTTTACCCTGCAGCTCAATTATATCAAACCTGAAAGATCCAATCATATTGTTTTTAACGTAGCCAACTTTGGAACGTTGTCCCATGATCTCCAGAATACTGATTGGCGGCCACTCTTCAGTCCTACAGATGATGCTGATATTATGTGGAAGAAATTTCACTCCATATTGATGTGGCTCATGGACAGACATTCCCAGAAAAAGATTTCTCGTGCGAATCCTCTCAAACCATGGATTAACTCAGAGCTTTTGTCGCTGATAGAACACCAAAATCGCCTGTGGAAGAAATATTAACGCACTTATAACCCTGAAGACTTTTTGAATCATAGAAAATTTTCCAACCAAGTGTCTCTTGCTCTGTGTTCTGCACGCCGCAAGTACGAGGAATCGATTGCTGCTTCCGATAACAACAGAAAACTTTTGAAATTGATTCGTACCAATTTTCAATCGAAGGTAAGTGCTCCCCTGCTACGGAAAAATGATGGGAGTATATGTGAATCTGACGCCGAATAGGCGGAGGTTCTGGCGGATACATTTTCTAGCTGCTTCACATCTGAGCCAGAGATCGAGTAGATGCCGGGTCTGCTACGACACCACTGGACAATAGCATAACACATGTAGAGTTCAATCCAGATATAGTGAAAAAGCACCTTCTCAAGCTCAAACATCATTCGTCCCCAGGACTTGACAGCCTCAGTTCGTTCTTTTCGAAGAAATTCGCCGATGTACTTTCTAATCCGTTGGCAAGTATTATGAAAACGTCCTTCCTGACCTTAAGCGTTCCTCTAGATTGGAAAAAGTCAAGTATCACTTCCATCTACAAAAAAGGTGATAAACTCGACCCGTATGATTATAGACTAATAAGTCTTTTGTCTGCTGCATCGAAAGTTATGGAATCAATAATAGTTGAAGCGATGACAGAGTTTATTACAAAAAACTTCATCATACCACCAGAGCAACATGGCTTTGTTAGGGAAAAATCGACTACTACCAATCTTTCATCTTGCCTTAACGACTGGACAAACGCCTACGACCATACAACACCTACCGATGTAATATATCTCTTCTAATTATTTGTCGCGGCGAATATTCGTAGTTAAAGTTGGTGGTGCTTACTCTTCGGAAAGGGCGGCTAAGAGTGGGGTGCCATAAGGATCCGTCCTGGGGTCACTGCTAGTTATTATTTTCGCAAGTTACTTGTCTCATCGGATTAGGTTTCGCAAATCGTTCTTCGCTCATGACACCAAGTTGTATGCAAACCCGCTAATCGAGAGGCAGCTTCTGCAGGACGACTTGGATGTAATAGATCGATGGTACAAAGATTGGCTCCTACCTTTGAACGTGGACAAATGTGTAGTGCAGCGTATAGGACCGAACAATACGTTGTATCAGTACTCGATTGGCAATCAACCCTTCGCTCAGTGTCTTCACATATCCACCTAGGTGTAACCATTACTTCAGACCCCACATATCCTTAGTGTTCGTAAACGTGCTAACTCTTTGCTTTACCTCATTCGCAAATCATTTGAACACCTATCTTCACCATCTCAATCTCACTCTACAAATCTTATGTGCGTCCCATTTTGGAGTACGCGGGTGCGGTGTGGTATCCGGTTCTCGTTCGGGATGAGAACGTGCTGGAAGGTGTTCAGCGCCGTGCAACGCGTATGACTTTCGGTGACGTACGTCCATCATACTCTGACAGATTAACTGCAGCTGGTCTAGCGACTCACCTCAAGAGTTTGTTTGCATCAAACGATGATACTCGCTTGCGTGGCCATTGTCTCAAACTGAGAAAGGAAAAGTTTTCGACAAGGCAAAGACCGCACATGTTGGTCAATAGAGTGTTCAGTAGTTGGAGTGGGTTTACAGGTGGTCCGCTCGGAATCGGTAAATGAATTCAAAAACAAAATGGACTCGCTTCTTCTCGCGTTGTAGTGTGTCAATGTTCTAGTGCAGTTTATTACGAGATTAATTTTACTAATTTTATGTATAAGCTGTGTATACAAATTTATGAATTATCTGCTGTTGTTAGGCTTCATAAGACTTTGTCATCATCCTTAAATTATTTTTTTATAATAATAATAATAATAATAACTATCCGGAGATTTTATGACTACCCAGAAAGTGAAGTATGACTAGGTTTTGAAGATCCATACCATGAAGGAAAATTTCAGCAACGCTTGTTTGTTGCTGAAAAGGAGCTCAAACTTTCTGGTGCTGAAATTCTAGTATTTTACAGAATACCTGTTTTTTTTTCAATAAAATATGAGTAGGCACTGCGACTGCGAAGTATGAGGGTCGTTCGATTTCAAATACCCTCAGCAAGTTCCACTTCAGCTCTCAGATTCCGGCACCATTCTGGTCCCCCAAATTTGAGGATGGTGCATAGGTAGGTCGGGTAAATCGTAGCTGCCATAAGTAAATTACAGTATTAAAGTGATCTCGACATCAGTTAAATCATTTTTTTCTGGATTAAGAACTGACTGCCAGAATGTGTCTGCTCCAACTTAGATCATCAGACAAGATAATGCGTAGATCTTTGGTATGACTTTTCTGGGTGATCTGGTGCGCCTCGATTGTGTATAGATGGTTTGAGTTGTTTTTCCCAACATGAAATACAACACACTTCTGTAGATTCAGGGGTAGCAGCCAGTCATGACACCACTTTCCAACAGCATCTAGATTTTCCCACAGTGGATTACAGTTGCTAATAGGGCTGTTGAAGATTTTGACAGCAGTTAGATTCGTGTATCTTCTACAGATCGACTGTATATTAGAAACAACGCAGCTTCTATGACCAATCCTTGCGGTACGGCACTTGTAACATTCCTATAAGAAGGTGACTAGTCCAAAATTCTGACGCAGAATTCTCTACCACTCAAGGAAGCCCCAATCCACAGGTGTAAGTTTCCCAGTATTCCAAAGTGTTCAAGCTTCATCAGAAGACGAACCTTGTCGAAAGCCTTAGAGAAGTGAGAGTAATTGATATCGACTGGCTCCCATGTATCCACATATCTGGTCGAAAATGAAACACACTCAAGAAGATTCGTTATGACTAATCTTCCTAGAATGAAATCATACTGGTTTGAGGAGATTGTCTTATTCTCCATAATAAAATCGAACATCTTTTCATGGCATTTTTTTCGAGTCAAACTAATTCGGAGATGTTTTGTCGCCAGTCTTGAAAATTGGTATGAGAGAGGACTTTAAACATGGTGAAGGTAAAGAGTGGGACTGAAATGATTTTTTGAAAATCGAAAACATGGGATATGAGAGTGATTTGGTGCAGTATCTCAGAAGTTTGTGTGACAGTCCGTCGGGACCTGGCGCGGAGTGAACGTTACTCCACAATATATTTGGTAATTGCGATGCAATGTAATGGCTCAGACAGGTTAGTAAGTATGTTAGGCACTGGTCCTATAGGCTCTCCGGTAAAATAAGCTGAAAAATGATCTGCTAGGACATTGGAGGTTTCTAGAGAATTTTGTAGAACCCTCACCAGTGGAGCAGTGACTTTTAAATTGAGAAACGAATGCATATATTCATAAAACTTTTATTTTTTCTGAATGCTATCATCTGAGCCTCATAACGTTTTCGGATTCATCAATCGAGCAAGCTAACATGTAAGAGTTGCCTACGACGAATGTATCTTTGCCAGAGTGATTTTTATGCCGAATCGGTTTGTAAATATTGTCATCAACCCTAGCTGGGCCTTCGTAGTTTATGACTTGAATCGTTTTTTCCACTATCTTACGTTTTAAGTGTATTTTTGAGAGAGCAGAGCACAACGTGATCAGTCATTCCAAAGGAGGAATATATTGGATTGTAGATAAGAGATCACGATCTTCGATCATTGTTAAGTCGAAAAAAGATGTAATCTGATTAGCCCGAAAGCGAGTAAGTTATTCCATCATTTGAGTTGAACTTGAGTTCTGTATCATGTCAAAGAAGCACGCAGCTGGAGAGATACCGCGAAACAAGTGGCCAAAATTTTCCTTCGAATTTGAAAGAGGACCAAGATTATTGAACAGAGTTTGGCCAAACTGCACGGGGGCGGTAAACACACCCAACTGACAAGCTAAACCTTTGAATTCGGATAAATATGTTGTCTATATCCAGAGTGAATAATCGGAAGATAGACATTTTTGATGAATCAATTATTTTGTGTTGTACTGTCCGACCGAAAAACGTCATTAGGGATATGAACGATAGAGTCAAGAATATGTGTTTGTATAGCTGCTAGAAGGATTAGAGTTCACGATATTTGCAGTTCAGAGAGCGCACATTGTTGTAAGGGAATCCCTATTTGTTGAGCTCATTTAGTTCACTAAGCTATCAGAGACAATGACTGGCATTCGTTTGAATAATGGATTGTGACTCTCTTGTCTTCAGTTGATCACGTGAATGCCTTAATTCTGCCATTTGGGTAGGTGTGTTGTCATCAGAAATGGAAATGCTAGCATAATTTTGAACGTTCGATAATTTGGTTTTATTCCGGAGTATTTGGGAGACGATTTTAGCGTTTGAAAGAGCAATTCTCATCAAACGTGTCCGGTTCGTTGAGGGTTTTCCTAGACTTGAAGTCTTGTCTTGACTATTGACACGCTCGCGATGGGATCGATTAATTGCAGGACTTCCATTACATGGTTGAGATCGGTATCAGAAGTAGAGGTTTCGGGAACATTCTTCAGTATCAAGTTTGAAGGACGCTTATGGTAATGAAACTTTCAATCTCTCTATTCAAGACCAGACGAAATGTTAATGTTCTCATTCGCGAGACCTTCAATTCATTTTTCGCAATCACTGATAGAATTCTGATGATCGTTCAATATTTTAGCCTGGTTTTCAAGGATGGCTCTACATTTTGTAATCCAAATATAATACTAAAGCAGTAAGGCTTATTTCGAGAAAAGTGGAGGGGACCGTTGGAGTTTGTACCAGGCGGGAAGAAAGGGACGGCGCGGAGAAGCGGGGGCCGTAGGCCCCCGCGAATAATTTTTTCCGGTAAAGAAACGTCGGAGGAAGATCCGCGAGAAATTCGGAGTCCCTAACTCGAACGACGGAGGAGCGCCGATTTTTCGAAAAATTTCGCGGAAACGTTGCCCCGGGCGAACGGAACGTCGAAACGGGATATTTCTTCGGAATCGATAACTCGGATCTTTCGGAAGGCGATCGGAGAGGTCGATCTGGCGAAAATTCCGGGAAAAAGTTCCGGAAAAGCGAAAATAAAATACGTCACCGAAATCTCCGGGATGGAGGGGATAATTTCTATGGACTTTTGTAGCTATACAAAATATTTCTATCGCCTTCGATCGCTACGAAACCTGGACAACGAAAAAGCCTCGAGTTTCGCATTTCGCGCCGCAATGATTAGATTCTCATAAAATCACGGGAAAACGGAAAAATCTTCCATCGAACGAAGGGCTATCGGCCGACTTTCGCAAATTTTCGCTCTACTTTCCTCGTTCCGAAAATCTCCAACGGCCAGAAATTCGCGAAATTAACAAACCTCGAGCTGTCAAAATACGGGTTTTTGTTTTAACCATCATACTCAAACGGGGTCACCGGGAGAAAGGATTCGACCTTCGAACGATGCCTACATATCTCCAGATTGGGTCCGCGAAGAGAAATCGTTACTGTAAGACTTAATTTTCGAATTTGGAACGATTTTTGAGACCTATATCTTCGAGAAAAAGACCGGAAACCGCTCCTTCTGCCTCTTATATCGCTATTCAATGTAGGAAGTGAGCGTTATCAACGTGTAAAATTCAATGCTCTCTCTTATGAACGAAAATAGTGAGATGGAAATAGTTAGTAACTTTAATTTTCATCAACATAACTTCGGTACTAACAACATCTAGAATATAGTGCTCTTCTTAGTGACAATCTTCTGAGTGACAATCGAATCTAACCTTATTTCAATTACTCTTATATTCGATCTGTCAAAATGATTCCGAATTTTATTTGAATGAAAAGTTTGACGAATCTTGAAATGAACTTTAAATGGTAAGTGTTTATTTTATCCATGTTAAGGTATATTTTGTTCAAGAAAAGAAACGACATACTTTCAAAACTCAATAAATTCAAGAGAATGTTATATAAAAAAGGAATTAAGGGACTTACAATAATGTTTGAAAGGTAAGTGGAAGTAATTTGAGGTTTATTCATGTATTTTAATGTATATTTTTAGGCATGCTCAAGAAATGTACTCAGAATTTACATATTTCATTTTTCTTTCATTGTTATTTTAACCTCTATGCATAGAAAAATATCCTGGAATTACTAGGATTGTTTAACGAATCAATTGGAGGATCTCACAAAATGATGGGATATCCTTTGAGTTGCTATTAATAGGTATCGAGCTCTTTTGTATAATAATATTTTTCTGGAAGAAACGCGATAAAATTTCCGTTAGGTCATTTAGAGTATGTATCATGAAAGCTATCCACTAAAGGCTATATCTGTATTAAAATATCTCAAGCTGGATGTCTATAGTTTATAAGAAGCTGACTGCTCGAAACCAACGGCCAACTCAACAGTTAAGGATCTAGAAATTAGAAGTTACGCGAAACAGTTTTACTCAAACTGATATATATTTAACATCTTTGTATTGTATATGAGGGTCCATAATATAATAAGGTGAAGTTTCTATGTATTCAGTAGTGTTCCTTTATTTGATTACTAATTTTTCTTTTGTCTTTTGGATACTCCCAAGAAATTTTAATTTGAGAAGAACTTTTATTTTCTATTTCATTAATATACTTGAGAAGTAATTCTTCCATCTTGCTGTTTCAAGCTCACATTTGATGTTTATTATAATTCATAAATCTTATTGGATTCTTATCTGATCTAATACGAATTAGAACTGTTGAGTAAAATTAAAATTTAAAACTATAGATTTGCTTATATTGATCTTTCTGAAGTATATATTTAATACTTTTGGAATTGAAAATTTGGAATATTCTGAATTAATATTAGAGTTATTGATGTCTGAATTTCTATGCCTAAAGGGTGATTGAACAATTTGTTTTTATAATCAATGTTGAAATGTTTTAATTTCATCTTATGCTAGCTCAATTGGAGGAAGTTGAGATTTTGAAATTGAATGTATCCCTTTGAATTGGGATAGTAGTGAATAGTATTGAAATTTGTGTGGTTGATGAGTCAGTATCCATAAAACAATACTGGGTGCTGCGTTACCCGAAGGAGTCTAGGAACACTTACCAATATCTTTAAAATATGAATTTGATGATTCGAAGTTATAGAAATCTTTCGGTTTTTGTAAGGACGTATTGAATATAATGTATTCTCAAGAAAACAAAATAATATTTGACTTCTCCAAAGCACCTATTATAAAAAAAAAATTTGAAATTTGAAAATGACGGAATTTGGTAAAACACAAAAAAAATCCTGAACTAATATTTTCGAAACGATATGGAAGCACTCATATTTTTCAGTACCCAGAAGGTCCACCTCTGTTATTAATGACACTTTGGCATCGTCGCGGCATTCTCAATATTAAATTGTCTATTTCATTTTGGCCTAAGTCATTCCAAGCTCCCTGAACTGCTAATCGAAGCTCCTGTTCATGATGGAAGACGTTCTGATGCAGGAGATTTCTTTTTAGGGTGTCCCACACATGCTTGATGGGATTCAGATCTAGGGAGCAGGATGGCCACGGTAGAAGATCGATATCATTCTCTTCAAGAACGTTCAAGACAACTCTTGCAGGATGAGGAGGGGCATTATCTTGTTGGAAGAGTGGATTTTGACCCATTGTTTCAAAATACGGTACCACTACAGGTTTAACTATCTCATTTGCGTAAAAATTTCCCGTGAGGTTGTTCTGTATGAAAACGAGGTCAGTTCTTCCACCAAGGCGTATACCTCCCCAAAACATCACTCATGCGCCTCCCTGTCTAACAACTTCTCGAGCATCCTGGAGACGTTTTTGCTTTCCAGGTTCCCTCCATATTCGAATTCTTCCCGAATCGGGATAATAACTAAATCTAGATTCAACACTGAAGAGAAATGTGGCCCACCTCTCTTGATCCCAGTTTACGTGTTCTTGGCACCAAGCTAAACGAGCAGCGCGATTTCCATGGGTCAGTTGTGGAACTCTTAAAGGACGTCTGGAGTGGAGTTGACCTTCGTGAAGTCGATTTCTCACAGTTTGGTCGGAAATTTGTACATTATGAACTCGTGATAGCTCTTGAGCTAATTGAGATGCTGTGGTAGTTCGATCTCTTCTGGCTTGTAAAACCAAACATCGGTCTTGAAGTAATCCTGAAACGATCTGTATGGCGTTCTTCTACGCTACCTGTTTCATTGAAACGCGACCATAATCGGTTTATGACACTTGGGCTACTTCCCAGAACCCTGGATACTTCCCGTTGTGAGCTCCCAGCTTGGAGCATGCCAACGCCTCGTAACATCTCTTCTCTAGTCAAATGTCGTTTTTTCATGATCGAATCACAAAACAGAAACAAAATGCCAACTAACTGATTTCAAACACTGAATGTATGAAATGATTATAAAGCAGCGTGGCATTTGCTGCATTTTTAGTTTTTTATAAAAAAAACTTAAATCTGTTGCGGCACTCTACATAATTTGGTGAGAAATTGATGCAGATGTTCATTTCTTCAAAAAAGTCATCCATATTGATCGTTCTGGATACGATATATCGATAAACAGAAGTGTTCCCTAGACTTTTTCGAGGTGTTTATGAGAGATTTCCATGTAACATAAAGAACTATTAAGTAAAAATATGAATACTGAAGTGAATATAATAAGGCGTTCAGTATAGATAGAGTTGGATATGAAAAGGCATTCAGTATATTAGGCGTTAAGTATATTGGCTATTTAGATATAAAAGGCGATCTTAATGGGCTCACTAGTTTCATTAACTATTTCCGACTGATCTTTTTGATATAATTCATGTCTTCAGCAATAGAAAAATAATTTGGATGAGAATGGTGACATGCTTCATGGTAATCCGTTGATCATTAGATGCGGAGTGGGAATTACTGCGTAAACAGTGTTTTCAGGTATCACATGCAGCATAGTTCCATTTGGATTTTGATTCTTTGAGATAAGAAATAACCTAGGCAGTCACGTTGACACATTCAGGAGGAAATATATTGCGACCGATATTGCAACTTAGAGATAATTTTGTAGAGTCGCCGGTCTTTGGGCAAACTCGACTGGTTAGCGGTATATTGAATTGAATCAATTAGGACTTCCATTGCATGGTTGAGATCGGTATCAGAAGTAGAGGCTTCTGGAACATTCTTCAGTATCAGGTTTGAAGGATGCTTATGGTAATGAAACTTTTAAACCTCTCTATTCAGTTTATCAAAACCAGACGAAATGTTGATGTTCTCATTCGCGAGACCTTCAAAACTAGAATATCAAGAAACTTACAAAAACTCTGGCAACCGAGATACAACGCACACTCGACTTTCTTAAAATGACGAAACTTTACCAAAAATTATGAAACATACATACCATACTAACCAACAAATAGCTACTAATAATCCAATTAGAGATTGATGTAGCTCTAAATTTTTAAATAACTAAAATAAATGAAGAAAGGAAGAGTAGTTCGACACTTTTCATTTTCGTGGCTCTTTACGAAAGACTCCCACCACAATGGGAGGACCACAAATTCAGAGGTGGATAACATGAGGGTAAGAGTAAATATGGGAACCATAGTTTAATTGACGATCTATCGTAACATAGAAGCACAGCGCCATATTTTGGTTGATTTGCTTCAAAGAACAAGACCGTCGCGTTTCCCTAAAAGTAAATTCGGAAACTAACAACTGGTTAGTGTTTAGTTGTTGAAGATTAAGGAGATTCAATAAAAGACAAAAATCACCTGACCTCCCCAACACAATTTGCACCGTCTCCGGAATAGGACCGCGGTATAGAGCGATTTTCAACTATATTATTGGACATAAGTGAAAATTTGTAAGAACAAATTGATTAATAATATCGATATTTATGTACCTGTTAGGTGAACCATTTGAAAATCTAAAATCTTGAGAACCTCACTTATCGATTCAAACTGGCACGATCACGATAATTTTCCAACGCCAACAACCAACGATAATTCAGAGAGGAAACCTGGTCATTATACGGTATATTCACCTCGTGATTTTTGACCCTTAAGTAACCTACAGGATCGAGTTTAATGGACTACACCTGAAAATTTGGACGTATTGAAAGTAAGAATTAGAAGCACCTGTTTTGAAAGTCCTCGGGATGCCGTTCTGAATGCTACACGTGCCGTGATTAGGAGATGCCAATTGTGTATTGAACAGATGGAGGGCATTTTCAGCAATGTTTATGAAAAACCTTTTTAAATGAGTCGAGTTTTTTATTTCAATGTCTGGTTTATTGAAACTGATACCTCTACAGCAGTGGTGCTCAAACTTGAACTGCTGGCGATCTACCTCAATATTTTCAGACTACTTACGATCGACTCTGAGATTCTGCAAATATGTGTGATGCAGGGTTATCGTACATATACGATACACCCTACCTACCTAGGTAGGCTTAGCATATATAGATATTAGCTTTCCGCACAATATACATTATTTTAGTCAAAAATTGGGTGAGGTTTAGTTAGGTTCTTCTCTACAATATCAATAAAAAAACTCGTAGTTATTCAAAATTGCGCGTTTATTAGTTGTTAACTAAGGAGTGACTTTGGTTGTTGAAGCGTGGCACTGCATGTCCTCAGCATACTTTTCATAAGAAGGTACGTTACCAGTGAGTGCTAATTGCAAGCATGATGACATATGATAATCAGTTAGTCGATTGCGATATTTTGACTTAATTATCTTAATTTCAGAAAATGTAAACTCGCACAAGTAAGTTGACCCAAACATTGCCGTCAGTTGAGGGCGATTTGCCTTAGATTCGGATATTCATCTACAGATATAAAACTCTCGAAATTTGTATCAGACGCTATAGCTTTGAGATGTATATCTGATATAATCTGCACCAACTCATTTTCAACAGAACATGAGTTCATATTAAACTGACTTGTTAGTCCGTAGCTAATTCTTCAATGTTTTTACATGATAGCTAATAAATGATGCTATATTTGCCAATTTACTGCAATCATGAAAACACATTTCGAATTGTCCCAAATATTTGATAATTCAGCCTCATACGTATAATAATTCAACTGAGGAATCCTTCCTTTCAATGACGGAAAATGTTTCAGATCCTTTCTTTTCAGTTGATCTATCATAAGTTGCAATTTACTTTTGAATGCGTTTACTGCGCTGATCATCTCAAGAATAGCTTTTTCTTACCTCGAAACTCCAAGTTAATGGTATTTAAGTGCATTGTGATGTCATTGAAAAATGCCAAATCAGTCAGCCATTTTTCTAAATCTAAATCTAAATCCGTGTGTTCAGCTGATTCCATATCTTCCAACTGCAACTTGAAAAACCGCCGTTGCAAGCTATGTACACGGATGGAATTCACTATTTTTGTTGCAATGCCCATAATTTCCTCCGTGTTTAAAACTTTTGAACACAAAACTTGTTGATATATAATGCAGTGGAATGAAAAAAATTAAGGGAAATCTTCATTAGCTCGACACAATGCCACAAAATTGTTTTTGTTTCCAGTCATTTCTGGTGCTCCATCGGTTGTAATGCATACTAATTTATATATTGGTAGCTTGCAGTTTCTTACAAAATTTAAGAAAACGTCATATATATCTTCTTCCTCAGCCAACATGCCATTCAATACCATCCGAATAAAATTCACAGCTGGGCTGTGTCTGTCATATCGGTGGATTCGTCAAACAGTAAAGAAAATTATGTACATTTGATGGTATCATGTTTTAGGTTATCTGCCATGTCCTGACTCATGACTTCAACACGCCTTGTGATAGTCGGACGAGATAACTGAAGTTCTCTAATAGAAGACATGATTTCTGTTTTATTTTTAAAATCTCCAAATAAAGTCTCACCCGCTTCAATCAATGCTTCCTTCACAACCGATTCATCTTCGAATGGTTTCTTGTGTTTCGTCAATATATAGGATATTTTAAATGACGCGATCGTAGCAGAAAGCTTTTGGTTGTTCGGTTGGTCTTGTGAACATGGTTTGTTCTTTTTTCAAACAAGATATCAAATCACGTACTTTTCGTTTTCTTAATTCACTCTGTGGAGAAAAAATCTTTTTCATCGTTTTTATTAATCGTTTTATGATGCCTCTCTAAGTTATCACGCATAGGTATTGCAACTGGCGCACAACAAATAAGACAAATGCACTTATCCTTCACCACACAAAGGAACATTCTAACCTCCAAAACGTTATTGAAATGGTACGTTTTAGATTTTATCGCTGCACTCATTCTGTACTGTATTCAATAATAAACTTTGTATCGACGTAGTATTGCATTCAAGTTACCAATTCCTGCAGGCGCAAAATTTATATCGACCTGAACGAAAGTCTCGAATGTTCCCGTCAAACGCGCCGCCCGAAACTGCTAGAAAAGCTTCAAGAATAAAAAACGCGGCTTTTCTTTGACAAGTACCGCGCGTTCCTTTGATAAAGCCGCCTTTTGCCGCTAGCAGAGTGTTATTTCATTATATAATGAATTTTTGTAATTCAGTTACCTACTCATTGAAATTTTTTTCTTCTTGAGATCTACTCAAATCACTCGTGATCAACCGTTCGAGCACCCCTGTTCTAGATTTTTTGAATTTATTAGTTCTGTTTGGCATGGATAGTAATTTGCTTATATTAGGATCATTGGAAAAGGAGGTTGATAAATTGAATTTGGATAAATGCTGATGTTATCAGTGAAGACCCAATGTAAGTTAGACAGACATATTTATTTATTTTTTTCTAAAATGGAATATCGTGAGAAATTTGTTTTTATTTCTTGCGATTAATAATAGTGTTTATGTGGAAGCTGGAATATTATTATTTGATGCATATCTTTCAATGATATTGATTTCTGATTAAAGTCTGTTGTGGGTAGTCTCACCAGTCTCACTGAAGTTCTCTAATAGATGACATGATTTCTGTTTCATTTTTAAAATCTCCAAATAAAGTCTCACCCGCTTCAATCAATGCTTCCTTCACAACCGACCCATCTTCGAATGGTTTCTTGTGTTTCGCCCATATATGAGATATTTTAAATGACGCGATCGTAGCAGCTTTTGATTGTTTGGCTCGTCTTGTGAACATGGTTTGTTCTTTTTTCAAACAAGATATCAAATCACGTACTTTTCGTTTTCTTAATTCACTCTGTGGAGGAAAATTCTTTTTCATCGTTTTTATTAACCGTTTTATGATGCCGCTCTAAGTTACCACGCTTAGGTATTGCAACTGACGCACAACAAATAAGACAAATGCACTTATGCCTCACCATACAAAAGAAAAATTCTTCCTCCTAATCGTTAGTGAAAATAATACGTTTCAGATTTCTTCACTGCACTCATTTTGTACTACTCAGTAATACACTTTGTATCGACGTAGTATTGCCTTCAAGTTACAATTCAGAATGACTCCAATTCCGGCGCAACATTTATATCGGCGTGAACGAAAGTCTAGGATGTTCCCGTCAAACGCTCCGACGAAATTTCTAGAAAAGCAGCAAGAATTAAAACGCAGCTTTCTTTAACAAGTACCGCACGTTTCTTTGATAAAGCCGTCTTTTGCCCCTAGCAGAGTGTTGTTTTATTACGTAATAAATTTTTGTAGTTTAGTTACCAACTTATTAAAATTTATATCGATCGATCGACTGGTCGATCGCGATCGACCGTTTGAGCACCCCTGCTCTACAGTATTTTATCGAGTATAGTGAACTTGCAGCACTCTGGTTCATCACGATCTGAAAATCGTGCCTTTAGTGTCAAAGTGCTTGAACTTCTATTCGACTGAAAATAAATTTGCAGCATGTCCATATTAACTTAATTCTCGTCTTCCATACTTATTAATTCTCAGACTCTAAGCGAAACAATAACAAGAATTAGCTGGTAGGTACATAACCTGTCATAATTTCTCGTTAATAATTGCGAATTGTTATCCATTATAATTCTATGAAGCTTGCTCTATGATTTTCAATAGTATTCCGCCACGGAGCTCGTTTCACAATTCATTAGAATCCTTTGTTGCGTTTTTCGTCTTTTTTTTGAAAATACGAAATAATGTGAGTAATAATAAATAAATACTTTCTTGGACAGAAAAATCTTATTACAAACTCATTCTTCGTCCATTCTATAATTTCTATTTTCGGAAAATAGAACGTTTAAAGTGTAATCTTTTTTTCGCCAAAGGTATCCAAAATTGGAATTAGTAATAGAAGAAAAAATTTAAATAGGTGATAACTCTTAAAAAGTATAGGTGTCAACTGTGTGTGAAGTGATGGAATAATAACTGTATTTTAGTAAGTTTGAACATTATTTAATATGCATTTCGGTTAGTATTTCATTGAAATCGATTAATAATTGTAGCAGCTATTTCTTTTGGTGTATTTACGGAACATCCGATATAGTATGAGTCTAATTCAAGCACAACTCTTTTTAGAAGGTTTCCTAGAACCAATTATTTTCGGAATGACCCATGAAAATACAACTACTCACCTGATTCTTTTGATACGGTTCTCTGTACAAAATAAATTAAAACTATTACACTTGAAGGTATTAAACTCGGCATGTTTCGAACTGCAATGGCTTTTTTATCGTGTGCTTAGTTTCATTCTGAATGATCAATAATATATCACGATTGAACTATAAACGTTTCAACATTTCTATTATATACCATTACTCCAAATTATAAAGATAATTTAATTCACAATTCAAAGGAAATAATATTTTGTAACAATAGTTTATTTACGGAATTAAGATTTCATAGATCCAAGAAATATCAATATGTTATACGGTACTTGTTTTATTGGCTATTGAAAAAAATCATTTGAAATCTCAAACCAGAATCTTATGGTTCCATTTATTTTATCGAATCACATAAATATATGTAGTTGTACGATACCAAAGAAATTCGTAATGAACCAAATGACAGATGACATTCAAACTCTTCGTGTGTAAAAGGACAGTTGTACCAATTTGACGATAGACAGAAGTTCGACAATCTCTTCTGACATGTTTCGAAATGATCAATTTCCTGATACTTTTTTATTTTTCAGGGTATCCCAAAGATAATGGCTTATGAACGTTTATGAAAAACTAATAAGCCTGTCATTTGCATAACAGTTTTTTCAGAAACTCTATTCTTGAGTATTACCAGTTACATGACACCTCCTGCTATACTATAAAAACCAATTTTATTATTTCGTATGGTTTATTTGTATAAGAGGAAATAGTTCAATTACATTCCTGATTTCACACTTAAAAACATTGAATACTTAAGGTGATAATGTCAACCATCCGAGTAGTTTTTCCGATCCTTTTTTTCATAATCATCACAGTGTAAAGATACAGTCCAGTAGGATGTCATGAATAGGAACAACAGTTTGCTGTGTCGGTCTCCTTTGACCTCATGATTATTGCATATCATACTTACACATACTTGTATTAATGCGTTAGAACTATCAGGCCATCGAGAAACGAAGAAAACAAAGAGTAGATCAAACTAAGAGAAGAAACCAGACTAGCTTGACTATTCACCACAAGGATACACACTGTCTGCTCGATGCAATGGTCGAAATCGGCCAACGCTCTAGTACTTGATTGGTTATTAAAACAAATGTATATCATATCTCAATATCTGATGATACGCAAAATTCGTCGCTATATGTGTAAATAAATTGATGACTTATAGTCAGGGAGCAATATTTAACCTTCCGTAAAATGTTAAATACCCCTTCCTGAAGGAGCTTTTTTCTGGTACACTCTTAATAAGCTTTTTCAATCAGAGGCACTAATCAGATGTCATGAAGAGGAGCAACGAACTGCAGTGTCGATCTCGTTTGACTTCGTCAATTTCGCATACCCATTCCCAACATCAAGCCCGACCGCTATATATATATATATATATATATATATATATATATATATATATATATATATTGATATATTTGATGATAATTCTAAAGAGAAAGTTGGATGCAGAAGAAATTACACGGAAAGCACCTAAAGAATTGAAAAATGATTATATTGATGAAATTGCATCGAATAAATGGTTAGTATCTGGAGAATTGTTTGCTGAAACAGAAGGCTTGGCAATTGCGATCCAGGACCAGGTTGTTTTCACAAAGAATTATAGAAAACATATCATCAAACAAAATATAGATGATTCTTGCCGTAGATGTTTCTGTTCTTCAGAAACAGTTTTTCATATATTATCATCTTGCTCAGTCCTTGCTTCAACAGATTATTTAGAAAGACATAATGCCGTCGCTAATATTATTCACTTCAATCTAGGAATTAAACATGACCTAATTACCAAAAGAAAAAATTTAAAAATATGAACCTGAGATTATTTGTGAAAATGACAAATATAAACTTTATTTTGATAAAACAATTCTGTGCAACAGAGCTGTAAAACACAATAGACCAGATATCGTTCTTAATGATAAACAGAATCAAATAACATATATAATTGATATTGCTATACTCGACACACATAATATACAAAATAAATACAATGAAAAATTTCTAAATATATGATGCTTGGCGACGAGATTGAAAAATGTGGAAAATGAAGAAAATATTTATTCTACCGATTATTATTTCTACAACAGGCGTTATTCCTAGAAATCTTCACAAAAGTATTGAGATTTTGGGTCTGAAGAAAAATTTGTTTGAACAGTTACAAAAGATAACAGTCATCAAATCTTGTAATATTCTTCGTAGGTTTTTTCCGAAAATAATAATGAGGTAGAGTCATAGGTTTTCTCTTTAGTTTATACTGCTCAGAATCTCATTTCATATTTTATTTATTTGTTTATATAAATGTAATATAATTAACTGACAATTTTGTCATATTTATATTCAGAGAAGTATCCTATTCGATCGTTCACCACTTCACACAAAGGAAACTATTAATGAGTAACATTCAGTGTTACTTGACTAAGGTCCGTACACTGGATTTTTCCGGGGAGAAAGCCTCTGACACTACTCGTTGGTACATTGATATCATTGTCTGATGATGCTATAGTATGTATATATTCTGGTAGATTGATTATAATCATTGCCTGGCAATGGTATTAATTACCGGGTGGTGGATTTATATTTTTCATGAAATCAGTTTGATTGCATGAACAGATATATGGGCAACTCGTCGGGTAAAACCCCTATATATATATATATATATATATATATATATATATATATATATATATATATATATATATATATATATATATATATATATATATATATATATATACACAACCAAATTTATTTGGAATCGCTAGATATTTCACATTATTGATTGTTTTTAACCATGGATTTTTGACTATTTGTGAAGAATGAAGGTTTTGATGTAGAACAACTGGATGGCATGATAAGAATTGTTGCATTATCATCACATGTTCGGGATATTGTACTCAGTCGTCACTGAGATCTGAAAATGTGAAATTCAAAATATAAGAAAGCCTATAATCATAATTGATGCCTTACGTTGGATTGTCCGATGTGCAGAGGGGTCGAATAATTGCTCTCGTCGATATGCGGAGCTACAATCTCTGCAAAATAGGCCTAGAAGAAGTAGTATTTAGATCAGTTCTGAAGAACAAGACTGCTTTTTGTGCCAAATTGCGAGAAGAGACCCTAGTGCGTCGCACCCCGTACTCCAAAGGCGATTTTTGGAAGCAACAGGCATCCGTGTATCAGTCGAAACGATAAGTCAAAGACTTTTTTCAAGGGGTTTATACAGTAGAAGGCCCTTAAGAGTTTCAGAGCTAACCAGACAACAAAAAATTAACAGACTTCATTGGTGTTTCGAGCACCAAAAGTGGAATATTGAGAATTGGCGAAATATTCTTTTTTCGGATGAGACCAGAATTGGTGTTCGATCAGATGATCACCGGATTCGGTATTTAAGGGGTCGTGGAAGACAAGCTAGACTCCGAGCAGCAAGACAAATTGCGAAAGACGAAGAGGGCAGTGTGTTGTTTTGGAGTGGCATTATATTGGGAAGCAAAACAGCTTTGATTTCATTTCCTGCGAGTGTAACGACTAGAAATTACATGGGCTTAGTGCTGGAGCCCACAGTGAGACTCTGACGAGGTGCTTACGGTGAGAATTTCACTTTTATGCAAGATAATGCTCCTCCACATACCAGTAACCTCGCGCGACATTATCTTGAAACAGAAGGAATCACTATTTTGGACTGGCCAGCTCTCCAGACCGCCAGGTTAATCCAAGAACCCCACTATAGCTCATCCAAGCCTCGACAGAAGAGTGACAGAATATCACCCCAGAGGAGGTCGAAAATCTAATCCAAAGCATGCCTAGACGGATTCAGGCTTGAATCAGGTCAAGATGAGGTAATGCAAGCTACTGAGGTAGAGAAAAATACACCTACTCCGTGAGAAAACAGTTTTTAATTTTTTTACTACATGCAAAAAGAGTCTCTCATTTTCTTTTATTTGTTTCTTCCTTGAAATAAACCTTGATTTATTCCTTATTTCAATTGAAATATCTCAAAAAGGATCAATTCTAACAGTCCTTCAAAATTTATAAAACCCTGAGGTAATATTCAAAGTATCGGGTGATTCCATATAGATTTGGTTGTGTGTATCTGGGGGGCTAGGGGTAGGAAGGTTATTGATGAATTTCTTTTATTTCAAGAGAAACAGAGGCTTTATGTTAATTTTCATACCGAATTCCGTGAGCACCCCACTTCTATACGGAAAAAACGGTCACCTTAGTTATAAACGGAGATCTTATCTATCAGAAAAAAATTTGGACACAGTTTCTGATAAGTTGAAGCAACTACCAAATATTAAGTTGACATGAATGTCATCCAACTTGAGACACCAAGAGTGGAATAAATCTGACTCATCAAGCAGTTAATACCTTTTCTTTTTGAAAGGATGATTTCACAGAAAGTTTTTCCACTTGATTCAATATAAAAACAGTTACTCACCTGATGACTTTGAAATAGTCCTCTGTACAAAACACATTAAAATTATTATTGCACTAAGATTCATTAAACTCTGCATGCTTGAAGTTTGTTGTCTGCTATGTGCATAACTGTTTGGTTTGAGAACAGCCTCTACCTCCTTATTGACATGCAATTTTGTGAATGTAATTAACACATTAACACATTAATTATGGAAATATTCAATGGTTTCACCAAATTCATTGTACAATAACGGATTTCTTCCGGAACTTTGAAGATTATCGAGAAGTATATCCGCTCCATGTTTATATTTTCATATACATCACTTATTATTATCTACCTTGTGTAAGTGAATGCATATAGAAATCTAATAATATGTTGTTTTCTATGCTCTGTGATCGGGCTATGCACTTCTGCAAATCAAAATTAATTTAATCTCAATTTCTCCACCCTGACCTCGGTTGTAGTTTTTTTTTTCATTATTATACATTATCGCTTTTAGTAATAATCAGAAATACATGAATTTTCGAACACCTAATAAAATAGATGGCAATAACCATAACAACGTAAATGATTTGATCTTAATTTTTCTTTCAGAATGCGATAAGCATGCAAATTGATTATTTCCGACAATTCCACTCATGTGTCAAAATGCACGTTTCAGAACACAGAAATTCGAGTTTGATATCGGATAAATTGCATAGAAACAGGAAGGAAGGTAGGATATTAGTGGATAAATTTGCCCATAGAAAATCCTTGCGTTTCCATAGCAACGCAACATTCACAACAAATAGCACGGTTCTAAAACTGTCAAGAACAGCCATTTTAGTACCTGTTGTAAAGTATCTGCTGATATAAATTTAAATGTCTCGTTCTGAAAGCACAAGTGAAGCAGAAATAAATAGTTCTATGCAGAATTCTATCCCCACAAATACAAGAAAAACGCACAGCTCGATTTGGAATCAATTCAGTATATTCTGCAAGGAACGAACGTTCGATTTGGATATACAGCATTCTATTGAAGATATTGCAGAAATTCTTATGGATTGGGGTTTCAATATGAAACAAATGAATGGACAAGATCACAAAGAATACGTTGTCAAAACAATGTGGAACACAACGGCGAAAATGATGCAGAATATGTATTTCGAAAAATTCAACATGAGTTTCAACCCCTTCACCGATTCAGCATTTAGAAAGGCTCATGAAGCTAGCAATTCTCAAAGGAAGATGTTACAAGGATGTGGAAAAGCGGAGTTCCGTTGCATTAACAAGATCTGAAATCAAAGCATGGCTCTGTACTGGGATGAAAATGCCCCGATAGGTTTGTTGAAAACATTTTTCCATATTGTTGCTTAGGAATTAGCATGGCGTAGCGGTGAAGCAGCCACTTGCAATGTACACTTTTTCAAAGACGAAAAATTTAATAACGGAGATGTGACTGGTCGTATTGAATATAATCCAGTATTCTCGAAAACTTGCCAAGGCGGCTCAAAAAAATGCGGTGATAGTAAATGACTAGTAAAAAATAAGGAAAACCCAGATTTATGTCCTGTGAGGTTGTTTCATAAGATATTGTCGAAAAGACCCGATCATATTACAAGTGATAGATTATTTCTGGCTCCCAATCGATTTTCGAAAAACAGTACTTTTAAGGGTTGGTACAAAAATATGCCTTTGGGAAAATGAAATATCCAAATAGACAAAAATTTCAGCAGAGAAAATTGGAGTGAATACAAAAAATAAAAAGGTCACAAATCATTCGCATATATCCAGTGCTGTTTCGAACCTATCTGAGGCAGGTTTCAGTGAACGAGAATTGATCAAACTAACCACACACTCTACGGCAAGCTCTATTAAGCCCTACCTGCAACTGAACAATGAGCATCATTTGAATCTTGTTTCAAATCTTCAAAAACTTTTGCGAATGCTGAATCTTCCATAATTCCTCAGGCATCGTCCCATATAGAATGGACCCGGAGTGAAAAGATTGTATAAAGTAATTACATTTTCAATAACTGCTAATTCCAATAATAACTTAACATGTTTGTAATGACTGCTTTATGATTTTCTCGTTGAGTTTGTGTGCATTTCTCAATAAAGTTCATTTTTCTTTTTTGCCATTCGCGGAATTTTCTCAGCAAATACCATTCGAGCTCAGATTTGGCAGAATATTTTCTAAGCTCGTTTTCTCATACTTACTTTTCGGTAATTCAACTCGACCTACGCTCTCGTGATTTTGTCGCCCAGTTGTCATTGAATTGCCTGCACGCAAGTATTCGAAAACGAGCATAGGAAAATATCCGGCCAAATCTGAGCTCTCGCGGTATTACCTACTACTATATTTCTCAATTTTTCCTCTGCCCCTTGACCTCTATTTTTCTGCCCTCCCTAAAAGTCTCAAACGGCCATAACGTTCAAAACCTATACGTTGAATAGAAAACACAGTTTCACAAAAACCTTATTTTTAATTAAAATAACATAAAAATTTGTAGAAACAACATGAATACAACATTGATAATTTTCATTCATCATAATCATCACATTCTTGGATCGTAGGAGGTATAGAGAAGCTAAGACCATTCATTGATGCCATTGGGTAGGGTGGTAATGCACATGCGCTATTGGATAATGTGTTTTCTTCAGAATTGTCGTCTGGAAGTCGTACATGCACAGCATCTTGATCTGCATCTTGGTATATTTCCTCTTCTGAGTTATTGCCTTCTAAACTTTTCTCTAGGGCAATGAGACGCATTTGAAAATATCGTTTTTCCTCATTAATACAGGCTAGATCTTTCTCCTGCTCGGCTATAACTTGCCTTAGGTCAGCTATTATATTCAAATCCTCTTGTCTAGATTCTCTCCTTTCATATCTCAGTCTAACTTCTTCGAATCTGAAATCGACGGAATCATAAATTAAGAAAATAACGAAGAAAAATAATATTAACCAGGATATTTTTCGCGGAACTACAGTGCGCCAAGAAATGAATGCACAATATCCAAAATTCAAATGTAGTCATAAGATGTTTAGATATTTCGAAGAAATATTTTCCAGTAAACCCACAGCATTCAGGAATGCTTGAGAACAATCGAACCAAAATTTCACTGATATAAATTGAAATGAAACTAAAAACGAACAATTAAAGACTTGAAAAAACCAAAGTCCCCAAAACCCGGATATTTCCACCCCTGGCGAGAATCATTCAATCACATTTACGATTCATTCTCAAAATCAATGACCATATAACATTTATTTCGTTCAAAATTTCGAGCAGTGTGTTCCGAATCTCATATACGGTAGCTAGCTGGTTCTGCTGATTTCTCAATCTTCTATTAAGAATGCCCCAGTCATTCTCGATGGAATTGAGGTCTGGACTTCGCGCAGGCCTTAAGTTGGAGTGATTTCATGATCACGGAGGTAGTTCCTAAGTATATGACCTTGATTAGGTCTAGCGTTATCATGCATAAACAAAAATTTTCACCCATGTTTGCCGTAGATGGAACAACATGTTTTTCTCCAATGTCTGAAACGTACCTCTGTGCAATCAGGGTTTCATTATTTGGGCGTTCAAGGAAATTCCTTTCCACATCATTGTTGAACCTCTTCCAAAACCATAAGTAAGTAAAAAGAGGCACTGGATATGTTTCTCATTTCTACGTATGTGCACTAGAGAACGTCGATCTCAAGGAAAAAGATAAAATCTCGACTGTGTCTCCCAGTCAGCCTTTAACCAATTGAAATGTTTCGTTGCAAATTTCAATCGGGCACATCAATATGCTGCGATTAGATATGGGCCTCGTTGTCGTATCATTGTTTCATTGAGGAAATTGCCGAATAATGGTCATGGATCGCTATGTGGCTCGAGGTCGTCCTCAGTCAAGTCGCCTTTCATGATTATCAGTCTCCCTGTACCTTCAGAACATTCTGTTAACAGTTGAATGGGACACCCCAAGACCTTGGCCCATTCTTGCATAAGTACAATTTAAGTCATTTAACACCACTGCTTCAGAACATTCTGCTGGCAAATTTCGTGATTTGCGTTGGATTATTACTGAAAATTCAAATTTTCAAGATGAGCAAACGATACTCGCACAAATTAATCAACAACTGCTGTTATCAATATGTATTTATTTCATGCAAAATCTCAATTTCTTTCTTGTATTTTCTATCTCGTGAGAGGAACATGTGAACTAAGAAAAAACATCAAATTTTGTTGGCATATGTCCGGATATATCCGAAAAACATGTGTTAATAATTAATAAAGGAAGTAGTGTTTTTGAGCAATTTTATTGAATATTTGCGATTCGTAACGCGTTTCGTAACTTCTTCAGACGAATGAATGTACAGAAATTATGACGACTATATATAGATAAAAATGAGAATATAGCTATAAATGTTCTTAAATAGTTAAGTGCTTATTAAGTTTCTTCTTCTTTAGTATTTGAGTGGTTATTAATGACACAGGAACATATAAACAGTTGAAAATTTTCGAAAATTATATAAGCTCATTACATCCGAAAATTGAATACACAACCGAAATATAAAGTAATAATTCAATAAATTTCTTAGACGAAACAATCTCGAATGAAAATGAAAAAAATTTTTTCGCAATCTACCATGAGCCGTCACATACAGATATTATAATACATAACTTGTCGTTTCATCCTTACCAACATAAAATGTCAGCATTCAACGGTTTTATTCATAGAATGATTAACATCCCGTTATCGCCAGAAAAGTTCAACAAAGAATCAAATTTAATTGAACAAATAGCTAAAATAATGGTTATAATCCCAAAATAACAAATGATATTTTGAAAAAAGGCAAGGCAGAATCGAATTAAATGAAGTTTACCCCGTCTCTAAAATGGAAAAAAATTCAACACCTTAACATACGTTGTTATTACAAGTGAGAAACTGAAATCATCCTTCGTTAGAAATAATCTCAACATAGCTATCCAAACTAATAATAGTTTAGGCAAATACACACAACCAAATTTATATGTAATCACCCGTTATTTTGAATATTACCTCAGGGATTTTGGAAATTTCGAAGATTGTTAGAATTGATCCTTTTTGAGATATTTCAATTGAAGAAAGAAATAAATTAAGGTTTATTTTAAGAAAGAAACAATAATGGAAAACAAGAGACTCTTTCCGCGTGTAGTCAAAAAATTGAAAATGTTTTCTCATGGAATAGGTGTTTTTTTCTCGACCTCAATAGCTTGTATTATCTCCTCTTGCCCGGAATCCGTCTAGGCATGCTTAGGATTAGGTTTTCGACCTCCTCTGGGGTGATATTCTGCCACACTTCTGTGGCGGCTTGGATGAGCTGTTGTGGGGCTCTTGGATTATCCTGGCGCGATCTAATTTTCCTTTTGAGATTATCCCATACATTTTCAATAGGATTCAGGTCCAGAAAGCAAGCTGGCCATACCAAAATACAGACTCCCTCTGTTTCAAGATAAGGTCGAGCGAGGTTGCTGGTATGCGGAGGAACATTATCTTGCATAAAAGTGAAATTCTCACCGTGGGCACCTCTCCAGAGTCTCAGTATTGGGTCAGCACTAGGTAAACGTAATTTCTACCCGATACACTCGCAGGAAACGAAACCTAATCTG
Source organism: Cryptolaemus montrouzieri (assembly GCA_013387265.2). Lineage (NCBI taxonomy): Eukaryota > Metazoa > Arthropoda > Insecta > Coleoptera > Coccinellidae > Cryptolaemus > Cryptolaemus montrouzieri. Next base: position 39,370,105 of record JABFTP020000103.1, read on the forward strand.
TTTTGCCTCCCAGCACAATGCCACCCCAAAACATCACACTGCCCCTTTGGTATTTCGGAATTTGTTTTACTGCTCGGAGTCTAGCTGGTCTTCTTTGGTCCCTTAAAACCCGAATCCAGCGGTCATCTGATCGAACACCAATTCTGGTTTCATCCGAGAAAAGAACATTTCGCCAATTTTCAATATTCCTACTTTGGTGTGCTCGATACACCAATTAAGTCGGTTAATCTTTTGTTGTCTGGTTAGCTCTTGAACTTCTAAGGGCCTTTTACTGTACAAACCCCTTGAACGAAGTCTTTGACGTATCGTTTCGACTGATACACTGATGGCTGTTGCTTCCAGAAATTGCCTTTGGAGTATGGGGTTTGACGCACTAGGGTCTCTTCTTGCAATTTGGCACAAAAAGCGGTCTTGCTTTTCAGGAGTGATCTTTCTACGACTTCTTCTAGGCCTATTTTGTAGAGATTGTAGTTCCACGTATCGGGCGTAGGTTTTTCTAATCACCCCTGTGATAAACCCATTGTGGCCACTATATCCCTCTGTCACCCCTTCTTCAACGAGAGCAATTATTCGACCCCTCTGCATATCGGACAATCCAACGTAAAGCATTTGAAATTATGATTATAAGCTTTTTTAATTTAGAAATTTACAGATTCAAATCTCATTGACGACTGAGTACAATATCCCGAATATGTGGTGATAATTCAACATTTCTGATCATACTATTCACTATTAAATATTAATTAAAACGAAAAACTTCATTCTTCACAAGTTGTCAACGATCCATGATTAAAAACAATCAATAATGTGAAATACCCAGTGATTCCATATAAATTTGGTTGTGTGTATATAAAACAACAAAACCAAAGCAAATAAACGATAAATCAGGTATTTATAGATTGAATTTCAATGACTGTAATAGTTTCTACATTCGTAGAGCACATAGAAATTTCAATATTAGAATATCGGAACATAACCACAGTTTTTCAAATAAAAATCAGATTCAAATTACGCAAATCATCTCCTTGAAAATAATCACTTCTTCGATCCACAGTTTGAAATTTCACAAACAGATAATAAATTTCGAAAAATAGATCTTTGGGAAACTTTAGAAATCAAAAAAGCACAAAGACTCATGTTGATTAGTTGAACAAATTGATTTAAGCCCTGCACCTCTATTGAATCTCTTCAAGGAGCAATCTCTTCTTTAATTTTCTTGGATATGCCTTTCAATATTAACCACTTAAATACTTAAAAAGAAGAAACTTGATACGCACTAAACTACTTAAGAAGATTTATATTTATATTCTCATTTTATCTTTATATAGTTGTCATAATTTCTGTACATTCATCCGTCTGACGAAGCTACGGTGTAGCAAAACGCGTTACGAACCTCAAATATTCAGTAAAATTTCTCCAAAAACATTACTTGTTTCATTGTTGATAATGGAATTTTACCAAGTTAGACCCTCTCAAATTCAAATGCGTTAATAATTAGTTGCCAACCAAAAAATTAATTTGTAATATTAAAATTGGGCGTTAGTTTCTTGGAGCAGTGTATATCGCACAACAATCAAATCTGAGGAACCTATAATGCATCAGTCTATCAGAAATGGGAGATCCAGGTTATTACTCAAACCAAAACAAAAGGCAGCTGATTAATTTTCTAATTGTACGATCTAACCTAATCTCTCCAGAATTAGCTCGTTATCGTCAAAAATACCGGGTGCCCACGATTTTATATGACAACTAATAAGCTTCGTTGTATAAAAAAAATAGTAGCATGGATCAAATGAGTCCGTTTTTTCAGAATTCAATTTCACTTTAGGGCGTCCCAATATAGATGGAAAATTATTTTTGTCAAAAGGCACACCCAGGGTGTTCTCATGATTCCTTTTTCATTCACTATAAATGAAGGATTTGATGAAATTATTTTCATAATAACATTGACGATTTTTCAACATCCTTCTTCGCGAATGATTACCATTAGCCTGAGATATAGAGTAAAAAGTTTCAAAATGCCATAAAAACCGAATGGGAAAATACGAATATCAATAATATAGATTTATATTTTGCTAAAGAGTGTCGTGAAGCAGTGCGTTTTACAGCATTATGTTTCTCATAGCAGGATGGTTCTAATGTAGGTTGACCCTTTCACAAAGGATCCACGTGTTGAAGTGAAACTGAGAATGGAAAAGGCTCCATCGAAAATGAAAGAAATTCATCATCTCTCACTAATCAGAAATGTATATCAAAATTGATGTACCAGTATACGTTGGAATTCATCCCCACATTTCAGTGAAAAAACTGGCAGAATAAATGAGAAGCAATTCATTGAGTATTCATAATATATTGAATCCGCACCAATATTCGCCGTTTAAAATTCATTTCTCACATGAACTACCATCTACGGACAGAAATGCTCAACAATAATAATATTTGGCGTGACGAGTCAAGATTTCATAACAATGGTATCACTAATCGTCACAACTGTCATTGTTGGGAGGTCAATTTTGAAACTTTAATGAGTTAATGTGTTCATCGAACTTAATTTTTTGTTGATGAAGAACGGAATAACACTTACAGTTTGGTTAAACAATTACATCTTCTTTGTAAGTGATCGATAGTCTCTTGATTCTGTTTCTGGCTACTCAAAATTTTTTGTTGTGTCTCATTTCTTTCTTCTTCTAGTTGCTGTTCGAGTTTATTAATGATGCTATGAAGATGTCTGAAAAATAACAAAACATTTCAAATGTCTCACTTATTGAAGATCTCAAATTCTACCTTTGAAGCTCTTTTATTTCTAACATAAATAAGAAACTCGTCAATAACAAGTTTGAAATACTAAATGCTTTGAGATTAGTAAGTAAGGTTTACTCGTGTTTTAACTATATACAATAAGCGTATCATATCACCATACATGAATACATAAATAATTGTAACAATGCATGCATAATAGTTTTACACACTTCCTATAAACATAAAATATCTGTTCAAAAATTAAACCTGACAAAACACATGAGCTAATATTTAAATATTCACTGACAGAAAAACCTACGAGAAGCATCTATGCAATGTTTTCACGTTTATATTCCGACAAGGCACGATATTTTACAGGTAATTCATTATAAAATTTCCTAGACAAAAACTTTTCATTTTGCGACTTGCTTAATCTAAAAAAATCCACTTTAACATTCTCTGAGTTTTGGGTGTTTTAATGAGTATCCTTATGCATCACGGCCGATCCAATTTTGGATCTCGCGTACAATAAACAATCATATACAGATAATCTCGGCAACGTCAAAACTTCAACAAGTCTGAAAACTTCCTTGCAACACCACCTATATTGGAGGTTTTCTACACTCCTAACAGCGCTTCGCTGAAATGGCAAAATTCTTTCTCGTATGTATGCCCGAAACAGAACTGCTTATTTTAGGTCTGACCCAAAAAGTGAATGATAAACCGTCCTCAACGTGCCAAACTCTTCCATTAGGCAGTCCAGACAAGCTTAGAGTCGATATGCACATCGAGAAATCGCGTAACGTTGACCCGTGGTGGTTAGTAAACTATCTCCGTCTTTGACTGATTCAGGTACAGACCAGATAACTGCAGGCTGCAAATCTTTGCCACAGACAGAAATAATGACATCATCGGCAAACAGTTTCGTTTTAATATGGGGAATATCCAATGAGATGATCTTGTTGCTAGACCAGAGAACAACTGAATACACCGCCTGGAATCTGTTTGTAAGAAACGAGGAACTAAGACCAATACTGCCCCCAGAAAAGCCATAAACTCTGAGTTCATCCCGTAGTCTCGAATGCAGTCGAAAGTTCTAGGTAGATCCAAAAAGAGGAACATCGAATGTAGGCCCGTCTCGAAACAGTTAGTGGTGTTCTCAATGAATTTGAGGAGAGACACAGTTGTGTTGCGCCCTTTTCTAAATTCAAATTATCGATCCGATAACAAATTGTTTGACTCAAAAAAATCCACAATCCGCACATGATATTCTGCTACACCTTTGATGAAATGGGTACCAAATATATGGGGTTTCCCTTTTTAAATGGTAGAACAGCTTCCGAAATCCTAAGCCAATCGGGAAATATCCCAGTCCTCAGGCATTTATATACTGGAAATGTGAGGGGAGATACCAGAATACTGACATTGCGCTTCAGCATGAGGACTGATAGACCGAAATAGAGTCAAGATCCTGTATTCCGCAAGGCTTTGACAGCAATCTGGAGAAACACTTTTCAAAACAAAGATCAATGTAATTGAACCTTGAAGTGACAGAAATAATTGATGAATGGGGATCTGAGGTGAAATATTCAATAAAATCTTCTGATCCTATGCTTTTGCTGATATCAACTATGTCAGGGTTCTATCACGTATCATGGAATTTGCAGTGTTTTCAATAATTTTATCATTGTCTTATTTTCGGCAATTTTATATTTAACCGTAATTTATTCTAAGCTTATTACAATGAGTTTTCAGTTCATTAGTTTTATGCAGGTGAATCATTTCCGGCACCATCGATAATTAATTTCTCATATGTCGAAGATTGTCCGTGAAGCATTTTACACCGGAGGCTTTTCTGACTATTATTATTGTTTTTTCTGGTAAGGCATTTAGAATCACACAATTCTAATCGATGTTCTGCAAAAGATCATATATCACATCATATCCCCGCTTTGTTAAAGATTTACATCGGTTCCGTATAATTGATGCAGCCAAATCAGGGACACGTTGCGCCTTGTGATCCGAGAAACTGTATCCTACATTAGATAGTTAGATATAATTTTTGGGTGAGGAGTGCCTAGCAGCCCAGACACTGCGAACCAGTAGTCTATTGTAGCACAATCTGTCCTAAATTTCATCCACGGGCTTCATCCTTCTTGTAAAGGATATGAGCTTTGTGGGTGAGAGCTTACTAAGCTTAGTCAGCTTCAGTTTGTTAGATCCAAGTTCCTTCAACCTGACTCTGTCTCCAGCTGGGCACTCGCACATTACATGTTTCATTGATTCAATATCTTCCTCATAAAACCAACATATAGGATCCCCAATCAATCCTAACTTGTTTAGGTGATTTCTGAGGTGACAGTGCCCTGTAAGTATGGCGGTTAGAACTCTCAGGTCCAACCTAGAGAGTTTGAGCCAAGCTTTAGCTCTCGCAGTGGAAGGTCAACTGAAGGAAAGTCGAGCGTGTCTGGGACCTAAGAAACTAACCTAGTGCTCACATACCCTCAGGTCCAACAATTGGTTATTCTCCATACTTGCAGTCTCCAGGCGAATTCCGAGCCTAGGCTCCAGTCCGATGAATCTCAAGCCTGTTCCTCGAGTGGCCAGTGAGTCCGCCTTCTCATTCCTCTGAATGCCCGAGTGTCCAGTTACTCATATCAAACGGAGCCAGCTACGTTCTCCTAGCGATATTCCTGCACTAGAAGTGACGTATAAGGGTCGGATACCAATGCCTTCAGTGCAGCTTGGCAATCGGTGATGATTTTAATTGACCTATTTGTCAATCCCCTGCAATCAAGAGGTTAGCACAGTGGTCAATGGCGAATATTTCTGCATGAGAAACAGTCGCATGCCCACCAAGATAGGTCGACTGTTCCTTGGCAGCACCCTGATCGCAGACACCAGGGCCAACACCTTTTGCAGTTTTTGAGGCGTCCGTGCACCAACAGGGACCCTCGAATAGAAGGTCCTTTGAGCTGGTCCATTCCTGTCGTAGTCGTCACAACACAACGAGCATTACTTTGAATTGAAAGATATACATAACTGATTCTTGTCAATTTTTGAGAAACATAATTTCGAAATGACGTATATGTCGTGGACTTTGTTCCATATTCGGATCGCACTGCTTTATTAAAAATCGGAGCTAAGCCAAGTAATCTTAATATAATACAGCTATACGCACCAACTGCGGAAGCGCAGGACCAAGAACTAGAACAATTCTATGATGAAATCAAAGAACTGTTAAAATTGACTAAAAAACATGACGTGAATTTAATTATAGGTGACTTCAATGCTAAAATAGGAAAAGGAAAATTCGAGGAGATAATTGCATTATATGGTTTAGGAGAAAGAAACGAGAGAGGTGATCGACTGTTACAACTTTGCTAAGAAGAAAACATGAAAATAACGAACACATGGTTTGAACTTCACCCCCGCCGCCTATACACATGAAAATCCCCAGCGGACCGAACAGACAATGTAGTTCGGAACCAAATAGATTTCATCCTCATTAACCAAAGATTCAGTTCAACCATCAAGAGAGCTTGTACATATCCTGGAGCGGATGTTCCTCTGATCACGTATTATTAGTGGCCGTCATGAAAATTGCTTTGTCAAGTCAGAAAAAGTCAACCATACAACGACAGATAGCGTTAGAAAAATGAAGAACCCAATAATAAAGTCTGAGTTGAGCAATGAGATGAACTCACAAATCCAAATAATAACTTCGAATATTAGAAACACGCCAACGCAAACTTGGACAAGGATAATGGACACTGTAACAAACTCAATGCAAAACATACTAGGGTATAAAACAAAGAACGAAAAGCAGAAATGGATGACAGATGAGATCTTGTTTCTAATGGACAAACGACGAGAGCACAAAAACAGAAAGGATAGTAAGTACAAAGATATTCAAAGACTTATAAGGTCAAAGATTAGAATAGCAAAAAACGAATGGCTTAAACGTGAATGCCAAGAAATCGAACAACTACAAAACCAACATGATGACTTTCACATGCACAAAAAACTGAAGGAAACTGGTATATATAGAAAAATGAGAACAACTGTAACAGTCAATAATAACAACCAGATAGTCCTCGACAGCAAAGAGAAAAACAATGTTTGGGAAAAGTATATAAAAGAACTATTTGACGATGACAGACCTCCAGCTGATGTCAATATTTCACTAACCGGTCCACCCATAACTAAAGACGAAATTGAAAAAGCTATACGCGACGCAAAGAATAATAAAGCAGTTGGCCCAGACGAAATTCCTTCAGAAATACTTAAACTCCTAGATGAAAAAGGCATCACAGCTCTACATAAAGTGTTTAACACTATATATGAGACAGGACACTATCCCAAGCAATGGATGTGCTCAACTTCTATCCCCTGCCTAAGAAGACCAATGCAAGAAAATGTGAAGACCACAGACTCATTAGCCTGATGAGCCATACCTTGAAAATATTTCTTAAAATCATACACCAGAGAATTTACAAAAATGTGAAAGAGACATAAGTGGCTCGCAGTTTGGGTTTAGACAAGGGTTAGGTACAAGAGAAGCAATAGTCGCCATAAAAGTGCTTTTCCAGAATTGCCATAATCAGAGAAAGGATGTCTGTCTATGTTTCATAGACTACGAGAAAGCATTCGATCGTGTATAGCACCACAAATTAATGCAGTTTCTAAAAAGGCTTGATATAGACCAAAAGACATACGATGCATTGAGAATTTATACTGGAACCAAACAGCACAAATAAAAGTAGACAATAATATGTCTAATGACATCCAAATTAGAAGAGGAGTACGACAGGGATGTGTGCTTTCTCCACTCCTATTCAATTTGTATTCAGAGACGATTTTCCAAGAGGCACTAGAAGACATGGAAATGGGAATCAAAGTTAATGGAGTGTGGATAAACAATATCCGATATGCTGACGATACGGTCTTAATAGCTGAAAACATGACCGACCTGCAACAACAATAGGGTAGGTGAACAAAGCCAATCAATGGGCCTAAATATAAATGTAAGAAAAACAAAATTTATGATTATCTCCAGAAACAAGCAAATGTTCGAAAACTCTACGCTAATATTTAACGCAAGGCTCATAGAAAGAGTGGAAAAGTTTAAATACTTGGGAATCTGGCTGTTTCAAGACTGGTCATCAGAAAAAGGCATAAAATATCGCATAGAGCAAGCACGACAGGCATTCCTAAAGTTTCGAAAAGTGTTCACCTGCTCCGACTTTGACCTTAACCTAAGGCTGAGATTCACTAAGTGCTACATTTGGTCGGTGCTTTTTTATGGTATGAAAGGTTGGACATTAAAAGCGAATGAAATAAACAAATTAGAGGCTTTCGAGATGTGGCTATACCGCAGAATCCTAAAAGTACCCTGGACGGCTAGATTGACAAATGAGGAAATTCTTAGACGAGTTTACAAACAACGTGAACTGTTTGCAGTGATCAAAAAGAGGAAAACAGCATATCTGGGTCATATAATGCGAAACACGAAATATCAATTCCGGCATTTGTTAATCGAAGGCAAGATCGAAGGCCGGAGAGGGATGGGACAAAAGAAAATGTCTTGGCTGCGAAATATCAGGCAGTGGACAGGACTACACGATATACAGTCATTGATACACACCGCAAGAGATGGAGACGCAATGGAAAATGTTATCGCAAACATCCATTAATGGATATGCATTAGAAGAAGAAGAAGAAGTACTCAATTACCGTCCTTGAAGATTGATACTATTTTTGGAAATTGGCCCATAACATTGTATGCTCAATGAAACATATCCAATTGTTTCGCGATTTAGGTGAACAAAATTGATAAGATAAAACGAAAAATGTGAAATGATAGGAATTGTGAAAATTGAAAATTTTATGAATAGAAAAATATTACTCCCCAAATGCTTCACTGCTTTGAAGCCCGAATATCTAGGGGGCCCCTGGAGAGCTCATCTCACTCATAACCTTAACTCATCTCAGCAATCCACGAATTAATCTGTGAAAATTTGGGGGATCATCAAAGCCGAATGATTATATGGCAATACCGCTCACATTAACCTATTTCATCCCAATTATGAATGAATTTTTCAACGAAGCCCGTACTGTCTTCAAAATTGCTCCTTAAACGATACCTTCGTTCTGTCAAAATATTTACAAGTCTATTAGAATTCTATAGAAAGCAAGTTTTCAATTTGTTTGTTGTCCAATTCGGATATTCCTCGGGCCACTGTCGTCGAATAACACGATGCGGCCCACGTAATTGGTTCCTGTTTTAGCCCTCAACTCTCACCATGATGCCAGTGATGCATGGCGTAGAATTTAATTCTTGTTATATGCAAATGGCCTTGGGTGGGGTTTGCACTTTGTACATCTTTGTCCCTCTTCACTGTGTATATTTTGTTGACGTATTTGTTAGACACTGATTCCAGGCTTTAAACAAGAAACGGTGGAGACAATTCAATAAGCTGACACTTCATATCTGATAAATCAACGAACAATTTAGAATCAAACTAAGCTGAGGCATAGTAAGAAAATTTATTATTGTATAAACAATATTTCTAGACAAAACATTTCAAGCTAGACAAATTTTGAAGAACTTAAATCAGGGTTAGTCTGTCATTGTTTCGATATCTGTCATTGTTTCGATATGGCCTCAAAAAGCAAAACAAAAAACAACAATTTTGATTTCCAGTACTATGGGAATGTGTACAGGGTGGGCAGATTTGGGAGTTTCAGTACTGTAGCTATGTGAAATATTGTGAATATAGGAAAATGAACCATAGGGAACTTTGGTTTTGATAAATACAGTTTTTTTCTTTTCATAAATATATCACATGTAACCACAATGTTTACATTTTGGAAGTGTTTTCATGAAGAACCGAAAAGTGTATAACTTCTTCCTAATTCGATCTAGTAACTCTATGTCCATTCATAGAATTAGATTGGTCGCTATTTCGAAAAAAATAACAATAATCCAATTCCATTCACGCACTGCCATTTAAAATTAGTGTATTTCCAGGTAACAGAAATACTGAGCTATGAGAACCATATTTTTAATTAGAAAAGGATTCTTTCTTGTTAGATGATCGATTTGATTTATAAATACAAGCAAAGTAATTTAACGAGACTATTTAAAAGAAAACACATGGCAGTTAAATGAGATGTTCTTTTCTTGAGGAAATTCCATTCTGTATATTAGTTCTATTTGTTATTACAGATTTTCAAGTTTCACATGCAGTTGTCACAGCTAAATCAGAGATCAAATTTTGTTAAGTACTCATAGATTTCAGAAATATTATTTTTATATTATTTCGTAGAGCATATTAGAAAACAAAATAAAGGAATTATAACGAGGATGCAACTTTTATTAACTATAAGTAGTCTCACCCTATTTTAATATCTGCTTCCTGTCTAGCCTTACTTAAGTCTTCACACTGTTGAGCTATTTCTTTATTTAAAACTTGAACTCCACCTTCTAATGTATCAACATTATTTTGTAGATCTTCTATCATTGATTTTTTACTTTCTAGTTCATTTTTTAAACTGTCTATTGTTTTCAGTAATTCTATTTCTCGTTGTTCATGCGATTTTTGTTGGGTTAAAAGTTTTCTTCTAAAGCTTTATATTTTGACACGTACTCGTTTTCTACTAGAACAACTGCTTCCTGCTTCTGCTTTACGAGATTCTCCCATTGTTGATCTGTAAGAGAACCATTTACTGATTAGTAAAAGCAATTTACGAATGAAAGTAAGCAAATTCTGAGAGAATGATAATATACAGGGTGTTTGTGCGGAAGGGCCCATTAGAAGCATCGGAGGAACATCAGAGTAAATGCATACTGATAAACAATTTGCAACTGTCTTCATAGCGGTACACTTCCACTACATTTTTCCTAATTCAAATGACATGGTAAACTTTTTGATATTTTTAATTAAAGGGCACACTTTTCAAGTATCTTTCGTTCTAATTTGTCTTATCTAAAATTGAGCACTATTGAGCTATAATTTTTCTATTAAAATTTTCGGAATTATTGTGTTTTCTTCTTTGCCAAAAAGTTGTCTCAGATTTGTGTAAGATTATTACTTTTATTCTTATTTAGCGATAAAAGTAGTGTATTTGAAGGCAACGTACTTTCCGAAGCTATTTCATATACAGGATGCTCAAAAATCACTTGTCGACTCAAAGAAACCAAATTCCCAAGAAAATAATACAGTCAAAACCGATATAACGACATCTTTTACAACGACTGATCGGTTATTACAACCATATTGTAAGATTCCGGCCGAATCTTTAGTAAAATATTCAGTAAACATACCGCCTATAACAACATCGGATATAGAGACACATCGCTCATATAGACGAAACTTTATTGATATTCATCGACTATAACGACCAACCACATTTAGTCCCACCAAAAAAACAATAAGAACGATCTTAGATCTTATTACTAAACATTGAAGTAATAATTAGGTGTATTATTACCTACGCTCTTTCTCCCACCTCATTCGAACCTCTTCCCGGCCATTTGGCCTTGCATATTTATTGTTTAGTGCGCTAACCGACTGCGTGGGTGACAGCTTGATTTATAAGTTTTGCCTTTGATAAGACTGTGTATTTATGCGTTACCATGTAGCAAAAAAGAGGAAAGAAAATGGCGAGTCAAATAGTAGAATTGCAAAGAAGTGTGGATTTTCACATTCTACAATATGTACGATTTGGAAGAATAGAGATAAAATGAAAGTTCTTTTCGACAACAACTGTTTAAAACTTAAACGATCCAGGACAAGTGAGCATAAAGTTATGGAAGATGCTTTATTAATATGGTTCAAACATCAGAGGGCAAACAACATCCCAATAAGTGGTCCAATTCTGCAACAAAAAGCCAAGGAATTTGCTCGTATTATGGGTAAAAAAATTTGAGTGTTCGTCGTCTTGGGTACAACGTTTTCGTGCCCCTTATAATAATGTAGCAGGAATAGTTTGCGGTGAAGCGGCTGGTGTTCCTGAAGGAGTGAGTGAAGAGTGACTCTCTCATAAGTGGCCTGCGCTGTGCGAAGGATACACACCAGAGGAAATCTTCAATGCTGATGAAAGCGGATTGTTCTACAATTTAACTCCTGACAAAACACTTAAATTCAAAGGCGAGGAATGCAAGGGCCGAAATTTGTCCAAAACAAGAATTACAGTATTGGCTGCAGCAAGCAAGACTGGTTCATGTGAAGAAAACTTTTGTTGATAGGAAAAGCTAAAAAACCGTTGCTTTAAAAACATTCTTTCTTTGCCTGTAACTTATGAAAACAACACTACGTCCTGCATGACATCGCAAATTTTTGAAAAGTTGCTGCGTAGCTGGGATGCAGAACTGAAGTCTGAAGGAAAAAAATTCTTCTCCTAGTAGACAACTGTCCCGCTCACCCTGTAGTCTTCAATCTGAAATGCATAAAGCTTGTGTTTTTACCGCCCAATGTCACCTCTGTTTTACAGCACATGGACCAAGGTGTGTTAAAAGCCTTAAGAACACAGTATAGAAAACTTCAAGTGCTACAAATGATACAGAATATTGAAAACAGGAAAGATACAAAAAGTCCTTGTGTTTTGCATGCAATTCTTATGATATCGGAAGTTTGGGAAAAGGTCACACAGACCACTAATCAGTTTAATAATGATGATTCTCATAACTTGAGGAGTATGAAACGTGAAATGCAAAACATATTTGAGGGTGGGCTTAAAAACAGACTAAAATAACTGATTACTTTAAAAACTAGTGTAAGTTTTATAGTGCAGCTTGTATCTCCAATTATTTTTAATAAACATTGTCATTTACATTTGAAAACAGAATTTCATTCTATATTTAATATATATATATATATATATATATATATATATATTTTGATATTACATTTGAAAACAGAATTTTATTCTATATTTAATATATATATATATATATATGTACTTATGATGAAAAACTACATACTTATGCTATGTATTGCTTATAACAACTATCGGGTATAACTTCGGAAACTATACGATCCCTTCAATGACGGTATATTCGGTTTTGACTGTATTTTCAAATACGAGTACCATTTTTTTCTTTATTATAAACGCATCTTGAATTAGTATTAATCAGTATTAGTTTTCCTGATACCTAAAATGGCACGTTTTCATTTTATTCACGATTTCATCTAAAACCTGCAGTTCCTTCTGAAAATTGACATTTATAAATTATTTAAAAATACCAAATCTCTTATTTCGTTCGTGTATAGTTTTTTGTAAAATAAAATGGCGAATAAATACTCAAACGGGAATATTATCAATTCATTCATCATTCATGGTCAGTGTCATCAAATAATAAGTAGAACTTGCAGTACATTTATAGCCAAGTACCCTAAAGTACGACCGATTTGCGGAAAACAATTTAGAAGATGACAATCAAATTTTGTCACTTATGGAAAACAGACGGCGGAATGGGTTAAAGTTAGTTTTATTATCAGTAAGAATGATATCTGGCCTATTGTGTTTTATAGCTCTGTTGCATAGAAATGTTTTATCAAAATAAAGTTTATATTTGTCATTTTCACAAATAATCTCAGGTTCATATTTGTAAAATTTTTTCTTTTGGGAATTCAGTTAGTTCAATTGTTCAATTCCTAGATTGAAATGAATAATATTAGCGACGCCATTATGTCTTTCTAAATAATCTGTTGAAGCAAGGACTGAACAAGATGATAATATATGAAAAACTGTTTCTGAAGAACAGAAACATCTACGGCAAGAATCATCTAAATTTTGTTTGATGATGTGTTTTCTATAATTCCTCGTGAAAACAGCCTGATCCTGGATCGCAATTGCCAAGCCTTCTGTTTCAGCAAACAATTCTCCAGATACTAACCATTTATTCGATGCGATTTCATCAATATAATCATTTTTCAATTCTTTAGGGTGCTTTCCGTGCAATTCCTTCCGCATCCAACTTTCTCTTTTAGAATTATCATCAAATATATCAAAATCTACCTTTTGCATTGTCAAGTTCAGAGGTGTAAGATTATAATCTTAAGCAACAACAATATCATGTAATTTAGACGTTCTCTGTTTATCATGAAAATGGGAACGTAGATGAAAAATCTGTTTACTATGAAGATTATTCAAATCAGTTAATCCATGACCTCCAAGATGTCTAGGTAGTGTAACTCTCTGAACAGCTGACTTTGGGTGGTGCTTATGATATTTACAAAGCATTTTCCTCGTTTGACATTGTAATTCATTTAGATCAGTTCTAGACCATTTAATAATTCCAAAAGAAGATGTAAGAATAGGAACTGCATAGATAGCTCTGAAAAGGTTTTACTATTTAAATGACTCTTGATGATAATTCTAAGTCTTTTCTAATATGAACTTCTAATATTTTTTTAGTGCTGCTATGGTTAATTATCTTCTCTTGACCAAATCCAAGATATTTATATGTATCTCCTTGATGTATTGGCTCGATTTCGATATTGGAAACCTTTATATAATCAGAGGTGATCTTTCCCTTTTCAATAGAAAGATTTTTACATGTTGGAAGCCCAAATTTCATATGAATATCATTGGAATAGTTGAAAGTAAACTCAAGTAGACTTTTCGAATGAGATCTAGTTCCGGCATATAATTCAATATCATCTGAATAAATTAAGTGACTTAGTTTGAATTCAGTTTATAAATTCTTTATTTTGAAGCCGAGCCTAGTCTACTAGTTTCGCACTTAAAGAATCACCATATATATATATATATATATATATATATATATATATATATATATATATATATATATATATATATATATATATATATATATATATATATATATATATATATATATATATATATATATATATATATATATATATATATATATATGAATAATCATCATTGTAAACAGATTTTTCATCTTCGTTTCCATTTTCATGATAAACAGAGAACGTCTAAATTACATGATATTGTTGTTGCTTCAGATTATAATCTTACACCTCTGAACTTGACAATTCAAAAGGTAGATTTTGATATATTTGATGATAATTCTAAAAGAGAAAGTTGGATGCGGAAGGAATTACACGGAAAGCACCCTAAAGAATTGAAAATGATTATATTGATGAAATCGCATCGAATAAATGGTTAGTATCTGGAGAATTGTTTGCTGAAACAGAAGGCTTGGCAATTGCGATCCAGGATCAGGTTGTTTTCACGAGGAATTATAGAAAACACATCATCAAACAAAATTTAGATGATTCTTGCCGTAGATGCTTCTGTTCTTCAGAAACAGTTTTTCATATATTATCATCTTGCTCAGTCCTTGCTTCAACAGATTATTTAGAAAGACATAATGCCGTCGCTAATATTATTCATTTTAATCTAGGAATTAAACATGACCTAATTCCCAAAGAAAAAAAATTCACAAATATGAACCTAAGATTATTTGTGAAAATGACAAATATAAAATTTAATTTGATAAAACAATTTTTTGCAACAGAGCTGTAAAACACAGTAGGCCAGATATCATACTTAATGATAAACAGAATCAAGTAACATATATAATTGATATTGCTATACCCAACACACATAATATACAAAATAAATACAATGACAAAATTTCTAAATATATGATGCTTGGCGACGAGATTTAAAAATGTGGAAAATGAAAAAATATTTATTCTAAAGATTATTATTTCCACAACAGGTGTAATTCTAGAAATCTTCACAAAAGTATTGAGATTTTGGGTCTGAAGAAAAATTTGTTTGAACAGTTTGATTGCATGAACAGATATATGGGCAACTCGTCGGGGTGAAACCCCTATATATATATATATATATATATATATATATATATATATATATATATATATATATATATATATATATATATATATATATATATATATATATATATATATATATATATATATATATATATATATATATAAAAGTATTTGTTTGTTTGTCATTTTATTTAAGAAGAAAATGGAAGCGAGCTATTTTAGGTGCAGAGAAACTCAATAGTAATCAGTACTAATTTAAAATACGATTCTAATAAAGGAAAAAAACCACTCGTATTTGAAAAAGAAAGGTTTTTTGACAATGAAGTTCTATTGAATTGACAAGTGCTTTTTGAGCATCCTGTCTAAAATATTGCATCGAAATGTACTTCACCCTCGTTGGACTAAAAGAAAAAATAATATCTTTCTCAAATCTTAGTAAATTTTTTGGGCAGAGAAGATGATACTATAATTCCGAAAATGGTGATAAAAATATCATATCTCAATAATGGTTTATTTTAATTAGGGCAAATCTCAACAAAAGATGCTTGCGAAAGGATACCTTTTAATAAAAAGTAAAAAAATAAAAGTATATCATACGGAAGTAGAACCGCTTTTGAAATAGAAATTTATCAATGAAAATTAGGTTAGTCGATATGTTTGATATTTTTGTTTGAGAGTTTAATATTTATTTATATGAATTTTCATTTATCAATATTATCAATAAAGCCCAAATTAATACTATGTATCAATGAAATTTTGAAACGGAGTAAACAGCAACATAAACAAATCTGTGATGCAAATCCGACTAAATATCTGTCAAAATTTGTTTAGATATGCAAATATAACTCAAATCCACAATCCAATAGAACGAATTTTATATCTCACAAAAAAACTTGCCTAGTTCAGATCTATGTTTTTCAATCAACATCGCAATTTTGTGTTGAGATTCTTGTTCCATCTGCTCTTTTACCATATCCAATGTTTTTCGAAGATTTGTAGCTTGTTGTTGCCATCCGAATTCCACTTCTTTGATCCTCTGTTCCGTCTCTCTGTTGATATTTTCTACGGAATAAAATCTAAATTTCAGCATGTTATTTTTCTTTTATATAGCTTCAAGAGATTTGTATGAACTGCTTTCAATAACATGAAATTCGAGAAATGTTAGGCGCGTACGATCGCCAGACATTTCTTTTATTAATAGACTCTATAATTAGAAATTAAGAAATGTGACATATAAATGAATGTTTCTGGTACGTGAATGAAATACGATTCTTGATTTCCCAATAATATAAGATTTGTGGCAAATGTTATTTTTCTAATATCAGATGCATGGAAAGTAATTTCTGAAAAAAGTGGACTCCGCTTCCACACTCACTTGGAACATGGTAGGCAGTTACAGTCTGCGTTGGACAGAAATAGCTTGGATACCTATTGAAAATTTTCGGTGCAATTCGGAACTAGTTAAATGAGACGTAGTTTCTCACAAAACAATTGGATATGCTCTAACGCACTGAGATTTATTGCAGATATTATCTTTTCAGCTAATTGACAATAACGAATCTCATACACACAACAAAAAATCTAAGAGTCAATATAAATTCTTGAATTGTATCATTTCGTGGAGAAGAAAAGATTTTTCTTTGTACAGGTCGATCAAGAACTCATCAAAACCATAAACTTTGTATTATTTTGGAAAAAAGTCGAACAAAACAATTTCAAAGTATTCAGGAATATGCGCCTGACAGCAGTATTGATGACCTATTTATTTTATGGAATTTCATCTTCAAAGTAATACGCAATGAGATACTTTTGTCAGTTTTCCACAATTCATCTAATAATCATGACCGGTCATTATCAAGTGAATAACAATATAGCATATGAGTAGGTAAGTACAAGTTCAGAGTGAAATGAAAGTTATCCTAGATCTGAGACAAGACGAATTATCAAAAATATATATATATATATATATATATATATATATATATATATATATATATATATATATATATATATGTGAAGCTTATATCTAAAATTTTGGTGTGTGTCAGAAGATTGACAACCAAACCGAATAATTGTATTTACAATAAATGCTTATATCTATATTTGGGACTGGAATCTGTAACAATGAAAAAAGAAAACCAGCAGAAAAATATTTCAACAATCATATCTAACCTCACCTGTTTCTTATATGTCACACACTTGAATTCATGAAAATATTTCACATAGCAAGCAAGGCCATAAAAAGGACTAAGGAGATAATCAAAAAGTACATAACCTGCGATATTTCCTCTTTCGCGAAGATGTTCTTCCGTCGCAATGTGAGTCTCCTGAAACATAATCACTTCCTTGTTCTTCCTTGCCAATTTTGAAGTATAATCGCAAAATCCCTTAAATATTCAAACTCAACAAAACAATTCCCTCTTTGTTTGACGGAGAGAGCCCCGATGGCCAGATTCGGTCTTCTAAGTGATGCCGATTATGATCTATAGATGTACTAGAATCATTATGAACCCAATAATTTGGGTTGACATCTCCCATATATTATTTCTTCGTGGTTCTTGTTTAATTTAAAGAAAAATTTATGAAAAAATTTCGACAGTCGTTTTAAAAATATGACAAATGTCCTAGATATTGAGTAATGCGGATGCATTAAGCTCTAGTTGGCTGTTAAGGGTAATGAATTGTGGGTTTTTATAGTTTGTTAATAGATGAGATAAAACACTTTAACTTTAATCTACACTTTATTTGAAAAAATTCGACGACGTTTCGCTGACACAGCAGCTTTATCAAGAATGACAAACAGAATGAAGAGTATGGTATTATAAACAAATCGTGGAACAAGTTGGATGAATAACAGGAAAATCCACACCGAGCCATTGTACAGTTAGTATGAAAGGTAATTAAAACTAATTAAACAAGTTAAGTAGGGTGAATAATTCACATCTACCTGCTCATTTAAAAGCTTGTCCGAATGTTTGTGTCTATTTATTTCTAATGCTTCTAGGAGATCTTATTTTAGACTTTTGATTTTTATGTAATATGTCAAAGTTTTTATTGAATGGATGGTTTTCTTTTATTAAGTGGTTTGAATAATTTGAGTCAGATTTATTTTATCGAAGCTACGTTTATGTTCAGATGTTCTTATGCCAAAATTCCTATAGGTCCTACCGATATAAATTTTATCACAAGAATCACAATTGAGTTTATAGATTCTGATTTACTTGATTTTTCAAAACGAGATTTATTATTTTAATATGTTTACCTAAGGTATTAGAAGTTTTGAAAGTTATATCAAGATTTTGTTTGACGAAAAGGATTTAATATTTGTACTTGCAGAACCGCAGAATGTTAAACTGTTGAATATTTTATAGTCTTTATGGATAGGATATACTTCAATTATTGTTTTCTGATACAGTTTTTTACGAATGATTAGATCTATCATATCTAGATTATATGAATTATTAATGGCTATCTGTTTGATGATGTTTAACTCTTTATTATAATCTTCTACTGATAAAGTTAAACATCATCAAATATATAACCATAAATGTAGCTTCGATAAAATAAATCTGATTCAAATTATTCAAACCACTTAATAAAAGAAAACCATTCATTCAATAAAACTTTGACATATTACATATAAAATCAAAAGTTAAAAATTAGATCTCCTAGAAGTATTAGAAATAAATAGATACAAACATTCGGACAAGCTTTTGAATGAGCAGGTAGATGTGAATTATTCACCCCTACTTAACTTGTTTAATTAGTTTTCAGTTACCTTTCATACTAACTGTACAATGGCTCGGTGTGGATTTTCCTGTTATTCATCCAACTTGTTCCACGATTTGTTTATAATACCATACTCTTCATTCTGTTTGTCATTCTTGATAAAGCTGCTGTGTCAGCGAAAAGTCGTCGAATTTTTTCAAATAAAGTGTAGATTGAAGATAAACCTTGTGTTTTTTATCTCATTTATACCATGGATCTACATCAAATAACGGCCTCCACAATTCAAATAGTTTGTTAATCTCTAAACTTTCCAACAAATTCATCTCCCTCCTCTTGTTACATTTATGAAGGACTTTAAAGTTGTTTAATGCTATCGATTGGTTGGTTGATTTTATGTGTTCAAATATTGGCGAATTTTATCTGAGGAAATATGTTCCTTGAATCTAGCTTCAAAACTTCTCGCTGTTTGTCCAACATAGGCTACCTGACATTTATTGCATTTGATTCGATAAATTCCAGATTGCTTGAATTTATCGTTCTTCTTTTGGCATTGAATAATAATCTGCTTAAGTTGGGGACGCTTGAGAGTCTAACTCATAAAATTTATAGAAAGGAAACATTCACAGACGCATCGATCCCAATGGACTCGTTCGGTCATTTGAGCCACAAACTAGATGCATATAACTCCATGATTCATAGGGCTTACTCTGTTCGCCATTCCACAGAAAATTTCGAAACAGAACTTAACATCATCGAAAAAATTGCTTCAAATAACAATATACCACAACATTTTGCAAATACAATTATTAAACGCAAAGAATCTCAAATACTTTATAGTATCGTAGAAACTCCGGAAAAAAGATACACTAGTCTCAGATACACCGGCGAACTCTCTATCAGAATCAGTATTTACTTTTCCAAATTAAACATAACTTTTTCATTCTCAAGCGATCCCAACTTAAACAGATTATTATTTAATGCCAAACCAAAGAACGATAAATTCAAGCAATCGGGAATTTATCAAATCAAATGTAATGAATGTCAGGTAAGCTATGTCGGACAAGCAAGGAGAAAATGTGAAGCTAAATTCATTGGACATATTTCCTGATATAAAAATTCTCCAATATTTGAACACATAAAATCAACCAACCACTCGATATCATTAAACAACCTTGAAATCCTTCATAAATGTAACAAGGAGAGAGAGATAAGTTTAATGGAAAATCTGGATATCAACCAACTATGTAAAAACCCACAATTTACTACTCCCAACAGTCAACTAGAGCTTAATGCATCCCCACTACTCATTATCTAGGATAACTTTCACTGTATACTTGTACTTACCTACTCATCTGTTATATTGTTATTCGCTTGAAAATTACCGTAAGGTCGAAGCCGGTCGTGATTATTAAATAAATTGTGGAAAAGTGTCTTAATTCGTTTTACTTAGCAGAAATTTGATTCTTTTTCGTCACATATCTAATAGATTATTGATATGTTCTGAGGTTTTCTATTGATTTATTTATCCACCAACATTTTTTGAAACTCGTTCAATTTGGCATACTGAGAATAAAATTATCGATACTTTCTTGATCAATTGCGTTTCATTCCTCTACGAGAGAATGGAATGATTGGCGTTTTCTTTCAAAGATTATTGTTTATTAGAATTTTTCTTCCACCATGTCCCACGCTTTTTCAATTAGATCAAGGTCAGGTTATAAGGAAGGACAATCTGAAACAGTTATTTCTGATTCTGAATATTGCAAACAGTCAAAGCGATATGAGGTCCTCCGTAAAATTCAAAGCATTCAAAACTGTTCCAGCTAAACGAGGTTGATTCTTCTGCCAACACTAATATCACCCCATCCTATTACCGTATCGCCTTGATAACTGTCAACTTCTTACGCAGTTCTTAGCCTTCATTCATTTTCAGGTCGTCTCCTTACACGAGTACGTGTCGTATCTGGACTTAAACCAAATCTGGATTCATCACTGAATAATACAGAGAATCTCTGTATTTCCTCTGGATAATGGAGGAATCCTCAAAGGTTCTCGAGTATGTAAACTGAACCTATCTAGTCTATTTCTGGCTGTTTGATCGCTTGACTGTACGTTGTGACCATTCCTGAGTTCTATGTTAATGTGACCAGATGTGTGAGTGGGGTGCTTGAATTCTTAAGAACCAATATTGAGCGGCAGTTGTTGATCGCTGATTACTAGTATGTAGCCCCTTACGTCAATATATTAATTATCTCAAATTTGCAAGCAGCTTTTGGTAGATTGATTAGTCTCCAATGCAGTTGGAACAGTTTTCTAGGTCACCCCTGCTTCCAACGTACTAATCGCTCGAAACCGTTCTTCCCTGACGTCGATCCATAAGTAGAAACACTCAATAAAACAGAATTAAACTTAGACATACACATACATATAGTATAATATAATAGACCATAATTTTTATCGAAGTACCATGGCTCTAGACTTTCAACAATAGAAAAGAAAATTTTTTAATCTGCCTGCTTTTATATCTTTTAGATATGTGTACCAGCAGAGAAAGATGCTACACAAGAGATATCTCAAAAACGGGGAGCTTAACACAATAGTCCGAAAAGAATATAAGTTATCAGCTAATTCAGCGTTCTATATATAATATTCAAGTTATAATCGCTATTAATGTTATTATCAAAAACAAATGAACTGACTGTCCTAAAATATTTGATCACAATAAGAAACATAAGGTTGAATGATTTTTCAACGACTATTGAATATCAATCACATTTTTTACGGAGTAAGGACGAAGACACGAAAAAATTGGATATATCTTTACCTATTGTGACAAAATAATTTTCAATGATAGTGTTATATAAAAGTACTGTTTTTCTTGTACTCCTTTCTTATACACCAAAATAATTTTTGAAAATATATTTTGAATGAAATTAATCTATTTCGGAGGGTGAAGCGGAACGCAAATACTCCAGAGTGTAAATAATAATAAATTATTATTGTGGATGTCATTCAATTCTGCCAGACCGAACCGTTGTACCACCGATAACATTGGCACTCTTCACAACGAGTTTCTACAAGCTATAACAGACAATATGGAAACCATCGCCGTAATTTTCGATATCATCAGTGCTTTTGATACTACCCTTCAACTCGTCATTCTTAACCGACTCAAACAGATTAATTTGTCAGGCAACATCTTTCATTTTATCCAAAACTTCCTCGCCGACCGATCATTCAGAGTTTCTATCAATGGCACTTGCTTAAAATCCTATCTCACTAAGAATAGAGTCCCGCAAGGATCAGTTCTTAGCTCAACATTATTTCTCCTCGCCATTAACGACATGTGTTCCTCCATACAATCACCAGTCAGATACGTCTTATACGCAGATGATCTCATCCTCTACTGCCAGGGCAAAAACCCTGAAAGCACTTGCAATATACTACAGAATTCTATAAACATTCTGGACTAATGGTCAACAATATTTGGCTTCAACTTCTCGACATCAAAATCGAAAGTAATGAAATTCAGTAATAAACAACCTCATCCAATACCAAACTTATACCTGAAAAGCCGAGCTCAACTACAAAATCGGACTTACATTCGACAGAAAACTGGAAAATAATATTGATGATCTGAAACAAAGCTGCATGAACCGACTCGATATCCTGAAAGCACTTGCGCATTATCAATGGGGAGCGGAAGAACAAGCACCACTCAAAATTTACAGAGCCCTCATTCGCTCGAAACTAGATTACGGTAGTATACAGTACAATACCGCATCACCATCGTATCTCAAGAAACTTAATTCTGTTCAAAATACTGCCCTCCGCTTATACCTCGGAGCCTTTCGCTCCAGCCCTGTGGAAAGCCTTTATCGAGAGTCACAGGAACTTCCATTGAAATTCCGTAACCAACAACTGCTACTATCCTACGTTGCCAGAACATCCGCAAGCACCCGAAATTAAGTACCGAACACCTTATAGCTCCGACACCCCCCCTCCTCAAAAAGTTTCAGACATTTAAGTTCTATACGTGCTCTTGCACATGAATTACTACAAAACACTAACATTCTTGACACAATTCCAATTCCTTCCTCCATTATTCTTCTCCTGTCTTTCAATACCACTCCATCGAGATATAAGAAAGAAACAATAAGTCCAATAGTCCACCAGCAAGCCTTTGCAGAACTTCTTAATGAACTGTAATTTGGGAAAATTCTCTACACGGATGGTTCAATATCAGATAACAATGTAGGATGTGCAAAAACAGATGGTTCCGCATACATACAGAAAGCAACTTAGCCCTCAATGTGCAGCATTCGTACTGGAGAGCTTTATGCGATCTACAAAGCACTAACAAACCTTATTCGTCCAAATTCCTCTCTGGTAATATGTACCGACTCCCTCTCATCCATTCACTCTATCTGTGACATCTACACCAAACATCCAATAGCTCAACAAATTCACCCCTTATGCCACCACCACCAATCCAGAAATATATCAATAACCTTTGTGTGGGTACCTTCACAAGTCGACATTCGCGGCAATGAAGCAGCTAATAAGGCTGCTAAAGAGGCTTCCACTGAGTCCCCAAATGAAATAAAAATACAGCTTTATCATGATTTAAAATCCGTACTGCAAATACAAATTCACGAAAATGGAAACAGCATTGGAACAGATCCAACTGCCATCTATGGACCATACACCAGACAACGGAAACATTCCCGCTTTTAGGATTGAATAGAAGAACTGCCATCGCCATCAGGAGGCTTAGAATTCGACACACCCACCTCACCCACGGATACCTAATGGCCGCCGAAAATGCCCCCATCTGTCAACACTGCCAAAACTGATAACTTACTACAACACACATAAACACCTCAAAAAAGTCTAGGGACCACTTACCAATATCTTTAAAATATGAATTTGATGATTCGAATTTATAGAAATCATTCTGTTTTTATTAGGATGTATTGTATATAATGTATTCTCAAGAAAACAAAATAATATTTGACTTCTCCAAAGCACCTATTATAAAAAAAATTTGAAATTTGAAAATGACGAAATTGGGTAAAACACAAAAAAAAATCCTGAACTAATATTTTCGAAACGATATGGAAGCACTTATATTTTTCAGTACCCAGAAGTTCCACCTCTGTTATTAATGACACTTTGGCATCGTTGCGGCATGTTCAATATTAAATTGTCTATTACATTTTGTCATTCCAAGCCCCCTGAATTGCTAATCGAAGCTCCTGTTCATGATGGAAGACGTTTTGACGCAGGAGATTTCTTTTTAGGGTGTCCCATACATGCTCGATGGGATTCAGATCTGGGGAGCAGGATGGCCACGGTAGAAGATCGATATCATTCTCTTCAAGAAGGTTAAAGACAATTCTTGCACGGTGAGGAGGGGCCATTGTTTGGAGATACGGTACCACTACAGGTAAAACTATCTCATTTGTGTAAGAATTTCCCGTTAGGTTGTTCTGTATGAAAACGAGGTCAGTTCTTCCACCAAGGCGTATACCTCCCCAAGAACATCACTGATCCGCCTCCCTGTCTAACGACTTCTCGAGCATGCTGGAGACGGTTTTGCTTTCCAGGTTCCCTCCATATTCGAATTCTTCCCGGGATAATAACTAAATCTAAATTCATCACTGAAGAGAACTGTGGCCCGCCTCTCTTGATCCCATTTTACGTGTTCTTGACACCAAGCTAAACGAGTAGGGCTATTTCCATGGGTCAGTTGTGGAACTCTTAAAGGACGTCTGGAGTGGAGTTGATCTTCGTGCAGTCGATTTCTCACAGTTTGGTCGGAAATTTGTACATTATGAACTCGTGATAGCTCTTGAGCTAATTGAGATGATGTGGTAGTACAATCTCTTCTGGCTTGTAAAACCAAAAATCGGTCGTGAAGTAATCCTGAAACGACCTGTATGGCGTTCTTCTACGCTACCTGTTTCATTGAAACGCGACCATAAACGGTTTATGACACTTGGGCTACTTCCCAGAACCCTGGATACTTCCCGTTGTGAGCTCCCATCTTGGAGCATGCCAACGGCTGGTAAAATCTCTTCTCTAGTCAAATGTCGTCTTATCATGGTCGAATCACAAAACTTGAATCTTTTATTTGTGCTTACAACAGAAACAAAGTGCCAACTAACTGATTTCAAACACTGAATACATGAAATGATTATGAAGCAGCGTCACATCTGCTGCATTCTTAGTTTTTTATAAAAAAAAACTGAAATCTGTTGCGGCACTTTACACAATTTGGTGAGAAATTGATGCAGGTGTTCATTTCTTTAAAAAATCAATCCATATTAATCGTTCTGGATACGATATATCGATATTCAGAAGTGTTCCTAGACTTTTTTGAGGTGTTTATTGACAATCTGTCCATTCTACGAAAATTCCCGCAATCATACCAAATTCGAGAGGACATTCAGTGAAATTTTATGCTCCACCAGTGAAATATCTAAATTAGCAACATTTTTAAGAATAACAAACCTCATTAATGTCATTTATTTCATTTCCACAATTGTTCATTTCTGTGTAATGTTTGTTCACGTGTCAATGACCATTGCGATGTCGAGACACGCTAATTAAATAAAAAAAGCCAAAAATTGAATACGCGTAATTAATTGAAAGTTATTTTGCGCTGTTTAGAACATCGTAATGAAAAACTAAGGGACTGATAAACTGAGAATTATTTTTCATTATTATTATTAGTATAGTTTCATTTTGAACGTAATAAAATATTGCAACAAGTCGGTAAGTTTAAAAGACTGGAAAAGAATTTAAGATGATAAGAAGCCTCTGAGAAGAATGGTGATACAGAACGACGCAGTCCACGTTAGAACAGGTCAATGTGTGGGGAGAAACAGACATCTATCTCAGGAACTTTCCTGTTCTTGCTCTATATGATTGACCTTCCAATGATTGTAGCAGCTTGAGCAGGTGGTACTGTGTTCTCAAACCGGGCACAAAAAATAAAAGATCTCGCCGAGGCTACCTATACATCAAGGTCGCAGACAGGTCAGTGGTTTTAGGTTAACGGATTGATCCCAAACATGGAGAAAACCCAAAGGCTTATAATTAGTGGAAGAAAGGAGTTAAATAACAAAATGAAGCTGTCATATCTGTGATAGGTATTACTATTGATAAATCTTATAATACGGAGGAGCCACATCAGTTTTTTATTCAATTAAAGAAATCAAGAATATTGTGAGTGGGGAGCCACCTGTTCTTGTGTACTTTGGCTATTTGCACAGTGTTTTCACAAACGGAAAAAGAATACACTTCTTATATACACATGGTTGTTCAGCTCGTGATAGAGAGCATTTTATTTTACCTCTGAATAGAACATCTCAAAATAATTTCACTGTCGTTGGTGTTAAATTGTACGATTTGTTATCTAGTCATTTTGAAAGTTCAAACTCTAATAGGTTTAACAAATAGTTGAAATCAATGTTACTGGATGTGGTCTGTTACTCTCCACACTTTTGATCTGATTTTCACAAAGTTTATTTTCAATACACATGATCGGTTTCGACAGTCACGTATTTTCAATTATCTAGAGCTAACAGTTATGTATGCGATTCAATTAAAGTGCATTTGAATAGAAATCACAAAATTCAAGTCAGCGATTTCGATCAATGTTTTCTAAAGCATGAACTTTCTGTGCAATGAAAGATTTGAACTTAAGTTCGACTAATATTCCATGCACGTTCCGTACTTATAATTTCGAAGTTAGTGTTATCTCTGTAACTGACGATTTTAATTTTCTTGAAAAAGTCAAAACACATAAATTTTTTCACCTTCATTATATGTTTATGCTAATAATTACCGTAAATCTTACAGTACATTATTTCATTTTATTCAGACGAGATTACTTTCAGATTTTAAAATTTCATAGAAGTCCATGAATAAAAGAAAAAATAATCAAAGTTATGAGCGGTTTTGCGTTGACTAGTACAAGATCAATTGAATCAAAAAAAATTCTTGGAAATTTTTTGGTTGCAAACTTCTCACATCTTCGTTCCGCCTTTATCGAGCACACTGATTTTTTTTTTTCTATTTATTTTCTGCAATTCTATGTATTTTCACTTCAAATACTCACCTAATTCTCTTTCATGTTCCAAAACCATCTTTTCAAACCGTTCGTGGTGTGTCATATCTATTTTGTCCATAAGTCGTCTTAAGTCGAGAATATCTTGATCAGTTTTTGTCTGTTTCCTTTCGATTTCATCTTGAAAATAACACTCTTTTTCATTCATTGTTCTTTTGAGGAATTCTATCTGGAACAAGAGGAATTATGATAACAATATATTCAAGATTACAATTAGAACAGGGTGTAACTTAATTAAAAAAAAATAGGAATAAACTGATAGCAATATAAAATTGTATAAGAATCGCTATTCAATAAAAGTCTTCCTGCTATTCAAAGGCAATCGTGATTGAAACATAGGAAATGAAATGAAACGAAATATATTCTAGATCAGAGTCAACATACCTCATTCGAGCATTCCTTAATTTTCTTTTCCCATTCTTTCTTAGCTGATTCCAATTCCCGTTCCTTCTCATCGCGAACTTTCTGTAGAGCTCCATGTTGTTCTTCTGTATATATTTGTTCCAATTCGTCTTTCAACCTTCCGATTTCATGCAATAATTTATCTTCCCAGTATATTGCGATTTCCATTCTTTTTTCATCTAGCGTTTGTTGCAATTTTCTTTCTTTATCTACGAGTTCTTGGTGATGTATCCTCTGCATATGCTGCAGATTTTCTTTTTCCATATCAATCATTTTCCTAAGTCGTTGTGCTTCGTTTCTCAAACTTGCCTCCGCTGCTTTCATTTGGTCTTGTTTCTCTGTTAAATCTCTTAAAGCTTGAGCTTGTTCTTCGGTTAATCCCCTTAGTTTGACAACTTCTACTTCGTATTTTTTCAAAGAATTCAACTACAATTGAGAATTATCTAAGCAAAAGATATTAGGAAATTACAAAATTTGTTTAACCTGCTTAGTAAAGCGAAAAATTTAACCTAGAACATAACAGCAAAATAACAATGAGCTATCATCAAGAAGACACTTCATCCTGACTAATCTGGAACCTTCCAGTTGATGGTCTACCCAACTTCTCAAGATATATGAAGATCCTACTCACCAGAAATTTGGGAGTCTTTCATGTAACATTATACCTTTCAAAAGGAATCATTGGGGGCTGACTTTATGTGCATATCAAGGAAACCAATAATTACGGTTTTACTGAACACATGGGTTAGTTTTTAAGGAACTAATTCCTAATCTAAAACTCATTCCGAATTTTCATTAAGCTAATACCTATCGTCTTCAAGTCAACTGGTGGACGAATATTGAATCTTCTCCTTCAAGATTAAATACTTAATCTATACTCAAATGGTGAGACCAACCAGCTCATATGGAGACAGTGTATAGTGGAAGAGAATGGAGCTCTGAAGACAACTTAACCCATTTCACAGGCAAAGTATGCTTGAGCAAAAGTCCATGAGACCATGAAAACTACTACCATTATTATGATGGAATGAATAATTGAACTACTACCTCTACAACTTTGAATGAGAGAAGAAGACGATCTTCAGAGCTTTACAGAATCAGGAACATCCAGAGTGGCTACTTAATGGGAATTGCAGCATAGTATGTTACCGATCGATACATTTCATAGAATCAAAGAAATTGTCACATGTAAGGCACAAAAATGAAATGCAGAATACGGGCAGGAATCAGTAGTCCAAGGCTCCGAAGAATAAATCCTTAGAATGCAACATTGAAATTAATAAATTGACTGAGAACAGAAATATCTCTGAGACCCAGAGTGTATTGAAAGCCCTAAATCAACTACGACTTCACATCATTTTTCGAAAGCCTCTGTTGCATGAATAGCAGTTGGTATAGATTCTAAGTCATGAGGAGCATATCGGTGATGAAATAGTGGATGAACTTGCAAAAGAATAAGGGAGACAAGACAGAGTAGAAAGCTTACATACAGTCATAAACTACAAGCACATGAAAGAGATCATACGGAAGTCCATAGCTATACTAGACTTCAATCTAAGAGATTAAAAGAAGTCCATTATTTGAACAGGACCATTAACAGAATTCTCTGCTAACGGCCCACATATCCTTCTTATTTAAGTCCAAGCCCATCAAAAGAATATACTCGTATAATAGACCAGAAAATTAGAGCAATCCCTTTCCATTGCTTTAGCTTTGACCGTAGAAAAAACAAGCGCGTTCTATGATATGAAAACATACATTTCGCATTATGAAATTTATTAAGTGATGAAGGTGGAAAGAATTTACATATTTTACCTGTTCTACGATTCCTTCAGCTTCTTTCATTTTTTCTTCGGCATGTTTATATGCTTGTAATAAACGCTCTTCCATAGCTTTATCCTTTTCTTCTAATCGTTTCTTGCAATTCTGTTGAACTTCCCGGAGTTTCCATTCGAAATCATCCAGAAGATCCTGTTCTTTCATTATATTAATTGTTCTAAGTTTCTCGAAGTCTTTCTTCCATTTTGCTTCAATTTCATTCTTCTGTCGCATTACTTGTTCTAGGGCTTCTTTGTTTTTTGTTTCTTCTTCCTTCTTCTCCGACTCTATCTGTTCCTGTTGTTTTTCCAGAGCTGCTTTCTCTTGTTTTAAACTTTCAATTTGCTGTTCTAGCCAGTTTATTTTGGTTTTTAATTGCCTGATCACCTCTTGCAATTCTTCAATTTTTGCTTGAGCTTTGTTTTCAGCTTCCATGTGTTCACCTGCAATTTTATATGAACTATGAGTCTGTAAATCTCAAGAAATATTCTTAATCAATTGTATTTTTGTATAAAAATAAAACTTTCTTTGTAATTAAATGATAATTTGATCGAGGGGACCATAATTCGTAGATTACTAACTTGTTGCGTGTGATGAAGCGAGCGTCTATATGGTGTTCATATTTCTCCACCCTTGAAGTTAAATTAACAAAAGACAAAGTTCATTGTATTTTGTTTACGGCAGAACTGTAGGATGTTTAAAGATGAAAACTTGAAAATTAGTATTGGGGATAACACTGTAGAACAAGTGAGCGATATTAAGTATCTTGGAGTTCATTTGGATCCGCAGTTGACACTTTGTACCGATATTAATTATATGTGTAGAAAACTTGGTAAGAAAATTGGTTATTTTCGTAGGATATCCGGGAGATTATCTGATTGGTCAAAACGAATTGTCTATAATACGACAGTTCATCCCAAATTAACATATTGCATATCATTACTGTTGGGATGCAATCAAGAAGATATAGACAGATTGCAGATTTTGCAAAACAGATCAATGAGGGTTTTACTAGGGTGCAATAAGTACACGAGGATAGACGACATGCTGCGTTCTTTGAATTTCATTAAAATCCAAAATATGATAGAAGAATCTAGTTTAGTTTTCATTTATAAAATAATTAATAATTTGGCAGCACCACGTCTTTCTCATTTTCTTATAGAAAGATCAACCATGATATTGTATGACCTGAGGATTGGGGAGGATTATATCGGTAAATTTAACACTAAGTTTTCAAAAAACTTCTGTTCAACCATGGCTAGAAAATTTTAAAAGGATTGCCTTTTCTTGTAAGGACTTCTACTTCTTTAAGGACATATGAGTCAAGACTTAGAGAGTTCTATTCAGTTGATTAGTTGGTTGGGTGGTATAGGTTACAATGGGATATACATTTGTATCATTTTTCTGTGAATTATATAATTATTTGTTATTTTACTGTAGTAGCAGAAGCTAATAAATATACATTATATTCTATTCTATTCTATTCTCCTCCATACACCAGTACATTGACTAGCGCTGTATAAATCCCAAAAAGTAGAAGATGCCTTTATTGTTACCATTCTAAACAAGTTGGATGATACGCATTCGAGATCCTAGGTGATCGGTATGGCTGACGGCTCCAAATTGTGGAAATGCTGCACGCTTATCGATACATCTTGGGCTGTATGTAAGGCATTTTTAACTAGAAAAACATGTAGAGGTTTTGCCTAACTACTGGGTTGAAGTAACAATCGTTTAGAGATTGAGAGAAGATAACTTCCGACAAACATTACGTTGGATTAATAAAATACTTGTAATTAGACTTTGATAAAAATTGATATATGTTTTTTAATTAAATGAAACAATGATGTTTAATTTTTCACTATATTGACAAACTTATGACGTGCTCCACCACACTGTGACTCATTAAGCTAAGTATTATATTCAAAAGAATGATGTTTCATATATATTACATGGTAAAACCAGGTACTTAATTTAATAAGAGGAAAATTCAAACATGGTTGCTTCTTTCAAGAACTGAAAACATCAAGTAAAGGTCTAATTGACTATTATGTATATTTCCGGAATTTTTCTGTTTATTGATATTCCTGAAGCTTTCCATAGGTTCAATATCAATCTATTATTTGCCGCCCCCCGTACATATGCTGGTACACCAAGAATAATCACGATTTTTTCTGTGTTAGACAATAAATCAGTGAAAAGGTATTCTTACAGTTTACATATAGGACATGTAATCAATCTATACCGAATTGATCTAGTTGATACTTTTTAATTGATGAAGGTACACTGTGATTTCTTCAGTGTTCGACTGGGACTGTAAACGGTAAGATAATTTGTTGTTATTTTTAGTTATCAAACATAATTGATTGGAAAACGTTTCTGAAACAATTACATACTATATTATTATTATAAATAGTTAGAAACTGAAACTGAGTATTTTGGTTCGTAAAAATAACGTAAACACCTCGAAAAAGTCTAGGACCAATATCTTTAAAATATGAATTTGATGATTCGAATTTATAGAAATCTTTCGGTTTTTGTTAGAATGTATTGTATATAATGTATTCTTAAGAAAACAAAATAATATTTGACTTTTCCAAAGCACCTATCATAAAAAAATCTGAAATTTGAAAATGACGAAATTTGGTAAAACACAAAGAAAAATCCTGAACTAATATTTTCGAAACGATATGGAAGCACTTATATTTTTCAGTACCCAGAAGGTCCACCTCTGTTATCAATGACACTTTGGCATCGTCGCGGCATGCTCAATATTAAATTGTCTATTACATTTTGGACCCCTGAACTGCTAATCGAAGCTCCTGTTCATGGTGGAAGACGTTTTGACGCAGATGATTTCTTTTTAGGGTGTCCCACACATGCTCGATGGGATTCAGATCTGGGGAGCGAACACTTTGAAAATTTGTTCAATTGTTACCGATTAGACCTATAATGTGTCAAGTTAAATGAATTCAATTGTTTTTTCAATTTCTCAATATTCTATTACAACCTACTCACCAGCATGTAAGTAATTCTATGAATTAGCTCTATTATTTGAAAACCAAACAAACGTGTTCTGAATGTCCATCCAGAATCAGCAGACCTCTCAAACACTGTATTGCTCTCTATCGATTCACCCTGTATCTTCAGCACAATGTAGAAATAGCAAAAATTTTGTCTCAATATTCTAGAATTTCTAAAGCCTTTTAATCAGTTATTACTCAAACTAACTGATCAATTCGAAGATTTTAGGGGTTGACACCCTCATCTGAGGGAGTGTCTGAGGGGGTGTAGTGGAAGGACCACTACTTCAAGATATTTTTCTCGAAATATAACAGTAGTTCGAATGTTCATTCGATATCGACAGATTTTGCAATCACCGAAAATAACTCGTCTTTTGACAAACCAGCCTGTATCTTCTTCCAACTATGACCAAACTCAAAAACTATTACTCATTTATGTTGAGAATCAAAATCTTCCCCATTCAAAAAATTGAGTTTTTTTGTGAACCCCTGCTTAGAGAGTTGATGTAAAATGAAATCACCGTGTGTTAAAAGATGTCGTCCTACAGACAAAAATTGACATCTTTCTGATTTTTGTCCAGGAACGAATAGTTTAATAGTTAGTGAGTCTTTTTCGTTTCAATTGCCGATCCGGTATTATATCTTTATTAGTCTCGTTAACAATAAGGAAAGCCTTTACAGATTGTCTGTAGAAATTGTCTGCCAAGAAGGATACTGTCAGTCGTACTAGAACTATAACCATTATTGACCGAATTTTGTTTTATAATATTGAGCTCTTTCAAGAAATTATTTTTTGACATTGATATCATAGTGAGTCTTTATATCATACGGTTATAAGCAGCTTTTTCATGTTGATATGGAGGTGCGGCAAAATTAGGAATGGTAATATCAGTATGGGATGGTTTATGGAAGAAATCCTATGTGGCAAAAGTTTTCGATGAAGTTAGATCTAAAAAGCTGTAAAACAACAGATTATGTCATCCACATATTTGAAACAATGAATGCAGTATTTGGACTGCGGGTAATTATGAATTCATAATATTATGTTATCCATGAAAATTTCTACTAGTGAAGGACTGAAAAGATTTCCCATTACTAAGCTATTGTTTTCCATTTCATCATTTAAATTAAAATAGTTTTGTTCTTGAGATATTTCTGGAAGATTCATAAGTTCTGAATGTATAATGAGAATCACATTAATATTATTATGCAGAACTTGGTTGATCAATTTGAATGA
Organism: Cryptolaemus montrouzieri; assembly: GCA_013387265.2. Lineage (NCBI taxonomy): Eukaryota > Metazoa > Arthropoda > Insecta > Coleoptera > Coccinellidae > Cryptolaemus > Cryptolaemus montrouzieri. The sequence continues at coordinate 39,403,993 of JABFTP020000103.1, forward strand.
ATCATGAGGTGAAACGCTTAATATGATAGTACAGTATGTTGAATTTTTTTCGATTAGATCTGAATAATTCTAAATTGAAAAATTTGGACTGCAATTACATGAATATTTAATGATAAGATAACGGTCAAGGTTGGCTACTTGGGATGTAATATATGGGACAACTGGTCTGGTGGGTTAATCCATTTTATGGAGTTTGACGAGAGAATTAAGTCTCGGTGGATTATAAAATAAAAGTTTGTGTTTTTGATTGTTCGATATTAAAGATCTGGAATTCTCTAAGACGTGTTTAGTATTGGATATAAATCTATGAGTTGGAGTTTTTTAATCTTTCGATAATTTCCAGATTCAATGAAATTTTTTTCGATTTTGGTAAATATTCTTGCCTGTTCAGTGCTACATAACTATGACCGTTATCTTTAGTGAATACTATGTTGTCTGATGCACACTTTGATTTGATGGATTTTAAGGTTATAATATCAAATTTAACAGGTTTAAAATTTTAGAATTAGGATGAATAATTTATGGCTATTTCAGCTTCATTCCCAAGCTGGTCAAAATAATATTGAGAATTATTAGTCTCAAAATTTTGTTTGAAACCCTTTGGAAAAAGTGTGATTTGTTCTCTAGAATAATTGATATCTATAAGATTACGGAACCTATCAAAACACTAGTGATTTGAAAATATGGATATTATTTATGTTTTCGAAATTTCAGTATTTTGAACATACTTGTTTCATTTTATCAAAAAGATTATGGTCCTCATAGAAATCTCATATCAAACAAAATCATTGTGCACAACGTAAAAAAGTATGTTGTTTTACCAATCAACAATTTTCATTGTGCCTTTCGGCACCAAAAAACGAAAATATGAATATGTGGACAGCGATAGCATAATGCCTCATCTTGATATTATAATATTTTTCGATGAAATTTGTATAAGGGGTTATATACAGTTAGAAGGCCGACAAAAACGAGAAAACTTATTTATACATCTGAAAATTTGTACACATATTATGGTATCTTTAAACTGTATTCTAAGTCTTAGTATCAGTGAAAATATTTATTCGGAAAGGAGTTACAGCTGATCTCCGGGAGGCGCACTCAAAAAAGACGTTTTGCGGTTACCACCATATCTCTGAAACGAATCCTCTGAATTTGAAAAACCAAACAGTTTTCGTTAATCTAATGTTAAATCTAGTAATTGATCGAACGAATAAGCAAAATAAAATTCTTTGACAAAATTGTGGTTTCTCAAAGAAAAAAATCTATTTTTAACCAAAATTTCGACCTCAAATTGTTTATAAAAAAAACTCTTCGATGAATTACTGAAAATTATATTAAAAAAGCTCGTGCTAAAATATGAGACTAATCGGTTTAGCCGTTTTCGAGTAATGTTGGTCACCTACGTTAGAAACATCATATTGAGAAAAACGGTTTAAGGTTTGGAATGCACTTACCATAGGATAAAAATGTGTTTTTTCAACTTACATGGAGTCGCCTATTCCAGGACCATAAAATACACCCTCCGCCAATTCGACAGCTTTTCATAACTTGAGCTGATGTTGTCTGTGGGCCATTCTTCCATCTCGGAGGCTCACGTGTTCTGAGATCGGCAATGTTCACGCGCTACTCATCTTCTTTCTCGGCAAATAAATGTGCATTGGCTATTGTCTTCATATAATACAATAGTGATGCCATTCATTCATTAGATATGCCGGCAGCTATGTATGTAGCGATATCTACAGTTTTCGAACCGGTCGGAACAATTCTGGGAGAGATTTTCTAAATCAGTTGATAGTAGCTCTCAATCTCCTACACATCGTTCTAATGAATTCTTACTGCTGAGATCTGTTAAAATCGGACGTATAGTCTCAGCAACATCTTCTGGTAATGGCTCATAATTATGTTTGAAGGTGGATAATTGATTTGCAGCTGCAGAACTCTGCCAGCTGTACCATGAGTCTGTTCAATCCGGGCACTTGTCATGCTGACGGTTTACGTCAGTTGAACAATACTGATAATATGTGGCCCAGATAGCATCATACATTTTTTCAACGAAATCACAATTTTTCTTATTGCTAAGCCATAATAAACTGTTAACTTATCGATCATCTTTCCAGTGAGTTTGCCTGTTCCACTGAGAATTTTTTTTGTTTTTTTGTTTTCAACGGTTTCGATTTTCTTTTGACACAATCTCAAAGTCTCGTGCCCATTCGTATCCAATACATTCTTTTTCCACAGCTTCTTGAGGATTACACAGTCTCTGGATCGCAAGGAGACTGCAGCTGCAGCCTTCATGGATATTGAAGGTGCGTTTAATGCGGCCCCCACTGACTCACTGTGTGGGGCTGTGAGAGCCAGTGGAGTACCAAATATTATTGCGGAATGGATTAGTAACATGCTAAATGCCAGAGTGATCAATACTTCACTGAAAGAAGAAGTAGTCACTTTTGTGGCTGGCAGGGGCTGCCCACAGGGAGAAGTACTATCCCCTCTGCTGTGGTCTCTGCTAGTTGATGACCTTCTGGCAATAATTGGCGCACTGGATGTTTATGTACAAGCATACGCTGATGATATAGTCATTCTGGCTGTTGGAGATGATAGCGATGTTTCCGACAGACTACAGGAGGCTATGTCTGCAATTCAGGGGTGATGTGAAGGAGAGAAACTTAGCATAAACCCCTACAAAACCCTTATAGTACCGTTTACCAGGAAGAGGAGGATGGCCACTGCGGCCATGGAACTGATATTGGGCCTTGCCCCTCTTCATCTTGTGATAAGAGGAGTGGCTAGAATGGCCTTCTACAGATTCCATCATCTTTCCCGTAATGAAGCGGGTAACTTCGGCTTTGTGCCTGGCGCCCTGCAGTCTGAAATTGAGGACAGTGAAGTGCTGAGTATGAGGTCGGACATAGCAACACCTAAAACCAACATGGAGAGGACATTCCAGATCATCATTCCCGATAGACAGGAATGGATCAGCTCCAAGGACCGTTTACTTGAGGGTCCCTGTTGGTACACGGATGGCTCAAAGACTGCAAAAAGGTGTTGGACCTGGTGTCTACGGCCGAGGTGTTGTCAAGGAATAGTCGATCTGTCTTGGTGGGCATACGACTGTCTTTCAAGCAGAAATATTCGCCATTGACGACTGTGCTTACCTCTTGCTTGCGGGGGGCTTAACAAATAGGTCAATTGAAATCCTCATCAATAGCCAAGCTGCACTGAAAGCATTGGCATCCGATACCTGTACTTCACTTATGGTGCAGGAATGTCGCTCTACCCTTGCCAAACAAGGAGAGCGGAGCAGGCATCCGTCTAATATGGGTTCCTGGCCACTCGGGCATTGAGGGAAATGAGAAGGCGGACTCATTGGTCACTCGAGGAACTAACCTGGAGTTCATAGGACCGGAGCCAAAGCTCGGAATTCCCCTGGAAACTGCAAGGATGGAAAACAACCGATGGCTGAACTTGAGGGTACGTGAGCATTGGATGAGCTTTCCAGGACTCAAACACGCTCGACATGCCATCAGTGGACCTTCCACTACAAACCAAGGCCTGGCTTAAACTCTCTGGGTTGGAACTGAAAGTTTCAACTGCCATATTAACAGGGCACTGTCGCCTCAGGAAACACCTAAGTAAATTAGGATTGGTTGAGAATCCTTCATGTCGGCTATGTGAAGAAGATATAGAATCAATGGAACATGTTATGTGCGAGTGCCCAGCTGGGGGCAGGGTCAGGATGGAACAACTTGGATCTTGCAAACTGAAGCTGACTGAGCTTATTGAGCTCTCACCCACGAAACTCGTAACCTTCACAAAAAGGATGGAGCTCGTGGATGAAATTTAGGACAGAGTGTGCCACTGGGTCGCAGTGGCCGGGCTGCTAGGCAGCCCTCACTATAAAATAATATCTAATCTATCTAAATCTAAGGTGCAGCCTTTAAATTCCCGAAAATAGAGTCACCATCTCCGATGTAAATTTTGTACTCCAAGTTTTTCCAATGAACATTGGAACATTTCTACGACTGAATTACCTTTCATTTTCTCAGAAGAACCAGATGATTTTCAGTGCAAGTATTTTCATGTTCTGCATACCATTCATTTTATTGTTCGGTATCGAGTTTCTTCTTCCAACTTTCACACAGTTTGCAATAGGGACTTTTCACAAAAATATCTATGATTTTACCAGAATAGTATCCGATCAATGATGTCACACCGCACAAAGAAGTAAACCCTCTTTTATTCCGTTTGCCATCGCAAGATACAGTTAATTCTGTCGAATGTTCATCACATGTTCAAGAGTCAAATTTTGTTCTTCAGAACAAGCCAGTTGAAAAAGTTTTTCGGTGGCTGTTTCTACACTGGAGTGAATATTATTCATTATTAAATCGTAAGTGGGCTGTGATTTAAAAGCTCGCATGTCCATTAATCCACAAAATTTTGCTGCACCTCTTAAGCCTAATCCGAGGACTTCCATGACAAATAGAAATCGTCGATTTATTCGATAAGAAAGTGCGACAAAAGGACTAGAATTTATGTAATTTATTTACCACACAGCAAAACAATTTTGAAACCAAGTCCTCGTTTAGAAACAGTTCGAAACTTAACATTTCCGTCACAGATCTTACATTTCACGTATTCAGAAATTGCTGCAAACACTGTTATTAAATTTAAAATGCGATACTCAACAGACGAATCACATTGAACTGAGATTTCCTCTTGTTCTTTAAACTTTTTCATCGAGGCACTGAAACTACTTTCATCCGTTTCAGCTGTTTTTGGATCAAAAACATTTCTGCGCTTTTTTGTTCTCGACTTACGTATGTTAAGAGATATTCTCATTTCCCTGAAAGACTTCATTTTCACCGAAAATTACAGAGAAAAATATGAATGAACTCAGAACTTTACTAATTGGCTTAGCTGGTTATGCTGACTACCACTCTTAACTATTTTCCAGTTTGGGGATAGAAAAATGAAAATTTACATTTCAGGTATAAAAATACACTACTGCACAGTTGCTTTACGCATCCAAAAACATTAGAAGGGTATATTCACAATAGGCAGGTGCATAAAAGCCACCATAACGATATGAAATTATCTGTTTATTCTTAAATATATGTACATTAAGAAAATCAAATTTTCGTATTTAACATTGTTAAGAATAATAAAATAAAATATATGTACATTAAGAAAATGACAAAATTTTAAACCGGTTTCGGAAAAAAATCGATTTTTGAAATTTCTAACTGTATATAACCCTTAATACAAAATTCGGTATAAATGAAATTGCTAACTTTTTAATATTAGGCATTTAGGATGAAATATTGAAACGCTTTTATTTCTCGCAAAATCTCCTCAAATATAAATGAAATGAGTAATATGGCGTGGCTAGGATTCTGTCTTGGAGTTTCAAATTTTCGTATTTATTCGAATACCCTATATTTTAAACATGAAAATTGTTACTATAAATGATGAATAATTAGGTCTTCATATTAGAGAGTTAATGGAAACCAAATTATTCAAAGGAATTTCAGTCGATTCGCCACAGGTTACTCTAACTTACTTGTTTTAGTTTCCAAGTTTTCGGTCAGTCGGGCGTTATTCTCCCTGAAAGCTACTAAGTCTGTCTCCAAATGTCGAATTCTAATTTTCGTCATCTCCGACTCCTTATTTGCTGCTTGCAACTCCATTTGCAGTCCTGTAGTGAAGTAAAAGACCAAATATATTAACATGAACAGTTCAATTTTACTTTGATTCTCAAATTTTTACTGAATCGATTTTAGTTAATGATATATTTTTCATTGAATAAATCATAGGTTCTTGTTTTCAATGCACAATTCATAATAATTGTTTGCTTATATTAGTTTGATTCACAACTTTTCACCTTGAAAGAACCATGAGTATCTCCTGCCTACATATCTTCATGCATGTGCTCATACTCTACCTTTCAGTTGTATCATTTTCTATATCCCGTTGAAAATGTTTGCTTATCCACAGATTTTCATTTACACATTTCCTCTACTACACAATCAAATTTATATGGAATCACTCGGTATTTCACATTCAGTCGTCACTGAGATTCGAAAATGTGAATTTCAAAATTTAAAAAAGTCTATAATCATGATTGAAAATGCCTTACGTTGGATTGTTCGATGTGCAGAGGGGTCGAATAATTTCTGTCGTTGAAGAAGGGGTGACAGAGGGATATAGCGGTAACAATGGGGGTATTACAGGAGGTAATTTCAGAAACCTACGCCCGATACGTAAATCTACAATCTCTGCAAAATAGTCTAGGCCTATTTCGTAGAAAAATCAATTCTGAAGAACAAGACCGCTTTTTGTGCCAAATTGCAAGAGGATTCCCTAGTGCGTCGCACCCCATACTCCAAAGGCAATTTCTGGAAGCAGCAGGCATCAGTTTATCAGTCGAAACCATACGTTAAAAATTTCGTCCAAGTGGTTCATACAGCAGAAGGCCCCTCAGGAAGTCAAAGACTTCGTTCAAGTGGTTTATACAGTAGAAAGCCCTTAAGAGTTCCAGTGCTAACCAGACAACAAAAAATTAACAGACTTAATTGGTGTATCGAGCACCAGAATTGAAATATTTAGAATTGGCGAAATGTTCTTTTTTCAGATGAGACCAGAATTGGTGTTCGATCAGATGACCGCCAGATTCAGGTTTTAAGGGGTCGTAGAAGACAAGCTAGACCCCAAGAAGCAAGACAAATTCCGAAATACCAAGGCAACAGTGTGATGTTTTGGGGTGGCATTATGCTGCGAGGCCAAACATTTGATTTCGTTTGCTGCGAGTTAGAAGTTACGTAGCCTTGTGCTGGAGCCCATAGTGAGACCCTGGCGAGGTGCTTACGGTGAGAATTTCACTTTTATGCACGATTATGCTCCTCCGCATACCAGCAACCTCACGCAACATTATCTTGAAATAGTGGAAATCGCTATTTTGGACTGGCCAACTTACTCTCCAGACCAAAATCCTACTTAACATTTATGGGATAATCTATAAAGGAAAATTAGATCCGTCATTCTAATCCAAGAACCCCACAACAGCTCATCCACGCCGCCACAGAAGAGTGGCAAAATATCACACCAGAGGAGGTCGAGAACCTAATCCAAAGCATGCCTAGGCGGATTCAGGATTGTATCAGGGCAAGAAGAGGTAATACAAGCTACTGAGATCGAAAAAAATACCTACTCTGTGAGAAAACAATCTTCAATTTTTCTTACTACATGCGAAAAGAGTCTCTCATTTCCTTTTATTTGGGTAGCTTGTACTTCCTCCTCTTGTCTTGATACAAGCCTGAATCCGTCTAGGCAAGCTTTGGATTAGGTTTTCGACCTCCTGTGGAGTGATATTCTGTCACTCTTCTGCGGCGTCTTGGATGAGCTGTTATCGGGTTCTCGGAATATTCTGTCGCGATCCAATTTTCTTCTTGAGACCATCCCATAATTGTTCAATACGATGTATGTCTGGAGAGCAAGCTGGCCAGTCAAAAATTCCCTCTGTTTCGAGATAATGTCGCATGAGGTTGCTAGTATACGGAGGAGCATTATATTGCATAAAAATGAAATTCTCACCGTGAGTAATTTCTAACTGTTTAACTTGCAGGAAATGAAATCAAATCTGTTTTGCCTCCCAGCATAATTCCACCCCAAAACATCACACTGCCCCTTGGTATTTCGGAATTTGTCTTGCTGCTCGGAGTCTAGTTGGTCTTCCACGACCCCTTAAAACCCGAATTCGGTGGTCATTTAATCGAACACCAATTCTGGTCTCATCCTAAAAAAGAACATTTCACCAATTCTCAATATTCCAATTTTGGTGCTAGATACACCAATTAAGTTTGTTGAGTTTTTGTTGTCTGGTTAGATCTGGAACTCTTAACGGCCTTCTGCTGTATGAACCACTTGGACGAAGTTTTTAACGTATGGTTTCGACTGATACACTGATGCCTGTTGCTTCCAGAAATTGCTTTTGAAGTATCGGGTGCGAAGCACTAGGGTCTCTTCTTGCAATTTGACACAAAAAGTGCTCTTGCTCTCTTCCTACGACTTCCTCTAGGCGTATTTTGCAGAGATTGTAGCTTCACGTATCAGGCATAGGTTTTTGAAATAACCCCCTGAGATACCCCCATTTGGGCTGCTATATCCCTCTGTGACACCCCTTCTTCAACGACAGAAATTATTCGACCCCTCTGCACATCGAACAATCCAACGTAAGGCATTTTCAATCATGATTATAGACTTTTTTAAATTTTGAAATTCACATTTTCGAATCTCAGTGACGGCTGAGTACAATATCCCGAACATATGGTGATAATTCAACATTTTTTATCATACTATCCTGAAACTTCATTCTTCACAAGAAGTCAAAGATTCATAGTTAAAAACAATCAATAATGTAAAATACCAAGTGATTTCATATAAATTTGGTTGTGTGTTTCACTGAAAATGGCAGTTAAATCATGTTTTGATAGGACAACTCTTGAATAAAATAAACACGAAACTCTATCGATTGTTTCGCTGAATAACACTGATGATGAATTCGGGGATGACTTCTTCCAAATACTGTGCGTTTTTAAGTCGTATTTAGCAAAATACGGTGGTTTACTGAATTCAGTTTATATACTATTCACTTACTGTCCATTCCTGCTGATTTTGCGAACACATCACGTTGGAGTTCCTCCATTTGAAATCTAAGTTTATTCGCTTCAGCATCTCGAATTGAAAGTTGTTTTGTAAGATCATTTAACTCGCTCTGGAATTTTGCTTCCTGATTGATAAGATTTTTCCTGAAAAGAAAAACACTTATTGAAATATTGATGCAAAGACTTATATAACTTTGTACCTATGCGAATATACACTGGGACAAAAAAGTATCCGAAAATTCTCATTTGAATTGCTAGCGTTGAGTATTTTGAATTTCTGTATGTTGGTAGGACTATTTTTAATTACTATGCCAAACATGAGCGCGATCTGACAACTAATTTGTTTACGACAGCTGTTGAAACCAGTAGCCCTCAGTGGTACTCTGCGAATTTTACAATGGAGAAAATATTGAACAAAAAGGTTGTCTCAAATTTTGTGTTTCGAACAAAATTCCGTATGCGAATACTAGAAACGGCTCATAGAGACTCTGTTTCATCGGAAACCTAAGTGTATGAGTGGTACAAAGCCTTTAAAGGCGATAAGGAGATCGTCAAAAATTTTCCTCGTTCCGGACGACCTTCGACCTCTTCAACCGACGATAACGTCCACAAAATCAAGGAAATGGTGCTCGAAAACCGTCAGTCAGTGTTAGAGAGATAGCTCGTGATCTCAATATCTCTCGTAAAACCGCTCGTTTGATTTTGATAAACCAATTGGGCATGCGGCACGTCGCCTCTCGGCTCATTCCGATAGGGCTGAATTTTCTTCAGAAACAGTACCGGAAGCAGGTAGCTGCAGACATGCTGAATCTTGCGAATTCTGATCCCACTTTCATGGAACGGATCATTATTGGTGACGAGACATGGGTCTATGAATACGACATACTAACGAGCAAAAAATCATCGTAATGGGTGGGAAAAACTGGGCCAAAAAAGAAAAACCTAGCTGAAGTCGTTCGACAATCAAGACTATGCTGATTGTTTTCTTCGATATTCGTGGTGAGGTTCATCATGAATTCGTTACACAAAGCCAAACGGTCAATAAGGACTTCTATTCAACCGTTTTGAGATGCTTGCATGAAAAAAATTGTCGTGAAAGGCCGGATTTGTGGTGAAACATTTCGTGGGTTTTGCATGACGATAACAAACCATCTCATCGAGTCACAGTTATTAACGACTTCAAGAACAAACACTCGATGAATATCATCTACCAGCAACTTTATTTGCCTGATCTAGCTCCGTGTGACTTTTTTCTCTCCTCTAGACTGAAATTGCCGCTCTGGGCAACCAGATTTGATTCCATATACGTCATAAAAGAAAATTCGCAGAAGGAGCTGAAGACCATCCCTGAAAGCGCCTATAGAAAATGTTTCGATGATAGGAAAAAACGTTGGCACATGTATATCGCTTCAAATGGAGTATATTTTGAAGAAGATACAATAAATATTGAAGTAGATTAAGATTTTTGCGTTTTATTTCCAATTGCCGGATACTTTTGTCACAGGTTATGGGTATTCTTATATCTTTGTTATGTAAATGGTATTTGATATCAGGCCTATTAAAAATAATAATATTGCTTTATAACAGTTTTTACACATGACAAAACCTATGTGTATCGGTAGGACAGTTAATCTTGAATTATATAAAGAAGGAAAATCCAGCCGTCAAATATTTCGAATACTTATAATCAGTATTTCCTAATTTTAATAAATTTAAATTCTCAAAAACCAAAAAAAACTATTGCTTTTCCTTTTCTTTCTGTAAGTGCTTGTTTTTCCAAGGTGTTTGAGTTTGGCATCAGATGAAGTAGGAAAAGCGCTCTCACATGTTGTGTATAAGATTAATCTATCTCAAGTGGTTTTATCAATTTTTTTTCAATTCGAAATGCAAGGAGTGACTTGAAGTCGTCTCCCATAGATCTAAAGATATGCATGAAATACCGATTCCATAAACTACTGATTACCTTGTGTAGTCATACGGGGACGCGTCTTGGCATAAATTCTTGTCTGCCTCCGAAAGCGTGAGGAGAGGACGAAGAAATCTAAAGGTATCTTTTCCAATCTCATTTGACAATTATAAGTAGTAAAGATCACCACTTGAACAATTTTCTGGATTAAAATATTGATGTCATTTCCCAAATATTAGTGTGAATTAACGGAGCGCAAGATGATTATTTAATGTTTATTTTAGTCTCAAAAATGTTGCCGGTTCTCACCATGTCAGCTGCCTTTTTTGACTGATACGCCTGGATCCCCCTTACCCCACAACTAGTGGACTGTACCCGCTCCTGTAATGGTCTTCTCTTACTTAAGTGTCCTTTAAATATCAAAAATAACAACAATAAACCGTTAGTTAGGGTCATAACCGTACACTTTCTGAATGTGTCCATTTCATTTTATGAGTTCAATTAATTTCACCATTATCCCTATTCATTAGAACTTACCGCATGTTCTATGTACGGCATTTTGTGGTCATTTTGTAGCCTATTGTTTTCAGACTTGGTTCTAAAGAATTTATAAAGGAACGACTTTCTTTCAGGATTGCAGAACTCACTCATAAACTTGAAGAGGTAACGAATATCATCTCAATCCTCATACCCTTCCTTCGATTTCAGATACTATACAAACTAATCATCTGCAATTAATACTCACTTTGGTATCAGCAGTTAACAATTTCTAAAGCCGCGAAGTGAACTAATGGAAATCAAGCGCGCTCCAGTATCTAATTACACGCACATTCATCAAAATTGAAACAATGAATTTCTGGTTGGAAGTTGGTTGTTCCATGTGCTAATCTTCATGGTCTCTGGTTCAATTTTCTATTGACTTGTTTGCATTATAAGAATGCACCAAAGGTTTGGCCGATGCAACAACAATTTGCAGGTATTTATTTGTTTCTTGAATCTCAATCTGTTTATAGACTTTTATAATTTGTTCACTTTGTTCCAAGAAACCAAGTTTTTCTACCGACATTTGTGAAAAACATCCATGGCAAACTGTGAATTTGAATTTTTCCATTATTCAACTACATTTTAATTTAAATTTCAAGTACAATATTTGTATTTTTCACACACATTTACTATCGGTTCAGCGTAAGGATAGTTATTTGATATCGATTAGAAATTTAGTTGCTTTCAATTTTTCGTAGGCTCATGTTGGAAATTCTTTTTTCTCAATTTTTTTAGTGGTAAGATACCTTGGTGAAACTATGGAGATACATCATTGAAGTGTTGATGAAACTAACAGACCAGCTGGGGTGGTTGAGAGTAGAATAGCACAAACGATGAGCGCTAAACGAAGCGTTATTCCGCCATTGATGTCCTAGTATAGAGAAACAGAGTGTGGAAGTGAAATAACATGAGCATAAGAATCATATTACAATAGTTGCACAGAACAGCTTCATTCAACGAACCTTTCTCCTATATTGTTCAATGAATTGTATTAGTATTTCAAGAAGAACAGTTGGCCATAGGTTCCAATCTTTATCAGAAGACCTTGACGGGATCAGCCAATAATAGTACGTCTTTTAGCTCCATTAGAATTGGTTGAGAATCATGTGGGATGTAAATTATTTCAATATTTTATTTTCTAATGAATTTAGGCTTCACTCAGATTCAAGGCGAGGGCGACTTGGAGATAACCTGGTTAGATTTTAGAAGTGCAAACTTCTATCTCTGCTACTATATGCATAAATTGGTGAAAACTTTCGATGCATACATGATAATATCTTTCCTCCCTTCTGCAAGAAGTATGATCCGGTTTTTGTTATTGTGGCTGGTTCTTTCATAATTATACTTCAGATAAAAAACACAAGGTTTAACTTTAACCTACACTTTATTTGAAAAAATTCGACGACGTTTCGCTGACACAGCAGCTTTATCAAGAATGACAAACAGAATTAAGGGTATTATAAACAAATCGTAGAACAAGTTGGATGAATAACAGGAAAAACCCACACCGAGCCATTGTACAGTTAGTATGAAAGGTAATCAAAAACTAATTGAACAAGTTAAGTAGGGGTGAATAATTCACATCTACCTGCTCATTCAAAAGCTTGTCCGAATGTTTGTATCTATTTATTTCTAATGCTTCTAGGAGATCTAATTTTTAACTTTTCTATTTTATATGTAATATGTTAAAGTTTTTATTGAATGAATGGTTTTCTTTTATTAAGTGGTTTGAATAATTTGAATCAGATATATTTTTATCGAAGCTACGTTTATGTTCAGATGTTCTTATGCCAAAACTCCTATAGGTCCTACCGATATAAATTTAATCACAAGAACCGCAATTGAGTTTATAGATTCCTGATTTACTTGATTTTTCAACACTAGATTTATTATTTTCAATATGTTCACCTAAGTTATTAGAAGTTTTGAAAGTTATATTAAGATTTTGTTTGACGAGAAAGGATTTGATATTTGTACTTGCAGAACCGTAGAATGTTAAACTGTTGAATATTTTATAGTCTTTATGAATAGGATATACTTCATTTATTGCTTTCTGATACAGTTTTTACGAATGATTAGATCTATCATATCCGGATTATATGAATTATTAATGGCTATCTGTTTGATGATGTTTAACTCTTTATTATAATCTTCTACTGATAAAGGTATATAAATGAAGTATATCCTATTAAATATTATAGTTTGAAATTAGATCTCCTAGAAGCATTAGAAATAAATAGATACAAATATTCGGACAAGCTTTTGAATGAGCAGGTAGATGTGAATTATTCACCCCTACTTAACTTGTTCAATTAGTTTTTGATTACCTTTCATACTAACTGTACAATGGCTCGGTGTGGGTTTTTCCTGTTATTCATCCAACTTGTTCTACGATTTGTTTATAATACTCTTCATTCTGTTTGTCATTATTGATAAAGCTGCTGTGTCAGCGAAAAGTCGTCGAATTTTTCAAATAAAGTGTAGATTAAAGTTAAACCTTGTGTTTTTATCTCATTTATATCATGGATCTACATCAAGTAACGGCCAGCACAATTCAAATAATTATACTTCGTTCATAGTAATTTTCTCATAGCTATTACTAGTAAATATGAAAACCAAGGACCAAATATCCCTATACTTTGCCTTATTTGTATTTCCAAATTGAAAGATTGAGCGTGTTCTTTGATTCATCGATTCATTCATATGGAATTATACAGGGTGTTACATAATAGTATGTCACAACTTGAGGGGGTAAATCTACGTGCAATTTTGGGAAAAAAAGTTTATATAAACATAGATCCGCAGAAGCTTACTTCAAAACTCCTGCAGTTTCTGAGATACCCAAATTTTGAATGCAAGCAATTTTTTACAGCTTCCATCATTAAACGTCCTAAAGTTTAACTAGAATATACAAAATGTTTTCCTTTCCAGAGCCATGTCTTCTTTTACCCTGTCAAACGTTTTTGCAGTACGCCACTGATCAATTTTCGTCATCGTCATCGTTCAATTTGGAAACTTTTTTGACACTTGTAATTTTTCCGTATCTCCAACCGTTTTCGAGTGAAAAATAATTGAATTAAAATTATTTGAATTGTATGTTACTCGCTAAATAAAAAAAAAATAATAGAAATACTCGATAGGTATGCCCAAAATTTGCCTTTATTTTGATGGCTCGTCTTCTGAGACTCAAGTTATACTTATTCAATATCATAACTAAAACGAGAACAATTAAAAACTAAATGAATTGCTGGAAGTGTCCTCCACCTGCAAGAATACAGGCCTCTGTCCTTCTTCGCCTATTATCACGCTCTCTTTGAAATATTCCTGGGGTATTTCTTAGCAGGTCACAAAAGGTTATTATTCGATTTCTCAATTCTTCTACAGTGTTCACTGGAGTGGTATAAACTAAACTTTCGAGATATCCCCATGAGAAAAAGTCTGAACTATTTAAGTCTGGAGACCTAGGAGGCCATGGTTCTGGCCCTCCCCGACCTATCCATCGGTTGTTAAATGTATTATACAAGGATTCCCTAGCTTCTCCACTAAAATTTGCTGGTGCCCCGTCATGCATGAACCACATTATGTTTCTCACCAAAAGTGGCACATCCTCGAGCAATAAAGGTAACTCCTCCTTAAGAAATTGCCGATAAGCGGGACCGGTTAGTCTGTTAGGCATCAAAATGTGATAGCAGTTCTCGAAAAGTTAGCTTCATCTGTGATAATTATTTCACTTTCAAAATGAGCATTTTCTCTAATTTTATCCAAGAAACATCGGCAGAAATTCAATCTTGAAGGAAAATCATCACATATAACATGTGAAATATTCAACTGATTTCCAATATTTCTTGTACTCACATGAGGATTCAAATCAATATAATTCAAAACTGCTTCCTCAATATCTGGAGTTCTCATAGTTTGAGTTGCACCTTTTGAAAGTTTATTTGCAGTAAAAGTACCAGTTTCCCTCAACCTTCTTTGGATATTTGAAAATGTTCGCATGTCTGGTGTTACTCGATTTGGAAGGGCACCTGATATAATCGCCTAGCTTCTGTTGTGTTTTCGTCAGCCAGACCGTACATGTAATGGATATCAGCCAATTCGGCGTTAGTAAAATTAGCCATTTTCTCTCACAGCAATACCTTCAAAATTCTAAAAACTAATCGTTAATTTAATAAACAATTCGAGCAGGCACTGGTTCAACTTAAGCACTAGTAATTTTTTAATTATAAGTGCTTTCAATTTAGCGAATGCATACAATCGTTTAATAATTTTTGCACGAGAACGGTCGGAGATACGAAAAAATTACTTGTGTCAAAAAAGTTTTCTAAATTGAACGAAGGTGACGAAAATTGAATGTACGCTGTGAACATCTCATTTATGACTACCGTTTTTTGCGCCTACCCCTTCTAATAAGAACAACCTGCTACAGAGAAGTTGATCGTGGAAATCACTTGTTGGTATACTTCTTCGACGTGATTATATTGTGTTTGTCGATAAGCCGATAAGTTGAAGAAGTACATGTGCCTTATGAGAATAATGCGTTGATACCTATTTCGTTTGTTCGCTGCCTTTTAGAAATACGACTTCGATACGTCGATTGGCCCGCATGAGATGTAAGTCAACTCCGCCAACAAAAAAAAAAGAAAATCAACTTTTCCCAAAGGCACGTATTCTTATCATTTATAGAGGGCCTTCATTTGACTCTATTAAACTCTCTACACCTTACTCTTCTTTTATTCACTTTCCCTTCTGATTACGCAATTCGTCTGTACGAGTGAATTCTAACGAAAGGAAAGTTCAACAAAACGGAATTGCTGGAATTCATGTGAGACCGATTGGATTGGGAAAACAGGAGACCACCATAATATAATAACGTCAGATAAAAATCATTTGTCTTTTCTTTCTCCGAGAGGTGAACCCCACATATTACGTTATCGATTTTGTTCGCTAACGGAATCTACGCAACCCAGCCTCAACTATAGTTGTCATATTTTCTTTGGTTGATATTTCATAAATTCATCAGTTCTCTCATATACCTTTTAATTCGAAATACGTTTTTGTATAAGGGTTATTTAACTCTTTTTTTATTACTTTTTTAGAAATAACTCCACTGTATTGTAACATCATAACTGTTTAACCAATGTAAACGCATATAACTTTATACGCCCTGAATAACTTTTTGTGTGAATTTTAATTTGAGTTCAAATAGATTTCCAGATTATTACGACGAAATCTTTACTGTTCATTCATTATCTGATTGAATCGAGTATATTTTTCTTGATTGAGAATTTGCATTCCTTCTCTTTTTACCTTTCCGAAATTTAGTAATTTGTTTTCTGGCAGGTCATATCTGTTTATAGCTATGTAAAATCACTTGGCGCTCGAAGACAATTTCTCTAAACCCACCCCACTCTCCACTGACGGGCTTCCTAGTTATAAAACTGCGCAAATTCAGAGAAAGATTGACTACATCATTACAGTTCTTTTCTCATTCAAAACTACCTATTGTAAACCGTAATGAGACGCATACGGATTGGCATAAAATTATATCAGGACAGTAACTCCAATGTCTTCGTGATTGGAACTAACTCAACCCCTTTCCGCTGTCTGTTTTCTATAAGTGACAATTTGATTGTAGCTCTCTGAATGTTCAGCAAGTTTGACTCTTATTTCATGACATTAACCACGAATGATAAATAAATTCATAATATGCTCATCTGATATTTTTCTATTTTATTTAACAAATCAAAACTATACATAAACAAAATAAGAATTACCGCTTGACAAATCTCAAACTGAGTCCGAAACTCATAGAACCTCTCATAGAATATTGGGGAACATATAAACTAAATTTTCCAAAGGAACTATATATTTTGATGAAATCGGGAATGAAATATATTTGAGCCATTTTAGGCTGAAAAAAACTAAAACCAATCAATACAAATATCAAATTAATTAAATAGGTACTCGTATTTCAAAAATTCGTTTTATTAAATTGACAAGTGATTTTTGTGCAACCCGTATATGAAATAGCATGGAAGTGTACGTTGCCTTAAAAGAACACTTTTCTCATTAAACTAAAATTCAAGTTATAATTTTACTCGATTTTCTTGGGCAAAGAAGATGAACTATCGAAAATTCCGATCAAAAATTCATAGCTCAATGGTGGTTTAGTTTATATGGGATAAATCTTAACAAAAGATGCTTGTGAAAGGATGCTCTTCAATGAAAAAATTATTAAGTACACCATGCCATTTGAAATAGCAAAGTTGTAGTCGATGTCTGGTATAACCGGACATGGAACCGCTCTGAAAATGATTAGATCAGTATCCATTTACTTCAATCCCAAAATTTTCAATTGATCGATAAACCCGTTCCTAGATCCTTCTTATTGACCCTGTATAGTTATCATGTTTTTCAAAACAAAAAACAAAATGGAATCTTTAATATATCAACTACTATAATAGATGATGAAATTATTATTTTTATTTAGTTCTATATTTAAGCCAGAAAATCAGTCAAAATGTGTTAACTAATGAATTTTATTCACAAACAATTGAATACAACTATTCACATCCACAAATATTGTATTATTACGAGTAATTGTACAACTCTTCTTTTTTATGCTGAAGGAACATTTTTTCATTTAGGCGATATGTGAGCAATGTTATAGTTATTTCTAGTGAAAGACGTAAGAGAACTAGATAATAAACACCAATTCTTAATTTACAAGGATAAACATAACACTAAAACTCATCATTGTATTTAAATCAGACTAATAGCTCTCTTTATCTATCACTAATGGCACATTTTGATCTAATTTCGAATACTTGATTCAAAGCCAACGAATACCAAGAACCAATTGACGTAAAACGTACACTGAGCCCAACATACATTGGATAATTAGTATTTATCAATACTCTGTCAGATGTGCATTTGATTCACGATGTCTTACATGATCTAATTTTGTGCGGTTGTAGGCGAATCGGAAAAGCAAAGAGGAAACGTCAATGCACTAAAAATAAGTTCTATAAGGGGGGTTTACTGTTTCACGATACAACGCTCATAACTACTCATTTTTATTACGTAATAATCGGAATGTGGGTAATATTGTATAGTAAAACTGCCACTGGCTATTATTTTATGAACATAATTAATGATTATGTCTTTAGTTTTGCGTATGGAGTTGAAATAAAATAGTAAATACCTTCCGAATATTATTCGTTACTTGAAGTATTCTTCACTAGGATAAGTGCACAGTTGCTTGAACTGGGAATAATAATGCGAGTTAATTTCTGAATTCAAAACCGTATTTTTCTGAAGGCATTAATTACTTCTCCTGACGACTTGAGCGATCGACTACACACTTCGTTCCTAATTTTCGGAAAGATGAAGATATCGTTCGAATTTAGGTAGAAACTATACGCAGGATGGTAGAATAATTCGACATTTAAAATTCAATGGCGTTGCGTTCTGTGTGTGATCTTGCACTGTCCAAGTGATAGATGATTCGTCGTTCGGGGCTGGTATTTCAAAGCTGATGAGATATGGCGATGAAGTCTGTTTACCTTTGGGCATTACCTGTTCTTTGATATTGCCTACATGACTTGTTGACAATGTATACGATTATTGTGTTTACGGCATTATTACTGTTATTATTGATAAGAGCTAAGGATTCCCCATAAACCCTTTCATAATAAAATGAAATAATATGAAAATGGTTAATATTGAATTGAAATAACAAAGAAAAACAATAGTGCAGGATAATTCCAACAAAATTGAGAATTATTAACAACGATATAAGTTTTATTTTGGTTAAGTGAAGAAAGCTTTTACAAAAATAAAGAAGAATAATAAAAAGTGTTTAGATCCAAATTGAAACATATGAGGGTATAGTCAATGATTGTATGCAGCAACCAAAACACTATCAATCACTCCTACGGGCAAAATATTCAATTCTGAAAACACCCTGTTGCAGAAGAAATTGTTTCTGGTTTCAAGACAAATGGTTCTGTTCTCAACTCTAAGTGATGACTATGCAACCGATGATGAGTATCAACAAGAAACATTTCTTCTAATTGCCCAATTTCATTCCTCAACACTCGAAACGTAACAATTAAATCACCCCGTAGTCGGCGTTGCTCGGAATAAAAAGTTTAGCTGTATTAAGTCTCTCAGAGTAGGTCGGCCGTGTGCGCCCAAAAGCTAATCAACCAGCAGAGCGTTGCACATTTTCGAGAATGTTCCTGTGGAGCATAAGATCAGGTTACCGCTTTGTGCATTTTATATATATATATATATATATATATATATATATATATATATATATATATATATATATATATATATATATATATATATATGTATCGCATGAACGTATGTCTTATAAAATATAATCGAGTTTGCAAAGGTCTCCCCAGAAAATGCTTTGTCCAATAGGAACACCCTACTATTGTTTTCTTTACAATGTTATGCAAATGTTCTGAACAGCGTCGATCACTAGATAGTACGAGTGCCGAGGATTATTAGGTGCAGACCCACACAAGTAACAATCGCGACTCCCCTCACATATTCCAGGCACATCATCTTTAGGTTGCTGATGGCAGGTTAATGGATCTCAGAATATTTTTCTATAACCTGCGTAAAATGCAGTTCTACTTCAACTCGATAGTATAGGAATGAACACAATTGGTCGCAAGGCAGAACCGTGCGGTCCGCTGAAAGCTGGTCGTCTATCAGATAGAGATGGATCAACTTTGACACAAAAGAAACCATCTTTCAGGATTGGCGAAGAGGTGAACATAATTATCGAAAAGAGAAAGGCCTAACTTCGTCACACTTTTTGAGTAATTGGGGAGATAATTATGTTTAAGTTTCAGTAACTAAGTTATGACCAAGTCAGAAGAAAAATACACGTGTTCCAGAAACGGAGGAACCTTAAATTGCTTAATAGTTGCTAGATTCTTGTTTGAGAGTTCTGTCAGGAACAAATAAGAAAAACCGTCAGCTAGAATCCCCGCAGCTTCAGAGTAATCTTTTCAGTTTTGGGATAGAGATACGAGAGAGGATCGAATGTACTTGTGAAATTTCCTGAGGTTCCGTTTTCTGCCATCTAATCCTGTATCTTCTTCGTGCGTCTGCGATATTATTCTTTAGATTTCTTCTAAGAATTCGATGTGTATTCAGGATAGATTCATCATTACTGCATTTAAATTTGCGCCATAGTTTTAATTTCTGTTCAATCGAGGATATCAGTTCGTCGTGTATCATTGGTTTCAACACATTTTTGGGTAAAGATTTCCCACGGTGTACCTAGACTTGAAAATATCGACAATACATATGAAATTATCACGAGTCTCGGAAGAGTTCCCTGAATTCCTCAGATATTATACCCAATTGATATTCATAAGATCTTAGATTAAAATAGCCAAATTTACCAATGAGGGGGCTTTTTCGACTGAGATTGGAGATGGATGTTCCAGGGTGGCCTGGAATAACCACCTAATGACTGCATGATTCAAAATGATAACAGTGCTACAAATTTCAGGTTCGGTTAGAAGCTTTTTTTGGTTAGTCCAGAAAAGGTCGAGCGTGTTATTGACTCTTAAAAACAGTTGATGTAGACTAAAATCTAAATCTAAAATGAAATAAATGAAAGTGACCGTGTCCCCAGAAAAACTACTTGAAGTCCAATGTATGTCAAGAAAATTAAAGTCTCCAAAAACATCAAGTTTTCAAGCATTGACAGATTGAGCAACTTTTCGATTAGTACTAGGTAATCGGCAAGCTCAGAATCATCGGGGTTAAACACAGGCTAACACAAAGAGATCTGAAGCAGGGTTTCAAACCTATAAGTTCCATGGCAGTAACAGTTACATCATAAGAAAAGATTGAAAATGTTCAAAGATGTCCCGAGATAAGTAGATTAACAGTTTTCGGCCGATGTGATCATTCCTAAAGAGTAGTCAGCCATCGAAATTACAGAGAGAATTGAAGGATTATGTTAGGTTTTAGCTGCTGTGCGTTCCATAAAAATTCATTAAATTGAAGCGATTTAGGATTGAATAAGCAAAAGTAAAGGATTACTATAGAACCTCAACATAAAAACGTTTCTTTTTTTTTTCTTGTATAATTCGCAAACGCAATATGCCATCTTCGTGTCTTGATATAAGACTATGTCGATGTCTAAATCATTCTCAAGCCAAGAACTGACAGTTTATATGAAGTAGAAAAGCTGAAAAAGGATGAGTATTAACACCAAGGATATCCAGTTGGAATTTTAGAGTTGTTAGTAGGGCTATGATATCATATTCTGCTGTGGTCTGGTGACTCAAGGTGAACCAAACCACTGCAAAATGTCAGCCAGATAGTGGTCAGAGGCTTGCATGCCTTTATATTACGGGAACCATGTTCAGCACCCTAACCAATGCCCTTAATGCATCACTTGACCTGCCAGCCTTCAATATGTTTCTTTCAGTGTGAGCTAGAATATGTGCGTACAGACTGTAACTGTAACTCCAAAGGGGTAACTCTAATATACGCTCTGTTATAGGGGAGTTATAGAGGAGGATCGCATGTTTATGACATCTTACTACTTAGTACCAGGGTTGAACAGCAGGTATCCTTCCAAACAAAACAGTCATTCCTTCCAGGAAGAGATTGATTGAGGAAGCGCTGCTGATTGCACTTTGAGGCATAGATACAAAGATGACTCGAACCGAATCACTGTACATGTGCTAGGAATTACAAATTAACTCCTGAAATGATCATGAGCATAAAAGTAGGTAGACACTGTACTGTCTACCAGGTAGAGGTTTGTGGAATTCCTGAGTACACTCAGGAAACCATCGTTCTAGAATGCCATGGTAAAGTTATTTTTATACTCACTGATAGTCAAGCTGCACTTAAGTACTTGAATGAAACCAAATAACTTTTAAAATAATTTGAAATTGTATATGAAGCCATTAAAATTTTGCTTTATTTGACTGCCAAACCCTGGTACAACAGACTCTAACATCTATAGCCACCAGACTCAGAGAAGTAGACGTCAGAGAAATGTTTTATAGACTTTTGTGATTGCTATGTTTTCTACTAGAAATTATGGTTTTGATTATGAAGTCCTACAGGCATTGTTTATGGAGTGAGTGACGTAATGACATAGATATTCTATAGACCACCATGGTGGCCAGCGATTTAGTGAGTGTAATCAAATTGTTTTAGCAAATGATTTAGAGTATTCTAATCTTCAGAAATTGTACAAGAAACTATTATGCATGTAAATTTTTTTCAATTTTCAATTGTCATTGAAGTTGAATCCGATTAGTCCATTACCCAGAACCAATTTATACACAATGAAATCCATAAAACATTTATTGTTCCATGAACTGCATAGAAAATGAACCGCTTTAAATTTAACCAAATCTCAAAACCAGGAACAGAATTAGATCACGTGATTGGCGTGCTCATCCCATCATCTTGCAGCAAAAAGTATATATCTCGTAGGACATTCAAATTTTATCCTAAATGCTGATAATTAACTACTCCTTGGAGTTGGAAATTCATAAGCTTTGGTATTTTATAATTATCATTACACACAGAAGCTCGCACGTTTCGCTGATTATACTAGTAGTAGCAGCAGATGAATAAACACGAATATCTTTTTCATCAAATTTTAAATGAAACGTTTGACGTTTTAACGTTTGAGGTCAGATTTGTTTTATATGTAATTTCGTTAATTTTAGTTTTTTCATTTTTGAATGAAAAGATATTTGATGATTATGGAGGGTGGATCAGAATACAACATCAGATGTTAAATTTTCCAGGTTGAAAATTGTGCCTTAAATAAAATTCTTCATTATGTCTACACATACAGCGACAATTTCGCGGGTTATGATTGGTGAGATTTGAAAAATTATTCATATTTGAGCTTACACTGATTAATCAAATAATGCTCCTTACCATCATATTTAATTAATTGCAAAAATGTTTATTTAATATGTTCTCTGAAAGTAAAATGTTATTTTAGAGCGGGCAAAGACGATGGAGTTTTTTGAAACGAAGAGAAAACTGCTGAACGAATCAAAGTGGCTAGTATCTTCACTTCGATTTTGAAATCATATGATTAATATTGTAGAGGATGATATACCCTGATCAGTTTAGTGAGTTTATCTATACAACGCGAGTGTAGAGTGATTGTAATTCTTTTCATTTGGGTTCAATGAAAAATGTTCGGACATGTCAATTTTTATATTTCACTCAAAATTCGAGGTGAAGAGAAAAAAAACTTCCCTTATTTAATGAGATGTCTTCGACCTTTATTTTTCGTTTTCATATTTAGTCTGAAATGAGGTGATTCCGATATACATGCTGTTTCAATCGATTCAAACAGTATTCTTTCGGTGATATATTCTTTTGAAAAAGAGAGAATTTACAAAAATTCGAATAATTGTATTTACAATAAATGCTTATATCTATAATTTTGGTGTGTGTCAGAAAAACACAAGTGTAAGCTCAGGAAAATGTAACAGGGGAACCATACTATCTTGCTTATGATTCAATAAATGAGTGAAAAACCTTGAGGAAAAAACTCGTTTTCCTGTCGCTATTGCACTATCAATAGCTTGTCTGTTTATGTTGTGTTAGTGTCCTGAGTACATAAAGAGTACCAAAGATTTTTCTGCCTAGCAGCTTCAATTCTCATCTTGCACTCCATGATTTTCAGACGAAGACAAGGGTGAAAGAAAAAAGGTTTGGGATAGGAATCTGTAACAATGGAAAAAGAAAACCAGCAGAAAAATATTTCAACAATCATATCTGACTCTTATAAGTCTAAACACACTTGAATTTAAGAAATGATTTCACATAGCAAGCAAGTGTGAGTCTCCTGAAACATAATCATTTTCTTGTTCTTGCTTGCCAATTTTGAAGTATAATCCCAAAATCCCTTCAATATTCAAACTCAACAGAACAATTCCCTCTCTGTTTGACCGAGAGAGCTCCGATGGCTAGGTTCGGTCTTCTGAGTGATGCCGATTATGATCTATAGATGTTCTAGAATGATTAGGAACCCAAATTTTATACATATGCCATTTCACCAATTGTAGATACTTTATCACCGACCTCTGATTTATCTCGTGGTTCAAATGAAACCTAAATTATATTCATTGCAAATCTTCGAAATGAGCACTTTTAACAGCTTGACAAAGCGCCAATTTTATACGTATGTGTTCAAATCTAATTGCCTGGTTGGTAGATGTGGGTTTTCTCATAGACTGATGGTCTATGAGTCTTATATCATCTGAAGCATTTGAACGATTTGGTCTTGTAAGAACCTTCTTCCCAACATTAATTTAATTGAAATTATGATACAGAAGACCCCAAATATGCATTTATTTCTTGCAGTATTTTGAATAATTTTAGAACCATTTCTCTGATCTGCCTGATCCAAGATGATTATGTTATAACGCCCCTTAAGAACTTCAATAAAACCTGGTTTGCCCTCGATTTCAGATAGTTTCATAGAAAGGAGTCAAAATTCGTTAATCTGAGGGGTAATTCAAAATGTGCTCCTATGCATCTTCTAGAAAAATTATCATCCGGGCATCAGTGCACATTTAAGGTAACGGAGGCGCCCGTCTTGTTGAAACCTGATTCTCTTTTCGGGTAAGTCTTATTCGAAAACAAAGTGTCTAGAGAATTAAATCTTCTTTCAGAAAAATTAAGTATCTTTGTTCCAGTGGAATTTTTATCAAAGAATGTTGGACCTACAACATGGTCACAAATTATGCCTGAATATGCCTAAACTTCAACTGATGCTTAGACGTAAGGACGACGATAATCAAATCAGGAAAAGTTCCTTTGGATTCAATGTATGTAAAAAACTTTATTCAAGATCAAAGCTCGCAACAATGAGTTATTTTGCTTATTTTCAACGAAAGGATTTGTTTTCTGATGAAAATATTATCGACAAAATTGTAAATCACACAAGAATGAACAAAATTTGTCCATTTGTTCATAACATTAATCATTTCTGAAAAAAATTAATTCTAAAATTTACCTTAGTATTACCCAAATAGTTGATTGATTCTACCGTTACTACGTGATAGTTAATCATGATGATAATAAGAAATTGAACTATGTATTGTCCTATCACAAGAGATTTATTGAATTCAGTACTTGTTGTTAGCTGAAGATATTGATGAACTGCAATCCTGATTCTCGATAAATCTCTTGTGATAGTATAATGCATAGTTCAATTTTCTTATTATCATTAGTTCATGAATTTCATCCATGCCCCACAATGATCGAACAAGCGCTGAAATATAAACTTAGGTTGTATACTTTTTAAACTATCCTCGTATAATAATTCTCGTTTCAAAGTTGAAGATGAAGGAAGTTCTCCTTAGACAATAATTGCTGTAAATGTCTAATGACTATTTTTGAAGGATCCTGTATTATACTTACATAATTTCGACTGCACATTTTGAGGAATATACGAAACATAATCTGGCATTTAAATTTATACGGAATCATAACTCTGATCTGTCGGTATCTCTAAGACTTTCATCAATCTTTGCAATAGAACTTTACTATTACACAAAATGAACGCTGCATAATTGAGAGTTTCAGACTAATGCTAATAGATTAGCATCATCATGACACGATGGAGGACGACGCTTTCGACCTTGCGTGGTTTGAAATCTGTTTACAGAATAAAACACTGTTCTTATTCTGTCTATATCGCTCGTCAAACGATATTCACTTCCCTAGACTGTTTCAGTATCTAGGTGATAATGTAGATTGGATTCAGAATCATCATCCGGCAGCATCATTGTACTGGATGACTTCAACGTTCACAACACCAACTGGCTCTGCCACTCCAATAGAACAGATAAAGCGGGAAGACAGGCTGAAACTTTCGCAATCAGATATAATCTAACGCAGCTAGTCGAAGAACCGACAAGAATACCTGATCACCCAACCGACTTCCCGAACACCTTGGATCTCTCTTTGATTTTAGATCCAGATGGTTTTGGAGTGGATGTCTCAGTACCGATAGGCAACTCAGACCACAACCTTATATCTGCTACTGGAACCATTGTGCTGCCGCTAAACCATGAACCTAAACCACCTATACGCATTTGCCACTATAACCGTGCTAATTGGGAAGAGCTGCGTGAATTCTTTTCATGCTTCGTATTCAGTGATGTTTACAGAAATCATTCTTGCCGGAATGGATCTCTACATCCCTCAATCCATGATAAGAGCAAAAGCACAAAAGTCATGGTTCAACAAAGACAGCGAAAGAGCCTTAGCAGCCAAGAGAAGAGCTTACAAGTCATGGCAGATAAATTTAACAGAGGAACCAAGAACAACCTTCGTACGAATACGGAACGTATGCAACCTGACAACTGCAAGATCGAAAGCCAATTTCAACGAAGGGGTAACCAATAAACTTCTTGAACAGACAAGCGGGACTAGACAATTCAGGGCTTTGGCGAAGACTGTCAGTGCCAATTTCTGCAAATCTGCGTTTCCTCCTCTTGTTAGAGAAGACGGAAGTATAGCATCATTCCGAAAGAGAAATCAGATCTCTTTGCTTTCTTGTTCTCCAAGGATTCTGTGCTAGATTAATCTAACGCAATACCACCGAACATTCCCCCTACAAATTCTACCATGGCAGAAATCAAGCTCAGAGTCCGCACTGTGAGACGGGCTCTCGAGCAGCTGTACTGCAAGAAGGCAGTTGGTCTAGATGAAATACCGCCAATCGTCCTGACAAAATGTGCTCCCGAACTGGCACCCATTCTTAACCGTCTCAGATTTCTTATGAAAGTCACACTTTTCGAGCAGCTGTAAAATAGCGAGAATTCAACCAATTCCAAAGAACGGAAAAAAGTCCTTTCCTCAAAATTTCCACCCTGTTGCACTTCTTTATGTCCAAAGTGATGGAGAGATTACTCATCAAATATCTTGATTTGCAGGGAATTATTAACGACCGTCAGTATGGTTTTCGTAGGTAAAAATTGACAGGAGATCTGCTCGCCTACGTCAGTCATGTTTATACATCAACGATGGAAAAGCATGGGGAATCTAGAGCAATAGCCCTCGACATCTCTAAAGCCTTCGATAGGGTTTGGCATGCAGCCTCGTTGATTGAACTTGCTGCATATGGGCTTCCCGAAAAATTGCGGGGTTTGATAAGTCGCTTTCTTTCAAATAGATCAATACAAGTTGCCGTCGACGGTATAAATCTGATTGATTCTAGTTGCAAGCAGGAGTACCTCAGGGATCCATTCCTTCGCCAACCTTGTTTCTGTTGCAGATAAACGATCTTCTGTCACCTACAGAGAACAAGATCTTTGATTTTACAGACGATTGTAACCTAGTGAGCTTCAAGGCGAGCAAGACACCAGCAATTACGTTTTCTAGAAAGGTCTTCGCTGGAGAAACTCCTCCAATGATGCAAAGTCAACAAATGGCATCCAAAGATTTGATGCACCCTATCGGAATAACGGTCAACTCCGGGTTTTGCTGGCATAAACATGTATCAGCAATAGCTAAGTCGTCCTCAGCTAAACTTAGTTTTCTTTTCAGAGCTGAGCGATACTTCACGTCATCTCAGCTGTTGCTTCTATAAAAGGTGCATATTTGACCTGCTTTGAAATATTGTTCCCATGTATGGGGATCTGCCCCCAAACATTCGTTAAGGATGTTGGAAAAAACGGGCTGTGCGCCTCATCGACCACCCAGAGATCACACGTGATCTCCAACCGCTGGCTCTCAGAAGTCAAGCTGACCTTTCTCTGTTTTACAGATAATTCCACGGAACATGCTTCAAGGAGCTGAAATACCTTATACCGGGAAAACTCATATTTTGCCGCATCACTAGGCTGGCAAGGAGTTCTCATCAAATGGAGGTACATTCAACGACCCCTCTAACCTCTTTCTATAAGAATTCCTTCGTGTACAGGGCCGGTGAGCTGTGGAATTCGCTTCCGTCCAATATCCTACAAACTGGCCCTCTTCAAGAAACGAGTAAACAGACAGCTCAATTCTTCCCAGTCACCCACTCATGTGGTGTAATAGGTTCGCCTATTCCTGGGAAGCACGCAAAGAAAAATCATCGATGGTCTTGACACGTGGTGCATGCTGGTGAACAAAATAAACCAACTTTTTAGCATCTGCATTCCGAATTACACTCTTTTTAGTAGTTTCAAAAATATTATTATATTTAGGAGGTTTTCTGATGCAGATGGACATAGAGTGGGAAATGATTCCAATACATTATTAATTAACTTCCAACCCCTCTCTTCTGGGTCCAGTTGATTACAAAACCATACCCGAACCTGGAACCTGGTAATATACCCGATATTATAGTTTCACTTATACAATCTATCAAAAAAGTATCGTGAATTGGTCAATGAAACACAAAATATTAACTTTTATCCAAATTTATTATAATGTCTTCAAAAAAGGCTCCTCCCGAAATAATACAGTGGTTGTTCGATGATATTTGTTGAGTTTTTAGGAAGAAATTCATTTACAATGATAGCTTTGTGAGATGATGCATCATTGTGTAGCAGATCCATGAGTTTTCTCTCCACAAATCTCGCCTTTTTCGACATATTTTCTCCCTCAAACGCCGCATAACGCTCAGGTAATATTTCTTATTTACTGACTGTCCTTCTGGCAAGAATTCCGAGTGCACAACACCGCAATGATCGAAGAAAACAGTCAACATCACCTTGATTTTTGATAGACTTTGATCGGTTTCGGTTCATTTGGGAAGCGTAATTCCGAATCTTATTGTCTATATTGCATCATACGAACTTTCATTTACAATACAAAACTTGAGACAAATTCTCTGTTCGATATTTTTATCCGTCGTAAAACTCGTAAAACACACCTGTGAGATTGGACAAAATCGAGCATTGTGAACAAACTAAATAACAGATCGCGTTTCAACTCAGTAAATATAGAAAACTGTTGTGCCAACTTAGCAACAACAAAAATTTTGACAACCGTGTCCAGCAGGTTTTTTAAATAATTAATTCCCAATAATTTATTGACAGAATGTATCATAAGTCAAATGATGTACATAGGTATTGTGGTCACGCTTGTTATGAAAAATACAATTAGAGTAACTTTTAGAATCGCTTATTCTCTGAATTGGGTAATGCTGTGAAGAGAAGTGTATGCATAATTTTATTAGATAACTGCATGAACTAAAATCTTTGTTAGAGATATTTTTATCATATCAAGGGTACTACTAGTTTTTTGGCTGAATTGACGGGCTTTATTTTCCATAATCCAGTGAGGGTTTTCTTTACACCAAAGTATCTATTTAAAGCCTATTTTGTTCTGATCGATCGAATTCATTATGTATTCACAATAATCTACTTACCCATCAAAATTGGTAGGCAACTAATCATTAACACATTTTTTTTCCGATATGTCCGGACATATTCCAACAAAACTCTATGTTTGGCGATATGTTCCTCCCATGAAATATAAAATGACAGAAAAATTGAGATTTTGCAAGAAACCACCATATATATATATTGATAACAGCTGTTGATAATCAATTGTGGCGTGTAACGTTTGTTCTTGAAATTTTAATCTTTTGTAGTGGTGTTAGATGAGCTATATTGCACTTATAAAAGAATAGCCCAAAGGCTTAGAGCAGGGGTGATCAAAATTGAACTGCTGGCGATCTAACTCAATATTTTTAGACTACTCACGATCGACTTTGAGAGGCTGCAAGTATGTGTGATGCAGGGTTGTCGTACATACACGATACACCTTACCTACCTACCTAGGTAGGGTGTACTGTATCATATATAGATATAAGCTTTCCACACAATATACATTATTTTAGTCAAGGTTTGGGATAGGTTTAGTTAGGTTTGTCTCTAATATATCAATGAAAAAACTAAGATATTCAAAATTGCGAGTTTATTGGATGTTACAAAACAAAAGAGTTACCTATATATGGTGTTAAACTTAACTAAGGATCTTGAAGCGTGGGACTGCATGTCATCATCATACTTTTCATAAGATGGTACATAACCACTGAGTGCTAATCGCATGCATGATGACATATGATCGTCACTTAGTCAATTGCGATATTTTGACTTAATTATCTTCATTCCAGAAAACGCAGACTCGCACAAGTAAGTTGACCCAAACATTGCTGTCAGTTGAAGGGCGATTTGCCTTAGATTCGGATATTTATCTTCAGATATAAAACACCAGAAATTTGTATCAGATGCTGTAGCTTTGAGATGTATATCTGATATAATCTGCACCAACTCATTTTCAACAGAACATGAGTTCATATCAAACTGACTTGCTATTTCAGTAGCTAACTCCTCAATGTTTTCACATGAAAAAGGATAAATCATAAATGATGCTATATTTGCCAATTTTCTGCAATCATAAAAACACATTTCGAATCGTCCCAAATTATTTGATAATTCAGCCTCATACATATCATAATTCCACTGAGAAATCCTTGCTTCCAAAGTCGGAAAATGTTTCAGATCCTATTTTTCAGTTGATCTATCATGAGTTGCAATTTACTTTTGAACGCGTTCACTGCGCTAATCATCTCGATTTTAGTTTTTCCTTTACCTTGAAGCTCCAAGTTAATGGTGTCAGTCAAAAATGCCAAATCAGTCAGCCATTTTTCGATTTTCAACATCTGAGTGTCATCACCTAGTTCGTCTAGAAAAGCTGTTATTTCGGGCAATAATTCTTGAAACCTTTCCAGGAATTTTCCGCGACTCAACCATTTGACGTCCGTGTGAAGAACTAATCCAGTGTGTTTAGCTGACTCCCTATCTTCCAACTGCAACTTAAAGAGCCGCCGTTGCAAGCTACGTGCACGGATAGAATTCAAAATTTTTGTTCCAATGCCCATAATTTCCTCCATGTTTAAAACTTTTGAACACAAAACTTATTGATGTATAATGCAATGAAATGAAAAAACTGAAAGGAAAATTAGCTCGACACAATGCCACAAAGTCGTTTTTGTTTCCAGTTATTGCTGGTGCTCCATCGGTTGTAATGCACACTAATTTATATATTGGTAGCTTGTAGTTTTTCCCAAAATTGAAGAAAACGTCATATATGTCTTCGCCACGGGTCTTCCCTTTCAAAAGAATGATTGTCAAAAATTCTTCCTTAGCTAACATGTCATTGAATATCATCCGAATAAAAATACACAGTTGGACTGTGTCTGTCATATCGGTGGATTCGTCGGACTGTAATGAAAAGTATGTATATTTTAAGATATCATGTTTTAGTTTATCTGCCATGTCTTGACTCATGACTTCAATACACCCTGTGACAGTCGGACGAGATAACTGAAGTTCTCTAATAGCAGACATGATTTCTGTTTTATTTTTAAAATCTCCAAATAAAGTCTCACCCGCTTCCATAAACGCTTCCTTCACAACCGATTCATCTTCGAATGGTTTCTCTAGTTTCACCAATATATGAGATATTTCAAATGACCCGATCGTAGCAACTTTAGATTATTCAGCTGGTCTTGTGATTATGGTTTGTTCTTCCTTCAATCAAGATATCAAAGCAGGTGCTTTTCGTTCTCTTAGTTCACTCTGTGCCAGAAAATCTTTTTCATAGTTTTTATGAACTGTTTTATTATGCCTCTCTAAGATACTACGCTTAGGTATTGCAACACGACAAATAAGACAAATGCACTTATCCTTCACCATACAAGAAAAAATTTTCCTCCTAATCGTCATTAAAATGATACGTTTTAGATTTCTTCACTGCTATCATTTTGTACTATTTAATAATAAATTTTGTATTGACGTAGTATTGCCTTCAAGTTACAATTCAGAATGACTCCAATTCCTGCAGGAGCAACATTTATATCGTCTTGGACGAAAGTCTCGAATGGTCCCGTCAAACGCGCCGCCCGAAATTTCTAGAAAAACGGCAAGAATAAAAACCGCGGCTTTTCCTTTGACAAGTACCGCGTGATCGATAAAGCCGCCTTTTGCCGCTAGCAGAGTGTTATTTTATTACGTAATGAATTTTTGTAGTTTGGTTACCTACTTATTAAAAAATTTTTTCCTCTCTAGATCTACTCTAAAAGCACTCCACCAGTCTATAGCGATCGTCCGTTTGAGCACCCCTGGCTTAGACTGTCCCATTCAAGTTCAAGCAGAATAATCCGCAGGTATAGGGAGATTGGCAGTCATGAAAAGAGACATGGACAAGGACGACCTTATGCGATCCATGATCGTTATTCAAGAATTTTCTCGTTTAGACAACGGATCGCTACTGTACTTTTAAATTCAGCTTGAACACAACAGTGGAGGGGAGAATACCCCTGAAACGATACGACAACGTCTCAGGGAATTTGGTTTGAGACACTTTGTCGCAGTTCGGGGCCCAGCTCTAACCGTAGCATATTGAAGAGCCTGATTGAATGAAGCCAAGAACTTGTTCATTAGTTAGAAGATAACTGGGAAGGAGTTTTGTACATATTGCGATCGGCGAACTCTAGTGTACAAACATCGAAATGAGAGATATGCCCAGTGTAACTTTTTATTTACTTATGTTTTTAGTGGGTGTTTAATAATTATGTGGGGAGGAATTTATTTGGATGCGTGCTATAACCTGGTCATCATAAACAATGCTAATAGATTTGTTACGGACATTTTAGACGAACATGTTGTACTATTTACGGCAAACATGGATGAAAACTATTTGTTTATTCATGATAACGCCAGACTTCACTAAGCTCATATCGTTAGGAACTACTTTCAAGATAACGAAAACGCTTTAACAGAATGTCCAGCACGAGGTGCAGATCTTGATCCCATCGAACATATCTGGGACGATTTCAATGAAAGATTAAGAAGTCAGCAAAACCAGTCAGCTACAGTGAATGAGGTTCAGAACATACTGATCGAGATTTGGAAAGAAATGGCTCAGAATGCTATAACGTAATTGATTTAGAGTATATCATGCAGTAGTTCTCGCCAGGATTGGATATATTCTTTATTAACAAGTTTTTATAGACTTTGACTTTCTCCAAACAATTTACAGTTTTCTTCATTAATTTTATTTCAATTTCTGTGAGTGCATTTTTCATTTAAATTATGTTCTAGCATTCCTAGAGCTGGTGGATTACTTGAGAAATAATTCTTCAACATATCTATACTTGTTCTGAATAAATTTGAATTTTCTTTCTTGTGCTTTAATTTCTTGGCGCAGTTTATTTTTGAATTCTTGAATTTAAGTTTACAATTGGGAGTAGATGGCTCAGTATTGCTGGAATATTTGTCAAAATACATTGAAAAATGTTAGTTCTGTGTGTCAATGAGCAGCAAAAGAACAATATCATGTTTGGTAATAACTACCAATTTTCAATGAAATAAAACTATGGTATTTAGATTTTCACTATATTAACAAAACTATGACCGCTTTCACCACACTATGGCTTCATCAGATGGATTCAAACTAATGAACAGAGTTATTCCTTATATATTAGTCTTATTTCCTACTTAATATTAAAATAGGTACAAGTATAAGGGTGTGTTGGAAAACCCATCGGAGTTGCTTACTTTATGAATTATAAAGATTGAGTAAAGAAGAAGGATTTAGATCTAATTGACTATTAAGTAACCTAACTGAATTCTTTTCTTTGTTAATCTCTAAAATTTCCCAAAGATTGAGTTTTTATCTATTATTTTCATTGTGTGAAATTTTGATATTATCATTAAAGTTATGGTTTTCTTCGAGTAATCGATTAGAATAATGTAAATCTGATTTATGATAATTAAAACTACGTTTGTGCTCGGATAATCTAACTTTGAAATTTCTGAAAATTCTACCAATATAAATTTATTACAATCCCTGCAAGACAGTTTATAAACACCGGATTTATTACCTTTATCAATTTTAGATTTTCAGTTTTTGATATGTCGGCCTAAAGAATTATAAGTTCGGAATGCTATATTAAAATTAAAATGCGAGAGGCATGATTTTAACTTTAGACTAGAATTATCAATATAAGTTAAGCTGTTGTATTTTGTGTTAGAACTGTTTGTACTTGGAAATACTTCCTGGATTGCTTTTTGAAATTCTTTGCGTGAAATCATGTTCTCAAACATACTTGCACTGTAACCGTTATTGAGTGCTATTTGTTTAATTATATTTTGCTCTTTCATGAAATTATTTTGTGACATTGGGATATTGATGAGTCCATGTATCATACTATTGTAAGCAGCCAATTTATAAGGATTATGATGTGTAGATGAGCTGTGAATAGTAATATCTATTTGCGATGGCTTATGAAATATAGAAAATCATGTTTGCCGTTAATTTTAGTAATAATTCAATCCAGAAAGTTAATGGAGTTTTCTGTTTCTATCTCTAACGTGAATTCAATAATATCGTGAATTTTGTTAATGAATGTTTTCAATTACTCTAATTGTCTGTTTGTGCCAGTGACACAACAAATGAAATCGTCGACATATCTAAACCAATAAATAAAGTGTTTGAATAACGGATGTTCTTGGATAGTTTTTCAATATTAGGTTTAGATATGTCGACGATATCATTTGTTGTTTCACTGGGTTATCCAACATACCCCTTGTACTTGTACAAGGAATAACTCTGTTCATTAGTTTGTATTTATCTGATGAAGCTACAGTGTAGTGAAACCGGTCATAGTTTTGTTAATATAGTGAAAATCTAAATACCATAGTTTCATTTCTTTGAAAATATGTATATCGATTTTCATCAAGTAACAACCACCTCAATCAAATAACAACCAATTTTGTGTCCACAAAATATAACTTTGATAAAATTCAAAGTATTATCGAAATAATGTCAAATCGTTTAAATCGAAAAATATTTCTATTATATTGTCGAAAGAGCAAAATTTTAATTCAATTTTGAATTCAATATTTGATATTTACAAATATTCGTTTCGTATTATGATCATAATATGTACAGTTGTTACAACATAATATTTCGTAATATTAAATTCGAAGTGATGAAAACTGAATGTTCTTCTGAAAATATTTTAGGAACACTTTTATTTATAACACTTTTCAGAGCGCTTTGTGAAACGATAGGTCGACCGATATTTGATGGAAATGAACACAAAATACTTGAATTTTCACTAATGAATAATTCGCTTATGAATTTATTTTACTTTGAATCGATCTCTCAAACACGAATGATAGTATTATACATAAATATTATTCAAAAGTTATATATAAATATTGAGTAAAAACATGAAAGCAGGACAGATAATATTCGAGTCATTTTGTAGAAAATTGAATTGCAGTAAGGATACTTGCAAAACGGAAATGAAAAAATCTAGTTTGCAGCATGATATTCTTTGTGTTCGTTTAACTTGTAAATTAGTAAATTGTAAAGGGAAAATATAGACAATTCCATGAAACAAATAGTTTATTTTTGATCTGCTGGGTTATTTACTTAATATATGCGTACAATGCATAACTTCGCAAAAACATTTATACAAGCTTGTAATTTCAAATAAGGGAAATAATACGAAGAAGTTTGCTAGACTAAGAGGAATTAGATGCCAATATATTTGAAGAAGTGAAGAATCTGAAGAAGATGCATACACAACATATATAAAAAAATATGAGGAAATTATCGGTCAGTATAGCAGAAGAACGCCAAATCCAATAATAAACAAGAAAGAAATTATTGAAACTTGAGTAAATACAGAATTATTTGAAGATAACACAGATCAACATTTGATTTTAGCGGGAACACCGTACGCAATAAATGGTACTAGGGGTTTTTGGGGTCGCTAATAACGAAGAGCGGGTTGGTTTAGCCCTATTACGTCGAGTTCAAGGTCATTTCATGGTCAGGCATAGAAAAAATCGTCAAAAAAATCTCGAAAAATTTATGATTATGTTTTTTATGTCTCCGAGACCAAATCCGTTGTTTGTTTGAACCCTCGACCTATTTCAGCGGTCATTTCAAGGTTACTTCAAGAACCCATGGACGAAATCTAAGCTTTATAAGCTCTAGGTCAATGCCATTTGAGGGACAAGTGTTGAAGAAAATCGTAATAAATTTGGCAAATGTATACATAACTTTGTACCACCATTTCTCTGCTAGGTGAATCGAGACATTTTTATGTCTAGAACTGAAAAATGAAGATATTTATTCACAGCTGAGTAAACTCTTTTTACTCTACGCTCCAAGGTAGCTGTTATTTAATTTCATGCTTTATATGTGAGCTCAAATGTATCTGGTGTATGCAAGGTTTTGCCATTCAAGACAACATTGGGGAGACGGTCAAGAAATAAAGTTGTTGATACAAAATAAAATAAAAACATTATCCGCTAAGACAGTTTTTTTTAACTCGAACAATTTCTCCTTGACCGTATAAAGCTTAGAATTTCAGCCCATGGTCAGAAGGTATTAGTATGATTGGTATTCAATCGCAATCTAGAGTAGGTATATCCACTCCCAGACTTAATCTCCTCATTCCAAAGATCGGTGCATTTTCCAGCTCCTTGCTAAGGTTTGACAGGAAGGATGCCCTCCTGACTTCCAGGTCCAATGCTTGCACACCGGTCAAGACTTCTAACGCCTGAGCACAGTTCTGCTGGCTCCTGTGATTCCTAATAATATCAATCGTTGCAAATGGTCTAAAGCACTCTTGGATGTTTAAAGTGTGCCTCTAGTCTTCCATACAGGTGCACCATACGTTAACTAGGTCTCATAATCGCTGTGTAAAGCCATAAGACCCTTTTTGGGCCTAGTCCCCAAAGTATTTCATCTCCTTTGTCTGGATAACTTCCTCTCCAAATAGAGTCAGATCTCTTAGTTCCTCCACATTTTATCTTCGGATAAAATTATCTGCATTCGATTTACTCCGGTTACGGACATGCCAGCTTGACTGTTCTTCTGTGATTTTGGATTTCGTCCATGGGTTCTTGAAGTAACCTTGGAATGACCTCTGAAATAGGTCGAGGGTTCAAACAAACAACAGATTTGGTCTCGGATACTTAAAAAACAAAACTATGAATTTTTCCAGAATTATTTGACAGTTTTTCTATGCTTGACCTTGAAATGACATTGAGCTTGACGTGATGGACCTAAACCAACTCGCTCATCGTCATCAGCAACCCCAAGAATCCCTAGTACCATATATTGCGTGCGGTATTACCGTTTGGATCAAATGTTGACCTGTGAAATATACCGTAAATACCAGAAAAATTTAATTAATAACTAGATCCACCCCAGAAATTCTGATATCGAAATTTTCTTTACCATGAGATCAACGAAAAATAAAGTATCTTGGTCAAATATACCATAGAGCAATAGAACTATTATTAGTAATTCACAGTGGCGATATTGATATCTATGTTGAAGACGATATCGATCTAGTATGGCTCTTCAATGCGATATCTGTCAACCACTGAAGTGATACCTTAAGAATGGTTGAAATCTCAACTTATGATACTCCCTGAGACACAGTGGACACAAACATATTATGAATACTTTTTAATCATGAGCCACATCTTGAAGGTTTTTCTTTGTATTATACATGGTAAGATGAGGGCTAAATGTGAATTGGAACTTGATCAAACACAATTTGGCTTAAAAAAAACCCTCGAAAATAAGGTCATATTTTCTTGAATATACTTCTACAAAAATGTCAAGACTAAGGTAAAATGTGTGTGTTTCTTGATTTTTTGAGCCCCTGTGTAAGGAACTCGCAAAGCAAAGGTTTGGGATGAACAAAAATGCTCTACGTATTGTAGAAAATTTGTATTAGTGACAGAATTGTACAGTTAACCGAAAATTGCTTGATTTGATATGTAATTAGGCAGGGATATATTATTCCTCTACTGGTGTTCAACAATTATTCAATTAGAATCTTCAAACAATCGCTATGGTATAAGGTAGACGGAATTAATATTATCAGCAAACTCATAAACAGTATCCGTTATGACAACGATACCACCATCCTATGCTATCACTTCCCTAAGACATATTGAACTGTGCGAACGCAGTGTCACAAAAAGAAGGTTTAAATATAATCATCATTCGAGATAAAGCTCTCGGCATCCAGACATATTTAGATGTATCTTCACATACAGTGACGTAAACTAATACGCGTTCCACACTTCACCTGAGATACTATATTACCGAACAACTTGATCCTGATAAAGAAATCATATCAAAATATGTAGGACTCCAAACTTGGAAGATACGTACAAGGGATGCTTAATCCTCAAGCAAGACCCAATCAACGGTTTAAGTTAAACTCCTTCTGCACAGAGGAAGCTAAGCTTACGTGTTGGTACAAAGCGTTTATTAAACTAGGTTTAAATATTAATAAGAACTGGAGAAAACGAGCATAAAGCATCTTCAATAGGCCCTTTTCGAATTTTTTAATAAACAATTTGTGCATAGTAGCACAAATTGAACGATATTTTCGAGGCTAGAATACCAAATTTGAAAATAGAGCATTGATATATATATATATATATATATATATATATATATATATATATATATATATATATATATATATATATATATATATATATATATATATATATATATATATATATATATATATATATATATATATATATATATATATATATATATATATATATATATATATATATATATATATATATATATATATATGAAGTGATACCAGTTCCGGTTATACCGGAAGTGGGTCATCACTTTGTTATTTCAAATGGCAATCTACCTTTTTCATTATACATCTAGAACCGACATTTGAGCAAGGCATAAAATACACGTTGTTGGCACTTATCTGTAAAAACTTTTGACAGATTTAATCATTTTTGTTATAAACTCGAATTTTGAGGAACATTTAAAAAAGTTGTAGCTCGTAGATCTTTCGCACTAGAGACCCAATTTTTGCCTGGGTGGATAGAAGAAGGATCAAGGAATTTTTTCAACAATCCAAACATGACAAATGGTCATTGCGTTGTTTTGTATGATTTTTTAATTTGGCCTTTTTGAAACAGCAATAGCTCAATTTTTTCAAATGGCACGTGCCAATTTTTATATCGCCATCAGATGAAGCGTCAAATTTCAGAAGTAATTGTATAAGCATGTACTATACCCATCTCTTATAGTTCCGAAATAATTTGCGAATATATTGAATTTTGATGATTTTGCAAGAACTAACAGAGAATGCTTTGAAATATTTGAATCAAGTAGCTGACCTGGCTACGCTGACCTGACAGGTGCCTAAAATCAATGTACTTGTCACTTCGTTCATTCGAATTTGAATATTATTTCAACAAGAATTGTCGTTATTTCAGAATTGAAAATATCCTAAAAATTCAACACATTTGGAATAAAACCACTGGTTATTCAAACGAAAATATATTTAATCTTTATTTAGTTCATTTTAGAATGTCAAAAGTAGTAGGTAGAAATTGCAGGCAATTCAATAACTAATTTCCAAATTTACCATCTATGAGTAAAATAAAATTTCGAAGGATTAGAAGCAATTTTCTACAATTCGGATGAATACAAAAATTGTAGGAACTTAGCGAAAACCAATCATCGAAGATAATTACATTAATACGAATGAATGATAGCAAACATCATAGAAGAAAACTAATTTACGATCTGAATAAATGTTCAATATGGGCCCCATTTTGCTCGATTCACTTGACAACTTGTATACTAACATGCCCTCCTTGTTTCCTCAGAATCAATATCACGAAAAGCATTATGAATGCGTTCTAGTAACTCTTCTTCACTTCTCACAGGAATAAGATACACTTCACTCTTGATTTTGCCCCATAAATGAAAAATCAAGGGGCGGAAAACGCGGAGGCCATGAATTTGGTCCTTGACTACCCCACCAACTATCCTCTAACATTTCTGTTAGCTGCCGATCTACAGCTCCTGTTTTATGTGCTGGTGCACCATCCATTTGATAATAGCAATCCCTCAGAATGTCAAGGGGAAATCCATCTAAAAAATTTGCTAATGTTCCTCTCACAATTTCCAGGTATCTTTGTCCATTAAGATTTTCCTCATAAATGTGATAAGCCAACAAATCATTCATTAAAATTGCAAAAACGTTCACGCTGAATTTATTTTGGAAATCAATAACCTCAATGAAATGTGGATTTTCTGTGGCCCAAAAATGTCGATTTCTCCTGTTGGTTATAACACTTTCATTGAACTTGGCTTCATCAGACCATATAATTTTTTGCAGAATTGTCTCATCATCTTGAAGCCGAATTAATAAATTTTCACAGAAATTTAGCCGCTTGGGAAGGTCAGTTGGTTTCAATTTTTGTAGTCTGATAAAAGAATACCTGTGCATGTTATGTTTCTTAAGGATCCTTTGAATGGAAGTATAACTCAATCCAATATCCATTGATGCTGACTTGATGAACGCATGTGGATTGGCACGAAAATACGCTAGCATATTAATTTGATTGTCGTCGTCCTCGAGAATTGGTTTTCTTATAGTTTCTATGAATTTTGTTCCTCCAAATTGCAGAAAATTGCTTCTAATCCTTCGAAATTTTGTTTTACTCATAGGAGCCAAATTTGGAAATTGGTTATTAAATTGCCTGCAAGTTCTATCCACCACTATTTGACATTCGCCATGAATTAAAAAGAGATTAAACATATCCTCGTTTGAATAATCAGCCATTTTATTATCAATCTGGTGTTTTTCAGAAATTTTCACTTCAAATTACCAACAATTCTTGTTGAAATATCAAATTCGAATGAACGAAGTGACAAGTACATTAATTTTAGGCACCTGTCAGGTGAGCGTAGCCAGTTCAGCTCTTTGATTCAAATATTTCAAAGCATTCTCTGTTAGTTCTTGCAAAACCATCAAAATTCAATATATACCCAAATTATTTCGGAACTATAAGTGATGGGTTTAGTACATGCTTAGACAATTCCATCTGAAATTTGACGCTTCATATGATGGCGATATAAAAATTGGCACGTGCGATTGGAGAAAATTGAGTTATTGTTGTTTGAAAAAGGCCAAATTGAAAAAATCAAACGAAACAGCGCAATAAACATGGTGACTTAGAATATTGTAGGTAAAAGTGTTCTTCGAAAGCTGGTCATATCCGTCCCTTCTGGGAATGGATTTATTGCCATTTTCTACCTAAGCAAGTTTTGGGATTTGTAATTCATTCTACCAACCATGATATAGACCATTACATATTTTGTATATAATCATTTCAAACATAAACAAGTCTTAGAGATTATTAGAATAAACAGTTTCAAAACATCAATTGTCTAATAATTTCTTGGTCCTTCGAGAATCATTTTTCAAATTCATCAAACATTCAAAACACACCAAAACCCAACTGCTTAAAATTCCTTGATCCTTCGAAATTGTGTCTGTAGTGCAAAAGATCTACGAGCTA
The DNA here is from genome assembly GCA_013387265.2 of Cryptolaemus montrouzieri. Lineage (NCBI taxonomy): Eukaryota > Metazoa > Arthropoda > Insecta > Coleoptera > Coccinellidae > Cryptolaemus > Cryptolaemus montrouzieri. The sequence goes on from JABFTP020000103.1 coordinate 39,445,554, forward strand.
CAACTTTTTAAATGATCCTCAAAAATTGAGTTTATAACAAAATAATCAAATCTGTCAAAAGTTCTGACAGATAAGTGTCAAGAACTTGGGTATTTTATGCTCAAATATCGGTTCTAGATGTATAATAAGAAAGGTAGATTGCCTGAAATAACAAATATACCGGTATAACCGGAAATGGTATCACTTCGAAAATATTTCATTTCAATTGGAAATCGCTAGTTATGGCCGCGTATAAAATTTTAGCTTGATATTGTAATTGGAACTCAAAAGTTTTAACGGACGGTCTTGATGGATATCCTTTATATATATTCGATTCAATATAACAGACTATTTTGTCTCTGCGAAATGTTTATTCGAACTGGAAGTAAAAGTTAATTTATTTATTCAAATGAAAACTCTGATGTAATATTTCTGAATAAACTTCATTTATTCATTATTTTTATTATTATTATTATTATAGGGTCAACAGATGAATTATAGTAAGCTGAAACATAATGCTATCATATTCAGTAAATCCCAGTAAACCCTACATCACTGTATTTTCAGCGGATTTGATATGAAAAGTTCTCTGAAACAATTTGTGGCGAATAGCAAGCGATTTTACTATCTCATTCATAGCAACTTTATGACTAACGATGAACGTCAAAATATTTAAAAATAACCAGCATGAAACCATAAACTAGCTCATTCTACTGAAAAACAATGTAGACGTACTCTTTAACTTCGGGAAATTTAGGCGATGTTTTCGGCGAAAAGCCAGGACTTGAAGTAATCTGAGTCACATTTTTAGGACCGTCTGGTTTTTCAGCTATGTCACTCAATCTGTGTAAATCCGGAGTTGTGTTAGATCTTTCCTTGAATTTTTTGATTTCTAATTTCGGACTTGCCGGTGGTGTACTACTATTTTCTCTTTTCGATCCTGAGATGGGAACTCTCGGTACAATCGCAACTGTTCCATGACCACAAGGTTTAATACTCTGTCTCGGTTCGGGAATTTTCACCGCACCCGCGTAGGACATTTGATGTCTCTGATCCGTGTTTTTCACATTCATATTAGTACACGAAAAATCGTTCGTTTCGCAGTTTTCGTTCGACCTGGCCACATCACTAACTGCACAATTTTCACGTAATTCCACGGATGCCGATGACGACAAAGCATTTGGCAGCGATTGGGTATTCCCTTCGAGCGCACTCTCGGATTTCGCGGTATTTTTACACGAACCTTCACCAGCTTTTATTGCTTGCCATTCCTGACTTTGACCCTTTAGAGGGTCCTTGCCCCTTTTGTCTTCTTTACTTCTTTCGGTTTCTTTTTTAGCTCGTTTAAAAAAACCGAACATTTTTGAAACCAGAAATACAATAAGATCAATTAACGCACTTGCGACATCTTGGAATGGTCTAGCAAGCTGGTGATGGTTCACTTCAGATGTTTGTCGAAACAGTGTGAAAGTAGAACTGAAATCTCGCGATTTTACGCCACTTGACTGTTTTAAAATTAGATTCACATATCTGTGTTAATAAATAACATGTTTTTCGTAACTAGGAACCCTCTGACTTGAAATTGCAATCACATCGTTAAAAGATAACTGCGAAATTGCTGAATTTCGAATGAACCCACATAAAAGTTGAAAGGCTCTACTTGAAGTGTAGGCTTTAAGCTGGTGGGGAGTGCTGGAAATAGAGTAACTCGAATCCCCGAGAAGAAAAAATCTACTAATGGCATCGAGATGTCATCTCGAAATAGACTTCGCTGGAATAAATTAACCTTGCGCTCTTGTCTCGAATAAAGGAGACATTGTCTTAACTGTCGTTCCTTACAATAATAATTGCCTTTGTGCCTTCTATTGACTGAAACAACAAACAAGCAATTATCTCTCTTATGGAATATTAGTTTTTTTTCATGCTGTTATAGTATGAAAAATTATAACAATTTATTTGTACATTATAACGGAATTCTTTACAATTTTCTACTATTATTATATTATATTAAAATTTGAGAAAAATAAAAATAAAATTCGTAACTTTTAAATTAAATTTTGATGAGTAACATGAGTACCAAAATAAATTCGTTACTTCATTGAGTGAAAATCAAAGACATTTTTGTTTCTCTTTATAAGAATAGTATAATGTATAGCGTGTATTTCAACAAAATTATGATTGAAATTCAAGGGGACTGAATAATTCAACGCCATACTTTTTGTTAACCCGAACTCAAAAATCAATTTAGGAAGTGGAACTGCTTTGAAAGGAACTTTTGATGCACTACTCGAAAAATTTTTTCAAAATGTTCAACTCAATTGATTCGGAGATATATATATATATATATATATATATATATATATATATATATATATATATATATATATATATATATATATATATATATATATATATATATATATATATCGTGATAATTAAATGAGAAAAATGGATAACGTTTTGCCGTTTTTTGAAACTATGAAAAGAAAGAAACTCTGTCCTTGCGGAATGTAGACTTGAATATTTAAAAATACTTATAATTCTTACAAAAATTGCTCAATTTTCATCAATTCTTTGTGTATTCTTCTCGTTATTCTTCTTCATGAAAAACCGAAAGTAGTTCACCAATTTCTATCACATTTCTTTCAATTCGTGCCAAAATTGCTCAATCTTGACTAAAATAATCATCAAGTCAAAATTGCTTAGGAGCTGTTATCTGCGCAGTGGCGTAGCTAAGGGAGGGCCCGCCCACCCATTTAGGGGTGACACCCGAGCCCGACTATGACCATCAAATATAGTTCTTTCTGCCTAGAAAAAATCGTAAATCTGTGGCAGAGAGCATAAGCGCCACTTATAAAATTATCTAGGTAACTATAATATCGTACCACGATCATAATAATTGATATTTAAAAAAACCAATGTGTAGAGTGTCAATCGATCAGGGATTCCCCCAAAATTTAATACCCCGTTCGCGCATAACCAACGCTAGTCAGGGGATTTCCTCGATATAGCGCTCGTCACTTGTATTGTCGATTGGGCCATTTCTTTTGTTTCCGACCACATTCATTTCAATATTCGCTTACGTGAACATGTGAACGTCTAGTGCAAAGTGTTTGTTAATTATTAGATATTATAAACAACTTTTCTTGTATAAAAGCCGATTTAATATAATCGATTCTTGAAGAAAATAAACAAGGTAAGTGAAGTATTTTTGTTATAATAGGTAATACTTATATTTTTATTCATTTAGTATCTAATAGCAGTATCTTAGATTAATTTGGAAAACCCTTCAATTATTTTATTCTCTTTTAATTACTGTGTGTTTTAAAATATATTATTGAGCCGTCCTTAATGATAAATAGGTACTTACAGAAGGTATTTTAGACGGATTGCGTTTTACGATATTACTTTAGGTAATAATGTTTAATTGTAAATAATATGCTTATTTATTATTTACTTACTAATTATTTTCCGCTCTAATAGCAATGTGATTTCTTTTTAAAAACGGCATACATTAAGTTTAGATTTTTGATTGAAAGTAATCATAATCATATCATACAACTTCGCGTACGTAGATTTTGCTACGAGATGAATAGCTCGAGCACTCGTAGCACGGATATCACAATCAACGGTGGAGTATTCAACTAGTATTTTTCGAATAATACTTAAAAACATATTTACACCCAGATGCAGGATTGTTAATATAAATTAACAATCCTGCGTCAGGAAAAATATATTTCACAAAGCTAGTTACGTAACGTGTAGGTGTTTATTTACTGTTATAATTAGTTTATAAAATCAACGTATCACTTACTAACTAAAAATATTTTTTAGAATACCCAGAACGAAATATGCCTCAGGGAATTCATACTTCAAAAAGACAAAGCGGGTTTCAACAGAGAAAAGCCCAAAAGGCTAAAGTGGATGAAATTCAGAGCATGTCCGGTTCTCTTTTCAAATATGTCACAAAAGCAGATAGCGGCCAAAGTTCAAGAAAAGTACCCGAGTCTCCTGCTGACGGAAGTAGTGATTCACATCTTAGAGACTCACATTCAGATAGCAACATCGACAATACAGCATCAATAAAAACGATCCAGGACCTTGACGGAATCAAAATAAATAATGAAAATAACGCCGTTAATGCTACTTTCGAAGATAGCAATAGCTTCGAAATCTCAGACCACAATAGATGATGCAACCTTGCAATTAATGAATACGGAAAAACAGAAGTGTAGAAATCTTTTATCTAGATCATTACATTAACATTGTTCTTGGCTAAACAAAACCTAGCATTTCGTGGACATGATGAAACCCAAGGGTCATCTAATAAAGGTAATTTCTTAGAACTGGTTCAACTGCTGTCAAAGTATGATGCAGTACTCAAAGAACATATACTATATGTGGAGCAGGAAAAATCACCTAAAATAACATATTTATCGCCAGAAATACAAAATGAGCTCATAAATGTTTTAGCTAATCATGTAAAATGTCAGCTTGTCAACGAAATTCATTCGGCCAAATGTTTCGGAATCATGTTTGATAGCACACCTGACGTTTCACATGTCGATCAAATGTCTGAAGTAATTCGTTATGTAAAAATTAATAATAGAAAAGTAGAAGCCAAAGAAATATTCTTAGGATTCTTTCATTTACATGGAAAAAATCAGCTGATTTAAGCGCTGAAATACTAAAGAAGCTTGAAAACGATGGCTTAGTTATTATGATGTGTCGTTCTCAAGGTTATGATAATGCTGCAGTTATGAGTGATATACCCGGTGGAGTGCAAGTTATTATAAAAGAAAAAAACAATAAAGCAATTTTTATTGGTTGTATAGATCATTCCATTAATTTATGCGGCCAACATTCGTTCGCACAAAATGTGACTTGTGTCACGGAGCAGTGGAAACAATATTTAACTTTTTTTCAACTTCCACAAGCCGTTGGGAAGTGCTCCTCAATCACAGCAAAGCATCTGTTAAAAGACTTTCGACAACGCGCTGGAGTGCTCATTATAGTGCAGTAAACGTAAAGGCTGAAAATTTAGATGGGATAATATCTGCAATTGAGGAACTATGTGACCAAGACGTAAATTTAGAAACTAGAGGTGCTGCACAAAATCTTATGCCTGCTGTATGCAATTTCTCATTTCTTTGTTTCCTTCTCTTTTGGAATGATGTGCTAAGGGAAGTGAACAATGCTCAGATTGCATTACAAAGTAAAGGTTTATGTGTTGATGGAATAATCATAAAACTAGAAGCACTACGTCTATTCATTGGAGAGAAATGGTTGCATTAAGCAGAAGAGGCAATAGATTTTGCTGTAAAAAAATCGGAAAAATACAACATATCGATGGAACGACGAATTCGTCGCAAGAAACGCATGAGTTAGAATCGTCCACCGATGCTGGACTTACACTTAGAGCGGAACTTCAAAAGGACATGTTAGAATGCATTAACAGATTCAATATTGAACTCGAAACAAGAGTAAAGACGTAGCTTCATTGTTTGAGGTTGTGCAGTCAAAGACCTTGCTTTCGGCAAATACTGAACAGTTAAAATTTGCTAATTTACTAACCTTTACAATGAAGTATCAGAAACAGAACTCCTTTTAGAAATACCAAGATTGAGAAGACATTTAAAAGCGGCTAATATTACTGTCTCTAATTGGGTGACACTGGACTTTTTGAAATTTATTGTGGAATGGGATTTTAGAGAATCTTTTCCGAATCTAACGGTCGCACTAAAGTTATTTATTACAATATGTGCATCAGTTGCTTCATGTGAGAGAAGTTTCAGCAAATTAAAATTAATTAAAAATTATTTGCGTTCTACAATGACTGAAACCAGATTAAACAATCTTGATATTTTAACGAAAGAACATGAAGCAACACAAAATATAAATTTTGAAAACGTGATTTCGGAGTTCGCTAGTGTCAAAGCTAGAAGGAAGAAATTTAAATTTTTAACAAACTAGATTTGTTTTACATAATATACAAATATTTGTAATAGGTACTCGTACTTCAATAAAACGTAAATGATTATAACTTTTTTTATTTTAACAGTTTCGATTGAGTTTTAGGGTGACACTTATAAAATCCCCCACCTATGCTAGCTACGCCACTGGATCCGCGACAACCCAAATTTTCTCCAGAGGAGACGGGGGTTCAATTATTCCAATGGGAGCTGCCGCATGAGCCAAAACCACAAAGAGAGTCTAACGTTTAGTGAAAGTTTTAGCCCACTGTTTTCATTTATACGAGAAATGTCTTTTAAGTTTTACATATGGAGCTTGAATGAGAAAATTGAGAGCTTCTAAATACTTGTTCCTCGAAATATTCTCCACAAAGGATGACATGAGCATTCGTTCAAACTAATTCTGGAGCAGTTATTTCAATCGTTTGCTAATCAAAATGGCATTTTAAAGGAATCATCAGCTTCATCTGAAGTTCGGTTACGCTGACGATTGGGCTCTCGCCACGAGGTGTACATCACTCGAACTGTCTGTAGAAATTCTTACAATGGATCTCGAGATTGTTGGAAAATATTTTAAAAGGTGGAGACTCCAACCTAATGCCTCCAAGACAGAGGTGACGTGTTTTCACTTGAATAACAAACTTGCTGGAAAAGAACTCACCATCCGCTTCGAAGGAGCAATACTCACCCACAACAAAACACCAAAGTACCTTGGCATTACACTTGATAGGACTTTGTCTTTCAAGGCGCATCTGTCAAACCAAACACTACGGAGAAGCTTTGAACAAGAAACAATTTTCTCCAAAAACTATGTGGAACCATCTGGGGAGCATCGGCATCTACCCTACGCTCCTCTGCTCTGGGTCTTGTTTCCGTCACTGCCGAGTATTGTGCCTCAGCCTGACAAAATAGTCCACATGTGAGGAAGGTGGATATTTAGCTGAATAATTCTATGAGAATGATTGTAGGCGCAATCAAATCCACTCCCATGAAATGGCTTCCAATACTAAGCCATATTCCACCTCCTCATTTGCGTGAAACACATGCTCTCGTACACGAGTACAACAATATAATGAATATTACAGGCTTACCTATCCACCAAGATATTGCAGAAGCCAACAACAACCGACTTCGGTCAAGAAAGCCACCAACAAGATCAGCGAGGGAGGTTGTATACTACTAATAAGTAGTGTTTGGACCCAGGAATGGACTGCGCATCAAATTAATAACATGCCGTGCATTACTGAAACGCCACCAGGTTTTGATAGTTCCCGTAAAACTTGGTCCAAACTCAATAGAATCAGAACTGGGCATGGCAGGTGCGCATATTTTCTGCACAAATGGGGCAAACTACTAAAGTGTGATTGCGGGGAAATTCAGACGATTGTGCATATAGTCCAGGAATGCCCAACAAGATCTTATAGTGGTAATCCTTTAGACTTTCTGTTGGCAATTGACAGATCGATAGAATATATCAACGGACTTAATGTTTGTTTGTAACCTCCGAAGTATGTTATATATACCCTTGCATGTTTATGTTTATGTGTGCATTTTCTTTATTCTTTTAATTTGGTCCTATGAGTGTCTTTTGCCATACGATGAATAATAAATAAATAATAATCTGAAGACTGAAACCTTTGACCATGCAGTCTGTTCTTGATTTTGGGAAAAGTAAAAAAATTGTTGGGACTTAAGTCTTGATGAACGATGATCGTCATTCGGGGTTTGTTACTCTAAATTTACTAAATATTCAGGTAAACAACTGGTTGTGTACTAATCGGCAGTAACTTGTCTTCAATCTTGTAAATGAATTGTTGCTACATGACCTATTTTTGAAAGGGAATTTGCGACCATCTTTTTGGGACACTTCGAATGAATTTTGTCTTATTATATGGAAATCTTTCCACTGACAATAATGTAAACACTTTTAGACTTTCCAATGTTGAAAAGGTTAGAGTTTTCTGACACCAATCCACCATTGCAGCTGTTCTTTCATCAACAGATGCGTAACCAACGGGTTACTACATTCTTCACACGCAACTCTTCATGCAAAATTGTTTGTATTGAACACAATGAAGAGAACAAAATAAATATTCATGAATAAATAAATTGCTTCTGAATGAAACATGCTTGTAAAGAAAGTTTTTGAAGAGTTCTCTCACTTCCAGGATTTTTGCATTCAATAGTTTTGAAAGACTAAGCTAACAGATTCCTAAGTGTAACTATAGCTGTGGCAAAAATATATATGAGCAGAGCCTATTTTAAACCTAAAGAAAATGAGTGATAGCTTATTAGTATCAGAATGAGCTCATTAGTATCAGAATGAGATCTAGAAAAATCTATTCAAATGAAATAATAGTATTTTTACCATTACCAGAGAATAAAAGATGAAAATAGGTATTCATTTTTCTGAGATAATTCAGTAACTCTATATAATTTAAAAATTATCAAGAAAGATTGTCGAAAACGACAAAATTTCAGACAAAAAGTCACAACTCACTTAACTTCAATGTTTAATTTATTATCTTAATTTTATTTTGAATAAAAAGCGTCCGCTGCTAACACGTGCGTATAGTCTGAAATTTTTTACTTCCTGGAGTTCTTTTTGCATACAAACTCAAATAGATATGGTCGTAAAAAGTATATGAATATTGCTAATCCTGTTTCTTGACGTCCTTAAAACAAAACCGATGACATTTTCTTTTCTGTAATTTTAATATTCCATAATCAACAAGATAAACGATATTTAAATAGTTTTTCGAAATTTATATGTAAAAACAGTTTCAAAGAGTGGAAAATTCCTTTTCCAATTATTCGAACATATTTTTGAGATATTTAATGGAGAGTTGTTAACAATCACCTAACTTTTTGAAGACTTGAAACAATTGTCAGTAAGACGTTATTCTTCCTAGCATTCTGATAGCACTATAAATTTTACAGATTCTCAAAGTTCTATGTGATGTACTCATAGCCGAGATTATGTGCTCATATCATGTAGTTCGCAAGTAATCCTATGCTGAACGTTGAATTAAGATATAAGATAAATAAATGAGTAAGGGTTTCAGTAGCAATTACTTTATGGGAAATTTTGTTCCCCATAACAATCACTTCAATAACTCCAAAATTAATAATAGTATCTGAATAATTTGGCACAAACTGAATGATTATTTTCATCTTAATTCGTAAACAACTTTTGCAACTGTTTAGGTGCAGGCAGATTAGCGAAAATAAAATGAATTTATCAATATCAATCGAAAAACCAAGTAACTTTTTCATTTCATAGTTAAAATATATCAATATTACATACTTCTCAGAAGATCTTGATATTTCCAAATATAGAATCTAGTATGTCGACTTACTCTACTTGAACAGAATGACTCTGATGTAGGTAGATACCCGCGAGTGAGATATTCAATAACTAAAACACAAAAACTTAGAGGTCAACTTACTGGCAATGAATATACAAATCCTCCAAGAAAGAATAACGTCCACCCCCTCTGAATTGAATAACCAACACCAATCAGAATGCAAAGTAAAATCACATAATTTCTTATTTCGCGTACTTAAATCATATCAGTGTGGTGGTTCTGCAGTATGTCTTTTGACTACGATACGGCAGAGATGATATCAATCTCTTTTTCAGTGCTGCAATAATGATTTCGCGGAGCGAGCGTCTTCTCAGAATGGCACTTGTAACGGCGACAGGTCGAACTTCATCTAGTCTGTCACTTGTTTCGCCAATGGATGATTCGGATGCGGACCCAAATTATATTCCATCAAACGGAAGACGAAAGAAAACTTGTTGATTTATTAGCAGTTCCTCCTGAAACAAATACCGAAAGCCGCAAAAAAAACCGTTTGTATTAAAATGATGGTGATATCTGGTGGAAACTAACAGAATTTGAACACAGCTCATTTCTGAAAATAATGAAATATGAAACACTACATCAGCTAAAAGAAAGTTTGGAAGGCCGTGATTCACTAGAAAAGACTGATGGCGACATGATTAATTTAATAAGAATTAACAGTACTGACCAAACTGAACCTAATATTTCAGAGAAGATAATAGAAATCCAAGTTGTAGAAGACCAGTTACCAGTAGAATATGAACCTGAATCTGTACGAGAAATAGAAATCACCACATAGGTACAACCTAACACTGTGAAAGAGATATAGTTACCTCGACTAAACAAACGAAAAATCGAACTAAAACAAAGATTTTACTTCCACCATGTCCAGACAGTTATAGAAAAAACTGCTCCCGAAATATCTTAGAAGAACAAAGAAGAATTATTTTCAGTTTCTTCAACTCACTTAACTTTGGAGAGAAAGGACTCTATTGGAAAATACCTCAAGAAAATGCCTGTCAAGATCAATAAAAGAGACGCCGTTAGCCACAAGGGGTGCTCTGTAGTTTATACTTATCCTTTAAAACCAATCACAGCAGAACAGAATGATATTGTGCTGAAAGACACCGAGGAGCAGGAAGACACAAAGCATGATGAAGTTATAGACCAAGTGGGAATGGACAGAAATAGAGAGAATACAGAAGAAATTACCAATTCAAATGAATAAATCGCAGAAAAATCTATCGATTTGAATGAAACAATGAATGTACAAGGGAAAGTCTTAAAAACAAATAAAACACAAACCGTATCCAAAACAATGTTTTTGCACACAATTGGACATTCATCTGATGCTATGGTAACAAAGTTTCTGAAAAATCCGGAGTTTCAGTGTGTTACAGATGAAAGAGGACTCAAACGTGGTGAAAAGATAAAAGAAATTTCAGAAGAAAATTATAAAAACATCAAAGCTCATATTGAGAGTTATCATCCAGTAGTAACATTATAACATGAAACATGCTCCTAACACGGTATCTTACAAGCGACATCTCGGTGCATGCAAGATGTGGAAAGATTTGAATGAGAAAACTCCTGGTGAGAAAGTTTCATATGAAACCTACAGAATGGTTGTTCATCGGGAGAATATTGGATTCACTAAACCATCACAAGATGAATGTCCATCATGTTCATTGCACAAGAATCGTGAATGAGGGAGATGATGCGAACTGTGAAATTTGTCGAAACTATGAAATACACAAGAAAAGGTATACTGAAACAAAAAAAGCATATGAAGCAGATTATTCCGAAGAGTGGCAAGAAGATAAAGAAATTTTCGCAATTGATATGCAGAAGATATTAATAATTCCGAAAATGGTGACTAAGAATCATTTTTTTATAAGTCGTCTAATATGTTTCAATGAAACATTTGCGAGCTTGAGGAATTCTGGGCAGAACTTCCTGCGATGTTGTATGCGTATATTATAATTTCATGAAGTCTCTTGGGGAAAATGTAAAAAATATTGTATTTTGGGCAGACAATTGTGCCGCGCAAAATGAAAACTGGACACTCTTCACCGCATGTTGTATCCCAGTTAATGAAAAATGAGGACCAGAGACTATTACTTCCAAGTTTTTTGAAGTTGGCCATTCATTTACGAAGGCTGACTCGGTACATGGGCCGATCGGAAAAAAGTGAAATAAGTCAAAGCATATATCAAATTTCGATTATTTAGTCAATTTAATCAGTGGAAGCAGTAAGTACAATAAACCACTCATTTTCCATTTGGAAAACTTTCTTCGTTTCGAAAACAGTTGCCAAACCCGTAAAAAAGGAGCAGTAAGAGATGGTAACACTGCTGTACCTCTTCTCCGTGACCTGAAGGTGTGTCGATTCAGAAAACATTCGAGATCACTGCACTTCTAAACCGAAATATATAGTACGGAGTTTCAGAAGTCAAACTTTTCAAAACCAAAATTCAAACTTCAGTTGCCAGTTAACAAATTATCATGACGGGGTCTGAACAAGGAAAAAAAAGAAAAGATTTTGAATGAACTAACTACCCATATGCCCACTAAGAAACAGTTGTTCTGGAAATCTCTCCTGCCAGTATCTGACATGGACGACTTGGCCCACTGTGGGGAAGAAACTCAAATTGAAGAGGGCGATATATAGTTTTTATAATCTTTTCACCTATCTCTGTATTTATTTGAAAGTTCATTTGATGTTCAATATTTGTTACTTTTGTGTTCTGTTTGATAACTGAAAAATTAATTCTTTGTTACGTATTTCTGCAATAAAATATTCAAATGTAAATTGACTTAATAGAATTTTCTCTTGAATCTTTCGACTTACTTGTTTTATGTTTTGTAAAAGCTTCGTGCAGATGTGATAATCCGAAATCTAGTAACTGAAAATGAACCTTCATTTTGAATTTGGCGCGAAGAATTTTGAATTTAGTTCGCTCAGTGAATTTCTAGAATTGAGAATTAGAAAGTGTTCAAGTTCGAAGCTTCTAGATAGAACACTTTTTGAGTATCTCTCTTATTTGCATCATAAAAATAACTCTGCTAAAAAGTTGGAAATTTAGAGTTACTTGGTTTTTGCTTAGTAGGGCAGAGATGTTTTGAGTTATCAGCCCATTATCAAGAGTAATAAAATACTGAAGAACAAAATGAGGGATTTTACGTAAATATAACGACATATACAACAGAAAATAAACCAAAGTTTGTTTGCTCATTATAAATTGAGAGGTTTTTCATACGAGCGGACGTGATTCCATCTTCACGAAAATGTCCAACTTCTTCCCTTTATTACCAGGATGTATAAGTTTAATTCTCTCAAATTCTATGAAATGATTTTTATTCATAAAACCGTCAGAAAAACAAGAAGAATTTTTTATTTTAATAATGGATATTTTATGTTCTTCAATTTTATTCACGATACATCTTCTGGTTTTGCATACATAGAAAGTCTTGCATTCACTGCAGCGTATTTTATACCGGGTGTAACTGAAACTAGGGCCAACCCTGTAACTTTTGTTCCATTTCGAATATTTTGATGAAATTAGGGAATCGGATAGAAGACAACATTTTGAATTTGTTAGCATTAATATGTTCAAACTTCCTTTCCGGTTATGCCGGAAACGATACCAACTTTGATTTCCAAATGGGACACCATGAATTTTTTCACTCATTTTAATTGTTCATCACATCCTACGACCTTTTGACATATTTTTGAAAGAAAAACGGAACAATCTTTTTTTTGCAATTTCCATCTTTCATTCTAGAAGGCCATAAACAGTGACAATTGGCTTAGCTCAACGTCTCCTATCACGAAAATACAAGATTGTATCTAAAAATTTAATTGCTCATTTTTTACGGGGTGTCAAAGTTTATAACAATAGAGAGAACAGCGAAAACGAAATAATCATAATCAATGTTTAAAAATACCACCATTCTCACGAACACAACATCGCACACGATGGACGGTTTCCTTCACAACATTATTCCACTGTTGGGCTGTAATGCCTGCAATAGCCTGTCTCAAACGGTTCTCCAATTCTTGTTGGGTGTTTGATAAACCTCATTCTTCAAATGGCCCCACAGGAAGAGATCTAGTGGACTCAAATCTAGCGATCTAGCTGGCCATCTTATGGGATCCATTTTTCGGGGAAAATTTCTTCAAAATATTGCGAGACTTCCCTTGTGTTGTGAGGTGGTGCACCATCTTGTGGAAAATATATTTCATTCACAACAGCTAAAGGCAACTCGTCCAATGCATCTTGTATTTGTGTCCTCAAAAATTCCAAATATCTCTCCCCTGTCAATGAACCTTCGAAAATTATATAGACATTGAACACAAAACGTTCTTGGAAGTTTCCATCTTGATATCTGTGCTCAATTTGTTGCTACCAGTACCTGGTATTTTGCCTATTAAACATCCCATTGTTCGTGAAACGTGATTCGTTACTGAATAAAATCTTTGTGGGATATTATGGATCTATTTTCCTCTCCACAGTACTGGAGTCGCCTAACACTGTCGTTACAGGTGGCATACAGGTGTAGGTGTAAATGAGTGGTACTTATGTTTTTCAAAATTCTCCATGCGTTTTGGTGGCTAATTTCCCCTGTTGATGTGGATTAATATCAACAAATGTCAATACGTTTATTTTGGTATTTTCATCGATAACGAAATCCTCCCTTCAGCAGCTTACACCTCACGAAATTTTCGTTCAACTTTAGAGAAGTAAGTTCTATTCGGATTAAGTCATTGCGGATAGCGCTCTTTGTATAATTATTCAGCTTGAACGCTATTTAGCCTGCACTCTCCATAAATAAGAAGGATATCGACTATTTCACTTTGAGTGTATTGATTCATACACAAAACTGAATTCACCAATTCGCAATTTCGATAATTAACAACAATGGAATTTTGACATGCCACACTGATATTTTTATGATCACAGAATATATGTATGAACAAAAATTTTGCATCGCCAACCTAGTTATTGTTATTAGCGAATGAGGAAACTCTGTAAAATTGCCTTGATATTTTCCACTAGAACTCCGAAACCGTTAAGAATAGAGTGACGTGAGTGGTACAAAAAAAAAGATACAAAAAACACTTCTTCTGTAATACCGGGTGGTCCGATATGGTTGTCTCAAAAGAAAACCTACTTTTGTGGAAAAACTGAAATTTGAAACTTTGACATCCTGTAAAAAATGAGCAATTAAATTTTCAGATACAATCTTGTATTTTCGTGATAGGAGATCTTGAGCTAAGCCAATTGTCACTGTTAATGGCCTTATAGAACCAAAGATGAAAATTGCAAAAAAATTGTATTTTGTTTTTCTCTCAAAAATATGTCAAAAGGTTGTAGGATGAGATGAACAATTAAAATAAGCAAAAAATACAAGGTGTCCTATTTGAAAATCGAACATATTAATGTTATCATATTCAGAATATGTCTTCTATCAGATTCCCAAATTTCATCAAATTATTATAAATAGATAAAAAGTTACAGGGTGGCCCTAGTTTCAGTTATACCCGGTATACTCCGCACTTATCCAATAATTTCGTTTTATCTTTATTATTACCTAAGAATGGACCAAATTCTATTTCATTAGTACTGGTGGTGTATATATTATTTCTGTGCAATCTCTTACATATTGTTGCTCATATTAGCGATATAATTAATTGGAAATTTCCTATTCGATTTCTCAGTATGCAGAAAAAATGCTCTGTAGTAAAAGTTTACGATGTTTTTGTTTTATTTATTCATTTATTTATTTATTTATTATATACAATATAAGGAATGTCCACAGCCGAAGCCAAAATGACATTCACTAGATGAATATTAGTTACATAGAATATAGTATTCTAAAAAGAGTATTACATAAGACATTAATAGTGAGTTGTATTCACAGAAAGAATGAAAAAGTAATACAAAATGAATATTACAAAATCGAACGATTGAATGAATTTTATATCAGTCAGTAAAGAGCAAGCGTAATGTTCTCTTCAAAGAGGCCAATGTGACCCCAAACAAATTGATACTCCTATGCGTGTTGCAGACACGTAGCATCCTATCGATAAGGGAGTTCTGTGCACTATTAGTTTTTCTAAAAGTTATAGAGAAGAGGTCGTGGTGCCTCAATGATTTCATAGGAACATTAAAAGTAACCATGTGCAAGATCTCAGGTACCTGAAATACGCAGTTCAATATTTTAAACAAAACCAAAATATCAGATATAGTTCTACGATTTTCCAGTGACAATAAATTGAAATATTTACGGGCAGGAGCGTAGTCGTGGTTCAGGATAACAAAGTTAGTTTTGAAGCATATGAACCGTATGAATCTATTCTGAATGCGTTCAAGTCGATTGGAATAACAATCATAACGAGGGTTCCAAATACATGAGGCAAAATTTAATTTACTGTAGATGTAAGCATAATATAAAGTGATAAGTGATTTTACATATTTAAATTCCTTACTTTTCCTGAAAATATAACCCATCATTCGACTTGAACTATTTGCTATGCGAACTATGTGCATCGAAGAGCAACTTCGAATCGGAAGTGACACCCAGATCAAAAGCCGTGGACACACGTCGCAGCAATGAATTTCCAATTGAGTACTGAAAAGGATAGGGAATGGTTTCTAGTAAAAGTTATCGTGAAACATTTATTTAAATTCAAAAATAATTGGTTTTCTCTACAGTACTCAACCAAGTTATTCAAATCTAGTTGAAGATCAAGACAGTCCCTTAAGCATGTGATAGATCTAAAAACTTTCAGATCGTCTGCATAGAGCAAGAATCTGGAATGTCGGAAACATTTATCTATGTCATTTATATAAATTAAGAAAATAAGAGGACCGAGATGAGTTCCCTGCGGTACCCCAGAAGTACTAATGAAAGATTCAGATTTAAAACCATTTAAACTAACGAAATGTGACTTATTCAGTAGATACGATTGGATCCACTCAAGCAACCAACCACTTACACCTGCTTCGGCTAGTCTAAAAATGAGAATATCGAAACTTATTTTGTCGAAGGCTTTAGAAAAATCTGTGTAAGTAGCATCAGTCTGAATTTGAGAATCCATTGCACTCTGCAGGTACTCACTATAAACGATCAAATTAGTTTCCAGAGTCCTACCCTTAAAAAATCCGTGCTGTTGTGGGATAATGAAATTTTTCACTTGAGAGAAAAGATACTTATAAATTATACGTTCAAATACTTTAGCAATGATCGAAAGCTTGTTAATAGGTCTATAATTAGAAATATCATTTTTATCTCCACTTTTGAGAATTGGGACAACGGCGGACTCCTTCCACTTTTTTGGAAATACACCATTAATCAGAGACTGATTGAACAAAATATGCAGTGGTTTACTTAATTTGTGAGCGCAATTTTTGAGAAAAATTGGTGGAATGCTGTCTGGACCTGAACCCTTCGACATGTTTTGGGATAAGAGGACCTCTCGAGCCTCTTCCTCTTCAATGTGAATATTTGATAGTACATCATTATTGCAGTTTTTGACAGTTACACTACGACTACGCTGCTGACTTACAGGAACATATACACTCTCGAAATAACGGGCAAAAAGATTGCATATCTCTTTTCCATCTGATGAAGAAATATCCCCATACCTCATTTCATTAGATAGTTTAGAGCCGCCCCGTCCCAGAGAGACATATTTCCAGAATGATTTGCTGTTCGTTGGCAGTTCCCGCTCAATGTTAGAGGTGAATTTATTCAAAACATGTTCAATATTTTATTGAGTTTTATTAAGGTATCAGTTAAATTCGGTTCATAGCCGTCAATTTTAATATTTGTACTTCATTCTCGAAATCACCAGCTGACAAAGGAAAAGAGGGATATTTGTGAAAAAATTAATGAATCGCGCTCAATTTGATATTCTGTGATTGAGAACTTCTGTTATGAATCACGCTATCTGAATATTGGTTTCCTATATATTTTGAATGCAAATTAGTCATGATTCCTACTAATTGGCATGTCCATGAAGATCGAAGATTTTTCATCAATTTTAATTTTCATTTTAAATTCAATCTCAAAATATCCAATTAAGTGCTTTCATTCATTTGTTCACAGATTACTTTCTATTCCTTCGTGATTACGAGAATGAAGCTTGAATATTAAAAACGCTAAGAGTAACGGCTATGCACTTAATTCAATTGATACCTTGATAAAATGAAAACAACATAAAATTTTACTGCAGAACATTTATCCTTTGCGTGTTAGTAGGGACACCGCTGGTGGGATTTAAAACAACATTTTCATTGCAAAGCATAATTCCTGATATGCAGTTAACGCCTTCATAATTTCATCTAAATATCTGAATTCGTTTGGTAACAATTAATAGATTACATTTTTTCATTAATATAAACCCTGTATTTCTTTAACGAAACATTTGTCAAATAAATTTTATACAACAAACTTCAAAAGGAATCGCCCCACCTTAAAACTTAGGAACATTTTTAAATCTGATACCAATTCAGCAATTTCCTATTGAAAACAAGTACCGACGTTGGTCAAGATATATATATATATATATATATATATATATATATATATATATATATATATATATATATATATATATATCCTTTGCCTGTTGAGAAAACGGATAGATAATTCTAAATTAATTTTACTCCTAATATTAAGAAAATATGTGAAAGATTGCACAATAATAATATTAAAACAATCCCTACTAATGAAAAGATTTTGGATTATTTGTTAACTTCTTTGTCATATTGCAGTGAATGTGAGACTTTCTATATAGACCACACCAGAAGATGTATTGAGAAGAGAACTGATAAAGATAAAAATCAATTATTAAAGACAAAAAAAATTCTACTAGTTTTTCTGACTGTTATACAGATAAAAATCATATCATAGATTTCAGAGAATTGAATTTATACATACAAGTAATAAACCGAAGAAGTTGGACATTTTAAGATAATGGAGATCACGTTGGCTCTCAGGAAAAACCTGCAAATTTTAATTAGCCAAAAGACTCAAAGGATATTAAAATTGAAACAGTTTTTTAGATTAGTGGTATACATCATACTAAGATACTGAGAGTGTATGTAAACCATCCTAATAACTTCTGTTATATTTGCGGTCAAGTTAATGTTGAAAGTCAACGTCATAGTTTGGGACCATTAGTTAAAAACTGTTATTTTAATTATTTTGGTTTTCTGGCTTGAAATTTGGACAAAACCTGGACTCCTAATGTTTGTTGTGCACATTGTGTCACTTAATATCATGGGTTAATGGATCTCGCCATATACCGTTCGCAGTTTCAATGACATGGGCTGAACCGAAAGACCATGTATCAGATTGTTATTTCTGCCAGACTTCTATAAAAGGTATTAATCACAAATCTAGGCACTCTGTGAACTATCCAAATCTACAAACGGCTCAAAGACCTTTCCCACACAGTGATGATTTACTTGTTCCTCAGCCTTCAGTAAACATGGATGACGTGACCGAAGAAAATGTATCCGATAGTTCAGATTCCGATCCGGCTTTGAGCCCAGTACTTCAAACAGAGAACCTCATTTTATAACTCAAAACGATCTCAATGACTTGGTACGTGATTTGGATCCAAGTAAAAGACAGGCAGAACTGTTGGCGTCCCTACTTCATGACTGGTATTTACTGGAAACAAATAACAGAATATCCGTATACAGAACTCGACATACGCACTTCTCAAGTATTTTTTCTCACGATGGCAATATAGTGTTTTGAAGTGACATTCCTTCAGATGAGTTGACGTTTGAATATAAAACATCTGACTGGTTGTTTATAGATTCCTCAAAGGTTAGTTTAAAAACTGTTCTGTTACATAATGGTAATAAATACCCTTCCGTACTGGTCGCTTATGCTACTGAAATGAAAGAATTATATGAAAATATGAAATAATTGCTAGGACATATTAAATATAACCAATATTCTTGGAAAATATGTGGAGATTCGAAAGTAATTGCTATTTTGCTAGGTCTACAGCTTGGATATACGAAATTCTGTTGTTTTCTCTGCGAGTGGGATAGTCGAAACAAAAAAAATCATTATGTCAAAAAGAGGTGGTCTAAGCGAGACGCTCTTATACCAGGTCAACGAAATGTTCTTAATACTCCTTTAATAATTCCTGAAGACGTATTGGAATGGAGATGGTTTTCATTACTTGAAACAAAACTTCCCAAAAATCAGTGATGCCAAAATAAAAGAAGGAATATATGTAGGACCACAAAAAAGAGACCTTCCAGCTGATGAAGAGTTTGAACAAAAACTTTCAATCGAAAAATCCGCATGGACATGTTCCCGAAACATTGTTCGCAATTTTCTTGGAAACCACAGGGCCGAACAGTATGAAGATTTAGTCAACAACCCCTTAGCGGCTTACAACGACATGGGATGCAATATGTCGCCCAATATTCACTTTTAACACTCGAATTTGAATTTTTTTCATAGAAATTTGGTAGCCGTTAGCGATGAACACGGTAGCGGTTCCATCAGAACATGTCCAACATGAAAAAAAGGTACCAAGGCAAGTGGAGACCGAACATGTTAGCTGACTGCTGCTAGACACTGAAAAGGGATGTACCTGACGCTAAATATTCTCGAAAATCCTAAATAAAAGTAAATATAAGTTATTTTCCTTCATTTGAAACATTTTTCTACAGCTTTTACTTTAAGAAAGATCAATTGCTGTTGTAAAAAAAATGCAGGTTAGTTACAGACTAGTTGTAGATACAAAATAACCCATTTAACTTTCATTAAGGTCATTTTGTCTATCAGTGTAATCCGAAACTTATCTCCCGAGTATTTTAATATATTTTTCGAAACCTTTACCAAGTGTTTTAATTAGTCATTTATTCATTATGTTTTACCGACTGTTAAGCGAGAACTCCAAGTATGGAAATATAGAATTATTTTGTGCAATTTTTCTCTCTCCGCTTCTCCTGTAATATCACCAATAGTTTTTGAAGAAGCAAAAAATTATATAACAAGAGGATCATTAGATTGTTCATAGGGGCCGGTGGGAAGTCTAATGATCAGTTAGAAATTCAGGCAATCTATCTGCAATACCCAATTATTTTTCCCGCAATCGAAAATTCGTACGCCACGAACTCAGAATCGTGGACGAGAAATGCAATATTCTTTATATCAAATGCATCAGTTCGAGATATTTCAATTCACGAAGGCTTCCAAATATTTATATTGAATCAAAAAGATTACGTCGTGTAATTTGTCGCCAATATATTAATAGGAAAACATTTCAAATATATATGCAGCAGGTGGACAAGACAAGGAATATGCACTTCAGATATCTCAAACTGAATCAATAACAATATCAGGACTAACTTAAGTGAGAATTATACGATAACAGTCACTATGAATATGAAAATGAATGAAAACACAAACTCACCAGTACCCGAAAAAATTTGAAATTGAATTGCAATCCGTATCTGCAAGAACTGTTTCTAGAGTTTCACCGCCACTGAGATTCTCATCACTATTGTTTCCTGACACAGAAGTGTAGATCCCAGTGTCATTAGATTCAGTTGAGGTGTCTTCACTAGTGTCGTCGTATTCAGGGTCGTTGTCATTTTCTCCGTTGCCGCTAATTTTACCGAAAATATTCTTAATTAAACTCATATCCGTTCTAACGCAGGCTGTTTTACGTAGTGTGCGCTGCGTTACATCGAAAACTTTATGTAGAAGCAGTGTTGTCGGAGTATGTAAAATTGTGCTAAATTTAGAACAATTCACTTGCTAGTGAGTTCGGTGAAATGTGATTCCTGAAGAAACATTTAATTTCCTTGTGAAATTATTACCGTC
This sequence comes from Cryptolaemus montrouzieri, assembly GCA_013387265.2. NCBI lineage: Eukaryota > Metazoa > Arthropoda > Insecta > Coleoptera > Coccinellidae > Cryptolaemus > Cryptolaemus montrouzieri. The sequence goes on from JABFTP020000103.1 coordinate 39,466,723, forward strand.
ATAATTCGCAGTCGGAACTAAAATCAAAGAACTATGGCGAAAGATTCGGTAATCTAACCGTTCCTGCAATTTTCCATACATTAACATTTATATCATGAATAAAATTGATAATAATGTATGGTAGCACTCTTTCCATCTTGAAAAAAATTGTAGAACTCCCTGGAGAATTATCACACGAAAATAAGTTTAGATTCAATGAGTTTAATGAAAGAAAAACCATCATTTTTGATTGTTGTTAATTATAATTAATTAATAGAACTGGAAAATTACTGTCCCACTATCGTTGCATTTAAAAAAATGACACAAACGTTTCCTGACAGATATCAAGCCTGATTCAATAATGTTGTAGCAATGAATACAAATATTCTGATGGTAGATAGAAGACACCCAGTAAAGTTAGTAATGCGACTTGAAATATTAGGTAATGTCATCCATTCCGATGATGGAGCTATTTTATTATTCTTAATCACATCATTTGTTCGCCATAATTCTTGAACCTCATGTTCGATTTATGGTACGAGTGTTAACTACCCATACATTAAGAATTCCCCAAAGATTAACGGAATAGTGCAGAGAGGGACTGAGAAAATGTAGTTTTCCATCAAATGTTGAATTGAACACCCAGTGCATGGTTTTTCAAAAATTTTTCATTCTCGCCCTAGTCAAAACAGCAGTCTATCTGTCAATAGTATTTGCCCAACTGTCGCATTCCATTAAAGAAAGTTATGTCGAATCGAAATACTATCTCACGTATCATGCCCCGTTGCAGCCCTGTCCGTGGATGAATCAATGTCAAAAACCGGCTATTCTGAAACATTTTCTCAAAGATTCGATATTATTCGAATGAAAGGAGTATGTACTAGTCTTTTGACGTTTATTTCGAAGAAGAACGGAGAACATCAACAGCGAAGAAATCGAGAAATGAAAAACTAATTGAAAAAATCAAGAATGAAGATCGAATTAACAAATATTGAAAAATTCCTCCACCTTGTTCAAAACATTTTCCAGCTTTCATCCTCAATTGTCGTACTGCTTACGTATGATACCTGGTGATTTCTTATTTGTTAGCAGCCTCCAATTCTATGAATCAATGAATGATGAGGTCCATTATACTCTTCTAAGTTTGTTGTTGTTATTTCATGTCATTGAATTTCTCTGTGATTCAACAAATTGGATTAATTGAGTTGAAATGTAACCTCTCAAGAAGCCTGATTTCACACATGTTGAGTTCGTTGATATGTTATTAGTTTATGAATTCACTAGTTATGATTCTTTAGAGGAAGTGAAAGAATATAGAAGAAAATATCCAGATCGTAGAATTCCAATCATCGAACTTTCTCATCTCTAGATGCTTGCGTGAAAATGGTAAATTTCCTTCGAATTCGGAAGAGAGATAATCGGAAATGGAAAATGCAAAAGAAAATGATGTAATTGGTAGGTAGAACAGAACCTAACAATAAGTGTTCGTCGAATGGCCTTGACAATTGGTGTCAATCATAACCAAGTTCGGAGAGTGTTAAGAAAACATTGTCTGCATCCATATCATCATCAGCCATTTCAACTTTTAGAGGAAGGAGACGTAGTCGCCAGTTCACAAGAGAGTAAATAGTGAATGTCCGGAACTCACAGTCGGGAGACAGTATCCAAGGGTAATAAGAAGGCGAAACTCACAAAGAAGATTTTCGGTTAATGTGTGGTGTGGAATTTACCATAACTAATTATTCATCTTACCCGCATGCTTGAATGGCGATGCTTACCGTGACATAAGGGGAGCTTACTCCCATCATGACAGACCAGCGGCCCACCATACAAGGAACGTTATTGATCATTTTACCACCTATTTCTTGCACTAGTTTGGATGAGGTGGGCCTTATAACTGGCCTGCGAGATCATCGGATCTGACGTGTCATTCAATATCATTAATTTACAGTAAAGAAATTTAGGATAGGGCACAATTGATTCATAGAATCAATGAACAAATAAGAAATGAACCCGATATCATGCGTCAGGAAGTAGGATAATTGGAGTTATGTGCTGCGAAGTGTTTAGAATAAGAAGGAGATATTTTGAACATCTGTTGAATTTCGTTTATTCTTGATTTCTCCTAATCATTCCACTTTTCCGTATTTATTTTCTGTTCTTTCTATGTTTTATCAATTAAATCTCTTTTGAAATTTTTGAATTCATTTTACGATACCATCCAATTGACTATGAAAATTGGAATTATGCATAATACACTCATTTTCCGAGATTTATTATAGATATTTGGCATTCGCCGAGAATCAACGTTCACTGAAACCTTAATTCAAAACACTGGACAACACAAGTGCACTTCTCTTTTGATGAATGACTTGCGTCACTTGATGTTTACTGATTTGACGTTGCTGATTCCAAATATACCCTCATTTGTTTTCTAACATCTTGTTTGCGAGTTACAGATTTTATTGAAAATACAGTTAATTATCGTTATGATTGTTAATTGAAAAATTATTGATTCAACTAGCTCTAATTTGATATGAGTTTGTGAAAATGATTCAAATCATTGTTTCATTTGCGGAAAGTATAAATTCAGAGAATACCGTTTAAATGTGACAGAGTTGGTCAGTCAGCTTACTAACATTACTTCGAGCATCTGCTGAAAATGCATGATGAGCCTTTTTATCCTCAAAAGGTTTGTGAAACGTGCGTAGAGTTTCGTCATTCATGGACAAATTAGAAAAGAAAACCTTCGGTACGAAACTGCTTCGCTTTCTCTGGAGATAACCCGTTAACCACCATGAAGACTGATTTTTTTTGGTGGTCATAACTGGCATTACCCGAAAAAATCGAGCCAAATTCTGATGCCTAGAAATTCCCCTGTACCTTAAATCAATGCTTCACAGCAGAAATTAATTGACATTGCGACGAAAAACCAATAGTAGTGATAGTGACTTTGAATGTGACCTGAGATAGCCGAAATTATTGAATCTAGATGATTAAAACCAACTAATCAGTTGTCTGGGACTGCTTTATAAATCCGGGCTTCTAGGCTAAAAGAAAGGAAGTCAGCAATAGAAGGAACTCAAAATTCATATAACTTCACCAGAGAACAGAATTTCCTGAAATATTTCGATGAAGAAGATTTACCTGGTTTAATGGCTGCAATGAGATTGCGAAATTACTTTTGTAATGAATAGCGTTTGTTTATAGATTCGTCTGAACGGTGTCTACAATGTGTTCTCTTACACAACGGGAATAAACTAGAGTCGTTGCCGATAGCATATTCTACTAAAGTAAAAGAAGAATATACATTTAGTCCTATGGTTTTGGAGAAAATTAAGTACACAGAAAAAAAACAGGCTCATACATGTTGATTAAAGAATGGTTAACTTTATTTAAAGCTAATAAAGTGGTTGCACAAAGTATCGTGCTTTTTTTCTGCTTGTGGGATAGTAGAACTGAAAATCAACACTGGGTTGGAAATTTTTGCCTTATTCGAGAAGTGTTAGTTCCTGGACTAAAAAACGTGATGAATCCACCTTTAGTTCCAAGGAATAGCATGATATTGCTTCAGTTTCATCTAAAATTAGGGCTCATGAAACAATTTGTTAAAGCTCTTGACAAACATGAGAATTGTTTTCTTTTCTTGTCCCAAAAGTTCCCAAAAATGAGTGTAGAAAAAATAAAAGCGGATGCCTTCGATGGGCTTCAGATAAGATCATCAACAAAAGACACAAGTTGTACGGGAACTTTGAAATAGAAATTGAGAAAAATGGGGAAAAAGAAAAGTTCCTACTGTCTTCTACACGTTGAACAACTAATGAGTCACTTTCAAATATTTGTATGTAATATGAGCATCAATGTACAGTTTCTTCGAAACCACCTAGACTATTTTCCTGGTAATTGAGGGAATTAAGGTAAAGAACAGGGGAAGCGATTCCACCAGGACCTTCGGACTATCATGCTATCAAGTCTACTGGAACGCACACATGATGACTGACTATTATTGGAGCATTCAAAACAGCTCACTGACTACAACATGTGCAAGAATATCTTACAAAGGATAGTTATTTCAATTTAAGAATTTGATAAAATACTTGTGCTTTATTGTAAAATAGGCCATATTACATATCTTCCAAACCAAAGCTGATACATAAGTCAGAATTGCTTCTGTGCATTGTAATTGTAGTTTCCGTCCACATAAAATCAAAATGTCAGCGTTTCATACATTTATGCTAAGATTACACCCGGTTTCATTTAAAAAAGATGTTCGAATTTTAAAAAACATAGCGTCAAATAACGGATACGTCAATAGCATCAGAGACAAATTAAGAGCTTGAAAGCAACAGAAATTATCATTATCTCCGATATAACTCATCATCTAGCTTCACGAAACAATGGAATATCACAGCAATATTTATGTCCCACAAGTAAATACTCAAAACCTTTTATTAATACAGAATAAGATGAACACAATATTTACGAATAGAAAAAAAATCTATGTTCACTTTTGGTCAAAAACAAAGATTGACTTGATACAGGTGAAAAAAAGTGTGTATATAAACACCTCAAAAAAGTATAGGGAACACTTTTGAATATCAATATATCGTATCCAGAACGATCAATATGGATGATTTTTTTTAAGAAATGAACACCTGTATCAATTTCTCACCAAATTATGTAGAGTGCCGCAACAGATTTGAGTTTGTTTTTATAAAAAACTAAAAATGCAGCAGATGCGACGCTGCTTTATAATCAGTTCATGTATTCAGTGTTTGAAATCAGTTAGTTGGCACTTTGTTTCTGTTGTAAGCACAAATAAAAGATTTCAAGTTTTATGATTCGACTATGAAAAGACGACATTTGACTAGAGAATAGATGTTACGAGCCGTTGGCATGCTCCAAGCTGGGAGCTCACAACGGGAAGTATCCAGGGTTCTGGGAAGTAGCCCAAGTGTCATAAACCGTTTATGGTCGCATTTCAATGAAACAGGTAGCGTAGAAGAACGCCATACAGGTCGTTTCAGGATTACTACAGTCGCCCAAACCGATTTTTGGTTTTACAAGCCAGAAGAGATCGTACTACCACAGCATCTCAATTAGCTCAAGAGCTATCACGAGTTGATAATGTACAAATTTCCGACCAAACTGAGAGAAATTGACTGCACGAAGGTCAACTCCTCTCCAGACGTCCTTTAAAAGTTCCACAACTGACCCATGGAAATCGCGCTTCTCGTTTAGCTTGGTGCCAAGAACACGTAAACTGGGATCAAGAGAGGTGGGCCACAGTTCTCTTCAGTGATGAATCTAGATTTAGTTATTATCCCGATTCGGGAAGAATTCGAATATGGAGGGGAACCTGGAAAGCAAAACCGTCTCCAGCATGCTCGAGAAGTTGTTATACAGGGAGGCGGATCAGTCATGTTTTGGGGAGGTATACGCCTTGGTAGAAGAACTGACCTCGTTTTCATACAGAACAACCTCACAAGAAATCCTTACGCAAATGAGATAGTTTTACCTGTAGTGGTACCGTATGTCCAAACAATGGGTCAAAATCCACTCTTCCAACAAGATAATGCCCCTCCTCATCGTGCAAGAGTTGTCTTGAACGTTCTTGAAGAGGATGATATCGATCTTCTACCGTGGCTATCCTGCTCCCCAGATCTGAATCCCATCGAGCATCTGTGGGGCACCCTAAAAAGAAATCTCTTGCGTCAAAACGTCTTCCATCATGAACAGGAGCTTCGATTAACAGTTAAGGGGGCTTGGAATGACTTAGGCCAAAATGTAATAGACAATTAAATATTGAGCATGCCGCAACGATGCCAAAGTGTCATTAATAATAGAGGTGGACCTTCTGGGTGCTGAAGAATATAAGTGCTTCCATATCGTTTCGAAAATATCAGTTCAGGATTTTTTTTTGTGTTTTACCAAATTTCGTCATTTTCAAATTTTTTTTTATAATAGGTGTTTTGGAGAAGTCAAATATTATTTCGTTTTCTTGAGAATACATTATATTCAAAACATCCTAACAAAACCGAAAGATTTCTATAAATTCGAATCATCAAATTCATATTTTAAAGATATTGGTAAGTGTTTCCCAGACTTTTTTGAGGTGTTTAAATTATATATAAATATATCCCCCGGGGAAGCCAGAAACCTCCATAGGGCGGATACCCAAGGTGGCGGATAGGGGGATCCCAGATATGAGTGGTAGGAGGGAAATCAAATACCTCCCGCGAACCAACAGGTATGGCAGCGTCTGACCCAGAGCTGTTGGCAGCTGCCTCTATGTTAGGAGCTACTGATTTAAGAGAGGGGAAGGCAACGGGAAACCCCAGTGTTCAAATTTACCAGAATACTGCTATGGAGAGAAAACCAAATACCTCGGACATTCGTCCCGGGCAGCTCTTCAGTGAGCAAGGGGTGCGAAGAATCTTCCAGCTCAACATAGCAAAGTCAAAACTACAAATTTCCACATTGAATGTTAGAAGCCTATGTGCCGCAGGAAAATTCGACAACGTCATCAAGGAAGCATTAAGACTGAAGGTTAGTGTAGCGGGAATTAGTGAACTCCGCTGGCCAAACTCATTAAAGTGTCAAAACGAACACGGCACGCTATATTATTCAGGTTGCCAACCCAACGATCCCCATCATTGCAATGGTGTTGGCGTGTTTGTTTCCTCCCATAACAACAAAAATGTTATTAGTTATACTCCCATAACAGACCGAATCATATTAATCCAGATACAAGAACAACCATTCAAGCTTGACATAATTCAAATTTATGTTCGAACATCAGACTGTTGTTATGACCAAGAGATCGAAAACATGTAATGGCTACTCAATAAACTACTAGGGAAACTCACTAGTGATGACCTGACACTTTTACTCGACGATTACAACGCAAAAATTGGACAGGGCCGAAGAACTGACTTGGTTGGAAGCTTTGGGTTAGGCTCAAGCAATCGACGAGGTGATAGACTGTTTGAATTTTGCCTGAAAAATGACATGGTCGTCACGAATACATGGTTTAAACTTGCTAAGAAATGTCTTTATGAATTGATATCACCAGCGGAAATCAACGAACAGGAACCCATTAGAAATCAGATAGACTACATTCTGGTTAATAAACGTTTTTAGGAGTAACAACCTACCCTGGAGTAGATGTTGGCTTGGATCATGTACCCTTAGTGGCAGACATAGGACTAAAGCTTAAATTAGAGTGCAAAAAGAGACCCAGTAAAGCACTAAATCTTGAGAAACTAGAACAACCGAAAGTGAGAGAAACAGTTCAGCAAGAGATACATGCTGAACTCGGCAAATTGAAACACAATGACATAGCAGAAGTTCGACTGATGTGGGAGGGACTGAAGAGCACACTGACCAAGACATGTAAAAGTCACCTACAACCATCAAGGTACATCAGGAAGAAGAGGTGGATAACCGACGATAGCTTGGCGCTGATGGAAAGAGAAGACAGATTAAAAGTAACAAACAAAAATTTAAAAGACTGCAGAAGATCATCAAGTACGAAGTCAAGAAAGCAAAGGAAAGATGGATGCCGAGAAATGGAGGAACTTGAAAGAAAGTATGATTATTTCCGCATGCATGAAAAACTAAAAGATATTTCTGATATACACAAGAAATCACAACTACTCTGTTTGATTCATCAAATCTACCTATAATAGATGAACAGGAAATCAGACACACATGGGAAAACTATATAAAGTTATGGTCTTAACATAAATACCAATAAAACAAAATTCATGATATTTAGCAGCGATCCACGCAAAGGCACCAAGCTGTTTCTGAGTAATTCTATAATTAAAAGAGTTGAGAAATATAAGTATTCTGACAGAGCTATTACATCCCGATACTGAAATAAAGTGTCGCACTCAGACAGCCAGAAATTGCTTTCAGATCATGAGAACGCTCTTTTGTAAAGACATCATTAACCTCTCAAGCTCCGACAACGAAGGGTCAAATGCTACATCTGGCCAGTTATTTTGTACCGTGCAGAGAGCTGGACCCTCCAAGTACACACGATTAATCGTCTGGAAAGCTTCGAGATGTGGATCCACAGAAGAATGCTGCGTATTCCTTGGAACGAGTTAACTACTAACGAAGATGTTCTTGATCGTGCGAGAACAGAAAGACAACTATTCACAACGACAAAATGCCGCAAAATATCTTATCTGGGTCATATAATACGAGGATACAAATACTGCTTGCTTCAGTTGATCATGAAGGGTAAAATAGAAGGAAGACGTGGTGTAGGTCGCAAACAGATGTCATGACTTAGTAACATAAGAGCGTGGACCGGCATTCGAAATTCAGGTGACCTTTTTAGAATGGCAGAAGATAGAGATGGACTCTCCACAGTAATCGCGAACGTTCGGGAGACCGAGCAGGACACTTGAAGAAGAAGAAGTGTATAAACTATATTGTAATGATTGTCCTACATTTTATATGGGTTGAACTGGTCGTTTGATCAATAAGAAACGAGTTTAAAATAATTAATAATCCATAATAAATGAACAACTGGTTTTTAATATATTTTATAACGAAGATAATTTCTTAGCTTCCACACAAACCGGAATTTTACATTCAGGTAGCAAAAGCATGAGCTATGATTTATTAGAATTCATAGAACTTGTACTGCTCATTAATATAATCTGTTTGTCTCCACTTCTCTTATCTGTTTCTCAGGTATGAATAACATTGTAATATTTTAGTATCCTCTAGGTTTTGAAATTAAGATAAAATCCGGAACACATGTCAAACGTATTTGATTGTTGGTTTATATCAAAAATGCATTTAGTACCTTTCAATGATTAATTGAAGAGTTTAGCTCCACCTTCCAAACCCTCAGCACCCTTACTTTTTATTTTCCGAATGGCAACCCCATCTTGTGATTGCTCTTTTTAAAGCTCCATGAAACTTCAAGATAACTGTGCGAAAAATTCCAGAATGAAACGATTGCACTCTTAAATATAGGGTAATAAAATATCAAAATTCATGCATAATATGAGTATGTTATTAAAGGTCTGGATCATATGTGTGACCATTGGCAATTGTATTTCCAACTAATCACGAGCTGAGTTTCCAACACCTAAACATGAAACCAGCTCTGTTAGGAAAATATGATGCGGTGTGACGAGAAAAATGGGTATTTTAACAACCTATATCTAACAGAGAAACCCTTTTTCCTGGAATTTTTCGCACAGTTATCCAGAAGCTTCATATATCTTTAAAAAGAGCAATCACATGGGGGGAGGTTGCTATTTGAAAATAAGAAGTGGGGGTGGCTGGGGGTTAGTGGGCTGAGGGTAAACTCATCTATCTATCATAAAAAGATAGGTATTAAAAATAAAATATCGATCTGTACGAGCGTTTTTGCTAAAAACCGGCAATCGATGAATTATAAATTTAACTAAGGACATTCGCGCAACCCGGTATAACATCAACTAGTCAGCGCTGCCCTAATCAATGTAGAAATTCAACGAAATCAATAATATTAGTTTCAATTGATTTGGTATTATAAATCCATGTGGTTCGCAAATAATCAGCGTCCTCACTGTATGAAAAAGAAGAGGGTGCATGGGATATTCGAAAATGTTCTCAAAAACATTTAGTTTACTTATGGGCGGATAGTCTGGAACCAGGTTTTTGTTATCTCCCTTCAATATACAGAGAATGCATGACAGATTTCAATGGCCTGGAAACAGGCCATATTCTAGCGATATGTTATTAAGGGTAGTAAGTGGTATACTGAGTAGAGATGAGCAAAAATTAACAAAAACTGGTCGCAAAGCAATCTTCTTCAAGAAGTTCATATACAACATTCCCAAAAAGTGGACGTTCACATTAACAACTATACTTTCGATGGACGCTTCTTCTTACAGACAATTTTGAACGAGAATTTTATTAACAGCTCTTAGATACGCTAGTGAATTCGGTGCTGGTAAATAATATTTGGTTTCAATAAAACAGTGCACCACCATTATACTCGCAATGTACGAGAACATTTAGAATGTCATTTCATCAAAGATTAATTGGAAAAAGAGGTACTTATGAATAGCCTGCACGAAATCCCGACGTTAATCCACTAGAGTATTTTCTATGGGCTCATTTAAATAATTTTTAAGAACTAACTGCAAGAATATCTCCAGAGATACAGAGAATTCCACCAGAACTGACAGCTAATGTTACAAGAGCATCTTCAAATAGACCTGCTCATTTTCAAGAAATAAACGGTGTTTATCTTATACATTAAGTTTAGTTTGAGCTTTGGCTAACACGATACCCCCATTTGATTTCAATGATTCAGATTAGTTTAGGTTAATAATTATGATTATTGATTTCTTCAGTAGACTAGAAAATACGATTACATTGTTCCTTTCATCAGTTATCTTCTGCCTATCTTACATAATGAAATGATTCATTAGAAACTAAAATAACGCACAAGGTATTTTATCAAAATTTTGAATCGATATTACTGGTTAAACTATAAGTTCAAAATTGTTAAAAAATATGAAAACAGATACGCAATCTACTGTAGCATCTACTTTCCAAATTCGATTCCAATATCTCTAAAATCCCAGATATATTTATTTACTTGGTTTTACACATTTGGCATCACTGTTTAACAAATGTCAAGCTAAGAGTTCATCAGAAAAAAAGAATTTTAATCTACCTAATTCAATTTACAAAGTTTCGAAATGCAAAATTATATTTTATATGGAACGGCAACACCGAAAGAATCAGTATTGTTGGCAATCTCTGATGTTTGGTTTTAAGGCTATTTACAGATCAAGCATACAATCCTTGAAGGCAGACTACTCGACGAGTGACAGAACATTAGGATCAGTTGAATGAAAAAATAGAAAATTAAACTAATTTTATCCGCGGGTAAACCATGCGAATATGATACACTTAATAAACAACGAATGCCAAGAATTGTATTATCTATTGTTCCATTGTGACGTTTTCATAAATCTAAAGCAATGCCATTATTTTTGTGCAAATATTTCTTAAATTAAAGCAGTGAAAGCTGTCATATTGGTACTTGAACAAAATTTGAGAGTATCCTGTTTATATTAACTCTCAATATTCATAAAAGGAAGAACTGAAAGAAATAAATATGTTGAATTTTGACAAGTTTGGAAGCTACATGATATTTAAGAGCACACCAACTTAGTATGGAACACTCTATACAGAATGTTTAACCTCACTCACCACGGACATTTAAAATTATTTTGGACTATACAGGGTGTTCGGTAATGAATTTAGAGATCAGAGTAACATTTTTCAGATGAGACACTCTATATTTCACTTCATTTTTAAAGAGAAATAAAGGTTAGTTCATTCATTTTCCTCTTTTCCTTACTTGAATTGTTTTCCGAATATTTGACATATTCTAAAATTCGAGGAATTTTCGTTTTCTATATCAATTAATCCAACCAGAACCCCTTTTTACGATAGATTCCTTCAAAAACGGTTCATCTATGAGTACTTCAACATATTTACTCTATAAAGCAAAGGTGCTCAAACGGTGGATCGCGAGGGCTTTTTGAGTAGATCTCGAGAAAAAAAGAATTTTAATAAAAAGGAAACTAAACTACAAAAATTTATGACGTATTAAAATAATACTCTTCTAGCGGCAAAAGGCGGCTTTATCAGAGGAACACTCGGTACTTGTCAAAGAAATGCCGCGTTTTTTATTCTTGCCGCTTTTCTAGAAATTTCGGGCGGCGCGTTTGACGGGAACATTCGAGACTTTCGTTCACGCCGATTTAAATGCTGCGTCTGCAGGAATTGGAGTCTTTCTGAATTGTAACTTGAAGGCAATACTACGTCGATACAAAGTTTATTATTAAATAGTACAAAATGAGTGCAGTGAAGAAATCTAAAACTTATCATTTTAATAACGGTTGGCAGGAAGAATTTTTCTTTTGTATGGTGAGGAATAAGTGCATTTGTCGTGCGTCAGTTGCAATACTTAAACATGGTAGCTGAGAGAGGCATCATAAAACGGTTATAACAATTATGAAAAGAAATTTCCGCCAAAGAGTGAATTAAGAAAACGAAAACTACGTGATTTGATATCTTGTTTGAAAAAGAACAAACCATGTTCATACGACCAGCCAAACAATCAAAAGCTGCTGCGATCGCGTCATTTAAAATATTTCATATATTGGCGAAACACAAGAAACCATTCCAATTTGGATCGGTTGTGAAGGAAGCATTTATTGAAGCGGGTGAGACTTTATTTGGAGATTTTGAAAATAAAACAGAAATCATGTCTGCTATTAGAGAACTTCAGTTATCTCATTCGACTGTCACAAGGCGTATTGAAGTCCTTTGTCAGGACATGGCAGATAAACTAAAAGATGATATCATGAAATGTACATACTTTTCTTTACATTTCGACGAATCCACCAAAATGACAGACACTGCCTAGCTGTGTATTTTTATTCGGATGGTATTCAATGACATGTTGGCTAAGGAAGAATTTTTGACAATCATTTCTCTAAAGGGGAAGATATATATGACGTTTTCTTCAATTTTGTAAAACACTACAAGCTACCAATATATAAATCACACTCATTTACATTACAACCGATGGAGTACCAGCAATGACTGGAAATGAAAACGGTTTTGTGGATATAGGGAGTCAGCTGAACACACTGAATTAGTTCTTCACACTGAAATCAGGTGGTTGAGTTGAGGAAAATTCCTAGAAAGGTTTCAAGACTTATTGCCCGAAATATCAGCTTTTCTAGACGAAAGAGGTGATGACACTCAGGTATTGCAAAACGAAAAATGGCTGACTAATTTGGCATTTTTGACTGACATCACAATGCACATGAACACCATTAACTTGGAGCTTCAAAGTTAAGGAAAAATTATTATTCAGATGATTAGCGTAGTAAATGCATTCAAAAGTAAATTGCAACTTATGATAGATCACCTGAAAAGAAAGGATCTTAAACATTTTCCGTCTTTGAAAGCAATGATTCCTCCTCCAGTTGAATAATGATACGTATGAGGCTGAATTATCAAATAAATTAGAAAATATAGCATCATTTATGAGTTATCTTCTTTCATGTAAAAACATTGCGGAATTAGCTACTGAAATAGCAAGTCAGTTCAATATGAACTGTTGAGAATGAGTTGGTGCAGATTATATCAGATGTACATCTCAAAGCTACAGCATCTGATACAAATTTCTGGTGTTTTATATCTGAAGACAAATATCCGAATCTAAGGCAAATCACCCTTCAACTGACGGCAATGTTTGGGTCAACTTACTTGTGCGAGTCTGCATTTTCTAAAATGAAGCTAATTAAGTCAAAATATCACAACGGACTAAGTGACGATCATATGTTATCATGCTTGCGATTTACACTCCTTAGTTAAGTTTAACACCTTATGTAACTCTTTTGTTTTGTAACAACCAATAAACTCGCAATTTTGAATAACTATGAGTTTTTTCATTGATACTATAGAGGAGAACCTAACTAAACGTAACCCAAACCTTGACTAAAATAATGTATATTGTGCGGAAAGCTAATATCTAAATATGCTACGGTACACCCTACCTAGGTAGGTAGGTAGGGTGTATCGTGTATGTACAACAACCCTGCATCACACATACTTTCAGCCTCTCAGAGTCCATACTAAGTAGTCGAAAAATATTGAGGTAGATCGCCAGCAGTTCAAGTTTGAGCACCCCTGATCTAACTCAACGTTCTAGAGCACAAAACCTGGCATTTTGGTCCACAACAAGTAAAAATTAATTAGCCTTATCGTAGATCATCAAATAATAATTAATATATCATTAGCAATTAATTTTCAAGTCGGAATAATTGTCAGAATTGAAGATTTCAGTCCAAGAATTTGACCACGTCTATAAATTATTATGTAAAATTCTTTTGTAATAATGGTCCATAATGTTTCATTGAAGAAGCTATTCCTTCAAACGGGACATGTACTCAACGCTCAAAAAACATACTTGAAAATGTAATTTTCACTACATACTTGATATTCAGATCACTCAAATGATAACAAGGAAAATAAACATGAACATAGTGTGAATTTATGATAGAGCAGCTGGGTATTCTCATGCCAAGTTAATGTTCTCATTTGAGACGGTCAGGCATTTCATGCTTCAAATAATAAAAAAATCTATTTACATAATAGGAGTATTGTTTGAGTACTGCAGTATATCTTACACTTTTTTACGACATGCTAACTTATTTAATTGTGAAAATCAGAAAATAATATTAGTAGGAAATTAAATAGTCCTCCAATTATTTGTTATCCACACTCTTCTTCATTCTAATGAATAAATAAATAAGGAATTGATTAGACATAATCTTCATTGATACCTATGAGACTCTCAAAAGGTGAAATGAAAATTTATTCACATAAGTTCGACACATTTTTCGAAAAATGTGATCAAACTCAGAAATTGGTAAATTGTTATGATAACCGTTCATAAACCTCCACGAAAAGATATACAGTACTTCACTATTCCGGACACTCGCTATATCAGGCACTTCAATAACTCGGGCACGTCGACGCCGGCTGATATACAAACAATAATAATTTTTCTGTCTGTGCATGCATTTATGTACTTGTACTATCTAAGAGTGGCGAGTATCGTTCTACAGTTGCATTTTGCATTTCAATCTCGCCGCAACCAAGAGAAAGAGAAATCATAAAACGCTCACACTGGCAGAGAAATCAAAAATAATAGATTTTATTGATGATGAAATGAGTACTCGTCGAATAGGATCAAAGTTCACTACTCCAAAGTCAACAGTGTTTGACATAAAAAAGAAAAAGGACCAAATAAGGAGATTTATATCCAAATCGTATTAACGAACAGGTAGGAATTAGGCATGCACTGAGCAAGAGTTTTCACAAAAAACCGAGCACCAAGCTCTCGGCCAAACAAAATCACTGCATGGCGAGTATCACAGCCGAAAGCTCGGCTGGCCCAACCAGGCCCTTGGTGCATCCCTAATAGAAATATTATTTAAACTTTTCTCGAATTTATTCTATCCAAGGTATTTTTGTGGGCCAAAGAAAAATTATTAGAGAAGCTGAGAATTCTGATGTTGAAATCGCATTGTATAACTGGTTTCTTCAACAACGCAACGCACACATACCAATTTCGTCTGACATATTGAGAGCAGAAGTCAAACAGTTCTATGAACTAATCAAAGGAAAAAAATATTCTCTAGTTCGAGATGGTTAGATAAATTCAAGCTTAGATATGGAATTCGTTTCTTAAAGGTTTGTGGTGAAAAACTTTCTAGTGATGTTTCCGCTGTGATACCATTTAAGGAAAATTTTCTATCGGTTGTTGAACAGATGGAATTGAGCAAGGAACAGTTGTATAATGCTGATGTATTACCCATTTTTTGGGAGATATTCACCAGACGCAACTTGGGTTCATTAAGGGTAAAAAACAGCAAAAGGTCGAAAAGTGTCAAAAGACCGCTCAACATTCATGCCATGCTGCAACGCGGCTGGAACTCACCAATTACCTTTACTAGTCTTGGGAAAAGTGGCAAATCCACGAGCATTCAAAAACGTTCCAGTTGTCTACAAAGCATCTACCAAAGGGTGGATGACCAGACCATTATTTAATGAATGGTTTAAAATATCTTTTATCCCCGAGCTGAAGAATTTTTTTAATAAGATTAACAAGCCCTCTAAAGCTCTGTTGTTGGTAGACAATCCACCATCGCACTCACCTGAGGAAGAGTTTAATACTGATCCAAATTTCAGAGTTATGTGTTTGCCACCCAACTGTACTGCCGTTCTCCAACCTATGGATCAGAATTTAATTCAAAACATTAAAGTATCGTATAGAAAATTCCTTCTTAATCATATCATTTCACATGAAGTTGAAGAGATAACTGCCATTTTGAAGGAGTATAATTTGGAAGATGCCGTGAACAATATTGCCATTACTCCAAAAAATATTAGAAAAAGTTGCACAGCATTGTGGCATGCTAATACAGAAGTAGAAGAATCAGAGGATGAAAATCCACTCTCAGAGCTTCAGAAAGAAGAAACTTCGTTCAATCAGTGAAAATGATTTGAAAAATATTGTCTTCGATCCAGAAAATGAATTAACCATCGAGAACAACACCAACTGGGCTGTGGGAGACAAAGAGTTTGTTATCGATTTGACTGAAGAAGAGCTTATACAGGATGCTTGAGGAAGGAATATTGAAAACGTAGAGGAATCTTTTGACTCAGAGGATGGTTTGAATAGTATGGTAAAAGTGAAACATCAGATACTGCAGATATATATATATATATATATATATATATATATATATATATATATATATATATATATATATATATATGAATATTTGAGACAAGACGAATTATTCAAAAATCCGTAGACCAATGAATAATCCCTCCTGACAAGAGCTAGTTCCACAATAGTGCAACTAAGCAGGATGCCGAGAAACGAAGCGGCAGACTGCAGTTTCGCCCTTATTAGGAGCTCATCAGTGTCGCAGCGCCGGAACGGTATCTGCCCGGACTAGTGAAATTGTACTATATTTCGATCCTACGTCTTTACTGAAATATTTGAGGCTGTGGGCACCCTCGAATTGAGGTGAATATATGAGATAATTGAGCATCATTTTCTTCAAAGAACAAAGCTCTCATTTGCATAATCATCCGAAATAGATTTAGTAGACACTTGAATAAAAAAAGGATCAACCTTTTTACCGAGATGTAATCAGTTGAAAACTTGTTGAAAGCTTTGGTTCGACATTTGTGTAAAAAGTTACATATACTCACGTGTGCAAGTCCTGAATTATTAATGGTCAAACGTCAAAAAAATTAGTTTTCTTTTTGCGAATATCTCGCTTTCTGTGAATGAAATGGTATTCACATCTATTATGGAAGTTATAGCATAAAATTCTCTACAATTTGTGTTTCGGAACTCTTTCAGATGATTAACCGTTTCAGAGAGCGCAGATAGCAGGGGCGCTAAACCGTATATGGCATAGCAAATCTCTTTATTTATAAATAAATCCCATTTTAATGTATCTTCCATTGAAAAGAATGTATTATTATATGCGTGATTTCCAAATAAAAATATATTTATATTGCATTACTTATCAACTTCAAAATAATCAAGATGAGAGTTCATCACTAAATGTAATTTGTGTAATAAAAATTCACTCTGTAACTTCTCCAAACATTATTTGAATTCAAAAATCTTTCATCGCTTATCAATTCAAAGCATTTCAGCACTCTATTGAAAAATGAATAGGTTCGAAGTTATGTTATTGGATCTGTTTCATCTTCCCTGTCGCACTCTGTATAATAAATATATAAATATGTATATATTATGGGTTTATTATGAGCTCATTAAGAATCTGCATACTCCTTCTGTACGCTAGAAATGATCTTCTCTTTTAAATTCAGGTGTTTAGTGTTCTCCTGCAGATACACCTCAACGAGTCCATTCACCGATATTATGATAGGTAGGACAATCACCGTTTTGAATTAATACAGTTCTTTCAATTCAAACGCCAAGTCCTGGTACTTGGTAATCTTCTCGGTGTATGCTCGATTGATGCTCTCGTCGGCCGGGATACTGATATCCAACAAGATGACAGTGTTAGTTTCGTGGTTGAAGATCGCGATGTCTGGTCTATTTTGGGCGATCAGCCTATCCGTCACCAATGTGGTATCCCAATAGAGCTCACCCTTGGTGTTCTCCAGAATAGGTTGGGGCTTATACTTATAGGGCGGTGTTATTTCTCTGCACAATCCCAGGTTCGAAGCTATATTCTGGTAGTATACTTTGCCAACAGAGTTGTGTCGATCTAGATAATCCCTAGGCGCAATGATAGGGTAGCTAGATGTTATATGCTGGATTGATTCTTGCGCTCTTCCACACTTTTGTCATTGGTCCGTCTGGATGTTCTGGCCAGTTATGTGTTTCAGGTACATCCTAGTAGGTACCTCCTCACCCTGAACAGCGCAGATTCTTCCCTTCATTTCATTGAATAGATAGCGCGCTCTCAGATAAGCAAGCTACTCCTTCTTATCTACATGTTTGTTTTTTAGGTGGTTCTGTTACCTTCCGTGGAGTGCTTTAGAGAGCCAAGAGCTGATCCACTCTACGTGGTTTCACCTGAATTATCGGATTGGGGAGCTGTAGAGCAGACAGATTATCGTCGGCGTCGCGTATCGCTCTGTGAAAGGGTGAGTTCTTTGAGTTGAATTATTTTCTCAGATTATCGGCATTGTTGTTGTGAGTCATTTCGAGAGGCGCAAGAACTCTTCCCCTTTGATGGTTCTGCTTTTCGTGTCCATTGCTCTGAGGTATGTTGTGGGCCATTTCAACACACCAAAAGAGTATGCCATACAAACATATATATATATATCATTATTCCAGGATATGTTTTGATTATAATCATTGCCTGGCAATGGTATTAATTACCGGGTGATGGATCTATATTTTTCATGAAATCAGTTTGATTGCATGAACAGATATATGGGCAAATCGTTGGGGTAAAACCCTATATATATATATATATATATATATATATATATATATATATATATATATATATATATATATATATATATATATATATATATATATATATATATATATATACTTTCATTATTGCTTCAAGCATATCATCATGCTCTATTGTCTGAATAATTTAATTTTAAGTTATATAAATACCCATGATTTCAAAAAATATAATTCTATGAAATAGAATCAAAAAAAGTAACGAGAACTAGGAGTTGGTAAAAAATAATATAAATAAAATGTAATATAATGTTATCTGAACTGAACTGAACTGTGTTGAAATAATGACCAAAATACTTCATTGAACAGAAAATTTTCATCACAAACTCGAACAGTCGCCCTTTCTACGAATCAGAACGATGAATTGGAAATTCTGGAATTTCATGTCGAATGTCAAAGTTCTTGGATAATTTCTTTTTTCCCGTAAAATACAGCGTCTAAGTAATAATTTCTAGCAGAAGGTACTCAAAATTGAAGGAGTAATCGAAAAAATGAGTGGAGATATGAAGTTACCATATAAAAAGTCCCAGTGAAGGTCAACTTCTGGCACTTCCGGATGTGACAGACCAATGAAAATATTCCTGACGAAAAATACTTCGTTAAAGTAATACAGGGTGTTCAAGTTTGTTGAAAGAAAACAAATTAATCAATTGTTGCCAAACGACAGCAGATATTTTGCCGTTCGGGGCATATGTTTTGCAAAGAAAATATCATTTTTCATTTCATTAGTGCTAACTTACCACGTAACTGAATATTTTTGAAAAGAAGGTGGTACTTCACTGTTTTTTCAAAATTGATAATCTGTTTTGGATTCTCCGTTGAAAGAGTTTAAAGAGTTCCTATGTTCATTTTCAGTGTTATGGTCGAAGGCGTTTTTATGTGCCCAAACATGGATATTATAGTAATTCGTTACGCCACGTCTAATGTAAGAGGATCAATCTGTCAAAGAATTTTGTTCAAAAATTAAAATTTTCTTGCATTCAGTTTACTGGCAAAAATCTCATTCTCTATTTAGCATGCCCAGGATATAAATCCTTAGTTCTTCTAGCTGAATACCGTCTTCAAACTTCACGAATTTTTATGAGCGCAAACTTATATTATTTTTCGATTCCCTATTAATCTCTAAATTTTCCGCTGTAGAAACTGGACTATCTGGTATACCTCAAATTATAGAATTCAAAAGTATCTGAGATATCATAGAAAATTATAATTTTATCAAGAACCAAGACGCCTATGCAACAAATGATTCTGAAACTTCAACAATTCCTAACAATATCAAAATAAAAATTTGACAGATATAAGTCCTTGTTCAAACTTTAAACAACAGTGCAACAAATTGGGTTTGTTTTGATTCAATGGATCCACCGAAAAGTACTCAACATTCGAAGAAAGAAATTTTGAAACAACCTGTATCGTGCCCTTGGGTAACAGTTCAGCCTTATCCATCATCTCCTCTAAGCAATAAAAATAGAAGTTGTGGACAAAAGCGCAATTCAAACGTACAAATAAATAATTGTTTGAATAATCATTGGGTGAGTTTGATATTCACAGTTTGTTAAAGAATGAACTTGAAAGACTAACAATGTATTATCATTATAGTTGAAAAATGGGTGAAACTAATCAATTGTTTTATATAGAATTTATTTTCTCCAATTATAAAAATCGGCTTATCTCAATACTTGCAAGATTCTTCATTTTAAATATTCATCAAGAGCAGACTCAATGTTTTAATTATGTGACTAAATAAATAAAATCTAAATTTTGAGTTCATCAGGGAGCCTTTCCTGCAAATTAGTAAAGAATTGAATAATATTCTACAAAGTCCTGGCTTTATTATTAGGAAGCTACAGTCCCAATTTTCCCAGGAAAATAAGAGAAAACTTTTCATATAAGAATTACAAACGAACTTGAATTTGAATCTTTGTTAATTTCACAGAATAATGGTTCCACTTCCATCGACTCGACTAAAATGTTTAAGAAATCGTCTTTCTGCTCTATGCAACAATCATCCAGTCAGTTCTTTCATTTCCTGCGACTGATGCAGCTGTTCCCTCAGACACATCCTGCTACTCTACATACTGTGTTATATTTGTGCAAAAACGATTTTTTCTGCGCCATAGATAAACTACTTTATGCTAAACGATGTAAAATGTTATATAACAGTAGAAGAAGTCAACTTCAGCAACACAAAACTCAAGGAAAATCTGCTTCACTTGGCGTGAGTAGTCCACTTATGGGACCAAGTACATTAACCTCCCAGAAAAGATCATACCTTAAATCGCAAATGACTAGTGAAGATATATGTAGGGAAGTGAAACTGTCAAAGGTAGGTGAACATAACAACGAGAATTATAACTTGGTTGCTGAAGAAAAAGAAGGTTTGAAGTTGAAAACTCAAGAATCGGAAACTCGTTCTGGTGAGTCAATGCATGTTTTTGGAGTATTGTGTTCAAACGATAATTCCAGAGTCAGAGTAGATCTGGGTTGAATTTTCTTTAGAACACACAGTATAGTTTAATTCTATAGAATAACAAAAAAAGATTTCCACAAAAGTCAAAATTGTTAATAGTATTACAATAAGTCGATTCTGTAATTTCAATGCAAAATTTGATATTTGCTATTGATTGATTTTTTCTTGGTGACCAGCAGTTTTGAGTGATATGCGAAAAATAACACAACAAAAATCAAAGTACTGAAAAATGAATAAATATATTTTATATTAGCGCAAACGTTACCTCGCCCTGAAAAACATACGCATCACACCCAATTTACTTTCAAGCTTTAGAACCTTAATTCAATTTATCTTTAGCCATCTCAGATTTCTTCTTCTTCATAATTCTGTGCATCTTACGAATAAACATTTTCAGTGAGGTTTTCGGAGTCGCAAGACCCCGACCTAAAATTTAATTCAGATGTTGATGATCAATTGTACGATTTTAAGAATGGCAATTATATTGGTTTGTGCGACTTTTCAACTCTATCGATTGGAGTTTTGTAGTTCTAATGGTGTGAATGTAGCCTTGAGCACTTTTTATTCAATCTTGTATTTCGGTATTGAAAGTTTTGTACCAAAGAAAGTTAATCGAAATAAATATTACCCGGTATTGTTCAATAAAAGCTTAATTAAATTAATTTATGATATGAAAAAAGCTCATGCTAGGTATGAGATTTTGAATTCCCTTAATGATTACCAGATTTTTAGTGATCTGAGAGCTCAGTGTAAAATTAAGGCCAGTGAATGCTACATTTATCATTGATTGAGTCTAAGATTGAATCAGAAGCACTATATTTTTGGAAATATGTAAATGGTTTCAAGAATTCAAATGGCATTCATGTTAAAATGTTTTTTGGCGATAAACGGGGCGAAGATGGTTACAAAAATTATTTGTCGAGATTTTCAGCAAAGTCTTTATATTGAAGAGAGTTGTTCCGATAAATTTTGACATTCCAGAGGTTCTTGATATCACGAAGTTATCTTTTTCTCCGTCTGAAGCTTTTGAATGAATCACTGCTTTGAAACTTGGTTATTCATGTGGTCCTGATGGTGTTTCCTCGGCCCTAATTAAAAATGCATATATTCGCTGACCAATCCATTGTCTAGTTTATTCAACTCATCTATAAGCACAGGTGTTTTTCCGAATATCTGGAAGGAGAACTTTATTCTCCCATTTTTAAGTCAGGAGATAAGCATGATGTTTCTAACTATAGAGGAATTTGCATTCCTTCGGTTATGCCAAAGCTGTTAGACAAGAAAACTAAACAGAGGCTATATCTACCAAGATATTCATTTCCGATCAAAACGCAAAAACAGGTCAATTTTTGTTTTAAGGGGGACATCTTTTGAGGTACAATGCCTGCCTGAAATATCAACTCCCTAAGCGAGGGTTGCAATCCTTGAACATTTTGAATGGGGAAGATGTGTCGAATGATGACTCAAAAGAAAGGTAATATCTTTGTCTACATTGCCTTGAACGAATTTCTATTTTTAATTGAAAACTGTGAAAGATACAGGGTGAGCAACTGAAAGATAGGAAAGACTATTTCCCTGAGACTATTCAAATTTCAGTGAGGTAAAATGGAACATATTCATGCTGATCAGTGACAGTCATCATCAAGTACCATCCTCATCTCGAATTTCAACCCCTGGAGCAGGGGTGACAACCCTT
Organism: Cryptolaemus montrouzieri; assembly: GCA_013387265.2. Classification (NCBI taxonomy): domain Eukaryota; kingdom Metazoa; phylum Arthropoda; class Insecta; order Coleoptera; family Coccinellidae; genus Cryptolaemus; species Cryptolaemus montrouzieri. The sequence goes on from JABFTP020000103.1 coordinate 39,489,466, forward strand.
GAAAATTTGGAAGAGAATTTTCATTTTTGATTGAAAACTGTAAAAGATACAGAGTGAGCCACTGAAAAATAGAGAAGACTATTGCCCCAGGACTATTGGAGTATTAGTGCGAAAAACTGGAATAGATTCACTTAGATCAAAGATGGCAGCCTTTGATCTGGAATGAATCTGTTTCATTTTTTTGCACTAATACTTGAATAGCTCAGGGCAATAGATAGTATCCTCTATTTTTCAGTAGCTCACTCTGTATCTTCTACAGTTTTCAATCAAAAATGAAAATTCGTTCACGGGGATGCAGACAAGGATAATACCTATCTTTCGAAGTATCACTCGACCCATCTACCCTCTTCCAAATTTTCAAGGGTGGTCACCCCTGCTTTAGAGGTTGAAATTAGAGATGAGGATGTTACTTGATGATGACTGCCATTGATCAGTATGGATCTGTTCCATTTTACTTCACTGAAACTTGAATAGTCTCAGGGAAATAATCTTCCTTATCTTTCAGTTGCTCACCCTGTATCTTTTACAGTTCTCAATTAAAAATGTAAATTCGTTCAAGGCGATGTAGACAAAGATACCACCTTTCTTTTGAGTCATCACTTGACTCATTTTCCCTACTCAAAATGTTCAAGGATTGCAACCCCCGCTTAGGGGGTTGATATTTCAGGCAAGTATTGTACCCCAAAAGGTGTCGCCCTTAAAACAAAAATTGACCTGTTTTTGCGTTTTGATCAGAAATTAATATCTTGGTAGATATAGCCTCTGTTTAGTTTTCGTTGAAGCACCCTGTATTACTTCTTCCATGGAAAAGCATTTTAACGTCGATGTTGTATATATATGGATTTCCGTAAAGCATTCGAGAGAGTAAATATTACATAATTGCTGGACAAGCTTTACAGGATGGGTGTCAGGCGGACCATGCATAGTTGGATAGCTAGCTTTTGCGTGGTCGTAATTATTGTGTTCGCTATAAGAGTTTCGTTTCCAGTTCATTTGGTTCTCCTTCTGGGGTACCCCAGGGTTCAGATTTGCGACCCCTCCTGTTTATCTTGTTCGTCAATGATGTATCCTCGGTGTTTCGACACAGTAAATTCTTGATGTTTGCCGATGATCTGATCTGATTTGGATCATTTTAACACCTGGTGTGAACTAAACCATTTAGAACAAATTTCCAAGTGTAAAGTTATATTGTTCACTCGGGGTGTCAATACTATTGAAGATCTGGGAATATTATGAAGTTTTCAATTGATAACTTTAAAATGGTATACTGTGCCTTTGTTAGAAGTATCCGCGAATTTGCTTCGGTGGTTTGGAGCCCATCCTACTCAATTTACATTGACTGTCTTGAAAGAGTTCAGAATCGTTTTCTACGATTGGTGCCTTTTAAAATGTATATTCCGTGGGATAAGCTTGTTTATGAGCAGTTAGGGTAACAAATTGAACCGCTCTTAGCATTCGTAGATCTTGTGCTGATCTGAACTTTCTCCTCAAGATCTTAAGTAATGAAGTTAATTGTGGTGAGTTACTTAATCGTGTAAGTTTTAATGTGCCGAGATTATGTTCCCGCACTCCTCGGATGTTTTACACGGATTCAGTTCGTACTAATTATTGTGAAAATTTCTTTCTTGGTCGAGCATTGTCATTAAATAACGCTCTTTCTCCTGAGTTGAATTACTTTGGTTTCTTATTTCTTAAATTTAAGAAAGTTGTTGTTAATTTGTTATGACAGGTTTAGTTATAAAATTGTTTTATGTAATTGAATAATCACTGCTTTTTACTTTTGGTTCTTAATACGTCTGGTCCTTATTTTTGCATTTCTATTCTTAACTGAGTTTGTTAGCATTAGATATAAACATTCATAAATAATTTAGTTATTGGGTTATTTATAATATGGGATTACATGGGATGTTATGGTGGTGTTTATTGTTTCAAGTGGGTTGTATCGGTCATTATTATGTGTACAATGTATGACATATGCACATATATATTAAATAAGTAAATAAATAAGATTGAGGCTGTATCGCTAAATCCTCTAATTGAGCATCAATACGCTTTTCAGAAAGGTAAATCTACTGATCTGGAACTTAACACCTAGTCTCCGTACCAAAAGTAGACTGCATTTGCAGCCTTCATGGACATAGAGGGTTCATGTAATACGACCCCCACTAGTTCATTATATGGGGCTGCGATAGCCAGAGGAGTACCAATTATTATTGTGGAATGGATTAGCAACCTGCTTACTGCCAGAGTGATCAACACTTTGTGGCTGTGTGAGGATGAAAAACTTGTTTGAACCCTTACAAAACCGTAATGGTGGGATTCAGTAGGAAAAGAAGGATATTCGTATCCTCCGATTCTCAGCAGAGTCTTTATTCCAATTGAGCAAAAAGTAAAATATCTGGGGTTACCTAAGATGGTAAGCTCAAGTGAAATTCGCACCTGAAAAAAATTATAATGCAAGACACTTCTTATGGGCATGTCTAATGAAATCTGGAAAGAAATGGGGTCTTGCAAAGCAACTTCAGTGGTAACATGTGATGGAGACCACGTATCACATATGAATGAATTACTTGGTGGGGTTACATCTTTAAATTGCAGAGATCAACCTGCATGATAACCATTGGAACATTTTGCTCTACACCTATTGCGGTAGTAGAAATGATACAGAATCTTGCACCTTTTCACCTGAAGACGAGTATCTAGAATGGCTACATACAGATTTCATCACCTTTATGTTCAGATCAGATGACAACGAGATGCTGAGTATAAAGTCGGACATAACAATAACTAGATCAACATGGAGCTGCCATTCCATATTATCGTTCCTAACAGACAGGAATGGGCAAGCTCCAAGACCCGTCTTTTTGAGGGTCCCTGTTGATTCACAGGTAGCTCAAAAACAGCCTACGTTGTGGAAGCGGGTGTGTATGGTGGAGGTGATGCCAAGTAATAGTCTATCTTTCTTGGCGGGCTTTCGACTGTTTTTCAGGAAGAAATATTCGTCATCAACCACTTTTCTAACCTTCTGCTGGCGAGTCAATAAAAATCATCGAGGATAACTAAGCTGCATTGAATGCATTGCCATTCGACAACTGCATGCCACCTATGGTGCAGGAATGTCGTTCAACTCTCCCCAAACTGGGATAAAGAAATAATCTTCAACTGATTTGGGTCCCAGGCCACTCGTGTACTGAGATAATGAGTAGGCGGTCCAGGAACAGTCTTGAGACTCACTCGACCCGAGCTTAGGCTTAGAATTCACCTGGAGACCATAAAGGTCAACAGGTCATTGCACCTAGAACAATGGGTGCACTGGCTGAGCCTCAGGTCTCAGATACTCAGAGTATGAATAAAAATGAAAACTTAGCTTCTAAAATGATTTTCTTCGATTATTTATATCATATTGAGTAGGGATTACTACATTGGGGTAAAATTGCCTAGGCGAGTTACTATTAATTTCGTAGAAGACTAATTTTTTTATATATGTGCCAAGTTTATCAATGTATTAGCATTACGTAATTAAGTAGAATTTATTAGCTTTCAGAAAAGTTCCTTTGTTCAATTTCGATCGATGGATCTGGAAATACAGGGTGCTCCCGGACGAAAAAGTCATTCTGTAATGGGGGATTCAATAACTTCAGACCTATCAGATATGGAGTATGAAAGTCATCAAGGCCTCCGAGTTTTCCAGATACAAGGTGATTCCTTGTTTTTGGTCGAATCTATACTCGAGAATCTGTTCTCCAAAATTTGTGAAATCCGACAAATTTGTTACATTATTCGCCTTACTAAATTGGTTCACGAAGGAATATCAAAATGCAGGTGTACTCAGCACAAACTTCATATTTTCGGGAAACAGGTAATACAGGCAGCCTGTATATGGATAATCTGTATTTTCGCTACTCTTTACTACTCATTGCACCCTTTTTACAATAAATGAAATCAACAATGAAATATGATGGTCGGCAAATTTCAGGTCATACAGAAAAACTTGGCCAACGCACATTCATAAGGTGTAGGTGTTTATTAGTTTGACTAGCTTCCCTATAGTTTAACATTCACTTCAGCACAGTTCTTCAGATGTTAATTGTACTCTAACGAATTCACCCTAAGGTGTTCGGCACTCCTATAAGGGGAACATTGATGATCCCAGATATCTTCGATATCAAAAGGATTCAGCTCTGATGTGACCCTTTCCAGGTTATAACGTTATGGCGGTTGTTGTTACATTATACAAATGTTCGTTCAGTCCCAGTTTCTTGATGTTGGACATTATCATTGAAAATGTTTCGTTTTTTTGGGCTTCAAATTGTTGTTGTTGATAATGGCCTTGTCTATCAAAGTTGGTCTAGCAAAATTCACTTTAGGTATCCCAGATATTTGTACGTTTCGCTGATCCCTCATACACTGTATAATATCACCATTTGGCTCTGCTATGTTCGGACCATCTATTCGTTTCTCCTTATATTATGTTACCGCAAACATCTGACATCCTCCTGTTATGTGTTGTATCGTCTCCGAATTCTAGCATCCGTATCTGCATGTGTCTGTCGCTACAGATGCGTCTTTGGCGATAAATTTTAGATAGTTTCTGGTTGGAATAACTTGGTCTTGTATCTCCAAAAGGAACACTTTCGTCTCAGGAAATTTCTGTCCGTAGGTCAGCCAGTAGTTCGACGCTAAGTTTTCGACTTGTGCCCTGGCGGCCTCAAAGGGATGTCTCCCGTGTAGCGGTTTTTCCTTCCACATCTGTAGTTTTTCATCATCGGTTTTGCAACGAATCCTGTCTTCGTATTCGTAAAGACGTAAGGGAGTTGAGTCGTCTACTTCGCAGATAGTTCTATGGAGAATTGAAGCATTTGTTTTTTGTTGGAAATAGTTTCGCAAGCTAGAAATCTGCTGATCCATTTACTTCATGATCTCAATAGTCCTCTGCCTCCTTGATGTCTCGGCAATGTAGTTCTTTCGATAGCGCTCCTTGGGTGGTGTTTCTGTGCCTCCGTCAGCAGCTTTCTCACCTTTTGCTATAGATTACCAATATCGGCGTTGCTCCAGGCAATTATTCCAAAGGAATTATTCAGGGTTGAGCATGCGTAAATGTTTATTACCTTAAACATATTCTTGCTATTAATGTTTATACGAATCAGTTGTCTAACTTTCTTGATGAAGTCTTTTTTCATTCTTCCGTGAACAATTCGTAGTGCTTGTTTCATGCCCAGATATTTGAAGGTCTACTCTTCGAGTATTGCGGCAATATTTTGATCCTTCCGATCTCATCTGCGGTTTCCAGCCCGAAAGGCAATTCCTCCGAGAACACTTTTACAATGCTCAGAACTTACTGACAGTTTTCAGCAGATCATCCAATTGCTTCTTGTTCGAAGTGTATAATTTGATGTACGACGAATGAGTATCTCGTCGGTTCAAACAGTGCAACAGTGGATTCATAGGAATACAGAACCATAACGGACCTAATATGTCTTCTTGAAACATTCCTCTTTTATGAGGAAAGTTGTTGTTTCCAACTTGACAGTGGCCGCGCTAAACCGGATCTTAGTTCGTCCTAATGACATGGAGTATTCTAAAATTACACAAGAATAGGCTCTATTGTATACATTCTTAGGATTTTTGTTGGAATAAGCTTGGTTGCTGATAACTGAATCTATTATAATTTGGTCTTTGCATCCTATGGCATTCTTTTTACAACCTCTCTGTTGTGGTGCGATAATGTTATTGTTCTCGCAATGTTCGTTTTGAAATGCATGCAGTTATAACTTTGTAAAGTGTCGGTAGACAAGTTACTGGACGGTGTTCCTGGGTGTTCTGGACATTTTTTGGCTCTAAGTAAGTTGATCCATAGGTAAAGAATAGTGGCATTTTTTGGAATAAGTGGGACTTCATTAATCAAGACAGTGAGTAGTTTGTGTGTTCACCAAAGTTTCTTCAACCAAAAATTCTGTACGTGATCGGGGCCCGAAGCTTTCCAATTGTGAAGTTCCTTGATCATGTTGGTAACTTCTTCAGTTGTTAAGGGTGTATATTCCATGTTTGTGTAGTCCTAACTCATTTCGCCTTCTTCGTCAATCCAGCTAGCCTTTATATGGTAGTTGGCAGTAGTCTGTACAGAATTCTTCAATTTGTTGCTTGGTGGGACAACCATTTTTGTTAGCAGTTTCTATGTTGCTAAGTCTTCGGTAGAACGATTTTTCTAATTCTTCAAACATTGGGTTGCCCCGTTTTCGGCTGTAGTTAGTTTTATATCTTCTTAGGCGCCTTGAAAACACGGACCATTTTTGTTTAAGAGAATCCAGTCACTGGTCTGATGTGGTATCGCTGGGGTCTTATTCTGAATGGATTTGGACCCGGCTTATTATCAATTGTACTGGTCTTTCCACTCTTGCACTTTTCGGACCTTTAAGATACTCCGTTCAGTTGTCCTATGTAACGTCGGAGAGCGTCGATCTTCTTAGTCAGTCGTCTCTCGCATTGTGGTGTATTCGGTGACCTTCTCGCACGGCTTATGTCACGTCTCGTGTGCATTTTCGCACCTGTTACTCTAGCTACTACCAATGCGCTGCAGTACATTAACGTGTGCAAGGAGTCTAATGTGCGAGCATCCAATACATAATTGGTTAATTTTTGGAAGCTGGTGTCTACAAAGTGGGTCAGTACAGTCGTACTCTAATAATGCTCTTCTCAATTCACTAATTAATTGTCTTGTTGCTCATGTTGACCTGCAGAGACGTGCGCCAGTGTGCCATTGTTGTCCTCAAGAATTCTACCAGGACTGGATGGATTTTATTTATCTGTGATCCTGGGTACCCGGCGCCGACGTCCCGCATGATACGATGCCCAGCGCCAGATCCAGACATGCCCTGACTATCCCCAGGCAGCGACTCTATAACATAATTTCTAGTATTCTCCATATCATGGATGTCATATCTGCGTTCCCCTATCCGCCATGTGGGAGGTGTCCGGTAGGGGAGTCAGCGAACCCACCCCTGGAGTAGTATTTTAAAATTATCATGATTAACTGGATATAATATACCTTTACCAGATTCATCAATCAAAGGGAATAGGCTCGATTACAATCTACTTGACATAAACTTTCTGACTATCCTACATGTATTAAGAATAAGAGCTTTTTGATCTTCTATATAGGTATTATTATGCAATTCTAATTTCTTGAAGCTATCATGCAAACTTTTGGGTATTAACCGAGTTGAAGAAATAATGACAGGAACGATATCTATTTTATCGAGGTGCCACATGTGCTTGATCTCAATAGCATTTTTCTCCTGGAACTTGTTCAGCACGTTGTTATTATTCCGGTTGGCGACATCCCCAGCATTGCTGTTCTGGCTCTCTTATCATATACCACTATGTCCGGGATATTATTCGTCACCATTCTGTCAATCATTACAGGCCTACCGTACTATAATCTGAAAGAGTAATTTTCTAATACTGGCGCCGGTTGATACTTGTGAAATTGCTGAAAGAGAAGTATGTACTCGTGTGCAAGTTTCTGATGGATAATGTTGCACACTTGATTATGCCTATGAAGATGGCAGTTGTTCATCTTTCCTGCACCTATATGTTTGTAATGTTCCGTCCTTAATTATAAATTTTATGTAGTTGTTTGTAGCGTCTTCAATGCCCATAACGAATCATTCTGTTTCCGCGAATAGTTCTCCTTTCATCAACCATTTGTTGGAAGCTTCTTTGTCGATTTGTGGCTCATTAATCTAATGGTGATGTCGTCCATGCAATTCCTTTCTTGACCATTGCACTTGTTTTTCGGTATCTGATAGGGACGGTAGATTCAGCAGTTTGATATTTTCGTCTGAATCGTGTGTAAGGACTGCTAAACTCAAGTATAGACCAAATGTTTTGCCAGAGAGTACCAATACTCTGATCACTTCCCGAAAAGGATCTATTCAACAAATACATAAACTTCTTTGTTTTGTTGGCAGCGTGTAGAACATGATCAGACTAAGAGAGATCGTCAGTATTGATGATACCGAAGTCGAAGAGCCAGCTTTTCGAGGATTGACTTTACCTATATGAATGTTTAACGGCAAGAGTCATTCGTTAGACCAGTTTACAATATAGTCGAGGTCGTTCTGAATCACGTGACCACAGGTGTGGGGTTATTGCCGATCTTGGTGTTATCGGTCAACATTGAACATTCAGATTTAAGAGAACGGAACAGATCGAAGGTGTAAAAAGAAACAAGAGGAGCTCCAAAACTGCCGAGCATCATATTTTCGTTGTTGACTTTAGTGATTGCAAAAATTGTGTCCTATTTTTTTTGTTGGACCGTTTTGAATCATAGCTTTACTCGTGAGTTGATTTAGTAAGACGAGTCTAATGAATTTGTGAAATTTCATCAATTGTGGTGCTAGAATTAGAAAATGTGAAAATTTATATGACGAGGTTTGATAGATCGAAGATATTTTATGTGAAAACAATAGAGACAAAACTACAAACGGAATATTATCAACTCATAAATCGACTTCTGATGAGACAACTATCAGCATTTGCTTGAGATATCTACAATACAGAAAGAGGTTTTCTGCTCGCAACTTTGGTCTCTACTCGTTGACAACCTTGTCTTATTCCTCAACAAGAGATTATAAGTCTAGAATATGCAGATGACTAAGTAATAGCCATGGCAGGCGAACACTAGATCAATAATACTAAACTCATGCACAATGTCTTATAACTGTAATAACCTGCCTGTGATTAAAGCAGAAAGGAGGATCAAAGTCCAACTTTTCAAAATCCTTCAAAGATGTCATTATCCTCAGGGGAAAACGAAAAATTTCCCTTCAGTAAAAATACTACTTCAAACTACTTTTTTTTGGAGTTTTTTGGAGTAACCCTTAGGAGGAATTCGTTAAAGCAGCATGAACCTCAATGCACCTCGTCAGACAAACCGCTAGATGAACACTCAAAAGGTGAGACTAGTTACCATATATGAATCCAGTCTATGGTGGAAGGAAATAATATATGAATAAAATATAGCACTTACAGAAGGCAGCTAGAAAATGGTTGAAAGGTTAGCATGCTTAGTCATAACAGAGACCTTAAAAAATTACCCACAGGTAAGCATGGTGTTAATTGGATAATCGCTGTTTCATTCTCACATGAAAGAAGCTGTTGGACCGTAGAGATTCACGCAGTGGAGAAAATTGAAGGGTGGTGACTTAATGGATACCTGAAGATGACTAACTATGGGGTCAAACTAAATTTTTCCCTAATTAGTTCAATTCCATTCAAATTAACTAGTTGTTTTGAAACTCCTAAATCAACTCTGAAATGCACTTTTGTGTACACTAGAACAATTTGGCGGATTCTAATCGTAAAACGAATTAGTCATTAATCAGCTATTTGAATTCAAAGTTAGGTTGATATGATCCTTCGATATAAATGTCATGCTTAAAATAAAGCCTAATATTGAACGATGAACCAAATTGTCAATTATATCCGGAAAAATATTTCATAAAATAAAAATATCAAAACTATCCACACACTGGTTTCTTGTGAATGTATTGGACTTACCCTTGAAATAACCACATTACTGCCTTAGGTTATAGATCCTTACATTTTCCGAACGAAATAAATGAAAATTTAATGGCGGACCATATGATTTACCATTCAATAAACAAATAACTAAAACTCACAAACAGAAGTTCATCCGTAATTATTTACCATGTTTCAATTGACGAAAAGAGCGAATGATGTCGTCTAAATATAAAAATACAAACGAACATTCCCTAATTAGATGCCAACTACATCGGATTCATTTGTACACCTTTACATTCGTTGTGATTTTCTATGCACAATCATTTATTACGAAGAGAAAGTATAACAACTAATTGAAAATATTTCATGGAATATCATGGCTGCTAAAAAAATATTTCGAAAATTGAATGCATAGAAGAATTTTTTAACTATAGTCTAATTATGAAACATTACTAATCATTTAAATTTCACGTTCTAATATCATTATTACCTAGTGAAACATAAGTATAATAGATATTAATATAAAAACTACTAAAACACGAATATATGTTGCGTACTAACCAGTCTACAAATATAGTCGTTTATGATGAGACCCTTGGTGACTCGCGTGTGGAATCGTTAGATCATTTCAGTTTGTAGTTTTCAAGAATTTGGTGATAAAGAAACTAACCTGTTGCTGCTGAAGAGGATAAAAAGCATGAAATTTAGTCTAATTTTCACCTTCCTTTGAAAATGGTGAATGGAGATCGTTGAAACGTTCTTATATCGATAGGTATGTGCAAATACAAAATGTTCGCACCCAAATTTTACTCTTCTACTAACTGAGAAGAAGGCTGTGTCAGCAATGGATTTCAAATAAACAGTAGTACATTTCATATCAGTATTGAAAGAGGAGTTTTAGCATCTTAATTTGAACGTGTAGGACTAAACCCCATATCCTCAGCAACTTGGGAATTTCAACGGAAAAGAGTATCATGTGACACGTTATTGTAGACGTCTCTTGCTACTCTAGAATTTGGTCCACACTTTGTGTTAGAGGTTTATACATGGTGATCAAATCGAGGAATTTAATCCGTTAGCTAGTTGGATACATGGGTCGATAAATTCATATTTAAAATTTCTTTCAATGCAAAAAGAAGTTCCAACAAGATGTAATCAACTTAAGATAAAGTAAAACTACTATTCATTTCCAAAATAACAGTTGTGCCAAAAAATTGGCAAGAATATATAACATTCCGAGCAACCACTGAGTCTACAATATATTGAACTTCTGCGTGTAGTGCGAGTAAATTTAGCTAAAAGTTGGAAAGCTGAAAACACTGTTCAAAATAACCTCTCTCCACTTTATACAATACTAGTGAGCCCATTGAGATCGACTTTTATATCTAAATAGCCAATATACTGAACGCCTAATATACTGAACGCCTTTTCATATCCAATTCTATCTATACTGAACGGCTCATTATATTCACTTCATTATTCATAGTTATACTTAATAGTTCTTTATGTTACATGGAACTCCCTCATATATTGTCTCAGTCATCCTTAGGGTAACGCAGCTTCCAGTATTGTTTTATCGATACTGACTCATCAACCACACAAATTTCAACACTATTCACTACTATCCCAATTCAAAGAGATAAATTCAATTTGAAAATCTCAACTTTCTCCAATTGAGCTAGCATAAGATGAAATTAAAAACATTCCAACATTGATTCAAAAAACAAAATGTTCAATCCCTCTTTAGGCATTGAAACTGAATCATCAACAACTCTAATATTAATTCACAATATTCCAAATTTTTAGTTCCAAAAGTATTAAATATATACTTTAGAAAGAAATATATATGCAGTTCTATAGTTTTCAATTTTCAATTTTTACTCAACAGTTCTGTTCTGTATTAGATCAGATATGAATCGAATAAGATTTATGAATTATAATAAACAACAAATATGAGCTTAAAACAGCAAGATGGAAGAACTACTTCTCAAGCATATTAATGAAATAGAAAATAAAAGCTCTTCTCAAATCAAAATTTCTTGGGAGTATCCAAAAGACAAAAGCGAGAAATTAGTAATCAAATAAAGGATCACTACTGAATACATAGAAATTTCTCCTCATGCGATTGCCCTATACGTAACTATTTTGTATAAATTCAAATTGACCAAAATTCACACAACTCGTTGACCAGAAAGAACAAACATCTTCTGAATTGAAGTGTTCTTGTGGAAAGCAGGAATGAGATGCACAAATTTGTAAATTACATTATGGACCCTCATATACAATACAGTGATGTTAACTATATATCAGTTTAAGAGAAACTGTTTCTTGTAACTGTTAATTTCCTAGATCCTTAACTGTCAAGTTGGCAATTAGTTTTGGGCAGTCAGCTTCGTATAAACTTGCTCTCTAATAATTGAAACTTCTATTCTTCAATTCTACTTCTCTTCAATTCATGTTCTTGTGAATTTTGCATTAAAACAACTTCATATTTCCATATTACATGATGAACGTACTCATTCTACACAATTACATGAAATACCTATAGTACAACTACCTATAACAAAAATTGTCCAATTGTATAGCATTGTCCAAGTAGTAGTTGGATTCTTTTCAAAATATGGTTCTCATAAGCAGCAGCATGTTTCCTGTGACTTTCATTCATCTTGATTGAAAGTTGTGGTTGTACAAAATGAAACTTCGTATGCATCTTCTAGATATTTGAACATGATGTTTTCCACTATCAGACACCTATAACAGAGAAACTTTTAACTTCAAATCAATGAGGAATTCCTGTAATTCATTCAACGACCTTGATAAAATTTCCTGAGAAACAGTAACTATGCCGATGAAAGCCTCTTTGCATCTTTTGTAGGGGCTACTCCATAACAATTGGATGCTACTTGCATTGTAGCCTTGATAATACTTGAATCAGAATTGAAAAAAAAATCAACAGAACCTCTCACACTATTTCTATATCGAGAGTACCATTCATTATCCATCAGAAACTTTCACACCAGTACGGACTTTTGAATACCTTCCAGCCATATTACAAGTATCAACCGGTGCCCGTATTGGAAAATGACTCTATCAGATTATACTACGATAGGCCTGTTATCACTGACAGAATGGTGACGAATAATAGGCCGGACATAGTGGTGTATGGTAAGAGAGCCAGAGCAGCAATTCTGGTGGATGTCGCCATACCGAATAATAACAACATGCTGAACAAGTTCCAGGAGAAAAAGTCCAAATACACAAACCTTGCTATTAAGATCAAGCAGATGTGGCACCTCGATGAAATAGATATTGTTCCTGTCATCGTATCCTCGATTGGGTTAATACCCAAAACTTTGCATGATAGCCTTAAGAAATTTAGAATTGCATAAGAATACCTATATAGAAATGCAAAAAGCTGTAATTCTTAATACATGTAGGATAGTTAGATAGAAATTTATGTCAAGTACATTGTAATCGAACCTATTCCCTTTGATTGCTGAATTTGGGAAAGGTAAATTATATCCAGCTAACAGCTGAGATAGTGCATAAGTCCACGATAATAAATAATAATATTGTTTATTTTCCTATACAATTTTGTGTGTACATTAGTTGTGAAAACCAGGTTGTTTACAATAAACTCAGAAAATAAACATAAAACTGCAATGTCATATGACTGTCTGCATTGTACTAATCTAATTTTTTCTTTAAGTAAACCTAACACACCGACACTCATCCGTTAAACAAAATAATGAATGAAAACAAAACTCAAATAGAAAAGCTCAGATTCAACAAAAATATATTAATTTCTCAATTCTATGATGTCATGAATTTTATCCCTACCATTACAAAGGATAATCTTCTTCAGCTCAAATTTAAACTTCCTCATGTCTGTAACATTTCTTATTGACAAAATGCCAAAGCATTCAACAGTCTAGGCCACAAGAAAGAAAAATTTGAATGGCCAATGGATTTATCTGCACGAGGTGTCTAATAAAGTAAAAAAATAGGTACTCGTAATTGAAACAAACTTTTTTGGCAATTTAGTTTTATTGAGTTGACGAGTGATTTTCAACCCTGTACATTGTCCTCAAAATTAACACTGTTTTCGTTAAACTAAAAGAAGTTATAATCTTACCCAAATCCGAATCAATTTTTTGGACAAAGAAGATAACACTATAGTTACGAAAATTGTGCTAAAAAAATCATAGCTCAATGGTGGTTAGATTTAGATAGGACAAATCTGAACAAAACACACCTGGTAAAGGATTTCCTCTAATAAAAGAAATTAAAAAGTACCAAACCATTTGAAATAGCAAAGTTGTAGACAATGTTCGGTATAACTTGCACTTGTACCGTGAAAACAATTGCAAATTGTAGAGCAGTATGATGGATAAATCCGTTCCCCAGATACCCTGTATATTGTCGGCATAAAAAAACAATTATTTGATAATTTTTTTATTTAAGATCTATAAATTACATATAAATATTAATGAAACAAAATGAAACACAATATTTCCAAATCAAACACCGCTTCTTTTTCGGTTATTATCCATAATCCCGAATTGACTTCTTTAACTAGAAGGAATCTTCTCTGTTTGATAATTGGAAACATTTATAAATCGATTACAATCTCGAAATTCTCATATTCAACTCACGTTGAGATGTTTCTAAAATGTCGATATTCTTAGTAATGATGAATCAATTCTTTCGACTTTCCTTGAGTCTAAGATTTCCTTCTCTCAAGTTAGCTACGAATTCTTCGTAGCTACAAATTTCTGATCCGTCATCAAGGCAGGAAGTGTTGGTAGTTGTCCGACACTTTTTTAACCACAATGGTATTTCATGGGTCATTTTAGATTCGTACGGAATATTGAATTCAGATTCTTTCTGTTTCTTCCATTTTTCGAACGCATGATTCAATTTTGATCCGTTCGTTTGCAGTTTACCTAATTCATCGAGGAAGGCGATTTGATCATTTGAAAAGGTTTCCGGTTGAGTTTTTCTAGGTACATCAAAAATTGCTGGTCTCAGATTTAAATATTTCTCTGATTTTCTATCGATGTAATCCACTTCCGTTGAATTCAATTGAATTCGATCCAGGTTTCGGTTACTTTCCGGATTAACTTCCTTATTCTCTTGCTTGGTTTTTCGAATATTTCTTCTAACAATATCATTGCGACTGAAACCTGAACTTTTGCAAGTTCTTCTCTTGCGGACTAGAATTTCATCATCATGATTTCCCTTTCGAATTGGAGGTAATGTTTCGGAACATACGAGTTGTTTATGTTGACTTGATTCTTGTTGGTGTTTCATAGATGGCGTTGTCTGCATTGTTTTATTCAAAATATCTTCTGATACTTTATAAGATCTCTTGGAACCTTCTTTGGCCTTTTTTGAACTGATATGTTTGAGAAGACACCGAAACATATTCTTGTTTTGATTTACTTCGTCTTCTTCATCCGATATTTTCTTTGAATAATGATTTCCTGACTTAATATGTGATGTAACTCCATTCGAATTTTCAGTTTTGATTCGGATCTTAACGTTTTGTTTGGATAATCTGCTACTATCATCTTCACGGCTTCTTTGTATTTCAGTATCAGACACGATACTACTAACAAGCAGGTCCAGTTGGGATAACTGAAAAAAAAGGAATTCATTATACTCTGATCGTAATATGCTACTTTGATTTAACATTCATCAATTTTTATAAGTTTAACATAGAAATAATTTATGATCACCACGAAATTAAAGCCTACCCATTTCGTAATGATATTTCAATATCACCTTAGCATTGATAAAGATTATTTAAAAAACGTTCATAATTATTTAAGAAAAGACTAAAACTATGGCGCGAACAATGGTTTTGACTCTGGTTTGATCGATGAAATACAAAATTAAACTATCAATTATAGCTTCCAAACAAACTTATCAGATCGTAAAAATCCCTTTGGGCGGAGCCTAGAGGCAAAGATTCATTTCGTTTTCCAATGAATCAATTTAACAAAACTATATAGACTTTTGTAAATTATTCAGCTCTTGTTGTCTAGAAAAGAATAAAAGAAACAAATATCTTATATAATAATATTTCTAAGGGTAATGTGAAATTCGTATAGGGGTATTTTAGATATGGCGATTTAGAAACTCCGTTCCGATTTGGAAGTTGTCTTAAAAAAAAATTCAATCAAAAGCTTTTGACAAAACATGCCGAAGGAAAATATAAAAACCGCATTAGTTCATCTTCGTTATTACCGGTGATATGATGGTTTGAAAGCTTCAAACCCCCTCTACTACGTTTCGAAAGTTAGGGGTCAAATCAAAAAACTTATTGAACGGAAGTCGATAATAAATTGCCGCTGGGTAATATGAAAACTGCATAGATGTACCCTGGTTATTACCGGATATATGGCAATTTGAACATTTTCAAGTCATCTTAACCGATTCGGATATAAGGTCATATCAAAAAACTAAGAGGTAAGAGTCGAATCAAAAAATTTTCCGTACAAAAATATTCAATATTAACATGACTAAAAATAACACTAAAACTATGTAGGCTTAACTTGGTAATTACCGGATATATGGCGATTTGAAAATTTTCAACCCATCCTATTCTTGCCCAAGCTTGTATTCTTGGGCCGAGGGATGTCTTTGAAGTTTTGCATATAGAGCTGGAACGAAACAGTTGAGAACTTTAAAATACTATTGTTCTTTGAAGATTAATGAACTTCTGTGCCCACTTTGTTCGATTTAGTGATGGCCACTAGAAATTCTATGAAAGGTAGTACTTGACTCTCGGAAGAGATATTTCAGAAAATGTTAGGCTCAGTGATCTCAGCTTTGCTGTGATTTCGGCAGATCTTAGTCGAGCAATTATCGATACTTTAAAATTTCACACTGTTCAATTGATGAATAGTTGTATAAAGGAATAAAACAATCCAGCTTTTTTGTAATTTATTTAAAATGAAAATATCGCACAGTATGAGTACTGTAATATATCCGTAGCAGATAACTTTATTTATAAAAGGAAAGAAATAACAAAATGGTTTGAACTGATTGAATTAGTTTTAGACCGGCAAATAATTTTTGAATTGTCTGAGGTAAACGAATATAGTTATTGATCGATTATGTTTCTCGTATCATTTAGAGATGAAGAAGATTGCTTGCTGACAAGGGAACAGTAATTGGCTACCGCTTAACAATCATAATTGATATGTTCCATTATTGAGTTTTTTCAGAATTACATTAAATCTGTTTTATATCTAACTTCTCTGTTCATTGAATTTCGCTAAACAAACAGCAAATTCAGAAATGAGTTGTAGAAAATTGATAGAAGTGATCATGAGTAATTTAGGTAATTCGGGGTTCAATGTACACTAGAAGCTTACTACATAACATTTTTATGAATTAATATATTATTATGATGATAACTTGGTTCATCATGATTGAATGATATAAATATTGTGATACTTAATATTGAATTTTTGTAGTTCATTCTTTTCATTTTACAGATTGTGATTTTTGAAAATTTTTTGTTCATTTTAGCTTGAAGGTTTTGGAAACTAATTTTTTTTCATATCTCTTAGCCTTATGTAGGTACGTGTCCTACTCAGACATAAAACATCTTCATAAGGTATTGACGAAGATAATTTTAGCATTGTTTTTTCGGCTAATTTTCTGAATGTGTTTTTCTTTGGATAACGTTATACCATGCATTGCATAAAATTCGGCATCTAGTATTCGAACTACTTCGAGTAATTCACCACTAGGAGTAAATAGTGCCCCTCTAGAAAGGAATTTTATCCAGTCTTGTGGAGCCACAACATTATCTACTGGGAGAGAACATTTATCTCCTAGGCTCCTATATTTATTCTTGAATTTATATGCTACGTAGCAAGCAATATATTTCAAAGCTTCATCATTTATTTTCTCTTTGTACTAGTATCTAAAAGATCCATATCAAATTGTGGGTCTATGAACGTATGAGCAATTATTGTATTTGGTCTTTTCCATTTCCAAATTTTCTCACGTGCATTCCGCTAAGCATGGGACCTTGTTCTTTTTTTCTCTCGGAACTCACTTCAAGGGATCGAGTAAACATATTTCGCCTTGTTTTTCGGTGTTGGAATTTCTGTAAACATTGCCGCTGAATTTTTCCCTACTAAAAACGAACTCAAACGAAACACAAAATCGAGTGGATGTGGATGATCATTGGTTGCTACCATTCCTCTGATATATGAAAAAAAATTCTCTATAATATCCTGATTGAGTTTTAAGGTCAATAATTATTCAACATTATAATTTGGCTTCAAATAAGTATATAATTCTTCTAAAGACCTATTTGGTAGGATAATTCCTTTCTGGCAAGGTATGAGAGATTTGTTTTCCCTACAATCAAGATCTTATAACATCTGATACTTCTCTCAGTATTTTTGATTGACTTTCTTATTCGGTACCAAAAGCATTCTTCCATGGAATATTTGCTACGTATTTATTTCTCGAATTGAAAAGGTCAAACCATTTATTTATCAATAAGGTGAAGTCAGCAACCTTTTGCCAAGGTAAATTTGGAGGGACCAATTAATTTTGTCCACAAAATGATATAGATTTTTAGATGGTTTCTGAAAATAGCTGAACCGCTGGTTTGACCTTTTGCCGTTCTGATCCCTTCACTTCCAAATGGTACCTACTGATTTTATAAGCTATCTTTAATTCACTATTTGATATTTCAAGCAATTTTTTAAAACAGCTTTTATCGATTAAAATACCAATTGCCATCAGCAAATACGAAAACCTTCAAGAATTTGTTTTTCGGATGTACAAAAGATTATGTTCTATTTAAAAGACATAACTTTGATTTGTTCCTCAGAAACGGAATACCCTGTATAAACAAAATTATTTCTAAATTGTGACCGTAACAGAAGTTTTTTTATATATATATATATATATATATATATATATATATATATATATATATATATATATATATATATATATATATATATATAAACTTGAGACAAAAAGAATCATTCAAAATCCGTAGATCAATGAATAATCTTTCCTGGCAAGAGCTAGTTCCCAAATCTGCCCGCCATGCAGCCCCAAGAGCCACAATAGTGCAACTAAGCAGGATGCCGAGAACGAAGCGGCATACTGCAATTTCATCCTTATAAGGAGCTCATCAGTGTCGCATATCGCTTCTCAGCATCCTAACAAGCTACATCGGGGTACCCTATCGATTCCAGAAAGGACGCATCTCGTACATACGTATGAGAGTCGCCCTCTATGGACCGAACCGGTGAACCCGCTACCGAACTCCGAGAACGATACGAACAATAACAAACAGATGTGAGAACGTTAGAAATTCCAAATATTTACCGACGGGAGGTTTTATCTCGGAAACAGAGGCCCAGAGCACCATTTCAACGGGATGTTCGTTTTGTACCGTTGATGTGATTCACGGACCGGCGAAAGGTGTTTCCAAGTGTTGGATTTCTAACGTTCTCACGTCTGTTTGATATCGTTCGTATCGTTCTCGAAGTTCGGGTAGCGGGTTCACCGACTCGGTTCATAGAGGGCGACTCTCATACGTATGTACGAGATGCGTCCTTTCTGGAATCGATAGGTTACCCCAATGTAGCTTGTTAGGATCTTTTCAAACAAAAAGTCTTTTGTAAAAATATTTCTAAGGATAATATGAAATCCGCATAGGTATATCTTGGTTATTAACAGAGATATGATGATTTGAAAATTTTTAACCCCTCCGTCCGATTTCGAAGTTGAAGGTTGTATGGAAAATTTTTTCAAAGTAGATTTTTCAACAATAACATGCCAAAAGATAATACAAAAACTGGGTCGACAAGAACAAAAGTGCGCGTTAATTTGGCGGTCACATGCCCAAGAGTTCAGTTCTCAATGAGCCTTTGAAGCTTTAAGAAGAGCCATGCGAACAGGACCAAATCTTTCAAATTTCATTTCGATATTTCTAAGTTTTGGTGAGGATGGAGTTCGTTTCCAATTTGAAAGGGAAAAAATTGTGAATGTCATTCATTTCATGAAACGAGAAGGGATGCAGAATGAACCTGTAGTTTCTCTGAAAAAGGATCAAGAACGTGTAGCTGTCGCAACAGGAGTAGGTTTGTGAACTGTGCAAAAAATTTCGAGCGATTGAAGATGGCGAAAATAATAGTTTTTCAACTCCTGATAAAAATAGAAGAAAATCAGCGAAGAAAACAGATTTCGATGACTTCAATAGAGCTCTCTTCCTAGGTTCGTTGTCAATTCTTACGTCGTCGATAAAATTGTATCCTCATTGAAGCGAATACATCAAAAGTTCGTCGATGAGAATGAATATGCAGGATCACGAGAGAGCATTCGAAGAGTTTTGAGAGGAATGGGGTTCCGTTGGATTAAGACGAAAAGGAATAGAAAACTACTTATGGAAAACCTGAAATACAGCAAATACGTTTGAATTATTTAAGAAGCATCAAACGATTCCGTCAAGAAAAGAAACCAATAATTTATATGGACGAAACATATTCATTCCTCCCATACACACAAGAAGGCTTGGAGTGACGAGACAAACGACGGCCTACGTCAGCCTGTTTTAAAACGACCAAGACTGATAATTCTGAGCGCCAATAGTGAATGTCGATTCGTACGAAACGCATATCTGGCCTCTTAGTCCAATTGTAAACCCGGTGATTATCACGACGATATGAATTTCCAAACTACGAAAAATGGTTGAGAGAAAAACTTATTCCAAATTTACCACCACAATGTGCGTCAGTGATCGATAACGCCCCATATCACAATGTACAAACAGAAAAACATCCAAACATGGCTTCCCGAAAAGAAGAAACGAAAGAGTGCTCAAAGCAGAACTTTATAGTCTAATCAAATTGCACAAACCCAGATATAAAACGTATGCTATTGACAAACTACTGAATGATCAGGGTGATGATGTACTTAGACTTTCCCCATATCATCCTGACTCAACCCGATTGAAAAAGTTTGGGCTAAAATGAAAGTTTATGTAGCTGACAAGAATGTTGATTTCTCAATGAAAAATGTAGAAAAAGTGTGTGGTAAGTTTTTCTCTTCGTTTTCTCCAGATCAGGGGGAATTATTATGCGACAATACGCAGAAAATTGAACAATCTTTCATGGAGCAACACACTATGCTGGATGACGTTATCGACAATTTCATAATTACGTTGCAAGCAGACGATAATGACAGCAACAGCGAGCCTTCTAGTTCTGATGAAGAACTATCTGACAAAGAAAATTTTTAATTTTTCGTTATTTAACTCATTTTGCGTTTCATATTTGAGTTGTTTGCAAAAATTATCTAGACAAATAGAGTTTTATCATTTTTAATGAATTTGTATTATTAAACTGACAACTGTTGTCGTTGTTATGTCGTTAATCCTATATAAACCCATCGAGGTATCACTAAGATACTAGATACTTAGGAAAACATAGTTACTAATTCTTTGCGTCAAATCCTTATTGAATATCAACCTTCAATTACTATATTTCATCATATTGTACATATTCTTGAAAATTTAAATTATAAGGAGAAAACAATAGTACTTATTATGAAGTTAGAAAAACCCCTGCCTCGAAAATTTCCTGTAGTCTAACTGGTAATGAGTCTGTGACTCACTTCTTTGTAATAGAAATTGAAATGATCGAGTACCTTCAAATGACATATGCCTAAGAGGAATAATTTTCTCAAAAAACCCTTACGCCGACCCTGATAGCTATTTGACATTTCATTGCAGAAAGTAGGTACTATTCATCTTACTTCCTCCGCTTGTTATCTCTTTTGTTCTTCGCGCGTCTTACAAGAATCTCAAGGGCACAGATATTTTTGTCGACTTGTATATTTATCTTGACATAGGGGGATTTTAAAATTTCAACCTTCATCTAAACCGTTTCGGAAGATAATGGTCGAATCCAAAAACTTATTGAGCAAAAGTTTGTTAATAATATGGCTTAGGATAATATGAAAACTGCATAGATGTATCTTGGTTATTACTGGAGATATGAACATTTTCAAGCCTTCCTTCGGAAGATAACGGTCGTGTCATAAATTTTTAAACAAAACTCTTTGATATTAATATGACGAATGATAATATGAAGACCGTAAATGCGTAGCTGGTTATTACTTCCTTAGTTCGTTATAAAAGTCTTTCAAAAATATATTCATGGTTATCGACAATGCACAAACATTTTATACAAAAACTCAAGCATTTTCAATATTCAAAAGTAAACACAAAGATAAAACATCAACATATCATTCATACATCAGTAAGGTGCACTATTGCCCAAAATTTGAGCATTAAATATTTCATTCCTAATATTCCAGAAACTTGGTCATATAACTGCAAGGTTTATTTGTTTAAACAAAGGAAATAGACTGTTCTAGCAAAATCACACTGTTCCAAAGGCATGCTATATTTCCTAAACTTAATTTAAGGAATGTTAGTTGCTGATAAATTATTGTAGTACGAATGAGTTTTAGTCGAAAATATGATGAGAATTATTCAGAGCGTTATCTCGCTTCTCTGGTGTCGTTAGTTTGATACTGAAAGCCATTTGGGTTGGACCAGGATGACTCGTCGTAAAGACCGATGTGTGGAGTTAGAAACTTGAAGAAATGACATTGTGACTGCAACTCACTCAGTTAATCACCTAAGGAAAGCTCATAAAATCACAGTTTCTAGACATATTTCGTGAAATTTCACACATTATAGGTAAAATGTTGGATACCAAATTAGTACATTATTCAAACGGAATAGTAAAATACGCAACTGTTTTGATTTAACATCCTTATACAAGTTCATCTTAATTTAGGAAACATACATATATAAAAACATCCATTGTTCTAATTTCAGTTTTTAAATACAAAATGTTTCCTCAGCAACCATTCTCCCGGAGGCGCCTCTCCAGATTTCCAAACGTTTGGTGGTTCGGCATTATGCGATCTGGAAATCTTTCAGCATATACCCTCGCGCTTCACGTCCATTGCCTTAACAAAATCCGTACACCATAACCATATCAACCATTTCAGAGTTACTGTACATCTCCGTGCCTAATAGTGATAAAAAAATTTCCAAAATACCTAGTTCAGAACTTAAGGAACACTGTTTTGTCTACAACTGGTTGTCAAGCCCGATAAAATGACAATCTGCCAGACCACAGAAATGAATCCAAAAGCCAACATGGTCAAATGTGATATTTTTGACTTGTTAGGTGATTGAAGAAATGAAATCATGAAATTAAAAAACTGTTTTTGTAATTGAACCGCTCATTATATAAAAATTTCTCAAGAAACAAAAAAGTTTGATTATTAGCCTATACATTGTCTGAAACGGCTTTGCTCAGACGCAGACAGTTGAAAAATTATGGGTGATTGAAAACACGTTAATAACGCACCCGATTACGCATACCAAATATGATTTCTATCGATCGAGTCGTTCTCGAATTATTTGAAAAATACGAAAAAATCTTAGGATTTGGTGACCTCTAGCGCCAAATGAAGAAACTTTTTATATAGGTAAGTTGGCCTAAATCGAATTATTTTGAGCTGTAAAATCTGTGGTATTAGGTTGTACACGCAATTCGCGGACACCCTGTCTATGGGATGTTATTATTTTCAAAAACTTTAGATTGCTTAAAATCATTAAAGAATATAATGCTCTTAACCTCAATAATATATAGTCATAGATAAAAAGCGAACTATATGTAAATTACATGTTTTTACATATTTTACATATTTCTACCAAATTTAAACAGAGATCCATGTTTCACGGTATGGGTAGATACATATTTTCGTCATTTAGCTAGATTCCAAAGATCATGATCCTTCCAAGGGTTGTGAATGAAACGATTGAAAACCAGGTACCTTCATTATCCAACACCTAATCGTCTTAAGAGCTAAACGACGGAAAACCCCATTAGGACATTTGTATCGTGAGTAGGAATGATTGTAAAACTATGAGTCGATTACCTGCTATGCATACCTTTTTCTTCAATTCAATTGATTTGATAAGTAGTAATAAATTAGCGGCATATTTAAGCTTTTTCTAATTTTCACAAGTATTTGGAATCATTCAATTTTAAAATCAAGTAGTGTTAAGACAGTATGAATATGTCGAAAGTGAAGATTAACGCGAAATGGATCGAACCACATCCAGAGATAACAATGGATGGTGAAAGTTTCTTTTGCGAAGCATGTTCGAAAATCGTAAGTACAGCGTATTCATAAAAATATTCTTCATTTTTTATTCTATATAAGTAGGGTAAAAGAATGCTCTTCATTATATCTTTCCTCTTTCTTTGTATGTTTTCCTTGATTATGGAGGTGAAAAGCCCTTTTAATTGCAACGGTTAGTTTTAAATCGATACCTAGTGTATTGAATATTTAAGAATTAAGAGGAATATCGCGTGAAATCCTTGTAGTTGATGAAAAGGCCTTCAAATAATTTGTATTTATCGTTTCAGAATAAAGCTGATACCAACAGCCAAGCAAGTTTCGAGTATTGCAAGATTAAGGAACAGACGAAAAGGGAAGCAATCTCTCAAACAATTTGTCTCTCATAAAAATAAGACGAATAATTAGAAACAGTTCTATGAAGATTTCTGTAGAGCGTTAGTTGCTTCAAATATTCCATTGAAAAAGTTAAAAAACAATAATCTCATGTCTTTCTTGGAAAATATTATAAATTCAATATCTCTGACGAATCTACATCAAGAAAAACAAGCGTTGTATTTTCAGAACAATAATGAATGAAATCAGAGAAGCTATATGCGAAAATCACCTTTTTGATATTGTGGACGAAACATCAGATACTTGTGTTATACCATGTTATGATACATGGTTCATTGGAGAACTGAAAAATATATTCCAGGGCATTCATTTCATCATAGCCTCTAAGCATCTTGAAAAATGGCGAATAATATAACTGTTAGAAGATTCCTACAAGATGCATTTACACATTTTTTCCCACCAAAATGAATAAATCTTTTATCAGATGCTGCACCTTATATGGTAAAGACAGGACAAAATTTCAAAATATTTTATGAAAATATAGTTGCACTTTACATGCTTGGCTCATGGAGTTAACAGATTAGCAGAAATGATTCGAGAAAAACTTCCATTTGTGAATATCTTAATAAGAAACGTGAAAAAGTTTTTCCAAAGTCCCCCTTCTAATACAATTATATAAAGAGAGATTGCTTAATCTGCATCTATCACAACTAATTTTGGCGATAAGGAACGTGGATCAGTGTGGTTTTTTCGCTGAAAATTTCGAAGGCTTCAAAAAAATCATCAATGAAATATCAGATTCCCCCTCCTCTGTAGTATCATCGAAAACTTTAGTAAGAAATGAAAAAGTGTATAGAAGTATGTAGAATATATTATCCATCAAACAAAATTATAGCTTCATTCCTCATTCAATTTATCTTTGGAAAAAGAGTACCAGCTTTTAACCGATTCTGTAGAATTTGAATTTGGGAGGCTTTTACTTGGTAAAATTCCATTATCAATAATAAAAAACAAGTACTGTGTTTTAAGGAATTTTACTTAATAATTGCGATTCGTAACGCGTTTCACTACACCGTAGCTTCTTCATTCGTCTGAAGAAGCTACGGTGTAGTGAAACGCGTTACGAATCGCAATTATTAAGTATAATTCCTTAAAACACAGTACTTGTTTTTATTTTGATTCTGTAGAAATAATTGAAAATTTTAAAGATGAATGTGAAGAAGTTA
Organism: Cryptolaemus montrouzieri; assembly: GCA_013387265.2. Lineage (NCBI taxonomy): Eukaryota > Metazoa > Arthropoda > Insecta > Coleoptera > Coccinellidae > Cryptolaemus > Cryptolaemus montrouzieri. Next base: position 39,514,770 of record JABFTP020000103.1, read on the forward strand.
GATGGGAAATTGGCAAAATTGTGTTCAGCAAATTGAAAATGGTTTTAGAAAATAATGATTTTTTTAAAAATTCGAAACGTTCGGAAAGTTTTCCAAAGAAATTCGTCGAAAACGTGCTGCCATAATTAACACCGGTCCCTATATCGTATATAAACATATATTCAGCGATAAGCGTCATAATTTCTTTTCAGAAAATTTTAAAAAACAGTTTGATACTAATTCGTTTTATAATAAAGAATAGAATAATCTCAAGTTTGATGGATGGATTCTTAGTTGAGACGTTATTGTTGTGCTCAAAATCAGTGCCAGGCAAGGTTGGTACTGATTTTAGTGTACCGGTTAAATTTAATGATTTAGATATGTTGTACTTTCAACAATTCTTTGTTTCGAGACTTACTCAAAAATGTACCCCTGTCTCGAGTTTTATGGTTCTCGACTTTGTACCACTGAGTCACAGAGTGGTTTTTATTTTATATCTCGAAAACTAAAACTGATACGTAAAAAACTAACAGAACTAAAAAGTTGTATTTAGAACAGATCAATCTGAAAAAAAAAATTGAAAAAAATCAATGGCTTACTGTTTTTTTTATTGAAACTTCAGTTTGATTTTTTCTGCCGGGATGCCACTGGAGTAGATAAGTTGAAACAAATAGAAGTCAAATCAGCTTCTTGTTACATTGAATATCATTACCGATTTTCGACTGAATCAAACACAAGATCATGGAGATATCAATAAAAACCATTTTTTTCACGAAAATTTGACACCTTCTCAGTAATGAGACACATTTTATCAACGTGAGTTGGGTTGAAACTCAATATTTTGAACCCAGGATTCCACAGCTGAAATATATATGACAGAATCTACAAAATTTTTTCTTTTCCGAGGCCATGTCTCCTTTTGGCCTTTCAAACTTTTTAGCAGTAGGCCACTGATCAGTATACAATCAATTTTCATCATCTTCGTTTAATTTAGAAAATTTTTTCACACCTGTTATTTTTTTGCATCTCCAACCGTTTTCGAATGAAAAATTATTGAATTTGAATTGTATGTTATTCGCTAAATAAAAAAATAGAAATATTCGATAGGTATGCCCAAAAGTTGCTTTTATTTTGATAGCTCGTCTTCTGAGACTCAACTTATACTTATTCAATATCAAACTAGAAAAAAAGAACAATTAAAAACTAAATGAATTGCTGGAAGTGTCTTCCACCTGCAAGAATACATATTATCACGCACTCTTCGAAATATTCCTGGGGTGTTTCTTATCGTGTCACAAGAGATTATTATTCAAATTTTTCAAATCTTTTCTTCAGTGTTCACAGGAGTGGTATAAACTAAACTTTTGAGATATCACCATAAGAAAAAGTCTGAACTATTTATGTCTGGGGACCTAGGAGGTCATGGCTCTGGCCCATCCGACCTATCCATTGTTGAATGTATTATTCAAGAATTCCCTAGCTTCTCCAATGAAATGTGCTGGTGCCCCGTCATGCATGAACCACATTTTGTTTCTCGCCAAAAGTGGCACATCCTCGAGCAATAAAGCGGAACCGTTTAGTCTGTTAGGCAAAAAAAATGGCTCAATCAAATAATTTCCAATTATTATGACCCTGACATTTAGTGAGAATTTTTCTTGATGATGAGATTCTTCAATCAAATGGTGGTTTTCCTCAGCCAATAATGATTATTGTGAAAAATTTTTATAGGAGTTCACAAAAAGTTAGCTTCGTCTGTGAACATTATTTTACTATCAAAATGAGCATTTTTTCTAATTATATCTAAGAACCATCGGCAGAAATTTAGTCTTAAAGGAAAATCTCGATGAAGTATAGTTCGGACGTGTTGAATATGAAACGGGTACAATAAAAAGTCGTGGGGAATCTTCCAAACTAGAACATGTGAAATATTCAACTGATTTCCAATTTTTCTTGTACTCATCTGAGGATTCAAATCAATACACTTCAAAACTGCTTCCCCAATATCTGGAGTTCTCATGATTTGAGTTGCACCTTCCAAATGATTATTTGAAGTAAAAGTACCAGTTTCCCTCAATCTTATGTGGATATTGAAAATGTTCGCCTGTCTGGTGTTACTCGATGTGGAAAGCGCACCTGATATAATCGCCTAGCTTCTGTTGCGTTTCCGTCAGCCAGACCGTACATGTAATGGATATCAGCCAATTCGGCGTTAGTAAAATTAATCATTTTTTCTTACAAAATAACTTCAAAAGTCTTGAAACTAATCGTTAATTTAATAAAACATTTGAGTAGAGACTGGTTCAACTTTAGCAACTATCACAATAAATGAATAAATGAAAAAATCAAAGCCTACTAGTCATTTTTTATTTAGAAGTGCTTTCAATTCAGGGAATGCATATAATCGTTCAATAATGTTTTGCTCGAGAACGGTTGGAGATACGAAAAAATTACAGGTGTCAAAAAAGTTTCTAAATTTAACGAAGACGACGAAAATTGATTGTACGCTGATCAGTGGGGTACTGTAAAAAAGTTTAAAGGGCAAAAGAAGACATGGCTCCGGAAAAGTAAACACCTTGTAGATTCTAGTTGAAATTTAGTTCGTGTAATGATGGAGGCTATAAAAAATAGCTTGCATGCCAAATTGGTGCTGAATATTTCAAAAACTGCAGGAGTTTTGAAGATAAAACCAATTTTTCCGGAAATTTCAACACTCTGTAGTTCCGTAACGAAGCGTTTGCGGACCTATGTTTATATGAACTTTATTTTCTTAAAATTTCACGTAGATTTACCCCCTCAAGTTGAGACATACTATTATATAACACCCTGTATGTACATATTTTCACATATCGTTCTTTTATGATTTGCTTTTAATCATAGGTATAGAAAAAAGTACAGAATTCTTCCCAACTGGGAGTGTGAGAAAACCATTCAAACAATTTGTATATAAAATGAAAAAATTGAATTATTCAGTAAATATCAACAAAAAGTGATGGGGAAATATTATACCTGTAGCTATTTTTGTACTAAATGCTTTGCTGTTCAACATCCAAGATTTTCAAACATTATTCTAAATAACAATCGTTATTTAAACTTAAGATGCTCTTACTTAATGAGAATTTAAAATTAAATGAAATAATTGAGCTTGATAATTCTTCCATTTTGACTATCGGAGAAGAGAAAATCAATATATCTACAAAAAACGAATGCACAGTTACGAAGGACGTTCAAAATAATTCAGTAGAACTTAGTATGAATCCGGTGTTCATGAAATTAGATTAAATGCGTAAAATTTTTATATAGGATACAAAACAATTTTATATAAAGATGGATAACGACATTCTCAATACATGTTTATTCAAAACACTTAAATACTTAACGTAATATACAGATTCATTAATACTTACAATTTTATTTTCTATGTCAGTTGCGATGCTGAACTGTTCACCTTTCATCACCTCAGTGTTTTCAAACAATTGACACTTCAACTGTACAAGCTCTACTGATGGGTGAGCATGATACTTGCAGAATTTTATGTTAAAGTCATTAAAATGCTATTTGTAAAATGATAAAAGTGTAAGTATCTATGAAAACAAGATAATTTACCCCCTATAGAGAATCAGGTAATTCCTTTCGATACACAAAGTGTGAACACTTAGGATATTCCTTATTAGCCCTATGTTGTACCGAAGACTTAGAATGCACCATTTAGTCATAGCTTGTTTGGGAATTTCCCGAATGAATTTCTAGAATAAGCAATACAGAAAAAGTTAACTACATTGGTGAATGTGTGTTCATTCTATCCATAAAAGCAATATTAATTTGTAATATGAATTTGATCAAGAACGATTTATTTCACTCAATTAAATGAGTACTACAACCATTTGTTACGTATATGCATTATAAGTTATGACTTTCGGTACTTTTTACCCAAATAAATTTCAACTATGTCAAATTTCAATGTCCTGTGAGGTTTCCACTTCACAAATCAACAAATCTATTCATATCGTATGGAATAGTCTGTAGTCCATGAAGCCATGGAAAAAAAGAACTATGAAACGCTTTCTTGTAATCAATAAATACCGTATGACTCTTTACTTTTTCAGTATAATTGCTATTCGCAATAACCAGTTGCTCTTTATTGCTGAAATATTTTTCCCTATATCCTTTTCAATGTTCTGCAGGAATATTATATTTTCTAAATGTATATGTATTAAAAGACTTGAAAAAATACACTATGCTTAAGTTTCAGAAAATATAATAATTAAAATATGTTCGACATACACACGGAGGCAAAATTAGCGGAACACTCGAAAATTTAACCAAATTCGAAGTCCGATATTTTTCCTAATTCTCAACCGATTTAGATGATTTTTTTCGGCAAGTTATGGATCAACTCTTCTGCTTTGTAGAAACTATAAGAGAAAACAAAAAAATTGAAAAAAATTTTATACGGGGGCAAAACTAAAAGTGTTTTTTTTGTCAAGAATTCGTAACACCCTGTGGAATTTCGTGGTCCGAGTTGAAACGTACAATATTATGGTCTGTTAAGACACATCTTCCTACAGTAACGTCCTTCTTGTTTTATGCATTTATCTCTATTTTTACAAGAGATATCCAATTTGAAGCGAAAAGTCACAAATTTCAAGAATTTATTTTTAATCTTGCGTAGGTGCATAACATCGGAGGTTAGCCAAAAAATAAAATCAAAAATAAAGATGCGGAAATCTAACGAAATGAAAATTCTTGAAATTCACTGGCCAATTTCACGCTCCGGGAGAACTCGAAGTACACTGGAAAAATCGTTGATTTTGCACATTTATTTTTGAATTTTTTTGTGTGACACTCCATAATAATTATCATTCCTGTCCAAAATTGAGAGCAGGTATGTATCCTGGCGATACACTCGTGAAATGAAATGAACATGTTGAGAAAAATGTTCATGATGACCCACAAAAAAAAACATTTGATTTTAGTAGCGAGTATGACCCCCCCGAGCTCTTATTAGGGCGCGCATACGATTTCGCATACTCCCAATAATGTTGTCTATCATCTGTTGAGGTATGTTGTCCCACTCTTCCACCAAAGCCAATGTCTGCTCTTCAACGTTGCCTGGATTCCGTTGTCGAACCCTTCTTCCAAGAATGTCCCAAACGTATTCGATCGGGTTTAAATCCGGTGTCCGGTGACGGCCAGTCCATTCGTGTGATCCCAACTTCATTGAGATATTCTATCCTCATATTGCGCGTATAGGCGCGCAGTATAAGGGCGCGCGTTATCGTGCATAAAAAGAAAATTTTCCCCTATTTAAGGAACAAAAGGCTCCAAGATTTCTGTTATATACCGATGGGCATTAAGTGATCCATTGCCAATAATCTCCAGTTCTGTTCGTACTCCCAAGCATATGCCACCCCATATCGTAACTGACCCTCCACCGTATTGCTCAGTTCCTGCGAAGTTCGCTTGATTATATCGTTCTCCACTGATTGATTGTCCATGCGAAATTACATGCTCATCCTAGCAAACGCCACTGATTGATTGTCTACCCGATGGGCTCTATCGCCAGTCTTGCTACCCGATGGGCTCTATCGCTTGCTTTTGCTTGCGCGTATGATCTCAGACCAACTTCATTTAATCGTCTTCTGACTGTCCTCACACTGACGTTAATGTTATCCACTGCATGTAAAGGTTACGTGCCTGAACAGCAGTAAGACGAGGATTTCTTATGGTTTGATTGACGATGAAACGGTCATGTATAACGCGGGTTGCCCGATTTCTTCCTTGTCCTCGCCTCCTCACGTACAATCCAGTTTCCCTGTAACGTCGGTAGATTCGATGGATAACCGACGTCGAGACACCCAACATGGTACCGACTGAGCGGTAGGTGCGCCCTTCCTCGATCAATGTAACTGCCCTTGCTACTGAGGTTGGTGGTAAATCTCTCATTCTGAATGAAAAATACCGTTTCGAATCGTAAACAGTAAAAGAATCACAAAACACCGCAACCGATCGAATTTGTATCAAATAAAAAAATAGAAAACTCATTCTTTAAACAAGTGCAAATATGGTCATATGCAGAAAAACGTATGTTGTATTTCATATTTGATAAAAAAGGTGTGCACATGTGTAAATGAAAAGTTTTATCAATGGTCCCAGAATTCGGTTGTGTATTTTAATACCTACCGACTGTTATCTCCTATGAATTCCTAATTTTCACCAAATTAACCAAATTGTCATCAATAACTAATGCAATTCGAACATAAAAATCGCAAACGACAATTTCGACACGCCTGAGTGATAATAAGAAAATTCCAAATTGATAGACGAATTTTAATGACAATTTCTTGATTCAATGGAATTTCTCCAAAATGGTGATTTTCCACTTGAAATTAAATATATTTTTCAAAAATAGAGATAAACGCATGAAACAAGAAGGGCGTTACTGTAGGAAGATGTGTCTTGACAGACCATGATATTGTACGTTTCAACTCGGACCACGAAATTCCACAGGGTGTTACGAATTCTTGACAAAAAAAACGCTTTTAGTTTTGCCCCCGTATAAAATTTTTTTCAACTTTTTTTTGTTTTCTCTTATAATTTCTACAAATGAGAAGAGTTGATCTATAACCTGCTGAACAAATCATCTAAATCGGTTGAGAATTAGGAAAAATATCGAACTTCGAATTTGGTTAAATTTTCGAGTATTCCGCTAATTTTGCCTCAGAGTGTAGTTTCGAGTTATATCCCATCATTAAAATATTACAATTTCATTTAAACCTAAGAAATCACATTGTAATATTTTGATTTCCTCTTAGTTTTTGAATTGTGATAAAACCCGAAACATATGTCAAACATATTTTCATTCATCAAATTGATACTTGCTATAGGAGAATATTACGTAAAATCAAGGAATGTCATAATCATCTATGGTTTAACAAACAGTGCTCAGTTTTCAATATCCAGCCGAGGTATATGCAAAAAAATTGTAAACAAAATTAAATTGAAGCCAAGTCTTCAGTCAAATCTGCGATCAAAATTTGTTTCAAACTTGAAATGAAGAAATGCTACTGGATTAGGACCAATATGAAACTACATTTGAAAGTAGTTCTTAGAGAACTTACTAGACCACACAATTAGAGAAGAAGTATTATGATATGAATAATGTGAAACGCAAATGAAGAAACTTCAATATCTTATTCAGTAGAAGTAACAATCAAGTCCTCTTCGTTATCGATCATAGGTGAATATTATTTGAAATTCCGTGATGAATTACTCAATTTTACCAACACGACATTTGAAAATTCGAAACTGAAATTATTGGAGAAAGGTTTAGAATATTACTCAAAAATTTCAACAAAAATGATCTGAAAAACTTGCAGTAAATAAAGAATTAGCAATTCAAACAATCGCTTCACTAGAACAACAGAATTAAGAAAAATCATCCTGTACAAATATATTTTCAACATCCCATCTTGGAAGTAATAATAACGAAATGAAAGTCATTTCTCGAGTTTGAAAGAAAATCAATTAGTCATATCGAATGCGATAAAGGCAATACAGTTACGATTTTAAGCAAATCTGTTTTAGGGTGCTTTGAAATCAGAATTTATTTTGACAGAGTAAATTTGGACGATTTAAATGGCTTCTTCAATAGATTCTTGAAATTTTACAGTTAGATTGGCTTTAAGTTCGATGAAATTTGTTGTATCTAGTAGTTTCTCGATTTTATCTCTACAGGGTGCTTCAACGAAAACTAAACAGAGGCTATATCTAACAAGATATACATTTCTGATCAAAACGCAAAAACAAGTCAATTTTTGTTTCGAAGGGGGACATCTTTTGGAGTACAAAACTTGCCTGAAATATCAGGGGATGCAATCTTTGAACATTTTGAATAGGGAATATGGGTCGAGTGATGACTCAAAAGAAAGGTGATATGTTTGTCTACATTGCCTTGAACGAATTTTCATTTTTAATTGAAAACTGTAAAAGATACAGGGTGTGCAACTGAAAGATAGGGAAGACTATTTCCCTGAGACTTTTCGAGTTTCAGTGAAGTAAAATGGAACAGATCCATGCTGATCAATGGCAGTCATCATGAAGTACCATCCTCATCTCGAATTTCAACCCCTGGAGCAGGGTGACAACCCTGAAAATTTGGAAGAGGGAAGATGGGTCGAGTGATACCTCGAAAGAAAAGTATTATCTTTGTCTGCATCCCCGTGAACGAATTTTCATTTTTGAAAAATTGTAGAAGATACAGAGTGAGCTACTGAAAATAGAGGAGACTATCTATCGCCCTGAGGTATCACTGATCGAAATATTATCTAGGGATTGAAATTCGAGATGAGGGTGATTTCGGAAGATCACAGCTTTTGATCTAAAATGAATCTATTCCAGTTTTTCGCACTTATACTCCAATAGTCTTGGGACGATAGTCTTCTCTATTTTTCAGTGGCTCACTCTGTATCTTCTACAGTGTTCAATCAAAAATGAAATTTTTTTCTCGGGAATGCAGACAAAGATAATACCTTTCTTTCGAGTTATCACTCGACTCATCTACCCTCTTCCAAATTTTCAAGGGTTGTCACCCCTGCTGCTGGGGTTGAAATTCGAGATGAGGATAGTACTTGATAATTACTGCCATTGATAAGCATGGATCTGTTCCATTTTACCTTACTGAAACTTGAATAGTCTCAGGGAGATAGTCTTCCCTATCTTTCAGTTGCTCACCCTGTATCTTTTACAGTTTCGATTATAAATGGAAATTCGTTCAAGGCAATGTAGACAAAAATACCACCTTTCTTTTGAGTCATCACTCGACCCATCTTCCCTATTCAAAATGTTCAAGGGTTGCAACCCCCGCTTAGGGGGTTAATATTTCAGGCAAGTGTACCCCAAAAGATGTCCCCCTTGAAACAAAAATTGACCTGTTTTTGCGTTTTGATCAGAAATGAATATCTTGGTAGATATAGCCTCTGTTTAGTTTTCGTTGAAGCACCCTGTATAGATAAAATCGAGAAACTACTAGATACAACAAATTTCATCGAACTTGAAGCCAATCTAACTGTAAAATTTCAAGAATCTATTGAAGAAGCCTTTAAAACCTTCCGAATGTACTCTGTCAAAATAAATTCTGACTAACGGTGATGAACTCTATAATTCCTTTACTTTATGCTCTTCCAAAAAAACATAAAGAAGGTTGTGTGATAAGGCAAATTGTAACCTATACTAACGCCTCAAAACATTGCAAACATCTTAGAAGAATAGTACCAAACTTAACTGAGCATCACCCAGCTGGGTGGGAATAGATTACTAACGGTTCTCAATTCACGAAAAACCTTTGAAAAAGGAATTAAAATTTTCGAAACATTAGCGTCAAGTAACAGATACGACAATATAATTACAACGTACCAATATGTACCACTAAAAAAATTCTCTGCCCACTCTTGGTCAATAACAAAGATCGATTTAATGCATATGGAAAAAGCGGCGTATATAAATTATATTTCAACGATTTTCCTGCTTTTATATAGGTCGAACTGGTCGTTCCATCAGTGTTAGAGAAGACGAGCATTAAAAATCAATAAGTGATAATAAATTAACAACTGATTTTTAGAACATTGTATAAACGGAAATATTTCCTAAGATTTCCCAAAATGCCAAATTTTTAATTCGGGTAACAAAAACAGGCGATAAGATTTATTAAGATTCGTTGAAATTTCATTAGCTCACAAACATAATCTACCAATAACTAACGATCAGTTTGATTTCCGTTTAACCCAACTTCTCTCATATGTTTCTTAGGTATGAATGACATTGTGATATTTTAATTTCCTCTTAGTTTTTGAGAATGGGTTAAAACTCGAAACATATGTGGAACATTTTTTATTCATTATATTTTGTGAAACTTGAGCCTTGTTTTTTATCTTCTATCTTGGTTAGTTGTTCAGTAAAAATCCTTATCTAATTCATTAGCGATACTTCTTTATCTAGTACATAGAATATAGATTTTGTTGATTTATTTATTTGAATAAAAGAAAGAGAATGACATATCAAAAAAAACATTTTGTTTAATGTCAAATTTTGAAGTGAGTCAGAATAGGATCAGAGAAAACACAGTGTATAGAATTCAAAAGACGCTGAGCAATTCACAATATCATTGACAACAGATACTGTTAAACTTTTGTATAATATAGGTAATGGGGTATTGTCATTTTTCATTTCAAATAAGTGATTCCTTGAGCAAAGGTTGATAATGGAGTAGGTGAGAGGTTCTCAATTTTATATGAAAAATATTCTGATAGTTTTTCATGGTTTAGAGAAAATTTTCTTTACCAAAATCATAAATACTCCCAACTCTAGGAAGATTACCAACTTTCTGATAATAATTGATACTATATTTGAATGTTTACAATATAGTATGTAATTTATTATTTCACTACTTCTCACGTTATATCCAACTAGCAAATTGTTTTTCTCTTATTTTTGAATGGTATATTATAGAATTTTCAGTATGAATACTAACTATTTCATTTGTTGCAGAGCCATCAGATGCTACAGTGGAATCAATTGGAACAATTAAATTCATAACAATAAAAACGAGTAATATGCAGCTGCCAAAAGTCAATCAGAATTTTCAAACAACAACTGAACCTGAAAAATGGAATTCAAAGTTGATGAAGAAGTTTTATAAGAAAGTCATCGAAAATGTATCAAAACTTTTTGATTTCGATAATTCTGACAGTTATAGTGTTCAAATGAATTAATAAATGTTCACCTGGATCTAAATTCATTATATTATTCAGTGTTAGATACATGTTCATAAAAATAAAAATTTAAATGAATATTCAACTCAATTTGTACTGAAACACTTTCAACCTAACTTAAAAATCATTTCAGATATTGCTTTTATATTTTACTAAGAAAACAATCTATTTCACTGAAAAGATCTGCTTTCAAGTTCAACACAATCATGATTTACGAGAACCTCGTAATCATCATTATTATTGTCACTTTTGTATGGTAGGTACATATTACGGGCATAAACTCTACAAACCGGTATAAATGGTTATATTCGACAGTGTCATCTGCTCAGAGACCTATAAGAAACTCTGATCAGTCACTGGTGCCAGAATCATCGATGACAGCAACATGTTTTGAACCTGACTACATGGACATTGAAGAAGAAAATAATAAATCTGATTTGACATTTAGTCAAAAGACAAATCTTCAATACAACAATGTGCCGTAGAGGATGAGATGCTCGTCTCCTGCGCAGAGTTACCTGGGTTCAATCCTCACGAAGTCGATGCGATTTTTCGAATACTGGGAATCGCTTGAGTATCCATCTTTCGGAGGAGATGTAGAGCCGTCGGTACTGTCTAACAGAGATGTATTGGACATTAAAGATCCCTTCCCTCGACACGAGAGGGGTTCGTCAAAATTTTCGGATTTATGAGGTGCCAGAATTCCTCGACGTGTCATTGGCCGAAAGGCGGAAATAGAACACGTTAAAGGAATAACAAACAAACAACAAAGAATACATCAATGAAAATGAGTTACGCGACTAAGTAAGGAATTCAAATCTACCGAAAGACTTCTGACATTTTGGCATCTTGTCTAACAGAAAGAAATATACTTATAAAATTTACATTATATAATACTTGTGAAAACGACTTACTAACGTCCTTTCCTCTGAAGAAATATTGAAATAAGGTTGAATCTCATATGCAGAAAATAAATCAAATTATGAAAGTGATTCGCGTCTTTTATTGATATCAGTAATAGAAACTTGAAGGTATAAACTATTACCAAAGGAAACAAGTATAGTTCTATACCTATAGGACATTCAACTTCTATGAAAGAACAAAACGGAATATTTCTTCAGTTTTATAAAAACTGAAGCATGACGAACGTAGCTGAAAAATTTGTGTAGATTTGAAAATTATTAAATAGGACTATAGGCAGGTTATACTGAAAATCTGTGCTTTATATGTTTGTCAGACAACTATTGGATTCAATAAGTGTGGCAAAAAAGTAGTCAGATTATTGGTAAGCAAAATATTATAGATTCATTTTTTAGTTAATCAAGATAGAATTTTATTGCCACCCCTTCATATAAACTTGGTACAATGAAGCAATTTGTTGAAGTTCTTAATAAAGATTGAAACGGTTTTCCTTCATCTGGAATAGCTCGGTCGCCAGTTTTTGTTTTCTGAGGTTGTCTGCACAGGGAACGGGATCTGTTACTCCTTTCATTTCGGATCGCTTTAGTAGTTCCCTGGTAAGTTGCAATTGGAGAGCAGTTCTTTATTACGTAATGCGTTAGCGATAACCAAGAATGTCAGGTTTCAAGTGGACTTTAAGCAGTTGGTAACTGGTTAGTAAACTTCTGTTTTGCTATGCTTTGTACACATCTTACTCGGACTTTACTTGCGGAGGAAGGGATTGAAGAAAGACGAGATGGTTCTATTTGGACTAAAATTATCGAATGATGTAAACATCACTGTCAAAACCGTCTGAATGCCATGGCTGAACTTACTGAATGATTTTCATGAAACTTACACGGAAATACTGTCCCTTCTTCGAAATTTTAAGATTAGATCAAGAGCTGTGATTGGTCACTCCGCTTCAGCGACGGTTTCTAGTATTATTTGCTTTCTGCTCATCAAGTGAGAGTACCCACAAAAAATGGGGATCAATCCCGATCAAAACAAATTTCAATATCGGGAAACAAGATTCGAATGGAAGACGAAATGAAAACGAAAATTACAAGTATTTGAACTTGAAACGAAAATCACTTCGTTTTAAGATGGCCAATGATTTGCTCATTTATCTCAGAAAAAAAATCCTGAATTGAGCTGAAAACGGTTATTTTCAATAGACCACAAATAACCAACTAATAAAAGAACAATATTTTATCCAATCCATGAAGGAACTTAAAAGCGAACCTGGAAATGTTTTGTTTTAGTAATTCAAACTTTCTTGGGAATCATAGATCAGAAAACTATTTACAATTAGTTAACGATATGTTCTCTGATTTGAAATATCTAGGGTGAAATATGAGCATTGAACACTTGGATCGATTTCCTGAAAACTGCAAATTAGGGAGAAGAGATAGGTTTCATCAGGATATTCGCACTATGAAAAAACGTTACCAAAGGAGGTGAGACATGCTGGATACGGCTGGAATCTTTGCCGGGATCTAATGCAGGCAACCGTTTGAGAAAATCGCATAAGAAACATTTTTTCCTCAGCCATAGTAACTGTGGAAAGAAATCGTACTTTCGCAAATACAAAATTCAAAACAGCTGCCAGGAAAAAACTAATATTTTCGGAACTGAGTACACTTCATGCACTCGAAAACAAATAAAACCACTGGAAAAATTTTCATAGTTAACCAGTGTAATGCAGCAACGAGAGTGTATTGTGATAAGTTAGACGGATATGCACTCTCTTAAAATAGCATATCTTTCGTCAGATTGGTTATTAGTTATTTTGAAACCAACTCAGTTTGGAAAAAGCTATTATAAATATTAACCACTAAAGTATTTCACTCAATATTTTATTATAATTTGCAGTATCATCGAAACTTTTATTAAAGTAATTTCTTTTTGAAATTCCTTTTATTTGGCTGGAAATTTTTCATTATACCTCGAAGACGACTAAACCAAGCCCAGTTAAATAAACTTGATTGCTTGTTGGATCACCTGACCTGATGAAACCTGAAGTGTGTGTGCGTTTGAAATATTCCTGACGATACGATTGCATATGTGACTGGGGGATGATGGAACGAGATGTATGCAGCAACACGCTCAGCAATAACAGAAAGGATGGACTCTAGTTCATCATCATTTAATGAGGAAAAGAGTGTACACATATCCTTTTCGGCGGAACATCCACTCAATCACAGAAAGGTTGTTTGAAAATACATACTAAAACATGTCAGGGAGGAAACTGTGGTTGCGGCAAAATAAGAAAAATTCAAAAAACAAAATATCTCGGAATTATTATTGATAAAAACGTGAAATAGCATCTACAATCGAAGTATATGACAGATTAAAAAAAAAAACATTTATGTACATAAGTAATTCACTGAGACTTCCTTCCATTAACCTTGATTAAAAAAATACTTTACTTCTCCTTGGCGCAGTCAATACTATCCTACGGAAATGCAGTTTGAGGCCGAGCATACAAAGTGCATATGCATCAACTAGAAATAACGCAAAAGTCATTGCTCAAAATTATATATCAAAAACCCCGTAGATATCCATCGGAATTTTATTCTTTGAAGCACATGTTGCCAATTACATGAATTCTATGCGATTGAAATCTATAGCCCTTTCAACAACATGAAAAACTATTCCTTGTTTGACCATAATTATCAAATCCGCAATCAAGTAGCTGTAAATTTTAGACCTATTACATCATGAAAATCAGTTGGTACTCAGAATTTCGCGACTGTGACTATCTATTAATACAATGTACTTTTTATCGGAAAAACAGAAGTATGTTTTTCAAAGTACATGAAAAAATCTTTATTATGTCACACAATAAATTTATTCATGGAACTAATGAAATGCTTCTTAATTCTTAGTATTAATTATTAGTTGAATATATTAATTTGCGAGTATTTATATCAGTTCGTAGGTATATAGTTTGTAACTATATGTTTTTGTTGTATCTTTTTGTCTTAATCTTCATAGTATAGGAAGATCCAATGAATATGAATTTCTAGAGATTTGCACTCGTATTTTTAATTCAAATTTCGTAATAAATTTTGTAAATTATTGGTTCACCGTGGAGGGCAGGAAGACGAGTCAGGATGTACCCCGACGATGCCCATATATCTGTTCGTGCAATCAAACTGATATGTTATTTGATTCTGTTTATCATTAAGAACGATATCTGGTCTATTGTGTTTTACAGTTCTGTTGCAAAGAATTGTTTTATATATATATTTGTATATATATATATATATATATATATATATATATATATATATATATATATATATATATATATATATATATATATATATATATATATATATATATATATATATATATATATATATATATATATATATATATATATATATAGATACAAATTATCATTTTCAAGAGCTTCTAACTTGAGCAACTCTTCGTATGAGCAAATATTGAATGCCTAGATGACTTGAATTTTGTGGCATGAAGACCCCACTATACATAAGTAATATAAATAAAATGCAACACTATCATCTTATTTCCCCAATTTTAATTTTTAGTACACAAAACCGGTTTCGACAGCAATCAGTTGTTAAATATATTGTGCTAACTGTACAAATTTCAAATGTTGAGTACTGGGAATTCAAGTGGTGAATTTCAGGTTTTATAACGTTTGTTAATTTCAAAACTTTCCAACAGATTCATTGTCCTCCCTTCATTGCATTTGTGGAGAATTTTTAAATTATCTTGTGTAATTATGTGATATGTAGATTTAATGTTCATAAACTCCGGATTTGTTATCTTAGGAGAGATGGTTTTTGAAGCTGAATTCAAATTTTTGACCTGTTTGTCCTACGTAAGCTGTTGGGCATTAGTTGCATTCAATTCGGTATATTCCAAACTTTTTTAATTAATTAGTTTTTTGTTTGGCATTGAATAGTAATTTGCTTGTTAGAAAAGAAAATTGTTAAATTAGAAAAGAGAAATACTGATATAGAAAGGGGACCAATATAACTAAGAAGTGCGTTTTTATTTTCTGATTTTGCTATAATGGAATGTAGTTATTGAGATATTCGTTTTGTTCTCAATTACTATATTACATGATAGAAAAGCTTAAAGTTAGATACGTATGTCTAACTTACATTGGCCCCCTCTCCTAATAAAATATGCAATTATCTTTCCAAATTCAATTTAACAACCTCCTTTTCCAGTGTTTAAACATAAGCAAATAACAATTCAATGCCAAACAAAAATCTAATAAATTCAAACAGTCTGGAATACACAGAATTGAATGCAATGAATGCCTAATAGTTTACGTAGGACAAACAGGTCGTCTTGAATCTGGTTTCAAACATCTCTCTTTAGATAACAAATCTGCAGTTTTTGAAAATATAACTACTAAAAATCGCATAATTAGATTTGATAATTTAAAAAAATCTCCACAATACATCTCTTCGAGTTTGAAAATCAACAACCTTTGTAAACACCCAATATTCACAACTTTCAATAGCCAACTAGAAATGAATAACTCCTCATTACTCAACATTTAAAATAGGTATAGTTACCACATTCTTCCTCACAACTGTTAACTGTAGACACTTGAAAATGATGTTACTGTCGAAACCAGTCGTGTCTCTTAGAACTAAACATTGTGGAAATCAGACAAGTGATTCATTTTATTTATATTAAAATGAATTTTCATAAAATAAATTCATCAACAATATCATCAATTTAATATTAGTACTTCAACATTTTTCCACAAAATTGTGCATTTTACGTTTTGATCTCTATCAATTGCCGAGGACAGTAGTTAAAAGGAATCAGAAGTCCTGTCTACTATATTTCATTTTTAAAAAATCACAGAAATTTGTCACGCTAGATCCACAAAATGTCACAAAATTTATATTATTAGTTTTATATTCCGCCATCAACACCTGCCAGTGATTATGTTGTTTTATGTGAGTACTTGGAATTGCTTGAGGTACTTTATGAAGGAAATCTTGTATTGTTGGGCGACTTTAATTTGCCAAAGTTCCATGTGTCATTGATGGGTGCCCAAGCAACTGAGAGATCTGTTTGGGAATTTATGAGGTTTTTTGAATTGCGTCAATACGATGGGTGCGTAATGCTGGCGACGGTATTTTGGACTTGATTTTGTCTAACCCTTTTGAAGGAAGATTATCACCCGGCTCTGATGAGTCATTTGAACCTGGGCTCGGACAGTTGGGTCAGATTCTCTCGTAGTTCGAATTTTGAGGCTTTCAATTTTCATTATGGCTACGCTCTGTGAAGACTTACTAAGTGAACAATTCATCGTTAGACAGGATTGCCCTGGCAGTATAAACTTTCTGGTGAATGATTTTTATAAAAAACTAAACAATGCAATCAGCAAATCAGTCCCAGTTTATCGTAAACAAAATAGGAGGTACCGCATATGGTACAATAAAGAGATCATTGATGCTGTTAAGTCTAGGAATCGAATGCACAAACATTTTATTAGAACAAGGAACGAACACTATCTCGATTTGTACCGAGAATTGGGAAGGTCAGTTAAAGCTAAGATCAGGTCTGCATATAGGGAGTACTTGGATAGCTCTGAAAATAGTTTTGAGGAGCCTAACAAATTTTGGTATTTTATTCGGAATAAATGCAAAGCGACTACCTGATGTCATGTATTACCAAGGGGGCAGCGTTTCTGCATTCACTATGTTTTTCGGTGGGGTATATGATGTGAATTCGGATGTCAGTATTGATGACGTTATCTCAGAGGGTGTGGTTGATTGTCGAGGCTCGAATTCAATTTTTTTCCCTCAATAACCGAACAAGATTTTTTGCGTGAGACTAAAAATATGAAACATAAAGCTAGTTTTGGGGATGACGGCACATCTTGTTTCATAGTAAAGGATATCATAGGGGCGATAGTAGCTCCGCAATGTTTAATTTTTAATCTGTGCCTGAAGAACAATCAGTTTCCGTCTAGGTGGAGGATCGCGAAAATCGGTCCCATCTTCAAGAGCGGTTACAGGACCGATGTAACGAACTACCCTCCTGTGACCTTGCTTTGCTCCTTTGCAAATGTTTTTGAGCTTCTATTGCATGAATCTTTAGCATTCCAGCTGAGTCACTCGATTTCGGACCGGCAACATGGTTTTAGGGTCGGTAGATCAACACTAACGAATCTTGCATTCTTTTCGGAATACGTAACTGAGGTTTTGGACCGGGGTGGCCAGGTCGACACGGTCTTCACGGATTTCTCTAAGTCCTTGATCGCATGAGCCATGTTGCTCAGATAAAAAGAATGAATGAAATAGAGTTCCCTCTGAGCCTTCTCAGGTTTTTCTATTCATATTCGAGCGAAAGCAATATGTTATGTACACTGGATTCAGATCTCAGGATTTTGAAGCCAGTTCGGGAGTCCCTCGAGGGTCGGTTTTGGGTTCGCTTTTATTCATAATTTTCGTAAATGACCTACTTGAGAGGCAAGCGTTGGGGGCGTAGCCTTTGCGGACGATCTCAAGATTTACACAGAAATAAAATCGAATGAGGACTGCCAGAGTCTTCAAGGAGAGTTGGTGACGATACATCAGTGGTGTTTAGAAAACAAACTGCCTTTGAACATCTCTAAGTGTAAGTATATGTAAATTACGCGCAAACAGTCGCCACATTTCTTTCCTTATTCGGTGGCGGGCTCACGGCTTGAACGTGTTTTCTGTTCTCCTGAACTCGGGGTGCTTCTCGACTCGAAATGTCGTTCTGGGACCATATAAATGATGTTCTACGAGCAAGAAAAATGTTTTCATCTGAGGAATTTCAAGAGCTCTGTATTTCGCTTTCATTCAGTCTAGATTGCAATATGCCTGTGTTATCTGGGATCCATACTATGTGAAATATAAAATTGCATTGGAAAGCGTCCAGAGAACCTTTCTAAAGTACCTGGCATATAAACAGGATGGACTATATCCTGTTCGAGAAATACCAGGTTTTCTGTTAACCAATTGTTTTTCTGTGTTGGACTGTCAAATTAGAAGGAAATATTTGTGCTGCATGTTTTTGTATGAACTTCTGAATAACTCCCTCCCTTGTTTGTGTCTGCTTAACAGACTGTTTTTGGTACCGAGGCTCACTGGCAGAGGCAATGTCACTTTTTATGTAGTGGGAGCTATTACGGATGTTTTCTTAAACTCACCCATCAATCGAAGCTGTCACTATTTCAACACGGTGGCCTCTTCGATTGATATGTCATTCTCAAGCTACATTCAAAAGAAACCTAGCAGCAAGACTTAGTTCACGCACTAAAATTGTTTTGATTGTTTGGTGTCTATTTCTATTGTTTCAGTATGCAGTATCAATGTGTTCTGTCATTATTGATTTTAAAAGTTTTTTAAATCTGTTTTTTTTTATTTGAAGCAAATTTGTCCATAGTTGTTCGGCTCTGTAATTGGTAGTAATCATGTTGAGCTTGTATCAATAAATAAATAAATAAATAAATTATTATTAATTCCCTGACGACTTGTTGACTATACTAAAGAAAAAGAAGCTCTGAACTTGGAACTGAAGTGTTTATTGATTCAACAAAACTAAATACATAAACAAAGCTGACCCGAAATATTTACTCGATATCGCATACTCCTCGTGAAAGAGCGTGATAATATGTTTGAAAAACTCCATTAGTTTCACAGCATCCGAGCCAATCAACATCTCCAATTTTCATGATCTCATCTGAAATGAATTTGAACTCCCACTATGCTTTAATCCTTCACCTGTTCTCTTTGCTAGATTTCTTTGATCTTGCATAAAATTGTGTGATTGATTCAATTGCAATTCCGGCTGTTTGAGCTAAACCAACATAACTAAATTCCTTGTTCTCGCCATTTGACAAAAGATTGTGATTTCCAATTAACAAAGTAACCAAATTCGTTGCCCCTTTCTGTTGCTCTGAAAGATAGTAACAGCATTCGATTATCTGAATGTAAGTAAACATTTCCTTGTCCTTTTTCTTAGGGTATTTTATGAATGGAATAGGAGCTCTTTCTTGAGGACGTTGTGATCTGAAAAAACGATTTCCCCGGTGGAACTGCGATTCAAGCCAACGGATAGCATCTCGTGCTTCTGGTTTCTCTCTTTTCAAATCATCCAATGCCGAAACAACTGCAACAGAAGAATGTAGAATAAATACAAACAACTTAATAAACATTGACAAATAGATTATTTTCAAAATATATAGAAATATTTCTGAATTAAATGTATCTGTTATTGAATTATTATAGATCATGGTGAAAGAAATTATTGACATTATGGAATATGCTATGAAATACAGGAATATATACTAAATCCATAAGAGATGTTTCATGAATATCCTGTATTTTTGACGACTATCTGCTGTTGAGCAACAGAAGAAATTAGTGTCTGTGTTTGAAGAAAATTCATAATGGAGTTGAAAATTTTAAAAAATGAATGAATAACATTGATTGAAGGGATGGGAAAATTGTGCTAACATTCAAGTCTTAAATTTTCAGTAACTATCAAAGAAGTGCTATATTTGCTTACAAAAATATTAGAGAGTAATGATTATTCTTTACAAAATATCGAATGGAAAAATATCAACAAATATCTGAGCTATTATGCAACCTTAAAAAAGAGTCAGCTGTTTCTTGTGGAACTACCTGAAAATAGAAATCTAACCCATATCATGGTTGAATATGTCAGACAAAAAGGCAATGAATATTATATTTATCATCATTACATTTTTACATCCTTGATAAAGAGATCTAACTCTTCTTAGCCTTAATTTAAATAGTACTAATTTACAGGATCCTGACAGACTGACATTGATAATAGTCAAATTATCATTTTATTACAAAAATAACCATATTTATATTATTTCATATAGGAGAACCAATTGTGGGGAATGGAAGATTATGCCTCTGTTGTAATGTATTTCAAAACTCTTTCAGCAGTTGAAAAATTTTAAATTAATGATAACATAAAAAAATAAAGCATTACATTTGATGTTCATATAAAGGGTGATTCATACGAAAGTTAAATAGTACAACTGTATATTTTCACATATACAAATTCTTCACAACATTTTCCAAAGAGTTTATGTAAATTTTACTGTTAGATTTCATGTGGAGCGACAGAAATCTAAATTCTGGTAGCCTACGTCCAGCAATCAAATAAGAGAATTACGACCTGATCTTCTCATGAGGGGAGATTGAATGAGAGCCACTCATTCTTTTGACGAACCTTTTAAGGCACGTCCCGTGCCTTAATCGTTCCACAGGGTTTATAGGCGGGTAAAACACCCGGATCCAAAACCAGGATGGTCCCAGGGGAAAAATTACGATTGCCCCAAGAGACCATGTCACGGTAACACACGCAGAAGTATACGCTATTCTCAGATGCGTGCAGGTAAACTTTCACAAGATCTACAGAGACGCTTATATCTGCATATGCTCTGATAGCCATAAGTCTCTGGGATACCTGAAAGATCCAAGGGTTACATCCAAATTAGTTGGATGCACTAAGACAAATTAGTATAAAGGAAATGAAAAAGTAAACGGCCTTGCCGAAAAGGCAACAGCTGTAGATCGATGGGACCAGAGCCTATTCTGACTATCCATTGGAGACACATGCTTTCCTTTTTCTAAAACTGGAACACTACTGAGGTCCTAAACTACTGAGCTGGCATCTTGGGACTAAGGCTCATAGAAGGGCTACAATCAAAGAGGTTACATGAACTATTGTCCCTTGACAACAAATCTATTGGAATGGTATTTGGCCTACTAACTGGACATCAACTCAACAAATATCTACCCACCACACAATGGCATGGTTGCCTTGAAAATGATGAAACAACGGAATGTTTATACCCTTTAAATGTTCCACTCATAACCTGATTGGAGGCATTAGGCACTGAAACATCTAGTGCCAGCATCATCCAGGAGGCTGCCTACAACATCCTAGCAAACTTTATCAAAAAGTTTCTAAAAGACTGATAACACCAAAATAACACGGCAAGGAAAATGGGTAAGAAGATCTGAGTGCTATGCATAAGGGTGTGTGATGAAGACAGTATGGTTATGGGGTTATTCATCATTTTCCTGAAACCAATTGAAATTTAGGGCATCACATGAGACAGGAAATTGGAATTTTTTAGAATTGACTGTAATGAATTGAGTGCTAACTCAAAATTTGATGAAGTACTAGATTGGCCCTCAAACGTGAATAGAACTTGGTACAACTTCAATCAAGGTTGATTTTCTCAACTTGCAATCTACATATATTTTTTTTACATTTTTGAAATCGAGAACTCTTCAGAAATCGAGAAATCCAAAGACTTTGCTAGTTCACAAAAAAAACATGAAATAAATATGAAATGAACAGGTAGAATATCTAATAATTTTTATTTAACCTACAACAGATGAAATTCCATGTACCAAATGTTGAATGTCAACAATTGCAGGTACAAATTCTCTGTATTTTGTAAGATTCAAGACAATATTTGATTCAATTATTACATTCACAAAATTAAAATGAATGAAAATTACAAATTCGAATAACAGTTATTGAATAATTATTCAAAAATTATAAAAGAAATACCAAAATAGAAATTATCAAATTAAGTGTTCAAAACAAGAGGTCTACCACACATCCACTGGCCGTTTTGGTATCGAACACACAAACTGCAAAACTAAAAACTTTAAAACAGCGGCCATAAGTCTCGATATTGAAAAGGCTTTCGATAGCATATGGCACAGGGTCTAATCTTCAAATTATACAAAATTAACCTACCGAGATTTCTTATACACATGATAATAAATTTTCATTAATAAATGTCACCATTTCTCTACATAATTTACTGCTATGACATTCCAAAAGAAAGAAACAACCAGCAATATTCTCTTCAGTATGCAGATGACACTTTTATAATTTCCCACGATAGCTCACTGACAACCTGCTTGAATGGATTGCAAAGTATGATGAACAAACTTGAAATGTGGCTGAGTAAATGGCGCCTGAAACCCAATCCAAGGAAATCACAATATATAATTTTCCATCATAAAATTAGTCAAAATTCGCCAAGTATAACAATTAAAGGAATCGCCAAAAAACCTACAGCGGAAATAAAATACCTAGGGGTTGAAGTCGACAACAAAATGAATTTCAACAAATATACCAAAGCGATTAAGAAGAGAACCATATCAAGAGCTAAAACTTTCACTAAACTAACCGTCAGGAACAGAGGAATAAACACAAATAATGCAGTTAAAATATACAAGACAATATGCAGACCTGTCCTGGAATATGCACATCCCATCTTTGCTAACTGTAGACGCCCAGCCTTGAACAATCTAAAAACCGCAGAAACTACATCTCTTCGTACAATAACAAAGATTAGATACCCGGAAAACAGAATACATAACCCACCAAATGAATTATTGTACCAGATAACGAATATACAACCGATAGAAGAAAGACTTAAAAAGTTGAACAAGAATTTTACGCACTTCTTTAAGACTCGCAGGACATTCTGGATCTCTTCCACCATGAACATATCGCACAAGCAGCAAGAAAATACCCACCTAAGTCATTAATACTGACATTGGAAGAACAAGAGAAGAACTGAAGAGGCAGAGATAAATTTTTAGATTTCAATATAAAGTGTTATATTTTATATATATATATATATATATATATATATATATATATATATATATATATATATATATATATATATATATATATATATATTTTTTTTTTTGTTGGATGATTACTTAGAATAATTTTGTTGTAAGACTAGGCTGAAGGACCCAAGGTCCATGGCCATTTGCGCAGTGCGCAGTGCAAAAATATACTTTTTACTTTACTTTAAGTGTTCAAAATGACTCCTTTCTTTTGTATACACATTTTCATTCATTTAGAGAAAGATTTTTTCCTACTCCGATATGAAGAAACCTTGTCTATAATATTTCACTATATCTTTTAGATAATGTGTATTTACTTGAATTATAATATTAAAAACATATGAAATTATAAAAATTGGAACTGCTATTTCCTTGAAACTTACCTGCATTTGGTACAAGAACTATGAATTTTCTTGAATGGACCAAATGTTTGACCATGAAGGTATATTTGATTAGGGCATCAGCATCTAGGACCAAATAAGGAGAAAGAGATGCTTTTCCCCTTACTCTGTTCTCTAGGGCACTAACTTCTGATGCAAGCCACAACTGACCCATGTGTTTCATCTTGACCAGCTGGCCACCTTTTGTATTGTTAGTACAGGCAGAGGCTTCATCTTTTATTTTGCCATTGATGAGTGGTGGTTCGGTAACTGCAGAGAAATCTTGTAATACCTGAAGATAAAGAAATTACTAAATAGTTGATAATCAGATCTTCAATTAACAATTAATTGAAGATTAAAGTAATGTTAAAATAATTTCGTACTAACTAATACAGATTCTTGTTATTAACAATACGAATATTCACACACATCAAATAAGGACTATTCATTTATACACAAGAATGATTCAATTCATTATTGAGGTTTCAAGAGATTTTATGAACACCTGGGATATTCAAGTAGTCTGTGTTACGCAATAATACCCGCCAAACCACTCCTAATCCTCCAAATGATACTTAGTTTACGATGTTTTCGCAAGTCATTTGAAGATAATTAGAAAATTGAATAAATGAAGTGATGCAGCAAACATATCCACATTGTGTAGAAGGAACATTGTTTCTGAGCTAAGCGAACCCAAGGTACCCAAGGTGAACCTGGCAGTAGGTATAAAATGCAACTTATCTAATGATGTACAATCTAAGGAATAAACGGGTGAATCGACATTGTACCACGATAACCTCTTGTCGCGTTAAAGATTTAGGAAGAGGGTCTTGTTCGGAACGTGAGTCACAGTCTCTCTTGGTTAGCGACGGAAGCAGCGTGATATCGAGTAGGGATACTGCAACACAAAACCAAGTGGAAAACAACATCAATACCTCCCAACCGACTCTTGATGTTTCAACGGTGGCGCAAGCCATTATGCCTACGACCACGAGAGCCGAACTCCCTAGGAAACGCATGAAGTAGATCCGAGAAATGAATTCCTTCATTATGCGTTTCTATTACAGGATTACAACCTTCGGAAATCGGAAATGACAGCATACAGATACGCGTTACATCTTGTTCGTAGAAAAATATCCGGAATTACAGCACATATCCGAGCAGAGAATTTCGGATCAAGGAAGAACAATCGTTTAAAACAGGCTACTTTCTTCGCGCTGCAAAACATACGAGAAGAGGTCATATTGGAACTCAGAAGTAAAGATGATACTCATAACAGTATACCTGCCGTCAATGAAAGTGTTACAGATAACATCGAAGCCATGGAAACGAATATCAACATAGAACGTCCTCTACAAATCTGATTCGGTCTGAGCCAAAAAGCGTTAGAAAACCAACATGGCAAAAACGACTGGAGAAGGATATTGACAATATTAGAGCTGAGACCGGCCGCCTCACAGAATTCCTGAGAAACAAAAAACCCTCAAGGCGCTTGAAATCCCATATACGCAAATTCTTAGAAAAATTGGTACAAACACAAAACATCCTGATCACAAACGACATATCGACTTTAAAGCAGAAACTCCAAGCAAAAGCAAATAGGCTCTCAAGATACATCAAGTGTACTGAAAGGAAACATCAAATTCAAATGTTCCAATTTTCTTAAGGGAAATAACTAAGCTGCAACCAACAATAACATGGAAGTGCCTGATGCACAATGCTTAAGCGATTATTGGTCATCACTATGGTCGAACCCCAAAGAACACAATAAAGATGCGGAATGGATCACGAATGAAAAACAACGCCTAGATAACAAACATATGGACTTCAAAGGAATAACGGAGGAAGAAATCACAACAGTAGTTAGAGCGACCAAGCGACCAACACCTTGACGACAACAATACATTAGCTGAGGAGCAGAAAGGACGTAGAAAGAAACACCATGGGTGCAAGGAACAACTCATCATATATTCTGTGATAATGAAATAGGCACACGTAGGGCATCGGAATGTTCATTCAGCTTTTCTCGATCATCTGAAGACATTCGATAGTACCCCCATTCTTGGCTTGTCGAAGTATTGCAGATATACAAAATTCATCCAGCCCTGGTAGAATTCTTGAAGACAACAATGTCACACGTCTCTGCAGGTCAACATGAACAATAAGTCAATTAAAACCGACGAGATACCCATACGTCGTAGAATTTTTCAAGGAGACTCTATGAGTCCACTATGGTTCTGTTTAGCAATGAACCCATTGTCCTCAATGCTCAATAGAACAGGATACGGATTTAGGATAAAAACAGATAGGAACTATCATACAATCTCCCACCTGCTGTATATGGATGACATCAAATTATATGCTTCGAACAAGAAGCAATTGGATGATCTGCTGAAAACTGTAAGTAAGTTCGCGGCAGATGTTCATATGAAATTCGGGATTGAAAAATGTAAGACCCTGCACATTCAAAGAGGGAAAGTCACAGATGGTGAAACACCCTTCCAAACGGTGATTTTATACAGTGCATGAGGAATGGCGAAACATACAAATATCTAGCATACCAACAAGCCAGATTGCTAACCAAAAACAATCAAAGGAGAATATTCGTTCAGAATACAGTCAGCGTCTGAAGAATGTGCTGAAATCAATGTTGAACTAGGGAATCAAGTCAAGGCAATTAACACTTACGCCATTCCAGTGTTGCTTTACTCATTTGGAATAATCAGATGGACTAAGACAGAATTGGATGGTATTCAAAGGCAAACCGAACGATGCTGACAAAGTACAACAATCATCATCCAAAATCGTCTGTGATACGAACAACTTTGAAGCGGGAGGGAGGACGCGGATTAAGAGATGTTGTCAATTTACATAACCAACAGATAAAAAATCTCAGAGAATTTTTCTCTGCAAAAACTCTCACTTCTGATCACCATAGAGTGGTATCGTTGGCTGATAAGGGATATACACCTCTAATTCTTTCTACCAGAGATGACCTGCTGAATCTACCGTTCATATCAGATACTGAAAAACAAGAGCAATGGTCAAGAAAGGAATTGCATGGACGATATCACTATGAGATTAATCAATCACACATCGACAAAGAAGCCTCCAACAAATGGTTGATGAAAGGAGAATTATTCGCGGATACAGAAGGATTCCTTATGGCCATTCAAGACCAAGTGATCGTTACAAACAACTACACAAAATTTATTATTAAGGACGGAACATTACAAACAGATAAGCGCAGAAAATGCCATATAAGATCGGAGACTATACAGCATATTACGTCCGGCTGCGAAAAACTGGCCAATACGGACTATCTTCACAGGCATAATCAAGTGTGCAACATATCCATCAGAAACTTGCATACAAGTACGGACTTTTGAATACCTTCCAGCCATATTACAAGTATCAACCGGCGCCCGTATTGGAAAATTACTCTATCAGATTATACTACGATAGGCCTGTTATCACTGACAGAATGGTGACGAATAATACGACGGAAATAGTGGTGTATGATAAGAGAGCCAGAACAGCAATGCTGGTGGATGTCGCCATACCGAATAATAACGTGCTGAAGAAGTTCCAGGAGAAAAAGTCCAAATATACAGACCTTGCTGTTGAGATCAAGAAGATGTGGCACCTCGATAAAATAGATATCGTTCCTGCCATCATTCCTTCGATTGGGTTAATACCCAAAAGTTTGCATGATAGCCTTAAGAAATTAGAATTGCATAAGAATAATTATATAGAAATGCAAAACGCTATAATCCTCAATACATGTAGGATAGTAAGAAAATTTATGTCAAGTATATTGTAATCGAGCCTATTCCCTTTGATTGCTGAATCTGGGAAAGGTAAAGTATATCCAGCTAAAAGCAGAGATAGTGCACAAGTCCACTATGATAAATAATAATATATTTAATCATCCTTTCGGACATTATATGATGTAAAGGACAAGCCAGAGGTACATATTAACAAAATATGATATAATATACAACTTACATACATAACAAACTGTAATGTCCAATATTCAACTCGCAAAATTCGAACAATAAGAAAAAACAGTTTTCAATTAAGCTGAAAACTCCCTGTCATTTAAATATTCCCCAATAGTGCAGTAAGCCTTACGCAAGAGAACGTGGCCTTAATGGTTTTTTCAAACGCCTGTCTAGGTAATCGCTTCACTGGATGAGGAAGATTATTGAACAGCAAGATCCTTTGGTAAGAGGGAGAATGTTTATATTTCCTGGTTTTATGTATAGGTATGCATAAAGTGATTGCACTTCCAGTGGAGCGATCATGAAAGCTAGTGTAATATATTCATGTTCGTTATCTCTTATGTGAAGAAGACTTCTGTAGATGTAAATACAGGAAAGAATGAGAATTTTGTGTGAAATAAAAACTGGCTTACACGATTCACGTGGATTAAGTTTGAAGATAATCCGTATAATTCTTTTTTGAGAAACCAGTGCTCCCTGAGATTCCACGGAATTTCCCCATACAAGTACATTATAATTTAGATGACAGTAGACAAGGCTGTAGTATACACTAATCACAGATTCGAAACACAGAGTTCCTTATTCTAATGAATGCATAATACGATTTGTTCAGTTTTTTGCATAGCTGGTCTATATGTTGACTCCATCTCAAACCTTCATCCAAATACACCCCAAGAAACCTGACACAATTCCTAGACCCCAACATATCTCCTTTCCAGTTGATTACCAGAGGAACCCTGTTGGAATTTCTTTATCCAAAGAATACACAGTTTGTTTTAGCCACATTTATTATGAGTAAATTTTCAAAACATCATGTGTTGAAAAAGCTTACAATCTCCTCCTCTACACATAGTAGTGGAGGAGCAGCCATGAGGGCCTCTTTGAGACTGGGGGAAGGAGGTATGTGGGAGGACAGAAATCCACCTTCTGGACACTCTTCATCCCTCAACAAATTTAGAGAACTTCGACCTGACCTTCTCACAAGAGGAGATCAAATGAGAGCCACTTACCACTTTGATGAACCCTTCAAGATCGTTATTCCACCAAAAGAAATTTGGTCCACACCCCACGCCTTACTCATCCCACAGAGCTCCACTCGGTTTATAGATGGGTCCAAAACCGGGATGGGTGCAGGCATGGGCGTCCACGGCCCGAAGGCATTCATTACGATTGATCTACGAGACCACATCATCGTAACACACGCAAAAATATTTGCCATTTTCCGGTGTGTACAGGCATACATTTACAAGTGCCCTGACAGCGAGAATGCCCTTGGATATCTAAAAGATACAAAGGCTACATCCAAACTATTTGACGAATGCAAAGCAGCACTTCAACAACTCAGTGCTACAAAGTTACTCTGCTTTGGTGCCAAAAAGGCAACCGCCGTTAGACTGGTGGGACGAGAACCTATTCTGACCATCCAGTGGACCTACATGCTCTTCTTTCAAAACTAGAACACCGCCGAGGCCCTTAACTATTGGGCAGGCATCTCGTGACTGAGACAGTCAATCACAGAGTTTCGTGGTTGACTAGAAAATGATAAAACAACGGAACACATACTCTTCAAATGTCCCGCTCATAAATAAGGTGACCAAACTGAACATCTTGGGCGCTGAAACACCTAGCGTCCGTATGATCCAAGAGGCCCCCTACAACCGTCTAGCAAACTTATCAAAAATTTTTGCAAAACTGATAACAAAATAACACAACATGGCAAGCACAGTGGGCCAAATGGCCTGAGTGCTGCCCATAAGAGCAGTGCAGGAAGAAGAAGAATAAGAAGAGAGTGCTGACACCGAACTTACTTATCACCGAACTTTGCCAGATATCTAGTGAGGAATGATGAACACTAAAAAAAAGGGATGTTAAAAGCACCATCTCTTGGACTTTCTAAAAACTCTTTGAACAAACCTTTAATACTAGGCATGAAATTTTTTAAACATATTTAAGAACAAAGCAATATAATACTGATAACCTCAAAAGTACTTACTGTTTCTCCATTTTCAGTTGGTTTTTCTTCTTCACCAGATTTGCATATATAGATCTTTTTTTTCTCTTCAAATATAATTCCTACCTCATCAATTGTTGTTAGATACTTTCCAAATTCCTTCAGTTTTGATAATCTGAGTACTGCTTCTTCTTTAGATGACAAGCTCTTCTTGGATAGAGTTTTCCAATCAAGTTGTTTCTTCGATAGAAAATCCAAGCCTCTCAACATCACATCTTCAGGTAAAGGAATTCTATCTCTCAAATTATCGATATTTGATATATCTAAATTTATCCCAGTTAATTTCTTGTCTGTGATATTAATATTGATTAAATTCAATAGATAGGTTATTTGTCTAAGTAAGCTTCTTGTATTAGCACCACACGACTTGAGAATTCCAGAATCCAACATTAACCAATCATTTAGAACCGTTACGCTTTGTAGTAAATTTTCTTCAGAAATGATCTCTATCATATCGTTAACGTCCATTTTACTGACTTTTTGTAGTACTTCTTCCTTTTGATTATCTATTGACGCTTCATTATTTTTATTCAACTCCATTTGAGTTTCGACCAAACCATTTGTTTCTTTCTCGGCAGATTCAGTATTCACCAACTCATCCTCTGAAGAATCAGCTAATAGATCTTCTTGATCCGATATAAATGATTGATCTGAAGAGCTGATGGATAAATCATCATCGCTTGATTCAGAATCTTCACTAGCATGTTTTAAAAGCTTGCGTCTTCTAAGTTTAATCTTATTACGTTTCTTTGACTTTTTTTTAGAACCAATATCAAGCTCGGCTAATGGATAGTTAAGAACACTATCATTAATATGACTAGTTATGGTTTGAATTAATTGAGAATAAACTGCTAAAGTGAAAGCAGTCACAGTAGAAACTTGTTGTGAATTATTAGTTTGTAATTTGGAAATGCATAATAGACAAATAACTGTGACTTTGAAAAGAGCGTCACTACTCAGCTGCGTTGGTGAATTAGTAGAGTAAGATTCAAAAGAGTCAACATCGGTAGGTACATCTCCATTCTCACTACTAGATTTGGAACTAGAGAGACAGTTATCTAAATCCTTGAAGGTTAAATGGCACAAGTTGTAAACCTTTGGCACTTTCTTATTGAAATACCATATGTCAATCAGTAAGAGAAATCTTGCTAAAAAACGTTTTACCTGTTCGCTTGAGGATGGCAAAACAATGCAATCATCATTATCATTCTGCTGAGGTAGCTGTTCGATATATTTTGAATTTTTCTCAAATAATGAGATTAAATTATTTGTTGTTCCCTCAAAAGAATATTTGCATGCCAGACATCTCATGTAATGGTAAACAGCTTCCAAGTGATGATTTTGATTCATTGCAAGAGTGCCCATTTGATTGTAGGGCATACCATGTTCAGGTTTATAAAAAATTGCCTGCATGTAATAACGAATTGGTAGAGTTGTATCTGAACTTTGTGATATTTCAAGCTTATATCTATTCAAATCTCCCAAATACATTAAACATTGATGCAATGATTGTTCAGCCCATTCAAGATTATTATCTATAGCTATCTCATCATTATTCCCAGTTTCGATTCCATACATAGGAAAGTCAACAATATTTGGTAAGATGATATTAAAAGTAGTTTGTAACCTTGATATCATATGATGGTAGAATCCTATACCTCCATAAATGTGATTCAGAAGACTTGAAATTTCATCTGAACTATATTCACATCTTTTCAATTTTTTAGCAACAGAAACAACATCATAGAAAACTTTACGCCAAAGTAACTCTTCACCCTTTCGACCATACAATACAGGATCAGAAAATATCAACCTTTCGCAATATTCACATAATTTACGGCGCCGTATCAATAAATTTGGGCTGAATAGATCTCCAATATTTCGAGCGCAGCTTCTAGCATCATCC
The DNA here is from genome assembly GCA_013387265.2 of Cryptolaemus montrouzieri. Taxonomy (NCBI): domain Eukaryota; kingdom Metazoa; phylum Arthropoda; class Insecta; order Coleoptera; family Coccinellidae; genus Cryptolaemus; species Cryptolaemus montrouzieri. The sequence continues at coordinate 39,546,445 of JABFTP020000103.1, forward strand.
AGACGTTTAGATTGGTCACTTATAGTCCTGAAACAAATAAATAAAAGTTGGGAATTTACGTACGATTTTTTCCGAAGATTATAAATTTTTGAAGGTTACAAGAAAAACATAATCTCACCTATACAGTTTTTTCGACAGCTCATTGCCATGTTTCTGGTTAATATCTGTAGAGCTATATCTTTTCTTCATTTCAACTCATTTTATTAATTATCCCGGTCAAGAATTCAATAAATCATTCGTTAAAATCGTGGATTCTGAATACCATATGGAAATTTCAGCCATTTTCAATACATTACCAATTTCGTAAGTGTAGTTTGACACCATCACAAATTCTTATCAAAATGCATAAACCTCTCATTTCGATTCGGTTTCCGTGCATTCATAAGATTTTATGACGTATTTTACTTACATCTGTCGGATGAATTTGGAACTCTTGATTGAGATAATTATGAAGCGCCAGCTAGTGACAAAAATGAGAAGGTGTGAATATGTGTTTAAATATCGTTTCAGAGCTAAAAATCCTATGAAATAAAATATTCATTCAGTCGCCTTTTCGGATCTGTTGACTGTTCTCATTGTAGGATATATTTTTCAAATTTTCAACTTCATATTCATTATCATCAAGACCAAAAATGGTTTAAAGTAATACCTACTAAAATTCAGGAATTTTTTCAAATCACTTGAAATATACCCCTATAACATCTAATTAAAAGTGAATGAGGATGTTTATTTATATAGACAAGTAAATTTGTATGAAAGTGTGCGATAGGCACTGCTTTGAGGAATCTTGAAATAGAGTAAGACTTCTTAGTAATTAAATAAAGTAATATTCGTTTTACATCTTCATTTTTCAAGAATATTTTGTAAAATACTCATGAAGCACATTTTCTTCGAATGTAAGCCTCCCGATTCCTATTTCTCTCGATTATGGTGACGATCTAACCTAGCCCCTCTACCACATGCATGTTATAATTTCCTAAAGCCAACAAAAATCACTACCGGAAATACAAGACGTGCTATTTTTCGATAATATAAACTGAATGAAATGTTATATATTATATGAATAATATTCATATTTTCAGATTTCAGGTAGCAAGAATGTAAATAGAACTATCATGTCAATTAGCAGCCTTATATTGAAATAAGCAGAGTTAGTATATTATTTTCCATATACATGTACACACAAACAAATTTATAGGAATCACCCGATATTTTGAATATAACCTCAGGGATTTTGGAAATTTCGAAGGATTGTTAGAATTGATCCTGTTTGAGATATTTCGATTGAAAAAGAAATAAATTAAGGTTTACTTTAAGACAGAAACAAATAAAAGAAAATAAAAGACTCTTTCCGCATGTAGTAAAAAAATTGCAATTTTTTTAATACATTTTTGACCTCTTCTGGGGAGATATTCTGGCACTCTTCTATGGCGGCTTGGATGAGCTGTTGTGGGGTTCATGGATTATCCTGGCGCGATCCAATTTTCCTTTTGAGATTATCCCATAAATGTTCAATAGGATTTAGTTCTAGAGAGCAAGCTGGCCAGTCCAAAATAGCGATTCCCTCTGTTTCAAGATAATGTCGCGCGATGTTGCTGGTATGCGGAGGAGCATTATCTTGCATAAAAGTGAAATTCTCAACGTAGGCACCTCGCCAGAGTCGTACTATGGGCTCCAGCACTAGGTCCACGTAATTTCTAGCCGTTACACTCGCAGGAAACGAAATGAAATCTGTTTTGCCTCCCAGCATAATGCCACCCCTAAACATCACACTGCCCCCTTGGCATTTCGGAGTTTATCTTGCTGCTCGGAGTCTAGCTTGTCTTCCACGGCCCCTCAAAACCCGAATCCGGCGGCCATCTGATCGAACCCCAATTCTGGTCTTATCCGAAAAAAGAACATTTCGCCAATTCTCAATATTTCAATTTTGGTGCTCAATACACCTATTAAGTCTGTTAATTTTTTGTTGTCTGGTTAGCTCTGGAACTTTTAAGAGCCTTCTGCTGTATAAACCCCTTGAACGAATTCTTTGACGTATCGTTTCGACTGATACACTGATGACTGTTGCTTTCAGAAATTGCCATTGGAGTAAGGGGCGCGACTCACTAGGGTCTCTTCTTGCAATTTGGCACGAAAAGCGGCCTTGTTCTTCAGAAGAGATCTTCCTACGAGTTCTTCTAGGCCTATTTTGTAGAGATTGTAGCTCGACGTATCGGGCGTAGGTTTTTGAAATCACGCCCTGTGATACCCCCATTGTGGCCGCTATATCCCTCTGTCACCCCTTCTTCAGCGAAAATAATTATTCTACCCCTTTGCACATCGGACAAACCAACGGTAGGCATTTTCAATTATGATTATAGCTTTTGTTAAATTATGAAATTCACAGTTTCAAATCTCAGTGACGACTGAGTACAATGTCCCGAACATGTGGTGATAATGCAACATTTCTTATCATACTGTCCTGGTTTTAAACAAAAAAGACATTCTTCTGAAAACAATCAATAATGTGAAATACCGAGGATTCCATATAATTTTGGTTGAGTGTATGTACAATATACGGACATTATTTCTGTCAAATTTAATATAATATTAAAACATGCGAACTTCACTTCAACATAAATAGTGACCGATAATTCAAGTGAAATGAATTGAACTAAAACAAATCATGTTTCATTTAGAGTAACATTAATTGATGATAAAATTTAAATAATTAGCAGAAAAACACTCTAATAGATATCATCTATATTACAGATATTTTCGTTAATATCAGATAAAAAGAACATGACAGTTAATAGTTATGCTCCGAAGAACGGATACGTCTAGTTAAGAAGAAGAAGATGCTTTTGAGTCTAGTGTTCTTGGGTTTAGTCACAGCATTAAGCATAGACATAGAAATCATCTTTGCATTAAGATCTCTGACTGTCGTTGACGTATGTCATTAATTTTTGACTTTGACAAGTGACAATATTTGTACTTGAAATTGAATTTCTGGGCAATGTTTATGTTTTCATGAAAATCACATTCTAATCTTATTGGTTTATAGGTGTATATGTAATCAAGCAAACAACGTAATATAATAATGGCTACAGCGGCAAGAAAACAAGATATGCCCCCTGAGGGCGGCTACAGAGCAATTCCTTATAAAAGAATCCCTGCTAGACAATTTTTCTCTGGTTAGAACTTTTACATTACATAATCACTGCATCAACTCATTTACCTTTAATTCTTTCAATAATTCGAAAATGTAACTATATTTTAGGATCAACTTTAATAGCAGGATATCTTGGGATGACAGCAGGAGCGGCATATGTCTTTTACTTGAATTCACTTCATAACCATATAGAAGAGATTGAAGCAAGATCTGGTAGATTAGCTATACAGCCTATATTAGTTGCAGAACGAGACCGAGAGTATCTGAAGCAGCTTCGTCGAAATCGAGATGAAGAGGCCAAATTAATGGCAAACGTAGAGGGATGGAAAGTTGGTACATGGTATGGAGAGCCTATTTATGAAACAAAGCCTGATGCTTTTATAGAGCCTGCTTTCCATGAGTATTATGCACATACAGATGATTGGAGCAGAAGATTACGGCAATTCTTTGTTTGGTGGTCATAAGAAAAATGTTTGGTATGTAGTGTACATATTAGCTGAATTCTGAAGGTAATATACAGATTGTAAACATTGGTTGTATCAATAAATTATTTCAGAAATTTCCATATTATATTATATTATATTCCATAAGATAATTCGTGAATTGATGTATTAGAAAGAAAATAACCTTACACAAAATTTTCATTTGGACTTTTTAGCCTTCATAGAACCATGTTCAGTTTTAGTCAAGGCTTATATTGAAATATATAATTTGTTTAACCTTTAGGCAATAAAATTATGTATAATTTAGTTTGAGTTTGAGGTTTGTTTACCATTTCCTGCAAGGGCAACAATTTCACAATTACGTTAAATTCTACTCATTTGATTAGTAAAACCAAATATCTTTTCCATATAACCTTTCACAGTTATTCTCAATGAGCCACTACTGCAGTTGATACAAAAAATAACTAATTGGCTGGAGGAAAAGCCATCGATTAACACCATTTTGAAAACAATATCAACAAATTTTCATTTTCAATATTCATCAGAATTTCATTAAAAATGTGTTTTTGAAAAACTTCAGTGCCGAAGGTTTTCTGGAAATATTATATGGCACCACTTTTATAGTGTATCCTCAATCATGTAGATGATACTCTCGTCTTGACAATGCCTATATTCTTTTGTTTCTATGAAATAGAATTCTAGTGTGCTGTCCCTAAACAGCACAGGGTATGTCCTCAATAAGTAAAGTGCAGTTTCTCTTTTGTAGGATTGGCAAAGTTCGCCATTAGTCAGCTAGTACACTACAAAAGATTTTAAGATTCTTCTCATTCCAATCGAGTACTTATTTTTATCGTGTCCTATTTATTGAAGCCCCAGTGTGATCCCGGGCCAACAAAAGTTGTTTCTGCTTCGTTTTTTTGTCAGTTCAATTTTATTCAGTTTCTGATGCAATCACGGCTCAGAATTCAGACCAGTTCTAAGTTATTCGTCCCATGTTGCTGAGGCAGCCGTGTCAATCGAAAACGGCTTTTGATGTGAATTCGCACTTGGTTAGGGCTATTAGTGTAGCAAGCATGTTGGTGAGTATTTTAATCTTTAGTTGACTGTCTCTTGTATTGCCAGGAGTTCTGCTTGGAAAATCTTAAATCATGGAGTATAAAGGGATATTGATCATCTTTGCCTCAGGACATACATTTCTGCTCCTTTGGATTCCATTTTTAACTATCTCTGCAACAATTTTGCGATCCATTTCTGTTTCTAGGTTACTTCCGATTCCAGCTCTTCCTTATTAGGACTAACAGAGAGTGCTTGTCGAAGTTACGTGATTTCTATCAGAGGTCTAGGTCTGTGGCATACTATGCTCATGTCCCCTTTGGATCTCCAGTTGTCCCATTAAGTTGCCTGACCCTGTGAAGATTATAACTTGTTTTGGATCTTCTCCTTGGTACTCCATCTATTATCTTCAAAGTTACCATTGGTAATTTTTATGGCCTATGATATGATCATACATGCTAGCCTTAGATTGTAAACTTGACTTCTGCTGTTGAAGACTTATGTTATCTTCCTTCATACACCGATTCTATATATTAAGATTGGTCTCACCGTTTGAGCATAGATCTTGTGTTTCATACTGGTGGTCAGGTCCTATGTTCATCCCATCAATTTTCTTGAGGTCCGTAGTGACTTTGTGGCTATGTCCATCACTTTAACCCAGGTGAGTTCTTAATCCAGGGTTATTTCAAGCTATGTGACTCTGTGTGGAGCAAGATTTCCACTTCTTTCACTAGCATGGGATGAAATTATTTTAAATAAATGTGACAAATGACAACCTAACAGCGTAATCGTAAATAAGAGCTCCGTGTCCCCATCAGATTTTGGATCGTTTCAGTATCTACTCGATTTTTTTGGTAAATTTTTCGAAAAACTGTTTTTCATTTGCACTCTGCAAATTTACACATTACAATTCTAATTTTCAACGCACCGCATTAATCTGTTTTCTTTGGGTTGGTTGAAATTTAAATGTTAAAAAACGGTGGGTTGTTTTTTGATATATATTTCTACAAGAACTACTTTGCATTTCGTACATGAATTATTTTGGCACCCACCCACCCACTTTAAATAATTTTCCGAAGTTTCATTTTCGTCAATCTGACGTACTATCAGAGTAGGTACGGCATTAGGCTACGTGACTAATTCTGGAAAATAGTTTTCTTTATTACATAATAAACACAGTGCAATGACCTTAACGAAAAATTAACTGTATAATAAATAAATTGTAATAGAAATAATAGCGATCGTTATATATCGCTAGACATTTGCTTAATTTATCATCTTTGAAATCTGACCTTTTAAAAAGTTTATTCTCGCAGCATAGGAAGATAACACCCCAATCAATATGTAAAGCCCAATTTTTCCCAAAACTCTCAACAGAAAATAGAAAAATTTGCCGTATAGAGGACAAACTTGTGTGTTTTTTTTTTCTTCAGTGAATTTCTGATCATCATAACGCAAAAATTGTAAAATGGAAAGAAAACAGGTATTCGTTCATAAATGTAAAGCTGAAGTTCGTAGATAAAAAAGATTATATTTTAAGGTTGTCGATGTTAACAAGATATATATAATCTTTTTCCTAATTTCTACCGAAAATTATCGGAAATGGAATTCGCGCTGGATTTATTGCAAATTAATGTTTCGTAGCTCACTACTTGCTGCAAATGTAGCATACGGAAAACCACAAAAGTGCGTTATTAGGGTTCCATAGTCCAAGAGAAAAAAGGAATCTTCATTGGATTACTTCGTGGTCCCTCTGTCAGTCAAGACACTTTCCTCATGAACACGCGTTGATATGAAGTTGATAGTCAGGTTAATTTAGGCAATTGAAATAACAAAAATTCCGACATTTCCGAAATTTCGGTATAGGGTTTATCATTGAAAATAAAGTGATAAAAGTCCCCATCGATCCTTTATGTACTTATAAAGTTATTCGGGGTCAAAGGTCACACTTTTAGTTCTTTTTATGTTTTTCTTGGAATCTGCAATTTTGTCAAAAAGTACCTCATATCAAATGGTCCTATGATATTTTGTCTACGAGCCACCATTAATTCCTGAGGTATTAGATTATCCTACATAATGTGTACTGTATATGCTACGTATATACATATTGAGGTACTTTAGCAAGCAAAAATGCTCACTGCAAATTATTTTTTGAAACCTTGAAAGGCTCAATAGCGAATAGGAATATATTCTTCTAAAAGTTTATCGGCTTATCCGAAATGCAAAAACTATATTTATTTTTACATGCGACAACCGTCTGCGATACATAAGTAATGTTCAGAGGAGGTAAACTTCAGTGTTAAAATTATTTAAAAAAAGATTTGATAGACTGCCCTTGTATCTAGTATACTATCAAGTTCAGACAATGCAAGGCAATCAACGGAACCCGGAAGAATGGGATTGGATATTCATGAATAGTACTTTGAAACCGATTCAAACGTATTCCCCCCTATCAAAAAAAACTTCTTAACACTATTTTTTGCATATACAAACAAGGTTGTAGTGCCAAATGTGACTGTAGAAAAATAGGGTTAGAGTGATCCTCAGCATATACAAATTACCGAGGTCAATCCTGCTCAAATCTCCAATTAAATACAATTTATGTGGTTTTGATGAAGAGACAACTGATCCATCTTCATTTGAACTATTGATGAACGTTCAGCAAGAGGATGAATAAATCGAAGATGTGACTGTTGAAATTGTCTAGAAGAGTATGAATCAGATTGAAATATCAAAAGAAATCAAAACGACAGCTAAACTCGATAACCAATACCAATATAAAAAATCTTCATGTATGTAGTTAAATAAATATTGTACCTAAAAATACCGTCTTAACGGTTCGTGGAATAGCCTACTGTGGAAACAACATTTAAAAAAATTGCGCCGAGTGCACTACGTTACAGGTGGTGTGGAAATGTGTGCTCTTTCTGTAGAATGTAACTTACAATCTCCATATCTCAAGCGAGATGGTTCTTAGAGAAAAGATCATACGAACCCTATTTAAAGACAACTTTGAGATCTACATCTTTGATCTGAGGTACTTTATTGATAAAACGTACCTTTGACCTCGAGTAACTTTCGTAACACACATCGTATCGATGGGGACTTTTGACACTTAATATTAGTAGTCAACCCAAGGTCTCCATCGAAATTTTCTACTACTGTTTTGTCTTAAATGACCGGACTATGAAATTGATACCGAATGTTCAGGTCAACAACTTTTGCAACTAAAAAAATCGAACTTCCAAGTTTATGACATCCTAAGATATTGCCGTTCATGCTGCTGCATTTTGTTTCAGATTTTGACACTCAAGAAAATCAAATCCATAGAACATTTCCCGTTTCCCGAAGACCTAGAAACATGACATTAGGCGAGCAGTGTTTTGTACAAAGTACAGATGTAGAAACAAATTCGAAAACTGTAAATTTTTAGTAACATTTTGAAAAAAAAATTTTGTTTGCTATAGTGAACTATTCCCTTTTCTTAAGAAACGCGTGAAAGTGTGGAGTTAAAATTGATACGAGATACTCACGTCTGAGAAAAATCGAACTCGTGAGTCAACGCAACCAAGAAATACGGATGTTAATATTTCATTCTACTATATATTTTAACGATCCCAAGGACATCAAAAGCAGAAGGGTATTTTCCGTTTACCTAATATTTTGCAAATGCATTGTCATCTAAAATGAAGGAAAATATACGAAAACTGTAGATTCCATCACAAAAAAAGCGATAATGCACTTATTCGCCTTTACTCTGGATCGCGTAGGCGTATAAAATTGAAATGAATTAATCATCATTTTTGTCTTAAAATTTTAAAATACTCCAAAAAGAAGAATTTTATTAAAGCATACCACGGTAGGAAATTATAAATATAATAGTCGAAAGTTATGCGATAAATTACACGGTTTGTACGAATGCCTACAGATATTTGAATGGTCGGAATATCAGAAATCTTCAAAGGATCGAATTTCTTTGGACAATTTTAGAATTGACACAATAATATTTATCAATTTATTAAGTATATTCGTAACTTTTGATATCTCTTCAAGCTTCTATGGAACCCTGAGTACTCGAGTCCTACTAGCCCTTGACAGATAGTTTTTGAAAATTATAAGAATGAGATATTTTTTCGATATATTAATTTTTCGAAGAATGTTCTACTGTCACATCTCAACAGAGAACCCTGGATAAGTACATTCATATTAATTTTTTTCTTGAAGAATTTTACTATCACGGTAAAGAAGAATTTTGATTTTTATTGAATTCAACTATCCGAAAATGACTGAAATACTGAAATTTTTCTCGGTCAAGTTTTCAGTTTTCTTGAATAATTATTCCAATTTCTTATCTTGATAATGGTTGTTACGAAAATTAACTGCTGGTATGTGCAACCACGAGTTATCAAAACATTTCGAATTCCTTTAATTTCGAGAATAAACGAACCTTTTTGGTTTGCCCATGTTATATTTACAGCAAGTAGAAGTTATGAAACATTAAAGCGAGAAACACTATTCTTGGAATTTACTGATTTTACTTTAATCGACATTTTATTGCATTTGAATTTTGATATCAAACTACCAAAGTAATCTAGTTTATTGGGGAAATTTTATTTCTATATCCAACTTCAAATTTAATACTCATCGAGTGTTTTCGTCGCGTTGAGTTTTGTGTTACTTTTAGACTTGTTTTGATAAAAAAGGAAGTACGAAGGAGGAAATAGTTTTATAATGTTTATATAATCTCTTATAGCAGGGGTGCTCAAATTTGAACTGCTGGCGATCTACCTCAATATTCTTAGACTACTTATGATCGATTCTGAGAGGGTGCAAGTATGTGTGATGCAGGTTGTTCTCGTACCTACCTAGGTAGGGTGTACCGTAGAATATATATAGATATTAGCTTTTTGCACAATATATATTATTTTCGTCAAGGTCTGGGTAAGGTTTAGTTAGGTTCTTCTCTATAATATCAATGAAAAAACTCAAAGTTATTCAAAATTGCGAGTTTATTGGTTGTTACAAAACAAAATAGTTACATATGGTGTTAAACTCAACTAAGGAGTGACTTTGGATGTTGAAGCGTGGCACTGCATGTCCTCAGCATATTTTTCATAAGATGGTTCGTAACCACTGAGTGCTTATCGCAAGCATGATGACATATGATCGTCCATTGGTTGATTGCGATATTTTGACTTAATTATCTTCATTTCAGAAAATGCGGACTGGCACAAGTAAGTTGACCCAAACATTGTCGTCAGTTGAAGGGCGATTTGCCTTAGATTCGGATATTTATCTTCAGATATAAAACATCAGAAATTTGTATCAGGTGCTGTAGCTTTGGGATGTATGTGTGATGCAGGGTTGTCGAACCTATCTAGGTAGGGTGCACCGTAGCATATAGATATTAGCTTTTCGCACAATATACATTATTTTAGTCAAGGTTTGGGTTAGGTTTAGTTAGGTTCTTCTTTATAATATCAATGAAAAAACTCAAAGTTATTTAAAATTGCGAGTTTATTGGTTGTTAGAAAATAAAAGAGTTACATATGGTGTTAAACTTAACTAAGGAGTGACTTTGGATGTTGAAACGTGGCACTGCATGTCTTCAGCATACTTTTCATAAGATGGTATGTAACCATTGAGTGCTAATCGCAAGCATGATGACATATGATCGTCAGTTAGTCGATTGCGATATTTTGACTTAATTATCTTCATTTCAGAAAATGCAGGCTCGCAAAAGTAGGTTGACCCAAACATTGCCGTCAGTTGAAGGGCGATTTGCCTTAGATTCGGATATTTATCTTCAGATATAAACACCAGAAATTTGCATCAGATGCTGTAGCTTTGAGATGTATATCTGACATAATCTGCACCAACTCCTTTTCAACAGACCATGAGTTCATATTAAACTGACTTGCTAATTCCTCGATGTTTTTACATGAAGAAGGATAACCCATAAATGATATTCGCCAATTTACAGCAATCATAATTTCGAATTGTCCCAAAATATTTGATAATTCAGCCTCAAACGTATCATAATTCATCTGAGGAATCCTTGCTTTCAAAGACAGAAAATGTTTCAAATCCTTTCTTTTCAGTTGATCTATCATAAGTTGCAATTTACTTTTGAATACGTTTACTGTGCTAATCATCTCAATAATGATTTTTTCTTTACCTTGAATCTCCAAGTTTCTTGAAACCTTTCTAGATGTTTTCAAGAATGAGAAATCAACCGCCATTGACGTGAAGAACTAAACCAGTGTGTTCACCTCTTTCTTTCTAATAAAAAACAAGTACAGTGTACAGAAATTCTTAAAACCACAGTATTTTCCGCGACTTATTGATAACGGAATTTTACCAAGTAAAAGCCTCCCAAATTCAAATCCTATCGTTCAACTGCAACTTAAAGAGCCGCCGTTGCAAGCTACGTGCACGGATGGAATTCACAATTTTTGTTGCAATGCCCATAATTTCCTCCGTGTTTAAAACATTCGAACACAAAACTTGTTGATGTATAATGCAATGAAGTGAAAAAAATTAGGGGAAATCTTCGTTAGCTCGACACAATGCCACAAAACCGTTTTTGTTTCCATGCATTGCTGGTGCTCCATCGGTTGTAATGCCGCTAATTTATATATTGGTAGCTTGTAGTTTTTAACGAAATTGGAGAAAACGTTATTATATCTTCGCCCGGGTCTTCCCCTTCAGAGTAATGATTGTCAAAAATTCTTCCTTAGCCAACAAGTCATTGAATACCATCCGAATAAAAATACACAGCTGGGCAGTGTCTGTCATATCGGTGGATTCATCGAACTGTAGCGAAAAGTATGTACATTTCATGATATAATGTTTTAGTTTATCTGCCATATTCTGAGGCATGACTTCAATACGCCTTGTGACAGTCGGATGAGATAACTGAAGTTCTCTAATAGCAGACATGATTTCTGTTTTATTTTTAAAATTGCCAAATGAAGTCTCACCCGCTCTAAAAATGCTTCCTCCACAACCGATCCATCTTCGAATTGTTTCTTGTGTTTCGCCAATATATGACATATTTTAAATGATGCGAACGTAGTAGCTTTTGATTCTTTGGCTGGTCTTGTGAACATGGTTTGTTCTTTTTTCAAACAAGATATCAAATCACGTACTTTTCGTTTTCTCAATTCACTCTGTAGCGGAAAACTCTTTTCATAGTTTTCATGAACCGCTTTATGATGCCTCTCTAAGTTACCACGTTTAGGTATTGCAACTGACGCTCGACGACAATAACTCGTTTTGTACTACGTAATAATAAAATCGAAAGTTACAATTCAGAATGACTCCAATTCCTGTAAGTGCAACATTTATATCAACATGAACAGTCTCGAATATTCCCGTCAAATGCGCCACCCGAAATTTCTAGAAAAGCGGCAAGAATAAAAAACGAGGCTTTTCTTTGACAAGTACCTCGCGTTCCTTTGATAAAGCCACTATTTGCCGCTAGCAGAGTGCTATTTTATTACGTAATAAATTTTTGTAGTTTAGTTACCTACTTATTAAAATTTTTTATCTTCTCGAGATCTACTCAAAAAGCTCTCGTGATCGATCGTTTGACGACCCTTGTTTTAAAGCATACGAAACCGATCCTGAAGTTTTATAATATTTTGTCTCGATAGTAACCATATAATCACAAGCAGTAGCTCGAGGTGGAGGGGTGCTCGTTTCCCCTAGTAACCTAAAAATTGCTAGGGTCCGAATAACAGTTCGATCGTTGATTTTATTTCATGTCAATATTGTTACAGTAAAATATTAGTTGTCATTTGGGAAAAGTCATTCATAAAAGTTAACATTGGAAAAATTATCATACACATTAGAGTACCGTTTCGAATATTCGAATGGATAAATTAGATGAAGATTTCGGATGCCGGGAATTGAAGGATGACGATAGTATAATATCTGAAAGATGTTGGCGGGAAAATCATAGAGGGGACAGTCGAAAATGGTTAACTTCGGATGGTCAACCTAAAATTCCAGCGCATCGTATATATTCTACCATGAAAGCTACTTATCGTCCCCCAGTGGAGGAAAACTTTCAGTTCATCGGTAAGTTGATAAGAGCTGCAACTATCAGGTAAGAACTTTGGAAGAGATTTACTTGTTTACGAAGAATCAGCAATTGAATATTTCGAATTAAACATTATCAAATTATGCTTTTATATCTGCCTACAGCTACAGTCACTTTTCGAACAAGAGTGTGGAATTAAAAATCGGCCTCTGACCGGTGAACTACTCTTTTATATGCTCTTCTTCGTTATGTGACATCTTTCTAGGAGTGTTTATAGTCACAATAAAAAAAACAGGGTGTCTGCGCTAAACTGTCTATTAGAAGTATCTGGGGAACGGATTTGTCCATCAATTTCAAATTTCGGGATTAGAATAAATGGATACTCATCTATAATTTGCAATTCTTCTCAAAGTGGCGCCACTTCCGGTTGTACCGGACATCGACTACAACTTTGGTGTACTTTTTAATTTTTTGAGCTATGATTTGTTTCATCAAAATTTCCGAAATTATAGTACCATCTTCCTTGCCGAAAAAATTGACTCAGATTTGAGTAAGATTATAACTTCTTTTAGTTTAACGAAAATAGTGTTATTTTGAGGGCAATGTACAGGGTGCTTGAAAATCACTCGTCAACTCAATAAAACTAAATTGCCAAAAAAAAGTTTATTTCAATTACGAGTACCTATTTTTTACTTTATTAGAACCGAGAAAAGTGGAATTTTGAGGGCAACCTTTCTTTCGGGAAGAAAGACTGACACTACTCGTTGGTACATTGATGTCATTGGCTGATAATGCTATAGTTTGTATATGCTCTGGTAGATTGATATATTTTCATAACATTTAACGTTATCCTAATATATAATCATTCCTGGATATCATGCATAAACAAATATATATATATATATATATATATATATATATATATATATATATATATATATATATAATCCACCATCCTGTAATGAATACCACTGCCAAGCAATGATTATATTCAAAATATATCCTGAATATTATATATTAGGATAACGTTTGCTACCGGGATGGGGTCACACACACGATGGAAACACTGAGGGCTAACACAAACACTCTTTGTAAACGTATAATTAAAATGAAATAAAAACACGAGGTTCGTTGGTAAACAACGGCGGTTTGGCAATATGGCGTGGGTAGGGAAAGCCGGCTCGTGGCAACGCGGGCTGCAGCCGGTTTTCTAAGACAGTGTGTATTCGAAGAGGTCGTTGAAGAGAAAGTGCCGGGATTCTCTTGGATCCTTGAATTTTGGTGAGGGTCGAATTTCTATCCTTTTTCCTCTTCATCTCGCTTCTTTTACATCTCCTTGGTTAAGGGGATTCTCCGAAATGCACGGATATTTAAACCCTCGGTCCAGGTAGGTCCAGAGTACGCTCTGTACCTAGCCTGGTCGAAGGGCCTACTAGGCTATCTGTGATTAAGGAAGCGTGGTTAACACGGTAACACGCTTATTTGGAGGGGCCTAGAGCGATCTATGGTGAGATACCGTAGTGGATACGGTAACACGTTAAATGTTATGAAAATATATCAATCTACCAGAATAGATACAAACTATAGCATTATCAGCCAAATGACATCAATGTACCAACGAGCAGTGTCAGAGGCTTTCTTCCCAGAATAATCCAGTGTGCGGACCTTAGCCAAGTAACACTGAATGTTATTCATTCCTCGTTTTCTTTGGGTGAAGTTATGAACGATCGAATAGAATACTGCTTTGAATATAAATGATGAAATTGTCTGCTAATTATATAACATTTATATATATATACAAATAAATAAAACATGAAATAAGATTCTGAGCAGTATAAAATGAAGAGAAAACCTATGACTCTACCCCATTATTTCTTGTGGAAAGAAACCTACGAAGAATATTACAAGATTTGATGGCTGTTATCTTCTGTAACTGTTCAAATAAATTTTTCTTCTGATCTAAAATCTCAATATCTAGGAATAACACCTGTTGTAGAAATAATAATCGGTAGAATAAATGTTTTTCATTTTCCACATTTTTTAATCTCGTCGGTAAGCATCATATATTTATTGTATTTATTTTGTATATTATATGTGTCGGGTATAGCAATATCAATTATATATGTTATACGATTTTGTTTATCCTTAAGAATGATATCTGGCTCATTGTGATTTATAGCTCTGTTGCGAAGAATTGTTTTATTGAAATAAAGTTTCTATTTGTCGTGTTCACAAATAATCTCAGGTTCATATATTTTTTAATTCTAATCCTAAATTAAAATGAATAATATTAGCGACGGCATTGTCTTTCTAAAGTATTGAGCAAGATGAAAATATTTGGAAAACTGTTTCTGAAGTACAAAAACATCTATGGCAATAATCATCTATATTTTACTTGATGTGTTTTCTATAATTTCATGTGAAAACAAAACAACCATCTTGGATAGCAATTACCAGGCCCTCTGTTTCAGCGAATAATTCTCCAGATGCTTACCATCTATTTGATGCGATTTCATCAATATTATTATTATTAATTTTATGCACGCTGGATTGTTAACTTCTACTATAATGCCACTGAAGTATTGTTTTATTATTGTGAAGCAGGCTGACGTCATGTCGGTCATTTGCAGCGTAGGCAAAGAGGATCGGGAATTCAAAACTTTGTGGGTTGATATGGAGAATTTTTTTATGAAATGATTTTAAATTATTCGAAAACTAATTGAACACAAAGAAAACTTACTACAAATAGTTTTAGGTTAAATTTTTGAATATGTAACCTTTAATAAACTACTAAAGTGTTGACAAAGAGTTTTTTCTTCGATGTAGAAATCAAAGGTGATTTTCTTCTATTCCATTAGGAACCAAAAATCCATTGGATCATCATCCAGTGCAATACAATGTGTAGAATATGATAGTCGAATAGCTTTTCTCAAGAGCAATTGCTTCGTTTCAGATTTGAATTGAATTTGTTAAGGATTAATATCTCATCGAAATCGACGTCTTATTTTAGTAAATAAAGATGATCTTGAGAAAATCTATAACTTAGCAGATTTTTGAATGGATCAGTTTTTGAGAAAAGTTTATGAGCAACTAATAATAAAGACTTCACTGCAGTACATAAACGTTTTCCGTCTTGACTGAAACAATGGCTGATCTTCAAATTTCAATTTGAACAAATATTGGGCAGAAACATTCAGTCTGTTTTGAAGAAAAACAATGTTTTTCCGGAATAATCGGCTTCTTGAAACATTTCCCAAAGGGGCTTCTAGTGTTGAGAAAATCGAAAATTCTGTCAATTATTCTCATGAAAGCAATTTCTCACAGTTTTTAAAGTCAAAACTACCTTCTTTCGTGAGATATTCTAAAGCATCAGCAACAGACGAGCTCAAAGTTTGAGCTGCAACTTTATAGTTCATTTTGTTCTTCTCCCAATTCACATGTTCGGAACCCAATTTATAAGCCAATTTGATAGTTAGGTTTGTTTGTGAAGCGTAAAACCTTTCAATAAATACCCATTGAATTTTTCTCGAACCAATTTCAAAATGTTCCAAGAGCATTTCTAGCAAACGCTAGCAGGTAAAATGCACCTTGGGATGAAGTGAACCTTATAATCCTCACTTGGATGATCGAAATGATATTAAATTTCATCGTATAAATTGACAAGAGCAGTTCTAATAAGTTCTGCCTGAGCTTGTGCATCCAATTTATTGGGGAACACATATCCTGTCGGCCACTTCCATTTACCGTTTAAACTCACTAACATAAACACTAACACTTCAGAAGCTGGAGTTTCTGGATTTTCTAGCTGTAGCTCATTTCCACAGTTACAATATCCTATGACAGGGGTGCTCAAACGGTCGATCACGAGTGATTTTTGAGTAGATCTCGAGAAGAAAAAAATTTTTAATAAGTAGGTAACTGAACTACAAAAATTTATTACGTAATAAAATAACACTCTATTAGCGGCAAAAGGCGGCTTTATCAAAGGAACGCGCGGCACTTGTCAAAGAAAAGCCGCGTTTTTTATTCTTGCCGCTTTTCTAGAAATTTCGGGTGGCGCATTTGACGGGAATATTCGAGACTTTCGTTCATGCCGATATAAATGTTGCACTTACAGGAATTGGATTCATTCTGAATTGTAACTTGAAGGCAATACTACGTCGATACAAAGTTTATTATTACATAGTACAAAATGTGTGCAGCGAAGAAATCTAAAACGTATCATTTTAATAACGATTGGGAGGAGAAATTTTTCTTTTGTATGGTGAAGGATAAGTGCATTTGTCTTATTTGTCGTGCGTCAGTTGCAATACCTAAGTGTGGTAACTTAGAGAGGCATAATGAAACGGTTCATAAAAACTATGAAAAGGATTTTCCGCCACAGAATGTAATAAGAGTGATTTGATATCTTGTTTGGAAAAAGAACAAACCATGTTCACAAGACCAGCCAAACAATCAAAAGCTGCTACGATCGCGTCATTTAAAATACCTCATATATTGGCGAAACACAAGAAACAATTCGAAGATGGATCGGTTGTGAAGGAAGCATTTATTAGAGCGGGTGAGACTTTATTTGGAGATTTTAGAAATAAAACAGAAATCATGTCTGCTATTAGAGAACTTCAGTTATCTCGTCCGACTGTCAAAAGGCACATTGAAGTCATGAGTCAGGACATGGCTGATAACCTAAAACATGATATCATGAAATGTACATACTTTACTGTTCGACGAATCCACCGATATGATAGACACTGCCAAGCTGTGTATTTCTATTCGGATGGTATTCAATGATATGTAGGCAAAAGAAGAATTTTTGACAATCATTTATCTGAAGGAGAAGACCCGTGGCGGAGATATATATGACGTTTTCTTCGATTTTGTAAAAAACTACAAGCTACCAATTTATAAATTAGTGTGTATTACAACCGATGGAGCACCAGCAATGACTGTAAACAAAAACGGTTTTGTGGCATTATGTCGAGCTAATGAAGATTTCCCTTGATTTTTTTCATTCAATTGCATTATACATCAACAAGATTTGTGTTCAAAAGTTTTAAACACGGAGGAAATTATGGGCATTGCAACAAAAATTGTGAATTCATCCGTGCACGTAGCTTACAACGGCGGCTCTTCAAGTTGCAGTTGGAAGAAAGGGATTCAGCTGAACACACTGATTTAGTTCTTCACACGGACGTCAGATGGTTGAATTCCTAGATAGGTTTCAAGAATTATTGCCCAAAATAACAGCTTTTCTAGACGAAAGAGGTGATGAAACGAAAAATGGTATTTTTGACTGACATCACAATGCACTTGAACACCATTAACTTGTAAAGTAAATTGCAACTTATGATAGATCAACTGAAATGAAAGGATCTGAAACAATTTTCCGTCTTTGAAAGCAAGGATTCCTCAGTTGAATTATGATACGTAAGAGGCTGAATATATATATATATATATATATATATATATATATATATATATATATATATATATATATATATATATATATATATATATATATATATATATATATATATATATATATATATATATATATAGTGCGTTTCATGATTGCAGTAAATTAGTAAATTAGCAAATATAGCATCATTTATGAGTTATCCTTTTCAAGTAAAAACATTGCGGAATTAGCTACTAAAATAGCAAGTTAGTTTAATATGAACTCATGTTCTGTTGAAAATGAGTTGGTGCAGATTATATCAGATATACATCTCAAAGCTACAGCATCTCATACAATTTTCGGGTGTTTTACATCTGAAGAGAAATATCCGAATCTAAGGCAAATCGCCCTTCAACTGACGGCAATGTTTGGGTCAACTTACTTGTGCGAATCTGCATTTTCTGAAATGAAGATAATTGAGTCAAAATATCGCAATTGACTAACTGACGATCATGTCATCATGCTTGCGATTAGCACTCAGTGGTTACGTACCATCCTAAGAAAGGTATGAGGACATGCTGTGCCACGCTTTAACATCCAAAATAACTCCTTCGTTAAGTTTAACACCATATGTAACTATTTTGTTTTGTAAAAACCAATAAACTCGTAATTTTGAATAACTATGAGTTTTTTTCATTGATATTATAGAGAAGAACCTAACTAAACCTAATCCAAACCTTGACTGAAATATTGTGCGGAAAGTTAATATCTATATATGATACGGTACACCCTACCTTGGTAGGTAGGTAGGTAGGTAGGGTGTATCGTGTATGTACGACAACCTTGCATCACACATACTTGCAGCGTCTCAGAGTCGATCGTAAGAAGTCTAAAAATATTGAAGTAGATCGCCAGCAGTTGAAGTTTGACCATCCCTGTCCTATGAAATGCATTGCTTATGGATCCCAAATTCCTTTATTCAAATAGCCATACCATACAAAACAAGAGTACATGCTTTATCTTCCTCTGGAAATTTCCCTAGAGCAGAAAAAAACTTCAGTGAAGAAGCTTAAATCAGCTTTGACCGAAGATGTCCAATTCCGAATGGCAGATGGATGCTGCAGTTTGAAAATGTTACTGTGAAAATACAATATTTCGTTGATGTTTATCATAATAATAATAATTTTGACATTATCATGATTTATTACCTGCAATAATTATAAGCTTCAGGGAGTAATAATCAAGATTTAGATATTGAAACCATTTAAATTTTGATCTAGAAAACTAACCTTTTCATCACTTGGTAGGTTCTTATCTCTTAATTTTGTTCTATATCTCTCATGTTTTTAACTTTTCTATTCCTCCGGCGAATTGTTCGGTTTAAAATTTTAAATTTTTTCCTCAAGTTTCGTTTCAAAGGCTTTGTGGTTTAGCCTCAGTTTGAGTTGAAACTAATAATTCCATTGACACAGTGGAATCAACAGCAATAGTTTCAACTTCTGCTTCCGAAGTTGAGATTGAAGAGTTTTGTTCTCACGGATTAATTTTTGTGTCCTCAACTTCGGATTTTATTTAAGATGCTATAGAAAATTCGGCAATACAGAAGGTACAGACTTCAATCTCTTAATGTATATTCCAGGTCTTTCCAAATAATCAGAATCGATGAAGTGGTCACTACACACTTTCGAGGACGTCGATTGAACAAAATTCTTTGTTTTGATGGCATTGATCTATAATTTGAGCATTGGTTCATTTTTAAAAATGAATAAATGCATTAATGAAATTTAAAAACTCACTGAAAAAACTGGCGAATGTTTTTATCATGCCTGTTTGAACAGCGATAGGCACTGCAAGAAACAGGCATTTTTCTTAGTTCCAGGGACGCACAATCTGATTATCTACACGTTAATTGGCTATTGTTACACATATTCCCCGAAAAAACTTGAAAAGTCTGCGTTAACACTTGGAAAGTCAGTTTAAAATAGTTCACAATCAGTAGTAAGGAATGCAATCTCGCACCTATTCTGCAAGATCAATCTCGCACCCAAAATCATACGCGATCTCGCAAGATTTGCAAGATTGGTATTATGTCAATTTTGGTTAGCTTACAGTGCTTTCACATGTTGTTGTTGACTTATGTAAACAATGTATCTATTCCCGGCGGAAACACGTGGCGCTAGGGCCACAGAGCGATAAGAATGAGCAAGGCGAGACGTTTTCCGGTTATCGTAAATTTGTCATTGTTTTGCGAGCCTGGACGTAACAGATCGCATCGCAATCTTCATATTTACAAACTATTCCAATTACAGTTGAAAATAGTTCCTTGTGTGTTTAAGTTCTCTCGGTTTATACGTTTTGTGTTAAAATGACAACAAAAGTAGTGTATAAAGAGTTTCAAAGTGAATTAGAGGTATGGAAATACTTTTTGAAGATAGAGGATAGACAAACTGCCCAGTGCAAATTGTGTAAGTCTATTTTGAAAACAACGGCATGATCTCCCAAAGGCTTACATGTACATTCACTGTCCAAGCACAAAATTGATACTTCTCATAAAAAAGTGACAGAAAACATGACTCTGGTTCCATCGAATTCTTCAATGCTTCCGCGTCAGTAAGGCTACCTCCTCCAACCGGTACGAAGAGGCAGAAAATATCTGAATACTTTTCGTCCCTACAAAAAGATTCTTTGGAGGAATCTCAAGGATGATTTCTGAAGATGGCATGTCTTTTAGATCTTTTTACACTTCGAAAGACTTGGGAGAATTATTTGCGACTAATGACTACAAATTACTCTCATCGCCTAACTCCATAAAATAGATTGTTATGGATTATGGCATGAGTTTGAAAATGAAAGTTTCGCAGGATCTGGTGAATCTAAGAAAGAATGATCATAGATTCAGCATTACTTTCGATGAATGAACTTCATGCAAAAACAGGCGCTTCATGAATGTAAATGTTCATACATTTTCAGAGAATAAAAATATGTTTTGGAATTTGGGTCTTGTGCGCATAGTAGGAAGCATGCCTGCAGAGAGTTGCATAACTATATTGAAGAAGCAATTATCAAAATATGGCTTGTCATTAGATGAAGATATAGTAGGTGTTACTATAGATGGGGCCAGTGTAATGGTGAAGGTTGGGCGACTCATGAATCCTTTTCACTAGCTATGCTACGTTCACGGCATTCAATTGGGAGTTATGGATGTGATTTACAAATGAAAACGTGGTACCGAAACGCAAAAAGAAAGTATAAAAGACAGTCGTAGCTCAGTCAGATGTGGAGGTATCTGACGATGACGAATTTGATGATATTATTGATAATGAAGGATTTGACTGCAGATTACCCACTCTAGATGAAGTTAACTTAGTGCCAGAATATGATCACCTTATCAAAAAAATAAGACAAGTTGTCAAACTTTTAAAAAAATCACCAACGAAGAATGACATTCTTCAGAAATATATGAAGGACGAATTCAGCAAAAATATGCAACTCGTGCTGGACTGCAAAACACGCTTGTCTAGTCTTGCATATATGATTTCCACATTCACTAAGGTGAAGCAATGTGTAAGCAAAGCTTTGATTGATTGCAATCTTGGATCGAATACAAATCATAATTTCTCAGACAAAGAGTATCGTGCTTTATCAGATTTAGAACTCGTATTTCAGCCTGTAAAACTGGCAGAAGTACTATGTGGTCGAAATTCAGATTAGTTAACTGCCGAAACTACTCTGCAATTTATGGTGAAAAAGTTAGGAGAACTCGAAACACCAGTAGCTCAAAAACTGAATTCATGAGGGCTCGGATTAATGAACGCCGAATATTTATGATACATGGTATTATTTGACCGACCCTGACCAATACGACGTATATTTCAATCGATCTGCTTGTGATCAAACTTTCAAACTGCCTCCAAAATCTTCAATCGAAAATGAAATAATAAAGTTGATAGGAAGATAACACAAGAACAGTACCAAAGATGACAATATTGCAGTGAATATACAAAACAAACCCTCTACATCTTCAGCTGCAGATGAAGCCATGAATGAAAGTGATGATGACGATTAAATGCCATTAGCTGCATTGAAAAAAAATTTAGAGCCTGAAATGGCGAACGCTTCTCTTAGTCTTGATGATGAATTGGAAATGGCATTGAAAGAGCGTTCGCAAAAACGTGTGTCACCTTCGTCATCGTCACTTGATATGATTTTGAAGAAGGAAATCAATTTCCACGAGTCAGGAGGGTCAAAAGGACAAAATCTACAGTTCGCTCACCAATGTTTTTTATCTGTAGTACCAACAAGTGTCGAGGCAGAACGGGCGTTTTCCTCAGCTGGTTATCTGGCATGCAGCATTTGGAGTCGGCTTGCAGATGAAACCCTAGATACTTTATGCGTTTTGAGGAGTTTTAGAATAATATGTTACTTTTTAAATAAATTACTGGTTAGCTTGAGATTTTATTTCTCTATTTTGCTCCTGAAGAACAATTAGAGCCAATAGAAATATAAATGATAGGAATTTTCGTACATTTTCAATTATCATTTCAATATCGAGATTTCGCGAATACCGAGATTGATATTTTGATGCGAGATTGCATTTCCTAATCAGTAGTAAATAATAAACTTTGCCTAAACTGCAAATGGCCGCCACTTTCCACAACTTGCTTCACTTTATAGAAGTTAGCAATCTATCGTGTGTACATTTCTGTGTTCCACAATTAAATCAAAATTTATATTCTTATTCTTATTTTTCGTACAAAAAAGATGACCCATAATTCCGAAAATTTTAATGAACGCAATCTTTGCTTAATGGTGTGACTTTTAGATAGGAGAAATCTCAACAAAAGATGCTTGAAAAAGTACACCATGCCATTTGAAATAGCAGAGTTGTAGTGGATGTCCGGTATAACCGGAAGTTCTGAAAATAATTTCAAATTGTAGGTTAGTTACACTACATTAGTTGTCACTCTGAGGGGACCTTTAACGTTGAAACACTGCAGATTTTCTACTTTTATAAAATAGAAAAAATTCAGAATTCTGAATCCTGAAAATAGGTATGTTTTTTACGACGGAAAATTTTTCAAACCTGTTTTGTATGAAATTTAAGATCTCCAAGAATTTTCCGTTTTTTATGCATTAATGGCTCGATCGATTCAGTATGCATAATTTTGTTTCATATTTCATACCTTTTAAAATACCCGCTTTGTAATTTGCTTGTATAACTGAATTTTCGTTATAAGATTACAGGTTCACCTTTGTCGCTTCTGAACTCAGCGGTGAATTGTCCAATCTTGATTCTAAATGGATTCGCACTAAGGTGCGGAATGATTGAATTAAAGGCATTATCGGGCTTTTGAATGGCAGCAAGTTTTAGCGGGTTTCCGAATTACTTATCGTACCGAAATCTGGGCCTTATAAATTACTAGAACGGACCTATAGGGTTTACATGGAACGTGTTATAATAATGGCTTCAGAACTGAGAGGAACAGAGGGGTTTGTTTAAATTCTCGTAGCTGCAGAATTGAATGAAAATTAAACATATTTATCTCAAAATTCATTTTCTTTCAGTTTGACTAATGTTGACCTTAAATGTTTGACTGACAAAAAGTGGAAAAAGTACGAATTTGAGTACATGATTGTTATAAAATTAAAAGATTGAGCAATTCCTCTTCATTCATTTTTCAATTTATATGAATTGAAGAGTTACAGAAAATTGAAAGACATTATCCTCATTGATAATGTAAAATTTCGAGGTTAGTAGGATGGATAAACATCAAAAACATACTATCTTAAAAGTGTAAGCTCAGGATAATGAGGAGTGTTAAATATTATTCAATATTTGCAATATTTTATATAGTTGACATCGTTCTGACAATTGGTCTTGGACTTTGACTAATTGTTTTGATAAAAAAGTCAATAAAAATATCAACTTTTGCTTAATGTAGAATTATTTGAATTGAATGTGCTAAAATAAACATAATGAATGATATAATAAAACAAGTTACTATGTTTTAACTACCACTAATTTATTGATGTAAAGAATGACAAAATTTTACATAGGTTGGACCGGTTTCGGACATACGTCCATTATTAACAACAAGCTAGTGAAAACTGAATACTCATGTACAATACAGGAATTAACATCAATAAAATGCTTGTAGAGGTCACAGTAACTTGAATGATGATGATTGGTAGGTAATTAAGTCTACCTGGTCGTTAAGGAGCTCAACCCTTTCTACCCTAAATGCCTTGAAAATTTCCATCTATTCAAAGAAATTGAGTTTATAAGATTTATCACAGGAATGAAGAATTTTTAGCTGTTGAAGTTCAGTAAAAGGATAACATTCATTCAGTCAATGTGCAGCTAAAGCTGAATCATATTTCTGATGTAGGAATGACCGGAAATGTTCTTTGTATCTAGCCTTGAAAGAGCGTCCTGTTTGACCTATATAAAAGGAATTGCACTCAGAACATGTTAATTGGTATACTCTTGATTTTTCTAATTTATCGGTTTTATCTTTTGTGTTGAAAAGCAGGCCTGACAATTTGCTAACTGGTTTGAATGCAATATGAACTTTTTTACTATCAGGCAATACTCTAGCAACCTGTTCTGACGTCTTCCCAAAATATGTTAGAGACATACATTTTTCGGGCTTTTCTCTCTTGGATTGGGGATATATCATGTTGAATGTGTTGTTGCGTATTTTTCGATTAATTAAACTCTCTATTGCTTTTATATCGAAGCCGTTGTTCTCTGCTATTAACATAATGGTGTTAAATTCTGATTTTCGGTCCATGCCCGATAAAGGCAAATAAATCGTTCTGTGAATTATGTATTTGAGGCTGCTATTTTTTGAGAATACGGGTGAAATGAATCTATGGGTATGACATTATCCGTGTACGGTGGTTTTCTGAAGATATGAATTGATAAACGGTAATTTTTCTCCCGGGTAATTGTTAGATCTAAGAAATTGATTTTACTGTCGACTTCTGTTTCTTCCAAAAGTACAATATGAGGAAAAAATGGAAGATTTCATTAATAAAGAAGCGCTTACACTCGTTCATAAAGACCCAACAACACTCATACAGAAACAACTCAGAGCAGTCGCTAATCATATGCAATCACTTTTTAGTAGCTTCGAGAGAAACAAATGGATTGAAATGAATCCTAGAATTCCTAGATTATACGGTCTCATTAAAACACATAAAGAAAATAACCCTATTCGTCCAGTGGTCTCATATACCAATAGTCCAACACAAATACTTGCAAAGCAACTAAATACCAAATTCAAATCAATTAGAATTATCGAATAAAATAAATAATTTCCTCATGCCACCAACCGCAAAATTAATATCATTAGATGTAGATAATATGTTTTCGCATATACCTGCAACAGAATGTGCCCCCTTAATTTTAAGTCTTCTAGAGGCAAGAAATCTCAACGTGGTCTGTAAAGATGAGTTAATTTATCTGTTTGATTTATGCTTGACCCAAAACTATTTTCAGTTCAACAATAAGATATATTCACAAAATAATGGCTTAGCTATGGGTTCACCCCTCAGTCCCCTTCTATCTGAAATTTTCATGTCCAATTTGGAAAACACTAAAATTATGACGTCACCTTTGACGAAAAGGCATATTCTATTTTGGTACCGATATGTTGATGACATTTAAGCCTATTTCATTGGAACGAATAGACAGCTAGAAATCTTCCTGAATTTCATTAATAACATTCATCCTAAAATTAAGTTCAAAGTAGAAACAGAAGTCGATAGTAAAATCAATTTCTTAGATCTAACAATTACCTGGGAGAATAATAACCGTTTATCAATTAATATCTTCAGAAAATCACCGTACACGGATAATGTCATACCCATAGATTAAATTCACCCGTATTCTCAAAAAATAGCAGCCTGCAAATCCATGATTCACAGAGCGATTTCTTTGCCTTTATCGGACATGGACCGAAAATCAGAATTTAACACCATTATGTTAATAGCAAAGAACAACGGCTTCGAGATAAAAGCAATAGAGAGTTTAATTAATCGAAAAATACGCAACATTCAACATGATATATCCCCAATCCGAGAGAGAAAAGCCCGAAAAATTTATGTCTCTAAACATATTTTGGGATGACGTCAGAACAGGTTGCTAGAGTTTTGTCTGATAGTAAAAAAGTTCATATTGCATTCAAACCAGTTAGCAAATTGTCAGGCCTGCTTTTCAACACAAAAGATAAAACCGATAAATTCAAAAAATCAGGAGTATACCAATTAACATGTTCTGAGTGCAATTCCTTTTATATAGGTCAAACAGGACGCTCTTTCAAGGCTAGATACAAAGAACATTTCCGGTTATTCCTACATCAGAAATATGATTCAGCTTTAGCTGCACATTGTCTGAATGATTGTCATCCTTTTCCTGAACTTCAACAGCTAAAAATTCTTCATTCCTGTGATAAATCTTATAAACTCAATTTCTTTGAATCGACGGAAATTTCCAAGGCATCTAGGGTAGAAAGGGTTAAGCTCCTTAACGACCAGGTAGACTTAATTACCTACCAATCACCATTATTCAAGTTACTGTGACCTCTAGAAGCATTTTATTGATGTTAATTCCTGTATTGTACATCAGTATTCAGTTTTCATTAGCTTGTTGTTATTAATGGACGTATGTCCGAAACCGGTCCAACCAATGTAAAATTTTGTCATTCTTTACATCAATAAATTAGTGATAGTTAAAACATAATAACTTGTTTTATTTTATTATTCATTATAAATATCAACTATCACGTAGTTCAGGCTTCATCGATCAATTGTCTAAATAAACATTTGATGGCCCTTCGAGTTTGTTATATATCATCATATAATCTTGGTATACCACCAAACTGTCTTGGGTATGGAGATGATGTTGATAATGCTATTGGAATGAATCGTAAGACAAATATGGAGAATATCATTGTGAAAGATCAGATCCAGGTATACATTTGCAGAAATATTCCGAAAAAAGTATCATTTGACATTGAAAATTTGTAAGATCATTTTGTCAGAATGAAGGAGTTTCAGAATGAAATCCCAAACTCTCCTACAAATGGAACGATTCTGAAAGACGATTCTGAATCTCGAATTGAAACAATTGCAGTGTCAAAAGCAATTTGAAGAGGACATCCTCCGTAAACCAGAAGAGATGCTTTGTGAACGAATGGAATTGGATTTGAAGAAATTGAAAATTGAAGAACAGCTTCTAGAGGAAGAGAATCGTTGCGATGATGACAGTGTTTCTGAATCTGCGAAGTCTTCCCATAAAAGTCGATCTTCTGTTGCAAATTGGGTAGAATGTACAAGAAAGTATCAAATGAAAAATATAACATATTCAGAAGAAAAAGACTTTCGAAAGTGTCAAGTAAAAAATGATTCAACTTTAGAGCCGTAAGATCTTCAAAATTTGAATGAAAATACGACAAAATTGTTGAAACGTCAGAAATGTAAAGACCTTATATGTTTTTCTGGTGATATTTTGGAATGACCAGTTTTCATTAGCGAATTCCATACATCCACTGAAAACTACTGCCTGAACAATTATGACAATTTGTTGCGTTTTGACAAAGCATTAAAAGACAAAGCACGAGAAACAGTGAAAGCTTCAATGACTTCTCCAGACAATCTGCCCGAATTATT
Organism: Cryptolaemus montrouzieri; assembly: GCA_013387265.2. NCBI lineage: Eukaryota > Metazoa > Arthropoda > Insecta > Coleoptera > Coccinellidae > Cryptolaemus > Cryptolaemus montrouzieri. The sequence continues at coordinate 39,574,212 of JABFTP020000103.1, forward strand.
AAAATGTCAGAAATAAATTTTGGTAGACCTGATTGGATCGTTCTTTCTTTGATCGACAAAGCGAAAAAAGTTTATGTTGGGACAGATGACAGGATTGATACTTGCATAGCTTTCGGAAATGTAATTACCAATATGGTAACTACTATGAAAAATGTCAATTCATCTCTATACATGTATAATCCTGACCTATTGTGTTGGTCGAGAAGCTACCAGCAATGCAGAAGTATTCCCGGTTCAAATTGAACCGAGATGTGAATAATATTCCTACTTCCCTTGAAGACTTTGTTAGTTGGTACGAGGAAGAAGTGAATGCCATGACCACTGTCAGAAACCCTCTACAAAGGTTTAAGGACTTTGTTAAAAGAGAACACGATATTACCTCTGCAAATATTGGAATGAATGGTGTAAATTGTATTTATTTCAAAGTCATCGAATTAAAAATTGTAATGAATTTTTGAGAAATTCCATCAATGAAAGACGTAAAATTGTTTCTGATGAGAAGTTGTGCTATGTGTGTCTTAAATTGGGACATACAGCAAAGAGACGTTTAACAAAAACAAGATGCAACAAGAATGGATGTAGAGGAAAGCGCAGTGAACTCCTCCATTTAGATAGAAATCGAGAGTCAGAAAGTAGAGGAGAATCTCATGAAAATTTTTTTGCGAAGATTTCGACTCAAATAACTGCAAATGAGAATACATCTGTACTTCTAAGAGTTGCTCCAGGTATATTACGTGGACCACATTCCGAAATTTGTACGGTCGCTCTTTTCGATGAAGGCTCAACTTTAATTGAGAATGGGTTAGCAGAAAAATTAAATCTTACTGGTGATCACGTACCACCTTGTTTCCAGTGGACAAATAATATAACTCATCGTGAGGATAATTCAAGAAGCGTGTCTTTGCATATATCAGCCACGCCTTCTAGAGAAAAAATTCTCTTTAAAATTCGAAATGCAAGAACAGTAGAACATCTAATCCTACCTGTTCAGAGATTTAATGTGGATATTCTAAGCAAGAAATTTCCATACCTAGATGCCAATGTATTGAGAAGTATGAATGGTGCTAAGCCAGAGTTACTCATTGGCCAAGACAACTCTAGTTTGATTGTGTCAAGACAAGTTCTTCAACCTAGAATAGATAGTCCCATACTATCAAATTGAAAACTTGGATGGACTGTGAATGGTAAAATTGATGGAAGTACAGATACTCAAACCAATTTAGTAAATCTTTGTTGTAAAAAGGATCTCGACCTTCACTTACTAGTTACGAGCAGTTTCGAACTAGAAGATTTTGGAGTTCTATTCCGAGAAGTCTGTGAGGTGAGAGAAATTTGAAAAAGTTTAAAAGATTCTGTAGATACTGCTGAAAGGATTTTGGGTCTGCATTGGTTGTCAGTTGAAGACATTTTCATATTCACTCTTAATTTCCATAAAATTCCTGATGATATCTCGAGCGGAGTTAAAGTGTCATCCAGAGAGAAGTTCTTCGTGTGGTTATGTCTGTTTTGTATCCTTGGGATATCTAGCGCCACTTATTGCAAGAATTCTCATGCAAAAATTTGGCTAAGCATGATTGATTGGGATGACCAAATTGAAATTATCTCTTCTTAGAATGGCGAGATTGGTTGGCAAGTCCTAAAAAATCTGCACCAATAATATTTCCAAGATATTACTTCCTCAGCGTGTTCTCTATCAACGAAGTGGACGTACATTTATTTTCAGATTCAAGAGTCAACCATGGAGAAGTTCTCACAAGTTTTGCATCAGCTAAATTCAAAATAAGCACCAATTAATCAACAGACGATACCGAAATTGAAGCTCCAAGCTGCGGTATTAGCATGCAGAGTTGAAAAAATTTTATGTTTGGAGTTGGAATTCAAAATAAATGAGGTGCACTATTCAACCGATTCGCTAGTGGTATTGAAACAGATCCTATCCGAATGTAGAAGATTTACCATGTTCGTTACTTGCCGAATAGGGGAAATTTATGAGAGCTCAACAATTTCCCAATGGCATTGGGTACCATCCAAACAAAATGTGGCAGATTTTGCAACAGAAGAAAGAAAGAGCCTTGATTTGACGGTGATTGGTTCTTTGGGCCCTCCTTCTTACAAAAATTTGAAGACAGTTAGCCATCAGAACTTGTTACAAATGTTGTTGAAAAAGGTTCAGTAATGACACAGCACTATGGAAAAGGAGTTCTTGCAATCCCGGATGTTAATCGTTTCTCTAATTGGCTGAGCTCACTTCGTACAACTGCTTGGGTGTTACACTTTATTGAACGTATTCACATTGGGAACAATCAGATGACAACAAATTTTCCATTAGAAAATGTAGAAAAATCTCACAAACTTCTAATTTTGAGATGCCAGTATGAAACGTTGAATTGTGAACTCTTATCGCTGCGAAAAGATATGTTAGTGGTGAAAAACAGTCGTATATTCAAGTTGTCGCCATTCTTAGACAACGATGGAATCATAAGATTAAAAGATAGATTTCCTGAAGGTATTCCGAATTTGGAATTGGATTCGCGTTTTCCAATCATACTTGATCCTAAACATAAAATAACTGAGTTACTCATTGAACATTACCACCACAAGAACGGACATGTTTCAGGAATTGTTCAGGCTGCCGAAGAAGAGGATGTAAACCATCCAACCCAGAAATGGGACAACTACCTGTTCAAAGACTTCAATCATTCGTACTTCCATTTTCATACGTTGGTATTGACTTCTTTGGACCAATGTCGGTTACAATTGGAAAAGTGAAAGAGAAGAGATATGGAGTACTCTTCACATGTTTAACGATTCGTGCAGTACATATCGAGCTAGCTAGCTCTTTGAATACTAGCTCTACGATACTTGCTATAAGAAGATGTCTAGAAGGGGTCAACCAGTGGAGTTCATGACAGATAATAGAAAAACTTCGTTGGGGCCCAAAGATCAACAGACTGGATCATCAGCGCCTACAGGATGAATTATTTGTGAAAGGCATAGTTTGGAGTTTCCCCCTGGAGCACTACATATAGGAAGTATCTGGGAAAGGATGGTACGTTCAGTCAAAGTGGCCTTCAATGAGGTTCTGAAAAGTTTAAATCACAAGAAGGAAGTATTGTAAACACAGTTGGTCGAAGCAGAGTACATTATTAATTCTAGACCTTTGGTACACGTTTCTGTGGATCCTGAGGACCCGGGGGCTATAACGCCGAATCATTTTTTGTTATTGAGAGCTCCGGATATCAGAAGTTTTGACGAACCTGATAATGATCGCACTAGTAAAAAGCTGTGGCGCTTCGTGCAATCATTAGTGAATGCATATTCGAAACGATGGGTGGTGGTATATCGATAGACCTTAGTAAATCGTCCTAAATGGCACACGAGTACTGAAAATTTGAAAATAGGTCACGTTGTTGTCCTTATGGACGAAAAAGCGTCAATAAATGATTGGTTGTTGGGGCAGGTTACTGATTTATTTCCTGGAAAATATAGAGTGGTTCGGGTTGTGACATTGAAAACCAAGGGAGGAAACTAAACCAGACCTATTTCAAAATTATGCAGGTTATCTACTAATGAGTAAACCACAGCAGTCCCTGGGGAGGGAGAGTGTTAAATATTATCCAATATTTGCAATATTTTATATAGTTGGCATCGTTCTGACAATTGGAATTGGAATTAAACTAATTGTTTTGTAAATGAGATAAAAAACACAAGGTTTAACTTTAATCTACACTTTAGTTGAAAAAATTCGACGACGTTTCGCTGACACAGCAGCTTTATCAAGAATGACAAACAGAATGAAGAGTATGGTATTATAAACAAATCGTAGAACAAGTTGGATGAATAACAGGAAAATCCACACCGAGCCATTGTACAGTTAGTATGAAAGGTAATAAAACTAATTAAACAAGTTAAGTAGGGGTGAGTAATTCACATCTACCTGTTCATTCAAAAGCTTGTCCGAATGTTTGTATCTATTTATTCCTAATGCTTCTAGGAGATCTAATTTTGAACTTTTGATTTTATATGTAATATGTCAAAGTTTTTATTGAATGAATGGTTTTCTTTTATTAGGTGGTTTGAATAATTTGAATCAGATTTATTTTATCGAAGCTACGTTTATGTTCAGATGTTCTTATGCCAAAACTCCTATAGGTCAGGTTAGGTTAGATATATAGATATAGATAGATATATATATATATATATATATATATATATATATATATATATATATATATATATATATATATATATATATATATATATATATCCTATTCATAAAGACTATAAAATATTCAACAGTTTAAATCAGGAATCTATAAACTCAATTGCGGTTCTTGTGATAAAATTTATATCGGTAGGACCTATAGGAGTTTTGGCATAAGAACATCTGAACATAAACGTAGCTTCGATAAAATAAATCTGATTCAAATTATTCAAACCACCTAATAAAAGAAAACCATTCATTCAATAAAAACTTTGACATATTACATATAAAATCAAAAGTTCAAAATTAGATCTCCTAGAAGCATTAGAAATAAATAGATACAAACATTCGGACAAGCTTTTGAATGAACAGGTAGATGTGAATTACTCACCCCTACTTAACTTTTTAATTAGTTTTATTACCTTTCATACTAACTGTACAATGGCTCGGTGTGGATTTTCCTGTTATTCATCCAACTTGTTCTACGATTTGTTTATAATACCATACTCTTCATTCTGTTTGTCATTCTTGATAAAGCTGCTGTGTCAGCGAAACGTCGTCGAATTTTTTCAAATAAAGTGTAGATTAAAGTTAAACCTTGTGTTTTTTATCTCATTTATATCATGGATCTACATCAAGTAACGGCCTCCACAATTCAAATAATTATTTTGTTAAAAAAGTCAATAAAATATCAACTTTTACTTAATGTGGAATTATTCAAATTGAATGTGCTTAAATGATTTACAAGGAGAAATGGATGAACCATTCGTAACCCATTTTCCAACTACTAATTGATAGTGTCATACAATAATTGTTCAACCCATGTATTTTGAATGAATGGTAGCATACATTCATATCAAGATTGAAGAATGTGTTTCACCATGTTAGTTTGAAAATGTAGGGATCAACCCCCTAACCTAAGCATTAACAAACTTGAGAATTTGAATCGAAAAAAGTATCAATGACACCTCATTGTGAAGGTCTCTTGATGCTCTGAATGAATTTGTGCCAGGGGTTTTACAGGGCATTCAAATCGAGGTATTATTTCTGTTGAGTACCTGGGTACGTCGGGTCGATTAATTGAAACTTAAAGTCAAATATTGTATTCGATGCAAAAAGAACTCGAAAAAGGTGTAATCAATAGAAGACAAAGCAGAAAATTTTATTATTCATTTTCAAAATGAAAATTGTACCAAAAACAACGCCCAGAATATTTAGCACAGATCATTAAGAGAAACAAATGAGACTACAATATGTGGAATTTCTGCTTCTAGTGGGAGTGATGTAATTGAGGTAAAAGTTACAGCAGAAAGTGATCAAAATGATCTTCTCCCATCTCCATATAATAGTATAAACGGTTCTCAAATTTGTTTCTTACGTTCTCAAAGACATTAGGTGTTAACAGTCGGTATTCTGTCACAATTCTCTGTCTTCACTGGTCCAAAGTTGCATAACGATTTTGAGTGACCCCTTGAAAAAAAAGAGAGGGTTCAAATCAAGTTTCCTCGAAAATTGTTATGGAACTATCTTTATACTTGCATATCAATATGCGGGAAGCACTATCCTGGTGGAAATGCCGCTGATCTTATGCGAGGCTGGGATCGCTTTCCTAAATCTCGATGATTTCGGATGAATCAACTCTTCTAACCATTGTAGTTAATTATCTACAGTATCCTATGTACTGTAATTATATCCAACAGTCCCTGAAGCCGACCCTGTCACCGCCCGGCGGGATGCCGAGTTGCCACGCACTTTCGAGAGAATTCGGGAAAGATCTAAAAACTACCAGCGCGCCGAAATACTGAGAAACCAGGTTAACGTTCAGAGAAGGCTCTTGAACGAAGATCTGGAACAAAGCAGAAAATTCTCGAACCATCGTGCTTATACCTGTCTATCATTGTTTAAATTCAATTCAATAGAGGAGATGCAAAATGTATCTATCATATGTACGAAGTCGTAATTAATCAAAGAGTAAATCATATTTTCTACAGGTTTGTTCAAAGATTAACCCATATCGTTCGTACCATATTTTTTGCAGTTGCTTCACGAATATAACATCTACTGAAAGATGTGTCAGTTAAAGTACAGAAAATGTTGCTATCTGCCATTGTTACTTTCAAGATATTATTGACATTGATAAGGAAATTATTGGACGTGAAAGTACTTGGTTGTGAAGAACATTTGATTTGGAAGCGGGTAGGTCTACAAAGTCTAGTGGAAGAAGCTCCATGATATTTCCATATTATAAGGTCAGGCTCTGAAGTTTTGCGATACTTTGAGCGCTTACAATAATCTGCAAAGTCTTTTATTATGTCCATTGGTAGGTAGTCTCGGCATTTTGCATAGCCACGGTGGGCTTATACTCTTCTAGTAAATTCCACCAATCTCTATATCTAGCAATAAGTCTCATCTTAAAATGTGTACTCCGTTTGCAACACAAGTGAATCTTTTCGCAAATATACACACGATTTTGCAAGTTTTCATGGCAATATGTTCGTCATCCGGAAATGGTTGATATCAAATTTAAACGACGTAGTCTCTCCATTTGATTTTCGACTTTTCTATCTCGATTAACTAGATTTCGATTGCATGCGTGAAAATTCTTCTTTGTACACATTCTCTGGAAATGGAATCAAAATATATGAAGCAATTCAGCGCCCTCTATGCATTAAAACGTACCTAAACGCATATAAAAGATCGAGGTACTAAAACTAAACATCTTTGAGAGTATTGCGACATCAATTTCCTTCAAGGGATCTCAGGGGAAGTACGTTAAAATTTTTAGCAAATATAAAAGCTATGTGAGGAAATGAGAAAACTGTAGGCTCTGTTCCTGGTCATGTATTGGATTCAGCATACAATACATTCATATAAAAAAAAATCGGTAAAATATGAATCATATCTACAACTTAAGACTCTGTTGCATAAAAGTAATCACCTAAACATTATTTTCTGAAAAATTGCAAAGACAATTCTCAATTGATATTACTTTGTTAAAACAGTAATTAGCAATTTTAGTATATTGTCGTCTTTTGGTACAAAATTACTCTTTGTTTTCATCCTTTGACATTTTTTTAATGGTATTTGAATGTCAACAAAGAGTCAGTGTGACATCAAAATATTTGGGCCTACATTATGGTTACCTTTTTTGTATAAACAAGTTCTAGGAGTTTGAAAATTTCATCATGTTCGTAAAAATTACACCCTTTCAAAAATTAGATGGTTATAAGTGCTAGGCTCTACCCCCAGCATATATGGTGCAAAATTGATAAAGGAAAATACTGGAATTTCATTTCATATTAAAATTTTCGAAACCTCAAAATGGAATGGATTTCGTTGTTTGAAAATCAATTCTTCTCAGCTGGGAAGGATATTTGAACATGGGTGGGACATAGGAAAAATATATGACGTTGGGGCATTATTTCCATGAGGGAAATTCTGTATCTCTTCAGGTGATAAACGAACATTTCTCATGAGAAATTCGGTTATTCCATTCATGACCTTGAACCTATGCTTTATAATTCTAATCATTATTGTTTCATTTCATTGCTTTATGTATTTCGGTGTATTTATTCAGGAAAAAGACGATCACTTTTGATCAAAGAATGCTATGAAAAATCATATGAAGAAGTGATGCAAGATCGAAAAAAACCACCACCAGTAGCCGAATATTGTACGGAGTATGACGGCAATTTCTGTCTTCCAAACTTTGAGCCAATTCCAGAAGCTGAACTTTATAGCCAAAAAAATGAGGTAAGTATGTTTTTCAATCACTAGAGTGCTAAATTTCGATAATGTACTTATGGCAAACGTTATATTCAAGATGATTCTGGTTGAATATCCTTCCAATCGGGCTCAATTTTGATCTTTATAACAATGGTTTACCTGCTCTACATGCTGTTGCAATGTGTACACCAAAATTTTTTTTTAATTTTACTCTATCAGCAAAGTAGTAATACAATGATTGATCATTCGATCAAAATATCGAAGAAACGAATTATCAGATAAACACTTTCCTGCAAAGAACAAAAATTGAATCAAAACATGTTTCCATATTTTTTTATTTATACATAGTTTGAGAGAAAATTCCTTATTAAACGAGAAAAAATTATTTGATATCCGAATAAAACAATAAAATCTGTTTTTAAGATTGTTTTAAAAAGGCTTGCAAAAGTTATTATAAGAAAACCTACTTTTTTATAGAGTAAAACCTCAAGGTAAGTAAATTTACTGGTTAATGCACGCTAGCGCTAACTACCCTCGAATGATCTCCCATCGAAACAAAAACTGATTTGTTTTCTCTCTCCTCAATAATCTTGAAAAATACCCAAAATATTCAAGGTAACTCGTTTGAGATAAACATTGGTTATTGGTGAAAAGATTCGTGAAAATAACTTTTTTTATACTCATATTCAATTTTGAGGGGTTAAACCGTCTCCTGTTAGAGGGTTGTTCGTTGAAGCTTCAAATATACTTCAAAAGATGTGCCCCCTAACAAAATCATTCGACGTGTTTCGACAAATTTTCCAATCACTAAGGAATGAGAGACGTACAGGGTGCCTTTTTTTAGATGGAACACCCTGTATATATTCTTGATTGTTAATGAAATCTAAAAACTTCTTCAAATGCCTTTCTTCCTATAAATCATGCGTATTTTTTTTAATAAAGCCACAACTACACAAAATTGATTTCTCTCCAAGAATAGTCATAGAAGCAGAAACATAAGAGGTTTTCTATCTCTCTATTTCAGAGAATAATCAAATCAAGCTCGGCAACAAGTTTTTCAATACATGTTTATGAAATATTTTTCACAAATTTTAATAATACCTCTCTTTGTTGCGTGCCTTAAGATTAGGTTAAACAATTCTGGATAAAATATAACTTAAAATTTCATGATAAAACAGAACATAAATATTATCCCTAAATATTACAATTCTCCTTTTGTTGTATCTATCTATCTTATTCTTAGAATCTTTAAATTTTAGAATCCAAACTCTCCCTTTTCTACAGTATAAGAAAATGTACAGACTTAAGAGATATCATTTTTCTATAGTCTATCTATCATCACTTCACTTTTCTATCATCTATCTTTCATCATCGATCTATCATTCAATATCTAAATCAATCGTAACTAAGATCATTACATTGTATTCATTCACTATTCATCATCTTATTATATCGTCAATACAGTCCAATATCAGTACAACGTTATACGTATCGTTAAATGTATAAATGTGTAAATAAAGAGTGTTAGACAAAGAATCAATCTCAATCAACAAAAATTACTTACAGTCAGATAAAACTCACTGTAAGACAAAAACACTCTTAGAAAACACGTATTTTCTCCTTCGAATGTTTTATGTCAATTATTTCGTTTTAAAAGCATGAATATTTCAAAATACGCAAAATCACAAATATGAATAATAGAATCCTCTTCATTATAGTGTTATTCCATTCCGAGTGGTTAACCAAAAAATAACATTCCTACGTGATTTGGAGCAATTAAACTTCATCTATTTCCATAGTAGCGTCGACAGAACATTCCCCAATTTTCGATTTTCCCACCACTCAGCGTTTCAATTTCCTTTAATTCTGAAGGCCTGACCGCTATTACTAATAAGGTAGAACCACAAAGTTGCATTAATCTCCATTAACTCCATGATGGAATTCTCCGCCGGTTTACTCCGCTGCTAAATATCAAAATTCCTGATTCATTTCGTTCGAGTGGATTGGAAAGGTAAAATGGCACTCCATTCCCACACCATTCCGAGATAAATTGTTTGTTTCTTCGCTCAGATATGTCTGGCTTTTTTCTGATATCCGTATTCACAGGAGTGCGGAAATGAAAACTATGACGCAGTCGAATAACTGAACCAGACTTTTCCACATATCTGTTACGTATTGAATAGCAAGAGAAATTGAACACTAGTGGCCGTTATTTGTTGCAAATCTATTTCGAATGATAATTAGAAGAAAATTTGATTCGCACTTGTTTACTATATTTATAACGCGTTTCGGCGATACTACGCCTTCATTAAATAGATACAAAATAAACACTAAACTAATGTACAGCAATTTATATAATATGATTTACCCAATTGGTTTGAAAGCGAGTAAAACTACCTTAGCAAATTCAGAAAACTATCATCTAAATCACTCAGCCAGAAAGAAATTATGTGAAGGGGAATTATTGTCAAAATTTACTCATTTCTTGAAATCATAGTTGATTCGTTGAGCGAGTCAAGACGCAACTACGAAGCATCTATAGCAAACGCTGAAAATTGTAAGAGCATTTAAAGTACATAAGATCCAAGTCGAATCCAAAACTAGCGTTCCTCATCTAAGCAGAACGTTCTTCATCTCCGCATCTCCGAATACTTTTGTTGATTACTTTCCTTATCTTCCATTGTTGAGCCTCATAATAACATTTTCACAAATTTTACCATTACGAGTTTAGAGGACAGTTTAATTTAAATTACGTTTTTGCCAGAACGTTAAAAAACAATTGCTAAGACTCAAGTGTCATACAGCTCCTGGCTTGGATGCATTGAATTCATCTTTTTTGAAAAGTAATGCTGATAATCTGAGGGTTGAGATTTCCTATTTACCTGATGCGCTGAACGATGTTTCGCGACAGCAATATTCATAAATGGTGACAGATAGAATCCGTCAAATTACAGACCTGTAAGCCTAATGTCAGTTGGGTTGCAGATTATGGGGATCATTGTTGCAGAATATATGTATGAGTTTCTGACTGACCATGAAGTTTTGGCTGTTGGAAAACATGGTTTCGCCAGAGAGAAATCAACACTCTGCTCACGTGATTGAGTAATTGGTTTTATTTTCTGAATCAGGCATTACTAACAGATATAAACTTTCTCAATTTTACAAGGGCAATTGACAGTCACAAAATTTATGGTTAGGGTCGGAACTTTTGTTTTTTCCCCACTAACCGATCATGACACGCTTCAGGTTGAATTGGTTTTATTTTCTGAATCAGGCATTACTAACAGATATAAACTTTCTCAATTTTACAAGGGCAATTGACAGTCACAAAATTTATGGTTAGGGTCGGAACTTTTGTTTTTTCCCCACTAACCGATCATGACACGCTTCAGGTTGAATTTTCACATGAAGTAACAATTGGCTGTTACCCCTGAATGCTGCAAAATGTGTTGTACATGTAGGCAACAATTACATCGACGGTAATAGCCTTACAAATGGGTGCTCAAACGGTCGATCGCGAGTGCTTTTTGAGTAGATCTCAAGAGGAAAAATTTTTTTAATAAGTAGGTAACTTAAACTACAAAAATATATTACGTAATAAAATAACACTCTGCTAGCGGCAAAAGGCGGCTTTATCATCGGTAAGCGCGGTACTTATTAAAGTAAAGCTGCGTTTTTTATTCTTGCCGGTTGACGTCAACATTCGAGACTTTAGTTCACACCGATATAAATGTTACGCCTGCAGGAATAGGAGTCATTCTGAATTGTAACTTGAAGGCAATACTACGTCGATACAAAGTTTATTATTGAATATTGCAAAATGAGTGCAGCGAAGGAATCTAAATCGTATCATTTTAATAACGATTGGGAGGAAGAATCTTTTATTTGTATGGTGAAGGATAAGTGCGTTTGTCTTATTTGTCGTGCGTCACTTGCAATACCTAAGCGTGGTAACTTAGAGAGGCATCATAAAACAGTTCATAAAAAACAATGAAAAGGATTTTCTGCCACAGAGTGAATTAAGAAGAAGAAAGGTACGTGATTTGATATCTTGTTTGAAAAAAGAACAAACCGGCCAAACAATCAAAAGCTGTTACGATCGCGTCATTTAAAATATCTCATATATTGGCGAAAACAAGAAACCATTCGATGATGGATCGGTTGTGAAAGAAGCATTTATTGAAGCGGGTGAGACTTTATTTGGAGATTGTAACAATGAAACACAAATCATGTCTTCTGTTAGAGAACTTCAGTTATCTCGTCTGACTGTCACATGGCGTATTGAAGTCATGACTCAGGACATGGCAGATAAACTAAAACATGATATCATGAAATGTACATTCTTTTCTTTACAGTTCGACGAATCCACCGATATGACAGACACTGAAGAGCTGTGTATTTTTATTCGGATGGTATTCAATGACATGTTGGCTAAGGAAGAATTTTTGACAATCAATCCTCTGAAGGGGAAGACCCATGGCGAAGACATATATGACGTTTTCTTCAATTTTGTAAAAAACTATAAGCTACCAATACATAAATTAGTGTGCATTACAACCGATGGAGCACCAGCGATGACTGGAAAAAAAACGGTTTTGTGGCATTGTGTCGAACTAATGAAGATTTCCCTTAATTTTTTTTATTCCATTTATTATTACATCAACAAGTTTTGTTTTGTGTTCAAAAGTTTCAAACACGGTGGAAATTATGGGCATTGCAAAAAAATTGTGAACACACTGATTTAGTTCTTCACGGACGTCAGGTGGTTGAGTATTGGAAAATTCCTAGAATGTTTTGTTTCAAGAATGATTGCCCGTATTAACAGCTTTTCTAGACGAAATAGGTGATGACACTCAGATGTTGAAAAACGAAAAAAAAATGGTGGATTGATTTGGCATTTTTGACTGACATCACAATGCATTTCAACATCAACATGGAGCTTCAAGGTAAAGGAAAAACTATTATTGAGATGATTAGCGCAGTGAACGCGTTCAAAAGTAAATTGCAACTTATGATAGATCAACTGCAAAGATAGGATCTGAAACATTTTCCGTCTTTGAAAGCAAGGATTCTTTATTTGAACTATGATACGTATGAAGCTGAATTATCAAATATTTTGGGACAATTCGAAATGCGTTTTTATGATTGCAGTAAATTGGCAAATAAAGCATCTTTTATGAGTTATCTTTTTTCATGTAAAAACATTTAGGAATTAGCTACTGAAATAGCAAGTCAGTTTAATATGACTCATGTTCTGTTGAAAATGAGTTGGTGCAGATTATATCTGATATACATCTCAAAGCTACAGCATATGATACAAATTTCTGGTGTTTTATATCTAAAGATAAATATCCGAATCTAAGGCAAATCGCCATTCAACTAACGGCAATGTTTGGATCAACTTACTTGTGCGAGTCTGCATTTTCTGAAATAAAGATAATTTAGTCAAAATATCGCAATCGACTAACTGACGATCATATGTCATTATTCTTGCGATTAGCACTCAATGTTTACGTACCATCTTATGAAAAGTATGCTGAGGACAAGCAGTGCCACGCTTCAACATCCAAAGTCACTCCTTAGTTAAGTTTAACACAATATGTAACTCTTTTGTTGTGTAACAACCAATAAACTCGTAATTTTGAATAACTATGAGTTTTTTTTCATTGATATTATAGAGAAGAACTTAACTAAACCTAATCCAAACCTTAACTGAAATAATGTGCGGAAAGCTAATATCTATATATGCTACAGTACAGCCTACCTCGGTAGGTAGGTAGGGTGTATCGTGTATGTACGACAACCTTGCATCACATATACTTGCAGCCTCTCAGAGTCGATCGTGAGAAGTCTAAAAATATTGAAGTAGATCGCCAGCAGTTGAAGTTTGACCATCCCTGCCCTATGAAATTCATTGCTAATGGATCCCAAATTCCTTTATTCAAATAGCCATACCATCCAAAACAAGAGTACATGCTTTATCTTCCTCTGGAAATTTCCCTAGAGCAGAAAAAACTTCAGTGAAGAAGCTTGAATCAGCTTTGACCGAAGATGTCCAATTCTGAATGGCAGATGGATGCGGCAGTTTGAAAATGTTACTGTGAAAATACAATATTTCGTTGATGTTTATCATAATAATAATAATTTTGACATTATCATGATTTATTACCTGCAATAATTATAAGTTTCAGGGGAGTAATAATCAAGATTTAGATATTGAAACCATTTAAATTTTGATCTAGAAAACTAACCTTTTTCATCACTTGATAGGTTCTTATCTCTTAATTTTGTTCTCTATCTCTCATGTTTTTAACTTTTCTATTCCTCCGGCGAATTGTTTGGTTTAAAATTTTAATATTTTTTCTCAAGTTTCGTTTCAAAGGCTTTGTGGTTTAGCCTCAGTTTGAGTTGAAACTGATAATTCCATTGACACAGTGGAATCAACAGCAATAGTTTCAACTTCTGCTTCCGAAGTTGAGATTGAAGAGTTTTGTTCTCACGGATAAATCTTTTGTGTCCTCAACTTCGGATTTTCTTTAAGATGCTATGGAAAATTCGACAATACAGAGGGTACAGACTTCAATCTCTTAAAGTATGTTCCAGGTCTTTCCAAATAATCAGAATCGATGAAGTGGTCACTACACACTTTCGAGGACGTCGATTGAACAAAATTCTTTGTTTTGATGGCATTGATCCATAATTTGAGCATTGGTTCATTTCTAAAAATGAATAAATGCATTAATGATATTTAAAACCTCACTGAAAAAACTGGCGAATGTTTTTATCATGCCTGTTTGAACAGCGATAGGCACTGCAAGAAACAGGCATTTTTCTTAGTTCCAGGGACGCACAATCTGATTATCAACACGTTAATTGGCTATTGTTACACATATTCTCCGAAAAAACTCGAAAAGTCTGCGTTGACACTTGGAAAGTCAGTTTAAAATAGTTCACAATCAGTAGTAAGGAATGCAATCTCGGTATACCAAGATCAATACCGAGATCTCGCACTTATTCTGCAAGATCAATCTCGCACCCAAAATCATACGCGATCTCGCAAGATTTGCAAGACTGGTATTATGTCAATTTTGGTTAGCTTACAGTGCTTTCACATGTTGTTGTTGACTTATGTAAACAATGTATCTATTCCCGGCGGAAACACGTGGCGCTAGGGCCACAGAGCGATAAGAATGAGTAAGGCGAGACGTTTTCCGGTTATCGTAAATTTGTCATTGTTTTGCGAGCCTGGACATAACAGATCGCATCGCAATCTTCATATTTACAAACTATTCCAATAACAGTTGAAAATAGTTCCTTGTGTGTTTAAGTTCTCTAGGTCTATACGTTTTGTGTTAAAATGACAACAAAAGTAGTGTATAAAGAGTTTCAAAGTGAATTAGAGGTATGGAAATACTTTTTGAAGCTAGAGGATAGACAAACTGCCCAGTGCAAATTGTGTAAGTCTATTTTGAAAACAACGGCATGATCTCCCAAAGGCTTACTTGTACATTCACTGTCTAAGCACAAAATTGATACTTCTCAATGTTCACGTACCATCTTATGAAAAGTATGCTGAGGACAAGCAGTGCCACGCTTCAACATCCAAGGTCACTCCTTAGTTAAGTTTAACACCATATGTAACTCTTTTGTTGTGTAACAACCAATAATTTCGCAATTTTGAATAACTATGAGTTTTTTCATTTATATTATAGAGAAGAACCTAACTAAACCTAACCCAAACCTTGACTTAAATAATGTATATTGTGCGGATAGCTAATATCTATATATGCTACGGTACACCCTACGTTGGTAGGTAGTTAGGTAGGTAGGGTATATCGTGTGTGTACGACAATCCTGCATCACTCATACTTGCAGCGTCTCAGAGTCGATCGTAAGTAGTCTAAAAATATTGAGGTAGATCGCCAGCAGTTCCAGTTTGAGCACCTCTGCCCTAACACCTGTGTTATCACATATTGATCTAAGAGTCACAGTTACAAGTGATTTGACTTGGTCGAAACAAGTTATACAAATCTGCTAATGTGTCAACACACATATTTCGTTCGGAGCAGCTATCAAGTTTTAGACACGACGCATCCAACCTTGGAATTTTTGAGTCCGATATGGTGTTCAGTGCTAATTAGCAACCAACAGGTGGTGGAAAACATGCAATGGCGGGCCACGCGTATGACTTCGAATGCGGATAGACTATAATTGTGCGGTCTATGAATATTTCAACATCGTATTTTATTGGTGCTCTGAGTATTTCATTTCGACTTATAAAATTCAAATACACCCGCCTGGGTTACTTCTTTAAGAAAAACTTCGACATTAGATTGCGCGGCCATGGTCTGAAGTTGAACAAGGAAGTGCTCAAAACAAGACAGAAGGAGCATTTCCTATCTAAAATATGAAAGAGAAAACGTTTATCTGTTATTACACGACCGGTTTCGACCCTTTGGTCACTTTCAAGTCATGAATACTAACTGGTACAAAGATGATTGTAAGATATATGTTTTCCTTAATTGTTGAGTAGGGGAAATAGGCGTGACGATAGTATGACATAATCAAAGATTTAATGACTTTAGGGGAAAATACACATTCAAAGGATTTAAAAAGCTGATTTAGTTTTATTCAAAAAATTGAGATTAATAAGTTTTCCAATAAAATAAAAGAGTAAAATACGGCAATCGGCCATTTTGACTGAAACGCCAACCACAGCTAATGACATCATACTTATGTGAGCTTCACTGTGTTTTGATTACCTACTACTGAATGCGCGTTACGATTGATTTTATATTCTTTTTTGTGATTTATCAACTTTACCACACGAATCTATCTATAACAATGGAACCAGGCTTTATTAAGGCAAACAGCTCAAATTTGTATAGGATCGATTTATTGATGTTGGGCGAATTCCTCGCAACAAATAAAGAATTTTGCTCGTACAAATTTAGAAACGTGAAAATCTCTTTGTAGGTATATAAATAACTTCTTCAACAATCTGCTGAACTGTAAGACAAATGTTTTGCTATTCAAGTGCAATGTTATAATTATGAACACAAATTACAAGGTTACAAAAAAATCAATCTAGTTTTGTAGCCAGTATCACAGAATGAATCTCAAACCTAGATCATTTCTTGAGATTTTTACAAACGGATACCGCTATATAAGATAATCTGTAAAACGGGCCTAAGTAGACCAACAATGTATGCATTAATACTGAATTAACATTCTAATAAATAAGCTAGTGAACTATACCTGAACTACAAGATGAAATTTCTTTTGAACTTGATGCCTCTTTAACCATGGTACTTTCTACAAATTGTTTTTCTTACTCTTCAAGAACCATCATCCTTCGTTCTTCAACTATATAGGGTCGCTCTGTTGTGTTAGATGTTTCTGTTTTCCTGTCTGGTTGACAAGTGAATTTTGTGGGCACACATCCTGGTTTCATATGTACTTGTGATACCGACCCCATCACATGGTATTCCATATAATTTTCCATATCATTTGGCAATCTAAAACTGCAAAGGTAACAATTAAAATTGATGATAAGAATGATAACCAAGACTAACACAAACATAACCTCGATAAATGACTAGTTATTCCACAGTCTCTAGATTTCACCTATTTCGCGTCAAAGAAATATTAAGTTAAAAATCTATCAATACATGACAACATACTCACATCAAAGTGATCTTCACAGAAATAAAGGGTCGAATTTGTCTTTACATCGTTCGGGTTTCGCCGTGCGAGTTTAACCATTTATCTATTATTAGTTTCTTGTATGAGACATGTACAAACACCTCGTTGGGTATGGTTATTGATGTATTTTTGCACTGAGGTACTGCACACTACTTATAAACTTTAGAATTCATTTTTAACACAAGAAATACGCAACGTTTGTTTAATTTGCTGTCTAGCTGCGCGTAAACAAATTTGACGTTTACGTAAGTATGACGTCACGTACGACGCCATGACAGTGCGAGCTGTTTCCGCACAATATTTGAAAATGATTATAAAATTGACTTTAAACTTCCAAAACCTTTAGTTTATTACTAAAATGAAGGTTTTGTTGCAAACAGTAGATGTGTATCCGCATTACGGAAGAAGATTTCAAGATCTTTCCTCATGCCTATTAATAATTTCGAGTTGATTATTGAGAGTAGTATAATCTAGAGTTTTCCTGAGTTTATTACTTTCCAAAGTTTCCAACAGATTCATTCTTCTTCCTTTATTGCATCTGTGAAGGACTTTGAGATTGTTCAAAGCTATTGCGTGGTTTGTTGATTGAATTTGCTCAAATATTGGGAATTTTGTGTCTGATGATATATATTCTTTGAATCCGCATTCGAAATTTCTACCTATCCGACCAACATAAGCTGAAGGGCATTCGTTACATTCGATTTTATAAATACCAGATTGCTTGAAATTATATTTTTTCTGTTTTGTATTAAAAGTAATTTGCCAAGATTCGAATCGCTTGAGAATAAGGTGGTTATTTTGAATTTTTAAGAATAATGTTTCATTTTATGAGGAAGTGGATCGACATAATTGAAACAAGCATATCTTTTATCGGGTTTTTCTTGAATGCAACATCACAAGTATTATATTGCATTCAAGAAAAACCAGAGAAAAGAAATGCTAGTTTTAATTATTTCGGTCCACTTTCTCATAAAATAAAACATTATTTTAGGAAATTCAAAATAACCACACCATTCTCAAGCGGTCCAAATTTTACGTTTCAATGAAAAACAGAAAACAGACAATCAAATAGTCGACCAAAATAGAATGCAACGAATGCAGCTTATGAAAAGTTAGAAATTTTGAATGCATATTCAAAGAACATACATCATCAAGCAAGAAATCCCCAATATTTGAGAACATTCAATCAACAAACCACACAAAAGTGTGGAAAACCTCACATTATACTACTCTCAATAGCTAACTTGAAATCAATAACTCCCTCCTACTTACCATTTGAGTTAAAAATATTCCTTGTAATCATCTTCGTACCTTGGTTAGTATATATAGCTCTTGAAAATGACCGAAGGGTCGATACTGGTCATATACTTATTAACAAATAAACGTGAAAAACTGACAGAAGTACTTTTTCCCTCTTATATTTCGAAATGTATTTCCACACAATAAATATGTCAATGATATCATTTACTATCTAAACGCTATCAGTGTTCAAGAACCGTAATGATGGATCTGTCTTCGCTTGAATCTTCCTTTTTGATTCCGCTGTTTGTTTCAAATCTGATTTTTAATTGTGTTTACCTTTAAGTTTACTAACTATTTTGCACTTATTACTTCCATTTTTTCGCTTATTGTGCTTGAAAGGACTTGTCCTAAGCCTTGATACATATTTAATAATATTGAATTTTTGAAAAAAATAAATAGCGCGAAAAAGAAGTTAAAATGTTGTGAGGTTAGGTTAGGTTAGGTCGAAGATAATTACATTATTACGAATAAATGATAGCAAACATCATAGGAGAAAACTAATTTATGATCTGAATAAATGTTCAATATGAGCCTCATTTTGCTCGATACTCTTGACAGCTCGTTTACGAACATGATGAGTTGCCCTCCTAGTTTCCTCAGGATCAATATTACGAAAAGCATTATGAATGCGCTCCAGTAACTCTTCTCTACTTCTTACAGGAATAAGATACACTTCACTCTTGATTTTACCCCATAAATAAAAATCGAGGGGCGTCAGGCCCGGAGAACGTGGAGGCCATAAGTTTGGTCCTTGATTACCCCACCGTCTATCCTCGAACATTTCTGTTAGCTGCCGATCTACAGCTCGTGTTTTATGTGCTGGTGCACCATCCATTTGGTAATAGCAATCCCTCAGAATGTTGAGGGGTAATCCATCTAAAAAATTTGCTGATCTTCCTCTCAAAATTTCCAGGTATCTTTGTCCATTAAGATTTTACTCATAAATGTGATAAGCCAACAAATCATTCCATAAAATTGCAAAAACGTTCACGCTGAATTTATTTTGGAAATCAACAACCTAAATGAAATGTGGATTTTCTGTGGCCCAAAAATGTCGATTTCTTCTGTTGGTTATTCCACTTACATTGAACTTGGCTTCATAAGACCATATAATTTTTTGCAGAATTGTCTCTTGGGAAGGTCAGTTGGTTTCAATTTTTGTAGTCTGATAAAAGAATACGGGAGCATGTTATGTTTCTTAAGGATCCTTTGAATGGAAGTATAACTCAATCCAATATCCAATGATGCTGACTTAATGGACGCATGTGGATTGGCACGAAAATACGCTAGCGTATTAATTTGATTGTCGTCGTCCTCGAGAATTGGTTTTCTTCTAGTTTCTATGTATTTTGTTCTTCCAAATTGCAGAAAATTGCTTCTAATCCTTCGAAACTTTGTTTTAGTCATAGTTGCCAAATTTGGAATTTGGTTATTGAATTGCCTGCAAGTTCTATCCACCACTTTTTGACATTCGCCATAAATTAAAAAGAGATTAAACATATCCTCGTTCGAATAATCCGCCATTTCATCATCAATCTGGTGTTTTTCAAAAATTTTCACTTCAAATTACCAACAATTCTTGTTGAAATATCAATTCGAATGAACGAAGTGACAAATACATGAATTCTAGGCACCTGTTAGGTGAGCATAGCCAGTTCAGCTACTTGATTCAAATATTTCAAAGCATTCTCTGTTAGTTCTTGCAAAATCATCAAAATTCAATATATTCCCAAATGATTTCGGAACTATAAGAGATGGGTATAGTACATGCTGATACAATTCCATCTGAAATTTGACGCTTCATCTGATGGCGATATAATAAATTGGCACGTGCCATTTGAAGAAATTGAGTTATTGCTGTTTGAAAAAGGCCAAATTGCAAAAATCATACAAAACAACGCAATAAATATTTGACATGTGTAGACTGCTCAAAAAATTCCTTGATCCTTCTTCTATCCACCCAAGCTAAAATTGTGTCTGTAGTGCAAAAGATCTACGAGCTACAATTCTTTTAAATGTTCTTCAAAAATCGAGTTTATAACAAAAATAATTAAATCTGCCAAAAGTTTTGACAGATAAGTGCCAACAACTTGTGTATTTTATTTCTTGCTGAAATGTCGGTTCTAGATGTATAATAAAAGAGGTAGATTGCTATTTGAAATAACACAGTGATGATCCACTTCCGGTATAACCGGAAATGGTATCACTTCGATAATATTTCACTCCAATTGGAAATCGCTAGTTATAGGTGCGTATTAAATTTCAGCTTGATATTGTAATTGGAACACAAAAGTTTTTAACGGACGGTCCCGGTGGATATCCGTGTATGATATACTTAATAAGAATGTAAAGAATTATTGTTCTAGCATTTTTATTGAAACTTCCCTTAGGATGTGAAATGAGAGATGGGATATTATGAAAAAACAAATAAGTGATCCAAACTAATAGCATTACAGAAAATACATGTTTAGAAAAATAAATCCTTCGATATTTCCCACGTAAATATTGGGTAGTTTAGTCTGCGTCAACTTGCTACCTGTCGTCGCTACAAGCGAGGGGTCCACCAAACCTTGTATACAACCGAGATGGCGGTGGACTATTTGAAATTACTTATAACTCTTTAAACAGGTTTGACTAAGATATAATATTGAATTTCGAATCTTGGTTTCATTCTTATTTCGTGTGCCGAGTCCGCTGGTTTTCAACAAAACAAATTCGTTTCACAAAAATATTTGCGGTTATTCAGAAGCTGTCCTGTTTACGTATGCTCTTTGTCAATCAACTGATCAAATCTAAATACATATCTTATGTTCAAAATTTGTAGGAACATTGAGGAAAACCGTGTTTTATGAAGTAGTTATTTTAACAGTACATGAAACTCTCACACAATTTTCATAATATTATTAAAAAGTAGCCTCCCAAATATCACTCTGTATCTAACTTTTCTACCTTCAGAAATATGCAAATGATATTTTTCCAGAATGAAAAAGAAATATGAATATTAAACTACAACTTTCTTAAACTGTTGTGAATGTTTTGCCTGACAATTAGAACTGGAAAACTGTTTTGTTTAACCGCGTTAGAATTTCCCGATTCTCTTGATGATATGAAAGACCAAATCTGAGTTCTAAGGCGTTGTGAAGTTTCTCGAAGTACAATGAGCAATGATAGCACCCACACAAAGAAGTTCCGGTCGCGTATAAATTCAGGGTCTCAGGTGCTATTTATTGTTTGACAATGTGGAAACTTGGAAACTGATGATTGCAATAAAAGCAACGATGTTATTCCTACTGAGTAGCGTATGCTTTGAATACATGCATATGACAAATTTAGTAACATAACATTAGGGCTAAGTAAATAGAATAACTAGTTAATTTATGCTACCGTATATTTCTGACTGACTTATATGTTTCTAAGTTTCAATTATGAACATCAAGCGTACTGATCTCCGAAATTTGTAGATATATATGTAGAGAACCTAATTACTGCGGGGAAAGTTCGATCAAAACAAGCACCCTTCTATATTTTTGATAATGACACACGTTTATTGATTTTGGTTTCGATTAACTTGACAATATTTCACAAAGTGTACACTCTCCCAATTCGGTATGTATACCGTTGAATTATTAATTCAATGTAGAATATATACCTCTTACGCTTAACTGTATGTATTGAAATAGAATTGGCCAATATAAAGTTAATTTCATTTAAAACCATCGGGGCAAAATCGGGTAAACTACTAAGAATAAAATTGAGCTGCTTTAAGATTTTGTTCCACTATTTTTATAACCAATTTCTCCTGAAGAGATAACAATCGAATATTTAAGTTTGCAGATAAAGATTTGTATATATTTTATCATTGTACACACAACCAAATTTTGAATAGTACCCGAGAGATTTTGAAAATTTCGAAGGATTGTTAGAATTGATCCTTTTTGAGATATTTCAATTGAAAAAAGAAATAAATTAAGATTTATTATAAGAAAAAAAAAAGAAAAAAAGAGTCTTTCCGCAGTTAGTAAGAAAATTGAAAATTGTTTTCTCACGGAGTAGGTGTTTTTTTCTCGACCTAAGTAGCTTGTATTACCTCCTCTGGGGTGATATTCTGCCACTTTTCTGTGTCGGCTTGGATGAGCTGATGTGGGGTTTTTGTATTATCCTGACGCGATCTAATTTACCTTTCGAGATTATCCCATCAATGTTCAATCGGATTTAGGTCTAGAGAGCAAGATGGCCAGTCCGAAATAGCGATACCCTCTGTTTCAAGATAATGTCGCATGAGTTTGCTGGTATGCGGAGAAGCATTATCTTGCATAAAAGTGAAATTCACACCATAGGCACCTCGCCAGAGTCTCACTATGGGCCTCAGGACTAGATTCACGTAATTTATAGCTGTTACAATCGCAGGAAACGAAATCATATCTGTTCTGCCTCCCAGAATAATGCCATCCCGAAACATCACATTGCCCCCTTGCTATTTCGGACTTTGTCTTGCTGCTCGGAGTCTAGCTTGTCTTCCACGACACCTTAAAACACGAATCCGGCGGTCATCTGATCGAACACCAATTCTGGTCTCATCCGAGGAAAGATCATTTCGCCAATTCTCAATATTCTAATTTTGGTGCTCGATACACCAATTGAGTCTATTAATTTTTTGTTGTCTAGTTAGCTCTGGAACTCTTGAGGGCTGTATAAACCCCTTGAACGAAGTCTTTGACGTATCGTATAATACGTATAATAATAATAATAATATAGCCTCAGGGGCTCAGGAACATTGTTTCTGAGTACGGGCTTAGCGAACCCGAGGCACCCAAGCTGAACCTGGCAGTAGGTATAAAATGCAACTCATCCAATGATGTACAATCTAAGGAATAAACGGGTGAATCGACATTGTACCACCATAACCTCTTGTCGCGTTCAAGATTTAGGAAGAGGGTCTTGTTCGGAAAGTGAGTCACAGTCTCCCTCGGTTAGCGACGGAAGCAGCGTGATATCGAGTAGGGATACTGCAACACAAAACCAAGTGGGAAATAACATCAATACCTCCCAACCGACTCTTGATGTTTCAACGGTGGCACAAGCCATTATGCCTACGACCACGAGAGCCGGACTCCCTAGTAAACGCATGAAGTCGACCCCAGAGATGAATTCCTTCATTATTCGTTCCTATTACAAGATTACAAACTTGGAATCGGAAATGACAGCATACAGATACGCGTTACATCTTGCGTTCGTAGAAAAATATCCTGAATTACAGCACATATCCGAGCAGAGAATTTCGGATCAACGAAGAACAATCGTCAAAAACAGGCTACTTTCTTCAGAAACGCTGCAAAGTATACGAGAAGAGGTCAAAATGGAACTCAGAAGCGAAAATGATACTCATAACGGTATACCTGCCGGAGTCAATGAAAATGTTACAGATAACATCGAAGCCACGGAAACGAATATTAACATGGAACGCCCTCCTGAGCCGAATCAGCAGAACGAATATATGTATTTAGCAAGATCAGAACTCAACAGAGCAACAACTGAATTCAGTGGTAGTAACCCAACTAAAAGACCTAAACTGCCCAAACTCAAGACGAACAAGAACACCAATATCATCCTAGCAAGCGTAAACTCAGTGTTTGAAGAATATACTGACCTGAACACCTTGGATAAGATTCACACTTTGATTTACTGTGGAGCAGTAGCGGTTCTTCGACTTCACAAACAACAAATCTCCACAACTCTGATTGAAGCTGAGCCAAAAAGCGTCAGAAAACCACCATGGCAAAAACGACTGGAGAAGGATATTGATAATATCAGAGCAAAAATCGGTCGCCTCACAGAATTCCTGAGAAACAGAAAACCCTCAAGGCGCTTGAAATCACATATACGCAAAATTTATAGGAAAATTGAACACAAAACACCCTGATCACAAACAACACATCGACGTGTATATGGACACTTTGAAACAGAAACTCCAAGCAAAAGCAAAGAGGCTTTCAAGATACTTTACACACCGAACAGATAAAAAATCTCAGAGAATCCTTCTCAGCAAAAGCTCTCTTCTGACCTCCATAGAGTGGTATCGTTGGCTGATAAGGGATATACACCTCTAAATCTTGGTACCAGAGATGACCTTCTGAATCTACCATTCCTATCAGATACTGAAAAACAAGAGCAATGGTCAAGAAAGGAATTGCATGGACGACATCACCACGAGATTAATCAACCACACATCGACAAAGAAGCCTCCAACAAATGGTTGATGAAAGGAGAATTATTCGCGGAAACAGAGGGATTCCTTATGGCCATCCAAGATCAAGTGATCGCTACAAACAACTACAAAAAATTTATTATGAAGGACGGAACATTGCAAACAGATAGATGCAGAAAATGCCATATTAGATCGGAGACTATACTGCATATTACGTCCGGATGCGAACAACTGGCCAATACGGACTATCTTCACAGGCATAATCAAGTGTGCAACATTATTCATCAGAAACTTGCACACAAGTATGGACTTCTGAACACCTTCCAGCCATACTACAAGTATCAACCGGCGCCCGTATTGGAAAATGACTCTATCAGATTATACTACGATAGGCTTGTTTTCACTGACAGAATGGTGACGAATAATAGGCCGGGCATAGTGGTGTATGATAAGAGAGCCAAAACAGCAATGCTGGTGGATGTCGCCATACCGAATAATACCAACGTGCTGAATAAGTTCCAGGAGAAAAAGTCCAAATACACTGACCTTGCTATCGAGATCAAGCAGATGTGGCACCTCGAGAAAATAGATATTGTTCCTGTCATCGTATCCTCGACTGGGTTAATACCCAAAACTTTGCATGATAGTCTGAAGAAATTAGAATTGCATAAGAATACCTATATAGAAATACAAAAAGCTGTAATTCTGAATACATGTAGGATAGTTAGGAAATATATGTCAAGTATATTGTAATCGAGCCTATTCCCTTTGATTGCTGAATCTGGGAAAGGTAAATTATATCCAGCTAACAGCTGAGATAGTGCATAAGTCCACGATAATAAATGATGAATATCTTTATTCAAAATAATAATAACACTAATGTTGAGTAACACAGTTCCTCTTCAACTTGAATAATAAATTGATTGAATAGAGAAAAATAGGAATATGTGTGTAAGTTATAAATATGTACGACAGAAGCAGAATTCTCAGAGAATTTTTGAAGGATAATATCCTTGTACAAGATTCATTCGAAACAAATTAAATGAGACCTATCAAGCCGTACAAGTATAACATAGTTGTATCTACATACCTAAGTTTGAAGCTCAAACAGTGTGCCAAAACATTAAACCAACTGCGATTAACAACCAAGAAAGAAAAATCGAATCATACAGGCACATAAAATACCTAGGAACAAAATATGAAGAAAAACTCACAATACAAACAAAATGAGTCCTAAAACCTATAGATCATGAAATCACAGACCGCAAACGCAAATAATCAAATATAATGGAACCAAGAGAACTGTGCATCGCGGTTCGCGAATCACTTGAAATTTTTTAAATCAATGAAGCTATTGACGAGTGCACAAGGTAGGGATAGTATCCACTGATGAATCCTCCTCCCGAAAATGACAAGAGAACCCACTACCCTCAGCTCGAAGGGTAGCATATTAAATGTTCTTGGCCCAAGAAATAAAAAGCTTCCTAGGTACAGGGCAATCACTCGCGCTTCTGGTTTCGTAGATAATTGGGAGAGCGTTCCTTATGCAGCCGTGCTTATACTGGTAAGTCAGTATCTGAACGCAGTATAGCTGCTTCAAGTCGAGTAATCCGGATTGTTTAAATAACATGTTCGATGGGTAAGTATTAATTATTCCGAAAATAACCTTAATGAATCGCTTCTTGCGTGATTGCAAGCCTATCGAAATGAGACTTTACAACACCCCCGCAACTATGCCGTAACAGAGCAGACTAGGAGAAATACAATATGCGTCAAGTGTACCTCGATTTATTTTAAATTTAAGACACTTGATTGATTAGGAATATTATAATGAGAAGGTAGTTTTATAGTATAATGCAAGAGCAGACCTGGGTTGCCCTCAATATTCTCAAAACAGATGAGATCCGTATCCGCATCATCATATATCTCACGCCAACCCTTATGGCCCAATATCTCTCTCAATTTATTATTATTTATGACTTCTCTACGTCTATGGAAAGAGTGTACCGAAGGAACAGCTGTATTTTCAGGACATTGTATACCTAGCATAATCGGGTCATGATCGGTAAGACTATGTCGCCAAACGATTGAGCAAAAGCTATCATGAGAGAGCTTGCTCTTTATGAAAATATGATCCAGAATGGAACGCGAATCGCCCCGTGACCTAGTAAAAGTATCAACAGCCGAGACATAACTCTTCTCGTACATAACGTTCAAATACTCATGCACCAACACAGTCTCCAAAGTATCGATATTGATGTCCCCCATCAAAACAGATACATTATAATCACCTCTTTGCTGAACAAGAAGTTCCCCCAATTTATCAACAAAATTTTTAGCATTTATGGAACGTGATCTAGGCCAACATTTGAATTGAAAATTGTTCAGTGACTCAAAGGACTAAATTTATCAATTTCACATTATCGATTTGCACAATATTGTATTGATATTTGAATTTGTTTTCGATAAATATAACTGTGCTATCATTTCTGTTAACTCCCCCTCCCATGGTACACAGCCATATATCTATGTAATTTATAAATATGAAGGTTAACTATTTGAAATGTCTCCGTGAGAATAATGCAGTCGAAATCCGTCTTGAACTGACTGAGTGCGAAATTGAACTCATCAAAGATTTTCGACAAACTCCTGAAATTACTATGATATATACTAAAGTCAGTTTTACCCTGCAAGTCATCGCAACACTCAATATCCTCGCACACATTTGTCCAGATGGCAGGTTGGTTAAGTGGTTAAGATTCCATTTTTCTTGCACAAATCCTCCCACCACTGAGAACCTCACACTCTCCCTAAACGACGACACAGTTCGTATAATTGTTTGGTTTACTTGTTTTCGCAAGGCGAAGGACACATTAACAATAATGCATGTAGCTTCCAGAAATTGCCTTTGGAGTATGGGGTCCGACGCACTAGGGTCTCTTCTTGCAATTTGGCACAAAAAGCGGTCTTGTTCTTCAGAAGGGATCATCCTACGACTTCTTCTAAGCCCATTTTGCAGAGATTGTAGCTCCACGTATCGGGATTAGGTTTTTAAAATCACCCCATGTGATACCCCCATTGTGGCCGCTATATCCTTCTGTGTCACCCCTTCTTCAACGAGAGCAATTATGCCACCCCTCTGCACATCGGACAATCCAACGTTACGCATTTTCTATTATGATTATAGGGTTTTTTAAATTTTGAAATTCACAGTTTCAAATCTCAGTGACGACTGAGTACAATATCCTGAACATGTGGTAATAATTCAACATTTATTATCAAACTATCCAGTTATTTCACAACAAAATACTTCATTCTTCACAACTAGTCGAAGATCCATGGTTAAAAACAATCAATAATGTGAAATACCGAGTGATTCCATATAAATTTGGTTGTGTGTATTTGCAACATATTCCTGTATCTACATATAAAATAATTTTTCACAGTGAATATGAGAAACTATTATGAGAACAGTTGGTAAAATATTTATGTAACTAACCTCACCTTCAAATAAGAAGGATTTACCATGATACTCCTTTTTATTTAAATTTTTCTATAACTCAATTTATTGGTTTTCGATTTCATATGAGCCATTGTATTATAACTGTTTTTCGCAAGATAAATTTCATTACAAAATAGACTCAAAGAAGTTTTGAATGGATGTTTGGATGTTTTCACTTAATTTCCGTGTACGCCTAGTGGGACCTCAATAACAATGACCTTGTTTAAGCGAGATTCAAAAAAATACATGTCGAAAATCAATCTTGTATTTATCCTTTTTTGCAGCTCTACCAGAAATATCCATTATACGGATCGGCGCCGATGTCGTTTTGGCTGCATAAAGTAGAACATCGAAGAGAAGAGACGCCTCCCGGTAAATTTACCAGAATCACTGACCCAGAGAATCCTTTCAAGAGGAATTCGTCCTTTTCTACGCCAATTACTGATGCTTTGATCATCACCGAATGGTGAACTGTAGACAACCGGGAGTTTACATAAATTACTTTGTTTTATTCTGTAATATTCGATGTCAAGGGTTCTTTGAAATATAGTCTTGTAGTAGTTTTATTAGCAAACACTTTCTGAAATTGCAAATATTGATAAATTGCGCTTTTGTATATCATCGCTGCGCTTGCGAAAATCACTGTGTTTTTGGACGGGTTATTTTTTTGTGATAATAAAAGAGATAATTCAAATTACTTACCATGTGCTTATTTCTTATGAATCACATAACGCTGAATTCATATAAAATCTAATAGTTATTTTTTGGTACATGAGGGTCAATTCTGTATCTACACGTTGTAAATTAGAGGGCTGTAAAAATTTGTATTTCCGCTTAAACACCACGTCAGGTGAATTCTGTTAATTTGCTATTTCAAACACAAATATGAAGGATGTCCTTACTTAAGGGAATATTCAACACTTCCTTTAATTATATATATATATATATATATATATATATATATATATATATATATATATATATATATATATATATATATATATAACCAGTGGCCCTCGTACACTCTTGAAGATTTTATTTTTGTTCGAACGGTATTGTACTTAGAAAGTAAAAATCTACTTCAGCAATTTATTTTGAAGTAAACAGGGTGTCCTAATTTTCTATAATAAAATCTTGGGAGGTTTTTCAGATTGGAAGACCACTTTTTTGTTGAAGATTCAGAGCGTCCTAAACTCTGCAAAAATGTCTTTAAGTAATGACTTTTTTCGGTGAGAAGTTTCGTCACAATATTTTTTTTCCGTAAAAATTCATGAAAATAGGCTCTCACATCATCGCATGCTTCTTCGGCCAGAGAGGATGATTACTTTTTTCCTTTCGTTTTCTTACTGTCCAAGGATAGCTTTTTTGATGGAATGAGATAGATTATTCTCTTTTCATACAGGAGTGACTCAAAAAATTATTGAATATTGTAATTTTGAAAATATATCTTGATTTTTTCAAATGGAACATCCTGTATTTTATTCTTCCTGTCAACGCATAATATATTGTGCCATATTTTTGCAGAGGTAACCTCATCTTTATCTTCGACCATTTTCGAAATAAATAAATAAATAAATAATAAAATAATAAAAGAGGTTGCGAAAGAAGAGATTATTCGTACATATCGTTATACTTGATCAGGGAAATGGAGATATTTTGAGGTAGTCGTGTATGAAATACGTAATAGATTGGTTTTTGGTGAGATGATCTATAAGGTGTTGAACTATTTTAATAAGTGTTCGAAATGTTGCCCGTTTCTTTGTAGACACAACTCAACCCTTCAGAGGAAAGACCGTTGACCTCTCGACAACATTTGCGGATTAACTGACTGAAAGGCGTCGACTATTCTCTGTCTCATATCCAACTGTGTTGTAAAAGGAATCTGGTAGACGATGTACTTAATATAACCCCAAAAAAAAATATCTAGGTTTGTAAGGTCCGGAGACCTAGCTGGTCATCTAATATGACCACCACGTCCTATCCATTTGTTTGGAAATACATGATTCAAATGGTCCCTAATCTGATGTGAGTCATGTGCCGGTGCTCCATCCTGTTGAAACCACAAATCTTGTCTTATATGCTCTGGTTCACCGGCAAGTAACATTGTAAATATCGCAGGTTATGTACTTTTTGATTATCTCCGTAGTCCTTTTTATGGCCTTGCTCGCTATGTAAAATCTTTTGTTAAATTCGAGTATGTTTAGACATATAAAAGTCAGGTATGATTGTTGAAATATTTTTCTTCTGGTTTTCTTTTTCCATTGTTACAGATTCCTGTCCCAAACCCTCTTCCTTTCACCCTTGTCTTCATCTGGAAATCAATGAGTGCAAGATGAGAATTGAAGGTGCTAAGCAGAAAAATCTTTAGTACTCTTTATGTACACACGACACTAACACAACATAAACAGACAAGCTATTGCTAGTGCAATAGCGACAGGGAAACATGTTTTTTCCTCAGCTTTTTTTCACTCGTTTTTTGAATCATACGCAAGGTAGTATGGTTCCCCTGTTATATTTTCCTGAGTTCACACTCGTGTTTTTCTGACACACATCTCAAAATTATAGATATAAGCATTTATTATAAATACAATTATTCGAATTTTGTGATTCCTCTTTTTCGAAAGAATATATATATATATATATATATATATATATATATATATATATATATATATATATATATATACAGGGTGCTTCAACGAAATATATCTACCAAGATATTCATTTCTGATTCATTTCTGATCAGAACACAAAAACAGGTCAATTTTTGTTTCAAGGGGGACATCTTTTGGGGTACAAAACTTACCTGAAATATCAACTCCCTAAGCAGGGGTTGCAATGCTTGAACATTTTGAATAGGGAAGATGGGTCAAGTGATGACTCAAAAGAAAGGTGGTATCTTTGTCTACATCGCCTTGAACTAATTTCCATTTTCAATTGAAAACTGTAAAAGATACAGGGTGAGCAACTGAAAGATGGGGAAGACTATTTCCCTGAGACTATTCAAGTTTCAGTGAAGTAAAATGGAACAGATCCATGCTGAGCAATGGCAGTCATCATCAAGTACCATCCTCATATCGAATTTCAACACCTAGATCAGGGGTGACTACCCTTGAAAATTTGGAAGAGGGTAGATGGGTCGAGTGATACCTCGAAAGGCAGGTATTATCTTTGTCTGCATCCCCGTGAATGAATTTTCATTTTTTAATGAAAACTGTAGAAGATACAGAGTGAGCTACTGAAAAATAGAGACTATCTATCGCCCGGAGCTATTCAAGTATTAGTGCAAAATAATGGAACAGATTCATTCCAGATCAAAGGCTGTCATCTTTGACCTAAATGAATCTATTCCAGTTTTTCGGACTAATACTCCAATAGTCTTGGGGCGATAGTCTTCTCTATCTTTCATTGGCTCCCTCTGTATCTTCCTTAGTTTTCAATAAAAAATGAAAATTCCTTCGCGGGAATGTAGACAAAGATAATACCTTCCTTTTGAGTCATCACACGACCCATCTACCTCCTTCCAAATTTTCAAGGGTTGTCACCCCTGCTCCAGGGGTTGAAATTCGAGATTGGGATGGTACTTGATGATGACTGCCATTGATCAGCATGGATCTGTTCCATTTTAGTTCACTGAAACATGAATAATCTCAGGGAAATAGTCTTCCCTATCTTTCAGTTGCTCACCCTGTATCTTTTACAGTTTTCTATTAAAAATGTAAATTCGGTCAAGGCGATGTAGACAAAGATACCACCTTTCTTTTGAATCATCACTCGACCCATCTTCCCTATTCAAAATGTTCAAGGTTTGCAATCCCGCTTAGGGGATTGTTTAGGGGTTGTTTTTACCCCAAAAGATGTCCCCGTTAAACAAACTTCTTGATTTCTAGTAGGTATTCTCGATTACATCAGTTAATTGTCAGGAAGTCATCTTCGAATTACCAGAAATACCTCGCTGAATGAAGTATGTCGATTTTTTATGGTTAGATGTAGTCTAATATTTGAAATGAAATAAATTGAACACAAATTCTTCTTCTCTATTTAATTTTTCAATACTTATATAATTATCATTTTAAATTATTTGCTGTTACAATAATCAACAGAATTGTTATATACAATATTTACATTATTTGTCTATCCAAATAAATTGAATAATTTACAGATATCGGTACAATATTTCTCTACATTAGGTACTCATCGAAAGCATGACATCTTAGTAATGTCGAATTGCAAAAATAGGTTCTGCATCTTTATAAGTGCATCTAAATTGGTCAAGACTGTGCATAGTTAATAAACTGCTAGAAGAAATTCACATATGCTGAGTTCACCCTGAACCAATTAAAATTTTCATTACATTTTCCATGGAAATTATCAGTCTAAAATTACACGATTTTAAATTATTTCTTTTATTACAGTGATGTAGTACTTCAGAAGATGAAGTCTTTGAATTCTGTTAATTATTTTCATGTAAGTGGTCTGTTGTTTATTGCGACGGAATTCTCTTTTCAAATGAAATAATGTGAAATTACGAGAATTTTTTCATCACTTTGAAGGAAAGGGTTGCTACATAGCTGAGAAAAGCTGAGATTCTTCGAGAGATTTCATATATATATATATATATATATATATATATATATATATATATATATATATATATATATATATATATATATATATATATATATATATATATAATTATATAATATATTGGTCTATATTTTTCATGTACACATAATTTCTGCGAAATATTCACACAAATTTAACCAAAAAAATCGTGATTTCTTCTTGGTTTGAATTTCATTTCGTTCAACAATCAAGTTCTAAGGTAAGAATTTGTTTGTGCATACAGAAGAAAAAATTAATTAAGAAGTTGAATACAAGTTCAGAAATGAAAGTTTGGAATTGTGTTGCATAAATGTAAATTTAAATATTATGAAAAATAATCTCATGATAGCAATAAGCATAGATAAGGAGTCACGGAAATAAAAAATATAAATTCGTAAAAATATTTGTATTCCAAGAATAAAATTATAGCGATTCTGTGGTGTTATCATAAATGGCGCATCGCAAATCAGTCGCAAATATCCCCATGAAGGAGGAGAGGAATTGAACCATCGACTGGGTGTGTAGGAATTGAATGCAGGGTACGAGCAGCATCGACTCACATTTTGCCACTGGATTCTGCAGCAATTAGCTCAAGATCCATGAAACATATCCAAGACTTTATGATCTGATGAATCATATTTCATGAGGGAAGGTGTAAATGATTTCCCTAATAATCATTTATGGGTCCTGCAGAATATATGCGCTGAGGCAAAACGTTTCCAAGGAGGATCAAAATCAACGTTTCGGGTGGTCTTTAAAATAATTGCTTTTTTGCTTATTCATATTAAAAATAACAGATTGAATGCCATTACTTATAGAAATTCTCTACAAAGCACGGTGTTCAATTTGATTGATGATGTTTCGCTAATTACTATTCAGGGTATGTATCATCAACATGGCGGAGCTCCTCCACAACATAGTTGTCAAATAGTTGAATAAATACTTTTCAAATAGGTGGCAGGGGATGTCCAATTGCCACTAGTGGGATCTCAATCCTTTACACTACTGTGTAGGGATACATGAAGCAGTGTAGATATAACAAATTTCGAGTAGTTAATGAACGGATAAACAATGCAACTGAAAGAATTATAACCGGTATTGTCCATCATATTGTTCTGCTGTCGCTTCTTGGAAGATGTGAGCTATGCATTTGAGTTGGATGCGTTCATTTGAAGCAACTTCCGTAATTATCAATATGATTTTATTTATTTATTTATAAACATAGACCATATCTGCATATTCTTGATTAACGAAGGAATGCATTTTTAATTCGAAAAGTATAAGGTTTCAAAACAATCATTATCTATGGAAAAAGATATTCTGACATTTATTTATCGAAAGTACACCTTCTGTAAAACAAGATATGCATTGAATTCCTTCTATGGCAACAACACATAATCGCTCTCGTATGTTAAAAATTGTGATTTCTGAACTCGTGACTCTGAATTCAAAAATATTCGGATAATGCTGCTCTCATCAATTTGTTTTAGAATTTTATCAGGGACCACCTTTCAAGGTTTGTCATAGAGCTTGGGGGACACTTTGTATGCATTTTTGATAAAAAAACCATATTGATATTATGTTATTTTCAAACCATACACGAAAGAGCTCTTCTTTTTTTGGGACTCAATTTAGGGTACCTTATTAAAGGGTTGCTAATTTGAAAGGGCACTACTGAATCTTTGATCGTTCAACTGAAAGCTTTGTAATGATGTTGAATTAGTCATATATTTGAAACAAAAATGAATTTATAGTAGAAAAATAAACTCTAGGTTAGATTTCTCCCCGCAGATACTTTTTGAATGTTCTCTTGAAAAATTCTGTGTGTTTGCGGTTTATATACCAGGGGTATTAGTTGAAGTTTGCTGGTTTTACCAGTAGATGTCGTTAGCAATATGTATAAATTTCTATGATTTGGCATGTATGTCATTTTTTTTTATTGACATTAACCTTCAAAAATACGCAACTAACATAATAGCGTCATATTTGTTTACCTCAGTGAATATATCGAGTTTCGTCCCAAGTGAATCGCATTTGCGGCATTCGTTGATTTTCTTACTGCATCAAAAGAAAAAAGCTGCTGAAGCTCACCGGTTGCTGGTGGAAACTTATAGTGAACATACTCCATTAATGAACATGTGAGAAAAAGTTCGAAGACGTGGAATTGCAGGCGTAATTGGCTGTTGATCATACCGAATCGCAACAAAAATTGGCAGAGATACTAAATGTAACTCGAGGAGAAATTTGCCAACGTTTAAAAGCCATGGAAAAGATCCAAAAGTATGGCAAATGGGTGCCACACCAGCTGAACGATAGACAAATGGAAAATCGAAAAACCCTTTGTGAAATGCTGCTTAAACGGTTCAAAAAGAAATCTTTTCTGCA
Organism: Cryptolaemus montrouzieri; assembly: GCA_013387265.2. Taxonomy (NCBI): domain Eukaryota; kingdom Metazoa; phylum Arthropoda; class Insecta; order Coleoptera; family Coccinellidae; genus Cryptolaemus; species Cryptolaemus montrouzieri. Next base: position 39,609,846 of record JABFTP020000103.1, read on the forward strand.
TCGAATTGTCACGGGCGACGAAAAGTGGATTTATTTTGAGAACCCGAAGCGAAGAAATCATGACGTTCACCTGGTGAAGCTGGCCCATCGACTGCAAGGCCAAATCGCTTTGGCCGTAAGACAATGCTTTGTGTTTGGTGGGACCAGTGTGGTATTATGTACTACGAGTTGTTAAAACCTAGTGAGACGGTGAACATGGATCGCTACCGAGAACAAATTATCAGTTTGAATCATGCGTTGATCGAAAAACGGCCGGAATGGGTCCGAAGACATGGCAAAGTTAACTTGGAACATTACAACGCGCTGTCTCATACTGCTAAAATGGTGAGAGACACATTGAAAACACTTAATTGGGAAATATTATCCCACTCGCCATACTCTCCAGACCCTGCCTCGTCCGACTACAACTTTTTGCATGAATGGGACACTCCCTTGCAGAGCAGTGCTTCGCTAATTTTGAAGAAGTCGAAAAATGGCTCGCTGAATGGATAAAAAGTTTTTTTGGGATGGTATCCATAATTTGCCAGAGAGATGGGCTAAATGTGTGAAATCCAATGGTCAATACTTTGAATAAAAAAATTCTGAGATTCCTCTGAAAATTAAGTGTTTTTTTTTATCGAAAAAAACGGCAAATTTCAACTAACACCCCTGGTACCATCGGTAATCTTCACGATTCAAATTTAAATTATAGCTTTCTCAAATTCAGAAAGTCGGATTTGAAGAGGAACAGAGTGAAATATGCATATTAGTTGATTAGCTACAAATTACATATTTTTCACTATTTATGAAAAACAAACGACACTTGCGGTAACATTCGACAAGCGTTTCACAAGTATTTGCTATGAATGCTGTTAACTACGTGATATTCATTTCAAACAATGATTTTTGTAGTAAAAAGGGGTCCTTAATTATAACCTCGATAGAAATCACCATACTAAATAACGAAAAACATAACATTCAAGAGTTATTTAAACTATGCTTGAGAGGATAAATGTGATTGAAAAAGATTCAGAAACGTTATTGCGCAACCACAGATTAAAACTGATCAACAAGAGCTTACTATATATGATATACCACCTTGATCGAAAAGTTCCCGACTTTGTTACCGTGTGGTTTTCATGGACTACCATGGAGTTGTGCATCATGAATTATTTCCAAAAAGTCAAACTAATAACAGTTAGATTATTCGGGGGGTTATGAGGCATTTGTGTGAAGCTGTTCGCCAAACACGACCAGAATTGTGGCAAAACAACTCATGGATTTTACACCATGATAACTCATAATGCCTTAATTATTCGTGACCATTTGGCTAAAAACAGCACCAATACCATCCAACAACCACCAAATTCACCTGATTTGGCTCCCTGTGACTTTTTCCCATTCGGTCGACTGAAGAAACCGCTCAAGGGAAAGCGTTTTAGCAGCCGAGAGGAAATAATGGAAAAATCGAAGATGACCCTAGAGGCCATACCGCAAATCGAATATAAAAGTGTTTTGAGGATTCGATCAAGCGCTGATATAAGTGAGTTGCAGTCGATAGAGAGTACTTTGAAGGAGACAATATTGATTTTGATGAATAACTTCGTATTTGTGATTTTATTAATAAAAGTCGGGATTTTTTCGATCAAGGTGGTACAGGTGATCTAACTTCACGCAGAGTAAAATAATGTACAGAAAAGTCAAATGTTTTTGGGCAGCCGTATGTGTTGTCTTGAGGACTACAATTTGAAAATATAGAGATTTTTGTCTTATGAGATTAAATAAAGGTGAGTTTCAACAACATTCCCTATACGGAACATTGAGAGCTTTTGAAATGAGTCACATTGATGATTTATTTATTTTATGGAAACTTATTTTCAACAAAGGGAAGTGAAGAATATTTTGTACTTTCCACAATTTTATTTTTACAAACACGTAAGGTTAGATTTTTAAGACTTGAAAATGACTTAAACGTCGAAACCGGTTGTGTTTGTGAAAATTAAATTGTGGATAGTATAAAATATATTTTACTTCAGCATTTGAAATATTTGAGAATTTCTAAAATGTGAGGACTTTTTTCAAACACTCGATTTGACAGTTTTTTGAATTCTTGAACCAATATGACAGTAGCCTATTCTTGAATAAGTCAGACATTTTGTGGAGTGATATCGTACAAGGGGATTGATAACGATTTTTGTAGTTAGACCTCATTCTTTGCTTCTTCATATGGCACACCTTGTATTAATTACGCAATAGAGATGCGTTATTTTATACAATCCAAATGATACCTGGTTCCCTATGCCTATTTTCAATTATATTCGAGAATTTTCTTATTTTGTCCAATGAAATATGCCCTCAATTATAATATTCAGTTTATTTTTATTAAGCATCATTTTAATGATATAATATTTTTAAAAGGCAACAAAAAGAACATGCAAAAGAGTCAACAAAATGAAAATTCAACATCTTAGAGAGAAGGATCAACGTGAATGTGGGAAAATTTTACCCGAAATACATTGCACGAAGAACAAATATAATTCTAATAATGGAAAGTATAATCATTAAGTTGTTTTTATATGAGGTGCTCGAATAGCCGATGTTCTGCTCAATATAAAGAAGCAAACCTCTCTCTCAAAATAATAAGTTTTCACTTTTGCGGTTACTGCCTGAAAAGCCTCCCTAATTCGCGGTTGGCAGCGTTTGAAACACAATGCCTTTCACATATAATAATAATAATAATAATATTATTTATTTTCCTATACAATTTTGTGTGTACATGAGTTGTGAAAACCAGGTTGTTGACAATAAACTCAGAAAAAAAACAGAAAACTGCAAAGTCATATGGAAAAATCGAGGTAATTTAAATGATCGATTTTCATTTCTAACATTTGCGATAGAGTTCGCGGAAGACCACACCAACTGCGTTCACATCTGTTCTCACGTTTCTAGCGGCATATTTTTCAGTAGTTCCAGAAGACTATCGCATGAAAAAGTATGGGTCTGTCTAATCAAATTCAAATCTGCTAGTGGTTGAGTCTTGTATTGACATTGCTATTAACTAAAACAGAATCTTTCAATTGAATATTCCAAAATGATACTTTCTAAAGGACAACGCATCAACATTATACTAACGATTGGTGAATGTGTGAACTTTCTATTAGGTACCAGGGTTTATGTCCAAATATATACTGACCGGAAGCATCCCGATCAAGAAACATTGAAGACACTACAACCAACATTTCGAGGAACTGGAGGTGTGTCTTATTGGAAACCGATCCTCCAGAAATCTGTGGTTGGAAATGACGAAAATGAAATGAATGTATTTGCATCTGTTATAGATAAACCCAGTACTAGTCAAAGAGTTAACAGTAATGAAACTAGAATAAGTGGATAAATTATAGCCAGAGATGTGAAGAAGATCAGATTTCTCCCGTATAATATCCAAGTTCTTCAAGAACTATTGAAAATACATTTATGTTTGGGTATTAAATATGGTTGGAGACATCGAGTATTTCGTGGATGCTATGTTGAATCATAGGGCCCCATATCATAGGTCCATATTTTTCGAAGCAAACTTGATAATAGTCTTCCGGAACTACTGGCAAATGTGGCGCTGGAAAGAAGAAAGCAGATGTAGATGCAGTTGATTGGCGGTGCCGCTAACTTCAGAGCAAATCTTAGAGAATTCTTGAACCCGCGTTTTCCTGAGCGATGAATTGGGAGAGGAGCCCTGAAAAACGACCACCAAGATCTCCAGATTCAATCGTCTCGACGTTTTTATTTGGATATGTGAAGGGCATTGTGTTTTAAACTACTCCGGATGATATGAGTCAGAGAATTGAAGAAGCTTTTCAGGAAGTAACCCCAAAAATGCACATGGAAGTGTGAAATTCTTGGAGAGGAGAGTGCTTCATTGTAATGAGCAGAACGGCAGCCATAATGACCTTATGGTTATTCCTTTTCATTGCTAGAATTATGTTCTTCCTACAATGTATTTCGTACAGAATTTTCTTACACTCACGTTGATCCTTCTCTCTAAGATGCTAAAGTTTAATAAGTTCATTGACTCTTTCGCATGTTCTTTTTGTTTATATTTGAAAAAGATCATATCATTGAAAAATGCTTGAGTGAATTTCATCACTGAGGGCATATTTTATAAGACGAAATACGAAAATTCTTCATTTCATTAAATCATTAAACATAGGTACAGAAAACCTACGTATGATTTGGAAGGTAAAAAAATAACGCACTTTCGAGGAGTATTACATACAGGGTGTGCCATTCAAAGAAAACAACATATGACAAAACGCCTGACATATACAAAAATGGGCTACTGTCGTCATATTGATTCAAAAATTGTAGCTCTGAAACCAAAATTGAACACATTGAAGTTTTTGAAAAGAGTCCTCACATTCCTGAAATTGTTAAATATTTCATAAGCTCCCAACGTTCGGTATAGGGAATGTTGTAGGAACTCAACATTATTTGGGCTCATAAGTCGAAAATGCGAAAAACTAAAGGTGTGTCATTTAAAAACCATAAATTTTAGATGTAACTTTATTACTGAAAATTTTGTATACATCAAAATATTGTTGAGCTGTAGTCCTCAAGAAAATATATACGATTGCCCAAAAACAATTTTTGAAATCCGACATTTTCTGTACATTATCTTACTCCACGCTTGGTGGGCCACCTTGTATAAGAGTAAATTAAACAAATTGAAGTAATAGAATCCTAAATGGTTCATATCCAAAAATTTGCTTCGTTTTATCGAAGAATAATTTTCAAAAAATGTTTCTTTACACGACAATATTGGTTGAAATGTTGACACCTGATACAACATCGATTAATTGATTAAATCATCGATTTCTGAGTCGATATTGATCAGATTAGTTTTCAAATTTCTCCCTTATTCAGTACATCACCACAGTACATTATTGTTTCTCATACTAATTGCTCATGGAGGCCAAAAAAAAAGTTTTAGCACTAGTGAGGTTCCTTATTTTAGAAATGGTCAACCGTAACTCAGAGCATATTTGCTTGGTAAACATAATATCGATTCTGATGTCGATAGTGATGAGAGACAATGATACAGGACAATATTTTCAATAGATGCTATGAAAACAACTATGACGTAATTGTTGGTACTTATTATTACGATCACTGAATATGTTGATATCAGAATATTTATGACAACACTATGGTATCTAAAATACATTAAAATGTTACAATATAGTCGGATGTTGGACGAAAAGTTGTCGCCAAGCAGAAAGTCACTCTTCACGTTGTACATTTAAAAGAAGTGTTTGACTCTATCTTACTACAGTAATCTCTCATGAAACTTATCCGCTGAACTCGAGGGATACTGTCATGTAATATACCTTTGTGGATATCAAAAAGAAAATAATGAGTGGATTTGGACTTCTTTTATGGTGATCTAGGATATTATGGGCAAGTGGGCAATCATGTCAGTGCAAATAGAAGAACATTAATGCAATGGTGTAACTGCTAACAAAACAGTAGCCCGCCCAGGTTTTGGTCAATAACATCAACCCCACGATAACTACTGTTAACATTTTAAGTATGTGCGAATGAAGTTGTTTTTAATCAAATCCATATTTGTTGTTGCAGGGGGGTTGCGATGTTCCGAAATAACTACATCTGATGAGATGAAATGAAGGATGTCAGCATGGAGATAAATAAGCTTATTGAAATATGATGTCTGCTTTTATTTAGCCTCGGTAACGTCAGGACAGTTTCTGCAGGCAACGCTCTTCTTGTTTTCAACAAACTGGGATTATTAGACCTCTAAGATTAAAATGGGAAAACAAGGGCATCATCCTAGATTGGTCGACGATATCGTACTAATCTCTGACAATCTAACAGATGCCGCTATTATGATCCGAGAACTAAAAAAACGCAATACAGGCGGTCGGACTGAGGATAAATTTCGAAAAAACAAAGATGATGACCAATCTAGTCCCCAATAAGCTATTAAGTGTTGACAACAATCAGATACAAATGGTCCATAGCTACATATACCAGGGGCATGTAGTGAGGATAGATAGAGACAACCAAACAGCAGAACTGCTCAGAAGAACACACTAGGATGGGCAGCATATGGCAAACTTCGTGATGTCTTCAAGGGCGATATTCGGATCAAACTGAAGAGAGAGGCTTTCAACATGTGTTTTAACCTACGGTGCAGAGATCTCAACCCTGACCAAAGCATCGGCACGAAAACTACAAAAAACACAACGCAGGATAAAACGATCGATGCTAGGAATAAGTCTAAGAGACAGAATTCGAAACGAAGAGATTCGAAGAAGGACAGGCGTGGATGATGTTTTGGAGAGGGCGATAGAAGCAAAGTGGAGGTGGTCAGGACATATTGCAAGATCGAACGACGGAAGATGGACGAGGAAAATTCTGGAATGGCGACCAAGAGCAGATAAGCGAAGCCGAGGCCGACCCCCAACCAGATGGACCGATAACCTGAAAAGAATCCACACCAATTGGATGACAACCGCACAGAATATAGAAAGATGGAAATGCCTTAGGGACGCCTATGTTCAGCAATGGACAGTTCAGGGCTGAATGATGATGATGAAGTGAGGATAGTAATATCATTCTCATAATTCTTTCTAGAGAACTAGTTAGGTTCCAGAAAAGGAATATTAGACCTTCTTGTACAGAAGTACTTTCCAAGTCAGTGTCTAAAAGCCTGTTGAAAAAGTCATTACTTCTTTCAGACTATAAAAAGCACTGATGGAAGATGGAATATTCCTAGCTGATTTACATGCCAAAGACGAAGCGAACTATCCCCCCCTGTATTCAGGCCAATCAGTATTTCATCATTCTTCCTAAACCAAATAAAACTCATTGATAATTATATCAGGAGGGTACGCTGACAAAAACATCCTTAAGCCACTTTAGTACGCCTACCAGGCACGCAAATTGGCTGATCTTACTGTGCATAATATAATTTTCAATATATGATGAATCTGTTAAAAAGCTCCCTCTATTGGTAACAATTTTGAATAGAAGACTAAGCTTTGAAGACCATTGAAAATGAGACTTGAAATATAACATTGACATCAGTCAATAATATATAAAGGTTTACTTTTGCATCAGTTTCATTGTGTTTTAGAGCGATCCAAATGTCTAATTTTGAGCCAACAAAGCATAATTTTCGCGAAAAGATATTGTTCTACTGTAGTTTGAAGAAAACTGCCGCCGAATCTCATTGGATGGTAATTGTAGCCTACGGTGATCATGCTCCATAGGATTTTACTTAAGAAGACACAGAAGCGAAGAAAAAGTTCGAAGATACTGGCTTTAATAGACCAAGACAATGCTGACAACACTAAAAAAGGTTCAGTCCCAGATATCTGAACGTTTTAAAGATATGGTTGAAGTATACAAAGAAGGGTGCCATATGAGCTAAAGCCGAGAGACATTGAAAGACGAAAAACCATGAAATACTGCAGGCTAGACAGAAAAGAAAGGGATTTATCCATCATATTTATACTGGAGATGAAAAATGTATATATTGCGACCATCTCAAGTGACGAAAGACCATTTGTGACCGTTGCGAACTATTAACATCGACTCCAAAGCGCAATATTCATGGATAGAAGGCTATGATCTGGTGGGATCAAAAGGAGTCATTCAACATGAGAGTCTCGAACAAAGTCAAACAGTCACAGAAGATCTCTACCGAGAACAAATGATCGATTTAAGCCGATCACTGCACCAGAAGCAGTCATACGAGACAAGCCAACATGAAGTCATCTAGTTTCATGATAACCCTCGTCCGCATGTCACAAAGGCTGTCAAAGAAACACTTGCAGCGCTTTGATGGGACGTCCTACCACATGCGACTCACTCACCAGACTATGCTCCATCAGATTACCATTTGTTTCGGTAAATGGCCAATGGGCTCTCGGAGCAGCACTTCAATTCTTTCGAAAATGTTGAGAAATGGGTCATCGAATGGATTGAATCCAAAGATGAGAGTCATTTTATCGTCGAGGCATTCGTTCCTTCCCAGAAAAATGGGAAAAAGTTATAATAAATGACAGATAATACTTTGATTGATGGTATCTGTATTAATTGACTTGAGATAAAGGCATAACTTCAACAAGAAAGGTTTTCAACAGATAACCGAAATAAATCTCTTGAATCAAGCACGCTCACTTGGAGACCGTTTAACTATTGTAGAACTGTAAACTGTAGACTATCCAACTGGAACTATAGAAGCATCTGCGGGAGAACATGAGGTGCCAACCCAAGGTTGATGCATTGGCTATGCAGTATAGTCATTAAAGCACCCATCACATAAGGCTGTCTGATGCGGTAGAGACATGCTAGCCTGGCCATTTTGTACTACGCCATCCATAGCTATGAAAGTCTTCTCGATATTGATCTTTTGAAGGCATCTATTTACACAATCTCCCTGGTTAATGAGGACGAATGTAAACTGTGCTTGAGTGCGTTCAAGACAGCAAAGAAGATCGCCACAGATTAACCATCATTGAGTGAAATCTCGTACGAAGTTTTTGGACAAATTACCCTAAATCACAACTTAGTGAAGAACCTTTTCTCGATTAAGATAACTGATTTCATTCTTGAAAGCTAATCTGTTTCAAGGATATATGATGCTGGTCATGATCATGATGAGCACAATAATTTGCGACGACGCCGTGAAAGGATGGTAATCGCGCACTCTTTGAAACATTAAAACAAACAACAAAAAAAAAATAGGAAGGTGCAGAGGCGAGAAATCTTTTGCACGGCAAAGCCCTCGCCAAGTCGAGCGCGAAACAAACACTGCCGTACCATTGTTTATTGGAACCATTCCGCCGCATTTTCGGGCCCCTATTTGAGATCCCCTGGATAAGACCAGAACGAGAAATTTTCGTCATCCAGTAAGCTATAATCACATACTTGAAATTCAAAATTCAAGTCTGTAGGTCATTTAGTTCCAAAGTTAAGCGAAAGCAAAGTTTCGCATTTATGACACTCACTCACTCACTCACTCACTCACTCATGATCAGCAGAATAGAACTAGTACTTCCCATAAACTCAGAGAGCTGACATTTGATACAGAGTTAGGGTTTAATGACAACATATAGGGAAAACTATAAAAACTAGGATAATCGAAGATCTGGAGTACCAGGTGACCCTGATTAAAAAACATATGAGCCCAACTAAACTATTAGAGATCGACATACCGCCTTTACAAAAAATATTCAACTTGGAGGGCCGCTTCATTTAATGTCAAAAATTGAAGGTGTGCAGTATCTGATGAAGAACCCTGAGCTGGTCTCAGCTGAAGAAAATCGCTCATCATTGCAAAAATCCAGCGTAGTGGGACACACCTTCTACTTTTATCTAGCCTATAGCGTCCCAGAGTCACTTCTGGGCGAATGCCTCCCCTTCTGCTTCTAATACGTATAAAATAAAATTGAAAGAAAACTCTGGATAAGACTAGACAGGCTTTTGTACTTATACTTACATGATTACAAAAAGAAATAGCGAATGGGCAATACGAAAAACTGTTGATAATGTACAAGAATTCGAACCGGATAAAAAGAAAAGAGAGATTTGTAATAATGAAAAAACTTCGAAGAAAATTATTTTTCAAGGGACAATATTGTTCCTATTCGTGACATCTGACCGTGCTGTACCACTTCCCTGTGGCCCCGGTGAACGGTGATTATGAAGAGTAGATCGGAAAACTAGCTCCTTCAAGGGATGATATTTAACATTCTATTGAAGGTTGAATATTGTCCCTTGAAAAATAATTTCCTTCGATGTGTCTACACATTGCGAAATCTCGCATATAGTAGCTGTTTGTTTTGAGATGTTTGTGTATGCCTGGTAGTAAACCACATAGAAATGAGGAGCGTCGGTCCTTCGACGGCCGCTTCTGTGTGATACGTTAGTGTCGCATGGCGGTATGTTATCGAACTAGTGTGACCACTTAACATTTTCCTGTTTTATCTGCTCTTTGTTTTCACCGTTTCGCGGGGCGTTGGTGAGGAAGCCTCTGTTTCTGTTCGTTGGAGGGCGCAGTGATATTTACATTATTGCGTTCGCTCCAATGAATTGAGATGAGTAGGTAACGGCATAGCCTTTTGTTACCAATCGGAAGACAGTGCTGACGAGATCAAACGAGACCGAAACTGCAGTCCATTGTTTCTATTCGTGACATCTGACCGTGCTGTTCCACTTCCTTGTGGCCCCGGTTAACGGTGATTATGAAGAGTAGATCGGAAAACTAGCTCCTTCAAGGGAGGATATTGAACATTCTACGGAAAGTTGAATATTGTCCTTTGAAAAATAATTTTCTTCGATGTGCCTACACCTTGCGAAAGCTCGCATATAGTAACTTTTTGTTTTGAAATGAAAAAACTACTTCTAGAAGGAAAAAAATTGTCAAATAAGAGAATCTGATAAAATCAATCGATATGCTCACGTTTCTATAAAAAGAAGTGAAATCCCACCAAAAACATTGTGTAAAAACTAGCCAAGTCTCGATGGAGCAAGTAATGAAATCTACACGAAGCCGTGCCAAGTCTAAGGTTCCTTACTGCGATTTCTTTATTATAATTAGTAATGTTGTGTGACTTGGCCGTTGAAAGGTACGCAATGGTACAAAACCAGGTACCCCATGACACCATTGCACCAATCTGTCCCCAGAACCGCTACCTATTGACGATGGAAGATTGATACTTGGAAAACGTTGTTTGAATAACCATTCAATTGAAGCCTTGATGAAACTGCTCATTTCAATAATACTTATGTATATAGGCGAGCCTGAAACAAACAGTATGCACAAATTTTTTCAGTACCGTTCGTCTGTACTTCTATTTTATGTTAGATTGGTGGCCGATTTGACGCTCCGAAAAGAAGAGAACAGAAGTCAGCATTGTCAATGCTGAATGCATGTGTTGCACAATCAATAACAGCCTAAAGTAAGACACTTGAGTCTAATTACCAATACCTGTATGGGCTATTATCTCGTTTAACAAACATAGGTAGTTACATTGAAGTCAAGTGGTGATTCGCGTAAACCATGTTTTATACAAATATTTTTGAATAAGGCGCCCATATTGAATTGTTTATTCAAGTCCTTCTATGAAAAATAAAATGCAGAAAAAAACGTCATTTAGGCCTTGAGAAAAGTAAACCTCCCCGTAAGGAACCTCAGACTAGGCACGACTTTGTCGAGATTTCATTAGCTTTTAGAGATAAACAAGCAGCTTCATCGAGACTTGGCTAGTTTTTTACAGAATGTTTTTGATGGAGTAATATTTGAGGAACATTGATTTACATCCTAGTTAATGACAAGTTGACTGAAAAAGTATCTACTTATTATGTAAGAAAAAAATAATAGAATATTCAAAAAGCATTCCTTTTGGGCTGTTCATTGATGCATCCAATGAAATAACAATCTGTTACGTCTATATGTAGTTTTTATTCTCTTCAAACTTTTTTCTTTGCATCACTTGATTAATTCAAATTGAATGATATAATGTTATAATTTGGCAGAAAAAGAGTTTCTAGATGATCCTAATCATCCCTGTAACTACTCCAGCCCGGGCCTAAACAATAAAACATTTAACAACTAAAATTTTGACCAATTTCAAATCCGACGACATTCTTTCATTATTTTTTGCCGTTTGCTGTTGGAGATTTCGAAATCAACTAGATTGCTTCCCAGTGCTTTTATGGTCAGTTTAATGCGGCTTTAGGGCTCTCGGAACAATACGAGTTGAAGCGTCTATATCCATCGTTGGAATACGTTTCGAGAACATCTAATGTATATACATGAGGGATGCGATAAAACCAACAGCAGTTGTTATCGCTGTTTGTATCCTGTACACTTTCCATCTTAATTAATGAATGATGTTTTTTTCTGAGTAGGAAATATTATGTGTCCGCCGTAAGAAAGAATTATGACGTTTTCCTTTTTGAATCAGAGGTAAATAATGGTTTATTAATTTGATTGAGAAGATTTTAATTATAATAATAATTAATTGATGAAAATAGCTATATAGTTTTCAAATTAAACAAGGATGTTCAAATTTTCACAATATTCACAAACTTATGAGGAGTTTCACCTCACTGTGCTTCATATATATATTATACACGGTGCTTCAACGAAAACTAAACAGAGGCTTTATCTACCAAGATACTCATTTCTGATCAAAACGCAAAAACAAATCAATTTTTGTTTCAAAGGTGACATCTTTTGGGGTATAAAACTTGCCTGATACATCAACCCCCTAAGCGGGGGTTGCAATCCTTGAACATTTTGAATAGGGAAGATGGGTCGAGTGATGACACGAAAGAAAGGTGGTATCTTTGTCTACATTGCCCTCAACAATTTTCCAGTCTTAATTGAAAACTGTAAAAGATACAGGGTGAGCAACTGAAAGATAGGGAAGACTATTTCCTTGAGACTATTCAAGTTTCAGTGAAATGAAATGGAACAGATTCATGCTGATCAATGGCAGTTATCATCAAGTACCATCCTTATCTCAAATTTCAACCCCTAGAGCAGGGGTGACCACCCTTGAAAATTTGGAAGAAAGTAGATGGGTCGAATGATACCTCGAAAGAAAGGTATTATCTTTGTCTGCATCCCCGTGAGCGAATTTTCATTGATGATTGAAAACTGTAGAAGATACAGAGTGAGCTACTGAAAAATAGAGGAGACTATCTATCGCCCTGAGATATTCAAGTATTAGTGCAAAAAACTGAAACAGATTCATTCCAGATCAAAGCCTGTCATCTTCCGAAACATCATTCACATCTCAAATTTCAATCCCTAGAGCAGGGGTGACCACCCTGTGTTATTTTTAAAGCAGAAGATAGGTCCAGTTATAACCTTCTGAGAAAGAATTTTTGTTTGTCTCCACAATGGTGTGCAAGTTTTCATTCTCCATCAAAATTACTGGGTGAGCAGCTGAAACATTGGAATGATTATGAATCTTGAAAGAAAACGATAAAACTATCAGTCATAGTAATAACGTACAACTTCTACTCGTTAATTTTCTCCTTTCGTTTATTTCCCTCTTTATTTTCAGCCAATGTATTAGTTTTTTTAACCATTACATTTGAAACCGGATGTCTCAAACGAGTAACTGTCTTTCGAAAGGTGTTTATTCACTGAAAAATCAACCCCTGTTTGATACTGGTCGATGATAGATGGATAGCATTGCATCTTCAGTCACTTTTTCCGTTTTGTATCCTCTGGAACTCAATGAGAATAGAATTATGGCGAGCAGTCATGAAGGCAATCGAAATCCTTCACTTGAAAGGTGTCATTGGATCGAAATATTACCCCTGCTCTAGGGGTTGAAATTCGAGATGATTGTGGTACTTGTTGATGACTGCCATTGATCAACATGGATCTGTTCCATTTTACTTCACTGAAACTTGAATAGTCTCAGGGAAATAGTCTTCTCTATCTTTCAGTTGCTCACCCCGCATCTTTCACAGTTTTCAATTAAAAATGGAAATTCGTTCAAGAAAATGTAGACAAATATACCACCTTTCTTTTGAGTCATCACTCGAGCCATCTTCCATATTCAAAATGTTCAAGGATTGCAACCCCCGCTTAGGGGATGGATATTTCAGGCAAGTATTGTACCCCAAAAGATGTCACCCTTGAAACAAAAATTTACATATTTTTTCGTTTTGATCAGAAATTAATATCTTGGTAGATATAACCTCTGTTTAGTTTTCGTTGAAGCACCCTGTATATACATTGATACAAGAAAGTTATTCACGTAATAAGAGGAAACTCCAATCAGGGTTGCTTCAAGAACTGAAAAGTTTCAGTATTAAAGACGAATTTAAGTCTAATTGGCAAATGAGTGAGTTTACCGAATTTTTCTGTTCATTGATTTCCAGTTCTGTCCATAGGTTCAGTTTTAATCTATTATTTTCAGTAAGCAAAATATCAAGATGATCATTAAAATATGATTTCCTTTTAGTAAATGATTTTCATAGTAATAATCTGGTTTTTCTTTGTCAAAGCTGTTTTATTCCTTTGATAACCTAGAATTGTAATTGCTGAAAGTTCTACCGAAATAAATTTTACTTCAACATCTTCAAATGAGCTTATGAACACCTGATTTGGGTCATTTAAGAATTTTGGATTTACAGATTTCAATATTTCTACTTAGGCAGTGATCTGTTTGAATTAAGACTGGGTTAGCTAATATAAGTTCATATATTATATTTCTAATTAGTCTCTTTATTATATTTTGACTCTATAAAAACCTCAAAGATTAAATGTTGGAAGAGTTGAGAAAGAAGCATGCTGTCCATGATACTAGAATTATAACCTTTATTGACGGTTATTCATTTTATAATGAGCATTTTCAAGAAACTATTTTCTGACATTAGTATTGTGTTGAGTCAATGCATAAAATTAATGCTATTGTATTTATAGAGTTGATGTGGATGTGTGGAAGAATAATGAATGAAATATCTGTATGGATGATTTGAGGAAATTGAGAAATCTTGTCTGTGGTTAATTTTGGTTATGGTTAAGTCTAAAGGTTGATGGAATTCTAAGTTTCTATCTCCGAAGTTAATTTTTTATTAAGGTGAATTGAACTTATGAAGGAATTAAAAGAATATAATTGACTGTTCGTTTCTGTAAAACAGCAGATTATGTCATCAACATTTCCAAAACCATAAATACAATGTTTCGACAGTGGATGATGATGAATCATTTTTTCAATGGTAACCGTGAAAATTTCGGCTACCAAAGGACTGAAAGAATTACCCATCATCGAACAGTTGTTGTTCACGTAATTTCATCAAAGAAGTTGAAATAATTTTGTTCTAAAGATCCATGAAGAATTGCATAAATTTTAATTGATTAATACTAATCACATTATGCTGCTGAATAATAATAATAGTAATAATAAACTCTTAGAGTCCACTATGATTCTGTCTGACTATGAACCCATTGTCTTCAATGCTCAATAGAATAGGATACGGATTTAAGATAAAAGTAGATAGGAACTATCACACCATCTCGCACTTGCTGTATATGGATGACATCAAAGTATATGCTTCGAACAAGAAGCAATTGGATGATCTGCTGAAAACTGTCAGTAGGTTCTCGGCAGATGTTCATATGAACTTCGGGATTAAAAAATGTAAGACTCAATTATTATTATAAGATATTCAAAGAGGAAAAGTCATAGATGGTGAAACACAACTTCCAAATGGTGATATTATACAGTGTATGAGGGATGGCGAGACGTACAAATATCTGGGATACCAACAAGCCGGATTGCTAGACCAAAAACAGAATAGATTCGTTCAGAGTACTGTCAGCGTCTGAATACTGTGCTCAAGTCAATGTTGAACTCGGGGAATCTAGTCAACGCAATTAACACCTTCGCCATTCCAGTGTTGCTTTACTCATTTGGAATAATCAGATGGACTATGACAGAACTGGATGATATTCAAAGGCAGACCCGAACGATGCTGACAAAGTACAACAATCACCATCCAAAATCGTCTGTGATAAGAACAACTTTGAAGCGGAATGAAGGAGGACGCGGATTAATGGATATTGTCAACTTACACACCGAACAGATTGAAAATTTCAGAGAATTCTTCTCTGCAGAAGCTCTCACTTCTGACCTCCATAGAGTGGTATCGTTGGTTGATAAGGGATATACACCTCTAAGTCTTGCTACCACACATCGACAAAGAAGCTTCCAACAAATGGTTGATGAAAGGGGAACTATTCGCAGAAACAGAAGGATTCCTTATGGCGATTCAAGACCAAGTCATCGCTACAACCAACTACAGAAAATTTATAATTAAGGGCGGCACATTACAAACAGATAAGTGCAGGAAATGCCATAATAAAACGGAGACTATACAATATATTACGTCCAGCTGCGAACAACTGGCAAATAGGGACTATCTTCACAGACATAATCAAGTGTGCAATATTATCCATCAGAAACTAGGACACAAGTATGGACTTCTGAATGCCTTTCAGCCATATTACAACTATCAACCGGTGCCCCTATTGGAAAATAACTATCAGATTATACTACGATAGGTCCGTTATCACTGACAGAATGGTGACGAATAATAGGCCGGATATAGTGGTATATGATAAGAGAGCCAGAACAGCAATGCTGGTGGATGTCGCAATTCCGAATAATAACAACGTGCTGAACAAGTTCCAGGAGAAAAAGCCCAAATAAACAGACCTTGCTATTGAGATCGAGTAGATGTGGCACCTGGATAAAATAGATATCGTTCCTGTCATCATTTATTCGACTGCGTTAATACCCAAAAGTTTGCATGATAGCCTTAAGAAATTAGAATTGCATAAAACGCCTATATGGAAATGCAAAAAGCTGTTATTCTTAATACATATAGGATAGTACGAAAATTTATATCAAGTATATTATATTTGATTGCTAAATCTGGGAAAGGTAAATTATATCCAGCTAACAGCTGAGATAGTGCACAAGTTCACGATAATAATAATAATAGCGGTCAATTATAGTTATAATTTAAGTATGATTAATAATATGTATTCTCGTAAACAATTTCAACATGCAATCCATGAGGTTTTTCTTGGTGTTAAAGAGACCAATCAAAATATGATATATTAATTTATATTGGTATTTCTAGTCTGAACTTAAAGTCTTTCCTCTCATCACATAATCTGAATATAGCATTCAGAAGTAATAAATCTCAAGTCAGATACATTAAATATTATAAATTCAAACTTTAGAAGGATATCAACTGAGATATTTGTAATATTTCTTGTGGAATTTGTAATAAAATTTATATCGGTAGAACTTTCATACATTTCAATACTAGGTTATCAGAGCACAAACGTATTCATAACGAATAAAAAGCAGATTCTCACTATGCAAATCATTTATTGGAAGAATACGATACTGTTTATGATCATTTGATTTAGATATTTTCATAATGAAAATAATAGGAAAACAATAAAAGAAAAATTTCGAAAACTTGCATAAGAGTCAGTTATACCTAAATTAGTCATTATTATTAAATTTTTTCAGTTTTAAAGCAACCCTGCTTACATCTTTCTCCCATTAAGGTAAGTGCCTGCTTTTATTAATCTAATATATACGGGTGCTTTTAAATGTGCTTTTTATCTTATGAGTTCACTGTGTTGTGAAATCATAAGTTTGAAAATATAGTGAAAATTTGATCATCACTGACATAGGGCATCTCACCTGTGTGAGAGTATCGGCATGTTTTGTTCAAGATTTCATGTGTGCCATTTTTGAGAATGAAGAGTTTTTTGGATAAAATCTAGATAAGTTTTGAACATTTTTTCAATTTTTCTCAAGGTCGTCCAAATCAAGACATTTGCAATTATCATAATGCTAATCTACTTTCAGTTTGCAAAGCCTTTCTATCAGTCGCATCCCAATATCAACATTTTCAGTGAATACACTCCCGGAATATTAATGCTTTATTCATATGAAAATATAATGCATTGTAAAATCGAAAGAAGTTAAAGATGCACAAGGATTTTTATTGAATTGATTCTTAGAATTGCTATGAGTTGACGTCCGGCCTAATTTCGAAATGAGGGATGGTTTATTTCACGAAACGGCGCATTATAACTTGTGACATCCTTTCGAAATTTGCTAATTTTAATATTGCTTTTGTGAAATGATATTGTGGATAAGGAACGGAGAAGATATTAATCGTACCAGAATTAATTGAAAAAATTTGAAGAAATTCCATACCTCAGTATCTTCGAAATATACTCTTCACTCTTTAATATTCTGTGAATTGAAAATTTCTATTCGAAGTAAAATATTTCATATTATCATATTGGAGTTAATGATAAAATTACAACATTTGGAATAACCTAAGAATTTCAATCGTTATCCTTTCAAACTTAGTAATTATAATAAGTAGTCATTGAAAAAGAAGCGTTGAGCCAATAACATTCAGCTTTTAAACCTTTTCCAATATGAGATTATGTGTGTTTTTCAAGAAGTACAAACAGTAGGCCTACTTGAAGGTTGAGTTGTTTTTTCTTTTAGTATGGCGTTCTTTCGAACTGGGATTCTAACTATTTGAGCT
Source organism: Cryptolaemus montrouzieri (assembly GCA_013387265.2). NCBI lineage: Eukaryota > Metazoa > Arthropoda > Insecta > Coleoptera > Coccinellidae > Cryptolaemus > Cryptolaemus montrouzieri. Next base: position 39,627,966 of record JABFTP020000103.1, read on the forward strand.
AATAACAATTAGACATTGGGTATAAGTCATCACAAGAGTTTTCAAATTATAAAGATATGTATGAAAAATTTCAATTGAAAAATAAAGTACTTTGCAGTTTATATATATACAAAAATTATAAATGTTCATAGGAGAAGGTGATAATGATACTAACAAGTAACAACAATAGATAACAAAAATATACAATGATATTCAGTCTTACTACATGAATTTTTGATACTTGCTGAAATATCATGAATTAAATAGTTGAACTTTATTGAATTTCATGAATTCAAGATACTTACTCTCCATTTCCTACAAAAATATTCGAAGATTAATAATGAAATCATACAAAAACCTTCAGTTACAACTAACTAAGAAATTGAAAATCAATCAATTGTTCCATTCTTCAAACTTTTAATTATAGAAATTACATGGATAACTCGTTTTATGCCTAAATTATTTATTCAATCAAACCATTTATCTCTTTCAGTATCGAAAAGAATGTCTAGTATGGGTATTGATTTCTCGTGTAATTGACTTCCAATGATTTGGGGTTTATCATATATCCTGATTAGATTCTATGTTCTTCATTCTAATCTTTATCCACCTTTTTGGAGAATCATCGAAAAAATTGCTTATTATAATGACAGAAACTAAAGTAGCATTTAGGAGCGTTATCCATATTGGCCCCATTTCAATGACTCTTGGAAAATAACGATGTAAGCCCAGAGTTAAGGTACAAGAGATAATCTCCCCCAACCCCAATCATTATTTTCTGTTCTGTTAACTGTTCAATATCCAATGATTTTTCCACAGTCATTATATTCCTTTGGTTCTCTTTCTGTTAAAGGACAAAACAACTAATACATTTTGTTTATTTCTTCAGTAGGGTTCACTACTTTATTTTCGAAAAGTTTTGGAATTGGTGTTAAAGACAACCTTACCATTTATGTTCAACAGCTAAAAATGTTTGATAGAAATAATGATTATTATTATATTATTATTATATGATCTGTGCTTCTCAAAAATCAAAACTTCTATTCAAGATTAAATATTGTATTATATCCAACAGAAATAGTGATTGTTTTTAAATTTCCTAAAAAATACGGAAATAACAGGAATGCTCAGAAAAAGGCAAATGGCTGTTGATTGTTTTGGGTTTTCATTTTGGAAGCCTGAGGAGGTGGAAGATTTTTATTGTACCAGATCAAACCTCGAGATGAGAGGCAAGAAGAATTCTCCTCGGATTATTCGTTTGAAAATTATTTAACGAATTCTTCTAGATTTCCACTATCAATCTGGGCAGATGCATCTGCTGCTTCGGATGAAACGGTAAATGCATGTGAATCATTCCATTCTCATTTTAATAATTCTATGTATTGTACATACCCTCTATATATATATATATATATATATATATATATATATATATATATATATATATATATATATATATATATATATATATATATATATATATATATATCCAGGAACGTCCGTTGAAAACTTTTTGAGTTTCAATTACAATATCAAGCTGAAATTTTATACGCGGCCATAACTAGCGATTTCCAATTGAAGTGAAATATTTTCGAAGTGATACCATTTCCGGATATACCGGAAGTGGGTCATCACTTTGTTATTTCAAATGGCAATCTACCTTTTTTATTATACATCTAGACATCTAGAACCGACATTTGAGCAAGGCAAAAAAAACCCAAGTTATTGGCACTTATCTGTCAAAACTTTTGACAGTTTTAATTATTTTTCTTATAAACTCGATTTTCAAGGAACAATTGAAAAAATTGTAGCTCGTAGATCTTTTGCACTACAGACACAAATTTTGCTTGGGTGGATAGAAGAAGGATCAAGGAATCTTTTAAGCAGTCTACACATGTCAAATGTTTGTTGCATTGTTTGTAAGTTTTTTCAATTTGGCCCTTTTCAAACAGCAATAACTCAATTTTTTCAAATGGCACGTGCCAATTTTCATATCGCCATCAGATGAAGCGTCAAATTTCAGATGGAATTGTATGATCATGAACTATACCCATCTTTTATAGTTCCGAAATAATTTAGGAATATATTGAATTTTGATGATTTTGCAAGAACTAACAGAGAATGATTTGAAATATTTGAATCAAGTAGATGAACTGGCTACGCTCACCTGACAGGTGCCTAAAATTAATGTACTCAATTTGAAAAAAAATTGAGTTATTTCTGTTTGAAAAAGGCCAAATTGAAAAAATCATACAAAACAACGTAATAAACATTTGACATAAGTAGATTGCTTGAAAAATCCTTTATCCTTCTTCTATCCACCCAAGCAAAAATTGTGTCTGTAGTACAAAAGATCTACGAGCTACAATTTCTATAAACATTCCTTGAAAATCGAGTTTATAACAAAAATAATTAAATCTGTCAAAAGCTTTGAGAGATAAGTATCACCAACTTGGGTATTTTTTGCCTTGCTCAAATGTCGGTTCAAGATGTATAATAAAAAAGGTAGATTGCCATTTGAAATAACAAAGTGAAAAAATTTCACTCCAATTGGAAATCGTTAGTTATAGCCGCGTATAAAATTTCAGCTTGATATTGAATTTGGAACTTAGAAAGTTTTAACGGACGTTCCTGGTGGATATCCTGTATATATATATATATATATATATATATATATATATATATATATATATATATATATATATATATATACCTAAGATCCCGAACAAACACGGACACCCAATCCTTTATGCAGATGATACCACAGTCATTATCACTGCAAAAGATGGTTTGGAGATGAGAGACAAGTGTGTTGATTGCGGCTAATGGATTGAAACTTCATGTTGCTAAGACCATCTTGGAAATATACCCCAAAAACATGAGAGTAGAAAAACCAATATTGGTGAAAGTACAAAAGAAGTCTATTATTATAAGCAACCCGGATACAAAATTTCTTGAGGTACTCTTAGACAGAAAGCTGACATGGAGTTCGCATATCGCTGAACTTAATCGGCAGCTTAGGTTATGTTGCTATCTTATCCGTAACCTGAGAAACACACTGGCCTATTTCGGATTATTACAATCCAGAATGAGTTACGGAATAACATACTGGGATCTTGCGTCCGATGCACCCAAAGTACTGATCATTCAGAAAAAGCTACATACATACATACATACAACGATACATGTTGGACCGACCGAATCATGCCGAACTCACTTTAAACAAATAGGCATTCTAACAGGTACAAGTTTATATGTGTTAAGGTTACTTCTTAGAATGAAACAGAATCTTAGTAAGATGATCAGAAGAGGTGATACTTATGACCATGTGACACGCCTAAACCATATGCTAGATGAACCGAGGCAACGACTGACACTCTGTCAAAAAAATCCTTCCTTTGTTGGTATAAGATGCTATAACAAGCTGCTACAACTGGATAGAAGATTCTCCACACTCAGTTTCCAAGCGTTCAGAAGACAACTCAAAAACCTACTACTCGAAAAAAGCTATTATGACATAGAAGAATTTTACAGTGAATAGGTTATTTTACATGTTGCCCTCTAAATTAAATGTGATCTACTTAGCTCTTATTGTGTTTTATGTGTAAAGCTGAGTATTTTAACCTATCTTTTTTCGGTTTAATTTGTATATATTTATTTGTTGACATATCATAAGCAATTATAATTATTGATATTGTTGGTCTCCCAAATTGCAGCCTGCGCAGACGACATTACATTATTCAATGTTGCCACAGATCCTCTTTAAGAGGACCTCAAAGTCATGGAAGCTAGGTGTGCTGATTGGATGTTGTCTCTCAACATTGCCAAGTGCCGCGTGTTGCACCTCGGGTCAAATAACCCTAAGCGTTAATATGTCATTACCGGTAGTGTAGTTGAGAGTTGTTCTTCGCATGTTGACCTGAGTATTGTTATCATCTCATATCCTGGACATCTCATGTAATGCATACAACTAGTAAGACCAAACGAAGCTTATTTCTCATTCAGAAATGCTTCAGGAACTGTCATTTTTCGACCATATCTTCCCTCTACAAAACGTATGTCCGGCCGATTTTAGAATTTGCTAGTCCTGTATGGCATCCGTGTTGATCGGTGACTCCCAAGTTCTCGAGTCAGTGCAGAGTCGCACCACTCGAATACCGTTTCGTCGTCAAAGTCCAATCTTTCAAGAGCGCCTTTCACTGATGAACCTCTCATCTTTCGCGGATCGCAGGCTTCGTGGGGACTTGATTACTATCTACAGGGCTCTTTATGGTTTTTATCGGCATCGATATGTCTCATCTCTTCTCTTTGAATTCAAACCACCTCCGAGGACACAATCTCAAACTAGCAAGATAAAGATTTTTCACGTGGTGAGCGCTCCTTCCATCAACGCCTTCAAAACTCGATTGGACAGCTGGAGAAGCAATGGAGTTCTTTAACGTTGTTCTTTTTTCTATTTTTCTAGTACTTAATTTAAATTTAATTAATTTACCATGTAATATTTCAAGTTCGTTTTCGATATCCTTAATTTAATTTTGAGTTATATAGGATTTATATCCTCAACTATATATTTTTATAATAATAATTATAATAAAGTATTCTGAAATCATCCCTGAAGAAGAAAGAGAAATATTTTAGATTTAGCAATGTGGCCCACAATATTCACTCTATCCCATATTCAACATTCACAAAGTCAGAATCTGTGTTGATGAGGTCTTTGACATATTGTCGAGTTTATTTCATGAATTCAGTTTGACGTGGTTCAAATATTGTCAATATTAACGCGTTTTGCCACTCTGTAGTTTCATGAGATGAAGGAAAATTTGAACGGGAGTATTTTATAAAATTGAAGCATGAATAGCAGCATTCATCAAGTAACTACCTTCTCAATAGATAGATGCAAGATTAATGTTACTCTTGCTTCAAGAACAAAATATATGGACGCTAGACTATTACCTAGACTGGCTCGTCTTGCTCTTGCACTTGGGCAAAACTAGTGATGCGTACAGATTGTTATAATTTCTTTCCAAATTGTCAGAAATCAGTTGCATTAAGGTTAACTTCGTATGTAATTTAACAGAGCTTCTACTGTTATTGTGAAATTAAGCATCTCGTTCAGCTTGATGGCAAGAATAGGTGAATAAGGTTCAAGAGAAATGCACCACTGGTTTCTCCAGTGATAAATGCAGAGGGCATACTGGAACGCAAACTATCTCACCAAATATTCTACTGTACTAGGAGACAACAATTGTTTCATTGAAATATGGAGTTCTATAACGTTGTTCTTTTTCTATTTTTCTAGTACTTAATTTAAATTTAATTAATTTACCATGTAATATTTCAAGTTCGTTTTCGATATCCTTAATTTAATTTTGAGTTATATAGGATTTATATCCTCAACTATATATTTTTATGATAATAATTATAATAAAGTATTCTGAAATCATCCCTGAAGAAGAAAGAGAAATATTTTAGATTTAGCAATGTGGTCCACAATATTCACTCTATCCCATATTCAACATTCACAAAGTCAGAATCTGTGTTGATGAGGTCTTTGACATATTGTCGAGTTTATTTCATGAATTCAGTTTGACGTGGTTCAAATATTGTCAATATTAACGCGTTTCGCCACTCTGTAGTTTCATGAGATGAAGGAAAATTTGAACGGGAGTATTTTATAAAATTGAAGCATGAATAGCAGCACTCATCAAGTAACTACCTTCTCAATAGATAGATGCAAGATTAATGTTACTCTTGCTTCAAGAACAAAATATATGGACGCTAGACTATTACCTAGACTGGCTCGTCTTGCTCTTGCACTTGGGCAAAACTAGTGATGCGTACAGATTGTTATAATTTCTTTCCAAATTGTCAGAAATCGGTTGCATTAAGGTTAATTTCGTATGTAATTTAACAGAGCTTCTACTGTTATTGTGAAATTAAGCATCTCGTTCAGCTTGATGGCAAGAATAGGTGAATAAGGTTCAAGAGAAATGCACCACTGGTTTCTCCAGTGATAAATACAGAGGGCATACTGGAACGCAAACTATCTCACCAAATATTCTACTGTACTAGGAGACAACAATTGTTTCATTGAAATATGGAGTTCTATAACGTTGTTCTTTTTCTATTTTTCTAGTACTTAATTTAAATTTAATTAATTTACCATGTAATATTTCAAGTTCGTTTTCGATAAAATGTTAAATTTTTGCTTGGAGAAGGATAATTTTCAGTATAAGGTACTTATCCATAACATCAATTTTAAACATTAGTTTCTATTTCGTCCCAACATACTTTTTGGAACAAAACATTGAAATCAGAAATCAAACCATATGGTTAAATGGTACCAAGTTATATCTTAGTTAATTGTACTGAAGGAATTTGTATTTTTCCTCAACAAGAACCCAAAATGTGCGTGTCGATTCAATGTAGATACATTTTTCTGCCAATATTGTAGGTCCTTTACGGACTCGGCGCCGAGTCAGAAAGGGCATCTGAAGGAGTTCCATCACTGGAATTGATAGAGAAAGCTCTGTTAGGTGCCCTCCGTTGTCTCAGGATTGAGGTATCGAAGTTCGGATGTCTTCTCGCATGTTTGCTGCAAAAATAAAATTATTAAACTTCAATAGATTGCCTCAACCTATGAGAGATGATATTTTACGGCAACTCATAAAATATTTCAGAACGCATCAACGATTTACTAAGCTTGCGTGCTATAACACCAGCATTTACCAGGTGTACCGGTATGTAGTGAGCGTTGAGATACAAATGTGTTAGTAGGAACACTTGTTGTGAACGACCCTTAATTTTTTTCAGTTTGGTTGGCATGTCATCTGTCAAACATATTCAATAACCTTACAGTCATTGAACAAACAACATCATATTTTTCATTTTGTTGCAAATGTCAAATTTTGTACCGAAAATTGATGATTTGCTGAAAGCATTGGGACGACCCAGAACCGGGGTCAATTTTTTTTGTTAATTTGCTAAAACTGTCCATATATTTCTTGGGTTTTATCTAATTTAATTTTATTATCAACAGTGATAACTGTATTTTGTAGATCTACCTGCATAACATTTCATATTGTTCATCTGAATTCAAAATTACAGTGAAAAGACGGTCATTTGCCAGAATGATTCAATAATTTGATTTTAAATTCTCAATATAGTAGAATATTACGTATTTTTAAGGCAGCTTAAAATCACCCAAAAGCGTAAACATCGACACGAAGGAATTTGTCCAACCCAGATAAGAAATCCAGCGAAAACAATATTCGACTTTAATACCTAAGCTCTTAAGCACCCTTTAGTATATCCACGATTCCACAGCTGGTATTTTCTAAAACAGCAATTCCCACGTAGCGACGAAGGAACGCGTCTGTGAAAGACTATGTAACTGGTACTTGAGTACCAAGGGCTGAGGGAAGTGAGGGGTAAGGGCTGCTGGGTCACGCATATATAAGTATCACGATCGCGACGTTAAGGGATCATTCATTAATTTTTTTATTATTATCATTATGATTATTATTGAGTTATTTTTCTTCCGAGGTGCAGTTACTCTTATAATTCAGTTATTCTGTTTTCGAAGCTCAGTGAATTTACTCATTCGATTGAATCGGAATTAAATTTGAGTTAATTAATTGTGCATAACATGAGTCCAGAAGAATGGAAGACGCAGATTGTTCCTCTCCGAGAAGCCGGACAGGGGAAGAAGAAGCACCGTTCCCGCTGTGTCTCACAGGTGATTACTTTCTGAATTTCTTTTAATATTTCTGCTCACTATTTGATTTTCACGAATTTCTTGAAGTATATGCTACGTAATTTCTAAACGCACTGAGGACGAGTTGAAATAATCATTTCTCAAATTCCTAATTATTTTCACATATTTTTTTTCTTCTTGGCAAATGATCTATTTGAACTGCACTGACATTTTCTAATATTTATTTTGAAGAGTTATTTTCGCAGTCTTATTTAAAACGTTTGCTTTCGTAACTTGGTAGAATATGAAAAGTACTGAATTTATTTTATATTGATTTCAACAGCTGTTTTAACTTAACACATTATTTTGAAGTACACTAAAATTCTTTAGTATTGATTTCAACAATTGTTAATCAAACTTGCAACATTACTGAAACGTAATTAAGCTATTGTGTACTGATTCCACCAACTTTGAGAACTATTTGAATTTGAAATGTTATGAAGTTTAATATTGATGTGAAACTTTACTTTTATAACTCAGAAAATTGATCTCATTGAGATGTTACTTAACCATTCTGCCAATCCAAATCTTTTGTTTCTAATCTGATGAACGATACGTTCGAATGTGAGAACATTTAATATTGATTCTTATCTTTGCTTCTATAATGGGCCAATCATCTATTTGAATTAACATAATCCCTTTATTCAGTATTTCTATTTATCTCATTTTATAACTTAGCAGAACATACTTAAACTGTAACGAAGATGTTTATATTTCATTGTATCCAACTATGGGGAAGATCTTACTTTCAAATTATTGATTTGATGTCCGATACTCTTAAGCTCAATAAGGGAACTTTCCCTGCCTTCAGGTGTAATTATCACCTACGAATAATATCATTACTCATTAGTATAAATAAATGGCTTTAGAGACGATACGCATGTATGGACCCACATACATTGAGGCTTGTATGTTGTCGGTATAAAAGTTTTGAAGAATGTCTGAGTTAGGGAATGTATGTGACGTTTGTGGTACATACAGGTGTATGATCAGAGGGCATGATACCCTGGTTGGCAAATCCGCGATATGGGAATAGAATATGATCCGCAGTCAGTGACACAATAAAATAATAATAAAACTGCCCGTTGGCGCTCAGTTGAGCAAAAAGAATCACGTATCGCTTTACGGGCTTACCTCTAGTTCCATATATAACGTTTTAATACTATACGAATAACTGAATTCGATTAAAAATAGGCGAGCGAATTAACGCTTGCAAGTTGTCAGCTGTGGACGTGTTCCTTAGAATTTTGAAAGTAAATGTTTCAGAGTTTGGAGTATCAGGGCAACGACCTCGTCAGAAAACATTATATCATATTACCAAAACCCTTAGAGCGGGTCAGTTACCACTCATCAGATGGGTGTGGGCCGGTTAGGCCTGTCTAAAATAATCTCATATTCGAATTCCATCCAGAATATGGATGGGGGCTGATTAAGCCTGTTATAATAATTAAATATTAAAACTTCCACTCGAAATATGGGTGAGCACCAATTAGGTCTGTTCATAATAATTAAATATTCCAACTTCCACTCGTAATATGGGTGAGAACCAATTAGGTCTGTATATAATAATCTAATGTATCAACTTCCACTCAAAATATGGGTGAGGGCAAATTGGGCCTCTATCTAAATGATCTGATATTTTATTAAATTCATTAAAAGCGCCAAAGGATGCAAGGATAAGAATTTAATACAAATGCTACAAAGATCAAATAGACATTGTTACCGAATCTGTTTTTGATTTTCTAATTTCTTTACCTATGGTTTAAGCGAGGAAAAATTGGTCGTATCACATCAAACCACTCATAAAAGAACTTGAGTAGGTTACTACAAATACACAACACAACAAAGAAAAGGGTCCTATTTTATATAACAGAACTTCAAGGCAAGTTCAGGTACTAGACGATCACATGGTTTTTCATTTGACCGATTTCAGTCGGTCTCAGGTGTAATTAATATGGTAAAGAAAATAAGATAATTCAGGTAGTGCAATTTACGTAAAAGCGATGCATTTTGCATCGTATTTCGTAGACCGGGGTTGGGGGTGTTTCAGCATTAATTTTTTCCATTCGAAGAAAAGTGCTACAGAGTCGAATACGAATAGTATTTCAATTTACTTTAATTCCAGTTTTAGAGTTTCAGTTTTCGTCTAGTGGAAAATAAAAAATATTTCCCGATAAGTTAACAAGAGATGACTGACAGAGGTTCAGATAGTAAAGTCGGAGTAGTGAAAGTTGCATTAGGTCTAGATACTCTAAGCGAGCAGAAAGCTAATATAATAAGTTCAAAATAATCAAAACGCCAAAAATTAGTATCTGCAAATTTTGTTAACATGAAAATAAATGTAATGTCTCTGTACTCTGTTATACACCACCTATCACTTTTTCAATTCTATGTTACGCCTATGAGATTTGCTATAGGAACTAAATAAAGAACTAATCTACATTATCACTTCGAACTTGGACGAAAACGAAAAATATCTTTCTTTCATTGAAGTGCCACTGAGAATATTTTCAAGGTCACTTCTTGGAATTAGGAAAACATAAAATCCAGGACTTTCAAAAACTCAACCATGAATTATGTGGCGCCTTTTGATCCCACACTTGCGAGAACCATATGTACCAGAAGATACTTTGTCCAGGTCAATTCAGTCAGTGGCATATATAGGCCAGAGTTACATTGATTCAAAAGGGATTCGCTCATTTAGTTCTCATTCTTTCAACAATCATTTTACCGTCAAGTTCAGTTCAAGTTCATGGTAGTTGTCATAACCACGACTTACAAATATATATATGCTCCTGTGATCAAGTAGTGTAGTGTGAAAATTAATGTAAGTATTTACATGTATTAAACTTTTGTATTTAACAAAAAGAATTTGACTGATTGAAACCCGACCCATTACATAAAGATAATATTCAATATACAACACTTTGATTCCATATAAAAAGAGAGTTATTACTACATTGATGAAGTCTTTGACATATTGTCAAGTTTATTTAATGAATTCAGTTTGATGTGGTTCAAATATTGTCAATATTAACGCGTTTCGCCACTCTGTAGTTTCATGAGATGAAGGAAAATTTGAACGGGAGTATTTTATAAAATTGAAGCATGAATAGCAGCACTCATCAAGTAACTACCTTCTCAATAGATAGATGCAAGATTAATGTTACTCTTGCTTCAAGAACAAGATATATGGACGCTAGACTATTACCTAGACTGGCTCGTTTTGCTCTTGCACTTGGGCAAAACTAGTGATGCGTACAGATTGTTATAATTTCTTTCCAAATTGTCAGAAATCGGTTGCATTAAGGTTAACTTCGTATGTAATTTAACAGAGCTTCTACTGGTATTGTGAAATTAAGCATCTCGTTCAGCTTGATGGCAAGAATAGGTGAATAAGGGTCAAGAGAAAGGCACCACTGGTTTCTCCAGTGATAAATACAGAGGGCATACTGGAACGCAAACTATCTCACCAAATATTCTACTGTACTAGGAGACAACAACTGTTTGATTGAAATACAAGTAGAAGATTAATTTCTATAAAGATGAATCGCCGCAGAAAGTACGATTGTGTGAGAAACTATTCTACTGATTACGCATTTTTCAGTGCCGCCTATTATGTAATTTATGATCCGGATCTAGATGAGTTAAGAGCGATCAGCTCTCAACTCCCGGCTGACTGATGGACGACAAATGTAAATATTGTTAATATTAGTTCACATAGTACGTGTGAAGGAAATATAATCCCATTGAAACTATAAAATGTATAAAAATAACAAGTTTCGCATCGTAGTACTTCCACCGTTAACATTAGGAAGTTTTCATATAAAACTGAGTCACCTTCTTTTGTAGGTATTAATGGAAGCACCTTTTTAATAACTCTGTCATAAAAAATTTCAATCTTATTGGTTACTTTCCCAATCTGTCTACATCAATATTAGCCTACTTTATTTCTATAATAAATATAGTGAGCTTTAATGAAAACGAATCACGTTGAATAGCTCGGTTGGTTTGATTTTTTTGTAAATATTCTGAAACATGTCGATTTTTGATTGAAGGATGATATTTTTTATTACGTTTCGTTCTCATCTATCCAACCATTTACCCCTGGCTATTTCCTACTCAAATTTCTAAATAGGGAAAAGACGTCGTGTGATTCTATTCTGAAAAAATGATTCCATTATCAATAGAATCACGTTATTATTTATCTGTTGAAAAATTCAGACAGATCTCCGTTTGAATAAAACATTCAATCAAAATCGATTTGGTTGAATTAGGAAAATTTTATTACTTCTTCAAGCACATCATTGAGTTTCCAGTTTTTTAATTTTTATGTAAGACCTCTATTTTGCATTGGTACAATCGAGATTCGAATGATTGCCAAACATTTTGTAGTATTTTCTGCAGACATGCTTCCTCCTTGTTGGGGTCTTCAATTATGATTCTCCCTGTTTAAATAGAAATAAGTGTAACTCCAGACTCTACAGTCTGAGATGTACCTCAATATTCAAAAAAGACACTCGTTTTGTCACAAGAAAAAAATTGAAGGTAATTCGGATTATCCTTGATCCGCTTACTGAAATGTTGGCAGAATTCTAAACGGCGATCGAAATCATCTTCATCCATTTCGTGTACGAGTTTTATTTAAATTAGATGGAATTTGTGCTAGTAAAGAAGTTAGATTTCTACGACAATCTCCTCAGAAATTGAATATTTTCTATCATAGTAATTTCAAATACAGGTAACTGATAATTTCTACTAAAATATACCCTGAGATGATTTGAAAAATTCGAATCGGTTTTTCCATTGATGAAAGTGCGTTATGTTTTTAGATTCTAACATTGAAAATTCTTCCTGTTCTACCTATATAAAAACAATCTGCACATTCCAATCTATAAACACCTGATTGATTTTTTTATTAATTGGAGACTTATAATTTCTGATAAATGAACCTACATTTGTTGATGTTTTCAACTCTATATTCAAATTTGAGTTTTTAAGAAGGATTTCACATTATTGCTAATATTGCCTATATATGTTAAACTATTGAATTTCCTGTCTTGATGTTCACCAATTGGATATATATGTTGTTAATTTTGTTTTTCTTATATAATATGCTGCTAATTAAGTTTGCATTATAACCATTATTTATTGCGATCTGTTTTATCAAATTCAATTCTTTGAGATAATTTTCACGAGACATCGGTATGCTTAAGTGTCTATGTATATACCTATTAAATGCTGCAACTTTATGTTGGTAAGGAAGGATGTGCCGATGCATCATGAATTGTGATATCTGTATGAGAAGGTTTATGATTAATTGAAAACTGGTGTATTTGATCTTGTTATTGTTAAGTCTAGGAAATTAATCGAATTGTTCTGTTCTATTTCAGAAGTGAATTTTATATTAGGGTGCAGTTTGTTTATGAAATTTGCGAATACAGTGAACTGCCTGTTCCTGTGAATTACACAATAATGTCATCGAAATATCGATACCAATATAGGAAATATTTACTAAATGAGTGTTTATGAAAAGTTTTTCATATCCATGAATATTTCTGCTGAAAGAGGGCTTAAAGGGTTTCCCATTATAAGTCCCTCATCACTTTCATAAAAAGAGTCGCTAAATAAAAAATAAATTTGAGACATGCAAACATCTAATAAAGCCTTAATGTCGCATTTGATTCGTGGATATTTTGTGTTAACAAACTATTGATTATATTATACGGCTCTTTCGGTCGAAAACTTGGCAACAAATTCTTGACATCGAAAGAAACTAACTTAGCATTACTTGGAATGAAAATATTTTCTATTTTTCTTATGAAATCATTTGAATTACGAATTAAAAAAGACGATTTAACATTACCAAATTTTTGTATAATATGTTTTGAAAATTTGGAAATCTTGAATGCTCATGTATGAATGATACCACGGCTCTTATTGGATAACCATTTTGGTGCAATTTAACTAAAGAATAGAGTTGAGGTGGTAAAGGATTCGGTAAGACGAGATTTAATTTTTCGCGATCTGTAATGATGGATTTTGAATTCTCAATGACTGAATAATTCGAATCATTAATGAAATGTTTTGGAAATGTAATCCTGATTATTTATCGCTACATCTATATTGTCTCTATCTGCTTTTGTGAAAATAATGTCATTTGATGTTAATTTTGATTTTATATTTTTATCAATATATGATCTCTAATTGGTCTATTAAGATTTTTGAGGTATTCTTTCTTAGTCACAGACGCGGTCTGGTGTTTCAGGGAATATTCACAATTGTTTTCAACATTTCTAAGGCAAATTTCAGTATCTATTGCAAGTTGTTCAAAGTTTGATGTATAATGTGTACGGTAAATATTGTGTTTAAATCCTTTTTCCTATAACGCCTTCTCATCAATGGTGAAATTTGTTTCGATTAAATTTATGAATCTTTTGAAAAGTTGGTGCTAATTTCTTCAAGTTTAGGACATTTCTAATGAGGTTATTAAGTTTCATCAATTGAGTTTCATATTTACTCAGGATAATTTTATTGACTTTTCTCTGGTTTCCCGGTCTAAAATATCAAATTCAATTTTACGTGGTCTGAGAGGAAGTTCTGAATGAATTACCTTAACATAAGTATAACAAATATCCCGTTTGTTATATTGGATTCTTCTGTCTTCTTTCATCCACGACAGCTTTCCTTCCAATGCTCCTTTGATGGCTTCTGCACTGGTGTTTTCTTTGTCTTTAGGTTGATGTATTTAGGGATCACTTAGTTTTTCAAACACATAGTAATGAACCAAAGGTTTTGCGGATGTATTGCACCACGGAGAAGAAATGACCTCACAACTTTTTTGTCATTCACAACTCTGATGGAATTATGCTTCTCATTAATAATAATAATTAATAAATAACGTTTTCAATGAATTTGCTCGTTAACTCAAGAATGTATTTGTGCCCCAAATTTCTTCTAGGGTTAATCTCGTTTAAAATGAACGCGGATGCTCTAGCACAGTTATTATTTTCGAAAAATCAATTCACAATTTCAATCCTTTCCTGCAGTGTGTACACCATCTTCAACTAAATCGCCGTTCTTTCAGGTTATCACTATTGAAAATACTATCAAAGCAAGCCTGTTTTCTAACGAATAACAAAAATTAACTGAATCTAGCATATGTGGAAAAAAGATAACAAACTGATACATGCCATCAAAACATGGTTTATAATTAATGATTCAAACGGAAGGAATTTAGCTTTTTCTTATGAATGAATGAAATTGCACGCTCCTTGTTTTCCACTTCAGCTCAGCAAGATTACTAATTCCTCGAAACAAAATTCTCTTGATATATCTTAACATAAAATCATAGAGGGATTGCTCGATCGTCGATAAATTAAAAAAAAATGCAGTAAATTCAGCAACTTTCTTATATGAATACTAGCTGACCCGTCAAACGTTATTTTGCCATATAAATTGGTGTTGAATACTTTTGAGGTTATGTAAATCACTTAATTCACTTATCGTGCGAACTACACTCGAAATTAACAAATTGCAAACTACTACGCTTGATGTTTAAACAATAATAATGGCAGAAAACTGTAGAGGTAGTGAGAGAAGAATTATAGTGTGAGAGAAACAGGAGACCAGCTACGGTCTCATCCCTAGTCCGTGCTGTTTACTGGGTAGTGACACCCGTAAAATCTGGCAAATGAGTGTTGATCCACAAAAAAAGCGCAGGAAATTTAAAAAGTATTTAAATTTAGCTTTGCCGTAAGCTCAGGGAAATTTTATTCGTATTAGAGTGAAAAACATTCACGAAATGACGATAATGGATCATTTATCAAGCGGGATGAAAAATGATTAAATTACCTATTAAAAAATACGGGTTAGTGAGAGAAGGGTAAAAATTCAGAGATATATGTATTTGTCAATGCTACATTATAAAAAAATTAAAATTTGTCCAAAAAATAAAAATATAATGTTAGGGGTGGACAACTCTTATAATTTAGGGGTATGAAAAATAGGTAGTAGCCGATCCTCAGACCTAGTGAATCTTATATAAAATTCTTTTGTTTTTTTGTTTGTAACCTTACTTCTCCGAAACGCCTTGACTGATTTTTATGAAATTTTATATAGATGAAAAACTATTGAATTACCTATTGAAAAATAGGGGTTGGTGATAGAAGGTGAACGTTTATGATTATATGTATTTTTTAATGCCACATTATAAAAAAGTGCAAAAATAAAAATTTGACAAAAAATGTAAAAATTAAATGTTAGGGGTGGACAACCCTTATTCTTTCAGGGTACGAAAAATAGATTGTAGTCGATTTTCAGACCTACTGAATACGCATGTTAAATTTGGTAAAAATCGGTAAAGCTGTTTCGGAGGAGTACGGTAACTAACATTGTGACATGGAAATGTTATATATAAGATTTTCGGGGTGGTAGTTGACAGGGACAGGAGGATGATGTGCAAAGTTCAAATGAGAGGGAAAAATTTTTCTGAACAACTGAATCGATTCTCGATTTACTTTACATTCATTCTCATGTTATTTTCTAAAAATGAATAATTACATGATGGTCATGAAATCAAGTTTTCAAAAAGTGATCACACAACCCCTTTTCCTCAGTTAAATTCGGAGTAGGATCTGCCAGAGGTAGGGAGTTCATAGGCGGAGAAACGAACATGTAATATTTCTCTCTCTCTCTCTCTCTCTCTCTCGAATTAGAAATCGACCTATTTTATGAAATTCGCAGAAAAATCAAACTAGCCGAGTTATTCAGGATGAACGCACTGTACATGTTAGGTCAAATGTAGGTCACATAATTCAATATTAAAATACTTTGTTCGCAATTGCACAGCTTAATATCAATTTATATTCATGTGATTATTTCACCGTATGATAACCATGTCACTAAATTCAATATAGAAATAATAGATCTGGCTACTCTTGATAACTCACTCTAAATGTAGGTAACGGAGTAAGATAACAATTCATGGCGACGCAATTGAATAGATGCTTCAATTGAAATCAACTAGAATATCTTACTTGACTTTATAAAATGTCATACGTTTTGAGGTGAAAATACTGTATTGGTAGACTTGGAATTCTTTTGCATGGAATATATCTAATTGAACTTTGTTAATTGATAGCTTCATTGATAAAATAGAATTATTTTATCTTGTTCAATTCGATTTATTTTTGTTTGTTCAAAGTATTTCAATGAGAAGAAAAATCTTGGGAAACTACCAGATAGTGTTGTTATGGATACGACAGTTAAAGAAGTTAGCTCATCCAATACTTGGGAAACCCTTTATTACAGCGGTCAGGAACTATTCCCGTACCAATGGCTATCACGATGGTCTGCTTTCTACTCCTGATAGCTACAAGCTTTAATCTAGACTTCAGAATGCTGATTAAGTTATGGAGCCGAAAGAGTCTTGATCACCCTGGTGTTGTCCACTGGATCCTATCTAGGTTATACAGGGTGCTACATAATAATATGTCACAACCGCAATAGCTTCGTTACGGAGCTGATGGGTGTTGAAATTTACAGGAAAAATTGTTTGTTTCTTCAAACCTGTTGCAGTTTTTGAGATATTCAGCCCAAATTTGGAATGCAAGCTATTTTTGCAGCCCCCATCATTACACGTCCTAGATTTTACCTGAAATTCACAAGGTGTTTCCTTTTCCGAAGCCATGTCTCCTTTTGCCCTTTCATTTTTGAAATAAGCCACTGATCAGCTTACAATCAAATTTCGTCATCTTCGTTTAATTTAGAAACATTTTTGGCACTTGTAATTTTTTCGTAGCTCCAACCGTTTTCGAGTGAGAAATTATTGAATTTGAATTATATAAATTGTATGTTATTCGCTAAATGAAAAAAATAATAGAATTACTCGATAGGCATGCTTTTATTTTGGTAGCTCGTCCTCTGAGACTCAGCTTATATTAATTCAATATCAAACTAAAAAAAGAACAATTAAACACTAAATGAATTGCTGGAAGTGTCCTCCACTTGCAAGTGTTTTATAAAAACTAAACGTGGAATCATGGTAGAATATATTGACAGCGTATAGTAATTGATAACCAAAAATAGTATTGGATGAAAATACGTACAGGTAAAAATATATTTTCATTCAAATATCCATTGAAAGATGTTAAGAGATTTAACTCGTGAATAGCTTTTTCCTGGTGGAAGGCGAATATTTTATATTCATGAGATTCTATTTAAAATTCCGTTTTGAAATAAATGCTACATCATATGCATCATTTTCGCAGCATTCAATGAATTGACTCTGTGTTAGTTGATAATCAACATTCATACGTGTCCCAGAATTTCTATATAATATTCATGATACACCTTTTTCATTAGTATATTTAATGAAAAGTCATGAAAAGGTAGCAGTATGCATTTATTGAAATTGAATACGCTTCAAGGAAGGGTTTTGATATTACTACCAATTATATGTTTGGAGTACATCTCTCTAACCTAACAATAAAAAACGAAAATGATTCGTTAGATTTCTGAAGGTATAAAATGAATATGAGCGTCTGTAGAAGATTTTCCCGAAGCAAGCCCTGGAGTGCTGTAAAAATGATCGAGTCAGGCGAGTCATCACTAATCGAATGAACAACATTTCGTTTTCGAATTTGTTCTTCATTTCCGCAATGTGTTTGATATATTACTAATTTATTCAATTTTCTCGATTTAGTCTCATCAGATTTTAAGTTAGTGAATGTAAATGGAAATATCTGAATTTTTTATGTTCAAATAGTGTAGTTTCGTTTATTTTGAAAAGTGTTCCTCGATTTGAAAGGTTGTTACGCAATATGAATTAAATTATATGATTGACAAGGCTGTATAAATTTTGTCGGAAAAGTAGCGTGAATTGGTCAATTAGACTCAAAATATTTATTTTCATCCAAATTTATATTTTCGCCTCTAAAGTAAGTCTCTTCCTCTTGTTTACGAGAACGAATAATCCAATCATGAAAATATTTTCAAATGCTTTTTCCGGAATCGACGTCAGTTGTCACCAAGAAATGTAATTCCAAATCTAATGACACTAAATAATCAAAAAGTAAGCGGAGGTAGGGCCATGAGTAGTTGTTTTGCCGAATCTTTTAAAAATTACTACAATAATGAGATCAACAATCACCTGATTGAAGAATTCCACATTACATATCTTCCGTTCATCAATTTTGTTTCAGATACTCTTGCTAACGTTGAATTTTCCCAGGATGAAATACTCATCGCGTTGAAATCTTTAAAACCTAAAAATACTTGTGGTCCTGATTGGATTTCCCTTCGTTTCATAGTATCGTGTTGATCCCCTCCATGTAAACTTTAATCATTGCTAACAATAAGGAACTTTTCCAGATGACTGGAGGCTATCAAATGTAACCCCAATCTTCAAATCTGGAATACGCACTGATATACAAAATTATCGCGCCATATCAATCTCTAATGATTTCGCAAAGGTTTTTGACCTGATGTTTGCAAATTTACTCGTTGGACACGTTGGTAATACTTTTATTGAAGAACAACCCGGTTTTTGTGCAGGAAAATCTACTGATACAAATTTACTCCTATTTGTCACCTTCCTTACTAAGAGTATTGTACAGAGGGTAAATGTGGACTGTTTATATGGCGATATAAAGGGGGCATTTGATAGGGATCCAGTCAATCTACAAATATTCAAGTTGAAACATCTTTTTGGCATCTTAGATCCATGGCTTTCTTGGATCGAAGTTTTTTTGATTGGCGGAAAGCAGATAATCAATGTAAATGGTCATAAGTCAGAACCAATTGATGTCTCTTCGGGAGTAGGACAGGGGACGCATTTGGGACATGTCTTGTTTTTATCATTCATAAACGATGTGAAATTCAGTTTCAAGCATCGCAAATATTTACTGTTTGCTGATGACTGTCAAATATTCAAGCGCATAGAAACGGTAAGAGACGAACGTGATCTCCAAATCGATCTCGATAATTTTCATAAGTGGTGTGAAACGAATGGTTTATCTCTAAATATTGCAAAATGTAGTCACATAAGATTCTTAAGAAAAAATTGCTCTTATTACTTCAATGGTGACTTAATAGAGTCTGGTACAAGGTACAAAGGTTTAGGAGTTTTTGTGGATAATCATATCATCTCCACATTAACTACGTCATTAAAAAGCAAATAAGATGCTCGTTTTAATAAAAAGGAATACTAAAGAATTCAAAAATATCAGGTGCTTGGTGATTCTTTATGTGTCAATAGTTAGACCTATTTTGAAAAATGGCTCTATCATATGGTCTCCTGTATATGCAACACACATTGGAAGATCAGAAAAAATTCAGAGGAAATTCATTAAATTAATTTGTTTCAAAAGTTCTATTAGCTTTGAGTCTCACAACTATTAGTACTATCTTCATCTGTTTTCGCTTCCCCATCTTATTAGCCGCAAGTCTTTTTTTCCTCTATTATGTTTTCCTTCAAGGTACTAAACGGGATCATAAAAAGTTCATGCGTTTTGGATCTTTTTTTCTCTCCATGTTTAGTCCAGGAGGGTCAGAGATAAAATCTATAATCTTATGAATTGTAAATGGTTTTCAAATTGTAAATGGTTTCCGTAAGTAAAGATTTTTATTATTTATTATCGTGGACTTATGCACTATCTCAGCTGTTAGCTGAATATAATTTACCTTTCCCAGATTCAGCAATCATAGGGAATAGGCTCGATTACAATATACTTGACATAAATTTCCTAACTATCCTACATGTATTAAGAATTACAGCTTTTTGCATTTCTTAGGTATTCTTATGCAATTCTAATTTCTTGAGGGTATCATGCAAAGTTTTGGGTATTAACCCAGTCGAGGATACGATGACAGGAACAATATCTATTTTCTCGAGGTGCCACATCTACTTGATCTCAATAGCAACGTCTGTGTATTTAGACTTTTTCTCCTGGAACTTGTTCAGCACGTTGTTATTATTCGGTATGGCGACATTCACCAACATTGCTGTTCTGGCTCTCTTATCATACACCACTATTTCCGGTCTATTATTCGTCACCATTCTGTCAGTGATAACAGGCCTATCGTAGTATAACCTGCTGGAGTCATTTTCCAATACGGGCGCCGGTTGATACTTGTAATAAGGCTACAAGGTATTCAGAAGTCCGTACTTGTGTTCAAGTTTCTAATGGATAATGTTGCACACTTGATTATGCCAGTGAAGATAGTCCGTTTTGGCCAGTTGTTCGAATCCGGACGTAATATGCTGTATAGTCTCCAATCTTATATGGCATTTTCTGCACTTATCTGTTTGTAATGTTCCGTCTTTCAAACTAAATTTTTTGTTGTTGTTCACTTGGTCTTGGATGGCCAAAAGGAATCTTTCTGTTTCCGCTAATAATTCTCCTTTCATCAACCATTTGTTGGAGGCTTCTTTGTCGATGTGTGGTTGATTGATCTCATGGTGATGTCGTCGATGCAATTCCTTTCTTGACCATTGCTCTTGTTTTTCACTATCTGATAGGAACGGTAGATTCAGAAAGTCATCTTTGGTAGCAAGATTCAAAGGTGTATATCCTTTATCAGCCAACGATACCACTCTATGGAGGTCAGAAGTGAGTGCTTTCGCAGAGAAGAATTCTCTGAGATTTTTTTTATCTGTTTGGTGTGTAAATTGACAACATATATTAATCCGCGTCCTCCTTTTTCCGTTTCAAAGTTGTTCGTATCACAGACGGTTTTGGATGACTGAAATGGCGTAGGTGTTAATTACCTTGACTAGATTCCCCGAGTTCAACATTGATTTCAGCACAGTCTTCAGACGCGTCTGTATTCTGAACGAATCTTCTCCTTTGATTGTTTTTAGTCTAGCAATCTGGCGTATTGGTATCCTAGATAATTGTATGTTTCGCCATCCCTCATGCTCTGTATAATATCACCGTTTGGAAGTTGTGTTTCACCATCTATGACTTCCCCTTTTGGATGTTAAGGGTCTTACATTTTTCGATCCCGAATTTCATATGAACATCTGCCGAGAACTTACTAACAGTTTTCATCCAATCATCCAATTGCTTCTTGTTCGAACCATATAATTTGATGTCATCCATATACAGCAGGTGGGAGATTGTATGATAGTTCCTATCTGTTTTTATCCTAAATCCGTATCCTGTTCTATCGAGCATTGAGGACAATGGGTTGTTCATAGCTAAACAGAACCATAGTGGACTCAAAGAGTCTCCTTGAAAAACTCCACGACGTATGGATATCTCGTCGGTTTTAATTGACTTATTGTTCATGTTGACCTGCAGAGACTTGCGCCAGTGTGTCATTGTTGTCTTCAAGAATTCTACCAGGGCTGGATGAATTTTGTGTACTTGCAATCTTCGACAACCAAGAATGGGCGGTACTATAGAATGCCTTAAGATAATCGAGAAAAGCTGAATGAACATTTTGATGCCCTACGTGTGCCTGTTTCATTATCACAGAATCGATGACGAGTTGTTTATTATTATTATTATTATCGTGGACTTATGCACTATCTCAGCTGTTAGCTGGATATAATTTACCTTTCCCAGATTCAGCAATCAAAGGGAATAGGCTCGATTACAATATACTTGACATAAATTTTCTAACTATTCTACATGTATTAAGAATTACAGCTTTTTGCATTTCTACATAGGTATTCTTATGCAATTCTAATTTCTTAAGGCTATCATGCAAAGTTTTGGGTATTAAACCAGTGGAGGATACGATGACAGGAACAATATCTATTTTCTCGAGGTGCCACATCTGCTTGATCTCAATAGCAAGGTCTGTGTATTTGGACTTTTTCTCCTGGAACTTATTCAGCACGTTGTTATTATTCGGTATGGCGACATCCACCAGCATTGCTGTTTTGGCTCTCTTATCATACACCACTATGTCCGGCCTATTATTCGTCACCATTCTGTCAGTGATAACAGGCCTATCGTAGTATAATCTGATAGAGTCATTTTCCAATACGGGCGCCGGTTGATACTTGTAATATGGCTGGAATGTATTCAGAAGTCCGTACTTGTGTGCAAGTTTCTGATGGATAATGTTGCACACTTGATTATGCCTGTGAAGATAGTCTGTATTGGCCAGTTGTTCGCATCCGGACGTGATATGCTGTATCGTCTCCGATCTTATATGGCATTTTCTGCACCTATCTGTTTGTAATGTTCCGTCCTTCATTATAAATTTTTGTAGTTGTTTGTAGCGATCACTTGGTCTTGGATGACCATAAAGAATCCTCTGTTTCTGCGAATAATTTTCCTTTCATCAACCATTTGTTGGAGGCTTTTTGTCGATGTGTGGTTGATTAATCTCATGGTGATGTCGTCCATGCAATTTCTTTCTTGACCATTGCTCTTGTTTTTCAGTATCTGATAGGATTGGTAGATTCAGCAGGTCATCTCTGGTAGCAAGATTTAGAGGTGTATATCCCTTATCAGCCAACGATACCACTCTATGTAGGTCAGAAGTGAGAGCTTTTGCTGAGATGAATTCCCTGAGATTTTTTATCTGTTCGGTGTGTAAATTGACTACATCTATCAATCCGCGTCCTCCTTCTTTCCGCTTCAAAGTTGTTCGTATTACAGACGATTTTGAATGATGGTTGTTGTACTTTGTTAGCATCGTTCGGGTCTGCCTTTGAATATCATCCAGTTCTGTCTTAGTCCATCTGATTATTCCAAATGAGTAAAGTAACACTGGAATGGCGTTGGTGTTAATTGCCTTGACTAAATTCCCCGAGTTCAACATCGATTTCAGCACAGACTTCAGACGCTGACTGTATTCTGAACGAATCTTCTCCTTTGATTGTTTTTGGTCTAGTAATCTGGCTTGTTGGTATCCTAGATATTTGTATGTTTCGCCATCTCTCATGCACTGTATAATATCACCGTTTGGAAGTTGTGTTTCACCATCTATGACTTTCCCTCTTTGAATGTTCAGGGTCTTACATTTTTCAATCCCGAATTTCATATGAACATCTGCCGAGAACTCACTGACAGTTTTCAGCAAATCATCCAATTGTTCTTGTTCGAAGCATATAATTTGATGTCATCCATATACAGCAGGTGGGAGATTGTATGATAATTCCTTTCTGCTTTTATCCTAAATCCGTATCCTGTTCTATTGAGCATTGAGGACAATGGGTTCATTGCCAAACAGAACCATAGTGGACTCAAAGAGTCTCCTTGAAAAATTCCACGACGTATGGGTATCTCGTCGGTTTTAATTGATTTATTGTTCATGTTGACCTGCAGAGACGTGCGCCAGTGTGTCATTGTTGTCTTCAAGAACTCTACCAGGGCTGGGTGAATTTTGTATATCTGCAATACTTCAACAAGCCAAGAATGGGCGGTACTATCGAATGCCTTCAGTTAATCGAGAAAAGCTGAATGAACATTCCGATGCCCTACGTGTGCCTGTTTCATTATAACAGAATCGATGATGAGTTGTTCCTTGCAACCGTGGTGTTTCTTTCTGCATCCTTTCTGCTCCTCTGCTAATATATTGTTGTCGTCAAGGTGTTGGTATATTCGATTGGATATGCATGAAGTGAGTATTTTGTAGAGTGTTGGCAGGCAAGTGATTGGCCTATATTGAGACGGATCCTGTGTTGTATTGCTCTTAGGTAGCATATATGTTAAGCCTTGCGTTAGGAAAGTGAGTGTTTTCTTGGGATGTTGAAGAACATACGTGAGCTGTTTCGCTAGGGCTCCATAGAGCTTATCAAACTTCTTTTACCAGTAGTTGTGGATATTATCTATACCTGTGGCCTTCCAATTGTTGGTCGCTCGAACTACTATTGTGATTTCCTCCTCCGTTATTCCATCGAAGTCCATATGTCTGATATCGAGGCGTTCTTTTTCATTCGTCATCCATTCCGCATCTCTATTGTGTTCTTTGGGGTGCGACCATAGTGATGACCAATAGTCGGTCAAGCACTGTGCGTCAGGTACTTCTCTGTCATTTTTGGTCGCAGTTTTGTTATTTCCCGTATGAAAATTGGCCGCGTGTTGGAGAAACCTTTGGTTTTGGTGTTTCCTTTCAGTACACTTGACGTATCTTGAAAGCCTCTTTGCTTTTGCTTGGAGTTTCTGTTTCAAAGTGTCCATATAAACGTCGATGTGTTATTATTATTTATTATCGTGGACTTATGCACTATCTCAGCTGTTAGCTGGATATAATTTACCTTTCCCAGATTCAGCAATCAAAGGAATATGCTCGATTACAATATACTTGACATAAATTTCCTAACTATTCTACATGTATTAAGAATAACAGCTGTTGTCGTCAAGGTGTTGGTATAAACAAACAATATCATATTATTATTTATTATCGTGGACTTATGCACTATCTCAGCTGTTAGCTGGATATAATTTACCTTTCCCAGATTCAGCAATCAAAGGAATAGGCTCGATTACAATATACTTGACATAAATTTCCTAACTATTCTACATGTATTAAGAATAACAGCTTTTGCATTTCTACATAGGTATTCTTATGCAATTCTAATTTCTCAAGGCTATCATGCAAAGTTTTGGGTATTAACCCAGTGGAGGATACGATGACAGGAACAATATCTATTTTCTCGAGGTGCCACATCTGCTTGATCTCAATAGCAAGGTCTGTGTATTTGGACTTTTTCTCCTGGAACTTATTCAGCACGTTGTTATTATTCGGTATGGCGACATCCACCAGCATTGCTGTTTTGGCTCTCTTATCATACACCACTATGTCCGGCCTATTATTCGTCACCATTCTGTCAGTGATAATAGGCCTATCGTAGTATAATCTGATAGAGTCATTTTCCAATACGGGCGCCGGTTGATACTTGTAATATGGCTGGAATGTATTCAGAAGTCCGTACTTGTGTGCAAGTTTCTGATGGATAATGTTGCACACTTGATTATGCCTGTGAAGATAGTCTGTATTGGCCAGTTGTTCGCATCCGGACGTAATATGCTGTATCGTCTCCGATCTTATATGGCATTTTCTGCACCTATCTGTTTGTAATGTTCCGTCCTTCATAATAAATTTTTTGTAGTTGTTTGTACCGATCACTTGGTCTTGGATGGCCATAAGGAATCCCTCTGTTTCCGCGAATAATTTTCCTTTCATCAACCATTTGTTGGAGGCTTCTTTGTCGATGTGTGGTTGATTAATCTCATGGTGATGTCGTCCATGCAATTCTTTTCTTGACCATTGCTCTTGTTTTTCAGTATCTGATAGGAATGGTAGATTCAGCAGGTCATCTCTGGTAGCAAGATTTAGAGGTGTATATCCCTTATCAGCCAACGATACCACTCTATGTAGGTCAGAAGTGAGAGCTTTTGCTGAGAAGAATTCTCTGAGATTTTTATCTGTTCGGTGTGTAAATTGACTACATCTATCAATCCGCGTCCTCCTTCTTTCCGCTTCAAAGTTGTTCGTATCACAGACGATTTTGAATGATGGTTGTTGTACTTTGTTAGCATCGTTCGGGTCTGCCTTTGAATATCATCCAGTTCTGTCTTAGTCCATCTGATTATTCCAAATGAGTAAAGTAGCACTGGAATGGCTTTGGTGTTAATTGCCTTGACTAAATTCCCGAGTTCAACATCGATTTCAGCACAGACTTCAGACGCTGACTGTATTCTGAACGAATCTTCTCCTTTGATTGTTTCTGGTCTAGTAATCTGGCTTGTTGGTATCCCAGATATTTGTATGTTTCGCCATCTCTCATGCACTGTATAATATCACCGTTTGGAAGTTGTGTTTCACCATCTATGACTTTCCTCTTTGAATGTTCAGGGTCTTACATTTTTCAATCCCGAATTTCATATGAACATCTGCCGAGAACTCACTGACAGTTTTCAGCAAATCATCCAATTGCTTCTTGTTCGAAGCATATAATTTGATGTCATCCATATACAGCAGGTGGGAGATTGTATGATAATTCCTTTCTGCTTTTATCCTAAATCCGTATCCTGTTCTATTGAGCATTGAGGACAATGGGTTCATTGCCAAACAGAACCATAGTGGACTCAAAGAGTCTCCTTGAAAAATTCCACGACGTATGGGTATCTCGTCGGTTTTAATTGATTTATTGTTCATGTTGACCTGCAGAGACGTGCGACAGTGTGTCATTGTTGTCTTCAAGAACTCTACCAGGGCTGGGTGAATTTTGTATATCTGCAATACTTCAACAAGCCAAGAATGGGCGGTACTATCGAATGCCTTCAGTTAATCGAGAAAAGCTGAATGAACATTGCGATGCCCTACGTGTGCCTGTTTCATTATAACAGAATCGATGATGAGTTGTTCCTTGCAACCGTGGTGTTTCTTTCTGCATCCTTTCTGCTCCTCTGCTAATATATTGTTGTCGTCAAGGTGTTGGTATATTCGATTGGATATGCATGAGGTGAGTATTTTGTAGAGTGTTGGCAGGCAAGTGATTGGCCTATATTGAGACGGATCCTGTGTTCTATCGCTCTTAGGTAGCATATATGTTAAGCCTTGCGTTAGGAAAGTGGGTGTGTTCTTGGGATGTTGAAGAACATATGTGAGCTGTTTCGCTAGGGCTCCATGGAGCTTATCAAACTTCTTGTACCAGTAGTTGTGGATATTATCTATACCTGTGGCCTTCCAATTGTTGGTCGCTCTAATTACTGTTGTGATTTCTTCCTCCGTTATTCCATGGAAGTCCATATGTCTGACATCGAGGCGTTCTTTTTCATTCGTGATCCATTCCGCATCTCTATTGTGTTCTTTGGGATGCGACCATAGTGATGACCAATAGTCGGTCAAGCCCTGTGCGTCAGGTACTTCTCTGTTATTGTTGGTCGCAGTTTTGTTATTTCCCTTATGAAAATTGGCTGCGTTTTGGAGGAACTTTTGGTTTTGGTGTTTCCTTTCAGTACACTTGACGTATCTTGAAAGCCTCTTTGCTTTTGCTTGGAGTTTCTGTTTCAAAGTGTCCATATACACGTCGATGTGTTGTTTGTGATCAGGGTGTTTTGTGTTCGTACCAATTTTCCTATAAATTTTGCGTATATGTGATTTCAAGCGCCTTGAGGGTTTTCTGTTTCTCAGGAATTCTGTGAGGCGACCAATTTCTGCTCTAATATTATCAATATCCCTCTCCAGTCGTTTTTGCCATGGTGGTTTTCGGACACTTTTGGCTCAGCTTGAATCAGAGTTGTGGAGATTTGTTGTTTTGAAGTCGAAGAACCGCTACTGCTCCACAGTAAATCAAAGTGTGAATCTTCTCCAAGGTGTTCTGGTCGGTATATTCTTCAAACACTGAATTTACGCTTGTTAGGATAATATTGGTGTTCTTGTTCGTCTTGAGTTTGGGCAGTTTAGG
This sequence comes from Cryptolaemus montrouzieri, assembly GCA_013387265.2. Taxonomy (NCBI): domain Eukaryota; kingdom Metazoa; phylum Arthropoda; class Insecta; order Coleoptera; family Coccinellidae; genus Cryptolaemus; species Cryptolaemus montrouzieri. Next base: position 39,656,081 of record JABFTP020000103.1, read on the forward strand.
TCTTTTAGTTGGGTTACTACCACTGAATTCAGTTATTGCTCTGTTGAGTTCCGATCTTGCTAAATACCTATATTCGTCCTGCTGATTCTGCTCAGGAGGGCGTTCCATGTTAATATTCGTTTCCGTGGCTTCGATGTTATCTGTAACACTTTCATTGACTCCAGCAGGTATACCGTTATGAGTATCATTTTCGCTTCTAAGTTCCATTATGACCTCTTCTCGTATGCTTTGCAGCGTTTCTGAAGAAAGTAGCCTGTTTTTAACGATTGTTCTTCTTCGATCCGAAATTCTCTGCTCGGATATGTGCTGTAATTCAGGATATTTTTCTACGAACGCAAGATGTAACGCGTATCTGTATGCTGTCATTTCCGATTCCAAGTTTGTAATCTTGTAATAGGAACGCATAATGAAGGAATTCATCTCTGGGGTCCACTTCATGCGTTTCCTAGGGAGTCCGGCTCTCGTGGTCGTAGGCATAATGGCTTGTGCCACCGTTGAAACATCAAGAGTCGGTTGGGAGGTATTGATGTTATTTCCCACTTGGTTTTGTGTTGCAGTATCCCTACTCGATATCACACTGCTTCCGTCGCTAACCGAGGGAGACTGTGACTCACTTTCCGAACAAGACCCTCTTCCTAAATCTTGAACGCGACAAGAGGTTATGGTGGTACAATGTCGATTCACCCGTTTATTCCTTAGATTGTACATCATTGGATTAGTTGCATTTTATACCTACTGCCAGGTTCAGCTTGGGTACCTCGGGTTCGCTAAGCCCGTACTCAGAAACAATGTTCCTGAGCCCCTGAGGGTATTATTATTATTATTATTATTATTATTATTAATTCTCTTTTGTCTTCTTTCGATTCAAAACGGCTACTTCAAAGTGGTAATTTGAGTTTTGGAAAAAGAAAAACATCGGATGGAACCATATCAGTTGAATACGGTTTTATATTTAAAGTAAACTCATTCCTTCTCCGTTATTTGTGAAGTATATTGGGCAACTTTCCTAGAAAAATGCTTTCTGCTTCGTCACAAGTTTTTCAATTTCCGCTTAACATCGGCAGCATCACAACGCATTAAATTGCAGAATATGAAAGTTCAAATTCGAACTTAAAGAGGAATGTTGCACGAAAAATCTAATTGAGTTGGGTTTACGAGCTATATACCGGTGGACCTGAAACTAGGTATATATATATATATATACTATATATATATATATATATATATATATATATATATATATATATATATATATATATATATATATATCACCCTATAATCTTTATATTTATATGACATATATATATATAGAAGACAATATTTTGAATTTGATAACATTAATATGTTTGACATTTAGTTTTCGGTTATGCCGGAAACGATGCCAACTTTCGATTTTTAAATAGGACACCCTGTATTGTTTCGATTATTTCAAATGTTCATCTCATCCTCAATGGGGAAAGCACCTGGAATTGACGGAATTTATGCTGAAACACTCAAGGAAATTGAAAAACAGTTGTTACATTTGGTGTTCCGCGAGGAACGGTACTAGGACCGCTTCTCTTCATCATGTACATTAACACACTTCATGAAGAGGAGCGGTCCTAGTACCGTTCATTGCCTTCCTGGACCGAATTCTCAATTGTTAGATGTACGTTTATACACTTCTAACAATTGCGAATTCGTTCCAGGGTGATCAGTTTAGCTGATGACACTGCCGTTCTCTATCAGGCTGATAGCTGGAAGCATATAAAAGAGATCGCTGAAAGTGATCTCAAGCAAGTTATAACATGGCTACAGTATAGTAAATTAACGCTTGGCCCTAGAAAATCACAATAATTACCATTCGTGTCTTATGAATCTGGACTCCCAAAACTAGGGCCTCTAATTGTGAATGATACTGTCATAAATGAGGCAGAACAAGGATATGTAAAATACTTAAACATTCTCGTAGATTGCCACATGAGGTGGAATTATCATTCTGAGTTTGTGACAAACAAATTATGCGGTGTACTTTGTGAGTTCAATTTTCTCAAAAAACAAATGAATATCAAGCACCTCAAAAAGAAAAGTATAATGCTCTTGTGCAATCACAACTGATGTATGGAAACAGTGGATGGGGAGCAGACTACGATTGCCACATTAAGCAACTTCAGGTAATTCAGAAATTTTTCTTGAAGATCATCTATGGCTTTTCACTTGCGTATCTGAGTGAGGCTTTATGCAGTTACTCTAGAGAATGGATGTGAGACAACTTTATTTTTTAAAGCTAGTAGTACAAGTATTCACAAAAAAAATTCCTGTCAGCCCTATCGAACATTCATACTCTACTACATCCAAACTAACAGACTTTAAATCATCGCAAAGTGAATATCAGTAAAAATAAAGTGGTTTCTTGGATACAGGTCGAGAAACAATAAGTGATATGATTAACCTTATGTGAATGAAATTGCAAACACGACTTTGAACTGATTTTGACATAAGTTTCTCCCGATAATGATTTTCTTGAACTGGACTTAATATAGTGAAATGAGTGATGTGTGTTCAAACCAACTTGGACATAGCTTTCCCGATAACGACAAAAATGAAACCGGAAAACGACTAATGACTAATTTGGTTTTTTAGGAGCGCAGAGGCAAGATATTTTTAAAAATTCATGCCTCACCTACCTTGATGTTTATTGCTTTCTTGTTGGTGAATGTAGAAGTACCTACTCAATTGAATGTTAATTTCTTATTTATTGAAAGCAAAAAATTAATGAATAAATATATGTATATATATGAAAATGAAACACATTCTTTTTTTTCGCAATTTTCATATTTCGTTCTAGAAGGCCATGAATAGTGCAATTGGTTTAGATCAATATCTCCTATAACGAAAATGCAAGATTGTATTTAAAAATTTAATAGCTCATTTTTACAGGGTGTCAAAGTTCTAAATTTCAGTTTTTCCTCAAAAAGTAGGTTTCCTTCTGAGGAAACCATATTGGGCCACCCGGTATTTCAGAAGCAGAATTTTTTATCTTTTTTTTCATAACCCTTACGCCACTCTATTATTCTCAACGGTTCCGGAGTTGTGGAAAATACCTAGGCAATTTTTACAGAGTTTCCTCATTCGCTTATAACAATAACTACGATAGTGATACAAAATTTTTGTTCATATTTATAGTATTCTGTGATCATGGAAATATCAGTGTGACATCTCAAAATTTCATTGTTGTTAATTATCGAAATTGCGAATAAGTGAATTCAGTTTTGAGTATGAATTAATACACCTAAAGTGAAAAAGTCGACATGCTCCTTATTTATGGATAGTGCAACCAAATTAGCGTTCAAGCTGAATAATTATACAGAGAGCGCTATCCGGAAACACTTAATCTGCAAAGAACCTATTTCTCTAAAGTTGAACGAAAATTTCGTGATGTGCAACCGGTTGAAGAGGAGGTTTTTGACGAAGATACCGAAATAGACGTTTTGACAATTGTTGATATTAATCCAATCACATCAAGGGAAATTGTCGAGGAGCTAGGAATTAGCCACCAAAGCGAATCGAGAATTTTGAGAAACATAAGTACCGGTCATTTAAAAATCAACTACACCCATACCTGTATGTTTACGATAGTCTTAGGCGACACCAGTACTGTGGAGAGGAAAATAGATCCATAATATCCCACAAAGATTTTATTCAGTGACGAATCACGTTTCTCGAACAATGGGATGGCAAAATAATAATAATAGGCAAAATACCAGGTACTGGTAGCAACAAATTAAGCACAGATATCAAGATAGAAACTTCCAAGAACGTTTTGGGTTCAATGTCTGGATGGGGATCATCCCCATCCAGACATCCATGATTTTTAATAGGGCCTATAATTTTTGAAGGTTCATTGACAGGGGAGAGATATTTGGAATTTTTGAGGACACAAATACAAGATGAATTGGACGAGCTGCCTTTAGCTGTTGTGAATGAAATGTATTTTCCACAAGATGGTGCACCACCTCACAGCACAAGGGAAGTCTCGCAATATTTTGAAGAAATTTTCCCCGAAAAATGGATCCCATAAGATGGCCAGCTAGATCGTTAGATTTGAGTCCACTAGATCTCTTCCTGTGGGGCCATTTGAAGAATGAGGTTTATCAAACACCCAACAAGAATTGGAAAACCGTTTGAGACAGGCTATTGCAGACATCACAGCCCAACAGTTGAATAATGTTGTGAGGAGAACCATCAATATTGTGCGATGTTGTGTTCGTGAGAATGGTAACATTTATTATAATTATTTCATTTTCGATGTTCGCTCATGCTAATAACTTTGACACCCCGTATAAAATGAGCAATTAAATTTTCAGATACAATCTTGTATTTTCGTGATAGATGTTGAGCTAAGACAATGGTCATTGTTCATGGCCTTCTAGAACGAAATATAAAAATTCCAAAACAAAGAGCTTGTTGTTTGTTTTTCTTTCAAAAATATGTCCAAAGATCGTAGGATGGGATGAACAATTAAAATAAGCAAAAAAATACAGAGTATCCCATTTGAAAATCGAAAGTTGATATCGTTTCCGGCATAATCGAAAACGAAAAGTCGAACATATTAATGTTATCATACAAAATATTGCCTTCTATCCGATTCCCAAATTTCATCAAAATATTCCAAATAGAAAAAAGTTACACCCCGTAGATTAAAATATAATGTCATAATCATATGTATTTATTTTACAAAGAAATTGATATGCCCTTTGATGACAGAGTCATGCATTTCAAATATTCTCTGTTTCCAACAGTTACGGAAACATCAAATATATGGATATACCTTATCCATCTAGGAAAAGCTTCAAACAAAACTGATTTCTTTGAAGAGCCGATAGATTGGAATAATACATATTGAAATAATAAATTATTATCTTTTAAATATACAAATCAAAGTGTTTTCAACTAGTAATTTGGTCTCAAAAGTTCTGGCAAAATATTCAGTGGGACGAAAATAACCGACAATGATTAAATTTAAAGTTAGCTCTGTAAATTGAAGTTGTAAAGTTGCCCAATGAATTGTCTTTGTTTTGACAGTTCAATGTCAGAAATCAAAAGGAATGAAATGTCGTACGAATTAGATTATATATAAGGTATTATAATTTTGTTGCAGATTCACCAGCTTAACTATTGGTAACTTCTAGCAGACCTTTTCAAGAAGTAAAAGAGAGGTCTTTCAAATTTATTGAAAATCAGATGGTGAGAAGTTATAGAGCTGGGAATCATGATGAGTCAATTTAGCAAATGACAGAGTAATTATTATGAAAGACGAAAAACATTTTAATTTCTTTGAAAAATAAGGAAAAGCATTTATATATTACTTGTGGGAGAAAACAGGGACATCTTATGCAGGGTAAGTACCTTATCTCGAATATGGTTTTTGGATTATTTTTGTGCTTGCTTGTTTGCATTATGTAGATCGCATCTTTTTTGTGTGTCCGAGATTTTTGTTTACTCTTCAGTAGGAACCAAAGCACTCACTGACACTTATTCTATGAAGGTGACAGAAACTCTAGATACCAGTCGACGTCAGGTTTCATTTATGCTTCATGTGGTAATACGGAAATGCAAATTGCAAGACACATGGCTATCCCACCAAATTCAGCAGTAGAATATAATGCCAAGGAGATGGATACATAATAATAATAATAATAATAGCATTTTATTGGCATCTTGTACAGAAATAATAATTATAACTATCAATTACATTAAAGGCCTTAAACTCATTATGAACGAGTGTTACTGCACATTGAGAGATACCAAAAGGTAGGATACAGCATAGCTGATTAATCCAACCTGAATAAAATAGAAACAAATACTAGACAAGTGTACCCACAATTATACGGAAACATCGTTATGTAAGAGATATTTATCACTAATCTTACCAACTATTCATCTTGAAAACAAGAATGAAACACTGAAATAAATCAAAATTAATTCATGCACTCCATATATAAAAGATCTTATCTTTTTGGTGAAAAAAAAATTAAACTAGGAAACAAGGAAAGACATCTCATTTAACTGGCTCTCAAAAAGCCAATGCCTCACCCTCCTCTTGAATGGATCCAAACTCAAACCTAAAAGACTACTCAGTATTTTATTGATTTCATCTACAATTATATAAGAAAAGCAACGCTGAAACATGGAAGCACGATAACGCGGTATGGCAAGTTTATGTCTGAACCTGACGTTGATGCTATGAACATCTGTTCTATATTTGATTCGTCGGTGCAGATAGGAGGGTTTCTTCTCATTCAAAATCATGTAAAACAGACTCAGCACATGCAGCCTTCTTCGATTCGCCATGTTCAACCAACCCAATTGCTGCAGTCTGCAGGACGTGCGATCTGTGCATCTAAGGTTGAAAACAATTCGAACACACCAGTTTTGAATTTTCTGTTTTGTCAGACATGGGCCGTATACGGTATCGCAATAATTGAGGTGAGACAACACCAGCGCTTCACAAAGCATTTTTCTTTGTCGAATATCCAGAAATTCTTTGCAACCATAAATCAATTTGATATTCACGAAAGCTCTTTTAAGTAGCAAGTTTATGTGAGAATCAAACCTCAAATCGCTATCCATAATCAAACCCAAATTACGACACTCGCTAGTCAGAGGAAGAACTGCGCCATTCACGGATATCTTAATTAGATCTTTACATGCCTCTCTCATGACCTTCCTTCCAAATAGCATAACTACAGTTTTTGAAGGGTTAATGCTTAGACACATACTCTCCGACAACTTAAAGATGTTATACAAATCTATATTAATTTTTTCTAGAGCTTCATCAAGTGAGTAGCGCGAAAACTGTAAATAGAGCTGTGAGTCGTCAGCATATAAATGAGCCGAGCAGAAAATTAAACAACACATGAGCTGAAAGGTATAGATAATAAAAAATATCGGTCCGAGAATGGATCCCTGCGGAACTCCACATGGGATCTCTATAGGATCAGACTTAATTTTTCAGTACAAAACTCTTTGTGTTCTGCCAGTCAAATAGTTCTCAAACAATAAAACCGTATTTTCAGTGAAACCAATATAATGAAAGATTGCCAACAACGAATCGTGATTAATTTTATCGAAAGCCTTCGAATAATCCAGTAGGATGAGCAACAAAAGTTCATTATCGTCTACAGCCTTTATGATGTCATTCACCACTGCGGGCAGGGCAGTGGTACAGCTATGACCCCCTCCTGAAAACCGAGTGGATATCAGGCAAAATACTCTCCGACTCCAAATACGCATTTATTTGGACAGCGACAAGTTTTTCAAAAATTTTGGACAATACACTCAATAAACTTATTGCTCGGGGATCCCTGTAATCCTTAGGATCGCGTACTTTTGGAATCGGAATGACATGAGCCATTTTCCACGACTTTGAATAAACTAACTTCTCGATACAATAATTTATTATGTGACATATGAACTTCAGGATAAAAGGTGAACACAACAAAAGCATCTTGACACTTATACCATCTGAACCCACCGAGGCAGACTTAATGGAAGTTAAAACATCATAAACCTGACTTTCAGTAACCATTGACACTTGAAATGATATAGAATCCCTCAGCCTACCATTACCGTACTTATTCAAAAGTTCCAAGCTCGGAACAGGATTGTCAGCAAAAACAATGGAAAAATATTCACTCATTTCATTCACGTCACTGATCGGTTCAGGAATTAAACCCTTCTGTCGCAGTCCTATTGAGAACTCTCGTAAATGTTTCCATATACGATTCGTATTGACCCCAGTTTCAAAACGAAGGTAACCACGCTTTTCATTTCTGATGGCTCTATTAGTGAAATTTCGCAACTGTTTATAATAATCAAAATCTTTAGGAAGTCTCGATTTTTTAAAGTTATTTAAAGCTTTATCGCGGAGAGAGATGAATAATTTCACATTGTCAGTAAGCCACGGGGGTTTACGTTTCTTGATAATAATTGTTCTAATTGGCGCATGCTTATCAAAGCGGGATAAAACTAAATTTTCAAAAAATCGACATTTGCTATCAATATTACTATCTCTGATCATAGGGGTAAAATCTGTGAGTGCTAAATCCTGCAAAAGCAAATCCCTCCTGAAAATCCTAAAATCACGAAAACTCAGATATTCTGGCTGCTTCACACCCTCATCTACAATTAAACTCAAATGAATCATCTGGTGATCCGTCTTTATGGTCGAATCTGTAACTCGACAATCACTTATAGTGAGCTCCTCAGAGCAAAGAAATAAATCAATTGTCCTAGCAGAGTTCTTAGTTATTCTCGTCGGCTCGTCAGCAGGCTGCACCAATGCAAAAGTTTCCATTATGTTAGTAAGATATCTGGCCTGGCAAGTATCCTGAAAGGGATCAATATTGAAATCACCGGCACATATAATATAGGTGTGAGTCAAAAGGATGTTACCCAAACACTCCTCTAGCCCCGAAAAAGTCCACATACGCCAAGCCAGTCTTATACAAAGCACCCAATGCGAATGCTTCTCCGTTTACTTTCAATGTTAACCAAAGCTGCTCAGAATGAACAGATTGAAATTGGTGGTTTTGCGATGAAAACTTCTCTAGCAGAAAATTTTCCGAAAAAAATTGATTCGTTTTGCTTGGATTGAATTTAACCAGATTCAACCGGTTCTGTTATATATTCTCTGTAAGCTAGAGTTCAGCATTATCGGACGACATTTTCAATTGGATGTTATTGGAAAATGCTGACATTTGGATATAATAAATAAATGAATGAATTCGATTATTTTCATTCGACAATAAGATATGGAAAAATGTCAAATATACAACTAGTAGCAATTACATAATAATTAATTAGGACAATTCAATTCACAAACACCGCTATCGAAACAAAAAAATTCCCCGACACTATGAAACGCATGATTTTGAAAAAAATACAATGATAAACAGTAAATTTAGTAAACGAAATCATATTTTTAAATACTACTACCTACCCGCATATAAACACCATACTTAGTTTTGTTCAATCATCCCCAGTTTTCATAACGACTTACTCGATTACGCGAATTTTGCTTACCGACGTGTATTTTCGAATAAATTAAGGAAAAAATATTGCAATCACAGTTGTTTTTAGATTTGTGTTATACATCAAACTAAGATTCCGAGAGTGTGTGTAAAACATCCTGATAACTTCTGTTATATTTGCGGTCAACTTACTGTTAAAAGTCAACGTCGTAGTTTGACACCATTAGTTAAAAACTGTTATTTAAATTATTTTCGTATTCCGGCGCGAAATATGGCAAAACTCAGACTCCTAGTGTTTGTTGTGCACAGTGTGTCACTTTATTAACATCATGTGCTAAAGGATCTCGTCATATGCCGCTCGCATTCCAATGATATAGGCCGAACCGAAAGACCATGTATCATATTGTTATTTCTGCCAAACTTCTATAAAGGGCCGTTATCACAAATCTAGGCACTCTGTGAACTATCCAAATATACAACCTGCTCGAAGACCTATCCCACACAGTGATGATTTATCTGTTCCTCAGACTCCAGTGAACATGGATGACGTGCTCGAAGAAAATGTATCCGAGAGTTTAGATTCCAATCCGACTTTTGAACGCAGTACTTCAAACAGAGAATCATATTTTATAACTCAAAACGATCTAAATGAGATCGTGATTTGGATCCCAGTAAAAGACAGGCAGAATTGTTGGCGTCCCGACTTCATGACTGGAATTTACTGGAAGAAAATACCAGAATATCCGTATACAGGACTCGACATACGCACTTCTCAAGGTTTTTTTCTCAAGAAGGCAATATAGTGTTTTGCATTGGCATTCCCTCTGTGATGACGGAGTTGACGTTTGAATATGAAACATCTAACTGGCGGTCGCTTATAGATTCCTCAAAGGTTAGTTTAAAAGCTGTACTGTTACAGAATGGTTATTAATACTCTTCCGTACCGGTTGCTCATCCTACTGACATGAAAGAATTATTTGAAAATATGAAATCTCTGCAAGAACATATTAAATATAACCAATATTCCTGGAATATATGTGAAGATTTGAAAGTAATTGCTATTTTGCTAGGTCAACAGCTTGGATATACGAAGTTTGGTTGTTTCATCTGTGAGTGGGATAGTCGAGATAAAAAAATCATTATGTTAAAAAGGACTGGCCTTAGCGAGACGACCAAGTCAACGAAATGTTCTTCACACTCCTTCAATAAGTGCTGAAGATGTGTTGCTACCTCCATTGCAAATCAAATTTGGACTAATGAAAATTTCACAAAGTTATGGATAAAAATGGAGATGGTTTTTGTTACTTGAAACAAAAATTCCAAAAAATCAGTGATGCCAAAATGAAAGAACGAATATTTGTAAGGCCACAAATAAGAGACCTACTGGCTGATGAAAAATTTGAACAAAAAATTAATTCGATCGAAAAATCCGCATGGACATATTTTCGAAATATTGTTTGCAATTTTCTTGGAAACCACAGGGCCGAAAACTATGAAGAGTTAGTCAACAACCTCTTAGCGGCTAACAAGGACATGGGATACGATATGTCGCTCAAGATTCACTTTTTACACTCGCATTTTGATTTTTTTCCTCAAAATTTAGGAACCGTTAGCGACGAACATGGCGAGAGGTTCCATCAGGACATATCCAACATGGCAAAAGTTACCAAGGCAAGTGGAGACCATACATGTTAGCTGACTACTGCTGGACAATCAAAAGGGATTTACCTGACGCTAAATATTCTCGAAAATCCTGAATAAAAGTAAATATAAGTTACTTTTTCTTCATTTGAAACATTTTTTTACCGATTTAACTTAAGAAAATAATCAATTACTGTTGCAAAAAACTAAGGGGGATCGAAATTTTCTAAAATTGCAGATTAGTTACGGACTAGTTGTATATACAAAATAATCCATTCAATTCCATTTAACTTTCATTAAGGTCATTTTTGTCTCTCAGTGTTATTTGCTGTCAGTTTCAATAGTTCCACACTTTCAAAGGCCTTAATTATGCATCTTATTTAAAATCATGCTTACAATTTCCGGATCAAGCGATAGTCTAGTGATCGGCACATATAGATTTGCACTTGATCTCGAATAATAAGGGTTTATGTCACTACGACAAAGAGGGTTTTATACAGTTAGAAGGCCGAAAAAAAAACGAAATTTCCAGAATTTTTTCTGAGCAAACCTTTAAATTTATTGATCGAAAAATTGGTACACATATTTTGGTATCTTTTAACAGTATTTTCAGTTTTTGAATCAGTAAAAATATCTATTTGGAAAGGAGCTATAGGTGATCTCCGGGAGCTCCTCTAAAAAAGACGTTTTACGGTGACCACTATATGTCTGAATTGGATCCTCTGAAATTTGAAAACCGAACAGATTCCGTGAATGCAATGTGAAATCTAGTAATCAATCGAAGGAATGAGCAAAATAAAATTTTTGACAAAATGGCGGTTTCTCAAAGAGAAAATCGATTTGTGACCGAAAATTTCGGCCTTAAATTGATAATAAAAAATATTTATCGGTGAGAGAAAATCTTCGCTGAATTACTGAAAATATATTTTAGAAGCTCGTCTTAAAATTTGAGAGTAATCGTTCTTAACTTATATGGAGTCGTCTTTTCCAGGAACATATAATACACCCTCCGCCGATTCGGCAACTACTAATAACTCGAGCTCTTCTCTGTAAGACTTCATTTTCACGAAAAAATTTCACAAAAATATGAACGAACTAACAACTTTCCTGTTCGGCTTAGCTGCTTATACTGACTACCACTCTTAAATGTTTTCCAATTTGGGAATGGAAAAATTAAAATTTACAGGTATAAAAAAGCACTAACATACTGTTACTTTACGCATCTGAATACTTCAGAAGGTAGCATTTACAATAGATAGGTGCATAAAACGCCGTTTCAAATTTTCGTGTAAATTAGAAAATATTCACCGGAATGATATGAAATTTGTGTGTATTCTCAAATATATGAACATTAAGAAAATAAAATGAAAAAAATCATCAAGTTTCTGGAAATTCTAACTATATATAACACCATAATGCATAGGATAAAATTTCGCGTTTAACCCTCAGACAGCAGGCCAACATGTACAGGGTGTCCCAAATTCGATGGTTTGGTGCGACAACTGTGTGAAACATTGCAGATAGAAAAAAATGATCCCCCTTTCTCGCTTTTGATTCTCGAGAAAACCTTTTTGGTTAAACCAATTTCAGTTTTAGTTTTTTGTTTTCGAACTATTCCGAAATTTTTTCTTCCTCGATTTGAGTGAATGACTATATCTCGGGTACTAATTAAGTTCCGAAAAAACATTGTAACATTCCTAAGGTACCTTTTTTGATAGCATTGAGGTATGCTCGAAAAATTTTTATTCCCTAATGGTTTACGAGCTATAAGATAAAATTGTGTGTTTAATATAAGACATACGCGAAATTAGTCCCGTTGAGTAGAATAACTTTTTTCCTCTTCGAAAATATTTTATATGATAACATTATTATGGCGTATTCTTTAGAAAATGGAAAGTCATTGCCAACCGAATCTTGTTAAAAGATGGGAATCTCGCCATACGCAAAATAATTCTCTATGACAATGTTACTTATAAATATTTAACCCTTTAGTAGAAAGTTTATGTAATTAAATAAAAGTACCTATAGTTTCTTCCTAAAGATTTATTATGGTTACTAGTTTCGCCTTCTATACATCAGAGCATCTTCAGACCAGTGACTACAAGAAAAAAAAAACAATAGAGATACTACACCTTTACTAGATAGAAAGGGTGTATATAAGTTAACATGTGAAACTTGTAGAGCAGTTTATATAGATCGAACAGTGAGAAGTTTTCAAAAAAGAGCGAGTGAACATCTGAAACCTCTAAGGCTGAACAAAGAATGTCAAGAAGCTTAATTCGGTAATCACCTACTAGAAATCAAACATAATTATAACCATTCAAATTATTTGGAGTCATTGCATACATCTCATAATATTGGGCTGATAGATTTTCTGGAAAAATATGAAATTGTGAAACATTATGAAAATTGTAATGTGATATTGATAAATAGTCAAGTGATTTTCAGAGACATACAAAGTATGGATTTTTAATTGATTAATGTTATAACCATGTCTGCTATTTTTTGAAAAAGAAAATGACTTACTATTATAGGATCTGTGATACTTTGTTCTGGGGTTTAGCTGACATAACCACACTTTCCGTTTGAATTTCATTCGTTATTGTCTTGTCATAAAAATCATTTTTAGCTTGAATTGTTCAAGGTTTTAATTCATAATTTTGGGTATATCGATCAAATTCCATTTTAATTTGTTGTGAAATGTCGGTCCTATTGATTGTTTTAAATTTTATTATTATTAACTTTACTTGCTGAGAAAAGATTGGGTAGGTTTTTCTAAAAGAAGAATTTGTTACGTTATACTTTTAATATTTGTTTTTCTTGTAGTCACTGGTCTGAAGATGCTCTGATATGTAAAGAGCGAAACTAGTAACCATAATGAATCTTTAGGAAGACAATGTTACTATTCCTATGAACACAGAGGGGTCACAGAATAATGCGGATGAACTATCGATGCTGAATAGGTGAAGATGAAAACCATAGAAAATGTTTTCGTTTCGTTAACAGGATTTCGTGATATAAGTAAAGAATTCCGTAGTATTAGGACGAGAAAAGATTATAATGTATCATACAATATGATAAAATTATTTTTTTAGTTGGAAGTGGAGGCAATGGTTGAGCAGCTGGTGATCTCTGAATCAATCAGTTAATCAAATCATTCCTACTTTCCGAACACGTGAGGTGACTTTTGTTCTCGACAAAACTCCAACCTACTCCGACCTCAGTAGCTTGTATTACGTCCTCTTGCCCTGATACAAGCATGAATCCGTCTAGGCATGCTTCGGTTAGGTTTTCGATCTCCTCTGGGGTGACATTCTGCCACTCTTCTGTGGCGGCTTGGATGAGCTATTGTGGGGTTTTTGGATTATCCTGGCGCGATTTAATTGTCCCTTTGGTATTATCCCATAAACGTTCAATAGCACTTAGGTCTGGAGAGCAAGCTGGCCAGTCCAAAATAGCGATTTCCTCTGTTTCAAAATAATGTCGCACGAGGTTGCCGGTATGCGGAGGAGCATTATCTTGCATAAAAGTAAAATTCTCACCGTGGGCACCTGGCCAGAGTCTCACCATGGTTCCAGCACTTGGTCCACGTAATATCTAGCTGTTACATTCGCAGGAAACCTAATCAAATCTGTTTTGCCTCACAGCATAATGCTTCCCCAAAATATCACACTGTCCCTTGGTATTCCGGAATTTTCTGGAACTCTTAAGGCCTACTGCTGTATTAACCCCTTGAATGAAGTCTTTAACGTATCGTTACTGATGCCTGTTGCTTCCAGAAATTTCCTTTGGAGTATGGGGTGCGACGCACTAGGGTCTCTTCTTGCACCCCTTCTTCATTGGGAGCAATTATTCGACCCTCTGTACATCGGACAATAAAACGTTAGGCATTTTCAATTATGATTATAGGCTTTTTCAAATTTTGAAATTCACAGTTTCAAATTTCAGTGACGACTAAGTACAATATCCCGAACATGTGGTGATAATTCAACAGTTCTTATCATACAATCCAGCTTTTTGCTGGATCCATCAAAGATCCATGGTTAAAAGCAATCAATAATGTGAAATACCGAGTGATTCCATATAAATTTGGTTGTGTGTATAGTATGTATCAGTGTGAAATAGAGAAAATTTCACAATTAAACTGCCGTTTTTCATCTACATGAAAAGTGCAATTTTCTATAATTCTCATATATTTTATAATTTCATATATATATATATATATATATATATATATATATATATATATATATATATATATATATATATATATATATATATATATATATATATATATATATATATATATATATATATATATATATATATATATATATATATATATATATATATATATATATATATATATATATATATATATATATATATACGGAAAGCACCCTATAGAATTGAAAATGGTTATATTGATGAAATCGCATCAAATAGATGGTTAGTTTCTGGATGATTGTTTGCTGAAACAGAAGGCTTGGCAATTGCGATCCAGGATCAGGTTGTTTTCACGAGGAATTATAGAAAACACATCATCAAGCAAAATATAGATGATTCTTGCCATACATGATTTTGTTCTTCAGAAACAGTTTTTCATATATTATCATCTTGCTCAGTTCTTGCTTCAACAGATTATTTGGAAAGCCATAATGCCGTCGCTAATATTATTCATTTTAATCTAGGAATTAAACATGTCCTAATTCGCAAAAGAAAAACATTTTGCAAATATGAACCTGAGATTATTTGTGAAAATGAGAAATATAAACTTTATATTGATAAAACAATTTTATGCAACAGAGCTGTAAAACACAATAGGCCAGATATTATTCCTAATGATAAACAGAATCGAATAACATATATATTTGATATTGTCATACCCGACACACATAATATACAAAATAAATACAATGAAAAATTTCTAAATATATGAAGCTTGGCGACGAGATTAAAAAATGTGGAAAATTTTTATTCTACCGATTATTATTTCTACAACAGCTGTAATTCCTAGGAATCTTCACAAAAATATTGAGATTTTGGGTCTGAAGAAAATTTGTTTGAACAGTTACAAAAGAAAACGGTCATCAAATCTTGTAATATTCTTCGTAGGTTTCTTTCCGGAAAAATAATGAGGCAGAGTCATAGGTTTTCTCTTTAGTTTATACTGCTCAGAATCTTATTTCATATTTTATTGAATATATATAAATGTAATATAATTAGCTGACAATTTTGTCATATTTATATTCAGAGCAGTATTCTATTCGATCGTTCATCACTTCACACGAAGAAAACTATGAATGAGTAACATTCAGTGTTACTTGACGTAGGTCCGTACACTGGATTTTTCCAGGAGAAAGTCTCTGACACTATTATTCGCTGGTACATTGTCCGATGAGGCTATAGTTTGTATATATTCTGCTAGATTGATATATTCTCATAACATTTAACGTTATCCTAATAAATAATTTTTCCAGGATATGGGTTGATTATAACTATTGCCTGGCAATGGTATTAATTATCGGGTGGTGGATTTATATTTTTCATGAAATCAGTTTGATTGCATGAACAGATATATGGGCAACTCGTCGGGGTTAAACCCTTTATATATATATATATATATATATATATATATATATATATATATATATATATATATATATATATATATATATATATATACATATATATGTAATTACTCCCTATGTGACCCATATAATAAATTGTTGTTTGGAAACCGGATATTTATTTCCTGAATGCTGGAAATTGTCATTAGTGAGGCCTCTGCCCAAGGTGAAGTTAGGATGTGGTTGATGATATTGTTAGGTCCGTTGATTGTGGTATGATCATGGCGCTTGTCCTCTTAGATTTTGCGAAAGCTTTCGACAGAGTTGATCATCGATTACTATGTGCAGAATTGAAGTATTTTGGTTTCGATGTGACTGTGTTACAGTTTTTTGAGTCATATTTAGACAAGCGTTTCCAGGTGGTAGTTATCGACAATGACCGTTCTGACGCCATTCCTGTGACGTCTGGGGTGCTGCAGGGATCTGTGCTGAGGCCAGTACTTTTTCTTTACACTGCAGATATTTTTCAAGAAATTGATTCGTGTAAGGCTCGTCCTTTTGCGGATGATACTCAGCTTTTTCACAGCTTTGACGCTCTGCGTGCTCCAGCTGCTGCGGAAATTATCAATGCTGATTTGTCTGGAATTCTTGACTACGTCGAGGCAGTTGGTCTTAAATTAGATACTAGTAAGTGTGATCTCATTATGTTTTGTACGGAATCTACTAGAAAGCTTATAGACTTGGACTTTGTTGTTGAGATCTCGGGGGAGTTAATAGCTGGGAAGAACCTCGGTGTTATTTTTGACTGTGGCCTTCGTTTTCAAGCTTATATTTCCCAGGTGATCAGAAAATGTTATGCAGCCTTGAAGGCATTATACATGAATGCTGGAGTTCTTAATTTCAAACTCTGAAAAAATCAGTTGAGACATTAGTGCTACCTATTCTGAACTATGCTTTGGTTGCCGTATTTCCTTGCTTGGACAAGCTAACGCAAAATAACTGCAGCGTGTCCAGAATGCATTCTGCCGATTCGGCTGCCGTTTGTGGAAATATGATCAAGTTTCTGCCAAAATTCAAGAATTGAAATGGCTGAAGATTCATCGCGTATTTCAATTTCATCTTACTACATTAGTACAACGCATTCTACATTCGGGTGAACCTTCGTACGTTCGTAAGAAATTGATATATAGAAGTGATATGCCCACTACTAATCTGAGAAATTTCCTTACACTTTCTCTGCCTAGATTCAATTCGGCTTTTTTCAGGAGATCCTTCACATATAACTGTGAATATTTATAATCAGGTTTCAAATAGCTTCAAAAATCTTTCAACAATCTCTATACGTACTCTCCTGAAACAACACCTAATCCATTTGCAACAGATTAGGCTTGATTAGTTTGGTAAATGTATCTTTTTTTTTCTCTACAATTGATTTTGCTCGTTTTTGTTCTTGCTGCCCTGGGATGGTCTTTGTTTTCACTTTGTTTTTTCCTTTATCTTTTTTTTCGCGGTTAACTTGTATGCCTTTTGCATTTTTTTGTGAAACAATGGTATTTCATTTTTGTTCTCTTTATTCCAATTTATAATTATATTATATAATAAGGTTAAGTAGGAATAGCTCTGCTAGACTTCGGCTTAAGTATTATTCTGTTATCAAGATAAATTGCTCACAAATAAAGACCTTTTATCATACAGGGATATCCACCGGGACCGTAAGTTCAGAACTTTTTAAGTTCCAATTACAATATAAAGCTGAAATTTTATACGCGGACATAACAAGCGATTTCCAATTGGAGTTAAAGATTTTCGAAGTGATACCATTTCCGGTTATACCGGAAGTGTGTCATCACTCTGTTATTTCAAATAGCAATCTACCTTTTTTATTATACATCTAGAACCAACATTTGAGCAAGACATAAAATACCCAAGTAGTTGGCACTAATCTGTCAAATCTTTTGATAGATTTAATTATTTTTGTTATGAACTCGATTTTGAGGAACATTTAAGAAAATTGTAGCTCGTAGATCTTTTGCACTACAGACACAATTTTTGCTTTGGTGGATAGAAGACGGATCAAGAAATTTTTTAAACGGTCTACACATGTCAAATGTTCATTGCGTTCTTTTGTATGATTTTTTCAAACAGCAATAACTCAATTTTTCAAATTGCACGTGCCAATTTTTATATCGCCATCAGATGAAACGTCAAATTTCAGATGGTATAAATATGTACTATACCCATCTCTTATAGTTCCGAAATAATTTGGGAATATATTGAATTTTGATGATTTTGCAAGAACTAACAGAGAATGCTTTGAAATATTTGAATCAAGTAGCTGAACTGGCTACCTCACCTGAAAGGTGCCTAAAATTAATGTACATGTCACTTCGTTCATTCGAATTTGGTATTTTAAAATTGTCATTATTTCAGATTGAAAATATCCAAAAATACAACACATTTGGAATAAAACCACTGGTTACTCAAACGAAAATATGTTTAATCTTCTTTTAATTCCTTTTAGAATGTCAAAAGTAGTAGATAGAAATTACAGGCAATTCAATAACCAATTAACAAATTTACCGTCTATGATTAAAAAAATTTCGAGGCATTAGAAGCAATTTTCTACAATTCGGATGAATAAAAATTGCAGGTATTAAGCGAAAACCAATCATCGAAGATGATTACATTAATACGAATAAATTATGACATTATTGGAGAAAACTAAATTACGTTCTGAATGAATGTTCAATATGGGCCCCATTTTGCTCGATACACTTGACAGCTCGTATGTAAACATGATGAGTTGCCCTCCTAGTTTCATCCATTTGATAATAGCAATCCTCAGAATTTTAAGGGTAATCCATCTAAAAATTTGCTAATGTTCCTCTCAAAATTTCCAGGTATCTTTGTCCATTAAGATTTTCCTCATAAATGCGATAAGCCAACAAATCATTTATTAAAATTGCAAAAACTTTCACGCTGAATTTAGTTTGGAAATCAATAACCTCAATGAAATGTGGATTTTCTGTGACCCAAAAATGTCGATTTATCCTGTTGGTTATTCCACTTTCATTGAACTTGGCTTCATCAGACCATATAATTTTTTGTAGAATTGTCTCATCTTCTTGAAGCCGAATTAATAAATTTTCACAGAAATTTATTCGCTTGGGAAGGTCAGTTGGTTTCAATATTTGTAGTCTGATTAAAGAATACGGGTGCATATTACGTTTCTTAAAGATCCTTTGAATGGAAGTATAACTCAATCCAATATCCATTGATGCTGACTCAATGGACGCATGTGGATGGGCACGAAAATACGCTAGCGTATTAATTTGATTGTCGTCGTCCTCGAGAATTGGCTTTCTTCTAGTTTCTATGTATTTTGTTCCTCCAAATTGCAGAAAATTGCTTCTAATCCTTCGAAATCTTGTTTTACCCATAGGCGCCAAATTTGGAAATTGGTTATTGAATTGCCTGCAAGTTCTATCCACCATTTTTTGACATTCGCCATGAATTAAAAAGAGATTAAACATATCCTCGTTTGAATAATCAGCCATTTTACTTTCAATCTGGTGTTTTTCAAATATTTTCACCTCAGATTACCAACAATTCGTGTTGAAATATCATATTCGAATGAACGAAGTGACAAGTACATTAATTTTAGGCACCCGTCAGGTGAGCGTAGCCAGTTCAGCTACTTGATTCAAATATTTCAAAGCATTCTCTGTTAGTTCTTGCAAAATCATCTAAATTCAATATATTCCCAAATTATTTTGGAACTATAAGAGATAGATATAGTACATGCTGATACAATTCCATCTGAAATTTGACGCTTCATCTGATGGCGATATAAAAATTGGCACGTTTCATTTGAAAAAAATTGAGTTATTGCTGTTTGAAAAAGACCAAATTGAAAAAATCATACAAAACAACCCATTAAACATTTGACATGTGTAGACTGCTCAAAAAATTCCTTGATCATTCTTCTATCCACCCAAGCAAAAATTGTGTCTGTACGAGGTACAATTTTTTTAAATGTTCCTCAAAAATCAAGTTTATAACGAAAATAATTAATATATTTTGTATATACAATATATATATATATATATATATATATATATATATATATATATATATATATATATATATATATATATATATATAATGTGTATATACAAAATATATTATACTGGTATATATATATATATATATATATATATATATATATATATATATATATATATATATATATATATATATATATATATATATATGTATATACAATCAAAATATATTATACTGGTATTGATGAGCAGAATTGAAAACTTTGAAAATGTCAGTTCAATTGTGAAATTTTCTCGTATCCCTAGATATTGAGCGCGTGTTTATCGTGGTTCAATTGAATCCAGAGTATTGCACACACGGACTTTACTGCAATAAGTTTTTCAAACATTTTGAACATAGATTAACATGGCGATGCAATTATTCCGGAAAAACTTTTTCAGTAATTGAATTATGTCCGTATATACTTCCGAAACTTCAAGTGTCCTTTGCGTAGGCTATTCTCACTTAAAATTGCAAGAAAATACTCGCTTAGGGTCCATTACGATTCCGACTACGAAATCGATTAGCCGCGTGTTTGAAATTAGCCCCGGCTGTGACAATTTGGATCTGGGTCTGATTTCTCATTACCACCACGTTCTCAGAATGAAGCAATTATTGTTCCGTTCCCCTGATGGCCTTTTCAGACGTATTAATTTTAATTAAAACATCTTTTACACTATTTTCCAATTAGTCGAAGACCGAACTTTCTGGGCGAACTTCCCAAGAAAGTATAAAGTTTTCCTCGGGGATGCCAAGAATCTTTCGAACTGTCTCTATTCTTTGATATCATCGCGAACAGAGACACTATTCGGATTGAGAGTTACAATCACAAAGGATGATGATACTAATCTATTAGCAATAGTCTGAAACTTTCAATTATGCAGCGTTCCATTTGTGTAATAGAAAAGTTCGATTTCAAAGATTGATGAAGTCTTAGAGATACCGACAGATCAGAGTAAGGGTTCCGCAGAAATTTAAATGCTAGATTACCTTTTGCATTTTCCTGAAAATGTACCTTCGAAATTATGCCGGGTGGGCCACTAAAACGAAAAAGACTCAATAACCGCGAAACTATTCGTTTTGAACAGAAAACAGAAACAGGTCAATTTTTGTCTGAAGGGGGACATCTTTTAGCACACAGTGATTTTATTTCAAATCAACCCCCTAAGCAGGGGTGCACAAAACGCAATTTTTCGAATAGGGTAGATTGGTCGAGAGATACCTCATTGGAAAGCTTCTTTGATTGCCAAAACAAATTAGTAATAATTTTTGAGTTTTGACATATTCGAAAGAAGATACAGACTGGTTCGTCAAAAGACGAGTTATTTTCAGTGATTGCAAAATCTGTCAATTGCGAATGAACATTCACCGAAATATTGTTGCATTTTGAAAAAAATATCCTTAAGCAGTGTTGCTTCCACTACACCCCCTCAGATGAGGGTGTCAACCCCTCAAATCTTCGAATTGATCAGTTAGTTTGAGTAATAACTCATTAGAAAAGTTTTAGAATTTCTAGAATATTGTAGACAAGATTTTTGCTCTATCTGCATTGTGCTGAAGATACAGGCTGAATTAACAGAGAGCGATACAGTGTTTGCGAGGTCTGCTGATTTTGGATGGAAATTCAGAACAGGTTTGTTTGGTTTTCAAATAATAGAGTTTATTCATAGAATCAGCTATGTTGGTGACTAGGGAAAAATTGAAAATTTGAAAAAAAATTGAATTTATTATACCTGATACATTTTATAGATGAACTTCATATCAATCGAACAAATGTTCAAAGTGTTCGCCGCCAACCTCCAAATACAAATACAGATTTTTCTCGAAATGTTCCCGGACATAACGTAGCATTTCAGGGGTCCTAAGATTACGCTCGACTACAATCCGTTGTCGTAAATCCACCAAATCTGCTGGATCAGTTTTATAAATTTGACTCTTCATGTAGCCCCATAAAAAAATCCAATGGCGACAAGTCGGAAGAACGTGGCGGCCATTCTATGAGGCCTCTTCTTCCGATACATGGATCAGAAAATTCTCGATCTAGATATTGTCGAATAGGAAGTGCAAAATGCGGGGAGCACCATCCTGTTGAAACATCCTATTCTAAATAGCTAAAATTATTTTCCAAAATTTCAGCTATGGCCGGATTGATTAGTTTTTCAAGTAGTTGGAGATACATTTCTCCCGTCAGATTGCCTGGTAAGAAAAATGGCTCAATCAGACGATTCCATAGATGACAACCCAAACATTCAATTTTTCAGAATATTGGGTATGTACTCCACGAAAGATTCAGGGATAAGAGTCCGATCAGAACCGGCAGTTATAACGATTTACAGTGCTATTCGAAAAAAAGTATATTCATCCAAGAATCAAATATTGTAGAGAAAGTGGGGATTGTTTGCGATTCGCTCACTTATTATTTCACATAATTGCACTCTGCGGTCGAAGGCATTCATTCAATTCCTGGACCATAAACACCTCAAAAAAGTCTAGGAAACAATTACCAATATCTTTAAAATATGAATTTGATGATTCAAATTTATAGAAACCTTTCGGTTTTTGTTAGGATGTATTGCATATAATGTATTCTCAAGAAAACAAAATAATATTTGACTTCTCCAAAGCACCTATTATAAAAAAAAATTTGAAATTTGAAAATGACGAAATTTGGTAAAACACGAAAAAAATCCTGAACTAATATTTTCGAAACGATATAGAAGCACTTATATTTTTCAGTACCCAGAAGGTCCACCTCTGTTATTAATGACAGTTTGGCATCGTCGCGGCATGCTCAATATTAAATTGTCTATTAAATTTTAGTCTAAGTCATTCCAAGCACCCCGAACTGCTAATCCAAGCTCCTGTTCATGATGAAAGACGTTTTGACGCAGGAGATTTCTTTTTAGGGTGTCCCACACATGCTCGATGGGATTCAGATCTGGGGAGCAGGATGGCCACGGTAGAAGATCGATATCATTCTCTTCAAGAACGTTCAAGACAACTCTTGCACGATGAGGAGGGGCATTATCTTGTTAGAAGTGTGGATTTTGACCCATTCTTTAGAGATACGGTACCACTACAGGTAAAACTATCTCATTTGCGTAAGAATTTTTCGTGAGGTTGTTCTGTATGAAAACGAGGTGAGTTCTTCCACCAAGGCGTATACCTCCCCAAAACATCACTGATCCGCCTCCCTGTCTAACAACTTCTCGAGCATGCTGGAGACGGTTTTGCTTTCCAGGTTCCCCCCATATTCGAATTTTTCCCGAATCAGGATAATAACTAAATCTAGATTCATCACTGAAAAGAACTGTAACCCACCTCTCTTGATCTCAGTTTACATGTTCTTGGCACCAAGCTAAACGAGCAGCGCGATTTCCATGGGTCAGTTGTGGAACTCTTAAAGGTCGTCTGGAGTGGAGCTGACCTTCGTGCAGTCGATTTCTCACAGTTTGGTCGGAAATTTGAACATCATGAACTCGTGATAGCTCTTGAGCTAATTGAATTGCTGTGGTACTACGATCTCTTCTGCCTTGTAAAACCAAAAATCGGTATTGGGCGACTGTAATTATCCTGAAACGACCTGTATGGCGTTCTTCTACACTATTTGTTTCATTGAAACGCGACCATAAACGGTTTATGACACTATGGCTACTTCCCAGAACCCTGGATACATCCCGTTGTGAGCTCCCAGCTTGAAGCATGCCAACAGCTCGTAACATCTCTTCTCTAGTGAAATCTATTGCGGCACTCTACACAATTTGGTGAGAAATTGATGCAGGAGTTCATTCCTTAAAAAAAAGTCATCCATATTGATCGTTCCGGATACGATATATCGATATTCAGAAGTGTTCCCTAGACTTTTTCGAGGTGTTTATATGAGCTTGGTGAAATCTGGCATTATCTTAAATTAACCAAAAGTTTATGCAAGAAATTCATTCACCTATGTTTGCCGCATTCTTCTAAAATTTCTGTAATGTATCTCTGAACATTCAGAGTTCCATTATTTATGATGACCAGATCAGTGCGGGCGTTCAAAGAAATTCCTCTTACACCATTATTCAACCTCCACCAAAAGCATAAGTAGGTCAGAAGTTGCACTGAGCGTATCTCTCATTTCGTCGTCTGTATATTGGAGAACGTCGATCACAATGGAAGAGGGAAAATTTTGACCAGTCAGGTTCTAATCTATTGACATGTTCCCTGGAAAATTCAATCGGGCTTTCGATATGCCGCGGTAAGAGCTGGGCTTCGAGCTGCGACAGGAGGCCTCAAGTAAAATGCCCTCAGATGATGTCGTATCGTTCCAGAGCTAATTTGCACTACACTGTTTCGTCGAAGCTGCATTTGAAGGTACCTTGCAGAAGCGAACCGTTATCTCAACGAGGAAATTCTTAAGTATCGCCGTTGTTACTCAAGGTCGTCTATTCATGACTACTAGTCACTCTCTTTACCTGCGGATTATCCTGGAACAAGTTGAATGGATAACCCCAACCCTTAGGCCTCTTTTCGTATAAATCCAACCAAGATCATCTTTCAAAACTGCTTCCGCACATTTTGTAGAGGTCAAATTTCGTGTTTCGTGGTGTGCCATTACCGAAAATTAGGATTTTCAAGAAGAACAAACGTTACCTGGAAAAATTGATCCACAACTCAAATAAACAATTTGTGGTGGTTTCTTGCAGAATCACAATTTATTTGTTTCATTATATTCCTCATGAGAGAAAGATGTGTTTCAAGAAGAAACATCGAATTTTGTTGGAATATGTCCGGACATATACGAAAGAACGTATGTTTATAATTAGTTTCTTACCGAAAAATAAATTTGAAGTACTTAAATTGTGAGAAATAAAAACAAGTACTGTGTTTTAAGGAATTTTACTTAATAATCGCGATTCGTAACGCGTTCCAC
The DNA here is from genome assembly GCA_013387265.2 of Cryptolaemus montrouzieri. NCBI lineage: Eukaryota > Metazoa > Arthropoda > Insecta > Coleoptera > Coccinellidae > Cryptolaemus > Cryptolaemus montrouzieri. The sequence continues at coordinate 39,681,322 of JABFTP020000103.1, forward strand.
TACACCGTAGCTTCTTCAGACGAATTAATGTACAGAAAATAAGAAGGGAATATAAATATAAATGTTCTCGAGTAATTAAAAGCTCTTAAGGTTGCTTCTTCTTAAGTGGTTATTTATGACAGGTATATCCAATAAAATTAAGGAATAGATTGCTCCCGAAGAGATTCAATAGGGGTGAAGGGCTTAAATCGACTTGTTCATTGATGAGTCTACCTGAGTGTTTGTATTTATTGATTTCTGAAGTTTCCCAAAAATCTACCTTTCAATATTCATTTTCTGTATGCAAAATTTCAAACTGTGGGTCGAAAGAGTGATTATTTTCTAAGAGATGATTCGCGTAATTTGAATCTGATTTTTATTTGAAAAACTGCTTTTATGTTCCGATATTCTAATATTAAAATTTCTATGTGTTCTACCAATGTAGAAATTATCACAGTCATTGCAATTCAATCTATAAACACCTGATTTATTGTTTTTACCTGATTTGGTTTTATTATTTTTATATATTTGCCTAAATTATTATCAGTTTGGAAAGCTATGTTGAAATTATTGCTACTCAAGAATGATTTCAGTTTCTCACTTGTAATGCCAACGTAGGTCAAGGTGTTGAATTTTTGTTTCAATTTATCGACAGGGTAAACTTCATTCAATGCGATTCTACTTTGTTTTTATTTAAAATATTATTTATAAGTTTGGGATTGTAACCATTATTTTTGGCTATTTGTTTAATCAAATTTATCTCTATGTTGAAATTTTCTGGTGATAACGGGATGTTAATCAATCTATGAATAAAACTATTGAATGCTGACATTTTATGTTGATACGGATAACACGACGAGTTATGTATTATGTGACGGTTTATGTTAAATTGCGAAAACATGTTTTCCATTTTCATTCGAAATTGTTACGTCTAAGAAATTCATTGAATTAATGCTTTCTATTTCGGTTGTGAATCCAATTTTTGGATGTAATGAATTTATATGATTTTCGAAAATTTTAACTGTCTATCTGTTCCTGTGAAGCAAATAACGATATTGTCTACATAGCGATACCAGTATAAAGAATATTTACTGAGTGGATGATTATGAATTAATTTCTCTAAATTATTTATGAATATTTCTGCTAACAAAGGACTTAACGGATTGCCCATAATCAAGTCGTCTTCAATAGAATAATATTTGTTATTGAAATGGAAACAATTTTGATCTAAACAAATTTGTGATAATGAAAGAATATCTGATTTAATCATAGTATTGACATGATTCTTTTCTAATAATTCTTCAACTAAGTAATAGGTATCTTTCGAAGGAATGTTGGGAAATAGATTATTAACATCGAAAGAAATGAGTTTGGAATTAGGTGAGAATACCACCTAATTCCAAATTCATTTCTTTCGATGTATATAAAAATAATAAAACCAAATCAGGTAAAAACAATAAATCAGGTGTTTATAGATTGAATTGCAATGACTGTGATAATTTCTACATTGGTAGATTACATAGAAATTTTAATATTAGAATATTGGAACATAAAAAGCAGTTTTTCAAATAAAAAAATCAGATTCAAATTACGCGAATCATCTCTTAGACAATAATCACTCTTTCGACCCACAGTTTGAAATATTGCATACAGATAATGAATTTTGGAAGGTAGATCTTTGGGAAACTTTAGAAATCAATAAATACAAACACTCAGGTAGACTCATCAATGAACAAGTCGATTTAAGCCCTTCACCTCTATTGAATCTTTTCGAGGAGCAATCTATTCCTTAATTTTATTGGATATACCTGTCATAAATAACCACTTCAGAAGAAGCAACCTAATAAGCTTTTAATTACTCAAGAACATTTATATTTATATTCTCATTCTTATTTTCTGTACATTCAATCGTCTGAAGAAGCTGCGGTGTTGTGAAACGCGTTACGAGTCGCAATTATTAAGTAAAATTCCTTAAAACATAGTACTTGTTTTTTAATATTGATAATGGAATTTTACCAAGTAAAAGCCTCCCAAACTTAAACTTAAATTGTGCGTTAACTTCGTGGCGCAGTTTATTTGTTTTCGATAAAACAGACTTCCCATGAATTTTTGCAAGATTGTCAATAATTCGACATAAGAAATGCTGTCTAAAACACGAAATTATAAACAGAATTCATGCTCAGTAGAATTGGTAAAATATGTAAATTTGTCTAACGAAAACCCGAAGAAATCAATAATCTGATTCCATTCTCATTACATGGGGGTTTGTAGGATCTGCCATTTAAAAATCCGAATCGGTCGAGAATTACAGAGTTTCAGTACTTTTTTGTACGTTCTCTAGTTATGAAAATAGATATGTATAGTCAAATACGTTCATGAGATAATCATACTGAACAGTAGAACAAAAAATTTGAATTATGAATAGTATAAGCAAATATATACCTCAAGTGGTCGCTTCGCATAAACTTTTTGTTGCAAACTGGACAGGCGAAATTTTTCTCTCCTGTGTGCGTTCGTGTGTGTCTCGCCAATTCGTCTGATCTCGCAAATCTCTTGCCACATCCGTCCCAAATACAAGGAAATGGTCTTTCTCCTGAAATAAAAAAAGAAAATTGAGAATCAAAGTTGGGAATACACGTATGTAAGAATAGTATATCCTAAAAATGAGAATAAAAAGATCAACAAGTTATTTTATGAAACACACTTCCCTATTTAAATAATTATTTATTTAGGCGTCACAACCACCCATAAAGACCTATACCTGATGTGAAAGCCATAAAATTACTGAAATCATTTCTGTTCAAAGATAATACAAAATGAATCTTATTCTGAAGATACAATAGACCGTTTCATAATACATTAGATGCGCTGCGAAAAATGTAATAGTTTGGAAGTATAAACACAAACATTTACAATACACATGTCTTTGGAAACTGATACGGGGAGAAAATGTATATAACTTCAAGAAATTTGAAAAGTACATTGCAAGATTTCACACCTGTTGATCGATTCAGCTTTCAAACAATGAAACGTGCAAACGTTGTTGCTACAGTGCAAAGGTACCATAATCATTAGTTTTTAATTGAAAGCTGGAATGAATGGTTTGATGAGAAAATAGCTGTCTCAATTTTAATAAATAGAATTTCATTTTTAAGTTAAAAGCTTAAATTTTTTATAAGAAGAGAAGACCCTATAGAGTTTTATTTATAATTTTAAATAATTTTGAAGAATTTAATAAGAAATTTATTTTATAAATTTAGTTGGGGTGACTGAAAAATTAAATAAACTTTTCTTTGTATAGAACATTTAAATATGATTATTTGATCCAAGCAATTTGATTATAAGATTAAATTACCTTAGGGATAACAGCGTAATTTTTTTGAGAGTTCATATCGAAAAAAGATTGCGACCTCGATGTTGGATTGAAATCAATTTTTGGTGTAGAAGGTAAAATATTAGGTCTGTTTGACCTTTAAAATTTTGCATGATCTGAGTTTGAACCGGTGTAAGCCAGGTTGGTTTCTTTAAATAATATACTATATTTTAGTACGAAAGGACCAAATATAGAATTTAAAATTTTATTTCGAATAAAATTATTATTTTGGCAGATTAGTGCTATTGATTTAGAATCTTTATATGTAAGTTTTACAGATAATAATTTTAGATCTTATTTTAATAGTTTTAATTTTTACTATTTAAATTTTAGGTGTGTTAGTAGGAGTAGCTTTTTAACTTTATTAGAACGAAAATTATTAGGTTATATTCAAATTCGTAAGGGTCCTAATAAAGTACGATATATTGGATTATTACAACCTTTAAGAGAAGCTATTAAACTTTTTCTAAAGAACAAATTAGTCCTTTAATGTCAAATTATTTAATTTATTATTTTCCTCCTATTATAAATCTATTTTTAGCTTTATTTTTATGATTGAGAATACTTTTTTCTTTTATTTTTTAAGTTTTCTATTTTATTTTTTTAAGAAAAGAGTTTATAGAATTATACTTTCTGGATGATCTTCAAATTCAAATTATTCAATATTAGGAAGTCTTCGTGCTGTTGCTCAAACTATTTCTTATGAGGTAAGAATATTTTTAATGTTATTATCTTATTTAATTTTAATTTGTTCCTTAAATTTATATGAATTTTAAAATTTCAAAAATTTATTTGATTAATTTTCTTAACTTTGCCTTTGAGTATAATGTGATTAATTTCTAGATTAGCTGAAACTAATCGTACACCTTTTGATTTTGCAGAAGGAAATCTGAATTAGTTTCAGGATTTAATGTAGAGTATAGAAGTGGGGATTTGCTTTAATTTTAATTAGCTGAGTATGCTAGAATTTTATTTATAAGAATATTAAGAATTTTGATGTTTTAAGGGGAAACTTTTATTTTTTATTTTTTAAAATTAGTAATGTTATCTTTTTTGAATTTGAGTTCGAGGTTCTTTACCTCGTTACCGTTATGACAAATTAATAAATTTATCTTGAAAGAGGTTTTTGCTAGTTTATTTAAATTTTTAATTATCTATTCAGGGTTAAAATTGATAGTTTCAACCCTAAGTTTCTATGGATTAAATTTAGTACAAATCAATAGAAGATTTTCTTCTTTATTATATTTTCAAAATGTAAACTTATTCAAGTTCATTGATTAATTATTGAAAATTAATCAATCTCATAGTATAAAATTTAAAGAATTAATAATATAAAATAGAAAATAAAGGTAAGTGAAAATTTGACTAGTTAAAATAAAAGGATCTTCTACAGGCTTAGCTCCTAACCATGTTAGTATTAATACAATAAAATAAATCTTCAAAAAGCCTTTTATTAACAGGATAAAATTGATTTCTTTTAATTTTTTCATTAATAAAAGGTAAAAAAATAGGATAGCAATAGACATTACTAAAGCAATAACTCCTCCTAATCTATTAGGAATAGAACGTAAAATGGCATAAGCAAATAAAAATATCATTCTGGTTGAATATGAACTGGTGTTACTAAAGGATTAGCTGGGATAAAATTATCAGGATCTTCTAAATTATAAGGAAAAATTAAAATAACAAAAATTAAAATTATAACTAAAAACCTAAAATATCTTTTAATGAAAAAAAAGGTTCAAATGAAATTTTATCTAAATTTCTATTTGTTCCTAAAGGATAACTTGATCCTGTCTCGTGAAGAAATAATAAATGAATTAATACTAATGCTAAAATAATAAAAGGTAAAATAAAATGAAATGAGAAATATCGAGTTAAAGTTGCATTATCTACAGCAAAACCCCTCATAATCATTGAACAATATTGTTCTCAATATAAGGAATAGCAGAAAGTAAATTTGTAATTACAGTTGCTCCACAAAAGGATATTTGACCTCAAGGTAGTACATAACCTAAAAAAGCAATTGCTATTACAAGAAAAAGAATTAACACACCTACTGTTCATGTATGAATTAAATTATATGATCCATAATATATTCCTCGGCCAATGTGAATATAAATACAAATAAAAAAGAAGCTCCGTTTGCATGTAATGTTTGAATTATTCAACCATAATTAATATCTCGACAAATATGTCGTTGTTGCTATTGTGCAATGTTGCATGCAGTCTTAACAACTTCCACTTCAAATGAGATACAATACTGAAAAGAAGACACAAAATTTCTCAAAAAGAACTAGCGAAGCTTTACTCCGAAAATCAATTTATAATATAGGATCAAACTAGAGACTAGAATCACAAGATATTCATTTATGTCTGTCGAAACAGTTTCATTTTTCAGGATGTTCAATTTCAAACGTATATTTTGCCGAAATCTGTCAAATAGTTTGGTTTACCGATTTTTTTCGACGTATTTTTGGGGAGTTAAGGGGAAACACCCTAATAGGGGACGCCTCAACTCCTATAAATTGAATAAGGCAAAGAGATGATTGATACCTCATTTGAATTCGAATCAAATAATTTTGATGAATCATTTTTCATTTCAAAAGCCAACTATTTGGCTATTCTTAAGGTAATTGAAAATTGGTAATATGAATTAATTTTTGTTTTGGAGGGAAACCTTTCGAGGAGAGTTAGCACCTGCATGCATTAAACACTAGATTTGCTGTGCTTGAAGTTTTAGACGTAAAGGAAAGTAGGTTTTAGTGTAATGTCTCCTGCAACCCTTTTTCACAAAGTACAGAAATCTTATTTACTGTGTTAATTGAATTGCAATTTTCACTCATTTAATATGAAAAATTCTCCTTCAATATGTATGAATGAGGAAATAAATGGAAACATTTTCTTTGATTTAATTTTTCGTTCTTAGAATCAAGGTGTTTATCTGATTATACATTTGTTCGGGGTCATTTGACGCATTGTTAATCCAACATTGAGTTACTACTTGGCTGATATGGCTAAAGTTATAAAATAATTATGTTGTACTTTTTGCAAGAACGTGTTGAGCTGGCAAGCCTTTATTACCAAAATCAAAATTATACCCAAGTGGCTGCAAGGAATTTCAACCAAAACTATTTTTAATGTAATGTTCGCCAAGTACTTAATGGAATGGATATTGAGACGGGTTTAGTAATAGATAAAATAGCGCGCCCATTGGAATACTGAATGATAAAGCAGCAGCTGAGGAGATATTGGGACATGTTCACATTAAACCAAACACCCAATCCGTGCGATAAATTTCGGCAGCCTCAGCTGTCAGCCAATCTAACGCCGTAGAATTTGACATCAATAGAGTTTTATCTCTATAAAATAAAATTAATTCATGCTCATTTGGATCGAAGGTAAGAGTTTTGCTGAATAATGTCCAAACGTATTAACAATAACCTGATTTCCTTGTACGACGTTAGCTTTTTTGGCGAAAGCTCTTTTGCACTTCATCGAGAGGTTAAATGGCATAACTGTAGATTTTGAGATGATGAACAAGTTCATGTATTTCGAAAAAAGCATACTCAATACTCGAAAAAGATAAATGTTTGGAAAGGAATTTTTGTAGACCACGTAATTCGACCTTTGTTAATTCCTGGTAATTAAAGCGGCGAATTCATCATGTTATGCTGAAAAATATCATTTAGTTCATTGATAGCAGAAAAACTAGAATACGATAGAGATTTTGGAAATTTCCAAAAATTGTTAGAATTCATCCTTTTTGAGACATTCAAGTTGAAAAAGAAATACATTAAGGTTTATTTCAAGAAAGAAACAAATAAAAGGAAATAAGACACTCTTTCCGCATGTAGTAAAAAATTGAAAGTTGTTTTCTCACAGAGAATTGTTTTTTCTCGACCTCAGTAGCTGTATTACCTCCTCTTGCCCTGATACAATCCTGAATCCGTCTGGGCATGCTTTGGATTAGGTTTTCGACCTCCTCTGAGGTGATATTCTGCCACTCTTTTGTGGCGGCTTGGATGAGCTGTTGTGGGGTTCTTGGATTATCCTAGCGCGATCTAATTTCTCCTTTGAGATTATCCCATAAAGGTTCAATAGGATTTAGGTCTTGAGGGCAAGCTGGCCAGTCCAAAATAGCGATCCCCTCTGTTTCAAGATGATGTCGCGAGAGTTTGCTGGTATTCGGAGAAGCATTAACTTGCACAAAAGTGAAATTCTCACCGTGGGCACCTTGCCAGAGTCTCACTATGGACTCCAGCTCTTGGTCCACGTAATTTCTAGCCGTTACACTCGCAGAAAACGAAATAACATCTGTTTTGTCTTCCTCCATAATGCCACCCCAAAACATCACACTGCCGCCTTGGTATTTCGGAATTTATCTTGCTGCTCGGAGTCTTGCTTGTCTACCACCACCCTTTTAAACCAAAATCCGGCTGTCATCTGATCGAACACTAATTCTGGTCTCATCCGAAAAAAGAACATTCTACCAATTCTCAATATTCCGATTTTGGTTCTCGATAAACCAATTAATTCTATTAATTTTTTGTTGTCTGGTTAGCTCTGAAACTCTCAAGGGCCTTCTACGGTATAAACCGATTGAACTTAGTCTTTGACGTATAGTTTCGACTGATACACTGATGCCTGTTGCTTCCAGAAATTGCCTTTGGAGTACGGGGTACGACGCACTAGGGTCTCTTGCAATTTGGCACAAAAAACGGTCTTGTTCTTCAGAAGTGATCTTCCTACGACTTCTTCTAGACCTATTTTACAGAGTATTTGAAGCTCGACGTATCAGGCGCAGGTTTTGAAAACACCCCCTGTGATACCCACATTGTGGCCGCTAAATCCCTCTGTGTCACCACTTCTTCAACGAGAGCAATTATTCGACCCCTCTGCAGATCGGAGAATCCAACGTTAGGCTCTAACAGCTGTTATGAAATGAAGAGATTGTCTGCACATGACCTCCCGGGCGTGAAACCACCCTGATCTTCTCCAATATTATGACCTATGTCAGCTCTCAGTTTGACTTGAATTTACTTCGCCAAACAGTCTGCTTATTGAGCTGCTGACGCTCTATAACAATTGGAATATTTCCAGTCTTGTTGTATATTGACACTCTGTATGAGGTTTTTCATTCTTTAGGAAATCCGTTGATCCTGCAGCACTGAGAGACTGGTTATTCTTTCGAGAAGAATTGAACCTCCATAGTTAATAAGCTCTGCCGGAGTGTCTCCAGGGCCAATGATCTTCCATTCTTCATGGATTTCAAGCACTTTTCAACTAAAATATACAATCCCTCATCCCTTTCATCATTATCCTTAATCTGTTCCGCAAATTCCACTCTGTCTTCCACCAACAATGATTCATATTGTGCACGCCAACTATCGACTGTTATTCCTTTATTTATTCTATCATTATTTTCAGTTTTCAGTTGTTTAACTACTCTCCACGCCTCCGTACTGCGAGCGCCTCCTATAGCCTTATCTATCTCAGCACATTTCATCTGCCAAGTCCTGTTTTTTCTTCTTTTATAGTTCTTATTGCTTCCGAATTCTTTGTTTATGAATTTCCCTATTCTGGCGAGTCCCATTAGTCAGTCAATTTCCATAAGCATCGCTTTTTGCTTGTATCAGAACTTTTATTATATCATTCAGCCAAATGGGTTCTTTTCCTATCTTTTTTGATGGTTCTCCTCCTATCACTTCCTCAGCTGCTGTATGAGTAGCTTTCATGATGTTTTCATACTCTTTCTCAACGTCTTGATCTTCATTCAGGTCTGCCAATTCCAGAGTCAATCTCTTCTGATACATATCCCTGACAACATCACTCTGTGAGCGCCTTACTCTGTATCTTTTGGTCTCGATCTTATTCTTCTCGTTAACAGTTTGAGTTTGTTAAGGGAGATGTTTTTGGAAAGGACATATCAAATCACCAACCACTAAGTAGTGGTCTGAGCTACAATTCGCTCCTCTTTGATTTTTTTAGAAAGGACATACCAACTCACCGACCTCTAATTAGTGGTCTGAGCTACAAGTCGCTACTCTTTTGACTCTAAAATCACTCTCTTTGAATCTTGATCTTCATCGAACGATAATGAAATCCAAAATTGATTTCTGGATGAGAGTTGGTCTCTCTTGTATCATTTTATGAGAGAACATATTATTAGTGATTTTTTGGTTGAAAGGTTCACAAACTTCAATCAATCGTTCACCTGCATTATTTTTTATGTCCTATCCAAAGCGTCCTATAACAGAACTATCATTGTTTTTACCCTCTTACTTCTTGCGTTAAGGTCGCCAGCAAGAAATACTTCTTGATTAGGTTTGAAACTCACCAATGTCTCTGTCAGTTTTGATAGAATTCATCTTGGGTCTGTTGGTCAGTATTGTCGGTTGAAGCATTAACTCCAATTATTACACAACTAAATCCGTACAGATCCATGTTAACTTGAATAATCACATTATAATGATTGTCCTACTTTTTATATAGCTCAAACTGGTTGTTCCATCCATATTAGAGTAAACGAATATTAAAAATGCACAATTCATAATCAATTATCAATTGCATTCTCCCAATATTTTATAGACGAAAATCATTATTTAGATTTCCCAAAACCCAAGATTTACATTCAGGTAACAGCAAGAGATCAGATTTATTAGAATTCGTTTAAATATTATTAGATCACAAACACTATTCACCAGTAAGGTAAAAATTAAATTGTAATATTTTAATTTCATGTTAGTTTTTGAAAATGGGATACAACAAGAAACATATGTCAAACATGTATTTCATTCATTATATTTTGTGGAACTTAGACCTACTGTTTTTCTTTAATTGTTCAATTATTTAAAAACATAATAAATGTGTTCGTTTCTGCTTGGTTGTAAATTGAGAAAGCTGAAATAGGATTCCAGGATTGGACAATCCCTGCTGAGCTCATTACTACGTTGATAAAGTATGAACTTTTCAGAAATCTTGTTAATAAACAATCAGATCTGAACTTCTCTCCCTTGTTGGATATATCTAAACAGAGAATGAGAAACCAAAAATAAACCAGAACGGATTTTCCAGTTATTAGCTCTGGTTCATTATTTCAACCTTTTCCTGTCCCTTCTTAAATAATTCATCTTGTTTGTGAATGAAGTGTGACATCTGATGAAGCTTTTAACTGTACAAAATTGACAGATTTCGACGTTTAACTACTGGAGCTGTGTGAAACATTGTGTATAGGGGAAATAACCCACCTTTCCATTGTTCAGATTCGGGCAAGCTTCTTTATTTTTCGAGTTATATGGAAATTTTGCAAATAGTCGGCATCAGTCAAATGCTAATATCTCAATTGTTTTCGCAGTTATGCGAAACTCTATTTTACATAGATTCGAAATATGTGCGGAATTTTTTTGTCGGAAGGTTTTTTCAGATACCTTTTCGAAAATACATCACATGTGTACTCTATTTTTTCATCCAGGACGTTTTAATAATTGTATACCTTACTTTTCCCTTTTTCATCTAGTTATTCTATGTTCATTCACAGAATTGATATTATAATTGAAATAGTTCGAAAATTAATTCTTGGAATGACAATTCAAATAAATTATTTGATGTTTTTCACGAACAACTTTTGTAAAAATATAGCATATCGTTTGTAATAACCATGCCGTACGAAAATTTTGAGAAGAAATATGTAATCGTTATTCTAAAATAGAAAACTAATGAGATATTCTATTATTAAAAATGAAATTGAGTAGAAATAATCAGTGATTCACATCGCCTGAGGATACTCCGATATGCATTGGAAAATTGGTAGCGCAAGACAATGTCTGAAATTTTGCTTCAACTCTTCAATATCTCGATTTTTCTAGCTCTTCCATATAGCAGATGTCTGATTTATACCGAAAGCAGAAAAGCCAGCCGCGACTAATCCGGGGATATCGGCCGTCACGTTGAATATAATATGGCGATGTCGGTTCACATCCGACCACGAATGTTTATAGCGACAAAGAATATTTCATCATTACTGATGTAAACATAATCAGACCGAAACATTTCTTGCAAAAACTTGGCATTTTCTTCAGATTTCTGCAGAAACCAGATGTAAAAATTAAGTCGACGTTGAAAATTTCCTGGCTGCAAGAACTGGGATATTCTTATTCAATAAGCTTTATATCTATTTACGAGAATACTGAGCGCTGGACTCTTAGATACTGCGGTTCCAATTTCAATTTGCTTTCTCAAAATCGATGGCTTGACAGTTAAACTTTGTTTGCATCTTCTCCAATAATGACTTCATATACATTTTTCATTAAGACGTAGAATGTACCATTGTTCATGAGGTTGTCGCTTCTCATGAAAACAGTCCAAGTAGGCAGCTTCTGCAGCATCCGTATCATAATTATTTTGATTATAACATTCAATCGTCTTGGGAGATCACAGCAGTGCCATGACACACATCGCCTTCTCTGTATAGTTGAGAGTGAAAAATATTTAAATTGAACTTTTCTGAATTTTCATACATCATGGACGCTTCGTTATTACAAATGATACTCAATTAAATCAATAATTGCTACTTGATGGAAAAACTTCGAATAATTTATCCCAAACGTCTGAGCTAGAATGAATTTTCGAACTGTCATAATAAGAGCAAAGAACATATTCAAACTATTCCGTGTGAATTCTGTGAATGCACGTAGAGTTGCTAGAAAAAATTAGAAAGTTTTTGGGTGTTTGTGAAAACGAAGAAGATTGAGATAACTTTCTATCAATAGTCAACAACTTACTCCAATCGAATACCCAGGAGAGATTATTTTACGAGAATACTAATAAACCCTGGATCAATCATTATATTATCGAGTTGTATCATGAAAAATGGTCCATGTGGCAGAGATATTTGCGTAGCAAATCTAAATCTGACTTCGATAATCATCGAAACTTCTCCAACTCTCTCTCAGCATCAATCACGCAGGTCAATATTGACTGTGAGAACGACTCGTCAAAGAACAATAAAAAGTTTTTCAAATACTTACGATCAAGCATGAACGGTAAAGCCGCTATTCGTTTAGTCAGGAATCTTCCAGGAAATATATCTCAGAACGCGACGCAATGAGCTGACACACTTGAGGAGGTTTTCTCCTCCTCTTACACTATTGACCGAATGACCAGATTCTAGCTTTTGAGAATCCATTTCGTGTAGAATTCTTCAATCGAGTCAAAATTACCGAAGAACTTGTAAAAAATCACTTGCAAAAATTAAAAACGACTCCGCTCCAGGTCCTGATGGTCTGTCCCCTTATTTCCTTCATTGATGTGCTGCAGAACTCGCCAGGTCTATTTCCATACTGTTCTCAAAATCACTCGTTTCTGCTTCCTCTTCGCCATTGGCATAAGCATGGCATCTGCTGTAGTGAAAGTTCTTGAGAGGATAAAATGCAAAAAACATTACTTCTGCTCTAACCAATGACATTATAATAATAACGGACAGTCAGGCAGTGATAAAAGCTCTAAACTCTTACAGTTATCGAAGCATCTCTGTCTGGGAATGCCGTCAATCCTTGAAGCAACTTGCTAAGGGAACAAACTTTTCCTGTGGTAGGTGCCTGGCCACGAAGGAATACAAGGAAATGAAGCTGCTGACGAACTGGCCAAATCAGCTGCTGGAATCCCACCTATCGCACCTGAACCGTTCTGCGGTCTAAGTAAGCCGAACAGACGACAGGAACTGGAACAATGGGAAGAATCTAGCAAAAAAGGATACTGGAGGAAAACTCCAGGCCAAAGGTAAGCGAAAAAACTCATTGACTATTCGCCAAAGAAGACAAAACAGCTTCTCGATCTCTCTAGGGACGAGCTGAGGGGTCATAACAGGCCTTCTTACTGGACACTGCCCACTGAGATACCATCTCAATAAAATGGGCAAATCGGAAACGGCAACATGCAGAATGTGTAAAGAGGGCGATGAAACTGCCGAACACATTCTCTGCAGTTGTATCGCAACTGTCCATCAAAGACATACACACTTCGGTAGCGACAAACTAGAGCCGCACGAAGTGAAAGTGAAAGCTCCCAGGGAGATTCTTAATTTTGTAGGGGATTTAGACCTACAGGGAAATGAATAAGAAGGGTAACGAACAAAAGACCAATTTGGTCGCAGTTCGGAAAGGCTTGCAAAGCCAATCGACCCCCACGAAAATAATGTTACCAATGTCAAAATTCCAAAAAAGCAACACGGTTTTCTTCCTGGCCGTCCAACGCTCACTAACCTAATGCATCCACGACTGGACGAAGGCTTGGGATGCTGGCATTCCAATTGATGCCTCGTCACCAAGCTGAAACATCTAGGTATTAGAGGCCACTTACTGGACTGGTTGAGAGCGTTTCTCAGATACAGAGTTTTTCGTGTCAGAGCAGGATATGCATTTTCGACAACTGAATGGACTGTGAGTATTGGTGTTCCTCAGGGTTCAGTTCTCGGTCCTATCCTTTTCTTCTTGTATACTTCCGACATCCCTGCCTTGATTAAGTCAAACTGTGCCCTCCTTGCCGACGACACGAAAATAGAAAATGTCCTAACAACAGATGAGTGGTTGTTTTCGTTGAACTTGGAGAAATTTGTAGTTCTTCATATAAGTAAATCGAATCCGAAACTATCATACTTAATTGGTGGGCATCCTCTTAAAAGTGTATTAGACCACGTAGATCTCGGACTGACAATATCTCACAACCTATCATGGTCTAAGCACACCTCGGCCGTCACTTCAAAGGCTCGGAGAATTATTTATTGCCATCAACGTAGTGTCAAGGGCTATAATATACAGACTGAAAAACTTCTATATCAAACCTATGTCCGACCAACTATGGACTATGCTGGTACGGCTTGGTGGCCCACTCTCAGAAGCGAGGAGTTTGCCTTCGAGGCGGTGCAACGTTGAAGCACAAGACTTCCTTTTGGTAAGACTCGCCCAGGATATGATGATCGACTCTCTTTTTTCCGACTCACCTCGTTCCAAGATCGCCTAGCGCGAGGCGACCTCATCTTCACTTACTTAACTATGCGGGGAGTCCTCGTGTCAGATATCAGAGACCTCTTTCTGTCGAACGACAATCATCTTCGTGGACATCGCATCAAACTTATCAAGGAATACTTCAGAACAAATCAGCGCCAAAACCTCTATTACATAAATTGAAACCGAATTACTGGCACCTGTCCGGAAATTCTCAAAATTCCTAACGATTATAAAACGGAAAATAGTGCATGCTTCATAGAAAGTTGAGTATGCAAAATGTGAGGACCGGCAACTATGCTAAAATTCTTTTACCTGAGACCCCAAACAACATAAAAAACATGTTTCCGGCAGCTGTGCTGGTCCCTTTCCATTTGGCCCTCCACCACAACCCGCTCAGATCGTCGACGTATTATAGCGCTTGAAACAGTCAGTGAGAAAAATTTCTTAGCTGCAAGCGGCTTATATTTTTGTGTCTAAGTAAAATTATTGCAGTTTTCCTATTTTCAAGTGTAATATTTGGGTTTTCCTTCGAAAAAAACTGTGAAAAATCTCGTTACTAATAGTAAATAATAAAAACGATGACTCAACGAATTAACATGTTCGTTTTGTGATACAACGGATAATTTAGTTCAGAAAGCGAAAACACAATCATTCATAAATATTCAGAAAGCAGCAGATCGGAGAAAAGATCATATAAGTGAGAAAATAAAGAATAATATAAATTTTACTGATCAAAATTGTTAATGACATCGAACTTGTATGGCAAGTTATATTAGTGAAGAGAAAATTAGACGTCTGGAGTTAGCATTACATAAGCATAAGAATATCCTTATATCTACCCCTTCTGCAGTAGAAGCAAGTGTTTCCAGTACTAAATCTGTTCGTAAGTCATCAAGAGCTTCTTTAAAATTTGGGACAGATTCGAAGTGTTTAATCTTCGGAAAGCAAACAAAAAATAAAAATGAAACTTTATATTTGTGCTCCGAAATTTCCGCGGAAGAACAAATTTTAAATACTACTCGAACAAAGAAAGATGATGTCTTAACAAAAATCAGCACTTGTGTACATCCTGTTGATTTATTCGCAATCGAAGTGAGGTACCATAAACATTGCTATCGTGATTATCTATGATTACCTCGAAATTCAGAAACTCTAGTTGGTAGACCTTCAAATAAAATACCACATGAAATACTTTTATAGCCATTTGAGAAGCTGCTACATAAAATAGAACACCAATTAACATCTCACTCTTTTGAAATATCGTTATTGGCTAAACGTGTAGCTGAACTCACTGAAATAGAAGATGCAGTTGTAGAAAGTCGCATTATGAAATCTTTACTTATTGATGAATATGGTGAAAACGTTTTATTTTCCCACCCAAGCGATCGATTGAAATCATCGTTGGTTATTATGGCCAGCATTTCATTAGATGAAGTCATTGAATGTCATTGATGTTTTTATTATGGGAATTCATTTATGGAGCAAGCTAGCACGTCTAGGTTGTTTAGGTTTATGGTTCGATGGTTCTTATAAAAGGAAATACATGTCAGGATGTCATTTGGCTGCCCAATCTCTTGGCGAAAACATTTGTCGTATTTTGCCAGAATTACACCCTGTAACTGGTTGCGATACAACCAGCAGATTGGGCTCAAAAAAGAATGCTGCATCATTAGATTCTGCACAAAACACAAAAAGCTCTAATAAATTTAGGGAATCTATACCCAAGTGACGAACAGTTAAAAGAATTAGAAATTGTTTATATATTTCTATTTTCTCATCAGCTTTGGATTGAATTTATTGAAAGTGATTTGCACATCAGATGCTCTACATCTACATTTATTAAGAGCTTCAGCACAAACGTATGTATGGATGAATGCTGATCAAACACAATTAGAGCCTATTGATTACACCTTATTAGGCTATGAAAAGAAGGATGGTAAGCTGTACCCAAAGCAACTGACCAAACCACCATTGCCCAAATCATTAATTCAACCCTGTAAATGTACATAAAAGTGTATAACAAAGGCTTGTCCTTGTAAAAAATCAGAATTAAATTGTATTTTGTTATGCAAATGTATGAATAATGACGGTCAGAATAAAAGACATTGATGAATTCGTTTTTTAAATTACTGAAATGTATGAATGTGCTTTTATTTTTATTGCGAAATTTATTTTTTTTATTCTTTATTGCTATTGATTAGCTATAATTATTTTTTATCATATCAAATAATTCAATATTTTTGTTGAAATAACCATTAATGTAGTTGTGAAGCATTTCTTCACTGAATTTACTCGATGACTGAGGGGATGGGGAATAAAAAATATGGACCAAGAAATCTTCCGGCAACATTCAGAATCATAATCTGTAAACTTCTCTGAATTCAAAACTGTTCATAAAATGTGGTCCTCATATTTTGCAAATTCAACTCCACTCAGGTCCCGGTCTAAAATGCTAGCTTGAAAATGTTTGTGGTCATAAATTCCTCACGCAAAAAACAAGGGTTATTTTTCTCTATTCACAATATTTTACATAGCTGCAGTGCTAAAACGTCGAAATCTATGCAGCCTGTACGTTTAGACAAAAACGTCATACATAGGTCGTTAATAAGTAGTGGAGTGTTGTTTCATTTCATTTAATTTGAAGTCATGCATTTATAATTTCAATTCCACGGTGAATTCACAAAAAAGCGGAGCAACTACGTTACGTATCTAATAAAATATTTGATAATTAAAACAGTTTGAATAAGTTATCAATATATGATTCCTTGTATAATGGAAAATCTACCAAGAGCGAGTCGATCTCGATCTCCAAGGATTCCACAGAAATTTATAGGTATATGAATGGTTCCTATGAGTGTTCTATGAAATATTGCTCTTTTATTCTACTAAAATTCATATTTCTTGGTCAATGGAATGGAAAGTACCCCGGTTTTTAATTTTTTGCGACTGTCGAAAAATGACGAAATTGCAACATAAATAGCTGTATCTTTCGCTTGCGTTAACTAAGAAGCTTCATAATCTAACCGACCAGATTATTTTCAATTCCAAAGTTGAATGTGTTTCTAGGAAAAGAATACAGACAGGTTAACAGTTAGACAGACGGACAACCAAAAGATCCTTTAAGGGTTCCCATTCACCATTTGGCACAGATCCCTAAAAATTATGGAAATGTTACACAGAAATATCCACCGGGACCGTCAGTTGAAAACTTTTTAAGTTCCAATTACAATATCAAGCTGAAATTTTATACGAGGCCATAACTAACGATTTCCAATTGGAGTGAAATATTTTCGAAGTGATACCATTTCCGGTTATACCGGAAGTGGGTCATCACTTTGTTATTTCAAATGGCAATCTACCTTTTTTATTATACATCTAGAACCGACATTTGAGAAAGGCATAAAATACCCAAGTTGTTGGCACTTATCTGTCAAAACTTTTGACAGATTTAATTATTTCTGTTATAAACTCGATTTTTGAGGAACATTAAAAAACTTGTAGCTCGTAGATCTTTTGCTGTACAGACACAATTTTTGCTCTGTGAATAGAAGAAGGATCAAGGAATTTTTCTAACAGTCTTCACTTGTCAAATGTTTATTGCGTTGTTATTTATGATTTTTTCAAATTGCACGTGCCAATGTTTATATCGCCATTAGATGAAGCGTCAAATTTCAGATGGAATTGTATGAGCATGTACTATACCCATCTCTCATAGTTCCGAAATAATTTGGGAATATATTGAATTCTGATGATTTTGCAAGAACTAACAGAAAATGCTTTGAAATATTTGAAACAAGTAGCTGAACTGGCTATATTTACCTGACGGGTGCCTAAAATTAATGTACTTGTCACTTCGTTCATTCGAATTTGATATTTCAACAAGAATTGTCGTTATTTCAGATTGGAAATATCCAAAATATACAACACATTTGGAATAAAACCACTGTTTATTCAAACGAAAATATATTTAATCTTCTTTTAATTCATTTTAGAATGTCAAAATGTAGTGGGTAGAAATTGCAGGCAATTCAATAACCAATTTCCAAATTTACCGTATATGAGTAGAATAAAATTACGAAGCATTAAAAGCAATTTTCTACAATTCGGATGAATAAAATTGTAGGAACTAAGCGAAAACCAATCATCGATAATTACATTTATACGAATAAATGATAGCAAACATCATAGGAGAAAACTAATTCACGATCTGAATAAATATTCAATATGGGCCCCATTTTGCTCGATACACTTGACAGCTTGTATATGAACATGATGAGATGGCCTCCTAGTTTCCTCAGGATCAATATTACGAAAAGCATTATGAATGCGCTCTAGTAACTCTTCTCTACTTCTTACAGGAATAAGATACACTTCACTCTTGATTTTGCCCCATAAATAAAAATCAAAGGGCGTTAGGTCTGGAGAACGAGGAGGCCATAAATTTGGTCCTTGATTACCCCCACTTCTATCCTCCAATATTATTGTTAGCTGCCGATCTACAGCTCGTGTTTTATGTGCTGGTGCACCATCCATTTGGTGATAGCAATCCCTCAGAATTTTAAGGGGTAATACATCTAAAAAATTTGCTAATGTTCCTCTCAAAATTTCCAGGTATCTTTGTAAATTAAGATTTTCCTCATAAATGTGATAAGCCAAGAAATCATTCATTAAAATTGCAAAAACGTTCACACTGAATTTATTTTGGAAATCAAAATTTCAATGATATGTGAATTTTCTGTGGCCCAAAAATGTCGATTTCTCCTGTTGGTTATAACACTTTCATTGAACTTGGCTTCATCAGACCATATAATATTTTGCAGAATTGTCTCATCTTCTTGAAGCCGAATTAATAAATTTTCACAGAAATTTAGCCGCTTGTGAAGGTCAGTTGGTTTCAATTTTTTCAGTCTGATAAAAGAATACGGGTGCATGTTATGTTTCTTAGGATCCTTCGAATGGAAGTATATCTCAATCCAATATCCATTGATGCTGACTTAATGGACGCATGTGGATTGGCACGAAAATACGCTTGTGTATTAATTTGATTGTCGTTGTCCTCGAGAATTGATTTTCTTCTAGTTTCCATGTATTTTGTTCCTCCTAATTGCAGAAAATTGCTTCTAATCCTTCGAAATTTTGTTTTACTCATAGGCACCAAATTTGGAAATTGGTTATTGAATTGCCTGCAAGTTCTATGCACCACTTTTCGACATTCGCCATGAATTAAAAAGAGATTAAACATATCCTCGTTTGAATAATCAGCCATTCGATTATCAATCTGGTGTGTTTCAAAAATTTTCACTTCAAATTACCAACAATTCTTGTGGAAATATCAAATTCGAATGAACGAAGTGACAAGTTCAATAATTTTAGGCACCTGTCAGTCAGTGAGCGTAGCCAGGTCAGCTACTTGACTCAAATATTTCAAAGCATTTTTGTTAGTTCTTGCAAAATCATCAAAATTCAATATATTCCCAAATTATTTCGGAACTATAATAGATAGGTATAGTACATGCTGATACATTTCCATCTGAAATTTGACGCTTCATCTGATGGCGATATAAAATTGCAAGTGCCATTTGAAAAATTGAGTTATTGCTGTTTGAAAAGGCCAAATTGAAAAAATCATACAAAACAAAGCAATAAACATTTGACATGTGTAGACTGCTTAAAAATTTCTTGATCCTTCTTCTATTCACCCAAGCAAAAATTGCGTCTGTAGTGCAAAAGATCTACGAGCAACAATTTTTTGAAAGTTCCTCAAAAATCGAGTTTATAACAAAAATATTCAAATCTGTCAAAAGTTTTGACAGATAGGTGCCGACAATTTGGGTATTTTATACCTTGCTCAAATGTCGGTTCTAGATGTATAATGAAAAGGTAGATTGCCATTTGAAATAACAAAGTGATGACCCACTTCCGGTATAACCGGAAATGGTATCACTTCGAAAATATTTCACTTCAATTGGAAATCGCTAGTTATGGCCGCGTATAAAATTTCAGCTTGCTATTGTAATTGGAACTTAAAAAGTCTTTAAAGGACGGTCCCGGTGGATATCCCTGTACAATTCGCACAAATCGTGTGAATCTTTTAAATTTATTTTGAGAAAAGGTACAAAGTTCATAAAAAGTGCCACGAATACTTATTGAAAATATATATTTAGGAAACAACGGAACATCCCATTTTCTATTACAACGTATAAAGGAACACACCATAAAATTTCCTGCGAGGAAATAAGAAAACAGGTTAACTTAACGAACTTAAAGAGAAAACAATCAAATGAGCCATTGAAATAATCTCAACAAAAGGAACGCTACACTTCTTTTAGGCGTGACAAGCCTGCTCTACGGCTAACGAAAATACAGAAACGAACAAAAGCAGAGCAGTAGTTGAAGTGAAGCCACGATAATAGGGGCAAAGTATATTTTGCACGCCTCCATTTCGAGTTCAACGACTTCCGTACATATCCTTTTTTTTATATAATTGCTTCTCATTCTATTTTATACTCTTCGTAATTGAGGTTGCAATAATGTTGAAAAAAATATATTCTCGAGAAAACCTATCAACCATTGTGGGCGATTCAGTTCTACAACGGTTTGATCAGTAAATATTTACATTTTCATTGAGTGAATTTTTATTACGAAAGTATCCAGCGGAAATCGGTACGATTGAGAAATTTATGTTAATATTCAATCAATCCGCATTTTGAAATCAACATAAATAACCGTATCGAGTTATATACCGGGTGATCCAGTTTCTATAGCGGAAAATTTAGAAACCAATAGAGAATCGAAAAATAATATTAGTTTGCTGAATGAACAATATTCAAAAAATGCTTCGGTTAAGAAAATATAACTAATGAAAGGGTGTTCAAGTTTCTTGAAAAATCAGATTTATTGGTTGTTGTAAAAATTTAAACTAGAATTGAAAGAATTTTTATGTTAATGAATCAAGGACAACAGATTTAATTGATGGCATTCAACAAAGAAATTTTAAGGAAACTGCTCGAAATGAAGTCCACCCATCTCGATACATTTGTGATAGCGCTCAATTAATGAATTTATTTTCATCCGGATTTTGACGCGTAGCGTAGATTTACTTGATTTAAAATTCAGCAATAATTGTACGGGAACTAGGGAGCCAGTATGATGGCTGGCCCCTCTGTTGCCGATAGACTTTTTCATTTGGAGATATATCAAGCATCCGTTAAATAGAAAATCTAATGGAAATCTTTGATTTGAGAATTTGATTTTTGGTTGACAAAACTGAATTTGTAATCTGATAACCTAATCAGTTTCCTTTGTGAATCTTGGATATACCGTTTTTAATATACATGACTAGAAAATTATCCGTTCAGAAAGCTCAATTCATATTTTCCAATTTTCAAAACATGAACATTTTCCGTATTCTAAAATCATGAGTTCTTCGATGAGTGCAATAAATCTTTCAGATACTAATTTTTTGAGACCTAATCATCATCTCTTCCCTATTATTCATTAAAATTGTTTAACGAAGCTCTGAAGAATGCTAGTATAAATCTCCCTAACCATCATAACTTATGCACTTATTAAAAGTATATCAAGAACAGCATCATCTCAAATTCAATGATGAAATTTACATGAGCAACAACGGTTTGGGGATGAGTAATCATCTCAGTCCTTCATTAGCCAAAAATTTTATTGTTAACATTGACAAAACAATTGATTGTCATCTGCAGTATCGAAGTACTGTATTTATTGGCTTAGATATGTGGGTGACACAGTTTGTTGTTTTTCAGGTACAAATAAACAATAAGATTTCTTCGGTTCCTTCACAAATTAAATTCAATCTAATATAAAGTTCACTTTGTTAAAGGAAAGTGAGAATCCTATTAGCTATTTCTGATTCAACAATAACTAAAATTGAACACGAACATAGTTTTTCTATTTTCTATAAACCATCTCATACATATATTATTAATCATAATTCTTCCGCACAGCCACAACAACATAAAATGGCTGTTTTCAACATTATGACACATAGACTTACCACGCTCACAATGTCAAAATAATCTCTTGAAAGAGTATTTTCAAACAATTAGCGGTCAGTAATGAATGAAATGATTGACATCATCCTTTTCGTAAACAATTTCAACATGCAATCCACAAACTTTCTCCTAGTATTGAAGAAACTAGTCGAAAATATAATATAAAAACAACTTATCATGATAAACCCAGTCTAAATTTACAGTTTTTTATCTCATTGCATAAATTGAATATACTTCTTAGAGCTAGACATTCACGTTTACACTTGAAAATCAAGCTGCTTGCCTTGGCTTGACATGAAATAAAGTCAGTTTTTGTTTTAAGAATGTAAGTCGAGTAAATCTTTTTTCTCTAAAGCTTGAAAATTTAAGCTCCTTGAATCGTTAAACTTGAAAGCTTGAAACAGGACGCAATTGCAATAAAACATTGAAATTTATCTTTTATTCAATAAGAGCGAAAACAATATAATACTGAATATTTGATTGGTAAATATTTAAAGGAAATTCAACGTATGAATTTGAAAAATTCATAAAGTTGTCGGAGGCAACATATATATAGAACAAGAACAAGAATGAAGTGAAGTGTACATTAAAAAAAACAACATAAATAAATTTACTCTTAGACAACTGAAATAAATTTCTGAGAAAATAAAAACAACTGAATTAAACTTCTGTGAAACCTAACTCAAAGAAATTAAAAATTAGCGAAACTACATTGCCAGTTCATCAGATACTTGATACTTCGCTATTTTTGTATGAAGAGTTGGCACAAATTTCCGTCCTAAATGATTTGTGAGTGAATCTGCTTCGATTCGTGGTAAAAGTTAACATGACTCTTGAAAACCGCCTCTCTATAGGATTTGAACCTACAGGAGTGGCCGAAAAATCTCTTGCCATATTCGCCAAATTTGGAAATATATTTTCGTGCTTTTTTCACTACTCTAAAATGTCTTCCAAGCTTTCTGCACGCGAGTCACTCAAGTATTTTACTATATCATATCGCCACATAGCATAATTCATAGCAAAGATGCACTTTATCATGTTTACTTTTTCTTTCTGCGTCTTATATAACAATAATCCGTCATTTTCATAGTTTTTTAAAACACTTTTTTCCCTTTGGTGTTGGTTCTCTATCTGTTGAGACTATATCAGCATTAGAATTCGATGAGTTTTCATCGTGATATTCTGAACCGTTACCCCATTTTTGACGGGATGTCAGAAAAATCACTCATTTTATTTTATCACGATTTTCAATACTAAACGTAAATTCTACTTTCTTAGTTTTCTCTATTACTGTGGTTTGCCGTATTGGTATAATGATAATTGTACAGGATGGGGCGTTATGGAAGGGCGTTTTTGAAATTAAAAAACTCAACGGTTTCTTAACGTCGAAAATTTTCAATTACGTGAGATGAAAGCTTAAATGTTACCATTTAGTCATGTTCTGACAATGATATCAGGCAGATGTCGTCCGTGTTCCGCAATGCATTACTGTAGTCGGTTCTCAAAGTTCTGCATCACCCGCTCTTACAAAACGGTGTTGATTGCCCTAACTTTGCTTGTGATAGCTTCTTTCAACTCTTGCAGATTTCGAGGTTCATCGACGGAGACCTTAGCACTCAGGTTGCCCCACAAAAAATAATCACAAGCAGTGATATCCTGGGTAAGAGAGGGCCACAGCACGAAAACAAGACGCACAACTTCCATTGAGGCTCTGGCTGTATGGGCCGTGTCACCATCCTATTGGAACCAAACTTTTCTTCGTCATCGCAATTCTGGGATAAGAACTTCCCAGGATGGAACCATATTACTTAGAGTTTACAGTTACGGTTGTTCTTTGTCACTCGGAAAAATACGGTCCAATCACCCCAAGACGGCTCATAGCGCACCAAACGGTGACTTTCTCACTATGGAGTGAGGATTGATGCAGTTCCCGGGAGTTTTCTGCTGCCCAATATATTTACAAATGTAAATAGTATCCAACGGAAATCGGTACGATTGAGAAATTTATGTTAATATTCTATCAATCCATATTTTAAAATCAACATAAATAACCGTATCGAGTTATTTACAGAGTGATCCAGTTTCTATAGCGGAAAACTTAGAAACCAATAGAGAATCGAAAAATAATATTAGTTTGCTGAAAGAACTATTTTCGAAAAACGATTCGATTGAGAAAATATAACTGATAGAAGGGTGTTCAAATTTCTTAAAAAATCAAATTTATTGATTGTTGTAGAAAATTGAAACTAGAATAAAAAGAATTTTATGTTAATGAATCAAGGACAACAGATTCAATTAATGGCATTCAACAAAAACATTTCAAAGAAACTGCTCGAAATGAAGTGCACCAATCTCGATACATTTGTGATGGCGCTCAATTAACGAATTTCTTGCAGTAGATATTTCATTCGGTTTTTGACGTCTATCATTGCAGACTTGCAGCTGGTAGCGTAGATTTACTTGGTTTAAAATTTGGCAATAATTGGACGGGAACTAGGGAGCCAGTATGATGGTTGGCCCCTTCCCCGACTTTGTTGCCGATAGACTTTTTCATTTGAAGATATATCAAGCATCTGTTAAATAGAAAATCTAATGGAAATCTTTGATTTGAGAATTTGATTTTGGTTGACAAAACTGAATTTGTAATCTGATAACCTTATATTGAAATGTTTTGAGGTTCTACCGATATAAATTTCATAACAATTTCTACAAGAGAGTTTATGAATACCTGATTCGCTTTCTTTGTGAATCTTGGATATACCGTTTTAATATACCTGACTAAAGAATTATCCATTCGGAAGGCTCAATTCATATTTTCCAATTCCAGTTTCAAAAACATAAACATTTTTCGAATTATAAAATCATCAGTTCTTTGATGAGTGCAATAAATCTTTCAGATACTGATATTTTTGAGACCTAATCATCATCTCTACCTCATTATTCATTAAAATTATTTGACGAAGCTCTGCAGAATGCTAGTATAAATCTCCCTAACAATCATAACTTATACACTTATTAAAAGTACATCAAGAACAGAATCATCCCAAATTCAATGATGAAATTTACAAGAGCAACAACGGTTTGGGGATGGGTAATCATCTCAGTCCTTTATTAGCCAAAAATTTAATTGTTAACATTGACAAAATAATCGATTTCGATCTGCTGTATCGAACTACTGTATTTCTTGGCTTAGATATGTGGGTGACACAGTCTGTTGTTTTACAGGCACAAATCAACAATAAGATTTCTTCAGTTCCTCCACAAATTAAATTCAACCGAATATAAAGTTCACTTTGTTAAAGGAAAGTTAGAATCCTATTAGCTTTTTAGATTCAACAATAACCAAAATTGAACACGGAAATAGTTTTTCTATTTTCTATAAATCATCTCACATATATATATATATATATATATATATATATATATATATATATATATATATATATATATATATATATATATATATATATATATATATATATATATATATATATATATATATATATATATCCACATCTGTTTGTTACTGTTCGTATCTTTCTCGAAGTCCGGTAGCGGGTTCGCCGTGTCGGTCCATGGGGGGCGACTCTCGTACGTATGTACAAGGTGCGTTCCTTCCGGAATTGATAGGGCACCCCGATGTAGCTTGGTAGGATGCTGAGAAGCGATATGCGACACTGATGAGCTCCTAATAAGGGTGAAACTGCAGTCTGCCGCTTCGTTTCTCGGCATCCTGCTTGGTTGCACTATTGTGGCGCTTGGGGGCTGCGTGCATGGCGGGCAGATTTGGAAACTAGCTCTTGTCAGGAGGGATTATTCATTGATCTACGGATTTTTGAATAATTCGTCTTGTCTCAGATTTTCATCTTCAAGAGATTATTTTTAACATTGTTAGCGTGGTAAGTCTATGTATCATACTGTTAAAACAGTCAAATTGACTGTTTTCAACAGTATGATACATAGACTTACCACGCTAATAATGTCAAAAATAATCTCTTGAGAGAGTATTTTCAAACAAGTAGCGGTCAGTAATGGTTAGAATGATTGACAGCATACTTTTTCGTGAATAATTTCAACATGCAATCCACGAACTATTTCCTAGTATCGAAGAGACTAATCGAAAATATAATAATATAATATATAAACAACTTATATTGATAAACCCAGTCTGAATAAAACATACTTTTCAGAGCAAGACATTCACGACTTCACTTGAAAATAAAGTCAAGCTGGATTCAAGCTCTTGTTTTAAGAATGTAAGTCAAGTAAATCTTTTTTCACAAACGAAGCAAACGAAGGCAATTGCAATATAACATTGAACTTCCTCTTTCATTCAATAAGAGCGAAAACAAAGGTTTATATAATACTAAATGTTCGATTAGTAAATATTTAAAGGAAATTCAAAGTATGAATCTGAAAAGAATTCATAGAGTTGTTGGAGTCAACACATATATAGAATAAGAAAAGGATAGAAAGTGAAATGTATATTTTCTAAGAAAGAACAACATAAATAAATCTACCATTAGACAACTGAATTAAACTTCTTTCAGAATACAAGAAATTCTTACATTGAAACTTAACCCAAAAAAAATAAAAATAAGCGAAACTACATTGCCAAAACGAGATGCACAACTTCCATTGAGGCTCTGGCTGTATATGTCGTGCCACCATCCTATTGGAACCAAACATTTCTTCGTCATCGCAATTCTCGGATGAAAACTTCTCCAGCATGAAACCATATCGCTTAGAATTCACAGTTTGGGTGTTCTTTGTCACATCCTCGAAAAAATACGGTCCAATCACCCCAAGATGGCTCATAGCACACCAAATGGTGACTTTCTCACTATGGAGTGAGGATTGATGCAGTTCGCGGGGTTTTCTGCTGTCCAATATCGCTAGTTCGGATTATTTACTGAACCCTCAAATGAAAATGAGCCTCATAACTCATCATTATCACTGGTTTATTTCCATTAGCGATAATCATTTGCATTCTCTCGGAAAACTGCTGGCGTTGTGCAAAATCTCCTTCATTCATGAGCTTATAGGGGGGGAAAGCGGAGGTATTGGTGTGAAATTCTGCAAACAGTCCGATTACTCATTTGAAGTGCTGCAGCTCGTTTTCGGACTGAGCGCCCTGGGCTGGTGCTTACACATCGAGGACGACTTTGAGGTTTCGGATCCATTGCTGATGATCGGATGTTTGTGTCACGTTTCGGAATTGAAGCGTTACGACCAATGTTGAAGCGCTGGATATAGTGCCACTGCACGACAATGACTCTCCCGATTTTAAATACTCTTCAACTGCGAACGCACGGTGCTCTCTTGTACAGAAAACTCCTGAGTCGAATGACCTCAACTGCTCCCCTCTACTCACCCACCGTTACGTGTACTACCCGTTCCAAACTCCTTTTCATTACGCCCCGCCCTGTATAACTGTAACTTTATATAAATAAGAAACGGAGTAAGAAGGACATTTCTCTTTATATACTAGTTTGGGGAAGTCCCTGAACTCCCCCGACTCTCGGTTCTTGGGGAATCACCGTTCAATCTTGGTTCTCGATTCTCGGGGATTCACTCATTATCTGCTGAATATCGAGGAATGTAGTAAATCCCTACATTTTTGTCCACTAGGTGGACGACACTACATAAATTTGTCTCAGTTTTCTATATATTCTTACATACTATATAGAAATCCATTGTAGGTTGTAGGTGACATCAGTATTTTGATTGAGTGTTGTTGAATAGAAAATCTCTTCACAATCTTAAACTAACAGATGGTTGATACTTTCCTCTTTTCCTTTAAATTAATCTAATTTCCTCGCGTCCCAGTCAGTTGAACAATTCTGTATTACTAAAATTACTATCTAATTTTATTGCACCTGTACGGGTACGGCAACAAGCGATCAGCAAGTGAAGTTAACTTTATGCTCTTACTACAAGTATCAAGCTTTCAAGCAGCTTGAAAAAACTTGATGTCAAGTCAAGCTTTGGGGTAGCAAAATCAAGTCAAGTCAAATCTTCTATTTCTCAAAGGGTTGAATTTCAAGACAAGTCAAGCTTCTCGGAAAATTTGCTGCTTGACTTGATTAAAACCTATTCAGAACTATCTTGGCAGGTACATAAAACTGTCAATCCAAAATCATGAAGGAAACAAATGAGGTACTCGTGAACTCTCTTGTGTAAATTGTACTGAAATTTATATTGATAGGACTTCAAGAAATTTCACTATTAGGTTATAAGATAACAAATGCAGTTATGACAAGCAAAAATGAAATTCTTACTATGCAAATCATTTACTGAAAGAGAACGATAATTTGATTAATCATTTCGATATTTCATATTATGAAAATACTAGATTAAGACTAGACCCAGTGGAATCAGCGAACAGAATATTTTGGAAACTTACTCAATAGTAAATTAGACCTAAATTCTACACCATTACTGAATCTTTCCAGTTCTTTGAGAAATCGTGTTGCGATTTTTCTTCTATCGAGTTTTTCCAATGCGTATCTTCCTTTTCAATGTACCACTTATTTGATGAAGCCACAGTGTAATGGATCGCAATATACAGTGAAAATTTGTACATCATTGTTTTAATTGATTGAGAAACGAACATCTATTTTCATCAAGTATTGAGCTCTTCAATCAAATTAAATGCAATTCAAGTCATGAAGGAAACAAATAGTGTCTTCTTAAGCTCTTTTGTGGAAGTTGTAATGAAATTTATAACGGTAGAAGTTTTAGAAATTTCAATATTAGGTTAACAGAACACAAATGCAGTTTTGACGAACAAAACTCAGGTTCTCACCATATATTCAGCTAAAACTAATGTTCTCACTTCATTCTTCTCGGCTGCCCTACTCCCTCATTCAAGTCTAACAGGAATCATCATCTTTTCAAAAATAGTTTTCGCAACGATTTTTATCATTTGACTGAGCTATAAAATAGTATTCACTCAATATCGCAATTAATCCTCTCGTATTCTTTAGAAAAAAATTTCAGTTTATTCATTTGGAATTAAATGCCCTTCAACTTTGATATTCATTTATAAAATCAAGACTATAGGGTTTAGTCGCCAAGCAACAAAAGTCAGAACTTTCTAAAAACATTACATTACATTTTACCGTTCCGGGTTTAATTTCAATCAATCAATAAAGAAAGGATTCAATCAGTTTCGTTTGACCTTTGATCGCCTTCACTACATGCCTCGATTTGATATTTTCCTGACACTAGATATCTAGACTCTCCCTTTGGTTCCCGTTGAACGATTTAATTTCCTGTTCAGTACGTAGAGCAAAAAATAAAACGAATGGAGTTGATACATTTCTTCCATTATTTTCGAACCATATGAATACAATAATAAAAAACAAGTACTGTGTTTTAAGGAATTTTACTTAATAATTGCGATTCGTAACGCGTTTCACTACACCGTAGCTTCTTCAGACGAATGAATGTACAGAAAATAAGAATGAGAATATAAATATAAATGTTCTTGAGTAATTGAAAGCTTATTGGGTTGCTTCTTCTTAAGTGGTTATTTATGACAGGTACATCCAATAAAATTAAGGAATATATATATATTTATCGATTTCTTAAGTTTCCCAAAGATCTACCTTCCAATATTTATTATCTGTATGCAAAATTTCAAACTGTGGGTCGAAAGAAAGATTATTTTCTAGGGATGATTCGCACAATTTGAATCTGATTTTTATTTGAAAAACTGAGTTTATGTTTCGATATTCCGATATTAAAATTTCTGTGTTCTACCAATGTAGAAATTATCACAGTCATTGCAATTCAATCTATAAACACCTGATTTATTGTTTTACCTGATTTATTTTCATTATTTTTCTATATTTGCCTAAATTATTATTAGTTTGCAAAGCTATGTTGAAATTATTGCTACTCAAGAATGATTTCAGTTTCTCACTTGTAATACCAACGTAGGTTAAGGTGTTGAATTTTTGTTTCAATTTATCGACAGGACAAACTTCATTCAATGCGATTCTACTTTTTGTTTTTATTTAAAATATTATTAATTAGTTTGGGATTGTAACCATTATTTTTGGTTATTTGTTCAATCAAATTTATTTCTTTGTTGAAATTTTCTGGTGATAACGGATGTTAATCAATCTATGAATAAAACTATTGAATGCTGAAATTTTAATAGTTTTATTCATAGATTGATTAACATCCCGTTATCACCAGAACTAATAAATAATATTTTAAATAAAAACAAATTAGAATCGCATTGAATGAGTTCACCCTGTCGATAAATTGAAACAAAAATTCAACAACTTAACCTACGTTGGCATTACAAGTGAGAAACTGAAATCATTCTTGAGTAGCAATAATTTTAACATAGCTTTCAAACTAATAATAATTTAGGCAAATATATAAAAATAATAAAACTAAATCAGGTAAAAACAATAAATCAGGTGTTTATAGATTGAATTGCAATGACTGTGATAATTTCTACATTGGTAGAACACATAGAAATTTTAATATTAGAATATCGGAACATAAACGCAGTTTTTCGAATAAAAATCAGATTCAAATTACGCGAATCATCTCTTAGAAAATAATCACTCTTTTCGACCCACAGTTTGAAATTTTGCATACAGATAATAAACATTGGAAGGTAGATCTTTGGGAAACTTAAGAAATCGATAAATCAATCAATAAATACAAACACTCAGATAGACTCATCAATGAACAAGTCGATTTAAGCCCTTCACCTCTATTGAATCTCTTCGGGGAGCAATCTATTCCTTAATTTTATTGGATATACCTGTCATAAATAACCACTTAAGAAGAAGCAACCCAATAAGCTTTTAATTTCTCAAGAACATTTATATTTATATTCTCATTCTTATTTTCTGTACATTTATTCGTCTGAAGAAGCTACGGTGCAGTGAAACGCGTTACGAATCGCAATTATTAGGTGAAATTCCTAAAACACAGTACTTGTTTTTTATTATTGATAATGGAATTTTACCAAGTAAAAACATAAGAATACAGTTATAAGGACCCAGAACCAGTGTCTTTGATTTTGCTGTTTTTGCTAAAATAAATTATTCACTTATTTAATGATATTTGATCTGATTTTATGCGAGTTTACCTACAAAATATTTTATATATTTCATCTAAATTCGAAATTATAGTTTCTGGAATCTCAATATAGTGGAATATCACGTATTCTTAAAGTAGCTAGAAAATCTTTCGAAAACGATAAAACGTGTTGATGGAATGCAACCACATTCAGATAAGAAATCGAGTGACACTATTGCCGATAAATCATGTAATTAAAAACAAAGGTCGGAAGGGAGCACGGGTGTTAGGACTCGTGGACTCGTGGGTAACGCATATTTAAAGACCGCTATCCCGACATTAAGATAATTCAATTTTCGAAACCCTGAAAATATAACTCGTAGTGCACGAAATGGTCTAACTCACTCGCACAACGATCATTGTATTTGTGAAAATTTGTGGTCAATTCCTCTTTCTCTTCACTCGATGTGGTTCAACTCACTCGCCAAAGAAGACAAAATCGGATTGACCAGGAGATGTCGAGAACCTATTCTCATTCACAGGCAGGAATATGGTGGACGTACGCCTGAGGCTCAAAGTGGTCCAATCCACTCGTTTTCAGTGGTTGAGATATTCCAAAGATTGGTCGATGTAGGTCTGGGAGTGTCACAATGGTAACGAAATTGCTGTTCGTCCTCAGTCTATAGTTCTCACAAACTGTAAGAGGAATTCATTATGACGTCGGAGGCTCGAATTGGTCCCAATCCTTTCGAAGATGTTCGCTGTGGAGCATCCGTATTTTTCATATTGTTTCGAGAATACCACGCGGTATCTATAGCAAAAAAGAGTTTGAAGTTAATTGTTTCTTTTTTCATTTAGTTTGCCTATACATGAATTATAATTGAAATCTATTCGTTTAATTGTACGTAACGTAGGTCTGGAAAGATAGAAGACGCAGATTGTACCACTCCGAGAAGCCCGACAGGTGAAGAAGAATTCCAGTGTCTGTTTTGTCCCACGGGTAATTATCATCCGAATCTTTGCCAAAATTTCTGTCTAACAATTAAATTTCACTAATTTCTTACGATGTTGATATACTCTATGTTAGTTACCGATAAATAGAGTTTTTACCATTTTCAATGAATTTTTATTATTAAACTGACAACCAGGTAAATCCGAATCAGTCCCCCTTACAGTAGCGCAATGCGATTGAACCTCTTAAAATTTCCATCTTCTTTGTTATGTCGTTAATACTATATAAAACCATCGAGGTATCACAAAGATACTGGGTACTTAGGAAAAACATAGTTACTAATCATTTACCTCAAATCCCTATTGAATATCAACCTTCAATTACTATATTTCATCCTATCGTATAGATTACAGGTATTCTTGAAAATTTGAATTATAAGGAGAAAACAGTAGTACTTATTATGAAGGTTGAGTTAGAAACCTCTTGCCTCGAAAATTTCCTGTAGACTAACTGGTGATGAGTCTGTGACTCACTTCTGTAATAGAAATTAAAATGATCGATTACCTTGAAATGCCATTTGCCTAAAAGTGATAAATTTCTCGAAAAGCCCTTACGCCGACCCTGATAGCTATTTAACATTACATTGCAGAACGTATTATTCATCTTACTTCCTCCGCTTGCTATCTCTCTTGTTCTTATAAGAATCTCAACCGAACAGATATTCATGTCGGCTTGTACGTTATTTATGAATGCTTTGAGGCCGAATTGAAAAATTAATTTCTGGTATAACTCCAGATTATTTCATTCAATTGTTACTTGGCAAATGATTTAAAATGCAATAAAACTATTTTATTAGTAATTGCTCTATGTAATCGAGTAGTTTACTAACCAACTGCAAAACGTTCTTACTATCAAAACTGATTTGAAGTCCGAAACTGCTGAATTCAATAAGAGAAACTTTCCCAGTAATAAGATGTAATGCAGGGGCATTAAAGTCTGTTTCATTAGTATAAAAAAATTGATTCACGGATGATACGCATGTATAAATCCACCGACATTAATGCTGGTATGTTCAGTCAGTATTAACTTTTCGAAGAATATCAGAGTTGGTGGCATGTATTTGTGTTTCTGTTCCTACAGGTATATATTTATACATATTTTGGTCTGTTGGCGCTCAGTTGAGCAAGAAAAGCACGTACGGATTCTGCGGACTTACATGTAGGTATATTAATAATCATTAAATTCGATTGAAAACATGCTAACGAAGTGAGGGTACCATGTTGTCAGCCTTTGGACGAGTTCTTTAAAATTTCGAAATCAAATCTCAGAATTTTGAGTAGCAGGCTTATGACATTCATAAAACATTATATCATATTACCAAAACCATTAGAGGGCCAGCTACCACTTATAATATGGGCCAATTGGGCCAATCTCTAAATGATATCTTATACTAGTATATTCATTTTGAGGTGCCAAAAATTGCAGAGAAAAAAATTTAATAAGAATATTACAAAGATCAAGTAGACATTGTTCCCATTGTCTTACCTATGGTCTGAGCGTCGAAGTATTATTGTTATCATATCGAAGCTCACATGGAAAATTTTGATTATAAAAGCAGAACAGACAAAAGTTTCTCCTTTTTTCAATGAGAACTTCAAGTCAAATTCGTTTAATAGAGAATTACATTTTGAATTCACCCAACTTGATTCGTAGATAAAAATTTGGAAATTGGTGATCTGTAAAACCTAAATAAATGAGAGTATACAATAGTGTTGAAAACAGCTAGACGTGCCTTTTGAAAAATCAACTTCGAGACACTCTTTAGCTAAAAGAAGAAGCTGGCTTATTTGACCCATGTGAATCATTTTTTTGTCGTTCTCCTTCTTCTGTTCAAATAATGAAGGTGAAAGATGTCACATAAGATCGTGGACACCAGGTATTCAGAGGTTGGGAACTTTATTAATTGGTAGTTTTCACGACGATTTGTGTAATTGTTAGGCAGATCATTGGCTCTTGGGCCCTTTAAAGCAGGCCGTCATTGAGTGAAATCTCAGCTTACTCAGTATTTTGATGTTGCATCTTGACCCATCCTGCTCAACTTCCTCCTATTGGGAAATCAGATCACGTTGTTCTCATATGTGAACTACATTTGGATACGGAAGCACCAAAAACGATTCTGAAAACCCGAATAAAAACCAATTACCAGGTTGTGAATGAACGTCTTGAAGATGTTGACTGGCTGGAGATATTCTCTGATAAATCAGTAAACGACTGTTGGGAGGCGTTTGTGAGAGTTGTCAATGATATCGTTCACTCAAACAGTCGAAAAATTTTCTTCAAACAGAATCCTTAAAAACCCTGGACAGGTAAAAATATTTGGCCATTAATACGATATAAAAAAATACTCTGGAGGCGGTTCAAGCGTTCGAGAGATGTCAACGACTTCGATACCCACAGAGATTTTTCAAATCAGCTAAGCTGAAGAGTTTATCATGCCAAATCACAATATGAAAGCAAGTTAATTAGTTCGGAGGATAAGAAACAGTTTTTGGGCTATGTGAGAAGATTTATATCCTCTTTTGTCACCGTTTCCCGAGTGAGAGCGCAGAACGGTCTATTAACTAGAACAGACTCTGATACTGCTTATTTGTTGATTTTTTACCACAAATTGTTCTGAGGAACTACTTGGTCCAATTCCCGTCATAGATGTGCCTTTTTCTG
Source organism: Cryptolaemus montrouzieri (assembly GCA_013387265.2). Taxonomy (NCBI): domain Eukaryota; kingdom Metazoa; phylum Arthropoda; class Insecta; order Coleoptera; family Coccinellidae; genus Cryptolaemus; species Cryptolaemus montrouzieri. The sequence goes on from JABFTP020000103.1 coordinate 39,716,431, forward strand.
AACGAATTTTGGAATCTGCCGCTTTTAAACAGGATATTGGTCTAAAAAAATTGAATTCACTGAAAGTTACTTCTTCTGCGGGTCCTGGTGGTTTGCCACCAGACATTCTCAAAAACTGCACCTACTCTCGTTTTCTGCCCTTATCGATGATTATACAAGAGTCCTTCGAACTCGGAGTTTTGCCCGATGCCTGGAAGTCGGCAGATGTCAAAGCGATTCACAAGAAGGGTGACAAAAGACGCAAAGAGAATAACAAACAAATCAGTTTCGCCTGTAAAGAGGTCGAAGTAACGGAGAGAATAATTGCTGACGTACCTTCTTCTAAAAAACACAATAATTCCAAATCAGCAGCATGGCTTCCTCCTTGGGAGATCCATCACTACTAATTTGATGCAATGTCTTCAGAATTGGACGAAATTTGTCGATAGCGGTTTTCCAGTTGATATAATATACCTAGTTTCTCAAAAAGCGTTTGATAAAGTTGTACATAAACGGCTTATGAAAAAATTGAAACATTTTGGAATACGAGGTGCTTTGCTCAAATGGATCAAAGAGTTCTTATCCAACAGAAGGTTCAGAGTCAAAATAGCTGATTCATACTAGGAATGTCACCAGGTTACCAGTGGCGTACCTCAAGGGTCGGTGTTGGGACCTATTCTTTTTCAATATATACATATATATATATATATATATATATATATATATATATATATATATATATATATATATATATATATATCGCGAATCCTCTGACTGATTTTAGTGAGCTACAAAATGATCTGGACATTATTTCTGAATGGAGTAAAAATGGCTTAACCCGTTAAATGCCTCAGAATGCGTTTCACTACATATTGGAAGGAACAACTCCAAACATACCTACTTTTTGAACGGCTCCCCACTGGAAAGTGTTAAAGAGCATTGTGATCTTGTCGTCATCATATCGAGAGACCTTTTGTAGTCTTCACATATAGAAAAAGCCTGCAATGACGCAAAAAGAAGAACATTTTTTATTTGGAAAACTATTCTCGAAGCCCTCTGAAGATACAGCAGTACAGTTCCTCAAAACCTATATAAGATCTCGATTAGAATTGGCTTCTGAGATATGGTGTCCCGTACTGGCTTGCGATAAGAATAAGATTGAGTCTTTACAACGCACCGCTACACGTTTGCCTTATGGTCTGTCTTATTTTGCCAATCGTCCATCTTATGAAGAACGATTACGTATTTCCAACATACCGCCACAGCTTGACAGATTGGAGGGAGGATGCCAAATAACGACCTACCGCGTTTCACATGAAGATTTTCCCATCGATCTTTCTGACATTTTCGAACTCAGTGAAAACGTTCACCTACGCGGTCACAGTTTGAAATTGAGCCGCGAATGATTTTATACTGCCTGCAGAGAAGGTTTTCTCCCTAATCGGGTGTTCGAGGTTTGGTGCTGCCTGAAAAGGTTGTGCGGGCGCCTAGTGTGAATTCTTTCAAGAACGGTTTGGATCGCTTTTTTCCACACAGTTGTGTACCCTGGTGGATCTCGAGGTGAATCCTTTCGATATTGGTTGTAAGAAGTTCAAGTTTTTGTTAATTGTTCTTACATTGCTACGACTAGTTGTACTAGATTTCTTCTTCCACATCTTGGTTTTTTTGAGTTTTATAGGTTTTTGTAAACTCACTCCACATGAAAGTTAAAAATAATAATAATCTTAACAGAGATTATTAAAAATATATGATGAAGTTGTAAAATAGAAACTCTTTGGCGATAAATTTTAGGAGAACTTCAATTGGATTGAAGAAAAATGAGATGTTAAATTTAATTCTTTTTATTGTCGATTTTTAATGATTTAAAATGCAATAAGCAAAGACTGAAAATATTTTTATTATTAATAATAATAATAATTGTCATTTATTGCCTGGTAAATATTACACAATACTACAGACAATGGGCCACCGACCTAAGGTCCTTCAGCCAATTTTATTATTATTATTTTAATTTTAATTTTGTTTATTTGTTGAAATTTGCATTTCTCTTTCAAAGTATAAAATATCCTCACTATCGAATTTATAATATACCACAGTTTATAGTGCTGTTAAAAGATTCAGAATACGATTACGATTAAATTCAAAATAATATATTCTGTTGATTCCACGCCACTGTCATCTTTTTCCACATAATGGATGATATTGTGCGTACGTAACAGAATCGGCGCAATCCCTTCCTGCCTTAAGGAAAGGCTGATTGATATAGTAAGCTGGGGTGAAATTATCAAAAAAGTACTTGTGGTGCACCATGCACATTCGGAAATATATATTTAAATATCAAGTTCTTTGTGAAGGGTATCCTGAAATTCTAAAAATTTTCACAGCAAAGAAATTTGTACTATGTATAACTTGAAATAATTCTTAATATTCTAAGAGAAATTCAGAATTCAATCCCTGGCATCCTTTATTAGTTTCTGATATTTCATTCATCTATCAAAAGCTATTAATTGAGTTCCTTATCAGTTCGGATGGTACTTCAATTCTCATCAAATAAGGCTTCAAGACTGGGAGCTATTAATCATGTATGTATTTCCACTGAGCAAGTTATGAAATCCTCTTATAACTAACTAAATTAGTCAGGGATGCTATAGGTGAGCAGAGTAATTATTTATATTGCTTCTCTCTAATCAAAGGGCTTAAGGAACAGTATTCATTAAGTGACCGAGTCTTATTATAAATCATGTGCTAAGCATAGCTGCTGCCATTCCCGAGGGAAAGTTTGGCTCGTTAATTAATTAAATGAAATTTTAATGAGACTGTTCTAAGACTTAAAGTCGCCTACTCGAATTTACATTTGTAACCTTTGTATACTCTAAAATCAGAGAAGACAGCAGATTTGTGGAGATTTTTTCTACGAGTGGGAAGGAAAATAAATTTGTCATTCGAAATGTTAAGAAAAGTTTGGCAGACAAAAAATACGAGAAAAGCTTTCGAATTTTTCATAATACAAATTCTTGTTGCAGCATAATAATATGCAGGATTGGGCAAATGTGTCACCACAACTTAATTCTGATTAGAGTAGAAGCTCTGCTGAAAAATGAACGTTTTAAAAGTATTTGTACTATTTCAATTCTTGTTGGTTATATACTTCGATTTAGAAGAACTATAAAATGTTTTGCGATATGACACCAGTATATACTTCAAATGTTTAACTCTATTTCACTTAGGTCTTGTAATAATAATTATAATAATAATAATATGCAATATTTATTGCACAAAATATTGTTGTACATTCGCTTGGGCGAGATTTAGCCAAAGGCTACTTTTACATCTAACTCCCAAATGATAATAATAATAATAATTATGAGACAAAGAAGCCTCCAACAAATGGTTGATGAAAGGAGAATTATTCGCGGAAACAGAGGATTCCTTATGGCCATCGAAGACCAAATGATCGCTACAAACAACTACAAAAAATTTATTATGAAGGACGGAACATTACAAACAGATAGATGCAGAAAATGTCATATTCGATCGGAGACTATACAGCATATTACGTCCGGATGCGAACAACTAGCCAATACGGAGTATCTTCACAGGCATAATCAAGTGTACAACATTATCCATCAGAAACTTGCAGACAAGTACGGACTTCTGAACACCTTCCAGCCATATTACAAGTATCAACCGGCGCCCGTATTGGAAAATGACTCTATCAGATTATACTACGATAGGCTTGTTATCACTGACAGAACGGTGACGAATAATAGGCCGGACATAGTGATTTATGATAAGAGAGCCAGAACAGCAATGCTGGTGGATGTTGCCATACCGAATAATAACAACGTGTTGAACAAGTTCCAGGAGAAAAAGTCCAAATACACAGACCTTGCTATTGAGATCAAGCAGATGTTGCACCTCGAGAAAATAGATATTGTTCCTGTCATCGTATCTTCGACTGGGTTAATACCCAAAACTTCGCATGATAGCCTTAAGAAATTAGAATTGCATAAGAATACCTATATAGAAATGCAAAAAGCTGTAATTCTTAATACATGTAGGATAGTTAGGAAATTTATGTCAAGTATATTGTAATCGAGCCTATTCCCTTTGATTGATGAATCTGGGAAAGGAAAATTATATCCAGCTAACAGGTGGGAAAGTGCATAAGTCCACGATAATAAATAATAATTATGAGAAAAATATGAATATATAAATGCAAACAAAAAAATGAAATACAATATGTGAAAAGTATACAAGGAAATGAAAAAATAAAAGTGAAAGTACCTATGAAAAAAAAAGAATCAGAATCGAGTGACCCCCCATGACAAATGGAAGGAAGCATAAAGACATTTAAAATTAAATAATTTTATTGATATATAACACAGGATGAAAGTGTCATGGCACAATCGACGAATTCAGTAGGTAATTTTTGAGGACCTTTTTGAAAATTGATGTACTGGGTGACTCTTTGATATTTGTATCCAGATTGTTATATAAAGTAACTGCATTGTAAGGAAACCTACGATTGTAAAGTGTTGTGAAGTGACGAGGCATAGTTAAGTTATGGATGTTTCTGATATTAACACCATGCATAGCTGTTCGAAGAATCAATTTGTTTTTCAAGTACAATGGTGAAGAATTAATAATAACTCTGAAAACTAAGCTCAAAAAAAGGTGTTCGAAGATAGTGGTTATATTCAGCCACCCAGTCTGGGAAAAAGCATAGGAAATATGGTCAAACTTTCTGAGTCCATTCACAAACCTACAACATGAATTTTGCATAACCTATAAACGGTTCGATCTATTACTGTCAGACAAGGATAATAAACAACTAGTCCATAGGTCCTTCTCGATATAACAAGACTTTGACAGAGCTTAGCTTTAGTGGATTTGACGCGAAGTATTCGTTTGTTTGCATAGAGTAGCCGGAGAGCACCATAACACTGCTGAAGCACATAGTTCACATGTTTACTGAATCTCATTTGTTCATCAAAATACAACCCCCAGTTTTTGGAAACACACTCATTAAATAATCTCTCCCGATATCATAAGTATTGCTTGAGACTTTATATAGTCCTTAAGTTTTCTCTGGCAAAATATAAGGAGCTTTGACTTGAAGGCGTATATATGCAAATTGTGAACCGAAGAATAAGAACTGATTCGACGCAAATCCGAATTTAACCTCTCCGCAGCCTCCGTACAGTCACCAGGCAAAAAGCCGTAAAACAATTGCGTGTCATCAGCAAAACATTGAACATTAAAATATATTTCCTGTCTGTGAGAATCCGAAGTGTAAACAAAAAAGAGGAGCGGCCCAAGGACCGAGCCCTGAGGTACGCCCGATTTGACTCGAATCGATGTTGATCTCTGCTCATCAATTATTACTGACTGTGTTCGCCCATATAAATGTTTCTATAAATTTGAGTGATACATTATCGAAACCAAAATAATGACATTTAGCTGCGAGAAGTCAATGATTGATCGTGTCAAATGCTTTACTGTAATCTAAGAGAACAAGCATACTAGCTCTACCCTTGTCAATTCTGTTGAGAATGTTATCACTTTAGTAAGCCAACGCTGTTGAAGTGCTGTAGCCCTTCTGAAAACCTGACTGGTGAACTGGAATTATGTTATTCCGACGGAGATACTCATAAATTTGGAGATATGCAGCACTAGTATCTTAGAAAACAATGGCAACAGACTGATAGGATGCAAGTCTTTGTGTAAACTTGGTTTTGAAACTTAAGGTGAAGGTATTACCTCAGCATGCCTTCAAGAAAGTGGAAAATAACCTTGTTCCAAGCAGGTGTTAATGATGTGTGTTAGTGATCGTAGAGACGGCAGGTTGCAGTTTATATCAGGAGAATATCTTATCAAATTTTATCAATTTAAATTACTCTTCAGTCTTGAAATAACTTCTTCTCACTAAATAATACATACTGAAACTGTCGTCGAGACTGGTTGTTCTTGTAGTGCGATCCGTGTATTGAAGCGTTTCTAATAATTATACCAAAGTGGAAGTTTTTAAAATTATTCCTACAAACTACTGAATTTCCACGGTATCTCATACAGCAGTCTATTTTTTGCTATGTTTTCTTGTGAAAGGGTTTCAAGTGAATTTTCCGGAAATCTTGCAAGTTATTATAATAAAATGCCGTCCATGTGTATAGTTTGTGATAATTCAATCGAATGAAGCAAACCAGGTGTTAGTTGTTTATCTTACTCTTATCAATTTCACTATAGCTGGCTTGGTATAAAATCCCGAGGTAACGGAAAATGTGTCAGCAGGTGACCTTAAATGGATGTGTACGGACTGCGATGGCAAGCGGTCGGGACCTGCTCTCGGTCCTGCGAGTGTCTCTACCTCAGAAGTAGTCGATATTGAGGGTAAAGTCGATAAAATTTTCTTGGAATTGTCTCGCATAACAAAACATCAATCAGAATTAATCACTTATTTGAATTTTTATAGTGAAAATTTTATGATTTTGAGAAAAAATTGAAAGTGATAGAATCACTGTATAACAAGATGATTCAATCGAACGCCGAAATAGTCAGTCTGTAAAGGGATAATATTCACCTGAAAATGAAGTGGTTGATTTACATCAAAAATCAAAAATGAATGATTTAGAGATGATAGGAATTCTTGAGAAAAGAAACGAGAATGTAATTGATATTGTGAAGAACGTCGCTACCACACTGAAATTTCCGTCTGTTGAGGATTCCTTGAACCATTGTTACCGAGTGCATTCTGTACCAAAAGACAATAATAGAATAGGTCTCGCCCCATCGTTGTTAGTTTCAAGACCAATCTGTTGAAATCTGATTTTATCAAGGCCTACAAACGAAAGAAAGAGTTGAGGATATCTGAGGTAGGTTTTACTGACACTGTTACATTCATGTATTCATCAATGATTGTCTGACTGCCCAAAATAAAAAACTCTTTTATGAAACCAAACAATACTGCAAAAGCAATGACTAAATTCTGTTGGATCTAGGATTGTAAGCTGCTGGTTCGCAAAGATGAACAAGTGTCCTCAAAAATTCGCAATATAACATCTGAAGGTGATCTTACGAAACTGTTGAAGTTAATTCGGTGTTGTTTAGCGTATATTATCAAAACTGTCGGGGACCAAAACCAAGGACTTTCATCTTTCTACTCTGAATAGTTCTTTCATTTGTATAACGGAATCTTGGCTTAATCAAAATATAAATAGCTCTGAACTTATTTGTGACGCAAACAACATCTTTCGGCGTGACAGGAGTGATTCCAACAGTATTAAGGGTGAGGATGGTGGTGTTTTCATTGGTATTAACAGAAGCATTGTGGCCGATGTTGTGTTATTTGAAAATTCGACATTTGTGGTTTTATGGGTTAAGATATCATTAACAAGTAATGGAAGACTCTTTTAGGTGTGACATCTTTAAAGGAAGCGTATCCTGATGATAAATTCATGATAATTGGGGATTTTAATGTTGGATCATTTTCATGGTTTTCTGTTGATAGTGAGTGCGGTTTCACCAGTTAATTTGTGCGCGGTGATGCGTTTACTTCTATTAAAGATTTTTCTTCTTATAACTCCCTTCATCAATTCAATGGTGTCACTAATAAAAATGACAAGATCTTGGATTTGGTTCTGTCGAATTCAACTGACGTATCTTCTTTTCGATGTTCTTTACCTTTTGTTCCGGAAGATGATCACCACCCGGCCATAGAAGTTTATGCGGATTTTTCAGTGGATAAAATTGCTAGTAAGACTAGATCAATGTATGAATTTTTTAATTTGAATTATGAAGCAATTAATTCGGCATTCTCAAATTTAAATTGGGATACTTTATCATGTACGAATGATGTAAATGAGTGTGTTGATTCTTTTACTCTGCTGTAGATGATGTTATAGATAATTTTGTACCTCGTAAAACTGTTAAGTGCAGTAAATTCCCATCATGGTTTGTTAAAGATACTATTGAGTGTATCAATGAAAATCTAGCTCTCATCATAGATTCAAAAAATTCAAGAGCAGTTTTCTTTATAAAAATTTCCGTGTTTTGCGCAGACAGTGTAAAAATTTGATTGAAAGGGTTCATAAAAACCATATTGATTCTATAGAATGTGGGATTGAGAAGAATCCAAAGCTTTTTTGGTACTATGTCGTAGAGTTGAGGAGATAGTCAGAGAATACCTATGTCTATGTGTCATGGGAAAAAAGTGTTGAATGACACTTCTGCCATATATAATGCTTTTCTGAGTACTTTGCCAGTGTTTATGAAGATCCAAATAGACCAGTTCTCTATAAAAGAATATATGGAATTTCTTCATCAATTTCACTTAACGCGATTGATCTGAACGATGTCAAAGCTAAAATACAGGTGAGATAAAAAACACAAGGTTTAACTTTAATCTACACTTTATTTGAAAAAATTCGACGACGTTTCGCTGACACAGCAGCTTTATCAAGAATGAAAAACAGAATGAAGAGTATGGTATTATAAACAAATCGTGTAACAAGTTGGATGAATAACAGGAAAATCCACACTAAGCCATTGTACAGTTAGTATGAAAGGTAATAAAACTAATTAAACAAGTTAAGTAGGGGTGAGTAATTCACATCTACCTGTTCATTCAAAAGCTTGTCCCAATGTTTGTATCTATTTATTTCTAATACCTCTAGGAGATCTAATTTTGAACTTTTGATTTTATATGTAATATGTCAAAGTTTTTATTGAATGAATGGTTTTCTTTTATTAGGTGGTTTGAATAATTTGAATCAGATTTATTTTTATCGAAGCTACGTTTATGTTCAGATGTTCTTATGCCAAAACTCCTATAGGTCCCACCGATATAAATTTTATCACAAGAACCGCAATTGAGTTTATAGATTCCTTCTTTACCTGATTTTTCAACACGAGATTTATTATTTTTAATATGTTTACCTAAGTTATTAGAAGTTTTGAAAGTTATATTAAGATTTTGTTTAACGAGAAAGGATTTAATATTTGTACTTGCAGAACCGCAGAATGTTAAACTGTTGAATATTTTATAGTCTTCATGAATAGGATATACTTCATTTATTGCTTTCTGATACAGTTTTTTACGAATGATTAGATCTATCATATCCGGATTATATGAATTATTAATGGCTATCTGTTCGATGATGTTTAACCCTTTATTATAATCTTCTACTGATAAAGGTAAATTGAGTAACCGATGTACCATGCTGTTTAAAGCTGCAACTTTGTGTTGAATTGGATGTAATGAGTAGTTATGTATAATTGTATCAGTATGTGTTGGTTTACGAAAGACCGAAAAACATGATTATTATTTTGTTTAGTAATTTTAAGTCCAAAAATTAATGGAATCGTTCTGTTCAATTTCTATCGTGAATTTAATGTTCAAATGGATGGAATTAATGAAATTATGAAATAAGTCTAATTGACGAGTAGTTCCAATGAAACATACTAAGATGTCGTCAACATATCTATACCAATAATTAGTTTTTATTACCTTTCATACTAACTGTACAATGGCTCGGTGTGGATTTTCCTGTTATTCATCCAACTTGTTCTACGATTTTCAAAAGGGTAAGAAAAATGAAGTCAGTAATTACCGATAAATCTCTATTTTAAATTATTTCGGCAAAACTTAACTAATTTGACTCCTTACATTCATTTTATGAGTAGTAATTTTGACAAAAGTATTCAGGTTGATGCTGTTTACACAGACATGGCTAAAGCATTTGATAAGGTGCATCAACTTTGCTACGAGTTCTTGAAGACTTTGGTGTGGTAGGGTCCCTATTGAAATCGAATCTTATCTATCGAATAGAATACAATATGTTGCGCTCAATGGCAGTTCTATTTGTGTTACATCCGGTGTGCCCCAAGGGTCGCATCTGGGTCCACTGTTTTCTAACTACATAAATGACATTTCGGAACGTTTTCTGAGTACGCGGCATGATTTGTAAGCTGACGATCTCAGAGTTTATAGTGACATTCGGTCCTATGACGATATTGTGCTGTTTCAGAGAGATCTGGACAGTATTTTTCATTAAACATTATAAAATGCAAACATATAACTTTTACAAAAAACATGAATGTCTTTGATGCTTCTTTATCTGTTGATGGGCTTGTAATTGCGAGGGTAAACCGGATAAAGGACCTCGATGGTATATATCTCCATTCCAAACTGTCTTCCGAGTATCACGTGGATCATATCGTTTCAAAGGCTTTCAACATGTTTGGGTTCATTTTCAGAATAACCAGAAGTCTTAGTGATCCGAGATCTCTGAAAAAATTACCCTTTTTGTTGGTTAGAAGTAATTTGGAAAATTGTGTGCCTGTTTGGTCTCCTCACTGTCATAAGCACATTGACAGAATTGAGCGGGTTCAGAAAAAAATTTTCAAAAATTTCAACTTTAGATTCTCCATTCTAGAAGAAGATTAGAGTTTGAGTTCGCGTCGTCACAAGATTTTAAGCCTGGGGCAGAGAAGAGTGCTTTTGCACACAGTTTTCCTTTATCGAATATTAAATAATTCCTTCAATTATCCGCTACTCAACTATCTCAGTTTCAGCGATTCAATTAATCCTAATCGTCGCAATGCACTCTTCTATGTTCCAAATGCACGTACTAGTTTGTTTTATCGTTCTGTGTTCTGAGAATTATGCGTCTATATAACTGGCATATTGCCAGCATTGATGTTTTTCATCATTCAGAAATGTTGTTATCACATACCTTATTAGATCTGAGTCAGCATGATCTTCGAATTTCGCTGATTCTCACGAAAATTTCCTTGATTTTGTATTTTTCAATAGGTCATATGTTTCACTAAAAGTTTTTTTGACTTGATTTATGCTTAATTTAAGTTACTTATGGTTAATATTTCCTAAGACATGTTTCACATCTGCAAACTTTTCCTGCTATAATTTTTGTGAATATCTATAACTGGGTCTTTCTTGTTGGGGTTCCTTTGTTTCATTAAATAAATTTAAAAAATAATGACCTTGTATCAGAATTCATCATAAAACTTAATCAGCATCCATTTCATTTGATCTAATAGACTGCACAATATCCTGTTCATCCGACAAACATGCTGAGGAATTAGATAAGTTTAATAAATTGAGAGATCTTCTGCTATTTCTATCAGGTTTGTCCCCAGAAGCAGTCAACAGATTTGCCATTTTCAAAATATCGAAATCCGGTCACTGTTTAGCAATTTTTAGGATACGTCACTTGTTTCGTCTGCTCCTACTCCGAAAAACTCGCTATTATTTATTTTCGCTGAAGTAATTCTCCAATAGGCAAATATGGAGTACAGCTAGTCGTTTTGAATTATTTAAAGGTACCTTCGATAATATTTGCCGTTTGTAAATGTTAAAATGATGATTAGATTAATTCAGGTTTGAAAATAATTTCAAATATCACTGGTTTATCAGATTATTTCGATTTCTGGTGTCCTCTAAGTGCGAGATCAAATATCCTATAAAATATCATAGTATTTATAATACTTGAAATTACGTTTCTCGTTTCATGTTCAGGCTTGAAATGTGCAATGAGTTTCTCAGAAGCAGAAGCCAGACCTCCGAATCACTTCTTTATCATCAGGAAGAGTAAGCTACTCCATTTCGGTTATATAATGAGGAGCACCGCGTATCAACTGTAGCGCCTTATTATCGGAGAAAAATCGGTGGGAACTGGGTGGCAGGTCGAAGAAGGACATGCTCGCTAAAAATCTTTGCCGGAGGTACGAGAAGAGTACCGTATTAAGAGTTCAACTCACACTGATGATCGCCAATCTTTATTCATGAAGTTCCCAACGAAAAATAATAGAATTCTCATTGAATTTCTGATGTATCTGTTTGAATATATCCAGAAATTGAGATATTGGATAGTCCAAGATAGTTTATTCAGCCTCTTCTAATAACAATTTGGACGCTACACAAATCTACTTGAAATGAATGCTAGGGCTTTCTCTCTGCCATTATCCGAAGAAAATATGTCTAGGGAGGTGTCAACTAATGAAGAAATAGCTTAGACCAATAATTACCTCTCAAATATAATAAACAAAATGATTCGAAAAAAACAAACACACATTAACATATTTTGGCCGTATCAGCGAAAACTTTGCAAATGTCATTTTAAAACTGAATAAAAAAGTAGCTTTCAAGACCCACATGAAACTCTCCTAGGATTTTTTTTAATAGAAAATATAAAACTGATAAATTTGAAATACTGAAGTTTATGAGTTGTCTACAATGGATTGTAAAGGCATCTGTATAGGTCAAACTGGTCGTTAATTCAAAACGAGATATAAGGAGCAACAGTCAGATTACAATAACCAGAGAACAGTCGAATCTACTTTTGTTCCACATTATATCGAAAATTGCCATCATTTTTCACTAACAGATCAATTCAAAATTATTCACAGAATACCTGAACGACGAAAGTTAGATTTCTTGGAATCCATCGAAATTTTCAACTTGCAACAAACCCCCATAGAGATAATCTTCTGAACGACCAGTATGGTCCGGTTTTTTCCTCTCTATTTGAAATATTTAGATAATAACTGCTTTTATCATAATTATTTTAATGCCTCTTGTTTGCAACCCTATTAATTTTGTACCTACCGATTTATATATGTATGTATTTTCAACTTTAGTTCAATACTTGTTGTCAGCTGAAGTTGGTCGAGAGACTGGAATTGCAATCCTGATTTTCAATGAAACCACTTGTGATTGTATAATACATAGTTTTAATTTCTTATCATCATCACCTATTGTAAGATATGAATACTATTGTAAATAATTTAGTATTAAGTGTATAATGAGAGCCGGCAACATTGTACATAAACTACTTGAATAAGGTATCGCGGCTGCTCTCGCGCTCTTCTCAGCTTGACCCCAGTGATGTACAGTTCGATAAGAAATATACGTTTAGTTGGGAAGGTTGAATTTTCATTTATTCAAGTAAATATAATATTAAAAATATAGTCCATGAAGAACGTTACATAGTGTCAGGTGTTAAATCGAACCAGTTAATTATTAAAAAGTTGACAGGTTGATCAAATATTTGTGGAAAAATGGATGGACTCCGAATTCCTTCGGTGATGGATTTCAGCGGAAATGTTGCCAAGAATTGGGGCACATGGCTACTGGAATTCAGAAATGTCATGACGGCATTAGATAAAAACGAACTGTAAGAAGGGGTACAAATTGCGATATTTTTAAATCTCATTGGTGACGAAGGCGTGGAAATATATAATACGTTCAAGCTGGCAACTGAAAAAGTGAAGCTGGACGACGTCATAGTGAAATTCCAAGAATGTGAACCTAAGAAAAATGTGGTATATCAAAGGTACAACTTCTTAACCTGCAATCAGAAAGAGGGACAATTGTTGAGCCAATATATTTTGGAATTGAAGCAACATGTGAATATGCCACTACAGATTAATTTGTGAGGGAAAAGTTAATAATGGGACTCTTGGATAACCAAATAAGTGAAAAACTACCGCAAATGGTTGATCTCACTCTAAAAAAGCTGAAGAAATGTGCCACATCCATGAAGAGAGCAGAGAACAGGCAGTCGAAATAGGTGAAAGCAAGGAAGCAGAGGTTCCAGAAAAAATTTTTTGAATAATAATAACTCTAAAAGTGAGAAATTTCTTTATACTTTGCAGGAAGAGCAGCAGAATTCGAGTGATGATTCTGAGGAGTTTTCTATAAATAACATAAGCTTAGAAATAATGAATACTGAATTAACTAATAATAACAAAAATAAAAGTGAATTGGTTGAGCACATTTTGATTAATAATGTTTCCATAGGTTGCAAGATCGACACTGGTACCCAATGCAATGTGCTACCTGCCAAATTGTTTGAGGATCTATCAGAAAAAAGATGCTGGACGAAAACATAAGATGTAGACTGCTAACGTGAACCTCATTGCTTATGGAGGAACTAAAATTGAAGTAGTTGGATCCACACAGTTGAACTGCATTATAAGGAGTAAGGAAGTTTTAATTACATTTTTAATTGTGAATACTGGAGGTAGACTAATATTAGGGTTAAAACATGTTTGGAACAAAAGTTAATTAAGAAAATTGAGCAAATTAAAATGATAACCTACATAGTTATGATAACCAACAAAATAATGTTGAATTTGATAAATTGGTAAATGAATATAAAGAAGTTTTCAGTGGGTAAGGTAAATTTACCGATGAACCACATAAAATCGTTTTAAAAGATGATTCAATACCAGTAATACATTCTGCTAGACGAGGTTCCAGAAGCATAATGCCTTAACTTAAAGAAGCCTAGAATGAAGTAGTAAAAAGATGTCATTTGTGAATAAGTTGAAAGCTCTACATGAAGGACATTTAGGCTTGAAGAAATGTAGAGCTAGAGCAAGAGAGTGTATATTTTGGCCAGGGTTGTGTTGCAAACACTAAAATCGATAACGAAATTTTTCAGTTTTATTATTAATTGTAGTGTTTGCAACACTTTCAGGAAGAACAACGCTAAATTGCCTCTTTTTCAACACGAAATACCAAAACGTCCTTGGGAAAAACTAGGCATGGATATTTTGAATTTCAATAATGAAGATTATCTAGTTGTTGTTGACTATTATAGTAAGTGGATAGAAGTAAAATCACTCAGATCTAAAAGCTCGAACGAAATAAGTAAAACTATGAGTTCAATATTCTCAGGATATGGTTTTCCCGACACAATAATAGGAGACAATAGTCCTTTCAACAGCTTTGAAATCAAGAATTACCTGAATACCATTAATTCTACGCTAGTCAGTTCAAGTTCAAACTATCCGAAAAGTAATGGTATGTCAGAGAAGGCTACTGATATGGTCAAAAAGATGCTCAAAAAATGTCTATTAGAAAGTGGTAATTTTGATATATACTTGTTAAACACCCCGATTTCGGATATTGGCTTATCTCCAGCACAAATGTTATTCAATAGAAGATTGAAGGATACCTTACCAACTGTGGATTTTTTTGCTTCAATCAAACATTTTAAGAAAAAGACAAATCAAACAGAAATTCTATCATGATAGAACTGCAAAGAATTTGGCAGAGGGTAAAAGAGGTGACAATATTTATTTGAAATATAAATCTACCTGGAAAGGTGGGAAAATTATTGATGAATGTTCCGAACCAAGATCATATATTGACGGGAATAATAAACGCTATCGAAGAACAAGTCAACACATAATTGCAAATCCTCAGTTTAATGTAAATAGTAATTCCAATAATGAAAATAGACATGGGAATAGTATGAATATTTCTAATAATGTATATAATAATTAGTTACATATTGTTAATAGAATTAGGAGTTGGTATGTATAGAATATAAAAATTAGTGATTTTGAAATACTTATTTCATTTTTGGGTTTATGTAAATAATTACTTCAGCTCAAGAGGGAAGATGTAAGATATGAATACTATTGTAAATAATTTATTATTAAGATAAACTACTTGAATAAGGTATCGCGGCTGCTCTCGCGCTCTTCTCAGCTTGACCACGGTGATGTACAGTTCGATAAGAAATATACGTTTAGTTAGGGAGATTGAATTCTCATTCACTAAGTAAATATAATATTAAAAATATATTCCCTGAAGAACGTTATACCTATTACAGTTTCAATTGATATTGAGCATTAAACCCTCCTTTTTACTGTTCCGAAAATTTACTTTTTTGTACTAACAACTTATGTGCTCAACATCATCAAAATGTACTTGCTTTGCGATCCCATTTACACGTGGTTTAAAGGATCCATCAAACTTGAAACCCCTACATCCGAGACTCGGGGTCAGCGGTGACGGTTGTCACAGGAATTTCATAACACGATGATAGCGGTGTAGAATGTTCAGCGGTTATTGTTTAGCCATTTTCATCACGATTCTGATGAGCGTCACCTAAGTGAACCCTTCTTCAATGAATGTATAAAGTTTCTAACATGAGTAGTTATACTCCCGTAAATAATGGATATCAACTATGAAAATTTGAAGTTATGTTTAGTGTCTCATACGAATCATGAATGCATTGATTATATTCGAATTCAATACAAGAATTTATTAAAGCATAAACATTTTATTTGAAAATATAAAATGCATAACAAATAATTTTGAAATACGATCAAACTTTAATACTTCATTAAAATACGTGTAAACGTGGTAGATCGTAGCTGTGTGATTTAGTTTTCAATTATCGTTATAAATACCAATGTTATATTCGAATGGTTATGTCCGAATAGTATAAATGATAGAACTCCATTATATGAATGTGTTAAAATGTATAATTTCAATATATAGGTACATAATTTTCCCAAATTATTTCTCATGAGACTGAGATAAATTTAAATGTATCGAAAATCTATTTAGCATGAATAAAATTGTTTTTTCTTCATATCTTGAAATAGAACAGGGACTGTGTCCGTGAATAGGATTTAAGTGATATCATAACAGCAGAGTTTAAAGCTGCAGAACATGTATTAGTAATGGAGGAACGACAAGTTTGACCTCTCTTTTCTCCAACACACCACAATCAGACGATTGGTTGGCAGTAGCAGTTTGAAGAGTCTTATACAGGGTGCGGCTGGATAACTTCTTTTTTAAAGTGCGCGTCATTCAGTCAGTTGATGTCCTAGCAGAGCGCTAGTGGTCGTTCTGCGCGCAAACATGCGTCTGCTCTTGGACCTTCCGTTCGTTCTGTGAGACGAATTCTTCATGATGATCTTCATTCCTAACCATACAAGATGGCGATTGTACAAGAACTTTCTAAACGTGACTTCAATTCTCGGAGAAACGCGTGTTAGGTCCTTCTGGAAGTCGTTCCTGGGGACGCTTTTGTTTTTTTAGTGATGAAGCCCATATTTATTTATGTGGATCCGTCAATAAACAGCTACTGGGCTGACACAAATCCTCCACAATTGCATCAGAAGCCATTACATTCACCACAGCGATAATGAATTCGGACCGGTATGTAAATATGTTACAGAAATTTTTCTTCCCACGGATAGATTATTTGGACTAAGGGACACTTGATTCCAACAAGACAGTGTAACATCATACACTTCCAGAGCATCACTAGCTGTTTTGATGGGACACTTCCCAGGACGCCTCATCCCGATTAGAGGTCGATTTGGTGGCCGGCCCGCTCTTCCGGTTTGACCCCTTGTGATTTTTTTATATGGGGTTTTTTGAAATCCCTTGTTTATGTGAACCGTCCAAGGACCCTACAAGATTTGAAGACCACCATCCAGGAAGAAATTGCCAATATAAAGCCTGCAATGCTGGCAGAAGTCATGACGAACGCCAGAAATCGGTTTAAAGGTAAAGGTAGAGGTAAATTCATTAATCTTCAATATTACAAGACACGTCATAGTGAAGTACAAAAAAAATTAAACGAACCGATGAAACATATGATATATAACTAAAGATGTAAAATATAAATTAATTTTTATCATTCTGTGTCTACCTGGACTACCTGGAAGTACTCGCCAAGAGTATAAATTGGATTGCTTCTCAAGAAAGCTTTCAATTCTGCCTTGAATGGTGCTGCGCCAACCGATCTCTGAAATCTCTTGTTCAGGTAGTTATACATTTTCCTACCCAGCCATAGGTAGGAATTCCGAGATTTTAGGGTGGTAATCTTGTTTTATGGATATAACACAATGAGCTGAGTATGAATGCAGCCGGAATGGTAAGTATCTTAAGCTCTTGAAATAACGGCCTACAGCTTGTAGTTGGTGAGGCCCCCACAATTGCTCTGATTGCCATTTTCTGTTGCAGGAGGACATGTCATGCATGAGGCGAGGAAACTTAGAAGACACTATAAGCTGTTGGACTGTTCTTTATTGACGATTGTAACAAGAGACTCTTTTACCCAAAAGAGAGACTTATAGGTTGTATATTTTCGGGGAAATCAAACACTTGTATTGAAACTTGCAGACTATATTTGAATTTACAGAAAAAAAATTAATTTGAAGAACAAATAATAGTGATGTGGTCCCTTGGTACTTGGACGGTTGTTCGATGCTTCCAAGCCTGGTTGAAGCTGTAATTTCCTTGTGGTTTATTTCGCTCTCAACGTGCCCCGGACCTAGGACTGATTCAATACATATATGCAAAACTGTACAACACAGAACTCTAGTGAACCTGACTGTTTACGGAAAACTTTATCAAAAAAAACTGCATTACAATTTAAGAAACGTAGACAGCACGTGGTTCACTAAAGTCGAAACAAAATATATCAAATAATGAAGCAATAAAAGAAAATAAAAACAATTGAAAACAAGAATTAATACGCAGTTTGATAGTAAGAAAAAAAACCTGACAGACGAAAATTCAACTTACCCTGTTTAACAACAGTTTAGGAACTTTTGCACTTGTAACGATAGCTCTTAAATATAATATAAACACCTCAAAAAGTCTAGGAAACACTTACCAATATCTTTAAAATATGAATTTGATGATTCGAATTTATAGAAATCTTTCGGTTTTTGTTAGAATGTATTATATATAGTGTATTCTCAAGAAAACAAAATAATATTTGACTTCTCCAAAGCACCTATTATAAAAAAAAATTTGAAATTTGAAAATGACGAAACACAAAAATAAATTCTGAACTAATATCTTCCAAACGATATGGAACCTACATTTTCAGTGCCCAGAAGGTCCACCTCTGTTATTAATGACACTTTGGCATCGTCGCGGCATGCTCAATATTAAATGGTCTATTACATTTTGGCCTAAGTCATTCCAAGCCCCCTGAACTGCTAATCGAAGCTCCTGTTCACGATGGAAGACGTTTTGACGCAGGAGGTTTCTTTTTAGGGCGTCTCACACATGCTCGATGGGATTCAGATCTGGGGAGCAGGATGGCCACGGTAGAAGATCGATATCATTCTCTTCAGGAACGTTCAAGAAAACTCTTGCACGATGAGGAGGGGCATTTTTTTGTTGGAAGAGTACAGGTAAAACTATCTCATTTCCTAAAGAATTTCTCGTGAGGTTGTTCTGTATGAAAACGAGGTCAGTTCTTCCACCAAGGCGTATACCTCCCCAAAACATCACTGATCCGCCTCCCGGTCTAACAACTTCTCGAGCATGCTGGAGACGGATTTGCTTTCCAGGTTCTCGCCATATTTGAATTCTTCCCGAATCGGGATAATAACTAAATCTAGATTCATCACTGAAGAGAACTGTGGCCCACCTCTCTTGATCCTAGTTTACGTGTTCGTGGCACCAAGCTAAACGAGCAGCGTGATTTCCATGTGTCAGTTGTGGAACTCTTAAAGGACGTCTGGAGTGGAGTTGACCTTCGTGCAGTCGATTTCTCACAGTTTGGTCGGAAATTTGTACATTATGAACTCCTGATAGCTCTTGAGCTAATTGAGATGCTGTGGTAGTACGATCTCTTCTGGCTTCTAAAACCAAAAATCGGTCTTGGGCGACTGTAGTAATCCTGAAACGACCTGTATGGCGTTTTTCTACGCTACCTGTTTCATTGAAACGCGACCATAAACGGTTTATGACACTTGGGCTACTTCCCAGAACCCTGGATACTTCCCGTTGTGAGCTCCCAGCTTGGAGGATGCCAACGGCTCGTAACATCTCTTCTCTAGTCGAATGTCGTCTTTCCATGGTCGAATCACAAAACTTGAATCTTTTATTTGTTTTTACAACAGAAACAAAGTGCCAACTAACTGATTTCAAACACTGAATACATGAAATTATTATAGAGCAGCATCGCATCTGCTGCATTTTTAGTTTTTTATAAAAAAACTGTTGCGTTACTCTACATAATTTGGTGAGAAATTGATGCAGGTGTTCATTCCTTAAAAAAAATCATCCATATTGATCGTTCTGGATACGATATATCGATATTCAGAAGTGTTCCCTAGACTTTCTTGAGGTGTTTATATATATATATATATATATATATATATATATATATATATATATATATATATATATATATATATATATATATATCAGCCACGGTTTAAATAAAATGTAACGGGCATTATGCACGTTACACGATGAATCTGATTCTTCTCATTGAGAAGAAAGCTGAGGACAACTTCTTACATAGTTTTTCAATGTGTTCTATCCTGCTAAGAGTTCCATCAAGCACGTCCACTGTGTTCCCTTGTTGTGGTGCAAATTAATTTTTGAGTCTTATTTTCATTTTGTTCTAGACCGTTTGCTTCAAACCAACTTGCTACCATGTTGAGCATTTCTTGTTCTACCTCTACCAAATTTTCTCTCCTCTTCTGCCGGCTTATTATATGTTTTTAGGTCCTAGGTGCCACGCCAAGTAATTTATGTAAATACCAAACAATAGGGACAGAGAACCGACACCTGGGGTACTCCAACTTCAACTGGCTGTTCACCTGATTTGCAGTTCCTCCACATTACTATTTGGCTACAGTCCTCAAGGTAAGATTTCAATATATGAAAAGCCCTGCTTCTGATGCCGCAGAATTTCTGATAGACAGACTGCGAGTATATGTGTACTGGTTATTTTCAGGTTTAACTGGTATCCCTATCTCCAGCAATTCCACCCTGTGATCCGGAAAATGAGCTTTTATTGTGGTGCCCTTACAATCTGACAACATAAAATTGACGAATATATTATCTAAACACGTGCTTGAAGTATTTACTACACGAGAAGGCTCCTCAAATACTTGGCAAAGAGTATATGTGTCCATCATTTCGAGCAATCTAGATCGTTGAATTGTATGTTGCAGTAAGTCAACGTTGTAGTCTCCTGCCACAACTATATTTCTTATAGCTAGGTTGTTCACTCATGCAGCGCTGCATCAATCTGTGATGTAAAAATAGGGGGGACCCTTAGAAGGTCGGTAACAACAAATCACTACTATTTCATTTTTTGGTATTCGGACCGCAGACAATTCTATGCGATTCTCTACCGAAAGGTCGTGCACATCATTCCAAGGTGCGAATGCAATATTCCTCCTTAATAGTACTATACTGCTCCCATGAATTGGGACTTTGCGATAGAAAGTATTGGCGATGTCATGATTCTCTAATTTCAATTCATTTTCACTATCTTCTTCCAGACAATGCTCTGTTATGCAGGCTATATTAATATACAGATCTTGTAGAATATACTCAAATCAATCTATTTTAGTAACTATTGAATGTACATTCAAATTCAAGATTTTCAAAACGTCATTACTTTGGTTGCTCGGACGTCTACTCGAAAGAGCCAGATCTGTTTTCTCGAAAAAAACGATATCTGGCTACCGGTACGCCAGACGGCCAATTTGATGGTTTGAACAATTCCTATGAGATATCTATATCTGCCTCGATACGAAAAGATAAGCTTTTTGCTCCTTCGCGAGTTGGACAGGCCACGATTTTCAGATATTCACTCTTGAACTTTGCCTTTACATAGGTATGAATGTCCTCTGCACGAGTGTTCAGAACATGTATAATAGCCCTCTTGGGGATAACTTTAAAAACATCATGCCCGGTTGGCTCTTCGGAATCAGACCCGACAATGATTTCTTTTCTCGGTTTTCTCTTATATCTTGAAGCAATAGGATCAGCTTCCTTTGCTTCAGCTTTGTCAGTTTCGGTGATGTTACAAGCCGTAATCTCTGTGTACACTAGTTTGAAGGTCCCTTCATTTAACGATTTTTTGTCAAACGTGACAACCTCGCATTTTTGGTATGAGGATTTCCCGGTTTGTTCATTATGTGTTAGTATATTGATAATTAATTCTTTGTCACTTACTGACTTCTTTAGATGCCCTATTGTCTCCATTACACAATCCAATTGCATCTTGAACACTTTTAAATCACTTTCCAATCGAATGTTGTCAATATTCGTTTGAAGGTTGAGCTCTGTGAAAACTCGTGATTTGACTAATTTCCCACTTATTTCGGACTCCTTACTCTCGAGAAATTGTCGCAGTTCTTCACTTATTTCAACATTCTCTGGTACACTTTTATTGATAATTATACTAATTTTTTCTTTGTTTATTTCAGTGAGCTCCCGTATGAGTGCTTCTTTGTTATAGGCCATGTTGCCTGGTTTACTCAGTGTATGAAAAATGGAGGCCGTCACTTATCTGACTTGATCTTCAAAACTAAGTAAAACAAAATTTTATGTATATGTCTACATTACAACAAAATAAATAGAAATTTTCTGATTCATACAAAGGGTTTTATTTACTTTTGAAAAAAGGAAATTATGCTGCCGCACCCTGTACATTCCACTTCATTCTGTGTTAGTCGTTTTAGCTTTATATAACCCTTGCATTCCATGTAGTTCTTTACACTGTCTCACACTATAAAGAAGTTTTTTTCTTCCTTTCAATGCCAAATGATTTGATCAATTTCTTTCTCCTGTTAAGGTCTATATTCAAATATTTTGAATATTTTATTGAAGTCCATTTTGGTTTGTCGTATTCGACTTAAGATTCTTCTGTTGGATTTGCCCTTTTTTGTAATTTCCTCTCCTAGGTAGTTCAACTCTTGAATTTGAGTCAATTTTGTATCATCTTGTTTTACACATTCTTCTTGCTTACCACCATAATTTTGGTTTTGATCTTAGTTTTTCGTTTCGAAATCTCTTCGTGTCCACACGTGAGTCTTGAAGCCGCATGTGCTGATGTAGTTTTTCAAAGGCCCAGAGAACTAATGAGTGCTCAGAAAAACACCCCTACAGTGGCGCAAGGTGCACTGTTAGGGGTCGAACGACTGCACCTCACATTTATTAGCACGGTAGTTTGGACTGTATAAAGGACTACTCATAAGGACGGTGGCACAGTAGAGGTCAGTACGAGAAATACAATGTTTTCAGAAGCTGATAACATCGACCACCTCCTCTGGTTGAACTTGAAAAGCACCACTCTGGGGTAACCCTTTCGTTATATGATCGTGGTGAAAATCTTATCCAGACAAGAGTGGAAAGAAAGGAAGGGTACCTTGCCCAGTGTTCAGCGAAGTTTACCCCCAGAGAAATGAAAGGGGTTTCTAAATCTCATTAGATTTCAACAGTTTTCCAGCCAGAACTCATGGCGATACTCAGCTGTTATCAAAGGCTGGAGAACTGGGAACAACGAGTAGATCACAGTCTTCTCCGATAATAGGGCTGCTTTGGGAGCCCTGGACGCAAATAGGATTACTTCAAAGGTACTCTGGGAGTGCGTTCAAGTACTGGAACAACCATATCCGTCTATTCTGGGTTCCGAGTCAGATGAAATGAGATTACATATAGACTGGCTTGTTTAGGTGCTAAAAATTCTGTAACCAAAGCTGCAGGGGATCTCAACCTGCATTGTTACGGCAAGGTTGGGGGAACAGGCTAGCCAAACAACTTAGGAACTTTTGGTTGAACGCTTGAGGTTGTCACTAGCCCAAGGTAATGTAAAACCTAAACACGTTTGGCAATTTGAGGCAGTCGAACTAATGAATCGCTCATGGTTCAGATAGTGACGAGGCATAGCAAGTATAGATATCACCCGTACAAGATAGGACTGGAGATTAATCTTAAGTGTAAGTGGTGTAAAAAAACAAATTTATTTGATCACCCCATGTCGGCTGCGCGTAGAAATTCTGAAAGTAAGTGATCTGCGGGAGATACCACCTCGCTTAGATACTTTTGTTTAAGGATTGAGCAGGGGATGTTGTAACAAGAAAGGGGGATACAAAGAACCATTGGCAAAGGTGTCGATATCCACGACAGATCCCTCGATACAAACCCTACTATGAGTTAATTATTTCGTTCTTATTTAAATCTAACCTATCAAAGTATATAGCTTTAATCTTTTTCTTCGTTTACAAAAAAGAAGTCTGTCATGTTCCCTTTCCTTTTTCGAATCAATATTGATCATCAGAGGGGTTGACTTCAATTTGTTTCTCAGTGCTTGCTGCAATTTGATCTATGTAAATTTTGTTGCAATCGGGACAAATTACTTCACATCTCCTAATTAGATTAAATTTTTAATATAATTTTTAGTGTTAAATAAGAGTGATGACAATTTGATCTTGAGTCTAACACAAATTGGAAGGGATATTTGCTAATTTTCACTTATTTGTCCAGAATGCCTCACAGGGATAAGTTTTTCGAATTTGTTGGTATTAATTATTGGAGATATTTGGCTAATAGTTATTTGGTTTTCGTTTCCCTTTTTAGTAAATTAAGTCTCTACTAAATCCATTGTTGTGATCTATAGTTTTGACGGTTGGTTTCAATTTCTCTCTCAAGAGTCAAGATTTACTGATGACAAAGGTAACGAAAAATCTTCTTGGATGATTCAATTGTTTGTCGAAATTTCATGGGAATGTGGGTTGTTGAAATACTTGGAAATACATATACAAGGTGGCCACGCTAATGAGTCCTTTAGAAGTATCAGGAACAATGTTATTCAGAGCGATACTATTTCCGGTTCTACCGGAACATCGACTACAATTTTTCTATTTCAAATGGGTACTTTTTATTTTTTTCATTAAAGGGCATTCTTTCAAGCATTTTTGGTAAGGTTTTTTTTCAGCTAGAATTAACAACCTATCAGCTTTGCTTTTTTTCATCAAAATTTTCGGAACTATACTTTAATATTTTTGCCCAAAAGATTCACTCAGATTCAAGTGAGATTACAACTATTTTTAGTTTAACGAGAAGAGTGTTAGTTTCAGGGTAACATACATTCCGATGTTGTTTTATTTATGGGGTGCTCAAAAACCACATGTGAACTTAATGAAATTAAATTGCCAAGAAAATTTTTTTTCTAATACGAGTACCATTCGTTTTCACTTTATAAGAACCATATTTTACATAAGTATTAATTCGTAACAGGAATCCCTATATCTAAATTGGCTCATATTAATTTTGTTCGCTTTTTTATTAGAAACCTTTGTTGTATATAGTATTTTTGTTGAATAAAAGGGCAAAAAATTCTCAAAGAATGAGATTATGAATTTAATCATCGTTCATAGTCAAGACATTGCAGTTACCGTCTTGGGTTATTTTCATGTCAATTTATGTAGGGTACCTGAGGTAATTAACGCCCTCTTTTTAATAACGCCCAATCTACAGAAAACGTATTTCAATTAGTTTCATTCAGTCAAACGCTCACGCACATTTAGAATACACCAACAGGAATACACCAACCGCGAGCGCTAGCCGCTCCGGCCGCTATCTCACTAGTGACCCGCTGTGTGTCCGAGACTCCGATCTCAGACGCCACTGTTGTGAAAAATTGCTTCATAAAACTGTAAGTTTTCATATGTTTTATTTCATATTTTTGTTTGCGTCTATATTTGTCATGTTGTGTAGGTTGTTCTTCCTATATCTTGTTCATATTATACAGAGAATTTGTATAGTTCAATGTAAAAACGTCTGAATACCAAAAACCTCTACTTGGGTATCAACGCCCAGTCAAATGACCGTTGGGCGCTATAACCATACATGGGCGCTATTGGCTTTCCTTACACCATTGAAAAAGTAGTAGATACTTAATTCAACACTGTAGTAATTCTGCTCTAATAACGCGTACCTACTTATATCTGAATTATAGAATTAAATCTTCAATAAAAATACACTTATTTTATTATTTTGCCCTTGCATTTTCTAAAAGCAAAGTATTTTGTTAATAAGTATGTACTCATTTCACAGAACACAGAAATGACACTACCCGACGAGTAGAAAAAGAGGAAAGCCATGGACAGAAGAAGAAAGATCTCATAATATTTCAAGTACATAATAGTGTAGATGACAGTGACTGTCATTATTGGACATGATTTTCCTGCTACCTCAGGGCGCTATTGACCATTATCACATTATCATTTAATAACGCCCATTGTATGTTTAAACATGATATATTTTATATGCGTATAAACATTCGATATGCAATTATTTTTATAATTGTTGATGTCAAAACTTAAAATTCTGTGAAAAATTATTACAATTGAAAGTTTAAAGTTACCTTGTGGGTGTTGAGAAATGTCAAAGTTTTTACATCAAATGTTGATTAGCTTCATTCCTTGCTATCTAATGAAGAAATTTATAAATGACTCTTATGTTTTATTAGAGTATTTAACCACAAAGATTTTTTACTCGTTAAGCATCTCATTTCGCAAGCGGGCGCTAATCAAAATAGTATTTTTAATAACTCCCAAATAAAGGGTTTTAGTATAACGTTGTCAGCGAGGAAGTTTCAAATAATTACACTTCTCAACTATC
Source organism: Cryptolaemus montrouzieri (assembly GCA_013387265.2). Classification (NCBI taxonomy): domain Eukaryota; kingdom Metazoa; phylum Arthropoda; class Insecta; order Coleoptera; family Coccinellidae; genus Cryptolaemus; species Cryptolaemus montrouzieri. Next base: position 39,742,634 of record JABFTP020000103.1, read on the forward strand.
ATCTTTCAATTCAGAAATGTAGGTTTAATTTTCACATGACAAGGTTGGATCCATTTCGAACGCACTCTTATCAAAGAAAAATATTTAAGTTAGGTGGGCGTTAATTGCCTCAGGTACCTTACGTCTCTACGTTTTGCTGTTGCAGATTTAGTTACATCGATTAATAAAATATGTCAAAAATAATTTTCACTCCTACTAATTGACATCGTCGCTGAATCCAGGAGACGCGGCGGTTAGGTTAGATGTATCGCATTCAAGATAACCCAGAGTTCTAAATTTTCGAGAGAAGTTATATTTAATCTGCATAATTCTCATACCTGGGACGTCGAAATCCACATCAAACACGGAAGTGAATTTTCCAACATCGTTTCAGCTTTGATGTATTAAGATTAGTGTACATATACCAATGTCAAAATTTAATTTATGAAGAAAATTCAAATAGTGTGAAATATCGAGAGATTATAACTTCACTTGTTTTGGAAGTAATAGACCTTCTCTCGATAAATTCATCTGTCTCATGACGGTACAAATTAGATCGTGCTCCGGAGCATTGCACACCTCAGTTATCGAAAGAATTAACCAGCTTGTTTGATGACAGATGGAAAAAAGACTGGGTCCATGGAATTGACCTACAACATTTACGAACCTTACCCTATGAGATTTTATCTATGACCTAAAAAGAGAGTTTATAGTTCGGCAATCAATTCGCGGGAGGATCTCGACTTGCTAGTGACAAGTGGTTTTTTTAAATTTTTCTTGAATTTTATTTTTCATGAATGTTAAAAGTTTTGTTTCATGATTCATGTCTCCAAAACAACATCTTCTTCATTGGAAGTGAGATAACGTTACATTTCAGTTTTTGTATTTCATAAGTGACAAAATTTTATTGTAAATTATTTTCTGCAATTTAGTCGTAAATTGTTTTGGAAGTTCGTGCTATTATTTGTTGACATTAACCTTGAATAATGAATAAATTCAAAATATCCGGGTTTAACTATTTATTTGGCACTTCACTTAACGAAAAAACTATACATAAACAAAATTGGTGTTAAAGCTATTTTAAATAACTTTCATGCGTTAAGCTGAGGTCGAACTTAGTAAAACCTTACATAGAACATAAAAATTGGCGGCGGAATCAAATCAATTTTGTCTGTTTATGATTCGATTTTCCGAAGGAACTACAGGTTTCGATGAAATCGCGAATAAATTGAAGGCTAGTCATTTTGGGTATATGGAAAACTAATACCAATCACTATTAATTTAAAATACAGTTCTAATAATGTGAAGAAAAATTGAGCACTCTTATTTGGAGAAAAACGTTTTTTCATTACTTAACTTCATTGGTTTGACAATAGATTTTGAGCATCCTAAAATATAAGATATCATATCAGCATCAAATAGTCCGTTGCTCTCAAAAATAACTCATTTTTCGTTAAAGTAAAAATAAGTTTCAATCTTTCCTAATCTAATTCAATTTTTTGGGAAAAATTACACTAAATTCCAACAATCTTGATAAAAAATTCATAAATTCATGGTGGTTAATTTTACATAGGATACATTTCTACAAAGAATGCTTGAAAAAAGATGGCTTTCCATAAAAAAATTCTAAAGGACACCATGCCATTTGAAACAGCAAAGGTCTACTCAATGTCTGGTATAACCAGAAAAGGTACCGCTCTGAAAACTTTTGCGAATCGTTGATTAGTTTCCATTTAAACTAATCCCAAAATTTGAAATTGATCGATAATCCCGTTCCCTAGACACTTCTAATTGGCCCTTTAGCGCGTATAGTTGAAGGTAATTTTTTGAGTGAGAAATTAGATCTCAAATTAACGTATGATTATTATCCTTTTTCTATTTGGATCGATACTTTTTATTACTTTGTGAAAATGACCAAATTGTATGGGTGTACTGTTTATACAAATAAGTATGTTATCGAAGTATCTATACCAAAATGAATTCAAACTGACAACTTAGAATTTAGTAATTTGTTTTATAGGAATGAAATAAATATCTCTACGAGAAATGGGTTTACTGATGATCCAATCATAAGCAATTGTTATTAGACTTGAGGTAACTTACGATGTATTAAATTTGATCCAATATGCAAGAACTATCAAAATTTGATATTTCAAACTACCTATGCAAATTCTCTAATGTCTTCTTAGCGTCATGCTTTGGCGTCCTTTCAAAACACGTACAAAACCTTCCATTCTTTCCCTTCTTCTAGACAAGCTGCAGTTTTACCAACCATCATCTTATCTATATAGATCTTCCAGGTTTTTTCAGCAATTATTATCTGAATGAAACTGATCCCAGCAAAAATATTCGGCTATAGGAACACTTTTTCAATGAATGTATAAACTTTGTGAGAATGGCTCGGAAATAATGGATATCGACTATGAAAATGTAAAATTAATTTATATTGAGTGTTTCACTGGAATGATAAATTAGTTGATTAGATTTTAATTCAATACAAGAATTTAATAGTGCATAAAAATTTCATTTGAAAATATAAAATGCTTATCAACTAATTTTGAAATACGATAAAAGTTTAATACTTCATTAAAATAACTGTGATGCGTGTTAACGTGGTAGATGTAGCTATGTAATTTACTTTTCAATTTTCAATATAAATGCCAATGATATTTATATTCGCATGGTAATGTTCGAATAGTATGAATGATGAAACTACATTATATAAATGATAAAAGGATATTATTTCCACATATAGACACACAATTTTCCTAAATAATTTTTGATGAGACTAGAATAATTTTGAATTAATCAAAATCACTTTCACATAAATGAAATTATTTTTACTCCATAATTTTCAGTAGAATTGGCATCGTACCCGCTTTGAATTGAGTTCAATAAAGATCTCCAAACTTACCAACAAATTCATTCTCTCTCCACTTTTCACATTTATGAAGGATTTTAAGGATTTTAAAGATATCGAGTGGTAGGTTGATTTCATGTGTTCAAATATTGGAGAATTTTTTTTTGGGAAATATATTCCTCGAATCTTCAAAACTTCTTCCTGTTTGTCTGACATAGGCTACCTGACATTCATTGCATTTGATTTGATGAATTCCTGATTGCTTGAATTTATCGTTCTTTTGTTTGGCATTGAAAAATAATCTGCTTAAGTTGGGGCCGCTTGAGAATGAAGAAGTTATGTTGAATTTGGAAAAGTAATTACTGATTTTGTTAGAAAGTTTGCCGGTGTATCTGAAACTGGTGTATCTTTTTTCCGGGGTTTCTACGATGCTATATAGTTATTGAAAGGTAATAATACTTTGTTCTTTGCATTTAATAATGGTATTTAGAAAATGTTGTGGTATATTGTTATGTGAGGGAATTTTTCTGATGAAATCCAGTTTTCCCTTTCTGTCGAAAGAGAAACAGAGTAGACTCTATGGATCATGGAGTTATATGCAGCTAGTTTGTGGCTTAAATGACTGAACGAGTCCATTGGAATCGATGCTTCTGTGAATGTTTCCTTTCTGTAAATTCTATAAGTGGGTTGGTTATTTGAAATTGTAATGGTTTGGTCGAGGAAATTATTTGAGTTAATACACTCTATTTCAGCAGTGAAGCTGATGCGGAAATGTATTTTATTCAGGAAATTTAAAAATTGTTGAATTTGTCTGTTCGACCACGAAAACCAACTGAAATAATATCTACATATCTGTACCAGAAAAAATGTGTTTTTAGAGAAATTTTAGAGAAATCTGTGTCTAAGAGGTGATCCCAAGAAGTTAGATTGAAATTGAAAGTAACTTAGAGATAGGCATATTTGAAGAAGATTGCTAAGTTTATTAGGGATATATGCCGGTGTGTTTGATTTGGATTTGATATCTGTAACAAGGGGGAGACACTCATCCGTTGGAATGTTCCGGTATATATTTTTGACATGTATGAGATCTACAGAATTGGAGATAGTGTATTGTGCATGAAAATTAGTGAGGTCTAGAAATTTTTGATTCAAGAATTTCGCTAGTTTACCTGATGCTGTGTTAATATATGACACTACAGGTCTTGCAGCATCAGCTAAACTTGCGAAATTCTTGAAACAAAACAGATTACCATTCAATGCCAAACAAAAGAACGATAAATTTAAGCAATCAGGAATTTATCAAATCAAATGCAATGAATGTCAGGTAGCCTATGTCGCACAAACAGGGAGAAGTTTTGAAGCTATATTCAAGGCATATATTTCCCATGATGAAAATTCTCCAATATTTGAACACATAAAATCAACCAACCACTCGGTATCATTAAACAACCTTGAAATCGTTCATATATGTAATAAGAGGAGAGAGATGAATTTGTTGGAACGTTTTTGAGATTAACAAACTATGTGAGAACTCACAATTTACTACCCTCAACAGCAAACTAGAGCTTAATGCATCCCCACTACTCAATATCTAGGATAACTATCACTCTGTACTTGTACATATCTACTCATCTGTTATGTTGTTATTCACTTGAAAATGACTGTAAGGTCAAAACCGGTCTTGATTATTGAATAAATTGTGGAAAAGTGTCAAAAGTGTATTATTTTGTTTCACTTTGAAGTTTAAATTTCATAAAATAAATAGATCATCAATACTATCAATTACAATCTGATGATTGGCAGTTTGAAAAGCCTCTTCCATTCTATTCTATTCTGAGATAGTCGTTTCAGCACTTGCTCTTGCATTTTATGCCTTTCTTTAGAATATCTACCTTGGTGAATTCTTTCCTTCTATCATTCCTTCAGTGTTATCATCATTCCGATAAAGTGAAGAATGTGTCCTATCTATTTGATCTTCTTTCAGCGATGAATGTCATTATCTGCCTGATTTTTCCAATTCTTTCTAATACTTCATCAATAGTTATTTTGTCAGTCCATACTATTTACAAGGTTCATCTAGAGCACCATATTGCAAGCGTTTCTTAATAGTCTTCATCTGCTTGGTTTATGATAAAGGTCTCACAGGAGTATAACAATACACTCCAAACAAATAATTTGATCAAGTTCTTTCTTATCTAAAACCATATTGATCATCAGATATTTTGTCTTCAATTTATTCTTAGTTCTTGCTGCAGTTTGAGCTATTAAGAAATTATTGCAGTCTGCAAATTATAACTTCTCCACTCCTACTTCATTTACATTCTTGATGTGAATTTTATTGTTGAATGAAAGTGATGACAATTTATGTTGAGGTCTGAAAGCAATTTTGGTTTTCAATTTATAAAGAGTTTTGCTACATTTTCTCCATTCTGTCCAAAATATGTTGAAAGGATGTATTTGGTAGTTGAATAGTTATATGGTATTTTCCATTTTATTTTGATAACTAGTGATGTAAGTAGTATAGTGTTTCTATAAAAGATTATCCATATTGTAGTGTTCCAAACATTGAATTGTTTATTAAATGGTTCGAAGTCCATCAAAATTTCTAGAACAACTTCAGTAAGGGTAAAGAGGAATACAGATAATATTAATAATTGCAGACCACTAGCATTATTACTTAAGTTCTCAGTTATTTTGAATCTCTCTCAAAAGCAAGCATCTTGGACTACATTAATAAGAGACAAGTAAATGAGTCATAGTGTCACTATGGCTTCACGGAAGTTAAGCCCATTGGTACGGTCATGGCTGCAACTATGGAATAGCTTATGGAGGCCTAAGATCGGGGAGATATAGCGATCTGCAGTTGAGAGGTGGGTAAGGCAATTGATTGGGACATCATGTAGAACAAAGTAGAATATCATGGAATGAGGGGACCATGGTATGAAATTGTAAGATCCTTTCTGAGTTTTCAGGTATCAAATGCCCGTATGGAACGATACAGGTTTCAAGTTGGAACAGATCAATAGGTGGTGCCGCAGGGATCTATCTTATAGTCCCTTCTGTTTCTGCTCTATAGGAATGACCGTTCAATAGATGTTGTGGTAAGAGCAACATGCCTTTTCCCAGATAACACTGCCTACTCAAACGCGGCTCAGGAAATAACCAGTACATTAATGTGATTCAGCGGTAGGAAGCATTTTATATTAACTCTGCGTAGGATTAGAAAAAATCAAAATATTTTGGATTTTGTTGGTGTTGAATTATTCAATTTGTTGACTAATGATTTTATGAAGTTAAATTCTAATAAGTTCAAAAGAGATTGAAGAAGACGTTGCTGGATAGAGTATAGTACTCCACGAAGCGTTTATTGACTTTGAAGGTGGATTGATTCAATTTTAATTTGTGATTAATTATTTGTCTTTGATGTCAAACTATGATATATTATAAGTCATGTGTGGTTAAATATGCCATTTATTTATATTATGTAACTGACAAGCCATTAAAAACTGATGGTATAAATAAATCCATTATTATTATTTTGTCTATTTAGTCATAACGAAGAAGTTGTAACATTTAATGATTTCAATTTCTTTTATTGATAATATTGATATTAACTAATGAAAATGACTTGTGGACTATTGAATTATATTTTATGTGAATACGGGTGTTGGACTCTTTTGGAATACATATACCTGTAATAGTTCGTTTTTAAAATGTTGAACTTAATTTCGCTAATTGAGAGGGAAATTAAGAGATTCAAAAAAGAAAGTTGATTATTTTCGTCCTTTTCAAAATTAAATTTTATATTTGCATCGATGCCGGTTATGAATTTGACCAATTGATCAAATTGTCTGAGCGTACTGAGTAGGAAAACATTGTCATCGAAATATCTGTACCAAAAATGAATTTAAACTGGCACATTAAAATCTAGTATTTCGTTCCATATGCTGAAAATAAATATAATAGTTAGAAGATGGCTTAGTGGTGATCCTGTTGCAAGTCTATTACTACTATTACTATTAGATATGAGGTATTTCACGATGTTATGAATTGGTATAATGATCTAGAATTATGAATGTTTGATGTTTCAAAATATTTATGTACATTTTACGATGTCTTTTTGTATCAAGCTTTCGCGTCCTTTTTAACCACTTCGTACAAGAACTTTCTCTCTTTCTTTCTTCCAGACAAGCTGCCGAAATTTCTAAACCATTATCATTCAGGATTCTAAGGCATTTTTTATCTAAGTGAAACAGATATTCGGCTATATGATTCAGAAACATCTCTACAAAGTCGGATTCTTCGGATATGGAATTGGATAGCGAGCAAGGGACACTAATGAAGTATTCATTGAATGCCAACGGGCAACATCGTGGGTAACCTGAGATGTTGAGATTTCACATAACACTAATAGGACAGACTCCTAATGGTTGGGATACAATAATAATCCTTAGTTGGTTCTATACAGAGTGTACATTTCATCCTTCAGGATCAAAATTATTCTATAATAAAAATATTTATGTTGGAAAATTAAAACTCAAAGTTTTCATATCTATTTACAGGTACAGGTAATCGATAATTATATATCAGTCTATCAATTATGATGATGAGAAATTAGAAATATGTATTATACTATCACAAGAGGTTGTATTGAACTAATGCTAATGAATTAATAGGTACCAAATTAATAAGGGTGCAAACAAGAGGCAATAAAATTATTATGATAAAAACAGGTATTATTCGAAGATTTCAAATAGAAACGAATAGGCCGGACCATACTGGTCGTTCAAAAGATTATCTCTATGGGGAGTTTATTGCAGTTTGAAAATTTCGATTGATTCCAAGAAATCTAATTTTCGTCCTTTAGGTATTCTGTGAATAATTTTAAGTTGATCTATGGGTGGTAAATGATGGCCATTTTCGATACGACGTGAAGCAAAAGTAGATTCGTCTGTTCTTTGTTTATTGCAAATTGACTGATGCTCCTTATATTTAGTTTTGAATGAACGACCAGCTTGACCTGAAAGGTTTATCTTTACTATTGAACAATTCTTGGGCGAGTTTCATGTGTGTCTTGAAAGCTATTTTTTTATTCTGTTTTGAAAGGACCTTTGCAATCGTTTCGCTGATAGGGCCAAAGTATCTTGATGAAATATATTCATCTGTATTAGTTCATTCTAAATATTATGATATGCTATTTGTGTTTGTTTTTTCGAATCATTTTGTTTCTTATATTTGAGCGAAAACCATTGTTCTTAGCTATTTTTTTAATAATTGACACTTCTCTGTACATATTCTCTTCGGATAATGGCAGAGAGAAAAAGCCCTATGAATCATTGAATTAAATGCAGCGTATATTTGAGATTTTGGGTGCGTTGAGTCATGCAAATATCAGTACAGGTGGGTTTTCGAAATATATCAAAACTTAGTGTTATTAATATGAGTGATTGTTAGATCTAAAAAGTGAATCTGATTATCGACTTCACTCTCTCTTTTGAATTTAATTTAGGGATGAATGCTATTGACTAAAAATTGATCGATTTGTCTAGCGGTTCCTATGAAACATGCAAGTATATTGTCTACATATATTTACCAAAAATGTATTTATTTTGATTTGGAGGAATGGAATTGCTAGCCCTCCATCGGACGCCTCTCCAGGTGACGGATAGGGGAACGCTTCTCAGATATGGGTGGTACCGAGGAAATGAAATACCCGGGGCGGACCAAAACTAGCACGCAGAGTCTGAACCCAATTTGGACGGCTGCAAACAGCGTCTGCATTCAGAGGGTCGGCTGATCTAAAACCAGAGAAGGCAACGAGAAACCACTCTGGATACTTATTTTCCCAGGAAATAAGTATGGAGAGGAATCAACAAATGGCCTCTAGTCCCGGGCAGTTATTAAATGGACAAGAAGTGCGAAGAATCCCCTGGCTCAAAGTAGTGAGGTCCAAAATTCGAATAGGAACATGGAATGTTGAAAGCCTGTTCGCCGCAGAAAAATTAGACAACACCGTTCAAGAAATCAAAAGACTCAAGCTTCAGATACTCGGAATAAGTGAATTAAGATGGTCAGGGAATGGAACACGTACCAACGAAAACGGTACTCTATACTACTCTGAAAGTAATCAAAATAACATAAACCAATAGAGTTGGGATGTTTGTGACTGCCGAACGTACCAAATATGTCACCAGTTTTGTACCAATATCCGATAGGTTAGCGCTCATACAACTGCAAGGAAGACCTTTCAAAATAAATAAAATCCAAGTGCTTGTACCTACTGCAGAGAGAAAATACGATGATGAAGTAGAACTGCTTTATGCTGAAAACAACCAAAAATAACGACATCGATATTGTGCTTTGGGATTAAAATACAAAGATTGGTGAAGAAAGAGAGGAGACCTAGTCGGACAGTATGGATTAGGTGCGTCCAATGATCACGGAGACAGACTCTACGAATTCTGCCAGAAGCAAAACATAATATATAAGAAGTAATATGTAACACCTGATTTAAAGTGCCATATCGTCGACTTTAGACATGGAGATCCCCAGCTGCTGAACCAAACAGCCCAACACCAAATAGATATCAGATATATTACTTTCTGATGATTGAAAGTTTTAGAAACTGTATCAAAAAGATCACAACGTATCCTAGTGCAGACATAGGGTCAGACCACAACCCCCTAGTTGCCAATATTGAAGATAACCTGAAATCTATTGAACGGAGAATAAGAATACGAATACTTAAAATAGACACCACAAGACTACGAGATAGCAAAACGAGGGACAAAACCAAGATTTAAACAACAAACTTAATGTATTGACGGAATCCTCATCTTACAATGTAGATATGCAATGGAACTGACTTGAAAAGACGATCAATAAGGTATGCCTGCAAAACCTGAACACAATTATGAACATTGAGAAGAAGAGATGGCAACGGAAATACTTGAACTGATGGAAAAGAGACGTTGGTCAAAAAATGAGCCAAGAACCTATAGACAACTGCAAAATACAATAAGAGGAAAGATAAAACTGGCAAAAGAGAAATGGATCAAGGAATTATGTGAGGAGATGGAGAACCCAAACTCTAAACACAACTTTTTCAACATCCACAAGATATTAGATAGTATTACGAGTCACTGAAAACATTCCTGCGAATAATCCATTCCCGCATCAGGAACAAATGTGAACAACACTCAGACGATAGCCAATTTGGCTTCAGGAGTGCGTTCGGAACACGTGAGGCGTTGTTTGGTATAAATGTACTATGGCAGGAATGTCGCGATCAGGGAAAAGACGTATTCGCATACTTTGTGGACTATGAGAAAGCATTCGACAGAGTACGACACCAAGATCTCATTGAAATGCTACAGGGAACTGGAGCTGGCACCAAGGACATCAGAATAATGAAAAATTTATATTGAAACCAAGAAGCCAATATCAGAATAGGAGCTGGATTTTCGAGGGATAAGAACATTAACAGAGGAGTTTGCCAGGGGTGTGCACTCTCACCCTTCCTTTTCAATCTATATGCAGACCAGATTTTCAAGGAAGCCTAAAAGAAAATAAAATAGGAGTGAAAGTAAACGAAACACCAATCAACACCATAAAGTATGCAGACGATACGGTTTTACTAGCTGAAAATATAGAGGACCTCCAAGAACTACTGAACATGATCAACAGCATCAGCAGAAAATGGGTATAAATATAAATGTTAACGAGACCAAATTTATGGTATTCAAGAGACAAAGTCATAATGAAGCAGAATTACAATTGAACGGCGAACGGATTGAGCGCGTGAGACAATTTAAATATCTGGGAGCTTATATAACAGAAGAAGTAAATCCAGACAAAGAAATAAAGTGCACAATTGAGACAGCAACTTTATTGAAATGAGAACTTTGTTCTGCAACGACAATTTAAATCTTAATCTAAGACAACAAATGCTTAGATGCTATGTCTGGTCGATACTGTTATATGGAGTAGAAGCTTGGACTCTAAAGGTCAATACATTGAATTAATTGGAGGCTTTTGAAATATGGGCTCATAGAAGAATGCTCATAATACCGTGGACAGCTGGAAAAATTAACACAGTAGTCCTTAGAAGAGCAGGATGTAGTAAGTTTAGCTATCTTGGACACATATTCTTGGATCTAAGTACAAACTACTACAGCTGATAATGAAAGAAAAAATAGAGGGACGTAGATGAGTCGGCAGAAAACAGATATCCTGGCTTAAGAATATCCGAGATTGGACGGGATTATGACGGGCGGATCAACTCTTCAGAAAAGCTGAAGATAGGAATTCCTTTGCACAAGTGATTGCTAACATCAGGGAGATCAGACACAGTACATGAAAGAAGAAGAAGAAGGAAAGAAATATGAATTCTTCAATATACGCCATGAAAATGCCAGCTAGTAAAGGGCTCAATGGTGATCTCATCGGTAGACTGTGAGGTTGTTCATAGAATTTATGATTAAATTCGAAATAATTCTGTTGTAGGCACAACTTGAGCAAAAACATGAAATCATCTTGAAAAAACGGATTAACGGGTGATTTCGTTATAATGTCTGGGACCAATGGAAGGCATTCGTCTTCCAAACTGATTAAATATGATTTGATTGAGGATTTAGAGGTATTTAGATTTTCACTATATTAATAATATAATGAAAATCTAAATACTTTAGATTTTATTTCATTGAAAATATAGATTAAATATGATTTGACTGGGGATTGAAATTTGTTGAATTTTTGAATACAAGATTCAATTCTTTTGCCAATTTATGAACTGAGCTATTCATGAATGATACTACTGGACATATTGGGGCATTGTCTTTGTGAGGCCATGAAGTTTTGGAGGTTCGGGATTCATATTTATGAAATATTGGACTGGTTTCGTTAGTATTATCGGTGAAATTTCTTTTAGAGCTGTTCTTAATGTTTTTTGGATGTCTGGGTTCTATGTTTGGGTATTTCACTTATGTTCTCTCTTTGAAGAAAGTCTGTTGTTTTTGATATATATATATATATATATATATATATGATGATAAGGTAAACAACTTAAATGAAGGTAGGAATAATATATTAAAAACTATACATTCATATCATACACGAAGTAAATCTAAGGGTTCTGACATTTCTACTTGTTCTGTCTATTCTTCAAACAACAAAAGTTTTGATGACTGTTTTCAAAATCATGTAGAATCACCTTGTTCCTCTAATCTTATCATAACTTCATCACCTAATTCAGATCTACACAAAATCAATAAAAAATAAAACGCATGAAATGGACGTACGAAATGAATAAATTTATTATGTTTTGTTATTACAAAATAACAAATAATGGAACAAATAAAAAGGTTATATGTCTAAACTATATAATATGTTCAAAGAAAAATTCCCAATTGCTGTATTTCAGAACAAAGCATTGCGAATCAAAGACGGTATATTGAAAATAGAAACTTTATATCTGAATCGAATTAAAATCAATTAAAAACAACGTTCAACAAGAAGAACATTTAAATTTTGAAGTTTCAGATGAAAACCTAGTCCCATTCATGAAAAGCATCGAAAATAAATCAGAAAATTCATCTAAAAATAATGATAACAAAGATATAGAAAATTTATTTCTCAATCAAATGAATTTATTTGAAAATATTGACCCAACTTTAAGACCTAAACTTCCTAAAATTCATTATTCAAAGAAAATTTTCGATTGTATAAACGTGCTTAATGAGAATATTCTTCCAAAGCAACTTGTTAAAGTAATGAATATCTATACACTTCATCTAATTATATATTGTGCCGCTATTACAGTAGTTAAACATTCTGGATACAAATTAGAAAATTTTGGATCTAATTATAATATCAAGAAAAAACCTTCATGGCAAAAAAGGTTAGAAGGTAAAATTTCTTCTATCAGATGTGATTTAGGAAGATTGACTCAATATTCCAGAGGTAATCGATCAAAAAACTTATGGCACATATTGGAAAAATATTCCTCAAAAATAAAACAAATAAAAATAATGAGATAAGTAATGGACAATTGATAGAATACATCGATACTTTAAAACAAAAACTTTCAGTATACTCTATTAGACTACGTGAATATAAAATAAATTCAGATAGAAAATTCCAAAACAAACTATTCAAAAATAATGAAAAACATTTTTACAAATTTATTTCAGGTTCAAATGAAAATATTTCTGGAAATGGAGTTCCTAAAATTGATATTTTAACTGATTATTGGTCTTCAATTTGGGCAGTGCCAAGGCAACATAATTCCAATGCAAGTTGGATTTTAAATGAAAGGTCTCGATTTTCTCAAATAGAATGCATGCAATTTGAAAAATTTTCAAACGAAGATATAACATCAGTTATTAAACACACAAAAATTGGAAATCTCCAGGTGTTGATGGTATTCATAACTTTTGGTTCAAGAAATTCTCTTGCGTTCATGAAAAATTGGCAGAATATTTTTCATTTATAATAAAGAACCCTCAGCTACTCCTTTATTTTTCACACAAGGAATTACTTATTTAAAACCGAAAAGTGATAATACTATTGATCCGTCTCAATATAGACCAATTACTTGCCTTCCAACAATATATAAAATTCTAACTGCATGTATTACCCAAAAAATTTATGCACATTTGGAGAATTATAATATTCTTTCCGAACATCAAAAAGGATGTAGAAAAAAACACCTTGGTACTAAAGAGCAACTTGTAATTGATTCTGTCGCTTTGAATCAAGCTCAAACTAAGAAGAGAAATATTCATACAGCCTTCATTGATTACCAAAAGGCTTTTGACAGTTCTCCCCATTCATGGCTTCAAGAAATTTTGGAAATTTATAAAATTGATAAGACACTTCGTCATTTTCTTGAATTCGTAATGAAAAATTGGAGAACCAATCTTCATTTAAATATTTCAAAACAATCGTTAAAATCCGAAGTAATTCCAATCAAAAGAGGCATTTTTCAAGGTGATTCTTTAAGTGCTCTTTGGTTTTGTCTTTGCCTCAATCCATTATCTCATGAATTAAATGCTACTAGTTTCGGCTTCAAAATAAAGAGTTTATTAACTGAATTCAAATTAAGTCACTTAATTTATTTAGATGATATTAAATTATATGCCGGAACCAGATCTCATTTAAAAAGTCTACTTGAGATTACTTTCAACTATTCCAATGATATTCATATGAAATTTGGGCTTCCAAAATGTAAAAATCTTTCTATTGAAAAAGGAAAGATCACCTCTGATTATATAAAGATTTCCAATATCGAAATCGAGCCAATGCATCAAGGAGATACATATAAATATCTTGGATTTTGTCAAGAGAAGACAATTAACCATAGCAGCACTAAAGAAATTATTAGAAGTTCATATTACAAAAGACTAAGAATTATCATCAAGAGTTATTTAACTAGTAAAAACCTTTTCAGAGCTATCAACTCCTATGCTGTTCCTATTCTTACATCTTCTTTTGGAATTATTAAATGGTCTAAAACTGATCTAAATGAATTACAATGTCAAACGAGGAAAATGCTCTGTAAATATCATAAGCACCACCCAAAGTCAGCTATTCAGAGAGTTACACTACCTAGACATCTTGGAGGTCGTGGATTAATTGATTTGAATAATCTTCATAGTAAACAAATTTTTCATCTACGTTCCCATTTTCATGATAAACAGAGAACGTCTAAATTACATGATATTGTTGTTGCTTCAGATTATAATCTTACACCTCTGAACTTGACAATGCAAAAGGTAGATTTCGATATATTTGATGATAATTCTAAAATAGAAAGTTGGATGCAGAAGGAATTACACGGAAAGCACCTTAAAGAATTGAAAAATGATTATATTGATGAAATTGCATCGAATAAATGGTTAGTATCTGGAGAATTGTTTGCTGAAACAGAAGGCTTGGCAATTGCGATCCAAGACCAGGTTGTTTTCACAAGGAATTATAGAAAACATATCATCAAACAAAATATAGATGATTCTTGCCGTAGATGTTTCTGTTCTTCAGAAACAGTTTTTCATATATTATCATCTTGCTCAGTCCTTGCTTCAACAGATTATTTAGAAAGACATAATGCCGTCGCTAATATTATTCACTTCAATCTAGGAATTAAACATGACCTAATTCCCAAAAGAAAAAATTTTACAAATATGAACCTGAGATTATTTGTGAAAATGACAAATATAAACTTTATTTTGATAAAACAATTCTGTGCAACAGAGCTGTAAAACACAATAGACCAGATATCGTTCTTATTGATAAACAGAATCAAATAACATATATAATTGATATTGCTATACCTGACACACATAATATACAAAATAAATACAATGAAAAAATTTCTAAATATATGATGCTTGGCGACGAGATTAAAAAATGTGGAAAATGAAGAAAATATTTATTCTACCGATTATTATTTCTACAACAGGCGTTATTCCTAGAAATCTTCACAAAAGTATTGAGATTTTGGGTCTGAAGAAAAATTTGTTTGAACAGTTACAAAAGATAACAGTCATCAAATCTTGTAATATTCTTCGTAGGTTTCTTTCCGAAAATAATAATGAGGTAGAGTCATAGGTTTTCTCTTTAGTTTATACTGCTCAGAATCTCATTTCATATTTTATTTATTTGTTTATATAAATGTAATATAATTAACTGACAATTTTGTCATATTTATATTCAGAGCAGTATTCTATTCGATCGTTCACCACTTCACACAAAGGAAACTATTAATGAGTAACATTCAGTGTTACTTGACTAAGGTCCGTACACTGGATTTTTCCGGGAGAAAGCCTCTGACACTACTCGTTGGTACATTGATATCATTGTCTGATGATGCTATAGTATGTATATATTCTGGTAGATTGATATATTCTCATAACATTTAACGTTATCCTAATATATAATTACTCCAGGATATGTTTTGATTATAATCATTGCCTGGCAATGGTATTAATTACCGGGTGGTGGATTTATATTTTTCATGAAATCAGTTTGATTGCATGAACAGATATATGGGCAACTCGTCGGGGTAAAACCCTATATATATATATATATATATATATATATACATACAGGATATCCACCGGGACCGTCCGTCCGTTAAAAACTTTTTGAGTTCCAATTACAATATCCAGCTGAAATTTTATACGTGGCCATAACTAGCAATTTCCAATTGAAGTGAAATATTTTCGAAGTGATACCATTTCCGGTTATACCGGAAGTGGGTCATCACTTTGTTATTTCAAATGGCAATCTACCTTTTTTATTATACATCTAGAACCGACATTTGATCAAGGCATAAAATACCCAAGTTGTTGGCACTTATCTGTCAAAACTTTTGACAGATTTAATTATTTTTGTTATAAACTCGATTTTTGAGGAACATTTAAAAAAATGTAGCTCGTAGATCTTTTGCACTACAGACACAATTTTTGCTTGGGTGGATAGAAGAAGGATCATGGAATTTTTTAAGCAGTCTACACATGTCAAATGTTTATTGCGTTGTTTTGTATGATTTTTTCAATTTGGCCTTTTTCAAACAGCAATAACTCAATTCTTTCAAATGTCACGTGTCAATTTTTATATCGCCATTAGATGAAGCGTCAAATTTCAGATGGAATTGTATCAGCATGTACTATGCCCATCTCTTATAGTTCCGAAATAATTTGGGAATATATTGAATTAATTGAATGCTTCATCTTCGGTATGTCTGTGAAGTATATGTTGAATAGTAGTGGTCCTAGTACTGATCATTGGGGTACGCCAGCTCCTATCCTCTTCGCTGTTGACTTTTGGTCCTATATCCTGGTTATGAATCTTCTGTTTTGTAGATCGTGATGTTGGTAAGCTTCGCTGGGTATCCTGTGGTCAACTTGTAGACTAGTCCTTCGTGCCAAACTTTGTCGAATGCTTTCTCAATGTCCAAAAATGCTGCTCCTGTCGGTGTTGATATGTTCTGTTTGTCCTTGATGTCCTCCGTGATTCTAGCTAGTTGGTGTATTGTCGAATGTCGTCCTCTAAATCCAAATTGGTGCTCCGGGAGTATTCCTTTCTCTTCGGAAGAAGGTGTCTCAGAAATGCATGGATATTCAAACTCTGGATCCAGGTAGGCCCAAGGTATGTTCTGTGTTTAGCCTAGTCGGAGGGACCTTCTGGGTAATCTGTGATTGAGAAAGCGTGATTACCACGATAACACGCATCGTCGGAGGGGCCTAGAGCGATCTACGGTTAGATACCGTAGCGGACACGGTAACAGTTCCATGAAATTTTTTGTTTTTCATTCGTCCTATGTTGAAACTAGTTTCTTCTCTTCTTAGTGCATATCGTCTGAATCGAATCGAGAATAAGCCTCAATGGTTAGTACACATTTGCTTTAATCACTTTGTAATGTCATAAAAAAAGCCTAACAAGAAAATAGTAGGTAAT
The DNA here is from genome assembly GCA_013387265.2 of Cryptolaemus montrouzieri. Lineage (NCBI taxonomy): Eukaryota > Metazoa > Arthropoda > Insecta > Coleoptera > Coccinellidae > Cryptolaemus > Cryptolaemus montrouzieri. The sequence goes on from JABFTP020000103.1 coordinate 39,759,933, forward strand.
TATGTGGGCCAGTGGATGAGATTATTATTCTGTATCTATTAATTTTGAAAACTTTAGTTCAAGTTCCTTTTGTGAAAAATAAGTAGCCCGAAAGTGTGTTATTGGAATTTCATCAAGCGGTTGAGGAAAACAAATTTCCAAAATTTCAATATCTCTTCTATACTAAAATTGTTATGAAGGACAGTATCAGAAGTGGGAGGAAGGTCTATCCGTCGTCCAGAACTGGAAGTGTCCAGGATTCGATAAATTATTTATTAATTAGTGAAGTCATCGCCGATAATCCCCTTCATCGCCCCACCCCCTCTAACCATTCCTATCCGCCCTCGGTGTAATAAATTGTGGAATAATTTACCACCAATAAATGATACATTGAAACCAAACCTGGTTGTTGGCTTCATTGTAATGTTTTGAATTTGTTCTTGTTTGCCCAGAACTAATTGATATGGCAACTGGCAATATCTTAACTTCTTATGCTCAAATCCTTTAGGACATATAATTTAAGAAGCGCAGTTATACAGAGGGATTCGAAGAAAAATCAAAAATTTCACAAATTTCATAATTTTCATCGTTAATTATGTTTGGAATGTAATTTGGTTGATGGCTTATAAGAGCTAGAAACTAGCAAGAACTTTTTTCTTTTATGGCCTTACATGCCATGATAATATCTTCTTACAGTTGCATCTCATAATTCCAAATAAATATATATATAAATATATATTGAATGAGCATAAACTCATTTATTGCCATGAGATTAATTGAAAAAACTCAAATTTATGAATTTTCTTTTCATTATTCTTATCGATTTGTCTGTTTTTTTTTGTTGCAATGATATTGGTCATATCACACGTATCACCGAGTGAATTTTTAAATGACTGCATTATTGTGCAGTGAAAGTGATTGCACACAATTGAAAATTAGACAGTATTGCTTATAGCGACAGAACCAGAACACCAGCAGCTTTTGTTCGCTTACTACGAGAAAAGCATCTAGATTTAACTCCAATTAACTAACGTACTGTAAACAAAATAAGGACACACTACCGGGAATTTGGGCATATGCTGCAATTAACTGAAAGATGATTAGCCGTTGCTGACTAAGATACTAAACTGAGAATTCTGCAGGCCAGGAAAATTCATTAAATTTTTTGCACCCAACTGCACGTGACCATTATCTTCGTGATCAAACGATATCAAAAATCATTCATGAATCAAAGATGCTTTAATAAAATGCAATTTGTACAAGAATTATTTGAGAATTGTTCAGCTCGGTGATTGAAGTTTTCTGAATATATGATAAATTATTTTCATCATAAATACATAGGTTTTGAACCGACAATTTTCTCCGATGAACTTACTTTTATATCGAACGGTGAGGTCAATCGTCGTAACTGTCAATATTGGTCTGAAGAATTATAAGAATTGATACCCAATAGCCAGAGAATGTTGACGTGAGGGCAGACAGAAAATTTTTTTTGATGAAAGGTAACCAAATTTGTATACAGGGTGCTTCAACGAAAACTAAACAGAGGCTATATCTACCAAGATATTTATTTCTGATCAAAACGCAAAAACAGGTCAATTTTTGTTTCAAGGGGGACATCTTTTGGGGTACAACACTTGCCTAAAATATCAACACCCTAAGCGGGGGTTGCAATCCTTGAACATTTTGAATAGAAAAGATGGGTCAGTGATGACTCAAAAAAAGGTGGTATCTTTGTCTATATAGTCTAGGCCTAATTTCCATTTTAATTGAAAACTGTAAAAGATACAGGGTGACCAACTGAAAGATAGGGAAGACTATTTCCCTGAGACTATTCAAGTTTCAGTGAGATAAAATGGAACAGATCCATGCTGATCAATGGCAGTCATCATCAAGTACTATACTCATCTCGAAATTCAACCCCTGGAGCAGGGGTGGCAAGCCTTGAAAATTTGGAGGAGGGTAGATGGGTCGAGTGATAACTCGAAAGAAAGGTATTATCTTTGTCTGCATTCCCGTGAAAGAATTTTTATTTTTGATTGAAAACTAAAGAAGATACAGAGTGAGCAACTGAAAAATAGAGAAGACTATCGCCTCAAGACTATTGGAGTAGTAGTTCGAAAAACTGAAATAGATTCATTTAGATCGAAGATGACAGCCTTTGATCTGGAATGAATCTGTTCCATTTTTTTGCACTAACACTTGAATAGCTTATGCCGATAGAAAATCTCCTCTATTTTTCAGTAGCTCACTCTGTATCTTCGTTCGCGGGAATGCAGACAAAGATAATATCTTTCTTTCGAGGTATCACTCGACCCATTTACCCTCTTCCAAATTTTCAAGGGGGGTCACCACTGCTCAAGGAGTTGAAATTCGAGATGAGGATGGTACTGGATGATGCTATCATGGATCAGCATGGATCTGTTCCATTTTACTTCACTGAAACTTGTTAAGTCTCAGGGAAATATTATTTCCTATCTTTCAGTTGCTCACCCTGTATCCTTCACAGTTTGCAATTAAAAATGGAAATTTTTCAAGGTGATATAGACAAAGATACCACCTTTCTTTTGAGTCATCACTCGACCCATCTTTTCTATTCAAAATGTTCAAGGATTGCAACCCCCGCTTAGGGGGCTGATATTTCAGGCAAGTTTTGTACCCCAAAAGATGTCCCCTTTGAAACAAAAATTGAATAGTTTTTGCGTTATAGTCAGAAATGAATATCTTGGTAGATATGGCCTCTGTTTAGTTTTCGTTGAAGCACCCTGTATAAGAAGATTTAATTCCATCTCTCATCACTGATTTAAAGAAGAGGATCGATTAAATGGCCGCCCAGATTATAGGATTTTATGCCAATAGTTTTTCCTATGTAGAATTATTTTGATCTTTGCGTTTGAAAAACTTTTAACATTCTATGTTTCGAAGCCAACTTTTTCCTCCACGTAACGATATATATTCGAATACATAACTTCAAGACATTTCTTTCAAACAAAATGAAGAATTTGATTACGCCACTGAAGTCCGCTCAGAAAGGTGTTGCGGTAATATGAAATTAGTGATAAGTTCCCTAATTTGAATAACGCCTGATATGAAGTTCGTATGAAATCTTAAAAATTTCAGAAATTAACAACAGCTGAAAAACCACAGTTAGCTGAATAAATTTGTCCCATTGCTGAAATGGTCAGTGTACCCAGTGGTACCATCAAAATGAGAAATACTGTACTGTGTGTTCCATTTTTCGATGTTTAAGTATAACAGCTTTGTGAAATAATGCAAATAGGAAAATTGATCTGCCCATCTCCGTTCTCAATTTTCAATGATAATTCGTTGGTGAAAACAGATTGCACCTATCTTCTTTTGTTTTCGATTTTTTCTGAATTTCACGATTTTCGGTGATTTCGGCATATTACAGTATCTCGGTTGCTATCAAAGCATCATTCTATGGGCAATTTATTGAGTTGAATGCATAAACGATTTCAAATTTTTTTTTCACTGGATGATTTTCGATTTTAGCTATAAACTTGTAAATTTATATATTTCTTCAAATGTAAGGCATAAGTGAAGATCAATATTACCATCATTTGATATCAGACTTCTCAGATATTTAAATGTTGTTATTACTTACAAAATGGAAAGAAGAAAAAGAAGATTTTCCAACGAGTGTATTTTAGTCTCATCCTAATCAAAACTAAGATTTTTCCATCGAGTAACACAATAATTTTCTGAATTTCACTCGTGAACTCGAAAATGTGGAGATCTTGCGAGATTGAAATTTGTAATCTCACAAGATCCCGAGTTTGCGATCTCGTCTTGAGATTGCTTTTCCTACTAATGAGTTATGAATAGCTTTCGTCACTTTTATATTATGAGTGGGCCTCAATGCTGTGAGCATAGAATTCAAAACATTTGGGATGTTTTGAATAAATATGCACGAGCCTACTATATGAAACCACAAATATCCAACGTAGCATTCTAACATGTCGAATTTTTCGAAGTTTTCAGAATTCGCGAACGTTTTCCGATACAAAAGTGTTAAGCAGTTATCACAGAATGCGCGATGAATTTTCATTTTTGATTAAATTCACATTTCAAGAATATTCGTCAGGTATGTTTTATATATATATATATATATATATATATATATATATATATATATATATATATATATATATATATATATATATATTTCATGTGCTTCCATTCTGAGCCATCTTCCTATTGTCCACCAGAGTTACTCCCTACCGATTTTCATCTCTTCCATTTTTTCAGCCTATTCTTCCTTGTTGGTATGCTTGTTTGCCCCTTCTTCTCCTCGCCACGTTACCCATTTCACTGATCTTCCTCACTATGCTTAGTCCATTTCTTTTATGTGTGCAAACGCACACGCTGCGTGTTTTCTGAATTAGTCATCATCGGTATTTATTTTACCATCTGTCTTATTTCTCAGTTTTACATTCTATCAAATATATGTCTATTCTTCGGAGGAATTTTATTTCAATTGCGTTCAATTTCTGTTCATGTATTTTAAGGGAAACCATTTTTCGCAGGCGTATAAGATTGTTTGTAGTACTATAGTGTTATACAATTGACCCTTTGTAGTTTTGTCTATTTCTGTTTTTTATATTTTTTGCATTTTCAATTGAATTGTAGATATTAAATGCTTTTAGTATTCTTCCCGCAATTTCTAGATCAATCTCATTATTATTATTTGATATGACACTACCCAGATATTTATATGTTGTTACTACTTTGAGTTCTTCTTGCTTTAAAACTATTACCTTTTCTTTGTCTAATAGTTTTGTGTCATTTATTTTTATAAATTTTGTCTTCGTATTAATTTTCTTGATCAGATTTTTATGTCTTTCGACCAGGTGGTTACTAAATTGCATATTATATAATCAGCATATAGCAGGCTATCTAGATTTATGGCTTAGGGATTCAGTATCTCATTATTGTAGGCCTTTTTTTTCTTTCGTGATCTTGATTTATTATCGCTATATAAAAAGAAGTTAGTCTGCGCTATCCTCTTGCTTGATTCAATTTGTCATCTCGAATGTTATGAACTGTGCCCCTCTTATTTGTACTCTGCGTTTGACATTTGTATAAATACTTTCTATGACCTACATAATTTAACTATTTATATCTAGTTCTTTCAGACCCCTTCTCTCTGAAACATAGCAAATGTAGCTTGTAAGTCTATGAATGTAAGGTATATTTTGTGTCCACTGTCTAGAGCTCCTTCTACAATATTCCTTGTTACATATCCAATATCATTTGTTTGTTCGATTATGAGTGCTAAAAGCTGCTTGCCCTCTACCTCCTTTCTCTGTCTTTTTTCCACTATTCTAGTGTATACTTCAAATACCATGATGAGAGAATATAACCCTAAACTTTTCGCACAGTTGATCTTCTTTTGTTATAGATTAGCACGATTGAATTGTTTTTCCAGGCTTCTGAGATAGTTTTTTTTCTCGATATTTTATTAGAAAATTTGATGAGCCACTTTTTTCCTTCTTCCATTCATTTTATCATTCATTCATTTCTGGATCGCCTCTTCGACTGGGGTCTCCATTATTCGATATCCTGATTTTCTCCTTCTTTATCCTAATTTTCCTCCTCCCTTCTGATTTCTCCTTTGAACTTGTCAATTTTCTGTTAATATTCTTATTATTCTCATTTAGTTCCATTCCGAATTGGTAAATAAAACAATTATTATTCTATATATATATATTATTCACAAATTAGGCCATTCATGAACACACGTATCACAATTACCCTATTTTTAACGTTGTTTGAGAAATTACACAGACTTCATTCCATTATAGATATGTATATATATATATATATATATATATATATATATATATATATATATATATATATATATATATATATATATATATATATATATATATATATATATATATATATATATATATATATATATATATATATATATATATATATATATATATATATATATATATATATATATATATATATATAAAGAAGGGTTTAACCCCAACGAGTTGCCCATATACCTGATCATGCAATCAAACTGATTTCATGAAAAATATAAATCCACCACCCGGTAATTAATACCATTGCCAGGCAACGATTATAATCAAAACTTATCCTGGATTCATTATATATTAGGATAACGTTAAATGAGAAAATATGAGAATATTTCAATCTACCAAAATATATACAAACTATAGCATCATCAGACAATGTACCAACGAGTAGTGTCAGAGGCTTTCTCCCCGGAAAAATATATAAATAATATATATGAAGAAAATTAGGATATACTTTATTGCATTGTAAAAATTTAAGAGCATGGTTCTTATCGGTGTAATAAACAATTACAGTAAAGATGAAAAACAAAGTGTGCTATCCGACAGAAGGCATCTTATGTCAGATGATATGTGCTCTTCTGCCGAAAATGTCCTCTCAGACTCAAGGCTGCTTGGAACCATCGTGAGTAAGCTGTTATAAGCAAACTGTAAAAATTTAGCCCTTGATTTTTCACACTCGTTTCATCTAATTAGTCTATCTATAGTCGTAGAAATACGCAAAAAGGATTCTAGTATGCTCACAGAGTCAATCTAGATGAGGTCTCGAGGCGACGATATTACATTCCGTACTCATGAATATCAAAAATAATCAGGATCAAAAAAACGAGTAAGAAATGCTTAAATATTCAAAGGTATGTGAATCGTAAGTGGATTCGGGTGAAATAGGAAGAGTATTTCGTTCTCTTTCTAGATATATAACATGCCAGAAAACTTTTTTCAAAAATGTGAATATTTCTAGAGATTGAAATTCTTCGAACATTCTATGGTATCATTTAGTATTCTAGTGCGAATTTACATCAAACATTCCATCTATACAACAATGAAGAACAACGGAAGTTATTTATCACTCATGAGTAAGAAATTAACAAAAATAATTGGTAACAAGGAACGAAAAAAAACTGTTTTAAATACTCAAAACTAATTTCATTATTCAAAATGCAAGGATTGAAAGGCCAAGAAAAACTTCTGCATGAAATATGAATTCGAATATGGGTCACTGAAGCTGAACAATTTCTAAAATTTTATTTCAAACTTTTCTACATCATTATGGATTTTTTGATATAAAAAATCCATGACAATGCTCCAGAGAAAAAATCAAACGAACTCAAATCTGGTGAACTAGTCGCCTGGAGCTGTCATGTGAGGGAACGCGTTATGCTAGAAATATACTTTCTTTGATAGAAGAGAATTGAATCTAAAATACCCTAGACTATGTTCATAATTATTATATCATAATAAAGTTCTCTTCGAACATTTTCATCAAAAATGTCTGACGGGAAAACATGGAGGTTCATCAATAGCGCCAAACCTTGAAACCAATTTACTTTTGATTAGGATTGATATCGAAAATTATAGCGAAGGAGTAATCCGTCACTGGTTACACTTATGTCATCAGTCTGTGTAGAATGGTAGAATGTTTCTTCATCCTTTATGAATCTCTATGTTCAGAGCATTCGCGAATCCCTTGATTTTGGTTCTACCCCAAGTTGCCTATATGGAAATGAGGGGTTCGCAGTAACAGCTACTAAAACATCCATTGTAACTTTTTGATTATCTTATTTATTGTAACTTTTTCCTTCAAGTGCTTTTACAGAAGCAGTGTTCATAATATTCTGTTTCAACCTTTGGAATATATACTTGTGAGGTTGCCTTCTCTTAGGAAAACGAACATGAAGACTTTCTGAAACTGCAGCAGAATCATATTAATTTGAACGTAGCATTTAAACATGTCGAATTTTTCAAAGTTTACAAAATTCACGAACATTTTACAATCAAATAGTATTCAGCTAATAATTCGTGAATTAACAATGTGAATTCAATAATTGCTTGATTTTGATATTTATTGTTGCATTTTATAGAATTGTAAACCATTTGGGATGTTTTATGGAAATTCGCACCAGCATTCTAAATGAAACCACAAAATCTTCGAAGATTTTTCATTTTCTACAAAATTTACATGTTTTAGAAAATTGGTCAGGCATGCTCTGTATGAATATATTTTAAGAGACAAAAATACTAGTACTATTTTATTCGAATTCAGTCATAGTTTATAGTTAAAAAGGTTTTCCAGTTGACTTTTCATAATCATCGCCAGCCAGGGTCAAACAGTAGTGGTACAGTTCAGTCGGATGACGTGAATAGGAGGAACATAGTGCAGATTTGGTCGGATTTGACCTCGTCAGTGTTGCACGCCCTCATTGGAGTGCATCAATTGAATATGCATACATATTCACGTACTTGATGCGCTCCAGCGTATTGGGAAGAGCAGATGGCTGTCTGGCCTGGTGTTAAACAGTTTAATGAGACCGAAAGTTGCTTCTTTCGATCGGATTGTCAAAAACTGTACGGTCCTGTTTGACGATGTTTATGTAGAGTGGATAGAACAACCACCTTTTTCAGCGAGTGATATTTTACGTTAAACGGTTCTCTCAATAAAAGTGTTCAATGCGTTTACACATATAGCGATGAATTTTGTATTGTAACATTTTTGAGATAATAAAAAAGAGACAAGTTTATATTATGATTTAAAAACCATTTACCTAACTTTGACAGCAACTGGGATATCGGCATATGCTGAAATGCCTTAAAACCGGAATAACTCGAAAACAATTCTCCTCGAAAATCTAGGATGGGTGTTATTTTTTTCTATTTGGGGTAGTTAACATAGCTGCCCTACTAAAAGATCGAAAATGGGACACCTTGGACAAACCTATTTATGAAAAAGCTTTTAGCACAAACTGCTACAGTTCAATTTAATATGGTCCTAGTTGTTCCGGAATGTTTGTTTGAATTTTTCTCTTATTTGCACCATCGAATCGTAAATTTTAGCTTCAAGCTCTCCTTCGAACTGAAATAGTAACGAGGCGTTTCCATGCAAGCCGGCTGGTTCGGAAAAGCAACGAAACATTTAATATCCATTACAAGGCTCAGTTCAGATTCCATCCTATAAATCGGAGTTAAGACCTTAATTAGCAAACTTTTACGGCGTGCTCTCGTTTACATATGTTTTATCTGAGAATGCAGGGGGTGCAGATTAACATCGTTCCTGCCAAGTACAGTTTTATTACTCTTTTTAACAGTTTTGCACTCCATTATCGGCGTGAACTGCATGGAAATTATAGAGAGAGAATTTTCTTATATGAATTCTAATGTGTTCACGTCTACGTATCTCTCGTCGAAGAATTTCAATCGGGAGACTGTTGGTTAAATTGGATCCTGAAACTAATATCAATCGATTCTTACGCGAATTGTGAATAATTTGTAGAACGTTAACAATAGCTATCGCTAATCACAATAAGAATAATGGCAAATTCTGAAACAGCCCAATAGAATAAATTCAATAATATTTTTGATTACATCAGTTACTTTTCAGGAACGTCATATTTGAATTGTTATTGATTTCAGATGTAGACGTTTTGGAATCCACAAATTGTCCTGAACGAGAATATTTCAAATATTATTTCAAAAGTTACAACTCTGATATATTTCAGTATAATTGAAGGTATACGTCGATGGTTTTTAGGTTGGTAATATTTTGAAAAATACCATAAAAAAAGTCGACATGCTTCATTCAGCCAGATATCTCTGGTAATTCGAAGATGAGTTTACTAAGTTACTGATGTCATCGATAATACCTACAAGAAAAGAAGAAAAACGAGAAGTCAGATTCAATTTATTTCAAAAGTATTTGATTTCGTACTTTTTCTCTCGGAATTCTGACCAGAATTACTTTGATGAAGATTTTGAGATAGGTCTCGTATTGAGGGATCGAAATGCATTATTTGAAAGATTTCTGGTTATATAATATGCAAATTTCAGGGTCCACGCGCGAAAAATTGTAATTTTTGGGATAAAATCACGAATAACTCAGAAGCAATGCATTTTAGATATAAGGAACCCTATAACAGATCGATGCCTATAAATATTACGAGAAATTTCATCTTGAAGTTGTCTATCTGATTTTTCATTGGACGTATTGGTTTTGTTATGTAATCTCAATCTCATAGATAGAAAAATATAACGTTTAAAATATGGTAATAATAATACACAATTTCCTGTGGATTTGAGTGGTAAGAATTGTTTTGAAAGAAAAGGACTTACAGTTCGAATAGCTTGACTCTCTTCCAGCCTCGTGTTTGTAAATTCTTGACCTCTTTGAGTTTCGAAACTGGAACTCTCTATATTCTTTTGCTTTGTCTTCGGATAATGCGAAGAGATTTGAAAATCCCCGTACTCCTTCTCACAACAGGACGATGTTATAAAAATTTCTCTTCTTTCCTTGTCGAATATCAGTAAAAAGAGCTTGTTACACTATCCTGTTCGCTGCGTCAATTATGAGAACTAGAGTTGCACACAAATTCTAAAATAAAACTGTAATGACGTTTGAACAATTGAGATGCAGGGACGACAATAATATAGTCTGTAAAGAATTTACAAGATGACTTTGACTGAATTCTGGGTGGTCCCGAAATATGTGGCATAATCCGTTATTGGATTTTTATTGACCTTGGTTATTGGGTTTTTTAGGAAGGTATGGTAAGCATGATAGGTTATATTATGTAACACACGCAACAGATGCATTGTAGCAACTAATGTAACTGTGTCCATTTATCCGCATCGTACGGATGGCATGAATCAACCTGTTGGTAATGCCCTGGCAATTGGCCAACTGTTTCAGCAGCTGTTCTTATGCTGTCTATATCGCTATCCAAACGATATTCACTTCCATAGACTGTTTCAGTATCTTAGTGATAAGGTGGATTGGATTCAGACACATCATCCGGCAGCTGAGATCATTGTACTAGTTAACTTCAACGTTCACAACACCAACTGGCTCCTACACTCCAATACAACAAACGAAGCGGAAAGACAGGCTGAAACTTTGGCAATCAGCCATAATCTAACGCAGCTAGTCGACGAACCGACAAGAATACCTAATCACCCAACTGACTTCCCGAACACCTTGGACCTTTTTTGATTTTAAATCCAGATGATTTTGGAGTGGAGGTCTTAGCTAGGCAACTCAGACCACAACCTTATGTCTACTACCGGAACTATTGTGCTGCCACTAAACCAAGAACCTAAAATACCGAGACGTATTTGGAACTATAGCCGTGCTAATTGAGATGAGCTGCGTGAATTATTTTCGTGCTTCCCATTCAGTGATGTTTACCTTTCAGATCCTGATATGAATGTGTGCACTGAATCTGTTACAGGAATAATTCTTGCAGGAATGGACCTGTACATCCCTCATTCCATGAAAAGAACAAGAGCACAATAGTCATGGTTCAACAGACACTGCGAAAGAGCCTTTGCAGCCAAGAGCAGAGCTTACAAGTCATGGAAGATAAATCCAACAGAGGAAACACAAACAACTTTCGTACGAATACGGAACGTATGCAACCTGACAACTGCAAGAGCAAAGAGCAATTTCAAAGAGGGGGTAACTAATAAACTCCTTGAACAGGCAAGCGGGACTAGACAATTCTGGCCTCTGGCGAAGACTGTCAGTGCCAATTAGAGGAGACGGAAGTACAGCATCATCTCCGAAAGAAAAAGCCGATCTCTTTTCTCTTGTACCCAAAGAACTCTGTGCTAGATTCATCAAACGCAATACGATCGAACATTCCACAAACACATTTTTACATGGCAGAAATCAAGTTCAGAGTCCGCACTGTGAGACGGGCTCCCGAGTAGCTGAGCTGCAAGAAGGCAGTTGGTCTAGACGAAATACCGCCAATCGTCCTGAAAAAGTGAGCTCCCGAACTGGCACTCATTCTTAACAGTCTGTTTCAGATTTCCTATGAAAGCCAGACTTTTCCAAGCAGCTGTAAAATAGCGAGAATTCATCCGATCCAAAAGAAAGGGAAGAAGTCCTTACCCCAAAACTACCGCCCTGTTGCAGTTCTTCCCATTATGTCCAAAGTGACAGAGAGAGTCATAAATGATGAACTCTTCAAATATCTTGAGTTGCAGTTGAAAAACTACCGCCCTGTTGCAGTTCTTCCCATTATGTCCAAAGTGACAGAGAGAGTCATAAATGATGAACTCTTCAAATATCTTGAGTTGCAGTTGAAAAACTACCGCCCTGTTGCTCTTCTTCCCATTATGTCCAAAGTGATAGAGAGAGTCATAAATGATGAACTATTCAAATATCTTGAGTTGCAGGGAATTATTGACGACAGTTAGTATGGTTTTCGCAGGCAAAGATTGAAGGGGATCTGCTCGCCTACGTCACTCATGTTTGTACATCAACGATGGAAAAGCATGTGGAATTTAAAGCAATAGCCCTCGACTTCTCTAAAGCCTTCGATAGAGTTTGGCATGCAACCTTGTTGGATAAACTTGCTGCATATGAGCTTCCCGATAACTTGCGGGGTTTAATAAGTAGGTTTTCTTCAAATAGATCAATATAAGTTGGGGTCGACGGTATAACATCTGATTTCAGTTGCAAGCTGGAGTACCTCAGAGATCCATTATTTCGCCAACCTTGTTTCTGTTACAGATAAACGATCTTCTCTCATCTACAAAGAAGAGTTACAATAATAATAATAATAATATATATATCAGATTATACTAGGATAGGCCTGTTATCACTGACAGAATGGTGACGAATAATAGGCTGGACTCCAAGGTACTCGCATTGATATGTACAAGAGATTTCAATTGTAGACATTTCGTCGCTTATAGAGAGGGGCAAGCCATCAGGCAGAGACCGCTGATCTATACAAAAAGGAATATACTTGGTTTTCTCGAAATTGGTAGTTAAAAGGTGTTTCGCCATGCAATTTTTTATGTTTGAGAAATCTGACTCTACCTATAGTTATAGTTCTCTCCAGTTTTCAGCTGAATGGAAAATGAGTGTGTCATCTGCATAACTTATGATATGCCCGCTTGTCTGCATAAGCAGCCGATCATTTAAATATATTGTGAATAGTATGGGCCTCAAGACGGTAGCCTGTGGTACACCATACTCAAGCGTGCCCAACTCACTCACCACACCATTCAATTTGACAAGTTGTTTCCTGTCTTTAAGGTGGCATTTCATCAAATTTAACTCAACATCTCCAAAACCAATTTGTTTCAGACTATCTAACAAGATGCCATGCTCCACCGTATCAGAAGCCTTAGCCAGGTCCATCAAAACACACAGTGATACCTTATTGTCATTGAAAGCCTTATAAATTTTTTCAGTAAGTTTCGCGATGGCATCCTGTGTCGACCTACCTTCCTTAAATCCATACTCAAAGTCCGATAAAATGTTGTTTCTAGTCATGTATACTGATAATTTCTCCTTAATAACCTTTTCAACAATTTTGAACAAATTAGACAACAAAGATATAGGTCTGTAGTTACTACATTGCGTTTTTTCACTACCTTCATATAATGGTATTACTACAGCAGTTTTCAGTGTACTAGGAAATATACCCATACGTAGAATCAAATTCACTAAATGTGTAATTGGCGAAACTAAAAAAATCGATTCCAGTTTTCAATATTTCAGCTGATATTGCGTCAAAACCGCTACTTAATATCTTCGGTTTTGCAGACGATTGTACCCTGATTTCGTCTTTCAGTAGTCTGCGGCTGATCACAGCTGCGGAGTCTCAGCGTCAGAGATGTCAAAAAATTAATAACTTACACTGACTTACGAAGGATATCTGAGTGGGACCGGTTGAACCTGGTGAGCTCCAACGCGAGCAAGACGCAAGCAACTACGTTTTCTAGAAAAGTCCCCGCTGGAGAACCTCCTCTAATGATGCAAGGCCAACAAATAGCATCCAAAGATTCGATGCACCTTCTCAGAATAACGGTTAACTCCGAGTTTTGCTGGCATGAACATGTATCAGCAATAGCTAAGTCGGCATCAGCTAAACTTAGATTTCTTTTCAGAGCCAAGCGATACTTCACGTAATCTCAGCTGTGGCTTCTGTATAAGGAGCAGATTCGACCCACTTTGGAATATTCCTCTCATGTATGAGGATCTGCGCTCAAATATTCGTTGCGGATGTTGGATAGTATGCAATAACGGGCTGTGCGCCTTATCGATCACCCAGAGATCACTAGCGATCACCAACCGCTGGCTCATAGAAGAAAAGTTGCTGACCTTTCTCTATTTTACAGATACTTCCACGGAAGCAGCTGAAAGACCTTGTTCCGGGAAATCTTATATTTTGCCACAACACTAGGCTGGCAAGGAGTTCTCATCACATGGCGGTACATTTAATGACCCCTCGACCCTCTCTCTATAAGAATTCCTTCGTGTACAGGGCTGTGGAACTAGCTTCCGTCCAACATCTTTCCAACATCCTACAATTTGGCCCTCTTCAAGAAGCGAGTAAACAGACACCTCATTTTTTCCCAGGCGCCCACTCATGTGGTGTAACAGGTTCGCCTGTTTCTGGGAAACGCGCATGAAAAAGAGCATTTTATTATCATGAATATGTGCACGAATCGCCTACGAACCGATCCTATTGATTCAATTTGTCCATAGTGTACCATGAGGATCTATGGACGCTTGCGTTTATAGTTGTTTGAATCTCGATAATGATTCTTATAATACGAACATAATCAGTAGAAATACGCCAAAAAGACTTGCTAAAGTGGTGTGAAAATGTTCAAATGTATTTCTGGAATTATGATTCGAATGAAAAAGGTTTGTGGATAACCTTCACACGCATTTGCATGATCTACAAATTCTGTCTGACCTACTTTTATAATAATACTTGCGCTTTACGAGGAATACAATATATTTGACAATTGATCTCAAATACATATGTTTTGATATTTGATTCATGATAATGTATTCAGGATCTGGAAGAATGTATATGAATTATAATACCTCAAGTATGTACTTTGACTAGGCTTAATTACGAACTATTGATTTTAAAAGTACACCAAATCAATTAAAAAAAGTTCTTATAAGAGGGTAAGGCTTTGTTGCAGGCAGTCCTCCAAGACAATTCTCAGTTAAGAATCGAAAGCTAAATATAACTCTATGGATATGATGATATATCGTCGAAAAAATTTGCCAATAATATCGTTAGTTCAATTTGTTTTAAAATCTGAGTTCTGTCCAGTTGCTGCAACTTTTGTTTGGCTCTATGTCTGCAATGATTTATAATTTCCAAAAGGTTTGAAATATTGAGTTCGAAATTGATACATAAATTTGGACTCCAGCCGACCGCAAAGTTTGTGAATGCAGGAAATGGGAATTGTGGAGAGTTTCTAAACCACGAATCGTACACTATATCTCCATTCATTTCGATTCTCCAATGTTGTTTTTACTTTTGCTGCCTTCATTTCTTCAATTCAACTAATCAAAAAGTGTATAATATTTATATGGTTTTTTTGGGATATTATGAAAAGAACAATCACTCTCTCGAGATATATGAATGAAAACCCGTATAAATATATTTCCTTTTTTCTCTGCTCACGTGAATAGAAGTCTTCCTCGAACGAGTGAGTTTTTCACAACTCTATACATCTATATACATAGGGTGTCCCAACAAAGACGGAAAATAGGATAATGGGAAGATAACATATATATATCA
The DNA here is from genome assembly GCA_013387265.2 of Cryptolaemus montrouzieri. Taxonomy (NCBI): domain Eukaryota; kingdom Metazoa; phylum Arthropoda; class Insecta; order Coleoptera; family Coccinellidae; genus Cryptolaemus; species Cryptolaemus montrouzieri. Next base: position 39,775,540 of record JABFTP020000103.1, read on the forward strand.
GTCAATATATATATATATATATATATATATATATATATATATATATATATATATATATATGTTATAATTTCTCAAATGGGAAATTCTTCCGGTTTTTGAGATAGAAAAACGTGACATAAAATCTTTGGAAAAGTCAACCTTATGTGGCCTCAGAAATCAGAAAACAAATATAATGTATCCCTAGTAAAGAATTATAACTTTGAAATGTAGCTTCGTTACTTAATATTCTGTTTGCCCGATAATATTCTTGAATTATAAGCCTAAAGACAAAACATTAAATTGCAGTGCAAAAACAACTTCCGAATTTGAAGTTTTTTTTCGTTTATCCTGTTTTCCGTCTCAAATCAACAACGTAGTTTTCTTCTGTATTTTTTTATGTTTGCTAAAATAAGGATGCGTGCATCTCCGGTCTCCATTTTTAAGTCATCCAAACATGTTGGTGGTGAAACATAAACAGTGCCTTTAAAAGTCCTCTGAAAAAATCTCCAATGAGATCGGATCAGGTGAACGTGCTGGCCACATAACATGAAACGATGTTATTAAACCATCTTATCCCAAATCATAATATAATAATAATAATACCAATAATAATACTGGAAAACAAGAGCAATGGTCAAGAAAGGAATTGCATGGACGACATCATCATGAGATTAATCAACCACACATCGACAAAGAAGCCTCCAACAAATGGTTGATGAAAGGAGAATTATTCGCGGAAACAGAGGGATTCCTTATGGCCATCCAAGACCAAGTGATCGCTACAAACAACTACAAAAAATTTAATATTAAGGACGGAGCATTACAAACAGATAGATGCAGAAAATGCCTTATAAGATCGGAGACCATACAGCATATTACGTCCGGATGCGAACAACTGGCCAATACGGTCTATCTTCACAGGCATAATCAAGTGTGCAACATTATACATCAGAAACTTGCACACAAGTACGGACTTCTGAATACCTTCCAGCCATATTACAAGTATCAACCGGCACCCGTATTTGAGAATGACTATCAGATTATACTACGACAGGCCTGTTATCACTGACAGAATGGTGACGAATAATAGACCGGACATAGTGGTGCATGATAAGAGAGCCCGAACAGCAATGCTGGTGGATGTCGCCATACCGAATAAACACAACGTGCTGAACAAGTTCCAGGAGAAAAAGTCCAGATACACAGAACTTGCTAATGAGATCAAGCAGATGTGGCATCTCGAGAAAAAAGATATTGTTCCTGTCATCGTATCCTCGACTGGGTTAATACCCAAAACTTTGCATGATAGCTTCAAGAAATTAGAATTGCATAAGAATACCTATATAAAAATGCAGAAAGCTGTGATTCTTAATACATGTAGGATAGTTAGGAAGTATATGTCAAGGATATTGCAATCGAGCATATTACCTTTGATTGCTGACTCTGGGAAAGGTAAATTATATCCAGCTAACAGCTGAGATAGTGCATAAGTCCACGATAATAAATAATAATAATAGCATTTTATTGGCATCTTGTACAGAAATAATAATTATAACTATCAATTACATTAAAGGTCTTAAACTTATTATGAGTGAGTGTTTCTGTACATGGAGAGATACCAAAAGGTAGGATACACCTTAGCTGATTAATCCAACCTGAAGTTGATTCAATAAAGGTGGCTAAGTTGTGCGGAGGGGTTCGACGTTTTTGCCACTACATCGTTTGATGTTCAGCGATGTGTATATATGCTACTTATTCAGGAAGATATATTATTTGAAAAATTGTCCGCTAAATGTACAAAGATCACCACTTGAAATTTGGTATAGATGTGATATAAAATACACTGCTCAAACGGTCAATCGCGATTGCTTTTTTAGTAGGTCTCGAGAAGAAAAAAATTTAATATGTGGGTAACTCAACTATGAAGATTTATTACGTAATAAAATAACATTCTGCTAGCGACAAAAGGCGGCTTCATCAAAGGAACGCGCGGTACTTGTCACAGAAAAGCCGCGTTTCTCATCTTGCCGCTTTTCTAGAAATTTCGGGCGGCGCGTTTGACGGGAACATTCGAGACTTTCGTTCACTCCGATATAAATGTTGCGCCAGCACGAATTGGAGTCATTCTGAATTGTAACTTGAAGGCAATAATACGTCGATACAAAGTTTATTATTAAATAGTACAAAATGAGTCAGCGAAGAAATCTAAAACGTATCATTTTAATAACGATTGGGAGGAAGAATTTTTCTTTTGTATGGTGAAGGATAAGTGCATTTGTATTATTTGTCGTGCGTGAGTTGCAATATGTGGTAACTTAGAGAGGCATCATTAAACGGTTCACAAAAACTTTGAAAAGGATTTTCCACCACAGAGTAAATTAAGAAAACGAAAAGTACGTGATTTGATATCTTGTTTTAAAAAAAGAACAAACCATGTTCACTCAGTAGCGTACATATCGATAAGTCCAAGAAGTTCAAAGATTCTTCATTATTTTCATTTTCTATTGTAAATTGAATTGATACATGAAAATACTTAAACATTGTAAGAAACTATTTAGTTGTCTGTCTGTGCGAATCCAAATACAGAAGATATCATCCACATCTCTTTTCCATAAAAATTCATTCTTAATTGGGATGGTGGAGGAAAAGTTTGTATTTTTAATTCACAATAGAAAATGAAATAATGAAAATTCTTTGAACTTCTTGGACTTGTCGATTAGTAGGACTCATGGCTCACTCTCCTTCAAAATATACAGAAAACCAACCTATTTGGATACCCTGATTCATAACAGTGGTTCCCTATTCTAGAGCATCAAATTGAATGCTTCTCATTCATTTGAGCACAGATTGCCTTCTATTTCTTTGTCAGCAGTCGATTTTGAGAATAAAGTTCAAGTTTCAAAATTAATCGATAATAACAACGGCTATGAGCCAAAATTAATTGATGCCTTAACAAGACAAAAACGACATAAACTTTCATTGCAGAGCATTTATACGTTGTATACTGAGAAATCTTACAGAAAATTTCCAATTAACTATATTCCTAATATTAGCAACAAGATATGTAACAGATTACAGAGAAATAATATTAACACCATCAGCACTAATGAAAAGAATTTGGGTTCATTGTTAGTTAATAATGAAGATAAAACAAAATCATTGAATAAAAGCGGAGTATATAAAATACACTGCAGTGAATGTGGCACATCATATATAGGACAAACTGGAAGATGCATCGAGAAGAGAGTTGAAGAACATAAAATATCTATTTTCCAAAATAAAAATTCTACGAGTTTTTCGGACCACTGCATCAACAAAAAACATTTCATAGATTTCGATAATATCGAACTCATGCATCCAGGTAATAAAGGAAAAAGGATGGACATCTTCAATTTATCTCCTGTTGTGAATGCCGTTATACATAAGTGAAATCACTCCATTTGAATGCAGTATTGTATTACTCTTGATACTCTTCTTGTTTTCAGCCTTCATTCATCCAATGTTGGATATAGGCCTCTTCTAATTTCTTCGATGCATTTCTGTCTCTAGCAGTTCTCATCCATTGCTTACCTCCTATGACTTTCACATCGTCTAGCCACCTTTTTTGGGGTCTTCCTACACCTCTCTTCGTTGTTCTTGGTCTCCAGAATGTTGTTTTATTTACCCATACATCTGCACCCTGTCTATAGCGAAATGTCCAATCCACTGCCACCCGTTCCATGATATCTGTCATTTTGGCCCTGTTTCTTATGTCATCGTTTTGCACTTTATCCCGTAATTATATCCCTAGCATGGATCTCTCCATAGCTCTCTGCGTGACTCTAAGTTGGTCCGCCACTTTTCTCGTTATGGACATTGGTTTCAGTCCATACGTAGCCACAGGGATTATGCAGCTATTATAAACTCTTCTTCTAAGAGAAATTGATATATTTCGGTCATTCAAAATGAAACTAAGTTTCCCAAAAGCGGTCCATGGTAGGTGGATTCGGCGTTTTATTTCGGTACTTTGATTTTTTTCTACCGATTTTTTATTGTGTGGCCTAAATAGTTATAATGATCCATTGTTTCCAAGATGACGTCGTTGATATCAATTCTGATGTTGTTATTACTCATAATTTCTGTTTTGTTCGAATTCATTTCGAGTCCTGTTCTTTTGGAATTATTGTTAAGCTCGGTCTGAGCTGATTTCAAATCTTCTTAGCTGGAGCTAATCAAAACAATATCATCAGCGAATCTCAAATGGCTCAGGTACACTCGGTCGATATTCAGACCCCTTTTCTTCAAATTCAGCACTTTAAAGATATTTTCTAGTGCTAGTTTGAAGAGTTTGGGAGAAATGGTATCGCCCTGTCTTTTTCTAGAGATATTTTATCTGTTCTTAAATCATCATCTATCTTAACATGAAAAGTGGCATTTCTATAGATGTTTTTGATCAGTGTAGAGTATCTCGAATCGATTGTTGCATCGTCCAAAGCACTGAGAAATGCCCATGTTTCAATACTATCAAATGCTTTGTAATAGTCGATGAACGCTAGATGTATTATACTCGGTAGTTCTTTCTAATACTGTTCTAACAGTTTGAAGGTTATCTATAGTCCCGTAGGCCTTTCTGAACCCCGTCTGTTCAACTGGGTGATATGAGCCCATCTTCTTGGTTAATCTGTTAGTTACAATCTTCGTCAAGTGCTTATAAATATGGGAAAGCAGACCTATGGGTCGATAGTTTTCAATATTCGTGCTGCCGGCTTTTTGTTTACAACATAATTACCTCAGCATTTTTCCATGATTCTGGTATTTTTCCCTCAACAAGGCATTTATTCAGAAGTAATTTTAAGACTCGTTCAAGGGATTTCCCTCCTATTTGTAGCATTTCAGATGTTTTACGATCCTCCCCTGGAAACTTTCATTGTTTCATCTGTTTGAGTGCATGTCTGATCTCTGAAGAAGTTATTTCAGGCAAGTCTTCAGGTCCTGTTCTTTTGTATGCTATCAGAACGTGGCATGGTCGAAGTATAAAGTTCTCTATAGAATTTGTGTATTTCTTTTGCAATTCCTTCTTTATCTGATATGATTTTTGGTTCTTAATTTTTGAAACTTTTTGTTTGTCTTGGCTCAACCTAGTTTTCAGTACTTTCATGTTTCTATTGTTTTCGATGGTTTCTAATATTTGTTTTACTCTAGACTGTCTCAGGTCTGCTCGTACTTCCTTCTTCACGATTCTGTTTATGTTGTTGTATTCTGCAGCTTCTCTTGGCGTATTCCGTATTTTCTTTATCAATTCGATTGTTTGCGGTTTTAATTTGGTTTCCTTGTGATTCTTCGTTTTGCTACATATGTATTTTGTCACTGTTTGTATATCATCAGTTATCTTTTTCGCAAGATCATCAATAGATTTGCTTTCCATTTCCGTGCGCCAAATTTAACTTCAAGTTTTCTCTGATATTCTTCCTTGTTCAAGAGTAATACATCTACGGTTGGGTATTTGGGATGCGCTATTACTTTTTTACTTATATGTTTTGTGTTTATTGCTATGTTCGCTCGAACCAATCTGTGATCACTTGTACTTATTTATTACTGATACATCTTTACATATCTTTCTATCGCTGCACAATATGAAATCAATTCCATTTTTCGTTCGTCAATCTGGACTGCACCAACTTCCTTTGGGCTAACAACCCGAAACCTATGTGTAGTATTTTAGTAAAAATATTTGTGAAAACTTTGCCAAGTGAGAAACCAATCATATATTAATTTAAATGAGCTATAAATATATATGTAGTTGAATATAAATTCATATTAATAAAACGTGGGCAGTTAAACCCCCTTTCTCTAAACTGGGTTGGCGGGTGAAGAGAGGAACCTAAAATAGTGGGGTCATGACCCACATACAATAACCTCTATGGAAACTATCTCATTTTCTTGAAGATCATCGATAACTCAATATGTGGGAAACTTTTTTCATTTCATAGCTTCGGATATGAATGGCAAATTTAGTCTATGGCAACTATAGTTGTACAAGAAACAGTCTGATGAACAAACATTAGTGAAAGCTAGTACAATTAGCTCTTGAAAAACCACCAATGCCTTAGGAGAAAAAAAAACAGACTCCAACGAGCAATCTCATCGATAGGCAATCACAGAGCCTTATAACATAACATTGACCGATGACGTTTCCAACTCAGTCGCTTAAGAAGCTTTGTGGAAATAATAATGTATTTGGAATAGAAGTGATAAACACCTACTAATATTGGAGCAGTGAAAAAAAGTACTATAATGTAACCTTTATGGTTTTCAGCTATTTTGTATGACTTCTCGTTGATTAGAGAAATAATTATGAAAGACACATCGAACAAAATTATTATTCAAGAAACAATATTCAACCTTCCGTAGAATGTTAAATATCCTCCCTTGAAGGAGCTAGTTTTTCGATCCACCCTTCATAATTACCGTTAACTGGGGCCACAGAGAAGTAGTACAGCACGGTCAGATGTCACGAATAGGAACAATGGACTGCAGTTTCGGTCTCGTTTGACCTCGTCAGCATTGTCTACCCATTCGTAACACAAGGCTATGCCGTCACCTACTCATCTCAATTCGTTGGAGAGAACGATACCATGTAAATGTCACTGCGCCCCCCAACGAACTGAAACATAGGCTACCTCACCATCACTCCGCGAAACGGTGAAAACAAAGAGCAGATAAAACAGGAAAACGTTAAGTAGTCACACTAGTTCGATAGCCGTTAACGGTGATCATGAAGGGTATATCGGAAAACTAGCTCCTTCAAGCGATGATATTTAACTTTCTTCGGGAGGTTGAATATTGTTTCTTGAATAATAATTTTCTTCGATGTGTCTACACATTGCGAAATCTCGCAGATAGTAAGTTTTTGTTTTGAGATGTTTGTGTAAGCCTGGTTGTAAACCACATAGGAATGAGGAGCGTCGGTCCTTCGATGGCCGCTTCTGTCTGATACGTGATACGCATGGCGGTATGTTATCGAACTAGTGTGACCACGTTTTCCTGTTTTATCTGCTCTTTGTTCTCACCGTTTCGCGGGGCGATGGTGAGGTAGCCTCTGTTTCGGTTCGTTGGGGGCGCAGCGACATTTACATGGTTACGTTCTCTCCAACGAATTGAGATGAGTAGGTGACGGCATAGCCTTGTGTTACGAATAGGTAGACAATGCTGACGAGGTCAATCGAGACCTAAACTGCAGTCCATTGTTCCTATTCGTGACATCTGATCGTGCTGAACCACTTCTCTGTGGCCCCCCGGTTAACTGTGATTATGAAGGGTAGATCGGAAAACTAGCTCTTTCAAGGGAGGATATTTAACATTCTACGGAAGGTTGAATATTGTTTCTTGTATAATAATTTTCTGCGATGTGTTTACACATTGCGAAATCTCGCATATTGTAATTTTTGGTTTTGATAAATTATGAAAGAGCTCTAGCTAGCAGCTTCTAGCTGTTAGGGCGAAATACGAAATATTTGAACTTTGCCAAATAAACGTATCAGGACTCAATGATTCTTAGATGGACCCTCTTGAATGATAAGAAATTATACTCCTCAAAATGCTATTCAGATATTCATCTCTTATCTGAAAGCTCATTAATTAATTTCCAGACTTTATATTCGAACGATTAGCAAAAATTCGTAGGAAGTTATTCAGCAAATTATATCTATTGAACAGAGCAATCAATATTCTACTAAATTGTCTTAATTTTTCTACATTGACAATTAAATATAAAGGCTGTATCGAGTATTTAATAAGGTTGGATGAGCATTCAGAAAATGAACTGAATATTTCTACATAACCTAATATTATAACTGTTACTTACTACTTTTAGGCATGTTTTACCTATTATATATTTATGAAATCATATAAGAAATTATGTTTATTGGGAAAACACAGAATGCAACAAGTTGACGAATTATAACTTGAATTGTTGACAATTTTGAGTTAACTGGAACAACAAGAGTTGCGGCTTTGGTCTACTAGCAAACAGTTTCTTCCAACAAAATGTTGCAACTAACCATAAGGTAAGAATGAATTTTCGGGAGCTTAATACTCAAATCACCTCTCTGACAGAAATGATATTGATGATATTCGCTAGCCTAGACGGTCGCTAGACTTCATCTCTGGTGAATATTTTCTTTGGGACTATCAAAAATCGAAGATTCACGAAACTTGCTAGCATTACTTCATCAATTGAAAGAGCGGTTTGAACAAAGTTCATTGCTTGGACCAAAAGTATTGCAACGAGTTGGTGATAATTCTTCAGAAGAATCATAACATGCTTCCTAAATTACGGGCGTCTATACTTGAAGTTTACAATTTCAAAAAATTAAAATCTTCATTGATTAGATGAAGAATCCACCCACGTACTCAACAAATCTAACATAAATTGATTTTTCCTGCAATTCTATTATTTATTAAGCTTCCTGAAAAAATCAGGGATGACTACTCGACTTAGTATTATCAATGGGAAAATAACCCAGTTTGTCTGTGACGTTTTCACGGCTAAGCAAAAAAATAGATTTTGATAGCCTTTGGTATTAATACATCTTGAATATTAGGGACGATGGATTAAGGATACAGTTTTCAAAATTTATATCCTATGAGTGAAGAAGGGGTATTACAAAGACGTTCAGCAAGAGAAAATATAAAATGTTTTTCGCATCTTTTAAGCTGACACCGTCCGTATGTCGTCTTTGCTAGAGATCGGAGTTTAGGTTTAGGTTAGTGTAATATAAATACACTCAACTAAATTTATATGGAATCACCCGATATTTTGAATATTACCTCAGGGATTTTGAAAATTTCGAAAGATTGTTAAAATTGAGATATTTCAATTGAAAAAAGAAATAAATTAGGGTTTATTTTAAGGAAGAAACGAATAAAAGAAAATGAGAGACTCTTTCCGTATGTAGCAAAAAAATTGAAAATTGTTTTCTCACATAGTTAGTAGTTTTTTCTTGACTTCAGTAGCTTGCATTACCTCCTCTTGCCCTGATGCAAGCTTGAATCTGACTAGGAATGTTTTGGATTAGGTTTACAACCTCCTCTGGGGTGATATTCTGCCACTCTTCGGTGAAGACTTGGATGAGCTGTTGTGGGGTTCTTGGATTATCCTGGTGCGGTCTAAATTTCCTTTTGAGATTAACCCATAAATGTTCAATAGAATTTAGGTCTGGAGAACAAACAGACCAGTCCAGAATAGCTATTCCCTCTGTTTCAAGATCCTTATCTTGCATAAAAGTGCAATTCTCACCATGGGGACCTCGCGAGTGTCTCACTATGGGCTCCAGCACTAGGTCTATGTAATTTCTAGACACTCGCAGGAAACGAAATCAAATCTGTTTTGCCTCTCAGCATATTGTCTCCCCAAAATATCACACTGCTCTCTTGGTATTTCGCAGTATGTCTTGCTGCTCGGAGTCTAGCTTGTCTTGTCACGACCTTTTAAAACCCGAATCCGGCAGTCATCTGATCGAACACCAATTCTGGTCTCATCCGAAAAAAGAACATTTCACCAATTATCAATATTCCAATTTTGGTGCTCGATACACCCATTAAGTCTGTAAATTTTTTGTTGTCTGGTTAGTTCTGGAACTCTTAAGGGCCTTTTGCTGTATAAAACCCTTGAACGAAGTCTTAGACGTATCGTTTCGACTGATACACTGATGACTGTTGCTTCCAGAAATTGCCTTTGGAGTATGGGATGCGACGCACTAGGGTCTCTTCTTGCAATTTGGTATAAAAAACGGTATTGTTCTTCAGAAGTGATCTTTCTACGACTTCTTTTAGGACTATTTTGCAGAGAGTGTAGCTCCACGTATAGGGCGTATCCCCATTGTGGCCGCTATATCCCTCTGTGTTACCCTTTCTTCAACGAGAGCAATTATTCAACCCCTCTGAACATCGGAAAATCCAACGTAAGGCATCCTCTATAATGATTATAGGCTTTTTAAATTTTGAAATTCACAGTTTCAAATCTCAGTGACGACTGAGTACAATATCCCAAACATGTGGTGATAATTCAACATTTCTTACCATACTATCCAGTTTTTGTACAACAAAAAACTTCATTCTTCACAAGTAGTCAAAGATCCATGGTTAGGTTAGACAGGTTTTTCGCATAAATTCCAGAAGCGACAATAAACTCCAGCGGATTTAATTAGCTTGAATTGGTACATTTGAAAATTATCCATAATTCAACATTGGTTTTCTTATAAATCTATAATTCATAATTGAAATTATTTATTGAAACTTATAATGAAATATCCAAGAATTGAACGTTTGTGTCAACAAATGAAAAATATAAATAGTATTCTATATTTTCAAACATCACTGTCTGTTTTATGATTGAATATACATTCTTACGGTAAGCGAGAATAAACTGTGAAATTTGTTTCGTGATAAATCTATATAGTGCCTGTCACGTTTCTAACACGAACTTAGATATGCCCCGCAAACGGGGATTTATTCTGCCTACATTCCTTGTCACAGTTGCAAGGTGAAAATATTACATCCGCTGTGTCAAGTGCCTAGTTGATGGAATTTTAAGTGAAAAAATGGAAAACGGGAACATATAATTATTTCGAGGATTTATGAATATCTGGAAAATGGAGTATCCCGCTACTGGTTTTATGATTCCCCTTTTTTGTTTTTAACTTTCGTAGATTCTTTGTCCATGTGAATATTCTTTAGTGACTTGAAGGGGTGATATGATGACTTCCGCGTTTGTTTGAGTCCTTACCGTAAAGATTTTACTCTTAACCTGAATAACGGAAGTTTCTTTGGAGCCGATCAGACTCTTGCTTGCTTAGTTACTCATGTTTCAGACATTGAGACAAGAGTTAAAGAGCCGATATTTAGGTATGTCCTAAAGACGGATGAATTTATTCATAATTCGAATGGAAGAGTGTTGTGTAATCATTGTGAGAAAGAGAGGAATCAGAATTATGTTCTCACGTTTCATTCCAAATTTCAAATTAATGGGAGGACAGTTATCTGAAAAACTGAAAAAGAAAATAGCAGAAAAACATGAAGTGAGTAAAAGAGAATGAATTCTAATCCAATCAAAAAAAGAATCTGATGACTGTTCTCGAATACGAGATGTAGGTTGTATATTTTGAGATGCCACGAAACTACAGGAGTGAGAGCTGACAAAATTGCATCACCAAAAATACTTATCCTTCAATAGTGAAGATGTAACTTCAGTTGAGTCGCTGCTCTCATAGATTGAACATAACTACGAATAGTTCTTACTGAAAAATGCGTGCGCCATGATCTCCTACGATTACAAAGTTGTTGTTTATGTTGTTCCTTTAACGTGCTCTATTTCCGCCTTTTCGGCCGATGACATGTCACCTCACTAACCCGGGAATTTGGCCGAACCCCTCTCGTGTCGAGGGAAGGGATCTTTAATGTCCAGCACATCTTTGTTAGACAGGACCGACGGTTTTACATCTCCTCCGAAAGATGGATACTCAAGCGATTCTCAGAATTCGAAAAATTGCACCGACTTTGTGGGGATAGAACCCAGGTAGCTCTGCGCAGGAGACGATCATCGTATCCACAACGCCACCGGCTATTACAAAGTTGGTTTCACTGAAGAATAAAACCTTGAACGATTGCTGCGCGCATCTGGTGATGAAAGCTGATCACGGTCAACTGTGTTCCGGTGGTTTATTGAATTTCAAAGAGCACGGATATCGCTTGGTGATGAGCCACGAGCTCGTAGGCGCTGCTTGTCAGTGACTGTTAATAACAAAGAGCGAGTGCGACGTATGATCTCATAAGATCCAAGATGCACCTGTCTAGTGATTGTGTAAATCTTTCGTCCTATAATATCGATAATCAATTCAATTTTACATGAGCATCTCCTTATGAACAAAATGATTGTTATTACTTGGAAGCTCATACACTGAACCTTTCCAAAAAAGAAAGAGCGAGTAAGATTTTCGTGAGAAACGTTAGAAAAGTTATCGAGATCATCGTATTATGTCTGAAATCGCTATGTGAAGTGAGACAAACATTCCATTTCTCAAAGTTCCTACCTGTCAAGATAGCCGTGTGTGTATTTGGAATCAATCATTGGGAAAAGGATAAGATCTGTTGAAAAAGTTATGTACGCAATTTTCTTCCAGAGTGCAGGATTAGTGAAAGTAACTGAGAAAAAAAATTAACCTACTGTGACAGCCAACTGGCACACCACTGAATCTTTACCTGCAGTGCTTGATCAGTCAGAGTTTGCGAGATAATGTTACATCACGACCACGGCCACTTGAATTTTTACGTTAATTCATCACTTTTTTACGAGAATTCCAAGTCACTTCGTACATAAATTAAACAATTTGTACCATACACCTAGGAATGGTAGGTATTGCAACCGATGGTGTTTAGAGAAAAACAATCATTTGATTGAGGAGGTCGTTACTCGATGAAAATCGATATACATATTTTCAATGAAATAAAACTATGGTATTTTGATTTTCACTATATTAACAAAACTATGACCGGTTTCACCACACTATGGCTTCATCAGGTAGATACAAACTAATGAACGCTGTTATTCCTTATATATTAGTCTTATTTCTAATTAATATTTCAATAGGTACAAGTACAAGGGGTATGTTGGAAAACTCATCGGAGTTGCTTACTTTATGGATTGAAAAGATTGAGTAAAGGAGAAGGATTTAGATCTAATTGACTATTAAGTAACCTACCTGAATTATTTTCTTTGTTGATCTCTAAAATTTCCAATAGATTCAGTTTTTGTCTACTATTTTCATTGTGTAAAATTTGAAATTATCATTGAAGTTATGATTTTCTTCGAGTATGTGATTAGAACAATGGGAATCTGATTTATGGTAATAAAAACTACGTGTGTGCTCGGAAAATCTAACTTTGAAGTTTCTGAAAGTTCTACCAATATAAATTTTATTACAATCCCTGCAAGACAATTTATAAACACTGGATTCACTACCTTTATCTATTTTAGATTTGCAGTTTTTGATATGTCAGCCTAAAGAATCATTAGTTCGGAATGCTATATTGAAATTATAATGCGAGAGGAATCATTTTTATTTTAGACTAGGATCACCAATATAATTTAAGCTGTTGTATTTTGTGTTCGAGCTTTTTATACTGAGAAATACTTCCTGGATTGCTTTTTGAATTTTTTTGCATGAAATCATATTCTCAATCATACTCCGACTGTAACAGTTGTTGACTGCTATTTGTTTAATTATATTTAGCTCTTTTATAAAATCTCACAAAATAAGATCTAACATAAAATACAACAGCTTAACTTATATTGGTAATCCTAGTCTAGAATAAAATGATTCCTCTCGCATTATAATTTCAATATAGCATTCCGGAACTGATAATTCTTTAGGCCGACATATCAAAACTGCAAATTTGAAATAGATAAAGGTAGTAGATCCGGTTTTTATTGACTGTCTTGAGGGGATTGTAATAAATTTATTTTGGTAGAACTTTCAGAAACTTCAAAGTTGGATTATCCGAGCACAATCGTAGTTTTAATTATCATAAATCAGATTTCTATTATTCTAATCACTTACTCGAAGAAAACCATAACTTAAATGATAATTTAAAATTTTACAAAATGAAAATAATAGACAAAACTCAATCTATTGGAAATTTTAGACATCAACGAAGAAAAGAATTCAGGTAGGTTACTTAATAGTCAATTAGATCTAAATCCTTCTCCTTTACTCAATCTTTTCAAACCATAAAGTAAGCAACTCTGATGGGTTTTCCAACATACCCCTTGTACTTGTACCTATTGTAATATTAAGTACGAAATAAGATTAATACTTATATAAAGAATTATTCTGTTCATTAGTTTGTATCTATCTGATGAAGCCATAGTGTGGTGAAACCGGTCATAGTTTTGTTGATTTAGTGAAAATCAAAATACCATAGTCTTATTTCATTGAAAATAGAAAAACGATCCTCAAAATTGCGGAAGTTTCGGAAATTTTTTTTTCCATCTTCAGGGCTGTCTCAAATCAGTTCCTCTCGAGTCAACAAAATTTTCGACGTTGGTCATTGCTCAATTTTTATTTATAAACACTTACTATAAATGAGATGTGAATGCGTTTTCTGAAAACTACCGGTTCCACTACCTACCATTCCTAATTGAGTAATTGAAGTGAACTACTAAACTTTTTATTATTTATTATTTTATTACTTTCAGGTTGGCTATTCGTTACTCTGAGGAAATTTATACGAATTCTGATGAATATAATCCCCTGCTTTCATTGCCTGAAAGTAAAATTTGGGTTTTCGTGAAATCTGTCAAAAGATTTTCGTTTGAATATATAACAATAAGACATCAAAGCATGTCCCACAAATAATTGTTTAATTATGCCATATACCAAAATAGAATAAAATTAACATATTATGAACGAATAAGAAAAATCAATGTCCACTCTTGGTTAATAACAAAAATCGACTTGATACAGGTGGAAAGAGCGGTGTATATAACTTATATTGCAATGATTATGTTGCTTTTATATAGGTCAAGCTGGTCGTTGCCAATAATGAAATGAACTACTATAAAATCAATAATTAATGATGAATTATCAACTGGTTTTTTAGAACATGGTTTAAATGAAAATCATTCGTTAGATTTCACGAATACACAAGTTTTACATTCAGCTAACTAAAGCAAGAAATGAGATTTTTAAGAATTTGAAGAAATTCCATCAGCTCAAAATTGAAATCTACCAATAACAAAGGACCACATTGATTTTCTTTTATCCCATTTCTCTCGTCTGTTTCGTGGGTAAAAATGACATTGTAATATTTTAAAGTCCTTTCACTTTTTTATAAGGGGAATAAAACCTAAAACACATGCGAAACATATTTTTAATTATTACATTTTGTGTAACTTAAGCCTGGTGCTCTTTCTTTAATTGTTTGATTATTTGATCAAAATTCAGTTTCAGTAATATTTTTCCGTGATCGAAATGCATTGAGTTTCAATTTAATTAACAAACTACGAGTATTTCATAGCATTAAAATAGATAGGTTCATTGAATTCTATTCAATAGAATAAACATTCCTTAGGTTCATAACAACAATAGAACAATAGTATTCACTGTGAGTGTATGAGAAGAGAGAAAATTATTACCTAGGTTAAATATTTTCGAAGAACTCTATAAATATCGAATGTTGGGTTTGCATGCGATAAAATCTCATGGATGAAAATTTTCATCTGCATTCAACCAATTTGTATATGCAAATTCACAGTAGTGTACATAACAGTATGATTACATAAAGTTTTTCGATTGGAATAAATGTTTATTTGAATGAAGTGAAGTTTATCCCTCGAATCGTGTTTCCATTTTCATATACACATACTTTCATCGATGTTCATGTGTGCTCATTGAATTCTTCAAATGAAATTTATTTTATGTCAGGTCGAAATAAAATTGTGCAGTTTCATTCTAGGAACTATAACGCAGGAATCGGAAATAATTTATTAAATTATTTATTCATTCGGAACAAAGTGTTATAAACATTGGAAAACCACAAGCGCATTGATTATATCATAATGTCAAATTCTGATGTTTATGTCAATAAGGGAATAGTATATTCTGTAATTAGGTTAGAATAAAATTGCGATACCACAAGTCTGGAATTCTTCATTCTTACCGAGTAACAAATTGTATTTTGTTGACAACCGCAAAGTATAAAACAAGAATAAATGAATTAAATCTGATAATCAATAATTCAAGCTATTTATTGAGACATTTGTATTAACATCTGATTAATATTAATTTATAGTTTTTGAACAATTATTGAAGTGGAAAATTGGTGCACTGGATACATTTTCAGTTATATTTTTCAAAACGGATTTGAGGCTGAACAGTCGTGTAACACAAATAACTGGAAGAGGAAGGGACGGTTGCTGCCAAATTAGCTCCATTACTTGACGAAACTAATTGATTTTCCAACAGGTTTTGGAAACAGTGTCTTCTGTCTTCTGAATTGATTAGATTCAGAAATGTGGCAATTTGTTTGGGTATATAACCAAGTTCATTTAGTTCAATTACTTGCCGTGGAAATTCATTTTTTGGAAATTAACGAAAAATTAACAGAGGGACTATTACAAGGTTTCAGAGCACAATATTTCTTCACGATTTCATAAAGATCACTCGTAATTGAAACTGTCTTGTTTTTTCAGTTTTTGTATTATAAAGTGCAATTAGCATTGTGAAACCCAAATCTCTAATGTCGATAATTTTAATGTTATAAAGTTCAATAACAAGATCGACCCACAAATATAAACTTACTATGATTAAATTGTTATATTATATACAGAACAACCTTTCTAATCCGAACATACTCTAATCCGCACATTCAGCAATCCGAACAACGAAACTTTGCAATCACCCACCACTATAATCCGCACAATTTATTTTTTACCTCTATAATTCGAACACTGTTAATAATTTCATCGATTGAAAGTGTCCGAACTTGCAATATCTTGTCTGAATACTCGCTTCATTTGTGCAGATTAGATTCTCTTCTCACATTCAGCGCCTGACATCCGTACTAATCATGTCGCGTCGACAAAAAACGTTAACATTGCAGCAAAAATGCGAAATTTTGAAGGAATCAGATATTGGAAAAAGTGTTTCTGAATTGGCCAGAATACACTCAATTGGAAAATCTACAATATGCGATATGAAGAAAAGAGAAAATCAATCGAGAATTTTATACCTTCTTTTGATTCTGCTTCTGGGGAACGGCGTACGCTCAGAAATAGTGGAAATTCGAATGTTGAAAATGCTATATACACTTGGTTCTTACAAGAACGATCTCGATATATAACATTATCTGATGATCTCATATACGAGAAAGCAAGATTTTTTTACACGAGTATAACAAGTAGAGATGATTTCAAGGCAAATCAAAGATGGTTGGAAAAATTCAAAAAAAGACATGGAATTCGACAACTTACCATATCAGGAGAGAAATTGTCCTCAGACGTAAGTGCGGTAAAACCATTTAAAAATAATATCTTCGAAAAATACGGGAGTTGCATCTAGTGCAGGATCAAGTTTACAACGCAGATGAAAGTGGGTTATTTTGGCGAATTCTTCTAAATAAAACACTAGCCGATGCTACTGAAAATTTAGCTCCAGGTCGGAAGATGAGTAAGGACCGTATTACATTCATGCCATGCTCTAATGCATCAGTATCTTAAGAACTGCTCTAATTTGCTTGTTTATTATACAGGTCAAAGAAAAGGGTGGGTAACTAGAGAACTTTTTTATGAATAGTTCCACAAACAATTTACTCCTGATGTTAAAAATGAGCTGAAATTGCCACAAAAAGCTCTGCTCTTATCAGATAATGCTCCTGGATATCCAAGAGAAGGGGAATTAATAAGTGATGACCGAAATATTGAGGTTATGTTTCTACTTCCTAATTGTACTCCATTATTACAACTAATGGGTCAACATGTAATACAGAATGTGAAATTGCATTATCGAAAATCTTTGCTACTGAATATTGTGGGACAAGAAGACAATAACGTTTCGCAGTTACTGAAGCAATTGGACCTTAAACATGTGTTGTTTTCTCTTGAAAGAGCCCGGTCATATGTGTCCCAAGAGTTAATGCAGAAATCATGGAAGAATTTATGGCCCACAAAGGATGATGATTATGACGCAGGTGACCTGTTGCCTCTTCCACGGTTGAGAGAAAAAACTTTGCTAGAGAAAGAAGAGAAAAATCGTGACTTACGCATGATGACAGATGGGCTAACAAATGTATCTGGTCAAGAATTAATAACTGAAGATATTCAAGAATGGGTTGAAGGAGATAATAAAAATTATCTCTCAGAAGCTGAAATAATCAACAACATAGAAAGTGACGAGGATACAGAAGAACTTGAAGAAGGCGATGTCACCATGAATCCCGTGAAACATAAAGAAGCTCTCTTGTGTTTCAACAAATGTGTGGAATGGTGCACAGAAAATGATATCCCTCAGTACCAAATCTCATTATTGAATAAATTGAGAGAGGAAGCTGCAGATTCTCATCTTCGTTCGTTAAAACAGAAAACGATCCAAGGCTCCTTTAGAACCTAAAAAAAGATGTGTGAAATGTATTACTTTCTTAAAACTATGTAATTATATTTTCATGTTTTTTTATGATTTTTGAGTTTTTGCATATTTTACGTTTTTCAATAAATGTTTCACGTTTTTCAATAAATTTTTCACGTTTTTCAGCCCTGTATTTTCTATACTATTTCATTTCAATTACCTCGATAATCCGAATATTTCAGTAATCAGAACAAGCCCTGGTCCCATGATTCGGATTACAGAAGTTGTACTGTATTTTTTCCTTGGTAGCTAAATGGATCTCATCTGTAGCACTTTCTGAATATTATTTCATATTCTCTTCTGTGAAAATCTTGGATTTCTTAGCTATATAATTTTCAGGAGATATTTTCAACAAGATTTAAATTTCTTATATTTTGATATCCATATCGTATCCCACATTTATTGCTGCTTCCACGATTGAATAAATTCTACATGGAGTTGACGATTTATATTTTTTCAATAAATCAATAGAAGAAGCAAGTAAAACATTTTCAGAAGAAGGAATTCGTTTTCTTTTCTTGTTGCCAATATTTGAACAGAGCATAAAACTTCGTATTCATATTCTGATTTTTGTGGCAGCAGATTTTCGATTATATCACTTGCATAATTTGTGTATTCAGGTGGAATATTTTCAAGTTCTTTATCAAACGCCTTGGTTTTTTTCACTCATAATCTTATTCAAACTATAACTTTCTCGAAGATAATTATTATGATGTTGACATCAACATCTGACACTGACGCTGTTTTGAAATTTAGGGCAATCGATGATGTTAGGTTGAATTACGGAATATTCATTCCGTATGGAGTCATAGAATGAAAATATATGAAAAACACTTAGGAGTCAAGTGTTTCAGAATAAATATTCAAACTCAAGAATTATAAGATTCAGTGATGGTCGTCGAGCAAACATCATACACACATAAAAAGTGTAAAGAGGTGAATAGAGATTCTGAAACTGTATCATTTCTTTAAGAAAAGTGATTTTGTATTGGTGGGTCAAAAACATCAAAATAAAATTGGTACTTTGTAATATTTGGAAAAATGAGGAATAAAACTATATATATATATATATATATATATATATATATATATATATATATATATATATATATATATATATATATATATATATATAGGTTTCCGATCTAAATAAGATACAAGACACTGTGATGTTCCCATTTCTGTAACCCGTCCAAAAGTACTCGGCATTTTCTCTGCAAAATAGTGGTCGACGACCCTTCACTTGACAAAAATCTCTGCCCTCCGAGCGCATATTTTACATAAAGGGACAAAAAGAAGTCACATGGGGCTAGATCTGTTGAGTTAGGTGGATATTTAAGCAGTTTAAACCGGAATTCTTGGATTTTCGCCATGATAACGGGTGAGGTGTGAAAAGGTGCATTGCCTTGGTGAAACAGGATTTTCTTTTTCTGTAAATGTGGCCGTCTTTTTACACGTTCTGCTTTAAGTTTGTCAAGTGATCATGTGCAGTATGACTCAGGGATGGTTTTTTGCTTTGAAGATAATAGATTGAAATAACCCCATCCCCATGACTATACCAAAAAATGGTAGCCGTGACTTTCCCAGCCGAAAAATAGTTTTGCTTTTTTTGAAAACGTTTCCCTTTGCAGTCCACTGTTTAGACTGCTGTTTTGTTTCTGGCGTATAATAATGTATCCAAGTATTATCTACAATCGTTGTCAAAAGTCGGATCCACTGTGCCCAATCTACGCCAAAAGGGCGTTGATAATTTTCGTTAGAACAGGTTTTTGGTTTAAGGTGAGCGAACGCGGTACCTTTCGCTCTAACCAAAAACCTGTTCTAACGAAAATTATCAACGCTCTTTGGGCGTAGTTTGGGCGCAGTGAATCCGACTTTTGACACAACTTTCTCGTGTGTAAATGAATATGTGCCAAACATGTTCTTCAGACATGTTCATAACTTCTGCTATCTCTTGCTCTTTAACTCTACGGTCATCTAACACCATTCGGTGAACTTTGGCAGTATTATCGTCGGTAGTTTCAATTTTTAAACGTTCATAACGTTCATCGTCTTCCAAGATCTCACGGCCACGTTTGAATTCAGCTGCCCAAAATTTCACTATGGTAAATGATGATGATTCCCCATACATAGAATCTAACTCACTTTCAATTTGCATACGCGTATTGCCTTTCAACAACAAACATTTAATGACAGCTCTGCACTCAATGTTGTCCATTTTCACAAGAACTCTCACATTAACTCACTCAAACGACTGTTCCATAACAACTAATCGTCCTAAATGGTTGAAATTTTAGTAAGTAGCTGTCAACAGATGAACAATGATAATTTACTAGCTTTCATTTTTACGAGTGCTGTCATCTTCACGTAGATGGCTGGAATCTTTTTCAGGCTATCCTCGTAGAGTAGACGAGCATAAAGAATCAATAGTTTATAATAAATTACTGGTTCGTCAGAAGATTGTACAAACGAAAATCATTTCTCATATTTCACATGAACTTCTTTGTTACATTTGATTTAGTAGAATTCTTAGAAAGTTCATTAACGGACAAACATAATCTTCCAATAACTAACGACCAACTGGATTTCCGTTTGTCACCACTTCCACTGTACTTTACTTACCTTCGGTATTTCCAGAAGTGATAGACTAATGAAAATGTTTAAGGCTGTTAGAATATAATTTCAGATGCAATCCGGTTTTATTTGATTGAAACCGATCAACAATAGAGCCATAGTTTGTGGCAGTTTTCCACGAAATAGCCGATATGATGATTTTTAGATATATTGTGACAAATAACAATGTCATTATTAATCGGGTAGAAGATTATTATTTTGTAGGGGAATTCCATGGAATACATGATAAACAAGAGAATTTCATTTTTCTGTTTTATAACGGATACAATGATTTAGCGATGATATCAATTTTATATTACGATTCCTCAGTGCCCTGCGATTACAGCGATGATCACTCCCTTGTTGTTCACAAATATTTCATATTTAAGCCAAGTTTTAGAGTTGTAACTCAGGAGGTTTGATATATCAAATACAAACAGAGAACGATTTGAATTTCGATCAATTCATATTCATCAATTGCAGACGAATCGGCGGATGTATTATTATGATGAAAGGAGAATTTTTCAGATAGAGTAGATATTGTTTCCATAAATGCAATAGACACCTGAACATTAGAACCTTCATTATCTTCTAATGTTTATGCTATTTGAAAGGCTCAGGTCATTTCTTCGTAGTAGGTAGGGTTATCAAAGATGGGAGGAATTTTATGTTGATGGAAGCCTTTGTTAACAATGTTTTTGAATCAGCTGAGATGTTGCTTGCATTTTATAGCTTTATCATATGTTGATTTTGATAGTGTTATCTTATGTTGGTTTTGAATTCACACGATAAATCTATACTCTATGCTCATATTATAAAGAGGAAAGAATTGATTGTTTTACGTAACAACGTCTTATAATTCGATGGATCCGGCAGCACGCACGGAAAAAACATGACTCATGCGGCGTTACCTCGCTCTGAGGCGTTCTATTTAAGACTTGAAGTGCAAGCGAGAGCGCGGAATGAGCGACAAAGAGGCACAATCGGTCTCCGCGATCGGCAGCGTTCGACATCTGTCTCTCTCCTCTTGAGTGAGCGATGCTTCCGCGTGGACGGCTGCTATACAATATCACATTTACATGTTTTCGTCGAGTATGAAGTGCAGTGAAATGTGAATGTGGTGTCAATTGTTCATAGCGACGATAAAGGTAATGATTCTTTCGATATTAAATATATGTTCAGTGATATATCGTCAAAATTTCGTGCTTTCATCATAAAATTAAATAGAATCGGTCCACTAGTGCTGCGATTTAAAAAAATTAATAGAAATTGACAATTGTATTTATGCGTACAAATAAATGTAACTCGATCAATTCAATGGTGATTTCCATTTACCTCCTTCTCCATATCCATACAAAATATCTATCAAACAAATAAAATTAAAATTTTCTTCTGGAAAATGCAACCATTCCATCAGTATTTTCTTATGACGTTGTTACGTTCAACTATCATCAGTAAACCGACTTTACAAACAACTGATTTTTTGTTTGTTTTTTGCATTGAATAGGCTCCGAAACTACTCGACCGATTTGAAAAATTTTTTCACTATTGAGAAGCTAAACTATCTCCGGTGGACAAGGCTACAGTAAATTCTCGAACAATTCAGGGATCCGTACTTAAACTCCAATAATGTAGCTCAAGGTGTGAAAAAACTACCAAAAGACTGTCTTACATCGAATGCTCTGCAGAAAATTTTGATTATAGAACAAAATAATATACAACGACTTTCCAAAATGTTTTATTATCTACAAAAAATATCGTGAAAGCATATGTCTCATTATTATAGCTTTGTCACAATAAGTATACTCTCAAACTTGCGAATTGGTAGAGATTTACCTACGAAAAGAATGTTTCACTCATGGCCAACTGTATGTTGGTCGGAGGTTCCGAAAATCAATTTAATATGCTATCACAAAATAGATTAACATCAAATATCGTTTACAGGGAAGCTCTGACTCAATAAATTGATATTCTGGAGCAGAGAAAGTAATATGATGAAGGCCTTTTTATAAACACTAAAATGAAATAAAAAAAACAAAAAAATTAATACAAATAAATACAAAAAAATAAATAAAATATACACAAATGAAAAGAAAATATTAAGTCCGAAACTAAGTTCCGCTGTTTTTTTATGAAAATACAACTTCATTGTGAAAAATGATCACAGATGAATCATTCAAAATATTGCCCATCGCTAGCTACAACTTTTTCCCATCTTTCTGGTAGAGCTAGAATACCGCGACGGTAGAAGTGATCGTCTTTTGAGGCTATCCACGAATCAAGCAATTTTTCGAGCTGTTCATATGAGCTGAACTGCCGATCAGCCAGACCATGTGCCATCGAACGGAAAAAGTAATAATCGGATGGTGCACTATCTGGGGAATATGGCGGGCGGAGTAGGACTTCCACTTGAGCGATTTCAAGTGGTTTGGCAACGTGAGCCCGAGCGTTGTCATGCTGCATGCAATCGCTTGGAAACTCCTAAGGTTGGCATTTGGCACGGATCCTCATCGAGCAATACCTCCAATTCAGCGTCTTCGAAGATTTTTGGCCTTCCTTCACATCAAAATCACCGTTATTGAAGCGATGGAACCAATCTCGGCACGTTGTTCCACTTAGAGCAGCATCTCCGTAAACTGTTTGGAGCTCTCTATGAGCTTCAGCCGCTGTTTTTTTCGAATGGAAGAAGAAGATCAACACTTCCCGCAAATGACGATTATTTGGCATAAAATCAGACATTTTCTCACAACTAAAAGTATATGACGCAAAAAAAAAATCACTAATGTGCCACAATGGTTTGTTTGATATGTCTATGCTTTGTTCAAGACGTTCTTGTAATGTAAAAATCAGCCAGTACTTATTGCTGGAGCTATCTATTGACAAACAGCGAGAACTTTGTTGCCCACCTAATAATAATACGAAAAAATTAGAGTAAATGATTAATATTTCATATTCGAATTTTCTTCATTTTACTCATTTTAAATAACCCACTCAAAATCGAGTAAGTATGTATGGGAGAGTGCGTGTGTGTAAAAAAATTTAACTTTTGAAATATTTGTTTAATAACCATGCGGAGCCGGGGCGGGCTCCTTGTTTATTATATGTGAAGAGATTCGTGCCTCGAATTTTCTCTATCAGATAAAGTGAAACCAACATATCTTTACTATTTTAGATTTAATATAGATGATCAAGTTGAAATATGGACCAAGTCTGATGTGAAATCATGATAGATGATCGGGAATGAATCTTGATTGAACAGATGACAGTGTCACCATTTTATTTTGCCTTAAAGAAACTCGGCTTCTATTTCCACCCAATCGAACATTCTCTGTTAGAAAGGCCTTAGCTAAATGTATCAAAATATGTTTAGTAGGCGCTTTCAATGAATGGTGGTTGAAAATAGATAGTTTGACGAATTGATGAGCTTGTGTACAATAAAGTATTTAAAAAGTATAAACATTTACTTTGAAACTGAAAGGGAAAAATTCACTCTCATAAATATAACAGTACCTTCAACAAGGCAGGGAAATCAATTCTACAATTTTCAAAATGATGCTTTAAAGCAGCAATTGCAATGAAAAATTGATCGGGAAATATTGAAATGAAATTCAACTTCAGAATCTGAAAATAATTCATGAAGTTGTTGGAGGAAACAAAAATACAGAACGAGAACAAGCGTGAAAATGAGATGTATAATTTCAAACCTATCCAAAGTAACATCATGAATGAATTTCCTATAAAACAACTGAAATAAACAACTTCGAAAATAAAAGCAACCGAATTAAACTTCTGTGGAAATAAAAGAAATATCCAGCTTGACACTTAAGTCAAAAACAATAAGAATAAGCGAAACTACTTTCCTACTTCATCAGATAGATGATAGTTCGCGGTTTTTGAACCAAGATATCATTTTATATATTTATATATTTTTTCATATATTGATATGTCTTGTTTTTTAAAATTTTGATATGTCTTTTTATATATAATGTCGGGGAAGTTCCTAGACTCCCTAAAGTCTCGGTTGTCGTGTAATCACATCTCGATTCTCAGGAATTCATCGATTCTCCGAAATGGACCTTCTGAATATCGCCAAATATATTAAACCTCAACCAATAGATTATTATACTTAAACTTCTGGCCAGTAGGTGACGACATTATATTATTTTCTTTCAGTTTCCAATAATTTTTACAATGAGTATTGAGATTTTAACGAATGATATGAAAGACTTCAGAAATAATAATTTCATTTGAATATATCTTATACTATACAGGGTGCTACATAATAGTATGTCACAACTTCTTCTTCTTCTTCTTTAAATAGGACCATGTCCTGTTTTTCTGTTACAGCCCCTGCTGCGAACCGGAGCTCCAGCACTCATGCCATCGCTTTTTCGGCCTTCCTATGGGTCTTCTAGTGTTGGGTTTTTGTGTTTTTGCCCACTTCGCCATACGTTCGGGGCCCATTCTGTCTACGTGATCTCTCCATAGGCGTCGACGTGCTCTTGTCCACCTCACCACATCCTGGACACCTAGCTCCCTTAGCGTATCCTCATTCCTTATTCTATTTCTGCGTGTAATACCTCTTATAGCTCTTAGTGTTCTCATCTCTGTTGTCCTCATTAGTTGTTTTGTTTCTGTTGTCTCAGCTCTTGTCTCAACCGCATATGTCATCACGGGTCTCACACAGGTTTTAAAGATTCGGATTTTGCTTTCTGTGCTTATGTACTTATTCCGCCAGATTACATCTCTCAGGAAGCCAGATATTCTCGATGCTTTCATTGTCTGCTGTTTTGCTTCTTGTAATAGTTACCTATTGCTCGATACTTCTACTCCTAGGTATTTAAAGTGTGAAACTTGCTCTATTATATGGTCGTTCACTACTAGTTTGCATCTAATTGGATCTTTCGCTATTACCATCGATTGGGTTTTCTGTGGTGATATTACCATGTTATATTTTTCTGCTATTACTTTCAACTTTTGTAGTAGGCGTTGTAGGTCGTCCTCATTCTCGGCTATTAGTAAAGCATCATCTGCGTAGCACAGTATTTTCATAGTTTTGTTACCCATCCTATAGCCTTGGTTTATTTGGTTAACACCTGCTATTATTTCATCCATGATTAAATTAAATAGACATGGGCTGAGGCTGTCACCTTGTCTAATGCCTGCGTTAATTTTGATCTCGCTTGTAAGTCCCTGTGTAGTTTTTACTTTCGTCTTATTAGAGTGATTTAGTTCTTTGATTATGTTTATGTATTTATTGCTTAAGTTTTTATTTCTAAGGATAGTGATCACATCGTTCATTCGAATTCTGTCGAATGCCTTCTCCAAATCTATAAAACATATAAACATCGGTTTGTCAAACTTTATGGACTTCTCCACCAGTTGCCGCAATATAAAAATTGCATCCGTTGTAGATCTATTTGGTCGGAATCCCTGTTGTTCTTCAGACACACCTACTTTGTCATATATCTTTTGCGATAGAATTTTAGTGAGTAGTCTCGATTCAGAGTTAAGGAGTGTGATGCCCTATAATTTGCTGGGTTTGTCTTCACGCCTTTTTTTGTATATGGGTATTGTTATGCTCTCTCTATCCATTCTTCTGGTATCTCCTTATTGTTTTCAATTTTTGGAATAGTTTTGTTATTTCTTCTGTTATTTCTGCTCCCCCATATTTAATTAGTTCGTTATTTATGTTGTCCGGACCGGGTGATTTTCTATTTTTTGATTTATGGATTACTTGTTGTACTTCTTCTAGGCTGATAATGTCATTTTCTGTTTCTTCGTACAGTGTGTTTTGTTGTTCGATTTCTCGTTCCTCATTGTTACCGTTATCATTATCTCCCAGGTATAAGTACTGGAAATATTTCACCCACTCTTCTGGTTTTATTACATTGATCTGCAGTTCTTCGGTGATTGGTTTTTTTCCTGTTTCTCAACATGTTCCATACCTTTTTCTGTGCTCCTCGTAAGTCGTGTTCCATGTCATTTGTAAATCTTTCCCAATATATTTTTTTTAATTCTTTAATTTTGTTCGTTGTTCTATTTCTTTCTGTTTTATATCCTTGTTACTCTCCTGGTGTTCTGTGATTGACATATCTGATATATGCGTTCTTCTTTTCTTTTGATAAATCTTTGATTTCCTGTGTGAACCATGGTTTATATTTTCTATGACTGTTTATATTGATTCTTCGTTCCCCAATGGCTTCTTTTGCGCTGTTAATTATGATGTTTTTCACTTTATTCCATGCGGCGTTTATGTTGTCTGTGTCTACTATAGGGGTAAGGTTGATCTTTTCCTCGAGTCGTGTTTGGTATGGATTCTTAGTACTTTCGTTTTGTAAAGATTCAATGTTGAATTTAGTGATGTAGTTAGGCGGTTTTTTTCTCTATTCTATAGGACAGGCGGTACTTGCAGATAACCATTCCATGCTGTGTTCCAACATTCGCTGATGTCAGTGTCCGTACGTCAAGTATTTCTCGTGGGTGAATTTCCCTATTGGTGATCACAAAGTCAATCATAGATTTTTGTCCTCTTGTGTTGGTGAATGTGTATTTGTGTTGTTCTTTGTGGTCAAAGTACGTGTTATTCATTCGGAGTTCATTATGTGCGCATATCTCGAGAAGTATGTCTCCATTTTCGTTTGTCGCCACTTCATTAAACTTCTGCATAATTCCCTATTCTCGAGTTAAAATCTCCCATTATAAATTTTTTTTCTGTTTGTGATATTCTGTCTAGTATGTCTTGAAGTGTTTCGGAAAATTCTTCCCTTTCATTCTTTGGTTTACTTATATCTGGCGTGTAAATGCCGATAACATGTTTTTTTTTCCGCTAGCTTCATGGATAGGTGAAGTTTATTTTGATCAAATATGTCACAACTTAAGGGGGTAAATCTAAGTGCAATTTTGAGAAAGAAAGTTCATATGAACATAGGTCCGCAAGAGCTTCGTTACGGAGTTACAAGGTGTTGAAACTACTGCAGTTTTTGAGATATTCAGCCCAAACTTGGAGTGCAAGCTATTTTTTACAGCCTCCATAATTTAACGTCCCAGATTTCAACTGAAATTTACAAGGTGTTTTCTTTTCCGAGGCCATGTCTCCTCTTGCCCTCTCAAACTTTTTTGCAGTACGCCACTGATCAGCGTACAATCAATTATCGTCATCTCCGTTCAATTCAAGAACTTTTCTGATTATTGTAATTTTTTTATATCTCCAACCGTTTCAAGTGAAAAATTATTTTTCGAGGGGCGATATTCAACCTTTCGTAGAATGTTAAACATCCTCCCTTGATTGAGCTGGTTTTCCGATCTACTCTTCATAATCACCGTTAACCGGGGCCACAGGGAAGATGTCACGAATAGGAACAATGGACTGCAGTTTCGGTCTCGATTGACCTCGTCAGCATTGTCTACCCATTCGTAACACAAGGCTATGCCGTTACCAACTCATCTCAATTCGTTGGAGCGAACGCAATAATGTAAATATCACTGCGCCCCCCAACGAACCGAAACACAGGCTACCTCACCGACATCGATGGGTTAACACATAGCGAAATCTCGCATATAGTAACTTTTTGTTTTGAGATGTTTTCAAAATTTCATCCTCAATATCTGGAGTTCTGATAGTTTGAGTTGCACCTTTTGAATGATTATTTGCAGAAAAAGTACCAGTTTCCCTCAACCTTCTGTGGATATTTGAAAATGTTCGCCTGTCTGGTGTTACACTCGATTTGGAAAGCGCACCTGATAAAATCGCCTAGCTTCTGTTGTGTTTCCGTCAGCCAGACCGTACATGTAATGGATAACAGCCAATTCGGCGTAAGTAAAATAAGCCAGTTTTTCTTACAGCAATAATTTCGAAAGTCTTTGAAGTAATCGTTCATTTAATGAACAATTCGAGAAGACACTGGCTCAACTTTAGCAAATATCAAAATAAATAAGTAAATGAAAAAAATCAAAGCCTAGTAGTTAATTTCTTTAATTAGAAGTGCTTTCAATTTAGCGAATGCATACAATCGTTTAATAATTTTTTGCTCCAGAACGATCGGAGATACGAAAAAATTACAGGTGTCAAAGAAATTTCTAAGATCACTGTACGCTGATCAGTGGCGTACTACAAAAAAGTTTGATAAGGCAAAAGGAGACATGGCCTCGGAAAAGACAACATGTTGTGAATTTCAGTTAAAATCTAGGATGTGTTATGATGGAGGCTGTAAAAAATATTTTGAATTCCGAATTTAGGCTGAATATCTAAAACTTGCGGGAGCGTTGAAAAAAAAAACAATTTTTTCCGGAAATTTCAACACCCTGTAGCTTCGTAACGAAGCTTTTGCGGACCTATGTTTATATGAACTGTATTCCTAAAAATTGCACGTAGATTTAACTCCTCAAGTTGAGACATACTATTATGTAAAACCCTGTAGAGAAATCTATTGTAGATCGTAGTCGATATCAATATTATATTGAGTGTTGTTGCTGAATACAGACATTTTCCACATTCCTGAAATGACTGCTTTTGATTACTTCCCCTTTTCATTCAAATT
This sequence comes from Cryptolaemus montrouzieri, assembly GCA_013387265.2. Taxonomy (NCBI): domain Eukaryota; kingdom Metazoa; phylum Arthropoda; class Insecta; order Coleoptera; family Coccinellidae; genus Cryptolaemus; species Cryptolaemus montrouzieri. Next base: position 39,804,830 of record JABFTP020000103.1, read on the forward strand.
AACCAAATTACCCCGCGGAGAATTCTGTATTTGTTGCGATGCGAAACGAACTGACGAGATCGTACGCACTAAGTTTTGAAATCCTCGTGTGGCAGCCAATTAAGAAATTCTGTATGACTAAAGATACTTCCTACTTCCATTACATCTGTACGGATACGGCACGTAAACAAGCGATTAGCAGTTAACTTCATGCTCTTACAAGTGCCAAGCTTTCAAGTAGCTCGAAAAAGCTTGATGACAAGTCAAGCTTGTGGGTTGCAAAATCAAGTCGAGTTAAACCTTTAATTTTTCAAATTCTTGATGTCAAGCTTTTCGAAAAATTTACAAGCAGCTTGACTTGATGAAACCTTCATTTGAATATTAACAAAATTCTTCAAAAAATTAATCTCTACAACAAGAAGAGTGAAAAATGTATCAAGTCATTAAAAAAAAAACAAATTTGATTTCATTTCCGGTATAACCTGAACAAGGACAGCACTGAAAATATTCAAGGTGAATTGCTATATTCACAATATTACAAACATAGAACACTTGGTTTTTATCCAATTGTGGAAAGAATGGAGTGTTCCCTGAATATATCAATATCAAGACCCAAAACAGCTGCCCTGCAACACGGAAAGGTATGCTTCAGGAAAAGATGAAATTAGTTAAAACGGAAATTAAAATAATACAGTCTACGAGAAAACTACAAAATTTTTATAAGGGTACATACAATCAGACTTGATTTATAAGTTAAATTCAATAAAATTTGATATTTCAGTTTTCGAAACTAGATTCAAAGTTTATTAATCAATCCATAAGAGCTACAGAACTCAATTGAAAAATTAAATAAAAAACGCAAAATTTTAAGAACAAAAATAATCTCAAAATTCTGTTTAATCTTTTAGATAATAAATTTTCGGGACCAATCGTACTTCTTTACAAGAGTTTCAAATACAACTTTACGAATCAAACAATTTTCAATATCTTTTACCAGCATGGAATTGAAGGCATAAATTATTCATCGCAATACAAATATTCAATGAATGATTTATGACTACCTTTAGTGAAACAGTTTATCTGCTTCAAACTAAATTATTTCGATAGTATAACCTTAAAACCCATTGAATCGAAGTGTCAATTAGACACTATCGTATTTAATAGGGCAAATAACGATCACACTTTCATAGCTTTGGACAAGGAGATTATTTACTTTAGATACAAAATTTTATTGAATCTGGAAATTACCAAGAAAGATCCCACTACCCAATTTTAATCCAATATTAAACACGCCTTAGCGATTACCAAATGTTCAATACTTAAAAATTAAAAATACTAGCTTCATGTTGATAATCTGTAGTCACCAAAACTTTATTCTCTTGTCGAACTCCTATCAGAGCAGTTTTCCAAGCGCAACAACCACAGCAGCCAAACTTGAATGATATTCTAGTGCAGGGGTGCTCAAACGGTCGATCGCGAGTGTTTTCTGAGTAGATCTCAAAAAGAAAAAAATTTTAATTAGGAGGTAACTATGCTACGAAAATTGATTACGTAAAAATAACACTCTGCTAGCGGCAGAAGACAGCTTTATCAAAAGAACGCGCGGTACTTGTCAAAGAAAAGCTGCAATTTTTATTCTGGCCGCTTTTCTAGAAATTTCGGGCAGCGCGTTCGACGGCAACATTCGAGATGTTGCGCCTGCAGGAATTGGAGTCATTCTGAGTTGTAAATTGAAGGCAATACTACGTCGATACAAAGTTTATTATCAAACAGTACAAAATTTAAAACGTATCATTTTGATAACGATTGGGAGGAAGGATTTTTCTTTTGTATGGTGAAGGATAAGTGCATTTGTCTTATTTGTCGCGAGTAATTGCAATACCCAAGCGTGATAACTTAGAGAGGCATCATAAAACGGTTCATAAAAACTATGAAAATGATTTTCCGCCACGGAATGAATTAAGAAAACGAAAAGTTCGTGATTTGATATCTAGTTTCAAAAAAGAACAAACCATGTTCACAAGACCAGCCGAACAATCAAAAGCTGCCAAGATCGTGTCATTTAAAATATCTCATATATTGGCGAAACACAAGAAACCCTTCGAAGATGGATCCATTGTGAAGGAAGGATTTACTGAAGCGGTTGAGACTTTAATTGGAGATTTTAATAATAAAACAGAAATCATATCTGCTATTAGAGAGAAAATTCGAATATGAATTATTAATAATTTAATCTAATTTTTTTGTATTATTATTAGGTATGTAACAAAGTTCTCGCTGTTTGTCAATAGATGGCTCCAGTAGTAAGTGCTGGCTGATTTTTAAATTACAAGAACGTTTTGAACAAAGCATAGACATATCAAATACACCATTGTGGCACATTAGTGATTCTGTTTTTGCGCCATATACTTTTGGTTGTAAGAAAATGTCTGATTTTATGCCAAATAATCGTGATTTGCGGAAAGTGTTGATTTTCTTTTTTCATTCGAGAAAACGGCGGCTGAAGTTCATAGAGAGTTCCAAACAGTTTACGGAGATGCTGCTCTAAGTGAAAAAACGTGCCAAGATTGGTTCCGTCGCTTCAAAAACGGTGATTTCGATGAGAAGGTTAAATTAGGCCAAAAATCTTCGAAGACGCTGAATTGGAGGCATTGCTCGATGAGGATCCGTGCCAAACGCAAGAAGAGTTTACTTCAGCCTTAGAAGTTCTCCGCCAGCCATTTCCAAGCAATTGCATGCGTTGACAAATAATCAAAAGCAAGGAACTTGGATTCCTTATGATTTGAAACCAAAAGACGTTGAGCGTCGTTTTTTTGCCTGTGAGCAACTGCTCCAGCGGCAAAAATAAAGAAATTCCCCCATCGCATCGTAACGGGTAATGAAAATTGGATTCATTATAGCAATCCAAGTAAAAAAAATCTTGGAGACTGTCCGGTCATGCTTCTAAGTCATCGCCTCGGCCGAATATTTACGCTGCGGAAGTTATGCTGTATATTTGGTGGGACCAAGTTGGTGTTATTTATTAATTATTATGAGCTGTTGAAACCGAACGAAACCATCACAGGGGAACGTTATCGAACTCAATTGATGCGATTGAGTTAAGCAATGCGCGAGAAACGGCCACAATACGAGCAGAGACACGAAAGAGTAATTCTACAGCATGACAACGCTCGGCATCACGTTGCAAAACCCGTTAGAACCTACTTGAAAACGCTCAAGTGGGAAGTTCTCTCCACCCACCATATTCCCCAGATAGTGCACCATCCGATTATTACTTTTTCCGTTCGATGGCACATGGTCTGGCTGATCAGCAGTTTAGCTCATATGAACAGCTCGAAAAATTGCTTGATTCGTGGATAGCCTCAAAAGACGAACACTTCTATCGTCGCGGTACTCAAGCTCTACCAGAAAGATGGGAAAAAGTTGTAGCTAGCGATGGGCAATATTTTGAATGATTCATCTGTGATCATTTTTCACAATAAAGTTGTATTTTCATAAGAAAACAGCGGAACTTAGTTTTGGACCTAATATTTTTTTTTTCATTTTGTTGTATTCTATTTGTATTATTTTTTTGTTTTTTTTATATTTTATTTTTAATGTTTATGAAAAGGCCTTCACCATATACCTTCACCATATTGCTTGCTTTCTCTGCTCCAGAATATCAATTTATTGAGTCAGAGCTTCCCTGTAAACGATATTTGATGTCAATCTATTTTGTGATAGCAAATTAAATTGATTTTCAGAACCTCCGACCAGCGAAAGACCAACATACAGTTGGCCGTAAGTAAAGCATTCTTCTAGTAGGTAAATCTCTACTAATTCGCAAGTTTGAGAGAACACTTATTGTGACATAGCTATAATAGTTAGACATATGCTTTCACGATATTTTTTGTAGATTATTATATATTCTGTAAAGTCGTTGTACATTTTTTGTTCTATAATCAATAGTTTCTGTAGCGCACTCGATGAAAGAAAGTTTTTTGGTAATTTTTTCACAACTCGAGCTACATTGTTGGAGTTTTAGTACGGATCCCTGACTTTTTCGAGAATTTACTTTAGCCCTTGTCCGCCGAAGATAGTGTAGATTCCCAATAGTGAAAAAAATTTTTAAATCAGTCGAAACGAAAAATACGTGATTTGATATCTAGTTTCGAAAAAGAACAAACCATGTTCACAAGACCAGCCAAACAATCAAAAGCTGCCAAGATCGTGTCATTTAAAATATCTCATATATTGGCGAAACACAGGAAACCATTCGAAGATGGATCCATTGTGAAGGAAGGATTTACTGAAGCTGTTGAGACTTTATTTGGAGATTTTAATAATAAAACAGAAATCATATCTGCTATTAGAGAGCTTCAGTTATCTCGTCCAACTGTCACAAGGAATTTCAAAATCATAAGTCAGGACATGGCAGATAAACTGAAACATAATATAATGAGATGTACATACTTTTCTTTATAGTTCGACGAATTCACCGATATGGGAGTCACAGCCGAGCTGTGTATTTTTATCCGGATGGTATTCAATGATATATTGGCTGAGAAAGAATTTTTGATAATCACTCCTCTGAAGAGGAAGATCCATGGCGAAGATATATATGACATTTTCTTCAATTTTGTAAGAAACTACAAGCTACCAATATATAAATTAGTGTGCATTACAGCGATGGAGCACCAGCAATGACTGAAAATAAAAACGGTTTTGTGGCAATGTGTCGAGCTAATGAAGATTACCCTTCATTTTTTTTATTCAACTGCATTACACATCAGCAACTTTGGTGTTAAGAAATTTTAAACAAGGAGGAAAATATGGGCCTTGCAACAAAAATTGTGAATTCCATCCGTCCACGTAGCTGCAACGGCGGCTCTTTAAGTTGGAAGATAGGGAGTCAGCTGAACACACTGATTTAGTTCTTCACGCGGACGTCGGATAGTTGAGTCGCGGAAAATTCCTAGAAAGGTTTCAAGAATTATTGCCCGAAATAACAGCTTTTCTAGACTAAAGAGGTGATGACACTCAGTTGTTGAAGAACGAAATATGGCTGACTTATTTAGTAGTAGTAGTATATATATTTCCTCCAACAAAATACGAGGAATGTAACAAAAATTGTTCATACATATGTATACATACATAACAACTAAAAAACAAATAGGTACATACACGAATGCTGTCATGAAAGGAGTACAAGATATTTCTCAATATAATTTAAAAATTCTTCGACACGAAATAACATTTTTTCTGTACGGAAGAGGTGATGACACTCAGATGTAGAAAAACGAAAAATAGCTGACTGATTTAGCATTTAAGACTGACATTACAATGCACTTAAATAAAATAAACTGAGAGGTTCAATGTAATGGAAAAACAGTGATTGAGATGATCAACGCAGTAAACGCATTCAAAAGTAAATTGCCACTTATGATAGATCAACTGAAAAGAAAGGATCTGAAACATTTTCCGTCTTTGAAAGCAAGGATTCCTCAGTTGAATTATGATACGTATGAGGCAAAGTTATCAAATATTTTGGGACAATAATAAATGCGTTTTCATGATTGCGATAAATTGGCAAATATAGCATCATTTATGAGTTATCCTTTTTCTTGTTAAAGCACTGAGGAATTAGCTACTGAAATAGCAAGTCAACTCATATTCTGTTGAAAATGAGTTTTTTCAGATTATATCAGATACACATATCAAAGCTCAAAGCATCTCAGCATCTGATACAAATTTCTGGTGTTTTATATCTGGAGATAAATATCCGAATCTAAGGCAAATCGCCCTTCAACTGGCGGAAATGTTTGGATCAACTTACTTGTGCGAGTCTGCATTTTCTGAAATGAAGAAAATTAAGTCAAAATATCGCAATCGACTAACTTCGATTATATGTCATCATACTTGCGATTAGCACTCAGTGGTTATGTACCATCTTATGAAAAGTATGCTGAGGACATGCAGTGCCACGCTTCAACATCCAAAGTCACTCCGTAGTTGAGTTCAACGCCATATGTAACTCTTTTGTTTTGTAACAACCGATAAACTCGCAATTTTGAATAACTATGAGTTTTTTCATTGATATTATAGAGAAGAACCTAAAACTAAATCTGACCCAAACCTTGATTAAAATTATGTATATTGTGCTGAAAGCTAATATCTATATATGCTACAGTACACCGTATCTAGCTATGTAGGTAGGTAGAGTGTACCTTGTATGTTCGACAACTCTGCATCACACATACTTGTAGCCTCTCGGAGTCGATCGTAATAGTCAAAAGATATTGAGGTAGATCGCCAGCAGTTCAAGTTTGAGCTCTCCTGTCTTAGAGACATCATTGAACATTCATGTTATCTGAGTCAAAAATTTTGAATTAAGAAAATCAAAATCAATTCAAAAATCAACATACTGTAGTACCAAACAATGCTCAAATTATATCATGGGATGCTCTAAGGAATGATAATGAGAATTTCATTATACAATCGAAACTTTTGCTTCTTTCAGAAGAATGTTCAGATCATGGGTTCAATAGTGGATAATCCTCTCAAATCTTTACTAGCTGAAATATTCATGGATAACGTTGAGAAGATAATTCATATTCATCCGCTGTCGAAACACTGTATCTATTGATTCAGATTTCAGATTTGTATATAACATAAACTGTTGTTCTCAAATAGACAATTACATTCTTCTAATATCTTCGTAGGTTCAAGCCCTCCCAGATATATTCTATACGGATTTTACTATAACCAAATTTGACCACAGATATAATTTTTCTATTTTAGTAAACCATATCATACAGATATTTTCATTCCTAATTCTTCTGCATATCTTCATCAACATAAAAAGCAGCTTAAAACAGTATGCTACATAAGCTCATCACAATACCAATGTTAATAATTTTTGAAAGAGATCAGTATTATGAAACAAATAGCAGTTAATGATGGTTATAAAATTAATATTATTCACTACATTCTTCCTTGTACACATTTGCAAACGTGCAATTCATCAGGATATTCTTAGTATTAAGGAATCCAATCAAAATATATGGACTTTTCTCTCATCTCATAATTTGAATATATCTTTCAGGATGGATAACTCTCTAGTCAGGTATATTGAAAACTGTAAACACATAATCATAAAGGAAACAAATCAGGTGTTAATTATCTTTCAGGTGAAAGAATTTATATCGGTAGAATTTCTAAAAATTCAATATTAAGATATCAGATCTCATACACAGTTTTGACAAACAAAAACGAGATTGTCATTCTGCAAATCATACTGACAGGAAACCATACTTTCAGTAATGTTTAGGAGTTTTTCTAGTGAATATAATAGATTAAAACTGAACCTATAGGAAGCATTGAAAAAAATAAACAGAAAAATTTCGGAAACTTATTTATTGTATTGAATCCTTTCAGTTCTAGAGCTAACCTATTTTGGGGTTTCCTCCTATTGAGCTAAGTACCTGCTTTTACCTATGTGATTTATAAGGCATACCTTTCTTTTAAATCTACTACTTATCTGAAAGAGTCATACTTAATGGCAATGTGAACAGTATCGTTTAATTTGATTAACAATGTATATCAGTATTTGAATTGTGGAGGCCGTTACTTGATGTAGATCCATGATATAAATGAGATAAAAAACACAAGGTTTAACTTTAATCTACACTTTATTTGAAAAAATTCGACGACATTTCGCTGAAACAGTAGCTTTATCAAGAATGAAAAACAGAATGAAGAGTATGGTATTATAAACAAATCGTAGAACAAGTTGGATGAATAACAGGAAAATCCACACCGAGCCATTGTACAGTTAGTATGAAAGGTAATAAAAACTAATTAAACAAGTTAAGTAGGGGTTAGTAATTCACATCTACCTGTTCATTCAAAAGCTTGTCCGAATGTTTGTATCTATTTATTTCTAATGCTTCTAGGAGATCTAATTCTGAACTTTTGATTTTATATGTAATATGTCAAAGTTTTTATTGAATGAATGGTTTTCTTTTATTAGGTGGTTTGAATAATTTGAATCAGATTTATTTTTATCGAAGCTACGTTTATGTTCAGATGTTCTTATGCCAAAACTCCTATAGGTCCTACCGATATAAATTTTATCACAAGAACCGCAATTGAGTTTATAGATTCCTGATTTACTTGATTTTTCAACACGAGATTTATTATTTTAATATGTTTACCTAAGTTATTAGAAGTTTTGAAAGTTATATTAAGATTTTGTTTGACGAGAAATGATTTAATATTTGTACTTGCAGAACCGCAGAATGTTAAACTGTTGAATATTTTATAGTCTTTATGAATAGGATATACTTCATTTATTGCTTTCTGATACAGTTTTTACGAATGATTAGATCTATCATATCCGGATTATATGAATTATTAATGGCTATCTGTTTGATGATGTTTAACTCTTTATTATAATCTTCTACTGATGAAGGTAAATTGAGTAACCGATGTACCATGCTGTTTAAAGCTGCAAGTTTGTGTTGAATTGGATGTAATGAGTAGTTATGTATAATTGTATCAGTATGTGTTGGTTTACGAAAGACCGAAAAACATGATTATTATTTTGTTTAGTGATTTTAAGTCCAAAAATTAATGGAATCGTTTTGTTCAATTTCTATCGTGAATTTGATGTTCAAATGGATGGAATTAATGAAATCAAGAAATAAGTCTAATTGACGAGTAGTTCCAATGAAACATACTAAGATGTCGTCAACATATCTATACCAATAAAGAAATTTGGAAATGAGTGGATGAGTATGAATTTTCTGTTCAATATTATTCATAAAAATCTCTGCTAAAAGTGGACTCAAAGGATAGATGTTGTTGAAAGAAAAATAATTTTGTTCAATGCAAACGTCCAACAGATTCAATATTTCTGATTTAATTATGTGTTTGCATTGAACAAAATTATTTTTCTTTCAACAACATCTATTACAGTAGTGAAAAAGGTTTGATCATGGGAAATCCTTTTTCGGTCTTTCGTAAACCAACACATACTGATACAATTATACATAACTACTCATTACATCTAATTCAACACATCATGGTACATCGGTTACTCAATTTACCTTTATCAGTAGAAGATTATAATAAAGAGTTAAACGTCATCAAACAGATAGCCATTAATAATTCATATAATCCGGATATGATAGATCTAATCATTCGTAAAAACTGTATCAGAAAGCAATAAATGAAGTATATCCTATTCATAAAGACTATAAAATATTCAACAGTTTAACATTCTGCGGTTCTGCAAGTACAAATATTAAATCCTTTCTCGTTAAACAAAATCTTAATATAACTTTCAAAACTTAGGTAAACATATTAAAATAATAAATCTCGTGTTTAAAAATCAAGTAAATCAGGAATCTATAAACTCAATTGCGGTTCTTGTGATAAAATTTATATCGGTAGGACCTATAGGAGTTTTGGCATAAGAACATCTGAACATGAACGTAGTTTCGATAAAAATAAATCTGATTCAAATTATTCAAACCACCTAATAAAAGAAAACCATTTATTCAATAAAAACTTTGACATATTACATATAAAATCAAAAAGTTCATAATTAGATCTCCTAGAAGCATTAGAAATAAATAGATACAAACATTCGGACAAGCTTTTGAATGAACAGGTAGATGTGAATTACTCACCCCTACTTAACTTGTTTAATTAGTTTTTATTACCTTTCATACTAACTGTACAATGGCTCGGTGTGGATTTTCCTGTTATTCATCCAACTTGTTCTACGATTTGTTTATAATACCATACTCTTCATTCTGTTTTTCATTCTTGATAAAGCGACTGTTTCAGCGAAATGTCGTCGAATTTTTTCAAATAAAGTGTAGATTAAAGTTAAACCTTGTGTTTTTTATCTCATTTAATGTATATCAGTTTCCATCCAGTAACGAACTCCTCAATTAAAATATTTCAAAAGAATTAACATTGTAAGAGTGAAAAGGGGAAAAGCCTCATAGAAGAAACAAGTGTTCCATACTACATTATTGGAGAACTCATTCCATTCCATCATTTTGTTTCATTCAACAAATATTCTGAATGGTTCGATCATGGTAGATTTCAGTTTCAATATACTCGATGAATAATTCATTAATTAATTTGACGAATTCAATTCAACTGAAATCGTTTCAGGACAGCCATTGACGTAATACACTTCATAATTATTTTTTTGAGCCTGTCAGCACAAACGGATTCAGTAGGTATCTACCGAGCAACGTAACACGATAAATACATGGAGCAGCAGTTTATCCGTTTATTTAGGATATTGACTTCGGGCCTTTCCCGAATGGCAAGCTTGCATTTTCCAATTGCCACTAGGGTTAACATTTCAATTCGACCGAAATGTAACCGAAAACTATTTCGCCAACAGATCCGAGCTTTGTTTGTAATGCGAGAACACGCGTCAATAACATTCCGGAGCATTGAGGACATCAGATCATCAGAATCAATTCGATGTGGGCTGACAGCAACAAAAAAGGTCTTCTGGGTGCAATGTCTTTCGACACAATATATTTTTCTTTTTACGTTTCTTTATTTATTTATACCAGTTGAATGATATGTGGTTACGTTCTCTTTACACAGATCTCCTATTCTCATTTCGGGGTGGATATGTCATGGGTCGGGTTTCAATCAGTCAGATTCTTTTTGTTAAATATAAAAGTTTGATACATGTTAACACTTACAATAATTTCTAAACTATACTACTTTTGATCACGGGGAATATGTATACAGGGTGTTTCCGAATAAGATGTCATAAATGAAGGATGCGAATCCCTGAATGATTTGAGCAAGAAAGTTCGAAGAACCAATGGTCAAAAAATGCTTCGTTGCCGAGATACAGGGTGTTAAAGTTGAGAAAATTTTTCGATTTTCTCTCGATAAAACCTAGACTTCTCAAGATTTCGGGCTCAAATTTTCCACATAATATGGGAAGAAACTTCCGCATCATAAAACGAAGAGTTAAGCCAAGTCTCAGTAATAACAACAATCGAGGTTGGTTGTCCAGGTTTCCATATTACGTGGCATAACATGTGAAATCGAGCTACTCATAATATTTCAATGGTCACTTCTTACAATATGGTGAACATATAATCAAGAGCTTTCAAAAACTAGAGAATTCTTGTCAACTCAACCATGCATTATGTGGCGCCTGTTGACCCCACACTTTGCGAGAACGATATGTATTTCAAAAGATACTTTGTCCAGGTCGATTCAGTCAGTAGTATACAGGGTGTTTCCGAATAAGATGTCATAAATGAAGGATGCGAATCCCTGAATGATTTGAGCAAGAAAGTTCGAAGAACCAATGGTCAAAAAATGCTTCGTTGCCGAGATACAGGGTGTTAAAGTTGAGAAAATTTTTCGATTTTCTCTCGATAAAACCTAGACTTCTCAAGATTCCGGGCTCAAATTTTCCACATAAGCTATTAAACACAATCTGAATCACCAGGTGAGGCCAAATTTTGAAACAGTATACAGGGTGATACTTTTTCATGGGCCATGTTCCATTTTTACCCTCGGAACTTTTTTTTGGTACGCCACTGGCACTAACAAAAAATAAAATCGAATAGATCATTCAATTTGAAATTTTTTTGACCCTTGCATTTTGATCGTAACTATCACCGTTTCTGAGATATTAATTATTGAAAATAATCCAATAGTTTTCCCATATCGAAGCCATGGAGATATTATCTTAATAACTGATGCAATTTGTCAGGAATTGAGCTGAAATTTACATCAGATATCTCCTTATTGTATGTTTATAACAAAATGAGGCAGAAATTCTGACAGTATACAGGGTGTTATTTTTTCACGTGCATTTTCCTCTTTTGCCCCTGAACTTTTTGTGGTGCGCTACTGGTATATTCTGAAAACAGAATCAAACAGATTATTCAAAGTGAAAACTTTTCTGTTCCTTGTATTTTTCCGTATCTGCCACCATTTTCGAGATATTAATCAAGAAAAGTAATCGTATAGTCCCTTCCGTATTGAAAGCTTGAAGATATTTTTCATGTTATTTCGGCAATTTGTGAAGACCTTGAGCTCGAATTTCAAACGAAGTTCACATTTTAAGTTCTGCACCACTAGATTGGTAGGATTTATGAGAAAGTATAAAGGGTGATATCATTTCCCTGATCATTGAATTCGAATTCAAAAATGTGTTTTATTGAGTGTATAAATCGGAAGTAAATGAATAAACAACATAAATAATCGCGAATGATTTCAATAACAAAACTCATAATGATGAAAACAAAATTGAACAAACAGAACAAATCAAAGAAGATGTTGAAAATGTCCTCCACCTGAAGGAATACATGCTTCTGCTCGTCTCCGCATATTAGTGCGCACCCTCTGAAATATTCCTGGGGTATTTCTGATGACTTCACATGATGCTGTAATTCTATTCCTCAATTCTTCAAGTGTATTCACGGGAGAGCTATAAATCAAAGTTTTCAGATGTCCCCAAAGAAAAAAATCCAAACTGTTTAAATCTGGCGACCTTGGAGGCCAAGCTTCTGGTCCACCACGCCCTATTCAGCGGTTATTGAATGTCATATTCAGATATTCTCTAGCTTCCATGCTGAAGTGCGGTGGTGCTCCGTCATGCATAAACCACATTCTATTTCTAGTTTGCAGCGGCACATCTTCTAGCAACACAGGTAAAATCTCTTCTAGAAAGTGGCGATATAAGGCTCCATTCAGCCTGTCTGGCAACAAAAATGGCCCGATCAGGAAATCCCCAATTATTCCAACCCAGACATTAACCGAAAATTGTTCTTGATGGTGACATTCCTCAATCATATGGGGATTTTCTTCAGTCCAATAGTGATTGTTATGAAAGTTCCTGATTGCATTTCTCGAGAAGGACGCCTCATCTGTGAAGATGATTTCGCTATCGAAAAGGGGATTATAAGCAATATTATGAAGGAACCATCGGCAGAAATTGAGTCGCAGAGGAAAATCGCGGGGTAGTAGAGCTTGGACGCGTTGAATATGGTATGGGTAAAGCAAGAAATCATGGAGAATTTTCCAGACCAATACAAATGAGATATTCAACTCTCTTCCAATTTTTCTTGTACTCAGCTGAGGATCCTCATCTATACAATTTAGGACTGCCTCTTCGATTTCCGGGGTCCTTATTGTCTGATTTGCCCTTTTCAAGTCATGATTCGGTTTGAATGTACCCCGTTCTCTCAATCTTCTGTGGATGTCAGAAAACGTACGCCTATCAGGAATGATTCGATTAGGGAAGCGTTCTTGATACAAACGCCTTGCGTGCACTGCGTTTCCTTCAGCCACACCGTACATGAAATGTATATCGGCCATTTCTGCATTAGTGAAAACCATTTCAAAGATTATTGGTTACTACTTACAGCTGTTTCAAATGTAGGCACAACAAACTGAATGACAAAACTTACAATCATTGAAGTGTCAAGTTTTTTTTCTATGATTTCATTTGCAAAATTGTATCAGAGCCTACTAAGCCTTTTGAAATCACCAACGTGTTCTGATATGAGGAAGACACGATAAATTCTGATGATTTTCAATTCAAAACGGTGAAAGACATGAGGATCAAGATGAGCACAAAATTATCCGAATTGAATGAAAAATCTGTTTCTGATTACGAAAACGTCAGTTATGCACCGAAAAAATATACGGAGGCAAAGGTAGCCTGTTCGGGCGTTGTTGATTAATTTTTCGAAAATGGTGGCAGATACGGAAAAATACAAGGAACAGAAAAGTTTTCACTTTGAATAATCTGTTTGATTCTGTTTTCAGAATATACCAGTAGCGCACCACAAAAAAGTTCAGGGGCAAAAGAGGAAAATGCACGTGAAAAATAACACCCTGTATACTGTCAGGAATTTCTGCCTCATTTTGTTATAAACATACAATAAGGAGATATCTGATGTAAATTTCAGCTCAATTCCTGAAAAATAGCATCAGTTATTAAGATAATATCTCCATGGCTTCGATATGGGAAAACTATTGGATTATTTTCAATAATTAATATCTCAGAAACGGTGATAGTTACGATCAAAATGCAAGAGTAAAAAAATTTCAAATTGAATGATCTATTCGATTTTATTTTTGTTAGTGCCAGTGGCGTACCAAAAAAAGTTCCGAGGGTAAAATGGAACATGGCCCATGAAAAGTATCACCCTGTATACTGTTTTAAAATTTGGCCTCACCTGGTGATTCAGATTGTGTTTAATAGTTTATGTGGAAAATTTGAGCCCGAAATCTTGAGAAGTCTAGGTTGTATCGAGAGAAAATCGAAAAATTTTCTCAACTTTAACACCCTGTATCTCGGCAACGAAGCATTTTTTGACCATTGGTTCTTCGAACTTTCTTGCTCAAATCATTCAGGGATTCGCATCCTTCATTTATGACATCTTATTCGGAAACACCCTGTATACTACTGACTGAATCGACCTGGACAAAGTATCTTTTGAAATACATATCGTTCTCGCAAAGTGTGGGGTCAACAGGCGCCACATAATGCATGGTTGAGTTGACAAGAATTCTCTAGTTTTTGAAAGCTCTTGATTATATGTTCACCTTATTGTAAGAAGTGACCATTGAAATATTATGAGTAGCTCGATTTCACATGTTATGCCACGTAATATGGAAACCTGGACAACCAACCTCGAATGTTGTTATTACTGAAACTTGGCTTAACTCTTCGTTTTATGATGCGGATGTTTCTTCCTGATACAGGGTTTTTAGAATGGATAGAAATGATCTCATTAGTTCTAAAAAGATGGGTGGTGGGGTTTTCGTTTTGATACGCTCGACAATCAATGCCAAAATTATTGGAATCTCACAGAGAAGTGTTGAGCAGCTTTTCTTGCTTGTGTCTAACAATACTGACAGAATGATCTTAGGCTGAGTTGACATACCCCCAAACGCCAATGAAGATGTATATTCGGCACACTGCTCTGCCATTGAGGAGGTTTCTCTACGATATCCAGGTGATCGGTTTCTTTTATGTGGAGATTATATTGTCCCTACATCTCACTGGCAGGAAAATGGAGATTTTGTTTTGTGCGGTGGTGAAAGTCCGGCCGCGTGTGTATCGGAAGTAATGTCTATTCAGTCAGATGAACAAATGTGTAAATTCTCGAAATAGACTATTAAACTTAGTGTTTAGTGATATCGATTCCACAGTAGTTGGTTTTGCTTTCGTTTGGACTACAGGGATGTTCAGTTTATGTTCAACAGGGGTGATTATGTTGGAATGAATAGTTTTTTAGGCTCTTGTGATTGGTCTGTGGACAACGATGATATCGACAGGACAGTTTGTATATTTTATAATAATGTGTACGAGGCAATTTATCGATTTATACCTCTAAAGACTTTTGGACCTAGAAGATATCCAAAATGGTTCACTTCAGAGCCTATACATATGGTGCGACGCAAAAATAGAGCTCATTGGCAGTATAAGAGGACGGGATCTCGTGAGGATTATTTGCGATTCAGGGAGCTTAGAGCTAGTTGTCATGAGCTTGGATCTTGTTTGTATTCCAGGTATATTGATTCTGTTGAGGCAGATATCAGGTCGAGTCCCCAGAATTTTTGGAGATATATCAATCACAAGAAGTATTCGCATGAATTACCGAATACCTTGGAGTACGGGAGTGTAAGCTCATCCGACGGAGGTGAAATAGTTAATTTTTTGCTGATTTTTTCTCTAAAGTATAAAGTAAGGAGTATGCCGTGCCACCCTATTTTGAATATGATAATGTGGTGGATTCATCATCAATACAGTTCACACAAAGCGAAATTTTTGAGTTGATGAGTGGGTCAGAGCTCAAAACTTCAGTTGGAGTCCCAACTTTTATCTTGAAGAAATGTATTCTCACTTTGGTTGATCCGATATGTGACCTTCATAATTTGTCGTCGAGGAGAGGGGTTTTCCCATCATTTTGGAAGTTGAGTTTTTTGGTTCCCATATTCAAATCAGGCGATAAATCAGTTGTTTCTAACTAAAGAGGAATATGCATTCAATCTGCGTTTCCCAAATTATTGGAGTACATGATAAGCAATTATTTAACTTGGGTGTGCACATCAGTTATCATAAAAGAACAACATGGGTTCCGTAAGGAACGCTCGACAATCTCTGATTTACTTCACCAGTGATATCGTGAAATGCTTCGATGAGGGATACCAGCTCGACGCCATATATACCGACTTTTCCAAGGCGTTTGATAAAGTGAACCATAATCTGCTTATTGATAAACTCTTTGCATTCGGGAAAAGGGGGTCATTACTGGAATGGATTCGTAGTTTTTTATATTGCCGGAAGCAGATAGTTCGGGACAAAAACATTTATTCAAAAGAGATTTGTGTGCGTTCCGGTGTTCCCCAGGGATCTCACATTGGGCCTTTTCTATTTAACATCTCTGTTAACGACGTTGGACGAACTTTGTCAACTGATTTCCTTCTCTTTGCCGATGATATGAAGGTTTATTCGATTGTTAAAAGTGTTTCTGATGAGTATCTGCAGAGTCAGTTAGACAGTCTTTCAACTCTTTCACAAGAATGCAGACAAAGATAATACCTTTCGTTCGAGTTATAACTCGACCCATCTACCCTCTTCCAAATTTTCATGGGTTGTCACCCCTGCTCCAGGGGTTGAAATTCGAGATGAGGATGGTACTCGATGATGACTGCCATTAATCAGCATGGATCTGTTCCATTTCACCTAACTGAAACTTGAATAGTCTCAGGGAAACAGTCTTCCCTATCTTTCAGTTGCTCACCCTGTATCTTTCACAGTTTTCAATTAAAAATGGAAATTCGTTCAGGGCGATGTAGACAAAGATACCACATTTGTTTTGAGTCATCACTCGACCCATCCTCCCTATTCAGAATGTCCAAGGATTGCAACCTCCGCTTAGGGGGACAATCAATGATAGTCAACAATTCTTCCTTAGCCAACATGTCGTTGCATACCATTCGAATAAAAATACACAACATGGAAGTATCTGTCATATCGGTGGATTCGTCGAACTGTAAAGAAAAGTATGTACATTTCATGATATCATGTTTTAGTTTATCTGCCATGTGCTGACTCATGACTTCAATACGCCTTGTGAGAGTCGGCAAGATAACTGAAGTTCTCTGATAGCAGACATGATTTCTGTTTTATTTTTAAAATCTTCAAATAAAGTCTATCGCTTCAATAAATGCTTCATTTACAACCGATCCTTTTTCGAATGGTTTTCTGTGTTTCGCTAATATATGAGATATTTTAAATGACGCGATCGTAGCAGCTTTTGATTGTTCGGCTGGTCTTGTGAACATGGTTTGTTCTTTTTCAAATAAGATATCAAATCACATACTTTTCGTTTTATCAATTCACTCTGTGGCGGAAAATCCTTTTTATAGTTTTAACGAACCGTTTTATGATGCCTCTCTAAGTTACCACGCTTTGGTATTAATTGACGAGCGACAAATAAGACAAATGCACTTATCCGTCACCGTACAACAGAAAAGTTCTTTCTCCCAATCGTTATTTAAATGATACGTTTTAGATTTCTTCGCTGCACTCATTTTGTACTATTTAATAATAAACTTTGTATCGACTCAAATTCCTGCAGGCACAACATTTATATCGGCGTGAACGAAAGTCTCTAATGTTCCCGTCAAACGGGCCGCTAGAAATTTCTAGAAAAGTGGCAAGAATGAAAAACGCGGCTATTCTTTGATAATTACCGCGCGTTCCTTTGATGAAGCCGCCTTTTGTCTCTAGCAGAGTGTTATTTTATTACGTAATAAATTGTTGCAGTTTAGTTATCTACTACCTTATTGTGTTTTGACTCCTTTTTATCCCTTGGAAAATTTTGATAAAACGGCTAGTTTTCGAATAAAAAGATAATTGTCAGTCGATCAGAAGCGTACTGATATAAGTTCTGTGGGTAGAAAAGAGTATGACCCAAGAAAATTAAATTAAGATTTTCACAACAAAGTAGTATTCTGAATCGAATGGAGAGATCAACCTACATATTGAGTTTGAGCCGTTATATTCGAAAAGTAAAGCAAATATCGACAATAATAGAAGATAAATATTCCTCTTTCACTTCAAAAATGAAAGATCCTGCAACACTGACGAACTATTCTGTGATCATTATTTTCTACAGATACGTCCTCATCGTAAAATTTGTCAATAAGTTCATAGACACACGTTATTTTCTTTGAATTCCACTCAAATAAAATGAGCGCCCTGTCTATCCAAATCAATAAAGGATCATGCAGATTTCAAGGTTTTCAGATCCGATTTTCAGCTAAGATATCTTTTCATTCACCAAGTCATTAGATTCATTAAATTATTGTGAAAATTTACAGGTATATATTTTATCAGTTATACTCCTTTTGATCCCATCAAAGTCGTAATGCGCCACCACTCATTCCAAAACCTTTTCAAATTTCAATTTGAAAACTTTCAAGTCTTTGTCAATATTTTCGTCATCGCAGCCGTTTTTGAGTAGAAAAATGATTGACATGAGATCAAATCGAAATCCCAGTTCTAAAACTGGGAACTGAATTTTCTTTAATCTTCACATAATTGGGGGAATTTTTTGATAGGTTGTGCTCATTATTTTTCGACTTCGATTATACAGGGAGCTCATTTCATTTTGTAAAACCGTAAGACAAGTAACACCTTGCATCTTGAGAACAAAGTTCTTTCGAATTCTTCATACTCAAAAGAAAATTACTGACTTAATACCTAACTCAACAGTCACTGTGTTATATACTGGACTAGCAAGGAGTACACTCTCTCGAAAGGAGTAAATTACGAAACTCGAAATTACGCTAATACTGTTCCTTTGTCAAAAGAATTGCTCTAAGAAAGATGCAGATATACCTTGAATTTATGCTTAATTAAAACATATTTGTATTATTCACCATGTTCCACACTGGTGAGATATTTGGTTAAATATTCCTTAGGAGGTCCTGAACAAGAAATTTACTAGCCTGCCGAGAAGATGCAGAGTTTTTCTGGAGCCAATACCGAACATATCCATTATTTGATTCCTAAAAAAATTTATAACTTTTTTATAAATTCTGAGGATATGATGTTTCATTCAATTTTACTAGGTGTATGTTGAAATTCCTTCCTGTTCACAATCACATCTATAATTATTGTCTGCCAGCTATATCTCTAACTTTTCAAGTAAATTACTTGAAGTGGAAGCATAATCCAGAATGGGAGAAGGAAAATGTAGAAGATCAGACCTGTCCATTATGGAAAATAATGCGGTATTATGGATAAGCATGTGTAAGACAGGTTCAACCGATGAATAGCTTATGTCCTTTATTATTAATTCATATTGATTCAAACATGAGTATCATGAAAAGGATATTCAAAAACAATATGATTAGTACTTTCCAGAAGTTCATAAACATTATTAAAAGAGCCACCGTATATTGTCTGTTAATTTAATAAAAAACTTCAGTAACTTGGCCAGTGCAGATGAATGTTGCATTGTTTCTGAAGTCATCAATATTATGAATGGTTGGGGAGTGTAGCTCGAAGTTTTATTTAACTTTTACCTACATGTTTCGAAGTTATAAAATAGTTGCAGCAGGGAAGTTTCAGTAATGTAGAGCACCATAATACAAGAGAAAAATTGGATGAAGAATAGAAATTATATTCTCTGCAGACTGCATAAAATGTATAGTACGACTTTCTACTGCACCAATATCAATAATTGTCTTAATGAAAACTGTTCTTCATTTTCATAAATTCAATAAGTCCTTTCGAAAAAGTATGGATATATTACACCATAGAAGTAAATTTAGAATCATTTCCAAAAGAATGTGAGCGGAAATGAAAGGAACATTTTGGTATTGAAGCATCTTGAATTCAACATATCATAAAATTCAAGAGGCTCATTTAAGATTTAGTCAATTTATTATAAAAGATTCACAAAACGATTTTCATAGTGAAATAATTAACTTGATGGAATAAACTAAACATCTGAGACATCTTATCGAAGTGTGATGTCAATTGTAACTCAAAAAGTTGGAGAATATATGTGATCTTTTATAATCGGGGATGTTTGGATTACAAGATAACCACTACGGGTTCCTAGATAAGAAATATAGGAACAAGCAATAACCTATAGCGTCAATGTCAAAAAGTCATACCATGAGGAGTAAACTTTGAAAAGAAGGTGTCGAAGGAAATTCTGAAGATAGGAAAATTGAGGTATAGAAACATTATCAAGTAGCTGTACCATAAGAAGTTAAGGGATAATATAGGTTTAATACCCCTAGCAATCAATTTCTTTCGTATGCCACCGAGACAAATTGAGAAAATTTTTTGATAAGTTTTATTCGTTCTTTTTCGATTTTGACTGATCAGGATAAACATAGTTTGTGAGAAAGGTGAAAAACATTTGAGCGAGGTACTTTCGAGCATATGTTAAACTTTTTCATATTTTTCGACTCTTAGAAGTTAAAGACTGTATCCCTGAAACAATCCCTTCGTTATTTAGCAGACTAGCAAGCTGAAATGTCTTGAAAAAGTAAATAACGAAATTCAAAACTACGCTAATACCGTACCTCTATCAACTGAACTGTTCCAAGAAAGTTAGGGATATACCTAGAATTTATGCCGAATTAAAATATATTTGTATGTTCGCAGCTTTTATTTCTATCAAACATTTCAGCAGTTGAATATAAATGGTAACGTTCTCTTAAACACCAATTCCAGAACATTTCGAAAATAAGCTTGTACCACACTTGATGGAATATTCGGTTAATATGCCTTACTAGTATGCCAAAAAGATGCAGGGATGTTATTCACAACCGATTTATTCTTCCCTTTTTTCCTTTCAAGGTCAGCTTCTGAGATGATAGATCAGTCATCTGAAGGCTATTCAGGAATTCAGAAGGGAATTGCAGGAGTTCTTTCTCATCTTCTGTTGAAAGTTTATTTTTAAGTATGTGTTTGGGTGAACTTGGAAAGAGGTCTAAGACCCATCTATTGATTTCAATGCAATGCTCATTCTTGGGCATTGGACCTCTACATTATCTACATCGTATATTTAAGGAACAATATAATATTGTGAAATGAGAGACGAAGGTAGGTCTATCAAGCCATCACCATCAGCTTGGGTATTTACCTTTGACAATTTCGAGCAGGAAATTTCCAAATTCTCATTCATTACCAGGTGTCCTTGTATTCTTGTGAGTTTGAGAATTTTGAAAAGTGGTCATAGAGTGCCCTAGATGTGTGAGACACAATGGATAAAACCTACCTGCAATTTCCACCTAAGATTATGATATTTTCACCAAATGGTATATTGTTACCCATCCTATCTTTCAATAATCGATTGATGCGTAATTGAAAGTTAAATTACTGACTATGTGAAATGTTAACTAGCATAAGTTAAATTATTACTTCATAAACCGATATCATATCCTTAAGCTTAAGTTTATGTGAAACACTCCTGATTGGAAATTCATATGGAAAATCAAGTTCAATGAATCGAGATATATATCTGTGATCTCTATGGTTAAATGTCATTACTTAGCTCATTCTGTTACTTGTCGAAATTTTTGAACCACGATAGGAATTCATAAAATCGAGATGAATTTCCGTAGTATAAGCTTCCCTGAGACTCAAAAAGGCTAAGTATGCGATAACTGAAACGTAAGAGCGGATATAGAAGAGAAAAAACACTTTTGTCAGTTTCACGTTTATTTATGAATAAACGATCGGTTTTGACCCTTCGGTCATTTTTGAGTGCTAAATACTAACTAAACTACAATGATGATTACAAGATATACTTTTTTCCAAATGTTAAGTATGGGGAAATTATCACTTTTCAGAAATTTCCAACAATTTCATTCGTCTGCCTTGCATTTGTGAAAGACTTTGAGATTGTCTCAAACTATTGTGTGGTTTGTTCTTTAAATGTCAGAAAATATTGGGGAAATTCTTGTCAGATGATATATGTTCTTTGAATCGGCATTTTCACTTGTTCGACCTACATATTCACAAGGGCATTCAATTTAGTAAATACCTGATTGTATTAGTTTATCTGTTTTCTGTTTTGCAATGACAAAAAATTGCTTGGGTGGTTATTTCGAATTTTGAAAAGAGTGTTTTATTTTATGGGAAAGTGAGCCGACATAATCAAAACTAGCATTTTTCCTTCCGGGTTTTTCGCGAATCCAATATAATAATTGTGATGTTCCATTTTGAGATTTTTGTTTTGCATTAAAAAGTAATTCGTAACGATTCAGACCGCTTGTGAAAGAGGTGTTCCGACATAATCAAAACCAGCATTTCTTTTTTCGGTTTTTTCTTAAATGCAATACGATAATTGTGATGTTCGAGTTTGTTATTTGCGTCTGATGATTTCATTTATGAAAGAGGTAGGTAAAATGTTGTTAGAGGCTATTCTCTTCATGGTAGTTATTTCCGTGTTGAATTAAAATAGGGATGGTGAAAGCTTTGTGGACTATAGAACTGTAGGCGGCGAATTTATGATTCAAATGAATGAATGAGTCTATGGGGATTGTTGTGCCTGTGAACGATACTTTTCTACAGATATTGGAACTTAGGATGAGCTATTAGTTTCAATTCCAATGGTATCTTCCAAATGTTGAAATCGTGAGTTTGAAAATGTATCTAATTGTCTATTTGAGACACGAAAACCAACCAAAAATTGTCAACCTTCCGATTCCAGAACATGAAATATTTTTGGGCTAGGTCGCTGTTTAGTATCAATATGATCCATGAAAATATCTGACAATAGTGTGCAGAGTGGCGATTCCATAGAAAGTCTTGAGTTTTTTCAAAAAAATTATTTCAAAACTGGAAATGAGTTTGATCGAATTGTTTTTTTGATAAATTGCAAAATGTAAAGGAGGTATGTGGAAATATGTTGGTTTTCGTGAAAATACTTAAAACTGAAGGTAGATATTCATCTGTTGAAATGGTTGGGTACATCTCTTTTACATCAAAAAAAATATGTTTAAAGTTATGATTTTAAGTAAGGAGCGTTTTCTCATAGTGGCTGGATTTCAAAAGAATATACAGGGATATCCACCGGGACCGTCCGTTAAAAACTATTTGAGTTCCAATTACAATATCAAGCAGAAATTTTATACGCGGCCATTAATAGCGATTTCCAATTGAAGTGAGTTATTTTCGAAGTGATACCATTTCCGGTTATACCGGTCTTGGGTTACCAGTATGTTATTTCAAATGGCAATCTACCTTTTTTATTATACATCTAGAACCGACATTTGAGCAAGGCATAAAATACCCAAATTGTTGGCACTTATCTGTCAAAACTTTTGACAGATTCAATTATTTTTGTTATAAACTCGATTCTGGAGGAACATTTAAAAAGATTTTAGCTCGTAGATCATGTGCACTACAGACACAATTTTTGCTTGGGTGGATAGAAGAAGGATAAAGGAATTTTTTATACAGTCTACACATGTCAAATGTTTTTTGCGTTGGTTTGTATGATTTTTACAATTAGGCCTTTCTCAAACAGCAATAACTCAATTTTTTCAAATGGCACGAGTGCCAAAATTAATGTACTTGTAACTTCGCTCATTCGAATTTGATATTTCAACAAGAATTGTTGGTAATTTGAAGTGAAAATTTTTGAAAAACACCAGATTGATAATAAAATGGCTTATTTATTCAAACTAGGATATGATTAATTTCTTTTTAATTTATGGCGAATGTCAAAAAGTGGTGAATAGAACTTGCAGGCAATTCAATAACCAAAATCCATATGAGTAGAATAAAATTTCGAACGATTAGAAGCAATTTTCTGCAATTTGGTGGAACAAAATACATAGAAACTAGAAGAAAAGCAATTCTCGAGGACGACGACAATCAAATTAATACGCTAGCGTATTTTCGTGCCAATCCACATGCGTCCATCAAGTCAGCATCAATGGATATTGGATTGAGTTATACTTCCATTCAAAGGATCCTTGAGAAACATAACATGCACCCATATTCTTTTATCAGACTACAAAAATTGAAACCAACTGACCTTCCCAAGCGGCTAAATTTCTGTGAAAATTTATTAATTCGGCTTCAAGAAGATGAGACAATTCTGCAAAAAATTAAATGGTCTGATGAAGCCAAGTTCAATGAAAGTGGAATAACCAACAGGAGAAATCGACATTTTTGGGCCACAGAAAATCCACATTTCATTGAGGATATTGATTCCCAGAATAAATTCAGCGTGAACGTTTTTGCAATTTGAATGAATGATTTGTTGGCTTATCACATGTATGAGGAAAATCTTAAGGGACAAAGATACCTGGAAATTTTGAGAGGAACATTTGCAAATTTTTTAGATGGATTACCCCTTAACATTCTGAGGGATAGCTATTACTAAATGGATGGTGCACCAGCACATGAAACACAAGCTGTAGATCGGCAGCTAACAGAAATGTTTGAGGATAGATGGTGTTGTAATCAAGGACCAAATTTATGGCCTCCGCGTTCTCCGGACCTGACGCTCCTTGATTTTTATTTATGGGGCAAAATCAAGAGTGAAGTGTATCTTATTCCCGTAAGAAGTAAAGAAGAGTTACTAGAGCGCATTCATAATGCTTTTCGTAATATTGATCCTGAGGAAACTAGAAGGGCAACTCATCATGATCGTATACGAGCTGTCAAGTGTATTGAACATTTATTCAGATCGTAAATTAGTTTTCTCCTATGATGTTTGCTATCATTTATTCGTATTAATGTAATTATCTTCGATGATTGATTTTCGCTTAGTTCCTACAATTTTATTCATCCGAATTGTAGAAAATTGCTTTGAATGCTTTGAAATTTTATTTTACACATATACGGTAAATTTGGAAATTGGTTATTGAATTGCCTGCAATTTCTTCCCACTATTTTTGACATTCTAAAATGAATTAAAAAAGATTAAATATATTTTCGTTTGAATAACCAGTAGTTTTATTCCAAATGTGTTGTATCTTTTGGATATTTTCAATCTGAAATAACGACAATTCTTGTTGAAATATCAAATTCGAATGAACGAAGTGACAAGTACATTAATTTTAGGCACCTGTCAGGTGAGCAAATAAACGATGCAAACAATATTGTGAGTGATTGTGGATGAAGCTTGAAGTTATAAATGAATTATATGAACTTCTAATGTAGTTTGCAGTAAGGTAGTTCCAAAAATTTAAAGTAACCTGCTACAAGCAAATGAACTGAATAAATGGAAAATAGAAAATTTTCCTTTTTGTAGAAAGAATAAGTCGGTACTGCGAATTTCTACTTCACTATCAATATTTGTCTTGATGAGAAATGGCCTTCATTTTCATTCGTTCACAGTCACAAATTCAATAAATCCTTTCGGGAAAGTTTGAAATTTAGCATAAAAGTAAAGTTAGAATCATCTCCAATAGAACGTGAGTGGAAATGAAAGAGACTTATTATTGAAGCAAATTGATTGATCTCGTATTTAATATGATATAAAATTCAAGTTGCTGATTTAAGAATAAGTCAATTTGTAATCAGAGATCCCCAAAACTAATTTCAGGGTGAAATAACCTAAACATCTAAGACAGCTAAACAGAGTGTGATGTTGAATGGAAATTAAAACGTTGGAGAATTGATGGAATCTTATCTGGACGAAGAGGTATGGATATTTTGCTAACCTCAACCGGTTCGTAAATAAGAAAAATAGAATAGAAATAGAACAATCAGAATCAATGTCAAGAATTACGTCAAAAAGTAATACCAGAACTGTGTAGTTAAATTTGAAAAAAGGATGTCAACGCAAATTGTGATGATATCAGAATTATCAGAAGTAGTTGAGAAATAACATAAGGTTTAATACCCTGAGCGATCAATGTCTTCCGTATGCGACCTTGTTTAACTGCTTGCAAACATGAGAGTAAATTTTCAATCCAAGATGAGAACCATTCGGAAAGGCCGGTTTTTGTGTTCGTTCCGGTAACTATCGATGCAAAAATGATGACACAATCGTATCTTAAACTGTCAAATTGAACTGAAGCGAAAATCTGAGATACATAATAGCTCATATGAATACATGAGTCATATAGTTTATTGATTTGGGCATGAGTAAAAGTCTGTGAATTGGATCCCCAAATGTCTGATTGTTGACAAAAGATATGTTCGATTTGCAAAAGATGCAGACTTCTCGAGCCTTATTGTTAATATGGATAAACCTTGAGTACATTTCTACGACCCTGAAAAAAGCAGGTATCAATATAATGGTGCACTCAGATTCTCTAAATTTTGTGTTTAAAAATCTGATGGAGAAATTCTATTATTACTTTCTCGCTATTACCATGTAATAATTTTGTTTAATATTCTTGATATGGAACAATAATTGGGAGTGACTATTCAATGTTACTGGATACTCTACGAGAAAAAAATTAAAGATATTCCGCGAGAAATTGTATATTTCCATGCAGAATTTTATTACTTGAACATCCACTTTATTTTCATTATTTTTGCCCTGATTGGATATCAGCTCTTCTCTCAGTTTCAAAAAGATCGATAGGTATAATGTGTTTTACTTAAGAGCTGGTAAAAGTCGTGAAGGTAAAGTGTGCAGAGCAAATTTACTTTCAGAAAAAACTCACCCATCATGAGTTTTGCTTTCACTATTTGAGAAGAAACTACACTCATGGGAGAGGGATGAATGAAACGAATCACTTTTAGAGAAAATATACATGGGGCAACATTTGAAGAGAAAAGTTTCATCTATATTGAGACACTTACAGCAAAACACCAGTCCGAAAAAGGAGGCTCATTGGATTCTAATAATTGTTTCCTCGGGTACCCCTATTATATCTTTTCGAATAATGAAGTTATCAGCTGTACTATAAAAGCGTGATCACCCTGTATACTGACGGAAATGTAATCAATTCATATTTATTGAATGTTTGTATTCTATTCCAAATATAACGAGCAAGACCTGTTTCAGATCATAGAAACTCATGGAATAATCGCCATAGAAAAATTCTATACTGTTTAATGCAGTGAAGAACTCCAAATTTCAGAACAGGGATACTATTTTTTATATAGTTGTATCTAATCTATATGAGCAGCCCAATTCAATTCACTGTTCAAATCAAAAAGAAAAAGCCGTGACAATCTTTATTGTTTATCAAAATGATGAATAATATGAACCCCAAAATCGATGCTTGTGGCAACTTATTACATGTTTCCTCATCTATGAAGGCCAATTTTTGTACTATCTGAAATGATTTTTTCAAGTGATAATGCAACATTTTTACTATTGTTCGACTGAACCCTGAACCATACAGTTTTTGGAACAGCATCACATGTGAAACAGCTTCAAAAGCTTTGCTCGAATCGAACCAGAGCATCTCTATGGATTCTCCATTGTCCATTATCATATTTATCAGATTCACACGCACAGTAGTTGAACTTCTTCTCTTTCTGTATCCATGCATGTTTTATTTATGATATTTTCCTTTTCCATAATTTCAATATTCACTTGCAATAGGTCTATAGTTATTTTAGATGGGAGTTATTGTGGCACTTTTAAGTTTATTAGAGAAAACTCCTCTGAAACATTAATTAATTATCATTAATTATAATAATAATAATTATAATTTTATTTCTCATCAAGCATACATGACAGGTCATAACCCATTGATATAACTCACAGAGGCAACATACAACATAAAAAGTTTTATCACAATTTATCACAGTTTATCACAGTTCATCACGAATTCTTCGATCGAATAACAAACTTTCGCCATTAATAAACGTTTAACGTTCTGCTTGAATTTTTTTTAATTTGACTCGCGAATTGATGGTGGTATCGCATTATACAGTTTTCTGCCGATGTACTGGAAGTTTGTTTTCGGTGATAGTAAGTCTATAGTAGGGTATTACTGTGTCCTCTTTTCAACGCGTATTGTAGTAGTGGACGTTCTTATGTGCCGTGTAATATTTTCTGCGAACAAAACTCAGGCATGCCAAGATGAAGCAGGATGGGATTGTAAGTATGTTATATTTTAGGAAAAGATCCCGACAGCTGTGCTGTTCACTAACGCTGGCTATGGTTCTAATGGCTTTCTTTTGCTTTAGGAAAACTTCTGAAGCATCGGTCGCTCCGGATACACTATGAAATTTAATATGGTAGGTGAGTTTTGTTGCTTTTTCCCCCACTATTTGATCTATTCTCCGTATAGTAGCATACACAGTAGACGACAACTTCCTCTCCAAATTTGCAATATGACAGGCCCACGACAGAGTACCGTCTAGATGAAATCCGAGAAGTTTTATCGGTTCGTTTACTTTGTTAAGTCTTCTATTTGTGACAATTAGTTGCTGTGTCTTCTCCATGTTCAGACATAATTTAGTTGCTTCGAACCACTTTTGAGCCTTTTTCATCGAAATTTCAGATTTGACATTGAGGTGGATTCTAACTAGATTTTTGTCTATAAGTGTCGTATCGTCTACAAATATACACACTTTTTCGGAGCTTACATTTAAATATAAATCATTCAGGTATAAAAGAAACAGAATGGGTCTCGGAATCGAACCCTGGGGCACTCCAGTACTGACTTCCTCCCGAGGGCTTAAGCAGTTTCCTATCTCGACAGATTGAAACCTTTCCTCTAGATACGATTTGTGAATAGCACCGACAACACTTCTAAACCCATATTTCTCGATTTTGAGAAGCTGAATATTGCGATTTATGCAGTCAAATGCCTTGTCTAGATCACAGCATTTAACGCTTGCTTCCTCTTTGCCTTCCAAAACCTCCATCTGAAAGTCAATTATATCTATCAATGCCGTAGTGGTGGATCTTCTTTTCTAAAACCGTGTTGAGAGACGTTTACCACTTCGTTTCTTTCCATAAATTCTATCCTTTGATCTTTCAGTAGTGTTTCAAAACTCTTAGAAAAGGTGGGTAAAATAGATATGGGCCGGTAATTTCCGAAGTCTTCTTTATTTCCTTTCTTGTGGATGGAAATAACCTTTGCTACTTTCAAGTAATGTGGAAAAACACCTTGAGTGAAACATAAATTTCTGAGGCCACTGAGAGGTTTAGCTAGTATATGTACTATCTTTTTGAGGAGGTTTACGTTCATTACATAAATATCGCATGTGAACTTATTTTTCATATTTGCGACCGCATTAATTACCTCTTCTGGAGTAGCTGCGGGGAGAAACATTGAATTTGTACTCGACGACCCAATCCCCTCCACTGCATCAGTCGTACGATCTACACCATCACCGAGCGCCGATCCGATGGTCACGAAGTATCGATTCATCATTGTAGCATCTTGAGAAATCATTTCGCTCTTTGAATACGATCCCTTGATTTTTCATTGACAAGGTTTTGACTACATCATCATGAATACATTTCAAAATTCCTAGTGTTATGTAAAAAATATCCACTGTCTGTTTCAATTTCATAGTTGACAATATTTTTTGCTTCAATAGAAAAAAAAGCAATATTTCTCATTAACCAAGTATATGCTATATGATGAGCGGAGCGAAGATGTGAAGAGAGACTGAAATATTGATTCGTTAGACTGTATTCATAAACATTGCTGAAACTGGTTTTTGTATAACTTTGATGAGTTGAATTTATAATATATGTTAAAACCTGTTTCAGCAGCCGGCTCGGTGGCGTATGGGATATGATGCTCGTCTCCTGCGCAGAGTTACCTGGGCTCAATCCCCACAGAGTCGGTGCGATTTTTCGGATTCTGGGAATCGCTTGAGTATCCATCTTTCGGAGGAGATGTAAAGCCGTCGGTCCTGTCTAAAAGAGATGTGTTGGACATTGATAGATCCCTTCCCTCGACACGAGAGGGGTTCGGAAAAATTCCTGGGTTAGTGAGGTGACAGAATTCCCCGGCGTGTCATTGGCCGAGAGGCGGAAATAGAGCACGTTAAAGGAAAAACAAACAAACAAACCTGTTTCAGTAGATTTACCCATTCTAGGTACTACAAAGAAACCCATTCGGGAACCAAAAGTATTCAATGGTATAATTTTTTACTAAATAGTGAAAAATTTCATTGAAATTACCAAATACTGTTATCCCCCTTTCACAGAACTTCTGTCTTAGATAATTTAAAACGTACAAATGAATGAAAATATTTTCACATTCCAAATATATTCTACAGTATAGATATTTCCCAAATACACACCTGTAAATTCGATTGCATTTTCAAAAGCTAGGTCCTTTCCTTCATCTGATGAAATTGCCCTCTAGTTATCCCTCACTGTAATGAAGTATGTTAATATTTATTGATTATTCATGCGCTGTATTAATGTTAGGATTATCTAATTGATATTCCTGTAAGAAGTTTTTGTTAGGCAAATTATGTTAATTTCGTGCTCAGTTATCATTGCGAATTACATTCTTTCAGTTTATGAAAGTAAATGATAACAATCCTGATTGCTTCTGTATTTGGAAGATAATCCTACTTGAATATTAGATTTCTAGTTAAAGCTAAATGAATTTCTCCGTAAATGCAGAGATTTTACTGCAAATGAAAACATGTAATCGGACACTGCAGCTCTGATAATTTATCTAAATCGTTTTCGTTTCCCAGAGGAGTGCATACAAAGCAACAGTAATACATTGGACTCATTGGCTATGCAATTCTCATCTCATTCCACAACTCCAGCCAGATACTGTTGCTAATGCAGAACCTGAAATAGGCAGGTCCCAATCCAACTTCTCCGCCATGATGTATGCAATGTCAATTCTCTCTTCGATAATTTGTAGCTTGATATGCATTATGCTCTTTCCATATGTCTCTTACCGAATTATCCTAGGCCTGTCACGAGATTTGCCATGATTAATATGCTCGGTTACTGTGGTAGGAAGTCGGATTACCCCAAAG
Organism: Cryptolaemus montrouzieri; assembly: GCA_013387265.2. Lineage (NCBI taxonomy): Eukaryota > Metazoa > Arthropoda > Insecta > Coleoptera > Coccinellidae > Cryptolaemus > Cryptolaemus montrouzieri. The sequence goes on from JABFTP020000103.1 coordinate 39,835,740, forward strand.
TATAATTCACTGTTCAGCTGGAACATTATTTATGCTGAGGATATTGCAACAATGATTCAAGCAGTCTGCATTTTATCTATTGAAAATGAGTTAGTAGACGCACGCTGTATTAATTTGCTATCTGGAAGTAGGTCGTATATCATCGTTTTCAATGTACAATGGTTTGTTAACATTTCAATTTGGTTTGAAATTATAGAGTAAGATATGAGTAACAAACTTGAAAGTGTAAGTTGTATTAGGATTCTTGCATGGAAAGACAAGGTAATCAGGTCTCGAAGCCTTTTTCAGGTTTTTCCAACTATATCTTAAGTTTATTCCCACCATGTATTAATTGACTTATTTTATAACCTGACTTTCAAAAATTAGGTGAAATTAATGTCAAATGCTTGCTAGAGGCTCATATCGATTCGGGAAGTTGAAATTAACAATTATTAGTAAGTAGTGACTGAAACTGATTTGAGAATTATAGCAGTGAACAATAAATGTAAGAAAACAATTCTTCCTTATTTTTCTAATTATTGATATACTCGATTTTGTCTGGAGAGAAGAAGGGGTGGGGCAATATCTCTCCCAATTTGAGCAGAATGCACAGCCGTGGTATCATTTGATCGAAATAGTTCACGGTTTTTAGACCGAATTGCTAGTTTTCTTTGGTTAATGCTTGAAGCATTCATATTCAGTTACCTCATGAACCTACTTGCTAATGGCACTCTCTCTGGATATCACAATTATGAAGAACTTTTAGCAGATACACAAACTTAATTTTTAATTCAGTTTGTGATTAACCTAAAACGGTTTCAGTTTTGGTTTCGAAAGTCCAGTATTTTGGTTTGGCATTTGTCACATCTTACATCTAACTCAATATATTTATTGACATTTGTCTTGCTATGTGAAAACTCTTAAATTCTTAAATTCAAGTGTGTTCAGATATATAAGAATCAGGTATGATTGTTGAAATATTTTTCTGCTGGTTTCTTTTTTCCATTGTTACAGATTCCTGTCCCAAACCCTCTTCCTTTCACCCTTGTCTTCGTCTGGAAATCACGGAGTGCAATATGAGAATTGAAGCTGCTAAGCAGAAAAATCTTTGGTACTCTTTATGGACACACGACACTCCAAAATAAATTCAACGTGAACGTTTTTGGAATTTTATTGAATGATTTATTGGCTTATTACATTTATGAGAAAATCTTAATGGACAAAGATACCTGAAAATTTTAAGAGGAACAATAGCAAATAGATGGATTACCTTAACATTCTGAGAATTGCTATTATGAATGGTGCACCAGCACATGATAGATCGGCAGCTAACGGAAATGTTATAGATAATCAAGGACCAAGTTTATGGCCTCTGCGTTCTCGGACCTGATATTTTTATTTATGGGCAAAATAATCAAGAGTGAAGTTTATCTTATTATATAGAAGTGAAGAAGAAATAAAGAACGAACATGATGAGTTGCCCTCCTAGTTTATCAGGATCAATATTACGAAAAGCATTATGAATGCGATCTAGTAACTCTTCTTTACTTCTTACAGGAATAAGATACACTTCATTCTTGATTTTGCCCCATAAATAAAACTCAAGGGCATCAGGTCCGGAGAACGCGGAGGCCATAAATTTGGTCCTTGATTACCCCACCATCTATCCTCGAACATTTCTGTTAGCTGCCGATCTACAACTCGTGTTTTATGTGCTGGTTCATCATCCATTTGGTAATAGCAATCCTCAGAATGATAAGGGTAATCCATCAAAAATTTGCTAATGTTCCTCCCAAAATTTCCAGGTATCTTTGTCCATCTTCCTCGTGAATGTGATAAGCCAACAAATCATTCTTTAAAAGTGCAAAAACGTTCACGCTGAATTTATTTTGGGAATTTGGATTTTCTATGGCCCAAAAATGTCGATTTCTCCTGTTGGTTATTCCACTTTCATTGATCCTGGCTTCATCAGACCATATAATTGTTTGCAGAATTGTCTCATCTTCTTGAAGCCGAATTAATAAATTTTCACAAAAATTTAGACGCTTGGGAAGGTCAGTTGGTTTCAATTTTTGTAGTCTGATAAAAGAATACGGGAGCATGTTATGTTTCCTAAGGATTCTTTGAATGGAAGTATAACTCAATCCAATATCCATTGATGCTGACTTAAGGTACGCATGTGGATTGGCACGAAAATACGCTAGCGTATTTATTTGATTGTCGTCGTCCTCGAGAATTGGTTTTTCTCTAGTTTCTATGTATTTTGTTCCTCCAAATTGCAGAAAATTGCTTCTAATTCTTCGGAATTTTGTTTTAATCATAGGCGCCGAATTTGGAAATTTGGTTATTGAATTGCGTGCAAGTTCTATCCACCACTTTTGACATACACCATGAATTAAAAGAGATTAAACATATCCTCGTTTGAATAATCGGCCATTTTATTATCAATCTGGTGTTTTTCAAAAATTTTCCCTTCAAATTACCAACAATTCTTGTTGAAATATCAAATTCGAATGAACAAAGTGACAAGTACATTAATTTTAGGCACCTGTCAGGTGAGCGTAGACAGTTCATCTACTTGATTCAAATATGTCAAAGCATTCTCTATTAGTACTTGCAAAATCATCAAAATTTGATATATTCCCAAATTATTTCGGAACTATAAGAGATGGGTATAGTACATGCTGATACAATTCCATCTGAAATTTGACGCTTCATCTGATGGCGATATAAAAATTGGGACGTGCCATTTGAAAAAATTGAGTTATTGCAGTTTGAAAAGGCAAATTGAAAAAATCATACAAAACGATGCAATAAACATTTGAAATGAGTAGACTGCTCAAAAAATTCCTTGATCCTTCTTCTATCCACCCAAGCAAAAATTGTGTCTGTAGTGCAAAAGATCTACGAGCTACAATTTTTTCAAATGTTCCTCAAAAATCAATTTTATAACAAAAATAATTAAATCTGTCAAAAGTTTTGATAGATATGTGCCAACAACTTGGGTGTGCTATGCCTTTCAAATTTCGGTTCTAGATGTATAATAGAAAAGGTAGATTGTCATTCGAAATAACAAAGTGATGACCCATTTCGGTATAACCGGAAATGGTATCACTGAAAATATTTCACTTCAATTGAAATCGCTAGTTATGGCCGTGTATAAAATTTCAGCTTGACATTGTAATTGGAACTCAGAAAGTTTTTAACGGACGGTCCTGGTGGATATCCTGTATATATATATATATATATATATATATATATATATATATATATATATATATATATATATATATATTTACAAAAATTGAATAATTGTATAAACAATAAATGCTCATATCTATAATTTTGGTGCGTGTCAGAAAAACACAAGTGTGAGGTCATAAAAATGTAACAGGGAACCATACTATCTTGCATATGCAATAAACTAGTGAAAAATCTGAGGAAATAGCTCATTTCCTTGTCGCTATTGCACTAGTAATAGCTTGTCCGTTTATGTTGTGTTAGTGTCGTGTGTACATAAAGAGTACCAAAGATTTTCTGCTTAGCAACTTCAATTCTCATCTTGCACTCCATGATTTCCAGACGAAGACAAGGATGAAGGAAGGGTTTGAACAGGAATCTTTAACAATGGAATAAAAAACCGGCCGAAAAATATTTCAACAATCATACCTGACTCTTATATTTCTAAACACACTTGAATTGATATTGTAATTGGAACTTGAAAAGTTTTTAAGGGACGGTCCTGGTGGATATCCCTATATATATATATATATATATATATATATATATATATATATATATATATATATATATATATATATATATATATATATATATATATATATATATATATATATATATATATATATATATATATATATATATATATATATATATATATATATCATATAAGGTCTTTAACTCTACAAACGTTGCCGTGCTTTGGGTTAGATCTGACCAAAGTAGTGAAATTATACTGAAAAATGGACAAAAAGTAAAGATAAATTGTTTAATGGATTAAATTGACATATATATTTATTTCTACAGAATTACTTTATTTTTGTGAAAATTGATAATTTTATATATCTTATATAAAATGAATATACTATGTTGTTAGTTATTTTATAAAAAGAGACTGAGCAATAATTAAAGAAATAATGTAAATGAAATTATATCTTAATACACTGGGTACATAGAGCAACTGTATTACAATGTTTTTTACATACGAATTTCTTACAATCTACACAGATCAAAGGTGTTTTATTGTCAGTTTTAGTACATAGTTCGCAGCGACTTCTTCTTGGGAGCCTTCTTAGCTGTACAAGTGTTGTTTTCATCTTGTTGGGTAGAAGTTGATGGAATTTGTACAATGACGGAGCTTTTTTGCAATTTCTATTGAAAAGGTGCTCTCGGTAATGAATTCATGTTTTTTATATACGGTGTAACCAATTGCATACCTAAATCGTCCAAATTGTGTCGCCGTTTTGTTAGACAGCGTTCCTTAAAGCTGCTTTTGGCAGCCGTGAATAATATGAAAGCATTGTAGGCTGATATGGCTACCATGTTACTGAATACCACTTGAGGCCAACGTTTTGTTTTTCTTTTGCAACTGTAACAGAAGACAACTTTATCCAGTGTATCCACGCCACCCTTACATTTGTTGTAGTCTAATATTATCACTGGCTTTTTGTCTGCGTGATTACTCACTTCTGAGTTCTGATGCAAAGTGCTGAGAAGATTCACCGACTTATTTTTTTGGGTATGAAACAGCTTTGTTGTTACTATTTCTGAAAGTAATTCCGGTTTATTCTTGCGTTTAGCCCCTATTACAGTGATCTGTTTTTCTAATAGTTTCTGTCCAAGTTGAGGTGATGTAAAAAAATTATCCACCGTAAGATTATACCCTCTCAGGCCGCGAGTCAAACTAAGGACTACACGCATGCCTTATTTTTTCAGGCACGTGTTGCGTTGGATATTCCAAACGTAACTTGTGGCAGAATCACATAGAATCCAAAATTTAATGCCATATTTAGCTGGTTTCGATGGCATGTACTGTCGAAATGGACATCTTCCTCTGAATGCTACAAGATGCTTATCTTCTGAAACGTTTTCAGAAGGATTATAAAATTTTGAAAAAACGTCAACCCACTAATTCCACAGACCTCGAATTGGAGTAAATTCATCCAGTAGTCGCTGTTCGGATCGAGTTACTCTATTGTCAAACCTTGACAATTGTTTAGAAGTTTTTAGTGGCACGACTGACCCAAAAATAGGTCTGCCTTTCTCACTATCCCATAAGCTTTCGGTTCTTTCATTATTTGAACGAAATACACCAGATAGTAATAGTAGTCCAATGTATGTGAACAGATCAATATCGTAAATATCATTCCAATCATCAGCAAAAACACGCTTACCTTCCAAATTTGTATATTTCAATATGGTGTGTATCAAAGGTGGAGGAAAAATAATTCACAACTGGGTTTTTCTTCTAAGGTAATCCTTGAACAAGAGTATCGTGTCAAACCTGGTATCAAGTTCATTATGTTTTCTTTGGAAGCTCTTCCATAAGACTGTGTGACAGGGGTTCTGTAGTAATTTATTTATCCATCTTTTGACGTAATTGTTGGCACAAGCACTAATTCACTGTCACTATCCGAGCTATCAGATGGTTCAGATTTTTCGATATAATCTTCTGTTTCAGAATGACGCCGCTTCTATTTGATTGTCTATCATTTTTTATAAGCAAATAACGTTTTCAGTACTGTAAACTACGGTACGTGTTGTTCGATTGATGTTATAATATAACCCTAAGACTTGTGTAGGTAGAACAAAAGAACGTCTCATCCAGAAAGTTATAAGATACATAAACAATTGGGACGATAACAGATGCGCTGTGCGTAAGCTATTGATTGCGGTCCATTCTGACCCGAAATCGTTAGAGTAAAAAAAATCATTTGTGGAATATTTTAATCATTTTTGATGAGCTTATTCCAATGATAAGTAAATTGAAACGAATAATTAAGAGTCTTAGAACATGAAACTTCTTGAACGCTTATTTTCTGAGAAAATTACATTTTTATCTCAAAATGGGTCAAAATTTATTCGAAGACCATACGAAGGTTAAGGAAGTATTGCGCTTTTCGGAGCATTAAGGAGGTGTTTTTCCCCCATCAGTTTATCAAGTGCATACTTGAAATTTTTTAATATAATGAAATATAGTTTCAAGAATCCAAAAAACTTTTCCCCTTCTTTCCAAGCTTGTAGCCACCGCAAGAGGACGAGTCAACATAACTTGAAATAGAGAGTTTAGCCTTTGCTACGCTGCAGCTACAACAGAATGTCTGAAAGCAAAACTTCAAACGGCATTTTCCTTCTAGGTGAACGTAAGTTTACGTATTTAGGTCAATATGTAAAATATATTGCGAGGTTGAAACATGAGCATCTTTATCCGCACCAAACCTTGAGCAAAATCTTTGAAAATGAAAAGAAAAAATTTAGATTTAAGCTGAGCCTTTACTTCAGTAAAGAGATCGCAGAGAGAATTATGTCCATGCGAATCGGTGGTGCAATGTTAAACGATTCGAAAAACCACCTTTTGAGAAAGACACGATTTCATATTTACGTTTTTCGCATTTGAATAAAAATATCTCAGTATAATTGGCTGTAATAAGTGACCGTTGATTTCTACAACGTACAAAAACTTAGGTGCTGTCTCAGAAGCTATTTCCTACTCATGAAGAATCTTTTTGTGAGCTACTCGAGCCTCCTTCGCCGGAAACGTCAATGCTGTGTTCGCGAGCAGGATTCGATCCTTAACTGTATCGGCAAGGTTTTTATATTATTATTACTACCATATATTTAAGAGTTAGGGTTGCCAAAAACAATTTACAATAAAATGAATTGATAATGCTGAATTGAAATGAAAAGAAAAGCAAGGGCAAACAATAATTCCAAAAAAATTGAGAGCTATTGACTACGAGATGAGTTAAATTCTGGCTGAGTGAAAAAAGCTTTAGCGGAAAAAAGAAGAAAACAAAAAGGGTTCAGATCAAGATTGAAACATATGTCGCTCGAGTCCATTTTTGAAAGCAGCAACCGAAACAGCACCAACCACTTTTCAAGGCAAACCATTCTATTCCAGAAACACCTTGTTTGCACAAGAAATTGTTTTTGCTTGTTGAGAAAAACGGTTCTCTTCTCAATTTCAAGTATTGTCTTCGGAACGGATAATCACCATCAACAAGAAACATGTCGTCTAAGTGTCCGAAATTATTTTTCAACCCTCAAAACGTAACAATTAAATTACCACGGAGTCGGGTTTGCTCGAAAGTATGGAATTCTGCTGTATTAAGTGTCTCAAAATATCTCCGTCCCATGTACTCGAAAACCAATCGACTAACACAGCAGCTTGGACTTGGTAAGAGTGTCCAGAATCCCTATTTTCTAAGGCACTCATACACACACTCAAATTTATATGGAATCACCCGATATTTTGAATAATACCTCAAAGATTTTGGAAACTTAAATAATGAAAGAGATTCTTTCCGCATATAGTAAAAAAAAATAAAAATTGTTTTCTCACGGGGTACGTATTTCTTTCTCGACCTCAGTAGCTTGCATTTCCTCCTCTTGCCCTGATACAAGCCTGAATCCGTCTACATGCTTTGGATTTGGTTTTCGACCTTATCTGGGGTGATATTCTGCCACTCTTCTGTCTCTTCTGTGGCGGCTTGGATGAGCTATTGTGCGATTCTTGGATTATCCAGGCGCAATCTAATTTTCCTTTTGATATTATCCCAAAAATGTTCAACAGGACTTAGGTCTGGAGAGCAAGCTGGTCAGTCCAAAATAGCGATTCCCTCTGTTTCAAGATAATATCGCGCGAGGTTGCTGGTATTCGGAGGAGCATTATCTTGCCTAAAAGTAAAATTCTCAACGTGAGCACCTCGCCAAAGTCTCACTATGGGCTTCAGCACTAGGTCTACGTAATTTCTAGCCGTAATGCTACCCCAAAACATCACAATGCCATCTTGGTTTTTCGGAATTTGTCTTGCTGCTTGGAGTCTAGCTGGTCTTCCACGACCCCTTAAAACCCGAATCCGGCGGTCATCTGATCGGACACCAATTCTGGTCTTATCCGAAAAAAGAACATTTCGCCAATTCTCAATATTCCAATTTTGGTGCTCGATACACCAATTAAGTCTTTTAATTCTTTGTTGTCTGGTTAGTTCTGGAACTCTTAAGGGCCTTCTGCTATATAAACCCCTTGAAGATTTCATTTCTCACTTCATTAGGATACGAAATAATACTTGTTCATTTGTTTGATTGTTCACTTGTTTTTTCAGATTTTGTACTGGAAAAACGAAGGTGGGTGAAAATCTGGGTAATTTAAAGTTTTCTAAATTTTCCTCAACTTTAAAAACAATAAATAACAATTCAAAAACCTGAGAAAACGGCAAATTAGCAGTTAGTGTTATCCCCTTCCCTGTTTTGCATTATATTGAGATGCTTGAGAAGTCTTGTTTTCCGCTCTGCACCGGCATATTAGTCAATAAATGAGGAGTGTCTTTGATTTTGCCTCATATTGGATAAATACTAGGTAGTAGAGCATTTCCGGCTATAGTTTTGAAGAAATTTGCCCTATATGATTGTGAGAATCATTATCTTCGGTGATTAATTTACCCTCTGTAGCCACATGAATGGTCATTTGTGGTCAAACAGCCATTTATGGATGAACAATTCTTTTTTGGTTACCATGTTATAAAAAAGAACAGCTTTCAAATACTCGAAGGTAATTATCCTTATGTGTTCCTACATCAAAAAAATCAGTTTTCTTTTGTTTCATGAGAGTGGAAAGAACAAATTGCAACTGTTCATTTATAATGCCAGGATGTATTGTCTACCAGTTTAATAGAGAGTAAATATTGAGAACGTACCGGAGGGGTATCTTTCGGACTATCTTCCATGTGGTTAATCTTAGGTCAATAAGGCCTCGAGAATCCCGTGGCTACTTCCGAGGCATATTGCGGTGAGTCTATTATGTGCTTGTGAGCATAGGAATTGACTTAAGAAGGTTAAGTGGGGACCATTGATGCAAGAATGACTAGCAGTAATCAGACATACTGTTCCTTTTGGTGGGACTCTGTTAGGCTTTGGGGTGGAATAATGAATGAACGTCGAATTACACACATTCTTTACCACAAAAAATGGCATGTAACACATATGCAGAATGAATTTAACGATCATTTGTTCTCCAAGAGTGAGATGTATAAAGAATGCAATTGCCTGCCACCTCATCAGACATGAATCTCATCGACCATGGTCGCGAGGGTACTAACAGTCAGTCAAGTAAGAGCGTGGTCGACTTAACTAATTTCTTCGCGAGCCATAGAGGGAAGCTTTGTCCTTGATGGATTGTCAACAAAGATTCAGTTGTCGTTGATCTTTTGAAAGAGAACGCATGTTAAACGCCAAACGACGCTGTGTTCCTTTGCACCCATCCCAAAGGTCCCAAAATGTCGCAATCAGCGGAAACTAAATATATGGAAAAGTCGTACAGAAGTGGGTACAGCTATATAAAGTAGTTAGAATGTCGATGATTTACCAGAATGTGGCTCGATAGGAAAAGTGGACAAAAAAAAATGAAAAAAGAATAGTCAATCTGTTTTCTCGGAATCCTGATGTAACACTGCGGCAAGGACAAGCAAAATTAAAGACAAAATGTTTAGATATATCCTACGAAACTATCAGAACCCATCTTCGTACTCATGACCTGAAATTGCGCAACACAGCCTCGGTTGACTGAATAACATGTGACAAAGCGACTCGCTTCTTCGCATGATAATATTGATAGAGAATTAGAAAATGTAAGGAAAAAGGATTCATCCTCTCTGGCTAAAGGAGCATGCAATGATGTGAGAGTCTATTTTCATGAATGTTTACGGAAAAAAATATTGTGACGAAACTACTCACCAAAAAAACTCATTACTTAAAGACATTATAGCAGAGTTAAGGACGCTCTTGAACCTTCAACAAAAAAGTGGTTCGCCAATCTGAAAAACCTCCCAAGATTTTCTTTTAGTAAATTGGGACACCTTGTTTACTTCAAAATAAATTGCTGAAGTAGATTTTCACTTTCTGAATACAATACCGTTCGAACAAAAATCAAATCTTCAAGAGTGTACGAACTACTGAGCACCGCGCCACTGGTGAATCACCCAGTATAAATATGTAGTTTCATTAGATAATGTTTTCTATAAATAAACACGACCACGTTCTTATTTGACAGAGTGTATCAATAGAGAAAATCCATTCGTGACAATAGAGGACCTTATAATCGTAAAACTTCTGTCGGTGTATGTATCTCACATAATAGAAGCCATCAAGCGAGTCAAATTACTGGAAATCACATCAAATAATCTTCCTTTATAACTCAAAGAAATGAACAATTTCAACTTTAACAATTTTCAAATTTCTATAGCTATACCGGAAATCAAAAATTGCCAAGACAACGCAAGGATGAATCCTGGAATATGCACTTACATGAGCTATGTGATACGATGATAAATCGTAAGAAAGTGCATCTCAAGCTTTGAAGCCGAATTCGTCTCCAGTGCGTGGTAACATGAATATAAGATTTGGAAAGCTACAGTTGTTATATCCAATTTAATCTTACGATTGAAGATTTTTCTCAACGAAGTTTGCATCAACTGAAATTAATTACGGTAAACTGAATTGAAATCCTTTTGAATACAAAGATCTTGAGGAGATATCAACAGTTGGTGGGTACAAAATTGGGTAAAGCTAAGCATTCATTCCTCTTTACACTCACATAACTTAGCCAGTAAGAATTGAGTAAATTACAGATTTATTAAGCAATTCAAACAGCGTTATTCATCTCATTTGATTTTACTACTACGAGTAACTACGTTCTCGTAGCAGTGAGATGAAATTATAATTTTATTGAAGCTGCAAATTTGAATATATTCGAAATTGAATAAATTTTCGATCAATAAGAAATTTCAGAATTATAACTCTAAGATATTTAATCAAACCATCAATGAAGCAAAATCCTGTGCTTGTATAAAATTTATTATTTCCTTCTTCGGAAGACTGAAGGACTGAAATGAAATGAAATGTTACAAGCGGTCGTATTGCTCACAAATAAATTTTAACCATGTGCTACAAGATGCCTAATCCAAGCCATCGGTTGTGGCAAGCTATCTGACGTAGCAGAATGACGTTATAAAATAATCATAAAAACTTTTATATGTTGGGCGATTTCGTTACAGGGAATGGATAAAATTACATTTATTATCTCATGAAACCAAAGGCACTCATTCGAAATATTGCTGCAGCTTTCATTTCAACTGGGTTGCGGAATTCCACTCATTTCCTTGCTTATTGAAGAAACCAGGAACAAATTATAATAGACATATATCAAAATCAATATTCTCGAACATATTAAGATATCGTGTGTTCCGTGAAAAATGACCAAGCTTATAATTCCTAAAATTGTTGATTCTAACAACCTAGTATATTTACGTATATCTGTCACTTTCGAAAATACTTGAGGTGATCTTCGCTCAGACATTCTTAAATGTTTCCCCATATTTCTATCTTTTTGTTCTATTAATTCTTCAATTTTGAATACCTTCTGCAGAAGCTGTTTATTTCGATCGCAGTCCTGAGAAGCCATAATCTCATAAAAGTATATCCAATAAATTGAGGGAAAACCTCATGAACCATAGTACATTCAATGTCCCAAGGAGATAAGTATAAGAAGTAGTCGATGGAAAATATAAGTGTAACAGGTAGTGCAACTGCATCAATATCAAGCAGACAAATTTACATGTAAATAGAAGGGGTATCTAAGAGTCGAGCGCTCAATATTCAGCCCGGATGTTTCCAAAGTCGACGCGATTTTCGCAAATAGTTTCTGAAAAAGTCAGAAGAAAATCCGCAGTTTTCAAGAAATGATTGAGACAGATGAAGTTGAAATCAGTAGTAGAATTCAATCATCAAAATTAACATTGGTGGTCGGATGTAAACCCTCGTCGCCATATTAATATTCAACGTCAAGTCCAATATGGGTCGTAAAATATGGTCGCTTTGTTATTACAAACGATTCTATATTCACACAAAAGTGGTATTAAGATGAAAAAATATCAAACTATTTATTCTAAATGTCATTTCGAGTATTGATTTTAGAACTGTAATAATGAGAGCGCTGAATATATTTGAGCTATTTCAATGAACATGGAGTTTTTCATAAGAACATGACCTGGACAAAACAATTGAGTACACAGGTGTATTTTTGGAAAGGAAAACAACCGCAAATTTTGTATGGAAACTCGAAAGCAGTTGAACAAAAGAGAAATTTCCGTAGTTGTTCGAATCGACGTAAATAAGTGCCAATAGAATATCAAAATGATTTTTGCATAACCTCAAAAACAACCTAGTTATTGGCACTTTATTGACTTCGAAAACTTGCAAATTTGGTGAATAACTTGAGAACAAAGAAACTAGCCTGAATCTGATTGCAGCAATGAAATTTTCTAGCAAAAAGTACACCGACGAAAGCAAGTCATTTTCATCGCAATATTTAAAATAGCTGCAGTACTAAAACGTCAAAATCTGTCCACCTTGTATTGATGGTATTGAACTTCGACCATACAAAGTGATTGAGAATTTTCGATCACTTTCTTTTTATAGCTCGCCAATTACTCCTGCTGATGATTGGTGATAGTCCATTTTTTTTCTCGCACACAAGAAAATTGTGCCTTCGATAAAATTATGGTGTCAATTCGGAAATAATGAATTATTTGGGCTATGTAAAATGAATGGAATTCGTCATAAATTCTTATGTTACCCTCTTGAAAAAAATCCTAGTTCATTTGAATTCCGTAATAAATGCCATGAATATTTTAGGTTATGATAGCCAGTAGGACGCGGACTTCATTTCAGCAAGCTAATGCAACTTTTGTCACGTAAAACCATGAAAACTTACTCCTGCTGATGATTGGTGATAGTCCATTTTTTTTCTCGCACACAAGAAAATTGTGCCTTCGATAAAATTATGGTGTCAATTCGGAAATAATGAAGTATTTGGGCTATGTAAAATGAACGGAATTCGTCATACATTATGTTACCCTCTTGAAAAAAATCCTAGTTCATTCGAATTCCGTAATAAATGCCATGATTATTTTAGGTTATGATAGCCAGTAGGACGCGGAATTTATTTCAGCAAGCTAATGCAACTTTTGTCACGTAAAAACCATGAAAACTTCGTTTTTGTTACACATAAGAAAAACAGGTTTTTCTTATTGGGTTCTGACCTTATCAAATGTAAAATAGGAAACAAAGCGAAACAAACAAACAAATGTCGTAATATTTCTTGGAGTTCCTGTAACGTTCACATCAAAACTTTCGAATACGGTTATAAAAATTCAATTTATTCAGTTCGTATTCCTGTAAACGAATTTTCTGTTATCTTTCTTGTGATGTGTACCAAAGATATATACAATAAAGTATACACTAACTGAAGATCATCGTTCTTTCGATGCATATTAGGAGTAATTCTCAATTGCATTTATATTAAAGAAAAATGTACATTACAATGCAGAGAGTAGAGAAGATTGCTAAACAGAAGTGCTGACTCAATTCATAGTTAACGGTTTAATGTACAATTTCCGATAATTCTAACAGAAAATCTGTAAGTCAGGGGTGGCTCAGGACCTCAGAAAGGGGTATCGCTACAGGGCAACTCTAATGTTTGATCAAGGTTTTTGAACAATTTCCAAAAGCGATCTTTTGATGTGTCATTTTAAGTATTTCGAAATACGATCACTGTTTTCAATTTTGAACATACGTTAGTTTTTCATTTGCTATAACTTTCAACGAATACTAACATTTATCTCCATTGAAGTATTTTCGATTTTCAAAAATGCAATCAAGAAAGTTATTATGAATTACTCCAATAGTTTTTCTGAAGATAGTTGCCGTATGTAGATTTTTTAATTATGTCTGGTCGGGTTCAGCTGTGTAATTGATTAGAGCCTGAAATATTTCTGCACAAGCAGACTATTTTGTTTCATCGTTAGTTGCCAAATTGAATCAATTTCATAAAGTAGGTAGAAAAAAAACAGTTGATTTCTCAATAACAATTGTATTAACTCAATAATAACCGTATTAGCCACGAGTATTGATCACCACGACTTTCGGAAACGTGTTCGACTATCAATTCTGGTTTGGTCTACCCGTTGTTAATAATTTATCGTAGTTCATTGATGGACATCCACAAAACTTGTTCATTTTTTTTGAAATATCCATACTCAATCACTAGACACTAAGGTTTTGACAGGACCTACAAATACAAATGATATTATCAGAATCTCCATCAAACAACTTTAACAGTTTGTTTACGTACAGTATCTTGGCACATTATGTACTATTTATATTGGTCAGTCATCGGTAATTTACATATCGACGTCAAGCTCTACAAAAAGCTTCCTCATTGGCTATAATTCATCAGCCTTTGTCTGTTCCTACGACACCGTTGATTCGCGGTTGTTTTAGTTACCAAGGGTGCGAGAAAATACTGCAAATGTTCGAAGAAACGGAGTAGAATTTTTGGGAGAGAATACCCAGTTTCTCCATGCTAGACGTGAATGAAATAAACTGCTCTATATTTTTATTGGAAACAGAGGTATCCAACTTGAATCACCGTGAAATTGTAATAGTGTTTAAATAGATTCCTGTGGACATTTTTCGATGGAAAAATATTTCAGCTAAAAACGGTGAAAACACATTCTATTAATTGGTATAAATTTCGTCAATCAATTTCTGTAATAGTTGTTACTAGCAGATGTCAATTGAAAAAATTTTCACAAGAATCGACCGAAAAGGAAAAAGGACCATAATTGTTCTCTTTAATTTTCAGGGAGCCTATTGATTGGAGTAAACTGTTTCAGAATTTTTGTATGGATATAAATGTTGGCAGATATGAAGAGGCTTCATAAAATAATCCAGATGCCCGCATTCATTTCACAGATTTGTGGCAACATTACTCTCCGGTCGTGAAGGAATAGTGATAAATGTAAATGATGATTGAGCGCCACGTAATTTGGGAAAGGAATGTTGGACCCTTTCTATTTATGAAAAAAAATTGAATAAAGTAAATTGCTGAACATTGAGAGCAAAACTTATGGAAGAAAGATTTAAGGTCTACAATATTCTGTAAGATATGAGAAACTATGAAAACCTAAGAAAATTGATATATCAATTCAGTGACAAAGGTCATTTCATATTGATGTTGAAGGTACTCAGAAGTATTTTGCAGCTCCATTCTTGGTCACAAACACTGCATACATTTATGCAACTATTACCTTCCTAAAATTTCAATTAGAAGCTAGGTATAATAAATCATCTCAATTTTGAAACTTCAAAATCAAACAAATCATTAAGTTTAATCTTAAACCACAAATCATTAATATGAACTGTATCAAAAAGATTGATTAAACTATTTGTAACTCATTGAATTATCATCGGCGAAGAAGTTTATTTACTACAGTCATTGCCAACAAGAATCACAAAGGCATTAACAAGATATAATTGGAAAACAGTTAAGTTGGGGACTAAAACTTTCGGCTTTATATCACTCTAAAACACTGTACACGAGCAAAAAATTATTCCAAATCAGGACGCGCGTTTTACCAACTAAGTAGGCATCATCAAAAGATGATGTCATCATACCAAGCTCTATTATTCATACCTAATGTATCTCTGCTAATAGAAGCTTTTGACAAACCATCATCTTGATTGGTTGAACGCGCTATTAGTGGGTAGGGGAGATTCTGGAACAGTGGCCATCTCTTTAGATGAATGGATGAAGCATCCAAAGTATCAAATTTTCTGAGGATGTGAAGCCATAAATAGACATAATAGAACTTTTAGCATCATAAGAACCTGATAATCTATTTTGAAGAAAACAATTTGTTCAAAAAAAGTAATTTCAAAAAAGGTCTCAAGATGGACACTGTACCCTTGTACCAATTGTACAGTGGCCATATATGAATGGACCACTGGCCAGTTCTCAAAATGACAATTATTTAAAGAAAGTATGTTACAAGTTCAGTTCACATTATACCGTTACAAATCTACGGGAAAAGAAATAAGATTAGCTGTTCTAGATGTACCTCAAACTTTTTCTGGTTGCACCTAATGAAGGATAATATCATGAGCTGGAACTGATGATATGTCTGGAACATCTAGAAATACGAAATTGCTTCCTTGGCGCCTAGAAAACGTTATATTGAACTCCTTACTGCTTATCTCATGTATTATGCGACCAATATAGTATATAATTGTTTCTTTTGGTCGGAAACTTGACTAACACAAACGAGTTTGTAGTTATCGTTGCCAAATCATTCATCAGAAAATCATTTTCATCTTCCGACTCAGGAAAGATATTTATGTCTTCCAAATCTGTCAACTGCTGAAGAACTGCTTTCAGGAAGCTTCTTCTTCCTTTGAATTTTGCAAGGTTTCAAGGTATCGTCTAGTTGCCTTTTGACACTTGAATATCTGACTGGATTTCCTTGCTTCTTTCAATTTTTCCTCTTCTTCAAGATTTTCTAAAACTGGAATATTTGTCAGAATCTCTGATTTTTTCGTTTCCCTCTGAAACTTCTTATTCTCCTAAGTAGCTGTTACTCTTGGAAATGGTTTAATGTCGGCGGGTAAAACTTGCATCTTCCTGTTACTGATTATACACTCGGAGGCAAAATTAACGGAACACTCGAAAATTTAACCAAATTCGAAGTTCGATACTTTTCTTAATTCTCAACCGATTTAGATGACTTGTTCGGCAAGTTATAGATCAACTCTTCTGCTTTGTGGAAATTATAAGAGAAAACAAAAAAATTTGAAAAAAATTTTATGCGGGGGCAAAACTAAAAGTGTTTTTTTTGTCAAAAATTCGTAACACCCTGTGGAATTTCATCTTCGTACAGTAACGCCCTTCTTGTTTCATGCGTTTATCTCTATTTTTGCAAAATATATTTAATTTCAAGTGGAAAATCACCATTTTGGAGAAATTCCATTGAATCAAGAAATTGTCATTAAAATTCGTCTATCAATTTGGAATTTTCTTATTATCACTCAGGCGTGTCGAAATTGTCGATTTTTATGTTCGAATTGCATTAGTTATTGTTGACACTTTGGTTAATTTGGTGAAAATTAGGAATTTATAGGAGATAACAGTCGGTAGGTATTAAAATACACAACCGAATTCTGGGACCATTGATAAAACTTTTCATTTACACATGTGCACACCTTTTTTTATCAAATATGAAATACAACACACGTTTTTTTGTATATGACCACATTTGCACTTGTTTAAAGAATGAGAGTTTTCCATTCTTTGATTTGATACAAATTCGATCGGTTGCGGTGTTTTGTGATTCTTTTACCGTTTACGATTCGAAACGGTATTTTTCATTCAGAATGAGAGATTTACCACCAACCTCAGTAGCAAGGGCAGTTACATTGATCGAGGAAGGGCGCACCTACCGCTCAGTCGGTACCATGTTGGGTGTCTCGACGTCGGTTATCCATCGAATCTACCGACGTTACAGGGAAACTGGATTGTACGTGAGGAGGCGAGGACAAGGAAGAAATCGGGCAACCCGCGCTATACATGACCGTCAATCAAACCATAAGAAATCCTCGTCTTACTGCTGTTCAGGCACGTAACCTTTTACAAGCAGTGGATAACATTAACGGCAGTGTGAGGACAGTCAGAAGACGATAAAATGAAGTTGGTCTGAGATCATACGCGCAAGCAAGAGCACCAAGACTCGATAGAGCCCATCGGGTAGCAAGATCTGGTATTATAGGTATAATGAAACTCCTTCAGTAAGTATGCATTCCGATACAAATGTATTATACATGAGAATGCAAACATTTGACGAATATCCAAGATTCGAGCTTCATCATACAGACGTGAAGTAGGGTAATAATTTTCCTTATTGAAGATGATTTTTGAAAACTTTTTGTAGAACCTAGATACAAGCTATATGCGCTGCCCTTGCAGCTCCCCAGTTCAGAATACCATAGCATAATTTAGAGTGTACAAGTCCGTTGTAAATCTTTATCAAAGCTTTTTGATCGAGAACATTTTTGAGGTATTTGAATCTGTACAGCACACCGCAAAGAGTTGAAACTATGGTCACACAACGTAGATGGCTATCAAAAACAATTCCCAAACACTTATGAGTAACAGTTTGCCTACTTTCCTTTTTCCGGAAACATGTAAAAATCTAAAAGATGGCATATTGCCGTTGTAGCATGAAAAAGGTATAAATTGAGTCTTGGTCAAAATTGATTGTAAGCAGCTTTGCATTCATCCATCATTCTATAACTCTTATATCCTCTTCCGCCTTTTCCTTTGTTTCATCCCAACTATCACCCTCAACTATTAAAGTGGAATCGTCTGCAAAACTGACTATAGTCCCATTTAGATTCAGCTGAAGCAAGCTATTAATATATATCAAAAAAAGTACTGGGCCTAGCACGCTGCCCTGTGGTACACCAAATTTAATCATTTTTTCATCACTTATTTCTCCAAAGCATTAGTTTTGTATTTTGGGTTTCCGAGTAAGCTTTTCAAGATTGAACTTAACTTGTAGGAGAAATTTATCTACATTGAAACGAATTACCTTTTTGTTCTTCAGGTAGGAATATGTGGCATTCGATATTATTTTCTTTCATCGTGTCTATTATCTTATCGATTAAACTATCTTTATAACCATTCAAAGAAGCTGTATTCCTTATGATATCTTCTTATTTCTGCATCTCTTTTTGATCCAGAGAAAAAGTATGTAATTAGGGATCTGGGAAATGTAAACTAGCTATTTTCTTGTTGTTGGAGTTGAAGGAAATGTACTAACATATGGCAGTGCTCTTTCTGTAAACCTCAAATTCTAAGAACTTGCTATTTTTGATGACACGTGTATTCAAGAAAGTCAGCCGGTTATTTTTCCCTACTTCATATGTGAATTTAATCAACTGGTCATAATCATTTAGTTTCTGCAGGAAATTTCCCAAGTTAGCTTTCTTATTATCGAGAACAATAAATATATCATCGACATACCTATACCACAGTCTAGGAAAGTATTCAAAACTTTGACTTATAATTGTTTCAAATTTACTAATGAATATGCTGACAATAAAGTGCAAAAAGCAACTTACAATGCCTTTGCCGTCATATTGTATATGAAATGGCCATAAGAACATGTCTCTCGGTTTTTTGTCAACATATTCATGAGCTATTGAAAACAACTTCAAGTCAAAATTTTGAATATTTTCATAGAGAGTGGCGCAAGTATGTCGATGATATATTGACTGTTTTGATATTAAGCAAGCCAACTAGGAAAATTTATGTGAGGAGTGAAATGATTATCAGCATTCGGTTAAATTCGCATCTAACGTAGAGGAAGATAACCAGTTGATTTTCTTGGGTAAATTCGTCGTCAGAAATAGCATGTTAACATTTTCTAGTTCTCAGATTAATTAGTTTTCCCCTGACTCGAGGAACTCAGAATATGGGCGAACACTCCATGCTGATGCTTGATAATGCCACACGTCATACCGCACGAGTAGTGAATGAGACAGGAGGCTGGTCGGCAAGGAACCTTTATCTCAATCAAATTATGAAAGCCACACCTCTTCAGCTTGAACAACATAAAATATAATTTACTTTTTTACTTTTAAATTCGTGATACACCAAAGGATTGGAGAAATATCTGAAAATATCAACATAAAATTGGCCTACAAATCAAATTCAACATTGAAAAGCTTACTTGGATTTCCAAAACAAAACTAACGCGTCGGATAAGAGTGCCATATATGGAATGAGTTGTAGACATGGTGAAGAGAAGTACGTTAGAACCACTAAAAGATCAATTAAAACGAGATTAAGAGCACATGAAGCACATTTAGAATACTGACGTATTCTAAACAGATAGCGTTCCCAATATTATTTTGATCAAAACAATATAATAGATTTTGAAAATGTGAAATGGAGGAAAATTATTGAATTTTCGATTACACTGAACGCTATAGAAAGAATATATATTGAAATGCAAAAATCAAATAAACATGGAGCAAATATGCAATTCCGTTCAGTGTACTCCATAGTTTGTTAGATTAAATGAGACCACTACAGCGCGTTCGATCAATCATCACGATGGTTCATCACCTCCTGATAGTACAAACTTAGTTGGCAGAACGCTTGTCGAGTTTTGAAATATAGTTTTGGTGGAGTGTAATACAATGTTTAGAACGTGATATAGTGCCACAGTTTCGAGTTCCTACCTTTTATTTTTCATTGTTATAGAAGAAAAACAGGAAATTGATAATTTCGAGCTTTCAGATGATTTACCCTGTAACTTGATCAGATTGTGGTCGAATTCAAAATTTTTCCTTTCAGTCAATAATAAGTTGTATTCCCAAAAACCTTCAAGAAACGGTAAAATAATGAAAATGATGGATTTCTCTGAATATGTCAGTTGTGCCTCTTGAATATTCTCATTGTCCAATTTTTCTCCACTTCTTCTACTGGATTAATCTAAGAATAATTTCTTGATGAAATTATAGTATTTACGAAGTCCCTTTGAGAGGCAAACGCAAATAATCTTTGAAATTTCATCTTGCTGAAATCTGAATCTATCAAGGCATTCCTTCTAGACTTCACTTTCTTCGGAAACAACTTCTGTGTTCGAAGCGATTAATTATATTATTTGGAGTAAATCTGAGTCAGATAACAATGTCGCAAATTCATGCTAATATTAGAAAGGTAAGATAAATTATATCTTTACTCTCAGTGTATCTGCCAATCGAAATTGCAACAGTGTGAATATGAGAGGTCGGAAATGGAAGAGAAAATCCACACAAAAAAACAGCTTTTATTTCGGTACCGGAGTTTTACTACATCGTTAGCTCGTTATTATTCGAATCCACATGTATATGAAAGTTACAAAATGTTCATTTTGTACATGACTACATCATCTCTTCATGTATACTGTGGTGAATTTTTGAACCATAGTTTCGTTGGTATTTCGTTTCATAAAATGACATTGATTGTGTTACTGTTAATGGCATTATTACTGATGCTTAATGGTGATGTCATATTTTGTTGAAATGATATTCTGTTGAAAAGTATATACAGTATTGGGTTAACACTGATCTCTAGTTAAAGTGCAATTTTCCTTGAAAAATGAGCCTAATATTCATACGAATGAAAGAAGGCGTCACAAAAACATACGCTGTATTAATTATACTGAAATACCAAATTCTGATGTATCACTGTATATATTAAGCAATAGGGTGTACGTGGAAGACAAGCTAGACTCCGAGAAGCAAGGAAAATTCCGAAATACCAAGGGGACAGTGTTTTGGGGTGGCATTGAGCTGGGAGTCAAAACAGATTTGATTTCGTTCTGCAAGTGTAACGGCTAGAAATTACGTGAACCTAGTCCTGGAGCCTATAGTAGGACTCTGGCGAGATGCCCACGGTGAGAATTTCACTTTTATGCAAGATAATGCTGCTCCAGGATAATCCAAGAACCCCAAAACAGCTCATCCAAGTCTTCACTGAAGAGTGGCAGAATATCACCCCAGAAGAGATCTGAAACCTAATCCAAAGCATGCCTACATTGATTCAGCTTTGTGTCAGGGCAAGAGGAGGTAATAAAAGCTACTGAGGTCGAGAAAAAATACCTCTTGAGTGAGAAAACAATTTTCAATTTTTTTACCACATGCGGAAAGTCTCTTATATTCTTCTATTTGTTTCTTTCTTAAAATAAACCTCAATTTATTTCTTTTTCAATTTCAATATTCAAAGAAGATCAATTCTAACGATCTTTTGAAATTTTCAAATTCCCTGAGGTAATATTCAAAATATCGGGTCATTCCATATAAATTTGGTTGTGTGTATATGTATGTGTATTTCAATGGTATCAATTGCCTTTTCAAGATTTTCTCATGATTAAAGTAAAAAAATGCTCGGTGGATCATTGCATGCCATAAATTCATTCGATTGTAGTAGGTCAAAAGCTTTGGAATACATGAATCCGTGCTAAGAATTTCTGAAGATTTTAAGGATTCTTTCTTTTTGAGGGGAAAAGAAAGAATTCTGATAATATTTCATTGAATTTCCCTTCCTCGAATTTAATGTTTATTCTCGGATGGATACTCTTCATGTCTGGGCGTACCTTTTAGGAAAATATGTATTTCATCGACGTATTTTTACCAAGATTATATCATAACTGATGAGTTAGAATAAAGTATTATTTTCAGAGTATGTTTTTAATGCATGACATAAAAATATTCACTAGAAGGGACTAATTGGCGATCCCATGGTAAGACCACTAGGTTATCAGTGTATTTTTTCATTCAACCGAAAGTATTTCAATTGTGAGCATAGCTTCAAAATAATTATAAATTCTTGAAGTATTAGAGTATTCAACTACTATTATCCAAACATTTTTCTTCAAGTCTGTGGTATATTAATTTCAATTTCAAACAGCAAATACATCCTTTTAGATATGACCTCAACGATGCAAACGGCAAGCTTAGCTTTTCAAACGGTTCTTCTGATGGTTTTATTATGAATACAAATTTGTTGAGATCTCATTTAATAACACAAAAGGTTGTCAAAAAGAATATGAGTGGAGATCATGCTAAGACATGAAAGTTGGAGAAAATATTTACTATTGTTAACTAACCTATAATCCCTGCAAATTTTAGCAATATTGGAAAATCGATTTGGTTGAATCGAAACAATTTTTGTTACTTATTTAAACGTTTGTACATCCACCCTCCACCTCCTAGAACACTTTTCAAATAAGAAACGGGCTATGTGCTACATTATTAGTGAGATTTTGAAGTGCAATCAATTAAAAATTACATTGCTTCAACTTCTATGATCTTCACGAAAATCTATTATGCAATGAAACATATCATTGATTTTTGAATTGCATGTATTGGTACAATCGATATTCGTCTGGCTACCAAACATTGTGCAATATTTGTGTTATATATATATATATATATATATATATATATATATATATATATATATATATATATATATATATATATATATATATATATATATATATATATATATATATATATATATCATACCTGCACTCCTACCTGAACATCGGTATAAATACCTGGGCATGAAGCAAGCACTCGATATGATTGTGGCAGAGATGAGAGAAATAGTTAAAGAGAAGTTCTTTCAGAGGGTCAAAAAGCTGCTGCGGGCTAAGTTGAATTCGAAAGTTTTGTTCCTCTCCCTAAACACTTGGGAAATACCAAGTTTGTCTTATTCGTTTGGCATCTTGAAATGGTCACGAACTGAAATGCAAGGCTTGCAAATGAAATTGGGAACGATGTTGACAAAATATGGAATCCATCACCCGCACGCCTCTGTCAACAGGCTATTCCTCCCAAGGCGCGAAGGAGGGAGAGGACTAGTCAGCCTCCAAGCGGTGCATGCGGGTCAAGTCGAGTCGAAAGTACTTTCTCGGTACAAATAAAACCTTCCACCGAGCCCTCCGTGCAGTGGATGAGGACAACTCAGCGCTGCGTTTTAACCAGGAACAGTATACGCTGACTATACCAACAGCAGCCCAATTGATCGGAGAGTGGCAGGAAAATCAGTTGCATGGCAGATACCCAAATCACCTTAAAAGTGACGATATAGACAAAGTTGTATCACTTGCGTACCTGCGAGCGGGGTACCTCTTTCCGGAAACTGAGGGAAGAATGCTATCCATACAGGGCCTGGTGGTCTGCACAAGAGCTTACCAGAAGTCCATTATCGGGAAGAACATACCATCAGATAGATGTAGGAGATGCTCGAAAGCGCTTGAATCCTTACAACATATAACCTCTGGATGCTCGATACTGGCCCCTAGGGAATACCTTGAGAGGCACAACTCAATGGCACCGATCTAACACCAAGAAATCGAAGTAACCAGAGGTTTGTTGAAAACACCTGTCAAACAGCACCTCTATCGGCCTGAAAGTATTCTTGAGAATGAAAACTTCAAAATGTAGAGGGACACAACGCTTTTAACAGACAGACCAGTACCTCATAATAGGCCGGACATTGCGCTCTTCGATAAATTGGCACAAACAGCAGTCCTTCTTGACGTCACAGTTCCGGCTGACGACAACGTAACTGAAGCCTATACGGAGAAAATAACGAAGTATTGTGACCTGGCCTTTTAGCTGCAGGAAATATATGAATTAAAATCAGTTACCATCCTGCCGCTCATAATCACAACAAATGGGCTGGTGGAGGCCCATCTGAGAGGGATTACTGAAATACTGAATTTGAACCGCAGTATAATATCTAGCTGTCAGAAAGAGGTCATCTTGGGCACTACGAGAATTGTGAGAGGGTTCCTAATAGACTGTTGATTGCACCGAACACATCTTGCCGAGAAATTGCCCGATTTGTTCCTTGTTGCTATCGCACTAGCAATTGCTCGTCTGTTTATGTTGTGTTAGTGTCGTGTGTACATAAAGAGTACCAAAGATTTTTCGGCTTAGCCGCTTCATTCTCTCTTGCATTCCATGATTTCCAAACGAAAACAAGGGTGAAAGGAAGGGAGTTGGCGACCGGAATCTGTAACAATGGAAAAAGAAAACCAGCAGAAAAATATTTCAACAATCATACTTCTTTTATGTCTAAACAAATCTAAGAAAAGATTTTACATAGCAAGCAAGGTCATGAAAAGGACTAAGGAGTTAATGAAAAAATACATAACCTGCGATATTTCCTCAAATTCCATCTCTGTTTGACCGAGAGAGCCCCGATGGCCAGGTTTAGTCTTCCAAGTGATGCCGATTAAGATCTATAGATGTTTTAGAATCATTATGGACCCAATAATCTGGGTTGACATCGTCCACATATTATTTCTTCGTGGAACTTGTTTAATTTAAAGAAAAATTGGCGAAAAAATGTTGACAGTCGTTCGAAAAATATGAAATTTGTATAATGAACACCTCAAAAAGTCTAGGGAACACTTCTGAATATCGATATATCGTATCCAGAACGATCAATATGGATGATTTTTTCTAAGAAATGAACACCTGCATCAATTTCTCACCAAATTATGTAGAGTGCCGCCACAGATTTCAGTTTTTTTTATAAAAAACTAAAAATGCAGCAGATGCGACGCTGCTTTATAATCATTTCATATATTCAGTGTTTGAAATCAGTTAGTTGGAACTTTGTTTCTGTTGTAAGCACAAATAAAGGATTCAAGTTTTGTGGTTCGATGATGGAAATACGACATTTGACTAGAGAAGAGATGTTACGAGCCGTTGGCATGCTCCAAGCTGGGAGCTCACAACGGGAAGTATCCAGGGTTCTGGGAAGTAGCCCAAGTGTCATAAACCGTTTATGGTCGTGTTTCAATGAAACAGGTAGCATAGAAGAACGCCATACATGTTGTTTCAAGATTACTACAGTCGCCCAGGACCGATTTTTGGTTTTACAAGCCAGAAGAGATCGTATTACCACAGCATCTCAATTAGCTCAAGAGCTATCACGAGTTCATATTGTACAAATTTCCGACCAAACTGTGAGAAATCGACTGCACGAAGGTCAACTCCACTACAAACGTCCTTCAAGAGTTCCACAACTGACCCATGGAAATCGGGCTGCTCGTTTAGCTTGGTGCCAAGAACACGTAAACTGGGATCAAGAAAGGTGGGCCACAGTTCTCTTCAGTGATGAATCTAGATTTAGTTATTATCCCGATTCGGGAAGAATTCAAATATGGAGGGAACCTGGAAAGCAAAACCGTCTCCAGCATGCTCGAGAAGTTGTTAGACAGGGAGGCGGATCAGTGATGTTTTGGTAAGTATACGCATTGCTGGAAGAACTGACCCCGTTTTCATACAGAACAACGTCACGGGAAATTCTTACGCAAATGAGATAGCTTTACCTGTAGTGGTACCGTATCTCCAAACAATGGGTCAAAATCCACTCTTCCAACAAGAAAATGCCCCTCCTCATCGTGCAAGCGTTGTCTTGAACGTTCTTGGAGAGAATGATATTGATCTTCTACCATGGCCATTCTGCTCCCCAGATCTGAATCCCATCGAGCATGTGTGGGACACCCTTAAAAGAAATCTCCTGCGTCAAAACGTCTTCCATCATGAACAAGAGCTTCGATTAGCAGTTCAGGGTGCTTGGAATGACTTAGGCCAAAATTTAATAGACAATTTAATATTGAGCATGCCGCGACGATGCGAAAGTGTCATTAATAACAGAGGTGGACCTTCTGGGTACTGAAAAATATAAGTGCTTCTATATCGTTTCGAAGATATTAGATCAGGATTTTTTATATTTTACCAAATTTCGTCATTTTCAAATTTCAAATTTTTTCTATAATAGGTGCTTTGGAGAAGTCAAACATTATTTTGTTTTCTTGAGAATACATTATATACAATACATCCTAACAAAACCCGAAAGATTTCTATAAATTCAAATCCTCAAATTCATATTTTAAAGATATTGGTAAGTGTTCCCTAGACTTTTTTGAGGTATTTATAATAATAATATAATCAACTAATATGTTAGAACAATCCTCGCCCGTAGTTCTTTCAACGATTCGGGTGGCATTACATAGATTTCCGAGTTGAGATAGACACAAGAAGAAATCGAGTGGCGCAAGGCTAATTAGTTGGTCACTCTGTAGCGCCTCTCCTCCTAATCCAACCACTCGCAAAACTATTGTTTAGGTAGTCCCGCATAACTGCAGCAAAATGAGCTGTGCTCTATCCTGTCAATACATAACGTTATGTTTAGATGATAACTGTTATCAGCGGATCAATCAAATTCTCAAGTATGTTGAAAAAGGTTTCACTGTCCAAGTTTTCTCATATGAATAAGCACCTTAATCTAACCTAACCTACAATATTGTCTACCACAGTTCCGGAACAAACAACTTTTTGAGGTCCTTTAATTGGGCTTAGTGTCACTCCTGACCCTTGGGTTATGGCGATTCACCTCGCAATTCAAAAAAATTTCGATTTGTAAGAAAAACAAACATTTTGAAGCAAATTTGGATAATTCACCGAGTTGTTCGCAGAACTCTAAACGACGATCGAAATCATCTTCATTCAGCTAGTGTATGAGTCTAATTTCTATATAGATGGAATTTGTAAGAATCCTAAAAATACTAGTCCGGCATACTTTAGATATTTGTGACAATTTCGTTGCAGATTGTGTATTCTCCATCATAACAATTTCAGCCAAAATGGCAACACCTTCCCCATTTACATCCCTGGTGGGTTGGTGCTTTTTCATGAATAATGTGTCCAGTTACCTTGAATTGGTTCGTTAACTCTGTACCCAAATTTCTTTCAGAATTATTTTCATTGGAAATACCTGCAGTTGCTCTAGCACAGTTGTTATTATTAAAACATAAAATCACAATATCAATCCGTTCCCGCAATGGGAGCATCATCTTCAACTAAATGATCGTTATTCCAGGTTAAAAACTTTGGACGATACTACCAATGTAAGTTTCCTGAGTTTTCACACATGATCAGAACAAACTGAATCCCCATCAAGATGAAACATTTCTTTTTATTTATAGATTCAAACTGAAGACATCTAGCTTTTTCTTAAGAGAAGGATATCGCATGTTCTCTAGTTTTCATTCCAGATCAGCAGAATCTTTAACTCTTTGCAACAAAGGCGACTTGATAGATCTTGACATAAAATGTAAAAGATTGTTCGGTGGTCGATGTTTTTATTACAACAATATTAGTTTTAAATGTGTACAAGATGAGCCAACATGATAAGGAATATTCGAATATTTCCGCAGTTACCTCATATTCAAAGTATGTATCTTACCAATTATTGGGGACTGCAGATTTGCGAATCAGGATTATGAATTCAAAACACACTAAACGAAGAACAGGTAAAGAAGAAACGGCCAAAAATTATTCGAATGAAATCCACATCGTACAAAAAAAGATATGTTAGATCAACCAATCTATAGTTCAACATTCCAACATGATATACAAAAAGAGTTGGCGTAACCACGTATAGAAAGAACAGTTTTTATCTTTCATATACATATGGATTCGAATAATAATGAGATGACGATGCAGTAAAACTCCGATACCCAGAATGAAAGCAGTTTTTTGTGTGGATTTTCTTTTTTTTTCAACCGCTCATATTCACAGTGCAGGAAGTGTGATTGGCAAGTACACCAAGGGATAATATATATTTCATCTAACATTTGTTATTTGCGTATAAACTTGAGAAATTTTCATCTTAGTCCTTCAGTTTCTGCTGAAACACAATGAATCATAACAATTTATTCGACTGAATACGGCATTAATTTTTATTATTTGAGAAAAGTGAGATGAAGTAAGAGACTTGACAGTTTCAGACTCTTATTTAGCTCTTAACCGACATGGTAACAATATTTGTTCAGATGCTAAAATTCTTGTCTTTGTTTAGTTTGGTGAGATTCTTTTTATTGCGATTCAAACATGACAAGGTTATAGAAATTTATTCAATAGTTGCAACCACTGTAACAAATTAACAACAAAAAAATAAAAATAAAATATTCGAAATGAGAAAAATATCTCGCAAAATTGTGTGAATAATGAAGAGAAAAATTAACGCAAAAATGACATGAATTGAAATTCTAAACTAGAACGTATTCTATGGAATGAATTTTCAATGTGCAGGGACTTTCACAAAAATTTCTGAAATACCTAAACATGAAATACATTCAGTAGGCCATTCTAGCTCGTTTACACAAGTTACACATACTTTTGCACTACACTGTAAGCAAATGGCTCTTTTGCATATTTTGCACAGAAAACTTATCCTTCTGTTCAGTTCTGGATCTTATAGATAACACACTTTCCTTGCATTTCTAGGAAGCGTATCGGAATCATTTGGAAGTTCTGGGACTTGAGTAGGGGAGACTGGGGCTGGTTGTGACATTTTTATTTCAAAATGAAATATTTTGTTGTTGATTTGCTTGTTTTATCTAACTATAGGTTTATTTGATTAAGTAACTATTCAAGATTTTAATTTACAATTAATTTTATGTAGGAGAGTATACTAAAGACAAAAATGAATGAATTCTAAAATAATAGACGTGTCACATTCAACCCCGCACCAGGGGCTGGTTGTTTCAGTATAAGGGCAAAAGTTACAAGAAAAGAAAAACGTAACATAGAAGTTTTTATTTGGCATAATAATCACAATAAGTTATCTTACTTTACTTATAACATTATTAATATTTATTCTAATCAGTCTCATGCCTCATTAAATCAAAAACATGGTAATATTCTGAAATTAAAAACGGAACAACGTGATTATTTTTGGTTTTGTACCTCGTGAGAACAAAATATGCATAATTTCAGACCTTATAACATTATAATTATCTGTCTATTAACAATATACATGTATGAAAGAACAATAAGTATGTATTAAGTATAGGACTCATTAACTAAAGTAATTAAACTCTTAAAAACAATCAGATCTTTAAAGAAAAACTTTATAGTTCACTCGCTGTATTCTGAACAGTCACTTTTGCAATTCAAACAAATGTACTGAACAATATTTCCTCTAACACATTTCACAAGTGACCATTTCTTACAGATAACACATTCTATCCAGTCCTCGCCAGATTTTTTTGAATCAAAAGGATCGCAACATATTAGACAAAAATAATCATCCTCTACACTTTCTTCATCTGTATCATGTAACACCTTTCTCTTTACCGAAAGCTTTCCGATTTCCTTAGTGGTTTTCTTTTCCTTGCTGGTAGTTCCCTGTTGATTTTATTTTGTTGTTATCTTTTCCCCCTTGGATGTCTGTTCACTTTTAGATTTATTTATTTTTCTCTGTTCCAATGCCAAAGCAATTTTTTCGGGAGTATCTGTTAAAATAGCCGATTTGCGAGTTTTTCGTGTTATTTTTTTTGTTCTCGAAGCGGCTTTTGGATTAGGTCTAATAATCTCGGGGGAAAAGTTGTTTTCACTGGGCATTATATCTTTGCTACAACCAGCGACTGGGTTAGTATAAGTGGAGATTTCGTGTTGTGCCACGGTGGCACTCTCTACAGGCAACTGTAGAGGAGGAGGAGGAGAACCTGAAGTGTCGGCCTCCATGTTCTGTGTTGTAATAGGGATATTTTCGATGTTTGAGTTAGTTCTTTCGTCTATTGGTCTGTCAGTAACAAAAGCAGACATGAAGTCATCATCCTGAAAAATATCTTTATTAAACGGTGCAATACCAGTCTTTTTAAATCCGTTGATAATGTTTGCTGGGTTCAATGCCGATGGTAAAGCATTATTCACTATCGATGGAATATCGTGAATGGTCATTGTTTTGCCAGGATTGTTTCTAAGCCAAGCATCTTGTTGACTGGCACAGTAATTTTTGAAGGGTCCATATACACCTACATCCAGAGGCAGCAGTTTATGTGAGCAATGTGGTGGGAAGGATAGCAATACCACATGGTTTTCTTCTGCTATTTCGATGACCTGAATATCCAAGTGTGATGTATGATTGTTTAATAATAAGAGTACAGGGTCAGCTGCAGAAGGTTTTACATTATCTATGAAATGTTTAAGAAATATTCTGAATTCCAGCCCAGTCATCCAGCCACTTGAGTTTCCTGCCCCAATACAGCCTGGAGGTCCATCGCGAACAAAATAGTTCCATACTTAATTCGGGGCAAGATAAAAACATACACGGTACTGAGATTCCTACTGCATTTGCTGCTACGCAGAGAGTTACGAGAGCCCCTCTCTCTGCTGATGTAATTGAACCAACTTGCTTAGACCCTTTAGGAGCCAAAATTTTTCCGGGTTTCTGTACAGTTGTCACACCTGTCTCGTCTATATCCCATATGCGAGACAAAGGAAATTTGTATCTATCTAATACGTCAGCCAATTTAGAAAAGAAATTACTATTATTCGTTTTGTTGAATGATGTGGCTCTGCTAAAGCTAGTTGCCGCTGGTGATCTTATAGATAACAACGTATTGCTTTTAAGAAATGCTGTCAGCCATCAACTCCTGCTTCTTTATTGTCAAGCCATGATTGCGGTGTTACAATTTTGTACTTACGTGCACAGTCAAATGCCAGTTTTCTGACATCCTTTGGCGTCAATCCATAATAAATTCGGCTGCATTTTACTAAATAACTCACCAAAATTGCCTCTTGTTCATTACTAAATACTTGTCTATTGTTCTGATATCCCATTGTGAGTGGTTCCGTGATTCCATAGATATGCCCTTACTCTTGCTTCTATTTTTTCTTCTTTAAAAATCTTGTAAGCAAAATAAGACACAATCCAAAGTCTTTTGCGATGCCACGAATTTTTTTAGTTTTGTCCTCCTCCAAAATAGCTGCCACTTGTCCTAAACATCTTTAGTTATTTTACCCCGCTCTGTTTTTCTCTGTCCTCATCCTACAATAAAAAATAAATAATTACATAACAAAAATTATATCATTCAACAAGAAGCACTACGGGGCAGGTAGTCACAAATCACAACCTGCCCCGAACAAATGTAACTTTTAGCCCCGACGCCAAAAATAACCGTTTAAGGTTACGTAGTGAAAACATAAATAAATGTAGCTGTATAATGGCAGTTTCATCACAAAACGAAAGAATTAGTGCGTAAATTATATAACAGAGACATACCTGCTTTTATATTATTTCGGTTGTAGACCAAATTGGTCTACTGAAAAATAAAATTTTACTAACCTGCAATTTTAATGGCAGCACGTTCGTACTCCTCACACAAAGACAAAAGCCCCACTGGCTCTCGCGGCGTGCTAGCCCGCGGTGGCGTGAGTATTTGTCTCTTTCTAACGCCAGTATAGCGTTCTCTGTTTCGCCAGCATTGCCACTCTAATTACCTACCCCTGTCGCTACCAGCTCCAGTCTCTCCTACCTAATACTCTATGAACCTTCTGCCTAAGTTCTCTTGGAAGGCGAATGTTGTTTGCCCTTTCTTTCAGAAGAGGTTCATAAAATTGCTTCGCCAAAAGTTTCAGAAATTGCAATTTCGTGTACTGCATTTTTGAAACGGTGGATTATATAAGCGTTCAGGCCACTCATGTAGATAATCCGGATAGATAAGGCCATCGGCCAACGTCTTGTTCTCCTGCTTCTAGAATATTTCGAGCATTTTTCGACAACTGAGTCCACACCTTCCTTCGTTCTATTGTAATATGAAAGCTATGATGCATTGATGAAATCAAAACAACAGCCTTATTTTCTTTTTGGCGCCCGAGATATGAGAGTTTTATCTTTTGTACATCCATACAATGTCGATCCAACAGCTCTAGATTTAGAAGGCGGAAACTCCCGAAGGATTTCTCTTTCATTTTTCTTCATAATTGCTACATATGTTAGTTTATTCTCTAGCAAAATGTCCACAAGTTCAATAGATGGACACCAGTTATAACCAGTAATATTTCTGTTGGTTCCAAATATTGACTTGCATAAGCGAAGAACTGCTTGGGTTGGTATTGCAAACTTTTTCCTCAGATTTTACATCTTTCAGAGCATCCGTTCCTTTCCACAGTAAATATAAGTATTGTAAACGTAGTGCGTTTTTGCATCTGCCAGACATTGAACTTTTATGCCTAATTTTTCTGGTTTTAAAGAATATACATCTTGAACTTACATCGCCCCCTGAAACCCACAAGCATTTCATCGACTGTGCAATTTGTTCCAAGTGAAAACGAGTTTTGTTAATTTTGATTGAAAATTTTCAGAATATGTGACACTGCTGCGGCTGGATTGTCTTGGACTAATTCCTGTCTTTCTCTCCGAGTATCAAATCGAAGACACATCAAAAGTACGGAAAAACGGCGCGTGGAACAAATCTGAATACTTCCCGGCCAGTACCATCTGTGGCAAAAATAGCTTGGATATCTTCTCACTTTCATTATTGTTTTCGTCATCATCTAACAATTCTGAATCACTGCTATGATTACTCAATATTGCTGATTCTTCTTCATTTGGTACTGCTCACCCTCCATCTTGGACAGAAAAGTCACTTTCACATTCCCCACACCATCCAAGGAGTGTTTTCTCGAAATCTGGATCAGTAGGCTTCACTGATCGCTTTTAACTTTTTGTCGCCATCGAGAAATCTCACAAACTACGTTGTACGTCCCAGGGACAATCAACCTACACCTTCGAATACTACCGATGCACTGAACGCCGTGCTTTTTTCAGTATGTCGAAGAGACTTGCACCATATGAAGGTACTGAGCGCCAGCAGTTGATAAAGTCAATAATTACAAAAATATTAACCTTTGTTTCCTACAGGGTGTCCCAGGGACCTGACAACGTCGGTTAAGGGTTGAAGAAAATTAGTTTTTGGATAATATAAACGTTTTTTCAAGCAAGCATTAAAGGGATCTGGTGCTAACCATTATTGAGATCTGCTTTCTTTGTTCAGTCGCGAATTAGAAACAATTTTCAACCCAAAGGTGGATGATAAAATTTTGTTTCAATGAAATATTTGGTATCTTCTAACAATAGGAAAAGGAATGAATTTCTTAACTTGACAATATCGTTATAACTGATGACTTTAACTTTCGAGTTATCACATAGCCTTTTACGCAAATACCCGAAGTGGAAAGCTTTTGTGGTAGTTCTGTTCGATTTTTGCGGAATCTAATCTTCATCAAGTTATTAATTAACCCAACCGATTCCGTAGTAGCAACGAGCCATCAATCAAAGACCTTTTATTAACAAACGACGAACAACTTCTGACAGAGCCACACATCCTTCCCCGATAGGTATAACAGATCCTGCCACTATTTCTTTCTCCATTTAAGTGAAGTGCGAGACTCGTCAAATATCTGAACTCTGTAATTACTCAGTAACGAAATACTACTCCTTATCTGCTTATTGTCTTGTAACATCAAACACACGAGAACAAAGGTTTGCCGCAAAAATCCCTCTCAAGCCATGGCTGACACCAGAGATAATGACATGAGTATGTAGTAAGAAGCGTTTCTGGAAAAAATTCAAACGTTCTGATGCATCGATCCATCTCAAAACATTTATCTTTCGTTATCAAAACGTTGCGCATATATTACGAAACATCTATTACTGAGTCTGGCAACCCTGTGAAATTGTTCAAGTTTATAAGAACGAAATGGAAAACCCTAATCAGAATACCAAAGCTTCTCAAACCTTAAGCCACTCTATGCTCTAACCTAACTTTGTATCAGTTCTAGCAAATACAGTCATGGCAGCTTACAAGCCCGATGACTTATTGCCGGAAACCCTGGCAACGCGTATAAGCGGATGTCTTTCCGAACTACGATTCTCTCCTTTCAAGGTTAAAGAGCATCTGCTATCTCTGAAGGATCACTCTGCACTGAGACTGGACGTACACACTCCTCTTCTGCTGAAGAATTGTGCGTAATCTCATTGCCTTCCTCTACCAATAATAATGACAAGCTCTTTCAATGTCCCTGGCTTACCGAATGCTTAAAAGAATCATCAGATACAGCAGTGTTCAGGAAGAGATAAATCGTCCGTACTAATTACATTACAATGTCATTCATACCAAAGGAACAGATGAGAGAAGTGGGGACCAACGGAAATGAAGCCTGTCGTTAGTTATTGGTAGATTATATTTGTGAGCTGAAATTTCTATGAATTATATTGAATCTAATATCTTCCTTCTGTTACCTTAATACGAACTTTGGGTTTTTGTGACATCTGAGAAATGATTTTCGTTTATACAATGTTCTGAAAAACCAGTTGTTGATTTTATAATGAATTATTGAATTTTTATGGTTCTCTGTTTTAATATTGATGAAACGACCAGTTGGACCCATATAAAAAGCAGGACAATCATTACAATATAATTTCAATAGAACTCTTTTTCACCTGTGTGAATCTATTTTTGTTATTGACCAAGAGTTTACTTTTCTATAGATTTTTTCTATTCGTACAATTTGAGTTGATTTGATTCTGTTTCAATAGATGGCGTAATTCAGTACTTATTTGTGAGATATAGATGATGCAGCGATATTTTTTTGTTTCGTGAACTTAAAAATTCAGTATCTTTGATATTATTATCGTACCCGTTATTTTAGGCTTATGTTATCAATATTCTAATGTGCAGTATCTGCTGATCCTTCAAAAACAGTGATGCGTGTGCTGCGAAATCTTTTTCTTTCAAATGTATCTTTGTAGTCGGCATATGGATTTTTTCTTCAGCAGCCGTTTCGTACTGATCAAAATTATTGCGGTATTGACATTACTGATCGGAGATTCGTAAAGTTTCGTTACAACGTCCAGGGTAAAAAAAGCACTCTCAAATCTTCAAATTTTCTTGCTATGCTTTAGGCTTTCTTTCTAGTGTCTCCTAGTTGATTGTTAAAATTATTAAAATAACTATATTGTGGAGCATTAATAGCATTGGCTTGTGCAGACCATCTAGTTTCGGAAAGAGACTTCAGGACTGAATTTGCACCTGAATGCTCTGTCAAAATTTTCCATCGTTTTGTCGAAGCCGAGAAAAAATTGAACAATATTTGTACAATTTGAAAGAATGTTACTGCTTCAGTAACATATTAAACAGCCAGAACACCTACTAAATTCAGCGCATGGAAAGTAAATCGCAAATTCGCAAACATCTTTTATTCTTGACTGAACACCAGAGTACTTTGTAGACATATTTGATGCATTGTCGTAGCTCTGCCAGCGACAACATTTTATGAGTATGTCAAATCTTTCAAAAAAGTTTAAAATGATATCTGCTATATATTGAGCATTATGTTCATCCATAGGCAAAATTGCAAAAATCTCTCAATAGGCTGTCTGTCTTTTACGTATCTAACTATGAAAGTCAGCTGGTCAACGTGGGACAGATCTGCTGTAGAATCTACGCTAAGATAGTGATACTTTGCTGATTTAAGTTTTTTAACAACGCTTTTCAAAACTTGCTGTCCCATTAAATTCATTAATTCATTACAAATATTTGGCGATAAATATGATATACTTCCTTTTCCACGATTTTCGTAGTTTTGTATGTGATCAGCAAGAAAATGATCAGATTCACTAACAAGTTCCAAGCATCCCAAATAATTCCCATTATTTTGTGATCCTAATGTCTCATCGTCACCACGAAAAGAAAGACCTCTTGAAGCGAAAAATTTCACTACTGCAACAATCCTCCTAAGCACATTATTCCAATAGTTCATTTCTGTATGATTTTGGGACAGCAACTCAGTGTCAATTCGTCCAGTAGCTTTCATTCTTGCAACATAATTCATTATAAATTTTCTTTGCTGTAAACTGTTCTCATGCTCTATCAATAAGTTACTTATATGCTTCCAATCTTTATATCCATTTGGAGAACTTAAATTATGTCCAGTACCAGTAGTGGTATTAAATAGACGGCAGCAATGACAGTAAATTGATTTCTTTGCTAGTGATTAAAGAATCCATTTTCTTTTTGATGGCTCTTCATTCGTCAATTTACGAATAGAAATATTTTTAGTCAAGTATCTAGTTTTCGTTTTACCATTTGAATCTGGAAAACTTGTAGAAGTTTCGGATTTTATATTTGAAAAACTCTGGCCCTTCTCGAGTCCAAATATCACGGATTTCTTCCGGTAAAATATTGTCACATTTACTACCAGGGTCAGGAAACACAGATATTTACTCTAAGCTTGCAGTTATTAATTAACAGTAGCTTGAAGTCGATGGTTCAGCATCTAATGTGTGTTTGTCATTTTCGCCAAACGTAACCGCTTTTTCCTGGTGACATTCAGAGGTACTTTTGTCTTGTGGTGATGAGAATGAATAATCCCTCAGCTTATTTGTTTCTTCAACCGTAAAAAATGAAGTGAACTTTGAAAGTTTTTCGGTTGTTTCTTCTTGAGCTATAACTGTTTTACTTCTTTGTGAACCACTTAAATATGTTCTTTTCGACATAATGAAATAATGTTTAGACAAACAAATCAAAACTTCTGATAATCATACCCAATATCAAATGAAACAAAATAACGCCGCTCACTCCTATCAGACTGAAAGTGTAATACATAATTCGGGGATTCCCCCAACCATTGACAATGTCGACATTTATGTTAGGCCTTGTTTAGACGGTGCAGCTTGACTTTGGAATCGGAGTAATTGCGTGAGTGATTGCTAGATTGTGTATTCAGTAAGTTAGGTAGGATGTCTTCGGAAATATTATATAATGGAGTATTAATAGTATTTGCTTTGTAAAACCTTCTGATAAGATTACTGATCTGTGAAAAAAGTGCCTGATAAAAATGTTTTGAGAATAAATGTGTGAGGGAAATTGTCGGTCCTTCGGCGCCCCCGGAGAATAGGGGCCCTGAGAACGGGCCCCGTGTGCTCATATGGTGGAGAAGGTATTGACTGCAATAGCGAAGTCATGTAGTTGAATCTAGATGACGTAGAATAATACCAAAGGAGAAATATGGCGTTAGATAACATTCGGGTCAATATTCGTATATTATGCTCAACTGAGTAGGTCGTAATAAACTGAACTGAACGATACAAAAATCTTTCAGAAGCTCTGCAATTCACGTTAAATCCAATCTCAATTCTAGGATAGTTGAAGTCGAGAGCCATATCTTTAAGTAATTGTACGGATTTCGTCACGGAATAATATTCACTCCGAAAATAAAAATTAATGCAAACAGTGATCTGACTGGAAGAAATTTCTCAGAGGAATGAATTTTTGCATAAATTTCATAAAACAAGAGAGCACTGTAACTCTGGAAAATAACTGAGGTTAGTATCTTCATCCCTTGTTTACCCGAATTACATTATGTGCACTCGCAAGACACGGTCTAACCGGGGATGTAGATTCAGGTTTTAATTAAAACTGTTCAACAAATTCTCTATTCAGAATTCAGCCTTTCTTTATAAAATGGAGTAACCCATTTATCTTGAGGTTTAATCTCATTACTTAAGGGTGTCGCATTAACCTCACTAACCATAAGCTCTTAACGAGACTCCGCCATCAGTTTCGCTATTCTCGAACGCTGAGATTCCGCCTTGAAATCGCCGTCATTTCTCCTGAGCTGTTATACTGATTAATCTATCGGAAATGACCCGTCCAGTAAATGATAATTTTGGTTCTCCTTGCAGTGCTTCTTGTTCTGAGAATAATCAAATACTATTCTGAGTATTCTTCATCATTCGTTTTCGAGATGGTTTCCATTTAATCGAGCATGCTTGAAGCTTCTAATGCGGATCTGATATTATTTTCATTCATTTCTTCGTTTTGAAATATTATCCCGTAAATATATTGGTTATATTGGTCAACGATTTGTTCGTATGATTATTATTAATGGGCATTTTTGAAGATGAAAAATGATCGACTATATCGAATTTAGCAATTTCTTAACTTCCTATCGACGCAAGTATTCGAGATTAGAGCTTTCTACATATATATTAAAGTCTTTTTCTGTACGTCTTAGTTTTCTGATTTTTTTACTTAGGGTGTTTCAGGTATGATGAGATTAATCTCTACACGAAATTCCTCATCAAAGATCATGAAAAAAAGACCTTAAATATATGTCCAAAAATCATTCGATATCGAGATACAGAGTATTGAAGTACAGATTATTTTTTCATGTTTGCATTGATAATTGCTATAGTTTTCAAGGGATCTAGCATTAGATATGTCCAGTAGTTGCGAAAATTTAGAGGGTGATATTTATTCAGGGTCGTAGTACCTTTGACTCTATCAAAATCAGTGTATTGTTTTCAAGAACATTTGATGGAAAAGATCTTTCAGATTCAAAACTTTTTTGTCATTTACAATTTTTCGGTCTTTCACGTTATTTTTAGTTTCAAAATCAGTTCATTCCTTCAGTGGAAATTCAAATAATGATGCTTTCTGGGCCAACATAGCTTAGTGGTACCCATAGTAACATACAGGAGACTTATTATAATTGAAATAGAATTCTATCAATAATATATAGTTTTCGGTATTTTGAAATATTAGAATGGACTACGTCTCTCAAAAATTGGCTTATATTCCTCTATTCTGTGCTGATCAGGTAGCAATGCTGCCGAAGCCGGAAGATTTCTTGCAGCTTTCCAGCTTTTCCTAACAGAAATATTCCTTCAGAGACCGTTACGTGAATCTTGACGGTTTCATTCACACAAGGAAAATTCTTAAACAGGTCGGTTCATCAGGACACCAATAAATGAAGAACTTGTTTTGAATGAAGTCCAAAATAATCTAAGAATCAGCACTGAAAGGCTATATTTTCAGGTTGGTGTATCGAGTGTTGAGAGAGTTTTCCATAAGCAACTGTTATAACTCTACCATATTCAGAGGATTCGAGCCTTCAAAGCTGAAGATCTAACCCAGTAGGCTCAAATTTTAACAATATTGTTTACAGAGGAAGTATATATAAATTATTATAATATAATAGTACCCTGCAACATTGCGGAGCAACTTTCTTTGAATCTTCAGTCAAAATTCAATCATTCGAATTTTAATTGTCACTTTATTTAACTGATATATTTACAAGGGTTTTTTAAATGACGTTCACAAATTCACAAAAGGAGGAAAAACTTATCTGAATGGAATATATATATTATTTTGAAAAAGAGAGGATTTACAAAAATTCGAATAATTGTGTTTACAATAAATGCTTGTATCTATAATTTTGGTGTGTGGCAGAAACACAAGTTTGATCCCAGGAAATGTAACAGCGGAACCATTCTATCTTGCGTATGATTCAATAAACGAGGGAAAAAACCTGAGGAAAAAACTCGTTTCCCTGTCGCTATTGCACTAGCAATAGTTTGTATGTTTATGTTGTGTTAGTGTCGTGTGTACAAAGATTTTTCTGCTTAGCATCATCATTCTTTCATTCTCATCTTGCACTCCATGATTTCCAGACGAAGACGAGGGTGAAAGGAAAAATATTTCAACAATCATACTTGACTCTTATATGTCTAAACTCATCTGAGAAAAGATTTTACATAGCAAGCAAGGCCATAAAAAGGACTAAGGAGATAATCAAAAAGTACATAGCCTGCGATATTTCGTCTTTCGCGAGATTTAATTCCGTCGCAGTGTGAGTCTCCTGAAACATAATCACTTCCTTGTTTTTGCTTGTCAATTTTGACGTATAATCGCAAAATCCCTTCATTATTCAAACTCATCATAACAATTCCCTCTCTGTTCGACCAAGATAGCCCCGACGGCCAGGTTCGGTCTTCTGATTGATGCCGATTATGATCTATAGATGTTCTAGAGTAATTATGAACCCAATAATTTGGGTTGATATCTCCCATATACTATTTCTTCGTGGATCTTGTTTAATTTAAAGAAAAATTTGCGAAAAAATTTTGGTCGTTTTAAAAATGAACCCGGACTGTCACATTTGTTAATGCCCAGAAAATTACAACATCAAGATTGGACACAAACCTTACAACTACTGCAAACAATTTTTCACCACTCTAAGGCCAAGGGTGAAACATGAGAACAAAATACACAGTATATACAAGGTTACTTGTCAGGACTTTGGAGCATGCTATATCGGTAATTCTGAACAATACTTGCATAAAAGAATATATCAACACGACTACTCCGTTAGATCTAATAAAAAAGTACCGCCCTAGCGAAATATAGCATTGGACACCTACATCAATTTAATTTTGCTGATGTACGAGTTCTTGCATCTGAGAACAAGGACTTTAAAAGGAACATTCTAGAAATGATCGAAATCCGAAAAGAACCTAAGATAGTGAATTAAAGTGCTGACGTTGACGGATTTATGAATGTCTGCAGTAATCTGATAATTTGAATACACCCTTCAATAGATTGCTGCAATACTCAAATATTAATTAATTGTTATTGGTTGTTATTGTTGTCTTGCCTTTTGTTTTTGTTTTAGCAGTGATGATAATGATGTCACGAGAGAATGTGTAAGGTGAATAGGTTTTAACGCAATCATTGTATTATGTGTTTTACCGAGATTATGATTTTGTTTTAGATAATAATTTTGCAGAGTAAAACACTCTGCAAAAGATT
Organism: Cryptolaemus montrouzieri; assembly: GCA_013387265.2. Taxonomy (NCBI): domain Eukaryota; kingdom Metazoa; phylum Arthropoda; class Insecta; order Coleoptera; family Coccinellidae; genus Cryptolaemus; species Cryptolaemus montrouzieri. The sequence goes on from JABFTP020000103.1 coordinate 39,876,869, forward strand.
TTAACCTCTGACACTTTCCGTTCTCTTAACCCGAGAATATATATATATATATATATATATATATATATATATATACTGGGTGATTCACCAGTGGCGCGGTGCTGCGTAGCTCGTACACTCTTGAAGATTTCATTTTCGTACGAAGGGTATTGTTCGTAAAAATTCATGAAAATAGGCTCTCACATCATTGCATACTTCTTCGGCCAGAGCGGATGAATACTTTTTTCCTTTCGTTTTCTCATTACCCAAGGATAGCTGCATTGACGAATTGAAATAGATTATCCTAATCTTATACAGGAGTGACTCAAAAAATTATTGAATATTTTAATTTTAAAAATATCATATCTTAATTTTTGAAATGGAATACCTTGTATTTCATTATTCATGTCAACGCATAAAGTATTGAGTTATATTTTTCCAGAAGTAACATTATCTTTATCTCCGATCATTTTCGAAATATTCGATTATTTGTAAAAACTTTTGATGAAAATTCTACAAACCGTATCAAACTCATTAATATGCATCATTATTCGCACTGAACTTTTGTTTTCTGTAATGATTTAAGTATTAAAAAAGAAACGTAAACAAGATAATTCTTTTAACGAATGATGAAATAAAGATGATTAAAACGTAAATCGAGGTATGTGTTGACATTTTTTTTTAATGTGCCTTCTGTCAGGTGTCCGGACATATCATATTCTGCATTTCACATGGTGAACTTATCAGTGTTTTGTTATTAAACACTGTTGAAGTGAGGTATGAACAAAGAAGAAATGATTGATGATTTTTATTCTGGGCGAGTGTGATCGAAATTCTTCGTTGGCAAGTAGAGTTTACGCACAAAGGTACAAAGGCACAACTTTCATCATCATGCCACGGAAAATCCATACCCCATGAGACAAATAGATCACCAGCATCGTTAGTCCTTGAACCACAATAGAGAAATGAATTTAGATTTTCTGCAAAATCATCTACCAATGTTACTTGCCGATGTACCAGAAAACAGAAGACAAGATTTGTGGATTCAACACGATGGAGCACCGGCACATTACTCACATCAGGTTAGGGAGCATTTGAAACATGTATTTCCAAATAAATAGATAGGACGTGGTGGTCCTGTTAGATGGCCAGCTAGGTCTTCAGACCTTACAAGTCTAGATTTTTTCTTGTGGGGTAATATTAAGGGCATCTTTTCCCAGATTCCTTCTACAACACAGTTGGATATGAGACAGAAAACATTCGACGCCTTTCAGTCAGTTAATCCGCAAATGTTGTCGAGAGTTCAATGGTCTTTCCTTAGAAGGATTGAGTTGTGTCTACAAAGAAACGGGCAATATTTCGAACATTGAAATAGTTCAAAACCTTGTAGATCATCTCACCAGAAACCAATCTATTACGTATTTCATACACGACTACCTTAAAATAACTCTATTTCTCTGATCAAGTATAATGATATGTACTAATGAACTCTTCCTCTGATTTTATTATTTTAGTTTATTTTTTTATTTCGAAGATTGTCAAAGATAAAGATAAGGTTACTGCAAAATATGGCTCAATATTTTATCCTTTGACATGAATAATAAAATAAAGGATGTTCCATTTGAAAAAATCAAGTTATAATATTTTTTAAATTACAAAAATCAATAATTTTTTAAGTCATCCCTATATAAGGATAATCTATCTTAATTCATCGATAAAGCTATCCTTGGGGGCAATAAGAAAACGAAAGGAAAAAAGTATTCATCCTCTCTGACCGAAGGAGGATGTGATGATATGAGAGCTCATTTTCATAGATTTTAACGGAAAAAAAAGTATTGTGACGAAACTACTCGCCAAAACATTTAATACTTAAATACATTATAGCAATGTTTAGGCCGCTCCTGAATCTTCGACAGAAAAATGGTCTTCCAATCTGAAAAAACCACCTGAGATTTTTTATAGATAATTGGGACATCCTGTTTACTGCAAAATAAATTGCGATGATGTAAGAGCCTATTGCTCTGAATATAAATATGACAAAATTGTCAGTTAATTATATTACATTTATATAAACAAATAAATGAAGTATGAATCTTTGTAACAGTTCGAACAAATTTTTCTTCAGACCCAAAATCTCAATACTTTTGTGAAGATTTCTAGAAATAACACCAGTTGTGGAAATAATAATCGGTAGAATGAATATTTTCTTCATTTTCCACATTTTTTAATCTCGTCGCCAAGCATCATATATTTAGAAATTTTTTATTGTATTTATTTTGTATATTATGTGTGTCAGGTATAGCAATATCAATTATATATGTTATTTGATTCTGTTTATCATTAAGAATGATATCTGGTCTATTGTGTTTTACAGCTCTGTTGCAAAGAATTGTTTTATCAAAATAAAGTTTATATTTGTCATTTTCACAAATAATCTCAGGTTCATATTTGTGAAATTTTTACTTTTCTCCTTCAAATAACTCATTATGATGAGGTTCACATCAGTAGTGATGGAATATTTGATCATTAAAATGAACATTGGTGGTCACCGTATCAATTTTTAACGTCGAGGCCGATATGGGTTCAAAATTTTCGTGAGGCATGGTCGCTTCGTTATTACAAACAATATTATATCTACACAATAGTTGTAACTTAGTAAAGAAGCATTGAATAATTTATCTGAAATGTCATTGCCAAGGATTAATTTCCGAACAGTCATAACGTGAGCAGAGAATATACTAAAGATATTTCAATCTCTCCATGTAGATTCTGTGAATGGTCTTAGAGTTACTAGATAAAATCAGGGAAACTTTATACAATTTTAGGTTTTTATGAAAACACATCCTGGATGCAGAAATCGAGTGCAATTGAGATATATTTTCGAAAAGGAGAAGTAAAACGCTTTTCAATGCAGCTCAAAAACCCTTGCACAAAAAAAAATTACCGCACGTAGTTCGATGCTACTTAAAAATTTACCTGGGGAATGTCAAAACCATTTTCACATAACTTAAAAAACAATTGTGATATTGGAACTTGACTTTGTCCGAAAGTTTGAAAAATTTACAAATAACTCGAAAACAACTGAAACTAGCTTAAATATGTGTGTCTCTGTGAATTTCTAACACAAAACGAATACAGGGAAGGAGGGGTCATTTTTCTCCATCCGCAACATTTCACATAACTCCAGTGCTAAAAGGTCGAATCCTGTCCACCCTGTGCAGCTAGAATTCATAGAATGCTCTCGGTGTGCTCGTTACCAAATTAGTTTCAGGTTCAAACACTTAATTTGTGTATGGTTTAAATGGCGAATGAAGGCAAATGGTGCGTAACTTTTCTATTACAGTTGGAGTACCTACATAGTCGATATTCACAAATTCCTGAATGGACACTATTGACAAAGTATAGGTAATAAAGTTCAAAGTCTCCCTCTTTACTATGCGGAAGTGATGGCTATGGCTTAATTAATATTACTAATCTACATTCAAATGACAGCATTGCTGCAATCTAATTTCATGAAAAACCGACCACATCTATCAAGTATAGAGCAGTTGCATTCTCTGATCGGAAATTAACACTATGCAATCATATAGAAGATCAAATGAGTCAGAGAATGCAAAGTGATAATTCAAAGAGACAAAATTGGATGGGGACATAATTGCTAGGTTGACATATACTGAAATTACCAAATAATTATGTTGTCGAGGGAGAGCTTATTTGTGGAATATTGTATCACGAACTTGCAAGTAATTTGATCTAAATCTAATTTTGTGATACATATCAACTAAATAAGAACACATAAAAAAACTATAGATAATATTTGTAGACTTTTGAAAACAAATTAACATGTTTCATTTCTTGCTTCTTCTTTGTAGGTATATTGAAAGATATGAAGAGCTAACGGATAACATTGATCAATACAAATTAGACTGAATATTTATCAACCGAAATTACAAGTAAATATTACATCACTCATCAATATACACGGTGTTCCATTTGAAATGAACCTTCCAGTTCTTATTCCGTAGTGATTGGAATAATTTGTGGAAAACCTGACGGATCATTTTGTTTGGGGGACATCTCTTGTCGTATATTCGAGGTTCTTGAAAATCCTTTTTACATACTGCAACAATCTTCAAAAGATTTGATTGTTGCATTTTACTTACAATTTTGAATGTAATGAGAAAAATTCTGTCAAACAAATGAAAAAACTGAAAACATTTGTTTTGACTTAAGAGTTGCTTCTTAACAGCAAGGTGTTCATCTCCTAGAACGTTAGTTCATTTGATGCATTGTAAATCAATTATTGTGTTAATAGTTTGATGATGTGGTTCAACTTTTGAAATAACCATAGTGTACATATTTCAAGAACGTGTTGAGCTGGTAAGCCTTTATTACCAAAATCACAATTGAACCCGAGTGGCTGCCAGGCCAAAACTTTCTTAACATAGCGTTCATCATAAGAACGTTATGGAATTGATATAAAAATTTATTGAGATGGGTTCATTTAGGAATTATTTCATACATTAAATGATTATCTGGTTTTGCGAAATTATGGTCGAGCATATCAACAATAACACACATTTTTCGAATCATAATAATAATAATAATAATTAAGTCCGGATGAGAACAACTGGCCAATACGGACTATCTTCACAGGCATAATCAAGTGTGCAACATTATCCATCAGAAACTTGCACACAAGTACGGACTTCGGAATACCTTCCAGCCATATTACAAGTATCAACCGGCGCCCGTATTGGAAAATGACTCTATCAGTTTATACTACGATAGGCCTGTTATCACTGACAGAATGGTGACGAATAATAGGCCGGACATAGTGGTGTATGATAAGAGAGCCAGAACAGCAATGCTGGTGGATGTCGCCATACCGAATAATAACAACGTGCTGAATAAGTTCCAGGAGAAAAAGTTCAAATACACAGACCTTGCTATTGAGATCAAGCAGATGTGGCACCTCGAGAAAATAGATATTGTTCCTGTTATCGTATCCTCCACTAGGTCAATACCAAAACTTTGCATGATAGCCTTAAGAAATTAGAATTGAATAAAAATACCTATATAGAAATGCAAAAAGCTGTAATTCTTAATACATGTAGGATACTAAGGAAATTTCTGTTAAGTATATTGTAATCGAGCCTATTCCCTTTGATTGCTGAATCTGGGAAAGGTAAATTATATCCAGTTAACAGCTGAGATAGTGCATAAGTCCACGATAATAGATAATAATAGAAAAATTTATTGCACACTTCATAGAATATGTACAAAAAGAAGACATTGTTATCAACGCTCCTCCATGCTCCCGCGAGTTTATATAAAAATAAGCTATAAAAAATTTAGTATATAACATGCACAGTGGTTGAAATAGACGTTCTGAACTGTAGGCAAAACATCTCGAGGACTGTGAGGAAAAATTTCAAACCGATTCGCTACATTCCGCAGCTGCCTTCTATGAATTGTATTTCTTGGTATCCACAAGTCATACAAATATTTTGGCGTTTCATTTTCATATGTCTTGAACACCAATGCCATTTTGTGACGACTCTCGATCCTCAGTATATTTTTGTCATTGTACTATGGGCTCAAGTGTTCATATATTGGTATTAAATATGTAATCTTAGGCTAAATTCTGAGCCAACTGAACCTCATGCTTGTAGTCAACGGCGAGGAAGCTGTAATACACCGATATACAGTATTCCCACTGTGGGTAAAGTAGAGACTGTATTATTCTGAGCTTGATTTGTTCATTCAGGAGGTATTTGAATTGATATAAAGCTTTTAGTTGGAGAGTAACAAAATTATTAAACATAACACTACTCCGTGCAGTCGTTATGCCAACTAACATGAAACAACTCTTCAGGGCATTTAAAGTTAGGCCATGGTCAACTGACCAGATGTATATACGGTTGATATACATATCACATATAGTTGTATCTGGAAATTTCGAACTACTTTTGATATGAGTGAAGTGTAGATGTTGTAGAGGGTAGGTCCAAGGATGTTTCCTTGTGGTACGCCTCTTTTGGCAATGATTGGTTTTGATCTCAGTCCATCGATTTCAACGATTTGTGTTCTGTTTACTAGATAGGCATGAAACTAGCCCACCTATCGTCCAGAGACACCAAAATACTGCATTATAGTCAACATCAGGTTATTATCTATAAGGTCGAAGGCCTTGCTGTAGTCTAATAAAACTAAGCGTGATATCTCTGAACGGTCCATTGCCCATGTCAACTCAGTAGTCATTCTTGTGAAGGTTGTCGCAGTACTATGGCCAGCGCGGGAGCCAGATTGCTCATAGGGAACAATATCATTCGTATTAAGATACTTCAAAAGAATGGCATGCACAGTCATCTCCATCATTTTGGACATAATAGGGAGATAGCTTATAGGTCTCAAATCATTCAGTGTCCCATTGTTATAGACTTTTGGGAGTGCTCTTACCATATATTTTCATATATTTGGAAATGTGCCTGACTACAAAGATAAATTATATATAGTTGTTAAGATTTCGCTAATATGAGTCAAACTATATCTAATGAAGTTATATGAAATCTCATCGGCTCCCATGGCCTTTGATTTGATACTTATGAAAGCTGCTACACTATCCCCTTCATTTATTTCAACAATTGTGTCGTCCCTATAATTTCCATTGAGGTAGAAATTAAGAGTGTCTGGATGAGGCTTTCCTTTGCACTTCTGTGAATGCTAATTTTATTGCATCGGGGTCTTTTGTGTTTTTGTAGAACGTTTGCTTTTCTCACAAAAGCATTTTTTCACTTGATGGAGAGGTTAATCGGTATAACTGTAGATTGAGGAGCGATACAAATTCTCATGTATTTCGAAAAACCCACACTCAATATCAAGGGGAGCTGAATGTTTGGGTAAGAATATTGGGGACGACTTTAATCGATCTCTGTAAACTTTTGGTGATTTAAAGGGCCAAAGTGACCCGGATATGCTGAAAAATCCGATCGATCCATTGATAACAGAAAAACTCAAAAACGATCCACTACCACTCGAACAACAATTGTATTTCCAACAACAACAAGACGGAGATCCTTCTAATTACGCCGCATCAGTGTGCTTATACATGGTCGTTGAATTGAAAGAAGAGGTCCCCTGTAGTGACTTGCCGACCTCCTGACCTAAACCCTTTAGATTTTGAATCCAAAATTCTTTTTGATCATCGAGAATTCGGACGAACTACACCAACGAATTGAAGATGAGTGTCGTCAAATAAATCTCAATATCCTGAACTGTTTTGAACAATTTGAATCTTTGACTTGTAATCATTGGATTTCATTTTTTTATTGTAATCATGATAAAACAATGAAATCTTTTAAGATTGTTAGTTCGTTAGAAGGTTTGTCTAATCAAAATCTACTTTCTTCTTCTAAAACCTCAAAATAAGTGAGTTTACTAGTTAATGCACGGAGTCACTAACTACCCACGAAAGGTTACCTTTCAAAACAAACATTGATGTTCCTTTTTATCAGTAATCTTGAAAAAAGCTCGTTTGAGATAACAATCAACGTGTTCTGGTAGATTTTTCCAAATACTACAAGATGCAACAAAATGTACTGGCTGAGTCGTTTGATATGGATTCCATGACTATAACCACTTTCTTATTGGGGTAATTGCTCACAACAAACGTACTATATCTTGTGTGAACATAAAATTAAAATTAATTCAGTCAATATTTTTATTCCAGATACAATAATAATACAATCAGAACAATTTTAGGCATGTTAGTCGAAATCGAAATACCCCAGCGTCATATTCTCAGGTTTCATTTCTCAAACCTCATAATGGAATATTATTCTGTGTTCGGTTCTCGAAACCTCAAAGACATCTGAAAAACTGTCAAATTGGCATATGAAGTTCTAATTCTATAACAAATTACTATTTTCTGGTCTTTCGATTATTTCGTACTCGATCGTATTTTTTTGTAGAACTCTTTGATCAGTTTTTTTAATTGAGTAGATATTCGAGCGCATCTCAGACATATTTGAATTTGCATCTCATTTATGAGGAATGCGACTGCAATGCAGAGGCCGTACCCAGGCATTGTCGAGAAGGATATCTTAATGCGAAAAGATATGCAGGCCAATGTTATAACCTCTGAATATTGTTTGTTTGTTTTTTCTATGGACCTACAGCTTATAGTGGACTCCGAACCACTCTCCTAGACTGTGCAAAGATAACTGCCACCTCTCAGGATTACAAGTTATCTGGCCTTCAGAGGTTATGGACCAACAACTATGGTTATGTATCCAATCTCTATGTACGTCTTTGTCAAATTCACTTTTTTGTTCAAGGACAACATCCATGACTTGAACCCGGATTCGAACCAGGCACCTCGGCTTCACCTCTGAATATGAGTGGAACAATATTTTGAGCAAAGACATGTGTTGCGATTAGATCGAGGTCACTTCGCAGAAAAATATTCGAAACTTTTTCATAAAAAGGAAGAGAGCTGAGTGTATAGGGGTTGTCCATTTAGTACGTATTCTATCCATTACGATATTCATATCGAAGTTATGTTTTTTAAATGGGTTAAGGTATGTTTCTCATGATTTTCGAACGTGTTAATCTGATATAAGGAAAGTTCATTTAGATCACTATAATGATTAACCAAACTGTTTCGAATTAATCGCCATTTTGAGAAAATATGAAAATTTTTCCTCCTCTATCCTTTTGAACCTCAATTTGTATACTTAATTATGCTCAAGAGCCTAAACAACCATAAACAATAAGTAATTGTTGTTACAGGTATACTATATATATGTATAGGTGTTCTGTGGTGGCTATCACATTTTGATTAAGCTCACTACATTTTATATCGAATTTGAGATGCATTCCATAATACTACTCAGGACAATCTCAATAACGTGAAGAGATATTCATAGAATCGAATTGAATGAATGAATTATCTTTCATTTGCGGTCAATAATAATGAATACATAAAATTCAAAAAATATAAATGATTAGGTTTGAAACTGAACAAAATTTGACATCCATCACAGAATACCCTGTATATCTGTATCAAAAATTACTCATTGTAAGCGAATAATAAGGTTCATAAAAGAATTTTATTTTCAAAGTGAGATTATAAGTCGCTTCCAGTGGATTCGGGAGATGTTCGACGAGAAAGTCATATTTTCAGAAAATTTAAATTTATTCGAAAACAGTTCAGTCAAAGCATATCCTAATCTGACGAAAATAATCTTATTTCGGGTTAACACGTTCAAAACTGATGGAAAACATTGAATGTCTCATTCAAACAACATAACTTTGATATAAATTTCTGTATTAGAACAACCTGAATATATGGAGGTAATTTTAGAATATGAAGATAATTACCCTCTAACTTTATTATGAATACTTCTTCAATATATTCAACAAGAACAGAGTTATTATGCACGAAATTGACGTTATCAATTTAATTTAGCTGAAATATTAGTTGTCTGCAATGTAGAAGTTTTCCATAGAAATTGATCACTTGAAACCTTTCGTCATTACCATCCCCAGAACATATTCTTTACAATATATACACTCCCCACAAAAATTATCGCATCCCTCTACTTTTACAACAATACTATATAAACTTTTAGGTTGATCATTCAAGAGTCGCTTGGTAAATTTCAGAAGGGTAAAATAAGAAGATGTCATTCAAAATAGATGAGTTTTCGATGGAAAATATCAACAGTTTTCGAGTTAAAGAAAAATTAAAAAATTCTACCATCTTCAAACATTCGCGAAGAGACCAATCAACTAGCATAGAATGGTTACTAATCATTTTCAAAATCGAGTGTTTCCTCCTTGGGCCCTAATTACTGCCAGTATACGTCTCGGAAGCCCTCGAACAAATTTTGGATGTACTGTTGAGTCACAGGGTTCCAAATTTCAGGAAGCAGATTTTCTAGTTGTTGGAGCGTTCTACAATGCATCCTACGTTGCTGAATTTGCCACGCCATTTGTCCCAAACATGTTCTATGGGATTGAAGTCGGGACTTCTGGCTGGCCATTTTACATATCAATTTCGTCATTTTGCAGAAATTCTGTAACTACTTGCATTGCTGATACCGTTCCACAGGTCGTCTGTATACAGGCATGCGTCGATCATTTGATACTAGTAAGAACCTGGACTCGTCGGAAAAGAGAACTTTCGACCATTCTGGAATACCACAATTCGCATTTTCCTTGCAAACTGAAGTCTTGCAACTCGATGCTCTCTGGTGAGATGCGGGCCGGTAGAAGCCACCCTTGGTCTGATATCGTCTTCTCTGAGCCTGTTCCTAATAGTTTGTAATGAAATATGCACATTTCTGGAAAGTGCAAGTTCACTTTGTTGCATTCTAGCAGTACAGTGCGGAACTCTTAGTGCAGTTAAACGAAGCCAACAATCATCAACTGGTGTTGTTATCCGAATTCTTTCCTGTCTGGCCCTTCTTCAATATTCCCCTCTTCCGTGGTACCGATTAATTGCTCTTGAAATAGTGCTTTGGTTAACATTCAACAAGTTAGCTACGTAACGTTGGCTCCGCCCCTCCTCTAGAAGTGTTACAATTCTTACCACTTCATGATCACCCAAGTAGCGTCCAGGACGTTCAGCAACCATTACAATAAATTCAAAGATTTGAAAATCAACAAGAAACACAGAAAACTTGCATTAATTTAGCGTAAAAACTGAAGAAAAATTGAATGAATATTGAGAATATTATAAACTCATTCTTGTTTCAGACGTGTTTGAGATCTTATGGAAACAACTGTTACTACATAGATGAGATTTATTTCCCCTCATATGTTCAAAAACATATGTTGACAAAGAAACTGCGATCGAGCTGCTTAATCGATTGTGGAATTCAGAATACCAGGTGATGCGACAATTTTTGTGGCGTGTGTATATAAATCTTAAATTTTGTCATTCGTTTTGACATTTTGTCACAAATTAATTTTCTGAAAGCAACCAAAATATTATAATTAGACAGAATAGGGATACAACTAGTCCAATTCACATGTTTAAACCTACCAGAGAGGTTGCAGATTCAAGCAACTAGAGTAAAAGATCTCCCCATCATAAATTTTTAACTTCCTCTTGATATAGCTTTATCTATGAAAACTATGAATGAGATACTTCCACACTTGGCCCCTCCATTTATACTCTGAGGTGATTTTAATGCACAAAATCCAAGCTGGGGTTTAGGTACCTCCAATCATAATGGTAGAATTATGAGTAAGTTCTCAACCACGAATGAATGCATCCTATTAAACACTGGCTCCCCCTTTAGAATAACTTGACCATGTGAAAATCTCAGTGTCCCAGGTTTAACTATTTGCTCTCCTCTAATGTCCTTATGTATTCAATGGTGTGTTTTGACCAATCCTGGTAATAGTGATCATTTCCCAATCAGAATTTCATTCAAAGATCTCAACTCCCCTATGCATCGACATCGAATGATCATCTGATCTACAGTTTTTCTCTGAACTAATTCAATGATGAAACTCTTTTGATTGAAATCGCGAGAACATTTTTGTGACTTTTTGACTTTGTGAATTTTTTAGATTTCATTTGAGATGGTGTTCGGAACTATCCTTCTAACTTCGAATTTTTATACCTTCGAATGTCAAAATAGATACTAAAAAATTACATGATACTCAACTTACGTCCGTAAACAGTTTTTTACCTGGGACTTATTGAAATCATTGGTTATTATTTGTATTGCGGGCATAAGTTTCAATATTAAAGTAAATTTTCGAAATTGTTGACAGCATCCTGTTATATGATTATTCCAAAATGTAGATATCATTCTCGGGCACTATTTTCGGGTAAAATAACTATAACTACACGAAAGGATATAAGAGCAATTTTAGGGATTGATATGATCAAGTTTCCCAGAAAATTCATTCTCTGTGAGTCATTGACGAACTAGATTCAGGAATGTAAGTATCTGCTAAATAATTTGATTGGTTATGATCACTGCCAAAAATTCAGGGTAGTTTTGTAATTAGATTTCATAAGCCCAATAGGTGTGTCCGTAATAGGAACATCGAACAAACGCGTGGTACCATCGTCCTCTTGTTGAAATATTTGTGAGAAAAAATATAGTTTGAAATTATGAATTGCTGATAGACTTTCAGAAATAAATTTTAAAAGATACCACTGAGTACTATTTTGTATTTGAGTATTGAATTTCATCCCCAAGTGGTCAGTATTTGGGTAGCATTTTTAACCGCTTTCTTACATGCAAAACTAACTTAGAATGCAAAAACTTCTGGGAAAAGATGATCAACAGGATCTTCACAGCTGTTCTTAGCCATATGACATCATATGCTGAAGTGGTCTGATACTGGAAGTACCTTCAGTATCAGTTCTAGTTGACAATATGGTATCAGAGTTCTTTCCAGAAGGACCTATCTTCTATGGAGAATGAACTGAAAAGGTTGAGCTGATTGAACTTGATATGTCATTCTCTTTTCTTCCATTCGAATTAATGAATAAACTTGGAGATGACTTCCAGACGAAGCAAGGTATATGTGTGTAGATTACCAAAGCCATTTCCGATAAATATCTAAGCATAAATCTAGGCATTCACTACACACTTGGTTGCTCAATCAGGAAATTTAAATCTAGAATGCTACGGTTAAACTATTGTTATACCCACTGAGAGTCCAGCGGAAGCTAAAACACTTGAATGAAACCGGATAAACTCTAAAGTACTATTTTTAATGAAATAAAACTAAAGTATTTAGATTTTCACTATATTAACAAAACTGTGACCGGTTTCACCACACTGAGGCTTCATCAGATAGATACAAACTAATGAACAGAGTTATTCCTTATATATTAGTCTTATTTCCTACTTAATATTACAATAGGTACAAGAGGTATGTTGGAAAACCCATCGGAGTTGCTTACTTTATGAATTGAAAAGATTGAGTAAAGGAGAAGGATTTAGATCTAATAGACTATTAAGTAACCTACCTGAATTCTTTTTTGTTGATCTCAAAAATTTCCAATAGGTTGAGTTTTTGTCTATTATTTTCATAGTGTAAAATTTTGAAATTATCATTAATATTATGGTTTTCTTCGAGTAAGTGATTAGAATAATGGGAATCTGATTTATGATAATTAAAACTACGTTTGTGCTCGGATAATCTAACTATGAAATTTCAGAAAGTTCTATCAATATAAATTTTATTACAATCCCCGCAAGACAGTATATGAACACCGAAATTAATTACTTTTATCAATTTTAGATTCGCAGTTTTTGATATGTCGGCCTAAAGAATTATCAGATCGGAATGCTATATTGAAATTATAATGTGAGAGGAATGATTTTAATTTAAGACTAGGATTACCAATATAAGTTGAGCTGTTGTATTTTGTGTTAGAACTTTTTATACTTGGAAATACTTCCTGGATTGCTTTTTGAAATTTTATGCCTGAAATCATGTTCTCAATCATAGTTGGACTGTAGCCGTTATTGACTGCTATTTGTTTAATTATATTTAGATCTTTTATGAAATTATTTTGTGACATTGGGATATTAAGGAGTCTATGTACCATACTATTGTAAGTTGCTAATTTATGTGGATAAGGATGTAGATGAGCTATGAATAGTAATATCTCTATGCGATGGCTTATGAGAAGTAAAAAATCATGTTTGCCGTTAATTTTAGTAAAAGTTAAATCCAGGTAGTTAATGGAGTTTTCTGTTTCTATCTCTAACGTAGATTTAATATTATCGTGAATTTTATTAATGAATGTTTTGAATAACTCTAATTGTCTGTTTGTGCAAGTGAAACAACAAATGATATCGTCGACATATCTAAACCAATAAATAAAGTGTTTGAACAACGGATGTTCTTGGATAGTTTTTTAATATTATCCATGAATCCCAGTCTAAAATCAAAATCATTCCTCTCGCATTATAATTTCAATATAGCATTCCGAACTGATAATTCTTTAGGCCGACATATCAAAACTGCAAATCTAAAATTGATAAAAGTAAGTTATAAATCCGGTGTTTATAAACTGTCTTGCAGGGATTGTAATAAAATTTATATTGGTAGAACTTTTAGAAATTTCATAGTTAGATTATCCGAGCACAAACGTAGTTTTAATTTTCATAAATCAGATTCCCATTATTCTAATCACTTACTCGAAGAAAACCATAATTTTGATGATAATTTCAAAATTTTACACAATGTAAATAATAGACAAAAACTCAATATATTGGAAATTTTAGAGATCAACAAAGAAAAGAATTCAGATAGGTTACTAATACTCAATTAGATCTAAGTCGTTCTCCTTTACTCAATCTTTTCAATTCATAAAGTAAGCAACTCCGATGGGTTTTCCAACATACATCTTGTACCTATTGTAATATTAAGTGGGAAATAAGACTAATATATAAGGAATAACTCTGTTCATTAGTTTGTATCTATCTGATGAAGCCACAGTGTGGTGAAATCGGTCATAGTTTTGTTGATATAGTGAAAATCTAAATACTTTAGTTTTATTTCATTGAAAATATGTATATCGATTTCCATAAAGTAACGACCTCCTCAATCAAATTATCTAAAGTACTACTATATTATAAGCATAGCCTGCAGTAGTAGTAGGTCAACAACCTGCCAGCGGAAATTGTTATGGAAGCATACGAGAAGAAATACGTAAATGTTTAACAAAAAAAATAAACTTACCAATTAATTGCAGGAGACAATAGCTTAGCAAAGAGTGATTTCGGTGAATAGAAAGAAATTGAGTAAGATGTTTTCCTAAACCGATTCTGCCACCTGCGTCACGATGTACATAAAATTGAAATTCATTTGTATATACGATCTTGTCGAAAGTGAGACATGGTGAATATAGTACCTTAATATGTTCTATTTGAGTGTTAATTCCGTGGATTCGAATGATTCAAAGATCTAGGGCTGCGAGTCATAGAGAAGAAAAGTTCCTATAGGCTGCATCAGTAGCGTTATCAAACTGGTGGTAATGGTCAAACGGGATATGTGAAAAAGCACGGTCATGAAGGACGCTTCATGAATAATACGTAAGATCATTTTAATGCAATTCAAAGACTTTTCCATATTCGAGAAACATATTATTGAGAACTATAGTTGATGCTATCAATATTCTGAACAGCTTTATACATATCGGTTTGTAGCAAACGCTATATACTCATTATTTTTGCACATTTGTTGCTTGAATAATATAAAAATTGATATCTATAGTTAACGATTTCTATATTTGAATAGAATAGATTGAAATACTGCAAGGAATGCTGAACTCTACTAAAAATAACGTCTTGCCGCTTCGCAACTTCGTAGCTTTCTCAGATAACATTACTAGTATATGAATTAACAAAGCACATAAATATCCAAGAAAAGAAAGGAACAAGGGAGGATGAAAAACGTTAGCTAAAACTTGGAAATCCAATTCTGAGCTATTATTTATTTATACCGCTCTTATCTATTCACCAAGGGTGAGAAATTAAGATCCAATGGTTCATTAGCAAGATTTCGGGGTTTATATCTACGGATAAACAAATGGAATGGGCCAAAAGACTGACCACTTTAGTAAGAATATTGAAATTATCATCGAAGGTACGGTATTTGCCTGAAAAGTAATTGGAGTAATCTGATTTTAGTTTTTATACTACGTCTGTAATTAAAATACACGCTATTCCATTTATGGTATTTCATTAACAATTTTCGAATATTTTTAAAGATAGTTGATTTCTCAACTCCTCATTTTTCTTCTAATTGTCAACTGGAAATCTCCTTGTCTACGTTACGCATTCGCGGAAATCACCAATTGAAAGGTATAGAGAATCCAGAGCCATTGCTTTCGATATATCAAAGGTTTCGATAGGGTTTGGAACGCAGTTTTGATGAATAAATTAATCGCATATGGACTATCCGAAAATTTTATGATCTGCTCCTTTCCACTGAAAACAGAATATTTGGGTTTGTGGACGACTTTATTTAGGTATACCCATTTTTTAGTCAGCGTCAGGTTCAGAAAAACAGACATTATGCTATTAAATAAAAATAAGTCCCTGAAGAGATTGCCGAAACAAAAAAAAGACAGACTTCTTTGTCCTGAAATTAATACCGATTCCTTTTTGAAAAAACTAGAGAACTCTCGAGCTCAGGTTCAACAAAATTGTCAGAAAGAAGAAGCTCAAGGAGCCACCTGTCAAATTTATTTTAGTTTCTGATATTTCATAAGCAGATCTATTAAGCGATCCACAAAATAGACGGAATAAATCAAAAAACCCAAAGGGAAAGAGTTTGGTTCGTTATTATCTGATAACGGTTCGAAAATAAGCCTGGCTTCATAACTGAAGATTTCATCATGTCATATTTATCTAAACATAAGCATAAGAAGGATGATTTTTCATTTTCTAATCTTCAGGAACAGTCTCAAGGGGTGAAGAAACTTTACAATAACTGCGATCATGTCATTGTAAGATAGAATTCGTATACGAACCCTGGCACAATTATTCCAAAATCTCAAAGTGGTGCAATGGTTAGTTGAATGAAACAAAAAACAAAGTACTGGTGGACAGATATAAGAGATGAAGAATTCCCTACAATTGTCAACTGGTAACCTCCTTGTCTACGTTACGCATTTGTGAACATCACCAATCGAAAAGTATAGAGAATAAAGAGTTATTGCTTTTGATATATCAAAGGTTTCGACAGATTTTGGAACGCAGCTTTGATGAATAAATTAATCGCATATGGACTATCCGAAAAATTAATGATCTGCTCCATTCCACTGACAACAGAATATTTGGGTTTACGGACGATTGTACTTTGGCTTCCTATTTTCTAGTCAGCGTCCTATAGCTGCTGAGGAGTCCCACCGACAAAGATACCAACAGCACATGTCCCTAAATTCAGATTTGGAGAGGATATCAGAGTGGGCTGGTTGTCAATTCTAATGCTAACGCATGATTTCCAGCCTCTCTCTTTCATGGCAAACGCTCTGAAGAATTGAAAAGCTTCGTACCGGAAAGAATCAGGTTCCAGGGAAGAAACAGGTTCGTGCAAAACTCTCATCAGCGGACGGTCCAACTAACACTGCCATGTACCACTCTAGAATTCTTTTATTTACAGGGTTAATGTACTGTGAAACTAGTCTCGATCAAACATCTTTCCGATAATTTACAATTTGACCCTATTGTCAAGAAGCCAATGACACTCTCATTAAATCATCTTGACGTCCACAGCTTTGGCATGACAGGCATCAGCCCCCAGTTAATTTTCACGACAACAAGTCGCAATTAACAACGTTCTCTAGAAAAAGCAATGCTGGAGACCCACCTTTAATCATGCAAGAATATCGAGTTTCCTTAGAAAAGAACATGCATCTATTCGGCATCACAGTCAACACCAGAATTTGCTGGCATGAGCATATGTCAGTTATTGTCCAACCTGCTTCTGCCTAACTCAGGTTTATTTTCAAGCCTAAGCAATAAGCGCCTTGAAAGCTGATTATTTTATACCACCTACAGGTGTGACCTGGTCTGGAATACTGTTCCCATGTGTGGGACTCCACACCTGAACATTCATTACAGTGTCCAGAAGGGAGCAGTGCATCTTATCGATCACCTGGAGGTCATGAATGATCTCCAGCCTCTCGCTCGAAGGCGGTAGGTTCCTGATCGTTCCCTTTTTCACAGTAACTTCCATGGTGAATGTTCTGAAGAACTGAAAGGCTCAGTTCCGGAAAGAAACCGGTTCTGGAAAAAACTAGTTACGAAGAAAAACCAGGCTCGCGAAAAACTCTGATCACCAGACGGTCGAACTTGCTAAGCCAGGTACTATAAATGAAAATTCCTTTTCTATAGTGCCGGTGTGCTGTAGAACTTGATTCCATCGAATATCTTTCCGAAAACTCACAAGTTGGACCTTTTCAAAAATCGAGTGAACACATTGAATCATCTTGGGCGGCCACGTCTGTGGCTTGACAGGCATCGCCTCCTCCCTAAAGTTGAGAATAAAAGAGGATCATTTCGTTGCCCATCTGTTTGTCTATCTCAAATCAAGGCTTTTTCCTAGGAAACACTTATAGTTGTTATAAATACCAAATATTCAGTTCATCAATCTTTCGGAAATGATGAAAAATCAATCGATCAATCTTCTAGATAAACGCAATCGAAAAGTAAGTTCACATTCTAGGGGACATCTTGAGGCTAGCAAGGGAATCTCTATAAGTTCCCTTACGGGATGTATCCGATGATACATCCCGTTGAACTCGACACTTGAATTCTATCGAAAAACAATGTTGTATAGCTCAATCACTGGATGAACTCCGAAATGAAGTTGAGATTGATTGGATATCTTTGAGTCTAAGATCTCCGTCGGTTATAAGAAAATCACAATACCCAGTTACCGCAACAACAAAATAAGGCCAATTATGTCATATTTAGTTGTACATTTTGACACTTATAACCGAATTGGTACTAATTATGAGGAGGAAGTCAAGGCGGAAAGTTATCATTGGGGATAATTTGCTTTCACATATAAATGTGAAGGTTTTAGTGTGAGAAATATTATATTAGTTTCATCTGTTTGCCAATAAATGCAACTTATATTCTCTAGCCGTTGGTCGTGGTTTATTTTCGTCCATTGAAAGTAGAGCGGCGCCAGGTGTTGATGACCTCGAAAGAAACTCAAGTTGGTAGAAAACTTATGACTATTTACTGGTTTGTCGAAATAGGCCTTGGATAACCATAATAACAAAAAAATAAAATTGCCGGGTTCAGAAAAACAGACATTATGCTATTAAATGAAAATGAGTCCCTAAAGAGATTGCCGAAACAAAAAAAAGACAGATTTCTTCGTCTTGAAATTATTACTAATTCCTTTTTGAAAAACCCAGAGAATTCTCGAGCTCAGGTTCAACTAAAATTGTCAAAAAGGAGAAGCTCAAGGAGCCACCTGTGAAATTCATTTTAGTTTCTGATATTTCAGAAGCAGACCTATTAAGCGAACCACAAAATAGACAGAATAAATCAGAAAACTCAAAGGGAAAGAGATTGGTTCGTTAATATCTGATAACACTTCGAAAATAAGCCTGGCTTCATAACTGAAGATTTGATAATGTCATATTTATCTAAACAAAAGCATAAGAAGGATGATTTTTCATTTCCTAATCTTCAGGAACAGTCTCAAGGGGTGAAAAAAATTTACAATAACGGCGATCATGTCATTGTTAGATAGAATTCGTATACGTACTCTGGCACAATTATTCCAAAATCTCAAAATGGTGCAATGGTTAGTTGAATGAAGCAGAAAACAAATTACTGGTGGACAGAGATAAAGAATTTTCTACAATTGTCAACTGGTAACCTCCTTGTCTACGTTTCGCATTTGTGGACATCACCAATCGAAAAGTATGGAGAATACAGAGCTATTGCTTTTGATATATCAACGGTTTCGACTGGGTTTGGAATGAAGCTTTGATGAATAAATTAATCGCATATGGACTATCTGAAAATTTGATGATCTGCTCCTTTCCACTGAAAACAGAATATTTGGGTTTGCGGACGACCGTACTTTGGTGCTCCCATTTTCTAGTCTGCGTCCTATAGCTGCTGAGGAGTCACACCGACAAAGATACCAACAGAACATGTCCCTGAATTCAGATTTGGAGAAGATATCAGAGTGGACTGGTTGGTCTAAGTCAATTCTAATGCGAACAAGATGCAACCAATAACGTTCTCCAGCTTGCTGGAGAATCTCCTTTAATCATGCAAGACCATCGAATAGCCTCAGAAACGAATATGCATCTACTCGGTATCACAGTCAACACCGCAGTTTGCTGACATGATCATGTGTCAGTAATTGAAAAATTTGCTTCTTCTAAACTCAGTTTTCTTTTCAGGACTAAGCAGTACTTCATGCCTTCACGGCTAATGTTTTTAAACAAAGTACAGGTACGACCTGTTCTGGGATACTATTCTCATGTGTGAGACTCCTCACCAAGATATTCATTATATCTATTGAATAGTGCCCAGAAGAAAGCAGTACGCCCCACCGACTACACCAAGATCACGTATGATCTCCAGACTCTTTCTTTCATGGCAAATGGATACAACAGTATCCTGTCACTTAGCGTACCACCGGTATTGTGAACATTCTGTTCTTCAAATTCCTAACAATGCCCCGAGATCGAAAAAAAGAAGGAAAAATCATAAATACTAGCTTGGGTAGTTGTTTACGAAAATCTCAGCCAAAATAAAGCGGTTCTTTGGAACTTTTCACTACATTCGTGACATTAACTTACAGAATCTTGGTCTGAGATACACATACAACTGTCTGCATCTTATTTTCGATGGAATGGCATCATTGAAAAGATTATCATCAAACAAAAGTTTAGATTTTGTATATTTTTAGATTGAATTTATATGTTTATATAAATAAAAATTATACACAATAATACAGTTGTGGGAAATAAATCCTTAGAGACATAGAATATTCAACATTTTGGGCACGTGATTATATGATATATATATATATATATATATATATATATATATATATATATATATATATATATATATATATATATATATATATATACAGGGTGCTTAAACGAAAACCAAACAGAGGATTGCAACCCCTAAGCGGGGTTGCAATCCTAATTTTATTGAATAGGAAAATAGGTCAGTGATGACTCAAAAGAAAGGTGGTATCTTTGTCTACAGTGCCTTAAACGAATTTTCATTTTCAATTGAAAACTGTAAGAGATACAGGGTGAGTAACTGAAAGGTAGGGAAGACTATTTCCCTGAGACTATTCAAGTTTCAGTGAGGTAAAATTGAACATATTCATGCTGATCAATGGCAGTCATCATCAAGTACCATCCTCATCTCGAATGTCAACCCCTGGAACAGGGGTGGCAACCCTTGAAAATTTGGAAGAGGGTAGATGGGTCGAGTGATAACTCGAAAGAAAGGTATTATCTTTGTCTGCATCCCCGTGAACGAATTTTCATTTTTGATTGAAAACTGTAGAAGATACAGAGTGAGCTACTGAAAAATAGAGGAGACTATCTATTGCCCTGAGCTATTCAAGTATTAGTGCAAAAAAATGGAACAGATTCATTCCAGATCAAAGGCTGTCATCTTTGATCTAAATGAATCTATTCCAGATTTTCGCACTAGTACTCCAATAGTCTTGGGGCGATAGTCTTCTCTATTTTTCAGTGGCTCACTCTGTATCTTCTACAGTTTGAAATAAAAAATGAAAATTCAATCACGGGGATGCAGACAAAGATAATACCTTTCTTTCGAGTTATCACTCGACCCATCTACCCTATTCCAAATTTTCAAGGGTTGTCACGCCTGCTCCAGGGGTTGAAATTCCAGATGAAGATGGTCTTAATGATGCATTGATGAGCATGGATCTGTTTCATTTTACCTCAGTGAAACTTGAATAGTCTCAAGGAAATAGTCTTCCCTATCTTTCAGTTGCTCACATTGTATCTTTTACAGTTTTCAATTAAAAATGGAAATTCGTTCAAGGCAATGTAGACAAAGATACCACCTTTCAAAATCATTAACCATTTCTTTTTGGAGAACTTCATGGCAGTAAATTGAAAAACAATTTTATTCAAACCTCACTTTAACAATGTTCAATAACGACACACTGATAAGTTCACCATTGAAAATGCAGAATATAATATGTCCGGACACCTGACGGAAGCCACAAATAAAAAAAATTTCAACACATACCTCGATTTACATCTTGGTTTTATCATTCGTTGAAAGAATTATCTTGGTAACGTTTAATTTTTACTACTTGAATCATTAGAGAAAAAACTTCTGTGCGAATATTGATGAGTTTGATACGGTTTATAGAATTTTCATCAAAAATTTTTACAAATAATCGAATATTTCGAAAATGATCGAAGATAAAGATATGTTTACTTCTGCAAAATATAGCACAATATTTCATGCGTTGACATGAATAATAAGATACAGTTTGTTCCATTTGAAAAATCAAAATGTGATATTTTCAAAATTATAATATTCAAAATTTATTGAGTCACTCCTGTATAAAATGAGGATAATCTATTTGAATTCATCAATAAAGCTATCCTTGGGCAATGAGAAAACGAAAGCAAAAAAGTATTCATTCTCTCTGGCCGAAGGAGCATGCGATGATGTGAGAGCCTATTTTCATGAAATTTTACGGAAAAATAATATTGTGACGAAACTACTCACCAAAAAAACTCATTACATAAAGACATTATGGCAGAGTTTAGGCCACTCCTGAGTCTTCAACAAAAAAGTGGTAATCCAATCTGAAAAATCACCCAAGATTTTTTTATAGAAAATTAGGACACCCTGTTCACTGCAAAGTAAATTGCTGAAGTAGATTCGTACTTCTAAATACAATACCGTTCCAACAAAAATGAAATCTTCAAGAGCGTACGAGCTACAGAGCACCGCGCCACTGAATCATCCAGTATATATGCATTTCAAAAATCAACTTAGTCAAACTGAATAACCATAAATAACGCAGTATGTTTGGCCCTTGAGTTGTCGATTTTCAACATCTCTCCATATTATAATAGCTACGGAAACTAATTCTGGATACCATCTTCATTACATATGATATCAGAATTAGAAACAGCACTTCAATTCATTTTTTTTGTGTAAGTACAGTCCTATTTTGCACAATTATTTTCATTCGAGAACATCGAAGGAGATAATTGAATGACGTCAAACGTAACTTCATTGGATGCAGTAGTGAAATTTGTGCTGTCCGTATAGATGACGTCAATTGTGTTATGACACATATTCAATTACATTGACTTCCTGTGGTTCTAAAATCGACAAGCCAGCTGAGTGGAAACATTTTTATAAGACCAGGTGTGAACAATAAACTTCTAGGAATACGGCTAAAAAATGTTTCCAAATAAATCTACTTGTCTCTCCATCCAAATTTGTAACTATTTTGTAGTTTTCATCGTGAGTAGTGATTATTACTACCTACATGAGACACTCTATGGATTTAGCGGTTGCCATTTGCATGATTAAAAATCAAATGGAATTTTCTGTTTTTACATCATCAAATAAATTGAACAAATGTATCACTGTTGCCGTGGTTTCAAACTCTCGTTCATCGTCGTACAGTAGAAAAAGTAAGTACAAAGTGATGTGAAATATATATGAATGGACCGTTATTTGGATTTGGAAAAACCAGATATTTGACTATATTTCACAACTATCGAACGGGTTAGATTTCACATTTATTTGAATACATCGAAATTTCGGGATTTACAGAGATCAGTCTGGCCGTCCATTATCTGAAAGTTGTCATAAAAAATTCGTTTGAAAATTTCAACAGATTTTAGGTAATTGAGTTTTAATACCCTTTGCGGCAATGTGTAGAACTTTTAATTCATCAGTATTGGAAAGAGAGTGTCCATTTTGGATGCAGTAGTAAGCTAATGTTGAATCTTGTTTCATTTTAAGGAATGAAGTTTAATGCTCTTTATTTGAAGCAAGGATCAGTCTTACCTATGTACAAATTATTGCAGTTTGGACATGATAACATATAATCTCCAGATTCATTCAAATTCTCCATAGGATTTTTAGCATAAATTAGGAGTGATGTCAATTTATATAGAGGTCTGAATACGATTTTAGTTTTCAATTCGGAAATGTTATTTGCGACATCCTGATGCCTGAGTATTTTAGGCGCCAGATTGACACAGCACTTTCAGTTGCTAGGTAATTGAAGACGGATGATGGAACGTTCAGGGAGATCAGGCGTTTGAGGATTCTAGGAACTCGGGCGCCGGTTAAGTCGGAGTGCCCAGGTGTTCGAAGCGCAAGGTCGGTTCTGGGCACTAGGTGTTCGAGGCGTCTGGACGTTCAGGGAGTCTGACCGGTCGAGGCGCAGGGTGGTTCGAATGGCCCGAGTTTCAGGCGCAAGGCAGTGTAGGGCGCTTGAGCGTTCATAACAAGGTAGTTCTGGATACAAGGTGGTTTGCGTCGTCTGGATGTTCGGGCGCAAGGTAGTTCTGGACGTTTGAAGGCAGAAGATAGTTCGGGGAGAATATGCACGAAGTAGTTCGGGGCACGTAGGCGTTTGTGGATGAGAGGCAGATCTGCCTGCCTATGCGTTTAGATTGCAAGGTAGATCTGCCCGCCTAGGCGTTTTGGATGCAAGGCAGATCTGCCTGCCTAGGCGTTTGATATACAAGGTAGATCTGCCCGTCTAGGCGTTTGATATACAAGGCAGATCTGCACGCTATTAAAGTCATAAGTTCTCTTTTCGGAATAATCCGAGGGGATACCGGTAGTTTGAATCGGGCGGAGAAGAAACAATGCGGCGAAAAATCGGGGGCCGAAGGCACTCGCGTGTATTTTTTTCCAAAGGAGAAGGCTCTGAAGAAGGTTTTGAGAAATTTGGAGTCTCTAGCGCTAACGACGGAGCCCTGAGGATTTTTCGAAAATTTTCGCCGAAACGTCGCCGACGGCGAACGGAAAGTCGAAACGCCGAGATTTCTTCGGAATCGGAAGCTACGGTCTTTCAGAAGGCGACCGGAACGATAGAGCGAGCGAAAATTTCCAAAGATAGCTTCGAAAAAGCGAATATAATAAAGGTCTCCGATTTATCTCGGGTGGAGGGGATAATTTCGTCGGACTTTTATGTCTATACAAATTTTTCCATCACTTTCGATCGTTTCAAAATCTGGACAAAGAGAAAGCCTCGAGTTTCGCATGTGTATCCGCAATTGTTTCATTCCCGTTAAACAACGGGAAAACTGTAAAATTTGCTATTCAACAAAGAGCTATTGGCGGACTTCTTCAAAATTTCGCTCCGTTTTCCTCATTCCGAATATCTCTGCCGGCCAGAAATTAAATAAACTAATGAAAGTCGGGCTCTCATCTATCCTACTTATGGGGGGTTACCTGCAGAAAGGGTTCGGGTGTCTAACGATTCCTACATATCTCGAGATCGGGTCCGCGAAGAGGAATCGTTACTGTAGCACCTAATTTTCGAATTTGGGACGATTTTTGAGACCTATATTTTCGAGAAAAAAACCGAAAACACAGGGGCGGAGCCAGTAACTGCTTCTTCTGCCCCTTATTCGCTCTTCAATGTCGGAAGTGACCGTTACCAACGTGTAAAATTTAATGCTCTCTGTTTTCTGAACGAAAATAGTGAGATGGAAATAGTTACTAACTTTGATTTTCACCAACATAATGTGGGTACTAACAACATCTAGAATATAGTGCTCTCTCTCTTCTGAGTGACAATCGAATCTAACCTTATTTCAATTGGTCTTAAATTCGATCTGCCGAAATCAGTGATTTCGAATTTTATTTGTATGAAAAGTTTGACGAAACTTGGAATAAACTTTTAGAGGTGAGTGATCGTAGTTTGATGTTTATTTTATCCATGTTGATGTATATTTTGTTTAAGGAAAGAAACGACAAACTTTCAAAATTCATAAACTTAACATTTTGTGGTTATTCTAACCTAAGCAATATGATTCAAACGGAATGTTATAATAATAAGGAGTTGAGGAGACTTACGTTAATGTTTGAAAGGTAAGTGAATGTAATTTGAGGTTCATTCATGTATTTTAATGTATATTTTTTCAGGAATGCTCAAGAAATGTACTTAGAATTCACAAATTCATTTTTCTTCCTTGGTTATTTTAACCTCTCTGCGTTGAAAAATGTCCTGGAGTTACTAGAATTTTTCAACGAATCAATTGGAGGATCTTACAAAATGATGAGATAACCGTTGAGTTGCTTTTAATAGGTATTGAGCTCTTTTGTATAATTATTATTTTTCTGCAAGGAATTCGATAAAGTTTTCGTTAGGTTATTTAGAGTATGTATCATATAAATATTGAAAGCTATCCACAAAAGGCTACATCTGTATTAAAATATTTTAAGCTGGATGTCAACATGACCAACCACACAATCCAAGATTTATGTTGTTGCTTATGTCAATCATTTTGGAAAAAATTCATCTAAAACTTGGAGAATGCTATGCAATTTGATAATTTTGTAATAGGTATTTTATATAATTGTGTGAAATGAGTATGTTCATCACGTAATATGGAAATATGAAGTTGTTTCAATGCAATGTCTTCCTTTCATTTTAATTTCATACTATATTATAAAGTTTCACAAGAAAATGAATTAAAGAGAAGTAAAATTGAAGAATAGAAACTTCAATTATCAGAGAGCAAGTTTATAAGAAGCTGACTGCTCGAAACCAACTGCCAACTCGACAGTTTAGGATCTTGGAAATTAACAGTTACAAGAAATAGTTTCACTGTAACTGATATATAGTTAACATCATTGTATTGTATATGAGGGTCCATAATGTAATTTATATGTGGATCTCATTTCTTCTTTCCACAAGAACACTTCAATTCAGAAGATGTTTGTTCTTTCTGATAAGAAAATTGTGTGAATTTTGGTCAATTTGAATTTATACAAAATACCTACGTATAGGGCAATCACATAAGGTGAAATTTCTATGTATTCAGTGGTATTCTTTTAATTGATAACTGATTTTTCGCTTCTGTCTTTTGGATATCCCAAGAAATTTCAATTTGAGAAGAACTTTTATTTGCTATTTCATTAATATACTTGAAGTAATTCTTCCATCTTGCTGGTTTAAGCTCTTATTTGTTGTTTATTATAATTCATGAATCTTACTGGATTCTTATCTGATCTAATACGAATCAGAACTGTTAAGTGAAAATTAAAAATTTGAAACTATAGATTTGCATATATTGATCTTCCTGAAGTATTTATTCAATACTTTTGGAACTAAAAATTTGGAATATTGTGAACTAATATTAAAATTGTTGATGATTGAATTTCTCCGTCTGAACGGCGATTGAACAATTTGTTTCTTTGAATCAATGTTGAAATGTTTTTAATTTCATCTTATGATAGCTCAATTGGAGATTTTCAAATTGAATGTATCCTTTGAATTTGGATAGTAGTGAATAGTGTTGAAATTTGTGTGGTTGATGAGTCAGTATCCATAAAACAATACTGGAAGCTGCGTTACTCTAAGGATGACTGAGGTAATAAATGACAGATTTCCATGTGATATAAAGAACTTTTAAGTAAAAATATGAATAATGAAGTGAATATAAGTATAGATAGTGTTGGATATGAGAAGACGTTCAGTATATTAGGCGATTAGTATATTGGCTATTTAGATATAAAATATATATATATATATATATATATATATATATATATATATATATATATATATATATATATATATATATATATATATATATATATATATATATGCACAGAACTTTCACAGAGCCACCAACATACCAAGTCATTAATTGATGAACGCTAAGTACTATTCCAGTCAAATTTAAATTCGAAAAGGACAGAAGGTCCCATTTACGTTAATTCAAGATTACATAAAGAAAAAAAAAAAAAACTACATATGTCAAAATCACTTAAAACGTTATAAAACACTAACAAAATCCTACTACTACTAATATTTCAGGAATGGAGCTTTAATTGTAAAACAAGAAGGAAAGAAATGGGCTCTAGTTCGCCTAAAACTTAAAACAATTAAATTTTGACTGTAATAATATTTTTGGTGGCTCTGTGAAAGTTCTGCGCACGGTAACTACTAAGTAGATCATTTGTAACTAATCCATCACTTTTGATGACAGATGTCATGGGTGACAGACATGGCACTTGTCAGAGAAAAATTACTACACGTGCATAGCCTGAATAGAGATTTTTTGCTAAATGAGAGCGATTAAATGTGAAGATACTCATCACAAAAATGCTAGTTAATAACCTTACCTAATAATCTAACCTAACCTAACCTTAAAATGCAAACCTCAATTTCTTTGAGTACTTTACTATTTTTTCAATGTCATCTTAATCATGATTGCCATATTTTGTATCACTCCTGAAGAAGACATAAATTAACGTCCAAAGCTTGAGTAGAATAAAAAGAGTCTTTCATCTTTCATCTTCTAATTGCTGCTATCCCAATAAATAAGTAAGGAAAATGTTTGATGAACAAGGAATAAGCAACGAACTTTATTCACTCATTTTGATTTCTGCTGAATGATGTAAGGATTTATCCTAAAGCAACAAATTCTGTCCTTATATCTAACTTATACTTTGTGGAAAAAGTTATTATTATTATTTTGTATTATTACTTAATTGTTTTCTCTTCACTTTTTAAAATTAAGCCATCAATTAAACCGTTGGTGTAAGCTATAGTTTAAATGAACTCAATTTCAATCTCAAGAATTTTTAATGATAAAAATGAAGAAATTCTCAGTGGATCATTGAATTATATGCCGAAATATTATGTAATATAGGTGGTTGAAATTCTTAGGAATACATATATCTGTGTACCTAGGTTTTTCAAAGATGCAGGAGTTAATTTTGCTCTATAGAAAATTGACAGATCTATAAATGGTATATATATATATATATATATATATATATATATATATATATATATATATATATATATATATATATATATATATATATATATATATTATAGTTACTCATAAGAGGAGGCACAGACATTCATTTGACATTCATATATATATATATATATATATATATATATATATATATATATATATATATATATATATATATATATATTATATATAATGTTATAGTAACTCATAAGAGGAGGCACAGACATTCATTCGACTTTCATATATATAGGTTTTCTTCGAAATAGAATTTGATATAAAAGTTAAACCAATGAAGAAAATTTTGCCATCGCGCTTATTTTACAATTAAGGTTCTTCCAATAATAATTGGAGTGTCATCCATCTGTCATACTCAAAGAAGTGAGGTTTTGATTAACCACAACTAGAAGTTAATAAGCAATGTCAGATCTTGCATAGAAAGACACCCTTCAAACAAAATCGTTCTTTTTATGTAATAGGCAGTATAGCAGTTGTTACCTTTCTAGTGAGAAACAAGATATCTCTTTTTATGCACGATTTCATCCGGAAAAGAGATTACTGTATCTTAACCTTAAATCAAAATTCGATAATTGATTGATTCATAAAATAAATATAATAATGCTAATCAAAATGTTATATACAATATACAATGAGTCGAATGCCGGCCCAATAATATAAATATAACAAAATATTTTTCTTTCCGTTCATGAATCCAGTTTTTCCGGTCGTAAAGAGGAGAGCGAGCAATATGTTGGAGAAATGAAACAAAATGATGTAATAAAGGCAGCTGTTATGAAAGCTCAGCATCCCATAAATAAAGAAAAGGATAGAGCTTAAAAAGTAAAAATCAATGATAGGTGACCATACGTTGCTATGATAAGATGCTCGGGTGACCCAGCATCTAACAGTAGGCTGTGGAGCAGAATTTCCGGTCCGCACTCCTGGGAAATATGCCCGAAGATATCTTATACTCATACAACAGTTTTCCTTTGTGACCCAATGTGATTTCATATGATTTTATGATTTTCAACTCAATATCAGGCCTTAGATAACGAAAATGTGGACACAATCTGGAATTGAATTTTCCCCGCTGTTTTGAATATCTTTGCTTGATGGAATAATTCTGAATTGAATAAGTCATCGAGGTCGCCATCCGAAATAGTTGTTTGTGCAACTAGTTGGGACAAGCAGCATTTTTCAAAATGCGTTCCAACTCCAATTGTACGCTAAAGATTTCTATATTCGCGGATCGAATCGGTACATATTTATGTATTAATAAATAGGATTCAGTATCCTTCGTGAAAGCGTAATCAAAGGACGAATAAAAAGTAAAAGAGACCTTTTAATGACTACGTCTAAAGTATGATTTCGAATTATACCGCCGCTGCATTCGTTCGGCTTTTTCTTTAACCTAAGCCGCCTTTGCCGCTGTCGGTGTTTTCGAGAATGTAAACAGACAAAATGTTTAAATAAAGCTAGCTTATTATTAAATGCATAACTTATATTGTTGAATGGCACTTATTAGACATTTTGTTTCTGGTGAATGCCGCTTTGTTTTTTATGGTTTCATTTTTCCATTGGCAAAAATTGTGATCGAGTAATACGTCTGTTACCGTCTTTCAAATTCAAAATGTCGCCTGAATTAATAGAAAACGAGTTCGATACACCGTGAAAAATAAAATTCTCTTTTCAAACTCCTCAGGAGTTTGTAATTTTTGAGTAAAATCAATTTTATTTGAACCAATCGAAGACAGTTTTCTTCAAGAAACCTATTGTTCCTGAATGAAAATTTCCATTCGGTCGTGGAAAAATTACTTCAACATTCATCTGAAAGTTTTTCATTTGAGTGTAATTAAAACTGTTTTATCGAATGTAAAAATAAATTTGAAATAAAGTCGGTATGCACATGACTCAATATTACAAACTGTTTGAATCAAACCCTTCATTGTGTTAAAGAAGTTTATCCGAAACTTCTGGAACGATTGATTTTGAATATTCAAATGAAATGAAAGAACATTGTTATAAACCTAAACGTGTTACATTAACCGACTTCAGTTTCTTGCGACACGAATCTGGTGCGTTGAATACAAATCTTCTCTAAGATAGTAAAGATTGAAATCTCCAGCCAATATGAAATGCATTTTAGCCCTTGAAAGATCTTCACAAATATTTTCAAATTGATCCAACACAACGAATGGCTAGAATGCGGTGAGTGATACAAGGTGTCGAATGGGCTAATAAAAAGTGAAATAGACATTATAATCACTACGTCTAAAGTATGATTTTGAATGATATCGCTGCTGCATTCGTTCGGCTTTTTCTTTAACCTAAGCCGCCTTTACCGCTGTCGGTGTTTTCGAGAATATAAACAGACAAAATGTTTAAATGAAGCGAGCTTATCATTAAATGTATAACTTATATTGTTGAATATCACTTATTAGACATTCTGTTTCTGGTGAATGCCGCTTTGTTTTTTATGGTTTCATTTTTGCATTCGCAAAATTGTGATCGAGTAATACGTCTGTTACCGTCTTTCAAATTCAAAATGTCGCCTGAATTAATAGAAAAACGAGTTCGATACACCGTGAAAAATAAAATTCTCTTTTCAAACTCCTCAGGAGTTTGTAATTTTTTTGAGTAAAATCAATTTTATTTGAACCAATCGAAGACAGTTTTCTTCAAGAAACCTATTGTTCCTGAATGAAAATTTCCATTCGGTCGTGGAAAAATTACTTCAACATTCATCTGAAAGTTTTTCATTTGAGTGTAATTAAAACTGTTTTATCGAATGTAAAAATAAATTTGAAATAAAGTCGGTATGCACATGACTCAATATTACAAACTGTTTGAATCAAACCCTTCATTGTGTTAAAGAAGTTTATCCGAAACTTCTGGAACGATTGATTTTGAATATTCAAATGAAATGAAAGAACATTGTTATAAACCTAAACGTGTTACATTAACCGACTTCAGTTTCTTGCGACACGAATCTGGTGCGTTGAATACAAATCTTCTCTAAGATAGTAAAGATTGAAATCTCCAGCCAATATGAAATGCATTTTAGCCCTTGAAAGATCTTCACAAATATTTTCAAATTGATCCAACACAACGAATGGCTAGAATTCGGTGAGTGATACAAGGTGTCGAATGGGCTAATAAAAAGTGAAATAGACATTATAATCACTACGTCTAAAGTATGATTTTGAATGATATCGCTGCTGCATTCGTTCGGCTTTTTCTTTAACCTAAGCCGCCTTTACCGCTGTCGGTGTTTTCGAGAATATAAACAGACAAAATGTTTAAATGAAGCGAGCTTATCATTAAATGTATAACTTATATTGTTGAATATCACTTATTAGACATTCTGTTTCTGGTGAATGCCGCTTTGTTTTTTTTATGGTTTCATTTTTGCATTCGCAAAAATTGTGATCGAGTAATACGTCTGTTACCGTCTTTCAAATTCAAAATGTCGCCTGAATTAATAGAAAAACGAGTTCGATACACCGTGAAAAATAAAATTCTCTTTTCAAACTCCTCAGGAGTTTGTAATTTTTTTTTTGAGTAAAATCAATTTTATTTGAACCAATCGAAGACAGTTTTCTTCAAGAAACCTATTGTTCCTGAATGAAAATTTCCATTCGGTCGTGGAAAAATTACTTCAACATTCATCTGAAAGTTTTTTCATTTGAGCGTAATTAAAACTGTTTGCTCGAATGTAAAAATAAATTTGAAATAAAGTCGGTATGCACATGACTCAATATTACAAACTGTTTGAATCGAACCCTTCATTGTGTTAAAGAAGTTTATCCGAAACTTCTGGAACGATTGATTCTGAATATTCAAATGGAATGAAAGAACATTGTTATAAACCTAAACGTGTTACATTAACCGACTTCAGTTTCTTGCGACAAGAATCTGGTGCGTTGAATACAAATCTTCTCTAAGATAGTAAAGATTGAAATCTCCAGCCAATATGAAATGCATTTTAGCCCTTGAAAGATCTTCACAAATATTTTCAAATTGATCCAACACAACGAATGGCTAGAATTCGGTGAGTGATACAAGGTGTCGAATGGGCTTATAAAAAGTGAAATAGACATTATAATCACTACGTCTAAAGTATAATTTTGAATGATATCGCTTCTGCATTCGTTCGGCTTTTTCTTTAACCTAAGCCGCCTTTACCGCTGTCGGTGTTTTCGAGAATATAAACAGACAAAATGTTTAAATGAAGCGAGCTTATCATTAAATGTATAACTTATATTGTTGAATATCACTTATTAGACATTCTGTTTCTGGAGAATGCCGCTTTGTTTTTTTTATGGTTTCATTTTTGCATTCGCAAAAATTGTGATCGAGTAATACGTCTCGTACCGTCTTTCTAATTCATAATGTCGCCTAATTTAATAGAAAAACGAGTTCGATACACTGTGAAAAAAAAATTCTCTTCTCAAACTCTACAAGAGTTTGACCTTTTTCTGAGTAAGTTCAATTTTATTTGAACCAAACGAAAACAGTTTTCGTCAAGAAAGCTATTGTTCTTGAATGAAAATTTCCATTCGGTCGTGAAAAATCACTTCAACATTTATCTGAAAATTTTTTCATTTAAGTGTAATTAAAACAGTTTGCTCGAATGTAAAAATAAATTTGAAATAAAGTCTGTATGCACATGATTCAATATAACAAACTGTTTAAATCAAACCCTTAATTGTGTTAAAGAAGTTTCTCCGAAACTTCTGGTACGATTGATTTTGAATATTCAAATGGAATGAAAGAACATTGTTATAAACCTAAACGTGTTACATTAAACGACTTCAGTTTCTTGCGACACGAATCTGGTGCGTTGAATACAATACTTCTCTAAGATAGTAAAGATTGAAATCTCCAGCCAATATGAAATTCATTTTAGACCTTGAAAGATCTTCACAAAAATTTCAAATTGATCCAACACAACGAATGGCTAGAATTCGGTGTGTCACCTCACAATACTAAAAAGATTATCCTTATAAAAATAATATGATGAACGGCGCCCAAATATTTCTTTTATATCGTAGCATTACATAGCGCCATCTATTGAAATTCATGAGAACAAAGTTAATTCGTATCGTGCTCTATGCGAAATAGGAAATCCCACAGATATCAGGGAAATCCTCTTAAAACGATATATTAATTTCTTTGTTTTATTTATTTAACACAAATGCGAAAGTGATGTGAGTGAACAACAAACTTCAATTATTTGGTTATAGCCCTAATGTGAGATCCGGAAACGGTCCAAGGTACTTAAAATAGTAATATTCTGTATATTTTTGTGCGAAGTGTGACTATAAAAATAATTTAGAAAATTATTTATATTATCCGTCGGCACAAAAATCATAATTATAGTAAGTGTCTTTGTTTAATTAATCAGCATATGGGCGCATTCATATAAACAGCAGGTATTCATGTAAAATTTAAAGGTTATTTTACTGAAAAAACTTAAAGTAAAGATTTATTGAAAAAAATGTATTAAAATTTATACAGAGTGTAACAAAAGTAACTTAAGTAACGAAAGGGGACATTCCATCTAATCAATACGAACAACTTTTACTATGGGGTCAACTCTGAAGTCGCGAAAAAAATTAGTTATTCCATTACGTTTGTGTGCAGTAGGTATAAACATTTTTTTCGCTGTAGTATTGTGATTATTATTGTGATTTAAGGGTATTTTTTCTGTTATACAACTTAAGAGTGAAGATTTATAAAAAAATATTAAAATTATACCTTTACAGGGTGTAACAAAAGTAACTTTAATCCCGAAAAGGAGTCATTCTACATAAATACGAACAACTTTTAACATAGGGTCAACGGTGAAATCGCGAAAAAATAACTATTCCATACAAAATGTATAGAAAAGCTGATTTTTTTCGCGATTTCAGAGTTGACCCCTAATAAAGGTTGTTCGCAATAATGGGTGGAATGATCGACCCCTTTGGGATTTAAGTTACTTTTTACAACCATACTTAACTTTTCAAAAAATTCCAGGAACCGCAAAAAGGAAAAAAATTTCTGGAGCTCAATTTCGACGGCAAAAACGAGAAAAAGATACAGAGAAAAAATACTAGCAGGATCTCTTGAGAAATTTTTAGCAAACCAGAAAATAGGGACTCTGAATGTCAAGAGAATGTTGACGTAGATGTAGCTTCAACAAGCGCAGCTTTAAATCTAGAGGTTATGGAGGTATCTGAAGAGAAAAATGTTAGTCCTTCAGAAGGAGACTCCAGTGAAACTAAAAAAGAGGAAGTAGTGCTAAAGAACCTGTAAGCAATTTATCGTCATCAAGTAGCTGTTTACATTGTGGTGATGATCCCGGTTCGTTGCCCGCCAGTATGACTAATGATATTGTTAACATTTTGGTTAGCCGTGGTCCCGTGCAGCTGTTTAACCACAATTTTCCTGCTAATATCGATGGAAGAAAATTTGCAAACAGTTATTACTCTAGAAATCTTCCTAATGGAGAAAAAATTAACAGAGAATGGTTTGTTTACTCTACGTCAAAAGATTCAGTCTATTGTTTTAGTTGTAAAATATTCAGTAAAACTGTAAGTAGTCTGTCAGCTCCAAGCGGTTTTCCGATTGGCAACATCTGTCATCTACCTTAAAACGACACGAAACAAGCATTTCCCATAGCGAAAATTTAAAATGTTGGGTCCAACTAAATCATATGTTAAAAAATAAAACTACTGTAAATCAAATGCAACTGAGACTATTAGAATCTGAAAAAAAAACAATGGTGTGATGTATTGGAAAGGATCATAGCTGTTATAAAATTTTTATCTCATCAATGTCTGGCGTTTAGGGGCTCGTCCAAAATATTATATGAGCATGATAATGGTAATTTTCTCAAAGCAATAGAAATGATAGCATCCTTTGATTCAGTTATGCGGGAACATATTCACAGAATTCAAGCCTCGAAATTCGATTCAACTCGCATGACTCACTATTTAGGAGATCAGATTCAGAATGAAATCATAGATTTACTCGGCACGACCATAAAAATTATATCCTGAACAAAGTCAGAGAATCAAAATATTTCTCTATCATATTAGACTGCACACCAGATGTAAGTCACACAGAACAAATTACAGTTATACTAAGGTATGTTGTTTTACACAGTGAAACTAAAAATGTTACAATATGCGAAAGTTTTATTGGCATCTGTCCGATAACCAGCTCCACAGGTGAAGGACTATTAAATTTTGTTTTAGATTTATTTTCGCAATTAAACCTTGATATTAAAACTTACGTGGCCAAGGTTATGACAATGGTTCTAATATGCGTGGAAAACACAATGGATTACAAAAAAATATTGAAATGAATAATCGTGCATTTTACGTTCCATGCTCGGCGCATAGTCTCAATTTGGTCGTTAACGATGCGGCAAATATAACGCACGACACGGTCAACTTTTCAACTTAATTCAAGAAATTTACGTTTTCTTTTCGTCTTCTACCAAAAGGTGGTCCATAATTTGCAAGCATTTACCTGATTTAAAACTAAAGGCATTAAGTGCCAAGCGATGGTCTAGCAGAATCGATGCAGTCAAACCTTTACGGTATCACCTCGAAAAAATATTTGACGCTTTACTTGAAATATCAGATAACAATTCGTCGGAATGGGATTGTACAACAACTCACAAAGCACATTCGCTTGCTTTGAATATTCAAAATTATAGATTTATTTGCTTAGTTGTAGGTTGATTTGATATTTTAAACGAAATTAATGCTATTAGCAAAATGATGCAAAACCCACAATAAATACTCAAATCTGCATAAATTTGTTGAATAAATTGGTTCATAAATTCACCGAATATCGCACAGATGAGCATTTCGAAAGGGTGTTAGAAGAAGCTACCACTGTGGCTCGGGAACTTAATGTAGATGCAGATTTTCCGCCTATAGATACCGTTCGTCCACGAAGAAAACCAACTCAATTTTAGTATGAACAGAGTGATGAAGTCTTACTAGACCCTAAAACAAAATACAAGGTAGATGTTTTTTTAAGGATCCTGGACCAAACCTTAACTTCTTCAAAACGTAGTTGCGATGAGTTGGAAACCTTTACCGACGTTTTTGGCTTTTTCACCAATAATAACTTGTTTAGTTACTCCAAAGATGATTTAATGAAACATTGTAAAGATTTGAATGTGAAGCTAAAAGATAGTTCAAGTAGTGACGCAGATATTGACGGTATAGATATGTTTAATGAAATCAATGCTTTAAAGTTGCATTTAACTGAAAACCAGTCTAATTATCCACAAACTCTATAGCAATACATTTTGCTAATGAATTAATGTCAACATTTCCGAATACAGCAATAGCGCTAAGGATACTACTTACATTGCCGGTTTCAGTTGCATCTGGTGAAAGGTCATTTTCAAAGTTGAAAATAATAAAAACTATTTGAGATCAACTATGCACCAGCAAAGACTAAGTAATTTAGCAATAATTTCAATTGAACATGAGATTCTAAATAGACTAGACACCAAAAAATTATAGCTGATTTTGCCAACATGAAGGCAAGAAAGGTGCAGTTTCTGTAAAATAACTTAATACCTATACCTACCTACATAATATGTATAAACTGCACCTTTCTTGCCTTCATTTTTTTCATTTAATGTCGTATTAGTGAATCTATCTTGTATAAAATAATCTAATATAACATAGTTTTTCACTGTACAGCATTTTTTCACATTTTATAAACACCTAGGTTTTGTAGTTAGATAGGGGCGGCACGATAGGAATTGCACACCGGCGTTCAAACCGCTAGCGGCGGGCCTGGTCCAACACATACTGACCATACACAGAAAATACAATGTCATACCTCACAAATAACATGACACCTCCGGTATGACGAGACGAAGAATCACATCTAACATATCTGTATCCTGGGAGCATGATTGCAGAGTCCTCAATGTCAGTGGTAGTACGGCTTTCACTTAGCAGAAGTATTGAGGGTTTATAGCAATCTATAAATGAGATCATCTTCATGAGCGAGAAAACTTTCAATGTTGCCGTGAACAATATCAGATCCAAGAGTTGTATTAGGACTATTCAACAGTTTTTTTTTTGGTTAACATTTTTTTTCTTTATCGTCGGTACATTGTTGATGAATTTCGAGTGTGAGTGATCTCCCTCAGAAACACACTGCTGCCACTGGTCTTTCACATGTTCCAAATAAGCTTCTGTTTCCTAGTCTGATCACTGAAAATATTCACACTTGGGGGATATGAATGTTTCGCTCTTAGTAAAGCAATTGCGTCATTTCTATCTTTCATTACCACTTTGATCAAACGATTTTTATTAGGTGAAGCTTTTTCAACTCTAAATACTATCAGGCTCTCAACATCAACATTTTTATCCCGAAGCAAATCCTGAACAGCGTTTAAGTCATTTTTTTATCTTTAGATTTCGTGGCCTGTGACTTTTTAACATTTATTATCAGGGATTCTTTTTTTCTGGCGTTCCATCAGTTCCACATTGATGTTATTCTACACATCTGGATTCGTAAATCCATCGCTCTCAATAACAGTTTTGCTGATCAGTTCAAGTTTATCTTGCATGGCAGAATTTTCATCTTTTAAATCATCAATCTTAGACCTTACTTCCTTCAGCTCTTCTGTTTGTTTCACAAGTTCAGATGACAATTCAGCCATTTCTTCAGACAATACAGCTATATGTTCAAAGCATTCGGCACGCATCTCCTCTTTAATCTGTCAAATTGAAGCTGGAAAACACTTGACAGACGATTTGCAATGACTTTCACATCCGCCCCAGTCATAGAAACTGGAGTAGATGGCTTGAGGGCTAACATCTCACCCCCTTCAGCCTCATCCAGGAACAGAAGTTGATGCCTTCCGGGTGAATCTCTAGCCTTTATAATTACAGCAGGTGACAATGTTATCCTTTATGTATCCACCCTGTAGAGCACAACTCGGATGGAATGCTTAACCGCATTTACGCAAATGACCGGTTCAACTCCATTCTTCTTACAGGACCGATCTTTACATTCATTACTCATTTTTATGGAAGGATTTATCACACTTCGATATATAAGTCCTTGAAACTAGTAGAGACGAATTGAAATCTACCAGTCATTCATCCACTCACGTGTTCTGAATGATTCAAATCTTACGGCCATTCACCTCTCAACATCTGATTGTATTTTTTTTTATTTAAAAGCAAGGAGTGACGTGGACATACTTCTCCACGCCCGTCCTTCCTTGACCTTATAGGACATGGATTTGTCTTCTACGACATTATCCAATAGAGTAATATTTGTGTGAACCAGATAAGGAACAATCACAACACACAGGCCTTTGCCGGAATCGAACTGGTGACCTGCCGTGTCACAGCAGATATTTCTCACCACTGCGCCACGGAGACGACCAGCTGATTGATGCATTCAAATGGAAACAAACACTATTCACCGAAAAAATATTTGCAGATGTTATGTTCTATACCGACAAGATCTTTTTTCACTGAGTTTTCATCCGAAATTATTCGATTTTCACCAATATTATTGGAAAATTCAACAAATAATATGGCTCAAAACAAGCGAAAATTTTGCAAACTTGTGGTATAACTATCAACAATTATCTATTGCTTTAACCTTTTTAAAATTATCTAGAAGTGCGGAGCTAAATTAGCACTACCCACCAATAGAAGATTGAAACTACTGAACGTGTGTCTGGCCAGTGTCTCTCGGTATAGCTACATTGTATTTCTGATAATTGATCTATTGAAATATCCATGAAGTAAACACAAAATAGCAATAAACGGATAATGGTTTATTACACATTTCTGTGATTCAAATAACAATAAATTTAAAAGAGATTTAAAAGACTTTTAAACTTTCTATGATGTTTGTAATTTGTGAACTATTTATTTTACTGACAGGTTATGTATGAATTTTTGACCGAAGATTTAGATTTAAATCCAAATTTTCGGTCAAAAATTCATAGGAACTTATTGCCAATATCAAAGATACCATTATACCACCTAATTCCAAACTCATTTCTTTCGATGTTAGGAATTTATTTCCCAACATTCCTCCGAAAGATACGTATTACTTAGTTGAAGAATTATTAGAAAAGAATCATGTCAATACTATCATTAAATCAGATATTCTTGCATTATTACAAATTTGTTTAGATCAAAATTATTTCCATTTCAATAACAAATATTATACTATTGAAGACGGCTTGATTATGAGCAATCCGTTCAGTCCTTTGTTAGCAGAAATATTCATGAATAACTTAGAGAAATTAATTCATAATCATCCACTCAGTAAATATTGTTTATACTGGTATCGCTATGTAGACGATATCATTATTTGCTTCACAGGAACAGATAGACAGTTGAAAATTTTAGAAAATCATATAAATTCATTACATCCAAAAATTGCATTCACAACCGAAATAGAAAGCAATAATTCGATAAATTTCTTAGACGTAACAATTTCGAATGAAAATGAAAAACATGTTTTCGCAATTTACCATAAACCGTCACATACAGATATTATAATACATAACTCGTCGTGTCATCCATATCAACATAAAATGTCAGCATTCAATAGTTTTATTCATAGATTGATTAACATTCCGTTATCACCAGAAAATTTCAACAAAGAACTAAATTTGATTAAACAAATAGCCAAAAATAATGGTTAAAATCCCAAACTAATAAATAATATTTTAAATAAAAACAAAGTAGAATCGCATTGAATGAAGTTTACCCTGTCGATAAATTGATTCAACACCTTAACCTACGTTGGCATTACAAGTGAGAAACTGAAATCATTCTTAAGTAGCAATAATTTCAACATAGCTTTCCAAACTTATAATAATTTAGACAAATATATAAAAATAATAAAACCAAACCAGGTAAAAACAATAAATCAGGTGTTTATAGATTGAATTGCAATGACTGTGATAATTTCTACATTGGTAGAACACATAGAAATTTTAATATTAAAATATCGGAACATAAACGCAGTTTTTCAAATAAAAATCAGATTCAAATTACGCAAATCATCTCTTAGAAAATAATCATTCTTTCGACACACAGTTAGAAATTTTGCATACAGATAATAAATATTGGAAGGTAGATCTTTGGGGAACTTTAGAAATCAATAAATACAAACACTCAGGTAGACTCATCAATGAACAAGTCGATTTAAGCCCTTCACCTCTATTGAATCTCTTCGGGGAGCAATCTATTCCTTAATTTTATTGGAGTTACCTGTCATAAATAACCACTTAGGAAGAAGCAACCCAATAAACTTTCAATTACTCAAGAACATTTATAGTTATATTCTCATTTATATTTTTTCTGTATATTCATTCGTCTGAAGAAGCTACGGTGTAGTGAAACGCGTTACGAATCGCAATTATTAAGTAAAATTCCTTAAAACACAGTTCCTGTTTTTTATTATTAAATCAAATACTGTTTAGTATCAACTTTTGCGACGTTAATATTGGGAAAAGCAAGAAATAATACTACTTATGAACAGAGAACAAACGCACAGTTTCCCAACTGCACAGCTGAACCAAAATACGGTAAAGACTTGATAATGCATAGTTTTGAATTAATTCCAAAGGATGGTTATAGAAATGGAATTTTCACGGACTGTTCCTACGAATACATTAAACCACAAAAGGTGTCGCTCTCACCTAAACAGTGTTAGTAAACGTTGGATGATGAAATTTTCGGAAACAAATTCAGCTCCCCATGGCTGTCAGTCGGAAATCATTTGGACAGCAGCGAATAGTCGGGAAGGATGCATGACCACTAGGATAATTCAATACGAATTTCTGTTTTTGTTAGGTATGAAGAATTTGTAAAACGGGTCCTAAATTAACAGCGGTGTGATAAGATGCTAGCTCAGACGCAATCGTTGACCAGTTAAACAATGAGTGTTTAGTTCTAAGCTACGGTTTAGAATGGAAGCTCTACATTATAATTACCGGTGCAGTTGTTAGTAAAAATAACATTGAATTTATAAAAATATACATCTAGGTAAGGACAATAAATGTTAAGCCTGTAAGATTTTTTCTCAGATACTAAAATCGGAAATATGGAATCCATTTGAAATTTGCCGAAAATGGAGTTGTAAAAGTTTCCAAACTCCTAGTTGTATACCACTCATTACCTCCGACGGTCATCAACTACTGGGGTTGATTAGCTCAGAAGTGAACGTCCAGAAGGGTGGAAGTCTAATAAAGTGGCTGGGGGTGAGTGGAGAATTCCATTGCTAATAAACAGAGGATTGCCACTAACATGTTGGTGAGACTTTGAGTACGTATATTAAAATTAATGCTGAATAGGATAATACAATGTCTGCTGGGGTCAATATCATCAATTGTTTTACTCATATTCATAAATATGCTTTTTTATATAGAGTGTCCGCGCTGAAGGGCCCATTAGAAGTATTTAAGAAAGGGTTTTAATGATCAATTTCAAATTTTGGGATTATTAAGGGAAAATTGATCTACAAACTGCAATTATTTGCAGAGCGGTACCAGTTTCGGTTATACCGGATATCGACTACAGCCTTGCTATATCAAATATCATGACGTGCTTTGTAATTTCTTTTTAACAAAGTGCTTTCTTTTTCTACCACCTTTTATTGAAACTTATCCTATCTAAA
Organism: Cryptolaemus montrouzieri; assembly: GCA_013387265.2. NCBI lineage: Eukaryota > Metazoa > Arthropoda > Insecta > Coleoptera > Coccinellidae > Cryptolaemus > Cryptolaemus montrouzieri. The sequence goes on from JABFTP020000103.1 coordinate 39,919,056, forward strand.
ATTAACCATCATTGAGATATGATAATTTTCATCAAAATTTTAGGAGTTATGGAGTCATCTCCTTTGCCAATACAATTGACTCAGATTTGGGAAAGATTATAACTTTTTTGTTAGTTCTTGCTATTTTGATTTGATTGATTGTTTGTTCATGCTTTACACTCAATGTAAGAAATAGTGTTTGCATACGTCATAGTTTTATATAAAATTTGAAATTGGGAACCATCCAAAAATTTCAGTCTCTACTGGAGAAAAAAAACAACTAGTTAAAAACTAAATTATGATGAGGACAACCAGATAAAATTTAAACAGCACAGCAAGCATTAGATAAAACGTTATTCGAAAACCAAATAGTAAGTACGCCCTATTCAATCTGAGAAATTGATTCAAAGTACTCCTCAGTAGAGTTCAATACACGATCTTTAAGGAGATGCTTGATTTTGATCTTGAATTATTTCATTTCAAGACATCTTAGAGCAAGTGGAAGCTTATTGTGAAAAACAACAGCTAGAAAATTGAATCCACATTGCGACCTGCTGAGTCTAGAAAAATCCTTCCTGAGAGACATTCTAGTCCTAGTATCATGAGAATGAATATGTATTAGAGTTCAATTTGAAAGAATCCGAGTTTGAAGGGACATATACCAAGCATTCGAGAACATAGAGTACAGGAAAAGTCAATATTCCCAGCTTTCTGAAGGCATCACGACAGCAGTCCCCATACCCTAATGCCTTTCTCTGGAATCTAAAGATCATGTCACGTTTAGAACAATCACCACACACGACTATACAATAGCTAATTGACGACTCGATAAGAGCATAATGAACAGATTTGAGAATAGTGGGGACACCAAGGAAGCCATCAGTGTCATCACGAAGATGTTTCTACTGACTCTCTTTGACAAGTTATCGGCATGATCACTCCAAGTCAGGTCAGGATCTAAATGGACTCCCAAAAAACTCACTTTCCCTGCACCAGTAGGAGCAAGAGCAGGTCTCAGAGAGAGAAAAAGTAGTTGCGTTTTACCATCATTCATTGTTAGGCCATTTCTGAGAACCATACCAAGGTGCGTTCCCGAAGCTCCTCGGATCTTTGTCGAAATCCCTGGAACCCACAATCAAGGTCGTATCATCAGCAAATAGAGTTACATTTGCTTCCTCTATGAGGTCATGTTCATCGTTGATGAATATTAGAAAAAGTATGGGTCCGAAGATGGACCCCAGGGGTACACATGTCACTGGCACCAAACCAGAACACCCACCCTGAACACAGACCGCCTGATACCTACCAGACAGAAACGACTTAATGAATTGATTCTCAACAAAACCGTACAACCTCAGCTTTTCCAACAACCTATCGTGAAGGACGCAATCAAAGGCACGGGACAAGTCTAAAAACAAAGCTAAGGAGTAAAAACCCTGTTCCATGTAGTCAAACACACCTCTCACTGGATCAACCAAGGCTGCCAAAGTGCTCCTATTCTTCCTGAAAACGAACTGGCTAGTGGAGAATTAATTGTTAGATTCAAAATAAAATTGCATTTGGTTACAGAGAATCATCTCCATAAGCCTGGAAAAAACCTCTTCCACATTTCCTTCTTTATGTACTGGGACCAACTCAGAAATCTTTAAGCAATCGGGGAACACACCATTTCTTATACATTTATTTATCATATCAGTAAAATGGACAGACCATAGAAATCAGTAGACCTGCTGGGCTTCAGTGATTTCGAAGCAACTCTTACCTTCACCTGAAACACTTCCGCAAAGTTGAAGCTCAAGTCGGGAGCAACGTGCTTTTTGAAGGATCTCCGCGGATCGAAGTAGAATTTAGGTTACGTTAGATTTAGGTATTCCCTGAAAGATTTTATCAGTTATTGAGGCAAAATAATGGTTGAACCGCTCTACTCCTATTTTGGTTGACGATTTGTTGGTTAGCTGATTCACTAACTTATAGGTCAATCTCGCTTTATTGCCAGAAGTGTTGATCATGTTATCGTTATATTCAATTTTTGTCCTATTAATCTCAGCCCGGTAGATGACCCTCAAATGCTACGCAAAGATCTCAACTCTGCTGACCTATACCTGTTATACATTTCGGACGTTCTCTGATTAGACGCAGATCCTCCGAATACCACCGCTTCCATTTTGTATACAGAGTGCTCAAAAATCACTTGTCAACTCAATGAAACGAAATTGTCCAAAAACGTTTTTTCGAATACCAATTCTTTTTCACTTTCTTAGAACCGTATCTCAAATTAGTATGAATTTGTCTTAGGTTTCCGTATATCCAAACTGGTTCGTTTTCAGTTTTTTCGCAACTTCATCAAAAACCTGAGTTTCTTCAGAACATTTAATCATTATACCGGGTATCCCAAGTTGAGTGGCCTATTAGACGTTTATGGAGAATTAATAATACTATCATTCTGATAGATGGTAGTTGATTCTGCTGATCCGAAACTCTATTTCCTAAATATTTTCACCTCTATGGCACTTCCGGTTACACCGTAATTAAAAGAACACCTATCTTAGTTTTACTTGAAAATTATCGATTTTTTGCTACTTGAAAAAACGAGGTGAGCTACCAAAATAATGAGAGGTGTTTTGCTAACAAGATACCATGCGGCACATAACTCATATCCAGTTGAATCTCAGTCAGTATACAGAGTGCTCTTTCTTTCGCCTCACATTTCGAAACGAAGAAAATCTAAAACTACGTTTTTTAAAATTGTAACCATAGACAGTTCCCAGAGCATCAACAAATAATTGTCATTTTGTCAGTGGATAATTGATAAATTAAGAGAAAAAAAAGCGAATCTGCAAGTGTCCAATTTCCAAAGCAAAATTGAAAAATATCAAAACGAATTGAACTCTATTTTCCTAAATTTCATAATAATTGTTCAAAGTGATGCCTTTCAATTTCAAGACATAGTTCTACTCGACGTATAAGATCCAATGATTCGTTTCTCCACATCCAACTGCATGAAAGCATTTTGCAGTCTATTATGCGAATCATATCTTGAAGTTACAGGTTCAGAATGAGTCTGTCTTCCAACAATCAGTTAAAATTCTATAATTTTCATTTGTGCGATGAGCTGGCGCTTCTTCGAGTTGGTACCAACAACGCCCTTGATTCAGCTACTGATAAAGTGTCACTGAAGTCACTTACTACCGACCTCAAAATCTTCATATAAATTTCAACATTTAAGTTTTCATCATATACCAAGGACGAAAATCGGTTGTCCATCAAAAGTGAAGACATATTAAAACTGAATATATTTTGAGGATTTCTTTCCCTCGTTGTATGAGAAATTTGGTTGGCCCTAAAGTGTGAGTTATTCCGGTTAAAAATCCCCTCATTAAAAAATTGGGCCTCATCCGTCATGATAATCTTTTTGTGAAAATCGGGATCCTCTTGTGTTCTGAAAAAAAGGATCTCACACAGTTCGATTCGAAGCTGTGGATCGCTAGCTTCTATAGTTTTGAGTAATGGAAATTTATAAAGGTGCAGTTTATGTTTTTTTAGAATTCTGTGAATACTACTATGAGGTAAATTCAGATCATGCTCTGCTATTGCGAATGATGCACGTGGATTAACATCAAAATAAACTAGAATGATAATTTCATTGTTAATATTTTTAGCTGTCATAGACGGCATATTTGGATATAATTCGTTAAATCTCCTACAAGTTGTACTCACATTTCGTCTCTCATCTCCATGAATGAAAAATAAATTAGGTATTTGCTCATTTGTGTTGCTAGCCATTCTGTTCAAATTAACTCGACTGACAGTAACAACAATAATAGTTTGTTATCTATGCTCAGGAGCCAGTTTATTCTCTGGAATATGTCTGTGCATGTGAAGAAATCAAAACCTCCTTTCCTACTTCAGGTAGGTACGTAAACAACGTTTTTTCGGCATAAATTGAAAACTTGAAATCTCACTTTATTAAGTTTTTTACGGTGAATCTAATGAATTGAAAAAAATATGAGTTACAATTTGAAAAATGTAGTTTTCGATGTTCCTTCGCTTCGGCGCAAAAGAGAGCAATGTGTTTACTGACTGTAATTCAGTCAGATATTAGTTATGTCCACCTAATTTATTGTTTGCAAAACACCTTTCATTATTTTGGTAGCTTACGCGGTTCTCGAGATATGCCAACTTTTTCAAAAAGCAAAAAATTGATAAATTTCGAAAAAGACTAGGATATCTACAAAACATAACATAAAAACAGAGAGAGTTGATTTATTTCTGATGCAACTTTCTATGTTTCACAATGTTCTATGTTAGACAATGTTCTATGTAGGATTCTATGAATTTCAGCCTCAGTTAGACGTTTCAAAAATAGCAATAACACTAATTTTGCTTGGGTATAGATTTTTTTCTACATAAAATGGCAAATAAATGCTCACCATCGTCATGGTTCATTTAATAGATAATAAATAGGACTTGTTGAAGAGTTGACGAAATGTAAAAATTCTGCGAAATGTTGATGGTTTACATTCAAGAAAACCCAAATTTTTGGGAGGAGGTATTTCTAATCTGCATAATTCTCATATCTTCATATCTGGGTCGACTTAAATCCATATCAAATACAGGAGAGAAATTTCCAAGAGCGTTTTAACTTTAATGTATTCAGTTTAAAGTACATAAACCGATGTCAATACTTTCTTTATGAAGGAAATTTAAATGATGTAAAACAAGGGTGTTCAAACTTGAACTGCTGGCGATCTGCCTCAATATCTTTAGACTACTTACGATCGACTCTGAGAGGCTGCTAGTATGTGTGATGCAGGGTCGTCGACATACAAGATACACTCTACCTACCTACCTGCCTAGGTAGAGTGTACCGTAGCATATATAGACATTTGCTTCCCGCACAATATACATTATTTTAATCAAGGTTTGGGTTAGGTTTAGTTAAGTTCTTCCTTATAATATCCTCGAAAAAACTCATAGTTATTCACAATTGCGAGTTTATTGGTTGATACAGAACAAAAGGATTACATATGTTATTAAACTTAACTAAGGAGTGACTTTGGATGTTGAAGCATGGCATTGCATGTCCTCAGCTTACTTTTCATAAGATGGTACGCAACCACTGAGTGCTAATCGTAAGCATAATGCCATATGATCGTCAGTTAGTCGATTGCGATATTTTGACTTGATTATCTTTATCTCAGAAAATGCAGACTAGCCCAAATAAGTTGACCCAAACATTGCCGTCAGTTCGAGGGCGATTTGCCTCAGATTCACCAGAAATTTGTATCAGAAGCTGTAGCTTTGAGATGAACACAACAGGATTTCATATTAAACTGCGTTGCTATTTCAGTAGGTAATTCCTCTATGTTTTCACATGAAGAAGGATAACTCATAAATGATGCTATATTTGCCAATTTACTGCAATCATAAAAATGAATTCTGAATTGTCCCAAAATTTTGATAGTTAAGCCTCATACGTATCATAATTCAACTGATGAATACTTGCTTTCAGAGACGAAAAATGTTTCAGATCCTTTCTTTTCAGTTGATCTATCATAAGTTGCAATTTACTTTTGAATGCGTTTACTTCGGTAATCATCTCAATAATAGTTTTTCCTTTACTTTAGAGCTCCAAGTTAACGGTGTTTAAGTGCATTGTGGTGTCAGTCAAAAATGTCAAATCAGTCAACCATTTTTCGTTTTTGAAAATCTGAGTGTCATCACCTCTTTCATCTAGAAAAACTGTTATTTCGGGCATTTATTCTTGAAACCTTTCTAGGAATTTTCCGCGACTCAACAACCTGACGTCCGTGTCAAGAACTAAATCAGTGTGTTCAGCTGACTCCCTATCTTCCAACTGCAACTTAAAGATCCGCCGTTGCAAGCTACGTGCACGGATGGAATTCCCAATTTTTGTTGCAATGCCCATAACTTCCTCCTTGTTTAAAATTTTTTAGCACAAAACTTTTTGATGTAAAATGCAATGAAATGAAAAAAATGAGGGGAAATATTCATTAGCTTGACACACTGCCACAAACCCGTTTTTGTTTCCGGTCATTGCTAGTGCTCTATCGGTTGTAATGCACACTAATTCGTATATTGGAAGCTTGTAGTTATTTAAATTGAAGAAAATGTCATATATATCTTCGCCACGGGTGTTCCCCTTCAGAGGAGTGATTATCAAAAATTCTTCCTCAGCCAACATATCATTGAATACACTCCGAATAAAAATACACAGCTGTTCAGTGTCTGTCATATCAGTGGATTCGTATTTACATTTCATGATATCATGTTTTAGTTTATCTGCCATGTCCTGACTCATGACATCAAAACGCCTTGTGACAGTTGGACGAGAATACTGAAGTTCTGTAATAGCAGACATAATTTCTGTTCTATTTTTAAAATATCCAAATAAAGTCTCAACCGCTTCAATAAATGCTTCCTTCACAACCGATCCGTCTTCGAATGGTTTCTTGTGTTTCGCCAATGTATAAGATATTTTAAATGACGCGATCTTAGCAGCTTTTGACTGTTTGGCTGGTCTTGTGAACATGGTTTCTTCTTTTTTCAAACAAGATATCAAATCATGTAGTTTTCGTTTTCTCAATTCACTCTGCGACGAAAAAAAAAAAAATCCTTTTCATGGTTTTTATAGACCGTTTAATGATGCCTCTCTACGTTATCACGCTTAGGTATTGCAACTGGCGCACGACAAATAAGACAAATGCACTTACCCTTCACCATACAAAAAAGAAACTGTTCCTCCCAATCGTTATTAAAATGATACGTTTTAGATTTCTTCGCCGCACTCATTATGTACTATTTAATAATAAACTTTGTATCGAGAAGTATTGCCTTCTACTTACGATTCCTGCAGGCGCAACATTCATATCGGCGTGGACGAAAGTCTCGAATGTTCCCGTCAAACGCCCCGTCCGAAATTTCTATAAAAGCGGCAAGAATAAAAAACGCGTCTTTTCTTTGACAAGTACCGCGCTTTCCTATGATAACGCCGCTTTTTGCCGCAGCAGAGTGTTATTTTATTAAGTAATAAATTTTTGTAGATTAGTTACTTACTATTAAAAATATATTTTCTCGAGATCTATTCCAAAAGCACTCGCGATCGACCGAAAGAGCACCCCTAATGTAAAATATTCAGAGATTTTAACTACATTTGTTTCGGAATTCCTGGACAATCTTCAGTAAAATGCATGTGGTTTATATTGGTCTCATTGCACACATCAGATACGATTTGAATTTTAAATATGATGAAATTTCACTACGTTGTTTATGTTAACCGTTTTTTCAAAATTTCAATTTTTAAATATTTTGTTTCTGGAGTCATGTCGCCAAAATGATTTATGTTCAAAGTGAGCTAACGCTACTCATTTCAGTTTTTTGTATTTCATATGTGATAAAATTCGATAGTAATGCTCTAAACTGATTTCTCCGAATTGATCGTAAATTCGTGTTCTTCTCGTTCAATACTCTGCAGTTCGACTTTTTATTTGTTAGTACTGACATTGAATGATAAATAAATAATTAACATCCTCGTTTAAGTATTTATTTGCCATTTCATTCAACAAAATAAAATACATAAGAAAAATTACCGTGTTACTGCTATTTTCAATAATTTTCGAACTTCGAGCTGAGGACGAAATTCATAGAACCAAGGACATAGAACATAGAAACTGACATCTGAATTAAATCCATTTGTCTATTTCTACGTTTCTACGTTTCATGTTCGAATGATTCAATTTTCTGAAGGAACTGCAGGTTTCTTATATAACCGTGAATAATTTGAAATACGGTTCTAATAAAGTCAAAAAGAAGAGGTTCTCGTATTTGAATAAACTTTTTTCTGATAATTCTGCTTCATTGAACAGACAAGTGAGTTTTGAGTACTCTGTATATAAAATATCATCGGAAAGAACGTTGCTTTAAAAATAAGACTTTTCGTTAAACAACATAATGGTTATAATCTTACCAAAACCCGATTCAATTTTTTAGGCAGAGAAGATGATACTATTGTAACGTTTCTTAGTTCTTGAAATTATTTATGGGTTCAAATCAAACACTTGAACGTTACAAAACTCTAACTAGTTCATTTACACGTAGACTGAACAATTATACCACTAAACTGAATGACTAATTTATATAACACAATCGATACTGCTTAATTTATCTCTAACACTTTTTCCAATTATTCGTGCTCTGTATTAAAACTTAGTTCTCTGCACTTCGCGTTCTTTTCTTGTATGCCAGTACGAATTGTTCTAGAACAATTTCGTAACTTCGGCTCTCCTCCAAATCTTCGTTCGAGAACCTTCCGGAAACGACAACACTGATTTCTTCGTAATACGGCGCGCTGGAACCTTTTAATCATTCTCGAAATCTCCCGAAAGTGCCCCGCAACTCTTCACTCCGCCGGGCCGTGACAGGGTCAGCTTCAGAGGTGATTGGATATCGTTACACTGCCCTCCTCTTAAAACTGTTATGTCCCAGAACAGACTTAGTCTTTGGTCACTATGACGGTATCGGCATTTATTTCCAGAATTATATCTCCCTTGTTGCTGGAAATAACATTCAACTGTCTTCTCTCCTAGTCTCGAAGGTGTAGAATTGAAAGAGCACACGAGAACTACAATGTTGATGCCTTGGAAGATAACTTCGATCATGCCCTGTACTGTTCTTCAATATAACTGATCCAACCCACAACCAAGTTTCGGTATGGCGGGTTTCTTCACACCCGGCTTGACCTAGTGCTCTTTAAGTAGAGTAAGGTTGACCATAAATCTTCATAGCAGGGTTTCTGGTGAGAATATTCTTTAGTCACCAAGAAGTAGACTGTTCTTTCTTCAGCATCCAATTTCAAGGTCTTGCCTACTGTAGACAGTTGCTGCCTTAGTTCAAAAGGCCTTCCATATTTAGCCTTGAAAACTCTCGCGATACCCTTATCCATTCAAAGGTCTTGAGCGACACAATGTTCAATGGCATATTCCTTGCCTACTTAGAAAAGATCTTGATGTATTTCTGTGATGACTCAAAATCTAGCTTTTCTAGTGCCGCTATAGTTAGCCATGAAACGATCGTAGTCCTTCGCTTCATTCACTTGATGATTTTTCGACATGTCTGTGATAAAACGTGTCTCCTCGTCAGCCAATCGTTTGAAATGGACTACTCTAGATTTTCCCCTCGGCAATTTCCTTATGCGATACACGATCTCGTTGATCCTTTACATGACTTCATAAGGACCTTCCCAATGTCGCTGTAAATAAGGATACAAGCCACGTTTTCCCTGTGGGTTATAAAGCGATACGAGATCCGCTACAGAAAATCCATGTTCTGAAGCTTTGGCATCATAGCGGTTTTTCATTCTATCACTGGCAATCTGCATGTGCTGTCTGACCTTATTATGGATATAATCCATTATTCGCTCCAGATTAGTGACATAATCTTCTCCAGCAGAATCTTCACCAGGCATACACCCGAATTCCAGATCACATGGTAACCTCATCTCAAGACCTAACATAACCCGAGCTGGAGTTTCTCCTGTTGACTCTTGCACTGAAAAACTGTAGGCCACTACAAAAAGGTGCAAGTATTGGTCCCAACCTCGCTGATGATCCGATACCACTTTAGTCAGTATTAGTATTAGTATATTAGTAGTTTCCCATCGTTCTATTCATTCTTTCAACCATGCTGTCTGATTGAGGATGAAGCGCTGTTGTTTTGGTCTTTCTGATGCCTAGTTCTTCGCACGTTTCTTGAAACAGCTTCAATTCAAAATTTCTTCCTCGATCACAATGTAACTCTAAGGGAACTCCGAAACGGCAAAATAACTCCTTCACGAAGATATCAGCGACAGTTGCGGCTTCCTGATTTGGTATAGCATAAGCCTCAACCCACTTAGTAAAAAAATCCATTGCAACTAGTATGTATTTGTTACCTCCATCAGTTTCTGGAAGGGGTCCCCCTATATCTACAGCAACACACAATGTTGGAAGTCCATCGGACTTTCAACATTGTACTGTTTCATTGGGCCTTGCCTTTTCCATAAGGTCCTTTTACCGAAGCGCAAATCGTACACTTTCTGCAATACTCTCGGACATCTGCCTTTGAATTGATCCAATAAAATCTAGCTCTGACCTTCTCGAGAGTCTACTTGCCGAAATGTCCTCCTGAAGATTCATTATGTAACTTCTCCAAAACTTCCGTCACTCTGCTTCAAGGCACAACTAACTGAAGCCATTCATCATCTCCAAATTCGTTTTTCAAGCGTCGCTTCAGTAGACAATCTGCCATTAACAGTGTTTCCCATTGCGCCTAATAAGCCTTGATGTTTCCACTCATCCTGGAGACAGCTTCTCATTTCGGACGTTCATTATCTCTTGTCCATTGCAGAACTTTACTCAATTCAGGGTCTATTATTTGTGGATTCCAATCAAACAGTTCAACGTTACAAAAATCTAATTAATTCATTTACACGTAGATTAAACAATTATAGCACTAAACTAAATGACTAATTTGTATAACACAATCGATACTGCTTAATTTATCTCTAACACTTTGTCCACTTATTCACGCTCTGTATTAAAACCTAATTCTCTGCGCTTCATGCTCTCTTTTTATATACAAATACGAATTGCTCTAGAACATTTTCGTAACTTCGGCTCTGTTCCAGATCTTTGTTCGATAACCTTCCGGAAACGGCAACACTGATTTCTACGTAATACGAAGCGCTGAGACCTTTAAATCTTTCTCGAATTCTCCCGAAAGTGCCCTGTAACTCTTCACTCCACCGAGCCGTGACAGGGTCAGCTTCAGGGGCGATAGGATATCGTTTCACTATGATTCCGTATATTTTGATTACAAATCTTCACAGAAAATGCTTATAATGAATGCACTTTGATGAAACAATTTGAACGTAAACCATGCTATTTACTCTTGTTCGAAAAATTGAAATCGATTGATGAACCGGTTCAACCGACTTCTAATGATCCATTTCGTTCGGACAGCCGGTACATTTTACGTATTGAATACGAACTTGAACAATTACGTTAATGAATTTTGAGAAGTGTTACCCAAATATTAAAATTGAAAAATGATAATAAACAAGAAAATTTCAATGATTTAGTAATAGGAAAGAATAAGTTAAATTTTGAAAGTTCGACTGGTATTTTTTGTTTATTTTAATTTTTCGCCTCATAATACGACCTTTTGACATATTTTCGAAAGAAAAACAAAAACAATTTTTTTTTTGCAATTTTTATCTTTCGTTCTAGAAGGCCCTGAACAGTGACAATTGGTTTAGCTCAACATATCCTATCACGAAAATACAATATTGTATCTGAAAATTTAATTGCTCATTTTTTACGGGATGTCAAAGTTTTAAATTTCAGTTCCGTCAAAAAGTAGGTTTTCTCCTGAAACAACCATATCGAGCCACCCAGTATTACAGAAGCAGAATTGTTTTTCTATCTTTTTTCTATACCACTCACGTCACTCTTTTCTTAACGGCTCCGGAGTTCTTGTGGACAATACCTAGGCAAGTTTTTCAGTTTCCCTATTCGCTAATAACAATAACTGCATTGGCGTTGCAAAATTTTTGTTCATACTTAAAATATTCTGTGATCATTAAAATATCAGTGTGATATGTCAAAATTCCATTGTTGTTAATTATCGACATTGCGAATTAGTGAATTCAGTTTTGAGTATGAATCAACAGACTCAAAGTGAAAAATTGCTTCTTATTCATGGAGGGTGCAGGCAAAATAGCGTTCAAGCTGAACAATTATACAGAGAGCGCTATCCGGAAAGACTTCATCCGAATAGAACCTATTTCTCTGAAGTTAAACGAAAATTTCTTCTGCAACCTGCAGAAGAGAAGGATTTCGTTATCGAAGAAGATATCGAAATAGACGTATTGACATTTGTTGATATTAAGCCAATCACTTTAACGAGGGAAATTGCCGAGGAGCTTGCCCATTTAAATATCAACTATACCGACACCTGTGTGTTAACGATAGTCTTAGGCGACTCCAGTACTGTGAAGAGTACCTTAGAAAAATGGAGGTTGATCCATAATATCCCACAAAGGTTTTATTTAGTAATGAATCACGCTTCACAAACAATGGGATACCAGGTATTGGTCGCAACATAACGAGCACAGATATCAAGATGGAAGGTTCGATGAACGTTTTCAGTTCCATGTCTGGATGGGGATGATGGGAAGATTATAATAGGGCCTATAATTGTTGAAGGTTCATTGACAGGGGAGAGATATTAAGAGTTTTTGAGTACTCAAATACAAGATGAATTGGACTAGTTGCCATTAGCTGTTGTGAATGAAATATATTTTCACCCAAGATGGTGCATCTCCTCCCAACACAAGGAAGGTCTCGCGGTATCTCGACGAAATTTTTCCCGAAAAATGGCATAACCGCAAACCAACTGTCAAGCATATCAATGTTGTGAAATACAAAATATTGTCTTCTATCCGATTCCCAAATTTCATCAAGATATTCCAAATAGAAAAAAAAGTTACAGGGGTGGCCCTAGTTTCAGTTACATCCGGTATAAATATACTATCTAAACAATTCTAGATAATTTTTCACCGAATTTCCCATTTCTATACTAATGGAACATTGTTCTCTCGCATATTTTCCAAATCATTAGCACAATTGAAAATTCTATTATCTCCCAGGATATATTCAAATATTGAATAAATATTGATATAACTTCCATGTGTGGACAGCGAATGAGGGTTCGAATGGGTCGCACGTAGCCCCCGGTTTGGGTCCGGGAAAGGTACGGATGTTTGTATTTGTCCATATGAATTATGGCAGCTATTTGAAAGTATCAATTCTGATGAATAAATGGCTAATGCAAGAGTCAAGGCTGGACCGAGTTGGACGGAAGTGTTCGTCTCTACTTCTTTATTTTCCATCTTCTCGTAACTTTTGATGTAAATTAAGTGTTTGTAGAATAAGTTTATTACAAGACGTTCTTCGAATTTGGTTTGTAAGAATTTTCTTGAATGGCTGAGATTCGACAACATTGAACTATGTTCGTGTGAATTTAACTAGATTTTGATTAAATAATTGGTTAGGTTAGATTAGATTTAATTGGCCTTCATTGATTTAAATAAATCAATTAGCCTGTTATAGTCTCACAACGGTTTTCAACATATATTCCAGAAACAAATACTTCAAAAAACAATAGGTAAGGCGTTGAAAAATGAAGACCCCCGAATCTCTGAAAGGAGACCATAACACCGAACCCAAAACATCAGCTTCTTGAATCGGAAGTTTCTATCTGTTTCCAACTCTTTTGCTGAGTTGATTTTTATTTGTGGACATGGCAGGAATTATTTTGCAGGTGATATGAAGCTGATTAATCTGATGGACCTTATGGTAGCACTTATAATTCTCATAGCATAAGTCAGTTCGAAATGTTCTACTCATTATTTAGCCAGATAGAGCAACTGTAATCTGCCGCAGAAAAAAACAGAGCAAAAGCAGTAGTTATAAGGGTGAAAATATTCAAACACAAACATTTCTATATTCGTATATGGATAAACGAATACAGGGTGTCCCCGAAGCTCTATAACAAACTTTGAGAGGTGATTGATAAAGCATATTCGAAGACAAACCAGTGAGAACAAAGTTACTATTGATGGAATGAAACACATATCTCATTGTATAGAGGGTGACATTCGTAGCCATATGTAAATGACCATCAAGCATATTGAGTTACTTTCGATAGATGAATGTCTGAATAATTGTTCAGATAGAAAATTGTTTTGAAACCTTTTATTCCTAGAATCGAAAATGTATTCTTTCATTATTGAAGAATATGTACTTGCAAGAGGTGAATTTCAATATTGGAATTGATTTTCAATCTCTTCCAGATAAAAAACATGTTGAAATGTATAATGACATATAGGCAAACGTTCACAATTTCACAAATTTACTCTTATAATTGAAAAAAATTATAAAACTATTTTGCTGCCTTTAAGTCAATAAAAGCGAAAATTCCCAAATTTGCAGATCCTGTATCTCATGCAGTTTTTCAGGAATACGCCCCTTGAAAGAGCATCCGGACAAATTGAAAATATCAATTACCTCATTCAAGAGATGGGGGGCAACAAAAGAGAAAGAATCTTTAAATTTTGTTGTATTATGCTTTGGAAGAGTGAAACTGTTATTGTTCCTGATGGTTCGATTATGAACATCAGTCCTTCTGATCAGACGCTCCGTTAAATATACAAGGCATTGTTCTCTACCAATTTATGCAGAAATTGAATGTAGAGATACCTCATTTTATTCTTGACCTTGAGTTCTCCCAGACGAATTAAATGAGGTGTTATGTGTTCCCGGAATTTTACCTTACAGCAGTATCTTATTGCAGAATTCTGTATTCTTTATAACCTGTTTTTGTCGTATTGCGTCAAATAACTGAAATAGACAGCACAGCAGTATTCTATTCATGGATATATAAGTGCTTTTATAAGTCCGAGTTTTACACCTTCAGGTAGTAGAAACTTGAACTAATAAAAGGCTCTAACAACAAGCAGAGAATGTTTCAACACCTTGTCGACGTGCGAACTGAAACCCAAATTCTCATCAAAAACCACTTTCAAACCTATCTCGACTGATTCGAAGTTCATTTACCTCACCATACGATCGTTTAACGCATAAATACACTGATTTGCTTGGATTGATCATGAGATAATTTTTGGAACTTCTTCTTCTTCTTCTTTTTCAGCCCTTCTCTGTCCACTCCTGAACATAGGCCTCCCTTCTAGCTTCCATCTCTCTCTGTCCTGTGCTATATTATACCATCCTCTTCCTACTTTTTCCTTTATGTCATCCAGCCCCTTCTCTGGGGCGCCCCACTCCCCTTTTGTATAAGCGTGGTCTCCATTGAGTTATTCGCTTAGTCCATTTTACATCCTGTTGTCTTGCTACATGTCCAACCCATCTCCACTTCAATGCAGCTATTCTCGTGATTACGCCTCCTTCTTATTTCTTCATTACGTATGTGATCCCGCAGGCTCACTCCAAGCATAGTTCTTTCAATTGCGCGTTGTGTGGTTCTAAGTTTGTTAGCAGATTTTAATGTGAGAGTCATGGTTTCCATGCCATACGTTAACACTGGGAGAACGCACATATTAAAAACTTTTCTTTTGAGGTTAATGGGGATTTGTTTGTTTTTCAAGAGAAATCCTACTTTTCCAACAGCAGCCCAAGTCATTCTTATTCTTCTTGACAATTCTGCAGTTTGATTGTCTTTACCTATCTTTATAGTGTTTCCAAGGTATAGATATTCATTCACTTTCTCTATAACATTGCCGTCGACTTCCAATATTGCGTCCTCCGTTGTCATCATTTTAGTTTTTGTCAGATTCATTTCCAATACTACTTCTTCCGATGTTCTTTTGAGTTCTAGCATCATTTCGTGGAGTTGTGCTAGGTTATCGCTTATTAGAACTATATCATCTGCAAACCGGAAATGGTTCTCAGGAATTTTCCATCCACATTTATACCTTTTCTATCCCATTCCGAATTCTTAAACACGTCCTCCATTGCAAGTGTGAACAATTTTGGCGATATCACATCGCCTTGTCTCACGCCCTATTTATCGGGATTTTTTGGTTTGCATGTCATCGTCTAGTCTCACCTGAATAGTCGCTCCTTCATATATATTCTGTAGGATGTTTCTATATCTCGAATCTATTCTAGCATTATCGAGGGCTTGAAATACTGCCCACAGTTCTATAGAACCGAAGGCTTTGTTATAGTCTACAAAGGCTAGGTGTATTGGCACTTTGTATTCGTGACATTTTCAATAAGTGTACGAAGAGTTTGTAGGTGTTCTGTTGTGCTATATCCTCTGCGAAACCCTGCTTGTTCTGCCGGTTGATAGCTGTCAAATTTGTTTGTCAATCTGTTTGTGATAATTTTTGATAACAATTTATAAGGGTGTGGTAAGAGGCTAATAGGTCGGTAATTATCTATCTTAAATTTGTCACCTTTTTTGTACAACAACACAACGTGTGCATTGTTCCATCCTTCCGGAACACTACCTTCTGTTAGGCATTTATTTAGTAATATTTTTATTGCTTCCAAAGCGACCTGTCCTCCCAATTTTAGCATTTCGCTTGTAATGTTATCTTCGCCTGGTGCCCGGCCGTTTTTCATTGGTTTGAGGGCTAGTTGTATTTCATCAATGTTAATCTCAGGCATGTCCTCGGAACCGACATTTATTATGTTACTAAGATTCTGTTTCAGGTTTGGGTTTCTTAGACAAATACAGGTCAATATAGAAGCCTTCAACAATCTGTATTATCTCCGTTTTTTAATATTTTATTTCACCTTGGTTGTTTTTCAATTGATGTATTCTGGGTCTACCGGTGTAAGTAATTTTCTTTAAGACTTTCATGTTACTGTTGTTTTCTATGACTTGTTGTATATAGTCTGTGTTGTAATTTCGTATGTCTTCTCTAGTCTTTCGTCTTATAGCCTTGTTCAGTTCCTGTATTCTGGATTAAATCGATCCATTACTTTCCTTTCTTCCATTAACCTCAGCGTGCCTTGGCTAAATTTTTTAGGTTTTGTTCTTGCCCTGTAGCATATGGTCTTTTTGCCACTTGTATGTTTTCCGTTATCTTTCTTTCAAGACTGTTAATGTCTAGTCGAGTTAAGTTTTCTTCAGGTGTTAGTTTGTTGCTTAGTTCTGATTGATATTGAACAATATTTTGCTTTAGGTCTTCATTTGTTGGCAAGCGTTTTGGACGTATCAGCTTGTTTCTTTCTTTTTTGGCCACGATTTCTATTTTTGCTCTTAATATCCTATGGTCACTGTCGACTTTAAATTTATTGATAACTGCTACGTCTTTTACAATATGTTCTTTATTCGTTAGTATATAATCGATCCCATTCCTAGTATTCCCGTCCGGGCTCTGCCATGTCCATCGCCGCTGTCTTTGTTTCTGGAAGAAAGTGTTCATACAGTATAGGTTTTGACTTTGATTGTAGTCTAATAATCTTTCTCCTCGTTCGTTGATCGTGCCCAATCCATGTTTTCCTCTATTCGGTAGGTTATCTATTTTAGCATCGCCTACTTTTGCATTAAAGTCACCTATTATTAGAGTGAAGTGGGCTTTTTCATCCTTCTGAGCCATTGAGATATCTTCATAAAACTCTCTATTTCCTCATCCTCTGCGGTCGAAGTAGGGCGTATACTTGGATTACTTGAAGTTTGTAACGTTGTGATATCTTTATAGTTATGTATATTATTTTGGAACACCATTCAGCAAAATTACATGAATCCTGATTTAGATTTTCAATCGTCTCTGACATGTCATCAACTTTGCAAGATTTGTAGATTTGAATATCGTCCGCACATAAATGAATCTTTGAGTATCTAAAGCGCTTGTAGATATCAAATGTGAAAATTGAAAATAAAATGGGGCCGAGAACACTTCCTGTGGCACGCCACTGCGAATATTCAAATAGGGTGATAAATTATTTCCAATATTTACAGCTTGCATCCTGTTAGCCAAATAGCTCCTGAACTAGTGAAGTGAGGTACCTCGAACGCCCAGGTAAGCGACTTTTGCTTTCATGAGAAATCTGCCAGCCAAATCAAAAGCCCTAGGTGAATCCTGCAAGACTAAGAAGGTTATCATTGAAACAGCCATTGCTAAGCTTAGTCATCCGTGACCTTCAAAAGAGCTGTATTAGTACTATGCAGTTTTCTGAATCCGGACTGAATTTGTAGGGGAATAGAATTTTTGTTCAAATAATCAACAAGTTGCTGCGCAACGGTTTTTTCCAAAGTAGGCAAAATATGAATTGCACAGAGATCTTCATACTTTGAGGGCCTTGATACTTCTGGTGAGGGTAATACTTTCAATGTTTTACAAATTTCTGGATACTGACCAGTTGTTAACGAGTTATTCACAATTACAGTCAGAGCCCTCACACCAAAGGAACAAGAAGTTGCAGCATTTTCAAATTAATATCGTCAACACCACAGGCATTCGATTTTACAGTTCTGAGCACATTTGAAATGGTTCTTTCAAACTCAAATAAACATCATCGGGAGAGAAATCACCTGTTACATTGATGAAAAGTTCGTTTATGGCATTAAGATTCTGTAAATCGGGTGGTAGGTTCAGTAAGTTACTGCCACGTGATTTGTGGACACCCCAAGATTTTAAGTTACTCCACAGTTTTTACGATCACGCTAAAAGAGCCTTATATGATATTGGATGAAAGCAATTTCTTCTTGGCGTGTTGCAAATTTCATTCAGAATATGTATTATTAATATGACGAAGCACGTCCTCTTCAAAAATGAATAGTTCTTGAATATATGAATGAATATTCTCCAGATAGGTGGAACCGTATAAAAGACCAGAGTAAATGCAGCAGTTAGAAAAACATTGGCACCTTGATTAAACGCAGCTAAATTTCTGCAGAAATTTGTTCCTTGGTTTCATCTTCTGATCACTAAATTGTTTGTTGTTTCAATACCTGGTGTTCTTCATGCTCGAAAAAAAACTTTGAGAGGTGATTTCTGAAACAATTTTGAGACATATTTGTTAGAAAAGCATGATCCGAATAGTTTTAATGATGCCAGCTTCTTGCTGATTCATATTTTAAATAACAGATTGGATGCCGATACGGAAGCGGTTCCGTATGCGACAGAGCACTAAATTAAATATTTTTAGTTTTTTTCAGTGTAAGAAGACTCCCTGAAGTCGAAAATTTTTGATTGCATAAATGACTTCAATGAGAATGTTCTTCCAAAGCAAGATGTTAAAGTAATGAATATTTATACACTTCATCTGACTATATATTGTGCCTCCATTACAGTAGTTAAACATTGTGGATATGAATTCGAGAATTTTGGATCTAATTATAATACCAAGAAAAACCCTTATGGCGAAAAAGATAAGATGGTAAAATTTCTTGTTTCCAACGTGATTTAGGAAGATTGACTCAATATTCCAAAATAATCGATCAAGAAAACTTATTTCAAATATTGGAAAATTATTCCTCAAAATAAAACCCATAAACTCAATGAGATAAATAATAAGACAGCTGATAGAACACATCGATACTTAAAAACAAAACAAAAACTTTCAGTATACTCCATTAGACTACGTGAATGTAAAATCAATTCAGATAGAAAATTCCAAAACAAACTACTCAAAAATAATAAAAACATTTTACAAAGTTATTTCAGGTTCAAATGAAAATATTTCTGAAAATGGAGTTCCTAAAATTCCAGTGCAAGTTGGATTTTAAATGAAAGGTCTCGGATTTTCTAAAATAGAATACATGCGATTTGAAAAATTTTCAAACATCAGTTATTAAACACACAAAAATTGGAAATCTCCAGGTGTTGATTGTATTCATAACTTTTGGTTCAAAAAATTCTCAAGCGTTCATGAAAAATTGGCTGAATATTTTTCATTTATAATAAAGAACCCGCAGCTACCCTTTATTTTTCACACAAGGAATTACTAATTTAAAACCGAAAAGTGTTAATACTATTGATCAATCTCAAGATAGACCAATATCTTGCCTTCCAACAATATATAAAATTCTAACTACATTTATTACCCAAAAATTCATGTATATTTGGAGAATTATAATATTCTTTCCGAACATCAAAAACAACTTGGTACTAATGAGCAACTTGTTATTGATTATGTTGCTTTGAATCAAGCTCAAACTAAGAAGAGAAATATTCATACAGACTTCATTGACTACCAAAAGGCTTTTGATAGTTCTCCTTATTCATGGCTTCAAGAAATTTTGGAAATTTATGAAATTGATAATATACTTCGTATTTTTCTTGAATTGTTATGTAAAATTGGAGAACCAATCTTCATTTAAATATTTCAAAACAATCGTTAACATCCGAAGTAATTCCAATCAAATGAGGCATTTTTCAAGGTGATTCTTTAAGTGCTCTTTTGTTTTGTCTCTGCCTTAATCCATTATCTCATAAATTAAATGCTACTAGTTTCGGCTTCAAAATGAAGAGTCTATCAACTGAATTCAAATCAAGTCACTTAATTTATTTAGATGATATTAAATTATATGCCGGAACTAGATCTCATCTGAAAAGTCTACTTTTGAATACTTTCAACTATTCCAATGATATTCATATAAAATTTGGGCTTTCAAAATGTAAAAATCTTTCTATTGAGAAGGAAAGATCACCTATGATTATATAAAGATTTCCAATATTGAAATCGAGCCAATGCATAAAGGAGATACATATAAATATCTTGGATTTGTTCAAGAGAAGACAATTAACCATAGCAGCACTGAAGAAAACATTAGACGTTTATATTACAACAGACTTAGAATTATCATCAAGTCATTTAATTAGTAATAACATTTTCAGTGCTATCAACTCCTATGCAGTTCCTATTCTTACATCTTCCTTTGGAATTATTAAATGGTCTTAAACTGATCTAAATGAATTACACTGTCAAACGAGGAAAATGCTCTGTAAATATCATAAGCACCACCCACCAAAGTCAGCTATTCAAAGAGTTACACCACCTAGACATCTTGGAAGTTGTGGATTAATTGATTTGAATAATCTTCATAGTAAACAGATTTTTCATCTACGTTCCCATTTTCATGATAAACAAAGAACGTCTAAATTACATGATATTGTTGTTGCTTCAGATTATAATCTTACACCTCTGAACTTGACAATGCAAAAGGTAGATTTTGATATATTTGATAATAATTCTAAAACAGAAAGTTCGATGCAGAAGGAATTACATGGAAAGCACCCTAAAGAATTGAATAATGATCATATTGATGAAATCGCATGAAATAGATGAGTAGTTTCAGGAGAATTGTTCGCTGAAATAGAAGGCTTAGCAATTGCGATTCAGGATCAGGTTGTTTTCGAAGTATAGATGATTCTTGCCGTAGATTTTTCTGTTCTTCAGAAACAGTTTTCATATAGTAGCATGTTGCTCAGTCCTAGCTTCAATAGATTATTTAGAAAGACATAATGCCGTCGCTAATTTTATTCATTTCAATCTAGGAATTAAACATGATCTCATTCCCAAAAAGAAAAAATATTACAAATATGAACCTGAGATTATTTGTGAAAATGAGAAATATAATCTTTATTTTGTTAAGACAATTCTGTGCAACAGAGCTATTAAACACAATAGGCCAAATATCATTCTTACTAAATAACAGAATCGAATAACAAATATAATTGATATTGCTATACCCGACATAATAATATACAAAATAAATTCAATGAAAAAATTTCTAAATATATGATGCTTGGCGACGAGAATAAAAATATGAGGAAAATGGAAAAATATTCATTCTACTGATTATTTCTACAACAGGTGTTATTCTAGGTAGCTTCACAAAAATATTGAGATTTTGGGTCTGAAGACAAATTCATTTGACAGTTACAAAAGAGAACAGTCATTAAATCTTGTAATATTCTTCGTAGGTTTCTTTCCGAAATAAATAATGAGGTAGAGTCATAGGTTTTCTATTTAGTTTATACTGCTCAGAATCTGGTTTCATATTTTATTTATTTGTATATATAAATGTAATATAATTAGCTGACAATTTTATCATACGTATATTCAGAGCAGTATTCTATTCGATCGTTCATCACTTCACATAAAGAAAACTATGAATGAGTAACATTCAGTGTTACTTGACTAAGGTCCGTACACTGGATTTTTCCGCGGAGAAATCATCTGACACTACTCGTTGGTACATTGATGTCATCGTCTGATGATGTTATAGTTTGTATACATTCTGGTAGATTGATATATTCTCATAACATTTAACGTTATCCTAATATATAATGATTCCAATATATGTTTTTAATATAGTCATTGCCTGGAAATGGTATTAATTACCGGGTTGTGGATTTATATTTTTCATGAAATCAGTTTGATTGCATGAACAGATACACTCGGATGCAAAATTAGCGGAGCACTCTAAAATTTAACTATATTCGAAGTTCGATATTTTCCCAATTCTAAACCGATTGAGATGATTTGTTCGGCAAGTTATAGATCAACTCTTCTGCTTTGTAGAAACTATAAGAGAAAACAAAAAAATTGGAAAAATTTTATACGAAGGGCAAAACTAAAAGTGTTTTTTTTGT
The DNA here is from genome assembly GCA_013387265.2 of Cryptolaemus montrouzieri. Classification (NCBI taxonomy): domain Eukaryota; kingdom Metazoa; phylum Arthropoda; class Insecta; order Coleoptera; family Coccinellidae; genus Cryptolaemus; species Cryptolaemus montrouzieri. The sequence continues at coordinate 39,941,227 of JABFTP020000103.1, forward strand.
CGAAAATTCGTAACACCCTGTGGAATTTCGTGGTCCGAGTTGAAACGTACAATATCATGGTCTGTCAAGACACATCTTCATACAGTAACGCCTTCTTGTTTCATGCGTTTATCTCTATTTTTGCAAAATATATTTAATTTCAAGTGGAAAATCACCATTTTGGAGAAATTTCATTGAATCAAGAGATTGTCATAAAATTCGTCTATCAATTTGGAATTTTCTTATTATCACTCAGGCGTGTCGAAATTGTCGTTTGCGATTTTTATGTTCGAATTGCATTAGTTATTGATGACAATTTGGTTAATTTGGTGAAAATTAGGGATTCATAGGAGATAACAGTCGGTAGGTATTAAAATACACAACCGAATTCTGGGACCATTGATAAAACTTTTCATTTACACATGTGCACACCTTTCTTTATCATATATGAAATACAACACCCGTTTTTTGGTATATGACCACATTTGCACTTGTTTAAAGAATGAGAGTTTTCCATTCTTTGATTTGATACAAATTCGATCGGTTGCGGTGTTTTGTGATTCTTTTACTGTTTACGATTCAAAACGGTATTTTTCATTCAGAATGAGAGATTTACCACCAACCTCAGTAGCAAGGGCAGTTACATTGAACGAGGAAGGAGCACCTACCGCTCAGTCGGTACCATGTTGGTGTCTGGACGTCGGTTATCCATCGAATCTACCGACGTTACAGGGAAACTGGATTGTACGTGAGGAGGCGAGGACAAGGAAGAAATCGGGCAACCCGCGCTATACATGACCGTTTCATCGTCAATCAAACCATAAGAAATCCTCGTCTTACTGCTGTTCAGGCACGTAACCTTTTACAAGCAGTGAATAACATTAACGTCAGTGTGAGGACAGTCAGAAGACGATTAAATGAAGTTGGTCTGAGATCATACGCGCAAGCAAGAGCACCAAGACTCGATAGAGCCCATCGGGTAGCAAGATTGGCGTTTGCTAGGGAGCATGTACACTCAATCAGTGGAGACGAGTTTTATTTAGTGATGAGAGCCGATATTGTGTGAATTTCGTGGATGGTAGAGATAGAATATGGAGGCATCGAGGGGAACGGTACAATCAAGCGAACTTCGCAGGAACTGAGCAATACGGTGGAGGGTCAGTTATGATATGGGGTGGCATATGCTTGGGAGTACGAACAGAACTGGAGATTATTGGCAATGGATCACTTAATGCCAATCGGTATATAACAGAAATCTTGGAGCCCCATGTTGTGCCTTTTGCTCCTTACATAGTGGAAAATTTCCTTTTTATGCACAATAACGCGCACCCTCATACTGCGCGCATAGTGATAGAATATCTCAATGAAGTTGGGATCACACGAATGGACTAGCCGTCGCGGTCACCGGATCTAAACCCGATCGAACACGTTTGGGACATTCTTGGAAGAAGGGTTCGACAACGGAATCCAGGCAACATTGAATAGCTGACATTGGCTTTGGTGGAAGAGTGGGACAACAAACCTTACAGATGATAGACAATATCATTGGGAGTATGCGAAATCGTATGCGCGCTGCGATAAGAGCTCGGGGGTCATACTCGCTACTAAAATCAAATGTTTTTTTGTGGGTCATCACGAACATTTTTCTCAACATGTTCATTTCATTTCACGAGTGTATCGCCAGGATACACACCTGCTCTCAATTTTGGACAGGAATGATAATTATTATAGAGTGTCACACAAATAAATGTGCAAAATCAACGATTTTTCCAGTGTACTTCGAGTTCTCCCGGAGCGTGAAATTGGCCAGTGAATTTCAAAGATTTTCATTTCGTTAGATTTCCGCTTCTCTAATTTTGATTTCATTTTTTGGCTAACCTCCGATGTTATGCACCTACGCAAGATTAAAATAAATTCTTGAAATTTGTGACTTTTCGCTTCAAATTGGATATCTCTTGTAAAAATAGAGATGAATGCATAAAACAAGAAGGGCGTTACTGTAGAAAGATGTGTCTTAACAGACCATGATATTGTACGTTTCAACTCGGACCACGAAAATCCACAGGGTTTTGACAAAAAAACACTTTTAGTTGTGCCCCGTATAAAAATTTTTCAATTTTTTTGTTTTCTCCCATAATTTCTACAAAGCAGAAGAGTTGATCTATAGCTTGCCGAAAAAATCATCCAAATCGGTTAAGAATTAGTAAAAATATCGGACTTCGAATTCGGTTAAATTTTCGAGTGTTCCGCTAATTTTGCCTCCGATTGGGCGAAGCGTCGGGGTCAAACCCCTTTTGAAGACGCTATCTTGATTGCTATCTGTTTGGTAGCCATGAGTAGGTCATCGTTTTGGTATAGAATCCTTTCATTTGAATAGTCGCAGCTCAACAAATATATAGCAGAACTTGATTCTACTATGGACGGGTCTAATCTTTTATTTGCAATAGTAAAATATTAGATTCTTTAAATGAGGCGGTACGTTCTGCGAAGACGAGCATCGTTGTGGTCGACGAAAATCCACAATGTCGTACTCGATGATCGTCGTACATTGTATAATGATTTAAATTGTAATCTGAGTAAGCTGTGTGCAAATTGAATACTGAGTGTGCTGAAACTGCATCGAGAAAATGTTTTCATCGAGGGGGTATCGAAATTTCATAGCAATAACGTACGTTGTTTTATAGCCGTCGATGAAACATGGGTTCATTACATTTGAGTCTGGAGAATTGTCACAACAATCGACTCTGAAGACGTCAAAAAACGCCACAACTGCAAGGTTGGTCATCTCATCAGTTTTTTGAATTGCGTGTAAGGGTAATACTCATTGATAATCTCGAAACAGATGAAACTATCGGAGAGTATTATGCGAAGATTTGAGTGCTGAAAAATGGAAGGAAATGGCGGCATTTGTTGATATTCAGGTGTTATTTCGTAAAGACAATACATTAGCTTAGTAGTCATTTTCATGACCTCCCTTGTTTTGTAAAATCTTTTCTTGGATTTGTTCGGACATATAAGAAGTATGATTGCTGAAATATTTTTCTGCTGGTTTTCTTTTTTCATTATTACAGATTCCTGTCCCATACCCCCTTCCTTTCACCCTTGTCTTCGTTTGGAAATCATGGAATGCAAGAAAGAACGAAGCGGCTAAGCAGAAACATTTTTGGTACTCTTTATGTAACACAACATAAACAGACAAGCTATTGCTAGTGCAATAGCGACAGGGAAACTAGTTTTTTCCTCAGGTTTTTTCACTCGTTTATTGAATCATATACAAGATAGTATGGTTCCCCATTTATTGTAAATACAATTATTAAAATTTTTATAAATTCTCTCTTTTCAAAAGAAGGCCAAAATTCATGAGTAAAAATTTCAATTTTTCTTTCAGCTTTAGCAACTTTTCTAAATCTGAAAAAATGGTTCGGCGGTCAATGCAGCATACGTGAAATCGATAGCTAATGAAAATTTGGAAAGACTTCTCAGGGTATTGAACTCATAGATCACCGTTAAAAAAAGTGTGTAAAGCTAATGGAGATTATACAGTACAACCATTCTAATCCGAATCATATGGGACCAGGGCTTGTTCGGATTACTGAAATATTCGGATTATCGAGGTAATTGAAATGAAATAGAAAAGAAAAGACAGGGCTGAAAAACGTGAAATATTTATCGAAAACGTGAAATATTTATTGAAAAACGTAAAATATTCATTGAAAAACTCAAAATTATTGTGATTCACAAAAAAACATGAAAATATAACTACATATTCTTAAGAAAGCGAAACATTTCACAGATCAATTTTTAGGTTCTGAAGAAGTCTCGGATCGTTTTTTGTTTTAACGAATGAAGATGAGAATTTGCAGCTTCCTCTCTCAATTTATTCAATACTAATATTTTGTGCTGAGGGATATCAATTTCTGTGTACCATTCCAATTATTTGTTGAAACACAAGAGAGCTTCTTTATGTTTCACTAAATTCATGGTGACATCGCCTTCTTCAAGTTCTTCTGTATCCTCGTCACTTTCTATGTTGTTAATTATTTCAGCTTCAGAGAGATAATTCTCATTATCTCCTACAACCCATTCTTCAATGTCTTTAGTTGTTAATTCTTGACCAAATACATTTGTTAGCACAGCTGTCATCATGCGTAGACCGCGATTTTTCCTCTTCTTCCTCTAGCAATTTTTTTTCTTTCAACAGTGAAAGAGGCAACAGGTGACCTGCGTCATAATCAACATCTTTTGTTGGCTACAAATTCTTCCATGATTTCCGAATTAACTCTTGGGACACAGATGACCAGGCCCTTTTAAGAGAAAACACCACATGTTTGAGGTCCAATTGCTTCAGTAACTGCGAAACGTTCTTGTCTTTTTGTCCCACAATATTCAGTAGCAAAGATTTTCGATAATGCAATTTCACATTCTGTATTACATGTTGATCCATTGGTTGTGGTAATGGAGTACAATCAGGAGGTAGGAACATGACCTGAATATTTTGTTCCTCACTGATTAATTCCTCTTCTCTTGGATGTTCAGGAGCATTATCTAATAAGAGCAGAGCTTTTTGTGGCAATTTCAGCTCGTTCATTTTATTTTCAACATCAGCAATAACTTGTTCGTGGAACCATTCATAAAAAAGTTCTCTAGTTACCCACCCTCTTCTTTGACCTTTATAATAAACAAGCAAATTGGAGCAGTTCTTGAATGCTCGGGGTTTGTTGGCTTTTCCGATGACCAACAATTTCAATTTATGAGATACTAATGCATTAGAGCATGGCATGAATGAAATACGGTCCTTACTCATCTTTCGACCTGGAGCTGAATTTTCAGCAGCATGGGCTAGTGTTTTATTTGGAAGAATTTGCCAAAATAACCCACTTTCATCTGCGTTGTAAACTTGATCTGGCACTAGATCCATCTCCCGTAGTTTTTGAAGAAATTTATTTTTAAATGGTTCTACCGTACCAACGTCTGACGTTGTCAAATTCCATGTCTTTTTTTGAATTTTCACAACCAACCTTGACTTGCTTTGAAATCATCTCTACCTGTTATACTGGTGTAAAAAAATTTTGCTTTCTCACATATGAGATTACCAGATAAAAGTGAATGTCGAGATCGTTCTTGTAAGAACCAAGTGTATAGAGCATTTTCAACATTCGGATTTTCACTAGTTTTGAGCGTACACCGTTTCCCAGGATAAGAATCAGAAGAAAATATAAAATTCTCAATTGATTTTCTATTTTTCTTTATATCGCATACTGTAGATTTTCCAATTGAGTGTATTCTGGCCAATTCAGAAACACTTTTTCCATTATCTAATTCTTTCAAAATTTCGCATTTTTGCTGCAATGTTAACGTTTTATGTCGACGCGACATGATTGGTACGGATATCAGGCGCTGAATGTGAGGAGAGAATCTAATCTGCACAAGTGAAGCGAGTATACAGACAAGACATTGCAAGTTCGGACACTTTCAATCGATGAAATTATTGACGGCGTTCGGATTATAGAGGTAAAAAATAAATTTAGCGGAGTATAGGGGTGGGTGATTTCAAAGTTTCGATGTTCGAATTACTGGATGTGCGGATTAGAGTGTATTCGGATTAGAGAGGTAGTACTGTATTGAAAAATAAAGATTTCTCCCAAATTTTTATCTTTGCTAAGCAAGCTTGAGCACTTGGGACTAATTTCGTACAGGAATGGAAAGGAACTGATCAAGAAAATGGAGACAAATTACTTTTCAGTATGCCCAATGAATGTCCGAAGGTTTTGAATAATCACGATATGCTTACCCTGAGAAAAACTTAGAAGAAAAACACTTTTTTTCAGTTTGGAAACAAATAACCGTAACCTTTAATGTTTGCTTCATTTCTTTATTCCGGTAAATTTTCATTTTATCATTATTCTGTTAGTTTGATGTGGAATTATTAGACACATGCTGCTCTTGACATTTTCTCGAAAATACAACAGCCGCTAAATTTTTCAGAGAAAATTCAGATTTATTGTGTCCCTTAGATTCTTCTGATGTGTGTACTCATCAGAAGTCATATTATAAATTTTTGATGATCTCATAAACGCGAGAACGTGACATCGCTTCCGGAAAAAACATCATACACCTTGTTTATGTAAAAGACTAAAAATGAATGAACGACTAATGGAAAATGTATATTCATATTTTCCGTTCAAGTATAATATTATCTCACTAAAAGCAGGTCATCTTGATGAAAAAAGTAGGATTTTATACCTATGCTGTGGAGCTGGCCTTTTTAATTAAATTCTCGATAATTTATCGTACATTATCCTCATTACTAGCATCTTAGTATGGTCTGAAATATGAGACCAATTAGAAGCTTCCACCATTCACGTAGGCGTGGTCAATGCAAAATATATAAATGTCAGGTTGGATGGTATCAATAACGTTATGGTCGATATTTCAGCAATTTGTGTGCATAATAATAAACAGATCATTATCATGTTTTATATCTCATCAGGTGGAGGTTCGCCTGATATTGCCGGTTCATCGACTATCGTTTTAGCTGGTCTAGTATTCCAACGCTGTGTATTCGCATGATTTTATCATAATAATTTGGTATAATTTACATGTTCCATATCATGTAAAATATAATGAGGATTCTGAAAATTAATACGCATTCTAGAAACAACTTATTCGCATAAATATTGTATTAATATCTAACGACATCTACAGGGTGTTACATAATAGTATATCACAATTTGAGGGGGTAAATGTACGGGAAATTTCAAGAAAATAGTTCATATAAACATAGGTCCACGAAAGCTCCGTTACGGAGCTATAGGGTGTTGAAATTTCCGGAAAAAATTGTTTTTTTCAGAACTCCTTATGTTTCTGAGATATTCAGCCCAAATTCGGAATGCAAGCTATTTTTTACAGCCTCCATCATTACACGTCCTAGGACGCGTTGAATATGAAACAGGTACAATAAAAAGTCAAGGAGAATCCAACCAACCAAACTAGATTTGCAATATTTCTTGTACTCACATGAGGAGTCAAATCAATACAATTCAAACTGCTTCCTCAATATCTGGAGTTCTCATAGTTTGAGTTGAACATTTTAAATGATTATTTGCAGTAAAAGTACCAGTTTCCCTCAACCTTCTGTGGATATTTGAAAACCTGTCTGGTGTTACTCCATTTGGAAAGCGCACCTGATATAATCGCCTTGCTTCTGTTGTGTTTCCGTCAGCCAGACCGTACATGTAATGGATATCAGCCAATTCGGCATTAGTAAAATTAACCATTTTTCTTACAGCAATGACAGTCTCAAAACTAAACGTTATAATCGTCAGTGTCCTCTTTACCTGAGACAACTGGAAATAATCAGGGACAGAACCGACTATTCCACGTAACACTTTTAGTTTTAGTATATGGATCAGTTTATTAGAGATTATGATTATACTAATGTCGATACTCTGGTATGCGAGGGGATTGACAGTTATAAACAATGTATTACTGGTAAAGTCGATAATCATTTCAGACTATTCCACAATAATATAAGAAGCTTATCAAAAATATTGATGATTTGAAAATTTTTCTACATGAAATAGGTCATGATTATGATTGTTTAGTTTTAACTGAAACATTTATTGTCTTTGATATGGGCTTGTTCAATATTTTGGGTATGACCTTATTTGTAACAATGGGGAGTACAATCGAAACGATGGAGTGGCAATTTTTGTAAATAAAAAATTCAGCTTTACATATGAAACAGTTAAGATAGGACAGGTGAGAGGTTTAAAGGTTCTTGTAGGTAGCGACAATAAGAAAATTCAGATAACTGGTATATATAAATCCCCCGATATTTCAGTTGATGAATTCAATGCTGATTTTCACGGTTACTTGAAAAACGAATGTAGAAATAGTAATTTCCAGATCGTGGTAGGCGACATGAATGTAAATATTCTGCAGAATAGTGAACCTGTTCTAAATTATTTGAATATATTAGCTGGAGAAAAATTCACCTCAGTGATTAATAAACCAACTAGGGTGCAGGGAGATACCAAAACTTGTTTAGATCATATATTAATTAAAGGTATTTATGACTATATTCCAATTATAATGAAAACTCACATAACTGACCTTTTTTCCACAATTCTGTTTTTCAAAAGCGTTGTAAAAAGTGTGTCATGTTCTTGTGAGGGTTTGGTGAATGAAAAAATTGATTATGTAGTTTTAAAGTCACTGTTCTCTGAGGTTGACTGGAGAGACTTTTATACAAGTCAGGATGTAGATGAATCTACAACTGTGCTCGTTGATATTATAAAGGAACAGATAAAAAAAAGTTATTTCAAACCTAAAAAGCGTGATAAAAAAAGAAAAACCTGGATAACCAACGCACTTTTGAAATCCATCAATAAACGTAATGACCTCTATAAAGCATGGGAACAAAATAAAAATGCAAACTCCTGGGAAATTTTCAAAAACCATAGAAATAGACTTAACAAACTAATAAAATATGCGAAATCGCAATTTTACATGGATCAAGTGCGCTCCAGTAGAGATAGCACAAAACAGATGTGGAGGGTTGTATCGGAACTATGTACAAAACCGAAAAATATTAGCCATATAGATAAACTTGAAGTAGATGATAATATAATTGAGGACCCTAAACAAATGGCCTCTGTTTTTAACGAATACTTCACTAACGTAGGTAAAAATCTAGCGCAAAATTAACGTTAAGAACAACAAAGGAATGATCGACTCTAATGAACTTGAATATAAATTTCGATTTACTCCTACGAACATAGAAGAAGTAACAAACATAATTTTGAACTTGAAAAATAGGAAAAGTAGCGGTTTTGATGTAATATCGGCTGAAATATTGAAAACTGGAATCGTTTTTTTGGTTTCGCCAATTACACATTTAGTGAATTTGATTCTATGTAAGGGTATATTTCCTAGTGCACTGAAAACTGCTGTAGTAATACTATTACATAAAGGTGGTGAAAAACGCAATGTAGTAACTACAGACCTATATCTTTGTTGTCCAATTTGTCCAAAATTGTTGAAAAGGTTATTAAGGAGAGATTATCAGTATACATGACTAGAAACAACATTTTATCCGACTTTCAGTATGGGTTTAGGAAGGAAGGTCGACACAGGATGCCATCTCGAAACTTACTGAAAAAATTTATAAGGCTTTCGATGACAATAAGGTATCACTGTGTGTTTTGATTGATCTGGCTAAGGCTTTTGATACGGTGGAGCATGGCATCTTGTTAGACAGTCTGAAACAAATTGGTTTTGGAGATGTTGAGTTAAATTTGATGAAATGCTACCTTAAAGATAGGAAACAACTTGTCAAATTGAATGGTGTGGTGAGTGAGTTGGCAAAGCTCGAGTATGGTGTACCCCAGGTACCGTCTTGGGGCCCATACTATTCACAATATATTTAAATCGGCTGCTTATACAGACAAGCGGGGATATCATAAGTTATGCAGATGACACACTCATTTTCTATTCAGCTAAAAACTGGAGAGAATTAAAACTATTAGTAGAGTCAGATTTCTTAAACATAAAAAATTAGATGGCGGAACACCTTTTAACTATAAATTTCGAGAAAACTAAGTATATTCCTTTTGTATAGATAAACGGTCTCTGCCTGATGGCTTGCCCTCTCTATAAGCGACGACATGTCTACAATTGAAATCCCTTGTACATATCAATGCGAGTACCTTGGAGTAATTATCGATTCTCATTTAAATTGGGATGCGCATGTAAATAGACTGATAGTAAGACTTAGGGACTAGTAACCAGATTCAAACATCTTTCAAGGGTTATTGACGTAGATTGCCTAAAATTGTTTATTCGGCGCTTGTTGAGTCGCAAATGCGTTACGGAATATTTGCATGGGGTGGTGCCTATAAAATGTCTTAAATAAGTTGGATATTCAACAAAAATGGATATTGAAAATTATATATCAGAAAGACATAACTTTTTCTTCTAAGATGTTGTATGAAATATCTGGTGTATGGGACAGCAGACATCTGTTTTGCTCGGCCATTTTAAATCACTTAAGGAAGAATATGGAGTGTCACGAACTGATCGCACACGACTCCAATACTCGATATAGTAAATTTTCACTTGTTGTTCCAAAATGGTTAAAACAATTAGTCAGAGCTACTCCTTTATTGGTCCCAGAATGTTCAACAGACTGCCTTTGAATCTAAGAATTACAAAAATATCAAACAATTCAAAACAAGTTTGAAGAGATGGATAAACAATACGAATAAAGATTATATCACTAGTTTAATTGATTTGAAAGATAATACATAGATCACAACTTAAAGCTTAACATTCATAAAAACATAAACATAAATAAATGAAATTTGAATGGAATATATGACCTCCTTCAGCTCTCCCATGTGCCCATATTATTATTATTATAGTTGTTTTGTATGCCCTCCTGTTTCTGATAGTGTGTAAGTATTGTGTACAGTATTCATGTGCATGAAAATATTTTGTGAGTATATTACTTTATTTTGAAATAGTAAAAAAACTAAACACTCACTACAGGTATATAAACCTTTGTGAGTACCTATTGGATCTTTATTGTGTGGAAAATTCGATGTTATATTATAAACCAGAATTAAATTGAGACGGAGAGTGTTTGAACAATAGGTTGTAATCATATTCAATAAAGATATTATTATTATTTATTATCGTGGACTTATGCACTATCTCAGCTAGTAGCTGGATATAATTTACCTTTCCCAGATTTAGCAATCAAAGGAATAGGCTCGATTACAATATACTTGACATAAATTTCCTAACTATCCTACATGTATTAAGAATTACAGCATTTGCATTTCTATATAGGTATTCTTATGCAATTCTAATTTCTTAAGGCTATCATGCAAAGTTTTGGGTATTAAACCAGTCGAGGATACGATGACAGGAACGATATCTATTTTGTCGAGGTGCCACATCTGCTTGATCTCAATAGCAAGGTCTGTGTATTTGGACTTTTCTCCTGGAACTTATTCAGCACGTTGTTATTATTTGGTATGGCGACATCCACCAGCATTGCTGTCTTGGCTCTCTTATCATACACCACTATGTCCGGCCTATTATTCGTCACCATTCTGTCAGTGATAATAGGCCTATCGTAGTATAATCTGATAGAGTCATTTTCCAATACGGGCGCCGGTTGATACTTGTAATATGGCTGGAATGTATTCAGAAGTCCGTACTTGTGTGCAAGTTTCTGATGGATAATGTTGCACACTTGATTATGCCTGTGAAGATAGTCTGTATTGGCCAGTTGTTCGCATCCGGACGTAATATGCTGTATCGTCTCCGATCTTATATGGCATTTTCTGCACCTATCTGTTTGTGATGTTCCGTCCTTCATAATAAATTTTTGTAGTTGTTTGTAGCGATCACTTGGTCTTGGATGGCCATAAGGAATCCTCTGTTTCCGCGAATAATTCTCCTTTCATCAACCATTTGTTGGAGGCTTCTTTGTCGATGTGTGGTTGATTAATCTCATGGTGATGTCGTCCATGCAATTCCTTTCTTGACCATTGCTCTTGTTTTTCAGTATCTGATAGGAATGGTAGATTCAGCAGGTCATCTCTGGTAGCAAGATTTAGAGGTGTATATCCCTTATCAGCCAACGATACCACTCTATGTAGGTCAGAAGTGAGAGCTTTTGCTGAGAAGAATTCTCTGAGATTTCTTATCTGTTCGGTGTGTAAATTGACAACATCTATTTATCCGCGTCCTCCTTCTTTCCGCATCAAAGTTGTTCGTATCACAGACGATTTCGGATGATGATTGTTGTACTTTGTCAGCATCGTTCGGGTCTGCCTTTGAATATCATCTAGCTCCGTCTTAGTCCATCTGATTATTCCAAATGAGTAAAGCAACACTGGAATGGCGTAGGTGTTAATTGCCTTGACTAGATTCCCGAGTTCAACATCGATTTCAGCACAGACTTCAGACGCTGACTGTATTCTGAACGAATCTTCTCCTTTGATTGTTTTTGGTCTAACAATCTGGCTTGTTGGTATCCCAGATATTTGTATGTTTCGCCATCTCTCATGCACTGTATAATGTCACCGTTTGGAAGTTGTGTTTCACCATCTATGACTTTCCCTCTTTGAATGTTCAGGGTCTTACATTTTTCAATCCCGAATTTCATATGAACATCTGCCGAGAACTCACTGACAGTTTTCAGCAAATCATCCAATTGCTTCTTGTTCGAAGCATATAATTTGATGTCATCCATATACAGCAGGTGGGAGATTGTATGATAATTCCTTTCTGCTTTTATCCTAAATCCGTATCCAGTTCTATTGAGCATTGAGGACAATGGGTTCATTGCCAAACAGAACCATAGTGGACTCAAAGAGTCTCCTTGAAAAATTCCACGACGTATGGGTATCTCGTCGGTTTTAATTGATTTATTGTTCATGTTGACCTGCAGAGACGTGCGCCAGTGTGTCATTGTTGTCTTCAAGAACTCTACCAGGGCTGGGTGAATTTTGTATATCTGCAATACTTCAACAAGCCAAGAATGGGCGGTACTATCGAATGCTTTCAGATAATCGAGAAAAGCTGAATGAACATTGCGATGCCCTACGTGTGCCTGTTTCATTATCACAGAATCGATGATGAGTTGTTCCTTGCACCCGTGGTGTTTCTTTCTGCATCCTTTCTGCTCCTCTGCTAATATATTGTTGTCGTCAAGGTGTTGGTATATTCGATTGGATATGCATGAGGTGAGTATTTTGTAGAGTGTTGGCAGGCAAGTGATTGGCCTATATTGAGACGGATCCTGTGTTCTATCGCTCTTAGGTAGCATATATGTTAAGCCTTGCGTTAGGAAAGTGGGTGTTTTCTTGGGATGTTGAAGAACATACGTGAGCTGTTTCGCTAGGGCTCCATGGAGCTTATCAAACTTCTTGTACCAGTAGTTGTGGATATTATCTATACCTGTGGCCTTCCAATTGTTGGTCGCTCCAATTACTGTTGTAATTTCTTCCTCCGTTATTCCATCGAAGTCCATATGTCTGATATCGAGGCGTTCTCTTTCATTCGTGATCCATTCCGCATCTCTATTGTGTTCTTTGGGGTTCGACCATATTGATGACCAATAGTCGGTCAAGCACTGTGCGTCAGGTACTTCTCTGTTATTGTTGGTCGCAGTTTTGTTATTTCCCTTATGAAAATTGGCAGCGTTTTGGAGGAACCTTTGGTTTTGGTGTTTCCTTTCAGTACACTTGACGTATCTTGAAAGCCTCTTTGCTTTTGCTTGGAGTTTCTGTTTCAAAGTGTCCATATACACGTCGATGTGTTGTTTGTGATCAGGGTGTTTTGTGTTCGTACCAATTTTCCTATAAATTTTGCGTATATGTGATCTCAAGCGCCTTGAGGGTTTTCTGTTTCTCAGGAATTCTGTGAGGCGACCGATTTCTGCTCTAATATTATCAATATCCTTCTCCAGTCGTTTTTGCCATGGTGGTTTCCTGACGCTTTTTGGCTCAGCTTGAATCAGAGTTGTGGAGATTTGTTGTTTGTGAAGTCGAAGGACCGCTACTGCTCCACAGTAAATCAAAGTGTGAATCTTCTCCAAGGTGTTCTGGTCGGTATATTCTTCAAACATTGAGTTTACACTTGCTAGGATGATATTGGTGTTCTTGTTCGTCTTGAGTTTGGGCAGTTTAGGTCTTTTAGTTGGGTTACTACCACTGAATTCAGTTATTGCTCTGTTGAGTTCTGAATATTATTATCATTTATTATCGTGGACTTATGCACTATCTCAGCTAGTAGCTGGATATAATTTACCTTTCCCAGATTTAGCAATCAAAGGAATAGGCTCGATTACAATATACTTGACATAAATTTCCTAACTATCCTACATGTATTAAGAATTACAGCTTTTGCATTTCTATATAAGTATTCTTATGCAATTCTAATTTCTTAAGGCTATCATGCAAAGTTTGGGTATTAAACCAGTCGAGGATACGATGACAGGAACGATATCTATTTTGTCGAGGTGCCACATCTGCTTGATCTCAATAGCAAGGTCTGTGTATTTGGACTTTTTCTCCTGGAACTTATTCAGCACATTGTTATTATTTGGTATGGCGACATCCACCAGCATTGCTGTCTTGGCTCTCTTATCACACACCACTATGTCCGGCCTATTATTCGTCACCATTCTGTCAGTGATAATAGGCCTATCGTAGTATAATCTGATAGAGTCATTTTCCAATACGGGCGCCGGTTGATACTTGTAATATGGCTGGAATGTATTCAGAAATCCGTACTTGTGTGCAAGTTTCTGATGGATAATGTTGCACACTTGATTATGCCTGTGAAGATAGTCTGTATTGGCCAGTTGTTCGCATCCGGACGTAATATGCTGTATCGTCTCCGATCTTATATGGCATTTTCTGCACCTATCTGTTTGTAATGTTCCGTCCTTCATAATAAATTTTTGTAGTTGTTTGTAGCGATCACTTGGTCTTGGATGGCCATAAGGAATCCTCTGTTTCCGCGAATAATTCTCCTTTCATCAACCATTTGTTGGAGGCTTCTTTGTCGATGTGTGGTTGATCAATCTCATGGTGATGTCGTCCATGCAATTCCTTTCTTGACCATTGCTCTTGTTTTTCAGTATCTGATAGGAATGGTAGATTCAGCAGGTCATCTCTGGTAGCAAGATTTACAGGTGTATATCCCTTATCAGCCAACGATACCACTCTATGTAGGTCAGAAGTGAGAGCTTTTGCTGAGAAGAATTCTCTGAGATTTCTTATTTGTTCGGTGTGTAAATTGACAACATCTATTAATCCGCGTCCTCCTTCTTTCCGCTTCAAAGTTGTTCGTATCACAGACGATTTTGGATGATGATTGTTGTACTTTGTCAGCATCGTTCGGGTCTGCCTTTGAATATCATCTAGCTCCGTCTTAGTCCATCTGATTATTCCAAATGAGTAAAGCAACACTGGAATGGCGTAGGTGTTAATTGCCTTGACTAGATTCCCCGAGTTCAACATCGATTTCAGCACATACTTCAGACGCTGACTGTATTCTGAACGAATCTTCTCCTTTGATTGTTTTTGGTCTAACAATCTGGCTTGTTGGTATCCCAGATATTTGTATGTTTCGCCATCTCTCATGCACTGTATAATGTCACCGTTTGGAAGTTGTGTTTCACCATCTATGACTTTCCCTCTTTGAATGTTCAGGGTCTTACATTT
Organism: Cryptolaemus montrouzieri; assembly: GCA_013387265.2. NCBI lineage: Eukaryota > Metazoa > Arthropoda > Insecta > Coleoptera > Coccinellidae > Cryptolaemus > Cryptolaemus montrouzieri. Next base: position 39,956,454 of record JABFTP020000103.1, read on the forward strand.
TCAATCCCGAATTTCATATGAACATCTGCCGAGAACTCACTGACAGTTTTCAGCAAATCATCCAATTATTATTATTATTATTATCATTATTTATCAAACATTGAGTTTACACTTGCTAGGATGATATTGGTGCTCTTGTTCGTCTTGAGTTTGGGCAGTTTAGGTCTTTAGTTGGGTTACTACCACTGAATTCAGTTATTGCTCTGTTGAGTTCTGAATATTATTATCATTATTATTATTATTATTTAATAAAAATTCGAGCAGACACTGGTTCAACTTTAGCAACTGTCAAAATAAATGAATAAAAAATCAAAGCTTACGTAATTTTTTAATTAGAAGTGCTTCAATTCAGGGAATGCATACAATTGTTTAATAATTTTTTGCTCGAGAACGGTCGGAGATATGAAAAAATTACAAGTGTCAAACACGTTTTTAAATTGAACGAAGGTGAGGAAAATTGATTATATGCTGATCAGTGGCGAACTGCAAAAAAGTTTGAAAGGGCAAAAGAAGATATGACTAGGGAAAAGAAAGATTCTAATTAAAATTCAGGACGTGTAATGATGGAGACTATAAAAAATGCTTGCGTTCCAAATTGGGGCTGAATTTCTCAAAACCAAGAGTTTTGAAGAAAAAAACAATTTTTTCGGGAAATTTCAACACCCTGTACCTCCGTAACGAAGCTTTTGCGGACCTATGTTTATATGAACTTCTTTTCTTAAAATTGCACGTAGATTTTTTCATCAAGAAAACTTCGTATAAAAAGATGTTTTGTGAAACGCTTTGTTCAAGATTAAGGAGTTGTTAAAAATCACCAACGAGTTTCAGTTTTTCTTTTTGGCTCTTATAGCTCTTGAAATATTTTGTTCAAAGAGTTTGTCATATCTCAATAATGAAAACATACAAATGGGTGTAAACCCATTTCAGACTTTATTCAAGAAACTAACCTATGTTAAATATTCTTCCGAAAACAAGGTGGTTTCAAGATCCACTGTTCCTAATCAATTTCAACCAAGGCCATTCAGTGCAAACATTTGTTTTTGGTCGGACGTCATGACCAGGAGCAATAGTCTGCAATTTTGGTCTCGTTTGACCCCGTCAGTGTTACACACATTCACAACGCCTTGCCAGGCTGCCACCAATTCATCTGTTAGAGCGCATCAAGCACATATATATGTTCGAAAATACAATTGGCGCCCTCCAACGTACTACACAGAGGTTACTACAAGAGCTACGGGGAAATGATGAAAAAGAAGAACAGATCAAATCGAGAACTTTAAGAAGCGATACTAGTCCGACTATCTACCGCAGCGCTACTGTGCGTTTTGGATGTAGTTCGTGTGCTGTGGTCTGCTCTTGAACCAGGTGAACATCATATCTCAGTTCAAGTACTGTGTTTTAAGGAATTTTACTTAAATTGCGATTCGTAACGCGTTTCACTACACCGTAGCTTCTTCAGACGAATGATTATGCAGAAAAATGTAAATGAGAATATAACTATAAATGTTCTTGAGTAATTAAAAGCTTATTGGTCGCCTCCTCCTAAGTGGTTATTTATGACAGGTAACGCTCCTGTACTGGCCTGGCTCTTGAACCAGGTGAACATCATATCTCAGTAATGATAATATGCGAAATTCAGATAAGTAACTGGTAGTTTGTCTTGGTGTTGTGAATGAGTGTAGTACTCACTAGGTCGAACGAGACCAAAACTGAATTCTGTAGCTCCTATTAACGGCATCCGACCGGACTGTATCACTACTGTGGACCTGGCTGACGATGATTATGAAGACTGTAACGGAAAAACAGGAGCATCAGCGAGGGACATTTTAAGGAAGGTTGAATACCTTTCCCTGAAAAAAAGTCTTCAATGTGTTCACATATATCGATAAAATTCGCATATTACTATCACTGAGATATGATGTACATCTGGTTTATCAGCCTCTATTATGTGGCCCTGCTTGACGATGATTATGAAAAGTAGATCGAAAAACCAATGAGTTGGAATGGAATGATATTAAACATTTTAATATAATTTCATTTCAATAATAGATTTTTGAACTAGAAGCGTATAATCAATATAATCTATATAAATAGGGTTTTACCTTAATAGTATCAGATTCTTGGTCTTGACAACAGTGATTGGTAGCTTACCTGGAATGAGAAGGAAATAATTAACACAAACATGTTTCATGGAAGCTTATGAAAGGGTCAACTTTTTTTAGGTGATATGAGTTAAGATATATTGAGTGAAAAAATTATCATTGACTAGTTATATGTCCATTTTTTTGATGATTTGATTGATATTGAATATTTCAGTGAACCAGCGGTTATCGTTGCGAATTATGAATGGTTCTTCTATGTTTTACTATGATGCCCTGATTGACGATTATTAAGAAGAATGGATCGGAAACCGGCGGAGTATGCAATACTTCAATTTTGAATATCGTTTCCCTAATTGAAGTCTTCGAATAGTTTAATTCAAAGAGATGAACATGATGGCTAGTGCTCAATAAATTGAAAATGAAGAGAGCAACGTTGATGCTATTCAAACAGAAAAATAAGGTGTTCTGAGCTTCTTAAGTATGGATCACTCTGACTTTCAATAGGTAAAAAAATTAGATACCTGACGTTGGATATTGATGAGAATCTGACTTGGGATAATCATACTTATCATATAGCGGCCTGACTCACTCCTATGATAGGAGCAATTTATAGGTGCAGAAGTTAACTCTCACATAAAAGTAAGTATCTATAGGTTGGATTGTAGTATATTAGCAATCCAGCGAGTTCCCAGGTAGCGGATAGGGGAACGACCTGTATGTGGATGATCGTCTGTTACACTGTTGGTCAGCTAGGCTATGAGGATACTCGACTTATGTAAAACTGGAACTGGCAGTCTACGGAAACCTGGCCGTGGACAAACTTCTCCTCACTCTTGTGTCGTATCGTGCCTAAGGGTCTTTTCAAGACTATCAAAGGCGTCGACCGTGTGTGTTACTTGTCACAGCAACCGTTAGTACCTGGCTTGTGTCGGAGTTTGGGATCCTGGCTAAATCGCTCGGGCTAGGAGAAGTAAACCTTATCAAAAATCCCCAGGTTCATGGTGGAACATCCTATACCTAGGAAACTACTCCCCTTGTGGAGGTAGCCAATTGGGAAAGGTGGGTAACAAATAGGCGGGCTCTGGACTACAGCCAGCTTCTGGGTTTAGTTTGGTTTGCCATGGTAAGGAAGCACTGCGCTGGTAGTCTTTTCATTCTCTTTCAACTCGTGCGATTTCTATGGATCCACACCAACAAATTCCAAATCTGACGAAGGGGCTGACCTCGATCCTCGAACAGAGAAAACTAAGGAGGAGGAGGAACAACTTCGACTCACCACCCTGTCAGCGCCGACGGGCTTTGTGGATAATGAGCTATCACAGTTCGCATTCTGAGGCAGCTACCTTCCTCTTTAGTAAATGCATCTTGAATGAAAGCCTTGATTCGGCTTTCATTCAGGAACCATGACTAGCCAACCAAGGATTAGTTTGCGGTCTCGGAAATCTACAAGGCCAGATACTGTACTACTGTCCTAGGGACAAACCCAGGGTGTGTATCTTTATCAATAACAGAATCGGTAATCTTCTACTTACCGAATGCTGTAACAGAGACACTTCCATGTTAATGTCCCGGGAAAGCGTGGGAGACTTGATTTGGTGGTCTGCTCAGCATATTTCCCGCAAAATTTTGCTGAATACAAACAGTCGTGAAGCCGTTGAGCGTATGGCTAAGGAGATATTCTGGTATATCGATTGAGCTTATCACGATAACTGTCTCTAGAGAACAAATCCTGAGAATGGCACAACTTCAAGTTGGAATCCTGTCCTTGAAAAACGCGGATAAAAAGTTCGGAAACTCTTTAACCGAGGTGAAAATATCAGCAGCTGGGTTCTCGCCAGAGGCCCTGTGCTGCCCATTGGATCTGTAGAAGGCCCAGATGGACAATACATGAACTCTGGAGGAGAGATGTTGGAGTTTCTTGCGAGAACACACTTCGCAGTTTGACAGTTTCTTGACATTAGTGACAGCTGTGGTACCGTCACCCTGAAGGACCTTGATTAAAGGCCAAAAGACGACGATTCGAAGAACACAAGAACAATTATCAAGCCCGGAACAATTAGGAGGGTGATTCGCTCATTTAAGCCATTTAAGGCTATTGGGGAGGATGGCATCATGCCTGTCTTTGTTCAACGAGGGGTGGACGTCCTCATTCCATATCTCATTAGGCCGAGCCTGGTTTGGAATATTGTCCCGATCAGCTGGCGGAAGGTAAGGGTTGTACTCATGCCTGAAGTGGGTAAATCGAACGCACAACCTGAATCGTTTAGACCGGTGAGTCTTTTGTCTTTGGTTCTGAAAACCCTGGAGAAGGTATTAGATGGATTTATCAGGACCGAGGTGTTATCGCCTTTGAGTGAACATCAATACGCCTTTCAAAAAGGTAAATCAACTGATCTGGCACTCGACAACCTAGTCTCTGGACCGCAAGAAGACTGCAGTTGTAATGAAGCCCCCACTAGTTCACTATCTGGGGCTTCGGGAGCTAGAGGAGTACCGAACATTATTGTTGAATGGATAAGTAACACGCTAAATGCAAGATTGATCAGCATTTTCCTGAAAGGGAAGTAGTCAATTTTGTGGCTGCCAGGGGCTGCCCTTAGGGAGGAGTATCATCCATTCTGTTGTGGTCCGTATTGCTAGACGACTTTTTGGCAATAATTGTCGCACAAGATGTTTATGTACGAGCGTACGCTGATGATATAGTCATTCTGGCGGTGAAGAAGACGACGATGTCTCGTCAGACTCCAGGAGGCCATGTCAGATATTCAAGAGTGGTGTGAAGGTGAGAAACTCATCATGAACCCCAACAAAATCCCTACCATTTACAAGGCAAAGTAGAATAATTTTTTCTCCCCCGACCTTGGGTGGAATGTTTATTCCAGTTGCGGAGGAAGTAAAATAACTGGGGGTTACCTTGGATAGTAATCTCACATGGAATTTGCACCTGCAAAACACAATTCACAAGGCTAGACATTCCTTATGGGCATGACAAATGACCTGTGGAAAGAGATTCGGTATTATCCCAAACAACATCGCTAGCTTTATGTGATAGTGGTGAAAGCTCGTCTCACATACGGCTGCATTGCTCGGTCGGAGTGCAGCCTTAAACAACAATCCCAACTCAAGCTCTCTAAATTGCAGATAACGGCCTGCATGATGACAATTGAAGATGTTCGCTCTACACCCACTGCGGCCATGGAACTGATACTGAGCCTTGCTCTTCTTCACCTGGTGATTAGAGGAGCAGCTTCAATGGTTTTCTATAGATTCCATCACTCTTTCCGAAATGGTACGGGTAAGCTCAGCTTCGTACCTGGTACCTTACGATCAGAAATCGAAGACAACGAGATGCTGAGTATGATGCCTGACATAGCAATACCTTAAACCTGCTATTCTAGATCATCATTCCTAGCAGACAGGAATGAACCGGCTCTAAAACTGCAAAAGGTGTTGGAGCTGGTGTATATGGTCGAGGTGCCGACAAGGAACAGTCGACCCGTTTAGGCAGGCTTTCGACTGTTTTCAAGCAGAAATATTCGCCATTGCCTACTATGCTAATCTTTAGCTTGCGGAGGGATCAACAAATAGGTCATCACCGATAACCAAGCTGCACTGAAGGCATTGGCATCCGCTATCTGTACGTCACTTATGTCGCTCTACCCATGCTAAACTGAGAGAACGGAGCAGGCTCCGTCTGATGTGGGTATACGAACACACGGACATTGAGGGCAGACTTATTGGCCGCTCGAGGCTTAGGATTACTTGGACTTAAGCCTAGGCTCGAAATTCCTCTGGAGACTGCAAGGATGGAAAATAACCGGTGGTTGGACCCGAAAGTATGTGAGCACTGGATATGTCTCTCAGCTTTCAGACACTCTCGACTTGCCAAGGCTTGGCTTAAGCTCTCCAGTCTGGACCTGAGAGTTCTAAATGTCATACTAACGGGGCACTGTCGCCTCAGAAATCACCCAGCAAGAAAGGATTGATTGTGGATTCTTCATGTCGACTATGTGAAAAAGAGATAGAATCAATGGAACATGTAATTTGCATGTACCCAGCTGGGAACAGGGTCAAGATGAAGGAACGTAGATCTAACATCCAGAAGCTCACTGAGCTTATTGAGCTCTAGCCTACAGTGCTCATATTCTTCACAAGAAGGATGGAGCTTGTAGGTGAAATTTAGGATAGTGTGCCACAATAGATCACTGGCTCGCAGTGACCTGCTGCTAGGCAGCCGTCACCCATAATTTATATATCTGTCTATCTATTGAGGTTGGATTGGATACAATAAAAACAGAGGATAATTCAAATAATGCATCGTTCTTTCTTTACCGTATGTAGTAAGTCGATTTCTTCTGATGCAATTTCATTTCAGAGTGAAATATTATTTTGGAGGTCTTCGATACAATATTTCAAGAGTTAGTTCTAAGTGCGATAATTTGAGAAAATTCGTAAGTTTATTCGTTATAGTAGTAGTTTCACATATGTGTCCGATATTTTATTGTCTGTATCTCCGAGTGAATGGATTCATTGAGTAGGAAAGAAAATATATGACAGTTGAAAAAACCGAGTGTTGTACTCAAAATTTAGAAGGGGAAGGTTATAGTGCAGAAAGACTAATTTTTTCGCATTTTTAGGAAGTAGTTTTCTATTTTTTCTATTACACCATCCCAGCTTTAGACAACAGACGCTCTGAAAAAAAACACTACTTCCTGGCGACGACAAATATTTTGCTGCAATCTTGATCAAACTCGGAAAATTGCATGTCCTTGCTTGCCATCGCGTATACGGATTGCCATGACGTGATATATTACTAATACTTAAGAAATGATCCATTTCTGTTGAAACTGCATTTTTTTTCTGTTGATGTGTTTCTATGAGCTGTGCCTTTTTCTGCTATCACTTCTACGAAGAAATTCATAAAAGTTGGGAGAATTGTCTGATTTAGATTTTGCTCTTCAATTCTCATCCTCTTGGTCAATTCTTGGACGAATTCGCGCTATCGTCACCTGTTTCCTCACAGCTCATTTTTATCCTATCGATTAATACAAACTGCTTCGTATTTTCTTCTTGCAGTTGATTAGTGAAAAAATTCATTTTAAATCGTGGATCGAGAACGGTAGCCACCGAATGATTTTTACTCGTTGTCATGTCTGCAGATCGTTCGTGTAAAACCCTTGTTGTATGACGAGTATTGTCTGGCTTCATTTGTGTGTTATCTTTTTTCATGTGCTCATTTTATTGTAATATCGCATTAAGGTAGCTTCATACGGAATAATTTCAGATATGCTAGCGAATCTGGAACATATAAGTTTTGTTATCTCTTAAAATGGTCAATAATTGTAAAAGATGCTCCAAAAGCTCCCATTGTGTAGCAGTCAAATTGGCAATATCACTGAACCTGAGATAGACAAATTGGCTCGTTTTTGTTGCATTAGCGTTTCGACCATATAATATGTGGAGTTCCATCGCATGCTAAAGTCTTGGACTAATTCATGTTGAGGGAGATACAAATCTTTTTGGATAAAATGCAGTTTTTCTTGTGCAGAACCAGAATGATTGAAATGAGTTACGGTCCTTCTACCTGTAACTATCATTTGATTAACATCTAACTGAATCTTTAGAATATTATTGACAATCAATTGAATGCTATGAATTAAACAACGCGCTGTGAGCAACTCTACATCAGCTTTTACTCTGTTTCGTCCATTACCATGAATAACAACATGAATTTTTTCCACAAATTTTGCAATTTTTTGTAAACTCATAGCATTGTTACTTGCTGTGTATTGTCACTCAATATGCTTGAGGCTCAATACCACATATTTGGGATTGAATTCACGGTCAATAAAATGTGCAGTAAAACTTAAAAAACTGATTATGCAACAACGTCCACATGTCGGACGCCACGGAAATATAATCTGTATCTAAAAATGAACTTTTAATTTTCACAACCACTTTACGATATATTTCTGAAATATCATTTCCTGAAAAGTAAGGACGACTTAGTATATTGTATCGCCGCAAAGCGCTATTAATCAGTCTTCTTAAACTAGCCTTTTTAATATATTAACTGCCTCATTATCGAGTGCGATCATTTCAGCTATTTAGACATGGTACTGTTATGCCTAGGGATGATTAATATCTGAGAGCTTAATCATTTCTGCACATTTTTCAAGAGTTAATTTCCTCCTTGTTTCTTGCCCCTTAGATGGCGTGGGTACCAACTTACGATATTCTTCACTGTGTTTATTTTTAAATGATTTAACATTCCAGATGAAGTCGCCTTTCTTCCAACGCCACCACGAGAAATTTTTATTTCGCACAGTTTACATTCGGCACTTTTTGGGTCATTTTCATCATCCTCGAAGTATGCCCACATAGGCAATTTCTTTTTAGAGGACACAATCGATTCATTATGGTAATAAATATACCTACGTAATTATTCAATTATTTATTTGTTGAATTCCATGCTATTTCACTTACAAACAAATCGAAACTAAGATAGCACGATAAACTGTACTTAACGTTTTATGATATCCACCAAATAAACTTGTCTAAGCAAGCAGTGCGTTAGCAATATATAACGCAGAGCAACTGCTGACGCGTGGACATTTAGTACATTAGGACAAACGAGCGCAAAACAATCATGTCTGTTCAAGTTTTGGCAGTAAAATCCAGTCGAAAGCTTTTGCCTAATATTGGGTTAGGTTAGATTTCGGGCTCGTCGAATATTCGTTATTCGGTATACTGCCGAATATACTATCCGTTGTGAGCCTAGTTGAAACAAATGTGAGAAACAACAAAGATTTCAGCTTGATGAAAGATACATCTTCAGTGGTCTTATGATGTGAACCCGAAAGAGTTACTAATATTCCAGATTCAAAATAAGTATTTCAAATAATCAATTGTATTGTGTATTTGAAATACTGTAAAAGTCAGAGAGAGAAAAATGGATAAAATTTTGAATCTGCAGGTTGGCAACGAAACGTTTTCGAATATATATTCATGGAAACTTTTCGTTTTAAATGACTTCAAGAATCACCTTTTAAAATCATTCGCACTTATTTATGTTCACGCTGTATACCATTCATTATACTTGGAAGATATAGAATATTCTCATGTCTGTGTGTAAAATGGTCTGAAATAGAAAACGAGCTTGTCATAGATTTCGTCATGAGTTGACGCGGCATGTGATTAATTAATTCAAATTCACAAAGAGCAAAGTTCTAAAGGATAGGATGATCTATTGAATATGTTCTATGACACCATGTAAAGCGAAGTGCTATACTCGAGGTGAGTTTCCAATTTATGAATTAATTATTACTTGAAATTTCTGAAATATTCGCACTTTCTGAAGATAAATTGAAGAGGTTCGATTCCTACTTGAATTATATACATATATTTATAACATGAGTATTTCACTTGCTCCATAGGGTAATAGTCATCTAATAAAAGAATTTTATTTTGTGGAAGACGCATGGTTGGGTAATTGAATGGCTTCAAAGAAAATGGAGTCACCCTCATTTTTATACAAAACAGCTACGATATAATAAGAATCGAGATTATATAAGATTTTCTGTCCATAGTAAATACTAAATAATTGACAGCAAATGCAATTTGTTTCCGAGGACATCATTTTTATTTATTTTGACCAAGTACACTGTAGCGTGCTTACTAGCCGCTAGTACTTCAACTGAATAACCTTTGGATTAACACAGTGCAAGTTACTTCGATTCTATGACCATTAATTCCGTGAAGAATCCCCTCTACCATCGGCGAATATCAGATAATGATAACTGGAGAATACCGGAGTGCCTTCATTTCCTCAGAAGACTTCGTCGAATCCAATCGAAATTAATAAATCATAATAATCACTGAATTGTCTAATAACCCTTTGAAATAAAAGGGGTAGGTAATAATCCATTGTCATCCGTTTTATTTCCTTATTTTCTTTCAATATTGAGCAAACATTGAATTGATACCTAAATCCCTCGCACAACTAAGTAATTATTTTCAATTTCCATCTTTGAATTAATATTCTCAACATGTGCATAGATTTCTGAATATCCATCCTGGATAACCTTATAATCTCTTTAGGTCACTTTTACTTATAGCATGGATCTATGGTTTCTACGTTTTAATTCTCAATTTTCATATAGGAATATTTTACTGCTTTGTTCATTTCCTTTCAGCATGACCCAACATCTCTTTTTTTTTTTTATTTCATTTTTTCATATTCATCTTATATTTCTTTTGCTTATTAATATCATTTATTACTTGTTGACTTCTTTCCTGCTTTATTTGAATAGCCTAGAAAATAAGTGATATTTTTTCATCATGATATCTAGATTTTCTTTTTATAATTGATTTGCAAGTCTAATGTGTTCAATCACCTTCTTATTTTCTCATTATATGATTATCTAGGCTATTTTTCATTTTTAATTTGTTAAAATCATTCAAAATTCAAATAAATGCAGAGGAGAGGTCACTGGTACTTATCACGAGCACATGGTGATGTATGAAATTTTTTACAGTTTTTGGAGAGGACAACAAAATTCCTATTATTTTTGGGGAGGACAACAACAGCTATATTTTTTTCCGACGAGGACAAAACATTCAAATTTTTTTTGGAGGGGGACAACAACAACCATATTACTTTTGGAGAGGACAAATCTCTATTTTTGCTAAAAACAAAAATGACTTCTTTATTTTATTTTTGAAGAGAACGACATTCGTTTCCACAGATTTATTTTTGGAAGAGTTCCTTTTCTTGGATAGCTACCAACCTGCTGAGAGACTCTTCATTTTTTGTGCTAGCACATTATTAAGAATATAAGTTTATTTCTCAAACTTTGTGAAGCTTAGATATTCAATAAATATATAATTTTTAGTATATTGTGTTCATTGGGAAGGAACTGTCAAGATTTGATGCTTGAAGGGAACTAAAATCCTCGACCCATCTAAACGACTGAGCTGGGTAAACCACAAAGTGTGAACCTTATCTAATTAAAGTCATTATTAGTTTACATCTTATAAGTAATTGTGTAGGTTACAACACTGCGTCAAGAAATTAACGCACACTTTCAGTATTTCAAAATTCAAAATTTTTTTCCTAGGCAATTCATTATCCTCACGTTTTTTTCTCGGATATGTCCGGACATATTTCTCGACGCACATATTCCTCTTATAAAACATATAATGAAAGAAATAAATTGAGGTTTTTCAAGAAACCACCTGATATGATAACAGTAACATTTGTTCTTCTTGGAGATTTTAATTTTCGGTAATAATACAATGCGAATCACGACATTTGATCCAGGAAGATTGTGTTGAAGCAGTCGTGTTAGATGACCTAAGTTGGACTTGGGGTACCTCATTCAACTGTTTCCAGAATGATCCTCAGGTACAGGGGTACAGGTAGTCATGAGAAGAGACCTGGGTAAGGATGACCTCGATGGACAATGACGATCCATGACTATTACTCAGGAATTTGCTGGTTGAAACAACGGTTCTCTACAACTGGAGGCCTAGTTGTAACTATAGCACATCAGAAAGCTTGGTTAAATTTTGACCGGAACATCTCAATTAGTTAGTAGCAGATTGGGAGGAAGTTCTGTTTACAGTTGAGTCCAGATTTTGCCTTATTCATTGCAATCGACGTTTTCTAGTGTATAGACGTCGAAATGGGAGGTATGACCAGTGCAACTTTTTACGTACCACTGGTCTGATTATCATAGATATTGAAATCCTGAATGCTCAGAGGTTACAGACATTTCAGAAAAAAAAGTTGTATTATTTTCGGTAAACATGTGTGTAAACTTGTTGTTAGTACATGATAATGTATTCAATATTCAGTATTCATTTACTAATGCCTTACACATGATAAAAAGTGTTTGCATAGGTCAGTGGGTTGATTGCAATACATATCAAAGGACAAAAGAACAACTGAATTTGTATAAATAAAACCTCAGTTAAAATACAAAAAGCAATAGGATGAATGTAATTAATTTAAAAATGACTTGAATTAAAATAGAATAAAATTACATTGACATTCACACGATAAAAATACTTGAATACAAGTAAAATAGAAACATTCAAATGGTAGACAATAAAAAATTCACAAAAAGTTGACATTATAAAAATCATCAACTGAGTATAAAACCTCCCCAGCGAGAATCTGCCTGAGCTTCTTCTTGAAACCGTCCGATTTGAGACATATTATGGAATCGGGCAGCCTATTGAAGAAATCAACAGCATGAAAATTGAAACCTATCTGTTATTTACCGAGTCGAATAAATCTTTTCTTACATGAAATTTATTTCTTCTGTTGTGAGAATGAACATCAGAGTTTATTTCAAAAATTGCTAAGTTGCTGTGGACATAAACTAGACACTCAAGTACATAAAGGGAAGGAAAGGTAAGTATGCCAAGCCGCCTGAAGGTACTCTTACAGCAATCCCTGTGGCCCTGATCTCCAACACCCTGATAGCCCTCCTCTGGAGACGAAACAGACGTCTAAGAACATATACATTCTTATCTATCTTAGAAGCCTAACACTCAATATTAGCATTCCACCACAAAACCGGATCAACCCTAACCCCCAAAACACAGACCTTACTGTCTCCAGCAAAATCCGTGGCAAGACCCTCAAACTCAGCAACACTTTCTGAGAGAGCGCTGTCCGCATCATTAATAAAATCAGGGAAATTATTATTTGAAATTAAAAATAAAATAGGACCTACCATTTGAATACACAACCTAATATTTACCAGTTAAAAATGATTCAATGAGATCACAACTCCTTTTTAACAATCCGTACCTTTTTTCAACTTCCACATCAGCTTATCTAATAGTTACAATCAAAAGCTCAGGTTGAATACAGAAACAGCGCTACAGAATGGAGACCCTGCCCAAAATAGTCAAGAATACCACTCACCAAATTAACCAGGGCCCCCATCGTACTCCTATTTCGCCTGAAGCCAAACTGGCTCCTTCAGAAGTCATTATTATTTTCAGAATATGCTCATAATTGATCACACATGAGCTTCTCAATCAACTCAGAAAAAACTGGAACCAGGGATATAGGACGATAATTTTCAATATTTTCTACATCTCCCTTCTTGTGAGTCGGAAGAACTCTCGAAACCTTCAAACATTCTGGAAATACTCAATTTCTTATACAATTCTTAATCAATGTTGTTACCGGATAAATGATTGGGTTAACACAGCGCTTCAATTGATTAACTGATAATCCATAGTTATCGCCTACAGAGCCATTTTTTAACGATTTGATGGCATCTCTCACCTGTATTGTGAGACCTCAGAAAATTCAAAACTGAACTCTGAAAAAATACTCTTTTTGAATGTGTTCTTAATATCTGTGTGAAAATAAGGAATATTCCGAGAAACAACATCTTCAATAGAGGCAACATGCCCACTTAATTTCTCCGTCTCAAGTGTAACAGAAGCTTTATTTGAATTATCATTGATTGACTATTTTCCAAGAAGCCTTGAATTTGTTTTATGAGCTAGCTATAATACGATCATTGTAATCAATTTTTGCTTTGTTAATTTCGTTGCGGTAAATGAACCTCAACCTATTATGCAAGGACTTAAAATCTTCCGACTTATATATCTCATACATGTCATTAACCAGATGTAGCCGATTTGTCTTCTCCCAGAGACCATCAGCGAACCAATCACACCCAGCACAGCTCCCCCTCACCCTTGTGACCGTCTCAGGGAATGAAAATAAAAGGAATCAATAAATTTATCTTGAAAAATATTAAATGCACTATGGCACTATGAGTGATAATAGGTTTCTGGGGATTTGCGCCAGAAGTTTTACTTGTTTCATTGTTTTATTTCAATTTCTATGAAAAATAAGAAAGAAACAAAATTCATCCATCGTCAATGTACTTCCAACAGATGACGATATTTGTAGATTGAATGATCGAAGAAGTGCTACTACCTATTGATATACAGCGTGGGGCATAATGGAAGGGCGATTTTGAAATGAGAATAGCTCAGCTGTTTTTTAAACTAGAACATTTTTAATTACGTAAAATGAAAGCTCAAATGTTACCACCTACTGTTGAAAAAAAAAATCTACTGTGATATCGGACAGATGACGCCGGGTTCCGCAACGAATTGCTGTAGTCTCGAAGTTCTGCATCACCCGCTCTAACAAGTCGGTGTCGATTGCCCTAATTTCTATTGCGGCGACTTCTTTCAACTCTTGCAGATTCCAAGGTTTATCAACGTAGACCTTAGCCTTTAGGTTTTCCCACAAAAAATGATCACAAGCAGTGAGATACAGGAAACGAGGGGACCTCGGCACATCACCGAAACGGGAGTTTACATGACCAGGGAAAAGGCAACGCACAAATTCCATTGAGGCTCTGGCTATATGTGTCGTGGCATCATCCTGTTGAAACCAAACATTTCTTCTGTTCATTCTTCGTCGTCGCAGTTCTGGGATAAAAAAGTTCTCCAGCATAAAAATCTACTACTCAGAGTTTACAATCACGATTGTTTTTCTCTCATCCTCGACAAAATACGGTCCAATCACCACAAGACGGCTCATAGCGCACCAAACGGTGACTTTCTCACTGTGAATGGGGATTGATGCAGTTCTCAGGGGTTTTCTGCTGCTCAATATCGGCAGTTCAGTTCACTAACCGAACCGCTTAAAAAAACAGGAGCGTCATCTTTTATCATTATCACTGGTTCTATCACGTTTCGGAATAGAGGCGTTACGACCAATTTTAAAGCGCTGGCGAAAGCGTCGATGGACGACAATGACAGACTCTCCGAATTTTAAATACTCTTCAACTGCGAACTCACGATGCTTTCTTATCCAGATGACCATTGTGAACTAAATGGTAACTCCTCCCGAGTCGAATGACCTCAGCCGATTACACTACTCACTCATCGTTACGTGTACTACCCATTCCAAAAACGCCCTTTCATTAAGCCCTACCCTGTGTAGCCGTTTTTTTGGTGAAAGTTATCGCTGTGCTCGAGAAAAACCAACTCAAAACGTCTAATAATCCTTCACTAGAACAATGCAACTTTGGAAACACCGCGCAGTGTAAGTGGAATTAGGGTGGAAGAAAATCTAACCTAACCTAACAAGTTCTTTATATTTCCAAAGCTTAAGTGGTACAAGATCACAGTCATCACAAAAAACAATCGCTGCTTTTGAAAATTCAGTCTTGAATGTAATCAACAAGCTAGTGAAATAGGTGCATCTGGCATTACTTCGAGTTCATATAAAAGTGCTTTGATGTTAGTAGAAAGTATTTGGGAAAAGTAATCTTCAGAAGCTCTCAAATGTTTTCCTCCAGCTCCATATGCAGAACGTAAAAGCATATCTTGTACAAGTAAAATTAGATCTCCTCATTTCTGATGATTTGGATATGTCGTTAAGTGTTAAAATAGCTTCCTCAAATAGTTAGTGATATAGATAGTACTGATGCTTCTGTTTCTTACTTTCTGTTGTTATCCCTGCAGTCGATTTCTATCTCCTAGACTGGGCGTAGAAAATACTATATCGTTGAGTGTATGGTCGGGGGAACAACAAGAGAACCTACCTACGATGATGTATACCGGAAGGCAGTGTGCAAAATGGCCAAGAAGTATAGTCCTTCATGTTCTGGATATCGGACGATCTTCAGTTTTATATAGACTTCCTTCAGGAATGTGGAGCACTGCCTCAGGCTATGGACCTTGCTCGCGCGAATTCTACCCCAATAGAAGTTGTCCATTAGGAATTAGGCTAGTCCTCTTGGAGCCGAGGCTGTTCAAAAGCAGAGCAATAGCTGCAGCTTCCATCGTATACTCTCTTTTGAACTCTCTATGACTCTATCGAATAAGAACAAGGAGATATAAGCTAATTCCTGCCAAGAGTATCATCCGTTTCATTAAGAATATACTCTCAAATCAGCGGAGGAAGTATACAATAGGCTCTAAGTGTTGTAAAACATTAGAAGTAGCCAATTCCAATCGCTTACTTCGCTGAATGAATTAACGGAAAAATAAACAGGTAAAGAGGGGAGGAAGATACATCATATATTTGGTGAATTCACGAATTTCATTTAGAGCATTTATACCGTACTTTCAGCTGAACAGATATATCAAGGATAAAAAAATCTACATTCAAATGGTCATTAACAGAATTTACGGAAGTTTGAATTCATTAATGAGTAATTCTTTTATTTCTGTACTCTCTCATAGAGTTGAGAAATTTGAATAAAATGTACATTGAAACTATATAATACTAGCGGCCCGGTACGTGCTTTGCTACGTATAAAGTGAAAATCTAATAATTTAGCAGCAATCTTCTATTCGAAACAATTGCATAACGATGATCCAATTCACGATTTTCATCACCAATAAAATAAATGTGATGATCAGCGTCGGGGTGTGACAATAATTAACCAGCTTGATGATGAATCTGTAATATGTATGCAATTCTAGGTAGATATAGGATAAGAATTTTAAAAACTATCGAAGACTTCAATGGTAGCCTTCGTCACCTTTCCAATGCAATATTGGATATTGTAATGCATCGTAACTACAATAAAGTTCCGAAACACGTTGCAATTGTTCATTTCTGCGATGAAGAACAATATCACCGGATTGAAACTGATCACCAAGAATTAGGTACAACTTCATCAATTGTCGGTGCATTGAATCGCCTTGCATGCTCTCCAAAAGGTGTTCTATCAGCCCTTATTACGATTTTGTGATTCAGATGTATATAAACAATGGGACAATCCTGTTAAAGTATTTACCTTAAACGTCGACATAAAATTATTTCAAATAATTTTAGTAGCACCAAAATAAGTAATTCAAAATGCCGAATTGTATTGTTGAATATGACTCAAAAAGTGCTTTGGCGTTTGAGATGTCCCAAGAGTAAATGAATACAATGGTTCGGGTGGAGTTTCTAATGGTGGAAATCTCACTTCGCCATTAGCACAAGGGATGCCGGGAATTTCATCTGCAAAATTAGCCGCATCAACGTGTGGACATATTGCGTCCATCATTCACTGTATCCGTACATACTATAATCAAATTGACTGTTGTACTTAAAAGCAGCACGCGCCATTTCAGCCAAATCAGCACGACGTATTCGTGATCGCCGTGCAAGATTCAGTACAGGTACAGGGTCAACAGATCTATTTCGTGAATTACGTTCACGCTCCGATGCATTAGCTTGTGCGCGTTTATCTGCAGCTTGTGATCTTAGTAATGCCACATAATTTGCATAACGTGATCGCTGACCTATATTTGCTCATCTGGCTTCTTTCCTTCATTTAAAAAAAAATAAATAATATTAGAAACGAAGTGCTACATTATCAGTGGTGTATCAGTATTTATACATGCGCGTATATGTGTGTATGGAAATATATATGACTGCATACGTCAATGTATATGAAAATACCATTAAAAAATTCATTTTTAAATCGATTTGCATTCATCTGAATAGGAATAAAAGATCCGTATGCACACAATATTTTCACATACATGTAATTCAATTTAACAGTTCAAAACTTACCGTTCGTGTAAATGCGTTCGACCATTTAATTCAAATAAAGCCTGTAAACGATATGAAACACCGAGGGCTCGCTAAAAAACTGAGGAAAGTATAGGTACACATATACATTGTAGGTACCTATGAACAATTCAAGACTCACCGTTTGTATGAATGCACTCAACAATATGTTTAAAAATATAAACTCAAAGCAATAATTATCGCAGACAATTTGATTTATTTGAATCACGTCCAAATGAAATGACCGCATGAATGACATAACAACATATTATGTCAACACTGAAAAAGTTTCAATTTGAAATCACAATCCCCATCTGAAAAAGTTTCAATTTGACAGTGAAAACCTTGTTAACAAAATGATCCGCCATTCATTGGATTCATTTCTCACAAACATTATAACGAAAAACAGCATAGATTTATATATACTTATATATATAGTTATATATATATATATATATATATATATATATATATATATATATATATATATATATATATATATATATATATATATATATATATATATATATATATGTGTGAAAAAGAAATAATAATAATAATATATATATATATATATATATATATATATATATATATATATATATATATATATATATATATATATATATAGGGGTTTTACTCGACGAGTTCATGCAATCAAACTGATTTCATGAAAAATATAAATCCACCACCCGGTAATTAATACCATTGCCAGGCAATGATTATAATTAAAACATATCCTGGAGTAGTTATATATTAGGATAACGTTAAATGTTATGAGAATATATCAATCTACCAGAATATATACATACTATAGCATCATCAGACAATGATATCAATGTACCAACGAGTAGTGTCAGAGGCTTTCTCCCCGGAAAAATCCAGTGTACGGACCTTAGTCAAGTAACACTGAATGTTACTCATTAATAGTTTCCTTTGTTTGAAGTGGTGAACGATCGAATAGAATACTGCTCTGAATATAAATATGACCTAATTGTCAGTTAATTATATTACATTTATATAAACAAATAAATAAAATATGAAATGAGATTCTGAGCAGTATAAACTAAAGAGAAAACCTATGACTCTACCTCATTATTATTTTCGGAAAGAAACCTACGAAGAATATTACAAGATTTGATGACTGTTATCTTTTGTAACTGTTCAAACAAGTTTTTCTTCAGACCCAAAATCTCAATATTTTTTGAAGATTTCTAGGAATAACGCCTGTTGTAGAAATAATAATCGGTAGAATAAATATTTTCTTCATTTTCCACATTTTTTAATCTCGTCGCCAAGCATCATATATTTAGAAATTTTTTCATTGTATTTATTTTGTATATTATGTGTGTCGGGTATAGCAATATCAATTATATATGTTATTTGATTCTGTTTATCATTAAGAACGATATCTGGTCTATTGTGTTTTACAGCTCTGTTGCACAGAATTGTTTTATCAAAATAAAGTTTATATTTGTCATTTTCACAAATAATCTCAGGTTCATATTTTTGAAATTTTTTTCTTTTGGGAATTAGGTCATGTTTAATTCCTAGATTGAAGTGAATAATATTAGCGACGGCATTATGTCTTTCTAAATAATCTGTTGAAGCAAGGACTGAGCAAGATGATAATATATGAAAACTGTTTCTGAAGAACAGAAACATCTACGGCAAGAATCATCTATATTTTGTTTGATGATATGTTTTCTATAATTCCTTGTAAAAACAACCTGGTCCTGGATCGCAATTGCCAAGCCTTCTGTTTCAGCAAACAATTCTCCAGATACTAACCATTTATTCGATGCAATTTCATCAATATAATCATTTTTCAATTCTTTAGGGTGCTTTCCGTGTAATTCCTTCTGCATCCAACTTTCTCTTTTAGAATTATCATCAAATATATCAAAATCTACCTTTTGCATTGTCAAGTTCAGAGGTGTAAGATTATAATCTGAAGCAACAACAATATCATGTAATTTAGACGTTCTCTGTTTATCATGAAAATGGGAACGTAGATGAAAAATCTGTTTACTATGAAGATTATTCAAATCAATTAATCCACGACCTCCAAGATGTCTAGGTAGTGTAACTCTCTGAACAGCTGACTTTGGGTGGTGCTTATGATATTTACAGAGCATTTTCCTCGTTTGACATTGTAATTCATTTAGATCAGTTTTAGACCATTTAATAATTCCAAAAGAAGATGTAAGAATAGGAACAGCATAGGAGTTGATAGCTCTGAAAAGGTTTTTACTAGTTAAATAACTCTTGATGATAATTCTTAGTCTTTGTAATATGAACTCCTAATAATTTCTTTAGTGCTGCTATGGTTAATTGTCTTCTCTTGACAAAATCCAAGATATTTATATGTATCTCCTTGATGCATTGGCTCGATTTCGATATTGGAAATCTTTATATAATTAGAGGTGATCTTTCCTTTTCAATAGAAAGATTTTTACATTTTGGAAGCCCAAATTTCATATGAATATCATTGGAATAGTTGAAAGTAATCTCAAGTAGACTTTTAAATGAGATCTGGTTCCGGCATATAATTTAATATCATCTAAATAAATTAAGTGACTTAATTTGAATTCAGTTAATAAACTCTTTATTTTGAAGCCGAAACTAGTAGCATTTAATTCATGAGATAATGGATTGAGGCAAAGACAAAACCAAAGAGCACTTAAAGAATCACCTTGAAAAATGCCTCTTTTGATTGGAATTACTTCGGATTTTAACGATTGTTTTGAAATATTTTTTATTATTTCTTTTTCACATATATATATATATATATATATATATATATATATATATATATATATATATATATATATATATATATATATATATATATATATATATATATATATATATATATATATATATATATATATATATATATATATATATATATATATATATATATATATATATATATATATATATATATATATATATATATATATATATATATATATATATATATATATATATATATATATATATATATATATATATATATATATATATATATATATATATATATATATATATATATATATATATATATATATATATATATATATATATATATATATATATATAGATGTAAAACAAACACAAATTCCAAAACTCCCATTCCTGAGCGTGAAATCCATTTCAATATATATAATATATAGTTTACACGTAGGTGTGAAGCGTTTATTAAAAGTTTTTGACGTCCCTAGTTGAACGTCGAGATGAAATGATGCCGCCTTGCTAACTTAACCTGTTAGGTCTGAAATATTCCTTTTTCTTGATTACACGGTGGAGAAACTGAAGTTTGTTCTCTCAATTGGAATAATATCATTCCGGCAACTACTTTCAATGCCTGATTTTGTTCAAATCATTGTTTCCGAAGATAAGATTTAATCAAATGTAATAGTTTGTGTGAATATTATTATATCGGGTGAAGACGCCTCAAGCTTTAGCTCCGAGAACTGCTGATCGATTTCAAAACCGAATTATAGCTTAGATGATATTATAATGGTCTGATTCAAAAAATACCTGAAGTTGACTTTCTCGGTGGTAGCTACAGATTTTAATTTTTGTGCTTACTCGTTCAATTTTGAATACTTTCTGCTAAAAGTATCACTCCAAATTTTATATATTTCGAGAAGAAAGAAATTATCGAGAAATATCGGACGAATTCATCGAGCAATCTTTATAGACTTATAATTATTCGCAATTATCAATGAAAATTTACGACAGATTGGGTATACCTCCCTACTAATTCTTGTTATTGTTTCGAGACTTTTTCAAGGAAAATAGATAAGTATGGAAGATGAAGATCAAGTTGATGTACACCTGGTATAAGCCTATATTCAACTTAACGGAAATAGTACTCAAGCATTTCGATTGTGTAAGGAACGATTACCCGAGAGTGATAAACCAGTGCGCCGCAAGTTTTCCATTCTTGGAAAAACAATATAAAGTTGAGACATCTCTTTCACTTTGCCGAAAACAACTTGATAATTCTTCATCAAAATTGTTAAAATACCCTATCAAGGCTGATGTTGAATTGTCATCTCCTGAATAACACTGATATCTTATCCAAATCTGAGTGAATTTAGCGTCATGCTCTGTTGGTATCTTCGTCGGTGTATCTTCTCCGCAGTTATTGACACTGATTAGAAAATGAGGACACCAGGGTACAGTCGTCTGCAAACCCAAATACTATATTTTCGTTAGTTAGGCATATCATACATCTGCAACGGAAAAATACTCGGCTGGAGTATGGAGCCCTAAGGAACTCCAGCATTTAATTGAATGATTTCACTTGTCACACCATAAAGCACCACCTCAATCGATCTACTGAAGAGAAAGCTACTAATCCATCCACATGCTTTTCATCATCATGCTTTTCAGTTGTTGATGTCCACCCTTTCTTTGGAATCGGTTGTACTTCAATCAGAAGCGTTTGGCTCTTATACGAAATCTGAAACAGACGATTAAAAACAGGCATATTTCTTCTGAACAGTTGGTGATATTCAATGTCTGTCATCATGTCTGTGAAATATAGAATCAATTTTTAGTATTTCAACGCAAATGGTAGTGCTGGAAACTGAAAAAGTATGGCGTCAGGAATTTCTAATGAGCTCTTGTTTTTTCAGAATATTCCTTACAGAATAACAGGACTTCTGTGGTAATTTTCTCTGAACAGATAATTTTCCTTGTGCATGTATTAATATTTCAACTTCTGAAACGTTCTTATATAATGTTCTAATATAACTTTCATGAGAAATTCATTAAAATATGTATTCGTGTCGAAAAAGTGTAAAACTATCACTATCTACTATCAAAAAATTATGAGGAAGGGTCTATACAAAAATGGCGTAAAATTGTTCTAGATCGACAGTATAGATGGATTTATTCGAGAACACCAAAATTTGTTTCATTATTCATTGTCACAGACTAGCTGTAACGAATGTATTAACGATAGGTATGACAGGCGTGACAGCGTTTTCCTACCTGTTCCTTTGAATTATATTAAATATTACATACAGGGTGGTCTATCTCGAACGATCCAACTTGTTCATTTGATAAATGCAATTGTAAATATTTGCGGAAACACGTCGAATGATTTAGTTTGGGGCACATCACTTAAAGTATATCTTGAAGTTTCATGAAGCAACTTCTTAGAGGGGGGCAACAACTCCTCGAAAGGGAAGAGTGACACCCAATTTGAAGGCTTTTTGAACTTTCTTCACAACAATCACGTTTCATTTCAAACGAGCTATCTTGAAATTTTAACTATTATCTTATTCTTCTTCACCGTGTAGAAGGCGTAGGGCCTGTTCAGTTCCGGTTTCCCTGCAGCAGTTCTTGTGAAGTTAATTGCCAACTATCCCGCCATCGTTTTGGTGGTCGTCCAACGGGTCCTCTTCCGTGTGGTATGTTGTTATTTACGATTTTGGCTATTCTATCTGTGGTCATTCTGTTTACATGCTGGTTCCATTCTCTTCTTCTTTTTCTTACCCATCTTACAATATCGTCTGTTTCACATTTTTCCCTTATGTCGGTATTTCTTTGTCGGTCATTCAATGTGTAACCGGTTATAGTTCTTAGCGTTTTCATTTCTGTTGTTTTTAGTATCCTCTTTGTTACCGACGTTTCCGCTCTTGTTTCTGCCCCGTATGTCATAATTGGTCGCACCCATGTTTTGTAGATTCTGGATTTGCATGGTATACTGAGGTGTTTATTTCTCCAAATTGGTTGTTCTAGATGTCCCGATACTGCAGCTGCTTTGTTCACTTGTCTCCTCGCTTCATCTTCAAGGTATTCTGTGCTTGTTATTTTGCACCCTAAGTATTCGAATGACATGACTTGGTCTATAGTGGCGTTGTCTATTGTTAACTTGCAGCGCAGAGGTTCCTTGGCTATGGTTATGCATTTTGTCTTACTTGTTGAGATTTCCATATTGAAATTTTTTGCGCGTTTGCTAAAGGCGTATAACATTCTTTGTAGGTCGTCTTTCTGATTCTGCAATGAATACGGCGTCATCGGAATAGCATAAGATGTTAATTTTGTAGGTTCCCATGCGGTATCCTAGTCCCAAGTTTTTAACGGTCTCTACAAGTTGGTCCATAACAGTATTAAATAGTAGAGGGCTAAGACTATCACCTTGGCGGATGCCCGACGTTGTTCCGAAATGCTGCGTTAGGGTGTGGTTTGTTCGTATTTGCGATGTTGTATTAGTGTTCAGATCTTTTATGAGTCTTATATATTTTTTGGGTACCTCTTTGTTCCAGTATCTTGATTACATCCTTCAGTTGGACTCTGTCGAAGGCCTTCGTTAAGTCTATGAAACAAAGATATGCTTGAGTGTTATATTCAAGAGACTTTTCTACTAATTGCCTTGTTATAAATAGTGCATCGACCGTGGACCGGTTTTTTCGAAAGCCTTGTTGCTCTTCGCTGATTGGCATTGTTGACGTTATGTCATCGGCAAGAATCTTTGTAAGCAGTTTCAAAGAGGTGCTTAATAAGGTTATTCCGCGATAGTTGGCAGGATTTGTTTTGTCTCCTTCTTTAAAGATAGGCACTGTTACACTTCTTTTCCATTCTTCTGGTATTTTTCCGTGTTAAATTATGATGTTAAACAGTTTTGTGTACTCTTCTCTCATGGCTTCTCCGCCATATTTGATCATCTCATTTGTTACCTTATCTTCATTTGGAGCTTTACTATTTTTAAGTTTACTCATTGCCATATCTACTTGCTCTTTCGTGATTGTTACCGGTTCATTTATAATGTCGTTTTCTAAGTCTTCTTCTGCGGGTTCTTCTTCATATTCTGATTCGGTGTAAAGATTTTTGAAGTTTTTTCCCATGTTTCGCTTGTGATTGTTTTCAGTTGTATAGTTTCATTGGTGTCCTTTTTCATACCCTTAAAAATTTCCAAATTCGTTTTTGCGCTCCGTATATATCCGCTTCCATTTCAGCACTAAATCTCTGCCAGTATTCTTCTTTAATTTCCCGAACTCTGTTATTCACCCTATTTCTTATTTCTATGTATCTATTTCGGTTCTCTGGTGTCGGATGGTTCTTATATTCTAGATATATTTGTTTTTTTTCCTTTATAATGTTTTTGACTTCAGTGGTCAACCAGGGTTTATTATTAGGTTTGCCGTTCTGTGATACCGTGCGGGTTCCCAAGGCCTCTGTAGCACCCTTGTATATGTTTTCTTTTAGTTTGAGCCATGCTATGTCGGGGTTTTCTTGCTGCAATATTGGATTACGAGTTATATACTGTTTACAACGGTTTGAATAAAGTTGTTTTGTGCTCTCATTGTTGAGCGATTCTACGTTAAATTTTTCAGTTTTTACAGATGGTGTTTTCGTTTTCAATTGAGTTGTCATCTTCAGTTTCCCTAGAACGAGCTTGTGGTCTGTTCCAATGTTAGCTGATGACAAAACTCTTACATCTAAGATTTGTTGGGGTAGAAACATTCGGTAACTATTATCAAGATGATATAAAAAGTGAAAACATTTCAATTTTTGTTTGTAAATTCACTTACCTTGAGGTCTTAGATGATTATGTTTCGTTGTCATGTCTTTTGAAAAGAAAATACAACAATCTTGAGGAATATTTTGTTGTTCATCATGTTTAAAATGAAAATTAAAAAAAATATATTTCCAATCAAATGTTCAACTTTTCCTCCTTTTACTTTCATCCAATCTTGACTTATAACCGTCTCTGACATGGTGTAGCATTTTTGGAGTTATTTGACAACAGTCATCTATAACGCGCTGGCGTTTATTGTCTGAATCCTCAGCCTGACTCGGAAAAATTTGTGAAGTAAGATGTTTTCTAGATAAAAAGGCTACGATGTTCAGATCAGGCGATCGGACAGACCACTTCATAGGACCCTCTTTCTCAATCCAACGACCATGATATTGCATCGAACTAATGGCAAACTGGAACGTAGTGAGCAGAAGCTCCGTCTTGTCCTGCTAAAAATGCAATTTTTATCATGCAGTAGGGTTATCGATGTATCAATCCTATTTTTCAGCATATCGAGATAAATTCGCCATCAGTTTTGCTAGTTTTGCCAGGAATGAAAGGAGGTCCAATTAGGTAGTGTCTGAAAATTCATACCCGAAATTTTAGTTTCGCCGGATACTTAGTATGGGTTTTTCGAACTATAGGAGGATTTGCATCGATTGGAATTATACGGATATACTGGTTAACCTCTCAATGAATCGAAAAACTGCAATAGTCAGAAAAGTTAAAGTTGTCTAAAAGATGCGGGTTGATGTTGATACACTAGACCATAATTTCGCTAAATTCTTGCCTTCAATCCAAATCATCATAATTCAGTTCATGAGTTAATTTAATTCGGTACTAATGAAACTTGTATTTAGGTAGAATTCTAAAAACAGAAACACAGGAAGCTGCAGAAATTTGTCTTATGCATTTTGCGTTTGCCATAATTTGGGTATGTCCCAATATTGGCACAGCTGTCGCTTCATTATTGACAATTCCAATAATTCCCCTTTTATTCATCACTGGACCTTTCTCAATAAAATTTTATATCAATTCCATTGCGCACTCATGGAGAACATTACGCTCATCATTGTTTTGGTTGAAGCCCTTGCAGCCATTTGGGTACAATTTTAATTTAGGTAGAGGCACAACACATTCTTGCAATGTATACACCGTAATTATTTTTAAAATTTAACCACATCAGCTAAGTAGTAGCTCAATGAATGATCAACAGTGCATCGAATGATCGAACAAGCTGCACCTTGCTTCTGACAACAAAAAATTAGATCAAAACAAAGATTTTCATTCATTGTCCTTATTAAATTAAAAAAGAGAGCTCCCTACTTTGCATATCGTTTAGAACCTCAAGGTCAGTAAAGTTAGTGGTTAGTGAAAATTTTTCAATAATTTTTAAAATAGCCTTTCAAGGTTAATCGTTTCCGATGAAAATGGGGTTTTGCCCGAAATTGTTTTGTTCGATCACCGTTGTGAGCACTTTTGAATGAGGTAACCCTCGACATTTGCCCTTTTCAATTCTGAAGGTTGAAGCTCCTCTTTTCAGAGGGTTGCTTGTTCGATCGTCAAATATACGTCAAAAGACGTCCTTCAAACTTAATCATTCGACGTTTTCCGGAATGATTTTTCAATCACTAAGGAATAAGAAATATACAGGGTACCGTGTTTGAGAAGCACCACTCTGTAAGGTTCACTTCTTACTCCTCATTTCCCTGAGGATGAGGCAATCATAGAAGATTTAACGGGTTTTGTTTGCTCAATAGAACAGGATACAGATTTAAGATGAAAGCAGATAGGAACCACTACATAATAATAAATAATAATAGAACAAGATACGGATTTAGGATAAAAACAGATAGGAATTATTCTACCTACTGTATATGGATGACATCAAATTATATGCTTAGAATAAGAAGCAATTGGATGATCTGCCGAAAACTGTCAGTAAGTTCTCGGCAGATGTTCATATGAAATTTGGAATTAAAAAGTGTAAGACCCTGAACCTTTAATAAGGGAAAGTAATAGACGGTTAAACACAATTTCCAAATGGTGATATACAGTGTATGAGGGATGGCGAAACTTACAAATATCTGGGATACCATTAAGCCAGATTGCTAGACCAAAACAGTGAGAGAAGAAGATTCGTTCAGAGTACAGTCAGCGTCTGAAGACGGTGCTGAAGTCAATGCTGAACTCGGGGAATCTAGTCAAAGCAATTAAAACCTACGCCATTCTAGTGTTGCTTTACTCATTGGGAATAATCAGGTGGACTAAGACAGAACTGGATGATATTCCAAGGCAGACCCGAACAATGCTGAGAAAATACAACAATCACCATCCAAAATCTTCTGTGATAAGAACAACTTTGAAACAGAAAGAAGGAGGACGCGGATTCATGGATGTTGTCAACTTACCTACTGATCAGATAAAAATCTCGGCGAATTCTTCCC
This sequence comes from Cryptolaemus montrouzieri, assembly GCA_013387265.2. NCBI lineage: Eukaryota > Metazoa > Arthropoda > Insecta > Coleoptera > Coccinellidae > Cryptolaemus > Cryptolaemus montrouzieri. Next base: position 39,984,111 of record JABFTP020000103.1, read on the forward strand.
TGCAAAGGCTCGCATTTCTAACCTCCACAGAATGGTATCGTTGGCTGATAAGGGATATACACCTGTAAATCTTGCTACCAGAGATGACCTGCTGAATCTACCGTTCAAATCTTCTTCTTCTTCTTCCAACTTCATTTTAGGCGAAACCGCCTGTTTATTCTTCCGTCGTGTGTCTGTTATGGAACGTTCAAGTTGTCACTCCACCTTTTTCGTGGTCGTCCCACGCTTCTGCGCCCCAGTGGAGATCTATCACGGGCGATTTTCACTATTCTTCTGTCATCCATTCTGTTTATATGGTCATTCCACTCCTGTTTTCTGTTCAATACCCAGTTGTTAATGTTGTCCACCTTGCACATGTTTCTAATATTCTCACTCCTCTCTCTGTTGAGCAGTGTTTTCCCGGCTATCCTGCGAAGTACCTTCATTTCGGTTGTCTCCAGTAGTCGCCTGGTTTTCGTTGTTTCTGGTCTAGTTTCTGCAGTGTATGTCATAATGGGCCTTACAGTTGCTTTGTAGATTCGTGCCTTGGCTTCAATCCCGATATGTTTATTGCGCCATATTGTGTCATTCAGACATCCTGCTACTCTTGTTGCTTTTGTTGCTTGCTCCCTTACCTCCGCCTCGACATCTCAGTAGCCCGAAATCTCTATTCCGAGATATTTAAATTTCATTTCCTGCTGGATAGATTTACCATCAACCTCAAGCTTGCATCTCAATGGTGTTTTAGATGTAGTCATGCATTTTGTTTTAGAGGCAGAAATTATCATATTAAACGATTTGGCTGTACGGTTGAACTGGTGTAGGAGACGCTGTAAATCGTCTTCATTTTCTGCAATCAACACAGCGTCATCGGCGTAACACAGGATAGTTATCTCTTTGTCCCCCATTTTGTAGCCCCTCATTCTTCTTACTTTTTTGATTATCCCGTCCATGATGATGTTGAACAGAAGGGGGCTTAACGAATCTCCTTGACGAATATCACTTCTCACTGGTATCTGTGTGGTAAGCTCCCCGTCTAATCTTGCCTGGATCTTGTTCGCAGTATATATATTTTCGATAGTCTTTATTATATTACGTAGGATTTGCCTGTTGTAGAGCAGATGCATGTCTGTTAATTGGACCCGGTCGAAAGCTTTGAGCAAGTCAACAAAACACATAAATGCTGGCTTATTATATTCTATCGACTCTTCTGTTACTTGTCTTATGACAAATACGGCGTCGGTGCAAAATCTTCCAGATCTGAATCTTTGTTGTTCATCAGCGAAAGAGGTGAGGCTATTTATTTTGTTTGTTATACACTTCGTAGTAAGTTTCAGCGTGGTGCTCAACAGATTTATTCCTCTATAATTCGAAGGTACTTTCTTGTCTCCTTTCTTAAACATAAGAATAGTAGTGCTTGTACGCCATTCATCTGGAATCCTGTGATGGTAAAGGATTTTTTGAATTAAAATTGTCAACTCTTGAGTAAGACGTTGTCCGCCATACTTGAGTAGTTCGTTGCTAATTCCGTCCTGTCCGGCACTTTTCCTATTCTTTAATTTTTGTAGGGCTAACTGTACGTCATCCACATTCACCTCAGCATCTTCGCTCACTATTATTTCCGGTGTACTTAGGTCTTCTTCTGTATCCTCTGTCGAATGTAGATCAGTTAGGTACTCGATCCAGGTCTCGCTGGTTATATGCTTTGTTTCAACCAACTCATTTATTTCTTTCCGTTGTGATCGGATTAGTCTCCATATTCGTTTTTGTAGCCCGTAGGAAGTCATTCTCCTTGCTTTTAGAATAAGTTTCCCAGTACTGGTTTTTAATTGAACGTACTAACGTTGTGGTCTCGTTTCGGATTTTTTGATATTCATTGTACGATTCTGGTGTTCTTAATGTTCGATATGTGAGGTGAGCATGTTTCTTTTCCCTGCACTTTTCTGCAACTTCCATACGGAACCACGGAGTTCTGTTTGTGTTCTCCTTACTGTTATTTGATATCCTAGTGCCCAGTGCTTCGTATGCAGCAGTGAGTATGTTGTTTTTTATCTTTTCCCAGCTGCGTTCGACATCATCTTCCTCTGTTATCGGGTTTTCCTCGATTTTGCCATTTACCCTGTTCTTGTAGAGTTCTTCTATGGTTGGGTCGCGTAATGATTCAACGTTTATTTACGTGTTTTCACAGTTGGTTTAGTATTCTTTTGCAGCATGAATTTGATTCTAAGTTTCCCTAACAGTAGACTATGGTCTCTGCCCACATTAGCAGAGTTTAGTGTTCTGACCTCTAATATTTGTGATGGGTGAAAATTTCTATTTGTCACAATATAGTCAATTGTTGATTTCTGACCCCTAGTATTTGCGAATGTATATTTGTACTGTTCTTCATGTTCGAAAAATGTGTTATTGATTCGCAACTCGTTGAAAGTGCAGACACTGATCATTAATTCTCCGTTATCGTTTAACACGTTTTCGTTGAATCTTTGTTTAATTCCTGGTACTATATCATTACCGATAATCATCGGCTGATCGCATGGTAAGGAGTCAGTTGTATTCTGAAGTTGTTCAAAGAAAGACTCTCTCTCAGCTTTCGGTTTACTGTCTTCGGGAGCATAAATTGACAATATGTTTAACCTTTGGTCTTCTGTTTTCATTTTGACAACTAAAATTCTAGACGATATATAGTCACATTCTTGTATACAGTCTCGGTACCTCGTGTAGATCACTAGGGCAACACCCTCCTTTGCTCTGTCATGCTTCTGTACTCCATTATAGATCACTGTGTGTTGAGCATGTTGTATCTGGCCCTTGCCTTTCTTGTTGGTTTCTTGTAGAGCGCAGATATCTATTTTGTTATCGTTAAGTTCTTTCAGTATTTCCTGATCCCTGTTGTTAAGTGACTTTATGTTCCAAGTAGCAACACGTAGTAGGTTTTTCCTTTTCCATTTCTTTATCCTTTTCCTCGCATGGGTCGTCGTAGGTTGATCAGTCCTGTTCCGAGGAAAATTTCCGGTTCTGTGAGCCAGTAGTGCATTTTACCTTAGGTAGGGAGCTAACCTGACCTAAGAACCTTCCTCCTTTATCCGGGCTTAGGACCGGCAACACAGCTACTGAGCTACTCAATTCACCCAACCGCTGTGCAGGCGGACCGTTCAAATCAGATACTGAAAAACAAGAGCAATGGTCAAGATAGGAATTGCATGGACGACATCACCATGAGATTAATCAACCACACATCGACAAAGAAGCTTTCAACAAATAGTTGATGAAAGAAGAACTATTTTCTGAAACAGAAGGATTCCTCATGGTCATTCGAGAAGAAGTCATCGCTACAAACAATTACAAAAAAAATGAAATGAATAATTAAGGACAGAACATTACAAACAGATAAGTGCAGAAAATGCCATATCAGCTCGTAGACTATACAGCATATTATGTCCTGCTGCGAACAACTGGCCAATCGCCAGTACAAACTTTCTTCACAGGCATAATCAAGTGTGCAACATTATCCATCAGAAACTCGCACACAAGTACGGACTTTTGAATGCCTTCCAGCCATCTTACAAGTATCAATCGGCGCCCGTATTGGAAAATGACTCAGATTATACTACGATAGGTCTGTTATAACTGACAGAATGGTGAGCAATAATATGCCGGACATAGTGGTGTATGATAAGAGAGACAGAACAGCAATGCTGGTAGATGTCTCCATACTGAATAATAACAACGTGCTGAACAAGTTCTAGGAGAAAAAGTCCAAATACACAGACTTTGCTATTGAAATCAAGCAGATGTGGCACCTCGATAAAATAGATATTGTTCCTGTCATCATTTCTTCTACTGGGTTAATACCCAAAAGTTTGCATGATAGCCTCAAGAAATTAGATTTGCATAAGGATACTTATACAGAAATGCAAAAAGCTGTAATTCTCAATACATGTAGGATAGTAAGAAAATTTATGTCAAGTATATTGTAATCGAGCCTATTCCCTTTGACTGCTGAATCTGGGAAAGGTAAATTATATCCAGCTAAGAGCTGAGATAGTGCACAAGTCCAGGATAATAAATAATAATCAAATTTAGTTATTATAGACTACGATTTGTTTTAGTTCCCTCTTTCATTCGGATAAATGAATACATAATTTAAATAAACTTTTGAATGAACATTTTGTTGTAAAAATCCTAGTAAAATATAATTCCAAATCAATCATCATCCAATGAATTAAAGATCTCTAAACTTTACACATGTTCTGTTTGGGACCCAGTGCCTGAAATCTACTCAAATCCGCCCCAGAGTTCCAATTCAACTGAGAAGGTGTTATTTGTTAGAATATTGATTACATGTTGCCGAAGTCGTGGGGTGTCGAGGAATGCTAGTGAATGAGCGCCTTTCCCAATATTACTGGGCTCTTGGCAACATGTTACAGCTCACTCTGAATTGATTACCAAATGGAACACAGATATAAGATGTTTACTCGACACATCAAAGCTAAAATAATATCTACTGAATTCGAATGGTCATTTATCGAATTATTTTCATGTATATTCTGCCATGTAATTGGATTGCTAGCAAAAACCCATCAAAAACAATTCAGCACATTTCGAATTCTAATTTATAGTTAATAGAGTTCAGACCTACTAAACGTCCTGAACAAACAACAACATAGAATGATATTCAAATGACGGTCCCTTTGAAATCTTGAAAATCGCTTTCAGTGAGGAACTTGCGTTAAATTAGTGACCTAAATTCAAGCGGAATAAATGTCGAAACGCCTGCAGCTCTAAACAGAGAAGTATTCTGAAAGAATCACAGGAACATGCAATTTAAACGGGTTCTTCAACCTTCGGCGAGAAAATTGACTCGCTGCTATTTGTAATTTGAATATTTATACTGAACATATTTTGAGGATTAAGTTAACAGAAAATATGGGAAAGTTTAAAATTGATAACTAGGCTGTTACTTGATGTGAATTAATTTCAAATGATAAATGAGAGGAAACGTTATGCACACTTTATTTGTGATGCGTTTCGACGACACAACGTCTTTATCCTACAGATACAGAATGAAAACTAAACTGAAGTATAACTATGATCTACAAATTAGGATAAAAGTTAGTAAAACGTCCTAAGGCAATTCACAGAACTATTATCTTAATTACTCAGCCAGAAACAAATTAAGTAAAGGGGGAGATCTACCTGTTCATTTAGTAATATGTTGTTTCTTATATTTCAGCTTCTGTAGTTGAGTATGATGCTGAAGCGACATACTGCATTATCGTATTGAGAACTCATCAGTGTTGCATATCTCTTTCAGCGTCCCTCTCAAGATGGGATCACCAAAACGATTGCGGAAAAAATTTATCAAGCAATATATGAAAAACGCTCTTTATGGACCGAGACGGGTTGCTGCTCCTTGGCTTCGAGAAGAACAATGAACAAAGCAAACATATGGCAGAACGTAAAAATTCCAGACCATTATTTGCTGTGCAGTGAATCGCATCACATTTCAACTAGTGAAATAATTTAGTTGGCTTTCGGCGTTATATACCACAAGGTTCACAGGTAAACTAAAAAAAAATCTTTTGCAATAACCATTTCATTGAGTCTGCATATTCAAACTTGAGACAAGAAGAATTATTCAATAATCTTTAGATCAATGAATAATCATCCTTGACAGGAGCTGATTTTCAAATATGATTACTACGCTATCAAGAACCACAATATGCAATTGAGCAGAATGCCGGTAAACAAAGCGGCAACCTGCAGTTTCGTCCCTATTAGTGACACGTTAGTAACACATATCGATTTTTAGCTTCCTAACCAATTACATCGCAACACTATACTGATTCAAGAAAATAAATATCAAGTAATACATATGAGAAACACCCTCTACGGACTAAAACGAGGAACTAGCTACTTGAACAGTGAATATTGTAAACATATGGGAGAACGTGAAAATTCCAATTTTTACCATAGGTCTGTGTGCTCACCAGATCTCGCCCTCCTGATTCTTGGCTTCAGTTACCTACTAGATTGAGTTAAGCGCACTACACCACAAAAAATTTGGCGTGTTGAGTGAGAAAATTAAATGTGCTTTTTTTATTCCTAATCTCTCGGAGGAGGCGATGACTATCATGCCCTAGATGTGGCCGCCCAAGATGATTTAATGTGTGTTCACTCGCTTCTTGAATAGGGCCAAATTGTATGCTATCGGAAAGATGTTGCATGAAAGCGAGTTCCACAGCACACTAGCCCTGTAAACGAAGGAATTCTTATAGAAAGAGGTACGTGGAGTAGCTAGTTGGACCACCTGTTGGTGAGAGTTTTTCGCTAGCCTATTTCTGTTTGAACTGATTTTTTTCAGGAAATGAGTATTTCAATTATGCAAAGTATTTTCCATGGAAGTACCTGAAGAAGAGAGAAACATCAGTAACCTGACCCCTTTGAGCGAGAGGCTGAAGATGACGCGTAATCTCTGGGTGGTCAATGCGGCGCAGTACTCTCTTCTGGACAGTATCCAATAGATGTAATAAATGGTTAGGTGCGGAGGCTACCACTTGGGAACAGCTTTCCAGACTAAATCGCCCCAGTGCTTTGTATAAAATCATAAGCTGTAATGGCATGAAGTAAAATGAATAAAATAAATATAGGTTATTATGCAAAGTTGAACAAAATTGCACCATAGGAGTTATATTCTGCAAACAGATCTTTCACATAATCCTAATTAACCTAAAGAAAATTCCGTGATATAAAAATTTTACATACTATAATGATTTATTAAACAATATGTTGCGTACAGCTTTTTTGAATTTCAATTCATTCGATTTCAGTTCGTTCAGATAATCTTTCAGAAAAGAAGGGGCAAGATATGAAAAACTACTCCTGAACCTAGAAGTTTTATGTTGAGGAATATGAAATTTGTCCACCCTCACATCAAAATTGACGATATGAATAACTGACCTCCTTTTGATGAGTTCATACAAATAGTCTGGGAATCTGCTGTGCAATAAACTGTGGCAAAAAGAAAGAAAATCCAGTAAGACATAGTTGTATGTGTTTGTTTCGCCTATGTCCTTAAGAAAAGGTGTTAGACGACTGCCAAAAGGAACCCAACAGTTCTGGATTTTTTGCAATTTCCTCTCATTTTCATCTTTCAAAAAAAAGTAAAACACAGAGCTACAATACTCGAAATGAGGGTAAACCAAAGCTTTTGCAAGATTCAACATTGTGTCCTGGTCCAGTTCATGTTTATGTTGATATAGCATCTTGAGCTTATAGTAAGACCTTTTATAAATGGAATTTACATGTTGCTCAAAGTCCAACCTACAATCTATAATAATTCCTTTACACTTTACACATTCCACCCATGGCACTCTGATGTTATTTATGGAGATGTTATCAATCTGTGACGTATCAACCTGGGAGAGCTTTGAAGGAAAAAATCAATGCAGAAGATTTGACGGGTTGATCATCAACCCTATTTCACTACACCAAGATAATATACTGCTTGCGGCAGAGTTTAGAACTTAAGGCGTCATCGATTTTCGATGCTCCGGCATACATGCAGTATTCAAGACATGGGTGAGTGATGGCAATTCGTAAATCCATAATATAAATATGGAAGAGAATCGGTCCAAGTAAACTGCCCTGTGGGACACCGTGTTATATTTACTTCAATCCTGAGCATATACCATCCACTCTAACACTATGATAACGATTGATCAAGTATGACGCGAACCACTCACAGCTGACGTCATCCAAACCAATGTATCTCAGTTTGGCCAACATGAAAAATCTTGTAGGTTACAAGATCAAATGCCTTTTTTTTTGATCCAGAAACAGCATCGCCGTCATCATAACCTTATCTGAAGCAGAACTAACATCATTTAGAAGTAATGTTATTTGAGTTCCATAGACAGATCGAAAACCAGATTGAAAACGAGGCAATATATTATTCAATTCCAAATATGAAACTAATAGGTCAGCTAAAATTTTCTCATATATTTTTGACAGAGTGGTTAAAACACTTACCGGTCTCAAATCACCAAAGCAACCCGGACGTGAGACCTTGGGAATAGGTGTGACCAATGAGTGCTTCCAAATCTGTGGCATTACACTGCTACCAAGAGAAAGATAATTATACCACGAACTTAAATAACACAATAAGGCAAAACAAGCTTCAGCATCTTAAGGTTTATACCGTCGGCTCCATTAGAATTTGTTTTCATTGATTCGTGGTTTTAATGAAATTGACAAAGACTTTTTGAGTATTGTTTAGAAATATTGAATATCCTCATAGAACTATCCTGTATTTCTTCTATCTGGGATAGTCAAGTCCGAGAAGGATCTGTTCAAACCAGTAATAGCGAAACAATAATTTCCCATCCAGTTAATCAGTGCTTGAAACTTAAACTCTTGAATATCACTGAAACCTTAGATAACAAGGAATTCTTCTCCACGTGCACTATCGCCTTAAAACCCTTTCCTCGAGGAGATAACCTCGGCAAACAAACTCTGGCGCCCGAGCTATTCCAGACAAAGGAAAGCCATTAGAGTACCCTTTAATTTATATATTTTTCAGATTACCAATTCAATTTTAAATATCTTCTGTCGATAAAGTATCACTCAAAACTCTTTATTTTTTCGAAAAAATTAACTTTTGCAAAATTTGGGACTCAAAACTGACAATTCAGATTCGTCAATATAATGCCCCAGATGAATGACTGTTATTCTGTGATAATTTCATTTACTTTGGAAAGTAACTAGATCAGTATTTCAGTTTGATGAATCAGATTTTTTCGTTATCCGAGTAAAAACGACTGAAAAAGGTAAAACACTCCATAATAAATTGTACAGTGAGCTCTGCGTAGCGGAAACATTGAAAATCACAATTTTATAGAGGTACGATAATTGTCATTTTCAAACAACGAAAATTATGATTGATTAGAGACCTACTCGTGTATTACTCTCATTGTTTTGAATTGAATCTCTCAGGAAATTCAATGAGTATGAAAGGCGAAATTCAAGTGGATACACGGTAGTACCAGTCTTATTTCAATCTGAAAATAGTGCTGAAGCATTGAAACCATTAATTTCAGATGGAACTCGGCCAGAGCACGGATTTCACAGTCTAAAAACAACTAAAGATAGTAAATATGTCTTTTTCGATGAAGCGGATACATTGAAGGATAAACCCTAGTAGAAATAACATTTCTTATGACAATTATTAGAAACGCTAACCGTGCTGTTGAATATATGGTTGGCATCTTCTCAATAGATATGTGTTGCATTTAAAAACTTATCTGCAGAAGAAAGCATGGCGCACCGAAAGCCATTGCTCTTAATATCCCAAAGGCCCTCCGACAAGGTTTGGCACGCAGCCTGACTAATCTTGCGTGGTTGGATTAGTAGCTTTCCCTTCAGTAGATGGATTCGGGCGGTAGTTGATGGTGTAATGAATTATTCTTTTCAGCTCGATATAGCAGTACCCCAGGACTGTATATTCTCGCCAACTCTTTTTGTGTTGCAGATCAATGGTCTGCTCCACTTCACTGAAAACAGAATATTTGGGTTTGAAGACAACTCTTCTCTGGTTTCCTCATTTTCTAGTCAGCATTCTATAACTGCTGGGTAGTTACACTAACTAATATAACAACAGAACATGTAACAGAATTCAGACTTGTAGAAAATATCGGAGTGGGGCCGTTTGAATCTGGTTAACTTCAACATGAATAAAATGCCATCAACAACCTTCCACAGAACAGAACCTGCTTCTACTTGGCATTACAATCAACAACGGAGTTTGACGGTTTGACTATGTTCTAGCCATTGCCAAAACTGTTCCTGCGAAACTCAATTTTCTTTTCAGGGCTAAGCAGAATGCAGTTCATTTACTTATAGTGAAATCATGAATTTGGGAGTTATATCTATAGATATGTCAATCTGTTATGTGTTCGAGTGCCTAAGCCTACTGAGATACCATAAATGAACAGGTATGTTTCAATTGTGGTAGTGAAGCTCACCATACTATGGGCTGCGGCAGCGAACGTATATTCTGCCCAATGTGCAAAGAAGTTAATAATAACTAAATCTATCTTCTAATCATGGCCTTTTGACTCTGACTGTCGCTTGCTCCAGAAGAAAATTGATAAAGAGAGAGCGAGAATAAACTATAAAGAATAGCAGTTACAGAATATGACGACCTTTAACAAGCCAGAGGACAAATGCCAAAAAAACACAGAAGATTTTTCAGAAAAACAAGGAAATTATAACAGTGCACATGAACATCTAAGGTTAAAAGAAAGTATGCCAAGCCTCAACGGTTTACTGATCAATATAAGATCTTTACCATCGTGTTTAAAGGTTTTCAAACAGGAAATGAGGTAGAAGTATTATAACTTAATAGCAATTTGCGAGACCTGGCTTAACAAGGATATCGGCTATGACTGTGTTTACCTACCAGGATACCAATCGGCTCTCGACCTTAAACTAAGGTACAAATTTGTTGAATACTATATATATTCAGTACTTTTGTATGGAACGGAAGCTTGGACATTAAAAGCAAAACCAATGAACCGACTGGAAGCCTTCGAGATGTGGGTGTTCAGAGGAATGTTCGGAATACCCTGGGTTGAACACGTGAGAAATGAGGCGGTGCTTAGATGAATGAAACAAGATAGAGAACTAATAGCTACAATAAAGAGAAGAAAAACTGCTTATTTGGAGCATATATATCGAAATTCTAAGTACGATATACTGAAGTCAATACTTTAAGGGAAGGTTGAAGGAAAACGTGGAGTTGGACGGAGACAACATTCATGGTTGAAGAACATCCGTGACTGGAACGGACTGAACACGCAGTTTTTACTTCACAGTACACAACATCGAGAAGAATTTGCCAGAGTTGTCGCCAACCTTCATTAAATGGAGATGGACCATGAAGAAGAATTCAATTTTGGGTACTTTCTGCTTAGAAACAATAATTTGAAATGCTGTATTTTCCGAGAAAAACTATCTAGACATTTCGGAAGAACACTGATATTTCCAATTCATCAATGTGATTCGTAGAAGGGACGACTGGTTGAATTTGTGTCCCAGAAAGTATTTTGGTCATTCTTTCAGTTAAGTTGACTAACCTGATTTTGTATTTTGGTTGAAAAAATTCAAACCTAACAGGAACTTCTAATAAAATTATTGAAAAGAAATTATGATAGATTAGGTACCTACCCGCTAATTCTTGTTATTTCGTTACGTGAACGATTTGCTGATCGTGATAAACCAGAGTTTACCGTAAGCGGAAAAAAAATTAAGAAAGTGGAGACATTTGTTTCAGTAAACTGAAAACATCCAAATGCAAAAGCTCGACTTATATCCGGAATTATTCATAAGAATTGTTGAAAATACGTTTCGTCCTCTTGAATACAAAATTAGTATTCGTATCGTAGAAAAAAATAACGCATATACGTTACATACATACATACATTCAATGAATCGAAATCTCTCAAAAGCAAGATTTTTGAAGAAACGGACATGAATGTGTGGTTCAGTGTAAAGCGACTAATTTCTGCTGAAACTGGGACGGTTCAATCTTTTTTATGTGTTAGACGCCTCAAGTTTTCGATTTTTCTTACTGATAGAATCCATTGAGATTCTCCTTTTTACGAAACTATCATTTAATTAGATGAGTCTACTTCTCACATCAATCGTCACTTCAATAGAAATAAATTAGGATAATGGAACCAGTAAAACCTAATGAACCATGATTTTTACGTGGATTCGGAGTGATGGAACGGCACCATTTATTCAAATTGCATAATGGGACTCGCTTTCAATGAATGCAACTTGAATCAGAACAACTAAAATGAAATTCTCATTCGAACTGGACTTCCTCGATGATCTTCATCCGGAAGAACGAAGAAAAATCTACTTCCAACAAAAAGTAGCTGCAGCTTTGAATGTGAATTGACTGAACAATAATTTTGGTGATTAATGGATAGAAACAAATAGTCCTGTTAGAAGGCCAGCCGTCTCCCAGAATTGACCTGTCCTGTTTATTGGCTCCGGATAATCGAGTTTACCGCATTCTATCAGAAAATTTGAACGTGTTGAAGGAAATAATAAAAATCGCCTATCTAAAAAATGCTCCAGATGCTATTCTGAATGCAACACGTTCCCATATTGTTTATTGTTTATTATTTATTGTTTATTGTTTACTGTTTACTGTTTACTGTTTACTGTTTACTGTTTACTGTTTACTGTGTACTGTTCACTGTTCACTGTTCACTGTTCACTGTTCACTGTTCACTTTTCACTGTTCACTGTTCACTATTCACTGTTCACTATTCACTGTTCACTGTTCACTGTTCACTGTTCACTGTTCACTGTTCACTGTTCATTGTTTATTGTTCATTGTTTATTGTTTATTGCTTATTGTTTCGACAATACAAACAGGTTCAAACCCATAAAACAGTATTCACTAAGGACAATTTGAAAAAAGATTAGCTATTAAGTAAATAGAAATAGAAAATATGAATAATTGAAAGGAAAGTACACAAGAAGAAACTACATCAAGAATATTTTTTGGTCTTACGATATTATTTGAAAAAATATCAACAGACTGATTAAATTCATTGCCCATGCGTAGCATTCTCGTTAATGGCGCGTCTCTGGAATAGTTAATTCTTTTGAAAGGAATGTATAACAACTAATGTTTCCACAAGTGAAAATTAGTAGAGTTGAAGAATATATTTTCCAGAATAGTTGGTGCACTAACCTCCCCAGCCAATACCTTCTGAAGATTAAGTATGTTATTCTGTCCTCAAGTGAAACCAAGTGAAATTGAAATATGCTTCCGCATAGAAGTCAACCCCCTTTGCCACCGTGAAATTACACAAATAAGCCAGATATTTCAAAAGTTTATTCTGAATTTTTTCAATTCGCGAGATTTAAACTTTATACTGAGGATTCCATATAACGGAGGCAAAGTTGAGTTTGCTGAATACGTAGGCATAGTAAACACTGAGAGCAGAACTAGAATTTGGCGGAGAGTGTACCCCAACATTCTACTTGAAGAGCTAACTATGCAATCAATGTGTTGATCGAAAACCAACATCGACTCGAGGATGACCCCAAGATCTCGAATTTGTGACACTTTCATTATAATATTGTTATGTAGTTGATAAGAAAAATTGAAGGATTTCGAATTTCGAGTGAACATGATAGTTTGACATTTTTTTAAATTCAGGAAAACGCTATTGGTTTTGCAATACTCTGAAAAAAGCGAGAGTTCTTCCTGTACAACAAGACAGTCAGACAAGCTCCTGATGGTATAACAGATTTTGAGATCGTCAGCTTATAGTAAAAAGTTACCATTTTTAGAAAGTATATCTTATATTATTCACATATATGAGAAAGAGGAGGGGACCTAGGTGTGATCCTTGGAGGACTCTAGATGTACAGCAATATGTCTCCGATCTATGCCCACCACCAATAGCAACGTACTGTCGTCGATTTCGCACAAAAGAGTCGACCCATCGCAAAAGTGAACCACCCACAACAACTTCCTCGACCCGACAACCAAGAATATTATGACAAATTCTATCAAAGACCTTTCCGAAGTCGGTGTAGACGATATCCACTTGTAAGCCTTCATCCATAGCACTCAAAATATGCTCGATAAATTTCAATAAATTAGTTTCGATTGACCTGTTTTTAAAGAATCCATGCTGTTCAGGCATAATTTGAAATTTGACGAGAGAAAAAATATATTCGTAGATCAATGATTCGAACAGTTTGGCGAAAATACATAACTTTCTAATGGGCCTGTAATTTTCGACATTGCTTTTGTCTCCACCTTTAAAAATAGGTGTCACACTCGCGCATTTCGAACGATTTCGAAAAACCCCGTCTTTGAGCGATGAATTAAATGAAAGGGAAAGAGGTATACATAATTCATGGCAAGACTTTACAAAAGGAGAGGGTTTTTCGTTAGGTCCAGCTCCTTTTTTTTGATCAAGAACTTATATTGATTTCTCAATCTCTTTTGGAGTTAACGAAATGAGTGAAAGATAAGCAGGGGGTTCCGAACCTGGATCAACGCGAGGAGTTGCTGCTACTGTTGGCAGCACAAATACCGAGCGAAAGAAACTAGCGAACAATTCACAGATTTCCGTGGCTCCAATAGTGGTTTCTTTGTTATAGTGCATTGACGACGGCAAGCTACTACCGAGTCGCTCAGAAGAAGTGATACTGAATATTCTTTTTGGATTCATTTCGACATCTTTTTCGATATTTGAGATGAAGTTATTAAAACCTGCCAAAATCCAGGCTCTACTTTCCCTTCTCAAATGTTTGAAACTTAGAAAGTCATCGTTGTTTTGATAAATTTTCCATTTCTTGTGAATTTTGTTTTTTCGATTGATAATTTTTATAGTGTTTCTGGAGAAGTAACTCGGAAATTTTTTACTCAATGACTTTTTAGGTAAATGATCTTCGATAATATTATTTAGTATGACATAGAAGGTGTTCAGATCAGCGTTTATATCACCATTTGATAATATTTCTGACCAAGATGCTTCTGAGATTCTTCGATTAACCGTTATATAATCAGATTTGTGGAACCTGAAGACCTCCGTATTCGTATGTATTTAAATAATAGCCAAAACCATTATTAGAATAGAAATTTCATCATGAAGTCAAATAGTTGCCCATACTACAAATTACATCGATGAATGGAAATTGTGAGTTTTCTTCCAAATTTTTCAATAATTCGATCTTTCCTGAAGAATAGAGCGTTTTAAATGATACTGCTTCGCTGAAAGTACTCAAAATTGAATAAGTAATCGGAAAATAATGACAGAAATATTGTTACCATTTAAAAAGTCTAAGTAAAGGTCAACTTCCGGTATTGTGTTAATGCTAATAAAATATCAGTAAAGATGAAATTTGTTTGTTTTTCTCATTGTAATCGATCAACAACTGTATAGGAGCTTGGGGTTTTCACCGAATTCCATTCATATATTTCAGCTTCAACGCCTTTATATTCTGTGAAGTATAGTCAAGTGACATCGTCACTGAAACTATATCACCAGTTATTTCCTTCAAATGAATCATAATTTTGGGAATCCTGATATAAACTAGATAGCATGACATCTGCCTTTATATAAAGCAGATTTCGACTCGGATAGTATTCCGCATTCGACATTCACATTACCTGAAATTAACTGCATGAGAAATTTTAGGAAGAGTTATATTGCATATATTTCCATGAAAGCAAATAATTCTGTAATAGAACGGCTTCTCATACATTTCTGTTAAAACATAGGGTACATGACTTCCTCGCATCTATTTCCTGATGATATGTTTGCATACACTATGAAGTAAAAGAGATTACGCCATCAGTTGAGCTTTTATTAGTATCGAGTATGTCCTCGCTATACAAAAACCAAAGCAGGCATAAAGAGACTACAAAATTTGATAATCTTAAGATTTGTAAATTTGGAGATCTGGAAACCCAAAGTGCAGATATAAAATGGTTGTTTTTGATTCGGTTTATAGCTGAAATGCTGCTAATCACAGAAGAAGCAAAATTTTTTAGGAGTTCTATTATGAATTTTCACTATAACCATCTGCCAATACAAGTTTGAAAAAATAGCACAAATTTTTTGATACAAGATAGGATAGGAATTTTCCTAATTAAATTTTTACCATTAATTATAGATACGAAAATTTACATAAATTATTGAGGAAAATGTTTTCAATAAAACAGGACTGGACATTAAAATATACTATTCAAAAAAAAATTTAATTAAGAATAAGAAAGGGTTACTCATATTACCCATTTCCAGAAAAAGGGAATGGGTGACAACATACTAGCCCAATTAAAAGTAAAAATTTGGCAAAATTTCAAGTTGATTGCTTTACCCTTTGCCAACATTTTATGTTTCTAAATTCAGCACCCATATTTGGGATGCCCTAAGATGAAAGTTATTAGACAAATCTTCTCCATTTAAGCTGAGGTATCACCACCTGGAGTAGGTTCGCATAGATATAGAAATTTCACAAATTACTTGGAGAAACATTTTAACTAAATAATAAACATTTGGAGGAAAAACATTAGATTCGAGTACTACAAAATATAATGACTGAAGGTATGTTTCTCATATGGTTTGCGGTCTTATTCCATTCTCAGAAAATAAGTTTGAATTAAAATATTCCAAAGTAACAGCAGAGAGAATTGGGGACAAACGGAAACAAAGGAGGTGTTTCTGTTACCTGAATGTAAAATTTGGGTTTTTGAGTTAACTAAGAAATTATTTTAGTTCATACAATTTCTAAAATACCAAGTGTTAATTCATTATAAACTATTGATTTTTTATGCTCGTCTTCTTTAATACTGATGGAACGACCAGTTTAACTTGTGAAAAGAGCAAGGCAATCGTTACAATATAATTTATATAGACCGCTTTTTTCCACATTCATCAAGTCGAACTTTGGTATTGACCAAAATTGAACATTGAATTTTTTATTCGTTCACTTTGTGTCAACTTCATTCTGATTCATTTTATGCCATTATTCAATACGAAATTTTTGCGTGATGGAGAACCATGAATAATCAAGTAGATCCCATCCGCATAAATTTAAAATATCTGCTTTTTATACATTTGTGCATGTATTAGTCACGGATTTCCTAAAACGAAAAAACAATAGCGTCAGACAAAGGCTACGACAATGATATCATAGACAAATTAATAAAAACAACACAAATTATTATTATTAAGTTCACAAAACAATGAAATATTACATTGATTATATTCCACAAATGAGTACTAATTTATGCTATACATTCAGACAGAATAAAACTAGTACCATATATACGAATAAGATTAATATAGATTCACTCTTGGTCAATATCATAGATCCATTGGATAATGGTGAAAAAGTGGGGTATATAAATTATATTGCAATGAATGTCCTGCATTTTATATAGGTCAGACTGGTCATCCATTTCATTCAAAAGTGGACAATCATAAAAAATCAATAATACATAATAACAGAACAACTGGTTTTTTAAAACATTGAATAACCCAAAAACATTTCTCAGATTTTAGAAAAAACCTAAATTTTACATTCAGGGAACAAAAGAAAGAGATTGGATTCATTAGATTTCGTAGACATTTCATCTGCTAACAAACATCATCTAGCAATAATTAACGACCAGTTTGGTTTTCGTTTGTTTCCACTTCGCTCATCTGTTTTGAAGCTATACATGAAATTGCGATATTTCAATTCACTTTTAGCTTTTCAGAAAGGGATAAAAACGGAAACATATTAGATGAATTTTTATTCAGTAAATTTTGATAAAATTAAACTTAGTGTTTTTATTGAAATGTTTGAACATTCATATATGAGTGAGTAGGAGAATTCAAAGGAATATCTGAATTATTTGACCAGAAACAAATCAGGTAAAGGGAGTTATTGTTAATTAAATCATATGTTGAAAATGTTATAACCATTGATTTCAAGGATTCCCAAAAATTAGTTTGAAATTTTTATTATAGAATGTGAAATTTTGGTTGAAATTATTATTTTATTCAATAGAATGATTCGCGTGAGTAAAATTAGTTTTTTATTGATGAACCAACGATATTATTGATTGAATCAATATAGAAATAATTTCTATTTTATTGGTTCGGACTGAAATATGTAATTGGAACTTTTCCATTAAATATATTAAATTATGGCTAACTTCCGCAATGTATGTGAGGCTACTAGTTTTCATGTCGTGCTTGTCTGCTGAAAGTCCAGTGAAACGGATAACAGATGTAGCTAATAAGTTTAAATTTAATTTTCTTTCATTTATTATTGGAAACTTAGATGAGTTTCTGCGCCGTTGTATTACGATAAATGAAATATGAATTCATTTGCGAAAAACATTTATACAATATAGTAAGTTCGAATTCAGACAGTTTTAGAATTTACATTGAATTTAATTTGTGCATGGAACTGTAAACTCGGATTACCTTTCAACTGGACTAATGGAATTAATTACTAGGTGATGGATATTTTTTTTGGATTCGTTTTGATTACACGAAGGAACGTATAGACAGCTCGTCGGGGACTCACCCCTACAACTTTTTATAAAAATGTATACATAGCGACCGCTTGTTCGGGAGAATGGAAATTACTACTGAAATTGACATAACACTGGTGGAATATCGTACAAGGTTTCACATTTATATCAACAAGTGCTAACGCAAATACACTAGAGCTAACAGAAGAGAACTCAGCTCTGGAAATTGGGTTGATACGGTTTCAAATGAATGGAAAGTAAACTGAATTAAATCCTCTGTTCATTTCTACGAGCCGTTCAATGGATGTGATTGACAAGAAGGAGACTTCGGGATATAAATTATGTTACAAACTTTGAATGAATGTATTAAAAGTGCCTATTACTGAAAAATTCCCTATCAGCAGTAGTCCTCGAAGAGAATAAGATTGACTTAAAAGACACTTCAAGATGAAAATTACGTTACAAGCTTTCAACAAAAAGTATGATCACATTTCAAAACAGAGAATCCGAAGGAATCCTTATAATTATTCTTTATGTCAAAATTATCGAAGACAA
Organism: Cryptolaemus montrouzieri; assembly: GCA_013387265.2. Lineage (NCBI taxonomy): Eukaryota > Metazoa > Arthropoda > Insecta > Coleoptera > Coccinellidae > Cryptolaemus > Cryptolaemus montrouzieri. The sequence continues at coordinate 40,002,715 of JABFTP020000103.1, forward strand.
AAATCTTTTCATTATTAATTATATTGTTGATGGATTTGTTTTATGGAAATTCATTTTAATATGAATAAAATGAAACGTTTTTGTTTGATATCCACAATGTTTATCTTCCATACACTCGACCAGTTTAGACAGTTAAGTCATTTCCAAGTATCTACAGCTAACAATTATGAGCCAGAATGTGCTATCTATACCTATTTTGAATGTTGATTAGTGTGGAATGATTTAATTCTAAATGGTTATTGAAGACTTTCGGGTTTTCACAAAACTTGTTGATTTTTGAACTTTCCAACAGATTTATTGTCATGTCTTTATTGCACATTTCTGGAATTTTTCAATTATTCAATATGATTTTATGATTAGTACAATTAGTATATTTAAATACTGGGGATTCGTTATCTGAATGGAAATGTTCTTAGAATCTAGATTCTAAATTTCTACCTGTTTGGCCTATATAAGTTGTTGGGTATTTATTGCATTTAATTCTCTATATTCCAGACTATTTGAATTCATTAGTTTTTATTTGACATTAAATTATTTAATTGTGTTGGGCCATTGAAAAAAGGTTGTAAAAATAAATTTGGAGAAATAGTTGAAATAAAAACTAAACTTAAACGAAACTAAACTAAACACATTAGAGATGAGTTTTATAATCATTTAGAGATCAGTTTGTACCAAAGTTTTTTTCAATTTGAATCAAAATGTTTCGAACAAAAGTCAGAAATTCCCATGGCATCCCCACTCAGCCCCTTATTATCAGAAATTTCCATGAACAATCTCGAAGAATCTATAATGATTGATAATGTAGCACAAAAGATATAATATTTTGGTACAGATAGGTTGATGATACTCTTGTGAGTTTTCAAGGCCTCAAACAGATAAATAGACCAGTTTTCACATGTTCTAAATAAAATGCATATAGAAATCAACTTCACTTCTGAAATTGAACACAATAAGTCAATAATGTATTATACTATCACAAGAAATTTATTGAAAATCAGGATTGTAATTTCGGTCTCTCGGCCATGTTCAGCTGACAATAAGTATTGAACTAAAGTTGAAAATACATAAGGTAGGTACAAAATTAATAAGGTTGCAAACAAGATGTGATAAACTAAATCTATACCAAAAATGTACTAATTTTGATTCAGAGGGATTGAATATGATTTCTTCAATATACGATATGAAAATGTCAGCTAGTAAAGGGCTCCTACAACACAAATTTTTCAAATTGAATAACAAATTTTATGAACAACTTCACGGTCTATCGATGGGATCAAAATTGAGCCCTTTTGCTAGCTGACATTTTCATGGCGTATACTGGAGAAATCATATCCAATTCCTCCAAATCAAAATTAGTACATTTTTGGTATAGATATTCAGATGATTCACTAGCATGTTTCATAGGAACCACTAGACAACTAAATCAATTTTTAAGTTACATCAATAGTATTCATTCAATTCAAAAGAGTGAGAGAGGTCGATAATAAAATTCACTTAGACCTAACAATCACTCATATAAATAACAGACTAAGCTTTGAAATATATCGGAAACCTACCCTTACTGATATTTGCATTCTCTATGACTTAACACATATATATATATATATATATATATATATATATATATATATATATATATATATATATATATATATATATATATATATATATATATATGACATTCGTCATATTTTTAAAACGACTGTGAAAATTTTTTCGCAAATTTTTCTTTAAATTAATCAAGAACCACGAAGAACCAAATTATTGGGTTCATAAATACTCTAGAACATCTATAAATCATCTCTCGGTCAAACAGGGAGGGAATTATTTTGTTGAGTTTGAATATTGAAGGGATTTTGCGACTATGCTTCAAAATTGGCAAGCAAGAACAAGGAAGTGATTATGTTTCAAGAGACTCACACTGCAATGGAAGAACATCTCTGCGAAAGAGGAAATATAGCAGATTAAGTACTTTTGATTATCTTCTTAGTCCTTTTTATGGCTTTGCTTGCTATGTGAAATCTTCTCTAAAATTCAAGTGTGTTTAGACATATAAGAAACAGGTATGATATTTTTTTCTGTTGATTTTCTTCTTCCATTGTTACAGATTTCTGTCCCACACCCCCTTGCTTTCACCCTTGTCTTTGTCTGGAAGTCATGGAGTACAAGATGAGAATTGAATCTGCTGAGCAGAAAACATTTTTGGTACTCTTTATGTACACACGACACTAACACAACACAAAACAGACAAGATATAGCTAGTGCAATAGCGACAGGGAAACGAGTTCTTTCCTCAGGTTTTTTCCCTCGTTTATTGAATCGTACGCAAGATAGTATGGTTCCCCTGTTACATTTTCCTGAGCGCACAGTTGTGTTTTTCTGACACACACTAAAATTATAGATATGAGCTTTTATTGTAAATCCAATTATTCTAAATTTTGTAAGTCCTCTCCTTTTCAAAAGAATATATATATATATATATATATATATATATATATATATATATATATATATATATATATATATATATATATATATATATATATAACACACCTAAAATTTCATAAATACGCTGCATTTAATTTAATGATTCATAGGACTTTCTCTCAGCCATTATCCAAAAACTAAGTGCAGGGAAGTGCCAACTATTTAGTTGATAGCTAAGAACAATGGTTATCCCTCAAATGTAGTAAACGGAAAAAAACAAACACAAATAGCTTATCATAATTTTTACCCACGTAAAAAATCAACCAATAAAGATGAACATATTTCATTAACATATTTTGGCCCTATCAGCGAAAAGGTTGTAAATGTCATTTCAAAACAGAATAAAAAGTAGCTTTCAAGACCCGCTTGAAGCTCTTCCAGGAATTTTTTAATAGTAAAGATAAAACTGATAAATGTGAGTTTACAAGTTGTCGTGCATGGATTGTGAAGGTGTCTTCATAGGTCAAAATGGTCGTTCATTCAAAACGAGATATAAAGAGCATCCATCAGATCACAATAACAAGAGAACAGAAGAATCTGCTTTTGCTTCACATTGTATCGAAAATGGCCATCATCTTCTGAACGACCAGTATGGTTTGGCTTATTCGTCTGTATTTCAAATCTTTGAATAACACCTGCTTTCATCATAATTAGTTTATCACCTCTTGTTTTCTGCCTCATTAATTTTGTACCTACCCGTTTATATATGTATTCCTTTTTCAGCTTCAGTACAACACTTGTTGTCAGCTGAAGATGGGCTAGAAACCAAAATTGCAAATTGATTTTCAATAAATTTCTTGTGATAGTATAATACATAGTTCAATTCCTTATTATAAACTGAAAAACTTATTATTATAATTGAATTATAAACGTCTAATTTATAATTCATGTGGTTAAAAGAATTCAATGGGATTGTTGTGTCTGTGAATGTATCTTCTCTATATGTTTTGTAGGTTAGATTATTATTGAGTTAAGTAATGTCCAGTAAATTTGACTTATTGTGTTCAATTTCAGAAGTGAAGTTTATTTCATTATGCATTTTATTCAGAACATGTGAAAACTGGTCTATTTGTCTGTTTGAGGCTTTGAAACCCACAAGAGTATCATCAACCTATCTGTACCAAAATATTATATCTTTTTGTGCTAACTTATCATTCATTATAGATTTTCCGAGATTGTTCATGAAAATTTCTGATAATAAGGGGCTGAGTGGGGATGCCATGGGGATTTCTGACTTTTGTTCGAAACATTTTGATACAAATTGAAAAAAACTTTGTTACAAACAGATCTCTTAATGATTACAAAACTCATCTCGAATGAGTTCAGTTTAGTTTCGTTTCAGTTTAGTTTTTTATTTCAACTATTCATTACATAGTTCGTCAGTATAAATAATTTGCATACATACAAATGGTATATGGCTCACAGACAAATATCACAAAAATCACTAAACAACAATTACGAAAATAGTCCATACATTTGCCAATGTATGTTAAAGTATTGAGCAGTATGGATTTGACTCTCCTCTTAAATATTACAGCCACAAAATGACAATTATTCTGCGTCTTGCTGAGCCGATGAAAAGGCAAGATAAGATTTTCCCCACTACGTATTGGGTAGGAATGTGCAGTAGAATGTGAACGCTGTTTTTCAAGATTTTCAAGTACGTTACATAGACAGATAAGTATAAAAATTGATGTAATTGTTAATATTTCATATTTTGGAAACAGTGGTTTGCAGCTTTCATTCAGATTTGCTTCAGCCATTGCTTTTATGGCCTTTTCTTGTTGTAGAAATATGCGTTTTGCGTCAACGGAGGATCCCCACAGAACAATACCGAAAGTTGCCAAGCTATGGAATTGAGCGTAATAGGTAAGTTTGGCTGCCTCTTCATTTACAATATATTTCATACGTCTGATGGCGTGAATCGCTGAAACTACGAATCTCTGCGTTTTATCTTTATTGAGTTTGAGTCCGTTTCCGGTGAACCACCTCTCAGCTTGTGATATTGATTTGTTCGAATTTGCATGAGTTCATTTATTTTAGCTGACTTGTTCGGGAAAGTAGTGTCATCCGCAAACAGACTCTTATCAACTGCTGAGACATTGATCGGAAGGTCGTTTATATAGAGTAGGAAGAAAATCGGTCCCAAAATGGATCCTTGCGGTACCCCAACTTCATTTGTTTCTAGCCAGGACAACGCAACCTTAAATGAATTGATATCTGTTGCTCAAGTATGATCTGATAATGTTGTGAGTTGGACCCCTCATGCCATAGCATCCCAGCTTCGCAAGAAGGACTCCCCGGTCTACGCAATCGAACGCCCTACTTAAGTCGCAGCTGCCAATCTTCGCATATTCTTTGTTGTCGAGTACTTCGAGCAAAAAATCTATTATCCTTAAAATCGCTGTTGTAGTAGACCTCCTTTTGCGAAAGCCATGTTGAAGTTCGCTTAGTATACTCTCATTTTCAACATAGTCGACGATTCTCTTCCTCAGAGGTGATTCCCGAATTTAAGAGGAAGCAGGCAGTAAGCGACTGGTCTATAGTTGTTAGTGTAGTTTTTTTCTTCTTTTTGAAAATTCGTGTCACTTTTGCGATCCTCAAAGGATTTGGAAAGATACCCTTCTCAAAACTCAGATTTACCATTTTGCATAATGGATCGACCATTGATTGAATGACTTTTTTTAGGAATCCTACCTAACCTAACCTAACCATAGTATTTACAAGACGACTTTTCCTTGAATTCAGATATAGTTGTCAAAATCTCATTCACAGTTGTGGGTTTCAAGAACATGAATCCATAGCTGAATGGATATTTCTCACATATTTCATGCATTTTTGTGTATCTGCAACTGTTGGTGTGAGAAGTAAGGAAACATTGAAAAACTTGTTGAACTCATCGACAGTGCATTCCATATCTTTAAATTTTCGTTCCTTGATGTTAGCATTTATTACTCTCCAAGTCGTCTTTTGTATATTAGTTGAGCTCTTTATCTTCTCTAAATGTGTTCTTCGAATCTCGCTATCTATTGTAGTTTTGTACTGCTTTCTTAACATCCTATGAATATCTCTGGAGATTTCGTCTTTATTCACTCTGTGATTGGTCTCGGCTGCTTCTACGCGATTCTTAAGTTGTTCCAAATCAGAATTTTCTGCTACTTTAATTTTAACTTTTCTAACCTTGTTATTCTTTTTCAGGGGAAAGGTATCGGAAAAACGTTTCATTATAATTCTGTGAAAAACCTCGTATACGACCTGTACCTCAGAGTCATTGATATTATCCCAATTCACCTTATTTAAGTTCTCAATGAAGGTATTGGTAATTTTTTCATTCAGATCTCTGTAATATAAGATGTCGTTTTTTTCAGATAAGTCATAATCTACCTGTAGTTTCTGGGTCATATGTTCTGATAAATATGGATTAAATTCTTCTTTCAAACTCGAAACTGTATCAAAGTAAGTATAAATATTATCTATGCATGTGGCACTTGTTGAAGTTATCCTAGACGAATGCTCAAAGACCTTGTACAGGCCAAAAGATTCAAATAATTCTACTATTTTATTTTTTTCAGTCTAATTTTTGGAGAAATCAACATTGAAATCCCTGCCATTACAATTTTTCTACCAACCCTTGGAAAATTGTATTCAAGGCAAGCTCCATGTGGGACGGAAACAAGTCTAATTCGCCTTTTGGTGGTCTGTAAATAGAGAGGGCAGTCAATCTCCGATGTGGAATCTTGGCTGCAGCAATTTCTAGATGTCTTTCTATTGAAATTATATTTTATTATATTGTTCAATGATTTAAAGCTCATTTTATTTTCTATTAATATAAGTGCCCTCCATGAGTATCATTCTCACGTGTATAGCAACTTGCAATTTGAAAACCCTGTATTATTTTCACGTAAATCCTTGGAAAACCAGTGTTCGGTTACGAATGCAACCGAGCAGGCGTTATTTTGCAGAATGTTCCTTGAAGAATCGATTTTGTTTTTCAAACACTGTATATTCAAGTTGAAGAATGTAACTCAGTTATTTTTTTGGTTCATCGAAACTACCGGTTTTTGAACTCGAAAATACTTATATCGCGATAACGCCTGGAGGCCATTTTTCACTTCTGTATGATTCATCCAATAAGGAATAGTCTCTACCTTGAACGACATACTCTTAGCATTTTCCCCAATGGGACATTCTTTCACCATAAAATCGTACCTTGAGAAAGTTTTTTCACATAATCAAGTATGAAAATATTATCTATGCATGTGGCACTTGTTGGAGTTATCCTAGACGGATGCTCAAAGACCTTGTGCAGGCCGAAAGATTCAAATAATTCTACTATTTTATTTTTTTAGTGGAATTTTTGTAGAAATCAACATTGAAATCCACTGCCATTACAATGTTTTCAACTGATCTTCGGAAAATTGTATTCAAGGCAAGCTCCATTTGACACAGAAACAAGTCTAATTCGCCTTTTGGTGGTCTGTAAATAGAGAGGGCAGTCAATCTCCGATATGGAATCATGGCTGCAGTAATTTCTGATACCTTTCTATTGAAAGCTCATTTATATTATTCAATGATTCAAAGCTCATTTTGTTTACTACTAATATGAGTGCCCTCCATGAGTATCACTCTCACGTGTATAGCAACTTGCAGTTTGAAAACACTGTATTATTTTCACCTGAATCCTTGGAAAACCAGTGTTTGGTTACGAATGCGACCGAGCACGCGTTATTTCGCAGAATATCGTTTGAAGAATCGATTTTGTTTTTCAAACACTGTATATTTAACTTGAAAAAGTAACTCAGTTATTTTTTTGGTTTATCGAAAATACCGATTTGTTGGATTCGAAAATACTTATATCGCCAAAACGCCTGGAGGCCAGTTTTCACTTTAGTATGGTTCATCCAATAAGAAATATTCTCTACCTTGAACAACATACTCTTACCATTTTCCCTAATAGGACATTCTTTCACCATAAAATCGTCCCTTGAGAAAGTTTTGTTCACATAATCAAGTATAAAAATATTATCTATGTATGTGGCACTTGTTGGAGTTATCCTAGACAGATGCTCAAAGACCTTGTGCAGGCCGAAAGATTCAAGTAATTCTACTATTTTATTTCTTTCAGTGGAATTTTGTAGAAATCAACATTGAAATCCCCTGCCATTACAAAGTTTTCAACTGATCCTTGGAAAAGTGTATTCAAGGCAAGCTCCATTTAAGACAAAAACAAGTCTACTTCGCCTTTTGGTGGTCTGTAAATAGAGAGGGCAATCAATATTCGATGTGGAATCTTGGCTGCAGCAATTGATATATGCCTCTTTATTGAAAGCTCATTTATATTGTTCAATGATTCAAAGCTCATTTTTGTTTTACTGATATAAGTGCCCTCCATGAGTATTATTCTCACATGTATAGCAACTTGCAGTTTGAAAAACCTGTATTATTTTCACGTAAACCCTTGGAAAACCAGTGTTCGGTTAGGAATGCGACCGAGCAGGCGTTATTTTGCAGAATATTGCTTAAATAATCGATTTTGTTTCTCAAACACTGTATATTCAAGTTGAAGAAAGTACCACAGTTATTTTTTTTTGCTTCATCGAAACTACCGGTTTTTGGACTCGAAAATACTTATATCCCGAAAACGCCTGGAGGCCAGTTTTGTATGGTTCATCCAATAAGGAATAGTCTCTACCTTGTACGACATACTCTTAGCATTTTCCCTAATAGGACATTCTTTCACCATAAAATCGTCCCTTGAGAAAGTTTTTTCACATAATCAAGTATAAAAATATTATCTATGCATGTGGTACTTGTTGGTCCTAGACGGATGCTCAAAGACCTTGTGCAGGCCGAAAGATTCAAATAATTCTACGATTTTATTTTTTTAGTGGAATTTTGTAGAAATCAACATTGAAATCCCCTGCCATTATAATGTTTTCAACTGATCCTTGGAAAATTGTATTCAAGGCAAGCTCCATTTAAGACAGAAACAAGTCTAATTCGCCTTTTGGTGGTCTGTAAATAGAGAGGGCAGTCAATAATCGATGTGGAATCTTGGCGGCAGCAATTGATATATGCCTTTTTATTGAAAGCTCATTTATATTGTTCAATGATTTAAAGCTCATTTTGTTTACTACTAATATAAGTGCCCCTCCATGAGTATCATTCTCACGTGTATAGCAACTTGCAGTTTGAAAAACCTGTATTATTTTCACGTGAACCCTTGGAAAAGCAGTGTTCGGTTAGGAATGCGACCGAGCAGGCGTTGTTTTGCAGAATATTGCTTAAAGAATCGATTTTGTTTTTCAAACACTGTATATTCAAGTTGAAGAAAGTACTTGAGTTATTTTTTTTTTGCTTCATCGAAACTACCGGTTTTTTGGACTCGAAAATTCTTATATCCCGAAAACGCCTGGAGGCCAGTTTTGTATGGTTCATCCAATAAGGAATAGTCTCTACCTCGAACGACATACTCTTAACATTTTCCTTAATAGGACATTCTTTCACTATAAAATCGTACCTTGAGAAAGTTTTTTCACATAATCAAGTATAGATTCACAGCTTGTATTCAGAGATACACTACTCAAATGGATGAGAGTTCGACATGGTGCGGATTGGAATGTTTTTCCTTTGTCATTATTTCTATTGAAATTGCCTGGATTTCCTTCCGTTACAATTACGACCGTTATTGTTTGTGGTTAAGTATTATTCGGTTTGAAGATTTCTTTTATTCGAGGCAGACATACATCTGTTAGATCGAAGTATCGAAAGTTTATCTATTAGGTCTACAGCTACATATTCTTGTGGTGAGTTTTCAAGACTCCAACAGAGAAATAGACCAGTTTTCAAATTTTCTGAATAAAATGCACAATAGAATAACCTGCTGAAATTGAATGCGTAGGTTCAATAAATTTTCTAGACAGAATCATCACTAAACTCAATAATCTCACGCAACTGTTCAATAAATCTGAAATAAAATAAGCATCAATAAACTCAATAATAATTTTACCCACAATAACAATTTACCTACAACAAAAGAAACATATAGACACTTAACATCCGCAATAAATTCTTTCAATGATATTAGACATAAATGAGCCGCTTATATTTCAATGATTCGTTGAGCCTTTTACAATCCCCTATTGAAACAACCCATACCCTGGTCTATGAATGACGCTTCTATAGAAAATTGCAATACCTGAATTATTTCATTTTCTTCCGCACATTAATGACACCTGAGACCGAATGAGATCGGTCCAATGAAAGCCATGTGATCGTCTAGTACCTGAACTTGCCTTGAAGTTCTTTTTATGAAATAGGTCCCCTTCCTTTGTGTTGGGTTGTCAATTCGTAGTGACCCATTCAAGTTCTTTTATGTGAGGTTCGATGTGAGGTGACCAATTCTTCGTCGCTTATACTATACGTAAGGAAATTAGAAAATCAAAAACCAGATTCGGTAACAATGTCTATTTAACCTTTGCAACATTCAGATTAAATTCTTCTCTTTGCAGTATTGGGCGTTTTTGAATGAGATTAAGGAAACTTCAGATCATTTAGATACAGGACTAATCGCTCCTCACCCATATTTCGAGTTTAGTTTGGGATATAAGATTTCTGTACACAGGCCTAATCGGCTCGCACCCATATTATGTATGCTAACTGACCCTTTCTAAGGGTTTTGGTAATATGATATTATGTTTTATGATTGGGTCATTGCACTGATACTCCTAACTCTGGGATATCATTTTAAAATTCTAAGACACACGTCCCAAACTGACAACTTGAAAGCTTTAAGAGGTTATATACAGTCAGAATTTGCAATAAATCGATTTTTCATATTTCATTTTCTCAATGTACATATATTTAAGAATACACACAGAAAACTTTATATCGTTCCGGTGAATATTTTCGAAGTTACACGCAGATTTGGAAAGACGTTTCAGAGTGCGCCTACATGGAACGGTGACCGTTTTATGCACCTGCCTATTGTAAATGCTCCCTTCTAATGTATTTAGATGCGCAAAGCGACAGTGTGGTAGAGTTTTCTTTATACCTGAAATGTAAATTTTAATTTTTCTATCCCCAAACTGGAAAATATTTGAGAGTGGTAGTCAGTATAAGCATCTAAGACAAGCAGTAAAAATGTGAGTTCGTTGATATTTTTTTTCTGTAATTTTTTCGTGAAAATTAAGTCTTCCTGAGTAATGAGAAAATATCTAAAGAAACGTAACACAATTATTCCGACAAAAATTCTGGAAAATTCGCACTTTTTCGGCCTTCTAACTGTATATATGAATACTAGTTATGTAAGCCGGCTCGGTGGCGTATGGGATATGATGCTCGTCTTCTACGCAGAGTTACCTGGGTTCGATCCCCACAAAGTCGGTACGATTTTTCGGATTCTGGAAATCACTCGAGTGTCCATCTTTCGGAGGAGATGTAAAGCTGTCGGTCCTGTCTAACAGAGATGTGTAGGACATTAAAGATCCCTTTCCTCGACACGAGGGGAATTCGGCAAAATTCCCGGGTTAGTGAGGTGACAGAATTCCCCGGCGTGTCATTAGCCGAAAGGCAGAAATAGAGCACGTTAAAAGAAAAACAAACAAAAACTAGTTATGTGTTATGTGACCAACATGGGCTTATCATGTTTGATCAATCACATAACGTCATTCACCAGAATCATCCATAACAGAATATACTACAAATGCGAAGCGAACATCAGTGAGTCACAGTTTGGGTTTCGTATCGCCCTAGGAACGAGAGAGGCTGTTTTCAGTCTTCAAGTGCCTACTCAACGCTGCAGGGATATTAATATGGATGTATACATATGTTTCATTGATTTACCAAAGAATTCGATGAACTTCTTCATAAGTAGCTACTTGTGATCCTCCAAAGAGCTGGAATAGATGACAAAAATATCCGCGTTGTTGCAAATTTCTATTGAAGTCAGTGCTCTAGGTTGAAGGTTGGTCACTCATACACATCGAGATCCGAAGAGGCGTTCGTCAAGGTTGTGTATTGTTTCTTCTCCTTTTCCATTTATATTGTGAGGAAATTTTCAAGAAAGCATTAGAAGATACAACAGCGGGTGTATCAATAAACGGGGAGATAGTAAACAACGTAAGATACGTTGACGATACGGTAATACTTGCAAGCAGCATTGAAGAACTTCAGAATCTGATGAACCGAATATATGCAGTCACTCAGGAGTACGGTCTGGAATTCAACGCATCTAAAACTAAATAGATGATGATAAGTAGGAATAGACAACCACCTACATAGCTCTCACTTAACAACAAAAAAATATAGAGGAGGTTGAATCATATATTTACCTACTAACAGTCGTGGATGTTAGATGGAACCAGTCTGTCGAGAGTAGGGCGAGAATTGAAAAGGCCCGTGCTTATTTCAATAAAATCAAAAAATTACTCGTCAGTAACGACTTAATTCTGTCACTGAAGATAATAATGAGACGCTGCTACGTATCTCCTGTTTTACTGTATGGAGTGGAGGCCTGAATGGTGAGTGAGACAATGATGAGGAGACTCGAAGCATATGAGAGGCTGCAGGTGTCTTGGACAGAACATGTTACTAATGTGGAAATTTTACGAAGAGTCGATAAAGAAAAAGCAGCCGTGAATACAATAAAAAGCGGGAACTAGAATATCTTCGCACGACAAATATCAATTACTGCATCTGATTATAGAAGGTAAAGTGAACAGCAGAAAATGCCCTGGGGAAGGAGACATTCGTAGCTACATAATCTGAGTCAATGGTTCCGGATCAGTTCAGTAAAGCTGTTCAGAAGTGCCGTCAGCAAAGTGAAGATTGCCAATGTCCGCAACGGATAGGGCACATTAAGAAGAACTGTATACAACCCCTTATGCGAGTGGGTTGGACCACTTCGAGCACTCCGAGACCTACCCCGAGCAATCTTGGGAATACCGGAGCCACCGAAGACGACTGGATTGAAACACTTCAAGCCTCGGACGTACGCCAACCACACTTCTTCCTGGTAATGAGAACGGGGTTTCGACATCTCCTGGTCAATTCGATTTTGTCTTCCGTAAGCGAGTGGGCTGAACCACTTCGAGCTCCAGAAGAAAAAATCGTTCCGAGAGAAATCGACCATAAATACAATGATCTTTGTGCGAGTGGGTTGAAACACTTCGAGCACTCCGAGTTGTAATTGCAATGTCGGAACGGGTCATCGTCTCCCCCCAGGGACTAGTGAGTTGAACCACTTCGAGCCCCAAAGAGAAACCGAAATATTCACAATCGAACCAGCATCACTTACTGAGTAAACTCACTGAGCTTCGAAAACTGACTAAAATCCACGTCGCGATTGCGGCGTTTATAAATGCGTGGCCAAGAAGCCGTACTCCCTCTAGCCTACTTCGTCGCGACGCGAGGATTGCAGTCTGAGAAAATAACATATGGTGTCTGCGATCATGGATACGAAACGGAGTTTAGTAACTATTGGTAATAACGTCGACTATTGTTTACACTTGATATTTTACCTAACTTGGATGAATTCGTTCATCACGTTTTTACGCTTTTGGGTGATTTTAAGCTGCTTTAAAATACGTAATATCTCTTTACATTGAAATTTTAAAATGAAATTATTGAATAATTCCGGCAAATGACCGTCCTTTCACTGTAATTCTGAATTCAGATGAACTATATTAAAAGGTATGCAGGTAGATCAACACAAAACAGTATTCACAATTGATAATTGAATTCAACCAGATTGAAAATCGAGAAATATACATGAATAATTTTAGCAAATAAACAAGAAACATACACTCCGGCTCTGGGACCTCTCACTATCCAAAACAGACTTAAATATGGAAATCAATATTTTTATGAAAATTGCTTCAAATAATGATATTAAAGTCCCAAACATAAGCAATAATATTAAACGCAAATGAAAAAATTACATCATTTCATTATAAAAAACAGAAAATAAATACGAATGTTTAACTTACATTAACCCAATCTTTAATATCTGCAATTATCTTTCCAACTTTAATTTAACCACCTCCTTTTCTAGTAGCCCCAACATAAGTAAATTACTTTTCACGCAGTGAACAGCCGAACAGCTTACGTAGGACAAACAGGTTGAAATTTTTAATTTAGATTCAAAGAAAATCTCTCCACAAATAACAAATCCGCAGTTTTTGAACATAGTGATTCTACAAATCACATAATTACAATGAATAATCTAAAAATATCAATAAATTCAATAATGGCATGACAATGAATCTGTTGGAAAGTTCAGGAATTAGCAAGCTCTATAAATACCCAAAACTCACATCTCTCAATAGCCAACTACTCAACATTTAAAATAGTTATAGATAGTTAGAACATTCTTGCTTCAACTATTAGCTTTAGACACCTGAATATGACGTAACGGTCGGAACTGGTCGTGTGTATTAAAAATGAACATTGTGGAACTCGGACATAAATGTTTAATTTTATTTACAGTATATGAAAGTAACAATTTTGCATTTCTAACGGACGTCGCAAACGAATTAATGACTAGGATGTCATCATGCTGAGTCGTTGTTTCCTGTTAATTGAAAGATGAGTTAGTGAACTCATCATCTAGGAGACCAGACTATTTAAAAATGCTTCGATCTTTGATTCATTATTGAATTAGATTAATTAACTTTCAATTAGCATTTATTCATTTTAAGTTACAAAATGCTCACTATACTGAAAGTAATCTTTCAAAAATGTAACAGATCCATTTCGCTGCTTGGAAAATTACATTTCACTTTAATTGTATTTTTCAGCCCTTTATATATGTTTCTGATTATACATTTGTTACAAAATGTTCCTCTCGTCTATTTAAATGAAAGAGAATTATTTGCTATTGTATTTTCTCTCGTTAGTTCGTTTCCTCTATTTTCTCCCCAAATTAATGGATTACTTACTATGCTTTGGGAATCGGCAAAATTTTTAATGCGGCATGTGGTAGAGGCGGCGTTACCGATTGTCGGAGATCAAATTCTTTATAATTGGGTCATATACCGCGAGAAGTTATTGTTCAAACAATTTATATTTCTTGCTGCTATAAACTCAAAATTTAACATTTAGTTTTCAATATTGCAATTTTTGTCATTGATTATAATAAATTGAATTTATCGAGGCCGTTGTAGTTAGGCTCTAAAAGAATCCACCTTTTTTCTCTAGTTAGGATCATACTTTTAAATTTCTCTTCACTTCACAAGAGATGATGAATCTACATTTGATCGTTCTGATGTATGTCTAGTATGCTGAAGCCACATATTTCAGTTTGACTTGTGTATTGGCTCTGTGGTCTATTCTACCATAAAAATGAAAATCAATAAATATCAAATCCTGAATTGAGAGTAGGCAGTTACGTAGTAGTTTCCGACAGTGAAGAGTTTCTGAAACTAAAATATGAATCGTCTTTACAATCATTCTTAAATGAAAAAGTTGAGCAGATTGTGACAGTTTTTGAAGTTATCTCATTTTTTCTTCAGTCCTGCTCTGGAATTTAATTTCCACCTACCATCAGTTCGCTACACTCAGCCATGTCATTCTCCGTGCGAAATGAATTGATCTATGCGTTCAAGACTTATAGCGTTTAGAATGTTCTGCCCAAATACATTACACAGCCTGCTTTTCTATAACGGATAATAGTCTTGCCTTGTTTTTGAGCTTCGATTAGGGGTTCTCGTATTCTCCACTTGATCCTTTGCCTTTTAAAACGCCATTTATATACAAATTTGTAGACGATCTGATTTTAATCATTCTGCATTCTCAAGTAGAGAATACGAAAACAATTTTCAATAGATGCCACAACTACAATTCACAATCGAAGTTGAAGTAGATCGACATTGTTGGACAGCAGACTTGTAAGAACTCTAAAAAATAGAATAATTTTGTATTGATAAAAAAAACCAAGTGCATATAGTAAACTTATGAACTTTCATTCCAATCATCCAAATTTTCGGAAATTTAATACAGGTATTCCGATGAAAAACAAAATATTATGAATTTGTGACGATAGATTTACAAGTAGAAGATTTAAAAGCATTGTATAATATATTTCTTCACAATTGCTATCCAAAGCTTTTAAAAAATGATTTTCAATTCGAGTTACTTTGACGGCCCAACAGATGATATACATGTAGAATGAAGATACAAAAATCATGTAATCCTAGAAATTCAACGGATTTCATAGTAGACTTATTCAAAGAAAATCCTTTCATCAGAATTGCCAATTACAATTTATTGGAAATATCCAATCTTTCAAAAGTAAAAGACACAACTTCAAAAAGCTACATATTTAAAGTGATTTACGAAATTACATGTCTTATGTGTCATAGAGTTTAGAGAGACAGGAATGGTTAAAATCACACAATATTCAACACAAAACCGGTCATCGGACAGGAAAGAAGTCTTGCGCCTTAGTAGTTCACCATCGAAAAATTGGCCCCATATTTGATTTTGACAATGTAAAAATAGTTAATGAAGCCATTCAAGGAGAAGATTTTTTCTAAAAATGCACAATATCAGAAATAACAAAAACGCACTAAATTCAAAGTCAGATATCTAAATCTAAGTATATATATATATATATATATATATATATATATATATATATATATATATATATATATATATATATATATATATATATATAGGGTTTTACCCCGACGAGTTGCAACTGATTTCATGAAAAATATAAATCCACCACCCGGTAATTAATACCATTGCCAGGCAATGATTATAATCAAAACATATCCTGGAGTAATTATATATTAGGATAACGTTAAATGTTATGCGATATATCAATCTACCAGAATATATATATACTATAGCATCATCAGATAATGATATCAATGTACCAACGAGTAGTGTCAAAGGCTTTCTCCCGGAAAAATCCAGTGTACGGACCTTAGTCAAGTAACACTGAATGTTACTCATTAATAGTTTCCTTTGTGTGAAGTGGTGAACGATCGAATAGAATACTGCTCTGAATATAAATATAACAAAATTGTCAGTTGATTATATTACATTTATATAAACAAATAAATAAAATATGAAATGAGATTCTGAGCAGTATAAACTAAAGAGAAAACCTATGACTCTACCTCATTATTATTTTTTCGGAAAGAAACCTACGAAGAATATTACAAGATTTGATGACTGTTATCTTTTGTAACTGTTCAAACAAATTTTACTTCAGACCCAAAATCTCAATACTTTTGTGAAGATTTCTAGGAATAACGCCTGTTGTAGAAATAATAATCGGTAGAATAAATATTTTCTTCATTTTCCACATTTTTTAATCTCGTCGCCAAGCATCATATATTTAGAAATTTTTTCATTGTATTTATTTTGTATATTATGTGTGTCGGGTATGGCAATATCAATTATATATGTTATTTGATTCTGTTTATCATTAAGAACGATATCTGGTCTATTGTGTTTTACAGCTCTGTTGCAAAGAATTGGTTTATCAAAATAAAGTTTATATTTGTCATTTTCACAAATAATCTCAGGTTCATATTTGTGAATTTTTTTCTTTGGGAATTAGGTCATGTTTAATTCCTAGATTAAAGTGAATAATATTAGCGACGGCATTATGTCTTTCTAAATAATCTGTTGAAGCAAGGACTGAGCAAGATGATAATATATGAGGAACTGTTTCTGAAGAACAGAAACATCTACGGCAAGAATCATCTATATTTTGTTTGATGATGTGTTTTCTATAATTCCTCGTGAAAACAACCTGATCCTGGATCGCAATTGCCAAGCCTTCTGTTTCAGCAAACAATTCTCCAGATACTAACCATTTATTCGATGCAATTTCATCAATATAATCATTTTTCAATTCTTTAGGTGCTTTCCGTGTAATTCCTTCTGCATTCAACTTTCTCTTTTAGAATTATCATCAAATATATCAAAATCTACCTTTTGCATTGTCAAGTTCAGAGGTGTAAGATTTTAATCTGAAGCAACAACAATATCATGTAATTTAGACGTTCTCTGTTTATCATGAAAATGGGAACGTAGATGAAAAATCTGTTTACTATGAAGATTATTCAAATCAATTAATCCACGACCTCCAAGATAGTCAAGAGTCTAGGTAGTGTAACTCTCTGAACAGCTGACTTTGGGTGGTGCTTATGATATTTACAGAGCATTTTCCTCGTTTGACATTGTAATTCATTTAGATCAGTTTTAGACCATTTAATAATTCCAAAAGAAGATGTAAGAATAGGAACAGCATAGTAGTTGATAGCTCTGAAAAGGTTTTTACTAGTTAAATAACTCTTGATGATAATTCTAAGTCTTTTGTAATATGAACTTCTAATATTTTCTTTAGTGCTGCTATGGTTAATTGTCTTTTCTTGACAAAATCCAAGATATTTATATGTATCTCCTTGATGCATTGGCATCAATATATATATATATATATATATATATATATATATATATATATATATATATATATATATATATATATATATATATATATATATATATATATATATATATATATATATATATATATACTGAAATGATAGTTTGAAATAACAAAATAAGGAGGACAATAATATATACTTTCTATTACCCCAAACCTGAAACAATAAAATTATTTGAGGAATCATATAATTCTTCCCATTGATTGGAGTAAGTAGGGTTATAATTAATAAGTTTACCCATTCCAATAAGAGTATTATCCAGAATTTTCGAACAAAACTTTCGAATAGAATATCCTTGAATATAACACGGAGATTTCATATTTGTTGAATGATTGAAACGAACTTACTTTATAGAATTTGGCTTTCAAGTTTGTATTCGAGATTGCCATTATTTTCATGCTCCAGTGGTCAATCTTCACGAGAATTCGTCTGAATCGGAAAATAAAAACAGGGAGAAATATTCCTCCTAAGCTTTAATTGAGGAATTGATTATCTGTCTAACTTCAAAGCTAAATTTCCACCTGAAGGCAAATTTTGATTATTAGGTTTCATTCAATACATACATCTCAATATCACAACACAAGAACTGTATAAGCTTTGAAATCAGTGCATTACGGTTTCATTAAGTTTTGTATCCTTTCAAACATATTCGATGATCAAAGATTTGCCTCACCGTTTTCCCTTCTTTTTGTACTCTGGTTTGCTGACCAATCAAGATTTTCTCAGCAGTTAGAATTCTATGTCGTAGATCACCCCAATTCTGTTTCAATAATACAGAACGTAGTTGATTTATTGTCCATTGAAAACTCCCAACTTGCAGAAATCTTATCAATAGGCTACATCATCTAAAAGTTTCCAAAAATATTTTTTAGCTTCATAAAATTGTTTACACTTTTGGGAATATCTTTAGCCTTGAAACAATCTAAACTATAAATTATGGCCGTAGTTATAAAAATTTAATGTCATCGCTTCTGGAAACCTACCTGAAACTCAACTTCCTATTCATTCATAATAATGCTCCCTCTTACATAACAGTTGCTACAATGGATTTTTCTAATATTTCATCAATTGCCTGACCAAAATCCGATTCAGAATACTAGGGATACGTAGTAAAGAGGGGTTACACAAGAACATCATAACTTACAAAATCGGCATGAAATTTTTGAGGATTAACACTAAAAAACTCGGCAAACTATAAACCACCAGGAAACAATGGCATGCCTTACTTCCGGTTATGCATGAGAACCTAATATGAGTCTTGAATGAATTAATGAAGAAAGATGGAAATATACCCGAATTCAGCCCTCGACCTTCACAAGAAGCAGATGTGCCTGAATACCGAGCTACATATCGAACTTCGAGAAGAATCCATGAAATGTCGCTATTTTCAACGAGCCTACCAAGCGCCTTAAGGGAGTGTTACATAATGTGATCGCTGTCTTGACCGCTAGTGGGAATAACATATCCGATATTTTACGAACCACTAATAGTGCCTTTATTTTTTTTAATTTCAGAAAAGAGGGCGACCACGAGAGCAGCGAAGAGGAGGAGCTCAAATCACCGAAGAACACCGTCAAGAGGATGAGGAAATCTGAAAAAACGTCAGAGATCGAAACTGTAAACTAGTTTAATGGAAGGAGACATTGACGAGAATCTACACGAAGACAACCACCTGACGGAAGAAGATGATAAAGACGTTGAGGAAAACAGGAAAACGAAAAAGACGACAAAGAGCCCCGCTAAGATCACTGAAGAAACGAGAGAAGATATCGCTCCTTATAATCAGGAAAAAAACGAAGTGGACAAACATGAGCAACCCGATGAAGCAGTTCAGTATAATCGTGCAAAATTGATTTCACAGGGAATACAGGTGAAACCGACTACCGAGGACGACTACCGGAAACTATTTCATCTACTAAAGAAGGACAACATCCAGTTCCACACGTACGAGCTGAGATCGGAGAAGAAGTAAAAGGTGGGCTTCAAGGAGTCATGACGGAGCAGACAGAAAAGTAGATCACCGAGGACCTGGAACAACAAGGATACCCTACTACAAAAGTGACGAGGATGAAAGGAAGGAACGGCCACCCAGCCCCACTGGTACTGATCGAGATAGACAAGAGCTACAAGAGCATCTACATCAACCTCAAGTTCTGCTGCGGAATATCGATCCAAGTAGAGTGCCTAAGAATAAAATCCAAGGTCATACAATACCATCGATGCCAGTTATTTAGACACGCCCACAGGAACTGCCACGCTGCGTTAAGATGCCTTTGATGCGGGAAGACCACATGACAGCAGAATGCAAGAAGCCGAGGACAACAGCACCGAAAAGCGCCAACTGTGGAGGGGAGCACCTATCGAGCAACGTCAACTGCCCAAAGAACCCGAACAACCCCAAGAATCGATCTACCGGAAAATTCGCAATAGCGCCAGCACCACCTAGGAACTTCTGGACAAAAAAAGCGGAAGAGAAGAAGTCGGCCGACCATGCGAAGAAGACTGAACACAAAGATGACCAGAAACCAAAGGGGGAGTAGAAGACGACTAGAACAAGAGGACCCCAGATGACTAGCGAAGACGAACTAGCGATGATCCTAGGACGAATGGCCATCCAATTCAACGCCACAAATGCAACAACATAATAAAAGATGAAATTTTTAGAAGAACAAAGCAGGCTCATTCAGCTATTCAACAGGAAATAAATTCATGAAGAGATAACTTACAATAGCATTCCGGAACGCAAAATCAATTGCCAACAAACGACTTGAACTGACGACTAATCTAACTAACCTAGAGGAGAAGAAGATCGGTGTGATGCTCGTCAGCGAAACCCATCTGAAACCAACGAAGGACTTCAACATCAGGAAATACACGATATACAGGACCGACCGACTAGAGGGAAGACAAGGAGGAACAACGATCTTAGTGAAGACAGAGACAAGGCACGGCTAGCTAACACGCACCAATTCAAAGAACATAGAAAAGACAGGAATAAAACTTCAGACAACGAGAGGGGAGCTGAACATCTACGCAGTTTATAAACCACCAAACAATGCCAGGAGGGAAGAAGACATCAGAGCCATCTTTAACAGAAACAAGCCAACCATCGCAGCTGCGGACTTGAATGCCAAGGATACGGACTGGAACTGCAGACAAACCAACAGAAACGGAAGTATACTGAAGACAATCACAGATCACAGGATCTCTCTTCGGACCACTGTCCCGTCATCCTGACATTGGAACCCCTCCAAAGAAGACCAACAACAATAGACGAAGGATCACAAACTGGACGAAATTCGAGAAAACAATGGAAACGAGGAACATCCACATAGAGACACCACGGCAAATAGAAGAAGCCATAGTAGATCTGGGGACCCGGATACACAGAGCTATTGAGGGATCATCAAGAGAAGCAAAGGAAAAACAGAGAATTCAATTCAGCCAACATCGAAGCACTTCTAGAAGAAAAAAAACGAACCAAGAAGAAATACCGAAAAATATTACACCCCGAAGACAAGAGAGAACTAAATCGATTAGGTGACAGAGTAACAGAAGAACCAAGGAGCATTTTTAATGAGCAGTGGGACAACAAAATAGAGCAACTGAGCACGGAGAACCGATCACTATGAAGAATGACAGCAGCACTGATAGGAAAGAAGAAAAAGACGACGACACCACACATCAAACACAATGGACAAACAGCAGTAACGGATGAGGAAAACGTGGAAATATTTGCATCAGCACTAGAGGAACAATTTCAAATGAATGCCAGCAACGGAGACGCGGAATTCAACAAGAACGTCGAAAGGATAGGAAGAACATCCAGAAACAGAAACATGCATCAGAAGACTACTGCATTGAAGAGGTTACAACAGCAGAAGTATAGGGACACATCAACCAACTGATAACAAGGAAGGCATAAGGACTAGACGGAATTCCCAACCAGGCATTGAAGAACTTACCAGACGAAGGAATTCATGGAATAACGGAAATAGCACGAGCCATAATGAAAACGGAGCACTACCCAGTCGTATGGAAAACAGCGGAGACCATATTGATACCGAGGTTAGGAAAAACAAGGACAGGATCCGATTGATAAGCCTACTACAACCTACACCAACTAGCTAGAAGGACAAACAGAACATATCAACACCGACAGAAGCAGCCTTTTTGGGCATTGAGAAAGCATTCGACATATTTTTACACGAAGGACTAATCTACAGGATAAAGACCACAGGATACCCAGCAAAGCTTACCAACATCACGATGTCGTATCTACCGAAGGGTTATGACAACGTAGACGGTCCTTCTTGACTTATTCATAATGGAGATATTCCTCATATAGTATTAGGCTGTCCCATCTTGACCAAAAAGACTACTGGGACTGCCACAACACAGTAGCAAGTAACCTACACTGAAACATTTCTGAGAAATATAGCATTCAATTCAGTGGAAAATGATATGAACATTCCCTAGATTCTATTAAAGTCACTATCATATAGAATATACAAGTCCGAACTAGAACATGCTGACGGTAGTTGTAGAAAGTTTTCATCGGTGTAACGGGGCTAGTGTCCAACGCCACCTATGAACCTATTAGGAATATCCTTGTAAACCACAATCTAGATCAGGGGTGCTCAAACGGTCGATCGCGATCGAGTGCTTATTGAGTAGATCTCGAGAAGAAAAAAAAATTTTAATAATTAGGTAACTAAACTACAAAAATTTATAACATAATTAAATAACACTCTGCTAGCGGCCAAAGGAAGCTTCATCAAAAGAACACTTGCTACTTGACAAAGAAAAGAGAGAAGAAAGATTTTCTGTCATAGAGTGCATTAAGAAAACGAAAAGTACGTGATTTGATATCTTGTTTGAAAAAAGAACAAACCATGTTCACAAGATAAGCCAAACAATCTAAAGCTGCTACGATCGCGTCATTTGAAATATCTCATACATTGGTGAAACACAAGAAACCGTTTGAAGATGGATCGGTTATGAAGGAAGCATTTATTGAAGCCGCATACTGTGCATGTAAGAACTCGCAAACCGCTGAAGTGAAGTGAGGAGGTGCACCCTAGTGCATAAACCACATTTCTGCACTCTGTAATACTGGAGTATCGTCCAACAAATCCAGCAAAATGTGAATGCGAAAAATTCAAATATGCCTTTCCGTTCAATCGATCTGGAATCACTACCAGGCCAATAATGAAATTGTCAATTACTGAAATCCATACGTTAATTTTGAATTGATTTTGATGATGTGTACTTGTAAAAGCATGTAGATTTTCGACACTGTACACGTGTTCATTGTGAAGGTTAGTGATGCCAGACATAGTAAAAGTGCATTCAGTAAATAGAATTTTCCTACTGAAGTGGAGATCCTGAGTTCTCTTCTCTTGGATAAATCGGTAGAAAATTAGGCGATTCTCAGGATCATTGGAAAGCAATTCCTGAACTTCCTGAATGTGATGAGGATGAAATGATTGTTCCTTCAAGACATCACAAATCATTGCTCTTGGAGCGACCAACTGCAAACCTAAGCGCCGCGTGCTTGATTGTGGGTTTTTCTCAATCATTTTGTTCTTCGCGTTCTATCGTCCTTACTGTTCGTTGTCTTCCTCGATCGAAATTCTTGGGCATGAAGCAACCATTCTCACGTCTCTCCAGATTTCCAACCGTTTGGTGGTTCGGTACTATGCGATCTAGAAATATTTCACCATATACTCGCGCGATTTCATGTCCATTGCTTTGACAAAATCCGTACACCATAACCATATCAACCATTTCAGAGTTACTGTACATCTCCGTGCCTAATAGTGATAAAAAAAAACACCAAAATACCTAGTTAAGAACTTAAGGAACACTGTTGTGTCAACATTTGGTTGTCAAGCCAGATAAAATAACAATCAGCTAGACCACAGAAATAAATTCAAAGCCAACATGGACAAATGTGATATTTTTGACTTGCTAGGTGGTTGAAGAAATGAAATAATGAAATTGAAAAACTGTTCTTTGTGATTGAACCGCTCATCATATCAAAATTTCTCAAGTTTGATAATTAGCCTAGCTACTCAATTTCTGAAACAGTCTTGCTCAAACGTAGACAGTTGAAAAATTATGGTTGATTGAAAATGCGTTCGAGTTTTTAGGGACACTTGTAAAACTTCAAGGTCATTGAGTAGACCACTAAAAGACGTGAATAACGCACCCGATTACGCATACCAAATATGGTTTCTATCGATCAAGTCGTTCTCGAATTATTTGAAAAATAAGAAATAACATCTTTGGATTTGGCGACCTCTAGCGGCCGAACTGAGAAACTTTTCATATGGGTAAGTTGGCCTCAATCGACTTATCTCGAGCTGAGGAATCTGTATTATAACGTTGTACGATTTGCTTATGAATTTTTTGCTACGATTTCAGTTCAGACTCTTTAGCCCTATTTATCGTTAACAATGATATGATTTCTTGGAAAAAATTGAACTTACAGAACTTCGTTGATTGATTGCTTCGAATTCCGTTTCTGTACACTAATTATATAGTAAAGATTCTGAGTGTATCATATTATTTGGGTTAAAATAAGTCAATTGAAACCTCATGGACAAAGTAAGTCAATTATTTGAACGATTATTCAAAATGTTCAACTCAATTGGTTTGGATATTCCGGTCTGGGACAGCATTTTGCATGTTTCTTGAAACAGAAGCAAATATACTTCTATCACATTACAGAAGGGGTTCCAGTTTCCTTGAATCACAGTGTACATCTATTTGTGTGTATATATGTATGTGCTGCGACGCCAACAAGAGACTGAATATGAAACAAAGATTACTCAAGCCAGCAATTGAACTGGTAGAACAGTAATTAACGCATTAGCTAATTACCTGAAACGCCTATCTGAACCGTCTGTTGAAGCAAGTTCTTGATAAACTTGATGAACCATTATCGTGAATACGTTTATAGAATTCAATGGCAACCAAATTGTCGTAAATTATACGTAAAGACCGTTTTTGGTGTTCAATCTAATACTAAACTATGTCGAAACTACAATATATAGCCGAAGAAAAACAATACCACAAGCCGGGAAGCGTAGCTCCGTTATCTGCCGGATCATCGCCTCATTACAGCAATTGACTAGGTATTGTCATTATTCCTAACTGATTAACGGCTTTGCATCTAGACAGAAATGGCCTTTAGTGAACCATTGGTCAGGATTGAGTAGTTCTATTTTACGTATTCATCAATAGGGGAATTTGTTGACAGTAGATTGCACAGATGGGCAAATCTCGATATTCAATTACGACAACAAATATAAATTACAGGTGTGCATCAATTAATTTTTATACCCGTTAGTCGAGAAGTTCGGATGTATGCCATATAACATATTGCAATCGATGGCTCCGGATTGACTACTAAAGAAACTGAATATTCAAAGCGGAAACAGAAGAATCTGAAAAACAACTGTAAAACTTGCCTGAAATTTAAAACTTTATTGTTCACGAAATCAATCATTGAAGACAAGGATAAAATAATCAAGACAATGGAAGAAAACATAAAAGAGATGAAGAGGAATCTACAAAACGAAGGATGGAAGGCGGTTCTATTCTCGACGCCTAGTGTAATACCACCTCATTATAGTATTGGCAGGGAGCGGAGTATATAGTGGGGACAGCTGAATCGATCACAGCGCTCGATGTGGTCAAATTATCGTTAAATCATGCTTTTATCATAAATAAACACGTTAACATTAAATAAAAAATGATCCATAATAGTTATTGTGTTGTTGATTGCAAAAATACAGCTAGAAACAGTAAATGTAAATTTTACACATTTCCAGTGGCCAAGTGGAAATAAATCGATGGAAGAAATAAATGGATAAAAAAATAAATGGATAAATGATGTTAAAAGAAAAAACAAAGTAGGTTGTAACATTATTCAGTAACAATGCAACTAGGGTAATGTATGTTCAAATTACGATTCGCAATTACATTGCCATTAATTTTTCATTTTATTTCTGAAAATCATATTAACAATCAACACTTTTGTAATTTTCATTATTGCAGTTGTCATGTATTAAATTTGTTTACATTTCACAGGTTAACCCCATGGGATTCTAAAACTCCTTTAAGTTATTTATAAAAATATTTACAAGCTTTTATTTAACTTGCAATGTATGTATGTTTGTATGTTCGGGTGAAATCTTACAACTCAATTTTAAGGCACTTGATCTAAACCAACTGAGCTGAAATTTTGTATACACCTTGAGTTTGGATGACAATGCATGATTAACTATGTGACGTCATTCTAAATCCAACAAGGCGGTGGACCAATTCTTAATGCAAAACGAAATGGCGGATAATTTTCTTTTAGTCGTTCCTACAATATGGGAACCAAATGAAAGATTGCCAAGAATAACTAAAAAATGAAATTCAGTTTAAAAAAAATTGTTTAAAAACAACCTTTTATTTAAATGCGCTAAATAGAAAAAAATTAACTTTCACACTGAATCTTTTGTGTTAATTTAATATAATTTGTTAACTTATAACGTCATTTCAAATTTAACACATTTGACACAATTTATATGTTATGCCTACCTGTTAATACTTCAAACTGATAAAGTAAATACGAGTGCTTATATCTCGCGACAAGCTTTTATATTATAACATATAAATTTTGTCAAATGTGTTAAATTTGAAATGACGTTATGAATTAACGGTAAAAGTTTCAGTGCAAAAGTTTATTTGTTTTCTTTTAGCGCATTTAAATAAAAGCTTGTTTTCAAAGAATTTTTTTCCGTAATTTTTTTATACACACTTTTCCATCGTAATGAGTTTTTTCAATTTAAAAAACACGATCACAGATTTTTATAACACATATTTAATTTTAAATTCATTTGTTGAAACAATTCACTGTTATTTATACGGATCTTTCACATGTCCTACCATTGCCGAGCATGATTTTACGCAACCATCAGATGTCGCTTTCGTCGTGCTCCCTGCGAATAGGCTCCACGAATTAGTCTTTTGATACTGAGTTTCAGAAGCTTGGCAGATTATCTGTCTGCGTCTGCGGGATTTTCTGTGATTGAGATGTGACACCACTGACAATTTGTGGTTACTTCTAGAATTTCCGATACTCGATTAGCTACAAATGTGGTCCAATTAGAAGGAGCTTTTTGAAGCCAGTATAAACTAATTTGAGAATCCGTATATAAAATTGATTTTTTAACCTTTAAATGTAATATGCGATATACTTTTTGATGCAGTTTAGCTAATAATAATGCTCCCCATAGTTCTAATCTTGGTAAACTCAATGTTTTGAGGGGAGCCACCCGGGACTGTTATTCTCACGAACCACACATTGATGTGGAAGAAAATATCCGCTTTGAATTAATTTGCGTTGAAGAGAAATATATTATGCACGATTCAATTGAACATATTCGTCTATAAATGATCTGTGGTCCTTGTAAAGATTGTAATCTCTCAATAGTGTATTTGCTAGAGTCTGAAAACGCTTATACGCTAAATAAAAGGAATTGCCTAACAATTGACTACTTTTACCTGATATTAACGGCAAATTTACTTGAAATCTGCCATTAGGTATCCTGATTGTGGAATTTTTTAACATTAATTCGCGTATTTTATCGTCTCGGGATGAAACATATGTTCGAAAAATTTCTTCGGGTTGCCAAAATCTGGGAATGAGTTTATTTATGTTTATTGTTTGTGAAAACGGGGTTACAAGGTTATTTGATGAATGTAATGCAGGCGCGCAGGTCCTCCAAATATCCAACCAAAAATAGTATTCGGCATTGTGGGCTGGTTTGCACCTAATGTTTTCACTGTCACTATGCCATTTTGCCTGGAATGTTTCCGCTCGTGTGATAGCTGCCTTGACCATTCCTCTTTTCTTTCTTAAGGATTTTGCCATTTTTGCTTGAATTGCATTTGTAGACAAGGACTTGCGTATCCAGCTCGAAGAACCAATTTGTTGAGTGATTTTATCAATAAGAAGTTAATGGTTAAAAATAACGATAGCTCGAAGAATAAGTACAGAATTTATTGTTCAAAGAGCATTGTACAAACTTATGAATTATAGCCTCAACTTCTTGGATGATGGCTATATATAAAAATAAATTTGAATTTTTCTGTATAAAAAATTACTATGTTGATGAGTACTAAACTCAGTGAAGGTTACTCTGATACTCTTATAATACTGGAACAAAACTAACGTAGAAATATTTATAGAGTAGAATCTTCCTACTAGGGATTAGATTCGGCATTAAATTTATGACTATTTACAATATAGGTTTCTCCAATAACATGAATTTTGGAAATTTCAAGCAATTGTGAACACTGGACATTTTCTATTTTAAATATTACCTGTATAACTATTTACAGTCTTTCTAAGAAAAGGTTTAATAAAGATTTTGAATTTAAATAAATATATTGGAATAACATATTTTAACTATGGGTTGTGTTGATGTTGAGATTATTTATTACAATTCTCAGCAGGTAATTATAATCTTAATGTGATGTAAACAGGTAGTTATAGTCTTAATATAATTGCTTACATTAATAAAAGAATCATTGATTTGATATAATAAAAGTATGGGATATAAAGGTATTAAAATTTATTATATATTGTAAAAATAATAAAAAATTGCAATCTCTGGTGTTTATAAATCGCCAGATGTTATAATCAATGAATTCAATAAAACATGTTACCATGATCTAAGACATTATTGTATACTTTAATTTCAAAACTCATCCTACCCATCATTTTGTTTTACTATATTGCTTGTATCGTTAGAAGGAATTGCGCAGAGGGTAATAAAATCATTTACAAAATTTATTCTATATTGTGATTCCATCTTTCGAGGATTGACTGGTGACCCTATGATACTGTTACAAATGTGAAAAGTCCGTTTAATTCTAGAACAAGTAATGTCAATGCAATAGAAAGAAATAGTCAGAAAAAGGTAATTTGGATTACAAATGCATTGCTTGTATCTATTAATGAACGAAATAAGCTGTACAAAATGTGGAAGAAATAAAAATGAAAGATGATGAAACGGTTAGAAATTACAGAAATAAACTGAACACTCTTATGACAACTGTGAAAACGGATTATTATACAAATAGATTGCGATTTAGCCAAGGTACCAGCAACCAGATATGGGAGACAGTATCTAAACTTTGTTTAAAGAAGAGAATGCTGTGGATATTGCATGGAAATTTAATTAGTATTTCACAAGGGCTAGAAAAAACTCATCCCATCAAATAATTGATAAGAATGAAAATTTAAATGAAATATCAAATCGCGGATGGAACGACTTACTAAAATTCATACCTAAAATAGATTACTAACATAATATTTAATTTAAAAAAAAAAAAATGTTGAATCGATAAAATATATATATATATATATATATATATATATATATATATATATATATATATATATATATATATATATATATATATATATATATATATATTCTTTTGAAAACAGAGGATTTACAAAATTTTGAATAAGTGTATATACAATAAATGCTTATATCTATAATTATGGTGTGTGTCAGAAAAAACACAATTGTGAGATCAGGAATGTAACAGGGAACCATATACTATCTTGTATATGATTCAATAAACGAGTGAAAAAAACTGAGGAAAAAACTCGTTTCCCTGTCGCTATTGCACTAGCAATAGCTTGTCTGTTTATGTTGTGTTAGTGTCGTGAGTACCAAAGATTTCTCTCCTTAGTCGCTTCATTCTCTCTTGCATTCCATGATTTCCAAAGACAAGGGTGAAAGGAAGGGGGTTTGGGACAGGAATCTGTAACAATGGAAAAAGAAAAGCCAGCAGAAAAATATTCCAACAATCATACTTCTTATATGTCTGAACAAATCTAAGAAAAGGTTTTACATAGCAAGCAAGGTCATAAAAAGGATTAAGAAGATAATAAAAAAATATATATCCTGCGATATTTCCTCAAATTCCCTCTCTGTTTGACCGAGAAGGCCCCGATGGCCTAGTTCAGTCTTCCAAGTGATGCCGATTATGATCTATGGATGTTTTAGAATCATTATCCACTAATTATAAAAATGGGTATATTTCCTGCTGCATTGAAAGAGTTTCCGGTGATTCCACTCTATAAGATTGGAGATAGTGAAAAAGTGACGATTATAAACAAATATCTTCAATCTCACTTGTTGCCAAAAAGAAAAAATCACCCTTATCTCACTCGATGTCTTTTTTAGTTTAGTGTTGAAGAGATGTTTTCTCTATCTCTCTCCGTTTTCGAATTATTCAAAATTTCTTAAATTTTGGGTGGTCATTCGCTGATATCTGAGTTATTATCATAGTTATATAAAATTGAGTTTGATATTTTACAGGCACTTTGTCGAGTAGAATTCAGTGGTGTGGAAAACTAGAATTCGGTTCAGACGTTTTTGAGTTATAATGTAAACATGCTTCTTTATTAATACGAATCGTATCTTATTTTACATTTGTGCAAAAAAGCATTTTTCTTTTTTTCCAAAAAAAACATAGCACATGCAGTCAATTTTTGCATTCTCTACCCTTTTCAGGAAAAACCAGAAATATCCCAATTTCATTCAGTCGGTGTATGTCCATCGACGATTCAAGTTCTACTATAACTGAAAAACACTGATATTTTTAGGTTATGTCGAAGACCACGTTATCATCATAGTTATCATCTGTTATCTTAGAGGTAGACATCAATTCATGAATATTCAACTGAAAGTTGAAATTTCACTTTCTATAGTATCTGAGCAACATTCGTGAGTCTAAGAAACTTGCATCGGCAATATTACATTCAGAATGATTACAAAAATATATTTGAAAAAAAAGAACAATATCATTGAAGATTTCTCCAAAGAAAACAACTTCCACAGAGAAATCTTCAATATAACGAGAAAAGGTGGTGATTAATTTTATCACAAGGATTTAAAAGTGTGGCCATTGTTTTCAAATGCATGAATTCCATCGCCGAAAAATACTCTGGCAGGCATTGAAGATATAAATGTAATTGATAGAAGTAAGGCAATCCTTGAAATTTTGTTTCAACTGTTCTGAGTTGCGATCAGTTCTGTTGCGGAGTAAATCTTCAATAAAACCCCAAAGCAAAAAGTTAAGTGGCGATTAGTCAGACGAACGAAGTGGCCATTTGGGCATTTCCACAGTCTCCATCCAATTATCCCTAAATTTCAAATTCAACAGGTCATTGATGGCCCTAGTTTGGTGGGAAGCTCAACATCATAATGATATAAAGTATTCAAATTTTGTGCTATGGGTAGTTCATCGAGAAATTCTACAATAATATTATTCTTGATAATTTCTTCATAACGACAATGATTCAGTTTTGCAGCAAATATTTTCAAAAGCTGAATAAGACTATCTTACAGAGCACACCATATATTGAAGCCATATCTTCCTTGATACTGATATGAGGCTGGGGATTGACATCAGACGAAAAACGCTCATTATGGCGATTACTCATTACTGTTGATGCGAACTTTATAGGCCCATATAACGCTTCGAAAAAAACCTGGGTATTTCTCTAAATACCAATTGCAGAATTTTAGTTGGCGAATGGGCTCCTTCAGCTGAAAAAAATGTGATACTCGCAGTTGGTATGGGGCGAACTCGCTTCTTTTCAGAATATTGAGCATACGACGTATCAAAATTTGAGTTTCTAATTCTATTCACCTGCTCGTGAAGGAAGGTTTGGCCATTATAGCGCCTACTCCTTCAATTGTTGTTCCTTCATCTCCTACTTCATTTCTTTACCCTTGGTGCATTGAATGGTCCACTATCGATATGATTTTCTTCCAACCTTTAGAAAATAGACTTCTCAGGCTGGTATCTTGCAGGAAATTGATTGAAATATATTTTTGCCTTTGCAGCGTAATGATATCTACTTTGACATTCTATCACGTCAAATTTCACATAATTTCGTAATGACGATTTTCGTTCGGCATCTCGAGAGAACCACACGTCATCAAATTTTCAAATGAAAAACTTTCGAATATACAACAAACTCTATGAGAAACTTTGAGAGGTCATTCGAGAAGTAATTCTAAGATTAGAGAATAGCACGGTCCTGAAAGATTTGCAGCTTCAGAAATTCGATCCTTGTATGTTTATCATTCCTTTAACGTGCTCTATTTCCGCCTTTCGACCAATGGCACGTCACCTCACCAATCAGGGAATTTTGCCGAACCCCTCTTGTGTCAAGGGAAGTAAAATCGCACCGACTTTGTGGGGATTGAACCCAGGTAACTCTACGCAGGAGACCAACATCACATCTCCTATGCCACCGAGCCGGCTGTACGGATCCTGAAATCATAATTTTCAAAACACGATACCGATTCTGTGGTGTTACCACGGATGAAATGAAATACATATCTTGTTGTACAGAAAGTGACATTCGTAACCATAGTAGAATAATTACCAATAATGTCGAGATACTTTTGAAGGATAAGTGCCAGACTATCTTTTTCGATAGTTACTTATTGTTTTCAAATCTTAAATTCTTCGAATTCAAGATATATTCCTTTAGAAATGAAGAATATCCAGATATGATCTGTTTCGTACCATGCTGTTCTCACTAATTCGTCTTAGAATATCTTCAGGAATCACCTATCCAAGTTTGTTATAGAGCTTGGGGGACACCCTATTTGTGTAAACACGTTAAAAGCTTTCATTTAGGAAGCAATATCAACCGTAGAACGATAAATATTCCACTTTGTTGGTTCTTCGATCTACTCGCTCTCCAGGGCGGAAGGCGTATATGTATATGTATATATATATATATATATATATATATATATATATATATATATATATATATATATATATATATATATATATATATATATATATATATAAAATATATAATAAAAATTAATTTATATATATATATATATATATATATATATATATATATATATATATATATATATATATCCTGAAAATGTGTAGTGAAGGTAAGAATTTTCTGTACGGATGTTGTAAATTGAGCAAAGAAACTCGAAACGTCGCTTCAGATCCGGCAACATATGAGGCAGCTGCATATGTGATACGCCTCCTGTATGAGTTTGAACTAATTAGTTATCTCTTTTCTCATAGCGTTAATTTTCGTCAAACAGGGTTTTCGTGCGTTCTAAAAATCAGTGGCATCAATTTTGAGCAACGATGTGGTATCAAGTTTTGCTACAAATTTAGATACAATGCATCAAAAGATTTTAAATAACTTCGGCAAGGCCATGTTGAAATACAGGTTTTTTGGTGGTTTATATCATTTTCAGAAGGAAAGGAGTCAATTAAAGATGAACCACTAAGCGAAAGGCCGAAAGGCCTTCAAGTGTAAACATCAATGAAAATAACAGAAGAGTCCGGGATTTTGTGCTTTCAGATCGACGGTTGACAGTCAGAATGATCACGGAATAGTAGAATTTGAATCATATCCGTTCAACAGATTTTCAACAATAAATTGGAAATTTGAGCAAAAATGATTCAGATAAACCTTTCCCAAAACAAAAATGATTTCAGAAAGGAAAAGAGTTTCGACTTTTAGGGATCGATTAAAAATGATCCCCTTTTTCTGGTGACGAATGTTGGATGTTTGAGTACGAACCTGAAACAAAACCCCATAGCATTAAGTGGCCTACTGCTACCTATGCAAGGCCCAAAAAAGAACAAATGGGCAAGTCAAAGATCAAATGCATGCTGATTTATTTTCTTTCGATAGTCATGGAATCGTCCCCAAAATGTTTTTGCCTCAAGGCCAAAAATTTGATCAACACTTTTACCCAAAGGTTGAAAAACTTCGAAAAAGAGTCTATCTTGTGCGACCAAACAACAAAAACAACTGGGTGTTGCATCACGGCAGTGCGCCATGTCACACTGCAATTTCAAAATTGGACACTTTAGCCACTGAAAACATTCTTGTGACTCCTTGCCCTCCATATTTACCAGACTAGAGTTCTTAGGACTTTTCCTCTGTCTGAGAATTAGAAACCACTTCAAAGTAACTTATGTGGGGACATTTGAAAAACATCCAAACAGCTGTACCTGATCAGCTGATGACTGTTCCAAAATCCGAGTACCAGTAATGCTATGATGAATGACCGTATCTAGCGATTTGTGGCTTCCCAAGGGAACTGTTTTGATGGAGGTTTTATTGCATTATAATTATATTTGAATGAAGAATTCTCATTCTCATTACTTCAATTGCACACCTCGTATATGTTAAACATTTTTGAAAAGGAAAAAATATGCTGCATCCAACGGAATTAAAATCGTTTTCTCTGAAAATAAACAAATCATAGAATTGTTATCGAACCTGTACTAAAATATTTCACCATCAGAACCTGATGAGAAGTTAGACCACTTTTCAGAGATACCTGAAATTCGCAGTTTCAAAATTCAATTAATTAACCTACATAAAGCAGAACATTCATATTAGAAACAATGCAGGAATTAGTTTGAATATAATATGTTTGTATTATTAACGCATCCAGACTTTCCAGTGGTTAGATTTGCACTGCTAATGTTCACGTAAATATGAAAAATCTACACAAAATTACCATTCATTAAATTACATAAAGTTATTTCAACTAATCTGCATGTAGTTCGGAAAATAAAAACTGGAAATGAAGCAAACCTAACTGAAATTTTTCTTGATACTAGATGAGAAACATATCGCGTGGAGCGGCAAATGAAAACAACAATAGTTTTGTAAACTACGGTTCTATATAGATTAGAAAGGGATGGGAGCGCATGATTCAACTGTTACTTTAGTTTTGAGTTAAATTTTAGGCAACATTAGATACAATCTAAATATAACTGTACAAATCTAAAGATAATTTCCAAAATCACCCAGTAGCACAGAAATTGTGATAGCCAGAGCCGATCTGTTCATGGTATCTTTAGTTACATCAGAAAATATCAATGTATCACGACAACCAATCACTTGATCGTTACTCATAACTGTGATACCCCGAAAATCCAACGAAAATGTTGCACATTCAACAGTTTCACGAAGATATAGAAATATCCTAATCGGGAATTTCATAGCAAACGAAAATCCATCTCGTCATTCACTGTACAACTTGAATTCGTTGAATTTTTTATTCAAATTACTGAAAGCAATATATTATAACTACATGACTTCTGTATTTCCCTAAGTTGAATAAAGTCGTAGACGGAACTGGCGAAATATCTTGGAAGTGTTCCGATAAATTGACCTCTTAGTAGTTACACAATTTAATTAATTAAATACGCTTAACTATTACATACTTGGAACTTCGTCCATTAATTAATAACATAATTCTCTTTGAGACAGGTTTACATAGAAAATAGATTTAGGTTCAGAAGTTGGAAACAAGAAATAATGCTGATATATTTATTCAATTTTAGTTAAATGTTTTTCATTTTGATTTTGAAATATTATATATATTACTATTTTTAAACGTTTTTTCCTAGGTGGATGACTAGAGATCGATCTTCAATTAGGTAAGGTCAAATGAAGCAATAAGCTAAATTATATGGATCTTCTCTGTAAGCACACTAAAAGATGGTGAATCAAAGAAACTCAAATATAGTTAAGATAGATATAATGAAATAAGAGGTAACTTTCTACTGTATTCTCTTTTGATCTCGATCTCAGATTAGGCTTGAAAATTTGACGTTCCCTCAAAGATAACTTGTTGGTTTTCCCTGATGCCTTGGCTGTATAAGTCAAATTTCTTTAAAACTTTAAGAATTTGAGAGAATCACAATCTGAAATTTCACGAAACATCATCGAGTTTATTGAAAATAACAAATTAACACATATAATCGAAAATTCGAATTTATTCAGAAGAAGTTTAAATATGTTGAATAATTATGTCTTAAGTAAATCACCAACATTAGGGAATGCTGGATAACAATCGAAATTAAAATGGCCACACCTGCTAATACTGGATAATTACACCCCAGACGAAAATTACTGCATGACTTTCACGATTCATACTCAAAATCTAATACCTTATAGGTTTGCTGGCTTCTCAATCTACTATTGAGAATGTCCCAGAAATTTTCGATGGAATTGAGTTCTGGATTTTGTAGAGGCCACTCTATTAAAGTGATTTCTTGACCTTGAAGGTAGGTTCTAACGATATGAGCTTTGCGAAGTCTGGTCTTATCATATAAAAGTTTTCTCTCAATTTGCCGAAAATGGCATAACATTATCTCCTTGATTGACTGCAACCTATCTCTGAGCGTTCAGGATTCCATTACTTACGCTGACGAGATAAGTGCAGGTGTGTAAAGAAATTCCTCCCTACACCATTATTCAACCTTCACCACTAGCATACATTACTTTACATTACTTTGGAGGGGGTCGTTTGGCTTTGCAAGCCTTTCCAAACTACGACCAAGTTGGTCTTTTGTGCGTAACCCTTCTTTATTCATTTCGCTGTAGATCTAGTTCCCTTACAAAAATGAAGAATCTCCCTGGGAGCTTTTGCTTTTACTTCGTGCGGCTCTAGCTTGTCGCTACCGAAATGTATATGTCTTTAACGGGCAGTTACGATGCAACTGCAAAGAATACGTTCCGCAGTTTCATCCCCCTCCTTATACATTGTGCATGTTGCCGTTTCCGATTTGCCCATTTAAGTGAGATGATATCTCAATGGGCAGTATCCAGTAAGGAGCTATAGTCCTCAGCTCGTCCCTGGAGAGATCGATACTGTTTTGTCCACTCTGGCGAATAGTCAATGAACTTTTTCGCTTGCCTTCGGCCTGGAGTTTTCCTCCAGTATTCTTTTCTACTAGATTCTACCCACCGTTCCAGTTCCTGTCGTCAGTGCGGGTTGCTTAAACCGTAGAACGGTTCAGGTTCGATGGGTGGGATTCCAGCAGCTGATCAAGCCAGTTCGTTATCGGCTTCATTTCCTTGTATGCCTTCGTGGCCAGGCACCCACCAAAGGAAAAGTTTGTTCCTCAGCAAGTTGCTTCAACGATTGACGGCATTATCAGACAGAGATGCTCCGATAACTATAAGAGTTTAAGGCTTTATTCACTGCCTGACTGTCCGTTAAAATGTAAATCTGTGCACCTTTGAGTTTTCTTCGTAGTCCCTCTTGGCAGCAAAGGTTTACAGCAAATGTGTCTGCTTGCATGTTTGTGGGAGTAGAGGCCAGAGGCACTGATGACGAGTACTTGGGTCCATATATGCCTGCTCCTGTTCCATCATTCGT
Organism: Cryptolaemus montrouzieri; assembly: GCA_013387265.2. Taxonomy (NCBI): domain Eukaryota; kingdom Metazoa; phylum Arthropoda; class Insecta; order Coleoptera; family Coccinellidae; genus Cryptolaemus; species Cryptolaemus montrouzieri. Next base: position 40,039,943 of record JABFTP020000103.1, read on the forward strand.
TTTTGATCCGTCCATGTACCAAATGGAGGATTTTCGGTCTAATTGATTTATTTTTCCCTTTACGATGGTGCGGTCTTCTCTGGCCACTCCGAAGAGTGTGTGAAAATCATTATATCCGATGGTATTGATACGAATTCTGGCGCTTTGTAACTCAGAATCCCCAGGTGTCCCTTCAGATAACCAGGTAATAGTTATTTGTGTCTTGGAGCCGTAATGCCGCCATCAACCCCTCATTTTTCAATTTTATATGAAGAAGGGGGAGATTTAGGATTACTGCCAGGGCATAGGTAGGTGAAAAGTCTGTACTCTAGAGAACGTCGATCGCAATGACAAAAACTAAGTTCTATTTAGTAAGTAAATACTTCAGCAATCAGCAATGCACAGGGATGATCTGCAGGAAAAAAAAACATGAATTTAAAAGGAACATCTTTGAGAGGAATATCTCAACAAAATCAGAAATTTGAGGCAGATATTCAAAGTTTTAAGCATGGCTAAAGTACCGGAAATGAAAAATAAATCAAGATAATAAAAAAATGAAAATAAAAAAAATGTATTTTCCTGTTAAACAATACCTTTCAAGCGAGTCAACTAACAGGAAATAACATAAAATATATAGGAACCTCAATTTTTCAAACTACAAAATTTCTATTACTTAACAGAAAACTATACATCTCACTATACTGAGATTTGTAAATTTCCAAAATGTTGACTCGACGAGGCTCCAATCAAAAAGTCTGCAAGAGTATGAAATCAAGGAAAGCATGAATATTTCAATACACGGAGTCATAGTTGTTCCAGGTAATCATGAAATTAATGCCAAATTAGTCTTCAGAACGAGTATTTGCCAGAATTCCGTTCTATATTCTGCTGAAGTTGAACAAAAGAACTGCTATAAAAATTATTGTATTCGTAATAAGAATACAAAAATTCAAGGTTAAAGTGAAAATTGCATTATATAGTCTTGACTCATTTGTGCTAGTGGTCCACGCTATTTTGTTTGTTTTTGTCAGTGTTTAATGTAAAGGTTTTTTGTCTATTGATTTCAATACAGACTTCAAGAAAGAAGAATCTGCTCCACTCATTGAATGCTTGACAAAAGTATTTAATCTTGAAATGATAAATGATGGAAATATACTCTCAACGAGATATGGTACAACGATCGATGCGGTTTTTACTAGATACATTGAACAAATCGAATGCAAGTCACTGTTCACGTATTTGAGTTACCATAAGATATTGGTTAGGTTAGGTTAGATTTCTAACTGTGAAACTGTAAAACTTATGATGCAATTGATAATAGAATGATTGAAAATAATTGAAAATCGGATCTAAATGAAAATGAAGATTTCATTTTTGATAGAACCGTATTGTATTTAGAAAATAAAAATCTACGTCAGCAATTTATTTTGAAGTAAACACGGTGTCCCAATTTTCTATTAGAAATCTTGGGTGGTTTTTTCAGATTGGAAGACCACTTTTTTGTTAAAGATTCAAGAGCGTCCTAAACTCTGCTATAAGTTAAGTTATAAGTTTTTTTGGCGAGAAAATTCCTCACAATGTTTTTTTTTCCGTAAAAATTCATTAAAGTAGGCTCTCACATCATCGCATGCTCCTTCGGCCAGGGAGGATGAATAGTTTTCTCCTATCGTTTGCTTATTACCCAAGGATAGCTTTATTGATGAACTGAAATAGATTATCCTCATTTCATACAGGACTCAAAAAAATTATTGAATATCGTAGTTTTAAAAATATCATATCTTGATTTTTTCAAATGGAACATCCTGTAGTTTACTACTCATGTCAACGCATAAAATATTGTGCCATATTTTTGCAAAAGTAGACTTATCTTTTTCTTCGACCATTTTCGCTATAAAAAAATAAACTAAAATAATAAAATCAGAGGTTAGATACTTGACCAGAGAAATGGAGATATATTAAGGTAGTCGTGTATGAAATACGTAATAGATTCGTTTTTGGTGAGATGATCTACAAGGTGTTAAACTATTTCAATAAGTGTTCGAAATGTTGTCCGTTTCCTTGTAGACACAATTCAATCCTTCTGAGGAAAGACCGTTGAACTCTCGACAACATTTACGGATTAAATGACTGAAAGGCGTCGACTATTCTCTGTCTCATATCCAATTGTGTTGTAGAAGGAATCTTTCAAACGATGCCCTTAATATAAACCCACAAGAAAAAATCTAGACTTGTAAGGTCCGGAGACCTAGCTGGCCATCTAATAGGACCACCATGTCCTATCCATTAGTTTGGAAATACATGATTTAAATGCTCCCTAAGCTGATGTGAGTAATGTGCCGGTGGTCTATCCTGTTGAAACCACAAATCTTGTCTTATATGCTCTGGTACATCAGCAAGTAACATTGGTAGATAATTTTGCAGAAAATCTAAATACGTTTCACTATTGAGGTGCCCGCCGTGAAAATGCGGCCCAATTAGATATCCATCTACTATAGCGGCCCATACATTCAAGGACCAACAATGTTGGTGATCTATTTGTCTCATGAGGTGTGGATTTTCCGTGGTGTGGAAAATTGTCTCGTCCGAAAAGAGAACTCTGCTGGACATATTTGGATTTTCCGCTACTTTACCACTTGCCCAATTGCAAAAATTGATTCGATTTTCATAGTCTTGATTGTTCAGTTCCTGGTGCAGCTGTACATGATATGAATGAAATCCATTCACTTTCAAGATTCTCTGGACGGAAGTTCGACTTATATCTGTCAACTGAGAAATCTCTCTTTGGCTTTTATATGGGTCCTCTGTCACTGTCAACAAAACTGATAACTGGTTGTCTTCAGCTGTAGCAGTTTTTGGTTTTCATGTTTTTGGTAAGTGATATTACCCGTTTCCATAAATTCAATTAGAAGTTTTTCACAGCATCTTGCATCAGGATGCCTCTTATCAGGAAACCTTTTTGCATAAACTTTACTTGCCAACAAAGAATTTCTATCACACTCACCCAGAATGAAAATCATATCAACCATTTCTTCTTTGGAGAACTTCACGGTAGTCAATTGAGAAAATTGGGTTCAAACCTCACTTTAACAATGTTTAATAACAAAACACTGATAAGTTTATCATGTAAAATGCAGAATATGATATGTCCGGACACCTGACAAAAGGCACAAATAAAAAAAAAAGGTCTACACATACCTCGATTTACGTTTTAAACATCTTGATTTTATCATTCGTTACAAGAATTATCTTGTTTATGTTTCATTTTTTACTACTTGAATCATTCCAGAAAAATAAAACTTCTGAGCAAATGGTGATGCATATTTTTTCATCAGAAATTTTACAAATAACCGAATATTTCGAAAATGATCGAAGACAAAAATAAGGGACTTCTGCAAAAATATAGCACAATGTTTTATGCGTTGACATGAATAATAAAATACAGCCTACCTTAAAATATCTCCATTTCTCTGATCAAGTATAATGATATGTACTAATAAACTTGCCTTTCGCAACCTCTGATTTCATTATTTTAGTTAATTTTTTTATTTCGAGAATGGTCGAAGATAAAGATAAGGTTACGTCTGCGAAAATATGGCACAATACTTTATTTATGCGTTGGCATGAATATTAAAATACAATTTGTTCCATTTGAAAAAATCAAGATATGATATTTTTAAAATTACAATATTCAATTACTTTTTTGAGTCACTCCTGTATAAAATGAGGATAAGCTATTTCAATTCATCAATAAAGCTATCCTTGGGCAATAACAAAACGGAAGGAAAAAAGTATTTATCCTCTCTGACCGAAGGAGCATGGGATGATGTGAGAGCCAATTTTCATGAAGTTTTACTGAAAAAAATATTGTGACGAAACTACTCACCAAGAAAACTTAATACTTGAAGACATTATGGCAGAGTATAGGCCGCTCCTGAATCTTGAACAAAAAAGTGGTCTTCCAATCTGAAAAACCACCCAAGATTTTTTATAGAAAATTACACCCTGTTAACTGCAAAATGAGTTGCTGAAGTAGATTCTTACTTTCTAAATACAATACCGTTCGAACATAAGTGAAATCTTCAAGAGTGTCCGAGCTACAGAGCACCGCGCCACTGGTGAATCACCGAGTACAATCTAAATAATTATTAACTATTAGGTATGTCGTACTTTAAGACACAGAGTTCAATAAAAATATAACTTGTAAACTTAGCCTACTTTTATCATTACCCATTATCATTCCCATTTTCCAAGTATAAAATTATAATTGATAAAGCTATTTTTATACCCTTAACGGAATATTATTCCAAAAATTTTCAGTTACATGTATATAATGTGAGAAAGTTTCACTTATACTGTGGTTTCAAACCACAAAATCTTTTTGTACCTTTTATTGTTGTCTTGGTGAAAAAGAACATCATTCGTTAGGTTCCATGATGAGTTTTTCGAAATAACAAGTCAAATATTTTTCCAATGTAACGCAATGGCTCAACAAATTGGCTCAAAATACCAGGATGAGGAATAATATGATAAGAAAGTTCAAATCAGGCAATTGGATAGTTGAGAAAGATCGGCTCTTGTTATCTTAAGCAAAAAAGAACATCATTTGTTAGATTCCACAATGATTCTTTCGATGAAAATTCAAATCAAGGCAAGTACTTTTTTGATTTAAGGATCAGTTTATTGAAAGATATCTGAATGATTCAATAACACAACTTGATTTAAAATGTGAGGAAGAGGTAGTTTTTTTGAGCTTATTCAAAACAGGCAATTGGAATATTTCAGGAAGAAAAGCGGCAAGTGTATGCGTGTTGCAAGTTGACAAAAGCATTATAAACAGGCTGTAGAATCGGCTCCTGGAAACAAGTACATTGACTCCTTTCTACTAGTTTCCCAAGTGAAAAATACCTTACATGCAGCCATAGATCCATTGATTAGTAGTACGCAATCATTTTTGAGAGAGGCAAGTGTTAAGCGATCTTTCCTATCGATCACCTTGAAATGCGCATCATGATGCTTATTTACCGACGAAGAAACGAACACTAGAAGAGTTGAATTCAGTATATTTCGGAAACGAATAATTCATCTATCCGTTCTAGTGATTCGTGAAATTTGCTACCCGTCTTCGATTTTTCATTAGGAGTATTATTTAGTCATGAAGTAGTCATTATCTCAAGTCCTATTTCAATACGACTCTTTGGGTTCTCTTATATCAAGTGTTGCAAATGTCTCTTTCAGCAATCATGCAAGATTCATCTCTTCTTCGGAGAGATTAGAGAACTTACTCAAAATTTTCTGAGTAACTTATAATTTCGCAAAATTGATCATTTTGGGCGACCATATCCCAAATAAATGAACTCTAAGAAAAATAATTATTTCACAAATCATTCTCAGTTTAGGTGAGAAATCACCATCTGAAGAAGGTCGCGAACCTAGAAAACACCTTCAACGCTAAAATGATTACGTACAAAAGATGAGACCCTGCGACGTTAATAAGAAATACGTATTACTATCAATTCCTGATCCAGGTATCGACCGATATCATCGTACGATCGGTCATTGTTTCGACCAACTCATTATTCATTGAAACATAATGATATTTATGATTTATAAGGTGAAACAAATTGTATGAAATATTTGAGAGAATTCTGAAATGGCAGAAAATAGCGTTCGTAAACTGGCGAAGGAGGTCTTGAGAAACTTCAGTTGAGATGTAGCTCGAATACCGCCTAGATAATTTCTAAACAATTCGTGAAATGCCTGATCAAGCGAAAGATGTCCTCGTGTAATTCAATTTATCACGGGATAATAGATTCCAGTGGGATATTTGTCGGTGAAATCCACAGAATCAATATAGATTATTTTCTTGATATAGCCATTTTATTGCTGAATAAATCGCAAAAATTTGTAGAAAAACTTTTAAAAACTAGTTGATAAATCTCCTTCTTCTTGGCATTTTCACATATTCAGGAAACAACCTGTATAAGAAGTTAATAATGTTAATGAAATAACTTGCAGAATAATTCTCACAAGTCAATTATCACCTGAACAGGAGCGTTAGGTGCTTAACGAAAAAATTAACCATGTATAATTCCAAGCAAATATTTCAACAAACTACAGACCTTCTATCACTTCATTGTAAACTATACAGGGTTAGGCAAAAGTACCGGACTGGGTAATTTTCTATTATTTATCGAGCGACTTTTTTGAGAATTGATATTCCTACAATGTGAAGCATCAAGAATTCAGTGTTAATATTTTGTGCCCAATAGTGTTTACGGTGTGGCAGGAAATGAACACAACATGAGAATTTCGCATATAACACCCTATATGTTTATTTATTTTTAGATTCAGAGGAAAAAACTTCCCTAGAGACAATCAAGAAAAATGATTTTCCTTCAATGTCGTGTCCATAAAAAAATCAAAATGACAATGATTATTATCACCTAAATCTAATTACTCTCGTATTCATAATCAACGTGACAGGTTGACAATTATTGTCTATTATTTGTTGAAGTTTTGATTTTTGCAAGAACGAGCGAAATTTTTTTATTGAAACTATAGCAAGTGTTGAAAATGAGTTCCATTCACCTCGTGACAATAACCTAATCGATCACTGAATTTTGTAGAAATTGTGAGGGATCAAATTGATTTCTTCTGTTATGCGATGCCTTAACTCTTCTAGATTGGCAGGTCGTTCTCTATAAACTCGGCATTTCAAGTGGCCCCACAAAAAGAAGTCCAGAGGCGATAGATCAGGTGACCGTGGGGACCACTTGATAGGACCTCTTCTATCGATCCATCTTTCCGGAAATACTACATCCAGATAATTACGAACATCTAGCAAAATGTGGGGAAGCTCCTCTTGTTGGAACCTCACAATAGCAGCAGGGGTTAACGGAATATTTAAATTTGGAAATAAAGCTGTTATTGCTGGCATAATTTCATTTCTTAATAATTCCAAATATCGCTCTCTATTGAATTCTCTTCCATGAAAAATGGACCAATTATGTGGTCACCGATAATATCGGCCAAAACAATTTTTGTGGATGTTGTGTATGAACCTTTCTGATCCAATATGGGTTGTCTCTCGACCAAAAACGGCAATTATGCCTATTTACTGTATCGTTGAGGCAGAACGTAGCTTCAACCGGTAATATGATTCTATTAAAAAAATTTGGATTCGCCATAATCATTTCCATGATGGTCTCTGCGAATTGTACTCTACGGTCAGGATAGTCTTCAGTAAGCTCATGGACGATATGGATTTTATATGGTTTTATTTTTTCTGTTTTCAGTATCCTACAAAGTGACCTCTGAGAAATATCATGATTCAAGGCTAGTTTATTTGTAGAAACCTGAGGATTTTCCTCAATTGCCAGTAAAATCTCCAACTTTGTTTCTTCCTCAGTGGCAGACGTAGGGCGTCCTGATATGAGAATATCTTTCACTTGCCGACTTGCTTCATATCGCTGAATAGTTCTGCATATTTTAGATTTACTAATTTGATGATCTGGGTGAACAGTATTGAACAGACTGCGAACTTCTTGGTAAGATCGTTGTCTGTCACTATATCCGCGCATCATCAAAACCTCGATCCGTTGAGCTTCACTGATCTTCCTTCTTCCTTCTTCCAACTTTATTTTAGGCGAAACCGCCTGTTTATTCTTCTGTCTTATGTATGTTACGGAACGTTCAAGTTGTCACTCCACCTTTTTCGTGGTCGTCCCACGCTTCTGCGCCCTAGTGGAGATCTATCACGGGCGATTTTCACTATTCTTCTGTCATCCATTCTGTTTATATGGTCATTCCACTCCTGTTTTCTGTTCAATACCCAGTTGTTTATGTTGTCCACCTTCCACATGTTTCTAATATTCTCACTCCTCTCTCTGTTGAGCAGTGTTTTCCCGGCTATCCTGCGAAGTACCTTCATTTCGGTTGTCTCCAGTAGTCGCCTGGTTTTCGTTAATTCTGGTCTAGTTTCTGCAGTGTATGTCATAATGGGCCTGACAGTTGCTTTGTAGATTCGTGCCTTTGGCTTCAATTCCGATATGCTTATTGCGCCATATTGTGTCATTCAGACATCCTGCGACTCTTGTTGCTTTTGTTGCTTGCTCCCTTACCTCCGCCTCGACATCTCCGTAGCCCGAAATCTCTATGCCGAGATATTTAAATTTCATTTCCTGCTGGATAGATTTACCATCAACCTCAAGCTTGCATCTCAATGGTGTTTCCGATGTAGTCATGCATTTTGTTTTAGAGGCAGAAATTATCATATTAAACGATTTGGCTGTACGGTTGAACTGGTGTAGGAGGCGCTGTAAATCGTCCTCATTTTCTGCAATCAACACAGCGTCATCGGCGTAACACAGGATAGTTATCTCTTTATCCCCCATTTTGTAGCCCCTCATTCTTCTTACTTTTTTGATTATCTCGTCCATGATGATGTTGAACAGAAGGGGGCTTAACGAATCTCCTTGACGAATACCACTTCTCACTGGTATCTGTGTGGTAAGCTCCCCGTCTAATCTTGCCTGGATCTTGTTCGCAGTATATATATTTTCGATAGTCTTTATTATATTATGTGGGATTTGCCTGTTGTAGAGCAGATGTATAATGTCTGATAATTGGACCCGGTCGAAAGCTTTGAGCAAGTCAACAAAACACATAAAGTGATCACTGATCTTGAATATTATTATTAGGAATTGAAGTGCAAAAATCTAAACTTCAACAAATAAGTATATAGGGTGTTGGATTTGAAATTCACATATTTTAGTCATTTCATGCTACACCGGAAACACTAGCGAGCACAAAATATCAACACTGACTTCTTTATGTTTAGCAATGTAGGACTACCGATTTTCAAAAAGATCGCTAGGTAAATAACTACGATAATTAACCGTTCCGGTACTTTTGCCTAACCCTGTATATCTAATTACACTGAGAACTGAATATTTCCAAGATTACGACGAGACGAGAAACCAATCAAAATCACCGATAAACTATAAACTCAAGGAAAGGATGATTTTTCGACCCCATAATTATGAAATTGATGCCAAATTCGTCTTCCAAACTATAAGTCTGAAAGTAACAGTTGAAACGTTACAGTTCCGTTCTATACTTCGTTGATGTTGAACAAAATAACTGCTATAAAAATGATCGAATTTATAATGAATGCACGAAATACTTGAAATTATGAATTTATTTTTTTAACATAGGTAGGGTACACATGTTTCGATTACTATTTTTTGAATCCTTTATTGTTGACTATTGTATTTTTCTCGAAAAATGCTAACTTTTTGGGAATATGTAATCAACTGCAAACGAATTTCAAAAAATTCGTTATCGGCAATATCCAAATAGGTTGCACCCTTCCAACAAATTTTTTATTTTTCGAATATTGAATTATTCAGTCATATTAATGAATTCACCTCTTCTCACAAGAGATCGAAGAATCCTTTCAAAAATTCCAAGACTATTTCAAATAGATTCACAACCATGAGAATTGCAGTTTCTATTTCAAGCATCAATATACCGAATAGGAGAGTGTTGAGAAAACATTTATTCCACAATTCTTTCTTATTTGAGCTAAAGGATCACCACCTAAACTAAATTGCGTTCCTACAAAATACCTCTGATGCAAATGTTTAAGCTTAACTTTAATAAGTACAGCAATATATTACATTTCATCCTATGATAATAGTGACAATTTTAAAAATACATGTGTATATTACACTTATCTAAGAAATTAAAGACAATTCTCATACCTACGATATTAGGTTCAAACAATAAACACTTTATGTCCAAAGGTAAAAACAGCCCTATGTCAAACAATTTTCTGATAACATTGTTCCTTTCATTATCGTGAAGAGAACATTGGAACACTTTATGATTCAAAGTTTGACCCTCATGTCCACAATTACACATGGGAGTGTCTATGACATTTGTCGAAAATAAATATTTATTCAAATTAATGTGTCTCGAACGGCATCGGTTTATCACGACAATTAAACTCCTTTCTACGTTCTTCCTAAAAAACCATGGATTTTTTTCAACTTTAAAAAAATTTTGAAATAAAATTTTTCTTCATTCCCCGTTCTCAATTTAATTATTGAATTCGATGTTTCTACATATGCAGTATGCCTAAAACTTTCTCTCAGATCTTGATAGGGAATAAGGTACTGTATGTCGTTGCTGGGTAGTTCAGTAGTTTTTTTTGCAAGTTAATCCACTTTCTCATTTCCAATTATTCCGGTGTGTGATGGAATCCATACGAACTCTATTGTTGTTTTGAAAACATTGTTTTCACTATGATCAAAGAGCTTATCGTTAATTTTCAAAATGTAGCAATTAACAATAGAATTTAATCGAAAATTTTGCAGACTTTCCAACACACTTAGGGAATCAGTGAAAACGAAAAAGCTCTTCGATTTATTCTGTGTAGCAATTTCACAAGCATCTAGAATAGCGATACATTCTGCGGTGAAAATTGAGGTATACGAAGGAAGACTTCTACTCCTACTAATATCTAATTCAGGACAGATACAAGCCGTACCAACTGATCTAGAATTTTTTACTTTACTATCATCTGTGTAGATGTGACAAACCTGAAAATTTGTGTGTAAATAAATTATTTATTTTGACCTCTTCTATCTATCTAACCAAACTTGGTGTCAATGATAACTGGATTGATTAAGGCTCGGTAGTCGAAGTTGAATTTGTAACAACCGTTTTGACATAAAACCTGATTTTCATAACACATTATGTGTTTGATACAAGAGTGAAGAATATTTTCTCTTCTTACATGTTTTCTGATTATTACCGAGAAAAAATTTTTTACTGTTTTTTTGTGCCAGAGTATCTAGTTTACTGACAGTTTTCATCAAGTAATTTTTACACAAAAGTTTTATGCGAGTGTTTATACTGAGAAGCTTCGATTCAGCAAGTAATACACAGTTAGGCGTAGAATTTTTATATCCCATACAGAGTTTAATCGCCTGATATTGTTGTCTTTCAAGTGTTCGTTGCCCATTCTTATTTATTGGATAGTAAATGAAACAACCGTAATCTATGATGGACCTGATGCAACATTTGTAGAATGTAAATAGCGTGAGGGGGCTTGGACCCGAAGTAATACCTGAACGAAATTTAACAATATTCATGGACCTATTACATTTGACTAGCGTGTTTTTAATATGTGTATTGGAAGATATGTCATAGTCAAAAATAACACCCAAAAACTTTGCCGAGCAAAATTGATGAGAAATATGCCTTATTGGAAACTCCTCACCTAAATATTGAATGATATCATGGTTCATTGTTCTGACCCACTTAGTATTTATTAAAACATAACGATTTTTTTTGGCTAAATGGATGAAATTTGATTGAGAACTAGAAAAAATCTGTTCAAAAACTGACAAATCCTCCCCCATTTTAGCAGATGAATCACTATCTGAAGAAGATTCGCGTTTCTAGAAAACACCTTCAATATTAAAATTATTATGTGTAAAAGCTAGAACGGAAGCTGCGATGTTAATAAGAAATAATTATGATTGTCAATTTTTTACCTAGATATCGACCGATATCATCGTACGATTGGTCATTGTTCTTACACACTTATTATTCATTGAAACAACGATATTTATGCTATACGAAAAAATTTCATTGAAAATGAAACAGCTGTTGAAAACCGTAAGTTGATAAATAAATCTCCTCATTTTAGGGTGGAATCACCATTTTGAGTATGTCAGCATATTTAGGAAAATATAAGAGTTGACCTAGTTTGATGAATTTACGAAATAATCGCAATGTATAATTCGAAGCAATAAATACGCTTATTTTCACAAACTACAAAACCTCTATCACTTTACTCAAAGCTTTATATCTAACTATACTGAGAACTGAAAATTTTCAAGGTTTTGACTCCATGAGAAACCAATCAAAATCACCGGAAAACACGGAAAATTATAAAATCAAGGAAAGGATGATTTTGCATTACGCGCATTCAGCATCCCACGTGATTATCGAATTGATGCCAAATTCGTCTTCAGAACGATTAGCGTGAAAGTACTATCTGAAACGTTAAATTTCATTTTATATCTGGTTGATGTTGAACAAAATATGTGATATAAAAATGATTGTATTCATAATAAGTGCACGAGATATTTGGAATTATGAATTTTTATAACATGTATAATTTACAAGTTTATGTTACTATTTTGTTGTCTTAAGCAATAGAGAACATCATTTGTTAGATTTCACGATGATTCTTTCGATGAAAATTCAAATCAAGTCAAGTATTTTTGATTTGACGATCAGTTTATCGTGAGATATCTGAATGATATCATAATACAACTTGACTTGAAATGTAAGGAAGAGGTGGTATTCTTGAGCAAGTTCAAATCAGGCAATTGGAATACTCCAGGAAGAAAGGCGGTAAGTCTATGCGTGTTGCAAGTTGACGTGCATTATAAAAATAGGCTGTAGAATCGGCTCTTGGGAATAAGTACATTGACATAAAGACACGAAGAAAAGTGGTTAAAAACTAACAGTTTGGTAAAGGCATTACAAACAGCCCAAGATCCATCGATAAGTGTACAATCTTCACGCAATCATTTCCGAAAAAGAAAATGTTAAACCAACCTCCATATCGATTGAATCGAAATGAGCCGTTACCACCGTAATGATAAGGCCTAAGCGCTCGGACCGCACTGTCTCGCTAGTAGTCATAATGCGCTAGCTCGATACTATACCCAGCCGGGCTTTCGTAGGCGCTTCAACTATTATAAACATTGGACGCATTAATATTTTTTTTGGTTCTTGGATTTTGATAATATTTTAGTTTTTAGTGATTCTTATTTTGAAAAAGCATTAGCACAAAAGACCTAGATTGCCTGGGAAAATTTAGAAAAGTACATATTTAGGAGACTCAGATACTCATTTATTCGATACTGTATCCAATTTCCTTTTTTTGTTCTTTCATAATCTATCAATTGTTTTCTCGCAATAATTCTTCAAAAGAGTATTATAATTAATTTCAAAATATGTTTCGGGCTGTGGGTTTCACAAGCAGGTAACCTATAGTTTTCAATTTCATTTGTCATCGAATAATTTGAAACAAAGTCACAACAAAATCCTTCTAGAAATTGAGTTTCAAGAATTCATCCTGGAAATTTTCAATTAATTTCTTGAATAAAACGTAGTTAACTGAAACCAAACGGACTACAATATCGTGTGGAAAAGATAGACCTCCACGGCTCAAATTTTTTATCAAATTATAACTTTCTTCGACAACCATTTTCTCGTCGAACACTAATTTTGATTTATAAAAGTCACATCTAATTTTTCGTATTACCTTATAGCTGCAATATCCTGCCAAATCAGTGACAAATTGAACTTTTTCGAAATCGTATTCGTCAAGATGAATATCTGGCTGAAAGGAATTAACACAAAATTTCTGTTCTTCATAACAATCGTCGAAATTTTCCGAAAAGCTGAGTATAGAAATATTGCCAAAGTGCGTAGGAAAGGAAAACATGTCTATCTTAGTTGGATCTGTTGAAAACTTATAACAAATGTTATTAAAGGTGGATGGATGTGGCAGAATCAAACAATCTGAGTGTCGTAAAAATTTATAAGCATGCGAACTTATAGTAAGCATAAAAGAATACAAAATTAGAGTTCTAGTTGGGAAGCGATATCTCTCTTTTGGTGTTATTATTAGTTTCAGTTGTTCGGAAAGGAATTTGAAACAATTACTTTTCCTTAAGTTTTCGCCATCTATAGAGTCCAAAATAGCATTTCATTTAGAACTACTAGAAGTTTATCGAAAGTATCGAAAGAAATGAGATCTTTGTTGAGTGCATATTCAGCTCTACTTTCATTAATAGCTTTGATCAGTTTCTGATTTTCTATTTCAATGAGTTTCTCTTCCCTTCCTTTACGATTTTGATGTGGTTTTGATACATATGTGGGGAAGAAGTTTTACTGGCACAGTAGAGTACTGACCAGTTTCTTTATCAAATTTTGTAGTGTCCCTGATTAAGTCATCTGTTTGAAAATGTAATCCACATACCTCACTGTACTTCGACGGTTTAAAATTAACTCGGGAATAGATTTCGAATGAGTTTCTCCTGGAAAGGAAAATACCGTCACTTTCGGTGCATCTGTATAATCGTAGTTTCCTGAACAACCAGGAACACAACACCTGAACGGCATAATATCTCAAAGACATTAACACTCTCACAATAAAAATATCAAAAATATTTAGGTTTATGAACGAAAAGTTTAACTGTATACTAATACGCATCTTCTAACCTCACTTACAATTCACCTCACAGAAATTCGTTCAAAATTATAATTGACGCGAATTATTCGGTAAACACACAGCACTATACTGTATCCTGATGTCTTATAAATGCATAACTACATGAATTAAGCACTAGAAACACTTATTTTCGGATGAAATACAGAAAACAAAAGGACATGAACCAGCTTTTCGATTACACTGTGCCACCTGTTGTGCTTTCGTTTCGCATGCTTGTTATGACTACTGAAGGTGTGTGACGTCATGATACGTCACAGCGCTCAGGCCTTATTATTACGGTGGTAACGAATGAGCACTATAATGCTTGTTTACCGATAAGCACCAACATTGACAAGAAGAATTTAATTTAGCTCTTCCTGAATACGAATTATTCATCCATCCTTTCTAAGGAAGGATGAACTTTTCTATCTTTTCGCTAGTTTTTAGTAGGACTATGATTTGATCATGAAAAAATTGTTATCTCAAGCCTTGTCCCAATGGAATAATTTTTTACTTCTCTTGGATTTAACTCGAAAAAAAGCTATTTTGTGGGAAAATATGAATTATGTAAGCAACTTGAATCTAATTTCAAGTAATTCGAAATTGGAAAAATTCCAGCTGCTGCTGCCGCTTACAGCGATCTTTGAGTTTGAGTTAAATGAATTATTTATTGATTTTTCTCAATAATTTCTGTTAAAAAATTATGATTTCATGAAGAGAACTGGTATTTCATTTAATTTCAGTAATCTAACAAATGACAAAATAGTTTCAAGTGTTCCAAATGCCTCTTTCGGCATTAAAGCATGCTTCACGTATTCTAACAAGAGAGGGAAGAACTTTCTCAACAATCAGAATTTTATTCAACAACACTGAGTTCATTAACGTCATTTTTGACGACTTTTGATGTCTTCTTTTTGAGCAGTTGTATGCTAAAATGGATAGCTCTAAGAATGAATTATTTCATAAATATTTTTAATTTTTGTGAAGGAATTACCACCTGAAATAGGTATGCGATCCTAGAAATTACCTTCGATGCTAAAATAAATACCTGCAAAAAATAGAACCCTGCGGCGTTAATATCGAACGATATCATCGGTCATTGATCTGATGCACTCATTATTTATTGAAACATAACGATATCTATGCTATATGAATCAAATATTATTGAAAAATCGATAAAGAAATTGTTATAATATCCTGAATGAGAAGTTGGTAATAAGGTAACTTGCAGAACAATCCTCACGTCATGCACCTCTTGAACAGGAGTAGGTCTAGTTGGAAGATTTTTTGACCAGGAACAGACAAACACACTAACACAATATTTTAACTAGGAGTATCCTTCTGTAAGGATAAACGGTTGCACCGTCTTTCGTTTCTTGCTACGCCTGTTCGAGTCCACACATGGTTGCGACGACTATCAGAGAATTTTATGATTTTGTATTCATCGGAAAAACATACAAACTTCTATTCTTTGCGCCCTTGCAAATTTCTAACATTTGTTTACTGGGATCAAAGAAAGCCTTCCCAATAAATGGCGAAATTGTATGTCAAGATCTATCAATTCATTTTTGATACTCTCAATCGAAACACGGCTTTTATGATCTTGAAGTTGCTCAGCAATCGATCTATCCGCTACGGCATTTTCCTCTGGGAGCGCCAATATGAATTTATCTGGCTTCTGCTCACATTCAACACGAATTAGGCTATTTATCATAATTTTTCGTTCGTAGTTTACTTCAATCGTAGGTATGATGAAACGGAAGTTACAGAATAGTCTTTCGAAACCCTGAATTCAAAAGCGTTTATATAGGAGATTATTATCAATATGTTCTCAGATGCCTCGAAAGAGGCAACTTAACGCATTAGTGCTTACAGTCCTCTTAGAAGGATCACAATATAAATGCATGTCGTAAATGTTCAGAGAGAGGCGGGGAACCGGCAACACGTGCATCTTCTCATTAGACCTCTCTCAGAAGCATTTACGTCTTGGGCACGACGTGAAATACGAAAGTGTTGAATTCAATGACGACCATGGATCCCAGTTTATATTCTACTAAATATGCCGGGTAAGTAATATTCAATTACTATTTAACAAAAATATTTTTGGAACTCTATTTTAAAATTCCGTCGCATTATGGTATTTTGTTTACAACTTCGATGTTATTTTCACATTTTCTTACCAAGTTTCTTTCTAATGCAAGTTTTTCCCAGAGATCCGCTTGAAAGGACTATATGCAAAGAAGTCATTTCTGTTTCTATTTCAGATTATCTCTGCATCAACTTTTGGACATCGTAGAGGGCGATGAGTTCTATGAAAGTAATACGAAAATATATATTGAACCTCCCAAACAAAATCCAGCAGAATCTGAAGAAGACAGCGATGTTTCAGAGCAAGAAGCTGGCGATATAAACACCTACCCAGAGTTATTCTGGGCGAAGGATGCGAAATTTCTTTCGAGAATAGTGAAGATGAGGAAACTCATGAACAACTTTCTGCTAGAACGAGTGGTCTTCAACTTCAAGCTATCACACTTTCCCATTCATTGGAGAGCGATGATGAAGACAATATACCACTTTCTGTTATATAAGAGCTTTCCAGGAAGAAGAAAGATAAAACTGTTCAAAGAAAAAAATAAATATTCATAAGTGGTCGGGGGGTACACCTAAATTTGTATGAACACCACTTGTGATCCTGTGCCTCCATCTCGCGATGCCAAATCTTCAGCCGATTTTTTCAAATTTTTCTTCACGGAGGTGATCATGGAAAAATCGTTCACCAGACTAATTTGTAAGAGTAATAAAAAACATTTCTTTGAATTTTTCTATGGATGAACTGTATGTAATCTTTGGAGTTTCATTGCTCAGTGGATATCCCACAAATTGAGACCACTTATTGACGGATTGAATCAAAATTTCGAGAGCACGGCGATACAGATGAGCTAGATGCTCATTATCATCATCGATTGACGAGAACATGATACCATACTTTGTGAAGCATTATTGCTAAGCAATATATCAAAGGAAAGCCAATCAGGTTTGGTTTTAAAAATTGGGCCCTTTGTCAAACGGGAGGGTATATGTTAGCATTCGAAATATACAATGGTAAATCTGATAATGAAAAACAATTTGCTTTGGGTGGCGATGTTGTTTTATCTCTAATTCGATTAGCAGGACTGGAAGAGAATAAGGGTTATAAACTTTATTTCGATAACTACTTTACTGGTATTGATCTAATGTCCCATCTTGCGGAGCGCAATATTTGTGTTACTGGTACTATACGCCAAAATCGTTTAGAAGGATGTCCTTTTCCAGAGAAGAATGTATGAAATAGAAAAAAGAGGATCTTCTCAGTTGTTATCGATCGAGAAAAGTCTGATGGCTCAATGGAAAAACATCAAGGTGGTAACGATGACCACCAACTTCGAAGATCAATCTATGATGAACGCTAGACGTTGGCGCAAATGTTCCCCAAAAAAAAATTGGTATCAAATTAAAATAAATACATGGGAGGGTTTGATGAGAGGGATGGATTAGTAGCTGCGTACCGATCGAGAATGCGGCAGAGAAAATGGCACTAGCCATTTTTCAGTATCAGTTCGATGTGAGTGTGGTAAGTGGCTGGATTTTGATGAATAAACTGAGACCAGAAGATCCAAATTGTGCAAATCTTCTAACATTCAGACGTCGCATAGCAGTGAGCTTTCTGGAAAAATATGGGACCAGATCAGTCAGAAACAGCCGACAGTTTGTCAACAATAACGATGTTAGATTCAATAATGTGGGATATTGGGTCATATACTCTGAATGTGACAGGAAATGTAAAATGTGCCATAAAAATTCAAAATTCACAAATGCAATATTGGCTTATTCCTAAAACTGTTTTTCGATGTTCATCAGAAATAATGCCAAAAATATGACGTTAATGTTATCGTATTCAGTTTATTCAAATGTGTTACTATCTTCAATATTTCATTCGTAGAAAAAATAAATGAATTTTTGAACCAAATATGCTCCTATGCAGATAGCCCTTTTAAACGGATAACCTATTTTTTCTAAACAGAGAGAGAAAAGTTAAAATTAGCGACGGAACCACGTTTCAACAGTAAAATTATATCCATTTCAAGAAAAAATTTTAATCATATCAAAAATATTTTTTTCACATGCACTAATGGGTTAAGAAGCTTTTCGGACAGAAACAGAAATTTGGAACAGTACCTTGAAAACTATATAAAAATTGACTCAAGCTAACAATAATACCTACAACTATCTTCAGAGTTGGGGAGGAATACGATTTTCAATGATGATCATGAAAGAATCCTGACACATGAATATTTTGTAAGATGTTATGTATTACGATTTATGAAAAATTTTGATTCTGTATAAAATTTAATATCTTGGAGTGGCAAGAACATTTAATGAAACCAATAGAACAGCAAAGAATGATTTTCTGTACGGATTTTTGTATCGACATTATGATCTCATTGTCAGAAAACAGGAAGCATTGAGTATTCATAGAATACTAGGATTCAAGAGTACTAAACTTTGTATGCTAATTGCCTAGACATACGGAAAGCAGAAAACGATTGAGATACCGTTGCAGAAATTGCTGAAACAGGCCGAACGCAGAACGTTTCAGCAGTGATAGTGCAGATAATTATAAAAGCACATCTTGTTTGTACTCCAAAATTTTCTCCTAATAACATTTATCATTTACTCATATACATTTCAATTAAATATATTTCTGTCCAACACCTTTTGAAGGTAATCGCTGTCATTTTACATTGGTACTCATAATGGCTCCCATTTCCCGAAGTGTAAAGCCATGGAAAAAAATAACACTATTTTAATTTTTTCCAAAAATATACAGTTAATAATTTTTTCATTAACCATGTCGAAGCTTACTGTCATATATTTAACATTGTGATTTTTACTAACAATTTTCTTTGATAGGTGTCAATTACCCTACGCTCACTTGGTGACCAATGAGGGCAGAAATAAGCTGAATTAATCATCTTCGAATAAATACACATTGTCACAAGAAAATATGACAAGACTGCAATATATATCCGGCGAAAGATAATCTCATCACATAATGTATGAAAAAAATCCGCATAACATACAAATATTTTTCAACTAAGCATAAATTCATGGTATGTCCCTAACAATCTCATAGTATTCTTCATGTAATATAATTCAGCTTTTTACAGAGAAGCAATTCTGAATATTTCGTTTTCGGAGAAAACCAAATATTTTGATTTCCACAATGAAGCAATTCGTTTGAGAATAGCGACTGAAAACAAGATGGGGTCAAGGCCTTGTTGAAGAAGTGCTGGTTACAAAAGGAAAACACGTGCGAGGGGAAGTTTTTCTTTTATATTATTCTTTAACGAGTGACAGAACGTAATTAGATTGAACGATTGCATCTTCAAACTTGACATTAACGTTAGCCGACCTTCGCTCAGATAAGTTAATATCTTTTAAAAGATTGACGGAATATTGGATCTTATAACTGTATCATCCCTATGTAATCGATCATTCTCTGTCTCGTTTATGTCTACCCTCGAGCTGAAAATGGCTTTCAAGAAGAACGTTAAGACTATGAGTCTAGAGTATTACAACAGTTATTAAATTGATTTCATATCTTTCTACGTCAGCTTTTGTTGTCATTCTGGGTTTCGGAGTTTCGAACAAAAAAGTTGGTTTTGTGGTTAGGTTGATTGATATCAAACACTTTGTTGTTCATTTTCTTTTAATTGAATACAATGAAAATGTTAGGTTAGATTTTTTTATCATATTGATAACTTTCAGAAGTTCATAATCTCTACCTAAATCATTTTCTTCTTTAAACCAAACCGAAACACATATATGAACTAATCAATAGTGGTGCCAAATTTTTCGAAATTGAAATATCATAAACGAGAAGCCTCAGCACATGAGGTTAGATGAGAAGTAACCTCATTAATGGTTATAAAATTAAAATTCTTTTTCAAGTATTACAATTAAAAGTAATAACTAATAAAATATTACTAATTTAAACAAAACATAACTTCAGGAACATAATTTCATAATTAATTATGAATATGCTTGAATTGAGGTGTAGAAGTGAACCAAATTGAATAAAATATATGAGAGAATTTTTAAATCGCAGAAAATCGCATTCGCAAACTCACGAAGAAAGCCCTGAGTAACTTCAACTGAGATGTAACTCGAATACCGCCTAGTTAATTTCGAAACAATTCGTGAAATGCCTGATCAAGCGAAAGATGTCCTCGTGCAATTTACTTACTGGAGAATAGGTATCAGTTGAATATTTGTCGGTGAAATCGACAGATTCAATACAGATTCTTCCCCTGATATAATCATTTTATTCCTGAATAACATGAATAACTAACAAAAGAAGGGCAAAAAATATATTATGAGAAGGAAAAGTTTGATATACCTTGTGAAATTAATTTTGGCATTCGGAGTTTATATGAAATCTTTTGGCAGTTTTGCATTCAGTGAAAAGAATTCAACCGAAAAGGAATTTGAACACTTTTCGAACTGAATATCCTCATTTTCATGATAAACTGATGTCTGAATTAAATGATATTGTTCTTGCTTCAGATTATAATCTTACACCAATTTGAAGATGCAAAAGGTAGACTTTGATATATTGGATAATAAATATGAAAAAGAAAGTTGGATGCAGAAGAAATTACACGGAAAGCACCCTTTAGGATTGAAAAATGATTATATTGATGAAATCGCTTCGAATAGATGGTTAGTATTTGGCGAATTGATCGCTGAAAAAGAAGGCTTGGATATTGCGATCCACGATCAGGTTTTTTTCACAAGAAATTATGGAAACACATCATCAAGAAAAATATAGGTGAATCATGCCGTGGATGTTTTTGTTCTTCAGAAACAGTTTTTCATTTATTATCATCTTGCTCAGTACTCGCCTCAACAGATTATTTTGAAAGACATAATATCGTTGCTAATAATATTCATTTCAATTTTGGAATAAAACATGACCTCATTCCCAAGGGAAAGAGATGTTACAAATATGAACCAGAGATTATTTGTGAAAACGACAAATATAAACTTCATTTTGATAAAACAATTCTTTGCAACAGTGCTGTATATCACAATAGGCCAGATGCCATTCTTACGGAATAAGAAAATCGATTAACATATGTAATTTATATTGCTATACCCGACACACATAATATACAGAATAAATACAATGAAAAGATTTCTGAATATATGATGCTTGCTGACGAGATAAAAATAATGTGGGAAATGAAAATATTTATTCTACCTATTATTATTTCTACAACAGGTGTTATTCCTAGGAATCTTCACAAAAATATTGAGATTTTGGATCTGAAGAAACATTTATTTGAACAGTTACAGAAGATAACAGCAATCAAATCTTGTAATATTTTTCGTGGGTTTCTGTCCGGAAAAATAATGAGGTAGAGTCATGGTTTTCTCTTTCGTTTCCACTGCTCAGAATCTCTTTTCATATTTTAATTATTTGTATTTATAAATGTAATATAATTGGCTGACAATTTTATCTTTTTTGTATTGAGAGCAGTATTCTATTCGATCGTTCATCACTTCACACAAAGAAAACCATGAATGAGTAACATTGAGTGTTACTTGACTAAGGTCCGTACAATGGATTTTTCCAGGGAGAAAGCTACTGACACTACTTGTAGGTACATTGATGTCATTGTCTGATGATGCTTTAGTTTTTATATATTCTGGTTGTTTGATATTTTCTCATAACATTTAACGTTATCCTAATATATAATGATTCCAGGATATGTTTTGATTATAATTTTTGCCTGGTGGTCAAAATAAAAAGAAAATTCGTCTGAAAATATTAATACCAAAGATATAAAAATTTATTAATCAATCAAATGAAATTATTTGAAAATATTAACCCAACTTGTTAAAGTAATGAATATTTATACACTTCATCTGATTATATATTGTGCCGCCATTACAGTAGTTGAACATTGTGGATATAATTATAACATCAAGAAAAAACCTTCATGGCAAAAAAGATTAGAAGGTAAAATTTCTTGTATCCGCTGTGATTCAGGAAGATTGACTCAATATTTCAAAGGTAATCGTAAAAAAACTTATGGCACATATTGAAAAAAATATTCTTCAAAAATAAAACCCATGAAAATAATGAGATAAGTAATGGACAATTGATAGAAAAGATAGATACTTTAAAACAAAAACTTTCAGTATTTTCCATTAGACTACGTGAATATAAAATTATTTCAGATAGAAAATTCCAAAACAAATTATTCAAAAAAATAAAAACATTTTTACAAAGTTATGTCAGGTTCAAATGAAAATATTTCTTTAAATGGAGTTCCTGAAATTGATATTCTAACTAATTATTGTCTTCAATTAAGGCGGTACCAAGGCAAAATAATTCCAACGCAAGTTGGATTTTAAATGGAAGGTCTCGATTTTCTAAAATAGAATTCATGCAATTTGAAGAAATTTCAAACGAAGATATAACATCAGTTATTAAAGACCCACAATATTGGAAACTTCCAGGTGTTGATGGTATTCATAACTTTTGGTTCAGAAAATTCTCTTGCGTTCATGAAAAATTGGCTGAATATTTTTCATTTATAATAAAGCACCCCTCAGCTACTCCTTTATTTTTCACACAAGGAATTATTTATTTAAAACCGAAAAGTGCTAATGGTATTGATCCATCTCAATATAGACCAATTACTTGCCTTTCAACAATATATAAAATTCTAACTGCATGTATTACCCAAATAATTTATGCACATTTGAAGAATTATAATACTCTTTCCGAACAACAGAAATGATGTAGAAAAAAGCACCTTGGTACTAAATAGCAACTTGTAATTGATTCTGTTGCTTTGTATTAATCTCAAACTGAGAAGAGAAATATTCATACAGCCTCCATTGATTACCAAAAGGCTTTTGATAGTTCTCCTCATTCATGGCTCCAGGAAATTTTAGGAATTTATAAAATTGATGAGACCGTTCGACTTTTTCTTGAATTTATAATGGAAAATTGGAGAACCTATCTTCATTTAAATATTTCAAAACAATCGTTAACATCCCAAGTAATTCCAATCAAAAGAAGCATTTTTCCAGGTTCAAGATTCTTTAAGTGTTCTTCGGTTTTGTCTGTGCTTCAATCCATTAAATGGTACTAGTTTAGATGAAATAAAGGGTCTATCAATTGAATTTTTATTAAGTCACTTAATTTATTAAGATGATATTAAATTGTATGCTGGAACTAGATCTCATTTGAAAAGTCTAATTGAGACTACTTTCAACTATTCCAATGATATTTATATGAAATTTGGGCTTCCAGAAGAATTTCAATGTCAAACAAGGAAAATGCTTTGAATGCTTTGTAAATATCATAAGCACCACCCAAAGCCAGCTGTTCAAAGAGTTACACTACCTAGATATCTTGGAGGTCGTGGCTTAACTGATTTGAATAATCTACATAGTAAATAGATTTTTTATCTACTTTCGCAATTTCATGATAAACAGAGAACGTCCAAATTACATGATATTGTTGTTGCTTCAGATTATAATCTTAAACTTCTGAACTTGACAATGCGAAAGGTAGATTTTGATATACTTGATAATAATTCTAAAAGAGAAAGTTGGATGCAGAATGAATTTCACGGCAAGCACCCTAAAGAATTGAAGAATGATAATATTGATGAGACCGCATCAAATAAATGGTTAGTTTCTGGAGAATTGTTTGCTGAAACAGAAGGCTTGGCAATTGCGATCCAGGATCAGGTTGTCTTCACGAGGAATTATAGAAAACACATCATCAAGCAAAATATAGATGATTCTTGTTTTTGTTCATCAGAAACAATTTTTCATGTATTATCATCTTGCTCAGTCCTTGCTTTAACAGATTATTTAGAAAGACATAATGCCGTCGCTAATATTATTCATTTCAATCTAGGAATTAAACATGGCCTCATTCCCAAAAGAAAAAAGTTACAAATATGAACCTGAGATTATTTGTGAAAATGAGAAATATAAACTTTATTTTGATAATACAATTCTATGTAACAGAGCTGTAAAACACAATAGGCCAGATATCATTCTTACTGATAAACAAAATCGAATAACATATATAATTGATATTGCTATACCCGACACACATAATATACAAAATAAATACAATGAAAAAAATTCTAAATATATGATGCTTGTCGACGAGATTAAAAAATGTGGAAAATGAAAAGATATTTATTCTACCGGTTATTATTTCTACAACAGGTGTTATTCCTAGGAATCTTCACAAAAATATTGAGATTTTGGGTCTGAAGAAAATTTGTTCGAACAGTTACAGAAGATAACAGTTATCAAATCTTGTAATATTCTTCGTAGGTTTCTTTTCGAAAAAAGAATGAGGTAGCGTCATAGGTTTTCTTTATCATAGTTATATTCAGAGCAGTATTTTATTCGATCGTTCATCACTTCACACAAAAAACCTATAAATGAGTAACATTCAGTGTTACGTAAAGAATAAGCGCAGTGGCATCACACGACCCATTTTTCGGTTGAACCTGTACGCCTCTGCTTTTTTTAACAAATTTGATCAGATTTTCGGATATCTCGTTTATTTTATTGACTAAAGTTTTTGTGGTTTTTTCGGACAAAGCATAATATAGGAGATATTTGAGATAAAAGAAGAGGAGAACCCTTTTCAAGGGAATAATTGTTTTGTACTGGGTTAAGACATTGCGGTTGAGAAAAGTTTCTTTGCTTTTATTGTTGCGAAAATGAAATGGTCCTCAGAAAACGTTATTCCGTGAGGATCTTAATTATAATTATCCCCTTCAATGCTTCAGAGGGGGGATAGAGACAGTATTTTCGAATCGAATTTTACTACATTTTATGTCAATATAATAACTTCTGCAATCTTTTGGATATTGACTCCGGATTGGAAACAAAATCACTCTAGTAAAATACTCTATTTCTGGTGAAAATTATTGTGAATATTTTCAGGATGATTATTCACTTTAAATTATCATTCCCACATTTTACGATGTAGTATATACCTCATTAATGCCCATTTCCACCATTATGGAAGCAGATAAAATCGACCTAGGACACTGTTTTGGAACAAAACGGCGACTTTAGTCGAACTTTAGATCTACCTATATGATTTTGGAAGCGGGCACAACGTATTATCGAATTGACATGAATTGATACTATCGAAAGACCATTTTGTACCTACTGTTCTCTATGCCTACGATTAAAGTAAACTACTAACAAAAATAATGATTATTAGCATAATGCGTGTGTGATCTAACCAAGTTGGAGTGTCTGCGCAATTGCGAGTTTCGCAAATGTCATTTGTCGGATTTCTAATGACTTTTCTTCAATCGATTCTCTATCAGAAACACATTGTAATAGAACCCTGATAAAGCAGAAGACAGATAAATTCGTGTTGGCTCTCCCAGAGGAATTGGATTTGAGAAAATTGGAATTTTTTAAAAAACGAAACATATACTGACACAATGATTGATGAAACTAAACACAAAAATCCTATTTCGATCTGACCTTTTTACTTTGCAAGTTTTGAAAGTTCAAATCTAAAACACATAGTTATATATTCAATTAATTCATTCTCAAGTTCGTTTTATTAGTTTTATCGCAGAATTAAAATTTCACCAAAGTTCTCCCATATTTTATCTGAAAAGCTATCAGTCCCAACGCAGTGATCCAGAATAA
The DNA here is from genome assembly GCA_013387265.2 of Cryptolaemus montrouzieri. NCBI lineage: Eukaryota > Metazoa > Arthropoda > Insecta > Coleoptera > Coccinellidae > Cryptolaemus > Cryptolaemus montrouzieri. The sequence goes on from JABFTP020000103.1 coordinate 40,065,990, forward strand.
ACTTAAATCAATCTTGCTAAATTTCCTCGTCAAATGTTTCGTTTTTTATGTCTTCGCATTTTGTGTTTTCTGAGAAACGTGAATAATGGAGTGAAAAGTTCAGGTGGAGAAAACTTCTCTTCTCCGCTAGATGTATTGATTTTGCGGAGAAGTAGTTCGCCTTTACATTAATTTGTATGCTGAAAGGTGCAAGACTTTTATAAATTGCATCTACTCTCCTACTGAAGAGTTAAAGTTCATGCTATATTCTTATGCAAATTCAAAATATTCAGAACATTTAACGTAAACTTTATGCTCGTTGTGTGTAAAAGGATAATAGCGCTAATTTCATTATAGAAGCATCTCACGTTTATTGGATGAAACATAGAGATTTCGAGCACTTAATCATGAATTTATTATGCAATTTTATCTGCATGGATATCGGGATATTATAAAATTATTTGAAATTTTCAGATTTTACAAAGTCTACCTATTTTATCACGAAAAGTTTTAGTATCTGAGAAGGCGGTGCGTAGGTATATTAGCACAAAGCTGAAAATTGGCATGAATGTTGGGAACACTGTTACAGATATCTTGCCGAAAATCCCCATCGATCCGATGTGTGAAAAAAAATTTATTGAACTTCAAGTGTTGCAACTTCTATTTTTGCATTTTTCAGCTGAACGCCAAGTTTTATCATAAAAATAGTTGGGATAAGAATTATGTTTTAAGCGATTATATATAAAAACTGAACCAACACTTTTTTCCTAAGAATTACCATTTCGGAGATTCAGCGAGGCAAAAAATTGAAGATGTTGTGTTCTTCATAATATGTATGTCCATGACCATTCTATACATTACACAACGGTAATATAAGTAAAAATATTGGTTTTCGTGGCGTATACATACATACATACACACACCTCAAAAATTGTCGCATCACCTGGTATTCTGAATTCCACAATAGATTGAACAGCTCGATCGCAGCTTCTTTGTCAACAAATGTTTTTGGACATACGAGGGGAAAGAAATTTTATCTATGTAGTAACATTTGTTACCATATTTCTCTTCAGTTTTCACGATAAATTAATGCAACTTTCCTGTGTTTCTTGTTGATTTTCGAATCTTTGAATTTATTGTAATGGCTGCTGAATGTCCTGGACGCTATTTGAGTGATCATGAAGTGGTAAGAATTATAACACTTCTAGAGGAGGAGCGAAGCCAACGTTACGTGGCTAACTTGTTGAATAATAACCAAAGCACTATTTCCAGAGAAATTAATCGTTACCACGAAACAGGGAATATGGAAGAAGGGCCGGACAGGAAGAAATCGAATAACAACAGCTGTTCATGATCGTTGGCTTCGTTTAACTGCACTAAGAGTTGGAAACTGTACGGCTAGAATGCTACAAAATGAACTTGTACTTTCCAGAAATGTGCATATTTCATTGCAAACTGTTAGGAACAGGCTCAGAGAAGACGATATCAGACCAAGGGTGGCTTCTAGCGGCCCGCGTCTCACCAGAGAGCATCGAGTTGCAAGACTTCAGTTTGCGGGGGAACATGCAAAATGGGGTATTCCAGAATGGTCGAATGTTCTCTTTTCGGACGAGTCCAGGTTCTGTCTAGTATCAAATGATAGACGCATGCCTGTATACGGATGACCTGGGAACGGTATCAGCAATGCAATATCCGGCAAACCGAAAACTTCGGAGGGAGCTCAGTAATGATTTGGGGAGGCATTTCTTTCCATGGTCGAGCTGAGTTAGTCCTAGTGAATAATGGAAGAATGACAGCTGCCAAATACATCGCAGATATTCTTGAACCCCATGTTCAAGGCCTCATGCAGCTAGAGTAGTTACAGAATTTCTGCCAAATTCCAAAATTGATTTTAAGATGGCCAGCCAGAAGTCCCGACTTGAATCCCATAGAACATATTTGGGACAACACCGGGTGGTAAATTCAGTAACGTAGGATGCCTTGTAGAACACTCCAACAACTAGAAAATCTGCTTCCTGAAATTTGGAACTCAGTGACCCAAGAGTACATCCAAAATTTATTTGAGGGGCTTCCGAGACGTATACTGGCAGTAATTAGGACCCGAGGTGGAAACACTCGATTTTGAAAATGATTAGTAACCATTCGATGCTAGTTGATGGGTCTCTTCGCGTTTGAAGATAGTAGAATTTTTTAACTCTTCGTTAACTCGAAAATTGTTGATATTTTCCATCATAAACTCATCTTTTCTGAATGATTTATTCTTAATTTACATTCCTGAAAGTTACCAAGCGACTCTTGAATGACCAACTTAAAAGTTTATATAGTATTGTCGTAAAAGAAGGGGGATCCGAGCGACAATTTTTGTGGGGAGTGTATTATACAGTTTTAAGAATATAAACTCCAAAAGAAATCCAGTCCCCTATTGTCTATGACCGTACGGCTTTGAGCAACATCCGTTTGCTATTCAATGGTCCGTGTGGCGATGCTGCATACCTGCTTTTTTTGTAAGGGTCTAACTAAAATAATATTAATATAGTCTCGAGTGTTCCTTCGTGGTAAGAACATGTGGTTATTGCTTATATTTCCAAAATATTATTCGTGCAGTTTTTTGTTTTCAAAAGAAATGACAGAACGTTGCCTAATTTGTAGTAACCATTTGTACGAAAATGAAAGTGTTACTGTTGAACGTGGCCTACAGACGTTAGTCGATGCAAGTATTGATAGAGGTGATGAAAAATATTAAAGCCGCATAGCAACGTCGTAGAGCTACAACAACATGTTTATCTTCTGATGTCATTTTGATGAATTCGTTACAGTTCCCAACAGGAATTTTTTGCAAATACACACAAGTCTCGACTTATTTCAATTTTGAAAGAAAAATTTGCAACTGGAAATATTTTTGTAAAATAAGCTGATAATAACGCTGATGCCCTGATAGTTGAAACAGGGATAGAACCGTTTAACTAGACAAATCCAACTTTTGTTGTTGGCGAAGATGTTGATTTATTGGTATTACTTACTGCTTGAACACCAACCGAAAAAGTTATTTATTTTTTAAAACCTGGAGAGGATCAACAGCAATCGAATATATATTCATCGAAAAATTTACGTGCTTTTCCAGAATCCCAAAATCACATACTATTCATACATGCAATAAATGGCTTCAACACGACATCAGAATTTTTTAGGAGGGGTAAAACTCCAGTTTTGAAATTGTTTGAGAAACAAGATTTAGTAAATTGTGCTGGCGTTTTTAAGTAAAGTAATTCTACTCCACAAGCTGCAATCACCAATGGAATTCGCTTTCTTCTTTCTGTATACGTGCTTAGATAAATTTCGATACTTATAATTTGTAGAATATACTGATAAAAAGAAATGAGTACAGGTATATTATCAACTTCATGTGTGGCTTGGTGATAAACTAGACCCAGAAGACTGGGATTGAAAGTTAATTAACGATTTATTGGAACTACACTCGGAGGCAAAATTAGCGGAACACTCGAAAATTTAACCAAATTCGAAGTCCGATATTTTTCCTAATTCTCAACCGATTTAGATGATTTTTTCGGCAAGTTATAGATCAACTCTTCTGCTTTGTAGAAATTATAAGAAAAAACAAAGATAATTGAAAAAAATTCTATACGGGGGCGAAATTAAAGTGTTTTTTTTTTGTCAAAAATTCGTAACACCCTGTGGAATTTCGTGGTCCGAGTTGAAACGTACAATATCATGGTCTGTCAAGACACATCTTTCTACAGTAACGCCTTCTTGTTTTATGCATTTATCTCTATTTTTAAAAGAGATATCCAATTTGAAGCGAAAAGTCATTCATTTCAAGAATTTATTCCTAATCTTGCGTAGGTGCATAACATCGGAGCTTAGCCAAAAAATGAAATCAAAATTAGAGAAGCGGAAATCTAACGAAATGAAAAGTTTTGAAATTCACTGGCCAATTTCACGCTCCGGGAGAACTCGAAGTACACTGGAAAAATCGTTGATTTTGCACATTTATTTCTGAATTTTTTTGTGTGACACTATAATAATCATTCCTGTCCAAAATTGAGAGCAGGTGTGTATCCTAGCGATGCACTGGTGAAATGAAATGAACATGTTGAGAAAAATGTTCATGATGACCCACAAAAAAAAAACATTTGATTTTAGTAGCGAGTATGCCCCCCCGAGCTCTTATTACAGCGCGCATACGATTTCGCATACTCCCAATGATGTTGTCTATCATCTGTTGAGGTATGTTGTCCCACTCTTCCACCAAAGCCAATGTCAGCTTTTCAACGTTGCCTGGATTCCGTTGTCGAACCCTTCTTTCAAGAATGTCCCAAACGTGTTCGATCGGGTTTAAATCCGGTGACCGCGACGGCCAGTCCATTCGTGTGATCCCAATTTCATTGAGATATTCTATCACTATGCGCGCAGTATGAGGGCGCGCGTTATCGTGCATAAAATAGAAATTTTTCCCTATGTAAGGAGCAAAAGGCACAATGGGGCTCCAAGATTTCTGTTATATACCGATAGGCATTAAGTGATCCATTGCCAATAAGCTCCAGTTCTGTTCGTACTCCCAAGCATATGCCACCCCATATCATAACTGACCCTCCACCGTATTGCTCAGTTCCTGCGAAGTTCGCTTGATTGTACCGTTCCCCTCGATGCCTCCGTATTCTATCTCTACCATCCACGAAATTCACACAATATCAGCTCTCATCACTAAATAAAACTCGTCTCCACTGATTGATTGTCCATGCTACATGCTCCCTAGCAAACGCCAATCTTGCTACCCGATGGGCTCTATCGAGTCTTGGTGCTCTTGCTTGCGCATATGATCTCAGACCAACTTCATTTAATCGTCTTCTGACTGTCCTCACACTGACGTTAATGTTATCCACTGCTTGCAAAAGGTTACGTGCCTGAACAGCAGTAAGACGGGGATTTCTTATGGTTTGATTGACGATGAAACGGTGATGTATAGCGCGGGTTGCCCGATTTCTTCCTTGTCCTCGCCTCCTCACGTACAATCCAGTTTCCCTGTAACGTCGGTAGATTCGATGGATAACCGACGTCGAGACACCCAACATGGTAACGACTGAGCGGTAGGTGCGCCCTCCCTCGATCAATGTAACTGCCCTTGCTACTGAGGTTGGTGGTAAATCTCTCATTCTGAATGAAAAATACCGTTTCGAATCGTAAACAGTAAAAGAATCACAAAACACCGCAACCGATCGAATTTGTATCAAATCAAAGAATGGAAAACTCTCATTCTTTAAACAAGTGCAAATGTGGTCATATACAAAAAAACGTGTGTTGTATTTCATATTTGATAAAAAAAGGTGTGCACATGTGTAAATGAAAAGTTTTATCAATGGTCCCAGAATTCGGTTGTGTATTTTAATACCTGCCGACTGTTATCTCCTATAAATCCTAATTTTCACCAAATTAACCAAATTGTCATCAATAACTAATGCAATTCGAACATAAAATCGCAAACGACAATTTCGACACGCCTGAGTGATAATAAGAAAATTCCAAATTGATAGACGAATTTTAATGACAATTTCTTGATTCAATGGAATTTCTCCAAAATGGTGATTTTCCACTTGAAATTAAATATATTTTGCAAAAATAGAGATAAACGCATGAAACAAGAAGGGCGGTACTGTAGGAAGATGTGTCTTGAAAGACCATGATATTGTACGTTTCAACTCGGACCACGAAATTCCACAGGGTGTTGCGAATTTTTGACAAAAAAAACACTCTTAGTTTTGCCCCCGTATAAAATTTTTTTCAAATTTTTTTTGTTTTCTCTTATAATTTCTACAAAGCAGAAGAGTTGATCTATAACTTGCCGAACAAATCATCTAAATCGGTTGAGAATTAGGAAAAATATCGAACTTCGAATTTGGTTAAATTTTCGAGTGTTCCGCTAATTTTGCCTGCGAGTGTAGTTCAAACTTTACTCCCACTTGCACCGGAAAAACTCCTCAATACAGTTTTTGCAATTGCAAAGCAGGGTGTAATGCTTAATGCAGCTGCGAATTATAGATCCTTTTGTGGATTAGCATGTTGTCGAGGCAAATCGTAGGGTAGGAAGATGTTTTGGAAGGACATCAAATAATTCATTTTATAAATTCAAAACAATAGCGCAGTCATGTCATGAATGGCGTTTAGTATTAAAACAGTTGAAATACTTATATTTTATTCAATTATAAACTCTACATTTATGTATACTAAAAGCATTCATGTGAGCATAATCACACGAATTCATCTTAAAAACGACAATATCATTGTTTTTGAATATATATAGAAGTACAAGTTGCTACTTGGACCGTCTACTGAAGTGAGTTTTCTACAAAATCTACGAAATGAATGAACTTTATCCAAGCGCACCATTGTACCCTATAAGTGGCTTTTCAGATAATCAATTTCATGATGAAATTGAGAGACTTCATAAAAGCCGAAATTAACGGAGAATATGTTTGTAATATCCTGATTCCTTACAACGAAGTTTCTAGTATTTATTCTGCTGGATTATTTGGCAACTTATTGAAATCACGACCAGTTATTCTCACAGTACTCCACTTAATATTTTAAGTCTATATACAGCTAAATACCTTTGCTGTCTTCAACTCATGAACTATATTCAGGTAGTTAAGAAGCTGCCTATCGAGCTTAATTTAGTAATCATAATCAAGTTTGGAAAAGTGTCGATTGTCAGGTTTCGCCGAATGTGCGATATTTCACCCCGACGAATCAACATGTGGAATGAAATTGATAAGAGCATGCTCGAGGGTGCGAGAGTTTATTAAATTGTGCTATGTTAATACACTTGACGTCAGTCTTTCTATGTGTCTGTATAATGATAATCAAGAACGTAGTGTTAAACTAATTCAATAATGGAGAATGTAACATAAGCGTGTGAGGTATGCTCGAAATTAGATTGCTTCTGTAGTTTATGTAAAGGTTCTTCATGTATATTCTGACGGGACGTCAGGAAGATTTAAAACTATACTCATCTCTTCCCATTATATTATGCAAATGCATTGTACAATTGGATACGGTTGTGCATTGAATTCATGTAGTCATGTGCCGTTTCTGACTGACTGAATGTATATTGAATATCTTACTTTGAAGAAAATTATTCGACAAATAAAATGTGAAACTTCATATTTTCGCTGCTGTGCTATTTAATTACGAGAAACCGTTTGAATGGAATTAGATGACACAAAATAGTTTATTGCTTGAACATAGGTACTTGAACAGGTCTGACTGAAATTTGACTGAAATACCGGGTGTAATTGAAACTAGGGCCACCCCTGTAACTTTTTTCTATTTTGAATATTTTGATGAAATCTGGTTATCGGATAGAAGACGATATTTTGAATTTGATGTCTTTAATATGTTCGACATTTCTTTTCCGGTTATGCCGGAAACAATACCAACTTTCGATTTTCAAATGGGACACCCTGTATTTTTTGCTTATTTTAATTGTTCATCTCATCCTACGACCCTTTGACTCATTTTTGAAAAGAAAACAAAATACAATCTTTTTTCTTAATTTTCATCTTTCGTTCTAGAAGGCCATGAACAGTGACAATTGGCTTGGCTCAACATCTATCACGAAAGTACAAGATTGTATCTAGAAATTTGATTGCTCATTTTTATGGGCTGTCAAAGTTAAAAACAAAAGAGCGAACAGTGAAAACGAAATAAATATAATAAATGTGCAAAAATACCACCATTCACACGAACACAACATCGCACACGATTGATGGTTCCCCTCACAACTTTATTTAACTGTTGGGCTATAATGCCTGCAAAACTCTATCTCTCTGTTCTCCAATTCTTGTTGGGTTCCAGCAGGTTTCGTAAGCCTCATTCTTCAAATGACCCCACAGGAAGAAATCTAGTTGCTTCAAATCTGGCGATCTAGGTGGCCATCTTATGGGACCATTTATAGCTATCCTTCTTTCGGGAAGAAATTCGTCGAGACCTCGCTTGCGTTGTGAGGAGGTGCATCATCTTGATGAAAATATATTTCATTCACAACAGCTAATGGCAACTCGTCCAATTCATCTTTTATTTGTTTCCTCAGAAATTCCAAATATCTTTCCCCTGTTAATGAATCTTCAGAAATTATAGGCCCATTTAAATATCTTCATATCACCCCCGTCCAGAAAATGAACCCTAAACGTTCTTGGAAGATACCAACTGAGCAGGATGCCGAGAAACGAAGCGGCAGACTGAAGTCTCGTCCTTATTAGCATCTCATCAGTGTCGCATATGGCTTCTCAGCACCCTAACAAGCTACATCAGGCTACCCTTACGATTCCAGAAAGGACGTGAAATCTAACCTAACCTAACCTGACTTCGAGAAAGATACGAACATAACAAACAAATGTGAGAACGTTAAAAATTCAAACATTTGGAAACATCTTTCGCCGGTCCACGAATCACATCAACGGTACAAAACGAGCAAAATAATCCTGTTTAAATGGTGCTCTGGGCCTCTGTTTTCGGGATAAAACCTCCCGTCGTTTCTCGGAATCCTGCTTAGTTACACTATTGTGGCTCTTGAGGACTGCGTGCATGGCGGGCAGATTTGGGAACTAGTTCTTGTCAGGAAGGATTATTCATTGATCTACGGATTTTTGAATAATTCTTTTTGTCTCAAGTTTAGTCAAACTCAATGTGCTGAAAAATTGAATGAATGGGGTGGTAAACGGTGGCAATCGTCTGATTGGGCCATTTTTCTAACCAGAAAATCTGGCCATAACTGAAATTTTGGAAGATAATCCTAGCTATTATGAAGAGGATGTTCTGTTTCAGCAGGATGGTGAACACAGGGAGTGAAGCAAAATCACCACAGCTTAAAGATATTTTTCCCCAGAATACAACAGTATTTCGGTGAATGTTCATTCGAAATCGACAGATTTCGCAATCACTGAAAATAACTCGTCATTTGACGAACCAGCCAGTATCTTCTTACAGATATGTCAAAAATCAAAAATTATTACTTATTTGCGTTGAAAGCAAAAGAGCTTTCCTATGAGGTATCACTCGATCTATCTTTCTTATTCAAAAAATTGAGTTTCGAGCACCCCTGCTTAGGGAGTTGATGTAAAATAAAATCACGAATACAAGTAAACGATGATTTCTACTAAAATATATCATTAAATGCTCGACGCGTTTCGATACACAGTATCTTTGTCAAGAGCGAATGAATACTACAAATATATCTTACTAACAAATTTTTATATATACTGAAGAGGCAATCCACTCAGAGCTATCCGTATTTGAACTAATGTTTAGGAAATAAATTTAATGAGGGTGAGTTATTTATGTCTACCTGATCATTAATAATTTCCAGTGAAAACCTAAAACTGTTAATTTCAACTACTTCCACAAGGTTGAGTTTTATACCTCCATTCTCAGAATGTAGGATTTTAAATTCTGAATTGAAAGAGTGACTTTTTTCCCTAAGATGATTTGAATAATTTGAATCGGGTTTTCCATTGATGAAACTGCGTTTATGTTCAGAGATGCTAAATTGAAATTTCTTCCTGTTCTACCTATATAAAAACAATTGCAATCTGCACATTCCAATCTTTAAACACCTGATTTATTTTCTTTATTAATTGGAGATTTATAATTCCTGATAAATGAACCTTAATTCATTGATGTTTTGAACGCTATATTTAAATTTTAATTTTTGAGAAGGATTTCACATTATCGGTAATATTGCCTATATATGTTAAAACATTGAATTTCTTGTCTTGGTGTTCACCGATTGGATATATATATATATATATATATATATATATATATATATATATATATATATATATATATATATATATTGTGTAAGCTAATTTTGTTTTTTATATAATATGCTGCTAACTAAATTTGCATCATAACCATTATTTATTGCGATCTGCTTTATCAAATATAATTCTTTGAAATAATAACCATTAGACATCGGTTTGCTCAAGAGTCTATGTATATAGCTATTAAATGCTGCATTTTTATGTTGGTAAAGATGTGCCGATGTATAATGAATTGTGATATCTGTATGATAAGGCTTTGGATAAATTGAAAACTGGTGTTTATTATTTGATCTTGTTATTGTGAGGTCTAGGAAATCGATCGAATTGTTACCAACATAAAGTTGCAGCATTTAATAGCTATACACATAGACTCTCGAGCACACCGATGTCTAATGATAATTATTTCAAAGAATTGAATTTGATGAAACAGATCGCAATAAATAATGGGTTTGATGCAAATTTAGTTAGAAGCATATTAAATGAGAAAAAAAAATAGCTTTACAACATACATATCCAATCGGTGAACACCAAGACAAGAAATTCAATAGTTTAACATATATAGGCAATATTAGCAATAAAGTGAAATCCTTCTTAAAAATCCAAATTTAAATATAGCGTTCAAAACATCAACAAAATTAGGTTCATTTATCTAAAATTATAAATCTCTAATTAATAAAGAAATAAATCAGGTGTTTATAGATTGGATTGTGCCGATTGCAATTGTTTTTATACAGGTAGAACAGGAAGAAATTATATTGTTAGAATCTCTGAACATAAACACAGTTTCATCAATGGAAAAACCGATTCAAATTTTTCGAATCATCTTAGGGAAAATAGTCACTCTTTCAATTTCGAATTTCAAATCCTAATCTCTGACAATAGAGGTAAAAAACTCAACCTTCTGGAAGTAATTAAAATTAACAGATTTAGGTATACACCGGAAATTCTTAATGATCAGGTAGACATAAATATTTCACCCTTATTAAATTAATCTCCTAAACCTTAGTTCAAGTACGGATAGCTCTGAGTTGGTTGTCTCTTTAGTATATATAAAATTTGTTAGTAAGATATATTTGTAGTATTCATTCGCTCTTGACAAAGATACTGTGTATCGAAACGCGTCGAGCATTTAATAATATATTTTAGTAAAAATCATCGTTTAATTGTATTTGTGAAAATGGATTTCTATCAAGTAAAAGCCTCGTCAATTGAAGTTTTTGAAATAAAATTACCGTGTGTTAAAAGATGTCCCCCTTCAGAGAAAAATTGACTTGTTCCTGATTTCTATACAGAAACGAATAGTTTAGCAGTAATTGAGTCTTCGTTTTAGTTGCAGCACCCGGTATATACATACATACTTAAAAAGCTTCTATTTTTTAAATTCATTTCATAAGAAAATAGTCTCTTATTTCAATCCATGTTGAACAAGAAATTTAATGTTATAAAGAAAAGATAATCATTTTCAATTTGTTCGAGAAATTATCGTTCAATCAATTTAAAGCAATGAATTAACTAACTAGTATTCAGTGTATTTAAATGCATGAGCAAAATAAAGTATTTCACCAAAAAAAATATTTATTGACATAAAATATGAGGTTCATTTAGAACAAAACAGTTTGTTTATAACAACATATATCCACAGTATTCAATTTGCATTGTGATAGCTCGTTCCACGTTTTATTACAGTTGCAAGCTGGTCTACCCTTTCAAATTAGTTTTGGGCAAGAAGATAGAGAAAAACTTAATTTTTCTCTAAATCTCATATTTCAAGAAAGTGTCGTGCTAGAATATGCTAATGCTACTAGAAAAATCAATAATTTTCATTTGCGAAGATGAAGAGATGTTGATAATCATTAATGTTCCAAGTCACGTTTTCCGCTTCTTGGTTTTGTTTATTTCTCGTAACCAACTTGACTCTGAATATGATTTCTTCTTTCATTATTGTGAAAATTAAATGAAAATCCCACCATTCACGAAAAACAAAAATCGATCTCGAGGAATTCACTTCCGTAACTATGAATATAATAAGTATTCCGCTCAAAGTTAATTGAAAATCAGTACCCGGGGCGAATATTCCATTTCAAAATGAAAACAACGAATGTGAGAGGCAGCAGGATCGTTTAATGTAAGTTAAGTGTTTTAAACCCTGAAACGACGCCATATAGAGTTGAAATTGGCAATAAAACGATTAAACTGCAGACGCTAGGAACAAATTCCCACAAAAAGCCCTTCTGGATATCGTCTGATAACAAATTCCTAGAAATTATGCAATATGAGTCCAGTGAGAATTAAAGAAGTAATTAATAATGGAGGGGTTTCAGAAATTAGGATATTAATTACTCGTCGTGTGCCTCCGATGTGGCCCGATATTTTCAGGCAATGGTCATTATGGAGAACATGTTGACAAGCGATAAGGTACTATGCATTAATGAATAAATTCAACTGACTCAGAGAATTAAAACTGATGAGGATATAATATAACAGACCCGATTCATCTGTTATACATGTTAAAATCAACTACACCACACAATATAAAGTCAATAATTCCCGATATAATTTTGACCTAAACCTAACTTTTAAATTCATTAAACGAAGTGTAAATCAGAGAACATAGTATTCACGAATACATACTAATCAAACCTAACCTACAAATCCATTACTCAAAGTGTAAATCACAGAACATAGTATTCACCACACAATTTAAGGTCAATAGTTCCCGATATCATTTTGACCTAATCCTAACCTTTCAATTGTTGTTTGTTTCATCTTTTAACGATGTGCTCGGGGACTTAGCCAATTTACATAATTGACCTACAGCTTATAGTGGATTCCGAACCACTCTTCTAACCGACAATAATAACTGCCACCACAAGGACTACAAGTTATCTGGTCTTTGGAAATTTATGGTTTAGGCGACTCTTTCCAATTATCTTTTTTTGTTCAAGGACAACATCCATAACTTGAACTCGGATTCGAACCAGGCACCTCGGCTAAGCATATTCCTACATACTTGCTCACTAACCGTGCAGCTACCGAGGCGGTTAACCTTTAAATTCATCAAATCGAAGTGTAAATCCGAGAACATAGTATTCACTAATATTTACTGTTATAGCATTGAAGAAGGCAGATTATTTACTCAAATTAAAAAGTTTTATTAAATCTGGAAAATATCAAAAAATTAGGAAAGATCCTACTAATAAATTTCATTACAATATTAAACACACCTCAGAGAAAGCCATATCATCAATACCGAACAATCAAATGTACAAATTTTCAGTTGCTAATCACAGTAATTAAAATATTATTCTCTCGTCAAACTCCATAAAAGTAGTTATCCTAACACACTAGTTGAATCACATGTTACAGCCACAGCAGTCAAATTTTTACGTTATTTTATAAACATCATTGAACTTTCAAGTTATTTCAGTTCAAAATTTCCAATTAATGAATTCCTCAGATCTCATAGAAGAAAATCCAGCATACTGTACCACTATACCGGGTGAGTCAATAAGGCGAGGAACTTCTGTATCTCGGAAACTATTCAAGATAGAAGCGAAATTTTTTCTGCTCATTGTTTTATAAGTATGTGTGCATTCCTTAAAATTATTTTGGTACATACAGAATGTTCCATTTTTGCCCCAGAGATAAACATGGATTTTTTTTAAATAGCACGCTCTGTACTTTTTATCATATTCTGATTACAATTTGGATGCTCTCTTCAACGATATCTGTTTTGTTCCCAAACAACTATTGTTAGATTTTAAATTAATTGAAATATCGATAATTTCGGGTATTTGGAAGTTTTTTCAAAAGTTCTCAAATGCCTCATTTCGCATAATTTAAGCCTGATATTTTTTTTCTTGAGGTAAAAGTATTGTACCTTTTTATCAAATGGAGAAAAAAAAAATTTTTATACCGAGTGTTCCTAGTAACCCGGCGAAAGTGAAATATTTCAAACATGAAAACTTTTTTTTTCAAATGTAACACGCTGTATCTTTTTCACGTGTTTTATTCCCATTTGAATAGGCTTTATAACGATACATTTCTTTCAAATATCCGATGAAGATTTCCTAGAAAATTTTGAAATTAGTAGGAGGTTTAGGTATTTCTCGTAATAAACATACTGTTGATAAAATTCAGACATTGAAATATGCAAATTTCAACACAAAATTAGATTCTTTGCTGTTCAATGAAACTTGAACATCAAAACTCTCAAGGTGTATCGAAATTTCTTCACAAGAAAAGATTCATTTGCGATATTATCATTTGTGCTCAGAGCTAAGTCTTCACTTAATTGAAATTACCCAGTTCGAAATTATCTCAATAAATGTTCAATAATTCAAAATATCAAAAACATCGAGAATTTGGAAGGTTTTTCTGAACTTTTCACAATCTTCATTCCGTATCATATGAGTGTGACAATAATTATTCTTTCAAGAAAATATGTTCCTCATCGTCGAAGTAAGAGATCAACTGTTTTTTCATACCCAGTGCTCTTGTGATCCAACGAAAATAGAATTTTTCGAGATAAAAGAACTTTTTCCTAAATGTAACACCCTGTTCTTTTCACAGAACTTGTATTACCTTTACAATTGCCCAAAATATTCCGGAATTATAATTAAGAAACGAAATTGAACTTCTTGTCGTGAATAAAACCTCCACTGAAAAAAATGCAAATTAAAATCATAAACACCAATTTAATTCTATTTCAATAAGTTTTCAAATCAAATTAGATGTTCGAAATGTCCCCCATTTTGACGAATACATTAGCGAACACGATCGTTGAATGATTTGGTCACTCTCTGGAGAACATTCGGCGTTATACTCCTAAATGCTTCTGTGATTCTCTCCATCATATTTTCCCTGGTTGTTGGTGGGTCTCGATATACCCTCTCTTTAACATACTCCTACAAAAAAATCCAATTTATTCAAGTTCGGAGACCTAGGGGGCCATCCTACAGGACCTCCACGGCCTATCCAATTGCCCTCAAACCTATCATTCGAAAAATCGCGGATATTGCCGCTGTAGTGTGCTGGTGCCCCATCGTGTTGGAACCACATATTGTTTGTTATGTTTTGGGGAACATTAATAAGCAAAGGCTCCAGATCATTATGCAAAAAATTTAAATAACGTTCGCCGTTCAAATGTTCTTGGAAAAAAAGCGTCCGATCGCATAATCATTAATTTTACCACCCCAGACAGACCAACCATGTTGGTGGTCAACAGTTCTCATGAAATGAGGATTTTGACTATCATAATAATGAAAATTATGCCGGTTCACCAATCCATTTTGTATGAAAGGTTGCCTCATCAGAGAAAAGTACCCCACTGAAAAAATTTGGTTGGTCTGCTATTCTATATAAAGACCATCTACAAAAATCCAATCTCCGCCCGAAGTCCAGGGGCTCCAACTGTTGGTGGAGTTGAACATGAAAAGGATGGAACTTTTCCTACCTCCAAATTCTTGATACAGATGTCCGACTAATGCCCAAGTCTCGACTAACATCTCTTGTATTAACATGAGGATTCTCTACTGCGCTCAAAACAACCTGCATGCTCTTCATTGAGTACACGCTTAGATCTCTCATGCTTCTCATATCCAACTTGTCCAGTTCTTTCAAACCTTTCCTTCAGTCTCTCGAATGCCTCTCAATATTAATACTTAATATGATGTATTTCTCCCTTAGACTTACTCATATGACGTTGGAATTATCCAATTCAAAACTGTCAAATCTTGGGGCATTGTGAGTAAACCATGGAAATAAGTCTTCTATGGGCAGGGTGGTTTAAACCACAGACTATCGAACAATATTTTCTATCTTCATGTGGTATGCCCATAGAAGTGATACTTATCTCTATGGTTTAATCACAAGTTGGATATGAGAAGAATGAAAGGGCTAAGCGTGTACTCAATGAAGAGAATAGCATGCAGGTTGTTTTGAGCGCAGTAGACTTTTTGAAGGTTTCGAACTGAGTAATTTCGATTAAGTGAAGACTAGCTCTGAGCACAACTGATAAAATTGCAAATAAATCCTTTCTTGAGAATAAATTTCGATACACCTTGAGAGTTTTGATGTTCAAGTTTCATCAAACAGCAAAGAATCATATTTTGTGTGGTAATTTGCATATTTCTATGTCTGAATTTTATCAACAGCATGTTTATTGCAAGAAATACCTAAACCTCACACTAATTTCAAAATTTTCTGGGAAATCTCCATTGAATTTTTGAAAAAAGGTATCGTTGTGAAGCTTATTCAAGTGGAAACAAAACACGTGAAAAAGATACAGGATGTTACATTTAGAAAAAAAAATTTTCATGTTTGAAAAATTTCATTTTCGCCGGGTTACTAGGAACACTCGGAATAAAAAAAAATTTTTTCTTCATTTGATAATAAGGTACAACACTTTTACCTTAAAAAATATTATGCATAAATTATGCGAAATGAGGCATTTGAGAACTTCTGAAAAAACTTCCCGAAATTATCGATATTTTAATTAATTTAAAATCTACCGATAGTTGTTTGGGAACAAAACAAATATCGTTGAAGGGAGCATCCAAATTATAATCAGAATATGATAAAAAATACAGGGCGTACCATTTAAAAAAAATCCATGTTTGTCCTGGAGCAAAAATGGAACAGCCAGTATGTACGAAAATAATTTTAAAGAATGCACACATACTCATAAAACAATAATCAGAAAAAATTTCGCTTCTATCTCAAATAGTTTCCGAAATATAGAAGTTCCTCGCCTTATTGACTAACTCTGTATAATACTAAACTTATGTCCTGGGATGTAGTTAATCTCTACCCTAATGTTCCACCTCATGATACATTGAAATTGATCAACCAAGTCTGCAAAATAATAATGTGCATCCCATTATACGATCAGAACTTATGAATTCATTAGAAATATCTTCATAAAAAATTATTTTAACAATGATGAAATATACATTAGCACTAACGGCTTGATAATGGATAATCCTTTCAGTCATTTTCATGGATAATATTTTTAAAAGAATTATCCGCTATCTAAACACTGCATCTATTGATTCGCATATGTAGATGACATAATCTGATGTTATATAGGTACAAATAGACAATTATATTTCTGTAATACCTTCATAAATTCAATTCACCCTTTTATGAATTTCATTAGGAAAATGAAAATGAGAATTCCATCAACATTTCAGATTTGAATATAACCAAATTTGACCGAACTAATTTTTTATTTTCTATGAACCATTCCATACGGACATGACCATTCACAATTCTTCCGCACATCCATATCAACATAAAATAGCTACTTATAACTATTGATACATAAACTCACAACGACAGAAATGTCAGAAAATAATTTCTTGAAAGAACTCAATATTATGAAACAAATAGCAGCCAATGATGGTTATAATTGTAGTATAATTTACAGTATGCTTTATCGTAAACAATTTTAACAGGCAATTCATAAGGCTTTTCCAATTATTGAAGAGACTGATAAAATATATAATATATTAACTGATTAGTAAACGCAGTCTGAATTAGAAGTCATTCTTCCCATCTCATAATTTGAAAATAGCTTCAAAACGGATAACTATATCTAGGTAAATATATTAAAAATAGTAAAACTAATATTAAAGAAGAAAACGAATCAAGTATTCATGAGACAACTCCATAAAAGAAGTTCGAAAAATTATGCCAGAAGCCAGACCAGTTTTTCTATATGTTTTCGGCCGAGGTCTTAATCGTTCTATCATGTCAGGATCTATCATAATCCCAAAAATGAACTTCAAAAACCATATAAATCAGGCAAACATTAACTTTCGGGCTTTATAACCTTGAAAAGCGCCTAGCCGTTTTAACAACGTAGTCACATGACTCTGTAAACCCAAATACTAAATAACACGATAACTTCATAACCTCTAAATCTGACTCAGAAACAGTGATACGCAATTGTGTTACTGGAATATTGCACTGCATGAGCTGTTGCCAACAGTAAAACTCCCATATAATCTTATAACTTGACCCTTTAGACGTCCATAACTGATGCTTTAAACGCCTCTAACTTAAACTTTTGAACCCCCATTACCCCATAGCGTAGTTTCCAAATTCCTATTAATTCATATACTTGGTTACCCAGCGGCTACTACAGAATCTAAGTTTATGTTATGGGGTCTTGGATGGGGTTCTCAATGCATCGCATAATTCTTTAACCTCGGAATTCAACCAGCAATAGAGTTCTAAAGTGCGTTTCCAAATTGCGTGATGTTGAATTCCTTAATGGAATGCACTTATGTAAAAAAAAATTCTCTCGAAAAATTTTCCATGTCTGCAATCCAGAGCACCTCTACGTCGTTGACGGTGGGCAACGGAGTTCATCCGTGATCCGGCAGAGACCCTGGATAACGGCTTTCTTACCGTCATGACAAACATACGGAAAAAGTTTACAATGCAGAGGGTCGGATCCTCAGTGCCGGCGGCTTGTCGGGGTGAGCAGGCGGACCCCCAGGCGTCTTCATCCGCAGCTTTGTAGAGGTGGGTTTCTTGGCCTCTATAAAGTCCAAAATTATAAGACACGTTCATGATGACCCCAATAAACCAAACAGTTTTTGTTGTGTTTGCGGTTTGTATAAATCTCCCAACGTACGAAAAAATATTACTGAGACCATACAAACAGCTAACAGATTTTGTTTTTTGCGCGGTCTTTCGCATCAAGAAGAAGATTGGGTACCAGACACTATTTGTTCAAATTGTAACAGAATACTAACATCATGTCACAATACAGGGAATTATTCAAACTCAAAATTCGAGTCTCCCGTAACATGGAGTAAACCAGAAAGAGAAGAAGAGTGCTTTTTCTGCATTACAGATACAAAGGGATTCCATTATAAAAATAAATCTAAAATACAATACATCTTCACAAACGACCGACTGAGTTTTTGTGAGCACAGCGATGATGAAGACACAAGTGCTGAATCAAGGGCAAGTAGTTATGGACCAGTAAGAAAAAGTTACGCACCACAAACATTCAGCCAAGCAGAGTTGGACGATTTAGGTTGGGAGTTAGGTTTATCTAAAGAAGCTCACGAGCTCTTGGCCTCAAGATTGAAAAACAAAAATCTTTTGGAGAAAGGTACAAGAATCACGGATTTCAGACATCGTGAGAAGGAATTGACACAATTTTATTCGCGAAGAGCAATTAGACTTATTTAACTGTAGTTTTTGGAAATTATTTTTGAGGTTATGAAAAACCCTGTCGTGATGGAGCAATTTAGACCTCGCATTTGTTTTCAGCGACCCCAAAAGCATATAATAGTAAGACTGTTCTGGGTTCTGGCATAATTTTTCGAATTGTTTTTGTGGATCTGTGTAATCTCTCTCGTGGAAGTTGTGATAAAATTCATAAAAGTAGAACTGTCAGAAGTTTTAACATCAGAATAGCTGCGTATAAACGGAGTTTTGACAAACAAAAATCTGAATAGCGATATGCAAATTTTCTACTAAAAAAAACCATATATTATGTAATAAAAATATTAGATTGAAACTGAACCATTATGAAGCATTGAAAATCAATAAACAAGAAAATTCCAGAAATTTACTTAACAATCTTTTCAGTTATTGAAAGGAGCAACCTTGTTTGGATTTTCCTCTCTTTTCGTTCAGTACCTGCTTTTACCATTGTAGTAGGTAAGGCACATGACTCGTTTGAATGTACTACTTATCGGAAGGAACCACATCGTAGTGTTGTTGAAATGTTAGTTAAAAGTATGGAAAATAAGTCACAAAAACAATGCGACTGTAAAGTATGAAATAATAATAATTTCTTTCACTTCAGTTTCTAAAAAAATGTTTGGATAGTTAAATTTTTATAATTAGCTAAAAAAATTTATTTCAATTTATTGTTAAGGTATAACGTCATCATTTTTCTCGTAAAAGCCTTATTTTTCTGAATTCTGCAATTCCCCAAAGATAAAGTCTGCGAAGAAAAGTTCTCGGTTTTTTTCAGATAAAAAAATTCTTCTGATAGATTTTATACTTTATAAATTTGCAACGCTTCGTCATATATACTTTGGTTCGAAGAATTCTTTCTGCTGTCAATTCGGTCTGAAGAAGTCCATCCTCTCATCCGCTGCACCCCTCAAGATGTCAGCCTTGATAAGGAACAAAGGTTGAG
The DNA here is from genome assembly GCA_013387265.2 of Cryptolaemus montrouzieri. Lineage (NCBI taxonomy): Eukaryota > Metazoa > Arthropoda > Insecta > Coleoptera > Coccinellidae > Cryptolaemus > Cryptolaemus montrouzieri. The sequence goes on from JABFTP020000103.1 coordinate 40,085,976, forward strand.
TGACACCTCATTTAAATGGTATTATAAATCGACAAAAAGAAACATTTGTTGCTCTGTTATTTGAAATGACAAGAATGAAGGGTAAATTCTATGTTACACGTGTTCGTGTTCCTTATATCCTTACCCATGATACTCGATTCATAAGAATGAGGCTTAATTATTTTTTTCCTTTTGTTTGTGTACTAAAAAGTAGTAGAAAAGGTTTGTTCGAAATGAAAGTTTACATATATAACCAGGCGTTGCAAATTTTTGAATCTAGCAGGAAAAATATCAAATTAATATTATTTCCAACGAATCAACCGTTACCTGAGAACCATTATTTCCCTACTAAGAGGAATGGTAGAACTCAGAAGAATGGTCTTCTGAAAATCAAAATAAGAAAAATGAGGTTCTATTATGAGCAAGAGGTTGCTCACATACTTTCTTGAAAAATGCGAAACAAAAAGATTATTCATTCAACCAAAACAATTTCAGCTGAATTCAAAAATTTGAATGATCAAGGATTTTTCGCGAAATATGTGAAAGTGGAAAAAATTATGAATGTTCACACTCGCACTGTATATGAGATTGATGGTATCATACTTTTGATTGACAGTGTATTTCAACATGTATAGCAGATTAATATGGTATACATGTTGTTTGTTATACTCTTATTTTATAATTCTATTATAACTTAACCTAACCTAAATAGTTTTGATTCTTTACGTCAGATAAATTAGCCATCAATGCTGAGTAACCTACCGCTTGTTAACAAGTTCACAATTATGACCACTGCCTGAAAATATCTGGCCACATCTGAGGCACATAAATAATTGAAAAAAATTGGTGTTTTGATTTGACTAAACAATCAATTATGTCATATCTAGAAAAAATTTGTTGAAAAGAGGAGAATTTTATATTAAAATGATTTATATTCATGGTTTCTTTTAGAGAAATAATAAGGTACATACATAGGTTTTCCCAGTAGTAAATGCTCACGAAATTTATTTCATATCATATATTTATATAAAATATAGTTTGCCGAAAATGCTATCATATGTTGTTTCGTAGTTTATATTCAATCACCATTTCGCTTCGAAATACTAAAACAATAGTTAAATTTCATTAAGGTCGGTTATATGAAGTTACTTGGCAATTGTTAAGTCTGACAATATGTCAACTCTATGTTGAATTCAAATATGGGTTGTATAAAATACTTGATAAGAAGTTAACAATAAATGAGGTAGCAATGAGTTAAACTAATGTTATCAAGGTATTTGACTTGCATGAAACTTGAGGAACTGTTATTTTTATCCGTGTCAATTGTTAACAGCTAATTTGTCAGTACCCTTCTATCAACTTCTAGTTGAATAAAATTTCATCATTTTAAAGCCAAATTAACATGAATTATGAGTGTTGATTATATGTTGTTTATAGTTATTCAAATAATCAATCAATTACAAATAATTTAATTGAATATTTTGAAAGTAGTAAATTTTCAAATACAGGGTGTCCGTGAATTGCGTGTATAATGTTATACCACAGATTCTTCAGCTCGAAATAAATCGATTTAGTCCAACTTACCTACATGAAAAGTTTCTTCGTTTTGCCGCTTGAGGTCGCTAAATCCACAGATTTTTTTATTTTCAAAAATAATTTGAGAACGACTCGATCGATAGAAAACCATATTTGCTATGCGTATTCGGGTGCGTTATTCACGTTTTCAGTGATCCACTCAATGACCTTGACGTTTAACAAGTGTCCCTGAAAACTCGAACGTGTTTTTAATCAACCATAATTTTTCAACTGTCTACGTTCGAGCAAAACTGTTCAAGACATTGAGTAGCTAGGCTAATTATCAAACTTTTTTGTCTCTAGAGAAATTTTGATATGATGAACGGTTCAGTCACAAAAAGTTTTAAATTTCATGATTTCATTTCTTCAACCACCTAGGCAAGTCAAAAATATCACATATTGACCATGTTGGCTTTGGATTTATTTCTGTGGTCTGGCAGATTGTCATTTTATTAGGCTTGACAACCAATTATTGACACAACAGTGTTCCTTAAGTTCTTAACTAGGTATTTTGGTGATTTTTCATCACTATTAGGCACGGAGATATACAGTAACTCTAAGATGCTTGATATGGTTATGGTATACGAATTTTGTCAAGGCAATGGACGTGAAAGCGCGAGAGTATATGCTGAAAGATTGCCAGATCGCATAGTGCCGAACCACGAAACGTTTGGAAATCTGGAGAGGCGCCTCCGCGAGAATGGTTGCTTCAAGCCCAGGAATTTGGATCGAGGACGACAACGAACAGTAAGGACGGTAGAACGCGAAGAACAAATTTTGACATGGTTGAGGAAAACCCACAATTAATCAAGCGAAGTTTAGGTTTGCAATTTATGGTTCCTAAAACAACGATTCATGATGTCTCCAAGGAACAATTATTTCAGCCTTATCACATTCGATCCTGAGAATCGCCTTACTTTCTGCCGATTTATCCAAGAGAAGAGAACTCAAGAGCTCCACTTCAGTAGGAAAATTCAATTCACTGACGAATGCACTTTTACGAGGTCTGGCATCACTAACCTTCACAATGAACACGTGTACAGTGTCGAAAATCTACATGCTTTTACAAGTACACATCATCAGAATCCATTAAAAATTAACGTATGGATTTCAGTAATTATCAATTTGATTATTAGTCCGGTATTGATTCCAGATCGAGATGCATATTTGAATTTTTTGCAAGAAACTTTGCCAGATATTATTGATTGTTATTCCAGTATTACTGTGTGAAGAAATGTGGTTTATGCACGACGGTGCACCTCCTCGCAGTTCGCGAGTTCTTACATGCACAGTATGCGAATCGTTAGATCTGAAAAGGGAGCTGATGCTCCTGCAAGTTGGCTACCACGATCTCCCAACTTGACACCCTGTGACTTCTTTCTTTGGGGTGCTTTAAAATCTAGAGTTTACTCTTCTCCAATTGACACCCAAGAAGAGTTACATATGAGAATTTTAAATGCGACCAACTCCTTCAGAAATGACCCTGAAGTAATGTCAAGGGACCAATTTAATTTCTTAAAGAGGACTCTACTCGTGTATTTGAAAAAAATGCTGCAATTTTCGAACATTTATTAAAGTTGAATGAAATTTTGGGTGTAAGCTAATAATTAATCGTTATTCTGAAGTGATTTGTTTTTTCTTATTTAGTTTCCAACTGGCCAACCTGTTTTCATATTTTTACTTAGTGATTGTGAAAAACTTATTAAATTTTTTCTTCGAATTTTTCGATTTTTGTACTACAGAACATTGAATTTCCTATTTGCTTGATCCGATTTAGCAACCTAGAAAACATAATTTTGTCAACAAAAGGTTGTCAAGCATAATAAAATGACAATTTGCCAGACTACAGAAACAAATCCAAAGCCAACGTGATCAATATGTGATATTTTTGACTTGTCTAGGTGGTTGAAGAAATGAAATCATGAAATTGAAAAACTGTTTTTTGTGATTGAACCGCTCATAATATCAAAATTTCTCAAGAAACGAAAAAATTTGATAAGTAGTCTACCTACTCAATGTCTTAAACAGTTTTGCTCAAACGCTGACAGTTGAAAAATTATGGTTGATTAAAAACACGTTCGAGTTTTTAGGAACACTTGTAAAATGTCAAGGGCATCGAGTGGATCACTAAAAAAAGTGAATATGGCACCCGATTAAGACGAATATAAAATATAGTTTCTATCAATCGAGTCGTTCTCGAATTATTTGAAAAATAAGAAAAAAACTCTTTGGATTTGGCGACCTCTAGCGGTCAGACGAAGAAACTTTTCATATAGGTAAGTTGGCCTAAATCGACTTATTTCGAACTGAAATATAACGTTGTACACGCGATTCACGGACACCACGTATAGAAGGTGAGTAATATCGTATGTAGGTACATGTTGACCTTTGTGCTTTCAATAACAATTCATTTCTCAGAAAATGTTTATGTGCATCTTTGAGTGATGAAAATGGAATTAGAGGCACAAGTCAGCCCAGCAACACAATTTGCTATGCGAACAGATCCACTTAAAAGATATGATGGATATAATATTAAATCAAGATATCGAGTAAGCAAAAATACTTTTACTGAAAATTTGGATATAATTTTCCATCACTTGGAACCGCAAACGCAAGAAATCAATCCTTTTCTGCCAAGCTTCAACTCTTCATCACAAGATTCTTCGCAACTGCATAACTTCGGCAGATATTTGGTTATGAAATAGGTTAGGTTAGCGTATTGCACCTTTACCAAAGTATTTTGACGGTTTCAATGTTACAAAATATATGCATGCCAAGGAACATCAATTTAAATCCCGACCTCATATTTTGGCAAACGACGATCCCAAAATATGAGGTGATGTCGATGGTATCCGTATTAAAATATACTCTACTGCTGGTGATACTGTAGAGCACCGCAAGAATAGAAAAGTTTATTTATCAATAACGTGCAAATGATCTACGAAGCTGACTTAGTATTGCCCGTTGATCAGGATCTGTCCACGAACTATTTTCAATGACTCACCAGTATGTGCTCATTTTGCTGCTGTCTACTACAACACTGATTATTCATTAGGAGACAACGGCAATGCCTGCAATATATACATGCTTACACCAATTTTAACTTCAGAAAACGCGTAGAACGCAGCTTATAGATCTAGGAGGAATACAGGTGAACGTTGTTCAGGTGACGATTTTTGTATTGGTCTAAAGTGCTAGATATAAAGCTTAGGACCACTATTCATATTAAAGTTGCGTGCTCAGTGCTACATAACATTTGCATCTCACGGAATGATGAATAACATGTTGACGAAATAAAGAAGTTACTCGAAGGAGAACCCGAATCGTATAATGAAGAGTCAATGTAAAAGTAGGAATTCACACAGCCATAACAAATTTTCGATCTGCCATAAATCCTCGTGGTTCTGAGATTACAATGAAATTAAAGAACTTGTTGAAAACAAAAATGACTAATAAAGCAACATGTTTCATTAAACTTTTATTCTGAATATTCTAATTATTTTTGCCTCATTTTGACCTCTAAATTACGGAAAATTGGTTTCGATTTTGATTTAAAACATGCAGTCAAATTTCAAGAAAGGCTTCTTTGAAATTTTGTTTTCTCTTTAAAGATTTGGTTTTAGGGTTGGGCCAGCTTATCATGTCTGGGTTAGGAATGGGCTTAGACATTTGAGATGTTATTTCAGGCAAAACTTGTGTAGGATGCTTAGGATATAGAAGACTTTTCGATTAGGAAGGAAGATCAGATTTGCTCAAGTGATGATACTGCAAACAAAAATGCCCAAAAAGTTTTCAAATGAATTATCAACATTACTTCCGAAGAAGTTAGCAGCACCATCAAACTCATATATTAAAGGATCAATCTGATCTCCTAAAATTGCCAAAATTGGGGCCCAGGTATCATCCAATTCGGGACTGTAACGACCCAGTTTTCAGAAGCCCTCTTTTATCTCTATCTGGTTCCACTTTTTCAAACAAGTATTTTCTTCATGTTGAAAATATGAAGAGCATTAGTAGAGAAATAGGACAATTTCAATTTATTTTTACGTGTACTTCAGCAACTTCTTTTCTTGTTCTCCCTTCCGAATTTGTATGAAGCTTGCGGGAAGTCCGCCAATCACCTGATTCCGCATTGAATTCTTCCACTGCCCAAATACTCAAAGTATTATTTTATCAGTTATTGGGCAAGATGTACTCTTGTATTCAATAATACTTTTGGTTCTAAGAGGAAATGGAGGAAAAGTTGAGTACTAGGAATTGAGCAGAAAAAAACATTAGAAGAGGAATCATGAAAAACTAACCTCTCAATTTTTTCAATATCACGAAATGAGCAGTAATACAATAATACATACGATTAACCTATTAAGACATACTTACAATATTAGTTTTGCTTCTCTCACAGAGAAAATTGCGGATCTCTTCAATAAAGTCGTTCATGCAATTTAAAATATATTTTCAAGACAGAAAGCAACTAACAACCATTTTATCCGTTTCGCCTCCAATTTTCAATTTCCGTTGAATATTGGAAGTTTACGTTTCGAACATATAAATCACATTGACATTCTGTAACCAAATATCTTTACTAACTTTACACTGGTGAACGAAAAGTCATTGAAGTTCTATGTCAACTCTTTGTTGACTTCATTGTAACGTGCTAAAATCACGTCACAACAATTTGAATTACAACACCTGATTCCAGTCAACCCTCTATCTGTTTCAAGCCACTGGTTAACAGTCTGATGCGCATAATCCGGCTATCAGATGATATGTGCATGTGCTACTAGCTTCGCTTCAAGATCTTCATTTTGCTTTCTTTTCTTTGCCGATCTTTGGACTAATTAGTCGAATTTGAAAATCATCGTCAATTGTATTTGAAATAATTAAATTATATCAAAATTCTCGAGTGAAAATTAGAGATATATCTTTACATTATCTTGAATACTGTGTAGTAGTGACCTATATCAAAAATATAGCAAGATGCCGTACTTGACCTTGAAAATCTGATTCTTTATTTTTCCTTTCAGCATTCTTTTTTCTATATATATATATATATATATATATATATATATTTCTTTGAAAAGAGAGGATTTACAAAATTTGAATAATTGTATTTACAATAAATGCTTATGTCTATAATTTTGGTGTGTGTCAGAAAAAGCACAAGTGTGAGCTCACTTGTAACAGGAAACCATACTATCTTGTCAATCAAGGTCATGAAAAGGACTAAGGAGATAATAATAAAATACATAACCTGTGATATTTCCTCAAATTCCATCTCTGTTTGACCAGGAGGGCCCCGATGGCCATATTCAGTCTTCCAAGTGATGCCGATTATGATCTATAGATGTTTTAGAATCATTATGGATCCAATAATCTGGATTGACATCGCCCATATATTATTTCTTCGTGGAACTTGCTTAATTATAAGAAAACTTTGCGAAAAAATTTTGACAGTCGTTCGAAAAATATGACATTTGTCATCTATTAACTGCTTTAATGCCTTATAGTAGCTATTGAAAGATCAAATTCTGCTCTACAGAATTGGTCTTTTTCTCACGATGGATTTCATAATCGTATTCCTTTGGTACCTACATTTTTTATAATGAACTTGATAGATTTCTCATTAATAAACTCGATCAAAATAATTTTTCTGAGTAGAAAACGATAAAAATAACTCAAACTCCAATATTCAATCATTATTTCCTTAATTTTCAAGTAATTTCCGGAAATTATCATATAAATCATGAAATTCTTTTAAATTTTCAAAATGGTAGCCAACCATCTGTAATTTTTCGTAAATAGTTTTTGTTGATACTTTCTTGCTTTTTATGTAGCTTCTCTTTCAATTGTAGATAGTTTTTGAAGATGCTTTCCCGTATTTTATGTAATGAACAGCCAACATAAGTTTACTTTTTAGAATCTCTGTAACTTTTCCTGTTAATTCTTGTCTTCAATTATTGTTAGACTCACGTTAGTTTGTTACTTCAAATTCCCTGGTTTAGCTGGCTGTTACGTTAGAGCAAAATATATCTTGGTGATATATATCTAATTTGTAAAATTCAGTCCTAGGTGGAGACTCGTAGATAGAGATTCCTAGATGGAGAGTCGTAGGCACAGCTCAGAGGTTCAGATTATATAACTTCTATCTGGAGTACAGAAATCCACATGAATCGAAGCTGAAATACAGGTTTTCCCCATATGCAGCAGTAAGAACAAGAACGTTTCGGAATTTGAACTCCCTAAGCGATTGGGGACTATCTTATTGACTATATATATATATATATATATATATATATATATATATATATATATATATATATATATATATATATATATATATATATATATTAAATATCTGAGCTAAACTTCCTTGAGTTTTCTTCCAAGATTTCAGTGACAATCAATGAATTAGAGTATTATTGCTAATTTTCTCTGGGCTTAACCAGTAGAAATCAGTTTCGTTACATCATGTTAAGTAACAAGAAGTACACAAAACTAATATACAACCCAACTGGAATTGACTCAATGTTAACTTATTTATAAAGTTGACTCGTTGTCAACTGACAAAGAACTTGACATCGCTTTGTAGAACTGGGCCTTAGTGTGTGATGAGTAAGTTTTCGTAAAATGGATTTTTCCAGAGAGAAAACCTCTCACAGTTCTCATTTTTTTTATTTCTCATCGATAGACTTACATGAGACGCCAACCTACATACATACATAGAATCTCAACATAAACTCAACATAAAGAAAAACGAAAACCAGAAAATATAAAAAAGAAACAACGAAGACTGAAAACTTCATAAAACTATTTGATTACAGATATTCAAAAATTTTTCTATTGAATGGCAGACATTTTTGAGCAGGAAACCTTTAACGGTAGGCTTTCGTTTATTTGTCGGACTGCAGCTGGTAACGCGTTATAAAGTTTTATGCCAATATAGTGATAGCTTTTTTCTGTGAGGGAAAGTCTATAACAGTGTAAGTTCTTCTGTGTCGTGAGCTAGCCTCTACGATCATGAACGTAACACAAACATGCCAAGACGAAACAGGATGGAACTGTAAGTACATTATATTTTACGAATATATCACGAAAGCTATGTTGTTGATTGACTTCGGCTATAGTACTGATGGCTCTTTTCTGTTTCAGGAAAATTTCAGGTGCTTCGGTTGCTGCGCCCCAAAGAAGGATGCCGTAGGTGGCTATGTTGTGGAACTTTGCATGATATGTGAGTATAGCTGATTTTCCCCCTACTATTTGGTTTATTCTCCGAATAGCATACACTGCAGATGACAACTTCTTTTCCAAGTCTACAATATGACTAGCCCACTATAGCACATTTACTGGATAAAATCCCAGAAATTTCACCGGTTCATTTTCTTTGTCAAGTCTTCTTTTTGTGACTATAAGTTTGTGCGTCTTTTCCATTTTCAGACATAATTTATTTGCCTCGAATCATTTTTGACCCCTCTTTTTCGAACTCTCAGATTTGACATTCAGGTGATTTCTGTCTTGATCTTTGTCTACTGAGGTTGTATCGTCAGCAAATATAAATACTTTGCCGGAACCCACATTCGATGGTAAATCGTCCATATATATTAGAAACAGAATAGGCCCCGGAATTGAGCCCAGGGGTACACCTGTACTGACTTCTTTTTGTGGACTTAAGCAGTTTTCCTACTCAACAGACTGGAACCTTCCTTCTAAATAAGATCTGAGAATTTGCCCACAATATCTCTGAACCATTACTTTTCGATGAGAAGATGAATGTGGCGGTTCATGCAGTCTAAAGATTTTCCAAGATCGCAGCATTTAATGCTTGCTTTCTCTTTGCCTTCCAAAGTTTCTATCAGAATACTGATAGAGTTATAATTTGAGTATATCGAGATAGCTTGGTATATCTTGATGATAATTTATGTTATCCTAATATTTCTTTTATCATTCCAGAATGAATTCTAAATATAATTACTGCCTGATAATACTATTGAACAAGTTCTGACTGCCAATATGGAGATTTCGAACAAATTCTTCTGAAACAGTATTCTATTCCTAATTCTTCAAAATTTGGGGTATCATGTTTTCACAAATACAAGTAGACGATGATTTCTACTAAAATATATTATTAAATGCTCGACGCGGTTCGATACACAGTATCTTTATCAAGAGCGAATGAATACTACAATTGGTAAAGGTAATAAAAAACAGGTACTGTGTTTTAAGAATTTTATCTAATAATTGCGATTCGTAACGCGTTTCACTACACCGTAGCTTCTTCAGACGAATGAATATACAGAAAAATATAAATGAGAATGTAACTATAAATGTTCTTGAGTAATTAAAAGTTTATTGGGTTGCTTCTTCTTAAGTGGTTATTTATGACAGGTATATTCAATAAAATTAATGAATAGATTGCTCCCCGAAGAGATTCAATAGAGGTGAAGGGCTTAAATCGACTTGTTCATTGATGAGTCTACCTGAGTGTTTGTATTTATTGATTTCTAAAGTTTTCCGAAGATCTACCTTCAATATTTATTATCTGTATGCAAAATTTCAAACTGTGGGTCGAAAGAATGATTATTTTCTAAGAGATGATTCGCGTAATTTGAATCTGATTTTTATTTGAAAAACTGCGTTTATGTTCCGATATTCTAATATTAAAATTTCTATGTGTTCTACCAATGTAGAAATTATCACAGTCATTGCAATTCAATCTATAAACACCTGATTTATTGTTTTTACCTGGTTTGGTTTTACTATTTTTTATATATTTGCCTAAATTTTTATTAGTTTGAAGCTATGTTGAAATTATTGCTACTTAAGAATGATTTAAGTTTCTCTCTTAAGTAAATAATTTCCAAAGCTATAAAATCGCAATTATTAAGTAAAATTAAACACAACCTGTTTTTCATTATTGATAATGGAATTTCATCAAGTAAAGCATCCCAAATTCAAATGTTAAAAATTAATAAAGATAATGTTTATCGTAACGCGTCGAGCATTTAATAATATATTTTAGTAGAAATCATCATATACTCGTATTTGTAAAATGGATTTCTATCACGTAAAAGCCTCGTCAATTGATATCTTGTTTTTATCTGAATAATCATCAGAAAGATTAGCATCGAGAATTTTTGAATTATTCTTCAATTAATCCTGATTTATATCCCAAATACTGGACTCGTTCAGTTTGACTTCTAGATATTTGGGAATGAAATTATGATTCAGTGGAGAGAAATTGAAAAGTAGTTTGGGCTTTCACTTAGCTTGAACCACCGTTCTTACACTGGTCTTTTCTTTAACTGAGTACTGATATTCTGTCTCGTTAGTAGCATTCTTGTGCATGCAATTTATTTCCAATTGAATTATGCTATAAGCATTATAAATGGCACCATTAGTTCAACCATAACTCTCGAATTACATGTTATCTGTAATATAATTCATCCACATCTCCGAGACAATCAGTGTTGCAAAAATTTGGGAAAAATTTTTTTCACAATTATCTACGAACTTTGGAGGTGTACCTTAGATCATTAGAGAGCAGGTCATGAGCATCGTCGGTAGTCCAAATTGCGAGTGTGGTGAGACAGAGGAAATTAAAAACCAATAAGTGCTATATCGCCATATCAAGATGCTCTTCTGCATATACATATGGTATCAGATTCTCTTGTTGTTTGGGTTGAGACTATAAAATCCATTTAGTGTTACTGACACGGTATTTACCACTGTTTTTTAATTCAGTTTCCCTAACACTACCAACTCATCATCCACATTCGTCAATCGAAATTTTGGTTGAAATGAAGATTTAGTATGATTTTTCACAACACATATACTGACTAGCTGAAGCGATTGGTAATGTAATATTTTTCTTCGGGTTTTCTCTCCCTGTTTCCCCCCATTTTCTGAGCTGATATTTACGGTGCAATCGTGAGAAACTTAGCGCGCATTGAATAATTTAATCTACATACTGTGGTTTCTTCCGATCCTGCTTTGACTCACATCAAAATTTCCATAGCTATATAGTTTTAGTTTCTGATATATTATTATTTCTTTTTACTTGAATAAATAGAGAAATTAATAAATAATATAAATTACCAGGTGGTACATTAATTGTATATTGATTTTATACAAATAGATATGTGGGCAACTCGACGGTGCACCTCCGCATGATGTAACATATACATTTATATATGTATAGATATGGCCCGTAAAGAATGACAGAATGACAATACTGAAATCTTTTCACTTTGGCTTTCATTCCACTGTGATACATTAAAGGATTAGAAATCACAAATCAGGATGGTGTAATTTTGTAATTTGCCTTTGAGCTTCTCCCCTGTTCAAATTCTCTAATCAGTATAGATATCACAGGCGGAGTTATGTCACAAGCTTAGCTCGAGGTCTATGACAGGGGAACACCCTCATCAACTGCATTTGTTTACTGAGATTAAACAACTGACACAACTCTCGTGAAAATAATACGCATTATTAATGGCTGATGAATTATGAAAGATAAAGTTGTAGGTTGAAGGGATGATTTTAGATTTGATGGAAAGGCAACTGTGGAAGCTTCAAGATATGCACCTAATGTTGAAACAAAATTTTTATATCATCAGTATCAAAGTGTCATTCTAAGAAATATATTTCTGTAAATACTGAAGACAATTCCTTCGTGTATGAGATGAAATAAATAAACTACCCAAGTATAACATTCATAAAGATTTTCTGTTCGTGATAAAACCAAATGAATATTAATTTAAAATTAAAATTTTCAATAAATGAGAAAGAGGATTGATTGGTAAGTAATCTATTCAGTAACAATTAATGACTTCATATTTTTGTTGCAGCATTATCTATTATTTACTCATTTTCGTAGCAATAAGTGACCGTAGAATAACATCTTGCTTATCTTTCAAATTTGGAACATTAGGCGGTTGTTAATAAAATAAAGTTATTCTGACTTCCCCGAAATCTCGAAACCTCTGAATGTGTTTGTGTAACTATGAACTACGGTCACTATCAGTAAAAGAAGGTTCAAAACGTTCGTCGAAAAATAAACTAAGTGCTGATAAGCTTCGTTTATCTTTATTACTCATTCAGCAAGAAACTTTATTTTCCATGAATCGATACACCTCGTTTACATTCAGTTCACCTCCGTGGAAGAGAGCGTGGAAATGAGAATGAAAAAGGGCAGAGCGAGTATGTAAAAACTTCACTCGTTTTGTCCTTGCTCCTTCACTTCTTGTGGTCCATACTCTCTTCGATGGAGATTTTTGAGGGGGAATGAACGAATCAGATTCTGGAGGCATGTGCAGAAGAGGGGAGCATGTATGCAAACCTTCCGGTCAGCACTCCAAGCATGTGATAAAGAAATATTGCTTGCCATTTTGGTAAAATTAGTAGCTATTGTTTTGCTCTTCCACATATCATAAAACTAATGCAATTGCTCGAAACAACGAGTTTATGTTTGAAGTTCTGGAAATAGTTAGAGACTTAGAAGAGAAATACTGATGGCCATATTCAGTTTTTAGCTTGAGAAAAAGCAACTAAGCAGTAGAGTAAATGCTATAGCGTCGGACACAGTAGTATTAGCTGCATCTGAACAACTTGTAGCATTTTTGTCTCATTCGAGCCTCATATCGTTTACATGAAGTCTTCAATATTGATCTCGATTGATTAATATATGGTACTTCAAGTACTGCACTTAGTTAGTTTCTAAAATGGCTTCCTTTAGATGTTTTGCTCAAGCTGTTATTCATTTCAATATATTCTGAACAGAACGGTTTTGCTGAAGAGGTTTCGAGTTAACTCTTCTTCTTTGGACCTGATATTTCTCTGTGACAAGACTGTTAGTAAACAGATAATACGAAAACTAGTTTCTTCCAGTATTTTGACACCAAATTGGGTAATTCGATCAAATGTATACGTAAATTACTTATATATAAGATTAATTTTTCATTTGAACCAAACATATGGTTGGTGGAGGAAGAGCTTGACTTCATAGAAGTGGAAAATTACAGGATGGTTTCATGTTTTTCGCGGGAAAGTACCGTTCATGGCGGGTCGTGTATTCTGGTTGAGAAGGGAGATCTGGACTTTCAGGAAGCCACTGCTATCAGAGAGATGAGTGTGAGTGTCCTGTGTGAAAAATACGACAAGAAAACTTGTGATATTGTGTGTGTGTACCGTACTTGACTTGGAGATTTTGAAACTTTCATTAGTGGAATGGATCGAGTGTTGGGTGCAGTATTTAATGAATTCCTCAACTATCATGTGGTAATTTGTGGCGATTTTAATGTGGACCTTTTGGTAGAAAGTCGAGAGAGATATGAGTTTCTAGACCTCCATGAGAGTTACAACGTAAAGCAGACAGTTTTTGAAACAACGCGAATTTCGCGAGACTACGATACTTTGCTGGACAATATTCTGATTAATTTTGAGAATCGTGATGGAAACACAGTAGTATTACTTGGATTATCTGATCATGCGGTTCAACTGATTACTTTGTCTGGTAAGAAGTCGGCAGATGAGGAGCCAGTGTTTGAAAAACGGAGGTTGTTCTCGGAGGACACGATGCAACATTTTTGTGAGTGCTTGAGGGAGTGCTCGTGGGATGTTATACTGAGGAATGCTGACGTGAACAGGGCATATGATGTTTTCAATGGTGTCATCCGATCGAGATTGGATCTCATATTTCCTGAGAAGACGCACGCAAAGAGGAGTAGTGTCACTGTTGCTTGGATCACCGGAGGAATCAGAGTATCTTGCAAGAATGAACGTGTAATGTAGGAAGGGTTACAATCTGGATGGGTCTCGGAAGAGTACTATAAGAAAAAAGTGAAAATTTTAAATCAGGTTATAGAGCAGTCAAAGATAATAAGCAACCAGTATCTCATGACTGGCGCAAAAAACAGAGTCAAAGCGACGTGCTCTTTGATAAAACGAATAACTGATCAGAAGGATCGGAATGCCCCTCCATTGTCCCATTAGTTTCCGGATAGGGATGAGAAAGATCTACTGAATGAAGCTAACGCTTCTTTTGTGAATATATGTCCAGATGTTGATAAAGTTGATTTAATGCATAGCACTAACATCAAGGTTTGTGAGTTTAGCTTGTTCTTCAAGTCGGTGGTGCAATGAGATATCGTGAAATATATTATGTTGTTGGATAACAAGAAGTCGGTAGGGTGTGACGAGGTACTAGTTTCTTTATTGAAAAGGAGATTGCCACTCCTTTGACCCGCTTAATAAAACAGTCGATTCTTACTGGGGTGTACCCAGATGCACTGAAGGATGCATGGATAAAACCGATTCACAAAAAAGGAGACCGTGACACTCTGAATAATTATAGGCCAATCTCACTTCTCTCTAATGAAAATTAGGTATTTGAGAGAGTAAAATATACAACCATTGTGTAAACTTGACTAAGACCAAGTTGCTTACATGTGGCATTAGGAGTAAGTTCAAACTTTCGATGCGAGATGGGAAAGAAAATATTGAGTCGATTGAAGATCTACTGTTCTTAGAGGTGTACATAGACCGAAGCCTCTGCTGGCAGCATTTCATGGTATTGTTACGCCGCACTAGCCGCATATCAGGCATTCGTTGTGTCCAGAGTCAGATATGGTATAGTGTTCTGGGGAAACTCAGTAGATACCAACAGGAATTTCTTACTCAAAAATAGATGTCTGACAACCATTTACAAGATGAGACAGACTGAGAGTTGTAGAGCTCTTTTTAACCGCATGAATATGCTTACCTTGTACGGATTGTATATTTATGAGTGTGTGATGTTTGTGTCGGAAAATTTTTTACTATTCAGAGAAATGGAGGGCAATGATGAGTATGAAACAAGAAACAAAAAATGTCTCACCCAAAAAAAGAAGAAATTCACATATATCCAACGGAACATATCATACATGATTGTCACTCTATGGAATAAACTCCGAATTGAGTTCAAGAGACAGACACTGGGAAAAAAGAAGATGAATCTAATGAAAAATGTTATTATAATGTCGAAGAATTTTTTTTTTTAGTATAGTAACTTGGAACATTCTAACTTTGTATTGAATCTTTATATTTTGAAATTATATTATACTCATATTTTTATGTTATTTGTGCTAGGTATAGGTGTTAATGATTGTAAATTTTTATATATGACACGATCAACAACCAATGGGTACATTTTGATCCAATAAAGGCATATATATCTATCTATCTATATATTTTGCATTATTCCCTATGTAGTTTCCTGGATTATCAACACACATCTATTGAATGGAATCTATGTTTCTTGTTCATAAACAGTTTGAAGGCAAGCTATGATTCAAATAAGCACATGCTGAGTCGAATCTAAAGTTATTATAAGGTCCAAGCCAGGTAAATACATTCCATTGTCTTAAGCGATTTTCTGTTCTACTCTTAATTTCTGAATTGTACAGCTATTCCCGGACAGTCCGTTATTCGACCTTGTTATTCATCCTGAGGTTACGAAGTTTCAGGGCAAGGTCATAGCTGGATGAAGCATTTCCCGCTGTTTTTCATTTCTAGTGTTAAAATAGGAGGTTCCAATTGGTAAATTGACAACCATGAAATTACCTTGGAGGTCAAAGTCAAGGTCAAAGCCTAGGTCACAAGATGGTACTCAGAAAATAAAATAAGTTTTATCCTTAACACTTTCAGTCCGACGATCATTTTCCGGGAGTTTACTTAGTTCAAGAACTTGAATAAGAGTAATCAACAAAATTCTATGGCAAGGAAGTATTCATTTTATTATTAATACCCAATGTGACTGAAGATCAGTTACGTGACGTTTCACGTAATATTTATTACTTGTTTATCTTCTCAGTTCTGCATTGTCTTGTTTGTCATATTCGGTCATTATTAGAGGGTATTAATCATTTACACACTACCTTTTTCTGATTTGCTTTTCAAGTTAATGCCATACCTCTACTGACCGAAGATATGATTAGAATGGAGATAAAAACAAAATTAAATAGTTCTGATTCCCCTTTTGTTTATAATTCACCCACAGACTAGCCGTTACTGTTGTATCAGTGACATACGAGACAAGCAATTTCTACATGATTTTTCTCCTTGTTTTCTTCAATCATAACAGGTGGGGCAACTGAGAAGAAAAATACTCAATAACTGCTAAACTCTCCGTTTTTGGACAACTAGCATAAACAAACCAATTTTTGTCTTAAGGGGGACATCTGTTAACATACGGTGATTTTATTTTACATCAACCCCCTAAGCAAGGGTGCACAAGACTCAATTTTTTGAATAGGGAAGATAGGTCGAGTTATTTGGAAAACTCTTTCGACTATTAACACAAAAGTGTATTAATTTTTGAGTTTTGACATATTCTGGAGAAGAAACAGGCTGGTTCGTCAAAAAACGAGTTATTTTCAGTGCTAGGATCATTTTCCAAAATTTCAGCAGGATTGATTAGTTCTTCAAGTAGTTGGAGATACATTTCAGATTTTCTGGTGTGAAAATGGCCCATCAGACGATTCCCATAGATGCCAACCCAAGCATTAATTTTTGTCAGGATATTGGGTTAGGTTAGGGTGCCATTCAAAAAATAAGTACTTTTCATCCGAGAAGCAAATTTTGTAGAGAAAGTGGGGATTGTTTGAGATTTGCTCACTTATTATTTCATAGAATTGCACTCTCTGGTCGAAGTCATCCTCATACAATTCCTGGACCATCTTCATTTTATACGGATGGAATTTGTATTGTTTGAAAACTCGTCCAATAGTTCTTCGACTCACACCATTTCCACTTTCTAATTATCTTGTACTAAGAGTGGGATCAATCACTACTTGCCCGAGCAACGCAGTTTCCATTTCCTTATTTCATATGGGTCTTTGAATATGCTCTCTTTTTCTATTCAGAGCCACTTTCCCTAAATTTTTCCATAATTCCAAAATGTACTTGGCACTCACGTGTTTGCAGTTACATGTATTTGCAGAAGTATTATTGCTGGAAAAAATTTCAATAATTTCTTCTCTTTGAGCTATTGAATGAACTGGATGGATGTAACCCGTGAGTGCAAAAAGTAGCTAGATAAACAAATAAATTTTAATTTCATTCATCAGGACAAGTAATCTAAAATAACAAGAACTGCAGCATTTGTTGTTTGAAAATCTGCATTACACCTTTGTTTCTAATGAATATTTTTCTGTAACGAGAAGTATACTTGGGTTCGTTCCATTTCAACCTTGGATACCATGCTGTTAGAGGCTTTTCACATTCTACGATCAGTTCCGTATGCGGTCGAGAGGCGCGCGGGCCATTACCCTAGCGGTTGTCTTCACATGTCTGCTTTTCATCAGTCCACCGATGGAGAACATTTTTCGCGATTCAATTGATGACGAGAGCGAATATCGCTTCTTTGTGAAGAGGCTCTTATACTGTTTATGAATTTCTCCATGATCCACCCTGTATCCTCATTGAAATATAATCGGATTTGAAAATTCGTTCACTGTAATCAGAAAATTCTTAATACCTTTCCAATGAGGTATAAATCGTACTTACTGATTAATTCGAAGATTTGAGATGTTGATACCCTCATCTGAGGGGGTGTAGTGCAAATTTTTCCCCAAAATACAGCAGTATTTCGGTGAATGTTCATTCGAAATCGACAGATTTTGCAATCAATGAAAATAACTCGTCTTTCAACGAATCAGCCTGTATATTCTTCCGAATATGTCAAAACTCAAAAATTATCACAAAGATGTATTGAGAAACAAATGAACTTTCGAAGTAGGTATCACTCGACCTATCTTCCCCATTCAAAATATTGAGTTGTGTGCACCCCTGCTTAGGGGGTTGATGTAAAATAAAATCACCGTATGTTAAAAGATGTCCCCCTTCAGACAAAAATTGGTTTGTTTCTGCTTTTTGTCCAAAACCGATTAGTTCAACAGTTATTGAGTATTTTTCGTTTTAGTTGCCCCACCTGTTATGATTGAAGAAAACAAGGAGAAAAATCATGTAGAAATTGCTTGTCTCGTATGTCAATGATACAACAGTAACGGCTAGTCTGTGGGTGAATTATAAACAAAAGGGGAATCAGAATAATTTAGTTTTTATCTCCATCCTAATCATATCTTCGGTTAGTAGAGGTATGGCATTAACTTGAAAAGCAAATCGTTTTAGTGGCCCCACCCGGAATAAAAGATAAGTTATGTGTCTTCTCATTTTTCTGATAGTTCTCATTAGAGACGGGCGTAGAAAGCTACGTGTGATAGATATTCCTCTTTACATACTATGCTTTTCTCGAAGCTTGTTTTCACTTGCATTAGAATTTGGCATGATGACATAAAATGTAGTCTTCAAATGGTTTGTAATTCTTTTCTCCATTCGAATAAATAAATTAATTAATAAAGTGAAGCAGGTACCTTACATTACAGGCATTGCTAAGCCCGATTCTCATGATATATGAACTATACGGAAAAATTTCTCAATATTTGCAACATGAACCCAAAATTACGTGAACATGAATATTGAGAATTTTGATTGTTCAGAAATAGTTTTTCTCCATTTCTTTATACGATTTACATCGAATTTCTGAAGTCCAAAACTTTAATTAATATGAAGTATAATTTTGTTACTAATAAGTTAATGTTGAGCGACTAACAAATGTAATATAAATAAATGATGTTATACTTACATCTTCATAGTAACTATCAGCTTCTTGTTTTTGACAACAGGACAAGAGTGATGGTAGCTTACCTGCAATGAAAAGGATATAATTATCAAACATATGACATTACCATGAAAAAATGTTGAACAATTACACAATTAAAACACAACTAGAATATTTATTATGTTTTAACTACCAACCAATAAATTGAATTAATAGATCACTGTTACCGCATTATTTGGATTTGGAAAATCCATATATTAGGTTTATGTTTACCAACTGACGAAATGGAGTTATTATTTGAATACAACTGTAGAAAAATGAGGATGCAGTCATCGTTCATTATCTGAAAGTATACTACTGTAGATTATTCAATTTTTGAGGTCCAGGAAAGGAGAAAAAACTTCCCAAACTAAGATCTTTCATGGTACTATTCTTGAGGATAATATGAATTCATCAGAGGCGAATATTTATTATCATTCAGGAATTTCAAACACGACTGAGGTTTGCTTTGGAATTATCTTCAAATATTCTGAAGAACTTCTCGTGTCAAAAGTATGCATTCAGTGTCGATTCTTCTCCACAGCTCTTACAATTTTTCAGATTGTATAGCATAAACTCTCCGTACAAGATGATCCTATGAAAAGAAATCTAAAGGACTTAAATGAGGTGACCTGACTGGCACTCAACTGTCTCTATTCTGGCAATCCACCGACCTGGGAAATATGTAGGAATGATCCTACAATATAGTTTTCATAAATTTCAGCAGAACCATTCAAATTATGGGTCGTTTGTGTGTATACTTGAGTGAACCAATGAGGATTCTGAATACCCCAATATCAACAATTATGCCAATTCACTTCACTATTGAGAGTTAAGTTACTCTCGTTAGAAAAACAATTTCACAAAATTGTAAGTGGCGATCAGGATTATCATCAATCATTTCATGAACCTACTTTATGAGGGTGAAATTGATGATGTTTCACGATCCTGTAGACTGTGGAAGATGATTTACCAGCCGCTCTTTAGCACAACTATTTTTTCGATGAATTCCAACAATTTTGACCGACATCAGTTAAGAAAAATATTCTCAACATGTGTTAAACAAACAACTACTGTGATTGAAAGTATTGCGAAATCGAAATGTGAAACAGATTTATCATTACCAGATGATTCTGATATTAACAATTTTGCCTTCCCTACAAAACATTGACTTTTATTAAGCCAGGTCGGTGGCGCGCAGGATATCTTGTTCGTCCTCTGCGTAGAATTATCTGGGTTCAATCCCCACAAAGTCGGTGCGATTTTTCTGATTCTGGGAATAGCTTGAGCGTCCATCTTTAGAAACCGTTGGTCCTGTTTAACAGAGAGGCGTCGGACATTAAAGATCCCTTGTCTCGACACGAGAGGGCTACAGCAAAACTCCTGACAGAATTCCTCGGCGTCTCATTAGCCAAAAGCAAGAAATAGATAACATTAAGGAATCAAATAAAAATTGATGTTCATCATTATCTCAAATTATTACATTTTCTTGAGAATTAAACACTTGGAAGTGCTGGTGTCAACCATCGTCAATTGAGAATGATAGCAGAGAGTTTGAATTGTATCACTGAATGAATGTTGGATGAGGTCAATTTGAGCATTCAATTTTATTTTGAGCATTGTCAAATTTTCATTGGATTACAAACTTTTGTTGTGTTTCGACTGTTTATATGAAATCAAACGTTCATAAAGATGCAGATAACATTTTTGAAAAGAGAATTAAAAGACCTTAAAAAGTATGTCACTCAAATAACTTTCTCTATAATTGATTTTGACTTAGGTGCTGCTGAGGGTAGGGGGTTGATTTTACATGCTCCAAACTAGCTTAGAAATCGATCGCACTGTAATGGAAAATTGACGTATCTCAGCTTCATCAAATATGATCAGTCTTCCTTGACATAGAGTGGTTGGCAAAATTTTATTGAAACGCAAACTTTTGTCGTGTTCCTACTTTCAGTGTGATATTAACTGTCCAAATATATACTATTCTTCATGGAGAATTGAAAAAGAATTAGAATATTTCTTGAAATTCGATAAAAATTCGTTAAACTTTCGAATATCTTCGAAACCGTTGGAAAAAGAATAGAGGACCTTGGTATCATTCGTATTAAGATATACCACCTACTCGACCCTTTAGATATAGAGTACGCCATGCGAAAATAATAGTGAAATAAGGTTTGAATGAATCCTAACTTCAAAAGTCGTTTTCGAACACCCTGTGTAACATAGATCAACCATCACAACAATCACTATCCAATAGTTGTATATCTGAAGCTTTGAAATCAATATTGGGGTCACAAACTTTTTTTTTCAAAAAGCCTCAAATTTCAGAAAATGTCAAATATTTCGGAAATCAGTCAAAGTAGGAATAGGGAGTTTTGAAAAAATCATATTATAATTTTGGTATGTAACTTCATTATGGAACATCCTGAATAGTCTATCATCTCTGATATTGTGTGATATTGTGATCCACGAATTGTTCTGCCACAAATCTTTTCTTTTCCGACATATGCAATCGAGAAAGACATCAGAGATTAGTGAAATAAACATACTTAGAAGACAGGTACCATTGATATATTGCTATAAGTAATTACTTGGACGTAAAGCCAACCAAGCCCTGTTCAATTTTGAAAGTTGAAGTTGTCAGAACCGAGGGAAAGAATTGTAACTGTTCAAAATGAACTACAAAAAGAGACAATTGAACATTGGACAAATGCAAAATTCAAAACTGTGCTTCACATCAATTTAATCATCAGAGCTATGAACAACCTCAATCTTCAAAATGATGGCAAACTGAGATTAAGTGATGCAGGAAAAAACCATCGAGAAAGACATCAGAGTAATACAAAATACATAGTTTAATATGGTTTTCATTGTTTTATGAGCACTGAACGCTATTCGATTTGAAATGTCTTTAGGCCTTTCTTTACAGGAAGAGGAAAAATGACCCCCTTTTCTTGGTCTCCATTTTGGATAAAGCCCTATAGGGGAAAAACCAATTTCAGTTATCATTCTTTTCTCTAGTTATCCGGGAAATTTTCGATTTTCAAGGATCTGAGCAATCTTCTTTATCTCGAGTAGTAACCAAATTACGTAAGAATGCTTTCAAATCTTACTTCAGTTTAAAATAGGTAGTTTTGAATGAGAGAAAAAGTGTAATGATGTGGTTAATCTTTCTCTGAATTTGTGCAGTTTTATAACTAGGAAACCTGTCAGTGGAGAGTGTGGTGGGTTTAGAGAAATTATCTTTGAGCGCCGAGGAATTTTAGTCAGAATTCTTATAGAGAGAGGTTCGAGGGATCGCTAAATGTACCGCCCTATGTTGAGAACTCCTAGCAAGCCTAGTGTTGCAGCAAAACATGAGTTTTCACGGAACAAGTTCTTTCGGCTCCTAGAAACATCTTCCATGGAAGTATTTGTAAAACAGAGAGAGGTCAGTAACTTGTCTTCTGAGTGCCAGCGGTTGGAGATTGCGGGTGATGTCCGGGTGGTCGATGAGGCGCACAGCCCGTTTTTGCACACTATCCAACATCTGCAACGAATGTTCGAACGCAGATTCCCATAAATAAGAACAATATTCCTAAGCAGGTCCAATTTGCGCCTTATATAGAAGCAACAGCGCTTTGTCCTGAAGAGAAAACTAAGTTTAGCTGATGCAGATTTAGCTATTGCTGATACATGTTCATGCCAGAAAAAACCGGAGTTGACCGTTATTTCGAGAAAGTGCATCGAATCTTTAGATGCACTTTGTTGGCCATGCGTCGTTTGAGGAGGTTTTCCAGCGGAGACCTTTCTAGAAAACGTAGTTGCTTTCATCTTGCTTGAGTTGAAGCTCACCAGGTTCAACTGACTCCACTCCGATATCTTCTGTAAGTCAAAGATTGAGTAATTAATCTGTTGACATCTCTGACGCTGAGGTTCAACAGCTATAATCGGCCGCAGACAACTGAAAGACAAAACCAGAGTATAATTGTCTGCAAAACCGAAGATCTTGTTTTATCTGCAACAGAGACAAGGTTGGCGAAAGAATGGATCCCTAGTGTACTCCTGCTCGCAACTGGAAACGATCAGATGTTATACCATCGACCACAACTTGTATTGATAGATTTGAAAGAAAGTTACTCATCCAACCCTGCAATTTTTCGGGAAGCCAATATGTAGCAAGTTCATTCAACAAGGCTGCATGCCAATCCCTGTTGAAGGCTTTAGAGATGTCGAGAGCTACTGCTCAAGTTTCCCCATGCTTTTATATCATTGATGTACAAACATGGGTGACGTAGGCGAGCAGATCTCCTGTCGATCTTTGCCTGCGAAAACCATACTGAAGGTTGTTAATAATTCCCTGCAACTCAAGATATCTCATGAATTCATCGTTCACGACTCTCTCTATCATTTTGGAGATAATGAGAAGAAGTGCTACAGGGCGGTAGTTGTGGGGTAAGATCTTCTTTCCTCTCTTGAGGATAGATTGCATTCTCGCTATTTTTTAGCTGCTAGGAAAAGTCTGGCTTTCATAAAGAATCTGAAACAGACGGTTAAGAATAGGTGCCAGTTCTAGAACACACTTTCTCAAGACGATTGGCAGTATTTCGTCTGAACCAACTGCCTTCTTGCAGTTCAACTGCTTCAGAGCCCGTCTCTGAACTTGATTCCGCCATGGAAGAATTTGTAGGTTGAATGTTCGGTGGTATTGCGTTTAATGAATCTATCACAGAGTTCTTTGAGAACAAGAGAGCAAAGATATTGACTTTCTCTTTTAGAGATGATACTATACTTCCGTCTTCTCTAATAAGAAGCAGGAACGTAGATTTGTAGAAATTGGTACTGACAGTCTTCATCATAGACCAGAACTGTCTAGTCCCGCTTCCTGTTCAAGGAGTTTATTAGTTACCCTTTCGATAAGATTGGCACTTGCCAATTATGTTGCATACGTTAGGTATTCATACAAAGGTTGTTCCTGATTCCTCTGATCGATATAGACAGTATAAGACAGTGTTTCATCCTGCAAACAGATTTTAATCCCCGCAAGGTCGAAAACGTTGTCTTCCATCGTGTTCTCTCTCAAAAAAACAGAGGCCCCCTTTGAACCTAAATCTCATATATAACTCATACCTATTAAAATGTAAATACGTTGTGTCAATTTTTTGAATTATTTGGGTTTCGGTTAGGGCCAGCATATGAGGTTGTGCATTTTGCAGATGCTGGTGGACTGCATCATCAGCATTCACTTTGTTGTGTCCCAGTCCTCTGATGCTGCAGAACTCTATCAAGAGTTTGATTTCTTTTCTAGAACGTGAATAAATTAGTGAATTGCTTACCCGCATCATGAACCCCTCGAGGCAGTTCCCCCCCTGAGATCCGAATGGCAGACTATTTTAATTCCGGATGATTTTGTCCCAGAAGTGCTTTGTTACCAATCCTACCCACCCTGGAAATCGAACCATCCGCCAGATCCGGAAACTTAGTCACACAGGTGACCAATTCACGAGACCTATATCTGGATGTGGTGGTATCACACATGAAACAGAAAATCATATCATACTGGTCGTTTCTATATTCCATTTCGAAAAACCATCCAGAATAACACAACCTCTTTCTAACAATACAAAAATTCTATAAATGAATCGATATTCATTACTTATTTTGATAATGATGAGATGTGCTTTATGGTTTCATCAAACACAAATACACCATGTTCAGATTCGAAAGTTCTTCTCTGTGATCATTTCATATTCACACATTAGTTCTATTGATATTGCTATAGAGAATTATTTTGCGAATGGCACGATTCCCATCTCATGTAGAGATTCGGTTGGAAAATACTTTTAATTTTTTGAAAAATATTTCGTATAATATATTATCAAGAAGAAAAAAATACTCTACTCAACGCGACCATTTTAATGTATATTTTGTATTGAAGAAAACACAAGTTTAGCTAGAAAACGTTTGAATACTGAAATTGAACTGAAGATATCTTATTCACCAAAGCAGACAAAGGTCATACAGTCATAGCCTTAAATAAAGCAGATTATTTATTGAAAACCCAAAATTTCATTGAATCAGGTTGTTATGAAGAAATTGATAAAGATCCAACTAATAAATCTCAATCTATAGTAAAAAACGCTTTAGAGTATGCCAAGTCTATAATACCTACCAACCAAAAATATAAACTTTTCATTGACAACCCGCAATCACCAAAACTTTACCCCCTCGTCAAACTCCATGAAACAGGGTATCCCATTAGACCAGTAGTTTCATATTTTCAAGCTCCAGCTGCAAAACTTTCAAGCTTTCTCATAGACATCATTCAACGGTAAGGTAATTTTGAACCTAAATTCTTAATAGAAAACTCTTCAGTCCTAATAAATAAAATTCAGCACACGATACTACCATCTAAACTTATGTCATGGGACGTAGTGAATCTCTTCCCTAGTGTTCCACCTAGTGATACAGTGAAACTCATCAAGAACGCCCTTCAAATTAATAAATTCAATCAGAAAACTTACACCTTTTAGAAATTTGATTGGAGCAAAATTATTTTAACTTCAATGAAGTATTATATAATAGTAAAAAAGGTTTAATCATGGGTAATCCTCTGAGCCCTCTGCTCGCTGAAATTTTCATGGATAATATTGAAAAAACTATCCAAGAACATCCGTTATTCAAACACTTTATTTATTGGTTTAGATATTCACGTTAGAGATAGAAACAGAAAACTCCATTAACTTTTTGGATCTAACTATAACTAAAATTAACGACAAACATGATTTTTCTATTTTTCATAGGCCATCGCATACAGATATTACTATTCACAGCTCATCTACACATCCTTATCCACATAAATTAGCAGGTTACAATAGTATGGTACATAGACTCATTAATATCCCAATGTCACAAAATAAATTCATAAAAGAGCTAAATATAATTGAACAAATAGCAGTCAATAACGGTTACAGTCCAACTATGATTGAGAACATGATTTCACGCAAAAAAATTCAAAAAGCAATCCAGGAAGTATCTCCAAGTATAAAAAGTTCTAACACAAAATACAGCAGCTTAACTTTTATTGGTAATCCTAGTCTAAAATTAAAATCATTCCTCTAGCATTATAATTTCAATATACCATTCCGAACTGATAATGTTTTAGGCCTACATATCAAAAACTGCAAATCTAAAATTGATAAAAGTAATAAATCCGGTGTTTATAAACTGTCTTGCGGGGATTGTAATAGAATTCATATTGGTAGAACTTTTAGAAATTTCAAAGTTAGATTATCCGGGCACAAACGTAGTTTTAATTATCATAAATCAGATTCCCATTATTCTAATCACTTTCTCCAAGAAAACCATAACTTTAATGAAAATTTCAAAATTTTACACAATGAAAATAACAGACAAAAACTCAATCTATTGGAAATTTTAGAGATCAACAAAGAAAAGAATTCAGATAGGTTACTTAATAGTCAATTAGATCTAAATTCTTCTACTTTACTCAATCTTTTCAATTCATAAATTAAGCAACTCCGATGGGTTTTCCAACATACCTCTTGTACCTATTGTAATATTAAGTAGGAAATAAGACTAATATATAAGGAATAACTCTGTTCATTAGTTTGTATCTATCTGATGAAGCCACAATGTGATGAAACCGGCCATAATTTTGTTAATATAGTGAAAATCTAAATACATTAGTTTTATTCCATTGAAAATATGTATATCGATTTTCAGCAAGTAACGACCTCCTCAATCAAATTAACAAAAAAAGTTTTTCGAAAACATGGCCGGATTATATTAAAAGAAGTACCTCTAGAATGTGAAAACATGATAACTGAAGTTGGTTTTTACCAATACGGTTTTCTCGAAAATAGAAACCGGGAAAGGGTAAGTCATTTTTACCTATCTGCAATGTTTTACATAAGTACCTCACAAAACCATCAAATTTGGGGCACTCTTTACAGATATCTCAATAATTATTTTAAAATGAAAGAATATGCATCGCACTCTATATACGGAAATATGGCTCCCCACATATTCGCTTTGAACAGCAAAGTGCGGCTAAGCGAGAATCGAAGAGTAAGTTTCATCGAAATTCTAGTGCTTTTCGAATACTTTGAGATTAAACTTCTTGTCGAGTTTGTAATCCAGTAGGAAAAAGTTTGAATCGACCGCGGTTATGAGTTCGGTCATATCCTATATGGAAAAGTACTCCGAGCAGTGCCGTACATTATCGAAAAAGTTTAAATTAATCGATGTTGAATGAAATCAGACCGTGCAATATACCGTTGTTCCTTTCAAATATATTAGATAAGTAAATGTACAGGGTGGGCAAATTTCGAAGTATTTGTACGGCAGTTATGTAAAATATTGCAGATAGAGGAAAATTAACCCCCCTCTCTCGATCTTATTCGCAGGGATTGTTTAGAGGTGCCAAAATTTTGCTGATATCTCTTTCCGTTCTGAACTTATTCAAAATTTCTTGAATTTTGGGAAAATCGTCCTTCGCGGTTATCTCGATCATCATCAAAGTTACATAAAAATAAGTTTGACATTATACAGGCACTTTTCTGAGTGAAATACAGTTCTGTGTAAGAAATTATTTTTGCTCAGCTGTTTTCGAGTTATAATGCAAACATGCTTTTTTTCTAAATACGAACCGTAGGAAACTTTACCTCTATTATTGGATGCAGTAATTTTTTCTTTTTCAAAAATATATAACACTTGTAGTCAACTATTGCATTCAATAATTTTTTTCAGAGAAAAACCCGAGATTTCCACAATTCCATTCATTAGCTGCATGCCCATCAACGATTCACATTGTTCTATGACTAAAAACCACAGATTTCTAAGACCCTATTCAAGATCATGGTAATTTCTATAGTTTGATTCGATTGAGACCATAGTAATTAACTGTGCAGAGACAATCAGACACATTCACTGAAAAAAACTTAGGGTTGGGCTAGGCAGCATGTGGAAAACTTTGAGACCTATTCAGCAGTGACAAACCAACTAGCCTGAAAAGGAAACTATTTAACGATTGTGTTCTACCGGTACTGATAGACGGGGCGAAAACTCACACATTGACCAGAAATACTGTTCACAAATTGGAGGTAACCCAACGGAAAATGGAGAGGGCCATGCTGGGAATAAAATTTCCAGCTGTGGTGAGAAACACAGAGATAAGCCGAAGAACAAAAGTTCACGATGTCATAGAACGAATTACAACGCTAAAATGGAAATGGGCAGGAAATGTTGCACGGCTCAAAGACGGAAGATGGCTTATAAAAAGATTAAACTGGCGACCAAGAAGAAATAAAAGAAGTAGAAGAAGACCTCCATTTCGCTGGAGCGATGACATTGAAAGAGTCGCCGGTCATTGGATGAGAGAAGCCCAAGATAGGACACATTAGATGCGCTTAATGGAGGCCTACGTCCAGCAGTTGACACAACAGGCTGGAGGATGATGATGATGAATTAACTGTGGTCTTAGAGTTTGAAACCTAGGTATAAATGTTCATTGACTATCGAAATAGCTGCTTGTTAGTTGTATGTTCCAACTATTATATTTTAGAAATCTAACCTTTGTTCACCTGAGACTTTGGTTGTTTTAAGATGCTGAATAGAAATCATAACTATGAAAATCATGAAAAGTTCGATAAGATGGAATGAAAAACACCCTATTTTTTGAAGAATGAAAGAGAATCTTATCAATAGTGGCTCATTCAGAAAATCAAGAAATAAAAAATATCATGTAATGATAGAGAGGAAGCAACGATAGAAGTGATAGGTGCTGTAACGACCAAACCTACAATTTCGAGTAGACAAATAGAAGCAGAAACAGGAATTTTGAGACGTCGAGCGCTCGGCATTCTGAAGGAAAAACAGTTTAAACCCTACAAAATGCGTGTCCCACAATTTCAGCAGCCAACTAAATTTCTGCAATTGGTATTTAGAAACATTTTTAGAGACGTCTTATGGACAGATGTCATCGCATCACTAGCGATGTACTATTTAATCGCTTCAATGAACATTTGTTGTCCGATGTAAATTCTCAACGCCATATTGATGTGCAGCATCGGGAATATGTGTTTTCAATGTGTGGTGTGCACTGAAAGATAGTCGCACTTTGGCGTTGAAATTTTTTATAAAATTTGAATGGAGCACGTCATGAAGAAATCATCAACAATAATAGTATTGAAGGATTTCTCGATCAACTTCCTTTATCACATAGATCAAATATTTTTTTCAACACGATGGTGCCCCCTCCCACCAAACAAGGACCATCACTGATCTGTTGAATTTCAATTTTGGACATAATTGGATAAGTACTAAGGGTCCTGTAAGAAGGTCACCTCGTTTCCCTGACTTGACGGCACTAGATTTTTTTCTTTGGGATAAGTTGAGAATTGACTTAAGAAGAGGAACAGTATCAATTTGAAAGAGTTAAAACAGAAGTTCAGGGAATGCTTTGCCACGGTTAGCAATATCCATATTTAAAATGCCTGCCATTGTGTTTTTCGGCGATGTAAATTATGCATTGAAAACAATGGCAACACTTTTGTATATTTGCGAAAAATTAGTTTCCCCCATTTGTATCGTAAGTACTTTTTGTTTCTGTTAAAGATTTTCGTGTGTGTTTTTGGTGTTCGTTTGAGAAAAGTTCAATGTCGTAGGTCTTGTTTTTCATAATAATATATTTTTCTACTCGTATAACTTTCTAATCATTCTAATAGAATATTACCAAAGCAACATGCATGGACTCGTATCTTATGTAGGTTCTTCGGGTTGGCAAGTTTTGAATTTCAAAAAAAATAATGTTCACTTGAAATTCGATTTATGAAGAGTAGAACTGATTGTCGAGCCCTAAGACCACACTTCATTACTATGATCTAAATCGAATCAAACCATAGAAATAACCATAATCTTAAAAAGATCTTTAAAATCTGTGGTTTTCAGTGATAGAACAATATGAATCGTTGATCGGCATGCACCTTATGAATGGAATTGAGGCAATTTCAAGTTTATTCTGAAAAAAGTATTGACTGCAATAATTGACTACAAGATATATATATTTTTGAAAAGGAAAACAATCGCTGCATCCAATACAGGTAAAATTTCCTATAGTTCGTAAGTTAAAAAAGCATGTTTGCATTAAAACTGAAAAACGACTGAAACAACAAAATTTTTTTTGCACAGCACTGTATTCCACCTAAAAGAGTACCTCCATAATGTCAAACTTATTTTTATGTATCTTTGAAGACAATCGAGATATAGGCGATAGACGGTTTTCACAAAATTCGAGAAATTTTGTCCAGAACAGAAAGAGATATCAAAAAAACTAGTCCCTACCTGCAATATTTCACATAGCTGCCGAACAAATACATCGAAATTTATCCACCCTGTACACTAAGTTAGATACCAATTTGCTGCATGTACTAATTTTTTTTCAAATAAACAGGATTTCTCATTACAGCAGTCAATTCAAAGTTAGGAGGAAGGAAAAAACACATCTAAGAATATTAGTGATATTTATTGATTATAAGATTCTATTCTAAAATTGTAAAAGGGATTACAATACAATATTATAACATAGCACTGAAATGATTAGAAACAATTTTAATGTAATCCGTCCAAGATAACGCATTTTTAGAGGCATGTTTTTTCAAACTATTTTTTCAAAGAAAGATGAATACTATTACACTTCATATAAACCCCGAATTAAAAGATGATCCAGAGAGTTTTGGAGATTCAAACGGAAGGATAATTTCCGCTTGATCGAATTTTTCGCAGGTGAGTGTATTATTCAAGTTTAGATAAAATGAACAGTGCAATTGAGATGTTTGAATATGCGACAACACAGACAAAAGTTACAATAACAATGGGCACGAGTCAACGCATCATTTTTCGATTGATGGTCCGGTATGAAGGAAAGGTGATGTAACGAAATACACACAACCAAATTTATATGGAATCAATCGGTATTTCACATTATTGATTGTTTTCAACCCTAGATCTTTGGATACTTTTGAGGAATGAAGTTTTTTGTTGAAAAAACTGGATAGTATGATAAGAAATTTTGAATTATCACCACATGTTCGGGATATTGTACTCAGTCATCACTGAGATTTAAAACTGAAAGTTTCAAAGTGTAAAAAATATTATAATCATTATTGAGAATGCCTTACGTTGGATTGTCCGATGTGCAGAGGAGTCCAATAATTGCTCTCGTTGAAGAAGGGGTGACACAGAGGGACATAGCGGCCACAATAAGGATATCACAGGGGATGATTTCAAAAACCTACGCTACAATATCTGCAAAATAGATCTAGAAAAATCGTAGAAAGATCACTTCTGAAGAACAAGACTGCTTTTTGTGCCGAAATTCAGGAAGAGACCCTAGTGCGTCGTACCCCATCCAAAGACAATTTCTGAAAGCAACGTGCATTAATTTGAAAATCGAGACGATACGTCAAAGACTTCGTTCAAGTCCCATGAGAGTTCCAGAGCTAACCAGACAACAAAAAATGATCAGATTTAACTGGTGTATTGAGCACTAAAATTGGAATATTGAGAATTGGCGAAATGTTCTTTTTTCGGATCAGACCAGAATTGGTGTTCAATCAGATAACCGCCGAATTCAGGTTTTAAGGTTGGTGGAAGACAAGCTAGACTCCGAGCAGCAATACAAATTTCGAAATGCCAAGGGGGCAGTGTGATGTTTTGGGGTGCCATTTTGTTGGGAGGCACATCAGAATTGATTTCGTTCCCCCTGAGTGTAACGGCTAGAAATTTCGTGGACCTAGTGCTAGACCCCATAGTGAGACTCTTGCATTATCATACAAGATAATGCTCCTCCGCATACCAGCAACCTTGCTCGACATTGTCTTGAAACAGAGGAAATCGCTATTTTCGACTGGCCAGCTTGCTCCTCGAACCTAAATTCTATTGAATATTTATGGAATAATCTCAAAAAAAAAATTAGATCGTGCCGGCATAATACAAGAACCTCACAACAGCTCATCCAAGGCGCCATAGAAGAGTGGCGGAATATCAGCCCAGAGGAGGTCGAAAACCTAATCCAAAGCATAGACGGATTCAGGCTTGTATCGAGGCAAGAGGAGGTAGTACAAGCTACTTAGGTCGAGAAAAAAACACCTGTTTCGTGAGAAAACAATTTTCAATTTTTAAATACATGCGGAAAGAGTCTCTTATTTTTTTATTTGTTCCTTTCTTAAAATAAACCTTAATTTATTCTTTTTTCAATCAAAATATCTCAAAGAGGATAAGTTTCACAATCCTCCGAAATTTCCATAATCCTTGAGGTAATATTCAAAATATCGATAATGAAAACAAGTAATGTGTTTTAGGAATTATACTTAATAATTGTGATTCGTAACGCGTCTCACTACACCGTAGCTTCTTCAGACGAATGGATTTACAGTAAATAAAAATGAGAATATAAATACAAATGTTCTCAAGTAATTAAAAATTCAAAAACTGTAGAATTCTTAACAGTCGGAAACTATATATTATCAACTAAGGATCCTACCGCTAAATTTCATAAAGTAATTTCGACAGCAAAATCATTAATTACAGACCACGAAAAATATAAATTCATTAACACCAATCCACAATCCCCGAATTATATTCGTTGATAAAACTTCATAAACCTAATTACCCCATTAGACCTGTTGTTTCTATGTAACAATCTTTCAAACTTTCAAAATTCCTTAACGTTGTTGTTAATAAAACATTGCAATTTTAAATCTAAATTTTCGGTCAAGAATTCATACGAACTGATTGTCAATATCAAAGATACCATTATACCACCTAATTCCAAACTCATTTCTTTCGACTTTAAAATCTATTTCCTAACATTTCTCCGAAAGATACGTACTACTTAGTTAAGAAATTATTAGAAAAGAATCATATCAATACGATCATTAAATCAGATATTCTTTCATTATTATAAATTTGTTTAGATCAAAATTATTTGAATTTCAATAACAAATATTATACTAGTGTGCCATCCGTTAAGTCCTTTGTTAGCAGAAATATTCATGAATAATTCAGAGAAATTATTTCATGATCATCCACTCAGTAAACATTATTTATGTTGGTATTGCGATGTAGACGATATCATTATTTGCTTCACAGGAACAGATAGACAGTAAAAAGTTTCCAAAATCATATAAATTCATTACATCCAAAAATTGGATTGACAACCGAAATAGAAACAATAATTCAATAAATTTCTTAGACGTAACAATTTTGAATGAAAATCGAAAACATGTTTTCGCAATTTACCTTAAGATCTTCAGGAGCAATCTATTCTCAATTTTATTGGATATACCTGTCATCAATAACAACTTAAGAAGCAGTAACCAATAAGCTTTTAATTACTTGAGAACATTTGTATTTATACTCTCATTCTTATTTTCTGTACATTCATTCGTCTGAAAAAGCTACGGTGTAGTGAAACACGTTACTAATCACAATTATTAAGTAAAATTCCTAAAAACACATTACTTGTTTTCATTATTGATAATATAATTCTACCAAGTAAAAGCCTCCCAAATTCGAATTTCAAAATATCGGGAGATTCCATATAAATTTGCTTGTGAGTACCAGTTTCTTCGAAACACTGCCCGCTGAAATCTCTCTACGGCGTACAGAAAATTGCAAAAACTATATAAGGGCTGAGTGGACCTGAAGTTGTTTTGGAAAATTTTGATTTTAATTCAAAATTATTTTTCGACAAAAGGGCTCTATAATATAACAAAATTCATCTGTAAAGTTGATGCTTTGCGGATTTCTATTTCACTATTAATATTAGATTTGGATACAAAATCAATATTATTGACCAAATTGCTTCAAATAATTATATTTGAATTCATCTGTAATGTTGATGCTTTGCGGATTTCTATGTCCCTATTCATATTAGATTTTGATACGAAAATCAATGTCATTGACAAACTTGGATCATTAAAATCTTCCACTTAAACAGTACAATTAAATGCAAAGAATAAAAATAATTTCTCAACTACTATGTTTCATTATAAAAAAATAAATAGGCATGTCTAACTTGCATGGGCTTCCTCTCTAGTAACATCAGCAACTATCTTTCCAAATATAATACAACATCGTCCTTTTGAATGGCCGCAACATAATTAAAAAACTATTCAATTCCTAACAAAAAACGAATGAACTCAAACAGTCTGGAATAAACAGAATTGAATACAATGAATGCTTAAACTCATATAGAACAAGCTGGTCGAAGTTTTGAATCTATCTCATCAGATAACAAATACGCAGTTTTTGAACATTTTAAATTCACAAATTACATAATTAAATTGGATAATTTACGAAATCTCCACAACTATACTGAAGGAATAAGAATGAATATGCTTGAAATTTTGTAAATTAACGGACGAAAATCTAATATTCACCACTCTCTGTAGCCGACTAGAATTAAATCACTACTCATTACGCAGGATTCAAAATAGGTGATTAGTTAGCACATTATTTCAGTTCTAGACTCTTGAAAACGACGTAGCTGTCAAAACCAGTCGTGTGCATTCAAAATAAACATTGTGGAAATCAGACGAAAGTGTTCTATTTCATTTATATCTTCAAGTATTGCTTACTCTTTTGGAAAGAAAAATTGATATGCGTATTTAACACTTTAATATGACCTGTTAGTAAACGTTTCAGTATTTTCTCATAAACCTCTGATTTTGTTGACAAGAAAATAACGCTTCACGCACAATACTCGGGTATCCTAAAATCTTGAGTGCTTGAGGAAACTTGAAGGACGTCTCTTACTAAACCTCTAGAATCGATTATACTGCTGAAGTAAGCCTGACAAGTTCAACCAGAACCATTGTCTTATGAAACGATAATTCAAAATGGCTTTCACGTTTCCTGTTCATTTAACTTCCCGTGCCATCAACTCTATTGTCTCAAGAATCGGAAGTCCAGTAGCCCAATGAATTATTCACATCAGTTAGGCCCTGAAACATACGAACGCCGCAACGTCAATTTCAGAACAAGAAATCTCGTGGAAATTTAATAGAAAGTTACATTTCAAATGGTACACCAACCTCCCGGGAAACATAGCTGGCAGGTTAATGAGGCTAAAGGTCTGATACGCCTGTTCCTAAGTGTCAATTAAATGAAGCTTCTGGAAATACCGCAATAACAGCTTGATGTATGAGTCTGTATATTTTTATTGAATTGGAAGATTGACGCAATATTGTACCCGAGCTGGATATATCATAAAGAACGAATGAAATAAAGGATTTTTATGACTTTGGACTTGTTGGCCGGACTTGAGATTCTAGACACCCTAGAGCAGCGGTCGGGGAACTTTTTTAATCATTACCC
This sequence comes from Cryptolaemus montrouzieri, assembly GCA_013387265.2. NCBI lineage: Eukaryota > Metazoa > Arthropoda > Insecta > Coleoptera > Coccinellidae > Cryptolaemus > Cryptolaemus montrouzieri. The sequence goes on from JABFTP020000103.1 coordinate 40,121,605, forward strand.
TAAAATATTCTTGTGTAAGTTGATGTTACCCATGGCGAAAAGTGGAAAAAACGAAATCGCCTCTTTTTAGCATCTTTCATATGTAGCCCCCCATGATAATTTTGAAAAGAAAACAATAACTGAAAATTAAATTTAAATATCATTTTTCAATTCAACAATGTAATACAACAAAATTGAAACCCACTGGGGTACAATTGAAGGTTGACAATTTGGGGTAATGTAACAAATTTTAATAATAATAATAATAATAACGAACGATACGAATAACTTTGAAGCGGAAAGAAGGAGGACGCGGATTAATAGATGTTGTCAATTTACACACCGAACAGGTGAAAAATCTCAGAGAGTTCTTCTCTGCAAAAGCTCTAACTTTTAACCTCCATAGAGTGGTATCGTTGGCTGATAAGGGATATACACCTCTAAATCTTGCTACCAGATATGACCTGCTGAATCTACCGTTCCTATCAGATACTGAAAAACTAGAGCAATGGTCAAGAAAGGAATTGCATGGATGATATCACCATGAGATTAATCAACCACACATCGACAAAGAAGCATCCAACAAATGGTTGATGAAAGGAGAATTATTCGCGGAAACAGAAGGATTCCTCATGGTCATTAGGGACCAAGTGACAACTACAAACAACTACAAAAAATTCATTATTGAGGACGGAACATTACAAACAGATAAGTGAAGACAATGCCATACAAGATCGAAGACTATACAGTATATTACGTCCAGCGGCGAACCACTGGCCAATACAGACTATCTTCACAGGCACAATCAAGTGTGCAACATTATCCTTCAGAAACTTGAACACAAGTACGGACTTCTGAATACCTTCCAGCCATATTACAAGTATCAACCGGCACCCGTATCGGAAAATGACTCAGATTATACTACGATAGGCCTGTTATCACTGACAGAATGGTGACGAATAATAGACTGGAAATAGTGGTGTATGATAAGAGATCCAGAACAGCAATGCTGGTGAATGTCGCCATACCGAATAATAACAAGGTGCTGAATAAGTTCCAGGAGAAAAAGTCCAAATACACAGACCTTGCTTTTGAGATCAAGTAAATGTGGCACCTCGATAAAATAGATATTGTTCCTGTCATCGTATCCTCGACTGGGTTAATACCCAAAACTTTGCATGATAGCCTTAAGAAATTAAAATTAAATAAGAATACCTATAAAGATATAGATATTTTAATACATGTAGAATAGTTAGGAAATTTATGTCAAGTTTATTGTAATCGAGCCTATTCCCTTTGATTGCTGAATCTGGGAAAGGCAAATTATATCCAGCTAACAGCTGAGATAGTGCATAAGTCCATGATAATAATAATAATATTAATGGCAGTACAAACAAAAAGTAGAATTGAAAAAATTAGAAGAAAAGAATGATTGAAAACATTCTTCCTTCACGTTTTGGAGAAATGATGTCGTTTCATGTTCGATACAATTGCTTCAAAATTAGGATGCAAGAGCGATTTGAATACAGTCTTTGGCGTTTAATCAATTTCTGTTTTTCGTTTTGATGTTCAGTAGAATGGAAAAGCCTTTGCATAAATATTTTGTTTCAAATGGCAGCAATTTTTTAACCGCCTCTTCATGTGCAATTTTGAAAGACTTTGAAATCCAAAAAGACGTCAAATTTGGTTTACTCTCAAATTGTATACGTGCTTCAGTATTAGATCGAAGTTCAAGAATAGCTTCTGCTGAAGGTTCTTCTGGTATCATAGCAATTTCCCATTTAGAAGGATCTACAATCCAACTGATAGTACGTGTATCAAGATCTGGAAAGAAATCTGAAAACCGCTCTCTGAGTTTGATAAGACGTCTTACAATTGTATCCTTGATGTCAGCAAATCTTGTTCTGTTCTACTTTTTGTCTCCTATATTGCAGCTTTAATACAAACACTGACACTATTTCTCTTCCTGAAATGATACTAATATTCTTCCCTGGCAATTCTTTGTTCAATATATTTATACTCTCATAAATGTCCGCTGAATATGCGAGATATGCAACCCAGGAAGAGTTTTAAACTTATCTGCGAGAAGATTTTTTTGATCAACCATAAAAATTTCGACTTCTATTTTGAGAGTCCATACTCGATCTCGTACATTTACGCGAAAGAGCCACCTTACTTCTCTATAATAAAGTAGGTCCTTAGATTCAGCTTCACCGTCCTGACATAATTCACATAATTCACGAAATAGCAGCGTGTTTAGTGCATGATCCTAGATAAAATTTACAATCTTGATGACATCATGCATGACGGATTCCAGTGTAGGTTCTAAATATTTGACCATAAGGCCCGGCGATGGATCATACAGTGAGTAACTTAAATATTTGAGTAATTTTTTTTACGAAAGCCGAAAAACCATTTATATGACTCAGCATAGCTGGAAATCCATCCAAAGATACAGAAATAGAGTTTTTCCATCATAAATTTAGCGCATTGAAGTATTCATTTACTTTATTGTAGACATCAATTCCACGAGATCTCAACTCGACAGGAAAACAAAAAAGTAATTCTTGTTCAAAATTATCTGCATCTTTGTAGCGAACATATACCATTAGTTGCGAATTGTTTGTTTGTTATTCCTTTAACGTGCTCTATTTCCGCCTTTCGGCCAATGACACGCCGGGGAATTCACCTCACTAACCCGGGAATTTTGTCGAACCCCTCTCGTGTCGAGGGAAGGAATATTTAATGTGCAACACATATCTGTTAGACAGGACCGACGGCTTTACATCTCCTCCGAAAGATGGATACTCAAGCGATTCCCAGAATCCGAAAAATCGCACCGACTTTGTGGGGATTGAACCCAGGTAACTCTGCGCAGGAGACGAGCATCATATCCCATACGCCACCGAGCCGGCTATAGTTGCGAATTGCTACTAAAATCAGTTGTCTCATCAAGCTGAATAGTAAAATATTTAGCCTGTTTTAATGCGAAAATAACCTTCACATTTTCTGCTTGTATAGAAATTCGTTCTTTCACAATTCTCGCAGACAATGGCAGTTTCTTCACTTTTTTTTGACCACACATAACCTCTGCAATTTTACAGAAGCTGGTTTAACCAAATCTTCACCAATACTGTATGGTTTCTTATTTCGAGCAATCAACCAGGCTACTTCAAAGCTAGCCCATGATGCTGAACGCTGATCGAATGTACCAAACAAGTTGCTATTGAATCTTTGTCTTTCAACAGATATTTCTAGATTTGCGAAGCATTCTCGCAGTTTGGAAGATAAGTGTGAATGCAAATTATCTAAATGTTTCTTCAATTGACTTTTTTGAAAGATTCTGAAGTGAGTACCTTCATACATACAACACACTGTGATCTAATTGTACCATTGTCTTCTATTTGTGTAAAACCGTAATTAAGGAATTCGTCTTGATATGTTCTTTTTCCACTTGCCGCCATCTGAAGGGAGGCAGAAAATAATATTTGTAAAATACTTATATTGAATTTCTAAATTTCGGCTTACCGCCATCGGTATATCGATGATCAACAATCAAATGATGCCTTGTCAGCAACTAACTAGTAGAGACTCGCTCTCTGACTCGCCAATGTATTTGAGTCTTGACGGCATGGCATGGACTGAGCAGGTAGCCAGGGCTGTGCTTTACCGTGCAACGATATAAATCGAGAGAGAACACTTTAGTGGTGGGTAGTGAGATGTCACTAAATTGTTTAAGTTGACAAAAATACTAACAGGTTTATGAAACAGCAACTGAAAAATATATACTTGTTACTAACAAAAGTTTCATTGTTACCCCCGAAAATTTCATTTTTATCCCATTTGGGGTGATTCACCCTGGTTCCCCGACCGCTGCCCTAGAGAAAATATTTGAACGAAATTATGTTCAAGTTTTTGATTCGTCTATATGAAATTATCAAAATGAATAGGCTGAGAAAATAACAGATAGAAATGAGCATTATTCCACCACATATTTACGTTATATGTTATATGTTTTTGTTACACATATCTTATTATTATCGCTTTAGCGCAAAGGCAGTTGTTTGATCGGTTTGAAATAGAGTTTTTTTCTATAAGACAGAAATTTGTTATTCCGTAAAATTCTCGATATCGAGGTACCATAAAAAAATTATGAAGACGAAAAATTCGATCAATCATAAATAATCCTCTAACTCGAAACTTCATATTTCTGAGATATCGTTGGATATCCTTGAATTTTGGATACGTTTTAAATGATCTGACGCTTTCTAACAATTGATATAGATAATGTGTGTATTTGCACTCTAAATGGGGATATACGAGGATCAACCAAAAATGCTTGATGTTCACAAATTTTGAATCGCCCTGAAGAGTTTCTGAGATGAATTTGTCATGAAGACACACTTCATGACTAAGCTAAATTCATTCTCAATGACGTACTGTTTGATTCATAGTGCAATCACTACATTAGAAAAAAATATACTAGAATTCATACGAAATATCATAAACTTTCAACGCTGCAAGTATGTCATAATTTTTCAAATTGGAATCCTATGGAAAAAGCGACTCTGAGTAAAAACAACTTTCATACCATTTTGACGAACACAGGTACATGAAGTAATTAGTAAATTATAAAATTAATTGTAGAAGATTTTCAACTATTATTCTTTCAGCAGTTGATGCTACATTTAAAATCATAAGATTATTCCGCTATATATACCGTATAGAGGCGTTTTTGAGAGCCTGGTCAGTTTACAAGGCAAAAAGGATAGGAGAGAAGAAAATAAACTACTGCTCACAATGATCATATTTAAAGCTTGGTGTTTTGCGAGACAGATCTTATACTGGTGAGGCAAGTATCAGCAAGTGAGGCAACTGCGAGGAGGAGTTTGAGTAAAACTGGCTTTCGTACCAGAATACCTGCTACAAGTTCATCATTGAATAGAATACACTTCAGAGTGCGTCTTTATCTCCCCAGGAAAAACCAGCATTGGGGCGATGTAAAATATAAAAACTTCTGTTCTCCGAGGAATTCAGATTTTGCCTTAAATCTCCAGATGAAAGTTTCAGAATCCAGAATCGGCGAGCTGGTGAGCGTTTCAATCACGACAATTTTGCTACAAGAATCTATTATAGAGGTTAGACCGTAATGGTTTAAGGTGGCATGAGTATGAAAGAAAAAACAAAAGACGAAATGACAGTTGATGGGGATCTATGACTGCTGAGGGGTAGATACGGCATTCCTATTCATAATATGGGTGAAACCTTCATGCTGATGCATGAAAATGTCATACACCAAGAGTAGTGAAAGATTACTTTCATTGACTTGAAATATTGAGAATAGACTGTCCCACAAGGAGCCCTGATCCCAATCCGATTAAGCATATGTAAGACACGATGAGTTAAAAGTTAAAAGAGCTCGTTTCTGGTCCTCAGAATCTGAATAAAGAAGGTCAGGTTCCGCAAGAGGAGTGGATAAAAATGGACAAATGGTACCTTCGTCATCTTATCAAAGGTATATCAAGACGAATTAAAGCTGTGATACGAGTTTGAGATGGTAACACCCGCTACTGAGTGGGTGTTTATTTAATTACTTTCTGTTTGTATTATTTAACTCGTTAACCATTCAATTTTTTCCGTAAAAAATAAATTTTGCTATCTTTACTTATAATGCTAATGAAAAAAAGCATCTCTTGAGAAAAATCAGCTAGCGCTACGAACCAAAAATCACGGCATTGAATATTAATGTATTTTTTTAATGGATTGTATCGTTATGACAAAATTTGGCTCAGAAATTCTACAGGGCGATTCTAAATCCGCGAAAATTTTTGGTTCACCCTTGTGCACTGATAACTAAAATGTATTTTCAGACATATTTAAAGTAAATCGTTTTTCTGCATATATATTCTGTAACATATTCAACATTCAAGAAAATCAAATGATATATCAGAAACTTATGGAGATTCAAACTGAATCATAAGTTCTCCTTGATCCAGTTTTTTCACCAAAAGGTGTATTATTTAAGTTCTTATGAAATGAACAACGCAATTGGGATTCTTGAGTATGCTTTTTCACAAACAGAAGTTGCAAAAACAATGAGCACAAGTCAATGCATCATTTTCCGCCTGGTAAGAAAAAATAGATGGTGTAAGGAAATAACGTGGGAGTAGACATTGAGAGACATTTAGAACAATTACATAGAACCACTTTTTTCGAAAAATCCAGAAAACTTAAGGAAGAACTGTTGGCAAAACTTTGCATGAATATTTTCAGATTCTGGGCAAGTACGATTGTGGAGACAATCAAAGGTTTAGAGAAGTTCAGGAAGTGCACGTCTACAGAGGAGATACTGTAATGGATTAGAGTGGAATCTCTTCCTATTGTGAAATAGATCATCTTGTTTTAGTTAATAGCTATAAGGGGGCCAACTTCTACGTTGATCAGATTCTTGGAGCCTTTTTGCTACAAAATTCTGCAGCAATTAGGGAAGCTTTCTAATCAAGCATGATAATGCCCCTCCTCATACTGCAGCTGCTGTGACAGATTCCTCGAATCTCCATAGGATTATTGTCTTAAGTTGACCCACTCAATCGCCTGACCTTAATACGATTGAATTTCCTAGAAATGCATTGCAAAGACTCGTTCAAATAGGTTAACATATTTTTGAGAATCGGCAACAATTATTTTATGCTCTCTAATCAACTCGGCACACTACCTTTGAAGAATCTCTGAATGACTTAATTTCAAGCATGTCTGATGGAATGTCATATACTTCACTAAGGTCCACTTCGCACTCTCTTAAGTGATATTTTCCTGATCAATATTATTTCAAGAGAAATTGATAAAATTTTGATTTTCAATAATTTTCTTTTCTGGAAAAACGAATATTCGATATTTGTTAATGTTGCTGACTTATAGATATTTCAATGAATCTTTTACAGAATTTCTTTTTCAATGAAATAATGGTTGAATGAAAAATACCGAATACACCTACATTTTCGTCATGTATGCTCTCATTTAATTTTTTTACATTGTACTTACTGGCAGGAGGAAAAATATTGCGGAAGACACGTAGCGAGGGTATTCGGTATGAGCTGAAACTACCACCTACAATTCTCATGGAATAATTTAATTGGGAATCAGTTCGCTACATACTAGCATTTTTCCACCAAACAGACAATAATACTTATCTTTAGAAAATACCAGAGTAAGACTTGTGATTCAAAGAGTGTGACATGGGCACCCAAATTCAGATAGTTTCTGTAGAATATTATTTTTCGTTCACATTTTTTGACTCTATTTATTGTAATGTGATTTGAAAGTTGATGAAAGGTCCAGTGCCATACCAAATTATTTGGGAGAAAAATTATGATTCAGTGGATAATCATAAAAAAATTTCTTCATTTATCAATCCTTCTGAAAACTATTCAGAAGAAAACAGGATATCTCAGTTTTCGGAGGATAAGAGCATAAACGACTATATCTTATGAATTTTGACAATATTTGAAATCAGCATTCAAAACTACACTTCGCCAAGAAATCCGAGCATTTCAGTATTTGAAATTTCTCTTGATTAGGACACTAATTATTAACATATGTTTTTTTTTCGGATTGGCCAGATATATGCGAACAAACTCGAACGTTTTCTCTTGGCTCATAGGAGAATAGGCAAAAGGCTTGGGGTACCCCTTTCAACTATTTCCAGAATGAGCAGCAGGTATAGGGAGACTGTAGTCATGAAAGGAGACCGGTGCACAGACGACCTCGAACAACAATGGCCATATAGGACCATCTTCAAAAATTTCCTTGTTGAGATACCGGTTCGCTAATGCTAGACATCTTCAACGGCGGCCCCGACAGAACAGTGCAGTGCAAATAAGCACTGAAACGATATGACAACGTCTCAGGAAATTGATCTTGCTGTCTCATGTCGCACCAGGTGACCTCGAGTACACTTTTTTACCTTTGATTTTGGTTTAGGTTCAATATGCGTGTTGGGAGTTTTCTTCAAACGCCTACACACATCTGGTTATTGTGAATATTTGAACCCTGAATGCTCGGAGATACGTTGCAGACAATTTAGAATGACATTTTGTATCATTTATGTATAATTACGCCAGACTTCACCAAGCTCATATCCTTAGGATTTATCTTCGAGATTAAGAAATCACTTCCATAGAGTTGCCTGCACGAAGTCCGGACCTCAATCTCATCGAACATATCTGGGACATTCCTAATAGAAAAGATAGAAGCCAGTTAAAAAAGCCAGATACCGTGAATGGGAAACGATTGAAATTTAGAACGAAACGGACGATAAAGTCGTTGATTTTGAGTATAAATCGTAGATATTATGCTGTTATTCTCACCAGGCGAGAAAACAGTAGATATTATGCTGTTATTCTCTCCAGGCGAGAAAACATTCGTTATAACCAGTTTTTTTGGGGCGATTCTTCTAGAGAATTCCTAAGTGTTGGTGGCTTAATTGAAAAATGATTCTTCAACATATCTTAACTTCTTCGGAATAAATTTGAGTTTTCGATTCTCTGTGTTGATCTCTTGGCCGAGTATTGTTCAATATTTTCGAAGTTTTTGAAGTGATAGAAACGAAGAGCAATGAATATATATATTTTTTCGAGAAGAGAGGATTTACAAAAATTCTAATAATTGTATTTATAATGAATTCTTGTATCTAAAATTTTGGTGTTTGTCAGAAAAATACAATCGTAAAAAACAAGCGAATACATAGAATACAAACGGAAAAAAACAGACCATGCCCGTTCCTTAATCAGACATCTAAGCTCGCATTATGGCTCCTACGATTGCCCCTAAAGTGTGAGCACAGGAAATGTAACAGGGAAATCATACTATCTTACGTTCTATTCAATGAACCAGTGGAAAAACCTGTGGAACAAACTCGTTTTCCTGTCCTGTTCTCATCTCGCAGTCCATAATTTCCAGGACTTCTTCACGAAGACAAGGGTCAAAAAGGAAGGAGGTTTGGGATAGGAAAAATCTGTAACAATGGAAAAAGAAAACCAGAAGAAATGTATTTCATTAAACATACCTAACTCTTATATGTCTAAACTCACTTGAATCTGAGAACTTAACTAGTGCTCCTCTGTTTTTCAACAAGGAACATCTCATACACCTTTTGGGAAAGAAACCCTACGGGGGTGTTGCCCTTGCCTTATCTGAGAACTTATCTAATGCTTCGCTGTTTTACAACAAGGAACATCTCATACACCATGGGAATAAGACCCTGAAAGGGTGCAACCCTTGCTTTATCTAAGAACTTAAACTAAACATCCGCTAATTTTCAACAGGAAACATCTCATACACCATGGGAATAAAGCCCTGAGGGGGAGAAGTCCTAGCCTTATCTGAGAACCTAACTAATGCTCCGCTGTTTTTCAGCCGGGCACATCTCATACACCATTCGGGGGTGTAGCCCATAATAACCTCAAGTTTCAGAACTAATCTTCTGAATAGACTTGAAGTTCTCTACCCAGTTGATGAAATTATCTGAAACGGAATGAATTTCTTGAAAACCACCCTAAAAAGGTAAAAAGGACAATCAAGGACTTAATTTCTTATTGTTTCTTCAGTTGCTCCCCATTCACATGCCGGACTTTCTACAGTATTCCATTTGAAAAACATCCTATTACTACAACCATGTCCTGTACTGAGAAGATTTAATGTATAAATTATCAGAATAAATTAACTTTGTAGAGTAAGTTTCAGGGATATCAGACATATATAAATTGAATAGAAGAGATGCAAAAACAGATCACTGAGGTACGCCATCATTTAGAGTGTAAAATTTACTGCTTTTCTCACTGATAAAAACTTGAAGTCTTCTATCAGATAACATATTTTCAATCAAGTTCACATTTTTTTCACATTGAAATACTTCAAAGAGTTTATAAACTGAACCATCCTTTCAATCTGTGTCATATGCCGAAGAGATCTCTAAAAATACAGCGCCTATTTTAAGTCTACCCTGAAATCCTGTATCAATGAAAGTAGATAAACATGAAACCTGATCAGAACAATTCAAGTTTTTTCCAAAACCTCCCTGAGAAGTGGATGTAAATGATTGGTTCTAACCTCTGATACAGAAGTCGTTCTAAAATTTTGAAAGAAACAGAAAGTAAGCTGATAGGTCGATAACTACTAGGAAGTTCTGGATTTTTCCTAGGTTTGAGAGTGGCAATAACTTCAGCCTTTCTTAATTCAACGGGATTACAACCTGACCTGAGTATGTCATTGTAAAAAGATAGTAACCACTTTTTAGCGTTATTTCCTAGATGTTTGAAAAAATTCTGGGCAAATGCCATCAAACCCTGGAGCGTTACGGAGTTAAGTAGATTTCATTGCAGATTTGAGCTCTTCTTCCTCGAAAGGATTGGATAAATCCTCTGCCGTGATAGCATCCCTCCTCTTTTATGTAAGATTCGTTTCATTCTATTCCTGTCTTGTCTACTAATCTTCACACTTTTAGAGACATTAACAAGCCTAGATGCTACAGAATTAGGATTCATATTAGACGGAGTTTTTGAAACGGAATCAGCATTGTCTAATTTCCTCAACAAATCCCAGGATTTTCTACTAGAATGACGAAAATTCATACCATTCATCAACTCATTCCATTTATTCTAATAATTATAACTGGCCTGTATTGACTGTGAGGAAAATCTAAATGTACTTCACGACGAACAGGTAGAGAAGACAATTCAGAGTCGTTAGAAACCAGACATAGATCAGGATTATAGTAGCGATTTCATCTGGCAGAATGAAAAATGCCCTTGCCTTCGCATTGAATACAATGAATGAACTCATTAGAAGAAGTTGTAAGAATATCATGCATATATAAATTGAATAATAGAAGTGCAAGAACAGATCCCTGTGGAACATTATTACTGACAGTTCCATAGCTGTATCTCATGGAACATTATCCCGGTATAAAAAGTATCCATCATACTAGATGAAAAACTATCTACCAACCAAAGTTCAATCGAATTAGGTCTGCCGTTTCAGTGTGAAATTCATGTTCGTGTCCTAACAGTTATAACTATAGTTACATCATGTTTGTCATTAATTAATTATCAATTTAAATATGTTCACTTTAATACCAGTATATTCTTGAAGCCAGTTTCATCTATACGATTTCGACAACATCGATTTATTTTAATTCAATGTATTTATAAATATCCATTATCATATTATACATGTGACATTATTCACTATAACGCTTTCCGTCAGAAAAGATTTCAATGAAATTTGGTAAGGAAATACTTTGAACTTCAGGAAAGATTATGGGTTACCCTCTTCTTCAGAATTGATACAGGTTTGGAAAGTATGTATGGAAACTCTTTTGGTTTCAAAGTGAGTAAAATGTGTATTCCAGCCTTTAACAACAAAGTAAAAAATATGACTATCAAAGTTCTTGAAAGAAAAACCTTTAAAAGAGCAGCATGAGTTTTGAGAGGCCAATTTGAACTTCGATATGAAAAATTCAAGATTTCGATTACAAGATTAGTAGTGTAAAAACCAACGTTGAAAATGCAAAGTAGGGGCTGAACTATTGAATGAAATTCATTGAGATAGGTTAAATTGAAATACGTATTTTAGGTTTTCGTTACTGATTAGGTTAGGTTTAATGTTCTGGTAATTTTATTGAAACCACCCCTAACGGCGCGAAATAGGGAGAAGAGTTCTTATTATGCAACAATAAATATAATCAACCAAAATAATATAATAAACGTAAAACAAGAAAAATTATCATACGCCATGAAATATTTCATGCGTAAACATCAGATGGATTAGGCATCCGTCAACCAATCGCCGACCATCTGCCGTCGTTGCAAGATAGCGATGCCACGGGTTTAGACTAGCATCACATAATACAATGTGGAACGAATCGAATCGAATTTATTCTTCCAACTTTGAAATGTGTTCTTTTAGTGAGGAACGTTACAACAGGTCAATTTTTGATTCGGAAGGTTGTGATGGATGGGGCGAATGTGAAGTCTACCCCAACCTCAGCATCCCTAAACTGAAATTATCTGTATATGTAGGGATAGTGGGTCGTGTAACAATTAATTAAAGGGACCTCTCAATTCTGCATATGTATAATATATAAGCGGACGGTTAAGAAGGTGGACACAGGGTCTTTTGCTTGGCGAGAAGGAAAAAGGAATAAAGAAAGGTGGAAGAAGACTACCCAGCAATGGGCCTAAACGGCATAAACTGTAAATGCTCAACATATTCATAATATATATATATATATATATATATATATATATATATATATATATATATATATATATATATATATATATATATATATATATATATATATATATATATATATATATAAAATCAGGGGTTGCGAAAGAAGAGTTCATTAGTACATATCATTATACTTGATCAGATAAAAGGTGATATTTTAAGGTAGTCGTGTATAAAATACGTAATAGATTGGTTTTTGGTAATATGATCTACCAGGTGTTGAACTATTTCAATAAGCGTTCGAAATGTTGCCCGTTTCTTTGTAGACACAATTCAATCCTTCTGAGGGAAGACCGTTGAACACTCGACAACATTTGCGGATTAACTGACTGAGAGACGTCGACTATTTTCTGTCTCATATCCAACTGTGTTGTAGAATAACCCAACAGGAAAATATCAAGGCTTGTAAGGTCCAGAGACCTAGCTGGCCATCTAACAGGACCAGGACGTCCATTTGTTTGGAAATATATGATTCAAATGCTCCCTAACCTGATATGAGTAATATGCCGGTGCTCCAATCTGTTGAAACCAAAAATCTTGTCTAATATGGTCTGGTACATCGGAAAGTAGAATTTGTAGATGATTTTGCAGAAAATCTTAACACATTTCACTATTGAGGTGCCCGTCGAAAAAGTGCGGCCCAATTAGATATCCATTTACTATAGCGGCCCATACATTCAAGGACCAACGATGCAGGTAATCTTTTTGTCTCATGAGGTGGGGATTTTCCGTGGCGTAATAATGAAAGCTGTGCATGTTAACGAGCCCATTCTTATGGAAAGTTGCCTCTTCCGAAAAGAGAACTCCGGATTTTCCTCTACTTTGTCACTTGCCCAACTGCAAAAATTGATTCGATTTTCTAGTCTTGATTGTTCAGTTCCTGGTACAGCTTTACATGATATGCATGAAATTCATTCACTTTCAAGATTCTCTAGACGGAATATATTGACATTTCATCTTTGGAGAACTTCATGGCAGTCAATTGAGAATATTTGGTTTAAACCAACCTCACTTTACCAATGTTTAATAACGAAACACTGATATGTAGAATACAGAATACGATAATAATAACAATAAGAAAACTGTCAACACATACCTCGATTTACGTTTTAATCATCTTGATTTTATCATTCTAAAAGAGAATTATCTTGTTTAGGTTTCAATTTTACTACTTGAATCATTACAAAAAAACTTCTGTTCAAATAATGATGCATGTTGATGAGTTTGATACGGCGGTTTGAAGAATTTTCATCAAAAATTTTCACAAATAATCGAAGATTCCGAAAATGATCGAATATAAAGGTCACGTCAGCGAAAATATGGCAAAATATTTCATGCGTTTGCATGAATAATAAAATACAGGGTGTTCCATTTAAAAAATCAAGAGATGATATTTTTATAATTACAATATTCAATAATTTTTTTGAGTCACTCCTGTATAAAATGAGAATAATCTATTTCAATTCATCAATAAAGCTATCCTTGGGCAATAAGAAAACGAAAGGGAAAAAGTATTCATCCTCTGTGGCCGAAGGAACATGCGATGATGTGGGAGCCTATTTTCATGAATTTTTACGGAAAAAAATTTGATTTTTTTATAGAAAATTGGGACACCCTGTTTCCTTCAAAATTAATTTCTGAGGTAAATTCTTATTTTCTGAATAGAATACCGTTCGAACAAAAGGAAATCTTCAAAAGTGTACGAGCATACATACATATATAAATATATATATCACATCTTACATATGGGAATGTTGGGTGGGGAGGAGTGTATGACTGCCATGTTGAACAACTAAATATTTTGCAGAAATGGATCCTGAAAATCATGTATGGTAAAGGGCGCATATTTTCGAGTCTTTGTGCCGGAAGAACAGAAATAGACAACTTAATTAATCAGCGGATAAACGAAAGTGCCTAGTTTGAATAATGAGTTCAGAAATTTCGCGGAGTGACTTTAAAAAATAAAGAGAAGGAAAAACTATCTAAAATGTGAGAAAAAAAAACCTAAATTGTGACTAAAATACCGGATTTGACTAACGCCCGATTGTGAAAAAAAAATAAACCTATCGTGACAAACAATTCAAGAAACATAGTGACTTTTTGTTTCGTAATTACGCGCTGTGGAACTAACTTTACTTTCAAATAGGGAAAAAAAATTCCACGCAAATGAAGTTATTATAAATTTAAATTTAACAAAATATACCTATCTCAAAGGCAAACAGGCGAGACATTCTTCGGAATTATTAAGCCTCTGCTTTTTCATTGTTTATTACTCTGTATGTATAAAATCAATGGTGATAAACTTTATATATCTATCGAAAACCCCGAGATCTAAAAAATTTTCAACTTTTTCAAATCTCATTCTCTTCCACCTGGTTGGTCCTTATTAAATTTCCTGCTTCCTTTTTTCTACGATACTTTTTCATTCCATTCTATTTCTTACCATTATGTCATCTGCAAAAGCGATGCATTTGTGCAGTTTTCTGCTTCAATCCCACCTTTACTTCAAATTAATTTTATGAATTTTCTTCTTCTTATCTTAACTACTGCATATGTATATTTCAGCGTCATCGTTATATGTGCTATCAACTTACACTCATCCTAAATTCTTTTAACATGCCCATTATCATATACATCCAAACCGTATCATAGGCCTGCCTTAAATCGATGATCAAAATATAAACAAGCACTCTATATTCAATGCATCTCATACATATCTGTTTCAACATAAATATCTGAAATCAGGACTATGACTGATTTATCCCAATTCTGAGGCATACATGCTGTGGCCCAAACATCTTTTTCCACGCTATCTACTTCATTCATTATTGTATGTCCTCTGTATTATAAATTCTTCGCTGTTATTGCAGTTTTACCAGCACTCTTATTATTTTTCATGACTGGTACTAATTTCCCAATTTCTTCTTTTCTTTGCTCAACTATTAATTACTCATAATGTTCTTGCGTTTTTACTTCTCTTACGATATTCACATCATTATTTGATATTTCTTTAAAATACTGCTTCCATCTACTTAAGGTTTCCTTTCAACTCCAACTGTATGTACATCTATTTCTGTATAAAATTTCTTGAAGTACTTCAATTTTCCCTAATCATTATAAGATCTTCATCTCTTTGCCTTCGAACTTTACTTCCATTTCTAATAGTTTTCTCCTTTCTTTCTATCTTCAAGATCGTCATCATTATCTTTTTTGTTTGCTTAAAATCTCCCTCTTCCACTTCCTTTCTGCAGCATTTCTTGCCATGCTTTCCATTTATCTTCAAACTTTCTTCTACATTCGATTGTCATCAATTGATTTACTAGCTTTCTTTTTTCGATATATTTTAAGCGGCTTTTTTCAATTTCGCTATTATCATCCCTCCAACCCTCCAATAGGTTATTTTAAAATGGATAGATCAATTGGTTGAAAACAACTTGGCGGTAGTTACTTTCTTGATAGAATGAAAGAAAACTGACATGAGTTTAATATTTTTGTGCCCTTTTGAAATTACGTCCAAGCTTTGTTGCACTTTCTTCCATTTTCAAGTGAAAAAATACAAAGTAGTACAGAAGAAAAAATTCTAACACTAACTAATCATAACAAATACTCAACATGACTTTCACCCTCTTTATACAATGATATAAAAATTATAGAATTCATTTCTAATGCCCACTCATTTATTCATTCAGCTCATCAGTGAAAATTCTTGAATTGAATACAAATTTGAATTGATAAGTGCTTAAACTCAAAAATAAGTGCCTCAGTATTTTCTGCTATATCACTCTTTCCTAAGTTACAGTGGAGAACCATCCAGAATTTTATGCATATTCATCAATCTCCAATTCAATTGAAGTGACGAGTTCAAGCATTGAAATAATCTAGTTATTATTGTTTATTGTAATTAACTATCATCAACATACATTTGCATTCAAATTTTTGATACTCAGAACAACTTCCATCCTCTCTCTCAAATGGGTTGCATTATTCATTCCATAAGCATAGTTAATGAACTAAAATATTTCAAAGTAAATATTGTGTGCGAGAGATTGCTTCATTCACAAAGCATAGCATTAACGTTTCCGGTAATAATTTTCATTTATAGTCAATTCCATCTACTTTCATGAGAAAATGGATTCATAATTACGTTTGGTCATATACGCGTACAATTTCGTTCGTAATTTATTAAACAGATACGGTTAACTATGCGGAAATTTTTCACAACTAGGGCCCGGTTGTATAAAGCGGGGTTAAGTTTCATTTCAGTTGACAACGAGTCAAATTCAGCAATAAGTTTGCATTAAATCAATTTCATTTGGGTTGTATAAGAATTCGTCTACTTCTTGCATCGACTAAGTATATAGGAAGACCACGTTCTCTGCAGAGTTGGTTGAAGTTTCTGAGCCAACCAGAATCACCAATTCTGGTTGATTAGGATAGGTCAGGATTGAAAGATTGAAGTGAAGTTTATAGATGGCTCTTTAAAATATAGAATATTATATATTCTATTTTAAATTACTACCACTATTATAACAATGCTTTTTTAAGAAATATAAACTTTAAAAAATCCAAAATAATTTCAGGATTGCGAATAATACTACGAAAAAAAATATCACTGTTTAAGATGTAGAAATTTATTGAACGTTATAAATAATTCGAGATTTCACTCATCAGATAAGTATGAGTTTGACACTAAAATACAAAGCTAGCAATTTTCTTGATTTTTTAGGAATTGCGCCGAAGTAGGTTAATGAGGAATATGGATGTGTGTGGCTGTCAGAACTATTTTCAGCATAAATACTGTTATAGGCTTCTCACAAACGTTGTTTAGACACAAGTTTGCCTATCATTGAGGAAGAATAGCTCTGTGAATCTTATAATTGAAGTTAGCTAATTTATGTTGAATAGAATGAGAGGAATCAGAAGGTATGGAAATGTCTGTGTAGGTAGAGGTTTACGATATATGTCGAAGGTAAGAAGACTGTTTTTTCTAAGAACAGTTAAATCTAAAAAATTTAATTTGGTTGTTGATTTTTTTCTAGCAGCGGCTCTGTCTTAAGTTGTTGTTCAAAATCATCTCCAAATAATTAACTATATATATGGGTTATTCAAGAAACTGCATTAAAAGCTCAAAAACCCTTGATCGTCCTTGCTTGCATTACTTGTAACATACAGGGATATCCACTGGGACCGACTGTTTAAACTGTTTGAGTTCCAATAACAATATCAAGCTGAAATTTCATACGTGGCCATAACTAGCGATTTCCAATTGAAGTGAAATATTTTCGAAGTGATACCATTTCCGGTTATATCGGAAGTGGGTCATCACTTTGTTATTTCAAATGACAATCTACCTTTTTTATTATACATGTAGAACCGACATTTGAGCAAGGCATAAAATACCTAAGTTGTTGGCACTTATCTGTCAAAACTTTTGACATTTAATTATATTTGTTATAAACTCGATCTTTGAGGAGCATTTAAAAAAATTGTAGCTCGTAGATCTTTTGCACTACAAACACTATTTTTGCTTGAGTGGATAGAAGAAGGATCAAAAAAATATTTAAGCAGTCTACACATGTCAAATGTTCATTGCGTTGTTTTGTATGATTTTTTCAATTTGGCCTTTTTCAAACAGCAATAACTCATTTTTTCGAATGAAACGTGCCAATTTTTATATCGGTATCAGATGAAGCGTCAAATTTCATATGGAATTGTATCAGCATGTACTATACCCATCTCTTATAGTTCCGAAATAATTTGGGAATATATTGAATTTTGATGATTCTGCAAGAACTAACAGAGAATGCCTAGAAATATTTGAATCAAGTAGCTGAACTGGCTACGCTCACCCGACAGGTACCTAAAATTAATGTACTTGTCACTTCGTTCATTCGAATTGGATATTCATTGAGGTTATTGATTTCCAAAATAAATTCAGTTTTTGCAATTTTAATGAATAGTTTGTTGGCTTATCACATTTATGACAAAAATCTTAATGGACAAAGATACCTGGAAATTTTGAGAGGAACATCAGTAAATTTTTTAGATGGATTACACCTTAACATTCTGAGGGATTGCTATCACCAAATGGATAACCATAACCACTATAACATAAAACACGAGCTGTAGATCGGCAGCTAACAGAAATATTCGAGGATAGATGGTGGGGTAATCAAGGACCAAATCTGTGGCCTCCGCGTTCTCCGGACCTGACGCCCCTTGATTTTTATTTATCAGGCAAATTCAAGAGTGAAGTGTATCTTATTTCTGTATGAAGTAAAGAAGAGTTACTAGAGCGCATTCATAATGCTTTTCGTAATATTGATCCTGAGGAAACTAGGATGGCAACTCATCATGTTCGTATACGAGCTGTCAAGTATATCGAACAAAATGGGGCCCATATTGAATATTTATTCTGATCGTAAATTAGTTTTCTCCTATGAAGTTTGCTACCATTTATTCGTAATAATGTAATTATCTCCGATGATTGGTTTTCGCTTAGTTCCTACAATTTTATTTATCCGAATCGTAGAAAATTGCTTCTAATGCTTCGAAATTTTATTTTACTCATAGACGGTAAATTTGGAAATTGGTTATTGAATTGCCTGCAATTTCTACCCACTACTTTTGAGATTCTGAAAGGAATTAAAAAAGATTAAATATGTTTTCCTTTGAATAACCAGTGGTTTTATTCCATATGTGTTGTATTTTTTGGATATTTTCAATCTGAAATAACGACAATTCTTGTTGAAATATCATATTCGAATGAACGAAAAGCAAGTACATTAATTTTAGGCACCTGTCAGGTAAGCCTAGCCAGTTCAGCTACTTGATTCAAATATTTCAAAGCATTGTCTGTTAGTTCTTGCAAAATCATCGAAATTCAATATATTCCTAAATTGTTTCGGAACTATAAGAGATGGGTATAATACATGCGTATACAATTCCATCTGAAATTTGATGCTTCATCTGATGGAGATATAAAATTAGCACGTGCAATTTGAAAAATTGAATTATTGCTGTTTGAAAAGGCTAAATTGAAAAAATCGTACAAAACAATGCAATAAACATTCGACATGTGTAGATTGCTTAAAAAATCCTTGATCCTTCTTCTATCCACCCAAGCAAAAATTGTGTCCGTAGTGCAAAAGATCTACGAGCTTCAATTTTTTTAAATGCTCCTCAAAAATCGAGTTTATAACATAAATAATCAAATCTGTCAAAAGTTTTGACAGATAAATGCCAACATCTTGGGTATTTTATGCCTTGCTCAAATGTCGGTTCTAGATGTATAATAAAAAAGATAGATTGCCATTTGAAATAACAAAGTGATAACCCACTTTCGGTATAACCGGAAATGGTATCACTTCGAAAATATTTCACTCCAATTGGAAATCGCTAGTTATGGCCGCGTATAAAATTTTAGCTTCATATTGTAATTGGAACTTAAAAAGTTTTTAACAGACGGTCCCGGTGGTTATCCCTGTATAATACACTAATATTATTGTTACAATTCGACAAAATAATATTGGGCTTCTATGGCGAAATACTTGGACTTTCCGCTCTAATTCTTTGCAATGGCCTCACTTATATCTCAAATTTCTTTCAATGTTTCTTCCTGAGCCAGTAAATTACACCAAAACTAAGAATATTTCTATATCAATCCTCCACTCGAGTTTCTTTCTAAGTTTTCACCCCTAATCTCAGCGAAAGCATGTTGTGCTCAATCTTCCCATCTAAAGCCAAACCTTTCTATACGGAGGCTATAACCCTCTGTCTGAAACTCTGTAGTTGGGTTACATCTCTTCCAAGATGTTTCTACTCTTAATAATGAAACAAAAAATCTTGATATCTCACTGGAATACTCTTACGAGAGTGAAGATCAATTCGAGGGTGTTTGTGAGACTCATCTGAAACATGAGCAGTCATCCGTGAAGGATTAGGTATAGATGTGGGTTATGGGGGGATAATTTTTCACAAAAACGCCTGAAAAACCGTCAATTGGTTATTTTTTCTTTATTTGTACTGCATAAAATGCTATGATTTTTGCTACAATTGGACAGTAAAATATTAGCCACATGTTTCTGTGGCAAATTTCTGAAATTTACCGCTCTGATTCTTCGGTATATCTCGAAATCTTCTCAATCGTTCTTTTCTAATGATCAGAAATTTCACATCAAGACAAAAAACTTCAAGATTCATCTCTTAACTGAGAGCTTTCTCTGAGTTGAGCCTAATCTCAGTGGAAGCATATTGATCTCAATCTTCCCATCTAACGCAAATTCTTTTTGTATGGAGGCTTAGCCTGCGATCTGGAACTCTGTAGTTAGGTTGCATCTCTTCGAAGAATTTTCTACTCCTAATCATGAAAAAAAACCGTCGATATCTCACTGGACCACTCTGACGAGGGTTCAGTAACAATCCGAGGTTGTTTGTAAGACTCATCTGAAACATGGGCACTCATCTGTAAAGGATTCGGTACAGATGTGGGTTATGGGGGTATAGTTTTCATTAAAATGTCTGAAGAATCAGTCAGTTGGCCACGGTCGTTTTTTCCTCATTTTTAATGTATAATATGCCATGCTCATTGCTACAATTAGATATAAATATTAGCAAGATGTTTGCTGATATTTGTCACCCTTATTCTTCGTAATATCTTGAATTCCGCTCAATCTTTCTTTCTTTATCATGAGGAAGATCACAACACGAATTAGAATCTTTAAGATTCATCTCTCAACCGGGGTTAAGTTCGCATCCGCACACTAAAAAAGTTATAATGATTCCAGAAAAGTTCCTAAACCGTTCAAAACTGTGTTGTTGAAACAAACATATCATCTAATCCGACCGGAGGCAACACTACTGATCGATTTGAGTCCAAACTCTCTGTTTCCTCTCTTTGTCTGTCAATCTGACTGAATGATCATGTATTTCCCTTGCGTTGAGCGTACCTACGCCTACCTATATTTCTCGCTTCATAATATAATTATTCAACAAAGAATTATACATTTATTTAAATTGACGAATGGAAATTTGTCTCAAGGGATGCTCTGTCATAAGAGCTTGAAAAAAAAATTCATTTAAACATTTACCGAAAAAAGCTTTGAAAGAAGATATACCCTTCCAAAGAGGGAGCTATGATATCAGGTTTTCCTAGTTATTCGAAATCGATCTACTGGAAATTATGGAATTCGATTTACTGCTTCAACACCTCACGCTAAATAAAATTCAAACACATTATTCCCAAATTTTAATCAAGAGCTAATCATGTTGAAGCAGCTAAGGCTAAAAATCTTCAATTTTTTCTGCAATTGAATATTTTCGATATTGTTTGAAATTCACGTTTATAGTTTGTCAGAATTTCAACATAAAAAAAATTTCGGCTAACACCGGAAGCTGTCAAAGTTTCTCGTACAGATTTCGTGTTTGGTATGAGTTGGACATATCCCAATATCATCACAACTGCTGCTTCATCATTTCCAATTTCATTGGGCACCCTTTTTACCATTAGTGTCCCAATAAATTTTGATATCAAGGCCATTACGTACTTGAGGCGAACATTACGTTCAAGAAGGTGGTGGTTTCATATCCTTGTATCCACTCGGGTACAATTACGATTTTGTTGAAGAAGGCATACCAGCTAAATAAATTTTTGCAATGTGTATACCATTATTATTTTAAAAATAGAAGGTAACTCCATGATTGATTCACAATGAATCAAATGATCGAACAAAGGAATAATCAGACCAACACATTACTTCCAAGGAGAAAAAATTTAAGTCAATACGAATGTTTTCATCAATCTTTTTGATTTAGACATATTTTTGGAGAATATTTTCTATCAAATGAGCAAAAACTAATGAAATACTTCCAAGATTGTTGTAGTTTGTAAAAAGGTCTAGAAACAATCAATTCTTTCACAAAACAATATGAAGATTGACCATCTCGAGCGTTCATTATAAAACCTGAGGTTAATCCAGTTGCTGTTTCCTCTATAATTTTTCCAGAATGTTATAACGTCCGCTGGTTTGTGCTCTCCAGTGAAGCTGCAATATTACTCCAGTAATACATCCGTCCGCATCGCAGCACTAACTTAGTTTATGTCGTTAGTTCTCAGGCAGAATTGTCGGCTGATATATTGTATTCATTGACTATTTAGTTCCAGTTGGAAGGCCAAAACCTGGCGACAGCGTTATTATATCAGTCAGGAACCAACATGTATGCACTCATGTGACATAGTAATTCCTCCTATAAATAGTTTTGTTCAAATACTTGATGGAACAACTTGATCGCGGATACATTTAATCAGATTATGTTGTGCCTTTGTGCCTTCTTAGACCACTATGGACGAGTGAGATATTTGCTACTGAATCTGAAGCAATCGAAGGTATCACTGTAAATTACTGTATAAATTAGAAATAAGTTATGCGATTGGTCAGCCTCTAATCTTCAAATCAATAAGATGACATATCTAGTATAAATAACATTATCCCGAGGCATAAGTAATTTAGAAGAAATATCAAGATAGCAGGCTATTCTAGTTATTAAGATTGACATCATTACCTCTATTCAAAGTATATCTAATCGACTTCAGACGGCTAATAACGGTAAAGGAACTATTTTCAATGAATTTCGGTATAAATGTTATACATTGTTACAAAATTTAGGAGAACTGTGAAATCTACTAGGCGTAGACAAGGTCTTCATTCTCCTACACTCCAACTTGAAAATTTTTAATATAAATACCCCTCTTGTGTTATACCATTGGATATCCCATATCTTCCTGGGAACATTTATTATATAAGGTGTTTCGTGAAAAATGCATAAGCTATAGCTCTTAGAATTGTTGATGGATTCATATAAAATAACGGTTCCCATATTTTAATTATTTTGATAACTCATTCGCTCTGAGTACCTTTTGCTGAAGAGGTCCACTTAAAACGCTATTTTTTCCATGGAAAAATTTTGGAAGAAAACTCATATTTCCAATTCTTCGAAGTAATTCTTAGAATGGATGGCTCTTTGGGTCTGTGATGAAAATATTCTGTCCTAGGAGTTCTGGTAATTATCTCTATTCATGTAACTCACATTTTATCGTATTTTGGCTAAATTAAGACACATTACGTAACAGAGGAATCGTGAGTTAAGCAATGTGGCGAAATGTCATTGAAAATCACAGAACTATTCTCACAGAATTATAGTGGATGTATTTCGTGATTATAACCAAGTAATTATGACTCATTATGTTCCTACTCGCTAATTCGTGTAATTGTTGGTTTCGAGTCTTTTTGAGGAAGAATTTGTAAAGTGCATAATGCCCGTTACATTTTATTTACGCCGTACCTGATATATATTTATAAATATGCACAGTATAAATTTTATTTCGGTGATCGGCATTTTGACACTTCCACCTCTCCCTACCAGATCGAGTTCGGTGTTCGAGGATTTTTAACATGAATATCACATGGAGTGAACGCCACACAACTTGTACGATTTAAGATCTATTTAATTACGAAGAAAACCAGGAAAATAATTATTATATTTAAGAACCATCGTTACAAGTGAAAGAGTTCATAAACTTTTATTTATCGATCAGTGTTTATTCCTGTTGTAAAACGGGTAAGTTGAATTTTCGTCTGCCTTTTTTGTTATTATCAAACTGCGTATTAATTCTTGTTTCAGTTTTTTCTATATTTCTTTAATTGTTTCTTGATTTAATATATTTTGTTTTAACTTTAGTGAACCACGTGCTGTCTACGTTTTTTTTGTAATTCTAATGCAGTTTCTTTATAGTTTTCTGTTCATTAGAGTTTTGTGTATACCGTTTTCTTATATGTATTGAATTAGTCCTAGGTCCGGGCACGTTGAAAGCAATAGAAACCTCAAGGAATTCCTTAACCAGGCCTGGAAGCATTGAACAACCGCCCAAGTACCAAGGGACCATAGAACAGGACAGAATCACTGTTATTTGTCCAAGTTAGGTTTTTTATTGTATAAATTCAAATATAGTCTGCAAGTTTAATTTAATTGTTTGATTTCCCGGAAAATGTACAACCTCTAAGTTTCACTATTAAGTAAAAGAGTCTCTTGTTACAAATTAGTAAGTAGGAATGATGAAAAGCAAGTGAATACAAACACGATACAGTTTATTTTCAATATAACAGAAATAGTTCTCGAGCATTTAGACTCTATCTGGAACGATTTCCACATCGTTATGGGGAAATTTGTTTGAACGAACCAAAAGTATCGAAATAAAAAACTGAATTTATATGAAAAAATTCTTCAGAAAAATTGTTGGCAATGCCTTTCATGCTGTTGAATTGGCATCTGCTTAAAATAGCGCGTGTTGCAGAACGGTATATGGACAGCTACATCGGGGTACCCTAACGATCACAGAAAGGACGCATCCCGTACATACGTAGGAGAATCGCCCTCTGTGGACCGAGACGGTGAACCCGCTACCGGACTTCGAGAAAGCAACGAACAATGACAAACAGGTGTGAGAAAGTTGAAAAATTTCCAACACTTGATAAACATCTTTCGCCCGTCCGTGAATCACATCGACGGTTGAAAACAAGCGAAATAATCTTGTTGGATTTGATATTTGATGAGACAAATTGTTTCTGCGCTGAATTTCGTGAGAATTCTATATATAAAAAACATGAGACAAGAAGAATTATTCAAAACTCCGTAGATCAACGAATAATCCTTCCTGACAAGAGCTTGTTCGCAAATCTGCCCGCCATGCATGCATGATTTCTGGAACCGTTAGGGTACCCCGACGTAGCTGTTTAGGGTGCTGAGTAGCGATAAGTAACACTGATGAGTTCCTAATAAGGACGAAAATGCAGTATGTCGCTTCATTTCTCGGCATCCTGCTTAGTTGCACTATTGTGGCTCCTGGGGGCTGCGTGCATGGCGGGCAGATTCGAGAACTAGCTCTTGTCAGAAAGGATTATTCATTTACTCTTGTCTCATGTTTTTCATATGTAGACTACTCACAAAGTTTATCGTTAAATGTCATAGCAGCAAATGTTCTGATTTCTCTCGAAAACTTGATAGGCAGTTTGCAGTTTTCCCAATTGCTTATATTGGCCACCGGTATCATTTGCTAGAAACTTGTTTCTTACTTCATTTATGCAAAACTTCTTTTAAGAAAGAGACAGTGTAAAAATGAAGATTCAAAAAGCAAATGAGATAGCATCATATCCATGTAACCATATTCAATAGTTTCGTCATAACTTGTTATCTAACAAGTTACAAACACTTGGTATGAAATATTCAAAGTTAGACATCTTTATTTCTATAATGAATATGCTGACTTGCCGATCACTCAACAACATAATCTGAAATGTAAAATATTTTATTCTTGAATACATTGTTCAACCTTATTTAAAAATAAAATTCTAGAATTATTATTATGATTATGTTGACGTTTAATTGCCGGGTTACTGTATCTCTTATTTCTATTATAGATAAAGATGCTCTCATAGATACTAACAAAAATAAGTGCCTAGGAAACAAATGAGATCTGAGAATTCTAAGGTAGATTTCGTGAGAATATGTTCGTCAATATTTGCCTTAACAAGTTTCTTCCGCGATAATCTTCGCGTGATGTCTAAATATGTGAACTTCAGACAAGAAATGTTATTCAAATCCGTAAATCAATGAATATTCCTCCCTGACAAGAGCTAGTTCTTTAATTTGAACACTTTGCACTGCGCCATCAAGAGCCACAATAGAGCAATTAAGCACGATGCCCAAAAATAAACTTCTGCCAAGTTGATTCCCCAGACTGTAAATCAAAATCCAGTTTTCTTTATAGGCACTGCATAAATATATTTTCGAGTTGGAAATAACTTTTGCAAGACATTTCTACACTTTATGTATTAATATTATTTTAATTTAATTTATTAATTAATATTATTATTAATCCGCAAATAACCGATGAGAAACACTATCATCCCAAAGTTGAAAACATGATAGGTGACGCATTATTTCTGAATCCTACAACACCCTAAGAGATTTTCAACATCATAAAATCGTTGAAAAACACTTCCTCGGCTTTGATAAAATTCCGGTGATTTTGATCATACATCTTGCTCACTTAATAGCTGATCCTCAATTTCATATTGCTAATATAATTTTGTACTTTTCCGAAGAAATTGAAATCTGCTAAAATACTCCCGATTCACAAAAATGGAGACTGTACAGCTATAAATAACTATAGGCCTATTGCGATATTGAACAATTTCAGCAAAATTATCGATGAAATCATTTATTTTAGATTTCTCAAATATTTGGAACGAAAAATGATTCACTCAGAGATGCAAAATGGGCTTAGACGAGGTAAAAGCACAAATAGTGCAATATATACAGCGATATGTGCTGTTTTGGAATCTTTGAATGAAAATAAGCCTGTAGTAGCTATGGCTTTCGATTTCAGTAAGGCCTTCGATAGCTTTTTGAAAAACCTATTCTGTTGAAAAGACTTGAGGGATATGGCATTAGAGGAGTTGCACTGAAATAAGTAGAAATTTATTTATCAGATAGAAATCAGTATGTAGCCATGAGCGACCGTGATGGAAATCTCAAAACATTTTCAATGCAACTTATCAAGCGGGGAGTTCCGCAAGGATCGATTCTTGGGCCCCTACTATATATAATTTACACTAACTATCTGTTATCACTGATACTTTGCTTGTCCAGTTTGCAGATGATACAAATGTTATCATGAAAGGTGCTGATGAAGATGAAGTCGAACATAAAGTCTCCTGCAAACTTACAGTCTTAGAAGAATACTTCAATCTGAATAATTTGAAACTTAACACCAAAAAACCCAGATTATAAAATTTTCATTCGACAAAAACAGCAAGAAACAGCCATATAACAAATCCTCTTAACAAAAATTTTCAAGTTGATCTCACTTCTTTTTTACTATGCTTGTTTGTTTGTTACCTTTAAGTATTTTATTGTGTGGGTCCTTTATATCGTAAATTTCTTTCTGTCACTGTTTTACGCCTATGGCATATTTTGTGATATTTGTACAATACTAAATGGAACAAATAAATCTATATCTATCTATCTATATATTTACCGGGATTCATATAATACCAAGAACTTAGCGAAGTCATCCTTGTTTTTCTTATTTAATTGGAAATATCTCACTTCAGTGAAGAATCATTTATCTACGATGCAATGTAAATATTTAGTCCGTATTTCAGTACAATTTTGTTCTCGCTATATTTCACTTTACGGGTCGAAACAAGCTTACACAAAGGCCCCTTTTGAGAAGCAGAATCCTCTGCGTCAACTTGTTAACAATAAAATCGTATATGGGAAGAGGATTGCCAAATAGAATTGAAACTCAGAGAGGTTCTGAAAAGATTCGTATAGCATGCAACTAATCTTCTTCGGGATTTAAAAAGGATCGAACTATTTCCGGGGCTTTTATTTTAGTCATAAAGTCTAAACGATAAAATATCAAATATTTGAACGTTCACTTTCAGGTTCTTTCGAGATATCACTGGGAGTAGAATATAATATACATAGTGAATTTTAACTGTTTTTCATACGAACATATATATAAATGGATCTCTCAACATCGAATAGTATGAAAGTAAGTATAAGATGCTGTTATATTTATAAATAGGTTCTATTTGTATTTGAAAAACCAAATAATAAGTAAACTCTCTTGTTCAAAGAGTTCCCAGAAGTTATTCATAAATTCCAAATTCAACACACTGACTAAAACAGGCTTGTGCCAACGTTCGTTCCATTTTCTTATCTCAGTTTTCAGTATGCTGTCTGATGTTTGATGAAGAATTTCTAATTTTAGTAGGTGAATCTCGCTCCACGAAGTTGGTTCTTGAATCAGTCGAACATGAAGAAGTCACAAGGAGCCAAATTGGGTGAATTTAATGGATGTCCGAAAGTATCCGTTCTGCTTTTGTATAAAAACTCATGGATAACGATGGCATTGAGTGAAAATGCGTTATCGTTGTGCATAATCCATGAAATGTTTTTCCATTAATTTGAACTTTTGAGTCGAATTGCTTCACGTCAACGCTGCATTACATTTAAATAATAGCCTCGACTATTTGATCTTCTGGTGAATATTTTTAATGCACAACACCTTTGTAATCTATAAAAACCGTAGCTTTCCTTTTCGACTGAAAATTTTTGTCTTATGTGCACGTTATTCTCTCGCTACATGTATGGATTGCGTGTCGTTTTCATACACACAAGTCCCATATCCAGTACTGATGTTCTTGATAACTGTTGGATTGGCTTCAGGTATTAAAATAATGTCAACCCCCTCTTTTTTCGAATGAAATTTTCGGGGACCAACTTTGTGACAACACAACGCAAAGCTAAATAATTGATTACAATGTTTTGAACAGATCTATAAGCAATATTTAAGTCCTCCGCCAATTCTCTGATAGTGAATTTGCGGTTATTGACCAACAGTTCTCTTACTTCTCCAGTGTTTTCGTCAGTGCCATTTCTGAAACGTTCGTGCCACTTGCAAAAATAGAGAATTGTTGTCAATTTTCCAAGGTATTGACACCATTGAATCCGTGTCTTGTACAAATTTTGATACAAACTCGTTGCAAAAGATCAATTTGAAAATTTATGAGAATCGGAAATATGTACTATTACGCTGAAATTTGGAGGGAATGTCGATGACAGACATGGCAACCTAACAAAAATAATGAAACCTCCAATCGGCGACAATTTCTAACCTTGAATCAAGGTGTAGAATTCTGAAATTCCTAATTCTAAAGACTGACCATTTGGGACGGAGTGGTTAGTTAGTGTTGTATCATTTTTTATTTCAGCGAATGAAGTTTAAAGTTCATTACACCCTATTTTAAAAAAACGACTTGTTTGACCTATATAAAAATTTTTGAATTGTGGAGGCCGTTACTTGATGTAGATCCATGATATAAATGAGATAAAAACACAAGGTTTAACTTTAATCTACACTTTATTTGAAAAAATTCTAGAATTTTTCAAATAAAGTGTAGATTAAAGTTAAACCTTGTGTTTTTATCTCATTATATATAAAAATTAATGAAGTCCGCAAAACAAACTTATAAACTCCTGATTCATTTAAATTTCCTATGGGTTTTTGCATTAAGTGACGACAATTTATTTTGAGGTGTAATGTAATGTTTCATTTAAATTTCGAAAAGTAATTTGCTACATTATGTCCCATTTTTCCAAAGGATGTTGCGCTTTTAACATACTTTGGACCAGGGGTGCTCAAACTTGAACTGCTGGCGATCTACCTCAATATTCTTAGAGGCTGCATGTATGTGTGATGCAGGGTTGTCGTACATACACGATACATCCTACCTACCTACTTGGTTGAGTGTACCGTATCATATATAGATATTAGCTTTCCGCACAATATACATTATTTAAGTCGTCGAGGTTTGGGTTAAGTTTAGTTAGGTTCTTCTCTATAATATCTATGAAAATACTCAAAGTTATTCAAAATAGCGAGTTTATCGATTGTTACAAAACAAAAGAGTCACATATGGTGTTAAACTTAACTAAAAACTTACTTTGGATGTTGAAGCGTGGCACTGCATGTCGTCAGCATACTTTTCATAACATGGTACGTAACCACTGAGTGCTAATCGCAAGCATGTTGACATATGATCGTCAGTCAGTCAATTGCGATATTTTGACTTAATTATCTGCATTTCAGAAAATGCCGACTTGCACAAGTAAGTGGACTCAAAGATTGCCGTCAGTAGGAGGGCGATTTGCCTTAGATTTGGATATTTATCTTCAGATATAAAACACCAGAGATTTGTATCCGATGCTGTAGCTTTGAGATGTATATCTGATATAATCTGCACCAACTCATTTTCAACAGAACAAGAGCTCATATTGAACTGACTTGCCATTTCAGTAGCTAATTCCTTAATGTTTTTACATGAAAAAAGATAACTTATAATTATGCTTTATTTGCCAATTTACTGCAATCATAAAATATTTGATATTTCAGCCTCATACGTATCATAATTGAACTAAGGAATCCTTGCTTTCAAAGACGGAAGATGTTTCAGATCCTTTCTTTTCAGTTGATCTATCATAAGTTGAAATTTACTTTCGAATGCGTTTACTGCACTAATCATCTCAGTAATAGTTTTGCCTATTCCTTGAAGCTCCAAGTTAATGGTGTTCAAGTACATTGTGATGTCAGTCAAGAATGCCAAATCAGTCAGCGATTCTTCGTTTTTTAACATCTGAGGAACCTTTCTAGGAATTTTCCGCGACTCAACCACCTGACATACGTGTGAAGAACAAAATCAGTGTGTTCAGCTGACTCCCTATCTTCAACTTGAAGAGCCGCCGTTGCAAGCTACGTGTACGGGTGGAATTCACAATTTTTGTTCCAATGCCCATAATTTTAACAGAACTTGTTGATGTTGATAAATTGGTAGCTTGTAGTTCTCTACAAAATTGAAGAAAACGTCATATATATCTTCGCAACGGGTCTTCCCCTTCAGAGGAATGATTGTCAAAAATTCATCCTTAGCTCACATGTCACTGAATACCATCCGAATGAAAATAGACAGCAGAGCAGTGTCTGTCACATCGGTGGATTCATCGAACTGTGAAGAAAAGTATTTACATTTCATGATATCATGTTTTAGTTTATCTTCTATGTCCTGACTCATGAGTTCAATACGCCTTGTGACAGTCGGACGAGATAACTGAAGTTCTCTTATAGCAGACAGGATTTCTGTTTTATTTTTAAAAATCTCCAAATAAAGTGTCACCCGCTTCGAATGGTTTCTTGTGTTTTGCCAATATATGAGATATTTTAAATGACGCGATCGTAGCAGCTTTTGATTGTTTAACTGGTCGTGTGAACATGTTTTGTTTTTTTCAAACAACATATCAAATTATGTACTTTTCGTTTACTTAATTCACTCTGTGACCGAAAATCCTTTTCATAGTTTTTATGAACCGTTTCATGATCCTTCTCTTATTTACCACGTTTAGGAGTTGCAACTGACGCACGACGAATACGACAAATGCACTTATCCTTCACCATACAGAGGGAAAATTCTTCCTCCAAATCGTTATTAAAATGATACGTTTTAGATTTCTTCGCTGGACTCATTTTGTACTATTTAATAATGAACTTTATTTCGACGTAGTATTGCCGTCAAGTTACAATTCAGAATGACCCCAATTCCTACAGGCGAAACATTTATATCGGCGTAAACGAAAGTCAAGAATGTTCCCGTCAATGCGCCGCCCGAAATTTCTAGAAAAGCGGTAAGAATAAAAAACGTGGCTTTTCTTTGACAAGTACCGCGCGTTCCTTTGATGAAGCCGCCTTGCCCCGCTTGCAAAGTGTTGTTTTATTACGTAATACTTTTTTATAGTTCAGTTACCTACTTATTAAAAATTTTTTGTCTTCTCGAGATCTACTCAAAATGCACTCGCGATCAACCGTTTGATCACCCCTACTTTAGACAAATAAGTGTAGATAACCAAATTGTAATCCAAAAATGTATTCACACTTCAAATTAATTTGTCATCACTCTTATTAATACTAAAATCCATAGACACTTTTCATAAGTAATCTTGTCTAGAATGCAATAATTTCTGTATTGGATGTTGCTTCACAATGAGATATAAAGAACTTCAAACTTTATTTGTTAAAAACAAAAAAATTCAACATTATCTAACCGCTGCATCCAAAATGGCCTCTCTTTTCCTAGTATTGATAAGTTGAAAATCCTATACATTGACCCTGAAAGAACATAACTCAATAACCTAGAATAAGTTGAAATTTTCATATTACTTTCCAATGATACTTACAGATAATGAACCATCAGACAAATTAAAGAAAATTCCAAATGTTCGATGGACTTGATTGTTTAATAATTTGATTTCTACTATATGTTTCTCCAATTACAAATGACGACTTACTTATAAATACAACGACATTTCATACAGTCAGATGGTAGATGAACAGGGATCTATTAATGTACTTTATTTGTTAGAGGTAGTAGAAGTCGTAGTAAATATTCCATTCGTGTTTAAATTACGCTTAACCACCAATAGTAGCGGTTAATTACTTTCAGGATAAAAAAAAGAAAATGAGCATGGGGTGAGGAATATGGTTATATTCAAAATTTCTAATGAAATGGCAGAGGAAGAGAGTGAAATATACGGAACCTCTTCGATTCTAACATTTTTATAAAATGGTTATGGAATACGGAATGTTATGTTAGGTTTTGCTATAAGTACAGCTTTCTCAAATACTCAGGCGTCGACACATAATGTAACAAAATAAATTTTTTAGGAAAAACTGATATTGAACTTATTCATGTGGACGTTATGTGAACGTTTGATTTCTACTAATATTTCCAACGCATATACGCTATAGAAAATATTTATGAATAATTCTACCTATCATTCTTTTCTGTCATGTCACTGGAGGAGATCAATCGTTTACATCCACGCATTGAATTATACTGACAGGGCGACCTCTAAAAGCGTTGATTTATAAAAGTGGAAGTAGAAAAATGATACGTTTCACATTTCTTTACTTCTAAAGAGATTTCATAGAATTCAACTCAGTTTGAATAATATAACAACTAGAGACTATTATGAGTCTTCTGCCATATCGTACCTTTTGGAGGAATCAAATATAACAATAAATTCTTCACCCCATTTTCTAGTTGCTCATGATAATTTATTGCTTCATCAAATAATAATTCAACGAATCAATATGAGGAACTTTCGTCTCTTTAATCGAATAAAAACCTAATCTTCATGTCTCTATTTTGTCAGAGCGTTTCGCATTTCAATTATGATAGCAACATCACGATAAATGACGAAGGTTGCAATTTCAGCTAGTGTCTATGGAATAAATTTTTTTATGGGGCCATATGGCAATATGTCTTTAATTCTACAATAAATATATCAGTAAAATACTAAGAAATATTCAATCGCTGAATAAATGTAAACAGTGAACTGTGTACTTGATTGAATTATAGAACACAATTTATGACAAGGTTCTCTTCATCAAAAACTTTTTCGGAGAAGGACGCTGTTGCGGAACCTATTCTGGCATAAGTGATATGCAGCACAGTATAAGCACGATGCATTATTGGAAAGTATACTTTAATTATTATTATTTATTAAGTAGTTCATTTAATTGTGGAATAAAGTCATAATCAATCTCAATTTTATAATATTTCATTTAAATACTACCCCTGACCTGAAGAGATCAGAGTATATTATATTACATCAATACATATCCATAACAATTCTACCCCAACGCCCAATATCATAAATTTGAAAATATGTATGGGTAGATTACGCAAAATCCACTGAACGCATTTCAACATATGCAATACATATTGAACCACATATATTTTGCAGAATTATTAGAGAGCGTTAATTTTTTCTTTTCAGATTTTTCTTGCATAACAAGAATTGAGGATGAAATAAACAGAAGTAGGTGGAAAATATGAAATATACGAGTGAATCAAATGAAAAAATTAGAAATTGAATTCTGCAAATGATCGAAAAATCGAATGAAAGATATTCTCACCTATCAGTACTGGGTGTTTTTGCCTCGGTATCTTATAGCTGCCTTACATTTTTGGGATATAATCATTATAGTCGATCTTATCAAGACCTGGTCTGATGATAAATCTTTCAATCAAACTGCTTCGTGAATTGCAAGATCACAGCATTTGGATTCAGGGCTTGTTGTCTAATCCCATATGTGTTCAGTTGAGTTCAGATCAAGACTCCGAGGAAGTTAGCTCATAATATCGATTTCAGCTTTATCAAGATAATACGAAAGGTTGAATCTTATTCCCTGAATAAAAGTTTTCAATTTGTTTACACATAATCCGATGAATTTCACATGTTTTCATCATTGAGATACGATGAACACATGATTCAACAGCCAGACAAGCACTGGAGCATTAGCTTTCGACAAACTGCATCCAGCTGGCACAGCGTGATGCGTTGCGGTAGATAGTCGAACTAGTCTTGCTTCTTGAGGTTTTCTGTTAGACAAACTTTTTGTCTTCATAATTTGCCGGTGCACTGGTTAGTAACCTCTGTGTCAATTCATTGGGGAGCGCCAGTAGTCAATCTATACATATACAAGTACTTAACGCGATCCATTGGATTGAGATGATAAGGTGGCAATGTGGCTTGGTGTTGTGATTGGGTGTGCAATACTGACGAGGTCAAACTGGACCAAAATTGTAGTTTGTTGCTTCTATTCATGAAATTGACCAGATTGTTTCACAACTATGTGGCCCTTGTTGACGATAATTATCGAGAGTGAATTGAAAAGCAATCCTCACCACTACGCCACTATGCAGTGATGCATTTTCTTACATTAAAAGAAAATATCGACCGATAATAAGGACGAAAGGTACAACATATTCGCCTAAAATTCTGTTTCACATATGATGACACGTGAGAGAGGCGTGATTGAACCCATGAAGGTCAGTAAGTACATTTGAAAACATAAGAGATCCACCGCCGAACGGAACGGTTTCTGTAATGTTGCACTGGGGAAATCGTTCGTTTACTCATTGAGAAACACTCGTGCGTCGATCGTTGACCAATGAGTAGAATTTGAACTTATCACATAGAACTCGTTCCAATTTTTGCTCGTTCTAATGAATTTGAGCTGCAAGGAGATATGCAGTAAACGTAAGGCCTGTGACAGGTTTTCTGAGGAGAAGGTTATGTTGCAAAATGTTTTCTTACAGTATCAGTGATATCCACATATCGAAACCAATATAAAACTCTTCAGCTAAAGGATTTTTATGTATTTTTCATATCTCTAAGTTATCCATAGAAATTTCTGCTACTAAGGGGCAGAGCGGATTTCCCTAGCTTGAACGATGAAATACATATCTAATAGCAACAACATTTCATAATAGTTCACGTTATTAAGTTCTATATTCTTCCCTATAATACCGATTTGTGTTTTTAGGTATTGACCATCAGATAACTAGTTTCGGAAAGTTTATAAATTCTATTCACCCTAAAATTGAATTCACTACCGAAATTGAACAAAATGTTTCAATCAACATCTTTAGATTTAATTATATTATTAAATGTATCACTATATAATTATGAACTAATACATATTCATAATATATCGTTTTCACCTGTTTATCTTTACATAACTTCGAGAAAGAACTTTGCATTATTGCACAAATAGCTCTAAAAATTGGTAACAATCCAAATACTATGACTTGGGATTCATCGCTTGACTCGAAAATCAAGTTGTTTGACTTGAAGTCGAGTAGAGCTCAAATCAAGCTTTTGTTTTCAGAATTCGAGTCAAGTCAAGCTTTTCCTTCACAAAAGCTTGAAAATTCGAGGTTCTTGAATCACAGAACTCGAAAGCTTGAATCATAACACAATTGCATTGAAAATTTAATTTCTTACATTCAATGGGAGCGAGAATGAACGTAAATATCGAATATTTGAGCAGGAAATATCTAAATGAAACCCAACGTGGGAAACTAAAAAGAATTCATAAATTTCTAGAGGGAAACACAAATGAATAATAATAATAATAATTCTTCATTTCCATTAGATCTTCTTAAGATATAGGACACGTCAGACTCTTGAAAACACTAGTAACTTAAACTAAGGAAAATATAAAACAAATAACAACCACAGAAATGAAATATATCATAAAAATACATGAAATGCAATAAATGAGAAATGAGACAAATACACCTAAAATCACAAAAATTAAATATATTATAAAAGTACAATAAAATGCAAGATACACTGAACAGCACAAACTAAAGCTCATCCTGTAAGTATTCCAGGTATGAGTAGTAACACCTTTCAATCAATAGCTGCTTAATCTGCCTCCTGAAGTCCCTCGAACTTCCAGTTTTATAGTGGTCCGGGAGCTTATTATATGTTCTTATAGCTAAGTAATGGGGACTTTTTTCGTACAATGATAATCGATGTCTCGGGACCTCAAGAAGCAGAGCATTCCTCGTATTATAGTTGTGGTAGTCACCTACACCAGCAAACAAGGAAGGATTCGACCTAGCAAACAAGAGCAGCTCGAAAATGAACTGGGACGGTAGAGTGATTATATTTAAGTTTTTGAAATGCGGTTTACAGCTCACCATCGGTCCAACTCCAACCATAAATCGAACTGCCCTCTTCTGCAAACGAAAACCCCATCCAGGTCGCTGGATGAACCCCAGGCAACGATGCCATAGGAAGCAAGGAATGAAAACAAGAAAAATAATAGGTGCGCAGAATGGACGAGCTGACACTGCTCCTCAACATCCCCAATGAAAAACAAACAGGAGTCAGTCTTCTACACAAGGCGTCAATATGCGATCCCCACCTTAAACCACTCTCCACCAACAATCCCAGAAACCTAGCGGTGCTCACTTCAACAAGGGAGGACCGTAAGGACCTGACCAACACACTATACTCCTTCTGACGATTGGATATATTCATCTGAAGGAATACAGACTTCGCACTGTTGACCACCAAATCATGAGCCGCAAAATAATCTTCCACCCTGGAAACGCAGGAAGTTGCTTTCTCTGATAATGCTGCCACATTCAACGCATGAACCAGCAGAGAAGTGTCATCTGCATACAGCACCAGGTCGCCAAATCTGAGACTATTCACGTAAATGATGAACAACAGAGGCCCAAGGACAGACCCTGTGGAACACCCCGAGTGCAAGAAACCGGTTGAGATCTAACACCATCCACTTCAACGAATTGTGTCCTCAAGTTGAGATAACTGCTAAACCAGCTCAAAGCAACCCCTCTCACTCCTCCATCAAACAGTATATCGAGGAGAACATTATGGTTCACTAGATCGAAGGCTTTACATAAGTCAAGAAATACAGCCACGCACACACCTCCCCGTCGAGATTTTCATATAAAGCATCCAGAAAAGCAATAATAGCGGAAGAAGTAGATCGACCCCTCCTGAAACCGAACTGCGCAGGGTTAAACAGATTAAATTCCTCGTAAAATCGTATTACCTTCATTGCAACCACCTTTTCTAATATCTTCGAAAAGACACTCAATAGGGATATAGGTCTATAGTTTTCAACCAAAAGATCCGATCCTTCTTTTTGAAAACAGGAACGACCTTAGCAATCTTCAGTGATTCCGGAAAGACACCTCCTCAAAGAAACATTCACAATATATGTCAATGGATTCACAAACAAGCTGATATACCTCTTCACAAAATTTATATTGAATCCGTCTGGACCAGCAGATGATGAGGAACTCATACCTCCAACAATGTCGATGATATCAGCTTCAGTAATAGGAGTGAAAAAGATAGAAGAAGAGCATTTTATATTATTTATTTCTGGTTTGATCCCACCATTCTTTTTGTGACCAGTAGTTCACTAACTGTACTAAAAATTTGCTGAAGTGATCACTGAGAGCCACAGGATCAGTCGACTCAACGTCATCAATACTCAAAGAAACTGCCTTCTTCTCCTTCCTGGAACCCTTTATAATACTCCAGGCCATCTTAGACGGATTTTCAGAATTCCTCATCAGAGAATCATTGTACATTCTCTTTGCAGCATCAACCACCTTTCGGTAAACTCCTTTGTACTTCTTATAGTAATTTTTCTGTTCATAATCTGCATTCACAGACAACAGGTAGAGAGATTTGAGCCTAGCCGAGGAAATTCGAATACCAGTAGTAATCCATTTATTGTTGTGATAATCTGATGAACTCCGTTTTTTTGTTTTCAAAGGAAAAGAACCGTCAAAATGGCCACGCAGGACCTCGGAGAACCCTTGGAACATCTTATTGACATCGTCAGACTCACATACTCTACGCCAGTCCTCACTTTGGAGCAACTCGACAAACCGCTGAATATTCGCTTCCTTGTCTATCTGTCTATATTGAACGAAGCCATCGAATTCTGATTTAGGTGCAGCATTCTCGAGCCTAATAATCTGTGCACTATGATCTGCGATACCATTAGACAACACTGCACTAGCAAATTGTGTGATATTCTCGCTGACAAAATGTTATCCAAGCAGTTTTTGGCCCGTGTAGGCTCATGTATGGTAGCACAAAATCCATATGAACTCATCAAATCAACAAGATCCTCAAATGAGTCGAGTCGACCAAAAATTGACATTGAAATCTCCCAGCAGGACAATCCTATGTAGAGTGAATCTACCCAGAGCGTCCAGAACCCTTGAAAACGCCTCAAGGAAAGTCGAAAATTCACCACTGGTGCTTCTATACACAGTAACCACCACAAGATTCACACGACTAGTGGACTTAGACCTTACCAACACTGCGCAACATTCACACTGCTTCTCTACAGACAACTCCCCAATCAAAGAAAGAACATCACAAACACACTCCTTTCGAGCAAATATCGCAACACCACCACCTGGATGATTCACGCGCGAAAAACTATCCACCAAACAAAAATCATCGAAGGAAATCAAATCAATTTCATTCTCACGATACCAATGCTCACTTATACACAATACATCAGCACTGACCCCGTCAAGAAAGACATTCATAAGATTCACCTTGTTACTCAAACACTGAACATTCTGATGCAAGACAGAAAAAGTGACCTCACTCACCGATGTCAAGCCAGCAGCAGCCGATCCGACAATGCGCAAAATTTGGATTTTCAGGTTCGCTATCATCAATGAATGTCAGACTATTACCACATCTAGATACATTGGAAAGAGCTCTCAACATACTTAATTTCAACTCAACAGGAGTCATATCATTAACTTCTATGTATGAAATTCTATTTGGGACACACATATTCAATCTTGCCGTAAATAATTTAAGATTATGATTAAATTTAGAAATTTTATTATTCAAGTAATTTTTTTCTTATTATATGGAATACCACATACTACAATATTTGTATTAGTATTCGTTTTCAGAATGTCGCAAAATGATCTTATTTTAGGAAAGTCACCCATTTCAAAGTCATTACTACCCGCAATTAAAATTACATTATCATTAATTGTTAAGTTTTTAGTTATTTCCGTAAAATTCTCTGTGACACCGGCAAAATGTGCACCAGCTTTAATGAAAGAACAATTAACAGTATTTACCGAGGGAAGCATCCGTTTCAATTTGTAAGCATGTTGATCCCCCAGAAGAAGAACATGTTTCCTGTGCGATGTCCGCGGCAAGTTCGCAGAATCAAGACACCCCGGAGAGAAGTCGTCGCAATCGGCTCCACCACTCCGCTCATGAACACCATCAGTTGAAGTGATACTCGGGTAGATCCCACTGCTTGTATTAACACGAATATCTGAGATTATGTTTATTTTATGGGGTAAACTTCTACTCTTATCAGAGTGCCTTCTGAACTTTTCCTCAATTGGGTCCTTGCCACTTGACCTCAAAACTTGAGGACACTTTTGCCCTGCCTCAGTTTCGCCAATTGTTGTCCTTGCAGGAAGTCCAGAACTATTTTCTGTTCTCGAAACTGCAATCCTCTTATAAACACTCTTCAACTCACAAGTTATCCTCCGATTATCGTCATCCAAGCCCCTCACATCAGCCATAAGATTCACGTTAACAGCCTTTACGTGCTCCAATTCATTAATCAAACTTTTCTCCACAATCATTCTCTTCAAGAGATCTTCTCTCATTTTGCATTCTCCTTTTTATTACTGAAACCATGTCCAATGCCTGTATAACCTCCACATCTTCAGTTTGTACTACTACATCAACAAGTTCTGGAACAGCCTGCACCGATACTTCGAATGATTTATGGGTTCTATGTTTAAGCAGGACACATTTGAGTGTTTTCAATTCCTCCCTACATTCATTCAGTTCATCCTTATGTCCCTTAATAAGATTTTGTTCAGTGCTCAGCATATCCAGTCGTTGACTCTGCAATTTTTGAATAGTCTGTCTGTAACTATCAACTTCATTATTGAATTTTTTTTCCATCTCGAGACAATCATTTTCGAGGTCACAGAACTGCTTCTGCTGTAGAGCAATATGCCGTTCTTGATCTAACATTCGTACCTCAAGGTCATTAATTGTTTTAAGAAGTTTGTTCTTTTCATCCTCATGTTCTTGTTCTCTAGTTGTGATATCTTGAGCACAACCATCAGAGCATATTATTCTATGACCGTCTATTGTAATGAGACCCTTAACTCTCTCCTGACAAGACTTGTGGAAAAGATGGAAACACTTAACACAAAAATAGTTATTAGTCAGTTTAGATTTATTGCAACACTGAAATTGTGACTGCATTTTCGAATAAGACACCAGGTAATGCAAACCTGCGAAAAGTACATAAAAACTGCAAAGGATGACTATCCACGACACCCTTCCATTGGAACCTTAAGTTCAAATGATAATTTAAAACAAATAATAAGTAAGCTCGTAAGTTAGTTAGTAGTCCGATAAAACTGCCCATACACTGACGACGCCACTGAGTCAATTTAGTCTCGGCATTCCCGGCATATTTTATTTATTATTATCACTCACCATATGTTCAGAGCAGATTATCATAACACTTTTTATTTCTTGAGCAAATTATTAAATTTCAAGTTTATTGTTGGAATTTGTACGGATAATTCACTTTAAATTTCAAAGAAGAAAAAAATTCAAACTGACAAAAATGCCGCTAACTATTATGAATCCCCTGATGTAACTCTCACAAAAAAGCGCACTATATTTCTGCGCAAAAACTCAACAATTTTTAGGAGCATGCAGACCGCGATGATGTTCATTTATTCATACGGCATACACAAAAGTGTTAGTGAAATGTATATTTTCAATTGCAGCATAGTTATTGCAAAAATAGCATTCATACATTTCTTATGAATCAAATAAAATTAGATTCTGTGAAAATAAAAATAAATGAATTACACTTGCGTGAGAATAGAAGCAATACCTACTCTAAAACGTATGTCAAAAGGAATAAGAATAAGCGAAACTGCATTCCCTCTTCGTCAGGTAGTTGACATTTGCGGTTTTTGGACCAAAAGTTGGGACATACCAATGTTCTAACTGATTTGTGACTCAATAAGTTTGGAGTCATGTCAATAATTAACACAGCTCTTTAGAACTTCCTTTCTGTTAGAGCCAAACTTGGAAATATAGCTTCGTGCCTTTTCCACCACTCTAAATGGTCTTCTTGAGCTTTTTGCACGACAGTCATTCAGATATTTATCTTTCCTATATTACCACATATCATTTTCGCTACGAGTATAAAATACTTTCTATATTGACCTAGAAGGTCTATCTCGAATTGATTTGACTCCAACTTACTGCATTCGACCTGCGTCGATGCAGACTTTATTGATGAAAGATGAGGGCTTGAGTTGAGCCTAACATCTTTTTAGTTTTATAAATTTTCTCGATGTTAGAAACTGCTTCAACCTGCAATTCCTTCCCCTAACTAAAATTTAGAAATATTTCCTGCTTATGGCGATGGCTCAAGATTTAAACTACACACTACATACCGTTGCTGCGTATTAATCTTGCATCGATTCTATTTCTTTCTGGTTGATTATCAAGCTCGGTATTCCAGTTTTCTGATTCATCTAGGAGCATTTTGATGCCGATAACTATAAGAAAAAGTGTACAGTGGGTTGTGCCTCGTGATATTGTTGAAATTGTTTTGAAGATTTTGAAGTACCTACACACTTTCTCTATCAATGGCCAGTCTGTGTCTGCCAACTTGAATAATTGCAAATTACTTGTTTCAGTACTATCCCTGAATATATTTAATGGCCTGTTAGATATCAAGGCCAACTGCAAAATTTGCACGGATAATGATAATTATGTCAAGTTTTGGCATCGTCATTTTCAAACTGACACTATTGCAAAATTTTTCAAAATCATTAAGTAAATTTTTAGAATTTTTCAAGTTTGTAGCTAAAGTATAAATTTTCTTAGAAAGCGAATTCATGATCTCTCTTTCCCATCCGTGTCGGATAAGTTTTTTTCAATTTTATTATCAGAAGCACACAAGTGGTTGTTTTGGAGATCAAATTCATAAATTAAGCGTTTTGATTCATTGATGAAAGTGAAACTGTCCTTGGCATCATCTGTTGTTATTCCTTGTACTGAAGTTTCTAGATCGAAAAAGAGCAAAGCATGGAAAAATAATTCCGCTATTGAGATAATGGTATTTTGGCCGTGAGATGGAGCAAAATCCGAGAGAATGAAAACAAAGCTCCCATTTGCTATTTATTGAATGGACAGTTATCTCATAATACCCTGGCATACTGAAAGACGACCACACATCAATTGAGGAATGCAATCCGTCAATTTCATAGTTTCTTAATATACCTAATTTCCTTTGGTATTGGTTCTCTATCTTTTTAGGCTATATCAGTATCAGAATACGATGAGTTTCCGTCTAGGAATCTGATCCGGTGTCCACGTAAGGATCTATTTCCATTTTCAATGACATGTCATGAAAATAACTCCTTTTATTAATTCATACCCAATTTTCAACACTAAACGTGTATATTACCATCCTACTTTCACTTTAAGTGCAGTCTACCGTACTGGTATAATGTTTCCAAATTCTGATATAATTTATCAATATGAAATCTGATCCTTCTTTGACTTTCAAATTTCATATTGAAAAATGATATCAGAAGTTGAAAACAAGAAACAATATACTACATAAACTAGCTGGATCTAATTTGGGCACCGGAGTCTCTACTTTGCGAAATAATGCTTTAGCTTTAGTATATTCATCAGCAGAATATTGCTCTCAGGTGTGGTTGAGTAGTGTTCAAGTCAATAAGATTGATTCTCGGTTGAACTGTTCTATGAGAGGTATAAGTGGATGTATCAGTTCAACTGCTACCCCATGGCTTCCGGTTAATTGTAATATAGTTCCTTACCATATTCGCAGGAAATTAGCTCTTCAATCATCTTGGGATAGAATCACTCATTTGCAGAAGTTATTCCGATAAAACACGATCTTCAAATTCCACCTAACCTGAGATTGTTATCTAGGAAACCCATTTGGTCGATTGTACTTTTTGCGTATACGGGTGAAGGCTGTTGATCTTTGGAAAACTGAATGGCAGGAAGTTGATGTTTTCATTGAAGTTCTCATAGAGTATCTCTCCAAAAGAGTTACAGGTTTCGATATAAGTAGAAAAAATTGGTCTACATTATATCGTCTCAGGACCGGGCATGGTCGTAGTAATAGTATGTTGTTCAAATGAAATACTGTAGAAAGTCCGTCATGTGAATGTGGTGGAGCTGAAGAAACAAGACATTCAGTCCTCGATTGTCCTATTTTACGGGTGGTTTTCGAGAAATTAATTCCTTTC
The DNA here is from genome assembly GCA_013387265.2 of Cryptolaemus montrouzieri. Classification (NCBI taxonomy): domain Eukaryota; kingdom Metazoa; phylum Arthropoda; class Insecta; order Coleoptera; family Coccinellidae; genus Cryptolaemus; species Cryptolaemus montrouzieri. Next base: position 40,165,224 of record JABFTP020000103.1, read on the forward strand.
CAGATGATTTCATTAACTGGGTAGAGAACTTCAAGTCTAGATTAGTTTTGAATCTTGAGGTTGTTATGGGCTACACCCCCGAATGGTGTATGCGATGTTCCTTGTTCAAAAACAGCGGAGAATTTGTTGAGTTCTTAGATAAGGCTAGGACTGCTCCCTCTTAGGGCTTTATTCCCATGGTGTATGAAATGTCCCCTGTTGAAAATCAGCGGAGCAATAATTTTTGTTCTTAGATAAGGCAAGAGCTGCACCCTCTTAGGATTTTATTCCCATGGTATATGAGATGTTCCCTGTTGAAAAACAGCGGAGCATTAGTTAAATTCTTAGATTCAAGTGAGTTTTGACATATATGAGTTAGGTAGGTTTGATGAAATATTTTTCACTTCCTTCCTTTTCACCCTTGTCTTCGTGAAGAAGTCCTGGAAATCATGGGGTGCAAGATAAGAATGAGAGAATGACAATGACGCTGCTAAGCACAAAAATTTTTGGTACTCTTTTTGTACACACGATACTAACACAAAATAAACAGACAAGCTATTGCTAGTGCAATGTCGATAGGGAAACGATTTTTTTTTACAGGTTTTTTCACTCGTTTATTGAATCATACGCAAGATAGTATGGTTCCGCTTTTACATATCCTGTGCTCACACTTTAGGGGCAATCGTAGGAGGCATGATGCGAGTTTGGAAGCCTTATTGAGGAACGGGCATGGTCCATTTTTCTTCGCTGGTATTCTATTTATTTTTATCTTATTTAAGTTATATATATATATATATATATATATATATATATATATATATATATATATATATATATATATATATATATAATAATATGTCCATTTAATTATTTTGACGAGGACTGGAATAACTTTCCTTCTTCCTCGCAGTCTTTCTTTCGCCTTTTTCTATTACATAACATGAAATTAATACATCGACGTCCATCTGGTGAAATCAGTTCATCGGGAATATTTGATTGTCAATGAAGTTTAAAATATTTCTACTCAAAGAAGCTCGTTTAACTCTTTCTTATCCTAAATTTTATTCAAGAATACACAATACACAAGATAGTGAAAAAGAGACAAAAAGAGGAAAGGAAAGAAACGCTATTTTTCAAATGAATTTTGAAATTCCGTTATAATTAATTGCAGCAAATATTCCACATCAGTTTCGCAATATTACCGCGTAAGCAGAAATAATTACAATCTTAACTACTAGAAGCAGGACCAAGACTGAAAAAAGTTTTAACTAATGATGCGATATATTTTAGGTCGTATGAATTTCCACTCAAGGAGGTTTTCGGTAATTGGAAGGTCTCGAGCGAAAGTAATTGGGGATTATGTCTACCTATACGAGCACGCCGTAATATGTGGTAAATTTTTGAAGCGTTATTTAAGGAGAAACGAAATTATATTTATGTACGCTTATGCTCAGCGAGAAATCCAATTTAAGTGAGAAGTTGCACATTATATAATTATAATAAATCATTTTTATAGAGGAAAACATGTATGCAAATATACTTCTTCAGTACCTGCATGTCTCCTGAAATGAAAATGATTTGTTAATTGAACTATAGATGATGATATCTTTGTGTTCGAAAGGAGTGAAGGAAATATGGGTGGCACTGGATATTTCTACTTGTATATTTTATGAATTGAGACTTTCTATTTCGAGCTCTTCATCCTACTGTTATATAATCGTTCATATAAGCACCCAATGAACGTTTTTGTTCTTCTAATGATAGAATGATCAATTAGCCTAGTTTGCTAGTTAAAGCACAAATGGAATTCTTCACTATGTTGTTACTACCAATAAATTTTGATCAGTAGATCACTGTATTAGGATTGTATATAATTACTAGAGAAAGGGAGTTATAATTTGAATGCATCGAAAATTTGGAGTTCACATAGATTATTCTGGTCGTTAAGGAAATGATAAGACTCAAAAGATCAAATGGCACAATAACGGAAAACAGAGAGGAAATACTCAAGACTGTAGAGGAATTCTATAAAGATCTCTACACCACCAAAAAGACTAGTGACCTAACTCAACAAGAAAAAGATGCTAAAGTACTCAATGTCGGTTCTGAAGATGACCCGCCAATAAATAGAGCTGAAGTCGAACTAGCGATCAGTCAGTCTAAATACAAAAAAGGGCCAGGACCAGATGGCATAATAAGTGAAATGTTGAAGCATGGTGGCGAAAAGCTTCTTGATGATCTGGAGACACTTCTCAACCAATGCCTGGAGGAAGAAGACATACCAACCGACTGGACAAACGCGCTAATTACTCTCAATCACAAGAAGAGAGACACAGGACAACTAGTACATTATAGACCCAACAGTTTATTGTCGCAATCATACAAAGCATTCTCCAAAGTAATAGTGAACCGCGTAACACCAAAATTGGAGTTTTATCAGCCAATAGAACAGGCCGGCTTCAGAAAAAATTTTAGTACCAACGAGCATTTACAAACTGTGAGAAATGTACTGAATATAATATCCCTCTCTGGATGGCTTTTCTTGATTACAGGAAAGCATTTGCTACAATTGAATTATGGGCAACAGAACAAGCTCTGAAAAACTCAAGAGTTGACCACCGATACACAAGCCATATCAAAAGAATCTACGAACAAGCCACCCTACAAGTACAACTTCATGATGTTACAAATAAAGTAGAGAGAGGGGTGAGGCAAGATGATACTCTGTTACCTAAACTTTTCATTACGGCTCTCGAAGATGCGTTGAAGAGAGTAGAGTGGGGTTGTTGTGATTGGTCAGACCAAGGAGGCCTGATTACACTTATAGATGATATTCGCAGAACAACAGAAAGGGTGGGTTTAGAAATCAACTATGAGAAAACTAAATAATATGTCAAACCAAGAAGAACCTGAGCAACATCTTTTAATAAATAACAACAAGATAGTGTTTCAAATATCTAGGACAAAAAAATCACTGTTGGAAAAGCAAATCAAGAACTCGAGATTGATGAACGAACTGGGACGGGTTGAGAACTTTCTTTTCCGGTTTTCTTGAAGGGAATATTGTTTTGTGGGTGACGATTCGTCGGAAAGCTCTGAGAAGATAACAGAAGTTATCCAGTTGGGGATGGAATTATTCATTCCACATACCACTAAAAAGTCAACCCCTGGTGATCCTTGGTTTAACAGCAGGTGTGCAGGAGCGGTAAAGGCCAAGAAGTTAACATATCACCAGCTGTGTAGGGACTCTTGCCTTGAGAACAGTAGGGCATTTATTTCAGCTCGCAATTCCTGCAACCTTGTAGTGAATGATGCGAAAGCTTATTTTATGAACAAAGTTAGATCTAAGCTTGTTAACCGTCCAAACTGTTCCAGGTCATTTTGGTCAATGGCCAAGTCTGTTGGTAGACACTTCATTTCTAGCTCTCTTCCACCCCTAACTAGGGAAGACAGCTCGTTAGCCATTATGCCTAAAGAAAAATCGAATCTTCTTGCTAACCTTTTTGCATCCAATTACACTTTGGATGCAGGAGATAAAGATTCTCCTGTTATTTCTCATATCGGATCTCATATGCCTGATATTGTTTTCAGGCAGAAGACAGTCAGGAAAATACTGCTTAAGCTTGACACTAATGAGAAAGCTGAGCCCGACGGCATACTCTCTATCGTGTTGAAATTATGTGGCTGTGAATTGACACCTATTCTCTGTGGACTTTTCACTGTCCTTGAATGAAGTCATTTGCCCTTCAAACTGGAAAACTTCCAGAATCCAACCAATTACTGAAAAGTGGAAAAAACCAACCCTACCAACTATGTGCCAATAACCCTTTTACCTTTGATTTCCAAAGTGATGGAAAAAGCCATCAATATTGAGCTCATCATTGCCTATGTTACGCACATGTGGAAGAGATATATAGAGACATTTCGGGAGTCTTTGGCTGTGACTCTCGATATTTCAAAAGTTTTCGACCGGGTTTGGCATAGAAGTCTGCTAGGCAAGCTGTCCTCTCATGGCTTATCCCAACACCTATGCCTATGGATTTCAAGCTTTCTTTCAGGTAGATCTCTTAGTGTGGTCTTCGATGAAGTTACATCTGACACACTTGCCATTTATGCTGGTGTGCCTCAGGGCTCGATTCTAGCACCAACCCTGTTTCAACTTCATATAAACGACTTGAATACTGTTACATGTTGTAATATCCACAGTTTTGCAGACGACAGTACACTCCACGCATTCTTCTGGTCGAGAAAAACCTCTATCATCCCAAGTTACAGACGAAAAACGTCTGCAACAGTGTGCTAAAATCAACAGTGACTTGAAGGCAATTCTCGATTGGCGCTCTGTGAACCTGGTGGAATTTAATGGTAGCAAAACACAAGCTTGTTTGCTTTCTAGGAAGGTTAGCAGTACTGTACCAGATATAGTAATGGACAACGAGACTATCTCACTCACTTCCTCCATAACAATGCTTGGGGTAACCATCGGAGACAGTTTGTCATGACACGACCATGTTGTGAACACTGCTAAGTCAGCATCTCAAAAATTGAATTTTTTGTATCGTGCAGGAAGATGCTTCACTCCGACCTCACTCCTAACTCTCTATAAATCTCAAATTCGTCCCGTTTGAGAGTATGGTTCCCACGTGTATGGTTCTGCCCATAAACACACCTTGAAACTCTTGGATTCCATACAGAAGAGGGCGATTCGGTTGATCGGTGACTGTGCTCTAACAGATTCCATCCCTCCACTGGAACATTGCAGGAGAGTGGTTGAGCTCTCTCATTTTCAAAGGTTTTTTCATGAAAGATGCTCTGAGGAGATTCTTACGCTTGTTCCTCCAATCGTTTTTGTTTCACGGCCAACTTGCAAATATAATGCCAACCATCCTTAAGTGGTTGAAATTAAGACATCTAGAATGTCTTTATACCAGAAGGCGTTCTTCCACAGAACATCGCAACTTTGGAACTCTCTTCCACTCAACGTATTTCCCCATGACTACAATCTGCTACTTTTCAAGCAATATATTAACCGTCTTTCAGGTACTCGCGGTGTCGTCGAGACATAATAGCATTCAGTTTCCTTACGCGAGTATCTCTAATATAAAAAAAAATAATAAGAATTACCTGGGCAGCTTACTGGAAAGTGAAAGATGTGAGTCAGATGCGTATTCCACTAAGTCTGAAATCTAATCTCTACAACCAGTGCCTCTTGCCTGTAACAACATTCGGCGCAGAAACGTGGGTCGTCACAAAAGCGATCCTCGACAAACTGAGAGTAAACCAACGGGCGATAGAGAGAAAGATCTTAAGAGTCACATTGAGTGATCGTAAAATGAACAATTGGATAAGAGTGATGACTGATGTAGAGGACGTGGTGAGAAGGTCTGCCAACTTGAAAGGGAAATGGGCTGGACATGTGGCTAGACACCCGGAAAATTGGAGTGGAAAAATAATGAGATTGAGGCCGTGGGATCAGAAAAGAGGAGGATCATAACCTCAAATGAAATGGAGTGATGACTTCAAAAGAACTGCAGGTCTGAACTGGTACCAGGTAGCAGAGAGTAGGGAATTGTGGAGGAGTAAAAGAAGGGCTTATACCCAGAGGGTAAAAAACGGCTGATAGTACACGACATTCTGGTCGTTCATTATCTTAAAGTTATCTTTAAAAAATCTTTGAAAATTTCCACTGAATCTATACAATTGAGTTTTCTACTATTCAGGGCAATGCATAGAACTCTTAGTTTATCAATACTTAGAACAGGATGGCCATCTTGGTTGCAGTGGTTAGTTAATGTAGAATCTTATTTGTTTTTCACGAATGAAGTTTCATGTTCTTTATATCTACTTTTGTAGGAACGATAAGTCCGACTTATGTAGCAAAATAACAGTCTGGATAAGATATCTTTGTTGGTACCGTTGTTATGAGCTACAATTTCATAGGTTTTGGTTTAGTTTTCACGATTTTCCGATGATAAAGGTAACGAAAAAGCCTTGCAGATTATTGAATTAATTAATTAATTTTTAAGCAGGGGTGACAACCCTTGAAAATATTCAGTAGCTCACTCTGTATCTTCTACAGTTTTCAATCAAAAATGTAAATTCGTTCACGGAGATGCAGACAAAGATTATACCTTTCTTTCGAGGTATCACTCGACCCATCTACCCTTTTCCAAATTTTCAAGGGTTGTCACCCCTGCTCTAGGGGTTAAAATTCGAGATGGAAATGGTACTTAATGATGACTGCCATTAGTCAGCATAGATATGTTCCATTCCACTTCACTGAAACTTGAATAGTCTCAGGGAAATAGTCGTCCGTATCTTTCAGTTGCAGAAATGCAAAATTCGTTCAAGCCAATGTAAACAAAGATACCACCTTCCTTTTGAGCCATCACTCGACCCATCTCCTCTATTCAAAATGTGCAAGGATTGCAACCCCCGCTTAGCGTGTTGATATTTCAGGCAAGTTTTGTACCCAAAAAGATGTCCCCCTTGAAACAAAAATTGACATGTTTTTGCGTTTTGACCAGTAATGAATATCTTGGTAGATATAGCATCTGTTTTGTTTTGGTTGAAGCACCCTGTATATGTACATTGGAAATCAATGAATATTGTATGAAAAATGGATAGCAAAAATGTTTTCAGTTTTTTTTATTCTATTTTGAAAAATACTCAAAAAGTAGGGCTCTAGACCAGAATACCCACCTATAAAAAGTGGATTTAAAATTATATTCAATGTTATCTTAACAAATGTTTCTAGTTCGTTTATTTTTATTAATTACATTCTTACTGCGGCAGCTATTTAAACAAAAACGTTAAAACTGTTAATGTGAAAAATTATATTAAAAATAAAAAACCCACATTTTGAACGATCATAATAAAGCTAAAGCTAACATTCATATCTTAGAGTTTGCGGAACTTTGATATTTCAGATTGCGATTTAAATTTTTTGACTTTTGTTATTATTTTGTTTTCATTTGAATCATATAGTAAACGTCCGAACACTCAGTAAAGAAATCAATATATTGAGAGGTATAAAAAAGGATAACGCAATAAAAAATGTAATTAAGAAAAATTAACATAAAAGAACTAATTTAAAATACTTTACTTATGAAACTCATTGAAACAAGGGGCGGAAAACTTAGGGTTCTTTGGACAGTTCTTGCAGTAACTTATGACACGTTTTACTATCATATCAGCTTCTCTTCTGGACAGCCCATAAGCTCGACAATCATCGTAGTAGCCCTTGCAAACCTCCCTCTTCTTACGCCCAGCTCCGTCAGGTTTTTCAAAAGTGTTAACGCGTTTTTCCCTGAAGGAGTTAACGCAGGAGCTTCGCATCTTAGTGTTGGAAACTAAAATGTAAATGATCCACGCATTCAACACAGTAATACCAAGTATTATTTCAAAACCAGTTCTCAGATCACACTTGGGGGGACTTTCTCACAAGAGTATGGTGAGAAGATATCTGGTCAGTGAGATCAACGCCTTTTCTGGCCTTGTAGTCCATGGCACATTGGGGCTTAGAGATAACTTCCCCGTGTTTGTTTCTTCTGCCAGTAGGAAACAGTTCTGCTGTGTGAGATTGATCCGTATTGATCATGAGGACTGGACATTTGTCCATTCATCTAATTAACTTAATATTATCTTTTTCTTCTCCTAAAATTCGGCCTTTCCTCATTCTACCTTCAAACCCCTCAACTATACCTTTTCTGATTGCCCGCAAACTGCCGCAGTAGATTATTTTCATATTAAATGATGCCAGTGTTATGCCCGTATAAAAGTTATCTGCATACATGATTCTTCGTATTTTGTGTTCAATGAGTGGCCTACATTTTTCGAGGTCGTTCCTCTATATGTATTATTTTTATTAGAGGAATATTGATTAAGGAGCAATCTACCTCTATATGGTATCATGCTTTCATCGACGACAAGTCTTATTCCGGTTCTAGAAATTTGTTATACTTGTCAACAGAGAAACTAATTTTTCAATTGTATACAGTCTTTTATTTTTGTCTGCTGTTTCATTATTTTCAAAATGTATAAATTAAAATTGTGAATATCTGTCTCTATGTAGGGCTGACGAAATTAATTCGTTGTGATAAAGATGATCTTTAGACCAATATTCCTTTACATTTCATTGGAGGTTGATTCAGTCCAACACGTAAGTAATTAAAAAGAATCAAATAGTGTATTTATGGCTTCTATATTTTGCAGCGAACAGAAATCTGATATCATCTCAAATGAAGGGTCATGTCGACATAGTTCTGACCAATAACCAATTGTAGTTAGTGGAGTCATCTTCTTACTATTACTACTTCGAGAAGAATCAGTAGAACTATCGCTGCTGGAATCAGATTCCTCCGACGCTGGTTCATAATTTTCATCGTCGATCGAGTTATCGCTGCCTATCCAGGCGTCTATTACGGATGAACTGCATGAGCTGAAAAACTATAAACTCGCAATGTATGAATGTATCTCTTTTTTTCTTCATCTTTTCATTTTTAGATGACAGTTTCTCACTGCTCGAATATCGAAATAATAAAATTATAAGTTGAAACAAATCGGGGATAATCTTGTCCAGACTGTAATAATTTCTACATAGGTCGGACTGGTCGTTCCGTCAAAATTACTTATGAAAGACATAAAACTTCAAAATGAGCTGGTTTTTCCGAAAAAATATTTCATTGTAACTTTGTACTTGGCTGTCATAATTTCATACTGTCCGATGTTGAACGGGAGTTTGAAACCGCCTAAACGGTGATCTAATAATTTAATTCCTTTGCTGGTAGTGAAAACATAGTGAAAAGATTCCGTTTGTCTTTTAATCATACTTAACACGTTGACCGCGGGAAGGTAGACTGGTTATTCCCGACGTGCTGTACATATCCCCGGGGATATGTAAGCCGACCTCCCGGATGTGCGGTGTATGCCTCCGGGGATATGTACTTTTTCTTAACAAAAAAAAAGACTTTGAGTGCCAGTTTCTAGTTCAAATACCTCGGTTAGAACTGTGGCAAGAGCCGCACACAGATCTCTAACGGTTAATTAATATATGATCGTAATTTATAGATACTCAGATTTTTAACTTGTTATTTATTAATATAGATTATTATTATATATTTTTAACTTTTTGTATGTTGAGTTAGACGTATCTGTACTATATAAACAAAAAAATTACCGAACATCATCACATAAACTTTCAGTGCAATAACTGATTATAAAAAGTGGATTTAAAATTATATTCAATGTTATCTTAACAAATATTTCTAGTTCGTTCATTTTGAATACATGCTTATTGCGGCAGCTATTCAAACAAAAACGTTGGAACAGTTTATGTAAAACATTATGAATTTAAAAAACATTGCAAAAATAAAATACTCACATTTTGAACGATAATAATAAAGCTAAAGCTAAGATTCATATCTTAGAGTGTGCGGGATTTTGATATTTCAGATTGCAATTTAAAGTTTCGTTATTATTTTGTTTTAATTTTTGATTTTTTAGTAAACGTCCGCACAGTCACAAGGGAGGGAAAACCCAGGGTTGTTTGGACAGTCCTTGCAGTAACTTATGACACGTTTCACTATCATGTTAGCTTCTCTGCTGGACAACCAATTAGCTCGACAATCATCGTAGTAGCCCTTACAAACCTTCCTCTTCGTACGCCCACCTCCGTCAGGTTTTTCGAAAGTGTTTTTTCCTGAAACAGATAACGCAGGAGCTTCCCATCTGAGTGTTGAAAACTATAATGTAAATGATCCACGCATTCACCACAGTTGTACCAAGTATTAATTCGAAAGCAGCTCTCCAATCACACTTGGGGGGACTTTCTCACAACAGTATGGTGAAAAGATATCTGGCCATTGAGATCAATGCCTTTTTTGGCCTTGTTGTAGTCCATGGCATATTGGGGCTTAGAAATAACTTCCCCATGTTTGTTTCTTCGGCCAGTAGGAAACAGTTCTGTTGTGTGGGATGGATCCGTAGTACTCATGAGGACTGGACGTTTGTCCATTCATATAATTATTCTAATATTATCCTCCTAAAATTTCGCATTTTCTCATTTTACCAACAACCCCCAAAACAAGTATTTCTTTTCTGTTTGTTCGCAAATTGCCGCAGTAGATTATTTCCATATTGAATAATTTGGATGCCAGTGTTATGCCCGAATAAAAGTTATCTGCATACATGATTCTTCCTTCTGGGGTTCAATAGGATCAAGGAGATCTAAAACTATGGCCTCTGAGTGGCCTACATTTTCCGAGGTCGTTTCTCTTCCAGTGTAAACTTTTACATTCGATGGGTATCCATTTGGAGAGCACAGCTTAAATAGTTTTACCCTATATGTATTACTTTTATTAGGATAATATTGCCTGAATAGCAATCTACCTCTAAATGGTATCATGCTTTCATCGACGATAAGGCTTCTTCCGGTTTTAAAAATTAGAAGAACTAAGTTTTCAAATTATTTCCAGTCTTTTATTATTGTCTACTGTTTCATTATTTTCAAAATGTATAAATTTAAGTTGAAGCAAATATTTGTCCCTATGTAGGGCTGACAAAATGAATTCGTTGTGATGAAGATGATCTTCAGACCAATATTCCTCTATATTTGAAGTAAGAATCAAAACCATTACCAAGAAAGCACACAAACATTTGAACATTTCATTGAAGGTTGTTTCAGCCCAAGTAATTAAAAAGTATCAAATGGCGTATTTATGACTTACATATATTTCTGACCAACAACCAGTTGTGGTTAGTGGAGTCACCTTCCTACTATTACTGCTGCGAGAAAAATCAGTAGAATTATCGCTGCTGGAATCAGATTCCTCCGAAATTGGTTCATAATTTTCATCGTCGATCGAGTTATCGCTGCCTATCGGAGCGTCTATTATGGATGAATTGCACTAGCTCTCAATTTAATCAGCAGCATAATTCTGCAATGACGTACCTGGTGCTGGTGATGATGGCTGGTGGTCATCAGCTTCCACTAGGTTGCGCCGCCTCTGAACAGCAAGCTCAATGAGTTTACGAGATCACGACATCACCAAAAATTAACGAAGGCCCTGATGAGTCAGTCAAATCACAATACACAACACAGTTCATAACAGCTGCGCAATAGAATCACCAATGAAACGACCCGAAGGAGACCCACAAAGGGACTGAAGGATGTGTGCTAAGGCGCTGGCGCGACACGTCGTGACAGATCGCTACATATCCAGAAACAGCCTAACCACTGTCGCGGAAATCCCTTCAAAAAGAATTTTGCCTCTTACATATTCCTGGAGATTGGTACATCAAATTACTTCTGTGCGGTACATACCCCCGCATATTTGAATAGCAGCCCCACTACTGCAACAAAATGGTCTATTATGAGGATAAAATCTATCAACTTCGTCAAAAACTTCATTTTTCTCATGAAGATTTGTAGCTCATGTCCGATCCTGCCTCTGGCTAGACCTAAAGACATTACGTGTTGTATTGGTTCTTCATCCCCCTTGCATAATCTGCATGAGGGAGTAGTTGATCAATTCAAACTAATTCATATGATATTCGAGGCAACAAAGCTACTTCATATAGCAGTTTGAATCCTCGGGTCTAATCTTGAGAGTTCATGCCAAGCCTTAGCCCTAACAGCGGAAGATTCACTTTTGGCAAACTGAGAACATATAGGTTTTGTTAATCTCACCTAGGGCTCCTGTATTTTCATTTCATTTATTATTTCTCCATATTTTCCATCTTCGCTGCCTACAGAGTTATGTCGCATCAATAAGTCCCGAAGCAGCCCCCAAGAATGCCTTTAACATCCGAGCGGCTCAAGATTGTATAACATTGCTTCGTCTGCGAATTGAAATGGTGTTCCAAAACGAATTATAATACTGATATTTTCTCCTTCGCGTAGACCTTAAGTTCTTCTTTGAACGATCTCAAAAAGTTACTCTTAATGTGCATCAGTCTATGTACAGATTAATCCTGCCTAGAAAGGTTTTATTTTAGTGACAATAATAGCTTGACACTGTTTCATTAAGATGAAACCATGAAATGATCACTCTCCTTTCTTGGCCAAAATGTATGGAAACCTTCACCTATAACTACTTTAGGCTTTCAGAAATTCTATTTCATCAATTCGATATTTATATGATAAAAATGAAGAATGAAGAAGAGAATTTGTTTTCACCTCTTAGCAGCGAATCAAAAAATCCTTGATTGTTGAGATATAGTTGCGGAAATCTTTTCTCGAAGGGATTAGCACTAGGCGAAGATCCAATAGCCCCTCGAAAACTGAATTTCAAAATACACTTTGTATAGTAGAAGTCTGTACACATATTGATATGACTGTATTTTCAGCAACTAATTTACTACTTTTTTTTATAAAATTCATAACGGGTAAAATAGTTCTACTTATTGAAGAATTTCATTTAAGAAACAATATTCAACCTCCTGTAGAATGTTAAATGTCCTTCCTTGAATGAGCTGGTTTTCCGATCCACCCTTCATAATCATCGTCAACCAGGTCCACATAGCAATGGTATAGCTCGGTCGGATGTCATGAATAGGAGAAATATACTGCAGTTTTGGTCTAATTTGACCTCGCCAGTATTGCATACCCATTCTTAACACTAGGCCAGACTGCCTCCTACTCATCTCAATCCGTTGGAGCGCTACAAAACATTTAAATATTATTGCGCACTCCAACGAACTGACAGAGAGGCCACTCACCATCGCCACCGAGACCCCACTGCAGCTCTTTCAGCGAAAGATATTCAAATAATTGATCGATGAAGCATGAACTATATAATAAATAATTAAAAAAACAAGTTACTATATTTTAACTATCACTAACTTATTGATGTAAAGAATGACAGAATGTTTACATTGGTTGGACCGGTTTCAGACATACGTCCATTATCAACAACAAGCTAATGAAAACTGAATACTCATGTACTATACAGGAATTACCATCAATAAAATGCTAGTAGAGATCACAGTAGCTTGAATAATGGTGATTGGTAGGTAATTAAGTCTACCTGGTCGTTAAGAAGCTTCACCCTTTCTACCCTGGATGCCTCGAAAATTTCCATCGATTCAAAGCAATTGAGTTTATAAGATTTATCACAGGAATGAAGAATTTTTAGCTGTTGAAGTTCTGGAAAAGAATGACATTCATTCAGACAATGTGCAGCTAAAGCTGAATCATATTTCTGATGTAGGAATGACCGGAAATGGTCTGTTTGACCTATATAAAAGGAATTGCACTCAGAACTTGTTGTTTGGTATACTCCTGATTTTTCGAATTTATCGGTTTTATATTTTGTGTTGAAAAGCAGGCTTGACATTTTGCTAACTGGCTTGAATGCAATTATGAACTTTTTTACTATCAGACAAAACTCGAGCAACCTGTTCTGACGTCTTCCCAAAATATGTTAGAGACATACATTTTTCGGGCTTTTCTCTCTTGGATTGGGGATATAATATGTTGAATGTGTTGTTGCGTATTTTTCGATTGATTGAACTCTCTATTGCTTTCATATCGAAACCGTTGTTCTCTGCTATTAACATAATGGTCTTAAATTCTGATTTTCGGTGCATGTCCGATAAAGGCAAAGAAATCGCTCTCTGAATCATGGAATTGAAAGCTGCTATTTCTTGAGAATATGGGTAAAATTAATCTATGTGTATAACATTCGTGTAGGACGGTTTTCTGAAGAAATTAATTGATAAACGGTTATTATTCTCCCGGGTAATTGTTAGATCTAAGAAATTGATTTTACTATCGACTTCTGTTTCTACTTTGAACTTAATTTTAGGATGAATGTTATTAATGAAATACAGGAAGATTTCTAGTTGTCTATTCGTTCCAATGAAATAGGCTTAAATGTCATCAACATATCGGTACCAAAATGGAATATACCTTTTCGTCAAAGGTGACGTCATAATTTGAGTGTTTTCCAAATTAGACATGAAAGTTTCAGATAGAAGGGGACTGATGGCTGAACCGATAGCTAAACCATTATTTTGTGAATATATCTCGTTATTGAACTGAAAATAAATTTGGGACAAGCATAAATCAAACAGAGAAATTAACTCTTTACAGACCACGTTGAGATTTCTTGATCTTGATCTTGATATGCAATCACTTTTTAGTAGCTTAGAGAGAAACAGATGGATTGAAATGAATCCTAGAATTCCTAGATCATATGGTCTCATTGAAACACATAAAGAAAATAACCTCATTCGTCCAGTAGTGTCATATACCAATAGTCCAACACAAATACTTGCTAAGCAACTAAATACCAAATTCAATCAATTTCAGATTTTCATTTACAATATAGTATGAAAAATTCATTAGAATTATCGAATAAAATAAATAATTTCCTCATGCCACCAACCACAAAATTAATATCATTAGATGTTGATAATATGTTTTCGAATATACCTGCAATAGAATGTGTCCCTTAATATTAAGTATTCTTGAGGCGAAAAATCTCAACGTGGTCTGTAAAGATGAGTTAATTCCCCAGTTTGATTTATGCTTGTCCCAAAATTATTTTCAGTTCAATAACAAAATATATTCACAAAATAATGGTTTAGCTATGGGTTCACCCCTCAGTCCCTTTCTATCTGAAATTTTCATGTCTAATTTGGAAACACTAAAATTATGACGTCACCTTTGACGAACAGGAATATTCTATTTTGGTACCGATATGTTGATGACATTTTAGCCTTTTTCATTGGAACGAATAGACAACTAGAAATCTTCCTGAACTTCATTATTAACATTCATCTTAAAATTAGGTTCAAAGTTGAAACAGAAGTCGATAGTAAAATCAATTTCTTAGACCTAACAATTACCCGGGAGAATAATAACCGTTTATCAATTAATATCTTCAGAAAACCATTATACACGGATAATGTCATCCCCATAGATTCATTTCACCCTTATTATCAAAAAATAGCAGCCTTCAAATCCATGATTCACAGAGCGATTTCTTTGCCTTTATCAGACATGGACCGAAAATTCGAATTTAACACCATTATGTTAATAGCAGAGAATAACGGCTTCGATATAAAAGCAATAGAGTTTAATTAATCGAAAAATACGCAACAACACATTCAACATGATATATCCTGAATCCAAGAGAGAAAAGCCCGAAAAATTTATGTCTCTAACATATTTTAGGAACACGTCAGAACAGGTTGCTAGAGTTTTGTCTGATAATGAAAAAGTTCATATTGCATTCAAGCCAGTTAGCAAATTGTCAGGCCTGCTTTTCATTACAAAATATAAAACCGATCAATTCAAAAAATCAGGAGTATACCAATCAACATGTTCTGAGTGCAATTCCTTTTATATAGGTCAAACAGGACGCTCTTTCAAGGCTAGATACAAAGAACATTTCCGGTCATTCCTACATCAGAAATATGATTCAGCTTTAGCTGCATATTGTCTGAATGAATGTCATCCTTTTCCAGAACTTCAACAGCTAAAAATTCTTCATTCCTGTGATAAATCTTATAAACTCAATTTCTTTGAATCGATGGAAATTTTCGAGGCATCCAGGGTAGGAAAGGTGAAGCTTCTTAACGACCAGGTAGACTTAATTACCTACCAATCACCATTATTCAAGTTACTGTGACCTCTCCTAGCATTTTGCTGATGGTAATTCCTGTATTGTACATGAGTATTCAGTTTTCATTAGCTTGTTGTTGATAATGGACGTATGTCCGAAACCGGTCCAACCAATGTAAAAATTTTGTCATTCTTTACATCAATAAATTAATGATAGTTAAAACATAGTAACTTGTTTTATTTTATAATTCATTATAAAGATATTCAACATCATTGTTCCTTGAATAAAATTCTTCAATATGTCTAAATATATAGCGATAATTTCGCATGTGGTCATTATTGAGATGTACTTCTACTTATTTAACGATAAGTTGAATTTCATTTTAACAATACGATATTAGGTCAAACTCTATTATAATAAATATAAAACATGAAACCAATTTGTATTGCCGCAACAAGAGCAAATCAGGCAATTAGAATGTTTCCGAAAAGGGGCACTTGGATATTGCGGAGGAATCTAGTGATAACAAAAGTTTGTTGAGAAAGCTGTTACTCGGAACTGGTTCAGTTGGCCAAACACATAAAAGTTAAGTTACGTTAGAAAAGCATAAAAATGACTATTTTGGCAAGAATATTTATTTCTTCTTCAGAATATATTAAACATGTCTGACAAATTTCTTTGAAAACGTGAGTTTTTTGTCGAAATGAATATTCTTTAAATATTCAGTGATTTCATCTAACATCCAAACTAATTTAAATTCAATACTCACAACAATAAATCAAGATTGTGTGTGAATCCCAAAACTTCGGAAGTTAGACAGGTTAGAATGCTACGTTCAGAACTGGTATGTATGATTCTGATGCAGCTCCAGAAAATTATTCTGTTCGTTCATCTGACATGAGGCAACCTAACAAGTCTATACTTCAAAGATTGCAATGAATAATCATGAACACTGATTCTTTTAAACAAAAAAGGAGAGAACAAGATAATGAAGAAGATACACTGGAAGTGTTGGAAGCTGTTACAGCGGATCCTTCATATTCATGTAAGCAACTTGAAGTAGAGTACGATACCAAAATGTAAGGTTTTACCATTTCTCAGAAAAATGAGTTTCGACCTTATAAGATTAAGAAATCACAATTTCTGTACTCATGAGATTCTGACGAACGGATAGAATTTCGCCGGTGGTATTAGAAAAAAATCCCGAATTGTACCAATAACGGACTGATAATGTGAGAGTGGCCAGTGACAGTTTATTCAATTGCATTAATGAAAATTACAGGTCCGATGTCAATTCCCATTGGGAAGTGAATGTTCAACATCAAGTGCGATTCTGTTTTGATGATGGGTGCGCATTAATGAACTGTGCCCTACATTAGTTTTGACGAAAATCTTCGTGGACAACTTTATTTGGAAATAATGAATAAGAACATAGTCAAGGATTTTTTGCATGAAATCCTTTGGCCAAATAAGATTGCATATTTCTAGCATGATGTTGCGCCCCCACACCAGTCCATAAATATCTCAGAACTTTTGAACTGAATGCGAACGATAGGACCAGTGAGATGGCCACTTTATTCACCTGATTTAACTCCCTCTGGATATTTTTATCTGAGGCTATGTCAAGGATTTATTATAAAGAGAAATTCATAATGATATAGAATAGTTCAATCAAGACTTTAGAAACTGTTATTAGGTCCGCAACAAAGTTCTCGCTGTTTTTTTATGAAGATACAACTTTATTGTGAAAAATGATTACAAATGAATCATTCGAAATATTGCCATCGCTAGCTACAATTTTTTTTCCATCTTTCTGGCAGAGCTCGAATACCGTGATGGTAGAAGTGTTCGTCTTTTGAGGCTATCTACTCATCAAGCCATTTTTGAGCTCTTTATATGAGCGGAACTGCTGGTCAGCCAGACCATGTGCCATCGAACGGAACAAGTAATAATCGGATGGTCTAATCCGATAAGTGTACAGGTAGGTTTTAATGGGTTTGGCAACGTGAGGCCAAGCGTTGTCATGCTGTAGAATTACTTTCTCGTTTCTCTGCTCGTATTGTGGCTGTTTTTATCGCTTTACTCAATCGCATCAATTTAGTTCGATACCGTTTCCCAGTTATGACTTCGTTCGATTTCAACAGCTCATAATGAATAACACCAACTTGATCCCACCAAATACACAGCATAACTTATGCAGCATGAATATTCGGCCGAGGCGATGACGTAAAAGCATGACTGGGTAGTCCCCAAGATTTTTGTTTTATTTTTCATCACCCGTTATGAAGCGATGAAGAAAATCCTTTCTTTTTTGCTGCTGGAGTAGTTGTTCACAGGCGAAAAAACGACGCTCAACGTCTCTTAGCTTCAAATCTTAAGGAACCCAAGTTTCTTGATTTTGAATCATTCCCTACGCATGCAAGTGCTTGGAAATGGCCTGGCGGGTAACTTCTAAGGCTGAAGCAAACTCTTCCTGCATTTGGAATGGATCCCCATCGAGCAATGTCTCCAATTCAGCGTCTTCCAAGATTTTTGGCCTTTCTTCACGTCGTCCACATCGAAATCACTGTTTTTGAAGCGACGGAACCAATCCCAGCACGTTGTTCCACTTCACTTTCACTTCAGCAGTATCTTCGTGAACATTTTGGAGCTCTCTATGAGTTCCAGCCGCCATTTCCTTTGAATGAAGGAATGAATTAACACTTCCCGCAAGTGACGATTAAAATTTAAAAAAAAATTGACCAGCACTTACAACTGTAAGCGATCTATTGACAAACAGCGAGGACTCAGTTGCGCACCTAATATATTGCTACAATTTGAACAGAGAAAAAATTTTCTTCCTATTTCATTCAAATTCAGTTATGGTTCATATTAGAAAGAATTCAAGTTTGTTTTATGTAAGTACGTAAAAACGTCCCTACATTTTACTTAAAGTAGTGGACATAAAATATTAAAATAGCTTTCACCTGTCACTCATAGCATCCGAAATTCCGAGAAATCAGGAAGTCTGAAAGGACTCTAGAATGGAAGAAGGCTGTTATTTGTTTTTACCTAAATGAATTCTCCACGAAAAGTGATAATGAAGATATGGCATCATCTTTCTCTATTTGAAGTATTTCACATAGCTTTTCTACCAAAACATCGAGAATAGGACACCAAGTACAGAATTATATCAAAAAATTAATTTGAATGAAATTAATTCTGAACAATACGGAAAATTAATTTTTCGCTTGGTTTGTTGGAAACGTTGCTTTCGAATATAATTTGAAGTGAGCTTTCCTACTTCAATTTTGATGGAACCAAGTATTTTAACTGTGCATTAAAATTACTATCTGAGTCTTGATATATTTAAATCTGTATTCTAAAGATAGAAACTTAATTCTTCATAGGACCATGAACAACATAAATTATGCCTGCAAAGTAAACGCCAAATAATCTGATATTCTCCTCAATGTAGAATAGAAAGGTATCAAGAGATATGGGTTTGACGTGGATTATATTCATTGGTTGAACGTTAATTATAGAAATTTCTTATCGATCGTGCAATACCATAAGTAAGTTTTCTTCAATTCTGTCATATCTATTATTCCTTCTATATAAATTAGCTCTTATGAATAGTATTTCATATTTTCAATGAAATAAAACTAAAGTATTTAGATTTTCACTATATTAACAAAACTATGACCGGTTCACCACACTGTGGCTTCATCAGATAGATACAAACTAATGAACAGAGTTATTCCTTATATATTAGTCTTATTTTCTACTTAATATTACAATAGGTACAAGAGGTAAATTATGGATTTTTTCGAGTAAGTGATTAGAATAATCGGAATCTGATTTATGATAAAAACTACGTTTGTGCTCGGATAATCTAACTTTGAAATTTCTGAAAGTTCTACCAGTATAAATTTTATTACAATCCCCGCAAGACAGTTTATAAGCACCGGATTTATTACTTTTATCAATTTTAGATTTGCAGTTTTTGATATGTCGGCCTAAAGAATTATCAGTTCGGAATGCTTTATTTAAATTATAATGCGAGAGGAATGATTTTAATTTTAGACTAGGATTACCAATGAAAGTTAAGCTGTTGTATTTTGTGTTAGAACTTTCAATACTTGGAAATACTTCCTAGATTGCTTTTTGAAATTTTTTGCGTGAAATCATGTTCTCAATCATAGTTGGACTGTAACCGTTATTGACTGCTATTCTCTTAATTATATTTAGCTCTTTTATGAAATTATTTTGTGACATTGGGATATTAATGAGTCTATGTACCATACTATTGTATGCTGCTAATTTATGTGGACAAGGATGTGTAGATGAGCTGTGGATAGTAATATCTGTATGCGATGGCTTACGAAAAATAGAAAAATCGTGTTTGCCGTTAATTTTAGTAATAGTTAAATCCAGAAAGTTATTGGAGTTTTCTGTTTCTATATCTAACGTGAATTTAATATTATCGTGAATTTTGTCAATGAATGTTTTGAATGACTCTAATTGTCTGTTTGTGCCAGTGAAACAACAAATGATATCGTCGACATATCTAAACCAATAAATAAAGTGTTTGAATAACGGATGTTCTTGGATAGTTTTTTCAATATTATCCATGAAAATTTCAGCGAGCAGAGGGCTCAGAGGATTACCCATGATTAAACCTTTTTCACTATTATATAATACTCCATTGAAGTTAAAATAATTTTGTTCCAAACAAATTTCTAAAAGGTGTAAGATTTCTGATTGAATTATCGGATTGACTTTGAAGGGCGTTCTTGATGAGTTTCACTGTATCACTAGGTGGAACACTAGGGAAGAGATTTACTACATCCCATGACATAAGTTTAGCGTTCGGTGGTAGTATCGTGTGCTGAATTTTATTTATTAGGACTGAAGAGTTTTTTATTGACAATTTAGGTTCAAAATCAGCGTACTGTCGAATGATGTCTATGAGAAAGCGTGAAAGTTTTGCAGCTAGAGCTTGAAAATATGAAACTACTGGTCTAATGGGATACCCTGTTTTATGGAGTTTGACGAGGGAGTAAAGTTTTGGTGATTGCGGGTTGTCAATGAAAAGTTTATATTTTTGGTTGGTAGGTATTATAGACTTGGCATACTCTAAAGCGTTTTTTACTATGGATTGAAATTTATTAGTTGGATCTTTATCAATTTCTTCATATCAACCTGATTCAATGAAATTTTGGGTTTTCAATAAATAATCTGCTTTATTTAAGGCTATGACTGTATGACCTTTGTCTGCTTTGGTGAATATGATATCTTCAGATGCGGACTTAGATTTAATGGACTTTAAAGTTGTATTTTCCAATTTCTTAGGTTGAAAAGTATTGAAGTCTTTTTGAAGTAGTAACGCTGAAGAGTGTTTTAGGTGTTTCGCTTGTGGTGAATAATTTAGGACTATTTCGGTTTCAATTCCTAGCAGATAGAAATGGAGACGAGCGTTATATGACTCTTAATTGTGTTTGAAGCCCTTTTCTAGAAGTGAAACTTCATCTTTGGAAAAATTAGCATCTGAAAGATAACTGAACCTATCATAAAATTGGTGATCGGAAAATTTGGACTTGAATTTTGAAGTTTCAGGTCTATTACTCAATAATTTATTCAATTTTCGCAACTGAATTTTATACTTTTTGTGAATTAATGAATGAACTTAGGTTCTTGTTCCGGAATCTAAAATGTCAAATTCTACTGAATGCAATCTATGAAGCAACTCCGAATGGATTACCTTTAAAAAGATGTTGTAGTTGTCTCGTTGGCTGTATTGAAACTTGATGTCTAACTTCAATCATTTCTTTTTGCCTTGTAATACTCCAGTTTGGACTGCGGGGCTGATATTATGGGTCTTCAGTTTTATATATTCCGGAAATACTTCGTTCTTCAAACAACTGGATAGGAATCAGATACTATTAGTGTTGGTCGCACATCTTAGAATAAGCTTGAAATACCAAATGACCAAAAAGCTTGTCTCAGCTTCTTTCAATAATTTGATTGAGGAGGTCGATACTTGATGAAAATCTATATACATATTTTCAATGAAATAAAACTAAAGTATTTAAATTTTCACTTTGTTAATATAGTGAAAATCTAAATACTTTAGTTTTATTTCATTGAAAATATGTATATCGATTTTCATCAAGTAACGACCTCCTCAATCAAATTAATAGTATTTCAGGTTACCTATCAACAACAGTGACGTTATTGAATAGTTTATCCCAATGAGGTCTTGAGTATTGTAAACCATACTGCAAATTCGGATAGTATAATTGTCGCGAATTCGGATAGTATAAATGTCACGAATATTTTAGTAATTCCATTATCAACATAAATATTCGTCATTATCTGAAGAAGCTACGGTGTTTTTCGTGGTTTGAAATTGTAGAATTGTTTCCGTCCGAAAACTCATAGAATTGAAACTAGAAATTTTCTTTTCAACTGCTTTTTCCATCTGCTTGTCCGAAAATATTTTTCCGTAATTTTCACTCAAATATTTAGTTTGAAAAATGTTTGTGTACCTGCAAAATTAGAGGTGCAGCAAAAATTTCATTCGAATATATGCGATGGAATAATTTTAAATATTTTCATATCAATGCAGAAGTCATTTTTATAGCGTTAAATTAGGTTATATTTCAACTGTTAATTTCTTCAAATAAAGCCATTCAATAGAACAATCTGATGAGCCACCATTCATTGTATATTTTCAATGATTCAAATCTATGCAATTCGAAATGAAAATACTCATTTTCTATGTTCATGCATTTTCTAGATGCAATGTTTGTGATCTCCATTTATTATCCAATTGATAACGGAGTAATTAATTCAGTAGATGTTTTTTTCTGCCCATTGTAGCAAATTACATGGCGCTCTTTATTTGTCGGAGCGTTTGATGTATCAATATTTCCGTCAAAGGTTTTATCAATTTCACATCTTTTGTTCCAGTGAGAGATTATTAGAAAACTAAACATCAACTAACAAATGTTAAATGCACTCGTATAATCTTTTATAAGTAGCAAATGGATAAATGATTCACTTACTGAGCTTATCGGGAAGTCCAGAATCATCTACCCAAATACCTTCTTAAACGCAAGGAACCAATTAATTATTATCCTTATCATATGATTTTTCTAATGTATGAATGAAAAATAAATTTAATTATGTATATCGAACGGCCAAATGCTTATATCACCTTTTTCTTGTTTCTAATATACACTACGCCAAGAAATTAACGCACAACATCGAAAATTCCAATTCATTCAGAATAAGTTGAGATATTATGAACAATTATGATTTTAGTAATTCGCAAGCACTGAGCAATGCTTGAAAATAATCAAAAGGAAATGGTACTCATAGAAATCGAAAAAACTACAAATGAACAATGTCAAACCAGATAATATCATATATTTCCGCCCCTGGCAAGAATTGCTGCATGATACCTACAGTTCATACTCAAAATCAATGATTTTATAGCATTGTGATCCATTTCGTTTCAGATTTCAGTCTTTTCCGAACCTATTTTCATGATTGCTGACTTCACAATCTGCTATTGCGAATGTTCCAGACATTTTCGATGGGATTTTGAGGATTCGACTTCGTGCAGGACATATAGTTGAAGCTATTTCGCGATCTAACAATATAAGGTTAGAGAGGTCTGGCGTCATCATGCACAAACAGAAATATCTCACCCATGTTTGCCGCAAATAGTACATGTTATTCTAAACTATCTATTACACACCTTAAAGCATTCAGGGTTTCATTATTAACCATTACTAGATCAATGCAGGCGTTCAAATGATTCCTCACCAAACCATTATTCAATCTCCACTAAAACCATTGACAGGTTAAAGGATTGCGTATTTCTCATTCCGTCGTCTAGAGAACGTTAATCGCAATGAAAAAGAAAAAATCTTGGCTCATCTGAAAACAAAACTCACTCCTATATAAAGAGGAGAAATATTCATACAGTTTTTATTGATTACCAAGAGGCTTTCGATGATTCTCTTCATTCATGGCATCAAGTAATTTTTGAAATTCATAAAACTGAAAAGGCACTTCGTTTCTTTTTCAATTTGTTATATAAAATTGGAAAACCAATCTTCATCTGAATATCCTTAATTAAACGTTATTATTCGAAGTCATTCCAATCAGGAAAGGCATTTTCCAAGGAGATTCTTTGGGTGCCCTTTGGTTTTGTCTGTACCTAGATCCATTATCTCATGAATCCTGCTAACAATTTTGGCTTTAAATTTAAGAGTCCATCCGTTGAATTTGAGTTAACTCATTCAATTTATTTAGACCATCTAAAATTATATACTGAAATAGATCTCATTTAAAAGTCTACTCGAGAATTTTGAATTGTTCCAAGTATATTCATATGGAATTAAGGAAATCCTTCTATTAAAAACGGACAGATAATGTGTGTTTATATTAAAGATTTCCAACATCTAAATTGAGCCAATAGTGTATCAAGGAAATACATATAAATATCTAGGATTTGCGTCGGAAAACACACTAAAGGAATATTAGAGACGATTCTTATAAATAGTGATTTTTGGTTAAATTTATGAATCTTTTGATGATTCATAAATTTAACCGACACAAATTTCACCATTGATGAGACGGCGTTATTAGAAAAAGGATTCAAAGACAATATTTACCCTAAACATCATACATCAAACTTTGATCAACTAGCGATTTGCCTCAGAAATGTTGAAAACAATAGTTCCTTGAAACACCAAACTGCGTCCGCGATTAAGAAAGAATACCTCTAAAATCTCAATGGATCAATTAGAGAGTACATATTCAATAATATACATATAATCAATAAACAAGATTACATTTCCAAAACATTAGATTTCATTAATGTTTCTAATTATTCAGTTATAGCCCAAGATCCAACTAACAAATTCAATAAGGAAGTGAAGACAGTCATTGAAAATTCAAAATCCATCATTACCGATCACGAAAAATTTAAACTCGTCTTACCGAATCCTTTACCACCTCAACTCTATTCTTTAGTTAAATTGCACAAAACTGGTTATCCAATAAGAACAATGGTATGATTCACACATGCCCCAGCATTCAAGATTTCTATATTTTCAGTACATATTCAAGAAAAAATTTTGTAATTTTAAACCGTCTCTTCAGTTCGTAATTCAAATGATTTGATAAGAAAAATAGAAAATATTGTCATTGCAAGTAATGCTAAGTTAGCATCTTTCGATGTCAAGAATTTGTTTCAAGTATTCCACCGAAAGATCCGTATAATATGATCAATAATTTGTTAACATAAAATATGACGAATCCACGAATTAAATACGACATTATGGTTTTAGTAGATGTTTGCATATCTCAAAATTATTCTTTATTTAACGACTCTTTTTATAAAAGTGATGAGGAACTTATATAGAGGAAACCTCTTAAGCCCTCTTTTAGCAGAAATCTTCATGGATAATATAGAAAAAAACCATTCATAAACACCCGTTTAGTAAACATTTCCTATATCGGTATCGATATATCGATGACATTATTGTGTTTCACAGGAACAAACAGACAGTTCACTGTATTCGAAAATTTCATCAACAACCGGCACCCAAATATAAAATTCCTTTCTGAAATGGAACAGAACAACTGGATCAGTTTCCCAGACAACAATAACAAGATCAAATAATGAACACCAGTTTTCAATTTTTCATAAGCCTTCTTATACATATATCACAATTCATTATACATCAGCACATCCTTACAAACATAAATTTGCAGCACTTAATAGCTATATCCATAAACTCTTAAGCGCACCGATGTCTAGTGAAAATTATCTCAAAAAATTGAATTTGATAAAACAGATCGCAAAAATTATGGTTATGATGCAAATTTAGTTAGCAGCATAAGAAAAACTAAAATTAGCTTCACAACATATATTTCCAATAGGTGAACATCAAGACAAGAAATTCAGTAATTTATCATATATAGGAAATATTAGCAATAATAAGAAGTCCCTCCCTCAAAACGCAAATTTGACTATAGAGTTCAAAACATCAACAATTTAGGTTCATTCATCAGAAATTATAAGTCTCCAATTAATAAAAATAATAAATCAGGTGTAGATTGTAATGTGCAGATTGCAATTGTTTTCATATAGGTAGCACAGGAAGAAATTTCAATGTTGGAATCTCAGAACATAAACGCAGTTTCATCAATGGAAAAACTGATTATTCAAATCATCTAAGGGAAAATAGTAATTATTTCAATTCAGAATTTAAGATCCTACATTTATATGCATAAAACTCAACCTTCTGGAATTACTTGAGAATCATTCAGGTATTCACCAGAAATTCTTAATGATCAGTTAGACATAAATAACTCACCCTCACCCCTCACTTGTTTCCTAAACACTACTTCAAATAGAGATAAATCTCAGTTGATTGACTCTTCAGTCTATATAAGTATATGTTTGTAAGATATTTTTGTAGTATTCATTCGCTCTTGACAAAGATACTGTGTATCGTAACGGGTCGATCATTTATTGATATATTTTAATAGAAATCATCGTTTACTTGTATTTGGAAATAGAATTGTAGCATGTAAAAGCCTCGTCAATTGAATCACTAGTGAATTAAACAATGATTATATTGAAGAAATCGCTTCAAATAGAAGGTTATTATCTGAATAATTGTTTACGGATACAGAAGGATACAGTTCATCATATATTATCACCTCGCACAATATTTGCCTCAATAGATTATTCGAAAACACATAATGCTGTCGCTAATAGTATTCATTTTCAATTAGTAATAAAGTGTGATCTCATTCCTAAGGGAAAGAATATGACCAATATAAACCTATCATTATTTGTGGCTACGGTAAATATGAACTTTATTTGGATAAAACAATTCTTTGCAACAGAGCTGTAAATTCCAATATTCCAGATATCGTTCTTACGAATAACCAAAATCAAATGACATACATAATCGATATTCTCATACCTGATACACAATATACGAAATAAATACAATGAAAAAGGTTCTGCATATATGATACCAGCCGAGGAGATTCAAAATTTGGAAAATGAAAAGATATATATTCTACCCATTATTATTTCTGCAACTGGAGTTATTCCTAGAAATCTTCAATGATTGAGATTTTAGGTCTGAAGAAAAACTTATTTGAACAGTTGCAGAAAATAATAGTCATAAAATCCTATAATATTCTTCGTAGGGTCAATTTCCAAAAGAAATAATGAGGTTGAGTCATAGGAATTTATATCAGTACACTGGATTTTTCCAGGAAGAAAGCCTCTGTCACTATTCGTAGGTACATAATCTTTTAGTTTATGTATATTCTGATAGATTCATATATCTTCATAACATTTAAATTTACTCTAACATAAAATCATTGCAGGATATATTTTGATTATAATCATTACCTGGCATTAGTATTAATTACCAGGTGGTAGATTTATATTTTTCATGTAATCACTTCGATTTCAAGAACAGATATTATTTAATCTCAAATCAAGATGACAGATTATTAATCTTCTATATTTCACATGCTTTCCAAGAACAGCAATTGAATTAATTTGAATATGATTGCATTCGTAAAGTTCTCTGATTCTATTTCAGATGCAGATAGAATTGATTTAATTTCGTACATACTGCGTCCTTCTGAAATAAGCAGAAACGAATTGAATTATTATTATTCATTATATCAACCGCACTTCTAAATGAACATTAATGTAAACCCATATAAACCTGAATTCAGCCACGGGTTTCGGGCATTGTGGTTGGCTCCTAGTGAAATTGGAGGTAATCTGCTGATGCATCAATCAATGTCAACGCTGAGAGAGATATCTGCCGAGATCGTGTTGAAATTCTACATTAAAAATACAAGGGACCATTTAGCACATGATCTTGTCGAATGGAGCGATATTTTTGTATCATCCATTACAAGTTACGATGCATCTGAAAGTTTACTTTTTATTGTCTGAATGGGTGTAAGAGCTACTTCTAATTGGATCTTAATAAAGTTCGCGAAATAAATTTATACTATCGAGTATCAAATGTTAACTGAAATTCGTTTGGTTAAATTTCTCCATTTAATTTTCTTCCTTTCTCGAATGAGTATACAAATAACTAACTTAAAAGTGAATCTACAGATGGCCGTTTCGATTTACTCGTATCGATGAGATCATTTCGATTAGTTTCCATGTGATCATGTTCATGAAAATTCCTCTTTTTCTCGCAAACATTCATGTACCCACATCCAAGAGAATTTTGGTTTTAGATATTTCATATTTAGTATTGATAATATGAAGAAAACGTAACTTACACAATGAATGATTTGATTGAGGAGCCCGTTACTTGATGAAAATTGAAACACATCTTTCAATTGAATGAATCAATAGTGTACAAATGTTCACTATATTCACGAATTCATGACGCGTTTCACCACATTAAAGCTTCGTCAGATAAGTAGGACATTTAAAAGAAAATGAACCTTATATATTACATGAAGCAGTTTCTCAGCTTACTAAGAGGTAAAACTAAACAGCTTTTTTAAAACTTAAAAGTAAAGTAATTGTGTTTTCAGAGTTTGATGTCACTGCTGCCATATAAGGTTGATTGTGCTCTTCCATTAACATTCATTCCTTAATTTTCGAGATTATCTCTTCAACAAGGTTTAAG
Organism: Cryptolaemus montrouzieri; assembly: GCA_013387265.2. Lineage (NCBI taxonomy): Eukaryota > Metazoa > Arthropoda > Insecta > Coleoptera > Coccinellidae > Cryptolaemus > Cryptolaemus montrouzieri. The sequence goes on from JABFTP020000103.1 coordinate 40,193,470, forward strand.
ATCCCATTCATCAGGATCTTTGTGAGGGCCACTTAATTTAGATCCATGATATAAATATTTTGACACTTTAGTTTTATTCAGATGTTCTATGCCATATAGGACCTATAGAGTTTTATAAGAACATCTGAACATAAACGTAGAACATTGACAAAATAAATCTGATTCAAATTATTCAAACCATTGAACAATTCATTTGAAAACCATTCATTCACAAAAACTTTGACATATTACATATAGATCATTCGGACAAGCTTTGAATGAACAGGTAGATTTGAATTATCATTCTACTTAACTTGTTCAATTAGTTTTATTACCTTCATACTAACTGTACAATGGCTCTGGATTTTCCTGTTATTCATCCAACTTGTTCTACGATTTGTTTATAATACCATACTTTCATTCTATTTTTCATTCTTGATAAAGCTGCTGTGTCAGCGAAACGTCGTCGAATTTTTTCAAATAAAGTAGATCAAAGTTAAACCTTGTGTTTTTATCTCATTTACATCAGGATCTTTTCGCTAAGAGCTTTGAAGGTTTCTTTGTCCCTTAAAATTTTCCATCTCCTTCAGGCAAGAGCCTCGCATTTATTCAAATTGTTTCCTCCTCTTCGTTTCATGGTCCACATATCGGTTCTTCACGATAATTGGCTATTGCATAAATATGTTTTCTTAGCTTCCTATGTCCAGCTATCAGGCTTTTTACCGTAATTTTTCTCTGCTTAGTCTAAGAGGAACTTTAATGAACTTCTTGCTAGGTTCTCGCAGCAGAAATTTGGTATGTCTATGCCCCATGTATTTATCTTGCACTGTAAAGTAGAGTTTAGTCCAGTCAGAATAGACAAAAAAAAGTCATAAGTTAGCCAAAATTCGCATAGAGCTGAAAATTTGCAGAGACGTTAAATACTTCATTATAAATGAAATGTCAAAAATCCCCTTCGATCCTACTACCGCAAAAAATTTTATTAAAGGTCAAACATGCAAAATTTAGGTTTTTTTCATTTTTCTCCAAAACGGTAAATTTTATCGTAAAAATAAATAAGACAAAAATTGTAGATCATATTATTCTCTACAAAAATGATTGAATCACTTTTTCTCTTACAACTCACCATTCGTGAGATATCGCGGTTTTAACTATTAGAAAATTCATATTTTACATAATATGCACTTCAATGCAGCCTGTACACGTCACCGGACCTTCAATACAAATGAAAATAAAAAACTATTGGTTTGTGTTACTTACACAATAAAACTTCTATAAATTGAATGTTTTTTTAATTTAATATAAGAGACTATACTGTTAGTCCCTAATACCCTTCGGCGGTAACCTCGAGCAACATCTGCTAGCTACGTCATTGTTCGAGTGTGAAGGGTCGTATACCTGCCTATTTTTGAAGGAAGTAAACGAAATAACTTAGTATATACTGTTAGTTTCGAAAATTTCTTTACAGTGAGCAGACGCGCTTATCTGTAATATTTTCAATTTTAATTTGTGCTGTTAAATAATTTTAACAAGATGTCAGAAGTTTGTTTTATTTGTGATAAGCCTTTGAAAGGAAGTGAAGTTGTTGTTGTTGATCGTGGAATGAAGACTTTGATTGATGCAAATGTTGAAAGAAATGATATGTTTTTTGAATACTTGAAAGACAAGCAATCTGTGACAGTCCACGTGCATTGTCGTAAAATGTACACTCGAAAGAGTAGTATTGTTGCAGCTAAAAGACAGCGTAAGATAGAACAAGGTAGTACATCCTCGATAAGTCCGCCTCATACTAGAATACGAGTAAATGAGACAGTTTTCAACTTCAAAAAATATTGTTTATTCTGCGGCGATGAAGCAAATGAAGAAGATGAAAAAAAGAAAGCGCAGAATGTTCGTCGTAAAATATATAATGTATCTACACTTGAATTTAAAGATTCCCTTTTAAAGGTAGCTCGGACTCGTTCTGATGTCGTAGCAAAAGCTGTTATTGCCCGCATTGAGTATGAGTTTGACTTAGTTGCTGCTGAAGCTAAATACCACAATAACTATTATAATATCTTTCTGAGGCCCACTACGGGATATAAAGTCGGTCGTCCCGAAGATGATTCAGTGAACTTGGCGATGGAGGAAATATTTCAATACATTGAAAATAATGATGATTGTCAATTTTCATTGCAAGAATTAAAAGACATTGGCAAAAATCCAACTGTAGATAATAAAACAATTTAAAGAAGATTAAAATTAGAGTATGGTGATAAAATTATTATAACTGAGAAAAAAGGGAGTTTAACAATTATCTGTTTTATTGACTATCAGTATGATATTCTTAATAAATGCTTGGTATGAAAACAATAAACAAAATGCAAACGACGAACGATTCAGAATACTGAAAGCTGCTGCAGTAATTATTCGAGAGGATATTCAATCTGTAGTGATTGATAATGATAATTATCCCCCGCCAAGTCGTATGTTCCTCTTTTAAGTGCAAGTAGCGTCATAAAAGTACATGATGAAAAGGTACCTATAGACCCTGTATTATTGTTTCTACGCATGAGCATTACTAAGACATTTGAAGATGAACTTGAAACATTCTTCGCATATGAATTAGCTCCTTACCCATTATCACTCTTTGATGCCGTGGGAATGCGTAAAACTATGAAGTCAGCTCTTTATAATTGCTTTGAATGTTTAAACTTCGAAATTGATAACACAAATGCTATTTACATCATCGATGGAGGATATCTATTACACCGTGTTGTATGGGATCGAGATGAAACATTTCATATTATTTTTGAAAAATTTGTTCAGTATGTACAAAGACATTTTGGTCATAACAGTAGGATTGTATTTGATGGTTATACTAATCATACGAAAACTATTAAAGCTGCAGAACAACGTCGTCGGACTACAAAAACATCATCATCTGTTGATATCGTTTTTGATCGATCTATGAAAGTTCCAACAAACCAACAACAATTTTTTGCAAATACTTACAATACTCTCGCTTCATTTCAATGTTATGTAAAGAATTTACAGATGCTGGTATTCCAATAAAACAAGCTGATAATGATGCTGATGTCCTTATAATTGAAACAGCAATAGAACAATGGAAAAGTTCAAATACAACAGTCGTTGTTGGAGAAGATGTTGATTTGTTGATATTACTGACTGCACGGACTCCAAATGATAAAATTATTTACTTTTTGAAACCTGGGAAAGCTCAAGTACAATCAACAATATATTCATCACAAAGTCTGACTGCATATCCGAAATGTCAAGCTCATATTTTATTTTTACATGCAATAACTGGTTACGATACTACATCAGCAATTTGTAAAAGAGGTAAAATAGCAGTATTTAAATTGTTTGAAAAACGTAATGATTTAATTGATTGCGCTGAAGTATTTACAAAGATTGGTTCTTCTCCACACGACATCGTTACAAATGGAATTCCTTTCCTTCTTGCAATGTATGGTGCTCCAAAAAAAAATTGATTCCATAGACAAATATAGATATTCGAGGTTTGTAAAATCTGCTTGGAACAATAAAACAGTACAGTTGTCTTATCTGCCTCCACCATCTGCTTCTGCCTTTCAACACTTGTATCGTGTATATTATCAAGTTCAAGTGTGGCTAGGCAATGAGCTGGACCCAGAAGAATGGGGTTGGAAATTAACAGACAATTATTTGGAGACAATTTAAACTCTACTCCCGCCTGCTCCAGAAAAACTGCTTAATACTATTTTTTGTAACTGCAAGACGGATTGTAGTAAGAATTGTGGCTGTCGAAAAGTGGGATTATTTTGTTCGCCAGTATGCATCAACTGTCAGGGTCAGACTTGCTCCAATATTGAAGAGAATACGACAGATGAAAATATTTATGATATTAATGAAGAGACAGTTGAAGCATCCCTTTTCTTAGAACAGCGAATAGAAATTCTACAAGAAGAAAATGAAGACGAAGAAATAATTGTCGACGTAGAATTAGACAGTTATCTAATATAATAATATTTAGAAAAAAAAACCTATTCCACTTTAATTATTAGAAATATTACAATTCTTTCAATCAATAGGATATGATCTGATCGAGCTTTTTTTATTATAATAGATCGTGGAGTAAACCTACTGGGGAAACTACGTTAAAAAAAATGCGCCAAGTACATTGCCTCATAGGTGGTGCGGAAACGTGTTCATATTATGTAAAATATGAATTTTCTAATAGTTCAAGCCGCGATATCTCACGAATGGTGAGTTGTAAAAGAAAAAGTGACTGAAACATTTTTATAGAGAATAATATGATCTACAATTTTTGTCTGATTTATTTTTACGATAAAACTTACCGTTTTGGAGAAAAATGGAAAAACCTAAATTTTGCATGTTCGACCTTCAATAAAATTTTTTGCAGAAGTAGGATCGAAGGAGCTTTTTGACATTTCATTAATAATGATGTTTTTAACGTCTCTGCAAATTTTCAGCTCTATGCGAATTTTGGCTAGGTCAAATGTCTATTTTGACTGGACTATTGGTTTTACGGAGAGTTGGTTCTGGGCCAATAACTCTAGTCTTGATGGCTTTCCTGGCTCGATAATCCACCTTATTACCTGCAATCCCGCTGTGCTTAGACGCCCAGTCACCTGGTTCCGTTTCTCACTTAGTAAGTGAAAGATGGTTGCGTGCTGCCTATTGGAATTTTCAGTCGACACTCCGAGTTTTGAGAGTACAATTTTCTTTTTAATTTTGGATACGTTACTATACCAATACATGTCTTCACCGTTGTCTGAGCCGAGCCAATTGTTCCAGTCTATCGCCGTTTTATACTCCCTAGTCTCTGTAAGTTTTTGAGTCTCGTATCATTCCCAATACGATTCAGTAATGCTTTGTGTTTATTGATTGCCATGGCTTCACACAGGTTCACATTCAATCTATTATTTTCATTATTATGTTGAATAAAAAAATGAAAAGATATTATTGAAAGTAAAGGTTTTTCTTATTTTTATAGTGAGAATCTAATTTTTGTTCGTCGAAAATGCTCTAAAAACTAATAGTGAAATTTCAAAAGATTCATACTGGTATAAATTTTATTCAACTTCTTCAAGGGAGCTTATAAATACCTGAGTTGTTTCCTTCATGAATTTTGGACTTACATTTCTTTATATATCTGCCTAAAGACTTGAAATTAAACTGGGTTTACCAATATAAGTTAATATATTATATTCTCGAATGGTCTATTTAATACTAGGGTAATACTCATGACTTGCTTGTTTAAAGTGTATAACAAAAAACATGCTGTCAATCAAGAATTGCAACCTTTATTGAGCTCCGTTTGTTTTATAATATTAAGCTCTTTCAAGAAATTATTTTCTGACATTGATATGGTGGGGACTCTAGGTATCTTCATGTGGATGTGCAGAAGAATTCTAAATAGTGATACTAATATCGGATGGTTCTTAAAGAGTAGATTGAGCAAGTATATGATCAATTTTGATTTTAAGTTGAATATAAAAACTTGAAGGAATCCAAAGTGGATTTTATATTAGAAAGAATTGATTTTATGAACGTACTAAGGAATTTTATTGTCCATTCATACAGTAAAACAACATATTATGTCATTCACATATTCAAAACAATAAATACTGTGTTCTCAAACTGGTCAGCCATAAAACATTCCATTCAGATATTACCATCCGTAATTCTTCTGGACATAAAAATCTGCTCATTGCAATATAATACAAACACTCACCACTACACCAATGTCAGAAAATAATTTCTTAAAACAGGTCACTATTATAAACCGAATGGCGGTAAATAATTGTCATAATTCTAATATGATTTGAAGGTAATGACATTTAAATTTCCCATATAATTTAATTTCAATAATAACTTTTGTACTAGAAGCGTATAACCAATATAATCCATATAAATAGAGTTTTACCTTCATAGTATCAGCTTCGTGGTCTTGACAAAAGTGATTGGTAGCTTACCTGCAATGAGAAGGAAATAATTACAAAAACATGTTTCATGAAAGATTATGAAAGCGTCAATTTTTGTATGTAATATGAATTAAGATAAATTAAGTGAAAAAATTATCATTGAATGGTTATATGCCCATTTTTCGATGATTTGTATACATCTGATATTGAATATTTCAGTAGACCAGCGGTCATCGTTGCGAATTATGAATGGTTCTACTATGTTTTACTATGATGCCCTGATTGACGATTATTTTGAAGAGTGGATCGGAAATCGACGGAATATTTAATACTCCACCAAATGTTGAATATCGTTTCCATAATTAAAGTCTGCGAATAATTTCATTCCAAGAGATAAACATGATGACTACTGCTCAATAAATGGAAAATGAACATATATGAAGAAAGCAACATCGATGCTATTCAAACAGAAAAATAAGGTGTTCTGAACTTCTTAAGCATGAATGACTCTGATTTTTAATAAGTGAAACAATTAAATACCTGACCTTGAATATTGATGAGAATCTGCTTGAGATAATCATACTTATCATATAGCGGCCGGACTCAATCTTATAATAGGAGAAATTTATAGGTGCAGAAGTTATCTCTCACATAAAAGTTAGTATCTATAGGTTGGATTGGAGTGAAGCACCAATCCCGCGCGTTCCCAGGTGGCGGATAGGGGAACGACTTATATGTAGATGATCGCCTGTAACACTGTTGGTCAGCTAGGCTATAATGAGGCTCGTCTCATGTAAAACTGGAATTGCCAGCCTTCGGAAACCTGGCCGTGGGTCAACTTCTCCTTACCCTGTTGTCGTGTCATGGCTAAGGGTCTGTACAAGGGTATCAACGGCGTCGACCGTGTTTGCTAGCTATGCTAGTCCCAGTCAGCTGCTAAAAAGCGGTTACAGAGACTGTTTGCATCTGGCGTCGAATATTCGGTTTCCAGGAGTATGGAGGTCAACAAGAAAAATCCGAGGCTCTTCTGATCGAGTTTTGCTTGAAATGTTGTTCCGGCCAGCTGGCGAAGAGTAACGATTGTTTACATTCCTAAGGAGGGTAAATCGAATTCACAACCTAAGTTATTTAGACCAATAAGTCTTACGTCTTTTGTTTTGAAACCCTGGAGAAGATGTTAGACGGATACATCAGGACCGAGGTGTTATCGCTGAGGCGTCTTAGTGAACATCAATACGCCTTTCAAAAAGATAAATTAACCGATCTGGCACTCAACAACTTCGGGAGGATCAGTCAGTCTGTTGATCGCAAGGAGAATTCAGCTGCAGGCTTCATGGATATTGAAGGTGCGTTTAATGCGGCCCCCACTAAATCGCTGTGTGGGGCTGAGAGAGCCAGAGGAGTACAAAATATTGTTGCGGAATGGATTAGCAACATACTAACTGCCAGAGTGATCAAGAGTTTCCTGAAAGGAGAAGTATTCAGTTTTGTGGCTGGCAGGGGCTGCCCTCAGGGAGGAGTACTAAACCCCACTGTTGTGGTCCCTCCTGTTTGATAACCTTCTAGCAATAATTGGTGCACTGGATGTTTATGTACAAGCGTACGCTGATGATATTGCCACTCTGGCTGTCGGAGATGACAGTGATGTCTCCGTCAGACTTCAGGAGGCTATGTCAGCTATTCAGGGGTTGTGTGAGGAAGATAAGCTTAGAATAAACCCCCACAAAACTCTTGTGGTACAATTCACCTGAAAATGAGGATATTCGTTTTTTTCCCGACCCTGGGTGGAGTGTTTATTTCACTTGTGAAGAATGCAAAATATCATAAGGATAGTAAACTCTCATGTAATTCGGACCTGTCAAACACAATACACAAGGCTAGACATTCCTTATGGGCATGTCAAATGACCTGTGGAAACAAATGGGATCTTGCTCCAGAGCAACTTCAGTGCCTATATAAGATGGTGGTCGGACCACGTATTACATACGTCTGCATTGCTTGGTGAAAGTGCAGTCTCAAGAAGCAATCCCAACTCAAGCCCTCTAAATTGCAGATAGCGGCCTGCATGACAAATGTCATATTTTTCGAACTACTGTCAAAATTGTTTTGCAAATTTTTCTTTAAATTAAACAAGTTCCATGAAGGAATAATATATTGGCGATGCCAACTTAGATTATTCGGTCCATAATGATTCTAAAACATCTATATATCATAATCGGCATCACTTGGAAGACTGAACCTGACCATCGGGGCTCTCTCGTTCAAACAGAGGTGGAATTGGAGGAAATATAGCAGGTTATGTATTTTTTTTATTATCTCTTTAGTCCTTTTCATGACCTTGCTTGCTATGTAAAATCTTTTCTTAGATTTGTTCAGAGATATAAGAAGTATGATTGTTGAAATGTTTTTCTGCTGGTTTTCTTTTTCCATCGTTACAGATTCCTGTCCCAACCCCCTTCTTTTCACCCTTGTCTCCGTTTGGGAATCATGGAATGCAAAAAAATGAAGCGGCTAAGTAGAAAAATCTTTGGTAGTCTTTATGTACACATGAAATTAACACAACATAAACAGAGAAGCTATTGCTAGTGCAATAGCGACAGGGAAACGAGTTTTTTCCTCAGGTTTTTTCACTCGTTTATTGAATCATATACAAGATAGTATGGTTCCCCTGTTACATTTCCTGAGCTCACACTTCCAATTCTTTGCAACAGAACTGTAAAACACAATAGACCAGATATCATTCTTACTGATAAACAGAATCAAATAACATATATAATTGATATTGCTATACCCGACACACATAATATACAAAATAAATAAAATGAAAAAATTTCTAAATATATGATGCTTGGCGACGAGATTAAAAAATGTGTAAAATGAAAAAATTTTATTCTACCGATTATTATTTCCACAACAGCTTTTATTTCCAGGAATCTTCACAGAACTATTGAGATTTTGGGTCTGAAGAAAAAGTTGTTTGAACAGTTACAAAAGATAACAGTCATCAAATCTTGTAATATTCTTCATAGGTTTTCTCTTTAGTTTAAACCGCTCAGAATCTCATTTCATATATTATTTATTTGTTTTATAAATGTAATATAATTAACTGACAATTTTGTCATATTTATATTCAGAGCAGTATTCTATTCGATCGTTCACCACTTCACACAAAGGAAACTATTAATGAGTAACATTCAGTTATATATATATATATATATATATATATATATATATATATATATATATATATATATATATATATATATATATATATATATATATATATATATATATATATATATACTATATATATATATAATATATATGATATAATCAAAACATATATATATATATAGGATAACGTTAAATGTTATATATATATATACCAGAATATATATATATATAGCATCATATACAATATATATATATATATAGTGTCATATATATACGGACCTTAGTCAAGTAACACTGAATGTTACTTATTATCCTTTGTGTGAAGTGGTGAACGATCGAATAGAATACTGCTCTGAATATAAATATGACAAAATTGTCAGTTAATTATATTACATTTATATAAACAAATAAATAAAATATGAAATGAGATTCTGAGCAGTATAAACTCTATGACTCTACCTCATTATTATTTTCGGAAAGAAACCTACGAAGAATATTACAAGATTTGATGACTGTTATCTTTGTAAATGTTCAAACAAATCAGATATCTATATATATATATATATATATATATATATATATATATATATATATATATATATATATATATATATATATATATATATATATATATATTATACTGAACTTTCCGCTCGACACCCACTGCAGTCCATGACTTATATTGGGCCTTGCCCTCTTCATCTGGTGATAAGAGGAATGGCTTTCTACAGATTCTATCACCTTTCCTGAAGTGAAGCGGGTAAGTTCGGCTTTGTACTCGGCGCCTAACATTCTGAAACCGAGGGGTCGAAGTCGTATAGGGTCTAACATAGCAACACCTAAAACCAACATGGCGTGACCATTCCAGATCAATATTTCCGATAGACGGAAATAGACTAGCTCCAAGGACGGTCTACTTGGAGGTCCCTGTTGGTACACGAACAGTTCGAAAACTGTAAAAGGTATTGGAGCTGGTGTCTACGGTCGAGGTACTGCTAAGCTACGAATAATCTATCTTGGCGGGCATGCGACTGTCTTTCAAGCAGAAATATTCGCCATTGATCACTATGCTAACCTCTTGCTTGCGAGGGGATTAACAAATACGTCGAATAGGACCGGAACGAAGGCTCGGAATTCCCCTGGTGACTGCAAGGATGGAATTTAACCGATGGCTGGACCTGAGGGTAGGTGAGCACTGGATGAGTGTCTCAGGTCTCAGACACGCTCGACGTGCCGTCGGTGGACTTTCCAATGAAGAGCCAAGGCCTGGCCTTAACTCTGTAAGTTGAATCTGAGAGTTTTGACCGTCATACTGAAGGGGCATTGTTGCCTCAGAAATCACGTAAACAAGTCAGGATTGATTGAGGATCAATCATGTAGGATATGTGAAGAAGATATAGAATCAATGAAACATATTATGTGCGGGAGCCCAGCTGGGGACAGGATGGAAGAGCTTGGATCTAACGAACTGAAGCTTTCTGAGCTTATTAAGCTCCCACCCATGAAAGTCGTATCCTTTACAAGAAGGATGGAGCTCGTGGATGAAATTTAAAACATAGTGCCACAATAGACCACTGGGTTGCAGTCTAACCCAACCTGAATTAATGTGATTATATACAGGTACCCAAACGTGAGTCTGGTCCTAGTATAGGAATCATAATTAAGTATTGACCTTGATATCGTTGATAAGAATTCTTTCAGTCTTAATTATTGTACATCTAAATTTTCAACAAAAATAATATTATTGTAGAAGTATTCCATTAAAAAGCTTTCTGATTGATACATTTACACCATATTTCTCACCAATATTCAAGAAAAGAAGTATTGCCATAAAACTCACATTATCTCAACGGAAAATGATACCGCGAATTTTATTTTTTTCAATCCATCACTGCCACATCGTATTTGTTGTAATAAGTGTGAGTGAAAACTTTCATTTGAAATATCACTGCGGTATACACTGCTGTAATTTAGACATGGAAATAATGTGTTTATAACTTGAAGAAAGTTTTAATGACAGTATGAAGATTGATCACGACGCCTAGGGAACTGGCGTCAGAAAGTTTCGAAAAATAGGTACAATATGCATGCGTTCTCGGCTTAGGAATTACATTTCCTAGCAATATTTATTATAACTTTTTCTAATGGAAACTGAGTTTAATTAAATTCCGAACCTAATGAATCAATATCTCAATTAGTCTGTACATAATTTATATCCCACCACTCGAAAACTATTATTACAGAGAGAATATTTTAATATTGAATTAAAGGTTATTTTTTTAAAATACAAACTTTAAAGAGGAGAATTATCTACCCATCCACTAATTATCAAATAATCTTCGACGAGAAGTAAGCCACCCTAAATCAAACAGCAATATTCAGTAATTCGTACTTATCGGAAACTAGCGCTTAGGAAGAAGTTCTCGATGCCTTCAGAATTATTGAATATTTCACTTCGATGCAAATTTGCATTTATGAAATCATTTCGATTCGTAACATGGCCAAGAGTTTCCACTGTTTGTTTAATTTTGATCATTCAATGAATACCTAACGAGTATGTGTAGTTGAGCCTTCACTAGTAGATGTAAATATTAAAAGTTCTCTTGCTGTCATCTCACAACGGCTCTGTTGTAGGTTCAATATTTTCTATAGAGCGCCTAGAAAACATACCGGGTGTTCACGCGATATTGGACATTAAAAGTATATGGAGAACAGAATGACCGATTGGAGAATTTTTTTTATTGTCTTGAATGTTATTCGAACTGAATTCCGAAAATATTTTCAATGCTGTGGCACTTCCGGTTATATCTTTGTTATTTCAAATGACATAATATATGTTTCTATCACTTTCATTGTAGAAAATTAAATTCTGAACAATTTTTTCTCGTCTAATCTGTTAATGTTAAGTTTGAAGTGACGTTATAGCTAGGATGTCTGGTTGGAAAGGATTGCAATGGACAAGAACAAAATAACTAGTCTTGCGCAAAGGAAATACTAGTGACATATGGCTATGACAGTTGGCATTGAAATGCGGCGCGTATTTTTATTGTTTATTTTAGTTCGCTTTCTTGTGCTGATTGAGATTGGATTGAAGTGATTTCCTCAAAGTTTTGAGAATATTTGAATCATTATTTTTAAAATCAGTTCTTTTCAGAACTCAGTGTTTCGAATATTTATTCTATGTAAATAGTGAAAATGTCAAGAGCTTCCTCGAGCCAAGCCCAAAACATGATTGCATCATTATGCAATTATTTCCAACAAAAACGAGATAATGGGGGCATCTTTCCCCTTACAGCTGTAAGAGATGTTAGTTACACTGAAATTAATAACAGAAGGGGCCTTGCACCCTTAAAAAGAAATATCATGATACAACTTAACATGTTCATCTGTTGGTTTCCAAATTATCTACACATCTGCATACTATGAACTTTTTTGCTTACAGTGGGTAGCGAGGGCTTTACAAGCAAGCATTTCATCCATTAACAATATTATGGCAAAGACAAAGAGTGGTGATCCACTGAGAAGTCCAAGAAAAAAAGAATCGTGAGAAACTTGTAGTACATATTGACGATTTTGATCAAACTCTCATAAGAAATATTATCTATCACAAGTTCCAGAACAGTAAGTAGTCATTAAAACCTTTGTCTAAATCAAGTTTAATATTATATTTTTTGTAGAGGAACGCATTATGTTGTCTGCATTAAAATAGAAGCTCCACGAAAGAGATATTTTCAATGGGTGTAAGACATCTCTGTGAAAAATTGTACAAAATATTGGATTTAAGTATTCCGAAGATAATTCAAGAAGAGGTTTGATGGAACTACCTCATATTGCATTGAAGCGTATCCATTTTGTGCAATCATATATTCGCACAAAAAATGAAGGATTACGTGAATTTGTCTATCTTGACGTAACATGGATTTTCAAAGGATGGTCCTATCTGTGGTTCGTGGCAAGATGACAATATTAAAAGCGTGAATAAAACAAAAATTGGTGGAACCAGGTGACGTAATCAACTATTGTTTGTACTATTTCAAGATATTATAAATTTGATACTCGTTTCAGATTCATTGTAATCCATGCAGGCAACAGGCATGGTTTCATTCCTGGTGCAGAACTTGTTTTTTCCTCGAAAAAAAAACAAGCAACTAAAGAGGTTGAGATTCAAGAATGGTTAAGAAGCAATAATATTACTTATTAAGAAAGTGAATTGAAACCACAATTATTGAATTTTGTTAAAATGAGAACTGAATTCAAATATGATTGTATTTCAAGGATTAGCAGTGTTTTCAATTTGAATATGTTCCACAAATATAAGACAAAACCAAAATATGAGCTTGATAATCTAGCTGAAGAATATGGACACGAAGTATTACGTCTTCCTCTCTTCCACTGCATTTTGAACCCAATTGAAAATATTTGGGGTACAACCAAAAACTATTATCGGGACCATGTATGGAAGCGAGGGAGTTCCGCTGAACAATCTCTTTCTGTATGGAAAGAAGCTCTGCAGAAAATTACTGCAGAGGTATGGAGTAAAACTATTGAACATACAGAAAAAAAAATAAATATTGGTGGGAACGCGAACTTCGTTTTGATCTTGAAGATGTTCCCCCTTTGATAATACATATAGATGAGAATGGCAGTGACAGTGAGACATGTTCAGAATAAAACGGTTTTCATTTTTCAACCTCTCCTTTGTAAAATCATCATGAAATAAATGATTTTGTAGATTTCTGTTTTTAGATAGTTTTACCTGTGCTCCTTATTTGAATCTGCAAGTGTCAAGTAAACTGAATTCTAGTTTCTGTTGAAAGATTGAAATATTTCGAAAATAATTATTATTTCATGGCCTAGTAAAAATAATTTTTATCAGTAAAAACGTAACTTTTCGATTTAAATTTTGGACTTATTCAAAACCTGATTTTCCTAAAACCTTATTCATTTCCAATGTATTTTAAATTCAATGAGATGACCAGTGCTCAAAACCTTTATTGAACAAAGTGCATAATGAAGATTTCTTCTTTTTCCTGTTTTTATATTGAAGAAAAGTAAACCTAATTGAATTGAACTATGCATCATGTGTTGCATTTACAGGTAAGTACTAGTATTCAGAAGATCTATCATGATCATCCAGTCGAATTTTATTTTCAACTCGAAATTTTTTGGCCGAAAATTTTTTTTTCATACGTTGTTTAAAAGGTATAGATATTATTTTTCTGAATGTTTTGATACCCCACACTAGGGGTCTGAGATGAATAGTTTACAGGATGCTCCATTCGAAAGGTATTGATATGAATGATAATTCAAAAATTTTATATTCGCTAAAGAAAGGTCGCGAGTTGATTTCATATGCCTCAAATGGACATCAGACAAAGTTTTCTCAAGAAAAAAGTCGAAGTGACGATCGAATATTGAAATGAATATTGAATGAAACAGCCTGTATTTCAGAAAATACGCATCACAGATTCCTACTATGGGTATCAAACCACTCCAAAAAGTAATCTCTGTAGAATAACAATGAAAAAATATGGGTTGTTTTTTTAAAAAAATGGTCGATGACGTCATATCTTGCGCATTACAAAAGGAAAAAAAAATTTGTTTCTCACAAATAATTTGGAGTTGAATATAAAAATCGACATATTTGAGCGTTTTGCGCGTAAATCAAAAATAAAGAAATTATGAATTTTATTCCATACTTTACAGTCGCACTGAATAGGAATTTTGGGAAACATTGGCAACATCCGAGAAAACTGGTTGATGACGTCACCTTAAACTTAAAGTGAACTGACCATATCATTGCCATTTGAAATCAACCAAAACAAAGATATGATATTTCCAATCGGAATTTTGCGATTTTTGGTTCTCTTAGAAGGCATCATAAAAATACTAAAGATCATTCAATATCGGTTGTTTATAGCTCGTTTTTAGTATAGTGCTTCATTCAGCAGAATTCAATGCATTTAGAGGCTTCATGGTATACAGTGTCTTTAAAATAAAGCGGCAACCATTCAACATAGTTCGTGCCATTAAAAATAGAAGAAATATTTTGATTTGATTCTTTCCAAATGTTGGCATTGAAAAATGAATATTCTGTATAATTTCGCTACCGTCCGCTTCGCTTTTTGCAAAAGCTCAGTTCTTTTACAAACCTTTGTAGTTTCGGTGAAAATCTAGAGGATTACAGGAAGAGTTTAGAAAAAAGTTAAAAATTCTACAAAATCTCGAATAACCGTTATTCGAAAATAATTTCGAAATATGCAATGATTTAAGATCTACTTTTCCACTCTTCAGAGCTATCGAACGAATACTTATAAAATGGACATATGAAATACATTGTGCGCGAAAACTTAGGGTTTTGAGAATTATCTGAATTTCACTGCACTAGTACGGCAATACTTAATGTTACTATTTTTTTGACTTTTATCGTAATCTTGGCAAAAGAATACATTACCCAACGAATATAAAATAGAATAGTACACAAAAAATTGATTGTTTCGATAATTTTCACTATAATTAGTTAACTAATGACGCAGCTTTATCCTTAGTAGCTCCTTCTCACTGTTCCTACTTATCGATGAGGAAACAAGAGATATAATAAGAAGTTCTGAAAATACCTACATTTGGTTGACTCTTTCTGCATTTACGAAATCTATATCTCATCGAACAGATGTGGTTTTCATTTTACCACTACCTCCATTCATTCTTCATCCTATTTCAGTATTATAAATTCCAATTTTTAACCTAATGTTCTCGAGAATTTCTGAATTTTTTTCTAGATGAAACAAGTACAGTATCGTCTGCATACATGAAATATTCACATTTTAAGTTTGCGAACTCTAAACAGTAAACATATATAACAAATATAATAGAGGGTCATGTTTGGAAATTTGAGCCACTCCAACTTTCAGTTCTTCCACCCCACTTTCTTTTTTCTTCACCATTGTATATTTTATGGAGCTCACCTAGAAGTATGTCGATTCTTCAGTAAGTCCACTACTGCTGAAAGGATGCTGCTCCAATTTGGAACCCATACAAACATACGTCAAAAAAAGTTTTCTATTATTGAAATGAATTGATCTTTTTTTGATGATTTTTTCTATTATTTTTGAGAATGTAGAGAGGATTGATATCGGTCGATAGTTGTTATTACAGGGATTATCTTGGCAGTTCGTAGTTCAATGGGGAATCCTTCTGTCACTAATTTTACAGCAACGATATCCGTGAGGTCAACCCCATCTTGTTTAGTAACAATTTCCAACCTAGAGAGCTATGGTTCTTAGTATCTGATAAGAGTTCCTACATCACGTATACTTGTTGGTTCAAGAAATATAGATTCAGAAATTTCTTCTTCAATGAAGTTTCTATTTTATCTACGAGTTCCTTTCCCAGTCTAGCAAAATGTTTGTTAAATACATTAGATTAAGCCTAGGCGTTCGCATTTCGTTTTGCCTAGCCGCACAAATGATATTAACCATATCCTCCTCACACCATTGACAACTTTTATTTCTAGAAACATATGTATGTTTCTTTCTAGGCATTTCAAAACGAAATCATCTAATATTAGCCTTTCTGAAAGCATTCTTTCAAATTTCGACTAGCTGGCTCTGGCCATTTATAAAAGTCGAAAGTTAGATTACCGCAAACTTATAATTTTGAGGTAAGATACCATCAAGAACGATAATTAATTAGCTAATTAGAATTAGAAACCCTAGAACAGGGATGCTCAAACGCTCGATCGCGAGTGCTTTTTGAGTAGGTCTGGAGAAGAAAAAGATTTTTAATAAGTAGGTAACTAAACTACAAAAATTTATCACGAAATAAAATAACACTCTGCTGGCGGCAAAAGGTGGCTTCATCAAAGCAACGCTCGGTACTTGTCAAAGAAAAGCCACGTTTTTAATTCCTGCCGCTTCGAAGATGCATTGGTTATGAAGGAAGCATTGATTGAAGCGGGTGACACTTTATATGGAGATTTTAAAAATGAAAGAGAAATCATGTCTGCTGTTAGAGAACTTCAGTTATCACGTCGGACTGTCACAAGGCGAGTTGAAATCATGAGTCAGGACATGGGAGACAAACTAAAACATGTTATCATGAAATACACATACTTTTATTCACAGTTCGACGAATCCACCGATATGACAGACAATACCCAGCTGTATATTTTTATTCGGATGGTATTCAATGACATGTTGCCAAGGAAGAATTTTTGACAATCATTTCTCTGAAGTGGAAGACCCGTGGCGAGGATGTATATCTTGAATTTTGTAAAAAATTACAAGCTACCAATATATAAATTAGTGTGCCTTACAACCGTTGGAGCACCATCAATGACTGGAAACAAAAACGGTTTTGTGGCATTGTGTCGAGCTAATGAAGATTTCCCTTCTTTTTTTTCATTGCATACATCAACAAGTTTTATGTTGATTTGTAAACACAGAGGATATTATTGACGTCAGGTGGTTGAGTCGCGGAAAATTCCTAAAAAGGTTTAAAGAATTATTGCGCGAAATAACAACTTTTCTAGTCGAAAGAGGTAATGACACTCTGATATTGAAAAACGAAAATAGGCTGAGTGATTTGGCATTTTTGACTGACATTATAATGCACTTAAACACCATTAACTTGGAGCTGTAAGGTAGAGGAACATTACTATTGAGATGATTAGCGCAGGTAAACGCATTCAAAATTGAATTGCAACTTATGATAGATCAACTGAAATGAAATATCTGAAACATTTTCTATCATTGAAAGCAAGGATTCCTCAGTTGAATGAATTATGATGAGTATGAGGCTGAATTTTTAAATATTTTGAAACAATTCGAAATGTGTTTTTATGATTGCAGTAAATTGGCAAATATAGCATCATTTATGAGTTATTCTTTTTCATGTAAAAACTTGAGGAATTAGCTACCGAAATAGCGAGTCAGTTTAATATGAACTCATGTTCTGTTGAAAATGAGTTAGTGCAGATTATACCAGATATATAGCTCAAAGCTACAGCATCTGATACAAATTTCTGGTGTTTTATATTCGGATATAAATAGCCGAATCTAAGGCAAATATCCCTTCAACTGGCGGCAATGTTTGGGTCAACTTACTCGTGCGAGTCTGTATTTTCTGAAATGAATTTACCTAAGTCAAAATATCGCAATCGACTAACCGACGATCATTTGTCATCATACTTGTGATTAGCACTCAGTGGCTACGTACCGTCTTATAAAAAGTATACTAAGGACATACAGTGCCACGCTTCAACATCCATTCAACATCATTCCTTAGTTAAGTTTAATATCATATGTAACTCTTTTGTTTTGTAACAACCAATAAACTCGCAATTCTCAATAACTATGAGTGTTTTCATTGATAAAATAGAGAAGAATTTAACTAAGCCTAACCCAAACCTTGAATAAAATAATGTATATTGTGCGGAAAGCTAATATCTATATATGCTACGGTACACCCTACCTAGGTAGATAGGTAGATAGGGTGTATCGTATATGTACGATAACCCTGCAACACACATACTTGCAGCCTCTTAGAGTCTATTGAAAGTAGTCTAAAAATATTGAGGTAGATCACCAGCAGTTCAAGTGTAAGAACCCCCCTAGAATCACCTAACACGATGCTGTAACAGTCTCACGGCTAATATTCTAACATTACAAGTAGAAAGATCAAGGGTATACACCAAAAATAAATTTAAAATCGCCAAAACTAAGGTTTTGTACACTGCTACGACTATTGAAGGGGCACTACTTAACAATAACAACGTAATGGAGGGTAGTTTACAATTTTTTCCACTCTGCACAACGTCAAATCCCGATGGCCAGATTTCAGACCCTAGTTGAGATTTTGACCTTCTCCTCTTCTTTGCCTTTCTTCTCTGAGAACATATTTCAATGTCTCTACCTCAACGAATACTGTGTGTATAATATACGAGACGGCAAATGGAATTGACTTCAAAGAAGTTCTTTTATATATGGAATAACTCAAAAAATATTAATGGGAAAATTACTTCGGAGTTAAATATTTATTTTGATCACCTTTCGGATACTCAGCAAAAAACAATTAGTATAATATGCATTTTTGGCAGTGTAACCGTAATATTCTGGTAGTTGATTATATGCGATAATAATAAGACTTACCTGTCACCTCTATCAAACAGATATGACTAATATCTCCGGCTCAAAGATCATTGAATTCTCTGAAAATTTCGGTGATTAAAATATTGTTTTCAGGGGAAATTGCAAAAATATCGTTTTTCAACCCTAATGAAGTTAATTGAAATGTTACCAGCACGCAAAATCCCGTCATACATAGCTCATTTCGTTCATTTTGGATTTCAAGCGTCCATTTTCACTAAAATTAGTCAAACCGCAAGAATGACACTTTTGATGTGATCGCCTGTCTGCCGAGTTTAAATTCATAATGTATAATAGTACGAATTTCAGTTATAATCGTAACGGGAAAATTCGGTTTGTACGTGTAAAACAGATATGTATATAATCTAATTCAAATACCACTATGATTATTGCTGAGTACAAAATATGGATTGATCCATCGAGCAATAATCGTATTACATAGGAACAAATATGTGGCACAAATACACGCCGATATGAAAATACAAAAAGCACGCCCATTTGATTGCTTGAAACATACACCGTGCTCAAAAAATCGGGGAAATTGTAATATTTCCTCAAATAATGTAATAATACGCAGTATTTGGTGTTTATTGGAGAGAAATATTCTGAAATACAAGTAAAAAGATTCATAATCATTCTACTTGTAAATCTGAAATTGTATATTTTGAATGTTTACACGGTGCTTCAACGAAAACAAAACAGAGGCTATATCTACCAAGATATTCATTTCTGATCTAAACGCAAAAACAGGTCAATTTTTGTTTCAAGGGGGACATCTTTTGGGGTACAAAACTTGCCTGAAATATCAACCCTAAGCGGGAGTTGCAATCCTTGAAAATTTTGAGTAGGGTAGATGGGTTGAGTGATGACGCAAAAGAAAGATGGTATTTTTGTCTACTTGCCTTGAACGAATTCCCATTTTTAATTGAAAACTGTAAAAGATACAGGGTGAGCAACTGAAAGAAGAAGACTATTTCCCTGAGACTATTCGAATTTCAGTGAGGTAAAATGGAACAGATCCATGCTGATCAATGAAAGTCTTCATCAAGTACCATTCTCAACTCGACTTCCAATCCCTAGAGCAGGGGTGACCACCCTTGAAAATTTGGAAGAGGGTAGATGGGTCGAGTGATACCTCGAAATAAAGGTATTATCTTTGTCTGCCATTGATCAGCATGGATCTGTTCCATTTTACCTCACTGAAACTCGAATAGTATCAGGGAAATAGTCTTCTTCTTTCAGTTGCTCACCCTGTATCTTTTACGGTTTTCAATTAAAAATGTAAATTCGTTCAAGGCAATGTAGACAAAGATACCACCTTTCTTTTGAATCATCACTCGACCCTTCTTCCCTGTTCAAAATGTTCAAGGATTAGGGGGTTGATATGTCAGGCAAGTTTTGTACCCCAAAAGATGTCCCCCTTGAAACAAAAATTGACCTGTTTTTGCGTTTTAATCACAAATGAATATCTTGGTAGATATAGCCTATGTTCAGTTTTCGTTGAAGCACCCTGTATAACTGAATTAAACGCGAAGGAACGCGCGGTACTTGTCAAAGAAAAGCCACGTTTTTTATTTTTGCCGTTTTAATAGAAATTTCGGGCGGCGCGTTTGAAGAGAACATTCGAAACTTTCGTTCACGCCGATATAAATGTTGCGCCTGCAGGGATTGGAGTCATTCTGAATAGTAACTTCAAGGAAATTGTAATGTTTCCTCGAATAATGTAACAATACGCAGTATTTAGTGTTTATTTTTGAGAAATATTCTAAAATACAAATGAAAGGATTCATAATCATTCTACTTGTAAATTATTGTAAATTGTATATTTTGGATGTATATAACTAAATTAAACAACAAATGCTCCGATTTAGATGAAATTTGACTCAGAACTGTTTTATTATCTTGATTTTCAGAGTAGATTTGGTCCAGAATCCTGTGGGATAATCAAAAATCGAATACGTGACTTATTCACTACAAGAAAGTAAACCCTTAAGTAATTTGTGATCATAAGGTTTGTAGGTTTGATTCAACATGGTTCAAAAAGATAATTTTTGAATGAAATCGTTCTAACTGCAATGATTACTTTTCTTGATTTCTTTGATTTATTTCTGTTCCACTTAGATAAACTGGTTATATATTCAAAACTAATGATCAAAATTCATAATCAAAATATTTGATTAAGATTAATCAATCAAAATGAATAAAATTATAATCCTTAAACATCAGTCTGATTGTTCGATTAACTATAAACTAAAGTAAAACGAAATGAGACACTATTGTCACTTTTCCACAATTTATTCAATAATCACGACCGGTTTCGACATTACGGTCATTTTCAAGTGAAAAACAATATAAAACATGAGTAGGCAAGTACAAGTACAGAATGAAATTTATCCTAAATATTGAATAGTGGGGATTATTATGCTATAGTTGACTGTTGACGGTAATATATTGTGGGTTTTTACATAGTTTGTTAATCTCCAAACTTTCCAACAAATTCATCTCTCTCCCTTTGTTACAATTATGAAGGATTTTAAGATTGTTCAATGATATCGAGTGGTAGGTTGATTTTATGTGTTCAAATATTGGCGAATTTTTATCTGAGGAAATATGTTCCTTGAATCTAGCTTCAAAACTTCTATCTGTTTGTGGAACATAGGCTACCTGACATTCATTGCATTTGATTTGATGAATTCCTGATTGCATGAATTTATCGTTCTTCTGTTTGGTATTGAATAATAATCTGCTTAAGTTGGGGCCGCTTGAGAATGAAGTAGTTATGTTCAATTTGGAAAAGTAGTTACAGATTTTGTTATAGAGTTCGCCGGTGTATCTGAGACTAGTGTATCTTTTTTCCGGGGTTTCTACGATCCTATATAGTAATTGGAAGGTAATACGTTGTTCTTTGCGTTTAATGATTGTATTTAGTAAATGTTGTGGTATGTTGTTATTTGAGGTAGTTTTTCTGATGATATTAAGTTCAAATTGAAAATTTTCTTTCGAAAGGGGAACAGAGTAATCTCTATGAATCATGGAGTTATATGCAGCTAGTTTGTGACTTGAATGACTGAACGAGTCCATTGGAATCGATGCGTCTGTGAATGTTTCATTTCTGTAAATTTTATAAGCGAGTTGGTTATTTGAATTTGTAATGGTTAAGTCGAGAAAATTAATTGAGTTATTATTTTCTAATTCAGAAGTGAAGCTGATGCGGCAATGTATTTTATTCAGGAAATTCAAAAATTGCTGAATTTGTCTGTTTGAACCACGAAAACCAACTAAAATGTCATCTACATATCTGTACCAGAAATTAATGTATTTTTTAGTGAAATTTGTGTTTAATATTGAGTTTTTTTTAATTATTCATGAAAATATCAGCTAGTAGAGGGCTAAGCGAGATACCCATTGCAAGACCTGAAATTTGTTTGAAGAATTTAGATTGAAAGTGAAAGTAACTTTGAGATAGGCATATTTGAAGAAGATTGCTAAATTCATTAGTGATAGGGTAAAGATGCCTATTATGAGATACCATTTCCATTTTTGGGTATAAAAAAAAACTGTTACATTTAAAGCTTTCTAAGATATACTTTTAGATAGAAAATTTAATGTACTTTAAATGTATATTAGCTATTTTAGGCTAAATTATATTATTTTTTGGCTATGCTGTAAAAAGTGAAAAATATCAGAAAAAAATTCCAAGGCAAAGGGCGCCTATTATGAGATATTAGGGTTCTAAATATAAGATACTATCTTATATTAGGTTCCATAAATTTTAGGGTCAACAAACAAAAAAAACAATATTAACGTCATAATCACGTTTTTATTGTAGGTAACTTATTAATTAAATATTAAGACAAATCAGTCTTAGCAGTTTGGTACATTAATTATTAAATTTTAGACTAACATCAGTCTTCAAAATTTTTACTTTACTTAAACTTAACAAAGATTTGAGCAGAACTCAGTTATCATAATAAAAATTAGCATTTTTAATAAAATTTTAAAATAAAGGTTATCAAACAAAGAGAATATAATAAACAATAAAAAAATTAAAATCTTTTCTAAATTATTTTTTAGTCTTACCATGTCTTACACATCTAAACATAATGAACACAAAAAACGATTCGATGCTACATCTCCACAATCTTCATGAGCCCATTTAAAACAACTATCACATTTGGCCCATTTTTCTCCTCTTGTATCCTGCGAAAAGTTACCGCTACAGTAGGGACATTCAGCATCATATTCATCCCCACTGCTATCTGCCAACTCAGGCATGTCATCGTCTTCGGAACTGGAACTAACTTCTTCAGCTTTTTTCTTTTTAATAGGATTTTTTTTCTTTGTCTGCTGTTTTTTAACTGATTGTTTCTTCTGTCCTTTCTTATTTTCTTTTTCTTGTTTTTTATTTAGGGATTCTTCTAATGACTTCTTATACGGAGATGCCGTGATTATAGAAGCTGCTCCAGTTCGGGTTTTCTCAGAAGAAGAATTGTTCTTAGGTAGCCTGGGCACTGGCTTAAGTGCAAACGGGGAGACAGAAGACGATGTACTGGGTACTGGATTGTCATAAACACTAGCTGTTGAGGCTGTTTTAGAAGATGCTAATCCTTGGTACTCATCTGAAGGATTGTCATTTGTAATTCCGCTATTGGGTAAGATTTCAGTTGGCTCTGATTGGTTTTCAATCGAAGTAAGCACACAACTAGTATCTTCCAGATCTGCGTTCTCATCATTTCTCTGAACATTAAGTAAATCTTGCTCTTCATCCCCATCATTAAAGATTGAAAACTCTTCGTCTGTAAAAATATGTCGATTGCACGGAAATAACCCAGCTTTGCGAAAACCGTTAACGGAGTTGGTCATGGTAGCAGCTTTTTCATAAGCCGCACCAAACAATCTAGCCACATATTTGTTTGTTAGAGTGCGCCCCGAATTATTACGCAGCCAAGTTTCAATTTCTTGGGAGTAGTAAGCTTTTAGTGGCTTCATAAATGCTACATCCATTGGTTGCATTCTATGAGTGCAGTGTGGCGGTAAACAAACTATAATTACGTTGTTGTCTCGAGCTAAATTAATAAGATCGATGTTTCTCGTGTGTGTGTAGTGGCCATCTAAAACCAATAAAACTGGATCATCTTTACTTGGCTTTGTAAAGTTGATAAAATGCTGAAACCACTTTGTGAATAGGTGTGTCTGGATCCAGCCTGACGGATGACAATCGCCAATGGAACCTGCTGGTGCACCATCCATTAGGTCTTGAGCCATATTTTCCTTGGGAAAACTATTAATGGCGGCACGTAGGTACCACAAGCGTTCATACAGGTCACTATGGTCATGAGCTTTCCTCTTTCCAGGGATGTCAACGCACCGACCTGTTTTTGCCTTTCATACTGACAACTTTGGAACGTTTATGTTGAACTACTGTTATTCCTGTCTCGTCAACGTTGTATACCCTATGTGGAGCGGATTTTATCTTATCAAGTTCAGGCTCGTACAAATCAAAAAGTTGGCGACTGCAACTGGATTAAATCCTTTTACTCTAGCAGCAGAAACTGCTTCAGGTGTCCTAATAGATAATGTAGGATGTCTCCTCAAAAATCCACGAAGCCATTTTTTACCAGCAGAAGCTTTAGTAACACTGAAGGATGCCTCAAATTATTTTAATTGCCAATTGAAACGCCATGTATTTAATGTCCTGCAGACGTAAGCCATAAAATCTTCTATCCATTTCTTTGCAATAGCTTTCCAGCTCGGCTTCTAAATCAATAGGCAAGGCTGGCCGTCTTCCCATACGAACCTGGACAAGATCTTCTGCGCGGACATCCTTTTCACATAGCGCTCAAGGGTACCCTTAGGAACACCAAATTGTTTCGCTGCTCTTAAGTAACCAATTTCTTTTCTTCGTACTGCATTCACAGCCTGTATCATGGCAGCGTGGTCCCAGGTCTTTCTTTTGATGGGAGGCATCTAAAATAAAAAATATACGGTTTAACCCAACACCCATGATAATTGTTCTTTTTGTGTACCATAATATGAGATATCTCAATTTAGGAACCCTAGCATATCTCATATTAGGAAAACAACAGTTTTAGCAAATGGCTGCCTTTTTTTTGTTTCCAAAAGAAAATACAATTTAACTGCATTCATAACTTAAAATTTACCATATAAGCTACAAACAAAACATAAATTAAATGCGTTTAACGTAATAATAAAGTTGTTACGTACCTTGTAAACATTTGATGAAAATATTTGGTTTTACGATGTTGAAATAACCAACACGCACACGTTCTTACATTGCCGTTAGCCGGCGCGAACTGACAGACGTTTAGCACTGTTGATGTGTCAATCCGAGCCACACTAGCGCCAAATGACTGACGTGAGTAGTTTGACCAATATCTTCCTATCTCATATTTAGCGCCTATCTCATATTAGGCATCTTTACCTATATATGGTGGTGTGTAAGACTTGAATAAGATATCTGTAACAAGGGAAGACACTCATTCTTTGGAATGTTCGGGTACATATTTTTGACATCGAAAGAGACTAACTTAATATCTTGGGAGATTTGAAAGTTTATGTATGAGATCTACAGAATTAGAGATAGTGTATTGTGCTTGAAAATTCGAGAGGTCTAGAAATTTTCGATTCAAGAATTTTACTAGTTTACCTGATAGTGTGTTTATATATGACACTACAGGTCTTGCAGATTTTTCTTCCTTATAGTTAAATCAATCCGTATATTTTTGGAGCTTTAGTTTCCTCTTCTCCCATGACCAGCTTAGCTCTTCTTTGATTTCATTTGTGAGAAGTTTGGTTGGATCCTTTGGTATTTCGGTGATATCCATTTTTCAGTACATCCTGCATCTTTTCTTCAGGTCTTTTTGACGCATTCTATACTATTGCTTTTGTTTTAGTCATTATGAGCTTGATTAGACTTTATTATTTTCAACTGATTCTGATTGTTAGTTTTACGTCAGATTTTCTGATAATTTCTGTGAGTTTGTGTTTATGTAGGCTTGGGTTGGTGGTGATATCGGTTTTTACCCCGGAAAACGGCAAATTCAAAACCGACAAGGAAATAACCGGAGTGCAAGCAGAGCTGGCCATCCAAAAACATAAGGATATCATCACCAACCCTAGCCTCCATCAACACAAACTCACAGAAATTATCATAAAATCTGACATAAAAACTAATAATCAGAATCAGTTGAAAATAATAAAGTCCATATCAAGCAAAATCCAAGCCGAAGATCTCATAATGACTAAAGCTGACAAAAGTAATAGTATAGTATACCTCAATAAATGCCTATACAAAGAAAAAGATGCAGGATGTACGGAAAACAATGTATATCACCGAAATACCAAAAGATTCGACCAAACTTTTCACAAAAGAAATTAAACAAGAGCTAAGTTTGTCAGAAAACCTAGCACACACAGAATGGGAGAAGAGGAAACTGATTCCAATGAATGGTCAAGCTCCAAAAATGTACGGATTGATTAAATTACATCTGCAAGATCTGTAGTGTCATATTTAAACACACCATCAGGTAAACTAGTAAAATTCTTGAATCAAAAATTTCTAGACCTCTCGTATTTTCAAGCACAATACACCTTCTCTAATTCTGTAGATCTCATACATAAACTTTCACATCTCACAATCTCCCAAGATATTTAGTTAGTCTCTTTCGATGTCAAAAATATGTACCCGAACATTCCAACGAATGAGTGTCTTCCCCTAGTTACAGATATCTTATCCGAGTCTAACACAAGAACAATTTCAATCTAAATTCTTCAAACAAAATTCAGGTCTTCCAATGGTTTCAACTCAATATTAAACACAGATTTCGCTAAAAAACACATTACTTTCTGGTACAGATATGTAGATGACATTTTAGTTGGTTTTCGTGGTTCAAACAGACAAATTCAGCAATTTTTAGATTTCCTGAATAAAATACACTGCCGCATCAGCTTCACTTCAGAATTAGAAAATAATAACTCAATTAATTTCCTCGACTAAACTACTACAAATTAAAATAACCAACTCACTTATAAAATTTACAGAAAGGAAACATTCACAGACGCATCGATTCCAATGGACTCGTTCAGTCATTTAAGTCACAAACTAGCTGCATATAACTCCATGGTTCATAGAGCTTACTCTGTTCCCCTTTCGAAAGAAAATTTTCAAACTGAACTTAATACCATCAGAAAAATTGCCTCAAATAACAACATACAACAACATTTTCTAAATACAATCATTAAACGCAAAGAACAATTACTATATAGCATCGTAGAAACCCCGGAAAAAAGTTACACTAGTCTCAGATACACCGGCGAACTCTCTAACAAAATCAGTAACTACTTTTCCAAACTGAACATAACTACTTCATTCTCAAGCGAACCCAACTTAAGCAGATTATTATTCAATGCCTTACAAAAGAACGATAAATTCAAGCAATCAGGAATTTATCAAACCAAAAGCAATGAATGTCAGGTAACCTATATCGGACAAACAGGGAGAAGTTTTGAAGCTAGATTCAAGGAACATATTTTCTCAGATTAAAATTCACCAATATTTGAACACATAAAATCAACAAACCACTCGATATCATTGAACAATCTTAAAATACTTCATGAATGTAACAAAGGGAGAGAAATGAATTTGTTGGAGATTAACAAACTATGTAAAAACCCACAATTTAATACCATAAACAGCTAACTAGAGCATAATGGATCCCCACTGCTCAATATTTAGGATAAATTTCATTCTGTACTTGTACTTGCCTACTAATGTATTATATTGTTATTCACTTGAAAATGACCGTAGGGTCGTGATTATTGAATAAATCGTGGAAAAGTGGCAATAGTGTCCCATTTCGTTTTACTTTGAAAATGAATTTCCATAAAATAAATAAATCATCAATACTATCAAACTATAAACTACTTATTTATTCATTCAACTTATTGGAAAAACAACATGAGCAGTTTATTTTATTTTGGAATATGCTAGTTCAGCAGCAGTAATAGATAAATCAAATTTCAGTATGATATGCAGCAATTACAGTAAGCGCTGAAATGAAGAGGAAGAAAGCGTTGGAACATTTCGAGAAACTGACCACCGAGTTGAAGGAGTCTGTCCAATCGAAGGTCAACATTCACAAGGACATAAAGATCATGACAACCAGTGTCGCCAATGCCATTCGAAGGTTTAGAGTACTGGATGGAGAATGGCAATCATCACGACGACTCACCTCTCGTGAGACCTATCGCTTAAGACGAAAGTGAGAGAGTCACCAAGTCCAATAAGAACTTGAAACCAAGTCCTTCTAGGAACGCTACGGGGCAAAATGCCAGAACAAAAGAGTTGGCAGCCTGGCAAAAAGTTACATCGAAGAAGGAAAAGAGGAAGCAAGCCAAAAAGCAGCTCCCAAAGCATCCATCGAAAGAGCTCAGGCTGGAGCCTAAGCGCAAAAAACCTCGCTAATGGATCAGACCCGACGCACTAATCATTCGCCCGGCTGAGAAAACAAAGTATGCCGAGATTCTGCGTCGCATACAGCAGAATATTACTGATGGGCAGGTTTGCACTATGGTGGTCAAAATCAACAAGAATAGGCGTGAGGACTTGTTAATAACGATATCCATCGCAACCATCCTCAAGGAGGAGGCCAAAGTGATCTGCAAAAGGCCACAGGAGACCATCGATATCCGAAACGTCGACGACGACACTACTGAGAAGGTCATTTAGGCCGCTCAGAAAAGGGAAGCTGGAGAATATTATGAAATACCACTAGAAGGAGTCAAGATCCCTAAGGCCTTTAGAGGTACGCAGACCACCACATTTTTACTACCAGCAGCTGCAGCAAAAAAAAGCTACTAGAAGGAAACGGCAAAATTAGAATTCGCTGAGTCAATTTCCGGATAAAGGCAACGAAGTGGCCCATACAATACATCAAATACTCGTGCTAAATCTCTTTTCAGGAATAATATAGAAGCTGTATTTGTAGCAGTATGAGTGGACGATATCCAGTTGCTATGCACCACATAGTCTCTCTACTGAACAATTTGCAGATTTCCTTGATCGTCTAGCTGAGGATGAAAAGCAGCACTATCCCGTAGCAATAGCAGGTGACTTCAATTCCTGGGTAGTGTACTGGGTCAGCAAGTTCACCAATGCAAGAGAAAAGGTACTACTTGAAGCGATGGCCACTCTAGATGTTGTCCTTCTTAACGCTGGTGAGAAGCTAACATATTCAAAAGAAGGGGCAAGCTCTACAGTGGATCTTACATTTGAAGGCAGCAGTCTCACAAGAGGCAAGAGGGGAAGCCATTCTTGGGTAATTTTGGACACATACGCTGCCAGCGACCATCACGCAATCCTTTGGGAGGTATCCACTGGCCAGAACTCTCGAGGAGCAACCAGAAAAATGAATGCAGTTTGAAGAAAAGTGGAAGCTTTTGACCTAGCTACTCTGGTAGTAGCCTTAAATAGCGACCCAACTATCACAGGAAGTGTTGAAGAGAAGACAAAGGAGCTAATGAAAGAAATGACCTAGGCCTGCGATGCCTACATGTTCCAGAAACGTGGCATAAATCGAAGACCCTCGGTGCATTGGTGGAATGATAATATTAGCGCTCTTCGTATAGAGTGCCTTGGAAAAAGAAGAATGTAGGTAGAAAAGGATCCATATAGCAGACCGTACAAGGTGGTCATGATCTAGCTGACAAGACTGCCAATGCCCTCACCTACGTGTTCACAGCTCCTACAGAAGACTGTCTCCATGCTGTTTCCTCGATAACGTGAAGTTACCTATCTGACAGAGCAGCTTGATCCAGAAGATATTCTAATTGTTACACAAGATGAACTGATGGAGGCATGTAACTGTGTAGGGAATAAGAAGGTGCCGGGACTGGATAGAATCCCTAAAACTGCTCTTTTAACATCTGTAAAAGCAGCACCAGCGTTATTCTTAGAGACCCAGGATTCTTGTCTCAAAGAAGGGATGTTTTCAAAGAGGTAGAAGCATCAAAGGCTTATACCACTCCCGAAAGTAAAAGTTCACTGGATGAGCCATCATCTTATCGCCCACTCTGCATGTTAGACAGCGCGTAAGATACTCGAGCTAATAATTCATCAAAGGATAGAGGCAGTTGTCGATCCACTCCTGGCAGACAATCAATATGGAATTCGGAACGAAAGATCAACACTATATGAAATTGCTGGAACTAGATGAAAGGATGGCAAGAAGAAATATTGCTTAGTGGCTACCTTAGACATCAAGAACGCTTTCAATTCCGCCCATTGTGATTGCATAATGCGAGCGTTTGAAGAAATGAACTTACCAGAATATCTACGTAAAATGGTAGCGAGATATTTTACGGGCAGAGTCCTCGAATACGATATGAAAAACGGCCGAGAAGAGTACGAAATCACCGGAGGAGTACCTCAAGGCTGAGTCCTAGGTCTTTTATTGTGGAACATCATGTGCGATTGCCTCTTGAAAATAGCATTGCAAGCATAAGTCAAACTTCTTGCATATGCTGATGATGTAGTAGCAGTGATCTTGAGGAAATAAACCTTGCTTTCAATATCACGTTTAAAAGAATTAACATGTGGATGAATACAATGAACTTGCAACTAGCAAAACGTAATACCGAAGCAGTGCTAATCACTAGGAAAGTGAAACCATCAAGTTGAATATTGGATAGCTAGAAATAGAATCACAACCATCTATACGATATTTGGGAATGATGATTGATGACCGTATTTACTTCAAGCAGCAGGTCAAACAAGTTAGTTCCAAAGCGTCAGCAGTGAGAGCTAGCCTAGCATGACTGATGCCAAGCATCAGTCAAAGCAGAGCAGAAGGGTATTGATAGCATCAGTAGTCACGTCAGTGCTCACAATCTTGAATGTCTATTTGGGCCGACGAACTAGAGATCCAAGAATCATGGAGAAAAGCTGGACTGGTATATCTATTGAGTGCGCTAAACGTAGCCAGCGCCTTCCGAACAATATCAGAGGAAGCAGTGTGCGTGTTTTTCTGGAACTCTGTCACTACGAGTAACAAATAATAGAAGAGTGGCAGCACAGTATCACAATTTGGTAACAACTGTGAAATGCTGCAGAGAAGGGCAGATGGACATACCGTCTCATACCAACGATCGACGTCTGGCTGAACTGAAATCACGGCGAGGTCAACTACTATCTTATGCAGATGTTGTCGGGATACAGCTGCTTCCCAACAAATCTTTATCGCTTTAAGCACGATGATTCTCCGGAGTGCCCGGCCTGCCCATGTGTCGCTGAAGATGTGGAGGACATTTTCTTTGTGTGTCCTCGTTTCAATCCACAGTGTGATGAGTTAGAGAAGATCCTGAAACAGAGTGTCCAACTAGAGACATTAGCAGAAGCAATGTTGTCATCGGAACTGCCTGTAACGTTATCAACTCCTCTGCAAGAGAAATGGTCACAGATTTTCCCTCCCCTAAAGAACAAGAGTAAACGATAGAAGATAATAAAGGAAGTTCAAACCGTAGCCACCAGAAGGAAGAGCAGTAGCTAGAAAATCCCCCTCACGAAGTAATGTCTAATGGCGGTTTTCGTGAGGATCAGAGGCTAGAGAAAAGGGGAGGTTTTTTTTAGTCGGTATTAACACGTCGTGTTCGAGCCCCACATATCCAGGCAAAACACAATCTACGTCTGGAATGGCTAAATGCATTTTCTTCCAAACCACTTAAAAAACACCCACAAATACACAATATGCTAGAACGTTAATCACATCAGCAATGTAGTAACACAATGATTTAATAACAATACATTAAATAATCGCACAAACGAAGTGTCAGATAAACACCTCGCTTCTAAGAACGAAGAATTAAGTCGAATCAAATGTTTTCATTAACTTTTTTGTGTTTAAACGCAATTTGGAAAAAATTTTCTGATTGGGAGAATTGGTATTCAAATAAAACAAAAAAATCATTTTCAGATTTTAGTTCGCAAAAGAGAGCTTAAAAAATTTTACAACAAAATCTATTATTTTCGTTGTCCAAAACCCCATGGTTATTGATCGCTCAGACCTTCATCCCATATTCAATGATTCCTAGCGCTGACCTTCATCCCATATTCAATTTCTTAGCGCTTCTTGCTTGTAAAAGCCACACATATATTTCGAAAAAATACCTCCAAACGAAATAGTTTGGCGTGTTTCAGCAAATTTTCTCAATCACAACAGTATAAGAGATATACGTTGTAGTTCGTTAGAGATGGAACACCCTGTATGTTTATGTATCCATTATCATGCTATGGTAAATATTCATTTAGTGCCTTGGCGAACCAACATGTCGGAGTTGCGATTATAGCAGCAAAAACAGTCCCATTAAGAATTATGGGAGTCTTTCAACATACACAAAATATGTAGCTATTGTTGAAATAAGCAAGAGAATCTTTTCATGGCATCTTGGGAGTTCTTTGTTCTGCATCGATCCAGAAAGTTGTAGTTTTTTTTTAATGAAAATAATAATAATTACTTCATTTCATTCATAGTATATATCCCAATTTACATATAATTTCAAATGGTGTTTAGCCCGCAAATAACAATATGTATTCCAAAAAAGAACAAAGAAAGAAAAACATAGACCTATTGATACTAATAACACATTGCTCTTATATGCTCAGTTAGTCTTCATTTGAAGATATAAATATTTTTATAAGTTTCAATTCATTTGGCAGTACATACATTCAGTACAGACCCTTGTACATCAACACCTTTTGGGATGCAGAAAGTCTGTATTCTGGTAGATGAAAGGCAGTTTCTTGTCTAGTACTGCATTCATGGGTAAAGCTTCTGTAAACGATTAGATCAGCAAGATAAGATGGTAAGAGGTTGTTCATAATCTTAAAAACGAATACCATCGCTAATTTGTAGTATCTTTGTCGCTCCCAGTGCACTGATTATGAATTATATGGGTGTAAATCGGTTACAACCTAAGATGACTCTCATTCCCCTATTTTGGAGTTTCTGCAGCCTCAGAATTTTATTTTCATCAAAACTGTACAACAAGGTATTACAATAATCAAAATGTGGCTGCAATATAATGTTATAGACTGTTTCCCTGGCTGTTGTACTCAAATGTCTTGAAGTTCGGGTGAAAAAGTAAAGCTTTTTTGAGAGATTCTTAGTTATGTATCTGAAGTGTGCATCAACGTTCAAATTATTATCCAACACAAGGCCAAGGTACTTAAACTCTCTAATATACTCAATGGCCTCACCATCAATAAAAAGTAAAAACAATTTTCAAGAGATTTATTTGTCTGTAGATAAATGGTGTAGTTAGAATCATTGCTTCAGTTTTAAGAACATTCAATTTGACTCCATTGACTGCAAAATAGTTAGAGATCGTCTTCAAGGAGGTGTTCATCTTGTTAATTGCTGTATCTAAGTTCTTGTCTGATACCGCAAGCAGTATATCATCTGCAAATAATTTGACAAAGTTACAAGCATGATGGGCATTGATATCGTTGATATATATCAAAAAGAGTAACGGCCCTAGCACACCCCCCTGTGCCACACCATATTTGGTCGTTATGGCTGCAGATTAGGCATCCTGAAATTTAGTAATCTGAGTGGCTCTATCGATTTACTTGAAATATCTACTTCAGGTAAATTGAGGTTTTTACCCTTAATCCCTTCTGTAAAATACGCTCCAGATTGAAATCTACAAATTATATGAATTCTTATTCAGCGTAGAGAGTTCAAGAAATATACCGAAATCAATAAAATCATTATGAACGGTTCTGGAAATAAAGAGAAAACCCGTCTTCATAATAGCCTCTTAGAGGGGGCATGTTTACCATACCAAGCACTCATCGACAGATAAGCACTTGAAATTTTTTTCAAGAAAGAGTTGAAAAATCACTCCCTTGATATTTACCGTTTAGAAAACACCCTTTCTTATGTTAGTATCTGAATAATTTTTCATTGCAATAAATATTGAAGGTTTCATTTATGGGCCAATGTTTCAGTACATTTAGGACTCTTACTTTGGAATATTGATATAATATTCAATACTACCATCGTAACAGATATCAATTTAAAAAGATAACATCACAAATTCGATATTAATTTTGTTAATTAGACTACAATGAGTTTGAAAAATATTTACGTTAAATTAATGTTCAGTTGGAGGATATAAGCCAACACCCGAAAATTAAAAGTTTCTATGAATGAAAAATTCAATATCAATCCAACCCTGTTGCAGCTCTTTCAATCATGTAGGAACTCAATGTGAAAAAGGATAAGTAGGATCGCTCTCTAGTGTTTGTCAACGCGGAAAACTTTTCAGCTCCTACACGAAGATAGTCAACATATATTATTCAGTGTGAGAACAAGATTTTCACTTCCTAGGAAATAAAGAAAATACATCTTCTTTGAAATGTTAACTGGGATCGTAAGACTTATATAAAAAGCCTGTGACATAGTTCGAAGAATTATGAGTAATATTTCATAGTTTCATTGAATCAATTGAAATTAAATGAAAGAATCCAATGAAAAATCTTCTTCTGCTCTTGAGGTAGCACGATGTTGATATGTTATATACACTGCGCCCATAAATTAACTCACAATTTCAATATTTCGAATTTTTTGGAAGACATTATAATTATTAACACATATTCTTATATATATGTCCGAGCATAAATAAATTGATGTTTTTTCTTGGCGTACCTGTTCCTCTCATAAGAAATGAATGAAAGAAATGAATTTATATTTTGCAAGAAACCACCTTACATTGATAACAGCAGTTGTTGATCGATTTCTGTGAGTAGGTTCTCTTCATCTTGAAAATTTCAATTTTCGGTAATAATTCAATGCGAATCTGAAATTTGAGCGTTGAGACAACGGTACTCTATTGCTAAGCACTTTCAAATGTAGCTTCGACAGAACAGTTCAGTGCATATTAGAACTGAAACGATACGACAACGTCCCAGGTATTTGATTTCAGGCCTCGTGTCGCAGCTCGAGTTCCAACTTTAACCGCAGCACATCGAAAAGCCCGATTGAATTTAGCCAGAGAACATGTCAATTGGTTAAAACTGACAGAGAAAGAGTTTCGTTCACAGATGACTAGAGATTTTGTCTTTTTCATTGTGGTTGTCGTTTTCAAGTGTACTGACATCGAAATGAGGGATAAGCTCATTTCAATTTTTTATCCATCTATGGTTTTGGTGAAGGCTCCATAATAGTGTGTTGAGGAATTTCTTTGAACGTCTGAATTGAAATAGTCATCATAAATAATGAAACCCCAAATGTTTCGAGGTACAGACATTTCTAAAGAACATTTGGCATTGCGGCAAATATAGGAGAGAACTTTGTCCTCAGCTGGGCACTTGCACATACCGTTTTTCATTGATTCTATCTCTTCTTCACATAATCTCTATGAAGGATTGTCAATCAATCCTGATTTGTTTATCTGATTTCTGAGGCGACAGTTGCAGGACATAAGGGATGTCTGACCCTGTATATTTTTCTTCCAGAATCGAATTCCACGTGAGCTTACTATTCAAGGTAATCCCCAGATATTCTGCTTCCTCCGCAACTGGAATAAACACTCCACCCAGGATCGGGGGAAAAACAAATATGAATGGCCCCTTTCAGGAAATCGTTGATCGCTCTGACATTCTCAGCATGTTGCTAATCCATTCCTCAAAAATATTCGGTACTCTCTCGAAAGCCCGCAATGTACTGCAGCTGCAGTCTCCTTGCCATTCCAGCGGCTGAGTGATCCTCCTGACTAGGTTGCTAAGTGCCAGAATGGTTGATTTACCTTCTTGAAAGGTGTATTGTTGTTCACTCAAAAATTTCAGCGAAAACACCTCGGACCTGATGAATCCATCCTACCTTCTCAAGGATTTTCAGAAAAAAAGGCATGAGGCTTATCGGTATAAACGATTTTAGTTGTGAGTTCGATTTAACCATCTGTAGAGATATACAACCGGACTCTTCCGCCAGCATTCCAGGTCAGACTCGACCGCAATGAGATAAAGCCCAATTGAATATGGAAGGTGGACGTCCATCCCTTACTGTAGCAAGGCAGGGATGATAGAATCCTACTCAGGAGCCTTAAATGGTTCAAATGAGCAAATCACTCACATAACTGCTCCGGGCTTGATGCTCGTTTTTTAGTTCTCCCCAGAAGTCTTCAGGGCGACAGTGTTACAGCTATCACTGATATCAAGAGACCGACAATCTGGAAAATGTGTTCCCCAAGAATCTCTAACGTCTTCGGGGAGTTATTTTCTTCATGTATTATTAGTTCATTAGTGAAATAAATACATAGCTTATAACAGCTATCCACATTATGACCCATAGGTGCCTAATTTTATGATTGCCAAATTAGGTTAGATGATTTCTGAGGCATCATCGTCAACGTTACGTAATTTAAACTGAAAGTACCAACTATTTTCACTGGTTAGAAAGATTTCCACAATGTGTCAATTATATCATTTGACGTGACTATAATTGACTTGTCTATCAATTAGACCAAGTCTAGATCCTCGTAACTAAGTATTCACTTCAGGAATACTTTTCAACAATGGGAAAAAAGACACATACAATCATGACAATCGCTACGTTGTCTCATCTAATTAAAATTTATTTAATTTCCGTTTCGTTCCTCATTCCTCAATTATCACATGTGTTGCATCTTCACTCAACGGCAATTTTGTTCGTTCAAGGAATAATATTTCAAAATATGGAACATAGTAATCGGTAAAATGATACTTGCATTTGAACAAACCAATAGCACAAAAATACAATGATGATCTCTCGTAATATCCATGAAGAAAAAATGCATCTACTCACGAAAGAGAAAAACAAGTGAAAACGTTGAAAAAGGTAAATTTTTGAGGTTAGGTTAGGTGAGGTTAGATTTAGTTTCATGAAGGAGAGCTCATGGGAACATTTATCGAAAAATGGTGTGAAGAAAATTTGCCCCCTCAAAGAGGGCGCCATGAAACCCGGTTTTCGTCATTATTTTTGAAAAAATTCTTGCAATGGAATTTGGTGTTCTTCAACTCTTCATGCTGAATAAAAATTCACACCTAATTTCAATCTGGTGCAATTCATACTGAAGGACTTATGGCAATTTTTTTTTGTGGATTTTCTCGAAATATTTCCAGTATCTGGAATAAAATACTTCGAAATTTCAGAGAAAAAATTTATAGCATTAAAGGCTCCAAAATAGTGTAGTGAGGAATTTCTTTGAACGTCTGCATTGATCTATTCATCTTAAATAATGGAACCCTAAATGTTTAGAGTTACGTTACAGACATTTTGAGAGAAAATATGGTACCTTTTGCAGCAAATATGGGAGAAAACTTTCTCTTTATACATGATAACGAATGATCTACCCCCAAGATAAAGAAATCACTTCAATGAAGTGACCTGATGAAAATGGTTATACATAATGAACATGCACATGATTTATAGTAAACAATTTTTTTGGGGCAATATAGAAGCTACCAATGACTATATTATTTATTAGTGATCCATCTATTTGACAACCCTATTTAAATATCAGTTTCAATTTTTCATCTACCTTCTCATTTCAACTTTCGGTTATAGCACCAGACCTCACCGAGCTCATATCGTTCGAAACTAGCTTCAAGGTCACTTCAATGAAGTGGCCTTCTCGAAGTCCAGATCTCAATTCCATCGAACATCTAAGACATTCCCAATAGGAGATTGAAAAGCCAGCAAAACCAGCCAGCTACCTGGATTGATCGAAATTTGGAATGAATTGATTCAGAATATTGTTAGGTCTTTGATTTTGAGTATGAATCGTAGATGTCATGCAGTAGTTCTCAGTAGCTGTTCAAATATACAGTGTTAAGAGGTTTTTCGGGACTTTGTTTTTTCCAGAAGTTGTACTTTTTTCAATGGCAGTTCAATTTCTATGATGGCCATTTTCCTTTCGATTGTTCGCGAGTATTTCTTAGTGTGAGTGAATTACTGGAAACATAATTCTTCAACATATCTAAACTTATTCTGAATAAACTCGAATTTTCGATTCGAGATATCGAAACTAATTTTAGTATCCAAAAGGTCCAGAGGGTCTACCTTCTGGATAGTGAAGCTTATGTTCTTCGGTAACGTGTTGGCTTACTAATATTGAATTATTAATAGCTTTCAGACAAACTATCACAAAACAGGTTGTACTGCCTAGCAAAGCACCTGTTTATGTTCGAAGTAGTTGTGCATCTGAAGATTTCTTTTAAGTGTGAAATATGTACTCGAGATGCTATTCAGGTTTATGAAGCAAGATGACCAGGGAATAACATGGATATTGTTCTCTCCCAATGTATACCATTGGGAACTAAAGTTTCATTTTTTCACAATTATTTCATCTACGTAACAATTTCCTCTCATGATGTTCGATTTAAAGAAGAGGTCAGTTCTTTCTCCCACATTCATGGGTACCTCCTAAACAGAGTCGTGACTTATCACTGGAGAGAACTGTAACCGTCATCCCCTCCTCCTCATTCGCGATTTCTTGGACACCAGGAAAAAAGGGAAGCGTCTTTCCTTAGAATCGTCGAGGTGCTCTGAAATGACACCTGAAGATGAGTTGATATTAATACATATCATAAATGGCAGCATAGTAGAAAGTGATTTGTCATATACCCGAGATAGCTCATGAACCAATTGGAACACTGGAGTTACGATCTCTTTCTGAAGTCCTGGATACTCCTCCACTGAGAGCTCCCAGCTTGGAGCATAAGTATGGTTGTTAACTTCTCCTATCTGCTCGTATGTAACTGTTTCAAAAAAATTGAAATGTTCCTTGTTCATTATTATTATTATTATTATTTCAAATGAATAATATTTGGGGACACAAGTATAAAAAAATTGGTTGATGAGAAAATCTCGACGTTGGAGTAAGTTTTACTTGTATTTTTTTAAACTGTAACCACGGAGAAGTTGATTTGGATTCATGGAAAATAGTGAAGAAAGATCACAGTTGAACAAGCCTCGAAGAACCAGAAATGATACGATTACGTTACCACGGCGTCATCCATGTTCAATAGTAGTTCAATGTCTTATAGGTGTCTAGTTTACTTACCTGCAAGTAGCTGGATCACATCGGTTGTAGGATCTTTGAAATATATAAGAAAGACATCCAGCTTTGGAGCAGACTCTTGGATACGAGCTGACCACGTCCTCAATGACAGTAGTGTGTGTGTGTGTGCAACGAGAGGATCTATTGTACACTATTCACTAATATGTGCACTATTCAATAATAGTCTTATGATTGACTATTAATTATATATTTGAATGTAACAAATAAATACAAAATAACTCGCTAGTCGATAGTAACTTTGATAATGATCCCGTTTCCAGATGTTCCTACAATGTGCAACTCATCGGTACGCTATTAGTCATAGATCAGCGTCATTGAGTCAGCCAACGTAGTGGATGTCCACACTATGCATGAGCATATTGCTGCACTTTTTTCAATTCCAGATGGTTTCAGTCAATTCAATCCTTCTCAATCAACTTCATCATACTGGGTTTAATGCCCACAAAGTCGGTGAAATTTTTCGGATTCTGGAAGTCGCTTGAGTGTCCATCTTTCGGAGAAGATGTAAAGCTGTCGGTCCTGTCTAACAGAGATGTGTTGGACATTAAAGATCCCTTCCCTTGACACGATAGGGGTTCGGCAAAATTCCCGGGTTAGTGAGGTGACAGAATTCCCCGCCGTGTCATTAACCGAAAGGTAGAAATAGAGCACGTTAAAAGAAAAACAAACAAACAAACTTCAACAAGGTTGTTGTAACATCGCTGATAACCGGTTGATGCGATTATTTATTAAATAAAAAAAAAGTCTCTTCAATTAGGTTTCGAGTCATGAAAATATTTTTCCCTGACATTCTTAGAAAAAAATTATTTTTTTTTGACAATGAACTATGCTCTTTACAGTTCTATCTGGTTTAATTACAAGCTCAATCAGAACCTGATTTCCAAAATTCAAACACAAGGTTGCGTAAAGGGAGCAACCCCAAAATACTTCACTAGCGTAGAGTCGACAACACTCATTCCCATTTGCTTCGTCAAACATTAATGAGAATTCTCTACTACGATAATTTACTTATAAGTAATAATTTAATATTTCATGTGTCCACTTATTTTAAAAACATTAAAATTTTAGCATATAATAAAAATTCAGTCTGAAAAAGTAGGCTTTCGCTCTTTTAAATAACGAATAGCTTAAACGTTTGTATGCAAATTAGGTAATTACTATAACAAATCGATGTTCACGTTATTCTCCCCTATTCTTACACGATTTTTTGCTTCGTCTTGGTCTGAAACAGTCTAGGTGCCTTTCAGTTAGGAAGATATATTGGAAAACCATCTTC
Organism: Cryptolaemus montrouzieri; assembly: GCA_013387265.2. NCBI lineage: Eukaryota > Metazoa > Arthropoda > Insecta > Coleoptera > Coccinellidae > Cryptolaemus > Cryptolaemus montrouzieri. The sequence continues at coordinate 40,234,113 of JABFTP020000103.1, forward strand.
TACGTAATAAGTCAAGTCACCCTCTACAATTTTTCTTGGTGACACACTTAGTTTCGAAAGTAGTAGCATGTGAGATTTCGACATTTTTTCATCGAATAGCATAGTTGGCTATTGTGGAACAATTCTTCTTCAATCAACTTTCAATTTGCGGAAAAGAATTCGATTAATATTTTGTATCATGCAATTCATTGTGTTGAGTTAGATAAGAAGTACTACATTGAAGAAAAATAGAGATTCTCTGCTGCTTCAAGGAAAGATGAATAGAGTCTCATCTCACTTATATATATATATATATATATATATATATATATATATATATATATATATATATATATATATATATATATATATATATATATTATTACATAAATGAACATCACTGCTAAAATTTGGAATTTTGAGAAGTTTTAGATATTTAAATAAGTTCTATTTTTCAGATAAGTATTTTTAAGTTATTAACAGTAAGTACACATAAAATTTCCTACCTTTATTAATTCATTTTTCAGGAAAACGTTTTATAAAATATATTATTGACAACTGTCAAATTTTCGAATTCAAAAATGAATTCTTCATATGAATATGACTCTGATGATGAATATAATCCTCCTAAATATCCTTGCGATTCATATAATAGATATTTCTTGGAGAAGAACTTCAAAATCTGCACTCAAGATCGTTTAGGTGAAGGACCATCTGATTCTCACACTTTCATATCATCTGATTCAGGTAACGTTGCAAAGAGAATTATTTTTGGGCCCATTGATTATGAATATGATGATAAGGTAAACAACTTTAATGAAGGTAGGAATAATATCATAAAAACTATATATTCATATCATACACGAAAAAAATCTAAGGATCTGACATTTATACTTGTTCTGTCTATTCTTCAAACAACAAAATATTTGATAACTGTTATCATAATCATGTAGAATCACCTTGTTCCTCTAATCTTATCATAACTTCATCACCTAATTCAGATCTTCACAAATCTAATAAAAAATAAAACTCATGAAATGGACTTATGAAATGAATAAATTCATTATGTTTTGATATTACAAAATAACAAATCATGGAACAAATAAAAAGGGTACATAACTTAACTATTTAATATGTTCAAAGAAAAATTCCCCAATTGCTGTATTTCAGAACAAAGCATTGCGAATCAAAGACGGTATATTGAAAATAGAAACTTCATATCTGAATCAGAATTAAAATCAATTAAAAACAACATTCAACAAGAAGAACATTTAAATTCTGAAATTTCAGATGAAAACCTAGTCCCATTCATGAAAACCATCGAAAATAAATCAGAAAATTCCTCTAAAAATATTGATGATAAAGATATAGAAAATTTATTTCTCTATCAAATGAATTTATTTGAAAATATTGACCCAACTATAAGACCTAAACTTCCTAAAATTCATTATTCAAAGAAAATTTTCGATTGTGTAAACGAGCTTAATGAGAATATTCTTCCAAAGCAACTTGTTAAAGTAATGAATATTTATACACTTCATCTGATTATATATTGTGCCGTTATCACAGTAGTTAAACATTCTGGATACAAATTAGAAAATTTTGGATCTAATTATAATATCAAGAAAAAACCTTCATGGCAAAAATGATTAGAAGGTAAAATTTCTTCTATCAGATGTGATTTAGGAAGATTGACTCAATATTCCAGAGGTAATCGTTCAAAAAACTTATGGCACATATTGGAAAAATATTCTTCAAATATAAAACCCATAAAAATAATGAGATAAGTAAAGGACAACTGATAGAATACATCGATACTTCAAAACAAAACTTTCAGTATACTTCATTAGACTACGTGAATATAAAATAAATTCAGATAGAAAATTCCAAAACAAACTATTCAAAAATAATGAAAAACAATTTTACAAAGTTATTTCAGGTTCAAATGCAAATATTTCTGGAAATGGAGTTCCTAAAATGGATATTCTAACTGATTATTGGTCTTCAATTTGGGCAGTGCCAAGGCAACACAATTCCAATGCAAATTGGATTTTAAATGAAAGGTCTCGATTTTCTAAAATAGAATGCATGCAATTTGAAAGATTTTCAAACGAAGATATATCATCAGTTATTAAACACACAAAAATTGGAAATCTCTAGGTGTTGATGGTATTCATAACTTTTGGTTCAAGAAATTCTCTTGCGTTCATGAAAAATTGGTTGAATATTTTTCATTTATAATAAAGAGCTCAGCTACTCCTTTATTTTTCACACAAGGAATTACTTATTTAAAACCGAAAAGTGATAATACTATTGATCCGTCTCAATATAGACCAATTACTTGCCTTCCAACAATATATAAAATTCTAACTGCATGTATTACCCAAAAATTTATGCACATTTGAAGAATTATAATATTCTTTCCGAACAACAAAAGGATGTAGAAAAAAACACCTTGGTACTAAAGAGCAACTCGCAATTGATTCTGTTGCTTTGAATCAAGCTCAAAATAAGAAGAGAAATATTCATACAGCCTTCATATATATATATATATATATATATATATATATATATATATATATATATATATATATATATATATATATATGTGGAGAACCGTCTTCGGGTGCATCTTTTCGAAGATTTTCCTCCTCTCTTTGAAGAAGAATCTCCGACTTGAAAATGGCTGGTGCGATCCAGCCGAAACGTCGTCAACGAAAACCAACAAATGGTCAATACTAGGATCAACGGACGAGAATCCTGAAGAAAGTATCATCATATATATATATATATATATATATATATATATATATATATATATATATATATATATATATATATATATATATATATATATATATATATATATATATATATATATATATATATATAGGAGATTTACCCCGACGAGTTGCCCATATATCTGTTCATGCAATCAAACTAATTTCATGAAAAATATAAATCCACCACCGGAAATTAATACCATTGCCAGGCAATGATTATAATCAAAACATATCCTGGGGTAATTATATATTAGGATAACGTTAAATGTTATGAGAATATATCAATCTACCAGAATATATACATACTATAGCATCATCAGACAATGATATCAATGTACCAACGAGCAGTGTCAGAGGCTTTTTCCCGGAAAAATCCAGTGTACGGACCTTAGTCAAGTAACACTGAATGTTACTCATTAATAGTTTCCTTTGTGTGAAGTGGTGAACGATCGAATAGAATAGTGCTCTGAATATAAATATGACAAAATTGTCAGTTAATTATATTACATTTATATAAACAAATAAATAAAATATGAAATGAGATTCTGAGCAGTATAAACTAAAGAGAAAACCTATGACTCTACCTCATTATTATTTTCGGAAAGAAACCTACGAAGAATATTACAAGATTTGATGACTGTTATCTTTTGTAACTGTTCAAACAAATTTTTTTCAGACCCAAAATCTCAATACTTTTGTGAAGATTTCTAGGAATAACGCCTGTTGTAGAAATAATAATCGGTAAAATAAATATTTTCTTAATTTTCCACATATTTTTAATCTCGTCGCCTAGCATCATATATTTAGAAATTTTTTCATTGTATTTATTTTGTATATTATGTGTGTCGGGTATAGCAATATCAATTATATATGTTATTTGATTCTGTTTATCATTAAGAACGATATCTGGTCTATTGTGTTTTACAGCTCTGTTACAAAGAATTGTTTTATCAAAATAAAGTTGTCATTTCCACAAATAATCTCAGGTTCATATTTGTGAAATTTTTTTCTTTTGGGAATTAGGTCATGTTTAATTCCTAGATTAAAGGCATTATGTCTTTCTAAATAATCTGTTGAAGCAAGGACTGAGCAAGATGATAATATATGAAAACTGTTTCTGAAGAACAGAAACATCTACGGCAAGAATCATCTATATTTTGTTTGATGATGTGTTTTCTATAATTCCTCGTGAAAACAACCTGATCCTGGATCGCAATTGCCAAGCCTTCTGTTTCAGCAAACAATTCTCCAGATACTAACCATTTATTCGATGCAATTTCATCAATATAATCATTTTTCAATTCTTTAGGTGCTTTCCGTGTAATTCCTTCTGCATCCAACTTTCTCTTTTAGAATTATCATCAAATATATCAAAATCTACCTTTTGCATTGTCAAGTTCAGAGGTGTAAGATTATAATCTGAAGCAACAACTATGAAGATTATTCAAATCAATTAATCCACGACCTCCAAGGTGTCTAGGTAGTGTAACTCTCTGAACAGCTATATATATATATATATATATATATATATATATATATATATATATATATATATATATATATATATATATATATATATATAGCTAGTTCTCAAATCTGCCGCCATTCATGCAGCCCCAGGATGCCGAGAAACGAAGCGACTGACTGCAGTTTCGTCCTTATTAGGAACTGAAATATCGATTCTCAGCACCATAACCAGCTACTACAGGGGCATCCTAACGATTTCAGAAAAACGCATCTCGTACATACGTAATCACAGTAGCGGGTTCACCGTCTCGGTCCATAGAGGGTGACTCTCATTCATATCTACGAGATGCGTCCTTTATGGAATCGTTAGGGTACACCGATGTAGCTGGTTAGGGCGCTGAGAAGCGATACGTGACGAGTTTTGATTTGGACACTTTCTTTCTCAAACACTCTTGGTTGAACCAGATGTTTTGGCAATAAACACTTTACTTTGTACGCAATTTTCCGTATAAACTGACTTGTTTTGCTGTGCTGGCATTTTTCAAATATATGAAGGTTTTAGCCGTTACAACTTGTTAGTTAATCATCATTCAGTTCGTCTCCAAATCGGCCAAGAAAGCTGCAAAAACGACATAAACAACCTGGATCAGAAAAGAAGCGAAAGCTATGTACCAGAAGAGGAACATTGTTCAATATTATATTGAGGTATTACGTTCTGAGTTAACTAATAAACTCCATCCTATTGGATTTGATATTTTTGACGCGACGAAAGTAGATTTTGAATTAGTAAACACAGTTACAAAAACTTTAAGAAGCAGAAGAGAAAGCTAGAGGCCTTAGAGAAACCTCAAACTATTACTTCAACTATCAAAAATCGTTTCACCAAAATTCAGTCGTATAATCAATACATCAGAAACAGAATATTATATTTAAGTTAATTTCATAGAAAAAAAAAAGAAACAAATTTTCTCCGAATTCAAATGAAAATTCAGGGTTATTAGCGGTAGAAGCCACCATGACGCTCATGGATTCTGATGAAACGAAATTCATAACTCCTAAATTCATAAAAATACTTAGAAATCATACTCATGTAAGCAATAGACGAACAGTATATACAATTAAGTCCATAAAAGAAAAAGTTAGGTCAGATGATCTCATTGCCACCAAAGCAGATAAATCAGACGCCGTAGTTATCTTACCTAAAGCAGAATATATAAACGAAATGAACGATTTTATTGAAAGAGAACAATTGGGTGAAATTATTTCAGATTCTACAAACAAAATCCAAAATTCAATTAAGAGTACATTGCCAGAGATAACATTAAATATTCTGAACTAACCAAAAAGTTAGAAAACTTCGTTATGCCAAATAATTCTTAATTGCTGAGTCTTGATGTAGATAATATGTTTTTAAATATTCCTCGGGTAGAAATTATCAACTCAACCTCAAATATTCTAGAACAGTCACATGTAAATAACAACGGTTTCAATCATGAAGTCATGGACAAGATAGTGCAACGAAAAAGATCAAACATTGCTTTCAGTCAAATATATCCAATCGTAAAAGTAGATAACCCTAACATATATTCCAATTTAATACTACGGATATGTAAGTGAAAATGTTGTTAATATTCTTTCAAAGTTAACATATCAAATTGCATTTCCGCCTCAAAATAAACTGTCTTCTCAATACATAAGATGAAACCCAAAACCTAGGCAAATAAGGAGTTTATAAGTTGAAGTGTCCAGATTGTAATGATTTTTACATAGGTCAGACTGGTCGATCTTTCAAGATTAGATATAAAGAACACCTACTTCCTTTCACAAAGAATAAACAAGATTTAACTATCGCCAATCATTGTATCGAAAATAGACACTCATTTCCTAGTATAGACAGTCTAGAAATTTTACACGTTGCTCCTAGAAGCAAGAAATTGAACTTCCTGGAATCAGTTGAAATCTTCAAATCTTTTCATGATAGTAACCCACAAATAATTAATGACCAGCTTGATCTATGTAAATCCCAAATCTATGCCATATATACTGGGTGATTGACCATAGGCGCGGTGCTCTGTAGCTCGTACACTCATGAAGATTTCATTTTTGTTCGAACAGTATTGTATTTAGAGAGTAAAAATCTACTTAAGCAATTTATTTTGAAGTAAACAGGGTGTCTCAATTTTCTATAAAAAAAATCTTGGGAGGTTCTATCAGATTGGAAGACCACTTTTTTGTAGAAGATTCAAGAGCGTCCTAAACTCTGCTTAATGTCTCTAAAAAATAAGTTTTTTTGGTGAGTAATTTCGTCACAATATTTTTTTTTCTGTAAAATTCATGAAAATAGGCTCTCACATCATCGCATTCTCCTTCGGCCAGAGAGGATGAATACTTTTTTCCTTTCGTTTTCTTATTGCCCAAAGCTAGCTTTATTGATGAATTGAAATATATTATCCTCATTTTATACGGAGTGACTCAAAAAATTAGTCAATATTGTTATTTTCAATGAAATCAAACTAAAGTATTTAGATTTGATATGTATATCGATTTTCATCAAGCAACGACCTCCTCAATCAAAATATTGTCAGTTTAAAAATATTATATCTTAATTTTTCAAATGGAACACCCTGTATTTTATGTCAACGCATAAAATATTGTGCCATGTTTTTGCAGAAGTAACCTTATCCTTATCTTCGACCATTTTCGAAATAAAATAAAATAAACTAAAATAATGAATTCAGAGATTGCGAAAGAAGATTTCATTAGTGCATATCATTATATTTGATGAGAGAAATGGAGATATTTAATATTTAAGGTAGTCGTGTATGAGCTACGTAATAGATTGGTTTTTGGTGAGATGATCTACAAGGTGTTGAACTATTTCAATAAGAGTTTGAAATGTTGCCCGTTTCTTTGTAGACACAACTCAATCCTTCTGAGCAAAGACCGTTGAACTCTCAACACATTTACGGATCAACTGACTGAAAGGCGTCGACTAAACGATTCCCTTAATATAACCCCACAAGAAATAATCTAGACTTGTAAGGTCCGGAGACCTAGCTGGCCATCTAAAACGACCACCACGTCCTATCCATTTGTTTGGAAATACATGATTCAAATGCTCCCTAACCTGATGTGAGTAATATGCCGGTGATCCAACCTGTTGAAACCACAAATCTTGTCTTATAAGCTCTGGTATATCGGCAAGTAGATGATTTTGCAGAAAATCTAAATACATTTCACAATTGAGGTGCCGTTCGAAAAAGTGCGGCCCCATTAGATATCCATCTACTATATCGGCCAATACATTCAAGGACCAACGATGCTGGTGATCTATTTGTCTCATGAGATGTGGATTTTCCGTGGCGTAATAATGAAAGTTGTGCCTATTAACAAGACCATTCTTGTGGGAAGTTGCCTCGTCCGAGAAAAGAAATTTGCTAATTATATTCAAACTTTCCGCTACTTTGTCATTTGCCCAATTGAAAGAATTGATTCGATTTTCATAGTCTTGATTGTTCAGTTCCTGGTGCAGATGTACATGATATGTATGAACTTTATTCACTTTCAAGATTCTCTGGGTGGAAGTTTGACTTATATCTGTTAACTGAGAAATCTCTCTTTGGTTTTCATATATTCCTCTGCCACTGTCAACAAAACTGATATTTGGTTGTCTTCAACTGTAGCAGTTTTTCTTTTTTCATGTTTTTTGCAAGCGATATTACCCGTTTCGATAATTCGAATTAGAAGTTTTTCAAAGCATTTTGCAGCAGGATTTCTCTTATCTGGAAACCTTTGTGCATTAACTCTTCTTTAAAACAAAGAATTTCTATCACACTCACCCAGAATAAAAATGATATCAACCATTTCTTCTTTGGAGTACCACTTAAATTATTACAGAAAACAAAAACTTGTGTGAATAATCGAATATTTCGAAAATGATCGAAGAAAAAGATAAGGTTACTTCTGCCAAAATATAGCACAATATTTTATGCGTTGACATGAATAGAATACAGGGTGTTCCATTTGAAAAATCAAGATATGATATTTTGAAAATTATAATATTCAATGATTTTTTTTTGAGTCACTCCTGTATAAAATGAGGAGAATCTATTTCAATTCACCAATAAACCTATCCTTGGGCAATAAGAAAACGAATGGAAAAAGTATTCATCCTCTTTGGCCGAAGGAGCAAGCGATGATGTAAGAGCCTATTTTCATGAATTTTTACGTGAAAAAAAATTTTTGTGAGGAAACTACTCACCAGAAAAACTTATTACTTAAAGACATTATAGCAGAATTTAGGCCGCTCCTGAATCTTGAACATAAAAGTGGTCTTCCAATCTGACAAAACCACCCAAGATTTTTTTATAGAAAATTGGGACACCTGTTTACTGCGAAATAAATTGCAGAAGTAGATTCTTACTTTCTAAATACCATACTGTTCGAACAAATCTTCTAGAGTGTACGAGCTACAGGGCACCGCGCCACTTGTGAATCACCCAGTATATCTATTGAGAATTGTTGGTGGAGTGGGCTTTAGAGAATGTTGTGAGAATTCTTTCGGGGAACTGAATATACTTACTCTCCCTAGCTTGTTTTTTACTTGAGTATTTACTCAATGCTCAAAAAACCAACAATTAGTAACTTTGAATAGCCAGTTTCATTCCTATAGTACCAGAGGCAAAGGTAATGTAAGGTGACGTAGTGGATATGATGCTCGTCTCCTACGCAGAGTTACCTGGGTTCAATCCCTACGAAGTCGGTGCGATTTTTCGGAATCTGGGAATCGCTTGAGTATCCATCTTTCGGAGGAGATGTAAAGCTGTCGGTCCTGTCTAACAGAGATGTGTTGGACATTAAAGATCCCTTCTCTCGATACGAGAGGGGTTCGGCAAAATTCCCGTGTTAGTGAGGTGACATAATTCCCCGGCGTGTCATTAGCCGAAAGGCAGAAATAGAGCACGTTAATGAGAGAAAAAACAAACAAATTATAAAAGAAACCCGTTTTAAAGGTTGAAGAGGTCGCAGAATGGACCAAACTTCCTGTGTTACAAATTATATAATGTTTTACCTGTTTATATGCGTAGACTTTCTGTGGCATCATTTGAAAATAAAATCGAGAAAGTTTAGAATATAGAATGTTTGTATAAGACTTATGATTATTTTAAACTCAACTTTTCAGAATTGACAACCTGAACTCTATTCGCTGTGTTTGCTTTTGAAGGGTATCAGGGTCGTTTGTAATATTTTAGTGTTATTTTTCTGTGATGTGACGTGTGTAAATACTTCTGTTTATTAGCACCAATAAATACTAAATACTGAATGATATTTTGAATTGTAACACCCCAAATCCCTGCTCTCTTAAGACCTGAGTTGATTATTATGGTCTAAATCGAATTAAATATTTTAGTGTTATTTTTCTGTGATGTGACGTGTAAATACTTCTGTTTATTAGCACCAATAAATACCAAATACTGAATTATATTTTTGAATTGTAACACCCCAAATCCCTGCTCTCTTAAGACCTAAGTTGATTATTATGGTCTAAATCGAATTAAATCATAGAAATAACCATGATCTTAGATAGGATCCCTAAAATCTGTAGTTTTCAGTCATAGAACAATATGAATCATTGATGGGCGTGTACCTAATGAATAGAGTTATGGCACTCCAAATCCCTGCTGGGGTCTTTCCATCAACCCTTTCAATCCAAATATAGTTAGTAATCGTACTTTGTATTCAGTTTTCTTATTCTATCTGAAGATGAATGTAAAACATTTGAAATTACACTAACAGTGTATAATTTATTGGTAGTAAAGCATAGTAAGCTTAACCTCGTGTTTAAATGAATTATTCACACAAAACTTAATACATGTTTTCTTTCATCTTGATTACATTCGTAATTTTTTATGAGATAGTAAAACATTTTAATACATTTTTCAATAAATTATTTCAATCGAATAAGCTTCAATTTATATATACTTGTGTACTAAACTGAAATGTAAATTTGAAAAATTACTCGAGAAAACAATTATCAACTAAACGAACTGCTTCTCATTCATATCAATAGATAACATACCCAAATTTTTGGAAATTCAAGTTTGTTACGAATGTTGCCAACGAAAACGTGTCGCCGTGCGACATAGGTTCAGTAATTATACAAAGGAAGCGCAATGTCATGTAGGAGCAGAAGAAGCGGAAATTCAAAATCCACCTACCTACTCATGACATTCACGGCACTGTGTTTGATATTGATTATTCATATATTCATGCTATATATTGTTTCAGGATTCTGAGGTTCGTTTTCCAATGTGATATTTTCATCAACTAAAATTATTCTGTCGTCTAGATTTCGAAATTTTAATATCCTGTGCATAAAAGTACCTTACTTCTATGTAAATTGCAATACCTGAATAATATTTTTTCCTTTTCCATTTTAATTATAGTTGAGACAGAATGGGATCGATCAAATGAGAAGCCATGTGATCTTATAGTACCTGCATTTTTGTTGAAGTTCTCCATATAAAATTGGACCTTCTGCTATGTTGTGTATTTGTCGTAGCCATTTCAACTTCTTTTATGTGAAGTTTGATATTATACAACCAATACTTCCTAGGTTAAACCATAAGCAAAGAAATAGGAATATCGCACTAATAGATTCGTTAACAATTACCAGCTTTGCAGTGTTTGGCGTCATGAAATCCATTTACTGTGATATTAGATCATTTAGAGGCAGGGTCAATTAGCCTTCCTATACAGGGTATCCACCGGGACCATCTGTTAAAAACTTTTTGTTGTATATTTTGGACATTTTCAATCTGAAATAACGACAATTCTTGTTGAAATATCAAATTCGAATGAACGAAGTGACAACTACATTAATTTTAGGTACCTGTCAGGTGAGCGTAGCCAGTTCAGTTACTTGATTCAAATATTTCAAAGCATACTCTGTTAGTTCTTGCAAAATCATCAAAATTCAATATATTCCAAATTATTTCGGATCTATAAGAGATGGATATAGTACATGCTTATACAATTCTATCTGAAATTTGACGCATGATCTGATGGCGATATAAAAATTGGCAAGTGCAATTTGAGAAAATTGAGTTATTGCTGTTTGAAAAAGGCCAAATTGAGAAAATCATACAAAACAACGCAATAAACATTTGATATGATATCTTCGACATATCTAAACCAATAAATGAAGTGTTTGAATAACGGATGTTCTTGGATAGTTTTTTCAATATTATCCATGAAAATTTCAGTGAGCAGAGGGCTCAGAGGATTACCCATGATTAAACCTTTTTTACTTTTATATAATACTCCATTGAAGTTCAAACAATTCTGTTCTAAACAAATTTCTGAAACGTGTAAGATTTCTGATTGAATTATCGGATTGACTTTATTAATTTGAAGGGCGTTCTTGATGAGTTTCACTGTATCACTAGGTGGAACACTAGGGAAGAGATTTACTACATCTCATGACATAAGTTTAGCGTTCAGTGGTAGTATCATGTGCTGAATTTTATTTATCAGGACTGAAGAGTTTTTTATTGAGAATTTAGGTTCAAAATTAGCGTACTGTCGAATGATATCTATGAGAGAGCGTGAAAGTTTTGCAGCTGGAGCTTGAAAATATGAAACTACTTTCTAATGGGATACCCTGTTTTATGGAGTTTGACGAGGGAGTAAAGTTTTGGTGATTGCGGGTTGTCAATGAAAAGTTTATATTTTTGGTTGGTAGCTATTATAGACTTGGCATACTCTAAAGCGTTTTTTACTGTGGATTGAAATTTATTAGTTGGATCTTTATCAATTTCTTCATAACAACCTGATTCAATGAAATTTTGTGTTTTCAATAAATAATCTGCTTTATTTAAGGCTATGCCTGTATGACCTTTGTCTGCTTTGGTGAATATGATATCTTCAGATTCGGGCTTAGATTTAATGGACTTTAAAGTTGTATTTTCGAATTTCTTAGGTTTAAAACTATTGAACTCTTTTTGAAGTAGTAATGCAGAAGAGTGTATTTTGTGTTTGACTAATGGTGAATAATTTAGGGCTATTTCGGTTTCAATTCCTAGCAGATCGAAATGGAGACGAGCGTTATTTGACTCTAAATTGTGTTTAAAACCCTTTTCTAGTAGTGAAACTTCATTTTCCGAAAAATAAGAATCTGAAAGATTACTGAACCTATCATAAAATAGGTGATCGTAAAATTTGGACTTGATTTCTGAAGTTTCAAGTTCATTATTCAATAATTTATTTAATTTTCGCAACTGAACTTCATACTTTTTGTGAATTAAGGAATGAACTTTGAATCTTGTTCCGGAATCTAAAATGTCAAATTCTACTGAATGCAATCTATGAAGCAACTTCGATTGGGTTTTCCAACATACCTCTTGTACCTATTTAGGAAATAAGACTTATATATAATGAATAACTCTGTACATTAGTTTGTATCTATTTAATGAAGCCACAGTGTGGTGAAACCGGTCATAGTTATGTTAATATAGTGAATATCTAAATACTTTAGTTTTATTTCATTGAAAAAAACAATCTTCTTACCTTCGACATATATCGTAAACCTCTACGTAACGACCTCCTCAATCAAATCATACAATTGTTGTCACCGTTTCTATCGACGGAATTGAGTTTTCTTTCAATTTAGATACTGGTTTCAGTTTCACTGTTATTTCTGGTAAATTTTTCATTAGTCATTTCTTCAAGTTCCAATTATACAATATGGAAAAGAGATTCCATCTGTATAATGGCGATATTATTCCGCCTCTAGATTATTCTACATGCAATATTTCAACCAAGAATAAAAATAACGAATTAGATATTTATATTATTGAATTTGCTACAGGGCCACCATTGTTGGGCCGCGATTTTTCCAACATTTTTCGACTAAATATAGATCATATTAATTATGTCCAAAGTTTGATTTCGAAGTGTAGTCACCTTTTTGAGCCTGGTTTAGGTACATTTACAAAAGGGACTTTGAATATCAACCTTATATTTAATGTAACTCCAAAATTCCATCATGCACGGACACTTCCGTTTGCCATTAGGCAGAAAGTGGAAGCTGAATTGGATAGATTACAGGGACTGAGAGTTTTAGAACCTATTGATTATTCTCGAAACAAAAAGTTACTAAATGCGAGATTTCGCAATGTGACGACTTATCGAAGAAAATTATTTTTCAAGGGACAATATTCAACCTTCCGTAGAATGTTATATATCCTCCCTTGAAGGAGCTAGTTTTCCGATTTACTCTTCATAATCACCGTTAACTGGGGCCACCAGGAAGTGGTACAGCATGGTCAGATGTCACAAATAGGAATAACGGACTGCAGTTTCGGTCTCGACCTCGTCAGCATTATCTACCTACTCGTAACAAAACGCCATGCCGTTACCTACTCATCTCAATTCGTTGGAGCGAACGCAATAATATAAACCCCCAACGAACCGAAACAGAGGCTACCTCACCAACGCCCCGCGAAACGGTGAAACCAAACAGCAGATGAAACAAGAAAACGTTAAGTGGTCACACTAGTTGGCGATAACATGCCGCCATGCGATACTCACGTATCAGACAGAAGCGGATGTCGAAGGACCGACGCTCCTTATTTCTATATGGTTTACAACCAGGCATAAACAAACATCTCAAAACAAAAAGTTACCAAATGCGAGATTTCGCATATCGAAGAAAATAATTTTTCAAGGGACAATATTCAACCTTCCGTAGAATGTTAAATCTCCTCCCTTGAAGGAGCTAGTGGCTCCCTGGTGGCCCTGGTGATTATGAAGAGTATATCGGAAAACTAGCTCCTTCAAGGGAGGATATTTAACATTCTACCGAAGGTTGAAAATTGTCCCTTGAAAAATAATTTTCTTCGATATATCTATTGATTATTGTCCTTGGGGAACCCCAATTGTGCCTGTAGTAAAAAGAGACGGAAGCATTAGGATTTGTGGAGACTTCAAAGTAACCCTTAATCCTTTGATTGAAATCGATCAGTACCCTCTGCCACGAATTGAGGAGTTGTTTGTCAAATTACAGGGTGGCGAGCATTTTTGTAAGTTGGATTTGGCGTACACGCAAGTAGTACTTAACGAAAAGTGTAGGGGTTTGGTTACTATCTCCAGCCACAAGGGACTCTACAAATATACGCGCGCTCCATTTGGGGTAGCTTGCGTGCCTGGTGAATTTCAAAAAATGATGGAAGCTTTATTGAATTGTATTCCAGGTGTCGTAGTTTTTCTAGAAGGTATTTTAGTAACTGGAGCTAACAGACCTGAATACATCGAGCATCTACATTTAGTTTTAGGAAAATAACAAGATGCTGGATTTCCTTAAAGAAATGTGAATTCTTCAAACCACAAATTAAGTATTTATGATTCAAGATCGATAAGCTCGGTCTAAACAGTTGGGAAGATGAAATAGGCGCGATGAAAGATTCTCTGGTGTCGCAGGACACAACGTAGTTGAAATCATTTCTTGGCCTTATTAACTATTATGAAAAATTTATACCAAGATTATGCACTGTCTTGCATCCTCTGTATATTCTGCTAAAGGAAAAAGCGAAGTGGAGGTGGCCGTTAGAATACGAGCAAGCTTTCCAAAAAGTGAAGGATTTATCAACTTCAGCAGAAGTATTGGTACATTTTGATTGTAGGTTACCAATACGGCACAGACGCCTCTAACTATGCCATCGAAAGTGTAATAACTCATGTTTTTGCTAACGGGGAGGAAGAATCTATTGCGTATGCGTCACCAACATTATCGTCAACTGAAAAAAATTACTCTCAAATTGAGAGAGAGGCTCCAGCAATTATTTTCGGGCTTTCAACGTTCAATCAGTATCTCTATGCTCGTCCGTTTACTCTAGTAACGGATCACAAAGCACTCCCCTCCATTTTTCAACCTAACAAAAGTATATCTCAGTTTTCAGTTAACCGTCTGCGCAGGTGGGCAGCAATACTATCGAACTACCATGTACTATAGAATACATATCAGATAAAAATAATTGCCCAGATTCATTATCGAGACTACCGATTGTCGATGATCAGACTTAAACTAATGATATTTTTGATGTAAATTTCGTAAATTATTTCCAGGATAACAAATATGTTGCAGTTAATTTTGAGCTAATCCAGAAAGAAACTTTTTCTGCTGTTACCTTGAGTCAGGTTATAAAATTTATCAAATCGGATTGGCCTCATGAATTCGATGATAAGTTGAAAAGTTTCCATAGAATTAGAAATAAACTGAGCTTAGAGCAAGAATGTTTAATGTGGAACAATCGGTTAGTCATACCAGAAAATTGAGAGATATAATTTTAAAGGATTTACATAGTACTCATTTGGGGGTAGGAAACATGAAAAATTTGGCTAGATTGAACAGAGATATCGAAAATTTATGCAGCTCTTGTGAAAATTGTTTAACGAACAAGAAAACCCGCACTGGCTGTCCTCCTCCATTGGCCTTGGCGAGAGGAAGTTTGGTCTAGAGTTCACGTTAACTATATGGGACCATTCCTCAATAAATAGTTTCTAATAATTGTTGACGCACATTCAAAGTGGGTGAAGGTAATTCCAACAACTTAATAAACTCAAAAACGACAGTCGAAATTATGCGCAGCTGTTTTGGTCGATTTGGTTTGCCCCGCCTTGTGGTTTCTGACAACGCTACAACATTCACTTCAGCAGAATGTCGAAATTTCTTGGCGTTGAATAATATTAAGTACCTCACGTCACCCCCATATCAATCATCTTCTGATGGGTGGGCGAAAAATTCCGTGAAAAGATCAAAAATTCATTGAAGAATGCTTTAGGTGGCGGAAGGAACATAGATATAAACAAATGTTTGAATAATTTCCTGTTCGATTTTAGAAATACAGTTCATTCTACAACTGACAAGAGTCCTAGTTTTTTAATGTTTGGTAGGAAGTTCGGACTCGGTTTGATTTTATGCTACCTGAGCCTAGATGTGAAGATGTGGAATTGAAAAAGCAGGTTATCAGGAGACAAAATAAGCAAATTGAGTGTCATAAAGGCAAACGATATCTTGAATTTTTCACAGGTGACAGAGTAGCCGTAAAAGATTATCGAAATATTCCTAAGATATCTTGAACTCGAGCTGAAATTATCAAAGGTAATTGGTAAAACAATGTATTTAGTGAAAATACCAGAGATTAATAATGTAATCTGGAAACGTCATCTGAATCAAATAAGAAATGTTTACAGTGCTAATTCAAATTCGCCGAGCGTTACTTCTCATGATGAAGAGAGTATGTCAGCTGAGGTTTCCGAAGTTGAGGATAGAATTGATGATAGGGTGAATGTAAGTGTAAAACATTATAAAGATTCGGAATCTGCATATTTACTCAGACCTAGGAATGAAATAAAACCCGTGGAACGATTAACATTTGATGACCTTTAGATTTGCGGTAGTCCATACTCAATGTTAATGTTATTTTCGATTTGTTTTTCATTTTTCATTAATTTTTGTTTGATTTTTAGGGAGAATATTGTGGTATATTGTAATTACCAATCTGCAGATGCGCATAGGTGTATAGGTGTAATCGGAAGGACAGTTTGATAATAGAGTTGAATGGGAAACCATCTGTTTTAGTATACACCTTTTCTCCAGTAATAAATCGAATAAATATCTCTTTCAAATTAAGGGATTTAGGGATTTACAATTTTAATATCAACAACTGTCAATACGTCTATTTCGGTGCCTTCGTCGATAAGGAAATCCTCATCTTCAGCAGGTTGCACCTCACGAAATATTTTCTATTCGGATGAAATCTTTCCGGATAGCGCTCTCTGTATAACTGTTCAGCTTGAACGCTATTTTGCCTGCGCTCACCATAAATGAGGAGCATATCGACTTTTTCACTTTCGTTGTATTGATTCATACTCAAAACTGAATTCACTAATTCGCAATGTCGAAAAGTAACAATGGAATTTTGATATGTATAAAGAAAATTTGCATCGCCAACGTAGTTACTGTTATTAGCGAATGGGGAAACAAAAATTGCTTAGGTATTTTCCACTAGAACTCTGGAACCGTTAAGATTAGATAGACGTGAGTAGTTAAAAAAAGATGAGAAATAATGCTTCTGTAATACCAGGTGGCCCGATATAGTTGTCTCAGAAGAAAACATACTTTCTAAGGAAAAACTAAAATTTGAAACTTTTATACCCCGTTATAAATGAGCAATCAAATTCTAAGATACAATCTTGTATTTTCGTTATAGGTGATGTTGATTTGAGCCAATTGTCACTGTTCATGGCCTTCTAGAACGAAATATAAAAATTGCGAAAAAAATAAATTTTGTTCTTCTTTCAAAAATATGTCAAAAGGTCGTAGGATCAGATGAACAATTAAAAAAAGCCAAAATTATAGCTTGTTCCATTTGAAAATCGAAATTTGGTATTGTTTCCGGCATAACCGAAAACGAAATGTCCAACATTAACACCTCAAACAAGTCTAAGGATCACTTCTGAATATCGATATATCGTATCCAGAACCATCCATATGGATGATTTTTTCTAAGAAATGAACACCTGCATCAATTTCTCACCAAATTATGTAGAGTGCCGCTACAGATTTCAGTTTTATTTATAAAAAACTAAAAATGCAGCAGATGCGACGCTGCTTTATAATCATTTTATGTATTCAGTGTTTGAAATCAGTTAGTTGGAACTTTGTTTCTATTGTAAGCACAAACAAAAGATTCAAGTTTTGTGATTCGACCATGGAAAGACAACATTTGACTAGAGAAGAGATGTTACGAGCCGTTGGCATGCTCCAAGCTGGGAGCTCACAACGGGAAGTATCCAGGGTTCTGGCAAGTAGCCCAAGTGTCATAAACCGTTTATGGTCGCGTTTCAATGAAACAGGTAGCATAGAAGAACGCCATACAGGTTGTTTCAAGATTACTACAGTCGCCCAGACCGATTTTTGGTTTTACAAGCCAGAATAGATCGTACTACCACAGCATCTCAATTAGCTCAAGAGCTATCACGAGTTCATAATGTACAAATTTCCGACCAAACTGTGAAAAATCGACTGCACGAAGGTCAACTCTACTCCAGACGTCCTTTAAGAGTTCCACAACTGACCCATGGAAATCGAGCTGCTCGTTTACCTTGGTGCCAAGAACACGTAAACTGGAATCAAGAAAGGTGGGCCACAGTTCTCTTCAGTGATGAATCTAGATTTAGTTATTATCCCGATTCGGGAAGAATTCGAATATGGAGGGAACATGGAAGGCAAAACCGTCTCCAGCATGCTCGAGAAGTTGTTAGACAGGGAGGCGGATCAGTGATGTTTTAGGAAGGTCTACGCCTAGGAGGAAGAACTGATCTCGTTTTCATACAGAACAACCCCACGGGAAATTCTCACGCAAATGAGATAGTTTTACCTGTAGTGGTACCGTTTCTCCAAACAATGGGTCAAAATTCACTCTTCCAACAAGATAATGCCCCTCCTCATCGTGCAAGAGTTGTCTTGAACGTTCTTGAAGAGAATGATATCGATCTTCTACCGTGGCCATCCTGCTCCCCAGATCTGAATCCCATCGAGCATGTGTGGCACACCCTAAAAAGAAATCTCTTGTGTCAAAATTTCTTCCATCATGAACAGGAGCTTCGATTAGCAGTTCAGGGGGCTTGGAATGACTTAGGCCAAAATGTAATAGACAATTTAATATTGAGCATGCCGCGACAATGCCAAAGTGTCATTAACAGAGGTGGACCTTCTGGGTTCTGAAAATATAAGTGCTTCCATATCGTTTCGAAAATATTAGTTCAGGATTTTTTTGTGTTTTACCAAATTTCGTCATTTTTAAATTTCAAATTTTTTTATAATAGGAGCTTTGGAGAAGTCAAATATTATTCTGTTTTCTTGAGAATACATTATATACAATACAAAACTGAAAGATTTCTATAAATTCGAATCATCAAATTCATATTTAAAGATATTGGTAAGTGTTCCTAGACTGTTTTGAGGTGTTTATCAATGTTTTCAAATTCAAAATATTGTCTTCTATCCGATTCCTAAATTTCATTGAAATATTCCAAATAGAATAAAGTTATAGGGGTTGCCTTAGTTTCAGTAACACCAGTACTTATTAAAATCAAATTTCGATATGCTTTGACGTACCCACGAGATAATCGAATTAAGAAAATCAAAACAAAAAAGAATATACGTCTGAAATTTCAATATTTTCCTGCACCAACCTTCGCTTGGTATTCTCGAAACAATAGAAAAAGTTCGTATGCACCCCAGGGAACCAAGTCCTGGTTCGAAGGCGAGTAGTTTGGACCACTTCGAGACTCCTGGGTCAATCCTAAGTCCTTCAAACGTTTGTGACAACGATATGATCTAGATTAACGTCAACAGCGTTACCATTAAGTATGACCCGTTATGCGAGTGGGTTGGATCACTTCGCGCACTTCAAAATTTACCCCGAGCAATCTTAGCAATACTCCAGCTACCAAAGACTAGTGGATTGGACCACTTCAAGCCTCAGGCATACATCGATCATACTCTTTCTTGGTAATGAGAACGACCCCTACCGGTTAATCACTTCGGGCACTCCGAGTTGTATTTCCTGGTTAGGAACGGGTCTAACGGACTGGGACCCCTTCAAGAACCAAGGAGGAATCCAAATATTCATTGAACGCGATATGAGGTATAGGTACTATCGGGAATAGCGTTGAATTTCGCTTTCTCACAATTTCTCATTTGACTTTGGATGCAATCCAAGGACACAGTTTTTATGCTTTCGAATCATTTCTAGCTGCGTTTGTTTGTTTGTTTTTCCTTTAACGTGATCTATTTCTGCCTTTCGGCTAATGACACGCCGGGGAATTCTAACACCCCACTCACCCGGGAATGTTGCCGAACCCATTTCGTGTCGAGGGAAGGGATCTTTAATGTCCAACACATCTCTGTTAGACAGGACCGACAGCTTTACATCTCCTCCGAAAGATGGACACTCAAGCGATTTCCATAATCCGAAAAATCGCACCGACTTTGTGGGGATTGAACCCAGGTAACTCTGCGTAGGTGAAGAGCATCATATCCCATACGCCACCGAGCCGGCTTCTAGCTGCGTTGAAACTACGTAATATTGTAATTTATTGAGATTCCAGAATAAAATTTAAATTGAAAATGTTTCACATGAAAATCTACTCAATGTATCATTCATAATTGACAACAAAATCCAATTAGATCAAATTAATGGATAATTTCAGAACACAAACGAATAAAAAATAGGCCTCAGTTCTGGGTCGTATCATTTTAAAGCAAGAACGCGCATTTGTTTGTTATTAAATAATGCCGAATGCAGCAGCTGCCTTCAAATTTTCTATAAAAAAATTACACTGAATGAAACGATAATTAATGATTATCTCATCTTGAAATTTTCTTTCTTAATTTGTTTTCGTAGCAGCCACAAGGGGAACAATTTAATTCAGTGAAAATATTATGGAAGACGATATTTGAGCAGAAGATATGTTGGGAGTAATTGGTTTGGTGCAAAATCAGAGCTCACAGCGGAAAAAATCGCAATTCTAGAAAGTTACCAAAATGTCAATCGGTTCAGTTCTTGTTTAGTGAAACGCGTGGAAGGAGTAGATAAACTTCAAAGTGATCGTTCTACGATTACCTCACTTGCTCAAAACCCACTTATTTTGATCTTACAGATCAGAAGATGTCATACCACCTCATTTAATCAGTTTTAAGGCATCATCTCGAGATGATGTACAATTTTTCGATTTATCAAAAAGCGGTAGTGCGATTCAAATACTACTTCGCTAAATAATGCTACCAACATGATAATAGAGAACTTTTTCTCTACTTCACAGGACGTTTTTGGCCTACTGACATTGACTATGGATAGATCCTTTAATAAATATGTTTATGTTTCATCTTTGATGTTTTCCTTCTCTGTATCTGGTGGATCTAAGGCTTGTGTCGTTTGATCTATGGCGTATGAACTATCCACATAGTCGGCTAGGCGAATAAGTTTGGAGTGTTTTATACCAAGAGTGTTTCTCAATTCTTTTCTACCGGATGAAAGCAAAGCCGCAGTGATCTTCCTTGTAGATCTCATTCCCAGTTTCTTCAGGCTTCTATCTACTAGCATTAGCTGTCAAGCTTGAAGTTCACATGTTTTCAACCATTTTTACACATCTTTGTGCGTACGCTTCTGTGCTATAGTTAGTTGCAAGCGAAGCCTTTAACATACTTCTGGCTAGTTCAACTGCTTATGGACTGTCCAGGAGTTGACATATAAGTCCCAGCACCTGTACTATGCTTTATTCTGAAGCCATCTACATATCACACTATGTCTCCTGGTTGAATCAGCAAATCACTATCTGGAAAGGACGCTTGAAGTTGAACTCTAATTACTATGCTGTTAATTTTTTATATGACATTCTTTCGCTTCATGTCTTGATTATAAAACCATAATCATGATTGCGTTTTTGTCAATAACAAAAAGAGTCATTTCTATACTGAAATCACATTTTGGAGCAAATTTGCAGTTGAACAGTCGCCATTTTGTTACGGTACGGCAGGAATCTACTGAGTAGAACACGATCTTTCAAATGATATATTTTACGCCAATTAAAAATAAGTATCAAAATATTTTATATTCTTGATAGGTGTCATTAAAACAGCAAATAAATTCTATCAGGGGTAAGAATTATTGTAACTTAATAGGGCCTTTGACCTATTGACGTCGACCATGGACATACCCTTAATCAACGAGTGTATGATTGATCCGGATGTACCCACAGGTTTGGTGAATATTCAAACGTTGTCTTTACGATCTTCTTCAATATTTTTCTTCTCTGTATCTGGTGGAACTAGAACCTGAAGTATTTTGAATGACAGTATCTGACATTCAAATGAAATGTGTTTTGTTGTTTTATACTCTATGTCATACCATCCACATAGTCGGCTACCCGATATTATTTCAAAATTTTTCAGGCTTCTGTTTTCTGGTTTTGAGTGACAACCTAAAGCTCATTTACGAGTTACCCATTTTTTTGCTCACGCTTCCGTGTCACAAGCCGGTTTTGATACTACAAGTGATGCCTCTGATATACTTCTGGTCAGTTCATCTGCTATTCCATTACCTTCACAAATTGAGTGAGCTGCCACCTACGCAATATTTACAATGATGTTCCAAACCAACCTTTGTAAGCATCGCTCACTTTCATGGACTATTTTTGAAGTTAACCGGTATGATTCGTGCGCTTTATGGGCAGTGAATATAACAATAACGTTACCATCGCATTCTAGATCTATGCTTTTCAGAGCACACTCATCAATGACACATAGGACAATCTTGTAGACAACGCAATGTCCACCAAGGTTCGAGCCTATGGACTGTTAATATGAAGTAAATCTGTGAATCACAGCACCTATAACATGCTTTATTTTGAAGTAATAATGTATGTATGTTTCCAGGTAGAATCAGCAAGGCTGTCTCAATCCATCTGTCTCTACAAGGAATTAATGTCTGGAAAGTGTGCTTGAAGATTAACTCTGGAGCCATGTATTCCATGATCGTTTTTGTTGCGTTCTTTAATTTCAACTCTCGATGATAATTCCATATTGA
The DNA here is from genome assembly GCA_013387265.2 of Cryptolaemus montrouzieri. NCBI lineage: Eukaryota > Metazoa > Arthropoda > Insecta > Coleoptera > Coccinellidae > Cryptolaemus > Cryptolaemus montrouzieri. The sequence continues at coordinate 40,256,995 of JABFTP020000103.1, forward strand.
TATTTTTTTTTCGATAGTATGAACAAGAGTTTTGTTCTACAGTTTTCGTATTCAAAATTCACAGTTGAACGACTTGCTGAGATCGCACAGCAATCTAGGAACGTGTATTGAAAATAGAATAATCATCCCAATAAACAATATTATTCTGAAATTCAATTGTAGTGAAAATATCTACCGTAATCAGCCATAGCGTGTAGAAAAAGTTCAGCGATATAATGCATACAAATGATTTACATATACAATGTGACAACAGTGAAGCGCCCATTAGCGGACACCACCATGAATCATTTATTTAACTATTGGTTTTTCGTGTTTCCATTCGATATGACAAACAATGATAATAATTAGAAGAACTTCTAATGCCATCATAGTTATGATTAGAAATTCACTGTAGTTTCTTGTTGAAAAAATTTCGAATAGTTGAAAACTTGTATCATATAACGCATGGAGAACCATCAGATGATATTTATATCCGGTCGAAAATCTTCTCGTACAGTCACTGAATGCAAGCAGCGAATAAATCTTAGATGAGAAACCGATGAGAACGTGAAAAACAAAACGCTCGATTCACTTTTTTGCACGCCCTAGCTGTGTAATCTGGTAATCGATTCGTATCAACTTTCATGCTGTCATTTTTTGTGAAATATTTTTTGGTTGCATTTCTTTTCGAAATTCAAGTAAAGTTCAACTCTTTGCTCAATCGTTAATTGAACTGAGATGAGATATTTGCATTTCTAGGAAACAAATGAATCGACAGCGAAACTTCTCATTTCTGGACATAAAACAAGTGGATTTTGTCTTATCTTTCAGTAATCCGCTAACAATCTCGTTCTCTTTCTTACCAGTAATCCTGATCCTTACACAGTAAAGGTTCACGTTCCTCTAGGCAAATCTGATCATCTGCTTATAACGGCTCATTGCTATCTTACTCCTACCAACCACCCCGTTTAGTTTGGAATTACGATTCTGCCGACTGGAACGGGTTGCGAACTTTCTTTTCAGGTTTTCCTTGGAGTGAATATTGTTTTGTAGGTGACGATCCGTCGGAATGCTCTAAGAAGATAACAGAAGTTATCAAGTTGGGGATGGAATAATTCATTCCACATACCACTAAAAAGTCAACCCCTAATGAGCCTTGGTTTAACAGCAAGTGTGCAGGAGCGGTAAAGGCCAAAAAGTTAGCATATCGCCAGCTGTGTCGGGACTCCTGCCCTGAGAACAGGAGAGCAGTTATTCCCGTACGCAATTCCTGCAATCTTGTGGTGAATGATGCGAAAGCTGATTATATGAAAAAAGTAAGTTCTAAGCTTGTTAACCGTCCAAAGTGTTCTAGGTCATTTTGGTCAATGGCCAGATCTGTTGGTAGAAACTTCACTTCTAGCTCTCTTCCACCCCCAACTAAGGGAGATGGCTCGTTAGCCATTACACATAAAGACAAAGCCAACCTCATATGCCTGATATTGTTTTCAGGTAGAAGACAGTCAGGAAAATTCTGCTTAAGCTTGGCACTAATAAGGCAGCTACCAAATACCTTCTATCGTGTGAAATTATGTGGTTGTGAATTGACACCTATCATCTGTGGACTTCTCACTATGTCCTATTATAAAGGCATTTGCGAATCAAACTAGAAAACTTCCAGAATCCAACCAAATCCCAAAAAGGGGAAAAAACCATCCCTACCAACTAAATGCCAATATCTCTTTACCTGTGATTTCCAAAGTGATGGAAAAAGCCATCAATATCCAGCTTATCAAATATTTAGAATCGGTTGGTATCATTAATAATCGTCAATATGGTTTCAGGCACCAGACGTCCACAGGAGATCTACTTGCTTTTGTCACGCACATGTGATCTATAGAGAAATTTGGGTATTCTTTGGCTGTGGCTCTCAATATTTCGAAAGCTTTCGGCCGGGTTTGGCATAGGAGTCTGTTAGGCAGGCTGTTCTCGTGTGGCTTATCCCAACACCTATGCCTATGGATTTCAAGCTTTCTCAAATAGATCTCTCTCTGTGTTCTTGAATGAAGTTACATCTGACACACTTGCCATTAATGCTGGTGTGCCACAGGGCCCGATTCTAGCACCAACCCTGTTTCTACTTCATATAAACGACTTGCTCACTGTTACAGGTTATAAGATCTACAGTTTTGTGGACGATAGTACACTCCACGCATCCTTCTGATTGACAACACCTCTTACATCCCAAGTTACAGATTCCATCACTCCACTGGAACATCGCAGGAAAGTGGGTGAGCTCTCTTTTTACAGGTTTTTCATGGAAGATGCTCTGAGGAGATTTCTACGCTTGCTCCTCAGCTCGTTTCTGTTTCGAGGCCAACACGCCAAACTAATGCCAACCATCCTTACGTGGTTGAAATTAAGACAACTAGAACGTCTTTATGCCAGAAGGCCTTTTTCCACAGAACAACACAACTTTGGAACTCTCTTCCACGTAACGTATTTCCCCATGACTACAATCTGCTAGCCTTCAAGGGAAATATTATCCGTCTCTCCTTTTCACATACTCGCTGTGTCGTCAAGACATAATAGGATTCAGTTTCCTTACGCGAGTATCTCTAATATAAAAACAAAAAAACTTTAAGTATAAGATGTTCATCAATAACGGCAACCCTCACTACGAGATGCTCAATGTTTCAATAAGGAAAATAGTTCTAGTGATACCTTGTTGAAAAGTTCAATTTACTATCTAAGGCTCGACAAGAACATCTATCCGGGATAATAGTCCTCCCTTGTTGCGCGTTAACTTTGCCGGTCATGCGGCCAAGAGCTTCAAGGAGAGTCAAGCGAACAGGACCGAATTTCGCAAATTTCATTTCAATAATTCTAAGTTTCGGTGAGGATGGAGTTCGTTCCAATTTGGAAGGGAAAAATTGATTGGGCAATCCAGGAAATAATTGCGAATGTCATTCATTTCATGAAACGAGAAGGATGCAAAATGAACCTGTAATTTCTCTGAAGAAGGTTCAAGAACTTGTCGCAACAGGAGTAGGTTTGCGAACTGTGCCAAAAATCGAGCGAAATGAATAAGATTAAAATGGCTAAAATAACAGTTTTCAAACCCCGATAGCTAGAGAAGAAAATCAGCGAAGAAAACAGATCACAATGACTTCGAAAGAACTCTGCTTCGTAGGATCGTCGTCGATTCTTACGTTGTCGATGAAATCGTACCCACATTAAAGCGAATCCATCAAAAGTTCGTTGATGAGAATGAATATTCAGTAACACAGGAGAACATTGGAAAAGTTCCGAGAGGAGTGGAGTTCCGTTGGGATAAGACGAAAACGAATAGAAAGCTACTTATGGAAAAACCTGAAATACAGCAACTACGTTTGAATTGTACAAGATGCATCAAACGATACCGTCAAGAAAAGAGACCAATAATTCATATGTACGAAGCATATACTCATTCTTCCCATACGCACAAGAAGCGTTCGAGTGACGAGACAAACGAAGGCCTACGTCAGCCTGTTCCAAAAGGACGAAGGCTGATAATTTTGAACGCCGGTGGATGTGGATGCGTACGAAACGCATATCTGGCCTTTAAGTCCAATTGTAAAACCAGCGATTATCACGATGATATGAATCTCGCAAACTACGAAAAAGGTTGAGAGAGAAACTTATTCCAAATTTACCACCAGAAAGTGTTTTAATGATCGATAAAGCCCCATATCACAATGTACTAACAGAAAAACGCCCGAACATGGCTTCTCAAAAAGAAGAAATAAGTGGCTGCAACTTCGAAATATTGCCTTCGCAGATGGGATGCTCACAGCAGAATTTTATAACCTAATTAAATTGCACAAACTCGAACGTATGCTATTGTCAAACTCCTGAATGAACAGGGCAACGATGAACTTAGACTTCCCATATCATCCTGACTTGAACCCGATTGAAAGTGTGAGCTCTGGAAAAAGTAATGAAAGTTTATGTAGCTGACAGGAATGTTGAGTTTTTCTCTTCATTTTCTCTAGATCAGTGGGAATCATTATGCGACAATACGCAGAATATTGAACAATCTTTTAAGGAGCAAGAACCTATGCTGGATGACGTTATCGACAATTTCATAATTAGGTTGCAAGTAGACGATAATAACAGCAACAGCGAGTTTTCTAGTTCTGATGAAGAACTACCTATCATTGAAAATTTTAATTGTTCGTTATTTTACTCATTTTGTGTTTTTATTTGAATTGTTTGCAAAAATTATTCAGAAAATTAGAGTTTCTACCATTTTTAATGAATTTGTATTGTTAAACTGACACCTAGATAAATCCGAATTATTCGTCCTCATGATAGCACAATACGATTGTACCTCTTGAAATTTCCGTTTACTTTGTTTTATCGTTAATCCTATATAAACCCATCAAGGTATCACAAAGATATTAGACACCTAGGAAAAACATAATTACTTATCCTTCGTCTCAAATCCCTTCAATTACTATATTTCATCCTTATGAAGGTCCAGTTAGAAGAACCCTGCCTCAAAAATTTCCTGTAATCTACCTGGTGATGAGTCTGTGACTCACTTCTCTGTAATAGAAATTAAAATGATCCAGTACCTTGAAATACCATATGCCTAAGAGGCATAATTTTCTCAAAAGGCCTTTCGCCGACCCTGATAGCTATTTAAAATTACATTGCTGAACATATTATTCATCTTACTTCCTCCGCTTGCTATCTCTTGTGTTCTTAGCGCATCTTATAGGAATCTAAACCGCACAGATATTCTTGTCGACTTGTAAATGATTGTGTATAAATTGTCGTAAACTTATACAATTTGAAGATTTGGGGTGAATCACCGAAAAGATTGAAACAGTCACTACAAATAATATCAGAGTTTTTCATATTTCGATGAAATTCACACAAAGAGTTCGGTTAAATTATATAGCTCGAGGATACATCCCCCCAGGCTTTTTGAATGAGTATGTTAATGAATAATTTTAGAAATCATGAATTATTTTCGGTGAATTTTCTGAACTTTCTACATTCCGATTGACTCTTTCGACCTTGATAACATTTTCTGCGAGAAGCAGGACGAACTGCTGGTATAAGTTGACTTGCTTCTTTCTTCGAAGATCTGAGGAGCTTGTAACCCCTCACTAAGAAATAAAATACCAGATAATAATCACGGTTTATAAAATTATATCCATTTTCGAATTAAAATTGACCCGTATGTTTGTGTCCACCCAGAATATGAAAACATTTTGAATTCCAAAATGTTTCGTTATTGTTCAGTTCAACTAGTTCAACTAATTCAAAAAATTACCTGCCCTCTTTGAAGGCAGCAAGCCGGTATTAGGTTTCATCTAGAAACGAATAATATCGCAGTTATTGAGTTTTTTTTGCTTTCCTTGTTACGGAATATATGTTTAAATGTCTAGTTTCGATCTAGACAAAAATTGCCTTATACGTGAATTCGGGTGCGAAACTTACGCATTTTATCATTTAATAGCACATATTTTTAATATATAATAATGTATTTCTTATTTTCAAACGCTTTATTCAATAAAAATTAATATTTTATAAGTTCTCTCACAGTTTTCATTGAGCAGTAACAATACATAACGATATATAATAAATAATACACCCATATAAAACATTTCAATGAAAAAAATTGAAAACAAAAAATATTATGAAACTCCAACCCCGAATCAAAATTGCCGTTCAGAATCAAGATGACACAAAATAATGTTATCTGTACTATGCCAATAATTTGAAACTTCACCATAAAATTACATTTCCCAATGAACCTTTAAATTTTTCAGAAATATTCAGAATCATTTCCTTTTGTATAAATTTCAGGTAATGTATTAAATGATTGTGAAACTTGAAATACAAGGTCAATCAAACCTTTGGACGATCCTACTTTACCGATGTATATATTACATTGTGCTGTGGTGTAATGGCTGTCCCAGGCAAATGTAATTTTGATGTTACATTTTTGAGTTTTATACAAGATATTCATTTACACTGCTCAAGTTCTATAAGTATGTTTTATCTACTAAATCTCAAATCTCAATATAAATCGTCTGATGGCGATCATAATTAAATATGATTTTTAGATTTTGTATATTAACGTTTGCACACTATATTCAAAAGTTGTTTTACTATGCATTCCTCAAATCGAAATAAGGTCTGGAAAGAGATATATAGTAAGAGTTATACACAACCATTTTTGATGTTTTCGAAAGTTAATTGTTATATTTATTTATGGCTCTTATCATTGGTTGTAATCTCAGAGGAAATTGGATCAGTATGGTCTTTCTGCTTTAAATTTTCATCCAAATACTTTATTTTATATTATTTTTCCAATTACAGCATCATTCATTTTTATAACTGGTTAATTCACTTTCTAGTTTCGATCTAGACAAAAATTGCCTTATACGTGAATTCGGGTGCGGAACTTACGCATTTTATCATTTAATAGCACATATTTCTTAATATATAATAATGTATTTCTTATTTTCAAACGCTTTATTCAATAAAAATTAATATTTTATAAGTTCTCTCACAGTTTTCATTGAAGCAGTAACAATGCATAACGATATATAATAAATAATACACCCATATAAAACATTTCAATGAAAAATTGAAAAAAAAATATTATGAAACTCCAACCCCGAATCAAAATTGCCGTTCAGAATCAATATGACACAATATAATGTTATCTGTACAATGCCAATAATTTAAAACTTCACCATAAAATTACATTTCCCAATGAACCTTTAAATTTTTCAGAAATATTCAGAATCATTTCCTTTTGTATAAATTTCAGGTAATGTATTAAATGATTGTGAAACTTGAAATACAAGGTCAATCAAACCTTTGGACGATCCTACTTTACCGATGTATATATTACATTGTGCTGTGGTGTAATGGCTGTCCCAGTCAAATGTTATTTTGATGTTATATTTTTGAGTTTTATACAAGATATTCATTTACACTGCTCAAGTTCTATAAGTATATTTTATCTACTAAATCTCAATATAAATTGTCTGATGGTGTAAGGCGATCATAATTAAATATAATTTTTAGATTTTGTATATTAACGTTAGCACACTATATTAAAAGTTGTTTTATTATGCATTCCTCAAATCGAAATAAGGTCTGGAAAGAGATAAATAGGAAGAGTTATACACAACCATTTTTGATGTTTTCGAAAGTTAATTGTTATATTTATTTATGGCTCTTATCAATGGTTGTAATCTCAGAGGAAATTGAATCAGTATGGTCTTTCTGCTTTAAATTTTCATCCAAATACTTTATTTTATTTTTTCTCAATTACAGCATCATTCAGTTTTATAACTGGTTAATTCACTTCCCAATTTTTTTGTTTGAAAAACACACTGTCTGAATGAACTTTTAACTTATAGTGATTTAGCCGAGATGCATAGGTTTCAAAGTCCAAGTTTATTATTATTTCAATTACTATTACCTCTGTAAAGTAGAATTGTATCGTAGGCAAATGTACAATAATTCCCCTTTAGTTCAACGAATATCAGGCTACGAACATTTAATGAATATGGAAGAGGTCCGAGCACCGAACCTTGCAGTACGTCGAACTTATTTGTTTTTAAGATACTTATATGGTCACCTAACTAAACATATTATGTATTGACGAAGTAGATATGATTTCAAATGGTCATAAATTTTTCCCCTTGATCCTATTGACTGACATTCCTTTAATAATTCTTCAATATCCACAACATCAAGGGATTTCCGTAAATCTATGAATATAACCACTACATTTATTTTTATTATCAAGGTTCACGCTTACTCCATTGATCAAATCAGCTACAATACTCAGGGTATTGCTACCTTCAATAAAAACTTATTGAAATCTATCCAAGTAAACATATTCATTCATGAAAGCTATCATTCTTTCTTTAACTAATAGTTTCCATTATTTTGGAGAAACGCTTATTATAGTAATGGGTCTGCATCTACCCATATGATCTTTTCTACCGGATTTATAGATAGGACTAATCTTACTTACTTTAAGTTCTTGTGAAAATATGCCGGAGCTAAACACATTACTCGTTAACTTTGTCAAAATAGGCACAATGTTCAGTAATTCTAATGAAATACTTTCTTTCTCTTATATATATTTATATATATATATATATATATATATATATATATATATATATATATATATATATATATATATATATATATATATATATATATATATATATATAAATCAATTGCTGTACGTTAGTCTCCTAAAACTCGAGAACAGCTGAACGGATTAATCTTTTATTTCCCAAACGTTTTCTAAATAAAATGTTGTGTCGATTTAATGGTTATTGCTATTAAATAAAGTTCATATTAAATTATAACCAGTCACTGTTGTCTAAGCAATATGGTTGTGTTACTAACGTTAAAGAGTCAATTTGCAATCTATTACCACTGCACAAAGTTCAAATTCAATCATATCTATCAAATTAATATTCGCGCGATCTACTGTCGCGTTCCAAAGCTAAACAAAAGTGAATCGCTAACGCCACAAAATTGCATATTCACAAAATGTAAAAGATTATTAGTGGTACTGATTTTCAATTTGGTCCACTTCGCTAAACTTAATTTTAGCTAACTTCAGTTGTTGAAGATTGATAAATCTTAAGTTTTGTAACAAATTAAATATATATTTTTTATATTTCACATTAGATAGTCAATCCATGCTGTCGCACTTCATAACACGGAAAAAAGTATAACGACATCTTTGAGTGCATCCTTCTATCTTTGTGAGTGAAGATTATCGCTACGTGCGCGAAAACTTTCTTCACTTTTGTGATCCTTTGTGACATTCCATGTAATGTGCTCTTTTTTTGTTGATATTCTGTGAAAATGACACTTTACTGCTAAGTAAGCGTGAAATTTTCTCATTTTGATTAATTACAATTTACGATGCCGAGGAGAAGAAGACCTGACTTAGGTCGTCGCAGTGAAACAAATTGTTTCAAGAGTTACCTCACGTGCTAACCACACTAATGACCAGAGAGAGACAGATCAAGAGAATAGTCGTATTCTGTGTCAGAAATGCGTTATTTAGTGGGTAACAATGAAGTAGATTGGCTTAGAATGCAACAACTTCGTGCACATCAAACACAACAACAGCTACCACGACATAATGAAACTGAGCGGTTCGGCAGACGAAGTGCTCCTGTGATTCTGGAACGAGCTGCGTTCCTCTATGATCCGGCAGTAGACTATTGTGCCGACAAATCGGTAAAAATTGGTGAAATGATAAGAATTTGTAAATATTGTAAGGCTCTTAAAGGAGCTGCAACCGAAGAAGAGGGTGTATGAACTATTGTCCCCCGATGAAAAGTCTGTTGGGATGGTAGTTGGCCTATTGGCGGGACACTCACTCAACAAACACCTACATCTCATGAGACTACATGGTGCCGTGGTTGCCCAGAAAAAGACGAAACAACGTAACACATACTCTTTGAACGTCCCGCTCATAAAGTAACCAGACTGAACACTTTGGGTACTGTAACACCCAGCGCCCGGATGATCCAGGAGGTCAGCAATAACAGTCTTGCAAGCTTCATCAAAAAGTTTTAACAAGACACATAACAAAATAATACCACACGGCAAGCACAATGGGCCAAACGGCCTGAGTGCTGCCCATAAAGGCGCCGTGCAAGAAGAAGTAGAAGAAGGCGTTAAAATACAGTGGTGAATCTACTGGCAAAGTAAAATTGCCACAATTCATTCTACTACCAAATCCTTTACGCCCATTACTTTCTGGGATTGGAAATAATTCTAATCACTTCTTAGTCAACATTCAGAAATATAACAGCTGTTTCCAAATGGCATTGTTTGGCGCTACACATATGATACAGGACTATTTCATGCCCACTTTCATGGCATTATACCATAATATTTTTTTATAATATTCAAGTTTGAATCAAAAATATATATCGGAAATAAATATTGGACAAATCTTTAAAAATTTCAGATACAAGGACAAATTTATCACTTACTGGGGCGCTATTACCACTACCAGATGCGCATCATCAATTTTCACAAATTTATTTTATGTGCAATTCAGATGCGGAAGTTGATAAGCGTTGTACTCATAATCCAACAATGAAGAGAACCATTGTTCAAGAATTACGAATATTTCTTCATCAGAACAACAATTTAGTAAACATGTTCAAAATAGCATTGGATCTTAATAATTACGGATTCTTTTTTTTTGCTTCAGGTTTATTTTATACAAAAAATTGGGTCTTCCATTTATCGACAAAGGCAGTACGAAGTCTGCCGGGTCAGCTTGTTTATTTATATATTATTTTCTAATTATCTTTATTTCTTAATATTGGTCGATTAATTTTCCTATATCTAGGTTATTGATATATCTCTATTGTCATTTTCACACTTTCCAGAATCATTCCATTCATCTTTAAGATGTTGATTTTTTGTGTCTTGGTCTTGTTTTTAATTTTCTTAAATTCGCTTTCTAATACTTCACGGTCTCATCACCCTGTTTCATTGTTTTGTACAGTTTGTAACGCTCCTTGATTAAATCAAGAAACTCATTTGTGATCTAGTTATCATCTGTATATCATTTATTTTTTTTTAGTATATATCAAGATTCGTTTCTGCGTTGCTTTATGATATCTATTAAGTATTGAAACGATTTCATATTAATTGAAACACCCCCAACCCCGGTCTACGAAAGACGATGCCTAATGCAACTTTTTATGTAAATTGCAATACCTGAATTATCTTATCTTCTTCCCCATATTAATTACACCTACTGACCGACTGAAATCGGTCAAATGAAAAGGCATGTGATCGTCTAGTACCTGAATTTGCCTTGAAGTTCTTTTATATAAAATAGGACCCTTCTCTTTGTTGTGTTGTGTATTTATATTAACCTACTTTAGTTCTTTTCTGTGAGGTTTGATGTGATACGACCAATTCTTCGTCACTTAAACCATACGTAAGAAAATTAAAAAATCAAAAACAGATTCGGTAATGATGTCTATTTGATCTTTGCAGCATGGGTATTAATTTCTTATCCTTGCATTCATTGGCGTCTTTTAATGAATTTAATGAGAAATCAGATCATTTAGATAGAGGCCCAATTTGCCCGCACCCATATTTTGAGTGGAAGTTGATACATTAGATTATTATATACAAACCTAATTGGTCCTCACCCATATTTCGAGTGAAAGTTGAAATATTTAATTATTATAAACAGGCTTAATCGGCCCTCATCCATATTCTGGATGGAATTCGGATATGAGATTATTATAGACAGGCCTAACCGGCCCTCGCCCATCTTATGAGTGGCAATTGACCCGATCTAAGGGTTTTGGTAATATGATATCATGTTTTCTGAAGAGGTCGTTGCCCTGATACTCCAAACTCTAGAAGATTTACTTTTAAAATTCTCAGGAACACGTCCACAGCTGACAACTTGCGAGCGTTAATTCGCTCACGTATTTTTAATCGAATTCAGTAATTCGTATAGTATTAAAACGTATATATGGAACTAGAGGTAAGCCCGTAAAGCCATACGTGATTCTTTTTGCTCAACTGAGCGCCAACGGGCAGTATTATTATTATTATTATTGTTTTGTTTTGTTTGCGCAATATTAATTATATTGTGTCACTGACTCCGGATCATATTCTATTCCCATATCGCGGATTTGCCAACCAGGGAATCATGCCCTCTGATCATACACCAGTATAAACCACAAACGTCACATACATTCCACCAACTCAGACATTCTTCAAAACTTTCATACCGACAACATACAAGCCTCAATGTCTGTGGGTCCACACATGCGTATCGTCCCATTTATTTATACTAATGAGTAATGATATTATTAGTAGGTGATCATTACACCTGAAGACAGGGAGAGTTCCCTTATTGAGCTTGAGAGTATCGGACATCAAATCAATAATTTGAAAGTAAGATCTTCCCCATAGTTGGATACAATGAGATATAAACATCTTCGTTACAGTTTAAGTATGTTCTGCTAAGTTACACTGAGATCAATAGAAATACTGAATAAAGGGATTATGATATTTCAAATCGATAATTGGCCCATTATAGAAGCAAAGATAAGAATCAATATTAAATGTTCTCACATTCGAATGTATCGTGCATCAGATTATAAACAAAAGATTTGGATTGGCAAAATGGTTAGGTCACATTTCAATGGGATCAATTTTCTGAGTTATAAGAGTAAAGTTTCATATCAATATTAAACTTCATAACATTTCAAATTCAAATAGTTATCAAGTTATTGGAATCAGTACACGATAGCTTAATTACGTTTCAATAATGTTGCCAGTTTGATAAACAAATAATGAAATCAATACTAAAGAAACTGAGTATACTTCAAAATAATGTGTCAAGTTAAAATAACTGTGGAAATCAATATAAAATAAATTCAGTACATTTCAAATTCTACCAAGTTACGAAAACAAAGGTTTTCAAATAAGTCTATGAAAATAACTCTTCAAAATAACTATTAGAAAATGTCAGTGCAGTTCAAATAGATCATTTGCCAAGAAGAAAAAAAAATATGTGGAGGTAATTTGAAATTTGAGAAATCATTATTTCAACTCGTCCTAGGTGCGTTCAGAAATTACGTAGCTTATACTTCAGGAAATTCGTGAAGATTAAATAGTGAACAGAAATATTGAAGAAATTCAGAAAGTAATCACCTGTGGGACACAGCGGGAACGGTGCTTCTTCTTCCCCTGTCCGGCTTCTCGGAGAGGAACAATTTGCGTCTTCCATTCTTCTGGATTCATGTTATGCCGATTAATTAACTCAAATTCAATTCCGATTCACACGAGTGAGTAAATTCACTGAGCTTCCAAACTTGAATTACTGAATAACTGAATTATAAGAGTAACTGCACATCTGACGAAAAGTAACTCAATAATAATCATAATCATAATGAAACGAATATTAACATGGAACGCCCTCCTGAGCCGAATCAGCAGAACGAATATATGTATTTAGCAAGATCAGAACTCAACAGAGCAATAACTGAATTCAGTGGTAGTAACCCAACTAAAAGACCTATACTGCCCAAATTCAAGACGAACAAGAACACCACTATCATCCTAGCAAGCGTAAACTCAGTGTTTGAAGAATATACCGACCAGAACACCTTGGAGAAGATTCACACTTTGATTTACTGTGGAGCAGTAGCGGTTCTTCGACTTCACAAACAACAAATCTCCACAACTCTGATTCAAGCTGAGCCAAAAAGCATCAGAAAACCACCATGGAAAAAACGACTGGAGAAGGATATTGATAATATTAGAGCAGAAATCGGTCGCCTCACAGAATTCCTGAGAAACAGAAAACCATCAAGGCGCTTGAAATCTCATATACGCAAAATTTATAGGAAAATTGGTACGAACTCAAAACGCCCTGATCACAAACAACACATCGACGTGTATATGGACACTTTGAAACAGAAACTCCAAGCAAAAGCAAAGAGGCTTTCAAGATACGTCAAGTGTACTGAAAGGAAACACCAAAACCAAAGGTTCCTCCAAAACGCAGCCAATTTTCATAAGGGAAATAACAAAACTGCGCGACCAACAATAACAGAGAAGTACCTGACGCACAGTGCTTGACCGAGTATTGGTCATCACTATGGTCGAACCCCAAAGAACACAATAAAGATGCGGAATGGATCCAGAATGAAAAACAACGCCTTGATATCAAACATATGGACTTCGAAGGAATAACGGTGGAAGAAATCACTACAGTAGTTAGAGCGATCAACAATTGGAAGGCCACAGGTATATATAATATCCACAACTACTGGTACAAGAAGTTTGATAAGCTCCATGGAGCCCTAGCGAAACAGCTCACGTATGTTCTTCAACATCCCAAGGAAACACCCACTTTCCTAACGCAAGGCTTAACATATATGCTACCTAAGAGCGATAGAACACAGGATCCATCTCAATATAGGCCAATCACTTGCCTTCCAACAATCTACAAAATACTCACCTCATGCATATCCAATCGAATATACCAACACCTTGACGACAACAATATATTAGCAGAGGAGCAGAAAGGATGCAGAAAGAAACACCACGGGTGCAAGGAACAGCTCATCATCGATTCTGTGACATTGAAACAGGCTCAGGTAGGGCATCGGAATGTTCATTCAGCTTTTCTCGATTATCTGAAGGCATTCGATAGTACCGCACATTCTTGGCTTGTTGAAGTATTGCGGATAAACAAAATTCACCCAGCCCTGGTAGAGTTCTTGAAGACAACAATGACACACTGGCGCACGTCTCTGCAGGTCAACATGAACAATAAATCAATTAAAACCGACGAGATACCCATACGTCGTGGAATTTTTCAAGGAGACTCTTTGAGTCCACTATGGTTCTGTTTGGCAATGAACCCATTGTCCTCAATGCTCAATAAAACAGGATACGGATTTAGGATAAAAGCAGAAAGGAATTATCATACAATCTCCCACCTGCTGTATATGGATGACATCAAATTATATGCTTCGAACAAAAAGCAATTGGATGATTTGCTGAAAACTGTCAGTGAGTTCTCGGCAGATGTTCATATGAAATTCGGGATTGAAAAATGTAAAACCCTGAACATTCAAAGAGGGAAAGTCATAGACGGTGAAACACAACTTCCAAACGGTGATATTATACAGTGCATGAGAGATGGCGAAACATACAAATAACTGGGATACCAACAAGCCAGATTGCTAGACCAAAAACAATCAAAGGAGAAGATTCGTTCAGAATACAGTCAGCGTCTAAAATCTGTGCTGAAATCGATGTTGAACTCGGGGAATCTAGTCAAGGCAATCAACACCTACGCCATTCCAGTGTTGCTTTACTCATTTGGAATAATCAGATGGACTAAGACAGAACTGGATGATATTCAAAGGCAGACTCGAACGATGCTGACAAAGTACAACAATCATCATCCAAAATCGTCTGTGATACGAACAACTTTGAAGCGGAAAGAAGGAGGACGCGGATTGATAGATGTAGTCAATTTACACACCGAACAGATAAAAAATCTCAGAGAATTCTTCTCAGCAAAAGCTCTCACTTCTGACCTACATAGAGTGGTATCGTTGGCTGATAAGGGATATACACCTCTAAATCTTGCTACCAGAGATGACCTGCTGAATTTACCATTCCTATCAGATACTGAAAAACAAGAGCAATGGTCAAGAAAGGAATTGCATGGACGACATCACCATGAGATTAATCAACCACACATCGACAAAGAAGCCTCCAACAAATGGTTGATGAAAGGAGAATTATTCGCAGAAACAGAGGGTTTCCTTATGGCCATCCAAGACCAAGTGATCGCTACAAACAATTACAAAAAATTTATAATGAAGGACGGAACATTACGAACAGATAAGTGCAGAAAATGCCATATAAGATCGGAGACTATACAGCATATTACGTCCGAATGCGAACAACTGGCCAATACGGAGTATCTTCACAGGCATAATCAAGTGTGCAACATTATCCACCAGAAACTTGCACACAAGTACGGACTTCTGAACACCTTCCAGCCATATTACAAGTTTCAGCCGGCGCCCGTATTGGAAAATGACTCTATCAGATTATACAACGATAGGCCTATTATCACTGACAGAATGGTGACGAATAATAGGCCGGACATAGTGGTGTATGATAAGAGAGCCAGAACAGCAATGCTGGTGGATGTCGCCATACCGAATAATAACAACATGCTGAACAAGTTCCAGGAGAAAAAGTCCAAATACACAGACCTTGCTATTGAGATCAAGCAGATGTGGCACCTCGATAAAATAGATATTGTTCCTGTCATCGTATCCTCGACTGGTTTAATACCCAAAACTTTGCATGATAGCCTTAAGAAATTAGAATTGCAAAAGAATACCTATATAGAAATGCAAAAAGCTGTAATTCTTAATACATGTAGGAAAGTTAGGAAATATATGTAAGGTATATTGTAATCGAGCCAATCCCCTTAGATTTCTAAATCTGGGAAAGGTAAATTATATCCAGCTAACAGCTGAGATAGTGCATAAGTCCACGATAATAAATGATTCTCTCTAACGTCGCGATCGTGATCCTTATATATGCGTGACCCAGCAGCTCTTACACCCTCACTTCCCTCTGCCCTCGGTACTCAAGTACCTGTTATATAGTCTTTTACAAACGAGTTCCTTCGTCGCAACATGGGAATTGCTATTTTAGAAAATACCCGATGTGTGGAATTGTGGATATACGAAAGAGTGCTTAACGGTCTTCGATTTTTAAGTCGAATATTGTTTTTGCTGGGTTTCTTATCTGAGTTTGAATAAATTTCTTCGCCTCGATATTTCCGCTTTTGGGATGATTCTAATCTGCTTTACGAATACGTAATATTCTACCATATTGAGATTTTAAAATGAAATTACTGAATAATTCTGGCAAATGACCGTCTTTTCACTGTAATTGTGAATTCAGATGAACAATGTGAAATGTTATGCATGTAGATCTACAAAATACAGTTATCACAATTCATAATAAAATTCAATTAAATAAAACCATGAAATATATGGATAGTTTTAGCAAATTAACAAATTTACAAAAACAAATAGACCCCGGTTCTGGGTCGCCTCATAATACTGAATGTTTAAGATTGAATAACTTCCTGAATTTCTTATGGTTGTTTATAATTTAATAACTATGCAATGAAATGTTTTCTCAACCGAATCGTTCAAAAATATTAACAGTCTGTACTTGGTCCTCTTAAACGATACAATTTAGATGTCCTTCTTCGATATTTTCGAATAACGAGAGATCATAAAATTGTGGACATCAGAGATATTGTTGAATATATAAAATTGCCGAATACAAAAAATAATGATGCCCAGAAAACTAGACGCAATTCGATGAGGAATATAGATAACCAATCTAAAGAGAGCTAACTTAATCTAGTTGCAAAAAGTAACGTTACAGATCTTATTATTACATTATTTTCAATAATCGTTTAAAATGGAAAGGAATGGAAAAAACCAAAATTTCAATTTGTGAATGAGAAAAGGCTAGCAGAATTTGGGAAAATTATCAAGGTACATGAACAATGAAGTCTTTTTACGTTAGTTTCTCTTTTCGGTATATTTTCCACGCTTTTCTCATACACAAATTTGCACTCGGGTATGGAATACTTCCTGCTCCATCTCCATGCATGGCTGACCTTATTCATACCATTATTTTGCGCCTTCGCGTTCACATAAAGATATATGCGTTCAATTATTCCTAAGAGTCGGAGAAAATGGGTTACCCAGTATTCGTACTGACATTAACGTAACTAGGTAATTCTCTTCATTTCAATTCTAGGTTGAGATTGAGGATGACACGAACGAATATGCTGCTGGGATTTTTCCCCTCAAACATGAGACATTCACCATTTTATTAGAAATTTCTTCAGCATTACATTCGGTTTTGGTTATAAATAGGTTTACTGCATCAATATATAGCATAAGTCGTGGAATGTGGAATGACATCTATTATTCTTATTTCTAATTTTTCAACTTAGTTTCCTTTCCCTCCTAAACACGAGTCTAAAATATGTAATTTTTCTCCCTCCAAATATGTTGATTAGTACTAACAGCGAATCACCCCGGATAAATTGGTCCTTCTCTGTCAAAATGGAGAAAAGTGAATACCGAGAACAATTGTCACTTTCAAGTTAGGAGATGTTAAGAATCTAGCAATTCAAAATTTTGTTGATTCGCAATGTGCTACTGTTGTCAACTCAATATACAGGGATATCCACCGGGACCGTCCGTTGAAAACTTTTTGAGTTCCAATTACAATATCAAGCTTGAAATTTTATACGCGGCCATATCTAGCGATTTCCAATTGAAGTGAAATATTTTCGAAGTGATACCAATTCCGGTTATACCGGAAGTGGGTCATCACTTTGTTATTTCAAACGGCAATCTACCTTTTTTATTATACATCTAGAACCGACATTTGAGCAAGGCATAAAATACCCAAGTTGTTGGCACTTATCTGTCGAAACTTTTGACAGATTTAATTATATTTGTTATAAACTCGATTTTTTAGGAACATTTAAAAAAATTGTAGCTCGTAGATCTTTTGCACTACAGACACAATTTTTGCTTGGGTGGATAGAAGAAGAATCAAGGAATTTTTAAAGCAGTCTACACATGTCAAATGTTCATTGCGTTGTTTTGTATGATTTTTTCAATTTGGCCTTTTTCAAACAGCAATAGATCAAATGAAGCGTCAAATTTCAGATGGAATTGTATCAGCATGTACTACCCATTTCTTATATTTCCGAAATAATTCGGGAATATATTGAATTTTGATGATTTTGCAAGAACTAACAGAGAATGCTCTGAAATATTTGAATCAAGTAGCTGAAATGGCTACGCTCACCTGACAGGTGCCTAAAATTACTCGTCACTTCGTTTATTCCAATTTGATATTTCAACAAGAATTGTTGGTAATTTGAAGTGAAAATTTTTGAAAAACACCAGATTGATAATAAAATGGCTGATTATTCAAACGAGGATATGTTTAATCTCTTTTTAATTCATGGCGAATGTCAAAAAATGGTGGATAAAACTTGCAGACAATTCAATAACCAATTTCCAAATTTGGCGCCTATGAGAAAAACAAAGTTCAGAAGGATTAGAAGCAATTTTCTGCAATTTGGAGGAACAAAATACATAGAAACTAGAAGAAAACCAATTCTCGAGGACGACGACAATCAAATTAATACGCTAGCGTTTTTTTCGTGCCAATTCGCATGCGTCCATTGAGTCAGCATCAATGGATATTGGATTGAGTCATACTTCCATTCAAAGGATCCTTAAGAAACATAACATGCACCCGTATTCTTTTATCAGACTACAAAAATTGAAACCAATTGACCTTCCCAAACGGCTAAATTTCTTGAAAATTAATTAATTCGGCTTCAAGAAGATGAGACAATTGTGCAAGAAATTATATGGTCTGATGAAGCCAAGTTCAATGAAAGTGGAATAACTAACGAGAAGAAATCGACATTTTTGGGCCACAGAAAATCCACATTTCATTGAGGTTATTGATTTCCAAAATAGATTCAGCGTGAACGTTTTTGCAATTTTAATGAATGATTTGTTGGCTTATCACATTTATGAGGAAAATTTTAATAGATAAAGATACCTGGGAATTTTGAAAGGAATATTAGCAACTTTTTAGATGGATTACCCCTTAACATTCTGAAGGATTGCTATTATCAAATGGATGGTGCACCAGCACATAAACCACGAGCTGTAGATCGGCAGCTAACCGAAATGTTCGAGGATAGATGGTGGGGTAATCAAGGACCAAATTTATGGCCTCCGCGTTCTACGGACCTGACGCCCCTTGATTTTTATTTATGGGGCAAAATCAAGAGTGAAGTGTATTTCATTTCTGTAAGAAGTAAATAAGAGTTACTAGAGCGCATTCATAATGATTTTCGTAATATTGATCCTGAGGAAACTAGGAGGGCAACTCATCATGTTCGTATACGAGCTGTTAAGTGTATCAAGCAAAATGGGGCCCATATTGAACATTTATTCAGATGGTAAATTAGTTTTCACCTATGACGTTTGCTATCATTTATTCGTATTAATGTAATTATCTTCGTTGATTGGTTTCCGCTTAGTTCCTACAATTTTTATTCATCCAAATTGTAGAAAATTGCTTCTGATGCTTCGAAATTTTATTTTACTCATAGACGGTAAATTTGGAAATTGGTTATTGAATTGCCAGCAATTTCTACCCACTACTTTTTGACATTCTTAAATGAATTAAAAAACGATTAAATATATTTTCTTTTGAAGAACCAGTGGTTTTAATCCAAATGTGTTGCATTTTTTGGATATTTTCAATCTGAAATAACGACAATTCTTGTTGAAATATCAAATTCGAATGAACGAAGTGACAAGTACATTAATTTTAGGCATCTGTCCGGTGAGCTTAGCTAGTTCAGCTACTTGATTCAAATATTTCTAAGCATTCTCTGTTAGTTCTTGCAAAATAATCAAAATTCAATATATTCCCAAATTATTTCGGAACTATGAGAGATGGGTATAGTATATGCTGATACAATTCCATCTGAAATTTGAAGCTTCAACTGATGGCGATATAAAAATTGGCATGTGCAATTTGAAAAAATTGAGTTACTGCTGTTTGAAAAAGGCCAAATTGAAAAAAATCATACAAAACAACGCAATAAACATTTGACATATGTGTATTGCTTAAAAAATTTCTTGATCTTTCTTCTATCCACCCAAGTAAAAATTGTGTCTGTATTGCAAATGATCTACGAGCTACAATTTTTTTAATGATCCTCAAAAATCGAGTTTATAACGAAAATAATTAAATCTTTCAAAAGTTTTGACACATGAGCGCCAACAACTTTGGTATTCTATGCCTTGCTCAAATGTCGGTTCTAGATGTATAATAAAAAAAGTTGGTTGCCATTTGAAATAGCGAAGTGATGACCCACTTCCGGTATAACCGGAAATGGTATCATTATCCGCCATATGTTCTATTTCTGAATTCTGTTCTTCAATTTGTTCGACTTCTTCAAACAGGGATATCCACTGGGACCGTCCGTTAAAAACTTTTTGAGTTCCAATTACAAAAGCTGAAATTTTATACGCGACCATAACTTTTCATGTAGGTGATGATAGCTGCTATGAACACAGTGATGATGAGGACACCGATGAATAACTTTTTTGGAAATTAATCACTTATAATATATAAGGAACATCAATTACTTTTAATTATTTTCAATCACCGAAATTGGCAAATATCTATCCTTGTTATATGTTTAGTGTCATAATTGAATAAATTACTGGTTTTATTATTTTCAGGAAGTTATTCATCTTAATGATTCAATAATTATTTCCATGCAGATAACCAGGTCTTGAAACCTATAAACTTTTATTTCGTTAATAATAAATAGGATTGGGAATTTGACTTTAGGTATTGTTAAATTAATAGCATGTAAATGATCTTCAACTAAGCACCTAGCTATCAAGATAGACCAAATAATTGGGGGATAAACAAATGTATCAAACCTATTTTTACCGCCGTCGGCGGTATCTCCCTTTCTACCTGGTAGTTTGGGATACAATAGACCAGTTCAGTTCTTAAATGGCTATCTCATATATCTTTTTTATTATAGAACTGTTTTGTTTCTCTTACAAAACATGCCGCAAATTTGAGGATTGATGGAAAGCAACCTGGGAATTTTGTTTTCTATATTTCTAATGGTTGAATGCTGATAATCGATTTTGAACTTTGTGGATGATTCACATGGCTCAATTTGGAACTCGCGGACTCTAGTATCAGATGTAAATATGAGCATTATCATAATAGTCTTCGGAAACGTTATTTTTTTAATGTAATTATGAGTACAAAATCAATTGAATTAGATAAAGAATTTTATTCCATCAAGAAATTACAAATCATGCAAATAGTATAATGAAGAATCTACTGCCGCCAAAATGAAAATATGAATACGAAAAGTTTTTTGCACTGTTCAGAGATTAGCAACAAGGAAAGGAAATGAGCTCCTTTTCTGAGAATGTTTCACTTCCATTTTCTGGTGATTTATTAGAAGAATGGAAATCCTTAACTGCACAGAATTGTTTTTCAATTTAAAAGCAGCAATAAATGTCGGGCATGTCACGTTTCATTTTTTCTACTATAATTAATAAACTGATCTTTAAGCAACTATGAATGAAATAAACCCAAAGTAACGTTCCGCCAATGGTCAAACCTTTCATTCCTGTGGTTAGAATTAAAATTGAAACTCGCACGAATGATGTACTCTGTAAACGTTTTATTTATGAGTTCCGTTTTTTGCGCCTACCTCCTTTGATAAGAACAACCTGCAGCAGGAAAGTTGATCGCAGAAATCACTTGTTGGTTGACTTCTTCGACGTGATTATATTATGTTTGTCGCTAAGCGGATTTTTTAAGTTGATGAAGTTCATGTCTTATGAGAATAGTGCGTTAATACCTATTTCGTTTGTTAACCGCCTATGCGAAATACGACTTTGGTACGTCGGATTTTGCACAAAAGAAAACCACTCGATTGGCCCGCATAACATCATGTAAGTCAACTCCGCGAACAAGAAAAAAGAATATCAACTTTTCTTCAATGCGCGTGTTCTTATCATTTACAGAGGGCCTTCATTCAACTCTATTCAACTCTCTATACTTTACTTTTCTTAAATTCACTTTCCTTTCTGATTACGCAATTCATCTGTACGAGTAAATTCTAAAGAAAGGAAAACAAATTGGAATCGCTGGAATTCATATGAGACCGATTGGGTTGGGAAAACAGGAGACCACCATAATTTCTTCACATAAGGTCAGATAAAAATCATTTGTCTTTCTTTCTTCGGATAGGTGAACCCCATATATTACGCCATTGTTCGTTAATGGAATCTACGCCACCCAGCCCCAACTATAGTTGTCATATTTTCTTTGGTTGATATTCCATGAATTCATCAGTTCTCTCATATACCTTCAAATGTGAAATACGTTTTTGGATAAGGATTATTAACTCTTTTTTTATTACTTTTTTTTAGAAATAACTGCACCGTATTGTAACATCATAACTGTTTAGCCAATGTAAACGCATATAACGTTATACGCGGGCCCTGAATAACTCTTTTGTGTGAATTTAAATTTGAGTTTAAATAGTTTTCCATATTACTGCGACGAAATCCTTACTGTTCATTCATTATTGAATGGAGTATATTTCCCTTCGTTTTGTTACCTTTTCAAAATTTAGTAATTTGTTTTCTGTCAGGTCATACTTGTTTATAGCTAGGTAAAATTACTTGGCGCTCAAAGATAATTTCTCAAAGCCCACCCCACTCTCCACTGACGGGCTTCCTAGTTATAGATCTGATCCAATTCAGAGAAAGATTGACCACATCATTACAGTTTTTCTCTCATTCAAAACAACCTATCTTAAACTTTAATAGGCACTATATCGATATTTCAAAATATGAAAAATTGAAATCCTTGTTGAAACGATCTTTTGAAAATGAACAGTTCGGAAATAAAAGATTTCACACAAGAAAATATTAAATAATATTCAGAAAATACTCTGAATGAAATATATTTAGCTACAGAGTTAAAGAAAATAAAATTTGGATAACAATTTAAATCAAATTCAGTTTATATTTGTGGGTTGCCCTTATCATCGGTGTTTTAGAGGCTTGTCGCAAGAATGAACTTTAAAACATTGAAATGTTCGACATTAAGATTTGGGTTCCACAATGGTAGTTGTAATTCCTAATGAAAAAAAAACCAAGACAGTTTATAATCACGGGTGATTTTTATAAGATCTTAAGGAAATATTCGGCGCTGAGATTTTGTAATACTTTCTCGTCTTTAACCTCAAAAAAAATAAATGCACACGTCAAGAAATTGTAATAAATAAACTAGATAATATAGAGTAAATGTGACAATTGCTGGCACTGCGATATCGGCACGGCTTCTTTTCTTATTCTTTTTTAAGATTTCTATAACATTTTATACATCTAGTGTTCAATAGATGCCAGTTCAGTACGTGTCCCATGCGACCAGTGAATTTCAGTCCACACCGAGGGCGCGAAAGTTCTTGTTAGGCGGTTGGCAGTTCAAGTGTCATGTTGTGTGTGCTTTATCAGGTAAGTTGTACGCCATCAGTAAGGACAGGCGTTGTATTTGAGACTCAAATCAAGCAAATTTTGCATTATCATGTAACAGAAACTGATTGAACTATATTATAATGCATTAAATACAAGATTTTTCAAGGAATCTACCTGGAAATATGAAATTTTTCAAGATTATGAGAAGCCAATGTCTGTGACAATGATTTCACTCATTTTTATTTATTGAAAGAGGTGCCAATTACTGCATATCAACAAGCTTTCAAAACTATAGAAAATTTATGTTTTTTCCTTTGCTTTATGCTTGTAAGTAGAAAAAGATTAACTATTAAGCCGAATTACAACAGAGAAGAGTATTTGGCATTAGGTGCAGATAACTTTAAACTTCAAGGTGCCAATAATTGTCTATTAAAATTTCTTTCAATTATAAACAATAAATATTCTCAGAATTAAGAGAGAGAAAAACAATACTCATATGAGCAAATTAACAAAGCATTAGAAGCCGTACAAAATCGAATGCCAAAAAAGAAAGCGGCTGTAACCTTTAGCGTTCCTAGATCGACAACACAGTTTCGACTGAAACACAATATTCCTGAAGATTCGCAGCATGTCCTTCCAATTGTTTAACTGCTGCAACAGAATTGACTTTAAAAAATTGTACTATTGAGTGCTGAAGACGAGGTTTCCCTAGAAGACAAGAAGATGTGCAACACTCAGTGAAGTAATTTCTTGATCAATACCCTAGAAAATTTCCCTTTCGAGACAATTTACCAGGAGTTGGGTGCTATAAGGCTATTCTGAGAAGACACCCAGATATTTCTAGTCGAATATCAGAAGAAGCTGCCAGTTCAAAGGTAACAGAGCACGACATAAAGGGGTGGTTTGAAGAGTTTCGCACTTACTTAACAGAACAAGGGTATAACGAAATCTCAAACAACCATACCAGAGTATTTAAGGAGGATAAGACAAGTTTTCAACTATGTCCATAGAAAAAAATCTTAGCCCCACGAGGTTTGAAAAACGTTTATCAAATAGACGTTGGTCGAGCAAACACATCCATAACTGTTATGTTCACTTTTTCGGCAGCTGAAGAGGTAACCCCCTTCCAATAATAACATATCTTTATAAAAGGCTTCCTTCAACAGTAGCTGACTCTGTTCCTATTGAATGGGGTATTGTAATAGGTGATAATGGTTGCATGATGGCGGAAGTCTTTTATGAGTACGTTGGAAATATTCTGGAGCCTAGCTTAAGGAAAAAAATTGTCAAATTTCCAATTATTCTATTCGTTGATGGGCATAAGATACATCTATAGAAAAACTACGCTACCAAGTATACTTGGTTTAATGTTGTTGTTTAGCAAATTATCTACGCCAGGCTAGCACAAACGCGACCATAAACTAGAGATGTATCTTATGCTAATCCACGAATAAAATAATTGGAAATTTACTGACACCCATTCTGATGTATACTATATATACTATATATATATATATATATATATATATATATATATATATATATATATATATATATATATATATATATATATATATATATATATATATATATATAAATAGCGAAATAAGCGTAATCTTCGAGAGCTGAAGATCAAAATACTTATTCATATATATATATATATATATATATATATATATATATATATATATATATATATATATATATATATATATATATATATATATATATATATATATATATATATATATATATATATATATATATATATATATATATATATATATATATATATATATATATATATATATATATATAGTTTGTATATATATATATATATATCGCGTTTATGAAACAGGCTTTGAAGCACCATACATTTCTACATTTCGTAGAAGAACGCCATACAGGTCGTTTCAGGATTACTACAGTCGCCCAAGACCGATTTTTGGTTTAACAAGCCAGAAGAGATCGTATGTGTGTTTTACCAAATTTCGTCATTTTCAAATTTCAAATTTTTTCTATAAAAGTTGCTTTGGAGAAGTCAAATATTATTTTGTTTTCTTGAGAATATTGCCGAATATTTTGAAAAGTTTCTTTTGGAAATTAAAAATTATTTTAACGATCTTTCTTGTCGCCCAACATTTCTACGAATCTGTGCCTTAAGCATGTTCAAATCGATTATATACAAAACAGCCTAAAAAACCGAAAGATGTCTTTGAATTCGAATCATCAAATTCATAATTTAAAGATATTGGTAAGTGTTCCCTTGACTTTTTGAAGGTATTTATATATTCTCCTTTACAACATTATCGTCACTCGATAATGATGTAAAAAGAGTATAATAAGATAATAATTGTGCAGAGATGAATGTTTTCTGATGATGGCCCTGTGCCGAAAACGTAAAACACTCTGCAAATTGGACCAGACTCTCCACAAAATTCTATTATATTCTTTTGTGACATTAATTGTCAAAACAGCCTATATACGCAAAAAAAACCGAAAGATGTCTTTGAATTGAATCATCAAATTCATAATTTAAAGATATTGGTAAGTGTTCCTTGACTTCTGTGTTTTGAAGGTATTTATATATTCTCCAAGGAGAGCTATTAACTCTGTATTATCTTTACAACATTATCGTCACTGCAGGTCCGATAATGATGTCGAGGACAAAAACCTCGAAAGCGTATATTTGTATAGTCATTCTACCAAGGCTCTGCACTTGTAAGATAATAATTGTGCAGAGATGAATGTTTTCTGATGATGGAAAACACACCTTTCAGGGTCATTGGATCGCAGATTTTAACATACGAAGAATTTTACCTGACATTGATTGAATCAATTTCAACTCACGACCTCTCTGTGCGGTGAGTTCTGATCCGAAACGCTGGTCATTTCTTAACATTAAACTGCCACACTCTGCAAATGAACCGATAAGTCGGTTGTCTAGCTGGAAACTTTACAAAATCTCCATCAGCATTTCTGGTCGAATGGCGAAAAGAATATCTGCACACTTTGCAGCAAAGAGGTAAATGGCGTGATGGTGTTTTCAATACGATTAATATATATATATATATATATATATATATATATATATATATATATATATATATATATATATATATATATATATATATATATATATATATATATATATATTATTTATATAGTATACATAGTACGCAGTAGACATCTGTGCAATCAAACAGGGTATCGGAATGAGTGATAGTGTTTGGATGAAGGTCCACAAATTTTCTCTTAACTTAAGAGCTACTGCATATATATATATATATATATATATATATATATATATATATATATATATATATATATATATATATATATATATATATATATATATATATATATATATATATATATATATATATATATATATATATATATATATATATATATATATATATATATATATATATATATATATATATATATATATATATATATATATATATAGTATACATCGAATGGGGTATCGGAATGAGTGATGGGGTTTCAGAGTAGGTTGGAAATATTCTGGAGCCTAGTTTATGGGCATATACTGTCAAATTTCCAATTATTTTATTCGTGGATTAGCATAAGATACATCTCTATAAAAACTTGAGTGAATTTTGTGCGAAACTCGAAACTATTCTGATTGGCCTGTATCCCTACTCAACAAAAATATTGCAACCTGCTGACGTATCTGCATTCAAACCAATCAAGACTGGCTGGAAAATTAATGTGCTAGCCTGGCGTAGATAACGTCCTCATAAAGACCTGACCAAAGAAGAATTTGCTACGGTTATATGTGACGTCCTTAACAACATTAAACCAAGTATACTTGTGAAAGAATTCAAGACCTGTGGTATTCATCCTTGAAATCCTGACGCGGTTGACTATAGCAAATGTTTGTGTGAAAATGCAATGAGGAGTGATGAAATTCAAGTCTCCAATGAGATTATGACAACAACGGAATATTCAGCTTTTGAAATAATTGTTGTATGGAATATATAAACAAGTTTAAGCTTCTAGAACATAGATCAAATAATAGTGAAGAATTCCTTAATCTGTATCTGTTCTTCTTCGAAAGTCTTTGTTGTTTTCTTTTCTCTTTTTCGGTCAATCGTTTTTTTTTGCCTTCTTCTTTTCAGTCATTCATTTTTATCAATCATTTGACGTTATCTCATAAGCCAATTTTTTCATCTATTTTCCTTTTCTAACAGGTGCTTCGGGGTAAAATAAGATTTTTTCAATTTAAAAACGATTGGCACGTAAATTTTGGAAATTTCTCAATGCTCTGTCATCTTTACTATTAATAATTTAGTCCTTCGTTAGTATTGCTTCACTGTTGTTGACGTCATCACCTATTTCCAATTCCAGCAATATCGTATTATCTGTCACATTTTCTGCTTCTGTATAATCTTCTTGCTGTTTTTTATTTAGCACTACTAGAGTGTCATGATTATCACAATCAGTTACATTGGAGTCTATGTTTTCTTTCATATAATCTATTTCAACGTTACCAAAATCTAAATCTATATCCTTGAGAATATTATCACAATCCATTTCAGAAGCAATATTAACACAAAAATCTTAACAATTTCCAGACATAGCAGGTTTAATATCAGGCTCTTCAGTTGAATCATTTTTCTTACAATATTCTGTCCAAAGCTTATACAGCTCAAGGAATTCTTCATTATTGTTTGATATATATTCTAGTTGCTTAAACTTGTTTATATATTCCACTCCAACAATTCCTTCAAAACTTGAATATTTCATTGTTGTCAAAATCTCATTGGAGACTTAAATTTCATCACGCTTTATTGCATTTTACCCAAACATTGGCTATAGTGAACTCCGTCAGGATTCCAAGAATGAATCTCACGGGTCTTGAATCCATTCACAAGAATACCTGCTTTGATGTTAAATATGTCACATAGAACCGGAGCAAATTCTTCTTTGGTCAAATCTTTATGAGGATGTTCCCTACGCCAGGCTAGCACACTGTTTTTCCAGCCAGTCTTGATCGGTTTGAATTCAGATACGTCAGCAGGTTGCAATATTCTTGTTGAGTTGGGATACAGGCCATTCAAAATAATTTTGAGTTTCGCACAAAGTTCACTCAAGTTTTTCTAGAGATGTATCTTATGCCCATCAACGAATAGAATAATTGGAAATTTGACAATTTTTTTCCTTAAGCTAGGCTCCAGAATATTTCCAACGTACTCATAAAAGACTTCCGCCATCATGCAACCATTATCACCTATTACAATACCCCATTCAATAGGAACAGAGTCAGCTACTGTTGAAGGAAGCCTTTTATAAAGATATGTTATTATTGGAAGGGGGTTACCTCTTCAGCTGCCGAAAAAGTGAACATAACAGTTATGGATGTGTTTGCTCGACCAACGTCTATTTGATAAACGTTTTTCAAACCTCGTGGGGCTGAGATTTTTTTTCTATGGACATAGTTGAAAACTTGTATTATCCCCCTTAAATACTCTGGTATGGTTGTTTGAGATTTAGTTATACCCTTGTTCTGTTAAGTTAGTGCGAATATCTTCAAAGCACCCCTTTATGTCGTGCTCTGTTACCTTTGAACTGGCAGCTTCTTCTGAAATTCAACTAGAAATATCTGGTTGTCTTCTCAGAATAGCCTTATAGCACCCAACTCCTGGTAAATTGTCTCGAAAGGGACATTTTCTAGGGTATTGATCAAGAAATTACTTCACTGAGTGTTGCACATCT
The DNA here is from genome assembly GCA_013387265.2 of Cryptolaemus montrouzieri. NCBI lineage: Eukaryota > Metazoa > Arthropoda > Insecta > Coleoptera > Coccinellidae > Cryptolaemus > Cryptolaemus montrouzieri. Next base: position 40,286,451 of record JABFTP020000103.1, read on the forward strand.
TCTTGTCTTCTAGGGAAACCTCGTCTTGAGCACTCAATAGTACAATTTTTTAAAGTCAATTCGGTTGCAGCAGTTAAACAATTGGAAGGACATGCTGCGAATATTCAGGAATATTGTGTTTCAGTCGAAACTGTGTTGTCGATCTAGGAACGCTAAAAGTTACAGCCGCTTTCTTTTTTGGCATTCCATTTTGTACGGCTTCTAATGCTTTGTTAATTTGCTCATAAGAGTATTGTTTTTCTCTCTCTTCATTCTAGGAATATTAATTGTTTACAACTGAAAGAAATTTTAATAGACAATTATTGGCACCGTGAAGTTTAAAGTTATCTGCACCTAATGCCAAATACTCTTCTCTGTTGTTATTTGGCTTAATAGTTAATCTTTTTCTACTTACAAGCATAAAGCAAAGAAAAACATAAATTTTCTATAGTTTTGAAAGGTTGTTGATATGCAGTAATTGGCACCTCTCTCAATAAATAAAATGAGAGAAATCATTGTCACAGACATTGGCTTCTCATAATCTTGAAAAGTTTCATATTTCTAGGTAGATTCCTTGAAAAATCTTGTATTTAATGCATTATAATATAGTTCAATCAGTTTCTGTTACATAATAATGCAAAATTTGCTTGATTTGAGTCTCAACTACAACGCCTGTCTTTACTGATTGCGTACAACTTACCTGATAAAGCACACATATGACACTTGAACTGCCAACCGCCTAACAAAAACTTTCGCGCCCTCGGTGTGGACTGAAATTTACTGGTCGCATGGAACACGTACTGAACTGGCATCTATTGAACACTAGATGTATAAAATGTCATAGATATCTTAAAAAAGAATGAGAAAAGAAGCCGTGCCGATATCGCAGTGCCAGCAATTGTAACATTCACTCTATATTATCTAGTTTATTTATTACAATTTCTTGCCGTGTGCATTTATTTTTCTTTGAGGTTAAAGACGAGAAAGTATTACAAAATCTCAACGCCGAATATTTCCTTAAGATCTTATAAAAATCACCCGTGATTATAAACTGTCTTGGTTTTTTTTTCATTAGGAATTACAACTACCATTGTGGAACCCAAATCTTAATGTCGAACATTTCAATGTTTTAAAGTTAATTCCTGCGACAAGCCTCTAAAACACCGATGACAAGGGCAACCCACAAATATAAACTGAATTTGATTTAAATTGTAATCCAAAATTCATTTTCTTCAAATCTGTAGCTAAATATATCTCATTCAGAGTATTTTCTGAATATTATTTAATATTTTCTTGAGTGCAGATAGGAGAATATATAATTACCTTCAAAAGTCAAGTGAACCAATATCTTTAAATTATGAATTTGATGATTCGAATTCAAAGACATCTTTCGGTTTTTTAGGCTGTTTTGTATATAATGTATTCTCAAGAAAACAAAATAATATTTGACTTCTCCAAAGCAGCTTTTATAAAAAAAATTTGAAATTTGAAAATGACGAAATTTGGTAAAATACACATACGATCTCTTCATCCCTTCTGGCTTGTAAAACCAAAAATCGGTCTTGGGCGACTGTAGTAATCCTGAAACGACCTGTATGGCGTTCTTCTACGCTACCTGTTTCATTGAAACGCGACCATAAACTGTTTATGACACTAGGGCTACTTCCCAGAACCCTGGATATATATATATATATATATATATATATATATATATATATATATATATATATATATATATATATATATATATATATATATATATATATATATATATATATATATATATATATATATATATATATATATATATATATATATATATATATATATATATATATATATATATATATATATATATATATAGGGGTTTTACCCCGACGAGTTGCCCATATATCTGTTCATGCAATCAAACTGATTTCATGAAAAATATAAATCCACCACCCGGTAATTGATACCATTGCCAGGCAATGATTATAATCAAAACATATCCTGGAGTAATTATATATTAGGATAACGTTAAATGTTATGAGAATATATCAATCTACCAGAATATATACATACTATAGCATCATCAGACAATGATATCAATGTACCAACGAGTAGTGTCAGAGGCTTTCTCCCGGAAAAATCAAGTGTACGGACCTTAGTCAAGTAACACTGAATGTTACTCATTAATAGTTTCATTTGTGTGAAGTGATGAACGATCGAATAGAATACTGCTCTGAATATAAATATGACAAAATTGTCAGTTAATTATATTACATTTATATAAAGAAATAAATAAAATATGAAATGAGATTCTGAGCAGTATAAACTAAAGAAAACCTATGACTCTACCTCATTATTATTTTCGGAAAGAAACCTACGAAGAATATTACAAGATTTGATGACTGTTATCTTTTGTAACTGTTCAAACAAATTTTCTTCAGACCCAAAATCTCAATACTTTTGTGAAGATTTCTAGGAATAACGCCTGTTGTAGAAATAATAATCGGTAGAATAAATATTTTCTTCATTTTCCACATTTTTTAATCTCGTCGCCAAGCATCATATATTTAGAAATTTTTCATTGTATTTATTTTGTATATTATGTGTGTCGGATATAGCAATATCAATTATATATGTTATTTGATTCTGTTTATCATTAAGAACGATATCTGGTCTATTGGGTTTTACAGCTCTGTTGCACACAATTGTTTTATCAAAATAAAGTTTATATTTGTCATTTTCACAAATAATCTCAGGTTCATATCATTATATATATATATATATATATATATATATATATATATATATATATATATATATATATATATATATATATATATATATATATATATATATATATAGGGGTTTTACCCCGACGAGTTGCCTATATATCTGTTCATGCAATCAAACTGATTTCATGAAAAATATAAATAATAGTAATATATATATATATATATATATATATATATATATATATATATATATATATATATATATATATATATATATATATATATATATATATATATATATATATATATCGTATCCAGAACGATTAACAATTCCAATGCAAGTTGGATTTTAAATGAAAGGTCTCGATTCTCTAAAATGGAATGCATGCAGTTTGAAAAATTTTCAGACAAAGATATAACATCAGTTATTAAACACACAAAAAATTGGAAATCTCCAGGTGTTGATGGTATTCATAGCTTTTGGTTCAAGAAATTCTCTTGCGTTCATGAAAGATTGGCTGAATATTTTTCATACATAATAAAGATTCTGTTGCTTTGAATCAAGCTCAAACTACGAAGAGAAATATTCATAAAGTCTTCATTGATTACCAGAAGGCTTAGGCTTTTGATAATTCTCCCCCATTCATGGCTTCAAGAAATTTTGGAAATTTATAAAATTGATAAGACACTTCGTCTTTTTCTTGAATTTGTAATGAAAAATTGGAGAACCAATCTTCATTTAAATATTTCAAAACAATCGTTAAAATCCGAGGTAATTCCAATCAAAAGATGCTTTTTTCAAGGTGATTCTTTAAGTGCTTTTTGGTTTTGTCTTTGCCTTAATACATTATCTCATGAATCAAATGTTACTAGTTTCGGCTTCAAAATAAAGAGTCTATCAACTGAATTCAAATTAGGTCACTTAATTTATTTAGATGATATTATATTATATGCCGGAACCAGATCTCATATAAAAGGTCTACTTGAGATTACTTTCAACCATTCCAATGATATTCATATGAAATTTGGGCTTCCAAAATATAAAAATCTTTCTATTGAAAAGAGAAAGTTCACCTTTGATTAAATAAAGATTTCTAATATCGAAATCGAGCCAATGCATCAAGGAGATACATATAAATATCTTGGATTTTGTCAGTAGAAGACAATTAACCATAGCAGCACTAAAGAAAATATTAGAAGTTCATATTACTAAAGACTTAGAATTATCATCAAGAGTCATTTAACTAGTAAAAACCTTTTCAGAGCTATCAACTTCTATACAGTTCCTATTCTTACATCTTCTTTTGGAATTATTAAATGGTCTAAAAGTGATCTAAATGAATTACAATGTCAAACGAGGAAAATGCTTTGTAAATATCATAAGCACCACCCAAAGTCAGCTGTTCAGTGAGTTACACTACCTAGACATCTTGGAGGTCGTGGATGAACTGATTTGAATAATCTTCATAGTAAACAGATTTTTCATCTACGTTCCCATTTTCATGATAAACAGAGAACGTCTAAATTACATGATATTGTTCTTGCTTCAGATTATAATCTTACACCTCTGAACTTGACAATGCAAAAGGTAGATTTTGATATATTTGATGATAATTCTAAAAGAGAAAGTTGGATGCAGAAGGAATTACACGAAAAGCACCCTAAAGAATTGAAAAATGATTATATTGATGAAATCGCATCGAATAGATGATTAGTTTCTGGATGATTGTTTGCTGAAACAGAAGGCTTGGCAATTGCGATCCAGAGTCAGGTTGTTTTCACGAGGAATTATAGAAAACACAGCATCAAACAAAATATAGATGATTCTTGCCGTAGATGTTTCTGTTCTTTAGAAACAGTTTTTCATATATTATCATCTTGCTCAGTACTTGCTTCAACAGATTATTTAGAAATACATAATGCCGTTGCTAATATTATTCATTTCAATCTAGGCATTAAACATGACCTAATTCCTAAAAGAAAAAAATTTTACAAATATGACCCTGAGATTATTTGTGAAAATGACAAATATGAACTTTATTTTGATAAAACAATTCTTTGCAACAGAGCTGTAAAACACAATAGACCAGATATCATATTTGGTGATAAACAGAATTAAATAACATATATAATTGATATTGCTATACCCGACACACATAATATACAAAATAAATACAAAGAAAAATTTCTAAATATATGATGCTTGGCGACGAGATTAAAAAATGTGGAAAATGAAAAAATTTTATTCTACCGATTATTATTTCCACAACATGTGTTATTCCTAGAATCTTCACAAAAGTATTGAGATTTTGGGTCTGAAGAAAAATTTGTTCAAACAGTTACAAAAGATAACAGTCTTCAAATCTTGTAATATTCTTCGTAAGTTTCTTTCCGAAAAAATAATGAGGTAGAGTCATAGGTTTCTCTTCAGTTTATACTGCTCAGAATCTCATTTCATATTTTATTCATTTGTATATATAAATGTAATATAATTAACTGACAATTTTGTCATATTTATATTCAGAGCAGTATTCTATTCGATCGTTCATCAATTCACACAAAGGATACTATTAATGAGTAACATTCAGTGTTATTTGACTAAGGTCCGTACACTGGATTTTTCCGGGAGAAAGCCTCTGACACTACTCGTTGGTACATTGATATCATTGTCTGATGATGCTATGGTATGTATATATTCTGGTAGATTGATATATTCTCATAACATTTAACGTTATCCTAATATATAATTATTCCAGGATATGTTTTGATTATTATCATTGCCTGGCAATGGTATTAATTACCGGTGGTGGATTTATATTTCTTCATGAAATCAGTATGATTGCATGAACAGATAGATGGGCAACTCGTCGGGTTGAAACCCTATATATATATATATATATATATATATATATATATATATATATATATATATATATATATATATATATATATATATATATATATATATATATATATATGATGGGACAAATATCTTCCACCACGATAAACTTCGGGAGGAGTCTACATATGTAAACTTGAGACAAGAAGAATGATTCAAAAATCCGTCGATCAATGAATAATCCTTCCTGACAAGAGCCCAAATTTGCCTGCCTTGCAGACAGCCCCCAAGAGCCACAATAGTGCAACTAAGCAGGATGCCGAGAAACGAAGCAGCAGAATGCAGTTTTGCCCTTATAAGGATCTCATCAGTGTCACATATTGCTTCTCAGCATCCTATCATGCTACATCGGGGTACCCTATCGATTCCAGAAAAGACGCACCTCGTACATACGTACAAGAGTCGCTCTCTATGGATCGAGACAGTGAACCCGCTAACGAACTTCGAGAAAGATACGAACAATAGCAAACAGATGTGGGAACGTTAAATATTCCAACATTTGGAAGACATTTTTAGCCGGTCCGTGAATCATCAACGGTACAAATTAAGCGAAATAATCCTGCTGAAATAGTGCTCTCAGCCTCGTTTTCCGAGATAAAACCTTCCGTCGGTAAATATTTTCCCCGATAAACTTCGCGAGGAGTCTACATATGTACACTTGAGACAAGAAGAATTATTCAAAAATCAGTAGATCAATGAATAATCCTTCCTGACAAGAGCTAGTCCCCAGATCAGCCTGCTATGCACGCAGCCCCCAAGAGCCACAATAGTGCAACTAAACACTAAACAGGATTATTTCGCTTGTTTTGTACCTTTAATGTGGACGGACCGGCGAAAGATGTCTCTCAAATATTGGAATTTTTAACGTTCTCTCGTCTATTCATTATTGTTCGTATCTTTGTCGAAGTCCGGTAGCGGGTTCACCGTCTCGGTCCATAGAGGGCGACTCTCATACGTATGTGCGAGGTGCGTCCTTTCTGGAATTGATAGGGTAGCCCGATGTAGCTTGATAGGATGCTGAGAAGCGATATGTGACACTGAGAAGCTCCTAATAAGGGCAAAACTGCAGTCTGCCGCTTCGTTTCTCGGCACCCTGCTCAGTTGCACTATTGTGCCTCTTGGGGGCTGCTTGCATGGCAGGCAGATTTGGGAACTAGCTCTTGTCAGGAAGGATTATTCATTGATCATTGAATATTTCTTCTTGTCTCAAGTTTATATATATATATATATATATATATATATATATATATATATATATATATATATATATATATATATATATAAACTTGAGGAGTCTACATATGTAAACTTCAGACGAGAGGAATTATTCATTATTCAAAATCAGTAGATCAATGATTAATCCTTCCTGACACACAATGTTCACATAAAGTAGCGTTTCGAAAATAATTGTATTGTAAAGTAACACTTAGATCAGTTATGGAGTTGATTGTCGAGATTTCCACCTCCTAAATCTACGCATTTAGTTGCCCGTTGAATTATATGATTAGTGAAATTTCCCTAAATTTCTGTATTCACTCTGATGGAATGCGCTACGTCCCTTATATTCTGCATTAATTCTTCCCTCGGATTTATTTCCTCTTCATACACTCGCATTTGCATAATACACCATAGAAAAAAGTCCAGTAAATTTAAATTCGGGGGTCCAGATACAAATTTAGTCTATAACTTTTAAACTGAACCATTTATAGTAAATCGGGTTACACCAGTAGACTTTCCGTATAAGAATCTGTAAATTGCAATTTCCACTCTTGCGCTATATTTAAGAATAACCAAGATACGTAAAGATTTTAAAAATCACATTGTTTCTCGAAAACGAAGGTGGCTATGAAAATTTTGTTGAGTGCAACTATTGTTTCATTAAGAAGTATCGCCACTCCGTAGAGGCCAAATCCTTCGTACTCTATTAGTTTTGAAGTTACCATTCAGTGACGAACGAACGAATGTGAGACGTCTTATAAATTATTAAACTTCAATACAAAAAGGGATAATACTAATTACATGTAGTAATTTTTTCTCTCCATCGCGCGGAATAAATAATATCCGTTTCAACACTTTACCCTTGTGAAAATGTAATTTTCGCATAAAATTAATACAATTTTTAATGAGAAGGTAAATTCGTCATAGCAAAAATGTTCTAGATGTTGGAATAAGTAATATTCTTAGAGACTAGCTTATAGATGGTGATGGGTACTAGAAGATTTTCGTATCCAGTTTCATAACTCGAAGTGTGCGATCTCGCATTACAGTGCAATAAAATTGGGACCTAGGAGATTTACTTATGCCGGACGTTATATCTTCAGCTCAGTTTCATCATCCTTATCGAGCTATTGTACTGCTCTTTTACGATTGTCGTATAATGCCCAATTCCATTTGCTGCATTATCACCAAATGCATTGTTAATATTCCAACTGGCAATAGAAGCATTGTTGGCGAGTTTAAATTCATAATGGATAATAATATAGGTCCAGGTATGTAATTAAAATATGATTCATGATATATTAATACATTAAAAACAAAATGGGTTTTACTCCTACGAGTTACCAATATAATCGTTCATATAATGAAAATGAATCTATAAAAACTATAAACCTATCGTCCATTATTAATGCAATAACCAGGCAATGATTGTAGTTAAAATATATTTCAGAATTATTATACAGGTTATTCTTAATTGTCATGTTATAATGGAATGGGGCGATTCTTTAGAATTTTGGTAGTCTTTCATGACCTAAACTTTTTAATAAACTTAAATTCGTAAACACTCTGCTACGCACTACAGAGCATGAATATTGAGATCTTTTCAGTTTTTTTCTATTGTTCCTGCAAGCTTTTCGATATATCTTAAATTTGGTATGGTTTCACATTATGAGTTACAAAAATCTTCATGACATACACAGAATCTACAAGGTGATACATATATCAGGTTTCACGCCACAAATTCTTTTCGTGAACTATTTGCGGTGCCTGGTAAGTTAAAATCACCAAAATCGTTTTTCAATTTCAACTAGAAGCTTTTCTCTTCCTATATATAGGGTGCGCCAGAGAAAACCGCACAATTTTTTTTCCGTAATAATTTTCGCAATTTTACAGTTAGATCACTCGTTTTTGCTTCATTTGAAAGCAGAAGGATTAGGTTTTTCAGCAATTGTATCGGAATTTTACTTTCGGTGAAATCCAATATGGCTGACTCATTCGATAATGGGCAATATTGAAAGATCGCTGGAACGTTTTTTCACTAAACATTCTAATGGAACATTCAGTCAATAATTCAGTCTTTTCTTAACAATATGACATATTTATCGTAAAAATATTAAAAGAATTAGTGAAAAAGTTGCGAGAAGAATTTTTTTCATTCTGATTTTCAGCTGAAATCGAAATATTTTTTTCACCTCAGGGCGTTGGCACTCCTGAAGTTGTTGTGTTTTTATTGATATCCTAGGAAGACAACGAACCAATTTATACTAAAACCAACCTAAAATTTGATTTCCGTTCGAATTGAAAATGGCCAACTTCCTCAAATATAAACAATTTTCCCCGCGCATTAAAAAAGTTTTCGCGATCGCAATGAATCTACTGAGCAATTCAATCACGACATTGAACCTTTCCCATCATTTTGAGCAAACTCGAATATTGATTCAGAATTGTGCCATTTGTCGTCAATAATGTTTCTCTTTTCCACCATCATATGCACCTCCCGTTGTGAAACATCTGAACATAGACTGCATGCATTAACTCTATGACAAACATAAAATAATGAAATGTCATCGAGTTTCAGACGACATCTGGTTTGAACTCGAATTTTATCTTGTTGTTACTTGTTTTTGACGTTTGAGATTGTTAACAATGGTTTTAACAAATGAGGATAAGCGTTTCATTGAATGTTTATTTGGGCGTGGCTCTACTGCTAGGCAAATATTACGCCAATTTACAGCCCCTAATTACAATAGAAGTACAAACTATGATCTTGAGGAAAAATTTTGGACAACAGGGTCATTAGGAAGAAGATCAGGATGATTGTTTTCCAAATATCTCAGAGCTGCCAACTGTTGAAACATCTGCGAGAATAATAATACATGATTTTGTATAACAAATTACATGAGTAAAAACATTCAAGAAAAGGAATCAAGTACTCAGAATGGAATATGACCTCTATTGGCATCCACAACCATCTGCACTCGTTTTCTCCAGCTCTCGATGGATCTGGAAATTACTTCTTGATCAAGATTGTTCAAACATTCTTGAATTTTTGGCCCCAGCGCCTCACAATTATTGAAAATAATACGATTTTTATACACTATTTCTTCCAAATTACCCCACAGGAAATAGTCTCACGGATTAGAATCAGGGCTATTTGGGGGCCATTGTTCTGGTTCGATGATATCGTCTACGCGTTGTCTTAGATAATCCATGGTATAGTGACTGGTTTGACATCTGGGTCCACCCAAAAATCAATTGAAATAGATTTCATTCAGATACATCTAATTTGGGACACCATGTACACTGACGGCCAGTTGAGAGTAAGTAGCGTTATTTTGTGATATAGTACTGGTTGTTCAATACTCAATCATTCATTTTCAGCAGGTGGCAACTGTACTTATTCATGTTATACAAAAAACAACAATCATTCACCTGTATGAAAGTGAACTGAGTAGTTGACGCCTCAATAGTTGGTAACAACTGATAGAGAATTATGTAACAATAATTTTCCGAATTTCCGAATCTTATGCCTTGTTCTATAAAAATGATATTTGACTTGAAGTTCTCGAAATACCGGCAGAGACCATTACATGTCTGGAAATTGTTTGTCTTTCTCTCTGCAAACGAATTAAAGGCACATTCCTCTTGCTTTCATTCATTGGAACAATAATTCTGTCATTCTGGCTGTTTTTTGGTGGAGCAACACTGAAAATTTTTCCATCTGTGAACCAGATATTTTCAATTTGTGTACGTGTTCTAAATCTATTCAATAAATTTTCTGCATCGCTCGAATATGCGTTCTTTGACAGCTTGAGTCAATTGAAAATTATAGTACCTCCGAATATAAATAAGACCCAAATCGTGTCTTATTTTTCTTCTCACAGAGATTTTTGACATTTGGCATCTCTGAGATATTTTGGAAACAGTCAGGCTGGTTCCGGGAGATCTGATAGGGCCGACTACTAATGCTGAAATTCGCTGAATGTTATCCTGCAATTGTCAATTAAGTTTGTAATACAAAAAATGTAGAGTTGATGCTTGAAACAGAATATGAAAAAGGCGAGTACCTGTGTTCTTACAGTTCTAGCTGCACCATTACCTGGTCTTCTTCCTAATGACCCTGTTGTCCAAAATTTTTCCTCAAGATCATAGATTGTACTTCTTATGTACTTAGGGGCTGGAAATTAGTGAAATATTTGCCTAGCAGTATAGTCGCGCACAAATAAACATTCAATGAAAAGCTTATCCTCATTTGTTAAAACCATTGTTAACAATTTCAAAAGTCAAAAACGAGCAACACCATGATAAAATTTAAGTTCAAACCAGATGTAGTCTGAAACTCTTTGACATTTCATTATTTTTTTTATCATAGAGTTAATGCATGTAGTCTATGTTCAGAGGTTTCACAACGGGTGGTGCATATGATGAAAAGGAAAACATTATTGACGACAATAGGCACAATTCTGAATAAATATTCAAATTCGACCCCTCAAAATGATGGAAAGGTTCAATCTAGTGATTGAATTACGCAGTTGATTCTTTACGACCGCGAAAACTTTTTTAATGGGCAGACAAAATTGTTAATATTTGAGGAAGTCGGCCATTTTGAATTCGAACGGAAATCAAAATTTAGGTTGGTTTAAAAAAAATGGTTCTTTGGAACATTTTGAGGATCAATATGTCAAATTGTTTAGAAAAGACTGAATTATCGATCCCATTCGAATTTTTCAGTGAAAAAAACCGTTCCAGCAATCTTGAAATATTGCACATTTTGGAATAAGTCAGCCCTATTGGATTTCACCGGAAGTGATATTTCGATACAATTTCTGACAAACCTAGTCCTTTGGCTCTCCAATGAACCAAAAAAGAATGATCTAGCTTTAAAATTGAGAAAGTTATAACGGAAAAAAACCTGTCCGGTTTTCTCTGGCGCATCCTATATATCTACTCATTATATTCTCGATACAATTATACAAATTCTGAAATGGCTAAGATGCATTTGGGTATGGCCTTGCTAATGGAAATGCAAAAGGTCTACATGCAAAGCGTTATCCAAATACAATTTTGCCTTTTCATCAAATAATTCCGAATATTCATAGGCGACATGTGAAACTTCGAAAGAACAGCAATGTTGCCGATGAACCTCGTTCTCTTTGAGCACCACAGAGATTTTCCAAATGGAAAAGAGGAAAAACCGAAGACACTACTCTAGAAATTTCCGTATTATTAAATATTAGCCATCGAGTTATTAAGCGCAACTTGAGTCATTCTCTGCTGGCATTATCACATTTTAATGGTGCAAGCGCCCCTCTCCAGTAATCTTCCTTCAAAGATTGAATTCTTCAGAAGGTACATTCATAGCCTAGTAGTGAACCCAAACTTTGAGATTTCTTTTTACGTTCGAGGACAGTTTTTTTTGAAAATTTCAATAAAAATCAACATAGAAATCATTTATGGACCGAAAAGAATTCTATTGGAGACGTCGAAGCTCAATCTCAGGAACAGTTTCCATGTATGGGGTGTTATAAATGGAGATCATTTGATTGGTTAGACTGGAACTTTTTGCAGCACAATCATTACTCGAAGACGTCTCATGTTGAAATAATAAATATAGTTCATGCAAGATAGATCCCCAACAAGTTTCTTAAATTTAACTTGTACATATTTCAATAAAGCATAACAAAATAATTCAATAGAAAACTAAAAAATACTCAAGTTTCAGAAATATAATGAATGAAAATATGTCCCACATGTTTCGAGTTCCATCCCACTTTCAAAAAGTATGAGAAAATTAAAATATAAAATGTCATTTATATTAATGAAACAGGTGATAGGAGAGAGGACACACGGAAAACAAGGTGGTATTCAATTATTGGTAGAATATGTTATCTGATAAAATTTTCACGAATTCTAATGAGTCAAATCTCTAGCTTCTATTACCCGAATATAAAATTTAAAGTTTTGTGAAACTCAGAGATAATTTTCGTGATAAAGTTATCGGAAAAACTCTTTTTATTATGAATTATTTATTTTATGCTCCTATACTCTAATACTGATTGAACAATTACTTTTACCTATATAAAAAGTAGGACAATCATTACGATATAATTTATATACACCGCGTTTTTTACCTCTATCAATTTGATCATTGTCGTTGACTAAAAGTGAACGTAGATTTTTGTTACTCCTGGATATTGTGTTTATTTTATTCAGCTTTAATATTTAGCATAAGGTATCACTTACTCGGAGGGCATATTTTCTTAGTAGAAGTTTAGAAAGAGCAGATCTATTTCCAATTCTATAATTATTATATTTCTTTCTACCAGATCATGGGGATCCTGCAACTAAAAACAACCAAAATAAAGAAACAATTTTTGATAAAACTGGAATATTCATTTGATGACAACAGGCTTATTTTCTCACAGATAACGAATTAAACGGCAATATGTATCAAAAAATATATGGTGAAGATGAAGCCACTTTTATGCGAGGATATGTTTTCTACATTCACGATACCTATTATGAAAATACAAATCCTCGGATGGTTAGGCGTACTAATTTCCAGAATTCTCTCTCTATCAATTTATGGGCAGCGTTAATAGAAAATTGATTCTCTAGACCAGGGGTCTGAGAACGGTTGATAGCGATCAACCAGTCGATCGAAAGCGCTTTTTGAGTAGATCTCAAGAAAAAAATATTTGATGAGAAGGTAACTAAACTACAAAAATTTATAACGTAATAAAATAGCACTCTGCAAGAGGCAAAAAGCGGCTTTATCAAAGGAACGCGCGGTACTTGTCACAGAAAAGCTGCGTTTTTTATTCTTGCAGCTTTTCTAGAAATTTCTGGCGGCGCATTTGACGGGGTCATTCCAGACATTCATTCACGTCGATTTAAACTAGCGCCTGCAATTGGAGTAATTCTGAATTGTAACTTGAAGGCTATACTACGTCGATACAAAGTTTATTATTAAATAGTACAAAATGAGTGCAGTGAAGAAATCTAAAACGCATTATTTCAATAACGAGTGTGAGGAAGAATTTTTCTTTTGTATGGTGAAGGATAAGTGCATTTGTCTTATCTGTCGTCGTCAGTTGCAATACCTAAGCGTGGTAACTTAGGGAGGCATCATAAAACGGTTCATAAAAACTATGAAAAGAAGAGAGGTGATTTGATATCATGTTTGAAAAAAGAACAAACCAAGTTCACAAGACCAGCCAAACAATCAAAAGCTGCTACGATAGCGTCATTTAAAATATCTCATATATTGGCGAAACACAAGAAACCATTCGAAGATAGATCGGTTGTAAAGGTAGAATTTATTGAAGCGGGTGAGGCCTTATTTGGAGATTTCAAAAATAAAACAGAAATCATGTCTGCTATTAGAGAACTTCAGTTATCTAGTCCGACTGTCACAAGGCGTATTGAAGTCATGAGTCAGGACATGGCAGATAAACTGAAACATGATATCATAAAATGTTACATACTTTTCTCTACAGTTCGACGAATCCACCGATATGACAGACACTGCCCAGCTGTGTCTTTTTATTCGGATGGTATTCAATAAGATGTTGGGTGAGGAAGAATTTTTGAAAACCATTTCTCTGAAGGGATAGACCCATGGCGAAGATATATATGATGTTTTCTTCAATTCTGTAAAAAACCACAAGCTACAAATATATAAATTAGTGTGCATTACAACCGATGGAGCACCAGCAATGACTAGAAACAAAAACGGTCTTGCGGCATTGTGTCGAGCTAATGAAGATTTTCCTTCATTTTTTTCATTCCAATGCATTATACATCAACAAGTTTAGTGTTCAAATGTTTTAAACACCGAGGAAATTACGGGCATTGCAACAAAAATTGTGAATTCCATCAGAGCATGTAGCTTGCAACGGCGACAATTTAAGTTGCAGTTGGAAGATAGGCAGTTAGCTGAGTACACGATTTAGTTCTTCACACGGACGTCAGGCGGTTGAGTCGCGGGAAATTCCTAGAAAGGTTTCAAGAATTATTGCCCGAAATAACAGCTTTTCTAGACGAAAGAAGTGATGACACTCAGATGTAGAGAAACGAAAAATGGTTTCAAGGTGAAGGAAAAATTACTATTGAGATGATTAGCTCAGTAAACGCATTCAAAAGTAAATTGCAACTTATGACAGATGAACCGAAAAGAAAGGATCTGAAACATTTTCCCTCTTTGAAAGCAAGGATTCCTCAGTTGAATTATGATACGTATAAGGCTGAATTATCAAATATTTTGGGACAATTCAAAATGCGTTTCTATGATTGCAGTAAACTGGCAAATATTGCATCATTTACGAGTTATCCTTTTCTGTTGAAATATTGAGGAATTAGCTACTGAAATAGCAAATCAGTTTAATATGAACTCATTTTCTGTTGAAAATGAGTTGGTGCAGATTATATCAGATATACATCTCAAAACTACAGCATCTGATACAAATTTCTGGTGTTTTATATCTGAAAATAAGTATCCGAATCTAAGGCAAATCGCCCTTCAACTGACGTCAATGTTTGGGTCATCTTATTTGTGTGAGTTTGCATTTTCTGAAATGAACGTAATTAAGTCAAAATATCGCAATCGACTAACTGACGATCATAAGTCAACATGTTTGCGATTAGCACTTAATGGTTACGTACCATCTTATGAAAAGTATGCTGAGGACATGCAGTGTCACGCTTCAACATCCAAAGTCACTCCTTAGTTAAGTTTAACACCATATGTAACTCTTTTGTTCTGTAACAACCAATAAACTCGCAATTTGGAATAACTAAGAGTTTCTTCATTGATATTATAGAGAAGAACCTAACTAAACCTAACCCAAACCTTGACTAAAATAATGTATATTGTGCAGTAAGCTAATATCTATATATGCTACGGTAGTAGCAGTAACAGTAGTTCAAGTTTGAGCACACCTGCTAAAAGCATTCTGTAAACAAAATTAATCTATTATATAATTTTTTGATCTAAACATTTTCAGGAATACAAAGTAAAAGACCAATACTATTATATATAAAAGCTTCTAATCGAATTCATTTCATTCATAATGTCTTCGGCTAGTATCAACGGAAATGGAAGTGACTATGTTATGTAATACATGTTTTTAGAGGTTGTTCAATAAGCAATATGTTTTCTTCCACAGAAAGTCCAAGTTAACATTCGACTTATTATCGAGAAACCGACGAATCACGTCACAAGCTTATCAAATTTCATCAGTTGTAGGAACATTCCAAATATCTGAAGAACCTCGCATTTCTCGTTTGCTACCTGCTTTATCAGTATAAAGGTTTTCATCTTCAATTTCCTCGACTACTGCTACCTCGTTGTCCTAAAGATTCTTTTTCGGCTCGTTTCTTCTTTTTGGATGCTTTTTATTATCAGTCCTTGAAGATATTCGGATATTCTCTTTCGTTTCTGGAATTTGATCACTTGATCTTGGGATATTCAGACGAAGACTAAGTTGCCTCTTATTGGGGGCATTTTTTATTTTTCTATTGTCTAAGTACTCAACAAATTGTATTTTTTCTTTCAAAGTAAGGTATTTTCATTTTAGTATTCATAACGTAAATGTAGAATTACATGATACGATTTTTCACTAAAAACTGAAGAGGATTGATATAAAATCAGGAAACCGAACTTTTCAGTTTAATATTTTTCAGCAATACAAATACTATGAATATATAATATGTGTGAAATACTAGTATTTCACAGAGCAGCCCTACTAAAACA
This sequence comes from Cryptolaemus montrouzieri, assembly GCA_013387265.2. Taxonomy (NCBI): domain Eukaryota; kingdom Metazoa; phylum Arthropoda; class Insecta; order Coleoptera; family Coccinellidae; genus Cryptolaemus; species Cryptolaemus montrouzieri. The sequence goes on from JABFTP020000103.1 coordinate 40,303,021, forward strand.
TCAAAAATGGGACACTCGGTATACTCGTAAAAGATTACGAACTTTAGTATATCTTACAATTTGGAATTACATATTTCCCCCCAACCAACAGAACATTCGCCAAAAACGAATTTCATTGGACACAGATAACACATTTTATATATATACATATATATGAAACGAACCTGAAACTGCACCTTCCATCCGAAAATTTGTTTCAGGGTAGCTTCTCTTTGCGAGGAGAAAAATTTTCATACTAGTATTTATTATTACATCATAAAGTTACAAATTACTCAAAATACAAAAAAAAAAGTTTTTATGTTTGTATTTACATCCCCTTGTAACATATTTCGCCAGTATTACTTTATACAAATCAGAATAGGGGAGAATGAAATAGAATTCCCAACACACATCTGTTTGGGACAACGAAAGTAAAACTTTCATAAATTTTATTACTTACTCCATCAGAAAAATGGAAGGACATGACCTAAATCCGAGCAAACTACCGAAGTAGGTCCGATTATTGTGAAAACAGTGAAGAAAAAACAGCAAGTGCATTATTATTCTACATCCATCTAGATGTCTCGATTCTTTTCTGTTTGTCCAACACCCTGGGAATATTCCGGTTCCCATGTCTCCTCAATAGTATACTGAATTATACAAAATCACGGTTATAGAATAACAACAACGTCCGCAATTCAGGAAAGTGGTCGGGTTGGCACACGTCGACACGCTGGCTGCCCGGAGAACGGATGGTTTTATTAGGAACACCTTGAACTCAGGGACGTTATTCGTTCGTGTTTTTACTTTCTATTCGGTGAAAAAGAAACAAATGAACGTTTCTCCTGCTTTCACGTAATTTTAGAACCGAAAAAAGTTCAATATAATTATCTGTTTGTTTATAATTCTATACAGTGTGGAAAGACATTATGGACTACCCCTAACAATTAAATTTTTTTCTGATTTGTTGAAAACATTCGAGTAGGTTGATCGATTCTTACTTTCTTGTTCTGATGAAACTTTTCATTTTTTCAAGTAAAACAATGTTCAAGTTTTTATCATATTCACAAACTTCAGACGCGTTTCACCACTCTGTAGCTTTATTAGGAAAGTAGCACATTTAAAATGAAGATCCGCCTTATATATCACATTGGTAAAAGCGTGTACTTAGGTTAATCAGTGAAAAATCCAAAAAGATTCGCTTTAAGAACTGAAAAAAGTTCAATAAAGCTTGAAGAACTCAGGTCCAAATGACAATCAGGTGAGTTTTCGGAAATCTTCTGTTTATTGATTTCCAGTGCTTCTCATAGTATGATTGACAGCATGCTTTTTTGTGGACAATTTCAATCAAGAATCTATGAGATTTTTCATAGAATTTAAGAGAATAATTAAAAAATATAACCCTCCGTTAAGTTAGTCGAATTGCCCTCACCTGCGAATTTTGGTTTTAGCTTGATAACATTATTGAGGTGATCATAATAAAAGCTTTCAACATAAATTTGGCCCCCCTCTTCCTCTTCTAATATTGAAAAACCACTTTTTGCATATTTTATTTTTGTTATAGGATTCTGATCGCTTAAAAGGATCTGAAAAAATTCATGCGCACTGTTAAGCACCCCAGAATTAGTCGAGATTATGCCGCAGAGGCCCAAAAAAATTTTTCTTCAAAGACGTTCTCCTTACGCTTAATGGAAGTCTGGCCAGATCTACTTTCTACGGCGTTTGGTTTCTGTTGATGAAAAGAACTTTTCTGATAATTTTAGATTTTTCCAGATGAAACACTAACTCTAAATACGCGACATCCGGTTTTTTGTCATTTAGTGGGGAAAATTCAATTTTTCACAGGTGTGTGCGAGCAGGAAGCAATTAAAACAGTTTAATATTATAATATCTTACAGACATAATATCTGACCGAAGATTTTTGTATTGAAAAAAAATATTTAGTATGATCTTTCGATATTTTCGCCAGTAATTTACTTCGCAGCCCCTTTAGTGCCAAAAACTCATCTTACCGTTTCTACGTTCGAGGGAAACAATGAAAATAACCTAATACTATGATATCCTACGAATATGAAAGCCAACTGAAGATTATGTAACTCCGTAATTTTTGTTAGTAAAAATTTTCAATAATTTTTGTCAATTATTTTACCTTTCCGCCACATTTTTGCTTCTTGAATTTGAGATTATAATTAACAATACGCACTTCAGTTGACATTTAATTATTTATGGAACCATAATTGCAAACAAGTACATTCAACTAAGTAATTACTATCGGGTTATGGGAGAAAGTTTTTAGGTTATGCTTTCAAAATTTTCTTCCTATTTTCCCGAAACTTTTAAAGTTATTTTGTAATCAAGACTAAGAAATATGGTATAACTTGTCAATTGATTGTCGACCTCATATTCTTTTTTTGCTGTGTATAGTACCAGTTCTAAATTGCTCCTATTGTCGTTATATCAATACCGTAATATCAAGGAATAAAACAAAATATTGAAACATGTTCAATTCATTTTGCATAGAAACTAAAGTTCGATTAAACTGTCAGTGTTGCATAAACATGTTACAATAACCTCGGTAGCAAAGCAACATTAGAATTTCGATAGTGGCAGTATCGAATACATAAGATTACGTTCTCACAATCATACGCTCAATTGCTCTCCGTTCCGATTTGGAATTTGAATCTTCTGGTCTAGTCCATCTGAGCACATATTAACACATATGAGCGCATATGTTCGTTTAAGTTTATGACGATTTAGCTTGTCTGAGCTTCAAAACGATGTATTACATATATCGAATTCGAAATAAAGAGGCAATACCTTGAATTGAATACTTATTAATGCACAATTTTGGAACTTCAATTTTTGTTTCATTACTGTTAGAGTGCTGGAGTGCTGTACCATTATACCCCATATACAAAATGAATTGACCATCTTTCAGTATTTTCTTTTATCCATTGATATAACGGTATTGACACTACAACATTAGGAGCAATGTAGAACTGGTATTATACACAGATAAAAATAAAATTATGCCGACCATAAAGGAATGACAGGTGATACAGTATTACACAATGTCTATTATAAAATAACATGAAAAAGTTTCGGGAAATGAAAAGTAAATTGAAACTGCTCTATGGGAGCATAACCTAAAAATCTAAAACATCCCTAGAAGTCTAGATTGAATGTTCTATTTTGCAATTGTCATTTCATTGAACGACGAGTTCCTAATAAAAAACACAGAAATACTGTACAGGCACATATCTGAAGCTCTGCACTCTGCGGCACCGGAACCTTCAGGAGAAAAGAAAACACAAAAAAAGAAAAGAAACGACACAATAACCTGGGATAAAAATTTGGAAGACCTGCAGAAAGAGAAAGATAAAGCTTATAAAAAATGGTTGAGCACAAACAATGCACATGACAAATTAGCTTATGAGGAGGAACACATTAAGTTTAAGAATATGATCAACAAAAACAAATATGAAACATGGGACCGGAAATGCTCTGAGATAGACTATTATAAACACCTCAAAAAAGTCTAGGGAACACTTCTGAATATCGATATATCGTATCAAGAACGATCAGTATGGATGATTTTTTTTAAGAAATGAACACCTGCATCAATTTCTCACCAAATTATGTAGAGTGCCGCAACAGATTTCATTTTTTTCATAAAAAACTAAAAATGCAGCAGATGCGACGCTGCTTTATAATTATTTCATGTATTCAGTGTTTGAAATCAGTTAGTTGGCACTTTGTTTCTGTTGTAAGCACAAATAAAAGATTCTAGTTTTGTGATTCGACCATGGAAAGACGATATTTGACTAGAGAAGAGATGTTACGAGCCGTTGGCATGCTCCAACCTAGGAGCTCACAACGGGGAGTATCCAGGATTCTGGGAAGTAGCCCAAGTGTCACAAACCGTTTATGGTCGCGTTTCAATGAAACAGGTTGCGCAGAAGAACGCCATACAGGTCGTTTCAAGATTACTACAGTGGCCCAAGACCGATTTTTGGTTTTACAAGCCAGTAGAGATCGTACTACCACAGCATTTCAATTAGCTCAAGAGCTATGACGAGTTCATAATGTACAAATTTCCGACCAAACTGTGAGAAATCGACTGCACGAAGGTCAACTTCACTCCAGACGTCCTTTAAGAAATCCACAACTGACCCATGGAAATCACGCTGCTCGTTTAGCTTGGTGCCAAAAACACGTAAACTGGGATCAAGAGAGGTGGGCCACAGTTCTCTTCAGTGATGAATCTAGATTTAGTTATTATACCGATTCGGGAAGAATTCGAATATGGAGGGAACCTGGAAAGCAAAACCGTCTCCAGCATGCTCGAGAAGTTGTTAGACAGGGAGGCGGATCAGTGATGTTTTGGGGAGGTATACGTCTTGGTGGAAGAACTGACCTCGTTTTCATACAGAACAATCTCACGGGAAATTCTTACGCAAATGAGATAATTTTATCTGTAGTGGTACCGTATCTCTAAACAATGGGTCAAAATCCACTCTTTCAACAAGATAATGCCCCTCCTCATCGTGCAAGAGTTGTCTTGAACGTTCTTGAAGAGAATGATCCTGCTCCCCAGATCTGAATCCCATCGAGCATGTGTTGGACACCCTAAAAAGAAATCTCCTGCGTCAAAACGTCTTCCATCATGAACAGGAGCTTCGATTAGCAGTTCAGGGGGCTTGGCATGACTTAGACCAAAATGTAATAGACAATTTAATATTGAGCATGCCGCGACGATGCCAAAGTGTCATAAATAACAGAGGTGGACCTTCTGGGTACTGAAAAATATAAGTGCTTCCATATGGTTTCGAAAATATTAGTTCAGGATTTTATTTTTGTGTTTTACCAAATTTCGTCATTTTAAAATTTCAATTTTTTTTTATATTTATTGGAGAAGTCAAATATTATTTTGTTTTCTTGAGAATACATTATATACAATACATCCTAACAAAAACCGAAAGATTTCTATAAATTCGAATCATCAAATTCATATTTTAAAGATATTGGTAAGTGTTCCCTAGACTTTTTTGAGGTGTTTATTGGTGGCTCCAAATCAACCGAGGCGTGGAAATTTATCAAATCTCTGAAAACAAATACAATAAATAAAATCAATATACAGCCCATACAATTAGAAGAATGGAAGGAACAGTATTCAAAAGAAGTAACAGAAAACATAGAAAAATACCTCACAAACTCACCGAGGCCTTATCTAGTGGAAGGACCATACATTGAACTAGACAGCGCTACGAAAGAACAAGACATTACATCACTGAAGAATAGAAGAGCGTGTCGTCCAGAGGGAATACCTGCGGAATTGTTGAAAAACGGAACGGAAAAACTAATAAACTACCTGAAAGAACTTTTTTCTAAAGTAATTGATCGATGAAGCCTGCACTACGTGATAGTTGATATTCATAATGAGTAATAAAATAAAACAAGTTACTATGTTTTAACTATCACTAATTTATTGATGTAAAGAATGACAAAATTTTACATTGGTTAGACCGGTTTCGGACATATGTCCATTATCAACAACAAGCTAATGAAATCTGAAAACTCATGTACAATACAGGAATTACCATCAATAAAATGCTAGTAGAGGTTACAGTAACTTGAACAACAACACAACACAAAAGATGAAACCGGTAAATTCGAAAAATCAGGAGTATACCAATTAACATGTTCTGACTGCAATTCCTTTTATATAGGTCAAACAGGACGCTCTTTCAAGGCTAGATACAAAGAACATTTCCGGTCATTCCTACATCAGAAATATGATTCAGCTTTAGCTGCACATTGTCTGAATGAATGTCATCCTTTTCCAGAACTTCAACAGCTAAAAATTCTTCATTCCTGTGAATAAATCTTATAAACTAAATTTCTTTGAATCGATGGAAATTTTCAAGACACCTAGGGTAGAAAGGGTTAAGCGACCAGGTAGACTTAATTACCTACCAATCACCATTATTCTAGGTACCTCTACTAGCATTTTATTGATGGTAATTCCTGTATTGTACATGAGTATTCAGTTTTTATAGCTTGTTGTTGATAATGGACGTATGTCCGAAACCGGTACAACCAATGTAAAATATTGTCATTCTTTACATCAATAAATTAGTGATAGTTAAAATATAGTAACTTGTTTTATTTTATTTTATTATTAATTTTTCTAAAGTAATAAATGGCGACAAAATGTCATATATTTGAAAGGAAGCGGGGATAACACTAATTCATAAGAAGGAAAACGACAAAAATACTCTAATTATAGATGTACCTTTAGCCGACTTTACGGGAAAATATTACGTAACATCTTAGAGGGAGAATTTGGACCATGTGAAATTGAACAGCAAGCCGGGTTTCGGGCTGGTTGCTCTTGCATCGACCACATTTTTAGTATCGTATAGATAAATGAGAAAAAGGAAGCAACGAATGGTAAAATACATATACTGTTCGTTGATTTAACAAAAGCATATGACACGGTGCTTGTCCAAAAGCTATGGCAAGTATTAGAAAGATCTCCTATTGGAGATAAACAACACTCTCATCAAAGCGATAACAACTTGGAATACATTAGCCGAAAATTATTCTAGGAATACAAGGATTTTAGGCAAAGAGCTGCAGGAAAATCAAGACTCGAAAGAATAAATAACACCAGGATAAGAGAAATGATGAGCGTGGATACGACAATAATAGATGAAGTTGGTATGGTACGGTCATGTAGAACGTATGACCGACGAATGCATTCCCAAACAAACTTTGCAATGGACACCAACACAGAGACGGAAAAGAGGAAAACCAAAAACAACATGGATAGCAGGAATAAGAGAAGCTATGTCAGGGAGAAATTTACAACCGGGACACTGGGAAAATAAAAGAGGCTGGAAGTTGGGGACCGGAAGGCGGAATACGCTTTAACACTGGTATATATGATTTCATAAATAACTAAATCCCTAAGGAAGTATGTAATGCAAATGATAACCACAACAGAAGCAAACATTTGGAGGGATCGTAAGATTAATGGCGAAAATAACTAAAACTCGTTACTAACTATTTTTTAGTAGTTAAATAATGTTCAGTTGGCTTTTATGTTTGTAGGATGCTATAAGATCACAGCATCTTCATTGTTTCTCGCAAGCGCAGAAGCGAGAAAGTTGAATTTTTCTTCACAAAAGGGGGCTTAAAGGTTGCATCATATGTCTAAAACTCATCACTGAAAAATTTGTTGAATTGCGGCTAGTGGCACTAAAATCAGGATGAAAGCATTTCTTTTGATAGGAGTATATTGTTAAATGCCACTTATTAGACATTCCATTCTGAATGTGATGAAATAATTGTCCCTTCAATACATCATGAATCATTGTTTTAGGAACGACCAAAGCAAACCTAAACGCCGCGTGCTTAATTGTGGGTTTTCTTCAACCATATCCAAAATTTGTTCTTCACGTTCTACCGTCCTTACTGTTCGTTGTCGTCCTCGATCCAAATTCCTGGGCTTTGAAGCAACCATTCTCGCGGAGGCACTTCTCCAGATTTCCAAACGTTTGGTGGTTCGGCACTATGCGATCTGGAAATCTTTCAGCATGTACTCTCGCGCTTTCACGTCCATTTCCTTGACAGAATCCGTACATCATAACCATATCAACCATTTCAGAGTTACTGTACATCTCCGCGCCTAATAGTGATAAAAAACCACCAAAATACCTAATTAAGAACTTAAGGAACACTGTTGTGTCAACAATTGGTTGTCAAGCCAAATAAAATGACAATCTGCCAGACCACAGAAATAAATCCAAAGCTAACATGATCAAATGTGATATTTTTGACTTGCTAGGTAGTTGAAGAAATGAAATCATGAAATTAAAAAACTGTTCCTTGTGATTGAACCGCTCATCATATCAAAATTTATCAAGAGACATGATGATTAGTCTAGCTACTCAATGTCTAAAACAGTTTTGCTCAAACGCAGACAGTTGAAAAATTATGGTTGATTAAAAACATGTTCGAGTTTTTAGGGACACTTGTGAAACGTCCAAGTCATTGAGTGGATCACTAAAAAACGTGAATAACGCACCCGATTAAGCATACCAAATATGGTTTCTATCGATCGATTCGTTCTCGAAATATTTGAAAAAATAAGAAAAAAATCTTTGGATTTGGCAACCTCTAGCGGCCTTACTAAGATACATTTCATATATGTAAGTTGGCCTAAATCGACATATTTCAAGCTGAACAATCTGTGGTATAACGTTGTACACGGACACTCTGTATATTAATTTACTTCAGTGTTCCAAAGAAAATATGCCCCCTACTTTATAACAAAATGGACTGATTTTGGCGGATATTTCTGAGTTGGTTTGAAATATGTAAAATCAACTCCTAACCTTAGTCTAACCTAAATCAAAATTCATTATAGGGAAAGTAGGTCGAGTGACATTTTTGGAAAGGTTTTCTATATCTTTATTCAAAAATAGTACCTTTATGAACATGTAATATCACATAGAACGTTCAAACACAACGAAACTTGTATTCAAACAAAAATTTGCCTCTATGTCAAGAAAGACTGATTGTAGCGACCTCCTCCTACCTCCATACACTGACACAAACGATTCTCGAATTTTCTTCTTACATTTCGAAGAACTTCAAAAGTCTACATTTGGTGATAATTGTAGTCAGCAGTTCTTACAAGTTTCCAGGTTGTGAACATAAACCCTGGATTTAAGATGACTGTATAGGAAGAAATTTGAAGTCCTTAAAAATTTTATATATAGTTGGATATTACGTTTGTAGGATATTATTATATTGAACATGTTCCATTAATTTCGCTTGCACAGTCAAGTGGAAAATTGAATTTTCCGCACTAATAGGCGAAAAGGACGATGAAAGCTTTTCTTATGATCACCCTTATAATATAATCAAGGAATAATTCTCTAGACAAGTACATTATAAACCTTAAATTCAAAATTCAAATAAAAATATAATAGGTGTTTATAAGCTATTTTGGAAAAGTTGTAATAAAATTTATATCTGTAGAACTTATAGAAATTTTGAATACTATGTTATCGGATTACAAATAAAGTTTCGACCTACAAAAATTAGATTCTCACTATGAAAATTATTCAATAGCAGAAAATCATTCTTTCAATGATCATTTTGATAATTCACAAAATTAAAATACAGATTAAAACTGAACCTATGGAAAGAATTGGAAATCAATAAACAGAAAAATTCTAGACACTTACCTGCTAGTTAATTGAACCCCAATTCATCATCCTTACTAAATCTTTTCCCTGAGCTCTAACCTATGTATTATATAAGGCATATACTTATCTTAAATGTACTTTCTATCTAATGAAGCCATAGTGTCATAAATTTGTGAATGATCTGAAGATTTAAACATCTCTGTTTGTTCAATTGAAAATTGTGTATCAATTTTCATCAAGTAACGACCTCAGTTAGTTTATTTATTGTTGTATTAGAATTAGTTGAAAGGTCATCAACATTTTTGCCAAGTGCTAATATATGACATGTTGTGAATACCTTGAATTAGACTAGGATCATCTACAAAATACATTTTGATTAAAATACACACACCACAAAAAATGTCGCATCAACTGGTATTCTGAATTCCACAATGGATTAAGCAGCTTTATCGCAGTTTCTAAGTCAATATATGTTTTTGGACATATGAGGGAAAAAATCTTATCTATGTAGTAACATTTGTTTCCATATGATCTCAAGCACCCAGATGAATGGCGTACAAGCACTACTATTCTTATGTTTAAGAAAGGAGACAAGAAAGTACCTTCGAATTATAGAGGAATAAATCTGTTGAGCACCACGCTGAAACTTACTACGAAGTGTATAACAAACAAAATAAATAGCCTCACCTCTTTCGCTGATGAACAACAAGGATTCAGATCTGGAAGATCTTGCACCGACGCCGTATTTGTCATAAGACAAGATACAGAAAAGTCGATAGAATATAATAAGCCAGCATTTATGTGTTTTGTTGACTTGCTCAAAGCTTTCGACCGGGTCCAATTATCAGACATTATACATCTGCTCTACAACAGGTAAATCCACGTAATATAATAAAGACTATCGAAAATATATATACTGCGAACAAGATCCAGGCAAGATTAGACGGGGAGCTTACCACACAGATACCAGTGAGAAGTGGTATTCGTCAAGGAGATTCGTTAAGCCCCCTTCTGTTCAACATCATCATGGACGAGATAATCAAAAAAGTAAGAGGAATGAGGGGCTACAAAATGGGGGTCAAAGAGATAACTATCCTGTGTTACGCCGATAACGCTGTGTTGATTGCAGAAAATGAAGACGATTTACAGCGCCTCCTACACCAGTTCAACCGTACAGCCAAATCGTTTAATATGATAATTTCTGCCTCTAAAACAAAATGCATAACTACATCGAAAACACCATTGAGATGCAAGCTTGAGGTTGATGGTAAATCTATCCAGCAGGAAATGAAATTTAAATATCTCGGCATAGAGATTTCGGGCTACGGAGATGTCGAGGCGGAGGTAAGGGAGCAAGCAACAAAAGCAACAAGAGTAGCAGGATGTCTGGATGACACAATATGGCGCAATAAGCATATCGGAATTGAAGCCAAGGCACGAATATACAAAGCAACTGTAAGGCCCATTATGACATACACTGCAGAAACTAGACCAGAAACAACGAAAACCAGGCGACTACTGGAGACAACCGAAATGAAGGTACTTCGCAGGATAGCCGGGAAAACACTGCTCAACAGAGAGGGGAGTGAGAATATTAGAAACATGTGCAAGGTGGACAACATTAACAACTGGGTATTGAACAGAAAACAGGAGTGGAATGACCATATAAACAGAATGGATGACAGAAGAATAGTGAAAATCGCCCAATGATACCCAATGGGGCGCAGAAGCGTGGGATGACCACGAAAAAGGTGGAGTGACAACTTGAACGTTCCGTAACAGACAAACGACCGAAGAATAAACAGGCGGTTTCGCCTAAAATAAAGTTGGAAGGAAGGGAATGATCTCAAGCACGTCTGAAACAAGAATGAGTTTATATGACTATCAGTATTCATTCAATTTCTCTTCAGTTTTCACTCTAAATTAATGCAAGTTTTCTGTGTTTCTTGTTGGTTTTTGAATATTTGAATTCACTGTAATGGCTGCTGAACGTCCTGGACGCTATTTGAGTGTTCATGGAGTGGTACGAATTGTAACACTTCTAGAGGAGGGGCGAAGCCAACGTTACGTGGCTAACTAGTTGAAAGTTGACCAAAAACTATTTCAAGAGCAATTAATCGGTACCACGAAACAGGGAAATATGGAAGACGGGCCGGACAGAGAAGAAATCGGATAACAATACCAGTTGATGATCGTTGGCTTCGTTTAACTGCACTAAGAGTTCGGCACTGTACGGCTAGAATGCTACAAAATGAACTTGCACTTTCCAGAAATGTGCATATTTCATTGCAAACTGTTAGGAACATGCTCAGCGAAGACGATATCAGACCAAGGGTGGCTTCTACTGGCCCGCGTCTCACCAGAGAGCATCGAATTGCAAGACTTCAGTTTGCGAGGAACATGCAAATTGGGGTATTCCAGAATGGTCGAATGTTCTCTTTTCCGACAAGTACAGGTTCTGTCTAGTATACAGACCACCTGGGGAACCGTATCAGCAATGCAATATCCAGCAAACCGAAAACTTCGGAGGGGGCTCAGTAATGGTGTGGGGTGGCATTTCTTTCCATGGTCGAACTGAGTTAGTCCTAGTGAATAATGGAAGAATTTACAGCAGCCAGATACATCGCAGATATCCTTGAACCCCATGCTGTACCCTTTGGCCCATTGATTAGCGAAAACTTCAATTATACGCTCGGCCTCATGCAGCTAGAGTAGTTACAGAATTTCAGCAAAATGCTGAAATTGATATTTCAAGATGGCCAGCCAGAAGTCTCGACTTGAATCCCATATAACGTGTTGGGGACAACATGGAATGGCAAATTCAGCAACGTGGGATGCCTTGGAGAACACTCTAAGAACTAGAAAATTTGCTTCCTGAAATTCGGAACTCAGTGACTCAAGAGTACATACAAAATTTGTTTGAGGGACTTCCGAGACGTATACTGGCAGTAATTCGGGCCCGAGGAGGAAACACTCGATTTATAAAATGATTAGTAACCATTGGGTGTTAGCAGATTGCTCTCTTCGCGGCGAATGTTTGAAGATGGTAGAATTATTTAATTTTTCATTAACTCGAAGATTGTTGATATTTTCCATCGTAAACTCAACCCTTTTGAATGATATCTTCTTATTTTACACTTCTGAAAATTACCAAGCGACTCTTGAATGACCAACCTAAAACTTTATATATTATTGTCGTAAAAGTAGGGTGATGCGACAGTTTTTGTGGGGAGTGTATTTTTGTTCGATGATAATTATTTGCTCATCAAAATGAATTGAACAACCATATTGCATACTGAAGGAAAGATTCTGAAATTTTCCAAATATTTCGAGAAAAAGTGGATATGTTTAGTAGTCAGTAGATCATCCACCTTTATTTGTGATACTTTGGCAACGTCTTGGCATACTCATGCTCAAATTATTAATACCTGGTTTAGTTGGGGACTGGAACGTTTGACGTGCTTTACAAACACAACGAGGATTCGTCGAACGCGTATAGTATCAGGGATCAAAAAGTATAAATGATAGAGACATGTATGATTAGATTTAGTGTACTATCATCTCCTGATGATGCAATCTCAGTTAGCGAAACGCGAGTTCAACTCTGAAATATCGTCTTAGTGAAGTAGTGTACAGTGTTTTTAGTTTAATATACTGTTGAAGCAGAGGAAGATTGAGCAATTCAAATATAAATTAATCATGTAATGTTCGTATTCAAAAATATACAACTCAGGTCATATCTATCAAATATAATGAAGAAGAAAAATCGTAATCCCTTAAGTAAAAAAAATAATAATCTTCCCCGTGAATTGAATAACGAATGAAATATTGAGAATGAAAATTTCAGAATTTGTGAATACCTTGAGAACTACAGGTATCAGTGAAAATTTAAATGGCGCTATGATTTGCCTCAAGAAAGTAGCCTAGACTTATGAAAAGCCCCAACTCCCTAAAGGCAATATTGACTGAGATATGTAGCTCCCCGAACATGGGATATACTTACATAGTATCCCAAATTGGTTTTTTTTTTGAATGGCACCTTCTAAACTAATATATATAAGAATGCGGTGATGCTACATTTTGGTGAAACAATACATGCAGCCAACTAAACCTTCATAGCCCCCTTCCTTTTCGAAATACAGGATGATTTTCAAAATCCTAATTTTTACGGGACCCTTGTACCTGGGTCATCTTTCAACATGGCGTATTTTTGAAAAGTGCATCTCACAGAATTTTTTACGGGGAATCCTCTGGTGTAACCAGATTTTTTGTAAGTTTTCAATTGATAGGCTAAACTTGTATTTTTTCAAATAGATCAAGTCTGTAAATTATTACGTTATCGAATTCTCTTCTCTGAAAACTTCATAGATATACAATACATAAGAGTTTGATTGTGTTCGAAGACGATAAATGCTCTTCGAAGTTATGAATAGGATTTTCTTTCAACTTTTTGATAGAACGATCGTGAAAAATCGATCGAATCAGTGAACTGTTATTGATAATTCGCTTCATCGAAGCGACAACTAACCTACCTTCAGGAATCAATAATAATATTTCTGTTCTGATGGTGGAAAGTTAATTTCTCAATAGTTAAAAAAGGAATATAAGAGGGAAATCAGTTTCTGAGTTGATTCGGTATATGCAAATTCAACCCCTTACCCTCAGCAGCACCTATGTCAAAATTCGTTATAAGAAAAGTCGGTAGGGTGACATGGTTTTGGAAAGGTCATTTGATCCCCTATTCGAAAATAGTATCTTTATGAACTTTTAATATCACACAGGAAGTCGAAATACAACGAAAATTTGCATTCAAACAAAAATTTACCACCCCTTTTAAGTCCATAAAGACTGATTTTAGCGGAAAAAACTGAGACACGTCAATTTTTGACTGAAGGGACAAGTTGTTGCGTAGCATGTAAAATCAACCCCTTACTCTCACCAGCATCTAAGTCGAAATTGTTCATAGGGGTGGAGAGTCATATCTTTGGAAATGTTTTTTGATTCTCTATTTAAGGATAGTATCTTTGTGAATATGTAATATCATGAAAATACTTTATATGCAATTAAAGTTCGTACATGTGATACAAACGAAGTCTCTTCTACCATTTTGGAGAAATTGAGGTATCACGAGTCTTCAATCGGTGACGATTCTTCTCCTCAGTTCTTGCAAGTGTGCAGATTGTATTTTTTTATGCGCGCTTCCCAGGAATAGGCGAACCTATTACACAACATGAATGGACACCTGGGAAGAATTGAGGTGTCTCTTTACTTGCTTCTTAAAGAGGGCTAAATTCTAGGATGTTGGGAAGATGTTGGCCGGAAGCGAGTTTCACAGCTCACCGGCCCTGTAAACGAAGGAATTCTTATAGAGAGAGGTACGAGGGATCGTTAAATGAACCGCCATATGATGAAGTCCTTGCCCGCCTAGTGTTGCGGAAAAACATGAGTTTTCCCGGAACAAGGTCTTTCAGCTCCTTGAAGCATCTTCCGTGGAAGTATCTATAGCACAGAGAAAATTCAACAACTTGTCTTCTGAGAGCCAGCGGTTGGAGATCGCGGGTGATCTTCGGTTTTTGCACACTATCCAACATCTGCAACGAAAGTTTGGGAGCAGATTCCCATACTTGGTAACAATATTCCAAAACAGGTCGAATCTGCGACTTATATAGAAGCAAAAGATGAGATGACGTGAAGAATCGCTTGGCTCTGAAAAGAAAATTGAGTTTAGCTGATGCCGATTAAGCAATTGCAGATACCTGTTCATGCCAGAAAAACCCGGAGTTGACCGTTCTTCCGTGAAGGTGCATCGAATCTTTGGATGCAATTTGTTGGCCTTGAATCATTAGAGGAGGTTCTCCAGCGGGGACCTTTCTAGAAAACGTAGATGCTTGCTTCTTGCTCGCGTTGAAGCTCACGAGGTTCAACCGACCCCACTCAGATATCCTCTGTAAATCAGAGTTTATGTAATTGATTTGTTGACATCTCTAACGTTGAGATTCCACAGCTATCATCGGACACAGACTACTGAAAGACGAAACCAGGGTACAATCGTCTGCAAATCCGAAGGTCTTGTTTTCTGTATATGAAAGAAGATCGTCTATCTGCAACAGAAACAAAGTTGGCAAAAGTATGGATCCCTGATGTACTCCTGCTTTCAACTGAAAACAATCAGATGTTATACCGTCTACCACAACTTGTTTTTATCTATTTGAAATAAAGCTACTCATCCAACCCCGCAATATTTCGGGAAGCCCATATGCAGCAAGTTTATTCAACAAGGCTGCATGCCAAATCCTATATGAGGATTAAGAGATCTCGAGGGCTATTTCTGTAGACTCCACATGCTTTTCCATCGTTGATGTACAAACATGAGTGGCGTAGGTGAGCAGATCCCCTGTCGATCTTTGCCTGCGAAAACCATACTGACGGTCATTAATAATTACCTGCAACTAAAAGTTTTTGATGATCTCATCATTTATGACTCTCTCCATCACTTTGGCTCGGAGAAGTCTGGTTCTCATAAGAAATCTGAAACAGACGGTTAAGAATGGGTGCCAGTTCGAGAGCACACTTTCTCAGGACGATTGGTGGTATTTTCTTGGCCAATTGCCTTATTGCAGTTCAACTGCTCGAGAGCCCGTCCCACAGTACGGACTCTGAACTTGATTGCTGCCATGGAAGAATTTGTAAGTGGAATGTTCGGTCGTATTGCTTTAGATGAATCTAGCACATAATTCTTTCAGAACAAGAGAGCAAATAAATCGGCTTTCTATTTCGAAGATGATGCTTTACTTCCGTCTTCTTTAACAAGAAGCGGAAACGCAGATTCGCAGAAATTGGCACTGACAGTCTTCGCCATGGACCAGAATTGTCTTGTCCCGCTTGCCTGTTCAAGGAGTTTATTAGTTATCCCTTCTTTGAAATTAGTCTTCCTTCTTGGAGTTGCCAGGTCGCATACGTCTCGGTTGTTCTTGTTTTCTCTGTCGGATTTATCTTCCATGACTTGTAAGCTATGCTCTTGGCTGCAGAGGCTCTTTCACAGTCTTTGTTGCACCAGGGCTTTTGTGCTGTTGTTCTTTTTTTCATCACTGAATGGAAAGCACGAAAAGAATTCACGCAGCTCTTTCCAATTAGCTCGATTATAGTGCCAAATGAATCTAGGTGGTTTAGGTTCTTGGTTTAGCAGCAGCACAATGGTTCCGGTAGCAGATAGAAGGTTGTGGTCTGAGTTGCCTTGCGGTGCTGAGACCTCCACTCCAAAATCATTTGGATCTGAAATCAAAAAGACATCCAAGGTATTCGGGAAGTCGATTGGGTGATTAGGTATTCTTGTCGGTTCATCGACTAGCTGCGTAAGATTATGGGTGATTGCAAAAGTTTCAGCCTGTCTTCCAGCTTCATCTGTTTTATTGTAGTGGTGGAGCCAGTTGGTGTTGTGAAGGTTGAAGCTACCAAATACATGGACCTCAGCTGCCGGATGACGTGTCTGAATGCAATCAATCTCATCACCTAGATACTGAAACAGTTTGGGGTAGTGAATATCGTTTGGCGAGCGATATAGACAGCATAAGAACAGTGTTTTATCCTGCAAACAGATTTTGAACCACGCAAGGTCGAAAGCGTCGACCTCCATCGTGTCCTCTCACTGGCATACAACATCCGATCTGGCGAAAACACATAGACCCCCTTTGAACCTAAATCTCTCATGTAACTCATACCAACAAAACGTAAATACGTTGTGTCGGTTGTTTGAGTTATTTGGGTTTCGGTTAGCGCCACCACATGGGGTTATGCGTTTTGCAGATGCTGGCGGACTGCATCGATATTCACGTTGTTGTGCCTTAGTCCTATGATTTTGAAGAACTCTATTAAGAGTTTGCTTCCTTTTCTAGAACATGAATGAATTAGTGAATTCGCCGGAGGAGTGCTCGACTCACCCGCATCATCAACCCCTCGAGGCACTCCCCCCCCTGAGATCCGAATGGGAGACTATTATAACTCCGTATGATTTTGTCCCAGAAGAGCTCATCGTTGCCAATCCTTCCCATCCTGGAAACCGGACTAGTCGCCAGATCCAGAAACTTAGTCACAAGTTACCAATTCAAGGGACCTATAGCTGGATGTAGTGGTGAGGCCGCCTGCCACCAGTATAGTATAAACTTTCGTTCAAGATAACTGCATGAGAAGAAATGTAAAGGATCAGGTGACCTACCAGTCCACTTCTACATCGAAATCTGCAGGAGCACCATCTTGCTGGCAACGTATCTCATTCTTTTGAAAGCGTTTCATGATTTTCCAAAATTTTTGAAGTCCTGGGATTTATTAATTTTTCCAGCAATTACAAATAGATGTCTCCATTGATATTACCTTCGCTGAAGAAAGGTCCTTGAATAAGGTTTGTGAACCAATGAAGATTCTGGGAATTCCTATATCGACAATTATGATTAATCACTTCACCATTTAGAGTCTCGTCAGAAAAACAGTTATTATACAGAATATGTGGAGTATTGTCAATCATTTTACCTCAAATTTCACAAAATTGCAAGCCGCAAGCAGGATCGTCCTAGTTTATTTCATGAACTAGTTCCACTTTATAACGATGAAATTGTCGATGTTTCATGATCCTGAATCTTAAAAGATAATCGAGATATGAGGGGTACTTCATAATTGTGGATTTTCAATATCACTCAGAATCTTGAAAACGAAGAGAACTAAGTAGGTTTTGTTGATTAAATCTATTCTTTTATCAAAAAGATGAACCACTTCATGGAAACCGCACATTTCTATCTATATCACTTCAGAAGTTACCATTCAAGGTGATTTCGGACACCTTGTAAAAGTACGGAAAAGAATTTGATAGTTAGATGGTTTTTGTGAAATTGTATTTCAAGAACCCATAATTGAAGAAAACGCTTGACAGCTTTTGGTATTTTGAGTTCAATATGATTCAGCTCAATTTCTATCTATTTAATCGATAAAAATTATGCATCCATCATTTCGAAAAAATAAATTATTATATATATATATTATATATATATAATATATTATATATACATATATATCATTAGCATCATGCATAAATTGATTAGAGGTTTCATATTAACTTATGATAGATATTTCCTGAGAAGCATCTTTCTGCAGAAATAAGAATACTGCACTGGAAAGTAAATATTTCTTTCTTCTTCATGAAAACTTATACCCCGTAATGACACCAAAAATAAATCCAACTTTCACAGGCGTAAAATTCACGAAAGTATATCTATTCAGTTATTTGCTCCCGGAACTTTTATAACTCGAGATAAAGTGAGGATGAAGAATTCTCCCTTATATATGCTAATGAAGATTGAACACAGGAATGATAAATATTTGTTTTCCAACGTCACATTGTTATTCACATATTTCGCTGTTATAATAAAAGTTGGGATACACCTAATCTCGAACCATAAAAAAGTTAAAATGTGAGTAATTTAAATCATAAAAGAGGCTGGTGCAGAAAAACGAGGAACTTGTCTTTCATCTGTCAAAAACTTTTGGGTGATATTCTCTGAATTGGGTTTCGTTTCGAATATCGTAAGTCGGGAGAATTTAATGAAAATCATAACTCAGGAAGAAGCAAGTGAAATGATTCGAAAATTATGCTATTTTTCAGACGAGGAAGTGGATAATAAATGTAGTGTGATAATTGGTAAATCCGTTCTATATAATGATTTGCTATTACACTCTTCATTTAAATAGATTCAAAGAATATGAAACCAGTTGCTTTAATTGTTAACTAACAAGATTTCCTGAGATCTTGTACTTATACATAGTGTTCCGTATAATATATTGATGATTCAAACTGGAAATATTTCTTGTAAAGATACAAAATATTTGATTTTTCATACCCGAAAATTTTACTTTTCAGGATTCAGAGTAATGGCCTTTGAGATACTGTTTGCAGTATGCTATTAAACTTATTAGGTTATAAGTTTTCAATTCTTCACCCAATTTATTGATTGTATCCTACGAAATTTTTAAATAATGTCTAATTGTCGAGTAAAATATATTTCTCCAGTCCATATTGTTTTATATGAGGTAGGAATTGTGCACATAAAATGAGACAATAATCATTATGCTTACCTTGTTTCGAATAAATTAATAGGATACATTCTACAACGTATGATGCCAAACGACATAAAAAACTTTATGTAATATCTCTTCATCGCTAAATTGCTTACTAACTAAATTCTACCACCATTCCGATAAAAACCGTTCATCTTGAATAAGTATAAGGCTATTTAAGTATAAAAGACAAAGACCAGTTTCTAATCTCAATTTTGGTATTTCAAAGATGTGATGAAAGTAATAAAGAGTCTGGAGGAATGTACCTTACATTGTTGCGTATACTCAGGTAATTGAGATGAAAGGGTGAACCATCGATTAAACTTCAGGGAGAACGCTGTCTGTCCATAACAGATTCATCAGTAACAGATTAGGTCTGGAGTGAAACACCAATCCTGCGCGCCCTCACGTGGCGGATGGGGAAACGACCAATATGTGGATGACCGCTTGTGCTACTATTGGTCAGCTATGCCATAAGGAGGCTCGTCTTATTTAAAACTGGAATTGACAGCCGCGGATCAACTTTTCCTTTTCCTGCTGTCGTGTCGTGGCTAAGGGCCTGCACAAGGGTACCAAGGGTGCCGGTCTATTTACATTTGTCACAACTACCGTAAGTACACGGCTTGTATCGCGAATAGGTGGATTCTGGACACCAGCCAGCCTCCGGTGTTATTTTGGCTTGTCAAAGTACGGGAGCACTGCCCTGATGGACTTTTTATTTCTTTCCGACTCATGGAATTTCTATGAATCCATTTCAAGAAATTCCAAAACCTGACAAAGGGTTCACCTAGATCCTCAAACAGAGGAAACCATGGTGGTGGAGGTACAACTTCCACCTACCATCCTGTCACCGTCGACGGTCTTGGTGAATAGCCAGCTATCACAGCTCGTGACTCCTACCATGGCTGAAGCGGTGACTGGGGAGGCAGCGGCTGTTGCTGGGACTGTTAGCCCTCCAGCAGCTTCCAAAGATGAGAACGAAGGACTCACCCCAAAGTAGAAAAGGCTTGAGGAGCTACTAAGAAGCATCTGAAGAGACTGCTTGCATCTGGCGTCCAATATTCGGTTGCCAGGAGTATGTAAGTCGGTAAGACAAATCCCAGCGGAAAGGTGCCCATTGTGCAACCTCGCCGTTGGGAACATACTCGATTACAGGAAAACATCTCAGGCCTGATGACAGTACTTCGGAGCAGGGTCTAAAAGGTACCGCCCTGAGATCCAGGCACAGAAGACAATGTCCTATAAGGATGCCATGGAAGGGATCAGAGTTGGTGTCATACCGTCTTGCTTCCCTGAGGAGTAGCTGACTGTGGAACAGATTAAGTTCCAGGATGTTTTCCTTGAGGTATACAGTATGACCGCTACAGGAGCGGAACCGATCAGTTTTCTGGGAAGTTATGCTCACCCTGGGTGGTTGCAGATTACTTGTGTAGACAAGCATAGTGTGACGTGACCTCAGAGTTATATAGTAGTTCTGAAGCCATGGGAGAGTGCTAGTCTGCGCCAAGTGACAGGTAATGAGTTACTGAAGCAACACATATGTCATACTTATATTTCTGATCCTTGTTGGCTGTCCTGCACTCCTTGTTGGCGGGCAACCGAGGCCTTAACACTGGAGATTGAAAGGTGCTCCGCCATGAAGTGAGTGGGCCAGGGTAGACAAGGGTACAAAAACTGCCCTGCAAAAGCTAGTGTACAGACCATTCTTTGGATTCGTGAAGTTAACCTTCCGAATCATGGGGGGCAATACGCTCAAGGTGCCGCAGGGTGCCAGAAGCAAAATATAGTGCTACCAAAACCAGGGGTGGCACTTTAAGTCCTGAAAGGACCCAGACTGCAGCTCGAGAAGGAAGATCCAGAGAAGGTCGTTCCTGGGGGTCTTACAGGGCAGGTTAGTGGCGGGGTGAACAGCCAGCCAGCGACCATGCATCAGGTGTCTTCAGGCTAATATCCAGAATTCTAATTCAGGTACCTTCCTCCTTGGTAAATGCATCTTGAATGAGAACCTTGATTTGGCTTTCATTCAGGAACCATGGCTTCCGAATCAGTTTGCGGTCTCGGAAATCTACCAGGCCAGATACTGTAATACTATCCTGGGGACAACACCACGACGTATATCTTTATCAAAAACAGAATCGGTAATCTTCTACTTACCGAATTGTGTAACAGAGACAATACCTCTGTACTTTTGAGTGTCCCGGGAGAGCGTGGCAGAATTGATTTAGTGGCCTGCTCAGCATATTTCCTGGAAAATTCTGCTGTATGCCCTCCTGAGATGATTCGTTACCTGGTCGTTGCGTGTAACGCTAATGCACACTACTCGGTGTAGGACAGGTCAGACGTCAACAAGAGGTCAAAGTCTTTTCGACTTCCTCATGGCAGTCATCATTCTATTGAATATAGGAGATGAATCAACCTTTGTGAAGCGAAATCGCGTTGGGGTATTGGACATTACGTTCTGCTCGAGTTCCCTGAACAAGAAAATCTCGAGGTAGATTGTGTCAAGTGAACTCTCCGGATCGGATCACAGACACCTTCAATTCATAAATGAGTCTGTGATCAAACCAGAAGTCTAATACATTTCTTACTTACCCTGTACTTAATTTGTTTCCGACTGAAAACTGTCTAAGGTAGATTAACTTTCTTTCAATTCAATGACGTAAATCGTATATAAATTGTTGTAAATCACTTTAGTTTTCAATTTTTATCTGTCTTCGAAACGCGTTACAAATATAGCAAATCCTTTTCAATCTGTTCATTCTGAGCAGCTCTGGTTAACATTGAGGGTAAACGGAGAAGCATTCGCATTGGGTGCTTTGTATAAGGCTGGCTCGGCGTATGTGGACTTTTTCGGGGAACTAGAGGAGTGTTTGGGTAACATCCTTTTGACTCACACCTATATTATATGTGCCGGTGATTTCAATATTGATCCCTTTCAGGATACTTGCCAGGCCAGATATCTTACTAACATAATGGAAACTTTTGCATTGGTGCAGCCTGTTGACGAGCCGACGAGAATAACTAAGAACTCTGCTAGGACAATTGATTTATTTCTTTGCTCTGAGGAGCTCACTATAAGTGATTGTCGAGTTACAGATTCGAACATAAAGACGGATCACCAGATGATTCATTTGAGTTTAATTGTGGATGGGGGTGTGAAGCGACCGGAGTATTTGAGTTTTCGTGATTTTAGGAATTTCAGGAGGGATTTGCTTTTGCAGGATTTAGCACTCACAGATTTTACCCCTATGATCAGAGATAGTAATATTGATAGCAAATGTCGATTTTTTGAAAATTTAGTCTTATCCCGCTTTGATAAGCATGCGCCAATTAGAACAATTATTATCAAGAAACGTAAACCCCCGTGGCTTACTGACAATGTGAAATTACTCATCTCTCCGCGATAAAGCTTTAAATAACTTTAAAAAATCGAGACTCCCTAAAGATTTTGATTATTATAAACAGTTGCGAAATTTCACTAATACAGCCATCAGAAATGAAAAGCGTGGTTACCTTCGTTTTAAAACTGGGGCCAATACGACTCGTATATGGAAACATTTACGAGAGTTCTCAATAGGAGTGCGACAGAAGGGTTTAATTCCTGAACCGATCAGTGACGTGAATGAAATGAGTAAATATTTTTCCAGTGTTTTTGCTGACAATCCTGTTCCAAGCTTGGAACTTTTGAATAAGTACGGTAATGGTAAGCTGAGGATTCTATATCATTTCAAGTGTCAATGGTTACTGAAAGTCAGGTTTATGATGTTTTAACTTCCATTAAGTCTGCCTCGGTGGGTTCAGATGGTATAAGTGTCAAGATGCTTTTGTTGTGTTCACCTTTCATCCTGAAGTTCATATGTCACATAATAAATTATTGCATCGAGAAGTCAGTTTATCCAAAGTCGTGGAAAATGGCTCATGTCGTTCCGATTCCAAAAGTACGCGATCCTAAGGATTACAGGGATCTCCGACCTATAAGTATATTGAGTGTATTGTCCAAAATTTTTGAAAAACTTGTCGCTGTCCAAATAAAAGCGTATTTGGAGTCGGAGAGTATTTTGCCTGATATCCAGTCGGGTTTCAGGGGGGGTCATAGCTGTACCACTGCCCTGCTCGCAGTGGTGGATGACATCATAAAGGCTGTAGACGATAATGAACTTTTGTTGCTCGTCCTACTTGATTATTCGAAGGCTTTCGATAGAATTAATCACGATTTGTTGTTGGCAATCTTTCATTATATTGGTTTCACTGAAAATACGGTTTTATTGTTTGAAAGCTATTTGACTGGCAGAACACAAAGAGTTTTGTACGGAAAAATTAAGTCTGATCCTATAGAGATCCCATGTGGAGTTCCGCAGGATCCATTCTCGGACCGATATTTTTTATTATCTATACCTTTCAGCTCATGTGTTGTTTAATTTTCTGCTCGGCTCATTTATATGCTGACGACTCACAG
The DNA here is from genome assembly GCA_013387265.2 of Cryptolaemus montrouzieri. Taxonomy (NCBI): domain Eukaryota; kingdom Metazoa; phylum Arthropoda; class Insecta; order Coleoptera; family Coccinellidae; genus Cryptolaemus; species Cryptolaemus montrouzieri. The sequence goes on from JABFTP020000103.1 coordinate 40,326,778, forward strand.
CTCTATTTACAGTTTTCGCGCGACTCACTTGATGAAGCTCTAGAAAAAATTAATATAGATTTGGATAACATCTTTAAGTTGTCGGAGAGTATGTGTCTGAGCATTAACCCTTCAAAAACTGTAGTTATGCTATTTGGAAGGAAGGTCATGAGAGAGGCATGTAAAGATCTAATTAAGATATCTGTGAATGGCGCAGTTCTTCCTCTGACTAGCGAGTGTCGTAATTTGGGTTTGATTATGGATAGCGATTTGAGGTTTGATTCTCACATAAACTTGCTAATTAAAAGAGCTTTCGTGAATGTCAAATTGATTTATGGTTGCAAAGAATTTCTCGATATTCGACAAAGAAAAATGCTTTGTGAAGCACTGGTGTTGTCTCACCTCAATTATTGCGATACCGTATATGGCCCATGTCTGACAAAACAGAATGTGGCCCGAGTTCAGAAAATTCAAAACTGGTGTGTTCGAATTGTTTTCAACCTTAGACGCACAGATCGCACGTCCTGCAGACTGCAGCAATTGGGTTGGTTGAACATGGCGAATCGAAGAAGGCTGCATGTGCTGAGTCTGTTTTACATAATTTTGAATGAGAAGAAACCCTCCTATCTGCACCGACGAATCAAATATAGAACAGATGTTCATAGCATCAACGTCAGGTTCAGACATAAACTTGCCATACCGCGTTATCGTTCTTCCATGTTTCAGCGTTGCTTTTCTTATATTATTGTAGATGAAATCAATAAAATACCGAGTAGTCTTTTAGGTTTGAGTTTGGATGCATTTAAGAGGAGGGTGAGGCATTGGCTTTTTGAGAGCCAGTTAAATGAGATGTAGTCTTTCCTTGTTTCACCAAGAGGAAAAGATCTTTTATATATGGAGTGCATGAATTAATTTTGATTTATTTTAGTGTTAAATTTTTGTTTTCAAGATGAATAGTTGGTAAGATTAGTGATAAGTATCTCTTACATAATGATGTTTCCGTACAATTGTGGGTACACTTGTCTAGTATTTGTTTCTATTTTATTCAGGTTGGATTAATCAGCTATGCTGTATCCTACCTTTGGTATCTCTCAATGTACAGTAACATTCACTCATAATAAGTTTAAGGCCTCTAATGTAATTGATAGTTATAATTATTATTTCTGTACAAGATGCCAATAATATTATTATTATTATTATTATTATTAATCAGTGTAAAGCGAATTTTCTTTCATTTAATAATGAAAAATGCTCATAAGATATGTTATTCAATGGGCTATCAATTATATTTTTGGGAACATTATCCAGAAATGATACCGATTTGATCTTTTGAACTGGATTGAATAATGGAGGGGTTAAAGTCTCGAAGATAAACTACTCTTTTCAAAAAGAGCATCGTTATTTGTCCCATTATATGTAAATGTGATTTTATTTGGAAGAAGCAAGATTGGTAAAAATTTTTTTCCAACCTTTCACATTTGTAACCAGAACGAAAAAATAAAGGAATTTGAGGAGAACAGTAATTGATCATTGCTGAATGAACAAAAGAGCAGCGTTCATATTTTTATGCTGAAAACCAGAATTATTAGAACGAAAGTCACAATATGGTTACCTATCGAATCCATTCGAGAACAGAATCTATAAGAAGTTCATTTTCTGTAGCAATTTCATTCAGGTTACCACGCCACATGAATTCAGGAAATTATATCTTTCCTTATTGGCACGAGTGACACGTTCCACGAATACTGGAGTGTCTAATACAATACATCACCGAATTTCATCAAAGTGCATCCAAGCTTCCCAGTTGAAATAGAGTTCCTCTCTCTCATTCAAATTACGGAAACACTTTTGCGACAAGATTCACGATCTTTGCAAGTTTGTAAAACCTCGTTTAGATAGACGAAAATGAAATCAGTTGGAACCATATTGAAAAGATAACACGTTTAATACTTTAAAAGTGATTCGTTAAAGTAATTATTTGTGTGGAGCAAGTTTCCAAAAGGGGTTCGACACTCGACGGGTATCTGAAAACACCTCCAACAACATCAAATTAAGCCGCCGTAACTAATTTTGTAGAGAACTGGTGCTTTGTTTACATTCTACGAGAAGCCGACAGAGTGAACTTAATTTCAACTAGACGCTATTCCGGGTGTTAAAATGAATGAAATACTGTTAATCCCTCCATGAATACATATGAAAGTATCTCTACTATTTCTTCAGTCACGTTTTTCTTTATCATTCCTTCAGCAAACAACGTAGTTTAATTTGAAACTTTAATCACGAGATGCAGTTTTACTTGTGATTGTATGAAGATTTCTCTTTAGCATTAATACCGAGTTAAAATCCAGACGTCCTCAATAACTCTACTACTTAGTACGTGATCCGCCTGCAAGATAATAACTATTTGTTTTTGAACAAAATACAATTCTTATATTGCCAGAGCACCCATCAAAATAGGGTCGTAGATGAGCATTTTAATAAAAAAAATATTTAAATTTCAGAAATAATCCTAAACATGATATGGTAGTACTCTTTCTTTTCGTATCTAGGCCCCATGTCATTTGTATCCAAATCAGGGAAAAATTGTTTCAATTTATGATTGAATATGAAAGAACCATTAAGTTTAAAAGTCTAGTCGTTCATAGTTTTCGTGAATTACTAGCTTGTTGTGTAAAATTACAGGTTCGAACCTGTATCTTACCTATACTATAACATGTAAAATTTTGATTTAGGGAAACTTATATTCAAAATAAACTACATTACACTTCAACAGGTGGCAGGCGGTCTTACTCCCTTCGCCCTGTGTGATAACACCACATGCAGCTATTGGTAACGTGAATTGGTCACCTCTGTGACTGAGTTTCCGGATCTAGCGGATGGTCCGGTTTTCAGGGTGGGAAGGATTGGCAACGGAGCATGATGAGCTCTTCTGGGACAAAATCATCTGGAGTTAAAATAATCTCCCATTCGGTTCTCTGGAGGGGACTGCCTCGAGGGGTTCGTAATGCGGATAAGTCAAGCACTTCTCCGGCGAATTCACAAATTCAGTCACGTTCTAGAAAAGAAAACAAACTCTTTATAAAGTTTTACAATAACAGAGGACTGGGGCACAACAGCATGAATGTCGATGCAGTCACCAGTATCTGCAAAACGTACAACCCCATGTGTTGGCCCTGACCGAATGAGGTCATCGAACTGGGTGACATCAACGTTCACAACACCAACTGGCTCCTCCATCACAATAGAACAGATGAAGCGGGTAGACAGGCTGAAACTTTCGTAATCAGATATAATCTAACGCCGCTAGTCGACGAACCGACAAGAATACCTGATCACTCAACCGACTTCCCGAACACCTTGGATCTCTTTTTGATTATAGATCCAGATGATTTTGAAGTGGAGGTCTCAGCACCACTAAGCAACTCAGACCACAACATTATATCTGATACTGAAACATTATGCTGCCGCTGAACCAAGAACCTAAACCTACAAGACGCATTTGGGACTATAACCGTGCTAATTGGGATGAGCTGCGTGAATTCTTTTCGTGCTTCCCATTCAGTGATGTTTGCCTTTCAGATCCTGACATCAATATGTGCACTGAATCTGCTACAGAAATCATTCATGCAGGAATGGATCTCTACTTCTCTCATTCCATAGAAAGAACAACAGCACAAAAGCCATGGTTCAACAGAGGCTGCGAAAGAGCTTCTGCAGACAAGAGCAGAGCTCACAAGTCATGGAAGATAAATCCAACAGGGGAAACAAGAACAACCTTCTTACGAATACAGAACGTATGCAACCGAATTACTACAAGAGCAAAGGCCAATTTCAACGAATGGGTAACTAATAAATTCCTTGAACAGACAAGCTGGACAAGCTAGTTCAAGGCTAGACTAGTTTCTCGTTAGAGAAGACGGAAATATAGCATCATCTCCGAAAAAAAGTTCTCTTGTTTTCGAAGAATTCTGTGTTAGATTCATCTAACGCAATACCACCGAACATTCCACCTACAAATTCCTCCACGGCAGAAATCATGTTCAGAGTCCGCACTTCAAGAAGGCAGTTGGTCCGGACGAAATACCGCCAATCGTCCTGAGAAAGTGTGCTCTCGAAGTTCTTAACCGTCTGTTCCAGAGTTCTTATGAAAGCCAGACTTTTCCGAGCAGCGGGAAAATAGTGAGAATTCACCCGATCCCAAAGAAAGGAAAGAAGTCTATACCCCACAACTACCGCCATGTTACACTTCTTTCCATTACGTCCAAAGTGATAAAGAGAGTCATAAATGATGAACTCATCAAAAATTTTGAGTTGCGAGGAATTATTAACGACCGTCAGTATGGTTTTCTCAGGCGAAGATTGACAGGGATCAGCTCGCCTACGTCACTCATATTTATACATCAACGATAGAAAAGCATGGGGAATCTACAGCAATAGCCCTCGAGATCCCTAAGCCTTCGATAAAATTTGGCATGCAGCCTTGTTGAATAAACTTGCTGCATATGGGCTTCCCAAAAAATTGCGGGGTTGGATAATTAGCTTTCTTTCAAATAGATCAATACAAGTTGTGGTCGACGGTATAACATCTGATTGTTTCCAGTTGCAAGCAGGAGTACCTCAGGGATCCATTCTTTCGCCAACCTTGTTTCTGTTGCAGATAAACGATCTTCTGTCATCTACAAAGACCAAGATCTTCTGTTTTGCAGACGATTGTACTCTGGTTTCGTCTTTCAGTAGTCTGCGGACGATTACAGCTGCGGAATCTCAGCGACACAAATGTCAACAAATTAATAACTTAAACTCTGACTTACGGAGGATATCTGAGTGGGGTCAGTTGAACTTGGTGAGCTTCAATGCGAGCAGGACGCAAGCAACTACGTTTTCTAGAAAGGTCCTCGCTGAAGAACCTCCTCTAATAAAGCAAGGCCAACAAATTTCAACCAAAGATTCGATGCACATTCTCGGAATAACAGTCAACACCTGGTTTTGCCGGCATGAACATGTATCAGCAGTAGCTAAGTCGGCATCAGCTAAACTTAGTTTTTTTTTCAGAGCCAAGCGATACTTCACTTCATCTCAGCTGTTACTTCTATATAAGTCGCAGATTCGACCTGCTTTGGAATATTGTTCCCATATATGGAAATCTGCACAGAAACATTTGTTGCGGATGTTGGATAGTGTTCAAAAACGGCTTGTGCACCTCATCGACCACCCAGAGTGCACCCGCGATCTTCAACCACTGACTCTCAGAAGACAAATTGCTGACCTTTCTCTGTTTTACATATACTTCCACGGAAGTTGCTCCAAGGAGCTGAAAGACCTTGTTTCGGGAAAACTCATTTTTGCCGCAATACTAGAATGGCAAGGAGTTCTCATCATATGGCGGTACATTTAACGACTCCTTGAACCTCTCTTTATAAGAATTCCTTCGTTTACACGGCCAGTGAGCTATGGAACTCGTCCAACACCTTCCCAATATCCCACAATTTGGCTCTCTTCAAGAAGCGAGCAAACAGGCACCTCAACTCTTCCCGATAGGTATCACGAAATCAATTTTAATTCAGTGGTGACCTGAAAATACAGATTACTAGATGTACAGAAAAATTTGAATGAGAAGAAGTAAAATGTTGATAAATAATTTCGTGACACATTCCGTAAAATTGAAATGAGGACTGAAATAAAAAGAAGAATCATTGAAAATTTGAAAATATCCATGAAAACATCTATAATAGAGTTGTAAGAAAAATCATCAAAAATGAGAAGCATAGTTAGGAGGGAATTGATATATTTTCAAAACTGAGCTACGTAAGGTGTTTTCATATTTGTGTGCAATTTGCACTGAAATTATGAGGTAATGATTTTTCAATATCGTTGCACTAATTTTGCTCAAGTTCTGCTTTACCAAAGTCTACTTTTGAAATGAAAAGTCTTATGCAGTAGTTTTATACTTGATAGGTAGTTGAGAATTGAGAGTGGAATTTTTAGGACATACCACGTTACACGTGAGAGAAGAAAATTTGACGTATAGGAAGATTAATACATTCCGACGAAAATGAAAAGGTGAAAATCCAAAGAGTTCGTTTCAGCAAGTGCAACTGCATAGGCTTAGTCCAATTCGGTGCAACCATGAACCTGAATAAATGCAATTGTGCTCATGCTGAGATAAACTTTCAATTCGGATTCGGAACGCAAATGATTCAGTTGACATTGAAAAATTATAAAGTACTCAAAGAAATTTAGGTTTGCATTCTATGGTTATTAACAAGCATTTTTGTGATGAATTGAATTGCTCTCATTTAGCCATAAATCTCTATTCAGACTAGACACGTGTAGTCGTTTTGACAACCGGGAATTTTTCTCTGACAAGTGCAATGTCTGTGACCCATGACATCTGTCATCAAATGTGATGGAGTTGTTACAAATGATCTACTGAGTAGTCACTGTACACAGAACTTTCACAGAATCATCAACATACCAGGCTGAGTCTATTTTTTCAATGTCAACTTAATCAAAATTGCCTTATGCTGTACCACTCCTGAAGAAGACTGAAGACTTAATTAAAGTCGGAAGCTTGAGTGGAAGAAAAAGAGTCTTTCATTTTCTAATTGCTGCTATCCCAATTATCCCAAATATCAAGTTACTATATATATATATATATATATATATATATATATATATATATATATATATATATATATATATATATATATAGGGTTTTACCCCGACGAGTTGCCTATATATCTGTTCATGCAATCAAACTGATTTCATGAAAAATATAAAAATATAAAATACCATTGCCAGGCAATGATTATATCAAAACATCATCGTTAAATGTTATGAGACAATGATATCAATGTACCAACAATGTACCAACGAGTAGTGTCAGAGGCTTTCTCCCGGAAAAATTCAGTGTACGGACCTTAGTCAAGTAACATTGAATGTTACTCATTAATAGTTTCCTTTGTGTGAAGTGGTGAACGATCGAATAGAATACTGCTCTGAATATAAATATGACAAAATTGTCAGTTAATTATATTACATTTTTATAAACAAATAAATAAAATATGAAATGAGATTCTGAGCAGTATAAACTAAAGAGAAAACCTATGACTCTACCTCATTATTTTTTTCGGAAAGAAACCTACGAAGAATATTACAAGATTTGATGACTGTTATCTTTTGTAACTGTTCAAACAAATTTTTCTTCAGACCCAAAATCTCAATACTTTTGTGAAGATTTCTAGGAATAACACCTGTTGTGGAAATAATAATCGGTAGAATAAATATTTTCTTCATTTTCCACATTTTTTTAATCTCGTCGCCAAGCATCATATATTTAGAAATTTTTTCATTGTATTTATTTTGTATATTATTTGTGTCGGGTATAGCAATATCAATTATATATGTTATTTGATTCTGTTTATCATTAAGAATAATATCTAGTCTATTGTGCTTTACAGCTGTGTTGCAAAGAATTGTTTCATCAAAATAAAATTTATATTTGTCATTTTCACAAATAATCTCAGGTTCATATTTGTGAAATTTTTTTCTTTTGGGAATTAGGTCATGTTTAATTCCTAGATTAAAGTGAATAATATTAGCGACGGCATTATGTCTTTCTGAATAATCTGCTGAAGCAAGGACTGAGCAAGATGATAATATATGAAAAACTGTTTCTGAAGGACAGAAACATCTACGACAAGAATCATCTATATTTTGTTTGATGATGTGTTTTCTATAATTCCTCCTGAAAACAACCTGATCCTGGATCGCAATTGCCAAGCCTTCAGTTTCAGCAAACAATTCTCCAGATACTAACCATTTATTCGATGCGATTTCATCAATATAATCATTTTTCAATTCTTTAGGGTGCTTTCCGTGTAATTCCTTCTGCATCCAACTTTCTCTTTTAGAATTATCATCAAATATATCAAAATCTACCTTCTGCAATGTCAAGTTCAGAGGTGTAAGATTATAATCTGAAGCAACAACAATATCATGTAATTTAGACGTTCTCTGTTTATCATAAAAATGGGAACGTAGATGAAAAATCTGTTTACTATGAAGATGATTCAAATCAATTAATCCACGACCTCCAAGATGTCTAGGTAGTGTAACTCTCTGAACAGCTGACTGCGGGTGGTGCTTATGATATTTACAAAGCATTTTCCTCGTTTGACATTGTAATTCATTTTGATCAGTTTTAGACCATTTAATAATTCCAAAAGAAGATGTAAGAATAGGAACTGCATAGGAGTTGATAGCTCTGAAAAGGTTTTTACTAGTTAAATGAATCTTGATGATAATTCTAAGTCTTTTGTAATATGAACTTCTAATATTTTCTTTAGTGCTGCTATGGTTAATTGTCTCCTCTTGACAAAATCCAAGATATTTATATGTATCTCCTTGATGCATTGGCTCGATTTCGATATTGGAAATCTTTATATAATCAGAGGTGATCTTTCTTCTTTCAATAGAAATATTTTTACATTTTGGAAGCCCAAATTTCATATGAATATCATTGGAATAGTTGAGAGTAATCTCAAGTAGACTTTTAAATGAGATCTGGTTCCGGCATATAATTTAACATCATCTAAATAAATTAAGTGACTTAATTTGAATTCAGTTGATAGACTCTTTATTTTGGAGCCGAAACTAGTAGCATTTAATTCATGAGATAATGGATTAAGGCAAAGACAAAACCAAAGAGCACTTAAAGAATCACCTTGAAAATGCCTCTTTTGATTGGAAATACTTCGGATTTTAACGATTGTTTTGAAATATTTAAATGAAGATTGGTTCTCCAATTTTCATTACAAATTCAAGAAAAGACGAAAAGTCTTATCAATTTTATAAATAATATATATATATATATATATATATATATATATATATATATATATATATATATATATATATATATATATATATATATATATATATATATATATATATATATATATATATATATATTTGGTATTCATAATCGTTTGCGTTATTCCTGTTTTCAAGTGATCCACTCAATGACCTTGACGTTTTACAAGTGTCCCTAATAACTGTTTTAGACATTGAGTAGCTATACTAAGTATCAAACTCTTTTGTCTATTGAAAAATTTTGACATGATGAGCGGTTCAATCACAAAACATTTCTTCAATTTCATGATTTCATATCTTCAACCACCAAGCAAGTCAAAATATCACATAATGACCATGTTGGCTTTAGATTTGTTTCTGTAGTCTGGTGAAATATTTTTCAATGAGATTTTAAATGCTTGCATAATAGCATAAAATTCGTTAAACATCATACATCATACATCTTCTACTATTTACACTTTGACAATATATAAGGTTGCTGCCTAGTGAAAATTTTAAATCTAAACTATTCATACTTCATATTTCACTGTGGAAAGAAATATAGTTTGCCTCGAATAGAAACAAACAGAAATATTTTGAAGAACTTGAAATATTTTATTTCATTTAACAATATTGGCAACCACATTTCGATAGACAACCAGGTAAAAATATATTTACATGTTACGAAGATTGAATGACAAATATTTATATTCATTTGTTTTCATTGGAGTAAAACTTTCAATCACTCAATAATCAATAGAGAATTATTGAATCCGAAGCCAATGTAAAAACAGCGTGCTGTATAATATTTTTGTTTGCCTATCACTTGTTTCAATCCAATCCGCCTCTAATATAAGAGTCCGTATGTTTTTGATTTGAATAAAATTAAACAAACAAAGGCCAGTTGGATTACCCCATTTTCTGATTTGCATTGAAGCCGTTTCTTTTTTCAACGTCTTCCTTAGATTCCAGTATACGAATGAAAATAATTAACAAAGCACATAAATTTTCTGCGAAACAGCGAAACAAGAAGGAATGACAAACTGAAATGGAGAAATATATTTTAAGCCTTCACCTGGTTTAATTCTCTCATTATAAACAAGTTAATCAAGTTTCAACTATTGGTAAACAAAATATATATAATGGTATACAATCGTTCTTTAAGATTTTACATACTGCAACTTTTGTATCAGAATCTATAAGATTTTCCAGCTCTCAAGAATCAAGAAATTCGGTGAAAATCAAGGTGTTATATCCCAAGTCAAAGGAAAAATACAAAAACTGTAGTTTTTTTGTTAATTTGCGATAACCAACTCATTCCCATTTCATCAGGAATGCTTAGGCATACCAAGTTGAAAAATTAATTTATCATTTTTGTTGTCGAGAAATCAGAAAATTTTCCGAGATGCAATGTCAGGAAATGAAATTCAAAGGAAATTTCCTAAAACCATTGATTTGTATTCATAAAACATAGTATGAGAATAACCGAATAAAAATCATTTAATCATGCCCAAGTAAAAACTCTCATAAGTTATAATAATGTTTCAAATTACGCCTCCCTTAAGATTTTTTTGTGAAAAATTAAGAGTTGAAATGTGATATAAGCAGGATTTTAGCAACGTCTATGTTAGAGCATTCAGAAATTATAGAGGATTCAGACAGATAGACTCAGTGGTGTCAATTGGTGGTATTTATCAGAGATCTTTGAGTTATATGTAATACTTCATTATGACATCTGTCATATATTTGGAACGACTGTCAAAATTTTTTCGCAAATTTTTCTTTAAATTAAACAAAATCCACGAAGAAATAATATATGGGCGATGTCAACTCAAATTATTGGGTCCAAAACATCTATAGATCATAATCGGCATCACTTGGAAGACTTAACCTGGCCATCGAGGCTCTCTCGGTCAAACAGAGAGGAATTGTTTTGTTGAGTTTGAATTTGTAGGATTTTTTTGCGATTGTACTCCAAAATTGGCAAGCAAATACAAGGAAGTGATTATGTTTCAGGAGACTCACACTGCGACGGAAGAACATCTCCGCGAAAGAGGAAATATCGCAGGTTATGTACTTTTTGATTATCTCCTTAGTCCTTTTTATGGCCTTGCTTGCTATGTAAAATCTTTTATTATATTTGTTTAGACATATAAGGAGTATGATTTTTGAAATATTTTTCTGCTGGTTTTCTTTTTCCATTGTTACAGACTCCTGTCCCAAACCCCCTTCCTTTCACCCTTGTCTTCGTCTGAAAATCATGGATTGCAAGAAAGAATGAAGCGGCTAAACAGAAAAATCTTTGGTACTCTTTATGTACACACGACACTAACACAACATAAAGAGACAAGCTATTGCTGGTGCAATAGCGACAGGAAAACGAGTTTTTTTTTCAGGTTTTTTTTCACTCGTTTATTGAATCTTATGCAAGAAAATATGGTTCCCCTGTTACATTTTCCTGAGATCACACTTGTGTTTTTTTCTGACACACACCAAAATTTTAGATATAAGCATTTAGTGTAAATACAATCATTCAAATTTTTGTGAATATATATATTATATAATTTGGTGTTGATACTTCCAATTTACAAATGTGGAGATAAAAGAACTGCAATAATTACAGACGGATTTTGCTGTTATTGAGAAATATGAGAAAATATTGAAGAACAAAGAAAATTTATAGAGCTAACACTATCAAAGTTTCAAAGCGGATTTAGAAAAGGCAGGAGCACATAGGATCGTATTTTGACCTTAAAGGAAATTATAGAAAGGAGTGAGAAAACTCTTCACTTAGCATTTATAGATATGGAGAAAACGTTAGACAAAGTAATAAGAACAATTACTTGGGACCTTTAGAGAAAGAGGAAAGTGAATACAAAACTAACAAAACCAATGATATGTCTTTATAAGAAAACCTCAAATTGTATAATCAGGAATAACTCGAGATCCTCAGCTTTCACGACCATCGAAGGAGTCAGACAGGGGGGACTAACTTTGTTTCTTCGTGTATAAAATGGCTAATAAATACTAAAACGAGGATATTCATCATCCGTGGTCAATGTCAACAAACAATAAATCGAGCTTGCAGAACATTTGATGAAAAGTTACCCGAATTTACAACTACTTCGCAGAAAATAATCAATAAAATTGCAATCAAACTTTGTCATTTTTTGATACAAAAAAACTGAAATGAGCAGCGTTAGTTCAGTTCAATGGATAAGGACATGAATGTTGAAATGAAGTTTCTTACAAATATGAAAAATAGAATTTAAAGAATAACTGTGAGCATGAACAAAGTACTAAAAATGAAATCGTCCACCATCGTTTTTTTATTATCCATCTGTCATCAAACAAGCTGGTGAAATCTACATCTTACGGGAGATAGCCCAGGAACAAATATAGTTAAAATCTCTAAATATTTTACACCATTTGACTTTTCTTCGTAAATTAAAATTTGCCATTTGTTTTTGTACAATGACCTGAATTTACTCAAGCTAAAACGATGTTGAAAATTTCGCTCCCAAATTTCTATGTCCCAGATATGGGAATTATGCCAAATAAAGACACCTTCTCTAGAAAACTTAGACTCGTCGGTCTATATAATGTTCTGTGAGAAGTCTAGTTTTTCTTGAATGAGCGTCATCATTATTTTGGAGGAATTAATCCTAACCGCCTTGTTTCCTGGATTCAGCGATGATGATGATGAAAATTTGTAGGGGTGCAAATAATTATTTTCCAAAATTCGACTCATTGATGTACGTGCTATTTCCAAATCTGCAACAGGAGTACTTCCAGAGTCATACAGATTGGCATAAAAATAACCCATGGTGATAACTGCAATCTCTTCATTGTTGGTAATAAAACTATAGAGTCCGCGAGCTCTCAAAGGAGCCCTCAAGTTCAATCGTGGTGCAAATTCGAATTTCGGAACAGTCCATAAGGCGGTGCTAACTGCCAGCTACCTAAAAGTTATCAGTAGCGTATCGTCTCATTCTCATTGCGAACCTAGAACTCGTCAAATTATTTAGTTGTGAAAGATCTATTGTGAAAATGGTGTTTGATTCAAAATAAATGTAAGAAAATCATTTGCATTTAATAACATTTATGGAAAATGAAGCGTGTAATGACTTGAGCTTTCAATTAGACCAAGTTATAAATCATGTGTGTGAATCTGTGAATACATCTGCAAATACGGTAAAGGGAATGAAAAAGGAAGGGCTTGATGTATTAATGTATGGTCAAGTATCGGACTTTTCAAACCCCCCCAAAAAGATGGCGAAGTTTTCCTCAAACTGAAATAGAAGTGGAAAAAGATCACTTCATTAGAAATCATATTTGCAATTACCACAAAATTCGTAAAGAATCGCCCACTGTGAAAAGACTTTTGGTCACTTTGAAGCAAGATAATTTGATTTCACGAGATTTATTGTGTTTTCGAACAAAAAACCCGAAATGCAGCAATGGTTGAATCAAAAAGGTATACTTTCTGAACAACAATCCACCAAAATAGAATTATATAAAATAATTCAAGAGCATAAACCACGGGTTAAGATATATGTTATCGATTTCCTACTGGCTGCTCATGGGCATTAGGTTCTCCGCTTACCCTCCTTATCATCCTGAATTAAACCCAATACCAAAATTCTGGGCCTATGTCAAAAACAGAGTTGCCTACAAAAATGTAACTTTCAAGTTGGAAGATAATAAGAATCTAGCAATTGAAAATTTTTCTGATCCGCAATGTGCAACAGTTTCCATGTCAATACATGAAGAAGTTGAAAAAATTGAAGAATAATATTTGGAAAAAGAACATAACGAATAATGATAACGTGGATCCTATAATCTTTAATTTAGGTGCAGATAGCTGTTATCAACACAGTGATGATGAAAACACAGATGATGGCGATGATAAACTTCTTCTTTGCGATTAATCACTAATAGTATATAAGGAACCTTAAATATTTTCAATTATTTTCAATCACCAAAATTGACAAATATCTATCATTGTTATGTATTTAATTTCATAATTGAAGAAATTACCTGTTTTTATTATTTTGAGGAAGTTATCCATCTTATGGATTTAATAATTATTTCTATACAGGTAAGCAGGTCTTAAAATCTATAAACTTTCATTTCGTTAATAATAAATAGGATTCGGAATTTGAATTTAGATATTGTTAAATTAATAGCGTTTTGATGATCTTCAACTAAGTACCTAGCTATCAAGGCAGACCAAATCATCTGAGGATAAACAAATGTATGAAACCTATTTTTCCAACTGATTTTACCGCCGTCTATGGAATCTCCCTTTCTACCTAGCAGTTTGGGATACCATAGACCAGTTCAGTTCTTAAATGGTTAGATTATATATCTTTTCTATTATTGAACTGTTTTGTTTCGCTCACAAAAGATAATACTCCCGAAATTTGAGGAGAAATCTTGAAACTTTGTCTTCTGCATTTCTAGTAGTTGAAAACTGATAATCGATTTAGAACTTTAACATAACATGGCTCATTTCAGAGCAAGCGGACCCTAACTCCACCCCTTCCCGCTATTTATATTCCATAAGTGACAAAATTTGATTGTAATTTTTTATATTTTGTTATTGTTTTCTATACATGGTGTTACATTATAATATGTCACAACTCGAAGGGGAAATTTACGTGCAATTTTAAGAAAAAAAGTTCATATAATCATAAGTCCGCAAACGCTTTGTTACGGAACTACAAGGTGTTGAAATTTCCGGAAAAAATTGTTTTTTTCTTTAAAACTCCTGCAGTTTTCGAGATTTCAGTCCAAATTTGGAATGCAAGCAATTTTCACAGCCTCCATCATTACACGTCCTAAATTTTAACTAAAATCCACAAGGTGTTTCTTTTTCCGGAGCGATTTCTTATTTTGCCCTTTCAAACTTTTTTGCAGTAAGCCACTGATCAGCGTATAATCAATTTTCGTCATCTTCATTCAATTTAAAAATTTCTTTGATGACTGTAATTTTTTTGTATCTCCGACCGTTCTCGAGCAAACAATCATTAAACGATTGTATGCATTCGCTGAATTGAAAGCAATTCTAATGAAAAGAATGACTAGTAGGCTTTGATTTTTTTCTTTTATTCATTTAATTGTTTATTAAATTAACGATTTGTTTTAAGACTTTTGAAGTTATTGCTGTAAGACAAAATGGCTAATTTTGCCTCGGCATTGGCTGACGGAAACACAACAGAAACTAGGCGATTATATCAGGTGCGCTTTCCAAATCGAGTTACCCCAGACAGGCGAACATTTTCAAATTTACACAGAAGGTTGAGGGAAATCGGTACTTTTACTGCAAATAATCATTTAAAAGGTGCAACTCAAACTATGTGAACTTCAGATATTGAGGAAGCAGTTTTGAATTGTATTGATTTGAATCCTCATGTGAGTACAAGAAAAATTGGAAATCAGGTGAGTATTTCACATGCTCCAGTTTGGAGGGTTATCCACGACTTTTTATTATACCCGTTTCATATTCAATGCGTCCAAACTATACTCCCTCGAGATTTTCCTTCAATACGATGGTTCCTAGATAAAATTAGAGACAATGCTCATTTTGATAGTGAAATAATGTTCACAGACGAAGCTAACTTTTCTAGAACTGCTATTACAAATTTTCACAATAATCATAATTGGGCTGAGGAAAGCCCCCATTTGATCGAAGAATCTCATCATCAAGAACTATTCTCACTAAATGTTTGGGTTGGAATGATTGGAAATTATTTGATTGGGCTACTTTTTTTGGCCTAACAGACTAAACGGTCCTGCTTATTGGCAATTTATTGCTCGAGGATGTGCCACTTTTGGTGAGAAACATAAAGTGGTTCACGCATGACGGAGCATCAGCAAATTTTAGTGGAGAAGCTAGGGGATTCTTGAATAATGCATTCAAAAATCGATGGATAGGTCGGGGTGGGCCAGAACCATCACCTCCTAGGTCATCAGACTTAAATAGTTTAGACTTTTTCTTATTGAGATATCTCAAAAGCTTAGCTCATACCACTCCAGTGATTACTGTAGAAGAATTGAGAAATCGAATAATAACCTCTTGTGACACGATCAGAAATATCCCAGGTATAAGTGCGTGATAATATGCGAAGAAGGACAGAGGCCTGTATTCTTGCAGGTGGACGACACTTCCAGCAATTCATTCAGTTCTTAATTGTTCTTTATTTCAGTTTGATATTGAATAAGTATAAGTTGAGTTTCAGAAGACAAGCTATCATAATAAAAGCAAATTTTGGACATACGTATCGAGTGTTTCTATTATTTCTTCTTATTTAGCGAATAAAATACAATTCAAATTATTCAAATTCAAAAATTTTTCACTCGAAAACGGTTGGAGATTCGAAAAAATTACATGTGTCAAAAAAGTTTTTAAATTGAACGAAGATGACGAAAATTGATTGTACGCTGATCAGTGGCGTAAAGCAAAAAAGTTTGAAAGGGCGAAAGGAGACATGGCCTTGAAAAAGGAAACACCTTGTGAATTTCAGTTAAAATCTAGGACGGGTAATTATGAGGCTCTATGAAATAGCTTGCATTCAAAATTTGGGCTGAATATCTCAAAAGCTGCAGAGTTTTGAAGAAAAAAATAATTTTTTCCGGAAATTTCAACACCCTGTAGCTCCGTAACGAAGCTTTGCGGACCTATGTTCATATGAACTTCTGTTCTTGAAACTGCACGTAAATTTACTGACTCAAGTTGTAACATACTATTATGTCACACTCTGTATATTGTTTGTAAATTCGGGTACTTTTCGTTAAATATTCTGCGAGTCACACTTATTATTTGTTGACATTAACTATGAATGATGATTGAATTCATAATAACCTCGCTTGAGTATTTATTTGCCATTCTATTTAACGAAAAAACTTTACAGAATGATTCACGAGTGATCGTACATAGCTTAACTGTACTTGAAACACCTAGAGGTGTTTGAATCGGCACTAAGAATACAAAGTAGCACTATTCCTTTTAGATATACAGGCTATTTTATGCATTTGGTTCGAATTTTGTAATCACAATAACTGTGGAACGCTTGGATCGATTGCCTAGATATTTCGTACCACAAATAACATGACTGATGTTAACAATACTGTTTGTACACGATGATCAAATTCCAGAGCCGAACTGAAAAACATTAGTTTTTTCCTCGAAGTAACTAAACGAACGCCCTGTACATGACTCTTCGAGAACCATCTTGATCAGCAAAAATTGCTCTAAAAAATAAGCCTACTGCGAGAACTGTCGTATTGCACTAAACATCTTTGTTTATGATAAAAAGGATAACTCCTTTTCCTTGCTTTAGAAAAACTTCGCGGTCACTAAATGTAACTGCCTACCTACTAACAATCTAGCATTGGTGATTCATCGTTTTTGTTGCGAATTCATCTAAAGTCAAAACGAAAGAGGTGACAAAACTCACTAAATGCACATACCTTTGACATCCAACGATGGTAGCGGCATTTAGCTCAGTTCGTCGGTTCGAATCAGGAGGACTGTATATACCAATGTCCGATTTCTGATTGCACTAGAAAAGTATAGTTCAAAAAAAAATACTAAAACTGTGTTAAAGCGGAAATGTTTTCGAAGGAGCAGCAAGCCCACTAAACGTATCGTTTAACGACCATGTGACGATTGATGTGCATCAGCTGCTCTGTCACCTTATACACGTAAAACAAAAAGTTAGTCTAATTTCCAGAAATATGTTGATGCGAATTTCTTTTGAGTTAATAAACCGATCAACATAAATTAGGATATTGGAATTCTGCAATACCTATCCTAATAAGAAAAGAAAAGAAAAAATAAACAAAATTACTTTTCTAATTATTGACTTAATTACGGAGAATTAAAACCAAACATACCGCCCACCAAAATGCACTCCATTTTCAAGATTGACAATTTGAAGGAAGCGGACATGATTGCACTAAAGGACGCCTGAAAATTCCCTTCATAGTGCGAACTTCAACCACTCTACAAATGCCGTGACTACCCTGATGTTCCTTCTCTATGCGTCCCAATCTCCATTAAGGTGGGGGGGAGCAATTTATTTTTTAAAAGAACCAATGGCTGAAACGTTTGTCCACTTTGACGCTGCATTAAAGTATTTAAATAATCTGAGTGCCACCTTTCTCCACAAATCCTGATGAATTTTCAATAGAAGTTGCCAACGTGATAATCGATTCAATTTTTAATGAGTGCAGTCTGGGCCTGGTAAGACTGAAAGTGTCTCTAAGGTCAGAAAATATACAGGAATTAAAGCCGTCAAATCGTTCGGATCGAGACTCATTTCGCTAATAGGGCGCGAATTGAGTAATGATTCTATTTTAATAAAGACAGAGTTCAACTCTTCGTACGTTAGTATTTGCTCTCCAATAACCTTATGAAGAATCGACAACTTAATTCCAGGTTCCCATATTCCTCCGAAATGAGTCGACGCCGGCGCATTGAATTTCCACCCAATTTTTTCTTGTTCACAACAGTGTTCGAACAAAGACTGAAGGTATTTTGATGTACCTACAAAATTTGTACCGCAATCACTATGTATTAGTGAATGTCTATAGAACATAGACCTCGTCGACTTATAAAACGACGAAGGGCTGCCAAAAAGGCTTCTGTTGAATGTTCCGAAACTAATTCTAAATGCAAAGCTTTCGAGGCGAAGTTTCAAAGTTTTATTATTTTCAGTAGATATGACAGGAATAGAATGAAACGAATCTTACATAAAAGGAGGAGGAATGCTATCACGGTTGAGGATTTATTGAATCCTTTTGAGGAAGAAGAGTTCAAATCTGCAATAAAATCTACCAAAGTTCGTAAAGCTCCAGGATTTGATGGCATTTTCCTTGAATTTTTTAAACATCTAGGAAATAACGCTAAAAAGTAGTTACTATCCTTTTACAAAGACATACTCAGCTCAGGTAGTATTTCCGTTGAATTCAGAAAGGCTGAAGTTATTGCCATTCTCAAACCTGGGAAAAATCCAGAACTTTTTAGTAGTTATCGACCTATCAGCTTACTTTCTGTCTCTTTCAAAATTTTAGAAAGACTTCTTTATCAGAGGTTAGAACCAATCATTGACAGAGCTCTGTCCCTTTCTCAGGGAGGTCTTCGTTTGGAAATCATGATGTGCAAGATAAGAATTGAAGCTGCTAAGAAGAAAAATCTTTGGTACTCTTTATGTACACACGAAATTAACACAACATAAACAGACAAGCTATTATTAGTGCAATAGCGACAGGGAAACGAGTTTGTTCCCCAGGTTTTTTCACTCGTTTATTGAATCATACGCAAGATAGTATGGTTCCCTCGTTAAATTTTTTTGAGCTCACACTTGTGTTCTACTGACACAGCAAAATTATAGATATAAGCATTTATTGGAAATACAATTATTCGAATTTTGTAAATCCTCTCTTTTCCAAAAGAATATATATATATATATATATATATATATATATATATATATATATATATATATATATATATATATATATATATATATATATATATATATAATAATAATAATAATTTAGGATTTAGGAACTAGATCTTTTCAGGAAGGATTATTCATTGATCTACGGATTTTAAATAATTCTTCTTGTTTCAAGTTTACATATGTAGTCTCCTCGCGAAGTTTATCGAGGAATATATTTTTCTCTTGTACCTGGCAAATAGCATTTCGCAAATGGTTTTCCGATTAGCCTGTTGTATTTCATTCAGTTTAAATGGAATCCTTTTTCCCATCTTCTGGATCTTTCCCATGGCTTTTAAACGTATAGAGACGGCTTCTCGTGTCAAATTTAATTGAACCACAAGTTGTTATTGAGTTTGATCATCATCCTCATCTAACAATGCTTGCAATTTTACCGTAAGTTTCAACAAGCATTCGAAGCAATTCTGCAGCAGTTTTCTCCAAATGATAACAGAAAACCAATGATGTCCGCAAATCGTAGTTTCCAGGCCCAAATTTGACGTGTTTAACGCTATTCCACACTATGCTGTTGTATGAAACGTATACTGTTATGAGTCGGAAATCTTTGTCTGATGTCAAAATAATAAAATAGCGCACAAAACGCGGTCTGTGACAGACACATCGACAGCTAGGCTAATCTATGGGCAAATTCCGTTTTCATAATTACATACCTGATAGAAACTGGAAATTGAATACATCCTGTCTGCTTCTACCTTCCAGGACCTGGAGAGTGAATTTTTTGAAGGATCTGAAGATTTTTGATAAAATCAAGAATTAAATGAAAACTCGTCATTTTTAGTATAGAGAAACCTTGTATCGTCCGAAATGACCGCCGTTTAGTTTCAAACATTTTAAGCCTAATGTATTGTAGATTCAAACTTTAAATTCATATATTTAGCGGACGAAATAAAACACCGGCTATGGGTCATGAAGAAAGTGAGAAGGGCGCCAGAATCTGACAAATATTCACTGATAATTCGGCACTGTTGAAGGATATATCGCCGTTCTCGTTAGTTCGATTGAAAAGAATATCAAGTGAAATTTCGTTAAACATAAATTGTCGTTTTTGTGTCCCTAGTTGAGGTATTTCATGTAAGTAATTTTTGCTCAATTTTCTGTTCGACTTTCCATATTTATCTTCGTCAATTTCAAATCAATATAATTCAGTTCATATAGCCAGATGCTGATTTTCCTTCATTCAATTCTTTCATTGAACCGCAACTTGAAGTCTCAAAATTCAACTAATTATCTCTATCATCTGGAGAAAAGGGTCCCAAGAAAGGATCATATTCAATTGACTAAGCCGTTCTAGTGAGTCTGTTCCATAGAGCCTGCTTCAAGTTTTCATATCGCCAAGTTTATCTCCGGACATCGTTTCAAGAACTTTCGATGAATTCTTATCACGATATTTACTGAATTTAGAGTCGGTTCTACAGCGCTGCCAAATGAACATGAGTCTTCCTATACGCCATTTTATTTTTTTATAAGAAACATTTGTATCCACTGAACTTTTCCTTCATGAAATTGTCATATCATTTTATACTTTAGTGCACACACAACCAAATTTATATGGAATCTTCCGATAATTTGAATATTATCTCAGGGATTTTGGAAATTTCGAAAGATTAATAGAATTGTTCCTTTTTGAGATATTTCAATACGGAAAAGAAATAAATTAAGGTTTATTTGAAGGAAGAAATAAATGAAAGAAAATAAGAGACCCTTACCGCATGTAGTAAAAAAAATTAAAATTGTTTTCTCTCGGAGAAGGTGTTTTTTCTCGACCTCCGTAGATTGTATTATCTCCTCTTGCCCTGATACAAGCCTATATCTGTTTAGGCATGCTTTGGATTAGTTTTTCGATTACCTCTGGGGTGAAATATTCTGCCTCTCTTCTGTGGCGGCTTGGGTGAGCTATTGTGGGGTTCTTGGATTATCCTGGCGCGATCTAATTTTCCTTTTGAGATTGTCCCATAAATGTTCAATACGATTTAGGTCTGGACGGCAAGCTGGCCAGTCCTTAAAAGCGATTCCCCTTGTTTCAAGATAATGTCGCGCAAGGTTTCTGATATGCGGAGGAACATTATCTAGCATAAAAGTAAAATTCTCACTGTGGGCCCCTCGCAAGAGTCTCAGTATGGGCTCCAGCACTAGGTCCTCGTAATTTCTAGCCGTTACACTCGCAGGGAACGAAATCGAATCTGTTTTGCCTCCAGCATATTGCCACCTCAAAACATCATACTGTCCCCTTGGTATTTCGGAATGTGTCTTGCTGCTCGGAGTCTAGCTCGTCTTCTACGACCCCTTAAAACCCGAATCTGGTGGTCATCTGATCAAACACCAATTCTGGTCTCATCAGAAGAAAACATTTCGCGAATTTTCACTATTTCAATTTTGGTGCTCGATACACCAAGTAGGTCTCTTAATTCTTTGTTGTCTGGTTAGCTCTGAAACTCTAAAAGGCCTTCTGCTGTACAAACCCATTGAACGAAGTTTTTGAAGTATCATTTCGATAGATACACTGATGCCTGTTGCTTCCAGAAATTGCCTTTGGAGTATGAAGTGCGATGCAATAGGGTCTCTTTTTGCAATTTGACACAAAAAGTGGTCTTGCTCTTCAGAAGTAATCTTCCTACGATTTCTTCTAGGCCTATATTGCAGAGATTGTAGCTCCACGTATCGGGCGTAGGTTTTTGAAATCACCCTTTGTCATACACCTATTGTGGCCGCTATGTCACCCCTTCTTCTACGAGAGCAATTATACGACACCTCTGCACATCGAACAATCAAACGTAAGGAATTTTTAATTATGATTATAAGCTCTTTTTTAAATTTTGAAATTCACAGTTTCAAATCTCAGTGACAACTGAGTACAATATCATGGACATGTGGTGATAATTCAACATATCTTATCATAATATCCAGTTTTTTACATCAAAAAACTCTATTCTTCACAAGTAGTCAAAGATCCTTAAAAACAATCAACAATTGAAATACCGAGTGATTCCATATAAATTTGGTTGTGTGCATTTATGACTTTTATTTTCTAAAATAAGCGAAAGCGTAGCGCTGCGGTTTCGGATCCTGATACCTAACTTCCTTGTATTTATTTGAACTCGTATAATATCAAAACTAGACTGTTCTTTTTATAATAATAATTCAGAAAACTCATCATTTTTCATAGGTTTCATCACTGTCACTTCTGAGATAATAATTATTGTTCGGACGATTTTTGTAGTATTTTTTTCCTCTCTTTTAATATTTAATTTTAAACTCCTTCAGAGAAAATTGAGTTAGTTATTTATTTTCGTAATTATGTAGAAACTTGTTTCTACCAAACAAACCTTCTTTTCTTCTCAAGTTAATTTTTAACACCTATTGAAATTACGTGGCGCTCAACTTGCTTAAAGAAGGAGAAAAAATTACCTTTATTGTATTTCTCACATTTTTTTGAACCGGCAGTCCGGCGAACAGCAACCAAACAGAAGAATTAGGGCTACAACCTACTACCAAGCAATACTTATTCAAAATATGGTTTCAATAAAGTAAATGCAAATAGGTACTCTTTTTAGCAAAAAAACATTTTTAGGACAACTGTTTGTGATTTTTTAGCACCTTCTATCTAAAATAGCATCGGAAAGAACGTTGCCCTCAAAAGTAACACTTTCCTCGTTGAAAATAGAAATTATAATCTTACTCAAATTTGAGTCAATTTTCTGATTATAGAGGATGACACTATGATTGCGATAATTTTGATGAGAAAATTGTAACTAACTGATGGTTAATTTTGGATAGAATAAATCTCTTCGATGCTTGAAAAACGATGCCTTTCAATACAAATATTAAAATGTACACACAAATGCTACCACTTTGATAGCAATTACAAATTATAGATCAGTATCCATTGAACCTGATTCAAAATTCATAATTGATCGATATGCCGGTTTCCCCAAATACTTCAGATAGGCTCTTTAGCGCGTACAAAAAGAAAAAAAAATGTCATATTTTTCGAACGACTGTCAAAATTTTTTCGCAAATTTTTCTTTATATTGAGCAAGTTCTTCGAAGAATAAATATATGGGCGATGTAAACCCAGATAATTGGGTCCATAACGATTCTAAAACTGAACCTGGCCATCGAGGCTCTCTCGGTCAAACAGAGATGGAGTATGAGGAAATATCGCAGGTTATGTATTTTTTTTATCTCCTTAGTCCTTTTCATGACCTTGCTTCCTATGTAAAATCTTTTCTTAGATTTGTTTATACATATAAGAAGTATGATTGTTGAAATATTTTTCAGCTGGTTTTCTTTTTCCAATGTGTTGCAGATTCCTGTCCCAAACCCCCTTCCTTTCACCCTTCGTCTTCGTTTGGAAATCATGGAATGCAAGAGAGAATGAAGTGGCTGAGCAGAAAAATCTTTGGTACCCTTTATGTACACACGACACTAACACAACATAAACAGACAAGCTATTGCTAGTGCAATAGCGACAGGGAAACGAGTTTTTTCCTAAGGTTCTTTCACTCGTTTATTGAATCATATACAAGAGATAGTATGGTTCCCCTATTACATTTCCTGAGCTCACACTTGTGTCTTTTTCTGATACACATCAAAATTATAGATATAAGCATTTATTGTAAATTCAATTATTCAAATTTTGTAGATCATCTCTTTTCAAAAGATATATATATATATATATATATATATATATATATATATATATATATATATATATATATATATATATATATATATATATATATATATATATATATATATATATATATATATATATATATATATATATATATATATATATATACATTCTATGTATGCTTTATTCATCATGGTTACAATCTTCGATTGTAAAAATAAATAGAGAAGAATGTAGATTACTCAGTTGATAAATACATATTTCGAACAATAACATATATACAAGGAAGTAATGAATATTAACACAAAGAGGAAGTGTCAGTAAACCAAGAAGTGTCAGTATACCAAGTCTTCTGAAGATAGGCACACAATGTGCATGGTATTCAGCACGAGCGATAGTACGTACACCTTTTGTTTGCAGTTTGAAAATTCTCTCCATTGTTGAACAATTGCCACATAAGAAACCCCATAAGCCATGACCGAAAGGAACAGGGCGAAATAAATCATTCGTAGATTGACAATCGGACCAACGCGTTGACATGCGCTCCCCACGTTAAATTGTCGTCTAAGGTAATACCCAATATTTTAGCTGTGTCGCCATTTGAGAGTTTAGAACTACTTGAAATCGTCAATTTTTCGGTTTTTTCTCTGTTTAATTTGAGAGAATTTGCTCTCAACCATAGATCAGCCGATTCAAGGCTAAATCACAAATTTCATTTTTCATTTGTGGGTCCCCGCTTGTATTATATAAAGATGTGCCGTCAGCGAAGAGGACGCTGCCTACTGGTTTCAAGTGAGATGGAAGGTTGTTGAAATAAATCAAAAAGACCAGTGGTCCCAGTACAGAGCCCTGGGGTATACCTATTTTTATGGGTAAGGGCTCATAGACAGCCCCCTCCACGCAGACACACGTAAGCCCATCCGCCAGGTAAGAGCTGAGGAGTTTCAATGGAACCCCTCTTATACCACAGCGGTCTGATTTCTGGAGAAGTATGGTATGTAGCACAAGATGGAAAGCCTTGGCCAAATCTAATGCAGGCAAGGCCGTTTGTTCGTCCCTTTCCAAACACTCAACCACCTTAGGCACCAAGTCTGAAAGTGCTCCTATTGTGGATTTATCACGCCTGAAACCATACTGTGAAGGTGATAATATCTTATTATTGTCGAGAAAGTTTGAAAATCTGTCCTTCAGAATAGATTCCAGCACCTTACCCAAGACTGGAATGATCGATTTAGCACGATAGCTGCCCGTATCTTCAATACCGGCAATACTTTGCATTTTTTGAAAGCTTTTGAAAAAATACCACTTTCAAAGCAGGAATTAAGAAGGTTTGACGGGGGTAGAGCAATGATATCACAAATGCTCTTCAAAATTCTACTATTTAATCCAAATACATCGAAACAAGCAGAGTTGGGCAGTTTATTAATTTGAGTTTTCACCTCATGCGCATCGGTTGGGATTAGAAAAAAAAAGATAAATTGCTAGTTGGTACCCTGTCAAGTTTTGGTGCATTGACAACGGATTGTATTTCTTTGGACATGATAGCTCCACCACTAGAGAAATGGTTATTGAAATCATCTACCTTAAGATTGGTGAGATGTTGAGATTTATCTTTGCTGAAATCACTGTTAATAATTCTCCAGGTATCCCTAAATAAATTTTTCGAATTCGCTGAATAATTTTCTCGTGCATTTAGTCGAGTTGCGTTAATACATTTCCTGTAGGTCGCCGATACTGTAATAAACTCTCTCGATGATTTGAATCACATGTCACATCAAACACGGTCTGCAAGGCCGATAACTTTTTACGTTAGTTCTTTTGTGAACCATGTGAACGGATTATGTTTTGACCTAGAATTTCTCATCGAGGAGATATCTTTTATCGAATTCTGAAGAATCCCGTGATTTGCTCATCACATTGATCTGGGTCACAATAGTCAATGCTTAACCAATCAATGTTTGTAAGCATAGTTCAGATAGACCTTCTTGAGTGGATTATTCGACTGAAGGAAAGTTTCGATTTTTTCTTGTTTTCAACATGCATACTTAAGATCTGCGCATAATGATCTGATATTCCCGGATTAGCTACCTCGATATCGAACTCAGTATCAGAAAAATTTGTTATTACATTATCAATGCATGTTGCTGAGTTGCTGGTAACACACGTAAATCCCTGAACACCGTAGCCACAAGGACAGAAATACCGACATCAGCTCCTGTAATCTAGGGCACTCACTCCTGCCAAAATCAACGTTGAAGTCTCCCAACAATATGAAATGACTATACAGATGTACAAAATCAGTTAATAGATTTTCTAGTTTGCACAGGAAATGTCTGTACTTTCCATTACAGGATCTATAAACAGACACAATAAGACAATTACATTTTTTAAGACAGTTCCACAAAATTCGACGTCCATCTTTTCTGAATATGAAAAAAGGTCCACTGGGGATACCTCATTGTTGTCTCGTACATATATAACAACACCTCTATGCTGAAATCTAGTTCATGAAAAATTTGATATAATTTTGTAATCTGTTACTGTTACAAGTTTCAGTTGTCTTTCGACAAGCCAATGTTCTGACACAGCAAAGACATCAATATCCTTCTCATTAAGATACACAGATAGTTCATCTCTTTTGTTGTTGAGACTCTGTACATTCATGTGCATTATTTTCAGGGAATTAGACATTTCGACATTTACTACAATATGTATTATATATTAATTAGTACTGATTTGACAGCCAACCAGCATCGCCTAAGCAAGTGGCCTAAAAAGTGAAGGCATCCAGCCCGTTTCAATTCCACCAATTTGTCAATTCACCTTCTTAGACACTACAGCCGGTTGAGAAACTTTCTACTCACATCATCTGCAAATCAAAAATAATCGGATTATCTGAATTTGGATCTGGAAATTTCTCTCCCGTTAAAATTATCTTAGTTAAACAATACTTTGACGATATAATACTAAAGCAGTAAGGCTTATTTCGAGGAAAGTAGAGGGGACGGTTGGAGTTTGAACCGGGCGGGAAGAAAGGGACGGTGTGGAAAAGCGTGGGCCGTAGGCCCTCGCGAGAAATTTTTTTCCGGCAGAAAAACGTCGAAGGAAAATCCGCGCGAAATTCGGAGTCCCTAGCTTAAACGACGGAGACGCGACGATTTTTCGAAAAATTTCGCCAAAACGTCGCCCCGGGCGAACGGAACGTTAAAAGGGCGAGATTTATTCGGAATCGATAATTCGGATCTTTCGGAGGGCGATCGGAGAGGTCGATCGAGCGAAAATTCCGGGAAAGAGTTCCGAAAAAGCGAAAATAAAATACATCTCCGAAATCTCGGGGATGGAGGGAATAATTTCTATGGACCTTTGTAGCTATACGAAACATTTCTATCGCCTTCGATCGAAACCTGAACAAGGTAGAAGCCTCGAGTTTCGCATTTTGCGCCGCAATAGTTAGATTCTCATAAAACCACGGAAAAACGGAAAAACCTTCCATCGAACGATGGACTATAGGCCGACTTTCGCAAATTTTCGCTCTACTTTCCTCATTCCGAAAATCTCCTACGGCCAGGAATTCGCGAAATCAACAAACCTCGAGCTGTCAAAATACGGGTTTTTGTTTCAACCATCCTACCCAAACGGGGTCATCGGGAGAAAGGATTCGACCTTCGAACGATTCCTACGTATCTCGAGATCGGGTCCGCGAAGAGAAATCGTTATTCTAAGACTTAGTTTTCGAATTTGGGACGATTTTTGAAACCTATATTTTCGAGAAAAAGACGGGAAACACAGAGGCGGAGCTATTCACCGCTCCTTCTGCCCCTTACCTCGCTATTCAATGTCGGAAGTGAGCGTTTCCTACATGTAAAATTTAATGCTCTCTCTCCTCTGAACGAAAATAGTGAGATAGAAATAGTTAGTAACTTTAATTTTCACCAACATAGATTCAGTACTAACAACATCTAGAATTTAGTGCTCTCTCTCTTCTTTGCGACAATCGAATCTAACCTTATTTCTATTAGTCTTATATTCGATCTGACAAAGAAGTGATTCCGAATTTTATTTGAATGAAACGCTTGATGAAACTTGAAATAAACTTTTAGCGGTAAGTGATCGTAGTTTGATGTTCATTTTATCCATGTTGATGTATATTTTGTTTAAGGAAAGAAACGACATACTTTTAGAATTCATAAATTTAACATTTTGTGGTTATCCTAACCTAAGCAATATGATTCAAACTGAATGTTATAATAAAAGGAGTCAACGAGACTTACAATAATGTTTGAAAAGTAAGTGAATGAATTTGAGGTTTATTCATGTATTTTAATGTATATTTTTTAGGCGTACTCAAGAAATGTAGTCAGAATTTACATATTTCATTTTTCTTTCATGGTTATTTCAACCTCTTTGCGTAGAAAAATGTTCAGGAATTAAAAGGATTTTTAACGAATCAATTGGAGGATCTTACAAAATGATAGGATATCCTTTGAGTTGCTATTAATAGGTATTGAGCTCTTTTGACTAATAATATTTTTTCTGGAAGCAACTCGATGAAGTTTTCGTTAGGTCATTTAGAGTATGTATGATATGAATATTGGAAGCTATCCACTAAAGGCTAAATCTTTATCGAAATATTTCAAGCTGGATGTCAATATGACCGTGCCATTTCAAATTGAATTTTCGTTTCAGTTTATTCAAGAGGAAGTACGTTTCTATTCTACAATTATCCAAATAAAAAAATTTATGAGATTCAATGTGTTTGACAAAGTTCAAGTTTGAATCAAAGAAAATAAGATCTCAAATTTGCACATAAGGTAATTATTGTGAGTTCCTTCTATTCATAACACATAGTTACTGTTTCTAAGGAAATTTCATCAAGGTTGTTGAATGAATGACAGGAATTCCTCATTGATTAGAAGTTGGAAGTTTCACTGTTATAATGTGTCTGATAGTGGGAAACATGCTGTTCAAATATGTAGAAGTTGCATATGAAGTTTTATTTTGTATAACCACAACTTTCAATCCAAGATTTATAAAAGTCACAGGAAACATGCTGCTGCCTATGTGAATCATATTTTGGAAGAAATTCAACTACTACTTGGATAATGATATGCAATTTGACAATTTTTGTGATAGGTAGTTGTACTATGGGTATTATATATAATTGTGTAAAATAAGTATGTTCATCACGTAATATGGAAATATGAAGTTGTTTTTATGTAATTTCTTCCTTTCATTTACATTTCATACTATATTATAAGATTTCACAAGGGAATGAATTTAAGAGAAGTGAAATTGAAAAATAGAAATTTCAATTATTAGAGAGCAAGTTTATAGGAAGCTGACTGATCGAAACCAACTGCCAACTTGACAGTTTAGGATCTAGGAAATTAACAGTAACAAGAAACAGTTTCACTGAAACAGATATATAGTTAACATCATTGTATTGTACATGAGGGTCCATAATGTAATTTACAAAATTCTGGATCTTATTTCAGCTTTCCACAAGCAATTCAGAAGATGTTTGTTCTTTCTGATAAGAAAATTGTCTGAATTTTGGTCAATTTGAATTTATACAAAATAGTTACGTATAGGTCAATCACATAAGGTGAAATTTCTATGTATTTAGTAGTGTTCCTTTATTTGATTACTAATTTCCGCTTTTGTCTTTTGGATATCCCAATGAATTTCTATTTGAGAAGAACTTTCAGTTGCTATTTCATTTATATAGTTGAGAAGTAATTCTTCCATCTTGCTGTTTTAAGCTCATATTTGTTGTTTATTATAATTCATGAATCTTATTGGATTCTTATCTGATCTAATACGAATCAGAACTGTTGAGTAAAAATTAAAAATTTGAAACTATAGATCTGCATATATTGATCATTCTGAAAATATATACTTAATACTTCTGGAACTAAAATTTGGAATATTGTGAATTAATATTAGAGTTGTTGATGATTGAATTTCTTTGCCTAAAGGGCAATTGAACAATTTGTTTTTTTGAATCAATGTTGAAATGTTTTTAATTTCATCTTATGCTAGCTCAATTGGAGAAAGTTGAGATTTTCAAATTGGATGTATCCCTTTGAATTTGGATAGTAGTGAATAGTGTTGAAATTTGTGTGGTTGATGAGTCAGTATCCATAAAACAATACTGGAAACTGCGTTACTCTAAGGATGACTGAGGTAATATATGAGAGATTTCCATGTAATATAACTATTAAGCAAAAATATGAATACTGAAGTTAATATACGTATAGATAGTGTTGGATATGAAAAGACGTTCAGTATATTAGGCGTTCAGTATATTCGCTATTTAGATATAGAAGCCGATCTTAATGGGCTCACTAGAAATATACTAAACCAGCAACAAGTATCAGCGACACCTTGACTTTATACTCGAGATATCAATCGAAAATAATTTGGGAGTTTCTGATTAATTTGCACGACATTCGGCGTCTTCTCAGAACTAGCGATCGATTGGGTGATAAACTGAATTCTGCCACTGGGATTTTAATTAAAATCGAACCAATTTCTCAATTTTTCAATTTTATGGAGCAATTCTACATTGATTGAGATCGCACCAATCTCAATTCATTCCTATGGAAGTTCAATAAAGACAATCAAACATTAAAATCTCAGACAACTATAATGATCCAATAAAACTCTGCATGAAAATTGAATTGATCGAATTTCATTAATTATTAACTAAAATATGAACAAATGTTCACTTAATTAGGCAAATTGGAAGAAATTCGTGAATACCCAGTCCTGCCGATAAATTTAATGAGTGCACTCCGAAATGAAAAATGTCCGTGTTCGTGAGGTTGATGTATGATGATGACTGAAGGAGAGATTCACCGCCATAAATCAACCATACATTGAGTTGCTAGCAAATTGTTCCGCTTGTTTTTTATTCGCGTGATAAATTGTGCTGGGAATTAGACGAAAATCGATATGAATATTATACGATATGTGAGTTTTAACGATGGCTCACAGAACTAATCAATTTTGATGAAAGGATCTGAATTGAGTTCCTAAATATATATGAAAACTTACAATTCATTAAAGATAAACATAATTATAATACAAGAAATAAAATGACTTTTCTTTTCAGTGATGTAAAACTAATGAAATTTACAACACAGCTTAATAAGAGGAATATTATTCAAAATTCTATTAATAGATTTTTATTGAAGAAATATATTTAATTTTTGGTGTAATATTTAGAATCTGGGGTATATTGTGAAAGACGTTACAAACCTATAACCCAGCAATATTATGTTGTTTCAATAGCAAGTTTCTAAATAAAGATTTATTTTATTATTATTATTTATTATCGTGGACTCATGCACTATCTCAGCTGTTAGCTGGATATAATTTACCTTTCCCAGATTCAGCAATCAAAGGGAATAGGCTCGATTACAATATACTTGACATAAATTTCTTAACTATCCTACATGTATTAAGAAATACAGCATTTTGCATTTCTATATAGGTATTCTTATGCAATTTAAACTTCTTAAGGCTATCATGCAAAGTTCTGGGTATTAACCCAGTCGAGGATACGATCACTGGAACAATATCTATTTTATCGTGGTGCCACATCTGATTGATCTCAATAGCAAGGTCTGTGTATTTGTATATTTATAACACCAAGTTGTTATTATTCGGTATGGCGACATCCACCAGCATTGCTGATCTGTCACTCTTATCATACACCACTATGTCCGTTCTATTATTCGTCACCATTCTGTCAGTGATAACAGGCCTATCGTAATATAATCTGATAGAGTCATTTTCCAATACGGGCGCCGGTTGATACTGGTAATATGGCAATATGGTAATATGACAAGTCCGTACTTGTGTGCAAGTTTCTGATGGATAATGTTGCACATACACATGCTGTGTAGTCTCCGATCTAATATGACATTTTCTGCACTTATCTGTTTGTGATTTTCCGTCCTTATTAATAAATTTTTCGTACTTGTTTGTAGCGATCACTTGGTCTTGAATGGTCATAAGGAATCCTTCTGCTTCCGCGCATAATTCTCCCTTCATCAACCATTTCTTGGAGGCTTCTTTGCCGATGTGTGGTTGATTAATCTCATGGTGATGTCGTCCATGCAATTCCTTTCTTGACCATTGCCATTGATTTTCAGTATCTGATAGGAAAGGTAGATTCAGCAGGTCATCTCTCGTAGCAAGATTTAGAGGTGTATATCCCTTATCAGCCAACCATACCACTCTATGGAGGTCAGTTTTTGGTCTAGCAATCTGGCTTGTTGGTATCCTGGATATTTGTACGTTTCACCATCCCTCATGCACTGTATAATATCACCGATTGGAAGTTGTGTTTCACCATCTATGACTTTCCCTTCTTGAATGTTCGGCGTCTTCCATCTTTAAATCCCGAATTTCGTATGAAAATCTGGCGAGAACCTACTGACAGTTTTCAGCAGATGATCCAATTGCCTCTTGTTTGAAGCATGTAATTTGATGTCATCCATATACAGCAGGTGGGAGATTGTATGATAGTTCCTATCTGTTTTTATCCTAAATCCGTATCCTGTTCTATTGAGCGTTGAAGACAATGAATTCATAGCTAAACAGAACCATGTTGACCTGCAGAGACGTGCACCAGAGTGTCAATGTTGTCTTCAAGAATTCTACCAGGGCTGGATGAATTTTATATATCTGCAATACTTAGAAGAGCCAAGAATGGGTGGTAATATCGAATAAAAATAAAAATGTCATATTTTTCGAACGACGGTCAAAATTTTTTTCGCAAATTTTCCTTAAAATTAAACAAGTTACACGAAGAAATAATATATGCGCGATGTCAACCCAGATTATTGGGTCCATAATGATTCTAAAACATCTATAGATCATAATCGGCATAATCGGCATCACTTGGAAGACTGAACCTGGCCTTCGGGGCCCTCTCGGTCAAACAGAGATGGAATTTGGGGAAATATCGCAGGTTATGTATTTTTTTCATTATCTCTTTAGTTCTTTTCATGGCCTTGATTGTAAGTCATGGAAAGAGTAAAAATATCATAAAATTTCTTGAGTAAGAAGGTATCATCTGTGATCGACAATATGGTTTCTGTAAACAACGATCAATTGGTGACCTCCTTGCTCATGTTACGCATTTGTGGATATCAAAAATCGAAAATCATGACGAATGCAGAGCCATTACTCTCGATATCTCACAGCCTTCAACAGGGTTTGACACGCAGTGTTTATGAATAAACAAATCTCATATACTCTGCATGATTGGATTGATAGTTTTCTCTTCAGTAAATGGATTTAGGTGGTAGTAGATGATATAACGAGTGAATGATCTCAGGTTAATGCAGAGAGCACCAAGGGCTCCACACTCTCGCTAACTTCCTTTATGTTGCAGATTAATGTTCTGCTCTACTCTACCGAGAACAAAATGTTTGGGTTTGCTGATGACTCCACTATAGTTTTCTCATTATCTAGATAGGGTTCTATAACTTCTGATCAAGAAACCAACAGAGCATATCACTGAGTTAAAACTTGGATAAGATATCAGAGTGGGGCCGATTGAACTTGGGCAATTTTAACGCTAACAAGACGTAATCCACAATGTTCTCTAGATGAGTCACTACTGGAGAACCTCATATAATTATGCAAAGTTATTGGATTCCCTTAGAAACCAAAACGAATATACTCTGTAATACAGTCAACACCGGAGTTAACTGGCATGACCATGTGACAGCCATTGCCGAATCTGATTCTGCTAAACTCAGTTTACTCTACACAACTGAGCAGCACTTCAGGCAATCAGAGCTGAGGCTGTTATACAAGGCAAATGCGACGTTTTTCGACGTGTGGCTTTCCTTGCCCAAACATTCATTGCATCTATTGGATAGTCCGGAAGCGAGCAGTGCGTCTCATCGACCATTGAAAGATCATGCGTAGTTTTCTGCTTTCTATAGTTAATGCTCTGAATACCTGAAAGGCCTAGTTCTGAGGAGAATCAAATACCAAAGAAAAACCAGGCTAGCGGAAACTGTCATCAGCGTACGGTCAAACTAGCAACGCCATGTATCTGTGTCTATAGGATTTCTTTTGTCAACAGGGCCTGTCTGCTGTGGAACTTGCTTTCATGAAACATCTCTCCGATAACTTACAATTTGGCTCTCTTCAAGAAGCGAGTCAACATACAGATCAACATCTTGGAGGCCACAGCACGGCGGGCATCGCCTCCTCCCAAGAGTTGAGAATAAAATAAACCGTTAAAAAACAAGAAAAACTGTTGAACAACTATAAGGTTTTTATAATCTAGAAAGATATCAGAACAGTGATCAATTTTTCTTCGAAATGGATGAGCGACCCAAAATATAATTTCTGGTGAGTGTTGAAACGACAAACGCGATATGTGTTTTGTTTTCTGATTTTCACAAGTGTACACAATGATATTAAAGTGACCTCTGAGCCTGAAGGTCAGGCAATTCTGGAATTCGAAACCAAATTTATATACTGCACAATGAATAGCTAAATAAACGGTTTTGGTAATAAAGTTCCTACGTATAGTATGCACAGATGTATCTCCTTTTCTGAGACCAAATTAGTATATTATTCAACGAGCATATAAAGAGTAGATCATATAAATCAGGGGTGTTCAAAATTGAACTGCTGGCAATCTACCTCAATATTTTTAAACTACTTACGATCGACTCTGAGAGGCTGCACATATGTGTGATGCAGAGTTGTCGTACATACACGATACACCGTACCTACCTACCTACCTACCTAGGTAGAGTGTACCGTAGCATATAGAGATATCAGCTTTTCGCACAATATTCAATATTTTAGTCAAGGTTTGGGTTAGGTTTAGTTAGGTTCTTCTCTAAAATATCGATGAAAATTTCAAAGTTATTCCCAATAGGGAGTTAATTGGTTGGTACGAAAGAAAAGAGTTACATATGGTGTTGAACTTAACTAAGGAGAGACTTTGGATTTGAAGCGTGGCATTGCATGTCCTCAGCATAATTTTCATAGGATGGTACGTAACTACCGAGTGCTAATCATAAGCCTGATGGAATATGATCGTAAGTCAGTTGATTGCGATATTTTGACTCAATTATCTTCATTTCAGAAAATGCAGACTCGCACAAGTAAGTTGACCCAAACATTGCCGTCAGTTGAAGGGCGATTTGCCTTAGGTTCGGATATTTATCTTCAGATATAAAACACCAGAAATTTGTATCAGATGCTGTAGCTTTGAGATGTATATCTGATATATCTTATTACTTATTTTAACAGAACATGAGTTCATATTAAACTGACTTGCTATTTCAGTAGCTAGTTCCTCATTGTTTTTACATGAAGAAGGATAACTCATAAATGATGCTATATTTGCCAATTTACTGCAATCATAAAATGCATTTCAAATTGTCCCAACATATCTGATAATTCATTCTCATACGTATCACAGTTCAATTGAGGAATCCTTGCTTTCAAGGACGGAAAATGTTTCAGATCCTTTCTTTTTAGTTTATCTATCATAAGTTGGAATTTACTTTTGAATGCGTTCACTGCACTAATCATCTCAATTATAGTTTTTCCCTTACATTGAAGCTCCATGTCAATGGTGTTTAAGTGTATTGTGATGTCAGTCAAAAATGCCAAATCAGTCAGCCCTTGTGTGTGTTCAGCTGACACCCAATTTTCCAACTGCAACTTAAAGAGCCGCCGTTGCAAGCTACGTGCACGGATAGAAGCACAATTTTGTTGCAATGCCCATAATGTCAACACAAATCTTGTTGATGTATCATGCAATGGAAGTAAAAAATTAAAGGAAATCTTCATTAGCTCGACATAATGCCACAGAACCGTTTTTGTTTCCAGTAATTCCTGGTAGTCATATACTGGGTGATTCACCAGTGGTGCGGTGCTCTGTAGCTCGTACACTCTAGAATATTTCATTTTTGTTCGAACGGTATTATATTTAGAAAGTAAGAATCTACTACAGCAATTCATTTTGCAGTATACAGGTTGTCCCAATTTACTATAACAAAATCTTGGGTGTTTTTTTCAGATTGGGAGACCACTTTTTTGTTCAAGATTCAGGAACGGTCTCAGTTCTGCTAATGTCTTTAAGTAATAAGTTTTTTTGGTGAGTAGATCCGTCACAATATTTTTTTTCCGTAAAAATTTATGACAATAGGCTCTCACATTATCGCATGCTCCTTTGGCCAGAGAGGATGAAAAATTTTTTTCTTTCGTTTTCATATTGCCCAAGAATAACTCTATTGATGAATTGAAATAGATTATTCTCATTTTATACAGGAGTGCTTCAAAAAAATCATTATTTGATATTGTTATTTTAAAAAATCATATCTTGATTTTTACCAATGGAACAACCTGTATTTTATCTTTCTTGTCAACGCATAAAATATTGTGCTATATTCTTGCAGAAGTAACCTTATCTTTATCTTCGATCATTTTCGAAATATTTGATTATTCGTAAAAATTTTTACGAAAATTCTACAAACCGTATCAAACTCATCAACATGCATCATTATTCGCACAGAAGTTTCCTTTTTTCGTAATGATTCAGTAAGTAAAAAATGAAACCTAAACAAGATAAATCTTTTAAAATGATAAAATCAAGATGATTGAAACTCAAAACGAGGTATGTGTTGACATTTTTTTTTCTGCCTTCTGTCAGGTGTCCGAACATATCAGACTCTGCATTTTACATAGTGAGATTATCAGTGTTTTGTTATTGAACAGTGTTCAGGTGAGGTTTGTACCCAATTTTCTCAATTGACTGCCATGAGGTTCTCCAAAGAAGAAAAGGTTCATATGATTTTTATTCTGGGTGAGTGTGATAGAAATTCTTTATTGGTAAGTAGATTTTATGCACAAAGGTTTCCTGATAAGAGGCATCCTGATGCACGATGCTTTGAAGAACTTCAAATTAGATTTATCGAAATTGGTAATATCGCTTACAAATAACATGAAAACAAAAACTGCTAAAGCTGAAGTCAACCAGTTCTGTTGAAAGTGACAGAGAACCCATATAAAAGCCAAAGAGAGATTTCTCAGTTAACAGATATAAGTCAAACTTCCGTACAGAGAATCTTGAAAGTGAATAAATTTCATGCATTTCATGTACGGCTGCACTAAGAACTGAACAATCAGGATTAGGAAAATCGAATCAATTTTTGCAATTGGGCAAGTGACAAAGTAGCGGAAAATCCAAATTTGTTTAGCAGAGTTCTTTTTTCGGACGAGGCAACTTTCCAGAGGAATGGGCTTGTTACCAGGCACAACTTTCATTATTACGCCACGGAAAATCCACACCTCATGAGACAAATAGATTACCAGCATCGTTGGTCCTCTACTAATGTTACTTGTACCAGAGCATATAAGACAAGATTTGTGGTTTCAACACGATGAAGCGCCGGCACATTACTCACATCAGTTTAGGGAGCATTTAAGTCATGTATTTCCAAATGGATAGGACGTGGTGGTCCTGTTAGATGGCCAGCTAGGTCTCCGGACCTTACAAGTCTAGATCCTTTTTGTGGGGTTATATTAAGGGCATCGTTTACCAGATTCCTTCTGCAACACAGTAGGATATGAGACAGAGAATAGTCGACGCCTTTCTGTCAGTTAATCAACAAATGTTGTCGAGAGTTCAACGGTGTTTCCTCAGAAGGATTGAATTGTGTCTACACAGAGACGGGCACATTTCGAACACTTATTGAAATAGTTCAACACCTTGTAGAATATCTCACCAGAAACCAATCTATTACGTAGTTCAGGCATGACTACATTGAGGTATCTCCATTTCTCTGTTCAAGGATAATGATATGTACTAAAAAACTCTTCTTTCGCAATCCCTGATTTTATTATTTTAGTTTTTTCATATTTCGAAAAGGGTCGAAGATAAAGATAAGTTTACTTCTGCAAAAATATATCACAATACTTTATGCGTTGAAATGAATAATAAAATACATAGTGTTTCATTTGAAAAAATCAAGATATGATATTTTTTAAATTACTATATTCAATAATTTCTCTGGGCCACTCCTGTATAAAATGGGGATAATCTATTCCAATTCATCAACACAGCTATCCTTGGGCAATAAGGAAACGAAATGAAAAAAGTATTCATCCTCTCTGGCCGAAGGAGCATGCGATAATGTGAGAGCCTATTGTCATAAATTTTTACGGAAAAAAAAATATTGTGACGAAAATACTCACCAAAAAAACTTATTACTTAAAGACATTATAGCAGAGTTTAGGACGTTTCTGAATCTATAACGAAAAAGTGGTCTTCCAATATCAAAAAACGTCCCAAGATTTTTTCATAGAAAATTGGGATAACCTGTTTATTTCAAAATGAATTGCTGAAGTAGATTTTAACTTTCTACATAAAATACCGTTCGAACAAAGATGAAATCTTCAATAGTGAACAAGCTACAGAGCTCCGCGCCACTGGCGAATCACCCAGTATATCTTCGCCACGGGTCTTCCCCTTCAGAGGAATGATTGTCAAAAATTCTCTCTTTCCCAACATGCCATTGAATACCATCCGAATAAAGATACACAGCTAGGCAGAGCCTGTCATATCGGTGGATTCGTCGAATTTTAAAGAAAAGTATGTACGTTTCATGATATCATGTTCTATTTATCATTAACTTCAGTCGACTCGAAG
The DNA here is from genome assembly GCA_013387265.2 of Cryptolaemus montrouzieri. Lineage (NCBI taxonomy): Eukaryota > Metazoa > Arthropoda > Insecta > Coleoptera > Coccinellidae > Cryptolaemus > Cryptolaemus montrouzieri. The sequence continues at coordinate 40,365,476 of JABFTP020000103.1, forward strand.
GAACATGATGGCTTCGCGATAACTTCATTCGACTGGTAGAAACATGGTGAGTTCGGGGTATCTTTATCATTTATACTATCTGCATCACTCGCAGATACGATTTCATCATTCACAAAATTTTTACCTATTTCTCCTTTCAGATCTTTTACTAAAATTAATGGAATATCCTCAATTTCAATACTCTGCTCTATGCTTATTTCAATTGTATCATTGCTTTATAGGTATTTCTCGAATTTTATTGGACGTTTTCTCGTTGTTCTTTTTATTTTTGAAAATATGATATGAATTGAAAATTCAGTAGATAGTTTCTCGTAAGCATTACTTTCTTTATCAAAATTTTGAAATAAATCGAATTTTTCCATGCCCACTAGAGAAATATACTCTGGAAATGTCATTGACAAGGTCAAATTGAATGCTGGATTGATAACAACATATTTGTTTTGTTTTCCCGTGCATTTCGAGTCGATAGCATTGGCACTCCACGGAAAGAGGCCACATGCCCTAAATGCACTAATAATTACCTCAGGTTTCAATTCTGCTGAAGCCGTCGAAACTATGGGAGAAAAATTTTCTTTTATTATTACGCTCCGTGGATAGTCTCTATGAAACATCTGCACTGCTTTATTCCAATTCACTTTCTCCTGGGATTTGGTTATAATGCAATGAGTATAATACCAAGCCTAGAGCATAGTTGGCTTGTTTGTTATGTTAGATGTGTTGCGTGACCATCGACAAACATAATAATAGAAAACTCAGTTTCTTTTTCCACTAAAAATTTATAGTAGACATTTCCGATTTATTCAAATAAATTTTAATTCCTTATCCACCCATAGGCAACTTTTCATAAGGATAAATGATTATCAACTAAAACACCTCCGAAATGCGGACACCTCTGAATATCCTCCCAACATGTCAAAACGAATATTTCATGCCATTCACCCCAGCTACCTATAGAAATAAAACGAGAATATTTGGAAACAAGAAATGCTCGGTTTTCCTTATCACCAAAATTAAGGAACATAATTTATTGACTGAGTGAAAAATTTTCGGAAAAACGCAGATAGGGGATATAGTGAAGAATGCTAGTGAAATAAAAAGTTGTTCCAGACAAGTGGAAATCTTCAACAGAAGAGGGCGTTCCCAAAAACTGATGGCCTTGCAATTGATCAAGTCGTAGGCTGTAAGGTTCGCAACAAAAATAATTTCTGGTCCCTTAATTTCATAAGGACTTGCAGGATGTTTCTGAATGGAAATGAATGATATTGAAGGCAAAAACTTTTCATTAAAAATGATAAGTGCTCTGGAGGAAAGGCAGCCAAGGAGAGACTGACTGTTCTTTTATCGAATATGAAGGTCAAAAGAAGAGCCATTAGTTATTGGTAAAAGTAAGAATCCAAGATGTTTTAAGGGGCCCATGTCGATAAATTGCCTCTAGAATGGGTCTCTAATAAAAAGCGTGGATGACAATGGAGATCATGTCCTTTTGGTTGAGGAAATTCGAATAAAATGAAAAGGAAAAGCGGAAAGTCGTTCTCTTTTTAGGAAAAATAGACATCAATGTCAAAATAAATAATGGATACAGAAGAGTCATTAGAAAAGTGGAGAAAAGCATAACTCTAACGGATTATTTTCTATTTGATATACATTACTCGAACCCCTAGTAGCTAAAACTCTCTTATTTTTTGGACATAGTAAAAACATGTTTCATCTCTGTTAAAAGCTCGAGTTAGGTCTTTCAAAATATGGTCGTATCATTTCTCAACCAAGTAAACTTCCATTTCTGTGAATCTTTTGAGAATGTCATGTTCCGAAATATTTGCACTGGCTGCTGTAATTGCTTCAGGCGTTCGGAATGTAATGTCTAGATGTCTTCGGAGAAAGGCTTTGAACCAGCCTCTGCCAGGTTTATTACCAGGAAATGGTACACTAGGTCGTGGATTTTCATTCAAGAATTGTTTTACACTAACCTGAATATCTTCCACATAAGGTGGAAAACCTTACTCTTTGCTCGTCTTAATCCAGTCCTCAATCAAATTTTCCTCTTCGAAAGGTAGGACTGGATCAGGACCAGACTTAGTTTCATTGTGAAACTTGTTACTCGAAAGTAAAGTTGATCGGGGAACGCCAAATTTCACTGAGGCTTTCCTCTCGCTCAACCACTCCGCTGTAGCTTGCAGAGCTTGAGCGATGTCTTCCTCATTATAAACTTTCTTATAGGAAATCTTGAAATCGGATACTTTTGACATGGCTGAAAAAACAGCCTGTTCTGATTAGATGATGTTGAAAAATGTTTGGTTGCTCATTGCAATTCTGAAAATTATTTGAATATATCTTCATTAGAGATATTTAGCCATACGGATGTTACAGTGATTGGCCATGGCCAATAATTGTTCAAACGACGTTTTTCACCATTTTTCATGGAAAATATGAGAAAGTGAACTTTGTACATGCTTCATGAAATATTTTTCATTTCCAATCTAATATAGCCATTGTCCCCATGGCCAATGTCTGTCTCAATATCGAGTTATTTGGTACAGTTGTTGGCCAGTTAAAAATATGGATTAAATTTGCGATCGTCGTTTTCAAGAATCGAAAGAGTAGATCAGTAAAGCCTCTCTTAATATCAAGTACAAAAATAGTCTCAAAGCAACAATTTCTACCAAATCAATTGATAGCTTTGTCCGAACCGCGGCAATCATGAAATCACTAGTGAAATTGTAAAAGCACTAAATTTACTTCGACAGAAACACGTGATATTCACTGGCCAAGATCTCGTTTACAACTGCCGATATAAAATATTCGAAATGGACGCTTGTTTGGCCACTGATGCCAAGTTGTACTAAAATTATAATTTCGTAGAAATATCACTCCCATTTCTTAATTTCAACTAGTGTATTCAAAGTGGCCAATGACTATCCCCTGGCCAACAATAGTACCCGTTACCCTAATACGAATGCATATTCTGATATTTTAGATCAAATTATTCCCATCCCAGTATCTTTTTCCCCCGTCAAAACACGATAACCAATTTTAAAAAACATACAACCTAATCCGGAACCACCTCTCAAGTACATCCCTGATAATAAAAAGCAACATAAATTACCCCAGCTAGTATTAACCACCTTCTACCGTTGGTTTATTTATTGGCAATTACGAAAACAATCCCAAACAGCACTTACAATTTTTTAATATTCACAGGCGAAATGAGATTTTATTCTTCGAGGAGCGCCGTTAAATAGTCAATTCAAATCCTTCGGTAAGAAGGCAGTACTTCAAATTATTTGGAGCGACGCAAAACGTATTGCAGCAGCGAAGTGTATAAATCAAGGCGACGCTAAACCACCTTCTTACCTATATCCGAACACGTAAATCCGATATAATATACAACCGCTGCCAGATTTGATATCAATACCGGTGCAAGACGCCGACAAATATCGATTTGAAAGCAGCCGTGAGCGTCGCAATGACACGTAGGACGATCTATTTGTAATAATTTGATTCAAAACCGAACGTTTATTGATTTTCTCGACGTTGATAAAAGTAAATATATCGGGTGTTCACTGAAGAAGCTGTAGCTCCAACAATTGTTAATCCATTTCACTGAAACAAAAACCGAATTGCATCTTGAATGATATTCTAACAGTCTGAAACATCTTCATTGGTCTGTCACTACCAAAAAATAAATAAAGTTGAGCTTCATTTGAATTCTTCAAATAGTATACCCATGTTTTAGATTTTTTCGATTACTTAATAAATTGTAAGTATCTTTTGCAAAAAAAAATATCAATGAGATAAAAACACAAGGTTCAACTTCAATCTAAACTTTATTTGAAAATTCGACGACGTTTCGCTGACACAGCAGCTTTATCAAGAATGATAAAGAATTGATAAAGCTGCTGTGTCAGCGAAACGTCGACGAATTTTCAAATAAAGTGTAGATTAAAGTTGAACCTTGTGTTTTTATCTCATTTATATCATGGATCTACATCAAGTAACGGCCTCCACAATTCAAAAAAAAATATATCATTTAAAACACTGTATTTCCGGGAGAACAGAAATTATCGAAATTTTTGGGAGAAAACTCATATCACCAATTTGTCGATAGAATTCGCAGAATAGGCGAATAATTCAGTTTGTAATAAAATTTTTCAGTCCTAGAAAGTATTATGGTTAGTTCGTTTAGTTCTCATTATTTCGTATTCTGGGAAAAAAAATACTCAAGACGTAACAGCAGATTCTAATGCATCGTGAAATACACACAACCAACTTTATATGGAATTTCTCGGTATTTCACATTATGGATTGCTTTTAAGATATTTCACTACTTGTGGAGAATGGAGTTTCTTGTTGTAAAAAAATTGGATAGTATGATGAGAAATGCTGAATTATCACCACATGTTCGGGATGTTGTACTCAGGTGCACAGAGATTTGAAACTGTGAATTTCAAAATTTGAAAAAGCCTATAATCCCAATTGAAAATCCTTACGTTGGATTCTCCGATGTACAGAGGTGTCGAATAATTGCTTTCGATGAAGAAGCCGTGGCACAGAGGGATGTAGCGGCCACAATGGTGGTATCACAGGGGGTGATTTCTATAACCTACGCCCGATACGTGGAGATACAATCTCTGCAAAATAGGCCTGGAAGAAGTCGTAGGAAGATCACTTCTGAAGAACAAGGCCAGTTTTTGTGCCAAATTGCAAGGAGAGACCCTAGTGCGTCGCACTCCATACTCCAAAGGCAATTTCTGGAAGCAACAGGGGAAACGATACGTCAAAGACTTCGTTCAAGGGTTTGTACAGCAAAGAGCCCTTAAGAGTTCCAGAGCTAACCAGACAACATAAAATTAACAGACCAAAATTGGAATATTCAGAATTGGCGAAATGCCCTTTTTTGGATGAGACCAGAATTGGTTTTCGAACAGATGAACGCCGGATTCGGGTTTTAAGGGGTCGTGGAATAAGTCAGTATTTTTGTAACGTTGAAGTGTTCAATTTGAAACCACCAATAATTTCGAGAACATAGAAATGTTGCAATACTTCCTTTGTTATAGTATTTCTCAGTGTCATAAATATACGCCTTTGTTTTTGAGATTAATTACAGATCTGTTGATCACATCCATCCTCCTATCTATATTTTCATGTTTGGGAACCGATAGAAATTACTGCAAGGCAGGTCAGGAGAATATAGTGGCTGGGGTAGCAATTCATATTCTAACTCTACCTATTACAATGGCGGAAGGATAGACAGGGACATTGTCGTAGTGAAACAGGATATTCTTCATGGTAATATGTTACCGTTTGGTTTGATTTCCTCGTTCAATATGTCAAATAGTGATGCGTTGTTCTCCCCATTTATGGTTCATTCTTTTTGAAGAAAAATCAATGTACGTTATGCCCGGAGTGTCTTAGGAAAAGACGGTCATCATCTGGCACTCTAATTTCATCAAACCCTAATCCAAACAAATATTTACGAATAAAGGAATACACTAGTATTAAGGTCGCGATCAAAACTTTCCCGCGACTCATTCCAATCGAAATAATATTCATTGAATTTCAGAAGAATATTGCGATCACTTGTTAACCGAATGGTTATTTCAGAGCAAGATGAATTCAAAACTCTCCGAGTACCTTTGCCGACATATACAGTGTGTTCCAACGAAAATTTGCCCCCTTATAACTCCGAAATGAGTAACATTAGCGAAAAACACCAAGACACGTCGATTTTTGTTTCGAGGGGGAGCATTTTTCGAAATAATTCGAAACTTGTCAGATCAACCCCCTACCCCCAGCAACCCTAATTTCGAAATTCATCATAGTGAATAAGGGTCGAGTGGCACCTTACTGTAAAGGTCTGTCAATTCTCCATTCTGATTTGTCATTTTTAGAATTTTAAATTAACATACAGGGTGTCCCAACCGAGGGTAAAGTTGAATTCCTGCAAATCCCAAATACTAAATGAAATCGATTTATTTTGGCATAATGCAAGCGCCGGTTTATGCTCGGTCTAGAAAACGACCTACACTTGTGAATTTGGAGTTGGTGCAATCAACCCCTATTTCCAGCATCCCCAACTCAAAAATCATTCGATCGAAAATAGGTCAAGTGGCACCTCGTTGGAAAGGTATTTCAATTTTCTCTTCGAATTTGGTATTTTCGAAATTCAGAATCAGCATACAGGGTGTCCCGGAGCAGGAACACTGAAAACCCAAATAACTTTTTGAAACTGGTTCATTTCGGTATAATACGAGAACATGTTTATGTTTGATTCGAGAATAAGACTCTCTTGCTTGAATATGGAATTTTGCAATCAATCTCTTCCATTCAGCATCCCCAACTCAAAAAATCATACAAGTGATTACAGGTTGAGTGGCAAAGTTCCAGAAAGATTTTTCTATTTTCTGAATCACTGAGGCATTGGTTTCAGTTTGGCAATCGAGGTTTTCTGGCGTGAGGATCAAGATGAGGGATGATGGAGAAACTGATTGGATGCTCATCTAAACAGGAAAACGAGATTTATTGAACTTGTATTCAATTGAAAACAAAAACTAACTTGATTATTACAACAATTGTTCAAAATGACCTCCGCCCACCTCCATACAGTTATACAGACGATTTTCGAACTCTCTTCTCACATTAGCGAAAACTTTAGGAGTCAAAAGTCGGCATTCTGTGATAATCCTCATCCGCAGCTCCTCCAGGTTTTCTGGTCTTGTGGCATAAACTTTAGATTTTAGATGGCCCCACAAAAAAAAATCTAGGGGATTTAAATCTGGTGACCTGGCTGGCCACTCAACAGGTCCTCTTCTACCAATCCACCTTCCTGGGAAATTTTCGTCTAAATATTGGCACACCCGAGCATCATAATGCGGAGGAGCACCGTCTTGTTGAAAACGCATTTCGTCCTCAGAAAGAGTTGGATCGTTCTGTAAAATTTCTGTCAATCTAGGATGTATGTGTTCCTCTAACAACTGTAGGTAGCCATTTCCATTCAGATTACCCTCAATAAAGAAAGGCCCAACTAGATGATTGCCAAAAATTCCTGCCCAAACGTTCAATTTCTGAGGCCTTTGCGTGTGGGCCTCTCTAAACCAATGAGGATTCTGTGTGTCCCAATATCGACAATTATGTCTATTCACTTCACCACTGAGCATAAAGGTGCTTTCATCAGAAAAACAGATGTTATTCAGAAAATTTGGATTAGCGTTTAGGTTTTCACTTAGATTTTCACAAAACTGTAAACGACGATCTGGATCATCTTCGTTTATTTCATGCACTAATTTTACCTTGTAGGGGTGAAATTTGTGATGTTTCACGATTCTATGGACAGTTGTAGCTGATACACCAGTCAGACGAGATAGTTTTCTGATCGAAGTAGTATTCTCCATTTGTAGATGACCCACTACTGCCACTTCCGTTGCCTCATTTCTGACAGGACATGCCACTTCATGTTTTTTGTTTGCCACCGAACCCGTAGCTAGGAATAAACCATTTTCAGATTAATTTCAACTGACGAACAACAACAATAATGAGGAACTGATCTGAATAATAATAATATTTCATTGCAAAAATGAGAAATAACAGATGACTGCACGCCAGATGGAAATGAAAAAAATGTGAACATTTTCAATGCAGAAATCAGCTTTATTTCTTCGTAATTGATGCTCAACACATCGTACCCCAATACTTTTAACAGTTTCGAATTAATTTTAGTTGATAATTTCAAATGACGATATTGAATTTTTCGAAAGCGACATCCTGTATGGAGAGCCGAACTGAATGAAATGCTTTAATCATTCTGGAATTCAAAAACCTTTCTGAAGATATGCCACTTGAATTATTTGTATGATTTTCAAGTTGGGGATGCTGAATGGAAGGGGTTGATTGCAAAAATTCTATAACCACACAAGAAAGTCCTATTCTCGGATCAAACATGTTCTCGTATACCGAAATGAACCAGTTTCAAAAGTTATTTGATTTTCAATGTTCCTGCTTCGGGACACCCTGTATGATGATTCTGAATTTCGAAAATACCAAATTCGAAGAGAAAATTGCAGTACCTTTCCAACGAGGTGCCACTTGACCTATTATCGATCGAATGATTTTTGAGTTGGGGATGCTGGAAATAGGGGGTTGATTGCACCAACTCCAAATTCACGAGTGTAGGTCGTTTTTCTAGACCGAGCATAAACCTGCGCTTGCATTATGCCAAAATAAATCTATTTCATTTAGTATTTGGGATTTCCAGGAATTCAACTTCACCCTTGGTTGGGACACCCTGTATGTTAATTTAAAATTCTAAAAATGACAAATCAAGGTGGAGAATTGACAGACCTTTTCAGTAAGGTGCCACTCGACCCTTATTCCCTATGATGAATTTCAAAGTTAGGGTTGCTGGGGGTAGGGGGTTGATCTGAGAAGTTTCGAATTATTTCGAAAAATGCTCCCCCTCGAAACAAAAATCGACGTGTCTTGGTGTTTTTCGCTAATGTTACTCATTTCGGAGTTATAGGGGGGGTCAAATTTTCGTTGGAACACACTGTATGTACACAACCTAATTCATATTGGATCACTCGATATTTCACATTATTGATTATTTTAAACCATGTATCGTTGATTACTTGTGAAGAATTAAGTTTTTTGTTGTAAAAAAACTGGATAGTATGATAAGAAATGTTGAATTATCACCACATCTTCGGGTTACTGTACTCAGTCGTCACTGAGATTTTAAACTAAATTTCAAAATTCAAAAAAGCCTAATCATAATTAAGAATGCTTCAAGTTAGATGGTCCAGATGGGTCGAATAATTGCTTTCGTGAAAGGAGGGATGACACAGAGGGATATAGCGGCCACAATGGGGGTATATAGGGGTGATTTCAAAAACCTACGCCTGATACGTGAAGCTACAATCTCTGCAAAACAGGCCTAGAAGAAGTCATAGGAAGATCACTTCTGAAGAACAAGATCTTTTTTTGTGCCAAATTGTACGAAGAGACCCTAGTGCTTCGCACCCCATTCTCCACAGACAATTTCTGGAAGCAACAGGCATCAGTGTATCAGTCTAAAAGATACGTCAAAGACTTCGTTCAAGGGTTTCATACAGCAGTAGGCCCTTGAGATTTCCAGAGCTAATCAGACAATACAAAATTAAAAGACTTTATTGGTGTATCGAGCGCCGAAATTTGAATATTCAGAATTGGCGAAATCTTTTTTTTTTGGATGAGACCATAATTGATGTTCGATCAGATGACCTCCCGATTCGGGTTTTAAAAGGTCGTGGAAGACAAGCTAGACTATTTCGGTTGTGAATCCAATTTTTGGATGAAATGAATTTATATGATTTTCGAAAATTTTTAACTGTCTATCTGTTCCTGTGAAGCAAATAATGATATCGTCTACATAGCGATACCAGTATAAACAATATTTACTCTAAATTATTCATGAATATTTCTGCTAACAAAAGACCTAACGGATTGCTCATAATCAAGCCGTCTTCAATAGTATAATATTTGGTATTGAAATGGAAATAATTTTGATCTAAACAAATTTGTAATAATGAAAGAATATCCGATTTAATGATAGTATTGACATGGTTCTCTTCTAATAGTTCTTCAACTAAGTGATACGTATCTTTCGAAGGAATGTTTCGAAAATCATATAAATTCATTTCATCCAAAAATTGGATTCACAACCGAAATAGAAAGCAATAATTCGATAAATTTCTTAGACGTAACTATTTCGAATGAAAATGGAAAACATGTTTTCCATTTTCCACAAATAACTCGTCGTGTCGTTCGTATCAACATAAAATGTCAACAAATTATTAAATTTGATTAAACAAATAGCCAAAAATAATGGTTACAATCCCAAACTAATAAATCATATTTTAAATAAAAACAAAGTGGAATCGCATTGAATGAAGTTTACCCTGTCGATAAATTGAAACAAAATTTCAACACCTTAACATACGTTGGCATTACAAGTGAGAAACTGAAATCATTCTTGAGTAGCAATAAGTTCAACATAGCTTTCCAAACTAATAATAATTTAGGCAAATATATAAAAATAATAAAACCAAACCAGGTAAAAACAATAAATCAGGTGTTTATAGATTGAATTGCAATGACTGTGATAATTTCTACATTGGTAGAACACATAGAAATTTAAATATTAGAATATCGAAACATAAACGCAGTTTTTCAAATAAAAAATCAGATTCAAATTACGCAAATCATCTCTTAAAAATAATCACTCTTTCGACCCACAGTTTGAAATTTTGCATACAGATAATAAATATTGGAAGGTAGATCTTTGGGAAACTTTAAAAATCAATGAGTACAAACACTCAGGTACAGTCATCAATGAACACGTCGATTTAAGCCCTTCACCTCTATTGAATCTATTCGGGGAGCAATCTATTCCTTAATTTTATTGGATATACCTGTCACAAATAACCACTTAAGAAGAAGCAACCTAATAAGGTTTCAATTACTCAAGAACATTTATATTTATATTCTTATTCTTATTTTCTGTACATTCATTCGTCTGAAGAAGCTATGGTGTAGTGAAACGCGTTACAAATCGCAATTATTAATTAAAATTCCTCAAAACACAATACTTGTTTTTTATACAATCTTTACGATTATATCATACTGCCACTCATATCAAACTCTTAGTTTTGTCTACTGGGTTTCCGAGTAAGCTTTTAAAGGTTGAATTTGATTCGTCGGCCAAATTTATGTTGATATTTTTAAATGCTTTATCTAAATCAATGATGTATCGCGGATCGATAGACAAGCAAACGAATTTTATTTTATGTTTTTTAGGTTGTAGATGAGTAGTTTTCGACAACTTGTCGTTGACGGATTACGCGAAAACCCAAAAGAAGCATAAGTTATTGAATAAAAATGGCATATATAAGATGAGTCTCAAATATTATGAAAAGAAATATGGTGGAGAAACTGGAAGGTCAATCATACCTGCAATATTTTCGCGGCAACTGAAGGGCAGAACGATTATGTTCAAGTATTCTCATAAAAAACAAGGTTTGAAAAGAGAATGTGTGTTATACAAAGTAAACTATTCTGTAACAAATTTCGAGTTCGTTTTCGAAACCGTAGTGGCTCATCGCTAAAATTTAATTTAGGCCAATAAAGCATTCATAAAGGAGAGAAAAACCTACAATTTCAGGCGTACGTGAAGGAATCCCTGTAATAATGGCGGCAATATCCGGGGATAACGACAGGTAGGATGCACACGATTCCCATAAAACGAATAAAACAACGCCAAGAAAATGTTCACCTGGGACTTCAATGTGAACGAAATGATGTTTATACTATCAAAATGGCTGAATTTGTGATTATCCATACAATGTTGATGATATAAACCAGAAGATTCTTTCCGAAAATCGAATTCACATTTCCGGCAGATTAATTGCCGGAAGAATTAATGAAATTGCTTCAAGCTTTGTTCATCTCTAGGAATGGGAGCAGAAATGAAATCTAGTTATTACCTAAGCAATTTTGCAGCCTTTTAAATATTTTTTCTGGTTCTCTTTGCATAAAAATATCCTTTTAACGAAAAACGCGGTAAATTTAATATAAGGTTTACTTGAACAAATCCAAAAGATTCTTCATTTTTCAAAAGTCTAGGGAACACTTCTGAATATCGATATATCCTATCCAGAACGATCAATATGGATGATTTTTTTAAGAAATGAACACCTACATCAATTTCTCACCAAATTATGTAGAGTGCCGCAACAGATTTCAGTTTTTTCTTATAAAAAACTAAAAATGCGGCAGATGCGACGCTGCTTTATAATCATTGCATGTATTCAGTATTTGAAATCAGTTGGTTGGCACTTTGTTGTTTTTAAGCACAAATAAAAGATCCAAGTTTTGTGGTTCGACCATGGAAAGACGACATTTGACTTGAGAAGAGATGCTACGAGCCGTTGGCATGCTCCAACCTGGGAGCTCACAACGGGAGGTATCCAGGGTTCTGGGCAGTAGCCCAAGTTACATAAACCGTTTATGGTCGCGTTTCAATGAAACAGGTAGCGTAAAAGAATGCCATACAGGTTGTTTCAGGATTACCACAGTCGAACAAGACCGATTTTTGGTTCTACAAGCCAGAAGAGATCGTACTTCCACAGCATCTCAGTTAGCTCAAGAGCTATCACGAGTTCATAATGAGCATATTTCCAACCAAACTGTGGGAAATCGACTACACGAAGGTCAACTCCACTCCAGACGTCCTTTAAGAGTTCCACAACTGACCTATGGAAATCGCGCTGCTCGTTTAGCTTGGTGCCGAGAACACGTAAACTGGGATCGAGAGAGGTGGGCCACAGTTCTCTTCAGTGATGAATCTAGATTTAGTTATTATTCCGATTCGGGAAGAATCAGAATATGGAGGGAACCTTGAAAGCAAAACCGTCTTCAGCATGCTCGAGAAGTTGTTAGACAAGGAGGAGGATCAGTGATGTTTTGGGAAGGTATACGCCTTGGTGGAAGAACTGACCTCGTTTTCATACAGAATAACCTCACGGAGAATTCTTACGCAATTGAGATAGTTTTACCTGTAGTGGTACCGTATCCCCAAACAATGGGTTAAAATCCACTCTTCCAACAAGATAATGCCCCTCCTCATCGTGCTAGAGTTGTCTTCAACGTTCTTGAAAAGAATGATATCGATCTTCTACCGTGGCCATCCTGCTCCCCAGATCTGAATACCATCGAGCATGTGTGGGACACCCTAAAAAGGAATCTCCTGCATCGAAACGTCTTCTATCATAAACAGGAGCTTCGATTAGCAGTTAAGGGGCTTGGAATGACTTAGGCCAGAATGTAATAGACAATTTAATATTGAGCATGCTGCAACGACGTCAAAGTGTCATTAATAACAGAGGTGGACCTTCTGGTTACTGAAAAATATAAGTGCTTCCATATCGATTCGAAAATATTAGTAAAGGATTTTTTGGGTTCTACCAAATTTCGTCGTTTTCAAATTTCAAATTTTATTTTTATGATAGGTGCTTCGGAGAAGTCAAACATTATTTTGTTTTCTTGGGAATACATTATATACAATACATCCTAACAAAAACCGAAAGATTTCTATGAATATGAATCATCAAGTTAATAGATAATTAATAAATAAAAATATTGGTAAGTGTTCCCTAGACTTTTTTGAGGTGTTTATATATAACCTCGGCCCATTTATACCATAATAACAAACAATATTACAGTGTCGGTTAAAACCATACGAATAGCTGGTACAACAAGGAAACCCAACCTCAACAGGGTGAGAGAAGCCCTTCATGAACGGTGTTTTTGCCTGTGCTTCAGTTGATATTTCGAATGGATTATCATATTCTACACAAAGACCAGGAAGAAACTTATGAATAACCATATAAAATTGATACATAAAAAAATTTTTCAGAAACAACTTATTTTTCAGTATACCGAAAGCTAACTAGCTAGACAAGAGACATTTCAAAGCATTCACAAATGATAAATGTAATTCTTCACTTTTGAGAATGAATTTCAGTCAGCTGAACAGTCTATTAAAATTTTCTGATAGTTAAAAGGGTTATATTGCTCTTATGGTTTAATAAACTCTTTTCAGTTGAGAATTGATACGTTGCATGAGTTGCGTGACGTGACGTTACGTGACGAATAACACTAACTCAGTTCTGTCTGGTCTCAGTCAATTTGCTTTTTTCTGGAATATATATCTACTTCAAAGAGAAGTGGGAAAATAACTTTCGAAATTAAGCTGTATAATAAAACAACTTACCCATATAAAATCAACTAGTTTCTTGAAATTTTTCATGTATATGATTTTCATTCACGATGAAATTTGATTATGAGGATGATAACGACCGCTCATTGCAAATTTGTTAGTTGATGAGTGAAAGAATCATTCGCTCTACACAACTCATTTGAACATATGGAGGTAGGTATTTGTCGGATTTCAACTCTAGAATTGAATAAAAGTGCACACTCAATATCCTGGAGACCGTTAGATCAAAATTTTTATAGACCGCTTGGTTCCAGAATACGACATTATTTTCATCGCCTGATGTCAACCCAGATTATTGGGTCCATAATGATTCTGAAACATCTATAGTGAAACGACCCAGAACCGGGGTCAATTTTTTTTTGTCAATTTGCTAAAACTATCCATATATTTCTTGGTTTTGATCTAATTGAATTTTATTATCAACTGTGATAACTATATTTTGTAGATCTACCTACATAACATTTCATATTGTTCATCTGAATTCAAAATTACAGTGAAAAGACGGTCATTTGCCAGAATGATTCAATAATTATATTTTAAATTCTCAATATAGTAGAATATTACGTATTTTTAAGGCAGCTTGAAATCACCCAATAGTGTAAACATAGACACAAAGGAATTTATCTAACCCAAATAAGAAATCCAGCGAAACCAATAATCGACTTTAATACCTAAGCCCTTAAGCACTCATTCGTATATCCACAGTTCCACAGCTGGTGTTTTCTAAATCAGCAATTCCCACGTCGGGACGAAGGAACGCGTCTGGAAAAGACTATGTAACAAGTACTTGAGTACCAAAAGTTGAGGGAAGTGAGGGTTAGGACTGCTGGGTCACGCATATATAAGTATCACGATCGCGACGTTAAGGGATCATTCAATCATTCATTCATTATTATGATTTTGGTTATTTTTTGTCAGATGTGCAGTTACTCTTATTATTCAGTTATTTAGTTTTCGAAGCTCAGTGAATTTACTGATTCGTGTGAATCGGAATTAAATTTGAGTTAATTAATCGTGCACAACATGAGTGCAGAAGAGTGGAAGACGCCGATTGTTCCTCTCCGAGAAGACGGACAGGGGAAGAAGCACCGTTTCCGCTGTGTCTCACAAGTGATTACTTTCTGAATTTATTTTAATATTTCTGTTCACTATTTAATTTTCATGAATTTCTTGAATTATATGCTACGTAATTTCTGAACGCACTGAGGACGAGTTGAAATAATCATTTCTCAAATTCCAAATTATTTTCACATATTTTTTTTCTCTTGGCAAATGATCTATTTGAACTGCACTGACATTTCTAATATTTATTTTGAAGGGTTATTTTCACAAACTTATTTAAAACGTTTGCTTTCGGAACTTGGTAATAATTTGAAATATACTGAATTTATTTTATATTGATTTCACAGTTGTTTTAACCCAACACATTATTTTGAAGTACACTAAAATTCTTTAGTATTGATTTCAACATTTGTTTATCAAACTTGCAACATTACTGAAACGTAATTAAGCTATTGTGTACTGATTCCACCAACTTTGAGAACTATTTGAATTTGAAATGTTATGAAGTTTAATATTGACATGAAACTTTACTTTTATAACTCAGAAAATTGATCTCATTGAAATGTTACTTAACCATTTTGCCAATCCAAATCTTTTGTTTATAGTCTGATGAACGAAACGTTCGAATGTGAGAACATTTAATATTGATTCTTATCTTTGCTTCTATAATGGGCCAATTATCTATTTGAAATACCATAATCCTTTTATTCGGTATTTCTATTTATCTCATTTTACAACTTAGCAGAACATACTTAACTGTAACGAAGATGTTTATATTTCATTGTATCCAACTATGGGGAAGATCTTACTTTCAAATTATTGATTTGATGTCCGGTACTCTTAAGCTCAATAAGGGAACTTTCCCTGCCTTCAGGTGTAATGATCACCTATGAATAATAGCATAACTCATTAGTATAAATAAATGGCTTTAGGGACGATACGCATGTATGGACCCACAGGCATTGAGGCTTGTATGTTGACGATATGAAAGTTGGCTTTCGAACTGAAAGAAATATATCAAGCCGGTTACTATTTTGCCGTTGATTATCATGGTGAACGACTTGGTTTAGATGCATCTCAAGAATAACACCGATATATTGAAGCTCGAGTGTCCAGAAGGGGTCATCAAGGGCACCATCAGAATAGTAAGAAAGACTCCGGTTAGTGTATGGATGCATAGCAAACTCACCCTGGCGAGGGAACGCCTGGAGTGTTCGTGTATAGTCCACAACAGTAGTGAGGAAAAACAAATGAATATATATATATATATATATATATATATATATATATATATATATATATATATATATATATATATATATATATATATATATATATATAACAATGAATATATATATATATATATATCGTATATAGCTTATATTTTTGTTAATTTCCTCACTAGTGTTGTATAGCCAAGTAGTAAGGATGAAAAAAAATTAATATAATATATATATATATATATATATATATATATATATATATATATATATATATATATATATAATGTAATATAATTAACTGACAATTTTGTCATATTTATATTCAGAGCAGTATTCTATTCAATCGTTCACCATCACACAAAGGAAATATTAATGAGTAATATTCAGTGTTACTTGATAAGGTCCGTACACTGGATTTTTCCGGGAGAAGGCCTCTGACACTACTCGTTGGTACATTGATATCATTGTCTGATGATGCTATAGTATGTATATATTCTGGTAGATTGATATATTCTCATAACATTTAACGTTATCCTAATATATAATTATTCCAGGATATGTTTTGATTATAATCATTGCCTGGCAATGGTATTAGTTACCGGGTGGTGGATTCCTATTTTTCATGAAATCAGTTTGATTGCATGAACAGATATATAGGCAACTCGTCGGGGTAAAAATATATATATATATATATATATATATATATATATATATATATATATATATATATATATATATATATATATATATATATATATATATATATATATATATATATATATATATATATATATATTCATTTGTTTTTCCTCACTACTGTTGTGGACTATACACGAACACTCCGGGCGTTCCCTCGCCAGGGTGAGTTCGCTATGCATCCATACACTAACCAGAGCCTTTCTTACTATTCTGATGGTGCCCTTGGTGAACCATTCCTATGCACTCGAGATTACACTCGAGCTTCAATATATCGGTGTTATTCTTGAGAATCATCTTAACCAAGCCGTTCACCGTGATAATCAACGGCAAAATAGTAACCGGCTTGATATATTTCTTTCAGTTCGAAAGCCAAATAATGATACTTTATTTGTTTCTCTGTATACGCTCGGATCCCATTTTCTTCCGCCGACACCATGACGCCAATAAGGAATGCTGTTTTTCCTTCTTTATGTAATAACACGGTAGTCGGCTTATTATGGGATATTGGTCTCTCCTTCATTAGTGCGGCATCCCAATAGAGTTTCGACTTCTGATCTTCCAAAATATCATCCTGGTGGAACAGAAATTGCTTCATTTTCCCTTGGCGTAATCTGCGGCTGACGACTATTTCCTGGTGGTAAATTCTCGCCATAGCGTTATGTCGCTTCAAGTATTCCTTAGGTGCTGGGATTGAGCAGCCAGATGCGAAATGTTGAATCGATTCCAGTATTTAGGAGCATTTTCGACATCTATCTGATGGTACGTGTAACAGTCAATTTCTCGAATTAATCATCTATATCTTTTAAACTCAGTTTTCATAATTTTATTAATAATTTAATCTCATTTCATCAAATTAAATATTCAAACAGTTTGAAATTCGAATCCAGAATCTACAAATAATGATACCCAATGAGAATTATAGTTATATCCGTAAAGTGTCGCTGGTTAATTGTGAAGTCACCGGTTAATTGTGAAGTCAGTACTTGAAAGAAGATCATTTTCTCTTTTCTGTGGGAGAACGGAAAGCAGTACTCATTCTATGTTTCGTTTCCACCGTTTTGTTGTGAAGAGAATAGTTTCGCTTTTTATTAGTTTTTTTGAAAATCAATAGTTTTTTATTAAACCGTGTCTATATAAGTTCGGAATTCATTAGAATCTCTCTTTCCGTTAGAAATCGTCGGAATCGTTTGTAATTTTATTGGAGCTGTATTGTAGCGATTGAAGTGAATAATTTTCAGTAATAAAAATAAAGTATTCTTTGATTTTCTGGATAAATTCCAATCGTCTGAGGCATTATAAGTAGTCGGTAATTTTGCCGGATTTCCTCGACAACCAATTCAATTAGAGAGTGGTGAGATTTCGAATTTTTTTGTTATATTAACCAAGATCGATATCTGCTATTCCAAAGGTAAATAAAATTCATAATGTTCATTTTGAAAATATTTATTCGAGAGATATGGTATTGTTACTTTTTTTTCACCGTCAAGATATTCTATGAGTTTTCATCTTTATGCCAAAACCTTGATATTTTACGACTTGGGTAACCACGTCTTTAGGAAACTAAGCTTGCCACCTAGGGCAGTCACCTCGCGAACGATATTTAGCCAATCAAGTAACCTGTAAGCTGTAAGATACCGGAATACCAGAAAACTGATGTAAAACACCAAATCCAGTCATCGTGGAAATTAATCTCATTCCTAAAAAGCTGAGTGTTTCTCTTGATGATCAAATTCTTCTCTTCTATTTTCGTTCATTGTTGAATGAGTTCTATTATTGAGTTTCGATTCGTTGAAAAGCTCGGATTGTTTCAAATTGAAAATTTGTACTATGGTATTTGAATTAATCTCGTCTGAGACTCCTTTTATTGTAATTAGTTGATTTTTTGTTAAGTTTTTTTTGTATCAGTCACTTTAAGAATAGTAAGTAGTTTATTAATCATTCACTCTGATTTTGATATTTATCTTGTAATAAAGCTAGATGAATGAAGTGATGAGTATTATTCCTGAGGCTATATCTAAGACCTAGGTTCTAGACGAAGATCTCACACACTGAAATTAAGGGACTCTGATCTTGCTAGGAATAGGTATTAATAGGTAGTTTCAATTGTAATTTTCTTTCAACTAGCCTTTCTATAATTGAATCTCATAAAGCTTCATTATTTAAACTTCTCCAATTTTCATTATTCTAGAAACAAAACCATTAAATACGTTCTTCAAGGTTATATTGTATATATAAGAGGTGTCCGGATCGAAGGTAGATGAGGCAGTCTTTCTTATCTATATTTTCACTTCTCAGGTGGTTTGTGTATCTGCCATGTAGTGCCTGGAATTGCCAGTCTTTCAGCATCTCGGTTGTTGAGCGGGTCGTAGGTACATATTTTTCACTTTTCGCAAGGCCGTTTGAACCTCATCGGCTACCGTAGGGCTCGGTTGAATGGAGTATCCCTACTAATAAACTATTTCTGAAGGTTCTCAACCTGCTTAGCGTGGACTGATTTGAGGCTGGATAAACCCCTACCACCCTCATGCCATTGAAGACACAATCGAGTAACTGATGTATGGGGGTGGTGGACTCCGAACTTAGTGAGTATACCTCTTATTTACGTATCAATAGCCTGGAGTACAGTCTGGGACCACTTGAGGATACCGAAAGAATACGATATGGAATATGGTCCACGTATTTATTGACTGGAACAGTGATTTGGAGTTCAACTTTGCCCAGGGCAGCTTCACGATCCTCCGAAAGAGTTTTTGCTTGTAAGCATTTTTCTACTCGTTCATGTCCACTTCCAGGGCTTGTTGCATACCCAGGTATTTGTAACATTTCTTCATTTGAACTGAAGTTGTTGTGTAAAGCTTCAGATTATCCATGTACAATTGATGACTTATGGTTTTATCTGTGTTCTAGTCAATCGCATAGTTGTTGTTATTGCCTTTCAAAAGAGTGCTGAGTGTGTTGAAAGCCATGCAAAACAGATAGGACTGAGAGTATCCCGTTGGGATATTCTATATATATATATATATATATATAAGCACCACCCAAAGTCAGCTGTTCAGAGAGTTACACTACCTAGACATCTTGGAGGTCGTGGATTAATTGATTTGAATAATCTTCACAGTAAACAGATTTTTCATCTACGTTCCCATTTTCATGATAAACAGAGAACGTCTAAATTACATGATATTGTTGTTCTGATCCATGACAATGCAAAAGGTAGATTTTGATATATTTGATGATAATTCTAAAAGAGAAAGTTATGCAGAAGGAATTACACCTCATGATTATATTATATGCAGAATAAATGGTTAGTATCTATATGGCAATTGCGATCCAGGACCAGGTTGTTTTCACAAGGAATTATAGAAAACATATCATCAAACAAAATATAGATGATTCTGCCGTAGATGTTTCTGTTCTTCAGAAACAGTTTTTCATATATTATCATCTTGCTCAGTCCTTGCTTCAACAGATTATTTATATATATATATATATATATATATATATATATATATATATATATATATATATATATATATATATATATATATATATATATATATATATATATATATATATATATATATATATATATATATATATATATATATATATATATATATATATATATATATATATATATATATATATATATATATATATATATATATAAATGTATATAATTAATGACAATTTTGTCATATTTATATTCAGAGCAGTATTCTATATCATTGATATCATTGTCTGATGATATATTCTTAACATTTAACGTTATCCTAATATATAATTACTCCAGGATATGTTTTGATTATAATCATTGCCTGGCATGAGGAGTCTACATATGTCAACTTGAGACAAGAAGAGTTATTCAAAATCTGTAGATCAATGAATAGTCCTGCCTGACAAGAGCTAGTTCCCAAATCTGCCATGCAAGCAGCCCCAAAGAGCCACAAAAGTGCAACTAAGCAGAATGCCGAGAAACGAAGTGGCAGACTGCAGTTTCGTCCTCATTAGGAGCTCATCAGTGTCACATATCGCTTCTCAGCATCCTATCAAGCTACATCGGGGTACCCTACCGATTCCAGAAAGGACGCACCTCGTACATACGTACGAGAGTCCCCCTCTATAGACCGACACGGCGAACCCGCTAACGAACTTCGAGAAAGATACGAACAATAACAAACAGATGTGGGAACGTTAAAAATTCTAACATTTGGGAGACATCTTTTGCCGTTCCGTGAATCACATCAACGTAGAAAACGAGCGAAATGATCCCCCTGACATAGTGCTCTGAGCCTCTGTTTCCGAGATAAAACCTCCCGTCGGTAAATATTTGATGGGACAAATATCTTCCGCGATAAACTTTGTGAGGAATCTACATATGTAATCTCGAGACAAAAAGAATTATTCAAAAATCCGTAGATCAATGAATAATCCTTCCTGACAAGAGCTAGTTCCCAAATCTGCCTGCCATGCACGCAGCCCCCAAGAGCCACAATAGTGCAACCAAGCAGGATGCCGAGAAACGAAGCGGCAGGCTGCAGTTTTGCCCTTATTAGGAGCTTATCAGTGTCGCATATCGCTTCTCAGCATCTTATCAAACTACATCGAGGTACCCTATCGATTCCAGAAAGGACGCACCTCGTACATACGTACGAGATTCGCCCTCTATGGACCGACACGGCGAACCCGCTACCGGACTTCGAGAAAGATACGAACAATAACAAACAGATAAGGGAACGTTAAAAATTCTAACATTTGGGAGGCATTTTCGCCGTTTCGTGAATCACATCAACGGTAGAAAACGAGCGAAATAATCCCGCTGAAGGGGATTCGAGAAAGGACGATGGGGTACCCCGATGTAGCCTGATAGGATGCTGAGAAGCAGGAAGGATTATTCATTGATCTATGCAATTAGAAGTGTTTTGCATGCAACTATAGCTTCCTGATATCGGTTTGTAAGGTAATATAACTGATGGTGGACATACACATATCACATACTTAGTAATTTTACTTTCAATTTTGTATTTTGAGAGGAAAACAGAAGATGCTCTGATGATATTGCCAAAGGACGAGGATTAATAATAAATGATATAGAGTTAATATAGGATTCAGATTCCATCAAATGGCGTAGAACTTATAGTTTCTTTGAAGAGGCAATACCTATAGACTAACTCAACTGCTGAGATAGAATATCAATTTGCATTGTGAATCATTTCATCGATGTTTGATTCAGAGTTCCATGATTCAGCGATGTAAGTTATATTTGTAACATGGTTTGGAATTGGTAGCCTTATTACTTCTCCATAGCCCAACAATTCACAGTCAATTCAAATTGACACTGTATTTGAAAAAGAATTCGGTATTTGGTTTGAAAGTTAATAGTGAAGGCACCGCTATAATTAATTTTGCAAGGTTGATCTTCTGGAATGAGGCCAACAAACATTCTTCATGTGTATTAATCGACTATTGAAAGACATACTGGGTAATAATGTAACTTTTGGTGGAAAAATAATCATTATACTTGGTGATTTCAGGCAAATTTGGCTATAGTACCGTACTCATCTAGGAGTACTATAATGCAGAACTTCAATCAAACTTTCAACTCTATAGACACTTTTCAATGTTTTCGAACACACAAGAAGTGAAGACTGTGAATTGGCAAACTTCTTTTTCAAAATCGGTGAAGGCCTATACCCCGCTGACGTTGATGGTGTAGTGCACTTACTTTCGTCACTCTTTTCACAATAAGATATTGTCAATAAAATATATGGCAAAAAACCATAATCTATTCATGGAAATTCATTCCTTGCTAGATGTTCTATATATTCTACAGCCCAAAACTTTAACATTGCGCTAACATCAATAGGAGGGATTACACCTCCTTCCAAGCTTTCCTGAAACATCAAGTTTGAATTAATTTATATCAGAATAAGAGGAATACCTGAAATTCTCTTCTAAATTCCTGAACAGCCTTGAGACGACTGGTTTACCAAGAACCGAACTTGAAAGAAGGTTCTATAGTGATGCTTCACAGAAAATTGAATCCAAACAAGGGATTAGTGAAAGGGACTAGACTGAATGAGACAACAATACATGGGAACAGTTTAAACTTAGAAATCATAAATCGCGCCAATGATGAACAATGCGAATTTCTATCGCCTATCACTATCTGACTACTATTCCATTCACAATTGAGCAAAGGCAATTTCCTATAAATGTGGCTTTCAGTATAGGTATCAACAAGGCGCCTAGGCCAATCACTCAGAGAGTAAGAATCTACTTGCCCGAACCCGTTTTCTACCATTGTCAATTGTAAGTAGTTCTATCGCGTAACTATCTTTCGAAAATATGAAGATAAAAATTAAATATAAGGGCCGATGGCAGATCAATAATGTTTAGGAAGTAGCATTGGGATGTCTATGATTTATTATTATTTCTTATCCGGCCATTTCGAATACATACAACCAAATTTATAAAGAAGCACTCGATATTTCACATTATTGATAGTTTTCAACCATGGATCTTTCACTACTTGTGGAGAATGAAGTTTTTTGTTGTAATAAAACTGAATAGTATGATAATAAATATTGAATTATCACCACATGTTCGAGATATTTTACTCAGTCGTCACTGAGATTTGAAACTGCATTTCAAATGTAAAATAGCCTATAATCACAATCCCATTGGGTGATTTCAAAAACCTACACCCGATACGTGGAGCTACAATCTCTTCAAAATAGGCCTAGAAGAAGTTGAAGGAAGATCGTTTCTGAAGAAACAGACTGTTTCTCGAGCCTAATTGCAAGAAGAGTCTCTCACTCCATATTCCAAAGGCAATTTCTGAAAGCAACAGGCATCAGTGTAGAAGTCGAAACGATACATTGAAGACTTTGTTCAAAGGGTTTATAGAGCAGAAGGCCCTTAAGCGTTCCAGAGCTAACCAGACAACAAATATTAACAGACTTAATTGATGTATCGAGCACCAAAATTGGAATATTGAGAATTGGCAAAATGTACTTTTTTCGGATGAGAGGATGAGACCAGAATTGGTGTTCGATAAGAGAATCACCGGATTCGAATTTTAAGGGATCGTGAAAGACAAGCTAGACTCCGAGCAGTAATACAAATTCCGAAATACCGAAGGGGCAGTGTGATGTTTTGGTGTGGCATTATGCTGGGGAGCAAAACAGATTTTATTCCCTTTCCTACGAGTGTAACGGATATAAATTACGTCTACCTAGTGCTGGAGTCCATAGTGAGACTCTGGCGAGGTTCCCACGGTGAGAATTTCACTTTTATGCAACATAATGCTCCTCCGCATACCAGCAACCTCGCGCGACATTATCTCGAAACAGCGGGAATCACTATTTTATACTGGTCAGCTTACTCTTCAGACCTAAATCCTACTGAACATTAAAGGAGAATGAGATAGCGCCAGGATAACCCAAGAACCCCACAACAGCTCATCCAAGCCGCGACAGAAGAGTGGCAGAATATCACCCCAGAGGAGGTCGAAAACCTAATCCAAAGCATGCCTAGACGGATTTAGGCTTGTATCAGGACAAGAGGAGGAAAAACAATCTACTGAGGTCGAGAAAAAAACACCTACTCTGTTACTACATGCGGAAAAAGTCTCTGATTCTCTTTGATTTGTTTCTTTCTCAAAATAAACATCAATATATTCATTATTTCAATTGAAATGTCTCATAAAGGGTCAATTGTAACAATCCTCGAAATATCCAAAATCACTGAGGAAATATTCAAAATATCAGGTGATTCTATATAAATTTGGTAGGGTGTATAAGGTGAGATTACCATTGTTATTTATAGTATGGGGGCGTTAGTTCTTAATTATGTAAGTATAGGTATTATAACTCAAAGCTGCGGAGTTGCACCGATTCTCTAGTATTGAATGAAAATGTTTTGATGAGAAAAAATTTCATCCTCCACCCAATACTCATCATTATCACCGACAAGCAATGCATTCAAAAATTAATTACTCAGAGAAAATTGTTGAGTCTATAAATGAACTAAACGAAATGAGATTGCGTCCTCAAATTCCTAAAACAAATCAATTGTAGTTACGTATTCTAATTAGATA
Source organism: Cryptolaemus montrouzieri (assembly GCA_013387265.2). Lineage (NCBI taxonomy): Eukaryota > Metazoa > Arthropoda > Insecta > Coleoptera > Coccinellidae > Cryptolaemus > Cryptolaemus montrouzieri. The sequence continues at coordinate 40,390,368 of JABFTP020000103.1, forward strand.
TTCTGCGGGCATTACAGTTGTTAAACATTCTGAATACAAATTACTGAATTATACAACTGACTCGACATGAAAAAACATATGTGGCAACAAAGATTAGAACGTATAATTTTCCTATCCGTTTTGATTTAGGAAGACTAACACGATATTAAGAAGTCTTCAAGCAATCATCTTGATAGATTTTTTCATATCCTTAATTCTTCTCTACTTTCCCATCCGGCGAGATTGTTGTTTTTTTGGGTGGAATCGAGATCTAACACTAACCAGTACAAATGAAGACGACAGAAATTTGAACAAAATGTTCGCGAAATGAGTTCTACGGTTTAATTATTTTAGATATAAAATATCCTTGCTTGAATCCGACTGTAATACACACAACCAAATTATTATGGAATTACTCAGTATTTAAAATTATTGATTGTTTTTAACCAAGGACATTTGGCTACTTGTGAAGAATGAAGTTTTTCGTTGTAAAAAAACTAGGTAGTATGATAAGAAATAATGAATTATCACCACATGTTCGGGATATTGTACTCAGTAGTCACTCAGATTTTAAACTGTGAATTTAAAATTTTAAAAAAGACTATAATCATAATTGAAAATGCCTTACGTTGGATTTTCCGAAGTGCAGAGATGTAGAATAATTGCTCTCGTTGAAGAAGAGGTGACACAGAGTGATATAGCAGCCACAATTGGGGGTATCTCAGGGGTTGATTTCAAAAACTTACGCTCTATACGTGAAGCTACAATCTCTGCAAATTAGGCCTAGAGGAAGTCGTAAGAAGATCACTCCTGAAGAAAAGGACCGCTTTCTGAGCCAAATTGCAAGAAGTGATCCTAGTGCGTCACACCCCAGACCCCAAAGGCAATTTCTGGAAGCAACAGGCATCAGACGAAACGATACGTCAAAGAATTCGTTCAAGAGTTTTATACAGAAGGGGTCGAATAATTGCTTTCGTGAAAGGAGGGTGACACAGAGGGATAAAGCGCCCACAATGGGGGTATCATAAGGGTGATTTCAAAAACCCATGCCCGATACGTGAAGCTAAAATATCTGCAAAGTAGGCCTAGAAGAAATCATAGGAGGAACACTTTTGAAGAACAAGATCGCTTTTTGTGCCAAATTGCGTGAAGAGACCCTAGTGCGTCCCACCCCATACTCCACAGACTATTTCTGGAAGCAACAGGCATCAGTGTATCAGTCTAAACGATACGTCAAAGACTTCGTTCAAGGGTATTATACAGCAGAAGGTCCTTAAGAGTTCCAGAGCTAACCAGAGAACAAAAAATTAACAGACTTAATTTTGTACCGAGCACCAAAATTGGAATTTTGAGAGTGGGCGAAATGTCATTTTGTCGAATTAGACCAGAATCGGTGTCCGAAAAGATGACCGCCAGATTCGGGCTTTAAGGAGTCGTGGAAGACATAAACTCCGAGCAGCAAGACAAACATCTGAAATACCAAGGGGGCGGTGTGATGTTTTGGGATGGCATCATGCTGAGAGGCAGAACAGATTAGATAATTTTACTTTTATGCAAGATAATGCTCCTCCGCATACCACCACCCTCGCGCAACATTATCTTGAAATAGCGGGAATCGCTATTTTGGAGTGGCCAACTTGCTCTCCAGATATATATCCTATTGAACATTTATGGGATCTCAAAAGGAAAATCAGATTGCGTCAGTTAATTTAATGCAGCCGCTTCTGAAGAGTGGCAGAATATCCTCCCAGAGGAATTTGAAAACCTAATTCAATGCATGCCTAGACGGATTCAGGCTTGTATCAGGGGAAAAGGAGGATATACAAGCTACAGAGGTCGAGAAAAAAACCTACAAACAAAGCAAACCTGAGAAAATAATTTTCACTTGAGCTTCTTTCATTTGTTTCTTTCTCAAAATATACCCTAATTAATTTCTTTATTCAATTAAAATATCTCAAAAAGGATCAATTCTAAAAATCCTTTTAAATTTCCAAAATCCCTGAGGTAATATTCTAAATATTGGGTGATTCCATATAAACGTTGTGTCTATAAGGTGAGATCTCAATTAGTATATATAGTACGGGAGGCATTATTTCTCAATTATGAAAGTAAACGTACTACAACTTAAAGCTGCGGAGTTGCACCGATTCTCTAGTATTGAACGAAAATGTTTTGGTTGTGTGTATATTGGAGGTACACCACTTTCTTCGAAAAACTGCCCACTGAAATCTCTCTATAGCGTACAATGAATAGAAAAACTATAAAAGGGGCTGAGTGGAGATCCCACGGCGAGACCTGAATTATTTTTGAAAAATTTTGATCTTAATTGAAAATGACTTTCCGACAAAAAGAGCTCTAAAATATTCCCAAAATCCCTGAGGTTATATTCAAAATATCGTGTGATTGATTCCATATAAATTTGGTTGTGTGTATAACCTCATGTAAACGATATCACTGTAGTAGATAATTTAACGTTTCTTATAACTTTCTGAAATTTTGCGGTAGGATCCTTAGTTAATGTTATATAGTTTCCGGCTGTTAAGAATTCTTCAGTTTTAGAAATATAATCGGTTTTACTAATCGCAATGACGGTGTTACCTTTATCTGCTTTAGTGAATACTAAATCGTTCTTGGTACTATTTTCACGAATTGTTTTATTATCTTATAATCGGAATTGCAATGAGGTGATAATTTCGAAAAGTCTTCTTTGATGATTTTTGCTGTTTGATGTTTGGCTAAAATATTATCTTTGAAGTTTTTGAGAATGATTTCGAGTCTATGCCTAATTGTTCAAAATTAGTTTTATTATGTTTTGGATGTAAATTATGTTTGAATCCTTTTTCTAATAGATCTTTTGGGGTTGTGTAAAATCGGTATCAGTTAAATTAGTGAATCTATCAAAAATTTATGGTCTGAAAATTAATCAGTTGAAGGTTTGGGTGGAGAAATTTTGAATTTAAGTGAATTCAACTTTTTCTGTTGTTGCTGAAACTCTTTATGAATTAAAATTTTGACATCGTATCTGGATTCAAAGTCCAAAATATCAAACTCAACAGGGTGCAATGTAAACAATAATTCCGTATGGATTACCTTCAAATATATGTTTGCAACGTCCCTCCTGTTGTACTGGATCTTCATATCCTCTTTGAGCCATATGCGTTGGCCTTTCTCAATTGCTCTTCTTGCTGGTCTACTGTTGTTATATGTCTTCAACCGTATGTAATTGGGAGTCAACCTAATTTTCAAGCGCTTTGAGTAGAACCATATATTCTGAGTGTGAACTGCACATCTTAGTAGTATTTTGACATACCACAGAGCCAAAAAGCTGGTATAAGCTTTCTTTAACATTTGAATTTGGGAGGCTTTTACTTGGTAAAATTCCATTATCAATAATAAAAACAAGTACTGTGTTTTAAGGAATTTTACTTAATATTTGCGATTCGTAACGCGTAGCTTCTTCAGGCGAATAAATGTACAGAAAATAAGAATGAGAATATAAATACAATTGTTCCTAAGTAATTAAAAGCTTATTGGGTTGCTTCTTCTCAAGTGGTTATTGATGACAGGTATATCCAATGAAATTAAGGAAAAGATCGCACCCTGAAGAGATTCAATAGAGGTGAAGGGCTTAAATCGACTTGTTCATTGATGAGTCTACCTGAGTGTTTGTGTTTGTTGATTTCTAAAGTTTCTCAAAGATCTACCTTCCGATATTTATTATCTGTATCTATATCTAGAAGATAAATTGAAACAAAAATTCAACACCTTAACCTACGTTGGCTTTACGAGTGAGAAACTGAAATCGTTCTTGAGTAACAATAATTTCAACATAACTTTCCAAACTAATAATAGTTTAGGCAAATAAATAAAAATAATAAAACCAAATGAAATAAAAACAATAAATCAGATGTTTATACATTGAATTGCGATGACTGTGATAATTTCTACATTGGTAGAACACATAGAAATTTTAATATTAGAATATCGGAACATAAACGCAGTACTTCAAATAAAAATCAGTTTCAAATTATACGAATCATCTCCTAGAAAAAAGTCACTCTTTCGATCCACAGTTTGAAATTTTGCATACAGATAATAAATACTGGAAGGTATATCTTTGGGAAATCAACAAACACAAACACTCAGGTAGACTCATCAATGAACAAGTCGATTTAAGCCGTTCACCTCTATTGAATCTCTTCAGGGATTGATCTATTCCTTAATTTTATTGGATATACCTGTCATCAATAACCACTTAAGAAGGAGCAACCCAATAAGCTTTTAATTACTTAGGAGCATTATTATTTACACTCTCATTCTTATTTTCTGTACATTTATTCTTTTGAAGAAGCTACGATGTAGTGAAACGCGTGACGAATCGAAATTATTAATTGAAATTCCTTAAGACACAGTACTTGTTTTTTATTATTGATAATGGAATTTTACCAAGTAAAAGCCTCCCAAATTCAAATACTTCAGAACTATTTTGCATCGCGGCATAAACGTGTTTTGATAAATAAGGCATAACAATTATTTGCAAAAATTTTCTACATTTTTATTACAGGAGACGCAGTAAAAGTCTAGTTTCCAGCTCAAAATATTCGCCAATTTCGAGAGGAGTTGCATATTGATGCGAGTTGACTGATATAAAATTTATATGCGTACCATAAAATGTGCAGCGTTTATTTTCTCACCGGAGCATATTCATGAACAAGTGCTGGCTTTGAATTTAACTGCGCATAAAAATATATATTCGGTTCATTTATGCGATATTCAAATTCCAGGAAACGCATATGTAATAGAAGCGTTTATAGCAATTCTGGAACGACGAATATGAAATTAATCACCAATTTGTTGCATGGAGAGAATTTAGTGCCTTTTGTTCTACAAGAAATTTATGAAGTTTTATTGATTCGTACAATTTTGTGGAATATAGCGGGAATAGTGTCATTTTTACTAGGTTTGAAAATGGAAAGTAGCAATCTACAAAGTGCAGGCTATAAATGGAATGAATTCAATAAAACGTAAAGCAATATTTTTCGTGGAATTTAAAAGAAAAATCAATTTCTGTTTTTAGTCTGTTATGTTTCGCATGTAATTTCCTTTGAACCTTCCTTAGAGTGTTAAATATCTTTCCCTGAAAGAGCTGATTTTCCGTTCCCTCATAATCACCGTCAACCACAGCCACACAGCAGCGGTACAGCTCGATCGGATATCATGAACAGGAGCAATAGACTACGAATTCTGCCTCATTCAACGTCGTCAGTATTGCATACCCATTCACAACATCAGGCCAGACTACCACCGACTCATCCCAATTCGTTGGAGCGTTACAAAACATGTAAATGTTTTTACGTCTTCCAACGAACCAAGACAGAGGTCATTCTCATTGCCACCGGGAAACCATGATTACAAATGTTAGATGGCCTGATCTGAATGGGTATGCAATACAGACGAGACCAAAACAGCAGTATATTGAGCCTATTCATGACATCTGACTGAGCTTCACTGCTGCTGTGTGGCCCTGACGGTGATTATGATCGTTGAATCGAAAAACCAGCTCCTTCAGGAAAGGATATTTAACATTCTACGGAAGGTTGAATATTGTTCCTTGAGTTAAGATGCTTGAAGTAGGCTGTTGTTCCTACCTTCTTTATGACTAAAACATAAAGAAAAACATGCGAAACATAACAGACTGAAAACAAAAATTGATTTTTCTTCTAAATTACATAAAAAATATTTCTTCAAGTTCCAAAGATTGGGGAGAAATCTACGGAATGATATATGTTCATGAAATGTTCTAAATAACAAGTTGTTAACTTTTCAGGAATCATTGAATTTTCATACTCGCCTAATCGAATATTGATAGAAAAACCACTTCGATCTAAACACCTCAAAAAAGTCTAGGGAACACTTACCAATATCTTTAAAATATGAATTTGATGATTCGAATTTATAGAAATCTTTTGGTTTTGTTCGGATGTATTGTATATAATGTATTCTCAAGACAACAAAATAATATTTGCTTTATCCAAAGCGCCTATAAAAAAAATTGAAATTTGCAAATGACGAAATTTAGTAAAACACAAAAAAAAATCCTGAACTAATATTTTCGAAACGATATGGAAGCACTTATATTTTTCAGTAACCAGAAGGTTCACCTCTGTCATTAATGACACTTTGGCATCGTCGCGGCATGCTCAATATCAAATTGTTTATTATATTTTGGCCTAAGTCATTCCAAGCCCCCTGAACTGCTAATCGAAGCTCCTGTTCATGACCGAAGAAATTTTGACGCAAGAGATTTCTTTTTAGGGTGTCCCACACATGCTCGATGGGATTCAGATCTGGGGAGCAGAATGGCCACGGTAGAAGATTGATATCATTCTCTTCAAGAACGTTCAAGACAACTCTTGCACGATGAGGAGGGGCATTATCTTGTTGGAAGAGTAGATTTTGACCCATTGTTTGGAGATACGGTACCACTACAGGTAAAACTATCTCATTTGCGTAAGAATTTTCCGTGAGGCTGTTCTGTATGAAAATGAGGTCAGTTCTTCCACCAAGGCCTATACCTCCCCAAAACATCACTGATCCGCCTCCCTGTATAACAACTTCTCGAGCATGCTGGAGACGGTTTTGCTTTCCAGGTGCCCTCCATATTCAAATTCTTCCCGAATCGGGATAATAACTAAATCTAGATTCATCACTGAAGAGAACTGTGGCCCACCTCTCTTGATCCCAGTTTACGTCTTCTTGGCACCAAGCTAAACGAGCAGCGCGATTTCCATGGGTCAGTTGTGGAACTCTTAAAGGACGTCTGGAGTGGAGTTGACCTTCGTGCAATCGATTTCTCACAGTTTGGTCGGACATTTGTACATTATGAACTCGTGATAGCTCTTGAGCTAACTGAGATACGATCTCTTCTGGCTTGTAGAACCAAACATCGGTCTTGGGCGACTATAGTAATCCTGAAACGACCTGTATGGCGTTCTTCTACGCTACCTGTTTCATTGAAACGCGACCATAAACGGTTTGACACTTGGGCTACTTCCCAGAAACCTGGATACTTCCCGTTCTGAGCTCCCAGCTTGAAGCATGCAAACGGCTCGTAACATCTCTTCTCTAGTCAAAAGTCGTCTTTCCATGGTCAAATCACAAAACTTGAATCTTTTATTTGTGCTTACAACAGAAGAAAAGTGTCAACTAACCGATTTCAAACACTGAATACATGAAATGATTATAAAGCAGCGTCGCATCTGCTGCATTTTTTGTTTTTATAGAAAAACTGAAATCTGTTGCGGCACGCTACATAATTTGGTGAGAAATTGATGTAGGTGTTCATTTCTTAAAAAATCATCCATATTGATCGTTCTGAATACAATATATCGATATTCAGAAATGTTCCCTAGACTTATTTGAGGTGTTTATATAAAGAGCATAACAAACATAGCAATATAATTCGAATATCCTGGTTTTTTCACCTGTATCAAGTCGATCTTTGCTATTATATTAAAACGAATGTCAAAATTTTTTGAAAATTTTTCTATAAATTACTTAAGAAACAGGAAGAAATATTATATGGGAGATGTCAACCCAAATTATTTGGTTCATAATGAATCTAAAACAACTATAGATCATAATCGGCATCATTTAGAAAACCGAACGTGGCCATCGGAGCTTTTTGGGTCGAACAGAGAGGGGGTTTTGAATATTTTTCCAAGAGAAATTGGCAAGCAAGAACAAGGTGGAAGTGATTATGCTTCAGGACACTCACACTGCGACGGAAGAACATCTCCGCGAAAGAGGAAATATCGCAGGTTATGTACTTTTTGATTATCTCCCTAATCCAATTTATGGCCTTGCTTGCTATGAAAAATCTTCATCAATTTCTTAGATTCAAGTGAGTTTAGACATATAAGACTTAGGTATATTGGATGAAATATTTTTCTCCTGATTTTCTTTTTCCATTGTGACAGATTTTTCTTGTCCCAAACCCTTCCTTTTCACCCTTGTCTTCTGGAAATCATGTGCAAGATGAGAATTAGAGAATGAAACTGCTAAGCAAAAAATTGTTGGTACTCTTCTTGTACACACGAAACTAACACAACAGAAACAATCAAGCTTTTGCTAGTGCAATAGCGACAGGGAAACGAGTTTTTTCCGCAGGTTTTTTTACCCGTTTATTGAATCACACTCAAGATAGTATGGTTCTCCTGTTATATTTCCTGTGCTCACACTTTAGGGGCAATCGTAGGAGGCATGATGCGAGTTTAGATTCCAGATTCAGGAACAAGCATGGTCTGTATTTTTCTGGTGGTATTCTATTTATTCGCTTGTTTTTTACGATTGTGTTTTTCTGAAACACACCAAAATTATAGATAAAAGCATTTATTGTAAATACAATTATTCAAATTTTTGTAAATCCTCTTTTCAGAAGAATATATTAACCGAGAGCAAACATAGATTTTTCTTATTCATACATAAAGTAATGATTTTATTCTGTTTTAATATATGACATAATTAGGTACTCATTTGTGGGTTATAATTGATGCATGCAATTGATGATTCAAGCTATTAATTTGTTAATGTTGTTACCGCTATTTAACACTTATGTTGTCAGAATTCTAATTTATTTTCTAAGTTTCTTCTCCAAAGAAAAACTGTGAGTTATCTATACACGAATGTAAGAAACGCAAACGTTTTGATTCTATATGAATGGGGTCTACTATCATGAATTAAGGTAGCAGAGTACGTTACTTTTCGATATATGTAAATTCGAGATAATTATCTATTGTAAATGAAATATCACAGCATTATTCATGTCTAATAAATAAGTAATAAATTATGCCATATATTAAAACAGAATAAAATCAACACAAGATGTACGAATAATAATAATCTGTATTCATTATTCTCTTTTTATTCTCAACTCTTGGGAAAAGGGGATGTCTGTCATGCCACAACTGTAGCTCCCCAAGATGTGAATTATTGGAGATATATTTAATGACGGCAAGTTCCACAGCACATCAGCTCTCTATAAGAAATGATTTTCATACAGAAAACTACGGGGCGTTTCCGAGTTCTTCGGAAACCTGCTTTTCTTTGGAAATTAAAGTAATCTTCCCAGTTCTTCAGAGCATTTACCATGGGAGTATCTGTAGAAAAGAGAAAGATAGGCTTTTGAACGAGATGCTAGACATCACACGTGATCTCCGGGTGATCTTCTCTCCTCTGGATACCATCCAGTAGATGTAATGCATGTTTGGGAACAGAGTCCCACCTATGAGAGCATTAATCTATACCAAGCTTACCTGGTTTTGTATCAAGGCATTTACTTTGATGGCGTGAAGTACCGCTTAGCCCTGAAATGGAAACTCAGTTTAGAAGAAGAAGATTTGGAGAGAGCTGACACATGATGTTGACTGTGATGCCTAGTATACTCATATTCGTTTCTGATGCTATTTGATACTCTTTCATGATAAAAGGTGATTCTCCAGCAATGACTTTGTTGGACAACGTTGTTCGTTGCATCCTGTTTGCATTAGAATTGACTAAGATCAACCGATCCCACTTTGATATCTTCTCCAAGTCTGAATTCAATAACATGTTCTGTTAGTATCTTTGTCGGTGTGGCTCCTCATCACCAATAGAACGTTGACTAGAAAATGGGGACACAAAGATACACTCATCCACAATCTTAAATATCCTGTTCTCAGTAGAGTGGGGCAGATTCACAAAGATCGACTTCATACAGATGAGTATAGCAGAGTATAATTATTTTGTACTGATTGAAATTTAATGCGATGTAATCATTAAATGCGTGGTAATTTCATAAGCTCATAAATAAAACCTTCCTTTAACTAACGACCACCTTGATTTCCGTTGGTCTCCGCTCCTCGCATCTGTTTCTTATGTATAAATCAAAATATTTCAATTTTTTCTTACTTTTTGAAAATGGGATTAAACCTGAAACATATGCCATACATATTTTCATTCATTAAATCATGTTAAAATGAAGTTAAGTGTTTTTACTTCAATTGTTTAATTTATAATTGAAAATGTTTCACCAAGTGATCAGCAGTTGCAGTTCAATTTCTTCTTCACAACATTCGAAACTGTTTGATCCAACTTCGTATTGTATACTATTCGCATCGGAAAAATTAATTTGGGGTTATATTCAGAAATGAAAGCAATCCGTGAGAGATTTAGTTTCTGAGAAAGGATTCAAACACAATAGCAATAGATAATGAAAACAATAGCTCCCTGAAACTGCGTCCGTGATTAGGAAAGAATACCTAAAAAATCTTAATAGACCAATTAGATATCACATATTAATCAAAAATATAATAAAAGTTAAATCAACATCGAATGGCATTATTTTCACAAACGCAGATAAAAGCAATACAGTCAAAGCGATAGATAAAGAAGATTACATTTTTCCAAAACATTAGATTTCTTAAATGATGCTTATTATTCAGTTATATCCCGAGATATAACTAATAAATTCAATAAGGAAGTGAAGACAGTCATTGAGAATACAAAATCCATCATACAGATCGAGAGAAATTTAAACTTGTCTTACGGAATCCTTTACCACCTCAACTTTATTATTTAGTTAAATTGCACAAAAATGGTTATCCAGCAAGACCGGTGATATTATTCACACATGCCCCAGTATTCAATATTTCCAAATTTTTAATACATATTCTGGAAAAATTTTGTAATTTTAAAATGTCTTTTTCAATTCGTAATTCAAATGATTTGATAAGAAAAATAAAGAATATTGTCATTCCAAGTAAAGCAAAGTTAGTCTCTTTTGATCTCAAGAATTTGTTTCCAAGTACTTCACCGAAAGATCCGTATAAAATAATCAATAATTTGCTAACCCAAAATATGATGAATCCACGAATTAAATTTGACATTTTGGCTTTATAAGATGTTTGGATATCTCAAAGTTAATTTTTATTTGATGATTGTTTTCATATAAGCGAAGAGAGACTTATAATGGGAAACCCCTCATGCACTCTTTCAGCAGAAATCTTCATGGATAATATAGAAAAAACTATTCATAAACACTCGCTTAGTGAACATTTCCTATATTGGTATCGATATGTCGATGACATTTTTGTGTGTTTCACTGGAATAAACAGACAGTTCACAGTATTCAAAAATTCCATCAACAACCTTCACCGAAAAATAAAATTCACTTCTGAAATAGAACAGAACAATTCGATCAATTTCGTAGACCTAACAATAACATAAAAACAGATCGCAATAAATAATGGTTATGATACAAATTTAGTTAGCAGCATATTATATAAACAAAAACAAGAATTAGCTTTACAACATATATATCCAATCGGTCAACATCAAGATAAGAAAATCAATAGTTTAACATATATATGCAATATTAGCAATAATGTCAAATCCTGCTTAAAAATTCAAATTTGAATATAGCTTTCAAAACATCAACAAATTTAGGTTCATTTATCAGGAACTATAAATCTCTAATTGAAAAAAAAATAAAACAGGTGTTTATAGATTGGATTGTGCAGATTGCAATTGTTTCTAGATAGGTAGAATAGGAAGAAATTTTAATGCTAGAATCTCTGAACATAAACGCAGTTTCATCAATGAAAAACCGATTTAAATCGTCTTAGGGAAAATAGTCATTCTTTCAATTCAGAATTTAAAAGCCTACATTCTGAGAAGAGAGGTATAAAACTCAACCTTCTGGAAGTATTTGAAATTAACAGATTTAGGTATTCACCGGAAATTTTTATGATCAAGTGGATAAAAATAACTCATCATTATTAAATTTTTTCCTAAACACTAATTCAAATACAGACTGCTCTGAGTGGATTGCCTCTTTAGTATATAAAAGTATATGTTATGTAAGTAAGATATATTTGTAGTATTCATTCGATCTTGACAAAGATACTGTCGTTCACTTGTATTTGTGATATGATTTCTCCAGTTTATAAATTTTTTTCAGTTTATATAATCTATAAGTTTGCAAAACACAATGTCATCTAAAATTAATAGAAAAGAGCTAATAATAAGAGCGATCTATTTCAAAGATAACTTGGATTCGTTCACCAATTACGATATTGAATATAGCTTCGTTCATTCTGGATATACTAGTTGATATTGGTTGATAGTTACGTGATGTGAATGTGGTACGTAACCAACGGCTCAACCTAGTCATACTCCATTTTCATAAAATCCAATATTTTGCATGTAATCAGCGAATATTGCAACAGAATTCCGAACGCATCGAATAACGAGGGTAATTTGCATCACTTGCATCCTTTCGCAGAATTCAAACATATTTCTATTTGCTCTATTGAAAATCTCCCCAAATAGAATCTATTAGGAAAATGACGGATGAATATTTCCGTGCATATCTCATTTTCCAAACGCTGTCAACTTTTCTAACATATGTATGGAATATGAAAAGATTCTAAAATATAACGTAGATCTGATTTGACGGAAAATAGATTTCACAACAATATTCGAACCAGTTCGAATTTCCTCCGCAAAATCACTTCAATTCAATTCGACTCGCAAACTTGAAATTCGCCGGCGATAAATTTTTTATGATGCTACGACGAGTTATATCAGGAGGCGAAAAACCAATTTCGATCCTGAATTAGCGACACATTTCGCTGCCTTTTGAGTGGGGCGGTAGTCGGGAATGAAATAATTTCGAACAGATGAATGGTTGTGAATTGCATAGCCTGTTTGTTTCCTCTTGAAGTTTGCGTTATTACTGCCACCATTGAAAACAACTCTAGTCTCTAAATTGGAAATGAGGAAAATGTATGGAATATTTATGATGGCATTAATTTTGCGATTAATTTCCCTTGAATATGGAAGGACTATGGATACAGAAAACTGTAATTAACTCGAAATATTAAATAATGAGTTTTTCTATGCAAATTCTTCTTAATCAATGGATCAGTTTCACTATACAGGGTATCCGCGATAAAGGACCCGTCAGAAGTATCTGGGAAACGGATTTATCGATTGATTACGAATATTGGAATTAGAGTAAATGAATATTGATATACAATTTGCAATTGCTTTCAGAGCGTTACCTCTTCGTGTTACACTGGACATCGTTTTCAAGTTTACTATTTCAAATGGCACTGTGAAAACTTTAATTTATTTTAGTGAGGGAAATGCTTTTTCAAGCATCTTTTGTTGTTGTTTGTCTTATCTGAAAATTAACTACCAGTGAATTATAATCTCTTTCATCAGAATTTTCGAAATTATAGTGTCATCTTCTTTACTGAAAAAAGTAACTAGAATTTGAGTATTGAGATTATTTTATATGCAGGGATTTCAAAAATCACTGGTCAACTCAATGAAATCAAATTGTCGAAAAGAAGTTTTCTTTTTCAATTACGAGTACCAATTTTTATTTTCTTAATAGAAGCTTATTTCAAATTAGTATTAATTGGTATTAGGATTCTCTATACCTAAGATGGCTCGTTCTTTTTATTCGCGAATCTTTCATTACCCTGCGGTTTCTTCGGAACGCGATTTCACCAAAAATATGCAGTTCCTTCGGTTTGTCAATGCATTAGGCCATGGAACAGTGAAACAGATTGGATTTCATTCAATACCAGTTTCTATGTTGTATAATGTTCTATAAATTCTATGAATTATATTCTCTGAATATTTGAAGTGAATCCGAGAAATACTTTTCAAGTTACTCAATAATGAGCCAAGGGTTCTCAGGCGTCTGAAACGTTCGAAAGCAGGTAGCTAGCAGCAGCTATAAGCGACCCGCTTATATATGGTGGTGGATTTATATTTTTTCATCGGAAAACTTTAATGTATATATATAATATATATATATATATATATATATATATATATATATATATATATATATATATATATATATATATATATATATATATATATATATATATATATATATATATATATATATATATATATATATATATATATATATATATATATATATATATATATATATATATATATATATATATATATATATATATATATATATATATATATATATATATATATATATATATATATATATATATATATATATATATATATATATATATATATATATATATATATATATATATATATATATATATATATATATATATATATATATATATATATATATATATATATATATATATATATATATATATATATATATATATATATATATATATATATATATATATATATATATATATATATATATATATATATATATATATATATATATATATATATATATATATATATATATATATATATGATATGAACGATCGAATAGAATACTACTCTGAATATAAATATGACAAAATTGTCAGTTAATTATATTACATTCATATAAACAAATAAATAAAATATAAAATGAGATTCTGAGCAGTATAAACTAAAGAGAAAACTTATGACTCTACCCCATTATTTTTTTCGGAAAGAAACCTACGAAGAATATTACAAGATTTGATAACTATTATCTTTTGTAACTGTTCAAACAAATTTTTCTTCAGACCGAAAGTCTCAATACATTTTGAAGATTCTAGGAATAACACCTGTTGTGGAAATAATCGGTAGAATAAATATTTTTTCATTCTCCACATTTTTGATCTCGTCGCCATGCATCATATATTTAGAAATTTTTTCATTGTATTTATTTTGTATATTATGTGTGTCGGGTATAGCAATATCAATTATATATGTTATTTGATTCTGTTTATCATTAAGAATGATATCTGGTCTATTGTGTTTTACAGCTATGTTGAAAAGAGTTGTTTTATCAAAATAAAGTTTATATTTGTCATTTTCACAAATAATCTCAGGTTCATATTTGTGAAATTTTTTTCTTTTGGGAATTAGGTCATGTTTAATTCCTAGATTAAAATGAATAATATTAGTGACGGCATTATGTCTTTCTAAATAATCTGTTGAAGCAAGGACTGAGCAAGATGATAATATATGAAAACTGTTTCTGAAGAACAGAAACTTCTACGGCAAGAATCATCTATATTTTGTTTGATGATGTGTTTTCTGTAATTCCTCGTGAAAACAACCTGATCCTGGATCGCAATTGCCAAGCCTTCTGTTTCAGCAAACAATTCTCTAGATACTAACCATTTATTCGATGCGATTTCATCAATATAATCATTTTCAATTCTTTAGGTACTTTCCGTGTAATTCCTTCTGCATCCAACTTTCTCTTTCAGAATTATCATCAAATATATCGAAATCTACCTTTTGCATTGTCAAGTTCAGAGGTGTAAGATTATAATCTGAAGCAACAACAATATCATGTAATTTAGACGTTCTCTGTTTATCATGAAAATGGGAACGTAGATGAAAAATCTGTTTACTATGAAGATTATTCAAATCAGTTAATCCACGACCTCCAAGATGTCTAGGTAGTGTAACTCTCTGAACAACTGACTTTGGGCGGTGCTTATGATATTTACAAAGCATTTTCCTCGTTAAACATTGTAATTCATTTAGATCAGTTTTAGATCATTTAATAATTCCAAAAGAAGATGTAAGAATAGGAACTGCATAGGAGTTGATAGCTCTGAAAAGGTTTTTACTAGTTGAATGACTCTCTAAGTCTTTTGTTATATGAACTTCTAGTATTTTCTTTAGTGCTGCTATGGTTAATTGTCTTCTCTTGACCAAATCTAAGATATTTATATGTATCTCCTTGATACATTGGCTCGATTTCGATATTGGAAATCTTTATATAATCAGAGGTGATCTTTCCTTTTTCAATAGAAAGATTTTTACATTTTGGAAGCCCAAATTTCATATGAATATCATTGGAATAGTTGAAAGTAATCTCAAGTAGACTTTTTACAAGAGATCTGGTTCCGGCATATAATTTAATATCATCTAAATAAATTAAGTGACTTAATTTGAATTCAGTTGATAAACTCTTTATTTTGAAGCCGAAACTAGTAGCATTTAATTCATGAGATAATGGATTAAGGCAAATACAAAACCAAAGAGCACCTAAAGAATCACCTCGAAAAATGCCTCTTTTGATTGGAATTACTTCGGATTTTATCGATTGTTTTGAAATATTTAAATGAAGATTGGTTCTCCAATTTTTCATTACAAATTCAAGAAAAAGACGAAGTGTCTTATCAATTTTATAAATTTCCAAAATTTCTTGAAGCCATGAATGGGGAGAACTATCAAAAGCCTTTTGGTAATCAATGAAGGCTGTATGAATATTTCTCTTCTTAGTTTGAGCTTGATTCAAAGCAACAGAATGAATTACAAGTTGCTCTTTAGTACCAAGGTGTTTTTTTCTACATCCTTTTTGTTGTTCGGAAAGAATATTATAATTCTCCAAATGTGCATACATTTAACATGCAGTTAGAATTTTATATATTGTTGGAAGGCAAGTAATTGGTCTATGTTGAGACGGATCAATAGTATTATCACTTTTCGGTTTTAAATAAGTAATTCCTTGTGTGAAAAATAAAGGAGTAGCTGAGGGTTCTTTATTATAAATGAAAAATATTCAGCCAATTTTTCATGAACGCAAGAGAATTTCTTGAACCAAAAGTTATGAATACCATCAACACCTGGAGATTTCCAATTTTTGTGTGTTTAATAACTGATGTTATATCTTCGTTTGAAAATTTTTCAAATTGCATGCATTCTATTTTAGAAAATCTAGACCTTCCATTTAAAATCTAACTTGCATTGGAATTGTGTTGCCTTGGTACTGCCCAAATTGAAGACCAATAATCAGTTAGAATATCAATTTTAGAACTCCATTTCCAGAAATATTTTCATTTGAATCTGAAATTTGTAAAAATATTTCTCATTATTGTTGAATAGTTTGTTTTGGAATTTTCTATCTGAATTTATTTTATGTTCACGAAGTCTAATGGAGTATACTGAAAGTTTTTGTTTTAAAGTATCGACGTATTCTATCAGTTGTCCATTACTTATCTCATTATTTTTATGGGTTTCATATTTGAGGAATATTTTTCCAATAAGTGCCATAAGTTTTTTGATCGATGACCTCTGGAATATTGAGTCAATCTTCCTAAATCACATCTGATAGAAGAAATTTTACCTTCTGACCTTTTTGCCATGAAGGTTTTTCTTGATATTATAATTATGATTATTATAATTTTCTAATTTGTATCCAGAATGTTTTACTACTGTAATAGCGGCACAATATATAATCAGATGAAGTGTATAAATATTCATTACTTTAACAAGTTGCTTTGGAAGAATATTCACATTAAGCTCGTTTATAATATCGAAAATTTTCTTTGAATAATGAATTTTAGGAAGTTTAGGTCTTATAGTTGGGTCAATATTTTCAAATTAATTCATTTGATTGAGAAATAAATTTTCTATATCTTTGTTATCAATATTTTTAGACGAATTTTCTGATTTATTTTCGATGCTTTTCATGAATGGGACTAGGTTTTCATCTGAAATTTCAGAATTTAAATGTTCTTCTTGTTGAATGTTGTTTTAATAGATTTTAATTCTGATTCAGATATAAAGTTCCTATTTTAATATACCGTCTTTGATTCGCAATGCTTTGTTCTGAAATACAGCAATTGGGGAATTCTTCTTTGAACATGTTATATAGTTTAGACATGTACCCTTTTTATTTGTTCCATTATTTGTTATTTTGTAATAACAAAACATAATGAATTTATTCATTTCATGCAATCAAACTGATTTCATAAAAAATATAAATGCCCCACCCGGTAATCAATAATATTGCCAGGCAATGATCATAATCAAAACATATCCTGGAATCATTATATATTAGGATAACGTTAAATGTTATGAGAATATATCAAATCACCAGAATATACACAAACTATAGCATCATCAGCTATGACATCAATGTACTAACGAGTAGTGTCAGAGGCTTTCTCCCCGGGAAAATGCAGTGTACGGACCTTAGTCAAGTAACACTTAATGTTACTCATTCATAGTTTTCTTTGTGTGAAGTGGTGAAAGATCGAGTAGAATACTGCTCTGAATATAAATATGATAAAATTGTCATCTTTTTATATTACATTTATATATACAAATAAATAAAATATGAAATGAGATTCTGAGTAATATTAACTATTTTTTTCGGAAATAAACTTAGGAAGAATATCAAAAGATTTGATGACTGTTATCATCTGTAAGTGTTCAAATAAATTTTTCTTCAGACTCAAAATCTCAATATTTTTGTGAAGATTTCTAGGAAGAACAGCTGTTGTAGAAATAATAATCAGTAGAATAAATATTTTTTCATTTTCCACATTTCTTTAATCTCGTCGCCAAGCATCATATATTCTGAAATTTTTCATTGTATTCATTTTGTATATTATGTCGGGTTAAGCGATATATATGTTATTCGATTCTGTTTATCAGTAAAAATGATATCTGGCCTATTGTGTTCTACAGCTCTGTTGCATAGAATTGTTTTATCAAAATAAGGTTTATATTTCTCGTTTTCACAAATAATCTCAGGTTCATATTTGTAACTTTTTTCTTTTGGGAATGAGGTCATGTTTAATTCCTAGATCAGTTCAGAGGTATAAGATAATAATCTGAAGCAACAAAAAATATCATGTAATTTAGACGTTCTCTGTTTATCATGAAAATGGGAACGTAGATGAAAAATCTGTTCATAATGAAGATTATTCAAATCAGTTAATCCACGACCTCCAAGATGTCTAGGTAGTGTAACCCTTTGAACAGCTGACTTTAGGTGGTGCTTATGATATTCACAAAGCATTTTTCTCGTTTGACATTATAATTAATTTGAATCCGTTTTAGACCATTAAATAATTCCAAAAGAAGATGTAATAATAGGAACTCCATAGGAGTTGATAGCTCTGAGAAAGTTTTTACTAGTTAAATGACTCTTGATGATAATTCTAATTCTCTTTTAATATAAACTTCAAATATTTTCTTTAGTGCTGCTATGGTTAATTGTCTTCTCTTAAACAAATTCAAGATATTTATATGTATCTCCTTGATGTATTGGCACAATTTCGATATTGGAAATCTTCATATAATCAGAGGTGATATTTTCCTTCTCAAAAGAAAGATTTTTATATTTTGGAAGTCCAAATTTCATATGAATATCATTGGAATAGTTGAAAGTAATCTCATATATGCCCAAAAACGATAAACACTAGTTTTACTGTTGCAAAAATTGCCACGTACATAGCTACTGGTATATTCAATGGAGGTACGAAATCATTATTGATCATGATGAATACACTGAGACTTGATTGTGGGCGTAATTCTCATCGGTATGACGAAATTTCCAATACTGCACGTGTGAAAGTGGCAGATGAGCGCGCTAACGACAACACTCGAGAAGGTAGAATGCTACGTAGACAACATCAAGATGATATTTTGGAAGTTGTTACAACAGCTGAAGAACTAATTAATGGCTCAAAAATAGATGACTCTGTATAAGTGATTGAATCATATGTATTATTTTACGTAAATTGCATTTATCTCAAAACTATGTTTTCTGAACTGGTGACCACTGCAGTTCGAAAACCGGTCAATAGATTTCAATGAAATTTATACAGCTTTTTCAAAACATAAAACACTAGTGTCTGATCGATGGATTGTTTTTTCTTTAAGTTTTGATTTTTATAAACAATTAATTGTTATTGAAAATCTGGAAGATATTTTCTTTGGGGTGCCATTTTAAAAATAAAAGAAAAGCTACGCCACTAGATTATCTATTAACAACACTACTATCTTTTTCTGATTGATTTTTATGAACTTCTAGGATAGTAGGTGGTCACCGCAACGAGATTGGATTGGAACTAAATCAATATAAACAGCCGTTACTTTTAAAATTATTGATTTTTCTTTCTAAAATTTATGTCAAGACAAATCAAAACCTTACTATGTTTTTACTTTTATAATATAAAGTAATCAACTGGCATAAAAAAAAATCTTTTCATGTTTCATGCTACACCTAACTCCTTAAGGAAAACAGACAGCAGAAAGGGGTAAAGTTAGTTTCATTACTACCGATGAGAACATTGCAGTCTTGGGTTATTTTTATAGCAATCCGTATGCGCATGTTGCAGATTTTGGGATAAATCAAACAATAAAATTTTGTATAAAAATAATTTTCACCCCTACAAATTCTTATTCATATGATCCATGAATCCAGGAGACGCGGCAGTTGAGTTGACATTCAAGAAAACGTAGATTTCTCACAGATGATTATATGAACCGATGAGCCCAAATTTTATCATTTTTATCAAAATTTTGTGATTTTGTTTCAAATTTCTGCATAATCTCCCGTTAAATGCAAGTGTTTCATGTTTGCACCAATTATATGGTACGCAAACCCATTGCATACCTCAGGTATTGGAAGAATTAACCAACTTGTTTGACGATAGATGGATAAAATTTGGTCCCTAGTATTGGCCTGCAAGATCTCCAGATAATACTCCTTTAGATGTTTATCTATAGAGGTACCTCAAGAAAATTTTTTAAAATTCGCCAATAATTCCGCGGGGAGATATCGAATTGAAAGCGAAACGCGCCTCGAACACCATCGAACCCAATCAAGTTAAAAAACAACCATTAATGACGTGCCCTCGTGGACTGAAAACACTTCAGAAAACAATTGTGGAGGATTTGAACATTCAATTTAATTTCATTATTACTACAATGTTACACTTTACAAGGTTTATGTTTTCGTTTGTTTTTTCAATAATATTTGCCATAAATGTTAGAAATTTTCATAACTCATGTCACCAATACGACATCTTCATCGTTTGAAGAAAGCTAACGCTACTCATTCATTTTTTTGTATTTCACAAGTAATGAAATTTAATTTTAAATTTCTCAACTGCATTATGCAAATTAGTCGTTCATTCGGGTACTTATCGTTGAATGTTCGGCAACTTTGATTAATTTTTTGGTGAAATTGACCATGAATTATGAATGAATTCATAATATCCTCGTCTGAGTATTTGTTTGTCATTCAATTCAATAAAAAATAACTACACACACAAATTTAGTGTACCTGCTGTTTTCCAATAATTTTTAAACGTTGAACTGAGGCCGATATTCATATAACCTTACTTAGAACATTGTGGAACATAGAAAATAGCATCTGAATTCAATCCACTTTGTCTGTCCCACGGCATAAAGGTTTCATTTTCCGAAGGTAAAGCAGGGTAATGAAAGATTCGCGAATAGAAGGTATATGGGAACATAATACCAATCAATACTAATTTAAAACACGGTTCTAATAAATTGGAAAAAATAGGTGCTCGTATTTGAAGGAAACTTTTCTCGACCATTTAAAATTATTGAGTAAGTATGTGATTTCAGAGCACTTTGAATGTCAAAATGTAATCGGAAACTACGTTGCCCTGGGAAAATACATTTTTCCCGCTGAACTAAAAAAAGTTATAATCTAACTCAAGTGTGAATCGATCTATTTGAATAAAGAAGATGCACTTCCGAAATTTCTGATGAAAAGAATCAAATCTCAATGATGGTTAATTTTAGATGAAACAAATCTAAGCAAAAGATGTTCGAAAAATGATTCCTAATAAAAATGGAAATAGCAAAGTTGTAATCGGTGTCTGGTATAACCGGAATTGGAACAGCTCTAAAAATAATTGCAAATCGTAGATTGGTTTCCAAATACTCTAATTCCAAAATTCGAATTTGATCGATAAAGCCTTTCCCCAGATTCTTTAATGAGCTCTTTAGCGCGGACATCTTGTCCAGTTTATTATAGTATAATTTATATAGTATAGAATAGTATAGTATAATTTCTTTGCGCATTAAAAATATTCACATGGTAGATCAATTTGAATTCAATTAAATTACTAAAACAAATATACTAAAACAAGACATACGAAACACTATAATATAAAAGATAATTATTAAAAAAATTTTTATATAAATCACAATTTTAGATGATATTTGCTATATATTCCTCTAAACTATATAATGGATTTTCGAGGAGCTCACTATTAATTATCAACGCTAACTTGTCTTAACTTAGGCTTCTTATTTTAAATAGAATTAATACTTAGCCTTCTTTCCCAGTAATTTTCTTTGATGTGTTCTTTTCGTTTTGTGAACTGTGATTTGAAACTCACTACGATTTCTTGTGTTGATTTTATGAGATTAACCGTTTATTTCAAATTTATTTTGATGCTTATGAACAAATTTCACACATTCATGGATGCCTACTGAAGGAATGGTTATTTTTTTTTCAAAGGCTTCTCCACCACTGCATCTTATCATTTGTCTGTAAAAGCCAATTTTTATTTAACAAAGATATCCCGTGCTGGCAGTATTCCCCAAAGAAGGAATGCTTATGTCAGAATTTTGTGCCGATAGGCGAAGTACTATGTTCTAATTGAATCATGTTTACTGAATCTTCTTAAAGTTCTCAATGAGTATATTGTATTAGTTCTTGAGTGTGAATTTGCTAATTTAGTCAACTGCCAATGATTTAACCAAAATATTTACATTCTTGTTTTCTTTCGATGAGAAGTGTAGATGTTGGGTTAGGAGTTGGAGTAGGAGCTGATAATCGTACTAAGTCTACCAAAAAACCAGAAACGATAAAATACTTCTTGAACCTCCTTCCTCCCTCACATTTATTCATGTACTGAATGGAAATGAAAACAAACAAAGCAAACAATATTAGAAACAATTTCTTCATTACTTGAGAGTCGATTAATACTGTATATTGGTAGGCACTTAAACGATACCTATTCAGTTATAACACATTATAGATCATGTGAATACAGATGGATAAATAATGCTTAAAGCACTTAATTCAATTGAAGAAGCATCTAGAGATACTACGTTAATAATGAAAACAACGAATTTATTCACAATGATGTACTGATTCAGTGATTTTATTTTATGTCAACCCTAAGCAGGGGTGCACAAAACTT
This sequence comes from Cryptolaemus montrouzieri, assembly GCA_013387265.2. NCBI lineage: Eukaryota > Metazoa > Arthropoda > Insecta > Coleoptera > Coccinellidae > Cryptolaemus > Cryptolaemus montrouzieri. Next base: position 40,413,332 of record JABFTP020000103.1, read on the forward strand.
AACTTTTTGAATAGGAAAGAAGGTCAAGTGATATCTCATGGGAAAGCTCTTTTGAATCTCAATACAAATGTGTAATAATTTTTGAGCTTTGACATATTTGGAAGAAGATACAGGAAGGTTCGTCAAAAGGCAAGTTATTTTCAGTGATTGCAATATCTGTCGATTTCGAATGAACATTCACAGAAATACTGTTGTATTTTGGGGAAAAATAATAGCAGTGGTGCTTCTACTACACTCCCTCAGACATCCTCTGCGATGAGGGTGTCAACCCCTCAAATCTACGAATTGATCAGTTAGTTGTCGGGCTTCAATACAGTTAATATCATCAACGAGGTAGTAAGGATTTTCATTTAATCCATCAGATTTTAAATCATCAATATTTAAAATGAAATCATAGGTCCCAAAATTAATCTCTGAGGCATACCTCAATTTTGAAAAGACTCGTTGTGTTTTGCAATGATGTAATTCGCTGATAATCGTACCAAGTCTACCAAAAAACCAGAAACGATAACATACGTTTTGAACCTCCTTCCTCCCTCACATTTATTCTTGTACTCAATGAAATTGAAAACAATCACAGAAATATTTTAAACACTTTTTCATTACCTAAGAACCGATTAATACTGTTCATGTGTAGGCACTTAGACGATACCTGTTGAGTTATAACTAAATCATGTGAATACAGATTGTAAAATATTTCTTAAAACACCTAATTTAATTGAAGAAGCATCTAGAGATACTACATTAATAACGAAAACAACAAATATATTCACAATGATGTACTGTTACGGTGATTTTATTTTACTCAACCCTAAGCAGGGATGCACAAAACTCAACTTTTTGAATAGGAAAGATAGGTGGAGTGATACCTCATTGAAAAACTCTCTTCATTCTGAATACGAATGTGTAATAATTTTTGAGCTTTAACATATTCGGAAGAAGATACAGGCTGATTCGTCAAAAGACGAAATCTTTTCAGTGATTGCGAAATCTGTCGAGTTCAAATGAACATTCACAGAAATACTGTTGAATTTTGGGGGAAAATAAAAGCAGTGATGCTTCCACTACACTCCCTCAGATACCTCCTCAAATGAGGGTGTCAACCCCCCAAATCTTCGAATTGATCAGTTAGTTTGAGTAATAACTCATTAGAAAGGTTTCAGAATTTCTAGAATATTGTAGACTTGCTTCATCTGAATTGTGATGAAAATACAGGTTGAATTAATAGAGAGCGATAAAGTGTGAATTGAGATTCAGAACACGTTTGTTTGGTTTTCAAATAATAAAGCACATTCATAGAATTACCTACATGTTGGTGAGTAGGGAAAAATTCAAAATTGAAGAAACAATTAAATTTATTATACCTGATACATTTTATAGGTCAACTAGGTATCAATCAAACAAATGTTCAAAGTGTTCGCCGTCAACTTCAAAACACAAATACAGATTATGCTAGAAACGTTCGCGAACATTAGGTAGCATTTCAGGATTATACGATTACACTCGACTAGAATCCGTTATCGTAAATCCACCAAATCTTCTGAATCAGTTTCATAAATTTGACTCTTTAAGTGGCCCCATAAAAAAATCCAATAGTGACAAGTCGGGAGAACGTGTGGGCCATTCTGTAGGGCCTCTTCTTCGGATCTATCTATCAGAAAATTACCGTGTGCAGAATGCGGGGGAGTAGGAAATAATCCTGCTGAAACAAAACATCTTCTTCTAAACAGCTAGGATCATTTTCCCAAACTTCAGTTATCGCCGGATTGATTCTTCAAGTAGTAGGAGAAACATTTCTTCCGTCAGATTTCCTGGTAATAAAAATGGCCTAATCAGACTATTCCCTTAGATGACAACCCAAACATTCAATTTTTCAGGATATTGGGTATGTACTCCACGAAAGATTCTGGAATTAGAGTCCAACCAGAACCGGCAGTTAGGACGATTTACAGTGCCATTCAAAAAAAAAGTTATTGAGTCTTTTGCGTTCTAGTTGCCCCACCCGGTATATACACCCCTCTTGTACAATATTGTGAACCGCAGTCTCTCGTAAAGTGACTTTCAAATTATCTCGAATCTCACGGCAGATACTATGAATTCTATGATGTCTTCTCTTTATAATTTATTTATATTATAAATATATATTTTTATTTATCATAATTCAAGGAACTTCATAACACTTCTTCTGTTGTTTCTCATAAACCCTCTACAAATAATATATTACTGTCTTAGGACACTTACATGACTGAATCACTTGAAGCATTGGAAAAGTCCTTACCTGAAAAAAAATTTTTTCATCATTTGAGAAATAAATGGATCAAACACATATAATCAAATGCAATTAGATATTTGAATATATATTATTCATAAAGTAAAATCCAATTATTAACTCATCAAATACATTCATAAATATTCTGTTATGTTACTTGTTCCTCACATGTAATAATAGGAATGCTAAGACATATTTGTTATATCTGAATGCCAAAACAAAGAACTGGAAGGTTATGGGACTCAAGCACGTGTTTACTTTTTTTAATTACTTGAATTTTCTCTGAAAAGATATATTTCAGACACGTTGACATTACTTCAAGTTACTAAAAATAAATATATTCGAAAAGACAGTTCATCTTGGTGGTTATTTTAACTACCATTCTAATTGAGAATGATAAACTAGAGTTCGTTTACGAACGTTGCTGAGGTTGAAGTGTCAGAACTAACGAATATTGGCAGTTTTCTATGTCGAAAATAATATCTGATCCTTGAAGTGACGCGACCACTCTCGATAGTCGGAAGGAAGAATGACCCACCAAAATGAACTGTCTATTTTATTTATCCACCAATACGGTATTTAAAAACTGTCATCTAACTTTACCAGTACCAGTTTCATATGTAGGTTAATGGTGTCTTGTCTGATGATACCTTCTCGTTTGCATAATTTTGAAATGAAAAGATATTATTAGAAAATTGTCTTCAGTGCATTCCAAATAGGAGAAAAACTATCAAACTTTTATGGTGAGAATAATAATTATACTGCATGACAGAAGATGAAGGCATATTTGATATAAAAAACTCTTTTTATGTAATTTGAAGCAGGATTTATCTCAATCGAATAAATATACTGTATCGAATATATACAGAGTAATGACTGTTTAGAGGATCATTTATCCTCATCAATAACACAGTGAATCGTTGCAACGAAATGCAAGATCATTCAATATAGGCCCTTGATAGTATCTATATAACCACATTATACTTCGGAATTTTCGTTCAGAGCATTCAATTATCAACTCTAGCATGTCTACATTATGCAAGAAAAGCTGGGAGACCTCTTTTAAACTAATTTTCAAACAGACATTCCTATTGTCTTCGTCTAAATAAACTGTTACCATTAAAATTATTTAAGCTTTATAAAATTCAACTTATGAATGGAGTTAGAGCACTTAGAACAGGGGTGCTGAAACGGTAGATCGCTAGTGCTTTTTGAGTAGATCCCGAGAAGAGAACAATGTTTAATGAGTACCTAGGTAACTAAACTACAAAAATGTTAAACGTAATAAAATGACACTATGCTAGCTGCAAAATGCGGCTTTATCAAAGGAACGCGCGGTACTTGTCAAAGAATAGTGCGCGTTTTTTATTCTTGCAGATCCTCTAGAAATTTAGGGCGGCACGTTTGACGGAAACATTCAAGACTTTCGTTCACGCTGATATAAATGTTGCACCTACTGGAAATGGAGTCACTCTTAATTGTAACTTATAGGCAATACTACGTCGAACAAAGTTTATAATTAAATAGTCCAAAATTAGTGCAGCGAAGAAATCTGCAACATATCATCGGTTGTGAAGGAAGCATTTATTGGAGCGGGTGAGACCATATTGGGAGATTTTAAAAATGAAACAGAAATCATGTCCGCTATTAGAGAACTTCAGTTATCTTGTCAGACTGTCACAAGGCGTATTGAAGTCATGAGTCAGGCCATGGCAGATAGATTAAAACATGATATTATGCGATGTACATACTTTCATTCACAGTTCCACGAATCCACCGATCTAACAGACACTGCCCAGCTGTGTTTTTTTATTCGGATGGTATTCAATGACATGTTGGCTAAGGAAGAATTTTTGACAATCATTTCTTGAAGGGATGAGCCGTGACGAAGATATATATGACGTTTTCATCAATTTTGTAGAAAAACTACAAGCTGGCAATATATAAATTAGTGTACACTACAACCGATGGAGCACTAGCAATGGCTGGAAACAAAAAAGGTTTTGTGGCATTGTGTAGAGCTACTGAAGATTTCCCTTCATTTTTTTCATTCCATTGCATTATACATCAACAAGTTTCATGTTCAAAAGTTTTAAACGAAGAAGAAATTATGGGCATTGCAACAGAAATTGAGAATTCCATTCGTGCACGTAGCTTGCAACGGCGACTCTTTAAGTTTCAGTTGGAAGATAGGAAGTCAGCTGAACACACTGATTTAGTTCTTCACACGGACGTCAGGTGGTTGAGTCGCGGAAATTTCCTAGAAAGGTTTCAAGAATCATAGCCCGAAAAAACAGATTTTCTAGACGAAAGAGGTGATGACACGCAGATGTTGAAAAACGAAAAATGGCTGACTGATTTGGCATTTTTGACTGATATCACAATGCACTTAAACACCATTAACTTGGAGCTTCAAGGTAAAGGAAAAACTATCCTTAATAGAAGAAGCGCAGTAAACGCATTCAAAAGTTAATTGCAACTTATGATAGATGAACTGAAAAGAAAGGATCTGAAACATTCTCCGTCTTTGAAAGCAAGGATTCCCCAGTTGAATTATGATACGTATGAGGCTTAATTATCAAATATTTTGGGACAATTCGAAACGGGTTTGTATGATTGCGGTCAATCGGCAAATATAGCTTCATTATGAGTTATCCTTCTTTATGTAAAAACATTGAGGAATTAACTACTGAAATAGCAAGTCAGCTTACAGTTATGAACTCATGTTCTGTTGAAAATGAGTTTGTGCAGATTATATCAGATATACATCTCAAATGTACAGCATCTGGTACAAATTTCTGGTGTTTTATATCTGAAGTTAAATATCTGAATCTAAGGCGAATCGCCCTTCAACTGACGGCAATATTTGGGTCAACTTACTTGAGCGATTCTGTATTTTCTGAAAGGAAGATAATTAAGTCAAAATATCGCAATTGACTAACTGACGATCATATGTCATCATGCTTGCGATTTGTACTCATTGATTACGTTCCATCTTATGAAAAGTATGCTAATGACATGCAGTGCCACGCTTCAGCACCTCTGGTTTAGAGGATCATTTATCCTAATCAATAATACAGTGAATCGTTACAACGAAAAGCAAGATCATTCAACATAAGCCCTTGAGTGTACCTATTCAATCACATAATACTTCCGAATTTTATTTCAGAACATTCAATTTTTAACTCTAGCATATCTACATTATGCAAAAAAAAGTTGGGAGACCTCCTTCAAACAAATTTTCAAACAGACATTTCGATTGTCTTTGTTACTCTTCTAAACTAGTATACAACGTATGTCAGAATCAGCTGAATAGATTCGGCCAAAATTTGCACTACTTATTTTTCATAAAAGTAACTTAGCCGTGATGTAGAATATTTTGAGCGATAATAATTTGTCAACTTTACCGTGTTAGCTGTTACCCTTCCGAATAAATAGTAGTGTTCCTACTTTTGAAGAATACAGGGCGGAAAATCATAAACAGCGTAAAAGTGAATTCTGAAAACAGGGTGCCACTGTAGGACCTATATCTTCCTTACTTTTTGTTTCTGTATGGGGCATTGTTTATTGAATCATAATTCAAATCAATTATATATTGATAGGAAATATAATTTATATATATTCAATTTCCGATTCAAAAATGAAACAGTTCTTTGTTTACACCAGTTTTGAGTCACAACGAAATGTTGATTCGGCTCCAAGAAGTGTAATACTACATACAATTTGCAACAATTTGTGTTCCCGTGCTCTTTGTCAAAGAAACTTTCTGTTTCAATTTCCAAATTCGAGAGCTCAGGTGCTCGGTATGAACGGTATTTTGAGTGTTTTCATTAATGTGACGATAATGATTGAAGAAACGCAACAGAGTACTTGTAATCACCTAATTCAGAATGTTCTTTTCATTCAACTTGATTGTAGAAGGAACTGAGATTTTAAAGCAGGTATCTGCCAATCAAAATTTTAGTATTCTGCTTCAAACCATTTAGTAAACTCAGTTCAATAGTGAAGAAAATTTATTCTGTGCGAATACCTAATTTATTTTTCTTTCATGGAAATGAGAGACGGAATGTGAGTATGACTTGTAGGAGATTTAACGAGCTATATCCAAATATGCCGTCTATGATAGCTTAAAAATTCAGAAGATTTGTTTCAAATGTTCTTGCGACTGGAATGGTCCAGGATAATACATCATTTTATCACACTGAAGGGAATGAAATTGCCGTTCTAATTTATTTTGATGTTAATTCACGTACATCATTGACATTAGCAGAGCATGATCTGAATTTACCTCATTGTAGTACTCACAAAATTCTAGGAAAACATACACTACACCCTCATAAATTTTCATTGGTCCAAACTCTACAAACTGGCGATCCACAGCTTCGAATAGGACTGTGTGAGATACTTCTTCTCACAATACAAGAGGATCCCGATTTTCTCAAAAGGATTATCTGGACGGATGAGGACAAATTTTTTAATGAGGGGGTTTTTAACCTAAATAACTCACACTTTTAGGCCAACCAAAATCCTTATATTACGTGGGAAAGAAATCATCAAAATAAATTTAGTTTTTATGTATTTTCACTTTTGAAGGACAACAGATTTTCATATTAAATATATAATGAAAACTTAAATGGTGAACTTTATATGGAGATTTTGAGGACGGTAGTAGGGGACTCCGTTGACACTTCATCAGTAGCTGAATCAAGGAGTTGTTGGTACCAACTCCATACAGCGTTAGCTCATTGTACAAATGAAAATTATCCAATTTTAACTGATATGTTTGAAGATAGATTGATTGGAACGAACTTTGTGGCCTCCAAGGTCACCCGACCAAACGCCTATGCATTTATATCTTTGAGAAACGCTGAAAGATAAAATTTATTTTGAACCTGTGATTTCAAGATATGATTTGCATAATAGACTGCAAAATGCTTTTATGCAGTTGGATGTGGAGAAACTGAGGCGCGCCACATCACAGGATGTTATGCGTCGAGTAGAACTATGTCTAGAATTGAATGGTCATCACTGTGAACAATTATTATGAAATTTAGGATAATAGAATTTAATTTGTTTTGATATTTTTTAATTTGTCTGGTAAAATTCGACAACAATTGCAGTTTTCTCTCGATTCAACAATTATCCAATGACAAAAGGACAGTTATTAGTTAATTCTCTGGGAACTGTCTATGCACGTGCAGGGAAATAAGTCGCCTTTGCAAACTTTAGATAGGCCCTACGTAAATTCGTTTTTTCGCCATAACTTGAAAACTTGAAATCTCAGATAGAGGGTATGTATGGGGATCTTCATTGAGTTTTTACGGCGAATCCAAAAATTTAAAAAAATATGGGTAACAATTTGAAAAAACGTAGTTTTCGATGTTTCTTCGTTTCGAAATATGAGACGGAAAAAAGAGATTTCTGTATACTGACAGAGACTCAATCGGTCATGAGTTATGTCCCGCATGGTTTCTTTTTGAAAAAATACCTTTCATTATTTTGGTAGCTCACGCCATTCTCGAGATATATCAATTTTTTCAAAAAGCAAAAAATCGGTAATTTTCAATTAAAACTAGGATATTTCATGAATGAAACAAGCTAGACTTATCATAATAATAATTATAATAACTCTATTTCCACAAAGCATAAGTTAGATATAAGGACATAATTCGTTGTCTTAGGATTAATCTTTACATCCTTCAGTAAAAATCAAAATGAGTAAATAAAGTTCAGTGCTTATACCTTGTTCATCAAACATTTTCCTTACCACACTATTTATAATCCATAAAAGGCTATGTTAGGTGTTTTTGTAATTGGAAAAATAAGTGTTAACAAGATAGTATTCAACATACAAACGGTTCTATATTAAATAACAAAGTTGGTATGCACTTTCGGTATATTTTTTCAATCTTGTGTGAATGAATTTACATCGAATTCATTTGGCTGGAGTCTATACCTAAAACTATGTTTTTCAAATACAAATAACGAAATATTCATATATAATTCATATCACTTTGTGCTTAGTTTTCATATTATGCAATTATGTACCACGGTAACACTGATCTATCAATTCAATTTATTTGTTGGTAGCAAAAATATGCATTATTTTAATCATGCTTAACTACGAAATAGTAACGGCTAAATATATACTGTGCCGAATATTTTCTTTGAAAATCTTCAATAGTTGGAACTTAGATGTAATCTACCTTATACTGTCTAGTGATTCTTTTGATATTAAAATCATTATAGGAACGTTAATCATTCGAATTCGTTGACATCGATGAAAATATAGGAAGTTTCAAAGTTGGAAAACAAAGAATGTGTCCATTCCATTTTGAAATAGCAGATTTCCAGTATATCACCCAGTCGTATATATTATTTTCATCTTCGAAAAGGAGCAGGCATTGAATGTGAAAAATACTGGACCAATTTTTGTCTCTCTGTAATGTCATGTGCAGATTACCAAGAATTATTAATTATCTGGCAAGAACGTGAAATTCCCTGCTTCTAGGAAAACCACGAGGTGTTAAAATAAATGTAATACTTCACTCACAGTTAACAGAGAAATACAATTTCTTTGAAAAATGCAGGAAACTTCAACTTAACTCTAATTTTATCCATCAATATACAGTGTAGAAATCTTCACGTTTGATGAATAGGGTATGTACAGATAATTCTAATTTTTCCTTGTGATAGAACTTCTTAGGCCCAATGAAAATCATTGGAACAACATAATTCTATTTGATAGAATTTATTCGTTGTCACTCTGTCATCTGTCATAAATATGACAACAGCTACACCTCCTTTAAAAAACGATATAATGGCATTTGCTGGATCACTGGAAAGCTTTTTCTAAGTATGCTTTCACTCTACGGCGAGACTTAATCATGCCGTTTCGAAATAGCGACCGTTCAGTTTTTTGAATTATCCTTCATTGAATTCCAGTAAAATAGTAATTATATAATGTTCATTAGAAAATAAGAAGGATGGTTTTATTATAAAGAAAGAAAGTAATTCTTATTCATGCATGTTTTTCAGGTCAAAGAGGTAAGAGTACCAACATATTCCAAACTAAATTTTATTAATTTTGGTAGTCGTGCCACTTCCAGTAATACATCCTCTATGGCCCATGCATCGGAAATACTCAAATGAACAATTTGAGATAAAGGAGGTGGAAAGTTTTCGTTAGAGCACACTGTATAAGATTATGAATATGGTAAAGATGATGATAAAAACAATATTATATCTCTGCGTACAATACGTTATTCTCATTTCGTTATCATTTGAATTTGGGAGGCTTTTACTTGGTAAAATTCCATTATCAATAATAAAAAACAAGTCCTGTGTTTTAAGGAATTTTACTTAATAATTGCGATTCGTAACGCGTTTCACTACACCGTAGCTTCTTCAGACGAATGATTATGCAGAAAAATATAAATGAGAATATAACTATAAATGTTCTTGAGTAATTAAAAGCTTATTGGTTGCTTCTTCTTAAGTGGTTATTTATGACAGGTATATCCGATAAAATTAAGGAATAGATTGCTCCCCGAAAAGATTCAATAGAGGTGAAGGGCTTAAATCGACTTGTTCATTGATGAGTCTACCTGAGTGTTTGTATTTATTTATTTCTAAAGTTTCCCAAAGATCTACCTTCCAATATTTATTATCTGTATGCAAAATTTCAAACTGTGGGTCGAAAGAATGATTATTTTATAAGAGATGATTCGCGTAATTTGAATCTGATTTTTTATTTGAAAAACTGCGTTTATGTTCCGATATTCTAATATTAAAATTTCTATGTGTTCTACCAATGTAGAAATTATCACAGTCATTGCAATTCAATCTATAAACACCTGATTTATTGTTTATACCTGGTTTGGTTTTATTATTTTTATATATTTGCCTAAATTATTATTAGTTTGTACAAGTACAACAGGAGGGACGTTGCAAACATATATTTGAAGGTAATCCATACGGAATTATTGTTTAGATTGCACCCTGTTGAGTTTGATATTTTAGACTCTGAATCCAGATACGATGTCAAAATTTTAATGCATAAAAAGTTTCAGCAACAACAGAAAAAGTTGAATTCACTTAAATTCAAAATTTCTCCACCCAAACCTTCAACTGATAAATTTTCAGACCTATAAATTTTTGGAAGATTCACTAATTTAACTGATACCGATTTTACACAACCACAAAAAGATCTATTAGAAAAAGGATTTAAACATAATTTACATCCAAAACATAATAAAACTAATTTTGAACAGTTAGGCATAGACTCCGAAATTATTCTCAAAAACTCCAAAGATAATATTTTAGCCAAACATCAAACAGCAAAAATCATCAAAGAAGACTTTTCGAAATTATCACCTCATTGCAATTCCGATTATAAGATAATAAAAACAATTCGTGAAAATAGTGCCAAGAACGATTTAGTATTCACTAAAGCAGATAAAGGTAACACCGTCATTGCGATTAGTAAAACCGATTATATCTCTAAAACTGAAGAATTCTTAACAGCCGGAAACTATATAACATCAACTAAGGATCCTACCGCAAAATTTCAGAAAGTTGTTAAAAACATAATTTCGACAGCAAAATCATTAATTACAGACCAAGAAAATATAAATTCATTAACTCCAATCCACAATCCCCGAATTATATTCGTTGATAAAACTTCATAAACCTAATTACCCTATTAGACCTGTTGTTTCTTATGTAACGGCACCTTCGTTCAAACTTTCAAAATTCCTCAACGACATGCTAATAAAACATTGCAATTTTAAATCCGAATTTTCGGTCAAAAATTCATACGAACTTATTGCCAATATCAAAGATACCACTATACCACCTAATTCCAAACTTATTTCTTTCGATGTTAAGAATCTATTTCCCAACATTCCTCCAAAAGATACGTATTACTTAGTTGAAGAATTATTAGAAAGGAATCATGTCAATACCATCATTAAATCAGATATTCTTTCATTATTAAAAATTTGTTTAGATCAAAATTATTTCCATTTCAATTACAAATATTATACTATTGAAGACGGCTTGATTATGGGCAATCCGTTAAGTCCTTTGTTAGCAGAAATTTTCATGAATAACTTAGAGAAATTAATTCATAATCATCCACTCAGTAAATATTGTTTATACTGGTATCGCTATGTAGACGATATCATTATTTGCTTCACAGGAACAGATAGACAGTTGAAAATTTTCGAAAATCATATAAATTCATTACATCCGAAAATTGCATTCACAACCGAAATGGAAAGCAATAATTCGATAAATTTCTTAGACGTAACAATTTCGAATGAAAATGGAAAACATGTTTTCGCAATTTACCATAAGCCGTCACATACAGATATTATAATACATAACTCGTCGTGTCATCCATATCAACATAAAATGTCAGCATTCAATAGTTTTATTCATAGATTGATTAACATCCCGCTATCACCAGAACATTTCAACAAAGAACTAAATTTGATTAAACAAATAGCCAAAAATAATGGTTACAATCCCAAACTAATAGATAATATTTTAAATAAAAACAAAGTAGAATCGCATTGAATGAAGTTTACCCTGTCGATAAATTGAAACAAAAATTCAACACCTTAACCTACGTTGGCATTACAAGTGAGAAACTGAAATCATTCTTAAGTAGCAATAATTTCAACATAGCTTTCCAAACTAATAATAATTTAGGCAAATATATAAAAATAATAAAACCAAACCAGGTAAAAACAATAAATCAGGTGTTTATCGATTAAATTGCAATGACTGTGATAATTTCTACATTGGTAGAACACATAGAAATTTTAATATTAGAATATCGGAACATAAACGCAGTTTTTCAAATAAAAAATCAGATTCAAATTACGCGAATCATCTCTTAGAAAATAATCATTCTTTCGACCCACAGTTTGAAATTTTGCATACAGATAATAAATATTGGAAGGTAGATCTTTGGGAAACTTTAGAAATAAATAAATACAAACACTCAGGTAGACTCATCAATGAACAAGTCGATTTAAGCCCTTCACCTCTATTGAATCTTTTCGGGGAGCAATCTATTCCTTAATTTTATTGGATATACCTGTCATAAATAACCACTTAAGAAGAAGCAACCAATAAGCTTCTAATTACTCAAGAACATTTATAGTTATATCCTCATTTATATTTTTCTGCATAATCATTCGTCTGAAGAAGCTACGGTGTAGTGAAACGCGTTACGAATCGCAATTATTAAGTAAAATTCCTTAAAACACAGTACTTGTTTTTTATTATCGTTATCATTTCTTTACTGTGTTAAAGTTGTTCTTATTTTTTATTAACTAATCATGTTTGGTTGCTTCCACAGTTTCGTCCGAAGTGCAAAGTTACTATCGCTATCGCAGGATTACATTTTGATGACGTAACAAGATATTAAAATGACAAAAAATTGACGTCAAACGCAACTTATAAAAATGTTTCGAAACGGATTAGCTTATTTTGTATATAGCCTAAGGAAAAATACATTTCCGCTTCCATTACGCTTAAAGCTAATTTTCAATTATATTCGATATGACGATGCGAAACACCAATAAATGTCAAAACAAGTAATTTGTTCCATTATGTCTTCATATTTTTTCTTTTTCCTCATCACGCCCGAATAAAGGGATGAGTAGTCCAAAATCAACAGAAGTAACAGCTAGAGCGGCAATGGCACTGAAAATAGAGCCCGGAATTATGCCTCCGGGAACTTCCTCGCAATGTACATGAAATGATTGAAAATGGAGAATTTGCTTCATCTTTCTTATGGAAAATTAATATGCGACTTGTATGAAAGAATGTCGGGTATGAAGGGGAAAGAACAATGGGCGCTTGTTCCAACTATGATGTTTTTGCTCAGCAAAAGAGCTTCGGAAATTGTCTTTCATTTTGGATAAACTGGAATCTGAAGCGGCTCTTCAGCTATTTCATATACTTTTAGTTGATTGTTTTTATGCATTCCATTGATATAAATGATTTCCTGAAAGTAAAAATGTACAATTTCTTCGGATTGGGGACTCAATATTTATAAAGACTGTCTAAAACATATCCTACCCGTATTTGTAGTCTCGTACAATTATTTCAGAATTCAACAATAAAGCTACATCATTAATGGAATAGAAATCCTGAATCGAAATAAATATCTGTCACATATTTATATTCACTCAACTAATGTCAATTTTCAGTTGCATATATAGGCTGTTCCAGAATAAGGTCAGAGTACCTCGGGATCTAATGAATCTCATCAGAAAAATGCCACAATATTTTTTCCTTAAAACAAATCTTGGTTAAGAGCAAATTGTTATAGCTTTGCTGTTCGTATAACATGGCTCTAGAAGATAGTTGTGATTCTTCATGCCTTTGTGTTAATATTTATTTCCTGTAAATTAGATTGTTTCATTTATTTATTGGGTGGGTTATCAGGTTTCCACTGAAGTATTCACGAGTGGGTAAACAAAGGCAAATATTCACGTTAACCTCTTACTGGTATTCTAATTCGAAGCAGATTTACTACTAGCTATTGTGAAGAATAGAGAAAGAATTCTCAGCGGAGTATCTTAGGCCCTTTTTCTCTGAACTCGGTGAAGAGAATACAATTTTGAGCTATTGTCGCTTTTCATCTTTAATCATTCCTGTAAACAATCGTGTTGTGAAACAAAGATACCTGAAATTGATGAAGTTTCCATAAAAGTTTTGGTTAGACTTCAACCGATATTTTTGAGGTGGCTAATCAAGTTCACTTCCATGTGACTGTTAGGCCAAAAACTTTCTGAGCGGTTAATAATTTCTTCTCAGATATGTTTGTACATAAAACATTACTTTTTTTTTCTGTGAGACTTCATTAGGAGCACAGAGTCTGAATCCCAAGAAGTTTAATTGATAGAACTGTATAGTACCAATTACTAGCCTCCCCATTCAGTAACTCACATATCTGGTAGCCTAGATCTAATTTATTTTGTCGTACATCATATGCAGAACTCCAGATTGTTGATGTTTCTTTTTCTTACGTTCCTCCTTCCAGAGAAAAAGTATTCAGCAAACGACATGGAGACATCATAGAGATAAGGCGTCTCCTCAAAAATTTTATTTGCAGCTATAATAATCACCATATAAACTTCATAGTTAAGTATTTGGAAAAATTCATTTGGTTATTTCATAAATGAACATATTCTTTATGTTGTAATTTCAGTTTTAATGTTGGGAATGTTTATGTTAACCCTCGCGTGACCAAAGTCTAGAATTTTACGAATTCGTCCAATCGTGGTAACCGAGCTACCCCATATTGAATTATTAGTTATAGTTAATTTATGAATTAGAAATTCCCTGCTTCTAGGAAAACCACGAGGTGTTAAAATAAATGTAATACTTCACTCACAGTTAAGAGAGAAATACAATTTCTTTGAAAAATGCAGGAAACTTCAACTTAACTCTAATTTTACCCATCAATATACAGTGTAGAAATCTTCACGTTTGATGAACAGCGTATGTACAGATAATTCTAATTTTTCCTTGTGATAGAACTTCTTAGGCCCAATGAAAATCATTGGAACAACATAATTCTATTTGATAGAATTTATTCGTTATCACACTGTTATCAACCATAAATATGACATCAGCTACACCTCCTTTAAAAAACGATATAATGGCATGTGCTGGATCACTGGAAAGCTTTTTCTAAGTATGCTTTCACTCTACGGCGAGATTCAATCATGCCGTTTCGAAATAGCGACCGTTCAGTTTTTTGAATTATCCTTCATTGAATTCCAGTAAAACAGTAACTATATAATGTTCATTAGAAAATAAGAAAGATGGTTTTATTATTAAGAAAGAAAGTAAGTCTAGAATTTTACGAATTCGTCCAATCGTGGTAACCGAGCTACCCCATATTGAATTATTAGTTATAGTTAAAATTTATGAATAAGAAATTGGTACTTCTTCTTATTCATGGAATAAAATCACTTATATTAATGTTATCCAGTTTATTGGCATCAAAATATAATGGAAACTTCGAAAATGAATGTTTTTGGGATTTATAACAGAATAACTTAAGAAACTTCTATAAAACAGAAAATAACTTCAGGAATCTCAAATTTATATACTGAATTTATTGATCATTATTTTGACCGTCAACGCAGAGAAACCGTTTCACTTCTCTCCTATGTGAATTACACACAGGTGCGCTACATTTGAGCATTTGATTCTTGATTTCCTATCTTCTTTTCGTGAATAAATCTGACATAGTTTGCTTGAGCCAACGGCGTTTCTATGAGAAGCTTCTATTCTTTCTCCATTTTCTGCCAAAAATAGTCGGATTGCTTCTAGAGTAGGTTTCTGTTTGCCTTGACAATTCGTTCCTCCTGTTTTTACGTTCGTAAGAGCGAGTTCTTGACATAGTAATTGGAGAAATTTTCTTCGCCTTCCTTCATATTTACACCATTCAGGATAATTCTGAGTGAATATTATGAAAGCATTCGGTGCTGCCATGTATTTGATTTCAAAAAAACTTGCTAGGGGCCATAGTTTAGTAGCTCGAACACAAGAATACTTTCGCATCATCTTGTCCCCAGTATCCACAGCACTTTTGGTGGTATTGTAGTGCGAATTGATGATTGGTTTTTCTTCTGGGTGTCAAAGGCTCTTTCTGCATCGTTTAACTGCATTGATAATAAAATGACTGCCTTCTTTTTTTTGGAACAGAAGAAACAAGGGTCATTTTATCGGTGAATCTTAATACAGAGGAGTACTCTCCACACCTACAATTTTCAAGAAATTCTTGCGGAATCTCTCGCTTATTCGTCAAAGATTTACGTGTCATGTTGATCTCATAAAAGTAGCGATAGAACTGAGGCGATACATTGTACGTCAGCGCAAACACAACCAATTTCTCCTGGATTCGACTTGTTCCAGCCTAGAGCTTCATTCATGTGCAATAGGCCAAGCGGGGTAACAAGCATACCCCTCTCAACACATTTTCTATTACAGCCAAAATGTGTTGCGATGAATATCGAAATTGAAGAGAAATAAGTTTACCCAAATATTTTCAAAGATTAGCTAGAAGGAGGAATTCAAAAAAATTCCATGGAACAGTAGCGAAAAATAGAAATTTGGGATAACCCAGTTACCTCCCCTGGTCACGCGAAGGTTAACGAATAAACGTTCATCTTTCCCAGTCAAACCTGGTTGCATAGAAAGTTGTAGATTGAATCAATAGCTGACATTTCTTCTTATACTTTCAATTTAATTTCGAATGAACAGAATAAAAAATCATAGGAATCATATCAACCATTCTCGAACAACCACTTCCTGAGGTATCAACCAAATTATATTTGATTCGATTACCCCCTTCTTTTTGTTATTCCGATATAATATTGGAATTTGTGGAGTTACAAGTTTGATCCCCATGTTGGGCACCAATATTATAACCAAAATGGTAAATACACCTCATTCCTATGATCGTCTTTTCCGGTTATTCGAATATAAAAATATAAAAAGAAATGTCCGCTATTGCTTTAATCTACGATTTTCTGTGTTAAAGGAGATCAAAATTGATTGGAGTAACTCATTGGTAACTCAGGAAAATATGCGATTTATTCAAATGGTGCTCCACTGTATGTTAACTTGAAGATTAGACATCATCTTAATATGACACAGCTCTATCCATAGGCCAAAAAGAACATATAATATGGCCACTCACATTACATAACCTGAATCCTCTTGATTTTTATTTTTGGGGAGAAGTGAAGTACCTTTGTTTTTTTTGAACAATTTTTAAAGTACTTTACATAATTTGATGAAAATTAAGAATGATGTCCAGAAGTAAGGACTCCTTGAAATAGTATCCTTGCAATAATTTTAGCTTCTTTGGTTGACCAGGGGCGGATTAAGTGTAACACTGTGATTCTTATTCTTTTAACACCCTGTATGATAAAGACCTAAAAATATGATTTCTGATAGCTTGAGCCTCTACTAAAAAAAGTAATAGTTGTTTACTATTGATGAAAGGAACCATTTTCGAGAAAAAAATTAACGAAAAGATCTCAGTACTTTTAAGAAATTATCATAATGTCACATCGCTAACACATTGATTAATATCAATATGTCTTCATATCATCTTCACAGATGAAGCAGGTTTTACAAATTTACAAAACTCATACGGCGCTATTGAATAGAGAACTTTCCTTAGAGTTCATCCCGAATGCTTTTCAAGATTTAATAGAGCATTTATAACTTGAAACCCGCCGAAACATGTACTTCATGCACGATGGGGCACCACCTCATTTTAGCACTGCTGTGCGGGAGCACTTTAATAACGTCTATCCAAACCGTCGGATAGGTAAAGGTGGACATATTGCCTGGACTCCTAGATCTCCCGACCTGACTCCGATTGATTTTTACCTATGGAGACACCTCAAAACCTAGGTATATTCCACGCCGGTCAATAATAGGGAGGAGCTTCTACGGAGAATAACGTTTCATTGTGATGAGCTACGAAACAATGTTATGGTGGCGGATACAGTAGTCGTGCCCGCGAGTATATTAGAGTCAACAGAGCCCATGTTGAACCTACTTATGAAGTTTTTGATTAATTGTTTTAAATTGGGTCTTAAGGTTACTGACTTGATTTTTGTTTTCAATAGTTTATTGAAAGTGAAACATTTTTTCGATTGTGTTTTTTTCGAGAATAGTTCATTTTAGCAATAGCAAACAAGTATTAGTTCTTTTTCAGTAGAGGTTCAAGCTATCAGAAAAATCTAGGACGTGTAATGATGGAGGCTGTAAAAGATAGTTTGCTTCCAAATTTGGACTAAATACTTCGAAAACTGCAGAAGTTTTGAGGGAAAAACCAATTTTTTTCGGAAATTTCAACACCCTATAGCTCCGTTACGATGCTTTTGCGGGCCTAGGTTTATATTAACTTTTTTTCTTAAAATTGCAGGTAGATTTACCCCCTCAAGCTGCGACATACTATTATGTAACACCCTGTGTATTAATCTATGAACATTATCTTAGTTTCAATAGAAAAAATAAATTATAAATACGCTTACCATTTAATTGCAGAAAATAATAATTTCAACCGGAATTTCAAAATCAAACATTCATCTAATAAAAACTTGATAGTAATTTTTGGAAATCCTTGAAATATATAGATATAACCTTTCCAACATATTGAATGAACAGCTAGATTTTGACAATAATTCTCCTTCATTTAAGATCTTTCCGGCTAATTTATTTAGATAATAGTTCTATGAATTGCCTTAGGACGTTCAACTCACTTTTATTCTAATGTTGTAGGTCATATACAATATGTTATACCTGAGTTCAGTTTCCATTTTACATCTGTTTGATAAAAGCTATGTGTCATGTATACGCAATACAAATAAATTAAAAAGTGTGAATCAATCTTCGTTCATCAATTCATTCAGATTTCAACCATTTCAAAATCAGAGTATAATAAATAGGAGGGTGAGAGTTAGTTCATTTCTAGTGTATATGGAGTATAGTTCAAAATCAAAAAATACTGCTTTTTTAAATTAGGATTTTTAATTAACTCAATTTTCCAGAGTATCATCAATATTCGACGAAAGGCACATATTTTATGGTTTAAAATCCCTTCTTCCCTTTGGGAGGTGGGTCATGGTAAATAATGTTGGATGGAGGTGTGGTTTTAGTTCGGTTTTATCAGATTCTTAAATATTGCTATCTCATTCTGGGACATTTACTTAAAACTTGTTCAATTCCTCATATATAGGTCATTTGAAAAGAATCCAAAAAATTCCAAAATAAACTTTTTTGAGTAGTTTTACAGAACGAAATTCCAATAAACCTAGGTCCTCAAATGCTTTATTTCTTAGATACCGAAAGAAGAAGTATTGCGAAAATATCCTAATCACTATGTTCATTTTCATAATGAGAAGGCTGCAATCTACAAATACTTCATAAATTGATATAATTCCGTATTTCTAACGTCTTAGAATATTATGAGATCAACAAAATTTGCAATCTAATATAAGAACAAGTGTAGATCATTTCTCAGGATTCCAGATAGCCAAAATATATAGGATAAATCATGAAACCAAACGATTCATATCGAATATAAGAATTCTACTTTTTTCCAAATAATCAAATGAGTATTTACGAATTCATCAATTTGAAAGAAACATTTCCAGACTACCTAATCAAATAATATCTTTCATCGCAGTGAAACGATTGCTGAATGCCTCAAAATTACAACGACCTTTTATTTACAGCGGCCTTAGGCTCTAACGCTGGCCGTGAATAGAATCCGTTTTATTGTAGAATTTTTTTTTGGAGCAATCATTTGGGACAAACGAAGATAAACGAGTTATTGGATGAAAACTTTAGAGGTCAGATAAGATATATTTTCTTCATGAAACAACAAACGATAACCACAATATTGATCGATATTTGTTGGTTACGCGAACTCCAATCTTTCATTTTGACCATTCGGAAATAATAACGTAGCATACTGTGGGTACCAGCTAAATGGAATGAATTTCATAATAAATAAATAAGGTCATGTTCGAGAAAAGATGGAACATGTTGCTTGTGCTTTTTTCATCAAAATCTTTTATACAGATTGTTCCAGTTATAGTGGCGAAAACCAACTTTTGCTTTCTAAATCCAATATTGCAAATTACATTACTCAATTTTTGAATCATTTCATGAACAGAAAAATGTCTGTCTGTCGCTCTTTGTCGATATTCAGGGGTACCAAATTTCTTCCGATAGAAGACATACGTAGAAAATAACATACAGTTCTGGTTTTGAATCATAACGTTTTATTGATTAATCACAGCACATGGATATTACAGTAATCTTTGGTTTTATACCCACAATTCTAATAGACATTCAATAAGAAACAAACTTGAACGAATTAAAATTTTAGTTAAACTAAGAACAACGAAAATTCATTTTATCCCCATGCTCTGCCAAAATGGTATACTTCGTATGGATTAAATGAAATATACGACAAAAGTTATAAGATTCGCGGCTAAACTCGCAAATGAATCACTCAGTTCGCTCAGGAACGTCTGCACAAGAAGCGTGGGCCGAATATGAACAGCTTAAACATCGCATCCAGTCTTTTCCAGATTTTCAACGAGAAAAAAAATCCTTGAAACATATACAAGCGCAATCTTCTTCGTCAAGTTGAGCGTTGCCTGACGAATTTTCATTTTCAATGTCAACTTCGAATAAGGTTTCGGTCTCCCTCTCTGTGGATGGTCTTTTTTTCTTTCATTCATGTTTCGAGTGGTAATCAAAATCATAGGGGTTTGTCGTTTCTTTTGGTACAGGAGATATATTCCTTATAGGTACTGTTAGAGTAAAGGATGAAAGAGGTTCTTTATGGTATATTCAAGCTGTTTGGAAATGGACGTGCAATATTTATTTGGAGCTGTTAAATCAAAGATTTTCCAAATATTTAAGGTTGAAGTGTCAGCTTGCTCAGTGGTGTCGGTTGCTTTAATTGTATCATTTTAATCTGAATGTTCGCTGCAGATGTGGAATTTCTATAATTCCAGAAGGTCGATAACCGTTCGTTACTGGACGAAAAATTGGATTATTTAGCTGCTGTGTAGAAGCCCTGGCTATAGGAACTGAACTGGAAGCTATTTGACGATCAATTTGAAAATTTGATGTATCTTCCAGAGAGATGTTTGTAGTCTCTGCAGTGCGTACAAGTAATCGGGGATACATATTAGGGTTTAGAGGCCCTATGCCGGTGCTTTTGAACTCTGTAATGATACGTTCTGGGTGTTGTTTCAGCCAATCAGATATCTCTTAGTTGAAATAAGTCATTAGAGACGCAAAAATGAGACATCTAGAGGCTGCATACAAAACGTGCAATGTAGAGGTAGACAAAGCATAATAATACCGTTTTGTATCGCATACTTTGATGATTCAATCCCTTTCCGACTTGCTTGTCCGTCGACTACCAATATAATTTCATCGTTGATGGATGGTTCAACAAAACTTTGAAAGTGCCTTCGCCATTTCAGAAAATAATCTGTTGTCATCCATCCTGATAGTTGAGCTACACCTGAAGTGCCTGCAGGGGCTTAATTCTTCATATTTCTTCTCAAAAAATTCAACATCTGTGAAACAAACGTACCAACAGCATCAACATAATAAACACTAGTGGTGTTGGTTCCACGTTCTGCACCCGTTATTACGCCAACTTCCTTTCCGCCAGCAGTAGCCAATATCTTTTGAGGTTTTTCACACTACAAAGACCTGATTTGTCAGCATTAAAAATTCGGTATGGACCAACGATCGCAGCCGCCGAGGTAGCGTCTGGTTCACGAAGAAAAAAAAACTATTTTGTCTCAAAAATCCTTTCAATCAATCTTGTGTTCGTGGATTGAACTTATGAGCAAAACTATTCCTTTCAGCATCTCGAGAGCTAATCCTCGAATAGAAGCTGGCGTCAGTCTAAACAAACAAGATTCAAGTAATGTTTCAGATGCCGAAAGCCAGCCCATTTTATTGTTGCAAACTACTTGTGGATGTACAAAATGCCATACCATGTCAGTTTGTGCGAATGTCTTTTCGTCCATAAATCATTACTAAAATTCAACGAATGCAAAATGAATGATATTCACAATGAAAAATATTCAACTACATGAATGAAAACTTTCGGAACGTAGTGAATGTCTACAAATATAATGTAAATACTGAAAACTCCCACCAATGAAATAACTCGTAATTTGTCGTCTGCATGACATCCAAACTGAAAACAATGCGATTTCACGATTTAACAGGTTGGTATGTGCCAGTATATTGACTTGATATAGTTGTCTATGGCGGGTTAGAAACGGCAGCATTCGAAATAAGATGCCTGTGTCATTTTGTCCGTGTATATCATTCTGTTCGTACTTCCCCTATCTCTTTCCATTTTCGAGTTATTCTGAACTTCCTTAATTCTAAGAAAATCAACATTTACGAATATTTTAGTGAGCATCAAAATTCCATTAAACTGATTAAAATTCACACATTAGGTCAATTTCATGATTCACAATCAACTTTCACGAAAAACCTGAATTTGTCCCCATTACGTTCATTCGGTATATATCCATCTATGATTCATGTTGTTCTATAACTGAAAATTTTTTGGTGCTGTCCAAATCCATGGTTAGGTTAGGTTAAACTAGGGATGCTCAAACTGGAACTGCTGGCGATCTCGAAAAAATTAACCAGTAACGAGAAAAACTGGTTCAAAGAGCCAACAAAATTTTCAGTGAACATTATATATATTATATTTTAATTATTTCAACCTAACTACATGGACACTTTCTACATTGTCCGTTCAAATTGATAACCATGAAGGCTTATGCAAGATCCAGCTCTGAAAATAAGAGATCTTTGTATTTTAATATAAATTTGAAGATTGTTTTATCTCATTTTCTCTCAAGCAGCCTATCTCTATCCCTAATGGATACAGCATAAACTTGGCTGTTCAGATGGCCTAAGAAATAAAAATTTAAAGGATTCAGGTTTGGTGATCTAAGTGGCCATGCGATAGGTCTCCCTGGTCCTATGCATCGATTGGGATAGGTTGCATTTATATGATCTCTAACCGCTTAAGTAAATTGTGGTGGCACTACCGTTCATAGACCTTATATTCTGCCGACTCACAGTGGATCGAGTCAATGTATTTCCTCAGACATTCGGTAGAAATTAAATCACCCAATTTCTTCCTCATTATACATTTAATGAATGCATACTATAGTCCTCTATTGATATTCACAATTAGTTTAACCGAAACTAGAAATATTAATTTTATTGGTGCATTTTTTGCCATTTACGCCCTAGTTAAAAAAAAGTGATGCTCATGAAATAATAGCAATATTCAATATTTTTAGTTAAAATTTTAACAGTTTATAGGTTTCACACACTTCTTATGAATAATCAAAGAAAATAGTAAAAATTTATCTGATGATGCCTCATCCATGAATCGCTCCATTTTTGAAATTCAATCGCAGATTACGTAGAATTCCCAATAGTTCCCAGGCAGAAATTTGCACAAATGAAAACTTTAAAGTGTCTTGTTTTAGGAGATAATATAATTTTCTACGACCACCTGTAACACTGAATGAAACCTAGCTCAATATCCAATATACGAATTATCGAATTATTTCACTAATTAACGTTTGCTCTTTTTGATTCGATTTCAATATTTTGTTAACTTCTCTTTTCTTAAACTTTCATTCAGTCTCAAACAGGTAATTATGCGAGAAATAGTGAATAAAAGGCCTCAAAATCTGCTAATAAAAAGCTTAAAATTTGAATATCTTCTTGGTTTACGTCTCTATTGGACTTGGCTTTCGATAATTGTATTTAAAATGGATCCTTGAAAACAAACAAATATATATATATATATATATATATATATATATATATATATATATATATATATATATATATATATATATATATATATATATATATATATATATATAACAAATTTCTGAAGTAGAGTCGAATGAGCTCACTCTGTCGAAAGAGCTCACTTTGTCGTCAAAAGTTTTGCTAAAAATTAACCCAAGAGTGGGAAAAGTCTACTTGCAACTAATACCGATTTGAAGAAAAGAGAAAGAGTTGACTGCAGAAAAACTTTTGCTTCCCACAGTGGTTTTCCTGGGTTGAAGAAGATATTGGAGAAACAAAACTTCAAAACCGTTTTCACATTGCTCTGATAGGCAAAAGTCTCGAAGAACTGAACTAATGTGTCCACAATATTCACGAGAGGAGCTGTTGTATGGGCCAAATTGAAATTGAGAGAAGAAGGTCACACAAAATTATCTAAGGTTATAAGTTTTTCGATTGATGATCCCAAAAACGTTGACGAACTATCACACCATTTTGAAAATAAACTTGAAAAATTACAACAATATACACCAGACGAAGCTGTATCCATAATAATATATATGAGTCTATTATTGAAACAATATCAATTGTTCAGAAATTCAACAAATTCATTATTTCCCTCCTACTATGGCATTCAAATGGTTAAATCTGAATGCTATCCCGATAAGGATTCGATAATTATTCATGAGAAAGAAGCCCAAATAAACTTTCAAAACCTTCTCGACCACACCACCAAAGAATCCTGCAATCTATTAACTTTAATCAAGAAAATGAACAAAGTTTCATATCAATTAATACAAGGGGTTGTGATGGTGCTTCTAAGCAGAGATTATACAAACAGATATGCAACAAAAACAGGGTGAAGGTGTTTTGGATGATTCTTCTGTTATCGTTAGTTTTTTGGTTCCCATAAAGTTATATAACCAACTTGAAGAGTCAGAAATTATATATTATATTATTAACCATCAAATCAACTTTCCCAACAAACAACGGACTTCTCATTAATAAAAGAACGAATAGTATATATACACAGAATATACTTCTTTTTATGTAACAGTAAATTTTGAAATTGATATGACGGATAATATGTCAATTAACATGAGTTTTTTGTAAAACAGAAATTCTTTGCTCGATTAATTTCCTTTGTGTTTTAACCTGTTGTGACAGTCACTTGTGAACGAGAGATTTTCAATGTTTTTAACACAAAGTTTTATTACCTACATGTAGTTATTATACTCTCTGTTGAATAAAATATTTTTAATAATTTTTTCAATAATTTTAACTTAAAGTTTTGTTACCTACATGTTTTTCATTTTCTCTTGTTGAGCGAAAGATTTTCATAATTTCAACTTCAAGCTGTATTCTCAAGTTTTAATCAATGTAAGTACCCAATATGAGCATTATTTGTATGTTATTTGTCCCATTTTCGGTTTGTCCTTCTCCAAATGTAAATTCATCTGTAGTACCCTAAGGAAGACACATAACTGGTGTCAAAACGTTGTAATATTTTAAAGAAAAAGAAAATTGGAAACTTAAAGATATCTATCCGTTGTTTTATTCATGCGAAGTCCGTTGTTTGTTGGGAAAATTGATCTTTGGATATTGGTGGACTTGGAACTGATTACATTATTTTAAACCATCGTCAACTAGTTCTTGTCGACCAAACAGTTTTTTCTATGTAAAAAACTCAAGAAATCGTCACAGAAAAAATTAGAGTTAACTCTCAAATTTCCTCACTTTCGCCCTATACGATAAGCAATACTGAAGTTCAAAATAACTCACTTATGACAACGGTAGATGGAGAAATATGCAAACGCATAAACTGGAATTTCTTCAGCTATGCACTGCTACATATACTCAACAGGTCCCGAAGACATGAAAGATTTGACCAATTTGAAATTAAAAAAGCCAAACGAAAAATTTTTCTCTTTCGAATCATCCCCTTTTTTTGATACAACTTGAAATTTAAATCATGGACACCAAGATCTCCAGAACCAAAGTCTCTGCAATCTGCAAGAAAATCGGCGATACAAAATAAGTTTCGGTAGGAGTTAGGATTGATAGTAGATCAGATAAGACAAGGAAAAGGTACCACTAATGATAGAAACACGGCCATAAATTCTTCCGAAATCCTAAAATATCATCCAAAATAACTGAAGTTAATGAAGGTTTTAAACAGGTTCGCTGTGAATTTTCGAGTAATCGCGTAGGAAATGAAAATCAATGCTGAAAAGTTCGAATAATTTTTCTTATAAACAGCCCAGCTATATGTATATATTAAACCCATGGTACTATTGTAACGAGTTAAAAGCTCAGGTAGCTTAGCGGGGTAAACACAGAGTTCATAAACATTTAATTTATCATCACTATCAACCATAAATTCTAAATATTCATATATACACTCTTTACAATAATATGTCGTCCTTTCAATCTAGCTCTCAAGGATAGGATTAGCTGAACTAGTACACCTAGGTATGTGGCCACTCACTACGTTGTCACCGACTAGGACTGTGATTGAACTCACTACGTACAATCACTCAAGGATAGGAATACCTGAACTCAGTACGTACAGCTAGGTATGTGGCCACTTACTGACTAGGGCTGTGATTGAACTCACTACGCACAATCACTCAGGTATTGGAATAGCTGAACTCAATACGTACAGCCAGGGGTTAGACCGAAATTCTTTCAATTCGAGACCTCGAATACCTATCCGTGTTTCAAGATGTACCATTTATACTATTTCGCCTGCGCTGTCAATCTGCGTAGTAGCATCGTGTGCTATGCACTACTCGTCGTGGCAGCACAGCGGCGTTGCCTGATCTTGTGTTATGTCGTGTAACTTAGTGATGGTAACAACGTTGCCATTACACATCCCCTAAAAAAATATACAACATAGCTGTCATTTATATCAAAATCAAATTCAAACATTCTTACATAAACTAAATAAAATGTACTTATATAATCTCTATAACCTCTAATTCCCGACACAGTCGTGATTCTCCCTTCTGGTGGGATTCTCATTCTCAGCGTTTTCCATTATTCAGTTTCATCCTATAATTTTTCAACTTATTGCTGGAATTTATTTGTAGATGAATGGGTAAAATTGTCTTGAAATTGATATCCATCGTTTCAACTTCGTCGTGTAACTTAGTGATGGTAACAACGTTGCCATTACATTATTTGCCAGCAATGGTTCACCAAGTGTTGATTCATGGTGAAGTGGTGATTGAGAAAGCATTGGTGCCAATCGAGCAATTATCTGAGGAAGCACAAAAAGCCAGAAACGAAGATTTCAGGAAGTTCGAGGAGCATAAATCCAAAAAATTAAGCCGTTTAGCAATTAACGAAGATATCTTGCACGAATTGCTGGTAACATCCGACACATTGATTTCAAACATGAAGCCAAAGTGGTCAAAAGGTTCAAATAACTCCCTATTCCGTGAAGCTCTTGAAATGTGTATGGTTGAAAGTGAAAATGCCGCAGCCATCTGGCATGAATCAAGTGCTACTGAGAGGGATTGAGATAAAACGGAAGCAAGTACATCTATTTAAACGAATGACATCGATAAAAACAGGATTCCATCCAGGTAACTTTTATAATTGAATAGCACGATACGTATTACTTTTATATAAAATCATGCCGTGAGTTGGTGTATCAGGAGGTGCCTCCCACTCTAATGCCGATCAACGCCAATTATCCTCAAGACAATATATATATATATATATATATATATATATATATATATATATATATATATATATATATATATATATATATATATATATATATATATATATATTACTCGTTTATTGAATCATATGCAAGATAGTATGGTTCCTTGTCACATTTGCCTGAGCTAACACTTGTGTTTTTCTGACACACAACAGAATTATAGATTTAAGCATTTACTGTAAATACAATTTACAATTATTCGAATTTAAGTAAATCCTCTCTTTTATATATATATATATATATATATATATATATATATATATATATATATATATATATATATATATATATATATATATATATATATATATATATATATATATATATATATATATATATATATATATATATATATATATATATATATATATATATATATATATATATATATATATATATATATATATATATATATATATATATATATATATATATATATATATATATATATATATATATATATATATATATATATATATATATATATATATATATATATATATATATATATATATATATATATATATATAATGGAAAACATTTTCACAAAGTTATCTCAGGTTCAAATGAAAATATTTCTGGAAATGGAGTTCCTAAAATTGATATTCTAATTGCTTATTGGTCTTCAGTGCCAATGCAACACAATTCAATGCAAGTTGGATTTTAAAAGAAAGGTCTCGATTTTCTAAAACAGAATGCATGCAATTTGAAATACTTTCAAACGAAGATATAACATCAGTTATTAAACACACAAAAAATTGGAAATCTCCAGGTGATGATGGTATTCATAACTTTTGGTTCAAAAACTTCTCTTGCGTTCATGAAAAATTGGCTGAATATTTTTCATTCATAATAAAGAACCTCTCAGATACTCCTTTATTTTTCCCACAAGGAATTACTTATTCAAAACCGAAAAGTCCTAATACTATTGATCCGTCTCAATATAGACCAATTACTTGCCTTCCAATAATATATAAAATTCTAACTGCATGTAATACCCAAAAAACTCATGCACATTTGGAGAATTATAATATTCTTTCCGAACAACAGAAAGGATGTAGAAAAAAACACCTTGGTACTAATGAGGTAATTGTAAATAATTCTGATGCTTTGAATCAAGCTCAAACTAAGAACAGAAATATTCATACAGCCTTCGTTGATTACCAAAAGGCTTTTGATAGTTCTCCCCATTCATGACTTCAAGAAATGTTGGAAATTTATAAAATTGATGACACTTTGTCTTTTTCTTGAATTTGTAATGAAAAATTGGAGAACCAATCTTCATTTAAATATTTCAAAACAATCGTTAAAATCCGAAGTAATTCTAATCAAAAGAGGCATTTTTCAACGTGATTCTTTAAGTGCTCTTTGGTTTTGTCTTTCCCTTAGTCCATTATCTCGTGAATTAAATGCTACTAGTTTCGGCTTCAGAATAAAGAGTCTATAACTGAATTCTAATTAAGTCACTTAATTTATTTAGATGATATCGAATTATGTGCCGGAACCAGATCTCATTTGAAAAGTCTACTTGAGATTACTTTCAACTATTCCAATGATATTCATATGAAATTTGGGCTTCCAAAATGTGAAAATCTTTCTATTGAAAAGGAAAATATCACCTCTGATTATATAAAGATTTCCAATATCGGAATCGAGCGAATGCATCAAGGAGATACATATAAATATCTTAGATTTGGTCAAGAGAAGACAATTAACCATAGCAGCACTAAAGAAAATATTAGAAGTTCATATTACAAAAGACTTAGAGAGTCATTCAACTAGTAAAAACCTTTTCAGAGCTATCAAGTCCTATGCAGTTCCTATTCTTACATCTTCTTTTGGAATTATTAAATGATCTCAAACTGATCTAAAAGAATTACAATGTTAAACGAGGAAAATGCTTTGTAAATATCATAAGCACCGCCCAAAGTCAGCTGTTCAGAGAGTTACACTACCTATAGTATGGGAGCTAGCAACGTTTAGAAAACAAGAATTTTAGGTCAGTTGATTTTTTGATATGCCGTCCTTCTTGCTCTTTCGGTTAGAGTCCAGGCTATCTGGCTGGCGGTAGCGGTTGTGTTTATTACTGCGCATCTTACCTGCACAGGTAATAATTCTGAATTTTAAAAACATTTTTTTAAGCTAAATTTTGGATTGTTTATCTTTAGATAAGTCTACCAGACGTACATTTTTTATTGCCAGACATTTTCATTGTTGTTAATTATCTGACAAACGCGTATTTTTTAATTTTTTAAATAAAAAATTCAAAATATTTTTGAATGTCTGTAATTTTTATATTGTGTTGTCTGAAGATAAATAAATCTAAAATTAATTTGCCAAACGTTAATTCGTTTGTTAAATCTTGAATAAATATTACAAAGTTATGTAGAGTATTGTAGTATGATGCTAGTAGTTAGAGAGAGACAGTTGCTGAATATTTTCAAGAATCAGACATAAAATAATTGTAAATGTACATTACTTACATTCATCCTAGTAAGTACAAGTTAAAATGAAAAACTTTAACATGAAAATGAAAATAAAATTAATTAGAAAGAAGGATTTAAAAATACATCATGAGAGTTTCAAAAATACATTATTTATTTAAAATGCTTTGATTATGATAAATATTCATTTTAATTTTTTAATAAATCTTTTCACTCTATAATAGTGTCACAAAAAAGAGGCATCTTCATAATCATCATCATCGTCGCTCTCACTGTTAGAAGTATTCATGTCGTCATCTTGTGAATTGTCGTTCTCTTCTAATAATGTATCATCTGTAACAGAACAAAAATTAACATTAGTATAATTCGTCTTGTCCGCTATTAAATATTTCAGGTTTATTGATAAATTTCATATTCCATACTCACTTCGAATAATTATATCTGCAACTGAAGAAGGTAATTGATCTCCGACAAACCAGACAAAATCATATTTGTCATCATTGATGGTCCACCCGGAAGCAACTGGAGATAAAGATGTTGGATGTTTTAAGTGGGCATTTCTCTATAGCTTAGTCACGTAACGAACCCTCAAAAAATGCTGGAGCAATTCTGCTTTGCAGGGTGGCAAGCTCGATGAATCGAAATTACGAAATTTTTTTCAAAGTTCTCGTCAGATTTTTTCGATTGAAAATTACTTGAGAACAGATGAAAACGGACATCATTAACATTCGATGAATTTTGAACTCCATACATTTGACAAATTTTTCAAGGATTACAAATGTTGTTTCAAGGATTTTGTCGTCATCCGTTATTATATTTTCAAATGCTAACTGGTATTCGTTAGATTTTTCTAACATTTTAAAAGGCCTAACTTTACCTTTTCTAAAAATGCTGGCGTGTAATCACACCCGGTAATTGCGTGGAAGCATGGTAGAGCTTTTGATAAAGAAACACCAAGAATTCGATAAAGTTCATTAACGTTTATGTATCGCTGATGATTTCCACGCCCATATTTATCCAAATCTTTAAAGATGAATTCAGATGGTCCATATTTCCCAAAAGTATGATTAAAATATCAGAGTCAGAACATCGTATAACAATTTCTGCGTCGAAGTCAATTTGACAAACATGGAAAATAATTCTCGTATCAGCTTCTTCGTGTTCTTCACATGATAATGATTCTTCAATAGTCTTAATTACTTTATTATTTAAAACTTTGTACGAATAACATTTATTGAAACTCACGTAAATATTTTTATTACCAATGAAAGGTAACATATCTTCACTATCCCAGTGATCAATAAAAAAGTTGACGAGAGCTTCTTTAAATTGTATATTTTTTAGTTCTGCTCCAAAATTATGTGGCCGAACTTGATTGGGACCAATTGATACTGGAGTGGTTAATTCTTCTCGACGTAAACGTTCACAATCTTTGATGGAAGGAGAAAAATATTGATCAAAAATAATATCAATCCGAATGGATTTCATCTGAGAGATAGTACTCAGAAATTTTTTAGAGATACCGTCATACGTTTGAGGCACATCTTTCATGAGATGCAACAAAAAGAAACCATCAACAATACAAACATCAACGGATGACGGTTGTTGATCTACAGCATTGTCCAATTTCTTTTCTATCAGCTTTGCTAATTGTGATTTATCAGTTTTACATATCGAACCATCTGGATGACACATAGACGTTGGTATCGGAGTAAGTGGCAATGTCAAAACTTTTTCGATGTCTACCTTGTGGGTGAGGGAAATCCCCAGCATTCTACCGAATAAATCTCTTTGCATTCGCAACTCAACAACTTTATTTCCTAAGGTCAACTTCTTTTTCTTGGGCACTTCAGCGAAATTAAAAACTTTATTTTTTTTTATTGGCTTATCAAATCTATTCTCATCTTCAACGCATTCACTGACAAATTGATTCTTTAAATCCTCACCATTCTCTTCAATGTTTAGTAAAAAATCAGCATTGTCAGAAGAAGCAGGCTTTGAAGTAGCAATGTTGTAAAGATTATCTTTATCTAACATTGTATCAAATGGATTGCAATTTTTTGGAGGATTTCAATGAAATCAGCAATTTGTTTTCCATAGATTTTGACTCTATTAGGTTGTAATTCTGCCGTAACATCTTGTAAGTATCTTAAGCCACAAACGTCCAAGACATGTGATATTAACGTTGCTCTTATACTGTGGCTTTTTGTCCAACGTTGACGAGCAGCTATAGAATTAGTAAAGTGAGCAACTCCACTCAATCGTTTTGCTGCATCTGCATTTATAGTTTGTTCTAGAGTGAGATCTATTGGTATTCGTGAGAATGGCTTATCGGTTCTTTTGACTCCAAAACATCCTTTATTAAAATCATCTTCTAGTCCGGGGTGAGTTTTACTGACATTATTCAAATTGTCTGAGTATTTAACACAGTATCGAGCGTAGTTAGGTTGACAATAAAAAATAAATTTTTTTTTTTTCATTTTTGGAATCCCGTGTTTAAACATTTGAAAGTCACCCATACGGATGCTTCTAGAAAGGTTTATGTAGTAACTAATTAACTGGATATATATCATGTAAAACTGTGCTGTTTTTCCATGATCACCTTGTCTGGTCTTCGCTACGTATCTTTTATAAGAATCTATCAATTGCGACAGTACTTCATTTGATAATAAGTCGGTGCTTGTTGATGATGAGAACGAGATTTTTTCTTGATATTCTAAAAGATCTTCATAAATTTGTCCTTTTGCAAAATCGTATTCAACATTCTTCTTTTTAAAATTCGTCAAAATGTAACATCTGTAAGCCTAATGCCATTAACGGATGCAGACGTTTGCAACGATTAAAGTGTTTACCGTCAATTATTCCATTTACAGACCCCGAAGCGATGATTTTACTCTCAATCATCATGTGAGATAATCCGCACTCATTGATGAAAGTACCAACAGCTTTAAAAAAAGCCATCATTAAATGAAACGAGCCGAGATGTATGAAAAGATTATTAAACTTGAGACCTTCTGTTGCTTGAATTTTATAAGCTATTTTAGCAATTGCTAAATCATATGTGACTTGTACATAAGTTTGACCAGTTTCTTTACCTACACTTTGCACTTGTTCCATTGTGTACGATACTACTGATACGTTTGTTGGTGACAAATTAATAGGAGCAAGGTAAGATACTTTCTGTTTTGGACTATTGTCTTCTATCATTCTACAATTAAATCCTGTCCATGATGGTGTGTTTGGCACGTGAAAAACATATGAGAGCAAATGTAACAGATCAATCGTTTGTATCGAAGAGAAATTTTCGGGTACAGGTGGTGATTGATCGATTTGCACTGGTGTTAAGCGACCTACCATCTTTAATCGCTTACCAAAAGGAACTATGTCAGGAGTAAATTCTGTTAAAGATCGTTTTTTTTTTTGTGGTGGTCTTGTTGGTGATGAGTTTTCTGCATTACCATCATCTTGGTTCAACTCACTCTGGGAATTGTTATCAATGTTTTGGTATATAATCCCACAGTATCATGTAAAGTTTCTTTTCCATTCAAGGTGTCAACATATCTATCAAAATTGTCAAAAGCTACGCCAGTACATAACGAGGATTTAAAATAATGTCTGGAGGACAAACTTGAGATCGATGTACTGATGAGATGGTTGCTTCTGTTTCCAATTCTTCTAGAGTAGTATAGTTACAGCAATTTCCAAATCGATTTAAAATGTTTATTATTTTTTACTGCTTGTTAGACTTTTTATAGTCATACCGAGAGTAATATGCTTAGATGGTTTGACAGTACCATTACTTACGCAAAAAATTGCATCAGCAGCCATTGAGGAACTCAATCTATTACAATTCAGACTGTCTCTGCGTCTAATATCTTTACCACCAATAAATACTTTGAAGAACCTATCTAATTTGTCAGGAATCGCGCATTCTCCAGCAATTAAGTCGTTAGTTTCAATTTTTGACGGTAATTTAGTTTTTCCATTTTTAAAATCGTATTTCTCAAAATTAATGCAACTTTATCAATAAGGTCGGTTTCTTCAAGTTGAGTTAAATCATTTTCTAATAGACTGCAATCTTTATGCATAATAATTTTTTTCTTTTGCCTGGATATGATTTTGATAGTTTTTTAAAATGTTTTTGTATTTTCTCTTCGAGATAATGAGGAGTTATTAAGCTAATATCTGTATGAGGCTGAAGCTTCTGTTCATACTCCAACTCATTATTGTAAGTATCACAAAGAGATGGCAACGATACACAATTTCTTTTTTTATAACTTCCTCCTCTATTATTGATACGACATGATTAAAAATTTCTCTGTGAATACTACGATTTTTATGCCAAGAAGTACATGGAATGTCTGTAACTATTTTATTATACTCATTTAAATAATTTAATTCACAGAAGTGATGATAAAAAATTGTTCTATTTGAGGATTTCAAACGATTAATTTTCTGTAACAACTCTACATTATTAAGTTTCTCCATCCATTCAATAATTTTTGATAAGGTTTTGTATCGTTTGACGAATGAAGATTCTGTTGTTTACCTTTATTTTGCTTACGATCCTTATCACAATAAAAACAAACATTTTCAATTGTCGACCTGTTTCAATACCATCAGTGTTTGTGTCAGGAATATCATCGCAAATGTTGGTTTCGTTGATACTTAAATCACAAGTTGAGCTAGAATCAACATCTCCTAACGTTGTTTGATAATCTAAACTTGAAGTAGCACCTTCTGAAAGTACCTCAATGTTAAAACTTGGATTAGAATGGCCTGACATGCACTGAGTATTAGAATTTGGAGCAATATTTTTTGGTAATATTTCACTATTTAAACTCAGTTCAAAATCTCTTGATGTTGTTTCACGAATTAAACTTGAAGAAGCAACTTCACTGTTAGAACTCAAACTTAAGTTTTCACAGTACTTTCACTATTGTCTACTAAAGTACTTGATGATAAACTGTGTGGAGTGGAATCACTGGTGTAATCTATTTCTAATGATGAATTACGATATTTTGCCATCAAAGCTGTAAAACTACTGTAACATTGTCTATGATATCCATCTGTATCATTTAGTTCTGTAGGCAACTGGATGTTATTGTACTTTAATTTATATTTCACACGTATGCTCAAAACTTCCTGGCATTTTTTAGTTTATCTTCGACGAAAAGTATTATTTTATCTTTATGTCCTTTACAAAAAACACATTTTATTTTATCACTGGCCATTGTAACATAATTAATAAATAAACATTTAAAATAACACAAATACAAACATGTGGCTTTAGACTGACGCCATGTTGTTTACTTGCCGAAGCGCCACCGTCACTGTCTATCTCTCTTGCACTTTGAACTGTCTTTTCTAACTACCATCATCATATTGCAATACTTTTTATTACTTTGTAATATTTATTCAAGATTTAACAACCGAATTAACGTTTGGCAAATTAATTTTAGATTTATTTATCTTCAGACAACACAATATAAAAATTACAGACATTCAGAAATATTTTGAATTTTTATTTAAAAATTAAAAATACGCGTTTGTCAGATAATTAACAACAATGAAAATGTCTGGCAATAAAAATGTACGTCTGGTAGACTTATCTAAAGATAAACAATCCAAAATTTAGCTTAAAAAATGTTTTAAAATTCAGAATTATTACCTGTACAGGTAAGATGCGCAGTAATAAACACAACCGCTACCGCCAGCCAGATAGCCTGGACTCTAACCGAAAGAGCAAGAAGGACGGCATATCAAAAATCAGCTGACCTGAAATTCTATCTCAAAAACGTTGCTAGCTCCTATACTACTAGACATCTTGGAGGTCGTGGATTAACTGATTTGAATAATCTTCATAGTAAACAGATTTTTCATCTACGTTCCCATTTTCATGATAAACAGAGAACGTCTAAATTACATGATATTGTTGTTGCTTCAGATTATAATCTTACACCTCTGAACTTGACAATGCAAAAGGTAGATTTTGATATATTTGATGATAATTCTAGAAGAGAAATTTGGATGCAGAAGGAATTACACGGAAAGCACCATGAAGAATTGAAAAATGATTATATTGATGAAATCGAATGAAATAAATGGTTAGTCTCTGGAAAATTGTATGCTGAAACAGAAGGCTTGGCAATTGCGATCCAGGATCAGGTTGTTTTCACGAGGAATTATAGAAAACACATCATCAAACAAAATGATGTAGATGTTCCTGTTCTTCAGAAACAGTTTTTCATATATTATCATCTTGCTCAGTCCTTGCTTCAACAGATTATTTAGAAAGACATAATGCCGTCGCTAATATTATTCATTTTAATCTAGAATTTAAACATGACCTAATTCCCAAGAGAAAAAATTTTACAAATATGAACCTGAGGTTATTTGTGAAAATGACAAATATAAACTTTATTTTGATGAAACAATTCTTTGCAACAGAGCTATAAAACACAATAGACCAGATATCATTCTTACTGATAAACAGAATCAAATTACATATATAATTGATATTGCTATACCCGACACACATAAAATACAAAATAAATACAATGACAAAATTTCTAAATATATAATGCTTGGCGACGAGATTAAAAAATGTGGAAAATTAAAACATTTTTATTCTACCGATTATTATTTCCACAACAGGTGTTATTCTTAGGAATCTTCACAAAAGTATTGAGATTTTGGGTCTGAAGAAAATTTGTTTGAACAGTTACAAAAGATAACAGTCATCAAATCTTATAATATTCTTCGTAGGTTTCTTTCCGAAAAAATAAAGAGATAGAGTCATAGGTTTTCTCTTTATTTTATACTGCTCAGAATCTCATTTCAAATTTTATTTATTTGTTTGTATAAATGTAATTTAATTAACTGACAATTTTGTCATATTTATATTCAGAGCAGTATTCTATTCGATCGTTCATCACTTCCCACAAAGGAAACTATTAATGAGTAACATTCAGTGTTACTTGACTAAGGTCCGTACTCTGCCTCTGACACTACTCGTTGGTACATTGATATCTTTGTCTGATGATGCTATAGTTTGTATATATTCTGGTAGATTGATATATTCTCATAACATATAAGGTTATCCTAATATATAATTATTCCAGGATATGTTTTGATTATAATCATTGCCTTGCAATGGTATTAATCACCGGGTGGTGGATTTATATTTTTTCATGAAATCAGTTTGATTGCATGAAGAGATATATGGGCAACTTGTCGGGGTTAAACTTTATATATATGAATACTGATGTCAAAAAAAAAATACGGATTTAAATTTTTATTACTTTTGCGAAACGTTTCGGATTGAGTTGTATGTTTGTAGTACACCAACTACCTAAATTATTGGCAAAATTTCATAGTAATCAGTTTCCCTGGGACCAGATTATTGCAAAGTCCGGGAACGTCTTTTGACTCAATCTACTGTGCGACTGGCCAGTGGAATATCCTCCAAACGTTCTGGCAAATTGTTTAAAAGAAAGTCTAACTACCTTGCGCCGTTTGAACGAAGTGGCACCACGAATGACCCAACAGAATGCTGACCGACATATCCGGCCCAAATATTGATTTGGAACTGTTGTTGGTGTCAGTTTTGAATAATGGCATGAGGGTTTTGATTAGCCCAAAAATGTAAGTTATGTGAGTTTGTTATGTCATCTCTGTGAAAGCCGGCCTTATCAGAGTAAAAGAGCATTATTTCGTTCATATTGTTGTAAAAACCAATTGCAAAATTGCGGGTAAGTCCTCTGGAGGCAGCGCTTGATCACTATGAAGATAGTAAGAGTGAAGCAATTAATTCCTCAAAATTCTGTAGACTATACATTCACATGAATTAAATTGTTTTGGTAATTCCCCAGTTCTGGAGGAACGCTCTTCAGCAACCGCTTCAAAAATGCTTAGTTCAACTGTGGTTTATGCACGATGGTTCCCCAATGCATATTAGCTTAATGATTAGAGAATAAGCAGAGATATACAGCGTTAGAATATGATTCATTATTCTAATGAGAAAACAATCTCCAAATTTATATTACAATACAAAGATCTCTTGTTTCAGTAGCTAGATCTTGCATAAGAGTTAGGGATTATCAGTTTAAACAGATAATGAAAATAGTGTCTATGCAATAAAGTTTAAATAACCAAAATAAATTATAAATTAAATAAACAAAATTAGTTTACTAAAAATATCGTTGGCTCTTTAAACCAGTTTTTCTCGTTATTGGTTGTATTGAGATCTAACAAATGTAGCTCTTTTACTTAAAAATCTTCAAAATCCTTGAAATTTCATTAGATTTGTAAAACATGTATTCCTTAAAAACTTGGAGGGTGAAAAATTTCAGGGGAGTTCACCCTGAGCGCATATGGAGTGAAACTAAAGAACCGAAAACAACATCTTATAAAAGATGAAGTATATATTTATTCCATGAAATTATTGCCAAAAATTCTTCTGAAATACTCAAGTTATTCTATCGATTCAGCTTATTACGAAATTCATTGGAATGATCTAGCGCCGGTGAGCGGTTTGTTAAAGAATACAATCCTGAGTGAATTTCTCATCGATATCAAACAATTGCGAAGCCAATGTTAGGAACATATATTTGAATATTGTGTGATTTCATGAAAACTTAGATCTTCATTCATATGTGTTCAGAAATTCAAGAGAATTTTCTTAATATCCTCATATTCCTGCCATATGTTTATTCTGTAGAAAGGGATAACTGGATAACAAGCTTTGAGCAAGTTGAGTAATGAAAGAAATGATAAAATTAATTAACGTTTCAGTGAATAAGCACAATTCTTAGCTGTATTGATCTTAAGCCTCCATCAAGTAATTGCATTCTCCATTAAGCTGCTCATAGCCCACAGTTGTTGAGTAAATGAAATGGATCCATTGAATATTGACGAGAGTTTAAGTAATATGTTTGTGGAATGAATACATTTTCTGCAAGATTTTTTCGCAAAGGATGCATTTTACAACCATAAATTGAATTCGAATTCATACCTACATTATACAGGGTGTTACATAATAGTATGTCACAACTTGAGGGGGTAAATCTACTGCAGTTTTTGAGATATTAAGCCCAAATTTGGAATGCAAGCAATTTTTACAGCCTCCATCATTACACGTCCTAGATTTTAACTGAAATTCACGAGGTGTTTTCTTTTTCGAGGCCATGTCTCATTTTGCCCTTTCAAACTCTTTTGCAGTACGCCACTGATCAGCGTACAATCAATTTTCGTCATCTTCGTTCAATTTAACAACTTTTTCGACACTTGTGAATTTTTCGTATCTTCAGCCGTTTTGGAGTGATAAATTTTTGAATTCAAATTACTTGAATTGTATATTATTCGCTGAATAAATAAAAAATAATAGAAATACTCGATAGGTACAACCAAAATTTGCTTTTATTTTGATAGTTCTACTTCTGAGACTCAACTTATACTTATTCAGTATCAAACTGGAAGTGTCTTCCACCTGCAAGAATACAGGGCTCTGCCCTTCTTCGCATATTATCACGCACTCTGAAATATTCCTGGGGTAATTCTTATCGTGTCACAAGAGGTTATTATTCGATTTCTCAATTCTTCTACATTGTTCACTGGAGTGGTATAAACTACAATTTTGAGAAATCCCCATAAGAAAAAGTCCAAACTATTCAAGTCTGGGTACCTAGGAGGCCACGGTTCTGGCCCACCCCGACCTATCAATCGGATGTTGAATGTATTATTCAAAAATTCCCTAACTTCTCCACTGAAATATGCTGCTGCCCCATCATTCATGAACTACATTATGTTTCTCACCAAAAGTAGCACATCTTCGAGCAATAAAGATAACTCCTCCTCAAGAAATTTCCGATAAGTGGGATCGTTTAGTTTATCAGCAATTATTCGGACCCAGACATTTAGTG
Source organism: Cryptolaemus montrouzieri (assembly GCA_013387265.2). Taxonomy (NCBI): domain Eukaryota; kingdom Metazoa; phylum Arthropoda; class Insecta; order Coleoptera; family Coccinellidae; genus Cryptolaemus; species Cryptolaemus montrouzieri. The sequence continues at coordinate 40,453,136 of JABFTP020000103.1, forward strand.
AGAATTGTTTTTGATGATGAGATTCTTCAATCAAATGGGGATTTTCCTCAGCCCAATAATGATTATTGTGAAAGTTTGTGATAGCAGTTCTCAGAAAGTTAGCTTCGTCTGTGAACATTATTTCACTATCAAAATGAGCATTTTTTCTATTTTTATCTGAAAACCATCAGAAATTCAGTCTTGAAGGGAAATCTCGAGGAAGTAGAGTTTGGACGCGTTGAATATGAAACGGGTACAATAAAAAATCGTGGAAAATCCTCCAAACTAGAATATGTGAAATATTCAACTGATTCCCAATTTTTCTTATACTCACATGAGGATCCAAATTAATACAATTCAAAACTGCTTCCTCAATATCTATAGCTCTCATAGTTTGAAATGCACCTTTTAAATGATTATTTGCAGTAAAAGTAGCAGTTCTCCTCAACCATCTGTGGATATTTGAAAAAGGTCGCCTCTCTGGTATTACTCGATTTGGAAACCGCATCTGATATAATCGCCTAGCATCTGTTGTGTTCCCGTCAGCCAGAGTACATGTAATGGATATCAGCCAATTCGGCGTAAGTAAAATTAGCCATTTTTTCTTACAGCAATAACTTCAAAAGTGGTAAAACTAATCGTTAATTTAATGAACAATTCGAGCAGACACTGGTTCAACTTTAGCAACTGTGAAAATAAATAAATAAATGGAAAAAATCAGAGCCTACTAGTCATTTTTTTTTTAATTAGAAGTGCTTTCAATTCAGCGAATGCATATAATCGTTCAATCATTTTTTGCTCGAGAACGGTCGGAGATACGAAAAAATTACAAATGTCCAAAAAGTTTCTAAATTGAACGAAGATGACGAAAATTGATTGTACGCTGATCAGTGGCGTACTGCAAAAGATTTTGAAAGGGCAAAAGAAGACATGGCTCCGGAAAAGGAGACACCTTGTAGATTCTAGTTTGAGTTTAGGACGTGTAATAATGGAGGCTGTAAAGAGTAGCTCGCATTCAAAATTGAGGCTGAATATCTCAAAAGCTGCAGGAGTTTCGAAGAAAAAACCAATTTTTTCCAGAAATTTCAACACTCTGTAGCTCCGTAACGAAGCTTACGGACGGACCTATGTTTATATAAACTTTTTTCCTCAAAATTTCACGTAGATTTACACCCTCAAATTGTAAAAAAAAAAGTATTATGTAACACCCTGTATACTAATATGCCCTATACCGATTTGAACAAGTATATAAGTAATATGTGTGCCAAGTTATCTTAATTGTGAAACTTGTTGATATACATATCACTATGGAAGTGCTATAACCAATTGGATCGAAAGCAGAACCCCATGTTATGGTTTCATGGACTAATATTAAAACTAGTATTAAAATATTGTATATAGTGCTACAGCTATGTGGAATACTGCAACTAGAGAAGATCGACGACCCATATCATTCCCCAATTTTCGAGAAAAATTTCCTGGTGAAATCAGATTGCAGTTATCTTCTTTTTTTTTCAGTTATTCCGGATTTCTCGATTTTATGGGATTTCGAGATATGCCATATGTCGGTTGCTATCAAAGTTAGGTGGAAATAATTCTTACATTCTACGGATACTTCATTTTTGTTAAATAGTTTTCGATTTATAAGAATTATTTTTTTTCAATTTAAACAATACAGTAATTTTGATAAATTAGAAAGAATTCCTTTTTTTTCGCAAATACACATATAACATTCCTGACAAATTTCATCAAAAAGAAAATTTTTCTAGGAATGAGATTTCTTCGACCATTGTGTTCCAAATAATCTCTATTATATACTCACAAGAGAAGTTGTCAATATCAATCCATTTTTCAATTCACATTGTTGATTTACAGATAACACAGCTCTACAAAAAAAATTTTTTTTTTGTTGCCCTGGATATCATCGCAAATTTTTATGTTTTCAAGTGCCCAGATTACGAATATATTCATGAAAGTTCTCAATATGCTCGTATTTCCATGATTTTTGCATTTCTTATATTTTGAACAATTATAAGCTTGTTAGAAATAAAATTTAATTTTCCAGTCATGATTAGGCTTCTGCGCAACTTTTTCGCGCATACAAACATCACCTGATCCACACTCTCAGACCCCTTGCTCCACAGAACAGCTGAGATCTCAGTTATTTGACAATATTGAAGTACATATACACGTAAATCTGGATAAAGTGTCATGAATTAATATTTTGTTTCAATTACTGAATGTCCATTCTTATATATTTGTCTTCTAGTCTAAAATATGAGTTCGTCACGAAGAAAGTGTAAATATTGTAGTGATTTATTTTGTTATATTTGCGGTGTTTATATACCAAAAAAAACAAAAAAGAAATATCACGGACTTTGTCAAGGAGACTTATGTTGAATATTTTGGTTTCAAAATGGACAAAGTAGGTAAACCATGGGTTCCTAATAAAGTTTGTAAGTCCTGTGTTGAGTCTTTACGGTTATGGAAAAAAGGTGAACGTTCTGGATTAGACTTTGGTATTCCTATGATCTGGATGGAGCCTACGAATCATTTAGATGATTACTACTTTTGCGTAGTAGATGTTAAAGGTTTTAATCGAAATCAAACGTGGAGATACCCAGACTTACAAACTACGAAATGTCCGGTTCTACACAGTGAAAATCTACCTCGGCCCATATACATTTCAAAAGTAATTCGCATGCCCTCAGAAACAATGATGTTACCAAATTCACAGAAATCGGGACCATCTACTAGTGGAAGTGAATGGGAAGGTGAAACATCTACGCCAACGTTATTTTCTCAAAATGAACTCAGTGATTCAATACGTGATCTCAATTTATCGAAACAAGGATCAGAACTGTTAGCCTCAAGATTGAAAGAAAAAAGATTATTGGCACCAACAGTAACAATTACAACATACAGAACGCGAGAAAAAGAGTTATTACAATTTTTTAGTGAAAATGAAGGATTAGTGTATTGCAATGATATCGCGAAACTGCCTATAGACATGGGTTTAAAAGAGTACAAATCTACTGAATGGCGCCTTTTTATTGATAGTTGCAAAAGAAGTTTAAAATGCGTCTTATTGCACAATGGACATAAATTTGCATCAATTCCAATTGCCAATTCAACGAAACTCAAAGAAGAATATGAAAATGTAAAATTAGTTTTAGAGAAAATTAAATACCATGAGAATCAATGGCCGATCTGTGTGGATTTAAAAATGGTTCATTTTTTACTTGGCCAACAAAGTGGATATACAAAATACCCTTGCTTTATTTGTATGTGGAATAGTAGAGCAAAGCAACTTCATTGGGAACAAAATGTTTGGCCTGAAAGAAATTCTTTAACTGTCGGTAAAACCAACGTAATAAGGGAGCCGCTGGTGAGCAGAGACAAAATCATACTTCCACCATTACATATTAAGTTAGGTATGATTAAGCAATTTGTAAAAGCGTTGAACAAAGACGGAAATTGTTTTAATTACATTTGCAGAAAATTTCCGAAGCTTAGTATGGAAATATTGAAAGGTGGAATATTTGATGGTCCTCAAATACGGCAATTGATGAAAGACTCAGATTTTATCAAAGTTATGACTGTTCCGGAAAGTAAAGCTTGGAAAAGTTTTGTGTTGGTTGTCAAAAATTTCCTAGGTAACCATAAAGCAGCAAATTATGAAGAAATTGTGCAAAATATGCTGACAAACTTTCAGTCTTTAGGAGCAAATATGAGTATTAAGTTACACTATCTCCGCAATCATCTAGATAAATTTCCGGATAACTTAGGAAATTATAGTGAGGAACAGGGAGAGCGGTTTCATCAAGATCTAAAAGTGATGGAAGAAAGGTATCAAGGTCGATGGAATTGTCACATGATGGCAGATTACTGCTGGTCTTTGAAAAGAGATTGTCCCCTGAAAATTATAGAAGAAAAGCTCATAAAAGGCGTTTTATGGAAATATGAAATATATTTTCGACATTTTCCTCTTTATTTACTTCGATGTATCTGAATTTCTCAAAACATAACTGACATTATAAATATATATGTTATTTTGTTTCTTGTTTTACGATTTTTGTTATGTGAAATGAAAATAAAGATTTAAAAAGAAATCAGAGCAAATCCCACAAAATCATTGATAGTTTCACGAATTGTGTGCATAAATAGACCCAAAATCATTTTCATATCTAGGGCAACAAAACCACTGTAGACCAGTGTAATTAGCTGAAAACTTTTTGATGAAAAACGTGAATTTTCAAAAACTGTGAAAAACTCGATAAGTTAGAATGCCACGTTCACAATGGGTATGAAGCTGATGCAGTTTCACAAAATTATTGCGTTTTTTTCCCTAAGAGGAAACAACCACAAATCACAAATCGACACCATGGTTTACAGAGGAGGTGAAAGCTTTAGCAAAGGAAAAACGAGAAGCATATTTGAGATACAGAAGTATGAAGGCTCAGACAGAACACATAAAATACGTGGAGGCACGGAACAGAGTAACAGTCAAATCAATGAAATAAAGAGAGAATATTGGAGAAAATTTAGTCAGGATATGGAATATGCTTCGAGCAAGAAGAAAAACAGTAAATGAATATGTCCAACTGAATCAAGTAGGCGCGAAACAATGGGAACAATACCTCATAGAACTCTATAATAACGAAGAGAGCGAAAACGATAGTGGGAGACGAGCAGATCGGCTCGAGGAGGAAGAAATTGTCGTTGTTGTGAACTAAAACGAGTCCGACAACTAAGGCCTTTCAAAAACTCAAAAATCGAAAAGCGCCAGGAATAATAATAATAAGCGAAATCGAGGCTTTATATGGAAAAATCCTAGACAATACCAGTGTGCCTACATAGTAGAGAAAGATCCTTTCAGTACCTATATACAAGAAGGGCGACAAAAATCCTCCTCAAATTACAGAACAATAACAAAATAACAGAAGTGATGGACATCAACGAGGAACACCAGGGATTTAAGAGGAACAGAACAACAACGGATGCAATCTTCATAGTACGACAAGTAGTAGAAAACCCTCTGGAATACAACAAATCCTTATACATCTGACTCATTGACCTCACAAAAGCCTTCGATCGTGTAAGTGTGAAAGATGTGCTGCAGATACTGAGAAAGGAACAGACCCCGGAATCAATCATTAAAATTATCGAAGAGCTGTACACCAACAACACCACGAAAATAAAATCTCAAGGTACCCTTCTGTTCAATTTGATAATGGACAGAATCATCAACAAAGTTAAATCAGTAGGAAACGGATACAGGACGACTACGGGATAGATAAAAATAGTATGCTACGCCGGCGATGCGGCAATAATGGCGGAAAATGAAGATGATCTTCAGAGATCATCTGATTGCTTTCAAATCCAAAGCTGAAAATGACAACATGAAGATAGCTACCGAAAAAACAAAGAGTATGATGATATCGAAGGAGCCAAGAAGATATAAGCTCGCAATTGATGATAAAACTGTAGAGCAGGTAATAACCTTCAAATACCTTGGGGTAAATAAAGCAGCAGCGATTTCCGTATGCCTGAGAGGTGTCATATGGAAGAACGAGCATATGAGAATTCACAAAGCGTGTGTACGATCTATGCAATAGAAACTACGGCCGATACCTTCAAAACCAAAAAAATAAGTAAGCCAGAAATGAAGACGCTAAGGCAAATGTCGGGAAAATCGCTCAGAGATAGAATTAGGAACGAGGTTATACGAGAAATATATAACACTGAAGATATTGTACGATGGGAAAAAAAACGCAGACGAGGATGGAATGAACATGTAGACAGGATGAAACAACACAGACTAGCACGTATTGTACTAGACCGAAAACCAAAAGCAGCACGTCCGCCACTGGAGAAGGCCCCCAAACGCTTTAAAGATAGATGGCAGTCCATCTCACAAGAACAATAGTATAATCTCCTGGAAAAAAACAGACCTCAAGGTCTAAATTAAGAAGAAGATGGAAACAACGTCACAAATCTATATTACGAAGATTGAAAAATAATCTCATAAACACTGGTTGTTTCGAAGTTCTCAAAGAAAAAGTTCAATGAATTCGATGATGAAGCCAACAATGGAAGTTTAGGGAGCTGTTAGGGCAAATCCCTCAATTCAATGTAAACAATTTGACGAAATTAAAAATACAAAATTTAGGGCTTCGCGAATCCGAAAAAAATGTTTCAACATTATGGAATGCGGAAATCTCAGTTACTACAGCCAAGAGATAATGAACAACTACTTGAATTTGGCAGATGGTATCAGGAAAAGTACAAAGAAAATCCCGAATTCTACTAAAAATGGACTGATGAATTAGACGGTGACCAGTGATAACTCAATAATAATGAACAAGACTGGTCCGATGTGAATCCCCATCGGGATGTGAATGTTCTTCACAAAGGGCGATTCGGTTGTTTGTTTGGTACGCGTTATTGAATTTCTGTGTTTCGGTACACGTCATTTCTTTGTGGGGACTTAGTGATGATAAAATAAATGAGTACATAGTCGAGAGTTTTTTTAATGGAATTCGCTTAGCTTAAAGACTGTTAGTATATTTTCAGCAAGATAATGTGCCCCTACACGAGACATGACATGTCTCAAAACTTTTAAACCAGTCGACCGGTGATATCGGCTGTGGAACGAGAGGACCAGTAAGATGGCCACCTCATTCACCAAATCTAACCCCGTTGTATCTTTTTCTCAGGCGATTTGATAAGTGAACTCCGCCTTTGGCACAAGCTGGATGGATTGAGTAGTCCAGCAAGTGCTAATGCCGGTCCCAAGCCCGGATCAAGGAGGAGGGTTCCTAGGAAAGGTTAGCAACCTGCCTAGGGTAAAACAATGCATTGCTCAAAGCACCGGAGATGCAGCCTCGGAACAAGGACAGAAAACACGGAATACGACCCGCGCGCGAAATAGGAATAAACTCTACAGGAAGAAGCATCAAGTAAGAATAGCCTGCTGGAACATAAAAACTCTATTCTCCAAAGACCACGAAATAATCCCTGAAATGAACGAACACAAAATAGGTATATGTGCACTTGCCGAAACCAAAAAGAAGGGAAGAGGATTATCAAAATTAAACAATTACATCTTAGTATACTCTGGAGCAGAAAAAGACCAAAGAGCAACATCAGGAGTAGGACTACTAGTACATGAAAAATACGAAGAAAATATGGTAAACGCAGAATATGTTAGCGATAGAATCCTGAAAGTCACAATGTCGTTCGACCGTCCGCTACATATCCTATCAGTATACGCACCTGACATAAGCAAACCAGAGGAAGCGGCGGTAGATTTTTATGAAAGTCTTCAATCACAACTAGATAAAATACCAACTAAAAAAAAGATAATCATATAAGGAGACCTTAACGCTAGAGTAGGTAAAGTAGTAGTAAACGGGGTAAAACAAAAATATAACGAAGACGTAATTAACAGAAACGGCGAAATGTTGACGGAATTTTGTGCACAGAACGAGTTGCGAATTAATAACACTTTTTTCCCTCACAAAGAACAGCACAAATATACTTTCTACGATAACCGAAACAACAAATCCATAATTGATTACATTATCACTAACCGAATGTTTCTACCCCAACAAGTCTTAGATGTAGGAGTTTTGTCATCAGCTAACATTGGAACAGACCACAAGCTCGTTCTAGGGAAACTGAAGATGACAACTCAATTAAAAAAGAAAACACCATCTGCAAAAACTGAAAAATTTAACGTAGAATCGCTCAACAATGAGAGCACAAAACAACTTTATTCAAACCGTTGCAAACAGTATATAACTCGTAATCCAATATTTCAGCAAGATAACCCCGACATAGCATGGCTCAAACTAAAAGAAAACATATACAAGGGTGCCACAGATGTCTTGGGAACCCGCACGGTATCACAGAACGGCAAACCTAATAATAAACCCTGGTTCACCACTGAAGTCAAAAACATTACAAAGGAAAAAAAACAAATATATCTAGAATATAAGAACCATCCGACACCAGAGAACCGAAATAGATACATAGAAATAAGAAATAGGGTGAATAACAGAGTTCGGGAAATTAAAGAAGAATACTGGGAGAAATTTAGTGCTGAAATGGAAGCGGATATATACGGAGCGCAAAAACGAATTTGGAAATTATAAAGGGGTATGAAATAGGACACCAATGAAACTATACAACTGAAAACAATCACAAACGAAACATGGGAAAAATACTTCGAAAATCTTTACACCGAATCAGAATATGAAGAAGAACCCCCAGAAGAAGACTTAGAAAACGACATTATAAATGAACCGGTAACAATCACGAAAGAGCAAGTAGCTATGGCAATAAGTAAACTTAAAAATAGGAAAGCTCCAAATGAAGATAAGATGACAAATGAGATGATCAAATATGGCGCAGAAGCCATGAGAGAAGAGTACACAAAACTGTTTAACATCATAATTCAACACGGAAAAATACCAGAAGAATGGAAAAGAAGTGTAACAGTGCCTATCTTTAAAAAAGGAAACAAAACAAATCCTGCCAACTATCGCGGAATAACCTTATTAAGCATCTCTTTGAAACTGCTTACAAAGATTCTTGCCGATGACAAAACGTCAACAATGCCAATCAGCGAAGAGCAAAAAGGCTTTCGAAAAAACCGGTCCACGGTCGATGCACTATTTATAACAAGGCAATTAGTAGAAAAGTCTCTTGAATAGACTTAACGAAGGCCTTCGACAGAGTCCAACTGAAGGATGTAATCATGATACTGGAAAACAAAGAGGTACCCAAAAATATATAAGACTCATAAAAGATCTGAACACTAATACAACAACGCAAATACGAGCAAACCACACCCTAACGCAGCATTTCGAAACAACGTCGGGCATCCACCAAGGTGATAGTCTTAGCCCTCTACTATTTAATACTGTTATGGACCAACTTGTAGAGACCGTTAAAAACTTGGGACTAGGATACCGCATGGGAACCTACAAAATTAACATCTTATGCTATGCCGATGACGCCGTACTCATTGCAGAATCAGAAGACGACCTACAAAGAATGTTATACGCCTTTAGCAAACGCGCAAAAAAATTTCAATATGGAAATCTCAACAAGTAAGACAAAATGCATGACCATAGCTAGGGAACCTCTGCGCTGAAAGTTAACAATAGACAACGCCACTATAGACCAAGTCATTCGAATACTTAGGGTGCAAAATAACAAGCACAGGATACCTTGAAGATGAAGTGAGGAGACAAGTGAACAAAGCAGCTGCAGTATCGGGACATCTTAAACAACCAATTTGGAGAAATAAACACCTCAGTATACCATGCAAATCCAGAATCTACAAAACATGTGTGCGACCAATTATGACATACGGGCCAGAAACAAGAGCGGAAACGTCGGTAACAAAGAGGATACTAAAAACAACAGAAATGAAAACGCTAAGAACTAGAACCGGTTACACATTGAATGACAGACAAAGAAATACCGACATAAGGAAAAAACGCGAAACAGACGATATTGTAAGATGGGTAAGAAAACGAAGAAGAGAATGGAACCAGCATGTAAACAGAATGACCACAGATAGAATAGCCAACATCGTATATAACAACATACCACACGGAAGAAGACCCGTTGGACGACCACCAAAACGATGGCGGGACAGTTGGCAATCAACTTCCTAAGAACTGCTGCAGGGAAACCGGAACTGAACAGGCGCTACGCCTTCTACACGGTGAAGAAGAAGAAAAGATTTGATAAGTATTTATTATATAGGCACAGCCAAAATGATATAGAAGAGTTGAAAAAAAAACTTCAGAAATTGTGTAGCTTCAGTGACAAATATTCTAGTTCGAAATGCACGGAGAAGTGTTCGTGAAAGTTGCAATTCTGCATTTTGAGTTATGGTAATACGTTTGAGTATTTATTAATAACATCAAGTCTTATGAAAGATTAATGAATTATAAGATGAAAATATAAAATTCGGAAGAGAAATATTCAGAAAGTCACATAAATCAAGAATTAAAGTCCCAACAAAAATCCGTCAACACGAGTAGACGTTCATCGTATCTTTAAACTCAATCACAGTTCCGCCCGCTACTACTTCAATGGGAAGACAGTTCCATTCATCAAATATACGACACAGAAGAATATGTTGTCGCTGACGCAATCGGAACTTCTTTCTTTAATTAGAGATAGTGTCCTCATAGCCGGGGTTCGTAGTGAAGATGCAGCTGAGGTTGACGTAAATGTATATAAACATTCCAAAGCTGATTATGAGATCGCCTTGGAGACGACGACGTAGTTCAAATATGAGCAAACCCTCTCGGACCCCACACCGCACCCGCGTTTTCGTGAACTGGGCGCACATAGCTACTATACAGCGATATTGAACTTGCAACCGATATTCGCAAGATATTCGAATTCTATATAAATATACAGGGTGTCCACGTGAGATGAGTTATCGAAAGTATATGGAGAAAGGAATAACCGATTGGAGTAATTTTTTGTTGTTGTCTTGAATGTTATTCGAACTGAGGTCTGAAATTATTTTCAATCTTGTGGCAGTTCCGGATAAAAAAGATATGAATTTTTCAATAGGAATTCTGCGATTCTTGGTTGTTCGTTAGAGTCATCATAAATATACTGAAGATCAATCAATATCGATTATTTCTAGCTCGGTTTTGGTGAAGAGGTCATTCAGCAGAATTCAATACATTCAGAGGCTTCACGGTATACAGGATGTTTACAGAGCATGTAGAAAATCGTAGTACATTAAAAGAAACAAAAGTCCGTTTTTCTAATTAGACTATCAATTAGTCCACTCATATTAGGGGTCTTACCTCGTAATGAAACATAATAAGCTGAAGATTTGTATAAACCTTCATTTTGTCGTTATAAATGTTGTCTCAAAAGTCCTATCTTATCCGCGTCTTAAGATGTTAAAGGTCAAAGGTCTGAAAAATCGGTTTTTAGTAAATATCTCGCTTTCTATTGCTTAAATGAGATTTGCACCTAATTATAAGAGTTGTAGAGTATACAATTCTTTAAAACTTTTGTTTCGACTTTTTCCATACGATCAACCGTTTTTGTCTGAAAATTTTGGAACAGACAATATCTCCAGTGTTATGAGAGATTGAATTGTGAAATAAAAGGCACTGCTTTGTACTTCTGAAATGCCTTCGACTCACAACTTCTTTTTTAATTCTTCAGAAACAACCCCTAATTTAATTTTTTGAAATTGCAACCCATAAACATTTATAGTGTCATTGATTCGAAAATGAATTCAAAGCATTGTGGCTTGTCAATTTTAACGTTTCAATTCTGGATATTCGCGATAAAAAAATATTCATTAGAAAATCTGAGAGCATTCCTAAAAAACGTACTCAAAATTCGTGCTGACCATTAATCACAGATAGCACATCTAAGGATATAGCATCTTCGTATAGTCGACAGTCTAGCCAAGCCAAAATTTAATTTTTATAGACTAGTCTTCACATACTCATTAATAAGTATATGCTAGTCTTGCATTTTCTATATGGACTCAACGCATAATTCACTTCTTTCAACTCAAACTACACTTATTATTTATTATAATTTCAATTATTATTTTTGTGTTCATTGAAAGCATTGTTAATTAAATCTCGAGTTGACAACTACACATTCAAAGATCCGTCGATTTAGGCTCCATGTATTCATTTGTTAGGTAGAAGTAGGTGCTGAAGCTTAATAAACCATAGAATCTGTGGTAGAAGCATAATATTTTATTCTTTACTTATTTGTCAGTTCTGATGTTTATGAAAAGGCTATTTTGAGTTGAATATTAAAATGAGTTTACTCTCACCTTCCAGATCGGATTCATTCTTTGAACCATCAGAAAATAATCTTCATTTTTCAAAATTGAATTCCTTTCATTCATTCAATTCAAATGTTCTATTGGGTATTTATGCGTATACATATGTTGGATACCTACAGCAAAAAGCAAAAATTGTTATTTATTATTAAATTTGAACAACAACGAATCAATAAAAAATTGAACTGGTGAAATTTTGTATTTTTTCATAAGAGATGTTCGAAATGTCCCCCTTCAGCCTGCACGCAAGCTTCAAACCTACGTTCTACTCCTTTCTTGCAGGAAGCTATAATCATAGCTGGTGTGATCGTGCGACATGACGCACGGATCCGATTTTTTCGGTCTTCCACATTAGCTGAATGTACTTGATAAACAGAACCAACAAGATAATTCTACTCGTCACCGTGCGAATATAGTACAAAATTTACTGGAAGACATCATCATCAATCTTCTCCTTAATCATTCTGCTCACCAGACCTTGAAATGAGAGTCAGCAATCGATAATTAAATTTTGAATATCGAAGACGATGCAAAAGTATCTCCAATAGCAAAGCTAGATACTCAAAATATTCAACTGAATCGCATTTTTCCGATAACGTTTTTTTGGCCAATAAAATTCGATGTATTTTCTTGGCACACATGTTCCTCGTATGAGCAATAAAATGAAAGCAATAAATTGTGATGATAAACCACGACATTGATAACAGCACTTTTTGATCAGTTTTTGCGAGTAACATTCATTGTCATCAATGCTGTTACATGACCTAGGTTAGAATTATACTAGAATAGGCCAAAAGCTTGGAGTGTCAGATTCAATTATTTTCAGAATGATTCGCACTTGAAGGGGACTAGTAGTCCTGAAAGACGACCTGAGCATGTACGACCTCAAGCACCAACGGCGATCCATGACTGTTATTTAAGAATTTCCTCATTGAGGCAACGTTTCGGTACTGCTAGGCACCTTAAAAGCTGCTTAAGCAGAAGTGAAGTGTATATTAGCATTGAAACGATACGACAACGTCTCAGGGAAGTTAATTTGATCTCCTGTTACACTGCGAACACCAGCTCATGGAAGAGCCGATTAGCCACGGTTAGAGCTGGATGAGTTTTGCTAGGGAACATGTCAATTGGTTAGCAGCTGACTGGGAGATATAGAGTTTGGTTTACTAATGAGTCGAGATATCGTCTCTTTCATTGCGATCGAAGTTCTTCAGTGTACAGATGTTGAAATGAGAGATATGCCCGGTGCTACTTTTCACTAATCTTTGGTTTCGGTTTGGGTTCAATATTGGTTTAGGAAGGAATTTCTTTAAACGCCTACACTAATCTGGTCATTGTAAATGATAGAACCCTGAATGCGCAGATATACGTGTTATACATTTTAAACGAACACAATGTACCATTTTCGGCAAACATGGGTAAAAACTTTCTATTTATGCATTAAAACGCCCAACGTCACCAAGTTCATATTGTTTGGAACTATCTTCGAGATCGAAATCACTTGAATGGAATCCCCAGCACGAAGTATAGACCTCACTTCATCGAACGGTTTGGGACATTCTCAATACAAGATTAAGAGAGAGCAAAGCCATCAGCCGTGAATGGGTTTCGGAACAGAGTGTTCGAAATTTGGAACGAAATGAAATGGCTATAAGGTCATTGATTACGAGCATGAATAGTATATTTTATGGAGGAATTCTCGAAAAGGGTGAAAATATTAACAGGTTTCTGGTGGGTTTGTTTCTTTCTAAAAGTTTTACATTTTTCATTATTAGTTTTATTTCAATTTCTGTTAGTACCATTTTCATTTCAACCATTCCCAATCATTCATTAGTACTACTGGATTACTGAAAGAATAATTCTTCAACATATCTAAACTTCTCCTGAATAAATATGAATATTCGATTTTGTGTGTTTATTTCTTGGCGCAGTGTACGTTGTTTTCAATTCTCAGAAGCAATTATAAGTTTATCAAACTAGAACATTGTACTTAAAATTTATTGAGTCGTGGAAGTTCTCTACACTTTTTGAGGTGTATGAAATATGTAAGCTACAGAGATTTCACCAAATAAAAATACTACCATAGTCGAATGAATTGAAATAAAATTTTATCTTACATAAAAATTTAATATTTTTGAAATGCACTGCTTTCCGTCTGATGGACTATTTCTGGCTGTTTGATTTGAGATATTTTCTAAGACCATCAACGTTTATCTGGAATTTCACTCGGTTTGAAATGAAATAACATGGCACGCTCGTTTCTCCTATTTTGTGCCGTGAAGTGAATATGAATACCCCCATTGTTTGTTATTGATTCAATTATGTACAGTTTCAGTGTTCAGTGAAACCGGGTCGCTACAATCTTTGCCGTTGTTTGAAATGCAACCAACTATACAAAGTGCAACTTTCAAGGGAATTCTCTTTGTGTAGTAGGAGCGCAACTCCTTTATCAAAGGTTGCTTACAAAGTGGGTTCACTTGTTTCTGTGATATCCAACACTAACGAAATTAATTAAGAAACACACAACGCAATTTAATGGAGATTTTTTTTAACATAAATACTACGTCGTTTTTTGCAATGACACTGTTATTATGTCCATATCTTTTCTCACTTCTGAATATAAAGAGTGTTACTTAATGAAAGGACATAAATCAAAGGGCACATTCTTGAAGCAAACTTAAATACAGGAATTGTTACAAGAGTATGTCCTAGAAAGTCTGGTTTTCAGAAAAACGCTGTCAAATAACAAATAAATGTCTATAGGTATTTGAAGAATGTATCTGTCAATCTTCTAGATATTTGACGGTGTTGTTCGATATTATAAGATGACTAGATCAATATACTGAGTTCTAGTGAAGTTCAAGGTAGCAGTCTTAGGAATAAAATTAGTAAAAAGAATGTACGCCACGGCGTTTTTTTTTATATTATTTTCAGGATTCAAAAAATTAAATGCAATGTTTTCGTACCCTTTTGGTATGTTACTTGAATTAAAACCACCTCATTCACAGAATTTTTCAGCTTGGCTCATTGCTAGAATATATTTTCATCGATATGAGCACCATGCCTTCAAGTTTTCGTGACAGCTCTTCACTATTTTTACTCTTGTCGAAAGCTAGATTTTGGTATAAAAAATGGCAAATCATAATTACACATGATTGAAGAAGACCAAATTATCTTCATGTATGTTCCCAGTCCAGAGTCCCAGTGATTCTCTCAAGAAAGTTATACTGATTGTATCTTGAAAGACTTGCAGACAATTTTGGCTTCAGTCGATCATTATATTCAATTAGCCTCTGTATTCAACACAACTGGGCCCAACGAAATCATCGTACCACTTCAAAACAGTGCTCTGTTAACCTTTGAATCGAGATTATAGATAACTACCTGACTGAATCACATCTTTTCCAGGACACCTTACTATATTTTTGTACAAAATGATTCCAGTTGAGATTTTTTCTTGACTTGACTACTTGTACTAGTCTTCAACGGACATAGTACTTCCGTCACCTATCATCGTTTATATGTTGGTCCTTCCTTTATTTGATAACGATTCCACTATACCTACTTACCATATTCTGGCACAATTTAAACAATTAAACACTTCACTAGGTGAAGTAGAGCTTCTAAACGTTCTATAGACACCATGAGAAACTTTCCCTTCAAAACACCAGAATTTCAAAACCAAATAATTAAAAATCGTTATACTTTTGAACTGCTTCCACTATTGTGATATTATAAATTAAAAAACAATGTGCGAAGATATACAGGATGTCCGCGCTAAAGGGCTCATTAGAATTACACATAACCAAATTTACATGGAATCACCAGATAGTTTGAATTATACCTCAGGGATTTTGGAAATTTCGAAGGATTGTTTAAATTGATCAATTTTGGAGATATTTGAAAAAAGCAATAAATTAAGGTTTATTTTATGAAAGAAATAAATAATTGAAAAAAGAAACTCTTTCCGCATGTAGTAGAAAAATTGAAAATTGTTTTCTCACGGAGTAGGTGTTTTTTCCTCGACCTCAGTAGCTTGTATTACCACCTCTTGTCCTGATACAAGCCTGAATCCATCTAGGCGTGCTTTGGATTAGGGTTTCGACCTCCGCTAGGGTGAAATTCTGCCACTATTCGGTGGCGGCTTGGACGAGTTGTTGTTGGGTTCTTGGATTATCCTATCGCGATCTAATTTTCCCTCTGAGATTATCCCATAAATGTTAAATAGGATATAGATGTGGAGTGCAAGCTGGCCAGTCCAAAATAGCAATTCTCTCTGTTTCAAGATAATCTCGCGCGAGGTTGCTGGTATGCGGAAGAGCATTATCTTGCATTAAAGTGAAATTCTCACCGTCCGCACCTCGCCAGTGTCTCACTATGCGTTATAGCATTAGATCCATATAAATTCTAGCCGTTACACTCGCAGGAAACGAAATCGAAACTGTTTTGCATCCCAGCATAATGCCACCCCAAAACGTTACACTGCCTCCTTGGTATTTCGGAATTTGTCTTGCTGCTCGAAGTCTAGCTTGTCTTCCACGACCCCTTAAAACCCAAATTCAGCGGTCATCGGATCGACCACTAATTCTGGTCTCATCTGTAAATAGAACATTCCGATAATTCTCAATATTACAATTTTGGTGCTCGATACACCAATTAAGTCTGTTAATTCTTTGTTGTCTGGTTAGCCCTGGACAACAGACTTCTGCTGTATAAACCCCTTGAAAGAAGTCTTTGACGTATCGTTTCGACTGATAGGCTGATGCCTGTAGCTTCCATAAATGTCTTTAGAGTATGGATTGCGACGCACTAGGGTCTCTTCTTGCAATTTGGCACAAAAAGCGGTCTTGTTCTTCTGAAGTGATCTTTCTACGAATTCCTCTAGGCCTGTTTTGTAGAAATTGTAGCTCCACGTATCGGGCTTATGTTTTTGAAATCATTCCCTGTGATCCGCCATGGTGGCCGCTTTATCCCTGTGTCACCCCTTCTTTAACGAGAGCAATTATTCGACCCCTTTGCACATCGGAAAATACAACGTAAGGTATTTTCAATTATGATAGGCTTCTTCCAATTTTAAATTTCACAGTTTCAAATCTCAGCCTCGACATTCTAGATAGACCTTTGGATCTCACGAGCTTCTCCAGAGCATACATGCATCGGTTGGCCGATTCGATTCTACCTTTTATCTCTTCTGTCATGGCGTTATCTATTGTTACTGTAGCTCCAATGTGTTTGAATTGCTCTATTATTTCGAAATCATAGGGTTCGATCGTTATATTTTGTCCTAGTCCATCTCTACATCCCTGTCTGTTGAGGCACATGAACTTAGTCTCCTCCTCATTGATTCTCAAGCTCACCTTTCTTGTTTCTGGTTCTAGTCCATTGAAGATATCTATGATAGTGGCCACTGTATTTCCAACGATATCTATATCATCTGCATACGCAAGCAATAGTTTGGGACCCGTAGCTGTGAGAAACTCCGCTATTATTTGTGCTGCTCGTATGTCCTTTCCAGTCGAACTTTTGCTTTGGATCCGTCCATACAAAATTTTGTCATATTAATGGGTTTTTTCGGTATAGAGAGTTCAGACATTGTGTTCCATGTTTGTGCCCGCATTATGCTATCATACGTCTACCGGAAATCCGTGAAGAGGTATTTTATGGTTCGACGTATTCCCACCCCTTTTCAAGTATTTGCCTTAGCGTAAACAGTTGGTCTATTATGGATCTACTTCTTCTGAATCCTGCCTGATGATCTGCTATAGAGTTTTCTACAAAAAGGGTAGCCCGCATTATGCTGTCATACGTCTACCGGAAATTCGTGAAAAGGGTCGAGCCTATTTGCCTTAGCCAGTAGGATATTTGATACCTCAGGTGTTGATACCTCAGGTGTTGAAAAATTTACCAATTTGTTCGACTACAAATGAATAAGCCGACTGGGTTCATGGAATTTGCCTGCAAGATCTCCGGATCTTACCCCTTTAGATTTTTATCTATGGGGGTATCTAAAGAACAAAGTTTATAGTTCGCAAATGCATTCGCGAAAAATTTTCAATTGAAAGTGAGACGAGTCTTTGAAGCATCGATCCCAATTATGTGCAGAAATTTATTAATGGAGTGCGATGGCAGATTAGAAATTCTGTTTCGCGTTTCATGTCGCCAAAATGACATTTTTATCGATCGAAGTGAGCTAACGCTACTCATTCTTCATGACATAAGTGACAAAATTCGATTGATTTGTAATTTCCTGAATTGTTTTCTGCAAATTGATCATAAATTCGTGTACTTTTCTGTAAATGTTCTGCAAGTTCGACTTATTGTTTGATGACATTGACCATGAATGGAAAGTCAATTCATTATATCCAATACACAAACGAAATTAGAGTCATTGCTATTTTCTAGTGTTTCCCAAATATCAAACTCAGATCGAAATTCGTAGAATCTGACATACAATAGTGTGGAACATAATTAAATCCACTCTGTCTATCTCTATGTTCCACGGTTTCAAGAATTAATTTTCCGAAGAAACTGCAGGTTTTTTAATAAAATCCCGATTTAAATGAAAACGAGCCTCTCTACTTTAAAATAAGGTTCTTCTGAAGTAAGTACTCGTATTTGGGGAAAAATTCTTTTTTGATAGTTTTTATTGAGTAGACTACTTTTTAGGCATTCTGTTTACAAAAGAGCATGGAAGAGTAAGTTGCCTTTGACACTTTTCTTGTTAAACAAAAAAATTATATAATATTACTCAAATCTGAGTTAATGTTCTTAGTTGAAGATGATAACACTTAACTTCCGAAAATTTCGATAAAAAAAGTGTTCATTTTAGATAGGACGAATCTTAACGAAAAATGCTTGACCTTCAATGAAAAAAAATGAAATGTCAAATACCTAAGTTGTAGTCGATGTCCGCTAGAAAAGGAAGTCGTACTGCTCTAAAAACAATTACAAATTGAAGATCATTATGCATTTACTCTAATCTCAAAATTTGAAATAAATCAATAAACCCGTTCCTCAGATATACAAGTTGTGGTCGACGGTATAACATCTGACTGTTTCCAGTTGTGAGCATGGGGTACCTCAAGGATCCATTCCTTGTTTTTGTTGCAGATAAACAATCTTTTGTCATCTACAGAGGAAAAGATCTTCGGTTTTGCAGACGAGTGTACACTAGTTTCGTCTTTCAGTAGTCTGCGGCCGATTACAGCTGCGGAATCTTAGCGTCAGAGATGTCAACAAATTAACAACGTAAACTCTGACTCACAGAGGATATCTGAGTGGGGTCAGTTGAACCTGGTAAGCTTCAACGCAAGCAAAACTCAAACAACTACGATTTCTTGAAAGGTCCCCACTGGAGAACCTCCTCTAATGATGCAAGGCCAACAAATTGCATCCAAAGATTCGATGCACCTTCTCGGAATAACGGTCAACTCCGGGTTTTGCTGGCATTAACATATATCAGCAATAGCTAAGTCGGCATCGGTTGAACTTAGTTTTCTTTTCAGAGCCAAGCGATACTTGACGTCATCTCAGCTATTGCTCCTATATAAGGCACAGATTAGACCTGCTTCAGAATATTGTTCCCATGTGTGAGGATCTGCACACAAACATTCGTTGCGGATGTTGAATAGTGTGCAAAAACGGACTATACGTCTCATCTACTACCCGCAGATCACCCGAGGTCTCAAACCGCTGGCTCTCAGGAGACAAATTGCTGACCTTTCTCTGTTTTACAGATACTTCCACGGAAGATGCTCCATGGAGCTGAAAGATCTTGTTCCGGGAAAACTCATGTTTTACCGAAACACTAGGCTGTCAAGGAGTTCTCATCATATGGCGGTTCATTTAACGACCCCTCAAACCTTTCTCTATAAGAATTCTACGTTTACAGGACCAGTGAGGTGTGGAATTCGCTTCCGTCCAACATCTTCCCAACATCCTACAATTTGGCCCTCTTCAAGAAGCGGTTAAAAAAAATCTAACCTAACCTAATCTAACTTCAATTCTTCTCGGGCGCCCACTCATGTGGTGTAACAGGTTCGCCTATTCCTGGAAACCCTTCATAAAAAAATATCTATGTATGATCCTCAACAACTGTTTAAAACTTATATCCTCCATAAGGAAGATCGCAAAGCATTCAATACTTCTAGTGAGGTAACAGCTTCGTTTCTGCCTTAACGAGATTAATAAAGAAAACATCATGTAAGAAATAATTACACTTCGAGAATTACCGTCAATTAAAACCTTAGTAACCGTTATTCCAATAAATGAAACTGTCGTTACATCTCATTCATTCAACATATTCGATTCTTATTATTTTCTGAACAAGCTTGACTCGTAGAACGATATTTATGCACGAAATTAAATTATTTAGGTTTTAGTCTGATGAGACTCGGTTCCAATCTATCATAAGCTTTACATTAGTCATGACATATTTCACTATGGCATTATGCACTAAGTAAACGGCAGCAATTACAGTTCGCTTTCTTACCCTCACTAGGGACCATTTTCAAATATGTTGGAGAACTTTATGTCTCTAAAGAATAACCTAATTTGCCTGAAAACATTGTGTGCTCCACATTAATGGTATTCGTTTCATGCTGTCGAAATTCGCTTTCAAATTAAAATATTTCCATGGCTGGATTCGTTCGACTGCTGTTTCCGTAGCACATTGGTGGTTTGCTTTAGCTTTTGCATTTTGTTATACAGGGTATTTTAGATACGCAGCCATTGATCTGTTTCTGTTGGTAACTCTGGTAGTTTTCAACAGAACTGACTCCTATTTCCATTAATGAAATTTTTTTGTGAAAAACTCCTTAGATGTGTCCAGTAGTTGCAAAAATATACAGAGTGATATTCATTTCAGGGTTATGCTATAATCCATTTCATTAAAATCATAGTGCTACTGGTTTTTGGAAAATATTTGTTGAGAAGATTTTTCAATTTCAAATTTTTTTTGACCCTTGAAAGTTCAGTTCAGTTTCAACTATTTTCGAGTGATTTACATGGGAAGGCACACGTTTTCTGAATAAATTGAAGTTGGAGTCTATAATATGCGATTCAAAGGTGGGAGCGAAACTTTTTCATATATTCTCAAAAAACTGAGAAAATAACCTTTTGAAGTATTTTACTTGAATTTGAATATGCAAAGCACTCATTTCTTTCATTGGAAATCGAAATATTCTCAGAGTGTTTTAGAGCATTCTTATTTTGGACAAGGGTGAATTATAAGAAATTACATTTAATTATGACGAAATGAAAGGAAGCTAATGGATGGTATTAGACTTTTAACGAAAATAAAAGCAACAAACGTAAGAAACTGATCAACTAAAGTAAGTGTTCGAAATTATTCCCATTCATTCAAGCTGCAATGGTAATTCAAGCAATGGCTGGCATACTTCTTATTCTCGCACATCCATTAAAATGCATGTATGCAATTTCTGTAAGGCATTCAAAGCTTGTGAGGCTACTAAGTTTTTCAAATGCTCCCAGACGAAGAAGTCTAGGAAATTCTGATCGGGGAGTTGTGGAAGCCCCGATTCCTCACTATTAAATCGAAGTTTGGCGGAGCACCATCTTGCGTAAACAGATCCAATAATCCAAGGTCTCCTGTTAGAAGCTAAATTATGATGGAGAAAATAATCTGATAGATACAAACTGCCACCATACCAGCCGGTCCAAACATTCATAGAAAACTTTTCTTTGTGGCTACGTCCAATTATCCATGAGGAATTTATTCAGTTCTCACGTGATCCACAGTTGTAGCGAGCTTAGTGGCCGCTACTACTTCAACTGAATAACCCTTGGATTAACACGGTGCAAGTTTAACACAGTGCAAGTCACTTTGATTCTATGACCATTCATTCCGTGCAGAATCACCTATACCGTCGGCGACTATCGAAGAATGACAACTGAGAGAACACTGGAGTGCATTCATTTACTTTGAAGACTTCGTTGAAGCCACTTGAAATTACTCAATCATGATAATTTGTGAATTGTTTGATAACCCTTTAAAGTAAAAGAGGTAAGTAATAATCCATTGTCATCCGCTTTATTGCTTTATTTTTTTATAATATTGAGCAAACATTGAATTAATACCTAGATCCCTCGCACAACTAAGTAATTATTTTCAATTTCCATTTTAAATTAATATTCTCAACATGTGCATAGATTTCTGAATATCCATCCTCGATAATCTTATATTCTCTTTAGGTCACATTTACTTACAGCATGGATCTTGATTTTCATATAGGAATATTTTACTGCTTTGTTCATTTCGTTTCAGCATTACCCAACATCGCTTTTTATAATTTCTTTTCATTCCTTTCATATTCATCTTATATTTATTTTGCTTATTCACATCATTTAATAATTTCTGACCTCTTTTCGGGCTTTATTTGAATGGCCTAAAAATAAGTGATATTTTTTCATCATGATATCTAGTTTTTCTTTTTATAATTGATTTGCAAGTCTGGTGTCTTCAATTGGCATTTTTATTTCTATTATACCTATATCTATATATTTATTTGGGCTATTTTTCATGTTTAATTTGTTAAAATCATTCAAAATTCAGATAAAAGCAGAGGAGAGGTCACTTGTACTTATCACGAGCACATGGTGATATATAAAAACTCTTACAATTTTCCGGAGAGGACAAAACATTCCTTTTTTTTTGTGGAGGGGTCAAAAAACAGCCAAATTTTGTTTGGAAGGACGGGACACCAATCATGTTTTTTTTGGAGATGACAGGGCACCCGTCATATTTTTTTTAGAGAGGACAAATTCAACATCTCTATTTTTGCTGAGGTCAAAAACGTTTTCTTTATTTTATTTTTGAAGAGAACAACGACATTCGGTTCCACAGATTTATTTTTGGTAGACTTCATTCTATTGGATAGCCAACAACCTCTGTTATTTTTAGAAGAGATCAATCTTTTCCGTGGATAGCCATCAACCTCCTGAGCTCTATGGTCTATTTTATGTGCTAACACATCACTATAAGGATAAGTCCATTTCTCAATTTTGTGAAGCTTACATATTCAATAAATAGGTAATTTTAAATGATTTGTGTTCATTTCATTGGGGAGAAACTGTCAATATTGGATGCTTGAAGGGAACTAAAATCCACGACCCATCTAAACGACTAAGCAGGGTTAACCACAAAGTGTGAACCTTACCTAATTAAAGTCATTATTATTAGTCAACATCCTATTCGTAATTGGGTAGGTTATACAGTCACTGCCATCGTTAAAAATATCTTGACATTCACATTTATTAAATAATGCAGTCAGACAACATTAACATTAAAAATGAAAATACTTGATTGAAAAATTCGCTTCAGGACACTCAAAAATGATATATACAATATTAGGAATTGATAATGAGAAAAAAAGCAAAGACCAGTGCAACGTTCATTTTTATTGAGAGTAAGTAAAGAAATCAATATTAATAGTTTGATTGATGAGCTCATTACTTGATGAAAATTGATTTACCTACATTATTCATTCAAATAGAACAATGATTCAAATTTTTACTATACATACAAACTTATAACGCGTTTTACACCACTATGACTTCATCAGATAAGCAGACATTTCGAAGGAAGATATATCTTTCATATTGCATCAGTATATCTTAGGAAAACATAGAAATTCAGGTCAAATGGACGAAAATTCAGGGTTATCTTCTCAAATTTAGTAATTATGACGACTAAAGGTCTAAATGACCTTCTTGGAATTCTTCTGTTTATTGATTTTTGATCGTCCACATGGGCTAAGTTTTCATCTTTATATTGTTTTAATTTTTAAGATATCAGAATGAATACTAAATGTATGGTGTTCCTTCAGAGAATGATTTGTATAGTGAGAATCTGATTTTTGTTTGCCACAACTGCGTTTATGTTCTAGTTGGTTACTATTGAAATTTTTATCAATAGAAATTTTATTTCAACTTCTAGCTTATCAACAATTCCTTTGTTTTCTTTATGAATTTTGGATTCACAATTCTCAACGTACCTCTATTTAGGATTATCCGTTCTTATATTCATATTATGCGATGAGAAGAAAGACTTCAAATTCAGGCTGGGTTCACCAATTTAAGTTAATATATTAGATATAGATTTATATTATATATAAAATTATACTATATGTAAACTTTATTTTAACTTTCAGCTTATCGACATCTGATTTGTTTCCTTCAAGCTACATTCGAATCATGCGGTGAGCGGAAAAACTTCAAATTCGATTTTCCTTTTAAACGTACTATCTGATGAAGCAACGGTGTAGTGAATGGCGTCATAAGTTTGTGAATATAGTGAAAATTTGAACATCATTGTTTTAATGAATTCAAGAAAAATCTGTATCACTTTTCTCCAATCTCGTTTGGTTTATGTGCCTTTAGATTTGACGTGTCACTTCAAGACAGTTGATGTCAATGTCTATGTAATAGTGTGAATTCCGCTAAATTCATATTAGAAAAATGGTTTATTCAATAAAAATTCACAAAATAACAGTCTTAAAATGATTGGTTATGGAGATAACACACGCATACATATGGAAGTTGTCCGCTTATTTCATGAAAAACTTCCAAACTTACCGCCTTTATCCTACGAGACAATTAGTAAAATGAAATGATGAGCCAGTTCGTCAGCTCGAACATGAAAGGCAGATAAAGGAGTAGTTGCTATACAGTTAATTATGTCTACAAAATGGATAGTTTTTTCGAGTTGGATATTAGCCGTTTATCTATTTGTCGAACACTGAAAAAAGATGAAATACATTATTTTAAGACGATACTGACTCAGGAGCTCAAGGAAGATGATTTAAGTAGGAGAACGTATTTCTGTGAAAACCGGATGGCAATGTTCGGTAATGATTAGAATGTTTTGTTTCCTGATGAGTGCATTTCAGGGAGATCGGGGTGAGTTGTGATGGAGTAAAGTTGTAATAAAAAAGAATTTTAGCAACCTATGACTGTCAACGACCTGATAACACCGCGCAATTGTTTCCTTAGAGCAGGGGTGCTCAAACTTGAACTGCTTGCGATCTACCTCAATATTTTTAGACTACTTACGATCCACTCTGAGAGGCTGCAAGTATGTGTGATGCACGGTTGTCGTACATACACGATACACCATACGGACCTACCTACCTACCTAGGTAGGGTGTATCATAGCATATATAGATATAAGCTTTCCGCACAATATACATTATTTTAGTGAAGGCTTGGATTAGGTTTAGTTAAGTTCTTCTCTATAATATCAATGAAGAAACTCATAGTTATTCAAAATTGCGAGTTCATTGGTTGTAACAAAACAAAAGAGTTACATATGGTGTTAAACTTAACTAAGGAGTGACTTGAAGTTGAAGCGTGACACTGCATGCCCTTAGCCTACTTTTCCGACGATGGTTCGTAACCAGTGAGTGCTAATCGCAAGCATGCTGACATATGATCGTCAGTTAGTCGATTGCGATATTTTGACTTAGGTAACTTCATTTCAGAAAATGCAGACTCGAACAAATAAGTTGACCAAAACGTTGCCGTCAGTTGAAGGGCGATTTGCAGTAGATTCAGATATTCAACTTCAGATATAAAACACCAGAAATATGTATCAGATGCTATAGCTTTGAAATGTATATCTGATATAATCTGCACCAACTCATTTTCAACAGAACATGAATTCGCATTAAACTGACTTGCTATTTCAAAAGCTATTTCGTCAATGTTTTTACATGAAAAATGATAACACATAAATAATGCTATATTTGTCAATTCACTGCAATCATAAAAACGCATTTCGAATTTTCCCAAAATATTTGATAATTCAGCTCATACATATCATAATTCAACTGAGGAATCCTTGTTTACAAAGACAGAAAGTGTTTCAGATTCTTTCTTTTCAGTTGATCTATCATAAGTTGTAATTCATTTTTCAATGCGTTTACTGAGCTAATCATTTTCCAAATCAGTCAGCCATTTTTAGTTTTTCAACATCTGAGTGTCATCACCTCTTTCGTTTAGAAAAGCTGCAATTTCGGGCAATAATTCTTGAAACCTTTCTAGGAGTTTTCCGCGACTCAACCACCTGACGTCCGAGTAAAGAACTAAATCAGTATGTTCAGCTGACTCCTTATCTTCCAACTGCAACTCAAAGAGCCGCCGTTGCAAGCTACGTGCACGGATGGAATTCACAATTTTTGGTGCAATGCTCATAATTTCCTCCGTGTTTAAAACTTTCGAACACAAAAATTGTTGATGTATAACATAAGAGAATGAAAAAATTGCACGAAACAATGCTACAAAACCGTTTTTGTTTTCAGTCATTGCTGTTTCTCAGTTGTAATGCACACTGATTTATATATTACTAGCTTGTAGTTTTTTACAAAATTGAAGAAAACGTCATATATAGCCAACATGTCATTGAATACCATCGGAATAAAAATACATAGCTGGGCAGTGTCTCATCGGAGGATTCGTTGACCTGTAAAGAAAAGTATGAAAGTATGTACATTTCATGACATCATGGTTTAGTCTGCCATGACCCGACTCATGACTACAATACACCTGGTGACAGTCGGACGAGATAACTGAAGTTCTCTAATAGCAGACATGATATGTTTTATTTTTACAATCTCCAAGGAAGTCTCGCCTGCTTCAATAAACGCTTCCTTCACAACCGATCCATTTTCGAACGGTTTCTTGTGTTTCGCTAATATATCAGATATTTCAAATGACGCGATCGTAGCAACTTCTGGGTGTTTGGCTAGTCGTGTGAACATGTTTTTTTTTTCAAACGAGATATCAAATCACATACTTGTCGTTTTCTTAATGTACTATGTGGCGGAAAATCTTTTTCATAGCTTTTCTGAACCGTTTTATGATGCCTCTCTAAGTTACCACGCTTAGGTATTGCAACTGACGCACGACAAATAAGACAAATGCACTTGTCCAAAATAAAAATTCTTCCCTCCAATCGTTTTAGATTCCTTAGCTGCACTCATTTTGTACTTTATAATAATAAACTTTGTATCGATGTAGTATTGCCTTCAAATTACAATTCAGAATGACTCCATTTTCTGTAGGCACAATATTTTTATCGGCGTGAACGAAAGTCTCGAATGTTTCCGTCAAACGTGCTACACTAAATTTCTAGAAAAGCGGCAAGAATAAAAAACGCGGCTTTTCTTTGACAAGCACCACGCGTTCCTATGATAAAGCCGCCTTTTGCCGCTAGCAGAGTATCATTTTATTACGTAATGAATTTTAGTAGTTCAGTTACCTACTTATTAAAAATTTTTCTTCTCGAGGTCTACTCAAAAGCACTCGCTATCGACCGTTAGAGCACCCCTGCCTTAGAGACACGCTACTTGTGGTAATACGCGTCAGAGGTGCAAGCAAAGCGGTTGCGCGAGTAAAACGTTTCTATGAAAAAAACGAATAATAAGTTTTTTATCAAAATTTTGGCTGTTCCTATAACTTGACATATAACATTCACGTGATTAGGCTATTCTTTCTAATATTGAGTGTTTTTTGGAGTTCCAAAGCACAACTCTCTAATCTCAGTTGATTTTCGGGGTAGCTCATTTTAATTGGTTTTAGGAATGCTTTTTTCCGTTAATATAACGTTTGCTTTGTCAATTCTTACCTACTATCAAGTGTCAGATGAATGTTTTGACAATTAAAATCTGAAAAATTAAATTTTTATGAAGAAATAATTCAGGCATGTGCTTCGAAGATGTGAGTTCTATTGCTATTTTTGTTGCCTTATACCAAATAGTTAAACACGAAAGACATAGCTAGTGACGCCGTTTATGAAGTGGCCTTTCAATAAGTTATGATAAGAAGTGAAAGTCTGTGAAATACAGCTTCCTCTTACAATATCAACTACATGCCTTTGTTGTATTGAAAATAAACAAAATTTTAATGCAATGCAACTGATGTGGCGCTATTTATGGGTTATGCCAGCCAAATGGTATTTACAAGAGAAAAATAATATCATGAGTATCTATGATATTTCATCTCTAACTAAATCAGCATTTTATGTGGCTATCACTGCAAGGAATATCAGTGCTGGTTTTTTTGCAATTGAAGCATGGCCTGTTAATGCAGAATATCTTTGTAGATGCCGGTTTTCTGCCTAGTCAAGTCCCAGATCGTATTTCGCCCAATGCAGACAAACTATGGTCAATATAGAGAACGTACCCTTTACTTTCAAGAATTGAAAACAATAAAGCAAGAGTTCTTCCCCATTTATACCCACAGATCAAGCAACGATATCTAGCAATCTTCAACATGCAATAATGCCAATAAGGCCATTGCCTCCACTTCTACAGCTCCTACTTCTCTTTTCACACCTAATGTATTCTCCCCAGAATCAATAAGGCCAAAGGCTCCACCATGAACAAAGAACCAACTTAATAGACGCAAGATTAATACAGCTTTGCTCACTAACACACCGACAAAGGATGAAATAGCTGCCACAGAAGCCAGTAATGAGGCAAAAAGTGTGAAAATGCGTTTTATAAATGAAGAAAAGAAGAAACCGAAAACGACCAAGATGGGAATTAACAAGAAAATAGCAGGTGATGCCGAAGAAAATGCTTATAATTACTTGTGTTGTCTTGAACTCTATAGCAAATAAATGAGTAGTGAATTTAGTGCATGGAATCTAAAGTGTGGGTTAGGTTAGATTACACTGGTGACGAGCTGCAATACATCAATCATAATTGTTTGTCACATTTGATTTACAATTTTGATTGATTTCTTGGTTGATCTCGTAATGAACTTCTATTATTATAAATGATTATTGAAGTAGTTTCATGCAGAAAAAATAGTTTCGTTTTTAAAACGTATTTTATTTATGAAATATACTATAAGTCGATATTTGTCATAACTTACCTTGGTATCTGTCACAAGTAACCTTGGTACCTGTCACAACTGATCTCGGTATTGGAAGAATTATGACAATTAAAGTAGACTCAAATGACGTGGATTTTTTTAGTCACTTTCATTGACTTTGATGCCTAGTTTCAAAGGAGTAATAATTAAGCTACATTGTCGCCTAGAATTTATAATTGTGATATATTTCTTTGAGAAATGTTGCTTTAAGTAAAAATTGTCACAAACCTTCTCGGTATCTCTACAATTAATATCCAAATCTGCCCTAATGAGTCTAGAGAAAGTCTTCACTAGATGAAAAAAAAAATTACACAATACGCTGAATAGATCAATTTTTGAGCAGTCACTGGTGAAGATTTTAATTTAGGTTTCTTTTTCGTTGATGTCAATTTGGCAACAACCGATTGGTAAGACTTGAATACTTTCTCTCTACCTTCCGCTGTGAGCTGCCGGCTCTTAGAAAACAGTTGAATCTCAATGCTCCTCCACGCTGAAATATCTATTCATAATTGTTCCGTAAAGTTAAAATATGTTCCTCGTGTTTTGACATCGAAAAGAAAGATTAGATATGAGTTTATTATGAAATATCGTCCCACTCGCTGCAATTCATTTTTCATAAAACAATTCCGGGATCGAATTTTGAATTTGATAGTTCATCAATTAATTGATGTAAGTATTCCTTCTATAAACCATTATATCCAAATCCATTATGTATAACATATTTTACCTATATTTATTAATGTTCTTCAGACTTTCGTAGATATTTACTCAGTGACCGAGAGATGTATATTATTTTTATAATTTGGGGGTAATGTATAAAGTGTGGGATTGTATTACATTATTATGTGTCCATTCAGGAAACATTATGTATTCGAGTTGATAAAATACACCTTTTACTTCCGCTTAGTCCATTAACGTCAAATTCAGCAGCGAGACTCGAAGCTTAATCCATAAGAGCACATATACAATACATTAGCGTTAATCGAGGTACAAATTATATATTGAACTCCCTCAGAGAGAAATTTGTTTATTAACATATGAAATTTTCCAGCAATGTGAATGAATCCATATTATTTCAAATCTAAGTGTTTCAGATTGGCGAAGAAGAATCTATTATAAAATAAAATATTGATAATTTCATACTTCATCTATAATTTTTGTTTCCGCGATAAAGAGCCCATAAGAAGTATATAGGAAACGGGTTGATCAATGAAATTTAAATTCCGGTATCAGAGAAAACAAAATTTTGCCAAGAAATTAAGGCACAATTTCAATATTTCAACTTTCGTCTTCGGAAGGCAACTAATGATCAACATGTTTCCCTTTGATATCGGGCAATTTAATTTCAGACAACTTAGGTTGTACATATAGAATAAAATGCCAAAGGCGTGAGGTGTCCCATTCAATTGCAGAATGAAAGAAGACCTGAGTGTAACGTGCTAAAATTACGTCACAACAATTTGAATTAAAACACCTGATTCCAGTCAACCCTCCATCTGTGTCACGCCACTGGCTAACAGTCTGATGCTGATAATCCGGCTATCAGATGGTATGACTTATTGGCTTTCGAACCTTCCCCAGCACTTTCTTTCTGCCACAGACCTTCAAGCTAATTAGTTCTTGAAAATCCTCTTCAATTGTATTTGAAATAATTAGATTATATCAAAATTCTGTAGTGAAAATTGGAGATATATCGTTATCTTAAATATTGTGTAGTGACATATATCAAAAATATAGGTCCTAGGGAGAGAGTCGTAGATAGAGATTCCTAGGTGGAGAGTTGTAGATAGAGATTCCTACGTAGGGAGTCGTAAGTAGAGATTCCTAGGTGCAGAGTCGTAGATGGAAATTCGTAGGTGGAGCTCTGAGGTTGAGATAAAACTTCTATCTGGAGTCCAGAAATCCAGATGAATCCGAAGCTGAAATAGAGGTTTTCCCCCATTTGAAGTAGTAAAATACAAGAGTTTTTTGGAATTTGAACTCCCTAAGTGATTGGGGACTCTAATATAGACGACCTCTACCTCATCTATTTCACCAAGATAAGTCTTATTGACTGATATCAATGTACCAACAGTAGTGTCATATATATATATATATATATATATATATATATATATATATATATATATATATATATATATATATATATATATATATATATATATATATATATATATATATATATATATATATATATATATATATATATATATATATA
This sequence comes from Cryptolaemus montrouzieri, assembly GCA_013387265.2. Taxonomy (NCBI): domain Eukaryota; kingdom Metazoa; phylum Arthropoda; class Insecta; order Coleoptera; family Coccinellidae; genus Cryptolaemus; species Cryptolaemus montrouzieri. The sequence goes on from JABFTP020000103.1 coordinate 40,484,089, forward strand.
TATATATATATAAAGAAGCATTTGTTGACATTGTTCACCATAATTATTATAATATGTTATTAAATATCTGAGCAAAACTTCCTTGACTTTTCTTCCAAGATTTCTGTGACAATTATTAACCGGTAAAGTTAATTTTGTTACATGGGAAAGCACGACCTCGAGCACCAACGGCGATCCATGACCGTTATTCGAGAATTTCTCGTAGATACAACTGTTTTGCTGCTATTAGGCATCGTCAAATGCAACTTGCATCTCTGGAAATTCGGTCAGAGGCGTTGTGTCGCATTTCGAGGCTCAGCTCTAACCACTGCACATTGAAGAGCACGATTGAATTTTGCCAGAGAACTTGTAAATTAGTTAAAAGGTGACTTAGAGAGAGTTTCTTCTGAGATAAGTCGAGATTTTGTCTTTTATCATTGCGATAGACGTTCTCTAGTGTACACATGTCGAAATGAGAGATATGCCCACCACAACTTTTTTGGAATTTCTTTGAACGTCCAAATTTTCCCGAACTGATCATCGTAAATAATGGAGCCCTGAATGCTCGGAGGTACATAACAGACATTCCAGCAGAACATGTACCATTTAGGGCAAGCATAAGTAGAAACTTTTTGTTTATGCATAATAACGCTAGACCTCACCAAGCTTATATCATTTGGAACTACCTAGAAGATCACAAATTTGCTTCCTTGAAAAGAACAGAACGATGTTCAGACCTCAATCCTATCGATCATGTCTAGAAAATTTTCAATAGAGGATTGAGAAGCCATCAAAACTAACCGTCTAGTGTGAATGAAATTCGCAACCGACTGATCAAAATTTGGAACGAAATGATTCAGGATGATATAAAGTAATCGATTTTGAGTATAAATCAATGATGTGATGCACCTATTCCTGCCAAGGATGCTAATACCTATATTAACAAGTTTTCGGGAACTCTAATTTTATTCATTAATTTTACTTTTGTCACTATCAGTTTCATTTCCATTTCTATGAGTACCATTTTCATTCCGATTGTTTTCCAGCATTGTTCAATGCTAGTGAATTACTGAGTGGAAAAATAATTCTACAACATATCTAATTTTCCAGTTTTCCATGTTGTGTGTTCATTTCTTAGCGCAGTGTACTTTCAAAGAAAACAGTAAACATTTCATCCTCAACTACACTATATTTGAACAATAAGGATCAAATTATATCAGTTAACATGCCTTTATTTGCGGAAAATTGCAATAAGGAATTGAATATTGATTAGGCGAAAAATTTTCAACAATTGTTACAATATATGATATATTGAAGAAACAACAAAATAAAGCCAGCCTGAGTGGAATTTATGCTACCGTAAAAACCGATATTTTAAACAGTATCGTGAGCACAAGCTTACGTTTTTCATGAATTGAAATGATTTCTATTCAGCTTTCCGAACGAATAATAAATTGAGCAAATACATCAAAAGGTATAAAACTAAATACAAATCAGGTCAGGTGTTCAAAAGTTCGGCAGCAGCTGCTAGTGAATTTTACATTGTTTCTTCATACAGAAATAAGATTCGAATAAAGGAAGCCTACTACACACTAGTGAACATATGCGGTTACGGTCTCTCAGACGTGTCAAGACGAACCATGGGTCAATTTCGAGACCTAAATTTGCTGATCTAAAGCCAAAAAATCCAAAAGGAAGACATTATGCAACGGTACTGCGCAATATGCTGATATTATCGGTATCTATAGGCTAAACAAATTTCAGTTTATTTTCTACTAGCGAGCTGGGATAGCTTCTACTAATTTTCTGCATTGCTTTATTATTTCTCCTTCATCCATCAAAAGCGAAACCTCAAAATCAGCAGGAGTCGTCCAGATGAAATTCCAAAATCCCATGACATCTTCCAATTTCAATTTTTTGAAGGATGCATTACCAAATGTAGCCGATCTGCTAGAACAAGCTAATAATAAATTTAGATCGTGCTTTGGGCGCTGGACGAAACAACACACACACACACACACACACACACACACACACACACACACACACCTATTTCCCCCAAACCCTCTTCCCATCAATAATATCGAAACTAAAGTTCACACAACTTTCTCAAAAATCTTCGATAATTCACTTCATAGATTTACCGGTTTTTAATTCATAAAACTGTTCAATTCTCCTGCCTTCTAAACAAGGAAACACAAACTCGTTTCAAAATGGTACGGAAAACCCTTGAATAACCTATAAATTTATCAAGAAACTCAACTCAGAAATCATGACCCCGCTCACTCTTTTCAGAATCCGACTGTTCCGTCTCCAAAATACAGGGAATTAGGTAATGAATCCATCAAAATCTTACTTCGCTTTGCTAATACCAAGTTTTCCTCATCAACAGATGAAAAGTATCGACATAATACATTTGCAATGGTAATCTCGTCAGTCACTTTTGCTCCATTCATATTCAACTGTATGTTTCCCTGTTTTTTGAGTCTTCCCAAGATATGATTGACCAGCTTCCATACAACTTTCGCCTTATTCTTTCAGGCCTCAATTATCTTCATAGAATAAGTTTGCTTTGGATAGTTCGACCTTCTTATTATCTTTCAACTTAAATCTCTTATACTCATTCCTCATCCTTTGATCTCTAGAATATTTCATTAACCATCCATATTCATCCAACTTCCCTTTCATTATTAATCATTATTATTATTTCTTGAAGAAGGCCAGTAGTACTATACTCTCAAGGACCAATAACTGATGAGTGGAACAAAATAGATATGTTACATGTGAAATGAAGATAACAAAAATGTATGTATAAAAATTAAACCAAAAATAATAAACACTCAGCCACCACAAACCATTTGGTCCAACGTCTTCTTGGAACGATTTACACTAATGCAGTTTACAACACTCGAGTGGGTTCCACCACTGAAAGACACGGCAACAGGGAAACTTTTCCCGACAAGCATTGCTAAAAATTTCCACAAGAGTTTTTATCTATGACCCCGAAACGGGCGTCGGTATTCATGGGGATGAGTAAACTCAGATTCAAACCAAACAGACCGTGGAGGGCTTGGTATGTAATGATGAGGTTCCCACGCTTCCGACGGTGGGCAAAGGTTGTGATAACCAAGGGTCATAGTGTTTTCATAGCTCGGGCGGATTATACCGTACGAAATCTTGGTGGTCCGGCGTTGGGGACTTTTGAGAAGGTCTAAGTCGTGTGTGAGTGAGGAACTCCATACTCATACAAACTCTAGCAGAGGACGGATAAACGTTCTGAAGAGTACTACTAGTGCTCGTGTGCTCGTATTTTACAGAGAAAAGGATCTGTTCAGCAAGTACAAAAACTTTCTTGCTTCACTGGAAGCGTGTAGTATATGATCAGACCAAGAATAATCATCAGTAATGATGTTTCGGCTTTCAGCATGGATCACGGATTCTGAAAGTACGTATTGTGACCGTCACCGTATGTAAGGGAATTATTATGGATCTTGATATCGTCAGGGACAGATCAAAGGTGTATAAAAGAAACAAAAGGAATCCCAGAAGCCTTGGGGTGATAACTAGTTTGAGAACGGACAAAGCATCAGCAACCTAGACGCGAAAAGTTCGATGACTCAAAATTGCCCTTGTCCATAGCAAGAAGTTCTAGTATAAGTGAGAGTCTCTTGTGCGGGACATAATCGAATGCTCGAGAAAAGTTTAAGTGAATAAATTTTCGTTCGACAATATCACTCGACAACCAAGATGTGCTAGATCCATTCCATTCTTCCATTATTATACCTTCTTTGATTTCATTCTACATCGAATGCAATATTTGAATTGAACAATGTATCAAGCTACCAAACGGAATGAATACCTCGAATCTAATTTCTATAAACTTCTAGCACGAAGTTTAGTCCAATTTTGTCAAACCATCGAGAAACCTTTCCAATGAGGTTTTACTTGATACTCTTTGCTATTGAAATTCCCAAGGTTGGAGATGCTGGAGATAGGGTAGGGTAGTTGATCACTACTCTTCCAAATCTACAACCTGAAACACCTCCTTCAATAATGATGAAAACCGTACAACCATTTGTTCAAAAAACATTAGGTTCTAATATGATATAATATCTCTTTGTAGTTGGAACACCCTGTATCGAAATTTCAACTCAATAAAATTTATCGATTCATGTAGATGTTGCAAGCTATGTGCACGGATGGAATTCACAATTTTTTCGTGTAATGCCCTTAATTTCCTCCGTGTTTAAAATTTTTGAACACAAAACTTTCTGATGTATAATGCAATGGAATGAAAAAAATGAAGGGAAATCTGCATTAGCTCGACACAATGACACAAGACCGTTTTTTCTTTCCAGTCATTGCTGGTTCTCCATCGGTTGTAATGCACACTAATATATATTGGTAGCTTGTAGTTTTTCACAAAATTGAAGAAAACGTCATATATATCTTTGCCACGGGTCTTCCCCTCCAGAGGAATGATTGTCAAAAATTCTTCCTTAGCCAATATGTCATTTAATACCATCCGAATAAAAATACACAGTATGTACATTTCATAATACCATGTTTTAGTTTATCGGCCATGTCCTGACTCACGACTTCAATACGCATTGTGACAGTCGGACGAGATAGCTGAAGTTCTCTAATAGCAGACATGATGTCTGTTTTGTTTTTAAAATCTCCAAATAAAGTCTCATCCGCTTCAATAAATGCGTCCTTCACACCCGATCCATCTCCGAATGGTTTCTTGTGTTTCACCAATATATGAGATAGTATAAATGACGCGATCGCAGCATCTTCTGATTGTTTGGCTTGGCTTGTGAACATGATTTGTTTTTTGGTCAAACAAGATATCAAATCACGTACTTTTGGTTTTCTTAATTTACTCTGTGGCGGAGAATCCTTTTCATATAGTTTCTATGAACCGTTTTATGATGCCTCTCTGAGTTACCACGCTTAGGTATTGCAACTGACGCACGACCAATAAGACAAATGCACCATAAGAAAGAAAAATTCTTCCTCCCAATCGTTGTTCAAAGAATACGTTTTAAAATTTTCGCTGCACTCATTTTGCATTATTAGATAATCAACTTTGTATCGACGTAGTATTGCCTTCAAGTCATGGATGTTCCCGTCAAACGCGCCGCCCGAAGCTTCTAGAAATGCGGCAAAACAAACACGCGGCTTTCCTTTGACAAGTACCGCGCGTTCCTTTGATAAAGCCGCCTTTTGCCGCTAGCAAAGTGTTATTTTATTACGTAATAAATTTTTGTAGTTTAGTTACCTACTTATTAGAACTTTTTCTTTTCTCGAGATCTACTCGAAAAGCTCTCGCGATCGACCGTTTGAGCACCCCTGATGTAGATAATCGAAGTACCTTCTTATGTTGGAACACTCGATCGATATTCCTTATTTTCTTTATAGGTAGCGTTTTCTGCTGACACTGCCTTCTTCTGCGATAGAGGAAAAGTCAAATTTCCATTCGAACACCCTGTATATCAAAAACAGAAATGTAGGAAATGATTTATGTTTCATAAATGAATTTTGTAATTTCAACATCCACGAAAGAACGAGACAGAGAAGCATAACGTAAAATTTACACAGTATTTCAGTAAAAAACCAATCAGGAATCTAATTGGGCGTGGATTAATTTTCATTTCGAAATACATTCAGGATCTGTTCCTAAATGATGATTAATTTCGCATCGTGTTGAGACGGAATAAATTGTTTATATAAATCTGTGTAAACGGCCTACCAGAAAATCAAGTGGAGTCTCTAGGGGGTATGAAGAAGAATATAAAAATTAATGGTATATATTTCTCCTTGCAGTAATTTACTCGACCGACGGACCACTTTTGTGTGAGCCGAAAAATTAGTGGCAAACAATAAAATTTATTGAAGTGACATAGATCCGATAAAACCAATTAAGTAGATCCGGACAGTTTCATCCAGTATAGGGCTATAATCTTTATTCCATAATACCTTAATAGAATTAGGGATACGTGCCCACAAAATTCGATGGAGCGATAAGACGGAGATTTCAGAGCAACAGAGGATCTATTGATTTTGTTGTGACCGGAAACAATCGTATACCCTCTGAATTTCCTAGGGCGGCACTTGAATTTGTTCCTTAAGTGTGTGCTTTAACGAATTCGGAGATGACTGGAATATATATTTAAGAACAAAGTGAGCAACGTGTCAGAATTTTTTCTCTGGAATTAACCTGTATACAAAATGGCTAAACTTAATTTATTAGTTCTACACTGCAAATCAATTCATGAAAGCATTCACACGGCAACCTAATAAACTATTCAAAAATCTTCATTCTTACCTGCACTTTTCAGGCATACTGAGTAATCTAAATAGAGATCTTTATGTGGTTATATTGTCAAGATATTATATTTATTATAGAAAGAAATATGTCTAGTAATAAAGTGGTCACTGTATATATTTAAAAAACTGATTTAGTGAAAATTTATAACAAAGTTGTTGAATATGTGTCTCCTTGGATATCAGCAAAAATAACTGACTTGATTCGAAATTTTCTGGTGAAAGTACTGCGTTGGGAGACTCGCCTCTTTTCAACATTTTACTTTCCAGATTGAGTGGGACGCTCCACCGAAACGGTAGTAAATTATTCCGTGTCTCTACCAGCAGCCCTCCTGAAATCAGGAGTTTTCGGTTAAAGCGTTTCTATATATAGGGAATTTTCAAAACACCTAGGTTTTAATGATAGATGCAGCCTTGAGGAGACATGAGGATGCTTCGATGGTAAATAGATGAAGCCAATGCTTGCGAAACGAATTATCATTGCCTTCAAGGAAAATTGCACAATACAAAAGGCCTGTCATAAACTAAAATACTATATCCGCTACTATGAAACCTAGTAGTTGATGAAAATCTAGCTAAGGGAAGCAGAAAAAGTATATACAGGATAGTGGGATATAAGGTCAATCTGATTACTATGGTCCGAGATCTATTCCTAAATATCATAATCAAAACCACACAAGGAGTCCTTTTAGTAGTAGACGACGTTCATGGAAGGACTGACCCTGCCGTCAATACAGGCAAAGCTATTGAAGCAAAGTACCTATCAAACTAAAAACGAAGCTTTCCACACTTAAAACAAAAGGCGTAAAGAGCTCACAGCTACTATGTGGTAGCCTAAACGGACCTAAAACAACAAGTGGGGTTTGAGACCTTTCTAGTGTAGATATACGAATACTCAAATCATTGCTTGTATTTTCTGGTGTGGTTTGGCAGACGAGAATATACATGAAAACGACCAAGACGATGATGAAGAAAACAAGGGAACTGATGCCAAAATAGCAGCTCGAGTGGCTAGTTCAACACAAACGGCTACACATATAACTGTAGGCTTGACCACTATGCATGATGAATCATTTTTTACGAAAATTTTGTTCAAGCATTTTCGTACAGACAATACAGCTTTCTGGTAGGAAATTATTTATCGTGCCTATTCGTCAAGCTTTCAGTTATGTGGACTGTGAATTAATTTCAGTTAAATGAGAAATAGAGAATAAGTCTTACAACCACGTAAGACTTGTCCAATGGAAAATCAAAGTAGCCAACTGAAGGTAAAATCTTTTATACTCATACTGTAAACTAAAAGTGGCTACTATGCAAAGGTTGGAGTATATAGGTGTAGATAAAAAGAGGAAACAATTGTCACCTTAGGCAGCAACACCATAGTAATGCAGGTGGAGATGGAGGGCTTTATGGTTGCCACGCAGCTCACCTAAAAAGCAGGAAGGGTTCGCATGGACATCCTCTCTAGAGATAAGGCTGTCCACACATTTCAACAAAACCTTGTGTTTTGATTCAGTTGTCGACACCCTGAAGTCCAAGTGTTTAGTTTTACAAGGGGTCATCCAGAACCATCTAGAAAACCATAGACGATACTCATTGTACCCATTTGTATTCTTTTCGGGCACTCAAAATTACCATTCGGTCGAGCAGCAGTCATTCTGTGATCTCGAGGCGCGCATGAACCAATCCATTAACTGAGGTGATGATTGGCAGTACCACAAACGACTTGAGATTATTCATCTCCTTCAGTTAGAAGGCCAAGTCCTAGTATTTATTCACCTTCTCTACATTAGCCTTTCCAATATTTCAATTTAGTGGGATGGTTATGTCAAATAACGTCGCCTTCTTTTCCGGCCAATTAAATAGTACTTTGTCATAACTATTACGCAATATTCCTTGATCAGTGATCAGGATAGTGTCCCAATACATTTGAAATGGATCACCTTTCAAGAAATCTGCAGGTAAGCACTTGTAGCGCCTGATATATTCTAGATACATTGTTGTTTCTTCGTAGCCAGTGCAAGCAAGGAAGGTGCAACCTGAAGTGATATGTTGAACAGTCTGACAGTGTTTTTCACACTTCCGGAATTCGTCTGAGGGTAAGTTATTCCCTATAATGTGCTCAGAATACGACCTTATGGGAAGATTTAATCTTGAATTGAAAATAATCCACCCTCGGTTCCCGGGGAAAAATATCCAACTTCGAGATGATTCAAAGATTCTCCATTATAAACCTTATGGCTTTGCACATGTTCTGAATATTTTTCATGCAGTTCTTTTGACTGCCAGTCTTAACCTACTTTTGATCGTCAGCCATGCGGTTCGCAATTGGTTCCAACAAGCGGAGCGGAGTGAAGTTTTGATCAGAGCTGCGCTTTGCCAAATGTGGGGATGAGGTCTTAATACTGGAGTTTTGTTGTAGATTGTGAATTTGTTTATCATATGTTGTTTCAATGCTTATCAGACCTCTTCCTCCTGCATGCCTGATTAGAAACAGAATGGCGAGATTTTCACTTTAGTCTTTCTATTCACAAACAAAAATACTATACTCTTGCTCCCGAATGAACTACCTTGATGTAATTTTCGACATAATCTTTGGTATTATATTTGATTTTATATCAAGGGGTTCACACTCATTAATTTCCTGTATTCTTAGAAATTTTGTGAGACCAACTGAGTAATCCGTGCATAATTTGTATCAAACATGAAGATATCTTAAAGCAGCGCGACCAGAAGTATTATTATTTTTCCCCATTTTCCAATGTAAATCTTCAGTTTCGTAACTACACTGTCGGAATCTCATGGTTCATTTAACTTAACCATATCTAAGTTTTTTTAGGTATTGACAGGAGTACGATTTTTTACGCCACTACATCATGAAATCGTCGACATGGGTTTTACGCATATTATCATTGAAATGATTCAATATAGGTCGCATCTTATATAATCTCTCGGAACATGGTGCAAAGTTATCTACCAAACGAAAACGGTGCAATATCAATGGGTATCTCATACGAGGTTTGTGGATTAAAAATTGGAATGAAATGTAGCTTCCGATTCGACAACTAGTAAGACGAGATACTTCGAGCAGCGTCAATTACACATGTGATACGTGTATGATTTTGAACTCGCTGCATTCATTTATTTGTCCTTAGTGTTATTTTTAGCAAAACAATTTTTTTTGTTGGTTCTGAAAATGAAAGGCTTCAATCTTGGGAAACGATTTTCTGACAAATGGTGCTTCAAACTTGGACACAGTGTAACAGAAATATTTGAGAAATTCGGTAGGTTTATAAAGAAGAGTTTTATCAAGGGGCTAAGTTCAAGTGATTGAAGACATTTTTAGAAGGAAGAGAGTCGATTGAAGATGAACCACAAAGCAGAAGCCCTTCAAGTGCAAACACTGATGAAAATGTCAACACATTTCGGGATTTTGTGCATTCGGATCAACTGAACCGTTGAATTTGAATTTCACCTTCAATAAACTGAGTGTTGCATCACGACAATGCCCCAGCCACACTACAATCTCAATAATGGACTTTTGTGTCAATAAACACATTAACGTGGCTCCTCAGCCGCCCTGTTTAACAGACATGAGTCCTTGTGATTTTTTCTTTTTCCCGAGAACTTAAAATCTTCTCAAGAGAAGTCATTTTGGGACAGTTGATATCATCAAAACATATTTAACCGACCTGCTGAAGGCTATTTTGATTCCCCATCATGATCTCAAGACCCGGTAACCAAAATCAATTTTTTATCCACCATCACTACCGTAGTTATGATCTGAGCGTCTTCAAATTTTACAGCGTCATTCAAGGTGCCAAAATCTTGACACAAACGGCACGATGGAGAGCAATAGGAAAGATTGAAAATTGAGCCTAAATGAATTTTATATTATTCTTAGACATGTTATCATCAAAAACTTTCGTCTGAAAAACTTTTTTCTAACCCTTCAAATTTCTCAAATTGCCATATCTTCGGTATATATATTCTATGATTTCCAAACGAAGACAAGGGTGAAAGGAGGTGGTTTTGGGACAGGAATCTGTAACAATGGAAAAAGAAAACCAACAGAAAAATATATCAACAATCATACTACTTATATGTATAAACAAATCTGAGAGAAAATTTTACATAGAAAGCAAGGTAATAACCAAGATGCACCTCTGCGTATTTCATATTATTCCTGGACAAATTATTATAAGAGAGTTTTGTTTGATAAGTTTTTTGATTCGATCAAATCATCAGATCTCTGGTATTAACCAAAATAAACCTGAGGTTTTCATATTTTTTGCCATGTTATTGTCAAAAACTTTTGTTTGAATAATCTCTCTATAAAACCCTTCTCTTCTGAATCGAGGCACAGAAGTTGAAAATTTTCAAATCGCCATATCTCCGATAATAACCAAGACACACACGCAGATTTAATATTATTTTCAAAGAGTTTGGTTTGAGATATTTTCTGGTCCACTTTTCTAGACGACAAAAGTTAAAAAATTACGGTCTAAATAGATTTGTTAAGCTACTCCACCAAGCTGAAAAAGGAAATCCACCTTTGCCTGAAAGCTTTGCAGAAAGGGTTTTCTTGATCTTACGCACCTGGCAATTTCTTGTACAGCATGTGAATTTATTTATTTTTTTCGAATAAGGAAAGAAATGAAATCGTGGGAAAGGAATGAATTCACGAGTATTCAACAGTGAATTCGGTATCCAGTTTGAATCGAACTTGATTGTTTTCAGATTTGGTCGTTTTCATGTGCACATATTTTCATAGATAAATGATATTATTGGTTCAAAATCATCGTTATTGCCCGAGATTCACAGCTGTCCACGTTTAGGCTGAGAGGCGATTTTATTATCATTGTCTACACTTAAAGAATCAGAAGTCACATATCGCGTCTTTCGTTATAATATTCGCCAAATATCATTTCACATTTTGAGTCCGTCATCCGTTTTGAATAAAAAGTGACTTATATTATCGGTGTCTTTCTAGATGATCAAACTTAGTAGGTATTTTTCAGTCGTTCACCCTATTTGTTCGAGCAATTGTGATTAAATTCTCAAATTCAGAATTATGTAGAAAGTATTAGAAATCTAACCCACAATATTTCACTAGATCGGACTTCGCTACTCAAAACGTTACAAGGGTTACATCTACGATAAAGCAAATGATCTTTAGGAAGCAATCAATTTCCGATAATATTGATAACACCTGCTAAGAGCTTTCTTTTCACCTTTTCGGCGACTTCATCAGTTTGGAATCGGATTCAAAACTTGTATTACAAACATGTTTTACTTAAAATCAGCTTAATAATAAGGTGTCAGTCGACCTATTTTTCCTATTCAAATAATCCATGTTATCCATGAGCTGAAAGATATTCCCCTAAAAGCGAAAATCAACATTTTGCATTTTGTCCAGAAGTGAATATTTTTGTAGTTATCTATTTCGTTCTCGGTGCAACAAGCTGTACGTTAGTATTCCTTCAATATCTTTCATCTCGAAAAATTTTGTCCGGTAAAATAACGCCCCGGAGCCCAAATTGACCAGTAAAATCAATATCTGAGAGCGCCACTGAATATAGATAAAATCGAATTCGAATATAACATTGCAAAAAATGGTTTATCAACCAAAGAAATATCATTCTCGCTATATGTATACCTCAGAGTAATAAATTTTTTCCAGAAGTTACGATGTGTTATGGGAACCAGAGTGGCTATGTAGCCTCTGCTGGATTATGAGTTATATGCGCTAAAGTGGAATATTTTGAGGCGTAAAAACGTTCGGGGGAACATGATGATGAAGGTGCACGTACAGTTCTGGGAGGAATATTTTTCGCACGACGAAATTGTTCACTGGCGCTTTGATAAACATTCTACTACTTCATTTTCCTTGACATTTATGAGAATTTGATATCAGTGATAGCCTATTCGGCGTATATGGGAAACGAGTAAAGCTATCGATGTGAAATATTCGAGGGAACTATCTTCCAATAGGAAATATCTCCTCACTTCAAAAAAGACTATGGAACATCTATAAATATCATGATTTAGACGTTGAATATGGTTAAATGGTTATAAAATCAATTCGCGATGAATTAATGACAAACGCTGAATCCGATGTTGGTTATATTCTTAAAAAATTGAATGGTAGGAGGATATTCATGATCTCATCTTCAAATTCAATTGAATGTCTTCCTTTTTGTTGCAAGGACAACGTTATATGGACGAAATTGGTATGCTTACCGCTAAGCGCTGTCGTCTCTTGTATAGCGGTAAAACTGATGTCTGCACAGTTTTTGTCGGTCTACAAATCACTAAATACAGGATGTCCTCGAAGTTTCATAATACGATTATTAGATATTACCATAGGTCGAATGAAATACATATCTTGGTGACATTTGTTACCATGGAAAATGATTATCAAGAATGTTGAGTTACTTTTGATAGATAAATGTCAGAATATCTTACTCGATAGATTAATTATTACCTAGAAACTTTAAAATTTTCGAATTGAAATTGCATTCCTTCTTCTTCATAGTTTTTCGATGAAAACGCACAACAAACTGTTAGAGAATACCACTGATGCTTCAAGAGCGCATCGGTGATAATTATATATATATATATATATATATATATATATATATATATATATATATATATATATATATATATATATATATATATATATATATATATATATATATATATATATATATATATATATATATATATATATATATATTATATATATATATATATATATTATTATAATATAATAATATTGCCTATATTTGAGAAAAGAAAATATGTAAATAGACGTGATACTAAGTATCTTCAAGTTCTTTTAATTTCAATTATTTCGTTTAGAAAAGTCGAAAAAAAAAATTGAATTGACATTGTTTAAAAGTTGTGATAAATTTAATCATATTAATTGTGACAAGAATTACTCAAAATGGCCCCTTTCAACTTCAATGCATAGCTCCAGGATGAAGCGACTGCAGTACAATATGATGGACATTGTCAATTCTAATTATTTCGGTGCATTGTGTTTTCGTTCTTATAACTGCAAGAAAAAATTGTTGTCTCTTCACTGTAGACAAGTTCTTTCATGTATCCCCAGACGTAGAACTCTAACGGAAGGAGATCCGGTGACCGTGGTGGCCAAGCAATTAGACCTTCCTTACCAATCCACTTTCTATTCATTCAGCCATTTCATAACTATTCTCTCTTGATGTGGAGGTGCTCCGTCATGTTGATAATACATGTTCTCAATAGAATTTAGCGAAACATTATCCATTAATCAAATGGAACAACGTATTCTGCAGAAAACTTCGATAGTTCAGATTTAATCTGTTATTTGAAATATGAGTTGGCACGAAGCTATTATTTTGAAAGTCACCCCATATGTTGATACTGATTTCCTTTGAAAACGTATTTTCCTATCCGCATTTAGATTCTGCAGTGCCCATAAATGATCAGTATAGAAATTATTCCTATCACTATCTCTTGTGAATCATGATTCATCAGAACATAGAATATTCGAAATGAAATCTAGATGTGTTGCTGCAGAATTCAGCGGCAAAATTTAAGTCGATGCTGCGCGTCCCCTGCATTCTATTCCTGCAATCTCTGTGGAATATAAGGGTGCAGAATCACTTCAGGAAATACATCTCAAAGTTGGTCATAGAGCTTGGGAGACACCCTGTATCTGCATTCTACTAAAATTATATCAGCATAAACTATTTATGAGACACTCTGGAAACTTAAACTTCTTTGCATCTTTTAAAATACGTTGAATCTTGCTATCTAGATAAATCTTGCTTCGTATACAAAACATACGAAATATCATTCCTTTTTCCAATGTTGATTTTTTGCCTAATTATAAAGTTGATGAAATAATTGTTTAGGGCCATTGCACTTCCTACACTTTGTTCGAATATACCTTAGAACCAGTTCCCACTTTACTCCTAATGCGCCGGAAATGTGAAAACAGATTTATTGCAAAATGTGGCTGCAAAAGTATTGGACTGTTTTGTTCCCTAGCATTTACAAATCCTTAGAGCCGCTAGTGCTTCGATGTTGAATCATCATCACCAATCTACATCAGTAGAGAATTCGTTTGATAGTAAGAAAGAGACATGCCATGCATCACTATTGAGGCAGTTTACTTGCACTCGGGATGAAAGAGAAGAACAAGTACGTATAGAAGAAAAATAACAAGAAGAAGAGGAAGCAGAAGTATTAGACTAATGAATCAGACGAATAAATTTATCTGAGTTGGCCGGCAGTTGCTCGGTTAGAAGGTATTCCAGTCGATTCTAAGGCTTTCACCCTGCTGGGGTCCAACCAAAAGCTGGTTTCGTCAAGATTCCAAATTTCAATTGGCTCCATATAAGCCGTTCATTCCTCAAAACGTTTCGAAAAATACAGAAATTATAACCGGATCTAAACTCTTTTCATGGCAGTATGAGGTTTTTCCAACTCAAGTCATAAGTCGTTTTGAATCTAATGAAAATATTATTGGCAGGAACTCCGTGTTTGAAGGAGATTTCTGTATCATTATCTTGAAAATATTGGTTTATGACCTTTCAAGCTTCGTTGACTTACTATTCATACTCATTTGCCCTTTGTGGTGTTTAAATAGCCTTGGGGCTGGAATTTTGTATATTTTCGACGCACGGTAAACCGTGGCCTGTCAATTCTTGACAGCTGTCACTGCATTTTCAAAATCCAGAAATGTACAAGACCGTAGCGGAATTTTCTTTCGAAGTATGACATTATTTCTGCAATTATCATTTCAGTGGGAGTCTTTACCCACTAGGTAAGATTTCATGGGGTATGCAGTTTTTGATGTTCGTTTTGAAAAGGCCACACTCCTACCTATAACTGTGTTATAATTTGACTGCGAATTTAAACACACCTTTAAAGTAAGACACTCCGTCTTAAACTTTACTCTTAATGTTAATCAGAAGATAGATGTATTCAGCTCTTGTTCAAGTTGAAAATCATTATCCTCAAGACGAGCGATTGAAGAGTACTTGCCAACTTGCCGGTTCCACAAATGTAAAGTAGATAATCATATGATGGTTATTCGGTAGGTAACGGCTTATTATTCATATTTCCCAATCGGTTATTATGTATGGGTTACATTTACTTCAAACCTACACTCACCTTGATTGTCCTTACCGTATTTACAATGGGTCAGAATTTACCTCATTAGCAAGTTAATGTTATTCCTCGCCGTGCGGTATTAGAACAAAATGCATTGAGAGAGAAAAATATTGATGTTCTTCACTGGCCATGCTGCATCCCTGAACAATATCATATCGACCACGTATGTTTCACTGACGTTACTTGCTTTACTCAACATTATTGATTATCAAATGGGCATGTCTATAAAGGACCAGTACTTTCATTTCTTTCTCTGGTACTAATTTTTAGCCCAAATTGTTCGCTCTGTGTATCTAAAAGATTCATCAGTTGCTAGAGTTCTTGAGGGTTACTTGCTTTTATTATCGTATCGTCATCACAACAAATGCTGTTGAATAATTTTCCATTCACTTAGATTCCACTTGTGGCATCATACAATGCCTTTCTGAATATAGCTTTCGAAAATGTTCTGGAAAAAAAGTCGCATCTGCTTAAACAAGTTTCGGTGTGCATGTTTAGATAAAAGCACTCTAAATAAAAAATAGCGGTTCATCCACAGCTTTTTCGGGTACGTTACCAAGTTCAAATGTGGTCTTATTATCACCTAAACTGAAAAAACTAGGGTAAGAAGTTTCTCGACAATATTTTGAAACCAGATCACACCTTACTCCCACTGCTTCGAAAAAACTACTATTGGCAATTTTTTGAAGATGTGAAAAGAGATTAAGTGCAAGATGTAGTTGCAAAAAGATAGACTGTTAGTGTTAGACTAGCATGTACAAATTTTCAAAGCCGGTAGTGCTTCAATGTTGAATTACCAACATTGTTTGATATCAACGTGGAGGCATGCCATGCGTATGAGGCAATTTACTTGCACACACACAGGATGAAGAAGAAGAACAAGGAAAAGAAGTAGAGGAATCAGAAATATTAGAAAACTATGAACAGACGAATGAATAGAATGAAACAGAGTCTCAACAGGCAATAGGTTTACCGAGGGGACCACGTTAAAAAAACGCTCTTAGGACATTATCTGAAAGGTTACCTTCAAACAAGTGCATATTATGACGATTACATCTCCCCAATTTTTTGTATCATTATATCTCAGAAACAGTGGCTCTCGGAAAAAATTTATTGAAGCATTTTTATTGATAATTATCTGATCTATAATTTTTTTGAACTGACTTAATAAAACTCTTACTGTTTTGGAGAAAATCTCGAAAACCATTTTGTGACTTAAAACCCTTAGTAAATATTTTGCAGTTATACGTATCAGATCAATAAGCTCTTTCAAGATTTCATTTATGTTTTGAACAATCGTATAAACTTTGAGTTGAATGCGCATTTTTGTGTCTTAACTAAATGAGAAATACTACGAAATATCTCGTAGATA
The DNA here is from genome assembly GCA_013387265.2 of Cryptolaemus montrouzieri. NCBI lineage: Eukaryota > Metazoa > Arthropoda > Insecta > Coleoptera > Coccinellidae > Cryptolaemus > Cryptolaemus montrouzieri. The sequence continues at coordinate 40,500,941 of JABFTP020000103.1, forward strand.
GTTTTTTTGCCCAGAAAGCCTATTTTCGGACCTTCCATTACTAGCCATATTTGTAGATCTTCGAAACAATAGGCTAGTGAAGTCCGCCGAGTAAAGCGGATATGATAACAGAGCCAAGTATATACACATCGTAAACACAGGCCTGATCTAGAAGCACTTTTGATAGATCACATGAATAACTGGAAGACTTCGAATGAAATATCGAAGGAAGTATTCGTTTGTAATAAAAGGGATCTCAATACATTTCGGTAGCTAACGTGCAGCATGCCTTATGCATATCACGTGAAAAATATCGAACTGGCCGATGATGTCTCATACCAATTATGCGAATGATAGGAGGAAATAGGAACAGGGCAAGAGCTTGCACCCAAGATGAAAAAGAAGAAGAAGGAAAAGAAGAAGAGGAATCCGAAATATTAGAAAACTTTGATCAGACGAATGAATAGAATGAAACAGAGTCTCAACAGACAATAGGTTTACCGAGGGAACCACGTTAAAAAAACGCTCTAAGTACATTATCTGAAAGGTAACTTTCAAACAAGTGCATCTTATGACGATTACAACTCCCCCAATTTTTAGTATCATTATATCTCAGAAACAGTGGCTCTCCGAAAAAAATTTATTAAAGCATTTTTATTGATAATTATCTGATCTTTAAATTTTGTTTAAACTGACTTAATAAAACTCTTACTGTTTTGGCGGATGGGAGGAGGAAATAGGAACAGGACAAGAGCTTTAGTATCAAAATCAGCAGGAGCTTCCATAAGAACAAAGAAATATAATCATATATTTTCGGATATCGGCCGCTTAGTGAGAATCGCCTCTTTACACGGAGAACCTTTCAGTCATGACGCTTATAGTTATAATGGCATAATACTATTAAACATTTTCCAGCACTTGAGTCCGAAAATTTGTTTGTGATTCCGGAAAAGAATTAATTTTTGATCACTTCATTTTCAAAAATCCATTCGCGCTCAAAACTGAAATTTGTTCTTAAAAAACACTAAAGCCACAAAAATATATTTTGAACGAACAGATCGATTTTAAATTATTGGAAGCTTTCTGTTCGATTATTCGAGAAACTATCTTTCGAAGCATAATTTCATTGAGCATACAATATTAACTTCCATTTGATTCATATATCGACTTTAACAATTAATCAACATACTTTCATACTAATTTATTCAAAAGAAATAAATTAACCTCTTTTCGGTTCTCCAATGCAATACTTTCATCTTGCAGAGCCGGTTGCCCTACGGGGCCATTTCCGCTCTTCGTGTGAATGCCTCCTCACATCCTTTGCATTTCGAGGATTTTCGTTTACGCGCCCGGCTTAAGATACAAGAGACGAACAAGCTCTCACTCGCATTCCCATTGGAACGTTCCAATACACCCTGTGCATTTCAGTTTTACGCGCTTTTCTGTAGCTCTCGAGCTCCCTATGTAAAAGATGCATTAAGTTCGTAGTGCAATAGGTGTATCAACCAATCTGGGTACCGTGACCATAGCATTTGTCATTCACAAATCACTATTAATTATTCGTCATTTATCGCTCATCAATAATAGATCATCATTCATGAATCGTCATCCACCATTGATCTCTAATCATTTTTCATTCATCCTACATCGTACGTCATACGTCATACGTCATATTATACAGTGAACATATATCAAACATCAGCTATCATTCATTTTCTGAACACAAAGAAAACCGATAGTGTATACATTATTATTCTCTACTTGTGGGTTATGGGCCGAATATCCGATGCTGGCGTAACGAAATCTAGCCCGTTCGCTGATACACGAAAGGGTTATTGTGACCTTTTCTATGTAGATGAAATCTTCTATCAATAATTCAAAAGGCAACGTGTATGGGACACCTAACAGTTGCCTCTAAATGAAATAAGTTACTATTTAAGTTGTAAATGAACAATACAGCAATTCAGTGTATTAATTTTAACGAATAAAAGAACCGCGTAGTATTTTAATATCTTCGCAAATATTGTAAATAATAAAAGCTGAAGTGAAATTTTTCAACAACATTCAACACGTATAATAAGCAAGAAACGTTTCAAGAGAAACAAAAAATCAGAGAACACTTTCTGAATAAGATGTTTGAGTTTGATAAAAACATTTAGGGAGCACTAGAGATTAATTCCTTACACTGCAAAACAAATGTTGAGATTTGGAAAAATCCGCAAAGTATTACTATTACTACGAGATTTCTCATTATAATATCAAAAATAATCAACAGGAAGTATCCTATCGGTTGTGATTTCTTTACGAGTGATTATAAACTCCTCAAAAAGTCTAGGGAACACTTACCAATATCTTTAAAAATATGAATTAGATGATTCGAATTTATAGGAATCTTTCGGTTTTGGTTAGAATGTATAGTATATAATGTATTCTCCAGAAAACAAAATAATATTTGACTTCTCCAAAGCACCTATTATAAAAAAAATTTGAAATTCGAAAATGACGAAATTTGGTAAAACACAAAAAACAATCCTGAACTAATATTTTCGAAACGATATGGAAGCACTTATATTTTTCAGTACGCAGAAGGTCCACCTCTGTTATCAATGACACTTTGGCATCGTCGCGGCATGCTCAATATTAAATTGTCTATTACATTTTGGCCTTAGTCATTCCAAGCCCCCTGAACTGCTAATCGAAGCTCATGTTCATGATGGAAGACGTTTTGACGCAGGAGGCTTCTTTTTAGGGTGTCCCACACATGCTCGATGGGATTCAGATTTGTGGAGCAGGATGGCCACTGTAGAAGATCGATATCATTCTCTTCAAGAACGTTCAAGACAACTCTTGCACGATGAGGAGGGGCATTATCTTGTTGGAAGAGTGGATTTTGACCCATTGTTTGGAGATACGGTCCAACAACAGGTAAAACTATCTCATTTGCGTAAGAATTTTCCCGTGAGGTTGTTCTATATGAAAACGAGGTCAGTTTTTCCACCAAGGAGTATACCTCCCCAAAACATCACTGATCCGCCTCCCTGTCAAACAACTTTTCGAGCATGCTGGAGACGGTTTTGCTTTTCAGGTTCCCTCCATATTCGAATTCTTCCCGAATCGGAATAATAACTAAATCTAGATTCATCACTGAAGAGAACTGAGGCCCACCTCTCTTGATCCCAGTTTACGTGTTCTTGGCACCAAGCTAAACGAGCAGCGCTATTTCCATGGATCAGTTGTGGAACTCTTAAAGGACGTCTGAAGTGCAGTTGACCTTCGTGCAGTCGATTTCTCACAGTTTGCTCAGAAATTTGTACATTATAAACTCGTGATAGCTCTTGAGCTAACTGAGATGCTGTGGTAGTACGATCTCTTCTGGCTTGTAAAACCAAAAATCGGTCTTGGGGTACTGTAGTTATCCTGAAATGACCTAGTTGGCGTTATTCTACGCTACCTGTTTCATTGAAACGCGAACATAAAGGGTTTATGACACTTAGGCTACTTCCCAGAACCCTGGATACTTCCCGTTGTGAGCTCCCAGCTTTGAGCATGCCAACGGCTCGTAACATCTCTTCTCTAGTCAAATGTTGTCTTTCCATGGTCGAATCACGAAACTTAAATCTTTTATTTGTGCTTAGAACAGAAACAAAGTTCCAATTAACTGATTTCAAACACTGAATACATGAATTGATTATAAAGCAGCGTCGCATCTGCTGCATTTTTAGTTTTTTATGAAAAAAACTGAAATCTGTTGCGGCACTCTACATAATTTGGTGAGGAATTGATGCAGGTGTTCATTTCTTAAAAAAAATCATCAATATTGATCGTTCTGGATACGATATATCGATATTTAGAAGTGTTTCTTAGACATTTTTGAGGTGTTTACATCGACATTAAAGATACCAGGGTATTTCTTATTAACATAAACTTGATATCTTCACGTTGTCCTGAGAAAAGGTAAAAGTTCATCATGGTTGATAAAGTTTTTCCGTGATAGAACTATAAATTTATGGTTTTCTGTTTTTTTCGGTTTTGTGCTAGGGACATTGATTTCAGCAAAATTTCATGATACTAGGTCAATGGAGAGTAGTCTATTGATTCTGGCTCCTTTGCGAATATCAAAATATTCCGCTAAATAAACGAGATTATTTTTCAAAAACCTGTACTAAGAAGTCTAACACTGCTGCAAGAGATTGACAACCTAAGCATTCGGTATAAATATCGACTGAACACCTACACATGTTACTGAAAAAAATCTTTGACATACAGACTTTCAGATGGACAACAAAGTGATACATTGAAATTACTTTTTTTCACTTCGGGCACAGCATTCTTAAAGAATGGAAATTCTTAGATGGTAAGTTATAAGAGCACAACATTGACTCAGATATGGGGGTTTTATTTAACTATCTCAGGATAGTCATAAGGATAAATTTTCACCATGTTGTTTTTCGCTGAAATTTTCTATGTAATGTCCATTCAGGCGACAATTTCAACTGCAGTCTCTTGGTGGAGAATTTTAGTTCAATATTTGTTAATTGAATATGGGCGACGGTAACCATCCTTTTGGCGCTCATAATGTTTTTGCTTTTTCAATTAAACGTTAAAACCCTTACCAGGAAGATCGGACCAAGACATTTTGACACTCCTCTTCCCACCTCGAAGACGGATATTGTGCTATAGAGTTTGATCATTGAAGGTATTCACAAAGCAAATTAGCAAGAACCCATAGGACGAAAGCCTTAATCTCAGCAATGAAGACAAATTTATGATTAATAACATGAGAGAGAAAAATCGCGGGTTATGAATTATATGATTATATTCCCAATAGTTTAGTCTTGCTTCTTACATTGAGAATTATTCTGTTATATTGGGTTGGGGCGAAAAGCTATTTGTTACTCACACAGTTTTAACTGTGATGTGAAAGGTACTTCTCAAAGAGAGTTGTTTATGCCCGAGTCCTTCAGAAACTGATAAATATTGTTTTCATCAGAATCATTGTCGAATGCGTCAATGATTTAGGATTTATATAAATCAGTCTGGTATGAAACTTGTTATGAAAATGACCAGACTGATCTAAATAATTATAGTATCATCTTCTTTGCCTATAAAGATTGACTCAGATTTGGGTAAGACTATAACTCTTGATTTAGTTTGATGAGATAAATGTTATTTTCGAGGGCAACGTAGTTTACAATGCTCTTCATACAGGGTGCTTCAACGAAAACTAAACAGAAGCTATATCTAACAAGATATTCATTTCTGATCAAAACGCAAAAACAGGTCAATTTTTGTTCTAGAGGAACATCTTTTGGGGTATAAAACTTGCCTGAAATATCAACACCCTAAGCGTTGCCATCCTTGAACATTTTGAATAAGGAAGATGTGTCGAGTGATGACTCAAAAGAAAGGCGGTATCTTTGTCTACATCGCCTTGAACGAATTTCCATTTTTAATTGAAAACTGTAAAAGATACATGGTGAGCAACTGAAAGAAAGGAAAGACTATTTCCCTGAGTTTCAGTGAAGTGAAATGGAAAAGATCCATACTGATAAATGGCAGTCATCATCAAGTACCATCCCCATCTCGAATTTCAACCCCTAGAGCAGGGGTGACCACCCTTGAAAATTTGAAAGAGGGTAGATGGGTTCAGTGATACCTCGAAAGAAAAGTATTATCTTTGTCTGCATCCATGTGAACGAATTTTCACTTTTGATTAAAAACTGTAGAGGTTACAGAGTGAGCTACTGAAAAATAGAGGAGACTATCTATCGCCCTGAGCTATTCAAGTATTAGTGCAAAAAATGAAACAGATTCATTCCAGATCAAAGGCTATCATCTTCCGAAACACCATTCACATCTCAAAATTCAACCACTAGAGCAGAGGTGACAACCCTGTGTTATTTTTAAAGCAGAAGATGGGTCCAGTTATAACCTTCTGAGAAAGGATTTTGTTTGTCTCCAATAGTTTTGGGGCGATCCCTATTTTTCAGTGGCTCACTCTGTATTTTCTACAGTTTTCAATCAAAAATGAAAATTCTTTCACGGGAATGCAGACAAAGATAATACCTTTCTTTCGAGTTATCACTCGACCCATCTACCCTCTTCCAAATTTTCAAGGGTTGTCACCTCTGCACCAGGGGTTGAAATTCGACATGAGGATGGTACTGGATGATGACTGCCATTAATCAGAATGGATCTGTTCCATTCTACCTCACTGAAACTTGAATAGTCTCAGGGAAATAGTCTTCCCTATCTTTCAGTTGCTCACCCTGTATCTCTTAATGTTTTCAATTAAAAATGGAAATTAGGCCAAGACAATGTAGACAAAGATACCCCTTTTTTTTGAGTCATCACTCGACTCATCTTTTATATTCAAAATGTTCAAGGAGTGCAACCCCCGCTTAGAGGGTTGATATTTCAGGCAAGTATTGTACCCCATGTTTATGCGTATTGATCAGAAATGAATATCTTGGTAGTTTTCGTTGATGCACCCTGTATACAGGCTGCTCAAAACTCACTCAATTGAATGGAACTAGTCTCAAAGTACTGAATTAGAACGTGTATACCACATTAAATTGTTGGGAATTGTGTTCGACAGTCATATGACTTAGAAAAAACAATCTGAAGCAACTATAGTCTCCTGTCAACGAAAACTAAATCTCCTGAAAATCCTAGCCAAGAGAAAATGGGGTACTGATGCAACAAGTTTACTCACAATTTACCGAAGTGCAGTCAGAAGCGTCTTAGACTATGATTGTGTTTGTTTAGGAAACCTGAGCAAAGGCCCCCAAACAAAACTTGATACGTTGCAAAACTCTGCCCTTCGAATTATAGTAGGAGCGCTCAGAACGAACTCCAATTGAGAGCCTGCACGCTCTTCTCAACGAGCCCTCTCTGAACATACGAAGAGAATATATGTCACTTTGCTATGCAGCTAAAATATACAGCACTCCCGAAAACCCCGTCCATAAGTCCATCAATAGACAATAATAAACACAAAACTTTCTTCAAAAGGATAGATGATACCAATTTCGTCACCAAACTCCTTAAAACAATTACACTATCTTCACCACCATGGTCCATAAAAATACCCCGGATGAACACCGTGCTCACATTAAAATCTAAATCAGAAACAAACCATTTTGTTTTCCGAAGTAAGTTCCTCGAAATAAAAAACAAATATCCAAACTACAGAACCATTTACACCGATGCTTCAAACATGGAAACGGGAGCAGGAACAGCAGCTATTACGACGAATCTAGAAAAGTTTGTTAAATTACCTGAGCACTGTAGTATTTTCACGAGCGAGTTTATTGCTAAAAAAGAAGCCCTTCAAATCGCAGAAAGCTTACCTGATAATCAAATTATGATTCTGAGCGACTCACTGTGTGCTTTAGAAGCACTTAAGCACTAGACCCGAAGAACTCAATCTTACGTGAAATAAGAGAATGTTTCAAAATACTCGAATCAAGGAACAAGAAAATTTATTTGGTGTGGGTTCCATCGCACATCGGAATACCCGGCAATGAAAATGCCGACCAAGCTGCAAAAAGAGCTACAAAAAGCACAAATAATACCCAGAATCATTTACCCTATTCTGACGCTAAATATCTTATGAATATATTTACAACGAACAAGTGGCAAACCAACTGGGACCTGAACCAAGGCAAATTACGCGAAATCCAACAAAGCATGTCAACTACAATGCCCCTTCCTTCAAACCGAATAAACCTAGTAGTATATATAGGGGGTTTTACCCCGACGAGTTGCCCATATATCTGTTCATGCAATCAAACTGATTTCATGAAAAATATAAATCCACCACCCGGTAATTAATACCATTGCCAGGCAATGATTATAATTAAAACATATCCTGGAGTAATTATATATTAGGATAACGTTAAATGTTATGAGAATATATCAATCTACCAGAATATATACATACTATAGCATCATCAGACAATGATATCAATGTACCAAAATTTATTATCCTATATATATATATATATATATATATATATATATATATATATATATATATATATATATATATATATATATATATATATATATATATATATATATATAAAAAAAAGAGCGGATTTACAAAAATTTGAATAATTGTATTTACAATAAATGCTTATATCTATAATTTTGGTGTGTGTCAGAAAAACACAAGTGTGAGCTCAGGAAATGTAACAGGGGAACCATACTATCTTGTATATGATTCGATAAACGAGTGAAAAAACCTAAGGAAAAAACTCGTTTCCCTTTCGCTATTGCACTAGCAATAGCTTGTCTGTTTATGTTGTGTTAGTGTCCTAACGAAGACGAGGGTGAAAGAAAGGGGGTTTGGGACAGGAATCTGTAACAATGGAAAAAGAAAACCAGCAGAAAAATATTTAACAATCATACTTCTTATGTCTTAACAATTCTGAAAAAAGATTATACATAGCAACCAAGGTCATGAAAAGGACTAAGGAGATAATAAAAAATATATATAACTGCGATATTTCCTCAAATTCCATCTCTGTTTGACCGAGAGGGCCCCGATGGCCAGGTTCAGTCTTCCAGGTGATGCCGATTATGATCTATAGAAGTTTTAGAATCACTATGGACCCAATAATCTGGGTTGACATCGCCCATATATTATTTCTTCGTGGAACTTGCTTAATTTTAAGAAGAAATTTGCTAAAAATTTTTGAAAGGCGTTTGAAAAATATGACATTTGTCACCTAGTAGTGATTTCCCGTCTTAGAATCGGTCACACGCTCGCCACTCATAAATTCATTTTCACCAAATCCGAACCTCCTAAATGTGAATTTTGTGATTCAAGACTAACAGTGATACATATGCTCATCGATTGCGCGAGTTATATAAACGACCACCGTACACATGGTGTACCTAACAATATAAAGGCATGCTTGACTACTTATATAAGCAACACTCTATGTTTCTTGAAAGCCATCCATATGTATTCGAGAATCTGACTGCTAAATGAATTATATCAACCAACTGTACACAAAACCGCTAATAACCCTGCGTGGTTGATTTTGAAATAAATAAATCAATAAAATAAATAAAACTAGTTTGCCGAAAATACGGTTTCTTCAAATACGAATCTTATTAACTTTATTAAAACGGTATTCAAAATTAGCCCTAGTTGGTGTTGGGTTTTCAAATACTTTAAATAGTTCTTTTCATTATATTCGCTTTTTCATCAAAGATCTGATATTCCTTCGGAAAATTGAAGCAATAGGCCGTGGAAAATAGCGATAGCCGAGTTTGTAAATTATTTGAAAATAACTAAAATAATAGTTTTGTTTGTGTATGGATTGTTGTTAAGTGAAGTTGACGTGCTAAAATCACGTCACAACAATTTGGGTTAAAACACCTGATTCCAGTCAACCCTCTATATGTGTCACGCCACTGTTTAACAATCTGATGCGCATAATTCTGCTTTTAAGTAGCTAGATATGTGCTTGTGCAGCATTCTTCAAATTATTCAGTTTGGGCATCCTTTCTTTGCAGATCTTCAAGCGAATTAGTTGAACTTGAAAATCCTCCTAAATTGCAGTTAAAATAATTAAATTACATTAAAATTCATATCTTTATCTTGTGAACTGTGTAGTGACCTATATCAAAATATAGGTCCTAGGTGAGGTGGAGACCCATAAATAGAAATTCCTAGGTGAGGAGCCCTAGTCAGACATTCCTAGGTGGAGACCGATAGATAGTGGGAGTCCTAGACTGAAATTCCTAGGTGGAGTTTTCTAGGTAGAGACTCGTACGTGGAGCTCAACAGCTGAATGAGAGGTTTTCCCCAAATGCAGCAGTAAGACCAAGAACCACCAAGATAAGTCTCATTGCCTGTATTAACATATATAGAGGTATTTGTGGCACTATGTATCATAATTTATGTAATTCATTAAATATCTAAGCAAAACTTCTTGACTTTTCTTTCAAGATTTCAATGACGAATATCGAATTCGAGTCTCATTGCTCATTTTTCTCTGGGCTTAACCAGAGTATAAAAGTTGATTTTGTTACTAAATGGCAAACGAGGATATTATAAATTAATGGATCTTTCGTGGTCAATGAGGACGAATTTAGGACCAATTTGCCAAAAACAAATTATAAAATTACAATAACATTTTTTTACTCATGAAAAACAAGCATCAAAAAGGGGTAGAGTGAGTTTCATTATCAACGATGTAATGTATGGAATTCTCGCTCAACACTTCGTGACTCATAATGAATAAACGATTGATTTCTCAATTGACAAATGTGTCACAAATATTAATTAAAATACTCGACATATGTTTCGGGTTGTTTGCCTATTATCATTATCTTTATTACTCTTGATAGTGGGCTAATAACCCGAAACATATGTCGAGTATTTTAATAGATATTTGTGAAACCTTTGCCGAGTGAGAAACCAATCATTTATTCCACGATGAATATTTTGCAGTTAGCGTCTCGAGTAATTTCTATGCCAATCCGTATGCATCTGTAAGTATTGCTGTTCCATATTTGGGGATAGTACGTACATCAATTCATATAATTTTGGACAAAAATAATTGCCACCCCTATAAATTCTAACTTATATTATCGATGCATTCAGAAGACTCAGCTGTATGGATAAATTACTGGGAAATATTAATGGTTCCCATTCAAGAAAATCCAAACTTATTACAAAAGGTAATATGGACCAATGAATCCAAACTTTTGGGAGAAGGCATTTTCCATCGGCATTATTTTCATATCAGGGCCAACGAAAATATACATCGAACACGAGAGTGAAATTTCCAACATTATTTTATATATTCAGTTTAATGAACAAAAACCCATTTCAACATTCAATTTATGACGTAAATCTAAATAATGTAAGATATTAAAAGATTTTAACTACATTTGTTTTCAAATTTCTAGACAATCTTCCGTGGAAACGAACGTATTTCATATTAATACCAATTAGATGGCGGAACATTACAAATCTCAGGTATCGGAAGATATAACCAACTTGTTTGACGACAGATGGATTAGGAAACTGGTTCCATTGAATTACCCCTTCAGAATCTTATCTATGGGGGTAGCTGAAGAACAAAATTTTTAGTTAGCCGATGAATCTCGAATTAAAAGTGGAACTTGCCTTTGGCATCGATCCCAATCAAATACAAAAAGCAACAATTGATGAAATATACTCACAGTTTGAAAAATGTTTAAAAAACAATAATGGATGATTTAAACATTTAATTCAATTTTTACTGCGTTATTTATGTTAACGGTATTTTTGAAATTTTATTTTTCTAAATGTTAGAAATTTTGTTTCATGATTCACGTCGCCAAAACATCTTTATCGATGAAGTAAGCTAACGCTACCCATTTCGATTTCTTTATTTTGTAAGTGACAGAATTTTATTGTAATTTCTCTCAATATTTTCTGCAATTGAACATAAATTCGGATACTTTTCGTTAAATGTTTTGCGAGTTTGACTATTTTTTGACATTAACCATTTACCATGAATGATAAATAAACTATTCACCAACAAAACTAGTGTTATTGGAATTTTGAAGAATTTTCAACCATCAAACTGAAGCTGAAATTCATGGAATCTTATAAAGAACATTGTGGTACAAACAAACTGTCATCGAAATTAAATCTACTCTATCTGTTACTATGTTCCATGCCCTAATGGTTCGATTTTCCGAAAGAACTGAAGGATTTTGATGAAATTGCGAATTCAATGAAAACGAGCCATTTTGGTATGGAGAACCCTAATACCAATCAATATAAATTTGAAATATGGTTCTCATAAAGTAAACCAAATAGGTACTCGTATTTGAAACAAACGTTTTTTGACAATTTAGTTTCATTGAGCATCGGAATGTACGTTGCTCTAAAAATTATACTTCTCTCGTTGAACTAATGAAAAAGTTATAATCTTATTCAAATCTGAGTTTTTCAAAAAAAACACGCCAACTCGGGGCATTAATTTTTTGGATAAAGAAAATTACACTATAGTCATATTAATATAAATAATAATAATGAAATGAAATGACAGCATACAGATACGATTTACATCTTGCGTTCGTAGAAAAATATCCGGAATTACAGCACATATCCGAACAGAGAATTTCGGATCAACGAAGAACAATCGTTAAAAACAGGCTTCTTTCTTCAGAAACGCTGCAAAGCATACAAGAAGAGGTCATAATGGAGCTCAGAAGTAAAGATGATACTCATAACGGTATACCTTCCGACAATGAAGGTGTGACAGATAACATCGAAGCCATGGAAACGAATATCAACATAGAGCGCCCCCCTGAGACGAATCAGCAGAACGAATTTATGTATTTAGCACGATCATAACTCAACAGAGGTATAACTGAAATCTATGTGGAACTCGGGGAATCTAGTCAACGCAATTAAACACCTACGCCATTCCAGTGTTGCTTTACTCATTTGGAATAATCAGATGGACTAAGACAGAACTGGATGATATTCAGAGGCAGACCCGAACGATGCTGACAAGGTACAACAATCATCATCCAAAATCGTCTGTGATACGTACAAATTTGAAGCGGAAAGAAGGAGGACGCGGATTAATAGATGTTGTCAATTTACACACCGAACAGATAAAAAATCTCAGGGAATTCTTCTCTGCAGAAGCTCTCACTCCTAACCTCCATAGAGTGGTATCGTTGGCTGATAAGAGATATACTCCTCTGAATCTTGCTACCAGAGATAACCTGCTAAATCTACCGTTCCTATCAGATACTTAAAATATTAGAGCAATGGTCAAGAAAGGAATTGCATGGACGACATCACCATGAGATTAATCAACCACACATCGACAAAGAAGCCTCCAACAAATGGTTGATGAAAGGAGAATTATTCGCGGAAACAGAAGGATTCCTTATAGCCATCCAAGTTCAAGTGATCGCTAAAAGCAACTACAAAAAATTCATTATGAAGGACGGAACATTACAAACAAATAAGTCCAGAAAATGCCATGTAAGATCGGAGACTATACATGGAAGGTGTTCGGAGAAAATTGCGCGCCATTGAGCAGAACGGGCCCCTATCAATCCTTCTAATACGATTTTATAGAGTTTAGATATGATGTGAAAAACTAATGATATAATCAATTCAATAAAGTTTTTGTCAGTGATTAATTTATTTATTCGATTTTTTTCCCAAGTCTTTTGTGACATACGTTAAATTTTGGAAAAGTGTCTCATTTCGTATTATCTTAAAAATAAATTTCCATAAAATAAATAAATCATCAATACTATCAATTGATATATCTGTATTCATAACGCTACCTTCGTATAATAAAATTATAGTAGAAATATTTCAAACGTGTTTTTCAAATCTGGGAGACGTTCTTCTCAAAATATACTAGACCAATCTTAGTGAACCAAATTTTTTTATACTCTATACTCTATACAAACGACTAGTAAATAAACCTCTAAAAGCAAAGAAAACCACCCCTTCTTTTCTGTAAAGGCGTTTTCTCGAATTTTTCATAAAACTGAGTATGAAGGCCATAAAAATATAGAGAAATTAACATTTTAGAGGTTTATTTATTAGTTATAACTATCTTCTGGAAGACGCCCCCTGCCTGCAGTGGTGAAAAAAAGAATTTTTAAATATTTATAAATTGTCATTTTTTTCAATCAAAAAGTAGAAGTTCCTTGAGGATTTATACTTCAATATTCTACAACAATCTCTAATTCCTATAATAATTTTTTCTTTGAACTTGAATAGAGAAATACCTATTTTTACTTTTTTATATATTTCTTTGAAACCTTTATTCTGTTAATTTTGTAAAAATAAACCGTTTTAGAGCTCATGAAATTCTTTCAAAATGTCCCTCCACCAATGAGAAATTTTCAAATAATTCCACGTAAGACCTCTGCTCATCAGTAAAGTGACTGCTGCGCTAAGTGTCAGAAAGATAAGTTAATAAAATTACGTGACAAGATTCCTTCATTTGTCCATGTTTTTGATGATTATTCACAAGAAACTCTCTCTAAAGAACTTGTTCAGAGTATCATGATCGGAAATTTAAACTTGTTCGACTTATTAAAAGTATTAATAAGAAAATTTGAAAAATTGATTATAGAGACCTGATAACGTATTTTCTATGAAAGTCCCATATCATCTAGTAACTGTATCAAATACGCTTTTTGCCGTTCAATTATCAGCAGATTGGGCCAAGAATCTTAATTAAGAGAAGAAAGGAGTGGGAACGAGGGATGTCTATAATGTTTTTCATACTAGGACATAGAGGAAAAAATGAACCTCCATGATTTTTCAATATAACTTTTAAGTTTCAGTTCTATGCGTTCCATGTTTTTGCCTCAACCAACTGTCACAGTTGACATGTTTGCTAAAGAATGAAATTAAACCGTGAGCATTTCCGCCCAATAATTTTCACAAAATTCAGAGACAAATATCTCATCAATAATGTCGAGGGGAGTTGGCTTCTGTTTCCTGCATTGAATCACTATACCAGCTGATAGTTTCCTGTCGACATGGGAGATTTAAACGCAAAAGAATCAGATATACTGATCCAAAATCAGGTATACCAAAAACTGTGGTAACTCAAGAAAATGTGGATGTTGTACGTGAGATTAACCAGGAAGATCGGCATGCATCATATCGGGATATTGAAACATCATTGCAGATTTTAGATACTTCAATACAATAAATTTTTCACGAAGAATGGCGTGTGAAAATTAGTTCTCTGTAGGTAAGCGCATCTATTGACCGAAGAAGAGAAAGCTACAAGGGTGAATTGGTGTCAAAAAACTGTGGACCGTTACAACTCTAAAAAGTCTTGAGCGTTTACAACATTGTCAGTGACGATCAATCTTCAATTTATTCATACGAGCAAGAAAATAAGCGCCAATTTTCCATATGGGTAATCCAAGAGGAAGGGAGACCGACATAAATCATACTTGTCAGGTGTGTCTCCCAAAAGATGGATTCTTTCAAAAACAGGTCATGTAGCAACAATTCCTTTAGAAGACGAAAGAAGAGTTACTGTCGATTTGTACACAACCATTTGTTTATCGCAAGTCGTTAGTAATAATAATAATAATAATAATAATAATTCAACCGGCGCCCGTATTGGAAAATGACTCTATCAGATTATACTACGATAGGCCTATTATCACTGACAGAATGGTGACGAAACATAAAACGGACATAGGCGCTTGATAAGAGAGCCAAGACAGCAAATGCTGGTGGATGTCGCCATACCAAATAATAACAACGTGCTGAATAAACACCCTGATCACAGTCCAAATACACAGACCTGTATATGGACACTTTGAAACAGAAACTCCAAGCAAAAGCAAAGAGGCTTTCAAGATACGTCAAGTGTACTGACTGGAAACACCAAAACCAAAGGTTCCTCCAAAACGCAGCCAATTTTCATAAGAAATAACAAAAATGCGACCAACAATAACAGAGAAGTACCTGACGCACAGTGCTTGACCGACTATTGGTCATCACTATGGTCGAACCCCAAAGAACACAAAAGAGATGCGGAATGGATCACGAATGAGAAAAGAACGCCACGATATCAGACATATGGACTTCGATGGAATAACGGAGGAAGAAATTACAACAGTAGTTCGAGCGACCAACAATTGGAAGGCCACAGGTATAGATAATATCCACAACTACTGGTACAAGAAGTTTGATAAGCTCCATGGAGCCCTAGCGAAACAGCTCACATATGTTCTTCAACATCCCAAGAAAACACCCACTTTCCTAACGCAAGGCTTAACATATATGCTACCTAAGAGCGATAGAACACAGGATCCGTCTCAATATAGGCCAATCACTTGCCTGCCAACACTCTACAAAATACTCACCTCATGCATATCCAATCGAATATACCAACACCTTGACGACAACAATATATTAGCAGAGGAGCAGAAAGGATGCAGAAAGAAACACCACGGGTGCAAGGAACAACTCATCATCGATTCTGTGATAATGAAACAGGCACACGTAGGGCATCGCAATGTTCATTCAGCTTTTCTCGATTATCTGAAGGCATTCGATAGTACCGCCCATTCTTGGCTTGTTGAAGTATTGCAGATATACAAAATTCACCCAGCCCTGGTAGAGTTCTTGAAGACAACAATGACACACTGGCGCACGTCTCTGCAGGTCAACATGAACAATAAATCAATTAAAACCGACGAGATACCCATACGTCGTGGAATTTTTCAAGGAGACTCTTTGAGTCCACTATGGTTCTGTTTGGCAATGAACCCATTGTCCTCAATGCTCAATAGAACAGGATACGGATTTAGGATAAAAGCAGAAAGGAATTATCATACAATCTCCCACCTGCTGTATATGGATGACATCAAATTATATGCTTCGAACAAGAAGCAATTGGATGATTTGCTGAAAACTGTCAGTGAGTTCTCGGCAGATGTTCATATGAAATTCGGGATTGAAAAATGTAAGACCCTGAACATTCAAAGAGGAAAGTCATAGATGGTGAAACACAACTTCCAAACGGTGATATTATACAGTGCATGAGAGATGGCGAAACATACAAATATCTGGGATACCAACAAGCCAGATTGTTAGACCAAAAACAATCAAAGGAGAAGATTCGTTCAGAATACAGTCAGCGTCTGAAGTCTGTGCTGAAATCGATGTTGAACTCGGGGAATCTAGTCAAGGCAATTAACACCTACGCCATTCCAGTGTTGCTTTACTCATTTGGAATAATCAGATGGACTAAGACGGAGCTGGATGATATTCAAAGGCAGACCCGAACGATGCTAACAAAGTACAACAACCATCATCCAAAATCGTCTGTGATACGAACAACTTTGAAGCGGAAAGAAGGAGGACGCGGATTGATAGATGTAGTCAATTTACACACCGAACAGATAAAAAATCTCAGAGAATTCTTCTCAGCAAAAGTTCTCACTTCTGACCTACATAGAGTGGTATCGTTGGCTGATAAGGGATATACACCTCTAAATCTTGCTACCAGAGATGACCTGCTGAATCTACCATTCCTATCAGATACTGAAAAACAAGAGCAATGGTCAAGAAAGGAATTGCATGGACGACATCACCATGAGATTAATCAACCACACATCGACAAAGAAGCCTCCAACAAATGGTTGATGAAAGGAGAATTATTCGCGGAAACAGAGGGATTCCTTATGGCCATCCAAGACCAAGTGATCGCTACAAACAACTACAAAAAATTTATTATGAAGGACGGAACATTACAAACAGATAGGTGCAGAAAATGCCATATAAGATCGGAGACTATACAGCATATTACGTCCGGATGCGAACAACTGGCCAATACAGACTATCTTCACAGGCATAATCAAGTGTGCAACATTATCCATCAGAAACTTGCACACAAGTACGGACTTCTGAATACATTCCAGCCATATTACAAGTATCAACCGGCGCCCGTATTGGAAAATGACTCTATCAGATTATACTACGATAGGCCTATTATCACTGACAGAATGGTGACGAATAATAGGCCGGACATAGTGGTGTATGATAAGAGAGCCAAAACAGCAATGCTGGTGGATGTCGCCATACCGAATAATAACAACGTGCTGAATAAGTTCCAGGAGAAAAAGTCCAACTACACAGACCTTGCTATTGAGATCAAGCAGATGTGGCACCTCGAGAAAATAGATATTGTTCCTGTCATCGTATCCTCCACTGGGTTAATACCCAAAACTTTGCATGATAGCCTTAAGAAATTAGAATTGCATAAGAATACCTATGTAGAAATGCAAAAGCTGTTATTCTTAATACATGTAGAATAGTTAGGAAATTTATGTCAAGTATATTGTAATCGAGCCTATTCCTTTGATTGCTGAATCTGGGAAAGGTAAATTATATCCAGCTAACAGCTGAGATAGTGCATAAGTCCACGATAATAAATAATAATTTATTGATCCCTTAAGACATCACAAGTATGTATAGGACAGGTCAATAGAAAAGACATTTAGACATTATCTAAATCAACACATAGAAACTCATTCACAGTATAAAAACATTTTGCTAAAAGTAAATTCTTAACTGCTACCTTAAATCTATTTACACTTAGACCCTGTATATGCTGTGGAAGATGATTGAACAATCTGATACCCTGGTATAGGGACGACATTTCAAATCTAGAAGTTCTGTGTTTAGGGATACATAATGTTTCCTTATTTCTAGTATTGTGGGAATGAAAGTTAGAAAGTTTAGTCATGTTACTTTCATTCTCTTTAATATAAACGAGGCATCTCAAAATGAAAATAGACGCCAATGTGAGGATACCATTCTTCAGGAACAACGGTCTACATGAAGATTGTGGAGCTGTATCGAACATCATTCGCAGAATTCTTTTCTGGATGATGAAAACTCTACCTACGTCTGAGGAATTTCTCCACAGTAAGATATTATAGGACAGGTGACTATATACCAAACTGTAATAAACGTTCACAAGGGAACTTAGAGGTAGTGAACTCTTGATTCTATTTAGGGCATAATAGGAACTATTCAGCCTCTTACAAATCGCATCGATATGTGCACTCCACTTCAGATTCCTATCGATGTGAACGCCGAGGAATTTAGTGGTGTCCTTCGAAGAGATGACTGTATCTAAATACCTTATTGTTATGCTACCCTGATCACAAGACGACAGAGTGAAGTGAATGCATTCCGTCTTGTTGACATTGATCATAATAGCATTAAAATGGCACCATTCTACGAAACTCTCCACCAGCAGCTCGCATAACTTTTGAAGCTCCTCAAGAGTCTCAGCAGTAATAGCTATGGAAGAGTCATCAGCGAACAGTATCAACCAGATTATTTTGATAATAAATTGCGAATATTAGATTTTCTGTAGAATATTTTTTCAAATTTGGTGGCAGATCGTTGATGAATAACAGAAATAGAAGTGGCCCCAAGACAGAACCCTGGGGTACTCTAATTTACAGTACTGTTCATTTGAGAACGAGTCGTGAACCCTGATTGAGGCAGTTCTGTCCTCCAGATAACTACGAATCCAGTTCAAGAACACGCCTCTGAATCCAAGATTATAACATTTATCCAATATAAACTGGATAGCAAGACTATCAAACGCTTTAGACAAGTCAAAGAACAATCCAGCAACATATTGACCATTATCAAGGCAACGATAGACGAACTCCACGAACTGCAATGCTCCAGTTTGAGTCGAGCGGCCGGTTCTGAAACCATGTTGTGCAGTATCAAGTATTTGAAATTTATCTAGGTACTTCATCATTCTATCAAACACTATTCTTTCAAAAACCTTGGAAAAGACACTCAAGATAGATATAGGTCTATAGTTCATGATATCGTGTACATCATCCTTTTTATGAATAGGAATGACGATTGCTTTTTTCAGAATACGAGGAAATACGCCTGTGCTAATTGATAGGTTAATAACATGAGCGAAATGTCGGCTGATATCGGTACCTATCATCTTCAGAATTTGTGCTGAGATGTAATCAACACTAGAACCTTTGTTGTTTTTGAGTGATCTTATAACATCATGGATTTCATGCTCCAGGACTGGGTGGAAGAAAAAGGTTGTGTCTAACATACGTGACGTCGTACATGAGGATGACATTGAGTCTTTATAATAACTGTTGAGGGAAGATTCGGCAACTGTAGTGAAATGATTAGCGAAAATCTCAGCCAAATCCTTGGGATCGTTATGCGTAACATTATCAATAACCAGTGCAATAGAATTTTGTTCCATACGTTTTCGACCAGTCATAGTATTTACTAGATTCCACACAGTTCTATTTTTATTTACAGATTTATCAATAAGTTCACTGTGAAAATTGTATTTGGTTCTTAGGATTAAGGATTTATAATAGGATTTGGCTTTCTTATATAAATCATTAGAGGATTGAGTTTTTATATGAGAATGTAACCAATGAAGATTTTGTAGGTCACATTTGGCCAAAACAATTTCTGGAGTAATCCAGTTTTTCCTGTTATGAGTATAATTGGTACTACGCATAAGAGGGCAACAAATTTCAAAGATATGTTGAATGGTATCTACAAATGCCCCAAAACATTCATCAACATCAGAATCTATATATAAGTCCTGAAAATTACATTGAGAAATACTCGATGCAAACTTATTAAGATTTTGATCGTTTAAATTTCTGACCATTCTCGATACAGTTTCGGCTTTTTTATGGAAGCTAATACATAGGCTTTGAGAAACCAACCCCGAGCGGTCCTTTACCAAGACAATGCAAATGCACACAGTCCAGAGATTATTCAAATATTCAACGCAGAAAAAATCTAATTGCTACATCATCTTGCATACAGTCCGGAATTGAGTCCCAACAGTTTTTTTACTTTTTACAAAATCAAGAGCGAACTGCGTTATCAAAAGTTTCAGTCTTCAGAAGAAGCAGTTAATGCCTTCCAAAAGGCCATTTTCAGTGTAGCACCAGACGATGGGAATGATTGTTTCCAGAATTGGTAAGTGTATTAATATTCGCGGAGAATACTTTGAAAAACTATAGTTTTTAAGAACTCTCAATTTTTTCATTCCAGCTCTACTTGCACAACTTGAAAGACATCCCTCGTAACTGAATATACCTCAGTCAAATTTCAGCGGATGTAGAGCTCCGAAGGGCGGTTATCGCGGACGTTTTCATTTTCGTAATATTTTGAATGTAGGATGTAATTTGCATTCAACTCGTTGATATAAGAAATAATTAAATTGAATCTCCGTCAATATTTCCAGTAATAAATTAAAGTACATAGAAACATATGTGGTATTCTTTATTATGCCGCAAGGACTTTCGAGAGTAATGTATAATGCTCTCTTTTGGGAATTTAACCGACCTTCACATCGAAAAATATATTTCTGGAATTCCATATCTTTCGATTTAATTTAAATTATTCTTGATATGGTTGTGTAGATGCTATACGGCATTTCAGATAATACAGGAAATTGAATATTTTTAAATTAAAAAGAACCTTCACATCTAAGATATCTGGAATATATGAAGGAGGTGAGCTCCGAAATCGATCGATAATCCAGTAATCCCGGGGGGAAATGTTCACCGTCAGCTTCAATGAAAGCATTATATTCAGTTCATCGCAAACTCTGATTGTTGTGTTTTGTATTCAATACTTTCATTGTTCAGTACGATATTGATCAAGAATTAAAAATAGAAATAGAAAAATCATTTTGAGAATGTACAGGGTGTCCTCATTTGATTGTTTTGTGGAGCAGCTATGTGAAAAATTGCTGATAGAAAAGAATTGGTCCCTCTTTGCTCGATCTCGATTATCAAGAAATCTTTACTGAGCTGTAAATATAAATTTTATTACAAACCATAAGCGAAATTCGTCACGTTGAGTAGTTTTTTTCCTTTTTGAATAATAAATATATCATGATAATACTATTATGGCGTATTTTTAACAAAAATGAAAAGTCACTTTTAACCGAATCTCATTATGACCTTTCCTCCTCTTTACTTGAATGTCTAGTGTATGTCCACAGCAACTTAGCAGCTTTTAAAATAAACTCTGATATTCATTCTCACAACAGAAGAAATAAATTTCATATAAGATTTCTTTCGGCTCAGTAAATCACAGATAGGTTTTAATTTTCCTGCTGTTGATTTCTTCAGTAGGCTGCTCGATTACATAATATGTCTCAAATCGGACGGTTTCAAGAGAAAGCTCAGGCAGATTCTTGCTCGGGAGGTTTTATACTCAGTTGATGAGTTTTATAGTGTCAACTTTTTTGTCAATTTTTATTGTCTATCATTTGATGGTTTCGAAGAAAATTATTTTGGTAAGGAGTAGCGGGGTACATTCGGACACAGGGCATATTCGGAATGTTGCCTAAAAAATCTAAGGTTGCCGAAGGGTGTTTTGATCAACTAGTTAATATTCCGCCGTTACTACATGATAGTTAATCATGATGATAATGAGAATTAAACTATGTATTATACTGTCACAAGAGAATTGAAAATCAGGATTGCAGTTTCGAGAGGCCAAATTTGCAATCTGATTGTCCACAAATCTCTGTTATAGTTTAATCTCCTGATTAGCATCATGTTTTTATACTTTTCATGCGTAACTATAACTTTTGATCCTTCCTCTGTCCGTGGATTAGAACCAAAGATACCTTCCGTTTAGGAATTATTACTTTGATATTCGTCCACTTCGTAATAGCAAAAATTTTGCCCTTTTCAGGTAACCATATAAGCTTCTATTAAGTACTCAAGAGGAGTAGTATAGTTCTGCGGGTTTTCTATACCACTGTATACACCGTATGCAGCCAATAGACATTGGTTTCTTTGGCACATTAAGAGAAGAACATTCCACATCTTCAGCTGTGATTTAAATATTATACTCATTCACTTTTTATCAACTCGTTCGGGAAGTCATCTCTTTATAATAGAATTTCAGCTCAGAATTCAGCAGTATTCATTCATTAATGATCGCAATATAAAAGTACATATATACACGAATATCACTGCGCAATGTGTATACCGACAAAACGTAGAATGTTAAATATCCTCCTTGAAAGGCTACCTCATAAGGCGCCCCGCAAAACGGTGAAACCAAAGAGCAGATGAAACAAGAAAACGTTATTCACAGTAGTTCGATAACATATCCGACACTCACGTATCAGACATGAAGCCTGTCGCGGCATGTTATTTCTATGTGGTTACACACCACGCATACACAAACATCTCGAATTGAGATGAGTAGGTAACGCATCTTTTGTTACGAGTCGGTAGATAATGCTGACGAGGTCAAACATCTTGAAACTGCAGTCCATTATTTCTATTCGTGACATCTGATGTACCACTTCCCGATGGCCCCGGTAAACGGTGATTATGAAGATAGATCGGAAAATATCCTTCAAGATATTTAACATTCTACGGACGGTTGAATATTGCTGAAAAATAATATTCTCTGATATGTTCTATACATTGCGAGATCTCGCCAAGTTTTGTTTTAAGATATTATGCGTGGTTGATGCGGTTGACCATATAATGAACGTAGGTCCTTCGACAGCCGCTTTGTTTGATACGTGAGTGTCGCATGGCGGTATGTTATCGAGCTAGTGTGACCACTTAATTGTTGTCATCTTGCTCTGACCGTTTTAGGCGCTGGTGAGTAGCCTCTGTTCGGTTCGTTTTACTTGTATTCAAGTATTTCTATTGTGTATTCGTATCTCAATGTACTTTTATTCTATTTAAATTCAAGTCATGTTTGAATTGATTACATTTATCCTATTACTTTTTTTTTGTTTTATCTGAGGTTTTATTTAAACAAATTCACTTTTTCTTTTGTCCTTTGCTATGTATTGTAATGAACCCGCTGCAAACACTTTTATATTATGTGCAAGGCATTAATGAATAAATACTGAATAATGAAAGTCTGTTATATAGGAAGCACAAAAATCCTCATCTTCAAAGGCGAGAGACCATATTCCTGACTTCCCGAACGAGTTGATAAGACTTCAATGAGTGAATGATAATATTTAAAGCACAGCTGATAGGTGTGGAATGTTCTTCTCTCAAATGTACCAAAGATACCAATGTCTAATGGCTGCTTACGGTGTATACAGTGGAATAGAAAAACCCACAGAACTATACCACTCCCTCTTGAGTACTTAATAAAAGCTAAGGTGTTGTGACTTACATGGTTACCTGAAATGGGCAAAATTTTTCTTTGCTACATTTAGTATGCATCTGGGTATGCTTCAAAAGATTGACGAATATCAAAGTTAATCTACCCCTTTTTTTACACCAAAGGGGACACATCTTAAACGGAAGGTATCTTTGATTCTAACCCATGGAAAGATAAACAGAGGAAGGATCGAAAGGTCGTAGTTACGATCACATAAAAAGTATAATAACATGATGCTAATAGGTAATTAAATTATCACAAGAGATTTGTTGAAAATCAGGATTACAAATTTGGCCTCTCGACCATCTCCCAGAATTGCAATCCTGATTTTCAATAAATCTCTTGTGATAGTAAAATACATAGTTTAATTCTTATTATCATCATGATGAACTATCCCGTAGTAACGGCGGAATAAATAAATTATTTGTATCAAAACATTGTTCAGCTGTCACCTCCGGCAACCTCAGATTTTACTTGTGAGGCAGTATGTCCGAATATGCTCCGTGTCCGAATGTACCCCGCTACCCCTTTTTCCAAAATGACGAATTTTCATTCGAGTCAAAACACGATTGGAGAAGGGCACAGCTTGTAACATGGTTAAAGTCAGTGGGCAGGGAGGCATAGTGTACATAATTTATTTGTTTACTCGAATGAAGAAAGAGAAAATAACATACACAAAACAAATATGAAACTATGTTGCTCAATGTCAAATTTTGATGAGTTAAAACAGGATCAGGAGAAATCACAGTTCGTAGAATGATCATTCAAAATGATCGCCACTGAAGTGTGAGCTGAGGAAAATGAAGGGAAACAGATAAACCATAGATAATTTGTTGAGAACCCATTGCTGATACGTTAATGATGTATCAGCTAGCCCATTAATCAATTGTAAAGAAATAGAGGAACGAATGATTAGGTTAACGTTTCATTCTTTATTTTGACCAAACTTCGATTGGCGAATATAGTGTGATTGGATGGTATAAATCTGAAAATAAAATTAAAAACAGCAGAAATACATCGTGTCAGTAATACTAAATGGATTTTAAAGTTTCAATCCCAATAAGAAAGAATCAGGCAATATACAGAGTGTTACATAATAGTATGTCATGCCGGTAAATCTACGTGCAATTTTAAGAAAAAAGTTATTATGAACAAAGATCACAAAAGCTTCGTTACGGAGCTACAGGGTGTTGAAATTTCCGGAAAAAATTGGTTTTTTCTTCAAAACTCCTGCAGTTTTTGAAATATTCAGTCCAAATTTGGAATGCAAGCTTTTTTTTACAGCCTCTATCATTCCACGTCCCAATTTTCAACTAGAATCTACAAGGTATTTTCTATTTCGGAGCCATGTCTTTTTCCTGTCGATCTTTTTTGCCGTACGCCACTGATCATCGTACAATCACTTTTCGTCATCTTCGTTCAATTTAAGAACTTTTTGACACTTATTCAATATCAAACTAAAAAACGAACAATTAAAAACTGAATAAATTGCTGGAAGTGTCCTCCACCTGAAAAAAAACAGGCCTATGTCCTTCTTCGCATAGTATCACGGACTCTTTGGAATATTCCTGGGGTATCGTGTCACAAGAGGTTATTATTCAATTTCTCAATTCTTCTACAGTGTTAACTGGAGTGGGTGAACTGAACTTTTGAGATATCCCCATAAGAAAAAGTCTAAAAATTTAAGTCTGGGGACCTAGGAGGCCATGGTTCTGGCCGACCCCGACCTATTCATCGGTTGTTGAGGGCTAAAAGATATGGATCTGGAAAAGAAAACACCCTGTGGATCCTAGTTGAAATTTGGGACGTGTTATGATGAAGGCTATAAAAACTGCTGACATTCAAAATTTGGGCTGAATATGTCAAAAACTGCAGAAGTTTTGAAGAAAAAACCAATTTTTTTCGGAATTTTCAATACCCTGTAGCTCCGTAACGAAGCTTTTGCTGACCTATGTTAATATGAACTTTTTTCTTGAAATTGCACGGAGATTTACCCCCAAGTTGTGACATTATATTATGTAACACCCTGTATGTATGTATATGTTGAGGATCATCTCGAAATCGATATACCGGGAGTCCATTGAAAGTATATGCAGAAAGGAATGACCGATTGGAGAAAATTCTGTTGTTGTCTTGAATGTTATTCGAACTGAGTTCCAAAAAATATTTTCAATGCTGTGGCACTTCCGGTTACACCGGAAGTTGACACCATCTTTGTTATTTCAAATTGCATTATGTAGGTTTTCATTTATTTTATTGTAGAAAATTGAATTCTGAACAATTTTTTCTCCTAACATTTTGCCACCTGAAATCAACTGTCTCTTAGAAGGCATCATAAAAATACAAAAAAATCATGCAATATCGATTATTTCTAGCTCGTTGTAAGGGAGAGTCTCATCTAGCAGAATTTAATGCATTTAGAGGCTTCACGGTACACAGGGTGTTTCCAAAGCATGTGGCAAATCGTAGTACGTTCAAAGTTACAAAAGTCTGTGTTTTCAAATTAGACTACCAATTTTTGCACACACCATTTAACTCGTACCATAACATTAATAGCCATCGATCAGTTATAGATTTTTACTTACCAAAAATGCATCGTTTCCGAGTTATGTGCGATTTTAGCCCAAAATTCACGATTTTTCACGCTAGGACCGTGAAATTCGCAGATTATATGACCAGAAATCTTTCAAGTAATGCATTTCAATGTCTCAACACGAGACCCATCTCAAAATCTGCATCAAAGTAATTCTGGTCAGAAAAAAAATGCAAAATCAATAACTATTGAAGTGGATTGAATCTGACTTCTTGTTTTTCTTCTTTTCTAGTAGGTTTTTATCGATACATCAGTTACTTATAAGGAAAGTCATCTTCGAATCACCAGAAATACTCAATAGAGTATGTCGTTTTTTTTCGTCGCCTTTCAGTTGTGCTTAAATGATTGATCTTTGTTGTAAGATCGAAACCAGGAATCTTCTGTGAAGGATCTTCTATAGGGGTTTATTAAAATCTACAACCTCATTGCATTCAATTTTGAAAGGAATAAGGCATCAAAGGGAACGCGAATAAAACCAAGCAACCAAATTGTTTACCGAGATGTCAATCTCAAAACAAGTTTATTCCAAAGGTTTTGGGATAATTGGCAAAGAGTTCCGGATGAAAATGACACTAATATCAACTCTTTTTCAGTCCAGATTTGTGGAGGAATAATAATGCAGTGGACATGAAACCAGGGAATTGGGGTTCTGCTCATAGTACCGGTTATAAGTTTCACGGCATAGTTCAATTAGGAATCAGTTATATCCACAAGAGCACTATTTATCCAAAAAGAACAACAGTACTCAGCTGTAGAAAAGTCTTCAGCAAGAACAGCTGTTCGAAGAGAACATCGGGCACCCCAAATGAAACCAGTTAGTTTTTGTAGAATACATATTACTTCTTATTTTCAGCTGCGGACTCAGTTCATTGATATGTTCTTTGAAGTATACTGAAAGTCTTGTGTGACACCAAGATATTCAGAATAAAAAATATTATTCAGTGGAGATTCATTACAAAATACCCCGATTGTTTGTTTCTGGCTTTAGAAACAAACACCTCCTTATATCATGAGGTTGCAACCTTTTTGAAGAATCTTGTTCAGGGAACAGCATTCCATCTTCCATAGAATATTGAATATCCTTCCAAGAAGGAGCTGGTTTTCCGATCCACCCTTCATAATCATTGTCAATAACGGCCACACAGTCGGTCGGATGTCATGAATAAGAGCAATAGACTATACTTTCGGTCGCGTTTGGCCTGGTCAGTATTGCACACTCATTCACAACACCACTGGCAAGCTACTCATCTGAATTCGTTAGAGCGCAACAAGATAAGGTTATGTACTAGCCCCCCTCCAACGATCCGACATAAAGGCTACTTACCATAGCCACCGGAAAACAACGATATCGAAGGATAGATCTAAAACTACTCCAGTTCGACTATCTACCTCAACGCTACACATTGTGGGTGCAAGATGCTTCGTCGAAAAGCTAGTAATCCCTATGCGTATAAGGCTGTCAACACGTGATAGTTAACATTCTACGGAAAACTGAATATTGTTCCTTGAACAAAATCATTCAATGTGATTCCATATATAGCGACAATTTCGGATGTTATTATTGTTGAGATAGCTTTTCGACAAATCGCCTATTGCACACAATGTGTAGCGTTGCGGTAGATAGTCGAACTACTATGGCTTCTTGAAGTTTTCTGTTTGATTTACCCTATGTTTTCATGGTTTCTCGGTGGTGCTGGTGAGTAGCCTTTTTGTAGTTTCTATAGGGGGTACCATCACATATCGATGTCTTGTTGCACTTGAACGGATTAAGATGAGTAGGTGGAAGTCTTTGAGTAGGTTTGCAGTCTATTCATGACATCCGATCGGTCTGTTTCACTATTCAATAACCCTGGTTGACCATGATTATGAAAGTTGTATCAGAAAACCAGCTTCTTCAAGGACTGAATTTTATCATTTCACAAAAAGTTAAATATTGTGGCCTGAATAAATCTACTCAATGTATTTTACATATATACCGAGAGTTAGCATTGTTGATATATGTCGAAACTTATACTTTCTGAGGATTCACGAAACCATAGATTTGCTTCAAGTTGTAATGTGATTGGGGGATTTTCAGAAACAGCTACCAAAGATTCCCAATGTAATTTCTTCGTTATCTTGTATATTGTAAATTTATTTTCTGAGTGTTTCGAAGAGCCAGCAATTATGAGAATCTGGTTCAATGTTTAGAATATGAACTTGTGAGGTGGACCCGTGTCAGGGGCAACCTATGGCTTACATTCAGAAAAAATCAGTTTAAATTAAGATTTGAGAATCATTCAACACAGAAAAATTGATTACAACCCTGCACTCAAAAAAGTGCCCCTAGAATGTAGAAATAGTTTTCACCTAACTTCGATCGGAACCAATATATTGGCATATGCCGAAATCCCGAAAAGTCAAGAAATCAGGAATAACTCGAAAACAAAAGAAGATAACTGCGATCTGTTGTAACTTACGAATTTTCCTCTAAAATCGAGGATGAAGGAAGGAAATCATCTTTTCTATTTGCAATAAATGCGACACACTATACTTCGTTCGCAATAATTCAACAAAAAGAAAGTGGTGCGATAATTTCATGAAGTAGTTTATAAGAGGGATTCAGAATTTCATGTAACATGAATCATTGTACCGTAAATGCGTGAATAGGCAAATCTGTTTGTTATAGGCAGAAATATCTCGGTTTATAACGGATTGGACTAACGACGTGATAACTGTAGAGAATACATCAACCTGAAGAGTCATGTAATTCTGTCTTAATTTTTGTCATTTGACTTCCATTCTCGATCAAACAAATAAACAGTTCGAAGTCTAGCTCGCGAGATAGCTAATTTCAGCATCAAACAGTGATTGTAATCTCTCCTCAGTCTGTATTAATCCACTCTTGATATAGGCCCCCTCCAAATTTTCCATCTATCTCTATTAGCAGCTGTTTGCAATCAGTTTTTCCCCGCGATCTTCTGGATGTCATCTCTCCATCTGAGCTGTGGTCTTCCTACGCTCCTTTTGGTAGTTCTTGGTCTCCATGCGAGCAGTTTGTTGACCCATTTTGATGGATCTTGCCTGGCTCTATGGCCAGCCCATCTCCATTCCAATTGTGCTATCCTTCTCAGCACATCAGTCACTTCACTCCTCTCTCTTATCTCCTCATTCCTCACTTTATCTCTCGATGAAATTGCCATCATAATTCTCTCCATAGCTCGTTGTGAAATTTGTAATTTATTGGCTGATCTTCGAGTTAGAGATATCGTTTCAAGGCCATATGTAGAGACAGAAAGAACACACGAATCGAAGACTTTTCTTTCTAGGTTGAGAGGAATATTTCGGGACTTCAAAACAAAGCCCAGTTTTCCAAATGCAGCCCACCCAAACCCACTCTCCTGGAAATTTCACAGTTTTATTTTATGGCCTAGATATATTGTATTCGGTGACATTTTCTATCACCTAATTTTCAATCGAAATGTGTATGTTTTCTGCACTTAGAGTTTTGGTTTTATTCAGGTTCATTCGAAGGCCGACTTCTCTAGATTTTTGTTGCCGTTCTTCTAGCATGGTTTTGAGTTCTTCAGGGTTTGCACTAATAAGAACTATATCATCTGCAAACCTCAGATGGTTTAAATGTATTCCATCGATGTTGATTCCTTTCGTTGTTCCATTTGAAACCTTTAAATATGTCTTCTAGGGCCAGCGTAAACAATTTCGGATAAATAGTGTCGCGTTGACGCACTCCCCTCTCTATGAGGATTTTATCTGTTATCTTGTTCTCATCCAAATGAATTGTGATGAAAGCATGGTCCCAAATGTATTTCAGCAAATTCGAGTACCGAGAGTTGACTCTTGCATTATCTGAAGATCTCATTATTGCCCAAATTTCTATCAGATCGAAAGATTTCTGGAAGTCTATAAAAGCCAAGTAGAGGGGAATATTGTATCCGGTACACTTTTCGCTGAGAGTACGAATTGCTTGCAAATGATCTATGGTGCTGTAACCTGCTCGGAATCCGGCTTGCTCTACAGGTTGGTATAGATCCCATTTGTGGATGAGTCTATTTGTGATAATTTTAGTGAGCAGCTTGTATAGGTGTGAAAGAAGGCTGATGGGCCAAAAGTTCTCCAGGTTGTTCTCATCCCCTTTTTTCTGAAGTAGAAATTCTTCAGCATTTTGCCACATTTGTGGAATTCTTTCATCCAAAAGACATTTTTTGAAGAGAATTTTCACGGCATCCAATAAATCCCCGCAACCGATTTTCAACATTTCACAACTTATCCTGTCCTAGCTTGTCATCTGTTGAAGTGCTAATTCTAGTTCTTCTATTTCAATGACTGGAATTTCTTCAGAACCGATATTCTTCACCACTGGTCTTTGAGATGTATTGGGGTCACTTGTCTCCGAAGTATAAAGACATTTGAAAAACTCCTTAACTGCTTCAATGATGTCTGATCTATTGTTCACCAAAGTGCCCGCTTTGTTTCTAATGCTGTTCCGTATTGATCTCTTGTTGGAGCAAAGGAGCCTGGGTTTTAGAACTTTCATATTCTTATTGTCTTCAATAGTATCCATTATGAGTCTTGTATTGTAGGTCCTTTGATCTTTTCGAATGCTTCGAGATTTCTCTCTGTTCAGTTCATCATAATTTCCTTTATTTCTGAGCATTATTTTCTCTGCTGCAATAGCATTTTTGTATGTGTACTGATCTTCGTAATAGTGTCTTTTTGTCTTGTGCATATTCTCTTCGTTGATGTCTTTAGACTGTTTGTTTTCATTTCTGTTAGGTCGTTGATGGGCATTTCTGAAAGATTTTTTCTGTTTGATAGTTTTTGGCTCAGTGTATTTTGGAATTGTTTCTTGCTCTCAGTTAACACTTCTAAAGTTGGGTATGGCTGCCCTTTCAGGATCATGCTGTTTCTCTCCATTTTTGTGTTTATGTGATTGTAATAACCACCCACATTTTAAAATAAATATTCTTATGCGAGTGATTGAGTCCATTGAGAATGAAACCGGAGTCACAACTAGATAACATTAACCAAAGACAGAGACGTGGCAACAATGCTTGTAGTAATAACTCCACATCAACTTCAGAAAATCTAGTTCAACTTAACAAAACCAGTTAGTTTTCCATGCCAACTTAAAAACGCGAGGCTACATCGAGTATGCATTAAGTGTACAAACTTCAGGAATTCGAAATAACATAAAATAACCACATTAATTGGATTTTTATTGCGTTGTTTCATTTTCATTTTGTAGTTCTCCTCACTTTGATTTCCGGCAGAATTTGTGAGGAAGAAGTGGTACAAATTAATTCAGTTCTATAATCCAAAGATTTATAGTGTACCCTGCTGTATATACTAATTTCAATCTACTCGAGTCAATATTCGAAGATTTACGGCTGATTAGGAAATTTATCTACAACTACATTACCAGTAATGAATCTACATCCTGGATTTCATGAGCGATATTGCACGACTTAACTGTTTCAAATACAATATTGGGTCCTGTTACATCGGTAATTTTCGTGTATTCCGAAGCATTATAATTGGAAGTTTAATAAGTGAAATAATGAGACACAATGATATACTGGAAGGTACCAAAAATGTGGTTACTTGGAACAATATTGAAATTCAGCTTCATTTAATTTTTGAAAAATTGGTCAAAATATTACATTTGTGAACAATTATTGTGTCTGAGAGTAATGTGACTCATTTTACGTTATTTAAACGAGTATCCAAGAAGTAGATAATTTAAAAAGTATATTTTTTCCTCTATTCCAAGATTTCCTAGAATTCCTAGAATCGGCAACTTGAAACGAGAATGCAATTTCAATACCTGTTCAATGTTCACAGCTCTTTGCTTACATGGAATAACTAAAATTGGATTAACATGATCAATTCGCAATGTGGTCAGGATACATGAATCGTTTATCACTTGGCAAAGGTTTCCAAATATTTATTGAAAAATACTCGACATATATGTCGAGTTGTTAGCCCATTATCAAGAGTAATACAATACTAAATTCAAAATGAGTGATTCCACTTATGTATAACAGCATTCACCACAGGAGATTAATTGAAGTCAAGTTGGTCGTTGCAAATTGGCTCGTTTTTCCTATGAGCGGACGTATTTTCAATAATCTCCAAGATTTCTATCCTTTTTTCCTTTATTACCTGGATGCATAAGTTCGATATTCTCGAAATCCATGAAATGATTTTTATTGATGCAGTGGTCCGAAAAACCCATAGAATTTTTATTTTAGAGAAAAGATCTTTTATGTTCTTCAACTCTCTTCTCTATGTATCTTCCAGTTTGGCCTATATAGAATGTCTCACATTCACATACTGAAGTTTGTACTCTGCAACAATTTCTGTTCTCGTGCTCTTTGTCAAAGAAACTTCCTGTTTCAATTTCCCAAATTCGAGAACTCAACTGCTCGGTATGAACGGTATTTAGAGTGTTCCCATTAATGTGACAATAATGATTGAAGAAACGCAACAGAATACTTGTCAACACCTTATTCAGAATGTTAGTTGTTCAATTCAATCAGAAGTTCTTTTCATACAACTTGATTGTGGAAGGAACTGAGATTTTAAAGCAGGTATCTGCCAATCAAAAATTTTAGTATTCTGATTCAAACCATTTAGTAAACTCAGTTCATTAGTGCAGGAAATTTATACTGCAATTAATTCTATGTTTCCTAAGAATCAGCTCAGAAGTTTTCTACGATATTTGAAATGTATTTAGTTCATCAGTGCGGAAGTTTTCGTTATTATTTTGTAGTTAATTTAGTTCTTTTGTGCAGCAGAATTGTTTTTTTCATTCTTTATTAATAAAGAAGACTTATTCATTTAACTTGGATGTCACTTCATTAGATTTTTTAAGAGAGTTTATTGTTAATGGTACAGATTTACGTGCATAGAAATCCTAAGCCACTCATGAATTTGAAGTTTTCGGCCAAACTGATTGATCTGTATGGATTTTAGGCAACCTTAGTCCACATGAATGGCAATTCTCACGTAGAAAGGGATTCGGGAATTTGGTGATCATACTACTAATTTTTACTGAAATGTTGAATATATTAAAACACAAATGGAATGGTTTTACTATATTTTTACTTCAAACAAATAAATTAATAGATCACTGTTATCACGGTTTAGAACTCTCATTCATCGTCGGACAGACATTCTGCAAATCAAAGAGACAGGAAATATATTAGATAGATCGTTAGTTCGAAACCAGGTATAAGGTATGGAGTTAACAACTATTGAAAGGGAGTTGATTATTTGGATCAGTCTGATCATTCATAAGCTGAAAGTTATAATCAATAAGTGATTTGAAAATTTCAACTGATTCTAGGTAATTGAGTTTTCTACCCATAGGGGACTGTGTAGATCAACACTTGGTAGAGAGTGGCCATTTTGGATGCAGTATTAAGCTAATGTTGAATCCTGCTTATTTTAGGAGAATAAATTTCGAAGGAACGACCAGTTTAACCTATGCAACTTCCGATTTTTAAGTTCCCATCAATATTTTTAGAATGAAATAAGAGTGATGATAACTTATTTTGAAGTCTAAATACGATTTCAGATTTCAATTTGGAAAAGTTATTTGACTCATTTCCACTTTTATGGTGTCCAAAATGCGGTATAGTATCTCGTCAATTAAGCCACGACTAAAACCGTTGTTGTGAGCTATAGTTTCGATGGTTTCGCTTTCTTTTTCAAGATTTTCTAATGATAGGTAACGAAAATTCTCTCTAACCTAAATTTTATGTGAATTTGGGTGGTTAGAACCGTAAGGAATACAAATATCTGAGCTAGTAGGTTTTCTTAAGATGTTGAAGTTAATTTGGCTATTCGAGTGAGAAATTGACACATCAAAAAAATGCTATTTGATAGTTTTCATCTTCTTTTCGAATATTAATGTTATTTTTGGATGGAAACTGTTCATGAATTCACGAAAAGGATTAAATTGTCTAGGTGTACCCTTTAGGTAAATGAGTATGTCATCAACTTATCTTTACCAAAAATTGATTTCAACAGACAAGTTGCATTAATACTTTCATTTCTTGGATTATTTCAAAAAATGTTGTCTACATCTAAGCTTAGGATGTACGAAATATTCGGTAAATGAAGCTCTCTTATTCTTGAATCAATTAAACGTTTTATTTTTTACTGCATGTTTAGGATTGTGATGTCTGACAGTCTTTTTAATATAATTCTTCATCATTTTTCCAACTTGTGAATGGGACTATCAACTAATGAAATAACTGGCTGGATCGGAGCATTTTCTTTAGTGGTTTTTATCAGACCATATAGGTGTGGCGGACTTGGATTCATGTTTGTATAATAATAAGTAGACTTCTTTCTCAAAATCAACAGCTGACAAAGGAATAAACAGCAATCTGTGCACAAATGAATGAAAAGCACTCAATTTGATACTCTGGGATTGAGAACTACTGTTATTAATCAGGGAATCCGAATAGGTTGGTTTTCTTTATATTTTAAAGCCGTGTGAGTCATGAGCCATACTAATCGACAAGTCGAAGAAGTTCAAAGATTTTTCATTATTTTCATTTTCCATTGACAATTGAATCGATTGATGAAAATAATTTAGAAACTGTAAGGAACTATTGAGTTGTCTGTCAGTGCCAATCCAACTACAGAAGATATCATCTAGTTATCTTCTCCATAAAAATACATTATTTGTCAGAAGAGTTTTGAATTGAGTAAATTGGATTGTGTTGTATCAAATTTGAAAGTATGATGTTCAAATATATACATATTCAGTAGCTGAAGCAGTTACATATAAAACAATAGGTCTCATGGGACATTCTTCCTTGTGAATTTTGGGTAATGAATATAAAATTGGAGCTTTCTTGTGAATTCATAACAGTCAATTTCAACCCATTTTTGCAATAAATTCTGGTTTAATTAGATATATGACTGGGGTTTGAAATTTCTTAGTAGGATCAACATGTAATTTTATAAATTTTTCTGGAATTAATATTCGTCATGTATATATATATATATATATATATATATATATATATATATATATATATATATATATATATATCAGTTTCTAAAATCGTTATAGTGTTACCTTTGTCAGCTTTACAAAGGGTTAAATTATGGTCTTTAAGTTCTGTTTGTATGGATCTAACAATTGCTAATTCCTATTGTTTTTGTTCAATCTAGAATGTCTTATATATTTAGCACAGACTACTTCTTCATTAGCTTTATCATCTACAACTTTTATTGAGCTAAGAGCTATCTCAGAGTTAACGGCTAACATATTTGAATTGTTCAAATTATTTATATAGGGATAATATTCCGAAGCGTTCTATAAAAGTTCTGTCTCTTTTTCATTGAAAAGAATATTTGAAAAATTTTTTATTCTAGGGTGGAAATGAAATTTTGGAGTGGTCTCACTCTCTCTATATCTCTCTCTCTCTCACACACACATCTAACCTATAATCTGCGAATTTCAGGGTCCCCACGCGAAAAATCGTAATTTTTGGGATAAAATCGCGAATAACTCGGAAACGATGCATTATAGGTAAAGAGAAATCAAGAACAGATCGATGCGATTAATATTATGAGTTAAATAATGTGTGCAAAAATAGGTAGTCTTATTTGAAAAAACGGACTTTTGCGCCTTTGAATGTACTACGATTTTCCACATGCTTTGGAAACACCCTGTATAGCGTGAAGACTCTAAATGCATTGAATTCTGCTGAATGACTCTCTTTACTTACAACGAGTTAGAAATAATCGATATTGAATGATCTGTAGTATTTTTATGATTCCTTTTAATATACAACCAAAAATCGCAAAATTGTTTAGAATTCAATTTTCTACAATAAAAGAAATAGAATTATACGTTATGCCATTTGAAATAACAAAGATGGTGTCAATTTCCGGTATAACCGGAAGTGCCACAGCATTGAAAATATTTACGGAACTTAGTTCGAATAACATTCATGGCAAAAAAATTTCTCCAATCGGTCATTCCTTTCTCCTTATACTTTAATGTCCCATCTAGCGTGAACACCCGGTATACCATCACCTCTATTGAGACATAAAATAACGAATACAAATCGATTTCCCTTATCACCAGCTTATCAAGTCAATAAATTGTTGTTATGAACAATTCGCCGACATAAAATTCCGAATAATGAATAAAAGCATAAAAGCAGTTCGAGAAAACCCCGCGTGTCTGCCGCAGGAGATATTGCTAATGAATATCACGTTGATTGTAGCCTTATAGGTTCGCACCATAATGAAATACACTGCACAAGAAATTAACGCACAAAATCAAAAGGTTTATTCAGAAGTTTAAATATGCTAAAAAATTATTTTTCCAGTCATCTCTGTCGAGAATGACTGCATCACATCTATGTTTCATACTCAAAATCAATGACCTTATAGCATTTTCATCCATTTCGTTCCAAATTTCGATAAGTCTTTTTCAAACCTCATTCATGGTAGCTGGCTGGTTTTGGTAGACTCTTATTTTTATTTTACCAGAGTACCTTCTGAAGTATCTAAAAGTTCTACTGCAGCGAAACATGCTCGAAACGAAATGACCAAGGGCACAACAACAGCCGTGCACACGAATAAAACGAAAATAGCAACGTTTCAAGGCAACTCCACAGCTCAAACTTTTGCTGGTGTTGCGAAACGGCCATGGATTCATGTCAGCCGAGTACAGCTTGATACTGAACCGCAAATAATCAAGAGTTACCTGAAAAAAAAATTTTCAGAGAATTCTTTTACAGTCGAGTTGTTGCCAAAACGGGAGGATGCCCGAAGTGTCTCCTTCAAGGTCAGCACGAAACTCGATATTGTGAATGACATCAACAATCTGAAGTGTGGCCCGCAGGAGTACCCGTCAAACGGTACAGTTTTTTCGTGGATCTTGACACACCCGATAAAAGTGAATCTGCAATTTGAATTTTTAATGTCAATATTATAAGTCTGAGAAACAAAATAAATCAGTTTGAGGCATTTATGCTCTCCATGAACCACCCAGAGAGCCTATGCTTAACCGAAACATGGTTTTATTCAGACAGAGCTTCAAGCTCTTAGGGTTTTCGGCTACACTGTTGCCGATTTTTACTCCAGAAAGGGTAGAGGCGGCGGAGTCCTTATTCCCATCCGCAAAGACAAAAATTTCGTTGGACTCAATCTAAAATTCATCAACTTGACCGACCAACTCATAGAGATGGCAGCAGTAAAGATATCATACCACAAATGTATATGTATATATATTTTCTGTCTCTACCATACTCCGGGAACAACCACCAATGTAATGTCTTCTTAGATTGTCTCGAATGTGTTATAATAAAATGACTATAATATAAACATGTTACCGTAATAACTGTGGAACAAAAGATTTGACTGACCTGTTTGAGGTGTACTGGTATCGTGGCTGTTTCGAGGGATACTCTAGGGTACATGACGAAACGGAAACGCTGATCGACAATATTTTCAGCAACGTGGCCCCTGGCGATTTCCAATCACTCACACTCAATGATAACACACTATCGGAGCATTGCACCCAGCTTTTAACTATCGACTATCATGAAGAAGCGAATCCAAAACCAAACAAATTCGTTATGAAAAGGACATACTCGCAACAGAACATTCAACGCTTTATTCATTTAGTATCTCATGAGAGTTGGATGTATGTTTACCAACGAGAGAACGTAGATAATAGATTCTCGTCATTTTTTGGCCTGTTTGATAAATTGTGTGTCAAGGCTTTTCGTCTGGAGAGCCCCAATTTCAATTCTAACAAACGAAACACGAATGAACCATGAGTTCCAAAGGATATTATAGATGAAGCTAAACTACTCAGAGAAATCCATAAAATTACTAAACATGAAAACAATGTAGTAGAATTCTACAATGAACTCAAAAAGAAACATGATGTGAATATTGACAGAGCAAAAACCCTACTATAATAATCTTATCCTCAACTCGGAAGATAAAACGAGGACAGTGTGGTAGACAATTAACTCGAATACATCAAAAACGGTCAAGAAGGAAATCCCAGATGTGGTTCAAAGTCCGGACGGAATCTCTCATTCGAATTCGTCTGACAAGGCGAACGCGTTCAACGAATATTTCGTTGATTCACTCAAAACACTCATCAACCAACACCTCTCAACAAAAATACCAGATGACATCGAACGGAAATAAAACTCTATGTACTTAGCGCGAGTTACATCAGAGGAGATGTATAAAATACTCTAGTCTATACCCAACAAATGCTCAGCGGGATCAGACGGAATCCCTAGTTTTATTGTGAAGCATGTTGCGAACTTGATGGTGAATCCCCTAACGCTTTTAGTCAATTTGTCTTTCGACCACGGTACTTTCCAAAGAAATTAAAACTGCCTTAATAGTCCCGATATTTGAGGAGGGGGATCCCTCATGCATGGCGAACTATAAACCAGTAGCTGTCCTTTCAGTATTTTCCAAGGTGCTTGAAAAGTGTTTTCTGAGCAGACTCACCTCTTTTCTCGACAAATTTCTACTTTTTCTGAAAATCAGTTCGGATTCAGGGCCCGTAAATCGACGCAAGACGCAATTCTTCGTCTCTAAGATAATGTTTTGAGCAATTTTGAGGAAAAAATGTCCTGTTTCTCACTCGTCTTTTTCGAAAGTTGGAGCTCTATGGTGTTCGAGGTGTTGCTTTGAGCTGGCTAAAATCATATCTCCTCGATACATTACAAATGGTACGATTGACCACTAATGGCCAATCTGACGTTGTCAGATAAGGTTACGCAGATCTCTGGAGTACCGCAGGGCAGCACGTTAGGTCCAATGCTTTTTGTCGTATTCATAAACGATCTGATTGATTTCCTTTGTAATTGCGGCTCAAGGGTACTTTTATATGCTGATGACACTTCCGCATTGGTATCTGATGAAGACACTAATGTGATGGAGGTTCAAGGCAACAGGTGCTTCGATAAAATGTCTCATGGGTGCAAACATAACCACCTAGCTCTCAATGAGAACAAGACTGACAAAATTGTTTTTCTCCAACTGGAGTGACCCCAAATATTCGTTCAGGCAATAACACTGTTGAACCCTCATCATCTATTAAGTTCTTACGAGTTACAATAGATAGTAATTTGTCATGGAAAGACCACATCTCGCAACTTCGAACTCGCTAGCGCAAAAGAACTTTGCTATATATCAATTGAGAAAGTGTGTCGATCTCTTTGTTTTGAAGACCTTCTATTTTTCTACTGTTCAGAGCACTCTTAACAATGGGATCATGTTTTGGGACAACAGCACAGATGTGGACAGGGTTTTCAAAATGCAAAATATAATCATACGATCTATATTCGGTTTGTCCAGACTCACATCTTGCCGTCCATTCATCAAAAGCAACATCATAACTGCTGCGTGCATTTAAAACGGAATCTTTCTTTCTATAGGGTGTGGGGTGATGTCAACAGTTATTCGATTCGTTTATTCTCGGACTTATATCAAAATCATCAAAATGCATGGTATAAAAATATTTAACGCGTTGCCTAAACATATAAGAGATATTGAAAATTTGATATGTTTTAAATTGCAGGCCAAGAGTTTTTCTTGAAAGATTATTGTTTGTGTTGTTCTTTGAAGATTTTCGAATGTTTCGTGTTTTACATTCTGTATATGTTTCTTTGTAAATTATTTTGACACTTTCTCATACGATTAGTCAGTGGAAATAAATATTTTTATTTCATTTAGTTATTTTTTTCCATTCAGAATGTCCCAAACATGTAGGAGATGATTGAGGTCTGGACATTCCAGTGATTTCATGATCTTGAATATAGTTTCTAACGATATGAGCTTGTTGGAATCTAATGTTTTCATGAATAAACAAATAGTGTCATTCATGTTTGCCTCAAATGGTACAACATGTTCTTCTTAAATGTCTGTACGTACCTCCGAGCATTCAAAGTTCCATTATTTACGATGATCAAATCAATGCGGGCGTTCGAAGTAATTTCTCGCCACACGATTATTGAAAATTCACGAAAACTATAGTGAAAATATGCACTCTGCATATCTTCATTTCGACGTCTGTACACTAGACCATAATGAAAAAACAAAATCTCGACTCATCTGTGAACAAAGTGCACTCCCAGTCACCTTCTAACCAATTGACATGATCTCTGGCAAAGAGAAGATATAAAATATCCACTATTTTCAGAAGGCTCAGAAATATTTAATTCTATGAAAAAATTCCCTCTATAATATAAGTAAAATGCTCAAACCCTAATACAAAGAATTTGA
Organism: Cryptolaemus montrouzieri; assembly: GCA_013387265.2. Classification (NCBI taxonomy): domain Eukaryota; kingdom Metazoa; phylum Arthropoda; class Insecta; order Coleoptera; family Coccinellidae; genus Cryptolaemus; species Cryptolaemus montrouzieri. The sequence continues at coordinate 40,541,530 of JABFTP020000103.1, forward strand.
ATCGAGCTATAAAAACCATTCTATCGTAAGGTTGCCATGATATTATCCTGATCTCAATACTACTGAATATGTACTGCTTTTTATCAGTACTCTTGGAAGTAGAAGATGCCTTTCAGTCTAATAGTACTGAAAATCTCGTAAAACAAAGTTGTCAGATGTAAGAGTTCTCTATTACAAATCATATTACTTTCCGAAAGGAAATTTGTACAAACAATTTGTACTGCTAAAAACATAAAATTTACTACATATTTACTTATACCTTCAGCATTTATGAAATTTTTGTTGTGTGTCGTATTAAATACGTCCGATTAAAACTTTGAATGCAGGAGATTACGAGAATAAAGCCATTCTTATTGTAATAAATTGTTATGCGGAATATTTCTTCTACAAGTACATTCTGTACCTGGTTTTGATGTACAAGGAGTGATAATATTGATATAAACATCTTTCTTTAAATATTCCACTTATCTGATGAGGGCACAGAACAGCGAAGCGACTCATCAGTTTGTTAATATTATTAAAATATCATCAACATTGTTTAATGAACTTGAGACAAGAAAGTAAATGAATAATTAAGAACATTGAACATTTAATATTCCCAGATTTTTAGCATTTTAACGATCATCTGTAAGTTCCAAATGAGTGAATAATTTCCTTTGTAATAATAGTTTTCCTCTGTACTTGATGTCTTAATAGTGTTTAAATTTGTTCCCGCATCGTAAAGCAATATCGGTTTAACGATGTTCAATAAAAACTCCAATAGTTCTTATTTTTGGGGAGTTAACTTAAATTGCCTCGTTACGAAAAGGAAAAAGACTGTTGAAAGTGCAGAAATGCAATTTCTGCATTTGAACCACCAGTCTCATTAAAAAGAACGCTAGTTCGTTGAACACCGAAGTGCGTTATTTCGTGTAGTCATCAACACTCCTCATTAAAATGGCCGCTGCCACAAAGAAACGCGATCTCTTTCTTCCGATCGTTTCCAGATATAAGGGAGTCTCGAATGCTCCAGATATCGCGAAGAATTCTCGCTCGTCAATAAAACTTAATGGATTCTGAAAAAGGAAATATATAGTGGAGAAGGATATCAAATTTCATGAATAATTTCTGCCTACTGTATGTGCTGCAGTAAAATAAAAATTCAGCGGCTGTTAATAGGGTGATGGTAAAATGATATTATGCCGAAAAGGGGTGTCATATACGTTTCGATGTTTCTGAGTGAAAGTGATTCTAGAATGTGGTGAAAACTCTCTAAAAAGAGATCTGAGCGTAACGAACGCAACGCCGAATCTGGAATGGAATCATTTAGGAATAAGGTGAAAAATCTGTGTAATAATCAAAATTAAATAATATTTGTCAAGGATGGTAATCACTTAAATTAACGTAACGGTCGTACAATAACACGTTTGAAATAAAACCGTTCGTGTCACGACCCGAAAATGACGACCCAGATACATAGCTTCTAGAAATCGAGGAATAGTACTTCAGATGATGGATGATTTTTTCCAAAATGCGAAAGATCGAGATAAATGGAAGAGTTAAGCGGACAAGCAGTGGACTCAGACGGCTGTAATATGAGTGCCTAACCAACTAGAAGTACTGAATTACTCAAATTCGAAAGGAGATATAGATTACAAGTCTGAAGTAGTAGGCATTCTTTCAATCGATGTGGTTTTTGCTTCGAATTATTATCATATCTACAAAAACTTCAAATGGTTTAGTTCAACTGGAGTTACCAAAGTGGTTTGCTATAAACACAACAAAGGGAGATGATTAAACTACACACAGAGTAGAATATTTTTTCCTAAGAGAAAATCTTCACTATGGATTACTTTGCTAATCAGCCGGCTCGGTGGCGTATGGGATATGATGCTCGTCTCCTACGCAGAGTTACCTGGGTTCAATCCCCACAAAGTCGATGCGATTTTTCGGATTCTGGGAATCGCTTGAGTGTCCATCTTTCGGAGGAGATGTAAAGCTGTCGGTCCTGTCTAACAGAGATGTGTTGGACATCAAAGATCCCTTCCTCGACACCAAAATGGTTAGTGAGGTGACAGAATTCCCCGGCGTGTCATTAGCCGAAAGGCAGAAATAGAGCACGTTAAAGGAAAAACAAACAAACATACTTTGCTAATCTTCAGCTTCCGGAAGGATTGATACGGGGATGAATAAAATCATTACGAACAGCTGAGCTTTACTGAAAACCTTTGCATCCGACACTGGCAGTTCACAGATAGTACAAAAATGCCATTCAATCCTTGCCAGATTCGGGAAAGATAACAGGCTTCACCCGATGTGCATAAGCAAGCGCTTGGGCCAAGTATACATCTAAGAACAAGAATGGAAAACCAAAAGCCCATAGATCTGAAGGAACAGGAGCACTTGCCATACAGATTCAGTCAAGCAAACAGAAAAAAAAGTTATCCTAGGAGGGAATGGTAACACAGAATCCTGAGTATTACTCTCAAATAGCGGTTGCCTCGTGAGAAGGGAGGCAGATATATAACTCCTGTAGGAGCACTATGTGATTTAGATTGCGTTACCTGACCGAACATGATGAATACAGTTTTAACGACTCCACGAATCGCTCCACGGCAATCCTGATAAATCGTCGCGTACTTTGGACTTACGAGGAAAATATACTTATCGTGCATCTGTATTAGATAAAAATGCATCTGGTGAATGAATCGAGGAAAGACTAAGCGAATACTCGTCGATATTTGGCATGTCTTTTGTCAATCACGACCCTTGTATACGCAACTTTCGTCCAAAAGCTTTCGATGGAACTTTTAAGAGATATAATGTTGAAAGCGAACTAGACGTAATGAAAAAAATATCTTTCCATCTATAACCCTAAGAAGAACCAAATGCGCGTGGTCTAGTATCTGATAGTAATGTGGAAAATGATAAACAGGACAGCCAAATGTCGATACTTGAAGGACTGCTAAAACAGAATCACATGAATATGGCCCCATAAAATCGTCCACCTCTGCAAAGGCTGAGGTTCACTAAAAAACTGGAGAAATCTGTCCAAGAATTCAATCCATTGATCGTGAAATACCTCCCAGAAAAACCTACACTGGCAAACATTGCTGACTTGACCAATGCGGGAGCTGCTGCTGCTCGTCAGATGCATACGTACATAAACACCGACTACCGTTAACCCTTCAAGCAAATTTTATGAATCGACCAACCAGCATTACAATACCTCATTGAGGCAAAGACCCAAACTTCAAGACAAAGATGATAGTGGTAGCGGATAGGTTAAAATAGAAGTTACCAATCACGACGATCTGATAGAAGCCAAAAGATGACAAAATGTATCTTAGTCGCTGGAAGCACTTCATTAAAACTCTGGAAGATGAGATGATTAGCAAGTGAACTCCCCCAGATAAAGAAACGGTTAGATAAGATATTCGAGAAATCATTCCTTCTGAGGAGGTAACTCATGCCGTTAGGGTGTACTGGTTAAGAGCGAAACGCCGAAACACAACGTGGGACAGATAAGACTAGAGGAGCAAGACGTTCTACTGGTTTTAAGAAGACAAATGGTTGGCGGCCCAGAGGCCATACGGGTTTCACAATTATTGGTGGAAACATCTCATAGGCACATCTAGCATTCCTCTTCCAACAAGCTCTAATGGATCCTGCTGTCTTGTCGGCGTACATGACCCACGGAACAACCTCCAAATTGTAAAAAGAGGGAAAACGCTGAAGACCCAAAAAACAAGAGACCCATTGCATGTTGCCTCTAAAAAAAGTTCTCACTGGCACACTAACACTACATAACAACAACGGTTTTTTGAGAAGTGTTATACACTGCTTCATGAGCAGAATGATTACTGTGAATGCCTAAGAGGATCCAAGAACTCTTAGTAGTGGACTATGTCGTTACTAGACATGTATGGAAGAAGCGACGTTCTATCTAAGTTGCGTGGATAGACTATAAGAGAACCTTTGACTCAGTCGCATACTCATTGCTTTTAAAGGAGCTGAGTATGTACGAAATATCCGATGCTATCATTGAGCTCTTGAGGCGCCTTAGGGACACATGACGCACAATCATAAAAGTTCTGTAAAAAGTGGAAAGGTGAGGTTAGGTTTGGTTTGGTTCTGCCGAGAATTGAATCCCCTAAGCACACTCCGAAACGGCAACGCGAACCGCTTCATGATAAATACTCCAGAGAAAAAAGTCACCAGCAGTATATGCACGACTTGGAAACATTTACTGCAAATTTTAAATAGATGAAGAAGCAGCTGGAGCAGATGCCTCGTTTAGTGATGCTTTCCATATGCAAATGGAAGTAGATACGTGTACGGCACTTAATGTCAGAAGAAGGAAATTGTAGAAGCCCAGACCATTGTTGGCCTAATGAACAACACTGTCGTCCTAGAGTTAAAGTCACCATTAGAGTATAACTACTTCGGTATGGGGAAGGCCCTGGATGTAAATACAATCGGTATGTGAACTGTTTTCACGGAGAAGTTATTCCGGAGGATTACCAAGCAAAACTGAATTCCAAAACACTATTTCTTCCAATCAACACTTGGACAATACCTAGCATTAAATTTGTGATCCAGAACAAAACTGCAGGCAGTTGATATGAAAATGAGTCCAACACCCACATGCTTTAGTAAGCCGGTATCTTCAAAGACATGAGAGAGGAAGCAGAACAGACAAGCCTTGAAATGCTATACTTTTTGCAAATACTATAAGGAAAACACCATTTCACCACGCAATCAGTGCGGCAGACGAGTATCAGCCAATATCGCGTCAGAAAGAAGATGCCTGAGCGAGTGTTTCGCGAACCAGCCGAACTGCGAGAGAAATAGGATTCAAACGTGCTACGTGGCAGGTATCCCGACCAACTAAAAATGATGTCCTCAACAAAAAAAATCATGAACTTGAAAGAAGGATACCTTTTCCCAGAAACGAAGGGAAGATTACTGGCCATCCAGGACCAGGTAAGTCCTACCAGATACTGCCAAGAAAACCTTGCTGGAATCACATGCAATCTGCTAGATGTTAAAGGTGTTCAAAAGCACTGGAATCGTTTCGGCATTCTACGTCTGGGTGCCAAATAATGGCCCTGGAAAAGACAGAAATTTTGATACTGAATATATATATATATATATATATATATATATATATATATATATATATATATATATATATATATATATATATATATATATATATATATATATATATATATATATATATATATATATATATATATATATATATATATATATATATATATATATATATATATATATATATATATATATATCTGTTGGGGCGTAGATTTTCGCGGACGTAGTTAAATGTTGGTAAATTCTTCCGGTTTCACGTCCGTTGATTCTGGTATTGATCATTCTTTGGTTTTCGTTGACGACGTTTCGGCTAGATCGCACCAGCCATCTTCAACTGTAGCGTATCTATTTTGCGTGGTAGCTTTATACTTCCGCAATCTGAAGTTGTATCGTGGCGCACTCCCATTGGTCGGCTGTTGGACTCGCGGACTGTGTGTTTTCGTCATTGCTCCTACTGTTTTCTTATTTGTATCGTCCTGTTTCTGTGTTCCCAGTAGCGTATGTCTTTCAAGTCGCTGGTAAATTTATGGCGTCATCCCGTTTGTTCATAGTTATATGTTTTTCTATCTCGATGGCTTCTCTTATTCTCCTTTTCGTAGTTGTTTTATAAATCCATATATATATATATATATATATATATATATATATATATATATATATATAATATATAGGGGTTTACGACGATTGCCCAGGCAATGTTTATAATCAAACTCATATCCTGGAATAATTATATAATAGGATAACGTTAAATGTTATGAGAATATATCAATCTACCAGAATATGATTATATACATACATATAGCATAATCATACAATGATAACAATGTATGTTACGAGTAGTGCAGAGGCTTTCTCCTCGGAAAAATCCAGTGTATGGACCTTAGTCAAGTAACACTGAATGTTACTCATTAATAGTTTCCTTTGTGTGAAGTGGTGAACGATCGAATAGAATACGCTCTGAATATAAATATGACAAAATTGTTAGTTAATTATTTTACATTTATATAAACGAATGAATAAAATATGAAATGAGATTCTGAGCAGTATAAACTAAAGAGAAAACCTATGACTCTACCTCATTATTTATTTCGGAAAGAAACTTACGAAGAATATTACAAGATTTGATGACTGTTCTCTTTTGTAACTGTTCAAACAAATTTTTCTTCAGACCCAAAATCTCAATACTTTTGTGAAGATTCCCAGAAATAACATCTGTTGTGGAAATAATAATCGGTTGAATTAAAATTTTTTCACTTTCCACATTTTTTTAATCTAGTCGCCAAGCATCATATATTTAGAAATTTTTTCATTGTATTTATTTTGTATATTATGTGTGTCGGGTATAGCAATATCAATTATATATGTTATTTGATTCTGTTCATCAGTAAGAATGATATCTGGTCTATTGTGTTTTCAGCTCTGTTGCAAAGAATTGTTTCATCAAAATAAAGTTTATATTCGTCATTTTCACAAATAACCTCAGGTTCATATTTGTAAAATTTTTTCATTTGGGAATTAGGTCATGTTTAATTCCTAGATTAAAATGAATAATATTAGCGACTGCATTATGTCTTTCTAAACAATCTGTTGAAGCAAGGACTGAGCAAGATGATAAAATATGAAAAACTGTTTCTGAAGAACACAAACATCTACGACAAGAATCATCTATATTTTGTTTGATGATGTGTTTTCTATAATTCCTTGTGAAAACAACCTGATCCTGGATCGCCTTCTGTTTCAGCAAACAATTGTCCAGAAACTAACCATTTATTCGATGAGATTTCATCAATATAATCATTTTTCAATTCTTTAGGGTGCTTTCCGTTGAATTCCTTCTGCATCCAACTTTTAGAATTATCATCTAATATATCAAATCTACCTTTGCATTGTCAAGTTCAGAGGTGTAAGATTATAATCTGAAGCAACAACAATATCATGTAATTTAGACGTTCTCTGTTTATCATGAAAATGGGAACGTAGATGAAAAATCTGTTTACTATGAAGATTATTCAAATCAGTTAATCCACGACCTCCAAGATGTCTAGGTAGTGTAACTCTCTGAACAGCTGACTTTGGGTGGTGCTTGTGATATTCACAAAGCATTTTCCTCGTTTGACATTGTAATTCATTTAGATCAGTTTTAGACCATTTAATAATTCCAAAAGAAGATGTAAGAATAGGAACTGCATAGGAGTTGATAGCTCTGAAAATGTTTTTACTAGTTAAATGGCTCTTGATGATAATTCTAAGTCTTTTGTAATATGAACTTCTAATATTTTCTTTAGTGCTGCTATGGTTAATTGTCTTCTCTTGACAAAATCCAAGATATTTATATGTATCTCCTTGATGCATTGGCTCGATTTCGATATTGGAAATCTTTATATAATCAGAGGTGATCTTTCCTTTTTCAATAGAAAGAGTTTTACATTTTGGAAGCCCAAATTTCATATGAATATCATTGGAATAGTTGAAAGTAATCTCAAGTAGACTTTTTAAATGAGATCTGGTTTCGGCATATAATGTGATATCATCTAAATAAATTAGGTGACTTAATTTGAATTCAGTTGATAGACTCTTGATTTTGAAGCCGAAACTAGTAGCATTTAATTCATGAGATAGTAGATTAAGGCAAAGACAAAACCAAAGAGCACTTAAAGAATCACCTTGAAAATGCCTCTTTTGATTGGAATTACTTCGGATTTTAACGATTGTTTTGAAATATTTAAATGAAGATTGGTACTCAATTTTTCATTACAAATTCAAGAAAAAGACGAAGTGTCTTATCAATTTTATAAATTTCCAAAATTTCTTGAAGCCATGAATGGGGAGAACTATCAAAAGCCTTTTGGTAATCAATGAAGGTACCAAGGTGTTTTTTCTACATCCTTTTTGTTGTTCGGAAAGAATATTATAATTCTCCAAATGTGCATAAATTTCTTGGGTAATACATGCAGTTAGAATTTTATATATTGTTGGAAGGCAAGTAATTGGTCTACATTGAGGCGGGTCAATAGTATTAGCACTCTTCGGTTTTAAATAAGTAATTCCTTGTGTGAAAAATAAAGGAGTAGCTGAGGGTTCTTTGGTTCTTTATTATAAATGAAATATATATATATATACATATATATAGGGGTTTTACCCCGACGAGTTGCCCATATATCTGTTCATGCAATCAAACTGATTTCTTGAAAAATATAAATCCACCACCCGGTAATTAATACCATTGCCAGGCAATGATTATAATCAAAACATATCCTGGAGTAATTATATATTAGGATAACGTTAAATGTTATGAGAATATATCAATCTACCAGAATATATACATACTATAGCATCATCAGACAATGATATCAATGTACCAACGAGTAGTGTCAGAGGCTTTCTCCCGGAAAAATCCAGTGTACGGACCTTAGTCAAGTAACACTGAATGTTACTCATTAATAGTTTCCTTTGTGTGAAGTGGTGAACGATCGAATAGAATACTGCTCTGAATATAAATATGACAAAATTGTCAGTTAATTATATTACATTTATATAAACAAATAAATAAAATATGAAATGAGATTCTGAGCAGTATAAACTAAAGAGAAAACCTATGACTCTACCTCATTATTATTTTCGGAAAGAAACCTACGAAGAATATTACAAGATTTGATGACTGTTATCTTTTGTAACTGTTCAAACAAATTTTCTTCAGACCCAAAATCTCAATACTTTTGTGAAGATTTCTAGGAATAACTCCTGTTGTAGAAATAATAATCGGTAGATATATATATATATATATATATATATATATATATATATATATATATATATATATATATATATATATATATATCGTTCTAAAATTTTGATAGTTTATTCAGCTGGTCCGAATCTCTATTTCTAAACTATTTTCACGTCAATGGCGCTCCCGGTATAACCAAATTATCGATTATTTGCTTTCTGAAAAGATTGATATATCTGGAGAACGGCGTGAGCTATCAAAATAATGAAAGTTGTTTTGCAAACAAGAAACCATGCGGGACATAGCTCATATCAGACTGAATCTCAGTCAGTATACAAAGTGTTCTTTTTCACGCCTAACAATTCATTAGATTCGCCGTAAAAACTAAATGAACTTCTTCATACGTACCCTGTTCCTAAGATTTCAAGTTTTCAAGTGATGGCGAAAAAAATAATTTTACGTACCTACCTGTAGTTGGTAAGGAGTTGGCAAAGGAGGCTTAGATTTCGGCACGTGCATAGACATAACTCAGAGCATAGACAGGCTGCTGAGAATAGATAACAAACTATTATCGTTTTAAATTAATTCAAACAGAATGGCCAGCTATACAAATGAGCAAATACTTAATTTATTTTTCATTCATATGAGATTTAACGAATTATATCCAAACTTGCCGTCTATGACAGCTAAAAATTTCAGGAAATACGTTAAAAATTTTGTTTCGATCGGAAGTTATGGCGAAAAGACGAACTTTACGTACCTACCTGAAGTTGGTTGAAGAATGATATCTGGCCTTTTGTGATTTACAGCTCTGTAGCATTGAATTGTTTCATCAAAATAAAGTTTATGTTTGTCGTTCTCACAAATAATCTCAGGTTCATATTTGTAACATCTTCTTCCCTCGAGAATGAGGTTATGTTTTATTCCTAAATTGAAATGAATAATATTAGCGACGGCATTATGTCTTTCTAAATATTCTGTTGAGGCAAGTACTGAGCAAGATGATAATATATGAAAAACTATTTCTGAAGAACAAAAACATCTTCGGCAAGAATCATCTATATTGTACTTATAATATATATCCCAGATATATACAATATCAGGAAGTTCACTCAATACCATGCGGAGATTGTGACGAGACATACATCGGCCAAACTAATAGACGAATAAAAGAAAGAATAGAGGAACATAAAAGAGCACTTAAAAATAAATCCATCTCATCCGCCATTTATCTACATAAATTACATACAGGTCATACAATAAATTTCGATAACTCAAAACAAATCAGTACTACACAGCAACTTGAGAAACGTCTTATCAGAGAAGCAGTGGAAATTGAAAAAGTTGGAACAATGAACAAAAGAGACGAAACCCTCAACCTATCAAAGGCTTGAAAATTTATTTCACCACCTAGGAAACCGGCATCATTAACAGATAATAATGAAGGCATTCCCACCACCCACCAGGTTCACCGACGCCCACAACGAGGACATAAAAGTAGAACAACCGACAGTTACGCTCAAGACATCGTCTACCGTACGCCTGAAGTTCATAAGGGACAACTTGTCGAAACGGCGCCACCATCAAAATGGGCCACGGAATAAAACCCGTAACACATTAAATCATAGATACTTCCGTGAATATATATATATATATATATATATATATATATATATATATATATATATATATATATATATATATATATATATATATATATATTCATAATGTATAAATAAAACGAATATATGTCTAATTCCCATAATGTGTTTCTTTTATATGTGTACTCAGTTCTATATTATTTAATTTATTGATATGAATCCTCTATCTGAGAAATAATATTCTAAAACACTCTTGTTTTCTATCCATAGATATCAAAAACAGCGAAGAAATATTCATTTTCACTTTCTTTAAGAAAATGTTTCACTATCCGTAACTTTTGTACGTACTGTTGTATTTATTTTCTAAATGATAATATTAATAACTAACTTCCTTAGTCACGGTTGTAACTTTTCTAATGATAAAATAATAAAAATTTTCTCTGTGTTTTAATTTTCCAGGAGGATATTAAATATATAAAGATATTAATCGATAATAAATTGGAAAACTTGTTCTCAATATTTCCATATAAATTAAGCAATTGTCGAACTTTGTAGAAAGTGCTTTATGAACACCTCATATTTTGCCCTTAGCTGTATCTGAAACTAAGTTGAGAAAAATCCAAATTGTTTCGAAAAGAATTCGAACTAAACTTTCTGAAGCTCTACCTTCGAAATGTCTTTCTCGCTGATCCAACTTGTGAATCCTTTATAGAATGGCCCATACCATTTCGGCCGTGCATTTAAATTTAATAAAACTTGACACGGAAAAACTGGGACTAAACCCACTTACGTCTCCTCAAATTGGGGTTGTAGTTGAAACCGAAAAGTTATCTTGCGCTTCGGAATATGTTGGCTTGCAAAAGGTCCGCTACGGACTGACATGACGTGAATCTATAGGTATAGTAACCGGTGTACGTTAATGTTTGTTCATATAAAAGGCAATGTTATACGGAATTCAGGTGAATTTCACAAATAGATAAGAATAACTAATTCTTGGATATTAGTTGAGTGTTATTCATTCAATTCTAGTCGACAATTTTGGTTCTCTACTTGAAAATTGTAACAGTTGTCATTCGATGCTTAATTAAAGTCTTTTAAAAGCACAAAAAGTTGCATGAGTCATCGAAAAGAAAGAGTATTGGTCGTCTCGAAAATTGGATTTTGGATTTTCAAGAAAATATTATTTAAGTGCAGAAGATTTTGAAGAAATTTTACCATTTGAAACTCAAACTAATTTCTATAATTTCTATTGTGACGCGATAAACCGAATATGGAAACTTCCAGAGCACCCTGGAATCCATACAATCATTTCAAAATTAAATTTATCAACTGTGTATAAATATGATACAATAAAATTCAAGTTTTCTAAAATTGTTTCGTTCAGTTATGATTTCGTTTAGTAAGTTGCTTTTATAAAGGAATTTCTCCTGAAAAATTTTGACAATTCTTTAGGTTTGTTTCCACTGATGTATTTCATGAAGGCTTTGGAAAAAGTTCTGTTTGAATAATTGTTTGAATAATTGATATTGATAAACTATTTTGAATAATATCTGAATTGTTTGCTCGGATTGCAGTACATTGTTTTAAAATCTCATTCTAGATGAAAATCATAAATTAAACAAATAATTCTTCAGTTAATGCTTAGAAAGGCATTTGTTTTTGTTTCCTTCTAATAGGCAACTAGTTATTAACATATGTCTGGACATATGCTAACCTAATTTGATGTTTTTCTTGACGCATATGTTAATTTCACGAGAAATAAAATAGAAGAAATAAATTGAGATCTTGCAAGAAACTACCTCATATTGATAATAACAACTTTTGCAAGTAACGTTTTTCTCTTAAAATTTTCGAATATTCGGTAAATTTGACACAGGAGAATGTACTGAAGCTTTGATGTAGGATGACCTAGGATGGACTTAAAAAATAAAAGATCAAAGGCTCGGGATGTCCCATTCAACTGTTGTCAAAATGATCCACAGATGCTGGGAGACTGGTAATCATGAAAGAAGACCTGGGCAAGCATGACCTCAAGCAATAGCGGCGATCCATGACCGCTTCCTAAGAATTTCGTCGTTGAGACAACGGTTTGCTTTTGCTAGACTCCTTCAAATGAAGCTTCGACAGAACAGTATAGTATAGTATAGAATAGTATAGTATAGTATAGTATAGTATAGTATAGTATAGTATAGTATAGTATAGTATAGTATAGTATAGTATAGTATAGTATAGTATAGTATAGTATATATATATATATATATATATATATATATATATATATATATATATATATATATATATATATATATATATATATATATATATATATATATATATATATATATATATATATATATATATATATATATATATATATATATATATTCCTCCAACAAAACACGAGGAATGTCACAAAATTGTGCATACATATGTATACATACATAACAACTAAGAAACATATACATACACAAATGTTGTCATGAAATGAGTTCAAGAGATTACTCAATATAATTTAAAAATTCTTCAGTACTGTAAAACACATTTTCTAAGAGAAATTGTTTAACGGCACACTTGAATTGCTTCTGGTTCATTCTCTGATAACCACATGGAAGCTTATTATAAAGCTTCGTTCCAATGAAGTTGAAAGATCTTTGAGTTTTACTGAGACGATGTTTAGGTACTACAAATCTTCCTTGTCCACGAGTGGAATAGTGATGAGTGTCTCCATGTTTATCGCGTTCATTTTTTGTTTCATGAAAATACATGAAGCACGATGGAACGGTAAGTATTCTATATTGTCTGAAAATGTCTCTACATCCCGTTGTCGGTGATACCTCAGCTAATATTCTCATTGCCTTCTTTTGTTGCAGGAAGACTCTCTCCGCCTCCACAGCGGATCCCCAAAGAACAATGCCATATGTACAAGTACTATGGAAGTATGCATGGCAAGTTAACAAAGCAGCCTTCTCATCGACAATACGTCTAATTCTCCTTATTGTGAAGCACGCAGTTGATAGTCTTCTGCATAATGAATCAATGTGAGGAGTCCAACTGAATAAGCTGTCCAAGACAAACATCAGCAGCTTTAGAGAGGATGCTTCTACGGATTTGGTGGTGTGTATTATGTTCTGCGTTTTATTTAAATTTAGTGAGAGTTCATTCGAATCAAACCTAGTTTTCGCTTACGCCATTGATTTTTCATCTTTCACTTGAAGAATTTCTCTTTTTTCTGCTTTATTTATTAGCGGTGTGTCGTCTGCGAAAACTTTTGCGTGGTCACATGGTACATTTTCAAGCAAATCGTTTATGTGAATAATGAAAAGAACTGGTCCCAATATGGAACCTTGCGGAACTCCTCTAGTGATCTCTCTACTAACTGACCTCTGTCCTTTCCACTCCACTATCTGACACCTTTCTTGCAGGTATGACCTGAAAAAATCTAATACAGGTCCCCTTGCCCCACAGTATTCTAGTTTTTTGTCATGATTTATGCAGTCGAAAGCCTTGCTGAGATCCAGGCACGCGAAAATGACATCCTCCTTATCATCGAAAGCCTCTAGAACAAACTCAAATACTTCCATTAATGCAGTTATTGTTGGCGTTCGGTCGACGATGTCTCGAGCGTAACTGATAGCGGTTTGTCGGTGATTCTTGTTTTATGTCCTCGTTGTGGGCGTCGGTTGACCTAGTGGTGGGGATGCTTTCATTATTATCTGTTAATGATGCCGGTTTCCTAGGTGGTAAAATAACGTTCCAAGCCTTCGATAGGTTAAGGGTTTCGTCTCTTTCATTCATTGTTCCACCTTTTTCAATTTCCACTGCTACTCTGATAAGACGTTTCTTAAGTTGTTGTGTGGTGCTGATTTGTTTTGAGTTATCGAAATCTATTGTATGACCTATATGTAATTTATGTGGGTAAATGGCGGATGAGATGGATTTATTTTTTAGTGCTCTTTTATGTTCCTCTATTCTTTCTTTTATTGGTCTATTAGTTTGGCCGATTATATCTCGTCACAATCTCCGCATGGAATTGAGTAAACTCTCTGATTTTCTTAAGGAATGTTTTTGTTATATCCATTATTATCAAGAGTGTTGATTATTGTAGATAACTCTTCTTCTCTGTGGATGTCATCTGTGAGTGCTGTCAGCCACAGAGAAGAAGAGTTATCTTCAATAACCAACGCTCTTGAAAAGAATGGATATAACAAAAACACAATAAAAGCAGCTATAAGGGACACTTTCACTCTGCGAAACACGATATGCACAGAAGAACAGAAGAACACAACTGTTTTACCATATATTTAAGAAGTAACAGATAGAATAGGAAGAACATTGAGGAAATACAAAATAAGAACGGAATATAAACCATACTTAACCATCAGAAAAATTCTCAGAAACCTGAAAGACAACATTCCTTTAGAAAATCAGGGAGTTTACTCTATACCATGCGGAGATTGTGACGAGATATACATCGGCCAAACTAATAGACGAATAAAAGAAAGAATAGAGAAACATAAAAGAGCCCTTAAAATAAATCCATCTCATCCTCCATTTATCTACATAAATTACATACAGGTCATACAATAGATTTCGATAACTCAAAACAAATCAGCACCACACAACAACTTAAGAAACGTCTTATCAGAGAAGCAGTTGAAATTGAAAAAGGTGGAGCAATGAACAAAAGAGTCGAAACCCTCAACCTATCAAAGGCTTGGTAAGTTATTTCACCACCTAGGAAACCGGCATCATTAACAGATAATAATGAAAGCATCCCCACCACCAAGTCCACCGACGCCCACAACGAGGACATAAAAGTAGAACCACCGACAGTTACGCCCGAGACATCGTCTACCGAACGCCTGAAGATGACAAGGGACAACTTGTCGAAACGTCGCCACAATCAAAATGGTCCACGGAATAAAACCTGTAACACATAGATACTTCCGTGAAAATTTAAAATTTAATCATGGAAAGCCTCTAGAACAAACTCAAATACTTCCATTAATGCAGTTATTGTTGACTTTCCTTCCCGGAATCCATGTTGGTTATCGTTAAAGATTTTTCGAGAGTACATATAGCTGAGTATGCGGTTCTTCATGGCAGCTTCAAAAACTTTAGATATAGCAGGCAGAACAGAAATGGGCCTATAATCTCCACATTTCTGGATATCTCGTCTTTTCAATATTGGTACCACTTTAGCTACCTTCAGTTGTGGAAAAATTCCTTGTTCGAAAGAAAGATTGATTAGGTGACTCAGTGGCTCAGCAAGGTGGTGCACCGTTTTTTTGAGTAAGTCAACTGATATACCATAAATATCTCGGGATGTTTTTCTTTTCATTTTTGAAACAATTTGAATGATCTCGCCAGGAGTGGTGGCCGTGAAAAACATCGAACTCGCTTCTTTTATAATTTTATTTTTCATCAATTCTTCACTGCCATAAGTTTCGGTGTTTATTTCCTTTGATAGCTTCTCTCCTATTTCTACAAAGAATTTGTTCAATTCGTCAGGTGTAAGGCTGTTATTGTTAGTGATATCACATTTGAATTCGTTCTAGATTTGATGGTTTCCCATATATCCTTGCTTTTGTTTTCGGCATCCATGATTTTTTCAAATCTTCAGCTCTTTTTCTATCCGAATAGGAATATCAGGAATCTCAAAAGTTCAATGGATGCTTCATCTTTTCTTACAGATGCTATGGTCTGTGCGGCTTCAATTTGATTTCGTAGGATAAGTATTTCTTGTGTTTCCTTCTTTGGTGTATTTTTGACAGCTCAGATATTCTTATTGTTTTTCAGGAAAGCAATCGTTAAAGACAGAGAAAAAGTTCTCCTGAAAACTGTCAAAAATTGCTTTGGCGTTTTTCTCCTCACCCAGATAAACCGTGTGTTTGGAGGTTTAATTTGTTTTGGGAATGCTATAGTCTGCCCTAAATGGTCAGAAATGTGTGAATCAACCGTATTATGAGATTAAAATTTGTTTTCAGGTTTGTAAATACATTATCAATGCAAGAATCAAAAGTTTGTGTTACCCGAGAAGGCTGTTGGAACACCCTGTGTAAATCATATGAATCCAGGAACTCCTCAACCTTTATTTTTTCACTGCTTCTTTTAGTGAAATTGACGTTGAAGTCACCAGCCAAGAAAATATTGCCCTGATGAGCAACATGAATTGTCTGATGGACCTTATCTAAATGAATCGAAAACTGTTCCATAATACTGTTAGGAGATCATTAAATAATCAAAAATATAATATTCTCATTCATATTCTGAATTGCTGAAACTTCACAATTCTTTTGTAATGAGAGCTCGTTAATGTGATTCTGAGCCCTAGAGTTCATTCCTTCTTTTAATTTAATGAGAATTCCACCGTGTTTGAAATTTGATCGTGCAAAAAAACTTACGATTTTGTACCCAAGAACAACAAGTCTTATGGCTTGATCTTCGTTTAGCCAATGTTCGGTCAGCCACATAACATCGCACAACTCCCGTTCAAGGTTGTATTCAAGAAATTCAACTTCATTTGAAACTCACTGTATGTTCAAATTTAATAGAGCCATCCAATTTTCACTCACACTTATGTCTGCTTCAGTTTTACTGTTCAGCCAACGATTCGGCGTTCCATTAATGCGTAGAATTGTCACGTCATTTACAATTGGTGAGCAGATAGGGCTGACTTGGTCCAAAACAACATTCTTTTTACCTATAGAGATCAGACTTGTGTTTCAGCCTTCATCGGGGATCTCAGAAAAAACTTAGTGATCAGGGTCCTTTCCGCCTGATTTTCAGAATTTTTGCCGTCTCCAGATTTTCCTCGTTGATTGTCACTTTAAAAGAGGAATATTTATCGGGGAACTTTCAAGTTGCGAAACTGCAGTCAGCTTCCAGAAAAGTCTCTCTAACCATTTTGGTAAAGGCTTCAATATTAGTATTAGGTTCAATACGTGAGACGAACAAGAATGCCTTCTTGTGTGTAGCTCTCACAGAATTGAACTTATTTGAAGCCCCTGTGATTGACCAAGTGTTTCTCCGCTTATTGTTTAACTTTCTATTCTGATCACTGTTTTTCAAGTGATTATTTTTGTTTCCATTCATACCATCTGGTGAGTCCTTAGGATCGTGTTTATTTTCACTGAGACTACTAGATTTCACATTTCTTTTTCTAGATTCAGTTTTATCAGTTTGCCACTTTTCATCATTTTTGTCTGCCAATGGTTTGTTTACATTCTCGATTGAGTAAGAGATAGTTGTGGTGACCTCTATGACGTAGGAGGTGTACGTTCAACATTGTTATTTTCATTGTTTACCGATCGCAAGATAAGATTTTTTTGCACTTTTTTAGATTCTGCACTTTGAGCGTTCAAGAGTTCATTTTGTGAGATTAGCAGCCATATAATTTCTTCTTTATCGGAAATAATTCGGCACTTATCCCTTATAATAACATTTTTGTCCACCAGCGCGTTAGTTAGAAATTCAACTTGGAGTTTCAACAGGCTGACATCACCAGCTGTATGGTCAAATTGACCGAAGTTGCCGCAGCACACGAAAACTTCACTATTATTTGGAATTTCGATGTCACGTTTTTCATAACAATTGCGATAAAAAATACTGGAGCAAATAGAGCATCTGATTGTGTTTGTTAATGCGTTTCTTCTACAAATGTTACAGTCGTCTTTTGTTTTGTATTCTCTGACATCTTGATACGAGATGTGCATTCGACGACGGACAGAACAGTGGGGTGCAAATTAGCACTCGAACGATACGACAACCTCTAAGGGAATTTGGTTTGAGGTCTCGTCTGAATTGGTTAGAAGCTAACTGGGAGGGAGTTTTATTTACAGATTAGTCGAGATTCTGCCTTCATTTCGATCGACGATTTCTAGTATACAAACGTCGGAATGAGAGTTACGCCGAGTTTAACTTTTCACCTACCTATGATTTTGGTTAGGTTCACTAATGGTGTTTCTTTGAACGCCCGCACTAATCTGGTCAAGGTCAATAATGGAACCCTGAATGCTCAGAGGTACTTTAGGTACAGACCATTAGCTGTATACATCAGTGAAAATTTTTTGTGTAGGCAAATTAGACCTTACAAAACTCATATTGTTTAGAACTATCTTCGAGATCACGAAATCACTTCACTGTAGTGAACTGTAGTGGCCAACACAAATTCCAGAACTCTTACCATCAAACATGTAGACATTCCCAATAGAAGATTTAGAAGCCAGCAAAATCACCTAATGTGAATAGGGTTCAGAACAGACTGACCGAAATTTCGAACGTAATGGATGATAATGGTAAAAGGTCATTGATGAATCGTGGACGTCATATAGTAATTTTCGCCAGGGGTAGGATCAATGCGAGCGTAAAATTTTGTAGCTCTAGAGCTCAAGTTTCAGAAATAATAACATTTCTAGGAAATAGCTTTCTGAAAGAAAGAAGATAAAAAATTATTATTATCTCTCTTGATGATAGATATAGAGGTATGTATTCGAAAATACTTGAAATTAAGTAAGTACCGTGGAATGGAAATAATATACAGGGTGTGCCGTTCTAAAAACAAGATTTACCACGACTTTTTGATGTAAACGGCACTACCGCACTTTTCAAAATATTTTAAAGAGAGAACAACTCCAAAAATATAATCACACTAATTTTCAAGATTATTCTATGACAAATTCTCCAAAAACGTATAAGCCATCCACCGTAGCCATCTTTGTATGGCCTGTAATACACAACTGAAATACCTTGCGGCTCTTTTCTTAACTTTTCTAGATTTTTTGCGACATTGTCGAGCCTAGTCAAAAACTTGTTTTGCTCAATTGCTCAATATCAGCCCCGCACAAGAATTGAATGAGGATAATCATGCAACCAAATTGTGTTCGGAAACTTTGAACAAATATTTCATTCTTAGATGAACTTTGCTTCTCAACCGTATAATAAACAGACAAAATTGCCGATATTGCATCGAAAATATACACATAGAATTCAAGAAGCTTACAGTCAATCACCTCAAGAATTTAAGGTATACGTCTGCTAAATAAAACACACAATGACAGGATCATTTTTTACTCACGGGTGAAACCTATTTAAATTCAGCCAACCTTAGTGATCTTTCATAACGATCAAAATAATCCTGATATGCCTCTTCTAGAAATTTAGTTTTCGACCAAGATGGAATCCTAAGCACTACCTTATGAATATAAGAGAATATCCCGATTTACCGGAAAATGGATTGATCGATGTAGATCCATGTTACCTGATGTGACCTCTCTGAATTTATTTCATTGGGGTATTAGGGACCCAAACTTTTTTTTTTGGGCACCAAGTAATATGAAGGTCTGGGGTGCCACATAAGAACGGAAATACATAAGGTTTCACCAACTTGTTTCGTGAACACTAGGATAACTCAGAGTGGATTGTCTCTTTTGTCTATATAAGTATATGTTAGTGAGATATTCTTGTAGTATTCATTCGTTCTGGACAAAGATACTGTGGATCGAAACGCGTCTAGCATTTATTAATATATTTTAGTAGAACTCATCGCTTACTTGTATTTGAAACAGTTATTTTGTTACAGGCACAAGATTTAGGGGAAATTTCACGATTGAATCGTCGCCATTCTAAAACTCTCAGCTCTCAAAGATCTAGGTACTAACATAGTAAAACAGGGCTTTTCAGTGATGTATTGAACTCCATATTTCGCCATTAATAAAAAAGATGAAAACGTCATATTTTTCCATTGAGAATGCAAAATAATTTCAATCAAACCGCAGTAAAATGAAAAACAAAATTAAGCGGCCTTCATAAACACCGTATAGAATAAATAATTGTTATATCTAGAATTCCTAACTTTAAACTATGAAAGGTGATCCAGAATAAGTTTGTTCATCAAACGATGAATATTCTCAAGTTCTTTGGATTTAGGAAAAACCTTAATTCTAAAAAGAGTCAATATCGGCTTTGAGCTGAACAACTCTTGAAACGATATGTTATGAACGCAATATTTCCAATGGATTAAATACTCGGTAAATATTCCATGAAAAAAGCTCATAAAATCTGTTTTATGTATGTCTATAACTCTTTCTCATATATCTATTCCAATGTAGTGAAATATACCAATGATAGCGGAAAATCGAGGACACATAGTCCCGTAGTCCGAAATGCTCTAGTGCTCTGGAATTAGCATAGCCATATCCAATATGCAATCAACGACGTATGAAATAATTCGAACCGTTCGTTTCACTGAAAAGATATCATAAAATTCATCGTCAAATTCGAGTACGGTTGGACACAAATGCATCTAACAAAAAGTTTTATCATAAATTCTTTCAATGAAAATGTCTGATAGAAAGCCCTTTTTAATTTCGCAATATACACCGATAACGCGCGAACATCGGTCGACTTGAGACATAAAATTATGCACAGGTGGACATATTTCGACGTTTTAGTACTCCAACATGCGAAATATTGTGAATAGGATATATCACCCTTACCCGGTATTCTTTTTGGGTTGGGATTTCATTGCCGTAGAAAAGATTCAAGCTAGCTTTCTCGTTTTCGAGTTATTAGGAAATTTGGAAAATTTTCGGATTCAGTTAA
Source organism: Cryptolaemus montrouzieri (assembly GCA_013387265.2). Classification (NCBI taxonomy): domain Eukaryota; kingdom Metazoa; phylum Arthropoda; class Insecta; order Coleoptera; family Coccinellidae; genus Cryptolaemus; species Cryptolaemus montrouzieri. The sequence goes on from JABFTP020000103.1 coordinate 40,562,557, forward strand.
GTGCCAATATCTCGCTTGTTTTTGAAGTTATGTGGTAAAAGTTTTGACATTCTTTTTTACGTGGTATCGAGCTTCGTGGGAAAATTTTACTTGTCGAATGCTTTTTGAATTATGATACAAACTGGCGTTTTCTAAATATGGAGCGTAGATAATAACTTCAATTTCGTTGAATAGAGTGTTTTTTCTGCTTCTCAAAACTAATCACATGTGTGTATTATTGAAGTCAAACTTCTTAGGTTGCGATTTGATAACTGATGAGTGGAATAGAATTGAGAGTGAAATTTTGAACACGTGTCACGTTATAGGAGAGAGAAGAAAAATATACAGAGTATTTCATCTCAAACGAGCCACTCGTTGTGATTGAAAACCTTTACTGAAACACGTCGACTGATATTGTTTGGAGGACATCTTCTGAAGTATAATTGAGACAACCCTTATAATGGGGACATTTCAACCCTTAAAAATTGAAAAGGCAAAGATGTCCAGCGATACCTCATTTGAACGGTGTATGAGTTATCTGAAGAATGTTTCTAGCAATAAATCATCTTCCTTCTCGAACGAGCCACCTTGAATATTTTTGCTAATTTCATGGTTTTTGAGTTTTTCTTTGAAGGAAACTTTTTGAAGGCACTTAGTGACTACGTGCACTTATCAGTAGAATTATTAACCTTGACGTTTTAAGCGATAAGGAAAATAGGTTTGCTGTTGTTTGTATTCTGAAAGCCTTTTTTACAAGCTACAACAATCTTAATATGATTTAGTTGTAAGTTTTTCTCAATTAATGAGGAAAAATCTTCCAAACTAAATGAACGAAATAAATTGGTTCAACCCAATTCTCTGTTCTTAGAAGCAAGGTGTTCATATGAGAAGAGGTTTGTTTCGTCATTTGGTGCATTGTTAATCAATCTTCGAAGTATCACTTTTCTGATTAATGAAAATTTCAAAACTAATTATGGTATATATATTTATATACATAGTTAGCATGAGTGGCTGCAAGCATATTTAACCAACACCGTTTTGAACGTATCGTTCCCCATAAGTTCATAGAACTTATATAAAAGTTTATCGAGGCGAGCTCAGACATATCAGAAAAGGGCGCTCATTGAAATTATGAATGATGAAGCAGCAGCTGTGGCGATATTAGGATATGTTCAAGTTACGCCAAATACGCACTCTGTACGACAAAATTCTGCATCTTCCGGTGTTAGGCAATCTGAAGTTTTTATAATTTCATATAAATAGAAGTTCCATCCGTACAAAAGTAAATTAATTCATGAATTAAATTACGATGGTCTGAATTGAAGGTGAGAGATTTGCGAAATTATGTCCGAGCGTAACAACCGTAACCCGCAGTTTTTGTTGAATGTTTCCTTTTCTGAAAAATGTACTTTTTCTATTAATACAAATCCTCATTTATTCTGGAAACCCAGACTCAATATTGGGAAAAGCTAAATGTTAGTATAGGAATTTTGGGAGACCACCTAATTGTACTTCTGTTTATTCCTGGTAGCTTAAACGATGAAATTTATCTCGATAGGCTAGGAAACACAATTGATTCATGTATAGCAGAAAAACTGGAAATAGATCCCCTACTATCCGAACAACAATGACACTTTAAACAAGACTCCTTCTCACTACGGCGCATCAGTTTGCCAATTCCACAATCTGCAATATCTCGGTTGGATTGAAATAAGAGGTCCTATGTATTGCCGGATCTCCTGACCTGAACTCTCTAGGCTCTTGTTTATGAGGACATCGTTTGTCCAGAATTTTCATGATCTGAGAATTTGCACGATATATCCTAACGAATTGTACGCAAATGTCGAATGATTCCAAATTGGCTGAAACATGTTGTGGACGGTTTTCAGTCAAGATTTGTTATTGTATGGAAGTAAATGGGGGACAATTAGAACATGTGATTTTAACTCATTGTATACCTTTCCCTCTCATTGTAAACATGATAAAACCATAAAGTATTATTTGATATTGTTGCAGCTTGTGAAAAGTACTTTTAAAAGTCATCACAACAAACTCACTCCTCTTACCGTATGCCTCAAGGTAAGTGAATTTACTGTTTAATGCAGGTGGTTACTTCCCTAGAAGGAATTCTTTTCAAAACAAAATTAAATTGTTCTCCCATTTTTCAATAAACTTTAAAATATTTAAAGTAGCTCATTCGAGATAAAAACTCAGCTCCACAAAAAAAATTCTAAAAATTATTCCAGAACCCAAACTAGTCTTACTATATGTTTTTGTGGTCACTGAAACCAAATCCCAGGTTCAAGTTGCTCCATCACGTCAGAATTTTTCATAACCTCAACTTTTCGGCTTTATCTTGAAAACCGCATAACTTTTCAACCACGTAGCCCCATAAATACTCGAATCTTTATAACCAAATATCTTGAGCTTTTAAACCCTCATAACTCTATACCCCGTTACCCTGCTGTTATAGAATTCAAATCGTCAGATGAGGAGGCTATAGGTGTTTCATTAGTTCAACACTAAGGTTTTGGGTTATTACGGGCTTAAAAGTTTACTGTATGAGATTATGGCTGTTCGAAGGTTACGGTATGAAGTTATAGACTTTCAACCGCTTAGGTTGTTGAGACATCACCTTGATCAAAAAGTTCCTGACTTTTATTAATAAAATCAAAAATATAAAGTTATTCATCAAAATCAATATTGTCTCCTTCAAAGTACTCTCTATCGACTGCAACTCACTTATATCAGCGTTTGATCTAATCCTCAAAACACTTTTTTATATTCGCTTTGCGGTATGGCCTTTGGCGATTTTTCTATTATTTCCTCTCGGCTGCTAAAACGCGTTCCCCAGAGAGGTTTCTCCAGTCGACAGAACAGAAAATAGTCACAGGGAGCCAAATCAGGTGAATTTGGTGGTTGTTGGATAGTATTGGTGCTGTTTTTAGCCAAATGGTCATGGATAATGAAGGCATCATGAGACGGCACGTTATCGTGGTGTAAAATCCATGAGTTGTTTTGCCACAATTCTAGTCGTTTTTGGCGAACAGCTTCACGCAAACGCCTCATAACGCCCAAACAATACTCCTTGTTGTTAATTTAACCTTTTGGAAGGAATTCATGGTGGACAACACCATGGTAGTCCATGAAAACCATAGGGTAACAAAGTCGGGAACTTTTTGATTAATAGTATGTTTAAATAGCAAGGGATTAAGGTAATTATTTTGTGTATTTTTTTTTGACAAGAGTGCATTCCATCAAGGAGTTCGTCATCATGCAATTTGGAAACGTACTTTAGAACTCTATTGCTGGTTGAATTCCGAGGTTATGGGATTATGCGGTGCATTGAAAACCCCATCCATGACCTCATAACATAAAAACTTAGATCCCGTAGTAGCCGCTGGGTAACGGAGTATATGAAGTTATAGGATTTTTGGAAATTAAGTTATGGGGTAATGGGGGTTTGAAAGTTTAAGTTATCGGGGTTCAAAGCATAAGTTATGGAGGATTAAAGGGTCAAGTTATAAGGTTATATGGGAGTTTCACAGTTGGCAACAGTCCATTTACTGAAATATTCTAGTACTCAGATTTTGAGGTTATAAAGTGATCGGAAATAGTATTTGGTTTTGAAGCGTGGTTGAAACGTTTAAGCTGTTTTTAAGATTATGAAGCCTGAAAGTTAATGTTTGCCTGAATTATATGGTTTTTAGAGTTTATTTTTGAGGTTATGAAAAATCCTTACGTGATGGAGCGATTTAGACCTCAGATTTGGTTTCAGTAACCCCAAAAACATATAGTAAGACTGGTCTGGGTTCTGGCATAATTTTTCGAATTTTTTTTGTGGAGCTGTGAAATTGATTTTCTTCAAAAAAATCAACAAAATTACTTTGTGTTTCTTTTACACCATTGTTAAGAGCCTTCGGAGAGTTTCTGAATGAGGTATCGCTCAATATCTTAGCTCTGCATAATTTCGATGGACTAGAGAATCTTATCTTAGGCCGTTGGAGCCTCAAAAAGACGTCTTCAAAACAAAATCATTCTACGTGTTTCAGGGGGCTCGTTCCAGATGTCCATACCCTATAGTAGGGGAGCCCCCGATGCTGAAGCGGGACTTACTCAACCGTCATAAAGACTTATTGGGCTGCGAAGCTTAGATGAAAACAAAAAAAATGTCGTATAATATATACCTTTTCATCGGTGGCGAAGCGTCTATAGATTCTCAGAAATGAAAAAGTAAATGTTGCATAGGCATACTCGAGCGCGTCAGATATTGATACCATCCATGTTCTACAAATTTTTGAAAGTTTACATATGGTAATCTGATTGTTTCCATGGTGGGATTGGTTTTCAGCACGTCAGATTTTCTTACGGGGTGTTAAGTGAACCTAAAAAAAGACTCTTGTATAATAGTCTGACGATTTGGATGTGACGCAAAATCTTGGCCATTATTAAAATGTGCAAAAAATCTCCGTCATTTTGCGATACTCAAGCGCGTCAGATTAATATATATTTGGGTCATCTCTATGCCTTAGACGTGCTGTTTCATAATCTGAGGAGTACTGGAGTGATTCGCCTAATCTGACAATGAAAAATAAATTTTTTCTACTTTTTGAATCATTGAATTCAATTAATTGAAAATGTCAGGAAATAGCATGCAAGAAAAAATGTAGGGTTTTCTTTTGTATAATACTTGTATTTGTAATAGAATAAATATTTAAAATTAAATTTTACGACGATAATTCAAAATTTCTATACACTTTTCTAATGTTTCTACCGTAAATTCATATGTTTTTGCATTTTACTTCCAGCACAAAATACATATTTATATCTATGGTAAATATTTATAAACTTTAATTCACATAACATATGTTCAAATCTCTAAATAACCTCAAACTTTGGAAAAACGTTATAAACAACATGCTCTATGATCAACTGTCATGGCTTCATGGTAACAGACTCATGACTGGGGACGGAATGAGAGAGTAATAGATAGAAAAAGAGTGAGAGAGGAATAAAAACGCGGAAAATTGGTAATTGGTAATTTATTAGCCTTCAAAAAGATTTACAAGGCGCGCCAACATATAAGTAGGTAACTAAGAAAATATATAACTGATCACATATTTACAGAAAGAACAAACAAAATTGTAATATGAGATCAATCGGGTTGAGTAGAAATATCGAGATCAAAATATTCTTCAATATCATAAATTAATTTCTGCAATAAAATATTTTTGATTTTTGATTTGAAAAGTTGCTCAGTAGGTAGCTGCGCTGAAGACTTGGCAGCAGGTGATTGAACATTTTTTGCCCAGCCACAGGTAAGTATCCTGAGACTTCTTCAGCCTTACGTTCGGTTGAACGAGGTTCCCGCACTGCCTCGTTGGAGAATTGTGATAACTAGAGTGTTTTAAGTATGAATCCTCCGTTGTATAGATGCAGCATAAGCAGGTGTGTATGTAAACAGCTGGTAATGTAGGTATTTTTAGAGCCCTGATGAGTGGTTTACAACTAGTGGTCGAAGACACCTCCATAATGGACCTTTAACCCTCTTTCATTGCAGGAATACTTGTTGTGAGTGAGGTGACGCTTCCCAGAGAAGAATACCGTATATTGCCACACTGTGGAAATTAGCAAAATATGTGAGTAAAGTGGCAACTATACTCGCCATAAATTTGATTCTTCTGATCGAGTAAATGGCTGAAGATAATTTTCTAGATAAATTTTCAGTGTGTTCTGACCAGTTGAGGGCGCTGTCCAGATGAAAACCTAGTAGATTGATTGTTCCTGGCTCTGATGGTTTTTTGGCTGTGAAGATCAACTGTTATGTTTTATTCTTGTTCTGTTCAAGACTGTTGGCTTCGAACCATTCAGAGTCTTCCACTCTCTTTGTGCGTCAGACTAAAGCTATCCTCACTTATGCTTATCATTATTGAATCGTCAGCGTACATACACAAATTTTTGAGCCCCAGATGCCAAGCAGGATCATTTATATAAACACAAAATAACATGGGGCCAAGAATGGACCCTTGTGGTATATCAATTGACACCTCTTGCTCGCTAGATCTATGGTTCTTCCACACAACAATCTGTCGTCGATCTTCTAGGTATGATTTGAAAATTTTGTAGGCTCTACCTCTTACTCCACAAAAGTTCAATTTGTCTAAAAGTATGTTATGGTTGGCACAGTCCAAAACCTTGCTCATGTCAAGGCATGATAATGAAACGTCGCTTTTATTTTCAAAGGACTCAAGAATACCTTCGATTATGTTCATAAGTGCTCTAACAGTAGACTTTCCGTTTCGGACCCGTGCTGGGAAGAAGTGAGTACTCGATGTTTTTCCAGGAAATTTACCAGTCTTATTTTCAAGACACTCTCCAAGATCTTCCAGAACCTCTTACTCCACAGAAATTCAATTTGTCTGAAAGTATGTTATGGTTGGCACAGCCCAAAACCTTGCTCATGTCAAGGCATGATAATGAAACGTCGCTTTTATTTTCAAAGGACTCAAGAATACCTTCGATTATGTTCATAAGTGCTATAACAGTAGACTTTCCGTTTCGGAACCTGTGCTGGGAAGAAGTGAGTACTTGATGTTTTTCCAGGAGGTTTATTAGTCTTATTTTCAAGAGACTCTCGAAGATCTTCGAGAATATAGGCAATATGGATATTGGCCTGTAATTATCGCACTGATATACATCACCCTGCTTGAAGAGTGGAACCACCTTTGCCAGTTTGAGGCGTTTTGGAAACACTCCTTCTATGAATCATTTATTCATCACCATACTCTGAGACTCAGCAAGTACGTGTATAGTGGTTTTCAATAGTTTCAAAGACATCCCATAAATATCTTTAGTATTCGAATACTTGAAATTCTTAACTAAATTTACTATCTCCTTAGCATCGGTGGAGTGCAGAGCCATTGTGTGTGACGCATTCATTTCATTTGGAGTTGACTCTCTCAATGAAGTGCCTGAGCATTCTGTGGATCCTGAAATATCCAGTTCTTCAGTTATGTTTGTGAAGAATTTGTTCAATTCTTCTGTAGATATGTGATATGAATGCTTTTCTCGCGTTTACCAATTTTCGGATTTATTATCGCTCATATCGGCTTTCATTTTCTGCATTGTTCAGCAGTTCTAAATCTATCTGCTTTACCGAGTTCTCTGGATGTTGTTCATATTTCGTTTTAAGACTTGATCTTTCTTAACCAATGATACAGTGCCCGTTGCGTCTAATCGGTTTTTCAATCTTATTGTCTCAGCATCTGTTTTGTTTTTGCGAATTGTTTAAACATTTATCTTTCTTTCAGGATACATATTCAACATAGTGTAGTATTGTGCCATGAAATCAATTGTAGCCATCCTCAGCTCCAAGTCTCTTCAGATGTCTAAAGTCGAACCTGTTGATAAGGTCCACAACAAGGTTCATGTTCCAGACCGAGAAGATGCGGGTAAATGTGAATTCATTGTTTTCAGGTTTTTCTATTATTATGTTGAGTAATTGAGCACTGTAGTCAGAGAAGTGAGCATAAAGTAAGTCCCTCTTGCAATCAGTAAGTTCATAATTTCCAAAAATATTGTCTACGCAAGATGCAGAAGACGTCGTTATGCGAGAAGGCTTTTCAAATATATGACACAGATTGTAAGTATCGATAATTTCAAGTAATCTGGTTCTTTGATTTGAATATTGCAGGAAACCAACATTGAGATCTCAAGCCAAGGTTACATTTTTAATGGGAAGGTTGCATATATGGTTCAATGCAGCATCAATTTGTGCTAAGAAAATGAAAAGGGAATACAGGCATCACATACCTGCACGCATTAAACTTTACCGATAAATTTTTGTTGCTTCGGCTTGTGGAAATCGTCAGATAATTTATTTTTCGTAATCTTTGATTTATTTCCTTCAAAATGAAAAAAAAAACTAACCACGCCCGAGAATGTCGAGATGACGTTCTTTTTTACTCAGTTCAAGTTGACGAGCATAAATTATATTATTTAATTATTGATAGTTTAAAAGTCCAATTGAAAAAAACTAGTTTGATCAAAACGCCAATAGCTCGGATTTAAATTTTGAATCTTCTTCAGGGCTCTAGAAGATCGAGAAAAATATATAAACACACATATATATCTAGATACATATTATACAGATTGTAAAATTAGTTTAAAAAAGAGTTAAGCTAAAATCAATAAGAACTTAGTGCAATAAAGCCACGGACACACAACTAATGTATAAATAAAATATTATAAGTTAAAATGAGAAAAATATATAGAACTAATTAAGGACTGACAGAACAGAAATACATGTAACCATTGTATAATGTATAAATAAAATAGATAAACTTTTAAAGGTTGAAATTGAAAACTGCAGTATTTATGGGTTGAATAAAAGAATTTGAATTTGGGGGCTTTTACTTGGTAAAATTCCATTATCAATAATAAAAAACAAACAAGTACTGTGTTTTAAGGAATTTTACTTAATAATTGCGACTCGTAACGCGTTTCACTACACTGTAGCTTCTTCAGACGAATGAATGTACAGACAATAAATGAGAATATAAATATAAATGTTCTCGAGTAATTACTTATTGGGTTGCTTTTTCTTAAGTGGTTATTTATGACAGGTATATCCAATAAAATTAAGGAATAGATTGCTCCCCAAAGGGAATCAATAGAGGTGAAGGGCTTAAATCGACTTGTTCATTGGTGAGTTTACCTAAGTGTTTGTATTTATTTATTTCTAAAGTTTCCCAAAGATCCACCTTCCAATATTTATTATCTGTATGCAAAATTTCAAACTGTGGGTCGAAAGAGTGATTATTTTCTAAGAGATGATTCGCGTAATTTGAATCTGATTTTTATTCGAAAAACTGCGTTTATGTTCCGATATTCTGATATTAAAATTTCTATGTGTTCTACCAATGTAGAAATTATCACAGTCATTGCAATTCATTCTATAAACACCTGATTTATTGGTTTTACCTGATTTGGTTTTATTATTTTTTATATATTTGCCTAAATTATTATTAGTTTGGAAAGCTATGTTGAAATTATTGTTACTCAAGAATTATTTCAGTTTCTGACTTGTGATGCCAACGTAGGTTAAGGTGTTGAATTTTATTTTAATTTATCGACAGGGTAAACTTCATTCAATGCGACTCTACTTTGTTTTTATTTAAAATATTATTTATTAGTTTGGGATTGTAACCATTATTTTGGCTACCTGTTTAATCAAATTTAATTCTTTGTTGAAATTTTCTGGTGATAACGGGATGTTAATCAATCTATTAATAAAACTATTGAAAGCTGACATTTTATGTTGATACGGATGACACGACGAGTTATGTATTATAATATCTGTATGTAACGGCTTATGGTAAATTGCGAAGACATGTTTTCCATTTTCATTCGAAATTGTTACGTCTAGGAAATTTATCGAACTATTGCTTTATATTCCGGTTGTGAATCCAATTTTAGGATGTAATGAATTTATATGATTTTCGAAAATTTTAACTATCTATCTGTTCCTGTGAAGCAAATAATGCTATCGTCTCTATAGCGATACCAGTATAAACAATATTTACTGAGAGGATGACTATGAATTAATTTCTCTAAATTATCTATGAATATTTCTGCTAACAAATGACTTAACGGATTTCCCATAATCAAGCCGTCTTCAATAGTATAATATTTGTTATTGAAATGGAAATCATTTTGATCTAAACCAATTCGTAATAATGAAAGAATATCTGATTTAATGATAGTATTGACAGAATTCTTTTCTAATAATTCTTCAACTAAGTCATACGTATCTTTCAGAGGAATGTTGGGAAATAGATTCTTAACATCGAAAGAAATGCATTTGGAATTAGGTGGTATAATGGTATAAATAGAAAGCAATAATTCGATAAATTTCTAGACGTAACAATTTCGAATGAAAATGGAAAACATGTCTTCGCAATTTACCATAAGCCGTCACATACAGATATTATAATACATAACTCTTCGTGTCATACGTATCAACATAAAATGTCAACATTCAATAGTTTTATTCATAGATTGATTAATATCCCGTTATCGCCAGAAAATTTCAACAAAGAATTAAATTTGATTAAACAAATAGCCAAAAATAATGGTTACAATCCCAAACTAATAAATAATATTTTAAATAAAAACAAAGTAGAATCGCATTGAATGAAGTTTACCCTGTCAATAAATTGAAACAAAAATTCAACACCTTAACCAACGTTGGCATTACAAGTGAGAAACTGAAATCATTCTTGAGTAGCAATAATTTCAACATAGCTTTCCAAACTAATAATAATTTAGGCAAATATATAAAAATAATAAAACCAAATCAGGTAAAACCAATAAATCAGGTGTTGATAGATTGAATTGCAATGACTGTGATAATTTTTACATTGGTAGAACACATAGAAATTTTAATATTAAAATATCGGAACATAAACGCAGTTTTCCAAATAAAAAATCAGATTCAAATTACGCGAATCATCTCTTAGAAAATAATCACTCTTTCGACCCACAGTTTGAAATTTTGCATACAGATAATGAATATTGGAAGGTAGATCTTTGGGAAACTTTAGAAATAAATAAATACAAATACTCAGGTTAACTCATCAATGAACAAGTCGATTTAAGCCCTTCACCTCTATTGAATCTCTTCGGGGAGCAATTTATTCCTTAATTTTATTGGATATACCTGACATAAATAACCACTTAAGAAGAAGCAACCCAATAAGTAATTACTCGAGAACATTTATATTTATATTCTCATTTATTGTCTGTACATTCATTCGTCTGAAGAAGCTACAGTGTAGTGAAACGCGTTACGAATCGCAATTATTAAGTAAAATTCCTTAAAACACAGTACTTGTTTGTTTTTTATTATTGAATAAAAGAATTTCAAAGATGTGAGTTACTCACATAATCGTAAATATTTGAACGAACGAACGATACATTTCACTGCTACAGGACGCGACGAGTGCATGATATCAACTGAATATCATGCAGCGGACGGTATTCAGAGATTATCAACAACAACAAAAACACATATTTTCTGAAGGATAACAATTGATTTAAAACTTATAACACTCTACGCGTTTTCATTTTGATTTCACTAATAAGAGTGTAATATGAAGTATTTAGATGTTCTATATCGGATCTCTTATTAAGTGAGTTACTCTCTTTTTTTGATTTCAATCATCTCATGCAATAATCTTTTCTTTAACACATTTTGTCTACCCAGTATTTCAACCTCATTGAAATTGAAAGTATGTAGATGTTCAAATGCATGTTCTGCTGGGCTGTATTATTGGATTTTTGATTTGACGGATTATGAATATTAATCATATTCCTCTGATGTTAGGAGATCCTGGTACTTAAGTAACGACCTTTTTAGCCTATATAAATACCATCACAGTCAACACACGGAATTCTTTAAACGAAATCACTCATAAGGCTTTTATGAGATTTAGATTTGAGTTTGGAAAAGAAGCATTTATTTGTGTTTTGAGGTTTTGAGGTTACAACAATATTCTCATTGCCATCTTGTAAGATTCTTTTTACTTAAGCGAAAAGATAATTGATGAAAGGTATTTCGAAACTTAAATTGTCAGATTAGTAGAATATACACGTTGTAGCATAGAACTAACTCACCTTACCTTAATCTGACGCGCTCGAGAATTTCAGATGAACAATTTTTTTACAAATCTGATCCCATATCCTTGACGGGAGGCCCTATATATCAGGTTCATATTTGGTGGAAGTTCTTAACCGGGTACAAGGTATCCCCCTGTATATTAATCTGCCGCGCGTTAGTCAATCCCGAAATCCCTTATTGGGTTCCCCTACTACCACTGTCAAGCGAGCAGAGCCTTGGACTTACGCTAGACATAAGAATAAAAAACCAATACCTGTTCCATGTTGGTCACCCTCTCCTAAGATTCTTGAAATTCTGTCTTTCGCGTTTTCTCAATCAATGTAATAGTAGGTATAATATATCTGAGAAATTTAATAAATTAATGTATGGAATGATCCAACTATAGGATATCGTCATATTGGATGAATATTATCATTGTGGATATTATTAAATCAATCATAATTGATGATATTGCAAAATTGTATATTTTAATTAATTTTCAACGAAAATTTTCCAAGAATACACCATAAAATTGTAAAGAGAACTGAATTTCTACCGAGAAACAAACCTAACTAGTGCAGTATGGAATTATATCACAAAAATTCCTTTTACATATAGACTTGATTTGTCAAATATGCCCATAACTGAGGCTTCAATATTGAAATAATTACAGTGCAAATGAATTATTAAAGCGACTTCCTCGACTGAGTGAACTGATCTCTTCTACGACCCATTTCTCAAATAAAGAAATGTTGGGAATTTGTCCAACATGGTTGGAAAACTGAGATTAAAATTTCTTCATCGATGAAAACTCCTTAGCACTCCCAAACTTAACGGAGTAAGAAATTGTGAAACTTTCCGGGGATTTAAAATGAAAAGGTTTAATAACTTTTCGTTTCGGTTCAGAATATTGGAAATCCATTTTTGATGCTCAATTTCTTTCGGCGTGGTCTATAATATCATGCTCCATAACAGGATATGAAATATTAATACCTTATTTCATTATTACCGAGGAGAGTCTGTGATGGTGGAGCTTTAGAGGTAGGTAGAAAAATTAATTGATTTGATTTCTGTGAATATGTTCATGTTCTTTTTGATGATTTTCGAATGAGAAAATTCTAATTTTCAGCCCAATCCATATATTCATACCGAATGAATCATTGAATGATGAAGTTGTACGTACTCATAATATATCAAAGATCTGTAGTGTCTATGAATTAAAATGAATCTTAGTTCGACAGACTTTGGCTTCAAATAAGCATGCAGCAATTTTCATCTAAATTGAGGAAATGTTGTCAATGTCAGATATGAAATGAAGATTGCTGAAGTGATATGTGTATTTGGAGCACTTGAAAATATTCAAAATGCACATGTTATTGAACTCTGGCTTTACGAAAAAACCTGATGATTCAGTGAACTGATGAAGATACAAGCATAAATACAACGTCAGAACTAGCGAACATTACGATATGCCTAAACTCCAATAATGCCTCATTTACGTGGATAATCTCCTGCTAGGCATATTGATACGAAAAAAAAAAAGAAAAGAAACCGTGCGATGTAAAAGAATCTCCTGATTTGCCAACATGAGAGCCTGCTTTGAAAAAACATTCACAAAATTGTTTCGAATTGAAACAAACAAATTATAATGATACATTCACAAATTATCTACCCCAATTTCAGTCTACTGAATTAGGGCTCAGATTCTATTGATCTGATTTTCTTATCTAAAACTTTCATGAATAGATGATATATTGAATATTAAAAGTTAATAGTTTTTGTTTTCTGTGGTGTGATGTTTATTTTCAATGAATTGGTCTCTCGAAAGTAGGTTTAAGTTAGCTTGATACCCATACCGTTGAACGGTTAGCACTGGCAAAAAACTGGCAAAATCGTGAGATTGTGACGAATGCAAAAATAAGTTCAATAGAAACCAGTGGTAAACAAACCACTGTGACACATGGGTGATTTTATTTCTGCGTCATATACTTTTAGTTGTGAGAAAATGTCTGATTTTGTGCCAAATAATTGTCATTTGCGGGAAGTGTTGATTTCCTTCTTTCATTAGAGAAAAACGGCGGCTTAAGCTCATAGAGAGCTCCAAAAAGTTCACGGAGATGCTGCTCTATGTGAAACATCTTTGGACACGCTGAATTAGAGGCTTTAGTCGATGCGATTGCATGCGTTGGGAATGATTCAAAAGCAAGGAACTTGGGTTCCTTATGATCTGAAGCCAAGAGACGTTGAGCGTAGTTTTTCGCCTACTCCAGCGCAAAAAGGAAAGGGTTTTAACTATGTTGTGATTTTGGAATCTTTGGCGTATGAACAAAGAAGACCCTAACCTATATCACTACTACACCAAAACTTTAACCTTAACTCTCGAAGCGTGTTTCGCTAACTAAGTTAGCATCATATCAGGAGATGATAATATGCAGTATATTATCATTCCCTGATGATGCTAACTTAGCTAAACGCGCGCCGAGAGTGTTTTCGTGTAGTGGTTATAAAGTGTCTTCATTGAGAAAGGGTTTTCTTCATCGCATCGTAACGGGTGATGAAAATGGATTCATTACAGCAATCCAAGGGAAAAAATTCTTGGTAACTGCCCGATCATGCTACTACGTTATCGCCTCGGCCGAATATTCACGCTGCGAAAGTTATGCTGTGTATTTGGTGGGACCAAGTCGGTGTTATTTATTATAAGCTGTTCAAACCGAACGAAACCATCACTAGGGAACGGTATCGAACTCAATTGATGCAATTTAGAAAAGCACTGCGCGAAAAACGGCCACAATACGAACAGAGATACGAAAAAGTAATTCTACAGCATGACAACTCTCGGACTTACGTTGCCAAAACTGTTAAAACTTACTTGGAAACGCTCAAATGGAAAGTCCTACCCCAACCGCCATATTCCCCAGGTATTGCACCATCCGATTATTACTTGTTCCGTTCGATGGTACATGGTCTGGCTGATCAGCAGTTCCGCTCATATGAACAGCTCGAAAAATGGCTTGATTCGTGGATAGCCCCAGAAGACGAACAATTCTACCGTCACGTTATTCGAGCTCTGCCAGAAATCATTTTTCACAATAAAGTTATATTTTTTTTAAAAAAACAGCGAGATTTTTGTTGCGAACCTAATACAATCTCAAAAATTACAACTTGCTAAATTATCGGTATATGTGTAGTTATATTGAAGCATTTTCATTCAAGGAACATTATTCAACCTTCCGTAGAGTGTTAAATATCCTAACATGAAGGTGCTGGTTGTCTGATCCACCCTTCATAGTCACTGTTAACCAGGGCCGCTGGTTTACCAGCTCCTTCAGGCAAGGATTTTAACATTGTACGGAAGGTTGAATATTTTCCTTGAATACTCTCATATTGCCACAAGGAAACTATGATAACAAAGAAGGTATGAACAGAAAAAAAACAGAAGTCACACAAGTTCGACAGTATCTACCCTTTGTTATCATGGTTTCCCGGTGGCAGTGGTGAGTGGCCTCTGTCTCGGTGAGTTGGAGAGCGCAATAACATTTACATGTTTTGAAACGCTTCAACGTATTAAGATGAGTAGGTCTGTCCTGATGTTGTGAATTGGTGTGCAATACTGACGACGTCAAATGAAACCGAAACTGCAGTCTATTTCTCCTATTCATGTGTTCGACCGAGATATTTAACATTCTACGTAAGGTTGAATATTGTTCCTTGAATAAAAATTCTCCAATGTGTCTTCACATATAGCGATAATTTCGCAAGTTATAATTTTTGAGATTGTACTGTATGCCTGGTTGACAACCAGACATGAACAAGGAGCGTTAGTCTTTCGACAGATCGCTTCTTTGCTGACACGGTTTGTAGCGTTGCGGTGAATAGTCAAACTAGTGTGACTTTTTGATGTTTTCTGTTTATCTACCCTTTATTTCCATGGTTTTTGGTGACGATGGTGAGTGGCCCCTGTTTCGATTCGTTAGAGGCTGCAATAACATTTACATGTTTTGTTACGCTCTAACTAATTGAAAAGAGGGCAGTCTGGCCTGATGTTGTGAATGGTTATGCAATACTGAGGAGGTCAAATGAGACCGAAACTGCTGTATATTGCTCCTATTTATGACGTTAGACCGAGCTGTACCACTACTGTGGTGCCCTGGTTGAGGGGGATTATGAAGGGTGGATTGGAAAACCTGCTCCTTCAGGAAAGGATATTCAACATTCTACGGAAGATTGAGTATTGTTCCTTGAATAAAAATTTTTCTATGTAAAACTACTACGTTCCTCAATTCCTACAGTGAAAACCGCATTTAGTTATATCGAATTTTACCTGAAGCTTCTCCTTCAAACTAAACCGATAGTGTAGGTACAATATCTGAAATAAAAAACCTTACTTGTATTTTTGATGTACAAGGAAGGTGACATATGTCAAAATTAATGAACTTTTGAATTACCATTTGAATTTTCATATCTGTCAGTTCAGAGAGAGTATAAATTTTTATATTCTTCATTCGAGAAAATACACATAAAGATTTGAAAGATAATATATAAAAATTTCAAGATTAAAATTTGACACATTCTTCATTCGATTATTTATCGATATTGAAACATAATACAATATTTACACCGGCATTTGAATGATGTAACGAGAAGATAAAGAAAAGAATCAAACGTTTTCTAGAATCTTATTGTAGTTTTTCCATGTTGTTGTTTCTCACTCTATACAAACTGGAGAAAGTATTCATAACCCCTGAAATTAGTATAAATTGAATCATAAACTTTTGCCAGATTTCAGGGTTTATTATTGATAAACACAACCGGGTTCGATCGTTATGTTAATTTTTCAAGTGTCTAGATTCAACTGTTGAGAAAGAATGAGCTTACTATACCAATTCTGAATTTAGGTAGTGATTCAATTCTAGTTGATTATTGATAGCGGTGAATATTGTGTTTTTTATTTTCCAAACTTTCCAGCCGTTTCATTGTCATCCCTTTATTGCTTTCGTGGAGAATTTTTGAATTATTTAATGTAATTATGTGATTTGTAGAATCGATATGTTCAAAACTGCATATTTGTTATCTGGGGAGAGGTGATCTTCGAACCTTGAGTCAAAATCATGTTTGAATTCATTAGTTTTTTGTTTGGCAGGGGAAAGTAATTTGCTTCTGTTAAAACAACTAGAAAAGGAGGTCGTTAAATTAGATTTGGAAAAATAATTGTATTGTTAATCAGACATGTATATTTATTTTCTGGTTTTCTCTAACTGAATATAGTAATCGAGAAATTTGTTTTTGTTTTTGGTTTTAATAATTCTGTTTATGTGGTTCATTATTAAATGGAAAGGATAAATTCCTTTATTCTATCATAGACAAACCAGATAATAAATATGCATGTGTAAATAACATTGGCCCCTCTCCAATAGCAATATAATGAATAAGCAATTATCTTGCCACATTTAATTCAACAACCTGCTCCTTCAGTGGCCCCTGCACAAGCAAATTACTATTCAATGCCAAAACAAAACTAATTAATTGGAATATTCTAGAATATACAGATCTGAATGCAATTAATGCCCAACAGCCTACGTAGGAAAAACAGGCCGAAATTTTGAATCAAGGTTCAAAGAACATCCCTCAGCAGATAACAAATCCGCGATTTCTGAATATAAAAAGTATATAAGTATAACATTTCACGTTTTGTACTTTCAGGGCATTCAATTGTACAAACATGTTACAACTTATGTACTACTATCAACACTTAATTCATTTTTTTTCAAATATACATGGAACGTCTGCATCAATACATAAAAAATATATACATTAAGAGTAATTGAATATTTTCCACGATTGTTATAATAATAAAATGTCATGTACACATTAAGGAAAGAAGAGCGTTTAAAAGTAATTGTTTAAAACTATGGGACAACTTGACATTTCGAACCAAGAAACTAACACACAATGTAAATATAACAATGTAACAAGATTTTCGTACTACAGTTTCATTGTTGCATCTTCTTTCTCTCAGATTTTATCTCAATATTATATTTGCTTTTAAGTTTATAAATATGTTCCTTATTGACTATTTCACTATATCCAATTCTTGCTGAAAATTTCTTCGACTTTATATTCTTCTTGCAGTAGGGTATTTTTTACACTCTTGGTGAATTTGCTTGTTGTTAATGACCTGAGCTTCATCGAAAGCAAGTTGAAGAGTGAAATACAAACATGGTTCGTGGCTAGTTGTGTTCTGAATATTCTGTGAAATTTCGAAGTTAAATTGTTCTTATTACGAGTGTTGTATGAATGAATGTCGGTATTAGAAGAAAACTTTGTTTGATTTTGGTGAACATATTTTAGGCAGCTAAGTATGAAGACAGACGTGACCGTAAGGATCTTCCACTTATTGAGAAAGGACGACAGATTTGAGTCCCGGATAAACCACAAAGAATTCTGATGGCTCGCTTCTGTTGGCGAAGAATTGGTTGAAGCATCGACTCATTACTCCATATTAGTATTCCATAAGTGGCTACAGAATGAAAATTGGCATAGTATATTAATTTACATATTTCTTTAGTAGTTATTTCCTTCATTCTTCTTATTGTGAAGGTAGCCACTAGGAGTTTGTGGATAGTACAGTGGATAGGTGTTCGTCCAAATTCAAGTTTGCGGAGAAAGTTATGCCCAAGAGGTTGAGTATCTTGTTTTCGTCTACCTTAGTTGAAAAAGTTAATCTTTGGGTCTTTTCCAGGTTTAGTTTCAATCCATTTGCAGAGAACCATCGCTCAGCATTTTGCAAGAATGTTGTTGTTTTTGCTTCAAGTTCGTTTCTAGATTTTGCCACATAGAGGAAGGTGGTATCATCTGCATAAAGACTATTCCCGGTATGTTTGCTGGTAGATCGTTTAGATAGATTATAAACAACACAGGACCCAAAATAGAGCCCTGCGGTACATCCAATTCAACACATTGCCCGTGCGACTACATTGCCTTCCACTCAACCACAAATCTACAATTATATGATTCGAAAACTCTTTACAAATGCAATAAATGGAATGCAATAATTTGTTGAAAAGTTTGGAAATTAACAAACTTTGTTAAAAACCTAAAATTCAACACCCTCAATTCTCAACTAGAATTGAATCACTCCCCACTACTCAACATTAACAATAAGTATACTTAGCATATTCCTCATAATCGTTAGCTCCAGACACTAGAAAATGACGTAACTGTCGAAACCGGTAATGTGTATTAAAAATGAAAATTGTGGAATTCAGACAGAAGTGTATCACTTTATTTATATTAAAATGAATTTCCATGAAATGAATCCTTCAATAATATCATTTACCCTGAAATAACGTAGTTTCCAGGTCTTATGGAACATGCTCAAAAGGTCAACATTATTTATGTTTGCACCTTCTGATGAAATGTATTTGATTTTTCTTTCGACATCTGTGAAAACTATGAGCCCATCAAGATTTTCTGCATGACGATATATGGCATATGGTAAAATAGATAGAAAGTTCTTGTTCAACTCTATACACTACTTGATTTTGATATTCTTCGATCGTGCCGTTTGAAAATTTCCACTGGTCTAACCTAACCTAATAAATGGGTATGCATAATAAAAAACAGAGTAATTGATTTTTTCGAGAAAATGCTTACAGTTTAAGCCTACTTGCTTCTTAAGCAGTTGAAACTTTTGCCAGCTTTAGTATCTTTTTATACATATCAAAAATATTGTACTAATAATGCAATTTGGCAAGTTGAATCCCCTCTGTGAGTGAGGGTTTCCAGGATTTGCCAACACGGAAACTTTGAATGGCTACACAAATCACCTGTTGTAAACCCTCTGTACCTTGTTCTATAGACTAATTGGATATCAAAAATTTATTTCATACATGCACGACGAAAAATTGATGATTAGAAGTATCGCTTCACAAGAAATTATATGAACTTTGTGCATTCACTAAGATTCGATTTTTGTTTTTCTGCTTAATCATCAACTCATAATTCTCATTTCATAACTGAGTTTTGTTTTTTCATCTCATTTAAAACTTAAAACAAGAAATAGGGACCTAATAAAGAATAATTTCGAAATTTACCGGTCTCCATTTTGAAAGGGTACGGCTGAATCACATAGTACACAAATTAACCCTACGTTAATCGCGTGATCTACGATCGTAGACCACACCATTTTGAATTACGTTTATTGGTAGACTATTTTTATTCCGCGCCTCTACTCTTCAGTAGCTGTAGAAAACTTAACTATTCGAATCAGTTTTATTTTTCACAGTATTAGTGAATGGTTTTTGAAGATATTTGCTTCTGAATATGACTGGTCTGCGATTGTAGACCGCGCGAGCATTCATGTTTCATTTTGTGTTTCGAATCAGTTCAGTTGAAATTCGATTTCTTGGTACCTTGAAAAGAAAGAAGTATGTCTGAGGTCTAGTAACAGTGGTTCAATGAACTGCCCAGTGATTTTGAAAATTCCTCTGATGAAAACGATGATGAAGAAGACGATAATTTAGAACAAGATACAGATTCAGAGCAGGATGTAATAGGGGATGAAGAAAATGATTCCAGTTCGAGTCTTTCGTCCGCTAATTACGTAAGAAAAGACAAAATAACAAAATACAGAAAAAATTCACCGAGCCTCCTAATTCGAGTTCGTTCACATAACATTCCCTGGAACAAAAGGTAATTCACGTGATGCAACAACCGAAATCCCGTGCCTACAATTGTTCATAAACGATATAATCGTTCGACTTATAATCGTGTCAACAATCATATATTTATATATATATATATATATATATATATATATATATATATATATATATATATATATATATATATATATATATATATAGAAAATATTCAAAACAAATTTGGCAGGATTCGGGACGCGAAAAAACTGATGGGTGAGTTTATATGAGTTTTGTTCCTCATTGGCAATTTCAGGAGTTCAAGAAGAAATTTGAAAAAGATTTGGGATAATTCTAGAGGAAGCCGAATCGAATCATGCTACCTTGCTATAAGTGAAAATAGATTCAGGTTTCAGGAACGAGAGACGCGAGCTTGATAAGTTGACTCCCATTCGGGAAGTTTTTGAAAATTTTTTAGAGAGTTTTCAAGCCAATTGCACACTAAGTGTAGACGAACAACTATCAGCTTCCAGAGGCAGATGTGACTTCAAGCAATATTTCCAATTAAACTTACCAACTATGGTACCAAAATGTTTGCTCTTGTTGAAGCAGAAACACCGTACACGGTTAATTTGGAACCCTATGTTGGGATGCAACCTGAAGGTCAATATAGAGTAAATAATTCTGGTGAAACATTGTCCTCCGATTGATGCATCCAATTTTCGGTACCAATCCTAATGTTACCGAAGACAATTGTTTCAGTAGTTTACCACTTGTTGAGAAATTACTAAGAAATCATAAATCAATATATATATTAGTACGTTACAAAGGAATAAACGGGAAATTCCAGCAGAATTCTTAACAAGTAGAAGCACTGATGTAAAATCTTTAATTTTTGGGTTCAATAAAGAATGCACCCTTGTTTCATATTGCCCTAAGAAAAACAAATCAGTGCTATTGTTATCGTCAATGCATCAGAGCAATTCAATAGATGCTGAGACAGGAGATGGCAAGAAACCAATTATCATTACAGACTATAACAAAACGAAAATTGGTGTTTATTTTGTTGATTAACTCTGCAACAAATACCATGTTGCTATAAATACCCGTCAGTGGCCTATGGTTGTGTGCTATGACTTACTAAACATTGCAGACATGAATGCATTATGAGATTTCCTGGAAAAATGTGCTTGGGAACTCATGAAACCACAAATCGTGTTTAGGGCAACAATAGTTTCACCTGAGGCGCCGCGCCGCGCTCGACATCTATTTGGCATTAGTGAGGTCGTACCCTCTCCCCCTCAGAGACCACATAATTATGTTGGACGTTACTGCATATATCCTAGAAGACAACAAATCGACACAAAAATATTATGCGAAATGCTACAGGTATGCTTGAAAAAATCATATAAGGGAAACATCTGTGAATTGTGTAGGTGAACGCAATTAACTCTTTTCGGGGTGGACGTAAAAAGGGTAAAAATTTGTAGTTTTTTTGCTTGTAAACATTTGCTCATTAGATTATTATCTGTTATTTTCAGTTTTGTACTGCATGTTTTTTCACGTTCATGTATTTTTGAGTAAATGGAAAATCTATTGAGTTCTGGCAAATAAAGGATTTATTCTGGGACATTTTGGTTTTCTTCAATTACACAAAACAAAATCAATATTTTTTATCATAACTGAAACAACTTCAATCACAAATAATGAAAGGAACTATTTTACTTCAAATACGTATTAAATGAATGATATTGATTTTTTATGTAAAAATGAAAATGGTCTACGATCGCAGACCACGCGAGTAAATACGATAGAAAAGAGGGCGCGAGTAACCGAGGGTTAAGCATACTGAGAAAAACAAAATCATTCCAATGATATATTTCATGCCATACATACAGTGTATTGCAACGAAAAGTTGCCACCCCCTCTATCACAAGCTATCAATTTTTCATTGGTGGAGAACAAATTTCTCAGATGGTTCGGAGAATGTGAAATCACCCCCTCCCTCAGCATATTCTAAGTAGAAATTCATTATAGGAAAAGTGGGAAGTACTCAAGTACTTTTGTACTCGAGTACAGTAACCAGTTACTTTCAGTGTACTCGGTGTTCGAGAATGAATTCTTTTTCAGAAAAGTAACTGTATTCTGGAATATAAAACCTCGTTGTGTTGTGACTTACTAAGTGATTTTGAATGATCTTGAAGAAACTTTTTTCGAATAGAGAATTAAAAGACCTTTCTAAAAATATGTCACGTGACCCACTTTCCTATAATGAATTTCGACTTAGGTGCTCCTGATGGTTGGGCGTTGATTTCACATACTCTGAAACAACTCAGAAATTGGTCCCCCTCCAATTAGAAATTAATATGGGGATGGCAAATTATCGTTATGAAACACTGGTATATATAATGTTGATGAGATCAGGTTTCTGAAAGAAGTTACTGAAAAAATCAATACATTACATCGGAAGGTGTAAAAATGAGGAAAATTTTGATAAAACCCAATCATTAATGTTTGACACTTTTTTTCCACTCTGTATAATATATCCACGCTAGAAGCTAATGCGATGCAAATTTAAAGAAATAATGAGTGAAATGAATATCATTACACTTTTACGAAACAAATTCTAAGTGACCACTAGTTATAACTATTGTTAATTGCTATTTATTCAATAGAAGTTCCTGTAGGACAGGGGTTCCCAAACTTTTTATACCACGCCCCTCTGGTTATTTGGAGACCCCCACGCCCCCCTTTGTACGTATGATGAAACTTAAAACAAGTATTACATAAAAAAATATTATAATTACTGATACAAATTTCAACATTGCAACACAGATAAATTTTCAAATTAAGGAAGGTAAAGCAATAGGCCTACCTACTTACAAAAACAAAACATAAAATGTAGTTTAGTGAGATATGTGCGCTTGCATGTTCTGAATTAGTTGACATATCCTGGGTTGAGTTTCAGACAAAGCATAGCGTACGTCACTTTCGACTTCAAATTTGTTGCGTTACTTGATTTTGTTCGCCACAAGAGTTGAAAACGCTTTTTCGCACATGTATGTTGTTGAAAAAGGCAAGTACATCTGAACAGCTGGGGTTCATTGAAACTTTATGTATCCAAAGTCATCCCGATGTGTTACTATATTTGAGTCTGCAATTTGCAGTGTCAAGTTTAGGTTGTTTAACGTCTGACAAATATTCCAAAATCACTTGGTTACTTGGTTTTTTGAACTCTGCACTAAGCTGGTTTTGTTTCTGCAGTGCCAAAAATGTAACCACTTCATCATGAAACTCAAATAGACTTTACAACATATTGCCTTTTGATAGCCATCGTACTTCTGTATGAAATAGCAGCATTTTGTGTTCACTTTCTGAATCTCCACAAAGACTTTCAAACAGTCGAGTATTTAATTCACTATTCTTTACGTAGTTGACAACAGTAATACATAGCTTCGAAACGAGCATTGAGTTGGTTTGGAAGCGTCTTTGCTGCCAAGCCTTGGCGGTGAATAAAACAATGAATCCCAACCACGTCAGCATTCTTCTGGTTGACCAACTGTACAAAGCCAAACCGAGCATTGAAGGAGCACCATCTGTGCATACGCCAATAAGTTTTTGCCAAGAAAGTTCGTGTTCATACTTCATTCTTTTATTTTCAATGTAACGAGCATATACAATCAAATGAGAATATTGTGCTACATCTATACTCTCGTCAAGCTGGATATAAAAAACCGGGATATTTTATTGCATCAACCACCTGGTTTTCAATGTCCTCGGGCATATCATCAATTCGGCGTTTTACAGTGTTGTCTGAAAGTGATATTTGTGATGGCTTTTGCCTATTATATGTTCCAAGGACAACATTGGCTGTGTTTAAAAGGCACGGTTTAATAAGCGTTTCACCAATAGTGTGACTTTTCTTTTCCTTAGCAATAAGAAGAGATGATTCATATGAAGCTTCAAGCACTTTTAGAGATGACTGAGCAGCAGATCCAATGCTATCTTACTTCATACGCTTTAAATTCTGATATTTTGCAGTGAAAACTCTTTAGGTTTGTTGGGTTGACATGTCTCAGAAGACGATTAGGCCTCATCGCGTCATTGCTTGATACCTCATAGCAAATAACGCACTGAGGGTAATCAACATTATCTTTAAGCAAGGAAACGAAACCATATTGAATGTAATCGTCTATATACTCGCGTTTCTTTGCCGTGTTCATCTTCTCTGATTCAACTTCACACAAAACTCACACAACACAAAAACAAATACTCCAATTCAAATGTCGCAACAATTATAGAACGCCCACAATACAGCAAACAAACTTACTGATAATTGACGGAAAGCACTGTGCCAGAACGGACTAGTTACAACTCAAGCACTGAACAAACTGCAAGGTTATTAATAATGGACTGAAGATGCTTGAGGTCGGGGGTGGAAGGGGTGCGGGGAAACTCGCACTCACACGAAGGCCAAACGTAGTTATCGGTACACACGGCGTTTGCCGTCGAGGGGGACAGTTTTGAGAACCTTGAACTCTTGTGTACTTTGTAGTTTTAAAAACTGTAGCCTTCTTTGATAAAGCTTCCAACTCTACTGGAACTTTACAAAAACAATTATGAAAACTTAGAAAGACTTTATTTCAAAGATTTGATGAAAGTATTTTTGTAATTTTTTCATTTATTTCATTTGGGTGTGACGCCCCCCCTGGACTTTCTCCAAGCGCCCCCCAGTTTGGGAACCCCTGCTAAAGGACATTATTGTGTCATAATATATCTATGCTAAAATCTAACTCAAATCAACACATATAAAAAATATAAAACTAAATATCTATTACCTTTTTAAGAAGGAAAATGAATCAATTAATGAACAATTTCCATCGAATTTCAACTTTTGAGCCATCACCAGATAAAACAATTGTTTATTACTACTTATTTAATGTAAGTTCGTTTGGAACATTGTAGTGTCATCCAAAAATTTGTCAATCTGTCTATCGTATAATTAAACGCGCTAATTTGTGACAGCTCATTGAAGATTGCCAATTAGAGTCATTAAAATTTTCATTAATTCAATTCAACATGATGATAATGTAAACTGAAAATTAAATTATTTCTCAGATTAATTTGTAAATAAAATTAACAATAAATACAGTGCAGGGAAGCGTGTTATGAATTTGTCACGCTGTTAGAGATTTTAATAGTTGAGGTAATTTATAAAAATTACCGGCACTATGCCACCCTGTTTCATCATAAACAAACTACACACCGTCTCACCACAGGGCAAAAATTAGACCGCTTTTGAACAAAATTGTAATATTTTCAAGAACACAATATGGAGTAGGACTTGACGTGTACTTGAGATCTTTGAACATGGACAGACTTTGAACAGACAAAGCAGTGTGTTGGACACATTCCTGACAGATCTCAATATAGCCGCAATGTAAATAACTAGATGGAAGATAATGTTCATGATCATCAGATATAGACAGTCTGTATGGTCAAATTGATTATTGTTTCGATTCTATTGTATTGTATAGTATTAGTTGCCTAATCAATACTATCTTTACAAAAACATGGATCATCCCAAAGAATAACATGCGAATGACATCAAACAATGACAGAGTTCGCTCTCTCAAAACAACGTTTCGGTTAATTCTATTGAGAGATAAGATCAGTGCAAGGGCCACATCAAAGGGGACCAGACAACTAAAAGACTGACAAGGCAAAATATCCTGAAGCCTTCCAGTCTGCCACCGAGACAAGCAATGTCGTTAATAAGCTTTGTGGACTTTATAAAGGTTTTGAAAAATGGTAAATTTATTCGGCACATCTTTCCAAACATATCTAGAGAACATGCTACATGGGCGTAGCCAGAAGGGCAGGTGAGGGATAGATGCTACCCCCACCCCTTGAGGTTCGAGCAATAAGCACGAGATAGAATGGAATTTTTGCCAAAATTAAGTACAAAGTTGGGTGCTAAGTTACTGTCAAATAAAGAAGTTAGACCAAAACTATAATTAAGAATTTCAGATTTCTACAAAAATATTAATAAAATTATAAAATATGGTGTGATCTGACCAGCCCCTTTCTCATCGCACGTCACATGCGTGCTTAATGGTGTTTGGAAGATATTTAATATTGAGCAATGAACAATTGCATGATTTGTTTTAGTGATTGGTGAAACGGGAAACGTTTGAACTATTTAAAAGTTCTTGTTCAGAACTTCCTGGAAAAATCTGAAATATGACTTGAATAGGAAACCATCCATCAAAGCCAGTGTAAATAATGCCTGGCCGCTGGCACCGCCTCGAACTTTCGAGGTGCGTTTCTTTCTACTTATACCAGTGCAGTCTCCGCCTTGCAGTTCAGTTTTATCTCGATGAATTATTGTGCCGTTGCGTTCGTTAGTGCGTTTGCATCGCGTGTTATAATTGATTTTATTTTAAAATACTCAGTTACTCTCATTTGTGTGTGTGTTCACGTTTTTAATAGTCCACTTACAGTTCTTCTCAAAAAATAACTGTGAAAACCAAAAGACTGAAAGAAAACGTGTGAAATAGTCATCAGAAATGTTTTTGTAAATAGTTTCACATACCAGGTTAATTATTTTTACCCCGTTGAGTGAAATTATATTCCCAATCCTCATAATTATTTTTACTACCAAATCAAGCGAATCACAATTATAACAGCACTTGGAAGAAAGCAATAAATCATGAGATAGTGAGAATGTAACTGCAGTGCCTTCGCACTGTAGCATTGACAATGCCGATGAAGGCTTTGTGAACTGTGAACGTCAAAGTCCGCAAAAGTAGAAAAGGGTTGGATCTAGCCAAGAGAAATCTGGAAAGAAGTCGCATACACCGGACGAACCAGGTATGGGGGAATAAAACGGCATAGGAAACTGGCTCTGCCGAAGTAGCTCCATGAAACCGGAAGAAAAAGAGAAAATGCTGAGACACTGCTGGGAACCACCAGAAAGTTACGACTTCAAGGAAGTTGTGGAGAACCTTGTGCGAAAATTCAATTGCAAGTGGCATAAGAACTATTTGCCGTGGATGAAATGTTCTGCTGAAATTGAAGGACCTCTGTGCATATACTGGGTGCTATCAGCTAGTGACATCAACAAACTCCTGAAGCTGGTCTATTTTGTTGCGAAATCCTGTGTTTATTGTTCAATTCGAATTAGCCAATCAAGTGATCGCTGCTGAAGGTATAAAGATCGTCGGTTCTATACAAAATGCAATACTATTTTGTGGAACTCATGACTTACCACTGAGAAAAATCATTGGACGAGACTGTTTCCCGGGTTTGATTCACCTGAAAATTGATGCTGGTATTGCTCAATCGCAAATGCATCTGGAGAAGAAATGCGAAAAATGTATAGCTGTTTTTCAAGAGTTGATCCTCAGAAAAACATAGGCCAGGGCTACAATGGATGCTCGACAACGGTAGAAAAAGAAGACGGGGTACAGAAACATCTACGAAAATGTTTTCTAAGAGCATTGTTTTCCCACTGTGCTAGTCACAAGCTCAATCTGGTTGTTAATAACCTTAACAGCGTTCCTGAAGTGGGAAACACAATTGGAACCATCAAGGACAATAGACAATTCTTCTGTGAATTCCTCTTATAAGGAACCATGCTCCTTCTCTGCTTCTTCTATGTGAAAGACAATGCTCACAAAAATATATGAGCATTAGGCTTTTTAAGGAAAACTTCTCGTGGATCATCAATGGATTGCTAGCTATTTCTGTGAAGGACAAAGCAAATAGTCGCAAGCAAGCCTATCAGGTGCACGCAGTAGCTACTAGAAATACTTTCATCTATTTCCTCTGCTTTATTTCGAAGTATTTATCTTATTTGGAACCGATTGTTAATGTTTTGTAGGGGGTGGCCATTGACGTGCTCCAGATCAAAGATCAAATACAGATAATTATGGACATGATTTGTGACCACCGCACAATGTCAAAAGTAGACTACTTCAGAGTGGCCGTCTTCATTGCGTACATAGAATCGTTGCTACAGTTAATTTCGGCATGGTTTTCTGACCAGCAAAAATTGCCATTCGCTTTCGAGAGGCTTCATCTCAAAACAATGCACAAAGGAACAACATCCAGCGATGCGCTGATAGACGTGGAGAAATTTTATGAAATCGAGGCATTCCACAGTGAACTGGAATTATGGAAGCAATAATAGGCTGGGAGAAAGTTTTCTATATCGACTTCGTGACTGTATTACAGCATACAGCATTTTTTCCTAGCGTGCGTCAGGCTATACTGGCGTACATCGCGCTGCCATGTACAACGACCATAATCGACCAGAGATTCAGTATTATGCGCCGGATAAAAACATGACTACGGTCCAAAATAACCTTCGAATGACTTAACAGATTTAATTTAATATCCATTGATGGGAAAACGATAAAGAGCAGTGTACACTTTGAAAGGATAGCCCTACGAAAATTCACAACCGAATAGGATCGACGTGCTGTTTCAATTTAAATAGGAAACTGGTTATATCTCTCCTAATTTTTTTGAGCCATTCAAATCTCATTCCACCTCCTAGCACCCTGTTCTCCAACTGCTCCGTCCTTGCCCGAAATCTGGCTACGCTCGTCTGTAATAGCCATTATATTTTTTGAATTCTGAGCAAATTTAACGCATTTTTCACTAGAACTGCGCGATGCGGTCTGAAATTTCTTATCGTTCCAAACGAAAAAGGAGAATTATTGGTTGAATTATCATATCGCAATATTGAACAGCATTCATTATTCAATTCCAAAAATCCAATTGAAAATTTGGAAGAGGGTAGATGGGTCGAGTGATAACTCGAAAGATAGGTATTATCTTTGTCTGCATTCCCGTGAGAGAATTTTTATTTTTGATTGAAACCTGTAGAAGATACAGAGTGAGCCACTGAAAAATAGAGAAGACTATCTATCGCCCTGAGCTATTCAAGTACCCTGCTCTAGGGGTTGAAATTTGAGATGTGAATGGTGTTTCGGAAGATGACAGCCTTTGATCTGGAGTAAATCTGTTCCATTTTTTTGCACTAATACTTGTATAGCTCAGGGCGATAGATAGTCCCCTCTATTTTTCAGTAGCTCACTCTGTATCTTCTACAGTTTTCAATCAAGAATGAATATTCGTTCACGGGGATGCAGACAGAGATAATACCTTGCTTTCAAGGTATCACTCGACCCATCTACCCTCTTCTGAATTTTCAAGGGTGGTCACCCCTGCTCTAGGGGTTGAAATTCGAGATGAGGATGGTACTTGATAATGACTGCCATTGATCAGCATGGATCTGCTCCATTTTACTTCACTGAATCTTAAAGAGTCTCAGGGAAATAGTCTTCCCTATCTTTCAGTTGCTCACGAATTATTCAAAAATCCGTAGATCAATGAATAATCCCTCCTGACAAGAGCTAGTTCCCAAATCTGCCCGCCATGCATTGCAGCCCCGAAAGCCACAATAGTGCAACCAAGCAGGATGCCGAGAAACGAAGCGACATACTGCAGTTGCGCCCTTAATTTGAGCTCGTCATTGTCGCATATCGCTTTTCAGCATCCTACCAAGCTATATCGGGGTACCCCATCAATTCCAGATCGTACATACGTACGAGAGTCGCCCTCTATGGACCGACACGGCGAACCCGCTACCGGACTTCGAGAAAAATACGAACAATAACAAACCGATGTGGAAACGTTAAAAATTCCAAACATTTGATTGAGACATCTTTCGCCAATTGTCTGATGATGCTATAGTATGTATATATTCTGGTAGATTGATATATTCTCATAACATTTAACGTTATCCTAATATATAATTACTCCAGGATATGTTTTGATTATAATCATTGCCTGGCAATGGTATTAATTACCGGGTGGTGGATTTATATTTTTCATGAAATCAGTTTGATTTCGTGAATCACATCAACGGTCGAAAACGAGCGAAATAATCCCGCTGAAATAGTGTTCTGCTTCCGAGATAAACCTCCCGTCGGTAAATATTTGGTCAAATATCTTCCGCGATAAACGCCGCGGAACTAGCTCTTGTCAGGAGGGATTATTCATTGATCTACGGATTTTGAATAATTCGTCTTATCTCAAATTTATATATATATATATATATATATATATATATATATATATATATATATATATATATATATATATATATATATATATATATATTTCAGGAACCGTTTCAGTGCATTTTCGACCTTCTATAAATTTGTTGTGGATAAAGCAGACTAGCTGTGCTCATATCACCTATATTATAGAAATTACACACTGTCGAACTTATCCATTTTCACCTATTTCTGTAATATGTAACTCACTGATCATCACACATGAGAACTTCTAGCATACACACATACTTCAAATTTTGGATTTGGTCATTATTTATCCCACAGAGTAAGGAAAAATTGTTCTCATTGGTGGGCTTCATTGCTGTAAGCATAAAACTGAAAATATTTGGGATGTTCATTGTAAATTTCATCCAACATACTAGATAAAACCACAGAACGATCAAAGAAGAGAAAGAAAAATTTGTCAGGCACGTATATATATTTTGAAAAAGAAAAAGAATTCTTCCTATTTTATCAAAATTTATCTGTCGTTAACATTCCAAGAACAAGAGTTTATATAATGATTCGAAAATTATTTAATAGAAATGAATTTTACTCAAAAATGAGCCTGCAGAACGTTAAATTAATTCTCATCTAACTTTGATAGCAACCCAGATAGTGGCGTATGACGAAATCCCGGAAAATCGTGAATTCCGCAATAACTTGATAACAATGGAAGATAGATGCAATCTGTTTTCATCAAATAATTTTCCTCGAAAATTGAAGAAGGAGATGATGGACATACGTGCCGTACTTAAACCTCGAATATGGGGCACCCTGTATACATTTTCAGTACGCGCATCAACATTTCTATATAAGATTTATGATTCGTGTATGATGCCGTTTCACTATATGATAGCCTCTCCAAATACAACTGCTAAGCAACTAAATATATAATTTAAAAAGTACATTAATATTCAAGGAAAGACTGAAAACGGATGAGGAACGTTAGCTAATTACATGAAAATCCATTTTGCGTTATTACTTGGTTTCTCCACTCTTCACCTAAACAAATTTAACAAGAGCGAAAAATTCAGATCTAATTATTCATTAACAAGATTTCCGGAAAGTTTTAACTTATTAATACATAATTATTCGACAAGATTTAGCCTTAGACCTACCATTTCATAAATGGAACTATCACGTATTTGTTTATTAGATATAAAACTGCAATACATTTTCATTCAATGAGTATTGCCAAAGTAGAAATGAATGCTGGTCTACAAATTGTGGATAACTCCACTGAAAATACACGGTGTTACATAACAGTATGTCACAACTTGTGGGGGTAGATCTACTGGCAATTTAAAAAAAAAAAGTTTATATAAACATTGGTCGGCAAAAGTTTCGTTACGGTTTTTTTCTTCAAAACTCCTGCAGTTTTTGAAAGCTATTTTTTACAGCCTACATCATTACACTTCCTTAATTTTAAATAGAATCTACAAGGTGTTTTCTTTTCCGGAAACATGTCTTCTTTTGCCGTTCCAAACCTCTCTGCAGTACTCCGCAATCAATTTTCGTCATCTTCGTTCAATTTGAAAACCTTTTTGACACTTTTAATTTTTTCGTAACTTCGACCGTTCTGGACCAACAAGTTATTGAAGGATTGTATGCATTCGATGAATCGAAACCACTTCTAATTAAAAAAAATGACTGGAAGGCTTTGTTTTTTTTTCATTTATTTATTTATTTTGACAGTTGCTAAAGTTGAACCAGTATCTGCTGGAAGTTTATTAAATTAACGATTAATTTTGAGACTTTTAAAGTTATTGCTGTAACAAAAAATGGCTAATTTTACTAACGCCGAATTTGCTGATTTCAATTACAGGTACGGTCTGGCTGACGGAAACACAACAGAAGCTAGGCGATTATATCTGGAGCGATTTCCAAATCGAGTAACAGCAGACAGGCGAACATGTTTGAATATCCACACAAGGTTGAGGGAAACTGATACTTTTACTGCAAATAATCATTTAAAGGTCCAGCACAAACTATGAGAACTCCAGATATGGAGGAAGCAGTTTTGAATTGTATTGATTTGAATCCTCATGTGAGTACAAGAAAAATTGGAAATCAGTTGAATATTTCACATGTTCTAGTTTGGAGAATTCTCCACTACATTTTATTGGACCCGTTTCATATTCAACGCATCCAAACTCTACTTCATCGAGATTTTCCTTCAAGACTGAAATTCTGCCGATGGTTCTAAGATAAAATTAGATAAAATGCTCATTTTGATAGTGAATTAATCTTGATAGACTAAGCTAACTTTTCGAGAACTGCTATCACAAATTTTCACAATAACCATTATTGGGCTGAGGAAAAACACCATTTGATTGAAGAATCTCATCATCAAGAACAATTCTCACTAAATTTCTGGGTCGGGAAAATTGGAAATTATTTGATTGGGCCATTTTTCTTGCCAAACAGACCAAACGGTCTCGCTTATCAGCAATTTCTTGAGGAAGAGTTACCTTAATTGCTCAAGGATGTGCCACTTTTGGTGAGAAACATAATGTGGTTCATTTATGACCGGGCACCAGCACATTTCAGTGGAGAAGCTAGGGAATTCTGGAATAATACATTCAACAACCGATGGATAGGTCGAGTTGGGCCAGAATCATGGTCTTCTAGGTCCCCAGACTTAAATAGTTTAGATTTTTTCTCATGGGGATATCTCAAAAGTTTAGTTTATACCACTTCAGTGAACACTGTAGAAAAATTGAGAAATTTAATTGTAACCTCTTGTGAGACGATAAGAAATACCCCAGGAATATTTCAAAGAGTGCGTGATAATATGCGAAGAAGAACAGAGGCCTGTATTCTTGCAGGTGGAGGACACTTACAGCAAATTATTTACTTTTTAATTGTTTTTTTTTTCTTAGTTTGATATCGAATAAGTATAAGTTGAGTCCCAGAAGACGAACTCTCAAAATAAAAGCCAATTTTGGGCATACCTTTTATGTATTTCTATTATTTTTTTTATTTAGCGAATAACATACAATTGAAAACTCAAATTTAATAATTTTTCACTCGAAAACAGTTGTAGATAAGAAAAATTATAGTGTCAAAAAGTTTCTAAATTAAACGAAGATGACGAAAATTGATTGGACGCTGATCAGTAGCGTAGTGCAAAAAAAGTTTGAAAGGGCAAAAGGAGACATTGTCTCGGAAAAGGAAAACACCATGTGAATTTCAGTTAAAATCTAGGACATGTAATGATGGAGGCTGTGAAAATTAGATAGCATGCATTCCAAATTTGGGCTGAATATCTCAAGAACTACACGAGTTTTGAAGAAGAACCAATTTTTTTCCGGAAATTTCAACACCCTGTAGCTGCGTAACGAAGCTTTTGCGGACCTATGATTATATGAACTGTTTTTCTCAAAATTGCACGTAGATTTACCCCTCGAGTTGTGACATACTATTATGTATTTTTATTGTATGTATTGCATGAGTTCATCTTTGATGAATTGTTTGCTATTCAACCAGTTTCATTAAAAAAAAATAACTAACTTGTCTATCTGTATATCAAGTGCTCCGCAAAGACACCCCAATCAAACGCTCCCATATTTGTTGATCGATTTCAATGAAACAAACACGTAGTTGTATCTTGGATGATATTCTTATGCCTGAAATATTTCCACCAAGCTGTCACTTGCGGAAATACACGAAGTTGACCTTCACTTGGACTTTTTGAATGGTAACTTTATATTTTTTCACTTATTCAATTTTAATTGCCTCCTGTGAGAAAAGTATAACTTGAACGCTGCAATTCCTATGGAAAAAGAAATTTTCAGAAAATATCCGAAGAAAACACGTTCTCGATTCATCCATGTAATTCATAGAATGGGCAACTGTGTGAGTTTGTGGAAAAATTTTCTGTCCTAGAAAGTTTTTGCTCATTTTTCCAGTTCAGATAACTCACATCATTTTACGTTCTGAGTGAAAAAAACTTGAAACTAAACAAAATGATCTAATGTATCGTAAAGTAAGCTCTGTGGTTGATTACTATTGAAAATCATAGAGTATTCTTCATAGAATTATAATGGACGTGATTCGCAATTATCAACGAGAAATTATAACAAGTTAGGCCCTTATTTGCTAATTAATGATAGTGATTTGTTTCGAGTCTCTTTACAGAGACTTGCATAATAATTATGGAAGGCGAAAATCTAGTTACTACAGGCATGATACAAGTAATTAAACAGAAATAGTGCTCGAGCATTTTGACTCTATCAGAAACGAATTCCAGATCGTAACCCCCTGGTTTACCTAGGGGTTCTTCTTCTTCTTCCTGCAAGGCGCCCATATGGGCAGCATTCAGGACGTATGGCCCATTGTACTTGCCATTTTATGCTGAGTTGTTATTTGTTTTGCAAAAACTTTCTGATGAAGCTTGCGGGACTGTTGTAGGGGGCCTCCTGGATCATCCAGGTGCTGGAAGTTTCAGCGCCCAAGGTATTCAATCTGGTTTCCTTATCAGCGAGACATTCGAAGAATATGTGTACCGTTGTTTCGTCATTTTTTAGGCAACCACGTCACTGTGTGGTTTCCGATAGTTTCATGACGTGTAGATGTTTGTTGAGTTGGTGTACCGTCAATAGACCCACTACCATTCCAACAGACTTTTTATCGATGAACAGTAGTTCATGTACCCTCTTTCTGATTGCGGCCCCTTTATGAGCCGTTTTGACTGTCTCAGTCCCGAGATGTCTGCCTCGGTGGTGTTCCAGTTTTGAAAGAAAGAGAGCACATGGGTCCATGGGATGGTCAGAATTGGTTCTGGTCCCATCCGCCTGACAGCTGTTGCCTTTTTGGCGAGGCTATCTGGTATATCGTTTCCTTCGTTGCCCTAATGGGCTGGGCACCGAATCAGAGTAACTCTAAACAGATTTGTCGAAGTGCTGTTCTGCATTCGTCAACAAGCTTGGATGTAACCTTCGTATCTTTAAGATATCCAAGGGCGTTGTGGCTGTCAGAGCATGTGTAGATGTACGTGTCTCTATAGTTCCTGTGTACATTTTCCTGTTCACGCCGGAGAATAGCAAATGGTTCTGCGAGTATGACGGTGACGTTGTCTCCACGGCAATCGTAATAATTGCTCTAGGGCCGTGAACGCCGATGCCTCTACCCATCCCGGTTTTGGACCCTTCCGTAAACCAGGTGGGGCCCTGTGGGGTGAGTAAGGAGTAGGGTGTGGTCCAAATTTCTTTTGGTGGATAAACGACTCTGAAGCGTTTGTCGAAGTAGTAGGTGGCTCTCATTTGATCTCCACTTTTCTTCTCTGATTTTGTTCAAGTATATGGAGTCTCCAGAGATTGGATGTCTTTCCCTGCACATACCTTCCTCCCACAGTCTAAAATATCTCCATCCTACAATAGCAAACATATTGCTAAGTTACCATAGTAGTTTGCTTCACCTGGGGGTTGCGAGTTGTCCAGTCTCGAAAAAAACTTACGCAAATACGGTTCATTCATAATACCGACAACTCCAAAAGGAATTACTAAAGAGATGGAATTGTGTATTGAAGCGGACTAAGCTGTTCTTTTGTTCGACAAATTTTCACAGAAAACCCGGACGTCAGAGATAACTGTTCAAGCAATTTACGAAAACATATATACATATTGGATTTTTTCATTGATAAAATGCATTTAGATCATTCTTCTCTCAGAACCATCATTTAATCAGATGAGTGTACAATCGTCATTTCAATAGAAATAATTTTATACAATGGAGTACTTTTATAAAACATAATGAACAATATTTTTTCGAATCGCTTGATAGGACCATCTCCATTGAAATAAACATGAATCAAAAGAATTATAGTGAAACCCTCAATATAAAATCTACTTCCAACAAAATGTGCACCTCCTCACAACGCAGCTTTGAATGTGAACTGACTAAACAAACATTTTGGGACAAATGGTTTTGTTAAGTGAACAGCCCACTCCTCACAATTGACTCTTCTTTGTTTTGGTTCTGGAGTTACCCACATATTCAAGTTTACCGCATTCCACCAGGACGTATTGAAAGAAAGAATAAAATTCGTCTGTCTAAAAATTCCTCCAGGTGCCGTTCTGAATCCAACATGTGCCATATTCAAGAATTAATGAGAGCCCTTTTCAACATTTCTCATAGAAATTTTGTTAAGTTTTCGATGTTTTTGGTTTGAAGAAACAGATGTCTCCACTTTCTCAAGGTTTTTTTGAGTACAGTAAACTTGCGGCGTTCTGCTCCATAACTATTTTGAAATCGTTCAAATGCTCGGGCACTATATAACGTGCTACTGCACTTCAAATATTGTTTCTATCGTTCTTTGATTCTTAACTTTCATTTTCTTTGCTCCAATGAAACTATACAGTGTTCTGATATTCGACTGCTTTATCTTTTTCCTCATCGTAATTTTCCTAGTATTCTACACACAACCAAATTTATATGGAATCACCCGATATTTTGAATATTACCCCAGGGATTTTTGAAATTTCAAAAGATTGTTAGAATTGATCCCTGTTGAGATATTTAAACTGAAAAAATTAATAAATTAAGGTTTACTTTAAGGAAGAAACAAATAAAAAAAAGAGAGTCTTTCAGTTTGTAGTAAAGAAATTGAAAATTGTTATCTCACGTACTAGATTGGGTTAGATTTTTTTTCGACCTCAGTAGCTTTTAATACCTACTCTTGTCTAGATACAAACCTGAATCCGTCTAGGCATGCTTTGTATGAGGTTTTCGACCTCCTCTGGGGTGATTTTCTGCCATTCTTCTGTGGCAGCTTGGATGAGCTGTTGTAGGGTTCTTGGATTATCCTGACACGATCTGATTCTCCTTTTGAGATTATCCCATGAATGTTCAATAGGATTTAGGTCCGGAGAGCAAGCTGGCCAGTCAAAAATAGCGATTCCTCTTGTTTTAAGTTAATATGGCGCGAGGTTGCTGGTATTCGGTAGAGCATCATTTTACATAAAAGTGAAATTCTCACCGTGAGCACCTCGCCAAATTCTCACTATGGGCTCCAGCACTAGGTCCACGTAATTTCTAGCCGTTACACTCGCAGAAAACGAAATGAAATCTGTTTTGCCTCCCAGCATAATGCCACCATAAAACATCACAGTGCTCCCTTTGTATTTCGGAATTTGTCTTGCTACCCGGAGCCTAGTTTGTCTTGCACGACCCCTTAAAACCTGAATCTGGCGGTCATCTGATTGAACACCAATTCTGATTACATCTGAAAAATAAACATCTCGCCAATTCTCAATATTTCAATCTTGGTGCTCGATAAACCAATTAAGTCTGTTCATTTTTTGTTGTCTGGTTAGCTCTGGAACTCTTAAGGGCCTTCTGCTGCATAAACCCCTTAGACGCATTTGACGTATCGTTTCGACTGATACACTGATGCCTGTTGCTTCCAGAATTTGCCTTTGGAGTATGGGGTGCGACGCACTAGGTTCTCTTTTTGCAATTTGGCACAAAAAGTGATCTTCCTACGACTTCTTCAAGGCCTATTCTGCAGAGATTTTAGCTCCACGTATCGGGCGTAGGTCTTTGAAATCATCTCCTGTGATCCCCCCATTATGGTCGCAATATCCCTCTGTGTCACCCCGTCTTCAACGACAGCAATTATTCGACCCCTTGTACATCGGACAATCCAACGTAAGGCATTTTCAATTATGATTATAGGGTTTTTTAAATTTTGAAATTCACAGTATCAAATCTCAGTGACGACTGAGAACAATATCCCAAACATGTGGTGATAATTCAATATTTCTTATCATACTATCCAGTTTTTTTACAACAAAAAATTTCATTCTTCACAACTAGTCAAAGATCCATGGTCGCCGGCTCGGTGGCGTAGGGGATATGAAGCTCGTCTCCTGCGCATAGATATCTGGGTAAATCCCCACAAAGTCGGTGCGATTTTTCGGATTCTGGGAATTGCTTGAGTATCTATTTTTCGGAGAAGATGTGAAACCGTCGGTCCTGTCTAACAGAGATGTGTTGGACATTAAAGATCCCTTCCCTCGACACGAGAGCGGTTCGGCAAAATTCCCGGGTTAGAGAGGCGACAGAATTCCCCGGCGTGTCATTGGCCGAAAGGCGGAAAAAGAGCACGTTAAAGGAATAACAAACAAACAAGATCCGTGGTTAAAAACAATCAATAATGTGAAATACCGAGTGATTTCATATAAATTTGGTTTGAATGTGTGTGAATGTTCCTGTATCCCTTCCATTTTTCGATGATTCTGTCTATTTATTTGATTAATTTTGACTCCGATATTACATCAAGACGATAGTTGATGATTTCTGTAAAAGTAGGAAATTGAAGGAGTGTCTAAGAAATATCTCCAATGAATGAAGGAGATGTCCTTTATTAACTGAATCTCAGGTTTGAAAAGTGGATTTTAAGTTCACCCGTAAAAAGATCGAGGTAAGTTAATTTATCTTCCAAGTCCACGTTGTTTCCCTCTCTTTTCGATTTCTCCTAAATATCTCAACATTATTGTTATTCAATTTTTTCTTGTTCTTCTGTTATTTTCTTTCGATTTTTATTTCAATGAGCCACGTTCTGTTTGATAATTTTCATTTAAGATATTGCAAATTCTTTTTTTTTGCTTGAAGTGTTGTAATTAAACAGAACAGGTGCATTGAGGGTGTGTCAGAGTCAGAGGAGCCCTAGGAGGATAACCAAAATTCAGAGGATTCGGAGATTGAGACGTCGCCTTTGTTTCACCCCCTTCAATTCTTTTTGAGGTAATTTTTTCCTTTCCTCTATGTACGTCAATTAAAGCAAATACTTTGTGAAATATATATATATATATATATATATATATATATATATATATATATATATATATATATATATATATATATATATATATATATATATATATATATATATATAGTTAAATATAGTGGCAATCAGAATTAAAGTGTGTGAATTTTGACTGAGGAATCGCAATATTACAGGGTACATGTCACTCTACCCAGCAGCCAAGACATTCTCCAATCATAATCAAAAATGTCAAATCAAAAATTAACTTGAATTGATTCGGTATTCACTATCTTGCATACTTTCGTACTTCTCCGTGAAAAAGACTCGAAACGAAACGATAATAAGAATTAGCGGGTAGGTACCTAATTTGTCATCATTGGGCATTAATTATTGCGAATGACATCCATAATTCTATGAAGATTGCTATGTAATTTTCAATGAAAGTCCACCACAGTGCTTACGTCTCGATACATATAATCTTCTGATGTGGTTTGAGTCTTTTTTCACCCAAAGTATAAAATAATTTGAGTTACCCGAACTTAAATAATGACCAAAACACCTTTTAGGACTAAAAATTTTAACACGATCGGAAGCAGCCGCCCATTCTACGAAATCCATCAATGAATAGGAAAGATGGGTTAGATTTCTTTTTTCTCAGAAAATACAATGCTTTTGCTCATACTTTTTCAGCAGAAGGTACTCAAAATTGAATGAGTAATCCAAAAACTATAGATATATGGGGGACCATTTAAACTATATTCAGATTACCCAAAAGTTATTCAAACAACAGAAAACAGGTAGTGAAAATAGGAAATAACATGAGTGAAGAAAGTATGCTTATATACGGTGTCCCTCAGGGCACTGTGCTTGGCCCTTCACTATTCATTTTGTTCGTAAAACAGTCTTCAAAGAATGAAAATCCAAGGAAAAATCATCAGTTTCGCGGATGACACCACCGTATTATTTCATGGTAGTTCTTGGGTGGAACTGAAAGATAAAGCCGAAAAAGATTTCAAATTAATTAAAAATTGGCTGTTAGCCAATAAATCAGGGTGGATGATCGACAACCACATGAGGTGAGATAGGCAGTGTGAGTATGTAGCCTCTAAACTTCGTGGTATGCTATGCAGATTTAAAGAGCTATGAAAACAAATATATATCGGTCGTCTCAAGGTGCTCTACTACGCTATAGTTCAATCACAACAGACGTATGGTAATATAGCATGGGGAGCTGCATACGATTGTCATATTTGAAATAATAAGAGTACTTTAGAAATGGATTCTCAAAATTATGTATAATAAACAGCGCACCTTTTATAGTGATCAGTTATTCAGTGTTTTCAAGATCCTGGACATCTGTCAAATCTACTGTCGGAAGATTCTTGCACAAGAGTTCAAGAAATGAAAATTACTCCCCTAGATCATTTCTACAACACTAGGTGCAGAGAAAATAAGTACAAAGCACCAAGATCAGAGAAAAGAATAGGACAAAGATCCAGTGAGAATTTATTCTCAAGTCCCAAAAAAACTTGAAGAGAACATACAAAATATTTAAAAACAGAGTCCAATCGTGGATCCTTGGTGTGGGTCGTGAAATGTTCGAAAAATTCATCAATCAACCAAGTAGAATGTGTCAGTTCCTAAAAAAAAAGGGACCATCGTTTCCCAAATATGACTTATTTTTCCTTAATGTGAGCGGTTTTTTTGGAAATGTAACTTTTTGAACCCGAATGTGACTGTGAATCCTGAATTCGATTATATTGTACCAGTCGCCAATGCGAGATATCTGTGCATCAAATTCTCATTGGAAGTGTTTTCTTATTTTGTTTCATTGTTTTTGTTTTCAAATCTAGGAGATACACATAATTTAAGTTTATATAGAAGTGTACAGGCAAGGCATCTTTGATGTTCAGGCCTCTGCTTCTAATTTGTTTATTTGTTAGAAGCCATTTTTTTTGAGTGTAAGAAATACTTTTCTGTTAATTCTATAATCAATGAACTGCAAATAAACTTTATTATTTTATTACTAAAAGGTCCAAGTGATAGTCGACATCCGCTATTTTCTGAACTTATAGACCAATTAAAATATTTCAGACTATTAGAATATCATTCAAGATGCCATTCTTTTTTTTTCCATTGACATCGATCAATAATTGAAGGATTCTTCTCGGAACTCCCGTTACAAACTTTTTGGAAAACCATTTTTCGAATTGAGATTCTGTTCTTTTGCCCCAAAAAAGGCAAAGTTAGGTCAATATCGCTCAGTAATTTTCCTCTCATGCAAATAAAAATTTTCCATTTCCAATTCAGAAAAGCTTTTCGAAATTGTCTCTAGACTTAAATACACGCTTTTATCTCCATTACGAGTTTATCTAACCATCCCTTAAAAGGGCATTCTAAAGTATTATATTCGGTTGAGGGCGTCAATAATCTCTTCAAAATAATTTGGGATGAATAATTTA
Source organism: Cryptolaemus montrouzieri (assembly GCA_013387265.2). NCBI lineage: Eukaryota > Metazoa > Arthropoda > Insecta > Coleoptera > Coccinellidae > Cryptolaemus > Cryptolaemus montrouzieri. The sequence goes on from JABFTP020000103.1 coordinate 40,604,202, forward strand.
GTAATTATAATTAAGAGCTAAAAGAGCAGAGTGGAGAAAATAAGCATTACTAACCCTACTAATGTCGAATGATTGAACTACCAACCCAGGAGTGTGAAATCCTCCAGAATTCCGAGTGAAGTTTATGCGGGTAATCATTTACATAAGTATACCCTAGCTTTGTCACTAAGTTTCAGGCTGATATCATTGGATATGTGTAATTAGTTATAGAAGCAATTCCAACTTCACGCGCATTATGGCAGATAATTTTGGCATCATCAACCACTCCAATCATTATCGAAACTATTTTCGACAAATATATGTGATAATACGAATAATTAATGATATATGTTTAGAAAATTCGAAAAGTAATTTATCTTAATTATGAATCATAGGAACAATTATATTAATTGTCGATAACAGACATATGTAATGAAATTGAGTGATATATAAATGGGAAAAATATCATAATAATAAGAAATTAAACTATGTATTGAACTAAAGTTGAAAATACATACATACATAAACAGGTAGATACGAAATTAATAAGGGTGCAGACAAGAAGTAATAAACTATTTATGATAAAACCAGGTATTATTTAAAGATTTCAAATATAGACGAATAAACAGGGCCATACTGGTCGTTCAGAAAAATTATCTTTATGGTTGAAAAATTATCTTTATGAAGTTGATGTATGGATGGAAAATGATGGGCTTCTTTGATATAATCAGTTTAACCTATATAGACGCCTTCACAATCCATACAGGACAACTTGTAAAGTCCAATATTGTCAAATTTATCAGTTTTAGCTTCACTTTCAAACGATTGCTGGGGGAGAAGATTTCATAATTAATGTCAAATTATAGCGTAAATCAAATCATGTTCAGAGAAAACACAGTATGTAAACTGAAAAACCATGCAAAATGCACTAAGCCTTCCATGATCAGTTCTAAAGTATAAGCTCAGAAACTAAGGAGTGACGGGAGAACTATCCTTAATATTTCACATAATTAAAGAGAACACGGAGAAAAAACCAGAAGATAAGCCCTGTCTTAGTCGCCGCTGACTAGCAGCAAGTGTTGTAAACACAAAATGTAGTCAAAATAATGGTTTACCTTTCACAATTCATGTCAACCAGAGTTTCGATATGTGTATGTGTCGTCGATGATCATCTTTTCTGTATCCATAGAAATGTGAAAGGAGGTTCTCCAGCTGCTCATAAAGTGTTGGGGCTGGTGAAATATCAGGTTGGAGAGTGCGGAATGCTGTCAAACTTATGATAGTAATCGATCCACGAAACTGAAAGGTTACGAAGCTTTTTCCATGCTTGCCTCATCAAAATGAACCACCAACCACCAGCAGCTTCTTTCAACCTCTTGAACCTTTACAGCACTTCTGTTCTGGGGCCAACATATGGTTGCTCCTTATAAAACTAATACTGTGCAAGACAATTGTGGTCGTCGGGAGACATGAAATTGGGGGTATTTCCTTTGTTCATAGATTATTTCTCCTTGCGCCAATGACAGTAAAATAGCTCGGTATGCTGGATTGGTCATGTATTGCCAACTCGAACAATTGAGTTACTGGGTTTATGGGTATTAATGAATTGCTTCCACAAAAAATTATGGATGCCATCGTTTCTGGGGCAGCTCAACCATTGGAGTTCCAGCGATCTCATTTGATATTTTCCTCCTATATTTGTATTTCTAGCATTTTGTTTCAAGGGTTCTCGGATATACGGGCAGTCTTTCCCCTGATATCACCAGAATTTATTCGTGGTTTCTAGAGCGGGAGGTTCTCTGTTGGATTTCGGCATGTTCTTCAACCTTCGGAATAAATATCTTTTGACTAATTATCAAAGATGAGCTGGACTGTCATCCAATTGAAAGGAAAAATAAGATTTCTTTCATTTTTAATATATCACCTTAAATGGTGTTGACAATTGAAAAGCTATGAAGGAAACACCGCTCAGAATGATTTCCACCTCTACGAATTCTCATAATGTTATGGATAAATCCAGGAGACGCGTCGATGAGGATTAATTCCTACTGAATAATGATGATTCCGATTCAAGAAAACCCAGACTTCATGCAAAAGAAATTTTTAATGGGCATAATTCTCATCTCTGGTCTGTCAAAACTCCATATCGAACGCAGGAGCGAAATTTCCAACATCGTTTTAGATTTGATGTATTCAGTTTAATGTACAGAAACCAAAGGAAATTTAAAAGGTGGACAATATTCAGAGATTTTAACTACATTCTCTACAAATTCTGGACAATCTTCTGTGAAATGCAAGTGTTTCATGTTGGTACCAATTAAATGATGCTTTGGCTCATTGCACACCGTATCAGAATAGGAAGAATTAACCAGCTTGTTTGACGACAGATTGATAAGAAGACTGAATCTATGAAATAGACATGCAAGATGTCCGAATCTTAACTCTTTGAATTTTTATCTACGAGAATACCAAAAAAACAAAGTTTATAGTTCGCCAATAAATTCGCAGGAAGATCTCGAATTCAGAGTAAGACGTGCCGATCCGCCCTAATCAAGTGCATAAGGAATTGTTAATGAAGCTCGCTAGCGGATTAAATTATGTATAAAAAACAAAAGTGGACGACTTGAACTTTCAATTTGATTTCATATTTTCTGTATTCTGCATTTTACGGTTCTTTTCGAATTTTATTTTCATTATTGTTAAAAATTTTGCAGTGAGCCAACGATACTTCTATCAGTTTTCTGAATTTCACTGTTATGAGAGTTATTTATTTATTTGTCTACTCGTTATTTGTTAGAATTGACTAGGAATGAAAAATATTTATTCACCTTTTTAGTTCACAAATGAAGACCTTTAATTATTATTATTATCTGGATATAATTTACCTTTCCCAGCTTCAGTAATCAAAGGAATAGGCTCGATTACAATATACTTGACATCTATTTCCTAACTATCCTACATGTATTAAGAATTACAGCATTTTGCATTTCTATATAGGTATTCTTAGGGAATTCTAATTTTTTAAGGCTATCATGCAAATTTTTGGGTGATAACCCAGTCGAGGATACGATGACAGGAACAATATCTATTTTCTCGAGATGCCACATCTGCTTGATCTCAATAGCAAGGTCTGTGTATTTGGACTTTTTCTCCTGGAATTTGTTCAGCACTTTGTTATTATTCGGTATGGCGACATGCACCAGCATTGCTGTTATGGCTCTCTTAATGATAAGAGAATGTATGAACTCCACTATGTCCGGCCTATTATTCGTCACCATTCTGTCAGTGATAACACGCCTAACGTAGTATAATCTGATAGAGTCATTTTCCAATACGGGCGGCGGTTGATACTTGTAATATTGCTGGAAGGTATTCGGAAGTCCATACTTGTGTGCAAGTTTCTGATGGATAATGTTGCACACTGGATTATGCCTATGAAGAAAGTCCGTATTGGCCAGTTGTTCGCATCCAGACGTAATATGCTGTATACTTTCCGATCTTATATGGCATTTTCTGCACTTAGCTCTTTGTAATGTACCGTTCTACATAATAAATTTTTGTAGTTCTGTCTTAGTCCATCTGATTATTCCAAATGAGTAAAGCAACACAGGAATGGCGTAGATGTTGATTGTGTAGACTAGATTCCCCGAGTTCAACATTGATTTCAGCACATCCTTCAGACGCTGACTGTATTCTGAACGAATCTTCTCCTTTAATTGCTCTTGGTCTAGCAATCTAGCTTGTTTGTATCCTAGATATTTGTATGTTTCGCCATCCCTCATGCACTGTATAATATCACCATTTGGAACTTGTGTTTCACCAGCTATGACTTTCCTTCTTTGAATGTTCAGGGTCTTACATTTTTCAATCCCGAAATTCATATGAACATCTGCCGAGAACTTACTGACAGTTTTCAGCAAATCATCCAATTGCTTCTTGTTTGAAGCATATAATTTGATGTCATCCATATACAGCAGGTGGGAGATTGTATGATAATTCCGATCTGTTTTTATCCTAAATCCGTATCCTGTTTTATTGAGCATTGAGGACAATGGGTTCATAGCTAAGCAGAACCATAGTGGAATAAAAGAGTCTCCTCGAAAAATTCCACGATGTATGGGTATCTCGTCGGTTTTAATTGACTTATTGTTCATGTTGACCTGGAGGGACGTACGCCATTGTATCATTGTTGTCTTCAAGAATTCTACCAGGGCTGGGTTGAATTTTGTATATCTCCAACACTTCAACAAGCTAAGAATGGGTGGTACTTCAGATAATCGAGAAAAGCTGAATGAACATTCCGATGCCCTATGTATGCCTGTTTCATTATCACAGAATCGATGATGAGTTGTTCCTTGCACTCCCTGTGTTTCTTTCTGCATCATTTCTGCTCCTCTGATAATATATTGTTGTCGTCAAGGTGTTGGTTGTTATTATTATCGTGGACTTATGCACTATCTCAGCTGTTAGCTGGATATAATTTACCTTTCCCAGATTCAGCAATCAAAGGGAATAGGCTCGATTACAATATACTTGACATAAATTTCCTAACTATTCTACATGTATTAAGAATTACAGCTTTTGCTTTTCTACATAGGTATTCTTATGCAATTCTAATTTCTTAAGGCTATCGTGCAAAGTTTTGGGTATTAACCCAGTGGAGGATACGATGACAGGAACAATATCTATTTTCTCGAGGTGCCACATCTGCTTGATCTCAATGGCAAGGTCTGTGTATTTGGACTTTTTCTCCTGGAACTTATTCAGCACGTTGTTATTATTTGGTATGGCGACATCCACCAGCATTGCTGTTTTGGCTCTCTTATCATACACCACTATGTCCGGCCTATTATTCGTCACCATTCTGTCAGTGATAATAGGCCTATCGTAGTATTGGTTGTTATTATTATTATTATTATTAAATAATATTAACACCATCAGCACTAATAAAAAGAATTTCGGTTCATTATTAGTTGATAATGAAGATGATATAAAATTATAGGATCAATGCGGAATATATAAAATACACTGCAGTGAATGTTGTACATTTTATATAGGCCAAACCGGAAGATGCCTCGAGAAGAGTGTTAAAGGACATTAAAGATCTATTCTCCAAAATAAAAGTTCTACGGATTTTTCGCACAACTACATCAACAAAAATCATTTCATAGATTTCGAGAATATCGAACTCATGCATCCAGGTAATAGAGGAAAAAGGATGGACTTCCCAGAGAATTTGGAAATTACGTCCGCTCATAGGAAAAACCAGCCAATTTGCAACGATCAACTAGACTTCCATTTACCTCCTGTTGTGAATGCAGTTATACATAAGTGAAATCACTTATTTTGAATTTAGTATTGTATTACTCTTGATAATGGGCTAAAAACGTGAAACATGTAGGGTATTTTAATTAATATTAGTAAAGTCTTTGCCAAGTGAGAAACCAATCATTTAATCAATATGTTCAACAAGTGTTAAGCGGGAATTCCATACAAACTATACATAACCAAAATTTGTGTTATTGCTCTTTAAAAATAATTTCCGAATGTCAAACAGAGACCGAAATATATGTAACCTAACAAAAAACACTGTACAACATAAAAACTGATATCGGAATTCAATCAACTCTGTCTGTTTTCTTCATTATACTGAAATAAGTTTTAAGAAAGATACCACTCCATTTGAAGAAGCAAAGATGTAGTCTGAAAACAATTGCGAATTGTAGATCAGTATTTAATTGCTCTAATCTCATAATTTGAATTTGATCTATTAACTAGTTCGCCAGATACTTCAAATGTGCGCTTTAGCGAAACACCGTGTATAGCAAAATTAGGCAGTTTTTTCACTGATTTAGAAGTACATTCTTTCATATTCAAAACAACCCAAACCAAAAGTATTTTTGAAACGAAATTCTAATTTGCTCACATGGAGTTATTTCAAATATATTGTTTCTGTATGTTGGTAGAACTGTCCTTAATTACTACGTCAAACATTAGCGCAATCTGTCAACTAGCTTGTTTACGACAGCTGTTGAAACGAGTCGACCTCAGTGGTACTCTGCGAATTTTACAATGGAAAAGAATATTGAACAAAGAGTTTGTCTCAAATTTTGTGTTTTGAACGGAATTCCCTGTGCTGAATCGTTGCGACTGCTGAAATGAAAATGGTGCTCGAATATCGTCATGCCAGTGTTAGAGAGATAGCTCATGATCTCAACATCTCTCTTGAACCAGCTCGTTTGATTTTGGTGAACCAATTGGGAAGCGTCGCCACTCGCCTTTCCGATAGAGCTGAATTTTCTTCAAATACAGTACCGGATGCAGGTAGCTGCAGACATGCTGGATCGTGCGAGTTCTGATCCTACATTCATGGGACGGATCATAACTGATGACGAGACATAGGTCTGTGAAAAAGACACACTAACGAGATAACGAACATCGGAAGGGATGGGAAAAATGGGCCGAAACCGGAAAAACCTCTCCAAAGTCGTTCGAAAATCAAGACGAATGTTTTCTTCGATAGTCGTGGTGTGGTTCATCACGAATTCATTCCGCAAGATCAAACGGTCAATAAGGACTTCTATTTAACCGTTTTGAGACATCTGCGTGAAATTATTCGCCGAAAACGGTGGAATTTATGGCAAAACAATTCGTGGATTTTGCATAACGATAACGCACCATCTCATGGAGCCACGACTTTAAGACCAAACACTCGATAAATACCATCGAGCAGCCGCCTTATTCACCAGATCTAGCTCCGTGTGACTTTTTTTCTCTCCAGACTGGATGCTCCGGGGAACTAGATATGATCCCATAGCCGTCATGAAGGAAAATTCGCAGAAGGACCAGAAGGCCATACCTCAAAGTATCTATAAAAAATGTTTCGATGATTGAAAAAATCGTTGACACATGTGTATCGCTTCAAATAGAGCAGATTTTAAATAAATTCAATAAATATTGAAAGATTAAGATTTTCGCATTTTATTTCAAATTTTCGGGTACTTTTGTCACAGTGTAGTACTTTTTCTAAGAAATTCACAATCAGACAACGTGTGGAATACTATTCCACACGTCATATAATATTTTTATCAAAATTTTTAAATTCTGTTCTGCCAAAAAAAATTTACTGAAATTGAAGTTATTTGAATTTGTTAATTATAACTTTTTGTTATAGCGTTATATGTTAGTATTGATTGGTCCTAGATTTCTGTATACCTAAAATGCTGACATCTGCAGTTCCTCCGGAAAATTAAATCGGTAGGCCGTGAAACATAGAAAGAGACAGAGTGGATTTATTTTCGATGACAGTTTCTATGTTCTATAGTGTTCTACGTAAGATTCTATGAATTTCGGCCTCAGTTTGACGTTTGGAAATTCGTTTAAAATAGTAATAACACTAAGATTGTTGGTGTATGGTTCTTTCATTAGATGAATGGGAAATAAAAACTTAAACGAAAATATTATGAATTTATAGTCACTGTCAACAAACAATAGGTGGATCTTGCAGAACATTTAACGCAAAGTATCCAGATTTACTACCACTCTAGAAACTTACAGTCATATTTTATCACTTATGAAATACAGAAAACTGAAATGAGTAGCGTTAGCTCACGTCAAACGATAAAGATGTCGTTCTGGCGACATGAATCATGAAATAAAATTTTTAACATTTGTGAAGAAAGAAATTCAAAAGAACCGCGAACATAAAAAAACGTAAAAATGAAATCGAATTATATGTTCAAATCGTCCAACATTGTTCTGTGAACATTCTTCAATCAGCAAGCACACTTTTCACAGGCACCTCCATAGATAAAAATCTAATGGGAGTAAAATCCTGGGATCTTGAAGACCAGTTTCATGGACCTAGTCTTCTTATCCATATATCGTCGAACAAGCTGGTTGATTCTTCTGATACCGAGGTGTGCAATGGATCGGAGCATCATCTAATAGGTACATTAACCTGAATACATTGAAGATAAAGCCAGCTCGGTTGCGTATGGGATATGATGCTCGTCTCCTGCGCAGAGTTACCTGGGTTCAATCCTCACAAAGTCGGTGCGATTTTTCAGATTCTGGGAATCGCTTGAGTATCCATCTTTCGGAGGAGATGTAAAGCCGTCGGTCCTGTCTAACAGAGATGTGTTGGACATCAAAGATCCCTACCCTCGACACGAGAGGGGTTCGGCAAAATTCCCGGGTTAGTGAGGTAACAGAATTCCCCGGCGCGTCATTGGCCGAAAGGCGGAAATAGAGCACGTTAAAGGAAAAACAAACAAACAAACATTGAAGAAAAAACTATCAAAAATACCGAAAATTTTGACTCATCGGTCCATATACTCAAGCGTTTCCGCTGTCTGTTTTCCATAAGTGACAGAATTTGATTGTAATTTTATAAATTGTTTCCTAGAAATTGGTTGAAAATTCAAGTATTTCTTGTTAAATGTTATGCAAGTTTGACTTATTATTTGTGGACATTAATCATGAATGATGAATGAATTCATATTATCCTCGTTTGAGAATTTATTTCACAACAAATAACGAATATAAAAATGAAAGAATAAAAACGCAAAGCAACTTTTACCAAAGGATGGAACGTCTAATGAATGACATTTAACAATATATTTTAGGATTGATTAATAAGGAGCTTTTACTTTATTTATTTCACTAATTTGACTGCTCAAAACTGGCAGAATAATTTTCTGACGATCTTGAAAAATATTTTCTTTTGCTCGAAGAATAATATGAATTGTTTTAAAATATTATTTGCGTTCTTGACAATTGAATTTCTATGCCTAAAGTGTGATTAAATGATTTGAATTTTGCATATATGCTGAAAACTTTTATTTTCATCTAATATAAGCTCAATCACAGTAAGTTGAGATATCAAAATTGAATGTTTCTCTTTGAATTAGTAGTGTAGTTTTGAAATTTGTATGGTCAATGAAGCCATAAAATAATACTGGAAGCTGCATTAACTTAAGCAATGTATGGAGAGTTCAAGATAATATAAAAAGCATTTGAGTATGAATAGCAGTGACTATAATGAGGCGTTCAGTATAGATAAAATTGGATAAGAAGTTCAGTATATTCGGCGTTTAGTATTTTAGGCGTTTGGTATATTAGGCGGTAGGCACATTAGGCGTTAAGCTTATCGGGCGTTTAGTATATAATGTGTTGTATATAAATACAAGGTCAACGGTTGAACTAGTGTTATGTTTACTAATTCTGCTGTGATATCATTCATGGTTTCACCAATTTCGAAAAATGCAATACTATGAAATGTTCCGAAAAATAAATCGAAAAAGTCAAGAAGACAATAAAACTTGGGAATTGAAAAATCGAAAAACACTCAAAATGAATGATAATCAACTCAAAAATGAAAAATATCTGGAATAGAAGATGGATAACCACGAAAACAAAAATTTTGAGTAGAATTGCAGTTAATCATCGGGTTAAGATAATAATTTTGAAGGTTTTTATCTACAAGATGGACAGATTGCGACGTTTTAGTAGTGCAGTTAAGTGAAATATTATTCAGTTAAATGAAACGGCAAATAAATTCTCAAACGAGGATATTATGAATTAATTCATCATTCATGATTAATGGCAACAAATAATAAGTCAAACTTGCATTACATTTAACAAGAAGTGCTTGAATTTTAGACCAATTTCTGGGAAAAAATTTAAAGAATTGCAATCAAATTCTGTCACTTATGGAAAATAGACAGGGAATCTAAAGATCTTATAAATAGTAATATGAAAAAATTATTCTGCTATTCGGAATAAACTAGATTCCACCATTCCAAAACTATTTTTTGGAAATATTATAACATTAGGGCAAACGCGTTCCGAGATATTTTGGAAATAAAATCTGTAAGTTGGTAAATTTCTCATGAGTATTGTATAGGAGCTGATACTTTCTCTATTTTAAGGGTTTTGAACACTTCTGATGCAAGCATGAATAGTTAAGGGGAAAATGTGTCGTCTCACTCCTCTTTTATTGATACTTTTATGCTTCGTGAATTTTCATGGATCTCTACTCCGTCGTTTACGTCCTCTTTCTAGTCCTTTATCGAAAGTCTATTCCCACATTGTCTACTCCTGTGAATTCAACCCACAATTACTTCGAATCGAATGCTTTGTTGCAATCGATAAGAGGAAGATGTAAAGTTTTACCATACTCCTATATTTTCGTAAAGAATTGTTACATTTTAAATTAGTTCGTAAAGAAACTTGCATTATTCCTTTGTGACTCCAATTTGCTGTCGATTACGCGGTACGCTACGTTTCACACATTCAATCAAAAGAATTTGTATCGGTACCTCGTTTTCCTAAGTTTCTCAAGCATGTAAAATTTATAATTTTATAAGCTGAGTTCGTTGTTTAGATGAAATGAATTCAGAAAACGTCAGGCAATATTTTGCATGAAATTCATCAAAACACGTCAATTATTTTTCTAAGACAGTTATGTTTCACAGATAATTTTCTTTCACTTGGGTCACGAGTAGACCTGTCATGAAACAAGTTGGAAAGGTATCTTCAAGTCAAATGTAATGGGCTATTTACTTTAAATGTAATCGTACACCTTCATCTGAGTAATATCAATAGATCTAGGATTGAGGAACTTTTTTAATCATTACCCCAAATTATTTTTGTGTAAGTTGATATTACCCCATGGCGAAGAGTAAATATAAACGAAATCGCCTCTTTTCAGCATCTTTTATATTATAGCCCCCCATGATAATTTTAAAAAGAAAACAATAACTAAGAATTCAATTAAAACATCATTTATTCAATTTATCAATGTAATACCTATCAATACATAACGGAAATAATAGTAAGATAAGTATTATATATATATAACAAATTGAAACCCATTGGAGTACAATTGAGGGTTGACAGTTTAGGGTACTGTTACAAATTAAAATAATAATAATAATAACCGAGAAGTATCTGGCGCACAGTGCTTGACCGACTATTGGTCGTCGTTATGGTCGAACCACAAAGAATATTATAAAGATGCTGAATGGATCACGAATGAAAAGCAACGCCTTGATATCAATCATATGGACTTTGAAGAAATAACGGAGGAAGAAATCGCAACAGTAGTTTGAGCGACCAACAATTGGAAGGCTACAGGTATAGATAATATCCATAACTTCTGGTACAAGAAGTTTAATAAGCTCCATGGAGCCTTAGCGAAACAGCTCACGTATGTTCCTAGAAAAACACCCACCTTCCTAACACAAGGCTTAACAAATATGCTACCTAAGAGCGATAGAGCACAACATCCATCTCGGTATAGGCCGATCACTTGTCTACCAACGCTCTATAAAATACTCACCTCATGCATATCCAATCGAATATACCACCACCTTGATGACAACAATATATTAGCTGAAGAGAAGAAGGAATGCAGAAAGAAAAACCACGGGTGCAAAGAACAACTCATCATCGATTCTGTGACATTGAAACAGGCACACCGAGGGCATCTGAATGTTTATTCAGCTTTTCTCGATTATCAGAAGGCATTCAATAGTACCGCCCATTCTTGGCTTGTCGAAGTATTACAGATATACAAAATTCATCCGGACCTGGTAGAATTCTTGAAGACAACAATGACACACTGGTTCACGTCCCTGCAGATCAACATGAACAATAAGTCAATTAAAACCGACGCGATACCCATACGTCGTGGAATTTTTCAAGTTTGGTCCATTGTCTTTTATGCTCAATAGAACAGGATACGGATTTAGGATAAAAGCATATAGGAACTATCACATAATCTCCCACCTGCTATATATGTTTGACATCAAATTATATGCTTCGAACCAAAAGCAATTGGATGATCTGCTGAGAGTTCTCAGTAAGTTTTCGGCAGATGTGAATATGAAATTCGGGATTGAAAAATGTAAAACCCTGAACATTCAAAGAGGGAAAGTCATAGATGGTGAAACACAACTCCCACATGATGATATTATACAGTGTATGAAAGACGGCGAAACGTACAAATATCTGGGAGACCAACGAGCCAGATTTGCTAGACCAAAAACAGTCAAAGGAGAAGATTCGTTCAGAGTACAGTCAGCGTCTGAAGACTGTGCTGGAGTCAATGTTGAACTCGGGGTATCTAGTCAAAGCAATTACAACCTACGCCATTCCAGTGTTGCTTTACTCATTTGGAATAACCAGATGGGTTAAGACAGAACTGGATAATATTCAAATGCAAACCCGAACGAAGCTGGCAAAGTACAATAATCATCATCCAAAATCGTTTATGATAAGAACAACTTTGAAGCGGAAAGAAGGAAAAATTTATAATTAAGGAAGGAACATTACAAACATATAAGTGCAGAAAATGCCATATAAGATCGGAGATTATACAGTACATTACGTCCAGATGCGAACAACTGGTCAATACGGATTATCTTCACAGGTATCATCAAGTATATATCATTATTCACCATAATCTTGCACATACGTGCGGACTTCTGAATGCCTCCCAGCCATATTACAAGTATCAACCGGCGCCCGTATTGAAAAATGACTCTATGAGATTATACTACGATAGGCCTATTATCACTAACAGAATGGTGACGAATAATAGTCCGGACATAGTGGTGTACGATAAGAGAGCCAGAACATCAACGCTGGTGGATGTCGCCATACCGAATAATAACAAAGTGCTGAACAAGTTCCAGGAGAAAAAGTCAAATACACAGACCTTGCTATTGAGATCAAGCAGATATGGCAACACGATAAAATAGATATTGGGCCTGTCATAGTATCATCGACTGGGTTTATATTCAAAACTTTGCATGGTAGCCTTAAGAAATCAGAATTGCATTGATTATAGATCAACGACGGCGGGCACGCTAGTCGGTGCAAGACATACCCTATTTCCTGAAGCTATTAACAGCGACCACTTCCTCTAGATGAACTTCTATAGAAACACTTCGAGGTACCGCTTTGGTCGTAAGATCGAGGAACACATCCAATCCAGACAAGAGTGGGTGGAAAGGAAGAATTCCTCGACAGGTGGAGGGTAAATTTAGTTCACCGATATCTAGAAGACCAGAGAGGAATCAGATAGCGCATTTTTTCTGACGGTGAAATGGCAGGAGTTTCTACCTCCCATTAGATAAACATACATAACCTAATCCTAAATGCAGGTGCTGTGATATTGCTTTCAGAGATGCACCTGCATGCAATACCACGTCACCTCCATTCAAGATTATTCTCTAGTTCTATCTATTACAGGTGATATCTGAACTAGATATGCCCCGTCATTTTGTATGCCAGAAGCTGTGCATTAATTCGACGGCCTTCAAATGCCAACCTTCTACAGGTTTTACTAGTTGATGTACCCTGCATTACCAGGGACCAGTGACAACGACGAGCATCCAACCAGGTTGTTCCGTTAGCCAGTCTGCGAGCCTTCCCTCAACAACACAAGTTGAGATCCCAACCACAGAGTATTCTAAGCTCCTAGACAGGCCAGCCTATCCGCAATGTTATTTCCTCTGATCATGTTATAACTCGGAATCCAGAGGAGACGGAAATGGTTGCTTATCACCACTTGTTTCAATGCCTAACGCACTCACAGACCTTGGAAGTAATCTTGTGTGCGCCCAAGGCTCCCATAGTTGACCTTCTGTGGGAGTAGATCATGATTCACTCAATAGTTATTCCCTGTTCTAAAACCTTCGAGCGCAGTCAAGTATCGCCATGATCATCGACTGGACATATGTTGTATGTTTATATAATGGGAGGTAGGAACTCCTCGCATTTCACCGACAGTAAACTGCGCTAACTGATTTCTCTTTGATCTTCTAGATATCGTTGAACTAAATTTACCCTCCACCTGTCGAGGAATTCTTCCTTTCAACCCATTCTCGTCTGTATTGGATTTGCAGAAAAAACCTTCTTTTCAGTTTTACAAATTATCTAGGTAATGAAGGAGAGAATTCATTTCTGTGTATTTTTTTCTCCTAGACGATCATATTTTCTTATATTCAGTTAAAAATTTTGTGGAACTCTCACACCTATTTGATTGTACAAAAAAGATCATGAATTAGCACTTTGTCTCATATTTGTACGAATATATTGGAACTGGCGCATTCGCCACTTTTATATCTAAATGAAAGATGTGGAGTTACAGTAAGACAGGAACGTCTTCCTATCCATCAAATTGTTTGACACTAATTAGAATTAAATGCGTTTCTACCGACATCCGTATAATCCAAATAATATTTCCACTGTGGTTATTTCTTCTTAAATTTCAAGTTCAGTTACCGAATGGCCTATTCAATCGATGCTTCATAAAAACAATATTTTTTCTAGGTTACCGCCTCTTCACATGAACATGGGTATTGTAATCTTCTTTAAAACTCAAGAAAAACGAAATTACATACAAAACATAACTGACTGAAAATAAAAATCGACTCGTCTTGAAAGATTTCTTAAAAATATATTGCTTCACGTACACAATTTACTCCACTATAAGCCCGCAATCTGCATATGCATCAAAAAGGATACACACTCAATAACTGAGAACTATTCAGTTCAAAACCAAAAAATGCCGTTTTTTGTTTGGAAGGTAATATCTCTCAGCATAAAGTGCTTAGTTATAACATCATCATTTCTACACGTCTTCGAAAACAATTTTGCATTTGGCCACAATCATTGAAGGGTTTGAATTTTTCTTTTAATCCGAATAAAAATGTCAGCAATTTGTTTCCAAGAAAATTGGGAGAAACATTCTAGTAAAACGAGACTGTAATTAATATAAGTAATTTTTGGACACTCAAAATTCATTGAATAATCAAATTTCATTATTTTCGAAATATTAATATATATCAAAAAATTTTCGAATTCTTTAATTTTGAAATACCGTGATTATTAGTATACCCTGTGCTACATTTACAGAAAATGGTAAGCTATGAAACTAATTTGCAAGAAATACAGCAAAATGAAATGAAAACGAATTTTCCGATATACCTCAGAAAGTATTGCTCTGCTCGATACGATATGAAGGATGAATAGATAGATCGTTCTAACACCTACAACCCTAATAAATTAAAATTTTTCCTCTTGCAACTTCAGCTTTTCTCTACGAAAAACCGTGCTTTCATTTTCACGAAATACTTAGGTTATGAAGGAAATTAAAGATCATCTAAAATAACTCATTTTCCATTTATGGTTAAAAATCTTACACCTATTGATTGAAAAAGCACATAAACTAGCCCAATATATCTTTCTTATAACAAATATATTGTGACTAGCGCATTCGCCAATTTGTGAATATTTGAATCTATTCAAGAGATCTGTCACAACTGTATACCTTAAATCCATCATATTATCTGACTCTAAGCGAAAAATACATGTAGCTAGTGATTTCAGAATTATATTCGATACATTTGGGTTAGGTTAGGTAAGATTTGGGTAGAGTGGCTCAAGAAGGATAGTAATATTCTGCCGAAAGAAGTTTTCATTCGAATAAACGAACTATTGCCTCAGTTTGAAGAATACGACACAATTCAATTAGAAATCAATTCAATTCATATGACCACTATTAAACCATACATAACAACAGTACTCAGCCTTAGAAAACACCAGATCAACAGCACCAGTTCGAAAAGTGTGAACATCGTCACAGAACAAGAAGAAATGGGTCAATGTAGGATTTTTTAAAGTACTTGAGAGTATATACAGAATGCCCAATGTTCGATGCTTCAGTGCGGTCCTTGATTTTCAAAGGAAATTTATTGTTGAAAACAAATCACAGCTTTCTTCTATTGTTTTCGAGATATTCCGACGTTCTCGGTATATGCGAATATCTCAATTGCTATCAAAGAAAGGTAGAAACTATTGGGACATTCAAGGAGAATTTTTTTTTTGATTTAGTTGACTGGGTTTCGAACTATAACAGGAAGAGTATTTTTTTCTCCTCTTCCTGAATAGATTTAACAGGCCAGATAAATTTCCACAAGAATGTGAATTTTTCCAGAATTGAAAATTCTTGGAACAATCTGTTGTTCCATCTAGTACGCTGGTGCGAATTTACACAACATAGGTTTTCACTTCTAACTCACAGAAATAAATGTCAAAATCAATCCAAGTTTCACTCAACATCGTTGATTCACAAATATTTAGCTAAAAACTTTTTGTTTGAAGAATGCTGATGACTTTTGAAAACTTCGAAAAGTTCGTCATGTTAAAATGCTACTTGCAGAGTGTCTGATGCTGCTTTATGTTCGTTTTATTGACAGGAGGCAAACCCACAAGTTTATACACCAAAGATTGAAGCAGAATCCAATAAACCATGGTTCTCTCGAAGCACTCAGAAAAGAAAATTCCAATAAACAAATTACTGAAAACCTATAATGGAAGTTTTGGGAGCTGTTACTGCAAAATCAGATGCGTAAATCTCAGTTCATATAGGGAATAATGAGAGACGGTTAGAACTTTGCTGATAGAATCAGGAAGATTTAAGACGAAATCCCGAATTATACCAGTATACTACATGAATTGATGAGGTGTGGGTGACCAGTAACGGTTTATTAAAACGCAATAATGAACATTATGAACTTTAAAACCAGTACTTCGATGATCTGTGAGATTATCATCTCACTAGTAAATTTAGCACATTAAATTTTTTTCTCTGTTGAGGAATGATTATACAGACACATACATAATGGTATAGAAGAGTTGAAATAAAACTAAAAAATTGTTCACCTTTAGTCACCAATATTCAGGTTCAAAATTCATGTATAATAGTTTCTAGACGTTTCAGTTTTTGTATAATAGGAGTACTTTGGAAGTATTGAGATAGTTTATTTTTGTTATTAATTATTTTTATATTTACTGACTCATGAGTAATGAATTCCGATTATAATTGGCTCCATTATTCTGAACATAAAACTAAAAACATGTGTGCGTTTTTCCGCTTCTTGAAGCCAATCATTCTTTTCTCGTTAGAATAGAGCAGATCATTCATATGCACCAGAAAACGTATGGAGAGTATAGAGCCGTGAGGTACTCCTGCAGTAACTTAAAAAGATTCACTCGTTACACCATCAACTACCTCCTGAATCGATCTACTGAAAAGAAGAAAATTTGGAAAGGGTCAAAGTTATTGTTCACATTTTATTCAAAGCTACCTATTGTTCAAATTTAAATAACAAAAGTTAATATGTGTTGAACACCATTCAACAAGAAACATTTTCAGATACGTCTGTGCATCTGACTGAAGAAAGAGTGTCAAAATAGTTTTCATTCATCAATTTTGATAGAAACCGAAATATTAGAATATGCCAAAATCCCGGAAATCGATAAATAATTCGAAAACAATAGAAATGGGGCGGTTATTTTTCTCTATATGTCTCACAACTGCCGGACTGAAACATCGGAAATGGGACACCCTGTACTATTTAATGAATTTATAATGA
Source organism: Cryptolaemus montrouzieri (assembly GCA_013387265.2). Taxonomy (NCBI): domain Eukaryota; kingdom Metazoa; phylum Arthropoda; class Insecta; order Coleoptera; family Coccinellidae; genus Cryptolaemus; species Cryptolaemus montrouzieri. The sequence goes on from JABFTP020000103.1 coordinate 40,621,631, forward strand.
CGGAATTGGTGCCTTATCTTCAAAACTTAGCTCATATTATCGAATACTAGTTTTTCGTGAATAATTTTTCGATAACTAACTCCTCTCGGTGAAATTTATATTTTTCAATTGATGAAAAATGAATCAACTGAAAACACTCGTCGACAAATATCTGGGCTAAAATTATCTACTACTAGTTACTCATGAAGCATTATTCGATATCTGACTTACTCTAGTAGGTGAAACTACTATTTATACATTCATTAAGACACCTAGAATTTTCACACTTTCTGTTTGAACAATAAACACTCTAACTGACTTTCAGCTTCAGGATCGAATAGTCGTTTCAAAACTGAAGTTCATTAAGAGGATTCTCTCGATAGAGCAAAACGAAAGTTATCTTCATTACAATAGAAAGTTTTCCTGATTTAGAATTGTTCACCAGCTTGTAGAATTTAAGTTGGAGCTCGTTATTTGAATTGGCTCATTAAAAGAATCCTTTTTTCATATCCAAATTTATGTTTGAAGTTTAAGATTCCCATCTTCGAAGGAAGGGAATTTTATTCATTAAATCAGTTTCTGCAATTCAAAATTTTATTTGAAGCAATTCATATGGCTGCGGATGAATGTGAACTCAAAAGTCATTTCTTCGATTACAATTTTATCAACCTATCTTTGACAAATTCGGATGATTTTACATTGTCCTTCTCAGTTATTGTTAATGAAAAAACAATATGAGCACATGACAAACGAATAGATAATAACTATTGTGACGATTCTCTGCAAGTTACTAATTTACCTTTCAAGCATCGATAGTTACTTAGATACTCTTCTATCGGAAATATCCACACAGAAATTCTTCAAATACGCTTTAGTATTTAGAATTAAAGGGCGATAAAATAATCAGAGAGAAGAAAGAAATAGTGATTTTAGAGAGTTTCAAAGAAAAAAACTGGTATAAAAAATCAAGAGCAAAGTCAGAACTGAACCAGGCCAGCCAATTTTCATTAATGCTGACACGAAAATAGGCCGAAATACAGGCACGAATTTGAAAAGCGGCTGAAAAATTAAAAGCAAGTGGAAAAAGAGTCAAAGTCTTGCATCAGAAACTAGCATTGGATGGTAAAATTTACGAATGGAATGATGCGGAACGAAAGATAATAGAAAGAATGGAAGTTGAGGCATGAACTCCAAAGAACTACTAAAGAATGGAGATAGATTAAATATGACGCAGACATTGGCTATAGAAAACGATGAAGATAATGGGAGTAATGATATGAAATTGTGAAACGTAAAGAATAATTCAGTCGGAAAGTATACAGAAACAATTGAAAATGAATCAAAGAAAGATAGACACATGGAAACTAGGAACTTGGAACACAAGAAGTATACAAGGCAAAGAAACGGAATTGGAATACAATTCGAGGAATCAGAACTTGTAATTCTTGCTATAACAGAAACGAAAAAAAAGGCCAATTGATAATTGAGTTAGAAAACAAACTCATATTAATATACAGTGGAGTAGACGAAAAAACCAAGGCGGCAGCAGGAGTTGCATGTTTGATAAATAAAGAAATCGCAGAGCAGATATTAAGCTGGAAAACGTGGTCAGCAGGAATACTCACAGTTGAATCAAGGAATCCGAACATGACAAAAGAACAATAATTGTGGTCTATGGACCAAACGAAGACAAATCAGTTAGTAAGAAAATCGAATTTTGGGAACAATTAAGAAAAGCTATAGAGGAAGCAGATGGCAGTATTTATATTGCCGGTGACTTCAACGGAAGAGCAGAACAGAGAAATAATGATAGTATTTATTGGACAGTTTTATGCAAACATGGAGAACAGACAAGAAATAGCAATGGGAGGAAAATACTAGACTGCTGTAATGAGTAAGTTGATAATTAGTAACAGTTTCTTCGAACACAAGAATATACATAAATATACGAGACAAGTAGAAAATAGAAACGAGAAATCGATAATAGACTACATATTGGTAGAGAAAAGAAAAAAACCTGAAAAAAATAAAAGACTTTAGAGTAAGAAGTGGAGCTGAAATAGGAAGCGACCATTTTTTACTGGTAGCTGATATCAAAAAGGAACTGAAAGATGACGGTGAAGAGATATCAGTAAAAGAAATCGAATATGAATCGCTGACGGCTCACAAACTCGCATATCCAGAATACGCCAAAATTTAGGAGCATACCATATCAGGGAAACTAGAAAATATAGAAGATGCAACAGATAATATGAGCACAGAAGACTCATATTATTCATATTTCAAGAGCATCTTTCTAAATTCCGCTAAAGAAGTATATGGAAGCAGCAGAAAGAGAAATAACACAAAACAAACGGCATGGTGGACAGATGTAATTAGAGAGAAAGTGAGAATTAAGAAGAGATCATGGGCATATTATCTCAACTGTAAAACTATAGAGAAATATGAGTTATAGAAACAAGCAAGAAAACGAGTGAAAGATCTAGTCTTGGCATCTAAAAGAAGAAAATGGGACGAATTCGGGGGAAAAATAGAAGCCGAGAGCAAAGCAAACAAAAAGCTATTCTATAAAGTAGTTAAATCATGTAGAAATGAAAAGAACTCTGACATTTATAACATCAAGGAAGAAAATGAAGAAACACTCATAGATGACAGGAAAGTAATGGAAAGATGAAAGCAATCTTTTCAAGAGCTACTTGGCAGCGGAGGAAACGGATAAGAGGAAAGTGAAGTTTGTATAAAAAAAGATAGAGACCTAGAAAAGATAACAAAACAGGAATAAACTATAAAACACTCGAAAAATGGAAAAGCCCCAGGCTATGACAAGATTACAACCGAAATGATCAATAATAAGGGACAATATGGAGAAGACATACTTTTGAAAATATATAATAGGGTAGGACAAGAAGATCAAATCCCCGAAGACTGGCAGATCTCAATGATAATCCCAATTTACAAATCAGGTGAGAAACATGAATGTAGCAACTACAGAGGAATCACGTTATTATGCACGGCTATGAAAATATATGAACGAATAATAGCTGAGGCCAATTATTGAAAGAACATTGGGAGAGACACAAAGTGGATTTCGAAAAGGAAGAAGTCTTCAAGATCACATATTCAGCATAAAGAGATTGATGGAAAAATCTAACATGATGAAGAAGAAAATATACCTAGCGTCATTGGACTTGAAAGAATCTTTTGATAGGGTGCCAAGACGAAGATTATGGGAAATACTTCGTAGAAGAGGAATCAGAGCAAAAATTATAAGACTGATAATAAATATATATCGGAGTATTTCAAGACAACGAAGGGACTTAGACAGGGAGGTGGGCTTAGTCCTCTGTTGTTTATAATCTTTATGGATGAAATAATAAAAAATTGTTGGACACAAGAAACAGAACACGAAGACAAAAATATACAGATAGAGGGGATAAAAATAGAACAAGTGGAAAAATATAAGTACTTCATCTCAATCTGTTGGAACGCAACGAAACATGCGTATGTTATTGCGCACTCCAACGGACCGACACAAAAGCTACCCACACCACCGCGCCACGGGAAAACATGAAAACGAAGAGCAGATAAACAGAAAACCTCAAACAGTCACACTAGTTCGACTATTCACCGTAACGCTACACACAGTGTCTGCAAGAATACGGTAAGTCGAAGGACTACCCTTCTGATTCATGGCGGTTGTCAACTCGATATACTTCAGATCTAATCAACCATAACCCGCGGAATTATCGCTGTATGTCTAGACAAAATGAAGAATTTTATTCAAAGAACAATATTCAATCTTTGAGATGAAGTAGGGGCGGTATGAACTAGTTGTTTCGAATAGGTGGGCAGTGCTGACGAGGTCCAATGAGACCAAAACTGCAATACATTACTCCTTTTCGTGACAACTAGCCGTACCGTACGTACCACTTCTCTGTGGCCCCAGTTGACGGTGAATTTGAAGGGGGGATCGGAAACCAGCTCCTTCAAGGAAGGATATTCAACATTCTACGGAAGGTTGAATATTGTTCCATGAATGAAATTCTTCATTATGTCTACACAAACAGCGATAATTTCGCGGGTTATGATTGATTAGATCGGAAGAGATACAAAACCAAGGATCCGAAGAAATACCCGATATATCATGTGATGAATTATACCAAGCACTTCATAAAATTAAAAATAACAGGGCTCCTGGACTGGATGAGGTGGGTACGGAGGCTGAAAAGCTGAGGACCAACATTGAAAAAAAAGATCCTAAAACTCTTCAATCTATGCCTAGCTAATCAAAAAATCCCAACCTCATGGAACGACTCACTTACGATACTTCTCTATAAAAAAGGGGATAAGACAAGGCTAGAAAACTTACAGGCCAATCAGCTTGCTTAATGCAAGCTTAAGTTGCTTAAGTGGGCAGGCTGGATTTCGAACTCGCTACGGTGCTAACGACCAATTACAGTGCTTGAAAACCTTGGTCGAAAAGACTATTGAATATAATAGACCTTTAGTCCTGACATTTGTTGATTTCCACAGATCGTTTGATACGGTAGAATTAACGGCCATTATAAAATCATTGAATGAATACCGAATCGATACACAAATGTCATCAAATATATATACAACAACGCCCCAACAACGATCTACCTTCACTCACAGACAGAGAAAATCAAAATAGGAAGAGGCGTAAGAGAAGGTGATAATTTATCGCTTAAACTATTCATCACTGTCCTAGAGTATGCTCTAAAAATGTTAGATTGGGAAAACAAGGGCATCACTATCGATGGAGAAAAGACTCAATCATCTTAGATTCGCCGACGATATCGTACTCATCTTTGACAATCTAAGAGAAGCCGCTATTATGATCCAAGAACTGAAAAACGCAATACAAGTTGTCGGACTGAGGATAAATTTCGAAAAAACAAAGATGATGACCAATCTAGTCCCCAATAAACTATTCAGTGTTGACAATAATCACATACAAATGGTCCATAGCTATATATATCTGGGACGTGAAGTGAGGATCGATAATGACAACCAAACAACAGAACTGCTCAGAAGAACAATATTAGGATGGGCAGCATATGGCAAACTTCATGATGTCTTCAAGAACGATATTCCGATCAAACTGACGAGAGAGGCTTTCGATGTGTGTGTTCTACCCGTTCTAACCTACGGTTCTAACCTTAACCCTGACCAAAGCATCGGCACGAAAACTACAAAAAACACAACGCAGGATGGAACGATCGATCCTGGGAATAAGTCGAAGAGACAGAATTCGAAACGAGGGGATTCCCAAAAGGACAGGTGTGGATGATGTTTTGAAAAGAGTGACAGGAGCTTAGTGGAAGTGGGCAGGACATATGCAAGATCAAACGACGGAAGGTGGACGAGGACAATTCTGGAATAGCGACCAAGAGTAGATGGCTAATTGGATGGCAACCACACAGAATAGAGAAAGATGAAAATGCCTTAGGGCCTATGTACATTAATGGACAATTCGCGGCTGAATGATGATGATGATAAGTATTCTTTTCCAATAATCATGAATTTTCCATTATTATTTTCTTCATGTGTTACTATAAAAGAATGTATTGAATTATTGAAAATTTCTGTGAAAATGTCAGTTTTAAAAATTGGAATGTACCATTTTTCAGTCTGAGGAAGACGGAATGTATGGTCGACACACCGCAAAACCATTAAAAATATCGTACATACCACAATATTTTTTTTACTGTTGAATATTGATAGGACCCTATCATGAAATGGAACTCTGTTCTCTCTTTCTCAAAATTGAATTTTCTATTGGTCTTATTTGAAATGGGAAAGACGTAAGTCATATCTCAAGAATTTTTCAACAAAACATTTTTTCAAGTGCATCTTCTGTTTTGTGGAAAGTATTCAAAAATAAACGGATTACGCAATTTCTTTGAAATTCGTCAAATCACAATTTGTGCACATTTATCGGAAAAAGAGATATTTTCACCGATCTACATTTCTCCAAAATCGAGTACACCTCTCCTCAGACGGTTCTCTAGTGTTTAGTGCCTAGAAGTCAATGAAATCGTCAAAATCAATCGATTCGAGACACCCTGTAGAATAAACTCTAAGGCTCTCATTGCAATGGCTAAGCCAACCTTTTCCCACTATCTCGAGTTGAGTAATAATGAAATCTGTAAATGGTTCTCAAAGGCAGGAGATTCCTGCAGAAACAATTAACATTTCCCGTTCGAGGTTTATGTTGTCTCATTTTCCAGATTAATTAGGGAATACGATGACTAATACCTGATACTCTTTGAATGAAATAAGTGATCTTGTAATGAGGGTCGGAACCGGTCCCCGAAATTAAACAGCGAGAAATTCCCCTATTAAATCTGAAATTAAATTCAAAATTTTCAATCGATATGATCGTATCCTGCCTCTCAATGCTTCCTCTGCCAAAATTTAATTATTTCAATCTAATGTTTTGAGAAGAGATCGACATGAAATCTAGGCGGGATAATCTGAAAGTATTACCATAATGACCACGATATAAATTCACAGATTATCTCTATACAGTTTAATTTAACGTTTACTCTCTGAGAGCCTTATAAAGAGGATCATCCCAATTCAATAGAGTACTTCAAAACAATCTTCCGAGGTGAGAAAAATAAGAGCAATATAAAATTCAGGAAGGGAAATGTTCATCCCCCTCATTATTTCTTCCAATATAAATTTATATTTATATTCGTTTTCAGCCTACGGTCTTTCAGCAGAACGTTTCAGACTGAAATTAGTAATGGAAAGCTATGTTATCCCTTCAAGCCACATTCAAGATTTCCTCAAAATTATGATGATCATTAGGTGCTTGGCTAATAAGCTTAACATGTACTGATACTGATAAAACAATGCTGTTCTGTTTATGCATATTCTTTTTATTATTATTTTGATTGATGAGACTTAAATGTGGATGTGAATTTATGATTAACGATGAAATACTAATTTCTATTTAGGTTTTATACTTAAGTTAATAATTTTCTAGAAAACTCTGAGAAAATTCAAAATTGGTATTCATAAATATAGAGATACTTTCATTTATTTTGAACAAGGTCTCAAGAGAGTCGCCTACGTCCTACTAATTGAAAAATGGAGATATCATAATCTCATCTCAATCGCCATGAAAAGGAATGATAACTGAATGTATTTTTCAATGTCTGCACCAAATCATAACTTCTATCTCCAATATCAATGTACCATTCGCTTATTCGGTCGATGAGAATTGAAAAACAAACTGCTCTAGAGAGGTTCAGAGCACCCTTGGTGAGAAGTATGTTGCCTGCTCAAAAAAACACCTCTACTACAACAGTAGATGTCATATACCTATTATTCCTAAGCCGTGATAAGGGAAAACATTTGATCCTAGGACCTATACGTTATAATGCGCAAGCGGTAAGATATCACGTCGTTTCCGGCTATGTCAATAATTGACGCTATGTTGTTTAGACAGTATCGTTAATTTTTATTTTCGGAAGAACATGATATCGGCACTTTGAGAGCTTGGGTTCTCATATGGGTGAAATTTCAATGTTTTAAAATTTCGTTTGTACTTCAATGAAAATGGTTTTCGTTGGATTATGTATCATGTATGGAAACTCGGCTAAGAGGGAGTTATTTTGCATGAACGAGTAAGAAAATTTGGCTCTCTTGCATACTTTGAAGTATTAAGTGGGTAAACTGCATTAGATTTCCAAATAATCCTGTGATATATCAGCAGTGGAACACATCTGCTTAAACCCTTACTTGAGATTTGATGATGATTTGAAAGAAATTTCATTTAAGAAATAAACATTATGAAGCTTCCAAGTTGCAAATTCCTAGTGTAAATACTTAAAGGAAGCGATTCCTTCATTAAATACCTTCGCTGCTTGTGATAAAGTAAAAGAAGAATTAAAACTACATAGCACCTCCTCTTGAAAGCAAAACTGACTTATACTTACTGTATTTTCATATTTGATCAATTAGAAGTAAGAAAACACACTAACAAGGGAATGTCTGAGCGATGAAATCGAATTACATATTTGAACAACATCTATATCAGCTATTTCATACTGTAACGACATCCAATCGTTCCTGAAGCCAACCCTGTCACTGCCCGGCAGAATGACGAATTGCGATGCACTTTTGAGAGAATTCGAGAAAAATCTAAAAGTTCCAGCTCGCCGAATTACTGAGAAACCAGTTTTACCGTTTACAGAAGGCTCTCGAACAAAGATCTAGAACAATGCTGAAATTACGCGAATGTTCTCGAACATTCGTGCTTGTATATAAGAAGAGACATCGCGAATCACGAGAAATCAGTTTGATAAACAACCCGAATAGGGAAATAAATTAAGTAGTATTGATTGTGTTATATGAATTAGCTATAAAAGTTAATCGTTTTGTTAGTGTTTTAATTGTTCAGTTTACGAGTAAATAAATTATATAGTGTTTATTTGATTTCACAATATCACTCTCAACTTTCCAGATCTACCCTAGAATTTGAAAAAAACGTTGAAATTGAATGCTAGGGAACCAATATCCCCATTAAACAAAGGATAAGAAAGTCACAATGAATGAAAATAAGCTTACACCTGTCTTTTCAATATGTTCATCATGTTTTGTAGAGAATACCACTTTTAAGTTATCATTTTTTTCACAAAAGTTTAGGAAGTAATTTGAGATTAGTTAATCTATATTTTTGACATAGAATTTCACTAGTTATGGAAGATTAAGATAATTATGTCTCGTATAAATAACTGAAACAACTTTACCACTCCTCTCGTAGATACTTTTTGCTCAAAGGGGATTCTTACCTTGCACTAATAATTCCAATAGTTACGATATTTCCTCAACGACAAATGTATAGATCAATTCATTTGTTGAAAAATAACATATCATGTACATATACATCTTTGTGTATGTCCGGTACGGTTCACTCAGAGTACTATGAAATGATTGCGCTCCAAATAAATTTTTCATGTACGATATAAAGAAATTAATGAGTATATCAGATCGACAGACATTGTTGTTGAAGAGTGTTAATTTCAATCGGATATAATGATCCGTGCCCATCTTGAATCTCACGCATGCGCTATTCTGCTCATAGGGCCTAGGTACCACGTGATTCTTGCTTGAAATTTCAAACTTGTACTTGATGTACACCTTTATAAGGATAGTAGGTTAGGGGATAGGCGCACTTTTAGAGGTTGAACCACTGCACCTCACAAGCATTAGCAGGGCACTGCTTATAGGACAGCGACGGGGGATAGGCTTGTGGTCGATGCAAGACATAACCTGTTTCATGAAGCTATTAACAGTGAACACCTCTAGATGAACTGGGACAGAACCACGCCGAGGTATCACTTCGGTGATAAGATGGAGATGAAAATTTCATCCAAATAAGAGTAGGAGGAACGGAAAGATTCCTTGCCACAGGTAGAGGATGGATTTATTACACAGAAAAGGAATCATGTAGCGAAGTTTCTTGGTAGATAAATGAGAGGGGCTTCTACCATAAGATGAACAGTTTTCCTGTCGGTGATCATGCATACACTGTGCTCAAACGCTGGCAGAACTGTGTACAACTAATGGGTGAATCACGATCTGCTCCGACGGTGGGACTTCTCTGGGAGCCCTGAGCATACAAGATTACTTCTAAGATGATCTGGGAGTGCGTTCTGGTACTGGAACAACAATATTCATCTCCTCTGGGTTCCAGGTCACACCGGAATGAAATTAAATGAGATTTTGAATCATGTTGCCTATCTAGGAAACGAAATACTATAATAACACAAGGGCCTGACCTAGGTGTAACCGACTGGGCACTGAAGAAGAAAGTGGAGAATCTGCCGCTCTATTAGAGACACCTTTGTAAGAACTGAACAGAGAATATAGTTACAAGGAGGGGGAACATCAAGAGCCATATGCCTAGATGTCGATGTCCACGACAGATCCTTCGATATAAACTATAGGTTAACTATTTAGTTTTTGTAGTAAGAAATTCCAATTATAATAATTATTATCCCAAATACGTTGATGTCATACTGGACTCCCCATTAACCTTCGAATAACATATTAATAAATGGAGTCAAAAGCTCAAAGAAAAATTGTGTACTAGACGGGTTCACTTAGGGACACAAGACCTCGTGTTTTCGTTGGAGATGAAAACAGGTTGTTTTCGCACTCTTACAGTCTGTCAAGTAGGAGCATATTCATTACTATGAGGAAATGAAAATAGAAAATACAAAAATTAGGTAGGTTCAATCGCCTTCAGCGAGAATCATAGCCTGGCATCTTTCCTCAAGGTTATTCGCATATTCTTGTGGAAACGACCTACAAATCTTTTAACACGCCGAACAAGCTACTTCAAATAGCAAGGTCGGTTGAGCACAAACGTTTTCTATTGGAATGGCATCGGGCGACTGAGACGGCTAATCCTAAGTGAGGACACCATTTTCATTCTTCAGTGAGCGACAAGCCTTGCTCCGATGTTCTGGGTCGTTATCCTCCTGGAGATTTCAAATCCCTCTTTTCTTCGCGTACCGCTTGTTAGTCAGCATCAAAGCTTTCTTGTGAAAATGTTTCATTTTCTGGGCATTTAAGTTGTCGATGAACACGTACAACGATCCGAATCCCTTTTCTAAAATGCATCCCTAAACATGAACTTTCACAGGATGTTGAACGGTCCTTTGGAGCAATCTGTTTGGGGGTGTCGTCCAGGCATGCCTAATGATTGAAAAGGCGCAAAAAATTGATTCATCAGTGAGAATAACATTATCTTAATCACTATCCAAATGTTCCCTTGCCCATTCGAGACTTTTAAACGTGTTTTACACTCAGCTTTTGCACAGTACTTCGAAATTCACAGCTATTTGCAAGCAAATGCTTACGAATAGTTTCGTGCGATATTATCGAACCTTTTTTGATACTTTCACAGTACCTTCACGTAGAGACAATGATTTCTCAAAACCAGGGCACAAATCGCCTTTTTCTGACACTACACCAAACGAACCGCGATTTGAGAAATCGTTCACTTTTTTTCGGCTTTGTAACGGTTAACCTATTTGATGACAAACTGTTTCGACTTTTGCATGTACTCTGCAGCAGCTGTTTGTGTCATTTGTGGTCGTTTAGGGTGCAAGCACCAAAAAACTGCTTCGAAGCGCGGCGCGTAAGCGGTACTCATTTTGAGAAAATGCTAGGTTAGAAATAAAAACAACAATCAGCTGATTCTCCTTCATAAGGCATGAAGAAATATTCTGCCCTCTGTAAGATGAAAAAAATACAGAGTTTTCACTGACTCATCGCTAGTAATCGTGACTTCGCTTTTACTAGACCGATGGTAATAATGGTCATCCACAAAAATGTGTTCTTGCACCTTCATTATTCAATTCATATATTAGTGATCGTCCCACAGTTTTTTAATGAGTTATTTTATGTCGTTGATATTACTCAATATGTTCCTCACGATAACTTCAATAAACTAAATGGGTCTATTCAGAGTGCCGTTGTCACATATTATAATTCCTCTACATATCCACCAGTGAAGTATTATAATTCCTCTACATATCCACCAGTGAAGAAAAATGGTAGCAAGTATCATTTTCTTCCAGTTATCTATCTTCATCTGTATTATATATCTTCGAAATCTACCCGTTTCGAGATTCCAATCTTGAAAACCGATTTGGTCGCCTGATTTTCTGAGTACTCTTTCGATAAAAAGGAAAGTGAATGAATTGAAGTTTTTATCTTTAATAAATTCTACATTCAAGATTCTAATCAGAAGCTTTCTGGTTTTGATCTTAGAAGCAAAATTTTGTGTACTTCAAACTGTTTAAGAACAGGTTATAGGCGTTGTAATAATATGCTTCTCCAATGGAATGCTATAGATAGTCCAAATTACGAAGGTGACAAGGCTGGGGAAACTATAAGCAATTTAATCTTTAACAGTCCCATATCTCGATGTCTTGATGGTTTTCAACATATACTTATTATATTAGATTCTTTGGAACGAAACCTTTGAATTCATTCAGTATCATTAACACTATATTTTCTGTTGCTGTTCTTTCTATATTTCATATTTGCCACCTCGTTATCGTTAACACTCACAAATCGAAGTTCTGGTTAAAATGAAGAATGAGACTTTAACATAAACAGTCCGATTTCACTTTTTATTTATAACATACTTACAGACTAGCTGTTAGTGATGTATCAATAACGGGTGAAACAGGGTATTTCCTAAAGTTTACACTCTTTTTTCTGTTGGGTCATGTAAGAACTACGTATGGTTTTCCTTATTTTCCCTATTTTTTCTGAGCTTATACTTTAGTTGTAATCGTAAAATGCTTAGTGTGTTTTGAATGATTATCCATTCTACAAACAGTTCTTTCTTCAGATCGTTTTTCTGACTCATATTGAAATTGTATGAACAATATAGTTTTTATTGACGTTATTCTCTCTTTTGGTTAATTTGAATATATAAATGAATTTAAAACAAAATAAACTACAATTCATTAGCAATCATATAATTTACTAAACACTTAAGGAAAATGAGTGTCTCAATTTATTCAATTTTGGTAGGGAAAAGCTGTCTGTCCGTGTGTTACGCTCCCACTGCTGTAAAAATTCACCTGAGGGTATCAAATAGTTGAAAATTGGTTTTGGAATTATTTGAGATTTTGAGATTTCAAGTGAGAAACATGAAAATTTGAATTGTTGATACTAATTACGAATTAAAAGATATTAATATAGGGGTTGAAAGACAGTTTTGAGACATGATAAGAAAATATATAAAGATTCTGTTCGTAATGAAAACAAATAAGTTATGGAAATTCAGAAAATAGGTACTGAAATTTCATATGTAATTCGATCAGTTTCAATGTTGGAGACATGAAAATATTTGGATTCAAGTTCATAAATACAAAGTAAAAAACAGTTTTTCAGCATTTTCTTTAGAACTATCTTGTCGGATGGAAAAAGGCAAACGAAATTGTCTTGAGAATACCTAAAACAATAATAAAAGCTTCAGCATTCTTAACGGGTTTTTTATGCTCGCATATTATATTTACCACTAGTTTCACAAAAAGTACCGCCAGGTATGCCAATAATGGAACAGCTTGGAATATCGGTTTTGGTTTTGCTTTATACAACGACCAATCACAAAATGAAGAAACAAAACTAATGTGAAATATAATCTATCAAAAATTCATTCTTCGAAACAATATTTTCAGCATTTGCTGATTTTTCTAATAACAAGCCAGCTTCCGACAGGATAACGTCTGCTGTGTCGGCTAGTATTGAATAAATGCACAACCACAAAGAGACAAATCACAGATCACAACAGATCGAACAAAGCCAATTTTTAGATAAATATATACATTATACATGACTTTGACATCAATTGTCAGAGAGTTGTTATAAGCATTAATTAAATTTAAACCATTACAATAATATCTCCCGAAAGAGCTCTAATAATAAATTGTTATGAATATTATGTGGATATCGAGTGTTGAATAATTATGAATTATATCTGTTTCAAGGGATATATAGTGAATTCAAAAACATGTAGATTTTATAATGATACTATCGCGAATAATTTCGAAATAATAACAGTAGGTATTCCCTTTATTCCACATAATTATTTTTGAAAATAACGGAATAATGCAGATACTGTTGAAATACTAAATAAACGAACAGTAAGTGTCTCAGTAAGAAGGATTGATATAAGAAGATATTATGGAAATTTGAGTGTGGACGGCAACCCAGTGGTCTATTGTAGCACACTCTACCTTAAATTTCACCTCCAAGCTCCATCTTTCTCATAAATGTTAGCAGCTTGAAGGTCGAGAGCTAAATAAGCTAACTCAGCTCCTGTTTGTGAGATAAAACTTTCTCAAGCTTGATTTCCTCTCATCAGCTGGACATAACACATATATCGTGTTCTATCAACTCATCCTCCTCCTCACATAAGCTGAACCAGTTTCCTCGTACCGCCAGGTCCACCCATTGGTTATTTTCCATAATTGAGGTCTCCATGGGAATTCTGAACCTAGTCTCCGGTTCAGTAAACTCCAAGGCCTACTCGTTGCCTTCAATTACGAAGGGGCACGGAAGCCTCCTCAGACAGTGCCCATTCCTTCCTTCCAGTCTGGCAAGGGTGAACGACATTGCTGCACCATAAGTGGTTTGCAGTTATCGGATTCTAATGCCTTCAGGGCAGCTTGGCTATCAGAAAATAATTCTTAGTGATCTACTCGTCAATCCCCCGACGAGCAAAAGTGGGCAATGAAGAATACGACTGCTTGAAAAGCAATCGCAAGCCTGCCAAGAGAGACAGAGTCTTCCTTGGGAAGTTTCGGAACCTTCTGTGAACAGACAGAGACTCTCAAGTAGACGGTACATGGAGCTAGCCCATTCCTGTCTACTTTGAATGATGATCTGGAACGACAGCTCCACGAGGGTACTAGATATCGCCATGTCAATTATTACGAGTAGCTATCACTTAATATTTTCAAAAATAATGAATAAACCTACCTACGCAATGACTCTGCTGCATTTTCCATGCAAGTGTCTGATATTAATAGTAACTTAATATTATCTTTCTTGAGAATTTCAATATAAATAAATATGGAATTATATTAAATTGAATATATTCATTCGTACTAAATCCTAGTAATTTTTTAATTTTCCTAATTTGCAAAATTCACGGGGCCTTAAGGCTTAATTGACTTCGACTCTGAATAGATCTTTGTTACCTTATGGATTCAGAAGATTGATTGTCATCACGGGTCTGATACTTCTTCCTGATCTACCCGCGTGTTTGCTAAAAACACGTCATGAAGCACGCTTACTAAATGACCTCACAGGTGATGTGGAAACGTGCATATTGTCTAGAAGGTAACTTGGTTGACTTCGAGAATCGAATTTTTATTTTTGTATAAAAGAATGAAAAATATTGTACAATCGATAAAACTACACACTTATAAATTACTTACTTATAAATTCACTGATTAATTAACCAATTATGATCAATCAATTATAAATTCACCAACTAATAAATAATAATTCCCTCAAATTATCAAATATTATGAGGCATTATGTAATTAGTGTAATTAGTGTAACCTAGGCTTTGGAGCCTGTATGTTCACTGATCAACCAAAAGGAATAAATTAACAATACATCGATTGGTAGGTACACGAATACAACAAACTTCCATCTTATATGGTCTCCCTTAAAACTAAAATATGACAAAACTGTTAACTGAGCTTGAAAATTGCTGAAAATTTGCCCAAAATACCATAGTGCCAGCGGAGATAATCATTCCTTATCAAATTAAAATAGTTTCAATTTTTTTTCACCTTTAGCTTTGAATTTCATGAAATTGTTGATACTCTTTCACCACAAAAGTTTTCATTTCCTTTCTATGATTTTAGTTTTTAATGTTCATATTTTTCTGATGTGAACTGAGGAGGTTGTAGAATTGTGGTCCAAAATAAGAGAAACTTCTATGTAAATGGGTTCCATGGAAAAGAGGAACCTGTATAGAGTTCTTAGCCTTAGTCCTTGTCACATATCCATGATTTACTTTTGCCTTGTCTAGTTTTGTCGTCCTAAACAAGCACTGAGTGACATAGAGCTGCCTCATGTTCAAACGTTCAGTTTCTCGAAAAATTTTATTCGTGCTGTACATCTTGTTTTTTTCAAGAATTATTTTGAGCATAGCTTTTTGAACAATTTCCAAGTGGCCCAATACACTCCCGCACAAACCGCCCCACACAGTCAGCCCATAATTCAAGATGGATTCAACTGATGAGTCATAAATCAGGAGCTGCTCCTGTTTAAGATGTCTCTTAGGTTATAGAATATATAACATAGGCTCCTAAGTTTCTCAATCAAATACCGCGAGTTGATTCCATTCTCAGATATTGGTCGATTTGAATGCCTAAATACTTAAATTGCATTTCTTTGGTAATTGTAGGGCAGTCGCAAAAATTTTTGTGACATTCTGATTCATGAATGAGTATACTCTATTGAACAGGTTGAGTTGCTGATGACATTGTCAAAGTAAGAAACTTGGTCTTTACGGGTTTAGAGTAAGCTTTCTGTCTCCTAACCAAGCACCCACAATTACTACACCAAATTCCGTAGCCGTATATAGTTCTTCCCATGTATCACCATTAAAAATCATTGACGTATCATCTGCATAAGATATAATGTCGCAGTTTGGTATTCCCAAATTTGTTATTTGGTTGATGAATATTAAAGATAATATTGGTCCCAATACCATCCCTTAAGAAACACTCATGCATACCGCGAGAAGATCACTTATGATTCCATTTATTTTAACTCTTTTTTTCTTCCCGTAAGATAGCATTTGAAAAGTTTCAGAGTTTTACCTGTTATGCCCATATTCTCAAGCCTTTCCAACAAGATGTCATGGTCAACACTACCAAATGCTTATGCTAAATCTAGAAAAACAGCTAAGCAATTTTTTATTGTTATTTATAGAAAAAATTATGTTTTTGCTTAGCTCCTCTATGTTATCCTCGGTTACAAAACCCTAGCGAAAACCAAATTGTTCAGAGCTGAGCAAAAGGAAATTTTCGAGAAAATCACACAACCTGATTTCCAAATTTCGAAAATTTCAGCGAAATAACCAATAAGCGAGATAATTTGTCATTAACTCCCTGTCATCGGATTTGAATATGCAAGAAACATGGGATTCTTTCCACTCGAAAGTCAATAGTCCACTGCAAAAGCCCGATTCATAATATGCGTTAATGGTATCTCAACGTGTGGATGGATCCTTTTTATCATCGAGGAGCTAACACTGTCGGATCAGGGTGATGTATTTTTTTTCAAAGAAGCAATCAAGGAAACGACCTCTTCATGCGTTACTGGTCTTAAATACATTGAGGCAGCATTCGACGCAATTTTTGGAATTAGTATTTTGTTATTTAATTTGATTTTACTTTCCATTTTTTCACCAACATCTATGAAAAACTAATTGAATTTATCAGCTTTTTTATTATCATTGATAATGAGGTTACCCTCCTCATCAACAATTTCACCTATAACAGTATCCCGTTTTTCGATTTATTGACTTATTCAACAAATTTCTGTAAGTAGTGAAACGGTCCCTATTTTCAATTGAGTTATTTTTTTTTCAGTTTCATTTTCATTTTATCTCTATGTTTCTTCGAAATAACTAGCCCCTTGGTTATGCTTGGTTTAACCTTTTCAACCTCTTACTTTTAATGATGCGACGATATGTGCTTTTCTCCATATATTCATAGAATTTCCTGAAAAATAGGGAATATGATTTTTGAGTATCCTTCATATGTAAAACATCACTCCATTGTTCCTCTGCCAACAATAATTCCAATTTTCCATAGTCTTTTCTTAAGAGGTTCTTTAAAACTGCTGTTCTCTACCTAAGCTACAGGCGATTTTATTGATAAAGGCACGGCGTAATGATCTGTGGTTGATACGTGTACCATACCAGAGTTAAATGATAAATTATCTACTTCAAACTTACCGTTATTTTTCCTGACAGATATTGTCAATTGTGGTAGAAGAAATATCTGTCTCTCGTTGGCTTATTTATATATGAAATAAAACCTTGTTCGCCAATGATACATTCATAGTTATTAACATCGTAAGAATATCGATCTTCCAAATTCATATTTGTATCACCCATGTATATCTCAACAACTAGTTTTTTAAATTTGTAACATAATTGTCTAATTCTGTCAGATAGGTGGATATATTTATTGAAAGTGATCTATATGATGCCGTACTACCATAAGGTACTTTGTTTATTTCAAATGTATTACGCAGAAGATTTGTATTTGACAGATTGATGACACTATCATCGAGTTGCATAGTATTTTTTACATAAATGTCTAAAGCGTCACTACATTGTATTTAAAGTTATTATAATATATGTGGAAACCTGTTATTTCATGTTTGGTTATCTCCCCATGTCTCTGATAACACAATAACATCAACATTCTCACAATCAATTGACTGTAGATATAACATCATCTCATCATAGTATTTTCTCTGACTGCCGATGTTAAAATGAATAATATTGACCTACTTATTCCTAATAAAATCATCTTTTACCTCTCCCATATCAGTGTATACTTTAGTGTTTACTTCAGTCAAATTACTGAAAATATCATTGTTCGCCATCGTAAAAAACAAAGAAATTTTCCTACACTTCACACAACACATATTATCCCTTCAATTCATAAACTTGATCCTCATTTTTCAAATGACTTCTACCCTCGAAATATCTCACGAATAGTAATTCTTAGAAAAAGAGTCTTGGAACCATTTTTGTAGATAAATTTTACTACCTACAATATTCATTAACGCTATTTTTATGAAAAATATTACCGCTCACAAGAAAAATCTGAAAATCTTAACCATCGCCTTGAATAACTGCTCTAGCAGACGCGAGACAGATGGGGACTTCTTTCTCAACCAAAATTCTACAGACGTGGAAAAAGTACCTCATCCTGTAAAGAACCCCTAGAGCCCCTGATCTTCATCGACCACTCAAATAGAATAGTCTTAACCTATCTGGCGGAGAACATTTTCCACGTAATTATCCAACTTATTACCTGAAGCATGAGACACAGCTTCAGTTAATATTATGGAGCGTATACTAATTATATATATATATATATATATATATATATATATATATATATATATATATATATATATATATATATATATACAGGATATCCACCGGACCATAAGTTGAAAATTTTTGAGTTCCAATTACAATATCAAGCTGAAATTTTATACGCGGCCATAACTAGCGATTTCCAATTGGAGTGAAATAATTTCGAAGTGATACCATTTCCGGATATACCGGAAGTGGGTCATCACTTTGATATTTCAAATGGCAATCTACCTTTTTACTATACTTCTAGAACCGACCTTTGAGCAAGGCATAAAATACCCAAACTGTTGGCACTTATCTGTCAAAACTTTTGACAGATTTAATTATTTTTGTTATGAAGTCTATTTTTGAGGAACATTAAAAAAATTGTAGCTCGTAGATCTTTTGCATTAAAGACACAATTTTTGCTTGGGTGGATAGAAGAAGGATCAAGGGATATTTAAGCAGTCTTCACATGTCAAATGTTTATTGCGTTGTTCTGTATGATTTTTTCAATTTGGCCTACTGCAAACAGCAATAACTCAATTTTTTCAAATGGCAAGTGCCAATTTTTATATCGCCATCAGATGAAGCGTCGAATTTCGGGTGGAATTGTATGAGCATATACTATACCCATCTCTTATAGTTCCGAAATAATTTGGGAATATATTGAATTTTGATGATTTTGCAAGAACTAACAGAGAGTGCTTTGAAATATTTGAATCAAGTAGCTGAACTGGCTACACTCACCTGACAGGTGCCTAAAATTAATGTATTTGTCACTTCGTTCATTTGAATTTGAAATTTCAACAAGAATTGTTGGTAATTTGAAGTGAAAATTTTTGAAAAACACGAGATTGATAATAAAATGGCTGATTATTCAAACGAGGATATGTCTAATCTCTTTCTAATTCATGGCAAATGTCAAAAAGTGGTGGATAGAACTTGCAGGCAATTCAATAACCAATTTCTAAATTTGGCGTCTATGAGTGAAACTAAATTTCGAAGGATTAGAAGCAATTTTCTGCAATTTGGTGGAACAAAATACATAGAAACTAGAAGAAAACCAATTCTCGAGGACGACGACAATCAAATTAATACGCTAGCGTATTTTCGTGCCAATCCACATGCGTCTATTAAGTCAGCATCAATGGATATTGGATTGAGTTATACTTCTATTCAAAGAATCCGTAAGACACATAACATGCACCCGTATTCTTTCATCAGACTACAAAAATTCAAACCAACTGACCTTCTCAAGCGGCTAAATTTCTGTGAAAATTTATTAATTCGGCTTCAAGAAGATGAGATAAATCTGCAAAAAATTATATGGCCTGATGAAGCCAAGTTCAATGCAAGTGGAATAACCAACAGGAGAAATCGACATTTTTGGGCCACAGAAAATCCACATTTCATTGAGGTTATTGATTTTCAAAATAAATTCAGCGTGAACGTTTTTGCAATTTCAATGAATGATTTGTTGGCTTATCACATTTATGAGGAAAATCTTAAAAGACAAAGATACCTGGAAATTTTGAGAGGAATATTAGCAGATTTTTGAAATGGATTTCCCCTTAACATTCTGAGGGATTGCTATTACCAAATGGATGGTGCACCAGCACATACAACACGACCTGTAGATCGGCAGCTAACAGAAATGTTCGTGGATAGATGGTGGGGTAATCAAGGACCAAATTTATGGCCTCCGCGTTCTCCGGACCTGACGCCCCTTGATTTTTATTTATGGGGCAAAATCAAGAGTGAAGTGTATCTTATTCCTGTAAGAAGTAAAGAAGAGTTACTAGAGCGCATTCATAATGCTTTCCGTAATATTGATCCTGAGGAAACTAGGAGGGCACTCATCATGTTCGTATACGAGCTGTCAAATGTATCGAGCAAAATGAGGTCCATATTGAACATTTATTCAGATCTCAAATTATGTTTCTCCTATGATGTTTGCTATCATTTATTCGTATTAATGTAATTATCTTGGATGATTGGTTTTCGCTTAGTTCCTACAATTTTTATTCTTCCGAATTGTAGAAAATTGCTTCTAATGCTTCGAAACTTTATTTTACGCATAGACGGTAAATTTGAAAATTGTTTATTGAATTGCCTGCAATTTCTACCCACTACATTTTGACATTCTAAACTGAATTAAAAAAGATTAAATATATCTAGTTATACTTGGCCATAACTAGCGAAATCGCTAGTTATGGCTGCGTATAAAATTTCAGCTTTGATATTGTACTCGGAACTTAAAAGTTTTTAACGGACGGTCCCGGTGGATATCCTGTATATATATATATATATATATATATATATATATATATATATATATATATATATATATATATATATATATATATATATATATATATAGATTTTAGGTAGGATTGGCCTTACAGTAGGTTCTCCTGCCACTGACTATGCGTTACACTTCGAGTTTAAGAAACAAAACCATTAATAAATGAGGCACTTCTCTTAGTTCAATCGATGAATATTATCATTTTCGCGTTCAATAGATCCCGAATATTCCTAGTTATACTTGGCCATAACTAGCGAAATCGCTAGTTATGGCTGCGTATAAAATTTCAGCTTTGATATTGTACTCGGAACTTAAAAGTTTTTAACGGACGGTCCCGGTGGATATCCTGTAAACATATATATATATATATATATATATATATATATATATATATATATATATATATATATATATATAGATTTTAGGTAGGATTGGCCTTACAGTAGGTTCTCCTGCCACTGACTATGCGTTACACTTCGAGTTTAAGAAACAAAACCATTAATAAATGAGGCACTTCTCTTAGTTCAATCGATGAATATTATCATTTTTCGCGTTCAATAGATCCCGAATATTCCTGAAAATTCCAAGAACTCCTTGATGTTATGAAATTCATTAAAAGGGAGAACATATATTGAATTTGAAACAAAAAGTCTCGATCTTCACTTCATCTTTTCGCAATTCTAAAATACTAGCATATGAAAGAATCGATGTATGAATATTTGAACAAGAAATACTTTGAAGTAGATTACATTTTCGGTTTAATATATTTTTCAATTTTACAATATATATATGAAAGGAATATTCGAAGAACTTCGACATGCCGGAAACGAATTGAATTTATTCTCAGAAAAATTTCATCATAATTTATCACTCCAATTAGATTCTTCCCGAACTAGTAGGAAAAGTTTTCGATTTCTCGTATATGGAAAGTTTTAGGTTATTTTTTCTTATACAAATTTTCACTAAGGTCTTGTATACTAAATGTTTAAATCTGGAGGTTCTAAATAGCCCAGGGACTATTTAAAACAACGCAAGGTTGAATTACATTTCAAAAACCGTTGAATAAAAAAATTCAACCCGTAGTTTACTTTTATGTGAAGAATGTAGAACGTCAAAACAGAAAAATTTCAAATTCTCAAATAACTCGAAAACGAAAAAAGCTTGCTTAAATTCGTTTGCGCCAATGAATTCCTCATGCAAAAATAACACGGTCGAGGGAGGCGCCTTTACATCTTCTCACAATATTTCACACGGCTGCAGTACTTAAACGTCAAAATCTGTCCACCCTATACCGATATTGAGTTTGTTTTTTTGGGGTTTAAGGTTTATAAGAATATTTAAACACTATCTGAAATAGACATTTCAGGATTTTTTCTCCCCTTCTTCAGTATTTCATTCTTTACGATTCATATGAAGTTATTCTTAAAATGTATCTTACCCACTAATCTTTGGATGATTCTTTTATTTTTATTTGTAAGCATTGTGAGGTGAGGTGAGTTTCAGTGCTCTGTCAATATATCCTTTTATAATACATTTTTTCTGGGATGGGTGATGGTTTGAATAGTAGTTTAAGATGTTATCTTCGTTTATTTCTTTTCGGTACCATCTCGTTAGTAATTTATTGTATTTTCGTGTTATTGTTATGTCAAGGAAGTTAGTGCTGTTATTTTTCTCAGTTTCTAAAGTAAACTGCAACCTTTTGTGGAAATCATTGAAGGTTTCAAGAATTTGGTCCACTTCGTTTTTGTTCATTACTTTTTCTCATTTATAGTGATAGGTTTTCTGAATTTTTAGAATCGGTCAAAAGTGTAACATTGATAGATCATACAACGCTCTGTAGCATTAGTAAGGACATTCAGGTTGCGAATGAATTGTTTGACTGTAGATGACACGAATACATGGCCGAAAGCTTACTGTCTTAAATTGAATAAAGAAACATTTCAAAAGTTCACAATGTCAAACAACTTCAAAATTTAAGAGGCGTGACAAATTCTCTGGTCCCAAGGCTTTTTTATTCATGCTAAGACGACTTTCCTATTTGAGGTACATGGAAGGAGATCTGCGCATGTGGTACTTCACCTTGTTTCACTCAGGGGAAATAGTTTGACGGAGATAGAATTTTCGTTCTGCGGAAAGGAGAAATGGGGATAGTGGCGGGGGCAGATACAGAGACCAATGCCGGTTGCTGTTCGGCAGAGTTTTTATAATGAGACTTTCCTGAATGTACGTATATAGTTTGTTAGTTCATAGTAGACAGTAGCTCATTCGTACAACACGCTTCAATTGGACCTATCCATCGTGCCACGCAATAAGCTTGAGAGATCGGTAAGGAATGTTTCAAATTTAAATTTCTATATTGAATTCCTATTTGAGAGGAGAAAACTATCAAGCCAAAAATGCAATACAAATGTCAGAAAGGTTTTACTCGAAAATTTTCTGTACTCACCTGGAGTTTTTGAATGTAAGTTTTGAATTATAAACAATTTTTAGTGTATAATATCTTTTTACATCTTTGCATACCATAATCTGGGGTAGTTTAGCACTTTTTTGTTATTTTTGCTATTTTAGCGTATCATAAACATGGTCTTCAATGTAATGTGATCAATAACGAATGTATTTAGAGTGATTCAGGAGAAGGAGATATTCTCGGTGGTGGTAGGCTACTTTCCTGAAGTGTAGGAATGATACATATTTTTGACTTACGCGATTTCATTTCGCATATACAGGCTGTTTAATGTGAACTGGTTAAATTTTCCAGACATCATTACTCTGAAATCGCTGGTCCTATTGGGATGAAAATTTCAGGATTATCAGACACCTAGTAGACCAACTAGCAGAGAAAACTTGTTCTCTCGTACAGGGCGGGACTGTAGAAATTCAATTCTATGAATAGATGATAAAACATATCCTTTAAGCAGAATTCTGAATATATCATCAGAACCAGAAAAAGTAGCTCTTTCAATATAGCAACAGAACTTTCTACCACACCTAAGGTATTTCATCAAAAAATATTAATTTTGGGATAATGTTAGTTTTCAGTCCAATCCTCCGAGACAATTCTGAATACTAGGTGATTAACAGTTGATGAAATATGTTGAATTTCAGGTGAAAACGTCAATAAAATCTACAGGCTGTTACATTTATTATTGGTAATCATATCATTTCCAACCCATTCACAAAGTGTTCTCGACGCCATTATGGCTATGTAGAAAATAAGTTGACTACGGTGTGGACGTACGTGCAGAGTATTACTCGACATGCCAGATATTCCGTAAAAACCTTCCTAGAAAAATAGGTTACCCCTTTCTTTTCACATTGAATTCAATGGCAGCGAGCTGTCATGGATGATGATTACTATCAAATTTTCAGATCACAACAATCTTAATATTTCTCTTCATTTTCATGTTAAAAATTGTCTTTCTATAATGTAGTAACTGTAAAGTGTAATAACTCTCTTATCCAGGAACATAGAAAATGTTTCTAAATTCAAGGGTCACATAATAAATACGAAATATCTGTTATTTATTCTGGTACTTTTGTTTTTCTCTCACTGTTAATATCATTTGAATCCCTCTTCTTATGTAATGAATGTTTATTTTTATTGTTGCTAACCATTCAATTTTTTGCTGAAAAACTATTTCACCAGCTAACAGATTATGACTTTTCTATTTTCTAATCAAGAATATGCAGATATGATATTCATTTAGGGATTATGCAAAGTAAGTAGCAATGCAGCTAGATTAGAATAGCGAAGGCGTTTTCCCCTACACAGACATCCGAACAGTAAGACTTTTTCTTGAACTTTTCAGTTTCTACATGAAAATGGAACTTTTCCATTTATTATAAAGCTAGAAGGAGTTGTTTTTGGATTTTGTCCCTACGATCCGAAGATTTAGAGGACATATTGAACGAAAATATGTTTTTGCGAAATATCATATTTTTTCCACGCAATACTCAAGGTGTGATAATAATGTTATTTATGTTTTTTGGATCATCCATACTTCTAGTTTATAAATATCTATTTATTTTTTCATTCCAGTAATATACAGGGTGTCATTTGGGCATTTAACCGAAAGAACAATTTTTTTCGATTTAATCCAAGTTTGGGATGAAATCAAAAATTTCGTATGATAGACCCCAAGAATTGAATTCAACGTTGAAATTTTCATTCAAATCGATCAAGTCGTTTAAGAGTTATCAGGCAAGAAAAATCTACCACTTTCATAAAAAATACTCTGTATAGTCCGAAGGAGAGCGCGACGATTGAAAAAGGACGATTCCTATACACCGAGAGCGTTACCTATCACCGCATAAAAAGATCTCCCCCTCCTCCTGAATCACCCTGTGTGTAAGTTGAATAAAAGCGTCGATTCACAGATCACATCGATTTTTTTTCTTGACGGGATATGTGTGCCGTGTTGGCTTTTACCGATCACCCCACATTCTCAGCCTCAAAATTAATGATGCTGATAGTTGATACCAAGTCTAACCTTAATATTAATTATTTTCCAAAATAATTTTTGGTTCCAACTTATTAGAAATAGTAAACGAATAAGGTAATGAGAAATTATTCAATTGCATTCCTGAATCTCTCAATCGGGAAAATTAACTATCGTTCAAACAATTCAAGGCGGTATTCTGTAATGAAGAAGAGCTCCACAAAGTATTTTGGGAGCATCTGGAACGCTGTGATTCGCAAACAGCTGCATCGAAGCGAGAATTATGTTTTCAGAGCTGCTCTGATATTATTTCATCAGTGAAAGTCACTTCGACAAGAAATCAATAAAACTGTTGACTTCGAAATTCTCTTTGGGAAAACGTTTGTCCTCTCATCAATTTCACCAGACGATGGTACGCTCACAAATATCAAAAATCCTCTTATTACGAAAAAATAATTTACAGGATAATATTTGGAAATATATTTATATCGAAAATATGAGTAAACTAAAATTACTTTTGATCCGGAACCGACGTCTTAGGGAACAACAACATTGCTTGTGAACTGTAGATTAGATTTCAATACTCAAAACATAGTCTTCCACCCGATAATGTTTTGAAAATATGAGCATCTGCTTTGTTCAAAATTAAAATAGATTCGGCCATTACTATGTGATATGTAATTGACATCAAGAGGATTGCAAATATTACTACGTGAAAAATATCACTGTTTAAGATAGAAAAGTTTATTCATTTTTATAGCTTTTTCGAGCTTTTGCTCATCATCAGACAAAATGAGTTTAAAACTAAAATACAAAGTTAGCACTTTTCCTATATGAAGCTACAGAGAAATGGGTTAGCAGAACAGGTAAAATACATATTAGATATTACCATTAGGTTCTAATTTATAAATGTAACCTACTCAAAAATTCCAAGTAATGGGGAATATAATAAATCAGTCAGCTCGTTAAGTAGTATTTGATCATTGTCTGTTTTGTGTTTGGCTTTGACTATTTTTAAGGATTCAAGATAATTGAGTTCTATACCTTTTTGTGCTTGGTATAAGATCTGTAGATTGTCGGATTGTCTTTTGATGGAAAAGTATGATTATCTATGCAATGTTGTGCCAAAGTGAAATCTATTTTATTTCTACGAAAATGTGAATGATGTTCCTTATATCTAATTCTAAGCAACCTGCCTGTTAGCCCAATATGAATACCGTTACAATTGGGACATGTTAGTTAATAAATCAAAATGAGTGAATAAAGTTCGGTGCTTATTCCTTGTTCATCAAACATTTTCCTTACTACACTATATATAATCCATAAAACGCAGAGCCTTGTGCATGGCTGTTAAATATGTTAAGAAGTAGTATACGAGCAACCGAGATATCAGAAGAAAACAACAAGAAAAACACCTGAATCAATCTACACCAAAATCACGTGAACACACCTGAGCAGATAAAAACAACTTACATAAAACTACACTTATAATCTATTTAATGGGTGCATTTTTTAAATCTATATAATCTGAAATACAACAACGTGGGAGAGACAAAATCCAGTCCCTAACTGGAACCTAGAATACACTAATTCGCTTGAGATCCTTTATTTATGATGGCAATACGTTACATGTGCGGGGTGCCAAATAACAGAAACATCTCTGTACCACCGTTTTGAATACTCTTGGCAATGTATAGCTAGAAGCTGTGTACCTTGTTTTATATCCATGAGATACTAGGTCCGATTTCGAACCATTGCTGAATTGAAAGATCAGTATTCGCAGACAGTACAATTGTCTCAAACCTATGACTCCAGCTTCTTTATAAAGACTATCTGATTGATGGTCTGGTTTCCTAACGATAATTATTTCTAAGAAGCGCCTTTGCAGCACCTCTAGACTTGTAGGTGAAATTTTCCACCCCAGCCCACACAAAAACCCCATAATATAAAATCGATTGTATAAGGGAGTAATAAATACTCTTGAGCTGCTACAAGTCACAGAGCCCTTTACAAATACGAAAAATGGACAAGAGGCGACAAGCCTTTTGACTGAATAATAAATGTGTTCGCTCCACCTCAAATGGGGGACGATTATCACTTCAAGGTATTTAATTTTATTCGCTCGATCAATTTTAATTTCTTTATCTCCAAAGTGAATGTTCAGCTCTGAGTAATATGATAAGTGTCTTGAATAGCTTGTGAGCGTCTAAAACTTTATTTTTTCACTAGTAACGGCAAGTAACTTAATCGCAAATAAATTCAAACTAACCCCAAAATCACCATGCACTTTCTCTTTCAGCGCCAGCCTTGTATGATCCCGATAGAAAATTGCCGTGGCATCGGCAAATCATGTTATCCCTCGACACACTGATAACTGAAACAAATCATCAATATGAATGCAGAAAAGAATGAGGCCAAGGACAGTTCCTTGTGGGGCCCCAAATTCTACAATTCTACTGTAGGTACCACACCGCCCACCACTGTAACCTGCTCCCTTTCCTCAAGATAACTTTTCATTAAATTATAAGATCATCCTCTGAATCCAATATTATACAAGGTCCTGAGCAGAACACAGTGGAAGACGGTATATATTTGATAGTTTGGTTTTGGATTTGTAGGCTAATTTTACATTGGGGATTTGGATGTTATTAGCGATTTTCTAGAAATTGGGCCGAAATAATTTATTGAAGAATATTGATGTGTGTATCTGTCAGAACTATTTTGAGGGTAAATACTGTTATAGAATTTTTCCAAACGTTTTTCAGACACAAAATTGTCTAACATGAGGGATACCTCATGGTACACATTTTTGTAAAAACAAAACAGATTTCACTCTGGCACAACAATGCATAGAAAATAACCATATTTTTCCATCAGTAGACAATCTGCAAATCATATACCAATCACAAAAAGAAGAACTCAATCATCTTGAATCCTTAGAAATATTCAAAGCCAAACACAACACACACTATAATCTAATATTACCTAACGACCTGACTGATTTATTTTATTCCCCAATATTTGGAGTTTTCAAGTAGTTCACACTCATAAATTAGTACCCAACGTTAATCTCTAATATGTATTTTGTTTGTTTGTTTTTCCTTTAACTTGCTCTATTTCCGCTTCTGTCACCTCACTAATCCGGGAATTTTGCCGAACCCCTCTCGTGTCGAGGGAAGGGATCTTTAATGTCCAACACATCTCGGTTAGACAGGACCGACGGCTTCACATCTTTTCCGAAAGATGGATACTCAAGCGATTCCCAGAACCCGAAAAATCGCACCGACTTTGTGGGGATTGAACCCAGGTGACTCTGCGCAGGAGACGAGCATCATATCCCATACGCCACCGAGCCGGCTAATATGTATTTTACTTGTTCTGTTAACCCATTTCTATGTACCTTTATATAAGGAAATTGCTCACTTTGAATTTTTGTGTTAAACCCATACTTGTGTGATGATAAGCAGTGATATTTTTCACGTATTAATATTCGCAATCCTCATAATATCAGCTATGTTAATAAGAAACACTAAGCCTGCAAAATTGTGACATGGCACGAGACTGTAGATAAATGTTGTCCACCGCAACATAAATGTCGTCGGAAAAACTATTTGAATTTAGAAAATGCAGCTTCCCATAAAAGTGTGCTTCGCCAGGACCATCAATACAGCTTAGAGCGAGTCATTGAATGTGGCTGGGATAGACCTCTAACACCTATAACACTCGAACAGTTCTATGTTGCGTGTTCCAGAGTAAATTCGGCTAGCAGTCTGGTTATCCTTGCACCGCACGTCAATACAGTTAATGTTACATATGAAGAGATCCTTCGATAACATAATGCACTTTAAATTAATAGCTATTTTAACAAGAAATTTTACCATTTATTTCATTTTCACTAATTTAACTTTCGAAACATCACAAATAATAGGAAATTGCTCACCTCAACAACAAGGTCGTATGTATAGAAAAGAAGATAAAATTTTTACAATGTTAGTCTCGTTATTTAGTTGCCATACCTCGTATATATAAAAGCTACGCAATATACCTTAGATATCCTCCAATATATAATAATGAGAACGTCTCCCAAAGGATTCCTATCTACAACTCTTCAATTTACTCAATTCGGTGTATCAAAGATCTTGTTATAATTTCAATACCGGCAGAGAATTCTAACGAAGTATTTGATATAATAGAATCTATGAAACTACATAGAAGTTGAAATATATTCTCGTCTGATAAGTATGCATCGACGAATGCAGATACTCAAATCAAATCCAATCCGTCGTATTTCTATCACACGGAAATTTTCCAAGGATCAAGTCTGAAATCTGCAATTTCTCAAGGAATCTCTGGGGAAATTTCAGAGTGCAAAAACGAAATCGTCCCCTTTTTCGAGACAACATATCACGACCAACGTAAAGCCCAGATGGAAGGTGATTTCACAAGTCTTTTCACATATTTGGGAAAAATTTTATAGAACATCTATTTTTCTTCAGTGGCGCATCTTCGATATCAGTTGATAATGATATAATAAAATGGAAAAATATTTTTTTTTGATTTTTGGAATATTTCCCCCTACTTGATATAGCTAGTAAGAATAGTGTTCAAATTTCCTAGGATTTCTAACTAGTAAAGATCTTTTTCATTTGAAATATACTCATACAGAAAAGGTGTTTCCTGAGTACGCGCACCTAATTTAGTTAGTTTTTCTTCTGCTAAAATGTTGAAAAATATGCTAAATAACTTTTTCCCTAGGGCCCTTTTTGTTGCGAAATGGCTTTTTAAAAATGTCGATATAAACATGATTTTTCAATTTTTCTGTTACAAATCAGCTTAAAATTCTGCGGAAATCCTCAGTTTAGCGAAACCTTTTGTGTTAGTATTTGTTCATTACTTAGGACTGTATTTAACAATTACTGAGAGGGAGTTATTATTTGAATACATCGAAAATTTGGGATTCACATAAATCAGTCTGGTAATTCATTATCTGAAAGCTGTAATTTTTCTACCCTTAGGAGCAATGTTTAGAACTTTTGATTTATCAATACTAAGAAAAGAGACTGAAGTCCAGGTTCATCCAAATCTCTATAGGATTTTCAGGTTCTCTAAGAACGATGATAATTTATTGTGAGGTCTGAATGCGATTTTAGTTTTCAATTTGGAAAGATTATTTGAGACATTCTCACTCATCTGTCGAAAATATGTGAGAAGGATGATTTTTTCGGACTTGTTGGTAATTATAATCGGATATATTCAACTGAGAGCTATATCATTTTCGATTCACTATTTTGTCGATTTAGCCACGATCAAAACCATCGCTAAGAGTCATAGTTTCTATGATTTCAATTAGTTTTTCAAGATTTTCCAATAATAAAGAATGCCAAAATGCTATGTCGATAATTGAATTGTGAACCGAAATTTTATGTGAATATGGGGGGTTAGAATCCTTAGGAATGCGAATATCTGTGCTAGTAGGTTTTCTAAAGATGTTGAAGTTAATTTTGCTATTTGAATGAGAAATTGAAAGGTTTAAAATTGATACTTGAACGTTTCCTTGGAGATTTTTGGAAGCTGTTGCTTTTTTCGAATTTAAATTTTATTTTTGTATGGATATTATTCGTGAATTTCTGAAAAACTCAGTATATTTATTTTCGTCTATATTATGTCGAGGTGGGGAGTAAACAGCTGATACATCAAAGCTCCATATTTCCGTGTACACTGTGATATTTGTTGCCTGTATCTCTTCAGTAATATAATTTGGTATTGTATGATGTTTGATACTTTTCCGAATAAGTATGGCTGAACTGCCGTGTGCTCTCCCATCTGGATGTTCAGCAGAGTAGATGTTGTAGTGTGGCAGTTGGAAAACCGTTTTCTCAGTAAAGTGGGTTTCTGATATTAACATGATGTCTATTTTATATAAATTCAGGAATGATATTAATTCATTTTTGTGGTTTGGAAGGCCGTTCGCATTCCATGAAGCTATACGTATTAGTTTAGTCATTGTGGAATCTAGTGGAGTTTATTCACAAGTGTGGTTAGCAGATTAAGTATAATCTGATTTTGGTTCATCATTTGCGTGATCATGGATTTTAGGTCTGAGAGGAAACTTGTCATCATCGTTTCTAAGGAATTCGAGTCTCTTTGCTGGGAGGGGTGTTCTTCGTGTGTTTTATTTTGTTGGAGTGCTTTGGCATAGGACATCTTGCTTGGCTGGGCTATAATTTTGGCTGGTTGTTGATCGATTTCATAGATGGTTTCTGGGATGTTCTGGACTCTGTTATGATGTTTGTGGTTCATGTTTTGGTTCTTTAATATTGATAGAAGTTTATATATTTGGCATCCCTTGTAGTTGGCTGGATGGCTACCTTCACATAAGGCACATCTTGCTGGAGTTGTTTTTGGTTTATTGCAAGTTTTGGAATCGTGTTGATTCCCACATTTCACGCACATAAATGGTCTATTGCAATATGATTTAGAATGCCCGTATTCTTGGCATCTAGTGCATTGTATAATTTCTTTCTTCATTCTTGGTGGTTCGATACTAATTTTCTGATTTAGGATGAAGTTCAGTTGATATATGTCCTTGTTATTTTCCTTCGGTTCTAAATCCACAGAGAAAGCGGAAGTGGATTTTTCATTTGATCTCTTATAATACTGATGTTCCTGACTATGTGTCCCTGCTTTTCTATTTCTGCTTTTATGTCATCAGTCGGAATGCTGGAGTGTAGATATCTGATAACTACCCTGTAGGCCCTGTCTTGTTTAATTTGATAGGTATGAAAAATTATGTTTTTTCTCTTAAAAATCTTACCAAAGTTCTGTAGGTTTCGGGAATCATAACGTTAATTTTAACGCAATTGTTTGACAGTGTTTTCGAATAATATTGTTCATCTGCAATAACTGTTGACAGAAGTTTAATCATTTCAGGGTAGTCTGTGACTGCATGTATGAAAATAGGTGGTGGTTTCGGTATTTTAGGTGGTGTTTGTGTTGTATCATCGGTTTCAGTTCTGTCATTTAGATATTTTTTATTAGGGCTATAGAACCCTTCAAGGTTTAGTCGTCCCCAGGGCAACTATTATATTTCATTCATAAGATTCAGTATATTATTGTTTTACTGAATGGAAATTAAATACTTATTTACGTACGTTTGTAGCAGATGACTTGAAAGTGATAATATGGGTTGTTATTAAGCGAATTTAAATTTTATTTTTGTATGGATATTGTTCATTTTTTTTTATTAGGGCTTACCCTTCAAGGGCTATCAAGCTTAACTTTAAAAAGTACAGCAATAAATTACATTTTATCCTATGGTAAGAAAGATAATTCTGAAACTACATGTATTCACAAGTGTATATTACACTTATCTAAGAAATTAAAGACAATTCTCATACCTACGATATTAGGTTCAAACAATAAACACTTGATGTCGAAAGGTAAAACAGCCCTATGTCTAACAATTTTCTAATAACATTGTTCCTTTCATTGTCGTAAAGTGAACATTGGAACACTTTATTATTAAAAGTTTGAAATTCGTTTCCACAATTACACATGGGACTGTCTATGACATTTTTCGAAAATGAAGATTTATTAAAATTGATGTGTCCCGAACGGCATCGGTTTATCACGACAATTAAACTCCTTTCTAGGTTCTTCCTAAAAACCATCGATTTTTATCAACTTTAAAAAAAATTTTCCCCGTTCTCAATTTAATCATTGAACTGGATGTTTCTACTTATGCAGTATGCCTAAAACTTTCTTCCAGATCTTGATAGGGAATGAGGTATTGTATGTCGCTGGGTAGTTCAGTAGCTTTTTTTGCAAGTTGATCCACTTTCTCATTTTCACTTATTCCCCTGTGTGATGGAATCCATACGAACTCTATTGTTGTTTTGAAAACATTGTTTTCAGAATGCTCAAAAAGCTTTTCATTAATTTTCAAAATGTAGCAATTAACATTAGAATTGTATCGAAAAATTTCCATTACACTTAGGGAATCAGTGAAAACGAAAAAGCTGTTTGATTTTTTCCGTGTAGTAATTTCACAAGCATCTAGAATAGCGATACATTCTGCGGTGAAAATTGAGGTATACAAAGGAAGACTTCTACTCCTTCTTCTTCTACTTCTAATTCAGGACAGATACAAGCCATACCAACTGATCTGGAATTTTTAACTTTACTACCATCTGTGTAGATATGACTCTGATACGAACCTGAAAATTTGTGTGTAAATAAATTATTTATTTTGACTTCTTCTATAAGACTCTTTCCAAACTTGATGGATTGATTAAGGCTCGGTAATCAAAATTGAATATGTTACAATCGTTTTGACGTAAATTTTCATAACACATTATGTGTTTGATACAAGAGTGAAGAATATTTTCTCTTCTTACATGTTTTCTGATATTGATATTGTTCATTAACTTATAAAATGATCAAATTGTATCGGAATTTCAATGACAACTATCAGAAAATGAACCACTAGAATGATCTATGCGAATCCCAAATTGTCAATGTATTCAAATAATAATTCACTTCTAATAGTTGTTAAATACAGTCCTAATATCTGGTATTTTCAAATCCTTATAACGACCTATTCATATAACGGAATATCCACCGGGACCGTCCGTTAAAAACTTTTTAAGTTCCAATTACAATATCAAGCTGAAATTTTATACGCGGCCATAACTAGCGATTTCCAATTGGAGTGAAATATTTTCGAAGTGATACCATTTCCGGTTTAACCTGAAGTGGGTTATCACTTTATTATTTCAAATGGCAATCTACCTTTTTTATTGTACATCTAGAACCGACATCTGAGCAAGGCATAAAATACCCAAGTTGTTGGCACTTATCTGTCAAAACTTTTGACAGATTTAATTATTTTTGTTATAAACTCGATTTTTGAAGAACATTTAAAAAATTGTAGTTCGTAGATCTTTTGAGCAATAACTCAATTCTATCAAACTGCACGTGCCAATTTTTATATCACCATCAGATAAAGCGTCAAATTTCAGATGGAATTGAATAAGCATACACTATACCCATCTCTTATAGTTCCGAAATAATTTGGGAATATATTGAATTTTGATGATTTTGCAAGAACTAACAGAGAATGCTTTGAAATATTTGAATCAAGTAGCTGAACTGGTTACGCTCACCTGACAGGTGCCTAAATTTAATGTACTTGTCACTTCGTTCATTCGAATTTGATATTTCAACAAGAATTGTCGTTATTTCAGATTGAAAATATCCAAAAAACACAACACATTTGAAATAAAACCACTAGTTATTCAAACGAAAATATATTTAATCTTTTTTAATTCATTTTAGAATGTCAAAAGTAGTGGGTAAGAATTGCAGGCAATTCAATAACCAATATCCAAATTTACCGTCTATTCGTAAGATAAAATTTCGAAGCATTAAAAGCAATTTTCTACAATTCGGAAGAATAATAATTGTAGGAACTAAGCGAAAACCAATCATCGAAGATAATTACATTAATACGAATAAATGATAGCAAACATCATAGGAGAAAACTAATTTACGATCTGAATAAATGTTCAATATGGGACCCATTTCGCTCGATACACTTGACAGCTCGTATACGAACATGCTGAGTTGCCCTCCTAGTTTCCTCAGGATCAATATTACGAAAAGCATTATGAATGCGATCTAGTAACTCTTCTTTACTTCTTACAGGAATAAGATACACTTCATTCTTGATTTTGCCCCATAAATAAAACTCAAGGGGCATCAGGTCCGGAGAACGCGGAGGCCATAAATTTGGTTCTTGATTACCCCACCATCTATCCTCGAACATTTCTGTTAGCTGCCGATCTACAACTCGTGTTTTATGTGCTGGTTCATCATCCATTTGGTAATAGCAATCCCTCAGAATGATAAGGGGTAATCCATCTAAAAAATTTGCTAATGTTCCTCCCAAAATTTCCAGGTATCTTTGTCCATCTTCCTCATGAATGTGATAAGCCAACAAATCATTCTTTAAAAGTGCAAAAACGTTCACGCTGAATTTATTTTGGGAATTAATAACCTCAAAGAAATGTGGATTTTCTATGGCCCAAAAATGTCGATTTCTCCTGTTGGTTATTCCACTTTCATTGATCCTGGCTTCATCAGACCATATAATTGTTTGCAGAATTGTCTCATCTTCTTGAAGCCGAATTAATAAATTTTCACAAAAATTTAGACGCTTGGGAAGGTCAGTTGGTTTCAATTTTTGTAGTCTGATAAAAGAATACGGGAGCATGTTATGTTTCCTAAGGATTCTTTGAATGGAAGTATAACTCAATCCAATATCCATTGATGCTGACTTAAGGTACGCATGTGGATTGGCACGAAAATACGCTAGCGTATTTATTTGATTGTCGTCGTCCTCGAGAATTGGTTTTTCTCTAGTTTCTATGTATTTTGTTCCTCCAAATTGCAGAAAATTGCTTTTAATCCTTCGAAATTTTGTTTTACTCATAGGCGCCAAATTTGGAAATTGGTTATTGAATTGCCTGCAAGTTCTATTCACCACTTTTTGACATTGATTAAAAATATCCTCGTTCGAATAATCAGCCATTTTATTATCAATCTGGTCTTTTCAAAAATTTTCACTTCAAATTACCAACAATTCTTGTTGAAATATCAAATTCGAATGAACGAAGTGACAAGTACATTAATTTTGGGCACCTGTCAGGCGAGTGTAGCCAGTTCCGCTACTTGATTCATATTTCAAAGCAATCTCTGTTAGTTCTTGCAAAATCATCAAAATTCAATATATTCCCGAATTATTTCGGATATATAAGAGATGGGTATAGTACATGCTGATACAATTCCATCTGAAATTTGACGCTTCATCTGATCGCGATATAAAAATTGGCACGTACCTTTTGAAAAAATTGAGTTATTGCTGTTTGAAAATGGCCAAATTGAAAAAATCATACAGAACAACGCAATAAACATTTGACATGTGTAGACTGCTTGAAAAATTCCTTGATCCTTCCTCTATCCACCCAAGCAAAAATTGTGTCTGTAGTGAAAAAGATCTACGAGCTACAATTCTTTTAAATGTTCCTAAAAAATCGAGTTTATAACAAAAACAATTATATATGTCAAAAGTTTTGACAAATAAGTGAAAATATGTTTGACATATATTTCGGGTTTTTTTCATATTCAAAAACTAAGACGAATTGAAAGAATGAATGAATAAATGTGATTTATACCTAAGATACAGCATATGAGAAGTGGGGACAATTTGAAAATCGGAATTAATTTCATTGGAAAGAGGTTTAAGATATTACGCTATCGCTTATGACAAAAATGACCTGAAAAAACTTGCTGTAAATACTTAATCTGCGTTCGATACAATCGATTTACTAGAACAACAGAATTATGGAAAATCAATATATGAAAAAATATTCTCTACATCCCATCTCGAAACTAGTTATAACGAAAAGAAAAGAAGAAAATCTCAGAGAGTCAAATAGTCATATTAAAAGCTGGTATAGGCAATTCTAAGCAAATCTGTGTATATCGATGAAATCGAAAAACTATTAGATTCAACAAAATTCATTAAACTTGAAATCGATCCTGCTGTAAAATTTCCAAAATAAATTGAGTAATTGAAACTTTTCGAATATACTCTGACAATAATTCTCTCTAACCGCGCTGAAGTCTAGAATGCCTTCACTTTATGCTCTTCCGAAAATACTTGTGCGCCTGCCTCAAAAATTTGCAAACACCTTAACAGAATAATACCAAATTAAACTCAAAATACACAGTCAAGAATACTTTCCAATAGAGGAAAACAGCTGAAAACACTCAATATCCCCCTAAAGCTAGATTTGACTTGACGTCATAAATTAACACCGAATAAAGAACTCAAAATTTCTATTAACCACCAATTACTTAAAACACAACATTGTCCATTCCAATCAAATTAAGAATGATGCTCTTAGTAGAAGTTTGAAACAGAAATATTTCAAATTCAATAATGAAAATTACCAACAACTAGATTCCAATAGATTCTCCTCTTTTGGGCGAAATCTTCATGACCAAACTCAAAAATAAACTTTTTTCTTCATATAATATTTTAATTAATAACACTTAATTTCTTCATATTGAAATTATGGAAACAGATAATTATTTTGAAAAAAATATGGTATTTGAAAACAACGTCAAATAACGGATACGACATTATCATCATGGACAAATTTATTGCGAAAAAACATAAATTATTATTATCTTCCATTTACACCACCCTTCAGGTTCACGAAACAATATAATATCGCAGCATTATGTCCCACAAATAAGTACTAAATTATGCCATATATTAAAACAATAAAGTCAACACAATATGTACGAAAAGAAAAATCTATGTTAACCCCAGGTCAATAACAAAGATCGATTTGATACAGATGAGAAAAATTGTATTGTGATGATTGTCCTGCTTCTTATATGGTAAACTGCTAGTTCCATCAATAGAATAAATGAGAATAAAAATCTATAATTCATAATGAATTAACAACTGGTTTTCGGAATATTGTATAAACAAAATTCGTTAATCAAATTTCGCAAAACCCAAACTTTACATTCAGGAAACGAAAGCATGTTATTAGATTGATCAGAATTTGTAGAAACTTCATCAACCCACAAACATAATCTACCAATAACTAATAACCAATAAAATTTTATTCTCTCATCTGTTCCTTAGGGATGAATGACATTCTGTTTTAATTTTCTCTTAGTTTGAAAATGGGGAAAAACACGAAACTTATATCAAACATATTTTTTTCATTATATTTTGCGAAACTTAAGCCTAGTGACAGCCCACATGAATTTTTCCAATTTGGGCCTTGAGAAAAAAACTATTTTGTCATAATGAAATTAATAATTTCAAAAACGTTCTAATAAAAAACGACGAAAGGTTCCGGATTTCATCCATTTCCATAAAATGAAAATAAGTTTATCGTTTGCGAAAATCTTCCCAATTTTGTAAAAAACTACAATCTACCAATACATAAATTAGTGTGCATTACAACCGATGGGACACCAGCAATGATTGGAAACAAAAACGGTTTTGTGACATTGTGTCGAGCTAATGAAGACTTCCCTTCATTTGTTTCATTCCATTGCATTATACATCAACAAGTTCTGTGTTCAAAAGTTTTAAACACTGAGGAAATTATGGGCATTGCAACAAAAATTGTGAATTCCATCCGAGCTTGCAACGGCGGCTCTTTAAGTTGCAGTTAAAAGTTACTGAGTCAGCTGAACACACTCATCTAGTTCTTCACGCGGACGTCAGATTCCTAGAAAGGTTTCAAGAATTATTGCCCGAAATAATAGCTTTTCTGGATGAAAGAGAAGATGACACTCAGATGTTGAAAAACGAAAAATGGCTGACTGATTTGGCATTTTTGACTGACATCACAATGCACTTAAACACCATTAACTTGGAGCTTCAAGGTAAAAGTATTATTGGGATGATTAGCGCAGTAAACGCATTCAAATGTAAATTGTAACTTATGATAGATTAACGAAAAAGAAAGGATCTGAAATATTTTCCGTCTTTGAAAACAAGGATTCCTCAGTTGCTCGAAATACGTTTTTATGATTGCAGTAAATTGGCAAATATGTCATTATTTATGAGTTATCCTTTTTCATGTGGAAACATTGAGGAATTAGTTACTGAAATAGCAAGTCTGTTTAATATGAACTCATCTTCTGTTGAAAATGATTTGGTGCAGATTATATCAGATATACAGCATCTGATAGAAATTTCTCGTGTTTTATATCTGGAGTTAAATATCCGAATCTAAGACTAATCACCCTTCAACTGACGGTAATGTTGGATTCAACCTACTTGTGCGAGTCTGCATTTTCTGAAATGAAGATAATTGAGTTAAAATATCGGAATCGACTAACTGACGATCATAAGTAATCATGCTTTCGATTAGCACTCAGTGGTTACGCACCTTCTTATGAAAATATGCTGAGAACATGCAGTACCACGCTTCAACATTCAAAGTCACTCCTTTGTTAAGTTTGCACCAAATGTAACTCTTCTGTTTTGTTACAACCAATAAACTCGTAATTTTTAATAACTATGAGTTTTTTCATTGATATTACAAAGGAGAACCTAACTGAACCCAACCCAAACCTTAACTAAAATAAGCGGAAAGCTTGCATCTATATATGCTACGGTACACCCTACCTAGGTAGGTAGGTAGGGTGTATCATATATGTACGACAACCCTGCATCACACTTACTTGCAGCTTCTCAGAGTCGATCGTTAGTAGTCTAAAAACATTGGGGTAGATCGCCAGCAGTTCAAGTTTGAGCACCTCTGCTATAGAATCTCAAATTTCGAATCTGAAGCCATGTCGAAAAAATTGACTTCATGTGATATGTTCTAGCAAACAAAATACAACGCTGTAAAATGAGATCAAAGTCACCTAACGCTTATTATTATTATAACCGGACATCTATCGAATCAAAGAAATTTTACTGCGTCTCGTTTTATTCTCGAAAACAACTTGTATGAAATTGAGAATCCACGAAAAATAAAAACTTTCATAATTTTTAATAGCTCGAAAATTAAGAAACCAGGTTTATTCTATAAAGGCCAAAATGTTCCTCTCAAGAAGAGATCATGAGAATGGGGTTCACTCTTTTCTAATAACAATATTTTATACTAAAATAGGGGAAATCGAGAATCTCCCAGGAATAAAATAATTTTACCATTTTTGAGCATTGTATAGAAATAAATCACATTTTCCGAAAATCCTTCATTATAGCAATATATCATTTAAACTAGATTATCCAGAAACTGCAAATACTTAAAGGTATTAACGCGGACAAAGATAAATTGTTCAATGGCCAGAAAGGTTTAATCACTTACAGTGCTACTTTTTTTTAATTTATTGTTCGTA
This sequence comes from Cryptolaemus montrouzieri, assembly GCA_013387265.2. NCBI lineage: Eukaryota > Metazoa > Arthropoda > Insecta > Coleoptera > Coccinellidae > Cryptolaemus > Cryptolaemus montrouzieri. Next base: position 40,661,994 of record JABFTP020000103.1, read on the forward strand.
GGTTTTCCACCCACCATTTTCTAGTTTTTACGTGAGGAGGTTGAAACAAGGTAAAGGACTATTAAGCGTGAATGAATAACGATTAACGGCCGGGATTTGAAACTTTCGGGGCGAAATACACTGCCCAGGGAATTAACGCACAATTTCAATAATTCAATCTTAATTTTTGGTAGGCAACTAATTAACACATGTTTTTCTTCCGGATATGTCCGGACATATTTCAACAAAGTTCGATGTTTTTTCTTGGAGTATATGTTCCTTTCATAAGAAATCAAATGAAAGAAATTTATTGAGATTTTGCAAGAAACCACTTTAAATTGCAGAGAGCAGTTGTTGATCAATTTTTACGAGAAACATTTGCTTTCTTGAAATTTTTGTTATTTTATTTTAAACAAGCTGACCCGACGAGCTCTGTTTCGCCTTGAAGGCAATACATGAGCAGATTTTTGAATTTATCATTCTTTTTTTTAGAGAAAATACAAAAAAAATAAGTACCTACATTAATCATTCATTATTATTTCTGTATTTTAGTACATAGGTTGCTCTTCACTTGAGTACCTTGTGATAGACGACATTTTTTGTTTCATTATCAGGCGCAAAAACAAACAACGCAAATGGTCTTCCGGCCCGTGAACATACCACATATAATTGACCATGGGGAAAATATGGATCTTCTAGATTCAACCCACAAACTTTTAAGGATTGGCCTTGTGATTTGTTGATGATCATGGCAAGTTCAAGACGGATCGGAAATTGAAGTCTTTTAAATTCAAACGGAATATCGGTTGGGATCATCGCGATCCTCGGAATGAGAACTTCCTCACCTTTGAATTTTCCTTTTAGTATCGTCGCGTAAATTACATTGTTCATCAATTTTCTAACCACCAAATGCGTACCGTTGCACAGTTTTGGTTAGTTTATATTTCGAAGCATGATTACTACGGAGCCAACCTTTAGGCTTAAATTTTGCGGTGGTAAGCCAGGTACATCCAAGGAGTTCAAAAATTCAATTGGATAGTGGGTGACGTCATCTTCATTTGTGACGCAGTCGATAGATTTGAATTAATGCATTGTTCCAATGATTTTATTTGAATTATGTAGTTCAGGCCATCTACATCTTTATTCTTAGCCGCTAAAATTACTCACTCACTCTACCATTCATTATTTTTGTAATTAGAAATAATGTTTGGAAACACATTGTTGATAAGTTCGTCTTCTGATGAAACAAAATTACAGAAATTATTTGGAAATGATAGCAATCCGCTCGATTCATGGACAGGTAGTTGACCATTACCGATAGTCAGCAATTGCTCCGAGAAATCTTCAGCAGATGTATCATTAAGCAATGTAACTCTCATGTTTGTTGTCAGCTGCAGTTTCTTCACATAGCACCATAGATTCGACGATTTGAGGCAAGCGTTTAATTCGTCAGCAGCCGTAGATCTTGTAATTACTGGCAGTGTTTGGCGGAAATCGCCAGACAGTATAATCATTGCTCCTCCAAAACATCTCGAGTCATTGCGTAAATCTGTGAATGTTCGGAAAAGTGCTTCTGATACACGTTTATGCGCCATTGTGCATTCGTCCCAGATGATGATTTTCGATGCCGATAAAACTTTGGCCATTGCTGAGTGGTTCTTCAGTAGTTTGAAGATTTAACGGTAATTTTAATGCTGAACGAGCCGTACGGCATCGTTTTAACAGTATGGCTGCTATTTCAGAAGAAGCAAGTGCAATCAAATTGTCATGCATACGTACTTGTCACACGATAACGCTGTCAAACGGGATGAATAGTATCATATGTCCGTCTCCTGGCTCTAAGCTACCTACCCACCATTTTTCAGCCATATCTGTATACCCGTTCTTGAGTTATAAATAGCTAACACGACTTTCTTTTATATATATATATATATATATATATATATATATATATATATATATATATATATATATATATATATATATATATATATATATATATATATATATCGATTTAACTCCGGCAGAATGTGATGTAGCAATGGTGTTAAATGACCTACGTTGGAGTTATACAAGAATATACGAAAGGTTTGGGGTGCCCCATTCCGCTGTTTCCAATATAATCCGCAGGTACATGGAGACTGGTAGTCATAAAATGACGATGTGGAGCAAGTACAATAACTACCGTTATTTAAGAGGTTCGCTACTACTAAGCAGCTTCGAAAGAACAGCGGAATGCATATTAGCCTTGAAACTGAACTACTACTTCTCAGGGGTTTTGATTTAAAGTGTCGTGTCACAGCTTGTGGCACAACTCTAACCGCAGCACATCAAAGAGCCGAATTTAATTTTGACATGAACATGGTTAGAAGCTGACTAGGAGAGAGTTTTGTTCACATATAAATCAAGGTTTTGACACTTTCATTGCGATCGAAGTTCTCTAATGTTCAGACGCCGAAATGAGAGATATGCCCAGTCCAACTTTGTACTTTATATACCTTTGATTTAGCTATCTTAGAAGCCGAAAATAAGGTCAAGAGATGGAAAGAGTATATGCAATCACTTATTAACCACGAAAACAGAGAGCCTCTTGCGAAAAGGAGGCAATAACAGGACCTTCTACACTAAAACGGATCATTTGGAAATTTTCACTGACTTTTTCAACTACGTCTACGATACAGAAAATATTCCTGACGATTGGCTGATTTCATCATTTATTCCAATACTGAATAAATCTGCGATCTTCTAAAAAATGCGAAGAATATAGATCTATCAGTCTCATGAGCATTGTTCTGAAAGTATTCCTTAAAATAATACATGGCCGAATTTACCGAAAACTAGAACAAGACATTAGTGATTGGGAGTTTTGCTGCAGGAATGGTCTAGGTACTAGAGAAGAATTGTTCAGTTTGAATGTTTTATTTCAAATAAATCGTGATGTAAATTGCGATGTGTATGCCTGCTTTATTGACTTCAAAAAAGCATTCGTCAGGACAAACCATCAAAATGAAATAGAAATATTGCAAGAGTATCGAACAGAAGATAAGGATCGTATCATTTCTAACCTTTATTGGAAGCAGGAAGCGTTTGTTCGAGTGGAAGAAGTGGAATCGCAGAGATTCCAGATTCGTCGGGGCGTCAGGGATGTGTGTTGTCCCCGCTGCTTTTTAATGTTTATTCTGAAAAACTGTTTAGGGAAGCTCTTGGCGAGATTGAGGACGGTATTTGCTTGAATAGTGTTTTGATCAAATATCTGAGATATGCGGACGATACGGTTCTTTTGGCAAGCACAAGTGACGGAATGCAAAGGCTCATTGAAAGCGTGGTACAAGTTTGCGAATAATACAACATGCGGCTCAGTAAGAACAGAACGAAAGTTACGATAATAAGCAAACAACCTCACGTACAATGTTATGCCAAAGGTTCTCTCATTGAAACAATTACTACCAGAAAGTATCTGGGTGCGAATCTGAATAATAACTGGGAACAGATTAGAGAGATCAAAATACGTATTGAGAAAGCCAGAGCCTACTTCAACAACATGAGAGCTGTTTTATGTAATCTTAAGTTGAATTTACAAATAAGAACTTGTCTATTGAGGTGCTATGTGTTCTCTTCATTGCTGTATGGTGTGGAGTCTTGGACGTTGACTGATGCTGCTTGTAAGAGGATAGATAGGAAGGATAGCCTTCGAAATGTCGTGCTGCCTTCGAAATGTCGTGCTACCATCGCATGTTGAGAATATCTTGGGTACACCACGGACGAATGAAATTTTTTTCGAACGCATGAATAAAGATAGAGTGGTTATGGGAACTATTAAAGAGAGAAAACTGACATACTTTGGGCATATAATGTGGAATGATGAGTATGAAATTCTCCATCTGGTCATGAAAGGAAAGATGGGGGACCTGGAAGACGACGAATCTCATGGCTAGCCAGTCTTAGGCAATGGACCGGGAAAACATTTCAGAAATTATTTCGAGCTGCAGTCAATAGAGTAATATATGCCAAAATGATCGCCAACGTCCATTGAGAATAAGGAACAGTAAAAAGAAGATACTTTTGATAGAGGTTTAATAATGATGTAGTGAGCAATTTTCTTGAATGTCCACATCACTCTGGTCCTTGTGAATAATGGAACACTGAATGCACTGAGGTACATTAAAGACATTTTAGAACAACATGTTATACTATTTGCAGCAAACTTGAGTGGAAACTTTTGACCATGCATAATAACACCGAGCTCATATCGGTAGCTACTACCTTCAAGATTACGAAATCACCTCGATGAAGTGACCTGCACAAACATCAGACCTCAAACCAATCGAACATGTTTGGGACATTCTCCATAGAAGATTAAGAAACCAACAGAATCAGTCAGCGACCGTGAATTAGGATCAGAATAGACTGATCAAAATTTGGATCGACATGGACCAAAATGTTGTAAGGTCATTGATTTTGATTATGAATCTTAGATGTCACTCGAGGCGTAGAAATATCTGGTATAAATAGGTGTTTGGTCACTATGATTGTTTTCAAAAGTTTTACATTAGTCATTATTAGTTTCATTTCAATTTCTATGAGAACTAAAGCATCTCTCAGTGCTCGTTGGTAACTGTAAGGATAATTCTTTAACATATCTAAACTTCTTTCAAATAAATTTGAACATTCGATTTTGTGCAATAATTTCTTGGCGCAGTTTAGTGCTAGTCTGAAAACCAAACTAGATCAGCAAAATATTACTCGGAAAATAGAAATAAAAGAGATCTTTAAATCATCGAGAATATGATTCAAGGAAATCAAAAAATTATGACTCCAAAAGAAGGAAAGTTCGATTATATTTGAATCGTATTTCAGTTCTCATTACTTTGTAATCAAGGTTTAAATATGTCCGTTTAAATGAAGCGTATGTCTTAATGACAAGTTCAAAACATTTGGGCGAAATTGTTTTTATTATAACATAATAAAATAACATAACTTATTCATTTTATGATTACGTGAAATGGAAAAATTATGACTAGGATTATTATTTCCAGAAATATTTTATATATTGAAACAACAAAACAATCAGATCAGTATTTTCTATTTGTAATAGGTTACAAAGTATTTCCTATGAAGGTAAGCTTGTTCATCCGTTCAAAGTGCCTTGAAATATATATAAATGGATCTTTATTTGGATTTCGAAAAACGAGATAATATGACTTTATTTGACAATTATTAATAGGAATTTATCAATTGAATACATCGAAAATTTGGGATTTACTTAGATCAGTCTGGTTTATCATCCAAAAGTTGTCATTAAAGTGATATTTTCACTGATTCAATATAATTGCATCAGAGAACATCGAGTTTCAAGACATCGAGTTTCAAGACTCTCTTTTCCGACGAGTCCAGGTTTTGTCTAGTATCAAATGATAGACGCATGCCTGTATACCGACGACCTGGGAAGATCATTTGGACATTTTCACTGACTTTCTCAACTACGTCTACGATACAGAAAATATTCCGGACGATTGGCTGGTTTCATCATTTATTCCAATACTGAAGAAATCATCTTCTAAAAAATGCGAGGAATATAGATCTATCAGTCTCATGAGCATTGTTCTGAAGGTATTCCTTAAAATAATACATGGACGAATTTACCGAAAACTAGAACAAGACATTAGTGATTGGCAGTTTGGCTTCAGGAATGGGCTAGGTACTAGAGAAGCACTGTTCAGTTTGAATGTTTTAATTCAAATAAATCAAATGATAGACGCATGTCTATATACCAGCGACCTGGGAAACGGTATCAGCAATGCAATATCCGGAAAACCCGAAAACTTCGGTGGGGGCTCAGTAATGGTGTGGGGAGGCATTTCTTTCCATGGTCGAATGAGTTAGTCCTAGTGAATAATTTGTTTGAAGGGCTTCCGAGACACATACTAGCAGTAATTAGGGCCCGGGGAGGAACCACTCGATCTAGAAAATGATTAGTAACCATTCGATGCTAGTTGATTGGACTCTTCGCGAATGTTTGAAGATGATAGAATTTTTGAATTTTTCATTAACTCGAAAATTGTTGATCTTTTCCATCATAAACTCATCTCTTTTGAATGATATCTCTTTATTTTACACTTCTGGAAGTTACTACGCGACTCTCGAATGACCAACCTAAAAGTTTATATAGTATTGTCGTAAAAGTAGGGTGATACGTCAATGTTTGTGGGGAGTGTATTATTTTGGTTGAAGTTTTTTAACTAAAATCGGACATTGTGTTTATCAGAAATAATTTGTGGAAATCAGACAAAAGGGTATCATTTCATTTGTATTAAAATGAATTTCTATGAAATAAATCCATCAGCAATATCATTTATTAGTTCATAACAATTCCATTCACAAGTCTTGTAGGTTTAATGATTATTTCCAAAATTGCGCCCTTAGCTAAGCAAAGGTGTCCATACCAATATTAAGTGATTCGTATTTAAAATTCAAACAATTTTATCCTCAGAGTCCAAATGTGCATGATACTAAGAGAAATAATTCTATTTGACAATATAAATTGGATTATTTTGTGGACATTATTGAATGAAGAGATCACAGAATTAAAACTCGAAATGTGTAAAATAGCACAAATTCGAAGATTATAATGATATTGTGCTCCTAAATTGGCTACAGATTCTTTATCTTTAAACAGAACTTTGAGAAGTTTATTCAAATTTTTTCCTTATTTGCGTATTGAGTTACTCTATATATAGCCATATTCCATGTTTTCTTTTTTAATTCAGTAATATCCAAAGTATATTCTTCAAATGGACGCCCAACAATAGTAAAATGCGAATATAATCATTTGAAAATTGAAAAGATCAACAACAAAAAAGTGGAAGAATTCAATGTTTACTCAATCACGCGAACCCCGCTTCGAACCTTCCGATGAGACCATAATGTTGATCTGAGAGATTACATCGACCCATATGATCCAATCCCAAACAAACATAAATGCAAGAATTCGGACAGATGTCTACCGATTAATCTGCATAATCGATTTTGCTCACATTACGTCTTCGGAATACTGAATACTGAATATTTCCTGACTTTCGCAGGATCAGAATAACTCTTCAACTGAAACGTCTACGGATAATTCGATTCTATTCTAACTTCATCTTTTCAGCTTTTTTATACCTTTCCGAATGATCATTATTTTAGGGTTCGCTTGGGTCAAAAGTTATGGGTGATTTGAAATAAACAGAAAGCAAGGAAATAACGAAATTCTGATTCGTCAGACGTTCCTTTTTTAAATAACTCGATGATTTCCATGGGATTGAAAATAATATTAAATTTTACTTTCGTTGAAAAAACTTGTGGAAATAATATTCATTTCTTTACTAGACAAAATGAATAGATCTTTCATTAACTAGGTATAAACTATTGTTCAATAATACACTGACGTTTAGTGTGACATATTAGGCGAAAGAAATCGTGAAAGTCTTAGAAATTTCTCAAACAATCCACATATATTATATACTTTCTTGTTTTCATTCTCTCAATAAACAGAAAACGTCTGAATCATATTGCACTTTTGAAGCTGCAGATTACACATCATTGGATGTCAGAGCTGGATTGGAGCATCTCATTTAAACTTCAATACCGAAAGCCTTGAAAATGCGTTCTGTATTTAATGTATTGCTAATTTCATAATTTCATTCTCTATACAACGGGCGATGTCTTTCACATGACAACTCTATTATTATGCATGAGATGATCGAATTTTGGATAACAAACATAACCCTGCGTCAATTACAACAAAATTACGATCACGTGGGTTAGTAAGTATCTGTATGGAAAATGGATTGAGTTCAAGGCGTGAAACTGCCATATACCTTGCAAAAGGTTTTCTACCTGAGCATAAACCTCATTTGCATGACGTTTTATGTAATGGTTGATTTGTTATCGTAATTGTACGTACAGTCATACTTGCTAAAATTTATTATTATACAGTTTATATACTTGAGAGTGTTCATATAACGTGATAAATATATCACCATTCCAAAAGAACGGTAAGTGTATCAGATATCATCAAGCAATTTCCAACACTGTAATGGAAACATTTTTCCATATTGCACTTTTTACGATATTTTCCTAATCATGTTTTCCTACGATAATAAACAGGGTAGTTATTTTCTTTTTGTATCACGAATTCAATTTTCGATGCAAGAGTGTAATAACAAGAATAGAAAAATCCAGTATAGCTTTTTTCGAAAGCAATATAATGGGTCTGAGTAAAGAAGAAACTGATGATATTTATTTTGTGGAAACCCATTTCAAATTATGAAAAGGAAAAACACTTTTGTCAGTATCCCACGTTCATTTGTTTATAATAATAATAATAACATAGTTTTTTCAAGAAGGTAAGTAGGTGCATAGCTTTACTTTCTTAGATCGGTTCATTATTACATATTGATTGGTTTAACGAATCGAGGATAGGAAATCGCAGAGATGGATAAAATCCTTCTGTATGCGATCACAATCTGTTGAACTTTTTTTTTTTAGTACAGTATGTTATTAGTATCGCACACTCTTTATGTCGGGGTTGATATGTCGCAATTAGGTTAATTTGTCACTATTAGGGTTATTTTGCCTCATCAGGGTAAAATTGTCTCTTTCAGGGTTAGTTGTCAATTCCAGGTATTAGTTTGTCACTTTTGGGTTTTGAATTGTAACTTTTAGGTTTCACTTGAATCGCAATTTCATTGTCTTTTAGTGAAACTGGTTTATGATTTTATTAATTTTTTTTCGTCCGCAATACATAATCCAGACGTTTGATTGTCTTTTGAACTGATTTAAATTTTTCGATTTTTTTTCTCCTATCGATAATTGGTCGTATATCCTTGTTTCATTAGCCTTCGGTCTGATGTGCTCTCTATTCCTAGTGAGTAAGGATGGTCTGGTACAGTTAAGTTTATTTTTTCTCTGTAAACTGAAATAACAATTCCCATTGCTAATAACTGTCGGACATCCAAAATATTAGCCTCAGCATACAGTTTATCACTTGAATAGGTGAGTGGTTTGCTGTAAATGATCTTAAGTATATATTTCTGCATTCTTTCAACTTTTTTGATGTAACAGTCATACGCGCCACCCCATTCTATTATTCCATATACAAGCTGTGATTGTACCAGTGAAAAATATAACGTCTTCAAGTCTTTGATACTGAGGTAGTTTTTCAAATATTTAAATTCATAAGTGAGTCCTCTTAATTTTGTTACCAACCAGTCGACTTGTTTATCCCATTTCAAATTAAGATCCAATACAATTCCCAAGTATTTTATATTCTCAGTTACAGGTATCTTGATATCTTCGACATGAAGGTCACCCATATTAGGCAGTCCGGTGTCGTAGGAGGAGAAGGGTAAGTATTTTGTTTTACTGGTATTTCAGGTTAGTTGATTGAATTGAAACCATTTTTTTATTCTACAGAAATCATTTTCAACTGCTCTTACAAATCTTGCCAAGAGCTGTCCTCATACATAACTACGGTATCATCGGCGAAGCTGATGCTACTGAATTTGCCCTTTACTTTTGAGTTTGAGAAGACTATTCATATAAATAATGAAAAGTAGAGGCCCTAGCACGGTTCCTTGTGGTACTCCGAATTTTATTTCTCTAATAGAGCTTATTTCATTTTCAATCTCGACACACTGTTTCCTATTGTTAAGGCAGCTTTCAAGTAAATTGTATGATTTTCTGCAGACATGTAGCTTTCTCAGTAGTTTCTTATGTGATACAGTATCGAACGCTTTCGCTAAATCCACGACGATACATAGGGCAAGCTTTTTTCATCCAACCATTTATAAATATTTTGAGTTAGCTCGCCAATTGCATCCTCGGTAGATTTTTCCTGTCTGAATCTATACTGATTAAAAGAAATAACATTATGTTTGTCAAGAAATTCTGTAATTCGTTCGTTTCTCCAAAATTTTGAAAACTATTTTTCCTACGTTTGACATCAAAGAGATCGGTTTATAATTTTCCATGAAGGTATCTCCAGATTTGTATAAGAGTTTAATTATACCAATTTTCAAAACATCTGGGAATGTGCCAGTTTCAAAACATAAATTAACAAAGTAGGAAATGGGTTAAGCTATTTCCTTGCATATTCTTTTAAGAACTTCAGATTTTATGCCATCTGGTCCTGCAGCTCTATGATCCTTGAGTTCACTTAAAATCTTTTTTACTTCTTCTGGATCTGTAGGATACAGAAACAATGTCTGCTTCACAAAATCTTCCCTCTCTTCAAATGATTCTGGATCTTTTATTTTCTTTGAATACTTTTCTCCTAATTCACTATAATATTCGAAGAATTCTGCTGCAATTTCACTGATTTCATCAGTTAGCTATCCACCAGCTCTTATCATGGACTCTATTTTTATTTCATGTCTGGATTGATTGCATATATTGTTGACACGACCGGTTTCGATATATTTCTTCCCTAAATGTTAACTAGGGAGGAATTATCGATTTTAGGTTGGCTTTTGCGAGTAATATAATATGAGGTTTTACGTACCCCATTAATTTCCAAACTTTCCAACAGATTTATCCTTCTTTCCTTATGGCATTTATGGAGGACTTTGAGATTGTCCAAAAGTATTGTGTGGTTTTATGACTGAATGTGCTGGAATAATGGGGATTTTTTGTCTGCTGATATATGGTCTTTGCATCTAGATAAAAAATTTCTACCTGTTTAACCTACCTCCATAAGCTGATAAGTATTGGTTACATTCAATTTTGAAAATACCGGATTGTTTCAGTTTATCTGTTTTGCTTTGCATTAAAAAGTATTCTGCTGAGATTTTGACCGCTTGAGAATGAGGTGCTCATTCTGAATTTGAAAAATAATGTTTCATTTTATGAGAAAGTGGGCCGACTTTCTCATGAAATGAAACATTATTCTCAATCACATTCATAGTTTGATAAAGAAGATTCATTGAAGAATTGTGAAAAATTATTGAGAAAGATGGAGAATCATTTCAAGATGAAAAATACCAGGAGATATTCAAGATCTGGGCTACAATTGGTGAATTGAAGGCGGTTTTCCAATATCACCTCACAATTTTTGCCTTAATTGATTGTGCTTTATCTTGTATGGAAAATGGATTCAGTTCAAGACGTGAAAGTGCCATATACCTTGCAAAAGGTTTCCTACCAGAGCATAAACCTCATTTGCATGACGTTTCATGTTATGGTTGATCTGTTATCGTAATTGTACGTACAATCTTACTTGCTAAATTTGTTACTATACAGTCTATATACTTGCAAAAGAGTGTTCATATAACGTAATGAATATATCACTATTCCAAAGGAACGGTAAGTGTATCAGATATCATCAAGCAATGTTTAACACTGTAATGGAAACATTTTTCCATATTGCTATTTCTACGATATTTTCCTAATCTACTTTTTCTACGATAATATACAGGGTTGTTATTTTCTTATTTGTATCACGAATTCAATTTTCGATGCAATAGTGTTATAACAAATAAAAAAAAAGCACTAAAATTGACAAATCTACACCAAAATTCGAATGTGAAGTTTAAGAAGTTGTTAATAATAAGTGTGGCTTTTCTCAAAAGCAATATAATGGGTCTGAGTAAAGAGGAAATTGATGATATTGATGACATAATTATTTTGTGGAAACCCATTTCAAATTATGAAAGAGAAAAAACACGTTCATTTGTTTATACACGACCGGTTTCGATATATTTCTTCCTTCAATGTTAACTAGGGAGGAATTATTGATTTTAGGTTGGCTTTTGCGAGTGATATAACATGAGGTTTTCCCTAGCTCATTTATTTCCAAACATTCCAACAGATTTATTCTTCTTCCTTTATGGCATTTGTGGAGCACTTTGAGCTTGTCCAAAACTATTGTGTGGTTTATTGATTGAATGTGTTGAAGTATTGGGGATTTCTTGTCTGATGATATATGTTCTTTGCATCTGGATTAAAAATCTCTACATGTCCGACCTACCTTCATAAGCTGAAGGGTATTGGTTAACATTCGACTTTGAAAATACCAGATTGTTTGAGTTTATCTGTTTTGCATTTCTTCAAAAAGTAATCTGCCGAGATTATAAGCGCTTGATAATAAGGTGCTCATTTTGAATTTTGAAAAATAATGTTTTATTTTATGAGAGAATGGGCCGACTTTATCATAAAATAAAACATTATTCTCGATCTCATTCATAGTTTGAAAAGGAAAATTCATTGAAGAATTGTCAAATATTATTAAGAAAGATAGAGAATCATTTCAAGATGAAAAATACCAGGAGATATTCAAGATCTTGGCTACAATTGGTAAATTGAAGGGGGGTCTCCAATATCACTTCAAAATTCTTGCCTTAATTAATTGTGCTTTATCTTTCTTATCTTCCACTGTTCGAAGTGAAACTTCTTTGGAGGTGATTCCATAATTGATAAGTGGAATAAGATTAAGAGTGACGTGTTTTGTTACGTGACAGAAAGCAAAACATAACAAATAGCGAAAGATATATATCGGACTATATGTTTCGATGTTACGGAAGTAGTACAAAAAAGACCGACTCATACATAACGTTACTAAGCGAATGAAGAAGAAGAATTGAGCACAGATATTGAAGATCTACGTGCATAATAGAAGCCCATTTTGAATTAGGTGCGCCGCACGCACGTGTGCTCTGTACAATTTAGGAACCGCGCACCAAAGAGCTAGTACGTCTTCTAAATGTCTCTCTCTGTCTACGATCCGTAGAGCCCTTTGGGTTTTTCTTTCTTATTTAACAATCAAATTTGAGTCGTCACTCTTCATCACGCATGGGCAATGGCGCAAAAGAAAAGAGACGTGCGCAGATAGACATTCGCTGATCTCGCTCTCTCGATATACGTTCGGGAAGCACGCTCTCGCAACCGAAAGTTTGTCCTCAAAAAGAGAATCTTTGGAAAATATTCATAGTATGCAATTTGATAACCGCTCCTGACATTATATAAGTGTCGTCGATAGAACTTCACTCCACTGCTACAAGAAAAACGAAATTCCTGAGCACAGAAACACATAAAATCGAGCTGTTCCTCAAGGTGAGTGGTGATTCAATTTGGCGCAATTTTCATATACTATTTATATAATTTCAATGACATACACTCTCTCTCTTTCTCCCTTTTCTATCTCAAACAGTAAATCTCATGTTCCTCATTCTTGTGGATCACATGCACAGTACTGCACGCACATTATATTGTATGTCAATTTTTTTTATTTGAAATTATTATATTATTATCGATATAACATCTTTTTAACTTCATATAAGTAGCGGTGCTGCTTTCTAACGTTCTGCTCATAATCAGCGCTCTCTAGGAAACCAACATTATTGGTTTCTTTAGACAAAGTTCAAATGAAATCATCCTCGACTATTAAATTAATAATTATAATTTGGTGTTTCTTGTCATTAGTTTTTATGTTGTATCAACTAAACCATCTTAACATATTCTGAGTTGGTCGGTGAAAGTGTACAGTTATTCATACAAATACAGTTTAATTCTTTCGGTAATATAATTGAGTTGATAGAATAAACAATAATGCGAATAAAAATAGAACAAACAGGATGCTGTTTGTCTATAAAATATAAAATTATTTTTTTGAGATTTTTCGAAAATTCTGGGTAAATTTTATTGGACATAAATATTATTGTCAGAAATTCTCATAGTTTTTTCCATAAAGTGCATAACCTGATACAACTAAGAACATTTCATTCACACAAAGTTTTTAAACGATAATATTAACAAAATGAGACGCTCCCTGAAGAAAGCACCCTTAGCATCCGAGTGTGAGTTCCTTAAGAGAGAAAGTGAAAGGCGATTGAGTCGATACAATATCTCAGATATTTCTCTCTGTATTCACCCTGCACAGACGTGAAAATCATTATTACGTAGGTAATGATTGCCAGCCTTCGACGTTCATTTCAAAAGCTCATATCGCTCAAAATATGATATATTATATTCTCCTAACTTCACCAATTGAAACAGCATTGTTAAATCAATATAATACGCTGCTATTTAGAAAATCGATATTTGGATTCTAAGGGCCTTTTTTCGGAGCGCGTCTCAAATATCATCCGTAACATCTAAAAATCCTAATGTATTCCTATTCACCTTCATCTTTAAATTACTCTCAAATATATGAACGTTATTCTTGTAATAACTAGTCTACCATAAATAATGAAGCTGTGAACTGAAATCATGAAATATCACAGAAGGGTATTTCTTGAATGATAAATGATGGGATCGCGTGGAGTAATTGCAAAAGCAAAGTGAAATTAATAACGTTGAATCGTCTATTTCATTATATTTTCTACAGACTTGAAAAGCGATTGATTCAATTTTATACAATTTATTCAATATTCATTTAGAGTATATAAAATATTTTGTTAGACATCTTTCTCAATCTATTTTGATATTCTGTAGTGATAATCATTTTAATTTATTTCTAGGAAACTTGAATGCGTTGTACTTGTTCTTAACATTATATGGAACGATATATATTACAGACATATTACATACACTTGCATTTGTCGAACTGAATCAATACAATCATGTGAAGAATAGTAACGATAAAATTCTTGACTTAGTCTTGTGTAATTAAGAAATTGTCTCGAATATACATAAAAGTGCTCATCCGTTTGTAAACGAGGACACACATCATCCCACACATGTAGTTTATAGTTGCCTTGTCTGAAGAGAAGATGATGAAAAATTCGAAAATTCAAAATTTTTATTACTATTTTAGAAATGCAAATTATGAAGCTGTTAATGCTTCATTATCGCTGGTGAATTGGGAGTTTCTGCTCAACAGCAGCTCTAAGGGAATTGATGAAAATCTGGATATTTTTTACGAGAAAATCAATGACATAATCAGCTAAGTTGTTCCTAAGAAAAGAGTCTATCCCGATGCAGATCAATTGAATATTTTTTTATTGTAGCTGTGAAAACTCATAATCAATCACTATACACAAAATTTCCTAATTTTTTTAAAAAATATTTATTCATAAATTGATTTTTAATATGGAAAATTTATTGTTGTCTGAAAGAAAACTGCTCTGAAGAATAATTTCTTTTCGAATAATGCTTCGATTCTTTTTCATCCTGAAGAATTATTTCTTCGATATATTCATTCTTCCCTTGAGTGAGATTCGGTAACAAAGTAGCACTGCTAAAGTGAAAATATTCGAATTTAAATTGCAGTATATATATTATGGAACTAACGTTTGCACAGAGAGAAATATTCTCCAGAATAAATATACTATTACCTTACCTTTATTTCCCAATGTAAAATATGGAACTATTTTATCATAGAGTGCCCACAATGCGAAAAAAAAACAAGATTACGGATATGCTCGAACAAGTAAGAAGGCTCCTTCCTATTTATGGTTCCCCGTTTTAATATAAAGACAAATCGACTCCGTCGTTTATCGGAGGCAGGAAGGGCAAGTGGGTTTGCCATCTCGAGCGTGAAAAAGCTTACGTTCCTGTGGCGACTCCTACATATTGTGGCTTTATTGCAAGTGGAAATATTTTCGTGAAACTTGGGACCGAATGGATACCTTTCTTGAGTGATCCAAAGATTATAGGCTATAAAAAGCATTTAGAGATATTTATTTGATGACTTCAATATATTTCGACATCGCTTTTAATATAAAACGTGAAGTGTAATTTCTGTAAAAACATGGTGGATATATTACTAGTTATATCATTAACAAGATAATAGATGTATGAAGATCCTTGGCCTGATGTAGAAACGAACTTTCATCATTCTCTCTTATATTTTATCTATGTGCTAGGGAACTTTGCCCATTGACACATGTTTCATTCTCAATATTAATTGAGTCCATTTAGAAATGGAACTTGGATGATCCTATAACCAACTAAATGCGAGCTCTTCTTAAAATCTCACAAGATTTTCAACTAATTTACTTCAAATACTGTTGAAATTCCAACTTATCCTAAGTTCACAAAATGCATCAAGTCTTTCATCACATCCTTTGTATTACAATTAACCAATCTTAGAGCATGCAGATGAAAAACAAGTTGAAAAATTGGGTAGAGTTTACATTCACCTGCTATGCACGGATATTACGATATCAACCATGCGACAGCCACGAAATATATTTCACGATAACAATGAACATAATAAACTAGAAACACTTCAAATCAGTCGAACGAAAAAGCCATAAGATTAATCAGTTATTTAAGTATCATTAAGTGCTGTTCTAACAGCATAGCTTTATTGGCTGTGCATTTTGGACATGTACTATTGTGATTCGTTGTAAGACATCATCAGTATTTTGTATTATAGTCGATTTGGTAAAGCCGTGGAGCAATAAATCTTCAGGTGACATTATGGTCATAAGCATGCCATTAATTATATTCTTCTTATATATTATAATCCGGGGTACATGGGTATATTATTGGCAATTCAGGTGGGTTTCATCTCAATTTTTCTCAAAAACTCGTAAGCACCTAGTTAAATACCCATTAAGTGATATGGAAACCGTTTTCATTTTACAAAATAACCTATATATGAGATATATGAGTACCAACCCAGCGCGTCCCCAGGTGGCGGATAGGGAAAACGACCAATACGTGGATAACCACTTATGACACTATTGGCAGCTAGGCTATAAGGAGGCTCATCTCACTAAACACTGGAACTATTAGCCTTCGAAAACCTGTTCGCGAACCAACTTCTCCCTACCCTGTTGTCGTGTCGTGGCTAAGCGGCGACAAGAGAGGCACTGGCTGCTAGCGGCGCCGCTGTCCCTATTAACACCCCAGCAGCTGCCGAAGGTGAAACGGAAGACTCACCCCAAAGCAGAGAAGACTGGGGGGAGCTGCTAAAAAGCGGGTAAAGAGATTATTTGCATCTGGCGACGAGTATTTGGTTGCCATGAGTATGGTATTCAACAAGACAAATCCGAGCAGAGAGGAGCCCTCAGGGGTAGGAGAGTACTCCGGAGCTGGACCAAAAAAGGTACCGCCCAGAGATTCAAGAACACGAGACATTGTCCTACAAGGATGCCATTGAGAGAAACAGGGTTGGTGTCATGCCATCTGGCTTACCTGAGGTACAGCTGACTGCAAGATAGATTAAGGTCCTGCAGGATACCATCTTTGAGGCATATAGTGTGACCGCTCTTGTAGAGGAACCGATCAGTTTTCTGGGAAGTTCCGCTCGCTTGGGGTGGTTGCAGATCACGTGCGTAGACGCACACAGTGTGGCGTGACTTCAGAGCCGTATAGCTGATCTGAAGCTGCTAGTCTGCGCGTTGTGAAAAGTAATGAGTAACCAAACCAGCACATATGTATTGCTTATATTCCTGATCGGGCGCCTGATAACAGGTGGAAGCCCGATATTGTCCTACATAACCTGTTGTTGGACAACCGGGGCCTCAATACAGCACGGTGGAAGGTGCTCCGACATGAGGTGAGTGGGCCAGGACAAAGGTGGAACTTCGCAGTAGACGAGGGTTCACAAATTGCCCTGGAACAGCCTGTGCCACGGAAGTGGGTGAGAAAAGCACCTCCTGGCAAGGCGCCTGATCGTCCGCCGACATCAAAATGATGGGGAAGGTGATCAGGTGCTTCAGGCTAACTCACAGCATTCTATGGTAGGTTCTTTTCCTTTGGTAAATGCATCTTAACTGAGAGCCTTGATTTGGCATTCATTCAGGAACCATGGCTGGCCAAACGAGGATCAGTGTGCGGTCTCAGAAATCTACCTGACCAGATACACGTCCTGGCAGTAACCCCAGGTCTGCCCAGCATATTTTCAGGGAGATTCTGCTAAATGACCTCATGAGATGACTCGTAACTTGATGAGTCAATGTAGGAGGAAAAAGCGCCAACTTTTCATTGCGTGTGACTCCAATGCACACCACTCGGTGTGGGACAGCTCGAACATGAACGCAAGAGGTTCATGACAGAAGCTCCCATTCTATTGAATAGTGGTGATGAACCAACTATCATGATGCGAAATCGCGCTGAGGTGCTGAACATTACGTTCTGCTCGGGTTCCCTGAGCAATAAAATCTCAAGGTGGGGTATGTCAAGTGAACCATCAGGATCTAACCACAGACAAATTCAATTTACTATTGAATCTGGGATCAGACTAGTGGTCGAATACAAAAACCCGAGGAGCACTGATTGTGACGGTTATAGGGCCTCCCTTAGTACCTTTGAGAGGTATTGCCACATCTACTAACAATCGAAAAGACGTTGAGCGTATGGATAGAAAGTTATCCCGGTAGATCTAGTCAGCGTATCACGATAACTTTCCACGAAGGAGAAAGCCTGAGAACGGCACAAATTCATAATGGAATCCTGCCCTGCATAAACGTAGAAGAGAAGTTCAAAAACTGTTTAATCGAGCTAAAATACCGGCAATTGGGACCACTATCGTTCTACTCTAACGTCGTATAATAAATAAATTAGGAGGACAAAACGGGAGTCCAGGCGCAGGTTCTGCAAGGAGGTATAGAGTACCCTCGTTAGTTCAAGGTTGCATAGGGTTTTCACCAGAGGCCCGGTGCTTCCCATCAGATCTGTGGAGGGACCGGATGGGCGCTATATGGGCTCTGGAAGGGAGACGTTGGTGATTCTTGCGGGAACACACTTTCCAGATTGTCGGTTTCTTGATATCAGTGACAGCTGTGATACCATCGACCTGGAGGGCCTTTCCAGAAGAACACAAAAGGACGAATGGAAGAACGCAAGAACGATCATCAAGCCCAGAGCAGTCAGGTGGGCGATTCGCTCATTTGAGCCATTTAAAACTCCTGGAAAGGATGGCATCATGCCTGCCTCGTTACAACAAGGGGAGGATGTTATCCTCCAATACCTCATTAGGCTCTTCTGGTCTAGTCTTGCCTGGAATGTTGTCCCGGCAAGCTGTCGAAGAGTTAGGGTTGTTTACATCACTAAGGTGGGTAAAACGAAGTCACAACCTAAGTCGTTTAGACCGATAAGTCTTACGTATTTTGTTTTGAAAACCCTCAAAAAGGTGTATCTGAACTGCAAGAAGACTGCAGCTGCAGCCTTCATGGACATTGAAGGTGCGTTTAATGCGGCCCCCGCTAGCTCGCTGTGTGGGGCTGCGAGAGCCAGAGGAGTAACAAATTTTATTGCGGAATGGATTAGCAACATGCTTAATGGCAGAGTGCCCAACATTTCCCTGAAAGGGAAGTAGTCAGTTTTGTGGCTGGCAGGGGTTGCCCTTCAGGGAGTAGTTGCACAATTCCCAGAAATCAAAAATACTTACAATGATTTTCATTGCGATATATATATATATATATATATATATATATATATATATATATATATATATATATATATATATATATATATATACATATATTTCTATTCTTCTATTCATTTCTGATTCGAAGGCGAAAATCATTAGGTGAGCAGTTATTTCAGGAATGATGAAAATATTGATTTCCAATGCACCGACGAAATCCAGATGCTTTAGTAAGTTCAAATATCCTCAGAGCTAGCGGTTCTCATGGAAACGTTGATTTTATTCCTATAAAGCTGATGGTGATTCCGTGAATGAGTCGATCCCGAATAGAACTTCCAATGTGAAGGACTCGATAGAAACGGAGACAAGAGTAGTATCGAAAGAAGTTTAAGAAGTTCAAGTGACGAGATAAAATCCGGCTTGACATAATCATCTTTCCGACAATTTCCATCAGAATCTCGCTGCATACTCTTTTATTACTTTTTACATTCAATTGAATCTACCCCGTACTGAAAGTTGAATGAATTTTGAATTCAATAGGATTTTCGCTTATACAGAAAAGCACAGTCTTATTATTTCAAGTGAATCCCGAGTCTTATCTTTTGAAAACTCACATATTGAATATTGAATTTGTGAAAGTTTTAAGCAACTTGTATATCACTTTTAATCGTTGAAGAATATTCGTAGGATTCCTAGATATAACGTTGTTTTTTTGTCCACATACTATAGATCCTAGCTGTTATCCGCGATTATTTTTTCTCCAAGCTAGAAGCTCCCCTTCAGTCTGCAGGTTGTATGAAAAATATCATTTTTTCATTACTCAATCCCCTGATAGAACTTACAACTTATTGACACTTGTCAAAAATATTTCAACGTGACTCACTTAATTCATCGCGACGAAATTTTTTTTTCTTGTTTCGTAAAATAAAGATAAATATGGTTTCATTATCAACAGCGTAATCAATGAAACTGAAAAGGAAAATATGAAGAACAATTAATACAACGTATCCACGCGAGATGAGTCATTAAAAGTATATGGAGAAAGAAATTACCGATTGGGAAAATTTTTGTTGTTGTCTTACTTATTTATTTATTTATTGTTACAAAACATAGGAACTCCTACAGAATAGACCCAATTACAGGGGTTCACAAAAAATGATAACAGAAAAATAAACAGAAGTGAAACTGTCATACGAAATGAAAATTATAACTTCCATAAAAATTCAGGAGAGAAAAAAAGACTTACCTAAGACTACAGAATCAAGTAAAATATCATGAAAACTAAAAACTACTACAATGAGCATGATTCAGATCTAATGAGATATGCAATAACATTTTTTTTGAAAGAAGAAAGAGGTTCATGAAAAATATCTATACTGGCAATATGCCAATTGTACAGACGCATAATTCGCAAGAAAACAGAATGAAAAAATAAACTAGTACGGGCCTTCGGAACATAGAAGAGTGCATTTCGACGACTAGGATACACGGGAACATTGAAAGTGAGATAATTAACAAGCGGAAAACTAAAAGAATGATTTAAAATTCGATAAAGAAATACAGGGTCGAAAAGGACTCTCCTCTGCTCAAGGCTCAAAATTTTGTGATGACGCAAACTTAATTGATAATTATGGTTAGGACTGAAAAATCAAAAGTTGAAACTTTTCACAAACTTTCTCTGGACTCGTTCAATTCTGTCAATATACTTGTAATAGTGAGGGGACCAAACAGGTGCAGCATATTCCAACTATAGCATTTTTAAAGACCTTGGACCACTGAATCTTTTAGTAATTCTTAGAACGAAACCCAACATAAAAGCCTTAGAAACTATATGATCAATATGATACTCAAAGGACAACTTAGAATCAAGATATATACCAAGATCTTTAATTTGGTTTACCCTCTCAATTACAAGCCTATCAAGAGAAAGAATAGCATCGAAGACATTGACATTCTTTGTAAACCTTATATGCTTACACTTATCAATATTCAAATGAAAATACCTACTTTGACAAAAAGAGAAAAGCATGTCAAGATCACTCTGAAACAGCAAAATATCATCATAGGACCGAATAGCACTGTACATTCTAAGATCGTCGGCATAAAATTCATGTTTTGTATAAAGAAAACATTCCGAAATATCATTAATGTAAATTGAAAATAAAAGGGGACCCAGATGTGATCCTTGAGGTACACTAGAGGTGACACGAACGAAACAGGAATGAGTGCCATTGAGTGCAATATACTGCACTCTATCCGACAGATACGATTCTATCCATTTCAGTGAGGACCCCACCACACCAAAGTTCCTCTAGAACCCACAACAAAGTTGCATGATGTACCTTATCGAAGGCCTTAGCCATGTCTGTGTAGATGGCATCAACTTGAATACCATCATCGAAACTACTATTTATGAAATGAACGTAATTAGTTAAATTAGTTAACACCGACCTACCTTTGAAAAGCCCATGTTGAGATTGAATTTGAAGTGGATTGGTCAAACTAGCTGAACACGATTTTATAAAAATCGTGGGATGGAGTCCGGACCTGGACCCTTCGTGACATTCAGTCCCTCGATTTTAGCTTTGACATTCTTCAGATCTATCATGTTAAATGTAATCGATGAAGAAGATTTATATCTACTTTGGTAAAGAACAGGTTTATGCGGATCTTCATAAACACTAGAAAAGTACTCAGAAAAAGCATCTGATATAGCCGAACTCTTTTCTAAGATTTTTTCACCATGACACATGGATTGAGGCATCCTCTGGTTATCTCTCAACTCGCCAACATAAGACCAAAAGAGCTTAGGATTTTTCACAATTCCGCCCTCTACAGAAGCAATATGTTTCTTATGATCACTTGAATATTATTCGAACTAAGTTCCAAAATTATTTTCAATGCTGTGGCACTTACGTTTATATCGGAAGTTGACACCATCTTTGTTATTTCAAATGGCATAATGTATGTTTCTATTTTTTTTTATTGTGAAAAATTAAATTCTGAGAAACTAGTTTCATAATCACCACCTGAACTCAACCGAAAGGAAGATATGAATTTTTCAATCAGAGTTTTGCGATTTTTGGTTGTCTCTCAGAAGGCATCATAAAAATACTGAAAATCATTTAAAATCGATTATTTCTAGCTGGTTGTAAGTAAAGAGGTTCATTCAGCAGAATTAAATGTATTAAGAGACTTCACGGCATACAGGGTGGTTCCAAAGCATGTAGCAAATCGTACTACATTCAAAGGTACAAAAGTCTTTTTTTTTAAATTAGATTACATATTTTTGGAGACACCATTTAACTTCTCCTGACATTCACAGATTATATGACCGGATATCTTTCAAATAATTCATTTCGATCTCTCAATAAGAGACTCATCTCCAAATGTTCATCAGAGTAATTCTGGCCAGAATTTCGAGAGAAAAAGTGCGAAATCCATTACTATTGAAGTAGATTGAATCTGACTTCTCGTTTTTCTTCGTTTCTAGTAGGTATTCTCGATCACATCAGTTACTTTTCATGAAAGTCATCTTCAAATTATTATTGATTTTAGATCTAGACGTTTTGAAATCCACAAATTGTCCTGAACAGAATATTTCAAATATTATTTCACAAGTTGAAACGCTGATATTTTTCAGCATAATTGAAGGAATATGGTCAATGGTTTTTTCGGTTAACAATATTTTGTAAAGTACCTAAATCTAACCATAGAAAAATTGACATGCTTCATTCAGCGAGGTATTTCTGGTAATTCGAAGATGACTTTCCTGACGAGTAACTGATGTAATCGAGAATACCTACTAGAAAAGAAGAACAACAGGTCATATTGAATTCACTTCAATAGTAATTGATTTCGAACTTTTTCTCTCGGAATTCTGACCAGAATTACTTTGATGAAGATTTTGTGATGAGTCTCGTACTAAGAGATCGAAATGCATTATTTGAAAGATTTCTGGTCACATAATCTACGAATTTCAGGGCCTAAAAGCGTGATTTCTGCGATAAAATCGTGAATAACTCGGAAACGATGCATTTTAGGTATAGGAAAACCTATGACAGATTGATATCTATTACTTGGCACTTCCGGTATAACCGGAAGTGCAACAACATTGAAATTATTTTCGGAACTCAGTTGGAATAACATTCAAGGAAACAACAATCCATTTCAGCTATCGGTCATTCTTTTCTCAAAATACTTTTATTAATGTCCCATCTCGCGTGGAC
Organism: Cryptolaemus montrouzieri; assembly: GCA_013387265.2. Classification (NCBI taxonomy): domain Eukaryota; kingdom Metazoa; phylum Arthropoda; class Insecta; order Coleoptera; family Coccinellidae; genus Cryptolaemus; species Cryptolaemus montrouzieri. The sequence continues at coordinate 40,685,499 of JABFTP020000103.1, forward strand.
ACACGGTATCGTTCAATTTCGATTCGATATCGAATAAAACGAAATGAAGGCACACGTTTAGTCAAATTAAAAGAAACCTGAATGATATTACAGATGCTAAAAATCATTGAAAAATTAAATTTAGCATCGATTTGGAGAGAGATACTTATTTTGAAAGTGAATAAGATATGTAAACACCTCAAGAAAGTCTAGGGAACACTTCTGAATATCGATTTATCGTATCCAGAAAGAATATGGATGATTTTTTTTAAGAAATGAACACCTGCATCAATTTCTCACCAAATTATGTAGAGTGCCGCAACAGATTTCAGTTGTTTTTATAAAAAACTAAAAATGCAGTAGATGCGACGCTGCTTTATAATCATTTCATGTATTCAGTGATTGAAATCAGTTTGTTGGCACTTTGTTTCTGTTGTAAGCACAAATAAAAGATTCAAGTTTTGTGATTCGACCATGGAAAGACGACATTTGACTAGAGAAGAGATGTTACGAGCCGTTGACATGCACCAAGCTGGGAGCTCACAACGGGAAGTATCCAGGGTTCTGGGAAGTAGCCCAATTGTCATAAACCGTTTATGGTCGCTTTTCAATGAAACAGGTAGCGTAGAAGAACGCCATACAGGTCGTTTCAGGATTACTACAGTCGCCCAAGACCGATTTTTGGTTTTACAAGCCAGAAGAGATCGTACTACCACAGCATCTCAATTAGCTCAAGAGCTAACACGAGTTCATAATGTACAAGTTTCAAACCAAACTGTGAGAAATCGTCTGCACGAAGGTCAACTCCACTCCCGACGTCCTTTAAGAGTTCCACAACTGACCCATGGAAATCGCGCTGCTCGTTTAGCTTGATGCCAAGAACACGTGAACTGGGATCAAGACAGGCGGGCCACAGTTCTCTTCAGTGATGAATCTAGATTTAGTTATTATACCGATTCGGGAAGTGTTCGAATATGGAGGGAACCTGGAAAGCAAAACCGTCTCCAGCATGCTCGAGAAGTTGTTAGACAGGGAGGAGGATCAGTGATGTTTTGAGGAGGTATACGCCTTGGTGGAAGAACTGACCTCGTTTTCATACAGAACAGCCTCACGGGAAATTCTTACGCAAATGAGATAATTTTACCAGTAGTGGTACCGTATCTCCAAACAATGGGTCAAAACATTTCCAACAAGATAATGCCCCTCCTCATTGTGCAAGAGTTGTCTTGAACGTTCTTGAAGAGAATAATATCGATCTTCTACCGTGGCCATCCTGCTCCCCAAATCTGAATCCCATCGAGCATGTGTGGGACACCCTAAAAAGAAATCTCCTGCGTCAAAACGTCTTCCATCATGAACAGGAGCTTCGATTAGCAGTTCAGGGGGCTTGGAATGACCAAAACGTAATAGACAATTTAATATTGAGCATGCCGCGACGATGCCAAAGTGTCATCAATAACAGATGTGGACCTTCTGGGTACTGAAAAATATAAGTGCTTCCATATCGTTTCGAAAATATTAGTTCAGGATTTTTTTTGTGTTCTACCAAACTTCGTCATTTTCAAATTTCAAATTTTTTTATAATAGGTGCTTTGGAGAAGTCAAATATTATTTTGTTTTCTTGAGAATACATTATAACCAATACATTCTAACAAAAACCGAAAGATTTCTATAAATTCGAATCATCAAATTCATATTTTAAAGATATTGATAAGTGTTCCCTAGACTTTTTTGAGGTGTTTACATAGACATGAAGTCCGCGCTAAAGGACACTTTAGACGTATCTGGGGAACGGGATCATCGATAAGTTTCAAATTTTGTCATTAGAGTAAATGGATACTGATCTACCATTTGTAATTATTTTAGAGAAATACTATTTCCGGTTATACCGGACGTCGACTACAACTCTTTATTTCAAATGGCATGCTGTAATTTGTAGTTTTTTCAGACAACTTTTGTTAAAATAAATCCTATTCAAAATTAACCAACTTTGATCTACGATTGTCTTTATCAAAATTTACGGAATTATAGTATGATTTCCTTTGCCCTAAAAATGATTGGGATTTGAGTAAGATTATAACTTTATATATATATTTTTCTGTATATTCATTCGTCTGAAGAAGCTACGGTGTAGTGAAACGCGTTACGAATCGCAATTATTAAGTTCCTCAAAACACAGTACTTGTTTTTTATTATTATAACTTTAACAAGAAAAATATTATTTTTTAATACGTACTTTCCGAATGCTATTCTACATACAGGGTGTTCACAAATCACTCATCAACTCAATGAAACTTAATTGTCAAATACGAGTAGGGGAGGGCGGGGCTGGTTCTAACAAATTTTGTATTATAGTTTATATTTTCTTTGGTAACGAATTTTTAGTTTAATTTTAATTGAAAACATGCTTTGGTTATTCAGCTATGATATTAGTAGCAAAATACATTCGGTATGTAAGTGCTTTTAGAAAGAGAGCCGTCAAAACCAAAAGTCATTTGTTAATATGTGCCCCGCATTTGGGGCAAATATTAACGGAGCTGGGTACGTTTTAACGTAAGGGCAATTATTAACAGAGACAATTTTTTAGGAAATACTTAAATAAAACATCATTTACTCAAACAAAAATATTGTATTATAGATAATATATATATTAAAAATATATAAACAAGTTAACAACAAATTAAACTATACGTTTTAAAGTTACTAAAGTTTTCATAATCAATCTTTAAAGTTTTTATCAATCAATACTAATTAACCACCATATCTACTGAGTATTAAAGCTTTTAAGCCTAGAAACATAAATTGAAATAGTTTAAGCTTAACAATTAAGTATTACGTAATCAGTCGCATAAAGTTTTTGGTAAGTATCAACAGTTTTAAAGAATCTAAATGTTACCTTAAACAATTAAGTATTTAAACAAGCGTTCTAACAGCGTTAAATAATACTTTTAGTATCAGTCTTTAAGTTACACTAGTTCAAATGATCTTTATCTAATTTGTACTTAAAAGAAGACAAGAAATGTGTGCCTGTATAGTTTGTTTTTGTCAAAATTAATCAGAATACTCATCATCTGAGAAACAGTTGAGGCATATGTATTTTCTGATATCACCCTTAATACAGGTAATGTGAGCCCATCCTTTGCATGAAATACATTGTATCCAGTCAAGTCCAGATGCATCGTCATTATAAGACTCAGCGCAAACTAAACAGCAGCAGGTATCTTCTTCACTGTCATCCTGAAGAATATGTTTCTTCACCTTTTCTACTTCTACTCGCCGGGTTGATTTACCTTTACCTTTACCTTTCCCTTTACCCTTATTTTTAATTTCAGTCTGACTAGTTTTTCTCTTTTAGATGATTTTAATTTTTCTTCTTCCTCTAAGGCCAATTTTCGGGAGTATCAGTGAGAATAGTGGATTTCCTTGAACGCTTTCGTTCAGATTCGACTCGTGGAGGAGCTTTTGGAAGGGGTCTTACTGTTTCTATATTAAATTTTTCTGTAGGATTCTTTGATGGTCCTGGATCATTTGACGGTCCTGGTTTATTTGGCGATGCTGATATATTTGAAGGTCCTGGTTCATTCGATAGTCGATGCTTATCTGATGGTCCCGGCTCATTAGAAGGAACATGCGATAGCTGATCAATTACCTCTGAAATACTTATGTGAATGTCAGGCATGTTATCTAAAATTTCATTTTGAATTGAAGATTCTAGATTAAGTGATACTTCTTCTGGATTGACAGAACTATCTCCTGGCTGAAGTGATCCCTGGTTTCCCATCGAAGCAGTATTTGGATCGGGACGATCAGTTACAAATGATGGTGCGAAGTCACAGTCTTGAAATACATCTTCATTGCACGGCCAAATGCCAGCTTTTTTAAACGAGTTGATGATATTGTTTTGAGTGAATGCCAGAGGAAATGCTTCTTTCACAATGCCAGGGAGATCGTAGATGGTCATTGTCTTCCCCGGATGATTAACCATCCAGTTCGTTTGCTGCCGGCTAATATAATTCTTAAACGGTCCATACACACCGACATCCAGTGGTTGGAGATTGTGAGAACAATGTGGTGGGAAAGACAAAAGAATGATATGGTTGTTCTTTGCCTTCGTGACGACTTCCACATTGACATGAGAATGATGGTTATCCAACAACAATAAAACTGGTTCCTGCTCTGATGTTTTAACATGTTTCAAAAGTGGTCAATAAATTTCGAAAATTCTTTTCTGACATCCACCCGAACTATTTCCTAGACCAACACACCCGGGCGGTCCATTTTGGATGAATAAATCACTGTATCTGATCCGTGGAAATATGAACATACATGGTATGAAATTACCAATAGCATTTGCCGCTGCCGCAATTGTGACGAGAGTACCCCGTTCCGCAGACGTAACAGCTCCTACCTGCTTGGAACCTCGTTGAGCTACCACTTTCTTGGGTTTCTGCACTGTCGTCACTCCCGTCTCATCTACGTTCCAGATTCTACTCGGAGATATATTGTATCGTTGAAGAACTTCTCGATATTTTTCAAAAAATGAATGAACATTTGTACGGTTAAATGATGTTGCTCTGCTTAAGCTTGTCGCCTCAGGACTCCGAATAGACAAGGATGCGTTGCGTTTCATAAAACCAGCGAACCAATCTTTGCCAGCCTTTCCGTCTCTTTTCCAAGATTCTGGAATATTATCTATTTTGTATGCAATGGCAAGCTCATAAGCTAATTTTTGACATCATCTGGTAGCAATCCAAAATAGATATTAGAACATTTCACTAAATAATCTGCTATCATTTTTTCTTGGTCAAGATTGAAAACGAGACGATTTTTTTTATAACCCACATCAACAGGAATCCCCGCCTTTTTTTCTTTACGTATTTGTACAGTGTTACATGACAGATGTCATACTCCGCAGCAACATCTCTAAATTTTCTATTATTTGTTATAATTTCTTCGGCTGCCAGCTCAAATACTTCTTGAGACGTGGAACCTCGTGCGCTCTTCCTTTTGTAATTTCTCATCCTATAACAAAACACAGTTATTGCACAAAATAATCGTTTAATATCAAACACCTACATATGGGGTAAATATTAACATGTTAATATTTACCCCGCTCAAATTGTTAATTTTAGCCCCAAGAGCATTTTTATACTTCATCAATTACAGAAAATAATCTAGTAAGAATAATTACAAACAATTATTATAGTTTTAAAGTCTATAGAATAGAGATTAAATTAAGATAAAGTTTGATTCAATTTAGTGAATAAAAATATCTTAAATCAATTTATTACGAATTACAAAAGTTCGCTAACCTGTAAATCCGAGGGTCCTGTGCACAACTATCACTAGCGACGGCCGGTCGAACACTGACAAGTCTGGACACGATCGGCTGTGTTTATAGAGTATTCTAAACCGAGTATCATTCTTTTGACACTTCGCGTTTGGCGGGAATAAGCTTGTTAATACTTACCTCCGTTAAAACCAGCCCCGCGCTCCCCTACCTATTTTTTACTTTACGAAAACTGTATTTTGAATTTGTACTGGATTGTATTAGGTTTCCCTATACCTAAAAAACTTGCACTTCCTTCGGAAAAATAAACCATTAGGCCGTGGGACATAAAACAGACAAAGCGTATTCAATTCCAACGCCATGAATGTATGAATATATTCATCACTCATGGTCAATGTTAACAAATAATAAGTCATCCTTGCAGAATATTTAACGAAAAGTACCCGAATTCACAGCAACTTTCAGAAAACTATTTACAAATTACAATCAAATTTGCTCATTTTTGGAAAATAGACGCTGGAAAGAGGTAGAGTTAGACATTAACATTTACAGCTACGGTTATTTTTCTGCCGATTCCTATGCGTCTTTACGTGCTACTCTTACAGGTTTGGCGATAGCACTCACACAAATAGTAAAATTTTGGATTAGGATTGATTTGTACGAAATGTTGATGGTTCATATTTAAGAAAACCCAGATCTCTTATAAAACAAAATATGGACCGATGAGCTCAAATTTTCATAGGGAGATATTTTCAATCGGCATAATTCTCATATCTGGGCCATCGTAAAGCCACATCAAAAATGGTAGCGAAATTTTCAACATCGTTTTAGCTTTAATGTATACAGTTTAAGGTACAAAGACCAATGTCAATATTTAATTCACGAAGAAAATTGTTTTGGTGTGAAATGTTCAGAAATTTTAAATAATTCGATTCTTTACAATCTTCCGTTAAATACAAGTGTTTCAGGTTGGTACCATTTAGATGGTACTACCGACCATTGCATACCTCAGATATTGGAAGGAATATTCTGCTAAGGATAAAAAGGATCTCAACCCCTTAGATTTCTATATATGGACGTACCTAAATAATAAATATACTTCGCCTATAAATCCGCTGGAGGATCTTGAATTGAAAGTGGGACGTTCCTTGAAAGCATCGATCCTATTCTAGTGTAAAAAGCAACTATTAATGAAGAACCTTGCGCATTGAAGAATGTTTAGGAAACAATAGTGAACGATTTGAAGATTTAATTTGATTTCTGTTTTACTAATGTTTTTTCTTGTTTTAAAATTCATGGGGCCAAAACAAGATGTTTATCGTTTCAAGTGCACAAATGCTACTCATTTAAGTTTTCTGTGCTTCAAAAATGATAAAATTTGATTGTAATTTTCTAAATTGTTTTCTCTAAATTGCTCGTAAATTCGGGTAATTTCCGTGAATGTTCTACAAGCTCGATTTATTATTTCTTGACATTGACCATGAATGAAAAATAAATTCATAATATCCTTGTTCGAGTATTTTTTTGCCATATAATTTAAGGAAGAACGAATATACAAAGTTAGTGTTATTGCTATTTTTATATAATTTAGTCAACTGAGGCTAAAGTTCATAGAACCTTACTAAGAACATTGAGGAATACAGAAACTAGCATCGGAATTATATCCACTCTATCTGTTTCTATATTCCACGGCCTAAAGATTTAATTTCCCAAAGGAACTGCAGGTTTTGATAACATTTCAAGCCTAATAATAATTCCATACTAATATAAAATACGTCGCTAATGAAGTAAAAAATTGGTACTCGTATTTGAAAAAATCGTTTTTGGATAATTCAATTTTATTGAAATGACAAGTGATTTTGTGTATGAAATAGCATCGAAAAATACGTTATTAAAGTGAGAGAATTATATTCTTGCTCAAATCTGAGTCAAACTTTTTGAGGAAAGAAGATGACACTAAAGTTAAATCTAAGACATGATACATATTAACTGAAAATGCTTGAAAATGGAAACACTCTAATAAAAAAATAAAAAGTACAACCCGCCATTTGATATAGCAAAATTGTAGTCGATGTTTGGTATAACCGGAAGTAGTTCAATTACGAATTGTAGATCAGTATCCATTTACTCTGATGCTAAAATTTGAAATGAATCGATAATCATTCTTCAGAGGCCAATACCAGGAACCTTCTAGGTAGGATTATGTATGCGGAACTAAAAACGGCAACTTCACTTTTCCAGAGGGCAAACGCATTGAAATGAGTGGGCAGAAAACCAAGCGAATTGAATGATACAGGTGCAAAAATAGATCTCTGTGGAAGACCAATATTGAGAGAGCGAAAACGACTACTTTTCTCTCCAACGAAAACACGAAGCTTGCTGTGAGACAACATACTCTCGATCAGCTTAATTACACTGAACAATTTCAAATCAGACCACTTTCCACGCTATATCATTTGTTGCAGAAAGATCCAAGAATGCAACTCAAGTTTTCAATTCATTTTAAAATCCGGACCCATAAACATTGTTCGACTCAGAACTTGATTAGAACAACTTCTTTCTGAGCCAATCTTGCGAAGGAGATAAACCTTCATCGGTTCAAATTTTTGAAATAAAAGTCTCTCTAATATTTTAAAAGAAACGAAAAGTAGACTGATATGATGATATTGTAGCGTGTAAAATGTCACTTTCGATTTCACACGCTATGCTTTCATCATTTCGTATTTGAGCAAAGCCATTCGAACCGTGTAAAACTCGCATTACCACTGCGTGTACTAACCGTAGATTTTGTGCTCCGTGCCCCTCCTGAGCATGCTATAGATTCTTTAATTTCGGAACGACTCGACAGCGATTCATTTTTGGTTCCTGCCTTCTAACAGCAACTTGCTTTTCTGCGAATATTTTGAGGTTTATACCTTTGGGATTATGGTTTTGACATTTTTTAGATTTTTGTGTAACTAAGGCTCGTGTTCGCTCAATATATACAAGCTAAATGTAATTATCATCTGATTTAGTTTTGATGACTTTCGGTTACGGCGATCTTCTCAGATATTTGTTCCCGGCATTTCAGACCAGGAGAATCCTAGGACGTCTTGTCCATATTTTTTGTACTTAACTAGTCTGTTTCAGGCTGAGATACCAGGCCCAGATTTATTTAGTCATAATTTCGTATTTTTCCAACATTGCGGCTAATTTCTTTATTACCTTAGTACCTAACCTCTCATTGCAGAAAAGTATATTGATTTTTTTTTACCCTCATATTTTTCATTTGCTTACTCTTATTTCTGAATTTCATTTTTCCTCATTGAATTATATTTTTTGCTTGAAAATGCGTATTGAATCTCTCAAAGTTTTTTCTATGACCGTTAACAATGACAGATGTCAGAAAATTTCGTTAACAGAAAACCATCGCTTGTGCTTCATATGACTGTACAGAATTGTCATATTGGCTTTGGAAACAATTAATTCTGTTTCCCATATACTGGGTGATTCACCAGGTGCTCTATAGCTCGTATACTCTTGAAGATTTCATTTTTGTTCGAACGGTATTGTATTTAGAAAGTAAGAATCTACTTTGCAGTAACAGGGTGTCCCAATTTTCTATAAAAAATCTTGGTGGTTTTTTCAGATTGGAAGACCACTTCTTTATTCAAGATTCAGGAGCGGCCCAAACTCTGCCATAATGTCTTTTAGAAATAAGTTTTTTTGGTGAGTAGTTTCGTCACAATATTTTTTTCCTAAAAAATTCATGAAAATAGGCTCTCACATCATCGGATGCTACTTCGGCCAGAGAGGATGAATACTTTCATCCTTTCGTTTTCTTATTGCCCAAGGATATTTTTATTGATGAATTGAAATAGATTATCCTCATTTTATGCAGAAGTGACTCAAAAAATTATTGAATATTGTAATTTTAAAAATATCATATCTTGATTTTTTCAAATGGAACACATTTTATTATTCATTACAAAGCATATAATATTGTGCTATATTTTTGCAGAAGTAACCTTATCTTAATCTTCGATCATTTTCGAAATATTCGATTGTTTCTGAAAATTTTTGATGGAAATTCTACAAACCGTATCAAAATCATCAACATGCATCATTATTTGCACAGAAGTTTTTTTCTGTAATGATTCAAGTAGTAAAAGATGAAACCTAAACAAGATAGTTCTTTTAACAAATGATAAAACCAAGATGATTAAAACGTAAATCGAGGTATGTGTTGACATTTTTTGTTTAATTGTGCCCTCTGTGAGGTGTCCGGACATATCATATTCTGCATTTTACATGGTGAATTTATCAGTGTTTTGTTATTAAACATTGTTAAAGTGAGGTTTGAAATTTTCTCAATTGACTGCCATGAAGTTCTCCAAAGAAGAAATGGTTGATATGATTTTTATTCTAGGTGAGTGTGATAGAAATTCTTTGTTGGCAAGTAGAATTTATGGACAAAGGTTTTCTGATGAGAGGCATCCTGATGCAAGATGCTTTGAGAAACTTCTAATAAGATTTATCGAAACGGGATATATAGCTTACAAAAAACATGAAAAATTAAAAACTGCTATAGCTGAAGACAACCAGTTATCAGTTTTGTTAACAGTGACTGAGGACCCATATAAAAGCCGAACAGAGATTTCTCAGTTAACAGATTTAAGTCAAACTTCCGTCCAGAGAATCTTGAAAGTGAATAAATTTCCTGCATATCATGTACTGCACCAGAACCTGAACAATCAAGACAATGAAAATCGAATCAATTTTGCAATTGGGCAAGTGACAAAGTAGCGGAATATCCAAAAATGTTTAGCAGAGTTCTTTTCTCGGACCAGAGCACTTTCCACAAGAATGGGATTGTTAACAAGCACAACTTTCATTATTATGCCACGGAAAATACACATCCCATGAGACAAATAGATCACCAGCATCGTTGGTCCTTGGATGTATGGGCCGCTATAGTAGATGGATATCTAATTGTGCCGCACTTTTTCGACGGGCACCTCCATAGTGAAATGTATTAAGATTTTCTGCAAAATCATCTACCAATGTTACTTGTTGATGTACCAGAGCATATGAGACGGGATTTATGGTTTCAACAGAATGGAGCATCGGCACATTACTCACATCAGGTTAAGGAGCATTTGAATCATGTATTTCCAAACAAATGGATAGGACGTGGTGGTCCTGTTAGATGGCCAGCTAGGTCTCCGGACCTTACAAGTCTAGATTTTTCCTTGTGGGGTTATACTAAGGGCATCGTTTACCAGATTCCTTCTACAACACAGTTGAATATGAGACAGAGAATAGTCGACGCCTTTCAGTCAGTTAATTTGCAAATGTTGTCGATAGTTCAACGGTTTTCCTCAGAAGGATTGAGTTGTATCTACAAAGAAACGGGCAACATTTCGAACACTGATTGAAATAGTGCAACACCTCGTAGATCATCTCGCCAAAAACCAATCTATTACATATTTCATACACGACTACCTTAAAATATCTCCATTTCTCTGATCAAGTATAATGATATGTACTAATAAACTCTTCTTTCGCAACCTCTGATTTTAGTATTTGAGATAATTTTTTTTTTATTTCGAAAATGGTCGAAGATGAAGATGAGGTTACTTTTGCAAAAATATGGCACAAAATTCTTAGTGTTGACATGAATAATAAAATACAGAATGTTCCATTTGAAAAAATCACGATTTGATATTTTAAATTTACAATATTCAATAATTGTTTTTGAGTCACTCCTGTATAAAATGAAGATAATCTATTTCAATTCATCAATGAAGCTATCCTTGGGCAATAAGATAACGAAAGGAAGAAAGTATTCATCCCCTCTGGCCGAAGGAGCATGCGATGATGTTAGAGCCTATTTTCGTGAATTTTTACGAAAAAAAAAATAATATGACGAAACTACTCACCAAGAAAACTTAAAGATATTATAGCAGAGTTTGGGACGCTCTTAAATTATCAACAAAAAAGGTGTCTTCCAATCTGAAAAAACCTCAAAATAAATTTGAGATTTTTATAGAAAATTGGGCTGTTTACTTCGAAATAAATTGCTGAAGTAGATTTTTACTTTCTAAATACAATACCGTTCGAACAAAAATGAAATCTTCGAGATTGCACGAGCTACAGAGCACCGCATCACTGGTGAATCACCCTGTTTAATAATGTAATTTAAGTTACTTGAAATGAATCACAGAGATCAAAGATATTTTAGGTATAATTCCTTTATTAGGTAATAATTCATGTGTAGTCTTTTAGCTTTTTGAGAGGAGCTGTATGTTAACGACGCAAATACTTTTTGGGAGAGGCTGTATTTTGACGAACAAATACTCTTTTTGGGAGAGGGTGTGTTTCGGCCAACGAAAATACTCTTTCTGGGATAGGCTGTATTTCAACGATTCAAATACTTTTTGGGAGAAGCTGTGTCTTGACGAACAAACACTTTTTGAGAGAAGCTCTGTTCTAGACCCCCTTAACATCATTAGAAGCATCTTCACTCTCTAGATAAGTGATTCTACATAGTTTTTTATCGATTCTCAACTTTCAAACTTTTCTGTAAAATAATTTTCAGCCTTGTTACCCTGAAAATCATTTTATACATTTATAACATTATAAATTAATCATATTAACTTAGTTTTAGGGAGTCGACTTGTCAGTTTTTGCTTCAGATTGTAATTAATTTTTATTCAGCTTTTGTGTGTAGGAAATAGACTTAATATATTTATTCAATTTTAGTATGTGTTTTCTTGTGAACTTGTTTTCTACTCATGAGTGCCAATAATAGTTCTTTTACCGGGAAATTTGACCAATTATTCACCTATGATCACCTCTCATGCTGAGCTATTGTAACCTGTTGTCTTCGGTAGGTCACATAAGGATAATTTGCAATAAAAGCAACTTAACTTGTTATATTTACAATATCTACTCTAATGTCTTGATTTCCTGAATGTTTACCAGGTTCGTGATGAGTATGATCGCAGATCGCCGCATTTACTAATAACGTACTGGAAATTATTCAAACCCAATCAGATCGAATGCCCATTCTGGAATCCACTGTTATTGGAGAAAATAGGAAATATGATGTGATTTGAAAGTTCACTGAAAGTGAGAGGTCTCAAGTAGCTGAAATTATTCAATTTGACCTCCCATTTGTTTGAAAAAATCCGCATACTCGGAAACATTACACATCTATGCATTAATAAATACCATCAGTATAAGGGCTATCTGGTACAACAATTAAATGAGGATGATTTCGAATGAACATTGCATTTCTGTGTTATCATGCAACGAATTTGTATCAAAATGAAACCTTTTCCGCAAATATTATTTTCATATGAAGCAACTTTATTCCACAATAGCAAAGGAGAAGGTGAAATACAAAGACAAAGATCTAAAATCTGATCTGTCAGGTTTGGGACATAGGGAGGTGCTGTAGCTTCTCGAGTGTAGTATTAAGCACTACTTTGGTTTAAAGTATTCGCCACGGGAATTTGGAATTCTCCTGCGTTGTTCATTGTTTAACCTAGGTACTGAAAACAATAATCGGTTTCAGGGTGCATTTGAATAAAGTAGTGAGTAGTTCTCATTCTTTTTTAATGGGGGGTTGCTTATAGACAAAGTTTCATGTAGCTACAATAAGAAGTATATTTGAAGCTACTAAAGGGTATTTTAAGGTATGTGAAGCGTCTCAAAGAGCCTCTCACATACAACAGTCAACCTCACCTTCAAGAGTAGTAACAGATAAGTTACTCGGTGCACCCTGACTTGCTGACGAGGCTCTGACGACCGAGTGGCTGCCGGTATAAGTAGCCCCCTCTCATTCTGCCAACTGCCTTCACGGATGGATGAGCTGATGGGAGCTAGGGCACTCTATTGTCCGTAAAGTGTGAAAACACTCCTAAAGGCGAAAGAATCAGATAGACGATCAACGGCATCAGAATGCAGAAGCCAAAGGGGAAACCACTGCATTAAAGGTTCTAAGAACCTCCCTAGGAAAGCAAAAATGTCAATGAAACATAAACAAATCGCCCCTAGTCCGCGGCAGGCTTTAAGTAGCCAAGGAGTGCTAAGAATCCCAGCGTCAAAATATAAGTTCCACCCGAAAGTGGGACAAAAGATAAAAATAATAGAACGACAGTTTTCAGAATTGGCACCTGAAATGTGTAAGGCCTATACATGACAGGAAAAATAGATAACACTGTGAGAGAGATGGCTAGAGTAGGAATAAACATATTGGGCTTAAGTGAAGTTAGGTGGCCCGGAAGCGAAAAATATACCAAGAATGATGAGGTAACCTTCGTTATGGGGGATTTTAACTCAAAGATCGGAAAAGACGAAAAGACAAAATTGTGGGTAAATACGGATTAGGTGAACACAACGATAGAGGAGATGTCTTGGTCCAGTTTTGTCAGGAGGAAAATCTAGTTGTCACGAATACTTGGTTTGAATTACCAGCAAGACGATTGTATACGTGGCAGTCACCATAACATCGCTCAGACAACATTGTTAGAAACCAAATCGATTTCATCATGGTTAATATGAGATATAGAAATGGAGTCAAAGGAATCAAAACGTGCTAATGTGAGCGTAATGCTAAAAAAGAAGAGAATAAATAATCTCAGGATAAGTATCGATATGCAGAAACTTAAAGACCCCGAGGTACAGACTAAAGTAAAACAACGAATAAATAAAGATTTTGCTGCACTGAAAGAAGATGCCACAGATGATATAAATGTAGAGGAAGGCTGGAAACAAGTCGAAAGCAAAATAATCAACATCGGACCAGAAGAAATAGGTTATACTAACATGGGATATAGAAACCCTTGGATCACATAGGAAATACTGTTGATGATGGATACAAAACGATCATACAAAGAAATAAACTAAGACAAATATAATGAGGAAAATCGCGAAATAAGGAGAAAAATTAGAAAGGCCAAGCAGGAATGGATGCGAACAAAATCTGAAGAGATAGAAGAACTAAAAGAGAAATACGATACCTTTGCAGTCAACAAAAAAATCGAAGTAGTCACCAATACTAAAAAATCCTCGATGAACCTAATAAATGAAGAAAACAAAATTATAACAGCACAGTAAAAATGGAAAAGCTACAGGACCTGACGAAGTACACGTAGAAACACTAAAACTACTGGAAGAAGATAATTTGGATGTGTTGCAGAACCTATTCCAGACAATATATGACAACGGAATTATACCTAACCTAACCTAACCTAATGCCAACAAATGTGAGGATTTCAGACTCATCAGCTTTATGAGCTAAGTACTTAAAGTCCTACTCAAAATTATACAAGCGAGAATTTACCGTAAATGTGAAGAAAACCTCAGCGATACACAGTTCGGATTTCGGAAAGGTTTGAGAACAAGAGATGCTCTGGTAGGCCTGTCAGTTATATTCCAGAAGTGCAGAGATCAAAGAAAAGACATCTACATCTGCTTCATCGATTATGAGAAGGCTTTAATCGAGTGAAACACACTGAGCTCATGAATATTCTACAGAGAAAGGGTCTAGACGAACAGGATATAGAGTTTATCAAGATTTTTGTACTGGGGACAGACAGCATCAATCAGAGCAGGAGGCAAAACATCAAAGCCAATTCCCATTAAGAGGGGTGTACGCCAGAGTTATGTGCTGTCATTAGTGCTTTTCAACATATACTCGGAACACATATTCAGTAAGGCACTCGAAAGACAAACAGACGGTATCAAAATCAATGGAAGAATATTTAACAACATCCGCTATGCTGATGATACTGTTATCTTGGCAGATAGTCCAGAGGGTTTGCAAAGGCTTTTATTTATGGAAATTTATGGAACATCAATAGAGCAGGTAGAAATATTTAGGTGCCTAGGTGCCTGGATTACAGCAGACGTAGACCCGGATGTGGAGGTGAGAACAAGAATTGAACAAGCTAGAACAACGTTCATAAAAATGCGGCTGTTACTAAATAATTCGGCTCTCTACCTTAAACTAAGGTACAGATTTGTTAAATGCTATATATATTCAGTACTTTTGTATGGAACGGAAGCTTGGAAATTAAATGCAAAAACAATGAACAGACTGGAAGCCTTCGAGATGTGGGTATTCAGAGGAATGTTGAGAATACCCTGGGTTGAACACGTGACAAATGAGGTGGTGCTTAGACTCATGAAACAAGATAGAAAACTAATAGCTACAAGAAAGAGAAGAAAAACTGCTTATTTGGGGATATATATATCGAAATCCTAAGTACGATATACTGAAGTTGAAGGGAAGATTGAAGGAAAACGTGGAGTTGGACGAAGACAACATTCATGGTTGAAGAACATCCGTGACTGGATGGGAATGAACACGCAGTCTTTACTTCACAGTACACAACATCGAGAAGAATTCGCCAGAGTTGTCGCCAACCTTAATCAAATGTAGATGTCACATGAAAATGAAGAAAGGGTATTACGAGTTACTATCAACGCTCACTTATCCTCAACGTATTGATCTAATTTCGTGTGTGTGGTTCGAATTCGACTACTAGTTGGAAAGTTTTCGTAATGATCATTTTAGGCTGCATTTCTTTTCACAGAAAATTTAAAAAAGTCGAAATATATCACAAAACAAATAAAAAAACAACTAACATGGTAAAAGATATACAAGCTTAAGGAAAAAAAAGGTGAACTCTCAAAACTTCAAAACGTTTAATGTATTTCGAGGAACTTTGAGAGATCTACAAAAAAATAGGTAATTCGCCTTCGAAAATTGTACTAAGAGAGGAAGGAATTGAAAAACTATAGTCCTTTATTTCTTGTTCGTGCAGTTTTTTTGATTCACTTTAAGTGATGTTCACCGAATGGTGAACCAGCTTCCAATCCACAACGATATTCTATATTATTATATATATACTATACTATATATATTATTAGAAAAATCAACAACAACAAAGGACAACAATTCCGCTCACATTATCTACAACGTCGAAGAGACAGGTTAATTTATTGTGCAAAACATATTTACTCATGACCTCAGATGAAAAGAAAAGCGGTAAATCCAAAGCTATCATTACATTTATAGCATATTTCAGGACATTATGATCTACCCTTGGTTATTTCACTATGTAAGAATATCAATGACAAACTCATGAAAAGTAACCCTAAGATAAAATAAGCCTAGCCCATATTTCAAGATAGAAGAAAGGTAACATGTTCACCTTGTAATTCGAATATTTCGTGGCCGAAACCAAGCCTTCTGGAGAGTCGACTGTTTTATTAATTTAAGATGGAAATGTTATTCGTGTGCGCAATGTTAAAGTGATCTATCAAGTCAGAGATATATACATATGTTATGATATAGTGAAAAAAAATTTTTTGGTAGAATAGGGATGACACAATAAAACGGTATGTGATGCAAGATCGCGTTATAGATTCCAGCATATTATGAGTAATATTCATTGTAACGATAATGCAATCCTCGATTTGAAGGACAAATATTCTGAACGGCAACCACTTTTCGACATTTTGAACACAAAATTGCATAGACGAATCGACGAGTCGATAATATTTTGCAGGTCACTTTCATCGTCGGACAGTTTGAAAACCAAATACAAAGTGACATGAATTATAACATTTATTGAAAGGGATTTATCTGCATACATCGAAAATTTTGCATTTATATAGATCATCCAGGTAGTTCAGAATCTGAAAGTTGTCATTAAGAAGTGATTTGAAAATTTCCACTGATTCTAGGTAATTGAGTTTTTTACCCTATGATGCAATGTGAAAAAGCATTAATTCATCAAAAATAGGAAAAGAGTGGCCATTTTGGATGCAGTGCATTAGCTATATGTTTAATCTTGCTTTATTTTGAAAAAATTAAGTTTGATATTCTTCATATTTAATTTTGAAAAACGACCAGTCCGAAATGTGTAGAAATTAAAGCAGTCTGGACAAGATAACTTATAATTTCCTAATTCAAATTCTCTATCAGATTTTTATGACAATTCATTATACGATCTGAATGCGATTCAAGTTCTCAAGTTGGAAAGGTTATTTGCGTCATTTTCACTTATCTGTTCAAAATATGTTAAAAGCATGAATTTTTCGGATTTGTTGCTACTTATAATTGATTATATTTGACAAATACCTATATATAATTATTTTCGTTGCACTATTTTGTCAATTAAGCCACGGTCAAAACCGTTTGTGGGAGCTATAATTTCAATTGTGTCAATTTCTTTTTCAAGATCATCTTATGATGAAAGTGTGGATCATTGAATTGTAAGCCAAAATTTTTATGCGAATATACGTGGTCGATGTTCTTATAAATAGATAGATAGCAGGTTATCTAAAGATTTTGAAGTAAATTTTACTATTTGAGTGGAAAATTGACGGATCTAGAAATTATATTTGATGGATTTCCTCTTCTTCAAATTCAAATTTTATTTTCAGAAGGATAAGAAAATATTTGAATTAGAAAAGAAGAAAAGCATCAAAATTCAATATGCAAATTGTCATGACTCTCGTTTAATCCTAAAATTTCTATAGAGAATTGAAATAAATCAGAAGTTTATAACTTATCTTGGTCAGACTTCAATAATTTCTACATAGGTCAGACTAGTTGGTCCTTCAAAATTAGATATAAAGAACATTAAACTTAATTCCTCCGAAATAAAGTCTCAAATCACATTCCAAACAACATTCAGATAATGATCTATGTCAATCTATATTAAATCCCAAATTTTGGATGTATATTAAAATATATATATATATATATATATATATATATATATATATATATATATATATATATATATATATCTGCATAAAAAGTACGCTCGAGACATCATCTACCGAACGCCTGAAGATAAAAAGCAACAATTTGTCGAAACGTCGCCAAAATCAAAATGGACCACGGAATAAAACCCTTAACACATCAAATCATAGATACTTTCGTGAAAATTTAAAATTTAACATATATTTGTTCTACGGGATTCAAGTCGGTGCTTCTGGCTGGCCATCTTGAAATATCAATTTCGGCCATCTTGAAATATCAATTTCGGCCATCTTGAAATATCAATTTCGGCCATCTTGAAATATCAACTTCGGCAGAGCATTATCATGCATAAAAATGAAGTTTTCACCAATCAATGGGCCAAAGGGTACAAAATGGGGTTCAAGGATATCTGCGATGTATCTGGCCGCTGTCATTCTTCCATTATTCACTAGGACTAACTCAGTTCAACTGATCCCCATCCAAAAATTTCGGTTTTCCGGATATTGTATTTCGAATACCGTTCCCCAGGTCGTCTGTATACAGGCATGCGTCTCTCATTTGATACTAGACAGATTCTGGACTCGTCGGAAAAAAGAACATTCGACCATTCTGGAATACCCCAATTCGCATATTCCTCGCAAACTGAAATCTTGCAACTCGATGATCTCTGGTGAGACGCGGGCCGGTAGAAGCTACCCTTGATCTGATATCGTCTTCTCTAGCCTGTTCCCAACATATATATATATGCACATAAAGTGCAAGTATATTTTGTATATTATATATATAGATGCCGAATATATATATATATATATATATATATATATATATATATATATATATATATATATATATATATATATATATATAATAATAGAACGCTACTAGAACGCTGAGAGAAAACCGCATTCCTCCATCATCCATGTATAGTTCAGGTGTACTCAGATATAGCGAAGCAAGCCTGAGCATACACTAGCTGATGATGAAATCATCACAAAATGAAATGATAACCATGTTGTCCATGTAGCATCAAATGCTTCAACAATGTTACCAGTGAAGAGAGTTAAGAAATTTTTCAATGTGAAAAAAAATATTTTTACATTGATCAACTACAATTGATTAAATCATACAATGAAAATATGGCATATTCGCTCATTGCATCGACATGACCATATGAAACTCTTAGCGGAAAACTCGACCAACTCGAATTTAGAAGATCTATAGCAACTGAACTATAAGAGTCAAACAAGAAAATGAGATAAAGAGGACCTAACCCACCCAAAAATTTAAACGAGTTTTCACGTTATGACATATTGGTTCATCTCATTGTTTTAAATAAATCAGCGGCGAACTGCAGTATGCTATAAAAAGAGCAAATTTTCTCTGCTCCCTGTTTGTGACTTGCATCTAAAAGATTGTTTGGTCACTTATCATATCCATTCAAATAAGGGGTTTATTTGAAATCAGTCGATAATTTCATGTTAGTATATACTACAGTGTGCATTTAAGAAGAGATTCGACCAATAGCAACACTTCAAAATTCAAAATATGGATGAATTATACTTTATGTTTCCACTATCAACCTTAATACATGAAAAAGCTCACCAACAAAATTTATTTCAGGGTTATATGGGTTAAACCAATAGTTTTTTATAGCTATGATAATATAGCCAGGAAATCTAAAAATTTAACTTAATGATAAGCGATAAGTAAATGATTAATCGAAATACTCGGCAAATGTTTCACTAAAATATATCAAAATACTAAACATATATTTCGGGTTATCAGTCCACTATCAAGAGAAATACTAAATTGAACAAAATGAGTGGTCTTACTTAAATATAACGGCATTTACAACAAAAGATAGATCGAAGTCTATTTGCTCATTACAACTTGCAGTGGCAGGTTGTTTCCTACGAGCGGACGTGATTTCTATCATCTCTAAATTGTCCAAATTTTTCCCTTCATAACGTGGATGTTTAAATTAAATTCTCTCTAAATCAATCAAATTTTATCTTTGCATTGGTCAGAAAAACTAGTAGAATTTTTGTTTCGAATAATGGATGTTTTGTGTTCTTCAATTCTTTCCTCGACACATCTTCTAGTTTGGCTTGTATAGAAAGTCTCGTATTCATGTATTTTATATACTCCGCTTTTATCGAATAATTTCATTTTATCTTTATCATTAACTAACAATGACACGATTACTTTTTACTAGTACTAATGATGTTAATATTATTTTTGTGCAATCTATTACATATTTTGTTGCTAATATTAGAAATATAATATATTGGAAATTTTCAATTCGATTTCTAAGTTCACAAAAATAAAGCACTGCACATAAAATTCATGTTACCTTTGTTTTATTGTAATTTCCATTAAATTCAGTTCAAGCCGTTATTCTTAGCGATTAAATTAATATTTGAACTTCATTCCCGAAATCAACAGCTGACAAAGTAATAGACAGTAATATGTGAACTAATGAAAGAAGAACACTCAATTCGAAATTCCGGCATTGAGAACTTCTATTATGAATCAAGGTATCTTAATAAGTTCATTATCTATATATTCTGAATACGAATGAGCCATGAGCCCTAATAATTGACAAGTTCAAGAAGTTCAAAACTTTTTCATTATTATCAATTTTCATTTTGATTGAATTGATCGATAAAAAGAATTCAAAAATAATATTAACACCGCCATAACTGATGAATAGAATTTGGGTTCATTATTAGTTAATAATAAAAATAAGATTAAATTATTTGATAAAAGCGAAGTATGTAAAATACACTCCAGTGAATGTGACTTCCTATATAAAGCAAACAGGAAGATTTATCAAGAAGGAATTGAAGAACTTAAAAGATCCATTATTCAAAACAAAAATTCTACTGGTTTTTCTGATCATTGTATGGATAATATCCTTTCATAGATTTCTTTTACATCCAGGTAAGCGTGTGACCACAAATACCGGTGGCAACGGATGATTTTGCGGTGACGCCAAAGCTATTAATTTGTCTCTAATAGACTTTTGATTTCAACGCAACGGATGATGCGTGCTCGCATCATCCGTTGCGTTACAGTGAACATTGGTAGTGGTTTATCTAGATCACTTACCCGATGGTATTATCGCAAAATCATCCGTAGCAACTGCTCTTTGTGCAAGCATGCTAATAAAGGGAAAAAGATGGATATTTGAGAGATGATGGAAATCACGACCGCTCGTAGGAAAAACCAGCAACTTAGTAATGAGCAAATAGATTTCGATCTATCTCCTGTTTTAAATGCCGTAATATTTAAGTAAAACCACTCATTTTGTTCAGTATTGTACAAGTCTTGATAACTTCAAAGATATGTCGAGTATTTTAGTATAATTTTGTGAAACCTTTCCAAATGTTTCAATTAATAATTTATTGATTATGTTTCATGAAGTGTTAAGCGAGAATTTCATATAAAAAGTGATAAGTGCTTCCACACAATGAAAAGATATTTATTACGCTTCTCTATTCTCAAAGTAACAAGTGAAATTATATCTTTTTCTGGTATTCAGACATTCGAAACATCACTGCAAATGGTTTTTAGATTTTAATTATCAATAGCTTGCGGGAAGTTTTAATCATATATTTTGAAAATTAGAAATCAGACAAGCATTTGTAAATTTGCTTCCACAAATTTATGAAATATGATTGGTATAGAACTTAATATCTATAGAATCGATTCTAATCGCTGACCTGTATGAGTCCTGAGATGAGCCTTTAGGTGCGAGCTTTTACCATAAACCTTGTGACATCCCTCGTAGCTACATTTATGCATCTTCCGCATCTGCGAAGATATTTGCCTGTTGGACATTTGCACGCGGTGATGAAGCGTGGCATTTCGGGCAACAGGACCGACTTTCTCGACGCGATTTGTCGCCGTCACTTCAACACCAACATCACTGTCTCCGTTTTCTTGAGTCTTACATTCCTCACCTGGATTTAGAGCCTCATCCGCCTCGTCAATTGTAAGATTATCTTCGTTATCAGACGGCACTTCCGGCACCGGCTCTTGTTTTATGCGGGTGAGATCGGTAAGAATACGGGCCACCATATACGAAGAACTATCATTATCGCTACCGCCGGATCCTTTAATTAACGCGGAGGGTGCAGAAAAAATTGCCGGAATCGCTTCGACAATTACATTCGGGGTGGACGAATTAATACCCGACAAAATTCGAGATTCATTTTTCGACAAATCCAAGGGGCGATTAAGATGGTCTTTACTGTGCGACATTTCTAGAAGACAGTGAGCCGCGAAACTGACTTCATCCATACTGATTTTTAGGAATTACATTCGGAAAATAATTTTTTCTGGAATAGAACTTCTCAAATTTGTGTATTTATATGCACAATCAAATTTATTCCAGTGCCTGTCTAGCGCTTATTAGTTTCGGTCCCGGCGGGAGGCGTGGAGTCAACGTGAGCAACGGTCGTAAATCGACAACGCGAAACTGTCGTAGCGCCCCCTCACGGATTGTGCTTTCGACTGCGGATTTCACGTCGCGTAGGGAATCGAGAGCTGCCACCAACCCCCACCTATTATTCGGTTTCTACAATGCGCCCTAAGCTTTTCACTTACATTTCAGTTTCGCATTCACAAAAATATATCAATATTTTTTTCTCGCACAATTTTAGATATTTTGAACAATACATAAGAATGAAATATTTTGTGCTTACCGCGTTTATATATATATATATATATATATATATATATATATATATATATATATATATATATATATATATATATATATATATATATATATATATTGGATATTGAGTTTGTTTTTTGGGGTTTAAGGTTTATAAGAATATTTAAACACTATCTAAAATAGACGTTTCGGGATTTTCTTCCTTCTTCAGTATTTAATCTACAATATTACAGAAATATACATTAAGATTCATATTAAATTATTCTTAAAATGTAGCTTACCCACTAATCTTTAGATGATTGTTTATTTTTATTTGTAAGCATTGTGGAAACTTTGTGATTTAGAGGTATCAGTTTTCGGAGGATATGTGTTTGAAGTTTTCTATGGTGCTGTTTTCTTTGTGGACTTTTCAGGTGTTTCTGGGATCTCTTTGTACCGTGATCTCTGTATTTACTGTGATTTTTGACCTTCTCGAAACGTGTTCCTTTTGTGCCCTCTTTTGTAGAAGATCTATGCATATGGAGCTTAGTGTCTTTATGTCTTTCCGGTCATTTACTGAGTTGTCAATGTTTTTTTGTATGTGTATCATCTCTCTTTTTTCTGTAGTGTTCTTGTCAAGAATTTTTGTCTGGTCATAGTCAAATTCGTGTTTTTCTTGTTTTTTATGTTTGCTTAGTGCAAAGCTGTCGTTTTTTACATATTTATGGGATTTGAGACGTTCTTTGAGGTGTTGTTCTGTTTGTCTAATGTAGACCTTTCCGCAGTTCTTGCAGGGTATGGCGTACACTATGTCGGTTTCCTCCATGTGCGGTATTTTGAATTTTAGTTTTGTATGTACGTGTCTTATTTTTTTTATAATATTTGGAATAATACACATTTAGACATCACATTATTCAAGAGATATGTAGACGACTGTTTACTAATAATGAACAAAAACGAAGTAGACCAAATTCTTGAATCCTTCAATGAATTCCACAAAAGGTTGCAGTTTACTTTAGAAACTGAGAAATATAACAGCATCAACTTCCTTGACATAACAATAACACGAAAAGACAATAAGTTACTAACGAGATGGTACCGAAAATAAATAAACGAAGATAACATCTTAAACTACAATTCAAACCATCACCCATCCCAGAAAAAAATGCATTATAGAAGGATATATTGACAGAGCACTGAAACTCGCCTCACCACAATTAAGAAAAGACGTACTAAAGGACACAAAAGACCTACTAAGAATGAACGAATACCCAGAAAACGTAATAAACAAAATCATCAAAGAACGAACACATATACTGTACAACACGGAACAAAAAAAGAAAAACGACATTACTAACACCACACGATACATAACTATCCCTTACATACCTCAACTAACAGAAACCATCAAGAACATCCTCAAACCTTATAAGTTCAAAATGGCCTACTCAGTCATGAATCAAATAAGACACGTACATACAAAACAAAATTCCAAAATACCGCACATGGAGGAAACCCACATAGTGTACGCCATACCCTGCAAGAACTGCGGAAAGGTCTACATTGGACAAACAGAACTGCACCTCAAAAAATGTCTCAAACCCCATAAATACGCAAAAAACGACAGCACTGCTCTAAACAAACACAAAAAACAAGAAAAACACGAACTTGACTATGACCAGACAAAATTCTTGCGAAAAACACTACAGAAAAAAGAGAAATACTTGAGATGATACACATACAGAAAAACATAGACAACTCAGTAAATGACCGGAAAGACATAAAGACACTAAGCTCCATATACATAGATCTTCTACAAAACAGGGCACAAAAGAAACACGTTTCGAGAAGGTCAAAAATCACAGTAGATACAGAGAACACGGTACAAACAGATCCCAGAAACACCTGAAAAGTCCACAAAGAAAACAGCACCATAGAAAACTTCAACACACATAACCTCCGAAAACTGACATCTCTAAAACACAAAGTTTCCACAATGCTTACAAATAAAAATAAAACAATCATCCAAAGATTAGTGGGTAAGCTACATTTCAAGAATAATTTAATATGAATCGTAATGTATATTTCTGTAATATTGTAGATTAAATACTGAATATATATATATATATATATATATATATATATATATATATATATATATATATATATATATATATATATATATATATATATATATATATATATATATATATATATATATATATATATATATATATATATATATATATATATATATATATATATATATTATATATAGGGTATATACAGGGTGTACGTGAATTGCGTGTACACTTTGTACAACAGATTCTTCAGCTCGAAATAATTCGATTTAGGCCAACTAACCTATATGAAAAGTTTCTTCACTTGGCCGCTAGAGGTTGCCAAATCCAAAGTATTTTTTTTTTTTTTTTTTCAAATAATTCGAGAACGACTCCATTGATAGAAACCATACTTGGTATGCGTAATCGGGTGCGTTCTTCACGTTTTTAGTGATCCACTCAGTGACCTTGACGTTTCACAGGTGTCCCTAAAACTCGAGCGTGTTTTAATCAACCATAATTTGTCATCTGTCTGCGTTTGAACAAAACTGTTTCAGACATTGAGTAGCTAGACTAATTATCATACTTTTTCGTCTCTTGAGAAATTTTGATATGATGAGCAGTTCAATCACAAAAACGGTTTTTCAATTTCATGATTCATTTCTTCAAGAATATCACATATTTAGCATGTTGGCCTTCGATTTGTTTTTGTATTATGGCAGATTGTCATTTTATTATGCTTGACAACCTCTTGTTGACAAAATGATGTTTTCTAGGTTGCTAAATCGGATCAAGCAAATACGGAATTCAATGTTCAGTAGTAAAAAATCGAAAAATTGAATAAGTTTTTCACATTCAATATTCAAAAATATGAAAACATGTTGGCCAGTTGAAAAATAATAAGAAACAAGAAAATACAAATCACTTCAGAATGACGATTAATAACTTTACACCCAAAATTTCATTCAACTATAGTGAATCTTCAAATTCCAACATTTTGCTGAATGCAGGAGTAAATCCTCTTTAAGAAATTAAATTGGACCCTTGGCATTACTTCAGGGTCATTTTTGGAGCCGCTTTTAAAATTCTCGAGTGTCAATTGGTGAAGAGTAAACTCTAGACTTTAAAGCACCACAAAGAAAAAGTCGCACGGTGTCAAGTCGGGAGAGCGTGCTGGCCAACTTGCAGAAGCATCAGCTTCCTTCCGATCCAACGATTCGCATACTGAGGAGGTGCACCGTCGTGCACTTTTCTGCACGCAGTAAAGTATTACTGCGTGCAGGAAAGTGGTCTATGCACGACAATGCACCTCCTCACTTCACTTTAGCTGTTCGCGAGTTCTTGCTCATGTGGACTTTCGACACTGTACACGTGTTCATTGTGAAGATTAGACCTAGTAAAAGTGCATTCGTCAGTGAATAAAACTTTCCTACTGAAGTGGAGATCCAGAGTTCTCTTCTCTTGAATAAATCGGCAGAAAGTTAGGCGATTCTCAGAATCGTTGGGAAGTAATTCCTGAACTTTCTGAATGTGATAAGGATGAAATAATTGTTCCTTCAAGACATCATGAATCATTGTTTTAGGAACGACCAACTGCAAACCTAAACGCCGCGTGCTTAAATGTGGGTTTTCCTCAACCATGTCCAAAATTTGTTCTTCTCGTTCTACCGTCCTTCCTGTTCGTTGTCGTCCTCGATCCAAATTCCTAGGCTCGAAGCAACCATTCCCGTGGAGGCGCCTATCCAGATATCCTAACGTTTGGTGGTTCTGCACTAGCGATCTGTAAATATTTCAGCCTATACTCCCGCGCTTTCACGTCGATTGCCTTGACAAAATCAGTACACCATAACTATATCAACCATTTCAGAGTTACTGTAGATCACCGTGATAAATAGTGATGAAAAATCACCAAAATACCTAAATAAGAAATTGAGGAACACTGTTATGTCAACAATTGGTTGTCAAGCCTAATAAAATTACAATCTGCCAGACCACAGAAACAAATCCAAAGCCAACATGGTCAAATGAAATATTTTTGACTTGATAGGTGGTTGAAGGAATGAAATTAAAAGCTGTTTTTTGTGATTAAACCGCCCATCATATCGAAATTTCTTAAGAGACAAAAAAGTTTGATAATTAGCCTAGCTACACAATGTCTAAAACAGTTTTACTCAAACGGGGACAATTGAAAAATTATGGTTGATTAAAAACACGTTCGAGTTTTTAGGGACACTTGTAAAACGTCAAAGTCATTGTAGATCACTAAAAAACGTGAATAACGCAACCCAATTACGCTACCAAATATGGTTTCTATCCATCGAGTCCTTCTCAAATTATTTCAAAAATGAGAAAAAATCTTTGGATTTGGTGACCTCTAACGGCCAAACGAAGAAACTTTTCATATAGGTAAGTTGGCCTAAATCGACTTATTTCGATATATTCATGCATAAGTTTAACAACTTTTCAGTAAAAATGTTCACACAGTCAGAGAAAAATAATATTATTTCCGAACAACAAAACATATATCTTGCTACTAAAACGCATCTTATTGTTTCTGTAGCTTTGAATTAATCTCAAACTGAAAAAATAAAAATTCCTAAAGCATTTGTTGATTATCAGATGTTATTTGATAGCGCTACTCACTCATAGCCTCAAGAAAGTTACTTCGTCTTTGTCTCGATGGATCCCGAACAGCAAAGAATCTAATTTTCAATTAAATTCTGATGCTTTAGTATGCTGCAGTTTTTTACAACGATGTATTTCTTAACAAAATCGAGTTACTACCTTCAGAGATGCAGAGCGCCATATCTGGGCATTTAGCAATATCTTTTGAACCCTTCCTATATATTTTTAAATCTTAATGGGTTGGTTCTTACATGTCTAGACCCTGGTTAATTTGTTCTAATTTTGAAATTTTCATATACAGAGTGAAGCAGAAGTTCAAAACACTACGTTGATTTTTCATCTCGGGGTCTTTGTGGAAATTTCTATTTTTGATGTGTGTGAAATGAGAAAATTTAGCAATTGAATTTCCTCTATTTTTGACATTAGCGATCCAACCATAAGCGAATATACTACAGGTGCAATTCAATCATATATCCTCATAGGAAAGTTGAAAAACAATTCCTTAAAACATATGCTATATCATCCTCTAGTGTTCTGCTACATTGGACAAACAGAACTGCACCTCAAAAATGTCTCAAACCCCATAAATACGCAAAAAGCGACAACACTGCTCTAAACAAACACAAAAACAAGAAAAACACGAACTTGACTATGACCAGACAAAATTCTTGCGAAAAACACTACAGAAAAAAAGAGAAATACTTGAGATGATACACATACAGAAAAACATAGACAACTCAGTAAATGACCGGAAAGACATAAAGACACTAAGCTCCATATACATAGATCTTCTACAAAACAGGGCACAAAAGAAACACGTTTCGAGAAGGTCAAAAATCACAGTAGATACAGAGAACACGGTACAAACAGATCCCAGAAACACCTGAAAAGTCCACAAAGAAAACAGTACCATAGAAAACTTCAACACACATAACCTCCGAAAAGTGACATCTCTAAAACACAAAGTTTCCACAATGCTTACAAAAAAAATAAAACAATCATTCGAAGATTTTTGGGTAAGCTACATTTCAAGAATAATTTAATATGAATTGTAATGTATATTTCTGTAATATTGTAGATTAAATACTGAAGAAGGGAAGAAAAAGTCCCGAAACGTCTTTTTTAGATTAGTGTACAGGGTACGTACAGGGTGTACGTGAATTGCGTGTACACTTTGTACAGCAGATTCTTCAGCTCGAAATAATTCGATTTAGGCCAACTAACCTATATGAAAAGTTTCTTCACTTGGCCGCTAGAGGTTGCCAAATCCAAAGTATTTTTTTTTTTTTTTTCAAATAATTCGAGAACGACTCCATTGATAGAAACCATACTTGGTATGCGTAATCGGGTGCGTTCTTCACGTTTTTTAGTGATCCACTCAGTGACCTTGACGTTTCACAGGTGTCCCTAAAAACTCGAGCGTGTTTTAATCGACCATAATTTGTCATCTGTCTGCGTTTGAACAAAACTGTTTCAGACATTGAGTAGCTAGACTAATTATCATACTTTTTCGTCTCTTGAGAAATTTTGATATGATGAGCAGTTCAATCACAAAAAGCGGTTTTTCAATTTCATGATTCATTTCTTCAAAAATATCACATATTGAGCATGTTGGCCTTCGATTTGTTTTTGTATTATGGCAGATTGTCATTTTATTATGCTTGACAACCTCTTGTTGACAAAATGATGTTTTCTAGGTTGCTAAATCGGATCAAGCAAATACGGAATTCAATGTTCAGTAGTAAAAAAATCGAAAAAATTGAATAAGTTTTTCACATTTACTATTCAAAAATATGAAAACATGTTGGCCAGTTGAAAAATAATAAGAAATAAGAAAATACAAATCACTTCAGAATGACGATTAATTACTTCACACCCAAAATTTCATTCAACTATAGTGAATCTTCAAATTCCACCATTTTGCTGAATGCAGGAGTAAATCCTCTTCAAAAAATTAAATTGGACCCTTGGCATTACTTCAGGGTCATTTTTGGAGCCGCTTTTAAAATTCTCGGGTGTCAATTGGAGAAGAGTAAACTCTAGATTTTAAAGCACCACAAAGAAAAAGTCGCACGGTGTCAAGTCGGGAGAGCGTGCTGGCCAACTTGCAGAAGCATCAGCTCCCCTTCCGATCCAACGATTCGCATACTGAGGAGGTGCACCGTCGTGCACTTTTCTGCACGCAGTAAAGTATTAATGCGTGCAGGAAAGTGGTCTATACACGACAATGCACCTCCTCACTTCACTTTAGCTGTTCGCGAGTTCTTGCTCATGTGGACTTTCGACACTGTACACGTGTTCATTGTGAAGATTAGACCTAGTAAAAGTGCATTCGTCAGTGAATAAAACTTTCCTACTGAAGTGGAGATCCAGAGTTTTCTTCTCTTGAATAAATCGGCAGAAAGTTAGGCGATTCTCAGAATCGTTGGGAAATAATTCCTGAACTTTCTGAATGTGATAAGGATGAAATAATTGTTCCTTCAAGACATCATGAATCATTGTTTTAGGAACGACCAACTGCAAACCTAAACGCCGCGTGCTTAAATGTGGGTTTTCCTCAACCATGTCCAAAATTTGTTCTTCTCGTTCTACCGTCCTTCCTGTTCATTGTCGTCCTCGATCCAAATTCCTAGGCTCGAAGCAACCATTCCCGTCGAGGCGCCTATCCAGATATCCTAACGTTTGGTGGTTCTGCACTATGCGATCTGTAAATATTTCAGCCTATACTCCCGCGCTTTCACGTCGATTGCCTTGACAAAATCAGTACACCATAACTATATCAACCATTTCAAAGTAGATCTCCGTTATAAATAGTGATGAAAAAATCACCAAAATACCTAGTTAAGAAATTAAGGAACACTGTTATGTCAACAATTGGATGTCAAGCCTAATAAAATTACAATCTGCCAGACCACAGAAACAAATCCAAAGCCAACATGGTCAAATGAAATATTTTTGACTTATAGGTGGTTGAAGGAATGAAATTAAAAGCTGTTTTTTGTGATTGAACCGCCCATCATATCGAAATTTCTTAAGAGACAAAAAAGTTTGATAATTAGCCTAGCTACTCAATGTCTTAAACAGTTTTACTCAAACGGGGACAGTTGAAAAATTATGATTGATTAAAAACACGTTCGAGTTTTTGGGGACACTTGTAAAACGTCAAGTCATTGAGTAGATCACTAAAAAACGTGAATAACGCAACCCAATTACGCTACCAAATATGGTTTCTATCCATCGAGTCCTTCTCAAATTATTTCAAAAATGAGAAAAAATCTTTGGATTTGGTGACCTCTAGCGGCCAAACGAAGAAACTTTTCATATAGGTAAGTTGGCCTAAATCGACTTATTTGTATATATTCATGCATAAGTTTAACAACTTTTCAGTAAAAATCTTTACATAGTCAAAGAAAAATAATATTATTTCCGAACAACAAAACATATATCTTGCTACTAAAACGCATCTTCTTGTTTCTGTAGCTTTGAATTAATCTCAAACTGAAAAAAGAAAAATTCCTAAAGCATTTGTTGATTATTAGATGTTATTTGATAGCGGTACTCACTCATAGCCTCAAGAAAGTTACTTCGTCTTTTTCTCGATGGATCGCGAACACTTAGCAAAGAATCTAATTTTCAATTAAATTCTGATGCTTTAGTATGCTGCAGTTTTTTACAACGATGTATTTCTTAACAGAATCGAGTTACTATCTTAAGAGATGCAGAGCGCCATATCTGGGCATTTAGCAATATCTTTTGAACCCTTCTTATATATTTTCAAATCTTAATGGGTTGGTTCTTACATGTCTAGACCCTGGTTAATTTGTTCCAATTTTGAAATTTTCATATACAGAGTGAAGCAGAAGTTCAAAACACTACGTTGATTTTTCATCTCGGGGTCTTTGTGAAAATTTCTATTTTTGATGTGTGTGAAATGAGAAAATTTAGCAATTCGAATTTCCTCTATTTTTGACATTAGCGATCCAACCATAAGCGAATATACTACAGGTGCAATTCAATCATATATCCTCATAGGAAAGTTGAAAAAACAATTCCTTAAAACATATGCTATATCATCCTCTAGTGTTCTGAATAATAATTATATCAGCTGTCTCATTCCTAGAAAACGTCGCATTTGAGGGATTAATTTTGAACCGAATGATAAAGGTGAATATAGTGGACTACAACTATATTTGTAGTAAGAAATACTTTGTAGAAACATGCAGAAGATTTATTGTTATACAAGGGCGCTCTATATTTTGAGGTACAAGAAGTATACGAGGCGTATGATACAAAGTGGTTCATTTCTTTCACAACTGAAAAACTTGATGTGTCATATTTGGAAATTCTCTCAAAAAATGTCAACCACGTAAATGTTTTTCTAGGTTAAAGATCAACCAGAAATCGTACAGGGCGAAATCAGGCGAGAAGAGCGGCTGTGGAATGTATATTACTTTATGATTAAGTGAAAACTCAACTGCTTATTGTGCTGTATATGACGATGGATTGTCATGATTCAACAATATCCTCGAACTCTAGCTGATTCATGCTGCAGGTAAACATTTTGAGGTGCACCGTTGGCTGTCAATGTTCGTCAATTTCCAAGCTCATTTGCTTTCACTAATTCTGTATTTTGAGTGAAAATTGCCTACATGATTGTTTCGACATATATTTGCTTTTTGCAATGGTTGGGGTTGGGTCATCTACGTTGATTCGCTCAAAACTCTCCTAGTGGGTAAGGACATAGAAAAATGGAATCTAGTTCTTCATCTGTTACGATTCTAGGGAGAATACTATGATCAATATTATTCAATATTTCTGTCGAAATTCTTAATCGCTTTGCTTTTTAGAAATCGTCCAGTGTATGGGGTACCAAACGGCTAACAGTTTTATTCATATGGAGGTGATCATGTAAAATTGAATTGAGTGTTGCGGATCAACGATCAAGGGTTTCCTCGATTACTTCATAGGTGCATCTTGGATTTTCTTCGCTCAACAACGTTAACAGTCACAGACGAACAGGGCTAACCTTCATGTGGCTCATCACCAAGTGATATCCGCCCTTTTCTAAATTAAATAGCACGAAAACACAGATGGACTTTTATCACCGAATGTGCACTGCAAACGTTGAAGACATTGTTCTTCATTTGGATCAACTTTATAATCGAACTAGATCATCGCGTGCCAATTTATCAGGACAACTGTAGGTCATTTAGTTCCGAAGTTAAGCGAAAGCAAAGTTTCGCATTTATGACACTCACTCACTCGCTCATTCACTCATGATCATCAGAATAGAACTAGTACTTCCCTTACACTCAGAGAGCCGAAATTTGGTACAGAGTTAGGGTTTAAGGGCAAAACATATAGGGGAAACTATAAAAACTAGAAAAATGGAAGATCTGGAGTACCTGGTGACCCTGATTAGAAAACACACGAGCCCAACCAAACTATTAGAGATCGAGAAACCGCCTTTACAAAAAATATTCAACTTAGTGGTCCTCTTCATTTGATGTCAAAAATCGAAGGTCTGAAGTATCTGATGAAGAACCCTCAGCTGGTCTCCGCTGGAAAAATCGGTTGTCATTGCAAAAATCCAGCGTAGTGGGACACATCTTCTAATTTAAACTAGCCTATAGCGTCCCACAGTCACTGCTGGGCGAATGCCTTCACTTCTGCTTTTAATACGCATATGAATTAAATTGAAGGAAAACTCTGGATAAAACTAAACTGGCTTTTATACTTATACTTACAAGTTTACAAAAAGATATAGAGAATGGGCAATACAAGAAACTGTTGCTAATGTACAATAATCAACCGGAAAAAAAGAAAAGAAAGATTTGTAATAATGAAAAAACTACTCCTAAATAGAGAAAAAATTGTAAAATTGTCAAATAAAAAATCTAATAAAATAAATCAATATGCCCACGTTTCTACAAAAATAAGTGAAATCCCACCAAAAACATTCTGTGAAAAACTAATCTCGATGGAGCTGTTTGCTTATCTCTAAAAAGTAATAAAATCTAGACAAATTCGTGCCAAGTCTAAGGTTCCTTACTGCAATTTCTTTATTTATATAATTAATTTTGTGTGACTTGGCTGTTGAAAGGTACACAAGGGTACAAAACCAGGTGTTCCATGACACCATTGCACCAATCTGTGCCCAGAGCCGCTACCTATTGACGATGGAAAATTGCCACTTGGAAAACGTTGATTGAATAACCAATCAATTGTAGGCTTGATAAGAATGCGTATTTCAATAATACTTATGTATAGGCGAGCCTGAAACAAACAGTATAAAAAATATTTCCAATGCAGACGGACTTCTATCAATGACTAGAAGTCCGTCTGTACTGCTATTTTATGTTAGATCGGTGGCCGATTTGACGCTCCAAAAAGAAGAGAGCAGAAGTCAGCATTGTCAATGCTGAATGCATATCTTGCACAATCAACAACAGCCTAAAATAAGATACTTGCATCTAATTACCAATACCAGTATGGGCTATTACCTCGCTTAACAAACATATTTAGTTACAACAGATATAACATTACGTGTAAACAAATTGACTTGTACCTACCCTCTAACGTATAAAGAATGTTCAACGACCAAGTCCCACATCATTAACTACACTCGGAGGCAAAATTAGCGGAACACTCGAAAATTTAACCAAATTCGAAGTTCGATATTTTTCCTAATTCTCAACCGATTTAGATGATTTGTTCGGCAAGTTATAGATCAACTCTTCTGCTTTGTAGAAATTATAAGAGAAAACAAAAAAAATTTGAAAAAAATTTTATACGGGGGCAAAACTAAAAGTGTTTTTTTTGTCAAAAATTCGTAACACCCTGTGGAATTTCGTGGTCCGAGTTGAAACGTACAATATCATGGTCTGTCAAGACACATCTTCCTACAGTAACGCCCTTCTTGTTTCATGCGTTTATCTCTATTTTTGCAAAATATATTTAATTTCAAGTGGAAAATCACCATTTTGGAGAAATTCCATTGAATCAAGAAATTGTCATTAAAATTCGTCTATCAATTTGGAATTTTCTTATTATCACTCAGGCGTGTCGAAATTGTCGTTTGCGATTTTTATGTTCGAATTGCATTAGTTATTGATGACAATTTGGTTAATTTGGTGAAAATTAGGAATTCATAGGAGATAACAGTCGGTAGGTATTAAAATACACAACCGAATTCTGGGACCATTGATAAAACTTTTCATTTACACATGTGCACACCTTTTTTTATCAAATATGAAATACAACACACGTTTTTTTGTATATGACCACATTTGCACTTGTTTAAAGAATGAGAGTTTTCCATTTTTGATTTGATACAAATTCGATCGGTTGCGGTGTTTTGTGATTCTTTTACTGTTTACGATTCGAAACGGTATTTTTCATTCAGAATAAGAGATTTACCACCAACCTCAGTAGCGAAGACAGTTACATTGATCGAGGAAGGGCGCACCTACCGCTCAATCGGTACCATGTTGGGTGTGTCGACGTCGGTTATCCATCGAATCTACCGACGTTACAGGGAAACTGGATTGTACGTGAGGAGGCGAGGACAAGGAAGAAATCGGGCAACCCGCGCTATACATGACCGTTTCATCGTCAATCAAACCATAAGAAATCCTCGTCTTACTGCTGTTCAGGCACGTAACCTTTTACAAGCAGTGAATAACATTAACGTCAGTGTGAGGACAGTCAGAAGACGATTAAATGAAGTTGGTCTGAGATCATACGCGCAAGCAAGAGCACCAAGACTCGATAGAGCCCATCGGGTAGCAAGATTGGCGTTTGCTAGGGAGCATGTAGCATGGACAATCAATCAGTGGAGACGAGTTTTATTTAGTGATGAGAGCCGATATTGTGTGAATTTCGTGGATGGTAGAGATAGAATATGGAGGCATTGAGGGGAACGGTACAATCAAGCGAACTTCGCAGGAACTGAGCAATACGGTGGAGGGTCAGTTATGATATGGGGTGGCATATGCTTGGGAGTACGAACAGAACTGGAGATTATTGGCAATGGATCACTTAATGCCCATCGGTATATAACAGAAATCTTGGAGCCCCATGTTGTGCCTTTTGCTCCTTACATAGGGGAAAATTTCCTTTTTATGCACGATAACGCGCGCCCTCATACTGCGCGCATAGTGATAGAATATCTCAATGAAGTTGGGATCACACGAATGGACTGGCCGTCGCGGTCACCGGATTTAAACCCGATCGAACACGTTTGGGACATTCTTGGAAGAAGGGTTCGACAACAGAATCCAGGCAACGTTGAAGAGCTGACATTGGCTTTGGTGGAAGAGTGGGACAACATACCTCAACAGATGATAGACAACATCATTGGGAGTATGCGAAATCGTATGCGCGCTGTAATAAGAACTCGGGGGGTCATACTCGCTACTAAAATCAAATGTTTTTTTGTGGGTCATCATGAACATTTTTCTCAACATGTTCATTTCATTTCACGAGTGTATCGCCAGGATACACACCTGCTCTCAATTTTGGACAGGAATGATAATTATTATAGAGTGTCACACAAAAAAATTCAAAAATAAATGTGCAAAATCAACGATTTTTCCAGTGTACTTCGAGTTCTCCCGGAGCGTGAAATTGGCCAGTGAATTTCAAAAATTTTCATTTCGTTAGATTTCCGCTTCTCTAATTTTGATTTTATTTTTTGGCTAACCTCCGATGTTATGCACCTACGCAAGATTAAAAATAAATTCTTGAAATTTGTGACTTTTCGCTTCAAATTGGATATCTCTTGTAAAAATAGAGATAAATGCATAAATTAAGAAGGGTGTTACTATAGGAAGATGTGTCTTGACAGACCATGATATTGTACGTTTCAACTCGGACCACGAAATTCCACAGGGTGTTACGAATTTTTGACAAAAAAAACACTTTTAGTTTTGCCACCGTATAAAATTTTTTCAAATTTTTTTATTTTCTCTTATAATTTCTACAAAGCAGAAGAGTTGATCTATAACTTGCCGAAAAAATCATCTAAATCGGTTGAGAATTAGAAAAAATATCGGACTTCGAATTTGGTTAAATTTTCGAGTGTTCTGCTAATTTTGCCTCCGAGTGTATAATAATAAAAAAATTGCAGTAATGACCCTTAGACTTCGCACGACTTTGTCTAGATTTCATTGCTTTTTAGAGATAAACAAGAAACTCCATCGAGACTTGGATAGTGTTTCACAGAATATTTTTGGTGGAATAATAATCATCACTTGCAGTCTTTGGGAGCAGTGACTGAATAGAAGTCGCACCTTAACTAATGAGAAATAAGGGTTTTCAATAATGCAAATTTACCAGCTCTCACTTCTGTAGTTTTTTGACTACTGATTCACTGTTTATTTATTCATTCAAATTAATGAAGAGATAATCGCATATCAAAAAAACTACATTACTTGATATCAAATTCTGATATCAGTCCTAAAACAGGATCGGGAAAAAGCACAGAGTGTAGAATGGGTAATCATTCAAAACACACTAAACGTTTCACGATCACCACTAAAGTATAAACTCACGAAAATGTAGAGAAATGCTTAAACCATTCGTGATTTTTAATATTATGAAAATATGAGGAAACCCTTAGTATGTCCATCGCTGGTATATCAGTAACAGCTATTCTGTGTGTTATAAACAAAGAGTAGAAACAGAATGATTGTGTTAGCGTTCATTTTATTTCTAATTTATTCTGGATGATGTGGAAAATCTACAGAAATCTGAAAAATAAGAAGAAAAACAGTGGAAAACATTCTGTCAGTAAAACTAAAAATATTTTATCAATTCAAATGAGAAAAGAATCAGATACAACATGAATATGTTGATAATCATCTAGAAATCGTGGTATAGGATAGTTGACTAGTAAATGATTCATAGCTTCCTCAGTCTCAAGAATTCCACTTGAAAAGCATTCTATTACAACGCCCAATACTTGTTCTCCAACGATTTAAGGTGCACCATTCTTCTGAGACCAAAACTTCTTGACGTGGGAACTTATTGAAAATCACAACTTAATTCCATTTACTTTCCAGAGACTTAATGCATCGAAAAGAGCGCAGAGATAACCAAGCGACCAAATCAGTTTCCGTGGCTTCAATCTCAAATCAGATTTACTCTGAGGTTCTTGGATAAGAGCTATACTTCTTTTCAATTTAGATTTTCAGCGCTTATGTTGAGGAATTTTATTATTGAGGACATATAGCCAGAGAATTGGGGTTGAGATAATTGTATCAATTATAATTCTCTTTTAGAATTCAATTGGAAATCAATTTTATGCACACTGTAGTAGAGACCAGAGCAAGAGCAGAAGTTTGAAGAGTCTGACATTGGCATTCCAAGTATACGCAACCAAATTTATATGGAATCACTCGGTATTTCATATTATTGATTGTTTTTAACCATGGATCTTTGACTTCTTCCGAAAAAAAAGTTTTTATTGTGAAAAACTGGAATAATAAGAAATGTTGAATTATCACCACATGTTCGGGATATTGTACTCAGTCGTCACTGAGATTTGAAATTGTGAATTTCAAAATTTAAAAAAGCTTATAATCATAATTGAAAATACCTTACGTTGGATTGTCCGATGTGTAGAGGTCGAATAATTGCTCTCGTTGAAGAAGGGGTGACACAGAGGGATATAGCGGCCAAAATGGTGGTATCACAGGAGGGTGATTTCAAAAACCAAAGCCCGATACGTGGAGCTACAACCTCTGCAAAATAGGCGTAGAAAAAGTCGTAGGAAGATCACTTCTGAATAATAAGACCGCTTTTTGTGCCAAATTGCAAGAGGAGACCCTAGTGCGTCGCACTCTATACTGCAAAGGCAATTTCTGGAAGCAACAGGCATCAGTTTATCAGTGCTAATGATACTTCAAAGGCTTTATGAGAGATCCAGAGCTAACCAGACAACAAAAAATTAACGGACTTAATTGGTGTATCGAGCATCAAAATTGGAATATTGAGAATTGGCGAAATGTTCTTTTTTCGGATGAGACCAGAATTAGTGTTCGATCAGATGGCCACCGGATTCGTATATTAGGTGGTCGTGGAATATAAGCTAGACTACGAGCAGCAAGACAAATTCTGAAATAACAAAGGGGCAGTGTGATTCTTTGGGGTGGCATTATGCTGGGAGGCAAAACAGATTTGATTCCGTTTACTGCGAGTGTAACGGCTAGAAATTACGTGGACCTAGTGCTGGAGCCAATAGTGAGACTCTGGCGAGGTGCCCATGGTGATAATTTCACTTTTATGCAAGATAATGCCTCTCCACATACCAGCAACCTCGAGCGACATTATTTTGAAATAGGAGGAATCGCTATTTTGGACTGACCAGCTTGATCTCCAGACCTAAATCATATTGAACATTTATGGGATAATCTCAGAAGGAAAATTAGACCGCGCCAGGATAATCCAATAACTCCACAATAGCTCATCCAAGCCGCCTCAGAAGAGTGGCAGAATATCACCCCAGAGGAGGTCGAAAACCTAATCCCATAGCATGCCTAGGCGGATGCAGGCTTGTCTAAGGGCAAGAGGAGGTAATACAAGTTAC
The DNA here is from genome assembly GCA_013387265.2 of Cryptolaemus montrouzieri. Classification (NCBI taxonomy): domain Eukaryota; kingdom Metazoa; phylum Arthropoda; class Insecta; order Coleoptera; family Coccinellidae; genus Cryptolaemus; species Cryptolaemus montrouzieri. The sequence continues at coordinate 40,724,475 of JABFTP020000103.1, forward strand.
TGAGATCGAGAAAAAACAATTTTTTACTACATTCGGAAATAGTCTCTTATTTTCTTCCATTTGTTTCTTTCTTAAAATAAACCTTAGTTTATTTCTTTTTTCAATTGAAATATCTCAAAAAGGATGAATTCTAACAATCCTTCGAAATTTCCAAAATCCCTGAGGTAATATTCAAAATATCGGGTGATTCCATATAAGTTTGGTTGAGTGTACTTAATTGAATGCATTGAATCCCCAAAAGCTTATGTAGGTCAAACAGAACGAAATTTTGAATTTCGATTCAAGAGTATCTCTCTCCAGATAGCAAATCCGTAGTTTCTGAACATAACAAAACAACAAATCAAATAAAAAGCTCTAGATACTTGAAAATTACAACTGTCAAAACCGGTCATCTGTAGAAAATAAACATTGTGGAAATCAGACCAAAGTGTTTCAGTTCATTTATATCAAAATGAATATCCATAAAACATATCCATCAACAATATCATTAATATTTTGGGAGAATATAAAACAGCCTTCCCTGTTCCCTTCCACTTGCAATTTCAAAATTTAGTAGTTCAAGATATAATTTCTGCCCAACACATAATCACTATCCAACTGTCTCGTCGAGTACTGAAAATTCGCAAAATTCGATTATATAAACAAGTTTGCCTGATGTTATTCTTTCTTTGAATTCACTACAAGTATAACCCAATCGCAAAAAAAATTCGTTAGTGAAAATTAGCTTTCCAATTTTCCGCCTCTTCACTAACGATGTGATCTTTTTTATGCATCCGAATTCTTCTCAATTCGCCTGACACTCCTAATAAATCACCTCTGTAAATGACCCTATTTACATCGAGCAAACTAAATTGTAGATTTGCCCGTACTTTCAGTTACAGAAGGACATAAATGGAAAGCAGATCGTTGGGAAATTTCACATAAAAGTGACATGCTAAACAAATAATCACGTACTATCTTTACATATATTGTTACCAAAATGAATGATCATGTCCATTTCATTCGGAGATTCACTTCATCATTTTTCCATCTACAGATCTAATCTGGCTATTGGCCACTTCAAACATTATACCGGGTGTTCACGCGAGATGGTACATTTGAAGTATGTGTCAAACGGTTTAGCTGATTGGTGAAATGTTTGTTATGGTGCCATTTGTACTGAATTTCTAATATATTTTAAATTCCGTGGCACTTCCCGTAATACCGGATGTATTTTACAACAAAATTGCCTGACCAGCTTCAGAGATACAGAGAGCCAAAGTTGGACATTTGCAGTATCTTTTCAACTCTCTGTATATATTTGTATAACCTTCTTGTATGTCTAGTTTAGAGGATTAGGGCATACTCTTTCTGAAGAACTCAGTTTTTTCAGAGGAGATTTGAAAATCAGTAAATACTCAGGTGTTACACCAAGATACCGACTTCATCTTCGTTATTTCAAATCGAAATATGTAGATTTTCGTTTTTCATTGTAGAAAACAAACTTCAAACATTTTTACGCCAATTCCCACCTTCACCTGAAATCAACAGATAAGAAGAAATAAATTTTTGATTCAGAATTTCGGGATTTTTAGTTCTTTGTCTGACCATAAAAAAAATACGACTTGAAATATTTTAACATCAATTGTTTTTGACTGTGCTTTGTCCCTTGACAAAGTTAGATGTTAATGTAAACTAGGTGTTTGCAAATCATGAGATAATTTGTAGTTCATTCAAAGATACAAAAGTCTATTTTTTCAAAACCTACTACCTTTTTTCTCACACACCATTTGAAATTCAAATTTGGCCAAATTGTTCCAGATTATCATCAACCTTAGAAGAATCGTTTTCCAGTTATTTGCGATTTTATCCAGAAAATATCGATCTATAACGTGAGAAACCACAAATGCGAATAATGAGCTGGTCATTTTTTCTATAATTACACAAACAGTATAACAAGCACAACAGGGAGGTGAATATTCAAATCTGGTACGACATCAAGTTGTCAAATTTGTGAGATAGTGAAGAGTCCGCATAGGTATTCTCCACAACAGACCGCAACAATGAATATTCCAAGAAGAAATTATGAATTGTTCATCACACTGTGGCTTCATCAGATAGTTACAAACTAATGAACAGAGTTATTCCTTATATAATATTCTTATTTCCTACTTATTATTTCATAAGGTACAAAGGGTATGGTGGAAAACCCATTGGAGTTGCTTACTTTATGAATTGAAAAGATTGAGTAATGGAGAAGGATTTAGATCTAATTGACTATTAAGTAACCTACCTGAATTCTTTTCTTTGTTAATCTCTAAAATTTCCCATAGATTGAGTTTTTGTCTATTATTTTCATTGTGTATAATTTTGAAATTATCACTAAAGTTATGGTTTTCTTCGAGTAAGTGATTAGAATAATGGGAATCTGATTCATGTTAATTAAAACTACGTTTGTGCTCGGTTAATCTGACTCTGAAATTTCTGAATGTTCTACCAATATAAATTTCATTACAATCCCCGCAAGAGACTTTATAAACACTGGATTTATTACCTTTATAAATTTTAGATTAGCAATTTTTGATATGTCGGCCTAAAGAATTATCAGTTCGGAATGCTTTATTGAAATTTTAATGCGAGAGTAATGATTTTAATTTCAGCCTAGAATTACCAATATAAGTTTAGCTGTTGTATTTTGTGTTAGAACTTTTTATACTTGGAAATACTTCCTGGGTTGCTTTTTGAAATTTTTGGCGTGAAATCATGTTCTCAATCATACTAGGACTGTAACCGTTATTGACTGCTATTTGTTCAATTATATTTTGCTCTTGTATAAAATTATTTTGTGACATTGTGATATTAATGAGTCAATGTACCATACTATTGTAAGCAGCTAATTTATGTGAATAAGGATTTGTAGATTTGTGAATAGTAATATCTGTATGCAATAGCTTATGAAAAACAGGAAAATCATGTTTGCCGTTAATTTTAGTAATAGTTAAATCCAGAAATCTGATGGAGTTTTCTGTTTCTATCTCTTACGTGAATTCAATATTATCATGAATTTTGTTAACGAATGTTTTGAATGACTCTGATTATCTGTTTGTGCCAGTGAAATAACAAATGATATCGTCCACATATCTAAACCAATAAATGGAGTATTTCAATAACGGATGTTCTTCGATAGTTCCTTCAATATTATCCATGGAAATTTCAGCGAGAAGAGGGCTCAGTGGATTACCCATGATTAAATAGTAAAAACTATTATATATTACTCTGACTAGAAAACACAAGAGCCCAACCAAAATATTAGAGATCGACATACCGCCTTTAAAAAAAATATTCAACTTGGTGGGCAGCTTCATTAGATGTCAAAAATCGAAGGTCTGAAGTATCTGATGAAGAACCCTCAGCTGGTCTTAGCTGAAAAAAATCTATTGTCATTGCAAAATTACAGCGTAGTGGCGACACCTCTTCCACTTTAACCTATCCTAAAGCGTTCCACAGCCACTGCTGGGCGAATGTCTTCTCTTCTGCTTTCAATACCCATATAATAAAATTAAAGGAAAATTCTGGATAAGACTAGAGTGGCTTTTATACTTATACTTACAAGTTTACAAAAAGAAATAGCGAATGGGCAATACGAAAAACTGTTGCTAATGTACAAGAACCAGAACCGGAAAAAAGAAAAGAAAGATTTGTGATAATAAAAAAACTACTCCTTAAAAGAAAAAATCTAATGAAATAAATCAATATGCCCACGTTTCTACAAAAAGAAGTGAAATCTCACCAAAATCATTCTGTGAAAAACTAACCAAGTCTCGATGGAGCTGCTTGTTTATCTCTAAAAAGTAATGAAATCTAGACAAACTCATGCCAACTCTAAGGTTCCTTACTCCGATTTCTTTATTATTATAGTTCATGATGTGTGACTTGGTCGTTGAACATTTTTTATACATTAGTGGGTAGGTACAAGTCAATTTTGTTTACACGTAATGTTATATCTGTTGTTACTACCCATGTTTGTTAAGCGAGATAATACCCCATACTGGTATTGGTAATTAGAAGCACGTGTCTTATTTTTGGCCCTCTCAACTGAAGGGGTGTAGTGGAAGCAACACTGCTTAAAGATATTTTTCCCAAAAACAACAGTATTTTGGTGAATGTTCATTCAAAATCGACAGATTTTGCAATCACTGAAAAGAACTCGTCTATTGACTAACCAGCCTGTATCTTCTTCCGAATATGTCAAAACTCAAAAATTATTACACAATTGTGTTGGAAATCAAAAGAGCCTTTCAATGAGGTATCACTCGAATTATCTTTCCTATTCAAAAAAATGAGTTTTGTCCACCCCTGCTTAGGAGGTTGATGTAAAATTAAATCACCGTGTGTTGAAAGATGTGCCCCTTCAGACTTAAATTGACCTGTTTCTGTTTTTTGTTCAGAAACGAGTAGTTTTTCAGTTACTGAGTTTTTTCGTTTTAATTGCCCCACCTGGTATGTATCAAGTTTTCTCATACCTATTTTCAGTAGATTCAGAGTTAAAATGATTTCAATTTTATGCGAGAAGTTTCACATAATGTTATCAAATTTTGCACTTAAATTCTCGAACATTAATTGAGAACAATATCCGGAAAAGAGTAACTTACACACGCTATAGAAAATGTTTAAAGTTTCTATCTCTTCTCAGATGCAAATTTAAATTCAACGCATAAAACTTCTCTTCGCGTTATTGTCCCGAGTGATATTATGGAATTCCTAGCATTCATTGCATCATATCATTCCTTGTAGATGCTTCATCCTAGTAAACTGTTCCTCTTAAATAAGAGTCTATGATAATTACTTGTCTGATCTATCCATTTGTCTAGAAACATGGGGTTTAATTCGTTAATTCGAACCACAATGAAATTATGTGCAGGTGCTCAATTCACATTTCATTTTTCATGGCATTCGGAAGATGCTCAATCAAAATTGAAAAATCTTCTTGAGAAATCGCAGAAATTCTTCACTATTCAATGGCTTGTCGAAGAAATGAGGATCGACCACATAATTATCAACAAATCCACTCCAAACATTGATAGACAATTGAAGTTGAAAATTGTTCGTACGAACTGGTGGTTTTATCAATACTTCAGTAGTAAAATTCATAATGATTACCAATAAATTAAAAAATTTAAAATACGCTAATGAATGTATATTTCCTCAAAATATATCACAAATTTCAAAATGGATAATTGACTTTTAAAACGAAGAAACAAGAAATGCACAATACGAACTATTATAATTAACCAAAAATTGAAAATGAAAAATCAAAAGATAATCGCATTCGATCACTCCAAAGCAAAACTGCTCGCATGGAATTCAGTAAATAATGTTTTCAATGTATCTGACACATTTTGTAAACTCTTTGTGCTAACAATTTTGTAAATAAACAATGCAAAATCCTTCTTTCTTCTGTATCTATTTAAAATATGTATAGGATGATAAAATTACATTTCATTGGTTATTGGGATTGTCTTTTCGTTGTAGTAATTAATTACAGAATAATCCATTTGACTTAACACAGCGGAAGATATGATGCAGAAAAATCGAGATCCATACCATATTATCCATAATGTGTGAAGAAGGAGAATTTTGTGCGACAAACTGAGATGAGTTTCCGAGAAAAAGGTTGACCAAACTTTTTTCATAGAGTGTGTAAGTTACCACTTCTTCGCATATTGTTCCTAGCGAGACCGTGCTTAAGAATTTAAGAACAAAATTTAATAAGATTATGTGAAACTTCCTGTGTGGGGTTGCTAGTCCTCCATTGGGCACCTTCCCAGGTGGCGGATTGAGGAAGGCCACCTAGATATGGATGGTACCAAGGAAATGAAATACTCGGCGACCAAAACTAGCACTGATCAGAAGAAACTGACTGACTCAGAAATGTTCACAAGCAAGGGTAAAAGATACTTCGATGGTTGTGAAACAGACAGCAAACGGCGGTGTGGTATCCACAAGAACGGCGATTGTACAGCGATGAGAAAGGCAAAGGGAAACCCTCTCATTATTTATCCTAGTAAATGTCATTATGCAAGGAACAAATGTAAGCAATGAAGTTACTGATCATTGATAACGGAAGCCAAGATCCGGCAAGATAGAAAAGCACGAGGCCTGTCGGGGAATCATCCAGAGACACCCCTGTGAAAACAACAAGAATAAAGACATGACAGCCACAAAAACCGACCTTCAAAATTCGCTGCACAGAATTGGAACATGGAACGTAAGAATTCTATTCGAAACTGGGATATTGATGTCATGAGAGAGATGGGAAAAAATAGAGTTCAAATCTTGTGAGTTCGTGGAAATAGATGAGTTGACTGTGGCAGATTCAAATACTATCGTCATGTGGTATATCATTCGGAGGATATGATCGAATAAGAGGAGTTGCGGCAAGAGTATCTTAATATCTTTCCAAGGTGGTCACAAATTACATGCCTATTTCCGATGGAATAATGCTGGTATAATAATTTCAAGATTCACAACTGAATATAAATGTGCTACAGGTTTATGCCACCAGAGCAGACAAAGTATTCTCGACTCGACGAAAGTCTTACGAGGTATGCCAATTAAGTTAGCGGAAAAGTTCCTGGGCGGTACGGAAAGTATATAAATACTTGAAATTACCTTATATTTCTTCGTAATAGTCTCCTTCGAGTTCGATGCACTGATGCCACCGTCGAACTCACTGTTGGAAGCACATCCTGAACCCCCCTGAAGATCTGCCGTCGTGATGCTTTGGACTTCCGAAACTCCGTCATATCTGTTTTCTTTAAGGTACGACTTCAACTATGGGAACGGATGGAAGTCACCGGAGGCCAGATCTGGACTGTAGGGGGATGTGAAAGTGTTGAAATGCCGTTTTTGGTTGAAAAATCACGAACTGCAAATGACGAGTCGGATGAATCACCCATCCAGGCTCCGCCAATTCGTCTCGTATACGAAACACACGGGCCTTCAGACGTTTCAAAACTTCAATGTAGAATACTGCGTTGACTGTCTGACCTTCTGGAACGTATTCGTGGTGTACAACTCCATTAATATCAAAAAATGCGATGAGTAAAAATTTCCTTTTCGATTTTGACATTCTGGCTTTGGTGGGGCGCTAACCTCCCTTATCTACCCACTGTATGCTCTGCCTTTTGGTCTCAGGGTCGTATTCGAACACTCACGACTCGTCACCAGTGATAACATTCGTTATTTTGAGAAATCATGTCTTGACAGATGCACTTTGGGAACCATTTTCGCACACAGCTTACGCATCCCTAAATCTTCGTGTAGCATCTGCCGGATGCCCAACTCGTCTTCCAACATTCTAAGGCTTACCCGACGCTCATACCTCGTACACATACCGAAATAAGACAACAATTTTATAATTGGTGATCTTAACGCAAGAAATAACTAATTGAGTATTTTCAAGAGAGAGAGATTTCACGATATACACACGTAGTACAATCTACCCGCAAAACTACTGTATACATGGAAATCGTCTTGACAAGTTAAGTGCGGTACGGGGTTGCAGTGACCTCGTAGTCCAGGTAACCCATTCGGTGCGGCAGCAATTTCACCCCTTTTGAATTGCTTACCAGCCTGTGAAGCGACTGTTGTATTTACCGTGGTCAATTGAGAACATATATGTTTGATACATCGTATAGAATTCATTTCGCTAATAAAATTGTACGGGGTAAATCGGCCCCGTACCGCGCTGATATGATTATTCTTTTGCAGTACGGGGTCTGTTTTGATCCGCTTGGTACATTTGAATTGCTTACCATCATGTGAAGCGACTGTTGTATTTACCGTGGTCAATTGAGAACATATATGTTTGATACATCGTATAGAATTCATTTCGCTAATGAAATTGTACTGCTCCTCTGGTGTAAATCGGCCCATTTACCATTTACAATTTGTTACATTTACAAAATATCTCTACCTACCCATATCCTATAGAAATAATGTGACTTAAGTAAAACTGAGGAAGTAGAGATTCAACAATATGATACCGCTGACTTCAGGTTCTCTGAAAACATATTCAAATTTACATCATTTACATTTCTCACCATTTGAGCCACCGGAGAATGAATGCCATGGTTCGTTCTATGGAATTCATAGGATAATAGATATTTATCCCTGACTCTCCTGAAAGGAACATGGAGACAAAAAAGCTCCAAAACGCATGAACTTTTTATGATCCCGTTTAGTACCTTGAAGGCAAACATAATAGAGGAAAAAGACCTGCGGCTAATAAGAAGGGAAAGCGAAAATAGATGAAGATAGTATTCATAGAGACTCAAAGCTAATAGAACTTTTGAAACAAATTAATTTAATGAATTTCTTCTAATTTTTTCTAATCTTCCAATGTGTGTTGCATATACAGGAAACCATATGATAGAGCCATTTTCCAAAATAGGTCTAGCTATTGACACATAAAGAATCATCAAGCACCTGATATTTTCGAATTTTTCGGTATTCCTTTTTACGAAATCGAGCATTTTATCTGCTTTTTTAATGACTTAGTAAACGTGAAGGTCATATGACAGTTTATTATCCACAAAAATTCCTGAATCTTTGTAGCTTGTAACAGACTCTATCCAGTCACCGTTAAAATAATAAGAGCAATATCTTTCTCGACAATTTCATGTGCTTACATTTTGCAATATTTAGAGACAAACCGTTCTCTTCATACCACATATGAGAACTATTAAAATCGATTTGAAGATCACGTTCGTCCTTTATCGTTTCTATGCCCTTGAATATTTTACAGTCGTCAGTAAAGTGTAAAAATTTGCTATGCTTGAAAATGAATTTCCCATCGTTTATGAATAATAATAAAAACAAGACAGGTCCCAAAAATTGAAGAAAAAATCTCGAATCCGTTCTTGGAAACCCATTGATATTCCTGAACTGAAATTTTTTGCAATTTTTTTCCGGTTTGGAATGAACCTTACGCCAGATATGAAGAAACCCTGGTCTGGTGATTTATTTAATCACAACGAATTTGTTTCCCGAATAATGCCGCGGGACAGGTTCTAAGTCATTTTACAATGTATTCATTATTGTAACAATATTACTAGTCATACAGAAGATCAAATACATAAATCAAGAGAACTTTGTAACATAATAATTATTAATTTTCTAAACTGGGTGAGAAATTAGTGATTGATGAGACGATGATTCCTTTAAGAGGTCGTTTATTTTTTCGACAATATATCCCGAACAAATCCCATCAACATGGGATTAAAGTGTATAAGTTATGCACCGAAGACGGTTACATTTTCAACTTCAAGGTTTACACTGGCAAAGGTGATACAATTCAAGGAGAGTCCCATAGCTTTTCCATCATAAAATCTCCCATGGACAACCGCATCTGTGTTAGTGTTTTGGGTTGTGGTCGAACCCTATATGCCGACAACTTTTATTCTAGCATGAAAGTCGCAAAATTTTTACAGGACAATCAGACCCGATATTGTGGCACATTGAGGTCAAATAGAAAAGGTTTACCCATACAAGTCACGAAAGTTCGACTGGGAAAAGGTCAAATTGTAGAAAGCCAAAGGATGGTGTAAGAATCATGAAATGGAAAGATAAAAAGAAATATCGATGATGAGCACTGATCAAAAACATGACATGTCTTTAATGATGATACTGGGAAAGAACAAGATCTAATGAACCAATTTTCAATTTTCATAGTAGATTATAACATTGGTAAAAAGGGTATAGACTATAGTGACCAAATGTCCGCATTATATTTAGTTCTACGGAAATGTAGAAAATGGTATAGAAAAATAGCTTCAGAATTCATTTTTGGCTCTGCTGCAACCAAAGATTGACTAATATATAACAAGAGGAACGAAAAAAGTATACCCTACTTATTTTTCAATGAATTGATTTCGTAAGCCTTAGCAGCCGACATTCTACCTATTGAGATACCTAAGACCCCGAAAAGAGTTCATATTCTTTCTGATGGTAGTGAAAGGAAGAGGAAATGTACCGGGTGTTACAAAGAACTTAGGGCAGTAATAATGAGCAATTAGGCGGACAACTAGCTGAAGAAAATTTTGCTTACTGCAGTGACTGTGATGGACAACCAGGAATGTGCTTCCATTGTTCCAATGAACTGCATTCATTCTAATCTTAAATTTTATAAATTTTACTTTGAACTAAAGGTTGACGCTCTGTCACTGATGATATTAACCTTGTTTAATTCGGAATCTTTTCGGGGAGCAATCTATTCCTTAATTTTATTGGATATACCTGTCATAAATAACCACTTAAGAAGAAGCAACCAATAAGCTTTCAATTACTCAAGAACATTTAAAACGTATATTTTTTTACATGGATATCATGAATATTCTTGTGGTGTGTGTTCAAATTTAAATTGTTTGATCCTTTTCATTACTATCTACTTCACGCCACTATTGTTTAATAATAATTATATATAATCATATACATCGAGATAATAACGTATTAAAATTATGATTTTTTGCTATAATACAGAACTCAATTCTCCGGAGACGTTGGTGCCGAATTCGGTTCGGTGAGATTGGTGCCTTTTTGGATAGTGAGAATTAAATATTCTCACCCTGAAAGTGCGGTTGCTGCAGTGAATGTTATTGGTTCCAACATCTGTGTATCATATAAACAATACATCGATCACTTCGATTCCGTTTGAGGATTTATCACGAATTTTAATATGAACGTTATGTGGGAAACATTTTTCAGCATGGATTGCAGCCAATGCAATACTGCTGTAATTAAGCACAAAATTAATGGTCTGCGATGGATGTTCCAAGACGTACTGTGCAGGATGTTCAGGATTAACAGCAGATGAAACCAAGTATATGCAAAATGAAGAAAGGAATCTTAGGTACCTCTGCATGAACTGTTAAGAATTTACTACCATCAAACTTCTGAAAAGTATCATAGATGATGAAGTCAAAATCATAGAATTACTCGAAACGAATTTAAAAGATATCAAAGAACAAAATAAGATATCAGCTCAATTTCCGACGTTTTGTATAAAATTGAAAATACGCCATGTATAATCATTTGTCCCAATAGTGAGAAGCAAGCAACTATAAAAGCTAGAAGCGAACTTGTTATAGCAGTTAATCCTGCCGAATCAGCTATAGGTATCAATAAAATAAAAAATGCGATAAATGGTGCATTCATAATTAAGTGCGACTCGAAAAAATCAAATGATATGCTGAAAGGAGAACTAGAGAAAAAATGATCAGTAACTATGAAATTAGTGAAACTAATCTCTTATATTGAATTGAATGTAACATAGGATTCGCTGATCAATTGCATAAAAATCAAAATACTATAATCACGTCCGGAGATACATTGATAGTGAAACTTTTCAAGAAAACAAAGAAAGGAGATTAAAACTGGGCGGTAGTTGAATGTGAAGGTTCGGTATTCAAAAGAGTGTTACAAGAAACGAAACTGAATATTGGATACAACCGATGTACAATTTATGAAAATATTCACATTCCTAGATGTTTCAAGTGCCAAATCTTCTTTCAGTCAGTTCGACTGCAATAGTAATGTTACTTGTGCCAATTGTTCGGAAAATCATGAAACAAACAAATGTTCGAATAATATGGTAATGTGTGTGAACTGTAAAAGTGCGAATAATAAATTCAATACAAACTATTATGTGGATCATAGCAGCCTGCATCATCAATGTCCAAGTTACCAAAGACAGGTAAACATAGCTAAGGAGGGAATAGACTATTCACAATAATAATTTTTTCAAACTTTGATTCTTTATGGACCATTTTGTAAGAGACTTTGAAAATCCTGATAAAATAGACACTTCAGTCTTTGATAGCATAAATGATTATAATGAAATGGTAGCCGTGAGAGTGTTACCTTCCAAATTCCAATCTTAATATTATTTAAAAGAATGAAAAAAAAACTGTTATATCCAATGAAATTTTAATTTAATTGACCCTTCAGGAGTGGTTGTTCGACAAAAATAATAATAACTCAATTAGAGATCGCTAACACTATTCTATATTATATGAATCTAAAGAAAACAAAATCAAGAAAGGAACTCAACTATCAATTAATTTAATTAATATATATATATATATATATATATATATATATATATATATATATATATATATATATATATATATATATATATATATATATATATATATATATATATATATATATATATATATATATATATATATATATATATATATATATATATATATATATATATATATATATATATATATATATATATATATATATATATATATATATATATATATCACTAAGTTGGGCTGGAGGAGATAAACGTTTATTTCTCTGACAATTAATGAATACAGAAATAGATATACGCTTCAAAATTACTGAATGCTTTCTTTCAAATGTGAAATGAATAGAGGAGATTATAAGTTCATGATAGTTATTTATTCTTGGGGAGGCCACTTATCTGTAGGGTTTAGCCCACTCCACTTCCTAATTACTTTTTTTCTGAGGCAAGTGAAGGCCCAAAACAATAGTTACTGTAGAAAATCGGATCTAGGCTATCAGATGTTTGAGCTTCAGATGGTAAGTGTGGTAATTGTTGCGTTTAGGAGTTAAACTGTAGGCTCCAAAAAAAGGCCTATAAAAAAGTGAAGTGGATAATCATATTAGGAGACCTCAACGCTAGAGTAGGTAACGAAGTAGTAAACGGGGTAAAACAAAAATATAACGAAGACGTAATTAACAGAAACGGCGAAATGTTGACGGAATTTTGTGCACAGAACGAGTTGCGAATTAATAACACTTTTTTCCCTCACAAAGAACAGCACAAATATACTTTCTACGATAACCGAAACAACAAATCCATAATTGATTACATTATCACTAACCGAATGTTTCTACCTCAACAAATCTTAGATGTAAGAGTTTTGTCATCAGCTAACATTGGAACAGACCACAAGCTCGTTTTAGGGAAACTGAAGATGACAACTCAATTAAAAAAGAAAACACCATCTGTAAAAAATTAAAAAATTAACGTAGAATCGCTCAACACTGAGAGCACAAAACAACTTTATTCAAACCGTTGCAAACAGTATATAACTCGTTATCCGATATTGCAGCAAGATAACCCCGACATAGCATGGCTTAAACTAAAAGAAAACATATACAAGGGTGCCACAGAGACCTTGGGAACCCGCATGGTATCACAGAACGGCAAACCTAATAATAAACCCTGGTTCACCACTGAAGTCAAAAACATTACAAAGGAAAAAAACAAATATATCTAGAATATAAGAACCATCCGACACCAGAGAACCGAAATAGATACATAGAAATAAGAAATAGGGTGAATAACAGAGTTCGGGAAATTAAAGAAGAATACTGGCAGAGATTTAGTGCTGAAATGGAAGCGGATATATACGGAACGCAAAAACGAATTTGGAAATTATTAAGGGGTATCAAAAAGGACACCAATGAAACTATACAACTGAAAACAATCACAAACGAAATATGGGAAAAATACTTCAGAAATCTTTACACCGAATCAGAATATGAAGAAGAACCCCCAGAAGAAGATTTAGAAAACGACATTATAAATGAACCGGTAACAATCACGAAAGAGCAAGTAGCTATGGCAATAAGTAAACTTAAAAATAGGAAAGCTCCAAATGAAGATAAGATAACAAATGAGATGATCAAATATGGCGGAGAAGCCATGAGAAAAGTACACAAAACTGTTTAACATCATAATTCAACACGGAAAAATACCAGAAGAATGGAAAAGAAGTGTAACAGTGCCTATCTTTAAAAAAGGAGACAAAACATATCCTGCCAACTATCGCGAAATAACCTTATTAAGCACCTCTTTGAAACTGCTTACAAAGATTCTTGCCGATGACATAACGTCAACAATGCCAATCAGCGAAGAGCAACAAGGCTTTCGAAAAAACCGGTCCACGGTCGATGCACTATTTATAACAAGGCAATTAGTAGAAAAGTCTCTTGAATATAACACTCCAGCATATCTTTGTTTCATAGATTTAATGAAGGCCTTCGACAGATTCCAACTGAAGGATGTAATCAAGATACTGGAAAACAAAGAGGTACCCAAAAAATATATAAGACTCATAAAAGATCTGAACACTAATACAACAACGCAAATACGAACAAACCACACCCTAACGCAGCATTTCGGAACAACGTCGGGCATCCGCCAAGGTGATAGTCTTAGCCCTCTACTATTTAATACTGTTATGGACCAACTTGTAGAGACCGTTAAAAACTTGGGACTAGGATACCGCATGGTAGCCTACAAAATTGACATCTTTTGCTATGCCGATGACGCCGTACTCATTGCAGAATCAGAAGACGACCTACAAAGAATGTTATACGCCTTTAGCAAACGCGCAAAAATTTCAATATGGAAATCTCAACAAGTAAGACAAAATGCATGACCATAGCTAAGGAACCTCTGCGCTGCAAGTTGACAATAGACAACGCCACTATAGACCAAGTCATGTCATTCGAATACTTAGGGTGCAAAATAACAAGCACAGGATACCTTGAAGATGAAGTGAGGAGACAAGTGAACAAAGCAGCTGCAGTATCGGGACATCTTAAACAACCAATTTGGAGAAATAAACACCTCAGTATACCATGCAAATCCAGAATCTACAAAACATGTGTGCGACCAATTATGACATACGGGGCAGAAACAAGAGCGGAAACGTCGGTAACAAAGAGGATACTAAGAACAACAGAAATGAAAACGCTAAGAACTATAACCGGTTACACATTGAATGACAGACAAAGAAATACCGACATAAGGGAAAAATGTGAAACAGACGATATTGTAAGATGGGTAAGAAAAGAAGAAGAGAATGGAACCAGCATGTAAACAGAATGACCACAGATAGAATAGCCAAAATCGTATATAACAACATACCACACGGAAGAAGACCCGTTGGACGACCACCAAAACGATGGCGGGACAGTTGGCAATCAACTTCACAAGAACTGCTGCAGGAAACCGGAACTGAACAGGCGCTACGCCTTCTACACGGTGAAGAAGAAGAAAAAAAATGAAGAAGATATGTTTCCTAAATCGTAAATATGAAAATATATATATATATATATATATATATATATATATATATATATATATATATATATATATATATATATATATATATATATATATATATATATATACATACACCAGAAGAAGAAAAGACTCACCGCTCAGAAATTCGGCGGCCAATCAATCACATGGTGTTCCATAATAATATCAGAAGTATCAATAAGAACTGCGATCAGCTGCTTGTGCTTCTAAGTGAGTTCAAACATAGGCCTGATTGTATAGTTCTGTCTGAAAAATTTCATATTTACGATTTAGATATTTTTAATATAGATGGGTACGATTTAGTTTATAATGAGGGCAACTACAACCAGAACGACGGCGTAATCATATCAATCAAAAACATATATATCCATATATATATATATATATATATATATATAGTTCTCGAATAATAGATGTGGGGGACAAAAGTCATTAGCTTGGTCATTAAGCCGAATTCAAAATCCTAACAGAAAAATATTCGAATAAATGGAATTTATAAATCGCCTTCTATTTCGGTTAACCAATTCATTATAGATTTTCATAACTACCTTAAGACAGAATGTAATAGTGATGACTGTCATCTGGTTGTTGGTGACCTCAATTTGGACATTCTTGAAGAGGATGATCTAAATACCATTAATTACCTCAATGTTTTCAGTGAGGAGCATTGTCTTTCGGTTATTAATAAGCCTACTCGAGTTGACAAAAATAGCTCGACTTGTATCGATCATATACTTACAAAAAATATCAAGTTTTTCACATCTGCGGTACTGACTACGCATATAACAGATCATTTTTCTACAGTATGTTTATTTCCTGTTGAAAATTTTCCATTCGATGATGAAAGAAATGAACGAAATCGTAGAATCAACCTAGATAAAATGAAAACTAATTAAGGACATATCGACTGGAAATCATTTTATCAGATTACGGATATTGAGGACTCTACCAAATATTTAGTAGGTAAAATTCAAGAGTGTGTCGAAAAAAGCCAATATAAACAGATCTATAGGAAAAAAGGAAGTCTTGGATAACAAACGCGTTGATAACTTCAATTGAAAAAAGAAATGAAATCTACCAAAATGGGAACGGGACATAACAAACGAAAATTGGACGGAATTTAAAAACTATCGGAATAACTTGAAAACAATATTAAGAGTAGCAAAAAGCAATTTTACATGGATCAAATAAATGAAAGTAATGGTAACAGTAAACAACTTTGAAATGTAATAACTGAAATTTGCCCAAAACGGAAAGCTGGTACGAAAATGAAACCATAAATTCGGAAGGATCGGTTATAAATAATCTCAATGAAGTGGCTCAAAGATTTAATGAGTATTTTGGCAGTATAGGAAAGAGCCTTGCTGATAAAATACCTAAGCGTCATAGAAAAATACCGAAGTGGCCGACTCCATGCACTAAATTTATGTTGACACCTACAGATGTTTCTGAAGTCCGAGCGACAATATATACTCTAAAATCGAGCTCCAGCTGCGGAATTGACGAAATATCTGTAGCAATATTAAAAGCTGAAACCAGTGTGCTATCTGCACCAATCGCACATTGGGTCAACTTGATTTTCAAGGAGGGCTCATTTTCAGATCAAATGAAAGCTGCTATCGTTATACCATTGCACAAGGGGGATGACATAAAAATTATGAGTAATTATAGGCCAATTTATCTAATTTCAATTTTATCTAAGATAATTGAGAAAATAATCAAAAATAGATTAGTGAATTTTTTGAATGAAAACAAAATATTATCAAATAAACAGTTCGCATTCCGAGATCAGAAGTCAACAATCGACGCCGTTGCTGAGGTTGTCGGTAGCATACATGAGGCACTGAATGACAATGAAGTGGCACTTTGCATACTCATTTATATCGCAAAGGCCTTTGATACTGAAATTGGTGTAGATGGTGTCGGATTAAAGCTACTAGAAAGTTATTTGTCAGGGCGGAAGCAAGTTGTCAGAATAAACGGGGATGTCACTAGCAAATTTTGCAATATACATTATGGAGTTCCTCGGGGAACTGTGTTGGGTCCCATACTTTTCACTTTGTACATTAATGGCTTGCTATTTCTTGAATTAAATGGTGATATAATCAGCTTCGCCGACGACGCAGCGGTGGTGTACAGGGGAAAGGGATAGGATGATATTAAACACAGAGCAGAGAGTGATATTAAAATAATAAAACAGTAGATGGATTCACATTCACTTTGAATAAATTTCATAAAAACAAAAATTATTCCGTTTTCACTTGACATACGAAACTTACCGCCAAATGACTATATAATTAACATAATAATAGACGACTGTCAGATTGATTTGCCTTGATGTTCTAGTGACAAATACTTAGGTGTTGTACTGGATTCACATCTACAATGGTCTTTGCATGCAAAGTCTCTTATAGTCAAACTTAGAAGATTAATATCTAAATTTAAATACTTATCGAACATTTGGACACTAAGCACATGATGATACTTTACAAAGCTATGGTTCAGTCCCGTTTGAGGTATGGGATCATTGCCTGGGAGAGGCTTATGATGATAAACTGAAAAAATAGAAATCCAGTAAAAATGGTTGCTAAAGATATATAAAAAAATGTTCTCTTTCCCACTGACTCTCTATTCAAATTTTCAGGTTGTTGGGATGTTCATAAAATGTATGGCTTTGTTATACTGAATTATGTGAATGGTAGATTGGATCAATATAAATTTGTTCAACATAGACAGAATACAAGGTATACTTTGCGGACAATGACCATTCCAAAAGCTGAAAAACTCAAATATCAGAAAAGCTTTCTGTTCCTTGACCCTAAATTTTTTAATACGCTTCCCGTAGAAATAAGAATGATCAAAAATGAAAAAAGTTTAAATTTAAGCTTAAGGCTTGAATCACGAATTTGAGCTCTATTTCAAAGAACTTTTTGAAATAAAGTTTTGATTTTTCAGTTCGATTACTCAGAAAAATTTGTTTTGTTTTGATGGATTGAGATTGTTAATTATTGAAAAATACAAAGTCTATATGTATACCAAGGGTGTTTTTGCTTTGTGAGTTTTTATATCTTTGTTTTTTGTGGCTGATGACTTGTAACTCTTCTATTATGTAAGTGATTACTTGGTTCATACGAATACTATTGTTCATGCAATAAAACTGTTGTCAATCATATAAACTGATTTTTTCCTAGGTTTCGTATTTTTTCTTCATTGTTCATATTTTAACATAACATAAACATTAACATTAAGGCTCACACTAGAAAGAAAAAAGTAGATACAACAGTTAGTTGATTAACCATTGTCAAACATCAACCCTACATTATCGATTAATCGAGTACCTGTTATTCCAAATAAAAATGTTACTCTTTGATAAAGAAAAATCAACAAATCCTGTAAATATTAGCAGAAAGAAATGAAATTAATCGTCATACTAGCCATGTTACGAAGACCAGATGATTACCAAAAGCATTAAAATGTCTTCCCATACTCTTGTCACACTATAACTTGTACACTGCCATACGCCGGAGAGCAATAGAATCGTGGATGTTAAAAAGACCTGTTTATTTAAAATTTGGACGCCACTCAGTTTAAAAAAATCTCACTTACGTAATGAATGTTACAACAAAACTGGGAAATTATTGTATACGATAATACGTACTTTACGTATATTCAGTGAGGTGAATAATATGCTCGATGTTCTCTTGAAAGTTGAAAAGAAACACTTATATAATATCTCTATTATAATGAAAAGAAGGTTAGTACTTATATCTATTCAAAACAATGGTAGGACTTATCAAAATCTAACTCAAATTTATGATATTTCAGAGGGTTGGTGTGGTGCTTTGGTAGGTTGATACGTAGATAAATATAACGTTGGATAACGTAGCAGGTGTTAGAAATCAAAATGGAGTATACTGGCCTTGTTCATATTGGATGGCAACTTCAGATAAGTGTAACTTCTCCGTAGTAGAAACTTCCACAATTCGAAATTAATTTGTACTTCTTCGATTGTAGGAATATGGAATGGATATACCTCGACTGTAGGTAGTCAGTGGTAATTTGAGACCATCAACTATGAACGGGCCCCAGAAAAAAAACCCTATAAAGTTAGATATGTGAATGTGATCTCGATTTGAGTCAATGAAGATGAGCGATTCATAAATATATGTTGGAAAACTCACCTCAAGAGGGTTTGGCGATATACGATAGGATATTTACTCTATAAAAACTATGGAGGTAAAATCTATAAATGATTCGATATAATTCGAACGATATTTCGTATTCAGATATATATGATAACGTGAAATGTCTCTCAGAGCGACAAATTTTCACTCCTTCCGGTGCCTCTCCTCAAGATTCATGCATCCTCCCAAGGAATAAAAACTTACTTTACGAATCGAAAGCGGCAGGTCATCTGGCGTCACATATTTAAATTACTTCTTTCTTTCAGGTGGAAATTAATTAAATTTGAATTGTATATCGCCATCATTCTCATAGAGGGACACAAAATTATATCGTGAATAGAAATCACATCCATATCCAACAATTACAGATTTAAATTTCATTCGAGAACTCTTTATTTCCAGTTTTCATTCAGAGACGTTCAGGACATTTTCGTAGCGCGAAATAATGCGAAAATACATGCGACGTAGTTGATTTAATTTATTTAAGTGTTCATTTCAGATGTATTATAATATAATAATAAATAGTTTCGTTATTAGATTTTTGAATGCTACACTCTCTTACCCCCCGAGCGGTTCACGGTCATAGATTAGTCATCTATAGAAGTGAAACTGCCTTATATCCGTCCCAGGTTCCCGAAATTTTGTTCTATTATAATGTAAAGTAGAATTTATACAGTATAGTTCTACAAAAATTAGATACCACCTATAATTCTGAAGAAAGTAGTGTCAGCTAGGTCAGATTAACCATCTACTAATAACATCCCCAACTCAACGTTTGGTAGGTGGATCGACCTTCCCCACTTGACAACGTGGATGTGACTAAATGCAGTATTTTCGTTCAAAGGAACCATCGCTCAGAGGATTGTGTGTATCGTGATTGTTTTTGTCATGTATATTAAAAAGAAAGGTTGTTTAGTCTCTAACAATCGATCGAAAATTCGGTTGAAACTGATGAGGAGCATTATCTATTTACATTAGATTGTACATTTAATCCGATTGTATAAAAAATTTTCATCGACTATATCTTCAGTTTTCATTCCATCTATAGTAGATTCTGGTTAGATTTTTAACGGTAATTTCGGATAAGTTCTACAAGAAGCATTTTTCGAAATTCAACTCAAATAAAATAGACGAAACGTACGCCTATTACAGTGTAATTCTGCCTCTGCATCATTTCAACTGTAAAATGTCATTCATAAATTGGTGCAACCAAGTTTGTATTTATATTTTCAGAGTTATCAGAGCCTTTGCTAGGCTGCAAATTTTTCAACATATTCGATTTGAAGATAGATAGATATTTCGGTTCTGGCAGATATACAAACTTTAATTTCAAAATATTCCTTCATTTTTTAACCTGGTTAAGGAAAGTTTACCAAAGGTACTTTGAGTGTTAGTCCTAAGTCAAGTCAAACGTTAGTCCTAGATTTTATCGCGCATGGTCTCTTCCTTTTGACAACAAGAGAAAGTTGAAATTGAATCGAAAAAATTACAGAATTTGAGAGTGATAGAACTTGATGATTATAGTCCCAGGGGACGCCTATTGTACCTGTTTTGAAAATAAATTAACCAATTAGAATTTGTGCTAAATTTAATCTAACCTTAAATCCTTTTATTGAAAATGATCATTACCCTTTGCCGCGAATCGAGTTTGTCAATTTACAAGATAGTGACTATTTCAGTAAATTAGATGTAGCTGACGCATATACGCAAGTATTGTTACACGAAAGCTATTGTAAGTTAGTCACAATTACTACTCATGAGGGTCTTTATAAATATAAACGCGCTCCAATTGTAATCGCTCGTATACCGGCTAAATTCCAAAAATTGATGGAAACCCTACTCAACGGTACTCCGGGTGTGGTTATTTTCCTAGACGGTATTCTTGTAACTGGGAAGGCTAAGTTTGAACACATGCAGCGTTTATATTTAGTGTTAGATAAATTATACGACGCTGGATTGAAAATATCCCTTGAAACATGACAGTCAATTTTCAAACCACAAATAAAGTATTTAAGATTCAAAATTGACAAATACGGTTCACACACATGCGAGGATAAAATTACAGCAATAAAAATGCCCCTGGTCCTCACACATTTTTTCTCTGAGGAGAGATGTTCTTTGAACCTTGAATCAGAACTTCGAGCTGTATGTCCTAAGTAGGTTGTTGGGCATTCATTGCGTTCAATTCAGTACTTTCCAGACTGTTTAAAGTTATTAGTTCTCCATTTGGCATTGAATAGTAATTTGCTCATGTTGGTACCACTGGAGAAATAGCTAAAGTAAATTTTGGGAAATAATTGCTGATATAATTAAAGAGATGTATAAAAGAGATGCGTATTCATTTTTTGGTTTTTCTATAATAGAATAAAGTAATTGATAAACTTGTTTTTGTTGTTTGCATTTAATAATACTACACTCGGAGGCAAAATTAGCGGAACACTCGAAAATTTAACCAAATTCGAAATTCGATATTTTTCCTAATTCTCAACCGATTTAGATGATTTGTTCGGCAAGTTATAGATCAACTCTTCTGCTTTGAAAAATTATAAGAGAAAACAAAAAAAAATTTGAAAAAAATTTTATACGGGGGCAAAACTAAAAGTGTTTTTTTGTCAAAAATTTGTAACACCCTGTGGAATTTCGTGGTCCGAGTTGAAACGTACAATATCATGGTCTGTCAAGACACATCTTCCTTCAGTAACGCCCTTCTTGTTTCATGCGTTTATCTCTATTTTTGCAAAATATATTTAATTTCAAGTGGAAAATCACCATTTGGAGAAATTCCATTGAATCAAGAAATTGTCATTAAAATTCGTCTATCAATTTGGAATTTTCTTATTATCACTCAGGCGTGTCGAAATTGTCGTTTGCGATTTTTATGTTCGAATTGCATTAGTTATTGATGACATTTTGGTTAATTTGGTGAAAATTAGGAATTCATAGGAGATAACAGTCGGTAGGTATTAAAATACACAACCGAATTCTGGGACCATTGATAAAACTTTTCATTTACACATGTGCACACCTTTTTTTATCAAATATGAAATACAACACACGTTTTTTTGTATATGACCACATTTGCACTTGTTTAAAGAATGAGAGTTTTCCATTCTTTGATTTGATACAAATTCGATCGGTTGCGGTGTTTTGTGATTCTTTTACTGTTTACGATTCGAAATGGTATTTTTCATTCAGAATGAGAGATTTATCACCAACCTCAGTATCAAGGGCAGTTACATTGATCGAGGAAGGGCGCACCTACCGCTCAGTCGGTACCATGTTGGGTGGCTCGACGTCGGTTATCCATCGAATCTACCGACGTTACAGGGAAACTGGATTGTACGTGAGGAGGCAAGGACAAGGAAGAAATCGGGCAACCCGCGCTATACATGACCGTTTCATCGTCAATCAAACCATAAGAAATCCTCGTCTTACTGCTGTTCAGGCACGTAACCTTTTACAAGCAGTGGATAACATTAACGTCAGTGTGAGGACAGTCAGAAGACGATTAAATGAAGTTGGTCTGAGATCATACGCGCAAGCAAGAGCACCAAGACTCGATAGAGCCCATCGGGTAGCAAGATTGGCGTTTGCTAGGGAGCATAAAGCATGGACAATCAATCAGTGGAGACGAGTTTTATTTAGTGATGAGAGCCGATATTGTGTGAATTTCGTGGATGGTAGAGATAGAATATGGAGGTATCGAGGGGAACGGTACAATCAAGCGAACTTCGCAGGAACTGAGCAATACGGTGGAGGGTCAGTTATGATATGGTGTGGCATATGCTTGGGAGTACGAACAGAACTGGAGATTATTGGCAATGGATCACTTAATGCCCATCGGTATATAACAGAAATCTTGGAGCCCCATGTTGTGCCTTCTGCTCTTTACATAAGGGAAAATTTCCTTTTTATGCACGATAACGCGCGCCCTCATACTGCGCGCATAGTGATAGAATATCTCAATGAAGTTGGGATCACACGAATGGACTGGCCGTCGCGCTCACCGGATTTAAACCCGATCGAACACGTTTGGGACATTCTTGGAAGAAGGGTTCGACAACAGAATCCAGGCAACGTTGAAGAGCTGACATTGGCTTTGGTGGAAGAGTGGGACAACATACCTCAACAGATGATAGACAACATCATTGGGAGTATGCGAAGTCGTATGTGCGCTGTAATAAGAGCTCGGGGGGGTGGTGGTGGGGTTGTGGTAGGGTGGTCATACTCGCTACTAAAATCAAACGTTTTTTTGTGGGTCATCATGAACATTTTTCTCAACATGTTCATTTCATTTCACGAGTGTATCGCCAGGATACACACCTGCTCTCAATTTTGGACAAAATGATAATTATTATAGACTGTCACACAAAAAATTCAAAAATAAATGTGCAAAATCAACGAATTTTCCAGTGTACTTCGAGTTCTCCCGGAGCGTGAAATTCGACCAGTGAATTTCAAAATTTTCATTTCGTTAGATTTCCGCTTCTCTAATTTTGATTTTATCTTTTGGCTAACCTCCGATGTTATGCACCTACGCAAGATTAAAAATAAATTCTTGAAATTTGTGACTTTTCGCTTCAAATTGGATATCTCTTGTAAAAATAGAGATAAATGCATAAAACAATAAGGGCGTTACTGTAGGAAGATGTGTCTTGACAGACCATGATATTGTACGTTTCAACTCGGACCACGAAATTCCACAGGGTGTTACGAATTTTTGACAAAAACAACACTTTTAGTTTTGCCCCCGTATAAAATTTTTTTCAAATTTTTTTGTTTTCTCTTATAATTTCTACAAAGCAGAAGAGTTGATTTATAACTTGCCGAAAAAATCATCTAAATCGGGTGAGAATTAGGAAAAATCGGACTTCGAATTTGGTTAAATTTTCGAGTGTTCCGCTAATTTTGCCTCCGAGTGTATTTATGTGGGAAACTGGGATAATTAATATTTGATGCAATTTTCTTAATGATCTCAACTAACATTGAAGTCAGTTATGGATATTGAAATGGAAAAGGCTCTATGAATCATTGAATTATGAGCGGCAATTTTCATGTATTGTGGTTGAAAGAATCTATTGAAATTGTTGAGTCTGTAAATATTTCTTTTCTATATATGTTGGAGAGAGATTATTATGGAGTTTAGTGATGGTTATGTCTAGGAAATGCATGAAATTGTTGGTTCCAATTTCAACAGTGAAGGCTATTTTATTAGGTATTTTATTTAGATGATGTGAAAACTGATCTATTTATCTGTTTGAGCCTTGAAAATTCACAAGAATATCATCAACGTATTTGTACCAAAACATAATTATTCAATATAGATTTTTCAAGATTGTACATAAAAATATCTACTAATAAGTGGCTGAGTGGGGATCCCAAAGGAAGTCCTGAGTTTTGTTTGAAAAATTTGGATTCAAACTGAAAATAATTTTACGATAAACAGGTCTCTAACAGGTTACGAAATTCATCTAGAATGCGTGGTGAAATGTTATTTTAGTTAAGGATTTTTCTTATTAGAGGCGGACATTCATCTGTTAGTACGTTTGGGTACATATTTCTTATATCAAAAGAGACAAAATTAAAATCAAAATTTTTAGGTGTCGAGAGTTCATCTATCAGGTCCACAGAATTCAGAATGGTGTATTGCCGACGAAGTTGATGAGTTCCATGAATTCCATATACCTGGAGATGTGTTTATGTAGGATATACCTAGTCTGGCGGGGTTTTCCTCTTCGTGTAGTTTGATTAAACCCTATACTTTTGGATATTCAGAGTTCATTCTGAATGTGCTAGATAATTTAATTGTTCCAATTCTTGCTTAATTGCATTTTTTCTTGGTATTTGTTTTCGTCGAAGCACACTATACTATTTCTTCTATCAGCTTTCGTAAGAATTATTAGATCATCATTCTGTAATTTAGTTGTAAAAGATGTTATTGTTTCAGTTCGATTGCGGTCAGTTAATGTTATGTTGGAATTTTCAAAGATTTCGTCGATTTTGTTTTTGAAAAAAACTGGATTATTTATAGTGTTTTTGTATTTTTGGATGTTTAGTTAGGCTTGAATTGCAATTAATTCCTTATTTAATCCCACTTTATTACTGTAAAATTCACGAAAACTTGAACTTGAACAACGAAAGAATAACGGCGAACTTGATATAACTATAAAATACATTCAGGGATCACCGAGAATCTTGAAATTTCGCCAATAATGCTCAGTTCATATATTATACGACTGGCTATACTTTTATACGAACCTGGCTACTCTAAATACAAAATTGAATGAACTTATATATCAGAAAGATCTACTAAAACCAAAAATTGTTTGCACCACTGAAACGTGGTTGTCCTCAAAAGACCCTGACTCAGTTTATTATACCAGGTGTAACTGGAAACAAACTCGCCCCTCTAACTTTTTTCCTGTTCAATATTTTTCAATGAAATTTTCTGAACTTAATTAAAAATTTATTTCAACTTGAATGGCACTGACAGTTTATCTGAAACGTTTCCGGTTTCAAAGGAAATTAGCCAAAGTTTCGATTTTCAAATGGCTCACCCCGTATATTTTTTGAGAAATCCAATCAAACTGTCTTTGTCTTTGTCTATACATTCAGAATATTATAAGACGAATTTTTTTAAATTTTTTTTGATAAATTTGTTTTCAAGT
This sequence comes from Cryptolaemus montrouzieri, assembly GCA_013387265.2. Taxonomy (NCBI): domain Eukaryota; kingdom Metazoa; phylum Arthropoda; class Insecta; order Coleoptera; family Coccinellidae; genus Cryptolaemus; species Cryptolaemus montrouzieri. The sequence goes on from JABFTP020000103.1 coordinate 40,750,466, forward strand.
CAAGGTAGCTATGACGACAAAAAAACTGCATTGTTTATCGACCGAAATCGAGTACATTTGGATTCATCACTGAAACTGTAGAATTCCTTCTCTTATTGGCTTCGTAACATTCCAAACATTGTTTCTTAAAAAAAATTTATTTCCGCAAGGTATAATAGAGGCTCATTAGCACTATAATACGCAGAATGTTTTTACGAATATTTTGATACCAAATTGATAATTTTTCGTTGAAAATTTCCATTCGTAATACTGAACATAGTATAATACTCGTTCTTCAACTCATTATCTGAAGTGCTTTGGAAATGCATTGAAATCCTTTCACAGATAGATCACAGATCATAGAATTTTTTGTAATCAATTTTAAATGTCATAAGATAAGATTGTGTTGCATCTGAATCGGTGAGTTGGTATAAATTATTCAGAGTTTTTGAATTTTCACGGCAGAAAAACAGACGAAATGATGTACACACAGAATGAAAAAGTAGACATGCTACTCCTTTATGGCGAATGCCGAAAAAACTCTACAGCATCAGCAATTTTATACGCTGAACGCTATCCAGAACGGCAACATCCTTCAAGGCCTATTTTCCAAAACTGGAAGTGAAGTTTCGTCAGCAACCGGTTGTTGCAGATAATCAAAATTTCATACTAAGCGAAAATTCTGAAATTGATGTATTAGCGTACATTAATTTGAATTGTACGGCATCTACCAGAGAAATTGCACAAGAAATAGGGATACGTCATCAGAGTGTTTGGAGAATTCTTAAGAAGCATAAATTTCGCTCGTTCAAATACAATCTTCATCAACACCTTTATGAAAATGATAATGGCCGAAGATTAGAATATTGCAACCAGTTTATTCAAAAAATGGAAATGGATCCAAGGTATCCTTATAAAACTTTATATTCAGATGAATCCCGATTTACTAACAACGGAATGTTCAATAGAAACAATACGCTCTATTGGGCCCACGAAAACGAGCATTTAGTACGTGAGGGTAATTTCCAGGAGCGATTTGGGTTTAATGTATGAGTGGCAATGGTAGGGCGACATCTCATAAGTCCAATCATTTTCGATGGACCATTAACAGGAGAAAGATATTTAGGATTTTTACAAAACGAAATAAGCGATCTGATAGGTGGTTTACAACAAGATGGAGCACCAGCGCACAAATGCAGGGAAGTTGTTCAATACCTAAATAATAATTTAAATGAAAGGTGGATAGTCACCAACGGCCCGACAAGATAGCCAGCTCGATCGCCCGACTTGTCCACATTAGATTTTTTTTTGTGGGTCCATGTGAAAAATCGTGTTTATAGAACTGCTTCAGAAAATCGAGAGGACTTAGAGAATAGAGTACGGGGAGCAATAAATGAAATTTTTCCAAATCAAATGGATAATGTAGTACAGGCTACCATTCGCTGCAGGCTGTATCAGGCACAGAATGGGGGTCTCTTCGAAAAGCTGTTGTGAAGTTATGCTCAATTGATTTGATGACATTCCATCTATGGTCCATTTGTGTATTTTGCGTTATTTATGTGTTTTGTTAAATTTTTATTCTGGAATGTACGATGAAGAGTATGTGAGCCATGCCAAAATAAAGCTAAGGTTTTGCGTTCATGCTTTGTGTGCATTACAATTTTAGAACCAGCTGAGTCGTCATAGCCACCTAGACTTGAGAACAAATTTATGAAGAATGATTTAAAAATTCGGCAAATACATCTTTAAATATACTGAATGTATAGACAAAGAAAATTTCATTCGATTTCCCAAAAAATATAAATGGTGAGTCATTTAAAAATTGAAACTTTGGCTCATTTCCATTGAAACCAGAAGCGTTTCAGATAAACTGTCAGTGCCATTCAACTTGCAGTAAATTTTTAATCAATTTCAAAAAATTTCATTGAAAATATTGGATAGAAAAAAAGTTTTAGGGGCGAGCCTCTTTCCAGTTACACCCGGTATAGATGGCTATACTCTTTACAGATGTGATCGGCGAGGTCGTCATGGTGGAGGTGTCTGTGTTTACTTATCGGTGAAGATTATTGACACATTTTCTGTTTCTCTTTTCGATGTATCTGTCATAACATAGAATCACTTGATTTAAAATTACTTTGAATAACTTCATAGCTCATCTTGTATGTATCTACCGACTTGGAGATACAGAATAGGTTGATGATTTGGCACTTGTTGATAAACTTCGAGATAGATCTACTCTTGACCACTTAATGGTAGTCGGCGACTTTAACTTCAGAGAAATTTCCTGGCCTCTAACTGCCATCCCAAGTGATGTTTACGGCTCAAAGAATCTTTTTATGGATTTTGTTCATAATTCAAATTTGCATCAACTTGTTAGCGAACCCCCTTCGACTCTCGATCTTATATTCACAAACGATACACAGTTTTTGACGGATCACAATGTCGGTGAACCTATTGGCATTTCAGATCATGCAGTCATCACAGGTCATATTCAATTCAACTTAGAACGTTCCTCAGTTGGCGACAATATATTAACCCATTAATGCCTATGATATGATATATCATATCCCAGAGACGACCGCTTTACAGGTGACGACATGTCTGAACCATCCGTTGTGTTCGATATTCGTGTAACAAATTAGCATTAGTACAAGTCTGTCTTCGATTCGGTGCGGGACGGGGAAGTATAGTGCTTAAAAAAAAGTTTCTACACCCGAAGGAAGTGAGGAGAGATTTTATTTCGCTTCAACGATGCCGTTAAGGTGAGATTTGATTCATTTTTTCCTACAAAAATTGATCTCATTTTATTTCCATTCTGGAATTTTAACAACGAAGGTTCATTTTATCAGATTACGAGCTCAGAAAGTTCATTTTTGGATATATGTATGACCTAGGAGCTCGCAATTGTAGCACATGATATATCATATCATAGGAAGTAATGAGTTCGTTCTATTGCAGGAAACGCAAGTATAATTCAGAGGATATTCGAGATGCCCAGGAGCTGATGAAATATATTTTTGAATTGAGCGAAGTGGATGAAGATTATTCAAATGTAAAAAATTGTGATCACCTCGACTTTGTGTTATTTCCACCTGAAGATGTACAAGTCAGCGATAGAGATGACGGTCCAAGCGACGAAGAAGGAGATTTTGGACTAAAGGATATTGGCAAAGGAGTTCTGAGATAAACGATGGAAATATACGCCGTTGGTGGAGATAATGGTACTGAAATGGTTGAGTTGAATATTCCTCAGAATAGTGATGATAATGGTTCTGAAATGTTTCAGTTGAATGTTCCTCAGAATAGTGATGATAGTGATGATGATAACTTACCTTTCACAGAGTTAGCAGAGAAATTCAAGAAGAGTACGAATACAAACCAGCACCTACCAAACGAACGACGTCAGGGTGAGCGTACAATAAAGAATAGAAAGAAGAGGAACTGGCATAATTACATTTTGAACGAACGCGAAGAGAGAACATCTCTCGAAAAAACTCCAGCGCCCAACATAGTCAATACTAAAAGGGATCAAAATTTAATACCACTTGATTTATTCAAAATGTTATCTTCTGAAACATTTGTTCAAAAAGTTTGCGACGAAACACAAAGGTATGCGATCTTCAAAGGCAATCCATTCGTTTTCTGTTACCACTCGAGAAATGTATATCTATTTGGGAATATTGATTTTATCTGGTTATTGCAAGTTGCCGTCCAGAAGATTGTTTTGGCAAACAAAGTCTGATACTTTCAATTTCCTAGTGAGTAACAGCATATCACGAGACCGATTTGAAAGTATACATCGTTACTTACACTTCAATGACAACAACACAATATATCAAAATAGCAAACTGTATAAGGTTCAAACTCTGATAGATCAACTGAACCATATTTCTCAGACTTTGGCTATGTCGTTTGGAGAAAATTTTTCCTTAGATGAAGCAAGTGAGCCATATTTCGGTCACAATCATATGAAATAATTCATAAGAGGGAAACCAATTAGATACAGTTTCAAATTTTGGTGCCTAACAACAAGTGAAGGCTATTTATTGAAATTCGATCCATACTGTGGTGCAGGAAATAAAAAGGAGGGGAAACTTTGGGTTCGTCGGTATCAAAAAATTTATAGAGGCAACTGGGACAGCAATATTCAGTTCAACATTTGAAGGTACTGAAGAGATGGAGGCGCTGACAGTCTCTGTATTTTTGTGATGCGCAATTGATTGACACTCTGGGCGATTTTAACCCCACCACACCAACGCCGGGCTAAAAAGACTAAATGGGTTAAGCGTTTTCCGCTGACCCTGCCTTCTTCTGATTGATTTTCGTTGCAACAACTTGCATATCTAAAGTGAAATGAGAAATTATCGTAGAGAGCAAAAAGTAATTATTTCCCTTTTTTGCAATTCAACATGATCTACAATCACATCGTAGTGACTTCAGCTATCAATTATTATTTCTTTGGATCACCTTCAGGTTTCTGACTCGACTCTTTCTCGGAACGCACAATTAAGCCTGTTTCAACATAAATTGGGTGTAAACTTGGAAAAACCAGTCTCATTTAAACTTATACCACAGAACTTTCTTAGAAATATAAAGCATAACCCAGTAAAGTTCACCCTTGTTTTCAGTTTTCCCCTCTGATTCATATTTCTTGAGATATGGCAAATCGAAGTAAAGAAAAGCCCTCGACCTATTAATGAAATCCTCAGAAGATTCAAACATAAATAGAAGTTTCAACATGAATTACGTTATTTCTGGAATTGAGTAAGCGTACAAAGATGAATCACAAACATTTCGTGGCAAGTTTAAATTAATTACTGACGAGTTGAAATTAGTACATTTAAGGAGATGGGAATCGAATAGACGGAACAGTTTCCATAATTATATGCCACGTTGCTTCATCTCTCTAATTCCTCGGTAATTGATTTGTTCCTCAATTTTCGTTCTTGAATATAAGTTGCCAATACGTATTAAATATACAAGGTGGGCAAACTTCAATGCTTTAGTTCGACTGCTATGGGAAATAATAAATATGAATCTCGTTTCTGGGAGCTTTTTTCTTTCAAACAAATTTCATGGTGAAATAGCTTTACGAGTATCGTTCGCGATTTTCGAGATATACATGAAAACAATTTTGAAATTCTATAGGTACGTTTTGAGTAGAACGCCGTAATATGTTTCAATCTTTGTTATATTTTCTGGTAGGCTGATGTGATAATGCTTAAAGATTTTATATATAAAAATAGGTATCACTTTAATTCCAACTAACTATTATCTAATGCTACGCAGCCACAAACACTTTCCGACAGGAGGACAAACAAGATTTCATGACCAGTTAGCGGAAACGTCTCAACAAGCTGCGAAAGGTGATATAATGATAGTTATGGGGGACCTAAACGCTAAGGTTGGTCACGACAACACGGACTCCGAAAACATTATGGGAGTACATGGTCTCGGCGACATGAATGAGAACGGTAAATACTTTACAAACTTCTGCTGTAAATATAACCTCATCATTGGAAGGACCCTATTCCCCCACAGAAAAATTCATAAAGTTACTTGGGTTTCATCTGACCAACGCACCGAGAACCAGATAGATCACATATTCATATCGAGGAAATGGCACTCATCCCTGCAAGATGTCCGCAACAACCTTGTTATTGGCGTTTTGAAGCTCAAGCTGGCAAGGAACCAAAACCCAATGAGCCTGAAGAGACCCAAGTACAATGTTGACAAAATAAAGAGCAGGAAAGAATGTAACTCATTCAAAGAAGAAATAAAGAGAAAAACAAGAACAGAAAATATTCAAGATTGGGAAAGCCTGGCCAAGGTACTCACAGAGACAGCTCAAGACATACTGGGTACAGTAGAAGGAAAAAGGAAGAACTGGAGATCTGATGAAACATGGAATCTTATAAATGAAAGAAAGAGAATAAAAGGAGAAATTATGACGAAACGAAAGCGGCAGCACAACGATTATATCAGAAGATGAATAAAAGAGTGAAAGAGCAGCCAGAAGAGACAAATGAAAATGGGCTGAGGAACTTTCAAAGGAAGCACAGACAGCGGCGCTAAAGAATAATGCAAGAGAGCTCTACCAAATTACTAAAAAATTAACAGAAAAAGGCTCAAATCATTCAAAAATTTAAGATCGGAAACAGGCTCTTGCTGATTACGGAAAGCGAACAACTAAAGAGGTAGAAAGAACATTTCCAGAATATGATAGGTACCCCGCAAGATGAAGGGGATGATTCAAACGAGGATGTTTCTGAAAACATCGTGCAATTGCCAATCTCCCGCGACAAGCCAACATTATCCCAAATAATCAGCGCCGTAAAAAGTTTGAAGAATAACAACGCCCCAGGAATTGATAATGTGCCAGCTGACCTATTGAAAGCTGATCCACAGATAAGTGCCGAGTTACTAGCTCCCATAATTACTCAGATATGGGAAACAGAAAACATTCCAGCGGGCTGGAATGATTGTATCATCATAAAAGTGCCTAAAAAGGTGACCTCACCTTGTCCGAAAATTGGAGGGGTATTACCCTGCTTAAAACTGTCAACAAGGTACTGGCTTCAGTAATGAAAAACCGATTAACAGAAGAGATCGAAACGGTATTACGACCGAACCAAACTGGTTTCAGACCGGGTTTTTCTGCACTGACCATATTAAAACAGTCCGAATCCTCATTGAACAATCAGTGAAATAGCAAGTGGCGTTATATCTCATTTGTATAGATTTCAAGCGAGTCTTTGATGCTCTGTCACAAAAAGCAGTTTGGAGAGTACTTAAGCTGAGAGGAGTATCTAAGAAAATAATAAACCTGATCAAATGTCTCCTATAAAGACGCAAAATGCTGCGTCGCTCACAACGGCACAAGTACGGATATACGGATATACGGATTGAAAATATTCGCTTTAATTGATGCAAACTCATATTACGTGGTGAATATCGAACCATATGCGAGTCAACAATAAGATGGCCCATTCAAAGTATCCTATTCTTTGTTCGATGTTGTTGACAGATTAGTGGCACCCATCAGTCTAACCGAAATGTGACGACAACTGGTTTACCAGTTTTCCGCTGATGACCTATCTATCTGTTGGAAAATCACAAACTTACTTCCGTTGGCACCATAAAAAAAATAAATCTAAACTTCCACCTCCGTTTGTAGATACTAGAAATCGAGAAGTCTTTTCTACCAAATTAGGTTTTCAAAAGGACACTACCATATTATCATATATACCGAAGAAGAAAAAAGTAGCACTGGTTGCCTCCACGCTTTACTATGACGATAAAATAGATAAAACAACTGGAGAAGTGAAAAAACCTGAGATAATAGATTTTTATAATTTCACCAAATGCGGAGTAGATGTGGTCGACGAACTATGCGGAAATTATGACGTATCACGTAACAGTAGAACATGGCCACTAATCATTTTTTTTTCAATGATGAACGTCGAGGCTATCAATGCTAGAATAATATATCAAAGCAACACTAAGAATATACAAAAGAGAAGAGAATTCCTTTTAGATTTGGGATTGCCGCTTGTGAAAAAGCATCTTCTATCTCGTAAAGATAATGAGAGGTTTCCTGAGCAATTGAAAAATTCAATCAAGTCTTCATTGAATGGGAACGAATTAGAACCGAATGAAAGAGAGCCAAAACGCCAGACAACTATTGGAAGATGTGTAATGTGCCCCAGGGGTAGAGTTAGAAAGTGCCAAAGGTAAAGGTTTTTGTGTCTGGAGCATAGTCTTATTCTATGTCAAAATTGCTATCAATAGAGCACGCGGTAGAGTTTTTATCTTTCAATAATTCCAGTTCACGTTTTTCTCTTTGATTGAATCATATATTTTTGTTCATTTATTTGATATTCGTATTCTACTGTATGAATACGTTTTTTTTTTATATTCTGAACCGAAAAAATGTATGTTTTTTTTCATTAAAATTATGTCGTGAAAATTTTTTTTTCTATTATATTCCGTAGGTTGGTGAAACAAAAGCACTTATTTTCTGAAATGATATGGTGTCTGTTAACGCAGTCAATTATCAAATTCCCGAAACAAATTGTGAAAATAATTTTTTCATACGAAAAACCAAATGGGGTGAATTTCACCCCACAACACCAAACATGTAACATAAGTTCACCACACCTACGCCGGTTTAAAAGGACTGAGGTTGTCTACCTAACTCGTTTGGTATGAAGTACTCGATTCTAGATGGCGCCACGTGTATAGCATAACAAGTGATCTATTCAAACGAGTTAACACGCGCAACCGATGCAAACGTAGAATTTACTTGTGATTAGCCAGTGCTGAAGCAAAGTTTAATTATATCGATCGAGATGTCCAAGATCTTTCATTTTTGTAGAATATGATTTCATTTCATCTGGTATTTGAGTTCAACAGAGTCCGCCAAATAATTACATCTGCATAACCTCACATTTTTTTCATACTCCGCTAAATACGAGACAATATAAAAAGCTGTCCTTTTAAAAGGACAGTAGGTTCATCGACTACCGTTGTCCCAATTGGAATATTTTTGTTTCAGGTATAAAAATGATCGTTTTAGACCTTTAACGTTAGCTGAAATATTGGCAGAGAAGAAAAAGCATTTTTTCCTCCTGGAAACACCAATGATGACTACGATACAGGTGAAGTCTGTGGAGATGAAAACACCGTCTTATTGGCCTATTTACCGGGAACTCAACTACTGATGAAGTACGGATTCAAACTGAGAATGACTGAGATATTTTGTCAAACGAAGACCAGAACTTCTGAAAACTTTCGATTACAAAGAAAGTGATTTGGATTTGGAAAAGTCCCCTCTGCCGCAATGAACACCAATATCATCGGCGGAAAACAATCTTTCACTAGCTCCTACGTTCAAGTTATCCTTCGATGAGGAAGTGATCGATCTTATTGAAAATGTGCCCCAAGAGAAACATCGGATTTGGTTGACATAAGCCGGACATATCCAGCAAGAAACGTATTTATGATTAGTTAACTACCGGAAAAGAAATTTGAAATATTGGGAAAAAATTGTAAAAAAACATCCAAAGTCTCGCCGAGTTTAGAAAATGCTAACCAAGCTGTCCTATCATCAGGATTGTTGAGAATTCTGAATAATATAAATGGTTTGAATTGTGGAGGCCGTTACTTAATGTAGATCCAAGATATAAATGAGATAAAAACACAAGGTTTAACTTTAATCTACACTTTATTTGAAAAAATTCGACGACGTTTCGCTGACACAGCAGCTTTATCAAGAATGAAAAATAGAATGAAGAGTATGGTATTATAAACAAATCGTAGAACAAGTTGGATGAATAACAGGAAAATCCACACCGAGCCATTGTACAGTTAGTATGAAAGGTATTAAAAACTAATTAAACAAGTTAAGTAGGGGTGAGTAATTCAAATCTACCTGTTCATTCAAAAGCTTGTCCGAATGTTTGTATCTATTTATTTCTAATGCTTCTAGGAGATCTAATTTTGAACTTTTTGATTTTATATGTAATATGTCAAAGTTTTTATTGAATGAATGGTTTTCTTTTATTAGGTGGTTTGAATAATTTGAATCAGATTTATTTCTATCGAAGCTACGTTTATGTTCAGATGTTCTTATGCCAAAACTCCTATAGGTCCTACCGATATAAATTTTATCACAAGAACCGCAATTGAGTTTATAGATTCCTGATTTACTTGATTTTTCAACACGAGATTTATTATTTTTAATATGTTTACCTAAGTTATTAGAAGTTTTGAAAGCTATATTAAGATTTTGTTTGACGAGAAAGGATTTAATATTTGTACTTGCAGAACCGCAGAATGTTAAACTGTTGAATATTTTATAGTCTTTATGAATAGGATATACTTCATTTATTGCTTTCTGATAGAGTTTTTACGAATGATTAGATCTATCATATCCGGATTATATGAATTATTAATGGCTATCTGTTTGATGATGTTTAACTCTTTATTATAAACTTCTACTGATAAAGGTAAATTGAGTAACCGATGTACCATGCTGTTTAAAGCTGCAACTTTGTGTTGAATTGGATGTAATGAGTAGTTATGTATAATTGTATCAGTATGTGTTGGTTTACGAAAGACCGAAAAACATGATTATTATTTTGTTTAGTGATTTTAAGTCCAAAAATTTATGGAATCGTTCTGTTCAATTTCTATCGTGAATTTAATGTTCAAATGGATGGAATTAATGAAATTAACAAATAAGTCTAATTGACGAGTAGTTCCAATGAAACATACTAAGATGTCGTCAACATATCTATACCAATAAAGAAATTTGGAAATGAGTGGATGTGTATGAATTTTCTGTTCAATATTATTCATAAAATCTCTGCTAAAAGTGGACTCAAAGGATTTTCCATGATCAAACCATTTTCACTACTGTAATAGATGTTGTTGATAGAAAAATAATTTTGTTCAATGCAAACGTCCAACAGATTCAATATTTCTGATTTGATTATGTGGTTAACATGATTCGAATTCAACATGTTTTCGATTAATATTTTGACATCACCTGGAGGAACACTTGGGTATAAATTCTCAACATCAAACGAAATAAGTTTTGCGTTAGGTGGTAGGTTAACGTTTTTATGTTATTTATCAATTCGAAAGAATTTTTATAGAAAATTTTGATTTGAATGAACAATAATTTTAATGATATCTATAAGGTAGTGCGACAATTTCACGGCTGGGGCTGTAACGTAAGATACGACTGGTCTAACGGGGTTATTTACTTTATGCAATTTAATGAGTGAATACAGTTGAGGTGGTTGAGGGTTTGGTAAAATTAATTTGTATTTATCCATTGCTTTAATTAAAGATTTTGCGTCATTTATTGCAATTTTAATATTTTTCTGGAATTTAATAGTTGGATCTTTGTTTAAAATTGTATAGTTTCCGGACGAAATGAAATTTTATCTTACGTTACAGCCCCAGCCGTGAAATTGTCGCACTACTTTATAGATATCATTAAAAATTATTGTTCATTCAAATCAAAATTTTCTATAAAAAATTCTTTCGAATTGATAAATAACATAAAAACGTTAACCTACCACCTAACGCAAAACTTATTTCGTTTGATGTTGAGAATTTATACCCAAGTGTTCCTCCAGGTGATGTCAAAATATTAATCGAAAACATGTTGAATTCGAATCATGTTAACCACATAATCAAATCAGAAATATTGAATCTGTTGGACGTTTGCATTGAACAAAATTATTTTCTTTCAACAACATCTATTACAGTAGTGAAAATGGTTTGATCATGGGAAATCCTTTGAGTCCACTTTTAGCAGAGATTTTATGAATAATATTGAACAGAAAATTCATACACATCCACTCATTTCCAAATTTCTTTATTGGTATAGATATGTTGACGACATCTTAGTATGTTTCATTGAACTACTCGTCAATTAGACTTATTTGTTAATTTCATTAATTCCATCCATTTGAACATTAAATTCACGATAAAATTGAACAGAACGATTCCATAAATTTTTTGGACTTAAAAATCACTAAACAAAATAATAATCATGTTTTTCGGTCTTTCGTAAACCAACACATACTGATACAATTATACATAACTACTCATTACATCCAATTCAACACAAAGTTGCAGCTTTAAACAGCATGGTACATCGGTTACTCAATTTACCTTTATCAGTAGAAGTTTATAATAAAGAGTTAAACATCATCAAACAGATAGCCATTATGATAGATCTAATCATTCGTAAAAACTCTATCAGAAAGCAATAAATGAAGTATATCCTATTCATAAAGACTATAAAATATTCAACAGTTTAACATTCTGCGGTTCTGCAAGTACAAATATTAAATCCTTTCTCGTCAAACAAAATCTTAATATAGCTTTCAAAACTTCTAATAACTTAGGTAAACATATTAAAAATAATAAATCTCGTGTTGAAAAATCAAGTAAATCAGAATCTATAAACTCAATTGCGGTTCTTGTGATAAAATTTATATCGGTAGGACCTATAGGAGTTTTGGCATAAGAACATCTGAACATAAACGTAGCTTCGATAAAAATAAATCTGATTCAAATTATTCAAACCACCTAATAAAAGAAAACCATTCATTCAATAAAACTTTGACATATTACATATAAAATCAAAAAGTTCAAAATTAGATCTCCTAGAAGCATTAGAAATAAATAGATACAAACATTCGGACAAGCTTTTGAATGAACAGGTAGATTTGAATTACTCGCCCCTACTTAACTTGTTTAATTAGTTTTTATTACCTTTCATACTAACTGTACAATGGCTCGGTGTGGATTTTCCTGTTATTCATCCAACTTGTTCTACGATTTGTTTATAATACCATACTCTTCATTCTATTTTTCATTCTTGATAAAGCTGCTGTGTCAGCGAAACGTCGTCGAATTTTTTCCTATAAAGTGTAGATTAAAGTTAAACCTTGTGTTTTTATCTCATTTATAATATAAATGGTATCATTTACCAACATATTATGTTGAAAAGTAATATTTCAATGAATATTGCTTATTGAAATAAATTTTCAATAAACAATTTTAATGAAAACTAACAAAATAATATATTGTGACTTACTTTTGGAGATTTCTGATTCTGTCGATTACATTTTCGAAACAAGTAACATCACAATGAAGATCCCATTATTTCAAAGTTCCAATCAACCAACAAACTTCAAATTTCATACATCACTCTCTTCATCAAAAAAACACAATAATTCAAAACGAAAAACACAAATGTAAATAAAGTAGAAATATGTGATATACCGATATTTAAGGTTAATAATAATGAATTAAAATTTCACGCAGGCGCTAAATTGTGTAGGAGAATTGTAAGATAGATTTATACGAAATTATATGAAATAGAGAATCTCCTTATAGACTTCTAACATACTGGGTGTTTCCGAAGTAAACGGAAATATTTCAGGGGGTGATAAAGGATCAAGGGGTTAAGTCAGAACTGACAATTAGTGGTTTCATTGCTTTTTTTCACGTTATACTATTCTCTGAATCGTGTGGATATGTAAATGAGCCATATCTTCCAAGCCATTGATCCGATTATGTTCAAATTTTGTAAGTGAGTGACGTAGCCAAACTCCAATCAAACCTATTAGTAACAGGAAAAAACACAGAGCTGTATCAGAGGAATTTCAGTTTTGTCGCAGTTATGAGCTAATACATAAAATTAGACCATAATTTTCTTTGGCGCCATATTAGGGACTCTAGAATCAGCCATCGTTTCCACCGTTAATTCTTGAACGTTCTTTTTCATGACAACTTCATATCAATAGTTGCTTCTAAATTTTATGATTGCAGAAAAAACGATGCAATAACGAGTGTTATTTAATACTCGTTGAAAAATATCTGAAATGAATTTCCAAAGTTATTACAGGGCCGTACTTCAAAAGTTGGTACCCTTGTTGATTGAAATTCTGAATGAAACATATTTCTTCAATGTATTGGCCAAATTTGTTATGAAGAAGTTGTTCAGACTGTGGGGAACTCAAAATTTCCATAGAAAACGATTATTGACAGAGATAATAATTTGATCTTTTGGGTAATTTTGTAGATGTAGAAAAGCACACCTTCCAAGCAATAGAATTTCAAAAACGCTTGCCGAATCGAAAGATACCCAATCGTAAGACATTCACCCAAGTATTCCAGCATTCCAGGAATATGGCAATTGCCTCAACTCTCTCAAGCAAGAACGTCAGCAGAACCGAAGACGAAGTGTTTCTTTATCTATAGTATGGAAAACATTCAAGAGAGAGAATTTGTATCCCTATCATCCCCAAATAGTTCAGCGTTTGGAAACAGGTGACGAAATACCTTGTATAACTTTTTTAAGATTGGATAGAGAACCACAGAAAAACTCTTAGTAGAATTCTTTTTTTAATGAATCCCAGTTTACCCATGATGGATTAAATAATTCCATGAATTCTGATATTTGAGCGTCTGGGAATACCCACGGACGTGTACAAAAACGTTCACAACTTTTCTCTAAATGTATAGTGCGACATATACAACGATGAACTGATAGGGTCCCATTTTTCAGTATATCTCACCGAGTATTTGAAAAGTGCTGCTTTTAATGTAATACGAATTTGATTGGAGCATGATGGTTCAACACCAGATTTTTCTTCGATCGTTAGAAATCATTTAAATACAGAATACTAAGAACGTTTGATAGGCTGAGATGAACGTGTCAATTGGCCTTCCAGATAACAGGATTCAAATCCGCTTGACTATTTATCATGAGACTTCATGAAGGAAATCATTTACAGCAAGGAAATACAAACGTTAGAACAGCTAATGGCAAGAATTATTGAAGTAGCTGATTCCATTAGAACTAATCTCGAATTGATTCGAAAGTCGCCACGAAATAATATTTATCAATCAAATGCATAGAGATTGAAGATGGTCATTTTGAGCTTCAAGATAACATGTATTTCTGGAGATTGCAATTGTTAATCATTAACATCTTTATCGATAATGGTTTTCTGTGAAAAGTTTGCCACTGTTTGAAAATCTTCTTCATAAAAAATTTTGCCAATGTATTAAAGAAATATGTTTTATTTAGAATTTCAGATAACAAGTATGATAAGAAGGATACGATGTGTTAATTTTTCGTTTGGAAAATTCAATTCCATCCCTTAATAACTTTAAATATTAATTTTCATATATTTTTCAACGAGTATTGGAATAATTCTCGTAATTGCATTGTTTTTTCTGAAATAATCAAATTTGAAATCGGCTTTTAATATGAAGTTTTTATAGAAAAGATCGTTTAGAAATTAACGGTGGACGCGATTACTAATTCTTGAGTCCCTGATATGGTGCCAAACAATCTTATGACCTGATTTTGAGTACTAGCTTCTATAGGTTTTCCTAAAATATTCAAGATTTGAACATAGTTATACAGTAAGGAATAATGAATTTTGTCCGAAAAAACTGAAATTTCTCTAATACGGCTCTGTATTTTTTCTTGATACTAATTGGTTTGTTAGGGAACTGCCTACGTGATTCACTCTCAAAGTTCGAACATAATTGGATCAATGCCTTGGAAAATATGCCTCATTAAACTATAGACAAAAATCAGAAAAGACCCTGTATTTCGCTAACAAAAAAGCAATGGAACAAGTAATTCATTTCGAGTTAGCCCCTTGATCCTTATTCACCCCCTGAAGTATTTCCGTTTACACCTGAAACACCCGTAGTTGCGATAATGCGTTTGCAAATATGTAAGATAGGAGAGCAGTTCAAATATGAGATAATGAACAATTTTGCATAGTTTTAGTTGCCAACGCATATTTCACGCGCGTGCTACGACCATGAGTGAATGTCAAGCTACACCGTCGTTGCGCAGCTTATTGTCATTCGTTTTTTAGCGTGCAAAGGCGTCAAAATCATGGAAATATTTCTGCGTTTGCAAAATCAGTCCGTAAACGAGTGACTGAATAAGGCTGCTGTGATCAAATGAACCAAAGCGTTTAAGGATAGCCGCAAAACCGTCGAGAAAGAGCCGCATGATTGTCGACCGCGAACCAGCATCACAACATGCAACATTCGCACCATAGAACAACTTATTTTGAACGACCGTAAGAAGAATGTTCGAGATATTTCGGCTGAACTCGGCATCAGTATTGATAGTGTACAGGCTATGATCCACAAGCACCTTGAATATCGCAAAATAACGGCGCGATGGGTTCGCAAACTGCTGAACTTCGGGAGAAAATTCGCGCGGTTGGCAGTTTTTCGCCACTTGCTGACGCGATGCGTAGCGGAGGGGGTGTTTTTTAACGTGAATCTTTACTACATACGAAACATGGGTAGACTATAACACTCCCGAAAGCAAGGTGTTGTCTGAAGAGTGGCAGAAGAAATAGGAAGAGACAAAAACAACCAGTTTTGCGAGTAAGGTTTTGTGTATCCTACTTTAGGTTAGATCGGCAGGGTGTGCTGTACGTTAGCTTTCTGCGCACACAACGTCCGATCAATACTGAAATCTAACCTAACCTAACCTCTAACCTTCCAAAAACACAATAAAATCACTTATCGCTCGAAACGGAGGAGCATTCCAGCGCGAAGTACGATTCTCCTCCAAGATAACGCACCTCATACCTCATACCTGCGTATCTCCTTCAATACATAATCGAAATTGAGATGGGAGGTACTAAAACACCTGCTCTACGGTTTAGATTTATCACCCTGCGACTACCACATGTTAGGATCCTTGAAAGAAGCTCTCGGATGTCATAGATTCAACACCTACGACGAGGTAGAGGGGTTCGTAGGTACTTGGCTGTCCGAGTTACCCAAGGATACCGTCATCAAAAAGTTTCCGGAGAGGTTGAACAAATGTATGACTAGTGAGGAGGAGTGCCTTGAAAAAAGGTGAATTTCTATAAATTTCTTCGATTCTAAATAGACGTATGAGTGCATTTGTCTCGATCGTATTTGAACCGCCAACATAGTAATCTCCTCTGAAATACAAAATTTGTTTAAGCAGCATACAAATTTTCGTAGCCTGAAATGTTTGGGTGTTTTCTGAATATCGCATTTCATGATTATTTTGTGAATTAGATAAGGAATTATCAGATATTTCATGCTGCTTATGATGTTTTCTCGAAGAAACAACAATAATTGCATTATATTTTTCAATGAAAATTCAGATTTATTGTTGATACGTAGATTCTTACGTTTGTGTATTATTAAATAGATGATTGGTTATATCGGGTAAAAAGTGTCAAACGTATTTCGAAAAGTTGTTATTTTAAAATGCATTTACATTAATTATGCTTATTCAAGAGAGTAAAAAGACGTCTATTGTTAATAAGGTCACTACAAATGTTCGCAAGTAATTAATTGAGGAAATTCATGTCACAGATGTAATAAGTAGTTTCATAACTTATAACTAAAATATCTGATTTGAATTTGCACAACAACTTTTAATGGTGGAAAAACCAGGACATGAGAATTTTGTTGCTTATTATAAAAGAGCGGATTATACAGGGTGGTACACGTAGATCGGCCACTCAAAATATATCGAGAACGAAAAAAGATACGACCCTAAATTTTGAAAAAAGGCATCAGAGACTGTATTCTTTCTATCTGTAATATTTTTAAGTATATATGACTTCCGATCGCACCGGAAGTCGATCATAATACCCTATTCTGCAACGCTTACATGCGTTCAAATATTATATATATTCAATACAAGATTTCGATCAATTTTTCTCCATGAGATTCTCCTCAGGAATTCACAATTTAAAAAAAAACACAAATTTTTCTATACAAAACCTGCCTGACGAATCTGTTCGCATTGGAGATTTGAATAACACAAACTTCTAGAATACTTTCTAAAGGGCAAGAGAAAGCGTTACGAATGCCTTCCAAATACAAAAATCTTCAGAAATATGTACAGGGTGATCTTCAAAGATATCCCATTATGACCTGTTCATGAAAAACATTGAATCTCCAAAACTTCGTTCTACATCTACTGAGGTGCTAGAAGCATGTTTTGATTTTGGCAGTACGTTTTCAGCGAATTTGAATTCCAAATATAAATTTCCTTGGAAAATTTTCGAAACATATCGTATCTTTTAAAACTTTCATTATTTTCCAGAACCGTTTTCAATTTGCGGAACACAATTTTGCTAATTTCTCTTTAAACTTCTTCGAATTCGCTTTTAAAATGTTCAATTATTCTTACAGAATTGGTTGAAAGCTGGTTCTTTTTTTCCAAAGATGAAATTGAATTAGGAATGAAGCTATAATTTTGTTTGATGAATACAAGACTTCTATGAAGATGATGAATCTGACATTTCATTGAAGAATTTTCTGATTTTGATTTTAATTTTGATTTTCAGCGTAAAAACTGCCGCCACGTTCCCCATCGGGTCAATACTGGTTGTGGTTGTATGTGCAGATTAGGTGATATTTCTTTATATAACTGTATTCGAAGAGGAACTTTGAGAAAAACTTTTTTTACGTTGCATATTAAGTCTTTCACGAGTGGAAATTTTTCTCGAATAATTTCTGCTACTTTAATAACTCCATGAGCCGAGCATGTGGTGTGAACTATATTTCTATAAAATATTTTTTCATATTTTGTTCTGTCTTTACCACATAAATAACATCTGATAAAAAATTACAAATTTGTTTAATGGAACTGCATTTGGTAGGAAAAAATTTTCAATGCATCTTGTATGAACCTTGTAACAGTTACAGTATTCACTTTTCCAAGATACTTAGAGGCTATTAGGAATGAACGCCCTGGAACATTTTCTTCCAGTGCTCTAATGAGAAAATGAACTATGTATCTTCCACAAGCATATGTTGTTTCGTCCACAATAATATAAAAGTGATTTTCGCCTATAACTTCACTGATTTCATTCTTTGTTTTTCTGGAAATACATTCGACGCTTGTTTTTATTGATGTAGATTCTTTCAGGATATTTAATTTACAATATTTTCGTAGAAGACTTAAGATTATTGTTATTTAACTTTTTCAATAGAATATTTGAAGCGACCAACACTGTACGCAAATCTTCATTAAACTATTATTCATCATTCGTCCCAATTCTACGAGAGACAAATTATTTGAGAGATTCCTGCCCTTTTCTTACGTTCCTTAATCTTGCAATACTCGAAATATGCTTGGTTGTTCTGACGTGCTGGTCAACGTAAAATTTGGTATCAGATTCAATCAGAAACAATAAATTCGAATTATTCGAAGGCCTTTTCATCAACTATAAAAATTCAACGGAATATTCCTCTTAATTCTTAAATATTCCAATACACTAGGTAACGATTGAAAACTAACCAATGCAATCAAAAAGGCTTTTCACCTTCACAATTAAGAGAAAGATACAAAAAGAGAAAACAGATATAATGAAGTGATTCTTTTACCCTACTTACATAGGGAAAAAAGAAAAGTATTTTTATGAATACGCTGTACTAAAAAAAGTTTTTCCATCTGTGGTCATCTCTGGATATGATTCGATCCATTTCGTGTTAAACTTCACTTTCGGCATTTTTCAAACTGTCTTTACAGTTATTGATTTCAACTCTGACGGCCGGTCCTATAAAGGGTTAATCTACAGACTAAATATTTAGTTGATGAAATAAATCCGTTAACACTATGGTTTAATTTAACTGTGTCCTATAAACGCAGTTTATACTAACCTAGAACTAAATTATGTTCTTGGATTAAAAGTCCACTGTCAAAACAATTTAGTTCTACGTAAACTCTGAATTCGGTCATATAAACGTTAAACCAAAGGTTAAATCCACATTTACTTCGGAGTTAGCTAAACCATCCAAATTGATGGTTTAGATTTTCATAGGGAAGGTTAAGCAACAGATTATTTTCTTCAAATTGCGAAATACAAGCATCATATATCATATTTACATTTGTTTTATTGCACAGGTAAGAAAAAAATTGAAGAATAATTCATGATTCATTAATGACTAACCAAATTTCATTCTAGATATGAGTGATTTGTCGAAATCGGATCTATACGAAGATGAATATTTGGAAGAAGACAGGTGGGGAGAAGACCTTGTCTTTTCAGGGACAGAACCAATCCTATGGATTGCTTCAATGACATTCAATTTAAAATGAGGTTAAGATTGGACAAAAATACAGTAAGATTCCTTCTGGAAAGTTTTGGAAGGGACATAGAGCCAGCAACCAGAAGAATTAAATCAATCTCTAGTGCTCAAATCATTTGCCTCACGTTACGCTTTTATGCTACTGGATCTTTCCAACAGCTCATAGGAGAAGATATGAGAATATCTAAGCAAAGTGTTAGTACTATAATAAGGAAGGTAACTCATCATCTAGCACTATTGAAAATCATTTATATCATTTTTAATAGATGAATGATTAGTGGTTACCAACCATTCATCTATTAAAACTGTTGATTTTTCTTTAATTATTTAAGTGCATATTATATCAACTGAATATTATTTGGATGTTATTGATATAAAGCGTTTAAAAATAGTTATTTCGTTATGTTTATAAATTCAATATTTGTTTTTCTCATTTCACTAAACTATTATCATTTTGTAAGATTGAAAAAATTTCAAACTACAGTTCTATATTTTTCTGTTGCTCTCTTCGAAAGTTGATTCTGAAGTACAGAGCTTCGAAGTAGTGATTATTAAAATTGGACATCAGGTATTTAAGATGTTTCCTTTGAATCTATTAGATTAATCATTGCAAGGTTTACGATATAAAGGAATCGGTTTTGCTTGCAAATAGAGTGCAAGGGTGACCTATTAAAATTTTCACGATTCACTCCTTTAACATTTTATACTTAATTCCTGTTGAATACTCCCGCCCCGATGTAGGTTGATAGGATGCTGAGAAGCGATATGCGGCACTGATGAGCTCCTAATAAGGGCGAAACTGCAGTCTGCCGTTTCGTTTCTCGGCATCCTGCTTAGTTGCACTATTGTGGGTCTTGGGGGCTACGTGCATGGCTGGCGGATTTGGGAACTAGCTCTTGTCAGGTTGGATTATTCATTGATCTACGGATTTTTGAATGATTCTTCTTGTCTCAAGTCATAGGTTTTCTCTTTAGTTTATACTGCTGTATTCGATCGTTCACCACTTCACACAAAGGAAACTATTAATGAGTAACATTCAGTGTTACTTGACTTATATATATATATATATATATATATATATATATATATATATATATATATATATATATATATATATATATATAATATATATATTATTGATTCACAAACAATAGAGAAATACAAAATTACATTAAAAACAGGAAAAAATTATATCTTATATCCATTTTCAAGTTCGATAGTTTCCTAATGGTGAACTTCAAATTCAAATGACTTTTCGTTAACTTGAATGAACAATTGCCGTAAATGCTGCAATTCTATTTGTTCAAAGCGCCATCAAAGTTTAGTTCTATGTTAGCTGTTAACTAACCATTGAACATTCAATCGGGGTAATCTTTATATTACCGGTTTAAATTGAGTTCTTGATTAGATTTTAATTCCTCAACCAGGTTTAAATGTATCTTTATAAGACCGGCCGAGAATTATTCAAAATACTTGTTGAAAAAATTAGAAAAAGCATAAATATGCCGGTAATCTATTACCACCTATAAAGTCATTTGAATTGAAGAAAAAGGTATGCATAGCAGGCAAACGAATTATAGTTTAACAATCATTCCTACTTACGTCACAAATGTCGTAAAAGAATTAGGTGATGGATAATTGAGGTACCTGGCTTTCAATTGTTTGATTCACAACCCTTGGAAGGAACATGATCTATGGAATCTAGGTAAATGACGAAAATATGTAACAATAGAGTGAAAAATGGATCTTTGTTCTTTAGTGAAAATATGTAATTTACATATAATCCGCTCTTTACTATTTATCTATTTTCAAGTTGTGTTGTCAGTTACTATTCAACGCGAGAATGTTGTATTTTCTTTCTACTATACTTATGAAACCAGCACACTAAAATATTAGTTCCATAATTTTCTCGTATTTACTTAAATACTGACAGCTGCAAATTTCTTATCGAAGAACAAACATGTGAATAATGGTATTATTAATAAATCAAAACATTAGTTGATTTTCAGTCATGAAAACAATGTTATGTGAATTTCAGGAAATAAACTAATAGCAGTGCTAAGTGAAAAGTGAATCTTGAGTTAAGGTAATATTTTTGTACGCCTATTAATACATATAATTATTATTATAAACTCATACAGCCAGGAATAATTTATTCCCATAATATTATCTTCTAAAGCGGGCTTTGTGGCTTTGTGAGACAACAAAAGATTTACATCAGAAAACAAGACATGATTATCGTTAAGGTAGAAAATGAACGATGCCACAAAACTATGTTTCCATATCAATTAGTATTCGTTTGAGTATTTTTATTAATCTAATTCTCAGCTCTTCATCACTGATACTTAAAACAACATATCAACAGATCGTTAGTTAAAATATTCATATGTGAAAAACATTTCACAAATAGGTATCCAAATATTGAAACGAAAAAATGTATATTCATATTAGTATCCAGAGTATTACATAATAGTATACCACAACATGAGGGGGTAAATCAAGGTGCAATTTTAAGAAAAAAGTTCACATAAATATAGGTCCGCAAAAGCTTCATTACGGAGCTACAGGGTGTTGAAATTTAAGGAAAAAATTGGTTTTTACTTCAAAACTCCCGCCAATTTCAGCCCAAATTTAAAATGCAAGCTATTTTTTACAACCTCCATCATTACACGTTCTAAATTGTAACTACAATCTACAAGGTGTTTTCTTTACCGAGGACATTTCTCCTTTTGCACTTTCAAACTTTTTTGCAGTACGCCACTGATTGGCGTACAATCAATTTAGAACCTTTTTTGACACACGTAATTTTTTCGTATCTCCGACTGTTCTCGACCAAAAAATATTAAACGATTGTATGCATTCGCTGAATTGAAATCACTTTGTTGATTGAAAAATGACTAGTTGGCTTTGATTTTTTTCATTTATTTATTTATTTTCGCAGTTTCTAAAGTCGAACCAGTGTCTACTCGAAGGGTTTATTGAATTAACGATTAGTTTTAAGACTTTTGAAGGTATTGCTGTAAGAAAAAGTGACTAATTTTACTAACGCCGAATTGGCTGATATCCATTATATGTACGGTCTGGCTGACGGAAAACAGAAGCTAGGCGATTATATCAGGTGCGCTTTCCAAATCGGGCAACACCAGACAGGCGAACATTTTCAAATATCCACAGAAGGTTGAGGCAACCTGGTACTTTTACTACACATAATCATTTAAAAGGTGCAACTCCAACTATGAGAACTCCAAATATTGAGGAAGTAGTTTTGAATTGTATTGATTTGTATCCTCGTGTAAGTACAAGAAAAATTGAGAATCAGTTGAATATTTCACATGTTCCAGCTTAGAGGATTTTCCACGACTTTTTATTGTACTCGTTTAATATTCAACGTGTCCAAGCACTGCTTCCTCGAGATTTTCCTTCAAGACTGAATTTCTGTCGATGGTTCTTGAATAAAATTAGAGAAAATGCTCATTTTGATAGTGAAATAATGTTCACAGACGAAGCTAATTTTCCGAGAACTGCTATCACAAATTTTCACAATAATCAGAAGAAGAAACCCCCCATTTGATCGAAGAATCTCATCATCAAGAACAATTCTCACTTGATGTCTGGGTCGGAATAATTGAAAATTATTTGATTGGGCCATTTTTTTGCCTAACAGACTAAACGGTCTCGATTATCGGCAATTTCTTGAGGAGGTGTTACCTTTATTGCTCGAGGATGTGCGACTTTTGGTGAGAAACATAAGGTGGTTCATGCATGACGGGGCACCAGCACAGTGGAGAAGCTGGGGAATTCTTGAACAATACATTCAACAACCGGTCGGGGTTGTCCAGAACCAAGGCCTTCTAGGTCCCCAGACTTAAATAGTTTAGACTTTTTCTTATGGGGATCTCTCAAAAGTTTAGTTTATACCACTCCAGTGAACACTGTAGAAGAATTGAGAAATCGAATAATAACGTCTTGTAATACGATAAGAAATACCCTATGAATATTTCAAAGAGTGCGTGATAATACGCGAAGAAGGGCAGAGGCCTGTATTCTTGCAGGTGGAGGACACTTCCAGCAATTTATTTAGTTTTTAATTGCTCTTTTTTTTAGTTTGATATTGAATAAGTATAAGTTAAGTCTCAAAGGACGATCTATAAAAATAAAAGCAAATTTTGGCATACCTATCGAGTATTTCTATTATTTTTTTTATTTAGCGAATAACATACAATTCAAATAATTCAAATTCAATAATTTTTCACTCGAAAACGGTTGGAGATACGAAAAAATTACAGGTGTTGAAAAATTTTCTCAATTAAACTAAGGTGGCGAAAATTGATTGTACGCTGATCAGTGGCGTACTGCAAAAAAGTTTGAAAGGGCAAAAGAAGACTTGGCCTCGAAACAGAAAACACATTGTGAATTTCAGATGAATTCTAGAACGTGTAATGATGGAGGCTGTATGAAATAGCTTGCATTCCAAATTTGGGCTGAATATCTCAGAAACTGCAGGAGTTTTGCAGAAAAAAACAATTTTTTCCGGAAATTTCAACACCCTGTACCCCCGTAACGAAGCTTTTGAGGACCTAGGTTTATATGAACTTTTTTTCTTAAAATTGTACGTAGATTCACCTACTCAAGTTGTGACATACTATTATTGTGACTTAAATACCCTAAATTGTGACTAAAATACCGGATTTGACTAACGCCCGATTGTGAAAATAAAAAATAGACCTATCGTGACGAACAATTCAAGAATCATAGTGACTTTTTGTTTCGTAATTACGCGCTGTGAAACTAACTTTACTTTCAAATAGAAAAAAAACATTCCACGCAAATGAAGTTATTATAAATTTATATTTAACAAAATATACCTATCTCAAAGACGAACAGGCGAGACATTCTTCGGAATGATTAAGCCTCTGCTTTTTCATTGTTTATTACTCTGTATATGAAATCAATAGTAATAAAATTTATTATTATTATTATTATTTATTATCGTGGACTTATGCACTATCTCAGCTAGTAGCTGGATATAATTTACCTTTCCCAGATTTAGCAATCAAAGGAATAGGCTCGATTACAATATACTTGACATAAATTTCCTAACTATCCTACATGTATTAAGAATTACAGCTTTTGCATTTCTATATAGGTATTCTTATGCAATTCTAATTTCTTAAGGCATCATGCAAAGTTTTGGGTATTAAACCAGTCGAGGATACGATGACAGGAACGATATCTATTTTGTCGAGGTGCCACATCTGCTTGATCTCAATAGCAAGATCTGTGTATTTGGACTTTTTCTCCTGGAACTTATTCAGCACGTTGTTATTATTTGGTATGGCGACATCCACCAGCATTGCTGTCTTGGCTCTCTTATCATACACCACTATGTCCGGCCTATTGTTCGTCACCATTCTGTCAGTGATAATAGGCCTATCGTAGTATAATCTGATAGAGTCATTTTCCAATACGGGCGCCGGTTGATACTTGTAATATGGCTGGAATGTATTCAGAAGTCCGTACTTGTGTGCAAGTTTCTGATGGATAATGTTGCACACTTGATTATGCCTGTGAAGATAGTCTGTATTGGCCAGTTGTTCACATCCGGATGTAATATGCTGTATAGTCTCCGATCTTATATGGCATTTTCTGCACCTATCTGTTTGTAATGTTCCGTCCTTCATAATAAATTTTTTGTAGTTGTTTGTAGCGATCACTTGGTCTTGGATGGCCATAAGGAATCCCTCTGTTTCCGCGAATAATTCTCCTTTCATCAACCATTTGTTGGAGGCTTCTTTGTCGATGTGTGGTTGATTAATCTCATGGTGATGTCGTCCATGCAATTCCTTTCTTGACCATTGCTCTTGTTTTTCAGTATCTGATAGTAATGGTAGATTCAGCAGGTCATCTCTGGTAGCAAGATTTAGAGGTGTATATCCCTTATCAGCCAACGATACCACTCTATGTAGGTCAGAAGTGAGAGCTTTTGCTGAGAAGAATTCTCTGAGATTTCTTATCTGTTCGGTGTGTAAATTGACAACATCTATTAATCCGCGTCCTCCTTCTTTCCGCTTCAAAGTTGTTCGTAACACAGACGATTTTGGATGATGATTGTTGTACTTTGTCAGCATCGTTCGGGTCTGCCTTTGAATATCATTTAGCTCCGTCTTAGTCCATCTGATTATTCCAAATGAGTAAAGCAACACTGGAATGGCGTAGGTGTTAATTGCCTTGACTAGATTTCCCGAGTTCAACATCGATTTCAGCACAGACTTCAGACGCTGACTGTATTCTGAACGAATCTTCTCCTTTGATTGTTTCTGGTCTAACAATCTGGCTTGTTGGTATCCCAGATATTTGTATGTTTCGCCATCTCTCATGCACTGTATAATGTCACCGTTTGGAAGTTGTGTTTCACCATCTATGACTTTCCCTCTTTGAATGTTCAGGGTCTTACATTTTTCAATCCCGAATTTCATATGAACATCTGCCGAGAACTCACTGACAGTTTTCAGCAAATCATCCAATTGCTTCTTGTTCGAAGCATATAATTTGATGTCATCCATATACAGCAGGTGGGAAATTGTATGATAATTCCTTTCTGCTTTTATCCTAAATCCGTATCCAGTTCTATTGAGCATTGAGGACAATGGGTTCATTGCCAAACAGAACCATAGTGGACTCAAAGAGTCTCCTTGAAAAATTCCACGACGTATGGGTATCTCGTCGGTTTTAATTGATTTATTGTTCATGTTGACCTGCAGAGACGTGCGCCAGTGTGTCATTGTTGTCTTCAAGAACTCTACCAGGGCTGGGTGAATTTTGTATATCTGCAATACTTCAACAAGCCAAGAATGGGCGGTACTATCGAATGCTTTCAGATAATCGAGAAAAGCTGAATGAACATTGCGATGCCCTACGTGTGCCTGTTTCATTATCACAGAATCGATGATGAGTTGTTCCTTGCATCCGTGGTGTTTCTTTCTGCATCCTTTCTGCTCCTCTGCTAATATATTGTTGTCGTCAAGGTGTTGGTATATTCGATTGGATATGCATGAAGTGAGTATTTTGTAGAGTGTTGGCAGGCAAGTGATTGGCCTATATTGAGACGGATCCTGTGTTCTATCGCTTTTAGGTAGCATATATGTTAAGCCTTGCGTTAGGAAAGTGGGTGTTTTCTTGGGATGTTGAAGAACATACGTGAGCTGTTTCGCTAGGGCTCCATGGAGCTTATCAAACTTCTTGTACCAGTAGTTGTGGATATTATCTATACCTGTGGCAGGCAAGTGATTGGCCTATATTGAGACGGATCCTGTGTTCTATCGCTCTTAGGTAGCATATATGTTAAGCCTTGCGTTAGGAAAGTGGGTGTTTTCTTGGGACGTTGAAGAACATACGTGAGCTGTTTCGCTAGGGCTCCATGGAGCTTATCAAACTTCTTGTACCAGTAGTTGTGGATATTATCTATACCTGTGGCCTTCCAATTGTTGGTCGCTCCAATTACTGTTGTAATTTCTTCCTCCGTTATTCCATCGAAGTCCATATGTCTGATATCGAGGCGTTCTTTTTCATTCGTGATCCATTCCGCATCTCTATTGTGTTCTTTGGGGTTCGACCATAGTGATGACCAATAGTCGGTCAAGCACTGTGCGTCAGGTACTTCTCTGTTATTGTTGGTCGCAGTTTTGTTATTTCCCTTATGAAAATTGGCAGCGTTTTGGAGGAACCTTTGGTTTTGGTGTTTCCTTTCAGTACACTTGACGTATCTTGAAAGCCTCTTTGCTTTTGCTTGGAGTTTCTGTTTCAAAGTGTCCATATACACGTCGATGTGTTGTTTGTGATCAGGGTGTTTTGTGTTCGTACCAATTTTCCT
Source organism: Cryptolaemus montrouzieri (assembly GCA_013387265.2). NCBI lineage: Eukaryota > Metazoa > Arthropoda > Insecta > Coleoptera > Coccinellidae > Cryptolaemus > Cryptolaemus montrouzieri. Next base: position 40,777,974 of record JABFTP020000103.1, read on the forward strand.
ATAAATTTTGCGTATATGTGATTTCAAGCGCCTTGAGGGTTTTTGTTTCTCAGGAATTCTGTGAGGCGACCGATTTCTGCTCTAATATTATCAATATCCTTCTCCAGTCGTTTTTGTCATGGTGGTTTTCTGACGCTTTTTGGCTCAGCTTGAATCAAAGTTGTGGAGATTTGTTGTTTGTGAAGTCGAAGAACCGCTACTGCTCCACAGTAAATCAAAGTGTGAATCTTCTCCAAGGTGTTCTGGTTGGTATATTCTTCAAACATTGAGTTTACACTTGCTAGGATGATATTGGTGTTCTTGTTCGTCTTGAGTTTGGGCAGTTTAGGTCTTTTAGTTGGGTTACTACCACTGAATTCAGTTATCTTCCAATTGTTGGTCGCTCCAATTACTGTTGTAATTTCTTCCTCCGTTATTCCATCGAAGTCCATATGTCTGATATCGAGGCGTTCTTTTTCATTCGTTATTATTATTATTATTATCTTTTCATTGTTTATTACTCTGTGTTATGTAACACCCTGTATAAATTAACAGAACGACCTTCTATTGCATATAAGCGTGGAATATTGTCTTCATAATCTTTCTTCCAACGATTTCACAGATGCAGTTCTCGTAATTTGAATGGAATCAGCTACTTATTTTGGAAATTGTGTACATTACATCTTATGCTATTGGATCTTCCCTGTAATTGTAAAATTTATTCTGGTTCAACTACACTCACCGGCAAAAAATTCGATCAAGCAGAAATCGTCTATTTGATTCTCCATAACTCCCTGATATATAGTTCAATATTCTTCAATTTTGAATATGTTATTCACATTAGTGATATTTGAAACTATATTTTAATTAGCGATATACGTGGGAAAACAAAGAAGCTTTCTTTTCACAAATTTTGAATCGCTCTGTAGAATTTCTGAGCTGAATTTTGTCATGGAGATATATTTAGTACAAAGCTACATTCATTCTCACTAATGTAGTGTTTGATTCTTGACGCTATAGCTTCATTTGAAAAATATAACCAGAATTCATAGGAAACCACATAATTTTCCAAGTCAATTAGAATATCATCATTTTTCTAATTGAGGTGTTATGGAGAATGCAACTCGATATGAAAAAACTTTTATGTCATTTGACGAACACTGGTATATTTGAACGAATTGGTATATGTTAAAATTAATTGTTAAAGATTTTCAACTATACTTCTTTCAGTAGTTTATGCTGTTCGAACAGTACAATTAATGATCAATGGAAGATCACAAAATGATACCGCCAGACAAATTGGTGCTTCAAAAAGCAACATTCAAAGGGCATGGAAGCGTTACCAAGAGACAGGTGAATCTACAAGGCGAGGAGGATCAGGAAGAAAAAGGAGAACATTTGCTTGCTATAATAATTTTTCAAGGCTTGGTGTTTGGAGATTTATTACCGCTATACAGGAAAGAAACAGGTTGGAGGATGTGAGGCAACAGTAAATAAGCGTTTGAGGGAAATAGACCTTCGTGCCAGTAGACCTGCAACGAATCCAGAATTGAATAGAATACACCGCATATAATTTTGATACAAGAATCGGTTATGGAAGCGGGTCCGTAATGGTTTTGGGAGGCATAAATATAGAAGAAAAAACAGAATTACTTTCAGTTGATTCATGACTTCTGATAGCTAGATACGGTAAAATTAAGGATCCTCAAATTATCCCAATCACTCATATTAATGCCACACCTCATACTGCAAGAGTAGTGAGTGAGTGAGTGAGTGAGTGATTATCTGGATAGATTTAAAAATATTGAGAATAGAGTGGTAGGCAATGATCCCTGATCTCAATCCAATTGAGCATGTGTGAGACACGATGGTGCGTCCCTGCTCCACAGAAACTGAACGAAGTAGGTCCGGTTCTCTGAGGAGATGAAGACGCATTCAAGTCGTGGTAAGAGGGTGTAACACCCTCAACTGAGCGGTTGTTTTTTAATAACTTCCTATTCGTAATCTTTCACTTGTCTACTACTTCATTCTTTCCGTAAATAAAAACTTTTGCTATACCTAACCGTTAATACTAATGAACAAAGGTATCTCTCGCAAAGAGTTAACTAGCGTAATGAATCGAAGACTATGTCTTTGATATTGATTGTAACTTTTTGATGAAGTATATCGTAAAAAAATTCAGCTCGAAAATTCTACAGGGCGATGCAAAATTCAGGAAAAAATCATTTTTGATTTACCCTTATATATCGCTATTCAAAATGCATTTTCATACATTACCAATATAAATTGTTACTCTACGTTAACTAATCTGTAGCATATCCAAAATGTATCGAACATAAATCAAAGAGTTATGGAGTACCAAACTTGAGGATAATTTCTGCTTCATCGCATTTTTGGCCGTGATTGTATTTATTCACGAGATTTCACTAAAATTTATACTTATTTTTATTATAAAAGTCAACGATCAGTTGACAACGATCATATGACAAACTAATTATCTATGGTGAAGTATGCCCGATTAATCAATTGCAAGAGGCAATCAATGAGAAGAAAGACCAAGAAAACAAAAGTAAAAGGAAGCAAGAAGCTTAAGATGTGATCACCCAGCTAAGAAGCAACTGAAGAGACGTGAAGTGGACAAAGTTCTATAAAGATAAAAAGCCAGAAAACAAATCGAAGCAATAACAGATGAATTGGAGACGAACATGGCGACGACTAAAGACAATGGAATGAAAACCACGGAAATAATAAGGAAAAATAAAACAAAAAACTAAGGGAGAAAAACTTTGAAAGAAGGAAAGAATCAAAATCGGTACCTGGAATGTAAAAACAATGCTAGAACCCAGAAAACTGAATGAAATAGGTGAGGAGCTAAAACAATATAATTTAGATGTGACGGCAATTCAAAAGATCCGATGTAAAGGACAAGGAACAGTAAGTAAGAGGAAATTAATACTACAGCACTCCGGAGATAACAAACAGGGACAACATGGCGTTACTTTTATAGTAATAGGCAAAATGAGAGAAAACATTATGGACTTTGTACCAATTAGCAAACAAATAGCATACCTACGACTAGAGGCCAAGCCCTTCAATATATCCTTGTTGAACGTATGCTCACCATCTGAAAGCACAAGTTAAGAGGATAAACAGAATTTTACGAAAAAATAGAAGAGAAAATGAAAATATAACAAAACAGGACATTTTCATAATGAAGGGAGATTTAAATGCTCAAATTGGAAAGGAAGATAACCTAGTGGGGAAAGCGGATAAGCACCATGTTTAAGCACAAGAAAGAAAACAAAATAGATACAACACACAAGTTGGCCATATACTTATAAACGAGAGAAAACAAACCTCAATAATAGATGTAAGAACTTTAAGGGAGCAGACTCAGACCACTTCTTAGTGGCAACTAGAATAAGACAAAAAATAAAGAAAACAGGAAAAGGAAACAAAGAAAATCTAAATGGTGTTTAAAGAGATTGGGATGACAAAATGTGAGAGACGATTACGCAGAACAAATTAAGGAGGAATTAATATTGAAGAATATAATGGAGATTTTGAAGTAAAGTGGGAAAAAATCAAACTGAGCATAGAAGCGGCGGTAAAGAAACATGTAGAATTTTAAAAAAGACTGGTACAATGAATAGTGCAAAAAGATGCTGTATAAAAAAGTAAGCCCGAGGTTTAAATGGATAAGAACAAACAACCAAGAAGACAAAGAAGAATATGAAATAATAATAAAGGAATGCACCTGAATGATAAGAAGAATTAAAAGAGAATGGATAGATTGGAAAATGAAGGAAATAGAGGAATCAAGACAAGAAAGAAATACAAAGAAATTTTATACCAAAATAAAACAGTACAACAGAGTCTACAAAGGAAAAACAAATGGAATAAAATACAAAAAAGGGACACTATAGTAAAGGAGAATGATTATAAAGAGGTATTGAAGAATTTTTTGGGAAACTTCTCACGGAAACTGAGACAAAACCTGGATTTCCCATAACTGAGAACGGAGGAGAGGCAACACTTGAAGAATCAGGTTTAGAAGAAATAGAAATGTACATAAACAAAAGTCGAAACTGGAAAGCATCTGGAAGTGACCAAATAAATATGGAACTATTTAAATATGGGGGAAAGCATTAAAACAGCCTATGCAAACTAGTGCAAACAATTTGGAAATAGAATCGTATGCGAGAGGACAAGATAGTCGCAATACACAGAAAAGGAGACCGAGGCACTTGTCAAAACTATAGGGGAGTACCATTACTTAATACCGCATACAAAATTCTATCCTCCACGATACAGGAACGTCAAGCCAAAGCATCAAAAACAATAATAGTAGGACACTACCAATGCAGGTTTGTCAAAGGCAGGTCAACAACAGACGCAATTCATATCTTAAAGCAGATAAAGAAGAAGGTACGAACACGGAATAGATCTCGAAAAACTGTACATCGACTTAATGCAAGCATTTGACTCAATTAAAAGACCAGAACTTATGGCAGTCCTAGAAGAACTAGGAATACACTCGGAATTAAGAAGATGGATGTGGATGACACATCAAAATCATCTCCAAAAAGGAGAAACAGAAGAGTTCATATTTGACAAACGCCTTAAGGAAGGAGACACTTTGTCAGCGACACTGTTTAACTTAGCACTAGAGCATGTACTTAGAAAGATAAGTGAAAGAAATGGACATACGGAGAAAATTGGGACTGATAATAAACGAAAACAAGAGGAAAAAACTAAGACTTGTAAAGAATGGAGGAAACCCAAAAATTGAAATTAAAATATGGGACTATGAATCTGAGGCAGTTGAATGTTTTAAATACTTGGGCGTCATGATAACTAACGACGGTAGAAAATCAACTGAATTCAAAGACAAGATAATCGTAGTGAACCATGCCAATGAAAGAATTCTGAAAAGCAAAATACTTACAAGAAACACCAAGCTAAACATTCACAAAATATTGATTAGACCAAGCATAATGTATGCCACGGAAACTAGGACAAATTATGAAGAACGAAGATGCTGTGAAAAGAAAAGAAAAACGGAGAGTAAAATGGTTAGGAAATGTATGGAGGGCAGTTAAAGGAGCAACAATTTTTGCAATGCAGCAGTGTGACCGGGGACCAATGAGAAGACGAGGCCGACCAAGATCAAAATGGCTGCAGGACAGGACCCACAAGATGGAAGGGAAAAGAGCGGACAGGAAATTATAGGGACAAATTAGTAAACTTATGTAGCGAGCGGAGTGATTCACCCCTATAAAGAATGAATCTAGAGAGCTTGCGATGCAATTCCACTAGAAATGTTCAACCACTAAATATATATATATATATATATATATATATATATATATATATATATATATATAGAGAGAGAGAGAGAGAACTGTCTATATATATATATATATATATATATATATATATATATATATATATATATATATATATATATATATATATATATATTATTTACTATTCTTTAAACTAATTCAAACTGGAAGTTTTATTACCTTCAAATAAAGATATAATTTCAACTTTCTTTCTTCAGCAAATGTTCAGGACATTTAGATCTACATTCATTCCCGAAACATATGTTCAGGGGAATTGCCAAAATAAAGTTTATATCCTAAAGCCGATAAATGGAATCTAATAATTTATTCTTCGAATAACTGATAGATAGTTCTCTAGAATTGATAGAAATCAACGCTATTCTTTGGAATTATAGACATAATATAGTTTGCTCAAAGATTCATGAAATATTTTCAATAATTTTGCGATTTATTAGAACGATGAAAGTCAACAACGTAGAATGCAAAATAAAAAAAAAATCGGAAAATGCAAAATTTGAAGAAGAATGAAAATATTCAACTGCTTCACTCCTTTGAAGTCTTCAAATCTATTGATCTCAGCATTTCATGCAGCACAATTAACAAGGATTTTCGAAAACAGGTAGTTTCGTACAAACGGGCCTTTGAATTGGTCCCCCGACTTGACTCCCCAGGTTTTCTTTTGTGGCCTACATTTAAATAGATGGTTCATTAAACTCCTGTGAATACTAGAGAGGAGTTGAAAATTGCATTATTGAAGCACATGCCAACCTCAATCCTAACGTAAATAAGAAAAGCTGCACAACTACTGCTAAACGCAGAATTCTGAAGTAAACGAACAGCAATTTGAACATGTGTTATAAAACAAGTGGTGATGAGAATATTCGTTTGTATAAATCATCACCATATAGTCCTTTTAGTAGAATTTCATCGAACTATCTTCACTCGTCATGTAAAAAATTAATATTATTATTTCTTCTTCCTCAGTTGACAGCAAGATATTTTTTTCTTCCACAGAAGAAAACCACGCCCTTCGTTACCAAATACAACAATAATTTTTGGATTTTATGTTTTCGCGTAATAACTCCTACTCAAGCGAAATTCAGAAAGAGAAAATGTTTTCGTTGTCAATCCATTTCTTTAAGAGAAAACAACATGAACAATAAAAAACATACTGTATAGTTTAAGAAAACGCAGTTTTTGAAAAATTTTTCGGTTCGAATTTCTCTATTGATTTGGCACATCTCGAAAATGTCAAGATTCTCTTCGGGAATGCATTTGTAACGCCAATATTTTTCATCTCTGAGACTTTTTTTAAGTTGTGTCACTTTCGAATTATGATATTTCATGAAATATTTTCAAAACCGTACAATTCATTACTATCTTCTTCTTCTTCTTCCAACTTTATTTTAGGCGAAACCGCCTGTTTATTCTTCGGTCGTTTGTCTGTTACGGAACGTTCAAGTTGTCACTCCACCTTTTTCGTGGTCGTCCCACGCTTCTGCGCCCCAGTGGAGATCTATCGCGGCGATTTTCACTATTCTTCTGTCATCCATTCTGTTTATATGGTCATTCCACTCCTGTTTTCTGTTCAATACCCAGTTGTTAATGTTGTCCACCTTGCACATGTTTCTAATATTCTCACTCCTCTCTCTGTTGAGCAGTGTTTTCCCGGCTATCCTGCGAAGTACCTTCATTTCGGTTGTCTCTAGTAGTCGCCTGGTTTTCGTTGTTTCTGGTCTAGTTTCTGCAGTGTATGTCATAATGGGCCTTACAGTTGCTTTGTAGATTCGTGCCTTGGCTTCAATTCCGATATGCTTATTGCGCCATATTGTGTCATTCAGACATCCTGCTACTCTTGTTGCTTTTGTTGCTTGCTCCCTTACCTCCGCCTCGACATCTCCGTAGCCCGAAATCTCTATGCCGAGATATTTAAATTTCATTTCCTGCTGGATAGATTTACCATCAACCTCAAGCTTGCATCTCAATGGTGTTTTCGATGTAGTCATGCATTTTGTTTTAGAGGCAGAAATTATCATATTAAACGATTTGGCTGTACGGTTGAACTGGTGTAGGAGGCGCTGTAAATCGTCTTCATTTTCTGCAATCAACACAGCGTCATCGGCGTAACACAGGATAGTTATCTCTTTGTCCCCCATTTTGTAGCCCCTCATTCCTCTTACTTTTTTGATTATCTCGTCCATGACGATGTTGAACAGAAGGGGACTTAACGAATCTCCTTGACGAATACCACTTCTCACTGGTATCTGTGTGGTAAGCTCCCCGTCTAATCTTGCCTGGATCTTGTTCGCAGTATATATATTTTCGATAATCTTCATTATATTACGTGGGATTTTCCTGTTGTAGAGCAGATGTATAATGTCTGATAATTGGACCCGGTCGAAAGCTTTGAGCAAGTCAACAAAACACATAAATGCTGGCTTATTATATTCTATTGAATTTTCTGTTACTTGTCTTATGACAAATACGGCGTCGGCGCAAGATCTTCCAGATCTGAATCCTTGTTGTTCATCAGCGAAAGAGGTGAGGCTATTTATTTTGTTTGTTATACACTTCGTAGTAAGTTTCAGCGTGGTGCTCAACAGATTTATTCCTCTATAATTCGAAGGTACTTTCTTGTCTCCTTTCTTAAACATAAGAATAGTAGTGCTTGTACGCCATTCATCTGGGATCCTGTGATGGTAAAGGATTTTTTGAATTAAAATTGTCAACTCTTGAGTAAGACGTTGTCCGCCATACTTGAGTAGTTCGTTACTAATTCCGTCCTGTTCGGCACTTTTCCTATTCTTTAATTTTTGTAGGGCTAACTGTACGTCATCCACATTCACCTCAGCATCTTCGCTCACTATTATTTCCGGTGTACTCAGGTCTTCTTCTGTATCCTCTGTCGAATATAGATCAGTTAAGTACTCGATCCAGGTCTCGCTGGTTATATGCTTTGTTTCAACCAACTCATTTATTTCTTTACGTTGTGATCGGATTAGTCTCCATATTTGTTTTTGTAGCCCATAGAAGTCATTCTCCATGCTTTTGGAATAAGTTTCCCAGTACTGGTTTTTAATTGAACGTACTAACGTTGTGGTCTCGTTTCGGATTTTTTGATATTCATTGTACGATTCTGGTGTTCTTAATGTTCGATATGTGAGGTAAGCATGTTTCTTTTCTCTGCACTTTTCTGCAACTTCCATACGGAACCACGGAGTTCTGTTTGTGTTCTTCTTACTGTTTACTGTTATTTGTTATTATTATTAATTATTATTAATATACTATTCATTACTATGAAATGATATATTTTTCTAGATAAGTATTGAGAGGGGAAATATTATGGAAAATATGCTAGGTGTTCTATCCAAAATAAGAATATTTATGTCAATTCCGATCTGACCGTAAATGGTAGGAGTTGAAGTGTAGTTTGTCAAAACTAAATTTAGCTGAAAATTTCAGGGAAATATCTTAACCCATGCTCTATTTACCTTTTAATAGGTCATTTAGCTTAGATACCCTGTTATTCCAAACTTCTGTCAGGTACATGATCAATTACAACATATCGTTAAGCTTCATCAAGATATGTATAATTGAAGTTATAAAAATATAATGTTGCATGAAACCTTCAACTTCTTCATTAGTAAATAACGTCACATATTTTTAACACAAAACAAAACATTATTAATTTCTGTCTTAAACGAAAGGATTGTTGTAATAACCATTTCATTCAATTTTTGTTCCAATTGAATTTTCCTCACTATTTTTATATATTTTTTTTATTATATATATTTATCTTCTATCAGTCAAGTATAACGGAATTCAAATTATATAATTATAAATGAATTACACAGTTGATCACTAGAATAATTAAAAGTTGCCGTTACCTTACATTCTTAGTAATTAAATTGAAGTAAAGGAATGTTAAACGTTAAAAATAATAGTCTTAAGGCTCTTTCTCCGTGCAGCCTATTTCGGTGAAGTGTGTAAAGAAATCCAGCTCCATCAAAAACTCTTTCACTGAGTACACTTCTGGGTGGAGTTGTCAAATATTCACTGGATACAGGTGAAAGAATACGATATTTATTTCCATTAAACTTCCACCAAGGAAGTGGGTTTCTTCAACTTCGATACGTTAATCTAATATATATTCATTTATACTTTTTTTAATCAAAATCTCTACAGTATTTGAAATTTCATTTCCAAATTCTCCTTCGCTTTCACTAGAATCTATCATCATTTACATGTTTTTCTGTACGACTGCCACTTGAGCCAAAGTTTTCCTTATCGTGATTAGATATCTTCAGACGTTTTGAATTTAAACAAAAAGGCGAGCTTAACTCGTCATTTCCAATATTGAAATATTTTTCACATAATCATTAGTTGAAGAATTTTTGAAAATTTTTAATTTGTACCTCGGATAAATAAAAGTTGTTGTAGCAAATAATATGTCGAGACTGAGAAAATCTGCAACTCATTTCTTGTTTTTAAACAAGAATAGTGTTTCTAATATATTACACAAAATCTGGTTAGGTGGCCAATAATAGAAGCACGGAGGAAGTTGAAATATAGGCTACACTTAGTTCTCTTATCATTTTTTTTTTAAGTTGAAGCAATGTGATTAATTTTCCACCTTATTCATTCATCGGAAGTTCGTTATGAAATCTTGTTAGTAGTGGAAGTATAAAGGCACAGAGAATATTTGTTTTTTAAAATGCGATCTTCTTCGATTGATTAGGCTTTTCTTGTAGATTAGCAAGTTCTTTTTGAACAACTTAGTGAAAATGTATTGCTATTTTTTTACATCTGTTGACGATAGAAATGATAGATTATTATAACGTAAGCCCTTCCTTATAACAAGTTGAATTTGGTGCGCCAATCAATGATGCTCATGGTATTCCCGACAATACATAATATTTTATTTATACTTATTAATCAGTAGCATATTGCTTTTCATTTTCTCGTCTCTTCAATTCATCTTATTCGTTTTTATGATCAGCTTCTAAGTGATTTCGCATAGCACTTTTTCACTTTTAGAGATGAGTTAAGCTAACCTGAAATCAAAACAAATCTTTTCGAATCGAAATAACTGTGTGGGACAACGTCATTCTTTTAACATATGTTGGGTTTAAACATGGCCATTCGACAGAAGAATCTTAATATGTTTGTTATTTGTGTTTACCGTTCACCGTCAGGTGATTTTTTCCAGTTTTTACATTATGGAAGATGCTCTGAGCAAAATTGATTTTTCTTGTAGAGTTATTGTATGTGGTGATTTTAATGTTGATTTCAAGGTCAAGGGCAGAGATTCGGAATCATGTTTTTTGAGTACCTATAGTTTGCAGAAAACAATATGCGAACCTACAAGGGGTCCAAATTGTTTAGATAACATCTTTATAAAATTTACAACTAAGGAGGACTGTGCACGGGTATTGAATTGCGAATTTTCTAATCACAGAGCGCAACAACTATCTACTGACTTTCCAAGTGAGATATTTGTGAAAAAGGTTAGACGTAGACCTGACTGAAAAGGGATTTAATTGTTTCTATCGTATACTTGATAGTTTGAGCTGCGACTTTCTGAAGGATGAAAATCTCGATGTCAATGATGCTTTCGGAATCATTCACCAAAATTTTTTTGATTCTTATTACCTGATCGCTTTTCTGGAATGGACCATTAGGTTTGACAATTTGAGATCGAGGGTGCATTGGTATACAGAGGAACTGAGCAGAGGAATCGGCTTGAATTTGTATCTGAGTTGTATAATATATACAAGAGTGAAGAGTTGAAGCTCTTGAGAAATAGATTACGTTTAAAGTATAGGCGTGAAATAAATAGACCTAAAATTCAGGCTAATGGTCTGGCAATTCTGAGATCTGCTGATCGACCGAAAACAATGCGGGATATTATAAATGCAAAACGAAATATCAGTAGGAAAACTGCCGACACCGACTTTTTTTGAAAGAAATTCCGAATAACTTGAATTTTTCATTCACTGAAATTAGTCCTACCATCGTAAGAGATACCATCAACTCACTGAATAATAGTAAATCTAGAGATTACTATGGCTCATCAGTAATGTTACTGGAAAGAAATGTGAACAATATTATCAATCCTCTTACTCATTTGATAAACAGATGCATCAAAAATGGGATTTTTCCTTGATTGCCTCAAAGTTTCAAAAGTTATTCCACTACATAAGAAGGACGATGCCAATGATGTTTCAAACTATCGGCCGATCTCTTTAGTCTTCTCCAAAGCGGTTGAGAGGATTCTGAGTGATCAGGTGGCCTCATATTTTGAAAGTGAAAACATGTTTTCTCCTAACCAATTTGGTTTTAGAAAAAATAGAAGCACAAGTGATGCAATAATTAAATTTTTCTCAGCTAGAATGAGATTTTTTGAACTGGGGATGTATTCGCTGAACCTTTCATTGGACTTGTCGAAGGCTTTCGACTGTGTCTCTCAACCAACTCTCTTGGTGAAACTTGGTCGTTATGGGTTTGGTGAGACGAGTATCTGTTAATGCGGGAGTTCCGCGGGGCTCAATTATCGGCCCAATTTTTAATATTCACAAATTATTTTCCCTACTATATGACCAGTTATCGGAGCATATTGTTCGCTGATGATACCACGGTTTCCTGTGACGCTCTTAAGGAGGCTGGTGAGCTGTTTGAGAGAGCTCAGTAGAAGGCCTTGAGGTGGTGTTCGGGGAATCAATTGGGTATGAATACGGAAAACACAGGGATAATGATTTTTAGTCTGAGATATGCAGAATCATCCAGTGTCTGGTTTCTCGGCATTTTGATACAAAGATCCCCCGAAGAGTGCATATAGATCATCTTGCTAAAAAATTGAGTGAGAATATCTTTGTCTTGAGGAGTCTTAAATGTAAAGATTGTTCTAACGTTCTTAAGACTGCATATTCTGCTCTCTGCGAATCACATCTAAGGTATGGACTTTTAGCATGGGGTTTGGGGATTGAAATTAAGAGGGTTTTTGGATTACAGGGATGGGCTGTAAGAATAATTACCGGTATTGGGTAGAGAGATTGTTGTATACAGTATTTCAGAAGACTTAGGATTCTGATTTTACCAAATCTTTTAATTTTCCAATGCCTAGTGCATGCACATAAGCACCTTCACGAGGTTGATATACGTAGCAATATTCAAGATCACGATACACGTAACAAGCTCTCTGTGTGCCATTTTTCCGTTTAAATAAGGCGCAGAATGGTCCCGATTTTCTCTCTTTCAAGTTTTATAATAAATAACCTACTTCAGTTAGGTCACCTTCGGAATCTATGTTCAAAAAGAAAATTAAAAATCTTTTATTGAATAACGTTCTGTATAAAGTTGATGATTTTGTGAATTTAAACTCAAATTGTTTCCGTGAACTTTGATTTTACCCTCCTGTTCCAAGTACCTACTGTTATATATATATATATATATATATATATATATATATATATATATATTGTACATTCAGATTCTTTCTTTTATGTATATATATTTTTACATCTGCACATACTTGGTTACTTGATGTATAATGCATGAATAAATGAATCTGAATCTGAATCGTGGTCAGCACAAATTGTCATACCTGTCTATTATTTTGCGCGCGTTTATTTGAATGTCAACATTCGCATTCTCGAATGTTCAAAAGAAATATTCGCATTCGCGAATATTAAAAATCTAACATTCGTGAAATCACTTGAACGTACCAACTCAAGTTCCCGAATCTGAATTCTGAATCTGAAATTCGAGCGCACAGGTAGAGCGGGAGTACTTCTGTTGAAAAGAAATTTATCCTCAATAAACTTTAGGATATCTAACATTTATTTCGACCACTCTATATAACAAATCAAAAAGTAGTTATTTTCGTGTTTAAAATCACACACTACTTGACCGGAATTCATCTTGTAAACATAATGCATGTATTCCAAATTTGATACTTACCTAACTATTTTCTTTTGAACACACTTCATTCTGAATTAGAAAAGATATTTTCGTGCCTAGAATCACATAAGCTCTGGTATAATATGCCACTCAAAACTCATTCCCCATGCAGATTCTCTCGCTGGGGTACTGGCAGAGAATATCATTTCCGAAACAAAAGTATCTGTCCGAGAGTTTCGATTTAAGTGAATTTATAGCGAGAATTATCTATGCCTATTTATAACGATTGGAATAGTCTGTATATGAGGTATCAAAACACACATAAAAGGAGCACTTCATCATAAAAATGAAAAAAAATTGGACACGACGCCAATAAAGAAAAAAAATTCTCTTTTGTGAAAATCTAACCAAACCTAACCTTATCTCATTTCTTATTTTTGAAAGAGAATAGTGTTTCATCAGAATCAGGTTCATCAATCACCTTTTCCAGGGTGGTCAATAATGGAAGCACAGTCGATATGATAATATTGGCTGCATTTAGTTGTGTTGTTAATTTTTCGAAAGGTTCAAACAACGCAATTTTTCCACAGATATCCATTCTTGGGCAGTTAGCTGTGAAATCTTGTTATTAGTTGAAGCATATAGGCACAAAGAATCTTCGTTTATTAAAATGCGTTCTAACATGTAGAAGTTGTAACACACACTTCAATTCTCTCAAACTCCGGTTGATTAAGTGTTTCTTGTAGATTAGCAAGTTCGTCTTGAGCTACATTAGAGTGGTGTAAATGTATTGCTACATTTGTTGATGATTGCAATTATAGATTCCGGTGAGGTTAGGTTAGGTTGAGCCCTTCTTTAACAACAAGAAGAATTTGGTGCTATAAAAATTCACTGTTGTTAATGGTTAACAATGAAATAACATTTTTTATGTTAGGCCAGTATCCCTAACAATACATAATATTTTATTTTTACTTATTAATCAGCAGCACATGGCTTTTCATTTTCTCTTTACTTCATGGTATTCGTTTTTATGTCTAGCTTTTTTCGCATAGCACTAGTGTTTCTTCCTTTGCATGAATTGTTTTTGTCACACAACTTACATTCCACATTTTCAGCGTCATAAATTGTGAAATTAGTCCAACCTTCGCTAACATGTGCTCTACTCATGTTCTTTTATGACTCTGTCATTTTTGAAGACGAGTTAAATTTTAGTAGTGCAATAGCACTAAACTATCCACAAGTCAAAACATATCTTTTCGAATCGAATGAACTGTGTGTGACGTCTTCGTTCTTTTAACATATATTTAAATTAAACATGGCCGACATGAAATGTCAAACCTGTCTAGTATTTTGCCCGCGTCAACATTGCCATTCGCATTCGCATATGTAAGAAATATTCGCATTCGCGAATGTGAAAACTCTAACATTCGTTACATCACTAGTACGCACCTATTCAAGTTCCTAAATCTGAAATTCGAACGAACAGGTAAAGTCAAAAGTACCTATTTCTGTTGAAATAGAATTTATACCCATTTATAAATTCTGAATGATGAATTAAAAAGTAGTTATGTTCGTATTTATAATCACACACTACTTGACCAGAATTTCCTATTCTGTAGTATCGAGAATTCATCTACAGACTTGAAAACATAATTCATGTATTCTAAATTTCATACTGGCCTAGCCATTTATTTCAAAACACACTGTATTCTCAATTAGAAAAGATAGTTTCTCCACGATCATCAGTTTCTGAAATAATTTTGAAATCCTTTTTAATGATAGAAGTTAAACATTCTCTTCAGTTTGAATATTCATTCTAAACACTTGACTTGTTGTGTTTTTCATATATTTTCATTCTATAACTAGATACGGAAAGGATATTCCGTAGCTGAACCAAACATCATCGATTGCCATGAATTTCAAAACAGCGCCAGTGTCAGATGCAAATGACATCATCATAATAATTATAGTCGAAAAAGTTATTGTTTGAATAAGATTATGACTGAAAAATCGAATGCATTAGATAAAGAACTTGAAAATATTCAGTCTGAAATTATAAATTACGCAAATAATATAATCGTGTAGAAATCTAACCTAACCTCACCTAATGCACTGTTCAGAGATTGCCACCAAGAAAAGAAAATTAACTCTTTTCTGTAAAAAAACAATAAATGTGAGACGATATCGATATTATGAAATATAAAAATTGGAAACCTTTGTTAAAATGATCTTCTGAAAATTATATAGCTAAGAAATCGAAGATTTTCACAGCAGAAAATATTGAACAATATTCAGAAAGTGCTCCAAATGAGATATATTAAGCTACAAGGGTAGAAAAATTATAATTCAAATAACAATTTTAATTAAATTTAGTTGATACTTATAGGCCGCGCTTGTCAGTGGTGTTTGGCTTGTCGCAAGAATGAACTTTATAACATTAAAATTTCCGACATCAAAGATTAGGGTTCAACAATGCTAATTACAATTCCTAACACAAAAATTAAAAACCAAGACAGTTTACAATCACGGATGATTCTAATTATATCATAGAGGAATATTAGGCTCTGACACCTAGTAATATTTAATCACATATATTTCTCCATTGTTTCCTAAAAAATAAATATACACGACAAGTAATTGGAAAAAATAAACTTGGTTATATGCATAATCAAATTGCCACATTTCTGAATCTAAACAATCCAGAAGAATATACTGGCCGCTGTTTTCGTCGTACATCAGCAACATATAACAACACGAAAACACAGGCTGGAAATCTTCTCATGTAGCAGAAGGTTACATAGAAACTTCTCAATAAAATAGAAAAACTATTGACAATCAATTAGTTTCGTCATTGGAGCTAATTCGGAAGCAACCATCTCTTCATTTTCCAGTTCCTCTTGTTGCACGACTATTCAATCCACCTCAAATAATCAATCCGATTTGAAAAATATAATCGAAAATGTGTCAAATGCATCAATTTTTAATTTCTATAATTGTTCAAATACTATAAATAATCAATAAAATGTAAATACGAATGACTCAATAAATTTTTATTTTTTTTCAGATTTAATTAATTTGTTTTTCATTCTAACCTAGTAACAGAATATGCTATTCGTGCTTAGAATAACATAAACTCTCGTATAATATGCCATTCGAAAATCATTTACTTTACTCATTGCGAAATATAACTGAGGGTTGATTTCGATGTTCAAAATTGACACCAGAAAGTATTATTTCCCAACAATACTGCGAGAGTATCGAATTTCAAGTTATCCATACCTATTTATAACGATTGAAGCAGCCTGTATATCGGAATCAAGTCACCTCAGACCCCTACTGTGAGATATCAAATCACACAAAAAAATAAGTACTTGACCATGAAAATGGAACAAATGGGGCGATAACCTCCAAAAAGCTAACTAATTTCTATTTAACCTAAACTAACCTAGTAACAGAATATGCTATTCGTGCTTAGAATAACATAAACCCTCGTGTAATATGCCATTCGAAACTCATACTCTATACAGATTTTCTCATTGCAGAATATACAGAGGGCTAAGGGTTAATTTCGATGTTCAAAATTGACACCAGAAAGTATCATTTTCGTGCAATACTGCGAGAGTATTCTATTCTGAAGGTTATCCATACCTATATATAACGATTGAAACAGCCTGTATATCAAAATCAAGTCCTCTCAGACCCCTACTATGAGATATCAGAAAACAAAAAAATTAGTTCTTCGCCATGAAAATGGAACAAATGGGACGATAACACCAAAAAGCAAAGAAAAATTTTCTTGAGCCAACATTTCGAGCAAATTGTAAAAATTGACCTGTTCGAGTATTTTTCACTAAGCCTGTAATGAAGGAAATTGTGAATTTTATGCGTTACTTCACTTTCGCACGGTATTAAAAAAAATCGTGTGATCTAATTACAATGAAACTTTTATTGTCAAAAATCAATTACTTTGGGTAACTAATTTCTATCTAACCTAACCTAACCTAGTAACAGAATATGCTATTCGTGCTTAAAATAACATAAACTCTAGTATAATAGGTTTGCCATTCGAAACTCATTCGCAATACAGATTGTCTCATTGCTGAATATACAGAGGGCTAAGGGTTAATTTCGATGTACAAATTTGACACCAGAAAGTATCATTTCCGAGCAATACTGCGAGAGTATCGAATTCCCAGAGTTATCCAAACCTAATTATAACGATTGAAACAGCCTGTATATCGAAATCAAGTCACCTCAGACCCCTACTATGAGGTATCAAAACACACAAAAAATAAGTACTTGACCATGAAAATGGAACAAATGGGACGATAACCTCCAAAAAGCAAAGAAAAATTCACTTGAGCCCAACATTTCGAGCAAATTGTAATAATTGACATGTCCGAGCATTGCTCACTAAGCCCGTAATGAAGGAAACTGTGAATTTCATGCGTTACTTTACACTGTCACGGTATTTAAAAAATCGTCTGATCAAATTACAATGAAACTTTTATTGTCAAAAATCAATTACTTTGGGTAACTAATTTCTATCTAACCTAACCTAACCTAGTAACAGAATATGCTATTCGTGCTTAGAATAACATAAACCCTCGTGTAATATGCCATTCGAAACTCATACTCTATACAGATTTTCTCATTGCAGAATATACAGAGGGCTAAGGGTTAATTTCGATGTTCAAAATTGACACCAGAAAGTATCATTTTCGTGCAATACTGCGAGAGTATTCTATTCTGAAGGTTATCCATACCTATATATAACGATTGAAACAGCCTGTATATCGAAATCAAGTCACCTCAGACCCCTACTATGAGGTATCAAAACACACAAAAAATAAGTACTTGACCATGAAAATGGAACAAATGGGACGATAACCTCCAAAAAGCAAAGAAAAATTCACTTGAGCCCAACATTTCGAGCAAATTGTAATAATTGACATGTCCGAGCATTGCTCACTAAGCCCGTAATGAAGGAAACTGTGAATTTCATGCGTTACTTTACACTGTCACGGTATTTAAAAAATCGTCTGATCAAATTACAATGAAACTTTTATTGTCAAAAATCAATTACTTTGGGTAACTAATTTCTATCTAACCTAACCTAACCTAGTAACAGAATATGCTATTCGTGCTTAAAATAACATAAACTCTAGTATAATAGGTTTGCCATTCGAAACTCATTCGCAATACAGATTGTCTCATTGCTG
This sequence comes from Cryptolaemus montrouzieri, assembly GCA_013387265.2. NCBI lineage: Eukaryota > Metazoa > Arthropoda > Insecta > Coleoptera > Coccinellidae > Cryptolaemus > Cryptolaemus montrouzieri. Next base: position 40,796,422 of record JABFTP020000103.1, read on the forward strand.
AATATACAGAGGGCTAAGGGTTAATTTCGATGTACAAATTTGACACCAGAAAGTATCATTTCCGAGCAATACTGCGTGAGTATCGAATTCCCAGAGTTAGCTAAACCTATTTATAACGATTGAAACAGCCTGTATATATGAATCAAATCATCTGAACCCCCACTATGAGGTATCAAAATACACGAAAAAATAAGTACTTCACCATGAAAATGAACAAATGGGTCGATAAGGGCAAAAAGCAAAGAAAAATTATCTTGACCTCAACATGTCGAGCAAATTATAATAATTGAAATTGACCTGTCCGAGCTTTTTTCACCATGCACGTTATGAAGAAAATTGTGAGTTTTATGCGTTACTTCACACTCGCACGGTATTTTGATGAATCGTCTGATCATATAACAATGCAAATTTAATTGTCAAAAATCAATTACTTTGGGTAACTAATTACTATCTCACCTAACCTAACCTAATAACAGAATATGCTATTCGTGCTTAGAATAACATAAACTCTCGTGTAATATGCAATTCGTAACTCATTCTCTATACAGATTTTGTCATTGCGGAATATACATAGGGCTAAGAGTTAATTTCGATGTTCAAAACTGACACCAGAAAGTATCATTTTCGAGCAATACTGCGAGAGTATTCAATTCCGAAAGTATTCCATACCTATATATAACGATTGAAACAGCATGTATATCGGAATCAAGTCATCTCAGACCCCTACTATGAGATTTCACAAAACAAAAAAATTAGTACTTCACCATGAAAATGGAACAAAAAGGTCAATAACGCCAAAAAGCAAAGAAAAATTTTCTTGAGCCAACATTTCGAGCAAATTGTAAAAATTGACCTGTCCGAGCATTTTTCACTAAGCCTGTAATGAAGGAAATTGTGAATTTTATGCGTTACTTCACTTTCGCACGGTATTAAAAAAAATCGTGTGATCAAATTACAATGAAACTTTTATTGTCAAAAATCAATTACTTTGGGTAACTAATTTCTATCTAATCTAACCTAACCTAAGTAACAGAATATGCTATTCGTGCTTAGAATAACATAAACTCTCGTATAATATGTATGCCATTCGAAACTCATTCGCAATACAGATTTTCTCATTGCTGAATATACAGAGGGCTAAGGGTTAATTTCGATGTACAAAATTGACACCAGAAAGTATCATTTCCGAGCAATAGTGCGAGAGTATTGAATTCCGAAAGTTATCCATACCTCATGACGATTGAAACAGCCTGTATATCGGAATCAAGTCATCTCAGACCCCTTCTTTGAGGTATCAAACACACAAAAAAGAAGTTCTTCACCATGAAAATGGAACAAATGTGTCGATACCGCCAAAAAGGAAAGAAAAATTTTCTTGAGCCCAACATTTCGAGCAAATTGTAAAAATTGACCTGTCTGAGCATTTTTCACTAAGCCCGTAATGAAGGAAATTGTGAATTTTATGCGTTACTTTACACTCGCACGGTATTAAAAAAATGGTCGGATCAAATTACAATGCAACTTTTATTGTCAAAAATCAACTAATTTAGGTAACTCATTTCATATTTAAAAAAATTTAAATATATGAAATTATCGAATACAAAATAATTTCCAATTTCAAAATTCAATTTTCAAAAATTGCATTCCATAAATCTATGTAATTATACATAAAATCATTGAAGTAAACTTTCGGAAGACCTGTATTTCAATCTTTGTATTTTTCAGAAAGTCAGAATGAGCAAACATCAAGAAGAATGTACCTACAATATATTAAGCTCAGGAATTACCAGATGCTGGGCAATCCCTCTACAGATGTTTACATTCACAGTCCAATATTTAAGTGGTAAAATTCCCAAATCTCCATCATTATCAGTCTAAGAAAATACGACAATACAAAGTTCTACCTAAGCCTGAGCGAAATAATGAGATTAAACTAATGGAGCATCGTAACTCTTAAATCCCTTACTCCAACTTCATCCAAAGTTGACTTCACGGGTACTATTGTCTAATTATGTGCAGCATTCCTGCTGTGAAAGTTAATTTCAAGTTGGCCCTTTGACTTAAGAGAGGGGTAGAGAAGTCAAACTTGTTGGCATTCCTATTTATTTACGTTTTCTGCATAATTCAGTCGCATGAAAACTTTAGAGCAAGTCGCTTGCACTGTCAGACATGATGGGAACAAATATCGACAGAGTGATTCTTAGTTACTTCGTGATTTTATTTCTTTGTTCGGACTCATCGCGCAGTAGTGTTATAAATAGAAGACAAGACAGAAAAGAGTGTAGTGAAATTCCAGAAACGATGTTAGAGGAAATCCTGGGAGCATCGTTCAACCCCCGTTACATGAGCATCAGTGAACCTGTTGCTACTTCAAATACCAAGTCGGGATCGAAAAGAACGCCAGTCGGTGATGTGGATTTTTTTGTCGACGAGTCTCATTTCGAACAGTTGGCGGATGAACCCGCTTGGGAAATCAGAAATCACGTGAAAATTAGTCAGGTGGTCTCTTCCAGTCGACGGGTAAAGAGACAGACGAATTATTTACAAGAATGGCACTGTGAATCGGAAATAATCTGGAAAGATCTTGGTCCAGATTACTTTCCGCGATATCTTCGAACTGTGGAATGTACAAGTCAAAAGTGTTGGTTCAATACGTATAAATGTAAACCTCGTTCTTTCACTGTGAAAATATTGAGGAGGAAGAAGAATCGTTGTGTTTTTTCAGAACCTGGAAAAAGAATTGGACTGTCGGGACTACCCAAAGATCTTAGACAATTGTGGGTATGGGAAGAACATGCTGTGAATTTTTGTTGTGATTGTTCGTTGTAGGAATTAAGGACTCTGATATTTCAAACATTAACCCAAGTGACTTTCGTTGTATGGATCTGACTGCGGTCAAAACTTAGGTAAGACTAATTTTGAAGTTTATTAGTTAACTTGTTACATTCCGTTCCATTTCATCGTATGTTTTTAGTGCATGTTTTTTCGATAGCTCTGAAACTGTACATTGCATCAAAAATGTGAGAGGAGAAGAGAGATAGATCTTAAGCAGTTACATATTTCGAAATGTATGGGTGTTCCATTTAAAAGATTTATATCGAAGTCAGTTTTTTGTTAAATAGAACGCCCTATTTTTTGGAACATTTTCGTTTTACTCATACTAAAATAATGTGAGCTTTCGAAACATTTTATATACAGGTGGTCATTTTTCATTGGCAAAATTCGGAAACATTCAAATTACATTATTTTTCTGATTTCAAATGGCACATACTGTCTGAATCTAAATAAAAATTTCAACACCTATCGATTGGTGGATGTGTTCTCTATACCTATTTCAACGATTCTCGAATAGAAAATCAGATTATATCAAGAACTCCATAAGATGTTGAATTTAAAGTTCTCGAATTATTTCTAGCATGAATGGCCCTTCTATACCTAGAGAGTAAGCGTTCGAAATTTGGTTACGAGACCCCAATTTTTTGAAAGACTATTATTGAAATATTAGATTAATAGAAAGCCGTAAAAACTACAGATTTTAAGTAAGACATTGTTTTATGATATTCAATGGAAAAAACACGAATGAAAACTGTGGGTAACTGTGAAATCGCAGGATAAGAACCCTTCCAGCTACAATTGATGACATGAAACGAAAAGTTTGTGAAACACTACAATAATACCTCCTGAAGATCTAGATGATGTTCGAAGAAATTTTATTTCATCAGCTTGAATACTGTTTTCAAGGAGAAGGTGAACAGCGAACTGTACTTACCCGAAAGCAAGTAAATCAAAAATCCCTTGAAAGTAAATACATGAAATTGCATCATTAGATGGGTATTAAAACAAAACTCTTATTCAAAATCAACCATTCAATATAGTATGTGCTATTTGAAATAAAAAAATAATGGGATTTGACAATGAAAAATGAAAATCCTGTATAATTTTGCTATCATCCTCTTTTCTTTTCATTAAAGCTCTATTCTTTCGGATACTTTTGGTGTCTCGGTGAAAATTCTCTGTCATTTATGAGGATTACAGGAAGAATTTTAAAACAAAGTCAAAATTTCATAAAATCTCGAATAATTCAAAACCGTTGGTTTAAGGTATAAAAATTTCGTAGAATACTCTAATTTCTGCATGAAAAATACGAAAACGTTGTGAAAATAGAGCATTCTATTTAAAAATCATACCTTTAATATAAATCTCTCAAGCAGAAAAGTCTATATATTCGAAAATAATTTTGAAATATTCACCGGTTTAAGATCTATCTATCTTGCCTTCACACCTTTTCGATCAATGTACAGTTTTTTATCGAAAAAAGACGCTCTAAATGGACCCTAAGTGTCACCTAGACATACACACAACCAAATTTATATGGAATCACTCGATATTTCACATTATTGATTGTTTTTAACCATGGATCTTTGACTAATTGTGAGGAATGAAGTTTTTTTTGTTATAAAAAAACTGGATAGTATGATAAGAAATGTTGAGTTATCACCACATGTTCGGGATATTGTACTCAGTAGAGTCACTGAGATTTGAAACTGTGAATTTCAAATTTCAAAAAAGCCTATAATCATAATTGAAAATGCCTTACGTTGGATTGTCCGATGTGCAGAGTGGTCGAATAATTGCTTTCGTTGAAGGAGAGGTGGCACAGGGATATAGCGGCCACAATGGGGGTATCACACGGGTGATTTCAAAAACCTACGCCCGGTACGTGATGCTACAATCTCTGCAAAATAGGCCTAGAAGAAGTCGTAGAAAAATCACTTCTGAAGAACAAGACCACTTTTTGGGCCAAATTGCAAGAAGAGACCCTAGTGCGTCGCACCCCATACTCCAAACTCAATTTTAGGAAGCAACAGACGTCAGTTTATCAGTCGAAACGATACGTCAAAGAATTCGTTCAAGGGGTTTATACAGCAGAAAACCCTTAAGGGTTCCAGAGCTAACCCGACAACAAAAAATTAACAGACTTAATTGGTGTATCGAACACCGAAATTGGAATATTGAGAATTGTCGAAATGTTCTTTTTTCGGATGAGACTAGGATTGGTGTTCGATCAGATGACAAATACCAAAATAACAAGGGGGCGGTGTGATGTTCTGGGGTGGCATTATACTGGGAGGCTGAAATCTGAAAACAGATTTGATTTCGTTTCCTGCGAATGTAACGGCTAGAAAATACGTGGACCTAGTGATGGAGCCCATAGTGAGACTCTGGTGAGGTGCCCACGGTAAGAATTTCACTTTCATCCAAGATAATGCCCTCCGAATACCAGCAACCTTGCGCGACATTATCTTGATACCGAGGTAATCGCTATTTTAGACTGGTCAGCTTGCTCTCCAGACCTTAATCCTATTGAACATTTATGGGATAATCCCAGAAAAAAAATTAGATCGCGCTAGGATAATTCAAGAACCCCACAACAGCTCATCCAAGCCGCCACAGAAGAGTGGCACAACATCACCCCAGAGGGGGTCGAAAACCTAATCCAGAGCATGCCTAGACGGATTCAGGCTTGTATCGGGGCAAAAGGAGGTAATTCAAGCTACTGAGGTCGAGAAAGAAACACCTACTCCGTGAGAAAACAATTTTCAATTTTTTACTACATGCGGAAAAAGTCTCTTATTTTCTTTTATTTGTTTTTTTCTTAAAATAATCCGCAATTTATTTCTTTTTTCTTTATCTATACTAATATTATAAAGAGGAAAGATTTGTTTGTTTTTTGTTTGTTTGCATTCAATAGGCTCCGAAACTACATGAACGATTTGAAAAATTCTTTTACGTGGGGAAGCTACACTATTTTCGGTGAATAGCTAGATCAAATTTTCAAAAAAATTAGGGATCCATACGAAAACTGCAGTAATGTAACCCAAGGTGTGTAAAAATTATCAAAAAACTTCCTTACATTGCGTGCGCTGTGGAAACTATTGATTATAGAACAAAATAATATACTTCGCTATATATATATATATATATATATATATATATATATATATATATATATATATATATATATATATATATATATATATATATATATATATATATATATATATATATATATATATATATATATAAAACATATGTCTAACTATTATAGTTATGTCACAATAAGTGTTTTTTCAAACTTTCGAATTAGAAGATTGGCCTACGAAAAGAGTGTTTCACTCTTGGCCAACTGTATGTCGGTCTATCGCTGGTCGGAGGTCCTGAAAATCAATTTATTTTTCTGTCACAAAATAAATTAACCTTAAATATCGTTTACAGGGAAGCTCTGACTCAATAAATTGATTTTCAGAGCAAAGAAAGTAAAGTATATATAGTAAAGGCCTTTTTACATCGAAAATAAAATATAAAAAAACAAAAAAAAATAATACAGTAAAATTAAATTAAATTAATAATATTTCATATTCGAATTTCCTTCATTTTACTCTTTTTTAATAACCCCATGCAAAACGAAAAAGTATATATGGGAGAATGTGTGTGTGTGTAAACAATTATAACTTTTGAAATGTTTGTTTAATAACCGTGCAAAGCCGGGGCTGTCTTCTAGTATAATATACAGGGTGTAAATGAATAAGTGCAAAACATTTTACGATGTGATTCCTCAAATCTATTCATGACGAAAAGTTTTTAATCTTTTTTATTTCCTGCATTTTTTCCGTGTATGCCACAGCTTTAGTGTGCAAAGATGTGTTTGATGAACAATGTAAAGGAAGCGATCATAGTAAGTGCTGAAAATGGCCTCCTTCAGCCATTACACCGGAGTCTAGACGTTGACTCATAGATCTTTGTATTCGACTGAAGATTCCGTGAGTATCTTGGATGACTCTACAAGAAATGATAATGCGATTTCTCAAGTCTTCTACTTCTTGAACAGGAGTCCTGTGAACCAATGTTTTCAAATGTCTCTGAGTTGAATAGTCTATTAGATTCAGATCAGGTGGACGAGCTGGATTCTCTCAGCCTATCCAGCGATCTGTTTCGTACAAATATTGACGAGCTCTTATACTAAAATGAGCAAGAGCTCTATCGTGCATGTATTGCATTTCCGCCCTATTCCATCCCCATCCATTCAATGTAGATGGATAGAAATGAAGACCAACTAGATGATCTCCAATCGTTCCACACGTACAAAGAATATTGATCCTGGTGATGACTTTTAACGAAAGCAAGAGGATTTCCTTTCGCCAGTATATTGTTGTTGTGATCATTAATAATGACATCTCTCGAAAAACTTATATATATATATATATATATATATATATATATATATATATATATATATATATATATATATATATATATATATATATATACACCTCCGATTTACATAACATTATTAACCAACTCGCCTCAAAAATCGGAGGCGAATGCGATAATCCGGAGGCTCTCCACATATCTTCAGATGTACTATGGTGTTCCGCGAACTTTCGATGGGGCGCCACAGACATATCGCATATACAGCAAAATATGAATATCGTCCTTGGCCTCCATACTTGTTTCTTACTTTTCGCCTCCGAAATTTTGCAAAACTGTATAGAGGCTAGTGGGTATAATTAGTATCAAAATTGTTTGAGAAAGTATTGACTCATATATTTATAGTCTGTTATCATGTTAGGTTGTTTTCAAGGAAAACTCATAAATGGAGAATTGTGTCTCTTGAAATTATCTTGAGAATAACGTTTCTCTACAGGGGTATTAAATAAATTGAAATTGAATTTTTCTTTTTGTTCTTCGTTTCAGTGCCTCAGGACTCATTTTTGTTTTCTAAAAATAATATTTTTACATATGAGGTGTGCAGTGTCTGCTATCATTATGTCTGGTCGTTTTTGAAAAATTTTTTGATTTGGAATTGTTTCTCTTCAAATTATCAAGTAAGTGATTTCCAGAATCAATTTTAATCGGGAAATAACGTCGGAGGTACGAAATGGGCAAATTTGCCAATATTTTTCTGTAGGGTGAGTGAGATGAGACGTGAAACCTTCAAAGCTCGGGATCTATCTGAAATTCTATTCATTTCAATTTATTTGTATTATTTTTTAATAAAATTGAAAATGTGGCATTCATATAACATTCACATTCTATCGTTTATGAAAAAATTGAAATTGTTCAAGATTTTTCGAACAATCGCACAGGACTGTGACTGTATCCGTATGGTTTTTCTTCTTCAAGAAAACAAGAGAACGGCTGCACTTTATACCGAGTGTTTGCCTCGGTATGATGAGCGCGGAACTTTTCAAATCGGCTCTATACCGATGTTTGTTTTCACCAATTTCTTCGATGATGTACCATTAGAAACATAAAAGTAAATAAAGTGATTTTCTTCAAAAACTTAGCTAATATTATTCTTGCTTAGTAACCGAATGAAAAGTTTCAACGTGAACTACCGAAAAAAATCAGGTACCTTTGTTGTATTTCAAAAAATTGAACTGTTTCAATAACGTTAGGTTATTCAAATTTCAGTGTGATTTGAAGGATTGATATTTTACAAACTACTTATCCTATCCTTACGACTTGTGAGGAACTTTTCAAAAAGGATTCTTGCTATAAGGTAACAGGTTCATAAATCTTTTTCTTCTGGTGAGATCTACGAAATTTAACAAGATGTTAAAATCTTTTTCAATCATTAACTTCACAGAAATCATTTTGATTTTGAAACTTTTTCGACTGAACCCGATTTTTGAACCGTTAATTTCCAATTGCATGTCTTTGTAGGTACCTAGATAAATGATGGTTCGTTTTCCGCATAGTTTATTCATTGACAACAGAAGAACCTGCAAAAAACTAGTTTCATTTTGAGAGAAGTAATACATGCAGAAAATGATGAAATATCTGAATGTTTACGAAACTGTTTTTCCCTTGAACATTTTGAAATGTGAATAATAACCGACTAAAGAAAGCAAATTTCCAAAGAGGAAATAGATAAGAAAATTTGTTTGCATTCAATCCATTATTTAGGCTTCTGACTGCAGCTTTGAGTTTTTCTGTTTTCCGATACGAAATCGTCTAATAAGTCTTCACTATTACAAAAAAGAATTACGAAATATATTGACAGTCTACGATCTGTTGGTCTAAAAGACTCTGCTCATCAATGGTTCGGGCAACGGTTTTTGTATCATGACAAATTAATTTTCTCTCTATGGAATCCATTCCAATTGTCCGGTTTTCATTATTTTTTGTTTATTATATTCGAGTTCGACCCCTCAAAATGATGGGAAAGGTTCAATCAAGTGATTGAATTACGCAGTTGATTCATTACGACCACGAAAAAATTTTTAATACGCGGGGAAAATTGTTAATATTTGAGGAAGTCGGCAATTTTGAATTCGAACGGAAATCAAATTTTAGGTTTGTTTTAAAAAATATGGTTCTTTGTCTTCTTTGAACATCCATGAAAAACACAACAACTTCAGGAGTGCCAACGCCATGAGGTGAAAGAAATATTTCGATTTCAGCTGAAAATCGGAATGAAAAAAATTCTTCACGGTACTTTTGTAACAATTCTTGGAATATTTTTAAGACCAATATGTCAAATTGTTCAGAAAAGACTGAATTATCGACTGAATGCCCCATTCGAATTTTTTAGTGAAAAAAACCGTTTCAGCGATCTTGCTCATTTTCGACTGAGTCAGCCAGATTGGATTTCACCGGAAGTGAAATTTCGATACAATTTCTGAAAAAACTAGTCCTTTGGCTAGCAATGGGTTGCTTGTCAATTAAAGTAAGTACAGCCTCTTCTTATTCTGGTGTTCTAATAGCCCGGTGGCGACCGCAATCATGTTTTCTAGTTTTGAAGCTACCTGTTTGTCAAAATCGTTGATGAAGCCTTCAAAACAGAGTGTGATGGGGACTGACTCGTTGAGGGTACGTTTCAGCATATCTTCTTGACGCTTCTAAGGAATTACCGTTCGGGAGGCCATAGACGAAATGCATGTCAGCCATTTCTGTCGTTTGAATAAAACTCAATCTCAATGAAAATTCGAAAGAATCACTGCGGCTATCACTGCCTATCAGCAAAATATCAACGAAAGTGAATTGAAACCATTAATTTAGTGTTATCAATAGAAGAAATCAACATAACAGCCGTCTATTTGTGAAATAAATCACCCAACGATTATTCTTTTCACCGTAAAAATGAAATTGATCAAATTTTTACACAAAACTGTGGCAGATACGGAAAAAAGCAAAAATTAATTGAAAATTTATGCAAAGAAAAAATTTTAATTGCCCAAAAAAGAGTTATAGGGGTACAAAGGACACGTGACCTCTGAAAAAGTACCACCCCGTAGATTTTCATAACTATTTCTGTGATCTAATTATGTGGATTTTAAAAAGGCACCTATGTGCCGAATTTGAACTGAGCATCTGAAAAACTGTAGTAATCATAAGGAAAAATCTGAAGATTTCAACATCCTTTATTTCTGTAACAAAGCGTTTACGGACATATGTTCATGGGAACTTTTCGTCATAAAATGGCTTGAGGAATAATCACCTCGTAAAGTCTTTCACACTTATTAATTTACACCCTGTATACATTTATATTATTTCATTGGTATTCCCACAAATACTCTGGAGGCATAGCTTTCAATCGAAAAACGTCATCCATACCATTATCTTCAAGAAGTAAATCACATCATTAACGACCCTCTTCTAACTTCGTGGTAGATGAAGCTATAAACTTTAATTATCAGTAACTAAAATTAGCGATATTCCCGTATTACCTACTGTTATACCTTATAGTAGACGAACTATGGCAAATCGAACTCATTAAAATGTTGTTACACATTCCGATCATCACAATTCGAAGGTTCCTACTTCAAACGGAAACTTCTGAATTTTAAGTATTAAAATATAGTTTCGAGCATTATTCTGTGATGTGGGTAGTATAACTAAAAAGTTGTCGGACGTAATTCTTTTGATAACATCTTAACTGTGTTAAACTACCTACAATTATAGGTATATACAGGGTGTCTGTGAATTGCGTGTACAACGTTATACCACAGATTCTTCAGCTCGAAATAAGTCGATTTAGGCTAACTTACCTATATGAAAAGTTTCTTCGTTTGGCCGCTAGAGATCGCCTAATTCAAAGATTTTTTTCTTATTTTTCAAATAATTCGAGAACGAGTCGATCGATAGAAACCATATTAGGTATGCGTGATCGGGTACATAATTCACGTTTTTAGTGATCCACTCAATGACCTTGACGTTTTACAAGTATCCCTAAAAACTCGAACGTGTTTTTAATCAACCATATTTTTTCAACTGTCTGCGTTTGAACAAAACTATTTTAGACATTGAGTAGCTAGACTAATTATCAAACTTTTTTGTTTCATGAGAAATTTTGAAATGATGAGCAGTTCAATCGCAAAAATAGTTTTTCAATTTCATGATTTCATTTCTTCAACCACCTAGCAAGTCAAAAATATCACATATTGACCATGTTGGCTTTGGATTTATTTCTGTAGTCTGGCAGATTGTCATTTTATTATTCTTGACAACCTCTTGTTGACAAAATGATGTTTTTTAGGTTGCTAAATCGGATCAAGCAAATAGGAAATTCAATGTTCAGTAATACAAAAATTGAAAAATTCTAAGAAAATATTAATTAAGTTTTTCACAGTGGCTATTTAAAAATATGAAAACGAATCACTTTAGAATAACGATTAATTATTTTACACCCAAAATTTTATTCAACTATAGTATATGTTCAAAATTCTACCATTTTGCTGAATACAGGAGTTAATCCTCTTTAAGAAATTAAATTGGACCCTAGGCATTACTTCAGGATCATTTTTGAAGGAGTTGGCCGCATATAAAGTTCTTATATGTAACTCTTCTAGGGTGTCAATTGGAGAAGAGTAAACTCTAGATTTAAAGCACCCCAAAGAAAGCAGTCGCAGGGTGTCGAGTCGGGAGTTCGTGCTGGCCAACTTGCAGGAGCATCAGCTCCCCTTCCAATCCAACTATTCGCATACTGTGCATGTAAGAACTCGCGAACCGCTAAAGTGAGTGAGGATGTGCACCGTCGTGAATAAACCACATTTCTGATTCTGATTCTGATGATGTGTACTTGTAAAAGCATATGGATTTTCGACATTGTACACGTGTTCATTGTGAAGGTTATTAATGCCAGACCTAATAAAAGTGCATTCGTCAGCAAATAGAATTTTCCTACTGAAGTGGATATCCTCAGTTCTCTTCTCTTGGATAAATCGGCAGAAAGTAATTCCTGAACTTTCTGAATGTGATAAGGATGAAATAATTGTTCCTTCAAGACATCATGAATCATTGTTTTAGGAACGACCAACTGTAAACATAAACGCCGCGTGCTTAATTGTGGGTTTTCCTCAACCATGTCCAAAATTTGTTCTTCGCGTTCTACCGTCCTTACTGTTGTTGTCGTCCTCGATCCAAATTCCTGGGCTTTAAGCAACTATTCTCGCGGAGGCGTCTCTCCAGATTTCCTAACGTTTGGTGGTTCGGTACTATATGATCTAGAAATCTTTCAGCATAAACTCCCGCTCTTTCACGTCCATTGCCTTGACAAAATAACCATAACCATAACAACCATTTCAGGGTTACTGTACATCTCCGTGCCTAATAGTGATAAAAAATCACCAAAATACCTAGATAAGAACTTAAGGAACAATGTTGTAATAATAATTGGTTGTCAAGCCTAATGAAATGACAATCTGCCAGACCACAGAAATAAATCCAAAGCCAACATAGTCAATATGTGATATTGTTGGCTTGCTAGTTGGTTGAAGAAATGAAATCATGAAATTGAAAAACTGTTTTTTGTGATTCAACTGCTGATCATATCAAAATTTCTCAAGAGACAAAAAAATTAGTCTAGCTACTGAATGTCTGAAACAGTTTTGCGCAAACGCAGACAGTTGAAAAATTATGGTTAATTAAAAACACGTTCGAGTTTATAGGTACACTTCTAAGAAGTCAAAGTCATTGAGTGGATCATTAAAAAACATGAATAACGCACCCGATTACTCACACCAAATATGGTTTCTATCGCTTTAGTCGTTCTCGAATTATTTGAAAAATAAGAAAAAAATCTTTGGATTAGGCGGCCTCTAGCGGCCAAACGAAGAAACTTTTCATATTGGTAAGTTAGCCTAAATCGACTCATTTCGAGCTGAAGAATCTGTTGTACAACGTTGTAACGGACACCCTGTACATATATATGAACCTTTTGAGGTACTAGAATACAGTGTTGCGCTGAGGCACTTCATCTCGAAATGCCCACATCGTTTGGCGTCCAACGCTATGTATATACAGAACGTTCCAATGGAAATGAAGCACTTTGAATAACTCGGCTTCTATGAATTTCCTGAAACAAATTGAAATAGACAGATTTTTTTTGTTGCATGTTTCGTTCTCCCCTTATCAACCCTACCCCCGGCAGCTTCAACCCCAAATTTTTCAACAAAAAAAAGGGGTCGTGTGATTCCTTTGTGAATAGGTGAATCCTCTCTCTATATGACCACGTTATTAATTACTTCCTGATATAGCATGTGATGTATAGAAATCTAGAGTTTGTAAAGAATCTGAGTTTTCATCAATCCGTTCAATTTTCGTTTGATGAAAACACTTGATCGAAATCCATTCTGTTGGTTCAGAAAGATTTTTCACTCTCATTTGTTCGTTTGCGCAACATCGTTCTACCTTCCCAAAAATATCCATTTGAGAGAGGGGTTGTATGATGCCTCTTTGACAGACGTACGTGAAGTAAGCACTGAAATTTTTGGAAAACTAAAATTCAAATATGCATTCGATTATCCATCGTTTGACCATGTTTATCCAGGAAAGAATTTGTTATTCCATATTTCGGTAATGATTTATTCAGAGACAAAATTCTGGGCTAACTTCACGCAGCCAAGAATATTTTGAAAAATTGATTGAATAATTATTAAATCGTTAATCGAACGTAACTCAGGATTATCCAGATTTTTTTTCGTTATTTCACTTACAACTAAAGTATTCAAACTTCTTCAAAAAGAGCAATATTTTCGGGTTATTTCAAGTAACCGTATAGCTATTTCTCCAAAGCATAGAAGTAGTAGATAAATTCTACATCAATAAAAAACGTTTGTACTCCCTCTACATTCATTTTACGAGGTGAAAAAAATCATCGTCATTTCTGATTCTGGGCAAACTTCTATGAAAACTAGTTTTTGCTTGTGGAAATATATCCATTTCTACTAGAGTCGTTTCACTATCTATAAAAATCGTTTATCCACCCACTAGATTCGGTTCACCACGCGAAAATAAAAATTTTGTATTCATACTTGATTCCGGGGTACTTTCGCGTTCTATGACAACCGGTTTCTATTTCAACTAGAAAAAAAACATCATTTCTGGGAACTCGTTTTCCCGTTCGAAAATATGTCCATTTTTACTAGAATTGTTGCACCACCTATAAAAACGTTTATCCACCCACTAAATTCATTTTAACACGAGAAGAAGAATCATATGTTCATACTTGATTCCGGGCTAATTTCGCTTTACCTGAGAATGAAATATTTCCCTACTTCATTCCAAGCTTAGCTCTCACATTTTACCTTGTGCGCTTATGCATCGAATATATTCTCATTTTAATCATAATGAAGTCCTTAGACCAATAATGTTTTCTCAGAACGTAGGCCATTGCTTAAGCCGGCAAACCCAAGTGTCATACCTGGTCTTGGGTTTTACCCATGGCTTCACTCTAAAGCAGGGGTGCTCAAACCTGAACTGCTGGCGATCTACTGCTGGCGATATTTTTAGACTACTTACAATCGACTCTGAGAGGCTGCAAGTATGTGTGATACAGGGTTGTCGTATATACACGATACACCCTACCTACCTACCTACCTAGGTAGGGTGTACCGTAGCATATATAGATATTAGCTTTCCGCACAATATACATTGTTTTAGTTAGGTTCTTCTCTATAATATCAATGAAAAATCTCATAGTTATTCAAAATTGCGAGTTTATTGGTTGTTACAAAACAAAAGAGTTAAATATGTTGTTAAACTTAGGTAAGGAGTGACTTTGGATGTTGAAGCGTGGCACTGCATGTCCTCAGCATACTTTTCATAAGATGGTACGTAACCACTGAGTGCTAATCGCAAGCATGATGACATGATCGTCAGTTAGTCGATTGCGATATTTTGACATAATTATTCATTTCAGAAAATGCAGACTCGCACGAGTAAGTTGACCCAAACATTGCCGTCAGTTGAAGGGGATTTGCCTTAGATTCCAATATTCATCTCCAGATATAAAACACCAGAAATTTGTATCAGCTGCTGGAGCTTTGAGATGTATATCTGATATAATCTGCACCAACTCATTTTCAACAGAACATGAATTCATAATAAACTGACTTGCTATTTCAGTAGCAAATTCCTCAATGTTTTTAAATGAAGAAGGATAACTCATAAATGATGATATATTTGCCAATCTACTGCAATCATAAAAACGCATTTCGAATTACCCCAAAATATTTGACAATTCAGCCTCATACCTATCATAATTCAACTGAGAAATCCTTGCTTTCAAAGACGGAAAATGTTTCAGATCCTTTCTTTTCAGTTATAAATCATAAGTTACAATTTACTTTTGAATGCGTTTACTGCCTTAATCATCTCAATAATAATCATCTCAATAATATTTCCTTTACCTTGAAGCTCCAAGTTAATGGTGTTTAAGTGCATTGTGATGTCAGTCAAAAATGCCAAATCAGTCAATCATTTTTCGTTTTTCAACATTTGAGTGTCATCACCTCTTTCGTCTAGAAAAGCTGTTGTTTGGGAAAAAATTCTTGAAACCTTTCTAGGAATTTTCCGCGACTCAACCACCTGACGTCCGTGTGAAGCACTAAATCAGTGTGTTCAGTTGACTTCCTATCTTCCAACTACAACTTAAAGACCTGCCGTTGCAAGCTACGTGCACGGATGAAATTCACAATTTTTGTTGCAATGCCCATAATTTCTTCCGCGTTAAAAACTTTTGAACGCAAAACTTGTTGATGTATTTTGTAACGGAACAAAAAATTAAGGGAAATCTCCATTATCTCGACACAATGCCACAAAACCGTTTTTGTTTCCAGTCATTGCTGGTGCTTCATCGCTTGTACTGCACACTAATTTATATATTGGTAGCTTGTAGTTTTTACAGAATTGAAGACGTCATATATATCTTCGCCACAGGTCTTCCTCTTCAGACGAATGATTGTTAAAAATTCTTCCTTAGCGAAAATGTCATGGAATACCATCCGAATAAAAAATACACAGCTGGGCAATGTCTATCATATCGGTGGATTCGTCGAACTGTAAAGAAAACTATGTACATTTCATGATATCATGTTTTAGCTTATCTGTCATGTCCTGACTCATGACTTCAATACGCCTTGTGCAGTCGGACCAGTTAACTGAAGTTCTCTAATAACAGACATTATATCTGTTTTATTTTCAAAATCTCCAAATAAAGTCTCACCCGCTTCAATAAATGCTTCCTGCACAACCGATCAATCTTCGAATGGTTTCTTGTGTTTCGCCAATATATGAGATATTTTAAATGACGCGATCGTAGCAGCTTTTGATTGTTTGGCTAGTCTTGTGAACATGGTTTGTTCTTTTTTCAAACAAGATATCAAATCACGTACTTTTCGTTTTCTTAATACACTCTGTTTTATGATGCCTCTCTAAGTTACCACGCTTAGGTATTGCAACTGACGCATGACAAATAAGACAAATGCATTTGTTCTTTACCATACAATAGAAAAATTCTTCCGCCCAATCGCCATTGAAATTATACGTTTTAGATTTCTTCGCTGCACTCATTTTGTACTATTTAAAATAAGCTTTGTATCGACGTAGTATTGCCTTCAAGTTACAATTCAGAATGACTCCAATTCCTATATCGGCGTGAACGAAAGTCTCGAATGTTCCGGCAAGAATAAAAAACGCGGCTTGTCCTTGACAACTACCTCGCATTCCTTTGATAAAGCCGCTTTTTGCCGCTAGCAGACTGTTATTTTATTGCTTAATAAACTTTTGTAGTTTAATTACCTACTTATCAATTTTGTTTTCTCGAGATCTACTCAAACAGCACTGACGATCGACCGTTTGAGTGTAGCGTTTGTAAATTCCAATTTATCAATAATTGAGTATTAAATGAAGATAGATAAAATTCATACAAATTATCATAGTTTCCTCCTAATAATCCTACCTTCATAATTCAACTCATTTAATTTTCATTCTCACCTAACGGGGCTAATGAAAAGTAATTCAAATAGATACCGCATAAGTATAGAAATCATCATCCATCAACAATCATTACAGAAATTCATTTATTCCTTAAAACTCAGTTTACTATAATACAATATATTCGATTCGCGAATTATCATTTCGAGTTTATATTTATAGTAATACACATAGATGTAAGTACGACCTTCGTAAGACTTGGTGGTGGCTAATTCAGGTTTTCAGAGCATCTCGCCGCGTCTGAATTTTCAGGATTTGAAAAGTGGTTTCCTTCGCTGATCATTATCTCTGCAAATAATTATTGTTAAATATCGGTTATCTAGTTTTCTTGCCGTCATCGATTTGGAACGTAAGTAAATCTAATTTCCTTCGTGAACTATTATTTCACATAATCATCGTATTAATTTTGATTTCTGATTTTCGGAAATTGTTGACTCGTACCGTTAGCATATTTTCTTATCTACCTACCTTTCTTCTGTTCTCCATTTTGACAGCGCTGTGACGTAAAGTACCTACCTACCCTCAAGTTGTGAGGTGTGTTTTTATTAATTACCTTCCATAATTTCGTGAATCAAAAAAAAGAAGAAATACTTAGGGTGATTTTGTATTCGATTCAATTTCGAATTTTCTTGAAACGATTTTCCTTGAATTCTTTCCAGGGTTCAAGGTTCACTTCAAAGTTACATTCAAAGTTGACTTCAAAGCTACGTTCGAGGTTCAGTTCCTATATAGTCACGTTCAAAGGTCAGTTCAAGGTTCAGTTTAAGGCTGAGTTCGAGGCCTACTTGAAGACTTTGTTCGTTCGAGTTCTAGTTATTGAGAATTCAACTACTACTTCGAAAATCCAGAGCCTAAAGCTTTTTCAGCAGACTCACGTTCAATGTCTGGATTTCTGATTGAAAGAGTTAATTTGGATTTATGCTTCAAATAAGGTATGTTTCTGTACCACAATTTTCGTAAATTGACGGACTCTTATCAAGGCATGGTAAAATTTTTGTGCGAATTGTGATTGACTAAAAACAAATCGATTCTTTTAAAACATCTACTAGAAAGTGTACAAGTGTATAAACTTCGCGGACGTCGTAGTTCTCGGTTTTATTCAAACATTTCGATATTGATCGTAATATTACTCTCGGGACATTCATACTCGATAAGTAGTATTAAGTGGTTGTACAAAAACTGAACATTCGCGTTATTATTTTTCTCCTACAAGAACTGTAAATATTAGTTTCAAGGACCTAGTTTAAGGTTAGATTTTATCGAAACTGAAGTTTCTCCGAGAATTTAAGTGTTGGCTTTTCAATATAAATTACTGATTGGTTTCTACTGATTACTATTTCTATTTTAATGCGAAGATATTTTCGAGTGGTTCTATATTAAATATTCTTGAAGAAACTCATTGACTTTCTCTGATAACATAAAGTTCACACCTGTATATAAATTTTCATTTTTCTAATTTTAACTTTAATGCTTCATCATTTCTCAATTTAAGGTGAGATGTTACTTCAATTTTTTTAATCGAGTGGCGCTCATATAAAAAAATTAGCACAAGTTCAAAAAAAAATAGACTCACAACCCAGCTCACCTCTCACAACACGAGTGGCCGTTAGCACAGTAATCGTTAATTTATTTTGAATAATTTGATGTTACATGAGCACCCCTGCTCTAAAGAGTGAACTTACTTGAAAACATAAGGTAATATGGAAGCATAAATTCAAAAAATTTGAAACCGACAAGAATTCGCTACAGTATATATGAAAATTTTGAGAAATTCCTTTAGTTAATGAAACTAAAGTGCTCAGTGCATTGAATATAAACTCAATGGTGCGTACTCATCTAGTTTTAAAGAAGAGGTAATTATGATATTTGTTCCTAAGTCCTCCCTTATGAAAATGACTATTAGTAAACCACTTCCTCTTGTAATTTCTAATAGGTTTTCTACTTCTATACAGGAATATCCACCGGGACCGTCCGTTAAAAACTTTTTGAGTTCCAATTACAATATCAAGCTGAAATTTTATACGCGGCCATAACTATCGATTTCCAATTGAAGTGAAATATTTTCAAAGTGATACCATTTCCGGTTATACCGGAAGTGGGTCATCAGTTTGTTATTTCAAATGGCAATCTACCTTTTTTATTATACATCTAGAACCGACATTTGAGCAAGGCATAGAATACCCAAGTTGTTAGCATTTATCTGTCAAAACTTTTGACAGATAAGTGCTCTCTTATAGTTCCGAAATAATTTGGGAATATATTGAATTTTGATGATTTTGCAAGAACTAACAGAGAATGCTTTGAAATATTTGAATCAAGTAGCTGAACTGGCTACGCTCACCTGACAGGTGCCTAAAATTAATGTACTTGTCACTTCGTTCATTCGAATTTGATATTTCAACAAGAATTGTTAGTAATTTGAAGTGAAAATTTTTGAAAAACACCAGATTGATAATAAAATGGCTGATTATTCAAACGAGGATATGTTTAATCTCTTTTTAATTCATGGCGAATGTCAAAAAGTGGAGGATAGAACTTGCAGGCAATTCAATAACCAATTTCCAAATTTGGCGCCTATGAGTAAAACAAAATTTCGAAGGATTAGAAGCAATTTTCTGCAATTTGGAGGAACAAAATACATAGAAAATAGAAGAAAACCAATACTCGAGGACGACGACAATCAAATTAATACGCTTACGTATTTTCGTATTAATCCACATGCGTCCATTAAGTCAGCATCAATGGATATTCGATTGAGTTATACTTCCATTCAAAGTATTCTTTCAACAGACTACAACAATTGAAACCAACTGACCTTCCCAACCGGCTAAATTTCTGTGAAAATTTATTAATTCGGCTTCAAGAAGATGAGACAATTGTGCAAAAAATTATATGATCTGATGAAGCCAAGTTCAATGAAAGTGGAATAACCAACAGGAGAAATCGACATTTTTGAGCCACAGAAAATCCACATTTCATTGAGGTTATTTTTTGCAATTTTAATGAATGGTTTGTTGGCCTTTCGCATTTATGAGGAAAATCTTAATGGACAAAGATACCTGGAAATTTTGAGAGGAACATTAGCAAATTTTTTAGATGGATTACCCTTTAACATTCTGAGGGATTGCTATTACCAAATGGATGGTGCAGCAGCACATAAAACACGAGCTGTAGATCGGCAGCTAACAGAAATATTCGACGATAGATGGTGGGGTGATCAAGAACCAAATTTATGGCCTCCGCCTTCTCCGGACCTGACGCCCCTTGATTTTTATTTATGGGGCAAAATAAAGAGTGAAGTATATCTTATTCCTGTAAGAAGTAAAGAAAAGTTACTAGAGCGCATTCATAATGCTTTTCGTAATATTGATCCTAAGGAAACTAGGAGGGCAACTCAACATGTTCGTATACGAGCTGTCAAGTGTATCGAGCAAAATGGGACCCATATTGAACATTTATTTAGATCGTAGATCAGTTTTCTCCTATGATGTTTGCTATCATTTATTCTTATTAATGTAATTATCTTCGATGATTGGTTTTCGCTTAGTTCCTACAATTTTATTCATCCGAATTGTAGAAGATTGCTTCTAATTCTTCGAAATTTTATTTTACTCATAGACGGTAAATTTGGAAATTGGTTATTGAATTGCCTGCAATTTCTACCCACTACTTTTGACATTCTAAAATGAATTAAAAAAGATTAAATATATTTTCGTTTGAATAACCAGTGGTTTTATTCCAAATGTATTGTATTTTTTGGATATTTTCAATCTGAAATAACGACAATTCTTGTTGAAATATCAAATTCGAATGAACGAAGTGACAAGTACATTATTTTTTTGCAGAATTGTCTCATCGCTTCATCTGATGGCGATATAAAAATTGGCACGTGCCTTTGAAAAAATTGAGTTATTGCTGTTTGAGAAAGGTCAAATTGAAAAAATCATACAAAATAACGCAATAAACATTTGACATGTGTAGAATGCTTAAATAATTCCTTGATCTTTTTTCTATCCACCCAAGCAAAAATTGTGTCTGTAGTGCAAAAGATCTACGAGCTACATTTTTTTTAAATGTTCCTCAAAAATCGAGTTTATAACAAAAATAATTAAATCTGTCAAAAGTTTTGACAGATAAGTGCCAACAACTTGGGTATTTTATGCCTTGCTCAAATGTCGGTACTAGATGTATAATAAAAAAGGTAGATTGCCACTTGAAATAACAAAGTGATGACCCACTTCCGGTATAACCGGAAATGGTATCACTTCGAAAATATTTCATTCCAATTTGAACTCGCTAGTTATGACCGAGTATAAAATTTCAGCTTGATATTGTAATTGGAACTTAAAAAGATTTCAACGGACGGTCCCGGTGGATATCCCAGTATATTGGAGAACAAGTTCTATCAAACGGTTACTCGAAATGATCCTGAATAACTCTGGAATGACGTTGGATAAACGATTTAATATTATTTTAATCAATTTTTCAGATTTCAGAAAATTTCATCAACAACCTGCACCCAAAATAAAATTCACTTCTGCAATAGAACAGAACAATTCGATGAATTTCCTAGACCTAACAATAACAAGATCAAATAATAAACACCAGTTTTTAATTTATCATAAGCCTTCTAATACAGATATCACAATTCATTATACATCGGCACGTCCTTACCAACATAAAGTTGCAGCATTTAGTAGCTATATACATAGACTTTTGAACACACCGATGTCTAATGATAATCATTTCAAAGAATTGAATATTGCTAAAATAGATCGCAACAATTAATGGTTATGATGAAAATTCAGTTAGCAGCATATTACATAAGAAGAAACAAAATTAGCTTTACAATATATATATCCAATCGGTGAACACCAAGACAAGAAATTCAATAGTTTAACATATATAGGCAGTATTAGCAATCATGTGAGATCCCTTCTTAAAAATTCAAATTTAAATATAGCGTTCAAAACATCAACAAATTGAGGTTCAATTATCAGAAATTATAAATCTCCAATTAATAAAAGAAATAAATCAGGTGCTTATAGATTTGATTGTGCAGATTGCAATTGTTTTTATATAGGTAGAACAGGAAGAAATTTTAATGTTGGAATCTCTGAACATAAACGCAGTTTCATCAATGGAAAAACCGATTCAAATTATTCAAATCATCTTAGCGAAAATAGTCATTCTTTCAATTCAGAATATAAAATCCTACATTCTGAGAAAAGAGGTATGAAACTCAACCTTCTGGAAGTACTTGAAATTAACAGATTTAGGTATTCACCCGAAATTCTTAATGATCAAGTAGACATACATAACTCACCCTTATTAAATTTATTTCCTAAACACTAGTTCAAATACAGATAGCTCTGAGTTAATTGCCTCTTTAGTATATATAAGTGTTTGTTAGTAAGAAATATTTGTAGTATTCATTCGCTCTTGACAAAGATACTATGTATCGAAACGCGTCGAGCATTTTATAATATATTTTAGTAGAAATCATCGTTTACTTGTATTTGCATCAATAAATTATCTATCTATCTATCTGTGATTCATTCTTGAAGATCTCACAGGAACCTAACATTCTTTACAACCTGTCGATGCGCAAAATTTTATTCAAATCTATTCAACCGTTCTCTCAGGATTGAGTAACAAAACGTTCATAATTTCAGTAGGATTCTTGAAGAATATTGAAGAATCGTTTACATTGGGGTTCAGAAATGGGAAGTAATTTAA
Source organism: Cryptolaemus montrouzieri (assembly GCA_013387265.2). Classification (NCBI taxonomy): domain Eukaryota; kingdom Metazoa; phylum Arthropoda; class Insecta; order Coleoptera; family Coccinellidae; genus Cryptolaemus; species Cryptolaemus montrouzieri. The sequence goes on from JABFTP020000103.1 coordinate 40,819,441, forward strand.
GAGAATATCTTGCATAATTAAATATGTTTAATTGTGCGAAAGGAACTTTTCACCCCCAAACATTTCATTAGTACAAACAACAACATACAAAGTTTATAGATGCTCATTCTGTTTGTTCTCATCTATGGAGCATTCAAGGCACGAAAGATAACAAGTTATTCTGGTTGTGAATGACAAATAATGTAATTACCCGTTTTATTGGGCTCATAATGTAACAACAAAATCTCATCTCGGAGTTGTTATTTATCTCCCTTCACAGTAATCTCTCTCACACAGGTAAAGTTTCCAAATTGTGGAAATGTGTTGTCTCAATTAGGTAAATACGCTCAGATTGCAGTATTTTGCATACCTTATTTTGAACATGAGGGAATACTTCGAAACAGTTTTGTTTATTTCATATTTTCTGATGACTTATATTGGTGGTGTGAAATGTTGTTAGAAAAATTAAACTTTTATAAAGAAATGAGAACAAACAAATAACGAATGAGTGATTTGAATACTTCAATTGAAAAATCTTTTGCAAGAGTAAAACTGTTTCTTTGGACTATGTTGAATATGGTTCAGCCATCATAAATTCTCGGAAATTTAATTCTGGTAGCTTTTTGGCGGCGTGAATATGATGAATGTGTTGTCACGTGCATTTAATGGCCTCCAACTATGGTATGTTTATCATACAGTTTTTATTCATTCGGGTTATTGTGAGGTTACAAAATTGACTGCTCTGCTTATTTTCTTTCTCTAGTTCAAATTTTATTGTCGGATGTTCATTATTTATGAAGCTCAGGAAATTATTATCAATCTACATTTCATTCTTGGAGCTTTCCGTACATTATCGACGTATTTCTACTACCAGAATACAATATGTTCTTGTGGTAGTCGCTTTAGAATATTACATCGTAAATGCTAGGAAAATAGAACGATATCATTAAAGAACACATCTGTATAAAATACATGATTCGCGATGAAATCCATGTTGCTTACAGAAAGATTGAAAGGATTCCTTGTTTGAAATTAGAACAAATTTTTTCGATGGATTTCTTTAAAATCCTCAGAAAATGTTTTATCATACAAACTTAACTCTCAATTAATTGATTTAATTAAGTTACTTACGTCTAATTGAGTCCTAATTAAATTTTACTGTGATGTATGACATGATTCTCAATGCCGATTGGTCAACAGTTATGGAAGTGGCGGACGATCCTGATGAGGCTTGTCGAGAGTTCTACTCCATTCTACAGAAAATTTTCGAAAAAACAGTACCTCTCAAGACCAGGCGCAAGCGCCGTTTTCCAACATGGTATACCTCGGATTTAAATGAAAGTATTTTAACTAAAGAAAAAGCCTTTAATAGTTATAGAAAGCATAGGTCCGAGTTTCACTACAATAAATTCAAGTCTTTGAGGAGTATTGTGAAATCTAAAATGAACACAGCTTATGAGAAATTTATTCGAACATCCGAAGAGCGAATTTCCTGTGATCCTTCTGACTTTTGGTCATTCATTAAATCAAAAAAGACCATTCACGTATACCAGGAGAGATGATAGATGATGATATGAGAGGCCTGAAGACATTGTTGGTGCTTTCGCGGAGTACTTTGGTGGTGTCTATGATGAATGTAATGGAGATGTATTAGTTGATGATGGCGAAGTTCTTGGTACTGAATTCATCAATCTAAATGCAATTTCTGTGGAAGATATAATCTCCGCTGCGAGAAAACTATATAGCAAGCCTACCGCTAGTCCAGATGGTATACCCAGCTTTGTTGTTAAGGACTGTATACGTGTCTTTGCACATCCTTTATGTCATATTTTCAACATTGTCTTGAAGAGTGGACTTCACTCCTCGACATGGAAGGTAGCTAAGATTGTCCCCATTTTGAAGAAAGGAGATTCTACCATCATAGGTAACTATAGGCCCATCGCAATTCTATCCAATTTCTCAAAACTTCTCGAAATTATTTTATACAATGCTATATTTCCCGCGATCAGGGGAGGATTCATGATGAGCAGCATGGTTTCATAGATCCTGCATCAGCAATCTGGTAGTGTTATCACAGTATATACTCGAGATTTTGGACTGTGCCGGTCAAATTGACGTTATTTACACAGATTTTCAAAAAGCATTCGATAAAGTGAATCATCGTATATTGCTGTGGAAACTGAAGTCCATATTTGGTTTCTCGGAAGCCTTAGCTGCTCTTTTGCGGTCTTACTTGGTCGGCCGCCGACAGTTCGTAGAGCTCGAAAGTTTTCGCTCCTGCGAATTTGTTGCTACTTCACGTGTCCCGCAGGGGTACAATCTTGGTCCATTGTTGTTCATAATGTTCATTGATGATCTCATGGACATAACTAATATAACCAAATTGATGTAGGCGGATGATCTGTAAATATATCTGAAGATAACGTCAGAACGCGATTGTAAGAGGTCTTGCAGGAGGTAATAAGTTCCGTGTCAAACTGGTGTGTGATTAATCGTTTCGGCTTGAATGTATCTGAGTGCACGGTCGTTACTTACTTTCGCAAGAAGAACACCCTTTTTTCTGATTATATTATAAAGAATGATGTATTGGAACGTTCCACTGATAAAAAAGATCTTGGTCTTATATTCGACCAAAAATTCACTTTTGTTCCTCATATCAACTATTTATTTACATCCGCCTCGAAATTATAGGGGTTCATAATTCGAAATGGAAAGCACCTTACGAAATCAAATACTTTAATTCATCTTTTTGATACTATTGTTAGGAGTAAGTTGGAGTATGCGTAGATTATTTGGCATCCCATCCATTATTGTCATGATTATCATTTGGAGGCAATTCAGAGAAGATTTTTCAAATACCTGGTCTGGCGCGAAGATGGTGCCTACCCTATAAGAGGTGCACTCTTGAGTAGGTTCAGAGCGACAGCCCTGAACATAAGAAGAGGCTTTCTGACCTTAAAATTTTTGTTTAACCTCCTGAATAATCGTTCGGATTGTCCCTCAATTTCAGCTCAACTGAAAATTTCAGTTCCGAGACTGACCTCAAGAATGGGCGTCTGTTTTTCCTGAGCACACCCAGAACAAACTCACTCACACAATCTTCAATATTATTTATATGTACAACTTATAATTCCATCTCGAGATTGTGTGATATTAATTTCGACTCGTTTACCACTATCAGTAGTGTATATCTAGACAATGTTCTCTGAAGGGCATCTGAGGTATTGCATACTTTTCTATTTTTCTATTTTTCAAATTTTCAGTTTTACTCACGCCATGAGTGTTTTCTTTCTATTTTATTTTATGCCTTAGCATTTTTTCAATTTTTTTTGATTTGTTCATTTTATTTTTGTCATTTTCTGTACCGAGTAAGTTTCGAATAGCTACATGTTTTTTACTAATATTAACTCATTATTTCCTGTAATTGGGTTCTACCTGTAGGAAATAAAGAACTTATTATTATAAAGAACTTACTATTATTATTATTAACACACGGTTGGTCACCATAAAACAAACCTAGCATAAATATCAAATAAAAAAGTCAAGTTTCGAAACGAAGGTCTTTTGTCGCAAAAATCATGAGATCTCATATAGAACCAAGTAATTATTTTAGTTTGTAACTATGGAATCACCTGTTCAACAACTTTGTCATAAATACCTACCAACTCTTATGACAGTATGACATATTTATCTATATACTAAATATAAACACTTGTAATCGCACGACATAATTTAAAATACATCATACTTAAGTGTTCAGTTTTATTCATGAAAATTGATGCATTCTTATGATGAATATGTAGTCATGGGGTTGCTAAGGCATTATATTGATCATATAGAAGAGTACGTATGGTTCACCTGCTCCATTTCATTTTCCCGCTCTTTCTCATTTTACTTTAAACGCGATCGTAAGAGGTGTATTTTAAATGCTTTCCTACAATCGTGTTGACTCACATAATCAATGTTGTCCTCCAATATTCTGATGCCCTCTTTCCAATTCGAATAAATAAATACGAGACGGTTTGATATGTCAGTGACTTTTTGAATTTCCCGCGCAGTTACTTCAAATGCAACAGTGCTGCCATCAACTGTAATCTATCAGTGGGCAATTTTCTAATTTTGAGAAAGCTACTTCGTGCAGTTGGTATTTAATAGCCGTTCAAATCAGACAACCTCGTGAATTTTACAGAAATGAAAAAGTTAATTTCATATTCTGATTCAGCATTACTTCTTACGTAAAAAAACCTTCACTGAACTAAGGAAAGACTTAATAAATACTACGGGGACTCGGCACCACCAATTTCAATGGTTAAGAAGTGGTTTACAGAGTTCCGTTGTGGTCGTACCAGCACTAGTGATCACCCCGAAAATCCATAAAATGATATTGAACGATCGGAAAATGAAAGTGCCTGAGTTGGCTCATGTTGTAGGTATCTCAGCTGAAGGGTTCATCATAATTTACCCGGATGTTTGAACATGGGAAAACTCTCCGCGAGATGGGTGCCGCGATTACTCACACTCGACCATCGGTGGTCACAATCATGTGACCACTTCAAAAGAGTGTTTAGCAATGGTCATCCGTAATTCGAACGAGTTTTTTTGCGCCGTTTTGTTACTGTGGACGAAACATGGATCTATCACAATACGCCAGAGACCAAAGAACAATCGAAACAGGGCCAAAGAAGGCCAAACAAAGTCTGTCAGCCAACAAGAACATGGCCACAGTTTTTTGGGATGCACGCGGTGTCATTCACATCGATTACCTCGATAAAGGTAAAACGATCACCGGCGAATATTATTCAAAGCTTTAAAACAGATTCAACGTTGATTTGAGGCAAAAAAAAGGCCCGCATTTGCTAGAAAATAAAGTGCTGTTCCATAAAGACAAATCACGTGTGCACACTTGTCTAGTCGCGATGGCCAAAATTCACGAATTGGAATACGAACTGTTACCCCATCCAACATATTCTCCAGATTCAGCCCCTACGACTATTTTCTGTTTCCAAACCTAAAGAAAAGGCTGGGCGGTTAGAGATTTGAATCGAATGAAGAAGTCATTATCGAAACAAACGAGTATTTTGAGAGCCTTGAGAAAACTTATTTTTTGGAGGAGATAAAGAATTAGAAAAACGCTGGACTGAATGTATCGGGCTGAAAGTTGATTATGTAAAAAATAAAATGTTCATCTTACGAAAAAAATTTGTTTTTTTCAAAAAGTCACTGATTTATCAAACCGCCCTCGTACATAGAAGCAAAAGATGTCGAATTTTACTACGGTGACTATAAATGTAGGGAAGTAAATCATTTATATATATATATATATATATATATATATATATATATATATATATATATATATATATATATATATATAATAAACAAATTTTTTACTGGAAATCGAGGTTAAGAGAACGGAAAGTGTTTGAGGTTAAAACTTATAATTTGCAAAGTGTTTTTACGCGTTTCGGCACAGGGCCATCATCAGAAAACATTCATCTCTGCACAATTATTATCTAACACATTTTCTCTTTACATCATTATCGTCAATCTCTTAACCCTGATTTCAGTAAAAATTTGTTTATTTTGAAGAAAATTATAAAAATCAATTTAATCACCATATATATATATATATATATATATATATATATATATATATATATATATATATATATATATATTTTTTCTTTTGAAAAGAGAGGATTTACAAAATTTGAATAATTTTATTTACAATAAATGCTTATATCTATAATTTTGGTGTGGGTCAGAAAAAAAACACAAGTGTGAGCTCAGGAAATGTAACAGGGGAACCATACTATCTTGCACATGATTCAATAAACGAGTGAAAAACCTGAGGAAAAAACTCGTTTTCCTGTCGCTATTGCACTAGCAATAGCTTGTCTGTTTATGTTGTGTTAGTGTCGTGTGTACATAAGGAGTACCAAAGATTTTTCTACTTAGCCGCTTCATTCTCTCTTGCATTCTATGATTCCCAAACGAAGACAAGGGTGAAAAGAAGGGGGTTTGGGACAGGAATCTGTAACAATGGAAAAAGAAAACCAGCAGAAAAATATTTCAACAATCATACCTCTTATATGTCTAAACAAATCTAAGAAAAGATTTTACATAGCAAGCAAGGTCATAAAAAGGACTGAGGAGATAATCAAAAAGTAAATCATTAGATAACTATTCTTGACCATGAATAACTGCTTTTATAGATAGCTACTTCAATAACTGGGTTGATCACTATATGAGATCACACAGAAAGACGGTGTTGAAAAACTTAGCATATTTCACATTTTATGTTTTAAATGTTATCTCATTTCTTTTTCCAATTAATCATTCACCTTGTTTGTGATGTTATTGATGAATGTTTTAGAAAGATAAAAATCAAGGTAGGTTAAAGTTGGTAAATAAAATGAGTTCTTAAAATTTAGATACGGCGTAGATAATTACGAAGAGTTATCTATACCCTAATATTATCCAAACAACATCTAAATCGCTGGAAAGTAATATCAGTAACCAATGAAAGTAATTGAATTCTTTGGAATTTTTGGGGCTCTTTGATAAATTATTCGATTCTTGCCACACGAAGCCTTTTTCTATATTGGCAATAAATTGACAAATCTTCCACCATTATATCAGTAATAAATACTACGCAATGATAATGAGGAGCTGTGCGGATGATCCTTCTACATGGATATTTTTCGTTTTTATTTATTTGATGAATAATATTTCACTTCAGCACAAAAAACGGTGTATATTATGTTATTACGTAATAAACAGGGCTAGGCAAAAGTACCGGAACAGCTTATTATCTCAATTATTTACCAAGCGATTTTATTGAAAATTGGTAATCCTACATTGCTAAACATAAAGAACTCAATGTTGACATTTTGTGCTCTGTAGTGTTTCCGGTGTAGCCGGAAATGACCAAAAAATGTGAACTTCAAATGTAACACCCTATATGTTTATTTATTTTTAGATTCAGAGAAAATTTTTTTAGAAGCAATAAAAAAAAACATTTCCTTTCATTGTCGAGTTCATAAAAAATTTATAATGAAAATTATATCACCTAAATCAAATTACTTTTGCATTAATAATCAACGGGAAAGGTTGACGAATAATGTCGAGTATTTGTTGAAGTTTAGATTTTCATACTTCAATTCCTAATAATGGTATTCAAGCTCAGTGAAGCAGAACGGATCGAGGTTTTGATGATGAGCGGATATGGTGACAGATAACGATCGTACCAAGAAGTTCGCAGTCTGTTCAATACTGTTCAACCAGATCATCAAATTAGTAAATCTACAGTATGCAGAACTATTCAGTGATATGAAGCTAGTCGGCGAGTGAAATATATTCCCAGATCAGGACGCCCTAAGTCTGCCACTGACGAAGAAACAAAATTGGACATTTTGCTGGCAATTGAGGAAAATCCTCAGGTTTCTACAAATAAACTAGCCTTGAATCATGATATTTCTCAGAGGTCAGTTTGCAGGATACTGTAAACAGAAAAAATGAAGCCACATAAAATCCATTTCGTCCATGAGCTTCCTGAAGATGATCCTGAGCGTAGAGTACCATTTTCAGAGACCATCATGGAAATAATTATGGCGATTCCAAAATTTTTGAATAAAATCGTATTCTCGGATGATGCTAAGTTCTGCCTCAACAGTACAGTAAATAGTCATAATTGCCATATTTGGTCTAGAAACAACCCACATCAGATTAGAGAGGTTCATACACAACATCCACAAAAATTGAATGTTTGGACCGGTATTATCGGTGACCACATAATTGGTCCATTTTTTAAAGAAGGGAATTTAAATGGAGAGCGATATTTGGAATTATTAAGAAATGAAATTGTGCCAGCCATAACAGCTTTATTTCCAAATTTAAATAATCCGTTAACCCCAGCTGTTATTGTATGGTTCCAACATGATGGAGCTCCCCCACACTTTGCGGTAGATGTTCAAAATTATCTTGATTAAGTTTTTCCAGAGAGATGGATCGGTAGAAGAGGTCCTATTGAGTGGCCCCCGCGGTCACCTGATCCATCGCCTCTGGACTTCTTTATATGGGGCCTCTTGAAATGCCGATTTTATAAAGAACGACCTGCCAATCTAGATGAGTTAAGACGTCGCATAACAGAAGAAATCAATTTGAACCCCCACAATTTCTGCAAAATTCTCTTAGTAATTTCAGTGATCGATTAGATTATTGTCAGGAAGTGAATGGAACTCATTTTTCATTTTCAAGACCTGCTATAGTTTCAGTAAAAAACTTCTCTCGTTCGTGCAAAAATTAAAACTTCAACAAACACTTGACAATAATTGTCAACCTGTCACGTTGATTATGAATTCGAGAGTAATTTGATTTCGGTGATAATAATTATTGTCATTTTGATTTTTTTATGAACACGACATTGGAGGAAAAGCATTTTCTTGATTGTTTCTAAGGAAGTTGTTTCCTCTTAATCTAAAAATGAATACACATATGGGGTGTTATATTTGAAATTTTCATGTTGTGGTCATTTCGGGCTACACCGGAAACACTATTGAGCACAAAATATTAACACTGAATTATTTATGCCTCACAATGTAGGAATACCAATTTTCAAAAAAATCGCTCGGTAAATAACTAAGATAATTAGCCGTTCCGGTACTCATGCTTAACCCAGTATATTAATTACGGATGATAATAAATTTATTGGATTAAAATTTGGGAAGAGACATAATTTAACAAAACTGAATCTGCGACATGTTTCAATTTTCCCTTCGTTTTAGGCTATTCAACGCTCAATCAAACATTTGAAGTTGGAAAATGAAAAAATTTCGAAAACAAAACTAAAATTTCCGAATGTTTCAATCTTTCCTTTTGTTTCATGATATCTACTAATAATGTACAGAATTTCGAACATGCCATCAGTGGGTTCTCCCTCTTTTTTTAAATAATATAATTATATTTAATTAGACATTTTTCCTTTTTCAACTTCTATGTTCAATGTACCTTGTGAACTATGTTCTCTATGTAAGAATTTGTTTGTTTCAACGGGTTCCATTATGGAACATACAGACAGTTCACTGTATTCGAAAATTTCATTAACAACCTGCACCCATAAATAAAATTCACTTCTGAAATAGAACAGAACAATTCGATCAATTTCCTAGACCTTACATTAACAAGATGAAATAATTAACACCAGTTTTCAATTTATCATAAGCCTTCTCATACAGATATCACAATTCATTATACATCGGCACATCCTTACCAACATAAAATTGCAGCATTTAATAGCTATATACTTTTGACTTTTGAACACACTGATGTCTAATGATAATGATAATTATATCAAAGAATTGAATTTGATAAAACAGATCGCAATAAATAATGGTTATGATGCAAATTTAGTTATCAGAAATCATAAGTCTCCAATTAATAAAGAAAATAAATCAGGTGTTTATATATTCGATTGTGCAGATTGCAATTGTTTTTATATACGTACAACAGGAAGAAATTTTAAAGTTGGAATCTCTGAATATAAACGCAGTTTTATCAATGGAAAACCCGATTCAAATTATTCAAATCATCTTAGGAAAACAGTCTTTCTTTCAATTCATAATTTAAAATCCTAAATTCTGAGAATAGAGGTATAAAAGTCAACCTTCTGGAAGTACTTGAAATTAACAGATTTAGGTATTCACCCGAAATTCTTAATGATCAGGTAGACATAAATAACTCACGCTTATTAAATTTATTTCCTAAATACTAGTTCAAATAGATAGAGTGGATTGCCTCTTTAGTATATATTTAATTATTTGTTAGTAAGATATATTTGTAGTATTCATTCGCTCTTGACAAAGATACTGTGTATCGAAACGCGTCGAGCATTTTATAATATATCTTAGTAGAAATCATCGTTTACTTGTATTTGTTCCATTATGGAATTTGAACGAACCTCAGACAAAGTGAATGTCTTGTATGAATTTAAATAGAAAGTATTAAGTTCAAATTCAGATGTGGAACTTCTCAAGAAGTTCGAGTCTTGTTCTGAAAAGATGCAAGAACAGGTATTTAAATTAGAAAATACACATAAGTTCAGTTTTCTAAATATCAGTGTATTACATGAAGAAATTATGGTTTCATATTTAATGTTACTAGTGAGTCAAAGTGGAAACAGTTCAAAGAGACTGCTTATACAATCAGACACTTATCACATACCATCTCTCACGTGGTTATAACGTAGAGTACGTTATAAATAATAATTATAATAAATGTATTAAATTCATTTTGTGAGATGAATTTAGTTTACTAACCGAAAGAAAATCGAAACTGAACTTCAGAAAAAGGATCGAAATTTTTCATTCTTTTATATTGGCTAAATCTAACGAAATTCAGAAGTTAGAAATACTTTAGAATTTTAACGACCGGTAAACATGTGAATGACAAAAGTAAAGTACTGACCTGAGATAGTCAGTAAATTAGTAGGTGTAAATAGAAAATATTTTGAGAATAAAGCTAGTTATATTATAGATTCGTCCCCAGATATTTTTCATTTAGGTTGAAGAATGAATCTCATCATGACATTTCCAAAATCGCTTTTATAAGCCTGTGATAACTTTATACGTTTATAACATTACTGCCCTCATAGCCGCAGCCATGAAACCCAGGCCACCTTTCTGAATATTCATAGCAACGTAGACTTGGTTTAACTACAACAGGAAACAAGTGTTTTCAGAAATTACTTAAAAATAAAATTCATTCTAAAGTAGCAAATAATTACGGCAAATTCTCAGAAAATGTGTATTGAACTAATACTTCTTTGCTTATTTCCTTAAATCCTCTGAAATTATCATGAAGAAATCTTTCCTTTCGCCTCATTTGATTGACTCAAGTTGATTTAATAGTATTATTCAAATAGAGAAAAGTTTGCCGTATAACAATGAAGTTCAAAAAGCAAAAGACTCATGTTATATATTTAATCCTCATATTCTGCAATTGTTTGCTTCTGTTAATTGTGGAAATTAAATTGTTCAGCTGCCATAATTAACTCCGTATACTGGTATCAAGTAAACTATTCAGTTGTAACTACTATACAGACCTAGTTAGAAGCTAAGTGTCATTATGGTAACTAAATAGTTTGCTGTTCTAATGATTTCCATGCACGAGTAACAACTGAATAGTTTATTCTCTGCAAGTTGCGAAATATAACGAAAACGAAATTTAGTATGGGGTTATGCATATTGATTTTTTGATTGGCTCAATGCAAAATTTCTCCCAAACTATGTAGCTTGTTGCAAATTGAAAAAAATTGAATTGAAGTTCAAAAAGAGTTTTTTTGGATTTAAACCGAACTTCTCATCGAATAATTAATTATGTAATGCAAACATAATATGTACGTTTAGTCACATATTAATTCAAGTGCTAAAGGTATGATGATTTAAAAATTTAGTTCATTTTGGGGATATGCAATGTCTAAATTTGCTTTCAAATTAGCATGTATAATTGAATTTTATAGAATCTTTTCTTATCCACCAAATCAAAGTATTTCAATTAAATTAATTGAATTAACAAACCATAAGATTACATTCATGCTATTTGTTAAAATTATGATAAATATTCACAAATATATTCTCTAATGTTATATTCAATTTTGAACATTTGATATGTATATTGAATTTGTTATTGGCAGCGTTAAACTCTCAGAAAACATTCAATTAATTCAAATCTCTTTTGTTTCAGGAGAAGGACGCAGTCGCCCATTGTTTTCACTGTAAATATGTAAATAATTACTTACATTCTTCATCAGAATATGTAAATAGTTTTGTGTTAGTATCTATATTTATGTAAGCTTGTATGTGAACCTTATATTGCTTTTGATCGTAGCTGACTTTCTTTTTGAAAACCTTATATGCTTTTATTCACATTGTGCTTAATTCATGTGCTTCAATTTATTTTTGTAAAATAGTACTATGATCCCAAACTTGTTTTCAAAATATTTGCAACCGACTTTTCAATATAACCACTTATTGACTCACACAATATCTAATGTTTAATTTGATAATTATAAATAACAGCATAAATATTTTTCTGAATATGAGGAATCATGGACAGTTTCATATAATGAATGAAAGTCATTTTGTATATATTCGACTTAATAAAATATTATTAGTATACACTTTTTTCATTTAAATTTCTGCCGAAATACCTTATTTTACAACGCTTATTACCAACCTTCGTCGTTTCGACTACGCCGTATAAAAGAGAGGCTTCTGAAGGTTTATGGAATAAAATATTTATGTGTTTAACTTTTTTATTACAATAATCATTTGTTAACATATTTATAAGTTTTTCATTTAATAATATTACATTTTAATCACTTTGACAGTCTTTCAATTGAGATCAGACTTTTACTCATTTTTGAATGCTTAAATAATAATATGACTCAGCGTCATAACCCACATGCAACCTGAAAAACGCCAACTGGATCCTCTTTTCGAATTATATTGAATCAAATATCGGCGTCTGCCCATTGAATGCCAATATAGATGAAAGCTTGGAATCCTTTTCTAACATTATAATACAAGCGGCAGACTTAGCTATAGAAAAAACACGACACATCAAAAAATACTGTCCTGTACCGTGGTGAAACTCAGACTGCGAAATAGCCATCAATGCAAGTAAAAACGCATTCAATGTAAACAAAAGGAAGAAAACACCCGAAAATAAAATTGAATTCCAAAAACTCATAGCCATCGCAAGACTCACTTTGAAAACTCCAAAGAGTAAGTCCTGGAGAGAATAAATATCTACAATCAATAGCTCTACACCAATGACTGAAATTTGAAAGAAAATCAAAAGAATATTCAGCACAAATATCAACCACAAAATAAAAGTACTTCAAGTCAACAACAGAAACATATCTATAGATCATGGAATTGCCAACGTTTTAGGAGAAGTATATCAGCATCGATGAAGCACTGATAATTATGACAATGATTTCATTAGCTTCAGAAAATCAGAGGAACATGAAATAGACTGCACTGCTGTGGACAATGATCCAGTAAATAACCCCCTCATCATGTCAGAATTTCTAAAAGCTTTTAATTCTTTCAAAAATACTGCAGCTGGTCCTGAACTATAAATATTGAATCACAAATCCGCAAAAAATAGACCATTATATCGAAAATTTCAAATGAGAATTAACGAAGTCCTATCAGCATCAAAGAACCTGGAAAATGGAATACCACAAGGCGCTATGCTTAGCCCGATCCTATTTCTGTTAGCCACCAATGATGTTTTCAATAATCTCAAAACATCACTCAAAGGACGATTATTTGCAGATGATTTAGTCATATTTGGAAAAAGCAAAGATATCCAAAACATCTTTACTATGATGCAGCACTATCTAAATAGTTTAGAAAATTGGTCAAAGGAAACAGGTTTCAAATTCTCCATAGAAAAAACTCAGAACATAGTTTTATCTAAAAGAAGTATCGACACACCCCAACTCTCGCTTTATAATAAAAACCTGCCAAAGAAAAACAGCATTAAGTTTTTAGGGATGATTATAGATGAAAAATTCACTTGGAAAGAGCATATAAAGAGGCTGGCTGTAGAATGCAATGGCAGACTAAATGTGTTGAAGACAATATCGAACAAGGACTGGGGCTCGGATAGGCAAACCACGCTGACACTCTATAGGACATTAGTAAGATCTAAGCTAGATTATGGTTCAATAGCATATTCTTCCGCAAACAGCTCATCACTCAAAATTCTGAATACAATACACAACAACCATTTAGGTTAATACTAGGAGCTTTCAGAACAACCCCTATAGCGACCTTATACTGCGAAGCAGGTGAACCATCTCCCAATGATAGAAGAACGTACCTTGGAATCACATACGCAATGAAAAGTCAATCAAATCCGAAAAATATAATATACAAATATGAAGACAATGACAAATTCAAGAACTTATTTTCCAACAAACCACAAACACCTAAACCTTTTTATCATCAAGTGCGGTCCGATCTCTCAACACTTAACATCTCTCTTCCTACCTGTCTCCCTTTAAGGCGTAAAATCTCTCCTCTTTGGACTATAAAACAGCCAAGTATAATAACCACTGACACAATTCGACAAATATTCAACAAATAATAACATCATTATAAAGAATCTGCGAAGCATAATAAATAGCTACGAGGGTTATACCGAAGTATATACAGATGCATCCAAATCCGAGACTGGCGTAGAAGCAACGGTTGTGACATCTAATTCTGTGCTTAAATTCACTCTACTATCACAAATCACCGTGTACACTGCTGAACTGTTCGCTATACTTCAAGCCTTAGTACACATCAACTCCTCTCAAGAAGAAAAATTCATCATCCTAACCGATTCACTCAGCTCCCTTCAGACATTCAAAAAATATTCTCCAATAACACCATCGCATATAAAATAAAACAAGAACTAGAAAAGTCCCGAATGAAAGAAATCATTTTCATCTGGGTGCCATCACACAGGAATTCCAGGCAACGAAGAAGCTGACAAACACGCTCGTGAATCCATCAGTGATGAAAACGCAGTTCGGGTGAGAGACTTAGTGACTAGTGACGAGAAGAAATTTATAAAATCAAAAGTGAATTCTGCATGGCAATTTAAGTGGTCGAACATGACCTCAAAACTCCGGTCAGTGAAACCTATCGTGAAACCATGGTCGAGATTACCACTTGATCGAAAATCACAAATAAAAATCGCGCGACTTAGACTTGGACACACGATCTTCACTCAAAGTTATTTAATGAGTAGGGAGCCACAGCCCCAATGTAACAACTGTAACGTAAGGCAATCAGTCGAACATATCATGGCAAGATGCCCCAGATTCTCTGAAGAGAGAAGACTATATTAGATTCCCGATAATACTGAAGAAGCACTTGGACCAAATTGCAGCTTTGAAAATACCATCAAGTACCTACAAGTTGTAAATATTGAAAAAATTTAAATATTCTGTTACCCTATTGTACCTCATATATCACTAATAACCCCCGGGTTGATGCGATCTTTTTTAAATAAAAAAAATGCTTAGATCTTATGAACTAGAAAAAACAAAGACTGAAGAAAATATTAAAATATTTCGACAAGTTTTTTTCGACGACTCATGGTGGCTGGAACGACGCACACAGGGCCCCTATACAAAAAATACACACGCGCGGACAGCGTCGTCGCTTCGACAAAGGTTAGTGATCTAGGGTTAATCTTTATAACCTGGGGACACAAGTCGACAGTACATGATAAATAAGAGTATCGGATTAATTAGATTCTGACATAGACAACATTATGTCAAAGATTGTGCATATTTTTGCCGAAGTTCTATAGCTCCATGTCACTAACCACCTTGTTCTGAAATATACATTCAAGTGATTATGTTCTAATACAGGGAAAGGAGAGGTTTTAGAAATGACACATAAATAATGAAATAACCAATGAATTTCAGAGCAGGATTAGTTCCACCTATATAAAATCCTGCCTGAGGATTATTCTATCGATCCAAGTCTACATTAGATCGTTTCTTCATTTGGTATTGAACTCAACTTCGGAGAAGTTAGGTCTTCTGTTTCAGATAGCGTGAAAATGATCAAACTTCTCCTGGATAAAGTCAGCGATTTTTCTCGTTGAAAAAGAATTCAATAACCTTCACTATCTACCAAAGAATCATTATGATAGTCAGAGAAGAATCGTATTACATTGATGAGATAAAAAATGAGGATAACAAATCAAAGACGCTACTGTTTGGGACGTCGTCAGATAAATACAAATCTGAAAATAACATACCTGTTGAACCGCATGTTCACATTGTGAATTTCCCAGCTAATATGGTCCGGAAGTATCCCAGCATTACGAGTACTGACAGAGGCTATGTTAATGGTTTTGTCACATGCTGATTGGCTTGGAAACCTCTTTATCTATGCATGTTGTTATTAGGAGCATAAATATGAAAAATGTCATCGAGGAGTCAACTCTACAATTGCTAGACAGTGTGTTTTGTTTCAAACTGATGTTTTAGGTTTAAATTTCCTTGGGTTTGATAGAGTGGATGATCCTTATTTCAAAATGCAGAATTCTTGGATGACTGCATTCATAAAAAGTTATATTAATTAAATAAGCATGAAGTTAGCAGGCCTCAGCTATACCTTTCATGTCATTTAAATTCAAGCTGATCAGAGTATGCTTATAGTAGTATATTTTTTATATATCAGTCATTGCGGGCTATGACATTACTCTATGGGGTGGTAGTTCGTCAATGCGAATAGTTTTTATTAATCAGAAAACAAGAAAAAAAAAGGATATGACTCAAAAGATCACAGGAAAATATTTCGTGCCAATCTATTGATAGCAATTCTTTTTTAAGTTGGATTATTTTATTTTCAGAAAATATACGTACTTTGAGGAACAAACTCCGTCTTTGCATCTGGGACATCTACGATCTTCAACAATTGTCCCTGATGGTCACTCAGAGCTGTCCCCATTACCACCCCTTGTGATGAGTTAATGAAATGTATTAAAATGTTATCTAACAATGAGGCACTTGATTGCGTTATTCTTGTTGGCTCTGTAATAGTTGGAGTAAAATCATATCCTACCAGCAAATCTCTAAACTTCTTTGTTTGAAGCGACTGATACAAAGGATTAATGTTAAAATCACGCAGTAGTACTATTTTATAATTCCTAAATCTATTCTGACACAGATGTAGTGCTTCAGCCAAAATATCGTAGAACACATCCTTGTTGCCCTGAGGGGGCCAATTATGATAAGTTTACATTTTCTATTCACTACTGATGAAAACTCGATAATACCCTCGACACTCTTCTGTACAACATCTTTCATTTCTTCAACGTAAACAATTCCTTCTTCTATAAAAATACTCGAACCACCATGAATTAGAGTCTCTCTAGCAAACGCAGACAACCGTCTGTATCCTTTGAGATTCATGCATTGTACTTCAGTGTTTGTATATCAATGTTCAGTTATTGCAACATAACTTGGCTTCTCATCCATTATGGAGAGCACAGCTTCAAATACACGTTGAGTTAATCTTGTTGGATGTCACCTTATCTTCTAATTTATTGTTTATATTACAAGTCTCATTAATCTTTATATAGGTCACGAAAAAATGTTTTTTGTTCAGTCATAATTGTTTTTAAAACTAAGGTTTTAGACAATATGGGCTGGTGAAGAAATTTTGTTTTCAATGAGTTCACAATATTAGAGTTGGTTCTTTTATAATCGAAAAACCATTCAACGCTACAATTTTTGGCCCTGTTCTGAAATTTCCTGATCGATTTATCGATCTTCTTTATAAAACGAAAGTCTTCTGGCATTTCTTGGTCAACAATGACAATTAAGTTTGTCATCTTTGCTATAGGTATTAGATTCTTCAGACATGCATTCAGCGTCCTATGGTTGCTAACGTTACAAGTGCTAAACATGAATATAATATAATCCCTTTGTGTGAAACGTTGTTATTTCAAATAGGTCCCTTGTTAAATCTGCCGTTTCAATATCATTTTTGATGAGCGCCTCTATATGAAATCTGGATCTATCAACAGTTGAATATTATACTATGAGAGTTAGCTTCAAGTCGAATTTCATAATTCCAGATCAACAGTACGCTTTAACTCTTGATGGAATTAGGAGTGATTTTGATGCTCTAATCGAGTACCTCTATACTTTTGCAGCAAAGAGGGATCAGAAATATCAGAATTTAATTCCTGAGAGCAAAGATCTTGACAGACAGACGGATAGCGAGTTACACCCAAAAAGTTTCCATTTTTTCTGTATATCTATATTATACTAGATCACCACTGAAAACTCCTAATTCAATGGTAATTCAGATAAAAGGTGATATTTGTTAGCGTAATCTTCATTCTACTAAAGTGTGTTAATGCTGTGTCGAGATGTTAAGAAGTCTTAAATTCAATACAAGAACAGCGTTTTTTTGTTTTTCTTATCTATTCAATTGAGCAAGAAATAATATATAGTAAGATAATCACATGCTGAAATACTGGAGCCCGTTCACGCTCATAAATACTTCAATTACATTAGCTCATAGAAGTATCGAATCAACGCCTGATTTCTAAACGAATAGGAAGACATCTTATATGTAGGATATATGGTGAAAAAATTTTCATACGGAGAAAGACGAGAATATAAAAACAACTGTTTTATCTTATAACTGAAAATTAAAGCAATATATTACAAAGACGTCGCCATGATAAAATTAAATAAGGTAACTTATTAAAAGCTATACATGTTATAAATATAAATGTAATAAACTTACTATTATGAAATAAAAGCTATAATACTAGATTCATGGGCCTTATAAATCAAATATGGCATTACTTTGAACACAGTAATAATTTTCGTGGGCAGTAACAATTCTTTATAAAGGCAGTATTCGAAAATTTACCAGAAAAGAACACACAGAAGGCAGTGATTCAGTATATGCCTATTATATAACATAATCCAAAGAAACAAAGAAATCAATTTCAACCTAACTTTTCCAATTGATTGCATCGAAAACAATGTTATTAGTAGAGATAGGAAGGCACGGAAGTTTAAATAAATTAATGATACAAAAACTGTTACTCTGTAACAATAATCTTTAGACTAAGAGTTAATGGTTTAGCGTATACTTCTTTCTGACTATCGTCTGGTTCGTTCGTTATTGGTTTGCCATAAATTACTAGGTTGAAAATACCAGGTTTCTTCAAGCGTCTCTTGAAATGAAGTGACCAAACACCATGCTTCTCAGTTAACTCGAATTTATTCTTTTCATTTCCACTTACAATCACGTATTCCATTTCAACCTACAAGATGAAATGGAAAATTAATATTCAATGATTGAACCAGTATCATTAAATTTACCTCCTCAAGAAAATGTAAATATCAAAAGTGCATTGCTACAAAAATTCTAATTCAGCAAATAAGAACATGCAGATATTTATTCTTCAATGCAGAACAGTAGCAGAAGAACAATTGTGTGAATGCTATAATATTGAGGCCGAAATAGTAAAAATTGAATTGATTAAAAATTTAAAATCAATTAAAACTATTAGTTTTCAAATTAAAGTAAACGCATATCTTTTGCCTAAATATGATTTTTTCTATTTCAAAATCTGCAACATTTTTAAGAAAGCAGGATTTTTCAAAGGAGGGATTGTTATATTTTCAGTAACATAGCTCAAAATTATTACTTATTTCAATAATGAAACTGTATAAAGAACTATCGCAAGTTGACATAATAGAAGATGAATTTTTCAACATTATTTGAAAGTTAATAATCCGCTCAATATATGACTTCAAATAATGTAAAATATTTTAATCATTCGGGACTTGATTCAAAATATATAATTATATAATTGAAATTCTATATAATATGCCTTTTCAAAGGAATATTTCAGTAATTTATATGTTCATTTTTCATATTCACCTTAACGCTTGGTTGTAATTTTATTAGTCTTGTCCTATGCTTAGTTTGGTCTAATGTTATCCTCAGTTCTAGATCTTCACCATGATGATGTCTTCTAATTCTTCTGCTTCTCGAACTTCTGAATAAGTCTTCAAGCTCAGTCACATTTGAACCTCTGTTATAGTTGCGACGATGCTTCGAATTACGACGATGTCTCGCATTAACCTTGGAAAATTGAAATTGAAATTAAAGAAATTGAAAAAATTTTGAAAGTGATTAATTCATAAAAAACATACGTCTATTGTTCTGCAATCACGAAACTGATTATAAGTAAATAGGGAAGCAAATTACTTTCGTAATTATAAAATTGTGGGTAATTAAACAAATTGTATATAAAAATGATTATAAGATTTCGTATCTCATGATTAGTTTTTATAAAAAAATATGTTTGATTTTATACATGAACATATATTTTGTTTCATTTCCTCTGTATAACTGCTAAAAACTATTTCAGTATTTATATTTTCTAGTTTATTCTATAAGAATTAAAAGAGGTAATTTCTCCAGTTAAATGATTAAAGTTTAATTATATCACGTACTCCTTTGTTAAATTTCACTTTAAAAAGCTTATTTTGTGATTGAAAGAAATATATGCTGTTATCATAAAGTTCAGTACTAATACTAGTGGGTTGAACAAAGGGCATAAACTGAATAGACCAAGATAAACAAACAAAACTTCAAAATTTGAATCAAACTTTTCATTCTTAACAACAGATATTTCTGAATATAGCTGAAACTTATATTTTATATTCAAATCATGAAGTGAAAGATTTTTTATCTCATTTGATATCGTGAATTTTAGATTTAACCATGAACTTGTAGCAAAATGCATGTGACTTCAAATGCAACAATTTTTAGATAAATAGCCAGCTTTATGTTTTTAATAGGCAATGTTGAATACTCAGTAAAATAAATGTGGAAAAATTGGGGTAAAGTGTAGACATTAAACCTATATACATCAATTTTTTAGCGTTCCTTCCATATCTGAAGTTATCATATTCTCAACTAACTCATAAAATTCATCACCCCAACATAGATATTTACTTTCGAAAAACCTAGACGCAAGTTTTATCTTATCTATATTTTTATATGTTAGCATCAAGAGATAATCCTAATGATACTTAGCATAAGCAAAAACACCCGCTAAGATGAAATGAATTTTGTTCTATATTGGGATACAATGATAGATTGCAAATCCCTAACATAACACAATGTTGTTTGGTGAAATAATATGGTATGGTCGAAGTTGATTCAGGGACATCAAAGAATAATAAACAATTATGCCGTCCAGTTCATCAGGCTTGACTTACCCTGCACGAAAAACATCCTTCTGTACTAACGAGTTTCTTATTGGTATCAGGATTTGGATCTATAGGATACACAGGAACATCACCAATATCATCCCCACCGCTGAAAACTGGAGAAATTGAAGAGAAACAATGACCTTGTTCTATTCGTTGATAACCACCAGGACAACCACATGAATAGCCCGAACCTTGTTTCTGACATCCATAATTGCAAGGAGCATTTGCACAGCCTGCACTCACCTACAATAAAGCATTATTAGTAATGATGTTCAATAGATCTAACAAGAGAGAAAAGTGGTAATCACTATATTAACTGAAAATAATTCCATAACAATTTCCAATGCCCCTTTAGTAACACTATTGTGAAACGATTTATTTTAACTATTGATTTATCTTTTAAGCATTCTAAATTCTGGAGTTTTGAAAATACTTATTTGAACTAATATATTCTTATTCAACTTCAGATGTCCTAAGCTCATAAGAAAATATTTAAGTAGAAAGAAGTCTCGTAATCGATTTTAGATTTCATGCAACCAAAAATTATTTTCAAAGAAATAACACATGTCTCTGGGCAAAAGCAGATCATAATAAGACATAAAGAACATTTGAATAAATATTAACATTCAACCATTTCAATACAGTTTCATAGCTTTCTCAACAAATAAATGACATCAATTTCATCCCACGTTTTGTGATATCTTACTTGGACGCATATACTGAGACTTCCATCGAACTGATAGCCAGGTGGACAACCGCAACGGAAACTACCCGGAGTATTGAAACAATTGCCCGCTTCTCCACACGGATTTCGTAGGCATTCATTATCGTCAACACATTGGTTATAATAGAAATGAGGAACATATCCGGGTCCGCAACTGCATTTGAAACCTCCAATCAAGTTCTGGCATCCTAAAAAATAGTAATTGTAGTTTATAGTTTGTTTTTACAGAACTTACAGAAAATTGACATATTTAAACATTCGTTAGTTTTGGATCGATGTTAGAATGTGAAGAAATATTGATTATGCATGAATAATTATTTGTGTTTTGATTTCAGTTGTTTATTAAACAGAAACCATTATTATATCACCAAAATCCTTTTTCTGAAATCTTTACACAGGTCTAATATAACATGAATTGAAAAATTAATTCTTGGTGAAGTGTATTATTACTCCTCTAAAGTTCCTAATCACCAACATGTTTGGGAATTTATTGATTGAATATTGAAAAACATCTTAATAACTTTTGTAATACAATTTTTGAAGATTATCTAACATTGAAGCTAAAAAGGATCTCTGAGACAAAAGTAAAATCCACTTTTTCTTATTCATTATAGAAACTGGCGGAGGCTATATAGAAAGAAACTTTATTTGTAAAGTTATTCATTTCTATTTCACTAGAATTGGAAAAAAGGAATTTGTAGCATTTTTTGCGTTTGATGGATGAATAAAGTTTATTGAGTTAACACAATTTACCTTCTGGGCATTTTGTGTCATCCAAACATTCATTAGAATCGATGCAGTAGCTTCCAGTCGAATCAACTTTGAATCCTCTAGGACAAATACATTTAAAACTTCCCAAGGTATTGATACACCTTCCAGGCCTAGGGCACACATCTCCACTTTTGCATTCATCAATATCTAGATACCAAAATATCATCAATAACACAAAACAAGTATCAAAATTAATCTAACAATAATCAACATAAAACCTTTTCTACTGTTCGTAACGAGTTCATCAATTTAAACTCTATATGGGTCTTGAATAACTAGTATGATGGAAAATAATTATGAATCTCATTGATAAATGATGATATTAGAAGCGTTCACGCTTTCTGTTGATTATTACAACTGGCTAAATCATTTACTTTATAGATCTTCGTCCCAGCTGAAGAAGTTTGTCAGCTCCTGATAATTCTCTTTCAATATAGCAGATAGAAAATGTATACCATGTTTGAAATCTCAATATTGCCACTGGTTGTCACTGTCGACAATGATGAATTTATAATATGAAGAAATATGTAGTATTTCGTTTCATATTTAATTGAATCTTGAATCTTGTGGATAAAATTGGTTTGCAGCCTCAAAAACCAGTTTCTCTTGAAATTTTTTTCTAATTCAAGTGAAATTATTCAAACTATGGTAATTAAATTTGTATTTATAGTATGAAAATGGTTTTTGAAGAAAATCCGCATGTCCTTCGGCAACTGGCACTTGATACAAAATTAAGTCATATGTCTGTTCACAATATTTGTCACAAAGAAAAATTACGTTACAGAATCAGCTCGTAAAAGAATTAAATGAGAATAATTTCCACCAAACATTGCAATTCTACACAATCCTGCAACTAAATTGTGAACCAGATGAGAACTTCATCCCAAAAAATTTCTTCTCAGATGAAAAAATTTTATTCTTAAACGGTACATTGAACAAACAAAATTGGCGATATTGGTCCAAAGTCAATTCAGACTGAATTCAGGAAATCAATCATTTTAAAAACTTAATATATGAGCCGCCATATTGACAGAATGATCGGATCATTTTTCAAACTTACGGGTATTTGAATTTTTTGCGGATGAAACTTTTGACAGCTATAGAGACTATTCTGATCATAATAATCTTGATATGCCTAGGCCAGAAGTTTGGTTTCAACAAGTTACCCAACTTCGTGAGAAATGGTTGAGAATATCTCAATTTGATGTTTCCAGCAAAATGGATTGCCTAGGGAGAGCCATTGAATGGCTAGCTAAGTCAACTGATACGACCCTTCTGGACTTCTCTGAGAGAAGTCTAGAAGGGTACATACAAAGTTTTTAAATGCATCAAGAAATATTGAAATTTGCCTAATTAGAACGAAAAAATACAAGATAATTGACCATTGATGATACTGGCTGTTCATGAAGAATTCGTTTCTCGATTTCGTCATTGTCAGCTTATAAACGGACGTCATTTCGAGCATTTACTAAGATAAAATTTTGATGTTCACCTGCTCTATTGTCAACACCTCATTTTAATTATAATAATGATTGTTCATTGTTGTATTCATTTTTGTTCTTCTCATATTATCAGTTTTGATTTTGAACTATATCCATGTTTTATATTTCACACAGAACAAAAGAACGAATTTCTTTACTAGGACAATATTTAGGGGTAATTTCACAATTGAACGGTCGCTATTCTGAGGCGGCACAATAAAATATAATATACAAAGTTGAACAAAAACTTTTCAGTGATGTATTGCACACCATATGTCATTTAAAAAAATGTCGATGGCGTCATATTTTTGACAGATATCATCAAAAAAGCAAATAAATTTTATGGTGAGAAAGTGAAGATCGTCCAGTTCGAGCATTTTCCGTAAATCATGGAACTACCTAATTATTGGAGTAAATCTATAATTTTGGCCTCACTGTATACTGCGTCGTCACCATTTCATTTTATGTTTCGCGTTAATTCAAATTTAATAAACATCCGAAGCGGTATAGAATTGTAGGAAAATTGTTCTTTCTTGTCGTTCTGGTGATGATAATATTTTCATCAAAAAGTTCTTCGTTAAAAAATATCATCATACCTATGTTTTTAGTCGAGTAGACAGCAAATTATCATAGTCTCAACTATTAATATTTTTATAAACGATTTAAAGGCAAAAACTAGTACATAATAAAGACTTCTGCAAAGAATACAAATTTTTTTTATTACCATGGCATTCATCCCCAACTTGCTTGAATCCTTCATGACAACTACAATTGTAACTTCCTTTGGTATTAATGCATTCATGAGGACAAACATTTTGACCTATTTCGCACTCATCTATATCTACACAACTTATCCCATCCACATTTAATTGGTAACCTGATGGACATGAGCAAGTATAACTTCCTTCAGTATTGTGGCAGTGAAATTCGCAAGCATCAGGATGGAGTATACATTCATTAATATCTGAAATTTTCATGTTTTAAATTTTTCCTCAGCACTGTCTAAAGTATACCTCTGCAGACGAGTCCTGAGTCATCAACTTTGAATCCTTTGTTACAAATACATCTATAAGATCCCAAGGTATTGATGCATTGTCCATTTTTGCATAAATCTGGGATAGTTTCACACTCATTCACATCTACAAAAAACAAGGTTCAATCTTTAATTATTAATTTAATTTATCTATTAATTCATCATCAATTTATAATTGGAAGATAGCTAGTCAATTCTTCTTTAGATGCCCACATCCAAACCATCATGTATATAATTTCCATTTAATCAAATATGGCCAAATCAGAAATTCAATACAAATTTGGTCAAACTAACAAAGTATATTTTACATGTAAGCATAAATCAGTGACTAATTTTTACGAAGGAAGCAACTCTTTCAGATCCTTCCTCTAGGCATTTTATATAATATGAAGTCAAATATTGATACTCTGTAAAAACGGGTTGATAATTTGTACAAATAACCTCGATTACTTGGCCATCTCAAAATAGTAAAATATGACTGTAATTGTAGTAATTCTGAAACATTTACCTCTACCATCGACAGTAAAACCACTATCAAGACAGAGTTCCTGGTATTGTGGTGAATAAATCGTTGGACATATTTCACAGTTAGGACCCCAAGCCTCTCCCATCGAACAGCAACAGTCAGCTTTAGTAACTCGTTTAAGTTCTCTGTTGGCGGTGCTACAACGTCCCTGAATGAGCTGATTGAAGCAGAATTCCTTTCTCCTGTCTGAAACACATTTTCAATGAATATTATCATTTTTAGGTGTTTGATTCAAAAACAGTAAAGTAGTTAAGTACATACCAACACATCTCTTTCGATCATGAGTGGGTTCAAATCCTTCATAGCATTCACATCGATAAGAGCCTTCTAGATTATAGCATCTCCCGTTTTTACAAAGCGTCGGGTCAGCGGAGCATTCATCGATATCGATACAATCATCACTTCCTTGAACCTGTAGGTATCCTGGTGGGCATATACACATGTATCGTCCTATCAAGTTTTTACATTGGAATCTACAGTTGTTAGCGGGAGTGTTACACTCATTCACATCTGCGAACATTAAGATTTAGCTTAGTTATGTTTTAAGAAATACGGCATTCATTATGGAAACATGCAACTACTTAAAGTGTTCAATTAATATCGTCCATGTTCCCAAGTACTTATTTTCGTTCAAGCAGTAAAATATTTATTTCTTGAATTACGGTAATTTTTCAATAGCAATGTTTTTTTGTCAAAATGTGTATAAGAAATATTTTGTCTTTTACTGAAAAGCATCATGTTATGTTACTTATAACATTGTATGCAAACTCTGTTCCAGTGGCGTTCCAATGAACTCTTTTACAAATTGTTTTATTCCATTTTTCATTGAATTGAATAGAGATTTTTTTGTTAAGTTAACTACTAAAAAAATACTGTTTTACATGAATATTTCGCATAACTGATGTTAATAATAAATATATCTGTTGATCTATAAAAATAAGCAATATAAATTTAATAAAAACTACCAGCTATTACCAACCTTCACAGTGAGTTCCATCAGCTGCTAATGCATAACCATAAGGACATATACATCTGAACGATCCCGGTATATTATAACATCTGAATGCACACTGATTTCCCATTTCCAAACATTCGTTTATGTCTTCGCAGACCTTAAAAGATATTTATATTTTACGATCAATGAAATAACGCCAAGTTCATTCTGTTGTATACTGTTCAAAAACTATTCATACCTGCATTGGACCAGGTGTAAAACCTTCGTTACATCTACACTCAAAACCTCCTTGAACATTTGTGCATGTCCCGTTTCCACATATATTAGGATTAGCCACACATTCATTATCATCAACACATTTTTTACCATTTTGATCTAAGACAAATCCTCGGGGACAATCGCATCTGAATGACCCATCTGTGTTAATGCAATCTCCGCCGTCACAAATATTCGGCATCAATTCACATTCATTGATATCACTACCAGTCTCAAGTCTTCCCGGCCCCTCTGGGCATAACTTATGGAATTCAGCTGAAAAGTCACATTATCGAGGTTATAATATAAATGCATGAATTAAAATGACACAAAGATCATTAACTACAATTATTAGCAGTAATTACTTACGAGATTGTTCAGGTGGGCACTTCTGGCAAAATCTTCCCCAAGCACTACCCTTAGAACAACAACACTCTTTATAAGATATATGCATTCCCCGAGGTTCTTGACACTGACCCCTACTAAATGAATCATAGCATTGTTCTTGTCGAACATCAATACATTTCATTAAAACATGGTCAATCTTATAACCATCTGGACATGTGCAGAAAGCCCCACCTATTGTGTTTTGGCACACTCCATTCTCGCAAGATCCAGCATTAACTTCACATTCGTCAATATCTTCGCAGGTATTAAGGTCTTGATTTAGCTCATATCCTGCAGGGCAACTGCAGATGAATGAACCCATCACATTTGTACATTTTCCTGGTGGAGGACATGTTCCTGGAATCTTATAATAATTATTTCAGTACGAGTTCACAAAATAGACGTAGCTTAGTATTGAAAACCAGAACTTACAACACAGTTATTCATTAGAAGTTACCTACCTCTCTACATTCATCAACGTCCCTGCAATTATGACCATCAGTGGAAAGAGTGTAACCTGTGGCACATTCACATGTGAATGAACCAAGTGTGTTTCTACATCTTCCATTTCGACATAAGAAAGGCATCATATGACACTCGTCAATATCAACACAATCATTGTTGGGACTGAGTTTGAAACCAGGATTGCAGTGACATTTGTACTCTCCAGCCATATTAACGCAAGTGCCATTATTACAAATATTAGGATGCCTTATACATTCATCGACGTCCACACAGCTATCTCTTGATGGCGACAAAAAGTAACCAGAGTTACAAATGCACTGGAAGCTCCCTTGAAGGTTTTTGCATTCTCCATTGTGACAAATATTAGGTCTTTCAATACACTCATCTATATCGATACAATCCATGAATGTGGCACCATGTTTATATCTGAAATCCAATTGAGTTGTATTTGTTGTTTACATCAACATTGTGTTACATATAAAAAATACGAAAACTAAATGAATGAATGTAACTACAAGAATTTGATTTCAGACATAAAACACCACAATATTAACAAATAGGAAAGAATTATTTATAGCACCTAATAAAACAATAAATGTAAAATAGTAGTTGCTCCTAAAATAATGTCCATTTGTTCTTCATATTCCAATGTGGGACCCAAAGGCAGGACTCCATCCATCATGTACTCTCTTCATCACGGAAATAACAGCAGCCTAAATGAGCAAAAGTTCCAGCCCTACTGTTTGGAAATTAACACAGAAACAAACATTTTCAGACGTTTTAACTTAAAATACCCACAGCACCTATTCACGTGATGGCTGATAGTTCTTTAGATGAGTTAGGAACTCTCGAAATTTTGGTTAGATTGAGAAACTATATAGGGACAATTTTATCTGCCTTACATTATCACCCCTTTCAAACCAATAATAGTATAAGTGAAAGATGAGGTTTCGACTCTGCGTTTTCGAAATGGCACTCTTTTGCTAGAAGGTCATTCCTTTCGTTTATAAGTTTAGAATTAATCTTGAGATATAACAAAGACTTCAGGTTCAATTTAACCTGACAGAAGACCGTATGACGTTAGACATCTTGGTATCCTAAATTAGGGATGGAGAAAGATGGGTTGGTATTCCTCCTGATCTACGAATTTTGATCCCTGGGTTAGTCAGAGATCAATCTATCTTCGACTCTGTAAAAGTGACAAAGCTGCCGTCAGGGAGTCAATGCCAGTATTACCTTCCTAAATGCTCCTTCAGCTATCTAACAAGTGGACACAAGACAAAAGTGTTGGAATGATTGTAGTATATCCGAGAATTTCTTCAGAGACAATGAAAAATATATTGATAAAATAAATAACTTTTGAGAAAAACTATAATTGCCTTAATATATTAATATTATTGAGGTAAAATTTGGGAAATATACTTCAAATCTATCCATATTGCATATTGTAAGTATCAGGAATAAAATAATTATAATTGCTCACCCTTCGGGACATTTACATTCGAAGCTTCCAGGAAGATTTATACACTGAGCATTTCCACTGCAAGGGGATTTTAAGCATTCATTATCATCAATGCACTGATGCGAATTGGCATCGTAAATATAACCTCTGTTGCATTGGCATTCAAAACTAGTAGGTGTATCCAAACAATGACCATGTTTGCACATAGAGGGCATGAGTTCACATTCGTTGATGCCTTCCGATTTATTAGTCATTGGATTCATAATTTGTCCAGGGTGTGGTCCACATAAGCCAACATAATCACCTTGAAAACAAACATCTCATTATGTAAAAAATATGCTTTTGATTCGAAAATATATAAACCAAAAGAGCCCATAATCCTATCCTTGAAAAGTGCTTTGAATGATTTAGATATTTTGATAGCATTTATAGTTGAAACTGACACGCCATAACTACCAAGATTTCAAGTCCTTTCTGTTTATTTTTTTCACATAAAATACGGAATAAACATGCTGTTTTTGAGTTCATTAAGTAATGTTCCATTAGTTTTTTTTTATATTAGACACTGCCATGCCCACCAAGTAAGCAAAAATGCAAAGCAACATTATTATAACCGAGTTCAGTACAATAAAACTGAAGAAATTTTTCACAAAATTATGGATTGAAAAATTTGGTTCTGCAAGTGAAATCTATTAATTTCAAAGTTTATACTGTTAACGAAGAAATTGTCAATTTTAAATAAAATGATCAAATCGCTGTTATGACAACAGGATAATTATCTCTTCAAAACTCAAAATATTCAATGAAATGAGCTAATAATTTGGTATTTAATATAGAATTTTAGTGCTTAAGGTAACAAAAAATAGGAATTCCGTCATTTCAATTGCACTTAGTTCCATAAATTCGATGAGCATCTTATCTTTCTCGATTTTTCGCAACCAAATCACCAAATACTAAACCTTAAAAAAGTTCTAGAGTCATTGCCGTCAAGAGTTACAGCAATTGTGAAAATTGAAGATAACAAAATGATATTGTACAGTTAGGCCAATTAGCTTTATGACTACTGTAAGTTTGCCTTTTATTTAAATACCATTGCAGAATGAGAGAGTTGCATTGAAATTTTCAAGTTTCATATATAGATCGGCATGGATATTCACGTTCAGTTATTGTGATTCTATTTGAATATTTTCATTGGTTTTTGGTAATTTAGTTAGACCCTTTGCATAACTTTCTGAATGATAAAGCAGATTGTATATTAATAGAAAATGACGGTCACATTCTAGGCAGTGACGAATAAATGTATAGTCTGCTCAATTATAACTTATATAACTTGCATGTCTGTCCTTTATATCGCTCTAATCTTAAAAACAGTCAGTCAATATAAATTTTTAAAATAAAACTTTTATATATATATATATATATATATATATATATATATATATATATATATATATATATATATATATATATATATATATATATATATATATATATGTATGTAATGGCAATTAAATTTAATTCACATATACTTCATCATTATTTTCATGATTTAAGAAAGAAATTTTGTCAATGGTTAATAATTCTCCAACTGAATGAATTTCTATTCAAAAATAAAATTAAATTTACGTACTTTCCATTAAATGCTTTTCTAATTATGAATTCAGAATATCCCATCCTTAAAGGCAGAATGATTAACTACACAATTTTGTAGTTAAATCAACTCTTATATCATCTACGAATCAAAGACAAGCTTCCAAAAATTCCTTTTGACCCCTCTCAGTATACACATCCACTAGATTGATTCGAAAAACAATAATTAGTGTGAGAGGAAATTTAGTTGGGTATTGCAAGATACAAAAGTTAGTGACAATTACTTCATAAGAACTAAATATAAGTATGTATCTAGTGTCATTCTGTCGAATTCAACTGAGTCCTAATCATTTGCCTAGTAGTGATATTGAATATTT
The DNA here is from genome assembly GCA_013387265.2 of Cryptolaemus montrouzieri. Lineage (NCBI taxonomy): Eukaryota > Metazoa > Arthropoda > Insecta > Coleoptera > Coccinellidae > Cryptolaemus > Cryptolaemus montrouzieri. The sequence goes on from JABFTP020000103.1 coordinate 40,850,282, forward strand.
ATCTTGAAATAAGTTTTTCATGAAGAATTATTTGATAGTTTTAGAAATGTTTTCTCCAATTGTTTTTATTTAGTGCACCCATTGCATATTGAAAATCGTCAAGGATGTTTATAATGTTGCCTACAAAATTCCCGAAACCAATCAATTATTAAAAATAATTATAACTTCTCAAAGCACATTTCTCTGAAACATATTAACACCTAATTTATCCCAATATTAATAATTTCAATCCTTGGCATGAAAATATTGGTCACAACTTTTAGAAAAATAGTCCCTTTGTACCTACTGGTGCCTGGAATTGGACATGGTTCACAAGGAGCGCCCCAAGCCTGTCCCATAGAACAACAGCAAACTTTTCTTGTTTGATTTTGTGTCATTGGAATAGAACATCTCCATCTACTATATTCAAGGTAGCACGTTTCTTTTCTCATATCCACACATTCCTCTGAAAACAACACATATCAATAAAATAGACGTTAAAATTTATTAGTCGTGTTACTTCGTCCAGGAAGTGGCATATATCCTTCTGGACATTGACAATAATATTTTCCAGGTTCGTTTATACATTTTCCTACACTGCAAATGGATGGATTTTCCTCGCATTCATTGATATCAACGCATACATAACCAGTTTGGTCTAGCCGAAAACCGTCATCACAGGAACACATAAAACTTCCGAATGTGTTTGTACAATGTCCATTTTGACACAAATTTTCGTGTTCTTCACATTCATTAATATCTTCCAAAACAACCTATGGAAATAAACAAACATATAATAGAATAGAATAACCAAAAGGTTATTTTTTATAAAAAAAGGAATCACAAGAACACTTGGAAGTATTTCAAACATGAACAATCATAAGACACTATTTTATTTTGTTTACTATAGGAGCATTTAATATTTACCTAATTATATTTGGCGCGCTCTTAAGAATAGTTTTTCATTGAATACATGATCTCTCCGGTTTTATGTATAGACTCTTAAGATATTGCTATTTAAAAAAATATAAATACGAATGTTTCTACCACGGTCATGTGAATTTGAACTTTCAATAGATAAAAGCTAGTGTTATTAGGGCGTAGACTTTTGAAGTACTAAATGATGACCAATTGATTTCTTATAAAGCTTATTAGAATATAAACAGAGATGTTAAAGAAGATAAATAGGAATACAATGAGAAAAATATCCCAGGTGATTCAACTAGTTTGAACAACTACAATTTTTAATGAGAATTAGTTTTATCGTTTGTTGCATAATATTCTATAAAAACAAATGAGGAAAGTTCTTTGCTACATACCGTTACATCATTCGGTCTGTAACCTAATCCTCCTGGACAAAGCTCTTGATATTCTTGACTATTTGTTGATGGACAAACCTCACAATCTGGACCCCAACCCTTACCAACAGAGCAACAGCAAGATGCTTTAGTAACATAATTGGCTGAAGGCGAAGAGCATCCTTGACGGTCGACATGAAGATAACAACGCGACGTTCTCTTATCTGTAATGGACAAAAATAAACAAACTGGTATGTTATAATGTATTATGTGTATATGCATTTACTTGATGTGAATTTGGTTTATAATTAATTCTAATCTATGCGAAAAAATTGAAGAGATCTTTCATGTAATTCTAACTACTCAATAAACTTGTAATTTCAAACAGGAAGTGATGAGAAAATGCATGAGGAATGGATTCCTAAACTCTACATGATGACCAACAATCTTAAGAGTGACATGAGCAGAAATTACTCAACTACCTCCTGGCAGAGTATTTACAGACTGACTCTGAAAGAAGACTTTTGGTGATACTAGATCACGTTGTGCCAATATGTTGTATCCCTTCAGACCGATGCTGCTACTACTCAAATCTATCATATGGAAAACTGTTTCAAAGCTAAACTCTCCTAGTCCCAATACAACACTGCTATATCTGTATTCAGCTTCACTCTTTTGAAACTATGACAACTTTTTATTTGAAACAATAACTTACCAATACAAGCATTTCCACCAGCAACAAGATCATGGTTCGCAGGACAAGTACATTTATAGGTGCCTTCCAAATTAGTGCATTTTCCATAAAGGCATGATTGTGGGCTTTCACATTCGTCAATATCAGTACAGTTGCCTCCAGATCCATCCAATTTGTATCCATCGTGACAATCACAACGAAATACTCCAAATAAATTCTCACACTTTCCATAAACACAAAGATTATTAAACATGGTGCATTCGTCGATATCTGAAAAAAATTGATGTCTGTATAAAAACAATTCACTTGTGTTATTTTTTTGGAATATGTTTATAGAAAAGAAGCGCAAATTAAACAAATTTCATTGAATATTCGTCATTGCAATAAATATCTAAGAGAGCGAGTCCACGAGTGCAAAAGTAATTTCATTTTCTGAAAATCGATTTTGAAATAATTTTTGATGAAAGGTCGAACGTTATTATTCAGCCATTATATGATGATAAATCAAATGGAATTGCTAAATACTTAACGGGTATATAAAATTCAATGAAAATGTTCATATAAGCACTTGAAACGGCACACATAGCAGATAGGTTGCAGTTCAACAGATTCAAGCAAATGAATGAATGGTTTCAAATGAAGATCGAATAATCCCAATATTACCATCAAAATATTTAGTGAGCTCTATTTAATTTATAGACTCTGTTTCACTTTTGATATTCACCAACCAAACTCTAATCGATCTTTCTCATTTTCGTACGTCTAATGGCCTTTTAATTTATTTCTTTGTCAAATTACTATTAAAACTATTATCGGAAACATCCTCATCCTTTATGTATGGAGCATAATTTCATTCATTTAAATTAATACCGCTACTAAATTGAAAGTAGCCCTACTAAAAACTAATTTTATGAAGCAAAGCCAATTACTTGTATACCTATTTCACGAATATGTCCATGAGAATCTCAATTATGTGAATCACTTATTAGGCAATATAACATCTCAGCATGAAAAATAATCCATCAACATAGAATGGCATTAGCTAGCTTTTCCTCTCTACTAATTCCATTTCCTAGAATCAAGAAACACCGAAGTACAAGTCGTGTAGCGCACTATGTTCATCGTCACTCTGAAAATTCTTGAATTCAAGAAAATATATATTAATGATGCTTTTTCTATGATCAACATCGGAATTTGAGAACTGAATCCTAAACACCTGTAGTTCTTTTTATTAACATCACGCCCGAGGTAGTTTTTACGGGGTAAATTGACTTCATTTCCACACAGAGAAGGGAAATCAAACAGGATTGCGGTTGATTTTAGTACAAATAATCAGACATATTTCTGCAATAATATCTCAACAAAGTGCGACTGGAGTTAATTTGTTATGATTTGTGACGAGTTGACATTCGTGGGTGTTTACAGCTATACATATTGAGGGCTTAATCCCAAATACCTATCAATATGTCCAGCACATGTCAAAATATCCAAACGATGGACCTTTAATAACGCGATCTTATAATCCCTACTCCACTTACATTTTACATGAATGTGCAGAGGACCATCCACTTGGAACCAAACTTTAACAATTGTTGATCTTTCATACTTAAGTCAAATCATTTACTACTTGCAGTAAATAAGTTATAGACGGTTTCAAAGGTTTATATGCGCTGAGGATTTTCGAATAATATTCCTTTGTTTAATTTATTTGTGTATAATGTTCATATATTTATAAACAGGTGCAAAAAGTTCCATGTTAATTCAACAAATAATTTCCGAGTTATATTAATATTCCTAAAGACACTTTTTACTATTTATTTATTTCAAGTGCGTTTTGTTCATCTATTTTTCCGAATCAAAATTGATATTTTGCTTACTACTTTAATTGATTTCTAGGTGATATTATTAGACATTTTTGTCGTTTATAATTTTATATATTCCAGTCTAGTGATATAGTGCTCCAAACAAGACACTATTCATGAGGAGGTCGGCTATAGCAGTTTCAAAAACATTATTTTTACAAATAACGAATATCAAAATGGTTGAAAATTACCAGAATACTCACATAAATTTCAACTTTAATTCATTGAATTGTCTATTTATGAAAATTCTTAAAGATCTGCGTTTTTGGACCTTCTCGTTGTTTATTAACTCAAAATTTATTGATTGCAATCTGAATAAAAGGATTACTCCACATTATCTTAGATCTATGTATGTTAACACTAATGGTAGTGTTAGTATGTTATAATATAGGCAAAAATTCTGTAACAGCTCATGCAATATATATTCTAGGAAAAGGGATATGAAATAAATTAACAATTATTAAAAAATTTAAAGAGTTTAGATTAGTCAAGCAATAGATAGATTAATCTACATACTATTTTAAAAGATCAGTGCATCAAAAATTTTTTCGTATACAGCTAAATTGGCGTTCGAAACTATTCCGTTAGAGTCTAAAATAATTATAGACAACTGAAACAATTTTGCGTTAAATAAAAATGTCGAACATTTTTCATTAAAACTTACGTTTTATATATCCTTGAGTAAATAGGTAGCATTGATAAAAATAGAGTGGTGTTTGAAAAAAAGAGCATCAAATATGAAGTATTGCAAAGTTAAATTCAAATTTATCCGTACAAGGATTTTTAATGAAAATAGCCAAATGATGGAAAACGTCTATGATATCGAGATAAATGTTCGGACAATTACAGTGCTTCAGATTGCTGAGACTTTGGACATCTCATTTGAATATAAATTTATAACATCTCTTCTCGATATGGAAAAACTTTTAGCGATTACTAACAATTGACAATTAGCATGAGCGTATTGTTTTCAAAACCAGGTTTAAATTAAAATACCATTGGAATTATTTTCGGAATCGATTCATAACTGTTAATGGAACATAGTCAGCACACTTGACATAAAGGAAAACTCCAATGAGTGAGTATTCCAAGAAGAATTTAAGCCTAAAATGATTAGAATAACTTAGTCGACAAAGGCTACAATGTATTGAATGTTCCGCATTAACATCTAGTAACTTGAAAAGAATAAGATGATTAATAAAGGGTAATCTTAACTATCTATATCAAGTCATTTTAATATTTCTATCTCTAAAATCATTAAAATAAACACATAATTTGAAAAGTATAAGATCGTGTTTCTAGAAAAATTTGGAAGATAGAAAAAGCGCATTAAATTGAAAAATCATGAGGTTGAAGAATAAAAGAAATTTCACAGCGAAAAATGACTTTCCTTATCAAGGTCAGGTACTCATCACACAGTCCTTGTATGAATGAATGTAAATTTTAAAACAGTGAATAAATAAGTATTATTTGACTTCAAAACTTTAATTGTGCACATCTATTAGAATATTAAGCCCTTTTTCATCTGAGTTATACACTGTCAAAAATTAAAACTGTCTAAAATTTGGGAAATGCAAGTTATATAACAATGTTTATGCAGTGTGTTAATATCTCTAAGACAAAGGTGAAGCGTTATGGTTATTCCACTAAGCAGTATCACATAATAGTGACAAAATAAGTAACCTATTCATACTGTTATTCAACATAATGGAAACACTAATTACCAACACATGACTTGTCATTTCCTTCCTCAGGATGCATGAATCCCATCTCACATTCACATCGAAATGATCCTGGATAATTAAGACATTGACCATTTTCACAGAGGTTGGGATCGTTCGTACATTCGTCAATATCTGTACAACTATAACCATCGCCTCGGTATCCAGAATCACATTCACATTTGAAGGAACCATCATTGTTGATACACTGGGCATTTTGATCACAACCTCCATTATTTGTCTTGCACTCATTTATATCTCGACAGCTCTTTCCATTTCCGGTAAAGCCGTCCATACATCTACATTGATAAGACCCCTGAAAATAGTAATTAGAGTCTTTTAAAATTTGTGGGATACTAGAAAGTGTTATATAAAAATTTATCTAAAAACGAAGATAATACGTTAGACAACTTTTTCATCAGTTCGAATCAGGCTATGAAATGGGTTTTTATGAACGTGTATTTATAAACTATAATAGTCTGCATAAAACTCAGTGGAAGAACGGAAAATTGTTATTTTCTGAATTTGTCAAAAATATTTTTCACTCAACAGCGCAGACAATGGATAGCCCATAGGTGGTAAACCGTCTAGTTGTTAATATGTTTTATTACTAATCTTGAAATAACTTTATTGGAGACAGATTTGCAGCTGAAATAGTTTCTTCTAAATGAGTGGAGCTTAATGTATTATTAGATGGAATTTGATACTTCATTGTGGCTTTGAGATGAAGGCAAGGAGGTATACAGTAATAATGTCAAAAGATAGTAACTTAGCATTCAACCCAATTTTTAGTGATTTCAAAAGATTGGTTAATTCTATAGAGTTTTTATTGAATAATCCGGGTTGTGTTGTATCAAATTTGGAAGTATCATGTTCAAATATTTACATAATTTAAGAGCTGGAGCACTGACATATAAAGCAATAAGTCTCATGGAACAATCTAGCTTATTTATTTTAGGTAATTAATACAAAATTGGAGCTTGAAACCTTTGCCAAGTGTTTTTATTAATCATTTATGCATTATGTTTCACCAAGTGTTAATACCAATATAAGGTATTCTGATATGTTTCACAAGCAACAGTAATGCATCACAAAAGATATCAAAAACTTTATAGGAATTGCAATGTAATGCTTTCTGGATTTTTAAGTGAAGTAAACCTTTCATTTTTACCACATGACATTGAAATAGTATAATACTGAGTGTTAAGCACAAGAAAATAATTTCTGTAATATTTTAGTTTTCACAATCAAGAAAGTGTTATAAAGGATCTTTGAAAATAGATATATTAAATACAATGTATTATTTTGATACATCTGTCTACAAAATATTTGAGATTCGAATATACTCTGAATAGATGAGATGTATTCATAATTGAAATTGATTGATTCACTTTCTCAGATCTCAGGTAATATTTCAACCAAAATTCATCTTTTTAATAAATGTTTTCAATCACTTAATGGTAGAACCAAAAAAGTTATTGTCATATCACAGATCAGTTAGCTGGCAACTTGCAGTGCTTTCTATTGTTCCATTTTATTAACTTGAATAGATGTCTCCCTACTTTTCGAAATGATGTAACTGTCAAACTGACATCTTTTAGAAAAATATCCAGTTTATTTTTTATTGTTCAAATATTCGTAAATTTCAGTGTATTAAACCAGTTAATCTAATATGTCGAAAACTTCTGCCTTTCCATCTGCATTCCCAGTCTTCAGGCCACGATCAGCGAAAAGTTTGATAATTGAAGAGGATATAATAGAGAAATGCGGCGGCGGAAAGATCTGTGATATACCTCCTACAAGTAAAACCCCAAAAATAAACGTATACCCATATTGGAGACCTAAAAAGAATCTGTGTCTTGATTACAGTTTATCTCAAGACCACATAATAGTAGATAACGGACCAGTTAAAATCTTTATGAGAAAGACAGATGCCACTTATCTTTGGAATCCTAAACCAGTAATTCCTAGACAAAAAAGATTCAAGTTTGGAAACGGAACAATGCCTACCGGTAAGTTTGTTGATGAAATATGGAAAGAAAAGGTGAATGCAAAACAGGAAACGTATCTAGACGAGTTGATAAGAAGATTAGCGAACAAGAAGAGAAAAGAACGAGACCCAGACTACAAAAATTTATTCCACATGCTTTATCGAAATTTGACTATTGACAATTACCACTATTACGAAAGTCCTCGCTTGATGAAATGTCGTTGCACGTCTTGTCTGAGATACCCAAAACCAATTAAGCTTCCTGACTGGTATTGAATGTTTTTATTACTTATTCTGTACAGTCTGTAAAAATGTCAACAAAATAAAAATTATTTGAATTAAAATTATCAGAAGTCGAAAATGCTTGTTGTTTTCACAGTTTCCAAGATGGCCTCTGACAGGTCTTTAGTATAAACTTTACATGCAATTCCGTTTAGATGTCATGGAGAGGTATGCAAATCTGAAGAGCTCCAATGATAACGAAACCGAGATAGATCGACATTGTAAGTATGTAACAAATTGAAATACTCAGCTGCATTTAAGACATGATTGACAATGTATGTTTAATGTGAATCAAATGATAAACCTGATATCTTTAATTCCCAAGCAATAGGTTGACCAACCAATAAGAAACAGCCCGGTATATAATATCCCAAAATTCCTAATGGAAAAAAAGAAATATGGTCGTACAGAATAAGAAATTCTGAAAAATACAGCTCGCCGAGAGAAAGATCCAACTATGAAATTGTGGGTATTAAAACAGTCGATCGATTCAGTCCTTTCACACCAATCGGTCCATTCCTTTCGAGATACATCGGAAAATTGCCAAAAATCGGCTATTTTTGTTTTTAAAATGTTTCTTGTAAATTAGCGATTTGTAGCTTGCTTACTCGCCATAAATGTCCAAGTAATCCAAAAAAGTAAGCTTTTAGGAAATTCAAAATAATGAGAAGTTTTGAAATACATCAATTTTTCGAAACAAATGCGTTCTCGAAAATCAGCTGTTACATCTCGACAAGTAGTCCTAGAAAGCCGGCTCGGTGGCGTATGGGATATGATGCTCGTCTCCTACGCAGAGTTACCTGGGTTCAATCCCCACAAAGTCGGTGCGATTTTTCGGATTCTGGGAATCGCTTGAGTGTCCATCTTTCGGAGGAGATGTAAAGCTGTCGGTCCTGTCTAACAGAGATGTGTTGGACATTAAAGATCCCTTCCCTCGACACGAGAGGGGTTCGGCAAAATTCCCGGGTTAGTGAGGTGACAGAATTCCCCGGCGTGTCATTAGCCGAAAGGCAGAAATAGAGCACGTTAAAGGAAAAACAAACAAACAAACAAGTAGTCCTAGAGAATCGAACTTAACTAATTTTTGTCATTATTAATTATCACAGTAAAAACAAATATTTAGGGTTCAAAACTAGCTTTGCCAAATCAAATTTCAGAAAACTTTGTGGACCAACGGTAATTATTAATCAAAATCCCCCTAAAAATAAGTGCTATAATGCGTAAATAGCACTCCCTGGAATTTTGGTAAAAACAGAAAATTATCTCACTTACCTTAGACTAGAAGACTAATAAAAAGCGAAATCAAAAAATATATAACAACAATCTATGCCAACCAAAAAAGAGGAATGTTATCCATGAGATCAGAATCAATTTGTTGAATAAGAGATAAAAAGGCAATGATGAACCTCTGATAAATACACTATTATGCTGATCAATATTGCTTATTTGAAGTGCAAAGATGAAATACGCCATTAGTAAATGGTTTTCTGGAGGGTACTTACAGGTATATTGATACAATCCGCATTCTCATTACATTCATGGCTGCCCAGATAGCATTCATCATCGTCTGTACAAGATGGCCCACCATCTGGTTTAACTGAGTATCCATCTTCACATCTGCAGTGGAATGATCCCAAAATATTGATACATTCACCATTTCCACATATATTTGGATTCTGTTTGCATTCGTCGATATCTATAACAGAGAATATAATTTATGACATATTTATTCAATGATAAATCATTTTTCCAAACTTGATTATTAAACACTGAAGGTATTTTACACTAAAACAAGAAAAACAATCCATTAAAACTTTAAAATGTAAGTAACAGTTTGAGGATATTCCTATTTCACTGTAATCACCAGGTAAGCTTGTGTAACATGGTCAAATTCTAACAGAAACTAACTGATTTAACGCTGCTTGGACACAAAGGATACAAAGTGTTTGGTATTTCAGTTTTTTTTGATTAGTTCACTTCATTTGTTTCTTTATAAATAAATATTTACCTATACATGATGTTCCTTTAGGACCAGGTATCAGTCCCGTTGTGCAATGACATATATAGCTGCCCGGAACGTCTTCACACTTTCCCCCATTACATATCCTAGGATTCTCCTTGCATTCATTTATATTAGTACAACCTCTCCCATTAAGCATTAGGGAATAGCCGGATCTATTAACCGAATTGTGATTATAAGAATTTGAATATTTAGAAAATGTTTATATCAATATCAAATCTTACCCACAACTGCACTCGAAACTTCCTGGAGTATTAATACAGATATCTTCACATGGTTCCTCTTCACATTCATCAATATCTGAATAATGAACAAAAAAATTAGTAATTTGGTTGAGGAGGTCGTTACTTGATGGAAATCGATATACATATTTTCAATGAAAGAAAACTAAAGTATTTAGATTTTCACTATATTAACAAAACTATGACGGGTTTCACCACACTGTGGCTTCATCAGATAGATACAAACTAATGAACAGAGTTATTCCTTATATATTAGTCTTATTTCCTACTTAATATTACAATAGGTACAAGAGGTATGTTGGAAAACCCATCGGAGTTGCTTACTTTATGAATTGAAAAGATTGAGTAAAGGAGAAGGATTTAGATCTAATTGACTATTAAGTAACCTACCTGAATTCTTTTCTTTGTTAATCTCTAAAATTTCCAATAGATTGAGTTTTTGTCTGTTATTTTCATTGTGTAAAATTTTGAAATCATCATTAAAGTTATGGTTTTTTCGAGTAAGTGATTAGAATAATGGGAATCTGATTTATGATAATTAAAACTACGTTTGTGCTCGGATAATCTAACTTTGAAATTTCTGAAAGTTCTACCAATATGAATTTCATTACAATCCCGCAAGACAGTTTATAAACACCGAATTTATTACTTTTATCAATTTTAGATTTGCAGTTTTTGATATGTCGGCCTAAAGAATTATCAGTTCGAATGCTATATTGAAATTATAATGCGAGAGGTATGATTTTAATTTTAGACTAGGATTACCAATATAAGTTAAGCTGTTGTATTTTGTGTCTGAACTTTTATATTTGGAAATACTTCCTGGATTGCTATTTGAAATTTTTTCGTGAAATCATGTTCTCAATCATAGTTGGATTGTAACCGTTATTGACTGCTATTTGTTTAATTATATTTAGCTCTTTTATAAAATTATTTTGTGTCATTGGGATATTAATGAATCTATGTACCATACTATTGTAAGCTGCTAATTTATGTGGATAAGGATGTGTAGATGAGCTGTGAATAGTAATATCTGTATGCGATGGCTTATGAAAAATAGAAAAATCATGTTTGCCGTTAATTTTAGTAATAGTTAAATCCAGAAAGTTAATGGAGTTTTCTGTTTCTATCTCTAAAGTGAATTTAATATTATCGTGAATTTTGTTAATGATATGATATGATAAATAATCTGCTCTATTTAAGGCTATGACTGTATGACCTTTGTCTGCTTTGGTGAATATGATATCGTCCATTAAATCTAAGTCCGCATCTGACGATATCAAATTCACCAAAGCAGACAAAGGTCATACAGTCATAGCCTTAAATAAAGCAGATTATTTATTGAAACCCCAAAATTTCATTGAATCAGGTCGTTATGAAGAAATTGATAAAGATCCAACTAATAAATTTCAATCCATAGTAAAAAACGCTTTAGAGTCTATAATACCTACCAACCAAAAATATAAACTTTTCATTGACAACCCGCAATCACCAAAACTTTACTCTCTCGTCAAATTCCATAAAATAGGGTATCCCATTAGACCAGTAGTTTCATATTTTCAAGCTCCAGCTGCAAAACTTTCACGCTTTCTCATAGACATCATTCGACAGTACGCTAATTTTGAACCTAAATCCTCAATAAAAAACTCTTCAGTCCTAATAAATAAAATTCAGCACACGATACTACCACCGAACGCTAAACTTATGTCATGAGATGTAGTAAATCTCTTCCCTAGTGTTCCACCTAGTGATACAGTGAAACTCATCAAGAACGCCCTTCAAATTAATGAAGTCAATCCGATAATTCAATCAGAAATCTTACACCTTTTAGAAATTTGTTTAGAACCAAATTACTTCAATGGAGTATTATATAATAGTAAAAAAGGTTTAATCATGGGTAATCCTCTGAGCCCTCTGCTCGCTGAATTTTCATGGATAATATTGAAAAAACTATCCAAGAACATCCGTTATTCTAACATTTTATTTATTGGTTTAGATATGTCGACAATATCATTTGTTGTTTCACTGGCACAAACAGACAATTAGAGTCATTCAAAACATTCATTAACAAAATTCACGATAATATTAAATTCACTTTAGAGATAGAAACAGAAAACTCCATTAACTTTCTGGATTTAACTATTACTAAAATTAACGGATTTTTCTATTTTTCATAAGCCATCGCATACAGATATTACTATTCACAGCTCATCTACACATCCTTATCCACATAAATTAGCAGCTTACAATAGTATGGTACATAGATTCATTAATATCCCAATGACACAAAATAATTTTATAAAAGAGCTAAATATAATTAAACAAATAGCAGTCAATAACGGTTACAATCCAACTATGATTGAGAACATGATTTCACGAAAAAAATTTCAAATAGCAATCCAGGAAGTATTTCCAAATATAAAAAGTTCAGACACAAAATACAACAGCTTAACTTATATTGGTAATCCTAGTCTAAAATTAAAATCATACCTCTCGCATTATAATTTCAATATAGCATTCCGAACTGATAATTCTTTAGGCCGACATATCAAAAACTGCAAATCTAAAATTGATAAAAGTAATAAATTCGGTGTTTATAAACTGTCTTGCGGGGATTGTAATAAAATTCATATTGGTAGAACTTTCAGAAATTTCAAAGTTAGATTATCCGAGCACAAACGTAGTTTTAATTATCATAAATCAGATTCCCATTATTCTAATCACTTACTCGAAAAAACCATAACTTTAATGATGATTTCAAAATTTTACACAATGAAAATAACAGACAAAAACTCAATCTATTGGAAATTTTAGAGATTAACAAAGAAAAGAATTTAGGTAGGTTACTTAATAGTCAATTAGATCTAAATCCTTCTCCTTTACTCAATCTTTTCAATTCATAAAGTAAGCAACTCCGATGGGTTTTCCAACATACCTCTTGTACCTATTGTAATATTAAGTAGGAAATAAGACTAATATATAAGGAATAACTCTGTTCATTAGTTTGTATCTATCTGATGAAGCCACAGTGTGGTGAAACCGGTCATAGTTTTGTTAATATAGTGAAAATCTAAATACTTTGGTTTTATTTCATTGAAAATAAAAAAATTAGTATAAACTCATAAACCTTGAAGTAATATTGTACTCACCCTCACAGTGCGATTTTAATCCTGTTTGTTGATAACCTTCATTACAAACACATTGATATGTGCCCATCATATTTTCACAAATTCCATTTGAGCATATTCCACTGGTGATGGAACATTCATCAATATCTTTACAAGTTTGTTTGTCAGGTGCCAGTTCATGACCAGGTGGGCAATCACATTTATATGATCCTTCAGTGTTGCTACATTTTCCTCCTCTACATAATCCTGGTGATTCTTCACACTCATTTATATCTATGAAAAAAGATATATGAGAAGTAGTTGGTAACTTCGCTGATACAAGCTGAAGAGTTATTCAGCTGGTAAGTATATAAAAATAACTTTTCCAACGTTACTAGGACCTTTAATAATTATTTCTGGAATTCTTTCTGTTCATGCATTAAGCATAAGCCGAATTTTCAGTAACAAGATCTTTGATAGATTTGTCATTTAAAACTCGAGGTGCGTGTGATAAAAGATTGTTTTTCTACAAAATTATGAATTATGAAAAACTTAAACAAGTTTAAATCCTTAATCGTTATAAATACTCTGATACTAGAAAGGTAAATGCATATCTGTTAGCTTGAATGCTGGCTCTGACTTCCACAAACACATTTTTGTTGGGTCTGAAAAATGCTCTAACTCCATAAACCCTTAACTGTAATGTTATCAAGAGGAGTAACATATTATTGAAAAATGTACCAGTGGGAATTTTAGTTCGGGAGGTTTCATCTTGTCTTGGACTAATCTTTAGATGGCTGCTTCTCAACAAAGTTATCTATCCGAAAATATTAGATATTTGTATCCTTCACATGTTTCCATGTTAGAAGGAAATGTTCAAGTTGAAATGTGATGAATTTTATGTCAAAGGACAGAAAAGGCTTACCCATACAAACTTGCATAGGAGACATTGCTCTGAATCCTTCATTGCATTCACAAATAAAATCTCCAGGAATATTTTTGCAAATACCATTTCCACACACATTTGTTGTAGTGAGACTGCACTCATCAATGTCTGCAAAAAAAAGAATATCATTATGGGAAATATGGTTATTGTTTGTTTCATCTTTTAACAATTTGCTTGGGAACTTAGAACATTTACACATTGGACCTACAGCTTGTAGTGGATTCCAAACCACTCTCCTAGGCCCTGCAATGACAACTGCCACCACAAGGATTATAAATTATCTGGTCTTTGGAAATTTATGCCTCTTTTAGGCGACTCTTTCCTACTAGCTACCGAGGCGGTCAAATATGGTTATTTAATTATTTCTAATAATTGAAGTTTCACTGATTGTTACTTTTTAAACACAGGAACAAAAGTTGGTATGCTAGATTATGAGATAGGTGTTGAAAATTTCATCTGCGTAAATGAAAAGAAGGAAAATCAAACTTACCAACACATTTCAGTTTAAAATCATCATAATCATAACCCTTATTACATCTGCAGCTGAAACCTCCAATTGTGTTCTTACATCTTCCATTTTGGCACATGCCAGGAAACTCGGTGCATTCATTTATATCTCTATGATCGATGAATCCAAGGCCCTTAGGACAAAGTTCTGCAAATGCTGATGTTCCAGGACGTGGACAAGATTCGCATTTATCACCCCATCCCCTACCAAATGACGTGCAACAACAAACGTGTTTATAAAAGATTCCTTCTATAGGATTGGTACATTTGCCATGTTTGTATTTTGTATAGCAAAGTTCTTCTCTCACATCCAAACATTGAGTTCCTACAAAAAGTATTGTTCATAAAATGTGTATAATTAGATTAACATATTTATACTTGTGGCATCCAAACTCAATCCAGGAGGACAGCTACAAGTAAAACTACCATCGGTATTAACACAAGTGCCACCTCCTCTGCATATATCTGGATTTAAATCACATTCGTTTATATCAGCACATGCTTTTCCGTCAATCTTTGCATAACCTGGACGACAATCGCATTCATTTCTGTTACATCTCTCACAAGGAGATCCCCACGCAACTCCGACGGAACAACAACATTCAGTTTTTTTGCTCAATTGGGGCAGATTATTTTCGCATCTTCCATGATTTAGTTTGGTCCAGCAGGAGCCTTTCCTGTTATCTATAAAACAATAATTTTAGTTATGTTATGATTAAAAGCAAACAGTCGAAAAAAAATTTAATTATATACAAACAAACTTTCTAATTCTATTTGAATAATGTTGAGAACAAGAAGAAAATTCAAAGTTAAAATACTTGCAATACTTGCATACTATTTTCTGCTATGTCCTAAATAAATATAAGTTAATTCTGCAGAAGCTAAGGATATATTGAATTAAATATGTTGCCTCTATATTGTACTCAAATCACACCATATTCTCTAATATATTGTGCATACCTCTCCTAATTAACAGGTCATTTTCATGTATCAACTCAATTGGGCAAGGAGAAACAAGAAGATGTCCTATGAATATTGTCAAAAACATTGAAGAGTTATTTCACTACAATTCAAACTGTGAAACGCAATTCATGGCAAGTTAATCACACTATTACTTCATATATTTATTTATTGTTCATCATGAATATTCCAGATAGTACCTCATATGTACTATAACCTATCTGACTATCATTATCAAAGAGGATTCGAGGAAATGTATAAATCTGGAATAAGAGACGATTACTATAAGAATTACTGCAGATTACTCAAACAGATAGTACAAAGAGCTAAGAAAATCCACAATGAAAGGTACATATCCGACTCTAACAGGCAGAAAACAATTTTGAAACTCGTTGGAAAATATTCTAATAGTATGCCTGAAAACATCAATTAATGAAGGGGAAAACAAATCCTATGAGAATAATCTCAATTATGACAATGAGTACGTCATTGGCGGAGGTGACATAACACAGAATGCCAATAGAACAATGGAACAGGCTTAAAGATAGGTATACCAGATTCACTCATCAAGCATGTGGCGGAACACATATCTCCGGTGCTGACTCATAGAATCAACTTAACGTTCGACTCAGGTAAATACCCTGAAAGATGAAGGTAGCCAAAATAAAGGCAATCAATCAATCCATTTATTTGTCCCATATAAATATAAATTGTTGTAGAACACTTCATCATAAACATAAAATACATAAAAAACAAACAGTGTAAACAGAATAAAGACCTAACAATAAGAGACGAAATCAGCTGAGACAAATATTTGTCCCCAAAATACTCCTGGAGAGTGTAGTATGGTGTCCTCCTAAGGTAAGTATTTAATCTTCTTCTCAATTTATTTTGTGGCCACCTTCGTGCCTCCTGTGGAATGTGATTAAAAATTTTTACCAAAGCATAAACAGAGTTGTTCTGAAGGTAAGTATGCTTAAATCTGAGTAGCCTCATATCGTTCTTAGCTCTCGTGTTATGCTCATGTTCACGCTTAGTCTCCACAAACAGGTCTCTATAATTAACTATGCACATAAAAGCTTCATAAACATATAGACTCACAACAGTTAGCACTGATCTTTCCACAAAGTGAGCCCTGCATGATTGTGTTTTGCTCAGCTTAAGAAAGGCATTATATGAAAAGTGTTACAAAGATAACATGCGTAACATCCGATTTCACTGCTCAGTAGTGTTAACAAAGTATTCGTGAGGGTTATCCACAATAAAGTTGTTGAATTTTATGAAACATACACAGTACTGAGTGCCAAAATGGATTTAGAAGAGGAAGAACAACTACAAGAGCCGTATGAATAATCGACAAGTGAAAGCGCTAGCAAGCTTGGACCTAAACAAAGCCTTCGATATGGTAAACCACGAGGAATTTATAGGAAGGCTATACAGAGTGGGAATCAGGGAAACCTCATTAAGCAGTTGAAGTCATATTTAACTGGTAAACCTCAATATGTTAGTGAACGGACTCCAATAACGCATGAAGAGATTATATCTAAATCGATCCCTATTAGGAAGAGGCTACTACAGAGTTCAGTATTGGGGCCGTTATTCTATATCATTTATAAGAATAACCTACCTGATATGATGCTACATTATGCAAATGACAGAACATTGATACTTACCGATGAAACTTCTATTGATACAAGAGTAAGTGAAGTCATGAATACTCTATTAACATGGTTCACAAATAATAAATTGATAATGAACGAGAACAAGACGCAGCTGCTATGGTTTGGTTATAGCGCAGCTTGCGACAACGAAACCTATCAATATAATGGCGGTAGGATAAGAACTACACAGTCTCAAAATGTTTGGGATCATTGTGGATCACCAACTGAGTTGAGGTGCACATGTTGACTTCGTTGCACAGTTTCCAGATATGTGTATGTGCTGGAAACGCTCTCAACAACTGTTAATAAAGAGACGGCTATGTTAGCATACAATGCCTATGTAAGCAGTCGACTGAGGTATGGGATCATTGCCTGAGGAAATTCTGCATATTTGAAGAGACTGCAAATTCTGCAAAAATGGTCTCAGGGCAATATTGAACCTCAGACAAAAACTTTACACAATCTAACGAACCTAACAATAGTTGGATTCTATATCTATGAGTGTATTATGTTCATCGTTAACAATAGGGAATTATTCATGGAAAGAGGAAATATAAAAACTAATATCACAAGGAGGACCACTGATGTTGAGCTGCCGCCTATGAAGTATGTTTATCTCCAAAATAACGTTACTTATATTACAGTTAAAATTTATAATCAAATAACTCAGAATGTTAGAAATTGGCTGTCAAAAGCTTAAAAAAGGATTGAAAAAATACTTTGTGAAAATCCGTATTATGAGACCAGAGCAAGAATAATGATGTGAATACCTCTGTGGCTATCTATGTAAAACTCTTTTACCTGATCATTTTGTATGTCTATTTTTGTATATTGTTAGAATCAAGGATTTTATAATAATTAGTATGACGTGTTCTACAACATTATTTGTTATATGGGGCAAACAATTGTATTGTTATTATTGGAGGATAACACTTATATATAGTTGAAAGTATTTCATACCTATGCAAATTCTTCCTGTGTTGTCTAATATAGATCCCGGATCACATTCACACTTGTACGATCCAAAAATATTCACGCACTCTCCATTGAAGCAGGCTGCTTCAGGACCAAGTTCTTTACACTCGTCGATATCTTCACAAACCGATGTGATCGGATTCAATTGAGTTCCAGTAGGACAAATACACTGGTAGCTGCCTGGTGTATTTCGACATTGTCCTCCACTGCATACCTGCACAAGTGATCTAACAATTCATAATCAAACTTCTTGGGAAATTGATTGAATTACAACTTTCAGAAGAGGTACAAAATTCAAATGAACAACAGGTAGAGAAAATAAGAATAGATACTACTTAACAGTATACTTTCATGGATGGTAGTATAGAAAACCAGAATTCCATTTAATATTCCATCAGTTTTCATTCAAAACATTTTTTCATTTTTGAGGATTGGATTCGAAAAAATTATACACTGAATGAAAATGCTACTTTTTCTAGAATGTAATACGAAATACTCAATCACTGTTTAAAATATCAACGGAATCTTACGTCAATGGAAATTATAAAAAAGAAACTTTCTTAACGAATCATGAAAACAGTTTCACTATCTCTTCTACCAATGTAGTAACTCTTAGAATAGTAGAGAGATCATACTCACCAATTCTTCTATTTCACATTCATTGATATCTGTACAAACTTTGCCGCTTTCATCAACTTCAAAACCAGCGTTACAAATACAACGATAGGTACCGATCATATTTTCACAAGCACCATTATGACATATATTTGGGTTTTGAGCACATTCATTGATGTCGTTTCCATCAAAAGTTGAACCAGGGCCATGAGGACAGAGAATGTCATAGTCACTAGTACCCGGCATTGGACAAGGTTGACAAGTGGTGCCCCAACCCATTGATTTTCCAGTGAAAAGAGAGCAACAGCAACAACTCGATCTTGTTACAGCCAAAGTCGATGGATTGAAACAAAGTCCGTCTCTGTACTCTTGATAGCATAAATCTCTTCTTGTGTCCAAGCATGATCTTCCGTCAGGTCCTAAACTGAAACCAGGTAAACATTCGCATCGGAAACTACCAGGAGTGTTAGTACATGTTCCTGATTGACACGGTCTTGTAATACATTCATCAATATCTATGCAGTGCCTTCCATCTTGACCCAGACGATATCCAGAATCACAAATGCAACGAAATGAACCCTCCATATTAATACACTTGCCATGATCGCACATTCCTAAAATAAAGCAGTAAATTCAGAGGAATACTTGATGGAAAAGATTTCATTTGAAAGAACTTTTTAGATGAAACACAAGCTTATGGTCCAGCTTCAGTTTAGCTGTACTCTCTATTAGACATGCCATAATGACCATATTAGTTTCTATAAAAAAATAATTACTTTTCTTAATTGAGTAATATCCTTGATTTAGAACGCTAGGTTCTAGTATTTCGAAATATTCTCGAAGTATGCTTCATAACTTCGGCAGGTCGTTGTCAAGAACTATAGTGGTTCTTTCCTCCAAATTGAACAGGACAATGGTCAGGTGAGGTATCATCTATCTGTGATGAGTGGGTCATCCCAGAATAATTTGAGCGTAACTTTCCACAGGAGACTCAACACGATTTTTTATAAATGCTTCAAAAAATTCTTTTCTGAAATCGCATTCAGACAATGTCTGAGTTATATACATCTCTCCAGATAGACGATGTTACATATTGTATATTGACTCCAGAGCTTTATTGCATCTTGGCGTTATACCACTGTCCATTATGTGTTTTGTGTGCTTTAGTTGATATAATATGTTGGGTAACAACCAATTTGTTGTTTCCAGAAAAAGGAATCAGTGTAGATTAGCAAGTTGTTTTTGTCCACAACTTTGTTTGTGGATATGCCAATTTAGTATCTTGTTATACCATTCCATCTAGCACAAGTGATATACCTAAAGTATACTAACCGCGGCGAATAGTTTTTTCCGCAAGCCTGTTGAAATATTCGTAATTATAGCCTTTGAATTAATTCGCTGTGTTCATTATCACTTTAAGAGACAATATCTCACCCTTTAAGTTTAACACTGCTCACTTTCGAACCTACTAAAATGATTGATTCATGAAAATATTTTACAATAAGAGAACTATCCATTACATTTGACACACAGCAATCAATTACCTAATTCAAACTTGCATGTGTATTGATCAACATTTTTAAGTATTAGGTGTTCAAATTCTGATTAAACGAACATCTGGTCTGTTACCAGAAACTAACCTGTACTTGCGCACTCATCCATATCACTACAGAATGTTCTATCACTTGATTCAACAAATCCTGGCAAACAATTACAAGTGTAAGATCCTGGTATATTGTTGCATCTTCCATTCAAACAAATTCTAGGATTTTCGCTGCATTCGTCAATATCTGGAAAATGTTATTGTTAGAACATCCAATTGGATTAGTTACGAAAAGTAATGTGTACCTATGCAAGCAAACATTGATGGTGAAAGTTTAAAACCCGGATTACAGAGACATTTGAAACTACCATCCATGTTCACGCATCTACCGTTGGAACACATTCCTATTTCAGCACACTCATCGTGGTCTGTGCACATGGATCCATCAGGAGAAACGTCAAAACCAGGTGGGCACATACAAGTAAAGCTTCCGATAGTGTTACGACATACACCATTTTGACACTTTCCTTCCCTACACTCGTCAATATCTGTAATTTCCAAATAATACATTAACTATAGTTGATAATATGAAAGATCTTTATCTAGCAGTATATATGAATGTATGAGTGGCTAAAAACGCGTTCATAAAAGTAATATAATTTAAATACTCAATTCAAATAAGAATCACTGGCCTTCACACACTTGTGATTTTCCAAGACGATATCCTTCGTTGCAGATACATTTATATCCCGAGATAGTATCAACACATTGCCCTGGACCACATATGTTTGGACGAAGAATACATTCGTTTACTGCTATAATGGAGCCACCTCCAGGAATCATGCCATGACCAATACCACCATCGCCGCCTTCTCCCGATCCTTCACCTGTATCACCTCCTCCAATCATAGTTCCTGGTACTGTTGTTGCACAAAGACGGTGATGTTCATCTAAAAGAAAAACCAAAATCAACTTTTACATAATCTAACTGTAAAAGAATGAAGACGGGGAATACTCACTTCTCAATGACAAATGTTATGAAGTAGAATATTTCCAAACATAGAATGAATAACTTCATGCAATGGAAAACATATATTTCAAATTGAACATTCATTTCTGAATGGATATTAATACCGTTCAGGAGGAAACCAATAGATACCATTATTCACAGTAACACCCTTTCATGCTACGTTTGTACAATTTCACATATTCACAATAGCTTGTACCATGATATAAAATTCATTGAAAAAGAAATTTTCAAAACATTTCAATATGTAGAGAAAGATATAAAATATTTTTAATTTTCTGATTATTTTCGAAGAAATAGCTCATTAGGTGTGCACTCTAAATATAACATAGAATGCAATTGTGTATGGATTACTTAAATTACTTGCTCTTGCAGTAATATCCTTCTTGATATTATACACTATTTGTGTGTAGAAGTGTATTTGGTAAATTACTAAAGTACTCTGTATCTACATACACTCGAAATTAAATCATATTGCTTCAATCTACTAAAAAAGATTAACTTTAAAATAAAAATGTGATATGAAAAATATAACTTGTTACAAATCACGAGATTTCTGGAAGATTATCATTTAACATAACCTAAGGAGAATTGATTTTGCAAGTATTTTTTTCCTGAAATATGAATGTGAGCTATGAGAATTAGAATTTACCTTCTCCATAGGCTGGACATCTGGTACAATCATCTCCCCATCCTTTTCCCATATTAACACCGCAACAACAATCTTTCTTCGATAGTCTCATCGGCAAACTTTCTCTGCAAAAACCTTGTTCGGTTCTTTCTGTGAAGCACAATCCTTGACGGCCATCTAATATTAAAAAATCAAAGCTCATAAATATACAATATAGTTTCAAATTTACTTGAAAGAGGATATCTCAACTAAATGAATATTACTGTTTGCAGATTAGATATATAAATATTTTCGATTTGATAGAAACGTTGAAGAGTCAATCAGAGACCATATATAAAAAATCATTTCAGGACCATATGTTATGGATTATACAATCTGAAACCTAACTCAGAATTCTTTGATTTTGATTAGGATTAGTTGACAATGGTGGCTGATTGGATAATTTTGTTTTAATATTTATGGATATCATATTACCATTGATGACTTCCATAAGCATTAAACATTAATAAATTGGTAAATAGAGGTAGAAAGAAAACATTTAAATATTCTTCAATCATATTGCAAATTCAAAGACTAACTACCCAGCTCTGAATTTCATTTATATCTAATGCATCAACAAAAATTTCCACCTACTAATTTATATCCCTTTTCTTAAAATGGATGCCAGTTAATAATACTAACTAGATGAGCACTGAATCCTCATCTTCTTTTGAATTTTCCTCTTTAAAATATTAGTTGTGAAGGTTTTTAATATGATTTTATTCCAAATTGTCTATTGTATCATTCTGAAATTATTCAGAATGATTTTACTGTTCGATTTTATGAAGAAATCACTATATTCTGATCTTATTTTAATGAAAGGATATCATACTATGATATCCATGTTTCATTCTGCACAGTGTTTAATCCTGATTGTGTTTTAAATATACTTTGTAATGCGATTATTAAATATTTATCTAAAAATTTGAATATAGTCAACTAATTTGAAAATGTTGTCTTAGCAATTAACCATATAATTTTGGATATTCGCAACTATAATTTGATTTTGAAAAACTTATATTACTATACGGATAAACCTTTCTCCTTCTCAGGATTATTTTATGTAACATAGACACTTTAATGTAAATCCATAATTGTATCTGCATTAAATGAAAGTAGGTATTTTTAATGCAATCTTAGTACTTACAAAGTATTTCTTGCCTTAAGATCAAAAGCATAAAATGCTGCATGAAAATAGAGTACATTCAGTATAAAAAAATCAAAAACTAGACAATACTTTTGTGGAATAACTGATAACTCAAACTAGAACATAGTTAACAAATCTAGTGCGAAAGAGACAGAATACTAACTCACCGATACAATATTTCTGATTCTGACTCTGAATGAAACCTGGATTGCACAGACAGAAGTAAGATCCATCTGTGTTAACGCATCTACCGTTTTCACATATTCCTTCATCTTCACACTCGTTCCTATCATCACACCGATTTGTATCGGGATTTCGTGTCTGCCCCTCTGGACATTCACATGTGAAAGATCCTATAGAATTCACACAACGTCCTCCCTCACATAAATGAGGTATGGCCTCGCATTCATTGATATCTGTAATTGAAGAATATGAAATTAACATTAATTGCTAGGATGTATAGCCAATAATTTAACTAATTGTGAGAAAAAATCTAGATTATCATCTTGTATTTTCTAACATGTATTTCTCCCAAATTATACGAAGTAACACGACTGCTTCAGATGTTTTCTCTCAGAAAATCCTTTAGTGCAAGTCAGTCTCTGCTCAAATAGCACCTTACTAAGCGTTTGTTACATTCAACAAACTTGTCAACACTCATAGGCAATTTGGAGGATATCCCAATACCCACAATTGCTTCCAAGGAATATTAGCCATTGAAGCTTATATAAACATGCTTGCCTATATATTCTTTTTATTAAGAGGCTATTTATCTAAACGTTTTTTGTCAGAGTTATATCTGGTATACTGAAGAACAGAAGAATTATTTTACATTATATTAGGTATGATTACTTTTTGCTGTTTAATGAAATGGCAAGCTGAGCTAACTGTTCAATGGAAAAGTTGGCTAGACTTTTCATAACTTTCAAACCTTTAGCATGCCCAAGCAGCTATTTTGGTGAAGTCATTAGTTTTTTCAAACAGTTGCAGAAAAGTTTTCACAGTTGCCATGACTTTTCCATTTAACTTGGACAGATGTTTAATCTGAATTGAAGTGTAATTCCAAAATGTAAGACTCTGAAACTGAGTGGCGTACTTAGTATATTCTAAATGCTTTTGTGTAATGTTAATCCAATGAGAAGCTTCTACTCTACATTGCATATGAGTTTCAGAAGAGGAGATCAGCAAAGAGGATTTATAAAATTTGAGAATACATCAGATAGGTTGAATCTTTTTACCACTGTTAGATTGCTATTGATTGTTCTCTAATAGTGAAGAAAGTCAAATATAATATTCTTAGTAGAGTAGGGTTCTGCTTTCTGATTATACCTATCAAATGGTTGATGAAACTCATAACAAACTCATTGCTAATAGCTCTAAGGTATCACAGATGTATTGGGGATAACTTTTTGATGAGAATTATCACAATTATAAATGACGGGGAATACCTTCAGCCTAAAGAACTTCTGAAACTGGAATAACAGAATGAGGAATTCTCAACTTCATAGAAGTTCTTACATATACTTCTGCAAATTCTGTTAAAGTAAATCCAGTTCTATATATATATATATATATATATATATATATATATATATATATATATATATATATATATATATATATATATATATATATATATATATATATATATATATATATAATGATTTCTTATCAAAGTTATTAAGGGCTCATTTTGAGAAATTTCCTCAAAATACAACTATCCTGAACACATCTATAACTACAATGGGTATTTTCAAATGCTTTTGGTTGCAAATATGTAAATAGGGTAATTACTGAATTACTCTTATTAACTAACGAATCACTTTTGTCCAGTATATTCCACATTAAATTTCAGGTCATATTCAAAGCATAAAGTAATAAACAAAAGCTTAATGTAAATACAATAATCAGATGAATATATTCAAGACCTAATAAAACTTACCAATGCATTCTGCAGTCTTTTGATTCTTAATAAAGCCTATATCACAGTCAAGTCTGGAAGGGCAATGTTCACAAGGATGACCCCAAGCTTTTCCCACTGTTGCACAACATAAAGTTTTTGTACATACCACTCCTTGTAGTTGATTCACACATAGAGATCCTCTGGCGCCAGTATAGCATGGTCCAGTTCTGAAATCTGAATTATTTATAATATCATCAAGTGCAAAACAAAATTATGCAAACGGCAAATATTCAAAATAGAGACAAACAGTAATTACAAATAAAGTGAAGAAATATAACTATTATATGATTTAGTTGAATACTTTTTCTGCCTTGTAGATTTGATACCTGAAGGAGGACTCAGGTTAGCAAATAGAGTAAACAGAACCATAGTTGTATTCTTGTCCAAAATAATAGTGTGCATTAAACAACATTTTGTGTAACATTCAAATTTATAGGCACTTTTATCAAATCAATCCATATAAATAATTGAAAATGATTGTGTTAATAGTCGTTGAGATGTTCAAAATAATATTGTACATTGAATATCATTATGAGTAACATCTAATTTATAATTTTACAATATGATCTGATTTACATGATAAGATGTAGGAAAATAATGACACAAGAAGGAATAACATAAATAGATGTGTTTCATATGATGTTGCAATAAATACTGAAAACCATCTTTATTTTGAACTAGTGAGGAGAGAATCTATATGAAAGTATAGTATTTCACCTTACATGTTTTATTTGAAGAAATTATTTATTTTATTTACCAATTTCACAATGTTTTCCTGCAAATCCATATATGCAAGCACATCTGTCTGGTCCAATACATCTTCCTCCATTTTTACATGGATCTAAACAAATTGCTGAAATGAAGCATAAATTTAATTAGAACAAATACCAACACTATAAAATAAAAAATATAAAATACAACTCACGTTCTATACAAAATTCCCCGGTGTATCCTGGTGCACAGTTACACCTGCCATCAACACAACTACCACCATTCATGC
The DNA here is from genome assembly GCA_013387265.2 of Cryptolaemus montrouzieri. NCBI lineage: Eukaryota > Metazoa > Arthropoda > Insecta > Coleoptera > Coccinellidae > Cryptolaemus > Cryptolaemus montrouzieri. The sequence goes on from JABFTP020000103.1 coordinate 40,876,491, forward strand.
ACATTGCTCGGCAGGGCTTGCCTTGTGTTTCTGTAAGCAATTCAAACGTTTAATGTTAGTATCTACAAAAAATATAACAAAACAAATAGACAATTGAATCCATGAACAGAAACTTTAATGATTTCGAACTGTACCTTCCTCCCTGTAACATGAAGAAGCTGTTTCTTTACCACCTTCACATCTACATATATTTGGTCGAACACATTGTCCTCTTCCACATGGTCTCGTACAAATTGCTGAAAAGATGCAAATAGTCAGGAAAGTTATCACTACAAAATCAATTATATTTCTGATTATTCTGTAGCACAGTGAACCCACCCATAATTTAACGAAAAAATCAGAACTGGTTAATTTATAATTCAGGTTCCAAATTTGAAATGCCCACCCGGTTTATAGAAAAAAACTTAAGACTCATATTAACTTAGTTGCTGTGTAAAATCGTCTTATTAATATTTAAGGAAAAGTTACTAAATAGGAACGATTAGTGCACTAATATCTAATGAATTCCATTAAAACTCAGATGGTTCGATTTAGAGCTAAAATGATTAGGTATAACTGTCATACATAACCTAACAATACTCTTCTGATCAACAAATATAGCGGACAAATTGTGAGGAAAATGTATATTGAAACGAATGTATTGTTATAATAAATGAGGCTATATCCGTTAATATTCTATTCAGTATGATTTACGTTTTGCTTTATATAAAAGAAACGAATAGTCCCAATCAATTCACAGGAATCCCTAAGTAAGGCAATTTGTCGGTATTCCTATTGGTTGATAAAATGGAATAGAAATGTATTTGAAGGACAAAGAAACGATTTAGTTGTTTGGAAAGTAACGCTAATTTATATTCATTAATTTTGATTAGACCTGCATTGAATAGAAACTTTTTCAGAAATATTTCAGTTCACTGGTATTAGGTATAAAATGCACTAGTTTTCGAGGATTTGTTTTTCAGCCATACCTAACCTACGAATAGGATTGATTATCCGATTAAAAAGTATGGCGGCCAAATTCTGAGAAAAATAAATATTGTAGATGAAATGTATTCTATATTGAACATAATATTCGGTGTCAATTTGTATACAAATTGTAAATATAAGTTCATTTCACCTAATTAAATAACATAAGAACGATTTTATGAAGCAATTATTGAGTAATAGAGGAGAGTCGGGTAGCCCCGGCCGGCGGGAACCCCCGGCCAAAGCTAGTTCCAGAAATTCCCGCAGACATACACAAAGATGATTTATGTCTAAGCATACATTAACAAGCGCCACGCAAAATAACGGCAGCAACATATACCCATAAGCCATACGTGTAAGTCTATGAGCCGTGTCAGTTCAGTGAGCAACGCGTGACAGTCGATCGATCATATACTAGTGTCGGTTCTTTTGTCTGTGCCGCACACTTGCCAAACTCAGTTTTTTCTGTACAATGTAAGTATCTTACCATGGAATTTTACTAATTCAGAAAGGTTGCCATTATAGTTCAAAAATATGTTAAATATTTGAAGATGTTCATATTGATATTGGCGATAGACATGACATCATAGGATCGAATCGGTCGGGTAGAATCGGTTTGTCGGGTTGCCCCGGCCATTTCATGAATGGTGAATTTTTGTATTTTATGAATGAAATAGTGAAATTATGAATCCCAGTTGCTCTGCCATGTCAAGTCGTCTGCTTATCTTTATGTTAAAGTTATTGTACTGCAATAGGGAAGAAATAAGTGAAAATCTGATGTTTTCTTCACAGAAAATGCCAAAAATCAAAGAGAGAAAAACAACTAGAGGAAGTTGGGATGAAAATACTATGAAAAGAGCGATCCGGAGTGTTCAGAAGAGAAATCTATCTATATGAAGAGCTGCTGAACGGTATGGTGTTCCAAGAAGTACGCTCCAGGATATAAAAAAAAGCTATTGGCAGGGAGCGGAGTATATAGTGGGGACAGCTGAATCGATCACAGCGCTCGATGTGGTCAAATTATCGTTAAATCATGCTTTTATCATAAATAAACACGTTAACATTAAATAAAAAATGATCCATAATAGTTGTTGTGTTGTTGATTGCAAAAATACAGCTAGAAACAGTAAATGTAAATTTTACACATTTCCAGTGGCCAAGTGGAAATAAATGGATGGAAGAAATAAATGGATAAATGATGTTAAAAGAAAAACAAAGTAGTGTGTAACATTATTCAGAAACAATGCAACTAGGGTAATGTATGTTCAAATTATGATTCGCAATTACATTGCCATTAATTTTCATTTTATTTCTGAACAATCAACACTTTTGTAATTTTCATTATTGCAGTTGTCATGTATTAAATTTGTTTACATTTCACAGGTTAGACCGCCTCGGTAGCTGCACGGTTAGTGAGCAAGTATGTAGGAATATTTAGCCGAGGTGCCTGGTTCGAATCCGGTTCAAGTCATGGATGTTGTGAACAAAAATGAATTTGACAAAGACGTACATAGAGATTGGATACATAACCATAGTTGTTGAGTCCACCTCTGAAGGCCAGATAACTTGTAATCCTGAGAGGTGGCAGTTATCATTGCACGGTCTAGGTGAGTGGTTCGGAGTCCACTATAAACTGTAGGTCCATAGAAAAAAAAAAGAAAGAATTTCACAGGTTAACCCCATGGGATTCTTAAAACTCCTTTTAGTTATTTATAAACATATTTACAAGCTTTTATTTAACTTGCAATGTATGTATGTTTGTATGTTCGGGTGAAATCTTACAACTCAATTTTAAGGCACTTGATCTCAACCAACTGAGCTGAAATTTTGTATACACGTTGAGTTTGGATGACAATGCATGATTAACTATGTGACGTCATTCTAAATCCAACAAGGCGGTGGACCAATTATTCTTAATGCAAAACGAAATGGCGGATAATTTTCTTTTATTCGTTCCTACAATATGGGTACCAAATGAAAGATTGCCAAGAATAACTAAAAATGAAATTAAGTTTTAAAAATTCTTTAAAACAACCTTTTATTTAAATGCGCTAAATAGAAAAAAATTAACTTTCACACTAAATCTTTTACTGTTAACTTATAACGTCATTTCAAACTTAACACATTGGACACAATTTATATGTTATGCCTACCTGTTAACATTTCAAACTGATAAAGCGACAAGCGATTATATTATAACATATAAATTGTGTCAAATGTGTTAAATTTGAAATGACGTTATGAATTAACGGTAAAAGTTTTAGTGGAAAAGTTTATTTTTTCTTTTAGCGCATTTAAATGAAAGCTTGTTTTCAAAGAATTTTTTCCTTAATTTTTTATACACACTTTTTCTATCGTAATGAGTTTTTTCAATTTAAAAAACACGATCACAGATTTTTATAACACATATTTATTTTTAAATTCATTTTTTGAAACAATTCACTGTTATTTATACGGATCTTTCACATGTCATACCATTGCCGAGCATGATTTTACGCTACCATCAGATGTCGCTTTCGTCGTGCTCCCTGCGAATAGGTAATGGAGAAGAAACAGAGTTCAAGCCGAAATTGGGGAATTTGAAGCACACATTTTCCAACTATCAAGCTCTGCAACTTCATGAACACATTATCGATCTAGATAATCGGCTGATGCCACTTAGAAAGCGGAATTGTTGAAACTGGCTTTCCAATTCGCAATTCCTCATAGATTCAACAAGGGAAAAAAAATAGCCGGAAACGATTTTTACTACAGCTTTTCGAAAAGATTCCCAGATATTGCTCTCAGAACTCCAGAGTCAACCAGTATCGCGAGAGCCGTTGCCTTCAATAAACCTCAAGTAGATCGTTTTTACTATAAGCTGTTCCAGCTTCAGGAAAAATATAGTTTTCCAGCCTCGAAAATTTACAATGCTGATGAAACGGGATTCTCGACGGTGCACAAAAATGAGAAAGTTATTTCTACTAAGGGAAAAAAGCAAGTAGGCAAGTTGATATCTGGTGAGAGGGGACGAAACATCACCTTGATGTTTGCTATGAGTGTGACTGGTCACTTTGTAACTCCTCTTTTCATCTTCCCGCGAAAACGGATGGATAAAGATGGTAGATTGATGATTGGAGCTCCACCGGAAAGCATAGCTATTCCACATGAAAGTGGATGGATGAATTGTGAGATATTCCTGAAGTGGCTCCAGCACTTCAAACCACGCACAGGCTTCGAGGGAACACCCTGTTCTTCTGATTCTCGATGGACATGGGAGCCATAAAGAATTGGCAGTGATAGAGTTTGCTTGTGCTAATCACATCCATATGCTCAACACACCACCACACACAACTCACAAAGTGCAACCGTTAGACCGGGTATTTTTCAAGCCGTTCAAGTCTGCATTCAGTTCAGCAAGTGTCATGTGGATGAGACAAAACCCAGGGGCGATAATTTCAGACTATGACATCGCATCCCTTGTCAATTCGGCTTTCACTAAGGCAGCTTGACTTGAAATAGCACAAAATGGATTCAAATGCACCGGAATTTATCAATTCAATAGAGAGATTTTCACTGATTTGGATTTTTTGCCATCATCAATATCGAACAGGAACCAGTTTTTGATGAGACTTCTGAGCAGCCATCGACTAGCATAAGATCAAAATCATCCACAAGTTTCAATCCGCAGCCATCCACTAGCGGCACCCAACAGCCATTAACTATGTCTACCCAGCAACCATCAACCAGTAGCGCTCAGCAGTCGCCCACTACTCAGGCATCACAACCATCAACAAGTGGCAGCATGCAGCCACCTACTGCAAGAAACAGTGCAGAGCCTGTTGCATCTCCTAGTTTGAATGCATTGCTTCAAAAATTGTCCCCTCTCCCTAACGCCTCAAGGAAGCGTCTTGCAGTCCGTTCTCGAAAAACCCAAAAAAGTGAGATTCTGACATACTCTCCATTTAAAGATGCAATGGTAGCAAACAAGGCTGTAGCCAATAAATCCAAGGCTGCAACTGATAGAACAAAAGCAGCAATCAATCAAATGAGATTGAGAAAGAATATCCAGAGTTTAACTAGGGAAGAAACAAATCATGGTAAGGAATGCATCATTTGTGGGGAAACTTTCGATCAAGACTGGATTCAGTGTCACAAGTGCAAAAATTGAACTCATGAAGAATGTTTGGACATTGATCCATCGTCATCTTTCTACTATTGTGATGTTTTCAAATCGACATAGTCATATTTTTTTGCGTCTGGGGCTACCCCTCAGAAATGATTGTGAAAAAATTCGACAGTGCATTCTAAACTTCATTACAGTTATAAAAATGAGAATATTTATTTCTTATTTCATTAGTATTAAGAGGAATATGTTTTGTTCATTATATACATTGAAAATAGATCTTTTTTTCTTAGGGTTTTTTTTAAAACCTGAGTTTTACTTATGTGGCCGAGGCTACCCGGACTCACCCCTAATGAGTGCTTCGGTAAACATATTCATAAAAAACTGGGAGGTTAATAAACTTATCAAAGTGGGCACAACATTTTAATACAACTTTTTTGGAAACGAGTGCTTTAACTCAATCACTTGCAATAAGTAGAAGTATATTCACAGTATGTATTCTTTCACATAGTCACAGGAAATTCATTAGGTGTACATTGTTTCAAGTATACGCATAAGAAGTTCATATAGATTTTAGTGAGCCTCATTGGTGATTGTTCTGTGGTATTGCTTAATCAATTTCCTACACTGTCCTCATGGATAACAGAATATCTCATTACTTTGAATGAAACAGTGTATTTTGTTCTATGAATATTCAGATAGTTATCCGCTCTTGTCCGGTCCTGTATGTTTCGTCAACCTTAGTTGAAGCATCGATTGACACTCTCTGTATATGTTCTATTTTAAGGCCTTTTAGCTCATGGCGGTACCTGCCGTAGTTTGAATGAAATAGTTCATTTTGTTCTATGAATTTTCAGATAGTTTTCCGCTCTTGTACGGCCCTGTACGGTTTGTCAACCTTATTTGAAGCATCGATTGGAACTCTCTGTAATATTCTATTTCTAGGCCTGAGCTCATGGTGATACTTGCAATAGTTTGAGTGAAATAATGCGTTTTGTTCTATGAATGCGGTTTGCCGCTCATGTACGGTTTATGTTCTATTTCTTTGTCAAAACTCATGGTGGTACACGCTGTAATTTGAATGATATAGAGAAATTTGTCCATAGTTAGTTCATCGACCAATCATATGATTTGGTATGTACTAAACTAGTTACTTCGAAAATTATTTCGACATGTCACCTTTGCCCGAATGACTAACTATCCGCATTTACCAGTCTAGTCATCGCTAAGTAATCTACAATCATCCCTGAAGAAGAAGAAGGAATATTTTGAATTTGGCAAACGTAGCGAGCAATATTCACCCCATCCCACATTCAACATTCACCCTGTTAGAATCTGTGGATGGAAAAGTGTGGCTAAGTTCAATGATGATAATAAGAAATTAAACTATGTATTATACTATCACAAGAGATTTATTGTAAATCAGGATTGGAATTTCGGTCTCTCGACCATCTTCAGCTGACAACAAGTATTGAACTAAATTTGAAATTGCATACATATACAAACAGGTAGGTACAAAATTAATAAGGGTGCTCTTGTGTTATAACAATGTTCACCCTGGGCATCCTCAAATAAATCTCTATTGTTCATTACAAACATAACTGCCTAATTATGATAAAACCAGGTACTATTTGAAGATTTCAAATAGGGGCGAATATGCCGGGCCGTACTGGTCGTTCAGAAAATTATCTCTATGGGGTTTGTTGCGGTTTGAAAATTTCAATGGATTCCAAGAAATCTAACTTTCGTCCCTTAGGTATTCTGTGAATAATTTGAAGTTGGTTTATGGGTGAAAAATGGTGGCCATTTTCGATAGAATGTGAAACAAAAGTATATTCATCTGTTCTCTGGTTATTGTAATCTGATTGATGCTCTTTATATCTCGTTTTGAATGAACGACCAGTTTGACCTATGTTGACGCCTTCACAATCCAGTTCCTATGAAACATGCTAGTATATTCAATTCAATAACAAATTTTATGAACAACCTCACGGTCTACAGATGGGATCACCATTGAGCCCTTTACTAGCTGACATTTTCATGGCGTATATTGAAGAAATCATATTCAATTCCTCCAAATAACTTTTGATATATATCGAAAACCCACCTTTACTGATATTTGCATTCCCTATGACTCAACAAACCCAAAATCTCATAAATACGCTGCATTTAATTCAATGATTCATAGGGCTTTCTCTCTGCCATTATCCGAGGAAAATATGTCAAGGGAAGTGTCAACTATTAAAGAAATCGCTAAGAAAAATGGTTATACCTCAAATATAATAAACGAAATGATCCAAAAAAAACAAAGACAAATAGCTTATCATTTATCTACGTTCAAAATCAACCAATACAGATAAATATATTTCATCGATGAATCAATCCTTTCATTTGTTCCATATAAACAATAAATTGTCGTAGAATACGTCACTATAAACAAGTATATAAACAAAATCGTTCAAGATAAAGTATTAAACAAGTCGCTGGGAGCACAAAAACAAGACAGACAGTATAAAACATGACAGGTAGCACCAAATAAGACAGTCAGTGTTAAAATAAGACAGGCAGTGTAATATTATATACAGAACACGACCGGACAGGCAGCATGAAAACATGAAACGACTACAAAAATATGACAGATAGTGTAAAAGTAGGACATACAGCATAAAAACAGGAATCTACTCAGACTAAGGCTATCTGCAAAATACTCCTGGAGTGTGTAATATGGTTTGTGCCTAAGGTAGGTATTCAATTTTTTACTCAGTTTATTTCGTGACCACTTTCGCGCCTTCACTGGAATATGATTGTAAATTTTCACAAGGGTGTAGGTAGCATTGTTTTGAAGGTAAGTATATTTGAATTTCGATATCTTCAGATCATATTTTGCTCTTGTGTTATAACAATGTTCACCCTGGGCATCCTCAAATAAATCTCTACTGTTCATTACAAACAGAACTGCCTCATAAAAATATCGGCTCACAACCGTTAATGTGGATTTTTCTGCAAAGTGAGTCCTGCAAGATTTTGTTCTACTAAGCCTGAGGACCCCGCGAATGCATCTTTTCTCCAACAAAAGTAGCCTGAAGATATCAGTGGAATCCCCCACTGCGATTTCGTACCTCAGCCTAATATCAACATATCCATTGTACGCCATAAATGCTGTGGATACATTTACCAGTTCAGCGACTGTTCTTAGCGCATAAACATATCTGGCCATGTCACTTGAAAGTTGCTCTACATGATCACTCCAATCCAGTCGATAGTCAACTGAAACGCCCAAAAACTTGAGGCCACTAGACGACAACATGGCATTTTCACATCCAAGTGCCGGCATATATTCTCTTGAATATCCAAACTTGACAATTTGGGTCTTTTGATGATTTATCGCGAGTTCATTCCGGGAAAACCAAGCACCAAGATCAGCAAACACTGCATTCACCGTCGCATCCAACGAAACCTGATCACTCAGCACCAGGGAAGTGTCGTCCGCAAACTGGATCATGAATTGAGGCGTACAATCAGTTAAATCATTGGCATATTTTGGCCCTATCAGAGAAAAGATTGTAAATGTCATTTCGAAATAAAATAAGAAAGTAGCTTTCAAGACCCACATTAAACCATTTTCCACACATAAATCAACTTGAAATTATTCACAGAATACCTAAGGGACGAAAGTTAGATTTTTTGGAATCCATCGAAATTTTCAAACTACAGTAAACCCCCCATAGAGATAATCTTCTGAACGACCAGTATGGCCCGGCTTATTCGTCCTTATTGGAATTCGTTAAATAATACCTGCTTTTATCATGATTAGTTTATTACCTCTTGTTCGCATCCTTATTAATTTTGTACCTACCTGTTTATATATGTATGTATTTTCAACTTTAGTTCAATAATTGTTGCCAGCTAAAGATGGTCGAGAGACCGAAATTGCAATCCTGATTTTCAATAAATCTCTTGTGATAGTATAATACATAGTTTAATTTCTTATTACCAACGTGATTAACTATCACGTAGTAACGGCGGAATCAATAAACTATTTGGCTAAGTTCACGCTAATTTGAATAGTCGCTTTCATATCCTGAGCTGCAGTAATGTTTGTTGCAGTAAGTTTGTTGGAGTAAGATATTGAGTGGATGAGAATTTAAATTAAAAAAATAAAAAAAATGGAAAAAGATTGAATTAAAGAAAGTATATTATAGAAATATTTTCTGACTGGACCAGAATATTAAAACATTAATAAGAATAGAATAGTTAAAGAAGTAAGGGATAATGTCTTGAATTATTTTCATATCCGATTGTATTTCTGCCAGTATTTCTGTTTAGTTCTTGATTGAAGGCGAACTGTTAATTTTTAACCATATTTTGCCCAATTGATAGGTATATGAAACTATGAGACTACCATAGTAACAACAAAAAAATATGCATCGACAGGAAAGAGGGATGGATGACTCGAATTATATATGAAAAAATAAAACAGAGAAACAAAGTCTATAAAAGCATGGTGAAGAACAGAGACTCACATTATCTCAAACAACAATTCAAAATACAGGATAGGGACACCAAAAAATGTATTAAAGAGGCAAAAAGAGAATTTTTCAAAAATCAACTACAAAGTGCAGAGGGTAACAGTAAAAAACTGTGGTCAATCATAAAAAATCTTGAGAACGAAGAACATCTACAAGCTAATGATATTCGAGAACTTGAAAGTGAAGATGGAACTGTCACAACTTGTCGAAAACAGATCTCAACTATACTGAATAACCATTTTGTCACTGTAGGAGCAAACCTAGCAAAGAAAATTAATAGCCACAATCCTGGTAGACTAGAAGAGAAAAGTGACGAATCTCCTCCATCCGCAATGATGTACTTGCGGCCAACAACATCCAAAGAGGTCGTGAAAATCATAAATAAACTGAAAACAAATGCTGCAGCAGGATATGATAAAGTTAAACCGAAACTAGTCAAAGAAATAAAGAACATAATAGCTCCAATAATAGCTAGGTTGGTGAACTCTCACTTTCGAGAGGGAAGTTTTCCGGATGAGTTAAAAAGTGCTAGAATAACTCCAGTGCACAAAAAGGGAAATGAAAAATGTCCGAATAACTATAGACCAATCGCGAACCTGACAGTTTTCAGCAAGATTTTTGAGACAATCCTGCATAACAGATTATCAGCACACATACTAAATATGAATATACTCAGCAAGTCTCAGCATGGGTTTCAAAGGCACAGAAGTACGAAAACTGCGATGACACATATACTCAATTTTATACAAACAAAAATGGACCAGGGAAAATGTGTTACTGCTTTAATTTTGGACTTTCAAAAAGCTTTTGACACGGTTGATCCGAGTGTTTTGTTGCGTAAGTTGGAACCAATGTGTTTGGCAGGAGGTTCATTTGATATTTTTGCTTCTTACTTGAAGAATAGGAAGCAATTCACCAAGGTTGGGGATGAAGTGAGTGAATGTAAAAACATATATTACGGAGTGCCGCAGGGATCAATTTTGGGCCCTTATCTATATTTGTTATACATAAATGATCTTGAGAGGCAACAACTATGTGGGAAGGTTATGATATATGCTGATGACACAGCTCTTTTCTATGTGAATGAAGATGATAAGGTGACTCAAAAACAGATGCAAAGAGATCTTGACAGGTTGATGGAATGGACGAAGATAAACAAGCTAACCCTGAATAGTGAAAAGTGCCATATATTAAACTTCGAGAATAAATCGAAAAAACATAATATAAACATATATCTAAATAACAACAAAATTCTTGAACAATACACTATTAAATATCTCGGCCTCACGTTAGACAAGAATATGAAATGGACTCCTCACATCAGGCAGCTTGTCAAGAATCTTTCCTATTACAGGAGATTAGCTCACAAAATTTCGGACGTCCTACCTATGAAAGAGAAGAAAATGGTGTATGAAGCTTACATTAAAAGTAAGTTAACTTATTTGATATCTTTTGGGCAACAGGAAACGTAATAGAAATGAAAAACTGCAACGAAGTCAAAATAAAATTATTAAGGTCCTGTATAAAATTCCTCAATGAAACCTACGAAGGAAGTATATAAACGAACAAACATTTTGACCATAGAAGAACTGAGGCAGCTTGAAACTATGAAATTGGTGAGAAAATTTCTCGACAATGAAATACAAGATGATGATTTTATTTTAACAACTAGATCTGAAGTACATGACCACGCAACCAGAAGAAATGAAGAGCTGAATTATTTAGCTCACAGAACCAAGGTGGGGAAAGACGCATACTATCTGAGGGTGTCAGACTCTATAACAAGCTTTCCCGTGAAGTGAAGAGATAACGCACACAAAATTTAAAAAAAATGCAAGAACACTTGATACAAATTCGAATGTAAATCTGATCATAAAATAATCTTATATTTTGTAACTATATCTGTCAAAACCTGAAAGGGTTATTTAGATATTATTTTCAATAAAAAAAGAAACCGAAAAATATGTGATTTTAATTTAACAAAAGCAACAATTATAAGAAAGGTCGAAGAGTACACAATTGACACGTCCTACTATTTTACCCAGTCATTAGCGAATCAAAATGATGAAGAAAATCTACCAGTCAAAATATTATGAGTAAAAATGTTCTCATTGTCCTTTCGATATGGGGTTTTTGTAATAGATATATGTACTGTGTTTTACTTACGTATTATGCATAATCCTAATATTGTATGCCTTCCCCATCCAGGACAACAGAAGCTCGCATATTTTGATCTGCACACATTGGGCCTGAAACAAACTTTTGTTGAATATTTCACGTATTGATTGCCATTATGAAAGATAAAATGTAAAGTTCATACACCTTCGTAATAAATTAGTGGAATGATTTATAGACTTTCACTACACTTTATTATGATAAAGTTCGTCTTTCCTAATTCCGCGATTCTAGAGTTCAGAATTTATGGAATATTCGATTAACGTTATCGTTAAACGAAATCTTTCACAAATAGCCCGTTATGATAATTCATGGAACATACATTTTTAAGATCAACGTATATTTTCATTGGATATTTATTCAGGATAGCTGTGTATCAAAAAATTTCATCATATTCAATGTGATCGGATGAAAATATCGTCGTAGAGTTTTTTACTTTAATGAGAGTGACTCTTATTAATAATTATATATTATATTAACATCAAATAGAACAGTGCTTGCGAAAGTCGTTATTTAATTAAGGTATGTAGTATGGATATCACTGAATGGTAGACAACCCTGAAGAATAACATATCAAAATAGAATTGTTGAATAATTCAAGTTGGGAAATTTTAATTAATAAATATTGAGTAATATAATAAAAATAAAAAAGGGTTAACTTCAAGGAGTTGCCCATAGAAGTGTTCCTGTAATCAAAGTAATTCCATGAAAACATGTTAATCTTCCTTGTAGTTGATACTATTGCCAGGTATTCATTATAATCAAAATATATCCTGAAGTGACCATCAACTATGACAATATTTATTGATAGGAAAACATATCAAAATGTTAGTGCCAGTTGTTTTGAAATGGCAGTTGATCGAATCTCATATTGCCAAGCATATAAATGATAACATCCTCAGCAAATTATATTGTATATATGTTTTATACCTATTAAACGTGTTATATTTACGCTTTCAGTCTTCAAATAATAATAATAATGATAATAAAATAGTAATTTGAAGTCTCAACTGTTTGGTATAACATAACTAAAAATAAACTTACTAATAACATTTCGCAAATACCAACTATTCACTGTAAAAATGAATCCTACAATAAGAAATGAGATATTTACAACATAAAAGGTATGTATTGAATACACAATATTGTAATGTGTGTTGCACACTCATTACAAATAAGATAAATCAAGAATTATAATCGTTAATCACTCATCGCATAGTAACACGATTATTGAATTACACTGGTAAACAAGATTTTCCTAGCACAAAGCAGATGTTTATTTTTAAATGGAAATACCCTTCTAATATTAGGAAAAATATTCTTGAAGTCCTAACTCGTACCACTTTTCAATAGCCCAATAAGATCCTTTCATATTTGCAGGTAGTAAATGTAATGAAAGGACGGTTAGCTGGAATGAATTTTATACCTGAACCGTGTTGTTTACAATAGTATAAAAATAAGATTATAAATCAGTCTTCTATTAAGTTTCTAAATGAGAGTTTCTCTGTGTGTAGAAAACAAAGTGTGTTAACTACGGAAATGTCAGGACAAACGCACCGCAGTTGCAAAATCCCTCCTGACAAATTTTGTTACATTTGTGAAGAATTTATGGTGAAATCACAGGCCAATTTTCTGAAAAAGTCTACTTCCTTTATTTTGGTCTTTCTATTGGAGATCCCTATGTGTGTTGTGTTAGTTGTAGCTTATCATTGGTGCAATGGATGAGTAGGAAGAGAAAAAGCATGCCTTTTGCAATACCTATGAAATGTCGAAAATCCACTAATCATTTAGACGGTTACTATTTTTGCCTGACAAAGATTGACGGGTATTCCAAAAAGGCAAAGCGCAAGATGGTCTATCCAAATTGTTGCGACCTGTTCATCATAATGCAGATTTAGCAGGTTCGATGGTACCTTTAAATCCGCCAAATGTTGTTTTGGAAGATACTGAAGACAATGCATCATCAGGCAGCTCCGAAGAACAGTGCACGGACTACACTTTTACTCCAGATCCAAGTGCCGGCCAGCCAAATTCAGTTGTTCAAAGCAAGTTAAATGATTTAGTCCGTGATTTGAGGTTATCTACGCAACAGTCAGAACTTTTTGGTTCAAATCTTAAGGAATGGAACTTATTAGACAATGAAATGAAAATTACGAATTTCAGGAAAGACATGCTCGGTTTTCTGCATTCTACAGAAATTCTACAGTATGGAAAATTCGGTGTGTTCGTGTTCTGATATTGATGGTTGAATGCAGCAACTTGATATTGAGAATTCCCCGTCTGTGTGGCGTTTATTTACCACTTGCTGTATGGTCCGGTGAAATAATAGGCCATGGTATTTCCTGCCTGTCGTAAAAGGGGACTAAAAGGAAAGTTGGTGGTAGAAGAAGGTTCTAAATCCGTCGTCCGAGGAGGTACCACCCCGCATTCCTGAACATGCGACAGGAAGGAATCCCTAAAAACTGATGATTTTGATGTTATGTGGTTCAAAATAACAAATAAAACACAAATAAAATTCATCTGCTGTCTTTACCTTTCAGAGAATGATCCATCATTCTCCCGTTTGTTCGATTTACTCTTTCTTAAAATCGATTACTTACAGCAGAATTACCCCTGACCAGAGATTGTTGTACTGGGAGATTTTAATATTCAAAATACCACATGGCTTGAATTTTCGAATAGAACTAACGATGCTGGTCGAGAGGCCGAATCATTCGCCCTTGCTTATGGCCTTGAGTAATTGGTTATGGAGCCCACCCACATTCCTGACGTTGAAGGTCAATACGCTAATATCCTCGATCTCTTTCTGACCAACAATCCTGATCCTTACACAATAAAAGTTCATGCTCCCTTAGGAAAATCTGACTATAAGCTTGAGACGGCTTATAGCTGTTTCACAGCGACTCCACCTTGGTAAGAAGTTTGTTTTGTAGATGATGATCCATTAGAATGCTCCAAAAAGATAACCGAAATCATCAATCTGGGGATGGAATTGTTCATTCCCCATTCTATCCAAAAACACAGCCAAGGTAAGTCATGGTTTAGTGGTAAGTGTGCAGCTGCTGTGAAGACCAAGACGTTGGCATACCGCCAGTGGTGTCGAAACTCTTGTTCTGAATATAGAAGGGCGTTTATTTCAGCTCGTAATTTATGCAATCTTGCAGTAACAGATACAAAAACTGAACATATGAACAAGGTAGGAACTAAGCTTGTTAATCATTCTACCTTTCCTACATCCGTTTGGGCATTGGCCAAATCTGTTGGGAAGAACTTCACTTCCAGCTCCCTCCCGCCCTTGACTAGGGAAGACGGGTCTCTGGCCATTACATCTGAAGAAAAAGCAAACCATCTCGTAGGGCTATTCGCTTTTAATTCTACTCTGGAAGGACCCTGCTGTTATTCATCATGTCGGGTCCATTATGCCCGATATTGTTTTCAAGCAGAAGACAATCAGAAAAATACTGCTCTACCTCGATACTAATAAAGCATGAAAACATGCGCGTCTGAATTAACACCATCACCACCAATTTTGAGCTCATTAAATATTTAGAATCTGTTGGTATTATAAATGACCGGCAATATGGTTTTTGGCACCAGAGATCAACAGGAGATCTACCTGCGTATGTTACTCACATGTGGCGATATTTCAAAATCTTTCGATCGCGTTTGGCATAAAAGTCTGCTTGTAGTAAATTTTCCGCAAATGATTTGTCCCAACGGCTATGCCTATAGATTTGGAGTTTCTTCTCCAATAGATCTCTCAGTGTATTGGGATTGGGTTACTTCTGACACACTTGACATTAATGCTGGTGTGCCTCTGGGCTCCATCTTGGCACCAGATATTTTTGCTTCATATAAATGACCTCCTTACTGCTTCAGGTTTTAAACTCCACAGCTTTGCGGATGACAGTACACTGCATACATGTTCTTGCTCGGTAAAACCCCTTACATCACAAGACGCAAACGAAATACGAATCCAGCAGTGCAACTTGAAATCAGTTCTTGATTAGGGATCTGCTAACCTGGTAGAGCTCAATGCTAGTAAAACTCAAGCCTGTTTATTTTTTAGGAAGATGAATAGCACTGTCCCGGATATAACGATGGCGAATGAGACCCTCTCACTTATTTCCCCTATAACAATGCTTGGAGTAACTATTGGCGACAATCTATCATGGCATGACCATGTTGTGAATATTGATAAGTCAGCGTCAAAAAACTGGGATTTCTCTATTGCGCAAAGAAATATTTCACTTCGAACCAATTGCTTACTCTCTATAAATCTCAAATTCGTCCTGTTTTAGAGTATGGCTCTCATGTTTGGGGTTATGCTCCTAAACACAGCTTGAAACTTCTGCAGTCAATCCAAAAGAGAGCAATTCGATTATTTGGAGACAATGCACTCACAGATTCCATTCCACTATTGGAACATCGAAGAAAAGTTGGTGAACTTTCTCTTTTTTACAGGTACTTTCGTGGAAGATGCTCTGAGGAACATTCTACGCTTGTTCCACCGCTTGTTTCTATTTTAAGGCAAATAAAGCAAACTCTTGCCAATCACCCATTCGTGGTTCAAATAGAGACACCTAGAACGTCTCTATACAGAATTCCTTTTTCATAGATCGGCAAAACTATGGAACTCCCCTCCATGTAACGTATTTCCTCATGCCTATAACCTGTTAGCATTCAAGCGAAATATTAACCGTCTATCCTTTTCAGGAACTCGCGGTGTCGTCAAGACATAATATAATTTGCTTCCTTACGCGAGTAACTTTCAGTTAAAAAAATACCGTTTGTAAAGGTATATTATTGCATAATGGAAATTTAAAACCCTCTATACCAGTTGCCCATTCAGTGACGAAAGAAAGTTATGAAAGTATGTGTAGTGTTTTGGATAAAATGATCTAAAACCAGTATAAATGGCAAATATGTGGGACTTAAAGTTATAGAAATTTTTGTGGTACTTCAAGGAGGATTTACAAAATATTACTGCTTTCTTTGTCTATAGGACTGTCGTGCAGTAAATCAGCAGTATATAACAAAAATTTGGCCAGAAAGAAATGAAAATGTTGAGTTTAGATCTCTTATAGATCCAGAAAATGTCCTTCTGCCCCTCTCCACATTAAACTTTGAACGAAGAAAAACACTTGAAAGAAGTATTTCCCAAGTTAAGTGATGCCAAGTTAAACGAAGGCATTTTTATTGGATCACAAATAAAAAATTGCTGGAAGACGTTAATTTTACAGAAAAATTTACTAGTCAGGAACTCACAGCATGGAACTCACTTGTTAGTGTTGTAAGAGGGTTAACATGCAATATGGATGCAAACTACCAGAAGTTAGTTAATGAACTTTTAGATGTCTACAAATCGCTTGGTTCCCGCATTCCATTAAAAATTCATTTTCTGCATTCACATTTGTCATTTTTTCCTGAAAATTTGGCAGCTGTCAGTGATGAGAAGGCTGAAAGATTCCACCAAGATATTAGGAAAATGGAAATTCGCTATCAAGGACGATGGTATCCAGCCATGATGGGTGATCACTGCTGGATTTTGAAAAGAGAAGATATGACCCTTTGTAAAAGGCAAAAATAGAATTTAATTCATATTTAAAGTGAATATTTTCAATCCTTGCTTTTTCCTAAATGTAAAGTACGTTAAGTGAGTGTAAAAGTAAATAAAGACAATATATACTGTCTTTTTCACACATATTAGATATTGTAACATTAAATGCGGTTGGATAAATGTAACCCGAAAACTTTACGTGTTACAACTTTTTTCTCTCATTTTTGTATTTGTATACGTTCACTCTACTATAATATGCTATTCAGTTTTATAATACATCCACAACATTTATTTTTGTTCACCAGTATACAGATACCGATTCTTATTGAGTGTGCAAAGTATCAGTTTTGAAATCGATGAAAATTAGTTTTGAAGGGATCTAATGAACAATCATGCAACCTGGATAAATTATTTCTGCAAATTTAATTGTTAGTTTCTGTAGAAGTATTTCAGGAAAAAACTAGACTCCATCATGTGAGATGAAGAATAGTTTCCAATAAATACATCCTTAAAGTTAAACGAAATGAGACACTTTTGTCACTTTTCCACAATTCATTCAATAATCACGACCGGTTTCGACCCTTCGGTCATTTTCAAGTGAATAACAATATAATACATGAGTAGGCAAGTACATGTACAGAATGAAATTTATCCTAAATATTGAGTAGTGGGGATTCATTATGCTCTAGTTGGCTGTCGAGGGTAGTAAATTGTCGGTTTTTACATAGTTTGTTAATCTCCAAACTTTCCAACAAATTCATCTCTCTCCCTTTGTTACATTTATGAAGGATTTTAA
The DNA here is from genome assembly GCA_013387265.2 of Cryptolaemus montrouzieri. Lineage (NCBI taxonomy): Eukaryota > Metazoa > Arthropoda > Insecta > Coleoptera > Coccinellidae > Cryptolaemus > Cryptolaemus montrouzieri. The sequence goes on from JABFTP020000103.1 coordinate 40,894,622, forward strand.
GATTATTCAATGATTTCGAGTGATTAGTTGATTTTATGTGTTCAAATATTGGCGAATTTTTATCTGAGGAAATATGTTCCTTGAATCTAGCTTCAATACTTCTACCTGTTTGTCCGACATAGGCTACCTGACATTCATTGCATTTGATTTGATAAATTCCTGATTGCTTGAATATCGTTTTTTTGTTTGGCATTGAATAATAATCTGCTTAAGTTGGGGCCGCTTGAGAATGAAGTAGTTATGTTCAATTTAGAAGAGTAGTTACTGATTTTGTTAGAGAGTTCGCCGGTATATCTGAGACTAGTGTATCTTTTTTCTGGGGTTTCTACGATGCTATATAGTGATTGGTAGGTAATACATTGTTCTTTGCGTTTAATGATTGTATTTAGAAAATGTTGTGGTATGTTGTTATTTGAGGCAAGTTTTCTGATGATATTAAGTTCAGTTTGAAAATTTTCTTTCGAAAGGGGAACAGAGTAAGCTCTATGAATCATGGAGTTATATGCAGCTAGCTTGCGACTTAAATGACTGAACGAGTCCATTGGAATCGATGCGTCTGTGAATGTTTCCTTTCTGTAAATTTTATAAGTGAGCTGGTTATTTGAATTTGTAATGGATAAGTCGAGGAAATTAATTGAGGTATTATGTTCTAATTCAGAAGTGAAGCTGATGCGGCAATGTATTTTATTCAGGAAATTTAAAAATTGCTGAATTTGTCTGTTTGAACCACGAAAACCAACCAAAATGTCATCTACATATCTGTACCAGAAAGTAATGTGTTTTTTAGCGAAATCTGTGTTTAATATTGAGTTTTTCTCTAAATTATTCATGAAAATGTCAGCTAGTAGAGGGCTAAGAGGTGAACCCATTGGAAGACCTGAATTTTGTTTAAAGAATTTAGATTGAAATTGCAAGTAACTTTGAGATAGGCATATTTGAAGAAGATTGCTAAATTCATTAGTGATATATGGCGGTGTGTTAGACTCGGATAAGATATCTGTAACAAGGGGAAGACACTCATTCGTTGGAATGTTCGGCTACATATTTTTGACATCGAAAGAGACTAACTTAATATCTTGGGAGATTGTGAGATTTGAAAGTTTATGTTTGAGATCTACAGAATTAGAAATAGTGTATGAAAATTCGAGAGGTCTAGAAATTTATGATTCAAGAATTATGCTAGTGTACCTGATGGTGTGTTTATATATGACACTACAGATCTTGCAGATTTTTCTTCCTTATGTAGTTTAATCTATCCGTACATTTTTGGAGCTTGAACATTCATTGGAATCAGTTTGCTCTTCTCCCATTCTGTGTGTGCTAGGTTTTCTGACAAACTTAGCTCTTCTTTGCTTTCTTTTGTGAGAAGTTTCGTTGGATCTTTTGGTATTTCGGTGATATCCATTGTTTTCAGTACATCCTGCATCTTTTCTTCGTATAGGTCTTTATTGAGGCATACTATACTATTGCCTTTGTCAGCTTTAGTCATTATGAGATCTTCGGCTTGGATTTTGCTTGATATGGACTTTATTATTTTCAACTGATTCTGATTGTTAGTTTTTATGTCAGATTTTCTGATAATTTCTGTGAGTTTGTGCCAAGCCAAGCCTCCATTCAAGTCATTCAAGTCACAAGCTACCTGCATATAACTCCATGATTCATAGAGCTTACTCTGTTCCCCTTTCGAAAGAAAATTTTCAAACTGAACTTAATATCATCAGAAAAATTGCCTCAAATAACAACATACCACAACATTTTCTAAATTCAATCATTAAACGCAAAGAACGACGTATTACCTACCAATTACTATATAGCATCGTAGAAACCCCAGAAAAAAGATACACTAGTCTCAGATACACCGGCGAACTCTCTAACAAAATCAGTAACTACTTTTCTAAATTGAACATAACTACTTCATTCTCAAGCGACCCCAACTTAAGCAGATTATTATTCAATGCCAAACAAAAAAACGATAAATTCAAGCAATCAGGAATTTATCAAATCAAATACAATGAATGTCAGGTTGCCTATGTCGGACAAACAGGGAGAAGTTTTGAAGCTAGATTCAAGGAACATATTTCCTCAGATAAAAATTCGCCGATATTTGAACACATAAAATCAACTAACCACTTGATATCATTGAACAGTATTAAAATCCTTCATAAATGTAACAAAGGGAGAGAGATGAATTTGTTGGAAAGTTTGGAGATTAACAAACTATGTAAAAACCCACAATTTACTACCCTCAACAGCCAACTAGAGCATAATGGATCCCCACTACTCAATATTTAGGATAAATTTCATTCTGTACTTGTACTTGCCTATTCATGTATTATATTGTTATTCACTTGGAAATGACCGAAGGGTCGAAACCGGTCGTGATTATTGAATAAATTGTGGAAAAGTGACCAAAGTGTCTCATTTCGTTTTACTTTAAAAATTAATTTCCATAAAATAAATAAATCATCAATACTATCAAATACATCCTTCACAGATATTTTGGATTCGGATGATGATTGATCGTAAAACTATAGAATTTTGCAAAAATTATAAATGGAGGAGTTAAGGTACATATTTCACACATATTATTTTTGTTCTATGAATCTGAGTCTGAATTTTTCAACACAATCAAGTAAAAAAATATTATTTTGACATTTCATTTTGTCATTAATGTGAAATTATATCTCTGAAAAACTACTTTTCTATTTCTTTTTTCGTTTGAAAAATTAGCAATGATTTAGGTTCCGTGAGAGATTCATGAAATATCACTATAATGGTAAAAGAATTGGATGATACAAATATCAAGGCTTTCATAAGTGAAGGACATCCGGCTCTTATACTATTTTACTCAGAATGGTGTAAGTACTGCCAAATTTTCAGACCAGTATTCAAAGAAGCAGCAATGGATAATGATACACCTGTACGTTTTGGTGCTTACAACTGCTCGAATGGAAGTACACGGGCCATGAAGGATTTTAAAGTCCGTTATTTTCCAGTGATTAAGTTCTTCAAATATGGTTCCTTTATTAAAGATTATACTGGCCAAAGAACAGTGGATGGAATCAAGGCATTCATTGTTCACAATTTAGATTTATAAAATTTTCAAACATGTGTTTTGGGTTACAATAAAATTTTGCAATGTTATCAATATTCCTTCAGTGCCAATCAAAGACACTGCGCCAAGAAATTAACGCACAATTTCAATATATAAATTTTATTATAGGCAACTAATTATTAACACATGTTTTTTTTTTCGTATAAGTTTGGACATATGACAACAAAATTCGATGTTTTTTCTTGACGCACATGTTCATTTCATGATAAATAAAATGAAATAAATAAATTGAGATTTTACAAAAAAACAACTACGTAACAATAGTTCTGCCTTGCAAAACAAAAACCAAGTTAGTCAACATACTTGGTGTCCGAGATTTTCACATCACTGGATTCCTCGTAAAAAGGTCTGCAAGATGCTTTTTTCAGATTTGAAATATATCAATCCGTTGAGAATTTATGAACAGTTACTTTTTAGGAGTCAAATTTAGGAGATTATAAATTATAAAATATCAATCGAAAAACCAAGTAACTTTATCATTTCATAGTTAAAATATATCAATATTACATACTTCTCAGAAGATCTTGATATTTCCAAATAAAGAACCTAGTAAACACCTCAAAAAGTCTAGGAACACTTACCAATATCTTTTAAATATGAATTCGATGATTCGAATTTATAGAAATCTTTCGGTTTTTGTAAGGGATGTATTGCAATATAATGTTATATTTGACTTCTCCAAAGCACCTATTATAAAAAAAATTGAAATTTGAAAATGACGAAATTTGGTAATACAAAAAAAAATCCTGAACTAATATTTTCGAAACGATATGGAAGCACTTATATTTTTCAGTACCCAGAAGGTCCACCTCTGTTATTAATGACACTTTGGCATCGTCGCGGCATGCTCAATATTAAATTGTCTATTACATTTTGGCCATTCCAAGCCCCCTGAACTGCTTATCGAAGCTCCTGTTCATGATGGAAGACGTTTTGACGCAGGAGATTTCTTTTTAGGGTGTCCCACACATGCTCGATGGGATTCAGATCGTTTTCTTTCCTAAACGATAGCCTTCCGGGGCAAAATAATTTCAGATTTGGATTCTGGGACCCAAAATTAGTAAGTAACCACTTTTTCAGTGAATTTTGACTATCGGCACTATACCAAATAAGTGCCACCAGTTATACCATTTGTGGCAAATATGGGTGAAAACTTTTTGTTTATACATGATAGCGCCAGATCTCATCAAGCTAAGTTCTTTAGGAACTACCTTCAAGATAATGCAATCAATTCAATCACACTCGATAGAACATTAATACGTCAGCAAAACTAGCCAGCAACTGTGAATAAGGTTCGGAACAGAATGATCGAAATTACAATTCTTCATCATAGAGAGAGAGAGAGAGATCCTTTATTTGTTTCGAAATTACATCGGCCAAAATTAGCTTAGATTATGTCAATAGCTACTTAAAAATAATTTATACCTAAATATCTAATATACAAGTAAAAATAGAGAAACAGAACAAAAAATACATAAAACACAGAATCGGAATCGAAAGACAAACTATAACTAACTAAAATTTTCATCTGCTAAAAATTCATCGAACTTATAATAGCACTTCTTTATTAATTTTTCTTTGAAGCCCGAAAGGATAAGCTCTCTAAGCTAGTCGTTAGTTTATTATTAATTATTAGGAGTGAATAGTATACCTTCTTTTGTAAATAAGTAAAACTGTATTTCCCACATGTGCGATTTTCCTTATTGCGGGTATTATAGTCATGCTTGAGAGTGTTATCTGGGAAAAATGATTCATTTCTAACTACAAATAATATAGGCTCCAATATATACAACGAATACAAGGTGAGTATTCCATTTTCAACGAAATGTGGTCTACAGCTGTCCTCCTGTTTTATGTTTAGGATACTACTGAGACATTTTTTCTGAACCAAGAAAACTCTATCACAATCGCACGAGCGCCCCCAAAATATGATTCCATACCTCAACCTTGACAGAACATGAGCGTGGTAAGTTGCTATAGCAGTTTTCATGTCTATATTAAGCGATATAGTTCTCAAGGCAAAAGTGCTTTTTGAAAGTGTCTTAGCCAGTTCATCCGTGTGCACACGCCTATCCAACCTGTGGTCGATATTGACACCCAACAAACATACCGAATTCTCACATTGAAAGCCCACGTCCCCATCAAGCAGAACTCGAGTCGCTCCTTCCGTCCCATAGTCAAACACAACAATTTTGGTTTTATCAACGTTCAGTAAAAGATTATTTTCCGCAAACCACTCAGTAATCACTGAATATAAAAGACGCATCGTCAGCATATTGAACTAGACTTTGCTGTGTCACGCTACTGAGGTCATTTATACAAAGTTAACAGAGTACAGGTCCCAATATTGAACCTCGCGGAATACCTTTCAGAACTTTTTCCTCATTAGATCTTATAGTATTCTCCTCAGATTCATATGCAATAAAATACTGACTACGATTTTCAAGGTACGATCAGAAGAGTATAAGCGCAGCACCCGTCATACCGTATCTCTCCATTTTTTTCGAGGAGAATGTCATGCGGGACATTGTCGAAGGCCTTCGACAGGTCGAAGCACATAAGTAGTGTATGCTTTTTGTTATTTAGAGCCTCTATGACATGGCATACTACCTGGTACGACGCAAGAGTGGTGGGTCGATTTTTCCGAAAACCGTTCTGACTATCAGACAGAATCAGCGACCTTTCAATGAACGCTAACAATCGTACACAAATTAGTTTTTCAAATACTTTGTTCAGATTCGACAGGGGAGCGATTGGGCGATAATTACTGACCTGATCTTTAGGACCTTTCTTGTAAATGGCTCTTACCACGGCGCACTTTAGTGCTGAGGGAAATTTAACCGTTACGAACGTGAGGTTGATAATATGAGTGAGGGGTCAAGCGATTTCATTGGCAACAGCTTTGAGTATACTATCAGCTATTCCATCTTTACCTGTTGACGATGTGTTCTTGAAATGCGTTATCGTATAGAAGACTTCTTTGAAGTCGGTGGGTTGGAAATAAATACTGTGAGGGTTTCTGTCGATGTTCAGAATAAAATGATACGGAGCAATCTCCGGACACTGATTTATAAAGGTATTATTTATTTCATTCAGCATTTCTCTGGGAGAGCAGTTGTCTCTTGTCATTTCTTTAAGTATATTCACCTGACTTTCATTATTTTTCCTTTCTTAGCAGTATGTTTGACACAGACCACATGGCTTTGCCTTTATTTTTCGATCTTGCGATTAACTCTATGTTGGACATTTTCTTTGTCTACTGTACTACTCTCCTTAAAGTAGTACAATACACTTTATAGTAATCCTGCGTAACAAGACCAAGTCTTTGCTTCCAGGCAAGCCTTCTCTTATTTCTACTAGATAATATTATGCCCTCAGTAATCCAGCATCTGCTTTTGTGAGAATTCGAGTTTATTACTGTTTTTCTGGAAATATCAAATTGAATAATTCCGAAAATACAAGAGAAAACCTATTGAAAGAATACTCCAAGTCATTCGACCGAAAAACTCCTCTCCAATCGGAATTTTTCAGCTCTTTCTTAAAATCAAGCAGTTTGTTGTCATTGAAAAATCTTTTTTTCTTTTCATGAGTTGCCTTTTCAGTTAGCCTTATCTTAAGTACTTGAGCGTAATGGTCGGAAAGGGCGGTATCCAATACCGAACCTGTAGATTCATTTTCAAAATAATAAATATGTTATCTATGAGAGTAACAGAATGAGCTGTAACCCTTGTGTGGTTGAATACTGTTTGTGTAAAATCAAATGATAAAAGAATGTCCAGGAAATTTTTCCGTTTAGAGCAATTTTGCTGAAGCAGATCAATATCAATGTTTCCACCCAAGACATAAAACATAAAAAAGAGATTAAGGGATAAGCAGGTATTAGATAGATTAAGAAAAAACACATAGAGACCACTGAACAAGAAAAATCTGAAAAAAAATTAATTTGTAGTGACATAAATGAAAAAATCGGTTGATTATAATCAAAAACTTCCACATTCACGAGGAACAAATATGTTCCCAATAGTGGATTTCCCAATGCAGGGGATTTCCAATGTCAGAAATTATGAATATGGTAATCACAAGCCATGTTATAATTAAGTGTGAAACTATAGAACACAGCACACTTTTTGCGCATTGATGTCAACTGATTTTAAGTTAAGAGATGAAGAATATTGTAACGGTATAGAATTCCTCTTTTAATATAAATCACTTTAACAGTTTTCCTCTTTTCATATTATGTCCATCTTCCGGTATCAATCAAAATTAATTCGAAATCAAACAGTTTTAATTCAACATTAAAGGTTAATAATTATTCATAAGGATCACAGGTGGCGAGCATTGTCCGTATGTCTCGTAATTATTGTTTTATCGGCGCAGTAGATAAGATTCGTTACAGATTTACCATAATCGATCTAGTTTTCGACCTGAAAAGGGATAAGAAAATATTAGAATCAAAATTCAGAATTAGAATATTCCGTATCAAATTAATTATCGAATCTCAAAAACCCTTTTGATAAAAGGTGAGTGTTTATCGAGTCTAACTCCAATTGTTTCATACGTGAAAATAAACATTTTAGGGTTTCTTCTACCGGAGGCATAGCATTTCTTTTCTTATACATACCTGCAAGAAAAGCATTACTGTTAATGCCTAGAATTCAATCCAATCCGATCAACTGGAGTTTTGGTTATCGTTCTGAGGACAGAATTTTCGAATACGCTTACCTACATTCAGCCACTCATCATCATCACTAAAAGCTGAAGCCATTTTATTTCAAAGTACAGTTGTTCTATAGAACCTTCTCAAATCAAGGCCAGTATCAATCTACACCGTTATATTAATCAGTTCATCTTTCAACGCTAAATAATAAAGAAGAATTTGGTGTAACTTCAATATCGTATTACCTTCTCAAACATCTCCGTTTTCTTTTATCATCTTTAGAGTTATATTATAAGTGGATTACTAACCCTTATTTTTCCGTATATTATAAATTGCATTTCATTACGTATATTATATTCTCATCAAAATCATATTCTTCATTTACTGTTACCTAAAAGTAACACTGATTGTTTCTTGATTTTCAATCAGTCGATTCATATTAAGTTTATATTTCATAGCTTAAATCAAGTGGCGCCCAGTTCATTTTAATTATTCTTTTATTGGTACTAAGAGTTTTGTAAATTATACAACCCACTACCCAACTGTTCTCTGGCGAAAAGCTGCCAATAAGCGCAATTATGTAATACGTAAGAAATTACGTTACATAAAATTGGCGCCCAACGTGGGCCGTAGTTCTATTTTTTCTGATTACTTTGCAATATTGTATGAAATTTTTTGAATTATTGATTACTGTTATTGTATTCTATATTGATTGGATATTTTGAGTGTATTTTGTATTTTCTTATTCTTGATAGCTGTAATGCACCAAACTTTTCTCTTTTTAATTTGTGTGATGATTGATTATCTTGATACTGTCAACATATGTGCTAGGTATTGCGGTTGTTGTTGAATTTATAATTTTATATTTGTTGTGAATAATGGAAATCGAAATTAATCCTAATCATTTGTCGATTAATGAACTCAACTATGAATTGAGAATAAGGGCGTTGTATCATGTAGAGGACAAGATGAAAAGAGGAAAATCTCTCGCGTAGATTATTAGTACGTCAGAAAACTGTAAAAGACTTAGAGTTACACGATCCTGAATTTTCATTCACTACTGAACAGAACGAAATTAATACCACATTAGAGTCTATAACGCAACTTGTTATCGAGTTCGAAGGTAATAAAGAGGATTCGACTTTTAAAAGAGCGAAATCACGTCTATCTCACATTTCAGAGCGAATTTCACGTTTACCTATTATCGTTGGAGATGATGAAAAGAACGTTTGTCATTTAAAAATGAAGCCTTTGCAACTTGTATCAGTTTAGAAGCTGACTTATATGATAAAATCACTCCTTACTATAAATCCATACCTGTTTATAAATGGGGTGAAACATTTTCTGGCGATAAGAGCACCTTATCTTCATTTTTAGAGAACGTAGAAGAGTTAAGAAAGGCACGACACGTAAGCAAAACAGAATTGTTCGAATCAGCTAGAGACTTATTTGTCGGTAACGCACGATGTTGGTTTCGACAGACTATAGGTAATGTTAAAGATTGGGATGCTCTTGTTGAGGCATTAAAATTAGATTTTAGGTCACCGTATCATGATGATGAGCTTTGGGAAGCTATAAAATGTAGAACTCAAATTAAGGATGAATCGGCCGTTATTTATTTTGCCAAAATGAAAGAATTGTTCAATCAACTCACTCGAATCCCTGCGGAGAGCACTAGACTCAAATATATTAGAAATAATTTGATCCCTGAGTATCGTAAGGCGATAGCAATGACAGAAATTTCTTCCATTTCCGAACTTTACAAGCTAGTTAAACGTTTAGAAGACAATGATTATTTGGACATAAATATTTCGTTGCCCTCGACTAGTCGTGCTGAAACTGCGAAAGGTAATTTTTCAAATCCAAAAAGGATTCCCGTACAATAATATTTCAAAACATTATAGTCGTTCACCCAAATTATTAACGATTGATAAAAAGATAATAATATTCCTGTTAACCCCGATGAATGCTGGAATTGTCATAAGAAAGGACATTTCTATAGTGAGTGTAGAGCTAGGAAAAGTAAATTTTGCTATCGTTGTGGATTACCTAACGTTACTGTTCGTACCTGCTCACAGTGTCAAAAAACTAATTTTTGGGGCGAAACTAAAAGCCCGAGATTCGTCCCAGTCGTTTCATTTGAGGGCTTCTGAATTAAATAATTTTGAAAATTTCCAAACTTCACGACTTTTCACTAAAATGACACACGATAATAGACCATACATCGAGGTGAAAGTATTAGACAATAAAATAGTTGGTTTGTTGGACTCTGGTTCCAATATTACAATTATCGGTAAAGGTGGCGTTGATTTAATACGACGTCTTAATTTAAAATTTTTAGTCCAAGTTCGAAATTTGTACATACTGTTGATAATAAAAGGCAACATGTAACTGGTCTTGTACATTTGCCTATTGAAATTAACGAGGAGTGTCATCTTGTAGAAGCTCTGGTTGTTCCGAGCCTGAGTCATAATTTGATTTTTGGAAGTGATTTTTGCCAAAATTTGCAATTAAAATAGATTATCTTGAGGGAAATTGGGAAATACAACACAATAATGTTTCCTTGGTAACGGTTACTTCAGTCGATTCAAAAATAATCTGGACCATAAAATAATTTATCCCCAAACCAAAAGGTTGTGATCAATGAGTTGTTACAGGCGTTTGAAGAAGTTAGCGGTGTAAATCGTCTAGGTCGAACGGATAAAATCTCTCTTACTATAGATACTGGCGACGCAAAACCTTTTAGACTGAAACAATATCCGATGTCTCCATATATGATGAAGATACTTAACGAGGAATTAGATGACATGTTGAATTTAGGTGTTGTTGAACCATCAAATTCACCTTGGTCTAGTCCGGTTATATTAGTCAAGAAGAAGAATAATGAATATCGTTTCTGCTTTGATGGGCGTAAATTAAACGAAGTTACTAAACACGATTCGTACCCTCTTCCTCGAATCGATTGCATATTAAGAAGTCTTACCGGAGCAAAATTCATTAGTACTATTGATTTAAAGAAATCGTTTTGGCAAATTCCGCTGGAACCACAATCAAGAGAAAAACCGCCTTTAGTATACCTGGAAGAGGCTTATTTCAGTTTACAGTCGTTCCTTTCGGATTGCGAAATAGTGCGCAAAGACAACAGCGTCTTGTTGACAGTCTATTTGGTCCCGAATTCGAAAATAAAATTTTGCTTACCTCGATGACATTATAATTATATCTGGTACTTTTGAAGAACACGTTTACCTTCTAAAGCAGGTTATTGATCGTCTAAAACAAGCCAATATTACTGTTAATCTAAAAAATGTCAATTTTTCGAAATTCATTAAAATATTTAGGCTATATTGTAGATGAAAATGGTTTAAGAACCGATCCTGAGAAAGTATCTTGTATGGTTAATTTTTCGCGTCCGAATACAAGTACAGAAATAAAGAGGTTCGTGGGAATGTGCTCATGGTATAGAGCGTTTATCAAAGACTTCTCTACCTTACTTTCACCAATTAATGATTTACTGAAAGGCAAAAGAAACGACAAGCTATTACGTGGACTCCTCAAGCTGAGGAAGCTTTTTGAAAATAAAGAGGCTCTAGTGGCATCTCCCATACTTACATGCCCTAATTTCAATATCCCTTTACCATACAAAGCGACGCTTCTGCAACCGGTGTCGGTGGCGTACTCACACAATGTCATGACGGCGAAGAAAAAGTTATTGCGTATGCAAGCCGATCTCTCACAAGAACAGAAAGAAATTACACAGTTACTGAACGCGAGCTTTTGGCCTTAATATTCTGTTTGGAAAAATTCAGAGCCTATGTAGAAGGTGTTAAATTCACCGTCATAACTGACCATTATTCGCTTTTATGGCTAAATAAACTCACAAATCCATCTGGTAGACTTTCTCGTTGGGCAGTTAGGCTGCGACAATATGATTTTGAGCTTATACATAGAAAAGGCAAAGACAATGTGGTACCCGATTTCTTATCCCGCATTCATGAATCGCAAGAGATTAATGTAATATCCTTTTATGACGATGATTTTGACAATTGGTATGTTAGCATGCGTAATAAAGTTAAACAAAGGGCAATTCCTATCCCCAGTGGAAGGTAGAAGATGAAAAGCTCTACAAGTTCGTTCCGTCGAACATTCATGTTCAATCAAATATTTCTGAGTGGAAGGTAGTAGTTCCGAAAAAGAAACGTAAGTCAATAATAGAAGCGTTCCATAACCCACCAACTTGCGGTCATCTCGGTGTTTTAAGACACTCTCCCGAATAAGTGAACTTTATTACTGGCCAAAGATGAGAGCCGATATTCTTAAATTCGTGAAAATTGTAAAATTTGCGGAGCTAATAAAATTTATAACCAACCAGGTTTAGGATTAATGGGGCAAGAGAAAATGTCCGTTTTCCTTGGCAAATTATCGCGTTAGATTTAGTAGGTCCTTTTCCCAGGTCCAAACATGGAAATACGTTTTACTGGTCGTATCTGATTGGTTCACGAAATATGCCATTTTACACCCATTGCGTAAGGCTAGCGCTGAAAATGTCGTTAAATTTTTGGAATCAGATGTCTTTTAAAGTTTGGTATCCCACAGTTTATAATAGCTGATAATGGAACACAGTTCGCAGGGCGCGCTTTGAGGAATCTGGCCAGAGCATATAAAGTCCAGAAGATTTGGTTCACACCGGTATATTCACCTCAGTGTGATTTTGTTGAACGAACAAATCAAACCGTTGGTACTACGATTCGTTGTTATATAAAAGAACAAAATCATTCGGAATGGGATAAAGAATTACAAAAATTGCTTTCACTATTAATACCGCTAAACATGAAGTAACAGGATTTTCACCAACTTTTCTAAATTTCGGTAGATATGTTCCGCTTAGTGGAGATTATTACGGGGAAATAGAGTTGACTGACGATATACAATTGTTACCTGAAAAAGGGATAGTTACGCAGTTGATATCGCACCGTTGTCTGATATTTTCGAAATATTCGGGAAAAGCTTCATAAGGCTTATAGTAGAAATGCCCGAACCTATAATTTGCGTCGACGGGACTACAATTTTGGTGTAGGAGAGAAGGTTTGGCGACGAAATAAAGTCCTTTCAAATGCTTCAAAGAAATTCTCGGCAAAACTTGCACCAAAGTATGTATTGCGTCGAGTTTATCAAAAGTTTCTGGTCTTTGTTATAATTTAGTAAATTTAGACGGTTCACCGGACGGTAAATGGCATGTCAAAGACCTAAAACCATATTTCGGCTCAAATTCTGATGTTTCCGTTTCATAATATTTTTTGTATCGCTCAAGTATTTTAAAGTTTCACTGTCGTTGAATACCTCCTTGTCGAAGTATTCATTTCATTATTCCTCCGATCGATTAGTTTCTGAACATTATCAGGATTTGACCTATGGGTGTAGTATAGTTAGCTATAGGTTATTATTTAGGTTATAAATAGGTTAGATGAGTAGATAGATAGGTTAGATTATAACTAGATAAGTTAGTTTAGGGTTGTGGCCGCAACAAAACAAAAATTAGCTGTAAGGAATAAAAACGATGAGAAACAGCATGACGGGGTTAGTAAGGCCTTCAATAATATATGCCTATTCCATATGAACTGAATATGTACTTCAAAAAAAAATTATATCAATTTTTTTTCTTTTTAGGAGAGGGTAGTGTAACGGTATAGAATTCCTCTTTTAATATAAATCACTTTAACAGTTTTCCTCTTTTCATATTATGTCCATCTTCCGGTATCAATCAAAATTAATTCGAAATCAAACAGTTTTAATTCAACATTAAAGGTTAATAATTATTCATAAGGATCACAGGTGGCGAGCATTGTCCGTATGTCTCGTAATTATTGTTTTATCGGCGCAGTAGATAAGATTCGTTACAGATTTACCATAATCGATCTAGTTTTCGACCTGAAAAGGATAAGAAAATATTAGAATCAAAATTCAGAATTAGAATATTCCGTATCAAATTAATTATCGAATCTCAAAAACCCTTTTGATAAAAGGTGAGTGTTTATCGAGTCTAACTCCAATTGTTTCATACGTGAAAATAAACATTTTAGGTTTCTTCTACCGGAGGCATAGCATTTCTTTTTCTTATACATACCTGCAAGAAAAGCATTACTGTTAATGCCTAGAATTCAATCCAATCCGATCAACTGGAGTTTTGGTTATCGTTCTGAGGACAGAATTTTCGAATACGCTTACCTACATTCAGCCACTCATCATCATCACTAAAAGCTGAAGCCATTTTGTTTCAAAGTACAGTTGTTCTATAGAACCTTCTCAAATCAAGGCCAGTATCAATCTACACCGTTATATTAATCAGTTCATCTTTCAACGCTAAATAATAAAGAAGAATTTGGTGTAACTTCAATATCGTATTACCTTCTCAAACATCTCCGTTTTCTTTTTATCATCTTTAGAGTTATATTATAAGTGGATTACTAACCCTTATTTTTCCGTATATTATAAATTGCATTTCATTACGTATATTATATTCTCATCAAAAATCATATTCTTCATTTACTGTTACCTAAAAGTAACACTGATTGTTTCTTGATTTTCAATCAGTCGATTCATATTAAGTTTATATTTCATAGCTTAAATCAAGTGGCGCCCAGTTCATTTTAATTATTCTTTTATTGGTACTAAGAGTTTTGTAAATTATACAACCCACTACCCAACTGTTCTCTGGCGAAAAGCTGCCAATAAGCGCAATTATGTAATACGTAAGAAATTACGTTACAATATAAAGAATTTTATTTTCAATTATGATTGTGCTACTAAACACACAAATAATGTGAATATACGGTTTGAGAACTTATTTTTGGAAAAGAACAAAAACATATTCGAAAAGAGCGAGAACGAATTATTAATATACCTACAAGCATTTCTCTCTCCGTAGAGAGCCCGCATTTGGCGGATTATTTGTCGAAGAAAAAAAATGATAATTTCAATTTAAGTTTATTATATCTACGATGTTGAGATTTATTTTTGAAACCAACCAAACTGCGTGTCTCAATTAAAAAACCATTGACTATAAAATATTACCCCAATTAATTTCACACCATCAATGAACGAATTGCAGTATGAACAAAAAGTTTAATCAAATGAATACCATATCCCGTATGGATAATTTGGTTCGCACCATGGGATTCAATGTAAGATTAATTATCAATTCTTCGAGTGGTATTGAAGACAAGCATCGGCAATCAATTATTGAGAACCATTTGTGGCCCATTGAGAAGTACAACGGCATGTTTTAAATATTGAATCATTAAATGCTTCACAATCCAGTGCTATAAAATGAAATTTTTTCTGAATGGAAAGATTAGTTGGCAGATCGACAAACTATTAATTTGAAACGAATTGATACTTCGGTAACTGATGTTAATTGTGTGCTGAAATTATATTCAGAAATTGACGAAGTTTTATGGATATTGTTATACAGAAATCTTAACTCGAGCACAACTACTTCCTAAAATGTTTCATGTAGGGAAAAAAGAAGGAATGGTAAAAAAATACAGCATTCTGCACAATAGTACAACCAGTCTTACTTTGAATGTGTAAGATTCAAAGAACTTCATATTTCCCATTATTTGCAAACTTTAGGCATTTCGTGGCAAAGTTTGATAGATTTCTGTTAGAAGCTTTGACAAAGTGTTAAACATTATTCAAGAAGTTGTTTGAGAGCAAGGTGTTCCAACGAAAATTTGAATTCCGCTTTTAAGAATTTATGTTTTTCATTTATTTATTTAATCTCGTACATGCAAATATTATGAATATACATACAAACAGACAGGTAACCCCCATTTAGCATAGTATAAACTAAATAAAAATATAGAGAAATATAACACTAAAAATAGCTCCTGTATTGAACTTAAATAAAATTACAAACATCATAGTAAAACAACAAGCTAAAACAAAGGACGAAAGGAATTATCCAAAATGGAATGAAATCGACTTCTTGAACTTAGAGAAGGTCGAGGAGAAAAGTCCAATCTAAAAGTTGAAGCATTAGCATTAAATGCTAAAAAACGTAAGCACCTCTTCTGGACCTTCTCCAAGCAGTCAACATCTCCCAACTGGCAACCAGACAACAGAACCAAACTGCAAAATAGATCGGACAAGTGAGTAATACAACAATTTAACAGTATCCGCAGAAAAATGATTTGAGTTACGTCCTATAAAACCTGATGTCAGGCAAGCTCTCTTGGAAATGTCACTAATATGCTCCTTAAATTTAAGTTTTTGATCAAGCGTAACACCAAAATCACGGATACTCTGAACACTTCAAAATTTTTAGATCTATAAAACGTTATCACACTGCACTTATTGATATTTAATTGTAAACAATTTGTATCAGCCCAGCAACCAAATCTGTCAATCTGTGACTGCAAATAGACGGCATCTGAATTATTATGTACAATAGAATACATCGTTGAATCGTCGGCAAACATTAGTAATTTAGCAGATAAGAAATCCCCAATATCATTAACAAAAAGATTGAATAGGAGTGGACCAAGGTGCTATCCCTGTGGAACTCCGGATGTCACTAATATTTCACGTGAGTAAAAATTTCTGTACTTAACTAACTGTGTTCTGCCACAAACAAAACCTCGGAGCCAGAAGAACAATGGACCAAACACACTCAAAGCTTCAAGTTAGCTAAAAGTAGGTTGTGATTCACTTTGTCAAACGATTTGGAAAAGTCGGTGTAGACTGAGTACAATTGATATCCCGACTCAAAGCAATGAATAATGTCCTTCAGACACAGTACGAGGTTAGTCACAGTGGATTGCTTCTTGCAAAATCCGTGATGCTCACCAATTATAACAGGATAATACCTCCAAGAAAAAAGCTACAAATTGAGCTGTCTAAAATCTTTGGCAAAGCAGATTGCTTTTATTACCTCTGTAATTTGAAATCTGGGACTTCAAACCGCTCTTGAAGAGAGGGATAACAAGACTTCCTTCCCAAAGTATATTGAACTCCCCATTGCTTAAGGAAAGATTAAACAATTGACTAATAGGGTTTGATTAGAACGAAAGCGCATCTCTTCAAAACAATACTTGGTAAACCATCGCATCCCGCTGAAAAACTAGGATTCAAGCTATCGATTACCTCCAGGACATCTCGGAGAAAACTGACAGCCACTCATACTCAAAGAAGCATCACACTCAATCTTACCAGGAACAATTATTTCTTTACTGAAAACCTCTGAAAAATAATCAGCAAACATATCCACTACCACATTGCCATCTGTACTAGACGTATTCTTGTATTCCATACAATTAGGAATCTCAGATGATTTCTTTTTAGAGTTTATAAAGTCCCAGAATGACTGAGGATCAGAGTGTATGTTCTGTTCTATATTACTCAAGTAAGCAATATATATATATATATATATATATATATATATATATATATATATATATATATATATATATATATATATATATATATATATATATATATATATATTATCACACAATATCTTACAACGAGAACGTAACTCGCTAAACCTTGCATAATCAACTGGGCTTCCGGATCTTCTATATTTGTAATGGACTCTTTTTCTGACTGATAAGCTTTATAAAATCGTAACTAAACCACAAAGGATACTTCTTGTTCTTCTGAATTTTCTTTGGAATAAAATGACTGAAACCCGCATAAATATTATTATAGAACATAGAACGGGAAAGATTAATATTATCTGGGCCAAACGTCCAATTACATGCCGACAAAAAATCATTCAAACCGAAATAATCACTTCTTAGAAAATCGAAGCACTCGTCAGAGAATATCAGATGGGTGTCCTAACGACCCCCCATCACCTACCTACAAAATTATTGTAGGGAATATAGATTGAATGGCATATCGTCAGAAAGGAAATTCGATTATTTATATAAATCCACAGTTTTTTCGATTTGAACTTTCGATTTAGTAGGTGTTCCAAATACTAAAAGATATCATGTAATATTTGAATAACCCTTTGAACCCGATGTATTTTTGAGAAATAGTAGTACAGATCGATATAAGTATTGAATAAGGTATTTTAGTATGTTTATATGAAAATGTAGGAATCAACCTACCCTCAGCATCCACAAACTTGAGAATTTCAATCGCAAAGAGTATCATCAGTCATTTCATATGACTCTTCATTGGAGAGATCTCTTAATGTTCTGAACGAATTTCGTCAACATTTCGTGTTAGGAATTTATACAGACAGTTCTAATCGAGGTATTCATTTCGTTAGGTAGCTGGGTACGTTAGGTCGATTGATTCAGACTCATTCGTCAGTATTATTCAATTATATTCGTTTTTGGAACCAGAAACTGCCGAAAGATGGTATAGAAAGATTTCAATTCGAAGAAAATCTATTTGGTATTAAAAGAAATAATGAAAATCATTGCAATCATCATTAATTGTTCTGATCAGAACTGCATCACTCTTATTCGATACTTATGAGAGAAACTCGAGAATGGTGTATTCACGATAGGAAAGTAGAAATCATGTCACTTTATTTTCAAAACCACAGTTAAGCAGAAGAAACAGTAAGTAATTTAACAGAAATCAATCAGGAAGAAGTGAGTCACCAATATATCAAATATCTGTAGAAAATATTTCAGGCAATTGGTTCAGTGGCGAATCAAAACCATGAAGTAGCACGTCCTGTGAGAAATGAAGCTGGTGTATCAAGTACAACTGTTTGTAGAAGCACCACGAATTTCATCCCTACAAAACAGGATTGCATAATGAACGGAATGAAATGACTCTGATCGTTGATTGTTGAACCGTTTATTATCGACGGTAATTTCGAATGAGATAGTTACCTACAACTACTAGAAAAATTAATTCATCCCAGAATTGCAGAGATTTTGGAAAACTATCCCACTCCCTCAGCAGATTAATTGCATTTCCAATGGTGTTCATCCACATTTTGAGGCGACAATGTTCAGATAATAATTTTCGGAGGAGCTGGGAGCTAGATCGGTACTAGAAGATCAAGTGGGTGGCCAGCAAGGTCACCGGGTTTGAGCTGCGGAGCAGAATTGTGACAGAATACAGACTATTAACACCTGATGTCCTAAGAACGTAAGAAGGGAATTTGAGAACCGTTTATACCATTGTTTGGAGGTGGAGGGTGTCATTTTGAACAGTTTCTTCAGTAACTTAATGATTTGTGTTGAATACTATTGCCGTTCCTTTGGCACAACAGTTATTTTGGTAATGAATAGTAACAGTTTCTATTCTGTCTTCTATTGGTTACATATATTTCGAGTTATTTTTGCAACGAATGCAATATTGGAATATGAATTAACCGACCGTATGTATCTAGCTAGCTAACAAAGTTAATTCCTAGGTTTGAACGCCCTGTATAATCCCTACGTTTTCAAATTAACATTCTGTAACACCCCCACCTATACTAACATTAACCTGTACTACAATCTATTCAAAATAAATTAGGTTCAATAGGTTGCTCAATTATTATATGAAAATATCTTTGTCTAGTTGGAACACATTCAACTCAGAAAAAATTATTGAATTATATGGATGATCGAAAGACCTAACGTTGTGCCAATCCATATTCCTCATGAATACTGTATAAGTAGATGATGATGGATTAGGTGGTTGATCTGATATGCTCAAATGCATCAGCAATGGCCCCCTTGAAATGAAAATCGACCTGTCTCAGCGTAATCCCCAGAGATTTCCTTCTTCTCAGTTAGAAGAGGGTTCAAATTCTCGTTTGAAATAATAATAATAAATCTCTATTTAGCAATTTGCTATTGAAAACAACATCATATTGCTGGGTTATAGGGATGTAATGTCTTTCATAATATATTACCAACATTCTAAATAATAGACCAAAAATTAGATATAATTATTCAATACAAAATCTCTTAGAATTTTGAATTCCTTATAATTTTAGATTCCTTAATATTAATTGGCAGAGTATTAAATGTTATAACTCCTCTTATTAACACTGTGTTGTAAGTTCTATCAGTTTTAAATCTCTCAATAGAAACGTCATTTTTATTTCTTGTATTATAATTATGTTTATCTTTGATGAAATGTAAGTTTTCATATATATATTTAGGAACTAATTTATTCTTTATCCAATCCAATGTTCTGAAATAAATTCTCTGTTTGACACTCATAGGTTTTAATACTGTCAACAAACTCCTGACTGGAGTCCTTTTATTAAACTTAAATAAATAACTCTGAATTCTCTGTAAAGTATCCAAATTATTCTTTTGTAAACCAAACATCAATGTCGAGCAAAAGTCCATATGAAGAGACACAACAGCCTTTAACAGACTTTAAACAGCATAAGTCTAGTACCAAAATTCACCTTATCGCCTACTCTTGATATTCATTCTATGTTAAAGAATCAACTGGACGATCGATAAGAAAATCCGAAGATAAAATAAGGTCGTCTGAACCTTCAACTTCACTGTCAGCGAAAATTTTCGTGATTCAGCACTAGAAAAAATGAAAAGGTATTGCAACTGACGCACGACAAATAAGACAAATCCACTTATCCTTCACCATACAAAGGAAAAATTCTTCCTCCCAATCGTTATTAAAACGATACGTTTTAGATTTCTTCGCTGCACTCATTTTGTACTATTTAATAATAAACTTTGTATCGACATAGTATTGCCTTCAAGTTACAATTCAGAATGACTCCAATTCCTGCTGGCGCAATATTTATATCGGCGTGAACGAAAGTCTCGAATTTTCCCTTCAAACGCCTTGCCCGAAATTTCTAGAAAAGCGACGAGAATAAAAAACGCTGCTTTTCTTCGACAAGTACCGCGCCTTCTTTTGATAAAGCCGCCTTTAGCCGCTAGCAGAATGTTATTTTATTACGTAATAAATTTTGGCAGTTTGGTTACCTACTTATTAAAAATTTTTTTCTTCTCGAGATCAACTCAAAAAGCACTCGCGATCGACCGTTTGGGCACCCCAGGTTTAACTGTAATAGCAGAAACATTATGGGCCCTAAAAAACGTTCAACATTTCCCATATTTAATTGAAAATCCCTAAACTAAACATTCGTGAAAATATAAGACATTTAAAGATGATCCCTACAAGAAAATGCTATAACCTGAAGGAACTATGCATTGCTAAGACACAGAATTTTGATTTGAGTCAAGTATCTATAACCCCATGATACGAAGATCAATACTACTTGAATAGTTCACGATTTTCCACTTGAAACTCCTGATGAAAAAATAGACTTCAAAGTTATTAGGAACTAAAGTTAACACAATAATTATGTATCATAACCACTAACAAAGTGCGAATTCACATCAATAACTGCTTTAGAGTTCCACAGCAATCCCAAAGACATGAGACAGAATAACAGAGTGAAATTGGTCTGAATTCCGGGTCATAAGTGGAACATCAGCAGCAAAATAGCGGTACACTCATTAAAAGAGAGGATATCCTTTGTGGGTCCTGAGTCACACTGGGGTTTCAACAAATAGGATACTATAACGCAGCTACATAGTACATTCATATAACTAAACTACTAGCACTGGAAAAACATGGAAAGACCGAGACAGCCAAAAGTATCACTAGATCAAAAGAGGTCAAATAAAATTTCTATATGAAACAAGAAGAATCTCAGAATCCTCTTTGGGGTGCTGAAGGATTCCATACCATGCTCATATCAGCTAAGGAAAATCAGACTACGCGTCTAGGAATGGGGTGGGAGCACTAGGATCCTATCTAATATTAACAAAAGAAAGGTTATTCTGGCCAATTATGTCATCGCATTTATGAAGGATTAAGTCTGAGCTCGCAGAGGAGAATGTACAAGAGACTATAAAAATTCCAGTATTTTGGCTAAGCCATCCTCACATTTCTCAATATGCTTCTTCACTAAATGATTATTGAATAGCGTTTATTATATGAATATATATTATTAAGTAGAGAAGTGTGCCGAGACGAAATATAATGTCAGATCTGACATTAGACATTAGTTTTCTCTTTATCATTTGAACCTTGGATATAATGAAACGAAGAGTAGCTACAGTTTCCAAGAAGAAAGAATGTAGTGTAACTAACAGTGATATTCAGACACAAACAGATTACATTATCATGACTGAAGATTTGGTACGTCTGCCAGTGGTCCTTTTGGATAAAAGTATTGTGAACAAATATATACTGCAGCAGAATGGAAAGCAATTGGGTGCACAGATCGATCATTCTTATCCTGAACGGATAACCAATTCGAACAAAAAAATGACAACCAATTATAGTGCGTTTCTGAAACCAATCACTAACAATGAATATGCAAATTCGACATTTTCAGAGAGAAGAAGTACTTACTCACCAGTTATACGTAAGAAAACAAGATCGAGAAAAGTAAAATTTTACAGACCAAAACCTAAAGGTCGTACTCGTAGATTATCAGTTTGCGAAGAAGTACAAGAAGAGAGAATTTCTCTTATTCGCGATGCCTCTGATTGCTCTGAAGCACTTGAGCCTATCGTAGAAAGAAGTGAGCTCAGTCAACGTAATTTAACATATCAGGAGAATCTAGGTGATACCAATCAGGATGCCTTCAACAATGCTCATTCTATTGAAGTGGCATCACCAAATATCTGTGAATTACCTAATATTTCAATCATCACTCAAATGCGAGGTATTGGAACAGATAAAGATATTTCAAACACTTTGAATAGACAATATTCAACGAAAAGTACGAATACTAATGAACAAGAAATTCATAAAATTACAGATTTTGGATATGACTGCGTCAAAATAAATGCACATACAGTCAATATTCATAATCACTTTTATGAAAGAAGAGACAGAGTCTAAGGAAGAGAAGGTTCAAAACAACGGCACAATGTTAGAAATTGTTACTGTACATATTAATATAGTATATAAGTAAATATCTTACATTTCTTGAAGTAAATATGAGAACTTCTTCAATTGATTTTATTACCCACTAAAGCGACGAATCACATATTTCTGTGTCATGATTGATCTTAGAAAAGTAAGGTGAAGAAAAATTTGATCTTCTCATGTTATTCTGAATTCTGAATAGGAAAAGGAGTTAAAATAAATTATGTTAGAAATGTTGACTTTATCTAATAATCATTCAAATGAAACTATTGGGCACTAAATATACAGGATGTCACAAAGTAAACAAAACAGACTCCATAATTTCGGTATAAAACGCGTAAACTAGTCGAGAAACTAGTCAATTTTCGTTTGGGAGGGAACATCTTTTAGTGTAAGGTGATTGTATCTATAACATCAACCCTTACAACAAGAGCGCTTATCTCCAAGTCTTTTTAATAAGAGAAATGATCAAGTAATATATAATTTAAAAGCTATCAGATTGTTACATGATTGTGAAGAAAGTTTGGAATTCGATTACAATTCGTTGCAACTCCCTAAATTTCCCAATTTTCTAAATTACATCGACTATTTTTGAATTTTGTTAAATTTTCTGCAAGAAACGGAGCCAATTAATTAAAAACTGAAAAATTGATATATGTTTCAGTACTTATTCGTTCTAAGCCTGATGAGTTTCTAAGTCGATACGTTACTGTAGACGAAATAGCTAAAACACTGGATATTTGTAGAACGAACTGCTATCAAAAAGGGGGTGAACTCAGTGCTGAATAATCTACATTGATTACTTGAATAAAACAATAACTGGAGAATATTACACATCTTTAAGATGTGTTTTCAATAACATTATAATTTCAATCATTACAGCACCCACCTTCTTCCCAGATTTAGTCTTCAGTGACCTTCCACAATCTTAGTTTTTAGAAGGCTTAAGGAAGTTGAAAACATGTTTCGTAAATGTATTGTTCTTAAATAATAATGTTTTTTTGCTATATTTTTCTTATTCTCATAGCATAATTCGAATTAAGTCAATTTCAACTTCGTTTATGTTTGGTTAGATTTCGATATCTCATATGAAAATAAATTTGATTACAACTACCACCAATAAGTTCATTGTTTTCTATTATTGTTATTTTCAAATACTGTTTCTAAGGTCTTTACACTCAGAAAACATTGAATGGAAATGAAATCAGTCGAGGAAGCTATGTACTACTACGCTATACTAGCGAGTGACGTCACTAGAGTTGTAAATAACCACTGGGCATTTTAGTTGCCGATGAATTTTTTGAATTATTATATTTTCTTGATAATACCTGAAACAAATATACTCATTTAAGTTGAAAATAAAATGAAATATTTTCTTATACGCTATTACCTGAAACTTGACTGTTTAAAGCGCCGAACTCAGTTAGGATTCTCGAAATAGATTTTTTAGGCAATATTTGGTTCAAGCCTTCATAGATCTAAGTACTTCCGTTATTAGGAAAATTCCAACATCGCATCATCTGATGAAAGTGCGGAGTCAATTCTTTGACGCCTCTACATTTTCTTTCTGTGATGTTATCTAAAAACCAACAAGCTAGAGATCATTTCTCTACTGAAGAAAAAAAAGATTGTTTATTTGACTTTGTATTTCTGCTAGCATTGCGCTATAAGACATCCGTGTAACAAAATTGGCTACAACGACATAGCGCTACCTTCAGCATATGATGATGATGTCATCAGAAATTTCGAAATGGGAATGGAGGTGTGCCTGTGGAGGCGCGGCAAACATCTCCTCACATGATTGGTTTGAACTAAATAACAATTTAATGAGATAATCTAAAAAACCCACTGAATTGTCACTTCTTATAACTGTCCTTGATGGAACACTTCTGTATGTGTGGTATTAACAAATTTGAGCTGTCGATTTAATTTAAGCGTATGTCCAGCTGGGGACAGAATCAAGTAGGAGGAACTGGAACAGTCTGAGCTTAGTAAGCTTTTACCTACAAAGGTTCTTATCTTTATAAAAAGGATGGAGTTTGGAGGTGAAATTTCACGTATAGTATGCCACAATAGACCACTGGATCGTAGTGACAGGGCTGCCAATCATCTCTCACTCAAATGTTAATATCTAACTACCAATATTAAAAAAAATAACATAACTATAATTAAACATGGCCTGCACACCACCTTCTCATAATGAATTTGAACTTCGTACCGTTTCTTAAATCTGGCATATGATAATACGAACTTTTCAATATTTCCTTAAAGTCTGCTGATCTGAGTCATACAGGGATTAATGAAGAAATCTATAATTAGATGTGCATATCTTCACATGGAACTATGGAGCTAATTTTATTTTCTATGAGTTAAGTTGAGATATATATATATATATATATATATATATATATATATATATATATATATATATATATATATATATATATATATATATATATATATATATATATATATATATATATATATATATATATATATATATATATATATATATATATATATACAAATCAAATATCGATTCTACGTTTAGAAAGGCATTCCAAGCCGAATTAAGGTCTAGAACCTAGATTTTGATTTTTGGGATTTGTTTTGAAGGATAAATAACGCAAAAATTTGCGTTGTAGTCTCTCCAGTCAATATCACATTTCCAGGGTGTTACATAATAGTATGTGACAACTTGAGGGGATAAATCCACGTGCAATTTCAAGAAAAAAAGTTTATATAAATATAGGTCCGCAAAAGCTTCGTTACAGAGCTACAGGGGCTTGAAATTTTCGGAAAAAAATTGGTTTTTCTTCAAAACTCCTACAGTTTATGAGATATTCAGCTCAAACTTGGAATGCAAGCTATTTTTTTACAGCCTCCATCATTACACGTCCTAGATTTTAACTAGAATCTACAAGGTGTTATCTTTTCCGGAGCCACGTCTTCTTTTGCCCTGTCAAACTTTTTTGCAGTGCGCCACTGATCAGCGTACAATCAATTTTCGTCATCTTTGATTTAGAAACTTTTTTGACGATTGTGACTTTTTTCGTATCTCCAACTGTTCTCGAGCAAAAAATTATTGAACGATTGTATGCATTCGCTGAATTGAAAACACTTCTAATTAAAAAAATTACTAGTAGGCTTTGATTTTTTTCATTTATTTATTTATTTTAACAGCTGCCTAAGTTGAACCAGTGTCTGATCGAATTGTTTATTAAATTAACGATCAGTTTTAAGACTTTTGAAGTTATTGCTGAAAGAAAAAAAGCTAGGCGATAATATCAGGTACGCTTTCCAAATCGAGTAACACCAGACAGGCGAACATTTTCAAATATCCACAGAAGGTTGAGGGAAACTGGTATTTTTACTGCAAATAATCATTTAAAAGGTGCAACTCAAACTATGAGAACTCCAGATATTGATGAAGCAGTTTTGAATTGAATTGATTTGAATACTCATGTGAGTACAAGAAAAATTGTAAATCAGTTGAATATTTCACAAGCTCTAGTTTGGAGGATTTTATTGTCCCCGTTTCATACTCAACGCGTCCAAACTCTACTTCCTCGAGATTTTCCTTCAAGACTGAATTTCTGCCGATGGTTCTTAGATAGAATTATAGAAAACGCTCATTTTGATAGTGAAATAATGTTCACAGACGAAGCTCACTTTTCGAGAACTTCTATCACAAATTTTCACAATACTCGTTATTGGGCTGAGGGAAATCTCCATTTGGTTGAAGAATCTCATTATCAAGAACAATTCTCACTAAATGTGAGGGTCGGAATAATTGGAAATTATTTGATTGGGCCATTTTTTGCCTAACAGACTAAACGGTCCCACTTATCGGCAATTTCTTGAGGAGGAGTTGCTCGAGGATGTGCCACTTTTGGTGAGAAACATAATGTGGTTCATGCATGATGGGGCACCAGCACATTTTAGTGGAGAAGCTAGGGAAATCTTGAATAATACATTCAACAATTGATGGATAGGTAGCGGTGGGACAGTACAATGGCCTCCCAGGTCCCCAGACTTAAATAGTTTAGACTTTTGCTTATGGGGATATCTCAAAAGTTTAGTTTATACCACTGCAGTGAACACTACAGAAAAATTGTCTCTTGTTTCACGATAAGAAATACCCCAGGAATATTTCAAAAAGTGCGTGATAATATGCGAAGGACAGAGGCCTGTATTCTTATTAGAGGAGGACATTTACAGCAATTTGTTTAGTTTTCAATTGTTCTCTTTTTTTAGTTTGATGTTGAAGTATAGGTTGAGTCTCAGAAGACGAGCTATCAAAATAAGAGAAAATTTTGGGAATACCTATCGAGTATTTCTACTATTTTCTTTTATTTAGCGAAAAACATAAAATTCAAATAATTCAAATTCAATAATTTTTCACTCGAAAACGGTTGGAGATACGAAAAAATATAAAAAAGTTTCTAAATTGAACGAAGATGACGAAAATTAATTGTACGCTGATCAGTGGCATACTGCAAAGAAGTTTGAAAGGGCAAAAGGAGACATGGACTCGGAAAGGGAACACCTTATAAATTTCAGTTAAAATCTTGGGATGAATTTCTCAAAAACTGCAGGAGTTTTGAAGAAAATACCAATTTTCCGTAAATTCCAACACCCTGTAGCTCCGTAACGAAGCTTTTGCGGACCTATGTTTATAAAAACTTTTTTCTTAAAATTGCATTGCAATTGGATTTACCCCCTCAAGTTGTGACATACATGTAATACCCTGTGTAGTATGTACATAGTAAGGAGACCTGATGCTAGTTCCATACTCTATAACAGATCGAATCGAACAGAATGTTAAAAGAGAATCTTTATGGAACTTTGAGTCCCTTGAATTTCAAATAATGAGAACTAGCATCCGGTAAGCACTACCTGCTACCTTGCGAATGTGTTTTTTTCAATCTAATTGACTAACAATGGTGACACCCAGGTCCCGCATACTGTTCTCTCTTTTCAACCGTTTTCTGATCATCACATAAATGTCCAAAATTGGATCACATGATGAATGGAATGTAATAATTGAACAATTATCATGACTGAGATTGAATTAATTAAAAAACTAAGTATGTAGAAAATATGTAGAAATTTACATTCAATAACTTCACATCATCAATAAACTTGTTGAAAAAATCTGACCCAAATGTGAACCCTGTGGAACTTATGAAGTTACAAATATCTCATTGGAGAGAAATGATATAAAGCTCGGTAACTAGAATAACTTTTTTTTTTTTATAACCTTTATTGAAATTTACAATCTACTTTCTACAAGTATTGAGTAAATGTGAGCTATGTATTAAGACATGTGGAAGTTATCAAACTTATTGATACTTCTTCAAAATACTTCAATTAAAGTCGATTGGCCAAGTTTTCTGTAACCTTCTACTGCTGAACGGGTTTTCTGCTAGTTGGTCTATGTAGTTGTTCTCATGTCCTTCCAAATTTTGATGATATTTTGTATATCTTGTTTTGATTTCTTCGTTAACGAAAGGGATTTTCAAATCGTTATGTATGGTCACGTTGGAAACGTACCAGGGTGAATCTGTGATCGCACGAAGTATTTTGGATTGAAGTCTCTGTATAATTTGAATGTTTGAATTCTTCGCGCATCCCCAGAATTGAATGCCGTATGTCCATATCGGTTTAATTATGGCTTTATAAATCAGTAATTTATTTTCGAGGGACAGCTTGGATTTTCTGCCTATGAGCCAGTTCATATTTCGAATTTTCATCTGTATTTGAGTTTTCTTAGCTTGGATGTGATGTTTCCAAGTAAGGCGTTGGTCCAAATGTATTCCTAGATATTTGGCTTCAGTTTTAACTGGAATCGGATTACCATCTATTACAACAGGAGGACATATGTCTCTTTTGTTGGTGAATGTGACTTGGACTGATTTCGTTTCATTGATGATAAGGCGCCATTTTCTGTACCATTTTTCCAGCTCATTCAGGTGTTCTTGGAGATTTTTGGAAGCTGTTGCTGAATTCTGATGAGATGTTAATGTTGCTATATCGTCCGCAAACGAGGCTAATGTGGTGTTCTGACTCTCTGGAATGTCATACGTATATATAACATATAGCAAAGGTCCCAGTATACTTCCCTGTGGTACTCCGGTTTTATTTTATTTGGGCTAGATAGAGCATCACATATTTCACTGCAAAGTATCGATCCGTCAGATATGATTTCAATATCAGATAATAAGGTTGGGGTAAAAGTTTCTTTAACTTGAAGAGCAGACCAATATGCCAAACCCTGTCAAAGCTTGCGATGAGTCTAGGAACACAGCAGTGCAGTACTTATTGTCTTCTAGACTTGTTGATATTGTGTTTATAACACGGTGTATTTGATGGGCGGCTGAGTGGTGTTCCCCGAATCCTAGTTGGTGATTGGGTAGGATTTTGTATATGTCCATATCTTTCTTCAATCTCTTAAGAAGAAGTTTTTCAAACAGTTTTCCCATAATTGGTAATAGGCTGATAGGCCTATATGATCTCACATCGTTTTCAGGTTTGTTCGGCTTGCATATCATTATAATCTCTGCGTACTTCCAGATAGTCGGAAAATAAGAAAGGCTCATCATTCGGTTGAATATTGTATTGAGTAGAAGTATAGCTCTATGTGGGAGTTTTTCAATGTTTCGGCAGTTATCAGATCAAAACCGGGCGCTTTCTTATTTTTCAGCTTCTTAATTTCCTGAAGAACTTCCTTAGGTTTGAAAGGTTTTATGGGGAGAGACATCTGGCACGCAATATCTAGAAAAGACTCAACTTCTGTATCATTGTGTCCCGTATGGGGTTCTTCCGGGTGAGTACTTGTGATAAGTGTGATGCGAAAATATTTGATTTATCCTCATCAGTATTGGCCCATTCTCCATTTGTCTTTCGGATCGGAAGTTTACGTGTTACAGGTCTTTTATATTTTTTGTAGCTTTCAGATGTTGTGATCGCTGTTATTGTCGATATTCTGAATATGATGTTGAAATTGTGCGTTGGAGTGCTCTTGGAGAATTCTGTGGAGATTTCTACCTAGGCGATTATACACTGTTTTGTCCGCAGGGTTACGAGATCTTTGCCATCTGCCTCTTGCCTGTCGTTTTGATGTTATCAATTCACGAATTTGCAGTGGTAATTTCGTTTCAGTGTCGTCCTCTTAATTGTGATGGCGTGCTTTCCCAGGCTGCTTTCTGAATCATTTCCGTAATATATCTTGTAGCTGCCTCCAAATCTTCAGTTTCTTTGAGTTCAACATCCAGTCTAATTTCGTTAGTTAATATTTGCTGAAATTGGTTCCAGTTTGTTCTGGTTGTTGTTAGTGTATTTTTCTTTTCCCGAAATTTTTGTTTGTACTCAGTGTCAACAAAATTGGCGAGTGATCCGATGATAGATCTGGAGTTGATTCTGTTTGTATATAGTTGTTATTTATACCATTTGTGACGAAAAAGTCTAGGATGTCTGGGATTTTGTGCGGATCAGTTGGCCAGTAGGTTGGGGTTCCGGATGAAACTACATCTAGATTCCTGCTTGATATTACCTTCATTAAATTGCGTCCTTTGGGAGTTATTAGTCTGGATCCCCAGTGGGTGTGTTTTGCATTCCAGTCTCCTCCAATTATGAGTCTTCCGTGAATTTCTGAAAAACTCAGTATATTTATTTTCGTCTATATTATGTCGAGGTGGGGAGTAAACAGCTGATACATCAAAGCTCCATATTTCCGTGTACACTGTGATATTTGTTGCCTGTATCTCTTCAGTAATATAATTTGGTATTGTATGATGTTTGATACTTTTCCGAATAAGTATGGCTGAACTGCCGTGTGCTCTCCCATCTGGATGTTCAGCAGAGTAGATGTTGTAGTGTGGCAGTTGGAAAACCGTTTTCTCAGTAAAGTGGGTTTCTGATATTAACATGATGTCTATTTTATATAAATTCAGGAATGATATTAATTCATTTTGTGGTTTGGAAGGCCGTTCGCATTCCATGAAGCTATACGTATTAGTTTAGTCATTGTGGAATCTAGTGGAGTTTATTCACAAGTGTGGTTAGCAGATTAAGTATAATCTGATTTTGGTTCATCATTTGCGTGATCATGGATTTTAGGTCTGAGAGGAAACTTGTCATCATCGTTTCTAAGGAATTCGAGTCTCTTTGCTGGGAGGGGTGTTCTTCGTGTGTTTTATTTTGTTGGAGTGCTTTGGCATAAGACATCTTGCTTGGCTGGGCTATAATTTTGGCTGGTTGTTGATCGATTTCATAGATGGTTTCTGGGATGTTCTGGACTCTGTTATGATGTTTGTGGTTCATGTTTTGGTTCTTTGATCTTGATAGAAGTTTATATATTTGGCATCCCTTGTAGTTGGCTGGATGGCTACCTTCACATAAGGCACATCTTGCTGGAGTTGTTTTTGGTTTATTGCAAGTTTTGGAATCATGTTGATTCCCACATTTCACGCACATAAATGGTCTATTGCAATATGATTTAGAATGCCCGTATTCTTGGCATCTAGTGCATTGTATAATTTCTTTCTTCATTCTTGGTGGTTCGATACTAATTTTCTGATTTAGGATGAAGTTCAGTTGATATATGTCCTTGTTATTTTCCTTCGGTTCTAAATCCACATAGAAAAGCGGAAGTGGATTTTTCATTTGATCTCTTATAATACTGATGTTCCTGACTATGTGTCCCTGCTTTTCTATTTCTGCTTTTATGTCATCAGTCGGAATGCTGAAGTGTAGATATCTGATAACTACCCTGTAGGCCCTGTCTTGTTTAATTTGATAGGTATGAAAAATTATGTTTTTTTCTCTTAAAAATCTTACCAAAGTTCTGTAGGTTTCGGGAATCATAACGTTAATTTTAACGCAATTGTTTGACAGTGTTTTCGAATAATATTGTTCATCTGCAATAACTGTTGACAGAAGTTTAATCATTTCAGGGTAGTCTGTGACTCCATGTATGAAAATAGGTGGTGGTTTCGGTATTTTAGGTGGTGTTTGTGTTGTATCATCGGTTTGAGTTCTGTCATTTAGATATTGAAATCTATTACGGGTTTCGATTGTTGGGTTTTCATTTATTTCAGGTGAAAGGTTAGAAAATTTTCTTTTCTTGACTGTTTGCCATGGAAGGTTGTTAGTATCCATATTTTTGTTGTTTAGTCGTCCCCAGGGCAACTATTATATTTCATTCATGAGATTCAGTATATTATTGTTTTACTGAATGGAAATTAAATACTTATTTACGTACGTTTGTAGCAGATGACTTGAAAGTGATAATATGGGTTGCTGATAACACACATGCACTCCCGAGCACGGTTCAAACGCGACTAGAATAACTTGACATAGAATATCAGATTTGACATAGTAGAGCGACCCTTTAAAAACAATGATTATGAGGGCGAATTAGTTCCGAGATAAGAAGTGGCACATTAGAATGTCGAACATTCTTGGAATTACTGATTGAATTAATATGCCTCCGTAGTTTTTTACAGAATATTTTTGTCCAAATTTGAAGAATGGAACAATGAAGCTAAGTTTCCAGATATTTGGAAACATACCTGATTACAAAGATTAATCAAATAGAGAATATATTAGCAAGATTAGAGAACAAAAACCTTCTATTCCCATGTATGTTTCATATTTGATATTTGATATTCAATCATAGATTTCTGAAGGAGAAAATTGGCAATTATTAATGTTAACAATTTTCTGATACTCAAACTTAACGATAACCTCGAAACTGTTTACCTCAGAAAAAAATTTACAAAAAATTTACTATAATTTTATCATCTGACTCTCATCACCATCAAATTACATACGATTCAGTAGATCATAATTTTTCAGTTTTGTGGTAATATGACACCAAGAGCTTTGCGGATCAGTTATGATTCTCATAAGTTAAGTACATATATTAAAATTTCATTATGAAAACTCTGAGTATCATTTATCTTTCACAAAAAATAAATAAATATTTCATCCTCATACTCAATAAATTGACATTCGACCAAAATAGGAGAATGAGTCATTTAGAACCCTAAAACAACCCTTGTTTCAGCGCAGATTAATAATGAACACGTGCTGACTGTTTCATATAGATTTTATAGCATCGTACTCGTTCACTTCTAGGCCAAATGCACCCACACAGATGCACTTCCTCTCCGACCGTATCTGTGACTAGGCAAACGTCTTTTGCTAATGAGATAATCGAATATTATACAATCTTCAAATTGTCCTGCATGAATCTCAAGGTTGATCTCATATCCTTGTCAGATTGTAAATGAGCGAAAAGGATCATGAATTTGATGCTCCATTATAGATTTTGCCTAGGGAAAGACTGCAATTTGATATAACCATGAAATAATTGTCCTGTAGGAGTTCTTGGGAAATAATAATAGTCCAAAAATGGTTATAGGCTATTTACATGTAACAATTTGATAGTTGCCATTAAAATAAAATTGGATCGATTAGAGATTTATAAAAATGTTTCTTCATCATCATTTGTATGTCGCATAAAACTCTATATTTACATAAACTAATCGGTTTTAATTCTGGTCCATGTACACTATATCAGCTTTTATACATCAATTAACCCAATTTGTGTGTGAGTAATAATTAAAGATAACATGATCTAACATCTTTTGGTCAAATATGTGGTATAAATATTAAGATTCCGGAAGAATGCCCAAACATAAATTTATTTGAATATTTAACTAGTTTTTGTGATGCACAAGTTTAGCAGAATCAAAATTATGCTCAGGTGAAATTATTACTATGACAGTTTCATATCATAAAATGAAGTTTGAAGATGAAATTATTTCTCGTAGATCTATCTACAGTGTCTTCTGAATTAAATGTTCATCCTTGAAATGGAAACTATTTCTTGTAAAAATATGAAGAATGGTCGTCTGAGTAAAGTCTAAAATTGTTACGGTTTCGACACATGAAACATAAGGTGCTTTTAAGGGAGTATACGAATTTGCATGCCAATTAGTACTGAAAATCTACAAGGTAATCATTTTTTAACGCTTATTCTCCACTTTACCTAGCAGATTCGTTTTTTCCTTTTTACTTGATATACCAAATTTCATGATTCTAAGTTACATTCTAGGTTAACGGGAATACCATATAGCTGTTGATTCTTTTGTGAGTGCTAGATATGCAGCAGAACGCGAAATAAATAGCCGCATTCGCATAAACCCAAAGAATGAAAACCAGAAAATCTGGTATCGATATATTTATGCGTTTCTCAGAAAAGGTGAATATTTCTCGATAATCACTTGGTTTCACTAAGAATTAAACAATTGAAGAAGAAAGACTAGGCTTAAGTTTCACAAAATATAACGAATGAAAATATTTTTAACATATGTTTCGGGTTTTATTCCATTTTCAAAAACTAAGAGGAAATCAAATTATCACAATATCATTTATACCTAAGAAACAGGTGAGATACGACGGGACAAGCGGAAATTGAGCAGATCGACAGTTATTGGTAGATTATATGTGTGAAATTTTACTAATTCTTATAAATGTAATCTCTTGCTTTTGTTGCCTGAATGACAAATTTGGGTTTTTGTGAAATCTTCGAAATTATTTTCGTTTAGACAATGTCCTGAAACCAATCGTTAATTTATTATGAATTGATGATTATTTATTCTAGTCTACTCTAATATTGATGGAACGATAAGTTTGACCATAAAAAGATAGGGCAATCATTATAATATAATTTATATACATCGCTTTTTACCTGTATAAAGTGGGTCCTAGATTTTGTCCAAGAGTACATATAGATTTTTGTTATTCGTACATATTGTGTTGATTTTATTGTCTTAACACAATGATAGACAAAAATAACCTTAATGAAAGTTAAATGGAATTGAATGGGTTACTTTGTTTCTACAACTAGTCTGTAACTAATTTGCTTTTCTAGAAAATTTCGATCACTCTCAGTTTTTTGCAACAGCAATTAATCTTTTTCAAGTAAAACCGGTAAAAATACGTTTCAAATGAGAAAAAATAACTTATATTTGTTGCGTATTAAAACGCATATTTAGTACTTAATTTCTTTCATTTTAAAATAATACATTTCTTAAATTTCATATCCGCAATTATATATTTAGGTGTGAGATCATTTTTAGTAAAGTTAATTACTCATTTTCATTACCAACCAGTATAGCTATCTAAGTACCTACCCTAAGAAGAACTGACATGCGCGTACAATCCGGAAACCACACATCTCCGGCAGATGAGTTCAGGATCTCAACCAAAAAACGCGTTTTTCGCTATTTGGAAAAATCGATGAGATTCTCGCCTGAATAACGCTAA
The DNA here is from genome assembly GCA_013387265.2 of Cryptolaemus montrouzieri. Taxonomy (NCBI): domain Eukaryota; kingdom Metazoa; phylum Arthropoda; class Insecta; order Coleoptera; family Coccinellidae; genus Cryptolaemus; species Cryptolaemus montrouzieri. The sequence continues at coordinate 40,929,619 of JABFTP020000103.1, forward strand.
TTTGCTCAACTCAAATATATTTTCGCACAATATCTATAACATTGCCGCCCATCGTGATCCGCAAATCCAACCACAGAATATCCAGTGTCAGCATCCTCAAGAAGGGGCCCTTCACACCTTTAGACGCACGGATCCAAGGGTAAGTCACATAGTGGTTTTCGTTGGATTTTTATTTTCTATTTCTCTGATTTTCCTTTCAAACTTTAGTTGATTATATACCTATTATTTATTTTTACCGCATACGGGATTTATAGTAAACATAGCTCTCCGGCCGCGGTTATCGAAACTTAGGTAGAAATTCCTTATTCCAGGGAGCGTTACGTCCTCAAGTGAAGGGAGTTTTTCAAGTTCACACAATACTTACTTTTATTCAGGATTTTCGAGAATATTTAGCATCAGGTACATCCCTTTTGAGTGTTCAGCAGTAGTCAGCTAACATGTTCGGACACCACTTGGCTTGGTACCTTTTTTCCATGTTGGATATGTCCTAATGGAACCGCTCACCGTGTTCGTCGCTAACGGCTCCCAAATTTTGCGGAAAAAAATCCAAATGCGAGTTTAAAAAGTGAATCTTGAGCGACATATTGCATCTCATGTCCTTGTAAGCTGATAAGAGGTTGTTGACTAACTCTTCATAGTTTTCGGCCCTGTGGTTTCCAAGAAAATAACGAATAATATTTCGAAAACATGCGGATTTTTCAATCGGATTAAGTTTTTGTTCAAACTCTTCATCAGCCAGTAGGTCTTTTATTTGTGGCCATACAAATATTCCTTTTTTTATTTTGGCATCCTGATTCTTTGGGAATTTTTGTTTCAAGTAACAAAAACCATCTCCATTTTTATCCATAGATTTGAGAGAATTTTTCATTAGTCCGATTTTGATATGCAATGGAAGTAGCAATACATCTTCAGGATTCATTAAAGGAGTGTGAAAAACATTTCGTTGACCTGGTATAAGAGCGTCTCGTTTAGGCCACTTCGTTTTTACATAATGATTTTTTTTGTTTCGACTATGCCACTCATAGAGGAAACAACAAAACTTCGAACATCCAAGCTATAGACATAGCAAAATAGCAATTACTTTCAAATCTCCACATATTTTATTATTATTATTATTATTGAAGTAATTTAAGGCTGAGGACAAGTCCTATAAAAGCCTAATAACAAAAAATAATTTCTATAGTATTGCAAGCACAACTTAGCCATAATTAAATATGCACACATATATAATAACTAAATCCACTTATGTAAAAACGATATCAAATTAAACAAAAGAAAGTCCAATTTATTTTTGAATTCATTAACCGAATTTGAGTCCATCACAGCACTAGAAAACCTGTTCCAATCATCGAACACCCTATTCACAAGAAAATACCGTCTTTGTCTCGACGAAAATTTTTCTTTTTTCAGCTTCAGATGATGACCACGCAAACGAGTATCAGCACTCAAACTAAACAAACATCTCAGGTTGGCGTAATTGTGTTTAATTATACGATAGCACAAGATTAGATCTCCGCGATGTCTTCGCGGAGAATATTTATTATATTTAATATATTCTAGCAGTGATTTCATATTTTCATATCATTCTTTGAGTTCAGTAGCATGAGCGACCGGTACGAAAGGGTATTTATTACCATTATGTAACAGTACTGCTTTTAAACTATACTTTGAGGAGTCTATAAACAACCGCCAGTCAGATGTTTATATTCAAACTTCAACTCCGACATCACCGAGGGAATGTTACTGCAAAACAGTATATTCCATCCTGAGAAAAAAAAACTTGAGAAGTGCGTATGTCGAGTTCTATATACGGATATTCTGGTATTTTTTTCCAGTAAATGCCAGTCATGAAGTCGGGACGCCAACAGTGCTGCCTGTCTTTTACTGAGATCCAAATCACTTACAAAGTCATTGAGATCGTTTTGAGTTATAAAATGAGGTTCTCTGTTCGAAGTACTGGGCCCAAAAGTCGGATTGGAATCTGAACTCTCAGATACATTTCTTCTGTCACGTCATCCATATTTACTGGAGGCTGAGGAACAGGTAAATTATCACTGTGTGGGATAGGTCTTTGAGCAGATTGTAGATTTGGATATTTCACAGAGTACCTAGATTTGTGATTAATACCTTTTATAGAAGTTTGGCAAAAATAACAATCTGATATATGGTCTTTCAGTTCGGCCCATATCATTGAAACTGCGAACGGCATATGACGAGATCCTTCTGCCCATGATGTTAGCAAAGTGACACACTGTGCACAGCAAACACTATGAGTCCAGGTTTTGTCCAAATTTCGAGCCGGAAACCAAAATAATTAAAATAACAGTTTTTAACTAATGGTGTCAAACTATGACGATGACTTTTAACTGTAAGTTGACCGCAAATACAACAGAAGTTATTAGGATGGTTTACACACACTCGCGGCATCTTAGTACGATGTGTAACACTAATCTAAAAAAAACTGTTTTAATTTCAATTTTCTTTCGTTAATTTATTCGGAAACACACGTCGCTAAGCAAAATTCTAGTAATCGGATAAGTCGATATTTTATGAAAACTGAGGATGATTGAATAAAACTAAGTATGAGGTTTATATCCGGGTAGGTAGTAGTGTTTGAAAATATGTCTTGATTTGGTTTAATGAATTTACTGTTTATCGGTGATATTGTCAAATTTAGTATTTATTCGTGGCACATAATAAATGTGATATTTTATTGTTCGTGAATCTGAAGAGTGGGGTAAATCGAAATTAGTAATATTAAATGTTGTTTTTAGCTATTAATTTGTCCATGATGTTGGCACCCGTTAATCAACATTAATGTTTTCAAAGTTTCTTCATGAAAAAATAAAAGAAATTAGAAATTTGAAAACATTAGCGGTAGTTAATAAAATCATAAGATAAATTACAACAACACAAACTTATATTATCCTACATTTAACCCTCCTTCATGTCACGAAACAATAAAATATCACAGCATTAATTATGTTCCATTAATAAGCACTAAATTCTGCTATATATAAAACCAAAAAGGAAAAACCTATTCTCACTCTTGGTCAACAACATCAACAACAACAACACATGGTAACATTCATTTGATGACCAGTGCCTCTACTTTTGTGTGCGCCATTTACTTTTTAAGTGTGTTTTATGTTTATACATATACAAGAACAAATTACTAGTTTCGTATAGTTGACTTTATAGTTCATAATACGGATAAATTATTGAGTTTAATTTTATTGATATTGCTTATATAAATGAAAAGAAAGAATCGAATCGGTCGGGTACAATCGGACATGTGGATAGATAGATAAATATATTTACTGGTTCCATTAAAACAGAAGTTGTAGAACATATCAATTGTAGAGTGAGTTAAAATTAAAAATACGAGTTTAAGATTCAAATAACGTTCAGTTTATAAACAAATAGATATATAAACATAGTAAATGACGAGACAAGGACAATACAATATCACTTGCACAACCAACAAACACACAGTCACTAAAATTCAATTTTATCTTCGAAATATTCTTCTAAATTATAATACGGATATTTTCTAAAGTATTCATTCAGCCTCTTCTTCAATTTGATGTTCGGCCAGTTCTTCATTTTCCTTTGCAAATGATTATATACTTTCAATAAGTTATATTGAGCATTCTTCTGCAGGAAAGTGTTGGTTTCAGGTCAGCTCTACCTCTCGTCTCGTATGAATGTGCTCTCTCTGAGTCCCTAAATAAATCTCTGTTTGAAGCGACAAACATGATAGGTTCATAGATATACAGACTAATGGCAGTTAGTATGCCTCTATGTGCAAAATGGGACCTACACGACTCACGGCAATCCAAAGATAGTATGACTCTCAGGCACCTCTTCTGCAGAACAAGAAGACGACTGACCTGTAAGGAACCCCCCCAGACAATAATTCCATACCTGAGCCAACTGGCCACGTACGCGTTACAGGCGATCAGAGCTATTTCTGTATCAAGTAGCCTGGATATTGTTCTTAAAGCGAATACGTATCTAGCCATATCGCTAGCTAAATTATCCACGTGTAATCCCCAGTTAAGCCAATGATCAACGGTTGCACCCAGGAATTTGAGACTACCAGTTGTGGACATACTTCTGCTCTGATCTTGGAATCTCATGCTCTCAAACTTCTTTCCTCTACCGAAATTGACCACCTCAGTTTTGTCCCGATTGAGTTTCAAATGATTTCGGGAGAACTATGCCTCTGAATCTGCCAGTGCCATGCACATTTTAGTTCCCAACGAACTCTTGTCATCCGCTGATACTACCACAGAAACATCGTCAGCATACGATACACTAAACTCCGTCAGGAAACCGGGTAAATCATTTGTGTGAATGATATAGGGGAGTGGCTCCAAAACCGATCCCTGGTGCACACCCTTTCCAAATGGCACTAGAACTGATCTTAACATTTCATCTGATACCGGATCCAACTCTACAGCATATTGGGATCTGCCATTCGAAGAGGACTTGATAAGCTTCAAGAGCAAACCCCGACCCCGCACATATTCATTTTGCTAATAAGTACGCCGTGTCTGACATTATCAAACGATCTACTTAGATCCATGCACATTAGTGCAGTAAATTTACCTGAATTGAGTCTCTCTAAAATATTTGAGATGGCCTGATATATAGCCCTACTTGAATACTTTGCCTTTCGAAAACCGTTCTGAGATTCTACCAGTACTTTGTGTGTTTCCAAGAAATCAATCATTCTTTTGTAAATGACTTTTTCGATAATTTTTACAATATTGCTAAGCAGCGATGTTGGCCTATAGTTTTCAATATCTTGTTTACTCCCTTCCTTATGCACGGCTCGAACTTGTGCTTTCTTTAGCTCATCTGAAAAACTCCAGTGTCGAACATTATATTTATGATGTGTGTTAAAACTAGGGATTTAATTTCCGCTGTGAATTTTAGAAGCTTCGCTAGTATGCCATCAAGTCCCTTTGATTGGGTGTTCTTCAAGGACATAATAGCAATGTAGATCTCCACTGGCTCAGCCGAATCCAGTACAATACTATCACATAGGTGAGTTACTTTATTCACTTCAACCTCAGCACTTGTGTCACTGACATTGTTCCAATCCTTCCCAACAAAAAAATTGTTCACTCTGTTCAATACCTCTTCTGAGCTTTCATTCCCCTGAGCTAGTTGAGGCAAGACGGAAACTCTCCTTTAGAGTTGACCGCTATAATTCTTGACAAACTTCCAGGCAGCTCTGTTTTTATTCCTAGACTCTAATATATGGTCGCTATTATGTAGCTTTCTTGCCTCTTGAACAACACTTCTCGAGATACTACTAGGATACTGTCACTTTGCCTGCTATCTTCATCTTATAGGGTTGCAACTTTCTCTTTAATGAAATCTTTATTCCGGCTATTATCCACGGCTTTGCTGTCTTAATTTTGATTGTTCGGGATGTAAAAATGCGTTCACTTAGAGACAGAAACATGTCCAGGAACCCATCATATGCTCGATTAGAATCCGTTGCCCGAAAAACCTCCGTCCAATCGACGTCTCCCAATCCTGACTTGGACATTGCGGGTTGTATAGAAAATTAAGAATCCTAGTATTATCGTCAAGTCTGTCTGTCTGCCAATCCATATTTTTCATTTTTTGTTTCTTTACAATGTTGGTTCAAGTGAATTAAATTTTGTCGCCGAAAATGCCAAAATTAAGAGAAGATCACTCTCGAGAAAATTGGAATGATAATAAAATGAAACCAACTATCAGATGCATCCAGGAGGGAAAGATGTTAGTAAGAAAAGCATCTGAAAAATATAAGTGCCCTTCACTCCAAGATAGGTTAGAAACTCTCGGTAGAGGAATGGAAACACAATTTAAACAAAAACTTAGAAGATATGAAGATGCATTGTCAGAAAATCAATCACAGTAAATAAATTACTGCGTCAGGGACCTTGTTAGTCGTCCGATGATGCTGACAAAGGTGGCATTTTTATTTGCAGAGCATCTAGACCAGGGGTTTGCCAACGGTCGATTGCGAGTGCTTTTTGAGTAGATCTCGAGAAGAAAAACATTATTAATAAGTAGGTAACTAAACTACATTAATTTATTACGTAATAGAATAACACTCTGCTAGCGGAAAAAGGCGGCTTTATCAAACGAACGCGTCGTACTGATCAAAGAAAAGCCGCCTTTTTTATTCTTGCCGATTTTCTAGAAATTTCGGATGGCGCGTTTGACGGGAACATTCGAGACTTTCGTTCACGCCGATATAAATGTTGTGCCTGCAGGAATTGGAGTCATTCTGAATTGTAACTTAAAGGCAATACTACGTCTATACAAAGTTCATTATTGAATAGTAAAAAATGAGTGCAAGGAAGAAATCTAAAACGTATCGTTTTAATAACGATTGGGAGGAAGAATTTTTCTTTTGTATGGTGAAGGACAAGTGCATTGGTCTTATTTGTCGTGCGTCAATTCATTCATGCATTTCAAACGTCACATACATCTTTTGAAGAAAAACACTGTCCTTATTTGCCATGAATATAGAAGGCATAAAAACTTGGAAGTAATAGAGTTTTTTCGTGCAAACCACTTCCAAATTTTCAGCACTTCTCCACTTACAGTGTGCAACCACTAGACATGGTATTTTCCACGCCATTTGAGTTTATATTTAGTTCAGAATATGTTTGAGTGCATAGAATTTCATCTTTTCAATAGGGAGTTCTTCAATGTTTTGAATTTTTTGCCGTCACAATGACCAATATTGAACAGCAACCAATTTATTCTGAAGTCGAAGCTGATTGATCATCCATCGTGATCCTAGTCATCAATTGGTTGCAACCAGAAACTATTCTCAAGATGCACTCAGCAATCATCCACTAATTGTACCCAGCTGCCATCCACAACCGGTACTCAGCAGCCGTCCATCACTTACACCCAACAGCCAGCCATTAGTTCTATATCCCTCCCATCAACTAATGGTAATACAATGCTATTGACAATGCCGATGACTTCGTTAGAAATTACTGCACCTAAAAATTCAAATAAGTTGCTCAAACAGTTGCCTCCACTTCCGGATGCATCCAATAGACTAAAAAATCCTGACATCTTCACCATTCAAAATGCGTTGGAAGAAAATAAAGCTGCTATTTATAAATGAAAGACGCTAGTCAGTCAAATGAAAACAAAATATTCAAAGAAATAGACCATTATACAGAATACATAATTTGTGGAGAAACGTTGGATCCAGTATCACAAATGCAAAAACTGAGCGCATGAAGCATGTGTCGTTATTGATCCATCGATAGCTTACTACTTTTGTGACGTTTGTAAGGCCAAAGAACGAATTAGTCATCACTTACTCAATATCCCGGAGCTACCCTATTCATTCAGGTCAAGATAATGAAATTACCAGTTTGATACTTGACTAAAAAAATAAGAAATAGGTTGAATTAAAATGGTGAAAATAGTTCATTTCCGTCGATTTTCAAGACATGAGTTTTGTTTACATGGCCGGAGATACCCGACTCTCCCCAACCCAATTGGGGGATTACCATTGTTTAAAGTATGAACTAAACTAATCATTGCGCAAGGCAACAACGATTGTGTTATAACATAAACCTAAAGATTCCTGGAAACTTGACTCCACATCCGTTAACTAACACTCTCGTGGTCTAATGAACGAAATGGTGAAAATCAATTAGTCGTAAAATAATCACCACGTAGTATTAGTGGCGGCTGCATTTCGTTTCAGTTATGCAAATTCCGTATTCTGTGTAGCGCCACATATGTCAGAGACATCGAACTAATTAATTACTTCGAGCTTGAATGAATCAACTGGTATAAGTATTACTACCATTTTTAAGACAGTTCATAGAAAGCAGTAACGGAATCAGGTATGTTTAAGAGAAATTTCTATTCATATCGATTTTCTCAGAAATTTCTAGCCTGGACTGAACCAACATTAAGACCTATTTGTTCTCATAAATAAAACGTAGCTAATGTGTTTATTTCGAATTCATGTAGCAGTATATGCTTCAAATATCTGAAGGTACCTTCAATGCATTCGTCAGGTGAAGCGACACGTGTGTGTAATATAGCGTTTTCGAATAATATGAGAGCTGTAAAACGTTACAAAAGATGCATTGAAACATCGTCGAGTGGCTTTAAGCATCTTTTCTATTCATCGAAGTTAACTTGCTTTTGTTAACCAACCATTTCTTTATCTTAATATTAATGAGATTCGAGGGACTGTTTTAGAAAACGAAAGTATTTTTCGATATATTGTTGATCTGGGTTCCCAATACGTTGTTGGTGAATAAATTGTAATTCACAAAATCACTATTTTATAAACAAACACTGAAGTGATGGACAGAATCTGGGAAAGCAAATCTTAGGATCAACTTTTCATCTTCGAATGAGGAAATGCCGAAGATCAGCGTCTTCGGCAGCAGATCCATACACAACCTTGTTCGACAGCCATCTGAAATTGGCGATGAATATATATAAACAGAAAATATTTTTCTTGTATCAATGTACAGGCAATGTGCGATGCAGTGAAGAAATTTGCAAGTGTAGATGTACAAAGGCCTCATTCTTCCCATAATAAAGGAATCTAGAAACGAGATCCGACATTTGTTCCGTTATAGATTGGAATACACAACGAACTTTATTCCTGGTAGATGAAGGGTATATAATAGACCCCTGTCTCCCTATCAAAACGCAAATTCACTACAAATACAATAGGTTGTTGATGAAAGAAAGAGTGTGTATCAAACGAAGCTCTGGACAGTTGGAGCAAAGATTGCTCATAATGCAAAATAAAGTTCGAGTAGAGCTTGGAAAAATCCTTAAAGTGATGTGTGTTATTCTACACAATATCGAAAAAAACTCGCGAACCAGATTTCTTATTGAAAGAAGTAGAGCCTAATGACGACGCAAATATCCGTAATGAAGAAAATGAAGACAACGCCATTGATATCAGAATAAATGGAATCCAACAGCAACAAAAACTTGAATTAATATAACATAAAGATCGCACTATCTGAGTAGATCAGGGGTGCTCAAACTTGAACTGCTGGGGATCTACCTCAATATTTTTAAACTACTTACGATCAACTATGAGAGGCTGCAAGTATGTGTGATGCAAGGTTGTCGTACATACACGTTACACCCTACCTACCTACCTACCTAAGTAGGGGTACCGTAGCATATATAGATATTAGCTACAATATACATTATTTTAGTCAAGGTTTGGGTTAGGTTTAGTTAGGTTCTTCTCTATAATATCAACGAAAAAACTCATAGTTACTCAAAATTGCTAGTTTATTGGTTTTTACAAAAAAGAAGAGTTGAACATATGGTGTTAAACTTAACGAAGGAGTGACCTTCGGTGTTGAAGCATGGCAATGCATGTCTTCAGCATCCTGTTCATAATATGGTACGTGATCACTGATTGCTAATCGCAAGCATGATGACATATGATCGTCAGTTAGTCGATTGCGATATTTTGACTCAATTATCTTCATTTCAGAAAATGCTGACTCGCACAATTAAGTTGATTGCCGTCAGTCGAAACATTGCCGTCATCTACACTTTATTTGAAAAATTCGACGACGTTTCGCTGACACAGAGCTTTATCAAGAATGAAAAACAGATTTTGTCAAATTAAATTAGGATATTTATCTTCAGATAAGAAACACCAGAAATTGTATATCAGATGCTGTAGCTTTGGGATGTATATCTGATCTAATCTGCACCGACTCATTTTCAACAGAACATGAGTTCATATTAAACTGACTTGCTATTTCAGTAGCTAATTTCTCAATGTTTTTACATGAAAAGGATAACTCATAAGTGATGCTATATTTGCCAATTTACTGCAATCATAAAAACATATTTCGAATTGTCCCAACATATTTGATAATTCACCCTCATACGTATCATAATTCAACTGAGGAATCCTTGCTTTCAAGTTGCAATTTACTTTTGAATGCGTTTACTACGCTAATTATCTCAATAATAGTTTTTCCTTTACCTTGAAGCTCCAAGTAAATGGTGTTTAAGTGCATTGTGATGTCAGTCAAAAATGCCAAATCAGACAGCCATTTTTCGTTTTTCAACATCTGAGTGTCATCTCCTCTTTCGTCTAGAAAAGCTGTTATTACGGGCAATAATTGTTGAAACATTTCTAGGAACTTTCCGCGACTCAACCACCGTCCGTGTGAAGAACTAAATCAGTGTGTTCAGCTGATTCTCTATTTTCCAGCTGCAATTTAAAGAGCCGCCGTTCTACGTGCACGGATGGAAACTTTTTAGCACAAAACTTGTTGATGTATAATGCAATGGAAAGAAAAAAATGAAGGGAAATCTTCAGTAGCCACAAAACTGACACAATTCCACAAAACCGTTTTTGTTTCCAGTCATTGCTTATGCTCCATCGGTTGTAATGTACACTAATTTATATATTGGTAGCTTGTAGTTTCTTACAAAATTGAAAATTCAGAGGAATGAGTGTCAAAAATTCTTCCCTAGCCAACATGTCATTAAAAACCATCCGAATGAAAATACTCAGCTACGCAGTGTCTGTCATATCGGTGGATTCGTCGAACTGTAAAGAAAAGTATGTACATTTCATGATATCAAGTTTTAGTTTATCTGCCATGTCCTGACACATGACTTCAATACGCCTTGTGACAGTTGGACGAGATAACTGAAGTTCTCCAATTGCATACATGATAACTGTTTTATTTTTTGAATCTCCAAATAAAGTTTCACCCGCTTCAATAAATGCTTCGTTCACAACCGATCCATCTTCGAATGGTTTCTTGTGTTTCGCCAATATATGAGATATTTTAAATGACGTGATCGTAGCAGCTTTTGATTGTTTGGCTGGTCATGTGAACATGGTTTGTTTTTTCCAAACAAGAAATCAAATCACGTACTTTTCTTTTTCCTAATTGACTCTGTGGCGGAAAATCCTTTTCATAGTTTTTATGAACTGTTTTATGATGCCTCTCTAAGTTACCACGCTTAGGTATTGCAACTGACGCACAACAAATAAGACAGATGCATTTATCCTTCACCATACAAAAGAAAAATTCTTCCTCCCAATGGTACCGCATGTTCCTTTGATGAAGCCGCCTTTTGCCTCTAGCAGAGTGTTATTTTATTACGTAATAAATTTTTGTAGTTTAGTTACCTACTTATTAAAAATTTTTTATTCTCGAGATCTACTCAAAAAGCACTCACGATCGACTTGTCGATCGCAATCGACCGTTTGAGCATTTTGAATTTAATTAATAAATACTCAACATTTATTTGGTATTCTGTGTAAGGTTGGTTTTCTATCACCATCTCTTGAGTTCCACAATTCTTGTTCTCATTACTTTGTTTGTTCATGTTATTGACTTCTTTTGATGATTGTTTCATATTTATCGCTTTTTCGTTTACTGCGTTACCTGCCGGAACTTTATTAAGGTGTTGTTAAGGTACTTGAGATTTTCCGGATACGACTTTATAATTCTGCAATAATTGTAAAAATTTCACCTAGTCGTTGTCTTCAAGGATAGAGTTTACGTTCATCAGAGCTCATACTATTCATAGTGTTGCTTCTCTCTACTCAAAACATTGTTTATTCGAAACGAACCAAATGATTTTCTTCTACCCTTTGCTTTGAAGGTTTACGAATATGATATGTTCAATAATTTCAAAGCACTTGCTTTTACAAATTAAGAGAAAGCATTTGATGCACCTTGGCTGCGCTGAAGTTACTCTGCAGATTTTGCTTTCGTGAAGCGATACATGTGTGGTAATTATGCAGTTGCTAAATGATCCAAGATCCGTAAAATATTGAAAAAGGCTCCTAAAAACAATACCGAATAATTCAAGACACGCTTTTCATTTCACCTGAGCAAACGTGCATTTCTTCGAGAAAGGAATGATTAGACACGAGTTGATGCATTATCACAGTTCCAGAAAATGAAAATGTTCTTGTATGGTTAAAACAATGGAAATTCATCAGTTCAAAATCATGTTAAATTTTCTTTAGTAATTGTATTACAATTATTGCTTTCCTTTTCAATGCCAGCCATTTCGCTTGTTATTTTGTTAACGTATTACATTTCTCTTTTTCTGTGGTTATATACGATTTAGTATCACTCTATCATTTTGAAGTAATTTTTGAAATTTCCTATGATCGTTCTTTTCGCAAATCGGGCTTTCTTCGACGGAGGTCATTGCGTTGCTTTTTCTTCCGCCCTCGCGGGATCATTCTAGTTTTGACGTTGAGTATAGTAAACCCCTCAAAAGAAAGCATTCATTATAAAGCAGAAGTGAATCGTTCCTTTGGATTTGAAGGATTTGACTTTCACTTAATACTTCCTGCAAATGCTCCATTTTAATTCATGAGACCCACTGACAGAAAAAATATTTCATAACTCTCTTCTAGGGAAGTTTGCACTCGGGACTAACATCCAAAATCACTGTTGAAAAAGTTGACATAAATAGTGAAAAATTTTAATTGAATGTCTTCGAATAATTGAACGACAGAGTTTTGTGATCCTTATGGACTTCTCACTTTCGTATACTATAGTGCCTCATTCTAACGAAGATCACCAAATAGTTCTAAGACTATTCGAATTCTGGAAAGTACCAGAAAAAAATTCTAAAGGCAATCTTACAATAAAACCTACAGAACCTATGTTATAGTTGATAAATTATCGTTCACAAATTGTTCGTTGTTATTTGATCGGGAAAGAGTTGAAGCTGAAACATTTTATGATTAATTGATCCCAACACTTTTGAAACTTCTTCTTCTCATGAAAATTCACGTGGATGGAAGACTTTATCGATTAATCCATAATTTTTCTAACTCTCAAATTTAAATGGTAGAGACAGCCAATAATAAGTTCCTCAACATTACAACTTAACATTCAAATTTCATTTTTTAAGTCCATCAAACGGACAAAATCTATTATTTAGTAGTTTCTACACCAGATAGTGTTATCTGTTTCTATTACTAATGCTTTTTCAGTGATCAATTCATGAAGAGCTTGGTAGTGCTTAGTACGTGGATGACGCAAAAAAAATAATAGTGAAACTATCGTTTGAAAATTGGAAGAATTAACTTGATGATAATACAAAGAAGAAATATTCATCAAATTTTTGTTATGTTGTTGTCTAATAATTTACTTCAACGTAGGTACTATTTCAGCGTCGACTACAGGCCTATAACTCGAGATGGACGATCAAGGCATATCGATGACTAAACCAGCTAATAAATATTTTATAGAACTTTAATTTCACGGACATCTTCAAGCTCAGGAAGCGAGGGTTTTATCCACTACTGCACTTTTCTCGGTTTTTCGATTATTACCGCATGTTAACCTTGAGATTAGGGAGCACGTGAATGTATAACTCGTAAACGATTTGCCTCATTGTCTTATCATTCTCTTACCGAAAGAAAAAGAGGAGTAAAATACAATGGAATTGAGTACAACACAATAAAACATTAATCCGTTTGTTTGTGCAACCAATTCAATGTCCACTCAAATATAAATTGCATGTACGACACGCACGCCACCTATTAAAAGTGAATTGTAGTCTATAACTTTGGTGAATGTAGACAACAAGTTGGCAAAGTTTCATTGCAATCTGAACTGAATGGCAGCACATGGAACGACGGAGGAAAGAAACAACATTTATTTCAATGTTTTTATTATACCTATTGTAAGTTTATTGTACTATGTCAGAAACCTACGTGAGAGTTTACTCAACAACTTTACTACCAGATTAATAGTGTACTAATGCATGCAGGATGAACAAACACACATTTGTGTTTATGTATAAACGTTCCTCAAAACAGCAGATAACATTTGGAAGAAATTTATATCAATAATTTGTTTGAAGACCTTTACATCATAATTATTTCTAGGCATGCATTCAGGTTTAGGTCTAGCACAGGTTTATTCCATGCACAAGCCACTGTTTGCAAGTCATGATGTTGCTAATCAATCTGAATTTGTTCTTGTCAAGAACTAGAAACTCTCGGATGTTTAACGAAGTAGTTCGAATATCTTGTCGTGCCAAATACTACTTCCTAGGAGGAAAGCTCTTCTCTATAGACATATCTATCATTTCGTTTTCAACGTCAGTATCATAAGAATGATGATGCATGTAGGAAAATATTCAGGTGATGCTTTATATACAACAAATGCTTTGATCGAAAAGAGCATCTAGAACTATGCGGACAGAATGCCATATGCAAACCTTTCAAAGGATCGTACACCGAGAATGTTGACTGCAATCAACGATTATTGGTGGAGACGTCAGGGCGTAGGTTTGATGGGAGATTTTTTGTTTCATACGTGACAATATTCAACTATCTCCTGAAATAAATTGGAACAAAATAACTAGAGAAAAGGATAAAGGCTCCAAAATATACTACTACGCGACTGCAATATATTTTAAGATATTGCCCTGCCTTGAAAACTAGTACAATTGGTTTATGCATTTATTGTTATGGATGATGAAAAGTTTAATTTGTTCAATAAGAGAGTCATTATGCAATACGAACTACAGACTAGTTAACAAATTTCTGAATAATTCTAGGAGCAAAGTTTCTTTACAAGATGACAGAACAGATCAGCAGCGCTCCTACTTTGGAAAAGTGCATGATGAACTGGGACAGCGGAAGCAGTATGTTGAGAGTGACATCACTATTAAATTCCCGAAGAGCAGCCACACCATTGTCAAGATCAAGGATCAGAACACATCGTCTGAAAATAATACAACCTCAATTACTAAAAAACTACAAAAAAACTAGTTACTTCTCCACTATATAACCTGGTTTGCTACCAGAATGTGGGAGGTATGATATAATACAACGTCTTTCGAATCGACAGATGCGGGGAGACTAGTGAAAAACTCGGTGGGGGTGGTGTTGCTATTCTTGTGAACTCTTCTCTGGGGGCTAATGTGATTGATCACTCAATTAGAAGCGTGGAACAGTTATTTCTTCCAGTTACCTACAATACTTGTGAATTTGTGGTTGGGGGTGTTTACATACCCCCTGGGTCTGCTGAGGACGTATACTCTGCACACGGTATGCTGCAGAAGAAGTTTCCCTGGCATATCCCAATCTGGAAATACGTGTCTGTGGCGACTACAATGTTCCGGGAAGTGAGTGGCGTGATGGTAAGTTTGTTTTGTGCGATGAGGGGGGTTCGGCATCTGCTTTTAGAGACAGTGCAAACTTTGTAAACTTATCTCAAATTTGTAAGATTAGTAATAGCCGTGATGTATATTTAGATCTAGTTTTCGCTCTAGGTTCGCCCAGCCGAGAACTTCTTTCAAGTCAATAGCATTCATCATGCAGCTCTTGAGTTTGATCTGACCATTTCAATATCTGTTGAAAAGACTTTAAGGTTCTGGGATGTAATTTTTGATTTTGCTAAGAGCAATTACGTTGGCCTTAATGAGTATTTGTCTGCTCGTGATTGGTCTGTCGATTCTGATGATATCAACCTTGCCGTTGCCAGATTTTATGATATTCTTTATGAAGATTTTGATCTCTCTATACCTAGAGTTTTTAGGAGCAACAGGAAACATCCCACTTGGTTTTCTGGAGAGTTAGTAAAAATGATTGGTCGCAAAAAAAGAGCTCACCGTAGATTCAGAAAGTCTGTCAGGGATGAGGACTACAATTACTTCATCATGCTGCACTCTAGCTGTAAATCATTCTCGAGGCAGCTTCATTCATTCATTACCTCAATAGTATGGACCGCAGGATCCACTCTGACCCTCAATTTTGAAAATTTGTAAATTCTAAAAAGAATTCAATGGAGCTTCCGAGTGTTATGGAGTACAATGGAATGACCAGTGAAGATGGAGAAGCGGTAGTCGATTTATTCGCGGACTTCTTCTCAGAAGTCTACAGCGAGGATGTAGTGGTGGTACCAAATAGATTGATTATGATTTTTCCGTGAATAGTGATGGCTGTCAAGTTTCACTTCGTGAAATTTTGGAGGTTATCGACAACTTGATGGTTGTCGATAACCTCCATAGATTGGTTCAGAACAGAGGATGGTGTACCATCCTTTATTCTGGCTTCTCCTCATAGTAATTTGTACAATCTTTCATTGAGTCATGGTGTGTTTCCCGCTTTTTGGAAGCGTAGTTTCGTGATTCCGTTGTTCAAAAGTGGCTCAAGATCACTCATTTCGAATTACAGAGGCATTTCTTTGCTGTCTGCCATACCTAAAACGTTGGACTGTTTAGTTTGCAGTTATCTCTCATGGAAGTGTTGTTCCATCATTATAAACGAGCAACACGGGTTTCGAACGTTCGCTCAACCATTACCAACCTAGCGCTTTACACAAAGGACATAATTGATTGCTTTGAATCTGGATTTCAGCTGGACTGCATATATACTGACTTTTCAAAAGCTCTTGATACGGTGAACCTTAATTTATTGATGAGTACACTAGAGGCCATAGGCATAACTATTCCTTTACTCTCATGGCTGGGTAGCTTCTTGTATGGTAGGGTACAGATTGTTAAATATAAAAACCTCTATTCCAGAGAAATACATGTAACATCAGGTGTACCTCAGGAATCACATCTCGGCCCTCTCTTATTTAATATCTTTATCAACGATATGAAGGAGTTTATTTCCACTAGATTCCTTTCATTTGCTGACGATGTCAAAATACTCAGTTGTGAAGCATTTCCGTGATTCAATAAACTTGCAGTCTCAAATTGATAGTTTCTTTTCGTGCAAGCTAATTACATTTCACAAATCTAGAACGCCAAACTATTACAACTACAAGCTTGGGAGCAATAACATCAAGCGGGTGGCCTATGATTTGGGTATCACATTAGATAGCCAGCTGAATTTTAAGGAGCATATCTTGTCGTCATCTTCGAAAGCTCTAAAACAGCTGGGTTTTGTCCTACGTCACTCCAGAGAGTTCTCTTCAGGCACCTTGATGTTGCTCCACTGTTCATTTGTGCGATCTATATCGGAGTACAGTTCTGTTATCTGGTCCCCTTTCTACCTGGGAGACATCGATTCAGAGGAGGTTTTTTCGTCACTTGGCATTCAGATCTCTCATTTGGTCTCTGAACCTTGATCTCGGTCTGGTAAGAAACATGTTCAACCTCGATTACTCAGCGCACAAACGTCAGGCATTCGATTAGTGCTTTCTGTACAGGTTGCTGAATGGTAGTGTCGAATGTCCTGATTTGTTGAGTATGGTAGAATTGAACATACCCGCAAGACGTACTAGACAAACATCTATGCTTTGGGTTAGAATGCATAGGAACAATTACGCCAACAACTTTTTTCTGTATCGCACCATCAAACTCGCAAATAAAGCGGTGGGTTTGGATTTTTGTTGCTTGTCGTTTACTGCATTCAAAAGGCATGCCTTTTGTGTGGTCCGGTCGAGATAGGTCGCTATTGATTCAGATGTACGAGTAATTGTTTTAGGTTATTTGGATTTCAATGGTTTTGTATGTTAAATGACAATATTTCAACGAAATTACTTCGTCAAAGCCATACGTGTCACGTATAATTCAGGGATGATCACCTGTGAAAGTCTACGAACATACACCTTCTCTATGCAAGCAGCTTTGATAGAGATTCATGCTTGTCTCCATATTTTTGTCCATCGTTGTGGTATTAGAGACCTGATGATGTGACACCATCAGTGTATGTGGTAATTGACTTTATTTAGTTTAATTGAGTTGAGTTGCCTTGATATTCATCGCTTGTCCGATAGGATATGCGACGAAAAAAAGATGTATTTTTATTTTTGGCACTCCTTAAGTAAAAGCACATTGCTACTTGATCAATGGAAAGATGATGAAGAGTAAATGGAAAATCTTTAACGAATTTAACTCATTTTCTCGAAGTCAACTGAAGAAATTGGATCTCCAATATGGCAAGAAATAATGAAATCGTGATCCATGTGATTGTTTAGACAATGAGAATATTTTTCAGTTGAAATATTTCCAAATTTAAAATATTTCGTCATCCTAAAGATTATTTGAGGAAAACAGTGTATGTATACTTCAACTATCCTATGTCAAATGTAGGAAACGGATTTTCCTTTCCAAATCAACATTAGTCAAAAAGTTTGATGACTTACGAATAAATGGCTCCAGAAATATTGAAGGGTTTTTGTTTCAGGTACTACTGATCTTTGAAAGAAACGCCAAAGTTTTATGACACTTCGTTAAGTAGTTTTAAAGATATTGAGGTTGAAGTGGCGTTATTCTTGTGAATTTTTAAACAGGAGCCCGGAAGTTGCTCGAAAAGTGTTCGTAGAAAAATTTTTCGTCAAAAACATGCATCTGCCGATGGTACACTGATTTCAAACAAGGTCACACGACCATTCAAGACGCAGAACGCTTTGGAGGCCAGAAAATATCAAAAAAGTGTTGAAAATTGTTATGGGTGATCGCAGAGTGAATTTGCAAGAGTTAGCTGATATCCTGAAGGTATCAAAAAGCACCGAATTCAACATTTTATATGAACATTCAGCCATGAAAACACTTTCTTCGAAAAAGGTGCCGCGTTGTCTCATAGTGAAACAAAACAACAACGAATTGACAAATCTAAGAGTTTTTTAGAACTCTAAATGCTCGATGAAAAGGAGTTTTGTTTCCTTGGAGTTGGATGAAATATGGATCTATCACTACACACTAGAGTCGAAAAGAGCATTTGCTGAATGAGAAGCAGAGGGCGAAAGTCGTTCAAACTGTCCAAAAACCCAGCAATAGGCTGATAATGTTTTGGCGTCTGTGTTTTTGGATACGCATGGAATATTGTCCATCGACTATCTGAAGAATGGCCAGATGATCAACATTACTTATTATAGAACCTGACTAGACAGTTTGAGTGACGAGATTAAGCGCAAACGACCGCGTATGGCAAAAAACATTGTTTCATCATATTGAATTCAGCATATGGAATTTTCGAATGAAATATTCCATGAAACTGTTAAAATAAATTTCCACCCTTATAAAATAAATTAAACCCTAATAAAAGTCCAAATTACCATTTCAGGCACGTACTTGATAGTAAAGTTATAAACCTAAGATTATGTTTGGCAAACATCTGTTATTTAGGGTACAATAGTATTCAGTTGTATTTGAGTAATAAACTGAAATATAGTATTAGTAGCAAAGCATCTGTGATGCGGTTTTATCACTAGTCTACTTAAAGTTTTCGTCGAGAGCAGTTGTCTAGAGCTGAACTTCGTAACTCACAACTTGTCTATGTTCATTTAGCTTCATCAATACTAAATACATTTACCTTATGAAGCTTAAGTCTGGAATTGACTTTTAGTTCAAAAATCAACACATCAATACAATGCACCAATTAAGAAGTCGGTAAAACCAGGGTAAAAAACAACGATTTACGTTTGGAATTATTACCGCACCAATCTCATTCTCCAGATCTGGCACCCAGCGACTCAGACGAAGAGTTTATTGTCGAAACTAATGCTTATTTGGAGGACAAGATGAATCGTTCTATAGAAAAGACATTGAAATGTTAGAGAAGCGTTGAAATGATTGTATCGTTGTAGAAGGAGAGTATATAGATGAATAATTCCATTTTGGAGAAAGAAATGTATTCTTATTGGTTAGTCTCGGAACTTTTTGACCCATGTGTTTCTTCTTCCAAGACATGTTTGCGACTAAAAGTACAAATCTACTGTTAAAATCTTGAAATGATTTCGATTCTTTCCTTTACTGATTACTTGACTTTTTCCACATGTAAGAAAGATCAATTATGAATTTTATGAGACAGGTTTTCTTTTTTCGGAAAGTCTTTGTATTTGTGCATGTAAATTTAAGTGTTAAGTCAGGCCCTGTATGTTCAATATATATTAAAGTCTATCCTGCACCTCCAATGCAAGTGATGTTAAGGAATGTGGATCATTTCTTTGATCGTATCATAAAGTCGGCAAGTAATGATTATTTTCATCTTTTCATTCGCGATAGTACTCATGCTGTCAGAATTTATCTTGCGATCTTAATATTAATTCTGCCTGTCAATCATAAAGGCAAATAAAATTCTATTCTGAATCTGTAAATTTTAACATTCTGTGATAATAATCTTCCAGTTTCTTTATAAATTATAAGTAATGCAGATATTAAATAAAAATTAAATTATAATTATAAGACGGCCGTTACTAAGTGATATGTGATCATCATACGGTGATTTTGGTTTACTTTGTAAAGAATATCACATAATTAGGTTGAAAATATTTAATTAACAAACATTCGTTAAACGCTTTCTTGCTGAAATTTCACCCACTTTCTTCAATAAATCAAAATGGTCCCTCATTAGTATGAAACCTTGTGCACCCAAACTTAACGGACTCATTAAAACTCACAAAGAAAATGCCTCCATCCGTCCAGTTGTCTCCTACACTAGTTCTCCAACGTACAAACTTCCAAAAGAGCTAAATTACATTTTCAAAAACCTACAAATTTTATCCCCAAACATTTTAAACGCGAGCGTTTCTGCTAAAAACCGACTATCAATGGATTATGAATTTTATTGAGGACTTTCGCGCAACCCTGTATATTTGGAATGTTGAAGTTGAATTTGAGATCATAGAGAAATAATTGACAAAGATCAAATTATCTGTAGAGAGTTTGGCATGGAAAATTCTTCCGACGTTCACTGTGAATGAATTTGTAATGTCTGAGTTTGATGTGAAGTTCAAATAAAAAAGTCGAACTAATGAAAGAAGGTAAAATGAAAATTTTTGAGGCAAATGCCAGCAAATGGATTTTTCTCACGAAATTGATACTGATTTCTACCGTTGTTGCAGATTTAGGTTAAGCAAAAATTCATCGTAGAATAACATGACAAAGCTTCGAAGCAAATAATCGGACTTAAAAGTAGAAAAAAGTCTCAACAATAACTGAAACATTGCCTTTGCAGCCAAATATATACAAAATCAACATCCAAAGCAGTTTATGAAGAGTAATGGTGGCGTCCATCATTCTTCTGGAAAAACATAGTAATGTGAACTGACATCGTTTATGATAAAATATTGCAATTTCAATATTCCTGATGAATGCATTCAACGGAAAATAATGCGTATTATGTATATAACACGATCATGCTTCAAACAAGGAGTTCATCGGTGAAAATTATTTTTATGTTGTAGTCGATGAAACCACGGATTCTTGTGGCAGATAAATGGCTCATATCTTAAGTTGGTGCTCTGTAGGAAGATAAATCTGGTTTCTCGTATTTTATGTCATCGGAACAATTTGAAAAACTAATTTTACATACAAGACACTCTCTCAAATGTTTACTTACCAAATGCAGTCCCATTTGATAAATTACAGATTATTATGTCGGATGCTGAACCTTATATAATGATATGATCAAACAAATATTTGGTATTTGTTTATAATTGTAATGTAATTCATGTAACTTGTCTGCCACATGGGCGCAATAGACTTGCTGAGGGTATTAGATGCGAGTTTTTGATAGTAAATGATCATATTCAGCAATATCAATAAGTTTTCCTCAAGGCATCTTATATGGAACTCCCTCGTATATTGCCTCACACATCCCTATGGTAACGCAGCTTTCACTATTGTTTTATGGATATTGACTCATCAACCATGCAAATTTCAACACTATTCACTACAATTCCAATTCAAAGAGATACATTCAATTTGAAAATCTCAACTTAGATGAAATTAAAAAAGTTCAAACATTGATTCTGAAAATCGAATTATTCACCGTTCAGGCATAAAAATTCAACCACAATGAATTCTAATATTAATTCACAATATCCCAAAATTTTAGTTCCAAAATATATATCTAATATATACTTCAGAAAGATCAATATATACAGTCCATAGTTTCAAACTTTTAATTTTAACTTAACTGTTCTGATCGAATCGAATAATATTCATGAATAATAATTAATTAACATCATGAGAAAAATATAAATCTCGAATGCTATTTGATATCAAGTTGAAGTTGAAGTACTTGCAACATATCGGACATTTTTAACATAGTCCAACAAAATAACAGCACGATTGCATGGCAGTGTTATTATTGCATAAGTACCAGACTGCTGGAACCAAGCAAGTAATCAAAAACGGATTAGTTCGCCGAAATTCGCTCGGACAAACCGATTTTAGAACTGGAAAACTACCTGCGATATTTCCAATGAATGTGAAGTTAATGAACTTGATAAGTGGTTGACAAGAAATGAATTTCAAGCTTGGCAATCTCAGCCAGTAAATAGAAGCCTCAGAAATTAGGAGGTCATCTGAGTAGAGTAGAAATTAGAAAGATTGGCTTTTTTCAGAATACAGCTACCCTCCTCATCTCTCTCTATATAGTATCGGAATCCACCAGAATTATAGATCTCAGAAGAGATCCTGTAGATCAGGGGTGCTCAAACTTGAACTGCTGGCGATCTACCTCAATATTTTTAGATTACTTACGATCGACTCTGAGAGGCTGCAAGTATGTGTGATGCAGGGTTGTCGTACATACACGATACACCCTACCTACCTACCTTTGTTAGGTTAGGTTACCCCTGTACCGTAGCATATATAGATATAGCATATATATATATATATATATATATATATATATATATATATATATATATATATATATATATATATATATATATATTTAGCCAAGGTTTCGGTTAGGTTTAGTTAGGTTCTTCTCTATGATATCAATGAAAAAACTCATAAGTATTAAAAATTGCGAGTTTATTGGTTGTTACAAAACATGAGTTACATATGGTGTTGAACATAACTAAGAAGTGACTTAGGATGTTGAAGCGTGACACTGCATGTCCTCAGTATACTTTTCATGAGATGGTACGTACCCACTGAATGCTAATCGCAAGCATGATGACATATGATCGTCAGTTAGTCGATTGCGATATTTTGACTTAATTATCTTCATTTCAGTACAAGTAAGTTGACCCAAACATTGCCGTCAGTTGAAGGACGATTTGCCTTAGATTCGGATATTTATCTTCAGATATAAAACACCAGAAATTGATATTAGATGCTGTAGCTTTGAGATGTATATCTAGTATAATCTGCACCAACTCATTGTCAACAGAACATGAGTTCATATTTAACTGACTTGCTATTTCAGTAGCTAATTTCTCAATGTTTTCACATGAAAAGGATAACTCATAAATGATGCTATATTTGCCAATTTACTGCAATCATAAAAACGTATTTCGAATTGTCCCAAAATATTTGATAATTCAGCCTTATACGTATCATAATTCAACTGAAGAATCCTCGCTTTTAAAGACGGAAAATGTTTCAGATCCTTTCTTTTCAGTTGATCTATCATAAGTTGCAATTTACTCTTGAATGTGTTTACTGCGCTAATCATCTCAATAATAGTTTTTCCGTTACCTTGAAGCTCCAAGTTAATAGTGTTTAAGTGCATTGAGATGTCAGTCGAAAATGCCAAATCAGTCAGTCATTTTTCAACATCTGAGTGTCATCACCTCTTTCGTCTAGAAAAGCTGTTATTTCGGGCAATAATTCTTGAAACCTTTCTAGAAACTTTCCGTGACTCAACCACCTAACCTGTGAAGAACTGAATCAGTGTGTTCAGCTGACTCTCTATCTTCCAACTGCAACTTAAAGAGCCACCGTTGCAAGCTACGTGCACGGATCGAATTCACAATTTTTGTTGCAATGCCCATAATTTCCTTCGTGTTTAAAACTTTTGAACACAAAACTTGTTGATGTATAATGCAATGGAATGAAAAGAATTAAGGGAAATACTTATTAGCTAGACACAATGCCACAAAACCGTTTTTGTTTCCAGTCATTGCTGTGCTCCATCGGTTGTTATGCACACCAATTTATATATTGGTAGCTTTTATATTTTTACAAAATTGAAAACGTCATATATATCTTCGCCACGGGTCTTCCCGTTCAGAGGAATGATTGTCAAAAATTCTTCCTCAGCCAACATGTCATTGAATATCATCCGAATAAAAATACACAGCTGGGCAGTGTCTGTCATATCGGTGGATTCGTCGGACTATAAAGAAAAGTATTTATATTTCATGATATCATGTTTTAGTTTATCTGCCATGTCCTGACTCATTACTTAAATACGCATTCTGACAGTCGGACGAGATAACTGAAGTTCTCTAACATCAGACATGATTTCTGTTTTATTTTCAAAATCTCCAAATAAAGTCTCATCAGCTTCAATAAATGCTTCCTTCGCAACCGATCCATCTTCGAATGGTTTCTTGTGTTTCGCCAATATATGAGATATTTAAATGACGCGATCGTAGCACCTTTTGATTGTTTGGCTGGTCTTGTGAACATGGTTTGCTCTTTTTCATTACGTACTTTTCGTTTTCTTAATTCACTCTGTGGCGGAAAATCCTTTTCATAGTTTTTATGAACCGTTTTATGATGACTTTTTTAGTTACCACGCTTAGGTTTTGTAACTGACGCACGACAATAAGACAAATTCACTTATCCTTCACCATACAAAAGAAAAATTCTTCCTCCTAATCGTTATTCAAATGATACGTTTTCTATTTCTTCGCTGCACTTATTTTGTACTATTTATTAATAAACTTTGTATCGACATAGTATTGCTTTCAAGTTAGAATTGAGAATGACTCCAATTCCTGCGGGCGCAAAGTTTATATCGGCGTGAACAAAAGTCTCGAATGTTCCCGTCAAACGCGCCGCCCGAAATTTCTGGAAAAGCGGCAAGAATAAAAAACGCGGCCATTCCTTGACAAGTACCGCACGTTCCTTTGATGAGGCCGCCCTATGTCTCTAGCAGAGTATTATTTTATTACGTAATAAATTTTTGTAGTTCAGTTACCTACTTATTGAAAATTTTTTCTTCTCTAGATCTACTCAAAAAGGACTCACGATCATTAGGTTTATCAGAATGGAACATTCAAATCTAATATTTGATCTCACAAACAGTAAAAACAATAAAATGGAAACAGTCAGCGTTATTTAGCCCTTAGGGCTCCGTGAAAGTAATAGAGCTAGTAATAGAATTTTTTTTTCAATTTTACATGGAAAATGAAACAAACTTGATACGTGTGAGTAGGATTTGTGCACCATAGGTTCTATGCAAACTTGTTGATAAATAAGCTGTTTGTAGAACAAGGATATTATAAAATTATAGTTCTAAAGAAAAATAAATTGAATTAGAAGACAAACAGACTTATGGCTTCAATGAAAAGATGGATAAATATAGGTAGTCGTCACTCTATTAACTTTAGAGAATTTCATAGGTGCAAATAACTTATTTGTTTTTGTGATGTAATCACAAATTAATGGTTTTCGGGTTTTCCCTTGTACACTTCATGTTTCTATGTAATGAGAAACACCCTATAGGTTTATATTTGGAGTGCTAAAGTATGTAGCATGAATGGATGTATCCTTTGATCGTGTCCCTTGAGAGTTAAGGTATTTCATAGCTGAATTTAATGTAAATTAACTTAGTTGTTACCTACATGCGTTCCAGAGAAAAAGGGTTTCATCAAACAAGGAGATGCCCAAGTGGTTCTATTTTCGTTTTTCTGAGTAGTGAACCTTCAAAGCGTTAAGTATTCTTTACTTTACATTTGTACCGTTTGAATCAGAACGTCAGAAAGAAACTGGAAAGCTATTTATATTGTCTAAAACTAATCAATTATCTTGTTGAGAAATTTTCGAGATATTTGTTATTTTAGTTTCATAAATGCATTTCTAATAGAACGATTTATAAAATAGGCAATTTCAGGATTCATTAGACTTGGAATGCAAATAATTGTGAGATATTAAAACGATCTGACAACGATCATTCTGATTTTAGCTCATGATCTCATAACCTTTTTATCTAGGCATTTTCAAATTACCCAAATGATCTGACGGAGTCGAGAGTTTGACTAATTGCAGGAAACAATTTTCTAATAGAAATGTCTTTAAAATAGTTTAAAATATCTCAGACCCAAGGTATGTTAATTGAAGCATTTACTATTCATTGAAAGTGGGAGTCTCACATTTCTATCTCAAAAAGTGCCCAAAATATTCTCCATTTCTGTAATGTTTAGATCATTCATTCAATAATTGTATAATCAAGCTGTAGAACATTACAAACCTTGGTCTCAAAAACGTTGTATTTTTTTCTTTATAAATTTCACGCCGAATTCTCCAGGATTTATACTCTTCAGATCTGATTATATCTTTGATATAATTTATTATCCAAGATATATTCAATAATAAAATTGCCTATTTAACAGCTTTTTCACATGAAGTAAATATCTTAATAAGTAACATTTATTCCAAAATTCTGCTCTCTAACGACAAAATTAAAAATTTTTGTGCTAATTAATATACATTAATGAATATATTTCGCTGAAGTTGGAAATTGAGTTCTTTCCAGAAGAAGTGCAAATTGATCATTTGAAGATTTTTCACAACCTTATGGATTTTTAATGACGCAATTTTGAACAGTGTCATCTCTAACCGCGTGTGTTTATAGATAATCAATCTTCAAAGTTTAATGAATCTTCTAATGGTGCATATTGGATCTTCTCTGATTTTTCCTTCTCTGTACCTAGAAACATGAATACAAAGGATTCACACTCAAATAGGACATAGTCTGCTGTTTTATCCTTCATATCACATCACTAATGTTGCTCAGAGGATGACCCAAAATTTTTCTTATTCACTTCTAGTGAGTGAACTGCTCAGAAAACATTTTCTACTTTTTTCGAGTTTCTGTTTTCTGACATTTCCTCTCTGCGTTAACTTCTGTTGGAAATGTCGCATGCAGCTTATGGTTCTGCTTACCATTGCAGGCTGTCCTTAAAATACCTTAGAATGCTCAGAAATTCTCCGGTATAATTCGAGTACTTGAACAACAGATTGACTGTCAGTGAGTATAATAGTAGCCTTGTTGTGGCAATCTGAATTTATACTCTCCTGAGTGCACTGAACAATTCTTTATGCCACATGTGTAGCATATCATAAATCGAGGTTGAATCAGCAGGGGTTGCTGAATGCATCCTTACCGGGAAGCTATGACATTTAGGAAGAAAAGCTTAAAGTTGAACTCTGGTGTTATATTGTTAAGCGGCATAAGCATGCAGTCCTCTTTTAAATTTAAGGCTTTCACCTCGATTGTAGTTAGCGTTAAATTCTCATTTCTCTTTAGAAATCTTTGAAGAGTATATTTTTCCATATTGTATGAGGTTCTATAAAACCTACACTAATTCATTAATGCATTGTCACTCAGCAAATTGAAATTCTATTGATTATATTATCCAATAATGGATTCTTAACTTTCAACTAACGCTAATACATAATGGAGAATTGAACAAGGATATTTTGTGAGAAGCGTGAACATTGCTAATACATTTTCATACTTCATACAGTGCGAAAATAATTGAAGGGACAGTACTATGAGGATCCATTTCAAGAAATCGAACTGACAGCCACTGACAGGACTATAAATTAGGGAATATGGGTCGACTGGCACTCCGTTAGAAAGATATCTCGATTATCTATATGAATCGATAATTTTTTAGGAACAGGGAGTTCCAGCAACAAATAGATATTGTATGATATTTGAACAACCCTTTGAACCTGATGAATTTTGAATTAATGGTAGTACAGATTGATATCAGTATTGAAGAAGCATGTTCATTCGAAAGTGTAGGGGTGAACCTCCTACTTCAGCATCCCCAAACTTGAGAATTTCAATGGCAAAGAGTATCATGTGACAACTGAATGGAAAGGTACCTCGATGTTGTGATAGAATTTCGTCAACTCTTTGTGTTAGGGGTTCATAAAGGGTGCTCATTTATTAAGGGGTATAAAGGTAGCTTGATTCATCGGAACCATTGATTCTGGTTCATTCAACTGTGTTCTTCAATTTGCTTTGTTACTGGAGCCACAAACTGCCGAGATGGTAAAGAAACTCTCCAATTCGAAGAATATCCAAAGCAATGCTTTCATCATCCTCGTCATACAATGGTCAATCTGTTTTTTCAAGGAAGAATGATGACGAAGAGGGACAACTGATCAAAAACAATAATTATAATATGAAGCTGACAAAGGAGGTTACTTTATCTGTACTTCATTTTTTTAATGAATACCAATATATCCTTCTGTTTGCAACTGATGAGTAGGTTCGTGTTTGTTATGGTGAGTCTTTCAACTTTCTGAACTCAGGTTTTGGATACAACTGCTGCTTCTTCTACTCTTCTGCATTAGATAGAGATAAATATAAACTTTTGAAAAATATTTCTTAATGGAGAAAAAAATTGAAAAGACTGCTACTTCACCAATAATTCAGAAACTGTGAAACCTGAAGAAAACTGAAAAAAAGGTAAAATGTTCTGGTAATTAATTCTGCAACTGTTTCATATATTTTGTCTCAAGAGCACAAATTTTCAAAAACATGAAAATTAGAGCAAATCTTTTTGAGTCATTTTTTTCATGAACACGTAGCAGAGGACATCATGTACACCACAATATCGTGCAGAAATTGTGAAAATTATCTCGTTAGCTCACATCTTTTGATATAGCTAACATTATTCACAACAAAGTTATATAGATGGCCATCGAAATGAATTCAACATTTTCAAGATACGTCAGACGGAGATATCAGGCCCATTAACGGTTTTTGAACCTACGAAGATGAATATCCAATTGTGAGAGGAATTATCATTCGAAATCGAAGCAAGCGTAAATGACATCTTAAAGCACGAAGGTGACTTAGCAACTTTCGTTTGCGCAACTGAACATTGTAAATCTTAAGACGCTAACAAGGCAAAAAGCTTAAATCAACCATTATATGAACTTTAATGGCCAAAAAATTGCATTTGAATGGAAATAATAATATCAACAAAGAGTAAAAAGAAAATTTGAAACTTTAAAAATAAATTAAGGTCTCCGTATGATCATATATAGAGGGTCATTGAAAACACATTACGAGGAGATTTTATATTTCACTGTCAAATATTAGGAAAGGATCAACGTTTGAAATCAAACTTCACACATATTCGGTTTCAAAATAAACAGAATTATACCGGATGTCCACGCGAGATGAGACATTAAAAGTATATGGAGAAAAGGAATGACCGATTGGAGAATTTTTTTTGTTGTCTTGAATGTTATATATTTTCAGTGCTGTGACATTTCCGGTTATATCGGAAGTTGACCCCATCTTTTTCAAATAGCATAATGTATGTTTCTACTTTTTATTGTAGAAAATCAAAGTCTGAACAATTTTTTCTCATATCATTGCCACCTGAAGTCAACCGAAAGGAATATATGAATTTTTCAATCAGAATTTTGCGATTTTTGAATGTCTCTTAGAAGGTATCGTAAAAATACTAAAGATTATTCACTATCAATTATTTTTAGCTCGTTGTAAGTAAAGATGCTTATCCAGTAGAATGCAATGCTTTTAGAGGCTTCACGGTATACAGGGTGTTTCCAAAGCATGTGGCAAATCGTACACAGATCCGTTTTTTCAAAATAGACTACTTATTTTTGCACACACCATTTAACTCATAATATCGATTGGCGTTGATCTGTTGTAGGTTTATCTAAACCTAAAAAGTATTGTTTCCGAGTTATTCGCGATATTTTATCCCAAAAATTACGATTTTTCGCAAGAGGATCCTGAAATTTGCAGATTATATGACCGGAAATCTTTCAATTAATGCATTTCGATCTCTCAATACGAGACCCATCTCAAAATCTTTATCAAAGTAATTCTGGTTAGAATTCCTAGAACAAAAGTGCGAAATCTATTACTATTGAAGTGGAATGGATCTGACTTCTCGTTTTTTTCCTTTCTAGTAGGTATTCTCGATTACATTAGTTACTTGTAAGGAAAGTCGTCCTCGAATTGTTATTGATTTTAGATCTAGACGTTTTGAAATCGACAAATTGTCCTGAAAAAGAATATTTCAAATATTATTTCACAAAATTAAACTATGATATTTTTCAGCATGACTGAAGGAATACGTCTATGGTTCTTTCGGTTGGCAATGCTATGGAAAGTACCTACATCTAACCATAAAAAAATCGACATGCTTCATTCAGCATGGAATTTCTGGTAATTTGAAGATTACTTTCCTGACAATATGAGAATTGATGAAAATTTTGAGATAGCTCTCGTATAGAGATTGAAATGCATTATTTGAAAAATTTCCGGTCATTAAATCTCTGAATTTCAGGGTCCTCGAGCGAAAAATCATAATTTTTGGGATTAATCGCGAATACCTCAGAAACAATACATTTCAGGTATAGAAAAATTTATAACAGATCGAAGCCTATTAATATTACGAGTTAAATGGTGTGTGCAAAAATAGTTAGTCTTATTGGAAAAAACGGACTTTAGTACATCTGAATATACTACAATTTGCCACCTGCTTTGGAAACCTCCTGTATACTGTGAAGCCTCTAAAAGCATTGAATTCTGCTGAATGAGCCTCTTCACGTACAATGAGCTAGAAATAATCTACATTGAATGACTTTTAGTATTTCTATGATTCCTTCTAAGAGTCAACCAAAAATCGTGAAATTCCGTTTGAAAAATTCATATCTTCCTTTCAGTTGATTTCGCGTGGCAATGATAAGAGACAAAAATTGTTCAGAATTAAATTTTCCACAATAAAAAAATACAAACATACATTATGCTATTCGAAATATCGAAGATGGTGTCAACTTGCGGTATAACCGGAAGTGTCACAGCATTAAAAATCTTTCAGAACTTAATTCGAATAACATTTAAGACAACAAATAAAACATGTCTCCAATCGATCATTCTTTTCTCCAAATACTTTTAATGTCCCATCTCATGTAGACACCCGGTACTTAATCCCTTTTTATTAATGCAAACAGGTTAAAATTATTTCTGGTTTGTTGATCTCATTGAAGTAGTAACTTTTGACGTACATATTCCAAATTTTCAGTTATTTCTCTGTATTGTTTTTACTTTCTCTATTATAAAATCAGTAGAACTATTTCGAATGGAGCTAAGCTGCATATTAATTTTTACAAGAATTTCATTTTGTTCAACTAGATACAGATTGGTTATGTTAGATTCATTTTTTATATAAGTATATATATATATATATATATATATGGATATATATATATATATATATATATATATATACAATATATATATATATATGATATTTATTATATATATATATATATATATATATATATAATATATATATATATATGCTTTCTAACATTTCTATGCCTTCTTGTACAACGACTCATCTTTAGCCTCAAAGTAGGTGCGTTCAGTAATAACCTCTTCGCCTGGGGCGAAATACTTTTCCTGAAGCACCTTTCTCAATTGAACAATGAGCCAGTGATTTAGAGAGATCTGGAGGATAAGTGTTACAACAATTTCAAACGTAGATCGTTGATTTTAGCCATGGTTTTATCGACTTTTGCATTGGTGCATTGTCTTGATGAAACAATTTATTCTTTGCCATATGACGTCATTTTGCATAATCTCGTCTCTCAATCGGTCAGGCCATGCTATATAACAGCCACTGTTGATTGTCTGTCCTTTCTTTAGATAGTCGATGAACAATATTTATTGCGTATGCCGAAATACAGACGCCATAATCTTTTCAGCCGGTTATTGTGTGTTTTTGAACTCGTTGGAAGGCTTTCGCACTCTGCTGTCCACTCAGCAGCTGCTGTTTTCACCGCTGGCAAGTATGCGCATCCATGTTCCATGCATGGTTACACATTGATGCATAAAAATTTTTCTATCGCTCTTTGAAGTCTCCAAAAACGTTCAGATGCATCAATTCGTGGTTGTTTCTGCTCCACTCTGACCAATAACGTCACCAACTTTGAAAGGTGTTTTTCATGTCCAAATTTTCGTGTGAAATGTTGAATACGGTGCCTTTCGATATCTTCAGGATTTCAGCTAACTCCTGCAATTTCACTGTACGATCACTCATCACTTTTCAACCCTTTTTTGATATTTTCTGGAGTATTCACCTCTTTTGGCCTTTCAGAGCGTTCTGCGTCTATGGTGGTTGTAGAACCACGTCAGCATAACATCCACAAATGATTGTTTTCCACGAAGAATTTTTCCGATCACACTTTTCAAGCGATTCCTCTGTTTATTCGGAATTTCTACCCATCAAATAGCTGTGTTTTATTAATAAACAAAACTCGTTCTGATTCATTGTTCATAAATTCCCAAAATCAATGTTACTTCAACCTCAATATCCCGAAAACTCAACGAAATGCCATATCACATGTCTTCTAGAGGTTAGTACTACCTCAAACAATAGCTCATTCGATACCGGACTTGACCTATGTGCTACATTAATACGCATTTGTTACCGAAGCTTTCACAACCAGAAGCCTGTTGTCTTTGGGAATACTCCTCAAAAAGTGACCAATTGCCTGATCGATCTCTTCCTCCGTAGTGAAACTTCGATCATGTAAATGTTCTTTTGGATTATGGAAGGACCAAAAATCCCACATGGCCAAATTAGGCGAGTAAGGAGGATGTGCAATGAATCTCATCTTATGTTCACGTAAAAACTCAACTCTGCTGTGCCGTGACGATTCAAGATTATTCCACGAATCCTGATTCAAGAAATGTAGGTTCATTTTGCGGTGAACCAGTTGGCTGTCACTGCCGTTAATTTCAAACTTAATTGCATTCACTAATTCTGTACTGTCAAAGAAACTGCGTACATAACTTTTTTGACAGATCTTTGCTTTTTCGTAATGGCTTGAGTTGGGTCATCTTCGAGAATAAAAAACACGGCCCTTCTGACAGGTCGGAACATCGAAAATGGAATGTATGTTACATCACGTATTACGATTTCATACAGAATTCAAAGGCATTTTTCAATTTTTCTAACGTCTCTCGCGAGATTGTTACTCGTTCTGCATTTTGAAAAGCGTTCAGCGGATGGGGTACTCAACGACTAACAATGTTTTTATATGGAGATGCTCATGTAAAATTGAATGGACTGTTGCGGATCCCACACCAAAGGTCGCCTCAATTACTTGATCATGGATCTGTTCCGATCATATGTCGAACTCGCTCAATGTTGTAAACAATCACACAAACATAGTTGCCCGTGATGAATTTTCATCACCAAATGCGCGTAGCAAGCGTTTTACACTTTATTCTCCTGTTGAATCAACTTTGTCATCTTGATGAAACACCGCACATATTCTCTGGAAAACTGCATTTTTCGCTAAAAAGTTATTTAGTGCGTGGGAGCATCAACTCAGCTGAAGTCAGACCTTTACCTTCAATTAAGGATGAGGGGTTTTTATAGAACAACGTTGCCAGCTATCACTTCTGTAGTTCCGTGGCATCTCATAATATACAGTGTAGCTCTTGTATCATCGTGTGAATTCCTTGTTTCAATAGCTCAGCAGTTACTTTTATAGATAATGAATGTTTTTCTTATTATTTGTTACTATGTTCTAAAATGGATGCATTTAGTTCTATTTCAAAATTTCAACAGAACCGATAAGCTATCATTTAAACTCTAAAGCCCATTAAAATTACCTACTAATTTATAAATTTTGTGTACATACGAGTTAAATCAGTTTTAAAAGTAATAAATTAAAAAAAATCATGTTTCTCTTACAATCAGGGTTATCCAATACAATAAATAAATATTAACAACTTGAACGCCATAGGTATTTTGCTAAAACGCTGTCCCGGACAGTCCAAAAGGTTACTTTTACGGCCCATAGTAATTTTACCTAGACAAAGTATTTTAACTTAGAGTGTATTCTCTTCTTTTTCCGAAATCATTATGTCATTTCCTCATTTTGTTGTTTTGAATACGTTTCTGGACTACCCCAATTGTGTAACTATTAGTTGTGGCGAAGATTCCCTGGTACTATTCTTTTCGACAAGATCCAATGAGAATTCGAATACGCTTTACGATGTTCATAGGTTAATTTTATGTTTGCATTATACTTATGTGTCACAATTCTATTTCGTATTTTTTGAGTAAATTATTTGCACTAACCTATTTTCTCGCATCTACAATAAGTTCATGGTAATGAATATTGCTATGCAAACAATGTTTACATTATAAGAACAGTAATCATTTCATTCTGAATATTCGAAATCGATTGCACCTGCACATTGATTCGTGGGAGGTCTTCTCTTCTCTGAAGTATAAGCAATTTCAACCGAAAATCGTGACTGATTTACGAAACAATAAGTATCTTCAAACAGATGAAACAGAGAATTATTGTTCATATGCACTACAAATGAGCAATTTATAATGAATCGTTTGCTCATCTTCAAACCCACTTTACAAGAAATTACTGTCAATAGTTTATACCAGGTGGTGTATTCATGTTTCAACGTGATTATTCATAGAAAAGAATGTCCGTTGTTACTAAAATGCATCGTATTCTTCGTAAATCGCATTGATGATTTTTCTTCAAGCTGAGCTTTTCAGTTTAAGAGTGATGTAAACCACTGAAAAACTATTTTAAGGTGTTAACAACTGTTTCAGCTGTTATCATGAACTACAGTCGGATAACTCGAATCTATTGAAAAATGCAGCAGAAAGGTTAATAATGTTGGTCCGTAATATTGTATTTTGAGTCAGTCTTGACAAATGCCATGTTCAACATTTTTGTGTAGTTTTTAGTGATTTAAAAATTGTATTTCAGTGAAAAAATTTTGTTCGATAATTCATCACGGTTTTCGATGTTAATTATCAAAACAAGCGCTCATCGAATTACCTATTTTCACATTTGGAGATGATGCTCCATCTTTAACTATTGTGAAACTCTGATACTTGTCGTTCGCCGGTGAAAATCGTGGATGCGGTTCAAAATCACTTGATGCTTTGTGAAAAACGATCAACGAAGATCGTCATGTGGCACAATTTGAGATTGAGGCTATCTTAAATTATGCCACCATTATTTAACCGTTGTATATTCGTGTCAATCGGTGCAAACAAAGATTCAGTGTGCTTCAAAAGACATTTTTAAAATTCGAATAAGTGACGAAGCATGAATTTATGTATATGGGATCGAACTAAAATAGAAACCGACTGTATTCGTCTTCTAGAATAAGCCAAATTCAACAAAATTTGTTACTGGTCAATGTACAAAGTACAAATGGAAACCTGTTTTTTCAAAAACACTGATCATATGGTAGCAGTACTTTGGAGGAATCCAAATAAGTTAATTCTGAATGGTACAAAAACATTCGAAATATCGAATTAATCATCTGTCGTAGGTGGCTGATTTGGAATTTAATCATATTACAAACTTTCGTTGCAATTGTAGCTGTTACTGGATTCAAAATCATGTTGTTGGTAATAAAAAATAAACAACTACTGTGTTTTAAGGAATTTCACTTAATAATTGCGATTCGTAACGCGTTTCACTACACCGTATCTTCTTCAGACGAATGAGTGTACAGAAAATATAAATGAGAATATAAATATAAATGTTCTTGAGTAATTAAAACTTATGGGGTTGCTTCTTCTTAAGTGGTTATTTATGACAGGTATATCCAATAAAATTAAGGTATAGATTGCTCCCCGAAGAGATTCAATAGAGGTGAAGGGCTTAAATCGACTTGTTCATTGATGAGTTTACCTGAGTGTTTGTATTTATTTATTTCTAAAGTTTCCGAAAGATCTATCTTCCAATATTTATTATCTGTATGAAAAACTGCGTTTATGTTCCGATATTCTAATATTAAAATTTCTATGTGTTCTATCAATGTAGAAATTATCACAGTCATTGCAATTCAATCTATTCAATAGAGGTGAAGGGCTTAAATCGACTTGTTCATTGATGAGTCCAGCTGAGTGTTTGTATTTGTTGATTTCTGAAGTTTCCCAAAGATCTACCTTCCAATTTTTATTATCTGAATTCCAAACTAATAAATAATATTTCTAATAAAAAACAAAGTAGAATCGCATTGAATGAAGTTTACCCTGTCGATAAATTGAAACAAAAATTCAACACCTTAACCTACGTTGGCATTACAAGCGAAAAACTGAAATCATTCTTGAGTAGCGATGATTTCAACATAGCTTTCCAAACTAATAATAATTTAGGCAAATATATAAAAAATAATAAAACCAAATCAGGTAAAAACAATAAATCAGGTGTTTATAGATTGAATTGCAATGACTGTGATAATTTCTACATTGGTGGAACACATAAAAATTTTAATATTCGAATATCGGAACATAAACGCAGTTTTTCAAATAAAAAATCAGATTCAAATTACTCGAATCATCTCTTAGAAAATAATCATTCTTTCGACCCACAGTTTGAAATTTTGCATACAGATAATAAGTATTGGAAGGTAGATCTTTGGGAAACTTTAGAAATAAATAAATACAAACACTCAGGTAAACTCATCAATGAACAAGTCGATTTAAATCTCTTCGGGGAGCAATCTATTTCTATTTCTATTTCCTAATTTCATTGGATATACCTGTCACAAATAACCACTTAAGAAGAAGCAGCCCAATAAGCTTTTAATTACTGAAGAATGTTTATATTTATATTCTCATTCTCATTTTCTGTACATTCATTCGTCTGAAGAAGCTACGGTGTAGTGAAACTCGTTACGAATCGCAATTATTAAGTAAAATTCCTTAAAACACAGCACTTGTTTGTTTTTTATTATTGATAATGGAATTTTACCAAGTAAAAGTCTCCCAAATTCAAATTCTCATGTTGTGGAGGTTACCCAAGAAAATCGGAAATGCTATAGCGAGCAGAAGAGAAAATGCACAGCATTTTGTTAGATATCTTGAAACACATTGATTTCGATGGTATTGAGTTTGAGTTGAAGGCAGAAATCAACTTGTCAAATTAAATGTTGAGGTTGGTGAGTTAAATACTGTGGAATATAGTATGCCCCAGGGTTTTGGAGCCCGTTTAGTTCACTTCATATCTGAAAAGATTACTTCCCATACGAACAGAGATACACCTCTCTTACCTCTCTTTATTAACGACGAAGTATCTACATTTCCTGATATATACGAATGCGAGTACCTTGGAGTGATTACTGATTCATATTAAAATTGAGATACATATAAGAAAGCTGAACGTGAGAACCAGGCGACTAGTATCTTAATTCAAGTAGCTCTCAAAAGTAATCTATATAGATCACCTAAATAATTTACGGGGTCCTTGTTTAGTCGCAACTGCATTACAGAATTATTGCCTGGGGTGGTGCTCCTAAAAATGTCTTAAATAAGTTAAATATACACCCATAATGAAACTTAGAATCATGTATAAATAGGACATCACTTTTCCATATAAATTTTTGTATACATTTTCGGGTATATAGAACAATAGGCAGCTCTTTTGCTTAGCTATTTTATATCATCATCATCACAATTGTGGGAAATGAAGTACTAATCACACATGATTCTAATACTAAATATAGTAAATTCCCATTAGTTGCCACAAAATGATTAAGGAAGTCAATCAAAGTCAAAGAAGTCATTTCTTTAGACCCAGAATATTCAATAACAATATGAAACGAATGAAATGGATAGATAATACGTATATCGATTATATTACTAGTTTAATAGATTTGAAAAATAATGCTCAGATAAGCAATATACAAATACATGAAAAAACATAAAAAAGGATAGATATAAGGGATATAAAATAACAGAAATTGAAATTAGATCCACAAATTTTTCTGTACATGATGTACCTGTCATGATGTTTTTACATTTTCAAATAAATTCACCAATTCATGCAGGGTGTCCGTGAATTGCGTGTACAATGTTATACCACAGATTATTCAGTTCCAAATAAGTCGATTTAGGCCAACTTACCTATATGAAAAGTTTATTCGTTTGGCTGTTGAGGACGCCAAATCCAAAGATTTTTTTCTTATTTTTCAAATAATTCGAGAACGACTCGATCGCTAGAAACCATATTTGGCATGCGTAATCGGGTGCGTTATTCGCGTTTTTTAGTGATCCACTCAATGACCTTGACGTTTTACAAGTGTCCCTAAAAACTCGAACGTGTTTTTAATCAACCATAATTTTTCAACTGTCTGCGTTTGAGCAAAACTGTTTCAGACATTGAGTAGCTAGATTAATTATCAAACTTTTTGTCTCTTGAGAAATTTTGATATGATGAGTGGTTCGATCACAAAAAACAGTTTTTCAATATGATGATTTCATTTCTTCAACCACCTGTTGGTTTTATTTCTGTGGTCTGGCAGATTGTCATTTTATTAGGCTTGACAACCAATTCTTGACACAACAGTGTTCCTTGAGTTCTTAACCAGGTATTTTGGTGATTTTTTTTATCACTATTAGGCACGTAGATGTACAGTAACTCTGAAATGGTTGATATGGTTATAGTGTAAGGATTTTGTCAAGGCAATGGACGCGAAAGCGCGAGAGTATATGCTGAAATATTTCCAGATCGCATAGTGCCGAACCACTAAACGTTTGGAAATCTGGAGAGGCGCTTCCGCGAGAATGGTTGCTTCAAGCCCAGGAATTTCGATCGATGACGGCAACGAACAGTAAGGACGGTAGAACGCGAAGAACAAATTTTGGACATGGTTGAGGAAAATCCACAATCAAGCAAGCAGCGTTTAAGTTTGCATTTGGTTCTTCCTAAAACAATGATTCGTGATGTCTTGAAGGAACAATTATTTCATCCTTGTCACGTTCAGAAAGATCAGGAATTACTTCCTAACGATCCTGAGAATCGCGATATTTCAGTATTACTGCGTGCAGAAACGTGGTTTATGCACGACGGTGCACCTCCTCACTTCACTTTAGCGGTTCGCGAGTTCTTAAATGCACAGTATGCGAATCGTTGGATCGGAAGGGGAGCTGATGGTCCTGCAAGTTGGCCAGCGCGATCTCCCGATTTGACACCGTGCAACTTCTTTCTTTGGGGTGCTTTGAAATCTATAGTTTACTCTTTTCCAATTGACACCTAAAAAGAGTTACATATGAGAATTTTAAATGAGGTCAATTCCTTAAAAAATGACCCTGAAGTAATGCCAAGGGTCCAATTTGATTTCTTAAAGAGGATTAACTCCTGTATTCAGCAAAATTGTGGAATTTTTGAAAATATACTATAGAAAATATACCATATATTTTGGGTGTGAAATAATTAATCGTTATTCTGAAGTGATTTGTCTACTACTGGCCAACCTGTTTTCATATTTTCGAATAGTCATTGTGAAAAACTTATTGAATTGTTGTCAAGCATAATGAAATGTCAATCTGCCAGAGTACAGAAACAAATCCAAAGTCAACATGGCCAATATGTGATATTTTTGACTTGCTGGCTGAAGAAATGAAATCATGAAATTGAAAAACTGTTTTTTGTGATTGAACCTCTCATCATATCAAAATTTCTAAAAAGACAAAAAATTTAATAATTAGTCTAGCTACTTAATGTCTAAAACAGTTTTGCTCGAACGCAGACAGTTAAAAAATTATGGTTGATTAAAAACACATTCGAGTTTTTAGGGACACTTGTAAAACGTCAAGCTCCTTGAGTAGGTCACTAAAAAGCGTGAATAACCAAATATGGTTTCTATCGATCGAATCGCTCTCGAATTATTTGAAAAATAAGAAAAAAATCTTTGGATTTGGCGACCTCTAGCGGCCAAACGAATAAACTTTTCATATAGGTAAGTTGACCTAAATTGACTTATTTAGAGCTGAATAATCTGTGGTATAACGTTGTACACGCAATTCACGGACCCCTATATATATATATATATATATATATATATATATATATATATATCATATACCCCTATATATATATATATATATATATATATATATATATATATATATATATATATATATATATATATATATATATATATATATATATATATATATATATATATATATATATATATATATATATATATATATATACGTTTAATCATTATTTTGTGCAATTAAACAGTTATGAATGAGAAACTCATTACAGGTATGTGTCGTTATGGTTCTGATATCTTTGATGTTTACAAAAATTCTTTATAATATAGGTTAATAGTAGATTAACAACAAAACAATGTAAAGAGATAAATTATGTTAATAGGTTGGAATTGTTTGCAATAAAGATATTATTATTAGTTATTTGTATTCGATCATAGAGCAATAAAGCATTTTTCACTATGGAATTTCTATTATTTTCTTATTTGCTCGAAATACAAATAGTGCACCTCCTATGTAACGAATAGTTGGTTGACAAAGTGACCATATTTGTGTTAATCTAGTGTCTAAGGCCCAAAAAGACGTTTGCGCATCCGTTTAAAATAATTATCGATCAGTCCATATGCTTCATGTTGGTGATGAAGTTGCAAAGATGTTTTTTTTTTCGTTTACTGATGTTGGCTCATTCTCGCCGAAACAATATTCTTTAGGAAAAGACAATGCTGAGTAATCATTTAGTACGTTGAATTTTCTCTGATTCTTGATCAAAAAATTTTTTGAAAATTCCAACTTAAATGTTACGATTTTCAGGGAAAAAGGCAGCTTTGCTTGCTCATGAACAGATTTCTAGTGGCTTCTTCTCTGTTGCAAGTTTATTGATTTTTTTTTATCCCACCATTCCTAAGAGAATAAGTTTCTTGATTACTTATTGATTGAAATATACTCACTCTAAGAAATTTGAGTAGATTATTCACTTTATGGCTGTCTTGCAACATATTGTATAATTTGACCATCGTCACTGCGATATGTTGCTTGATGTAAACCTTCTTTTAACATTAAAGGCCTGTTAATTCGCCCAAGGCTATTGATACATTTATTACAAAGAATCGTGTGTATGTTTATACCAAGTATGCGAGTCTTGATTATCATTTTTACTGCTATAATCATGGCCGCCAATTCTGTATGTTCTTTTCTATAGTGCATATTCCAATTTCTATGTTCAAATATCATGAGAATATTGCACATACTGAACTTTCGATTATAAAACCATCAGTGTAAATGCATCCGGTCTTGATATTTTTACATTGCAGTTCATCAGCCCTTTCCTAACGCCGATGGTAGGTAAAATGTACTCGAAGAGAGTCAGACTTCTCTTTTAGTAGCGGATTTGCTTTAAAGGCCTTCCTCCACACCCTAATTCGATAATACTGCACAACCTCGTCACATAGATGTGCAGAGTTACAGCTTAATGGCAGAGTAATTACTCAATACAACGTAACACAGTAGTATTTTCATCTTTGAAGGTAAGAAAATTAGTAAATGATTTAAGTGAAGTGCTTACTAAATGTAAGGTAACACTGTTTAATATCTTCATTCAATAGCAGCTTCTATAATGAGTGGACTCTGTGAACAGTGCACAATCTCAAAATTTCAAGCATACTTTGTCAATTTTGTCCCCTGCGTATTACAAATATGTTAACTTTACATTAAATATCAAGCACGGCTATATTGCCAAAGATTTCCAGTGCAGTGATACTTATATACAGATAGATAAATATTAAAACTGAGTGTGGGCGATTGACAGCCCTGCCACTGCGATCCAGTGGTCTATGTGACACACTCTATCCAGAGTTTCACTTATAAGCTCTATCCTTCCAATGAAGGCTATAAGCTTTGTGGACGAAGGTTAATGAATTCAATCAGCTTCTGTTTGTTAGATCAAAGTTGATCAGGCCTGATTCTATCTATCCCCTTTTCACACACACACTGCATGAAGGGTACTCGATAAATCCTAACTTATTTAAGTGATTTATGAAAGGACAATGCCTCGTAAATATGGAATTGAAACTCTCAGGTCTAGTCTGCAGAGTTTAAAGCAAGCTTCGGCTATCGCAGTAGAAGGCCCATTGATGGCAAGCCGAGAGTGTCTGAGAACTGTGTGGCTCAACCAGTGTTCCCGTACTTTTAGGTCCAACAACCGCTTATTTTTCATCCTTTCAATCTCCAGGAGAATTCCAAGCCAAGGCTCTGGTGCCCGAGTAGAGCGGGACCTACATCACATGGAGCCTTTTTATTTCTCCCAGTTTCGTTGACGACATCCCTGCACAAAAGTGACCTGCAGCGACGATATTATTGCTAACAGATGGTCCACTCTGTGATACTCATGTAAAATCGTAATAGGCAAAAAATATTGGCATGTTAGTTTCCTTTTTAGTGCTGACTCTCGATAAAACTGCAGAATTCCTGGCTATGATGTTTTCATTTAAAATTGTTTATGTACTTTTAACTAGGTATTATTTCAAACTAGAAATATATCGATAAATTATCCGAACAAGGCAAAGCTAATCGGTCCTGATAACGAGACTTTATAGGCAATTTCATTATATTTGACTCGGAATAGTCGGAATATCTTCCCAATCAAGCTGAATGAACATCTGTTCTCAAAGGTGAATGCATTAACACCTTAGGTAATGGCTGTGTATTGATGAAAGACTTTAGCCTTAGATATACCAAACTTTTGTATGATTTAGTTTTCGTAATTCAACGAATTTTGTTTTTCTCTTTACAGAAATCGTCTAACTGATCCCATAGGCGCTTTTATTCCTTTTAAATCTCAATGAACTCCAAACTCAGATGATCTATCGATTTGGGAGCCTAGTTTATCAATGAAGAATACAGTTAATTGAACTAGTGCAAAAAGGTAGATAAATTAGGCTATAATGGCTCCAACTAACGCGACACAGTTCTTTGTTTTTAGTGTGCTTGTGGAGACAACTTAGTTTTACGCCAACTGTCAGGACAATTGATCCGAAGCCAACTGTCAGGACAATTGGTCCGAAGTGTATACACGTTACTAATAATTTCATGTAAGTAGGACGATTTTCTTGAAAAAGACATGTCCTTTGTTTTATATTTTTGCATTAAGAATTATCGAATTACGATGAACTGTAAGTAATAATGATGATAATTGAAGGGCTACCAAATATCACTTCCGGCAAAATATCGGCATGTAAGTTAGCTTGAATCTAAATGTAAAACCTATTACATATCGGACGCCTGCGTTCTATTGCGTAGGAAATCATATTATAATTCCAGAGAGAATATTCTGATTAACATTTTATATTTGAACTGTATAGATAATTCTGAAAGAGCGGCGCTCATTGATTCATGCCGTTGGCTATATTTCCTTACCAATATAAATAATTATCATATCAAACGCTTTTTTATAGGATAGACGGTAACTCTACTAACAAATACCTATTATTGTATTCAAAGCATAAACAAAATAGTTGTTAATGTTAAAATGTTTGCTTAGAAGATCAAGTTAAGCGGCCTGAAAATTTATTCCTTTTCGGCTCGCTTCCATTCATTGAGGCGAATGTGTAATGCAGTAGATAATGATTTACATTGGAATGTTCTTCGGATTCATTGAACAGCGGCGTAGAAAGTGCAGAATTGAAGGGCATTTTTATGCGATTGATTTTAAATATCTCAATATTTTTCACAACTTCCTTTTGAATTGATAAAATAAATTCTTCACTTTGATATTATTGAAGTTTTTGCTCAGTTGATACATATCTGTACTATATGCTGATTTTTGGTCAAATAAATTGATTAAATGACGAAATTACTATTAAACAGATATGTGTCCACTCCGCTTTTTCATATTTTAATAATAATAATTCATCTGTTAACGGTTATATTAGTAAGTATGTTGCTGATGGCGATCGTAAACCATTTTACATTGAAACGAATATAAATATATTTTGTACCACGTGATTCACGATTTTTCGGATTCTGGAAATCTGTCCATCTTTCGGAGGAGATGTAAAGTTGTCGGTCCTGTCTAACAGACATGTGTTGAACATTAAAGATCCCTTCCCTCGACACGAGAGGGGTTCGGCAAAATTCCCGGGTTAGTGAGGTGACAGAATTCCCCGGCGTCTCATTAGCAGAAAGGCAGAAATGAAGCCCGTTAAAGGAAAAACAAATAAACAACAAAGTTGAATTGGTGAGTGAATTTCAACAATCTTAAAATGTCATTTCCTTTCGACTTCCTTTTCGACTTTCTGCAACTGGTTCTGCATTGTAAAGAGATCGTAATGGTCTCCCCAAAAAAATCCTAACCTAACCTAAAAGAACCATCGCAATAAAAGACCCTTTCATTTCTATGTGGGCATCAAGAGATTCTGCAGTAACATGAAAATCGATCGCTGGCAAGCAAGAACAAGGAATTTCTATGTTTCAGGAGACTCACACTTCGACGGAAGAACATCTCCGTGAAAGAGGAAATATCGCAGGCTATGTACTTTTTGATTACCTCCTTAGTCTTTTCTATCGTTTTGCTTGCTATGTAAAATATTTTCTTAGATTTGTTTAGACATATAAAAGGTTTGATTGTTGAAATATTTTCCTGGTGGTTTTCTTTTTCCATTGTTACAGATTCCTGTCCCAAACCCTCTTCCTTTCACCCTTGCTTTCGTCTGGAAATCATGGAGTGCAAGAGAGAATGAAGCGGCTAAGCAGAAAATTCTTTGGTACTCTTTATGTATACACGACACTAACTCAACATAAACAGACAAGCTATTGCTAGTGCAATAGCGACAGGGAAACGAGTTTCTTCCTCAGGTTTTTCCACTCGGTTATTGAATCATATGCAAGATAGTTGCCCTGTTACATTTCCTGAGCTCACACTTGTGTTTTTTCTGA
Source organism: Cryptolaemus montrouzieri (assembly GCA_013387265.2). NCBI lineage: Eukaryota > Metazoa > Arthropoda > Insecta > Coleoptera > Coccinellidae > Cryptolaemus > Cryptolaemus montrouzieri. Next base: position 40,974,306 of record JABFTP020000103.1, read on the forward strand.
CACACACCAAAATGATAGATATTAGCATTTATTGTAAATACAATTATTCGAATTTTTGTAAATCCTCTCTTTTCAAAAGAGTACAAGTACATTAATTTTTGGCACCTGTCAGGTGAGCGTAGCCAGTTCAGCTACTTGATTCAAATATTTCAAAGCATTCTCCGTTAGTTCTTGCAAAATCATCAAAATTCAATATATTCCCAAATTATTTCGGAACTATAAGAGATAGGTGTAGTACATGATTATACAATTCCATCTGAAATTTGACGCTTCATCTGATGGCGATATAAAAGTTGGCACGTGCCATTTGAAAAATTGAGTTACTGCTGTTTGAAAAAGGCCAAATTGAAATAATTAAATCTGTCAAAAGTTTTGACAGATATGTGCCAACAACTTGGTTATTTTATGCCTTGCTCAAATGTCGGTTCTAGATGTATAATAAAAAAGGTAGATTGCCATTTGAAATAACAAAGTGATGACCCACTTCCAGTATAACCGGAAATGGTATCACTTCGATTCACTAGTTATGGCCGCGTATAAAATTTCAGCTTGATATTGTAATTGGAACTCAAAAAGTTTTTAACGGACGGTCCCGGTGGATATCCTTGTATATATATATATATATATATATATATATATATATATATATATATATATATATATATATATATATATATATATGCCTTCAGCATGACCTTCGGACTCAAAACTGTTTTAACATACCTGAGATATCGAAACAATGTCTACATGATCACTGGTTGACTTGTGCGACATTAAATGAGGTGAGAAACATCACCTCCGCTTTTGGCTTGTATAACAAACTCAATAAATCGCGGCCTGTTATGTAGATGGTACCGCAAATGTACTGCCCTTTTTGTATGTCAAAAGGTACGCCTAAATGTTCCATGACAGTTGACCAAGTCCAAATATTGCAGATTAAGTGACGCTTCTCCTGTTATTGTTTGAAGAATAGATAGAAACAAATTTTATGTGTTAATCACTAATCATCTATTACTAATGGGAAAAAATACTATTCAAGTAAATCAACGGCTTGATTGAAGTGAATTCTAAAAACTATATGCTGACTTCAGACGAAATCGAACAACCACCAACTGATGATTCTGAGCGCTCAGATCCAAATTCTGCAGTTATTCCAGAAAACATAAAAAATCCCATTGAATAGTTTTGGTCAAAGGTAAATTTAAGTTTCGGAGTTGATAATGTCAGAAGGCAGTATTTTCACTAGTTTGCATGATCACTCGTCTATGAAATGAGTGCACCGCTTGCTCACAGCCGATCATAAACAACCGCGTATCCACAATCCTGAGCGGAATAAGTGGGATTTTTTTGCGTCGATGTATACCAATGGATGAAACATGCAAATAGAGGTACGTTACTACAAAAAAAGCAAAAAGCAGTCATCCAAAGCTATCACAGAGCCGTCATCTGGCAAAGATGAAACTTCTATATTATGGAATCTGTGAGATTTTTGTTCTATCTATGACGAAGGTAAAACCATCAACAGTGAATATTACATAATGTTATTGGAACTACTGAATGAAGAAATAAAGAAAAAGCGTCTTCAAATTCAAAAGAAAAAATTGCTGTTTCACTAAAACAATACTCACATGCCATAAATTGATTTAACACTATGGCCAAATTGATTGAATTGCAATTTCAATTGCTTAACCAACAAGTGTATTCTACGAGGTATGTCAATTTAGTTCGCGGAGAAGTGCCCGGACGGTCCGGAAAGTACATAAATACTTAAAAATACCTTATATTCCTTCGCAATAGTCTCCCTCGAGTTCGATGCACCGGCGCCACCATTGAACTCACTGTTGGAAGTACACCCTGAAAAAAATTTCGCACACAGCTTACGCATCCATAAATCTTCGTGTAGCATCCACCGGATCGTCTTGTTGATGCCCAACTCGTCTTTCAACATTCTAAGGCTTACCCAATCGAGGTTTTGTGCATTTCGCGAGGTGGATGGAGCTTCCTCGCGCAGATCATCCTCCACTGACTCTCTGCCGCTTCTGAACCGCTCTGCCCAATCGTAGACACCTGATTTTTTCAGACAATCTTCCTTATATACATTGGTTAACTGTTTCATAATTTCCACGGAAGTTTCGCCGTGTTTCACCAAAAATTTAATCACTATTCTTTGCTCAGTTATTTTATCACTCATCTTCACGGAGGTGGGTCAAAACAGGTCGATGTTCAAAGGACAATAAAACACGAAGTATACTCTTCTTTTAATTAATTTTCTCATTAAGTTAAGGATGAAAGTTACAGTTTTGGTTTAAAAATAATTTGATATCCTATTTACACTATAAAATGTTATAGTGTGAGCATAACTCACCACTTATTCAGGTTATAAAAAATAGTAAAATATTTCTCCAAATAACGAAGCCATCATTTGATTTTTTAAATTTTTATTTCTTTAATATTTTTAGATGGAAGTTTTGATTTGAAATATTAATTATATTCACTGAATATTTTTCTTCTTCATAATATCAAATATTATAAGGCTCGAGCTTATCTACCTAATACTTTCCGAACTTTCTTGGTGCAATTTTGTTATTCGTTAGCTTTGCATTCAGATCGCTTGATCTAACAAATACGAGCTGCCACTGCTTTCAAAATGATTGCTCACGAGATAATAATAAAGTAATTCACGCTGTAGTTTTTCGAACGATGTACAAACTATAATATGCTTACCACAAATGGGTTCTTTCAACGTGAGTTAAATGATTAATTGGTTTTGGTTTTTTTTCAATATCCTTTCTAATGCAAATATAGTTAGATGAGGACGTTTTCATCCATTTTAGATTCATGGTCACCCTGATTCTCTCCAGAGAAAATTATGAATTTCTCAGAAAAATTGAAATGAATACTTCGAATAAAATATTTTCATTTCATATATTCATTGAATATTACGTAGCTACTTGTATTATTAACACATAAACAGACTAATAAATTATGTAAAAATTGTGTCGAATTCAATCTGTTCTGCTATAAGGAATAACCTTGTTTTGTATCAATGTATCTTGAATATTAAATTTGATTAGTTGTGAAAAGAGCGAGATGATAATTTTGTATGGTTATATGGAACTGTAATGTACCAACCCAGAATTCCTGTACTCACTGTATACTCAAATTATACCTATGTATTACAATAAAACCCTGAAATATCGTAGTCCAAAAGTCCCACGTTATTTAATTACTGACTGAACTTACTAGCTGGTTTACCCATAAAAATGTCAATATCTTTTCCTAATCAGCCCCAATAAATAATTCATTTTCAATTGAAATAATGATAGTTATCGAAGAAGGGAGTATGTCGTTCCCATCGATAAATCTTCCCATTTAATTGAAGTAAACTAACTGCTCTAAAGGTTAAGTGTTTATTATGTCTTCGGAAGGAACGCCTATGATTTATAATATGAGGCAAAAATATAAATTTTCAACCCTTTAACGTATACGAATATGGCTCCTTGACTTTAAGATTCCTTCATATCATCATAATAACAGTATTTTTTATCTTTTTATTTAATCAATAAAATCAACTATTCAAGAAACGAAGCGCATACGTCTATGGTAAGTGCAATTTGACATTTTTATTTGAGGTTATGTGCAGCGCGTCGGCCGTTAATTGTTTATTATCACGAGTGTCGATTTTCAAAATAGAAAAAACATACATAACGGTAAGTTTTTGTCCAAAAAAAAAATATTTTCAGGTTACTTGGATGTTCTTTAACAATACTAACTCGTTTGATTTATGAATTGGAATGTTTTTATTTGATTTTCTAGTGATTTTGTGCTGATTCCATATTTGGCTTCGTATGCAATGTGGTCTAAAACTCAGTACAGCATAAATGGCTTCGTATGCATTTAGATATACTTCGGTATTTTCTGTTTATTTCAGGAATGGATTCTTCTCGCTTTTATGGAAGTTCTAAGCATGTAAATTCAATACCAGGAAATGGTTCCTTGAGCTTGCTTCTGATTCCGATCCTGAATATGAACCTTATCCTACTCGTGCACGTGCTAGAAAACGCATAATAATACCCGAGTCTGAATCTGATATGTTAGACGATGACAATGCTTGCCTACTAACCTCCACTACCTCCAAAGCTAAAAATAGAAAAGCAAAACAAACTAAATCTAAAGTCAAGTGGAAAGCGGGAAAACTTGATGCTTATGATAAGGATAATTTTAAATTTTTAGGAATTGCAGATTTACCAGAAATAATACAGCGGTTAGATATTCCAGCAGATTATTTTAAATTTTTGTTTACTGATGAGCTGATTGATTTGATAGTAGAGCAGTCCAACATAAAATCACTTTCAGATAATATTAACAAGCCAGCTAACATAACAAATACAGACATAGAGAAATTGATTGGTATCGTAATATTTATGTCGTGTGTCAAGTTACCATCAGCTAGGATGTATTGGTCAAACACGTAGGCCAGTCACCGGTTTATGATGTAATGATATGTAACAAATTTGAGGCCATAAAAGAGAATTTGCACTTTAATAACAACATGAATTTTAAGCCATCTGGTGCACATTGTTATGACAAGACCACTGCTTGATAAAATTTGCGAACGGTTGTTATTAGTTCCAACAGAAGAGTTTTTGGCCGTGGATGAACAGATTATTCCCACTAAATGTAGACACGAATTGAAGCAGTATAATCCTGCAAAACCACATAAGTGGTTCTGAGTGGTGTATCAGGCTTTAGCTATGATTTCGATATCTCTGCGGGGGAAGATGGTAACAAACATCCTACAGATGCACCTTATCTTGGAGTTAGCTCGAATGTGGTAACGCTACTTACTGAGACAGATCCACGTCATGTCAACAATAAAATTTACTTTGACAATTGGTTCAACAGCCCAAATCTTCAAGTATATTTGTTTAAAAATGGCTTGTTACCTTTAGGAACTGTAAGACTGAATCGTGTACCAAACTCAAACACGCCGCCAGAAAAAGAATTAAGGAAATGGGGCGAGGCAGTATGTAAGAAAAGGTAGCTACCATTGATAACGTCAAATTGAGTTTGGTGTTCTGGTTTGACTATAAACCTGTGAATTTGCTCTCAGCATATGTAGGTTGCGAACCTCTTACACAGTACAAGGAAATCAATGCTCCTCAAGCAGTGAATGTTTATAACCAGCACATGGGAGGAGTAGACCTACTCGACTCCTTGCTTGGATTTTACAGAATTCAATTGAGAACCCAGAAATGGTACAACATTTTTCCACATGGTGACTTTATGTACTGTAAATGCTTGGTTGCTATGGCGCCGAAATAACGAAGAACAATATGCCTTTCTACGATTTCAAACTCGCAATTTCTGAGCATCTTCGTTTGTCTCAAAAAGTGATCACCGAAAAACGCGACCGTACTGCATCTCTTCCAGGAACACCAACATCTAGCTGCCGTGATGATAGTCCAATCAGCTTACCTTCTTCCCCAGTATCTCATAAAAAGGCGAGAAAAACTCCGGCAAGACACTAAGATTTTCCTTTGAACTCTATAGGCACAGATAAAGTAGATCACTTTCCCAATTGGTGCAAAAATCGTCAATTTTGTGAAAATTGTTCAAAATTTCTTTTCTACACAAAATGTGGCAAATGTCAAGTCCATTTATGTTTTAATGACAAACGTAACTGATTTACTGATTTCCATATGGCTCAATTAATGTCTTAAAGTTAATTCTTATTTTACTACCCTCCTGTGCATACGAATCCATATATGGCACCTTAAGTATTCAAAAGAATGCATACTAAGCCAAATATGGATTCGCAATTTATTTTCTAATATAACAAATTTTTTTCCTCATTTTCTCAATACTTATGCTAAATAAAACTCATTTTTATCCAAAAATTTTTTCTTATATCCTTTATATTTCATGCAATAAAGGGTTAACTCGAGAAGGGAAGTTCAGTTCAATTACCACAGTACTTACCACCATTCATTTGAAGAATTCCATTAGTTATATATTATATCAAGCAAATCAGTTAATAAGTTAAGTGTAAGAAGTTATAACAAGTGTAAGTGAAAAGTTAATATAAAAAATAAGAATAATTTGTTTTCCTCATTTGACACCCTATCTATATACCAAAGTAGTTATTGATTTAAGTATACTCTCAGTGCTTGTACATATGTATGTCTGTGAAATAATCGTAGAACACATTTATAACTAGGCAGATAACGCAAAGATCAATTGTAAGATAAACAGACACTGCTTATAATTCGCAAACCGCAGAAATAAGTACGAGAAAGATATGTCACCCTTTAAATGTCCCAATAGAATTTGGGAAAACGCTTAAAAGGGAGAATTTGAGAGCATGTATGAACAAACTGTTCAACGCTTACAACCAGGGAGATGAGATTTTACGACAGAATTTTTGCAGATGGCTTTTATCTGATAGACGCAATCTTCAGCGAATATTATTAAGCGACGAGCCTCAATTTACGAGTAATGGAATCTACAATATCAGAACTGAACTCATTTAAAGTATCGACAACTCTCATGCTGTCAGATTGAACGACCGCAACAAAGATTGCTTGTTGATATGTGGTGTGGTGTGTATGATGACCATTGGGTTGGACCTCACTTTTTTGAAGGAGCATTGACAGGTGAAATGTATTTGGATTTTTTGGTCAATTTTCTGCAAAATCTGTTGAAAACATACATTTGAGTGGAATTTGGTTCCAGCATAATGGCACTGCACTTCATTCCTCAAATGGTGTAAGAAATTTGCTGAACCGAAACATTGAAAATAATTCGATTGGTTGTGGTGGGCCTGTAGCATGCTCCCCTAGGTGACCCCTCTATATTTTTCTCTGTGGGTTTATTTGAAGTCCAGAGTGTATGAAGTAGATATTCTTTGCAGAGAACAACTAGTAAATCGCATAATAGACGCGAATATTCAAAATAAGGCTCTATTTACCAGGGACGGAATCAACAATAGTAGAACGAACTGGGCGAGCATCTTTGGAGAATCAAAACCTCTCAAGCAATCAGGTGTAAACGATCGCAACAAAGATTTCCTGTTGATATATATGATTGAAATCTAGTTGGACCTCACATTTCTGAAGTTGCTTTGATTTGAAATGCATTCATCAAATGACGAGAGAAATTTTCTGAACCAAAACTGTAAAAATAAGTAGATTATCGCGGAGGTCCTGTTTCTTGGCCCCAAGGACACCATTCTAAAAAAATTTTCTGTGGTTATTTCGAGTCTCGAATGTATGAAGTAGATATCGTTCGCGAAGAAAAATTAGTAAATCGCATAATAGGCGCCTGTGCGGCGAGCAAATAATTCATTGAAGCATCAATGATGTGTTTCTACGATCCGGAAAATGTGAAAACTGACCCTGTATCATGAAAACTCGGAAACTTGATGACTTCCATACCCCATTTCTAAAAGTAATTCCTCTATCATCTATTACAGTATGACCCTGTACCAAACATAATTTTCCACGGGACAAGCATTCCCAGCTCAAATCGATTCCCATCAGCTCACGTATTTATATAAGTATTTTTTGTATTGGGCTTTGCGGCGAATACAAATTCACAAATTATTTTAATTTTTCATACATTTCTATACCAAACTCTGAAATAACATACTGTGAAAGAAAATTTTCGAATGTTTCTGATGAAAAATGTGTTTATTTCTACTTCATTACCAATAATACGTGAACATAAAGAGAACGTAAAGATCTTAATTTTATCTACTTTTTCAGTATAGATAACGTTGTTATGGCTTGAATAAAAATTGAAGGTTAAGTTTATAAACAACTTTCTTTAGATTTATTAGAGATTTGATTTCGTAGAAAATTATTTTCATGCATCCCAACTAAACCCATTAAGGTGGTTCCAATCTCTTACTTTCGAACTACACGGCGTCCTGATGTGTGTTGGTTTTTTATTCTGCGAGAAAAGTTTCGCGCTTAGTTCACGGACGTATAAGCGAACGCACTAACGCGAAAATTACGGTAACAAGGTAACGTGTTATACTGTTGATGTTCAAATGATCTCTTCGTAGAGTAATGAGTAATATAGGCGTAGTTATAGCAAGTTATCACACATTACTACAGCAACAGCGACCGTAACCTCCTCGCTAATATCTGTCAAACGATCGAAAGTAACTGGTTGTGAAATTTTTAACGTTGCGAATATAGATGTCCATATTTTTCGTTCAGACACTGCGTGCGAATCGCGAATTGCGGTCATCATTCTCAACTATCCAAAAATTTTATCTAATTTATATTAATTATATATAATTTATCTCAAATACTTTTTTTTCGAATTCTTGGTAATGTTCATATTTGAAAGTTTCAATTTTTTTCATTAAGTTGAATCAAAGACTCACCCTCCTGGCGTCAAACGGGTTGGATCATTCTCATGTGGTCTACGACGTGCATCAGATTCTTCTTCTTCGCCACTTACTAGGACAATGATGAACAGAATGGACAATACTTTCAATTGCGAACTAGTAGAACCGAGATTCATGTTGGTTCATTACTGAAACAAAAATAAACTTGAGTAATGTTATAAAGCCATATCAAATAATTATAAGACTACATATGTCACATGGTGTGTTCTGTTTTGATGAATCGGAAAAAATTTGGAATAACCACTTTTTATACCACCACAATTGAATATTTTTCATTTCTAAATACCGCAGATATTGAAAGTCAAATCATATATAAAGAAATTTATACAAGAATGTTTCTGAAAATGAAACGTAGTTGGTTGAAGAATTTAAGCCAAAGGACGTCGAACCATAGGTTGAACTGCAACTTGAAGGGACACCTTGGGAACTACTACTGTGACCAAGAAGTATCCGGAAATTCACATTTAAATTTCCCGCGTTGAGTATTTTCAAGTATTTCAAGTTTCTGTATGTTAGTAGGACTGTCCTTAAATACTATACCAAATATGAGCGTGATCTGTCAACTAGTTTGTTTACAACAGCTGTTGGAACCAGTCTACTTCAGTGGTACTATGCGAATTTTACATTCGAAAAAAATTTTGAACAAAGAGTTTTTCTCAAATTTTATGTTTTCAACGAAATTCGTGTGCTAAATCGTTGCAAATGCTGGAAAAGCTTATGGAGACTTTGTTTTATCGAAAACCCAAGTGTACGAGTTGAACAAAGCCTTTAAAGACGATCGTCAGATCGTCGAAGATTCGCCTCATTCCGGATGACCTTCGACCCCTTCAACAGACGTAACGTCCCAAAAATCAAGGAAATGGTGCTCGAAAAATTGTTATGCCAGTGTAAGGGAGTTAGCTCGTGATCTCAACATCTCTCGTGAAATCTCTCGTTTAATTTTGGTGAAGCAATAGGGCATGCGGTACGTCACCACTCAGATCATTCCGATAGAGCTGTATTTTCTTCAAAAACAGTGCCGGATACATGTTGGATCGTGCGAATTCTGATCCCACGTTCATGGGACGGATTATAACTGGTGACGAGACATGGGTCTATGAATACGACACAGTAAAGAGCCAACAATCATCGGAAAGGGTGTGAAAAAACCTCGCCAAAGTCGTTCGAAAATCAAGACAGAGCTGATTGTTTCCTTCGATATTCGCGGTGTGGTTCATCAGAAATTCGTTCATGTCAGGTCAAACAGTTAATAAGGACTTCAATTCAACCGTTTTGAAACCTTTGCGTGAAAATATTCGCCGTTAACGGCCGGATTTGTGGCAAAACAATTCGTGGATTTTGCATGACAATAACGCACCACCTGTACGAGCGGTTATTACACGGTTATTAACAACCAAACACTCGATAAATACCAGTGAGAAGCCGCCTTATTTGCCTGATCTAGCTATGTGTGACTTTTTTCTTTCTTCAGGACTGAAACTGCCGCTCCTGGGAACCAGATTTGATTTCATAGACGTCATAAAAAAATTCGCAGAAGAAGCTGAAGGCCATCCCCGACTGTGCCTGTAAAAATGTTTCGATCATTAAAAAAAATATTGGCACATGTGTGTCGCTTCAACTGGAGCATATCCTGTAGGAGATTCAATAAATATTGAAATAAATTAAGATTTTGAGGTTTTATTCCAGATTTCCAGACTTTTTTGTCACAGTGTATATAAGCGAAATTCCAGAATCACCTCAGAAGAAAATAAGTTCAAATCAACACGGAAAACAGGCGTGAAAAAAATCAAATTGAGGTTTGTCACAGCCCATCTTATTCTTAAAGTAAAATGAAATGAGACACTTTCGTCACTTTTCCATAATTTATTCAATAATCACGACCGGTTTCGAACCTACGGTTATTTTCAAGTGAATAACAATATAAAACATGAGTAGGCAAGTACAAGTATAGAATAAAATTTATCCTAAATATGCCCCAATTACTATATAGCATCGTAGAAACCCCAGAAAAAAGATACGGTAGTCTCAGATACACCGGCGAACTCCAACAAAATCAGTAACTACTTTTCTAAATTGAACATAACTACTTCATTCTCAAGCGGCCCCAACTTAAGTAGATTATTATTCAATGCCAAACAAAAGAACGATAAATTCAAGCAATCAGGAATTTATCAAATCAAATGCAATGAATGTCAAGTAGCCTATGTCGGACAAACATGGAGAAGTTTTGAAGCTAGATTCAAGGAACATATTTCCTCAGATAAAAATTCGCCAATATTTGAACACATAAAATCAACTAATCACTCGATATCATTGAACAATCTTAAAATCCTTCATAAATGTAACAAAGGGAGAGAGATGAATTTGTTAGAAAGTTTGGAGAATAACAAACTATGTAAAAACCCACAATTTACTACCCTCAACAGCCAACTAGAGCATAATGGATCCCCACTACTCAATATTTAGGATAAATTTCATTCTGTACTTGTAGTTGCCTACTCATGTATTATATATATATAATAATATATATATTATATATATAAACCGGTCGTGATTATTGAATAAATTGTGGAAAAGTGACAAAAGTGTCTCATTTCGTTTTTCTTTAAAATGAATTTCCATAAAATAAATAAATCATCAGTACTATCAACCAACTTATTCTGTCGAGTTCGGGATTAATCTACAAAAAAGCACTGAATAATACTTATGCAGATTGATAGTATTATTCTCAACATATCATCCAATATTGTCTGAGTCCTGAAATTGGCGCACAATTTCAATTTTTTAAATTTCTTTTTTGGTAGGCAACTGATTACATCAATAACACATGCTTTTTTCGAATTTGTCCAGACATATTCCAAACAAAATTTGTGGCTACTTTTTGGCGCACATGTGCCTCTCCTGATATATAAAATGAAAGAAATACATTTAGATTTTGCAAGAAACCACCAAAAATTGATAGCAGCAGTTGTTGATCAATTTTTGAGAATAACGTTCATTTTTCTTGAAAATCTTAGTTTTAGATAATCAGGCCACGCGATTCAGAAATTTGACTCTTGTAGAATCTGCAGAAGCAGTGGTAAATGACCTAGTTTAGGTCAAACCGCCTTGGTAGTTGCACAGTTAGTGAGCAAGCATGTAGCAATATGCTTATCCGAGGTGCCTGGTTCCAATCCAGGTACAAGTTATGGATGCTGTCATTGAAACAAAAAAGTGAATTTGACAAAGACATACATTGAGTTGGGCACATGACTACTGGCTAAACCTATATGCCATCGAAGGCCAGATAACTTGCAATCCAAAGTGGTGGCAGCTTTCATTGCACGGTCTAGGTGAGTGGTTCGGAGTCCACTATAAATTGTAGGTCCATGGAACGAAACAAATCAAAACAAGTTTAGGTTAGACCTAGGTTGGTCTTATACAGGAATAGTCAAAGGCTCAGAGTGTACCATTCAATATAGTTTCTATAGTTAAAGTTCATTTCCAGAACGATCTGCAGGTACAGGGGGACCTGGGCAAGCTGCACTGAGAGCATTGCATCCGATACCTGTACGTCACTTATGGTGCAGGAATATCGCTCCACCCTTGCCAAACTAGGCGATCGGAGCAGGCTCCGTCTAATATGAGTTCCTGGTCACTCGGGCATTGAGGGAAATGAGAAGGCGGACTCATCTAACCTAACCTGGAGTTCATAGGACCGGAGCCTAAGCTCGGAATTCCCCTGGAAACTTCGAGGATGGAAAACAACCGATGGCTGGACTTGAGGGTACGCATTGGATGAGCCTCCCAGGTCTCAGACACACTCGATGTGCCATCAGTGGACCTTCCACTACAGAAGCCAAGGCCTGGCTCAAACTCTCTAGGTTGGAATTGAGAGTTTTAACTTACTAATGGGGCACTATCGCCTCAGGAAACACCTAAATGAATTAGGATTGATTGAGGATCCTTCATGTAGACTATGTGAAGAAGATATAGAATCAATGAAACATGTTATGTGCGAGTGCCCAGCTGGGGACAGGGTCAGGATGGAAGAACTTGGATCTCGCAAACTGAAGCTGACTGAGCTCATTAATTATTAAGCTCTCACCCACTCGTAACCTTTACGAGAAGGATGAAGCTCGTGGATGAAATCTAGATAGATCTAGAAATAGACCACTGGGTCGCAGTGGCCGGGCTTGTAGGAAGCCCTCACTCAAATTATTGAGAAAAATATTAGGTATTGCAACTGACGCACGATAAATCCTCTTCCTAGTCTTTATGAACCGTTTTATGATTCCTCTCTAAGTTACCACGCTTAGGTATTGGAACTGACACACAACAAATAAGACAACTGCACCTTCACCATACAAAAGGAAAATTCTTCCTATCAAACGCGCCGCCAGAAATTTCTAGAAAAGCGGCAACAAAAAAAATTTGACAAGTACTGCGCGTTTCTTTGATAAAGCCGCTTTTTGAAGCTAGTGAGTGTTATTTTATTACGTACTAAATTTTTGTAGTTTAGCTACCTACTTATTAAAAATATTCTTCTTCTCGAAATCTACTCGTAAAGCACTCGCGATCGACCGTTTGAGCACCCCTGATCTGCAGCATATATATGGTATCGGATTTCATTCTTTTTCGCGATGAAAATTTAAATCATTCATCATTCATTTATAAGATTACTGCTATCCTATTACAATTCGTAAACACAATCATTCTGATTCCACTTTTTGTTCACAACTCACTCTCAAATTAGCCAAGAAAGGGTTTTCCCCAGGTTTTTCTCCCTGTTTCTCTTCAATATCCTGAGCTTACACTTTAGGGCCGAGCGTGGAAGCTTTTCCTACGACCTGGTGTTGACCACGTTAAAATTTGACATAATCCATGAAAATGTCGCCTTTCAATTTTCATGACTCTCTTTTACATGAATAAATAAATAGATAAATACTCATGTCTGAGAGTAATTCTATCAACAGCTTTCACAATCAAATTTAATGGAATGTTAGTTATACGAACCTTGATGCTATCAGGACTGCTTGAATAATTTCAAGGTTATTTGTACATTTAGTCTGATATGTATACCATAATGCCTATAAATGAGTGAATTTGATCAAGTTTCTTTCCTATGAAATCAGAACAAAAAATCGGAACTATTCCAAATACCCATTAACGTTTTATAAAAACGTTGCAAGTGTTCTAATTCAATAGCCATCAGGGTCAATATGCATTACAATTTATTGTCAACAATACTGGAATCGCGGGTCAAACATCTCTTAATTGATCTGCTCCTATTTAACCAATTTAAATGACGAGTCATAGTGGATACCATCCAATAAGATTAGAGCTTCTTGTCAATTTCGAACGATAGACGCACATTGATCACATCAATCTAATAATTATTGGACTTATTTGAACTTACCTACCTATCTTTAACTTTTAGAGGCATCTCTTTAAGGTCAAAATTGATTTAAATTAAAATTGAGAGAGGAGGAAAAAAATTGAAACTGTTTTCTCAAAGGATTTTTATAAAAAATTATATAAGATTCTCAAAACTAATCTAACCTTCAACTGGAAGGAAATGTTGAAGGTTCAGAAACTGCAAATATACTACCCAGACGCAACAGTATGAAAATTTAGTATCTCTTATCGTACTTCTATAATTCATTCAGAAAAGGTACAGAGTGATAAAACTCTGATAGTTTTTCGTAATAAAAATGACAAGTTTATTGTATATAGATATTCGAAATATTATCCAAGAAACTTGAATTGTTCAGTTTATGCTAGTAGAAAGATGCTCAATAGATAATACTTGTCAAAATCAAGGAGTTTAATTATATTTCTTCTCTTCATTCTTAATCCTCTGATGCGAATCTAGCGACTATTGTAATGTTCTGTACAAGAACTGTCCATACTGATCTTCTGTTCTGTTCTTTTTTCTTTTCCGTCCACTTTGCCTTGTACGAAGAGTTTCTCGATGTTTTCCGGGCCTCTTCTCATGACGTACCCAAAATAGTTTAAGATCTTCGGCTGCTTAAATGTCTCTGATTTAATGGTAGTTGCTTTAGTATTGATAAGTTTGTTCTTCATCGATTCCATGTTATATAGAGTATCAATCTCCAACAAAACATCTCAGTAGAATCTGTTTTTCTTCTTTCGCTCATCCGGAGAGACCAAGATTCGCAATCGTGAGTATTGAGAAGATCAGCTCATTAGTCGTATCTTCGTAGTAATAGAAATATTACAATCGGTCCATATTTCATATCAGTTTTTCTCGCAGACACCTTATTATACAGGGTATCCCAAGTTGAGTGGTCTATTAGACGTTTATGGTGAACTAATAATACTATCGTTCTAAAATTTCAGTAGTTGATTCAGCTGGTCGGAAACTATATTTCTAAAATATGTTCACCTCAATGGTACTTCCAGTTATACCGTGCAAACCAACTTTGTTATTTAATGAAGAACGCTCTGTACATTGATGACTGGTTCGATAAAACTTGTTATTCCAATTACAAAAACACCTAATTCATAAGTCTATCTTGTTTTGTTCATGAAATATCTTAGTTTTACTTGAAAATCAACGATTTTTTGCTTTTTGAAGAATGATTTTCGTTCATACATGAATTATTGATTTGGTATACTTGTCTACTTTAATATTAATAGAAACACCAGTTTGACCTATACAGGGTGTATCACATAAAGCTTTACATGGCTTGAGGGAAGATAGACGTAACTGAGGTGATTTCGAAACACCTTCCTATCAACCCCCTGAGGAGCTTCGTTTCAGATATACAGGCTGTTTTCTGAATTTCGCTTAATATTAAAAAATTCACAACTCAACAACTGTCACACCGAATACCAAGAAATTCGCCACACAGAATTACCTTTGCAGGATCTATCGAAAGCAGGACATAAATTCCGAAAATTTCAGGACCGAACTGAATAAATGTACAAAATTTTGTTTGGAGCGATACAACACCCTGTATAATGTTTTTTCAATGATTTGTTCACTAGTGCTCGAACCGCACAAACAGCTTGTACAAACCATGTAATAAAATCTCTTAGCACCATGGAAATGGCCTTGAAATAAATTTTTGATTTTGCTGAAAAAAAATTGTTTTCCTTTTTTACAAGAAATAAAAGTGTTTGAAACTTGTATATGAATATATTTTTATTTTATTTCAATGTAGAATCATTTGAGGTCTCAGTTTTTCCTGTTTTATCGGTGTATGGTCTTCGACTCACAATACAGGCCCGGACTATGAGTGGAATATTTTATCCTCATATTATGAAGACTGTCGCTATCAAAATACTGGAAGCATTAATAAATGAATGATAATTTCTCGCCGTTCTGTCATAAATCTGACTTTTCAAGAAGAAATTTGTTATTTGGCTATGGCAGTTAGATATCTATTACTCGCCAAAGAATAGGTATACTGTTTAATTTAAACCAAGTGATCCATGCATGTTGAATAAATTAATGATCATTTAAAATAATGGAACTTGTGAGCAAACTGATGAGTATCAAAACAGTTTCAGTCGTTTCAATACTTTGTACATTTTCGAAACATGTATAACCTTTCATTCTTTATAAGAAGCATCGCAATGCATTTTTAGTTTCAACTCACTGATGCAATCATAGGTACTCATTTCTGTGGAACGTTCTATGCTTATCACCATAGATCTTCAGGCAGTAGACTTATGTCAGTATGAATAATTTTAAATCAGAAAATAGTAGTTTGTCGTTCTTTCTCAGAAAAACCAAATTTTAGGTTTCTTAATCAACCGAAATGTCCCAATTTTCTAATGAAGAATATGCTGATATTCTGTTCGTCTATGGATATTGCGACGGAAATGCCCGACCTGCGGTTAGAGAATATCAAACAAGATTTACGAACAGAAGTCTTCCTAGCCATGTGACTTTCAGTCAAACTTACCACTTGTCGAGTACTCAAGAGAGTATGCTTCCATAAGTACTCGAAGGATCGCAAATGAAATGGGCATGGCGCACATGAAAGTATGGAGAATTCTGCATAAAGAAAAACTACACCCCTATCATCTTCAACCTGCTCAACGTTTGGAACCTGTGTATGAAATTCCGCGATTGGACTTCTGCAATTATACTATCAACCATAAAAGATCCATCGGTAGTATATTTTTTACAGACGAGTCTATGTTTACGAGAGATGGAATATACAATTATCGTAACAGACATTTATGGTTCTAAGAAAATCCAAGAGCTATTTTGAAGAAGACATCACAGTATAAATTTTCAGTCAATGTTTGGTGTGTACTCGAATTTTTGAGAAACGACTTGCACAGATTAATGGCGGAAATTGATATGAGGGTCTTTTATTCAACCATGATGGGGCAGGTCCTCATTACGCATTTCCAGTGAGGAATTATTTAAATCAACAATATACGGATCGATGAATTGACAGAGGAGGTCCCATCGCTTGGCCACCTAGGTCACCGGATCTAAATCCGGTTGACTATTTCCTCTGGGGCTTTCTACAAGAAAGGGTTCACCAGGAGGAAATTCACACAAGGGAAGAACTCTAAGAAAGAACCACAGAGAGTTGTGATTTCGTCAGAGGAAACCCTGAAATTATTCAGAAGGCACCAGGCATATTTTCAGACGGAAATATGTATCAATGAAGGTAGAAGCTATTTTGAAAATAAACTCTGAAATTGGGTGTCGAAAATTATTAATTTTAGCGGTCAGTACTTTCCTTCTGTTATTGTGTTAATATTCTGAAATATTCACACACTAATATTGCAATCAGTTGAAACGACATGTATTTTTATATTCCTTATGATGTGTTACTATTCATTAATTTCCGTGTGCAGCAATAATTGAAAATAATTTTTCAGTCGCTTACTTATTCATAGTCTGAATTTAAAAACAATCAAACTGCAATACCTTTACCAGAGCTGAATACCGAATTAACACATCACAAGTTAGATTGGTAGTAGAGTGCTGAATGAATAATACTATTTATTCATCATTTTGATAGCAATAGTCTTCATCTAAGCAATAAAATATTCCACTGATAGTCCGGACCTGTATAGTGAATCAAAGACCATACGTAGATAAAACAGGAAAAACTGAGATCCCAAATGATGCTACATTAAGAAAAACCAAAATGGACTTATAAAGAGATTTCAAACACGTTTCTTCCTCGTAGAAAGCGATAACAATTTTTTTTCAGGTGAATTTTTCGTCATTCAGCAAAATCAAAAATTTATTTCAAGGCCATTTCAATGGTGCCAAAAGATTTTATAACATGGTTTGTACACAGTGTTTGTGCGGTTCGAGCACCAGTGAACAAATCATCGAAAAAACATTATACAGGGTGTTGTATCGCTCCAAGCACAATTTTGTACATTTATTCAGTCCGGTCCTGAAATTTTCGAAATTTATGTGATCCTGTGTGCCGAATTTTTTGGTATTTGGTGTAACAGTTATAGAGTAGTGAATTTTTTAATATTAAGCGAAATTCAGAAAATAGCCTGTATATCTGAAACGAAGCTCCTCAGATGATTAGTAGGGGGGTGTTTCGAAATCACCTCAGTCACGTCTATCTTCCTTCAAGCCATGTAAAGCTTTATGTGATACACCCTGTATAAAAAGCAGAACATCATTACATTTATATACACCGCATTTTTCACTTGTATCGAGTCCATCGTCGAGAGTGATCATAGTTTCTTCTCATTCATACATATTGTGATGATTTTATTCTGTTTTAATATTTGGCATAATTCAATACTTATTTTTGGGTCATAATTATTGCTGTAATATTTGATTGTTTTGTGAACCTGAAGGGTGGGGTAAATCGAGGAAAATAATAATTTGTGTTGTTCTTCAGTTTTCAATTTATCTTTGATGTTATTGCCAAAGTGCTGACATTTTGATTTAATCGGATGAGATCTACTATTACGGATCTAGGTATCAGTGAACTTTGGTTTTTGATATATGATAAAGATTCTCTGGTCTCATAATTTCAATGTATAAGGAATTAAGTGTTTTCATATCTTTTTCAGTAAAGAACGTTATTGATTGAAACATATATAAAGAGACAAGTTTATTTTCAGGATTAGTCATGAAGATTTCGCCCAAAAGGGGAAAAAGAGGTTAACCATTAGTAACTAAATGTTGGTAAATTTCGTTATTGAATTTGAAATCACTCTGCGCCAAATAAACTTCTACTAACAGCGTCGTTTCTGATATAATTTGAGTGGTCAATATCAATGTATTTTTAGGCAATTGGTGGTTAATGATGATTTTGAGTTCTTCGTTTGTTCATGAAAACAAATTCACGACATCAAATGAAACTAATTTAGCATAAAAGGGGATTTTCAGTGTTTTAGCACTGTTTTGTTAGTTGTAAAGTATTTTTGACTGAGTATTTCTGACTGAGGTTCAGTTAAATTTGGTGTTATTCTGGTAAGACATTCGCAAACATTGTAGTCATTTCAAATTCAATGATAAAATTTACCAACAACTGGATGGTCTTCTGATGCGTTCTCCCATTTCTCCTCTTTTGAGCGAAATCCTCATGGAAAATCTCGAATATAACTTTTCTCTCCATCAATATATTGATTCATAACGTTCCCTACTGGAAACGATGTGTTGATGAGATATATTGAACTTGGAGAGGTATTGATTGACAGTCAAATCTCTCCTTAAAATTCTCAATTTCATTTTACAATACGGTCCAATTCACTATGGAAATTGAAAATATGCATAAAACATTAAATTTCTTTCAAATTATGAGAACAGATAATCTTGAATTTGATATTTATGGAAAATCAAAGTTCACTGATATTTTAATCCATAATAGTATTGTAGTTCCCATCCGGATAAAATCAAAATATCTGCGTTTCATACATTTGGGAATAAACTATACAAAGTCACTCTTTCACGAAAAATTTTGAAAAAGAAATTAGAATTTTGAAATCATTAGCGTCAAATAACAGGTACGACAATAACATCGTAGCTAAAATATAGGTAAAAACAATAGAAATTATTATTACCCTCGATTCACCTCACTCAAAATAAGGAAAATCGACTTGATACAGAACAACAAAACGGTGTATGTAAATTATATTGTAATGGTCCTGTCTTCTATATAGGTCAAACTGGTCGTTCTATCAATACTAGAGTAGACGGGCATGAAGTATCAATAATTTCATAAAAGTCAAAATGTTACATTCAGGTAACAAATTCAAAAATTTGGATTCATTAGAAATTAAATTTATTGAATTGGTAGAAATTTCATCAGCTCTACCAACACGACCAGCTTGAATTTCTTTTGTCACCATCTGTTTCTTGAGTATAAATGACATTGTTATACACTCCCCACAAAAATTGTCGCATCACCCTACTTCTACGACAATACTATATAAACTTTTAGGTTGGTCATTCAAGAGGCGCTTGGTAACTTTCAGAAGTGTTAAATAAGAAGATATCATTCAGAAGAGATGAGTTTATGATGGAAAATATCAACAATTTTCGAGTTAATGAAAAATTTAAAAATTCTACCATCTTCAAACATTCGCGAAAAGACCAATCGACTAGCATCGAATGGTTAGTAATCATTTTCAAAATCGAGTGTTTCCTCCCCGGGCCCTAATTACTGCCAGTATAAATTTTGGATGTACTCTTTAGTCACTGAGTTTCAAATTTCAGGAAGCAGATTTTCTAGTTGTTGGAGTGTTCTACAAGGCATCCTACATTTCGGCATTCTGTTGAAATTCTGTAACTACTCTAGCTGCATGGGGCCGAGCATTATCATGCATATAAATGAAGTTTTCGTTAATCAATGGGCCAATCAACATGGGGTTCAAGGATATCTGCGATGTATCTGGCCGCTGTCATTTTATATATAACATTATATTGCATATTATATTGCATTGCTGATACCGTTCCCCATGTGGTCTGTATACAGACATGCGTCTATCATTTGATACTAGACAGAACCTGGACTCGTTGGAAAAGATAACATTCGACCATTCTGGAATACCTCAATTTGCATGTTCCCTCACAAACTGAAGTCTTGCAACTCGATGCTCTCTGGTGAGACGCGGGTCGGTAGAAGCCACCCTTGGTCTGATATCGTCTTCTCTGAGCTTGTTCCTATCAGTTTGCAATGAAATATGTACATTTCTGGAAAGTACAAGTTCATTTTGTAGCATTCTACCCTGTCCGGCCCTCCTTCTATATTCCCCTGTTTCGTGGTACCGATTAATTGCTCTTGAAATTGTGCTTTGGTTAACATTCAACAAGTTACCCACGTAACGTTGGCTTCGCCCTCCTCTAGAAATGTTCCTAACAGTTTGCAATGAAATATGCACATTTCTGGAAAGTACAAGTTCATTTTGTAGCATTCTAGCTGTACAGTTTCGAACTCTTAGTGCAGTTAAACGAAGCCAACGATCATCAACAGGTGTTGTTATTCGATTTCTTCCCTGTCCGACCCTTCTTCCATATTCCCCTGTTTCGTGGTAACGATTAATTGCTCTGAAAATAGTGCTTTGTTTATTATTCAACAAGTTAGCCAAGTAACGTTGGCTTCGCTCCTCCTCTAGAAGTGTTATAATTCTTACCACTTCATGATCACTCAAATAGCGTCCAGGACATTCAGCAGCCATTACAATAAATTCAAAGATTCGAAACTCAACAAGAAACACAGAAAACTTGCATTAATTTAGCGTGAAAACAGAAGAGAAATTGAATGAATACTGATAGTCAAATAAACTCATTCCTGTTTCAGACGTATTTGAGATCATATGGAAACAAACGTTACTACATAGATAAGTTTTTTCCCCTCATATGTCCAAAAACATATGTTGACAAAGAAACTGCGATCGAGCTGCTTAATCGATTATGAAATTCAGAATACCAGGTGATGCAATTTTTGTGATGTGTGTATTTTAATGTCCTCTTAGATTTTGAAAATGGAAAAACACCCGAAACTTATGTCAAACATATTTTCATTCAATATATTTTGTGGAACTTCATCCTTATGCAGTTTTTGAAATTATTTAATTATTCAGTAAAAATGTTTAAACAAGTGATAAGGGAGACTGCTATCAATCAATTCGTGAAATGTGTTCCAATTATTGGGTTTGAAAATGTGCGGGTATTTTAGCATTTTCCAAAAGAACGTATCGTCTACGATACTGATTGACGGTTTCGGAGAAACAAGATGAATTCTCAATAAGAGATCAATAAGGGGAGATTATTATTTCAGGAAGTTGCGCTTTTACACGAGATTTCCTTCTGGCTCACCGATAGTGAGATTGCGTGTGAACCAATTTAAAATATCTTAGATTTTTAGAATTGCTCCTGTGATCAATTTTTATGGGGTTTTCCACTCCAAACAGACAACGATAGCCAACAATATCCGGTCAATTTTGTTTCTAACTGAAAATGGTTCCCGACATGAGAATTCTCATCTGATATGTTCTAAAATTATTGGATGGCTCACATTATAAATTCGAATATTATTTTATGTGATGGAATGTCGTTATTCGCCGAGTTTTCTTTGTTCACTTTCTATCTAACATTGAAAAGAACCGCTTTCTTCAATTACTGAAGCATTAAAGTATCCCATTCGTCAAGAAATAAAGACCCTATGTCGTATGGAACTTCTAAATTCTTCATTTTAAATTATCTGGTTTAATTATTATGCTTCAACTACTTAATGTTTCAAATCATTCAAAATGGATATCTGAAGAGGTTGAGAAATGATTTCTGAACGATGCACTCTGAGAGCCAGTATAATAAAGATTTTCAGTAATTAACGTAAGTTTATTAGTATATGGCATGAAATGCCGCTACTAATCATCGACGACTAATTCATCGACTACGTGCTTTCATCATCGTGAACTGCCACTGTAATTTAGTATGATTGAAAAGAACCAACCGAAACAATAACCACTTGCTTATATTACTGAATAAAGGTGTTTTATTGCTGGATTATAGGCAATCAAAATCTGCAATTTTCTTTCACAAAACATGTTTTTAAATTGTGATGTAAATTATGATGAGTAAGTAACGGACATATTTATTTCTTACATACAATATTTCTATACTGCAACGCAAGGTGTGTCTTCATAACCCTCATTCTATTTTTTGTCTTCTATAAATTTTAGAACGAAATATGGCAAAGTAATCGCAAATAAAGGATTATTTCTACTTCTTGAGATAATTCATTAATTTTCTCAAGCAGCGAAGATTGTTACCAAAAGTGTCCGACATGTCGAGTTTGTAGACTGTGTTGTGAATCCACAAACAGGAAAAATTTGTTATTGTCATTGTATAGGTTAAGCCGTTACTATTTGGTAGTAAAGCTTGATTGAAACAGAAATGGAATTTTTACTATGTTTTCACAATCAACAAATAAATTAATTAAATCATTAGGTCATGGTAACAATGATCTATTAATTTCGGCAATTCATGATTGTCAAGCAGAAAACATTAAGATTGAGAGAGATGGCAGAATTCTTTATAGTTCTATAATGAGCTTGACGAAGAGCAGAGGTTGAGATACGGCGATTCTCATATATAGAGTCATCAATTTCTACAACAGATTCTTCATCAAAAACATGAAAAAAATTCCCATAAACGTTTGTCCTTCGTTCTTGAGGTACAGAGTGTTGACGTTCAGATTTTGTTTCACGTTTCTGTTGGTAACTCTTGTAGACTTCAAGGGATGTAGCTCCAATTAATAGCAAAGCATTTTTTTAGTCATTTCACTTTTCCATTCGTTGCCGAAATATCCTTGGTAATTTTTTTTCAGGGTTATGCTACCTTTGACTCCTTTAAAATCATGGTTTAGTACCTACGCTACTGCTGTTTTCGAGAATATTTGTTGAAGAAATCTTACATTTTCGAAATTTTTTCGAAATCGCAATCGTTTTTAATTGAAAAATTGATTATTCTGAAAAGGCACACAACTGAGGTGAGGGTCGAGAATCCGTAATACGAACGAGAGATCGGAACTGTTCTCATAATTTTCACAAGAACTAGAAAAATAGCATTTTCAAGTAGTTTTTACGTCAATTTGAGTTTGAATGTGTTATTTATTTAGTGAAAATTCAAATGACCTGTAATTTTTGGGTAGTTTTAAGTAAAACCTAATCTTGGTGGTATCCACTATAATTGATTTTGTCAATAATACATAGTTTTTAGTACTTAGAATAGAGTACACGTTTTAAGAAGACTGATATTCATCTATTCTATGGCCGATTAGGTATTAATGCAGCTGAACCTCGAAAACTATCTTCCAGCTTTTTCTAACAGTAATATTTCTTCAGCGAAATTTCAAGTTTCCATTGCCGCTTTTTCCAAGAAGCATATCATGTCAGTGCTTTATACTACTGTAATTATTCCTTGAGATTCTTAGGGAGTTTTATTGACGAGCATTTTTGTTTACTTCTTCAAGATAAGGAGATCTCCAGCACCCGAAAAAGCATGAAAGGATGACTCCTGTAGAAAAAACTTGATCGTCTCAGATTTATTGTGAGAAAAAGGTTCCTGAAAGTGTCGCTGAAGATATATTTGACTGAGATAAAAATCTGTCTTCGGCGTCTCTAAAACTAGGAGTGATAATATAGAAAAATCCCCTTGAAATCATAATGCAATTATTGATATCAACGAATATGTGTTAGTATAAGGTCTTCTTGAAAATTCGAATTTTATGTCGGTAGCATTATTGAAATATATTGCGACAAATTCTCAGAAAATCCTCTCGTCAGAATCCTTGAACAAAAAATGTCTGATCAAGTTTGTTTCCATTGTATTCTAAGAGTATATAAGAAAGTGATTTATAGGAGCAAAACAGGGACGATCACGACTGAGTTTTACTCTGGTTTTCCCCCTGTTCTCCTCAATCATATAAAAAACTATAGTTCTCCTGTTTCTCCTGATTTTCCTAAGCTAAAACATTAGGGGAGATCGTGATAGGCTTAGTGTGTTTTGGATGACTATCTATTCTACATACTGTGCTTTCGCCTTATCATGTTCCTGATAACGATTTGCTTTTTTATTTAGTAGGTCCGACATGAATACTATATATACCGTTAATTTTGTTAAAAACTTTATGAATAGGTTTTTGGGATTGTTGATAACGACTGTCAAAATTCTAAGGGTGCTTCAGTTAGGCTTATTTTGCATGAAAAATCACAAAAATAACGAAAATTCCTCATATAATTTTACAATGGACATCGCTCACCTATAAATAATAATTATATCACAGCCAATATCAATCATTTCAGTATATCCAACATATAGCAATAAATAAATATAAACTTTAGAGAAGAAAGACTTTTTACGTTAATATTTCACGCATTGTTTATATTCAATATCAGAGGTATTGTTCAATTTTTGATCATAATCTCTAAGTACATACCGTTGAAATAATTCTCTATGTTCGAGTGTCAAAAACCAATAATTTTTTTGTATTTCAAGAGCAATTGAATTGCTTGTTTTATTCTACTGCCGTGATCTCAGAGTCTAGAGTGTGACAGAAGCAACTTTAATTATGCTGAAGTGTGCGAATACGAGATGTGTAAATAAAATAATGAAACTGTTCCTTCTTAACTGTTTTTTCAAATATAATTATAATGCAATATTGTTTCCTCCAAAATTGTTCCATTGGAAAGCCTCACAGCGCTAGAGTCGGTACTTCCAATCATCATAGCATTGCTAGAGCTTGGATACTGAAATATCCTTCAACTGGTCCATTACAGATGTTTGGATGTTTTCAAACCTCCCAAAATAAGTTATCTTGAGGTTATTTTTAATTATTGGGAAGAGGAAAATACACAAGAGCTCTAGTCAGGTGAATAAGGAGCCACAAGAGTGTTTTCACTGTCTACAAACTCCATTATTGAGATCGCAGACTGACATGGCGCATTGTCGTGATGCAACACTCAGTTGTTTTTGATGTGTGGTTGCATACAAAAGACTCTCTCTCGAAGTTTTTCAAGGGCCTCTCGGTAAAAGTCTTGATTAACCATGAGGGCTTGAGACACAAACACTTCGTGTAGGATTCGCTGGCTATCAAAAAAACCAATCAGCATGCATTTAATCTTTGACCTGCTCATGCGTTCTTTTTGGGGTCTTAGAGAGGTAGCAGTGTGCCACTTCATGCTCTGGCTTTTGGTTTCTGAGTCGTACTCAAACACCTAGGACTCGTGACCGGTAGTAACACGCTTCAAAAACGAGAATCATTTTCAATCGATCCCAAAATGTCAGGACTTCTTTCTTTTCTGAGATCCTTCTGGTCTTGGGAAAATTTTTTGGGAGCCATTTTTGCACCAATTTTGCTCATCTTCAATTTGTTGGCCAAAATCTGATGAATCTGATTGAAATTCAACTCTTTCTTCTGACTGTCAACCTTAGAGCTAAATGTACAAGATCCTGGACTCTGTTGACATTTTCATCGGTGTATGCACTTGAAGGTCTTCCGCTTCGTAGTTCATCTTCAATCGACTCTCTTCCTTCTGAAAATGCCGTGAACCGCCAAAAAGCTAGGCCCTTGACAAAACACATTCTCCATAGGTCAGCCGAAGTTTCTCAAATTTTTCTGCTGCATTGTGTCCAAGTTTGTAGCAAAACATGATAGCACACAGTTGCTCATAATTGAACGCACAAGAAACAACTGTCACTAAAGATAAACGAATGACTGTAGCGAGTTCAAACTCATACTGGGGGGTTTGAAGGCGTGTCACATGTGCACCTGACGCTAATCCAAGCGTTTCGCCTTATGCGTTGCCTTATCAGAGGCAATGTTGCCTAGTCTTTTTACTTTATTTATAAACCTCGTATATAGAATTGACCACTTTCGATTTTGCCGATCAATAGAGTGATCGGTTTTCGTCTTTCGGCTACATTTTTTCGGTAATTACCCCATTGTGCAATGTTTAAACTACATTTTTTTAAACAAATACATAAATACATCAAAAAAGTATTTTTCACTTCGAAAATATTGGTTGATGAACATAAATCGCAAATGATTCAAATTGAATCTTCTTTTCTCATATGATCAAGCCTAAGTACCTTAATACAAGTAATTCTGCCACAGTTGAATTTCTAGAATATTTAAATTATAGTAAACAAAATATTTCCTTGCAGAAACAATTCCTAACAATATCTTTTTTTTGTTGAGAAGTGTTATTCTTTCATTCTAATTCGTCATGAATTAGATGCATTCGAATCTTTCCCATTCTTAAAATCTTATTTGTTATTATTTATAAAATATCAACTCATGAAAGTCATTATACACTATAGATTGTGATTTAGGTATGTAGTTAAGTGTGAAAAATTTTTCTGAAAAGGGATGAAATATTTACTAATAATTTGAATTTTAATATTCCTGGAGTTGTATTTTGTGCTACATTTTAAGGAAATATACTTAAATTCGTAGTTAAATGCATCTAACTACTTGCTGAAGAATAGTTTTGTATACACTAATCATCAAATACGTCCTTTTTTGATTATCGGACAGATTATGACATCAATATGACCTAGGATCAGACTGAATATAAGAGGATGTAACAATTCTATAATTTGTTGTGTCAAAATTCAACTGTCCTGTTGGTATCCGTTCGGGATTGATTTTTGAAGCTTGACGAAACAAATGGTTGTATAACAATGAAGTTCACAGTTCTCCAATTGACACTTAAGAAAAGATTTAAATACGGCAAACTCTGGGAAAAATAATCCTGAAATAATGTGCAGCACCCAGGTTGATTCTTTAAGAACTGAATAAAATGATGAATATTTTGAGCATCTACTGTAGTGAAATATAATTGAGCGTGAAAGTTCATCTAAAGTTATTTTGATAATTTTCTTGCTGGTTCACAAAATCACTAACCTGTTTCGATATTGTTGAAAATGTATAGGGAAAAACAATAATTACCATAAATAAATAATTGTAGTTTAAAATAATCCTTTTGCATGATTCAAGAAAATAGAAGTATCAGTTTTAGTTTGTTGAACCACTATAATATCAATTCTTCATGCGATCAAAATTTCCCAAGAGACCACTTTTTTATCAAGTGGTTGTCAAACCTATTGAAAGGGCAATGTGTCAGACGAGGTAACAAATCTAAAGCTTACAAGGTTGATAATGTCGTGTAAAGCAGGAGCTATGAATGAAATAATTAGGTATTGGTATAATAATTTTCGTGATTGAACCGATGATCTGATCAACATTTTTCTAAACAGGAAAAAGCTTCATTTAAAGTCCTAGGTACTCAATGACAGCCATAGATTTCCCAGAGTGCGAGTATTAAACAACATGGTCAGAAACAAACCAGACGATTTTAAATTATTGAGAAAACGAGCAAAAAGTTTCAACTTTTGACGACCTCTCACGCCAAATGGTCAAACTTCTCATAAGAGACATAAGAATTTGGGTTAGATTAGGTTAGCTTTTACTTGGTAGAATTTCATTATCAATAACAAAAACAAGTAATATTCTTTGAAGAATTTTACTGAATAATTGTGATTAGTAACGCGTTTCACTACACCGTAGCTTCTTCAGACGAATGAATGTACAGAAATTATATTAACTATATATAGATACAATTGAGAATATAAATACAAATGTTCCTAAGTGACTTAAAGCTTATTGAGTTGCTTCTTCTTCAGTTGTTATTAATGATAGGTAGATATAAATTAAGGCGAGATTTATTTATTTATTTAGCATACAAAATTTTTAAATTGAAATTTTGTATGAATACACGGGAAACCCCCATTGAAACATTGAGTCAAAATAATTATACATATAAACCAACGAAACATTGGCGTGCATATTGTTATCTTACCTGGCAAATTAGAATCTATCAAACCCAAAAGATCCCCACAATGAATATGCCCGTTTAAAATTTTATAAAGGAAACACATGTCACTAACGTACCTCCTGACTCGCAGTGTGTCCAAGTTAAATCGGTCACGCAAGATATCCACATTATTACTGTTTAATTCCAAAAACAATTTAAAAGACAAATAACGAAGAAATTTCCGCTGGACTCTTTCCAAGCAATTAATCTCACATGAATAGTGGTGCCCAAATGTTGGACCCCTATTCCAAATTTGTTCTGACCAAGGAACAGTATAGAATTTTTACTGTATTAGGGGAAAAACCTACTGAATTACGAATTATGGACCCCAACATCTGATACGCCTTGAAGTGATCCTACGAAAGTGTTCCTTGAAATCTAGTCGACAATCGACAGTAATACCAAGATCTTGTATTAGGTGCACTCTGTTAAGAACTGTGTTATTCAAATTGTACTCAAGCAGCAGTGGAGTGTGTGATCTATGAAAAGATATAACATGGCATTTTTCAACATTCAGACTCAAACAGTTAGAAACGGACCAATCAAAAAACCTGTCAATATCTCTCTGTAATCCACGGGCATCACAAATATTACGTATTATTGAAAACATCTTCATGTCATCGACAAATAGTGAAAACTTAATCGAAACAACACTCTTCACGTCGTTAATGAAAATATTGAACAACACCGGACCCAAATGTGAACCTTGAGGTACACCTGACGCCACATTAAACTCTCTCGAATAGAATTGTCTATATTTAACACACAGAACGATCAAACAAAAAACTTCGAAGCCATTGGAGCAGAGAATCTGATATGCCAAGTGCCTCCTAACTTAGCGAGTAAAAGGTTATGATCGAATCTGTCGAAGGCTTTTATATAATCAGTACAACATCTAGTTGATAACCCGATTCGAAATATTCAATTATGTCTTCAACATGAGGTACGAGATTTGAAATAGTGGAACGGCCCCTTCTAAAGCCAGTACTAGATTCAAACTGAAGTACAGTTCCAAGATACGAAACTACAAATTAAAGTATGTAGCATTTTTGGATTGTATTGCTACACCCCTATAATTCCTGATATCAGACTTAACACCAGACTCGAAAATTGGAACAATGAAACTCTTTTTCCAAAAAGAAGGGAAGCATCCCAAATTCAAAGACATATTGAACAGCGTGGCAATAGGGTCAGCCAGAGTACTAACACATTTCTTCAAAACGAAAGCTGGCACCCAATCAGGACCAGATGACAGCTTTGGCTTCATAAAAGAGATCAAATCAAAAATCTCTCGAGATGACACCTGGCATGAACTACTATTTAACGTATTTCCATATTTGATTTCGGGCGGAAAAATAACCTCACCGCTGTAAACTTCTGAAAAAAGTCTGTGAATAAATTCACAATAACATTACCATCTGAGCTGGATACACTGTCTAACTCCATACAGTTTGGTAAATCGAAACTTTTTTCTTCGAACTTATATACATAATAAAAAACAAGTACTGTGTTTTAAGGAATTTTACTTAATAATTGCGATTCGTAACGCGTTTCACTACACCGTAGCTTCTTCAGACGAATGAATGTACAGAAAATAAGAATGAGAATATAAATATAAATGTTCTTGAGTAATTAAAAGGTTATTGGGTTGCTTCTTCTTAAGTGGTTATTTATGACAGGTATATCCAATAAAATTGAGGAATAGATTTCCCTCCCTGAAGAGATTCAATAAAGGTGAAGCGCTTAAATCGGCTTGATCATTAATGAGTCTACCTGAGTGTTTGTGTTTGTTGATTTCTAAAGTTTCCCAAAGATATATTTTCCACTATTTATTATCTGTATTTTCTTTCGACGTTAAAAATCTATTTCCTAACATTCCTCCGAAAGAGAAGTACTACTTAGTTAAAGAATTATTAGAAAAGAATCATGTCAATAGGATCATTAAATCAGATATTCTTTCATTAATAGAAATTTGTTTAGATCAAAATTATTTCCACTTCAATAACAAATATTACACTAGTGAAGACGGCTTAATTATGGGCAATCCGTTAATCCCTTTGTAAGCAGAAATATTCATGAATAATTTAGAGAAATTAATTCATAATCATCCACTCAGTAAATATTGTTTATACTGGTATCGCTATGTCGACGATATCATTATTATTATTATTGCTTCACAGGAACAGATACAGTTGAAAATTTTCGAGAATTATATAAGTTCATTACATCCAAAAATTGAATTCACAACCGAAATAGAATGCACTAATTCAATAAATTTCTTAGACGTAACAATTTCAAATGAAGATGGAAAACATGTTTTCGCAATCAACAATAAGCCGCCACATACAGATATTATAATACATAACCCGTCGTGTCATCCGTATCAACATAAAATGTTTTATTCATATATTGATTAACATTCCGTTATCGCCAGAAAATTTCCACAAAAATTAAATTTAATCAATCAAATAGTTAAAAATAATGGTTATAATCCCAAATTTTAAACAATATGTTGAATAAAAAATAAAGTAGAATCGCATTGAATGAAGCTTATCCTGTCGATAAATTGTAACAAAAATTCAACACCTCAACTTACTTTGGCATTACAAGTGAAAAACTGAAATCATTCTTGATTAGAAATAACTATCAACATAGCATTCCAAACTAATAATAGCTTAGGCAAATATATAAAAAGCAATAAAACCAAATCAGATAGAAACAATAAATCAGGTGTTTATAGATTGAATTGCAAAGACTGTGATAATTTGGTAGAACACATAGAAATTTCAATATTAGAATATCGAAACATAAGCGCAGTTTTTCAAATAAAAATCAGATTCAAATTACGCGAATCATCTCCTAGAAAATAATTACTCTTTCGACCCACAGTTTGAAATTTTGCATACAGATAATAAATATTGGAAAGTAGATCTTTTGGAAACTTTAGAAATCAACAAACACAAACACTCAGGTAGACACATTAATGAACAAGTCCATTTAAGTCATTCACCTCTATTGAATCTCTTCAGGGAGCAATCAAAACCTTCGTAATCTTATGTATGGTTTGACTTCTTTAAAATTTATTTTTTAAGTATATTCGATAGGTACTATAGAATATTTATTAGTTGCACCATACCTTTCTTCTATTATTCTCTTTCATTTTTCAGAATTTTACCATCCCACTACCAAGCGAAGTTCTGGTTGGAATGGAAATTGAAGCGAAAACATGAAAATTTTTCACAACAATCGTAGAATTATGACCCTGTATAAAGGTGAGAACTTCAACGTCATGATCATTTGAGAATTTCCATCTAGTTAAGTAGATTCACTGTTTTCGAATGACCTTGTTAATACATGTTAGAGCAATAAATATAATTGTATAACAAATGTATTACATAGAGACCTATATGATTTCATTTTGAGACCTTATTATATCACTAATCATAATCATCAATATCATTAAGATTATTTGAATTTCTTGAAAAATGATAAAAATTCCACAGTTTATATATTACCATTCCATCTGCATAATTGATTTATCAATTAATGAGAAAATTCCTTTCAGCGTTTAACATTTAAGATAAAGATACGTTATATGATTAATTGTTACTATTTTATGAAAGAAAATATTACTGTTAAATGAATGGAAAGAAAATTACAATCTAAAATGAAGGACAGGCGCATTTCAAAAACAATCAACTTCAATTACTACAGTGACTTGAGATCATATAAGTGAATTCATACACAAAATCTAGGGAAATTGAATACTCAATACCCCCAATAATTTATTTTCTACTCGCAATTATGATAGGCAGTAGTGCATAATGATACTTGCTATACTTATTTTTTGAACATGCAACATCTATGTGGAAATAGTTTAAAAAAAAAGCAATGATCTGTTTTAAATGTATGCAAAATCTTGAGTTTCGAAAATGTTAGATGCTCAATTCCGAAAATGGTAGCAGTGCTTAAGTGTTTGAGTGCTAAACTGAATATGAGGATCACTGTTTCTTCTCCGATAACTCTCCTGTTTATACCCAGGACGACTCTATTGTGATTTCTCCTACCTCGGAGTTGCTAGAGGAGAATGGTATTAATCATACTGCGAATCATTTCAGTATTCCAAGAAAAATTTACTCTGCTAAATCATTCGTAAAGGAAGAGCATTTCTATTTTCACATGGGTGATTATAGGGAGTTAAATGAATTTTTTTTATCTCGTAGTAGGTCATTCGATGTTAATGTTATTAAACACCTCAAAAAAGTGTAGGGAACACTTCTGAATATCGATATATCGTATCCAGAACGATCAATATGGATGATTTTTTTTTTAAAATGAACACCTGTCTCAATTTCTCACCAAATTATGTAGAGTGCCGCAACATATTTCAGTTTTTTTTTATAAAAAACTAAAATTGCAGCAGATGCGACGCTACTTTATAATCATTTCATGTATTCAGTGTTTGAAATCAGTTAGTTGGCACTTTGTTTCTGTTGTAAGCACAAAAAAAGATTCAAGTTTTATGATTCATCCATGGAAAGACGACATTTGACTAGAGAAGAGATGTTACGAGCCGTTGGCATGCTCCAAGCTAGGAGCTCACAACGGAAAGTATCCAGGGTTCTGGGATGTAGCCCAAGTGTCATAAACCGTTTATGGTCGCGTTTCAATGAAACAGGTAGCGTAGTAGAACGCCTTACAGGTCGTTTCAGGATTACTACAGTCGCCCAAGACCGATTTTTGGTTTTACAAGCCAGAAGAGATCGTACTACCACAGCATCTCAATTAGCTCAAGAGCTATCACGAGTTCATAATGTACAAATTTCCAACCAAACTGTGAGAAATCTACTGCACGAAGGTCAACTCCACTCCAGACGTCCACAACTGACCCGTGGAAATCCGCTGCTCGTTTAGCTTGGTGCCAAGAACACGTAAACTGGGATCAAGAGAGGTGGGCCACAGTTCTCTTCAGTGATGAATCTAGATTTAGTTATTATCCCGATTCGGGAAGAATTCGAATATGGAGGGAACCTGGAAAGCAAAACCGTCTCCAGCATGCTCGAGAAGTTGTTAGACAGGGAGGCGGATCAGTGATGTTTTGGGGCCTTGGTGGAAGAACTGACCTCGTTTTCATACAGAACAACATCACTGGAAATTCTTGCGCAAATGAGATAGTTTTACCAGTAGTGTTAACGTATCTCCAAACAATGGGTCAAAATCCACTCTTCCAACAAGATAATGCCCCTCCTCATCGTGCAAGAGTTGTCTTGAACGTTCTTGAAAAGAATGATATCGATCTTCTACCGTGGCCATCCTGCTCCCCAGATCTGAATCCCATCGAGCATGTGTGGGACACCCTAAAAAGAAATCTCATGCGTCTTCCATCATGAACAGGAGCTTCGATTAGCAGTTCAGGCTTGGAATGACTTAGGTTAGGTTAGATTAATGTGTCATTAATAACAGAGGTGGACCTTCTGGGTACTGAAAAATCTAATTGCTTCCATATCGTTTCGAAAATATTAGTTCAGGATTTTTTTGTTTCACCAAATTTCGTCACTTTCAAATTTCAATTTTTTTTATGATAGGTGCTTTGGAGATGTTAAATATTATCTTGTTTTCTTGAGAATACATTATATACAATACATCCTAACAAAAACCGAAAGATTTCTATAAATTCGAATCATCAAATTCATATTTAAAAGATATTGGTAAGTGTTCCTAGACTTTTTGAAGGACTCAACCTTTTCATTCCTAAAGAGCCTACCAAGATCTCAAAATACCTTGAGTGGTTTAAAAGGATTTAATAGTATTCACAAATATGAAGAAAAAAGCTCACAGATTCAGATTCTTTGTAATGAACTTTGTAATAATTATCTGAGAAATATTGAACATAATATTCATTCCGATCCACCAAACTTTTGGAAGTATATAAGTTCGAAGAAAAAAAGTTTCGATTTACCAAGCTGTATGGAGTTAGACAGTGTATCCAGCTCAGATAGTAATGTTATTGTGAATTTATTCACTGGCTTCTTTTCAGAAGTTTACAGCAGTGAGGTTATTGTTTCACCCGAAATCAAATATGGAAATACGTTAAATATTAGTTCATGCCAGGTGTCATCTCGAGAGATTTTTGATTTGATCTTTTCATGAAGCCAAAGCTGTGATCTGATCCTGATTGGGTACCAGCTTTCGTTTTGAAGAAATGTGTTAGTACTCTGGCTGACCCTATTGCCACGCTGTTCAATATGTCTTTGGATTAGGGATGCTTTCCTTCTTTTTGGAAAAAGAGTTTCATTGTTCCAATTTTCAAGTCTGGTGTTAAGTCTGACATCACGAATTATAGGGGTGTAGCAATACAATCCACAATTCCAAAAATGCTAGATAGTTGAATTCGTAGTTGCCTATCTTGGAACTGTACTTCAGTTTTAATCAAGTAATGGCTTTAGAAGGGGCCGTTCCACTATTTCAAATCTCGTACTTTATGTTGGAGACATAATTGAATGTTTTGAATCGGGTTATTAGCTAGATGCAGTATATACTGATTTCAAAAAAGCCTTCGACAGAGTCAATCATAACCTTTTACTCGATAAGTTGGAGGTACTTGGAATATCAGATTCTCTGCTCCAATGGCTTCGAAGTTTTTTGGGTTATCGTTCTGTGTGTTAAATATAGACAATTCTATTCGAGAGAGTTTAATGTGGCGTCAGGTGTACCTCGAGCTTCACATCTTGGTCCGGTGTTGTTCAATATTTTCATTCACTATTTATGTGATATTAATTGCTTGGAAAGAGTCCAGCGGAAATTTTTTCGTTATTTGTCTTTCAAATTGTTTTTGGAATTAAACAGTAATAATCTGGATATCTTGCGTGACCGATTTAACTTGGACACTCTGCGAGTCAGGAGGTACCTTAGTGACATGTGTTTTCTTTATAAAATTTTAAACGAGCATATTCATTGTGGGGATCTTTTGGGTTTGATAGATTTTAATTTGCCAGGTAGGATAACAACATGCTCGTCAAATTTTCGTTCTAAGACGTGTAGATTCAATTATAGCTCCAACTTTTACACCAACCGCTGCCTATCATTGGCCAACAATTTCGTTAGAGAACTTGATTTCTTTTCATTGCCATTTGGATGCTTCAAGTCTAGAACTAGAAGCTTGGCGTTGCAACTATAATAATTATTCACTACGTGTTTCTTTTGTTTTATCTGATTATTATTTATGTTGTTAAATTACATTAATTGATTTATATAATTAATTTAACTCAATGTTTCAATGGGGGTTTCCCGTATGTTCATACAAAATTTTAATGTGAAAATTTTGTATACTAAATAAATAAATGAATAAATCTCGCTTTAATTTGTATCTACACAATGCCAAGAAACTAACGTATCATTCAATATTTAGTATTTTTTTTAGGTAAGCAAGTAAAGATTTACACAAATGCCAACAAAAATCTATGTTTCTCTTGATGCACATGTTCCTCTCATGAGGAATAAAATGAAAGATATTAATTGGAGTTTTGCACGAAACCACCACATATTGATAGCAGCAGAGGTTGATCAATTATTGCGAGATACGTTTGTTCTTTCTGAAAATATTAATTTGAGACAATAATGCAACGCGAATTACGAAATGTCACTCTGGCAGAATATACTGAAGCAGTGATGTCAGATGACCTAGGTTGGATCTATAGAATGATAGGTCAAAGGCTTGATAAGAGAGCTGGGCAAGGACGAACTCGAGCGATCCATGATTGTTTCCTCCTTGAAACAAAAGTTCGCTTCTATGAAGCACCTTGAGCTGCAGCTTCAGCAGAACAACGGAGCGTAAATTGGCACTGAAACAATACGATCACGCGCCAGGGAAATTTCTTTGACGCTCCCAACCTGACACCTCTGCTTCAGCACATTCTGCAGGGAACAACGTTCATAATTTGAATTGCATTAGTATGGGAAACTTAAATTTTCGAGAAGAACAGACGTTACTCACAAAAATGAAAACAACTGCTGTTATTGATATGTGGTGGTTTCTTTATTAATTTTTTTCATTTATTAATTCATTTCAGAGAAACATGTGCATCAAGAGAAACATAAAATTTTGTTGGCATTTGTGTTAATCATTACTTGCTTACCTAAAGAGAGATGATTATTTGCACGAAGAAAGAACATCAAACGTTGTAGGCATATGAGCGGACATATCTGTTCTTATGCCTAAATGCTAATTCTAGACATTGGAAAACACTTGAATATTCATTTTATATCTAAAAGTTTGCTTTGGCCCGATTTACATTGATAAGTGTATTTTAATTTATTTCATAAACGAGAGATAGCAGCACTTGGATTAACCTGAAAGTAAAATATGCTATTGTTTGACACAGACACAGTAATTAATGTTTATAACAGTGGTATAACTATATTTGTGTATTACTTAGTTGATAAATGGCATGAAGACAGTGTAAAAATGATGTTGATTCATGGTGTTTTATTTAGGGTGAATTTATTAATGTTAGAAGTGAAAATTTCGCCTTATAAACAAATTTCAAAACTTTGTGAAGCCTATTTTAACCTATTTTTTTCATGTTCTTCTGACAGCGTTTGTCAAAGAAATACAACCAGTACTATATCTCAAAAAAACGCTACTTACTCTAAACTGGCCGTCAGTGTACATGGTGTCCTAAATTAGATGTATGTAAATGAAATACATTTCAATTGATTTTAGTATGGAGCCAGATGTCATACCAGTCACTATACTATGGAATATCTCACAATACGTAGACGATATCATCAAACCAGAATAATGGCCCCCTAATAGTCCCGATCTTAATCCGTGCGACTATTTTCTGTGGGTCTTTTGGAAGAAATGGTGTATAAAAATGATATTATTTTCAATAATTGTGAGGAGCTGAGGCAAAAAATTCAAGAATGTTGGAACAAACTTGATCAAGAAGTAATTTCGAGATCCATACAGAGTTGGATGAGACGAGTGCAAATGGTTGTGGATGCCACTGAAGGTCATATTCCATTCTGAGTACTTGATTCTTTTTGTTGAATGTTCTTACTCATGTAATTTTTCAAACAAAATCATGTCGTATTATTATTCTTGCAGATGTTTTTAACAGTTGGCATCTCTGAGATATTTTGGAAACAGTCATCCTGATCTTCTTCCTAATGACCCTGTTGTTCGAAAGTTTTCCTCAAAATCATAGATTGTACGTCTTTTGTAATTAGGGGCTGGAAATTGGCCTAATATTTGCCTAGTAGTATAGCCACGTACAAATAAACATTGAATGAAATGCTTATCCTCATTTGTTAAAACCATTGTTCACAATTTCAAACGTCAAAAACAAGCAACACCAAGATAAAATTCGAGCTCAAACCAGATGTCGTCTAAAACATTTCATTATTTTTTGTTTATCATGAAGTTAATGCATGCAGTCTATGTTCAGAGGTTTCACACCGGGAGGTGCATATGATGGTGAAGAAGAGAAATATTATTGACGACAATTGGCACAATTCTGAATCAATATTCGAGTTCGATCCTTCAAAAGATGGGAAAGGTTCAATCTAGTGATCGAATTACGCAGTTGATTCATTACGACCGCGAAAAATGTTTTAATGCGCGGGAATAATTGTTAATATTTGTGGAAGTCGGCCGTTTTGAATTCGAACGGAAATATAAAATATGGTTCTTTGTCTTCCTAGAACATCCATAAAAAACACAACAACTTCTGGAGTGCCACCGCCATGAGGTGAAAAAAATATTTCGATTTCGGCTGAAAATCAGAATGAAAAAAATTCTTCACGCTACTTTTTCACCAATTCTTGGAATATTTTCAATATCAATATGTCAAACTGTTCAGAAGAGACTGAATCATCGACCCATTCGAATGTTTTAGTGAAAGAAACGTTCTAGAGATCTTGAAATATTTCTCAATTTCGAATGAATTATGTTGGATTTCACCGGAAGTGAAATTTCGATACAATTTCTGAAAAACCTAGTCCTTTGGCTTTCCAATGAAGCATAAACGAATGATCTAGCTCTAAAATTGCGAAAATTATAACGGACAAAAAATTGTCCGGTTTTCTCTGGCGCACCCTATACTTCGGAGAGTATCGCATGCTTCATTTCATCATTCATGGTAAGGTGGAAATACGAAGAAGGGTCGGGCCGTAGCCATTATCCCGAGATTCAATACTTGTTAGGTTCACTGGTGAAGTAGTGATTTCAAGCAGTATCCAAACTGATGATAGATACGTTCCAATCCATTGCAAAAAACATGATAAATTCCAACGTTATAAAAAAACAGACAGGACACTACAACATACTATATTTCGCGGAGGAATTGTATCAGTGTATAGATTCTTGTTTTGTAACATTCTGAACAGATAGAGAATATTTAGGCTTTTGAAAAGAAATAGAATAGGTAACAGGTATCATACAAGTAAATACAGACGAATACAGCAAGAAAAAAACAGAATTCCCAAGCATTTTGCTCGAATGCTTATATAGTAATTCGGACGCACATGCTATTATCTTATAGCATAGTGTTTAGCTTGATCTTATATATAAAATTTCCATGTCACAATATTAGTTACCGTATTCCTCCCAAACGGCTTTACCGATTTTTACCAAATTTTATATGGGTATTTAGTAGGTCTGATAATCGGCTACTACCTATTTTTCATATCCCTAAGTAATAAGGGTTGTTCACCTCTAACATCTTATTTTTATTTTTCGGACAAATTTTCATTTTTCATTTTTTATAATGTTACATTAAAAATACACATAACTCTAAATTTTCACCTTTCTATCACTAACCTCTATTTTTAATAGGTAATTTAATCATTTTTCATCCACATAAACCTTAATGAATATCAGTCAAGCCGTTTGAGAGGAGTATTGTTACAAACATTGTTACACGAAAATTTTATATAAGATTCACTAGGTCTGAGGATCGGCTACTACCTATTTTTCATACCCCTAAATGATAAAAGTTGTCCACCCCTAACATTTTAGTTTTAGTTTTTGGACAAATTTTCATCTTTTTATAATGTGGCATTGAAAAATTGAATGAAAAATTTTCACCCTTTTATCACTAACCCGTATTTTTTAATAGGTAATTTAATCATTTTTCATCCTGCTCGATAACTGATCCATTATCGTCTTTTGGTGAATGTTTTTTACTCTAATACGATTAAAATTTCTCTGAGCTTACGGCAAAGCTAAATTTAAATACTTTTTAAATTTCCTGCGCTTTTTTTGTGGATCAACACTTATTTACCAGATTATACGGGTGTCACTACCCAGTAAACAGTACGGACTAGGGATGAGACCGAAGTCGGTTTCCTGTTTCTCTCATACTATAAGCCTTCTCTCACTACCTCCACAGTTTTCTGCCATTATTATTGTTTATGCATCAAGCGTAGTAGTAACGTTTACAATTATCATTTTTCTATTTCAGTGTATCTCTCAAATAATTATTCCTATTTTATTAATTATTAATAAAATTTGTTAATTTTGAGTGTAGTTTGCACGATTAGTTAATTAAGTGATTTACATAACCTCAAAAGTACTCACCACAAATTTATATGGCAAAACAACGTTTGACGGGTCAGCTATTAGCGTTATAAAAATTAAATGATACCCTTTGACATTTAATCGCCGATTGTGTATTGAATGGCATGCTATTTTCTAATTTGTAGGGTGAATTACATAAGAAGTTCCTCATTACTGCTATACGATCTCTTTTATCTTTTTCCGGAAATTTCGCAGTGTAATAATTATCACTCAGTTTCCTATTGAGATATCAATTTCGAATTGATGATTAGTAGTCATACATATAGAACAACTGAATAAAGAATGGAGGTCAATGTTAAAATATTATCTAGTTTAGAAGATCCGTGTACTGAATGGAGAATTTGGAAATTATTGTCACATTTAATTGTACTTTATTCCTTTCGAAGAACAGACGAATTAATGCGCAATGAAATTTTCGATTTCTTTTGATATCAAATTAAGAAAAGTTGGGATGACTACAATACGATGATTACTGAATTTGATCTACGATTCATACTCAAAATCAATGACTAATATCATTCTGTTCCATTTTATTATAAATTTCGATCGGTTTGTTCCGAACTACATTCACAGTAACTGGCTGGTTTCGCTGGCTTCTTCATCTTCTATTGAGAATATCTCAGATGGTTTTGACTTCAGGCCACTCCCTAGAAGTTATTTTGTGAACGATATGAGCTATGGTGTAATTTCACCCATGGTTGCCGCAAATGATAGACAGACAGATAGATAGATTTAATATACCTTCAAAAAACACAAGGCCTGTCGAATCACAATAGAATTAGGTTTCAAAATAGGTCACAAAAACAGAACAGTTTAGAATAAAAAATTACATACAATAAACATCTGTTTGCAGATATGGACGAACTGATTATTTATAAATTAGTTGAAAATATGAAATAAATATACATTTATAATCTTTGGCTTGAAAGTTCCTCAATACAATAAAATGCTTTTTCGATCAACATATTTTTAACCTATCTTTAGGGAGCCTGTCATAAAATTTGATACAGTTACTTAGGAAGCTATTTCTTGTCCTTTCAATACGGTTCAGAGGTGTGCGCAAATTTTCTTGAAACCGGATGTTGAGGTAGTGCACGTCTTTTTGCCTAGTAATATTATTTTTATTTTGGTGAATGTACCAGGTTGTTCAACAAGTTTTGTCGTTCGATAAGAGAGGGCGTTGCTACTAGTCCAAATTTGTTTCTGTTTTGTTGGTACACTCTTCATATGAACGTATGTGAAGGTTCATTTCAATCTGTCAATTCATTCTTTGTTTACAAGTCATTTAGTGTCGCCATGTCACAGTATTTTTGTACAATGGAAAAAATTGAATATCGTGGAGTGATAAAATTCTTATTTTTGGAAGGTGTAGCACCAAAAGAAATTCATGAACGAATGTTAAGAGTGTATAATAATTTTTCACCCACAATTAGAACGGTAGCAAGATGGGTTGCTGAATTTAAGCGTGGTCGTACAAGCCTTGAAGACGATCTACGTGAAGGAAGTCCAAAAAGCGCATCAACACCAGAAATCATAGCCACAATACAGAATATGCTTTTGGAAGATCGTCGATTGACTGAGAGGGATTTAGTGGAGGTTCTACACATCTCGTTAGGCAGTGTGAGCCATATTTTAAGTGAAAATTTGGGTTTTATAAAGCTGTGTGCACAATTGGTGCCGCATTCGCTAACAATGGAACGAAAACACATTCGAATGCGACTTACTCAGCAACATTTGGAGCGTGTTAAAAAGGATAAAGTGGGTTTTGTGCGTCGATTCATCACTATAGATGAGACTTGGGTCTATCATCATAATCCTAAATCAAAACGAGAGGCTAAAGAGTCGTGTGAACCTGGTTGTTCGGTTTCGTAACGAGTTCGTGTCTGGAAATCGGCCAAGAAGGTTATGGCATCAGTTTTTTCGGATGCGAAAGGAATTTTGTTTGTGGATCACTTGCAAACTGGTAAAACAATTAATTCTGAATATTATTGCAACCTTTTGGACCAGTTGAAGGAAAAAATTCGTGAAAAGAGACCCGGTTTGCAGAAAAAAAATCTTTTTCATCAGGACAATGCACCGTGTCACAAGAGCATTTTGACAATGGCTAAAATCCATGAATTAAAGTTCGAATTGTTGGAGCATCCACCCTATTCACCAGATTTGCCCCCCAGCGACTACCATTTGTTTCCAGATCTCAAAAAATGTATGCGTGGCAAACGTTTTTCATCAAATGAAGAGGTCATAACGGCTGTTGAAGAGTATTTTGCAAACCTTCCGGATTCTAACTTCAGGGATGGCATCCACAAATTGTAGGATCGTTGGAGCAAGTGTATTAATGTTCAGGAGATTATACTGAATAATAAAGTGTGTTTGTTATCGAACGACAAAACTTATTGAACAACCTGGTATACGAGACATATATATATATATATATATATATATATATATATATATATATATATATATATATATATATAAGATGAGGGATGGTAATTATCTTGAGATTTTAAATAATTCCCTGTAGCTTGTGGTCCATGGAACTCCACCCAATACTCATATTGCTCTTTTCTGTTTCAGGAAAACAAGATGTGCATCTGAAGAGGAGCCCCACAAGATAATTCCATAGGTTGATATACTGAGAAAATTTGCGTAGTCAGTGAGCAATGTCTCCTGAATTCCTATCAGTTGCTTGATTCTGCGGATCGTAAAAATTGCACTAGCCAGTTTTCTGCTTATGGTATTGATGTGATTATGAGAGTGAATTTTTCAAAGTGAAACCTAGCAAAGACAGTTGTTACGAGTCAGGTTTGTATTTAGTTGTAATTAATAAACTTTGCGTTTTCTCTTTATTAGGTATCATGTCGTTTGCTTGAAGCCAGTGATTTGCCTCTTCCACCGATACACGAGAACTTTCCTCTATTTGGTGATTGTCTCTTCCAGTAGATAGCAAGCTTGTATCATTTGCGAAAATAAAAGGAATGACTGTTTTTATGCCCTCAGGTAAGTCTTTGATTGATTGATCTTCGGTTATTGAAATCAACGACTTGATATCTATTTTGCAGGTATGATTCGAGGAGTTCATGGACAGCTCCCCTGAAACCGTAGAAGTCCAGTTTATTCAAAAGCTTCGAATGTTTCACACAGTCGAAAGCTATAGCTAAGTCCATACAAGTGAGTACAGCCTCCTTTTCTTCATTGAATGAATGCAGGATATTCTCTACAATTTCAATCATAGCCGTTATTGTTTACTGAGATGTTTGGATATGTGCCCAATCACCAATTTTATTAAGTTGACTGAAAGTTCATAATAGTCACGTGTATCTTTTTGTTTCATTTTTTTTCACAATTTGCTCTATCTCCTGTGGGCAAGTTCCGAGGAGGTACATGGATGAGGTTTCCGGTTTCATCGTTTTGAGATGACTAGTCACACCGGTCGGGTCACTCCCAGTGAAATTCTAGAAGCGAT
Source organism: Cryptolaemus montrouzieri (assembly GCA_013387265.2). NCBI lineage: Eukaryota > Metazoa > Arthropoda > Insecta > Coleoptera > Coccinellidae > Cryptolaemus > Cryptolaemus montrouzieri. Next base: position 41,017,608 of record JABFTP020000103.1, read on the forward strand.
TGAATTTTGTGCTGCATTGACAAAATAGTCATTAAAAGCTTCACTTATCGGTGCTTTTGAGAGATCGTCATCAGTTCTATTTTTTTTCTGTTGATGATGGTCCACACTACTTTTGTCTTATTTTCGGCACTAGGAATATATTCTGAATCGATTCTCTTTATCCGTCTCTCAATATGGGACTTCCAGTTGAGCTTCAATCTTTCATATAGTTCATTATCTCTTCTGACCATTCATCTTGTATGCGCCGCATCTATTTGATTCTGGAGTTCCTTCACAATAACTTCATCCATATTTTATTTTCTTTTCTGGCCTTACTGACTTTCCTCTTTTTTACAGGACAACAGTATTCGAACCATTTAGAAGGACGTTGTGGAAAACATTATAACTAGTCTTACCGTCCCCACGAATTTGACTCCAGTCCGCTTCATTACTCTAATTTACTCGTATTTGTTTTTTGTAGGAGTTTTTGTGACAGCAAAATCTTGAGGCAATGTTCGGTCAAGCGCACGAAATTGCATTTCACTTCTTTTTTCAGTTTGAAATACAGAAGTTCTATTTTATTCGATAAGCAGCCTACATTTATATTAATTAAAACTTTATTTTCCATTAAATTCATGCTTTGACTATTGCTGTTTTTGTCTATTTGTCCGAAAAAACAGAAATTTCCTTATTACTATCTCGGTAGGCCAAATTTCTGGCTTTTTCAAGGAGTTCCAAATCAGTGCCTACTCTGAAAGATAAACTATTGGTACATGGTACGACATGTCTTTCTAAAATGTTTGTAACGTACCTTTGATCATTCCATTATTCCCAATCACTAGATCAGTGTGGGCGTGCAAAGAAATTTCGCTCCTCACTATAATTGAACATCTACCAAAACCAAGTAAGTAAAAATTTGAATTTGGGAGGCTTTTACTTGGTAAAATTCCATTATCAATAATAAAAAACAAGTACTGTGTTTTATTATTAAGTAAAAATTTGTACTGGGCATATATCTCATTTCGAAGTCTCCACTAGAAAACGTCGATCGCGATGAAAGAGCCAAAATCTCGACTCATCTGTAAACATAACTCTCTCTAATCTGCTTCTAAATAGTTGACATGTTCCCTGGAAAATCTCAAATGGGCTCAAAACTGAATTAAAGTTGAACCTCGAGCTGCTACGCGAGGCCGCAAATCAAATTCCCTGAGATGTTGTATCGTTTCAGTGCGAAATTGCACCCCACTGTACTATCGGAGCTGTATGTGAAAGAGTCTAGCACTAACGAACCATTTTCTCAACGAGGAAATTCCTAAATAATGGTCATGGATCACCGTTGTTGCTTGATATCGTTCTTGCTCAGGTCTCCTTTTATGACTACCAGTCTCCTGGTACCTGCTTCTTATTTTGGAAACAGTTCAATAAAACACCTTCAACCGATTCTTGTATATGTCCTACCTAAGTCTTCTAACAGCACTGCTTCAGCACATTCTGCCGGAGTCAAAATTCGTGATTCGTGTTTCATGATCATCGAAAATCAAAATTTTCAAGAATAACAAACATTACTCGAAAATATTGATCATCTCCTGTTGTTATCAATACGTGGAGGTTTCTTGCAAAATCTCAATCTAATTCTTTCATTTTATTTTTCATGAGAGGAACATGTGCGCCAGAAATAAGCATCGAATTTTGCTCACATGTGTCCTGACGAAAACAAAACAGGTGTAGATAATTAGTTGCCTACGAAAAAAGAAATTTGAAATATTGATATTGTATGTTAATTTCTTGGCGCAGTGTTTGCAATTCTTGACTAATATAAGTATATAACGGAAATGATTATCAATTTGAGTATTTGTTTCATTTGCTCAAATTTAAAATATTGATAATGATCAATATGAAATGGAAATTCAAATTGATGAAAAAAGGGCTCAACTTTTTCAGATATGATTCGGAAAAAATTTATAATTTAGAAATTTCGGCTTAAACGAGAGGAAATTTCCGGAAAAACCTTCACTTTAAAAATTCTCCTTTTTTCTTATAATATTAACTTAATATTGAATGTGAGGCTCCGCGCAGCCTTTACCACACAAGCGCATAACCTCCATAGTGGTATATCACCTAAACCAGGAGTGCTCAAACGGTCGATCGCGAGTGCTTTTTGAGTAGATCTAGAGAAGAAAACATTTTTAATAAGTAGGTAACTAAACTACAAATATTTATTACGTAATAAAATAACACTCTGCTAGCGGCAAAAGGCGGCTTTATCAAAGAAACACGCGGTACTTGTTAAAGAAAATCCGCGTTTTTTATTCTTGCCGATTTTCTAGAAATTTCGGTTGGAGCCTTTGACGAGAACATTCGATACTTTCGTTCACGCCGATATAAATGTTACGCCTGCATGAATTGGAGTCATTCTGAATTGTAACTTGAAAGCAATACTACGTCGATACAAAGTTTATTATTAAATAGTACAAAATGACTGCAGCGAAGATATCTAAAACGTATCATTTTAATAACGATTGGGAGGAAGAATTTTTCTTTTGTATGGTGAAGGATAAGTGCATTTGTCTTATTAGTCGTGCGTCAGTTGCAATACCTAAGCGTTGTAACTTAGAGAGGCATCATAAAACGGTTCATGAAAACTATGAAAAGGATTTTCCACCACACGGTGCATTAAGAAAACGAAAAGTATGTGATTTGATATCTTTCTTGAAAAAGGAACAAACTATGTTCACAAGCCCAGCCAAATAATCAAAAGCTGCTACAATCGCGTCATTTAAAATATCTCATATATTGGCGAAACACAAGAAACCATTCGAAGATGGATCGGTTGTGAAGGAAACATTTATTGAAGCGGGTGAGACTTTATTTGGAAATTTTAAAAATAAAACAGAAATCATGTCAGCTATTAGAGAACTTCAGTTATCTCGTAGGACTATCACAAGACGTATTGAAGTCATGAATCAGAACATGGCAGATAAACTAAAACATGTAAGATACATACTTTTCTTCACAGTTCGACTAATCCACCGTCTGTCGGTCATGACACTTCCCAGCTGTGTATTCTTATTTGCATAGTATTCAATGACATGTTGGCTAAAGACGAATTTTTGAAATCATTCCCTGAAGGGGAAGAACCGTGTCGAAGATATATATGACGTTTTCCTCATTTTTGTAAAAATTACAAGCTACCAATATATAAATTAGTGTGCATTACAACCGATGGAGCACCAGCACTGACTGGATACAAAAACGGTTTTGTAGCATTGTGTCGAGCTAATGAAGATTTCCCTCCAATGTTTTATTCCATTGCATTATACATCAACAATTTTTGTGTTCAGAAGTTTTGAACGCGGACGAAATTATGGGCATTGCATCAAAAATTGTGAATTCCATCTGTGCACGTAGCTTGCAACGGAGGCTCTTTAAGTTGCAGTTGGTAGATTGTTGATCATTGAGATGATTAGCGCACTAAACGCATTGAAAAGTAAATTGCAATTTATGATAGTTCAACTGAAAAGAAAGGATCTGAAACATTTTCCGTCTTTGAAAGCAAAGATTCCTCAGTTGAATTATGATACGTATGAGGCTGAAAATATCAAATATTCTGAGATAATTTGAAATGCGTTTTTATGATTGCAGTAAATTGGCCAATATAGCATCATTTATGAGTTATTCTTTTTTTATTTCAGATTGAGTGCTTCGATTGCAAAGACCATTAGCACTGACGGTACATATTTTTATTAGTTTGTTATAAAAAGTATAACATATCATATAAATTGATGAGTTTGAAATAATTGAGAGTATCATATATATTGGTGACATTGTTCCCAAGAGCATCTTGCATTGTCGGTTTTAAGTTTGATGCAAGTCTCTCTTGGTCATATTTCGGACATTCTACAATGATATACCTGATGTCTAACCTTACGTTGCATAGCTCACAGTTTGGAGGAGGGTCCTTCGCCATTAGGTGTTGGTGAGTTAGACGAGTATGGCCTTATTGAAGTCTCGATATTTTAACTTGATCTTTCCTTTTCTTTGGTGAATCAATAATTTCGTAACTCCTTGGTTTAATCTGTTTCAAAAATGTCCCTGATTTGGACCATTGGGTTTGCCAAATTTCTCGGACTTTCTTCTTGGCCATACACTTGAAATCACCTGGAGTTAGTAATTGAAGATTAGGTGTTCCTTTGGAGGCATTCTTTGCGGCAATATCGGCTTTTTCATTTCCAGTAATTCCAACATGAGAGGGCGTGAATACGAAAAGTAATGACATATTGAGCACGTGAATCTGATGTCTCCGTTGGTTTATCTGTTGCACCAAAGCACAGTTTGCATATAACTCTGATAGCTTCTGAATTGAGTTGAGTGAATCAGTACAGATGCAGTATGAACATTTCGGGTTATTCAGAATATGTACCAAGGCCTGGTGAATGGCACCACACCTGTGGATGAATTTAGCGATGCATCGGTGTAGATAAATGTGGCCTCTGGATGTTTATGTAGTTCTTCTTGGAATAATGTCCTCAGAAGATCCGGGCTGGTCTCAGATTTTATGTATTCAGCTAATTTGGTGGTTGGATGGAGGATGAAGGTAGGGGTAAGTGAGAAGGTTCGGGGATTTGCAGTTCTTCAAGCGTTTTATTAAGTCTTTTATAAAAAGGACGAATAGAGTTTGCATTTGTGATTATATCATTTTGTCGACTCAATATAATATATCTCTTGTTACCATGGTTAACTGTATAGCTGATTTTGGATGCATATGTCAAGGCATTGATTTGAATACAATATTTCAATGGCATTTCACCTACTAAACAATGTAGACTTTGAATTGGACTTGTTCGAAAAGCTCCACTAACAATTCGTAGCCCTTAGTTCAAAAAGCTTCCAGTTGTTGGTGATTTACATATTCTATATTCAATCTTTGATCTAATTAAACACCTATATATGTCTCAAAGGCCTTTCGAGTCTGTTCCCCATTGTTGACTTCCTAGGACCCTCAATAGATTGAGTATTTTATTGCAATCAGTTTTAATTGACTTAATATGTTTCCACCCATTGAACTTTTCATCGAACCAAATGCCTAAAAGATTCACGCTACTTACAAATTCTAAACTCATATTATTTAATGAAATCACAGGATATGTTTTGTTTCTCATTGAAAAAAGAACACATTTCGTTTTTTCTGCAGAGAATTGAAATCCACTAGTAAGGTTCCATTGTGATATAATATTTATCGATTGCTGAATTAGACTTCGCATAGTTTCAGCATCTACGCCCTTCACAAATAATTGCAAAAAGTTGGGCTTTTACTGGTGCAGAGACACCGTTCAATATGTTGTTTATTGCGATTAAGAAAAGAGTAGGACTTAGAACGCTTCCTTGAGGAACTCCATTCTCTTGATTTCTTTCTGAGGATAATTGATTATTTACTTTCACCTGAAATATTCTTTTTTCTAAAAAATGTTTAATAAACGTCAAGATGTTTCCTCTTATGCCCCAACTGTTTAATGATCTGATGATCTTGTGTTTTCACACCATCTCAAAAGCTTGGTGGATATCAAAGAACACGGCCAGCACCATTTGCTTTCGACTGAATGCCTCATGAATTTCTGATTCATGGTTCACGATATTATCTATTGTAGCTCTATTTCGGATATCCTTTTTCATGTAAAAACTTTGAGGAATTAGCTACTGAAATAGCAAGTCAGTTTAATAGGAACTTATGTTCTGTTGAAAATGAGTTGGTGCAGATTATATGAGATATACATCTCGAAGCTACAGCATCTGATACAAATTTCGGGTATTTTACATCTGAAGATAAATATCCGAATCTAAGGCAAATCGCCTTTCAACTGACAGCAATGTTTTGGTCAACTTACTTGTGCGAGTCTGTAATTTCTGAAATGAAGATAATTAAGTCCAAATATCGCAATCGACTAACTGACGATTATATGTCACCATGCTTGCGATTAGCACTCAGTGGTTAAGTACCATCTTATGAAATGTATGCTGAGGACATGCAGTGCCACGGTTCAAAATCCAAAGCCACTCCTTAGTTAAGTTTAATACCATAAGTAACTCTTTTGTTTTGTAACAACAAATAAACTCGCAATTTTGAATAACTTTTTTCATTGATATTATAGAGAAGAACCTAACTAAATCAAACCCAAACCTTGACTGAAATAATGTATATTGTACAGAAAGCTAACATCTATAAATATACGGTACACCCTACCTACCTAGGTAAGTAGGTAGGTACACCCTACCTACCTACCTACGTGTATGTACGACAAGGTATATGTATAGCTCCGTTGAATACATTTTTGAATGAATTTTTAAAACATTTAGGCCTTAATTTAGCTTTCATTTTTCACTTGTCTGATGAAGGCAATGTGTCATCGAAACGCGTTAAAATAAAGTGAATAAGTGTGAATCAATTTTTGTTTCATTTATCATTTGGAATGGATTTGCATCAGTATAGGCCACTACTTATCAATTTTTTATTTAAGATTAATATATTTTGATAATTTCTTAATTCAAACTGTTTTCCACTTGAACTGAAAATTGACAAAAAAATCATGTATATTAAACTTTGAACGCGTTATTAAAATAAAGTGAATAAGTGTGAATCAATTTTGTAATGGAATGTATAGGTTCAATTTGTTTTTATTTAAGATTAATAATTTTGCACTGTTTTCCACTTTGTTTCATTGACGCCAGTAAAAAAACATTAATTTATTTTTCATTGTTAATTGAACGCCTGGATTATTGAAGGATTCCTTCACCGAAGCATCTGTCTTTCTGGTATTGTACGAATCCAAGAATAGTGAAACTAAGCACGTATCTAAACAAATCTGACATTATAATTCGAATTTACGATATTGCAACCTCCTTTACAAATAAATTTATGAGGGTTATTCGCAGTGACAATAGTAAAAAAGAAACAAACGTTAAAATACTTAGTAGATGAAATATGAACCAACAAAGATTACTTTTACGCTTATAATTTTAGCGTCCCTTCTACAGTATGAGAAAACAGTTCGTTTCGATGTTTCAGGTTTATTCTTTTCTTTAACATGTTTGTCTTCATAATTCCGAGATACATTTTGGTCTGCCTGCCGTACCTCTAATAATAAAGTAGTCTGCACGTTGTTCTTCTACATTTATTCTTATCTTTTATTGAAAAAATTACTTTATGAACATTTTCTCCAAATGACAAAATTTAGTATGTGATGCATCATTGTGAAGCAGGCTCTTATTTAGCTCAGTATGCTCCTATATTTTAGATCAATGTACTGACGACCGTTCACAGTAGCGGATACAGAAGGGAGGCTATAGGGTTCAGTTGAAGATTTTAATAGTGGTAGTTGTAAGAAAATATTAAACTTAACGCATTCTATTAGCTGATGATTTAAACCGCATGTCAGACGGCATCTAACACTTGATAAAGCAATAAATTGCACGTTTTTAATAACGATTGGGTATAAAGGAATATCTACAGAGTTGTTCTAGTACAAGAGTAAAATTAGGATGAATTAGAGCAAATATTGCATATAGTCCATGCAAAATTTTATATAAACGTGCAATTAGAAAGAGCCAAGATGGTTTCAAAAACCCTCGCCCAACGACAGCGGAGTTAGAAGGCCGAAAAGATGAATTTCAAAAGAACCTCAGTGTGAAGCTGTCGCAAATAAATCAGTCTACTGACCTGAACGAAATGTGCAATAGTATAACTGATGGACTAATTACTTCTACAAAGAAAGTATGTGGTAGAAGGAGGATTCAAAATTCAAAACTGTCCCCTCAAGAGTACGAGGAGCTGAACAAGATTATAAAGGAGGCAATACGTAGAGATGGTAGAAACAGACAAACACAAATGGTGGAGCAGGCAATAGAAGATAACATGAATTTAAGAACACTCAGAAAGAATCTTCCAAAAGGAAAAGTTAGAATACACAAGTTTAAGGACGCCAACAATAATGTTAAATATGAAAAAACAGAAATAGTACATAGTACAAGACTTCTACAAAGAGCTATATTCTAAAAAGTTCCTGCCCCATCACCGCGCATTGATAAAGTTTCAATATGGGTTTGGAAAACCTGCCGGAAGTTACAAGATGTGAAGTCAGAACCGCAATCAACCAGATGAAGAGTAGAAAAAGCCCAGGAGAGGACCGAGTCACCGCTGAAATGCTCAAAAAGAGAAGGGACCAGCTGGAAACAGCTCTCTGCATGCTGTTCAACAAGTGTCTTGAAGAGGGAAGAATTCCTGAGAAGTGGAAGAATGCCGAAGTGGTCATATTATACAAGAAGGGTGATGCAGCTTACATAGTCAATTACCGACCGATCAGCTTATTAAGTATCCTCTAAAAGTTGCTGCAGAAATACTAACCGAAACGTTAACGAAGAAATCAGATTTTCACCAGCCAAACGAGCAAGCGGGATTCAGGAGCGGTTCCAGCACAATTGACCATATCCATTCACTGCGAACTTTGGTGAAGAAGTGCAAAGAATATAATATGCCACTCAGCTTGGCCTTTGTGGACTATGAAAAAGCTTTTGACAGTATCGAGGTCTGAGCAGTGCTGGAAAGTATGAACCAAGCGCGAATAAACTCAAGGTATACAAATTTAATTAGAGAGATGTACAACAATGCCAGCCTGCAAGTCACTCTTAAGGAAGACTGGAAGACGGAAAAAATCCCTATAATGAAAGGGGTGAGCCAGGTTGATACCATATCCCCTAAGCTCGAATACGCCATGAAGGAGCTGAGCTGGGAGGAAAGAGAAATTAACATAGAGGAAAGAGGAATTAACATAGATGGATCTTACTTAAACCATCTGCGGTTTGCTGAAGATATTGTGTTGATTCACACAGACCCCAAAGAACTGGAAACCATGCTCCAACAACTAAATGATGCATCCAAAAAGTTGGCCTTGAGATGAACCTATGTAAAACAAAAGTCATGACCCGTTCGCCAAATATAATTGTGGTGGAAAATTCAGCAATTGAAAACGTAAAAACTATGTCTACCTTGGTCATAAAATCCAGCTTGGCAGAGAAAATCAAACACATTCTCAGAGATAGGAAGTTACCAATAAATATCAAAAGAAAGGCCTATAATGCGTGTGCCGTACCGGTTATGACATATGGTGTAGAGACCATTACACTGACAGAAAGAGGTGCGGAAAAGCTGAGAGTGACACAGAGGGCAATGGAGCGCTGTATACTAGGCATAAGCATCCGTGATCGAGTCAAGAATGACGTCATACGACAAAAGACTAAGGTTGAGGACATAGCGGCGATTGCTGCCGGGCAGAAATGGCGATGGGAGGGACACATGGCGCGTAGCAGCGACGACAGATGGACCAAGCGGCTGCTGGTTTGGCAAACCCGTACGACGCAGCGTAGCGTGGGAAGGTCCCAGACAAGATGGCGAGATGGCATCCGGATAATCGCGGGGAGAGAGTGGATGCAGCTCGACCAGGACCACTCCGCGTAGAAGGGGAAAGAGGAGACCTACCTCCAGAACTGGATGGCTACAGGCTCATGAAGAAGAAGTAGAAGAAGATTGCAATTCTGCGAAGTCCTACAATTGATTTGCAATTAAGATTTAACTGACAATATTCTATTTTCAGATGCAGCGACTTTCACCCGAATGGTAGTGTGAATGGACAAAATAGTTAATATTAATCCAAAAGAATCAGGATAGAATGCCTAAATCTTACAGTCAATTCCCTCAGAAACTTACTGTACGAGTCGGCTTATTGAACATGTGTTCCGACCAATTTTCTTCGAGGAAAATCACACTGATCAGGCCTACTTACACTTTTTACTGTTAGAACTTTTATTAGCTTCAGTGACTTTTATCTTGATTACAATAATTTGGATTTGCCAAGTCCAGAAATTCGGTTTCACCAAAATGAAGCCCCGATTATGCACAAAAAGTTAGGCAATATCACGATATGATGTTTCAAGGAAGAAAGCATTTTCGAAGGAAAGTCATTGAATGGCCAGCCAGTTTACCTGATATATCTCCTCTAGACTACAATTATTTGAAAAGTTCTTTGAACACATACTGAGGTGAGATTTTTTTAATTGGTTCAAAAGTAAAAGCATTATTCTATATTTCATTGCATTTTTGAACGAAACAAAAAGAGTTATTCCTTTACTGGAATTTAATTTAGGCTAGTTCTTCAAATTGGATGGACGCCATATACTCAGTAAAATAAGAGCCTAAAAAAATATATATATATATATAAAAAAAATGATTATATTGATGAAATTGCATCGAATAAATGGTTAGTATCTGGAGAATTGTTTGCTGAAACAGAAGGCTTGGCAATTGCGATCCAGGATCAGGTTGTTTTCACGAGGAATTATAGAAAACACATCATCAAACAAAATATAGATGATTCTTGCCGTAGATGTTTCTGTTCTTCAGAAACAGTTTTTCATATATTATCATCTTGCTCAGTCCTTGCTTCAACAGATTATTTAGAAAGACATAATGCCGTCGCTAATATTATTCACTTTAATCTAGGAATTAAACATGACCTAATTCCCAAAAGAAAAAATTTCACAAATATGAACCTGAGATTATTTGTGAAAATGACAAATATAAACTTTATTCTAATAAAACAATTCTTTGCAACAGAGCTGTAAAACACAATAGACCAGATATCGTTCTTAATGATAAACAGAATCAAATAACATATATAATTGATATTGCTATACCCGACACACATAATATACAAAATAAATACAATGAAAAAATTTCTAAATATATGATGCCTGGCAACGAGATCAAAAAATGTGGAAAATGAAGAAAATATTTATTCTACCGATTGTTATTTCTACAACAGGCGTTATTCCTAGAAATCTTCACAAAAGTATTGAGATTTTGGGTCTGAAGAAAAATTTGTTTGAACAGTTACAAAAGATAACAGTCATTAAATCTTGTAATATTCTTCGTAGGTTTCTTTCCGAAAATAATAATGAGGTAGAGTCATAGGTTTTCTCTTTAGTTTATACTGCTCAGAATCTCATTTCATATTTTATTTATTTGTTTATATAAATGTAATATAATTAACTGACAATTTTGTCATATTTATATTCAGAACAGTATTCTATTCGATCGTTCACCACTTCACACAAAGGAAACTATTAATGAGTAACATTCAGTGTTACTTGACTAAGGTCCGTACACTGGATTTTTCCGGGAGAAAGCCTCTGACACTACTCGTTGGTACATTGATATCATTGTCTGATGATGCTATAGTATGCATATATTCTGGTAGATTGATATATTCTCATAACATTTAACGTTATCCTAATATATGATTACTCCAGGATATGTTTTGTTTATAATCATTGCCTGGCAATGGTATTAATTACCGGTGGTGGATTTATATTTTTTCATTCATATATATACAGATATATATATATATATATATATATATATATATATATATATATATATATATATATATATATATATATATATATATATATATATATATATATATATATATATATATATATATATATATATATATATATATATATATATATATATATATATATATATATATATATACATAAATGCTATTGTCATTCGAAATGAGCAAACGAATTCTCAGAAGATGGAAAAACAATAAGAAATTGACCTTTTGTAGATTTCTTATAACATCTGAAGACTGTTTAATTCTTTGAGTATTCCATATCAACCAAAAATAAAATTTGAAATAAGATTCTGAGAAGTTTTGACTGAAAAGAAAACCTATGACTCTACCTCATTATTTCTTTAAGAAAGAAACCTACGAAGATTATTACAAGATTTGATGACTGTAATCTTCTGCAACTGTTCAAATAGATTTTGCTGCAAACCTAAAATATCAATATTTTTGTGAAGGTTTCTAGCAATAACTCCAGTTGTAGAAAAAATAATCCATTGACCATTTTCCACGTTTTTTTTATTTCGTTGGCTAATATTTGCCGTTTTCACAAATAATATCAGGCTCATATTTGTAATATTTCTTTCTCTTAGGTTGGGTTAGGTTAGGTTATTCTCGTAGGAATAAAGTCATATTTTGAATTAAAAAGAATAACATTAGCGACGGCATGTCTATATGTCCTTCCAAATAATCTGTTGAGGCAAGTATTGAGCAAAATGATTATATATAAGAAACTGTTCCTGAAGAAAAAAAGCATCTACGGCAAGAGTCATCTAAATTTGTTTGTGTTTTCTATAATTTCTTGTGAAAACAACTTGATCTTGTGTCAGCGAACAAAAATCCAGATACTAACCAGCTACTAGAAGCGATTTCATCAATATAATCAATTTTGTATTCTTAAGGGTGCTTACCGTGTAATTCCTTCAGCATCCAACCCACTTTTTTTACATTCATTACCCAATATATCAAAATCAACCTGTTGCATTGTCGAATACAGAGGTGGGAGATTTTAGCCTGAAGCATCAACAATATGATGCAATTCAGACATTCTCTCGCAGTCTATTACAATATACACTTCTAATATTCTCTTTAGTGATGCTGTGGATAATTGTCTTTACAAATCCTAGATATTTATATGTATTTTCTTGATCTTTCTGTTTTCAATAGAAATATTTTTACATTTAGGAATTCCACATTCCATATGAATATCTTTGGAAAAGTTCAAAGTTATCCCAAGTAAACTTTTTAAATGAGATCTAGTTCTAGCATACTTAATATCATCTGAATAAAGTAAATGAGTTAACATGAACGAGCAGAACCATCGAAAGGCTTTTGGTGATCAGCAGAAGCTGTATGAATATTTCTGTTCTTTGTATTAGCTTGATTCAAAGAAAGAGAATCAATTACAAGTTGCTATTTAGTAGCTTTTTCTTATATCCTTTTGTTGTTCAAAAGAATATTATAATTATATAAATGGGTATAGATTTTTTGGGTGATACATGCAGTTAAAAGTAGCTAATGGGTTCTTGATTGTAAATGAAAGAAATTTAGCCAATTTTTATCAATGCGCGAAAATTTTTGTTTCGAAAAATATGAATATCATTAGAACTTGGAGATTTTCAATTCTTTGTATTTTTAATAAATGATTTTTGAAATCGCATGCATTTCTTTTAGAAAATCGAGAGATAGGGATTGTGTTGCCTTGGAACTGCCTCAAATGAAGAACAATAATCAGTTACAATATCAATTTCAGGAACTCTATTTCCAGAAATATTTTCATCTGAACCTGAAATAAGTTTGTAAAAATATATTTCATTATTTTTAAATAACTTTTGGAATTTTCTGTTCGAATTGATTTTATATTCACGAAGCCTAAGGGAGTATATACTGAAAATTTTTGTTTCAAAGTGTCAATTTATTCTATTGATTGTTCATTAATTATCTTATTCAGTTTATGAGTTTAAATTTTGAGGAATATTTTTCCAATATATGTCATAAGTTTCTTTGATCGATTACCTTTGAAAACTTTTTCAGTCGACATTTTAATTTTATGAATGAAAACAACTTGCATATTTGAGTGATATACTTATTATCACTGTCCAAATTTCTCTATGATATATTACAATATCATTTTCCTGTGATAAAAAAATTCGAATTCTGATCTTAAGGAAAAATTTACATTCGATTATGTTAACTTTACTCACTTTCTCGTTATTAAGTGGTTCAATTGGATGCAGCAGAGAATGAAAATATTCATTGAAATTTTCATAAGTTCTTGATGTTTTATTGATTCAAGCAATTCATTTTCATTAACGAATAATGATAAAAATAGCAAACAAATTTGTAGCTATTAAATACTGAGACCCTATTCTAAAAGGTTACTATCTTCATTTAAAATTTATTGTAATTTGGGTGTTATTGAGTTTTCAACTAATAACTAAACATATATATAAATACACGGAATATCAGGAAGCTACTCTCTTCTATTTTAGAGTTATCGATCAAAGGGCTAAAATAATAATAATAATAATAGAAGAAAAAATTTCGTCCAATTTTTCACCACATAATCAATACATAAGATATGTAAGCAGAGCATTCAATTTCCTTGTTTTTGTACGTACATATTTCGTATAGATTTGACGAATAATAAAGTGACGATAATATTTCTGAAAACAAAATACGAAATACTTACGTCTCGAAGAGACCCCAGGAAAATTGTCGCACAATGTAAGCGTTAACACTACTTCCTCATATCATCACGTCAACTAGTAACGTGATAAACGCGGATGCTGTGAGATATCGCGCCTCAAGCACTACTCGATCCAAACCACCACAAAGTCAATATGCGACTGAAAGAGCTTTCTGAAATCCCTTATTACCAACCGCGGCCTTCTTGATACTAAGTAGTTAACTTCTAGTTAATCTACACAATTAATCTACATGCGCACTCGAAGAGATGAGAGAAAAAAAGGAAATTGAAATATGAAATGAAGCGACCAGAAAATTACAAAGTTTGCTCATATCTTGCGTAATCGTTAAATTAGAGTGATGTGAACTGGATTTTGTTATCAATGTAGTGAAGAAGTTGGAAAATCATAGAAATCATCTTTGAATTAAACGTAATTTAAGAAAATTTATTGAACCTTACTTAAATGTATTGAATGTTTGGTACAAAGAGGTTATTTTCTACAGGGTGTCCGCGCTGAAGAGCCTATTAGAAGTATCTGAGGAACGGCTTTATCGATCAATGTCAAATTTTAGCATTAGGGTAAATGAATTCTGAGCTACAATAATCAATTATTCTCAGAGTGGCACCACTTCTGGTTATACTGGACATCGACTACAACTTTTCTATTTGAAGTGACATGGTGTACTTTTTAATTTCTTTTATTAATGGGCGTCCTTTTTCAAGCATCTTCTGCTGAGATTTGTCCTATCTAAAATTAACCACCTTTGAGCAATGATTTTTCATATCAATATCTTTGGAATTATAGTGTCAATTTCTTTGCCCAAAAAATTCACTCAGATTTGAGGAAGATTATCACTTTTTTTATTAGGTGCGCAACTAAGTTGTCGCTGTTTGTCAATAGATGGCTCCAGCTGTCAGTGCTGGTCGATTTTTACATATCAAGAACGTCTTGAACAAAGCTTAGACATATGGTAAACAAACCACTGTGACACATTGGTGATTTTGTTTTTGCGTCATATACTTTTAGTTGTGATAAAATGTCTGATTTTGTTCCAAATAATCGACATTTGCGGAAAGTGTTGATTTTCTTCTTTCATTCGAAAAAAACGGCGGCTGATGCTCATAGAGAGATGTGTATTTGGTGGAACCAAGTCGGTGTTATTTATTATGAGCTGTTGAAACCGAACGAAACCATGACCAGGGAACGGTATCGAACTCAACTGATGCGATTGAGTAAAGCACTGCACGAAAAACGGCCATAATACGAGCAGACACGAAAAAGTAATTCTACAGCATGACAACGCTTGGCCTCACGTGGCCAAACCCGTTAAAACCTACTTGGAAACGCTCAAATGGGAAGTCCTACCCCACTCGCTTCATTCCCCAGATATTGCACCATCCGATTATTACTTGTTCTGTTCGATGGCACATGGTCTGGCTGATCAGCAGTTCCGCTCATATGAAGAGCTCGAAAAATGGCTTGATTCGTGGACAGCCTCAAAAGAGGAACATTTCTACCCACACGGTATTCGAGCTCTGCCAGAAATATGGGAAAAAGTTGTAGCTAGCGATTAACAATACCAGACAGTTGAATTTTTATAAAATAACAGCGAGAACTTACTTACGGACCTAATAAGTTTAACGAGAAAAGTGTTATTTGTGAGGGCATCGTACTTTTCGATGCTATTTTACTGATTTATAAACAGTGCTCAAAAACTAATTGTTAACTCGATAAAACTAAATGATCAAAAAAATGCTTTTTTTAAATACGGGTAAGTAACTATTTTTTTCTTCATAACAACCGTATTTTAAATTAGTATTAATCGGTGTTAGGTTTTCCCATGCCTAAAATGGCTCGTTTTCATTTTATTCGGGATATTATCAAAACCTGCAGTTCCCTCGGAAAATTCAATCATTAGGCCGTGGAACATAGCAACAAACATAGTGGATTTAATAACGATGGCAGTTTCTTTGTTCCACAATGTTTTATTTATGTGTCTATGAGACACGGCGTTTGGGATGAATTTCTACGAAATGTTGATTTAAACATTCAGGAAAACTCAGACGTTTTACAAAACATTATATGGACTGATGTTTCCAAATTTTCAAGAGAAGGTATTTTTATTCGGCATACTTTGTATTCGAAAAAAACATTTTTCGACAATTAAGTTTCATTGAATTGAGAAATAATTTTTGAGCACCCTGTATATAAAATAGCATCGCAAAGTACATTGCTCTCAAAGATAAACGTTTTCTCGTGAAACTAAAATGAAAGTTATAATGTTACTCAGATCTGAGTAAATTTTATTGGGCAAAGAAGATAACACAAAATTCCGGAAATTTTGGTAGAGAAAATCATTGCTCCATGGTAGTTACTTTTAGATAGGACAAATCTTAACAAAAGAAGCTTGAGAAAGAGTGCTTTTAATAAATTTTTAAATAATTGAAAAAAAAATTTGAAAAGTACAGCATGCTTTTCGAAATAGCAAAGTTGTAGTCGATATTCGGTAGAACCTGAAGTAATATCGTTCAGAAACTAATTGCAAATTGTAGATCAGTATCAATATACTCAAATCCGAAAATTTGAAATTAATCGACAAACCCGTTTCTCAGATAATTCTAATGGACCGTGTTCTAGAAAACATTGGAACAGATTGGTATGTTCATCAGAGAAAATGTAGAATATTTCTTGATTTATCATCAACGAAATTCAAACAAATAAAACACTAACAGTGAGAACTACTCTCTTGCATGTAAACAAATCTAATGAAGTTTTTCCTTTTATATCAGTAAGAACTAAAGCTGGAATTGTTTCTGCTTCCTCCCTCATTATTAAGACTCAATATTATCCTTTAGATTTCGAGTGTATTTATAGCGAATTTCCGTAATCAAAAATTCCATTTTTTATTATTGATTTTGCAACAAATCTAAAAACACTAAATATTTCCGAAATAGTTGAAGATAAGTTTGAAATATTCTACATAAAGGAGGTTAACAGTTTTCTGAAGAATCCAAAAACTCATGAATATACAGGGTTTTCTTAAAATAAAAAATTCATATTGTTACATAATATACCCTACATCAGGAGTGCTCAAACGGTCGATCACGAGTGCTTTTTGAGTAGATCTCGAGAAAAAACATTTTTAATAAGTAGGTAACTAGACTACAAAAATTTATTACGTAATAGAATAACACTCTGCTAGCGGTAAAAGGCGGCTTCATCAAAGGAACGCGCGGTACTTGTTAAAGAGTAGCCGCGTTTCTTATCCTTGCCGCTTTTCTAGAAATTTCGGGCGGCGCGTTTGACGGGAACATTCCAGACTTTCGTTCAAGCCGATATAAATGTTGCGCCTGAAGGAATTGGAGTCATTCTGAATTGTAACTTGAAGGCAATACTACACAGGCTGGCCCCCTAGCAACGAGATTGGAGGCTAAGCACCGCATATGGTCGGCACTTTTATGGAAACCACGAATACAGAAATCTTGAATTAATAACAACATTCCATTACTTACATCGTGTCTTTTTGTTGTTTTTCTCTTTTATTTTGAGAAGGCAGACGTCCTACTATCAATCGAAAATCTGCTTAGTAAGAAGAAGGAAGCATAAACAAAATAATGCTGATTACGCTTTTCACTTAAATAATAGCTATTACTGATGTATGAACCACGGAAGAGACAGGGTTTTTCGTCAGGTTTTTCTCCCTGTTCTATTAAATATGAAAGATTAAGTATGATTCGTTCGTTTCTTATTATTTTTCTGAACTTACACTTTAGGAGCGATTTTAGAAGGTGTATTTTGAAAGATTATGTATTCTACATTCTGTATTTTCCTCCGATAATATCAAAATTTGACATTATGGCATAAGCTTTATAGAAATTAAGGTTGTCGATCTCTAAAACAGTATTCTCTTATATAAATTGAAGCATGTGGAGTTACTCGGTATAGCAATAAAAAATATAGTAATGACAGTAATAGTTAGAGCATGTTTATGTCATGATATAAATACAAATCAGAGGTATGCGAACACTTTTCTCTTTTCTGCTTAATTTAGTCAGCGAGAGACTTCATAGTATAATTTTGAATTCGTCTTCAAAATTAATAAACCTCGATATTAAACATTTGGTAACCAAGTTTGTAATGATGCAGAATAATGCAGTAAAAATGTAAGAAATCAAAGGTTATGCATTTTTCGTGGCATGCTCAGCCCATATTTTAAATTTGACGGAGACATCACATGAAATTGAGGATATTTTCGACATATTTCAAGAAATCTTGTATGAAAAAATTCATTTGCAAATACATTCCCCTACAATTCGTAAGGATCATGTGGTAAGTGTGTAAATAATTCAATGTTTTTGACATGTGAGCGCATGTTAATGTTGCTCAAATATCTACTGCATTTGATATCAACGTTGTCGTGTTATGTCTTCTTTCAGTGTTTTTTTGCAGCCTCAACGAAATAATGAAAGGCTAACTTTCATTTGTGCAGTACGAGCTCGAGATATTTTGTTTCGAAATTCTGTTTATTGTGAAAGTGTGTTTATCAAAGACTCACCTTAATCAAACTATCCATTGGATCAAGAGTGCGGCGAGAAGTGATTGAAATCGTTATCTAATAAATGCATCACCAATATACATTCACTCTAGAAGGAAATACCATCCATGTGGAAAACAGGTACTTACTTTCAGATAACAACAAAAAGAAATCTCAATTTTCATCATTACTCTTCAATAGCACCTTTGAAATACTGGAGCAAACATATTCAATCAAACTAAAGGAAAGAAAATTGCTTGCGATTGGTTTAAATTGGACCATGGCTCGAAGACGAGCCAGGCATTCACAGTTACGTATGCAGCATGGCGTAGTCCAACAACACTGGACTCAACAGCATCTAACCTTGAACATGAATGAGTGAGGAACTTGCCTTTTTACAGATGAGAAGAAATTTTGCTTGTATCAGCAGAAATTTATTCATGCTTTTTACAACAGTATTTGCATTCGTCGAAAAACATATATATTTGAATCGGATTATCTACAGAATCCACAGTTTGAAAATATTGAATAAAATGATTCTCTTACCAGAAACCAGAAAAATTTCACTTTGTATCTTTTAAAGGACAGCGCATTGTATTCCTATGGTAATCTATTGAAAAAAATGTAAGCCATATTTAATGAACTTTTTTTTGTCTTCGGTAGTGTACGTATGTCTTTCTTTCTCCGAGATATGAAAGTTCCCACCTGGCAACAATTATGTTGTTCTTTATGTGTAAATAAAAGACATTCGAAAATTTATGCACATGGAAATGTCAAAATACAAAGCTGGCTGAATAAATGTTTGCAATCATTCCTATAAGATGAACTTCCTATAATCCTATTAGCCCTTCACTGCAATCTAATGGTTGTTTTCACGTTCGTTACAGTATCCCCAAATAGTAATACCACACTTGAGATAACATAACTATGAAACAAAGCATGATAAAATGCAACTAACACTCTAGGAGACATATTGTTTGACAGACAACGTAACAGGAAGACACTCTTACTCAATCTCTAAGCCAACTGATCCACATGAACTCTCCTCCGAACCTCAGGATCCTAATAATCTCCTAAAAACCTAACGGATTCCCCGAAACTCATGCCATGCTCCCTCTCAAATGAGAAAAGCATCGATTAGGTTTTTCTTCATTCATGCGCAATCTATTTGCGGCACCACCCACAGCAACAGTGCTACTGTCCGTGAAAAGAATTGCTTCTGATATGTGATGTACTACTGGGTGTCTCAGTGAAGAAACCAGGATTTTCAAGTAAAACTTTATTTACAAGTGAAAAAATAGAAAAGTAAAATATAATATTGTTGAAATTAAATCAGTTATTCCCTTTTTCATCTAAATCAACTATTTATACGAACAGGACTTGAGGTTCTCTCCAAACTCACTGTGTTTAGGCCCACTATATGAATGGACTCAACTCGTCTACCGCAGGCAACAGGATTCTCTGTATTCAACACGTCGCAGAGTTTTGTGTTAATAGACTCAACGCGTCTATTCAGGAGGCAGAATAATCTGAACTCAACACATCGCAGATGTTTGATAAAATAGAATCAAGACGTCTATTCAGGAGGATTTTCTTGACTCAACGCATCGCAGAGGTTTGAGTAAATAGACTCAACACGTATATTCAGAAGGCAGGATTCTTTGGACTCAATACGTCTATTCAGGAGGCAGGATTCTCTGGACTCTATACGTTGCACAGGTATAAGGTTTGAATTAGCTCACCTCAGCGAGTCGACCGTCCGGGGAACCGCCAACAGGGGATGCCCATAGGGGGGAGTTTTATCTTCTCTTCTTCGGAACCTCATACTGTATGGGCTACTGGCGGCCCTTGCCGATGCTGGGCACTTTGCAGTGGGTTATGCCAACGACCTCGTCCTCCTTGTTCGTGGAGAGAACCTCAGCACGATATGTGAAGTTGCGCAGAACGCTCTGCGAATAACTGAACGATGGTGCAGAGAGAACGAGTTGTCTGTAAATCCTAACAAAACAGACATAATTATATTCACTCGAAAAAGGAAACTACCGCCCTTCAAGGCACCCATTCTTGTCAACGAGGAACTAACACTTGTAAAACAAGTGAAATACCTAGGTGTGATGCTTGATGCCAAACTAAATTGGAACAATCAAATCGAAAGACAAGCCCAAAAAGCCCAAAACACACTCTGGGCGTGCCGGAGATTATTCCCCCAGATGGGGACTTAAACCAAAGATAATATACTGGCTATACACAACAGTGATAAAACCGCTCTTGACCTATGCTGCCATCGTATGGTGGCCTGCACTAGAAAAAGGGATAAAACGGAACGAAATCAATAAGATCCAAAGGCAAGCATGTCTGGCAGTCACAGGAGCCTTGATATCTACACCCACGGCCTCTATGGAGTCTTCTAGGCATCCCTCCACTACACATAGTGGTGGAGGAAGTGGCCTTGAGGGCCTCTTTGAGACTGTGGAAGGGATGTATGTGGAGGGACAGAAATCCAATCTCTGGACACTCCACATCCCTGAACAAAATCGGAGATTTCTGACCTGACCTGACACAAGAGGAGATTAAACAGGAGCCATCTACTATTTTGACGAACCCTACAAAGTCGTTATTCCACCAAAATAAATTTGGACCACACCCCACGCCTTACTCACCCCACAGGACCCCACCTGGTTTACGGATGGGTCCAAAACTGGGACGGGTAAAGACATCGGCATTCACGGCTCTAGGGCAAACATGATTGCGCTGCGAGACAACGTCACCGTAACACACGCAGAATTATTTGATATTCTCCGGTGTGTACAGGAAAACCTACATCTACATATGCTCTGATAGCCAAAACGCCCTTGGATATCTTAAATATACGAAGGTTACATCCAAACTGGTTGACGAATGCAGAACCGCAATTCGACAACTCAGTGCTACAAACAGAGTAACTCTGATTTGGTACCCAGCCCATCAGGGCATCGAAGGAAACGAGATAGCAGATAGCCTCGCTAAAAAGGCAACAGCTGCCAGGCCAATGGGACAAGAACCAATTCTGACCATCCCATGGACCCATGTGCTCTCTTTCTTTCAAAACTGGACCACCACCGAGACCCAAAACTATTGGGCAGGCATCTCGGGACTGAGACAGTCAAAAAGGCTCATAAAAGGGTCGTAATCAAAGAAATGGGTACATGAACTACTGCCCCTCGAAAAAAAGTGTGATGGGATGGTAGTGGGCCTATTGACGGGACAGCAACTCAACAAACATCTACATGTCATGAAACTATCGGAAACCACACAATGTCGTGGTTGCCTAGAAAATTATGAAACAACAAAACACATACTCTTCGAGTGTCCCGCTCATAAGGAAACCAGACTGAACACCTTGGGCACTGAAACACCCAGTGCCCGGATGATCCAGAAGGCCCCCTACAACAGTCTTGCAAGCTTCATAAGGAAGTTTTTGCAAGACAAATAACAACTCAACAAAACACAGCAAGCACAATGGGCCAAACGGCCTGAGTGCTGCCCATATGGGCACCGTACATGAAGAAGAAGAAGAAGGTTTGAGTTTTCGGAACTAAGTGGGAATTTATGCCGATGTCTTTGGCGTACGCATCACCTCCCACTCTGTCCTGACTTTGCGCTGCGTTAGTAACGGTGATCATCCTTACAGATATAAAAAACAATGACGACCTCAAAATTGAGCTCTGAGGTACCCCATACTTGATTCAACTTTTCTGCGATGATTTGCCTTTGAAGCAAATAATCTGATCGGATAGATATGATTTTATGAGATTCGCATTGTCACTACTGTCACTAGCTTCTCCAGCACAACCGAACACGCGAAGTAAACGAACGTGTTTGTCAGGTCGAGAAAAACGGATAGAGAGGAAGACCCCCTCTCAAAGCAGGACATTGTGTACTTTACAAATTTATTAATAGCATCTACTGTACTACTCCCACCCCTGAAACTGTACTGTCTACGATCGAAAAGCTCATTCTTTTCGAAAAAAGCCATAATTTACTGATTCATTCTCTTCTCGAAGACCTTCGAAAAGACGAGCAATAACGAAATAGGTCTAAAATAACATCAGAAAAATCGTAGCAAGCTTCAGACAATCGGAAAATATAATTTCTCTCAAGCAACGATTAATTAAAGTTGTAAAGGGATTAATTATTGAGTTGATATTTTCATCGAGTCTTATGACGGGTTATCCCGTAAAAATCCCTCGACCTTTTTTGCTTTTTTAGGTCGACTTGACCGTACCCCTCACTATTATTGAACTGACCTCTATGAATTAAAAGGCTCAACCTCCAACTTGCATCTAAGAATATTCCTATTATTTTTCAAATCATCATTCTTTCCCCACGAATAAAGAAAATCAAGGAGCTGGAGATGAGATCGCAGCTCTTCAAGTTCCCACGTATAACAATTTATATGTTCCACAAAAGGTCAATGAAATTTTAAAAAAAACCTCACCAACTGACATGATCCGATCCCCTAACAAATTTCAATCTTTACTATCGAGAGCATTGGGTATTCTCTCAAAACCTGCAAATGTCACTCGTCTTCACTTATTATCAACAATGCTATTGGTCAGTAATTCAATCAAAGACCTGGTCTTAGCATCTGGTACACTAAACTTAACATTGGAATCGCCAAAATTCACTTGTATTTGGTAAATAGGTTTTAGTTGCCGCATGTACTTGATCTGAAGAATTTGAAAGTGAAAGCTGTGCGATATTGCGTTATGGTATGACGAACCAATAATTGTCTCCTTTTGAGATGCTCTTGTGGTGAAAATTTCATTAGGGTCCATGTCCGACCTCACGTCGTAGTCTTATGAATGATGTTTCACATTTGCAATAGCAAACACGTTTTATATAATATATATATATATATATATATATATATATATATATATATATATATATATATATATATATATATATATATATATATATATATATATAGTAGGCCCAATTACAGAATACACTGCAGTGATTTATTACAAACAAAAGACCGGAATAGTTAAAGACCTATTGACTGCCCAAATATTGCTAATATGACGTTCGATTGAAAATGAGAGGGATGCATTTTGCTATTCCTCCTATTCATGACTAAGGTCGTTTGGAAGCTCTTAGGCTTTTAGAGAAGAAGATTAAGAAAGGTAACAAAGACAGTCCCCAGGTATCAAGATCATTCAAACTTTTCAACTCTTTTTGATAATACTAATAATTATTATTATAACTGGGGGGCTATACGAGGTGTGATAAAAAATGGTAAATTATTTTATTTAATATAAAGTGAAATGGTTACATGAGCTTTGAACTGTTCTATTTCTAAGTATTGTGCTTTGCTAGCAATATACTATTCAGGAATTACTTTCACTGCTATGTAGGAACCTCTCTCTGAAATAACATCAAAACGTTTTTCTTTCAGCCCTGGTGCCAAATCTAATGGGTATCTACCACAAATGGTATGCCACTACCACCCTTTAGGCACGGCGCATTGTCGTTAGGAAGAAGAAAGTCTTTGGACCATTGTTTCAGGTCTCTTTCGTCCCGTACGAGATATTAATTTTTCCCGAAAACTATTAGTTAATCGCCAGTTCGAGCGGGGGTTGGCTACTTTTTACTTATTTTCATCGGTTTTTGAGAAGGTAGAACGTCCTGGCCATTCGTCGTTTTTGTCCGACTCATTTCCTCATTTAAATCGCTTATACTACTTAAGAGATTTCAACATTTTAGGAGCTTTTTGTCACGTCTTTTCAGTTTGTAGCAAAATTGATTGTTGACGTTTGTCACAGTATATGGATCTATAATAAATAATAATTGAAGAATATGTGGTACAGTTTGTTGCTGCTACAAAAAAATCTTTCACTGTATTTTTATCACTCCTCGATTGTGCCTTAGATGGAAATCAATGGCGAATGCACCAGGCTGTGTAAATTTGATCCAAGAGCGGAAGTTTTAAAGATGGCAAATGTGGACACTCCAGCGTATAATTTTTCATCTCCAAGAGAAGTAAAAATTGGCTGATATCGACCCTAAGTCAAGAAAAATAACGTGGTCAGATCAGGAATATGTCCTGAAACTATTTCTTATGTAATTTCAACAATTTTGATGATAATCTAGGAACGGACAATTATATAGATTTCTAAGGTGCGTCACCATCTATTTCAAAAAGACATTGTGGCTAGCCCATATCAGGCTAGCCCTAGATCAGTTAGCTAAAGAAGTCAGTTCAGTGACTAACCCAACAAATAAAACCTTTACACCTAATAAAGGCACCAAATAAAGAAATCATCTACATATTATAAAAATTTCATTTTCAAATGCGACTTGCACCACCCCGAAAGCTAGACCTCATCAGTAAATTATACTCTGTAAAAGCTCTCTTCCCTCAAAATATGAAAAAACTTCTCACCAAACCGCACCTGTCAGCTCTAGATATATTTCAAAAATGTTCATTCAATTCACGAATTAAAATATCCGAATTAATATTATTAACCTCTCAAAGTACTGTTACATAGTTAAGCTATATAACATTGATGATTTTAATATGAGGTTCAAAAGTTAAATGAAAAACTTCTGAAAAGGTAGAACTATCTAACTTGCCTTTCAAAAATATTTCTTTCAATGTTATTTGGTTAAGAGCCTTCCTTCATTGTTTTCTTCATACACTGTAAAAAACTCTAAATCAACTGGGTAAAACCAAGGTTAACTCAGTTTGTTGATCTTATTAGTGTAAGATCATGTTTTTATCGAATACGACTAAGCAAATATTGATATTTTCAATAATAGACAATGTGTTTTTCAGAACGATAGTAATTGCTTCAAGAATGAATAATATATTGGTCTTTCATTCCCTAATTCAATAATAACCAAGGAAAACTTCACACATTTTTTTGGTTAATTCTATCAGAAATAATTCTTTCTAGTTGGTAATGAGATTTTATAACAAACTTTGAATGGTTCCATTAAGAAGTTATCTCAGGTACACTAAACGTCTCGAAGAATTTCATTAATATGCAGAATTTAAATTACTACTTATAAGTAAAGTTAAATGATTCTTAATTACTCCATTCCTAGATGTTTAGCACATTACGGTTATTAATAATTACAATTGAGAACATAAATTAGTATAAGAATATATAAATCTATCAGAATGTATGCAAACTAAACCAAATCAGTATCGACTATAGCATCAACATATTAACGAGTATAGTCAGAGTTTTTTTCTCAAGTGAAATCTGGTGAACAGTTAAGAAATAACAGAATGTTACAATTGTAGTGTTTTCTTTTGTTGTATTCTTGTTGCATAGATTCAGAAATTAGGAAAGAAGCTTCTTAGCGGTATTTTCTATAACCAAACACTAAGTCGCTTCCTAATAAAATTGCTATCTTCTGTGAAATCCAATATAAACTTTTGTCAAGTTCCTTTTGAATATTTTAATGAAGTTCTTTAAGTGCTCTTTGGTTTTGTCTTTGCCTCAATCCAAATTAAGTCACTTAATTTATTTAGATGATATTAAATTATATGCCGGAACCAGATCTCATTTAAAAAGGCTACTTGAGATTACTATCAACTATTCCAATGATATTCATATGAAATTTGGGCTTTCACAATGTAAAAATCTTTCTATTGAAAAAGGAAAGATCACCTCTGATTATATAAAGATTTCCAATATCGAAATCGAGCCAATGCATCAAGGAGATACATATAAATATCTTGGATTTTGTCAAGAGAAGACAATTAACCATAGCAGCACTAAAGAAAATATTAGAAGTTCATATTACAAAAGACTTAGAATTATCATCAAGAGTTATTTAACTAGTAAAAACCTTTTCAGAGCTATCAACTCCTATGCTGTTCCTATTCTTACATCTTCTTTTGGAATTATTAAATGGTCTGAAACTGATCTAAATGAATTACAATATCAAACGAGGAAAATGCTCTGTAAATATCATAAGCACCACCCAAAGTCAGCTGTTCAGAGAGTTACACTACCCAGACATCTTGGAGGTCGTGGATTAATTGATTTGAATAATCTTCATAGTAAACAGATTTTTCATCTACGTTCCCATTTTCATGATAAACAGAGAACGTCTAAATTACATGATATTGTTGTTGCTTCAGATTATAATCTTACACCTCTGAACTTGACAATGCAAAAGGTAGATTTTGATATATTTGATGATAATTCTAAAAGAGAAAGTTGGATGCAGAAGGAATTACACGGAAAGCACCCTAAAGAATTGAAAAATGATTATATTGATGAAATCGCATCGAATAAATGGTTAGTATCTGGAGAATTGTTTGCTGAAACAGAAGGCTTGGCAATTGCGATCCAGGATCAGGTTGTTTTCACGAGGAATTATAGAAAACACATCATCAAACAAAATATAGATGATTCTTGCCGTAGATATGTTTCTGTTCTTCAGAAACAGTTTTTCATATATTATCATCTTGCTCAGTCCTTGCTTCAACAGATTATTTAGAAAGACATAATGCCGTCGCTAATATTATTCATTTTAATCTAGGAATTAAACATGACCTAATTCACAAAAGAAAAAAATTTCACAAATATGAACCTGAGATTATTTGTGAAAATGACAAATATAAACTTTATTTTGATAAAACGATTCTTTGCAACAGAGCTGTAAACACAATAGACCAGATATCATTCTTAATGATAAACAGAATCAGATAACATATATAATTGATATTGCTATACCCGACACACATAATATACAAAATAAATACAATGAAAAAATTTCTGAATATATGATGCTTGGCGACGAGATTAAAAAATGTGGAAAATGAAGAAAATATTTATTCTACCGATTATTATTTCCACAACAGGTGTTATTCCTAGAAATCTTCACAAAAGTATTGAGATTTTGGGTCTGAAGAAAAATTTGTTTGAACAGTTACAAAAGATAACAGTCATCAAATCTTGTAATATTCTTCGTAGGTTTCTTTCCGAAAATAATAATGAGGTAGAGTCATAGGTTTTCTCTTTAGTTTATACTGCTCAGAATCTCATTTCATATTTTATTTATTTGTTTATATAAATGTAATATAATTAACTGACAATTTTGTCATATTTATATTCAGAGCAGTATTCTATTCGATCGTTCACCACTTCACACAAAGGAAACTATTAATGAGTAACATTCAGTGTTACTTGACTAAGGTCCGTACACTGGATTTTTCCGGGAGAAAGCCTCTGACACTACTCGTTGGTACATTGATATCATGTCTGATGATGCTATAGTATGTATATATTCTGGTAGATTGATATATTCTCATAACATTTAACGTTATCCTAATATATAATTATTCCAGGATATGTTTTGATTATAATCATTGCCTGGCAATGGTATTAATTACCAGGTGGTGGATTTATATTTTTCATGAAATCAGTTTGATTGCATGAACAGATATATGGGCAACTCGTCGGGGTAAAACTATATATATATATATATATATATATATATATATATATATATATATATATATATATATATATATATATATATATATATATATATATATATATATATATACATTTTTATTTTATGTATGTCTGTTTTTTGCGATATCTATAATATAGTGTAGTTCCCATCAAAAATTATTTTGTTCTGATAAAACGGAGTTTCATCTTTTCTTTCATACAGATGAATGTGAATACTTTTATTGTTTCCTCATTGTGGAGAATGAGATCGCATTTTAGGGCCAAATTCAAATGGTTTTACTTATTCATTTATTCGAACAGGGAGTTACAAAAATTGAAGGACTACATCTATCATGTTATAATGTCAAATTTTGATGTGAGTCAAAATACAATCGAAGGAAAGCACAGTATATAGTATGGATAAACATTCGAAATTACCCAAACCTTCTATGATTGAAACCATCTCTTTCATTCGATTGAATGAACCTAACCTTATCACCAAAGAATATCAACATATTTCTTGTTTCTTATTTGGCAACGATATCTTCCGAAACACGTAAAAAAGAATACATTTTTTATCCTTTCCCCTGGTTGAAATTTTGTGCTGAGCACTTACATCAATGAAAAAATCCGGTCGTTTGCCGGGAAAAACCCATCAGTTAGTGTATTTAAATAGACGGCTGACGCTCACGCGTGCTTGCTGTACCACAGATCTCACTGCTTCACATGAAGGAAATTTGTTTAGCAGCTCCATTACAGGCATCTGACGTAATTTCATGTTATTTCATTATTATTTCTAACTTTTTGTTGAAGAATTTACAAGCAGGAGGAAATGACAAAAATATGATTTTTTATGTGTTTGGGAGGTTGCCGTTGCTGAACCCAATTCTAACGAAGAGAAGAAATATGTCTCCTATATTCTGTTTTGATATATTTTTCAGTTTTCGTGAGAATAGCTTTATAGATCCTTTATAGCAATTGGTGAACTTTGAGTTTCTATGAACTAATAGTCCTCGAAAGTACTCCAATTATTCGAGGCAACTTCATTTGTCTCGATAAGAAACAAAATATGTCTATAGATGTAGACCGGACTATAAACGACCAAATTATAGAAATACTATCTGCTGCAATATACATAACACTCTGTAACGCAGTGTGACATTGATGTCACGAACAGATTCTCTGCCTGCCAAAATTCAACTATTCGTTTAAATCAATTTTAAGTTGATGTAACTTAAGTGTACCAAACCGATAAGTCGATTTATATATATAGTCCTTTGAACTCCTATAAGGAGCATAGGGCCTCTAGAAAGGTCTTCCATCTGGATCTATTTCTGGCAATTCCTTTCACTTGGTTCCAGGTCTTGCCACTTGGTAATATTTCGTCGAGAATTGTTCTCCTCCATGTGTTTCGGGGCCTTCCTCGTTGTCTTGTTCCTGCGGGTTCCATTCCAGCACTTGCCGGGTGGTGTTCGTGGTTTCCTTCGCAAGATATGGCCGATCCATTTCCATTTTCGCAGTTTTATCTCTTGGCTAGTTTTGCTCTGATGGGTGATGTTGTAAAGCTCTTCATTGGTTATCCGTTCAGGCCAGTAGATGTGTAGGATTTTACGGAGGCATTTGTTCACACAGACCTGGAGGCTCTGCTCGATTGCTCTTGTTTGCTTCCAAGTCTCGCACCTATATAAGAGTACCGACTTGATATTCGAGTTGAAGATGCGCATTTTGTTGCGTTGGTAATGGCGTTTGATCTCCACACATTGCGAAAGCCTGGTTGGCCTTGGCTATTCTGTTTTTGACGTCTGCCTCTGATCCTCCTTCTGTCGTTATGAGGCTGCCCAGGTAACAAAAAGTCTCCACATTTTCTATGGGGATAGCATCTATCATAAAAGGCTGTGAGTTTGCAATGCCTATACGCATTGACTTTGTTTTGCCAACGTTTATTCGAAGACCTGTGCGTTTGGCTATGCTGTTCAAACGGTCCAGTTTGTTCTGCATATCTTGATGGGTGTTAGATAGTAGGCAGATATCATCCGCATAGTCGAGATCTTCAAGTCTTCCGGTCGAACCCCAGGTGATTCCTCTTCTTTCATTGTTAACTTCCCTCATTATCCAGTCAATAACTATGTTGAAAAGTATGGGCGATAATAGACATCCTTGCTTAACCCCCGCCTTTACTGCGATCTTATCTGAGATTTTTCCCCTATGGAGGACCCGACATGTAGAATGTACGTAGAGCTCTTTTAGCATGTCAATGATTTTTTTTGGGGAAACCCACAATTTCCAAAATGTTAAACAGAGCTGCCTGGCTGAGGCTATCAAAAGCACTTTTGAAGTCAATGAAGATGATATACAATTTGCAGTTAAATTCCGAGGATTGCTCTATTATTATTCGTAGCGTGTTAATGTGGTCTATGCAGGATCGGTGGGCTCTAAAACCGGCCTGCTCTGGCCTCAATCGGGTTTCCATTTGTTCTTTGATCCTCTGGAGAAGGATGTAGGAGAGGATTTTAATTATGTTGTTAAGAAGCGTTATACCTCTCCAGTTGATGCACTCTGCTAGATTTCCCTTCTTGGGTACCTTTATTAGGAGGCCTTCTTTCCAGGTGACAGGAATAGTTTCTGAGTTCCAGACATCTCTCATAATCGGTTGTAGTAATTGCGCTACACCTTGGGCATCCGCCTTCAGGATTTCGCCTGGTATGTTGTCTGGGCCAGGGGATTATGTGTTTGGAGGCTGCTGTTGCTGAACCCAATTCCAACGGAGAAGAAACATGTCTCCTATAATCTGTTTTGATATATTTTTCAGTTTTCGTGAGAAAAGCTTTATAGATCCTTTATAGCAATTGGTGAACTTTGAGTTTCTATGAACTAATAGTCCTCGAAAGTACTCCAATTATTCGAGGCAACTTCATTTTCCTCAAAAAGAAACAAAATTTGTCTATAGATGTAGAGCGGATTATAAACGACCAAATTATAAAAATACTTGGTTTATAAGTAAAGGCATCGCAAACCTGAAAGGCTCACGTGAGGATGCCCGCAAGGAAACTATCTGCTGCAATATACATAACACTCTGTAGCGCAGTGTGACATTGCTGTCACAAACCGATTCTCTGCCTGCCAAAATTCAAATATTCGTTTAAATCAATTTTAAGTTAATGTAACTTAAGTTTAACACAAAACATTTAGATGGCGTCAGTGCCGCGCGACGGCCGTTGTTTGTCGACTGATCGGGTTGAACTACCTACGCGCTTTGGAAAAATCAGTAAAAGATAGAAATACGTGATAAGTCATGTGTGTTTTTGGAAAATATACAAAGTAGGTACATGTACTTTGTTGTGTAGTGTGGGTTTTTATGTAATTGAGTGTTTTCGATGAGTTTTACTTTCTGTTGTGTTTGTACCAGAAATATCACATTGCCTAACGTGAAAAGCTTTTCATTATGAAGAGGCTGATAATATAATTCATTTGTTTTCCTCGTTAGAATGTCTTTTTGACCTCTTCGGAATAGCAAAATAGCCGAGATTTTGAATATTTCCGAAGATAGTGATGATGGCATGGAAGATGACGATGACAGTATTTCAGATCCAGATTATCAAGAACGAGATGGAGCAAGATCAGTTCAGTAACGATGAATTAAACAGCGACGAGATTATTCGTAGTTTACAAGACAGTGAACCTGATCCATATCTATCTACTTCTGCTGTGCTAACTAGTTCGCAACCAACACAATCAGAAGGATGTCCTAGAAAGCCACAAAAACTCAACCTGCGATGGAAGAAGAAAAATCTGACACTCCGATCCAAATTTTCACGATTTTGTTTCCCAGAGATTTGTTTAATTACATTACAGCATATATATATATATATATATATATATATATATATATATATATATATATATATATATATATATATATATATATACAAAAGGATCCCAATAATAGTTTTTGGCTCTACAAAACACATTCAGCAATTTATTGGCATAGTACATATGGCACCATTGGAACTCCTTTAATTCAAGAGATAATGCCCGTAAAAATTTCAATGACAATTCCCTAAATTTGACCCGCGAACATCCGGAATTCGATAGACTGTTCAAACTTAGTCCACTTGTTCAAAAATTGAACCAAACCTTTGCCAAAGTTCCTTCAGAGCAATATCTTTGCGTCGATGTGCAAATATGCTCTACAAAAGCAAGAAATAACTTTAAAAGGTATAACCCCAAAAAGCCTCATAAGTGGGGTTATAAGGTTTACGTAGAGCTTCTTGATTTGCGTACAAAATCCAACCTGAAACTGTCTCAGAAAATATGTTACTGCCCGACGAACCTGATTAAGGCGCATCCTCAAATGTTGTCATTCGTCTATCACGAGAAATACCCCGAAACCAAAATTACAGATTTTATTTTGACAACTTCTTTACGTATTTTCCACTGCTAGAATACCTGTAAAAATGGTATACTAAGTCTAGGTACTGTACATCGAAACAGAATTCCAGATTGCAAACTACCCACAGACAAGGACATGTCAAAAAAAACAGAGGCTATCCGTCGATACTCGACGGATGTCAATGGTGTGGATACAGCAACCATAGCCTGGAAAGATAACAAGGTGGTTATCATAATTTGGCATCAAGTTTTGTAGGAGAAAGGCCAGAAGCCCAGGTAAGTAGGTATGAAAGGAAGACCAAGCGGTACATAACAACTGATCGTCCA
Organism: Cryptolaemus montrouzieri; assembly: GCA_013387265.2. NCBI lineage: Eukaryota > Metazoa > Arthropoda > Insecta > Coleoptera > Coccinellidae > Cryptolaemus > Cryptolaemus montrouzieri. Next base: position 41,050,447 of record JABFTP020000103.1, read on the forward strand.
AAATATTGTTGGGGAATAAAATCGCCACATGGGGAGCGTGGATCTAATCAATAGTATCATGGGACTCTACAAAATACAGATTCGCAGTAAAACGTTCGAATGTTTTACCATTTATTGGATTTGAGCATGGCACACGCATGGCTTCTTTACAAAAGAATTTTATAAGGCAAAGTGTTTGCAAGATAAACATTTGAACTCGGCTGATTTTTGGCTTTAAGTTGCAACAACTTGATGTTAGCTTGGGGTACCATCGAATATGAATAACCGTCGATCTACCGAAAAAGAAATTCAAGCAAAACGACACAAACGTCTAGCGCAACATGTTCCCCTGGTGGCATTCTGTCAAGATCCAACAGGTACTGGCCTGTTTGGACAGAAAAACGAATACGCTGTAAATTTCCGAAATGCTCTGGTGTCTCATATACAATGTGCGATAAATGTGGTGTTGCTCTACGCTACAACAAAACAACAATTGTTTTAGGCTGTTTCACCTAAATTAAGTTACCCTTTTGATGCAGTGTGACATTTATGTCACACTCCCTTTGATTCTGTTTTTTTTTCTATAGAAGAATAATATAGATTTTTCCAGAAACACGTGTATTTTCATTTCCTCTGATTAACATTTTTCACTACTTACTTTAATCTTTTTTTCTTGCGCTACAGAGGGTTAATACGCAGGCATCGTATTATTGCAGATGATGAGTGCCGCGCTCATGACGTACGATGCACATTTCCATACTGTGGCGACATATGTAATATTACTGTGGAAGCATCCTCAGTGGCTGGAGAGTTTTTTTTTGCGATAGAAGAAAGCAGAAAGAACAATATAAGAAGCGCCATAGCCGATTATTTGTAGACCAACATCCAGTAAATGTGGAATACTTACCGTGCCATCTGTTTTATACTTATTAGCCTCTGCTATGTTTATCAGAACATTAACAAATTTAAAACAAATTTATCTTCACAGCATTCCCAGGTGTGCTACAACTACAATGGAGCAAACATATTCTATAGACTCTCTACATGCTTGGGAAAATTGAATAGCAGACCATTTAGATCAAAACTGAAAACCTTATCGTTACTCAATGGGCGAATTTGTAAACAGCCTTGCTGCCTCATTGCTATAGAACGAGTGTTATGTTCTAGTATTCCCCAATGATTAGTTTTATCTCAATAACGACTTTGTGGTTGTCTGGTCTTAATTATTGTTGTTTGACTCCGTTGTATTTCTTGTGTTTCTATCATGTAATTTAATTAAAGGTGGTTTCATTTTCTGCAATCAACTCCAGAGTCAAACAAAGTTCTCTGAGTCGAGATTTCAAAGTAAATTGTAAACAAGGTTTGTTTTCTTGAATCTTTCTCCATCACACAATACAGTATACAAAAATTTTGATCTCAATATAAAGATGTAGTGTTCCTTAAATCCAGTCATGGCCGTTGAGACTGATTAAACTCTAAGTCATTTAGTGTTGGCTTTTTCTTTTTCTCGATTTCCAGATGATTTCAACATATATTCATGGTATCAGATTCTTCTTTTGTTTGGGTTGAAACAATAAAATTCATTTAGTATTACTGATGTTTTCTACTTTTCCTTTTTATTTTTCAGATTACTGCCATTCCACGTCTACCAAGTGAATTTCTGGTTAAAATCACGAATGATATCAAACACAATCATTTTGATTGGACACAACCAGCAGCACAGCACGCACCCCAAACTAATTCATCTCTTGTTCTGAATGAAATCCCTTAATTGAACACACGTTTATTCACAATACGCCAAGATTATTAGAGCAATTAACGACAAAGCGAATTTGAAAATTAAGGTAAATGTGAAATATAGTAACAATTCTTCTTTCTTTATTTCTAGTATTACAATTATTACAACTTTTATACAGGGTGCTTAGGTATGCAGTCATTAATTTCTACAGAAAATTCTTCATAAAAAAACATGAAAAAAATGCCGATAAAAATATGTTAAGAAAGTCCTCTGTTGTCGAGATACATGGTGTTGAAGTTCAGATTTTTTTTTCACGTTTCTGTTGGTAACTCGTAGTTTTCATAAATATGTCAAATAGTTGCGAAAATATAAGAGGCGATATATTTTTCAGGGTCATGCTATATTTGACCACATTAAAATCATACTGTATTGTGTTGCTGGACTTTTTCGAGTAAAAAAAGATTTACACGAGAAGGCACACGTTTTTTGAATAAACTGAAGTGAGGATCGAAAATCAGTTATACGAACCAGAAACCAGAACTGTCCCCATAATTTTCAAGAAAACTAGGAAAGTAGCCTTCTGAGGTAGTTTTACGTCATTTTGAGTTTAAATATCCAAGTGTTCATTTTATTTAGTGGAAGTTCAAATGACCTGTAATTAATAATAATTAGTAAAACCTAATCTTGCTGTTATCCATAGTAATATGCAGGAGACTTGTCATGGTTGATTTTTGTCAATAATACAGTTTTGGTATTTTGAAAGTTATATTCCTGGACCAGATCGATTTGTCAAGACACCGATAAATGTAGAACATATTTTAGATGAAGTTCAATATTTCAACAATCAGTCTCAGAAGGCTATCTCTACAGGTTGGCGTAATACATTTGACTATTTGGAAAGTTTTGCATGAGCAACTGCTATACCCATACCCAGGAGGATTGAAACCCTCGAAACTGAAGATCTACCCAGAAGGCTCGAATTTTGCCAATGTCTACTACAAAGATATGTTGAAAATGCAGAATTTAATAGGAATATTTTATTCGCAAATGAAGCAAGGTTTACGCAATATGGTATAATGAATTTCCACAACGATCACGAGTGGGCTAAAGTAAATCCACATGAGACAATTGAGCGTAGTCACCAAGAAAAGTTTTCTATAAATATTGGGACCGGTTGGTAGAATGAGAAATTTTTGAGACTAGTAATTCTACGTAACAGGTTAAATTTTCTATTATAATTTGACTTTGTGCAGAATACTCTAGATGAGTGTTTTTAAACTGTGGGTCCTTATTCGGTGATCGGCGACGAAAAAAAATGACAAGGTCCTACACTACAATAAAAATACAATATCAGTGAGAAGGGTGTGCTTGTTTATTTTTCAAAATATTCTCAAAGCGTGGTGCTATTTTAGAAACGTTTATGATTAAATAATTTTCTAGTGGTAGTCTCTTTCCCTTTTTAGTTTTAATGTCCACCATTGAGGAGAATGTTAGTTCGCACAAGTATGAGGTGGCCAATGGCACTAATGATTTTAGAGCTTTCCTTGCGAGCTCTGAATATTCTTGTTTTTTTTTCATCTAAAACACGTCAATACTTTGCGAATGATATTCCATTTTAAGCATGCCGTCAGAAGTTTTGTCTTCAGATTTATACTGAGATCTGCCAATTCTATTGACTTATACAAGAAAGGGACCAAAATCTACGTAAGGCTTTACCTTTGATAGAATTCACAATTTTTATTACCTCCGCAAGCATGTCATTTAAATCAGACCTTGAAACGTTAACAGAATCTTAAGTGTTAGCAGGGTGTAAAAAGCAATTGTAACAAAAACAAACAATATATACTCTGACTAAAAAGAACTCAGAAAATTGAATGAATAATAACAATGTGTATATCACAAAATAAACATGAGTTATAGATAACAAAGGGAATGTAGAGGATCCAAAAATTCAATTATTTGGTCACAGACCAATTTCTTTCCTCATGATTGTAAGTGCATGCAGGAAAATAAATAATATCACAGACTAGAAAACATGTTTGTAAATTATAAAAGGATACAAAAGCCCAGACAAAACAACATGTATAGTACCCCCGACTGTATAAGATCAATGGTAAATAAATAACACGCACATAGTAAGGTATAAATAAACCGCTCTTTAAAATCACAATAAACACCTATAATTGAACCCATCAAAGATTGCTGTTCTACTTGTTTCTGAAACTTTTGGATTTGATTTGAGTCCCAGAAGTAACAGTTTCCTTCTTTTTATCCTTAATGAAATTAAAAATTAGAAGGCTAGTAGCCCTTTCAAAAATTTCATCTATCTTTCACCAAATGTAATTGACAAAAATCGAATTGAGAAAAATGAGATTTGTAAATATCTTTGAATCTCAAAGCAAGATTTTCCTGATGCCCCTGATTATTCAGGAAAAAGTAAGTTTATTGTGAATGTCTTCTAAGAATTGAGAAACTTTTACTGAACGGTACAATAACTTAGACTTATTATAACAAAATTCCTTGAATGTAATAAAGGTGTGCTGTTGTTAGGGCACTTCGCAAAAAGTTCTTCGTTACATACTCGACATTCTGGGACTGTAATTTTTCGCAAAAGGTATCCTGCCACATAATAGGTAGCGTAATTATCAGTTATAGGAGTTGGTACATTTCCAAAGATCTCATTATATTCTTCATGAACAGAAGGTTCTGAATCTCAGAATCAGTATGTTCTGTGAGTTGGTCTGCAAAAAACAAAGACTAAACATTCAAATTCTCACAGTCATCTCTTTTACGATTTCCATTAATTATGGGCGATGTTAAGCCATTTATGTTTTAAAGCAGCAATAAACTGGTGGCAAGTAGGGTTTGTGTTCCCTACACCATACTGTCTAATAATACAAAATAAATTATCTAAAGGATCCTGGTTGAAGGACCGTAATGAAAAATACAAGAGAATTTCAAAACTTGAGTCCAAGACACCAGCAACGGAAACATCTGAAAAGAAAATGACTTTGGAAGCACAAACCGCAAAAATAAGTGTTTAGCGGGAAACTGAAAACTTTGACATTGACAGACATTTGACAATTCATTTAGCGGCGATTGAAGTTTAATCGACAGAGTTTGACACTTGACGTGGTTAAATTAGTGCCATCTACATCTATTATGGGAAGACTAGATAGATTGGTGAGGGGGTGTTGAATGTTTTGGTCGGTAACTCGACCTTCTTACTAGGGTCTGTTCTGTGGCTGTCGTGAAGTGAGAAGGAGTTGAAACAAAAGAACATTCTGTGCTAGTGTGCGAGTGCCGCGATGCCAACGCGACGATGCGGTTTAGCAACGTCGCAAAAATTTCCCCCTCGTTCAAGTTAGATCCGTACTCAGCCTACCTAGTTTACTCGTAGCTATTTACTTTGAAAGCTTTCGCGGCACCCTTGCATACAAATAAATAATTAATAGAAAGATATCATATATACATACATATAAATCACGCCTTTTTCCCGAAGCGGTAAGCATAAACTACTTCTTGTATATAGGTATCAAAATAGCGAAAATCGTAACCGTACTCATTTAAATTAATAAATTTTTATCTGTACATGTTTTGAGGGGGTCGTGAGAATTTTTAGCCTGTAAAGGGGTTGCGTATACAAAAAGATTGAAAAACACTGCTCTAGGTGGATTGGTAGAGGCGGTCTTGTAGCTTGGCCTCCACGATCCATAGACTACTTACTCTGGAGGAATTTGAGAACCCTAGAATATTCACAAACTGTTGCAGGCGATTTGGATGGATGTGAAGGAATAAGAAATATGCCAGGCATTTCGATCGGGGGTTGGCTTTTATGAATCGCCGCCTACGCTTTGTATAGAGATGAATTAAGGTAACTTCGAACACTTACTTCAGTTCATTAGTTTAGAAAAGAAGGTTTTTTTCGTTTGATACTTCTATTTTCATTAAATGCTGAATATCATAATCCATCGGCTTTTTTCCATTTTGTCATTGTCATATGTAATTCCTTTTAACACTTTCTTGTCTTGCTTTAAAATACTCCAGGTTTCACCCGAAGGTTTTAACTTCAACTAAATGAATTGAACATTTTGTATATTCAAACTCAAAATGAGGTGAAAACTACTTGAAAAGGCTATTTTTCCAGATTATGTGAAAAATTATGAAAACACTACCACTTTTGAATTAAGACTTATCGGCACTCACGTCAGCTAATTCAAAAAATGAGACGACCCAGAACCGGGGTCAATTTTTTTTGTTAATTTGCTAAAACTGTCCATATATTTCTTGGTTTTGATCTAATTGAATTTTATTATCAATTGTGATAACTGTATTTTGTAGATCTACCTACATAACATTTCATATTTTTCATCTGAATTCACAATTACAGTGAAAAGACGGTCATTTGCCAGAATGATTCAATAATTTTATTTTAAATTCTCAACATGGTAGAATATTACGTATCTTTAAAGCAGCTTAGAATCACCCAAAATCGTAAATATCGGGGCGAAGGAATTTATCTAAGCTCAGATAAGAAATCCAGCAAAAACAATATTCGACTTTAAAATTCAAGTCAATTAAGCACCCTTTCGTATATCCACGATTCCACATCTGGTATTTTCTAAAACATCAATTCCCACGTCGCGACGAAAGAACGCGTTTGTAAAAGACTATGTAATAGGTACTTGAGTACCAAGGGCAGAGGGAAGTGAGGGTGTAAGAGCTGCTGGGTCACGCATATATAAGTATCACGATCGCGACATTGAAGGGATCATTATGATTATGATTATTATTGAGTTACTTTTCGTCAAATGTGCAGTTACTCTCATAATTCAGTTATTCAGTTATTCAGTTTTCGAAGCTCAGTGAATTTACTCATTCGTGTGAATCGGAATTAAATTTAAGTTAATTAATCGTGCATAACATGAAGAAGAATCACCGTTACCGCTGTGTCCCACAGGTGATTACTTTCTGAATTTCTTTTAATATTTCTGCTCACTATTTAATTTTCACGAATTTCTTGAAGTATATGCTACGTAATTTCTGAACGCACTGAGGACGAGTTGAAATAATCATTTCTCAAATTCCAAATTATTTTCACATATTTTTTTTTCTTCTTGGCAAATGATCTATTTGAACTGCACTGACAGTTTCTAATATTTATTTTGAAGAGTTATTTTCATAGACTTATTCAAGACCTTTGCTTTCGTAACTTGGTAGAATTTGAAATGTACTGAATTTATTTTGATTTCCACAGTTGTTTCAACTTGACACATCATTTGAAGTGTACTCAAATTTTTTAATGTTGATTTCAACATTTGTTTATCAAACTGGCAACATTATTGAAACTTAGCTTAACTTTATAACTTAGCAGAACATACTTAAACTGTAACGAAGATGTTTATATTTCATTGTATCCAACTAAGGGGAAGATCTTACTTTCAAATTATTGATTTGATGTCCGATACTCTTAAGCTCAATAAGGGAACTTTCCCTGCCTTCAGGTGTAATGATCACCTACTAATATCATTAGTATAAATAAATGGCTTTAGGGACGGTACGCATGTATGGACCCACAGGCAGTGAGGCTTGTATGTTGTCGGTATGAAAGTTTTGAAGGATGTCTGAGTTGGTGAAATGTATGTGACGTTTGTGGTACATACAGGTGTATGATCAGAGGGCATGATTCCCTGATTGGCAAATCCGCGATATGGGAATAGAATATGATCCGCAGTCAGTGACACAATAAAATAATAATAAAACTGCCCGTTGGCGTTCAGTTGAGCAAAAAGAATCACGTATGGCTTTACGGGCTTACCTCTAGTTCCATATATAACGTTTTAATACTATACGAATTTCTGAATTCGATTAAAATTACGCGAGCGAATTAACGCTTGCAAGTTGTCAGCTGTGGACGTGCTCCTTAGAATTTTAAAAGCAAATCTTCCAGAGTTTTGAGTATCAGGGCAACGACCTCTTCAGAAAACATGATATCATATTACCAAGACCCTTAGATCGGGTCAGTTACCACTCATAAGATGGGTGAGGGCCGGTAAGGCCTGTCTATAATAATCTCATATCCGAATTCCATCCAGAATATGGATGAGGGCCGATTAAGCCTGTTTATAATAATCAATTATTCCAACTTCCACTCGAAATATGGGTGAGGACCAATTAGGTCTGTTCATAATAATTAAATATTCCAACTTCCACTCGTAATATGGGTGAGGACCAATTAGGTCTGTATATAAAAAAAATCTAATGTATCAACTTCCACTCAAAATATGGGTGGGGGGGAATTGGGCCTCTATCTAAACGATCTGATATTTTAGTAAATTCACTAAAAGACGCCAAAGAATGCAAGGATAAGAATTTAATACAAATAGTACAAAGATCAAATAGACATTGTTACCGAATCTGTTTTTGATTTTCTAATTTCCTTACCTATGGTTTAAGCGGCGAAGAATTGGTCGTATCACATCAAACCTCACATAAAAGAACTTGAGTAGGTTACTACAAATACACAACACAACAAAGAAAAGGGTCCTATTTTATATAAGAGAACTTCAAGGCAAGTTCAGGTACTAGACGATCACATGGCTTTTCATTTGACCGATTTCAGTCGGTCTCAGGTGTAATTAATATGGGGAAGAAAATAAGATAATTCAGGTATTGCAATTTACAGAAAAACGATGCATTTTGCATCGACTTTCACAGGCCAGGGTTGGGGGTGTTTCAGCAGTTTATGTGAAAAATTATGAAAACACTACCACTTTTGAATTAAGGATTATCGGCACTCACGTCAGCTGATTCAAAAAACGTGTGCCCTTTCATATAAACCTTTCATGAAACGGTGGCGGTTTCAAAAAATTTCAAGGGAAAAAAAGATTTAAATCGAAAGTTCTTAGCAATAAATATTTTTAAAGACACCAGTGGCGCACTATACCATGATTTTATGGGATCAAAGGTAGGATGACTATGAAAAAATACTAACCTCTTTATTTTAGCAACTACTGGACACATCTAATGAAATGATAGTAAAAAATTTCTTTTCCTGCAAATCGGAGCTAGATCCCTTGAAAACTACAAGAGTTACTACCAATAACGAGAAAGAAAACGAAGGGCTTTTGGGCATATGTTTATAGACATTTTTTCAAGTATTTTGATGAAAAATCTTTTGTAGAAATTAATGACTGCATAGCTGAAACACCCTGTATAGATTTCTCAGAAGAACCTTCCAGTAGATTTCCAACAAAATCGTAAAATACGTTTCTAGCTAGAGAGTTGTTAATATCCTGACAGATAGGATTAACAACTTTAGAAGAGGTAAAAACACTATTCTACCTACTCTTGTTCTGACAAGGATATATGTGAATAATGAGATGATTACTGCATTTCGATCAGGTAGTCGGCTATACTGAATTATCGCCGATATAAGACAACCAAATGCAATTCACACTTATAATAGTAGTGAATACATGTTTTCTATGTCCTAGAAATATAAAAGAGCAAGTGTAATAAATCATAGCTTCTAGCCACTACGTGACTTCATTTGTATTAGAACTTCGTGCTCAATGAATATCGTTTTACCAGACATAATAGGGTTTAATTCAAATTTCTAACCTGAACCCTAAGCGGCATATCAAATTCATTTTCTTTGTTTCAGAAACTGTTCATATATTTCTTAGAAATAACTGTTATATTAACAGTTGATTCAGTTCATTAGACTTGTTCAAAGTATATCTCATTCACTGCAGATAATTAAAATACCTCAGGAAATACTACTACTCGAGTTAAGTAAGGTTAGATTTCATAACTTATTGGAATCTTTATAAGAAATTACTGGAAACTATAAAAACTTTGCGAGCAAACTACAGAAATAGAAGCCTGGGGAACACTTGATAGAAAATGGGGTGCCGTGGGGTTCTAATCTGGGAAAAAATATTCTCCTATGACTTGGGCCTTCAAGGATAGTCTTGAAGAGTGTAACTTTAGTATTTCTGTTATTAGCTACGTTGCACGAATTGAGGAATTGCTTTTGCGAATAACGGTCGATCTGAAAGCAGTTTTTGATCTGGAATTAACTTGGTGTTCATATGTTAAGCTTTTACCGAAAAAAAATTTCAAAAGTTTCTTTTATGGAAAAAAATACTTGGATCCGTGTTGTTAGGTAGCTACATAAATGCAGGAAGCTGTCTTTTTGAGTACTCGAACATTCTTCAGGTGCTGATTCCTCAGCTGAAATGAGGAAGATTTGCCAAATTTGTTTGGGCTCTCCTTTTCAAAAATTGCTGCTCGAAGTGGAGGCATAAAATATGGTTTTTATATTTTTCTTCTCAAACGAAGAAATTAATCAGCTTAAACTCATGCAGAAATCCTCAGATCAACAAATGCTTTTATATCACCTTTTCTGTAAATGGGTGAAATTCTCAACACACAAGTATTTTTCAGAAAACATAATTCGACCATGTAATAAAAATTTTCTTATTTTCAATGAAATAAAACTATGGTATTTAGATTTTTATTATATTAACAAAACCATGACCGGTTTCACCACACTGTGGCTTCATCAGATAGATACAAACTAATGAACAGAGTTATTCCTTATATATTAGTCTTATTTCCTACTTAATATTACAATAGGTACAAGTACAAGGGGTATGTTGGAAAATCCATCGGAGTTGCTTACTTTAGGAATTGAAAAGATTGAGTAAAGGAGAAGGATTTAGATCTAATTGACTATTAAGTAATCTACCTGAATCCTTTCTTTGTTAATCTCTAAAATTTCCCATAGATTGAGTTTTTGTCTATTATTTTCATTGTGTAAAATTTTGAAATTATCATTAAAGCTATGGTTTTCTTTGAGTAAATGATTAGAATAATGGGAATTTGATTTATGATAATTAAAACTACTTTTGTGCACCGAACGCTAAACTTATGTCATAAGATGTAGTAAATGTCTTCCCTAGTGTTCCACCTAGTGATACAGTGAAACTCATCCACAACGCTCTTCAAATTAATAAAGTCACTCCTGTAATTCAATTAGAATTAGAAATTTGTTTAGAACAAAACTATTTTAACTCCAATGGAGTATTATATAACAGTAAAAAAGGTTTAATCATGGGTAATCCTGTGTGCCCTCTAATCGCTGAAATTTTCATGGATAATATTGAAAAAACTACGTTTGTGCTCGGATAATCTAACTTTGAAATTTCTGAAAGTTTAACCAATATAACTTTCATTGCAATCCCCGCAAGACAGTTTATAAACACCGGATTTCTGTATGAAATGCTTATTTGATACTTTTTAAAATATTACTTTTATGACCCTATCTCGTTCGTTATTATGCAGTACAATATTTTCTTCAAATTGTACCTTTTTCGATAAATTCCGACAACTGAAGATTCTGTTTTTTCTTCAATATTTATTTTAGAACGTCTATTTGATCATTTCTACAATTCTTCGAATATTTATAATTTGATTTCTGAATTATATATGAAGGGTGTTAGATAATAGTTTTTGAAATTCATCCTAATTAAATATTACTTAAAGGATTTTATTCCATATTATTAATCGATCTGTTATAGGTTTCCCATTACCTAAAATGCATCGTTTCCGAGTTATTCGCCAATACATACGTTTTTTTCGCTCGAGGATCCTGAAATTCGCAGATTATATGACCGGAAATCTTTCAAATAATGCATTTCCATCTTTCAATACGAGATCTATCTGAAAATCAAAGTAATTCTGGTCAGAATTCCCAGAGAAAAAGTGCGAAATTAATCACTATTGAAGTGAATTGGATCTTACTTCTACAATAAAAAAATAGAAACATACATCATGCCGTTTGAAATAACAAAGATGATGTGCACTTCCGGTGTAACCGGAAAATATTCTCGAACTCTGAAAATATTCTCGAAATTTAGTTCGAATAACAGTCAAGACAACAAAAAAAATGTCTCCAATCCGTCATTCCTTTCTCCTTATACATTTAATCTCCCATGTCGCGTGGACACCCAGTATAGCTTCTCCCAAAAGTTTGGGTTATATTTGTATTTCACGGAATTTTCCAATGAGTTCAATCAAATTATAAATATATTGAATTAACATAATTTTCAAATACAATAACTGAATATTTACTCACTAATATGAGCCAGAAGTCCTCACTTACTACCAATGGTACAACGTGTTCCCTTCAAGCATCTGCTCCAAGTCGGGCAGCAGTTAATGAAACTTTTATGAAAAACGCCAAAAATTCTTTTTTCCCCTTGAGAAAATTCAAACAGCATATCTTTATTCATCTGCCTTACAATTTATTACCGTTCATCAACTGATCTCAACTTTGACTTGTCATTAAGTACTCGACTTCATTCTTACATCGTCCAATTTATATAGACACGGACAAATTCAAGCGATCCCTCAGATATCTTATCAGTAACTTGGGAACAATTGCATGTTTTCTCGACCGTACTGCAAGTTGTCGCTCCTATCTGTTCTGTCGCTGGCAATCACACCCCGAACCTCCTATAGATGTAATCTAACTTAAACAACAGTCTCTACATCATATTGCCATATCGCCCCGATGAGCATCTTGGTTAGTAATCTCATTTGATCTCAATAAATAGACTTATTCACAAATCCTCTGCTTGATTCAAGGCAGATATTTAACAACAATTTAAATCAGCCTCACATATTAAACCCAAACTGTCAAAATGAAAAAAAAAGTATTTAATCCCACTTACAAGGCTCATTATGAGATCACGACATTTGAAAACGTCGTAATCTCATTAAAATATGGAGATGAATCACAGAAACCTTTTTCCAGAATGAATGAGTCCTTACCATTAAGGTAAGCGTTCATAAATCCGTTTCTAGACAGTACACCTTCATATTCGTAGTAATTGAAATGTTTCTACATCTGGCTCAGTATCACCACATATGGGCTACTCGAATAGTTTCGTGGTTGTATTAGTAGATTTCTCTTCATTAGATCGATCCAGGTGGTGGTTGATAGTGTAATGAGTGGATCTTCCCAGATCAGTCCAGGAATACCTCACGGATTCATACTCTCACCAACTACTTTTCCGTTTGAACTTGATGCATTTTAACGCAAAAAAACTTAATCAACAACGTTCTCTAGAAAAGTCACTACTGAAGAACCTCCTCTAATCATGCAAGAACATTGAATTCCTTCAAAAACGTATATGCACCTACTCGGCATCACAGTCCATGTGACTGCCTTTGCCAAATCTGCTTCTGTTAAATTCAGTTTTATTTTCAGGGGTAAGCAGTTGATGCTTTCATACAAGTCACATATGTGACCTGCTATTCCTATGTGTGGGTCTCCGCACCCAAACATTCATTGCAGCTAGGCTAGGTTCCAAAAAGAATATTGTTCCAAAGAAAAACTTGCTTTGCAGAAAAACTTACATCAGCAGACGGTCCAACTAGCAAAGCCACGTACCTCTCTCTATAAACATTCTTTCATTCACAGGGCTAGTGTGCTGTGTAACTTGCTTCGATCGAACTTCTTCCCAATAACTTACCATTTGGTCCTCTTTAAGAAGTGAGTGAACACACACAGTAAATCATCTTGGGCGGCCACAGTTGGGGCATAACATGCATCACTTCCTCCCAAGAGTTGAGAATGAAAGAACAAAATTGTGTAGTAAGCGGATGAAGGACTCATCGGTAAGCATCGAAAAAGTTGTCCCTTCGGGCAACTGTTTCAGTATTGTCGACTGGCCAATTCGTCTGATCCATACGATGCGGATAAGTGGACACAGTCACATTAGTTTCTATACAAAGCATACAAAAATTCATTGCATTCGATGCGCCCAATGTAGATCTATTGACGCTTACCTTTAAGTGAATTTCAGAACTGAAGTATAACTGTTCTTGTACGGAAGGTTTATCGTATTTTATATCAAAATGATAGAGGTTCACGTGTCGTCCCTTGTTCATAAAAATTAATAACTTGCGAATGATTTGGTTTGCTCAAATTTTCACAGAAAAAATCATCGTAAAAAGTTATGAGAATCCCATCAATTTTTAGGGTGGCTGGTTTTTATGCTGATCAGTTTTATATATTCAATATAAAATTGAAATCCATATGGCGGGTTCAATACTACTTCGACAGACGATGCATGTCTTCAGGTACTTTTTCAAGTCAATGATTTTTTTCAGTTGACATTAACCAGAAAAAGGTTTTTCTGTATCTAATCCGAAATTTTTTTTTCTAATTCGCAAAAATTTGTCCTAATTGAAGTTTAGTTCCCATTTAATAGTTCTAGGTAAATGTTATCGAATTTTCGTTATAATAGAGTGCAATTTCAAAAATTAGCTGATATTCATTTATTTTATAGTTGATTTGATTTATAATGGAGTGCACGTTTAAAAATAAGCTGATATTCATTTATTTTATAATCGGACAGGTGGTTTGAATTTTCACAAGATAAAAACTAGCACCCTATATGATCGAAATCGAAATAGGCTACAGACAAGTTCTTAAAAGAATTCTCTATTTTTTTAAATTATTATTCGGAAAAGCACGACAAACTTCTATTTAACTATGATGGTCATTTTAATTTCTACCTTTAGAAACAGTTTACCCAGTTAATAAATCAATTAAATAGGTCACTATCAGGTGATGTAAGAAATATTTACCTAGTTTTTATAAGTAACCCACTATAATGAAATATTAAACATTTTCTCACCGGATGATAATGTCATAATATTTGCACTTGGTGTGCTGCAACAAGTTTACTTAATTCATTGTTTCTGTTGCTAATCGAATAAATTACCTAATTTCAGGTCAAAAATGTAAAATCTAAGATGCATTTCCTCTTTCTGTTTGTCGCGTATGATTTAGCATCATTATAAAACTGTAGGTACGTCGCGTACCACAAATTCAGTTATAATTTATGTAACTATTAAAATAATCTATAACCAGCAATTGTTAATGAAATTCTGAACGTGAATGGCAGAATATGTTTACGTGAGTACGAAAAATAATATACATAAAATATACTGATTAAAATCAGAGAACGATTGAAGTAGGAAAATAATAATTTGTCCTTATGGACGGCAACTCATGTCCCAGATCTTATCCCCTCGAACAAGCCATATTAAACAAACGGTAAAAATACTCGAAATCTATTAATTCCTTAATATACGCCTTTTACGCTCTACCATTCATTCTTGATATTTTATTTTGATATAATTAATTCTGAATTAGTTACTTAATTTCGAGAATATTCTCATTTGTCACCAATAAATATATTTAACAAAATATTTCAGTTTTCCTCTTTACGCACAGTCTACCTAGATTAGGATTGGGCAGATTACAACTCGATTAATTGAATATGCACGGAAAAATGTACATTTCACAAATGGAAATGGTATATAGAGTGTTACATAATAGTATGTCACAGCTTGAGGGGGTAAATCTACGTGCAATTTTGAGACAAAAAGTTACAGGGTGTTGAAATTTCGTGAAAAAATTGGTTTTTTCTTCAAAACTCCTACAGGTTCGAGATACTCAGCACAAATTTGGAATGCAGTACTCCACTGATCAGCGTACAATCAATTTTCGTCATCTCCATTCAATTTACAAACTTTTTTGACACCTGTAATTTTTTCGTATCTCCAACCGTTTTCGAGTGAAAAATTACTGAATTTGAATTATTTGAAATGTATGTTATTCTCTAAAAAATATAATAGAAATACTCGAGAGGTATGCCCAAAATTTGCTTTTATTTTGATAGCTCGTCTTCTGAGACTCAACTTTTACTCATTCAATATCAAACTAAAAAAAACAATTAAAAACTAAATAAATTGCTGGAAGTGTCCTCCACCTGCAGAATTACAGGCCTCGGTCCTTCTTCGCATATTATCACGCACTGTTTGAAATATTCCTAGGGTATTTCTTATCGTATCAGAA
This sequence comes from Cryptolaemus montrouzieri, assembly GCA_013387265.2. Lineage (NCBI taxonomy): Eukaryota > Metazoa > Arthropoda > Insecta > Coleoptera > Coccinellidae > Cryptolaemus > Cryptolaemus montrouzieri. Next base: position 41,066,106 of record JABFTP020000103.1, read on the forward strand.
GAGGTTATTATTCGATTTCTCAATTCTTCTACAGTGCTCACTGGAGTGGTTTAAACTAAAGTTTTGAGATATCCCCATAAGAAAAAGTCTAAACTATTTAAGTCTGGGAATCTAGGAGGCCATGGTTCTGGCCCACCCCGACCTATCCATCGGTTGTTGAATGTATTATTCAAGAATTCCCTAGCTTCTCCACTAAAATGTGCTGGTGCCCCGTCATGCATGAACCACATTATGTTTCTCACAAGAATTGGCACATCCTCGAGTAATAAAGGTAACTTCTACTCAAGAAATTGCCGATAAGCGGAACCGTTTAGTCTGTTAGGCCAAAAAAATGGCCCAATCAAATAATTTCTAATAATTCCGACTCAGACATTTAGTGAGAATTGTTCTTGATAATGAGATTCTTCAATCAAATGGAGGTTTTCCTCAGACCAATAATGATTATTTCGAGAATTTTTATAGCAGTTCTCGAAAAGTTAGCTTCGTCTGTGAACATTATTTCACTATCAAAGTGAGCATTTTCTCTAATTTTATCTAAGAACCATCGGCAGAAATTCAGTCTTGAAGGAAAATCTCCAGGAAGTAGAACATGTGAAATATTCAACTGATTTCCAATTTTTCTTGTAGTCACATGAGGATTTAAATCAAGATAATTCAAAAATGCTTCCTCAATATCTGGAGTTCTCATAGTTTGAGTTGCACCTTTCAAATGATTATTTGCAGCAAAAGTACCAGTTTCCCTCGACCTTCTGTGGATATTTGAAAATGTTCGGTCTGTCTGGTGTTACTCGATTTGGAAAGCGCACCTTATAATCGCCTAGCTTCTGTTGTGTTTCCATCAGCCAGACCGTACATGTAATGGATATCAGCCAATTCGGCGTTAGTAAAATTGGCCATTTTTTCTTACAGCAATAACTTCAAAAGTCTTAAAACTAATCTTTAATTCAATAAACAATTCGAGCAGACACTAGTTCAACTTTAGCAACTGTCAAAATAAATAAATGAATGAAAAAATCAAAACCTACTTGTCATTTTTTTCAATTAGAAGTGCTCTCAATTCAGCGAATGCATACAATCGTTCAATATTTTTTTGCTCGAGAACGGTTAGAGATACGAAAAAATTACAAGTGTCAATAGAGTTTCTAAATTGAACGAAGATGACGAAAATTGATTGTACGCTGATCAGTGGCGTACTGCAAAAAAGTTTGAAACAGCAAAAGAAGACATGGCTCCGGAAAAGAGAACACCTTGTAGATTTTAGCTGAAATTTAGGATGTGCAATGATGGAGGCTGTAAAGAATATCATGCATTCCAAATTTGGGCTGAATATCTCAAAAACTGCAGGAGTTTTGAAGAAAAAACAATTTCAACACCCTGTAGCTCCGTAACGAAGCTTTAGCGGACCTATGTTTTTATGAAATTTTTCTTGAAATTGCACTTAGATTTTATTTACTTATAATACGCCAAAATACTGAAAACAGAGAGCATACGCATTTGAATATGTAAATTTTCTTCCATTACAGTGTACAAAAACTATACACATCAACTAGGGATTCAAGGCTTGACTTGACTTGAGTTGAAATCAAGTCAAGCTTTGTTTTCAGAATTGAAGTCAAGTCTAGGTTTTTTTCACAAAGGCTTGAAAATTCAAGCTTCTTGAATCGCAATACTTGAAAGCTTGAATCAGAACACAATTGCAATAAAACTTCCTCTTGTATTGAATAAGAGTGAGAATAAAGGTTTAAATAACGATGAATATTCGATCCAGAAATATTTAAATGAAATTTAATGTAAGCATGTGAAAAAATTTATGAAGATGTTGAAGGAGACACAAGTATAGAACGAGAACAAGAGTAAAAGTGAAATGCATATTTTCAAATATAACACAGCCAGAGCATCACAAAAACATAATGAATAAATTTTCTATATAACTACTTCAATAAACTTCTGTGAAAATAAGCAAAGAAAATATCTACCTTTACATTTATTTGTTTATTTAGTATTGACGGTAAATTTTCTAAGCAAGATTCTACAGTCCTTCGATATGAATATGCATGATCCTTTATCTGAATTGAAGAAATTTTTAATAGAAATTAGAACCGACGAAAATTTTTAGCAAATAATAAAAATAAGATATCAAGGTCGAATCTGAAACTTCCAGATCCAGGCCTATAAGACGCCTTAAAACAACACAAAATTTTGATTATGAACACGAAGACAACACTATAAATGATCTGAAAACCTCTTTTGAAATTAATGTATTTTTTATATATTGGATGAAGCTTTATTCTCCGTAGACGAAAGATTTAAACTGTTGAATGATCACAACGAAGTGTTTAATTTTTTGTTCAAACTTAGTGATGAACAAGATCAAAATCAATTAAGAAGTAGCTGCAATCGTTTGAAGGAAAAACTTTCAGCAAATGATTCATTGGATATTAACACCGCTGATTTGTGTGAAGAAATTATGTCTGTCAGTCTTTTTTCAAAAAATTTAATAATGATGTGTGAAAATTCTCGAATTTATATATTTGAAAAATTATCAGCAGTATGCTCTTACATCACTTACCAATTTTGCTAACTATGCAAGTTGCAGTAGCAAGCGCAGAAAGATCGTTTTCCAAATTTAAAGTAATGTTTATATTCTTCCACATTTCGTGACCCAAAATTTCCCTGATTTTTTCTAAACACCTTTTCCTTTCCGTACTTAACATATTGTTGGTATCTCGTTCAATTTCTTTAGTTTATTTCTAAGCAGTTATTGCTCAGTGCTCCAACCATTAAGTGAGTTATGTATCGGCCTGGCGACTCAATGGCTTTATATACGCTCACCAAAAGATAATTATTTCCAATTTCAGATGTAATATACTCCATAACAGCTGAATATATGAAGCCAACAATTCTATCACATGGAATATCTGATTTACAGTACCTTTTAAATAGTTCGATAATTTTAAGGAAGGTATATTGGAGGGTATGAAAGTCAAATATCACCTATATATTTATTCGTTAAATACATCTAGTTGTGATGCTTATGATCAAAGATTATAGGAGTTTTTATGCAGTATACATAGAATAATGCATCTATTGATACAAAAAGTAATGCGAATATTTCTATATGACAAATTAATTATAACTCGCCATTTTGCTAAAAAAATCAATTTGTCCATATTCATAGGGTTTTTATATGGCTTCATCTATGTTGAAGCACTACTTACTGTGAAGTATTTTTACTTTTCGAAAGCTTCATGGAATCAAACAGCGCTCGAGTTGCTACGGCCATAGTTGGGTTGGTTCAACCTCTGAACTGTGACCCTTAGGGTTGAATGCACAGTTCACCATAGGGGATTTTGGGTATATCCCAATAAAGCCGATGGTAATTTTTGCCAGAATATAGTTGCATTTTTGTTTCTATCAGATAGGATCCTAGAATTTCTGTCCAGCGCAGAGCATAACGTTAGCGAGTGAAATGCATCCTTGATACTCCATGTGTTGTCATCGGTCCGACTGTAGATTATTTTATCGCACGTTTAGTGAGTGGACCTTTACCCTCTTACAATAAGGTGAGATCTAATCTCTCCATCTCTAAGAAATTTAGCACCTACTTATTAATCGTACGACCAGCGTGAAAAAAATATGGTTCCATGTAGCGCACAACACCGCGTTACGATTTATTTATTTATTTATTCTTTTGAAAAGAGAGGATTTACAGAAATTTGAACAATTGTATTAACAATAAATGCTAATATCTATAATTTTGATGTGTGTCAGAAAAAACACAAGTGTGAGCTCAGGAAATGTAACAGGGGAACCATACTATCTTGTATATGATTCAATAAACGAGTGAAAAAACCTGAGGAAAAAACTCGTTTCCTTGTCGCTATTGCACTAGCAATAGCTTGTCTTTATGTTGTGTTAGTGGCGTGTGTACATAAAAAGTACCAAAGATTTTTCTGCTTAGCCGCTTCATTCTCTCTTGCATTCCATGATTTCCAAACAAAGACAAGGGTGAAAGGAAGGGGGTTTGGGAGAGGAATCTGTAACAATGGAAAAAGAAAACCAGCAGAAGAATATTTCAACAATCATACTTCTTATATGTCTAAACAAATCTAAGAAAAGACTTTACATAGGAAGCAAGGTCATGAAAAGGACTAAGGAGATAGGAAGGCTAAATGAAACTGAAGGTCACCAGTATACAGAGTAACTATGGTCCTTGGTTATCCAATACTGGACTTTCCAGTCCATATTCCCGACACAGATTTCAACAGGAGATAGTTTTTTTCTGTTAATTTCCCGCCCACTGATACTCTGAAACTATACTCTCTATTTGCTGAATAGTAAAGAAACAGACTCAGATTTCCAGAAAATATGTTACTTCATGCAAGCAAGCAATAGATAAAGAAGAGGGTCTGTACAAAGTAAATATACCACAAAGTTTCTCTTTACAAGGGGTATACAATAGAAAACTATAATTTCAGGAGGATATTGTAATTTCATGAGTTCATATAGCTAAAGAACTTTCTCGTCAAACTGAGTGGACTTTGGCCAATTAGGACACCAAAGACACAAGTATTGAGCGGTTAGAGGGTAAGTGTACTGGAAAAGACTGATGTCAATGTTCTACAAAAATGTTTGAAAACGAAGTTGATTGCTTTTTAAGTCATACTTTTCAAAAAATATGCATAAAAATGCACACTTTGTAAAATCTGTTTAGGTCTAATTATAATGCATATGATTTAGCGAATCAGTACTAAGGATCGTGTAAATAACCGTAAAAAATAAGACAAGAAGTCATTTTCAGTCTTATTGCCTCCAAACCAGTTTGTTAGAAATAGATTTCAATCCAACATTATTATTGGTGCATCAATTAAAGTGAAACCTGGTTACAGTTGATTATTTGAAATTCTTGTCACAATTACTCAAACATCTTACATGTTTATTATATTATTATCATGAGCAACCCATTCTACAAGAACTTTTTCACATAAGTAATGAAATACAAAATCAAAATATAAAACTATTTATTGCAGAAAGACCTTATAATCAATTATCAAGTATTAAAAATTTAAAGTCAATCATGAAATTCTGATAAAGCTTCAAACTTAATTATTTAAAATACGAATATCTCTATAAACATTCGCCATTCCTTATGAAATATGAAATATCACAAAATCTAGTGGAACCCTTTTCATTTCACATATTAAACAACATTTTCAAATCTTGCAAGGAAAGTTTATTTCCACTCATCTGTTTTGAACCAGTCATTAGACTGTTAGCTATTTCAAGTTTATTTTCCTGTAAATTTTTATTCTTTCTTCTATGGTGTTAGTGGCCATGAATCTGTAAAAATAAAAACATATCAACTCAAAATTGATGAAATTGTTAATGGATTCATTTTATGGAAATTCGTTTTGATATAAATGAAATGAAACACCTTTGTCTCATTTCCACAATGTTAATTTTTAATACGCGCGGTCGTGCGAACCAGAAATCTAATGAAGATGATCTATTATATGAATGAAAAAGAAGAGCAGATATTTGCAATCTAGAGTGACCATATGACAAAATGAATGAACTAATATAAACTGCATCACAAGCTTCGTTTTTGGAGTAACTCCTGCCTCAAGTAGCTAATTCCGAATTCGAATACAGATCAGTTTCAAAGGCGAAATTTCCTTTGAAGTAGAGTTAATTCTGCAATGACAGAATTACCAGACAGTCGTTCTTGTAATCTTCTATTCAATATGTTTACTTTTGTAGTTTTCAAATTTAAAGTGGTTCAATTATTCATGTCATTTACGATTATACTTTCATAATCTGAATATCTGAACATGTCTTGACATATTTCTCCATCTAAACTGACACACAAACTACTCATGTAGATGACAGAGGAAAATATTCAACAATGAATCATTAATTAACGCCAAATTTTTTGCTGAGTTTGTGATGTTGCATAGCGCAAAAGTTGATTGTATCGTAGGTTAAATAGACTTTGTATATACCAGATTTCGCAAGAAGGTGTATAACACTACAAATCCTTTAAAGGTATGAAATTAAAGTTCGTGCTTCTATGCAGAAATATTCAATGAAATCTTGCTACCACTGTTATTGCATTCCCTACCGTCGACGATCTTGGTTAATCACCTCATAGTGCCTTATTTCATGATGTACAAAATGTATGCGAGTCCTTCAGATAAGTTTTGTAATTTATGAACGCGTTACGAGATTTAATTTTCACCGTCTTTCGAGTCTTTTTTCATATGGTGATTTTTGTTTACTATATAAAGAGTATCACAAAATTAGATGGCAAATATTTAATTAACAATCGTGATAGCTATTTCGATATTTCTATCATCAGATGTTTACAAATTGTAAGTTAAAACTAAGGTACAGTTATACACTTTGCCTTACATATAGAAAACAGGTATGAATTATTAGAGAGAGGAAAACAAGAAGTTTCTACTATTGGAATAGAGATAGGCATTCAAAGGTACATTCATAATTATTTGAAAATCCCAAATATTGAGGAATAACATTGGTCTGCATTGTCGTTAAGAAGGAAAGATTGTTTCTATTGTGTTTAGCTTTGAAAATTTCTAAAGATTCTAGGTAATTGAGTTTATTGCTTTTCGAGGCACGATGAATAATGTTGAAATTATCTATACTAGGGAAGCGGTGGTTGTTATCTAGGCAATGCTGTGCGATGGTGGAGTTACTTTTGTTTTTACAAAAGGAAGAGTGATGTTCTTTGTATCTAATGCGAAAAAATCTTCCTGTCTAGCCTATGTAGACACCGTTGTAATCATAAAGTTCATAAAGAACATATTGCATGTGATTTTCCATGAGCATATTCAAATTAATTACGTAAAGTAACCCTAGACCATTTTGCAGTCAAATACAGAACTAAAATGTAGATAGATAGAAATGGTTTATTATAGAGGGCCACCTATCCTTCTTGTGAAGGATATGAGCTTTGTAGATGAGAGCTTAATAAGCACAGTCAGCTTCAGTTTGTTAGATCCAAGTTCCTCCATCCTGACTCTGTCCCCAGCTGGGCACTCGCATATAACATGTTTCATTGATTCTATATCTTTTCCACATAGAAGGATCCTCAATCAATCTTAACTTGTTTAGGTGATTTCTGAGGCGACAATGCCCCGTTAGTATAGCGGTTAGAACTCTCAGGTCCAACCTAGAGCCTTCAGTGCAGCTGGAAATTGGTGATGAATTTAATTGACCTATTTGTTATTCCCCCCCGCCAGCCAGAGGTTAGCGCAGTGGTCAATAGCGAATATTTATGTTTGAAAAACAGTTGCAAGCCCGCCAAGACAGATTGACTGTTCCTTGGCAACACTTCAACCATAGACACCAGCTCCAACACTTTTTGCAGTTTTTGAGCTGTCCATGTACCAACAGAGACCCTCAAGTAGACTGTCCTTGGGCTGGTCCATTCCTGTCTACCAGGAATCATGATCTGGAATGGTCTCTCCATGTTGGTTTTAGGTATTGCTATGTCAGACCTCATACTCAGCAACTCGTCCCCGATTTCAGAATGTAAAGCGCCAGTAACGAAGCCGAATATACCCGTTTCATTTCGGGAAAGGTGATGAAATCTGTAGAAAGCCATTCTAGCTACGCCTCTAATCACCAAATGAAGAGGGGCAAGACCCAATATCAGTTCCATGGCCGCAGTGGGCGTAGACCGAAAAACTCCAGTTATCATAATGCAGGCCGTTCTCTGCAATTTAGAGAGCTAGAGTTGGGATTGCTTGAAATCTAAAATGTAAGTCAATATTTCATCGAAAAATTGATCAATAGACAATTTTTGATTTCACATAACTCAAAATTTGCGAGTTTTGAAAAACAATCATCACTTTAAATAATATTATACTGTAGCATAATATACTTACTTATATACATTAACATTTTTCTTTTGGCCTATTCTATAAATCCTATCTTGAGCTTGATTTTCTAGTTGCGGATTCCAGTGCAGGTCCAGTAGAAAGAGATGATTGGCTCCTATTAAATTCAAACCGACCCCACCAGCAGTTAGAGAGAGCAATAACACCTAAAAGATTTTGGTTTTAATAATTCTCAACAATTGCTCAAATAATGCATGCAGTGATTTGTACTAAATATGATGGAGATAAAATACATTTGTCTATAGGAGTAAGTGTATATTTCTAATAAAGTGAATGAGCCGGAATTTGGGTGATATGATTAGGGCATGTGGTTCGTTATCATCCCCCAAAAGATTTCAAAATCCTTCTTGTTCCAAATCTTTGGAGTGAAGTCTAATAGAGCTTCAGATTGTCTTTGATCTCTCCTCAGTGCATGTAGTTCAGGTCTGATATATACTACATAGTTGTGTTGTCGTCACTGTTTTATTGAGGTGTCAATGTTATCCTGGTCCTATAAAGGGTATGTCCGCCCATTTTTTTGCGAACTTATCAGCTATTTCGTTGCCGATGTTCTCCACATGGCCCGGAATCCATGTCAGTCGTTAAGGTTTTCAATTAAGCCTAACAATTGGAGCGTATTTTTATCCTCAGTGCTGGAGGAATCTGTTCCTTGTATCTCCTAATGTCTGGTGTTTAGTTGAGAAAATTGTGGAGATTTTATAAACTGCTATTGAACTTGCCACAGCAAGCAACTTTGTAGTTTGAAAATATTAAATTTTACAAAAATGAACATATTCTTCTCCAAATATTAGTTTAATCTGAATAAATCTGAAGATAGATGTCTGAAAAAACAAACCTGAATTTTGCTACGTTGATCATTGATAGTTTCCACAATTTCTGTTCTCTTTGCTGTTGGTACTGACCCATCCAAGGTTGAGTATTTAATGCCTGCATGTTTAAGATGCAATCCGACAAGGTCCAAATATGATTTCCATTGAGACACAATTATTATTTTGTCTCCTGTTGATAAGATATTCGGAATGAAATTCATAACGGTTTTTATCTAAAATGAACACAACATCATAATTAATGAAAAAGAAGAGAAAGACTAATTACTAAACTTAAATATCACATAATCGCAATGTTTAAACTGTTTATCATTATATAGCAAATATAATTTTATTATATGTGACGCGCTCCGAAGAAAGGGACCTTAGCGTCGCATAATCGATTTTCTGAACACAAGTGTTTCATATCAATTGAACATCGCTCTTTCAATTGGTAAAGTCATCCAAATTCCAGGTAATGCCTTTGTGAATTGGCTGAATGAAGAGCGTTCTTCCTCTTGTTATCTACCACATTCACGATTACAATGTCTGTGCGGAGTAAATAGGGAGCGAAATATCGGAAAAGTTGTTACCGAGTCAATTGCCTTTCACTTTACCTCTTAACAAAGTTATGCACGTACGCTAAGGGGTCTTTCTTCAGAGCGCGTCACATCCGCTCAGTTTATATGTATTCATGATACAATTAAATTAATGAAAATTCTGTTATTAAAGCATTATTCAGAAGAGCGCAGATTATCAAATGAAGCTTAATAAGAAGCAACTTCTAGGTCTTTCAAACATGAATATCGTTGAAAGTTATTTTCCTTTTGATAGGTTATAACCCACTGCGTTAAATGCTATATACCAGCATAACGCTTGTGCAGTGTCGGTATAACTGTTTTCCAAGAGGAGTAGCGTATTCGGTCGGCGCAGATTGTGTCAGTTCTCATGCTTATTTAAGTGGCTGAATCAGTTTTGGAAAATGCAGAAAGAGGAAGAGGACGGAATGTTACTGATCAAAGAAATAGCGGATGATTCATCATCCATTATTTCTTTGACCATTAACTACGCCGTCAGCTTTCTCTTCCTTGATAACAACCGGAGTACGAAAATTGAAATTAAAATGAAGAATTATATTTATTATGCTTCTTTCCTAACTCATTCATATATAAATATTTTCTGTGCACAAAGATGAGTACCAATTGTTATAGACATTCGAATAGTTTGTAGAAAATGCAATGTAATCATACAAAAATATGACAATGTTACATAGTAAAAATGTCGCATAACACGGAATCTGTGCCTTCAAGAAAGAAAATCACCAATAGATTCTACGATTCAACAAGCAAAGCATGATGATCATTCTCATTGTGTGGCGTTTCACATAACGGTGGTTTTATGAGGGTTTCGCAACCAATTTTCAAAATCACCCTGTATTATTCTGTGCATAAAAACAATATTAAATACGAAGCGCACTACACAATATATTTCTCAGAATGAAATTGAAATACAAACAAATAATATTGGATGAATTCAAACTCACCTTACTACTTAATCGATCTCTGGCAAATACAGGATGTGAAGGGTTCAAAAGTCCTTTTGCAGCCTCCTTGAAACCAACTCCTTTATCTGCTATATTTAGTTCTTGTGGTGTGGAGGTGTCATCATCTAATTGCAATTTGTTCAACTGCTCTAGAAGATTTAATTCCTCTCTTTCCTCAGGTTCTTCATCTCCTAGATCTTCGTCACCTTGAAGCATCTGTAAGATGAAACAAGGGAATTTGAATAAATGTTTTTGGATATACAATCTACCTTCGCCAAAACAAAATTAGGTTTGTTCCAACAGGCAATTCTATGACAGTTCTGAGCTGATCCCGAATCAAATATACACGCAAGTGTGGGAAATTACTGGTTCAGAAGCGATTCGTTATCAACGATTCGACTGCGTTGGAACACTAAACTGGCCAGTTGACAACGTTATCTAAAAATGAATTCCGTAGTGTGCATACTCGTAATAATTCATTTTCTGTTCTTCCCCAGGACCAAGAACTGATGTCACCGTTCTAGAATCAGTTCTCAAATAATTCTAGGAACGTTGGAACACAATGTTCACCAGTTCCGAAAGAAATGATCAGATATATGAATGGAAAACCAACTATTGTATCAAAGGGTTTATCGCACAAAAAACTACTAGAGCAACATCCTGATGTACAATATGGGACCGACATAATTTATACAAATATACCAAGCTTCCTGGCACAGGGATGAGGTCATATCAAATATCAAATGTTACAAAACTACCATCATGCTATTCAGTGAAAGTCGTACTAGTGATGTTGAAAATAGTGAAATCAATCTTCCTGGTTATAATGTGGAACGGTGTGATTCGAGCTCGCGCCATACTGGGGGTGTGTTATTATTTGTAAGGGAGGATGACTCATATAGTGTTGCTAAAAGTTATACTCGTGAGAGGAACTATTGTCGTGAAATTTCAGAAAACGAGAGTATTAATTGGAGTCTTATATCACTCACCAAGTGCCAGTGACGCAGTATTCATGGATGACTGAATCTATACGTGGTGAGTTCTTTGGGATAGTTCAAAGACTATATTCATCGGTGACTTTAATTTGAATTATTTGGGTTATTCCCATTATTGCAACAAAATTAAAAATCTGTTGAATATGTTTGGAATCAAACAAGTTGTGGAGGTCTATACTAGATGTACTGATATAAGTTCAACACTGGTTGATTATGTTCTTGTAAATTACCATGGTGTTACTGCTACTGTACATTCCATACCAAAAATTAATGATCATTCAGTGATTTAAGTTGTTATTTGTGAGAGAGGCTCTGTTCAAAATGAAGTTTCATGTCATAAATAGAGAAATTCTTCTATAGTGCGAATTTGATCTTTTTAGTGTAAATGCAAACATATTGTATGAGGACTTGTTAATAAACTGTACCCAAATAGTCGATATGGTGGCTCCTGAGAAGTTTTTCATGCATAGGGATAATGGCTTGCCATATTATGATTTTGAAATTAGGACTAAAGCGAAGGAGAGGGATAGGGCATAGGACATATGTTGTTTTTAAGAACTAGTGGTGGGAAAGATAATTGAACCAATTTCAAGAAAATACGGAATGAATAGGTAAATCTTCTTAAAGTAAAAAAATCACAATATTATTTCAGCGCAATTGATGTAAATAGAAATAATCCAAGAAAAATGTGGAAAACATAAAAATAAAAATGGCGGCAGTTGCTTCAACGGGGGAATTTTGTTTGAGATAGAGGGAGTACGGAAACATATTAGTTTCAAGGATGATATTGCAAGAAATTTCAATATGTATTAAATCGACATTTGGTGTGATCGGAAATGTTCTACTTCATCTTATAAATAGCTCGTTGAAATATGGCGTATTCCCTGATAAGTTAAAAACTAGTATTGTTGTTCCGATTCAGAAAGTCGCAAACTCAAAAAATTCATGGGAATTTTGGCCCATCAATAGTTTGCCAGTTATTGAAGAACTGCTAGAATCTGTTGTATATAAACAGCTGATAAAGTACTTGCAGGATAATAATATTCTGATGTCGAAGCAATCTGGCTTCAGGCCAGGACATTCATGTGAATCTGCGTTACAGTTTACGATAACGAAGTGGAAAATACTAATTGATGGAGGAAAATATGTGTTGTATTTCTAGATCTCAAATGAGCATTTGAAACCATTGACAGATCTATTTTAATTATTGAATTGAAAAGCATTGGCATGGATGGTCAAGTGCTAGATTGGTTCATTGATTATTTGGCAAACAGAAAGCAGGTTACAAGGAATGATGATGCATATTTCGATCCGTTACTGAATGATTATGAAGTATCTCAGGGTGGACCGCTCTTATTTTTGATATATGTAAAAGATATATGTTTTTCACAGGGATTTGAGTTCATGAATTTATTTGCTGATGACACACAAGTGATAGTTTGGAGGATGCAACAACTGAAATGAATAACTCTTTGTCGTCAATTAGTAAATTCAGGAGAACAAATAGGTTGAAACTTAATGCTGCCAAAACTAAAGCTATGATTTTAAAAACTCCATACAGGTCTTTTAATATTGATTTGTCTGACCACAGGCTAGAAATTGAAGGCTCAAAAATTGAATTTGTAACGGAATTCAAATATCTCGGATTTATGCTTGACAATCCTCTAACTTTCAAGAGTCATTTTGAGTATATTTATAATAAAATTTGTAAGAAACTATATTTCTTTAGTCGGGTGTCATCAAATTTGTCAGTGTATGCAAGAACAACGATTAATAATACAATATTTCAACCACATTTTGATTATTGTTCGAGCTTGGTCTTTTCTCTGGGGTTGAATTAGTTGTCGGCTTTGCAGAAGCTTCAGAATAGCGGAATGCGTGTAATTTTGAAGTGCAATCGTCGCACGAGCATATTACTTATGCTCCAAATGCTCAATGGTTTCAGTGAAAAACAGAATTTATAAAAATGCGATTGGTTTTTATTTTGAAGATGGTAAAGGGCCTTTTACCATCATATTTTGAAGATTTTATTGATTTTCACCATGACTGCCACAACTATTTGACTAGGAGAAATTACCGCTTCCATCTCCTGAGTGTAATTTATCCCTGAGTTTTTGGAGTAGTGATTTTGATGGATACTTCCTTGTTGGGTTGTTGTTGTTGGGGTCCTCATGGTACAGCTTGATGACATCTGAACCCTGAATTCTTTGTTTTGCAAGGGACTTAGTAAGTTCAATAAGCTGCCAGATAGCATTAGAAGAGCTCAATCCTTGGGAGAGTTTCATTCATAGTTTGGATTAGGCAAAATAACGGTTAGGGGTTATTTGGATGCTTATGTTGTAGAAGAGCTATATATATATATAATATATATATATATATATATATATATATATATATATATATATATATATATATATATATTGCTTCACTTTTGTTTTGAATCTTTGCTGATTGTTTGTTTATGAATTACATCTTTTTTGTTCCTAGGAATTGGTTTTTGTTGTTAGATGTAAAATATTTTTCGTAAGTATTACAGGTTGTTCATTAGGATGTATCATATTTTCAATAAAGTTATTATTATATAATTATATAGAATTTGAATGCTTGCAGGAACGCACCATCCACCCAGTTCTGAACTAGTTCAAGTCAAACCTATTATTAGTACATATATTAATTTGTTTCAGTATTTTATTTTCATTCCAAATACCAAACTGTTTGGACAATTTATATCAAATGATACTTGATCTTGACGATTTCACCCGTTTCAAAAAAATATAATGAGTAGGAGGGATCCAGGGTCGATTTTTTAAAAACGTGGAATGGTGAAAACAGTTTTCCGATATATTTTACCTCATTACAAATATCGGGAGAAATTGATATTACAAGAATTTCAAATAAAAGTCCTAGCTTTTTTAGTTTTTGGATAATTTTCAAAACTGTAGACGAATAGAATACTTTCCAAGAAAAAAATTATACACATGTCTCAAAAATCGAACCCTGAACTCCTCAGATGGTTTTTCACTATATCCTTTACTTGCGAAATCATCAAAATCCAGCATTTTTGGACACCTATACATCTGAACATGAAAGATTGGAATCCAAGATGCTCATAAGGAGAATTTTTTCCTTTAACTTTTTATTTAATTGTTTACTAAAATAATATTACCTATATGCGGTAAAAGGAATTGGGCAAACCCTAGACTAATAAACCTCTTCCGCTTATTGTACCAAGCTGTTAAAGGACATTCATTGCATCCCTATGGTGATAAAATAATAAATTTTATGATGGTATTTGAAATAAAATTATGAATTGGGAAATTATCCTCTGGTCATCCCAGCTTAGTAGAGCTTATGTTAATATTTACAATTTGTTTCATTTCTTAAATCTTAGAATATATATACAGGTTCTTTACAGGAATCATATAACTAGAAAAAATAGAATTCAATATAAATCGTATGGATAATTGAATGCCACTCTAACAAGTCACAGTACTGTTGGAACAAATCAATGATTATACTTTTTCTATTCTGCATTCTCTGATTCTTTTTATGCTAGAAAATAGATATAAATAAAAGCAGACTATTTATATTATTCTCTATTGCTCGAGCTACCATGTGACGCAAGACAAAGAATGAAGTGAAAAAGCATTCATTATCAGTTAGTTAAAATTATTTTCTACACATCAAAACTCTTACCTTTGTTATCAGAAATGGATGACAACAGATTTGTCTTAACCTAAGCAGCAAAACTAAAATTTCATGCTGGCTTACTTCTTTCATTTTATTCAATTTCAACAACTTTTGACGCATCTTGAAGTACTCCCCATTGGGATCACCTAAAAATTGTAAAAAAAATCACATTATATTTTTTTATTGATATAATAATAATAATAATAATAAAAGGTAAGCCTCAGGGGCTCAGGAACATTGTTTCTGAGTACGGGCTTAGCGAACCCGAGGTACCCAAGCTGAACCTGGCAGTAGGTATAAAATGCAACTTATCCAATGATGTACAATCTAAGGAATAAACGGGTGAATCGACATTGTACCACCATAACCTCTTGTCGCGTTCAAGATTTAGGAAGAGGGTCTTGTTCGGAAAGTGAGTCACAGTCTCCCTCGGTTAGCGACGGAAGCAGCGTGATATCGAGTAGGGATACTGCAACACAAAATCAAGTGGGAAATAACATCAACACCTCCCAACCGACTCTTGATGTTTCAACGGTGGCGCAAGCCATTATGCCTACAATCACGAGAGCCGGACTCCCTAGGAAACGCATGAAGTGGACCCCAGAAATGAATTCCTTCATTATGCGTTCCTATTACAAGATTACAAACTTGGAATCGGAAATGACAGCATACAGATACGCGTTACATCTTGCGTTCATAGAAAAATATCCTGAATTACAGCACATATCCGAGCAGAGAATTTCGGATCAACGAACAATCGTTAAAAACAGGCTACTTTTTTCAGAAACGCTGCAAAGCATACGAGAAGAGGTCATAATGGAACTCAGAAGCGAAAATGATACTCATAACGGTATACCTGCTGGAGTCAATGAAAATGTTACAGATAACATCGAAGACGACGGAAACGAATATTAACATGGAACGCACTCCTAAGCCGAATCAGCAGAACGAATATATGTATTTAGCAAGATCAGAACTCAACAGAGCAATAACTGAATTCAGTGGTAGTAACCCAACTAAAAGACCTAAACTGCCCAAACTCAAGACGAACAAGAACACCAATATCATCCTAGCAAGCGTAAACTCAGTATTTGTAGAATATACCGACCAGAACACCTTGGAGAAGATCCACACTTTGATTTACTGTGGAGCAGTAGCGGTTCTTCGACTTCACAAACAACGAATCTCCACAACTCTGATTCAAGCTGAGCCAAAAAGCGTCAGAAAACCACCATGGCAAAAACGACTGGAGAAGGATATTGATAATAATAGAGCAGAAATCGGTCGCCTCACATAATTCCTGAGAAACAGAAAACCCTCAAGGCGCTTGAAATCACATATACGCAAAATTTATAAGAAAATTGGTACGAACACAAAATAGCCTGTTCACAAACAACACATCGACGTGTATATGGACACTTTGAAACAGAAACTCCAAGCAAAAGCAAAGAGGCTTTCAAGATACGTCAAGTGTACTGAAAGGAAACACCAAAACCAAAGGTCCCTCCAAAACGCGGCCAATTTTCATAAGGGAAATAACAAAACTTCGACCAACAATAACAGAGAAGTACCTGACGCACAGTGCTTGACCGACTATTGGTCATCACTATGGTCGAACCCCAAAGAACACAATAGAGAAAAGGTAAGCATTTCAAATGAATAGGTTTCGTTATGTAAGAAAATACTTCAGTCTAAGGTATATTCGAGGACTAAATTTACATTGTTTTTCACTATTTCATTGCTCAGAGTGCGAAATCGTGATAAACTGATGTTATCGGAGGAAGAACTAAAAATAGGTAACTACTGAAGTGCGTGAGTAACGCAACCATATATCCTTCGTAATGAGCTAAATTGTGGAAGTTTTCTCCTGAGAGATCAGATGCACCCGACAGCGAGTTAGGTCACTGATACCAAGGTTCCGAACAGCGGTAACAGTGATCTATAAATTTAATTTATTTGTTGGTAGTGAAAACAGTAAACAATTCCATTTGTTTTTGATATATTTGTTTTATAATCGTTAAAATTACATCAAAATACATAGTTGTCACATACTTATGTACAGGAATGACTGGCAAAGTTTCGTGAAACAAGTCCAATAAATGCTGGAAATTCTACATTTGTTGAGGCTGTATGATAATCATTCAGCGAATTACAAGAAAACAAGTTACATCCCCACAAAATAGAGTAGTTCCATCTATTTAATGAAGACAATAAGACTATCAGCGCAATTTTGCAATTAAATAAGTGAAATTATCATTCGTAATCTGCAAAGTTTTGCAACAATTTTTCTCAGATGAATGCTCCTTTCTCGATCATGGTGCTGTTTATTAACTCAACTGTAGGTATTGATCATATCCTAATTCTAGAATTTATAGGAAAGTACATATACAACATCCTGATAGGTCAAACATATGGGCTAGAATATTTGGGGACAATGTATTCTATCAGGAAATGTCTAGTGTATTTTTCAGTAAGATTGAGAACCATGCGATTCCCGTAAGGTAGATTTTGGATGAGCACGTCCAGGTACATTGATATGTAGAAGTTGTCACACTTCATGACCAATAGGATCACCTTGTTTGCTGTTATTGGACTTTTACTTATGTTGACATTTAGGACCGAACATTTTTGAAACTAAACCCAAAATTCTTCAGAATGAATAGCGCAAATAAATACTGGCAAATAAATCCAGAAATGTTTCCATATATTTTTTTTCTCTTCCTTTTCTCTAATTGTTCTGAACGAACAATGTTATCATTATAAAGGCAATTCAATCTTCTTTGAGATAAGTTGTCAGTCGCCCCTAGTCCCTGTTGAGATTTTAGGGATGAGAACCACCCCATCGAATAGTTTGAGCTGAAGGAAATGTAAAATCGAAAAAAAAATTCAAGCAGATGTTCATTGGTTCATTTAAAGAACAATTGATCTAGGTAGAAAATTTTCCATGCGCCATTCTGCTATAATAATCAATATGTAGGAAAATTCTACACAATAATTCCCTAGTGATTCTGGAGAATAGAAAATGGAGAACATTCTCGATTATGACAATGTTCAATTAGAATTCATTTAAAGTCAAGAGATATGAAATAAATTGCTGTTAATTATCTGCAATAACCAAAATAAATTGATTTACAGTGGGTCATATTTAACGTGTTTTGTAAAAATAAAGTCTACCAATGGGAGCGAGTTGGTGGCTGTAAACGATGGTTTCCAAAAATCAATTAACAAACTGCCTTGAGTAGGTCTGGATGTACTTCCAAAAATTATAGGTTTAATGATCGCAGATTGATAAATCTATGATAAATGAATGTCAAACAGAAGAAATTAGATTTAATTTTCGTATATTTACAGAATCAGAAGGAAATATTGCCTTCCTAAAAAGTCAATAACCATAACATAATTTTCTTGAAAACATAAAAACATGAAATAAAATCTTTAATAGACGTAACTAAATTTAGTTTATAAAATAAATCAAAATTGATAAAGATTTTGAACATAGCTCAAAAGAAATTCAATTTATTTTTGAACCCAATTAGAGAAAAACTCAAAGACAAAATAATTACTGAGTATGTGACCTGGGACTTAGGAACCAATATTACACAAATAAATCGATTTGATAGACGTTGAAAATTGGAATATCTATATAAAATTTTCAGTGAATATAGTAGATATACCAGATATCCTTACTCAAACAATTAATAATAAATCTACAATTTCATATTGAGAATCTTAAACTAGACGTTTAAAATTTACTATTATTACAAATATTTATATTAACATACCGTTTGAACTTCTTGTAGTGACTATATCCTGATTCCTTTCAGCCCTCTGGTGCAGGAATTGGGCAAAAAGTGTTTGTGAAAATAGAAGAACTTTATGATACAGTCCCATTTCGTCCTCGTCTAATACTACTGGCACCAATTCCCATTTACGGGAAGGCATGTTAGTTAACTTTCCTTGTTCCATGAGTTCGTCTTTGGTTCGCCTCAACATAAGTGAAGATATAACAGTGTGAAGCCGTTCACCGCCACCGCTGTTCTTGTCGCTTACCCATCGTTTCCATACCTAAGTAAAGGAGTTTTGTGTGTTGTTCAAAACAGTTTGACACCTATCATGAAGAAATGGAGCAAGAAGATGAATAAAATATCTCTTGCCTCAATCCTTGAATTTCGAACAGGAAAATGCGATTCGAAATCGGAAAGGAAACCAAGTTTAGTCAAAAGTATTCAATAAAATCATTTTTTGCTATAACAATTATGGTAAAAGTGCTTTATTTTGTTAATATCTACATTGATGTACACTGTGGAAACGAAGTATTTACTACCCCTAGCTAGTCAGTCGTCAGAATTTATAGAAAATGCTCAATCAAGGCATATTTTTATATTTTCTTCAAATAACAATATAGCATATGATACATCATTGGAAAGCTCTTATTTTATTCAGTATGATACTAGATTTTGGTTGACTCTGTCATGTTATTTCGAAATAGCAACTGTCCCATATTTACGATTATCCAGTCCCAGTAAAAGAATAATTATTTCTTGTTTTGTTAAAAATATAAAATATTCTTCCATTATCAAGAATACACAAATAACGGTAGTCGTTTTGAGCATTTAGCGAGACAGGTTTTTATGAATCTGCTTTATTTCTGAATTAACACATTATTCTTTATTGATATTTTTTTCTTTCATTACATTTAATACGTTTTTGATAATTAAACCATACTTTGTTTTTCCTTACAAAATCAGAAAGTTATTTTTTAGTGGAATTCAATTTAGGAATACATTGGGTAATTGCAATCATGTATGACATATCATTTGATATAGAATATATCAAATTAAAATTACCTCTGAGACATTTTCATCAGACCTGAACACTACCCAATTGTTAGGGTTACATCATACTTTTATGCGCACAGTATTTTACAATTGAATCAGTGTTATCAGAAGCAATTATCAACAATAATATTTCCTTCGTTTAATATTGAAATAATATTGAAAAATCAACTCACCGCCAAATCATCGAAAGGTGAACACTTCAAAAATTTCAGCAGAGCATACATATCTAATTCCTTATTATGAACAGGAGTTCCTGTGAGAGCCCATCGTAATTTAGAAACTAATTCGCAGCAAGCAATCGATGTCTGAGACTTAAAATTTCGTATTTGATGAGCTTCATCGAGAATTAGTCTTTTCCATCTCACTCGAAAAATGGGCCCGTTTTTATCGAGTTCATTCATTACTATAGTGTAAGTAGTTATTACTATATCATGTTGTGCAAGTCTGAAAATGAATAATAAGTAAATATACGGATCTAATGAAATAATGAAAAGAATTTAATATTTATGGGGTTGTTGTTAGTAGTCGTAGGCATCTGGACCTTGTGACCATTATTGGCGATCTATCCTGATCTTTGCAGACTAGGAAAAATCACCAAAATTCCCCTTGGTTAGTCCAGATCCTGTTACGTTGAATCTTAATCGACCTGTGTATGAACATCGTTTTGAGCTGTATAAAAAAACTTCAAGACAATCCATCGCCAGAATTCCTTGTTTCACAGAGTATTTTCAGTAGAAACAAAATCCCCATGGAAGTGGTCAACGCCGAATCTGTAAACGGTTTCAAGAACCGTTATGACAATTTTTTTTTTACGACGCAGCCTAGTTTTTGCTTTTCAACCACCCGCTACCTACTTAATACAGGGTGTCCTCCAAGCTCTACAATAAACTTTGAAAGGTGGTTCCTGAAGAAATTCTGAGACAAATTAGTGAGAACAGCATGTTTCGAATCGTTTTATTTGGAGATGTTCAGCTTCAAAAATTTGATCCTCACGGGTCCTAAAATGACAATTTTTAACATACGACAACGATTATGTGGTATTACCATAGATGGAATGAAATACATATCTTGTACTCTATTGCCTTCTGTTCACTATACCAGTTGGTACGTTTAACCAAGGTTGGTAAATATTGTTGTGTCCACCTTGTCCAAAATACGTCTGCCAATCTTTGAGCGGCTCTTCAATTGGATAATAAGCTGAGATCTTTCTCTGTAGTATTAGTCAACGCCATAGCAGCATGTCTTGGTCCAATAAAGAAGTGATTTGGAGTTAAAGCCTCCTCAGAATCTGGGTCTAGAGATACATGAGTCAGTGGTCGTGAATTGATTATGTTTTCTGTTTCTAACAAAAATGTCCATATTATATGTTCTGGTGGATATCGTGAGGTGTAAAGCTCTTTCAGAATTTTTTTACGCTCTGGATTAACCTCTCCCAACAGCCACCCATATGAGCAGCAAGAGGAGCGTTGAAATTGAATTTTATTTTCCTCACCATGCAGAATTTCATTATCTCTTCTTTATTGAGTTCTTCCAAGCACTGCGATATTTCTCTTTTACCCCTCTGAAATTCTTTCCAATGTCACTATATAATTGCTCTGGAAATCCTCGCCTGCAACCCATCATTCGCAAAACATTTATGAAAGAGTTTGTGCTGAGGTCATGTGCGATTTCTAAATGTACCGCTCTTGTAGCCATACAAGTAAAAATTACTCCATACCTTTTTGCCCTACTTCTTTTCACAGTAACTTCGTATGGGCCAAAATAATCCATTCCGGTTGCTATAAATGGTCTGATTGTCGGTTCAATTGTACAGTATGGAAGTTGACCCATTACTGGAACTTGCGGCAGTGTTCTCCTGTTCTTACATTTCTGGCAACTATTCCATACGCTTTTCACAGCCTGTCTGATTCGCAAAATCCGGTAATTTTGTCGTAATAAATTTATGACAGTTTCTTGACCATGATGTTGAACATTTTCGTGGTAGCTGTGGATGAGCAGCTGTGTTATTCTATGTTTTGGGTCCAGAATGATTGGTTTTTTCATGTTTTCATTCACATTGGCTCTGTTCAAACGACCTGATACTCTCAACAATTTGTCCTGATCAGAATATACACAAGATAATGTGTATGGTCTACTTTGAATATTGAGCGTTTTTCCATTTTTGAGTTGCATGACTTCTGATGCAAATGAGTCGAGTTGAACCTTCCTAAGTAGTAATGCCTCAGCCTTGATAATTTCTTCAACTGATGGTGCTGTATGACAATGTGACTTCTTTTTGAGTATATTAATGAAATGAAGCATATATGCTGTTGATCGCAAAAGTCTATTCCATTGGGAAAATCGGGAGGAATCTGGTGTTGCAAGTGTTTCTGTGGTATAACTAAGTAACAAAATTTCTGCTTTCTTGAATTCGATCTCCTCTTGATTCACTTCTGTTTCTTCAGTATTGTCCTTAGGCCAACGATCCTCAGACTGTGAAAGAAATTTTGGACCAATTAACCATCTACTGAATCTCACTTTTTCTTTTGGTTGCTTCATCTGCCACATTGTCGATGGTGCTAACATAATCCATTCGAAAACATTGGTGAGTTCTTGAATTTCTCCGACTCTTTGCGCTACGAATACCTTGAACCTTCTAGCTTCAGCTTTGATCCAATGAAGAACTGTTTTCGAATCACAACAATAAAAAATATTCTGCTCAATTCGGAGATATGCAACAGCGGCATAACATTTTTCTGATGCGTCACAGAAAATATGAAGTCGTATCTTACTGTTGTGTCTGTCTAGACTGAAGTACTGTCTGGCAATTTGAAAATTTTCTTTAATTCTTTCAGCCAAACTAACCAACTTTCGTGAAGGATGTCTGTAATTTCATCCTCCCAATCAATTTGGCTTCTCCAAATATCCTGTAGAAAAACTGTACCCTGAACCATAAAATTTGCCAAAAATCCAATAGGGTCAAAAATCGACATTATAACTTTAAGAACTTCACGTTTATTTGGTCTTCTTCTATTTTCTAAAATAAATTCAGGAATTTTATGGAATTTCATACGAAAGCAAAAGGTATCTTCTTGAAAATTCCAGTATACTCCTAAGATTCTTTCTGTTGCCATATCAATATTGTTTTCCAAATTTTTCACACCTTCAGCGACCAAGTCTGGATTTAAATCTGATAATACACGTGTATTATTAGCAATCGAATTACAAATGACGTCACCTTCTCTGTGAACATGAATAACATCATCAATAACTTGTTTCGCCTCCTCTTCAGAATCAGCTCCACCCAAGTAGTCGTCCATATAATGTTTTTCAAGAATCGTACCTCCATTTATACAATAAGAAGAATGAGAGAAGTACCTAATATCTGTATGGCCTATTACGCCAATTTTCATTCCTTGGCAACTTATGCTATACAGGTTGGGGGCCATTGTGTAGGATTACAGAAGATTCTATTAAAACAGAAGCAGGCCTTGAGAGTTCTCTGTGGAGTGTCTCGTTCTGTGACCCTTCTTTAAACAACAGAAGATACTGACTGTAGTGTCCACCTTTATCCTCGTCTCCTTAAGGTACATCCAAGACAACAGGAGCAAATTTCTGACCAATGCCAGCCTCCATAACCATGACACCCGAAAAAAGGATGACATAGTGCTTGTTCATCAGAGGGTAAGCAAGAATCAGATAGGTTTCAACCACTTGTGCTGAAAGTTTTATAACAAGCTGCCGCCTTGCCTGAGGAAACTCCCATTACGCAGGTTTTATTCGGAGATCAGGAAATTACTGCTTGAAAGAACAATATACACTGTGGAGGAATTTTTGGCTGTGAAATTTTGTAAAGAATTTTAAATGTTTCTTGTTGGCTTTGATTTAGTTCTGATGAAATCTCGTATATGTTTTTAACAAGAATCTTACAATTTTACATTTTATATGATGCTGATATATTTGAACTGACATTTAATTTTTTGATGTTTATGAATACACTGAATACATATTCTGAATAAAAATAGCGGAAAATCATCAATTAAATTGAATGTGTTGTGTAGAAAATTTAGATAAGTGCTGGCATTTAATCTGTTATTAAAATATGAATGGGCCAGAAGCTATTAATATAAAGGCCACCCCAAATGTTGATATTGAACATCCTTTTCAAACGTCTTTGCCTAACCGCATTTGGAATCTTTAGAGCCCATAAATGATCATTACAGAAATTACACCATCTCTTATGAAGCATCATTAATCAGACCATAAAATGAAATTGGGATCTTGAGCATGTTGCTGCAGAATCCAGCGGAAAAATGTGAATTGATGCTGCTCAATGCCTACACTCCCTGTCGATGCTAAGGTCGTGGTTCCTTCCTTTTCAAAAGACGCCACACGACACGACGGCATCTGCAGCTAATTCACCTTATTCCTAATTTTGTATTTTGACATGCGCGATCATACATGTTTTGGCTCAGTGTTCCCGTTTCTCTGAGTATTCAAAATACCTAAGTCAAAACTGTATGAACAGGAGGATGCTTTAAAGAAATCTTCGATGGTATTCAAAAGCACCTTCTCGTGCTTTTACATCGCAAAAACCATAAACATAGAATATATCTGCATATTCTTTATTCAAGCATAGAGCTTGGGGGATACCCTGTATTGTCTTGAATCTATTTTTATTTTTTTTCTTCCAATTTTTGTTTTCATGCCAAGCATTTATGCCGGCTCAACTTCTCTTCATGTTTTATGTTACTACTACTTCTTAATTTAGACTATATATTTCACTATTTTTCATATCAATATTCTAATCAGTTCATTTTTATATTAGATGACAATTTTCAGGTAATAGGAGTTCGCAAAAGAAACTGAATCAAGATTAATTCAATAATTCATAGAGGACGCGAACTTCTAAACATACAGGGTGCTTCAACGAAAACTAAACAGAGGCTATATCTACCAAGATATTCATTTCTGATCAAAACGCAAAAACAGGTCAATTTTTGTTTCAAGGGAGACATCTTTTGGGGTACAAAACTTGCCTGAAATATCAACCCCCTAAACGGGAGTTGCAATCCTTAAACATTTTGAATAGGGAGATGGGTCGATTGATGACTCAAAAGAAAGGTGGTATCTTTGTCTACATTGCCTTGAACGAATTTCCATTTTTAATTGTAAACTGTGAAAGATAGGAAGACTATTTCCTGAGACTATTCAAGTTTCAGTGAAGTAAAATGGAACAGATCCATGATCAAGCAGTCATCGTCAAGTACCATTAGTGAACAGGGTACAACAAAAAATGGAACAGATAGATTCCAGATCAAAGGCTGTCATCATTTTGATCTAAATGAATCTATTCCAGTATTTTCGCACTAATAGTCCAATAGTCTTCCAGGGGCGATAGTCTTCTATTTTTCAGTAATACCCACTCTTGTATCTTCTACAGTTTTCAATCAAAATGAAAATTCTTTCACGGAATGCAGATAAAGATAATACCTTTCTTTTGAGGTATCCTCACCCATCAACCTCTTCTAAATTTTCAAAGGTCACCCCTGCTCTAGAAGTTGAAATTCGAGATCAGGATGATACTTGATGATGACTGCCATTGATCAGCATGGATCTGTTCCATTTTACTTCACTGAAACTTGAATAGTCTCAGGGAAATAGTCCTCCCTATCTTTCAGTTGCTCACCCTGTATCTTTTATAGTTTTCAATTAAAAATGGAAATTCGTTCAAGGCGATGTAGACAAAGATACCACCTTTCTTTTGAGCCATCACTCGACCCATCTTCCCTATTCAAAATGTTCAAGGATTGCAACCACCGCTTAGGGGGTTGATATTTCAGGCAAGTTTTGTACCCCAAAAGATGTCCCCCTTGAAACAAAAATTGACCTGTTTTTGCGTTTTTATCACAAATGAATATCTTGGTAGATATAGCTTCTGTTTAGTTTTCGTTGAAGCACCCTGCAAACATAATAGGACTTGAAGAGGGAATCAATCTATTATACAAGGATTTGTACTTGGGTACTTCATGCTGTAACATTTAATTGAAAAATGTCACAATTATTGTAGCTCTTGTTTATGATGATTTTGGTTGATGAATGTCAATTAAGATTATCTAATAATTTACCAAATATTCCTAGTTGAAAATATCTTGAAAAGATGAAAATTCGATTGGACATCGTCCCATTCAACTCACCTTTTTGGTTTGGTTTCTCTTTTAGGGCCATGATACAAGTCGTAAGATAAGTAACCCCTTTTTAATTTGGCATCTATCTCACCCGCCCACTGATTTAGAAGACTAGCAGGACAGACAATCAGTGTGCCCCCTTTATATTTTGAAAATTTTTTGTCATCCGATTTTTCATTCTCCAAGTCCTCTTCATCTTGATCCTTTGATTTGGTGTTGAGCACTAACGAAATCATGGTCAGAGTTTTACCCAGACCCATATCATCAGCTGTAAAAATGCAATATTATTATTAATGCCAATTTACTACTACTCATTCAGTTTATATAATAAATAACCATGGATTAAGTAATAATGCTAGAAAAATTTTATGGCACATTAGTATTCTATATCAATCCTTGACTTTTTTTGCACTATCAGTTAATAGAGATGATAATTCATAAATTATTGAATATTTTTTCAAAGGGATGTCATCAAGAAATAACGGATCAGGCCACTCAATACGGAAGTTACTGCAGTTCACTTGATAGTTTCTACAAGTAACCAGGTACCTGACACATTTTATTGGTATATCTTTAACTGCATGAAATGAGCTAATGTAGTGTTTGAAAGGATGTACTAATAGTTTCTGTAATGAATATTACTTTGCCAGATTTCTTAGTAGTTTTTATTTATTAAAGAACCAAAAATGTTCTCTCTTCTTAGAATATAAAGTTTCCCGACAACTGCATGTTACTTATTGTGCAGGAATGTCGTTCGGCTCTCGACAAATTGGGAGAAAGAAATCTGATGTGAGTCCCGAATCACTAGGGCTTGAGAGCAACGAAAAGGCGGACGCAATGACTGCTCGAGAAACAACCTTGGGATTCACCGGACCGTGGGCCAGGCTTGGAATTCCCCTGGAGAGAAAATGAGCGGTGGTTATACCTGAAGGTACGGGAGAACTGGCTGAGCCTCAAAAGCTCTCAAAAATTCTGGGCTTACCATCAGTAGTAGACCTTCCACTATGAGAGCCAAGGCTTTGTTTAAACTCTCGAGACTAGACCTGAGGATTCTAATTGCCATATCAACGGGTCACTGTCGCTTGAGAAATCATCAATGATAGGATTGATCGAAGACCCTTCATGCAGACTATGTGAGGAGGAGATAGAATCAATAGAAAATGTCATGTGCGATTGTTCAGCTAGGGACAGAATCAGGCTTGGGAAATCTAAGAAACAGGAGCTGATAGAGCTTATTAAGCTCTCACCCACAAAGCTTATAGCCTTCAAAAGAAGGCTTTTAAGAAAAATTTAGGACAGAGTGTGCCTCAAGAGACCACTGGGTTGCAGTGGCAGGGCTGTCAATCAGCCCACACTCAATTTTTATATCTATCTATCTGAGAATATAATGATAGATAGATATAAAATCTGAGAATATAAAGATAGATAGAGATTATGAGTGAAGGCTGCCTAGCAGCCTGACCACTGCGACCCAGTAGCCTATTGTGGCACACTCTGTCCTAAATTTCACCCTCAAGCTCCATCCTTTTTGTAGAAGATATGAGCTTTGTGGGTGAGAGCTTAATAAACTCAGTCAGCTTCAGTTTGTTAGATCCAAGTTCCTCCATCCTGACTCTGTCCCCAGCTGGGCACCCACACATAACATGTTCCACTGATTCTATATCTTCTTCACATAGCCAACATGAAGAATCCTCAATCAATCCTAACTTGTTTGGGTGATTTCTGAGGCGACAACGTCCAGGCGGTTAGAATCTCAGGTCTAACCTAGACAGTTTAAGCTAAGCCTTGATTCTCGCAGTGGAAGGTCCACTGATGGCAAGTCGACATTGTCTGAGACCTGAAAGACTCATCCAGTGCTCACATACCTTCAGATCCAACCATCGTTTATTTTCCATCTTAGCAGTCTCCGCGGGAATTCCAAGCCTAGACTCTGGCCCGATGGTTCCCAAGCCTGTTCCTCGAGCGGCCAATAAGTCTGCCTTCTCAATACCCTCAATGACCGGAGACACATCAAACGGAGACTGAACCGTTCTTTCAGTTTGGCAAGAGTGGAGCGACATTCCTGCATCACAAGTGACGTACAGGTATCGGATGCCAATGCCTTCAGTGCAGCTTGGCTATCAGTGATGATTTTTATTGACCTTTTTGTTAATCCCGCAAGCAAGATGTTAGGCACAGTGGTCAATGGCGAATATTTCTGCTTGAAAAACAGTCGCAAGCCCGCTAAGACAGATGGACTGTTCCTTGGCAGTACCTCGATCGTAGACACCAGCTTCAACACCTTTTGCAGTGTTTGAGCAGTCTGTGTACCAACAGGGACCATCAAGTAGACAGTCTTTGGAGCTGGTCCCTTCCTGCCTACCAGGAATGATGATCTGGAATATCAGACCTTATACTCAGCAACTCATCCTCGATTTCACACTGTAAAGCGCCAGGCACGAAGCCGGACATACGCGTTCCATTTCGCTGATGGAATCTGTAGATAGCCATTCTAGCCACTCCTCTTATCACCAGATGAAGAGATGCAAGGCCCAATATCAGTTCGATGGCCGCAGTAAGTGTAGAGCGAAAAGTTCCAGTAATCATCATGCAGGTCGTTCTCTGCAATTTAGATAGCTTGAGTTCTTCCAGAGGTCATTTGACATACCCATAAGGAATGTCTAGCCCTGTGTATTCTGTTTTCCAGGTGCAAATTCCACGAGAGCTTACTATCGAAGGTAACCCCCAGATATTGCTAACCTAATCTAACCTCCGCAACTGGATCAAAACACTCCACTCACGGTAGGGGGAGAAAGGAATATCCTTCTTTTCCTGGTGAATGGTACCATAAGGGTTTTGTGAGGGGATTTATGCTGTTTCTCAATCTCATACCACCCTTGAATAGTTGACATAGCCTCCTGAAGTCTAAAGGAGACATCGCTGTCATCTCAGGCAGCCAGAATAACTATATCATCAGCGTATACTTGTACATAAACATCCCGTGAGCCAGTTATTGCCAGAAGGTCACAACCAGCAGGGACCACAACAGAGGAGATAATAATCCTCTTGCATTTAGCATATTACTAATCCATTCCGCAACAATATTTGGCTCTCGCAGCCCCACATAGCGAACTAGTGAGGGCCGCCTTAAACGCACCCTTAATGTCCCTGAAGGCTGCAGCTGCAGTCTCCTTGGGTTCCAGAGACTGAGTGCTCCTCCCGAGTAGGTTGTGAAGTGCCAGATCAGTGGATTTACCTTTTTGAAAGGCGTATTGATGTTCACTAAGACACCTCAGCGATAACACTTCGGTCCTAATGTATCCATCTAACACCTCCTCCAGGGTTTTCAGAACGAAAGACATAAGACTTATCGGTCTAAACGATTTAGGTTGTGAGTTTCATTTACCGACCTTAGGGATGTATACAACTCGAACCTTCCGCCAGCTGGCCAGGGCAACATTCCAGACCAGACTCGACCGGAAGAGCCTAATGAGGTATGGGAGGAAGCCATCCACCCCTTGTTGTAACAAGGCAAGCATGATGCCATACTCCCCAGGAGCCTTAAATGGCTTAAATGAGCGAATCGCCCACCTAACTGCTCCAGGCTTGATGATCGTTCTTGCGTTCTTCCAATCGTCCTTATTTTGCCTTTTAGCTGAGGATATGAAACAATAAATTTAATAATGAACCATTTATAATTTTTTTTTGATTCGAATTCAAAGAAATCAAAATAGATATATGAAAAACGAAAATTACTCACCTAATATGCCTCCAGGCGGCCTCTGTGTTTCTCTATATTGTAACCATGTCAGTGCCCTCTTTTGATGATCCATAAGTGGTACCTTCAAACCAACAGGATCCGCAGCCACTTGTTCCTCGGATGGGCGATTTTTCAGGGAACCATGTAACTGCTCTAAGCAATCAACTGTTAAGGCTCTTTCGATGTTGTGATTTTGTAAACCCTTTTTACCAAAAGTTTTTGGTTGAACAACCGCAATTCCTGCTTCTAGGTTATTCCAATTTTGAGTAAGTAATGATTTCGTATTGGTTTCTTGTTGCAGAGGAAGGTCTTCTGTAGGAAAGATATTGATCATCAATAGTTTAGTAAGTGTAAGTATTTTTGAGAGAAGAAGACCTGATAAATATATGTGACGAAATTAACCAAATTCTATGAATTACTACTATTGGTTGAGCAAAATACATTCAGTTTACAAGGCGAGGTGCACACAATAAGCTACATTTTTTGTCACAATGAGAAAAACTATTGCCATGTATTAATTATTTTTTGTTGGAGAAATACTAACAAAACCAAGGAACGATGAATTATTGTCATCAAAAAGAAAAATTCAAATGGGATTATCAAATTTAAACGTTTACAGGGTGGAATGAACATTTCGTGTAAGTCTACATACCAAAAAACGGAAAAAGCGATTGGAGGACCATATTAGACTATTGATTCATGAATAAAAAAACCCATTTTGGAAGAAGAAAACTATTTCTCATAACATACTCGCTCATTCTAGAAGGAAAGATAATCATATAATTAGGATTCCCAACTACAGCTGCCGTGCATCATCTTGTTAGGCTAGGACATAATACAATAAAGCGAAATTCCAAACAAGTGATTTTCAAATCTGGGTACCTGAAGATACTGAAGTTTAATTAGTAAAATATCTAAAGGTTGAGTTTAAAATTATATTCATAAAGAAAAAAGATTTTTATATGAATTTGTAAACAAAATAAGTAAATAGTGACAACCAGACAACAAAAACCGATGTTTGGTGGCTCGCAAATATAAATCACTAACGGTTCGGAAAACATCGATTAGACGTGTTCTGGAAGCCCTTCATACGAGGGCAAATCCGGATGAATGGCAGGCCTATAGGCAACCCATGTATTTGACTGTTGTTTACTGGCTGCTTGGTTAAAGGAACGAAGAAATGGAATTGAAATCAGATGATCATTTTGGAAGGTTGAATTTTTAAAATTTTGACGAAATTAAGTTATTTTCCAAATTTATTAAATTTCAAACTAAATGGTTGATTAAACGTATATACAATTCTGTGCATTATGTATTTTAGACTGATTCAATGAAATTATTTCAGAAAAACTGAAGAAGCATTGTACCTCTTTGTGTCTTTTTGCGACTTCCAAAAGGTCTCATAAATCAACTCATATTTTCAGGTTTAAATAAGAAAGTGTCAATGTTCTATTATCAACCAATGCTTGTAGTTGTTTGGAGGAAATTATCAATAATTCAACAAGAGGAAAGTTACTTTTTGGAACATAAAATAATTTATAGATATTTCAAGTTTCTGTAGATGGTATGATGTATGAGATGAGACCATATAAGAAAGACATCTTGATACCTAGTTACCAGTTTGATGAATATATACAAAAGAAACTTTGATTTTGCTATGATATATAGGGTGGTGCGTAATAAAAAGGCGTTTTTGGAACGGGTAGTACACGTAACGGTGAATGAGTAGAGGGGGGCGGCTGAAGTCATTTGACTCAAGAAGAGTTACCATTTAGTTCACAATGGTTATCTGGACAAGAAAGCACAGTGCGTTCGCAGTTGAAGAGTACTTAAAATCTGGTGAGTCTGTCATTGTCGTGCAGCGGCGCTTTCGCCAGCGCTTCAACATTGATCGTAATGCTTCAGTTCCGAAATGTGACACAATCATTCGATGGGAACAGAATTTCAGAACTACTGCATCAGTAATGAACCCGAAACATAAAGGTCGTCCCCGAAGTTTAAGGACACCAGCTTCGGTGGAAAGAGTGAAACAAGTTGTAATTCAAAGCCACTCTGTTCGAAAACGAGCGGCAGCAGTTCGAGTAGTCGAACTGTTCGCAGAATTTTACATCAAGACCTCTTCTTTCACCCCTATAAGCTCATAGTTGTCCAGCCCCTGGATGAAGGAGATTTTGCACAACGCTAGCAGTTTGCCGAGAGAATGCAAATGATTATCGCTGATGAAAATGAGCTAGTGATAATGAGTTATAAGGCTCATTTTTATTTGAGCGCTTTGGTTAATAAACTACCGATATTGGACAGCAGAAAACCCCCGCGAACTACATTAATCCCCACTTCACAGTGAGAAAGTCACCGTTTGGTGCGCTATGAGCCCTCTTGGGGTGAAACACATATCCCGAGGAAATAACAAAATCATAACTAGACGATCTGAATAAACTATTTGCAGATGTTTCTTTCAACCTTTCAGGTCATAACCCCAACAGGACATCGTATGAGGCATTCGTTATGAATTTTTCTCCAAATCCAAACACAATGTTTTTTGAACCGGTCACGACGCAGGATATACTTTCAATTGTCAGAAATCTGAAGAACAAGCTGAGCTGCGGTTACGACGGTCTCACAACAAAAATCATCAGGGAATGTACTCATTTGATAGTTACACCATTATGTTCTCTCGTGAACTCATCTTTAGTAAGTGGAATCTTTCCAGACGACCTCAAAATAGCTGTTGAGAAACCCCTCTATAAAAAGGGAGACAAGAATGATTTCAACAACTATCGACCCATAAGTTTGCTCACAATTATTTCGAAGATGTTTGAATCAGTTGTGTCTGACAGAATAATCAAATTTTTTAAGAAAAATAAGATTTTCAGCAGATATCATCACGGGTTTCTTAAAAACAAAAGGATTGACAGGGCACTATTTGACTTCGTTCAGGCAGTAATATCAGCCATAGACGAGAAATTTAGAGCGTGTGGAATATTTTTGGACTTGTCAAAGGCATTTGACACTCTGAGCCATAAGCTTCTCCTTTGGAAACTTGTGAGGCACGCGTTACGAGGGGTTCCTTTCAGCTGGGTAAAGTCGTCAAGAAAGCAGAAGGTATCTGTGATGCTCGGTTCGGAATCATTAAACTCAGGCTATGTTGAACTCAGGGCTGGTGTCCCACAGGGCAGCATACTAGGGCCACTTCTGTTCTTAATTTTTATAAATGATATTTTTGAGTGCTCATTGCCAGATGCCACTCTCGTTACCTATGCAGATGACACCACTGCAATTATTCCGGTTGAAGGGGCTCCGATGGCTCCACTGGCTCAGACAAGGTCAATGCTCAGGTAGAATGCCTGCAGGAGTGGCTTGACACGAATAGGTTGATATTGAATATGAAAAATACAAATCTTGTGATTTTTCAACCTTCACAGGCTAGCGATGATTAACAAATGCAAATTCGTCTTTGGGGAGAACCCATAAGCACAGAAAATTGTTCTAAGTTGCTCGGCTTTCATATTGACGGTAGTTCCAGTTTTGATGTTCAGGTGGAAGTCACTAGTAAAAAATTGTCACAGGCATGTTATTCAGAGACAATTATCTCTCAATGCCGCCAAAACGGTCTACTTTGGATATGTCTGTCCCATATTGAAGTACGGTGTAGTCATTTGAGGGAATAGTGTGCGTTGCAAGCGTATTTTTATAATTCAAAAAAAGATCATACGGATTATGTTCAACATGGCGTTCACTCAGACCTGTAGAAATGTTTTCAAATCAAATAACTGACTGACTTCTCCGGGTATCTACATATATGAGACACATTTATTCATGTTTAAAAACAAAGCACAATTTTCCAATTATTTGATAAATCACAACCTTGCCACTAGAAACAATAATAACTATAATATACCGATTCATAGACTGAACATGACTGAAAGATCACCTCTCTATACGGAAATATTGTTTTATAACAAGTTGCCGTCTGAAATCAAACGTGCAGAAATATTTAAAATTTTCAAATCTCAAATATTCAAATATATCCATGATAACGAGCCCTACACCATAAATAAGTTCCTAAATGCTTAATGAGTAAATTTCAATTATATGCTGTGTGTGTTGTTATTTCAATGTTATTCTGTTAGATGTTTCATTTTCGTTTTTGTTTTGTTTTATTCTCTATTGACGAATTGTACAACCAAAAATGAAAATGGAAATGGATAAACCTCGAAATCTGCAAGAGTTGAAAGAAGCCATCACAAGAGAAGTTAGGGCAATCGGCACTGATTTATTAGAGCGGCTGATGTAGAACTTTGACAATAGACTACAGCAATGCATTGCGGAACACGGACGTCATCCGCCTGATATAATTTTCAGAACATGATTCTTTTCATTTTTTCTGCGTTAAATGTCAATATTTCAGCTTTCATTTCACATAATTAAAAATATTCTATGTTGAAAAACAGCAGAGTTATTCTCATTTCAAAAACTTCCTTCCATTACGCCTCACCCTGTATTAACGCCAATCAATTATCTAGAAAATTCACTAGATAAAAGCCAAATCAAATCAGAAAATTAATACACGTTATAATAATTCAATCAGAAATATAAATTTTTTGACTTATATCCATAATGTAAAGCCCTTCCTTCAACTGCAAAAAATAAATTATAATTTTGCTATTCAATAAGAGGTTAGATATAGATGATCCATCTATACTCTTTATAATACATTATATTGAACACAACTTAGTGGAAAGGAATGTTTATGATATATATGATATATTTATGAGCCTACCCATATACGAATCTCTATCATCTAAAGCCGGTAGTGCACTCTCGCCGAGCGACGACCAGAGTAGATTTTTGACTCGTTCTCCGGGACCTACAATTTTTTGAACGCTGAAAAATTAATGGAAGACGAAACAAGTCAACGCAATACATTCTCGATCGTCTTTCCTCGCCTTGCCTCAAAGAGTGCGTACTGCCAGTGTAACAGTAAAACAGAAATGTTCTTCTTACCTTCGACTACTATCATGTTTCGAAGGCGTTCCTGCGCTGACAAAAAATTCGACTTGTTTGTTTCGAAACGGGCTTTGAGTAGCTGTCCCTTATCTGGCAGATTCGTAAGTTTGATTGTATTGAGATAATTCTAAAAAAAAATTATGAAAATAACATCAATCAAGTTGAGCAAATATAGCTTCAGATTAGAGAATAGAACGTCATCAATTCATCTCAATAATATCAAATAGATTTTCAAGTTTTGTATTTCATTTGAATTATATTTCTATTTGCATTTTTCCAGGATTTTACATCAAGAACGTTACTAAAAGGGTAACAGAGTAAATTAAATGTGATATGGAGAAATGATGAAGATACAGAAGACATTCTGTGTAATCCTGCAGAAATACCACAATTTCCTTTACGGAGTAACTTGAGGCAGATTATAATTCAGTTACAATTCAAGGTTATATAAGAAAACGACAATACAATATTATGAATAATCGGGAGAAGGTTATTATCAAAACAAGAAGATATGGTTAATTTTTGAAATTTCTATAAAAATATACCGCATAATTTATTAGAATGCTTCATCCAAAACCTCTGTGATAAAAATTAATTAAATCAAAATTTTAAATGAAACGAATTCTACATTTCTTTTCAACATTTACTCTATCCATTCAATCTTTGAAAAATTCACCCCGATAATTGCGACGTTGAAGGAAACGAAAAATCATTTTCACAACATTTAATGCAACATCTTGGCTGAACTTTTCCACTCATGTTGAGAATCGAAGTATGATCTTTTGGAGGCAAACAGCTCATTAACAATTGATGCTCCAATCATGAAATTTGACACAGATATTAATGAAGATTGTACCATCATAGGAAAAAATGCATTAGGATAAGCTCAAACTTTTCAAATTGAAAAATCTTACTACTTTTTATCAGGGTAAACTTTCCGAGTAATTTCATTGTAGATTGTGACATAATTTCACTAATAGTATGTTAAATGTTTTCTTTTATGGTGTATTTTATGAAGTTTCAAGTTGATACTTTGGTAATAAATTGAATACTTATACTCTTGTTTCGTAGTATTCTTGCATTTTGATGTTATAGTAGTAAGCTGTCAATTTTCGAATTTTTTCAAATTGAGCATCTACAAATACAACTTCTTAATCTTTTGAGTATTTTTCATATCTCACTTTGTTTCCAATATAAGCACAAAAATTATAAATACTGAGCTATTATGTCAAGATTCCCAAGGCTACTCGGTAATCTTGCTGTTTACGCTGACAACTTCGCGCAATCGGTACCGAGTCGACGGAAAATGTTTCCCGAACAATTTAGATTTCAACCAGAGTTGCCAGATTCCTTTTCCTGGTGTTAATTTCAATTTCACGTTCAAATAAGAGAATCAATGTTTGACCTCGGTCATTGCACTATTACTATTATTCAAGTGATTTGGAATTTGTTAATTTTTTTGTTTTTATGATCACAGTGGAGACACTGTACAGTGTATCCAATTTTGAGAGCCATTTACGGCATCTCTGTTGTTATTGACACTAGAGAGTTGGGGATTTTTTCAACTTCAGTGATTTTTGAGCTATTCAATATCTCGGTTATTACTGAAGTTAAGTAAAAAGTATTTTCACATTGTTCAGCCACATTTTTGAATAGATTGCACTTGCAGAGCCTAATTTTGTTTCCTATTTGGCTTGACATAGACATAAAAGTGTAATTTCAATTTTTGTCATTGAATTTCTGTTTTCGGGCTTGTTGACGGTGATCTCGAAAGATGTTCACGGTGATCTCGAAAGATTTTCACTTGATATTTAACCTCTAGCTATTTGCTTGTATCCTTATGCAATGTGCTGAGGAACTTTGCCCATCTACACGAGTTCAATCCTTTTAAATTGGGCCCATTTCAGGATGAATCTTGGATTATCCAATACACAATTAAGTTTTGCACAATATTTTGAAATATCTTTTACAAAATTTGTATTTCACAAACTTTTTACAATACACGTGGACTCCTTCGACATGACAAACGCGTCTCAACGGCACAAGAGCCAAAGAAGTCATCCTCTAGCCGCGGCATTCTCCGAGCCGATGCAGAGAATTTTATCCAGAATTCTACTACTCCTTTTATTTAATACTGACAGAGGTGTTGGTGCTCAATTTTTATCCCATCTTGTTGTGCGAAAAACAACTTCCCACAAACTGATAACCTCCTCATTCTTTGAATTTCTGTTGAAGTCAGTTAAAAAGGAGAAGTATCCTTCAGAAAAATAGAATATTGAGAATCATGTGATAGCAATGAGCAAAATAATTCAATAAATGCTTTTATTTCTATTGAATTGTGGAAAACAACTCAGTCCATGCAATCTCGCAAATTGTGTTATAACGATCGCTATCCATTGAAGAAGTTCCGAAGTTATATGGTTCGAAAGTAAACATTTAATTTTGCGGGAGGAAATGCGAAAAATATTGAGTTTTTTTTTCATGAAAAATATGTGATGAAAATAATATGATTATGTTAAATATTTCTTAAGTGAGCGTGAGTGTTCTCACTAAATGTGAAAACATGTCCGACGTAAATTTCATAACCGAGATATCGAGTATGGGTGAGATCAGGAAATATTTAAAATTCGTGAATAACTGAAAAAACTCATCAAAGTTCGAGAAATCTTATTAGATCTACGAATACTAATAAATTGATATAACTGCGATATTGTTGGTGGCACCCTCGAAATGAATAAAAAGAATATCTTATACAGTGTACAATTCTCAATTTGTAGTATGAGCTAAATAGTATAGGTTCTAGCTTACAAAATAACTCTTAAGCAATGCATATTCTGTACTCAGATTGTCAGAAAATTTATACCAAACAAGGGGAAATATTTTCTCTCAACCTCATCCATCATATTGAACTTATTGAATTACTGAAGTGAGAGGTCAGATTCGAATATCATATAAATATTTTGGAAACTCGTTAGATTTTGAAAACATCCTGGGCTATACCACACTACCACTATTACAGGGTAATAAATTGAGAATTGTAGTCATAGATCTAATAAGATTTTTCTAACTTCTGATGTGGTTTTGAGTTATTCACGAATTTTGGTAACTTCCTAATTTCACCCATATTTGATATCTCGGTTATGAAATTTAGGTCGAAAATGTATTCACATTATTTAGACTTTTTTTGTAAATTTCCGAAATTTCTTTTTCCCCTTAGTTTGACAGATTTGTATGATAAAGATTTGGAGTCCATTATAAACTGTAGGTCCAGAGAACAAATAAACAAAAAGGAGGAGGTTATCAATTCGTAGGGAAGTTTTTTCTGCAGAAACAGATGGGGTAAAAATTGAGCATCAACACTTCTGTCAGTATTAAAATAAAAAGAGTAGTAGAATTCTCCATAATGTTTTCTGCATCGGCTCGGAAGATGCCTAACGCAGCTAGAGGTTACATATTAAGTGAAAATCTTTTGAGATCACCGTGAACAAGTCCGAAACCAGAAATTCAATGACAAAAATTGAAATTATACTTTTATGTTTATGGGCCAAAGGTTGGTAAGGGTCTTAAGGGAGACATATGCGGTCGGTGTATATGTCTTACTAAAACCCTGAGAAACGCCTCATTCAGATATCTGACGAAAAGGTCAGAAATTAGTCATCTTATCTGCTCTGTCAACAAACCCTACTCCCACGTCCTGAAAGATTAGTAATCGCGTGGCCCCTGGGCAATGCATGATGTTTTTCCAGTTATCATATAGCAAACGGGAGAGGATGAGGGCGACATCCAGTGCCTTAAAACTGGAGCTACCAACTAAGGGAGCACACCCCGAAAGAAAAGCCTGGTCCTCCAAGCATGGGGGTTTGGTCGTAGGGTTAGCACCCCTGCAACTTCAAAAAAGATAAAAAGCCTAGCAAAAGAGAGAAACCGGATGGAATTATTGGAAAACGACATGGCAAACGAAAAAGGTATATGAGCATTGGTACATGGAACATACAGGGCCTAAACACAAAACAACATGAAGTCTTCTCAGAATTTGATAGACTGAATGTCGATATTGCTGTGCTGTCAGAAACTAAAATGAGAGGAAGTTGGAAATTATATCCATATATACAGTGAAGTAAATAAGGAAGTAGGAGCTAAAAAAGGAGTGTCCCTAGTAATCAGAAAGAAATGGGAATATATCAATGAATCACTTGCGCAAATGAAAGTTCCTCAGATGAGGAGAAAACTAACTTTTATGACAACCTAACTACTCTGCTGGATAAAGTAGGGAGTAGGAAAGAATTATTTCTAATGGGCGATTTTAATGGAAGAACAGGAAGGCTAACTGGTAGTGAAGTAGACGGAAGGAATGGACAATAGGAAGGAGTTAACGACAATGGAAGAAGACTGGTAGAAACATGTGAGCAATATAATCTGGAAATATGGAATGGCTTTTCTGATCATAAGAACATCCATAAATATACATGGACACAGACAACAAGGAACCTCAAATCCATTATCGATTACATTGTAGGAAGAAGATCATTACTTAGAGTCGGCGATGTGAGAGTATATAGAAGTGCTGAATGCGGTTCAGACCACCACTTCATCAAAGCTAAGATCTATTTTGCCCAATACACACATATGATACCGCCGACTCAGGAAATCACCGATGAAGAACGCCAATGCAAGCCTAAAAGATACAAATTGGACCTTCTGCAAGATCCTTCAGTGGCTTTTCTCTATAAACTAAGATTGAGCCAGAAGCTCACCCAAATAAACGATTCCACACCAACGAAACTGTATGATGGTCTAGTTAAATCGATCCACCAAGCAGCTGAAGAGAGTCTTGGGGAACTGGATAATGGAAGGAACAAGAAGTCTATACTGGTGGTACGATTCAATCAAGGAGACTATAGAGGAGAAAAAAAGAGCATACAACAAGTGGTTAACAACAAAAGATTCAGAGGACAAAAAATACACACACGAGTGAAAAAGAAATAATAAAGAGAAAGAACGAATTTTGGGATGCGAAACAAAACACTGAAATAACAAAAATTACTCCACAAGTCAAGACCCACATCTGCTTGCAAAAAAACGGTCGCTCACCAGGACCGGGGCAGGTAAACGCAGAACTTCTGAAGAGCGGACCGGATATCCTGTTCGAATGGTTAACTTATTTATCCAATAGATGTTTATCAGGAGAACAACTCGCGGAAGATTTCAGGAAGGGGTACATAACTAATATTTATAAAAGAGGAGATAGAAGGGATTGTTCGAACTATCGAGCAATACAGTGTCAAGCAGCATAGGGAGAATATATGGAAAACTATAAAGTGACAACATCAGCTACGTGAAGAACGGATCGTTGCTTTTCGGGGAGTCGAGCTTTCCAAGGGTCTAAGGCAGGGAGGCTGTATCGCTACGACTCTGTTCAAACTATATATGAATGAAATGCTGAAGGAGTGGAAGAAAAAATGTTGAAACATACGGATATAGGTACATGATGATATGCTTTTTCGCTCAACTTCGCAGACGACCAGGTCATATTTGCAAGGGATGCAGATGACACCCATTATATGTTGCGGAAGCTCAATGAAGAATACACAAAATGGGGTCTGCAGATAAACTTTAACAAAACTCGTCGTGGGAGGAAATTTGATCATGGAGGATAGAGCTACAGTGAAAAACTGTTGTAAATACAGTTATCTTGGAGCATTGATTTCAAAGGAAGGAGGGAGTGAAGAGGATATAAATGACAAAATAATAAAGGGGAAGATAGCGATTAGACAACTACACA
The DNA here is from genome assembly GCA_013387265.2 of Cryptolaemus montrouzieri. NCBI lineage: Eukaryota > Metazoa > Arthropoda > Insecta > Coleoptera > Coccinellidae > Cryptolaemus > Cryptolaemus montrouzieri. Next base: position 41,106,595 of record JABFTP020000103.1, read on the forward strand.
GCGTTATTTGGAACTGGAATAACAGTAAACCTGTCAAAAGAAGGATATATAAAACTATTGTAGAATCAGTGGCTACATATGGATCAGAGGTGTGGGAGATGACAAAGAAAAATGAAAAAAGACTACAAACAATGGAGATGTACTACTGGCCCAGAAGCTGCGGCCTCACAAGACTTGATCGTGTAAGAAATACAGAAATTAGGGAGAGAGCACAAGTGGACCTAGACATAATAGATACAATAGAGGAAAAAATACTTAAGTGGTATGGACACCTGAGACGCATGACACAAGAAAGATGGCCTCTGAGAATATGGAAATGGCAGCCAGCACAGAGAAGAAGAAGAGGTAGACCAAGAACAAGTTGGAAGGAAGCCGTCGATAAAGCCATGACAGGAACCTTCAAGAAAATGACTGGCAAGATAGAAAGACATGGAAGCTAGGTTGCGAGAAACGCCGTATGGTGTAATCCCGCTCGCAAAAAAAAATGTCTATGTCGAGCCAAATAGAAAAAAAATTCGGCTCAACCACTGCAATCTATACAAAAAAGTGGCTGAACAATGTGAAAATGCTTTTCACGTAACTTCAATAATATCCGAGATATTGAATAACTCATAAATCACTGAAGTTGAAAAAGTCCACCATGAAAAGGGATCTGGGGTAATCCTGCATTTCACGCTGCCCGCAATCGCTTCGTGGACACCGAGTCGACGAGGAATGTTTCCGAACGATTTGAAATTTAAGCCAGTGTTGCCACGATTTATCTCACGTCGGAGCTTTGAGTACCTATCGTTGAAAATGAAATAGCAAAAGATAAGATGTATTATTGAAGTGAAACCTATAGGTAAACACTCCTAATCAGGGGCGTAACTTTTCGGGAGCGGAAGGGCCATATGTGACTCGTAATTTTTCGCAAGTGCTTGATTATCTTAATAAACAGTTACATATTTTGAGTTCATTTGGACAGGGTAGTGTGGTATAGCAAAAGATGTCTCAAAATCTTAAGAGTTTCCAAAGTATTTATAAGATATTCGAATCTGACCTCACATTTCAGTAATTCAATAATGTGCAATATGACGGATGAAATTGAAGGGAAAATATTTCCCTTTGTTTGGCATAAATTTTTTGACAATCTGAGTGCAGGATCCAGATTTTTTTTGTAAGCTAGAACCTTTACTATTTAGCTCATATAACAGGGTAATAAATTGAGAATTTTACACTTTACAAAATTTTCTTAGTTCCCCTTAGTTTGACAAATAAGGACATAGATTTATATTTTTAAGAACTATCACATTCATCTAAGAAATATCTAACATGCTCTCATCTCATATTTTTCATGAGAAAAACTCAAATTTTTTTTAATTAAATGTTGACTTTCGAATCATAGAATTTCGAGAGTTCTTCAATGGATATCGATCGTTATAATACAATTTGTGAGATTGAATGGACTGAGTTGTTTTCCACAATCCAATAGAAATGAAAGCATGTATTGAATTATTTTGCGCAATGCTATTACATGATTCTCAATGTTCTATGGTTCTGAAAGCTACATCTCCTTTTCAACCGACTTCAACAATAATTCAAAAAAGGGGTAGCTGTCGTGAGTCAGTAGAGATACTGACTCCCACGCCGAGGGACCAGGTGCAAATCCCAGGTAAGATATAGTTGTAGTATGAATGTTGGTGTGTTTGTTTTCCCAGAGTCGGAAACATAACCGATAGGTAGAGTCTATAACCTCCGAAGCCAGATAACTTATAATCCTAAGAGGTGGCAGTTATCATTGCATGGTCTAAGTGGGTGGTTCGCAGTCCACTACCACTGTAGGTTCATAAAACAAACAGAAGGTTCATAGAACAAACAGAAGGTTCATAGAACAAACAGAAGGTTCATAGAACAACCAGACGGTTCATAGAACAAACAGACGGTTCATAGAACAAACAGAAGGTTCATAGAACAAAAAGACAAACAAAAAGGGGGAGGATCTCCATTTGTGGGAAGTTTTTTTTGCATAACAAGTTGGGGTAGAAATTGAGCAGCAACATTTCTGTCTGTATTGACATAAAAATAGTAGTAGGAATTCTTGTTAAAGCCGTTTGCATTGGCTGAGAAAATGCCTACCGCAGATAGAGGTTAGGTTAGATTTTCACCCTTGTCTTCGTGAAGAAGTCCTGGAAATCATGGAGTGCAAGATGACAATGAGAGAATGAAGCTGCTAAGCAGAAAAATTTTTGGTTTTCTTTTTATACACACGACAATAACACACCATAAACAGACAAGCTATTGCTAGTGCAATAGCGACAGAAACGAGCTTTTCCATAGGTTTTTTCACTCGTTTACTGAATCATACGCAAGATAGTATGGTTCCCCTGTAACATTTCCTGTGCTCACACTTTAGGGACAATCGTAGGAGGCATTATGCGAGTTAAGATGCCTAATTAAGGAACGGACATGGTCTGTTTTTTCTGCTGGTACTCTATTTCTTCGCTTGTTTTCTACGATTCTGTTTTTCTGACACAAACCAATTATTATAGCTATAAGCACTTATTGTAAATACAATTATTCGAATTTTTGTAAATATATATATATATATATATATATATATATATATATATATATATATATATATATATATATATATATATATCAATATATCAATATGGATGATTTTTTTAAGAAATGAACACCTGCATCAATTTCTCACCAAATTATGTAGAGTGCCGCAACAGATTTCAGTTTTTTCTTTATAAAAATCTAAAAATGCAGCAGATTCGACGCTGCTTTATAATCATTTCATGTATTCAGTGTTTGAAATCAGTTAGTTGGCACTTTGTTTCTATTGTAACCACAAATAAAAGATTCAAGTTTTGTGCTTCGACCATGGAAAGATGACATTTGAATAGAGATGTTACGAGCCGTTGGCATGCTCCAAGCTGGGAGCTCACAACGGGAAGTATCCAGGGTTCTGGGAAGTAGCCCAAGTGTCATAAACCGTTTATGGTCGCGTTTCAATGAAACAGGTAGCGTAGAAGAACGCCATACAGGTCGTTTCAGGGTTACTACAGTCGCCCAAGACTGATTTTTGGTTTTACAAGCCAGAAGAGATCGTACTACCACAGCATCTCAATTAGCTCAAGAGCTATCACGAGTTCATAATGTACAAATTTCCGACCAAACTGTGAGAAATCGACTGCACGAAGGTCAACTCCACTCCAGACGTCCTTTAAGAGTTCCACAACTGACCCATGAAAATCGCGCTGCTCGTTTAGCTTGGGGCCAAGAACACGTAAACTGGGATCAAGAGAGATGGGCCACAGTTCTCTTCAGTGATGAATCTAGATTTAGTTATTATCCCGATTCGGGAAGAATTCGAATATGGTCTCCAGCATGCTCAAGAAGTTATTAGACAGGGAGGCGGATCAGTGATGTTTTGGGGAGGTATACGCCTTGGTGGGTGGAAGAACTGACCTCGTTTTCATACAGAACAACCTCAGGGGAAATTCTTACGCAAATGAGATAGTTTTACCTGTAGTGGTACCATATCTCCAAAAAATGGGTCAAAATCTACTCTTCCAATAAGATAATGCCTCTCCTTATCGTGCAAGAGTTGTCTTGAACGTTCTTGAAGAGAATGATATCGATCTTCTACCGTGGCCATCCTGCTCCCCAGATCTGAATCTCATCGAGCATGTGTGGGACACCCTAAAAAGAAATCTCCTGCGTCGAAACGTCTTCCATCATGAACAAGAGCTTCGATTAGCACTTCAGGGGGCTTGGAATGACTTAGACCAAAATGTAATAGACGATTCAATATTGAGCATGCCGCGACGATGCCAAAGTGTCATTAATAACAGAGGTGGACCTTCTGGGTACTGAAAAATATAATTGCTTCCATATCGTTTCGAAAATATTAGTTCAGGATTTTTTTGTTTTACCAAATTTCGTCATTTTCAAATTTCAAATTTTTTTATAATAGCTGCTTTGGAGAAGCCAAATATTATTTTGTTTTCTTCAGAATACATTATATACAATACATAAAAACAAAAACCGAAAGATTTCTATAAATTGAATCATCAAATTCATATTTTGAAGATATTGGTGTATTGTATAAGTGTTCCTAGACTTTTTATATATATATATATATATATATATATATATATATATATATATATATATATATATATATATATATATATATATATATATATATATATATACGGTTTTTAATTCTGTGTAATTACCTATATGCTCTTTGAAATGTATACGAATCAATGTGAATATAATGTCTCTGGTCTTTATAATACTCTCACGAATTGGATTATTCTGCATGATTTCCTGAGCGTCAACAATATTCATTCTAGACATGACAAATCCTAAAAATAAAATAATTAACAAATTCCAAATCACTTGAATCAATCGCTCGTCGTGCAAATAAAGCTCAAATCGTATTGAACAAACTGAAGAGTGAGACGACAGAGATCAAACATTTTTTCTTTTATACGAACGTGAAATTTAAATGAACTTCAGGTAAGGCATCTGGCAACACTGGCTTGAAGTTCAAATCGTTCGGAAACATTTCTCGTCGACTCGGTACACGGTACACGTTTGGGCAGCGTAAAATGCAGGATTACCAGGATCTGGCAACACTGGCTGAAATTAATATCATTCCGGAAACATTTCTGTCAACTCACTACAAGGATGTGCGAAAATGTTCAGAGTAAAAAGCAGGATTACCTAACTATTGTATTGAATTGAAAAGAATGATTACCTTGGTTCTTAACATTTCCATTTCATAGTTTTTAATCTTCTGTATTTGCTCATTGTATTCAGTACGTTTACATTTAATAGCATCACTTTGTGGCTGAGTCACTTTTTCTACTTTATTTATCTTCTCCAGATCTATGACAGAATTTTTCTTAACAAAATTGTCCAGAGTGGATTGTGTCTTGCCTACACTGCTAACCAACCTTGGATGTACTTTTTCTATATTTTTAGGGGTAGATATGCTTGGACTATCCTCAAAAGAATCCTCAATAACTTGACTAGAATTTATTACGTCAGAATTAGAGTTTTCATCTATCTCAGTTGATATATTTCTGCTTCTTCTTTGCTGGGAAGTTGAAAAAGATAAACTCTTTCCAACATTACTTTCTATATCACTTTCTTCATCTTCACTGTCAGAAGTAATTTCTGGTTTCTTTGAACGAGGAGTCATAAATAGATGATTTTTTTTATCTGCGTGAATACCTGAAATATTCCTCTTTCCATTCTGTAATGAAATACTTCTGTTCGCACTGATATTCAATTCATCACCACTGTCAGAAATTACTATATCATCTGATTCACTTTCAGATATTACAATTGTTTTCTTTTCTTGAAGCATATTTTTGAAATAGCTTTTACCTCTTACAACAGAAGAGTTTTTTTTATCAGGAGTACTTGTAATCATCATGGTGCTATTAACTGAAGAGTTATCTTGAATATTGTTTTCTGATTTTTCACTACTAAAACTGCTTACAATGTCATCATCTTCACTTTCAGATACCATGATACGATTTCTATTCTTTCTTTTTAAAGATGAGGCTTTCTTCATTACCTAAAAACAAGGTAAATATGCAAATGCAGTAAGCTTAAGCTATAAGAAATTTCTGCTCAAGATCTTTGAAATTCACGATGGAAAAAATGATTATTTATTCTTACATTCGTCCTCTGAATAACTCATTTTTGCGTTATATTTTGCAGGTACGTTTCTAAAACGTTTATTATGCTCTTAAGGCTGAAAATGTGTTAGTAATGTCAAATTCAAAACATTTATACCAACGGTTGTACTATAACCAAACTTCTGTGACTCAAACCTAATACTTCACAACCAATGATTAGATAAAAACATTCTTCCATAATACATTATTCTGTGAACTATACCGTTCAAAACTCAGAACAATAGAACATAACCGCCTCGCACGGGTAGTGCGCAGCATATTGGAACTGCCATGCCGAGGAGCCTGGTTCGAATACGGGTTCAAGTTATGGATGTGTTCCTTGAACAAAAAAGTGAAAATACATAAAGATTTATATAGAGATTGAATGCATAACTAGAAGGTTGAGTACTTAACCAATGAAGGTTTAGGCACGGTCTAGGTGAGTGGTTTGTTGGAGTTCACTATAAACTGTAATCTCCCTAGAAAAACACACACACATACACAACTCAGAACATAACCAAGAGATTTTTTTTCTCTGGTTCAAATGGTACTAAGTATAAATATGTAACATCTATCTTTTTTTTCCTCGAGTCTTGTCCAATGAAAATAGGTGAGTTATCTACATAATTTCTCTTGACAGCTGATGAATCTTTTAACCAAGTATGATGTTCAAGAACACTATCTCAGGACGTCCAACTAAGCATAAAACATTTGTAGGGAAAAGTGGATAGAGATCATGTAACATTGAGCTATTACGTGCGCATACCAAATAAACGTGTGTTATGCGCCAAATTATTTAATAGGTAAAACCTTTGTCTGCTCAGTTTATATATGTGTTTAAACAATGCAAACGCTACCTTATTTGATTCAATGTGATAGGTGCGCATTGGCCCGAAACATTCAACGATTTTCTGGAAAATTTTCGGTCAAGACCCCTTCCCCTAAGTTGGAGGTCCTAAGTATAGCGTTTTTGATAGTGTTCTTGTTCTTCACGACAAAGATGATTTATATACTATAATATTGCTCACAATTTTCATCCATTCAATCAAGAACACTAGAGTACAGTGTTCTTGAAATATATGAACATAGTTTGCATTATTTCCAAATTTCACCTTATTTTACTAATTGTAGCTGAGAAAACCTACATTAGTGTCCCATGGCGCCTCTATATGGAGGAATATCGAGAGGAATCAATACGAAAATAATAATAATGTAACCAAGGTTACATATATTAATATATATGCATTTTGCATATATATTAATTGACGTGTGCTGCAGAAACTATTGTTGATATAAATAATGCTGTACATTATACACAAAAATCCGTTTGGTCATTTTTATAACTGTTATAGTCAAGCCTCAAAAGAGACTCAAACAAAAACGATTTTTGTGACTTAACTGTAAAAGTTAGATATATAACCTAGCGGAATTTCTTTGTGAATAATGGTGAGTACTATAAACATGTAATGAATTGTTTTTATGTATCATCAATAACTTTAGTAACGTACGACAATCAATGATTTCAATACCAAGTATGATGTTCAAGAACACTATCTCAGGACGTCCAACTAAGCATAAAACATTTGTAGGGAAAAGTGGATAGAGATCATGTAACATTGAGCTATTACGTGCGCATACCAAATAAACGTGTGTTATGCGCCAAATTATTTAATCTTGGGCTACGTTATTCTAATTTCCGTAGGGATTGCCAATTTTTTGAGATTTGAGTATAACTCATATCACTCGCATATAATATAAATTTGTTAATTGCTTCATTCGCAGGTACTGCATTTCTGAGATTTATAATTACGATCCCACGGGCAAACATAAAGATTTATTATATCCTATGTTTGTAGGTCGCATTGATTTGTTTAATTACTGATAATGAAAAACAAGTACTGTGTTTTAAGGAATTTTACTTAATAATTGCGATTCGTAACGCGTTTCATTACACCGTAGCTTCTTCAGACGAATCAGTTTGAAGAAGCTACGGTGTAGGGAAACGCGTTACGAATCGCAATTATTAAATAAAATTCCTTAAAACAGTACTTGTTTCTTATTATTGATAATGGAATTTTACCAAGTAAAAGCCTCCCAAATTCAACTGTTAATTACTGAATCGGAATCGGTTCTAAGGGCACGTTTTCAAACTGACCTTTGGCAGTTCCGTTCTCGCCGCTGTTGTCGTTCCTGTTCGTAAGTTGCATTGAAAAAATAGAAATCATATTTATCATTTATATATATTCATGGGTCAAGGTTGCTTTTGATAAGAGCATTTTGACGCTGATTCGGATGGTCACGTGATTTTCAGTGTTGACGCTAGAAAGTTGGGATTTTTGAACTTTATAGCAGCAAAGGATGGAAGAGACAAGAGACAAGTTTATATTTTCCGTCTTCAAGGGTTGCCAATAAAAACCCTAAGGCAACAGTTTTCTTCGATACAAAATGCCTTAGTCTCTTTTTATAGTAGTCATCCAGTTATTGCGCCATATTAGCTTTCGATACTCGAACAACATAGTTATAGGTCTTAAAAAAAGAATTTCGCAATATATAACACTAAAGATTCCAGAAATGATACCAAATTATTGAAAACTACACTTCATATTCAACAATTAAGTGTTTTAACCTAAAATAAGTGACAAATGACATATTTTGACGCTGAATACTTTTCATGGGAGCGTCATGATTTCATAGAAAAATAGGTCACATGACCATTTTGACGCTTGAAACGAGCGTCCAAACGCTCCAATGAAAAGGCATCTTCAGCCCTTGATGGCAGTGTCAAGTGCTAAGCACAGAACAGACCTAGATATTTTCTCTGGTGCCAAGTATGTTCTGTGGTATGTTGTTATATATATAATAAACAACCTGCGCATGTGTACTTTGCGCAGCCTTAACCTTTTATTATGCTCTTTCAATTTTCATTAATCAGTTTTTAGCAGAGAAAACAGTGAAAACAGCCTCAACAGTATTTTCTGAGGTTTATAGTTGATAGTCTGAACGATTGACTAAGAGTATTTAAATGATCTTCGTCTGAACTGAATATAATTAGTTGTATGGGTTAATGAGAAGAGATCGGAACCAAATTAATAAATCATTCGCCTCAATTGTATATATCTAAATTACTGGTATTTTATAATACAAATGGAGACAATTTATCCTCCTGAGCGTTTTAAAGCTACTGAGAATGTGGATTTGGCAAAGTATTTCAAGGAATTTTCCAATATTATGTCTGGAGATTTGTTTGCTGCATTGTCTTCTACTGAAGATTGCTCAGGAGAAAGTGACTTGGAATTTATGAAAATTCAAACTGTAATCGGAACAGATATTACTTCCAAAAATATAAAACGCTCGAGAAAGAATGCAGGTGACAAAAATATGTAACTACCAGTTTTCATCACTTTTCATTACCGTAAAGTGGGGTGACATTGATCAATTTTGAACAACTTTTGTTAATATTTTCAACAATTTTTATTATATTTCTATTTTGTTTTTAAACCTCCTTAGATTCCTTCAGTACTACCGAATTTAGGCCTCAACTTAAGCCAATCATTCATCAGTATCTAGAAAAAAATAAAACATGAGTGATCAATGTCATACCCTAAGTGGGGTGACTTTGATCAGGCCTCTTTATTGCATAGAAATGCTGGAGAATATGTTAGAAATGATTAATGTCGCCCTCTTGAAATCGGTGTTGTGGAACAAAAGTTATTGGATAATTTGTATGAGGGGTGAGATTGATCAGGCGGGGTGACATTGTTCAGCTCAATTACTACGGAATAAAAAGTGATTCAGAGGATATCATTTATTTAAAAAATACGGAAATAAACATTTAGCATTCCTTGATATTTTTATCATGTAGAAAATCATATCTTATTCTGTTTAACATTTTAACAAACAGGGTACCTAATAAAATAGAAAAATAAATATTTAGCCGAGCATTTAGCATTCCTTGATATTAATGTCATTTGGAAAATGATATCTTATTATTCTGTCTGATATTTTAACACACTTAGGGTCTGGTAAAAGTGCCACAATATCACCAATTTGCACTGTTGAAACATCATTCTCGACGAGTTTAAATACACTTGGCGAATGAGCAGACTTTAAACCGACAACTTCAAAGGCGTTATCTTTTAAAACTTTCTGAATGAGGCACACATAGCGAAATTCTGTTTTCTTTCTTGAACCAGATAGAAATTTAACTAAGACGAACTTTCCGAAGATAATATTGTCTAAAGTTGGCTCGAAATATTCTATAGGGTCTGCCCTCGGTTCATCTATAGATTCATCGTCTTCTGAATTATCATCTAATTGTATATTCTCATTTTCCTCCTCGCTGGACGAAAGTTGAGTACTCGGACCAGCAACAGATTTTCCTGGTTCAACATGTAAAAGCTTTTTTCGCTGTCTCTGAGGTCTATTGACATTATACCTTTGAGTTTTTAGAAAATCGGTGAGACTATCCGCAACATTAGCTTCTACATTGTCAGAAGTGTTACCTGGTAATTTTTGAAGAACTCGATCAGGATTGAAAGGCACAAGACCGCAAGCTGCAAATCCAGAAATGAGATTGCGTGTAACACCGCTTCTTTCTTTAGAGTTGTCCTTAGGCAGAACTTCGTCCATGTTAATAATGCACTGTTTCAGTAGAAGAGGAAATTCGTTCTTAGGAATCCCAGAGGTTTTGGAATTTCTAACTTTCCAGGCTGATAGTTCCTCCAACTTTCTTTGAATGGACGAAAAAATCGACATCCAAAGGCTGGCAGATATGGGTGCAGTTGGGAGGAGACAAACAAAAGAAATGTCATTTTCTTCACACGTTCTCAGTACTTCTGGATTAAAGTGTGAGGCCAAATTATCTCCCAAAGGACTTTTCGTCCATTTAACCTTTTAGCGTGTGGTAGAAAAACTGTGAAAACCATTCGTGAAATGTGGGCATATCTATCCAACCGTGCGAAGTTCGGTTGAATCGAGTACCTTGCGAGCAGCATATCTTATCACAGCATGGTTTGCCCTTAAGAGCATTCTCAGTCCATGTATTCCACAAGTTTTCGGCCTTGTATATTACATAGGGCGGCAGTAGAGTGCCTGATGCTGATCCACACATCATTAAGGTCATTGATGATTTTGAATGGTTGCAAACTTTTTCTGGGTATTTTGTACCTCTACGATAAATGCGCAACTTTTCCCTGGATCATCTGTAACATTTGATTCATCGTAGTTAAACACATTCTCCGGGGAACACCATCCAGGGTGACTCGCAAGTTGTTGAAATAGTCTCTTAGTATGGAAGGAGTCACCTGACTCCGTTTCGCACTAATGTTGGACGATAATCTTCTTCCTGCGACATGTTGGTGCCTCTTAAGGAAACTGTTGACCCAGTCTTTACCAGGCAAGTTATTGTTGAATTTGTAAATGTTTCTACCACTTTTATCTAAATAACTTTTCACGAACATTCTTAGATCTTGTGGAGACAAGGAAATCCCCAGTCTGCGCATTTCAGTATATTCGTCAAAATGGCTCTCTCTTCAATGTTTGATAGTATTGTCTGCCCGCCGATTTTTTGAATCTGCGCCCATGAAATCTGTTGTTAAGGGTACCATAAGAAACATTGTAAGTGCGAGCTGCTTGGCGCATAGAAAGTGTATTATTTGTAACGTCTCGAAGGGCATTTTCTAGTTGTTCATCAGAAAAATTGTTGTAAGTTCTGCTGCCTAGCTTTCGCGTATATGTTCTGCCCATTTTTCAGTTTTCTGATTCTAAAAGTAAAAGAAACAGGTAGACATTAAAATCTGAAAACGATGGGGCGAGATTGATCACTTCTTGTTATTGTTGATCAATCTCGCCCCGTTTTGTTCAGGTCATTTTGCGCGTAAAGTACATATCAACTAACCCTCAAATTGAGCGCAGCCTTCACAATCGATGACAGGTAAATATCTTATGGTGCACAATCCTCGACGATTAACGAGTTTTTCCCGGGCAAGAAAAGTTTGCGACACTCAAATTTACACGTTTTTTGACACGAAACTTTAGAACGCTGTAGAACGAACCTTCCTTTACACTGTCGCGATATGTACTGCTGGATCGAAGCCTAATGTGTTTACTATCGCCTGAAAAAAGCTGCCTGAGAATCAAAGCAAAGGTGGTGGGGAAATTTAGAATTGAACATAAAATGGCAGCGCGATCAATCTCACCCCTCGAGATCAATCTCACCCCACTTTACGGTAGATATAATAATCTTCAATTTTTACCTTAGTATTGATCTTCTGTTATGTGAGGGGGAAATCAAGAAACGGCCTTTTCAAATACCAGAAAAGTATTCTCTTAGAAGTATGATTCTGAATAAACTGCCATTCAGTGGTCAAAACTCAGATTTGCAAGTTCTCAAACAGAAGACTAAAATTGAAGAAGTTAGAAGCTGTGAAAAGCTTTTATTCATGAACAAGGAAAACTTTCATTACTGTGTGTTAGTGAGTATATTAACAAACTGTGACAATTATCAATTAATAAAGTCCAATTATATTGCATCCAAAAATTTGAAATGAAAATAGAGCAAAGAAATCACATCAAATTTCAGATAATTGGTTTGATGAAGGCACACTAAGCAGCTTTTATTTCGAATATTGTCACTCTCTTCGTAGCGCAAGCAATATTGATGTAATAAAAATTTGAGTCGTTATCAGAAGTGAAATAACATGCATGAAGAGTAATATACTTCTAAATTTACTATTGAATTTTGTGTGTGAGGAGTAGAAATATCAATTAACTTAAGATTATGATTGAATTCTGAAGAATTATATTACATTCATTTTAAAGAGAATTATGATAGCAGAGTATTTTAAATTATCATTCTCAGTTATCCTACCAGAATACATTTGTAGTAATTCTAAAGCATAGGTATACTATATAGATGGTTAAATTTGCATATGCTGATATGTTGTACCTTATTTAGATTAGATCTTGTTCGATATTTTTTCTTAAAACTTTTTACTTTGTATTTTCGAATTCTAATTTCAGATCAGGCAACTATCCTGTGCATAAAGATTTGATATGTCTTACATGATCATGGAATTGGAACAGTGCTGTTTGATTTGAATAATAATTTTTATGTCAGCCATTTAATTTCCTCTCACAATTATACCCACATTATATTTTGCAATTTTTTAGTCAAATTGGATATTAAAGATTTTTCAAATCTGTTTTTGTGGATATGATAATCTCAAAAGAATATATAAAATTGATTTGATAAATGATTAATTGCTCTGAAATTTTTTTAACAAGCTAACTTATCAATATTTGGGTTAACCTAATTAAATAATATTTCCTTTTTTTAAAATTTTGTTCACACCATAAATTTATGATTTAATTTTTTATTTGGAAAAACATTGCTATGACAATGCATTCTCTTGATTTTATTTCGGTAGAATAATTTTCTATATTAAAGCAATATTACACAGTATCACTAATATATTGATTAATAAACAGAATAAATAACTTATATTATTGATATTGTTATACCTTACACTCACAACCGATAACTAAAATTTCTCTAGTATATAGCCAATATAATAATAATAATTAATTATCGTGGACTTATGCACTATCTCAGCTGTTAGCTGGATATAATTTACCTTTCCCAGATTTAGCAATCAAAGGGAATAGGCGCGATTACAATATACTTGACATAAATTTCCTAACTATCCTACATGTATTAAGAATTACAGCTTTTGCATTTCTATATAGGTATTTTTATGCAATTCTAATTTCTTAAGGTTATCATGCAAAGTTTTGGGTATTAAACCAGTCGAGGATATGATGACAGGAACAATATCTATTTTATCGAGGTGCCACATCTACTTGATTTCAATAGCAAGGTCTGTGTGTATTTGGAGTTTTTCTCCTGGAACTTGTTCAGCAGGTTGTTATTATTCGGTATGGCGACATCTACCAGCATTGCTGTTTTGGCTCTCTTATCATACACCACTATGTCCGGCCTATTAATCGTCACCATTCTGTCAGTGATAACAGGCCTATCGTAGTATAATCTGATAGAGTCATTTTCCAATATGGGCGCCGGTTAATACTTGTAATATGGCTGGAAGGTATTCAGAAGTCCGTACTTGTGTGCAAGTTTCTGATGGATAATGTTGCACACTTGATTATGCCTGTGAAGATAGTCCGTATTGGCCAGTTGTTCGCATCCGGACGTAATATGCTGTATAGTCTCCGATCTTATATGGCATTTTCTGCACTTATCTGTTTGTAATATTCCGTCCTTCATTATAAATTTTTTGTAATTGTTTGTAGTAATAGTAATATTTAATATTATTATTATTTAATTCAACAGATTTTGATATTCGGAAAAGTAATTATTTTTCTGGTTACTACATGCTCAACAGGATCTGTGTTCATTGTTGGACTTCAATTATTATCATTTGTCTTAATAATTTATATGAGTTTCTGCAGAATGTAATAATTGAGTTATCTTGCAATATTCAAAATTTCTTGGAATTATAGCATAAGCTTTGTTTTTATGGTTGCATTTTTTGTCATAATCATGTAATGTATGAACAGCAATATTTCAATATCTTTCTAACTTCCTCGAAAAATTGTATGAAAACCTCATCATCATCTGAGATATCAATTTTATATATAAAATCATTTATTCTTGCTTTTCTTCATTCCATACTGCAAGCAATAACTTCGTTAGAAGAGCCATATGAATAAAAAGCATGTTTATAATAAAATCCAAATTTATAATTCATTCAAAATTTTTGTATTAATTTCTTGAAGCATTGTTTAAGCAGCGTATATTTTTTCAGGAGAAAGATAAAAATATTCAAGCAGACTTGATGCCTGGCAGTGATTTTGTCATGAACATATATTTATATAAACCTTTTAGCTATAGTTTTTTGACCAAGAATTATCCAGAAAAATTTAGATTTAGTCAAGAAATACAGATGCTAGGAAAAAACACCTTGACAGAGTTGCGTGATATTATTAATTGTATTTCTGACACTGGACTTCAGGCAGAAGTGGACAGTCCTACAAGCGATATATCTCATCTTCAAAAAGCTAAGGTATAGTGAAATACAAAACTGCATGCTTTTTGCTTAAGTAGAGCTGGAAATGCTGACGCTGAGCTTGGAAAAATTGTAGCTATTCTGTGTGTAACTTGTGTTGAGATCAATGACCATATCTTTCTTGTGTTCATGTTCCAATTCCTATTTTCACAATTGATATTTCTTAGAATGATGGTATTTCTCAGACTGGAAGCTTCGGGCTTATTCACAGAAACTCAAAAACCTGAAAACCAATGTTTCAAATATGGGACATTTCTGTTGGGCCTAACGTATTAATATATATGAGCAGTGCTCAAACTTGAACTGCCGGCGATCTACCTCAATATTTTTAGATTACTTACCTACCTAACTGGGTAGGGTGTACCGTAGCATATATAGATGCTTTCCGCACAATATACATTATTTTAGTCAAGGTTTGGGTTAGGTTTAGTTAGGTTCTCCTCTATAATATCAATGAAAAAACTCTTAGTCCTTCAAAATTGCGAGTTTATTGGTTGTTACAAAACAAAATAGTTACATATGGTGTTGAACTTAACTAAGGAGTGACTTTGAATGTTGAAGCGTGGCACTGCATGTCCTCAGCATACTTTTCATAAGATGGTACGTAACCACTGAGTGCTAATCGCAAACATGATGACATATGATCGTCAGTTAGTCGATTGCGACATTTTGACTTAATTATCTTCATTTCAGAAAATGCAGACTCGCACAAGTAAGTTGACCCAAAAATTGCCGTGAGTTGAAGGGCGATTTGCCTTAGATTCGGATATTTATCTTCAGATATAAAACACCAGAAATTTGTATCAGATGCTGTAGCTTTGAGATGTATATCTGATATATCTGCACCAACTCATTTTAACAGAACATGAATTCATATTAAACTAACTTGCTATTTCAGTAGGTAATTCTTCAATGTTTTACATGAAAAAGGGTAACTCATAAATGATGCTATATTTGCCAATTTACTGCAATCATAAAAACGCATTTCGAATCGTCCCAAATTATTTGATAATTCAGCTTCATACATATCATTTATGTATATTCAACTGAGGAATCCTTGCTTTCAAAGACGGAAAATGTTTCAGATCCTTTAATTTCAGTTGATCTATCATAAGTTGCAATTTACTTTTGAATGCGTTTACTGCGCTAATCATCTCAATAACAGTTTTTCCTTTACTTTGAAGCTCCAAGTTAATGGTGTTTGAGTGCATTGTGATGTCAGTCAAAAATGCCAAATCAGTCAGCCATTTTTCGTTTTTCATCATCTGATACTCTTTCGTCTAGAAAAGCTGTTATTTCGGGCAATAATTCTTGAAACCTTTTTAATTATTTTCCGCGACTCAACCACTTGACGTCCGTGTGAAGGACTAAATCATTGTGTTCAGCTGACTCCTTATCTTCCAACTGCAACTTAAAACGCCGCCCTTGCAAGCTACGTGCCCTGATGGAATTCACAATTTTTGTTGCAATGCCCATAATTTCATCCGTGTTTAAAACTTTTGAACACAAAACTTGTTGATGTATAATGCAATGGAATGAAAAAAATGAAGAGAAATCTTCATCAGCTTGACACAATTCCACAAAACCGTTTTTGTTTCCAGTCATTGCTGGTGCTCCATCGGTTGTAATGCACACTAATTTATATATTGGTAGCTTGTAGTTTTTTACAAAATTGAAGAAAACGTCATATATATCTTCGCCACGGGTCTTCTCCTTCAGAGGAATGATTGTCAAAAATTCTTCCTTAGCCAACATGTCATTGAATACCATCCGAATAAAAATACACTGCTGGACAGTGTCTGTCATATCGATGGATTCGTCGAACTGTAAAGAGAATTATGCACATTTCATGATATAATGTTTTAATTTATCTGCCATGTCGTGACTCATGACTTCAATACGTCTTGTGACAGTCGGACGAGATTACGGAAGTTCTCTAATATATGAGATATTTTAAATGACGCTATCGTAGCAGCTTTTGATTGTTTGGCTTGTTTTGTGAACATGGTTTGTTCTTTTGTCAAACAAGGTATCAAATCACGTACTTTTCATTTTCCTTATTCACTCTGTGGCGGAAAATCCTTTCCATAAATAAGGCGAATGCACTTATCCTTCACCATACAAAAGAAAAATTCTTCCTCCCAATCGTAATTGAAATGATACTCATTTTGTACTATTTAATAATAAACGTTGTATCGACGTAGTATTGCCTTCAAGTTACAATTCAGAACGACTCCAATTCCTGCAGGCGCAACATTTATATCGCCGTGAACGAAAGTGTCGAATGTTCCCGTCAAACCCGCCGCCCGAAATTTCTAGAAAAGCGGCAAGAATAAGAAACGCGGCTTTTCTTTGACAAGTACCGCGCGTTTCTTTGATGAAGCCGCCTTTTGCCGCTAGCAGAGTGTTATTTTATTACGTAATAAATTTTTGTAGTTTAATTACCTTCTTATTAAAAATTTTTTCTTCCCGAGATCTACTCAAAAAGCACTCGCGATCGACCGTTTGAGTGCCCCTGGTCTATACTGACATGCAAAAAACTCCTAACGAATTGAAGGAGAGATGAGAAAAGTTCCTCAACAGATTATGACCAATACGATGTGCTCGTTTCGCATGTATTGCTGCATTGTTCAAGTGGGTCATTTGAAGGATGTGATTTGTGAACTTAAATTTTTTAATTTGTTAAAAGGTGGCATAAATTTTCACATAATGTTAGAGAATAAAACAGTTTTCACTGTATATAGTGGTGATGTAGTTTCATTCTGAAATTTGTTCTCTCTTTCTAACGAACTGCAACTAAAGGTTTTTGATTAAGATTATCAGTAACTTGTTATTTTTTTCAACGTTGTATGTAAGAATCACATAAATTCATGTTCTTATTGTTTGATGCCTGCTGTGCCTATTTGCTCTATATAATATTCATTGCTGAATGAATTGAGCGCAGTTATTTTAAAAGTTGCTTTGAATAACTTGAGTATATGCAGGGTACGGTTCTGCTGTAAACATCAAATTAAAAAATAAAATAATAATAAAAATAAATTTCGAATTATTAAATAACTCATAAATGCTAGTTTCAAACTGTGTTACTTAAACGTATTTGCTTTAAAGACCACGAATTTCCAATCTGAAGTTTCAAAGTTAAACATGATTGAAGAAATTCCTCAACGTGATCCAAAAGTATTAGAGTAGCATAAATTGGGATTATTTTAATGAAGTAAAATTCAAGAGCGAGAGCCTGACTATTGGTAACCCTTTAAATTATTCATGGGTATTTTGTAGAATACTATGACGGAGTTTATTACAGTTTTATATTAGTAGGTAGTTGGTATAGTAGTGTGTTGCTGAGGTCCTAACCGTTAATTGGATATATTACAGAAGTTCATAAATATATTAAATTCTAATTCTATTACATCGGAATTAAAACAAGTGATTCATGAGTATACTGTTTCATAGGAAAAGTACCCATCAGCATCGTTCTTCATAGATGGCGTATTTTACAATGATATGAGGTCTCCAAGAGCAATTGATTACTCAGAAGAAATTATAAAGTGGGCTGAAAATAGAAAAGTTGGTACCTTCACATCAGCTGATATGCAGACGGTAGGTTTTCTGGTCCTTTCCTCCTGTTAATCTTCATTATTTGGCATTATAATAATTCTCAACAGGAAACATTTGTATTCAATCTTCCTTCTGTTAAATGCGGTGGGCCAGCAAGGCAGGAAATACGGAATATTTCGAGAATGGATCAAATTATGGCAATGAAATTAGGTATAGTCTGATAGAAAAATAGAGAAGTGAACCTCAACTTAATAAATTAACTAGTAAATTTTAATGAAACACCTTGTTTATTATTACAATTTTGAATTATTCGTACAATTCTAGTATGAACCATGTGAAATACTTTGTATTGGGCCGAAGGTTTTTTCATATTTTCGTACTTTCATGATTTTTCCAACAGTGGTTATGTTGTGACAAGGTGTAACATATTTTCGCAACAATCATTTCAGAAAAAAGCGTGGAGAACTTGCCGTTAGTATTCACTTCAAATTTCAAGCAGGATACATTAATGTCTGAATATTATATAGGCTGTTCGAATTGGATTTGTGTTTTTGAAACCAAACATTGCAGGTTGTCTCATGATATTGTTCCGGGAGTATAAGGAATTTTTATGATAAGAAATAGAGGTACTCTTCCTTCAACATATAACTAAGAGGTCATATGCACTGCTCAAATTAGCCCTTGCATCATCTCTTGAAAAAATCAAATACTTTTTTTTATCATTTCACAAGATAGTCATGCAAAAATTCTATGTTCGATTATTGTCAGTAAACATGATATAGTATTTCGAGATGTTATTGGTTATTCAAAAAAGTATTCTGAACCTCTTTTCAATTGGGGAATGTAATAGAAACATTACAAGAACATGCAGCTGAGGGAAAGAACTTGCAGGCTTTCAATGGAAGATATTTCCAATTGACACCAGTCACTTGGAAAATTGAGAAGAATGTTGACAAATCAGAGGACACGAGATGGGTTCGGCAAAATTACCGGGTTAGTGAGGTGACAAAATTTCCCGGCGTGTCATTGGCCGAAAGGCGGACATAGAGCACGTTAAAGGAATAACAAACTAACAAATCAGAGGAGATCTTGATGTTTGTGTACATAGAAAGGGCTTTGAAAGGCTCTCATTACAGATTCAAGAAGACCGTGATTTTTTAGGTGAGCGATTTGGACTGATGCCGTTAGGGAAACTTGCTACTAAGTGAAGTTTTTAGTGAATGTATTCTTTTTTTAATCGATTTTGGTACGACATCTATGAGAGAACGTTAAATGCAGATATGTATTTCAGAATTAGTCTACTAGGGGTCGTAGTCGAATTCTTGCATGAGTTTCAATTGATCATATTGAGAGGGTGTTGGATGGAGACCGGTGGGTCGACACTTAGCACTGGCCAGACAGGTCACCGGATCTCAATCTATTAGGTTTTTATTTTTGGGGAAAAATCAAAACAGAACTTTATGCCCTTCCTGTTGAAAGCAAAGATGAACTAAATCCGTATTGCTACAAATGTTCGAGCAGAAATGGCGTTCACTTAGAACCGTTTCTTTGGTATCGAAGAGATTATGTTAACTTAACGTGGCCTATTTCTATTTCTGGTGTTTCTTCAAAATTTTTCTCTCTGAATGTTATGAGAATTCTATGATCCCGATTTCCCAATATGGGTTTTCATTGCTTGAAATTGTCGAAAGTCCATGGTCCAATTCGAACAGCCTGTTTAATATTCAAGCATATTAACTTTACTTGTTCGAAGCTTGAAGTGAATACTAAACTCAAATTTGCTTCGAATTTTTCCGAAATGATTGTGCCGAAATATATCTTTCTTTTTCTCGAAGCATAACTACTGATATAAATGTCACAAATGTCACAAACGTACAAGTATCTCGGGAATCCCCAGGTCAAATGCAAAGTATTTCGTATGATTTTTGAAATTATACGAACAATTCAACGTAGTAATATACTGGGTGTTATATTCAAATTTTCATTCAGCTTTTTCAAAAGGTGAAGATGAAATTGAAAATAAATTAATTTCATTTTCACGGTTTTATTTATTCCACGTTATTTACAATCTTTTCAAATGACAATCATAGGAGTTTATGGTTTTATGGAAGGCTAACGTTTTCTGTTATACAACGGTTCAGTTAAGCGAAATTTCGGTCTATATGCTTCCCAAGATAGAAATGCGTCATATGCAGCCCAAGGTCCATAGATAAGTATGCAATATAACCGAATTGGACTTTGTGTTCCAGGAAATTTTTGTTTTTATGATTTGACGAATTATTTAAATATTTTTAGCATGAAAGAAAAACCACTCCCAGATGTGTTTTTAAAATGAAATAACCTCATTAATTGATGTTGTTTCGACATTTCAAATTCTGTTTGCTGTGTTTCGGCATTGTATGTTTCTCAACAAAGAAACTGCATTTATTTTCTGATTTCTTCCTGTAGGCAACAATGATGAATACAAAAATTGAAATGTCAAATGTTATTCAGTATATAGTTTCTTAAACATGCATGAATATGTCAAATCTTCAAAGAACTTAATGCTTCAAGTTTGATTAATGTTTGTATTATACATTTTCCTTCCAGATAAGATTGAATAGCTTAAGTCCTAGATTTGGATATCCATATGTGTATCTTCATCAGGGTGATTGTGAACATATAATGGTGTTTGCTGATGCACATATATTGACTGCAAATGATTGCCTAAGTTCTCAACTATATCCAAGAATGTATGCCATGAATAGAGGCGTCAGCGTTATGTGCTACATGTGTAACATTCATGCTGCCCAATGGTTGATCAAGCATTATGCAAGACTACCTCAGGAAACCACCTTTTTATGTACAAAATGTACCCAATCCTACTGTTATAAAGGTGGAGAGAAAATTGGTGAATTCAAGTTATATCCATTGTTTAATAAATTTGTTGATACTTGCGTGACTGCTGAAGAATCTAGAACTTCTTGTAGTGCAGTTTCAGCATCAGTTTCTTAAGCTTTTAAGATAATTACATTCCACTATTTTTGTTGGATTTTCATCAAATGTTTTCTCAGTTAAACAAATTTCCATTCATTTGTAATTTGAATTTGATATTTATAAGATAAAGAAGTTTTTAAATATTTTGTTTTTGTATAATTCCTTCATAATCTTCAGTATATTTTATCTTAATTCAAATGTAAATAATATCTTAGATTATCAGTGCTTCTGAACATTTTGCTTCCATATTTTCCTTCTATATTTGTTTGAATAAAATTGGTTTTTCTGAATGCCAGGAAAATTAATTATCTTATTTACAGTTTTGAAATATTACTGAGTATATATATATATATATTGATTTATTCAATTTTGTATCCTGATCTTAAACAAATGTGATGTAATGATTTATGATTGGCGCCAGGGTGGAATATTTTTTCGATTTGGAAAAATCAAGTATATTCCCCGCACTCAGAAGGGTGCCATGTTTCCTTCATTGAATTTGTTATACTATCAATTTGCAATGTTTAAGTGTGTATATTTTATTCTTCGGATTAAATAACGGGTGGGAGTAAATAAAATGGTATGTTAATGCATTTTCACTGATTTTTTCACATTGTAAAGTGGTTCTCTCGTTTGCTTGCTTGGAATGTGTAATTAATAATTGTTATACTCAGCTGTTTTTACTTTAGTTTTCTGAGTATAGTATTATTTTTAACCACGTTTAGTGTGTTTTCAAGTTCAGTTAAACTGGTTCTGTGAAGTCAGCTGCCTTGTATATTTGAATGCGTTCAGCGTATATTATTCGGAAGTCGTTGGTCTTTTATTCATTATGAACAGGCGAATGAAAGTTGAATTAGAAGTAGTTGAAATTTCATTATACATGGTGTGGTAGCTGTGCTCGGTTTCAAGTATATTTTGTTTTAATAGATGACTGGCGCGCAAGTTTTACGAAAACGTCATCGGCATAGAGCTTATGCTTCACAAAACCAGTATAGATGACTTTCGTTCTATTGTAATGTATTTTATTATGTCTTGGCCGTATGAGTATTAAATAGAAAGTGTTCAAAGGAGTTGCTATTGTAATGAGTTTTGCTATCGGGTGTTTTTATTCTGTTGTAATAATCTTTCTTCTGTCCAGGCCAATTCGTCCCAAGTATTTCTGTTTGACTTTTTCTTTTTTTTAATGAGGTAACGCTCAGTTACAGTTATGTAAAGCCCAGAAAAGTCCTATGAATAGGGACCAACATTTTTTCTGTATTAAAATATTGGAAAGATAGATGTCTGACCACTTGAATATCATTTCGAAACTTGCTTCATGCTTAGGAAAAAGATATACTGTTTAGAAAATAGAAATTTTGCAATAATCTTGCAATTAGAAATTACGAAAAAAATGTAATTTTTAATAGTTCTTCGAAGATTCGTACTATAAGTAATGAGGTCACTCAAAGAGCAACTTGACTATTTTCTCCAATTCAATTTTTTTCAGTTCGAGAAATATTATTTTTCAGTATTTGGAATTTCAATCTTACGTTCGCTGTTGAAAGTTGGTTATCACTACCTTACCGTATGTTTGTTTTCCTGATAGCAATTACTGTTAAATTAACATGGATTCAACTATCAGAAAAATGGTTTCTGTTTAATCGAGACTCAAAAAAGTTTTTGATTGAAGTAAAAAAGTTTAATATCCAAGTAAATATCCGAAAGCGTCACTAAAATTGAATTTACGTTTTTCTGAAAGTGTAGGAGTGCGAATCACGGAGACATTATGTCTGCTCCATTTTAGTCTTTCTGAAGTTATTTTTTCAATTTTATTACAGTGGTTACAGGAATTATATGGCCGCACGATGAAAACAGAAGGAATTCGACTTCAGGATTGAATTTCACCACATAAAAATAAAATTCAATTATACTACATTGAAGTAACCAGCGAACTTTCTTTTATAACTCTTAGAAAGTTTTGGTATGTTGATTGGAAGATCGAAATAAAATTGCTTTATTGTCTGTTTATCTTACGGAGTTTCACATCGAAAATGGAGTTGCAGATTGCCATTTTATTGTCCAGCCAGAAGAAATTAAAAATCGGTTGCAGCATTGACTAGGAAAATGTAATAATTATCCCTTCCAAGAAGGTAATTCACTTAAATTTAGACGGACGCTGTAAACTGAGTTCAGTGGCGTAGCGCGGATTAATCTAGTCCAGGTCCTACAACTAGGTATTTCCAAGGCCAAATCCAAAGATTTTACCATAATTATGTGAATAGAGTTGACTGATTCATGAGAGAGTTATTAAAATGAATAGGAAACAAATTCCTTTTTGTTTTATGCACAGAAAAAGTTTTTTGAGGTTTAAATTATGCAAACTTGAAAACAAGTGGTGTTCCGAAGGACAGATATAGAAATTATTCTCGGGAGATAGGTCTGAATAACATGTTGAAGGCTACTTCTCACAATACAAATAAAACAAGTATAATATTATAAATACAGATACTTCGGGCGGACGTTGAAGCTTAGTTACCATAATACACACAAAACAAGTATATTGTGAACACGGATTGTTCGGAAGGTGTTCCGTACACCCTGGATAGGTTATTAAATTTGTTCGATTGGTTTTTCATGTAAGGCCACCAAAAGTTGGAATCAATTATAGAGCTTCCCAACTAGATTAAATTTCAAAAACAATTTTTTTCGTTAAATTTGCAAGAGATTCCTAATCATTTTCAAATATAGTGAAAAATATTCTTTTACTCTATTTGATATGGTGATTACAATTTATCATTATTATCAATTAGCTTAATAGCCCAACTAAATATCACTATTTGGTTAAACTCACCTAAAATCAAAATAAAATTTACTCTTAAAACCCTTCGAGAAGAGGGTAATGTTTCACTTTGTACGCAAGCCATATATTCCTTACGTGTGAATTAGATCTTTCACCCATATAACCTATGCAGAATTTTCAGAGCCCTGATAAAAAAGTACCTCGCAGCTGATGATTTATGTGTAGTTCTGAAACTACAACAGCTAGTTGTCTTTGAGAATGTAGAGAATTAAGAAGTGTTAAGTATGATTTTGGAACATATTCTTTACCAAAGAGAATATATTTTTGGAGAAATATTTATTCCGTTGAATAATGATATCGCTGATTGTTTGATTTCTTTGCTCCAAAAAGCATAACGTCAGTTTAGTGTTGTGAGAGGATTATCTTAGTAAGATGAATATCATTTCAAGTTTCTTCAATTACTCAATTTTATATAATTATCTCAAACTAATCTAATCATTTGCAATTAAGCTACCTTGTAATTAACTACTATATTCATGATTCGCCTCTCACTCTTGTCACCTGATTAGAGTTTCAAATACATCCACACATATTAGAGATCAAAATATCTCAACTGATGCGATTCTATCGAAGACATATCTGCATTGAAGTCAAGAGAGGCTTTCATATTTTCATTTTGCCATTTAACTGAAACAGGAATTTTTATCGAAGAGAATTTTATTGGCTGACAAGTATGTTTTTGGCAAACATACGAAAATGTTAGATAAGGAATTCAATGTGGGAACATACATTTCCCAACGGTGCATGTGGTTTCCAGTTTCCATGAATTTGATCGTTGACTCAAATACTGTTTGTGCCCCAAATTTAGTCCAGGATTATTTTCGCTGAAAAAGCGCGCAGTGGATCTTACACAGTTGTTATTTGAAAAAACCTCACAATTTCAATGTGTTCCTGTAATGTATATAACGTGACCATACAGCCCCTTTTGAACGGGACAGTCCCGTTTTCAGGCTCTCCGTCCCGGTGTCCCCAGCATAGGCTTAGGGACGCTAAATTGTCCCGTTTTCACAATCTCGCAAAAATTCGGATGATCCATCCCAACCTCAAGCGCGTAGAAGTTACAAGTAAATCCAATTCAGTAGACCGATAGTTGGAGGAGTAGGATGCCAATACAGAAAACTGAAGTTGCAGACAGTACTGCTAGTTAAGGAAGGAACTTATTTCCGCGCCACCCCGTTGCTAGGATACGCTAATTAGCTTAAATACGAATAAGGCGGGACATGCGTACAGCATACATCACATCATAGCATTCACGTGAAGATATTGAAATCCTTTTCGGTTTTTATTAAATCGTTAGCGGAAAGGCGGTGCGGTTGATGATAGCTTTTTTATACCTTTAGTTGTTTGTATCAATTGTATTTGATACCTAGTTGCGTAATATTTGTAGTGGAGAAGTTCTACAAACTTTTTAACTGAAGATATTCGTTTTTGAATCTTACATTACCATGCCGAAATGCAAATGTACCTGCAATGAGAATTTACAAGCAAAATACTCATTTATTAAGAAACGAATTCTCCTTCGGATGTCCGATGCGAAAAGTGTCGGACTGAATTCAGTGTTGCCCACAGCGGTGGCGGTGATATCGAACAGCATTTAAAGTCCGAAAAACATAAAACTGTTGATCGTGATGCCGCTTCAAGTTCCTCATTATCAAACTTTTTCAAGAAATCGAACGAACCAACATCGAAAGATTTGGATATCGCCGCGGCAGAAGGCGTCTGGACCTATCATACAATTCAAGAAAACCACAGTTTTCACTCAAATGATTGTGCATCGAAATTGATTCAGACTTGTTTCGATCAGAAATTCAGATGTACGCGGACAAAAACTGAAGCCATTGTAGGGAATGTTTTACCGCCAGAAGCGGTTAAAGAATTAAAATATGATCTGGGGAAGTCTCACTGTATAACAATTTCAACTGACGCGTCAAACCACGGAAATAAGAAAATATATCCCAAGTAAAAATATAAAAATATTAGACCTGCGTGAGCAACCAGGTGAAACTTCTGACATTATTGTTAACTATTTACTTCAAGTGTTGAGAGACAATAGTTTGACAGCAAAAGTCGTGGCATTTTGCGGGGACAATGCCAATGTCAATTTTGGAGGTGCAGCTAGGCGAGGGACAAATAATGTTTTTGCCAAATTACAATCTAGTTTGGAGAAAACGTTGATTGGTATAGGATGCGAAGTTTATATTAAACATAACGCTATTGAGTCTGCTGCTGATGGCTTACCTATTGATTATGAATGTATTATTGTAAAAATATTTTCATTCTTCTATATTTACACTGTTCGGGTTGAAGCTCTAAAAGAGAAACTGAGACAGAGTACCAAAACTTGCTCGGATACAATAAAACTAGATGTCGTGAGCTAATGCCTGCTATAGAAAGGGTTTTAAAAATGTTCAATCTATTGAAGAGTTATTTCTTAAGTATTGAAGTGTTCACAAATACTGAAGACCTTTTTTGAAGACCCTACAGCTGAATTGTGGCTTTACTTTTTACAGGTTCAATCGGCAAGTTTTCATCAAGCCGTATTGAAAATCGAAGAACAGACTATATCGGCTATTGAAGCTGTGAAAGAAATAAACCAACTCAAAGAAGATTTGGCTCAGAAACAAAGGAGTAAGTTCCTTCCCTTTACAGTTCGTAGCTTGATGGCGAAATTAAAAGAGAGTGGCACTGTTATCGACGAAGATTTCATTAGAAAAAAGGCTACGGAATTCTATAAAATCAGTCGAGAATATTTAGACCAGTGGACTGGAGTTTTCTCTACAGAACTGGAATTATTTCATTGGGCCAATATCGATTGCGAAAAGGATACTGAAATATTCGATGAATTTTCATTAATTTCAAAATATATTACATCGAAAAAGTAGCCGATTGGAATAGTGACAATGTTTCTACAGAAAATCTTTAGGTGGAGGTATTTAAACATTTTTGAGACAACAACCTGCAACATAATAATTTTTGTATTCTTATAGAATATATGCCTGGCACAAATGCTTCAGTAGAATGGGTATTTTCCCTTATGAACAGAAGTGAAAAAACTCAATTACAAGTTCCGGTGCTTATGGCCATGTTAGTCACTAAGGTGAATATAAGTAAAACGTGCCAAGATTTTTATTTTCAGTTAAAAGCGTCAAAAGAGGCAAATATGTTCTACTGAAAAATATGAACCTGAATAACTTGATTGAATAATATGTTTCACTGGTCTTTTTATGAATAACTTGATTGAATAATATGTTTCTTTGATTTTTTTCTTATATCGTTTAATGTTTGATAAATTGAATTAAACCAAATGAAAAACTTTTCTTAAGATCATAAGTGTTCCAACTTCGTGTTCTTTTTTTCGTTTACAGGAAAAAATCTGTGTATTACCAAATAGTACAAAATATCTGAAAGGTTTAGTATAATTTTTGGGACTGAAAAAGTTTTCGCCTGTGGCGCAGTTTACTCCCGCAGCAGGCCGTACAAATCCACCACTTTTTCATTTGATTCCCACATGTTACACCCATGTCCCGTTCTCAGCAACGAAATTTATGGTCACGTTATGTATGCACCCTCTTCAACTAAATCGCCGTTATTTCAGGTTATCAAAACTAGGAAAATACTACCAACGTAATTCACTTGTGTTCTAACCGATAGCCAAAACTGAATCTGGAAAAATTCAAATATGGAAAAATTGAAAGCAAACCGACATATACCATCGAAATGAAACCGTGTTTTTGTTAATTGATTAAAACCTGATCAGCAGTAAGTCAAAAGTCGAAATTGACTCGATAGATCTTAACATAAAATTAATTTTATAAAAAAAATTCGGGGTTGGTTTGAAAGGGGTCGGGGGAAGATGCGCAAACGTTCAATTGAAAAGGAAAAATTTTTCTGAACCAAGTGGATCGATTTCGAACAAGTTTTTTCCTCAAACCGAGATCGAACGGTTTGATAAAAACTTTGAATTTTTCCAAACAATTCTCAACTTCAATTCGTCACATGTTATTTTAGAAAGTAAATAATTACGAGGTCATAAGGTGATTCCTTTTACCCTGTTCAAGAGTTTGGGGTGTATGATGCCAGGGGTAGGTTAGTTTATATAACTTCTATTTAAGAATTGAGGAACTGCATAAGTGTTTTGTGCATAGTTATTGAAGACACTCAGGGATTATCGATAGGATACCTAAAAGAATGAAAACTACACCCCTGTGTAATAGTTGGCACAGGCGTAGCCAGGGGAAGGGGAGTGGTTAGCTGCATCGCCTCGAACCATCGAGATGCGTTTCTTTCTAGAATAGTCCACGGGGCTATTTATGCCCGTGCAGTCTTCGCTCTGCATTTCAGTTTCATTTCGATAAATAACTTTGTCGTTAAGGTTGTGAGTGCGTATGTACCGCGTATTACAATTGAGTTTATATCAAAGTGCTTAGTTACTTCCATTTGTGAATGTGTTCACGTTTTCATTGAAAGCAATACCAATACTCCACCTACGTTCTTCTTATAAGAAAACTACGAAAAGTAAAAGATTGAAAGAAAATTCAATAAATGTACATCAAATGGAGATATTTTGGCGAGTATCAGTACTTTCACACATCAAGTTTCTTATTTTTTACCCTGTTGGATAAAATTATATTCTTAAAGCTCAGTATTATTTTTTAGGAAAATTGACAAGATCTGCCAAATCGAGCGTATCGCAAGTAAAACAACAGAACTTGGATGAATCATTAAAAAATGAGAAAGCAACTGCAGGGCATTCCCACCGTAGCACTGGAAATCCCGTTGAAGGCTTTAAAGGCTATGTGAACCGTGAACGTCAAACTCTGCAAAAGCGAAAAAGGGTTGGATCTAGCGAGCCGGAATCTTCAAAGGAGGCGGCAATGCTTAAACATTGCTGGGAACCGCCCGGAAATTACGATTTTAAGGAAGATGCGAGGAACCTTTAGCGAAAATTCAATCTCAAGTGGTTTAAAGACTATTCGCCGTGGATGAAATATTCTGCTATAGTTGAAACGACCTCTGTACGTACTTTCGCTCTTCTAAATTGAAAAAAAATCATGAATGCTGGGCCAGTCATGCCAGCAGTCAATGACACAAACAAGCTGCTGAAGCTGCTCATATCTTCTTGGAAAATCCTGCGGTTATTGTTCAACTCGAATTAGCTCATCAGATGATTGCTGCCGAAAATATGAAGATTATCGACTCTAAATATAATTCAATACTATTCTATGCAACTCTTGAATAACCACTAAGATGAAAATCCTTGGACGAGGTTCTTTTTCGAAATTAGACCCAACTGAAAATTAATTCTGGGGACGCCCCATTGAAAATGCAATTGAAAAAATGTGCGAAAAATGAATCGCATTTATCTTCACATATTCAAAATGAAGTAATAGAATCATGCGGCGAACTTGCAAGAAGCATGATTGTGGACGATCTCAAATAGGCATGTGCTTATAGTTTTAGAGCAGATGAGAGCTGTGATATATTCGGGAAAGAACAGCTTTCAATGGGTGCCAGATTCTTTGCCGAAGCCAGTAATCGAAATAGGGAGAAGTTTTTGGGGGTCGTTGAAGTGAAAAAAAAATGGACTCGTTGACAATTGTTTCAGAAATTGAGCCGTCTTTTAAAAGTCTTGAAGTTGATCCTCAGATACTCGTAGGCTAAGCTACGATGGCTGCTCAACAATGGCAGGGAAATAAAATGGGGTACAGAAACGTCTACGAGAATTTTTTCTTAGAACGTTGTTTCTCCACTGTACTAGTCAGCAGCTCAACTTGGTTTTAATGACCTTGACAATGTTCCTGAAGTGAGAAACACAATTGGAATAATCAAGAACATTATACAATCTCTTCGTGAATCCCCTCTTAGGAGAGTGCATGGTCCT
The DNA here is from genome assembly GCA_013387265.2 of Cryptolaemus montrouzieri. Taxonomy (NCBI): domain Eukaryota; kingdom Metazoa; phylum Arthropoda; class Insecta; order Coleoptera; family Coccinellidae; genus Cryptolaemus; species Cryptolaemus montrouzieri. The sequence continues at coordinate 41,136,628 of JABFTP020000103.1, forward strand.
TCTCTATCTCTTCTATGTCAAACGCGATGGTCTCAAAATATTTAGAGCATTCGGCTTTTCAAGGAAAACTTCGCGCTCATCATCAATGGACTGCTAGCGCATCCCTCTCAATTTTTTAAGCCATTCTTAGCTAAGTTTATTTCCTACCCCGTCCTCGGCTAGGCCTATGGTTGAAGAGGGCCATTTTGAGCATTTATTTTGATTTCTGGGCTTTGAAAATTGAGTAAAATAATCTAGTTTGCATTTTGAATAAAAAAAGATGATAGTTTGCTTTAAACTTCGATTATTTTGTTTCCGCAGTATATTTGATAATATTTAATTTTTATACAAAAATGGTGGGAGATACGAAAAAATGCAGAAAACAAAAAAGTTTTCAAATAGATCAAAAATTCAACGTCATTTTCTTAAAAGCAACAACAATTACTAGTTTGGGGTGCAGAAAGAATGCGAGACTCCAGAAAAAATAATACCCTGTGAATTTTCATAATCTTTTCAGTAATGCGGGCTTTGAAGAGACACCCAGTTTCCAAATTCGAACTAAATGAAATCAAATCATTGGTTGTACAAAAGCCTTATTTAACAACATTATGTTGATGGATGCATGGATGCACTTGTCATGTGTTGCATGATAGATATTAAATATATGTATACAAAAATTCCACATATGAACACACACATTAAATTATATACGTATACAATGATAACACACGACAACAGCAAAGTTTTTATCCTAATTTAGGATTTAGGAAAGGGTAAAAGTATAGTTTCCTCGTCTAACTTATTGAATACAATCCTACCTATAAAAAGGGGTTTGATTCAAATCTGGATGTGTGATGCCTGTCTGTCACTAGCCTGGTATTATGGCTATGTATATTGGCATTTTGTAACCTGATTGTAATTTTCTATAGGCGAATAAAACAATCTTGTATAAGTAGATGCTGGAGAAATTCTTATTTTTATTTCGAATGGAGGTTGGTCTACATGTTTTTCTGTGATTACGAAGAAAAATTAATCTTAATAGTCTTTTTTGAGATCGATATGACTTGATGCTATCGCAAGTGTTACCCCACAGTGTCACGCAATATAACTGGTGCGAGTATGCGAGGGCATACACATCAAGCAAATCAAGTTAGTCGAGAGAAGTAGTAAGATTCATAATTCCATAATATGCCGTACTTAGTCTTTTGCAGACAACATCGACATGGTGGTTCCACCGCTATGACGAATCCGAATAAAAGCCTAAAAGATTAGTTGAGTTGTCGGGCTCAAAATTCAACAGCAAAAACTTGAAATTGATGTTTTCTTCTGGTCCTTCCGATTTCTTGCTGAACCTCATGATCACAGTTTTCTCCGCTCTAATGATAAAATGGTTCCGTCGGCACCATTCCACAAGTTCATCGGTTACTAGACTAATCAGGAAAGAGATATAATCCAAGGAATCCCTTACGTAAGCGGGCAACGTACAATAAGAACAAGAGGGGTCCCAGCATAGACTCCTGGGGTTCTTCCGATTCCACACTATAAGAGAGGATCAGACACCGTCAACAACAACGCGGAATCTGCAATATCTTACCCTATTTTGCTTATCAAACGCGTGTGGTAGGTCGAAAAAGAACACGGCCACCTCTCGGTATCTGTCAAGTTCTATGTAGACACTATTCACCAGCTTGTTAATAATTATCCGCCCAATTATTGTTGAAAGAGTGCTAATTGCAGATATGAGTCTATAATTCACTACATACTTGTTACATCTTTTTTTGGATTGGGAGCAATGTGGCTCCTCTTAAGCAGTCCAGGAACCCAATCCCCACTGACCAGTTAATTAGATTGTTTATTAGTAGATAAACCAAGAATAATATATATTCGATTATTCAGCTACTAATTTCATCCGCCTCGCGCTACCACAGTTCATTAGCTCACTAATAGCACCGAAGACCTTAGCTTCAGTGTTTTCAAAATAAACAAAAGAATCATTCAACAAGATTGAGGTACATGATTGAGAAGTTTGTTGTTTATAAGATAAATGAAGACGCTCATTACTGACCGAAGAATAGTGCTCTCCACTCATCCAAATTATCTCACTCAACTGGACTAGAAAAGATTAAACTGCGATTATTGAGTGCTATAGTGGCATGTGGCTTAACGCGCTTCAACCGTTGGTTCACCACCCTCAAGGAATAGGTCTTGTTCGAGGCTTCTGCAATTTGATTCGTGTTATTTCTCAGTCTAGCAGAGTTAACGAATTTTGTATGTAATCGTTTTTCCCTTTTGTGCGCTTCCCTAAGCTTCTCTGAATCACTGTCTGTTACCAATCAGTATAAGTTTTTGAGGTTTTCACTCGACTAGGTCTGAATTCATACAACTCTTGGGATAGTATTATGAGGGCAGTAAACATTTATTGCATATTTCAGCATTTCAGCAAAACTGTTGAAGGCTGTGTGTATGTCGTCAGTCAAATATACCTCACCAAAATTCATATTCGTCAACTGAGAGCACAACGACTGTAGACAGAGGTCTGATGTAGGGGAGGACGTCCAAAATGACATAACGTTTTATTAATTATCAATAACTCTTAGATTATTCGTATTCGGAACATATTTTGGTCTTACAACTTTGCTTATATTAATTGGTTATTCACATCTTAAAGGTTTTCTCTGAAAAATCAACATTTACAAATCCGTTTTGTCCATACCGTATGGACAAAGCGACACAAAACTTATGGACTAAATGACATACATAGCCATCAACATGTATAAAATAGATAATGACAAAAATTAATTGCACAATTCGCTAACAAATAATTTGGTACGTTTTGGCAAATCAGCACAGGCGGCGTGAACCCAATGACTGCACTGCATGCACCTCAACCACCCCTCACCAGGTTTTGAACGTGAATAAAAATCGTTGCAGTATATACAGGCACAATTGTCTTCTTCGCCTTCTTGATCAAGGCCATCTTATTTCGAGTTATCATTTATATAAAGCGATCTAGTAACTACCTGTCGTATTTTAAGAGTTTGTTTTTTAGCTACAGTCTCTCGTTTGAGTTTCAACTTTCCATATTTGGTGATGACGTCAGTAGGAATGTTGTCGTTCGTTTCTTTGGCTTTCGTTTACCCTGTCCACTTACGAATTTACCACTAGGAACTGGAGAAATGACGTTAACTGGAATTGCTAAAGAATTTGTCGCTGGAACGGTACTTGTAGATGGTTGAGAAATGTCTGAGTGGCCAGTCAGTGTGTTAAGAATACCTTTAGTAACTGCTATTTCGACTGAAGAATCCGATGAATTAGATGGTTTACAAGAACTAGTGGATGGCTTTAATGAAGATTCAGGGGCCTCATTCTGTTTCTGTATCTCGCCAGCCGCCGGGTCTATTGGCAACGATGGAAGAAGGTTCTGATCCTGGATTGAATTTGGATTATCAGCTGCGGAAGCTATTGGTATATTTATTGTTTCAGCTGGTTCAAAAAAGTGATCTGGAAATATGTCTGAATGAACTGATCACAGTCCAGTGCTTTTAGAACCACTGCATGCATTTTTAATAGAAACATTTTTTCCATAAGCTTGATTGAATAAATATCCGATCTGAAGAGCTATCACCACTCTTCATGGATGATTTCTTAGCCAGACAGAAATCTCTTGGTTAAAATAAGACTTGGGCGGTCCATAAAAGCACACGTCGAGAGGCTGCGTACGAAGGGTGCAGTAAGGGGGAAGACAAACAATTTCGATTCCATTGTCTTTCGTAAAATTCAAAGCTTCGAATGGCTGACATGGCCATCGATAATAAGCAGGACTTTATCATCATGACTAGCTTTTACAAAGCTTTGAAAATGCTGGAGCCACTTAACGAATATTTCAGTATCATCCACCCGTTTTCTTGAGCTACTCCTACCGTGCCAGTTGGTGCTTCATCCACGAGCTCGTTTTTCATATTCTTCCTCGGGAAAATCATGAGAGGAGGTACGTACGACCCAGCTGCGTTCAAGCAGCATACTACTGTTACATAGGATCCCCGCTCACCGCTCGTAATGTCACCTACTTGCTTTCTGTCAGCGGTAGCCAAGATTTTTGAGGTCTTTGGACAGTAGACTATGTAGATCCGGTTTGCGTTGAATTTGTATTTGTCAATGTATTCTTGTTAGTTATCGAAAAACTTTCTTACCTGGGGTCGATTAAAAGCTTGCGCTCTGGCTGCAGAAGTAGGCTCGGGTTTACGTCAAGATATGTCTTTATGGCGCCTTAAAAATCCATCTAGCCATTCTTGGCCAGCTTTACCCTTATCTTTATTAAAACTGCGAATTCTTGGACCATTGTACACGTTAATCTAAACATGCGACTTTCAAGTAGCTTGATATGCTCAACCGATTGTCTCTCGATTTCAAGAGGAAATGTTAGCTGAAATCGGCCAAAACTTTTTGCTGCAGATGAAATTATTTTATTTTGTTCGAAAGCATGACGCCTTAGTGTAGCTTGTGGCACTTTGAAGGTCTTAGAAGCCAGAAGCCAACCCATTTTCTTCTGCTTTACAGCTTCAATAACTTTGTTCATCGCTTGTGGCCTGCATGATTGCCTATTACTTGTCCGCTATAAATTCCATGGCATATTGTCATCCTGTAAATTAAAGAGATTCATGTAGATTTAGATATTTTTATCATTCACTATCTCTATGGACAAAACGACACATTATGTTGTGTTGTCCATAGTGGTTAATATTATTATTCGATAAATAATTTTGTTAAAGTGACAATAATATAGTAAATTTTATACTTTCACCTCAAACACAAAATGCTTGAAATTAGAAAACTATAAAACAGTAAAATAACCAAAGAAAACTTATCGAAAAATAAAAACTAACGACCACTAACAAATTTCTTTCTAAGCTCGAAACACAAATGTCAACATGGCGTCCGTTGTGTATTTCATACGTCTCTTAGAAATCCAATGGTATATTTCCATTGTAGGCTCTTCTTAATTGGCTTATTTTTGACGTCTAAACCGACCAATTTTTAAATTGGTGTCGTTTTGTCCATATATGTCATTTTGGACGTACTTCCCCTATCTCTAATATCTCAAAAACTATAGAAGCCAGAAAGATAAAACTGAAAAAAAAAATTGTAACATCCCGTAGATCGGTATCGAAATGTGTGTATATCAAGACATACTTTTCGTCTTTGATAATTTGGGAAATCACCACCTAAAATCTCTCGCAATTATTTATACCCTTATATCTTCACGAATTTGTGAACCTATTATTAAGAGAAATTATTTATTGATCCAGGTACACTAATGACAAATTTCAAATCTGCCACATAAGGCCTAAACCATGTTTATAATCTTTTTTTGTGTTCGCATACTACACCCTTACTGCCAAACACTCCATAATATTGGATTTAATCTTGGGCAAAAATACAATTTCGTTATCGTTTTATAAAAACCGAAATGTTCGAATATTGCAGGATCAAGTTGTGTAAGCTAAATGTAGGGAATTTCAGAATAACCGCCTTTTGTTGACTCGGCCTGTCAATCACGTTCAGAATTGTTCGGAATATTATTGCGTAAGCGTTTTTCTATGCCATTCATTTGGCTCAGAGTTTATCGAATTATATTGAACTCGTTAATTTCTAGACTATATATGTAAGAGCTTCAGAACCTTACTTATTGAATAATTTAAATAATTGTGAATAATGTATTGTGTAGATCTACCTTCAGACATTTTATATTACGGACATTACGGATTGCCCATAATCAAGCCGTTTTCAATAGTATAATATTTCTTATAGAAATAATAATATAACAAATAACAAATATCATACTATTGAAGATTATGGGCAATCCGTTAAGTCCTTTGTTAGCAGAAATATTCATGAATAATTTAGAGAAATTAATTCATAATCATCCACTCAGTAAATATTGTTTACACTGGTATCGCTATGTAGACGATATCATTATTTGCTTCACAGGAACAGATAGACAGTTAAAAATTTCTTAGACGTAACAATTTCGAATGAAAATGGAAAACATGTTTTCGCAATTTACCATAAGCCGTCACATACAGATATTATAATACATAACTCGTCGTGTCATCCGTATCAACATAAAATGTCAGCATTCAATAGTTTTATTCATAGATTGATTAACATCCCGTTATCACCAGAAAATTTCAACAAAGAATTGAATTTGATTAAACAAATAGCCAAAAATAATGGTTACAATCCCAAAATAATAAATGATATTTTAAATAAAAAACAAAGTAGAATCGCACTGAATCAAGTTTACCCTGTCGATAAATTGAAACTAAAATTCAACACCTTAACCTACGTTGGCATTACAAGTGAGAAACTGAAATCATTCTTGAGTAGCAATAATTTAAACATAGCTTTCCAAACTAATAATAATTTAGGCAAATATACAAAAATAATAAAACCAAACCAGGTAAAAACAATAAATCAGGTGTTTATAGATTGAATTGCAACGACTGTGATAATTTCTACATTGGTAGAACACATAGAAATTTTAATATTAGAATATCGGAACATAAACGCAGTTTTCAAATAAAAATCAGATTCAAATTACGCGAATCATCTCTTAGAACATATTCACTCTTTCGACCCACAGTTTGAAATTTTGCATACAGATAATAAATATTGGAAGGTAGATCTTTGGAAACTTTAGAAAACAATAAATACAAACACTCAGGTAGACTCATCAATGAACAAGTCGATTTAAGCCCTTCACCTCTATTGAATCTCTTCGGGGAGCAATCTATTCCTTAATTCTATTGGATATACCTGTCATAAATAACCACTTGAGAAGAAGCAACCCAATAAGCTTTTAATTACTCAAGAACATTTATATTTATATTCTCATTCTTATTTTCTGTACATTCATTCGTCTGAAGAAGCTTCGGTGTAGTGAAACGCGTTACGAATCGCAATTATTAAGTAAAATTCTTTAAAACACAGTACTTGTTTTTTATTATTGATAATAAATTCAAATTTTGTATGTAATTTTTTCTTCCTTTAGTGGGTTTCCCTGAGCTTCTTCGAATCACAGTTTTTTATCAATTAGTACAAGTTTTTGAGGCTTTCACTCGACTAAATGAGCTCTGAATTCATCCAACTCTTGGGATGGTAATATGAGGGCAATTAACGTTTATTGCATATTTCAGTATTTCCATAAAACTACTGAAGGCTGTGTGTATGTCGTCAGTCAAATATACCCCACCAAAATTTATATTCGTCAACTGAGAGATCAACGACTGTAGATAGAGGTCTGATGTATCTCTAATATCTCAGAAACTATAGGAGTCAGAAAGATAAAACTAAAAAAAAAAAGATTGTAACATCTCGTAGATCGGTATCGAAATGTGTGTATATGAGGACATACTTTTCGTCTTTTATAATTTGGGAAATCACCACCTAAAATCATTCGCAATTATTTATACCCTGTATATCTTTACGAATTTGTGAACCTTTTATCAAGAGCATTTATTTCTTGATTTAGATACACGGCTGACAAATTTCCAATCTGCCACATAAGGCCTAAACCATATTTATAATTTTTCTTCGTGTCCGCATACTATACCTTCACTGTCTAACCTGCTTCAGAATATCGGATTTAATTTTGGGCAAAAATACAATTTCGTTATCCTAGAAAAAGTTTCATAAAAACCGAAATGTCCCGATATTGCAGAATCAAGTTGTGTGAGCTAAATGTAAGGGAATTTCAGAATAACTGCCTTTGGTGAATTAAATTGTCAATCACGTTCAGAATTATTCTGAATATTATTGCGTACGCGTTTTTCTGTGCAATTCCTCAGAGTTTATCGAATTATATTTAACACGTTAATTTCTAGACTGTACATGTAAGAGCTTCAAAACCTTCCTCATTGAATAATTTAAATAATTGTGAACAATTTATTGTGTAGATTTACTTCCATTTTGTATATTTCATCTGAACTTAAAATTCCAATGAAAAGATGGCCATTTGTCAGAATTATTTCATTTTAAAAGCTCAATGTAGTGGAATATCACGTATTTTTAAAGCAAAATTATCGAAAAGCAATACAATTGTGTCTTTGGAATGCAGCTAAATTCAAATAATAAATTGAGCGCAAACAAAATTCGACGCTATTCCCGAGTGTTATTGAATACATATTCGCGTAAGTAATCGCAGACATCATCCTCACGAAGTAACGCACTTCGAAAAGGACCCATGTAACACGTAATTAAGATCGCAATGTTCTATTGTGAATTATTCGGTTTCACCCTGGGGTTTGTAGTGATCCAGTACACTCGTTCTTGGGGGGAGGCGATGATCCATTCTGTCTCTGGAAATACACTCGACGTGCTCGCAGTGGTCCAGTCGACTAGCCTACGGGAGCCAAAATTGATCTGAGCGGGAGGTGTTACCAATACCTCTCGTTCAGATCGTTCTCACTACCAGTAAAGAATATAGTCGAGTGAGCCTGAGGCTTGTAGTGGTCCAATCCACCCGTCTTCGGTGGATGAGATATTCACATGATTGCTTGGGGTAGGTTACGGAGTGCTTGCAGTGGTCCAGTCGACTCGCATAAAGAGATGCGTATGTCATATGTCTGAGTCTTTTCCCCTTGTATCATATTTATGATCAATGGGGTTTACATTCATCTTACTCGTTAATACTTGAGTTACCAGTTTCAGAGCATACAACTGTCTAATGTCAAGCATTCCTGACAAAGCAAAAATCTTTTCACTCGAAAATATGCGTCCTTTACCATACATGATTTTCAGGATCCATTTCTGCAAAATATTTAGTTGTTCAAGATGGCAGTCATACACTCCTCCCCACCCAACATTCCCATATGTAAGATGTACTTGCACGAATGCGTGATATAATATTTTCAGATGATTTATATTCATATCACTTTTGTAGTATTTGAAAATGCCCAGTAACCTCCGAAGTTTTTTTGCCACATAACTACAGTGGTGATCCCACCTCATATGTCGGTTAAGCACAAAGCCCAAAAATTTTACTGTGCCTGAAGTGGCCTAACTAATGATAGTGTCCTTGTCGATATTCAGTGCGCCTTGCTTTGAAAGATTGGATTCGTAAGAGGTGAAAGGAAAGTATACTGATTTTACGGCATTTAGTGTTAGTTTATGATGTTTCAACCACTTCCTTATTTCCGCGAAATCTTCTTCCGCTATTTTTTGTAGATTTTAGTACTGTGGTATCGTCAGCGAAACTCAAAACACTTCCACGAAGTTCCATTTGAAAAAGGTCGTTCACGTATAATATGAATAATAACGGGCCCAATACCGTTCCCTGGGGAACGCCGTAAGTAATCTGCCTTTCATCGCTTAAATCAGTTCCAATTTTAACCACTTGTTTCCCACCATTTAAATAACTTGTTAATAACTTCAATGCCACACCTCTGAATCCATATTTCTGCAACCTAGTAAGTAGTTTATCATGGGGAATGGTATCGGAGGCTTTAGATAAGTCTATGAATATGCAAAGCAGCGGTACGTTTCTATCTATGCGATCGTAAATATACGTAGTATCTCCCTTATTGCGTCCTCAGTCGATCTGTGTTTCCAGAACCCATACTAGCTCTCCGACAATAGATTGTGTTTGTCCAGAAAGCTTACCATTCGCTGTTTAATGGTTTTCTCAAAAATTTTTGCAATATTGGAAATGAGGGTAGCTGGTCTATAATTCGACATTTTAGTTCTGTCTCCATTTTTATGTAGTGGCTTGATGATGCCGTTTTTCAAACACTCTGGAAAACATCCTATACTAAAACATTCATTTATGAGATCACAAAGTGGAGTAGATATCTCTTTTCTTATCTCTGTCAGCGTCTCAGAGCGTAACCCATCAAATCCCGGAGATTTATTTTATAAGTTCAGATATAACTTTTTCAACCTCCATTGGATCTGTGGAACATAAAAAAAGATTCTCTCAAACAAAATTTATACTCTTCAATATCAGTTGGCTCTTCTATCTTCTATCTATTTGCTATCGAGATTTTATCTCCTATCATCCCATTTTTCGGGCTTCTAATCATCTCAATATCTTTTTCAGATTCACGTGGTCCTAGAGAGCTTTGGACTCACCACCACTTTTTTCGATACATCTGTGTAAGTACTCTCTTTTTGAGATATTTATGAGTTTCTGAAGTTTATTTTTGTTATGCATGTAATTTTCTTTCACGTTTTCATCATTTGGATTTTCTCGGAACATCATACAGCGTTTGTTTTTCTCGTTTCTTGAATGAAGAAGTCCTTTTGTAATCCACGGCCGTTATGGGGTTTTTCTCGTGTTTTTTACCACTACGTTTTTGTTATTTTCAAGATGTTCACAAATTATTTCGATGAAAGCTATTGTCTTTGCATTTGGACTAATTTTCATGTACATTTTTTCCCACTTTTCCATTTCTAAGTGTCGTTTGAATTTTTTATGATTGATATATGATATATATGAAGGTGATGCTGTTCCTTTCGAGTTTTTCCCAAGTTTTTTTCCATTTACGGTGAGAGCGGTAGGTGAATGATCAGTAATATCATAGTTTATCACGATTCCATTCAAGATTTCACCGCTACGAAAAAATGATCCTAGCAAGTTCCACTACTAGGCCGGGTACATTTATTGATGAATGATTTATAACCGAATACACTCAATATGTTTTTGTATTCATTTACTTGTTGATCATTTTTCGCTAGCAGATTTGTATTCATATCTCCTGCTATAAAGTGGAAGTCAAAAGTTTTTTTCATGCAAACATAGTTAAAAATGTTTTCAATGAAATTATCAATAGATGATTTCGGAGATCTATAGACCGAAGTCAGCTTGAGGTGTTTTTTATTGAATTGAAAGTCTATTTCTAGGGCTTTGATTTCTCCGAAGTTGTTATAATTTGATGGCTAAAATTTATGTCACTTTTAATATACCCGATAACGCCATCATTTTTATTATAGGTTCCTTTATTATATAGAAGATTATATCCGGGTATATGATACAGTTCCAGAACATCTACAATATGTGTCTCAGTAAGGATAAGAACTTAAAACCACTTTCCAATATTTGAATTTGGGAGGCTTTTACTTGGTAAATTCCATTATCAATAATAAGAACAAGTACTGTGTTTTAGAATTTCACTTAATAATTGCGATTCGTAACGCTTTTCACTACACCGTAGCTTCTTCAGACGAATAAATGTACAGAAAATATAAATATAAATAAAAAAACATTTTTCATTAATATTGATTTTAACATTTTTATTTATATTTATATTTTCTGTACATTCATTCGTCTGAAGAAGCTACGGTGTAGTGAAACGCGTTACGAATCGCAATTATCAAGTAAAATTCCTTAAAACACAGTACTTGTTTTTTATTATTCACTTTCAATAGCTCAAGAAAAAGTATGAGCTGTTCCATGTTTTTCGCTATACTCCGGTATTAATATGAAATATTTTGAGACCTTTTTCATTATTGTGCTAATTCAGATCAGCAATACTTCCAGCGACTATGGTATCATATTCTTCACACTGGAAGTCTCTTATAAAAGGATCCATTTCGAATAATTTGCTGTAGACTTACGAAAAAATTTCTTGAATGAATTTTATCTCTTGAAATTTTATGTTACCTACAAAAATTCAATATTATTATGTATTTGTTTTTTAATCATATTATATATTTTGTTTCTCGTGTTTATCTGTTTCCGTGTTTTTCTTCGTTTCTTTGTTACTTATTCAGTTTCGATGCTAACCTGGAGCTAGTCTTTATAGGTTGATTATTCAACCGGTGGTTATTATTCGTGCCCGATAAAACGCTTTCGACCCCAAACTTCCTTTCCTTCATCAACCTGGACGTCGTTTTCATCACTCTCTGTTGTGGCTTCAAGCTGTTCGACAGTATAAAATTTGTTGTTTTTGTACAGTTTTCCACCTTTTATATCTGCCTCAGTACCTTGTATGGTTTTGGCCTTTGCCAAATGCTTCCTCAAAATTTTGTTTTGTTCTCTCTGCAGCGAGGTGAGATCATTTGATACTGCTATGGGGGTACCTTTCAAGAGCGTGCCTTTGGAGACAATTTCCTTTATTTTCAAGTTAGTGGCTAATTCTACCTTGACCGGACAATTCTTGTGTTTGCCAAGGGGATAGAAGTCGGACACGTCGGAATTGCTGATTTCCACCTTCAAGAGAGACTCCAGCGAATTTCTTACAACTTCGTATGATGATTCAGACGGTGCTTTGTCGAGGCTAGAAATAACTATGTTTTTCTTTCTAGAATCTCTCTCTAATTTTTCGATTTTGCTCCTCAATTCAGCGTTCTCCCTCTCTACTCGTTCCACTTTTTGTTGTAAAGGCTCTAATTTTGAGAGTATATTAGCTTCCGAGGATGCAATTTGTTCCTTCAATTCTGTTCTTATCTTGATAATTTCATCATTCATTTCATTGCTATCCCATTCTCCGCCATCGTCCGTTATATCCGTGACTGTGTGACCTGCCACAAATATTCACTCTCCACGCAGCAGGTTATTCTTCCGTCACCTGTTTTTTTTCAAGTTAGTGGCTAATTCCATTGACTGATAATGGATGAATATTTACTAATAAACAATTTAAACAACGTACTTCAATTTGATTTCAAAATCTATTACAGCCTTTTGATCTCCCTTTTGAGTGCACTTAGTGTAAATTAATGACTAGAAACTCACTGCGGAATCTTCTGCTTTTTCTATAGAAGATTTCTTCACTAATTTCAGCAATTTTTCACTGCGCTCCAAAGCACGTGCTTATCCTTCACTGTTATTATATATATATATATATATATATATATATATATATATATATATATATATATATATATATATATATATATATATATATATATATATATATATATATATATATATATATATATATATATATATATATATATATATATATATATATATATATATATATATATATATATATATATATATATATATATATATGGGGTTTCATGCAATCAAACTGATTTCATGAAAAATATAAATCCACCACCCGGTAATTAATACCATTGCCAGGCAATGATTATAATCAAAACATATCCTGGAATAATTATATATTAGGATAACGTTAAATGTCATGAGAATATATCAATCTACCAGAATATATACATACTATAGCATCATCAGACAATGATATCAATGTACCAACGAGTAGTGTCAGAGGCTTTCTCCTGGAAAAATCCAGTGTACGGACCTTAGTCAAATAACACTGAATGTTACTCATTAATAGTTTCTTTTGTGTGAAGTGGTGAACGATCGAATAGAATACTGATCTGAATATAAATATGACAAAATTGTCAGTTTATTATATTACATTTATTTATACAAATAAATAAAATATGAAATGAGATTCTGAGCAGTATAAACTAAAGAGAAAACCTATGACTCTACCTCATTATTTTTTCGGAAAGAAACCTACGAAGAATATTACAAGATTTGATGACTGTTATCTTTTGTAACTGTTCGAACAAATTTTTCTTCAGACCCAAAATCTCAATACTTTTGTGAAGATTTCTAGGAATAACACCTGTTGTGGAAATTATAATCGGTAGAATAAATATTTTCTTCATTTTCCACATTTTTTAATCTCGTCGCCAAGCATCATATATTTAGAAATTTTTTCATTGTATTTATTTTGTATATTATGTGTGTCGGGTATAGCAATATCAATTATATATGTTATTTGATTCTGTTTATCATTAAGAACGATATCTGGTCTATTGTGTTTTACAGCTCTGTTGCAAAGAATTGTTTTATCAAAATAAAGTTTATATTTGTCATTTTCACAAATAATCTCAGGTTCATATTTGTGAAATTTTTTTCTTTTGGGAATTAAGTCATGTTTAATTCCTAGATTAAAATGAATAATATTAGCGACGGCATTATGTCTTTCTAAATAATCCGTTGAAGCAAGGACTGAGCAAGATGATAATAAATGAAAAACTGTTTCTGAAGAACAGAAACATCTACGGCAAGAATCATCTATATTTTGATAGATGATGTGTTTTCTATAATTCCTCGTGAAAACAACCTGATCCTGGATCGCAATTGCCAAGCCTTCTGTTTCAGCAAACAATTCTCCAGAAACTAACAATTTATTCGATCTGATTTCATGAATATAATCATTTTTCAATTCTTTAGGGTGCTTTCCGTGTAATTCCTTCTGCATCCAACTTTCTCTTTTAGAATTATCATCAAGTATATCAAAATCTACCTTTTGCATTGTCAAGTTCAGAGGTGTAAGATTATAATCTGAAGCAACAACAATATCATGTAATTTAGACGTTCTCTGTTTATCATGAAAATGGGAACGTAGATGAAAAATCTGTTTACTATGAAGATTATTCAAATCAATTAATCCACGACCTCCAAGATGTCTAGGTAGTGTAACTCTTTGAACAGCTGACTTTGGGTGGTGCTTATGATATTTACAGAGCATTTTCCTCGTTTGACATTGTAATTCATTTAGATCAGTTTTAGACCATTTAATAATTCCAAAAGAAGATGTAAGAATAGGAACTGCATAGGAGTTGATAGCTCTGAAAAGGTTTTTACTAGTTAAATGACTCTTGATGATAATTCTAAGTCTTTTGTAATATGAACTTCTAATATTTTCTTTAGTGCTGCTATGGTTAACTGTCTTCTCTTGACAAAATCCAAGATATTTATATGTATCTCCTTGTTGCATTGGCTCGATTTCGATATTGGAAATCTTTATATAATCAGAGGTGATCTTTCCTTTTCAATAGAAAGATTTTTACATTTTGGAAGCCCAAATTTCATATGAATATCATTGGAATAGTTGAAAGTAATCTCAAGTAGACTTTTTAAATGTGATCTGGTTCCGGCATATAATTTAATATCATCTAAATAAATTAAGTGACTTAATTTGAATTCAGTTGATAGACTCTTTATTTTGAAGCCGAAACTAGTAGCATTTAATTCATGAGATAATGGATTAAGGCAAAGACAAAACCAAAGAGCACTTAAAGAATCACCTTGAAAAATGCCTCTTTTGATTGGAATTACTTCGGATTTTAACGATTTTTTTGAAATATTTAAATGAAGATTGGTTCTCCAATTTTTCATTACAAATTCAAGAAAAAGACGAAGTGTCTTATCAATTTTATAAATTTCCAAAAGAAAAAATATATATATATATATATATATATATATATATATATATATATATATATATATATATATATATATATATTTTTTTGATTCTTTCAGGTAAAATTAATATTTCACTTCGGCCTGGAATTTGATTTTCCCTAATATCAGTTTAGATTTTAATCATGTCCTTGTCCGTACGGAATTTCGAGTGAAACGGCATATGCATTCGAGACTTATGGCGTTTAGAATATTCGTAATAAATACATAATACAGTCTATATATCGAGAAAAGCTAGCCTTATCTTAATTTTGTGCCTTGATTGGGACTCTTCTAGGTCCACTGTAACTACGGTTCTTCTATGTACAGTCATTCGTGAATCACTCTGTATATTTTGTTTTCTGTCAATAATTTTGGGAGTTATTTCACCTTTAAGGTCAAGGATGGAAGAACGCGGGCATTTTGCCAGCGTCTCCCTTGAAAACGGATATTTTATTGCTTCACGTAACAACATTTCAGCCAATTACAAGATATATTCACCAGAGAAATATAGAAATATATATTTACTTAGAAAGCAGGGTTTCAGAACGCAAACTTTAGTCAGAAAAAAATCTAGCGACTAAGCAAGCAACTTGAAGTTTGAAAATCAATCGTAAAATGCAGGAAAATAGGATTTATCCAAGTGGAAAGACAAACAATAAACTTCTAGATAACATTTCGAACTTTATTTCACCGCATCTGTTTTGAAATGTAAATTACATTCAGTGAACAATTTCCCGAAATGTAAGACAAGCAACTTGCATGTCGATATGTGATCTGGGGTAGGTTTCTCAGCTAAATTGTTTGTGACACTTTCAACATCAAATGAATAAATGTATATTTGCTTCGTCTACCATTCACTATGAATTCACTATGGTATGATATTCTTCTAGGGCGAGATCGTATATTTCAGAATTAATGTACTGAGAACTTGGTTTGACTCTTGACCTACTTAACTTGATGAATTGAATTCTGAATTAGATATTTTCGTTTCGAATTCGAGATATCGTTGCATATATGTAATGTTAGCAAAAATGATAATCTAATTTTCAAAGGTAATTGAATCATGCGCTTTGAATGTTTTTAATATCTCATATTGTACAGTTCAGAAATACAAATAACCAACAATCTGAATGGGCAATATTTTTACTGCAATATGTGGATGCAATTGAGTGGTCGATATTATTATCAGCTTTAATAGCCAGACTGCAATGTAGAATAATATTTTTAGTTTGTCTACACCAGGGGTGCTTAAACTTGAACTGCTGGCGATCTACCTCAATATTTTTAGACTACTTACGATCGACTCTGAGAGGCTGCAAGTATGTGTGATGCAGGGTTGTCGTACATACACGATACACCCTACCTACCTAGGTAGTGTGTACCGTAGCATATAAAGATATTAGCTTTCGCACAATATTCATTTTTTAGTCAATGTTTGGGTTAGGTTTAGTTAGGTTCTTCTCTATAATATCAATGAAAAATCTCATAGTTATTCAAAATTGCGAGTTTATTGGTTGTTACAAAACAAGAGAGTTAAAAAATATGGTGTTAAACTTGAGTAAGGAGTGTCTTTGGATGTTGAAGCGGGGCACTGTATGCCCTCAGCATACTTTTCATAAGATGGTACGTAACCACTGAGTGCTAATAGCAAGCATGATGACATGATCGTCAGTTTTTCGATTGCGATATTTTGACTTCATTATCTTCATTTCAGAAAATGCATACTCGCACAAGTAAGTTGACCCAAATATTGCCGTCAGTTGAAGGGCGATTTGCCTTAGATTCGAATATTTATCTTCAGATATAAAACACCAGAAATTTGTATTAGACGCTGTAGCTTTGAGATGTATATCTGATATAATCTGCACCAGTTTATTTTCAACAGAACATGAGTTCATATTAAACTGACTTGCTATTTCAGTAGCTACCAATGTTTTTACATGAAAAAGAATAACTCATAAATGATGCTATATTTGCCAATTTACTGCAATCATAAAAACGCATTTCGAATTGTCCCAAAAGATTTGATAATTCAGCCTCATACGTATCATAATTCAACTGAGGAATCCTTGTTTTCTGAGATAGAAAATGTTTCAGATCCTTTCTTTTCAGTTGATCTATCATAAGTTGCAATTTACCTTTGAATGCGTTCACTGCGCTAGTCATCTCAATAATAGTTTTTCCTTTACCTTGAAGCTCCAAATTGATGGTGTTTGAATGCATTGTGATGTCAGTCAAAAATATGAAATCAGTAAGCCATTTTTCGTTTTTCAACATTTAAGTGTTGTCATCAGTGTGTTTACCTGACTCCCTATCTTCCAACTACAACTTAAGGAGCTGTCGTTGCAAGCTACGTGCACGGATGGAATTCACAAGTTTTGTTGCAATGTCCATAATTTCCTCCGTGTTTAAAACTTTTTAACACAAAACTTTTTAACACAAAACTTCTTGATGTATAATGCAATGAAATGGAAAAATGAAGGGAAATCTTAATTAGCTCAACACAATGCGACAAAACAGTTTTTGTTTCCAGTGATTGCTAGTGCTCCATCGGTTGTAATGTAACTAATTTATATATTATAAAGATTGTTCCTCATTTTTGCCGATGAGCTCGTTCCACGATTGGTGAAGGGTTAATGGATTGACTTTAAACATTGCAAAGTGCAAACACGTCAAATTTACTAGGCAGCTCTAACCCTTGAATTTCACATATACACTAGATGGGACTCCTCTTGAAATTGTTTCTCTTTTCAAGGATTTGGGCGTTTACCTCGACACAAAATTATTTTTCACCCCTCATTTCGATTCAACAATTGCTCGATCAAACAAGCTACTTGGTTCTGTTTCAAGATCGACTGAATCATTTTCTAGTGTACGTTCTCTTATGGTTCTCTATGTCTCTATTGTTCGTCCAATTCTTGAGTATTGTTATGTTGTATGGTCCCCCACAAATGCCACCCATATAGGTAGAATTGCACGAGTGCAGAGGAAGTTCATTAAGCTCCTATGCTTCAAGAGTGGAATTGCATTCTATGGAGCCACTTATAAATATTATTTGACTCATTTTGGCTTGCCACAACTTGTATCTCGTGGAGTCTATTTTGGAGTAATGTTTGCATACAAGGTAATGAACTCCTATATTAATTGTCCTGGTATACTTGAACTTTGCACATTTCATGTCGTATTGTGAGACGCAGCAATTTGCTGCATGTCCATCTTCCATCGAAAAAATTATGGTCAATACTTCCCTCTCACGAGAATATGCAGTAGGGTGAATTCAGTAGTTGATAATATTGATCTTTTTGCTAGTAGACTTCCTAATTTTAAAACTACATTCAGTCTCTTTTGAATAATTAGTTGCCAATATGTTATTGGAATATTACTTAATTAATTTTATATTATTGCTATTATACTATTGACTTTTGTTATTTCTTTAAGTATTTTGTTATTTAAGTGTACAGTTTTATTTTTTCATTATTTTGAAAGGTTTATTTCATTAATGAAGTATTTATATTTTCTTTTATTTGTTGTTTTTATAAAATTGAAAAAACGTTATATATATCTTCGCCACGGGTCTTCATCTTCAGAGGAATGATTATCAAAAATTCTTCCTAAGCTAAGATATCATTGTGGTAGATAACGAGATAACTGAAGTTCTCTAATAGCTGACATGATTTCTGTTTTATTTTCAAAATCTCCGAATAAAGTCTCACCCGCTTCAATAAATGCTTCCTTCACAACCGATTCATCTTCGAATGGTTTCTTATGTTTCGCCAATATATGAGATATTTTTAATTACAGATCGTAGCAGCTTTTAATTGTTTGGCTGGTCTTGTGAACATGGTTTGGATAACAGAAGTTCTCTAATAGAATAGCAGACATGATTTCTGTTTTATTTTTAAAATCTCCAAATAAAGTCTCACCTGGTTCAATAAATGCTTCCTTCACAACGGATCCATCTTCAAATGGTTATTTGTGTTTCGCCAATATATGAGATATTTTAAATGACGCGATCGTAGGAGCTTTTGATTGTTCGGCTGGTTTTGTGAACATGGTTTGTTCTTTTCTCAAACAAGATATCAAATCACGCACTTTTCATTATCCTAATTCACTCTGTGGCGGAAAATCCTTTTTATAGTTTTTATGAACCGTTTCATGATTCTTCTCTAAGTTATCACGCTTAGGTATTGCAACTGACGTACGACAAATAAGACAAATGCACTTATTCTTCACCAAACAAAAGAAAAATTCTTCCTCCCTATGGTTATTAAAATGATACGTTTTAGATTTCTTCGCTGCACTTATTTTGTACTATTTGATAATAAACTTTGTATCGACGTAGTATTTCTTGCAAGTAACAATTCTAGAAAGGCGGCAATAAGGAAAAACGTGTTTTTTTAAAAGTACCGCGCGTTCCTTTGATAAAGCCGCCTTTTGTCGCTAGCACAGTGTAATTTTATTACGTAATAAGTTTTTGTAGCTTAGTTACCTACTTATTAAAAGAATTTCTTCTACTCGAGATCTACTCAAAAAGCACTTCCAAAAAGCGATCGAGCACACAGGTTTGTTATCGCTGCATGCATTTATACAATGCATTCCAATGATAATGAAGCAACCTGAATAACTCGTCTGGTTTGATTTTTCTGTGAATTTTCTAAAACAGGTCGACTTTTGGTTGGGAAAGGACGACATTTTCTGTTATTTTTCTTTGTCCCTTATTAATGCTCTAACCCTGAGTCCTCTATCCCACATCATCACAATCAATTCAGTAGGCGCAATGAAATTTTTTTTTACTTCTAATTTGGACGTTTTCACAAATTCCTCTAATCCCATCAACATTTTGTCAGCATTCAGTATATATATATATATATATATATATATATATATATATATATATATATATATATATATATATATATATATATATATATATATATATAAATCAGAATTCAGCATGATTAAACTCTTAAATTTTCTCGTCCTCTTACATGCATGCACATATTTATTTCTCTTTAAGTTTTCATTTCCTTTCAATTTGTTTTTGAAGTTTGTTAATATATTACATATCTCATTCCTGATTTCATTTTTTGTTTCATTCGTTTTGTCATAAACGCCCGATTCAATTGTGGCAATTATTTCATTGAAATTCTATCTTCCAATATAGAAAACCTACTACCTAGTCCTAGTATCTGTTCGACACAAAAAGTATTCTGATTTGTATATATATATATATATATATATATATATATATATATATATATATATATATATATATATATATATATATATGAGATGAGAACTCGAGATAAACTTCGCGAGCAGTCTACATATGTAAACTTGCGTCAATAAAAATTATACAAAAATCCGTAGATCATTGAATAATCCTTCCTGACAAGAGTTCTAGAATCTGCTCGCCATGCACGCAGCCCCCAAGAGCCACAATAGTGCAACTAAGCAGAATACCGAGCGACGAAGCGGCAGACTACAGTTTCATCCTTACTAGGAGCTGATCAGTGTCGCATATCGCTACTCAGCATCCTAACCAGCTACCCTAACGATTCCAGAACAGACGCATCTCGTACATACGTACCAGAGTCACTCTCTATGGACCGAGACGACGAACCCGCTACCGGATTCATTGCTCGTTGCTTTCTCGAAATAATAATGGGGATTGAGGATATAATTCATTCAATGGGATAAAATAAGAAAATTGGTGTATGAAAGTACTGATACCAAAATATTTCCTGATGTCCATTTCAAAGATTTTCTTTTAATCTTTTATTTTTCGTAGTTTTCTTGTAAGAGTAACTGTAAGTGGAGTATTATTATTGCTTTCAATAAAAACGTGAACACACCCAAATAAGAGTAACTAAGCACTTCAATATAAACTTAATTATAACACGCGGTGCAAATGCACTCGCAAACTTAACGACATAGGTATTTATCAAAATGAAACTGAATTGCAGTACGGAGACTGCACGGGTATAAATACCCCGGTAGAATATTCTAGAAAGAAACGCGTCTCGTAGGTTCGAGGCGATGCCAGCTGTATGATGTATGCACGCTCAATTTCAGGAAAAGGATATTGTTTTCCTGCGGCTAGGCAATATTTACTCTGGCTTTGGTAAATAGTTTTGTATTTTTGTCATATTTCAGGATTATTCTAGGAAGTTCTGAACAAGAATTCGAAATTAGTTCAATCATTCCATGCAAATGTTCATTGTTCAATATTAAATATCATCCAAACAATAAAATAAAGCACGCATGTGACGTGAGAGGTACGCTGGGTGCGATCAGAAAGGGGATGGTTTCCCCCACGAGTATTTAAATCTTAATCTCATCACATCATAAGTTATACTTTCATTAATATGTAAGGTATTGTTTTTATCAAACTTCCTCAGTTGATATTACTTTAGCACCCAATCTTGTACGTAATTTTGGCGAAAATTTCATTCTGTCTAGTGCTTATTGTTCGATCCTCAAGGGGGAGGGGTTGAAGCTGCATTTTTGCTGTTCAATCATGAGAACACGGACTACATTGTTAAGTCCTCCATCATTGAATCTGACATTCAGGAAATTCTAATTCATATTCAAAAATATCGATTATAAAACGATCAGAAACATGCTCTACATGATCGTTATTGTGTTGAATTTTCAACAGATATAACCTGAACTCCGGCAAATATATCCTTTTTGTTCGATTTAAACCTCATGAAGTGAGTTATCGGCAATTCCAATCATTTCAAAGCAAAACATTTTCCACAAAATAATTTTCATCATTGCGGAATTCGTAATTTATATTGTATGAATTAGAGATAGGTCGGTCCATCAGCCAATACTCGTATATCGGCAAGTCTGACTGTAAATCGACGTTTAATTACATTTGCCGGTAATGAATGGATCTTGCTTATGAGAAGAGTAAGTACACCCTCGGGGTAATCCCACTCCAATGGATGCAGTCGAATTCCCTGAAATTTGCATATGTAAACCCTAAATTGATGTTTGACTTGAAGCGTTCCGAATTAATATATGTGACGCCAGAAGAGTTTGTTCTGAATATGATTATGATTTTGATGGAGACTTTTGTTTACTCTTTACTACTAGGTCATGTACAAGGTGTGGCAATGAAAGAGAAGTAGATTCAATAACTGCAAGACAATTAATTTTTGGACAAAACGATTGAATTTTTATGTTTGGGGATAACGTATTTCGTGAGAAAACGCTGCTCTATAACAGCTGTTATAGGTGGCAGTTTACACAGTGCTAATTCCTGAATTTTTGATATCCTCCAGATTCCGTACAGGTCCGAGATTCTTTAAGTTTCCGTTTGATACTTTTAAGGCTTCTTCTGAATCCATACAACTTTTTTCGAGTTTGGAAATGCCCTGCTCACATATATATTTCGATATATCCATTGTGAAACACGGCATCGGAAAGAAAAAACCACAATACTTACGCCTTTTTAAGGTAGATTTCGTGAAAAATACCTATGGTGGTCGTCCTAATGGTGGAATTTGTGTTGAATTTCTAAGAAATCACCTCCCGACGAGTTGCTCATATATCTGTTTATGCAATCAAACTGATTTCATGAAAAAATATAAATCCACCACCCGGTAATTTATACCATTGCCAGGCAATGATTATAGTCAAAACATATCCTGGAATAATTATATATTAGGATAACGTTAAATGTTATGAGAATATATCAATCTACCAGAATATATAAAACTATAGCATCATCAGACAATGATATCAATGTACCAACGAGTAGTGTCAGAGGCTTTCTCCCGGAAAAATCCAGTGTACGGACCTTAGTCAAGTAACACTGAATGTTACTCATTAATAGTTTCCTTTGTGTGAAGTGGTGAACGATCAAATAGAATACTGCTCTGAATATAAATATGACAAAATTGTCAGTTAATTATGTTACATTTATATAAACAAATAAATAAAATATGAAATGAAATTCTGAGCAGTATAAATAAAGAGAAAACCTATGACTCTACCTCATTATTTTTTCGGAAAGAAACCTACGAAGAATGTTACAAGATTTGATGACTGTTATCTTTTGTAACTGTTCGAACAAATTTTTCTTCAGATCCAAAATCTCAATACTTTTGTGAAGATTTCTAGAAATAACACCTGTTGTGGAAATAATAATCGGTAGAATAAAAATTTTTTCATTTTCCACATTTTTTAATCTCGTCGCCAAGCATCATATATTTAGAAATTTTTCATTGTATTTATTTTGTATATTATGTGTGTCGGGTATAGCAATAACAATTATATATGTTATTTGATTCTTTCTATCAGTAAGAATGATATCTGGTCTATTGTGTTTTACAGCTCTGTTGCAAAGAATTGTTTTATCAAAATAAAGTTTATATTTGTCATTTTCACAAATAATCTCAGGTTCATATTTGTAGAATTTTTCTTTTGGGAATTTGGTCATGTTTAATTCCTAGATTAAAATGAATAATATTAGCGACGGCATTACGTCTTTCTAAATAATCTGTTGAAGCAAGGACTGAGCAAGATGATAATATATGAAAAACTGTTTTTGAAGAACAGAAACATCTACGGCAAGAATCATCTATATTTTGCCAAGCCTTCTGTTTCAGCAAACAATTCTCCAGAAACTAACAATTTATCCGATGCGATTTCAATATATATATATATATATATATATATATATATATATATATATATATATATATATATATATATATATATATATATATATATATATATATATATATATATATATATATACATATATACAGGGTGGGGCATAATGGAAGGGTGTTTTTGAATAACTCAGCTGTGTTTCAACGTTGAACATTTTAATTACGTAAAATAAAAGCTTAAACGCTAAAACGCTAACATTCAGTGTAAAAAGTGAGAAGAATCATATTCTGAAAATGACATCAGGCAGATGTCGTTCGTGCTCCGCAATGCATTGCTGTAGTCGATTCTCAAATTTCGGCATCACCCTCACTCGATTGCCTAACTTCTCACAAAAGCATCAAAACGGGAGATTACATGACCAGAAAAAATGCGACACACAACTTCCATTGAGGCTTTGGCTGTTTGTGCCGTAGCACCATCCTGTTGGAACCAAACATTTCTTCTGCTAAATTTCACAATTCTGGGATAAAAAAGTTCTCCAATATGGAAACATATCGCTCAGAGTTTACAGTTACTGTTCCCTGCTCTCAAAAGAAAAAATACGGTACAATCACCCCAAGACGGCTCATAACGCACCAAACGGTGACTTTCTCACTGCGAAGGAGGGATTGATGCGGGGGTTTTCTGCTGCCAAATATCGGCAGTTCTGTTTATTAATCGAACCAATCAAATGAAAATGTGCCCCATTACTCATCATCATCAGCGATAATCATTTGCATTCTTCAGAAAACTGCTGGCGTTGTTCAAGATCTCCTTCATTCAGGTGCTGGTCCACCATGAGCTTATAGAGGTGAAAGTGGAGGTCTTGGTGTAAAATTCTGCGAACAGTTCGACTACTCATTTGGATTGCTGCAGCTCGTTTGCGGACGGTGCGACCTGGGCTTTGAATTACAGCTTGTCTCACTCTTTCCACGGAAGCTGGAGTCCTTACACATCGGGGACGACCTCGAGGTTTCGGATTCATTGCTAATTCATTCGTTCTGACATTCTATACCCATCGGATGATTGTGTCAAGTTTCGGAACGGAAGCGTTACGACTAATATTGAATCGCTGACGAAAGCGCCGCTGCACGACAAAGACAGACTCTCCCGATTTTAAATATCTCCAACTGCGAACGCATGGTCCTCTCTTGTACAGATACCCTTTGTGAACTAAATGGTAACTCCTCCTGAGTCGAATGACCTCAGCCGCTCCTCTCTACTCGCTCAACGTTACGTGTACTACCCGTTCCAAAACCGCAGTTCCATTACGCCCCATCCTATATATATATATATATATATATATATATATATATATATATATATATATATATCCGGGGAGAAACCTCTGACACTACTCGTTGGTACATTGATATCATTGTCTGATGATGCTATAGTTTTATATATTCTGGTAGATTGATATATTCTCAAAACATTTAACGTTATCCTAATATATATGATTCCAGGATATGTTTTGATTATAATCATTACCTGGCAATAGTATTAATTACCGGTTGGTGGATTTATATTTTTCATGAAATCAGTTAGATTGCAACTCGTCAGGTTAAACCCTTTTTTTATATGTATATATATATATATATATATATATATATATATATATATATATATATATATATATATATATATATATATATATATATATATATATATATATATATATATATATATATATATATATATATATATATATATATATATTCAATTATTAATTAATTAATTATTCAAAAATCCGTAGATCAATGAATATTCCTTCCTGACAAGAGCTAGTTCTCAAATCTGCGTACGAAGAATATTACAAGATTTGATGACTGTTATCTTCTGTAACTGTTGAAATGAAATTTCTTTAGACGTAAAATCTCAATATTTTTGTGAAGATTTCTTGAATAACACTTATTGTAGAAATAATAATATGCAAGCATCATATATTTAGAAATTCTTTCATTTTATTTATTTTGTATATTATGTGTATCGAGTATAGCAATATCAATTATATATGTTATTCGATTCTGTTCATCTGTAAGAATGATATCGGGCCTATTGTGTTTTACAGCTCTGTTATCAAAATAAAGTTTATATTTCTCTTTTTCAAAAATAATCTTAGGTTCATATTTGTATTATTTTTTTCCTTTGGGAATGAGGTCATGTTCAATCATCTACATTTTGCTTGATGCTTGATCTATAATATAAAACAACCTGATCCTGGATCGCAATTGCCAAGCCTTCTGTTTCAGCAAACAATTCTCCAGATACTAACCATCTATTTGATGCGATTTTATCAATATAGTCATTCTTCAATTCTTTAGGGTAATTCCTTCTGTATCCAACTTTCTCTTTTAGAATTATTATCAAATATATCAAAATCTACCTTTTGCGTTGTCAAGTTCAGAGGTGTAAGATTATAATCTGAAGCAACAATAATATCATGTAATTTCGACGTTCTCTGTTTATCATGAAAATGGGAACGTAGATGAAAAATCTGTTTTTTATGAAGATTGTTTAAATCAGTTAATCCACGACCTCCAAGATGTCTAGGTAATGTAACTCTTTGAATAACTGACTTTGGCTGGTGCTTCTGATATTTACAAAGCGTTTTCGTCGTTTGACATTGTGATTTATTTAGATCAGTTTTAGACCATTTAATAATTCCAAAGGAAGATGTAAGAGTAGGAACTGCATAGGAGTTGATAGCTCTGAAAAAGTTTTTACTAGTTAAATGACTCTTGATGATAATTCTGAGTCTATTGTAATATAAACTTCTAATATTTTCTTTAGTGCTGCTATGGCTAATTGTCTTCTCTTGAACAAATGCAAGATATTTATACTATGTATCTTCTTGATGCATTGGCTCGATTTGGATATTGGAAATCTTTATATAATCAGAGGTGATCCATTAAATTTGGAGGAAAAAAGCACTATTTCGAATGTTCAGCATTTGCGAGTGAAAGTTAATATTAGAATAAAAAGAATTTCTTTTTATTTTTAATTTTTCGGTCGAATTCTTCGAACATGCCCAAACATGGATGTAATGATATGATAATACCTAACCTTCGGAATACGAAAGGCGGGGTTGAAAATTTTCAAATTGTCATTTCTCCGGCAATAACTAAGATATATTTTGTCAAAAAAATAACGGGAATTGATTATTTAGAAAAGTTGGCACAACGGTTTCTATACTGATCTGATCGCGATCTGCTATTAACTTTGTTTACAGTGCTCAATTTTGTCAGTTCTCACAAGTGTGTTTGGCGATTTTCATATTGGATAAAAATATCGAAAATGAATTTCTCCCAAATTTTGTATCGCAAATCAAAATGCGGAAAATGTTACAGAAGGCTCACGGAGAATCGACTTTATAGAAAACACATGCATATGAGTGGTACAGTTCTTTCAACAGCGGCCGAGATGTGATGGAAGATTTGCCTCGCTCTGGTCAGCCATCAGCATCTTCAACTGATGTTAACATTGATAAAATGCAGGAAATGGTAATTGTAAATCGTCTTTTGAATTTGAGAGAGATAGGCAGTGAACTATCTGATCCCACGAAACAGTTTGTACCATTTTAAACGATTGTTGTTGTTGTTGATTGACTAGTTTCAAGAGACCTGAATTTACTTCAACAATTGAATCGCGTGAAGGTCGATGAAAACATACTAAAACGAGTGAATTCTGACCCCATATTCATAAAACGCATTGTATCTGGTGATGGGACATAGGTTTATGAGTTTGACATGCAAAACAGTCGACAAGCTTGGGAATGGTGCCTTCCAACTGAATCAAAACTGAAAAAACCACGTCAAAGTCGATCAAAAGTCAAGGTAATGTTGACTGTTTTCTTGGATTATCGCGATGTTGTGCACTTAGAATTCTAGCCAGAAGGTCAGACGGTTAATAAAGAATATAACCTGTGCGTTATGCGGCGTTTGGAAAAGCTAATTCGTCGAAAAATGCTAGATTTATGGAAAGAAAACTAATGAATTTAGTGCCACGATAATGCACCAGACGTATTACGCCACCGACCACCTACTCACGTTTTACTTCTAAGTACAAGTTAATTTTTACTCTTTCTCTTTATTCTATCTAAAAATTCTATAGTAGCCTGAAACTGAATAGATATAAAAGTAAATAATTTTATTTTACCTCCCAAATTTCGACAACAGTTTTTCATAAGTTGGTAACAATTAGAATAAGAATTTTACTCCTGTTTTAATGATGGTGAGCATTATTTAGTCTTGTATTATTGTTCGTTATATTTTCCATTATAGTGCGGTAGTGTGCATGCGGCAATACAGAATCCGGCTCTCTTTAATCATAGTGAAAAAAACTATTTACTGAACCTGATTTCATCAATTCTGAACGAATTTGTGGATTTATCACGTAGGGATTTGGCCACTTAGCCTTTTAAAGAAAACAGCCACTTTATTCCTTTTAAGTATAAATTACCATTAATTTGAAGGAAATAATTAAGAAAAGTAACCCAGATTATAGAATATAATAAAAAATCCTTTCATAATTTGATTCATATGTGAATTATGTAATACATTAGGATATGTAGATAATTTCACTAAAGAAAATGAAAATTCAGGCGTGTCGAGATGGTATGAAACTGGGGGCGTCAGCTTGCGTAGACAATGTTAATTTTATATCCATCAAATGTTCCATGAGATTGCATAGCTGTGTTC
This sequence comes from Cryptolaemus montrouzieri, assembly GCA_013387265.2. Taxonomy (NCBI): domain Eukaryota; kingdom Metazoa; phylum Arthropoda; class Insecta; order Coleoptera; family Coccinellidae; genus Cryptolaemus; species Cryptolaemus montrouzieri. The sequence continues at coordinate 41,165,197 of JABFTP020000103.1, forward strand.
AAGTACTTCTTATTCACGCCGAGGGTAACACGATATTGCCTCTGCCTAACTTTCCGTGCTTGAATTTAGGGATTCTGCGGTAAACGGCCGTAGAAGATATTTTACGTAGCCTATTTATAACAGCCCTAGTAGGTAATTATGTCGTTTTGAGATTATACTTGCAATGTTTGAGGAGCAAAAGATATATTATATTGCGTTGTGAACCTCAAATAAACTTTACTTTAAAGGAAGGAGTGAGATAACTAAATTATTCAATTTATATTCAGCACGATACATATATTATTCACGACCTTCCATTTTTTCAAATTTTGAAAAGAAAACTCCTTTATTCCAAACAGTGAACGAAGTTGTATTGTGGGTTCACTCAATCAAGAAAACTAACTCGCTTATACCCGGCGTCTGCGCTGAAATATAGAACAACACTGGAGTGAATTGTCTCAATTATATTTATTTATATAAATATTATCTTTACAAGGGAGAGCTAGAACCAGAAGAAAACTTGCAGAAAAATCGCACGAACGGCGCAGCAGAGGCAGGAATCTGCTGCCTCAAGATAAGGAGATCAATATCTCTTCATGCTAGTTCCAGGAAGAAATCCCGGTAATATAACTGAATGTCATTATTATGAGGGACAAACTCCTTAATGGTCTGAGGATGAAATATTATTCGAAAGTGAGGATGTATTAAAAGTTTGAAACAAGCCGTATTTTATTATCCTTCCTACGCCTCCAAGAATCTTTAATTCTCTGTATCTTGACCCTGTTTCCTAAAATGAGTTAATTGAATTGATAAGTTCCCTCAAAAACAACAGATTTCCTGATCTAGACAACATCAGCTCGGAAACCATTAAAAAATCCATCTGAATATCGTGAAGCCTTTAGCCCATATTATAAATTGTGCATACGAAACTGGTAAAGTACCACTGGAGTGGAAGGCATCACACATAACATGCGTTCATAAAAAAAACAAAAAAGTGATGACAGACTATCGACCGATTTCTATTATAAATAATTTCGCGAAAATTTTTGAAAAGAGCATAAAGAAATCGTTTGTTAGGTTTTCTGACAAAATATGGTTTCCTGAGCCTGAAACAGTACGGTTTCAAGGAGCGAATCACCACTGAAAACGCTGCGGAGGATTTAATTCATAGATTCATATTTGCTTTGAATGACAGGTGTGTTTTTGGACTTAGCCAAAGCCTTTTGCACGGTAGACCATGGAATCCTTCTGGACCGTCTTGAGTATATTGGTGTCACATTGACAATTTTCAAGAAGTATTTAAAGGATAGTGGTTTGTGTGGGGGAAATTTTGAGCGGGCCAGAACCTGTCAATATCGGCATTCCCCAGAGAACTGTTCTTGTTCTAATTTTCATAAATCAACTTCCAAATTTAAACATAGTAAATATTGGTATAATTTCCTATGCTACGGCTGTGATCTTCACTGGTAATGACTGGTTATGTCTGAGTAAACTGACATTAAATACAGATAAAACAAAATTCCTAGCTTTTTTCTTTTCATCTTTGAGTCAGCCTAACGTGAATGACCTTACCGTTCATTTGCCTACTTCTGGTGGTATTCGATGTATTTGTCCTGAAATCACTCGTGTTGGGTCGGTAAAATACCTGGGTCTTTTTATAGATCGAAATTTTATATGGGACTCACATGTTGCTTATTTGGTAAAGAGATTGAGAGGACTTTTCTACATTTTTTATAATTTAAGATACTCTTTGGAGGTGGGGCAGGTCCTGATGGTTTATGATTCTATTGTACAATTAATATTACGATACGGCATTACTCTATGTGGTATGTTCAGTTCTACATAGAGGGACCTGGAAGTCATCCAGAACACGATCCTCAAAATAGCGCTTCAGAAATCATGGTTGCACAGTACTGTGTTTCTATATGAAGAATTCGACATCTATTCATTTTCCAAAGCTTACTGAGAATAATAAATAGTAATAAAATGATGGCTCAACATGCGTACCCAATGGAATATAGATTGAATGAGTCAATAGTTGTTCCTCTTTTTCGTGGAACTCATCTTCAACGGAACTTTTTCTATTATGGACCAAAATTCCATGGAATTATTCCTCTAGAACTGACAAATATCAACACCAAAACTTAAATTAATAAAATTAAAGTTCGAGAGTTCATAGTGGCAGAATATAAGTTTCTATCAAAACTTGTATAGTATCATTTAACTCTGACCAGAAAATCTTTTATTCTTTCGTTTTTTTATTCTTACCTTCCTTTGTTCTGGCCTTCAAAATAAGGTCACATTCGGTTTGTTTCATTGAAAATGATGGTATTAAAATTTTTCGCATTTCCGTCCCTGGGTAGCAAATGGGTAGGGAGGTTGGTTGGTTTGGTATTTTTTTTTGGTGTGCTATGATGACTATCGTCACTTTCCTATGCTTTTGAATATATGTTATTCATTTTAATACTGATATTTATTTATTTATTTATTTATTTCAACCGGAGCCCCAACAGGAGTTCCCAATAACAGGGACTCTCTAAAAAAAGTTAATTCAAAATAATAAACATAATTGAGTTTCACTTCAAATATGAAAAATAAAAAAAAACCTACTAGGTAAATCACAATAAGCAAAAAGCATTATCACCAGCGATGGACTTAATATAAAAATATCTTCTTCTTGAAACAAGACAAACTGACGTTGAACAAATCGATATCACCCAAGTGCCAGTTATACAGTCTCATTATTCTTAGAAAGACAGAGCAATAATAGAGAGCTGTTCGGGCCTTAGGAACGTAGAAGAATGCCGTTCGACGCTTCGGATATTTAGACACATGAAATGTTAAGTAATGTATGAAGGGAAAGTTGAATTTGTTGTTCAAAATTCTATAACGAAAGATATCATCGAAGAGCACCCTCCTCCGCTCCAAGTATATTAAGCTTTCGTTTACAGTATTAATCAATATTTAATAGATCTTGATTGAACCCTTTATTTAAATTTTTCAGAAATTCAGGTGGCTTCGAACCAAGGTGAAATGTAGGACTTTTAACGATACAATGTTTGTGTAGTTTTTGGTAATTTTAAAAATAAAACCAAGCATTTAAAAGGCTTTTCAGACAATATGATCGATATGATAATTAAATGATAGCTTTTCATCAAAGATAACACCTGAATCTCGAACACGGTCTACCCTAGGTATAACATGCTCTCTTAAAAAGAAGGAAATTTCTATTCTTCCTGTAGTTTTCGTGAGAGTAATAAATTGAGTTTGAAGTAACGTGACGTACAGAAAGAAAATAGGCGACTAAAATCACTCTGAAACATTTGTTGGTCAGTAGTATTGCAATTTTTTTATAGACTATCAAATCATCAGCAAATGATTCATGATGGGTATAGCGAAAGCATTCATGAATATTATTCAAATACAAGGCAAATAGGAGGGGTCCCAGATGTGACCCCTGCGGGACTCCACACGTCACCCGAAAAGTTCCTGAACATACTCCATGTACTACCACGTATTGTGAGCTTTTACTCCAGTAAGACTCTATTCATCTGAGCAGAAAACCACATACTGGAAAATCAGATAACACTGATGTTGATGTTTTATGGTAAACCTTATCAAAAGCTTTGGCCATATCCGCATAAATTGTATCCACTTGTATACCTTCATCAAGAGCTTTCGACAGAAATCAGTATACGGTGCTAAATTTGTGAGCACAGACCTGCCTTTGATGAAACCGTGTTGGTGCTGTGACAACTTCGAGCTACATAGATGAAACAATTGTTTTGTTACGAATGAATCTAGAATTTTACAGAAATGGCTCAAAATATACAGAGTTAGTCAATAAGGCGAGGAACTTCTATATCTCGGAAACTATTGGAGATAGAAGCAACATTTTTTCTGATTATAGTTTTATAAGTATTTGTGCATTCCTTAAAATTATTTTCGCACATACAGGGTGTTCCATTTTTGCTCCAGGGACAAATATAGATTTTTTTTAAATGACACAGGGTGTTCCATTTTTGCTCCAGAGACAAACATAGATTTTTTAAATGGCACGCCCTGTATTTTTCATCATATTCTGATTGAAATTTGTATGCTCTCTTCAACGATATCTGTTTTGTGCCCAAAAAACTATCGGTAGATTTTAAATTAATTAAAATATCGATAATTTCGGGAATTTGGAAGTTTTTTCAAAAGTTCTCAAATGCCGCATTTCGCATAATTTACGCATGATATTATTTTTTTCTTGAGGTAAAAGTGTTGTTCCCTATTATCAAATGAAGAAAAAAATTTTTTTATACCGAGTGTTCCTAGTAGCCCGGCGAAAATGAAATTTTTCAAACATGAGAAACTTTTTTTTTCGAATGTAACACCCTGTATCTTTTCACGTGTTTTGTTCCCACTCGAATAAGCTTTACAACGATTCCTTTTTTTCAAAAATCCGATGGAGATTTCTCAGAAAATTTCGAATTTAAAGTGGGGTTTAGGTATTTCTTGCAATAAACATGATGTTGATAAAATTCAGACATTGAAATATGCAAATTTCAATACAAAATTAGATTCTTTGCTGTTCAATGAAACTTAAACATCAAAACTCTCAAGGTGTATCGAAATTTCTTCACAAGAAAAGATTCATTTGCGATATTATCATTTGTGCTCAGAGCTAAGTCTTTACTTAATCGAAATTACTCAGTTCGAAATCTTCAATAGATGTTCAAAAAGTCTACTGCGCTCGAAACAACCTGCATGCTATTCTCTTCATTGAGTACACGCTTAGCTCTTTCATTCTTCTCATATCCAACTTGCGATTAAAGCATAGAGCTAAGTATGACTTCAATGGGCATACCACATGAAGATAGAAAATATTGTTCGATAGTCTGTGGTTTAAACGACCTGTGCCCATAGAAGACTTATTTCCATGGTTTACTCACAATGCCCCAAGATTTGACAGTTTTGAATTGGATAATTCCAACGTCATATGAGTGAGTCTAAGTGAGAAATACATAATATTATTGCAACAATGAATTTTACCGAAGAAGAGTTAATTAATATGATTTAATGTTTGGGAGAAGGTAAGAGGAATTGTGTGTTTGCGTTACATATTTATTCCCAACGTTACCCAAACAGTGAACATCCTAGGAAAGAGGCATTCGAGAGACTAAAGGAAAGATTTGAAAGAACTGGACAAGTTGGATATGAGAAGAATGAGAGAGCTAAGCATGTACTCAATGAAGAGAATAGCATGCAGGTTGTTTTGAGCGCAGTAGAGAATCCTCATGTTAGTACAAGAGATGTTAGTCGAGACTTGGGCATTACTCAGACATCTGTATCAAGAATTTTGAAGAAGGAAAAGTTCCATCCTTTTCATGTTCAACTCCACCAACAGTTGGAACCCATGGAGATTGGATTTTTGTAGATGGTCTTTAAATAAAATAGCAGACCAACCGAATTTTTTCAGTGGGGCACTTTTCTCTGATGAGGCCACCTTTCATAAAAATGGATTGGTGAACCGGCATAATTTTCATTATTATGATACTCAAAATTCTCATTTCATGAGAACTGTTGACCACCAACATCGTTGGTCTCTAAATATCTGGGGTGGTAAAATTGATGATTATGTGATCGGACCCTTTTTTTTCCAAGAACATTTGAACAGCGAACGTTATTTAAATTTTTTGCAGCATGATCTGGAGCCTTTGCTTATTAATGTTCCGCAAAACATAAAAAACAATATGTGGTTCCTACACGATGGGGCACCAGCACACTACAGCGGCAATGTCCGCAATTTCTTAAATGATAGGTTTGAGGGCAATTGGATAGGCCATGGAGGTCCTGTAGGATGGCATCCTAGGTCTCCGGACTTGAATAAATTGGATTTTTTTTGTGGGGGTATGTTAAAGAGAGGGTATATCGAGACCCTCCAACAACCAGGGAAAATATGATGGAGAGAATTACAGAAGCATTTAGGAGTATAACGCCGAATGTTCTCCAGAGAGTGACCGAATCATTTAACAATCGTGTTTGAGAATATATTCGTCAAAATGGGGACATTTCGAACATCTTATTTGATTTGAAAACTTATTGAAATACAATTAAATTGGTGTTTATGATTTTGATTTGCATTTTTTTCAGTGGATGTTTCATTCACGACAAGCAGTCCAATTTCGTTTCTTGATGATAATTCCGGAATATTTTGTGCAATCGTAAAAGTTCAGTGAAAAGAACAGGGTGTTACATTTAGAAAAAAGTTTTTTTACCACGAAAAATTCTATTTTCGTTGGATCACCAAGAACACTGAATATGAAAAAACAGTTGATCCCTTACTTCGATGATGAGGAACATATTTTCTTCACAGAATAATTATTGTCACAGTCAAATTATACGGAATAAAGATTGTCAGAAGTTCTGAAAAACCTTCCAAATTCTCAATCTTTTTGATATTTTGACTTTTTGAACATTTATTGAGATAATTTTGAACTGAGTAATTGGTTATTTCTATTAAGTGAAGACTTAGCTCTGAGCACAAATGAGAATATCGCAAATGAATCTTTTCTTGTGAGGAAATCTCGATACACCTTGAGAGTTTCGATGTTTAAGTTTCGTTGAACAACAAAGAATCTAATTTTGTGTTGAAATTTGCATATTTCAATGTCTGAATTTTATCAACAGCATGTTTATTGCAAGAAATGCCTAAACCTCACACTAATTTTGAAATTTTCTGGGAAATCTCCATCGGATTTTTGAAAAAAGGTATCGTTGTAAAGCTTATTCAAGTGGAAACAAAACACGTGGAGAAGATATAGGGTGCCACATTTGAAAAAAAAAATTTTTCATGTTTGAAAAATTTCATTTTCGCCGGATTACTAGGAACACTCGGTAAAAAAAATTTTTTTTCTTCATTTGATAATAAGGTACAACACTTTGACCTCGAGAAAAAAAAATTATCCGTAAATTATGCTAAATGAGGCATTTGAGAACTTTAGAAAAAACTTCCAAATTTCCGAAATTATAAATATTTTAATTAATTTAAAATCTACCGATAGTTGCTTGGGCACGAAACAGATATCGTTGAAGAGAGCATACAAATTTTAATCATAATATGATAAAAAATACAGGGCGTGTCATTTAAAAAGATCTATGTTTGTCCCTGTAGCAAAAATGGAACACCCTGCATGTACGAAAATAATTTTAAGGAATGCACACATATTATAAAACAATAATCAGAAAAAATATTGCTTCTATCTCAAATAGTTTCCGAGATATAGAAGTTCCTCGCCTTATTGACTCACCCGGTATATAGGTCTGTAGTTATTAATGCGTTCCTTTTCACCGGATTTAAATATCAGTACTATTTTTGCAAGTTTCCGTTTATCAGGAAAAATTCCAAGTCGAAGTGATCTATTATAAATTAATTGCAGAGGTATTGCCAGCTTTTCTGCACACGACCTAATGAAAATTTGAGAGATGGAATCTGGGTCAGCCCCTTGCTACAATTGAGGTTCTTAATTTTATCAACTATTTCAGATCTTTCAATGTAATTGAAAAATATAGGTAATACCGAATCGAATTTACTTTCATACAGAACAGGTGTGTCTGAATCCTCAAACACTCCCGCAAAGTACCTACCGAAGGCATCAGATACAGAGTCACAATCATTGAACTCTGCCTGATCAAGTTTCATTACATGCGGAACAGTAACGTCTTTTTTTAATTCGGATACGTAGGACCAGAAAGTTTTCGGGTTATTTATGACATTTTGTTCTACAGACGAAATATAACTGTCATGATCTCTCTGAATCAAAATTTAATATTGCCTGCGTAATTCTCTAAAATTTGATAAATCGTGAAGGGATTTGAATTTCTTAAACCTTACATGAAATTTTGATTTCTGAGAGACACTTATCTACATCATCACTAGATAAAAGGGTGTTCCACTCTATTCTAGTCAGCTCATTATTGATCAACTCGTTATCTGCATTAAAGAATTTATAAAAAGAACGAGTTTTAGGTTCTGTTCTCTTGATAAGGTTGAGCTGAATATATGCTTCCATGGCTGGGAGATTATTATCTTCACATACAAACGGTAAGGAACTTCCTGCAACTTCGATGTTGCTCATATTCGATAAAATTAAATCTAAAACTGTATCATTGTGATTTTTTATACCATTAAATTGCGCTACCGAGTTGTATGAGCAAAAATCCTTGAATGCAGAATACACTTCATTATTAACCAAATTGCTTACAAAGCACAAATTACATTGTTGTAGTTGTACAACATCTTTTCAAAGGTAATCCAATCGGAGATGCTTCATAGATTGCATTCAGTAGAATTTGACATTTTAGATTCCGGAACAAGATTCAAAGTTCATTCATTAATTCACAAAAAGTATAAAATTCAGTTGCGAAAATTAAATAAATTATTGAGTTATAAACCTGAAAGTTCAAAAATCAAGTCCAAATTTTCCGATCACAAATTTTATGATATGTTCAGTAATCTTTCAGATGCTAATTTTTCCGAAGATGAAGTTTCACTTCTAGAAAAGGGTTTTAAACACAATTTACAGTCAAATAACGCTCGTCCCCATTTCGATCTGCTAGGAATTGAAACCGAAATAGCCCTAAATTATTCACCACAAGCAAAACACCTAAAACACTCTTCAGCGTTACTACTTCACAAAGAGTTCAATAGTTTTCAAGCTAAGAAATTCGAAAATACCACTTTAAAGTCCATTTAATCTAAGTCCGCATCTGAAGATATCATATTCACCAAAGTAGACAAAGGCCATACTGTCATAGCCTTGAATAAAGCAGATTATTTATTGAAAACCCAAAATTTCATTGAATCAGGTGAATAAATTGATAAAGATCCAACTAATAAATCTCAATCCATAGTAAAAACGCTTTAGAGTATACCAAGTCTATAATACCTACCAACCAAAAATATAAACTATGTTTCTACCGGTTATAACTGTCGCTCAGGAGTTCTATAAAATGTTTGCGATGTTTTGAAAAATTTTGGCAGAACTCATAATTTGCCTAAATTTTTCAAAACTTTATGACTTGAAACATAGCATAAGCCAACTGATTTTTTTTGTGATTAATGTTGACCTAAAATAGCAACTTCTACAGGTATACCGAAGCATTAAAACATAAAAAATGAAATCGCTCCACCCTAATGTATATGCTCTAAACTCCTGTAACGTTGAAGGCTTCCAAACTTTAGATTTTCGGGTGAAATTTTTAGCGTTCATTGATTGTATGACAGAAACAGCTTTTCTGTTAGTTTCTCGAACAATTATTTTACACATTTCGCCAGTAAAAAACAAGCGAAATGTTTCACTTTCTGACAACAATTGAGAAGATTGGTATGGAGTTCGCATAATATTTTGCCTTTGAATGAGAATAGTAGAGTTTGGTGAAGTCACATGCCAAATGGATCTATTTTCAGCTTTTTTTCCCTTCCAAATAACCTACCCAATAATAATTGCATCTAACATCACTACAAAATCGTATAACATAATTGGAAGCAATAGGTATGAGTTCAGCTATAGCTGTTCTTCCTCTCAACCAATTAATAAATAAATTCATGAAACCAACAAACAATAACGTATTACATAAGACTCACTTGATTGTGTCTCTAATTGAAATTTTTTGAAATTTCTCTTGAAACTGTCTGTGGAAACAGCCGCACGATGAAAATTGTGGTACTTATTCAAAAACAGCACTGCCAGGTAGGAAAAACATTTCTCCAATTTCACGGTTCTATGATAGTGTATTGTATGAGTTCACTGCTACGAATGTTGCCTCTATGTGATTCATTTCTTTTCAACAAGAACTTATGTAGATATAGCGGTTGACCAGTAGTATATCATAAATAATAGAGGCATATTGCAACACGAAAAGATACTCACACTTCAGAATATTTTGCGATACGTAGTGGTTCCTGCGGTTAATATTAAATGAGAATCTTAGACAGGAGTTCTGCAATCTCCGAATGAACCTCTGAATGTACCCAGTGGCAAAGAAAAAATACACATAACTGCAATAGTTAAAAGGGCTGAGCATAATGCTATTGGACAATTTCCACTTTACATTGCTACTTAAAAACATTTTGAACTTATAGATTGACTTGAATTTGATGTAGGCATTTTTAATTAGTTTATTTACATGATTTTAGAAATTGAGTTCACAATCAAACAGCAGACCTAAATTTTTCACACATTCACTCAACGAGATGACAGATTCATTAATTTTAATATCCCAGTCTTTAGCTTCAATTGAATTAGAACATAGTTGTTTCGTACCAATGCATATTGACACCGATTAGCCGGATTCTGCAACAGACCATTATTTGCAGACCAAGTACTAAGACTAGAGAGATCTTAATTGATTTTTACAATTCCTTCATTTATATTCAAGAGGTTGAATGACTTATATAGTTGCGTATCGTCCGTATATAGGTGAATTGAGAATGTTTTAACGAAGCCACATAGATCGGAGGAGTATATTGTAAAGAGCCCAAGGATGCTTATTTGTGGGACATCCTGGTTGACTCTGTAAACTGACGAAAGATTTCCATTGACATCAACATAATAGGAACTATCAGATAAATAGCTTGAAAACCAATTTATGACCGCATCATGAAATTGTAATGAAGCTTTGCCAAAGTGAGCAAATGATTCATCAAGTCAAAAGCTTCGCTATAATCAAGGAACACAAGCAGTGTTACCTGACCATTGTCCAATTTTTCCGTTATATTTTGCCTTCTTCTGTATATACTTTAGTCCTGAAGAAGGCAAAATATCGTGCCGAAATGTCGACTGAATGAATAAATAAAGATCTTTGGAAAAAAACTGGCTTGATTCCACCAATTCGAAATAACTTATCGGATATAGTGCCGCTTAAGTTTGATTTTCACACACCCTTCGTAGTGGCCATAGAAGATCGCACCATCATAAAGGGAAAAATAAATGAATTAGACCAAAAATCCTCCATTTGGTACACGGAAGGATCAAAAACGATTGATGGAAAAGGAGAAGGCATATATGGACCCAAGTACTCGTCTTCAGGCCTCTGGGCTCTTCTGCCAGAATCATGCAAGCAGAAACACCTGCTGTAAACCTTTGCTGCCAGGAGGGACTACGGAGGATACTCAAAGGTGCAAAGATTTACATTTTAACGGACAGTCAGGCAGTGATAAAAGCTCTATACTTTTACAGTTATCGGAATATCTCTGTCTGGGTATGCCGTCAATCCTTGAAGCAACTTGCTGATGGGAATAAACTTTTCCTGTGGTGGGTGCCTGACCACAAAGGCATACAAGGAAATGGCCGCTGACGAACTGGCCAAATCAGCTGCTGGAATCCCACCCATCGAACCTGAACCGTTCTGCGGTCTGAGTAAGCCTCACAGAAACAGGAACTGGAACGATGGGGACAATCAAGCAAAAAAGAATACCGGAGGAAAACCAGGCAAAAAGCAAGCGAAAAAAAGTTCATTGACTACTCGCCAAAGAAGACAAAACAGCTTCTCGATCTCTGTAGGGACGAGCTGAGGATCATAACAGACATGCTTACTGGATACTGTCCACTGAGATACCATCTCAATAAAATGGGCAAATCGGGAACGGCAACATGCAGAATGTGTAAAGAGGGCGATGAAACTGCCGAACATATTCTTTGCAGTTGCATGGCAATTGCACGTCAAAGACATATACACTTCGGTAGCGACAAACTAGAGCCGCACGAAGTAAAAGCGAAAGCTACCAGGGAGACTCTTAATTTTGTAAGGGATTCAGACCTACAGGGAAATGAATAAGAAGGGTTACGAACAGAAGACCAATTTGGTCCCAGTGCGGTAAGGCTTGCAAAGCCAATCGACCCCCACGAATTTGATGCAATGTAACCACATTTAAATTCTGCAGGGCCCAGAAATAATCATTATGGAAAGAATATATACCATCTTGTGTAGAGCATAATTCATTTGGAAATGGAATGAATCTTGAGCATGTTGCTGCAGAATCCAGCGGCAAAGAATGAGTCGATGCTGCTCATCTTCTGCATTCAATCGTTACACTCAATGTCGATGATAAGGGTGCAGTTCCTTCCTTTTCAACACAGTCTATAATGGTCTCCTGATTTTGTATGTTGACTTGATGAAGTCCTATATGTTTTGTCTTAAATGTTCTCTGAGTCTCCTAATTACCGAAGTTAAAATATATTAACAGAATGATGTATGAGGAAGTTTTCGATGGTATTATCTAGCACCTTCTCGTGCGTTTTCATCGCAAAAACCATAAACATTCATTGTCTATTGAGAAAGATATTCTGGGACTTATCTATCAAAAGTAACTCAACATACTCAATAAACATTTTACTGTAGCTATGAATGCCACTTTCTGTACAAGATATGTATTTTATTGCATCTATGTTAGCACCACAGAATCGCTCTTGTATGTTGAAAATTATGATTTCCTGACCCGTAAGGATCAAATTTTTGAATCTGAGTATCTTTTAATTTAAAAAGATTAGGACCGTCCTGTTTTCACTAATTTGTCTTTGAATTGCCTCAGGAATCAACCCTCAAAATTTGTCATAGTGCTTTGGGGTCACCCTGTATTAGGTTCGAATTGAAGTTTTCATGGCCATTATTTATGTTGAACAAGCTTCAAAATGCAGAGGATTTATAACGAAGTTATGAGTAATTATTCTCAGAATTCAGTGTAACAATTAGTATGCATTTCGAATATTTTTAAGAGTCAGCTATTTTGAAATGGAGAGAGAATTCCGAAATGAAACTTTCTGATTTCTTAAGTTGTGTGTATACATACATAGCTCGAATTGAATGAAGAATGTTCACCTTTAATTATTTCCTTACCTCTGTTAAACATATAAGGCCCATTTTAGTATACCTTGTAAATAAGGTGAGTGGAGGTCGTTATCTTCATTTCCCTTTCATCATCTTACGAAGTTTGAGAAGGTTTTGCTTTTTGCTGACATTTGCCTCATCATATCGAAAACAAAAACTAACATGATGAGCATACTTCATAACTGAGAAGCAGATTTCTTGCCATGAACTTCAAGCTTTAATCACTCAATTAGCCAGTTTAAGGCACTAAAGTTTTGATGCATAGCTGCTATCCCTACAACCGTTGAGTGAACAGATTGAATTAATTAAATCTGTCCATAACCCTAAGACGAATATCAAGTAATTCCCCGTGAAATTAGCATCCGAAATTCCTACCCATAGATAACGTCAGTAAATAGATGAACTCCGAATAAAGATTAAGTTGTTTTTGACATTCTCAATTGAAGGGTTTCGGTTGTGCTGCTTGAATTTGGTCTGCCTTAATTGTCTAAGGTGAAGTTCTGTTCTAGTTGAAAGCACAAGATTCAAAGGAAGTATTATCTGGCGATATGAGACTGCACCTTTTCTGTGTAAATATAATTGCCTTCGTTCCCTGTTTATTTAACAAAAGTAGTTGGGAAGGGCATATTATGATGAGAATGGGAGCAATTTTGAGAGTTATTGATCTACTGCTTCATATAGTTTCAGTAGTTGATAAACTGATTCCTATTATTTTCATTAGTTTACACGTGCTGAAATCTAAGGATATTAAATGTTCCATGATTCTAATAAATTAATTTCCTGTTAGAAAGTGTGTTGGGCTGTTATGATATTTGCAATATTCATTTATTATTCATAAATATTTATTTATAAACATATGAACAGCTGGAATATTTTACCTAAGCGAATCTTGTAACGTCTGTTTCCAGACACAATTTATACAAGATTAGAGAGTGTAGGATCTTCATCCATCTGTTTAATGGATGAAAAGTATTTTATATTAAGTTTAATGTATTAGAAAATATATCCCGAGTGGGTTGCCTAAAGAATTCCTAGACAGAATATAATTCAATAAAATTGAAAAATAATATTCTATAAGATATTGAATTCATGAATTCAACGAATAAATTCAATACCAACTGAAAGCATGAAGTTATAGAATATACGAGTTTTGGGTCGTTCCTTCTTTTTCATGGCAATACTACTGAGTTGACATGTGTAAACAGGTAAATCGATATTTATATTTTCACCTATTTGACATTAGTCAAGTAACACTGAATGTTACTCATTCATAGTTTTCTTCGTGTGAAGTAATGAACGATCGAATAGAATACTGCTTTGAATATAATTAAGGTAAAATTGTCAGATAATTATATTACATTTATATATAGAAATAAATAAAATATGAAATGAGATTCAGAGCAGTATAAACTAAAGAGGAAACCTATGACTCTACCTCATTTGGAAGAATATTACAAGATATGATGACTTATCTTCTGTAACTGTTCAAATAAATTTTACTTTAGACCTAAAATCTCAATATCTTTTGAGGATTGAGGATTCCTATATATATATATATATATATATATATATATATATATATATATATATATATATATATATATATATATATATATATATATATATATATATATATATATATATATATATATATATATATATATATATATATGAATCTGAACAGTTACAGAAGATAACAATCATCATATCTTGTAATATTCTTCCGAATAATGAGGTAGAGTCATAGGCTTACTCATTAGTTTATACTGCTCAGAATCTCATTTCTTATTTTATTTATTTGTATATATAAATGTCATATAATAAGCTGACAATTTTACCTTAATTATATTCAAAGTAGTATTCTATTCGATCGTTCATTACTTCACACGAAGAAAACTATGAATGAGTAACATTCGATGTTACTTGACTAATGTCGGTACACTGGATTTTTCTGGGGAGAAAGCCTCTGACACTACTCGTTGGTACATTGATGTCATTGTCTGATTATCCTATAGTTTGTATATATTCTGGTAGATAGATATATTCTCATAACATTTAACTTTATCCTAATATATAATGATTCCAGGATATGTTTTAATTATAATCATTAACTGGCAATGGTATTGATTACCATTGCCATTTATATTTTTCATGAAATCAGATATATATATATATATATATATATATATATATATATATATATATATATATATATATATATATATATACCATTGCCAGCAATGATTATAATTAATACATATCCTGGAATCATTATATATTAGGATAAAGTTAAATGTTATGAGAATATATCAATCTAACAGAATATATACAAACTATATATATATTTTATTTTTTATGAAATCAGATATATATATATATATATATATATATATATATATATATATATATATATATATATATATATATATATATATATATATATAAATATCTGATTTCATGAAAATATAAATCCACCAGGGTGTCTACTATAAAAGGTGCCAAACTTCAGTAAGTAATAGTACAAGTCATTTGCAACAAAAATGTCCCATAACAGTTTTTCGAAAAGTTGATAATTATCGAGTTATTTAACACTTCTTGATTTTACGAAATTTTTGCTTCTCTGTATAAAAAACAAGAATATCTCTGTTACTCTTACAGCTACATCAAATCTGACCATATCATCGGAAAGAACATTGAATTTGCTAAAAGTACTTATGGTGAAAAATTTGTATACCGTGTGTAGTAAATGGTTAAATGAAAAAATTGTGAAATGAACAAAATTAGTGGTATTTTCTTGTAAGCTGTACCACTGAAAACTGATCGATAAGTAGCCCTTTTTTTTTGGAAAAAGTTACTACATTTATCTGGCTTTTAAACTGTGTATCAATCTTTGAGCTCACTATTTGTTTACTAGCAAATCAAGGGTAAGTGTACGAGTAAGAACATTAAATTCTCTTATCCTTCGATCACAAATGAGATAGTTTCACCGGAGCGTCTAAACAATTCCACAAATGACTTTTCAATGATAAATAATATATCTGAATATTGAATGTTTGAGAAACTAGGAATAATTAATTTTTCTCGGATTAGAAGAAGAAATTTAGAAAAAAGAATCGTAAAAGAAAAAATCACAGAAGGCTTGTATCACTTGATTAAAAACAAATAAAAATATTTAGAATTTGACAGGAACTGTCATTCAATGAATTAATGAATTGAAGTTTATATTTTCCCCTTTTACGGTTCCATTTTCGTTTTTGGAAAGAAGAAAACATATTGAATATCCAGATATGTTATTTATTTATGGCTTCGCGAATGGAAATTCCCGTGCAGCGGTGTGGGAGTATGCACTGCGCTTTCCAAACAGTCAGCAACCTTGCAGAAAGATATTTGAGATATTTGTTGAAGTGTATAGGCGCTCCGGTGAAACTGATTTCGGTAGTTCAAAAATTACATGAGGTGGCGGAAATGCTCAGCAATGGAGACAAGCACCTGCAATATTGAAAGCTGTTCGCGAGGACCCTACAACAAGTACTCGGAGAATTGGTGCTACATTGAGACTTCATCATTCCACGGTTCATAGTTCTCAAGCGAAATAATTTACATCCTTACCATTTGAGTAAGGTTCAAGACCTATTGCCAGTAGAAAGTGAGTTAAGGTTTGAATTTTGTAGGTGGTACATGAATAAATTACAGGATTGGGGATCAGATAAAATTCTATGGACGGAAGAGGCAACTTTTACCAAAGTTGATATGATAGATTTGAGAAATTCCCATATATGGAATACAGAAAATCCTCATGACAATATTGTGTCTCACACACACACAGTAAATGTGAGGTTGGGGTTAAGGTGGGGTCAGCTTGTCGGGCCAGTTATACTTCCCGATCGTCTTAATTCAAACAAATTTTGTGAATCTATTAAGCAACAAAATAATGAACGTTCTGGAAGAAATGCTTATAGCTCCTCGGCATCACCTTTCGATTCAAATGGACGGCTGCCCGGCTCATAATTCTAGAATGGTCCAGAACTGGATGGCTAAGAGATTTGGAGAGAACTGAATAGGTCGAGTAGGGCCAGTGAGATGGTCACCTAGAAACCTTGACCTTACGCCGCTTGATTCTTATATGTGGGGCTCATTGAAGACTCGAGAAGAATCGATTGAAAGGATTCAAATCTGTTGCAAAGAAATGAGTCAAAAACACATTGAACTTCAAAGAGTAGTTGATACTTTAAGAAAAACACGTGTTTTTGGCCGGCTCGGTGGCGTATGGGATATGATTCTCGTCTCCTGCGCAGAGTAACCTGGGTTCAATCCCCACAAAATCGGTGCGATTTTTCGGATTATGAGAATCGCTTGAGTATCCATCTTTCGGAGATGTAAATCTGTCGGTCCTGTCTAACAGAGATGTGTTGGACATTAAAGATCCCTTCCCTCGACACGAGAGGGTTTCGGCCAAATTCCTGGGTTAGTGAGGGGACAGAATTCTCTGGCGTGTCATTGGCCGAGAAAATTAGGCGGAAAAAGAGCACGTTAAAGGAATAACCAACCAACCAAAATGATGTGTAAAGTGAATTCAGGAAAGAGGAAGACATTTTGAACACCTGTTATCGTTTTCAAATCTCTTTCGTGAAAATATGATCCGTTAATTTTTCTTAGTTCCTGTTCATGTTTCATTAAGTATTATGAGATATTTGCGTTTTCGAATTTTATGTTCTTATTACTCTTACCCATGATATTGCTGCAAAAAAAGTTAGCTCAAAAGTTCAAATACCATTTAAAAGCCAGTTAAATGAAGTAGTTTTTAATTTGATTGAGGAGGTCGTTACTTGATGAAAATCGATATACATATTTTCAATGAAACAAAATTAAAGTATTTAGATTTTCACTATATTAACAAAACTATGACCGGTTTCACCGCACTGTGGCCAAGTCTATAATACCTACCAACCAAAAATATGAACTATTCATTGACAACCC
Organism: Cryptolaemus montrouzieri; assembly: GCA_013387265.2. Classification (NCBI taxonomy): domain Eukaryota; kingdom Metazoa; phylum Arthropoda; class Insecta; order Coleoptera; family Coccinellidae; genus Cryptolaemus; species Cryptolaemus montrouzieri. Next base: position 41,183,023 of record JABFTP020000103.1, read on the forward strand.
GCAATCACCAAAACTTTACTCTCTCGTCAAACTTCATAAAACAGGGTATCCCATTAGACCAGTAGTTTCATATTTTCAAGCTTCAGCTGCAAAACTTTCACGCTTTCTCATAGACAACATTCGACAGTACGCTAATTTTGAACCTAAATTCTCAATAAAAAACTCTTCAGTCCTAATAAATAAAATTCAGCACACGATACTACCACCGAACGCTAAACTTATGTCATGGGATGTAGTAAATCTCTTCCCTAGTGTTCCACCTAGTAATACAGTGAAACTCATCAAGAACGCCCTTCAAATTAATAAAGTCAATCCGAAAATTCAATCAGAAATCTTACACCTTTTAGAAATTTGTTAAGAACAAAATTATTTTAACTTCAGTGGAGTATTATATAATAGTAAAAAAGGTTTAATCATGGGTAATCCTCTGAGCCCTCTGCTCGCTGAAATTTTCATGGATAATATTGAAAAATGATCCCAGAACATCCGTTATTCAAACACTTTATTAATTAGTTTAGATATGTCGACGATATCATTTGTTGTTTCACTGGCACAAACAGACAATTAGAGTCATTCAAAACATTCATTAATAAAATTCACGATAATATTGAATTCACTTTAGAGATAGAAACAGAAAACTCCATTAACTTTCTGGATTTAACTATTACTAAAATTAACGGCAAACATGATTTTTCTATTTTTCATAAGCCATCGCATACAGATATTACTATTCACAGCTCATCTACACATCCTTATCCACATAAATTAGCAGCTTACAATAGTATGGTACATAGACTCATTAATATCCCAATGTCACAAAATAACTTCATAAAAGAGCTAAATATAATTAAACAACTAGCAGTCAATAACGGTTACAGTCCAACTATGATTGAGAACATGATTTCACGCAAAAATTTCAAATAGCAATCCAGGAAGTATTTCCAAATATAAAAAGTTCAGACACAAAATACAACAGCTTAACTTATATTGGTAATCCTAGTCTAAAATTAAAATCATTCCTCTCGCATTATAATTTCAATATAGCATTCCGAACTGATAATTCTTCAGGCCGACATATCAAAAACTGCAAATCTAAAATTGATAAAAGTAATAAATCCGGTGTTCATAAACTGTCTTGCCGGGATTGTAATAAAATTTATATTGGTAGAACTTTCAGATATTTCAAAGTTAGATTATCCGAGCACAAACGTAGTTTTGATTATCATAAATCAGATTCCCATTATTCTAATCACTTACTCGAAGGAATCAATCTATTGTAAATTTTAGAGATCAACAAAGAAAAGAATTCAGGTAGGTTACTTAATAGTCAATTAGATCTAAATCCTTCTCCTTTACTCAATCTTTTCAATTCATAAAAAAGCAACTCCGATGGGTTTTCCAACATACCTCTTGTACCTATTGTAATATTAAGTAGGAAATAAGACTAATATATAAGGAATAACTCTGTTCATTAGTTTGTATCTATCTGATGAAGCCACAGTGTGGTGAAACCGGCCATAGTTTTGTTAATATAGTGAAAATCTAAATACTTTAGTTTTTAGTAGTTTCGATGAAAAGAAGTAGTTTTACCGAAAAAAACAGCTACTTATCGATCAGTTTTCAGTGGTACAGCTAACAAGAAAATACCACTAATTTTGTTCATTGCACAATTTTTCATTTAGCCTTTCATTCGTGTAATAGTGAAAGATAGCGATGAATTAGTAAATACGCCCTTACCTCGCTATATGGTCGTTCTCTATACGGGATTTTGATATAGCAGCTTCATTTAGGCCACATTTTCGATTCTTGACCTAAAACGTTTCGCAATAATGGCAAGAAAACTTTTTTCGATGTCGATGTATCTACATATTGCCAATCTTGCACAAGTACAATCTCGATGCCCACACTTTCCTATTTACTCTTTTTTACGAGCGTTAATCAGTTTGTGCTCATAAAGGGACTGGTTTAGACTGTGAGTGTTTAATGTACATATTTATTACTGATTGTTACACATTAACTGGGAAAATTGTAAACAGGTAGGGATATTTTTGGTCAGTAAGTACATACATATGTATGTACAAATTAAAAATTTTCAATATGAGTTTTTTAATTAACTCAGGCTGATAAAAAGGTGCCGAAAATCAGTCACGCTAGGAACTAAGCTAGAAGTATAACTTCGTATAGAAGCAGGGGACAAAAATTGTTGAAATTTGCAAGGCAATGGGACTTGTGAAATTTACCATTCAAACTATTCGCGTTAAAAAGACATTAAATATAAGAAAGTGGATTATGGAAAAATGGAAAAACTATTGATTATATGGATTGAGGACTGAAACAAACGAAGAATGCCAATGAATCAAATGACAATCTAGGAAAAAGCTTTAAATATTTTCGAAATTTTGAAGAATGGCGATACCGATGAATCTGCTGAAGATGTCACAGTCCAAGCAAGTCGGGGATGGTTTGAAAAATTTGAAAATATATTTAACTTGCATACTTTCCAAATGAAAAGTGAAGCAGCTAGTGCCGATAAGGCGACATCAAAAGAATATCTCAACGTTTAAAGAGAATTATTGAAAAAGGGGGTTGTTTACCTGAACAAGTGTTTGAAGTAGATGAAACAGGGCTTTATGGGAAGCGAATGCCTGATCGCACGTATATTTCAAAATCCGAAAAATCTGCGCCTGGTTATAAAATATCTACATAACTATTAATTTTGCTCCTTGTTGCAAATACCGCAGGATTTCAAGCTAAAACCACTTTTGATATATATGCCGAAAATCCAAGGCCTCTTAGAAGATTGAATGAAAATCAATTACCCGTTATATGGAGAACCAAAGAGAGCATGGATGACTAAAACTACTTTTGACGATTGGTTCAAAAATCATTTCTGTACAGAAGTGAAACACTATTTGCGACACAACAACTTAAGCAACAAGGTATTGTTAATTATGGATAATGCAGCAGGACATCCTACTAATTTATCCAAACTATCTGAAGATATTGAGTACCTTCCGGAGAATACAACAGCTCTGATTCATCCAATGGATCAGGGTACAATGCCACTTTTTAGTCATAACAATAACGCCGAAATTTACAACAACTTATAAAGAAAACCAACAGTAAATCTTCAATTAGAATATATTGGAAAAACTATAACATTCAGGATGGTGTTGACAGCATCAGTGAATAATGAAAGGAATTAGAATTATCAATAATGAACCTTTCTCTGAGAAAAATGTGGCCAGAATGTGTAAAAAGTACTGACGCAGACATTAAATTTTCTTCAGGAAATTAGGCAGAACATTTTTTCATTTATAGAAATTAGTGAAGGGCAGTTTTAAAATGAAGTAGTAGTATTCTTTCTCTGCATGCCATTTCTGTGAATTTGCTGTTGGTGGCGCCAACAAGGCTCGTTTCATGAAGAAAAAAAAAAGAATTTCTATGAATGGTTAATGTATTAAAAATGCACACTCTGGTTGATGAGGCGCATTCCGCACTAAAATATATACATAATAATGAAATTAATTAGAAAGAAATCTCGGAAGTCTTGTTTTATTTTTGATTCATTCCTTATTTTATTCATTATTAGCAAACGTGCTTGATAGCTATTTTCATGAAAACAACCGCGAATCCATTAGAAAAATCCTAAATTAACAACGTATCCAACATGAGTTTTTCGAATGATCTGAAAACTACCGACCATCATATTTTTTCTATTGATTTCATTGATAGTAAAAGTGGCGCCACGATTGTTTTATACTAGGGGTGCTCAAACCTGAACTGCTGGCGATCTACCTCAATATTTTTAGACTACTTGCGATCGACTCTGAGAGGCTGCAAGTATGTGTAATGCACGGTTGTCGTACATACACGATACACCCTACCTAACTACATAGCTAGATAGGATGTACTGTAGCATATATAGATATTAGCTTTCAGCACAATATACCTTATTTTAGTTAAGGTTTGGGTTAGGTTAGATTAGTTAGGATCTTCTCTATAATTCTCTATATACAAAACAAAAGAGTTACATATGGTGTTAAACTTAAATAAGGAGTGACTTTGGATATTGAAGCGTGGAACTGCATGTACTCAGCATACGTTTCATAAGATGGTACGTAACCACTCAGTGCTAATCGCAAAAATGACGACATATGATCGTCCATTAGTCGATTGCGATATTTTGAATTAATTATTTTCATTTCAGAAAATGCAGATTCGCACAAGTAACTTGACCCAAACATTGCCTTCAGTTGACGAGCGATTTGACTTAGATTCGGATATTTATCTTCAGGTATAAAACACCAGAAATTTGTATCAGATGCTGTAGCTTTGTGATGTACATCTGATACAATCTGCACCAACTCATTTTTAACAGAACAAGAGTTCATATTGAACTGACTTGCTATTTCAGTAGCTAATTCCTCAATGTTTTCACATGAAAAAGGATAACTCATAAATGATGCTATATTTGCCAACTTACTGCAATCATAAAAACGCATTTCGACTTGTCCCAAAATATTTGATAATTCAGCCTCATACGTATCATAATTCAACTGAGGAAACCTTGCTTTCAAAAACGGAAAATGTTTCAGATCCTTTCTTCTCAGTTGATCTATCATAAGTTGCAATTTAGTTTTGAAAGCATTTACTGCGCTAATCATCTCAATAATAGTTTTTCCTTTACCTTGAAGCTCCAAGTTAATGGTGTTTAAGTGCATTGTGATGTCAGTCAAAAATGCCAAATCAATCAGCCATTTTTCGTTCTTCAACATCTGAGTGTCATTACCTCTTTTGTCTAGAAAAGCTGTTTTCCGGGCAAGAATTATTGACACCTTTCTAGGAATTTTCCGCGACTCAACCACCTGACGTCCGTGTGAAGAACTAAATCAGTGTGTTCAGCTGACTCCCTATCTTCCAACTACAACTTGAGCACGGATGGAATTCTCAATATTTGTTGCAATACCCATAGTTTCCTCCTTCCAATGCCACAAAACCGTTTTTGTCTCCAGTCATAGCTGGTGCATTTCATGGTTTTTATGAACGGTTTTATGATGTCTCTCTAAGTTACCACGCTTAAGTAGACACATAAGACAAATGCACTTATCCTTCATCATACAAAAGAAAAATTCTTTCTCCCAATCGTTATTAAAATGATACGTTTTAGATTTCTTCGCTGCACTAATTTTGTACTATTCAATAATAAACTTTGTACAGACGTAGTATTGCCTTCAAGTTACCATCCAGAATGACTTCAATTCCCGCAGGCGCAACATTTATATCAGGGTGAACGAAAGTCTCGAATGTTCCCTTCAAACCCGCCAACCGAAATTTCTAGAAAAGCGGAATGAATGAAAAACGCGCATTCCTTTGATGAAGCCGCCTTTTGCCGCTAGCAGAGTGTTATTTCATTACGTAATAAATTATTGTAGTTTAGTTACCTGCTTATTAAAATTTATTTCATTTATTTATTTTGTTTTTCTTTTCTAGATCTACTCGAAAAGCACTCGCGATCGACTGTTTGAACACCCCTGTTTCGCACTTCTCGATCGCTATAAGTGATAGCTCCGAAATAAAAAAATTCAGATTATCCATATACACGCTATATTATTCATTTTCCGGAAATATGAAGTTTGTGTTGTGTACGAATCTGCAATGTATTTTTTCTCTGTGAATCAATTTAGTTTAATAGATGTCTAATAAACGTGTAAACATTCATCACGTTCTCGAGTAATTAAATATTGAACATTTTACCAAAAACGACAAATCACCCTGTATCTTGAAAACTCGGAAGCATTGCTGATTTTTACGCACCCTTTCTGAAAGGCTTGGACTTACTCCAGTCCACACCATTACTGCGCCTACTCTAAGACTGTGAATCTCCTAGGTATGTTGAATTCGATTTATTGTGCCAGGAGTTCTCCAAAGACACTATCTTCGTGAATCTGAATTGGAGCCAAACTGTTATAAATCGTGATTAAATTATTTATTTGATTTTGATCGTGAAGAACTAATCGAACGATGCGATTCTTTCGATTAAGAAGCTAGTAGGTTCAACGCCTTTTATTGACTGAATTACTTTCTCATGAGAAGGTCCTATAATCTTCTATTAATAGTATGTTATGAGTTTCGCGAAGATAAGATATTCTAGCTATTTATATATTGATAAATGAATATTTATAAATAATGTATACAATTGAGGTTGTATTGAATATACAATCTCGCACGTGAGTAAAATTAATTAAACACGTCGTATTTTTCGATTAATAATTGTAATATATTTCGTGATTCTACGAATGAGACGCAAACGTGTATCGCTTGTTGAATTATATTGAATGAATTGTTTTTCAGTAGTTATGGATACAAAAATGAATTAAATGAAAAGGACAAACTAGATTTTATATAAACTGAAGCTCACTAACTAGATAATGATATGTGTTTTAAATATGTTGAGAATTGAACATTGTTTTTATGGTAAAAATATATAAATTAGAATAGGTTATTTATATGTATATGCTAGTGTATATTTAGTTATAAGTACAGCCCTGTATACGCCGCTTGTGAATCGTACGATTTTTCTATTGCTTCCAATCAACTGAAAGTTTATACGCGGCTAAAACTAGCGATTTCCAATTGGAGTGAAATATTTTCGAAGTGTTACCATTTCCGGTTATACCGGAAGTGGGTCATCACTTTGTTATTTCAAATGGTAATCTACCTTTTTTATTATACATCTAGAACCGACATTTGAGCAAGGCATAAAATACCCAAGTTGTTGGCACTTATCTGTCAAAACTTTTGATAGATTTAATTATTTTTGTTATATACTCGATTTTGGAGGAGCATTTAAAAGAAATTGTAGCTCGTAGATCTTTTGCACTACAGACACAATTTTTGCTTGGGTGGATAGAAGAAGAATCAAGGAATTTTTTAAGCAATCTATACATGTCAAATGTTTATTGCGTTGTTTTGTATTATTTTTTTTCAATTTGGCCTTTTTCAAACAGCAATTACTCATTTTTTTCAAATTACATGTGCCAATTTTTAAATCGCCATCAGATGAAGCGTCAAATTTCAGATGGAATTGTATCAGCATGTACTATACCCATCTCTTATAGTTCCGAAATAATTCGGGAATATATTGAATTTTGATGATTTTGCAAGAACTAACAGAGAATGATTTGAAATATTTGAATCAAGTAGCTGAACTGGCTACGATCACCTGACAGGTGTATGAAATTAATGTACTTGTCACTTCGTTCATTCGAATTTGATATTTCAACAAGAATTGTCGTTATTTCAGATTGAAAATATCCAAAAAATACAACAAATTTGGAATAAAACCACTGGTTATTCAAACGAAAATATATTTAATCTTTTTTTAATTCATTTTAGAATGTCAAAAAGTAGTGGGTAGAAATTGCAGGCAAATCCAATAACCAATTTCCAAATTTACCGTCTATGAGTAAAATAAAATTTCGAAGCATTAGAAGCAATTTTCTACAATTCGGATGAATAAAAATTATAGGAACTAAGCGAAAACCAATCATCGAAGATAATTACATTAATACGAATAAATGATAGCAAACATCATAGGAGAAAACTAATTTACGATCTGAATAAATGTTCAATATGGGCCCCATTTTGCTCGATACACTTGACAGCTCGTATACGAACATAATGAGTTGCCCTGCTAGTTTCCTCAGGATCAATATTACGAAAAGCATTATGAATGCGCTCTAGTAACTCTTCTTTACTTCTTACAGGAATAAGATACACTTCACTCTTGATTTTGCCTCATATACAATGAAATGTGGATTTTCTGTGGCCCAAAAATGTCGATTTCTCCTGTTGGTTATTCCTCTTTCATTGAACTTGGCTTCATCAATGTGGCTTCAATAATTTTTTGCAGAATTATCTCATCTTCTTGAAGCCGAATTAATAAATTTTCACAGAAAATTAGCCGCTTGGGAAGGTCAGTTGGTTTCAATTTCTGTAGTCTGATGAAAGAATACGGGTGCATGTTATGTTTCTTAAGGATCCTTTGAGTGGAAATATAGCTCAATCCAATATCCATTGATGCTTTATGAACTTTATGGACGCATGTGGATTGGCACGAAAATACGCTAGCGTATTAATTTGCTTGTCGTCGTCTTCGAGAATTGGCTTTCTTCTAGTTTCTATGTATTTTGTTCCTCCAAATTGCAGAAAATTGCTTCTAATCCTTCGAAATTTTGTTTTACTTATATGCGCCAAATTTGGAAATTAGTTATTGAATTGCCTGCAAGTTCTATCCACCACTTTTTGACATTCGCCATGAATTAAAAAGAGATTAAACATATCCTCGTTTGAATAATCAGCCATTTTATTATCAATCTGGTGTTTTTCAAAAATTTTCATTTCAAATTACCAACAATTCTTGTTGAAATATCAAATTCGAATGAACGAAGTGACAAGTTCATTAATTTTAGGCACCTGTCAGGTAAGCGTAGCCAGTTCAGCTACTTGATTCAAATATTTCAAAGCATTCTCTGTTAATTCTTGCAAAATCATCAAAATTCAATATATTCCCAAATTATTTCGGAACTATAAGAGATGGGTATAGTACATGCTGATACAATTCCATCTGAAATTTGATGCTTGATCTGACGGCGATATAAAAATTGGCACGTGCTATTTGAAAAAATTAGTTATTGCTGTTTGAAAAAGCCAAATTGAAAAAATCATACAAAACAACGCAATAAATATTTGACATGTGTAGACTGCTTAAAAAATTCCTTGATCCTTCTTCTATCCACCCGAACTTGAACTGCTGTCAATCTACCTCAATATTTTTATACTACTTACGATCGACTCTTAGAGGCTGCAAGTATGTGTGATGCAAGGTTGTCGTACATACACGATACACCCTACCTACCAACCTACCTAGCATATATCGATATTAGCATTCCGCATAATATACATTATTTTAGTCAAGGTTTGGTTTAGGTTTAGTTAGGTTCTTCTCTATAATATCAATGAGAAAACTCATAGTTATTCAAAATTGCGAGTTTATTGGTTGTTACAAAACAAAAGAGTTACATATGGTGTTAAACTTGACTAAGGAGTGACTTTGGATGTTGAAGCGTGGCCCTGCATGTCCTCAGCATACTTTTCATAAGATGGCACGTAACCACTGAATGCTAATCGGAAGCATGATGACTAATGATCATCAGTTAGTCGATTGCGATATTTTGACTTAACGATCTTCATTTTAGAAAATGCAGACTCGCACAAGTAAGTTGACCCAAACATTTCCTTCAGTTGAAGGGCGATTTGCCTTAGATTCGGATATTTACCTTCAGATATAAAACATATTAAATTGACTTGCTTTTCAGTAGCTAATTGCTCAATGTTTTTACATGAGAAAGGATCAAACCTTTCTAGAAAGTTTTCCCGAATCAACCATCTCACGTCCGAGTGAAGAACTAAATCAGTGTGTTCAGCTGACTGCCTATCTTCTTTATTCTCATGATGTATGAGATGTTCCCTGTTGAAAAACAGCGGAGCATTAGTTGAGTTCTTAGATAAGGCAAGGGATACACCCCCGCAGGATTTCATTCCCAAAAGGTGTATGAGATGTTCTCTGTTGAAAAACAGAGGAGCATTAGTAAAGTTCTTAGACTCAAGTGAGTTTAGACATATAAAAGTTAGGTATGTTTGATGAAATATTTTTCTGCTGGTTTTCTTTATCCATTGTCACAGATTTTTCCTGTCCCAAACCCACTTGTCTTTGTGAATAAGTCCTGGAAATCATGGTGTGCAAGACGAGAATGAAGCTGCTAAGCAGAGAAATTTTTGGTAATCTTTTTGTACACACGACACTAACACAACATAAACAGACAAGCTATTGCTAGTGCAATAGCAACAGGGAAACGAGTTTTTCCACAGGTTTTTTCACTCGTTTATTGAATCACACCCAAGATAGTATGGTTTCCCTGTTACATTTCCTGAGCTCAACTTTAGGGGCAATCGTAGGAGGCATGATGCGAGTTTAGATGCCTGTTTAAGGAACGTGCATGTTCTGCTTTTTCCGCTAGTATTCTATTTATTAGCTTGTTTTTTACGATTGTGTTTTTCTGGCACACACCAAAATTATAGATATAAGCATTTATTGTAAATACAATTATTCGAATATTTGTGAATCCTCTCTCCTCAGAAGAATATATTTCGCCCTTATTAGGAGCTCATCAGTGTCGCATATCGCTTTTCAGCATCCTACCAAGCTACCTCGGGGTACCCTATCAATTCCAGAAAGGACGCACCTCGTACATACGTACGAGAGTCGCCCTCTGTGGACCGACAAGGCGAACCCGCTACCGGACTTCGAGAAAGATACGAACAACAACAACAGATGTGGAAACGTTGAAAATTCCAAATATTTGGGAGACATCTTTCTCCGTTCCGTGAATCACATCAACGGTAGAAAACGAGCGAAGTAATCCCGCTGGAATAGTGCTCTGCTTCCGAGATAAACCCGAAATTTCTAGGAAAGCGGCAAGAATGAAAAACGGCTTTTTTTGACAAGTACTGCGCGTTCCTTTGATAAAGCCGCCTTTTGCCGCTAGCTGAGTGTTGTTTTATTACGTAATAAATTTTTGTAGTTTAGTTACCTACTCATTAAAAATTTTTTCCTTCACGGGATCTACTCAAAAAGCACTCGCGATAGACCGTTTGAGCACTACTGGTGTATAGGATTTGAAACTTTCTCTTGTTTTAATAAATAATAAAAGAACATAAGGACCAGCCGCAGAGACTATACGTTTGTGATAGGTCGTAATTTAATAAATAATGTGAATGTATGTATTTGTATTTTCTTTCCACTGTAAAGGTTTCTTTTCATTGGAGCGTTTTGACGCTGATTCGAAAAGTTACGTGATTTTCAGCATTGACGCTAGAGAGTGAGGAATTTACGAACTTACAGGCAGACGCTGGAAGGGACAAGTGACAGGTTTATATTCTCCGTCTTCAAGGACTGTTAATGAAAAACCCAAGGTAATCAGTTTTCTTCGTTACGAAATGCCATGTGACCATTTTTCTTCCTACGGTTTTTATTTCATATTTTAATATTGTTATAGGTTTTCAAAAAAGGACTTTGCCATATAAAAGATTGAAGATTGCAGAAATGAAAAATGAAACCAAATGAATACAAAATAGATTTCATATCCATTAATTAAGTGTTTCAACTTGAAATAAATGACAAATAATATATTTTGCCACTGAAAATACCTTTTCATGTGAGCGTCGAACTAACGCTAAAACGCACCAATGAAAAGGTAATTTTGACAAATGATGTTACTTTACAGTGAAAGTGACACTAATGAGTGATATCTGACATATGTCAGAAATGAATTTTTAGTTGTTTCATTGGTGTGGGGAATATGTGGGGAATTATAATTTTTCTTTCCCTAAACATGGGGGATTTCGAGAATGCGTTTGGGGATTTTAGCATATTACTGTCTACAATCCTGAACTCAATACACTTCGTAGTTTAGTCGGGAATCCGCACTAGAAACGATGAGTCATGAGTCCTATTAATTGACAAGTCCAAGATCAAAATTTTCATAATTTTTAAATTCCATCGTAAATTGAATCGATCGATGAAAAGAATTAAAAATGCTACTTTCAGAATTTGTCATAAATATTTCACGTAAGAACGGAGACGATGGAGAGCCCATAGGTAAATTTTCTAGTCATTGATATGCTTTATTATTGAATTTGAATAAAAAATATATTTTTGTGGAATCTTTGCCAAATGTTTCAATTAATCATTCATTCATTATGTTTCATCAAGTGTTAAGCGAGAAGTCCATATATTATATAATTCTCATTCTTTATTACTTCCTCAACTATAAATGATAAAGTTTGAATATATTACACAATGATATCAGGAACTAATAACGATTAGGAATAATATAGTTTTCTCAAAATTGCACAAATTGGTGTTACTTCTATTCATTCATTGCGAAAATAATTGTAATAATATGAGGCGATAATAGGGTCAATTAGGTCAGCCGGTCTTTGACACTCATGGTATTCCCGAGTAGATTATGTTAACCTTCTTGAGTGAAGAAAACATCGACATTGAAAAAACCCAATCTTAAATCAACAAGATCTGCCAATAGTGAAATGCAAGTACACTGTTTTCTTCAATGTGTCCGATAGTTAAGAGCGTAGTGTAAAATGGCTTCATTCAAATATTTATGTGAACATTCGAATTATTTGCTCTTAAATTATTGAAAACACAAATAAAGAATAAGACTCACAAGTATTAAAAATTAATAAAACAAAAGGAACATTCTTTAATATAACACTGAAAATGTTAATTTCTCATGAAATCAATTTTTCGTATTATATAAGGAAAACGAAAAGTATTTATCAATAATAACAATAAATAGAAGATAACTGAAGTACCAAATTAACACGTCTTCAACCCCCAATGGATCCATTAATGTGAACTTAGCCACACTTTTCCAGCCACAGTGAATGTTGAATGTGGGATAGAGTGAATACTGTGCGCTACGTTGCCAAATCTAAAATATTTCTCCTTCTTCTTCAGGGATGATCTTAGAATACTTAACGACGACTTGACTGTTAAATGTGGATAGTTAGTCATTAGGGCAAGGGTGACATATATAAATAGTTTTTGAAATAACTAGTTTGGTACATACCAAATGATTTGATTGGTCGACGAAGTAACGAAGAACCAATTTCTCTATATTATTCATTTTATAGCGTGAGTTTTGGCAGAGAAATAGAAGAAAAACCTTACAGGACCGTACTACATCGAAAAGCTATCTGGACATTCACAGAACAAAATACTGTATTTCATTCGAACTACAGCAGGTACCACCATGAGCTTCAGCCTGATAATAGTAAATATACAGGCACTTCGAATCAATATTTCAAAAGAGGTTGACAAACCTTACAGGACCGTACAAGAGCGGAAAACTATCTGGACATTCATAGAACAAAATCTTATAGTTCTTTCAAACTAATACCATTTCGAGCTCAGGCATTCAAATAGAATATGGGTATTAGTTTGAAAGAACTATAAGATTTTGTTCTATGAATGTCCAGACAGTTTTCCGCTCTTGTACGGTCCTGTACGGTTTGTCAACTTTTTTGAAGTATTGATTTGAAGTGCCTGTACATTTTCTATTCTCAGGCCAAAGATCGTGGTGGTACTCGCCGTACTTTGAATGAAATACAATATTTTGTTCTCTGAATGTCCAGATAGTTTTCCGCTCTTGTACGGCCCTGTACGGTTTGTCAACCATTTTTGAAATATTGATTCGAAGTGCCTGTATATTTACTATTACCAGGCTGAAGCTCATGGTGGTACTCGCCGTAGTTCGAATGAAATACAGTATTTTGTTCTCTGAATGTCCAGATAGTTTTTCGCTTTTGTACGGTCCTGTACGGTTTGTCAACCTTTTTGAAATATTGATTCGAAGTGCCTGTATATTTACTATTATCAGGCTGAAGCTCATGGTGGTACTCGCCGTAGTTCGAATGAAATACAGTATTTTGTTCTCTGAATGTCCAGATAGTTTTTCGATTTTGTACGGTCCTGTACGGTTTGTCAACCTCTTTTGAAATATTGATTCGAAGTGCCTGCATATTTACTATTTTCAGGCTGAAGCTCATGGTGTATTTTTGTTCTCTGAATGTTCAGATAGCTTTTCGATCTAGTACGGTCCTGTAAGGTTTTTTTTTATTTTTCTGCCAAAACTCACGCTATAAAATGAATAATATAGAGAAATTTGCTCTTCGTTACTTCGTCGACCAATCAAATCATTTGGTATGTACTAAACTAGTTATTTCGAAAATTATTTATACATGCCACCCTTGCCCTAATGACTAACTATCCACATTTAACAGTCAAGTCGTCGTTAAGTATTCTAAGATCATCCCTGAAGAAGAAGGAGAAATATTTCAGATTTGGCAACGTAGCGCACAGTATTCACTCTATCCCACATTCAACATTCATCATATCAGAATCTGTGGCTGGAAAAGTGTGGCTAAGTTCACACTAATAATGGACCCTCAATGGGGGTAAGCTGCCATACTTCAGCCTTCATGCCTTCATTTCAGTTACCCCTTCCAAATTCTGAATACAGAAAAAAACCGGTAACTTCTATTAGTGATAAATTCTTCTTCATGAGAACAGGTATTACTTTTAGTTCTAGCTGCAGTATTCAAATTACTGTTTGAAGGCGAACTGGTTGTAGGATCATCGTTACTTACATTTTATGTTTCCTTCAAATTAGTGAAAAGATGAGAGATTGAAATATTCGTAGTAGCAGTCATATTTGAATTCTGATTGGCGCAGAGATACTCCTCAATAATTTCGTCCATATCAGTGTTCACATCATTTTAATTTTTATGTTGGTTCGTTTTTTCATGGGTTGATTTAGCATACGAGTGATCTGTGAATTGAGATTTGTTTATTGCCATACTTCGAACTGTTTACATTATGTGGACCAGAAGTCATTTTCCTCAAAATTATCTTCACATAATCGAAAGTTGATATTTCCACAATTTTACTCATACAAGAGAATTCTTTCCACTCAATATATAGTTGCCTCTTTTTGCGTCGGAAACTGTGAAAATGGTTATTGTTTGCACCCAAGACACACATCTTGGATCAAAGGGGAAATTAGCAATTAAAGGGTGCGCCAATGAAAACGGGACCATTTTTTTTCGTTATAACTTTCGCAATTTCAGAGCTAGATCATTCCTTCTTGCTTCATTGGAAAGTCAAAGGCCTAGGTTTTTCAGAAATTGTATCAAAATTTCACTTTCGGTGAAATCCAATATGGCTGACTCATTCGAAAATGAGCAATACTTCAGGATCGATGGAACGTTTTTTCACTGAAAATTCGAATGGGGCATTCAGTCGATTATTCAATATTTTCTGAACAATTTGACATATTGTTCTCAAAAATATTCCAAGAATTGGTGAAAAAGTAGCGTGAAGAATTTTTTCATTCTGATTTTCAGCTGAAATCGAAATATTTTTGTCCCCTCATGGCGTTGGCATTCCTGAAGTTGTTGTGTTTTTCATGGATGTTCTAGGAAGACAAAGAAGCATATTTTATTAAAACCAAGCTAAAATTTGATTTCCGTTAGATTTCAAAATGGCCGAGTTCCTCAAATATTAACAATTTTCCCCGCGGATTAAAAAAGTTTTCGTGATCATAATGAATCAACTGCGTAATTATATCACTAGATTGTTCCTTTCCCATAATTTTGAGGGGTCGAACTCGAATACTGCTTCAGAATTATGCCAATTGTAAATAATGTTTCTCTTTTTCACCTTCAACCTCTTGTTGTGAAACCTCTGAACATAGACTGCATGCATTCATTCTATGATAAACAAAAAATAATGAAATGTCGAGTTTTAGACGACCTCTGGTTTGAACTCGAATTTTATCTTGTTATTGCTTGTTTTTGACGGTTGAAATTGTTAACAATGGTTCTAACAAATGAGGATAAGCGTTTCATTGAATGGTTATTTGTGCGTGGCTATATTGCTAGGCGAATATTACGCCAATTTCAAGCCCCTAATTGCAAAAGAAATACAATCTATGATCTTGAGGAAAAAATTCGGACAACAGGGTCATTAAGAAGAAGACTAGGTACTGGTGCAGCTAGAACTGTTAGAACACAGGTACTCGCCTTTTTCATAATGTGTTCCAAGCATCAACTCTACAGTTTTTGTATTACAAACTCAATTGACAATTGCAGGATGACATTCAACGAATTTCTGCATTAGCAGTCAGCCCTATCAGAACTCCAAGAACCAGCTTGACTGTTTCCCATATGTCTCAGAGTGCCAAATCTCAGAAACTTTTGAGAGAAGAAAAATAAGACATGATTTGGGTCTTAAGTATTTTCGGAGGCACTAAAATTTTCAACTGACTCAAGCTGTCAAAGACCACAGATTCGAGGGATGCAAAATTTATTAAATAGATTTAGAACACGTAGACAAATTGAAAATATCTGGTTCACAGAAGAAAAAATTTTCAGTGTTGCCCCACCAAGAAACAGCCAGAATGACCGGATTTGTGTTCCGACGAATGAAATCAAGAGGAATGTGCCTTTAATTTGTTTGCAGAGGGAAATACCAACATTTTCTAACCAGGTCTCTGCTGGTATTTCGAGGAACTTAAAATCAAACATTTTTTTGATAGAACATGGCATAATATTAGATTCGGAAAATTATTGTCACATAATTCTCGATCTTATGTTACCAACTATTGAGGCGTCAACTCCTCAGTTCACTTTCATGTAGGTGAATAATTGTTTGCTGTTTTCTGTATGAGATGAATAAGTACAGTTGCCACCAGCTGAAAATGAGCGGTTGAGAAATTGAAAAGCTTTTTGGATGATTTTTATTCGTTCAAATCTTCTTTGGAAGTCTACAATTTTTTCCATATTCTCCTGACAACTTTTGCGAAGGAATGAACAACCAGTACTATATCACAAAAAAACGCTACTCACTCTTAACTGGCCGTCTGTGTACAGGGTGTCCCAAATCAGATGTATCTAAATGAAATCTATTTCAATAGATCTAAGGATGGAGCCAGATGTCATACCAGTCACTATACTATGGATTATCTAAGACAATGCATAAACGATATCATCGAATCACAACAATGGCCCCCAAATAGTCACGATCTTAATCCGTGTAGATGCCAATGGAGGTTATTTCCATTCTGAGTACTTGATTCTCTTTGTTGAATGTTTTTACTCATGTAATTTGTTAAACAAAATCATGTCGTATTATTTTTCTCGCAGATGTTTGCAACAGTTGGCATCTCTGAGATATTTGGGAAACAGTCATCCAGATCTTCTTCCTAATGAACCTGTTGTCCTTAATTTTTTCTTAAGATCATAGATTGTACTTTTTCAGTAATAAGGGGCTGGAAATTGGCGTAATATTTGCCTAGCCATATAACCACGCACAAATAAACATTCAATGAAACGCTTATCCTCATATGTTAAAACCATTGTTTACAATTTCAATAACGTCGAAAAAAAAGCAACTCCAAGATAAAATTCGAGTTCAAACCGATGTCGTCTAAAATTCGATGTCATTTCATTATTTTTTGTTCATCATAGAGTTAATGCATGCAGTCTATGTTCAGAGGTTTCACAACAAGGGGTGCATATGATGGTGAAGAAGAGAAACATTATTGAAGACAATTGGACAATTCCGAATCAATATTCGAGTTCGACCTCTCAAAATGATGGAAAAGATTCAATCTATTGATTGAATTACGCAGTTGATTCATTACTATCACGAAAAGTTTTTTAATGCGCGGGGAAAATTGTTAAAATTTGAGGAACACGGCCATTTCGAATTCGAACGGAAATCAAATTTTAGGTTGGTTTCACAAAACACAACAACTCCAGGAGTACCAACGCCATAAGGTTAAAAAAATATTTCGATTTCAGCTGAAAATAAGACTGAAAAAAATGTCTCACGCTACTTTTTCACCAATTCTTGGAATATTTTCAAGATCGATATGTCAAATTGTTCAGAAAAGACTGAATTATCGACAAAATGTTCCAGCGATCTTGAAATATTGCTCACTTTCGAATGAGTTAGCCATATTCGATTTCACCGGAAGTGGAATTTCGATACAATTTCTGAAAAACCTAGTCCTTTGGTTTTCCAATGAAGCGAGAACGAATGATCTAGCTCTAAAATTGCGAAAGTTTTACGAAAAAAAAATTGTCCGGTTTTGTCAGGCGCACCCTATATATTTAACTTTTAATGAAGTAATCGTATCAAGAATCGCAATATAACTTTCTAAGTATACAAAATTAGAAGCCACCTATATTTTGACCAAGAGTCATGGATTAAAAGCGACTTCATTATGATCCAAGGGATCGTTAAACCTTTCCTGCCAAGTAGGTATAATCTAAAACAACAAATTCATTAATAAAAACACTACGGCTACACAGACACAAACTTAGTTTACTTATCAACAATTTTAATTCTAATAAATTTTACTGATAGAGCTCTGAAAAGCCTCCTACGCATCTCCTGTAACCAACAATGAAATAGAGCAATATCCTGTGATCTGAATGAAGTTTGAATGACAGTTACAGACTTTGACGTATCACTGTATCATGTATCAGAGGACATGGTGGCCAAACGGTTGCTGCTTAGTATTAGTTGGCTTGATTCCAATTTTTTGCAAACGTTGCTTTGCAGATTGGAGCAATGAATTCTTTCAAACCATCCAGTTCTATTTGAAACTTGTTCTGTTAATGATATTGGATAGAAAACGTAGGGGAAGCTCTATGGTTGTTCACACGGGAAGGGGGTTTGGACTGCCTCGTGGGGTTCATGATGCGGGTAGGTCGAGCTCTCCTCCAGCGAATTTACTAATTCATTCACGTTCTAGAAAAAGAAGCAAACTCTTGATGGAGTTCTGCATAATCAGAGGACTCGGGCAGAACAATGTGAATGTCGAAGCTGTCCACTGCATCCACTGCAAAACGCACAACCTGCTGCTGGCCCTAACCGATACCCAAAAAAGTCAAACAACCGGCACAACGCATTTACGTTTCAACGGGTATGAGTTACATACGAGATTTAGGTTTTAAGGGGGCCTCTGTGTTTTCGCCAGATCGTATGTTGCATGCCAGAGAGAGGACACGATGGACGACGATGCTTTTGACCGTGAGTGGTTTAAACTAGGTTGCATGATAAGACACTGTTCTTATGCTGTCTATATCGCTCGCCAAACGATATTCACTTCCCTAGACTGTTTCAGTATCTAGGTGATAAGGTGGATTGGATTCAGACACATCATCTGGCAGCTGAGGTCATTGTACTGGGTGACTTCAACTTTCACAACACCAACTGACTCCGCCACTCCAATAGACCACAACCTTATATATGCAACTGGAACCATTATGCTGCCGCTAAACCAAGAAACTAAGCCACCCAGTTGCATTTGGCACTATAACCGTGCTAATTGGGATGAGCAGCGTGAATTCTCTTCGTGTTTCCCATTCAGTGATGCTTGCCTTTCAGATCCTGATATCAATGTGCACTGAATCTGTTACAGAAATCATTCATGCAGGAATGGATCTCTACATCCCTCATGCCATGAAAAGAACAACAGCACGAAATCCATGGTTCAACAAAGACTGCAAAAAAGCCTCTGCAGCCAAGAGCAGTGCTCACAAGTCATTGAAGATAAATCCAACAGAGGAAACAGGAACAAACTTCGTACGAATGCGGAACGTATGAAAGCTGACAACTGCAAGAGCAAAGGCCAATTTCAATGAAGTGGTAAGTGATGAACTCATTGAACAGCTAAGTGGGACTAGACAATTCTGGTCTATGGCGAAGACTGTCAGTGCCAATTTCTGAAAATCTGCGTTTCCGCCTCTTGTTAGAGAAGACGGAAGTAAAGCGTCATCTCCGAAAGAGAAAGCCGATCTCTTTTCTCTCTTGTTCTCAAAGAAGATTCATCTAACGCAATACCACCGAACATTCCACCTACAAATTCTTCCATGGCAGAAATCAAGTTCAGAGGACGCACTGTGAGACGGGCTCTCGAGCAGCTGAAACGTCTAGAAGAAATACCGCCAATCGTCCCGAGAAAGTGTGCTTCCAAACTGGCACCCATTCTTAACCGTCTGTTTCAGGTTCTTATGAAAGCCAGACTTCTCCGAGCAGCTGGAAAATAACGAGAATTCAACCGACCCAAAAAAAGGAAAGAAGTCCTTACCCCAAAACTATAGCCCTGTTGCACTTCTCCCCATTATACCCAAAGTGATAGACCGAGTCATAAATGATGAACTCATCAAATATCTTGAGTGGCAGGGAATTATTAAAGACCGTCAGTATGTTTTCGAAGGCAAAGATCGACAGGAGATCTGCTCGCCTACGTCACCCATGTTTGTACATCAACGACGGAAAAGCATGGGGAATCTAGAGCAATTGCCCTCGAGATCTCTAAGGCCTTTGATATGGTTTGGCATGCAGCCTTGTTGAATAAACTTGTTGCATATGGGCTACCCGAAAAAGTGCGGGGTTGGATTTCTTTCAAATAGATCAAAACAAGTTGAGGTCGACGGTTTAACATCTGATTATTTCCAGTTGCAAGCAGGATTACCTCAGGGACCCATTCTTTCGCCAACCTTGTTTCTGTTGCAGATAAACGATATTCTGTCATCTACAGAGAACAAGATCTTTGGTTTTGCCGACGATTGTACCCTGGTTTTGTCTTTCAGTAGTCTGCAGTCGATTACAGCTGCGAAATCTCAGCGTCAGAGATGTCAACAAATTAATAACACAAACTCTGACTTACAGAGTATATCTGAGTGGGGTCAGTTGAACGTGGTGAGGTTCAACGCGAGCAAGACGCAACAACTACGTTTTTTAGAAAGGTCCCCGCTGGAGAACCTCCTCTACTGATGCAAGGCCAACAAATCGCATCTAAAGATTCGATGCACCGTCTCGGAATAACGGTCAACTCCAGGTCTTGCTGACATGAACATGTATCAGCAATAGCGAAGTTGGCATCAGCTAAACCTTTTCTCTTCAGAACCAAGCGATATTTCACGTCATCTCAGCTGTTGCTTCTATATAAGGCGCAGATTCGAGCCCAATGTTCCCATGTATGGGGATCTGCGCCAAAACATTCGTTGCGGATGTTGGATAGTGTGCAAAAACGGGCTGTGCGCCTCATCGACCAACCGTAGATCACCCGCGATCTCCAACCGCTGGCTCTCAGAAGACAAGCTGCTGACCTTTCTCTGTTGTATAGATACTTCCACGGAAGATGTACCAAGGAGCAGAAAGATCTTGTTCCGGGAAAACTCATGTTTTGCTGCAATACTAGGCTGGCAAGGGGTTCTTATTATATGGCGGTACATTCAACGACCCCTCGAACCTTTCTCTATAAGAATTCCTTCGTTTACAGGGCCGGTGGGCCGTGGAACGCGCTTCCGTCCAACATCTTCCCAATATCCTACAATTTGGCCCTCTTCAAGAAGTGAGTAAACAGGCACCTCAATTCTTCCCAGGCGCCCACTCATGTGGTGTAACAGGTTCGGCTATTCCTTGGAAGCGCGCATGAAAAAAAGAAGGAGATTGCGCAATGATGACGAAGGAGTGGTAATGAAAATCGTCAAACGAATTGAAGATTCAAGTGAAATCTATAAACAAAAACGACAAATCGCTTTTGGAATGGATAACGAGGATGCTGTAATGAGTGATACATTAAGTTATGGTGCAGATCTTGGGACTTCGAAAGGAGCAGCAAGTGGAGATATCGCTGGCGGATTTCATGCAATTGTGTAAGATGTAAAGATCCTCAGAACAGAAAAAAAGGAAAGAAGAAGAAGGATGAGTGTCATGGTGTGATGGAAGGCTATATGAAAATGGATTGATTATATTTATGAAAAAAATTATTTTATTTGTATTCCTCGTTTTTGATTTAAAATATTATTCACCAAGAGATCATGTTATGAATACGATAGATATATATGAACAGTATAATATATCAGTTGTTTCTCCATATTTTGTTCGAACTTATGTTGAGATTATATGAATAGCGTTACTGATCCATTGAGGTACTTGAAAGAATTGTAAGTGTGTACTAGAATTTTAGAAAAATTTCTAGAAATAGTTTTATAATTAACTTCATAGATTATATATAGGGTGTCGCTTCGAGCATTTTCAACCCAGTAAGGTGTCTTTCAAATAAATGAACTGAGAGGAAAATGTTTGATGCAAAAAGAGTCAAATATATGAATAAAGGAAAATTTGCTGAAATATCTCAACCATATTTCTGAGGGAACATATTTTTTCCGAGTCTTAAACCTTAATACCTTGAGGTAGAGCCTACTACTCTAATAATTTTAATTGAGATAGAAGTCGTGGAAGGAAATTGAATTGACTTTAAAATTCAGTGACCGCATCGCAATACTGCAGAACATTCATTGCAGAATTTGGCAGAATAATCAAGTCACTGCGTCAGTGCTTAAATATGGTTTATCTCAAACTCAAATAGAGCCTTCACCAAAGTTCACGTCAAGTCCATTGAAGCAAAGTGAATGTATTCAGTATTTTAGGCCACTATGATGAATGAATGCATACGTCAGTTAAAACACACATATGACAAAAAGGAATATGAAATACTAAAACCATCTGAATAATACAAAATAAATCCTAACAGCTTTTGTAGAAAAAAAATGCTGTAAGCTCTCTGTCAAATATTGATTGAGAGTACAATATGCCTTTTGCAGTTAGAGTTTTCATATTTTTCTTGAATGATATAGGATCTATATGTCAGACATATTTCAGTCCATGAATGGGTCAAGAATAACCTACCACGTAGCCACCTATGTCACCTGAGAGAAATTTTCGTGAATTCTTCCTTCAAAATATAAACAAAGACTTTTGTTGCGATGGCCCAAAATGCTTTCAAGTTGTTAGATCTGTTAATATAGATACACTATTTTTGTGGAACAACCTTCGAACGATTATAAAAAAAAGTTTCCAACAAAAATATTGCTCTTTGTAAGGGGAGTAAAGTCCAAGTGTGGCAAATGCAAATTCTCATTCAATCGATTAAATTTTAATTCGAGATTATTTAGATGGAATATTGCATGTTTTTTTCTGGATGATTGTAATTTTTTTTTCAGTCGATATTCATTTCGATCACTCACAATTTCATTTTAAGGTTTCGAGGCCCCATACACTTTCTGATTCCATTTTACTTCCTACTTAACGTTTTACATCAGGGGTGCTCAAACTTGAGCTGCTGGCGATCTACCTCAATATTTTTAGACTACTTACGATCGACTCTGAGAGGCTGCAAGTATGTGTGATGCAGGGTTGTGGTACGATACACCCTACCTACCTACCTAGGTAGGATGTACCGTAGCATATATACACTCGGAGGCAAAATTAGCGGAACACTCGAAAATTTAACCAAATTCGAAGTCCGATAATTTTCCTAATTCTCAACCGATTTAAATAATTTTTTCGGCAAGTTATAGATCAACAATTCTGCTTTGTAGAAATTATAAGAGAAAACAAAAAAAATTTGAAAAAAATTTTATACGGGGGCAAAACTAAAAGTGGTTTTTTGTCAAAAATTCGTAACACCCTGTGGAATTTCCTGGTCCGAGTTGAAACGTACAATATCATGGTCTGTCAAGACACATCTTCCTACAGTAACACCCTTCTTGTTTCATGCGTTTATCTCTATTTTTACAAAATATATTTAATTTCAAGTGGAAAATCACCATTTTGGAGAAATTCCATTGAAACAAGAAATTGTCATTAAAATTCGTCTATCAATTTGGAATTTTCATATTATCACTCAGGCGTGTCGAAATTGTCGTTTTCGATTTTTATGTTCGAATTGCATTAGTTATTGATGACAATTTGGTTAATTTGGTGAAAATTAGGAATTCATAGGAGATAACAGTCGGTAGGTATTAAAATACACAACCGAATTCTGGGACCATTGATAAAACTTTTCATTTACACATGTGTACACTTTTTTTATCAAATATGAAATACAACACACGTTTTTTTGTATATGACCACATTTGCACTTGTTCAAAGAATGAGAGTTTTCCATTCTTTGATTTGATACAAATTCGATCGGTTGCGGTGTTTTGTGATTCTTTTACTGTTTACGATTCGAAACGGTATTTTTATTCAGAATGAGAGATTTACCACCAACCTCAGTAGCAAGGGCAGTTACATTGATCGAGGAAGGGCGCACCTACCGCTCAGTCGGTACCATGTTGGGTGTCTCGACGTCGGTTATCCATCGAATCTACCGACGTTACAGGGAAACTGGATTGTACGTGAGGAGGCGAGGACAAGGAAGAAATCGGGCAACCCGCGCTATACATGACCGTTTCATCGTCAATCAAACCATAAGAAATCCTCGTCTTACTGCTGTTCAGGCACGTAACCTTTTACAAGCAGTGGATAACATTAACGTCAGTGTGGGGACAGTCAGAAGACGATTAAATGAAGTTGGTCTGATATCATACGCGCAAGCAAGAGCACTAAGACTCGATAGAGCCCATCGGGTAGCAAGATTGGCGTTTGCTAGGGAGCATGTAGCATGGACAATCAATCAGTGGAGACGAGTTTTATTTAGTGATGAGAGTCGATATTGTGTGAATTTCGTGGATGGTAGAGATAGAATATGGAGGCATCGAGGGAAACGGTACAATCGAGCGAACTTCGCAGGAACTGAGCAATACATTGGAGGGTCAGTTATGATATGGGGTGGCATATGCTTGGGAGTACGAACAGAGCTGGAGATTATTGACAATGGATCACTTAATGCCCATCGGTTTATAACAGAAATCTTGGAGCCCCATGTTGTGCCCTTTGCTCCTCACATAGGGGAAAATTTCCTTTTTATGCACGATAACGCGCGCCCTCATACTGCGCGCATAGTGATAGAATATCTCAAAGAAGTTGGGATCACACGAATGGACTGGCCGTCGCGGTCACCGGATTTAAACCCGATCGAACACGTTTGGGACATTCTTGGAAGAAGGGTTCGACAACGGAATCCAGGCAATGATGAAGAGCTGACATTGGCTTTGGTGAAAGAGTGGGACAACTTACCTCAACAGATGATAGACAACATCATTGGGAGTATGCGAAATCGTATGCGCGCTGTAATAAGAGCTCGGGGGGGTCATACTCGCAACTAAAATCAAATGTTTTTTTTGTGGGTCATCATGAACATTTTTCTCAACATGTTTATTTCATTTCACAAGTGTATCGCCAGGATACACACCTACTCTCAATTTTGGACAGGAATGATAATTATTATAGAGTGTCACACAAAAAAATTCAAAAATAAATGTGCAAAATCAACGATTTTTCCAGTGTACTTCGAGTTCTCCCGGAGCGTGAAATTGGCCAGTGAATTTCAAAAATTTTCATTTCGTTAGATTTACGCTTCTCTGATTTTGATTTTATTTTTTGGCTTACCTCCGATGTTATGCACCTACGAAAGATTAAAAATAAATTCTTGAAATTTGTGACTTTTCGCTTCAAATTGGATATCTCTTGTAAAAATAGAGATAAATGCATAAAACAAGAACGGCGTTACTGTAGGTAGATGTGTCTTGACAGGTCATGATATTGTACGTTTCAACTCGGACCACGAAATTCCACAGGGTGTTACGAATTTTTGACAAAAAAAACACTTTTAGTTTTGCCCCCGTATAAAATTTTTTTCAATTTTTTTTGTTTTCTCTATAGCTTGCCGAAAAAATCATCTAAATCGGTTGAGAATTAGGAAAAATATCGGACTTCGAATTTGGTTAAATTTTCGAGTGTTCCGCTAATTTTGTCTCCGAGTGTAGATATTAGCTTTTCGCACAATATACATTATTTAAGTCTAGGTTTGGGTAAGGTTTAGTTATATTCTTCGCACTTCATAAATAGTTGCTGTTTGCACTTGATTGGGATCGATGCACGTCTCACTGTTAATTCGAGATCCTCCAGTGAATTTATTGGCGAACTATGAAATTTGTTCTTCTGGTACTCCTATAGATAAAATTCTAGCGAGTGAGATCCGGAGATCTTGCAGGTCAATTCCAAGAATCGATCTATCTTATCCATCTATCCTCAATCGAGCTGGTTAATTCTTCGAATACCTGAGGCGTGCAATGTGCCGGAGCACCATCTGATTGGACCAACATGAAACACTCGCATTGAAAGGGAGATGATCCAGAAATTCCGACCAATGTAGTTAAAGTCTATAAATACTTCACACAATTCAATTTTTCTACATAAATCAAATATGGACTTTGGTTTTTTATATTGAACTGAATACATTAAAGCTAAAACGAATTTGGAAATTTCGCTCCAGTGTTTGATATGGATTTTTGAATTCCCAGAT
The DNA here is from genome assembly GCA_013387265.2 of Cryptolaemus montrouzieri. Lineage (NCBI taxonomy): Eukaryota > Metazoa > Arthropoda > Insecta > Coleoptera > Coccinellidae > Cryptolaemus > Cryptolaemus montrouzieri. The sequence goes on from JABFTP020000103.1 coordinate 41,208,999, forward strand.
ATGAGAACTATGCCCATAAAAATAACTTTTCTCGAAAATTTGGACTCTTTGATCTATACCGGGTTACACAGGATCATGGTACACCCTCTTATTTCTATATTCCTGCAGATAATTCATTGAAATTTCGTGATTCGATCAAACTTATGTCAGGACACCTTTTGACTCATGAAACAATTTTTTTCCACTTCCGGTGTCGCTGGAAATGACCTATAATGAAGATTTTTAAATGGAACACACTGTATATTCTTGCATATTTGGCTTGCAAATGATTTTCCAAATTCAACCATAGCTCACAATTGATAATTTCGGCGTCAAAATTATTTTTGGTTCGGTTTTTATTTTTCAACCTAGGGTGCCATGAATATTGCCAATTTACCTTAATCGATAAAATTTCAGAGTTGCTCTGTCCAGGCCAGATTAATATTCCTTAATTTCATTTTAGAATGAAAAATTCAATTTTTCAAATGGCACCATATTGGTACCGAGGTACCATTGAAAGTTTGATACTATGGGTAGAGAAATTCTGTGAACACTTTTCTTTTGAAATGCTAACAAATTATGATGATGTAAAAATATTCATTAATTTTATTTCAATTCGTAAATCCAGTAGGCTATTGGAAATCTACAAACACCCTGTATATTTTAGCATATGCGGATTGCTAATAATTTTCCAAATTCAACCATACCTCACAATGGATAATTCAGGAATCAGAATTATTTTTGAGGGGATTTTTATTTTTCTAACAAAGAAGGATATGAAAACAAACGACTTTGACGTTTCCAATAAAAGAGTTATCTGGATAGTAGAGTTTGCATCGGTCGATTTCACTTGAATTTAGTTTACAGAAGCGTTATTATTTTTTAAAATGCTTCAAACATTCACAAGGAATGATAAAGTGGATATGCTACTTCTTTGCGGGGAATGGCAAAAGAATGTAGAAGCTGCTGTCATTTTGTATGCCGAAAGATACCCTTATAGACAATGCCCGGCAAGAAATTATTTTAGTCGCCTCGAGGATCAATTTAGAAGAGAACACAATAATGATCCTGAAGAAAAGTTTATCATTGAAGAAGACACTGAAATTATTGTGTTAGCGCGAGTGGAAATTGATAAATTCATTTCCACAAGGCAAGTTGCGTTTGAGCTGGATATAAGTAGTGAAAGCGCTCGTCGAATTTTGAAGAAGTATAATTTTAAATCATACAAATATCAATTGCATCAGCATTTGTTTGAAGGTGATTATGCAAGGAGGATGGAATACTGCAATTGGATGATGCAAAATTATGTGCAATCCCACAATAATTTCCTAAAAATAATCTTGTTTATAGACGAATCAAGGTTTACTAATTTAAGGTTATTCAACAGACAAAACACAAGATGTTGGTCTCAGGAGAATCAACATTTATTCAACCAGGGTAATTTTCAGGAGCAATTCGGTTTTGATGTTTTGTTAAGTGGGATTGGTACCAGAATAATTGGTCCCGTAATTTTTGATGGGCCGTGGACTGGCGCTAGATACTTACAATTTATTCAGAATGAGATTGAGGGATATTTGTAAAATCTACCGTTGGCGATTGAGAGGGTAATGTTTTGTCAACAGGATGGTGCACCCTCCTACAACGCAAGAATTGCCTCAGAGTACCTGCGCGAGAGATTCGGAGAAAATTGGATTGCAACGAATGGTCCAATAAGATGGCCCGCAAGATCACCTGATTTAACCCCGTTAGACCTTTTTTTGTTTGGGGTTATTCAACGAATTGTGTTTACACAATAGTGCATAATACCCGTGCAGATCTAGAGTATGGAGTCAGACGAGCCATCAGTAGTATAACACCTGAAAAATTGACCAGTGTAACTAGAAATTTGCAAGAGTGGATTCAAATATGCGTAGACAATAATGGTCAACATTTCGAACAATTCTTATGATTTTTTTTATGTTTCTAAATTTGTTTTTTCGTCTGCTTATGATTTCTTCTTATGGAACAGGTTATATTTCTTGTTTTGGGATTCATTATTGTTGTTTTGGATTCTCAGAAAAAGAAATTGAGTTTTCTTATGGTATGAAGCTGAATGTACCCAAGATTTTAATACAAGTCTATGAGTTTACTTCTCAATGATCCTTCGATTGTCAGGATTGCTGGCTTTCAATGTTCCTTTCCCTAGCCTACTGGATTTACTTACACGAATTGAAATAAAATAACTGAAAATTTTTACATTCTCATCATTTGTTTGCCTTTTTACAAAAAGTGTTTATAGAATTTGTTTACCCATAGTATCTAGCTTCTAATGGTATCTCGGTACCAAAATGGTGCCATCTGAAAAAATGGAGTTTTAATCGAAAAATAAATTTGGAGAATATGAATCTGGTCTGGACAGAGCGAATCTGAAATTTTGACGTCAGTTGCTTTTTTTTAAGTGTTGCTTTGATCGATTATGGTAAATTGGCAATATTCATGGCACCCTAGATTGAAAGATGAAAAACGACCCAAAAATAATTTTGAAGCCCAAAATATCAATCGTGAGGTATGGTTGAATTTGGGAAATTATATGAAAAACAAATATGCAAAAATATACAGGGTGTTCTATTCAAAAAAATCTTCATTAAAGCTCATTTCCGACGACACCAGAAGTGGAAAAAAATTGTTTCAAATGTCAAAAAGTGGCCTGTTATAAGCTTGATCGAATCACAAAATTTCAATAAAAAACCTGCAGAAATATAGAAATGAGAGGGGTGTACCATGATCCTGTGTCACCCAGTATAATGTTGTGTAAAACGTTCCAACTACTAGATTCACCGATGATATTAATGAGATTTTCAAAAGGGGTAGTTATTTTTGTCCAAAATTTCATTGATTGATGTACGTGCGATCCCCAAATCTGCAACAGTGGCACGTACAGACGCATACGGATTGGCATGAGAATAACCTAAGACGGCATATGTATTGTCTTCATCGTTGATAATGAAACTTGCTATACTTTCTTTCGGTTATTTGTTTTCGATGGATGACATCATTGGACTGTAATCTTCTATATCGTTTTTTGAAAATTAGTTGTGAATTTAGTTTATTTAATTGTTCCGCATGTTCGGCATATTATTTGTTAACATTGACCATGAATGATGAATAAATTCATAGTATCATCATTGGGTAATCATTTTGCCATTTTATTTAACGGAAAAACTACACACAAAAAAAATTAGTGTTATTGAAATTTTTGAATGATTTTCAAACGTCAAACATAGAACCTTACTTAGAACAATGTGGAACATAGAAATTGGCATTGGAATTGAATCTACTACGTCTGTTTCGATGTTCAGCTTAATGATTTCATTGTCGGGCGGAACTGCAGGGTTTTGATGAAATCGCGAGTAAAATGGTAACGAGCCCCTTAAGGTATAGAGAAACCAAATACCTATCGATAATAATACAAAATGCGGTTCTAATAATGTAAAAAAAATAGGTACACGAAATTGAAAAAAAAATTATTTTTGAGAATACTTTCATTCAGATGACAAATGCTTTTAGTGCATCTTGTATATGAAATCATATCAGAAAGTACCTTGTCTGAAAAATAACATTTTTCTCATTAAACCAAAATAAAAGTTATAATCTTACTTAAATTTCAGTGAATTTTGTGGAGCGAAGTATATGACACTATAATTATGAAAATTTCGATAAAAAACATGACTCGATTTATTTCATATAGGACTGTTATTAGCAATGAATTCTTGAAAATCCCTTCATTAAGAAAATTAAAACGTACATCTGCTATTTCAAAAGCTAATTTATTCTTTATATTTTACATAATCGCAAGTTGTACCGCTTTGGAAACAACTGCAAATTGTAGATCAGTATCCATTTACTCAAATGTCAAAATTTGAAATTGATCGGTTTATCCGTTTCCCATATACTTCTGATGAGCCCTTCAGTACAGATATCCTGCATAGTAGTAAGTTCGTTTTCGTCCCAAGTAATAATTCGACATAGAAAGTCGAGTGAGATTGGGAATTTCCAAGAAACTTTTTTTATAACAAATTGAGAATTTCTCGATAATAAGTTGCACCATTTTGTGTAAAATGAGTTGAATTCATTGGAAAAATATTTAGAATAACGTAAGACGATAATAAGGTCAACTCCGCATGCCAGGTCTTGAGATAATTGGCATTTCCGCATGGATTATAATAAACTTACAAATATATCAACATTAATCGCCGAAGATAATAATCTTGAAATAATAAATTTCCCAATATTTTTTTTTCTTAAATCTCTCTGACGTTTAAAAAGTCTTGTATAAAAGGACTTTATTCCACAGGAAGACTTATTAGTAATTAAAGAAGCCGTTTGCACATAAATCATTCGAAACTAAAAAAATGGCAAAGTTTTCTATTCTTTTCATAGCAACAGTTCTGATGTTATTCTCATGTGAGTAATTTTGTTATACTAAAAAATTCTGATTATGATTTTTAATTGATGATATAGGGTGTACGCTCTAAAAGACCCATTACAAGTATCTTGCGAACGGGTTTATCGATCAATTTCAAATTTTGGTATTGAAGTAACAATTTGCAATTTTTTCCAGAGCGGTAAAACTTCCGTTTATACCCGACTTCGACTACAACTTTGCAATTTGAAATAGCGTGATGTACTTTCAAATTTTTTTATTGGAGAGCATCCTTTTTCTAGCATCTTTTGTCCAGATTTGTTCTATCTAATGTTAACCACCATTGTGCTATGGTTTTTTCATCAGTCATTTTCTCTGTTCAAAAAACTGGACTATGTGTATGATTATAACTTTTTTTGAGATTAACGAGAAAAGCATTATTTTTGGGGTCAACGTAACTTTCGATGCTATTTTATTTACAGGTTGCTCTAAAAATCACTTGTATCACCTTGTCAACTTAATAAAACTGAATTGATTAAAAAGATTTTTCAAATACTTTATTGGAATCGTATTCTAAATATTTATTGATTTGTATTAGTTTTTCCTGTACCTATAGTGGCTCGTTTCCTTTTTATTTTCGATTTCATCAAAAAATTTCAGAAAATTAAATCATTAGGTTGTGGAACACACAAAAGAGTGAATTTAATTTCGATTCCACTTTCTATGTTCCATGGTCTTCACATATGTAAGGTACTGTGACATTGAGCCTCAGTTTGACGTTCAGAAATCATTCAAATTAATACTAATTTTTTTGTGTACAGATTTCTTGTAAGATAAAATGGCAAATAAATACTCAAACTACAATATTATGAATTTATTCATCATTTATGGTCACTGTTTACTAATATCTTGCAAAAAAATTTAACGAAAAGTACCCGAATTTACAACCAATTTGCAGAAAACAATTTAGAATCTTACAATCAAAATTTGTCATTTATGAAAAACAGACGGCGGAAAAGGGTATATTCAGTTTAATTACCAATGATGAAGACATTGCAGTAACCGTCTTGGATTATTTTCATGACAATCCGTATGCCTCTGTACATGCAGGTTTTGCAGATTTGGGGACAGCACGTACTTAAAAAATTTTGGACGAAAATAATTACCACTAATACAAATTTTCATCAATATCATGGATGAATCCAGTAGTGGTGACAGTGAGGATTAATTTCAGTAATTTCAGTGAAATATTGATGGTTCTCATTATACGGACCGATGAGTTTAAATTTTCGTGAAAGAGTATTTTCAATTTTAATATCTGAGCTGTCGAAAGTTCAAAATAAAACACAGGAGCGAAATTTCCAAGTTCGTTTCATCTTCAATGTATTCAGTTCAATGTACAAAAACCAAAATCAATATTGAACTTTAAATGGTGTAAGCTATTTAAAAATTTTGACTACATTAATTTCGGAATTCCTGCACAATATCCAGTGTTACAACTTTCAGAATTCAAAATCATCTGCTCTTCTTCGGGATAACTTCACAACATGTCTCCCTTTTTAATAGCAGAAAGCACCATCTTCAGTATGAAATACCTATAAATCAATTTATATATCATCAAGAAGTTGTTATGGCTCTATAATCAATTACTACATTCTGTGTCAGTCACAGAATCAGCTTGTTTCTAACAATATTTCTTTGTTTCTTAACGTTACATAATTGATTTAATTAATTGATAGGTATTTCATTGTTGAAAATGATGTCTTCTGTAGTTGAAAGACAAACACGCTGCGAATTTATTATTCCAATTTTCAAAATTCGAAAGTATCTGCGTAACATTATAAAATCGAATATCTAAACTGAAATCATCCTATGAGAACTGACTTGTCCGTTTAGGAAGAAAAAATTCAGGGATTGGTAATTTCGAGAATCACAGAGGAAAATATGGAATACGAATATATCGTGAAGAAAACAGAACATTTTGAATGCTGCAAGTTCTAATTTCGTGCTTTCTCAGATTAATAGGAACGATCGATCGTCGATTAGGGCATTTGCAAATGAACTTAATGTATTACGTATGGGAGTTGGGAGAACTCTAAGATCACATGCATATAAACCATTTCAGAGGCATTCATCGCATGCCGTGAGACCTGGAGGGAGACACTATAATCAGATTTGGACCAGAAAAAATTCCAGACAGTGATCAAACATGATCACCCTAGTGATCATGTTTGCGTTGTACGCTCTAACATCCTTTCTGACTTATTTGGTCTTGAATTCTTTGATCTTGTTCAGCTGCCTCAGTCTTTCATAATTTCCACCATATTTATCTGTTAAATTTCTTCTCTTCTCCATCTTTTGTTTCGTGTTGGCGCTCAATTTCGTCTCCATTGCAGAACATTTATCACAGTATTTTCGTTCAGCCTTTTTAATTCCCTTGATGATACTCATATTGAGCTTTTTGGTGTAACCAACTTTGTTTCGTAAATATTCCTCTCTATCTAGATGCCTTCCTATATCATTCTGGAACTGTGGTTTTGTGGTTCTCCTTCAGAGATATTTTCTCGTCCTTTATATTGGAAAATGTGGCCTGATTTCAGGGTTAATTGATGTTCTCCTCTTCTTCTTAGGTCACTGAGACCAATAATGTCCCATATTGTAGCTCATTTTGTATCCCAGCAGTTTTTCGTCGGATAGTAGAGTTCTTGTGTTGTGGGAAGTTATTTGCAAGTGTCGTTTACCATGGTAGCTCGGTCCACTCCGGAGATTCTTTGCGCCCTCTGCTCTTGATCGGATATGTCCGGTACCGTAGTCTTGGATCGTCGAGCTGCCGGAGACTGAGGGCCGTTTCTGATTTTGCCGTTCCATTTTAAAGAATCCTTTCGGGGTTTTTTCTAGCCATAACCTACCACACTGGTCAGTGCGGGTTGGTAGGGAGGGAGTGCATGATTGGTAGGATGAAAGTGATAGTAGTGAGGAAGAAGGTGCAGGACATGATTTCTCCCTAGGTTTGTATAAGTGGAAGAGATCAACAGCTCAAGTGGGCAGGGTTCGCTAAGGCCCTGAACCAGGTCTATCCATTACCGGGATCGTAGAGGAATACCTGGCCGCTACCACTCTAGTGGAATTATTGGGAATATAATTTCAACAATATTATCCCTCCCCCTTTAGATAATACGAACACCCTATACATGAATAGCTGATTCAATATTTCAAATATATTTACCAAAGGACGAAATACATGCAATATTTCACATCAACAAATTTTCAATATCACTGTCTCACAGATATTGGGGCAACTAAAGAAAATCTTTTAGTTGCATATTTGTTTCGGAAACTGCATTCCTTTATCTCACCTTCTAACCAAGAAACCCAATAAAATGGGGCACCCTTTACATGAGTATATAATGCCAAATATTTGGTTCGAAATTAAGGAATGTAGATAATATCAGTCTAAAATGTGATGTTAGACTAGAATGCGAATGTTACTATATTGTTTTACAAAATATTGCATGTACACATCTTCTGTTTCAGGCAATAGTGCAAGAGTTATTTGGGACGAGAATGAACTGAAAACATCATACATTCAACCACAAGAAGAGTTAGTCGAAATAATTCGGGAAAAAAGACAAATTGGCGTTGGTATGGGTAATGAAGATGCTGATGCATTCAGAGATACATTAAATTATTTTGGAAAGAGAGCTAAAGATAATAAGGAAAAAGTAGCCGCAGAAATCGCACGAGGAGCAACTGGAGGGGCTGTTGGCGGTGCAGCTGTTGGAAGTATCGGTGGACCTGCTGGTGCAGGTCTTGGAGCTCTTAAAGGGGCAGCAAGTGGGGCTGTTGCTGGCGGATTTAAGGCTATTGTATACGATGCTATTGCAGAGGCTTCAAAACCAAAGAAGAATTGAGATACCTAAAAGAATAAATAACATAACTGTTTGATTGCTGCTTGAAAAATGTTTATTCATATGAGACGAATATGTATTGGAAAATTAATAATCATCTAAGAAATATACCAAGCCAGATTTTCCTCGTGGAGTTAATTCATCCCTTTCATGTAGAAATACAAGAGATTATCCATATATTTATTCAAAATCGAAATTATCCAATGAAAAAATATAAATCCAACCCCATACTATAAATATAGTATTAGGTCAATGAATTTCTGTCACAATATACATATTAGAAATCTATAGTACATTAGGATAAAATAAATTGTTATAAAAATACACAGATCTATCAAAATAGCAATTGAATGAAATGAATGAAGGTCAAAATGTATTTGCCATGATCACAGTGGAGATAATAAAATTTGTTACGATAGTCACAAATATATCACAAGACATCGGGTTGCGCGAAAGTCCTTGATCAAATTCATAATTCATTGATTATTGGTTTTTAGCAAAAACGCATAGATAACTATGAAGAATTCACAGAAAAAAAAACGATTGCTCACTTAAATAAAGGGTGTTAAAATGTCCATTATTCTCGTCACATCGCCTCCTCATTTTCTTACAAAACTGTTTTCGGGTTGGGGTTGGAAACTCAGCTCGTGTTCAATTTGAAATATAATTGCAAATAGTCAAACATGTGCTCAAGACCTTTTTCGAAATAACATTACTCATCAGATGATGAGAATTAACAGTCATAGATGTCTCCAACATTTTTTTTAATTTACCCAAGTGTTTATATAACTGTTGTGTAAAGTTGACGTTTCGTGTCTCTTAATTAGCAAAGACAAGTGTTGCCAATCAGATACTCCATTGGTATCACAAAAAGCGTTAGGAGTTTTACATTTACAAAACAACTTACAACAAAAACAAAATACAGAATCTTTAGAAATAAAGTGAATAAGCAAAGCCCTTTCGACTTTTTCTCCATTTGCTAGATTTCTTCCAAAGTATTTGCACGAAAACTTTCTCTTATATTTATTACTAGGAAAGCTAAAACTGATGTCTATCAAGGACGGACCACGTTTAATCAATATTCTAGCCATCTCATTGGTGATTCTTTCGGGCCACAAACCGGGGTCGGACGGAATTATATCGATACTAGCCTCATTACAGCCTTTATCGAAAGTGTCACTTGCAGCAGGTATTTTGGTAGCTGACATTACCAAACTTTTTACACAAGCTGAATTACCTGAAGTGGATTGTTCAAGTGCTGTAGACGAGGATAGTGTCATCGCTTCATCGGGCCCTGAATTAGTAGAAGCTGTTTTGCTGCTACAACCGCTGCCACTTGTTGCTGGACCTGATGTTACTGCTGAAATTTCAGATGGTCCACTCACGGTTATTCATATTACGGATTTAGAATGCACTAACATCGATAGTCTCCAAGGAATCTCGATTGTTTTGCATGAAATGCTTTAAAGATTCAACAATTTTTCCCCTTTCTTGTAGTCTCAGTTTCTTTTGCTCGAGAAACTTCGCACCTGAAGGTCTTTTTCTTTTATCCTGAAAAACAAATGAATAATAAGTACACATGGGAATTAGGAATTAACTTCTAAAGTCACCACAATAATAACCACCATGTGGGTAGGGTAGGAAATATTCTTAAAAAGTTAACTAAGTAGCCAATAGTTTTCAACCCTTTATAATGCAGATTATTATCAAGTAAGATAAGGCCGATTAAAGTTTGCATATTTGAGAAAAAAGCAATTTGTTCGAGCCCTTTCAGCTCAAATCCTTTTAAAAATAAAGGCAAAAAAGATATTAAACTAATTTGATCTTATAGCCCTTAAAAAAACTCTACAAAATGGCTTTCTAAAAAGATCAATAGCATAAAAACTAAGCGAGTTATGGATAAAACCAGTTACTTTTTCAAACTCGTACATGACATTTCAATTAATAAGAAGATATTTGGCTAAAAAAAAATTAATTATAACCAGCATCCTATAAAGCCGTTGAAATTGCAGTCAGCAGCAGGTATTCGGCACTTAATTTAGAAAAAAGTAGTAAGCAAAATATTGCAAAACACAACACCACACTTGACAAAATAAAAATAACTTTATATGTAAAAATTAATAGGATTACTTCTTTTTATTCACTTGTTGCACGGTACAGTGAACTAATTGATGTAAAAACGTCTGTGGCGATGCATCACTTTTATAGCGCTCCAGGCGTTGTTCATGTCTGAACAGGAAAAATCAAGAAACTGCCGCCTGACATGTTCTCGCAACATGGAAATCGGCAGTAACTGGATGATATACTTATAAAATTTCGTGTGTATTTATACCTAATCCTATTCAATTTCTCAACTTTTATTTTAGTATTTTATTTGGACGCTGGTTTTTGGCGACCCTAAAGGATGGTGCCCGTGTGCAATGAACACTTTGCACATATGGTTGCGGGGGCCCTGTAAATAGTTGCTTTTTGCACTTGATTGGGATCGATGCACGTCTCACTGTTAATTCGAGATCCTCCTGAGAATTTATTGGCGAAATATGAATTTTGTTCTTTTGGTACTCCTATAGATAAAATTCTAAGGAGTGAGATCCGGAGATCTTGAGGGTCAATTCCATGAATCGAGCTATCTTATCCATTTGTCCTAAAACGAGCTGGTTAATTCTTCGAATACCTGAGGTATGAAATGGGCCGGAGCCCCATCTGATTGGTATCAACATGAAACACGCGCATTAAACGGGAAATGGTCCTGAATTCCGACAAATGTAGTTAGAATCTCTATATACTCTACACTATTTACATTTGCTTCATAAATCAAATATGGACTTTGGTTTTTTACAATGAACTGAATACATTAAAGCTAAAACGAATTTGGAAATTTCGCTCCAGTGTTTGATGTGAATTTTTGAATTCCAAGATATGAGAATTATGCCTATTAAAAATAACTTTTGTCGAAAATTTGGACTCATTGGTCTATACCTGGTGACACAGGATCATGGTACACTCCTCTTATTTCTATATTTCTGCAGGTAATTCATTGTAATTTTGTGATTCGATCAAACTTTTGACAGGCCACTTTTTGAGTTTTGAAACAACTTTTTTCCACTACCGGGGTCGCCGAAAACGACCTTTAATGAAGATTTTTAAAAGAAACACCCTGTATATTTTTACATAGTTGGCTTTCAGATAATTTTCCAAATTCAACCATACCTCGTAATTGATATTTCAGGCGTCAAAATTATTTTTGGTTCGGTTTTTATTTTTCAATCTACGTTGCCATGAATATTGCCAATTTACCTTAATAGATCAAAGAAACTTTGAAAAAGCAACAGACGTCAAAATTTCAGATTTGCTCTGTCCAGGCCAGATTAATATTCTCCAAAATCGTTATTGAATTAAGAATTCAGTTTGTCAAATGGCACCATACTGGTACCGAGGTACCATTAAAAGCTTGATACTAAGGGTAGAGAAATTCTGTAAACATTTTCTTTTAAATGCTAACAAATTATGATGATGTAAAAATTCTCATTAATTTTATTTCAATTCGTGTAAGTAAATCCAGTAGGCTAATAGAGATCTTCAAACACCCTGTATATTTTAGCATATGAGAATTGCAAATAATTTTCCAAATTCAACCATACCTCACAATGGATAATTCGGGAATCACAATTATTTTTGAGACATACACAAGGAATGAGAAAGTGGATATGCTACTTATTTACAGGGAATGCCAAAAGAATGCATTAGCTGCTGTCAATTTGTATGCCGAAAGATACCCCCATCGACAATGCCCGCAAGAAATTATTTTAGTCGCTTGGATGATCAATTTAGAAGAGAACCCAATAATGATCCTGAAGAAAAGGTTATCATTGGAAAAGACACTGAAATGAATGTGTTAGCGCGAGTGGAAATTGATAAAACCATTTCCACAAGACAAGTTGCGTTTGAGCTGGATATAGGTAGTGAAAGCGTTCGCCGAATTTTAAAAAAGTATAATTACAAATCATACAAATATCAATTGCATCAGCATTTGTATGAAGGTGATTATACAAGGAGGTTGGAATACTGCAATGGGATGATGCAAAATAATGTGCAACCACACAATAATTGCCTAAAAATAATCTTGTTCATTGATGAATCAAGGTTTACTAATTTAGGGTTATTCAACAGACAAAACACAAGATATTGGTCTCAGGAGAATCAACATTTATTCAAACTAAGTGATTTTTGGGAACAATTTGGTTTTAATGTTTTGTTAAGTGTGATTTATTCAGAATGAGATTGAGGGATATTTGGACAATCTACTGTTGGCGATCGAGAGGGTAATGTTTTATCAACAGGATGGTGCAACGAATGGTCCAATAAGATGGCCCACAAGATCACCTGATTAAACTCCGTTAGACTTTTTCGTTTGGGTTTGTTTGAAGAATTGTGTTTACGCAACAACGCATAATACGCGTTCAGATCTAGAGGATAAAGTCAGACGAGCCATCGGCAGTATGACACCTGAACAATTGACCAGTGCAACTAGGAATTTGCAAGAGCGGATTCAAATGTTAGTAGACAATAATGGTCAACACTTCGAACAATTCTTACTATTTTTTTTATGTTTCTTAATTTGTTGTTTCGTCTGCTCAAGATTTATTCTTATGGATCAGATTATATTTCTTGTTTTGGGATTTAGTATTGTTGTTTTGGATTATTAGAAAAAGAAATTGAGTTTTCTTATGGTATGAAGCTGAATGTACCCTAGATTTTAATACAAGTCAATGAGTTTACTTCTCAATGATCCTTCGATTGTCAGGATTGCTGGCTTTCAATGTTCCTTTCCCTAGCCTACTGGATATACTTACACGAATTGAAATAAAATAAATGAAAATTTTTACATTATCATAATTTGTTTGAATTTTTACAAAAAGTGTTCACAGAATTTGTCTACCCATAGTATCAAGCTGGTACCGCGGTACCAGTATGTTGCCATTTGAAAAAAAAAAGAGTTTTAATCGAAAAATGATTTTGGAGAATATTAATATGGCCTGGACAGAGCAAATCTGGAATTATGACGTCAGTTGCTTTTTTTGAGTGTTGCTTTGATCGATTATGGTAAATTGGCAATATTCATGGAACCCTAGATTGAAAAATAAAAAACGACTCAAAAATAATTTTGAAGCCCAAAGTATCAATTGTGAGGTATGATTAAATTTGGGAAATTATTTGAAAAACAAATATGCAAAAATATGCAGGGTGTTCCATTTGAAAAAGGTTCATAAAAGGCCATTTCCAGCAGAACCGGAAGTGGAAAAAAATTGTTTTAAATGTCAAAAGGTGGCCTTTCATAAGCTCGATCGAACTACAAAATTTCAATAAATTACCTGCAGAAATATAGAAATGAGAGGGGTGTACCATGATCCTGTGACACCCGGTATAATGTCGTGTGAAACGTTCCAACTACTAGACTCACCGATGATATTAATGAGATTTTCAAAACGTGAAAGTTATTTTTGTAGAAAATTTCATTAATTGATGTACGTGCTATCCCCAAATCTGCAACAGTAGCACGTACAGACGCATACGGAATGGCATGAGAATAACCTAAGACGGTATTTGCAATGTCTTCATCGTTGATAATGAAATTTACTATACTCTCTTTCGGATATCTGTTTTCGATGGATGACATCATTGGACTGTAATCTTCTATATCGTTTTTTGCAAATTAGTTGTGAATTTGGTTTCGTTAATTGTTCCGCATGTTCGGCATATTATTTGTTAACGTCGACCATGAATGATGAATAAATTCATAGTATTCTCATTTGGGTAATCATTTTGCCATTTTATCTAACGGAAAAACTACACACAAACAAAATTAGTGTTATTGAAATATTTGAATGATTTTTAAACGTCAAATATAGAACCTTACATAGAACAATGTGGAACATAGAAACTGGCATTGGAATTGAATCTACTATGTCTGTTTCGATGTTCCTCAGCTTAATGATTTCATTGTCGGACGGAACTGCAGGGTTTTGATGAAAGCGAGTAAAATGGTAACGTGCCCCTTAAGGTATAGAGAAACCTAATACCAATCAATAATGATTCAAAATGCGGTTCTAATAAAGTAAAAAAAAATAGGTACACGAAATTGAAAAAAAAAATTTTTTTTGAGAATACTTTCATTTAGATGAAAACTGCATTTAGTGAATCTTGTATATGAAATCATATCAGAAAGTACCTTCTCTGAAAAATAACACTTTTCCCATTAAACCAAAATAAAAGTTATAATCTCACTCAAATTTCAGTAAATTTCGAGGAGCAAAGTATATGACACTATAATTATGAAACTTCGATAAAAAAAACATGGCTCAATGAATTTCATATAGGACTGTTATTAGCAATAAATTCTTGAAAAACCCTTCATTAAGAAAATTAAAACGTGCATCTGCTATTTCAAAAGCTAAGTTGTACCGCTTTGGAAATAACTGCAAATTGTAGCTCAGTATCCATTTACTCCAATGTCAAAATTTGAAATTGATCGGTTTATCCGTTTCCCATATACTTCTGATGAGCCCTTCAGTACAGATATCCTGCATAGTAGTAAGTTTGTTTTCGTCCCAAGTAGGGTAAGGTGGGTACGGTTGTGACAATTTTGGTTTTATCGCCTATAATTTTGTACATTTATCAGTTATCTGGGGAAAAATCACTTTAATACTTAATTTGATTATTTATCTACCTAAAATTGATAAAGAATTATCCCTAGGTACGCTGTATTAGGCATACGATCAAATTAAAAAAAAAGGGGAAGTGTCACAACCGGCCACACCCCAAAGACGGTTGTGACAGTGGTTGGGGTCGGTAGTGACAGGCATATAAAACACATCCAAATAGTTTTAATGACTTTTATCGATACAAATAATTAACTGAACACATCATAATCTTCTTCTAAACAAAGTTAACAATCACTTTATGGTAAAAAGGCAAAAATCTGTGATCACTTCTCTTCTTAAAACTAATAAGGCACTGTAACATATAACAGTCTTCTCTATAATCAGTCAAAATGTTAGCTTAACTACTACAAAATTTTAACAAAACAAAAACACAACAAAGTAAAAATAAACATTTATAAATGTACCAATTAAAATACTGAGTCAAATTCAACATGTGACAAATGTGATGGGGACCATCACTTGCGCACTCTACGCGAGACCAGGGCCTAAAACTAAAATAACACTGTACCATATAACAGTCTTCTTTAAAATCAGAAATTGTTAACTTAACTTACACTTACTGTAGCTAACTGGAAAAAGTTTAACAAAATTTTAACAAAACTATAACACATCAAAGAAAAATTAAACATTTATAATTGTATCAATCAACCTACTGAGATCTAGTCAGATTCATCACAGTTGTGACAAATATAATGGGGAATATTACCTGCTCACTTCACGTGAGACCAGAGGCCACATGTTCCTTGGCACTTGATCCATTTTTCGCCAGCCCTACTTTCAAATGAATCTTCTTCATCGGATGACTGCTGTGAAGTCTTTTTTCTCTTGCCATTGGTTTTTCCTTTACCTTTCCCTTTATTATTTGGTTTTGGTTCAGTAAGGTTTTTCTTTACATGCTTATCCTTCAAACATTTTTCTTTTTCTTCATGTTCTTTCCTAACTGCCTCCTTCTTGGGTGTATTTGTGTAAATGGTTGACTTTTTTGTTCTAGCACCTCTTGTTTTTCTTTGAGCAGCTTTCGGAAGAGGTCGAACAATTTCGGGCGAAAAAGCAGGCGGTGTGTCTGAGGATGATGCAGTCTTCTGAACCCGGACAATTTCAGGCAGAGAAGCAGGTGGCGGGGCTGAGATTGAAGCAGTCTGTGGAACCTGGACTATTTCAGGCAAAGGAGCAGGTGGCGTGACTAAGGTTGTTTCACTTATCTGAATTTGGTCAGTCAATAGAGTTGAAGAATCTCCCGATACAGAATCCGTAGGTAGCAACATTTGATTGTTGAGTCCAGGACTGTTATTAACAGAATTAGGAACGCACAGAGCGTTGATTGCATTAGATGGTCCTGCAGAAACGTTATCCTCAGTGTCAGGGTTTGGTCTATCTGTTACAAAAGATGGCGCAAAGTCAATTTCTCTGAATAAATTACGATTAAACGGAGAAATACCAGTTTTGATGAAACCTGCCTGAATGTTTGAATGTATAAATGCCCGAGGCATAGCAGTCTTGACAACACCTGGTATCTCGTATATAGTCATGGTCTTGTCAGGCTGACTTCGCATCCATCCGTCATAAGCAGCATTTATGTCCCTTTCTGAATGGTCTAAAGACAGATTGGTCTAATGGCTGCAGCTTGTGCGAACAATGAGGAGGACATGAAAGCAGAGTAATGCCATTCTCTTTGCGAAAATCCGAGATATTGATATGGACACGAGGAGAATGATTGTCCAGCACTAATAAGACTTTAAGTGTTGGAGAAGCATTAGTGAATTTCTTGAAGTGTTCAAGAAATAATAAGAATGAGACATCCTGCATCCAGCTTGAGGGATTTGCATTTCCAATCGATCCCACTGGCTCGTCCCTAACAAAATGATCATGATAACGAACCCTCGGAAATATAAAAAAAGGAGAAATTGCGTTTCCCAAGGCATTGACTGCACAAGCAACTGTGACTAATGTTCCACGCTCCGCTGAAGTAACAGCTCCAACTTGCCGTATACCACGTCTTGCCACTACTTTATCAGGTCTTTAAACAGTAGTGACACCTGTCTCGTCAATGTTGTATATATCCTGTGGCTCATATGCGTGTCTGTCCAACACAGTTTGTAAATTATTATAAAAAGCTTCCACATTTGTTTTGTTGAAACTTGTAGCTCTTGAAAGGCTTGTAGCCTGAGCTACGCATACAGACAGTGACGGGTTTCTATTTATGAATGAACGGAACCATTCTTCAACAGCCATCTTATTCTCAACCTACGTAGGAGGTCGCTTTATGTTGTATTCAGTTGTTAGTTCAAATGCCAGCTCCGTACTTCTTTCGTAGAAAGGCCAAAATAAATGTCTGCGCAACGTGTAATATATTTTGACAGCTGCTGTTCTTGCTCGACAGAGAATACTTCATTATGAGCAACATACCCCATGGTGATGGTGCCTTCATCTTCATTATCGCCGGCTTTGTCGCGTTTGCGTAGGTATTGCAAGAGCGACATGCGATTAACTTTGTGTATTTCCTCAGCTCTCCGTAATGAAGTCCGCGTTTCACCTCTTTGTAAGCATTTTGATATTCACTAATATCAGACAGGCCTCTCTCGGTCTTTCGCACGCGTTTCCTAGGCATCTAAAATAAAACAAAACAAAAAAAGCAATGTCACAACCGTACCAACGCATACTTTTGAAAACAAAAAATGACCATGAGTGAGCAAAAAGATCTGCATTAAAAGTAATTACCCGTAAGTAACTGCCAATGTTCAAGTTATAACAAAAAAAAAATAAAAAGCAATCTATCTGTGTACAAATAACTGTAATTACAAAAAGAAATTGAACAAAAACTTACTTTTGACTGACAACGTGGGCTCCTGCTTACGTTATTGTCGCACGTCGGCTGACGCAACACTGGGACACGCGTGTAGACTTGCATGCCGCTTGTCCTTCCCCTTGTACCCCTCCCTAGGATCCGAATAGTTTCGCTGTTACAGCGACTCTCACTACTATACCCTGGCACTATCGTATCCAGGTTACCCTAATAATTCGACCTAGAAAGTCGAGTGAGATTGGGAATTTCCAAGAAACTTTTTTTATAACAAATTGAGAATTTCTTGATAATAAGTTGCACCATTTTGTGTAAAATGAGTTGAATTCATTGGAAAAATATTTAGAATAACGTAAAACGATAATAAGGTCAACTCCGCATGCCAGGTCTTGACATTATTGGCATTTCCGCATGGATTATAATAAACTTACAAATATATCAACGTTAATCGCCGAAGATAATAATCTTGAAATAATAAATTTCCCAATATTTTTTTTTCTTAAATCTCTCTGACGTTTAAAAAGTCTTGTATAAAAGGACTTTATTCCACAGGAAGACTTATTAGTAATTAAAGAAGCCGTTTGCACATAAATCATTCGAAACTAAAAAAATGGCAAAGTTTTCTATCATTTTCATAGCAACAGTTCTGATGTTATTCTCATGTGAGTAATTTTGTTATTCTAAAAAATTCTGATTATGATTTTTAATTGATGGTATAGGGTGGACGCGCTAAAAGACCCATTACAAGTATCTTGCGAACGGGTTTATCGATCAATTTCAAATTTTGGTATTGAAGTAACAATTTGCAATTTTTTCCAGAGCGGTAAAACTTCCGTTTATACCCGACTTCGACTACAACTTTGCAATTTGAAATAGCGTGATGTACTTTCAAATTTTTTCATTGGAGAGCATCCTTTTTCTAGCATCTTTTGTCCAGATTTGTTCTATCTAATGTTAACCACCATTGTGCTATGGTTTTTTCATCAGTCATCTTCTTTGTTCAAAAAAACTGGACTTTGTGTATGATTATAACTTCTTTTTAAATTAACGAGAAAAGCATTATTTTGGGGTCAACGTACCTTTCGATGC
Source organism: Cryptolaemus montrouzieri (assembly GCA_013387265.2). Taxonomy (NCBI): domain Eukaryota; kingdom Metazoa; phylum Arthropoda; class Insecta; order Coleoptera; family Coccinellidae; genus Cryptolaemus; species Cryptolaemus montrouzieri. The sequence goes on from JABFTP020000103.1 coordinate 41,227,899, forward strand.
TATTTCAAGTACAGGTTGCTCTAAAAATCTCTTGTATCACCTTGTCAACTTAATAAAACTGAATTGACTAAAAAAGTTTTTTCAAATAGTTTATTAGAATCGTATTCTAAAAATGTATTGATTCGTATTAGTTTTTCCTGTACCTAAAGTGGCTCGTTTCCTTTTTATTTTCGATTTTCAAATTAAATCATTAGGTTGTGGCACACACAAACAGAGTGAATTTAATTTCGATGCCACTTTCTATGTTCCACGGTCTACACATATGTAAGGTACTGTGACATTCAGCCTCAGTTTGACGTTCAGAAATCATTCAAATTAATACTAATTCTCTTTGTGTACAGATTTCTTGTAAGATAAAATGGCAAATAAATATTCAAACAACAATATTATGAATTTATTCATCATTTATGGTCAATGTTAACTAATATCTTGCAAAAAATTTAACGAAAAGTACCGGAATTTACAACCAATTTGCAGCAAACAATTTAGAATCTTACAATCAAAATTTGTCATTTATGAAAAACAGACAGCGAAAAAGGGTATATTTAGTTTAATTACCAATGATGAAGACATTGCAGTAACCGTCTTGGATTATTTTCATGACAATCCGTATGCCTCTGTACATGTAGGTTTTGCAGATTTGGGGATAGCACGTACATCAATTAATAAAACTTTGGACTAAAATAATTACCACCCATACAAATTCTCATCAATATCATGGATGAATCCAGTAGTGGTAACAGTAAGGATTAATTTCAGTAATTTCAGTGAAATATTGATGGTTCTCATTATACGGACCGATAAGTTTAAATTTTCGTGAAAGAGTATTTTCAATTTTAATATCTGAGCTGTTGAAAATTCAAAATAAAACACAGGAGCGAAATTCCCAAGATAGTTTCAGCTTCAATGTATTCAGTTCAATGTAGAAAATCCAAAATCAATATTAAACTTTAAATGGTGTAAGCTATTTAAAAATTTTCACTACATTAGTTTCGGTATTCCTGCACAATATCCAGTGTCACAACTTTCAGAATTCGAAATCATCTGCAACATGATTCCTTTTTTAATAGCAGAAAGCACCATCTTCAGTATGAAATACATATAAATCAATTTAAATATCATCAAGAAGTTGTTATGGCTCTATAATCAATTACTACATTCTGTGTCAGTCACAGAATCAGCTTGTATCTTACAATATTTCTTTGTTTCTTAACGTCACATAATTGATTTAATTAATTGATAGGTATTTCATTGTTGAAAATGATGTCTTCTGCAGTTGAAAGACAAACACGCTGCGAATTTATTATTCCCATTTTCAAAATTCGAAAGTATCTGCGTAACGTTACAAAATCGAATATCTAAACTGAAATCATTGTATGAGTACTGACTTGCCCGTTTGGGGAGGAAAAATTCAGAGATTGGTAATTTCAAGAATCACAGAGGAAAATATGGAAGACGAATATATCTTGAAGAAAACAGAACATTTTGAATACTGCAAGTTCTAATTTCTCGCTTTCTCAGATTAATAGGAACGCTCGATGGTCGGTTAAGGCATTTGCAAATGAACTTAATGTACTACGTATGGGAGTTTGGAGAACTCTAAGATCACATGCATATAAATCATTTTAGAGGCATTCATCGCATGCCGTGAGACCTGGGGTTCCGAGAAATAGGAATTATTCTGTGAGTGGTTGCAAAACGAATTTTTTGGAAGAAATTTATTTGATCGGACGACTGTTGTTTTACACCTGCTGTAATTTTTAACAGATACAATAATCAGATTTGGACTCGAAAAATTCCAGACAGCATCAAGAGGTAATATTTCAAGACTAGAGACAATCAAGACGTGCCCCTCTACAAAAAGGAGGCGTAGTAACATATTTGTGAATAAATTAAATCACCAAATCAACTCTGGAGGTTGAGCCAGGGGTATGAGGCCAGGATTATGAATATTTATCTCGAAAACCATATATTTCAATAACATAATATATGAAGTTAGTTGCGTTAATGATTTTCTAACATTAGGTTTTCGTGAATAGACACTCTTGTTTTCAGGGCGGGATTCAGAAAATTACTGAAAAATTGCACCGAATATGAAAATCGATTCGTCGAAATTTCGTTCAACGAAGATGATGACAGTTTTCCGCGTGGTAACAGCTTTCAGAAAAATTTACAGGTTTTGACTTGAAAATGACACAGAAGTTTTTTAGCCAAACAATGCACACGTCAGAAATTACTGAAACCGAAATTCCTAATTTCGGGTTTTCCGAATTTACGGAGAATATTCGTAATTCAGTGCTCTTACAAACGAAATATTTCTTTTTCGAAAACTAACACACAAAATCAAGTTACATTTTGATATTTCAAATTCTTGAATTATAAGTCAAGTCCAGCTTTTCGAAAAATTTTCAAGCTACTTGACTTGATGAAACTAACTATGGTGGAAACCGCATTCCCCTGTCTTTTATTTTTACGGAGATACCGTTCAAATGTATCAAAAATCGGACACCCTGTACTTTCAACAGATCATGTGTTTCTTGAAGATATTTCTTAGGATTATTGCCCACTAGAATATGTATTAGTACTGCGCAAGACATAATACTTCTATGTTCAATATTAGAACACAAAAAAATGAATTTGGTTACAAGTTTTCGCTTTCTATCAAAACATTTTTCGAAGAAAGTTTCGTGCAAATGCTCGATGTGATATTTACTAAAATAAATATTTGGCCTATATTTCAAAGACATTCAGATCAAATTTAGTACAATACTAAATTAACTCAATATCTTGGCGACATTCTCGACAATATTCGGCTAGTGGAATTCAACATCATCATCTTCATTAGCCTATAAGTTTGTCCACTGCTGCTCGTAGGCCTTCCGTGAATGCTTCCAAAACTGTCTATTCTGCGCACTCTGAATCCAATTAGTATGAATTCGTCGCAGGTCGTCAGCCCATCTGTTAGGTGGTCTGCCCCGGTTTCTCAACGCTTCCTGTCTAGGCCTCCACTCCATGAGCCGTTTTGTTTATATAAAAGTTTTCTCAATCTATTCGTTTGAAAGCATATTCAAAAAGCGTGGTAAACAATTTTGGAGAGATAATATAGTATTGGCGTACATCTCTTCCAACTGGAACCTTTGCTGTATTTTCATGAAGTTTGACAGTTGCAGTTGCATTTTCATAAATATATATTTTATGATTGTGAAGTACCGATAGTCTGTTCTACAGTCTGCTAGGGCCTCAATCATCTTGTGTTGATTAATCATATCAAACGCTTTCTCGTAGTCAATGAATATAAGAACAAGTGGATTATCCTGCTCAACTGATTTCACAATAAGATTTTTTACAACTAGGAAATGATTATTTGTGCCGAACCCTGATCTTAATCCAACCTGTTCTCTTGGTTGGTATAACTCAAGCTTTGCGTTCAGTCTGTTGGTGAGAATTCTGGTGAACAGCTTATAAATATGATACAATAAGCTTATTGGTCGATAGTTTTCTAGTTTTGTTATGTTACCTTTCATGTGTATGAGTAAAATAATGGCATTATTCCACTGTTCTGGCGCAGTTTCCGTGTGGAGGCATTCGTTAAAAGGTGTTTTCAATGCATCTAGTAGTTTCTCTGCGCCTGATTTAACTGCTCCAATCGCTATCTCATTCTCACCTGGGGCTTATTATTTTTCAATTCTATACTGCATTTTGTATTTCGGGAATGGTTATTTCGGGGTTGTCTTCTGAGCCTTGGTTTACCACTTGTCGGATTTCATTATTCTTTCTGAGCTGTGGGTGACGCCTGAACAATTCTTCATAGAAATTTTCCCCTCTTGTAAGAAAATCGTTTCTATTTGTGGCTAGTTCGTTAGTTTACAGATATTTTTTTACCATTTTCCATTTTCCGCCTGTGAACCTTTAGACTTTTATTATCTTCAATCACCTTACAGATCATGTTGGAGTTGTACGCTCTAACATCCTTTCTGACTTATTTGGTCTTGGTTTCTTTGATCTTGTTCAGCTGCCTCAGTCTTCCATAATTTCCACCATATTCATCTGTTAAATTTCTTCTCCTCTCCATCTTCTGTTTCGTGCTGTCGCTCAACTTCTTCTCCCTTGCAGATCTTGTATCTCAGTATTTTCGTTCAGCCTCTTTAATTCCCTTGATGATACACATATTGAGCTTTTTGGTATCAACAACGTTTTTTCGTAAATATTCCTCTCTATCTAGATGCCTTTCTTTTCATTCTGGAACTGTGGTTTTGTGGTTCTCCTTCAGAGATATCTTCTTATACTTTATATTGGAAAATGTGGTCTGATTTCAGGGATAATTGATGTTCTCCTCTTCTTCTTACCTCATTGAGACCAATAATGTCCCATTTGATATATTGTAGCTCATTTTCTATCCCTAACAGGTTTTCGTCGGATAGTAGAGTTCTTGTGTTGTGGGAAGCTATTTGCAAGTGCCGTTTACCATGGTAGCCTGGTCCACTCCGGAGATTCTTTGCGCCCTCTGCTCTTGATCGGATATGGGCACTACTGTAGTCTTGGATCGTCGAGCTGCCGGTGACTGAGGACCGTTTCTGATTTTGCCTTTCCATTTCATAGAATCCTTTCAGGATTTTTTTAGCCATAACTTACTACGCTGGCCAGTGCGGGTTGGTAGGGAGGGAGTGCAGGATGGGTAGGATGAAAGTGGTAGTAGTAGGGAAGAAGGTGCAGGACATGATTTCTTCCTAGGTTTGTATAAGTGGAAGAGATCTAGAGCTCAAGTGGGCAGGGTTCGCTAAGGCCCTGAACCAGGTCTATCCATTACCGGGATCGTAGAGGAATACCTGGTCGCTACCGCTCTAGTGGAATTATTGAATATAATTTCAACAAGATTCTTCCTCCCCCTTTAGATAATACGAACACCCTATACGTGAATAGCTGATTCAATTTTTCAAATATATGTACCAATGGACGGAACATGCACAACGAACGACATCAACGAATTTTCAATATCACCGTCTCACAGAAATTGGGGCAACTAGAGAAAATCTTTTAGTTACATATTTGTTTCGGAAACTGCATTCCTCTATCTCAGCTTCTAACCAAGAAACCCAATAAAATAGGGCACCCTTTACATGAGTATATAATGCCAAATATTTTGTTCGAAAATAATGGAATGTAGATAATATCAGTTTAAAATGTGATGTTAGATAAGAATGCGAATGTTACTATATTGTTTTACAAAATATTGAATGTACACATCTTCTGTTTCAGGCAATAGTGCAAGAGTTATTTGGGACGAGAATGAACTGAAAACATCATACATTCAACCACAAAAATAGTTAGTCGTAATAATTCGGGAAAAAAGACAAATTGGCGTTGGTATGGGTAATGAAGATGCTGATGCAGTCAGAGATACATTAAATTATTTTGCAAAGAGAGCTAAAGATAATAAGGAAAAAGTAGCCGCAGAAATCGCACGAGGGGCAACTGGAGGGGCTGTTGGCGGTGCAGCTGTTGGAAGTATTGGTGGACCTGCTGGTGCAGGTCTTGGGGCTCTTAAAGGGGCAGCAAGTGGGGCTGTTGCTGGCGGATTCAAGGCTATTGTATACGATGCTATTGCAGAGGCTTCAAAACCAAAGAAGAATTGAGATACCTAAAAGAATAAAAGACATAATTGTTTGATAGCTGCTTGAAAAATGCTAATTCATATGAGACGAATATGTATAAGAAAATTAATAATCATCTAGGAAATATACAAAGTCAGATTTTCCTCGTGGAGTTAATTCATCCCTTTCATGTATAAATAAAAGAGATTATCCATATATTTATTCTGAAATCGAAATTATCCAATGATAAAAATATAAATCCAACCCTATACTATAAATATAGTATTAGGTCAATGAATTTCTGTCACCATATACATATTAGAAATCTGTTATACATTAGGATAAAATAAATTGTTATGAAAATACACAGATCAATCAAAATAGCAATTGAATGAAATGAATAAAGGTCAAAATGTATTTGCCATGATCATGGTGGAGATAATAATAAAATTTGTTACGATAGTCACAAATATATCACAAGACATAGGGTTGCGCGAAAGTCCTTGATGAAATTCATAATTCATTGATTGTTGTTTTTTAGCGAAAACGCTCGCGCAAGTTGATTTTGGATTTTTAATGCCTAACTTTTTATGATAAATTCTGGAGTTTACCTCCAACACCTAACCCCCAGACACTCTCACCTTCATTTTCAAATAGCAACCCCTATCCTGTGATTTTTGAAGATCGATGAAGCTTCTAGATAACGGTGCAAAATTTACAGAAATAAACGATTTCTTATTCAAATAAAGGGTGTTAAAATGTCCATTATTCTTTTTCTTCAATTTCTTTCAAAATTGGTTCCGGGTTGGGGTTGGAAACTCAGCTCGTGATTAATTTGAAATAAAATTGCGAATGGTCAAACTTGTGCTCGAGACCTTTTTCAAAGTAACATACTCATCAGTCATAGATGTCTCCTACATTTTTTTTAATTTACCCAAGTGTTCATATAACTGTTGTGTAAAATTGACGTTTCGTGTCTCTTTATTAGCGAAGAGTATTGCCAGTCAGATACTCCATTTGTATCACAAAAAGCGTTAGGAGTTTACATTCACAAAACAACTTACAACAGGAACAAAATACAGAATCTTTAGAAATAGAGTAAATAAGCCAAGCCCTTTCGGCTTTTTCTCCATTTGCTAGATTTCTTTCGAAGTATTTGCACGAAAACTTTCTCTTATATTTATTACTAGGAAAGCTAAAACTGATGTCTATCAAGGGCGGACCACGTTTAATCAATATTCTAGCCATCTCATTGGTGATTCGTTCGGGCCACAAACCTGGGTCGGACGGAATTATATCGATACTAGCCTCATTACAGCCTTTATCGAAAGTGTCACTTGCAGCAGGTATTTTGGTAGCTGACATTACCCAACTTTTTACACAAGCTGAATTACCTGAAGTCGATTGTTCAAGTGCTGTAGACGAGGAGTGTGTCAGCGCTTCATCGGGCTCTGCATTAGTAGAATCTGTGTTGCTGCTAATACCGCTGCCACTTGTTGCAGAACCTGATGTTCCTGTTAAAATTTCAGATGGTCCACTCACGGTTATTGATATTACGGATTTAGAATCTTGAGATTCGGACGATTCGGTCGCACCAACATCGATAGTCTCCGTGAAATCTCGATTGTTTTGCATGAAATGCTTTAAAGATTCAACAATTTTTCCCCTTTCCTCTAATATCAGTTTCTTTTGCTCGAGAAACTTCGCACCTGAAGGTCTCTTTTTGTTATCCTGAAAAAACAAATAAATAAATAGTACTCATGGGAATTAGGAATTAACTTCTAAAGTAACCACAATAGTAAGCACCATGTGGGTAGGGTAGGAAATATTCTTAAAACGTTAACTAAGTAGCCAATAGTTTTAAACCCTTTATAGGGCAGATTATTATTAAGTAAGATAAGGCCGATCAAAGTTTGCATATTTGAGAAAAAGCAATTTGTTCGAGCCCTTTCAGTTTAAATCCTTTCAAAAATAAAGGCAAAAAAGATATTAAACTAATTTGATCTTATGGCCTTACAAGCCTACAAAATCGTTTTCTAAAAAGATCAATAGCATAAAAACTGAGCGAGTTATGGATAAAACTTTTTTAAACTCGTACATGACATTTCAAATAATAAGAAGACATGTGACAGAGAAAAATTATTTATAACCAGCATCCTATAAAGCCGTTGAAATTGCAGTCAGCAGCAGGTATTCGGCAGTTAATTAAAAAAAGTAGTAAACAAAATGTTGCGCAACACAATACCACACTTGACAAAATGAAAATAACTTTATATGTAAAAATTAATAGGATTACTTGTTTTTATTCCCTTGTTGCACGGTCCAGTGAACTAACTGATGTAAAAGGCCTGTGGCGATGCATCGCTATAGCGCTCCAGGCGTTGTTCATGTCTGAACAAGAAAAATCAAGAAACTTCCACCTGACATGTTCTCGCAAAATGGAAATCGGCAGTAACTGGATGATATACTAGTAAAAATTTCGTGTGTATTTATACCTAATCCTATTTAATTTCTCAACTTTTATTTTAATATTTTATTTGGACCCTGGTTTTTGGCGCCCCTAAAGGATGGTGCACGTGTGCATTGCACACTTTGCACATATGGTTGCGGGGGCCCTGTAAATAGTTGCTTTTGGCACTTGATTGGGATCGATGCACGTCTCACTGTTAATTCGAGATCCTCCTGAGAATTTATTGACGAACTATGAATTTTGTTCTTTTGGTACTCCTATAGATAAAATTCTAAGGAGTGAGATCCGGAGATCTTGAGGGTCAGTTCCATGAATCGAGCTATCTTATCCATCTGTCGTAAAACGAGCTGGTTAATTCTTCGAATACCTGAAGTATGCAACGGGCCGGAGCCCCATCTGATTGGTACAACATGAAACACGCGCATTAAACGGGAAATGGTCCAGAAATTTCGATAAATGTAGTTAAAATTTTTAAATACTCTACACTATTTACATTTGCTTCATAAATCAAATATGGACTTTGGTTTTTTTACATTGAACTGAATACATTAAAGCTAAAACGAATTTGAAAATTTTGCTCAAGTGTTTGATGTGAATTATTGAATTCCAAGATATGAGAATTATGCCTATTAAAAATAACTTTTGTCGAAAATTTGGACTCATTGGTGATACAGGATCATGGTACACTCCTCTTATTTCTATATTTCTGCAGGTAATTCATTGAAATTTTGTGATTCGCTCAAACTTATGACAAGCCACTTTTTTACTTTTGAAACAATTTTTTTCCACTTCCGGTGTCGCCGAAAATGACCTTTAATAAACATTTTTAAATGGAACACGCTGTATATGTTTACATAGTTGGTTACAGATAATTTCCCAAACTCAACCATACTCCATAATTGATATTTTGGGCGTCAAAATTAATTTTGGTTCGGTTTCTATTTTTCAATTTACGGTGGAATGAATATTGCCAATTTACCTGAATCGATCGAAGAAACTTTAAAAAAGCAACAGACGTTAACATTTCAGATTTGCTCTGTCCAGGCAAGATTAATATTCTTCAAAATCATTTTTGAATTAAGAATTCAGTTTTTCAAATGGCACCCTATTGGTACCGAGGTATCATTAGAAGCTTGATACTATGGGTAAACAAATTCTGTAAACACTTTTTGTAAAAATGCAAATCCAAATAATGGAGATTTTCAAACACCCTGTATATTTAGCATATACCTCACAATGGATAATTCGGGAATCAGAATTATTTTTGAGACCAACACAAGGAATGAGAAGGTGAATATGCTACTTATTTACAGGGAATGCCAAAAGAATGCATTAGCTGCTGTCGATTTGTATGCCGAAAGATACCCCCATCGACAATGCCCGCAAGAAATTATTTTAGTCGCTTGGATGATCAATTTAGAAGAGAACCCAATAATGATCCTGAAGAAAAGGTTATCATTGAAGAAGACACTGAAATTAATGTGTTAGCGCGAATGGAAATTGATAAAACCATTTCCACAACAAGTGTTGCGTTTGTGCTGGATATAATCGTAGTGAAAGCGTTCGCCGAATTTTGAAAAAGTATAATTACAAATCATACAAATATCAATTGCATATCAATTATTATTTAATTATATCAATTACATCAGCATTTGTATGGGATGATGCAAAATAATGTGCAACCACATAATAATTTCTTAAAAATAATCTTGTTTATAGATGAATCAAGGCTTACTAGGTTGTTCAACAGACAAAACAAAAGATATTTGGAAAAACTACTGTTGGCGATCGAGCAGGTAATGTTTTATCAACAGAATGGTGCACTCCCACAACGCAAGAATTGTCTCAGAGTACCTGCGCGAGAGATTCGGAGAAAATTGGATTGCAACGAATGGTCCAAAATGATGGCCCACAAGATCACCTGATTTAACTGCGTTAGACTTTTTCGTTTGGGGTTATTTAAAGAATTGTGTTTACGCAACAACGCATAATACGCGTGCAGATCTAGAGGATAAAGTCAGACGAGCCATCGGTAGTATAACACCTGAACAATTGACCGGTGTAACTAGAAATTTGCAAGAGCGGATTCAAATGTTCGTAGACAATAATGGTCAACATTTCGAACAATTCTTACGATTTTTTTTATGTTTCTTAATTTCTTTTTTCGTCTGCTCATGATTTATTCTTATGGATCAGATTATATTTCTTGTATTGGGATTCATTATTGTTGTTTTGAATTCTCAGGAAAAGAAATTGAGTTTTCTTATGGTATGAAGCTGAATGTACTTTAGATTTTAATACAAGTCAATGAGTTTACTTCTCAATGATCCTTCGATTGTCAGGATTGCTCGCTTTCAATGTTCCTTTGCATAGCCTACTGGATTTACTTACACGAATTGAAATAGAATAAATGAAAATGTTTACATTATCATAATTTGCATTTTTACAAAAAGTGTTTACAGAATTTGTCTACCCATAGTATCAAGCTGGTACCTCGGTACCAATATGTTGCCATTTGAAAAAATGGAGTTTTAATCGAAAAATGATTTTGGAGAATATTAATCTGGCCTGGACAGAGCAAATCTGAAATTTTGACGTCAGTTTCTTTCTTTAAGTGTTGCTGTGATCAATTATGGTGAATTGGCAATATTCATGGCACCCTAGATTGAAAAATAAAAAACGACTCAAAAATAATTTTGAAGCCCAAAGTATCAATTGTGAGGTATTGTTGAATTTGAGAAATTATTTGGAAAACAAATATTCAAAAATATACAGGATGTTCTACTCAAAAATGTTAATAAAAGGTCATTTCCAGCGACACCAGAAGTGGAAAAAAATTGTTCTAAATGTAAAAAGGTGGCCTTTCATAAGTTTGATCGAATTACAAAATTTTAATAAATTACCTGCAGAAATATAGAAATGAGAGGGGTGTACCATGATCCTGTGTCACCCGGTATGATGTCGTGTAAAACGTTCCAACTACTAGATTCACCGATGATATTAATGAGATTTTCAAAACGTGAACGTTATTTTTGTCCAAAATTTCTTTAATCGATGTACGTGCTATCCCCAAATCTGCAACAGTAGCACGTACAGACGCATACGGATTGGCATGAGAATAACCTAAGACGGCATGTAATATCTTCATCGTTGATAATGAAATTTACTATACTCTCTTTCGGAAATCTGTTTTCGATAGATGACATCATTGGACTGTGATCCTCTATATCGTTTTTTGCAAATTGGTTGTGAATTTAGTTTCGTTAATTGTTCTGCATGTTCGGCATATTATTTGTTAACGTCGACCATGAATGATGAATGAATTCATAGTATTCTCATTTGGGTAATCATTTTGCCATTTTATCTAACGGAAGAACTACACACAAACAAAATTAGTGTTATTGAAATTTTGAATGATTTTCAAACGTCAGATATAGAACCTTACATAGAACAATGTGGAACATAGAAACTGGCAATGGAATTGAATCTACTATGTCTAATAAAGTAAAAAAAATAGGTACACGAAATTGAAAAAAATTTTTTTGAGAATACTTTTATTTAGATAACAAAAGCATTTAGTGCATCTTGTATATGAAATCATATCAGAAAGTACCTTGTCTGAAAAATAACACTTTTCCCATTAAACCAAAATAAAATTAATAATCTTACTCAAATTTCAGTAAATTTTGAGGAGCCAAGTATATGACACTATAATTATGAAAATTTCGATAAAAAAACATGGCTGAATTAATTTCATATGGGACTGTTATTAGCAATAAATTCTTGAAAAACCCTTCATTAAGAAAATTAAAACGTACATCTGCTATTTCAAAAGCTAAGTTATTCTCTATATTTAACATAATTGCAAGTTGTACCGCTTTGGAAACAACTGCAATTTGTAGATCAGTATCCATTTACTCCAATGTCAAAATTTGAAATTGATCGGTTAATTCGTTTCCCATATTCTTCAGATGAGCCCTTCAGTACAGATATCCTGCATAGTAGTAAGTTCGTTTTCGTCCCAAATAATAATTCGACATAGAAGGTCGAGTGAGATTGGGAATTTCCAAGAAACTTTCTTTTATAATAAATTGAGATTTTCTTGATAATAAGTTGCACCATTTTGTGTAAAATGAGTTAAATTCATTGGAAAAATATTTAGAATAACGTAAGACGATAATAAGGTCAACTCCGCATGCCAGGTCTTGAGATAATTGGCATTTCCGCATGGATTATAATAAACTTACAAATATATCGACATTAATCGCCGAAGATAATAATCTTGAAATAATAAATTTCCCAATCTTCTTTTTTAAATCTTTTTGACGTTCAAAAAGTCTGATATAAAAGGACTTTATTCCATGGGAAGACTTATTAGTAATTAAAGAAGCCGTTTGCACATAAATCATTCGAAACAACCAAAAATGGCAAAGTTTTCTATTCTTTTCATAGCAACAGTTCTGATGTTATTCTCATGTGAGTAAATTTCGAAAGATATTTTTGCCATTCTAAAAAATTCTGATTATGTTTTGTAATTGATGATATAGGGTGTACGCGCTGAAAGACCCATTACAAATATCTTGCGAACGGGTTTATCGATCAATTTAAAATTTTTGCATGAAAGTAACAATTTGCAGTTATTTCCAGAGCCGTACAACTTCCGTTTATACCTGACTTCGACTGCAATTTTGCAATTTCAAATGGCATGATGTACTTTCAAATTTTTTTATTGGAGAGCATCCTTTTTCTAGCATCTTTTGTCCAGATTTGTTCTATCTAAAGTTAACTACCATTGTGCTATGGTTTTTCATAAGTCATTTTCTCTGTTCAAAAAACTGGACTTTGTGTATGATTATAACTTTTTTTGAGATTAACGAGAAAAGCATTATTTTTGGGGTCAACGTACCTATCGATGCTATTTTATGTACAGGTTTCTCTAAAAATCACTTGTCAACTTAATAAAACTGAATTGACTAAAAAAAGTTTTTTCAAATACTTAATTAGAATCGTATTCTAAATATTCATTGATTCTTATTAGTTTTTCCTGTACCTAAAGTGGCTGGTTTCCTTTTTATTTTAATTTCATCAAAAAATTTCAGAAAATTAATTCATTAGGTTGTGGAACACACAAACAGAGTGAATTTAATTTCGATGCCACTTTCTATGTTCCACGGCCTACACATATGTAAGGTACTGTGACATTCAGCCTCAGTTTGACGTTCAGAAATCATTCAAAATAATACTAATTTTTGTGTACAGATTTTTGGTAAAATAAAATGGCAAATCAAAACTCGAACGACAATATTATGAATTTATTCATCATTCATGGTCAATGTTAACTAATATCTTTCAAAAAAATTTAACGAAAAGTACCCGAATGTACAACCAATTTAAAGAAAACAATGTGGAAAATTACAATCAAGTTTTGTCATTTATGAAATACAAACAGCGGAAAGGGGTATATTTAGTTTAATTACCAATGATGGAGACCTTGTAGTAACCGTCTTGGATTATTTTCAAGACAATCCGTATGCCTCTGTACATGCAGCTTTTGCAGATTTGGGGACAGCACGTACATCAATTAATAAAATTTTGGACGAAAATAATTACCACCCCTACAAATTCTCATCAATATCATCAATGAATCCAGTAGTGGTGACAGTAATGATTAATTTCAGTAATTTCAGTGAAATATTGATGGTTCTCGTTATACGGACCGATGAGTTTAAATTTTCGTAAAAGAGTACTTTCAATTTTAATATCTGAGCTGTCGAAAATTCAAAATAAAACACAGGAGCGAAATTTCCAAGATCGTTTGAGCTTGAATATATTCAGTTCAATGTACAGAAACCAAAGTCAATATTGAACTTTAATTGGTGTAGGCAATTTAAAAACTTTCACTACATTAGTTTCGGAATTCTTGCACAATCTCCAGTACAACTTTCAGAATTCAAAATCATCTGCTCTTCTTCGGGATAACTTCACAACATGTCTCCCTTTTCAATAGCAGAAAGCACCATCTTAAGTATGAAATACATATGAATCAAATTATATATCATCAAAAAGTTATTGCTCTATAATGAATTATTACATTCTGTGGTTGAATTAGACGAATGTAAAACAGTCACAGAATCAGCTTGTTTCTAAAAATATTTCTTTGTTTGTTGACGTCACATAATTGATTTAATTAATCGATAGGTATTTCATATTTGAAAATGATGTCTTCTGCAGTTAAAAGACAAACATGCTGCGAATCATGAATATCTATCTCGAAAAACATATATATTTCAATAAAATAATAAATGAAGTTTATCTATCACACCAGTTCTTCTGCGGATTTCTATATTGGAAATTCTATCCCTAAGCGATAAACCTAGCATCGAGAACGGGGAGAACACATTGGTTATAAACCTTTATCTTCAGGCATTTTGAAAAGTGAGATTTGAAAATATGTCTTAGGTTTCCGAAGGCTGCCCATGTCACCCCACTCTCCTATGAAATTTACATGTCTGAATATCTTTGCCTAACCGTATTTCATGAAGTATTTATAAGATGTAATTTTTATTGGGATGCCATTGATATTTATATTTTCGCTTAGAAGATTTTGCTTAGCCTTTTCAATGCAATCGGCAAATAAAACCACATCGTCTGCAAACCTGAGATGAGTCAGCATTTCGCCGTTAATGTTTTTACTAAAGTTTTCTTAATCTCTTTGTTTGAAAGCATATTCAAGAAGCGTGGTAAACAATTTTGGAGAGATAGTGTCGTCTTGGCGTACACCTCTTCCAACTGGAACCTTTGCTGTATTTGCATGAAATTTGACAGTTGCAGTTGTATTTTCATAAATATATTTTATGATTGTGGTGTACCGATAGTCTATTCTACAGTCTGCTAGGGCCTCAATCATCCTGTGTTGATTAATCATATCAAACGCTTTCTCGTAGCCAGCGAATATAAGAACTAGTGGTTTATTGTGTTCAACTGATTTCTCAATAAGATGAATGTGGTAGTAGTAGGAAGAAGGTGCAGGATATGATTTCTCCTTAGGTTTGTATAAATGGAAGAGATCAAGAGCTCAAGTGGGCAGGGTTCGCTAAGGCCCTGAACCAGGTCTATCCATTACCGGGATCGTAGAGGAATACTTGGCCGCTACCGCTCTAGTGGAATTATTGGGAATATAATTCGAACAAGATTCTCCCTCCACCTTTAGATAATACGAACACTCTATACATGAATAGCTGATTCAATTTTTCAAATATATTTACCAATAGACGAAATACATGCAATATTAGACATCAACGAATTTTCAATATCACCGTTTCACAGAAATTGGGGCAACTAGAGAAAATCTTTTAGTTGCATATTTGTTTCGGAAACTGCATTCCTTTATCTCACCTTCTAACCAAGAAACCCAAAGAAATGGGGCACCCTTTACATGAGTATATAATGCCAAATATTTGGTTCGAAAATAATGGAATGTAGAGAATATCAGTCTGAAATGTGATGTAAGATTAGAATGCGAATGTTATTATATTGTTTTTTAAAACATTGAATGTACACATCTTCTGTTTCAGGCAACAGTGCAAGAGTTATTTGGGATGAGGATGGACTGAAAACAACATACATCCAACCACAAGAAGAGTTAGTCGAAATAATTCGAGAAAAAAGACAAATTGGCGTTGGTATGGGTAATGAAGATGCTGATGCAGTCAGAGATACATTAAACTATTTAGCAAAGAGAGCTAAAGATAATAAGGAAAAAGTAGCAGCTGAAATCGCACGGGGAGCAACTGGTGGGGCTGTTGGCGGTGCAGCTGTTGGAAGTATTGCTGGACCTGCTGGTGCAGGTCTTGGGGCTCTTAAAGGGGCAGCAAGTGGGGCTGTTGCTGGCGGATTTAAGGCTATTGTATACGATGCTATTGCAGAGGCTTCAAAACCAAAGAAGAATGGAGATACCCAAAATAAATGACATAATTGTTTGATAGCTGCTTGAAAAATGCTAATTCATATGGGACGAATATGTATTAAAAAATTAATAATCATCTAGGAAATATACCAAGTCAGATTCTTCTTGTGGAGTTAATTCATCCCTTTTATGTAGAAATACAAGAGATTATCCATATATTTATTCGCGAAATCGAAATTATTCAATGGAAGAAATATAAATCCAACACCATATTATAAATAAAGTATTAGGTCAATAAATTTCAGTCACCATATACATATAAGAAATTACATTAGGATAAAATAAATTGTTAATTTGTTACGATAGTCACAAATATATCACAAGACATGTTGCGCGAAATTCCATGTTAAAATTCATAATTCATTGATTGTTGGTGTTAGCAAAAAAGCTCGCGAAAGTTGATTTTGGATTTTTAAAGAAACTTTTTATGATAAATTTAGGAGTTTACTTCCAACACCTAACCCCAGACACCCTCACCTTTATTTTCAAATAGCAACCAGTATCTTGTGATTTTTGAAAATCTATGAAGCGTCTAGATAACGGTGTTAAATTTACAGAAACGATTGCTCATTCAAATAAAGGGTGTTAAAATGTCCATTATTCTTTCTCTTCAATTTCTTACAAAATTTGTTTCGGGATAGGGTTGGAAACTCAGCCCGTGATTAATTTTATATATAATTGCGAATGGTCAAACATGTGCTCAAGACCTTTTTCGAAATAACATACTCATCAGATTATGCATGAATTTTGGTATTTTAACAACCTGTATTTAAGCAATCGTTTTTTTTTCAGAAATTTTTCATATAGATATCTAGAAGCTTCATAATATGAAACGTTAAGGTAACTGGGGGTAGAGAGATGGGGGTTAGGTTGGGTTAGATGAATGAATTATGAATTTTACTATTAAGGACTTTCGCACAACTTAGTATGTAACGTATAACTGTCGAGCAATAGTAATACACGCCTTGCCAGATGTAGGAATATTTAGGGAAAGTGCTCAAATTTTCGAGCTACAGTTCATCGTCGAACACAGATTTTGGCACCCCTTAAGGCAATTTGGATGTTGTTTTTTTATTATTTTTGAAGGTAGGAGGTAAGTAGGTTGGTGCTTGAAGTAAAGCAAAAAACTGAACTCTAGAAGTCATATTGATTTGTAGACTAAAATATCAAAATGAAACAAACAGAACAAAATCATAACAAAATAAATTCTTGTTCACACCCATTTTAAAACATTTACTTAAGTAATGGGATACAGAAACAATGACACGTTGTTTATAAATACTAGAAAATAACCTAAAACTGAAAATCACATTTTCGAAGGGGGTTTTTGGATCATGAGGGGTCTCATCTCGGTGTTCATAGTCAAATAGTTTTGGTTTAAATTTCCTCCTAACCGTTGGTAATGGTGGAAATGAATTGAAAATTTTGTACAGACGTTAAAAGGGGACTAGCCTTATGTCTTGCATCAATGAGAAGTTAATTATTTTCAGCCACTTCTAGAAGACTTTCGCAAACCTAAATTAAATAAACAGTTAAACAGTATAAGGGGCTGTATTGCGTCAATTCTGCTGGACCATCTTGTCTCTCTTAGATGCTTTAACTTAACCCGGGGTTATTTTTCTCAAAACATACCACCTTTTTGTGGATGACGAAAAAAAATTATATAACTTTTGCACAAGATTAAAAAAGTTTATTGTAGCACCTGACACCTTAGAAGCGTCATTTGCTGTTAACTTCAAAGTATGAGCCACACAAGGTACAAGAAGAATGCGTTTTTAAGCCCAACAAGTTTTCCCTTCATATTTGTCCCATTATCATAACCTTGTCCCCTAATGTGTTTTAATTCTAAATTAAATTTTTTCAAATTTTTTATCACAAATGTATATATCCCTTCTCCTGTAGAGTCCAATATTAGATTAAACGCAATAAAACTTTCCTTAACTTCAACCTTTTTTGTAGTGGTGTTAAGGACAACATACCTTGGAACAAGACTAATTTGCTCAGTCAGACTAGTGTCTGGTATACAATCTAATATCATTGAAAAATGCTTTGAACTGCGAACCATTTCTAAAATATTATTTCTTACTTTGGACGACAATAATTTAGTTATTTCATTCTGTATTTGCACGCTTAAATAATAAGTCATTTTAACAGATTTTTCTGGGAGTTATAGACTCGGCTAACGTGCTGTCTCATCACTGAATCAGAGGAGGCAATCATCTCAACAGTTTTTAGAAAATTTCCATTATCATGTTCGAAAAGCAATTGAGAAGGACCTTGAAATGCCAAGCATTGTGTAGATAAATACCTAACAATCGCAATAATTCTTTCCAATACATCTCGCCAATATTTTTTTCCGTTTCTAAGATCCGCAGATGATGAGCATTAACAGTCATAGATGTCTCCAACATTTTTTTTAAATTTACCCAAGTGTTTATATATAACTATTGTGTAAAATTGACGTTTCGTGTCTCTCAATTAGTAAAGACGAGTGTTGCCAATCAGATACTCCATTTGTATCACAAAAAGCGTTAGGAGTTTTACATTTACAAAACAACTTACAACAAAAAAAAAACACAGAATCTTTAGAAATTGAGTATATAAGCCAAGCCTATTCGACTTTTTCTACATTTGCTAGATTTTTTTAAAAGTATTTGCACTAAAACTTTCTCTTATCTTTATTACTAGGAAAGCTAAAACTGATGTCCACGTTTAACCAATATTCTAGCCATCACATTGGTGATTCTTTCGGGCCAAAAACCGGGGTTGGACGGAATTATATCGATACTAGCCTCATTACAGCCTTCATCGAAAGTGTCACTTGCAGCAGGTATTTCGGTAGCTGACATTACCGAACCTTTTACACAAGCTGAATTAATTTAAGTGTATTGTTCAAGTGCTGTAGACGAGGATAGTGTCATCGCTTCATCGGGCTCTGCATCAGTAGAAGCTGTTTTGCTGCTACAACCGCTGCCACTTGTTGCAGGACCTGATGATACTGTTGAAATTTCAGATGGTCCACTCACGGTAATTGATATTACGGATTTAGAATCTTGAGATTCGGACGATTCGGTCGCACCAACATCGATAGTCTCCGTGGAATCTCGATTGATTTGCAAGAAATGATTTCAAGATCGAACCATTTTTCCCCTTTCTTGTAGTCTCAGTTTCTTTTGCTCGCGAAACTTCGCACCTGAAGGTCTCTTCCTTTTATCCTGAAAAAACAAATAAATAATTAGTACTCAAGGGAATTAGCAATCAACTTCTTAAGTAACCACAATAATAGGCACCATGTGGGTAGGGTAGGAAATATTCTTGAAAAGTTAACTAAGTAGCCAATAGTTTTTAACCCCCTATAGCGCAGATTATTATTAAGTAAGATATGGCCGATTGAAGTTTACATATTTGAGTAAAAAGCAATTTATTCGAGCCCTTTCAGGTAGAATCATTTCAAAATAAAAGCAAAAAAAACAAACTAATTTGATTTCATAGCTCTTGAAAAACTCTTCAAAATGATTTATTAAGAAGATCCATATCATAAAAATCAAGCGAGCTATGGATAAAACCAGTTACTTTTTCAAACTTCAATTAATAAAAAGATATTTGGCCGAAAAAATTGATTATAACTAATATCCTATAAAGGGTTAATGTTCATAGTATAAAGTAGGAATACTTACCATTCTATAAAAAATCAAGCCGTTATTTATAACCAGCATCCTATAAAGCCGTTGAAATTGCAGTCAGCAGGTATTCGGCATTTAATTAAAAAAAGTAGTGAACGAAATATTACACAACACAACACCACACTTGACAAAATAAAAAGAACTTTATATGTAAAAATTAATAGGATTACTTGTTTTCATTCACTTGTTGCACGGCCCAGTGAACTAACTGATTTAAGAACGCCTGTGGCGATGCATCGCTTTTATAGCGCTCTAGGCGTTATTCATGTCTGAACAGGAAAAATCAAGAAACTGCCGCCTGACTTGTTCTCGCAACATAGGAATCGGCAGTAACTGGATGATATACTAGTAAAATTTAGTGTGTATTTATACCTAATCCTATTTAATTTCTCAACTTTCATTTCAATATTGTTTTTGGACCCTGGCTTTTGGCGCCCCTAAAGGATGGCGCCCGTGTGCATTGCACACTTTGTGCATATGGTTGCGGAAGCCCTAGTCGAACAATATAAAAACGGAGTACAAATTGACATGAAATATATATGAGTGGGTCGTTATCTAGATCTGGAAAAATCAGGTATTAGGACATTGGAAAATAGTGACGCTCGAAACGAGCGTTAAAATGATCATGTGACCTATTTTTCTATGAAATCAAGATGTTCCCATGAAAAGGAGTTTTCAGCGTCAAAATATGTTATTTGACATTTATCTTAGGTAAAAACACTTAAATGATAAATACGTCAATTTTTATTGATTTGGTATCATTTATGGAATCTTTATTGCTACATGTTGCGAAATTCTTTTTTCAAGACCTCTAACTATGTAGTTTGAGTATCGAAAGCTAATATTGCGTAATAACTGGACGACTATAAAAAGAAACTAAGCCATTTTGTACCGAAGAAAACTGGTTGCCTTAGTTTTCTATCGGTAATACTTGACCGAAAATTTAAACTTGCCACTTGTCTCTTTTAGCGGCTGCCGCTATAAAGTTCAGAAATCCCAACTTTCTAGCGTCAACGCTGAAAGTCACGTGACCATTGTTGTATTAGAAAAAACTTCTGTGTCGAAATGTCATTTTCAAGTCAAAAACCTGTAATTTTTTCTGAAAGCTGTTACCACGCGGAAAACTGTCATCATCTTCGTTGAACGAAATTTCGACGAATCGATTTTCATATTCGGTGCAATTTTTCAGTAATTTTCTGAATACCGCCCTTTGAATAAGAGTGTATAATGTCTATTCACGAAAACCTAATGTTAGAAAATCATTAATGCAACTAACTTAATTTATTATATTATTGAAATATATATATGTTTTTCGAGATAAATATTCATAATTCTGGCCACCTGCCCTTGGCTCAACCTCCAGAGTTGATTTGATGATTTAGTTTATTTAACAAATATGTTACTATGTACTACTTCTTGTAGAGAGGCACGTCTTGATTGAAGGACTCCCGGTCTCGAGCTGGTACCCCTTGACTCTGCCTGGAATATTTTTCGGGCCCAAAAATGATAATTGTGTCTGTTAAAAATTCCAGCAGTTGTAAAACAGTCGTCCTACCGAATGAATTTCTTCCAAAAATTTTGTTTTAAAACCACTCACAGAATAATTCCTGTTTCTTGGAACCCCAGGTTTAACGGCATGTGATAAATGCCTCTAAAATGGTTTATATGCATGTGATCTTACAGTTCTCCCAACTCCCATACGTAGTACATTAAGCTTATATGCAAATGACCTTACCGAAGATCGAGCGTTCTTATTAAGCTGAGAAATCGCGAAATTAGAACTTGCAGAATTCAAAATGTTCTGTTTTCTTCCCGATATATTCGTCTTTTATATTTTCCTCTGTCATTCTTGAAATTAACAAAGTATGAATTTTTTCTTTCCAAACGGGCAAGTCCGTTGTCATAGGATGATTTCAGTTTGGATATTCGATTTAGTAACGTGGCGCAGATACTTCAATTTTGAGAATTGAAATAATAAATTCGCAGCATGTGTGTCTTTTCAACTGCAGAAAACACCATTTTCAACAACGAAATACCTATCAAATAATTAAATCAATTATGTGACGTCAAAAAACAAAGAAATATTGTTAGAAACAAGCTGATTCTGTGACTGTTTTACATTCGTCTATTTCAACCACAGAATGTTATAAGTGATTATAGAGCCATAACAACTTCTCGATGATATACAATTTGATTTATAGGTATTTCATATAGAAGATCGTGCTTTCTCCTTTTGAAAAGGGAGTCATGCTGCGAAATTATCCCGAAGAAGAGCAGATGATTTTGAATGCTGAAAGTTGTAACACTGGAGATTGTGCAGGAATTCCGAAACTAATATAGTGAAAATTTTTGAAAAGCATATATCTTTTAAGTTTAATATTGACTTTGGTTTTTGTACATTGAACTGAATACATTTAAGCTAAAACGATCTTGGAAATTTCGCCCTTTCACGAAAATTTAAACTCATCGGTCTGTATAATGTTTTGTACGAAGACTGGGATTTCTTGAATCTTCTTCTTACTGTGCCTCATCCTCAATGGACATTGGTGATCATTTTGGCCCAAGTTACTCTATTGACTGCAGCTCGAAGTAATACCTGAGGTGCTTTCCTGGTCCATTGCCTAAAATAGGCTGGCATGAGATTCGTCATCTTCCAGGTCCCCTCTTAACATCCATCTTTCCTTGCATGGCCAGATTGAGGATTTCATAGTTATCATTCAGCAATATATGACCAAAGTATTCGAGTTTTATCTCTTTAATAGTTACCATAACCTCTCTTTTATGTTCCTGCCTTCGAGAACTATTTTATTGGTCACATGGTGTACTCAAGATATTCTCAACATGCGACGGTAGCACCACATTTTGAAGGTCTCTATCCTCTCACAAGCAGCATTAGTCAACGTCCAAGACTCCACACCATACAGCAATATAGAGAACAAATAGCTCCTATATAGACGACTTCTCATTTGAAAATTCAACTTGAGATTACATCAAACAGCTATCATATTGTTAAAGTAGGCTCTGGCTTTCTCAATACGTATTTTGATCTCATTTGAATTGTGGAGGCCGTTACTTGATGTAGATCCATGATATAAATACGTAGCAGCTTTATCAAGAATGATCATTCTTGATAAAGCTAACGTCGTCGAATTTTTCTGTGTTTTTATCTCATTTATTTTGATCTCTAATCTGTTCCCTGTTATTATTCAGATAAGCACCCAGATATTTTATGATTGAAACTGTTTCAGTGGGAGAACCTCCAGCATAAAATTGTACGTGAGATTGGTTAGGTTTGCTTATTATCATAACTTCCGATTTGTTCGTATTAAGCCGCATGTTGTATTTTTCGCAAACTTGTACCACGCTTTCAATGAGCCTTTGCTGTCCGTCCCTTTATCCAGTCACTATTCAAGGAAATGCCGTCCTCAATCTCGCCCAGAAATTCCCGAAACAGTTTTTCAGAATAAACATTAAAAAGCAGCGGGGACAACACACATCCCTGTCTGATGCCCTGACGAATCTGGAATCTCTGCGATTCCACTTTCTCCACTGGAACAAACGCCTCCTGCTTGGAATAAAGGTTAGTTTCTTGAATGAGAAGCATCAATATTTCACATAAATTACTGAAATAGATCCTTACCGCCACCACTCCTGGGTTCATCGATGACATTAATGAGAATTGGTACAGGTGGTAATTGTTTTCGTCCAAAATTTTATTAATTGATGAACGTGCGGTATTTCAATGAAATGGCCACTAAGCCATCTTCTAGTAGATATATTTATATCAAGCATAGAAAACGAAGTACTAAATTCTAACTTACTTGTTAGAATTTATTTTTGGTATAGATACTTTCATGGAATACTTACTTGACTAAACGGTACACTGAGACAATTTGATCATTTTCTCAATTTCATAAAAAGTATCAAAATTGAAATTCAAAAAGAGGAAAACCATCAGATATCATCTGTAGATCAATTTCCCACTCAGAGAGCAAATTAAACTTCAACCTAGTAGGAAACCTACAAGCACAGATATATGTATTCCTAAAGAATCTAACTACCCAAATTCACATAAAATTTCGGCATACAAGTCAATGATCCACAGAGCATTTTCGCTACCTTTTTGACTTCTTTTAGTATATCCAACAGCTTTTGAGTGAAAAATTGTTCAATTTGAATTATTTGAATTCTGTTTTTCGCTAAATAAGAAAAAAAAAATAGAAATACTCAATAGGTATACCCAAAATTTGCTTTCATTTTGATAGCTCGTCTTCCGAAACTCAACTTATACTTATTCAATATCAAACTGAAAAAGTACAATTAAAAACTAAATAAATTGCTGGAAGTGTCCTCCACCTGCAAGAATACAGGCCTCTGTCCTTCTTCGCATATTATCACGCACTCTTTGAAATAATGCTGGGGAATTTCTCATCGTGTCACAAGAGGTTATTATTCGATTTCTTAATTAATTTACAGTGTTCACTGGAGCGGTATATACTAAACTTTTGAGATATGCCCATAAGGAAAAGTCTAAACTATTTAACTCTGGGGACCTCGAAGACCATGGTTCTGGCTCACCCCAACTTATCCATCGGTTGTTGAATGTATCATTTAAGAATTCCCTAGCTTCTCCACTGAAATGTGCTGGTGCCCTGTCATGGATGATTCACATTATGTTTCTCACCAAAAGCGGCACATCCTAGAGCAATAAAGGTAACTCCTCATCAAGGAATTGCCGATAAGTGGGACTGTTCAGTCTGTTAGGCAAGAAAAATGGCCCAATCAAATGATTTCCAATTATTCCTACCCAGACATTCTTGATGATGAGATTGTTCAATAAAATGGGAGTTTTCTTTAGCCCAATAATGATTATTGTGAAAATTTGTGATAGCAGTTCTCGGAGAATCCTCCAAACTAGAACATGTGAAATATTCAACTATTCAAATCAATTCAATTCAAAACTGTTTCCTCAATATCTGGAGTTCTCATTTTTTAAGTTGCACCTTTCAAATGATTATTTGCAGTAAAAGTACCAGTTTCCCCCAACCTTCTGTGGATATTTAAAAATCTTCGGCTGTCTGGTGTTACTCGATTTGGAAAGCACACCTGATATAATCGCCTATCTTCGGTTCTGTTTCCGTCAGCCACATGTAATGGATATCAGCCAATTCGGCGTTAGTAAAATTAGCCATTTTTTCTCACAGCAATAACTTAAAAAGTCTGAGAACTAATCGTTAATTCAATAAACAATTCGAGCAGACACTGGTTCAACTTTAGCAACTGTCAAAATAATGAATTCAATGAAAAAAATCAAAGCCTTTTAGTCATTTTTTAATTAGAAGTACTTTCAATTCAGCGAAGCATACAATCGTTCAATAATTTTTTGCTCGAGAACGGTTGGAGGGTTACCTTTATTGCTCGGGGATGTGCCACTTTTTGTGGGAAATATAATGTGGTTCATGCATGACTGGGCACCAGCACATTTCAGTGGGGAAGCTAGAGAATTCTTGAATAATACATTAAGTAACCGATGGATAGGTCCGGGTGGGCCAGAACCATGGACTCCTAGGTCCCCAGACTTAAATAATTTAGACTTTTTCTTATGGGGATATCTCAAAAGTTTAGTTTATACCATTCCAGTGTACACTGTAGAAGAATAGAGAAATCGAATAATAACCTTTTGTGACACGATAAGAAATACCCCAGGAATATTTCCAAGAGTGCGTGATAATATGCGAAGAAGGACAGAGGCCTGTAGTCTCGCAGGTGGAGGATACTTTCAGCAGTTTATTCAGTTTTCAATTGTTTTTTTTTAGTTTGATATTGAATAAGTAGAAGTTGAGTCTCAGAAGACGAGCTATCAAAATAAAAGCAAATTTTAGAGACACCTATCGAGTATTTGAATTATTTTTTGTTGTTCAGCGAATAACATACAATTCATATAATTCAAATTCAATAATTTTTTACTCGAAAACGGTGTCAAAAAAGTTACTTAATTGAACGAAGATGACGAAAATTGATTGGACGCTGATCAGTGGCGTATTGCGAAAAAATTGAAAGGGCAAAAAGGGACATGGCCTCAGAAAAGAAAACACCTTGTGAATTTCAGTTAAAATCTAGGACATGTAATGACGGAGGCTATAAACAATAGCTGGCATTCCAAATTTTGGCTGAGTATCTCGAAAACTGCAGGAATTTTGAAAAAAACAATTTTTCCCGGAAATTTCAACACCCTGTAGCTCCGTAATGAAGCATTTACGGACCTATGTTTATGTGAACTTTTTTTTAAAAATTGCACGTAGATTCCGCCCCTCAAGTTGTGACATACTATTATGTAACACCCTGTATAAAGGTGTAACATCAATCTTTATTCCTTTAAAATAAACAAGATTCGACATTAGCTAACCACTGCATCTAAATTAGCCTGGTCGTTCATTATCTGAAAGTTGCCATTGAGAAGTGATTTGAAAATTTTACCTGATTCTAAGTAATTGAGTTTTTACCCTTTGGGGCAATGTGTAGAACTTTTATTTAATATATACTAGGAAAATAGTGGCTATATTGGATGTAATGGTTAGCTAATGTCGAATCTTGTTTATTTTCAAGGATTAAAGATAGATGTTATATCTAATTTTGAAGGAACGACTAGTTTCACCTATGTAAGTTATTGGTTTGGTCTAGATAACTTATAATCACCTGATTTTCCTGAATTCTCTATAGGATTTTCAGCGTCAAATAAGGGTCATATTTCTAGATCTAGCTGAAGCTAAGCTTTATCTCGCCATGTGGAAGATTTATTGATGGCAAGCCAAAAGTCTATGAGCCGTAAGAGGTACAGCCAGTGCTTCTGTATTTTAAAATTCATTTGCCCTTCACTTACCATTCTTGCGGATCAGGTGGATAAGGAACCAAGGTTTCCGTCCATACAGCCCCGAGGTAGCCTCTTGGGTCCACATCCTCAGCAGCAGATGCCTGTTGCCCTCTCCCTCTGGAAAGCATCAAATAGCTTTACCACAATTCAACCTTAATCCTTTACTCGTTTCTGTCCTCGAATGAATGAATGAATATAAGTCTATTAGAATTTCCATCAGAACCTATTTTATGCAATTGATAATGTTATAATAATAATAAAAAGATATCTTTTTTGAAATATTTGTACTTAACCTATGAAGTCACAATGTGGCGAAATACATATTCTGTTAATAAAATTAAAATTTGAACATATTGTTTCATTGAATGGAAGAATCTATTTTAACTTGCATCAAATAACGACTTGAAATGAATTACTTTTACTCATGATCAATTAACTACCTGAAACAAATTACTCTCTTTCATCATTAATTTAAACACTTGGCAAAGACTTCATAAAAATATATTAAAATACTCTACATATGTTTCGGGTTATTAGCCCATAATCAAGAGTTATTTAATGCTGAGTGGATTTTCCTCAAATACAACGACATTTACAACAGGAGATAGACCGAAGTCTCATCACAAATTAGCTAATTTTGCCTACGAGCAGACGTGATTTCTATCATCTCTAAAATCTCCATCTTCTTTCCTTTATTACCTCGATGTAGAAGTTCAAGATTCCTACCGAAATGATTTTTGTCTATACAATAGTCAGAAAAATCAGTAGAATTTTTGTTTTGAATAATGGATCTTTTATTTTCTTCAATTATCTTCTCAATACATCTTCAGTTTTGTTCCCGCAGTGCATTGTATTTTATATATCCACCAATAATTTTATTTTATCGTCATTATTAACTTACAGTGAACCCGATTATTTTCTTATTAGTGCTGATGGTTTCAATATTATTTTTGTGTAATCTATCACATATCTTGTTGCTAATATGAGGAATATAATTATTTGAAAATTTTCTATTCGATTTCTTAGTATGCTCAGGATCAATTCTGCAGTAAAAGTTGATGTTGTTTTTGTTTCAATTCGGTTCATAGCAGTTATTTCTAGCGATTAATTTTAATATTTGAACTTCATTCTCGAAATCAATATCTGAAAAAGGAATAGATAGTAATCTGTGATCAAGTGAATGAAATGCACTCAATTTTATATTCTGGGATTGGGAACTTTTGTTATGAACCAGGCTATCCGAATAAGTTGGTTTTCTGTATATTTTGAATACAGAACTATTAATTGACAAGTCCAAGAAGTTCAATGATTTTTCATTATTGCAATTTCCATCCTAAATTGAATCGATCCCTGAAAATTATTAAAAAATTGTAGGGAAGTATTCAATTGTCTGTCTGTGTCAATGCAAATACAGAAAATATCATTTACCGGGTGTAAATGAAACTAGGGTCACCCCTGTATTTTTTTTTTTTTGGAATATTTTGATGAAATTTGGGGATATGATAGAAGACAACACTTTGTATTTGATAATATTAACCTGGCGTTGGTGTGGTGAACTTATGTTGTTGGGTGACATTCACCCCATTTGGTTTTTCCTGTGAGAAAATTATTTTCACAATTTGTTTCGGAAATTCGATAATTGACTGCGTTCACAGAGACCATATTCTTTCAGAAAAAAACTGCATTTGATTCACCCACCTACAGAATATAATAGAAAAAAAAATTCACTACATAATTTTAATGAAAAAAAAACATACATTTCTTCGGTTCAGAATATAGAAAACACGTCATTCAGTAGAATCTGAATATCAAATAAATGAACAAAAATATATGATTCAATCAAAGAGGAAAACGCGAACTAGAAATATTGAAAGATAAAAATTTTACAGTGTGCTCTATTGTTTGTTTGTTATTCCTTTAACGTTCTCTACTTTCGCCTATCGGCCAGTGACACGCCGGGGAATTCTGTCACCTCACTAACCCGAGAATTTTGCCGAACACCTCTCGTGTCAAGGGAAGGGATCTTTAATGTCCAACACACCTCTGTTAGACAGGACCGACGGCTTCACATCTCCAAAAGATGGATACTCAAGCAAATCCCAGAAACCGAAAAATCACACAGACTTTGTGGGGTTTGAACCCAGGTAACTCTGCGCAGGAGACGAGCATAAATATCTCCTACGCCACCGAGCCGGCTGTGTGCTCTATTGATAGCAATTTTGACATAGAATAAGACTATGCTCCAGACACAAAAAAAACTTCACATTTGGCTTCTTTTGGTACTTCCTATTTTTACCCCTGGGGCACATTCCACACCTTCCAATAGTTTTCTGGCGTTTTGACTCTCTTTCATTCGGTTCTAATTCGTTCCCATGCAATGAAGATTTGATTGAATTTTTCAATTGCTTAGGCAACCTCATATTATCTTTACGAGACAGAAGATGCTTGTGAACAAGCTGCAAGCCCAAATCTAAAAGGAATTCTCTTTTATGAATTCTTAATGTTGCTTCGATTTGCAAATGAAATCATAGAAAAAACTCGACACTTCAATGATTGTAAGTTTTGTCATTCAGTTTGTTGTGCCTACATTTGAAACAGCTGTAAGTAGTAACCAATAATCTTTGAAATGGTTTTCACTAATGCAGAAATGGCCGATATACATTTCATGTACGGTGTGGCTGAAGGAAACGCAGTGCACGCAAGGCGTTTGTATCAAGAACGCTTCCCTAATCGAATCATTCCTGATAGGCGTACGTTTTCTGACATCCACAGAAGATTGAGAGAACGGGGTACATTCAAACCGAATCATGACTTGAAAGGGCAAATCGGACAATAAGGACCCCGGAAATCGAAGAGGCAGTCCTAAATTGTATAGATGAGGATCCTCAGCTGAGTACAAGAAAAATTGGAAGAGAGTTGAATATCTCATTTGTATTGGTCTGGAAAATTCTCCATGATTTCTTGCTTTACCCATACCATATTCAACGCGTCCAAGCTCTACTACCCCGCGATTTTCCTCTGCGACTCAATTTCTGCCAATGGTTCCTTCATAACATTGCTCATAATCCCTTTTCGATAGCGAAATCATCTTCACAGATGAGGCGTCCTTCTCGAGAAATGCAATCAGGAACTTTCATAACAATCACTATTGGACTGAAGAAAATCCCCATATGATTGAGGAATGTCACCATCAAGAACAATTTTCGGTTAATGTCTGGGTTGGAATAATTGGGGATTTCCTGATCGGGCCATTTTGTTGCCAGACAGGCTGAATGGAGCCTTATATCGCCACTTTCTAGAAGAGATTTTACCTATGTTGCTAGAAGATGTGCCGCTGCAAACTAGAAATAGAATGTGGTTTATGCATGACGGAGCACCACCGCACTTCAGCATGGAAGGTAGAGAATATCTGAATATGACATTCAATAACCGCTGGATAGGGCGTGGTGGACCAGAAGCTTGGCCTCCAAGGTCGCCAGATTTAAACAGTTTGGATTTTTTCTTTGGGGACATCTGAAAACTTTGGTTTATAGCTCTCCCGTGAATACACTTGAAGAATTGAGGAATAGAATTACAGCATCATGTGACGTCATCAGAAATACCCCAGGAATATTTCAGAGGGTGCGCACTAATATGCGGAGACGAGCAGAAGCATGTATTCTTTCAGGTGGAGGACATTTTCAACATCTTCTTTGATTTGTTCTGTTTGTTCAATTTTTGTTTTCATCATTATGAGTTTTGTTATTGAAATCATTCGCGATTATTTATGTTGTTTATTCATTTACTTCCGATTTATACACTCAATAAAACACATTTTGAATTCGAATTCAATGATCAGGAAATGATATCACCCTTTATACTTTCTCATAAATCCTACCAATCTAGAGGTGCAGATCTTAAAATGTGAACTTCGTTTGAAATTCGAGCTCAAGGTCTTCACAAATTGCCGAAATAACATGAAAAATATCTTCAAGCTTTCAATACGGAAGGGACTATACGATTACTTTTCTTGATATTAAAGTATTGATATCCCTGACGTTCATCATTGAAAGTAAAATGGTTGATGGCCATCTTCTACTGTTACGTGAAACGTCATAATTTCCGCATAGGTCGTCGGCCACATCTACTCCGTATTTGGTGATATTATAAAAATCTATTATCCTAGGTTTTTTCGCTTCTCCAGTTCTTTCAGCTATTTTATCGTTGTGGTGAAGCGTGGAGGCAACTAATACTACTTTTTTCTTCTTCGGTATATAAACACCTGAAAAAAGTATAGGGAATACTTACCAATATCTTTAAAATATGAATTTGATGATTCGAATTTATAGAAATCTTTCGGTTTTTGTTAGGATGTATTGTATATAATGTATTCTCAAGAAAACAAAATAATATTCGACTTCTCCAAAGCACCTATTATAAAAAAAACTTGAAATTTGAAAATGACGAAATTTGGTAAAACACAAAAAAAATCCTGAACTAAAATTTTCGAAACGATATGGAAGCACTTATATTTTTCAGTACCCAGAAGGTCCACCTCTGTTATTAATGACACTTTGGTAACGTCGCTGCATGCTCAATATTAAATTGTCTATTACATTTTGGCCTAAGTCATTCCAAGCCCTCTGAACTGCTAATCGAAGGTCCTGTTCATGATCGAAGACGTTTTGACGCAGGAAATTTCTTTTCAGGGTGTCCCACACATGCTCGGTGGGATTCAGATCTGGGGAGCAGGATGGCCACGGTAGAAGATCGATATCATTCTCTTCAAGAACGTTCAAGACTACTCTTGCACGATGAGGAGGGGCATTATCTTGTTGGAAGAGTGGATTTTGACCCATTGTTTGGAGATACGGTACCACTACAGGTAAAACTATCTCATTTGCGTAAGAATTTCCCATGAGGTTGTTCTGTATGAAAACGAGGTCAGTTCTTCCACCAAGGTGTATACCTCCCCAAAACATCACTGATCCGCTTTCCTGTCTAACAACTTCTCGAGCGTGCTGGAGATGGTTTTGCTTTCCAGGTTCCCGCCATATTCGAATTCTTCCCGAATCGGGATAATAACTGAATCTAGATTCATCACTGAAGAGAACTGTGGCCCACCATAGTTTACGTGTTCTTGGCACCAAGCTGAACGAGCAGCGCAATTTCCATGGGTCAGTTGTGGAACTCTTAAAGGACGTCTGGAGTGGAGTTGACCTTCGTGCAGTCGATTTATCACAGTTTGGTCGGAAATTTGTACATTATGAACTCGTGATAGCTCTTGAGCTAATTGAGATGCTGTGGTAGTATCTCTTCTGGCTTGTAAAACCAAAAATCGGTCTTGAGCGACTGCAGTAATCCTGAAACGACCTGTATGGCGTTCTTCTACGCTACCTGTTTCATTGAAACGCGACCACATTTTTATAAAAGAAACTGAAATCTGTTGCGGCACTCTGCATAATTCGGTGAGAAATTGATGCTGGTGTTCATTAAAAAAAAATCATCCATATTGATCGTTCTGTATACGATATATCGATATTCAGATGTGTTCCCTAGACATTTTTTGGGGTGTTTATGATAATATGGTAGTGTCCTTTTGAAAACCAAATTTGGTAGAAAAGACTTCTCGATTTCAAGTATCTACAAACAAACGCAGGTGAAAGCTTAGCTTTATGGTGCCAACGGAAGTAAATTTGTTATTTTTCAACAGATGGGTCATCAGCGGAAAACTGGTAAACCAGTTGTCGAAAGTCACATTTCGGTTAGTTTGACTGATGGGTGCCACTGATCTGTCAACAACATCGAACGGTGAATAGGATACTTTGAATGGGCCATCTTGTTGTTGACCCGCATATGGTTCCAACGTATATAATTCACCTTGTATTTGAGTCCCTCTTAAATATCTTTCCATCATCCCCATCCAGACATTGAACCAAAACGTTCTTGGAAGTTTCCATCTTGACATCTGTGCTCATTTTGTTGCGACCAGTACCTGGTATTTTGCCAATTAAACATCCCATTAGTCGTGAAACGTGATATTGTGGATCACCCTCCATTCTCCTAAGATACTCTTCACAATACTGGAGTCGCCTAACACTATCGTTAACATACAAATGTTAGTGTAGTTGATATTTAAATGAGCGGTACTTATGGTTTTTCAAAATTCTCCATGCACTTTGCCTTGTTGATGTGGTTGGATTAATATCAACAAACGTCAATACGTCTATTTAGGTACCGATAGGTCGATAACGAAATCCTCCTCTTCAGCAAGTTGTACCTCATGAAATTTTCGTTCAACTTTAGAGAAATGAATTCTCTTCGAATGAAGTCTTTCCGGATAGCGCTCTCTGTATAATTATTCAGCTTGAACGCTATTTTGCCTGCAATATCCATGAATTAGGGGCATATCTAATTTTTCACTTTGGGTGTATTGATTCTTACTCAAAACTGAATTCACTAATCCGCAATGTCGATAATTAACAACAATGGAATTTTGACATTACATTGATTTTCGCCAACGTATTTATTGCTATTAGAGAATGGGCAAACTTAGAAAAACTGCCTAAGTATTTTCCACTAGAACTCCGGAATCGTTAAAAATTCAGTGACGTAAGTCGTATAAAAAAAGATAAAAAAGTACTGCTTCTGTAATACTGGGTGGCCCGATATGGATATCTCAGAAGAAAACATACTTTTTAAGGAAAAACTGAAACTTGAAACTTTAACATCCCGTAAAAAATGAGCAATTAAATTTTCAGATACAATCTTATATTTTTGTAATATTAGATGTTGAGCTAAGTCATATGTCACTGTTCATGGCCTTCTAGAACGAAAGATGAAAATTACAAGAAAAAGATTGTGTTTTGTTTTTCTTTCAAAAATATGTCGAAAAGTTGTAAACTGAGATACACAATTAAAATAAGCAAAAAAATACAGGGTGTCCCTTCAAACATTGAAAGTTTGTATAGTTCCTGGCATTACCGGAAATGTTATCAAATTCAAAAGTTTCTTCATTCCGATTCCCAAATTTCATCAAAATATTCCAAATAGAGAAAAAAGTTGCTGGGGTGGCTAGTTTCAGGTACACCCGGTATATATCATTTCCATAAAGATATATTCTTAATTGAGTTGTTGGTGAAACTACATATGCGATTTTCAAAATTAGCCATGACGGAAACAATGTATATCTAATAGGTTAAACATCTACTCATTTTTGAACTTGATTAAAAAAAAATATATTTGTGAAACCTTTGCCAAGTCTTTCAGTTAATCATTTATTCATTATGTTTTACCAACTGTTAAGCGAGAATTCCATATATTATTTTATTCTCATTCTTTATTATTTCATTGAAAATGAATGTTGAAGTTTGAATAGGTAACACAATGAGAATAGGAACCTCCAACGATTAAGAGCAATATTGTTTTCATGAAATTGCATAACTTTGTGTTATTGCTATTCAATTCATTGCGAAAATAATTGTAATAATATGGGACTACAATAGGGTCAATAAGGTCTGACGGTTCTTGATATCCATGGTATTCCCGAGTTAATTATGTTAATCTACTTAGGGATAAACATACATCGAAAATACCTAATCTTAAATCAACAAGATCAGCCAATAGTGAAATGGCAGCGCATTGTTTACTCAAATAAGTCCAATAATTAAGAGTATGGGTAGTATGAAAAGGCTTCATTCAAATCTATGTGATCAATAAAATCATTTTCGCTTAAATTATTCAAAAATATTGAGAAATGACTAAGTGTTCTCTTCTTTTTGTTACCACAGTGCTGCTGTTATTCATGGGTGAGTGTTTGGGAAGTTTTGAAAAAGTGTCAGGAATATATTTTGACAAGGAAGATAAATTCTTCTTTCTTTATTACTCGTCCACACATTCAAGCTGGAACGTCGCATGAACATTTTTCGAATGCCTTCATTATATATATGTCAATTTGTAACTCGGTACACAGTTGTGTTCGAATATATCGTACACAGCGAATATCATAACTCATTGAAACACTGTATAAACTTACTTTTTGCCATAAGTCAATGATGAAATGAATGAAACTCACTTTCTCCTTCAACAAGTTACAGTGTTTGTAATTCATCACTAGAAAATTACATTATTCTGATCTACTGCCATTCAGATTGATTCGGGTTTCTTGGTGAATTTAATAATCGTTTCCAAGAAGTAAACACTGCATGTTTGCATAAAAAAATGTAGTGATTGCTTGAGGGATTCTATAAAATATACATTTCAGAGAGTACCCACCCCTCATTTTTTATTTTACATGATTGCCATGTTTTTATCTTACTCTTGTGTTTCTCAGTTCAATTAATTTTCGGTTTTGGTTTGTTCCCATTTTGTCATGATTTAATTATTAAATAATATTTGCAATACCCTGAGTTTGCGCATTAAAAGAGAAAAAAACGGCACTTTTCATTTTGCCACAATAAGGTGAAGCTATAAGACTATAAGAATAATTAAATAAAAATACTTATGAACTATGAAACAATGGCAAACTAGTAAACCCTTTTATTCGTTTTCATGCGAAATAAACCACCTAAATCTGTTCCGATAGTTCCAATTCTTGAGCCAGCAAATGAGTTGGAAGAGAAACGAAACCGTCCACGAACGGCATTGTTCCAATTTTCGCAAACCCTGCTTTGCACAATGGAGCATTAAAACTTGAATGAATTCTTTTAAACAATCCAGCTTCATTTGAAAAAAGTTCAGTTGGCGATATGGAGAAACTCTATGCAATTTTTTTGCGCATACTGCTTATTTCTCTTCACACTTAGATTTTTGCTTGGAACGTATGGTTTTAGTGATATCACTTTTCAGCAGTTGTATTTCGCTGTTTCTTGCTGGATCTCCCTTTCCATGATTACTTCTTCCACCTAGGTGAAAGATGCTTCTCTTTGCCTTATCTATGTGATGAATATAAGCTATACAGGGATATCCACCGGGACGTCCGTTAAAACATTTTTGAGTTCCAATTACAATATCAAGCTGAAATTTTATTCGCGGCCATGACAAGCGATTTCCAATTGAAGTGCAATATTTTCGAAGTGATACCATTTCCGGTTATACCGGAAGTGGGTTATCACTTTGTTATTTCAAATGGCAATCTACCTTTTTTATTATACATCTACAACCGACATTTGAGCAAGGCATAAAATACCCAAGTTGTTGGCACTTATCTGTCAAAACTTTTGACAGATTTAATTATTTTTGTTATAAACTCGATTTTTGAGGAACATTAAAAAAAAATGTAGCTCGTAGATCTTTTGCACTACAGACACAATTTGCGCTTGGGTGGATAGAAGAAGGATCAATGAATTTTTTAAGCAGTCTATTATTCAATTTGGCCTTTTCCAAACAGCAATAACTCAATTTTTTCAAATTGCACATGCCAATTTTTATATCGTCATCAGATGAAGCGACAAATTTCAGATTGAATTGCATAAGCATGTACTATACCCATCTCTTATAGTTCCGAAATAGTTTGGGAATATATTGAATTCTGATGATTTTGCAAGAACTAATAGAGAATGCTTTGAAATATTTGAATCAAGTAGCTGAACTGGCTACGCTCACCTGACAGGTGCCTAAAATTAATGTACTTGTCACTTCGTTCATTCGAATTTGATATTTCAACAAGAATTGTTGGTAATTCGTAGTGAAAATTTTGGAGAAACACCAGATTGATAATAAAATGGCTGATTATTTAAACGAGGATATGTTTAATCTTTTTTTAATTCATGGCGAATGTCAAAAAGTGGTGGATAGAACTTGCAGGCAATTCAATAACCAATTTCCAAATTTACCGTCTATGAGTAAAATAAAATATCGAAGCATTAGAAGCAATTTTCTACAATTATGGTTGATTAAAAACACGTTCGAGTTTTTAGGGACACTTGTAAAACGTCGTCATTGAGTGGGTCACTAAAAAACGTGAATAACGCACCCGATTACACATGCCTATGAGTAAAACAAAATCTCGAAGGATTAGAAGCAATTTTCTGCAATGTGGAGGAACAAAATACATAGAAACTAGAAGAAAACCAATTCTCGAGAAAGACGACAATCAAATTAATATGTTAGCGTATTTTCGTACCAATCCACATGCGTCCATTAAGTCAGAATCAATGGATATTGGATTGAGTTATACTTCCATTTAAAGGATCCTTAAGAAACATAACATGCACCCGTATTCTTTTATCAGACTACAAAAATTGAAACCAACTGACCTTCTCAAGCGGCTAAATTTCTGTGAGAATTTATTAATTCGGCTTCAAGAAGATGAGACAATCCTGCAAAAAATTATATGGTCTGATGAAGCCAAGTTCAATGAAAGTGGAGTAACCAACCGGAGAAATCGACATTTTTGGGCCACAGAAAATCCACATTTCAATGAGTTTATTGATTTCCAAAATAAATTCAGCGTGAACGTTTTTGCAATTTTAATGAATGATTTGTTGGCTTATCACATTTATGAGGAAAATCTAATGGACCAAGATACCTGGAAATTTTGAGAGGAAAATAAGTAAATTTTTCAGATGGATTATCCCTTAACATTCTGAGGGATTGCTATTACCAAATGGATGGTGCACCAGCACATAAAACATGAGCTGTAGATCGGCAGCTAACAGAAATGTTCGAGAATAGATGGTGGTGTAATCAAGGACCAAATTTATGGCCTCTGCGTTCTCCGAACCTGACGCCCCTTGATTTTTACTTATGGGACAAAATCAAGAGTGAAGTGTATCTTATTCCTGTGAGAAGTAGAGAAGAATTACTACAGCGCATTCATAATGCTTTTCGTAATATTGATCCTGAGGAAACTAGGAGGGCAACTCATCATGTTCGTATACGAGCTGTCAAGTGTATTGAGCAAAATGGGGCCCATATTGAACATCTATTCAGATCGTAAGTTAGTTTTCTCCTATGATGTTTGCTATCATTTATTCGTATTAATGTAATCATCTTCGATGATTGGTTTTCGCTTAGTTCGTACAATTTTTATTCATCCGAATTGTAGAAAATTGTTTCTAATGCTTCGAAATTTTATTTTACTTATAGACATTAAATTTGGAAATTGGTTATCGAATTGCCTGCAATTTTTACCCACTACTTTTCGACATTCTAAAATGAATCAAAAAAGATGAATATATTTTCGTTTGAATAACCAGTGGTTTTATTCCAAATGAGTTGTATTTTTTGGATATTTTTAATCTGAAATAACGACAATTCTTGTTGAAATATCAAATTCGAATGAACGAAGTGACAAGTACATTAATTTAAGGCACCTGTTAGGTGAGCGTAGCCAGTTCAGCTACTCGATTCAAATATTTCAAAGCATTCTCATTTAGTCTTGCAAAATCATAATTCAATAATGGCCAAATTGAAAAAATCATACAAAACAACGCAATGAATATTTGAATGTGTAGACTGCTTGAAAAATGGCTTGATCCTTCTTCTATCCACCCAAGCGAAAATTGTGTCTGAAGTGCAAGAGATCTACGAGCTACAATTCTTTTAAATGTTCCTCAAAAATCGAGTTCATAACAAAAATAATTCAATCTGTCAAAAGTTTTGACAGAAAAGTGCCAACAACTTGGGTATTTTATGCCTTGCTCAAATATCGGTTCTAAATGTATAATAAAAAAGTAGATTGCTATTTGAAATAACAAAGTGATGACCCACTTCCGGTATAACCGGAAATGGTATCACTTTGAAAATATTTCACTCCAATTGGAAATCGCTAGTTATGGCCGCGTATAAAATTTCAGCTTGATATTGTAATTGAAACTTAAAAAATTTTAACGGACGGTCGCGGTGGATATCCCTGTATGCGAACGAATTGCTATAGTAGAAATGCCTGAAAGTTACCAGTGCTATAAATTTCAATAGTGAAATTGAATTAATTGGAAAATGATATATCATATGACATATTGAATTATATCATTTTAACAGAATGTTATTTTTGAAAAATATGAAATGTATAAGTATTCTTTTGCAGGCTACAGTGCCAGAGTTATAAATGATGAGGAAGGAGTAGTAATGAAAAGTGTCAAAGGATTAGATGATTCCAGTGAAATCTATAGACATAAAAGACAGATTGGTGTTGGAATGGGAAACGAAGATGCTGATGCAATGAGAGATACATTTAATTATTTATTTACGAGAGCTAAGAATAATAAGGAGAAAGTTGGTCATGAAATTTTAAGAGGGGCATCTGGAGGAGCTGTTGGTGGAGCTGTTGTTGGAAGCATTGCTGGACCAGCTGGTGCAGGTTTAGGGGCTCTGAAAGGAGCAGCAACAGGAGGGGCAGTTGGCGGTTTGAAAGCTATTGTCTATGATGCTATTGTGGAAACTTCAAACAAGAAAAAAAATGACGAAGATGAAGGATGAGTGTGAGATGGTCATGATAGGCTATATGAAAATTGATTAATGATATGTATGATAAAAATTATTTTATTTGTAATATTTGTTTATAAATTAGAATTTTCCTAACTGTGATATGGAAAAGGACATATATTTTCGATTTTCAATCCACCTCGGCTGAAACCACTTCGACAGGATGACGTTCACTCTAAATTTTATCCTACTCTTTTAATTTTCAATTCAATCAATAATCTTCTTTTGTGTGCTTCTATCAGGGTGTAATTACCAAAAATATCGAGAGATGGGTAAACATATTGAAGAACAATATTCAACCTTACGTAGAATGATGTTAGATTTCCTCTCTGAAGGAGCTGGTTTTCCATTCTTCTTCATTATCATCGTCAACCAGAGCTAAAAATTAGTTG
Source organism: Cryptolaemus montrouzieri (assembly GCA_013387265.2). NCBI lineage: Eukaryota > Metazoa > Arthropoda > Insecta > Coleoptera > Coccinellidae > Cryptolaemus > Cryptolaemus montrouzieri. The sequence goes on from JABFTP020000103.1 coordinate 41,267,277, forward strand.
TATAATCTGATTGGAGGTTACAAATAGGAGCAACATATTGTAGTTTCGGTCTTGTTTGACCTCGTCAGTGTTGCATGCCCATTCGCATCGCCAAGCCAGACTGCCACCTACCGATCTCAGTCCTTTGGATTGAGTCAAGTACATGTATACGTATACATATCCAAGTGGCGCCCTCAAAAGGGCTGACACATGGAAACAGAAAGTAGTGAATAATGTTTGATATGCTAAGAGTTCGTACATCAAATGAAAATAGACGACACTATCTATTTTGCTACAATAAAGTAAAGCCAAACAATTAGTAAATAAAAAATTACACATGAAGGCGAATTGTCCCGCAATCACAGAGTATATTGAAGATTCAATAAATGAATTAACCCCACAAGTCGAATTCGATAGTTAAAATTCTCGAGCAGGTACTGATTTACTATCCCGGGACCGTTTCCTAAATATCCGAAAATGAGTTGGGAAAGAAAAGCGACCCTTCAAGTACGTATTTGGATTGCAGTTGGAACGCCTTAAGGCAGAAATGCTTGCGAGGTCCATTCTTGAATTGTTTCGAACTGAGTACAAGCGAACTTGCAGTTTTGCAATCATGATTTTATCTCAAATTTTTATTCCAATTCCAACAATTTTCAACAAATAAACATATAAATTCATGTTCATTCTTCTTATTCTCCTTCTTCATCTTGCTGTGAATTCCAGCAAATGCCTCCTAATAGAAAATCAAGTTTTTTTCCACTATACCAGTGCTCAAGCCTCGCCGTCACCTGATGAAACCGTTCACCATGCTCATCTGATTCACATGGTGAATCACCTGTAATAAAAAAAGTTTCAATTGATATAATTTCGAAATAAATGATAAATCATTTCATTTTACCTCTTTTCCATCCACTCAATCTTATGACACAACCAGTACAAAAGATTTTTGGAGCCCATTTCACATCTTTGATTACAGTTTGGTTGAAATATTGTGTGTACGATTCCGCAATTTCTTCAGAAATTGAACGCTTGCTTGTCATTGTAGTAAACTTTTCACAAATGTAGCAAAATTTATTAAATTTACTGCACGAATTCATTTTTGATATTTTTACCAAATATATATCTTGTGTAAACAAAGAAACTTCAACAAGAAATGTCAAATTAAGAAATATCAGAACTAAGACTATGAAAAATGGCACACAAATACATAGCAAAATACGTAGTAACATCAGTGACAATGCTAATAAATACGTATTAACTGTGAAATCTGTGGGAAATTTGAGTTAAAATCATAATTATGCGTTTAAATTTTTGATTTAACTATAGGAAATGTGTTTTCTTTTCTTATTTTAAGATTTTTAAGCGAAGTTCCCTTGATTTTTCTATTATTTAGACGAAAATTAACGAAAAAATGGCAAAGAAATGGAGTTTTTTGGACATTTTGTTAAGAAACGGTGTTTGAATGAGGTTTTTTTATGTTGGTATATTCAGAAAAGTTGTTGGCCATGACAATAGCTGAAACTTTGCCAAAGACAGTAAAGCGATATTCCGAACGGTTTGGGAATTACAAGCATATAATGTATGTATAATATGGCATATATGTATGTATAAGTCATAAACGAACCCTACTAAAACTACTAACTTCAAAGGCGAATATCTCCTAAACAAGAGCTAACTTTCAAAAACGGTGGTTACCACTGGATTCAGCGTACCCAATATAGGTTTACTAGGTATAACTACTGCGTGTTAGAATTTTGAAGTGTCATTTTCACGCACTGTGTAATTATTGCTTTGTACGTTTTTCAGTCGGATGTAAAATAGTCGCTGAACAAAAACATAACTTTCATCTGCATGTATCTTAGACGTCAAGTTAGAAAACTCTGCTTTATCATATGTGTAATCTAGGTGTTGATCATTGCCATCAAGCGAGCCTTCATAATAGACTTGCTATCAGACAACTTTGAGAATACCTTCATGGTGATCATTTATTATTTGATGGGTATAACTGGAAGAAATAATTACATTACATAAAATCAAATGTGTATTCATTTCATTTTTATATAAGCATCTTTTCGGAACTCTTTCAGTTTTCAATGAAAATGTCGAAATCTAACGTAACCTAACATAACCCAACCATTACCGCTGGCATATCATATTGATAGCGACGTATGTACCTGGACTGTTGACCCCGTACGTTGACAGGTTAAGGTGGGGTAGCTAGCGCAGATAATTCACTCGCTACTTTTTCCTATGATACAATCATTGTGTTCATGTTATATTGTAATATAATTTTTGTACGGGCCGACAAGAACATCTATGCGGGTGAAATAGCTCCTCCCCTTGTTGCGCGTTAACTTTAACGGTCACGTGGCCAAGAGCTCAGTTCTCAATTAATCTTTGAAGTTTCAAGAAGAGCCAATCGACACGACTGAATCTTGCAAATTTCATTTCAATATTTCTAAGCTTTGGAGAGGATGGTGTTCGTTTCCGATTTGAAAAGGAAAAAATTAGGTGGGCAATTCAAGGAAATAATTGCGAATATCATTCATTTAATGGAAAGAGAAGGTATGCAGAATGAACCGGTAATTTATTTCAGAAAGATTCAAGAACGTCTAGCTTTTGCAACAGGAGTAGGTTTGCGAACTGTACAAAAAATTTTGAGCGAAATGAAGAAGATTGAAGATGGCGAAAATAACCGATTTTCAACTCCCGATAAAAAGGGAAGAAAATCAGCGAAGAAATCTTGATGACTTCGATAGAACTGTGCTCCGTAGGCTCGTCTTCAATTCTTACGTCGTCGTTACAATCGTACCCACATTAAAGCAAATCCATCAAAAGTTTGTCGATGACAATGAATATGCAGGGTCACGAGAGAGCATTCGAAAATTTCTGATAGGTATGGGGTTCTGTTGGATTAAGACGAAAACGAATAAAAAGCTTCTTATTGAAAAACCTGAAATACAGCAACTACGTTTGAATTATTAAAGGAATATCAAACGATACCTTCAAAAGAAGAGATCAATAATTTACATGAAAGAAACATATATTCATTCCTCCCATACACACAAGAAGGCTTGGAGTGACGAGACAAACGACGGCCTGTTTCAAAAGGACCAAGACTGATAATTTTTGAACGCCGGTAGTGAATGTGGATTCGCAAGAAGCGCATATCTAGCTTTCAAGTCCAATTGTAAAACCGGTGATTATCACGATTATATGAACTTCGAAAAATTTGAAAAACTTATTCTTAATTTATAACCAGAAACTACGCCCCATAAAATTGCTGACAGAACGACCCTTGGCTAAACTTATTCATAATTCATAACCAGAAAGTGTTTCAGTGATTGATAACGCTTCATATCACAATGTACAAACAGACAAAACACCCTAACGGAATAATGATTTATAAGCTTCCCGAAAAGAAGAAATGAAATAATGGAGCTAGGCTGCAACGTCGAAATATTAATTGTCTTTAGTTTCTGAAATACCTACATGAGAATAATAATAGGCACCTAATAATTTACTCAAATTTACTTCTCATAATGATTTACATATATTGCTCGAACTGATTTCCATCATGTTGTAAACATAAAGTGCATCTTCGGATTATATCTTCTATGTCTGAATGCTCTTTGAACACAGAAGTCTTCATCTATGCACGTTTATTAGAAACCATAGAACGACCAATAATTATTATTATTCATTATCTGTGGATATATTGGCTTCGTGTCTATTTGAATTCGTAAAATTAGTGTTCGTTGTTGAATTTGGATTGTTTAGTTAATTTCTGCAATTCACACTATGGAACAAAATAGAAGATACGAAAATTTCGAAAAAGTTGATATGCTGAAGGTCTACTTTCAGTGTCACTGTAACGCAGTCCGTGCATCAGAAGAATATTTGAATAGGTAAGTTCGACAATGGAAATGGAAGTAGTAATTCTAATCAATATTAAATACCTGACTGACACTCTCCAATAGATTTCCTCAAAGAATTCAACCAAACAGGAAGTTCTTCGCCAAAATGGAAGCAAATCTTTCCAATTATGGTTCGTTCGAGAAACCAAGAAGTAAAAACTACAATAAACGGAATAGAGGTGAGAAAGTATAAATATCATCCCTATAAACATAAAATAATTCATCATCTCAATGCCGGGGATGCAGAGAGAGAACGGCGTTCTGCAATTGGTATTTAGGAGAATCAGAGGTGAAGCTCGTTTTGAGCGACATATCATTTGGTCTGATGAGTCGAGAATCAGCAGTGCCGGAATCTTTAATCGCCATACGAATAGATTCTGGGCAAACGAAAACCAACACGAAGCAGTAGCTCGACGGCAGCAGGGGAGGTTCGGTTTCAATGTGTCGTGTTCGTTATGGGCAACAAATTAGCCTACTATATCTTTGATGGCAACTTGAATGCACAGAGATATCTCGAAATTTTAAATATTTGTCTGCCACAACTGCAAGATGACTTTCCTCTTGCTCAATTCAACACTTATTACTTCCAACAAGACGGTGCTCCTTGCCATAATTCGGCCGTGGTGAGGAACTACTTGGATATAAATTTTGAGAATAAATGGATCGGTACCAATGGCTCAATTCAATGGCCACCTAGGTCTCCTGACCTATCCGTTTTAGATTTTTTCTTTGGGGTTATTTGAAAAATAAGATATATAGGAGGCAATACGCCAATTACGATCAATTGAAGAATGCAACAAATGAAGCATTCGAAGATCTGAGGAGATCCTCGCTACATTTGACTAGGGCCATAGAAGATATAATCCGAAGATGCACTTTATGTTTACAACATGATGGAAATCAGTTCGAGCAATATATGTAAATCATTATGAAAGTAAATTTGAGTAAATTATTAGGTGCCTATTATTATTCTCATCTAGGTATTTCTCTAGAAACTAAACGACAATCTCAAAATAAAATAAAAAGCGGAAATTGCGGATGTTATGAATAACGATGGAATCTTAGGAGCAGCCTAACTCCATTATTTCGGTCAAGAAGATTTTGCATTGTTTTGATCGTTTTCATCGAATAACTACAAATGTTCTATGGTTCGTTCGCTCACGTGTATTCCTTGACAGGCAATCGGAATATGCCAAAAACAATGTTGTTGACTTTATGTCATATCTTCATAATTAATGAAAAAAAACTTCGAGTATGTCACTGGAAAAACTGTTTTGGTGAGTTCTTGTCTCCGAATAACTCAAAACCACTGAAGTTAATTATATATAATAATAATAATTCTGATTAGCTCTATGAATTTGTCTCGAAAAAGTAGCCAAGAGTCGTGAAAACCCCATCTCTCTATCTTAAATAATTTTCCAGATATGTCGAAATATAAATTGAGAATGATTATGCGACAAACTCCTGAATGAACCGAAAATTATATCATCCGGATAAACCCGATTAAAAAGTTTGAGCAGCCATTAAAGCCCGAACCTATGCTGCGAAGATGACGACACCTATGGACGACAGTATCAACAATTTCATAATTACTTTGCAAGCAGACGATAGTGACAGCAACAGCGAGTCTTTCAGTTCTGATGAAGAACCATCTGACAGAAAATTTTCAATTGTTCGTTACTTCACTCATTTTGTGTTTCATATTTGAATTGTTTGCAAAAACTATCTAGATAAATAGAGTTTTTTACCATGTGTGATGAATTTGTATAATTAAATTGACAACCAGGTAAATCCGAATCATTCGCCCTCACGATAGCGCAATACGATTTTACTTCTGGAAATTTCCGTTTTCTTTGTTATGTCGTTAATCCAATAGATACCATCGAGGTATTACAAAGATACTAGGTACTTAGGAAAAACATATTTACTAATCCTCTGCCTCAAATCCCTTTTGAATATCAATCTTCAATTCATAAATTTCATCCAATTGTACAGATTCAAGGTATTCTTGAAAATTCGAATTATAAGACGAAATCTATAAGACTTATTATGAAGTTTCAGTTAGAAAATTACCTGCCTCGAACATTTCTTGTAGGTGGTGATGAGCCTGTGACCCACTTCTTTGTAATAGAAATTAAAATGTTCGAGTACCTTGAGATGCCATATGCCTAAGATGTATAATTTTCTCAAAAACTCCTTAAGCCGATCCTGATAGGTTCAAGGGTATCTGCGATGTATCTGGCCGCTGTAATTCTTCCATTATTCTTTAGGACCAACTCAGTTCGACCATGGAAAGAAATGCCTCCACACACAATTACTGAGCCCTCTTCGAAGTTTTCGGTTTGCCGGATATTGCATTGCTGAAACCGTTCCCAGGACGTCTGTATACAGGCATGCGTCTATCATTTGATACTAGACAGAACCTAGTCTCGTCGGAAAAGAGAACATTCGACCATTCTGGAATACCCCAATTTGAATGTACCCTCGAAAACTGAAGTCTTGCAACTCGATACTCTCTGCTGAGATGCGGGCCGGTAGAAGCCACCCTTGGTCTGATATCGTCTCCTCTGAGCCTGTTCCCAACAGTTTGCAATGAAATATGCACATTTCTGGAAAGTACAAGTTCATTTTGTAGCATTCTAGCCCTACAGTGCCGAACTTTCAATGCAGTTAAACGAAGCCAACAATCATCAACTGGTGTTGTTATCCGATTTCTTCCCTGTCCGGCCCTTCTTCCATATTCCCCTGTTTGGTGGTACCGATTTATAGCTCTTGAAATAGTTAGCCACGTAACGTTGGCTTCGCCCCTCCTCTAGAAGTGTTGCATTTCTTACCACTTCATGATCACTCAAATAGAGTCCAGAACGTTCAGCTGCCATTACAATAAATTCAAAGATTCGAAAATAAACAAGAAACTCAAAAATCTTGCATTAATTTAGCGTGAAAACTGAAGAGAAATTGAATGAATACTGATAGTCAAATACACTAATTCTCGTTTCAGACGTGTTTGAGATCATATGGAAACAAATGTTACTACATAGATAAGATTCTTTCCCCTCATATGTCCAAAAACATATGTTGACAAAAACTGTGATCGAGCTGCTCAATCGATTGTGGAATTCAGAATACCAGGCGATGCGACAATTTTTGTGGTCTGTTTAGTTGATTTTGCACAAGATTGGGATCGATGCATGTGTCACTTTTAATTCGAGATCCTTCCGCGAATTCATCGGCGAACTTATAAAATTCGTTCTTCAGGTACTCCTATAGATAAAAATCTAGGAAGTGAGATCCAGACATCTTGTATGCCAATTCTATGGACCCAGTCTCCTTATCCATCTGTCGTCCAACAAGCTTCCGATACCAGAGGTTTTGAATGTGCAGGAGCATCATCTAAGTATTTTAACACATTTCAGTATCAAAGGATAATATTTTGGTGCCGTTGATGGATGAATCTTTTTTGTGAGACCACACATAACTTCGATAATGGAGGACCAATTAGCGAATTCCAGAAATACCTGGTCGTGATCAAAGTTATTTGAAATGGACGCGTATAAACTTTTTTCTCAGATAAAGAGGAGGAAAATCTTCGAAAAGATGCACCCAGGGGATGGCAATGTCGAATTTTTACCGACTGAGTACCTCCTTTTGGGATTGCCGCCCGAAGACTATCGTCCCCATGCAGTGAGAGAGAAAGGTTCGAAAAAAGCAAACTCGGATGGAATGTTCGAGGGCAAGGCAAAGATGTTTCGGAACTCGTGGAGTTAGGAGAGAAGCTGAGCGTAAGCCCGATGCAGTCCAGGAACGTATCTAATTTTTCAATTATACTACTAAAAGTACAATTTTCGTCAATCGACGGAGTATGGTCCACTTCATTCAGCCGACGTGGTGCAAAGAATAGCCGCGATGGTAGCTTGTGCCAAAGACCTCTCAAGCCACGCTGAACTGTAAATCCAAGCCATGCTGAAAGAAAACCGTTGATGCTGGTTGACGGTCTCTTCGGAACGGCTCCCAACGGGAGTGCATATTAAGCACATAGTATTGGCATGCGCTGTTACCAATGCATATGTCCTGCCTCGCGATGATTCGTAGTCAGGTATCCGCGTATAGATGTATCATGGGAGCATTTGAGTTTTGGGATGAATTTCGACATACGAAAGGATATTGGATACATCCATATAATAGAGGGAAGGAACGTCCAAATAGATTTCTTAGATTTTATAGTTAGGAAATTACGAAAATAAATTTTTCAGTATCGCATGTGTGTGAAAGCATTAGAAGAGTGATTGGAAATTGTACGATCCCACATTACGATGCTATCCATGTTTATTTATATATCTGGTAAATTAAAATACGAACACCTCTATAGTGTCACTTGCCGAAAAGATTACTCGAAATTGATAATTTTAAACATTACTCTTCCCGTAGAAAAGATTTGAAGGAAATGAGTGGTGCCGATGAATAGAAACAGAAGAAGACGAATCTCATCGTAAATTCCTGAATATCTCACAATATTGTATTGAAATGGTAGATAATTTATCTGTCAGAAGTATTAATGAAGCCGTCACTTTATGGGTCATAAATCTTATTGATAGACGTGACAAGAATAATGTATAGTGGATTATTTTGAATATCATGCAAAAATTTAAGTAAATAAATAATAATTTCTATATTTGATACTGACAGATAAGGCTTATGCTCCGTTGAAGAAACACAATATGTGATCCCTCCCATTTGATTATTTGTATTGTGCGTTCTTCCGTTAACGGATTCAACCGCAACATAAGGAATGTTGCTTTGAATATTTCCCACGGACCGTTGAATAACGGATGATGTGTGGTCGCCCTCTTAAGGTATCATTGTTTGTGGTTCGTCTAGACCACATCTACGGTGGTGCAACTAAAAAACATGCTTCAATAAATAGATTTGGATGATCTTGAAGAGTACTTTCAAGTTGCTCAAGATGTTCCAATCTGCAGAACAACGTTTGCGAAATATGAAAAACAAATTGGATTCGAGCCAACGCATACTATGCAGCAACGGCAAGGTAAATTTACCTATGCAATGATATAACCTCAGAACGTACCTCTAGAAGGTTTCTTAGACGTTAACACGAATCTAGATTGGCCGCCATGTGCGCAGATGTAACTGTGTTGTGTTACGTCAAAGCCTATAACTGTCATTCAAACTTCATTGACAGATCACAGCAAATACCCAAATCCCGCTATTTTATTTCAGGTTATAGGAGATACGTAGGGGAATTTTCAGAGCTTCATCAGTAGGTAGAATTTATTGAAATTGAATTCATACCTGAGTAAACTAAGTTTGTGTCTATGTGGACGTAGTGTTTTTATGGATGTAGTTGTTATTTCAGATTGTACCTACTTAGTAGGAAAGGAGAACGATCCTGCGGAACGTATGAAAGTCTAATAAAGGGCTTTTCAATAAGAGGTTTCATTTGGATATTAAGAAAATACGAGTATTTCTTCAGGGAAATCAATATATGTTTATTTCATTACTGAGAGGAAAGTATGCCATTAATAATAAAAAACGATATCAGCTAAATAGTCGCCACGGCTTCGTTTGCAGAACCATATCCTTTTCATGAAATTTTCCAACACCATCTCACATAATAGCGGCTGCATGTCTTCGATAACTTAACGAATTCCATCTTTAATGTCTTGGATCCATTGTAGAGCATTGGTATAGACCTTATCTTCCACGTAGTCCCAAAGCAAAAAGTCTAAAGGTGTTAAATCGCAAGATTTTGGGGGCCAATTTCGATCACCACTTCGAGAAGAGCACGGTCAGGAAACTTTTCTCTCAAAAGAGCGAAGGTTTCATTGTTTGTGTAGACGTAGCGTCATCTTGTTGAAAATAAACGTTGTCCAGATCAATCTTCTCCATTTACGGCTATGAAAAATCATTAATCATTGCTCGATAGCGCAATCCATTCACCGAAACAGTTGCTCCAGTCTCATTTTCGAAGAAATAAGGTCAGGTCGCCTACCAAAAAACCGCACCAAACCGTAAAACGCTGAGGACAACAATAACTCTTGGATTTTGCGAGCCCCTGAGAAGATAATTGCTTTTTGACGTAGGTGGAAATAGGTTAATCACTGAAGATGATTTTCGATGAAATGCAAAGATACGTTATTGTTGATGATCAGCCGGCTTGAGTTCTTGTGTTAACTGAACTTTATAAAACTTAAGACCCAAGTTTTCATGCGAAATACGGTATAATGACGTTTGTGAAATGCCTAATTCCAGAGAACGACGAGGAATTGATAAACCTGGGTTTTTTAAGACTTCGGGTTACAGCAGCAATATTCTCAGTTGTTTCTGTGCGTCGTTCACGGGTTAGGTTAGATTTAGGTGTTTTTTAGTTTTGCGAACTGTAACTGCAAAGTCTTCACCATATTTGTAGTGCATTTTAATAGTTTCAATGCTTTGTTTAAGCTCGTATCGTTGCATTTTTATTATTGGCTTAGTTTCTACTTGTCAAATATCCAAAACTGACGGCTTCAAATGTAACAGATACCGAAATCGTGGAGCTATTCGAAATGAAACCTCTTATTAGAAAACCTGTAACTTAGGAAGTTATAATGCGAATCTTGATCGAATGACTTCAGTGGGAGTGCACTATAATTGAAAATTTTCACTTTGCTCCAACAAGTATTTCTTGGACGCAGACAATAAACATCTTCACATTTTTCCTAGCACAAATAGTCAACTATCTATTGAGTGAAGGAATTCTGTTGTATGAGTGTAATTGTAGACATTACCAACTTTCGTTTATAAGGATCATTTTGAGGAGGATCGTAAACATCGTAAACAATACGAAGCATGGCACTATTTCATCCTTACCAAAGTTTCTCAATATATCTCATCCTGTTAAGTTTCTCAATTTATGGATCATTTATATGTTAAATCAACCAATGAAAATACGAAGCAACATGAAAATTCAAATGATGCAAACATTGATATTGACAAAATTGTCATTGAGTATCTCTGCGCCACTAAGAATTCAAATGGCTTCCACTATGAATATTTCAGATAATTTTACGTTTTATCTAGCTGAAAAAGCAATATAAAATTAACGATGGCACTGTAACCAGTTTGCCTTCAAGCAGTAATTTGAATACTTCAGTTAGAATTGAAGTATTCGGCGATCCGCAGGTCATGATGAAGAAAAATTTAACACCAATAGAAGTTACCAGTCTTCTTTCCTGTGTTCAGAAGTTGTAAGCGTCAACTGCAATGATGATGGAAGTATGGCAGCTTAGCCCCAGACATGCCAGAAGAGATGCCTGTTGTTATTTATATTTCAGTATTTTTCATTTATTGTTATTTAATGAGAAATATTTTCATTCCCTTCACAATATATTTTTACATGAAAATTATCATTTTACAAGCTCATTCATAAGACATTTGTAAACAAACATGTAAATTTTGAAATATTCACTAATTGAATTGGTTATCGAACTTGGTCTGATAGATACTGAATTAGTCGATAGATAATCGCTTAGACTAGTAAATATCTGTCTTATTCATTTCAATTAAAAATCAAGGAAAATTTCAACTCAAACTAAACGTGCTGATTTAGTTAGCCACCTTGCTACTGGAATCGCTAGTTTCTAGGCGGAGTTCAGCAATGTTATTTCCAGTCCAGAGCCACTGTGTTCGGATTTTAAACATTCTACGGAAGGTCAAATATCGTTTTCTGAATAGGATTCTTCAATGTGTTTACACAAACAGCGAAATATTTTACATGTTTTCATTATTCAGATACATCATTTGATAATTAAATTAAAACCATAGAGAACATTGATTGAATTTAAAACAAGAAAAGTATGATAAAAACGAGGGCAAAATCCACCCCATAGAAGTGGTTTGAGCCGAGGAGGTGTAAAAATGAAAAAAATATATCCCCTAAGAATTAAGGTTGTCATTCCTATTTTTTATTGTGCTCAAACCCTGATTCGATCATTCGAACGAAAGATTAATCAATTTTCATCACAACATGACAGCATGACACTCATCCTTCATCTTCGTTACGTTTTTTCTGTTTGGAACTTTCCGCAATAGCGTCATACACAATAGCTTTAAATCCGCCTGCAATCGCTCCAGTTGCTGCTCCTTTCACAGCACCAAGAGTTGCTCCAGCTGGTCCAGCAATGCTTCCAACAGCAGCTCCACCAACAGCTCCTCCAGATGCCCCAAGTGCAATTTCATGACCAACTTTCTTTTTATTATTTTTAGCTCTCGTAAATAAATAATTTAATGTATCTCTCATTGCATCAGCATCTTCGTTACCCATTCCAATACCGATTTGTCTTTTATGTCTATATATTTTACTGGAATCATCTAAACCTTTGACATTTTTCATTACTACTCCTTCCTCATCATTTATAACTCTAGCACTGTACCCTGAAAAAGAATACTTATACATTTCACATTTTTCAAAGATATCAATCTTATACCCTCTTTCAAAACAACCTCAAGACGTGAACGATGAAAATAATTCAATTTAACTGTTTAACTCTGTTACTACAGAGCTATCGGAACTGACTTTCGTGATTTTGCATGGAAACAAACAACAGGGTTTATTAGTTTACCATTATTTTTGGGTTCATAAGTACTTTAATTTACTTGTTCCATTTCATAGTTTTACTGTATTGCGGCAAAATGAATAGTGTCGTCTATTTCTTTTTAATGCTGAAACTTAGGGTAATCCAAATATTATTTAGTAATTGAACTATGACTGAACAAAACGAGCAAAAAACGAAAATTCTTTGAAAAGATAAAACTTGGCTATGATGCAGAAACGAAGGCTCGGAATTCACGAAGAGCTTTCAACTCCTTTACAAATGTTCCAAACGAAGAAATTCAGGGACGGTGTGAATTTGGCTCACGTGCATTAAACTAATTCTAATGGTTTCAGAATCATAGCGGGACCATTCTAAAAAGTGTGTATTTCGTCGAAACCCTCAAGCAATCACTATATTTTTCATGCAAAGCGACAGTGATTACTTTTTGAAAACAATCATTAGATTCACCCTAGCCAGCAAGAAACTGGAATCATTCTAAATTGTAATTGGTTTCAGGATAATATAATTTTCTAGTGATGACATATAATCACTGTAACTCGTGGAAGGAAAAAGTGTGTTTTATTCATTTCTTTATTTGAATAAAACAGAGAGTTTGTGAACTTAGGCGTGCTTTTGAAAGAAAGTAACTTACTAGAGCAGCTCAATGAATTATGGTGTTCACTGTGTATGATATTGTTACAATATTCAATGGCCCCTGAAGCCGACCCTGTCACTGCCAGGCGGAATGACGAACTGCGATGCACTTTCGAGAAAATTCGAGAAAGATCTAAAAGTTCCAGCGCGTCGTTTTACTAGGAACCCACTGTTGCCGTTAACAGAAGGTTCTCGAATCTTGAACAAAGCCGAAATTATGCAAATGTTCTAGAAGAATTCGTGCTTGCACAGCGCGTGAATAAGTGGCCAAGTGTTGGAAATAAATTGAGCAGTATAGATTGTGTTCTATAAATTAGTTACAGAAGTTAATCGTTTAGTTTCGTGTTTTAATTGATTATTTTTTTACAGCCTACTTGTAAATAAATAAGTTAGTGATTTTGTAACGTTGAAGTGTTTAATTTGAGCCCATCAATAATTTTAAGAATTAAGAAACGTTACAATATATTTGAACACAACTGTTCATCGAGTGACAAGTTAATAGATATTTAATGAAACCATGGGAAAAATATTAAATTTTCATGCGACTTTCCACATCGAAAATATTGACGCATTATAATGAATGAATAATTCCAATATTCATTTTCAAAATACATTCCTTAAACTATTTTAGAACTTCCTAAACACTCACCCATGAATAATAGTAGTACTGTTGCAACAAAAAGCAGAGAACACTCAGTCATTTTTCAATATTTTTGAATACTTTGAGAGAAAATGATTTGAATGATCACATAAAGATTTGAATGAAGCCCTTTTATACTACGCTCCCATTAAGTTGGATATATTCGAGAAAACAATGCGCTGGCATTTCACTATTGGCACATCTTGTTGATTCAAGATTAGGTATTTTCGTTGTATGTTTAACATAATTAACTCGGAAATACCAAGAGTATCAAGAACCGTCAGATCTAATTGACCCTTTTATCGTCTCATATTATTATAATTATTTTTGCCATGAATTGAATAGCAATAACACAAAGTTATGCAATTTCGAGAAATCCATATTGTAGCTAATCGATGAAAGTTCCTATTCTCATTGTGTCACCTATTCGAACTTCAACATTTATATTCATTGAAGTAATGAAGAATGAGAGTAATATTATATATGAAATTCTCGATCATCATTCTGTGAATAAAACATGTTGAGCAAAAAGCACAATCGCATAAACATCATGAAAAGTAAACGAACAAAACACAAACGCACGGCCGTACCATCCTTTTCAGGAACCGTTTTGTTGTGGATGAAGCAGACTAGCTGTGCCATCATTATTCAAGGAATACTACCAAAATTACCCGTTTTACAAATTTTTTTGCTCATATAACCTATATTATAGAAACTACAGACTGTCGAACTTTTCCATTTTTACCTTTATCTGTAATAACTGACTCACTGATCATCACATTGTTTGAGAACATTGTGTGTAGCATACACACATTTTTCAAATTTTGGATTCAGTCCTTATTTTTCCCACAGGGTAGGAAAAAATTCAAGAATTCTAGAACCCAGGCTCTGTTTCCTGAATTCGAGCTTCGCACATACCTAGTGCTTCCTAACCTTGGAAAACTACTTCTAGAAGGTACGTAATATCCTTCTTGACGTTAAACGAACGATACATCATTTGTCTGGCTCTGGGAAGAATTTGCAGAAGTTTCTAACACTAATATTAGAGTCATAACTTCCACATAAATTACATAAAACTTAGCACTTTTCATTTTAATCGCAATTCTCGTTTAACCTAATAACCTCACTAAAAGTGTATTCCTCCTCCACTCAGATCATAAGCAGAACTCCGCTCTTTCCTACGCCATAAAAAGAACTCTAAAAGGGCGCCTCACACGGTCAATGATATTGTCAATATTTATGTCAGAAATATTGACATCAATCCATCAATATGGAACTAAACTTGATCAGAAAAGAGTATTTGATATGATTACGATAACGCCAATGAAGACATTGATGTATTGCATTGTTTCGTGAGTAGAACTGGAGGCACTGGAAAGAGCTTTCTTATAAAAACACAGTCAGTTCACTCTTGACCAGATTAATGGGTCTCAATTCGAATTCTAATTAAGGAAAATTATTCAAAATTATCGAATATTTTTCGAATCTCCCTGATGACACAGTTTGTATCCTTCCTACCAAAAACATGTGCCAGCAGCTGAACAATGCAATGCTGAAATCTCTTTCCTCTCCAGAAATTAAACTCACAGCCATAGATAGCATAGACTGCCCCAAACACCTCAAAAAAGAACTCGTGAATGCATAAAGAAATATGAAGATGGTGCTTCCATGACTGCTGGGTTCGAAGATGATATAGTCATTAAAATAGGGGCAAAAGTCATGTTGATACGATATATTGACGTGAGTCTGGGCCTGGGTAATGACTCGATAGGTATTATACAGGGAGTAAAAGCTGATCCTGAAAACAGAGAAATTATCAACAAGGTAAATATCATTTTTTTTTAAATCAGCTTTACGAATTCGGCCCCGTAAAAACTAAATTTGAAATTATAAGCAGGATTTATATTCATCGTGAACAATTTCCTCTTTCGGTTGCATATGTAATCACTATACATAAAATCCAGGGACTGAGTTTGACTAATGCATTGATGGACCTCGGGTCATCAGTGTTTACACGTGGCCAAGCGTACGTTGCTCTTTACAGAGTGACGACTCTGGATGGATTACACCCGATAAATATAAACTTCTCTTCTATAAGAGCTAGGAAGTCTGCGTTAGTCGAATTTAAACGACTAAGAGAAATTTACCGTCCAGACTTATTGAGGATTCTTCCATCAAAAACTATAAAAACTACCAATACAGACAGGGAATGGGCTCTAAAGAAATCTGAAGCTGATGCGCAAGAAAATGATTTCCTACCTAGAAGTAAAAAGGAAGAATACCTAGGCTAGGAAGAAGAACTTTTGAATTATCACCACTTTCGACTGTATATACTCCTCCTTTGACTCAGATGCAATGCTGCTCAATTTGTTTATGTTATTTATTTCAATTAAGTTTTTCTTATTAGATTGGTACCTTGCATCAATTTGGAAACCATATGAAAAGTTATTGAGCATGTTCATCCTTCGTGAAGGTAGCCAATGATTATTCACAAAAAGAGATGTGATCCCACCAAAAACATAGAATGTACAAGAATGCCAGTCTTGCAATGAAAACACTCTGCCTTAAAAAGGTGTGAGATATCATGTGAAACCAAATCGATCATTTCAGTTAATAGTCACACATTTGTATTTATATGGAAAAAAACATAATGACTTGGCAATCGCTCTACAGCACAATAACATAGAATTTACAATATTCAAAGAATAATATCCTCGATTGAGTTTGCTGCTCAATTTTATCATGTCGTGCCATCCGATTGCCAAGTCATTATGTTTTTTCTATATAAACAAAAATGTGTGGATATTATCTGAAATGATCGACTTGATTTTACATGATGTCTCACACCTTTTTACGGTAGAGTGTTTTCAGTGTGTGACTGGCAATTTTGTACATTTCATGTTTTTGGTGTGGGATAAATGATAAATTGAAACACTTGGCAAACATTTCACAAAGATATATAATTTTTTTATTCAACTTCAATGATAAAACATATCAACGACCAGCTGGTTTACCTATAGGCTCACCATTGTCTCTGTTATTGAGTATTTTTCGCGAATTTTTCTTTAAATTAAATAAGAATCACGAAGAAATAATATATGGGAGATGTCAACTCAAATTATTGGGCTCATAATGATTCTAGAACATCTATAAATCATAATCGACATCACTTAGAAGACCTAACCTAGCCATCGGGGTCTCTCGGTCAAACAGAGAGGGAATTGTTTTGTTGAGTTTGAATATTGAAGGGTTTTTGCGAGATTAGACTTCAAAATTGGCAAGCAAGAACATGGAAGTGATTATGTTTAAGGAGACTCATACTGCTATGTACTTTTTGATTATCTCCTAAGTCCTTTCTATGGCCTTGCTTGATATGTAAAATCTTTTCTTAAATTCAAGTGTGTCCTTTCTATGGCCTTGCTTGATATGTAAAATCTTTTCTTAAATTCAAGTGTGTTAAGACATATAAGAGTCAGAAATGATTATTGAAATATTTTTCTGCTGGTTTTCTTTTTCCATTGTTACATATTCCTGTCCCAAACCCCCATTCTTTCTCCATTGTCTCCGTCTGGAAATCATGGAGTGCAAGATGAGAATGAGAGAATGAAGCTGCTAAGCAGAAAAATCTTTGGTACTCTTTATGTACACACGACCCTAACACAACATGAAAAGACAAGCTATTGCTAGTGCAATAGCGACAGGAAACGAGTTTTTTCCTAAGGTTTTTTCACTCGTTTATTGAATCATACGGAAGATACTATGATTCCCCTGTTACATTTTCCTGAGCTCACACTTGTGTTTTTCTGACACACACCAAAATCATAGATATAAGCATTCATTGTAAATAAAATTCTTCGAATTTTCTTAAATCCTCTTTTTTCAAAAGAATATTAATTAAGTGACATAGTTATGATAAATTTACAAAATAACAGTTTTAGTTCCACTACCAGCATAAATCAGAATATATCTTTATGAAAACGATTCAAATGATATTTTTCATAATTGGAGTAGCACCGATAGAAAAGTTCCGTACAATTTAGAAATTCTTGCCATCAATCGATTCAATTGAAAATAATGGAAAATCTTTGAACTTCTAGGACTTGTTAATAAGTTGGTCTCTTATCTCATTCGTATTCAAAATATACAGACAATGAACTTATTAGGTTCTCAATTTCAGAATATCAAATTGATTGCTTTTCTTTCATTCGTTCACAGATTTCTCTCTATTCCTATGTCAAGTGTTGATTTCGGGAATAAAATTCAAATACTAAAATTAATCGCTATGAATAACTGCTACGAACCGAATTCAATTGACACCTTAATAAAACAAGAACAACTAAACAAATGCAGAGCATTCATTCTTTGAATACTGGAGAATCGAATAGAAAATTCCCAATTTTTTATGATTTGACGAAAGCATACGACTGTATATCTGCAGGTCAGCTGCAACTTCATGAAGTCTTTTCTGGCAGGCAGGACCCAATATATTTTCCTTAACGGTGTTGCTTCTGAGCCTGGTGGTGTCGACAGTGGAGTCTCACAGGGCTTCGTTCTTGGACCAACTCTTTTTCTCATTTTCATAAATGATTTGATACAGGCTGTGAAAGCTGCCGAACTGTTGTTGTTTGCTGACGACACCATTATGCTCAGAAGAAACCATGACGGGTATGCGTTAATTTTTTCTTTGAATGTGATACACGAACTTCTTTTGGAGTGCTTCAGCCTGAATGAACTCAGTGTTAATCTTAATAAGACGGCTAAGATTTTCTTTACTCACAGTGTTACGTCTCTTCAAAATATACCGTCTGTCAAATTTCTTGGGATCGCGCTGGACCCAACCTTGAGCTGGGAAGCTCACACTGGTAGCCTTGCTAGGGTTTTATGCCGTAACATCTTCTTAATAAGAAATCTCGTTAATCTGTTGCCTGGAGGGTGGAAATGGTGTAGCTTATTTCTCCCTCATCGAGTCACAAATGGCGTATTGTCCGACAAGCTGGGAACATAGCTCACACGCCAAGCGTATTTTCGCGCTTCAGAGAAGAGTCATCCAGATAATGACCGGTAAAGGCTATAGGGATCACGTGAGGGGAACTTTTTCACAGTTTCAGATTCTTACTCTGCCATCTTTGTACATTTTCAAATGCCTTTTGTCCGGTATTTCACGTGGCGGACAAATTACCAACAGTGATAAGCACAATTTTTTTTTTAGAATTTTACGTGTCACGACATCATTGTCATTGACACGGGAACCAGTAAGTTACATTTTGAGTTATTAGAATATTACATTTTGTGTTCTGATAAAAAATATGACAATGTTTGTGTATTGTAAGACTAGATGCTATGGTATAGTTGTATATCTTTGAGGTAGTCCAGTGTATTCTTCGGATCTCGGGTGTTGTTGGGTATTGTACCAATCGTTCCTCGGATGTTGTGCTGTTATCTCCCTTAAGACTACATAGGGCATTCAGCAATGATGTGATTGACAGTAAGAATTTTGTTAGAACATGATCTGCATTGAGGAGGCGGTTCATTCCTCAGTAGGTACTCATGAGTGGATTTCGTATGGCCTATTCTCAATCTTTTGAATTTTACTTTATCTTCTCTTGACATGTTGGGTAGTTTGATTGAAGGTAGGGTTGGCTGGATTTCTCTGAGTTGTTTTGTTCCGTGTTCCAAGTTTCTTGCCATGTTTTCGTGATTATTTTTTTTGTTCCTCTTTTTATAACATCAACTATGTGTAAGTGTACGCGGGGTAGTTGGGACATGGACGCTTCTTTCGCATCCTTGTCTGCTCTCTCGTTGCCAGTTATTCCGACGTGGGATGATGTCCAGATGAGTGTAGTTTTAGTGTTGTGTCTTGCAAGGTCATTGATAAGTTCATGTATTAGTTGAACTAGTATATGTTTCGTGTAAAAATCTTTCATAGAGTCGATGGATGCCATTGAGTCGGTGAATATTGCTACATTCGTGGTTTCCAGTGTGGCAGTTTTGAGTGCTTTTAGAATTGCAAAAAGCTCGCCCGTGTACACGCTGGTTGTTTTATTCGGCCCACTGCATGTTCAGTTTTGGAGGCGTCCGTATAAAGAATTCTGTCGAACTTTTTTAGGTGGAGTCTATCAATAAACTTTTGATGAAGCATGTTCGTCGGGACCTTGCAATTTTGAAACTTACAGAGTGTTGTGTTGATGTAAGGTTTTGGTCCATGGTGGATATAATGCTAGAAATACGGATTTGACAGATCTTGATCTCACTGCGTCATTATCATCTAGGCGCAATTCTGGGGATGTGAAGAGTTTGTGGACAGGACTATGTACATCAAAAAAGACATTGGCTGAGTAGGATAGTAGGAGTTGTTTTCGCCTGAGCCATAGTGGAAGCTCAATCGCTTCACAGCATAGACTTGTGGCAGGACTGGTTCTGAATGCACTTAAATAGTAACGCAGAGCAGTATTCTTCACTATATTCAGGGATTTCAAAACTGATTTGCTAGCAGTTGAGTAAATAAATGATCCATAATATAACTTGGAACGTATGGGAGACCTATATACCCGGCAAAGTGTTTGTTGTTCTGCACCCCATTCGTAGTGTGATAGTGTCTTAATGATGTTCAATCGTTTCATACAATTAGATTCCAATTCTTTGATATACTCTGCCCTGGTGAGCTTATTGTCGAAAGTGAGGCCGAGAATTCTGTGATGCTTGATTGTTTGTAGGATTGTTCCGTTGAGTGTTAAGGGTGCTACTTGTTGCAAAGATGTTTTTCTGTTGAAGCAAATGACTTTGGTTTTCTTGATGGAAAATCTGAATTCAGTGCTTTTACTAAATAAATTAAGATCGTTTATGGTTTTCTGAAGGATTTTGGTTGTTGTTTTAGCGTTTCTTCCGTGACGAAAGATTATAAGGTCATCTGCATAGAGGGCATACTTCACTGGATGGCGGATTTTATCACATATGTCGTTGATTGCTAATATAAACAGTGTTGTACTCAATACGGATCCTTGGGGTACGCCATTTTATTGAGGCTGGGGATTTGATGTTACACCATTTGCGATAACCTGGAAGAATTGACCAGAGAGAAAGTTTCGGATGAATGAGAATATGGGTCCATTAGCGTTGCATTTCGACAATTTGTTCAGGATCACAGATTTCAGCGTGTTGTCGAACGCACCATCTATATCGAACATAACTGTGAATAGGTCTCTCTTGTTATTGAGTGCATTGGAAATTTCTATTTGTAGAATAAGAAGGTTATCCATTGTGTTTCGATGTTGTCCATCCATGTTTCTCGAGGTACCACATAAAACGTTTGTTCACTATTTTTTCCATCAATTTGTTCATAGTACAAGTGGGAGATATTGGCCTATATGACTTCGCTTCTGTTGAAGGTTTGTCAGGTTTCTTGATAGATACGATGAGAGACTTTTTCGAGATTATTGGGAACTCTAGTTTGGTCCAAACTCTATCAAAAGGCTTAGGAGTGCTTGTTGGATCAATGAAAGATTTTTCAAAAAGATGAAATGAATATTAACAGGTCCAGCTGCGGTGTTTTCGCGAGTTTTCAGATAATAATGGAGTTCCTGCATTGTGAAAGAAAGGTTGATTGATAGAGTATATGTCTCTCATTACTATAGCAAGATCTAAAAAAAGTAAAAGTTTCTCTTATGAAACCCGTTTTATACCACTTCTGAATTCATTAATACACAGCTTTCAGTGGATAGACTCATGTGTTCCTGATAATTCTACGCGAACGAATCTTTTCGACAGCTAAATGTTTATGCAATATTGAACGCACGCAGGTTTAGGGTTTAGGGTTGTCTTAATCTCCCGGCAAGTCACATGGCGATCATCGTGTATCATTTCGCTCACTGCATCGATGGTTTGTGGCAAAACAACTTCACGAAGTTCGTCACTGAGTGAAGCAGGGCTCCGATAAAATTCGTTATTCCAGCATTTTAGAGTGGCCAAGTGTGAAGTTTCCTCTCCAAAAGTCGAAGTAAGTTGATCGCAGCACTGTTGTTGAGTTAATAGACGTTGAAAATCGTAAAAAATCATCGCACGAAAATGTTCACGTGTTGATTCTATTTTTGTCCAAGTTGAATCTATCAAATAACTATCAACAAAACAAAACTCACCCGTAACTCAACGTTTTGTTTGAGAAATGTCAAAATAAACGACGGATAGGAGAAGTCAACAGTAAAAGTGTCAGAGGCGCGAAATTTAAAAGGCAACCTACGTATTCCTAATATAAGCAACAAGATATGAAAAAGATTGCACAAAAATAATATTAACACCATCAGCAATAATAAAAAGAGTTTGAGCTCATTGTTAGTCATAAATAATAATGAAATAAAATTAGATAATAAAAGCGGAATGTATAAAGTACACTGCACTGGATTCGAGACTTCCTATTTAGGCCAAACCAGAAGATGCAGCATTATTGAAAAAAAAATGTTTTTCGGACTATTGCATGGATAAAAATCTTCTCATAGATTTTGAGAGAAATTAACTTATTCGTCCAGGTAACAAAGAGAAGAAAATGGAAATTTCAGAGATAATCAAATCTTGTCCGCTCGTAGGAAAAACCACCTAGTTATTTATTTATTTATTATTTATTTAATTCATTTAATATATCAGGTGATTCACCAGTGGTGGTGCTCTGCAGCTCGTACACTCTTGAAGATTTCATTTTTGTTCGAACAGTGTTGTATTTAGTAAGTAAGAATCTACTTCAGCAAATTATTTTGCGGTAAACAGGGTGTCCCAATATTCTATAGAAGAATCTTGATGATGTTTTTTTTCACATTGGAAGATCACATTTTTGTTCAAGATTGAGGAGCGGCCTAAACTCTGCTATAATGTCTTTAAATAATAAGTTCAATTTCATGAAAATAGGCTCTCACATCATCGCATGATCCTTCGGCCAGAGAGGATGAATACTTTTTTCTTTCGTTTTCTTATTGCCCAAGGATAGCTTCATTGATGAATTGAAATAGATAATCCTCATTTTATACATGAGTGACTCAAAAAATTATTGAATATTGTAATTTTAAGAATATCTTATCTTGATTTTTCAGATAGAACACCCTGTATTTTATTATTTATGTCAATGCATAAAATATTGTGCCATATTTTTGCATAAGTAATCTCATTACGTTCGACCATTTTCGAAATATTCGATTATTTGTAAAAATTTTGATGAAAATTCTAAAACCAAATCAAACTCATCAACATGCATCATTATTCGCACAGAAGGTTTTTTTTCTGTAATGATTCAAGTAGTAAAAATGAAACCTAAACAAGATAATTCTTTCAACGAATGATAGAATCAAGATGATTAAAACGTAAATTGAAGTATGTGTTGACATATTCTTTATTTGGAATATATTTATGTAAATAATTTTTACGGACAGATATTAATCCGGTCGATTCAGACATCCGAAGGTACAAAAATGCACACCCTTGCAAAGTTGGTAGGATTGTTCAAGACATCATTATAAATGAAACGTCATCATCAGATTATTATCTATAAAATATTCTACAATAGAGTAGAGTAGTTATATGCATATGTTTCTATGCCACCTTTGAGATAGTGCTTTTTGAAGAGGTTTTCCCACTAGGTCTATTCCAATGGTCTGTTGTGACTCTGTTTAATTCGAAACAAATACATAATAGAAGATATTAGCAAGGGGTAAAAATGATAAAAGCGTTGTGAATTTAAAAAATAAAAATTTGTGCGTCCCATTCATGATTTTCTAATACTTCAGCTTCCTATTCTTCTTGTTCGTCTTATTTTCCTTTTTCTTCTCCGTCATTCTAGGGGAAAGTAACATGCCTCAATACAAAAAATAACATCATTTTTTATGGATGTAAAAAATTGATTAGAGCAGTTTTTCCGGTGCAGGTGGGAGTATACTGGTCGAGCTCTTCAACAAAATTTACGATAGTGGCACAATACCGTCTGATTGGTTGTATTCGGTGTTTGTCACCATCCCCAAGAAGCCCAATGCAAAAAACTGTAATAAATATCGAACCATCAACTTAATTGGCCATGCTCTGAAAGTATTCTTGTCAGTCATTCACGAGAGGGTATACAGAAAGAAAGAAGAAGGAATAGGAGACACTCAGTTTGGATTCCTCAAGGGTCTGGGCACTAGGGACGCACTGTTTGGCATGCAGGTTTTCATTCAGAGATGCAGGTATGTGAATTTGTATATCTTTCTTGGGTTCCTTGACTTCGATACTGCATTTGACCGGGTCCAACATTTAAAGATGGTCGATGTTCTCAGAGCCACTGGTATAGATGACAAAGACGTACGTATCATTCCAAATTTGTGTTGGCATTTGAGAGCCTGTGTCCGATTAGAGATGAGATAATAAGTGAAGAAATTTATTTTCCGAGAGGAGTGAGACAGGGGTGCATACTATCACCTCTCATTTTCAACATATACTCCGAAAAAATTATCAACGAAGCACTCTCTGTTATTGATGAGGCATTATAGTGAATATAATAATAATAATAAAGTTTATTACAATTGATTTCATACATACAGAGTAATAAACAATGAAAAAGCAGAGGCTAAATCATTCCGAAGAATGTCTCGCCTGTTCGCCTTTGAGATAGGTATATTTTGTTAAATTTAAATTTATAATAACTTCATTTGCGTGAATGTATTTGAGAGTAAAGTTAGTTTCACAGCGCGTAATTACGAAACAAAAAGTCACTATGTTTCTTGAATTGTTCGTCACGATAGGTTTATTTTTTTTTCACAATCGGGCGTTAGTCAAATCTGGTATTTTAGTCACAATTTAGGGTATTTAAGTCACAATTTAGGTTTTTTTTTCTCACATTTTAGATATTTTTTCCTCCCCTTTTTTTTTAAGTCACTCCGCGAAATTTCTGAACTCAGTATTTAAAATAGGCACTTTCGTTAATCCGCTGATTAATTAAGTTGTCTATTTCTGTTCTTCCGGCACAAAGAATCCAAAGTTCCACTTTCTTCTCGAAACAATTGTAGTTTTTCAAGATTCGCAAGTCTACTGGTATACGCGAATATACTCGTGGTGCCAGATATTTGCTGGATCTTTGTCCTATTCTTTTATTGGAGCGTAGTGTTTTGTATTCTGAGTCTTTTCCCCTTGTATCATATTTATGATCAATGCGGTTTACATTCATCTTACTCGTAAATACTTGAGTTACTAGTTTCAGAGCATACAATTGTCTAATGTCAAGCATTCCTGACAAAGCAAAACTCTCTTCACTCGAAAATATGCGCCCTTTACCATACATGATTTTCAGGATCCATTTCTGCAAAATATTTAGTTGTTCAACATGGCAGTCATACACTCCTCCCCACCCAACATTCCCATATGTAAGATGTACTTGCACGAATGCGTGATATAATATTTTCAGATGGTTTATATTCATTTCACTTTTGTAGTATTTGAAAATGCCCCCGTAACCTCCGAAGTTTTTTTGCCACATAACTACAGTGGTGATCCCACCTCATATGTCGGTCAAGCACAATGCACAAAAATTTTACTGTGCCTGAAGTGGCCTCACTAATGATAGTGTCCTTGTCGATATTCAGTGCGCCTTGCTTTGGAAGATTAGATTCGTAAGAGGTGAAAGGTAAGTATACTGATTTTTCTGCATTTAGTGTAAGTTCATGATGTTTCAACCACTTCCCTGTTTCCGCGAAATCTTCTTCCGCTATTTTTTGTAGATTTCCTATGTGCTGGCCTCATAAAGTACTGTGGTATCGTCAGCGAAACTCAAAACACTTCCACGAAGTTCCATTTGAAGAAGGTCATTCACGTATAATATGAATAATAACGGGCCCAATACCGTTCCCTGGGGAACGCCGTAAGTAATCTCCCTCTCATCGCTTTAAACAGTTCCAATTTTAACCACTTGTTTCCTACCATTTAAATAACTTGTTGATAACTTCAATGCCACACCTCTGAATCCATATTTCTGCAACTTAGTAAGTAGTTTATCATGGGGAATGGTATCGAAGGCTTTAGATAAGTCTATAAATATGCAAAGCAGCGGTACGTTTCTATCTATGCGATAGTAAATATACGAAGTTAACTCCCTTATTGCGTCCTCAGCCGATCTGTGTTTCCTGAACACATATTGGCTCTCCGACAATAGATTGTGTTTGTCCAGAAAGCTTACCATTCGCTGTTTAATGGTTTTCTCAAAAATTTTTGCAATATTTGTCTATAATTCGACATTTTAGTTCTGTCTCCATTTTTATGTAGTGGCTTGATGATGCCGTTTTTCAAACACTCTGGAAAACATCTTATACTAAAACATTCATTTATGAGATCAGAAAGTGGAGTGGATATCTCCTTTCTTATCTCTTTCAGCGTCTCAGAGCGTAACCCATCAAATCCCGGAGCTTTATTTGATTTAAACTCAGATATAACTTTTTCATCCTCCATTGGATCAGTGGGAGATAAAAAAGTTTCCCTCAAACAAAATTTATACTCTTTAATATCAGTTGGCTCTTCTATCTTATTTGCATATTCTGCGCCTATTTCACTATAGTATTCATTGGAGCTATTTGCTATCGAGATTTTATCTCCAATCATCCCATTTTTCGGGCTTCTAATCATCTCAATATCTTTTTCAGATTTGAAATTTTTTTGCATATTTTTATTCACGTGGTTCCAGAGAGCTTTGGACTCACCACCACTTTTTTCGATACATCTGTGTAAGTATTCTCTTTTTGAGATATTTATAAGTTTCTGAAGTTTATTTTTGTAATGCATGTAATTTTCTTTCAGGTTTTCATCATTTGGATTTTCTCGGAACATCATATAGCGTTTGTTTTTCTCGTTTATTGAATGAAGAAGCCTTTTTTTGATCCACGGCCGTTTTGGGGTTTTTCTCGTATTTTTTACCACTACATTTTTGATATTTTCAAGATGTTTACAAATTATTTCGATGAGAGCTATTGTCTTTGAATTTGGACTATTTTTCATGTACATTTTTTCCCACTTTTCCATTTCTAAGTCTCGTTTGAATTTTTTATGATTGATATATGATATATATGAAGGTGATGCTGTTCCTTTCGAGTTTTTTTCCAAGTTTTTCTTTCCATTTACGGTGAAAGCGGTAGGTGAATGATCAGTAATATCATAGTTTATCGCGATTCCATTAAGATTTCACCTGGGTTGGAGGGATATTTTTCCGCTACCACAAAATGACCAAGCAAGTTCCACTACTAGGTCGGGTACATTTATTGATGAATGATTTATAACCGAATACACTCAATATGTTTTTGTATTCATTTACTTGTTGATCATTTTTCGCTAGCAGATTTATATTCATATCTCCTGCTATAATATGGAAGTCAAAAGTTTTTTTCATGCAAACATAGTTAAAAATGTTTTCAATGAAATTATCAATAGATGATTTCGGAGATCTATAGACAGAAGTCAGCTTGAAGTGTTTTTTATTGAATTGAAAGTCTATTTCTAGGGCTTTGATTTCTCCGAAGTTTATAATTTGATGACTAAAATTTATGTCACTTTTAATATACATGATGACCCCATCATTTCTATTTTAGGCTCCATTATTATATAAAATATTATATCCGAGTATATGATACAGTTCCAGAGCATCTACAATATGTGTCTCGGTGAGGATAAGAACTTCGAAATCACTTTCCAATAGCTCAAGAAAAAGTATGAGCTGTTCCATGTTTTTCGCTATACTCCTGATGTTAATATGAAATATTTTGAGACCTTTTTCATATTTGTGCTTATTCAGATCAGCAATACTTCCAGCGACTATGCTATCATATTCTTCACACTGGAAGTCTCTTATAAAAGGATCCATTTCGAATAATTTAGTGTAAACTTACGAAAAAAATTTTTGAATGAATTTTATCTTTTGAAATTTTATGTTACCTACTAAAAATTTAATACTACTATTTATTTGTTTTTTTATTATATTATATATTTTGTTTTTCGTGTTTTTCTGTTTCCGTGTTTCTCTTTTCTTCGTTTCTTTGTTACTTATTCAGTTTCGATGCTAACCTGGAGCTAGTCTTCATAGGTTGACTATTCAACCGGTGCTTATTCTTCGTGCCTGATAAAATGCTTCCGACCCCAAACTCCGTAGTTTCCTTTCCTTCATCAACCTCGACGTCGTTTTCCTCACTCTCTGTTGTGGCCTCAAGCTGTTCGACAGTATAAAATTTGTTGTTTTTGTACAGTTTTCCACCTTTTATATATGCCTCAGTACCTTGGATGGTTTTAGCCTCTGCCAAATGCTTCCTCAAAATTTTGTTTTGTTCCCTCTGCAGCGGGGTAAGATCATTTGATACTGCTATGGGGGTACCTTTCAAGAGCGTGCCTTTGGAGACAATTCCCTTTATTCAAGTTAGTGGCTAATTCTATCTTGACCGGACAATTCTTATAATTGCCAAGGGGATAGAAGTCGGACACGTCAGAATTGCTGATTTCCACCTTCAAGAGAGACTCGAGAGAATTTTTCGCAACGTCGTATGATAATTCAGACTGTGCTTCGGTGAGGCCAAAAATAACTATATTTTTCTTTCTAGAATCTCTCTCTAATTTTTCGATTTTGCTCCTCAATTCAGCGTTCTCCCTTTCTACTCGTTCCACTTTTTGTTGTAAAGGCTCTAATTTTGAGAGTATATTAGCTTCCGAAGATGCAATATGTTCCTTCAGTTCTGTTCTTATCTTCATAATTTCATCAATCAATTCTTTTGCTGTCCCATTCTCCGCCATCGTCCGTTATATCCGTGACTGTGTGACCTGCCTTAAATATTCACTCTCCACGCAGCAAGTTATTCTTCCGTCACCTGTTTCTTTTTCTTCAAGTTAGTGGCTAATTCCTCTGACTGATAAAGGATGAATATTTACTATTAAACAATTTAAACAATGTACTTCAACTTGATTTCAAAGTCTATTACAGCCTTTTGATCTCCCTTTTCAGTGCAATTAGTGTGAATTAATGACTAGAAACTCACTGCGGAATTTTCGGTTTTTCTATGGAAGATTTCTTCACTAATTTCAGCAATTTTTCACTGCGCTCGAAAACACGTGCTTATCCTTCACCGTAGAAAACTAACATGGAATGGAATCCAGATCAATAACTTTCGGTATGCAGACGACATCATATTGATGGCAGAGGTCAAGAGGGACTGCAGGAAATCTTCAATAGGGTAGTGGAAGTCTGTTGGCAATACGGCTTAATACTGAATTTGAAAAAAACAAAATATATGGTTATTAGCAAAAATCCACCTATTGATACCAATATCGATATAAACAATATCCTTCTGACCAAAGCTAATAAAATGACCTACCTTGGAACGTTATTGGAAGACAATTGAGATCACTCAGTGGAGGTGAGGGTAGGCATGGAGAGGACAAGGTCTGCTTTCATGCGACTCAAAAAGGTTCTTTGCGGCCACGATCTTAACATCAACTTTAGAATCAGGATTCTCAGATGCTGTGTCTTCTCGGTCTTGTTATATGGAGTGGAAGCGTGGGCACACAGAAGCTGCTAGCAAAAACTTGAAGCTTTTGAATGGGGACATAAAGACGCATGCTTGGCATAAGATGGACTGACAGAATAGGAAACGAAACCGTATTTCGAAGGCTACATAAGAACACAGAAATAATGAAGACAGTCAAAATACGTGAACTGACTTAGGACATGTCCAAGCATCCAGAAAAATATGAAATCGTTGAACGAACACAGCACGCTAAGAAGAAGGTGGGAGTAAAGTCTGAACTGATTCAAATGTTTTGTTCCAACCTGAAATCTTTGAACAAGAATCTACCCGAAAAAGATATTAATGAGAAGTTGGAAAAAGACAAGGTAATTGAACTTGTCTTACATTTTGAATATTTTGAACGAAATATGCATATTGAAGTTTATATAAATAGGTAGTTTCAAAGGAGATTAGAACATAGAGAGAAGGCAACGAATTCCGTTGGTGATAGCTTCTTTTGGTGTTGAATTACTCTATTTAAAAACTTCAGCACGTTGAACTGAATCTTGTTTTTCAACCTTCTCAAAACTTGTTGTTTTAACCAATCAGAGTGAAGGATTTACAGTTTGCTGATGATATGTTATATATTTCAACAAATGACCCTCAGGAAGGTATTCTAATTCTGCAGGAAGCCATTGAAAACATTAAGGATGAATTAATGTTTTTAGGTTTGGAACGAATCTTGTTCATTTCAATACGCGAAAAATAGGACCAGGAAATCTCAGTCTTCGAATAGGAAATGAAACCTTCGAGTCTGAATGCTCGGCAAAGTTTATGGGTGTGACTTTTGGCTATGACATCTCATTCAATACACACATTAAAAACATGCTAGTCAAATGTAATAGGTCCATGAATATTATTGAATTTCTTTCAGCTATTACTTGGGGTGCGGACTCTCTCACGCTATTAACATTCTACAAAAGTTTCATCAGGTCCATCATAGATTACGCCTGTTTCATTTACTATCCGATGAATAAAAATGGGCAACAAAAACTTGAGAGGCAACAATATCAGGCGATTAGACTCTGCATGGGATATAGAAATTCTACTCCTAACTGTGTATTACTTGCTGTATCGAAGCTTCTCAGTATAAACGCTCGCATAAAACTTTTGTGTAAAAATTACTTGCTGAAAACTGTTAGTAAACAAGATACTCTGGCACAAAAAATAGTAAGAAATTCTTTCTCGGTAATAATCAGAAAACATGTAAGAAGAGAATATATTCTTCACTCTTGTATCAAACACATAATGTGTTATGAAAATCAGGTTTTACGTCAAAACGGTTGTAACATATTCAACTTCGATTACCGAGCCTTAATTAATTCAGTTATCATTGACACCAAGTTTGGAAAGAGTCTTATAGAAGAAGTAAAAATATATAATTTATTTACACACAAATTTTCAGGTTCGTATCAGAGTCATATCTACACAGATGGTAGTAAAGTTAAAAATTCTAGATCAGTTGGTACAACTTGTATCTTTCCTGAATTAGATATAAGTAGGAGTAGAAGTCTTCCTTCGTATACCTTAACTTTCTCCGCAGAATGTATCCCTATTCTAGATGCTTGTAAAATTGTTACGTAGAATAAATCAAACAGCTTTTTCGTTTTCACTGATTCCCTAAGTGTGTGGGAAAGTCTGCAAAATTTTCGATTCAATTCTAATATTAATTGCTACATTTTGACAATTAAAGAAAAGCTCTTTGAGCATTCTGAAAACAATGTTTTCAAAACAACAAAAGTGTTCGTATGGAATCCATCACACAGGGAATAAGTTATAAGAGAAAGTGGATCAACTTGCAAAAAAGCTACTGAACTACCCATCAACGACATACAATACCTCATTCCCTATCAAGATGTGAGAGAATGTTTTAGGCATACTGCAGATGTAGAAACATCCAATTCAATAATTAAATTGAGAATGGGGACTGAAGGAAAATTTTATTTCAAAAATTTTTTAAAGTTGAAAGAAGCTAGAAAGGAGTTTAATTGTCGTGATAAACCGATTCCGATCAGGACACATTAATTTGAATAAATCTTTATTTTCGAAAAATGTCATAGACAGTCCCATGTGTAATTGTGGACACGAGTTTAAAACTTTGAATCATGAAGTGTTCCAATGTTCACTTCACGATAATATATATATATATATATATATATATATATATATATATATATATATATATATATATATATATATATATATATATATATATATATATTCAAATATTGTAAATCTTCTCCTTTCAAAAGAATATAATATAATATATATATATATATATATATATATATATATATATATATATATATATATATATATATATATATATATATATATATATATATATATTCTGAAAGGAGAAGATTTACAAATATTTGAATAATTATATTTGCAATAAATGCTTATATTTATAATTTTGGTGTGTGTCAGAAAAAACACAAGTGTGAGATTAGGAAATGTAACAGAGGAACCATACTATCTTGTATATGATTCAATAAACGAGTGAAAAAACCTGAGGGAAAAAATCGTTTCCTGTCGCTGTTGCACTAGCAATAGCTTCTCTTTTTATGTTTTGTTAGTGTCGTGTGTACATAAAGAGTAGCAAAGATTTTTCTCTGCTTAGACGCTTCATTCTCTCTTGCATTCCATGATTTCCAAAACAAGGGTGAAATGAAGGGGGTTTGGGATAGGAATCTGTAACAATGG
This sequence comes from Cryptolaemus montrouzieri, assembly GCA_013387265.2. Lineage (NCBI taxonomy): Eukaryota > Metazoa > Arthropoda > Insecta > Coleoptera > Coccinellidae > Cryptolaemus > Cryptolaemus montrouzieri. The sequence goes on from JABFTP020000103.1 coordinate 41,299,300, forward strand.
AAAAAGAAAAACAGCAGAAAAATATTTTAACAATCAAACTTCTTATATGTCTAAACAAATCTGAGAAAAGACTTTACATAGCAAGCAAGGTCATGAAAAGGACTAAGGAGATAATAAAAAAATACATAACCTGCGATATTTCCTCAAATTCCATCTCTGTTTGAGCGAGAGAGCCCCGATGGCTAGGTTCAGTCTTCCAAGTGATGCCGATTATGATCTATAGATGTTTTAGAATCATTATGGACCCAATAATCTGGGTTGACATCGCCCATATATTATTTCTTCGTGGACCTTGGTTAATTTAAAGAAAAATTTACGAAGAAATTTTGACGGTCGTTCGAAAAATATGACAACTACACATAATGAAAGGAACAATGTTATCAGAAAATTGTTAGACATAGGGCTGTTTTTACCTTTGGACATCAAGTGTTTATTGTTTGAACCTTATATCGTAGGTATGAGAATTGTCTTTAATTTCTTAGATAAGTGGAATATACACTTGTGAATACATGTATTTTTAAAATTGTCACGTTCACCACAGGATGAAATGTAATTTATTGCTTACTTATTGAAGTTAAGCTTAATAACCCTTGAAGGGTTCTATAGCTCTAATAAAAAAACCTTCCTGAAAAAGCAATGTTAGACAGCAGTTAATGCTTGTGAAAAAAGTACGTGATTCTGAAACTTTGCAAAAATAGATAAACGTTTCGATGAACATATCTCTGACTAATGTTGAGCTTTTCCAGGATTTGCAAAAAAAAAGTTTATTCGGTTAATTCGAGCAATGAGTAATACAAGTAAATCTACATCTTCAACAACAATAATGTATAGTTGAATGGAGTTTGAATTGCTGTATCAAATATCAGTACATCACCATCATTATTTGTTTATTTCACCAGCATTCTTTCAAGATTGAAATGAATCGAGATTTGTTATGAGTATTAGCAAGAAATTTCTGTTGACTGTATTTCGTTGATCATAGCATACCTTTTGTGTTTCTCTGTTTGCAGTTGCGTACCCACGCACTGGCTTAGCCTTAGTACCTTGATGTATTTTGTTCATTCGTCATGGTCATAGTTTGTGTTTTTTTTTTTTTTTTTTTATAGTTTGTAATGGGTGGGGGTTTTCACATTGTGATTATGATTGAGTGAATAAGAATTATTATTATTATTATTAGCTGTTATAAATTGATCAAATAAAATATCAGAAGATGAATATGTTGCTGAAGTTTGACGATTTAATATTTCTCGTCGAATAGCCAACATCAAGACATTTTATAGATAATTATCTGATCTACACTTTTAGTCCGAACTTATTTTATGAAAACTTACCACTTTGGTGAAAATTATGAAAAAACTCATTTCGAGACCTTTGACCCCGATTAAATTTTTTCCTCCTATTTTGTTGTTGGCGAGGATATGATCTCATATCATGCAATTTTTGTTGAATATTTTTCATGGCTTTTTCAACACTGTTATGTTTCTGCTGACACAATGCTAATACGTGGATTTTGACCCAACTGAAATATCTCAATCATACATCAGCAGTTTAATTAATCAGATTTGGTTTATTGTAAGTTTTTCCTTACCCCAAAGATGAAAAACCCTTGAGGGGATGGAATAAGGAAAGAAGTGAAAGTATGGAAATTGATGTATACCACAGAATAGAATAAGAATACTATAAAAAGTTTTGTTTGGATCTGTTTTCGGTGAATCTTGTACTATTTCATGAATTAAGTTGTTTCCTTTTCGACAAATCCGATATGTTCATTAAAACATATTTATAAAATTGCTGAAGATTATAATCATCTTGGTATGCATAATATTTGGATTTGCCTAAAGAACATAATCGTCTGCTGGTGTATATTGTAAAAATCGTTCCTCGCCAGAATTTCAAGTCAATATCAAGAGATAATAAACTCTGTTATATGTTAGAAGCTTTACTCTTGGCACAATTTTCTTCTTAGATTGAAAGCCGACTCACTTGGACAAATTTCAATATTAATTGTTCATCCAATTTTTGACTACCCATAACGATGCATTATCTGACTTACTGATATAATTTGGAGCAATCTAGTAAATAGACGCTAGAATATTTTCGTGTCTGTACCACACAATTTTATGTTGAACAATATATTGCTTAACCTTTTAATTCTTTCTACAAATCAACAATAAAATTGCTGGAACCCAAATATTACGCGATAATATTGATCGTCTATAGGTCGTTCAGTAGCTTGTTCCATCTGCGGATGTTTTACGGAAGAGATAAAAATTCATGAATACATAATCTTAAAGTGTATCCAATCTGTATAAAGTGAATTATTCGCATCTGCTTTCAAAATTGAAATCTCTGTTACAATGAATGTTTTTTCCGTTCAGCAAATGAATAAATTATTATCTCGTGAAGTAAATGCTCTGTGATTTTGAATTATAAAAATTGGTTTTTAATAATACAGGCTTTATGGAACGGGGTTGCAATATTCTTTCTATCCGTTTCCGAGTCTTTTGAAACACAAATAATTAATTTCTGGAAACAGCTGAAAAATCTATTGTGGAACCTTATTTTTTCCTCAGGCAAGTTATACACGTTCACTGAACCGATAAACTAATTCTGTCTCTCTTAGTTATTTCAACATGTCAGAAAGAATTCCTTATGGGTGAATTTAAAAAATTATATTATAAACGAAAATTTAACTCTCCCTCTAACTCAGAAGAAAACAACTGAAAACGTTGAAACAGGGCTAGTCTACTCTACTCTTAAGTTCTGATACTTGACACCTTTTCCGTATATGATTTGTTGACATTTTTGTCGAAAGGTATACTTATATCTAGCAGTGTAGCGGTTTGCTCTCTGAAGTCAAAGATCGCAATATCGAGTCTGTTATGTGCAACCGGCCTATCTGTAACCCATGTGGTGTCTCAATAGATTTTATAGAACTCATTTTCTAGGACAGGCTTTGGCTGATAAGTATTGTGGTGTAAGTGTTTTAAACAGTCCAAGGCTGTAAGCGATAGTTTGGTGGTAAACCCTTGCAACGCCATTATGTCTTTAGAGATAACCCTTCGGAGCAAGTATGGGGCAGCTGGATGTAATGTGTTGCATTAATTCTTGATTCTCCTACACTTACGGCATTGTTAAGTTGGGATGTTCTGCCCAGTTATATGCTTCAGGTACATTCTAGTGGGTGCCACTTGGTCCTGGATAGCCAGTAGTCTCTCCTCAGTCTCGGAAAACAGATAGCCGCTTTAAGGTAAGCAAGACACTCCTGTTTATTGACATCCTTATTTTCCAGGTGGTTAGGGTATCTGCCTTGAAAGGCTTTCGAGTGCCAGTCTTTCATCAACTGTGGGAGTGTACGTGGGTCGACCTGATACGCAGGAGTGGAGAGCTGGAGCGCAGAGAAATTATCGTCCGCAACGCGCACTGCTCAGTGGAAAATGTTCTTATGGAACATTTCCAAAGACCAAGGACCCGATTTTCAGAAACTTCAGAAGAAAAAAGTTCACATCTCGAGTTTGAAGGATCCACAAATTATGACAACTTTATGAAAATTTTGAATGAGTCTTGTAGGGCGAGCATTCCTGTGAGTAAATCTAACGCAAATAATAAAAGCAAGTCATGGTGGAATGAGGACTGCGAGCATGCTGTCAGAGCAAAACTGATAGCCTTTAGAATTCATAGAGAAACTAAAAATCTCGAAAACTTTCTTAACTACCAGAATAAAGAGGCTGTTGCTAAAAGAGTCATCAAGAAAAGCAAAAGAGACTCTTGGAAGATATTCTGTAATAGCCTTAATAGCAATTCTTCTATCACTTCAATTTGGAATAACGTGAAAAGAATCAGAAACATCAATTCGGTTCACCCTACCGCCATGGGGCCATGGACTGACGCATTTTATGATGAAATTTGCCCTCCTCTCACTTATGAGCAAATAGAACCTCTACCGGAGGCTGACCACGGTAATATAATGGATCTGTCTTTTGAATCTCACGAATTAGACAGAGCACTAAAATCAAACTCCAATACGTCCCCAGGTCTTGACAAAATACAATATGTAATGTTGGGGAATATGCCTAATAATTCGAAATCGATCTTACTGAAAATTTTCAATGAAATAAGAAATTCTGGTTCTATACCAGATGATTGGAAGAACTATATTGTCGTTCCCATACTCAAACCTAACAAGAATCCCTCAAACGCAGACGCATATAGGCCTATCTCTCTGAGTTCCTGTGTATTGAAAACTTTCGAAAGAATGATTAAGTTCCGCTTGGACTGGTGGCTTGAACATAACAGCAAGTTCCTGAATTACCAATTTGGTTTCCGTAAAGGCCATTCAACATATGATAGTATCGCACACCTGATCACAGATATCCAAATCGCCTTTTCAAAAGATGAATCACTTATGGCCTTATTCGCCGATATAATTGGAGCATACGATAAAGTCTTATTGTCCGTTCTACACATTGTTATGATTGAGATTGGTTTGCCTCGAAATTTCACTACGTTCATTCATAATTTATATTCCAATAGAAGAATATTTCTGAGAATTGGTCATGAATTGATTGGTCCAAGATTAACTAACATGGGATTACCCCAAGGCAGTATTTTGTCACCTCTTTTATATATAATATTGTACCACAAGTTGGAGACTACCTTCTCTAACCCAGCAGTGAAAGTTCTGCAATTTGCAGATAATATTTGCATATACTGCTCAAACAAAAACCTGACTGCAGTTCAACAGATCCTAGATACTGCGATCAGAGAATTCAACCAATTTCTGAACACAAATGGTCACGAGATGTCACCTTCTAAGTCAGCAGTTTGTACATTTACTAGGAAACGCACCCAACTACCAGATAACTTGAATTTTGGAGAATTGTCACTTCCTCATAAAACTTTCGTGAAATTTTTGGGAATAACGTTGGATCGCAAGTTAAGTTGGAAAGATCACATTTTGAACACTCTCAATCGTTTAGAAAAGAACTTTCAATTACTGAGATTCATCTGTCATAACAAATGGGGAGCCGACCAACTCATCGCTCTTAATTTTTATCGATCATTCGTAAGATCAGTTATTGACTATGGTTGTATCTTCTACGGATCAGCAGCCGACACTTGGCTTCAAAAGTTGGATACTCTACAACACAAGGCGCTGAAGATCTGTTTTGGCTATCTCAGAAGCACACCTAATAATATTGTACTCGCAGAATCAAACGAAATGCCTCTCAAACAACGAAGAGATTTGCTGACTCTCAAATTTCTTTTGAAAAAACACGCCTTTTCTTCTCCACTTATGGTCAAGATTCACAGCTTATATATTCTAACACTCATATCAAAATATTGGACTATCAAAAAAGATCCACTCTTGATAGCTAATTACGACCTATTTATGGAATATAAGGAAAGGATCACCACATTGGACCAACTAGTCATGTACAAAATGGATTTCTTCAAATTACGAGATGTAGAAAATATTCATGTTCCCATCTACGGAGAAATGACGGCAAATGTCGATTTTCACCGACTGATAGACTCACGCTTCAGAAATTTTCATCACTTGTACACGGACGCCTCCAAACAAGATAATAACGTCAGTTGTGCTATTTTCGATCCCTTACACACCTCTCATTCACTGTTTCGACTCAGCAATAACTTCTCAATTTTCTCGGCAGAACTTCTAGCTCTTTGTAGAGCATTATAGTACATTCTATCGTACATCGATACATTTTCCTCAAAAAAATTCCTGATAATATCAGGTAGCCTGAGCAGCCTGATGAGCTTGAAGAAATTGAAATATAACACAAACTTCAGTCTGACTCATAAAGATAGATATTTTAGAAGCTTTGTCCCGGCTATCTGCATCAGGCTGTACAATCGAGTTTCTCTGGGCTAAGGCCCATTCAGGAATAGTGAGCAATGAAAATGTTGATTCCTTGGCAAAGGAAACGGCATTTCTCGACCCGATCCACCTTCCTTCCGCCATGTACAACGATTTTTCCCCCTCTTTAAACACCTCACAACTTCAAGAAGGAAAGAAACCTTCAGATCCAACCCAAGCGGACAGTTCTATAAATCAATTCAACCCTCCCCGCCACATTTCTGCTAGTTCGATAACATATTTGATGAAGTAGACAAGTCTGATCCCATTAGGAATTTTAAACGAGATTTTATTCGTACTATCTCTAGAATGAGAAGTGCTCACGCTCTCTTTCCGAAATATCTTCACATCTTTGCTCATGTGGGGAAATAGGAACTTTAAACCACCTTCTGTTTCAATGTAATAACAATGTTCGAAATATTCAATTGCTATGCTTAACCTTAAGTAAAATCACTAAACTCCATCAACCATATCAGGCTGAACAGATTCTCGCACTCAACAACCCCAAAGTCTACTGGAAAATATACACATTTTTAAAGAAATCTCATATTAACTTATGAACAAGCACGGGTCGGGTAGCTGTTCGGTCTGAGCTCTCAGATGCCCAGGACGAGAGGCTGTGTGTGTATTTAAAAACTTATCAGTCAGAGTTTCACCATTAAATGTATCGTATAAACAATTATCCTTCTGGACTTATGTCTAACGACAGTCCAAACCCGGAGGATCGGGATGGATATGCGCAGATAACTTCCGTGCCTGCCTCGATCTTCCTTCAAATTAAAAAAAAAAAAAAATTCCAAAGATAACAAAGCTCGTCCTCCCTGGTTTCGATTTAAGTAGAGTCGACTTACTGACGAGTGCGGATGATAAATTCCATGCGTTGTGAGGAGTGTTCAGTGTTCTAATTCTTGTGTCCATTGCCCTGAGATTTGTCTGTGACCACTTCAGTATACCAATCGGGTAAGCGATGCTCGAGATGGAAAACGCATTAATTGCCTGGAAAAGTGCTCTCGAGTTGAGTTTAGATTTCATAACTCTATTTAATCTGCTGTATAGTTTTTCTTTGAAAATGGATTTCATCTTAGCAGCTCTGATATCGAGGGCTTGCTGGACTCTAAGGTATTTATAGGCTTGCTCCTTAGGTAGTATAGGGATGACACTGTTGTTCATTAAAGTAGTGCTCCAGTCCCCATCCACTATTTTTCTCCTTCTGATGTTCACCACAGCGCATTTATCAGTACCTAGCTCCAAATGGATTGCGTCACTGAAAACTGGCACAGTTTTTAATTGTACCCTCAACTTGTCGGTCTTCCCGGCACATAGCTTCATATATATATATATATATATATATATATATATATATATATATATATATATATATATATATATATATACCTACCTCAGGGTAACATCTTTTTTATGTTCAACAAAAAATTATGTAAGGCATGCTACATCGAGGGCTTAATTGGAATATTTTTGAATAGTTGCATCTACGAAACTCGTCCAAGCTTTCAAACGGATATAATTAAAAATTTCACTCAAGAAATAATTAATGTTAAATCCAACTCCTCTACTCCTTTTGAAAACATGCTTGATTTTCTCATTTCATTCCTGTCTAATTAATATAGGCGAGCAGTCTGCATTTTTGTTCGCGGTAGGCTAAGAACAATATTGAAATTTTAATGTAGAAGCATAAGCCTCGCGTTAAATTATAATACTTTTAGCTTCCCATAAAATATGGAAGTTTAATGCATCCTCTGTAAAGACTGGCTTGAATGTATGAAATATAATCTCAGTAGGGTGGCTCGGCAAAATTATTATACAAATTGTGTTAGAATCTACGCAGGATGGTTTGTTGAATTCGAAGAGAAGGGTGTAATGAAAAATAACTAAGCGTTTTGGATCTTGATCTAGAGATAATAGAGCAAACATTTGAATATTATATATCGTTGTCAAATCAAGAAACGAGGACATAATGGTTTGCCAGACCATTGCACAAAATAGTTGTTTCTCATGATATAGACCAGGGGTCTCCAAACTACGGCCCGCGGGCCAAATCCGGCCCACCAGTGTTCAAGACTAGTATTATCAATCTGGCCTAGACAGCCAATGTTTTACTGTTGTTGCTAATGCTGTGATAAGTTGAATGGAAGAAAATGGAAACACAGAATGATAATTACCCGGTTTTATTAACTTGCAAGGTAAAACTTTACGACAGAAATTATCACGCAGGAACCTTAGCTTGGTTATCTCAGCTTAAGCATATTCTAACAAATAATTAATATGAAATCAACAACACTAATAAAAAAAACACTAATGAGATTTATGTAATTGTGATTTTCCAGCGACAATTGTTTGTAGTTCTGGATTAATTTCACTTGTACCAATTATTCTACGAGATTTAAGATGCACATCAGTTAAATTAGATCTGTAAACGTTCTTTATGTACTTCATCTTGGAAAACGTTTTCTCACACAAGTACGTAGTAACAAATACAGATAACAACCCACGAGCAAAATTATGCAAATTATCAAATTATACCAGTGGAAGACTCTTCTAAAATTCCAATGAAGTCGAATTTTGATATTTGTTCTCAAACATGTCATTGGACTGTAAATCAATAACTTCCATTTGGACTTCTGGAGCCAGGGTCTCAACGTCGAAATCAAAAAGATTCTGAAATTTCGCAATCACATCAAAGTCTGAGAAAAGAGAATCGAAATTTATCTTCAAAGCACTCAGAGTTCCGACTGCAAAATCGACGGGAAATTCAATCTCTGTAGTGTGGCTAAATATTTCACATGTTCTAAAATATGTGAAACATTTTTTACGTAATTACGATAGAAATAGTATCATTTTCTGCCTGAACGTTCAGATAATGGTGTACAAATCAGGGAGATGCTGATTCTCTCCTTGTAATCTCAAATTTATTTCGCTCATATGATTCGTCAAATCAACATAGAATGCTTATTTCCGCAGCCATTCACTGTGCCCTAAATCGACACAAGGCGATGCTTCTCATTCAAAAAAATTTCGATCTCTGCTTGAAGTTCAGAAAAACGCTTAAAGACTTTTCCTCGACTAAGCCATCATACGGCAGTATGATACGGCAGGTCATTTTCTCCAATATCTTCAATACACTCGCGGAATTGTCGGGGTTTCAGTTCTGAGGATCTGATGAAGTTAACAACTGATCTGAATGGTTTTGGAACTTCAGACAGATCCAAACATTTTCCGCACAAGGACTGTTGATGATTGATAAAATGTAAGACTAATGGTTTTGAACCACCATCATTTTCCACAGTCTTTGACACAAGTGCGACCGCTCCTTTATTTTTTCCACACTTATTTTGCCTCCATCGGTGGTGATACATTTTGAGTTTTTCCATCGAAGGTTCTTTTTAATAATGATATTCTCACCTCCCTCAGAAATATCTACCCCAGTTGTCATGCCATGTATACTATAAATATCAAGCAGTTCTCCATACACGTCATTGCTTTTATCTGCTCTACGAATAAAAATCAACACCTGAGCCGTATCTCACACATCCGTTGACTCATTCAAGGTTAGAGAAAACCACTCCATTTTTGTCAGACAGTTGAGATGATATATTTTCTACGATGTCTTGCATTCTCCGAGTCACGGTGTTTGCTGAGAAACTGACACCTTTCAGTAGATTTAAGGCATATATCTTCTGCTCCTGCAATCAAGTTGTCTCTTATCATTTCTTCATCGGTGAATGGTTTTCCACGTTTTGCAATTTCAAAAGCCACAGGAAAACTGGCGCTAGGTGCAGTCTCTTGCTCAGAATCTGGTTTGGTAAACAAAAATTGCTGCGATTTCAGTCCACGCTTCAAAGTTTCAAATTTTTCTGTCCGCAAACTTCCTGTATATTTTGAGACATTTTGAAGATGTTTCGTTTGATAGTGACGTTTAATGTTATATTCTTTGAGAACAGCTATAGTTTCATTACAAATAAGATTCACTATTGCACTTCATCACAAAATACTGAAAATTCCATTTATCTTGGAACGTTCTGCATTCACTGTCTATTTTTCGCTTCTTTTCCATACTAATAAATCAAACAAAACAAGTCAAATCGAAATACTCTTACTTATGCACGGGTGTCACTTTATTTCACAATAGGCAATTTCGCTTCCTTCGCCTTTCCCACGCAAATTGACTCGCAATGGCGCCGCTAGCCTTTTGGTACCTATGCAATTACTACCATCTAGAAGTGATCAAAAAAATTAGTCAGAACCAGAACTTTTTCGAACCAATGCATAAATTCTCAAACATGCCACCTGTTAGTAATTGATGGGTAGCCGAAATAGGTAGTACCTGCATCACAGACCTGCATAGTATTACTACTATCCACTAGATGTCCCTACTTGTCACAATATACTGAATACACAATCAATAGTAATTAAAATGCAAAACGCCTATGTTTGCTTAGGTAGGCAGAAAAATTGAAATTATTCTAGCCCTTCGAACCTACCGAAAAAAATATTATGGCCCTAAGGCTTCAAAGTTTGGAGACCCCTGATATAGACTTTGTGCAGGAGTTACCAATAATACTGATCTAAGCCCTCATAACGACCATTGTCGGAAAGACTGGACTACCTTTTTTCGTTTATGTCAATGTTTATAACGTTTTCTAATGAAAACCTAATACTGGTTAAACTAAGGAACCAAGTTCAAGATCATAAATATGTAGTCAACACTTTTTATGAGGAGACAAATCGGAGCGTACTAATAGCTTTGCATATTTTTCAACAATATTCTTAGAAAAATATTATGCTAACGGATGTAGATAGTAAAACATTGCAATTAAAACTTAAAAATTCATTAGTACCTTCAGTATGCAAATTCATGAAACCATTTTCAATTTACATCATAAACAAAAACGGACTTATTTTACGATCACATGTTTGAAAGAGCAATGTAGGAAAGTAAAACTCTTAATTGCTCTGAAAGTGAAATCAGTAAACCTACTAATTCCATGACATTAAATATTGAACAGAGCGATGATGTATACAGGGTATCTACACGAGATGGGACATTAAAACAGTATGGAGAAAGGAATGACCTATTAGGAAAATTTATTTTTTGTTGTTTTGATTGTTATTCGAACTAAGTTCCGAAAATATTTTCAATGCTGTCTCACTTCCGGTTATTTCAAATAGCATAATGTATGTTTGTATTCTTTTTATCGTTGTAAATTAAATTTTGAACATTTTTCTCCGAAATCATTGCCACCTTAAATAAACTGAAAGGAATTTATGAAATTTTCTATCGGAATTTTGCGATTTTTAGTTGTCTCTTAGAAGGCATCATAAAAATACTAAAGATTATTCAATATCGACTCTTTCTAGCTCGTTGAGAGTAAAGAGACTCATTCAGCAGAATTCAATGCATTTAGAGGCTTTTCGGTATACAGGGTGTGTCCAAAGCATGTGGCAAATCGTAGTACATTTAAAGGTACAAAAGGCCGTTATTTCAAACTAGACTAGCTATTCTTGCACACACCATTCAACTCGTAATATCAATAGGCATCGATCTGTTTTGGTTTTCTCTTTACCTACAATGCATCGTTTCCAAGATATTCGCGATTTTATTCCAAAAATTACAATTTCGCGCGAGGGCCCTGAAAGTCGCAGATTATATGAACGGAAATCTCTCAAATAATGCATTTCGATCTGTCAATACGAGACCCATCTCAAAATCTTAATCGAAGTAATTCTGGTCAGAATTCTGAGGGAAATAGTACGAAATCAATTACAATTGAAGTGGAGTGAATTTGACTTCTCGTTTTTCTTCCTTTCTAGTAGGTATTCTCGATTACATCTGATATTTATCAGGAAAGTCTTCTTCGAATTGTCATTGATTCAGATCTAGACGTTTTGAAATCCACAAATTGTCCTGAAATATATAATTTCAAATATTATTTCACAAGTCAAAAAGATGGCTTTCCTGACAAGTAACTGATGTAATTGAGAATACCTACTAGAAAAGAAGAAAAACGAGAAGTCAAATAGTAATTTATTTCGCACTTTTTCTCTCGGAATTCTGATCAGAATAACTTTGATGAAGATTTTGAGATGGGTCTTTAGTGAGAGATCGAAATGAATTATTTCAAAGATTTACGATCATATAATCTGCGAATTTTAGGGTCTTCGCGCGGAAAATCGTAATTTTGGGGATAATATAGCGAATGAACGATGCATTTTAGGTTTTGTATGTTTCCCCTATAGGACGCGTCCCCAGTTGGCGGATAGCGGATCGCCACCCAGATATGGGTGATAGGGGCGAAATTAAATAAACAAAAAAACCAAACAACATACATGTGCTGCCTTGTCTATAGGGGGAGGAACACTAAAGACTAAAGGAAAGCAATCCTGACAGAAAACCCGGCTGTTGCGACTGACCCAGAGTGGGCAGCATCAACAGCAGACTTAAACCCAGTTAGCGTATGACAGGAAGAGTGCGGTTAACTGGTCCGCGTCTGACCCGGAGCGGGCAGCGGCTTGAAAAAAGGTAGCTATCCAGCTTTCTTTCACCTGGTAGAAGGTAGAAAATGCATACGCTGGGAAAGACCAGAACATGAAATCTTACGGGAGGAAATGTCTTACGGTTCATGGGAAGGATACCCCAGTACCGGTAGGGGAAAGTGCAGGCCAAACCCGACCGTTATCAAGCTACTCCACAGAGCACGGAATTCGAGTAGAGAGCGGAACAAACCCAGAGAGGAGGGAACCAGCCTCTCTGGGAGACTTAAGCCGCTGAAAACAAAACAGTTAGGAGTCTTATGAAGCTTACCCACTTGCAAAGAGCGGAAAATGGTGAAAGTGAGGACGACACTCTTATGAAGGAAAGACTTTTTCGGTTAAAAAGAGGCATGCAGGGAGATCGTCCCAATAAAACCCCCACCAACGAAGCTGAGAAGTGAGACGAGATAATGACTCCCCCTAGCACATATATGACCCCAGGCTCGAACGCAAGTGATTTTTGGTGAGAGCTGATGCATCCGTCGGCAAAGATTCGGTGGACGAGGAGGATCAAGAAAAGTAAGTAATGCGACCTTGAAAGATGAGATCCTTCTCTTTACCCAAACTTGATGACGACGCAACGGAGTATATCAAGAGACTGGAAGTCAAAATGCAGGAAAAGAAGATTCGGCTGCTTCAAAATAATCCTAGAATAGCGATGAGCCAACTGGAGGACCTCAGCTTCGAGGATGACATGATAGTGATATCTAAAGCACATCAAAAGATAATTAAGCTGACGAAGGAATTCCACAAAAAGATCGAGAGAAACACGAGAGTAGAAATTAAGTCACTAGCCGGAGAATGACTAAAACAAGCTGCAAAACTGGAAGAGGGAAAATTAGAGGACAAACTGGAAATACTTAGAAGGGCGAGTATATTCCATAGTACCAATGTAGTCACTGCGGAGGCGGGCACACACACCTGTGCAGAAGGTACGATCGACAATGTTTCTGTAGATTTGACTAGGGAAGAATGGGGGCAACTGGTAAAGATGCCCAGGGAGGGTTCTGTGTTTAAAAGGACCAGCTCGAGAAAAGAGAGGCTCGTCAAGGTAGAATGGGACTCCATTAAACTGATCTTCACCAATGGTATGGCAGCCGCCGAAGTGAATGAAAAATATCCGGCCATAGCGGAAATCGAGGGAAACTATGGCCTCATAAGGATACGGCGAAAAACAAGGATCGACGTCGAGTGGCACAGTCAGAAAAGCAGGTGGGTAAGAGGAGAACTCCCCACATCCCTTGAAGATATCTACGATCATCTCCTGAAGGTAAAGGAGGACATAACTGAACTTCCCGAGAGGTTACAATCCCCAACATTTTAGAAGGATGATCGAGGCCTCCTTCGGCGATACTATCAAGGATGTCGTAATTCATGGTAAGGAGGCGACTGGCCAGCCATTAAAGAAAAGCTTTGCTCTAGTGGTAGAGAGTTCAGAGCCGTTGTTCATAGAGACGCTGCATGAAGTTAAATAAGCCATCGCAATGACGGCGCTGAGTGCGACGTTAACGGGATGAGGAGTACTAGGGACGGCCGGCTTCTCATTAGACTGCCCAGGGACGAGGATTACGCAGAGAATGTAAGGAAGGCACTCAGGCAGAAGGGAGGATTGAAGAGGAAACAGATAGGTGGAAACAAAAAACTGGTTGCCATGGTGAAGAAGGAAGAAGTCGAGGAAGCACTGTGGCAAGCACTAAAGTGCGAAAAGGACGGCGGATATAGCATCGGCAACTTGAGACCAATGGCTTACAATATGATGGCGGTTAAACTAACCATGGACAAGGAAAAGGGAGATAGCCTCCTTCACCGTGACAAGAGGATAAGGGTTGGACCTCTTCGTGGGAGGCTAGAAAAGCGCTTTGATGTGGACAACTTCTTCAAGTGCTGGGGGTCCGCCCACGTTTTGAAGAACTGCAAGGGGCAGGATAGGACTGGACTTTGCTACAAATGCGGCAAGATTGGTTCGCCAGGCTAAGGGGTGCAAGGACGAGCCATATTGTGCGCTCTGCTCCGAACAGGCACGCTGCTGGCACAGTTAGGTGCAAAATGTTTCGGCTAGCTCTTGCATAGGCAAGCAAAGATTAAATGATTAGATTAGAATAACACAGGCAAATCTGAATCGGGATCGGGCGGCTCAGGACCTATTCTACGAGCAGGTCTCAAAGAAAGAAGTGCATGTCGCGTTAGTCAGCGAGCCAAATAAGGCTAAAGCAGTGGGACCTAGCTGGATTCTCGACAATACGTCAAGTGTGGGCTTTTATTTTCCGAGTAGCCTGAGGGTGGAGAACACATGTAGAACGGCGGGTACGTGATAGCCGAAATTAATGGCATAACTATGAAAGCCTGCTTCATCTCACCCAATATAGATATGGAAACATACCATAGTAAACTGGATGATATTTTCAACGCTACGAATAGACACGATGTGGAGGAGGTGGTACTTGCGATTTCAACGCCAAATCTGAACCTGGACTGAATGGGGGGATCCGGGATGGGAGATGTCGTTCGATAACCCGTTGACCCTACACGGCGTGATAATGTGTTAGGCAGGCGAGGCGGCTCCAAAACGTCCAGCAATGAGAAAGGTCCTCCCGATAGATGGTTTTGCAAGAGCATGGACAAGCCTTCAAGCAACTCTGCCCGACATGATATATCAACGAATCAAAAAGGCTACAGAAATGGCGACAGACACATCAGGCAATATAGGACAACGATATACTGGTATACAGAGGGAGTCGACAGATGCAAAAAAGAGACCATTGCAGCAAGGAGAAGATATATGCGGGAACTTGCTGCAGGGAGCCCTAATGCAGACGCACTGCGGGACTTGAATGAGAAACGTGCAGAGTTGAGGAGACTTATTATCGCGGCAAAGAGAGAGTCCTAGAAGAAACTTATTGAAGAGGTAGACGATGACCCGTAGGTTCAAGACTACCAGAGTGTATCTGAAAAACTGGAATAGATGAGCCTTTCAGACCGCCTGAAAGGAGACTGCAGGAAATTATACAAGACCTCTTCTCTCGGGATAATGAAATCCTAACTGACGTAGATGGGCTTACTGAATCACAGGAAGAAATAATGGCAAATAACGATGAAACGGATATAACTGAAGAAGAAATACCAAACGCTATGAAAAAAGGGAGAGAATCAGGTCCCGACGGTGTAACAACCAAAGTTGTCATTTGAATATGGATACAATAAGAAATATGATTCAATACTTCTGGAGGAAACAAGTTTTTCCGGCAGAGTGGCAGGTGGCTAGAGTTCTGATAATGAAACCGGTAAAAGACCCAACGGATGCCTCGGTCCTAAGATCAAAATGCTTGGTGAGCGTGGTTGGCAAACTATTTGAGAGAGTAATCCTGAATCGGTTAACCAACGAATTCGAGAGGCGACAAATTATCTTGGACAGTCAGCACGGCTTCAGACACGAAAGATCCACGATGACAGCGGTTGAGAGCATAGTACGGCTGGTTCAAGCCTCTGAATATAGTCTAGTCAGCCTATTTGGTCATGTTCGATGTGAAAAATGCCTTCAACACTGCCCGATGGGCGAAAATAATGGAAGCAATGGAGGAGAACCAGATATCGAGCTCCATTCGGGAAATACCATCTGCATATTTCCGACATAGGGGAATAGTCATAAGGTACCTGGGGCACGTATGCCAGAAGAGGGTGCCACAAGGGTCAATTCTGGGGCCTACACTCTGGAATTTTATGTACGACTGGGCCTTGAGGTTTGACTACCTAGAGGTCATGGTCCCAACGGTGTAGGTGGACGACCTCGCCCTAGTAGTTGGAGCGTCGTCTCCTGATATTTTTCAGGAAAGGATGAGATTGTCTGCGCGGCAATAGGCTCAATGATGGAAGAGATGGGCCTAGAATTGAAGAATTGGTGTACCAAAAGACTGAATAGATGTGCCTGAAAGGTCCGAGGAAGTGGCAATTCTCAACGGCC
The DNA here is from genome assembly GCA_013387265.2 of Cryptolaemus montrouzieri. Classification (NCBI taxonomy): domain Eukaryota; kingdom Metazoa; phylum Arthropoda; class Insecta; order Coleoptera; family Coccinellidae; genus Cryptolaemus; species Cryptolaemus montrouzieri. Next base: position 41,315,688 of record JABFTP020000103.1, read on the forward strand.
CTCATGTGGGGAACCAATATAGAAATGAAGAGGACAAGCCAATACTTGGAAGTAATGATGGAGCAGTGTCTAACATGGGGCTCTCAGGTAAATAATGCCGCAGCCAATATGGTAAGGAAATCTGCCGCCATGGCCAGATTTATGCCAAACGTAGGTGGAATGAGGCAGGAGAGGAGACACCTAGTCAGGAGCACTCAAAGTCGAGAAATACTTGAACCAGCTAGTTAGAGCGCAGAGACAGGTCTTACTGCGTGTTTTCTCCGCATATCGCAAGGCCAGTAATTTCAGGGTCGCTTCCCATTGACCTGATGGCGGAGGAAAAGAGGAGATTGTGGCAGCATCGGGAGGGACATCAGCCGTAGTTCAGTAGCGTAGTATGATCTCACTGTTTTTTTGTATTTTTACATTAGTATCCGCTGTTAAAGAGAATTATTATCCGCTGTTAAAGAGAATTATTATCCGCCGCTATGATGGATCATGATAAAACCATATCCGCACCATGAACAGCGGATAATGTGATTGTTTTACTGTAATCACTAATGTATTATTGTAATGATTATATCATAAAGTAGACGTGAATTTCGCGGGTCCTTTCATTAAACGATGGCCAGTCGTTGATCTAACCAAACTATAACCTGATGAGATAATGGTTATTTTCCATTTCATGAAATATATAATTGTTTCATGAAATTGACGAAGACTTTATGAAGTGATAAATTCTAAGATCTGGCCATGAGATATACAGGCCGTTCCTACTTTAGCATAGTGGCCTAGAGGGAATTTAGATTTGAAGTTACTTTCAAAACAAACTATGCCAGTTTTCAAAATGAATGATCATTTGAAGAAAGAACAATACGTTTAAGATACAAGATAATAAACAAGGATATGATCGACAAATGTTTCGGGTCTTATTACATTTTCAAAATCTAAGAGGAAATTAAAATACACAATGTTTTTCATACCAAAGAAACAGATGAGAGGACAAGGACAAGGACAAGCGGAAAGTTGGTTAGTTATTAGTAGGTTATGCTTGTGAGCTGATGAAATTTCTACGAACTCTAATAAAAGGAATCTCTTGATTTTGTTACCTGAAAAGTAAAAATTCGGGTTTTCTGAAATTTAAGAAATGATTTCGTTTACACAGGTGTTAATTTATTGTGAATCATTAATTTTTAACGCTCGACTACATCAATATTGATGAAGTGACTATACATATGGGAAACGCGGATATTTGGATTTTATGCTGAGGGAAACTACCGTTATGGTGCAATGAAACAGTGATTGTAGGTTTTTGTTGAATGTCGAATTCAATTCAAGATTATTTATTCTCATAATATGAATGTCTAAGGAATTAAGTGCTTTATGCACTTTCACATGAGGTATTCTTCCTGAAGCCTGATTGTAATTATGTTAACAGCTAATTCTTATCTATATATTCTATAATTTGATCATTTACAATCATCTCTAACAATTTTTCATGAATCGTAAGCATATTGATTGGTCTAAATTCTTCTGATTTTGTAGTATTGGTTACTTTTTCAACAGGAGTAATGGTAGAAAGTTTCCATTCTTTGGGAGAGTGACCATTCTCTAAGCAATTATTTATAAGATTCAAAAATCTATCACCAACAGACTCTAAAGCTAATTTCAATATTTTGTATTAATTCCATCGACACTGCTTTTCTTAGTTTTCAATCTTTTAACTTTTTTTTTGTTCTGTGAAATTGAGTTTTGAAGTTCTCCAATTTATGAGGTATTCTTGGAACATCAATCGAAACCTCTTCAATTGTATGTTGACTAATTATTGTCGCAATTTCTCCAATACTTGTAACAAAGTATTTGTTGAATTCATTTGCTAAAATGAGAGGATCTTCAACTAAAGAACCATCAAACGATCTTCAACTAAAGAACCATCAAACGATCTTCAACTAAAGAACCATCAAACGCTTTTTATTGTACTCTCGTCCTACTGTTACCTTTCAATAGTTGCTTGATTGTTTCCAATATGTCTGTTGAACTGCCTGATGCTTCGTCGATCCTTTCCTTGTCAAAACTGACGCTGATACATCCTATTAGTTTTACTACTAGATTCCTTTGTTTCTTAAAATCATCCCAGTCACCTCTATCTGTTCTTAGGACAACCTTTCTGTATAGCTGGTCCCTTTTGAGAATATTCTGCTGAATTTCCAGAGTCACCCCATTTTGATGACACAGTTATTATCTTCAACGGTGCACATCGATGTAGTATCTGGATAATTGAATCCTTGTGGTCTTTCACTTGTTTGTCTGCGTTGACAGTTGTGTGATTCCAGGGCGTTCCCATTAGATCAACCTGAAATCCTAGTTCATTGAAATTTTTAAAATTATAATAAATTTTAATTGATCACTTTTTCCTGGTTTCATTATCTGAATCTATTGTCAAAATACTGTGGTCTGTAATCTTTCATGTTAAATGGTTCACATCCATCAGATCTTTGTTGTTAGTGGTCAATAAGTCTATGATAGTTTCAGAATATTTAGTTTTTCTTGTGTAAGTGTCTGGTCTCATGTACAATCTATACTCTGCAATCAGTCTCCTCAGTTTCTCTGCATAAAAAGTCTTTCTTGAAATGTCAATATTAAAATCTTCCACTATTATTAGATTTCCTTCTGAAGAAGCATACTCCTCCAGGATGTCTCCCAGTTTATTCAGGAAGTCTGAGTGACTGGAATTGGAAGAGTGATAAATGGAGATCAAATGCAGCTTATTTTTGTTCAGTATCAGTTGTATATCAACAATCCATAGGTTTGTCCCAATAATTTTAGCTAACATTGTTTTGTATTTATACTCCTCCTTGATGTATATCATTGCTCCCCCTCTACGTCTACTCAAAGAATTGGAGGAAACAAATGAATAGCCATAAATATGCAGCTCTGCCGCAGATATATCATCAGTATCATGAGTTTCAGACAAACACACAATCAGTGGTTTCCAACTGTGAACCTGGAACTCTAACTGTGTTTTATGATATGAAAGACTTTCTATCTTCAAATACATAAGTTTACTCAGTGATGGCTATTGTGAAGTAACTGTAAGCTCAGGAAAACTAACACTTTGTTTTAAAGCTTCATAAACTCTTTTACAAGCAATATAGTTTTTACTAAAAGCTGTATGATGAAAGTTATAAATGTTGATGTTATGTGTTTCTACTGCGTACTTACATTTAGAACAGCTCACTTCCTCTGCTGTGCAACTATTTGATTCACGGTCTCCTCTACAATTTGGACATACCAATTTTCCACTTCTACAGTCTTTAGCTAGATGTCCAAACTTATAACATTTGAAGCACTGAATCACGTTTATATAATCTTCAAAGTAATACGATCCGAATCCAATTGACATAGATTCTCTAATTGAGATTGAATTGTATGTTATAGGTCAACCTGAAGAACTGCATCGGTTTAGCCTTTTTTATTTTTATAGTTGAATAACACTTACACTTTGAGTTGCTGTTCCGGAGTTGTTATTTTATTCTGGCTAATAATCTTTTCGATAAACTCATCACTATTTGTGTCGGTTGAGAGTCCTCTTTTGAGATTTCTGATCTTGATTTTTGGATATTTTTGGATCGGTATTTGGATCTCATAATCTTCTCCCAGCTGGTCCTTGATGTTTCCAGAGATATTTTTTACATCTTCCTTATTTGTGTAACTTATGGCTACACCTCCATTTCTAGTATGTTTTACTTTAGTTACTTCTACCCCCAAAGTACTTGGATCTATTTTGTTTTGAATTTCCAGTTTTGTTGCTGGTCTTTCTTGGGTTTTACCACTATTATTTCTTGTGACAATGTCTTCACAGCATCGCTGTATTTAATAATTGACGATTAATTTCGAGTTCGTTTTTCATTTTTCAAGGCCAAATTTTCATTCTTTAGCATATTGATCACCTCGTCATGGGTCATAATGATCGTTTCTTCAAAATCAGATATAGCAACATCAAATTTCATCCATTGAGAATGAACAAGACTCAACATTAGCTAACCACTGCATCCAAAATGGCCAGTCTTTTTCACAGTAGTGATAAACTGAAAGTTTTATATATTGCTCGCAAATGTAGAAAACTCACCTGGAATCCGTAAAATTTCCAAATCAATATTTAAAGACAAATTTCAGATAATGAACAGCAATATTGATCAATGCGAAAAGCTGCAGGGTATTTTCCAATCACACAGAATCATAAAATTCGGCAACAAGCAAGTAGAAGGAAAAAAAAAAGAAAATGTAGTAATGAAATCGTTCGTGTTTTCTCAAGAAGGCTTAGGCGTATTAGTCGAAATCCGTCAATCATTCCTGTTGTCCTAAAATCATGAAATTCAGTAGGAAGAAATGGCTCAAATCACGAGAAAAGGGAAAAATCTAAAAACCATTAATTTTTTATTAAAAACCAGTAAAAATTTTTATTTGTTATCAAGTAAAAACAGTGTACGGAGAAGTAATAGTTGCATTCCGAGGTAGGAAATGATAAGTATATTAAGCGAAATTCATGCCATAAATTACGAATAGGAACAATCAAACAAGCACTGTTTTTGTGCTGCTAATATCAACAAAAATTTCAATATCATTTTAACCGTTTCTAATTCCGATAAGTAAGTTGTGAAAACACTCAAATAATATGACCCTAATTTCGAACTTCAGTTTGAACTCCTACCAAATACTATTGTAAGTATACAGAGCTGATTTTCAGAAGAAAGATTTAACACAGACTCGGAAAAGAAATTTGGAGAACTCTCATACCTATTGATTAAAATATTAGTATTACGTCTGAATCCAGTTGTGAATTAATGTAAGTGTTTATAAAAGGAACTGCTAAGCAAGGAACCTTACATTTTCAATATTAAATTTCACAACAATCAATTCTTCTTTCTTTCAGAAAACGGATCGCATCCAGAAATATTAAACTTGAAATTTCTGTCTGGAGTTATCTGAAAAGCTCTTTGCAATTATCCTGTCCTAGAGTATTCAAACCGCGTCGAGTGGAAATTTACATCTCTAAAGGCTCAAGGCGGCGACACAATAAAATTCACTGCTGTAACTCACGTTCTGAAACGTAAGCGTTTATGCAATTAAGGCTCTAGAAGCTTCAGTTGTTCGGTTTGACCAACTTTTTAACGCTTTTGCTGATCGAGTGAAGGCCATTGTGATTGAAAGTGCTGACATCAGAAGTGAACCTTCGATTTTTCATTCCGAAATTTCATGAAAGAATTTATTCCATTAAAAAAATTCAGAACGTATAAACTCAAAGTAATTGAATATAAAAATTCATGCTAATATGAAAAATGTGCTCTAGAGAATTTTTAACAGTACGTGTATAAAATGAAGCAGGGGTAGTGACATAATTTATAAGAACGAGTGGACCGAGTTCTATGAAATTTGATTTGTTAGATTTGCCGAATAGCCGAATAACTTAAAAAATCGAAAAAGTAAAGAAGGTATCTGTTTTTATAATTAGTATGGTATACTTTCATGATATTTCGATAATAGATTGACAGATTGAGATTACTTTTCATATTAATACATATTTTGGATATGAGAATAGCTCTCTCCATTTGTCACGTTTCCACAACTGAATCATAGAACAGATTTGATGAAATACCGTATGGAGATATTTTCAACTGAAATAGGGGTTGAAAAGGTATTGGGTTTTAAAGTGAGATACGTGGAAATTTGCATTTAAAACCTCAATTAATTATGAAGTAAAATGTGAGTATAAGTATTTCTGGAAAAACCATTTTTAAAAGTGCGAAATAGAAGTTCAAGCGTTTCTTTCACGCTCAAAGTTTGAGCTGTGAAAAATTGTGCCTATCATCTTGATTACAACGGAACAAAATGTTTCGAAATTTATTTTTCGTGTTTTTACTACAAATTTACGGTCTTAGGATTTTTCATGAAATCGGTTTGATGGCATGAACAGATATATGGGCAATTCGTCAGGTTAAGCCCTTTATATATATATATATATATATATATATATATATATATATATATATATATATATATATATATATATATATATATATATATATATATATATATATATATATATATATATATATATATATATATATATATATATATATATATATATATATATATATATATATATATATATATATATATATATATTTTTTGCACACCATAAAGAGATATTGAGGTAGCCTCAGGCATAGCAAAACGCCAAGAGGTCTCCCGGGACCAAGTAGACACAATCCTGCGTTCAAGTCAGAGGGCCTCAGTGTTTTCAACCAAACGAGCGTGGACCAACCCGTTAACCGATATGACAAGCGGCAGAATCATGATCGATCTGAGCCTGTACATCTCCTTCAGCTGAACTGCCAGGTCTTGATATTTTGAGACCTTCTCGTTGTACGCCTTTTCAAGGTTAACATCTAGGGGATTGGTCACGTCCAGAGGTATAGCGCGTTTTCCCTGCCAGTCGAAGAGGTCTATATCTGGCCTATTATGCGCAGTTCCTCTGTCAGTTACCAGAGTGTCCCAGAGTGAGTATATAAAGTTCTCGGCTCTTGTATCTACGAGGTTATATTTCAGCGCCAGTTCCTGGTGGAAGATTTTCGCCATGTTATCATGTCGTTGTGAGTACTCAGTGGAGGAAAGTATTGAACAACCTGATGTGATATGCTGCACCGCTTCCAGGTGTTTTCTACATTTCCGGCATAGGTAAGTTTTTGTTTGCTATATGTTAAATGTATGATCTTGATCTGCTTGGTACTGCGTGGTCTTGAATTGCCAGGATTCTGCCCTCAGTCTCGGGGTACAGGTAACCAGCTTTAAGATAATTCAGAGACTCCACCTTATTAACTTTATCGGTTTTCAGGATATCAGCAATGTAAGGCTCTGGATTGCCAGTCCTGAATAAGCTGTTCCTGGGTTGTGATTTCTGGAGCATTTCTGGAGCATATATATATATATATATATATATATATATATATATATATATATATATATATATATATATATATATATATATATATATATATATATATATATATATATATATATATATATATATATATACAGGTGCTTCAACGAAAACTAAACAAAAACTATATCTACCAAGATATTCATTTCTGATAAAAACTCAAAAACAGGTCAATTTTTGTTTCAAAGGGGACATCTTTTGGGATACAATACTTGCCTGAAATATCAACTACCTAAGCGAGGGTACCAATCCTTAAACATTTTGAATAGGAAAGATCGGTCGAGTGATAACTCAAAAGAAAGGTGGTATCTTTGTCTACATTGCCTTGACCGAATTTCCATTTTTAATTGAAAACTGTAAAAGATACAGGGTGAGCAACTGAAAGATAGGGAAGCCTATTTCCCTTAGACTATTCAAGTTTCAGTGAAGTAAAATGGAACAGATCCATGCTGATCAATGGCAGTCATCATCGAGTACCATCATCATCGAGTACCATCCTCATCTCGAATTTCAACCGCTAGAGCAGGGGTGGCCACCCTTGAAAATTTGTAAGAGGGTAGATGGGTCGAGTGATAACACGAAAGAAAGGTATTATCTTTATCTGCATCCCCGTGAACCATTTTTCATTTTTGATTGAAAACTGTAGAAGAAAAATAGAGGAGACTATCAATCGCCCTGAGCTATTCAAGTATTAGTGCAAAAAAATGGAAAAGATTCATTCCAGATCAATGGTTGTCATCTTCCGAAACACCATTCATATCTCAAATTTCAACCCTTAGATCAGGGTATTCGAATAGCTCAGGGCCATAGATAGTCTGAAAAATAGAGAAGACGATCGCCCCAAGACTATTGGAGTATTAGTGCGAAAAACTGAAGTAGATTCATTTAGATCAAAGATGACAGCCTTTGATCTGGAATGAATCTGTTCCATTTTTTTGGACTAATACTTGAATAGCTCAGGGTGATAGATATTCTCCTCTATGTTTGGGTAGCTCACTCTGTATCTCCTACAGTTTTCAATCAAAAATGAAAATTCGTTCACGGGGATGGAGACAAAGATAATACCTTTCTTTCGAGGTATCACTCGACCCATCTACCTCCTTCCAAATTTTCAAGGGTGGTCACCCCTGCTCTAGGGGTTGAACTTCGAGATGAGGATGGTACTTGATGATGACTGCCATTGATCAGCATGGATCTGTTCCATTTTACTTCACTGAAACTTGAATAGTCTCAGGGAAATAGTCTTCCATATCTTTCTGTTGCTCACCCTGTACCTTTTACAGTTTTCAATTAAAAATGGAAACTCGTTCAAGGCAATATAGACAGAGATACCACCTTTCTTTTGAGTTATACCTCGACTCATCTTCCCTATTCAAAATGTTCAAGGATTGCAACCCCTGCTTAGGGGGTTGATATTTCAGGCAAGTTTTGTCCCCTAAAAGATGTCCTCCTTGAAACAAAAATTGACCTGTTTTCGCGTTTTGATCAGAAATGAATATCTTGGTAGATATAGCCTCTGTTTAGTTTTCTTGATATATATATATATATATATATATATATATATATATATATATATATATATATATATATATATATATATAGCTTCAACGAAAACTAAACAGAGGCTATATCTACCAAGATATTCATTTCTGATCAAAATGAATATATATATATATATATATATATATATATATATATATATATATATATATATATATATATATATATATATATATATATATATATATATATATATATATATATATATATATATATATATATATATATATATATATATATATATATATATATATATATATATATATATATATATATATGATATCAATGTACCAAGGAGTAGTGTCAGAGGCTTTCTCCCGGAAAAATCCAGTGTACGGACCTTAGTCAAGTAACACTGAATGTTACTCATTAATAGTTTCCTTTGTGTGAAGTGGTGAACGATCGAATAGAATACTGCTCTGAATATAAATATGACAAAATTGTCAGTTAATTATATTACATTTATATAAACAAATGAATAAAATATGAAATGAGATTCTGAGCAGTATAAACTAAAGAGAAAACCTATGACTCTACCTCATTATTATTTTCGGAAAGAAACCTACGAAGAATATTACAAGATTTGATGACTGTTATCTTTTGTAACTGTTCAAACAAATTTTCTTCAGACCCAAAATCTCAATACTTTTGTGAAGATTTCTAGGAATAACGCCTGTTGTAGAAATAATAATCGGTAGAATAAATATTTTCTTCATTTTCCACATTTTTTAATCTCGTCGCCAAGCATCATATATTTAGAAATTTTTTCATTGTATTTATTTTGTATATTATGTGTCGGGTATAGCAATATCAATTATATATGTTATTTGATTCTGTTTATCATATATATATATATATATATATATATATATATATATATATATATATATATATATATATATATATATATATATATATATATATATATATATATATATATATATATATATATATATATATATATATATATATATATATATATATATATATATATATATATATATATATATATATATATATATATATATATATATATATATATATATATATATATATATATATAGTAACTCAATTATTGGGACAGCAGCAATTGGAAATGAAAGACTCTTTTTTCTTCTACACAAGCTTTCGACTTTATTCAAGTATTCTTCAGGAGTGCTACAAAATATGGCAGTTAGGAATAAGTTGACATTGAATAGAAGTAAAGTATTCACAGAAACTGAGGTTTGTATTTCTAGGTTATTAACTAGCATTTTTGTGATGAGTATCTACACATTAAATTGCTCTCATTTAGCCAAAAATCTCGATTTAGACCATGCACGTGCAGTCGTTTTGAAAACCAGCAATCTTTCTCCGAGAAGTGCCATGCCTGTCACCCATGACAGCTGTCATCAAAATTTATCTGTTGCCAATAATCTACTGAGTAGTTTGCGTGCATAGACTTTCAGCATACCAACATACCAAGGTGAGTCATTTATTAATGAACGGTTGGTACTATTCAAGTCAAAATTAAAATCGAAAAGGGACAGAAGGTCCCATTTTCGTTGATTTAAGATTATACAAAAATAAAAGAAAACTATATATGTCAAAATCACTTAAAACGTTATAAAACACTAACAAAATCCAACTACTATCTGTATTTCAGGAAGGATATTTGAATGTAAAAGACAAGAAAAAGAGAGAAAGGGTTTTCAGTTAACCCAACAGTTAAATTCTGATACAGAATTATTTAATAAATTAAAATTTTTAACTACCTGAAGGGTAAGTATCAACTATTTCACTTTCACTGAAATAATCTCACCTATTTAATGGGGATAAAGATGGAAATTGAGTATACCTAAAATTGCGGTATCGAAACAGTGGTGTTATTGTGGTTTGGTGGTCTACCAATGTGATTTCTGAATATTTTGTCCACTTCTACTAAGTTTGCGTACACACTGTTCAATCTGTCTTGATCTTTCTTGAAATTCATCGGAGCTGCATTTTGACAGACTCTCACCATTTCTATCAATCTCCTACACCATACGTTGCTTTCAGTGTCCAAGATGGTAACATTACCATAATTGAGATGATGACCCAATTCATTTTCGTGAAGTGCTGCCGCGCAAGATTTTTTTTTCCTTTTCTTGAATCACTCTTGTGTGAGTTAATCCTTTTACTAAGGTTTCTTCCTGTTTCTCCGATGTAAACTCTCTCACAGTTATAACATGGGATTTTATACACGACGTTTGGTCTCTGAAACAGCGATGTGCGATCTTTCAATTTGGTGAATACTGATCTGGCTAATCTCACATCTTTGATTGCCATAAGTGTATTAGGTCCACGTAATAAACTACCTAGTTGTTTTGTTAATCTGTCAGCATGAGGTAAAACGATGATTCTTGATCTCTCTTGTCTAGGTACCTCCGATAGTTGTCTCTGTTGGTTAGCACTGGGATGTTCAGTAGTTTGGTTTGTAATTGGATGTTCAGTTTGATTTGGTTGGTTATAAATCTATTTACGTAACGAACTTTTTGGACAACCGTTGGTTAACATCAAGTTTTCCAATTTTTTGAAATTGTTATCCACCAAACTGTGATGTGTGATTTTAGTAACTCTCGTTTTCATATTTCGGATAACGTTGAATTTCAGTTTCCATGGATAAAATGATTTGTAATGTATATATCTGACAGCTGCCATGGATTTCCTAAACCAGTCAGTCATCAACTCTATCATTTCTAATCACTAGGGCATCAAGAAATGGAACTGCGTTGGTGGTCTCTTTCTCTATTGTGAATTTAATGTTATGATAGTATTTGTTAAACATTTCTGAGATTTCTTTTCCACTCCGGAATAGCTGGAGGGAAGTGAAGTCATACAAAATGGTAAAAGGTACTGTTACCATTGAGTTGTGGTATACACACATCCAGTAAATCATCAACAGCATATTGGGTGATAATTGGTGATAGGATCGCACCTACTGGTGTGCCAATGAGTTGTCTGTACATAACTCCATCGCAGGAGAAGTATGTTGAATTATACACTTACTCCACCTGCTTCAGGAATTCATCCATCGGTAGCTCACAATGCTGTGAGATCCTTTCCCATTGCCTCTCAATACAGTTAAGTGCGATATCTAACGATTTGTTGGTGAATCATGAGAAAACGTCCAGGCTTTTACAATTCTAAAGTTGTCTGGTATTTGAAAAACATTTATGAATTCGAACTCGAAAGAATCTTTTATGTAATACCTGTTGCTGTCGTCATACGCTGCTCTGAGTGTGTCATTTATGTATTGGTAGAATCTAGATATCGGACACTGCATTGAAGAAACAACAAGTCTGAGAGCAAATACATCTTTATGTATTTTTGGAAGACCATAACATTTTGTGCCAACTTCATCTTATGTCATAAGTTTTGTTGCAGTTGCATCACTGAGTAAGCCACGTCTCTTGAGTTCGATTACTTTGTTGTTAGCTTTCTGTCTATAGTACTTGTGGAATCTCTAGAAAGAATCATTCTTCATCCTGTAGTTGTTCTTTTGCTAGGTTAGGTTGTATGTTTCTTTTTTCATCCAACCAATAACTCTACCTTTACCTGATTGCAGTACCATCTGGATGTTCTTTCAAGAATTTTCTGGTTTTTGTTTCCAACAAATGTGTGTAGTCCTTGTGAGACGATGAATTCTTGTTCAGAAAATTGGTGACTATAGTGGTAGATTTTGCTCTGATGACGTTCTTCCCAAACGCATTTGTACCTGGGTTTTCTGATTCTACATTTGCCAACAATTTTGGTATAGAAATGTTATTGGTGAATGGTTTCAATGCAAACTTGGGCCGAGTGATAGAAAGGTAAGTGCTTCTCTCGGTATATCAATTCCAGAAATGTTTTTGAATCAGGCATCCTGTATGGGTAATTCTTGTGTTTGTCCCTCCAGTAATGTTTGAAATTTTGCTATGACTGAAATTCTCAAATTGTAGAACAATTGGTTATAGCAGACATGAGACCTACCACTTAATTCAACCCGAACAATTTCAGGTAAGATTTGTGTCAAAAATTTAGTAATAAATGTCTGCCTCTTCTCTAAGTGAGTTAAATTCTTGATTGTAATGTTAAGATGAAAATTAATTAATTCCAACAATTCCAGAAAGAAATCTGGAATCGTTGGGGTACCCCGATGTAGCTTGTTAGGATGCTGAGAAGCGATATGCCATACTGATGGGCTCCTAATAAGAACGGAACAGCAGTCTGCCATCCGTTTCTCAGCATCCTGCTTAGTTGAACTATTGTGGCTCTTGGGGGCTGCGTTCATGGCGGGCAGATTTGGGAACTAGCTCTTGTCAGGGAGCGTTATTCATTGATCTACGGATTTTTGAATGAGTCTTCTCGAGATTCACGAAAAATGTTTGTCTCTTCTTATATATTATATATATGTATATATATATATATATATATATATATATATATATATATATATATATATATATATATATATATATATATATATATATATATATATATATTTGAAAACGCAAAAATACCCTTCCTGTTTTATTTAAAATCAGCTATGGTTACATTAAGAAAGAACAAGTTAATATTGAAATTCGAAAACTGTTCAAAAAAAAAATTTAATACGTTCCGACAAAATTAGGAATACGTTGCGGCAAAATTATTTTTAACCTAACTTTCATAGCAACCGAGAAACTCCGCAAAATCGAGAAATCTGGAATAATTCGAAATAAAATGAAGATAACTACGATCTGTGTTCACAAATTAATTTTTCTCAAAATCAAGGACGGAGACGAGGGATAATTTTTCCGTATTTGCTGTATTTTACATAGCAGTCGAAGTAATATATGGGGCACCTGCATATAAAACTGAACATAACTGAATAGTAGAATAGAGCATATTTATATTTTTTGTTTCTTTGTCTTCTTTTTTGACAGAAATATTTCGTAGCGTTCTTTGCTATAATGTTCTGAACTTCGGAGATTTGGAAATTATGGATCCCGTCTATAATATTCATGCATTCTTTATGCCTATATTCAAATTTCCTACATAACGGTTGATTCCTGAATGGAAAGCGTATTGGAATAAAATGCCCTGAAGGCAGTGGATCCAATCTCAGAACTATAAAGGACATTTCAACTTCATTTTCGAGGTCTGATAGATGCTTGATATTGTTTTCCATATATACAGGAAATAGAGTTTTGTGTAAAAACTAAGAAGGTAATCTATGAACAGTTCGGAACTACGTATCATCGGTGATATAGCCAAAACTCCGATCTGCATAATAAGAAATTATACAGGTAACAACAAGATAAAACTACTCATTTGTATGAATATTCATACTATGATACATTTGAATACTTCGAAGTGAAAACTCAAACGATGAAGAACAGTTTGATCGAAAATGTGCATCATGGAATAACATAACACGTATAATAAAATATCAATTTCTGTTGTGAATAATTTGAAAATGAACCTGTTTATTAAGAAGATCGAAAAATTGGAAAACTAGTTTTCAAACTTTTTTATTGTAGTACGAACTTCTTGTAAATCTTTTTTAGAATCTTAAGCAGGGTAGAGTGTAATTTAGGATTTAAGGATAAAACTCTATTGACAATAACGTTTTTGCATTCATTAGCGATTCAGAAGAGAACGTGGGGATTGAATCCACAAGTCCTGATGTAATTCTTCAAAACCATTCTGCTACCCAGACTCACCTGCGCCTTAGCGGCTTAGAGCAATGGTGGTGAAAAGTGTGGTAGGTACATAAAGAAATACATCTACCGTGGCGTTAGGTGCACTGTTAGGGGTTGAACCACTACACCTATAAATTATAAGTACATTGTTCTTGATAGATGAAGAGCCCACCATTCGGTCAAAAAAAAATTGATTTTTCCATTGTTACGAAGAAAGTTGAAATTCAACATAATGAATGAATAATAATCAATGAACAATAAAAGGAGCATTCATATTAACATAACCTTAGGTATTATTTGAGAAAATAAACATATTTTCTCGGTTAATCTTCAGTGTTCTTAATCGCATAGCCAAAAGTACACCAGAAATGATCATTGCTAATTCCGTTTTACTTCTAGATACCTTATGCTTAAGAACCAATTTAAATTGGTGAAGTAGACTGACCATTTTCGGTCTGTAGATTAAATTTTCTTCTGTCAATAGTTAGCAACCAGATTCGTTATCCATAAAAAATTTTTCGCAGACTCAGTAATTTGAATAGATGGCACACTAACTATGATCCAACAAAAGGTAGCATGAATATATGATAGAAATGAAAATAAGTTATTTTCGTCATTTCGGAATTTTCAGGAAATAATGGGGACTAGCTCGTTTTTGATTTTGCCATTTGACATAATAATGACCAAATATCATCAGACGGGATCAGATTAGAAAATCATCTTTTCAGCTGAGTCTTCTCATATCATCTCCGAAAAGGAAATAATAGTAGGGCAGCCCGGGATGCTAAATCTGCAGTTACGCAAGCGTCATGGGGGCCTATTGAATAGTCAAAATTAGGTCCTAACAAGAAAAAAAGTTTATGTTATGTTCCACATTTCATTGGGGAGGATAGATTGGGGGCGTACAAGTTTTCAAAAATGTAATAAAAAACAGTCATATGGGAATACTCGAGCGTATCAGACATTCATAGTGTATACGCACAATGTCTTTCTCATACTAGAAAAATCTTAATCTGACGATTAATTAGAGTGTAGTGGCCGTAAAAAGTAGTCGAAAACAAAAAAAAAGTTATTTTGTTATTTATATAGAGAATGTTAAATGAACTTAAAAAAGCGTACTCTTCAAATTATTGACGATTTGGACGTGGCAAAACGTCATGACATGAAAAAAACATCGTGACCTTGAAGTAATCGAGCCCGTCAGACTGTTATACAGACGGTTCAGGATGATGTCCTAATCCATGATAATCTGACAATTATATAGGGGGTTTTCTCACTCTGATGATTTAAAAAAAATTCGTTGTTTTGTCTTTTTTTTTATTCTGCACATAACTAAATGTAATAAAAACATTTATGTCAACCTTCGTCACTGGATTCTTCTTCTATGATATTCTACACTAATGTTTCTGGAGTAAACTTTTTAATTTTTTCACAAGTTTCTTCTCCACAAAATACACATTTCAAATTTAAATCACTCATTAAAGTAATGTATATAAAAATCATTGCATTTTTTTGAAACACAACAAACAAACCAAAGCCCTATGACATGTGCTATGACAAACACTTTGTGATCAGCTGAGATGGCGTCGTAGCATCATGGCAGCAGACGGTACTGTGGGGACGGTACAAGAAAGTGAGAGATAGAGAATGAGTGAGAAGGAAGGATAGGCGTAGTGGAAAATATACAGTTCTCAGCAGCTGTACGCTCTACATTTTTTGATGGTTTCAGATATATCACCCCATTAAAGAGTCAAATTATATTTTCTTATGATCCTTGAAGAATTTCTTTCAAAATGAAAAGACTTCAATCGCGCTCGAGTATTTCGAAGTAATGTTTTTTACAACTTTGCGACTCGCCCATTTCCTCAGGCCACGCTCAAATCGTCAGATTATTGAAATATACACTTTTCTCCATGTACGGGTTAGAACGTTCTACGCCGTCTTCCGATGCCTTGCCTTCAAGCCTCTCTATCTACCCAAAAGTCTTCGTCTATTTCCTGTTTTATCAGTTCTTCATCTATGCCTTCTCTCCGACTCAATCTGGGTCTTCCTCTCTTCATTTTTCCATGTGGTTTCCAGCGCATAATTTAGTTGGGTATTCTTTTTTCGTTCATTATTTGTACATGTACGTACCCTCTCAACTGCTTTGTTTGTATCTCATCAACCAGTGTGTGTTTGCTTTTCATGATTTCACTTATTCTGGTGTTTGGGACTCGTTCTCTTCTCAACTCCCCCGCAGCCCGTCTCCAATAATCCATTGCAGTGACTAGTAGTGAATTCTCGGTAGTCTTTTTGAGTGGCCATATTTCACTGCTATACATAACACATAACAATACTTTTCATTATCGTATTGTATATTCTATGCTAGTTGGTCTTGGAAATTCGTTGATCCCATAACACCATTAAGTTGAGTATTCCTGTTCTTGATAGCTTTGTCCAATTTACCATAATCTGTGGGTTCAACTCCTAAATAGGAGTATTTGTCACAGTATTCAATCTGCTGTCCGTCTTCTAACGAGATGTTATGTTTTCTTCCGCCAATATTCATGTATTGCGTTTTATCAATGTTTACCTCCAGACTCCATTTTCAATATTCTTCGATCAGCTTTCTTGTCATATATTCTGGGTCGTCATGGTCTTGCGCTATGACCCCTTGATCATCTGCATAGCATATTGTGTATAAGCTATTATTTTCAAGTGGAATTCCCATATTTTTTGTTCCTTTTCCATGTCTTCAACGCCTGCTCGAGATATATTTTGTATATTTTGAAACCCTTGCTAGTTGATCTAGCAATCTTGGTATTTGATTCTCTGTACAGCTCTTTCACATCTGCTATGGTTTGCGTTGACGTTAGTTTCCTGCATGACTTTCCATAATTTTTTTATGTGGGATACTATTATATGCTTTTTTGAGGTCTACATATAGGAGGTGTAATTCCTGGTCACTTCTTCTTTTCCATCATCTGTGTAATGCAAAAGAGGTGGTCTACTGCCGATCTGCCTGCTCGAAACCCAGTCAGTTCTTCGGCTTCCATGTTTTCGTATTCCTTCTCTATTCTAATTTTTAATTCCTTCCGTATATTCTGCTTATAGTACTGGTGACTGCTATACCTCTGTAATTATCGCAAGTGCTTCTGCTACCTTTTTTGTAGATCGAGGATATGAAGGATGTTTTGAATTCTTTGGGGATTTCTGCTCCGTTTATGCAGCTTTGAAACAATTTCTTTAAATGTTTATACAGATCATCTTTTCCGTATTTTATAAGTTCCACTTTTACGTTACCTGGCCCAGCTGCCTTTCCGTTTTTTGGGGTTGAGCATATATTTTTAACCTCTTGATGAGTATTTCTTATTGGAGATCCGATTATATTTATGTTGTCAGTGTTTTAGTTCTCGTTGTATTCTAGTCTGTTTTCTGTTAATAATTTGCCAAAATGCTCGTCCCATGCTTTTAATGTAATTGGTGATATTAGTTCCTTCTTTCATTCTGTTTGTGACGCTCTTATGGTTCTCCAACTTCTGTGCTTTTTCTTCCTCCGATGTGGGCATTCAGCACTTGACATCTATGCTTAACCTACCTTTTTTTAATCTGACGCGCTCGAGTATTTCTGAGGATCGATTATTTTTTTACTAATCTGATACAACCCTATATTAAGGGTTCATATATGATGAGGGTGTAAGGTTTCTCCCTATATGATATTCTGACGCGCTCGACTAACGCACAAAATCCCCGCTTGGGCTTCCCCTATTATAATGGTGAATTGCATATTTTTACTAGTAGTAATGAGAATATTTTATGTCAAAATTACGGCATTGCAACCTTTTCTCTTTAAGAAATGCCTCACAGATATTCAATTAAAGAATTTTTAGACTCGTTTTTAGTTTATGGAAAGCCCAAGGCGAATACCAAACCATAAACCTCTCGCTTGAGCTGTTACCTATGCTAGGCTTCCTGGACATTTTCTTGTCTCAGCTAAACCTAAAAATAGTAAGATATGAAGACAGTGAGTGATCGACGATATTATCGAAGCAGTGGAAATTAACTGAAAGATCATTATGCATTGTGTTTCAAGAAATGTTGGAGTGTCCCTGCGATCTGCGAAAAGGACAACAAAGAAAATATTTCTATCCATACTATTTTCTAAATGGTTAGACTATGGAAATTCGAGATGAACAAGCTAGAGCAGAATTATATTCAGTCAAAAACGTACAGGGAATCGGTCAATGAAACACAAAATATTTATTTTTTATCCAAATTGTATTGCCATCAAAGTAGGCTTCTTTCGATATAATACATTCACTCCAGCGAATATGCCAATCATCAAACGCTTTTCCGTAATCGACTTCAGTTCTCGCTGTGAATTCTTTTTATGTCTTCTATCGATTCAAAACGGGTACCTCGAAATGATAATTTGAGTTTTGGAGAAAGAAAAATGTCGATCGAAGCCATATCCGGTGTATACGGTGGTTGTTCGATGGTATTAGTTGAGTTTTTGGTCAAAAATTCAGTCACAATGATAGCCTTGTGAGATAGTGCATTACCGTGGTGAAAAATTCATGAGTTTTCTTTCCACAAATGTGACTTTTTCGACGAATGTGCTCTCTCAAACGCCGCATAACATTCAGGTAATATTCTTTATTTTCCTTCGATCTTCTATCGTGAATTCCGAGTGTATAACACTTAGATAATCACAGAAAACAGTCAAAATCCCCATGACTTTTGATCGACTTTGATGTAGTTTTTTCAGTTTCGGTTCAGTTGGAAGACATCATTCCGAAGCTTGTAGACTGGTTTGCATGTGAAACTCATAAAGCCATGTCTCATCACCAGTAACAATGCGTTTTATGAATGAGGGGTCGGAATTGACTCGTTTTAGCATGCCTTCAGCGACCTTTGCACGATTCAATTTTTGAGGAAAATTCAGGACACAGGCAGTTCATTGCCTATCTATCTCAAACTTATAGGACGATTTTCAATTACCATTTCCTTCGCCGTATCGATGTTGGAATCAGATGAAGATGTTGATGGACGATTGAGTGAATTAAATCTTCCACTACCTCTCGGCGCTGGTGAATACTCTGTATCACTCATATGATCGTGTTTTTGATAAAATCGTTTCACTATAAGCTTTCTGTAATATTTTCAGTGATTCGGCATTCAATATTCCATTTGCATTACGAAATTTGAGACAAACTCTTTGTTTGATATTTTCATTCATTGTAAAAATCGCGAAACACACTTGTGGAATCTGACAAAATCGAGCACTGAATGACAGATCGCGTTCAAACTTCACGTCAGTATAGAAAACAGTTGTGCCAACTCTGCAACAACAACATTTTCGACAATAGTTTCAACCCGAATGTATGTATGTAGGTGGATAGTGAGCCACAGAAGAGACGTGGCTCAGCTTTGTTCACGGATGATGCTCTGTTCGCCAGGGATGTTGTGAACAATCTACAGAATTGTCATCTTTGAACTCACGCGGACTCTCACTGTATCAAGGAGAAAAAATCACAACTCCGTTTTCATGTAAACATGTGGTGTGCCATGGTGAACAACTCATATGCTAAACAACGTAAATATCAGGATCGGATCATGATTTTCCATCACTATGGAGCTCCATCGCATTTTTCCAATGCAGTGAAGGAATACCGGAATGAACACGTTTCTAATACAAAGACTGGTCGTAGTGGTCCCAGGGTATGGCTGCGAGATCAGAGTTAACTTTCTGAATTACTTCATTTGGAATCACTTGAACGCAAAGGGTTATGAAGAACCAATCACTACAAGAGCACAATTGACTTGAATGAGTAAATGTAACTTGGGAGAAAATGCGGAATGACACTGAAATGGTCAAAAACTTGGTGATGCATTTGGTGACAAGAGGATAAAATTCCTTTCAAGAGTGGGAGTCATTTCGAAGAACTGTTGTAAATGCAGTTTTATTTATTAGTTGATTTGACTATTATACTACTTAGTTTCTTTTATTCCAGTATTTTATAATTATTTTATTGAAATTATTCTTGACACCATAAGGATTCAGCCATTACTATTTGGTAGTTGACCACGGTTAAAACACAAAAGAAATTTAGTACTGCTAACAAAGGAATTAAATAAAGAGATCCCTGTTACTGTGGCTTGAAGCTCTAATTCATCATCGAATAGTATAAAAACAAGCACAAAAAGACATGAAATTTATATAAATAGCTCGTTATTCAGATTTGGAGAACTTAGAAACTAGGTATGCAGTTTACAGGCCATTAGAATTGAGTTATTATTCGCATACATTGAAAATTTGCGTTTCACATAGATCAGCTTGTTTGTTGATTATCTGAAAGTTGTCATTGAAAAGTGATTTCATTATTTCAACTGATTCTAGGTAATTGATCTTCTAGTCTTGGGGCAATAAAAGAACATTTAATTCATTAATAGAAAGGAAAGGTGGCGATTTTGGATGCAGTGCTTGGCTGATGTTGAATGTAGTTAATTTTTACTAAATGGATTCGATGTTCCTTACATCTAATTTTTAAGGAATGACCAGTATGACTTATGTAGTTATCATTGCAGCCAAGAGAAGATAAATTTTGAACTACAGATTTATATACATTTTCTATAGGATTTCTAGTGTGAAATATGATGAAAATTTACTCTGAGTTCTAAATGCTCTTTTAGATTTCAATTAGGAAATTTTTTTTCAATTATCTGTCCAAATTAGATACAAGGGATGAATCTTGTGGATATTTTGTTACTTATAATTATATAATATATATTTGGTTAATTGCTTCACGTGATTATTTCGTTTTACCATTTTGTCAATTATGACACGATCAAAAGCGTTGTTGTGATCTATGGTTTCAATGGTTCAAATTTCTTTTCAATACTTTCTGATGATAAATGTAAGGAAGATGCTCTGTCGATCATTGAATTGTATACCCAAATTTTATGTGAATTTGGGTGGTTAGAATCCTTGGAAGTACAGATACCTCAGCTAGTAGGTTTTCTAAAGATGTTGAAGTTAATTTAATTGGGAGATTTAAAATGATATTTGATGGTACTTATCTTCATTTAATTTAATTTTCGGATCGATACTGATAGAAATTTGAGAAAATGATCAAATTTTCTTCAGACAATTGATTCATCGAAGTATCTTCATCAAAAATTATTGTATGCTGGCAAGTTAATTTTATGTTAGATAGGAATCCATCCACTAGAAGCTATCTGCATAACTCCAGGTAATTATAAACTCGCAATGTATCAGAGGGATAAAAAGTGTTTGTTCTGAAATACCAGACGTTAGGTTAATTATAATAAATATTTTCCACGATTATAAAAAAATGAAATATCATGTACACATCAAGTAAAAAGAACATTCAAAACAAAAGTAATTGTATAAAACTATTGGACCACTTGACATTTCAAACCAACACACAATATAAATATAACAACTTAACAAGATTTTTCGAATCAGTCTCATTGTTGCATCTTCTTTCTCTCAGATTTTATCTCAATATTATATTTGCTTTAAAGTTTATAAATATGTTCCTTATTGACTAATTCACTATATCCAACTCTTGCTGAAAACTTTATATATAAATTCTTGTAGTTGGATATTTTTACTCTTTTGGTGAAATTGCTTGTTGTCAATGCCCTGAGATTTGTTGGAAGCAAGTTGTAAAGTGAAATACAAACATGGTTCGTGGCCATTCAGTGAAATCTCGAAGTTAAATTGTTCTTATGAGTGTTGTATGAATGAATGTCGGTATTAGAAGAAAACTTTGTTTGATTTTGGGGAACATATTTTAGTCAGGTAATTATGAAGATAGATGTGACCGTAAGGATATTCTCCTTCTTGAAAAATGGACGACAGCTTTGAGTCCCGGATAGACCACATAGAATTCTTATAGCTCGCCCTTGTTGTCGAAGTATTGGTTGAAGCGTCGACTCATTACCCCATATTAGTATTCCATAAGTGGCTACAGAGTGAAAATTGGCGTAGTATGTCAATTTACATATTTCTTGAGTAGTTATTCCCTTCATTCTTCTTATTGTGTAGGTAGCCACTAAGATTTTTTAGTAATGTGGATCCAATTCAAGTTTCGCGGAGAAAGTTATGCCCAAGAGGTTGAGTGTTTTGTTTTCTTCTACTTGAGTTGAAAAAGTGAATCTTTGGGTCTTTTCCAGGTTTAGCTTCAATCCATCTGCAGAGAACCATCAGTGTTTATTTAATTGAATTTCTGATTGTGCGTTTAAAAGTGAGGTTTGCCATTCTTTTGAATATCATATTTAATTTTTTTTCCAACTTGTAAATGGGACTATCAACATACGTAACAACTGGGCGGATAGGAGGAGTTTTATGTGAGCGTATCAGGCCATATCGATATGTCATTTTTGTTATATCGATTTTCAGTGATTTCTGAATTTTACGTGGGATCATTAGGAATTAGAAATGAATCAATTGTGCTCTTTCAATAAAATCATTAATTTCGTATTTATATTACAATTTTCTACAATACAACTGTGAAATCTGATTTATCTACTTTGATGATTAAGATTATCCGTCCGAAATTTTTCTTTTAAGGATTTTATGAATATTAAACTTAAATAGTTTTCTAAATTTCGAGTGAGATTCACTTTGTAATGACAACTTCCAGATTATGAACGATACGACTGATCTATGTAAATCCAAAATTTTTCATTTATTTGAATAATAACTGCCTTTCAATAGTTCGTGAACCTCATTTAACATCTGGTTTTTCCAAATCCAAATAACGGCCTATTCATATACAGGGTGATTCAGGAGGAGAGGGAAATACTTTGTGGGGTGATAGGAAACACTTTCGGTGTATCGGAATCGTACTTTTTTTCATTCGTCGCGCTCTGCTTCGCACTATACAAAGTGTTTTTTGTGGAAGTGGTAGATTTTTCTTCCCTCATAACTTGATCGATTTGGATGAGAATTTAAACGTTGAATTCAATTGATGAGATTTTTGATTTCATCCCAAACCACGACCGGATTGAAAAAAATTGTTTTTTCGGTTAAATGCCCGTATATCACTGGAATAAAAAAGTTAATAGATATTTCTAAACAAGAAATATGGATGGACAACATAAAACACATTTTTATCGCACCTTGAGTATTCCAACATTCACTATTATTTTCCTTTCGAATATAATGTAGGAATATTCCATTGAATGAATGATTTTTGTGTCTGGTCCGGTCTGAATTGATAAATCTGGTTCGTTTATATTAAATAGTAAAATCAAAACTGAACATGTTTTCAATTCCTGTATCAAAATTCCGAATAAGCTATAATTTTTTCATTTCAATGAAGCATGAAAATCCTACCATTTGTTGAATTACAGCTAAGCTCAATACACTCGTGCTATCGATTCGAATTACTGAATCAGACCAATATTTTCCTCGGGATTACGACTCAGATGTAAAAAACTTTTCACGCAGGCTGATGTTTTTATGGAAGATAAGGAGAAATTGTGACTATTGAATCTGAAACTATATTATTTATTTACTGCCTAATGAAAGAGCCTAATCAACATATCATAAATGATCCAATTGATTGTAATCGTTTGAAAGATATTTCTATTTAAATTTCGACCATATTCCAGAAATCAGCCCGTGTCTTCGTTACAAACAGAGATGGATAATTTTGATTATCATTCTGGAATTGAAGCGAAAGCTCTCTATATCAATTTAAAACATATCCGTTTGGTCATGACTCCGTCTTAGATAATCTAATTTGTTTATATGTCATTTTATAAAAACATGAACTCTTCAATTTGTTCAGAAGAACTTCTTTTAATTGTCCACATCATACGAACCCGATCTGCCATTAATTCAGGAATAGTATTCTATAGAAACTTAAGTAATGCCATCTAGTTCAATGAAATTCACATTAGATAAGAAATAATAAAATTTAAAAAAATAAAATGTTTGAAAATAATTATTCGTTATCTAGTGGCGTTTTCGTCGGTAGTAAAAACTATTTACTACAGACTACACTATTATCATGAAACCTGTTTTTATGACTCCAACAAGTTTTATTGAGAAAAGTCGCATTTTCGTATGAAATGACTTGGCAGAGAGCGATGAATTCTAACACTCATGTTGGTCGGTCATAGTGATGAAACATAGTGGATTTGATGGAAACGGTTCATTCCAGTGAGAATTCCATTAACTAACTCCCATTTCTGCTGACAAGTTTAAGATATGTACAAGGTGGACAGATTTCGACGTTTTGGTACTGTTTTGTGCTCATGAAAAACCGGAAATTGTATAATTATCTTTATCTAGTAACTCTATGTCCATGCACAGAATTTACAAGGAATGATTGGAATACCTTGAGTATGTTCTGTGTTCTCATTGTGACAGTTCGAAAATTAATTCTTATCATGATAATTGAGGTAAATTGTTATAATATTTTTTCATAAAGTTATTATAACTAATGAGTGAATATATTATCGTTTGTATTAAAAAATCGAGCATGCCATACGAAAATTTAAAACCAATATCGATCTTGACGTTGAATATTATTATGGGTTCACAAGTGGCTACCACTGCTCATTTTGAGGATTGAATATTCCATCACTATTGAGGTGAACTTCATCAGTATAAATTATTTCTCGGAACACCTGCAGATTTCATTCATATTATTGAAGAACACTATTGCAAAAATCGAGTCGACGTTGGAAATCTTCTCATTACTAGGATTTTCTTCACATTTTATAAGGTTTATTTCTTATTTCTTTGGAAAAACTCAATGCTCGACACTTAGTTATCCTTCTTTAGATTAGCCTGCTCGATATCGATGGGTTGGCAGTTACACTATCTATTGAATTAATTGTCGCGTCTTCTCTATGAACTACTTTACATTCTTATTTCCTTGGGAAGTTG
Source organism: Cryptolaemus montrouzieri (assembly GCA_013387265.2). Classification (NCBI taxonomy): domain Eukaryota; kingdom Metazoa; phylum Arthropoda; class Insecta; order Coleoptera; family Coccinellidae; genus Cryptolaemus; species Cryptolaemus montrouzieri. The sequence continues at coordinate 41,340,820 of JABFTP020000103.1, forward strand.
AATGTATCATGGTTCAAGAAGTTTTACCTCAATTTTTCCAATATGCTTTCAAGATGTTGTCGCCTCCAGGAAATTCATCATCATAATTATTTTGAGTATAACATTCAATCATATCAAACTTTTCATAATTTCGAGATGAAGATCATCCTTCAGAGTTCTGGCATTTCAGTGAGCGGATCAATAGTTATCAGAATTTGCTTTGAAATATTTGTTTTTCTGACGGGTTCCTTTCATTGAATGTTTGGAATGACACTATTCTCTATTTAAAGAGAAAGAGTCATACTCAAAATCCTTTTCAACTTACCAGGTTGTTCAACATGTTTGGTCGTTTGGGCGTTGCTACTAGTTCAAATTTATTTTTGTTTTGTTGGTACACTCTTCATTGGAACGTATGTGAAGGTTCATTTTCATCTGTCAATTCATTCTTTGTTTACAAGTTATTTAGTGTCGCCGTGTCACAGTATTTTTGTACAATGGACAGAACAGAATATCATGCAGTGATAAAATGCTTATTTTTGGAAGGTGTAGCACCAAAAGAAATTCATGAAAGAATGCTGAGAGTGTATAATGATTGTTTACCTACAATTAGAATAGTAGAAAGATGGGTTGCTGAATTTAAACGTGGTCGTACAAGCCTTGAAGACGATCGATGTGAAGGACGTCCGAAAAGCGCATCAACACCAGAAATCATAGCCAAAATACAGGATATGGTTGTTTTGGAAGATCGTCAATTGACTGAGAGGGATTTAGTGGGGGCTCTACACATTTCATTAGGCAGTGTGAGCCATATTTTAAGTGAAATTTTGAATTTTAGAAAGCTATGTGCACAATGGGTGCCGCATTCACTAACAATGGAATGAAAACACATTCGAATGCGACTTTCTCAGCAACATTTGGAGCGTTTTGAAAAAGGTAAAGTGGATTTTGTGAGTCGATTCATCACTATGGATGAGACTTGGGTCTATCACTATGATCTTAAATCAAAACAAGAGGCTGAAGAGAGGTGTGAACCTGGTTGTTCGGCTTCGAAACTAGTTCGTGTCGGGAAATCAGCCTAGAAGGTTATGGCACAAGTTTTTTGGAATGTGAAAGGAATTTTGTTCGTGGATTACTTGTAAACTGTTAAAACAATTAATTCTGAATATTATTGCAACCTCTTAGACCAGTTGAAGGAAAAAATTCGTGAAAAAAAACCCGGTTTGCAGAAGAAAAAAATCCTTTTTCATCAGGACAATGCGCCATGTCACAAGAGCATTTTCACATTGGCTAAAATCCATGAATTAAAGTTCGAATTGTTGAAGCATCCACCGTATCCACCAGATGTTGCCCCCAGCGACTTTCATTTGTTTCCAGATCTCAAAAAATTTATGCGTGGCAAGCGTTTTCCATCAAATGAAGATGTCATAACGGCTGTTGAAGCGTATTTTGCAGACCTTCCGGATTTTCACTTCAGGGATGGGATCCACAGATTGGAGGATCGTTGGAGCAAACGTATTAATGTTCAGGCAGATTTTACCGAATAATGCAGTGTATTTTGAACCATAACATTGTGTTTTTCTTATCGAACGATAAAACTTATTGAACAACCTGGTAATGTTGATGCCAGAATTCTGGAAGACCATATTGTTTAACCCTTACTTATACAGTAAATCTTGGACAGTGAATCCTATCTCAACATGCTTGAGAATTTGATAGTTCCACTCATAGCAGTTATCATCGAGGGAGATTTAAATTTGTCTGAACATTGCGTTATGTATCAACATGATGAAGCACCGCAGCAGCATTGTGCTGGTGAATTGCGGGACTCCATGGACAATAGACCAAGTAGATTGCTCGATTTAACGGCTCTTGATTTCTTCATTAAGGGCTATCTGCAGTCCGAAGTCTATGTTAGTCCACCCGAATCGTTGGAAAAACAACGTGGAAGGAATGGAAGTAAATGAGGACCACGTCGAACATTTGTGACAGGAATGTATTATGATTAAGAAAGTGAAAACTCAATGATATGTTTCATTTTATAATTAAATTATGAGAATCATAGAAGTCCAAGGAGTAGTATCTTTTAATTAATGGCACTTCAGAAAGTAGACTGATATTGAGGACCAGTTAAAATATATCGATTAAGATTGAATGTTCACTTTAAACAGAGATCGAACGGATTGATGAAAGTCTGGAATTTTTCCAGACAATTCTCGATTTCAAATCGTCATATATTATTTTAAAAGATGCATAATGACATGGCTGTATAGGGGATGGATTCACCATTTCAAAAAGATAACCTATGATTCCTTTTCCCTCTTCAGAAAATTAAGGTAGGAGCAGCCATGGGTAGGGGGTTAGATGTAACAAGTAATGTCCTCTTTCAATTAAAAATCGACCTGTTCCAGGAAATAGGAATGAATTTTGACAGTTCATGTGTAATATTGGAATGAAATTCAATTTTCCCCATTCCAGTTTTTGTGAAAAATGCTTGACGAGATTGATTATCATATTTAGAGACATTCTTGGTCGAGCTTCATTTTTCAACCACCATTTTCCCCAATTTGATCCCCAAATTTTTTATTTTTATGGTATGAAGCCTGTAATTCCCCTGAATGGGCAATAAACTCATCCGAGAAAAAATTAATTTGATATTTTTCATGATAGGTTCTAAAATTTACGGTGCTAGGTTGCCTCATATTTTGTTTCGAAAAAAGTAACAAAGACTGGGTGACACTTCATTTGAAAGATATTGTGAGTCCCAAAAAACAATTATTTACATCATATACAAGGCAGCTCGTTCGGATGGAATTTCAGTGAAAGTATGAAATTCGGAAAATGATCATGAATGTTGCAATTCTGTCAGTTTCGTAGGTAGATACCTGTGAATGAATTCATAAAGTGGTAGATTCTGAAGTTAATAAATTTGGCTTTGAAAAATTTAACTGCAGTAAAAATGAAAAGAACCAAGCTGAAACCCAATGAAAATAATATGTATGTAGTTGAATATTCAATACTTCTTCTTTCAACTGTTCGAAATGAGCGCCATCATCAGATTGACAAATAGTCAACCGATCTTCGAATTCACTGATAACTTTAAGGTTCATTTGTGGGTTGATCGAATTAACTTCCGTTCCATATTCTTATCATAAAATCGTCGAAATTATCAACTTAGATAAGATTTAATGACCTTAATATTTATTCTCATAGAAAGTAATCGCAGGGATTCAAACCTGGAAAGCGTGCAGGCCATTGGCGTCTTCTTCTTTTCCAATTCAACTATTTCAGAAAAACTCATTCAAAAAGCTCCGCACTGGAAGAATTATAACACTCTGCTTTTCAACATGTATGAAACTATACAGAGTTTTTGTGAATGCTTGGAATGGTACTCGCGAATCCAATGTTAATCTTGAAATTTTGAATGATGGCGATTGATACTTGTCTTCATAAGAATAAAAATTCTGAAGAGATAAATTATATTTTGATGACACAACTCCATCATTGATTTGCAAAATTCCACCCTGCAATCATAGAGATCAGCTTCATTTAATGCATGCGAAAGAACAATTCCCTATGAGGTCATCTTACTAAATTAGAATATTTCACCTTTGATTTTTGACTCACTTCGAGGTCCAAAGCTAACTGCCTTGTTGGCTTATGAGGATCCTCTTGTGAATTTTTGAGAATGTCCAGCCAGTCCTGCCAGTTTCGTCAGGAATTTTGGGACTTCCAGATTTGAAACGATCCTCAACAGTTCCTTCATCTCAAATTGGTTTCAATTTCACTATCAGTGGAGTGGATTATTTGAGGATGTTCGTTGTTAAACGGGTATTTTTTGTTGAACAAAACGCAGATTTCTTATGACCACAACCGAGGAATATCAAAATCTCGATTCCTTTTTTTCTCCATTAAATGATGAGTTCCCAAACTTAAGATATTCACACAATGAAAAGGGATTCACTGATCCGGTGCAAAACCATTCAGATAAACGATAATGAAAAATGAATTCTTTTGAATCCAGTATTTTGTACAATGATACATGTGTGTGGCTTCAAAATATCCTTCAATTAAGAATTTCTCTAACAAGATTCTAACGTTAGGGATTGAAGAGGGTGTCGGGAGGATTTTTTTTATACTGAGTTGAAATACAGAAAGGTTGTTCTTCGAAAGGTTTACCTGACCAAGCAATACAAACGAAAAAATTGTTGTGTTCATTTCCGAAAAATAATCGATGATATATCTTGAAAAAATTTGAAAAATACAATTCATTCAATTGGAATTCTTAACAGGTAGAATTTTATGGGAGCTTAAATGGCTACTCTCTTATTGAAGGCTAATGATTAATTGATTTCTATTTTTTCAAAACAATTGTGACGAATATATTAAGCAGAAGCCCAATTCGAGCGAGGCGCAATCATTCTAAACTAAATATTTTTGAATTTCCTCGATGAAGTAGTAACATACGAAAACCTCTTATTCCATTAAAATTATTAGAATTCACTGGTTCCGAAACACAATGAATACAACGGGCATACATAATTGGTTTTGCATCTTTTCGTAAACAAACAAGATGAATTTCTAAGAACTATATCAGAAAATAGAATTAGACACAAGATTCCAGCAATTATTGTTAACAGACTGCATTGTCACGAAATATTCGATGAAAGGGATTCATTAGACACCTTTCGGAACAATCTCAGCGAATAAGGCACAATTTAGATTTGGACTGGTATGTCATTAATTTAACTCATTGTTGCATTGTCATCTGAGAAAGCTTTTGTTTGAAATTATAAATTTTAAATGGAGAAGCAGTTCTGTAGAGTACACTTGAATTCCGGGAAAAATAGAAATTGTGAATAATGAAAGAATGCCGCCTAATTTTGGTCGAACTTGCAATTTGTCTTTTATCGCTTTTATATTTTCCTATGATCAAAAGATTAAAAATATTTAATATTCTAGAGATGAGGGGTTACTTACTGAATTCAGTTTCATTCAATTGATCAAGAATTATCACAACAAATGAGGTTTAGTTGTTGTATGTTGTCAGATTGTTAGTATTGGGTAAAATAAAAAGATAAAACCTTGGCATGTTCACATCCTTCTGTCTGCTTCAGATTGATGATATTATTGTTTTTCATTCCTTTGAATGAAAAAATCAGTATTAGTTGTCAATATGTTCAATTATGAGTCTACTAACTGAGCTTGAAAGAGTAAGACCAATAATGATGATTGATTTTGAGAAACGCAGATACCTCAAACGGCTATAAATAAGGATGATTTACAGATAATTTTCCTTATTCTACTAGATGAAAAAAACTGGCCTGATATCCTTATTGAATCATCTGATGAAATTATATTACAGCTAAAGGGGTTCGCACTGTATTATATGGATTAACAGAGACGAGTCATATTCAAAATCATTGGAATTGTAGAGGCAGTTATTATTGAAATAGAAATGTAGACGCGTTGTTTACAACTTTCACGAGATCAAATTTTTCCTGCAATTATTCGTTTATTTCCGAACCAGATGAATCTAGATCAAGATAAAGCTTCACAGAGTTAACGTCCGTCATACCTAAATAAAATGTTTCCATGGCGATGTCGCAGAGAACAAATTGATTGGCCCCCTGGACAATTCAATTCGATACCCTTACACTTTTTTTCTTGAGGATGTTTGAAACTCTTATGCTGAAGCTTTCATCAATCCATGAAGGTACGAATTAGGATGGCACTGCAAGAAATTTCACTGGGTAGCATTCAGAACTCAGTCCATTGCTCCTACTGAACATATAATTCTTTTAAACTCTGCTTGTTCTCTATTGGATACCATCTGCAACTGAAGTCATCTATTTGAATATGCTGTCGGTGATGTCATATCTTAAAATAGGTAGGAGAAAGTAACTCGAAAGTAAAGTGGACCACAGAATGAAACGAAAATACTGCAATATTATTAGTATTCGTACTTGCACTAGAGTCGAAGTGTTTTGGCACATTCGGACCACACTGTATACTTTTCAACAGGAAGTCATTTTCAACTATGAGGTCAGAAAAGGAAAATGTTGTTGAGACTAAGTTAGGTCCTTTCAATTAAGGTAACGAACTAAAACAAAGTGAAATTGCTATTAATGAAACCATTATTAAGTCATGGGTTATTATACAGGGAGATCCACCGGGACCGTCCGTTAAAAACATTTCAAGTTCCAATTACCATATCAAGCTGAATTTTATACGCGGCCATAACTAGCGATTTCCAATTGGAGTTAAATATTTTCGAAGTGATACCATTTCCGGTTATACCGGAAGTGGGTCATCACTTTGTTATTTCAAATGGCAATCTACCTTTTTTATTATACATCTTCGACCGACATTTGAGCAAGGCATAAAATACCCAAGTTGTTGGCACTTATCTGTCAAAACTTTTGACAGATTTAATTATTTTTGTTATAAACTCGATTGAGGAACATTTAAAAAAATTGTAGCTCGTAGATCTTTTGCACTACAGACACAATTTTTGCTTGGTTGGATAGAAGAAAGATCAAGGAATTTCCTAAGCGGTCTACACATGTCAAATGTTAATTGCGTTGTTTTGTATGATTTTTTCAATTTGGCCTTTTTCAAACAGCAATAACTCAATTTTTTCAAATTGCACGTGCCAATTTTTATATGACCATAAGATGAGGCGTCAAATTTCAGATGGAATTGTTTAAGCATGCACTATACCCATCTCTTATAGTTCCGAAATAATTTGGAAATATTTTGAATTTTGATGATTTTGCAAGAACTAACACTGACTGCTTGAAATATTCCAATCAAGTAGCTGAACTGGCTACTCTCACGTAACAGGTGCCTAAAATTAATGTACTTCTCACTTCGTTCATTCAAATTTGATATTTCAACAAGAATTGTTGTTGTTTCAGATAGAAAATATTCAAAAATACAACACATTTGGAATAAAACCACTGGTTATTCAAACGAAAATATATTTAATCTTTTTTAATTCATTTAAGAATGTCAAAAAGTAGTGGGTAGAAATTACAGGCAATTCAAATTTCCAAATTTACCGTCCATGAGTAAAATGATATTTCGAAGCATTAGAAGCAATTTTCTACAATTCGGATGAATAAAAATTGTAGGAACTAAGCGAAAACTAATCATCGAAGATAATTACATTAATACGAATAAATGATAGCAAACATCTTAGGAGAAAACTAATTTACGATCTGAATAAATGTTTAATATGGGCCCCATTTTGCTAGATACACTTGACAGCTCGTATACGAGCACGATGAGTTACCCTCCTAGTTTCCTCAGGATCAATATTACGAAAAGCATTATGAATGCGCTCTAGTAACTCTTCTTTACTTCTTACAGGAATAAGATACAATTTTTCTTGATATTGTCCCATAAATAAAAATCAAGGGGCGTCAGGTCTGGAGAATGCGGAGGCCATAATGTTAGTCCTTGATTACCCCACCATCTATCCTTGAACATTTCTCTTAGCTGCCGATCTACAGCTCGTGTTTTATGTGCTGGTGCACCATCCATTTGGTAATAGCAATCCCTCAGAATGTTAAGGGGTAATCCATCTAAAAAATTTGCTTATGTTTCTCTCAAAATTGCCAGTTATCTTTGTTCATTAAGATTTTCCTCATAAATGTGATAAGCCAACAAATCATTCATTAAAATTGCAAAAACGTTCACGCTGAATTTATTTTGGAAATCAATAACCTCAATGAAATGTGGATTTTCTGTTGCCCAAAAATGTCGATTTCTCCTGTTAGTTATTCCACTATCATTGAACGTGGCTTCATCAGACCATATAATTTTTTGCAGAATTGTCTCATCTTCTTGAAGCCGAATTAATAAATTTTCACAGAAATTTAGCCGCTTTGGAAGGTCAGTTCGTTTCAATTTTTGTAGTTGTTAAAAGAATACGGGTGCCTGTTGTTTCTTAAGGATCCTTTGAATGGAAGTATAACTCAATCCAATATCCATTGATGCTGACTTAATGGACGCATGTGGATTGGCACGAAAATACGCTAGCCTATTAATTTGATTGTCGTCGTTCTTGAGAATTGGTTTTCTTCTAGTTTCTATGTATTTTGTTCCTCCAAGTTGCAGAAAATTGCTTCTATTTCTTCGAAATTTTGTTTTACTCATAGGCGCCAAATTTGGAAATTGGTTATTGAATTGCCTGCAAGTTCTATCCACCTATTTTTGACATTCGCCATGAATTAAAAAGAGATTAAACATATACTCGTTTGAATAATCAGCTATTTTATTAGCAATCTGGTGTTTTTCAAAATTTTTACTTCAAATTACCAACAATTCTTGAGGAAATATACAATTCGAATGAACGAAGTGACAAGTACATTAAGTTTAGGCACCTGTCAGGTGAGCGTAGCTACTTCAGCTACTTGATTCAAATATTTCAAAGCAGGTGAGCGTAGCCAGAAATGCGTACAGTACATGCTGATACAATTCCATCTGAAATTCGACGCTTCATCTGATGGCGATATAAAAATTGGCACGTGCCATTTGAAAAATTGAGTTATTGAAAAAGGCCAGAAAAATCATACAAAACAACGCCACTAAATATTTGACATGTGTAGACTGCTTAAAAAATTTCTTGATCCTTCTTCTATCCACCCAAGCAAAGATTGTGTCTGTAGTGCAAAAGATCTACGAGCTACAATTTCTTTAATTTTCCTCAAAAATAGAGTTAATAACAAAATTAATTGAATCTGTCAAAAGTTGTGACAGATAAGTGCCAACAACTTGGGTATTTTATGCCTTGCTCAAATGTCGGTTCTAGATGAATAATAAAAAAGGTAGATTGCCATTTGAAATAACAAAGTGATGACCCACTTCCAGTATAACCAGAAATGGTATTCAGTTCAATTGGAAATCGCTAGTTATGGCCGCGTATAAAATTTCAGCTTGATATTCTAATTGGAAATCAAAAAGTTTTCAACGGACGGTTCCGGTGGATATCCCTGTATATAGTCAATCCATAGGATTAGTTCATTGAAATGATACAATTTGAAGGCCGAATATTGCAATTTTCAGAGAATAAATTTAATTTTTGGGACATGTGGCTTGCCGCCCTTGTCTCCCGACCACCATCTTAAAAAATAGAGTGCAAACACCTTTTTCTCGATATCTCTTAATGTCCTACAAAAAATTTATTGGAACATAATATGTAGCAAATCGCTTTGCCTTTAAATATACTCATATAACTTTTCACTCCCAATTTAAAATTAAAGATGTTATAAACGAAAAAGTGAGATAATTTCTATGAAAATTTTCGTTTTTGCTGTACAACTTTTTTTTTATAAATGTTACAAAAAAGTTTTCAAAGACCAATCTTTATGGATGGTCTTTTGAGGAAAATTTTTCTACTTAATTTTTGTATTTTCATTCATTTGAAACACTGTTACAGCGCTCCAAAGTTGACCGGGTTCGTCAATGCTCATGGGAATCTGGTCAAAACAAAATGTTCAGTTAACTTAATTTTATGAACTTTTTTATATTGTGAATACATTCTCAAAATTTTTGGTAAATCTCTACCTACAACTTATCCATCGCTAACTCTCTTCCTCGTCACCTATGAGGTAGAGTCTGTAGACGCGATTGTTTTTACGTAGTATCCCCAGTAGACCTACTCCGCAGACATCTTGTCGATGACATAATCATATTTTCAATCAGTTATTAGCTGGCTATTCTATTCTACTTTCGAATGTGAAGGTTTGGGGAATGACAGGAGTTTAAATTTGAGTCATAGTTGGAAGTTCATCTTCGAATTCATTTTCTTCCATTAACTTTGATATTTCCATGACGTTGCTGCATGTTTCGCCAGAACAATGGAGGCAAACTGTAGAGCATTTGAGGCCTGCTTTTCTGCATTCACACATGCTTCCTCAATTTCAATTGCATCTGCAGAAAATTGAGTCATGAGATGGGGCGGTGCTGGAGGTTGAAAGCTTGTATTGGCATTAAAAATTTCAGCTCACAAAATTCGCAGTTTGATTGATTAAACTGAAAGTAATTTTTTCAATACGTCTACACGTGGCAAAATATGAAGCACAACTAAACGAATAAAATGAGTTAGAAGAAACAGCAGAACCTTCGAGGGCAGATGTTCATTTGTCCCCAAACAGTAACCCGGACCTTTTATACCTGCTTAACATTCTCGAAATTGTACAGTCCTCTTAGAAATTACTATAATGAAAATTTGGTGAGTTCTATAGTAAGGAAAACATTCAGCAATGAATAAGTAAAGTTGTAGGTAAGGATTAAACAAAATTTTTTAGAATGTATTCACAATGAAAAAATATCAGAAAACTAAATTAAACATTTTGTTCTGACCGGATACTCATGAGCATTGACGAGCTCGGTCAACTTTGGAGCACTGTAATAGCGTTTTGAATGAATGAAATAAAAAAAAAAAAAAAATTTTCCTCCTAAGACCATCCACAAGATTAGTCTGAGGTAATTTTTTTGTAAAATGCATGAAAAAAAAAGTAATAGAGCAAAGAAGAAAATTTGTATAGAAAATTTTCTCACTTTTCTGCTCATAACCTCTTCAGTTTTAAATTTAGGGCAAAAAGTTAAATGAGCACATTCGTAAACAAAGCGATTTGCTACGAATTATTTCTTCACAAATTTTTTGTAGAACGTATAGTTTCTGAGATATCGCAAAAAAGGAGTTTGCACCCCTTATTCCAAGATGGCGACCGGAGGACAAGAGCAGCAACACCACAAACTTGGTTTTGAGCTTCTATTAACCCCTCCATGTTAGTTTTTTTACCAACACTTCATAAAAAATCACTGATATGCTTCTCTGTCTAACGGTTTCTTGATCATGCTGGAGAAAGTGATCACTTCCAAATTTGAATTGTTCTCGAATCAGAATAGAAATTGAATCGCGTTTCATCACTGAAGGGCACTGTGGCGCATTTCTTTTGATTCCAATTTATGCGGTCTTGACACATAGCTAAATGGGCCACGCGATTCACAATAGTCGATCGGAGATGTCGCATAGGACGTCTGGAGTGCAAATGACCGATAGAACTAATTTCTGACAATTTTGTCAAAAATTTCCATATCATCAACTGAAGATGACTCTTGAAAGAATTAGGATGCTTTGGTGGATCTCTTCTTATTTGTGGGATCAAAAATCGGCCTTGGGTGGGAGTTTTCCTAAAAGAAGATATGAAATGATATGATTGATATTATAAAATCATTCAGGGATACTTTATAACTGAAATATCTTGAATTTCAGGGATTCACTTCAGGACCAACCTTAGCAATTTTTTCGACTGAAGAGAATGACAACAGAAGAAATTTTCATATTTCATATATAAAACTTTTCCTACTAATGACATGAAAATTGCATCCCAAAATAGTGGTCGCGATGAAGAATAGAAATTTGATGTTTGAGTGTATTGCTGAAGGAAGTAATATGTTAGATTATCTTCTCTTAGATACAGAATTGGACAATTTTTCGTAGGAAGCATGTGTAATGCCAACAGCTTAATGATAAAGGGTAACCCGATAACGTTTAAGAGTGAAAATTCTCATAAAAAAAGTAACATATACTGATAGTTCTCGATTTTCTGTTAGAGAGAATAAATCAAACTCTTTCATAGAGCATAAGAAGCTGATTGTGATCTTAGCGGGTAGTACCACATTAATCACTTATCCAGTATAAAATTCGCTTGGTGAACACTCTTCTAACACCATAAAAAATGAAAGCCGCAAAAGTTTCTACTTTTATATTTTAATTTCTAAAACTTGAACTCTTTTATGATCTTGCGCGACTATAAAAGTTTTATCTAAATTACTGCAAGATTTGATGAATATTGAATTTTCACGGCAGCACATATTTTCAAGGTTATTTTCATGGGGTATGACATTTTAACAATATGATTTGGATTGTGTTAAACTGATGATTTCTCGTTTTTTCTTCATTTTATCTAGCCTTTTTGATCATTAGTATTACAAAAATATAAGTTGACAAAACGCATCCTCTAGGGTGGTGTGGTTGAGATTTTAGTTAATTCTAGTCGATTCATTGATCATATAAAGTATTTCAAGACTTTCTTTACAGGGACGAATGTGTCCAAGCTATGACATAGTCTCGAAATATTTGAAACATCGAGATGAAGGGGGAAGACTTGGCATAGCTCACACGATTTCCTGCGTGATTCAGCGATTCCATAAAATGAATGGTTACGCATTATGTCTCAAAGCACACCTCATTTTAAATAATCTTCATCTCAGAAGACATGCGTTTGGTCTTAAGCTCAATGCAGAGTACCATGGTGATCAATTTCAGTTTGCTTGAGAATTACAATAAGCACGATAGGCAACGTATTAGATGTTTATGTTTATTCAGTACCGGTCGAGGAATATGAGTTTTTAGAGGTATCAACGATTTACCCAGTGAATCCATGCTAGGGTTTCCTCAGGTCAAGCAGCTTGAAAATCTTTCGAAAGCTCGACTTTACTTGAAACCTAAGCTTGTTAAAAATCAAAGATTTGACTTGACTTGACATCTAGTTTTTTCAAGCTTGATATATTTGTAAGAGCATAAACTTAAGTTCACTTGCTAATCACTTGTTGCCGTACAATAAAAGTAGGTAGTATCTCTCGTCATGCAGAATTTTTTAATTAGCTACGACGTACTGGGATTACAAAACTTATTACGTTCGATTTAGTCAATTCGTTTCGTAGCGCAACAAGTAGTTAAAAAAAGCTTCACGAGAGCATTTGGTTAATTTGAAGAAAAAGGGGAGAAATCGAGTAGCAGTCATTTGAAAATGTAAGAAAAATGCAAGAAAATATCGATATCACCTAGAACCAACAACAGTTTTCTTCCAATATGAAACTGGAATTTGCCTATAGATGGCCGCCGTAGCTGTCGATGTGGTTACCACATACCGCGTTATGTGTGCCATTTTATTGTTTTGACATAAGACAAAGACTTTCAATTCATAACAGTACACCTTTCCTACAACAGGATAGTGTGTAATAGCGTTAAACATGTCGACTTTTGTGCCTGGAAACTACGATTTGGGAACAGCATTGGTTTTTTTATCATTTGAAGAAAACTGCTGCAGAATTGCTACGAATGCATGTCAAAGCTCACGGTGGGGATGCTCTTGGTAAATCACAGTGCTTTGAGTGGTTTGAAAAATTCAAAACTGGCGATTTCTGAAGTGAGAAACGAAGAACGAGGAAAACTGAAAAAGTTTGAAGACAACGAATTGCGAGCATTGTTGGATGGAAAATGGGTTCTACATGAACTGAATGAAAGACAGCAGGAAAATCGGAAAAATATTTGCCAAATGCAGCTCGCCAGGTACAATTTCTCCATCAAGTTGTGACAGGCAATGAAATATGGATATATTTCGAGAATCCCAAACGTAAACGATCATGGGTAACTCCAGGCCAACCAGCAGGATCGACTGCAAGAAATCGCTATGGACGGAAGTCTTTGTTAGGTGGGATCAGAAGGATGAAATCTATTACAAGCTGCTAAAACGGAACCGTTAATACTGAATGCTACCAACAACAAATGATCCATTTGAATCGAGCTTTGCGTGAAAAATGACGAGAATATATAAAAGGCAACACAAAGTGATTTTTCTTCATGATGATGCAGCATCACCCACAGTAAAACCGGTCAAGGAAGCGATTGAGACGTTTAGTTATGAAATACTGCACATGTGGCTACTCTTCAGACTTGGCTCCGTCCGATTATTACTTTTTTGAATCGATGGGACACGAACTTGCTGAGCAACGCTTCGTTTCTTACGAAAATGACTCAAAAACTGGTTTGCTTCAAAAGAGCTACAGTTTTTTTTGGTGGTATCTACAAATTGAAAAAAAGGTGAAAAAAATGTATAGCTAGCGATGGGCAATAGTTTGAATAAACTATTTTGTATCATTTTCATACAATAAAAGTGTATTTTATTAAAAAATTCCAGTTTCATATTTACATACCGTATATAATATAGAGTGGACTCAAATTAAATGATTCCTTCTGAGGTTTTCTAGCATTCGTTGAAAACTCAATATTCTCTGTGGAATATTCGGAAAAGTCAAAGAAATGTATGTAGTGTCGTCACCTAGCGACCAGAATTGTAAGTATAATAATCTATTGGTTAAGGTTTACTATATTTGGCGATAGTCAAAAGAACATTTTAGTAGAATGAGTGATTCCCGAGAACCAATAGTCCGGGGAGTCTAGGGACTACCCCAAAACTCGTATATAAAAAGATAAGCTTTGCCCTTGTTTCTCAATTTTTTGCTAATATACTGTTAGTGTTATATCATTATCACTATACCAGTACGTCCGATCGCACCAAAAGAGGAAACTAGGTGAGTCAAATACACGTGTAGTGTTGAAATAAAATGAGTGATTTTTCTAGCGAAACTCTGTTTCCATATTTATTATGTTTGAAAATTATATTTTCATATGCATTCATAAGATTTTAGTTTTTAATATTGATTTATATTTCTTTCTTTATATAAAAATAAAGTCTTTTTCATAATGTTTCAGAAATACATTAAGTTTATGTACAAACTTAGTTATTTTTTTTTAACTCTTCAATACAAATTTTCAGAAGAAACGCCGGTTAAGTTTAGAAATTTCATCACGGAATCACGCAGAACGGGTTTCAATAGAAAATGCTTCGATAGCGTGAAATACATCTCTATGTCACCTGAATAGTTGATCGAATTTCTGGACTTATGTTCAGTTACGCACATGGCGGTCAACGTCCTGAATACACGTACTGACCATCATGTATTCAATCATGGCTCTCCTAGAATTCTCCATTATGTTTACGAGATTTTGGTGAATGTAGAGTACTTTTGGCTTTTTTGATATTTTCTATTCATGTACAAAGATCACAAAGTTGTAGTTGTGAGAGATTTCCTTGATGCAGCCGGAATTGATGTTATGAAGCGGCTGCCGCGGAGACCTGATCTTAACCTGATTGAGCAAGAATGGGTTTCTGTGGAAAGGAGCCATCACCTACAGCAGATCTTGTCGGAGGTGGAAATACCCAGTATTGATACCTTGGAATGTCGTTTTTTCATTGTACAACAATTAATGATTTGACTTTATCCTTTTTCAGAAGTCTCTTTCTCATTTCATTCATTAAATTTTTTGTGAATGTATTATTTTTCCTTTGCCCCCTCATAATCAAAACCTGTTATTCAGGAAAAACAAGAAAAATGTATGATTTCAAAGAATATGGCAAAATTAGAATTCCTTAGAGTAGTGTATTTATTATCGTTGCTTACTGAAATATTCCTATGAAATTTAGGGGATTGAGTGCGACTTCTTTATGGTGATATACAATTCGACGTAAAAATGTTTTCGCCATATCAGTGTATTACCCATTTTTTTCAAAGATAACGACGAACTTGAAAGGTGATAATGCCAAATTGGTCAATTACATACTTATACCGATAAACCGATGGAAAATATCAAATGTTTTTACTTCATACTAGAAACTAGAAGTTGAAGCAGAAAGCGAGTTGTAAAATACATAAAAATGAAGTTTTTAGTTTTCTCCCTTTGCCTATTATTAACATTCGTTTTATTGGATTGCCAAGAAGAAAAAGGTGAGTTATGGCGCTTTCACTTTATTCGTGAAATAAATATTAGAATTCATACGTATCCACATAAAATTCCCACGCAAAGAGAATTATTATTTTTCAACCGAAGGTGTTATTCAATCGATGTAAAAAGAACTTTTATATTATTTTGACGGATACTGGTACGAACCAATTAGTAAATATTGACATGAATTGTCGAAGATTTTAAACGATGGTTCTTTTACCAGTTGCCCGATTAGTACATTAATGATTGATGGAAAGTCACGAAATTGAATAGCTAGAAAGATTGGTACTTCATGAAGCGGTGTAAATAGGTGTGGGAGCGTTTTCAAGAGTCTTGTGTATTCACAAGGCTAGGAGAAAAGGCAAAAGAACAGCGAGGGGGAATTTGAGAGAAATTATCCTTTGTGTCAGAAGGCCTGCAACGGGTGCAAAATCGAATAGAATATACCGCACGGAGCGTCTTTAATTCGACAGGAAATACCAGCATTGCGACAATGAAGAATGAGGTAGCGTTCTGTTCTCTCACAAATCCATATTTTGCCTGGAATCTTAAGATGGACCTCTCAGAATTTATCGGCAAATTGGTTAGCGTCCCAACCAAGACAATTTTGCTGAAGAATCGGTTATGGATGCAGGTCTATTATGGTTTGGGGTGAAAGTATAGTTGATAGGGGATCCATGACTGCTGAGAGATATATACAGCAAGCTTGAGGCTCTTAATTTGTTTTATTCACTCATGATGTGCGCTAAAACTTCAAGCTGCTGCATGATAATGTCTTAACTCATACCGCAAGAGTAGTGAGTGGTTACCTTGATGGATTTTAAATATTAAGAAAAGATTGGCCAGCGAGAAGCCCTGATCTGAATTCGACTGAGCATGTGTTGGACATGGTGGATAGAATGTTAAGTCCCTGCTCCGCAGAATCTGAAGAAAGTAGGTTAGGTTCGGCAAGAGAAGTGGTCAAGAATAGACTAACAGTACATCCGTAAATTTATTGGACTAACCTAACCGCATTGAAGCCATGATAAGGACTAGAAGGGGTATCACCCGCTATTGAGTAGGTTAGATTGAATAAACATTCAATAACTGTCTGTTCTCATTACTCCGCTATTACCGCTTCATTTTTTTCGTAAAAATGATTATTGTTATACCCACTTACAATAATTATGGAAAAACTGCATCTCTGGCTAAAACCAACTAGCGCCCTTGAAAATGAACTTAGCGATTAATTATATCTTCCTGACAAAATTTTGTTGGGAAATTACATAGAGTGATTCGACATTCGTGAAATTTTTTTTGATTCACCCTCGTACATCGCTTTTCAAAATAAATTTTCAATATCTGAAACATATCCAAAATTCAAGAAGATTGAATGATGAATCACAGAGTTCTGGACTTGAAAATTAGAGGATAATTTCATCTTGATCGAATTCTTTACTGACGAGTATGGTATACTGCAGTTAAATATTCTGCTTTTTCGTTTTTAGTAATGTGGAAGCGATAGGCTGTCGATGGCTCTATCACTGATGTTCTCTCTTTTTTGACCAGAAGTTCCTTGAAATATATTTCCTTGCTTATATTGCCTACTCCTTTTTCGTTTTATCTATCTTATCTAGATTTTTTTACGACGTTCTGAAATAGTTCTGGATTTTCTGTTCTTGTTTTTTCCATATGATCCTCACATTATTCCCACACTCTGTGATCAGTTTCTTCCGAGAACACTTTCACTGCCATGTATGCTTCTTAGGAAATGAAAATGGTCACATCACTTCGATAATGAGAAATTAAACTATGTATAATACTATCACAAGAGATTTATTGAAAATCAGGATTGCAATTTCGGTCTCTCGACTATCTTCAGCTGACAAAAAGTACTGAACTAAAGTTAAAATACATACATACATAAACAGGTAGATACAATATTAATAAGAGTGCAAACAAGATGTTATTAACTGATAATGATAAAAGGAGGTAATATTTAAAGATATCAAAAAAGGAAGAATAAGCCGGGCCGAACATGTCGTTCAGATGATAATTTCTTTAGGGGGTTTGTTGGAGTTTGAAAATTTTGATGGATTCCCAGAAATTTAACTTTCTTCCTTAAGGTATTCTGTGAATAATTTCAAGTTGATATATGAGTGGAAAATGATGGTCGTTTTCGACAAAATGTGAAACGAAAGTAGATTTCTCGGTTCTCTGGTTATTTAAATCTGATTGATGCACTTTGTATCTAGTTTTCAACGAACGAACAGCCTGACCTATAAAGACGCCTTCACAATTCATTTAGGACAACCTGTAAACTTCAGAATTGTACTTAATATCAGGTTTATATTCACTATTGAAAAATTCTGGGATAGTTTCATATGGGTCTTAAAAGCTACTTTTTTATGCTATTCTGAAATGAAATTGCACAATATTTTCTCGTATAGGGCCAGAAGATGTTAATGAAATATATTTATCCGTATAAGTTGATTCTTTTTCTAAACTTTCTTTTCATTATATCTGAGGGATAACCATTGTTCTTTGCTTTTTCTTCAATAGTTGACACCTTCCTGGACATATTTTTTTCGGATAATGGCAAGGAGAAAGCTCTATGGATCGTTGAATTGAACACAGCGTATTTATGCGATTGTGGGTGTGTTATGTCATAAGGGATGGAAATATCAGTGGAGGTGGGTTTTCGATATGATCAAATTTAGGTGTGTTATTTGTAAAAGTGATTGTTATTGTCTAAAAAGTGATCTGATTATCGACTTGTCCCCTATTTAAAATTTAATGGGATGAATGCTATTCATGTAAGTTAGAAATTGATCAAGATGCTAGTATATCGTCTTTACAGGGTGCTTTAACGAAAACTAAACAGAGGCTATATCTACCAAGATATTCATTTCTGATCAAAACGCAAAAACAGGCCAATTTTCGTTTCCAGGAGGACATCTTTTGGGGTACAAAACTTGCCTAAAATATCAATCCCCTAAGCGGGGGTTGCAATCCTTGAACATTTTGAATAGAGAAGATGGGTCGAATGATAGCTCAGAAGAAATGTAGTATCGTTGTCTACGTCGCTTTGAACAAATTTCTATTTTTATATGAAAACTGTAAAAGATACAGGGTGAGCAACTGAAAGATAGGAAGACTATTTACCTGAGACTATTCAAGTTTCAGTGAAGTAAAATGGAACAGATCCATGCTGATTAATGGCAGTCATCATCAAGTACCATCCGCTTTCTCAGGTCATTCAAATCAGCAGGTTCAGTTTTATAGTTTATACTTTTGAGGTGGCCCCATAGAAAATAGTTTAATGGACTGAGATCCGGAGATTGTGGGGGCCATTCCGTTGGGCCTCTCCTTCCAATCCAACGACCAGGAAAATGATAATCCAAAAATACTCGAACTTGTTGTGCGAAATGCGGGGGCGCTCCATCCTGCTGAAATACAACCTCGTTCTCTGAATAGTGGGGGATATTCTCATTCTCCGTTATTGCTGGGTCGATAAATTCTTCCAATAGTTGATAATACAACTCTACGGTAAGATTTCCCGGAATGAAAAACGGTCCAATGAGGAGATCGCCATAAATACCAACCCAAACATTTAGTTTTTGAGGCTGCTGACTGTGAATTTCGTGGAATATTTGCGGCTTAGAATCTGCCAAATAACGGCAATTATGGCGGTTTACGGTTCCATTCAGAAAAAATTTACATTCTTACGAAAAATACAAGAGAAATAATTAATGAGGATTGTTCATGACTTTCTCACTTATGGTTTCGCAGAATTGAAGTCTTCGATCAAAATCATCTTCGTTCAGTTCTTGAACTAATTTGATTTTATATGGATGAAACTTATGCCCCTTCGGAATGCGGAAAATACTCGTTTGGTTTACACCACTTTCTGTCAATTTCCGCAGGCTTAGGGTAGAATCAACTACCGCTTGACAAAGCATCGCCTCTTCCACAGCTTCATATCTTACTGACCGCTCAATTACGCACTTCTCATTTTGCACCGATCCAGTTTCACGAAATTTGGCAACTAATTCTAGCACATACTTCGAAGTCATTTTAGCACCTTCGTGGCGTTGTTTGAAGATATTGGCTGTTCTGTTCGCGCAACTATCAGAACTGTAAAATAGTTCAATCATTTCAACCCTTTCAGCTCTCCAGTAAACCATGACGATGTTATGAAAACTAAATTTCGAATAGAAGAGAAACTATTTTGATGAATGCAACAGAATTTTCACAACTAATGGGGAATAAAATTGGGACGATGACATTGAATACAAAAATACGAAAACATTGAGAATCAATTTTTTTGTTGAAGAAATCTGATCATTGTAACATCAGCGTTTCTGATTCGTAGTGTTGATTTGTATCGTCAAATAAGAGTCATTTCACATGAGGACGATGATCATACAGTATCACCTGTGAAAACAAAAATGTGTCCTTTCAGTCAACTGATAAAAACGCATGTACATGTGAACCTAACTCTAGATGCATTGCTCGCATATCGTACAACGAATGTCCAAAGATCAATGGAGTTACTATGACTGATAGTTTTATCGTTTTCTTTCAAGATTCATAATTCTTCATAATCATTCCAATGTTTCAGCTGCTCACCCAGTAATTTTGATGGAGAACGAAAACTTGCACACCATTGTGAAGACAAACAAAAATCCTTTCTCAGAAGGTTATAACTGGACCTATTTTCTGCTTTAAAAATAACACAGGGTAGTCACCCTTCTCTAGGTGTTGAAATTTGAGATGTTGATGGTGTTTCGGAAGATGACAGCCTTTGATCTGGAATGAATCTGTTCCATTTTTTTGCACTAATACTTGAATAGGTCAGGGCGATACATAGTCTCCTTTATTTTTCAGTAGCTCACTCTGTATCTTCTACTGTTTTCAATCAAAAATGAAAATTCGTTTACGGGGATGCAGACAAAGATTACAAATTTTCAAGGGTGGTCACCCCTGCTCTAGGGGTTGAAATTCGAGATAAGGATGGTACTTGATGATGACTGCAATTGATCAGCATGGATCTTTTCCATTTTACTTCACTGAAACTTGAATAGTCTCAGGGAAATAGTCTTCCCTATCTTTAAGTAGCTCACCCTGTATCTTTTACAGTTTTCAATTAAAACTGGAAATTAGTTCAAGGCGATGTAGACAAAGACACCCCCTTTCTTTTGATTTATCACTAGATCCATCTTCCCTATTCAAAATGTTCAAGGATTGCAACCCCCGCTTAGGAGGTTGATATTTCAGGCATGTTTTGTACCCCAAAAGATGTCCTCCTTGAAACAAAAATTGACCTGCTTTTGCGTTTTGATCAGAAATGAATATCTTGGTAGATATAGCCTCTGTTTAGTTTTCGTTGAAGCACCCTGTATATCTATATTAAATCAAAATGTACTTATTTGGAGAATTGAATATGATATTTTCAACATGAAATGTCAGCTAGTAAAAGCTCAATCGGTTGAATGTAAGGATGTTCATAGAAGTTACAACCGGATCATCGTGTGATATGTTCAAGATGTCTGAGACCAATGGAATGCATTCGTTTCCTGGAATGTTGGGAAACATGTTATCTACATCCAAACTGATTAAATATGATTTGATTGGGGTTCGAACCTGTTTCAATTTTTGTGTCGATTGAATTGAGTTTTTATTGAATTTGTGTGTGAAATTTGTTGAATTTTGTGATACAAGAATTCATTCCCTCGACTATTTATATATTGGACTGTTCATGAATGGCACCACTGAACGTATTGGAGCATTATCTTTGTGATTTTTCATTAGACCGTAAAGTTTTGAAGGTCCATGATTCATATTTATGAAAGAATTGACTGGTTTTGCTAGCAGTATTGGTGCACTGTTCTGAAGTTTTTGGTTTGAATTTGTTACGGTAATGTTAAATACACATTTTTTCATCGTCATCTTATGCCTCACACTTAATGAATTAACTTTTCTCACGTAATGTCTTTAATGTGCAACTCTCTTCTTGAATGAAGTCGTTTTTCTAAACAACGCTATTATTAGCTTCATGCCTTTTATTCATACTGAATGCTTGCGAATATAAACTAGACAGAACACGAGTTATCAACGATCGATATCGTGTCGAAATGTTGCACTGTTTGTCGAACTCTCTTCTCGTCTTTTATGTCTCCTACAGTATTCCATGTGAGGTACGTTATTTTCTAATCGGAAATGGTATTGAGCGGCAAGGAAATGATTTCAATCGCTTCGAAATAGACCAGAAATTATCTGAATACCGATTTGGCGAGAAAACCGAAGTGAAAGATAAATTCAGGGTTCGGAAGTAAAGGTAAACATGCTATTCTCGATGCATCGTTAGATACGACGTCGTCGTTAAGAGAAGAGATTTCTATAGATGAACTGTTTTCGGCGTTTTTCGGGAACATTACATATTATCGTCGATGCAATTTTTCAGTTGTTGCCTAAAATATTTCGAATAAGTTATAGGAATATCTTTATATAAGAAAGGATGAATATTCAATGTTTGGTCGTAAAATGTATTTTGATTATTTTACGCGCTTAAGAAATGCGTGATTGATTCTATGACGTCTAAATCTACAATTCAATATATCTCAAAGGACTGTATGTCCATACCTATATTACATCAAGTTGTCCACCATGCTCTTTACCTCTAGATGTTGTTGTAAAAATGTCTATTAGTTGAAACAACATGAAGTAAATTGGGAAAAATTGTTTAAATTAACAATAGGAAGGAAATTGAATTAATATATGAAATAGAATTTTATTTTCACCTAATTGTTTTATCTGTAATGTATTTCGATGACACAGCCTTTCATCAGACACATATAAAATGAAAAGTAAACCAAACTACAATAATTTGAATATGAGCTACTACATTCATTCAGTAATTTGTTGAAAAGTTCAAATATAGTGATTTCAAATTTGAAATTTTGATTGAAATTTTGATTTTATTCAATTAAACGGTTCGTGTAATTAGAATATGATTCTATATAGATATAACTACGATAATATTCATTTACTGCAATATTGAAATTAAGAATGATATCATTCAGAATGATGTATACACTGGATTCGGTGTTTTCTGTTGATATAACTCATTGTCTCAGTTCAATGATATTCCTAATAAAAACGGCAAAATTCTAGATTTGCTCATCGCTAAAGATTGTGACATTGATGTTCAGCGATGTTCCTTACCTTTCGTTTCTGAAGACTCGCATCACCCATCGTTGAATGTTGAAATTAAATTTAAATAGAAAAGAAGAAAATAAGTCACGATTCATTTATAAATTTTTCAAAACTGATTATGAATACATAAAAATGAACTCAATAATATTAACTGGGAGTTAGCTTTAGCTAACGAAAGTGTAAATGATTGTGTGGATAAATTTTACTCTATATTGAATGGTATAATCGATAAGTATGTACCTCGACGTAATGTTAGTTGCAATAAATATCCTCCTTGGTTTTCCAAAAGCACAATTAAGCTGATCTCAGAGAAAGCTAGATTTCACTCACGATTTAAGAAATTCCGAAATGGTTTTGACTAAGAAAATTTTGTTCAATTACGAAAAAAGTGTAATATCACAATTCAAAAAGATCGTGATGATTATATTTCATCGGTTGAAAACAGCATTATAGATAACCCTAAATTATTCTGGTCATACGTTTCAGAATGTAGAAAGAGTGAGAATATATCCCCTACGATGCTTTTGGGCGATAGCAAATTTGAAGGGAATTATTAAGTTGCTAATGCCTTCGGAGAATACTTCTCCAGTGTTTTTGAAGATCCAAAGAAACCAGTAATTTATGAAAAAAAGCCCAACTCATTCTCATCTATCTCAATGAATCGTGTGGAGGTTACTGATATTGTGAAAGAAATCTCTAAACTTAATCCATCCAAAGGCGCAGGTCCTGACACAATTCCCCCAATTTTTATAAAATCATGTGGACAATCACTGCCAATTCCTCTTCAAATTATTTTCAACAAATCACTGCAACTAGGCATATTTCCGGATAAATGGAAACTAGCAAGAATTGTTCCTGTCTTCAAAAATGGTGAAAAATGTTTTATAAGCAATTTCAGACCTATTTCCATTCTCAGCCATTTTGGTAAAATTTTTGAATCAATTTTGGCGGAACGACTTTTTCACCTCTGTAGTACTAGACTGTCCAAACATCAGCATGGCTTCTTTAGGGGAAGATCACCGTCGACGAACCTAGCCCCATATGTCAGTTTTTCATCAAAGTGCTTTGATGAAGGCGTTCAAGTGGACGAAATATACACTGACATGGCGGAGGCTTTTGATAAGGTGCATCACGATACATTAGTACAGATACTGTCTGACTTTGGTTTCGTCGAATCGCTCACGAAATGGATGGATTCATATTCAAATAACAGGTTGCAATTTGTCGTAGTGAATGGAATTTCTTCAATCGTCTTCAACGTTACTTTTGGAGTTCCGCAGGGGTCTCACCTTGGACCACTTCTCTTTTTAGTTTATATGCATGATATCTCTGAGTGCTTCTTGAATACCGATCACGAGTTATATGCCGACGATCTCAAAATATACAGACCTGTGAAATCTTTTTCTGATAAAGATGCATTTCAAAATGACTTAGATCGATTGTTTACGTTCTGCACCTCCAGATATTTCAAACTTAATATTGACAAACGTCAGCATATCACTTCTACCAAGAATACTAACAGCATACGAAAAACATTCAGTCTCGAAGGCTTAGATATAGCAAGAACAAATTGCATCAAAGATCTTGGCATAATGCTTGATGAAAAACTCTCATTCTCTGCTCACATTGATTTTGTGGTATCTAAAGCTTTCAAAATGCTCGGTTTCGTGTTAAGGATAACGAAGAACTTCAAAAGCGAGAATCTACTTAAAAAATTGTATTTCACACTGGTAAGAAGCAGCTTGGAGTATGCAACCTCCATTCGGTCTCCCCATTTTTATATTTATATATATAGAATAGAGAAAGTACAAAGAAAGTTTGTCAAAAACATTAACTTCAGATTCAATCGATGTGGACCTGCAAGTGATTATAATGTATCTTTAAAACACCTTAATATCTTGAGTCTTTTTGTACTGTTCTTTGAACTGTCATTTCAATTATACTCTAACCTTTTTTTTCCTTTCAACGTTCCCCAGTGTAATAATCGTCGAATTTCACTATTCTATGTTCCAAAAACTCGAACTTCCCTTTATTATAACTCTGTGTTTCTGAGAATAATGCGTTTTGCCAACTTCCACCTGAATAATGTAAACTTGTTTTCAGTGAGCCTTTACAATTTCAAAAAACTTTATTTACTCACTTGAGAAATTACAATTAGGTTATGTTATGTGCCGAATTTCATAGACTTAACGTTTTATTTATAAGCTTGAATAGTGTTAACATGTTTTCGAGGACAACTCGTTAAAATTGTATTACTATTGTTTCTAGTTAGAGAACCTCTTTAGTTGGAATCACCTGTTGGGGTTCCTGTTCAATTAAATAAAATAAAATGAAATAAAAAGTTCGGCATTATGTATATTCTACTAATATAAATCTTACAACAACTACTGTAGCTAAGTTTTTATACACCAGATTTGTTTCATTTGTCTATTTTACTTTAGTTCATAAATTTTGATGTGATTGCGAAGACAATTATTAGTTCAAAATAAGATGTGTAACTGGAATTTTTCCAGTGAATAGTTCAAATAATGGCTAATTTCACCAATGCAAGAAAGGCTTCTGTATCAGTGTTAATCTTCATATGTTGCGTACAACAAATATTGATTCGAGTTTCTGTTTTTCGTTAAGTGATTCGGTGATAATATTTGAATTGTAACCTAATTGTTTAAGAATACAACATTTTTCATCGAAATTATGTGAAGATAAAGGAACATATAATAATCTGTGGATCATGCTTTGGAAAGTTGCCATTTTATGTGGAACAAGATGAAATAGTTAAATATAAAGAATTGATTGAAATGTTTCATCCAAGAAAGCAGTGAATTTTATTTTCGGAAGAATTGAATTCATGAATCTTTTAAGTAAACTGTTGTTCAAAATTTGAGCTGAGATCACCATCATGAAAACCAAATTAATTGAGAATAATAAAATTTTTACCAAAGCAGATAAAGGTAATACAGTAGTAGCATTAAACAAAATTGATCATATTTCTAAAATGGAAGAGTTTCTCAACTTCCAAGTATTTAAAATGTAGTTTGATCCAAGTGATTAGTTTCAAAATAAAATTTAGAATTTATTAAAAGATATTGAACTATTGATTGATATTGAAATAGCAAATAACCCACCAGATTCACAATAAAATGCAATAATGAACTTTGGAAGCTAGTATAACCTATTTGATCAGTTAATTTCATACACTTTCCACAAAAATTGTCGTATTACCCTACATTTACGATAATACTATATAAACCTTTAGGTTGGTCATTCAGGAGTCGCTTGATAACTGTCAGAAGTGTGAAATAAGAAGATATCATTCAAAAGAGATGAGTTTTTGATGGAAAATATCAACAATTTTCGAGTCAATGAAAAATTGAAAGATTCTACCATCTTCAAACATTCGCGAAGAGACCAATCAACTAGCATTGAATGGTTACTAATTATTTTCAAAATCGAATGTTTCCTCCCGGGCCCTAATTACTGCCATTATACGTATCGGAAGCCTCTCAAACCAAAATTGGATGTACTCTTGAATCACTGAGTTCCAAATTTCAGGAAGCAGATTTTCTAGTTGTTGGAGTGTTTTACAAGGCATCCTACGTTGCTGCATTTGCCACCGCATGTTATCCCAAACATATTCTCTGGGATTCAAGTCGGAAGTTCTGGCTAGCCATCTTAAAATATCAATTTCGTCATTTTGCAGCAATTCTGTAACTACTCCAGCTAAATGAGGCCGAGCATTATCACGCATATAAATGAAGTTTTCGCCAATAAATGGGTCAAAGGGTACAACATGGGGTTCAAGGATATGTGCGATGTATCTGGCCGTCAATCTTTCAGTATTCACTAGGACTAACACAGTTCGATCATGGAAAGAAATGCCTCCCCACACCATTATTGAGCCCTCTCCAAAGTTTTCGGTTTGCCGAATATTGCATAGCTGATACCGTTCCCCTGGTCGTCTGTATACATACAGGCATGCGTCCATCATTTGATACTAGACAGAACCTGGACTCGTCTGAAAATAGAACATTCGACCATTCTGGAATACCTCAATTTGCATGTTGCATAAGACGCGGGCCGGTAGAAGGCACCCTTGGTTTGATATCATCTTTTCTGAGCCGGTTTCTAACAATCTGCAATGAAATATGCACATTTCTGGAAAGTGCGAGTTCATTTTGTAGCATTCTAGCCGTACATTGCCGAACTCTTAATGCAGTTGAATGAAGCCAACGATCATCAACTGGTGTTGTTATCCGATTTCTTCCCTGTCCGGCCCTTCTTCCATATTACCTTGTTTCATGCGATTAATTGCTCTTGAAATAGTGCTTTGGTTAACATTCAACAAGTTAGCCACGAAACGTTGGCTTCGCCCCTCCTCTAGAAGTGTAACAATTCTTACCACTTCATGATCACTCAAATAGCGTCCAGGACGTTTAGCAGCCATTTCAATAAATTCAAAGATTCGAAATCAACAAGAAACACAAAAAACTTGCATTAATTTAAAGAGAAATTGAATGAATACTGATAGTAAAATAAACTCATTCTTGTTTCAGACGTGTTTGAGATCATATGGAAACGAATGTTACTACATAGATAAGATTTTTTCCCCCTCATATGTCCAAAAATATATGTTGACAAAAAACTGCGATTGAGCTGCTTAATCGATTGTGGAATTCAGAATACCAGGAGACGCGACAATTTTGTGGTGTGTGTATTCCAGCTCCTGTTGTTAGGTTATATCTTTTGTTTCTTGATTTGATAAAATGTTATTGTCGATTTAAACTCAAATGCTCTAACAGAGATACAAAACATACATTTTTCTCACAACGCCAAATCAGCTACTTTTGATGTCGATATATTATTTCCAAGTAACCTAACTGAAGACCTAATAGGTATCATTTGAAAACCTTTCATTCCAGAGAAAATGTTGTTGTTATTTCATATAACAGTAAACAAAATTATTCAGTTTTTGAGTCTTCATTTCACTATTCGTGCGAGAGCTATATAATTAGAATTCCAGTCAGCCACCTATCAGCAGAAATTTTCACATATAACTGAGAAACCACAATACATCACAATCCTTCAGATGGACAGTTTTCTATTGGTTTAAGTATGTGGACGATATAATTGCATGTTTTATTGGTACTGAACGTCAGCTTAATGTTTTCGAGAAGATTATAAATTCATTCAAAAATAAAATTCACTACCGAACTAGAACAAAGCGATGCAATCGACTCTTCAGATTAAAATTTTACCAAATTAAATAATTGACATAATTCATTCATCTTTCATAAACCGTTTCATACGAACATCGAAATTAACAAAACGTCGTTTCATCCTATTTAACAGAAAATGGCAGCTTTCCACGGCAAGATCCACATTAATAATCTACCCAAAAACATAGAAAATAATGAGTAAAATCGATAAAAGAACGAAATCTGGAGTATAAAAACTTACCTGCGGCAGTAGTAGTAAGATGTATATTTATAGAATCTAGAATCATAGAATTTCAATAAACATTATCGTAGTTTCATCTATAAACACTAATTCTAATTATGTGTACCATTCAAATGAAATTTCAACGAAAATCTCAAAACCTTTTTTTCAATTTGATGATGGCGATGTGTTGTCGAAACCCATGACCACTGTTCAACCATTAGACAAAATGTTATTGGCTATACTACAATATTTCAAACAGGAATATTGCAGGGTCTCACAGAGAGAGACTCCAGAAACATGGCTGTACAAGCATTGGGAAAATATCGATTTTCCCCTAAGATTTTATCAACTGGTAATTGTCTATATATCCTACGAGATAATAGAATAGAGTCTTTTTCAATTCGTTTTCTTACCTTCCATGCGTTTTAGGAGTTTATAGGATTTGGTAACCTGCTTAGTAGGAAACAAAAGATTTGCAATGAATAAAAACTCGAGATAACTGTATTAGGTCTTGAAAGTGATAGACTCCCGAAAGATTCTGGTAACAAATTAAGTGGAACTATTTTCTAGCATTCATCATAAAACTGGAGATTTGGATCTTTTGGCGTTTAATATTGAATAGAAATTATTACTAATACTCACTGTATCTATCGAGATGTGTCAGCAGATTTTCGAGATCGTTTTTATAGAAAAATTTTCCAAAATTCTTCCAAAGTTATCTGATTTTAAAATATTATACTTTTTCATGTTGCTCTGAAATACACTTAATACAAATGTCTTCTAACGAAACATTAATCGATAAGATATAAGACAAGAAAAAACGAAAACGTCCATATTCAACAATTTTTCAGAGTAATGTATCAATCGAAATAGAATAAGGAATTAATCGATAGACCGTCTCGTCAACTAAAATTTATACTCAAGCATTTTCTATCTGAGCATAAGTTGTTGGTTGTTAGTAAGAAATGGTTATACTAAATTTTATTAATCTATTATAGTTTTTTATTCTATGCAATCGTATTTCCATTTTCTATTAAAATTTTTCGAGAGCTGTTACATGTCTTGAAAAGATTATAACACATACAAGCATTAAGCTCTGTCTTGTTTCTAGAGAAATGATCAAGTTGATATAACATCAGTAATTGAAGTGAATCTCCTCAGAATCGGAATGTGCTAGTCACTCTGCTTCTGCTTTGCTCTTTGAATGCTGAATGTCCGAAAAGCCTACATAAAGGCGGATCAGGACTCTATTTTGCTAAGAAATAACACATTTGCATTCATGATTCGTATATCCGCAGGATGGTTCAATGAAATCAAAGGTCATCCGATATCTGGCCTATTTGCGACTGACGTGTCTGTTAGCCTTTTATCTCTGTCATATGCTGCTTTTTTCTTTCAGTTTCAGTCGGAAATAGTCCAACCCTTTCATATTAGGCGAATGAGTACTCTACCACCTTGTGGTCGAACTGCAGGCTGCTATGGAGAACCAAGAAATTGCTGTGGCAGCTTTTCTTGACATAGAAGATGCTTTTGATAACATCTCAAGTATATCAATCGTCGAAGCAGTAAATTGACATGGTTTTACACTATCTGTAGGTAAAAAGAAAACATGTTTATAAACAAAAAAAGTTCAGTCAAACTGATTGGCGTAACTAGAAGAATCCACATGAACATAGGACGTCCGCAGGAAGGATTTCTCTTTGAGAGTGTGGAACTGATAGTGAATGACCTCTTGAGTACACTCAATAACAATGGTTTCTAATCTCAGGGCTATACCTATCGGCATCGGTTGGACTGTATCATCATACAGTCGTGGTAGCGAGAGAGCAAAGCAGTTCGATCTGAGCTCTTAAAAGGAGCAAAGAAATCGCAGAGAACTGGTGCGACCAAATACGGGTAACAGTTAACCAAGACAAGGTCA
The DNA here is from genome assembly GCA_013387265.2 of Cryptolaemus montrouzieri. Classification (NCBI taxonomy): domain Eukaryota; kingdom Metazoa; phylum Arthropoda; class Insecta; order Coleoptera; family Coccinellidae; genus Cryptolaemus; species Cryptolaemus montrouzieri. The sequence goes on from JABFTP020000103.1 coordinate 41,370,996, forward strand.
GGTTAGGTTAGATTTCACTGGATGTACACTGCGGTGGTGGTACCCATGATTATACACTGTGCTCCCACAAGGTGGCCAAAAAGGATGAAGAGGGGGAGGTTAGGTAAAAGTTGAATAAACTTCAAAGACTAGCTGGGGTGTGCATTACAGGCTCCTTAAGATCAACACAAACCTCAAGCTTGATATTTATATTATAGGCGGGGTCAGAAAAGTGGCATTCAGGCAGGAGATAAATGGAAACTAGAAAACCGGATAGGCGGGGCACACTAGAACTGAGGAATTGATCAATTAATACTGAGTGAGGGGAATGAAACGATGACTAAAAAACTTACAGGAACTAACAAGCATGAACTGAAAGAATTGGCTCGGATCTGACAACCGTAAATAAATACATTGATATACGGATGAATCCAAACGGAAACAGAAGCAGAAGTGTACTCACTAAACCTGGAATGTCAGCTGATAATTCTATTGGGAGAGCACGAACCATCATTTAGGCAGAAGTATATGCTATAGAAACCTCTGTTTGAGAGAACCTCAAGAGATGCTGTAAGAATAGGCGGATAAACATGCTTTCGGAAAGTCAGGAGGCAATAAAAGCTTTGTTTGGAAGGAGAATCCGATCAAAGCTTATATGGAGAAGTCTGCAGTTACTTACAGAGCTGGCGAAACGGAACCAGTTAACTTTGGTCTCGGCCCGGTCACAGCGGAACCCCAGCAACGAGGAGGTGGATTGCCAGGAAAACCGCCAAGACGAGTTTTATTGACCCGGAATCAGCTCTCGGTATAACTATTAGGAACAGAACACGATCAACACCTAGATAAAAGAGTTAAACGCTGACAGATGGTTCCTAATATAAGACATAGACAAACTAAACTGCTGCTGAAAAACCTTGCAAGAAGTTCGCTAAAGAGCAATAAGACTGAGCAGAGGAAAATTAAATACTGGATATCTACTTGAATCCTCTTGTATCATTCGACTCATATATATATATATATATATATATATATATATATATATATATATATATATATATATATATATATATATATATATATATATATATATATTCTTTTGATAAAATGTAGTCATGAAATTTGATAAGAAATACGGAAGTTCTTTTGTTAAAAACAAATTATTGATTTGATTTCCTTCAAATGTTTGATCTTGGCGGCTTGAAATGCTGTTATGAATTCCTGGAAATGGCTTCTAGTAGATTTGTCTATCTCAATAAAATGACTGGTGTCAAAGCAAAAAACTCGTTAATCAAAAGTACAGTGCTGGAGAAGAAACCCGTTGATTCATTTTCAGATCTCCTTCTTCGCACATCGTTATGCAAAGGTTCCAGAATTTCCTTACAAAATTCGAAGTTTGCTTCACCCATTCAATCGAAAAAAATAATTAAAAAGACTCTGACTTTTTTCCTTTTGGAAGGCGGTGTGAGTCTCTGAATTTTCATTGAGAACAGTCAATGTTTATCTCAGGATCATAGACACAGACCCAATTTTCATCTCCTGATACAAATCTGATCATAAAGTCCGGATGTGTATGAAAACGATCTTTCGATTCCGTTTTAACTGACATACGTTCTTTAATCTGTTCCTTGGTCAAAAATTTGGGAATTAATTAGGCATTCAATCGTCTCAATTCATATCAGTGATTAAAATGCTTTGCATCGCCCTATACGAGATTTTATCGATTCATTGAGCTCTCGAATACTCCTTTGCATGTTTGAACCAAGTTTGGCCGCTTTTCGCACATTTTTGTCTATGTTTGAGGTTTAAACAATTTCTCGGCTGTTCTTTTTCTTTAGTTGACTCGTTTCCACTTTCAAATCGCATATATCAATTCAAATTTTCCTCATCATCACATTTGGCTTTTCTTTTTAAAACTGAAAAACGCAACTTGATATTAATGGGTTGCTACAGATCTTTTTCTGAACAGAAACGGCAAACACAACCTTATTACACCGGTTCAAGGAGAAGACTGACAAGCCATAATATATTCAAATTTCTTACAGCTTGAGAGTATGAAATAAATGCGGCATAATTATATATATATATATATATATATATATTTATTCTATAACTGAATTAGTTGATTGGGTACATAGAAAATGTGGCAAATATGAAACATATCGGAAATGAATAGTTTCTGAACTTCAACCCGGAAATTGTTTCTGGAAAAATTTGTTTCAATTTTCACCGTGAAAGATATTGAGGGAAATGTACTTACAGATAAATAATTTGTAATAGATCAAAATTGTTGGTGTCTTAAATGAATAGAAAGCTGTTATTTTGAGGTTGGAATGTTCGGTGAAGTATTATTCGTATCGTAAGATTAATTCAAATGCCACTTCTTGGTAATTGGTAATTGCTCCACTTCATGGTAATTGGTAATGCTACTTCTTGGTAATTGCAGCCATAATCTATTTCATCGAAATAACACTACTCTCGACAGTCTTCCTCATCGAATTTATATGAAACGAAGGATGTTTCGCATATAGACCTAAAATGAAACAACAAAGAATTCTGTCCGAGGATTAATACATTTCTGCAATCGTTCAAACTAATTCCATTTGTTTGCTGATAGATTCGAAATTGCTTTTTGGAAAACATCAATAGCTCCTTCTGGGGAGAGAACCCTTAGGCCACATAGTCCGTTCTTGATTTTGGGCATACTAAAAAAGTCGTTATGAGTAAGGTGCCGATTGTACGCAGGATGATGTAACAGATTGATGTTTTCTTGCGTTAAATATTCATTTTTTGTGCGTACTTGCATAGTATTTGTGAATGATGGTTCGTCGTTCGGCGTTGGTTTCTTGAAGCTTTCTAACGACTTGCGGTAAACAAATAGTTGTGTACCAATCGGCAGTAACAGTTTCTTGATCTTCTAGAAAGAATTGTTGCTAATTGACTTGATTTCGAAACAAACGTTGCGACCATCTTTTTGGAGACTCTTCGGCCACGGATGACTTTTGTCGATTTCACTTCCCCTTTTTCGAAACCAATTCACCCTAGCAGCTTTCTGTTTTTCGGTCATCAGATGAGGTTTTCAACGGAAAAATAATATTTCACATGCAGTTTGTCGTGCACAGTTTTTTTGCATTGAGATCTTCAAAATCCGCAATGATGCCTCAATCTCTCGATATGTTGCATACCGATTTTCTTGTATAATCTTACTCAAAGCATCCACATTTTCTTGGGTCATCACTGTTTTTGGTGCACTTGCCCTTCGATCGTCGCTAAGCTGAATTCTTTTTGCGTTTAAATTCACCATACCAAGAGGAAACTGTTAACTGGGGTGATACTTCAATGAGGCAAACTTGCCGAGACATTCTTGTTGAGACAATTGTCTTTGAAAACTGTAGAAAAATATTGCTCACGATTTAATTCTATTTTTAAACCAACTTGCCAACTTTGACAGTTTGCTGTGACCAAAATACAGCAAGCATAGATCTGTAATTTTGGATTTATATTAACAAATCTTAGAGTTTCGTTCTTAGTATTGATTAATGATGTCCTCAATGCCCCAGCATGCAAACTATAAAAGACATCCCTCGAACTGTCCAAGGGGCTAATTATAACTTTTTCGAATAAAATAATTAGAGGCGCTGAATCTTGAGGTATTATTCTTAATCTTTTTCTGAAATGTGTGTCTGACTTCCAAAATTATGCTTTTATTTATTTTTTTTCAAGTGTTTAAATTTGTGAGACTCATATACATTGTTTGTTTTAGTGGTCAGAAAAAGAAGCATTGTAATACCTAAAGAAACAGCGGCTAATGTGGCGGCAACACTAAAGACAACAGCAGACGGAATTAAACAGAAAAATGATCAGTTCTTTATGAAGATCAAAGATTTCGAGAAACTGTTTGACAAATGGACAAATAAAAGTATCGATGGATTGGCATCCCTTACAAATTCTATGATAATGGTTCTTTAAATGTTTTGGAAAATTTGAGGAAAATAAAGTGATTTTCCAGTTGTACTTGATTTTGATTTCTAAGGAATATATGAAAATTAATGGAATTAAAATGAAAAATAATGGCTCCAAAGTTTGATGAAATATTTTATAAAATAATTTAAACAGTTAAATACTCAATGATTTCATGAATGAAACAGAATGAATAGAAGATACGACTATGGTTAAGAATAAACCAAATAATCAGCAAAGTAACTAGATTATTCTCTGAAAAATATAATAAATTGAAATGAGATCACTATGCTTTAACTGAGTTTAATAGAATAAGTGTTTTGTTCATTTTATTTTCTGTTAGGTGGTGTAATAAGTGTAACCAAGTAAACTGAAGATACACTGGAAAGTAATAGTGTTACAAAAAAAGTTGTCACTTACATAAAAATTTAATTCTAAACTATTTTCTGGCTACAAAAGAGTTAAAGGGACTGAATTTGGAATTAAATTGTCTCGATTTTGGTGATGATTGTGGTTTTCTTTACTATATTATGTACTCAGCAGCTCAATTCAATTGATATTGAGAGATTGGACAGGCTAGGGTGCTGTTCCTTTGTTTTTTCGGAAATTTTTTGTGACTCAAGCTGGAGTTGTATTATTACTTTATGCGGAAGTCTAGACCGGCATCAATATTTCTAATATAATTGTATGCTGATAAAATCCATCCAGCGAAACGAGATCGTTGATGCGGCCAAGCGAAATTTCAATCTTCATTATGATTGAGCCTTCTCTACAGCTCCCAATCTTCTCAGTATATGGCATTCGATTTATTGTACCAGATGTTTTCTAAATACGCACTCTTTGTGAATTTGTGAATAAAACATTGTTTCATTGAGTCAGTTCTAAGAGATCATGTCCTTACTAATCAAGCTGTGCGATTTCCCTGATTTAAAGGCAGACACCTCCAAGGTTTCTGATGACTGAATCACCTTCTACTTTCTATATATTGTATGCCTACAAACAATGACATTATTCGCTTCGTGTCGAAGATAAATCAATTGAGGGACAAATAGAGTGTAACTTCATTGCGTTCAAAAAACTAAGAGATACCTATTGAAAACATCCTGATACTCTGTATTACACAGTAAAATCATTAGAAAATATTTGATATTCTAATGTTTTGTGCATTATGTTTGAAATTACTAACTTTTACAACTGCTATTCGTGACAAATCTGAAGATTTCCTGACTTGCTGCCCATTTTGGAGATATACATATGTAACATGAGATTTATTGCCGTGTTTATTGACTAATATTTTCATACAGATTATTGCCTTGGCAATATTGCTGAATTCGTAAGATATAACTCTATTTCATTTTATTTCCACAGCTTTGTTCAATTTCCAATAATGAGTCGTGAAGAGCAAAATTTCTGAGAAAACTCTCATATCAACGAATTTTTCTGAATGTCCAAAAATATTCCGATTAAGTAAAGGTACGAAAATATTCTGAAAAGCTGATTCATATATAAGAATAAATTTGTGTTTTCTTATGTAGAGAGCAAAATAATATTTATAAAGATGGGATACTATTTTAAATCGAGTCGTTTGCGGTTCTGTTACTTGTGGTAGTAGTTCCACGCATGCGTTCTTGTAGTGGTAATAATATTCGGAAAATTAGCCTCTATACAGATTCATGAACATAAACTGTACTTCCTCGTGGTGGCCATCGATAATGGAATAGTGTATCCTTGTATCGCCTTTTCTCTCATCTGTTTCTTAGGTTTGAATGTTATATATATTGATTTAGTTTCTCCTTGTTTTTGAAGATGGAATGAAACCCAAAACATATGTCAAGCATATTTTCATTCATTATGTTTTGTGAAAGTTCAGCTTAGTTTTATCTTCAGTTATCCATTTATTTTCGTAAAAATGTTCCACCAAGTGATTAGCGTAACTTCTATATAAACAAGAGTTTATTAAGAGAGTTTGAAAGCCAATGATGAAGCGAAAACCAAAAATCCGTACATGGCCTTACACGTGTTCGAAGAAATTCAGATCTGGAGAGTACGATGGTCAAAAAAGAAAATTTATATTGTTTTCATTTTGTGCAATTCGGACTATTATAGCACGGTGAGGAGTAGTATTATCTTGTGAGAATATTGAATTCAATATTTTATACCTATAGGAATTTTTCGTCTGGATGTTTTGTATAAATGAGGATAGATCTTCCATCAAGACATCAGTGAAACAGTTTCCAGTATCGAGTGTGCTGAGGGTGGTTTACATTTTCTGGTTCGTCAATATTTGAAATTTTCTTGAATATCTGTTGCCAATCCCCTTAATACCAATCTACTTGTTCTTGGTACAAAGTTAAATGGGCATCGCGATTCCCGAGTGATGGTCGAGGCACTCTCGAAGGATGTTTGTAGTAAAGATGACATTTCTGCTACCGATTTATGACAGTTTGACTAGAATTTTGTGCATCGTGTACTCGACACTCTTGACAAAATTGGGATGCAATGGTGGTACGATCTTTTCCACGATCGTAACCAATTAATGAAATTTCTGGGTACTTTTTAGAGCCCAAATTCTTATCACAGTGAGCTTACATCTTGGGTCATACGTATGGCTCTTCTTTTTCAAATGCAGTCTCTACATGATCATTTCATAGAATTAAAATGTGTTTGATACGGAAAAGCAGACAAAATGAAGCTAAAGATGGCATAACTACAAAATATCTTTCCACTCTATGCATTTGCTACATTTATCATAACTTGATAATGAATTAACGCCAACATTTGTTTTATAAAAGAGAATTTTATATTCATCGATAATAACACGATATATTATTGGATGTATTTGTTATAGATATTTTGTATTCACTTTCCTGTTATGGAAATATCTTATCAAAAATGTTTCTGTTCATGTGACTAATACCTATTCCACTAATGACATATATCAATTGTGTTTATCGTCAAAATTGAACGTCCTTCAAATATGCAAGCAAATATAATATGTTTGAATAATTAAGATATTGCCGATGAATAATATATATGTGTATAGTGTCAGAAAACGTATATTCGCGACGGCGACGCCTACCAACACGTGAGGAGTCGATGAAACTATAGAACGATGGATCGAAGATGGTTTTGTTCAGTAGTTTAATTCAGAAAATGTCAGCCTAATTGTTCTTGTTGAAAAGAAAGACAGTACGGTACGATTATGCATAGATTTGCGCGAAATAAATAAAAAGATGGCGAGAGATCGATATCCATTACCACTTATAGAAAATCAATTAGATATACTTCAGCGGGTGAGAATATTTAGCACAATAAATCTAAGAAATGGTTTTTTTCTTGTATCGATAGTCGTAAATACACCGCCTTTCCCTTTCCGAATAGTGAAATCTAATTTTTAATAGTTTCTTTTCGATTTTGTAATTCGCCATCAGTATTCCACACATTTTAAAATGCTGTTTTTAAAGAGCTGTTGCTGAAAAGCAGGTATTAGATAGCATCTCATTACGGTCTCATAATTAATTGGGAAAAATGTTAATTCACACAGCCCAGAATGAAATATGTAGAAGCATTGAGTAGAAGACCCCTGTCACATGTATTTTCAGTAAGTAATAAGTGATTGTGATTGTGTATAACATGAATTTGGTTCCGGAAGTATATATGATAATGTAAACAATAATGAAACGGAAGATTATGAATTGCGAAAAGATCTTAAAATTGTGAATGATGAGCCATTAATTGTGGTTCTTGAGTTAATGCAGAGGCAAGTAATAAGAAACGATCGTTGTCACATCGGTGTCATGAAAACCGAACCATTAGTCCACAAAGACTTCAGATTTGAGGATTTGCGAGATTGAAAACAATTGACAGTAACTTGACTGAGATAAAGTATGGTAAGAAGGAGAATCATAAAATCCAATCAATGAAGGTAGTGCTCCAGATAGATTATCTAGGCCTAATACCGTAAAAAAAACTGTTTCTGTAATTGTAGATGCCTTTTCAAAATTGGTTTCGCTGTGTCCAGTACGTTCGACTGATACTGCTGAGGTGTTAGACTATCTTAAGAAAAAATCCTCATTTTTCAGAAAGCGAATAATCATCAGTGATCGCGGATATGTTTCACTTCTAAAGCATCTGATGAATATTATAAGAATGAAGGAATCGAAATTATTTACATCAGGTCTGGAGTGTAGTAACAGTCAAATGAAAAGGGAAAATATGACAATCATTACTTCACTTGAGAAAATGACTGCTCCCAAAGCGTATGAATGATATAAAATATATCTCATTAGTGCAAAGGTAACGGAATGCTACATACATCGAATACCCAGATATACGAACAATCATCGAAGGAGAATGGATAAAAATTGTCGAAGAAAAACGAGATGAGATGAGAACCCAAGAAAAGGCACATATAAGTCAAATCCAAGAGGTAAATGGACGAAATAGAAAAAAAAGGCGTAGAACGGGTCTAAAATATACTTAATGTAATCAAATCGCTATAAAACGTAAGCAACTAGGTCCTAGACTAAATGTACAGCCCAAATATTTTGGACCTTATCGTATCGTTGAAGCATTACGGAATGATCGCTTCATAGGTATAAAGTTGGCGATCATGAAGGCCCAAATCAAACGTCGACATCAGCTGATTGATCACATGAAATCATGGGTAAGGACTGAACAGTATTCGGTACATTGTGACAGTGACGAATGGGATTAATAACATCAGACGTCAGATGTAAGCGAAGATGGCCGAATGTAGTATCGCAAAAACGTATCAGAGGCTTATGTCAAGTTAAGAATATAGTTTTCATATTGAAAGGTAATGAGTGAGTATAATAATGTTGTCTATGAATTCGAAGTCTTCCGCTGGTTCTAGGGCAGCCTCGGAAAAAGATAATGCGAAATTGACACGTAGTAGTCATTGAAGAAGTAATAAACAACGCCATATCAAGCTCACTTTAAAATTATGCAGATAGTTTGAAGTTAGTGTCGAATTAGTTCTTGAAAACATCGATAGTGAAGACACGGTTTTGTACATTTGTAACGTCTCTATATTATAATCCCTTTTGAATAAACACTATCAATATTCAATACATATTTTAGTTCCACAATTTAAAATACCAGATTTGTTTATATTAATGTATTATGGGGAACAAAACTGAAATCCAACATGAAGTAAATTACAAACTAACAACTATTCCCGAGAGAAAGAAAATGTATCGCTGTATTAGCTAAACTGACTGACGTTGATCTATCAAAATTTGAAAGAAGACCGCGCACAATCAAATGAGAAAATGGCACAAATTTTCCGAAATTTTTATCTCGTAACTTTTCTCGCTTCTTGATTACAACGTTGTATTTTTTGAAAAGTCGACTAATTTTAGAGAAAGAACATCACCTGTATCTTCATCTTTAAATATCATAAATATTTTAGAAAATTGTTTCTGTTGAATACTTCTGTTGATATTTTCATTGAGTACTTGGTAGGTTCATGTAGGCTTAGCCCTTAATCAATCTGTTCCAAAGGAATTTTTATGAATGGCAGAAGTACTACGTTAAAATTTCTTGGGCTTTCATGCAACATTGAATCTTTGTACATTTGTAACGTCTCTATATTATAATCCTTTTGAATAAACACTATCAATATTCAATGCATGTTTTAGTTCCACAATTTATAATACCAGATTTGTTTATAATAATGTATTATGGGGAACAAAAATGAAATCCAACATGAAGAAAATCAGAAACTAACAACTATTCCCGAGAGAAAGAAAATGTATCGCTGTATTAGCTAAACAGACTGACGTTGATCTATCAAAATTTGAAAGAGGACCGCGCACAATCAAATGAGAAAATGACTCAAATTTTCCGAAATTTTTATCTCGTAACTTTTCTCGCTTCTTGATTACAACGTTGTATTTTTTGAAAAGTCGACTAATTTTAGAGAAAGGACATCACCTGTATCTTCATCTCTAAATCTCATAAATATTTTAGAAAATGTTTCTGTTGAATCCTTCTGTTGATATTTTCATTGAATACTTGGCAGGTTCATGTAGGCAGCCCTTAATCAATCTGTTCCAAAGGAATTTTTATGAATGGCAGAAGTACTAAGTTAAAATTTCTTTGGCTTTCATGCAACATTGAATCTTTGTACATTTGTAACGTCTCTATATTATAATCCCTTTTGAATAAACACTATCAATATTCAATGCATGTTTTAGTTCCACAATTTATAATACCAGATTTGTTTATAATAATGTATTATGGGGAACAAAAATGAAATCCAACATGAAGAAAATCAGAAACTAACAACTATTCCCGAGAGAAAGAAAATGTATCGCTGTATTAGCTAAACAGACTGACGTTGATCTATCAAAATTTGAAAGAGGACCGCGCACAATCAAATGAGAAAATGACTCAAATTTTCCGAAATTTTTATCTCGTAACTTTTCTCGCTTCTTGATTACAACGTTGTATTTTTTGAAAAGTCGACTAATTTTAGAGAAAGGACATCACCTGTATCTTCATCTCTAAATCTCATAAATATTTTAGAAAATGTTTGTGTTGAATCCTTCTGTTGATATTTTCATTGAATACTTGGCAGGTTCATGTAGGCTTAGCCCTTAATCAATCTGTTCCAAAGGAATTTTTATGAATGGCAGAAGTACTAAGTTAAAATTTCTTTGGCTTTCATGCAACATTGAATCTTTGTACATTTGTAACGTCTCTATATTATAATCCTTTTGAATAAACACTATCAATATTCAATGCATGTTTTAGTTCCACAATTTATAATACCAGATTTGTTTATAATAATGTATTATGGGGAACAAAATGAAATCCAACATGAAGAAAATCAGAAACTAACAACTATTCCCGAGAGAAAGAAAATGTATCGCTGTATTAGCTAAACAGACTGACGTTGATCTATCAAAATTTGAAAGAGGACCGCGCACAATCAAATGAGAAAATGACTCAAATTTTCCGAAATTTTTATCTCGTAACTTTTCTCGCTTCTTGATTACAACGTTGTATTTTTTGAAAAGTCGACTAATTTTAGAGAAAGGACATCACCTGTATCTTCATCTCTAAATCTCATAAATATTTTAGAAAATGTTTCTGTTGAATCCTTCTGTTGATATTTTCATTGAATACTTGGCAGGTTCATGTAGGCTTAGCCCTTAATCAATCTGTTCCAAAGGAATTTTTATGAATGGCAGAAGTACTAAGTTAAAATTTCTTTGGCTTTCATGCAACATTTAATCTTTGTACATTTGTAACGTCTCTATATTATAATCCCATTTAAATAAACACTATCAATATTCAATACATATTTTAGTTCCACAATTTATAATACCAGAGTTATTTATAATAATGTATTATGGGGAACAAAATGAAATCCAACATGAAGTAAATTAGAAACTAACAACTATTCCCGAGAGAAAGAAAATGTATCGCTGTATTAGCTAAACTGACTGACGTTGATCTATCAAAATTTGAAAGAGGACCGCGCACAATGAAATGAGAAAATGGCTCAAATTTTCCAAAATTTTTATCTCGGAACTTTTCTCGCTTCTTGATTACAACGTTGTATTTTTTGAAAAGTCGACTAATTTTAGAGAAAGGACATCACCTGTATCTTCATCTCTAAATCTCATAAAAATTTTAGAAAATTGTTTCTGTTGAATCCTTCTGTTGATATTTTCATTGAGCACTTGGTAGGTTCATGTAGGCTTACCCCTCAATCAATCTGTTCCAAAGGGAACAGATTGATTGAATGGGCTTTCATGCAACATTCAATATTATTTTTTCAAAAACCGAAAATTGAACACGAGTAAAATATTCATAAGGCTACGTGAATAAAATGAAAATATGGGGCTTCTTTAGGATCATTTTGTTGTTACTCTGTTTATTTGTCAAGATTCTTCTTTTAGATAGTGAAAAAGATGAAATTGAGACCGAATATTCTGGTCGGTAATATTTTGCGTCTTCGAAGTCGACGCAATCGAAGAATATGGATCTTTATATTTCATTTTGCGGCATATTTCGCGAGAAAATCGCATGCTTAACTTATAAGGTGCTTCTATTCTAATTAGAAATTAAGCGAGCAACAATGTCTTCAAGCACAGATATCATCACAATCTGTTTACTTGTAATTACATCACTACCAAGGAAATTTTTTTCACTGATGGTTTGTTATTATTATTATTATAATTCACTTTTTTTACGAAACGCGTTGAGGCAGTGAGTTGAGATTGATACAAGATGTTCTGTAATCTCATGGATGAACGAAAACTATAAACTCAAGACAACCGGAAAGTACGGTAGTTTATGTCGAATGTTGCAGCATATCTTGACATCCGTAAGCCTGTGACTTCTCATTCCGGTATCAACAAATGATTTTGCGGTGGCACCACCTGATAAGTAGTTTAGACGAACGAAAAAGAATGTGAACTAATGGGGGTGACACATCATCCATATCGGTGAAATCAAAAGTACTTTAGAAAAAAATTAAGGACTTTGGCGTCACTGTAAAATCATCCGTTGTAACCGCTATGTATATCTAAGGAACGGGTTGATCGATCAATTTCAAATTTCGGCATTAGAGTAAATGGACTCTGATCTGCAATTTGCTATTTTCATAATGGTAGCACTTCCGACTATACCGGACAACGACTACAACTCTGAAATTTTAAATGACATTGTGTTTTTCTGCTCTTTAAAGAATCGTTTGTAAAGATTTGTCCTATCTAAAATTAACCACCATTTATTTCACTATTATTTTATCGAAATTATTGTGTCATCTTCTTTGTCGGAGAAAATTGACTGAGATTAGGGTAAGAGTATTAATTTTTTTCAGTTCAACGAGTATTATTTTGAGGGTAACGTACTAATTTAAGATATAGGGTACTCAAAAATCACTCGTTAACTCATAATGAAACTAAATTGTCGAAAGGACATTATTCTCAAATACGAGTACCTATTTTGTTTCACTTTCTTAGAACCGAATTTCAAATCATTAAGTATCGAGTGGTATAATGTTTTCCTACAAGTACAATGGCTCATTTTCATTTTATACGTGATTTCATCAATAAGCTGCAGTTCCTTCGCAAAATTTAATTATCAGCTTAGAATAGCATGTCAAATAAATACTCAAACGAGAATATTAAGAATTTATTCACCATTCATTTTCAATATCAACAAAAGATAAGTCGAGCTTGCAAAACATTTAACGAAAAGTACCCAAATTTAAGACCAATTAGCAGAAAACAATTCAGAAAATTAAAATCGAGTTTCCTCGCTCAAGTAAAATAGACAGCGCAAAGGGGTAGAGTTAGTTTCATTATCAACGATGAAGACATTGCAATTACAGTTGGGTTATTTTTATGCCGAATCGTATACGTCGGTACTTGATGCTGTTGTAGAGTTGGGGTAGTATGTACATCAATTAATAAAATCTTGGACGAAAATATTTTCCATCTCTGCAAAATGTTGATTGTTTACATTCAAGAAAACTCATATTTCTTTCGAAGAAATTATATCGACCGGTGAGTCTAAATTTTCGAAGGAAGCTATTATCCATCATTATAACTAACGAATCTGGGTCGTCGAAAATCCACCAGAAACAAGGGAATGAAATTTCCAACATCGTTTCAGCTTCAATGTACTCAGTTCAATGTACAAAAACCAATATCAATATTTAATTCATGAAGAAATTTTGAATAACGTAAAATATTCAAGGATTCCAACTAGCGTGAAACCGGGATAGATCCCCACTTTTCGAAAAAGCCTAATTATTTTGATACCAAATATATTGGCATAGATTATCCCTGTACTATAATTAGTTTAATCATTTATATAGCTTTTAAAACTGTATTCATTCACCTCTTACTAGCTTTACAGAAATTATATTTTTGCGAGACAAGTTTTTGGGGATAGATGCCTACCAATATGGATAGATGCCTCATGATGAAATCAATTAGTATAGATGCCTCTCATGTGGGATAGATACTTTTGTAAATAATAAACAGGAATAAGTAATCACAATGAGAGATATATTTATAATTCTCAAATATAAATAATGTGATATTGATGAACATATTTATATGTTTTTCCTCAACAAAAAATAACGATAGCTGGTTTAAAACTCTCATAATAATGATTGGCAACGAAACATTCACATTCCTGTTTTAACATAGGTAGTAATAATTGAACAACATTACCATTTTTCAAATCAAAATTCATATGCACCTCTAACAAAACAAAAATAATATTTCGCTTAACATTAAGAATACTTTAAAAATTAAAAAATTAACATATTTATATCTTTCATACTATTATAAACTTTTTAATTTAGATCGCACAGGGTATCGCTTTGAGTTTTCCACATCTTGGGCAATACTTCTTGAAAAATATACATGTGTCGTGCAACCACTTCTGGCACATTATGAACTGAATGCAATCGGATCTAGATTTTGTTTCAGTGAAGCTATCATAGCATTCAATGCTAGAATTTTCATCTGTATCACTAGTTTTTCTTTGTTTATTTCTCTTTGTGTTCTTCACGTTCTGTTCTCTTGCCATTTTTAGCATTGTGAGAAATGTAATCTTCATTTTCACTGCTGAACGATAAATAGCTTGACTATAACGTGATTTACGACCCTTGCTTATTACATTTGAAAAATAATCATTTTTATTACTACTGGCATCAGTCATATTGCCGTCTGTTTCTTCATTTGAATTATGATTTTTCTCTGAATTTCTTACCTTATTGCTTTGCATTTGCTCTTTGGCTTTTTTGTTTGCTTAGTACCTTCAGTCTTATTTATCTTAGATTTTATTTGTTTCTTCTTCCTTTCAATAATATCTCTCTCTTCTTTTATTTTTTCTTCAGAATTAAGAATATTCGCAAATTGTTATGCCCTTTTCCTTAACGTTAAAGGAATTATTGGAATTGGTGATGCTTTGACTAAAAATTTAGAAGGTGTTTCATTTTCATTTATGCTATTCCGAATCTGAATTAATGTAACGTCGCCGAAATCATCAATACTAATATCTTTTAAAATCTGAAGATCAATCAAAAGACTAGGTGAGTCTCGGTTGAATGAACTGGATGGCATAGTTGGAGGTGTTTTATTCTGTTTTCACTATTCATGTTTTTCTTTTAAAATCCAGTGAGAGAATCAATTGATCGAATCAAAGGTATAGGTGTTTGTGTTCTGCCCTCAACTTCAATACGTTCACCAGCTCCTGCATTTTCACTTAAAGATGTCTATTCTCTTGTAGTTTGATATAGTACATAATGCAAGTCAGGATTATTTCCATTACGGTGTACAATACCGAACATTCAATTCGACTTAATTTCTACTACGTTGCTTATGTTTACGGTTATTTTTCAATAGTGTTAGAATTTTTGTTTCATTATTCATGTAGCAGAAACGACATTTTTATTGTTTTAAGTGAGCTAACCTAACCTAGCCCTACTCATTTCACTTTTTATGTTTCATAAGTGATTAAATTATATTGTAATTCTATGAATATTTTTCTACCCATTGGTATTGAATTCGGGTACTTTTCGTTTAATAGTCTGCAAGTTCGATTTATTATTTATTGACATTGACTACATAATAAATAAATTCATAATATCCTAGTTTGAATATTTATTTGCCTTTTCATCAAGAAAAAACTCTATACGTAAACAAAATTGCTATTTTTAATAATTTCCAAACGTCAAACTAAAAAATATATATACAAAGTACATCATGCTAATTGAAATGGCAAAGTATTAGCCGATGTTCGGTGTGACTGAAGTATTACCGCTCTGAAGATCATTATCCATTTATGCCAAAATTGGAATTTGTTAAACTCGTTCCTTAGATTAGCGCAGATCCTTGTTTTATATTATCAATAAAGCCCCGAAAATATTTCATATTGGACAATTTATTTTCAAGTTGATGTTCACATAGGTACCCTGTAAGGTAATTTCTATTCTAAAAATTGGTTGTCTGTAAAGTCGGTTTACTGCCGATAGTTGAACAACATCATAAAAGAATACTGATGGAATGGTTGCATTTTCAAAAGAAAATTTCAATTTTATTTGTTTCATAGATATTTTGTATGAATATAAAGAAGGAGGTAAATGAAAATCACAGTTTAATTGATCAGGTTACATTTATTTGTTCGCATAAATACAATTATGTCACTTTTTATTTATTATTTTCACAATGTACATTGCTTTTACAAGTATGAATGTGCTTTGAGCAATTGTTTCACAATTTTATTTACAACTTTTAAACATGTGTGATATTTAATTTCTTACAATTTGTGTTATTCTGTTGAGAATAGGACGATGATAGAAAAGTAGGAAATGAAAGAGAGTGTTTCGAGTGTAATGTGTCTTGAGCAGGAGAAGGAGTTCTATATGCTGCGATACGCTGTCTGTACTTACGTTGTTTTTGTGTTTTCGATTTTGAAGCAGCGATTATAGGCTACGCGAATGGCGTTGCTAAAGTAGATGCTACAGCATCTTGAACCTCCATGGGTTCACTCATCGAAGGTAGTGACTAATTCGTGAAATCCTCTGATTCGTCAGGTTGTTTTTCCATGGTGCGATAGTAAGCAGTTCTGCAAAATGAATCGTCGTTCGAAAAAAATTTTTTTTTTCATAAAATTCTTCGTTCAGAAAATTATTCTAAATTTACAAAATACTTGAATAAAATTTATTGTTTGAATTTCAACTCGACTGTTGAAATTTAATTTTTGATTTTATTATTTTAAAATAATAAATTTTGTATTGGCATTATATCTTTCAGCAAGTAAACTGAATGAAAATTGTTGTTTAATTACTTACCTAATTATTTTTGCAAATTTAATTGTAATTTGTTGTAAAAAGTAATAATTTTGAATAATTTATTATAAGAATAAACTGTGATTAAATTATTGTTCATAAATCATTTAAACTTCAAAATTTGGAAACATCATCAAAATTTTTTTAACTCTAGCTTTTAAAAAGCCCGCCTCAATGTGTTTGACGGCTGGCTGACGCGGAGGCTGATTGTTCCCCTTTGTTGCTCGTTCCGCGCTCTAGTTTGCACTTCAAGACTTAAATGGTACACCTCATAGCGAAGTAACGCTGCAGGAATGATGTTTTTTCGTGGGTGCAGCCGGCTCTATCGAATTATAAGACGTTGTCACGTCAAACAATACCTGAAATAAAATAACATATATTGCAGGAGTACTTTTGGTAACATTCGTTGAAGATATATGAATGTATTGTCCCTCAGATGTATTCCAAACTCGTTTAAACTCTTATACAAGAATGAGATCGAATTTATAACGTTCAGTTTTCTGCTTCTTCTCTTTTATAGTAGAATCTTCGGAACAGACTGATTGAAATTTGGAACGAAATGGATCAGAATGCTATAAAGTCATTGATTTTGAATACGAATCGTAGATGTATGTCATGTAGTAATTCTCGCCATGGATTGAAATATTCGGTTTTAACAGACTCTTGGGGCTTTGATTTTTCAAAAGTGTTACATTTTTTTTATTAATTTCATTTTAATTTCTTATAGGACCATTTTCAATCTGATTGTTCCCAAGCATTCCTTAGTACTGGATTTCTGAAGAATAATTCTTGGACATATCTGAATTTCTACTGAATATATTTGAATTTTCGATTTTGTGCATTAATTTCTTGGCACAGACTATATAAATTTTTCACTTTATTTTTGTCGATTATTTCCAGAAAATGATCGAAATTAAAGAAATATTATTATATATTATTTTCAACATTTCGATAGTGAGGTAATTCATTTTTTCTTTC
The DNA here is from genome assembly GCA_013387265.2 of Cryptolaemus montrouzieri. Taxonomy (NCBI): domain Eukaryota; kingdom Metazoa; phylum Arthropoda; class Insecta; order Coleoptera; family Coccinellidae; genus Cryptolaemus; species Cryptolaemus montrouzieri. The sequence goes on from JABFTP020000103.1 coordinate 41,388,757, forward strand.
GACTTTTCGGTCAGTTTTTCAATTTTTCTCTACAGAAGAGAATACGAAGATGTGAGCAAAATCTGTAAAATTGATTTCCTGAATTTAATTCCATTTTCATCACATAGATGGTGGAGGAGTTTTATAATAATTTACATAACAGGGTGGAGTTATACAGTCAAGTTTTATTGGTCGTTTTACGCTGTTGTACGCGAAGGCGTTCAGCAATTATCAAGAGAATAATATAGGTAGTATTTTCTCATATGTTGTTTTTATGCTGTCTCATGGGTCGTAGCGCCGCGCGTTGTTATGATTGGTTGGTTGTTCGACTCATTGAGCATTCGGTCTCCCTCATTCCCTTCTTTCTCGTACGGTACTTATGTTTGATAAATCTTTCATTATGATGACCTATTCTGTAATAGGGTTTCGAACTAATTGATGAATTGACGTATTGTTCCTATTTTAAGTGGGTCTTTTTATACTTTGACAGCGTTTTCTTAGCCTAGATTTATGTTATCTGCTTATGAATTCATTTAGATCTAGGCCTTGGAGAAGTTTTGAAGCAATAAATGAGTTCATTTTCGTGAAGGACACTTCTAAATTCAAACTCTCGAACACCAAATACACAGGTCTATGTTGTTCGGCTTATGAAATATTCATAAAAAATTGCATTTTCTTTCGATTATGTTTGACTATCTTCTGTGGAATTAGTATCACTTAAAATACACTATATTTTGGGAAAATTAAAATTATCGTAAATTTTCGGAAGAAAATTATCAACATCGTTGATGATGATTTTCTTCCGAAAATTTTTGATTTGTGTTGTGATTTTCTGTTCTCGAAAGTATTTTGGTACTCATTCCAGTTCGGATAACTCACATTATTTATCCTTTCATGTAAATAAAAAGTGTCTAAAGGTAACAGAACATTCAATCCTGAAGTAAACTCATTGAGAATTACAAAGCTATCTTTCATAAATAATAATGGATGTCATTTGTAACTATTAACGAAAAATATGATAGATTAGGTACTAAGCCACTAATTCATGTTATGGTTTTGTTTGAGTCTTTTTCACGCAGAGTTATGAAATATGGAAGTTAAAAATCAAGTGAATACATACATAATAGATGCATATTTTCAATCAAATAGAAATTTCGATTCTATCTGAAGGGTTTCCTGGTTGTGATGAATCAGAGCGAGGAAAGTTTTCCCTACTAGAAAAAACTTAAGCAAATACAGTTCACTCAAAGAACCGAAAACTCTCAAATGGAAGATTAAAGAAGAAACGGAACTAAATGTCTTGTTGAGTGAAGAAACGTACCCGAAAACATTTATTCGATACGTTCCTGTAGAAACCGGGACGACTGTTTCATCTTACGAAAACATAATTACATGCCCTATGTGTTTCAAAAAGCTCAAGCTCGTGAAGAAAACCAGTCATAGGCGCCTCGAGTTGTCAAATTTCTTCTGATGGGTGTACTTTTCAAAACAATTGTCATTTCAATAGAAATGATTCAGACATTAGAGCTAGCAGAATTAGCATAACATAATGAACAATAATTTTCATCGTAGCGAACTTGAATGAGAATACCAGTCTAGAAATTCCAGCAGATGCCATTATGAATGCAACACGTGGCGTATTCAGGAGTTACCAATCGTGTATTGAAGAGCATGTTTCTTATGAAAAAATTTTTGATATATGATGAGATTTTATTTCTATTTTTTCGATTTATTAGAACAGATGTCTATACTTCCTTAAGTTTCTTCAAGAATGTTGAACTTGCAGGCCTATGGTTCATCACGATCTGGGAATCGTTCCCGATAGAGTCGAAATGATAAGGCTTTAATTCACTATTTTTGTTAGATCATTGCATCATATCTGTATCACTTGATCACTCAATTCTCCGTGAAAGAAACTCCAAACAAAACAATCACAAGAATTATCAGGTAGGTACCTAATCTGTCATAATTTCTCGTTTATATTTGCGAACGACATCCATTATGATTCAATGAAGATTGCTTTTCGATTTTGAATGCTATTTCGCTACAGAGCTTACTTCACGATTCATTAGAATCTTCTTTAATGTTTTGAGTTTCTTTACCCAAAATACGAAACATTGGCAGTTATCCGAACTGAAATGATAACTTGAATACTTTCTTGAACAGAAAAATTTTATTTCAAATTCAAATACTCGCCATACTACAAGTAAATCGATGGTGATGATGAAAATGTGAATTCACCAAAAATTTTCGTTAAATTTTTGTTTTTCTGGGATTATCCAGCGTTATAAGTGATATTTCTTCCACAGAAGGTAAAATTGAAAAAGTGAGAGATAGAAATGGAAAATAGGAGATTACCATTTGAAGAGTCCAAGTGGATCTATGAACTGAAGTGAAATACTTTCTTTGGCAGAAATATTTTATCACAAAATCAAACAGTTGCCTATTCTACGAATCACCTTGGTGATGATGATGGAAATGTGAATTGTCTTCCGAAATGTTTCGATAATTTTCTATTTAAAAAAAACAGTAACATTTACATGTTTACTAGCGCTCCAACGAATTGAGATGAGTAGGTGGCAGCGTAGACTGATGTTGTGAATGAGTATGTAATGCTGACCAGGTCAAATGAGACCGAAACTGCAGTCCATTGCTCCTATTCATGACATCTGATCGTGTTGAACCAACTGCTGTGTAGCCTCTGTTGGCGGGCAATATGAAGGGTGGATCGGAAAACCAGCTCCTTCAAGGAGGGATATTTAACATTCTACGGAAGGTTGAATATTGTTCCTTAAAAAAAAATTCTTCAGTGTGTCTACACATTGCGGAAATCTCGCAAGTAGTAATTTTCACAGATTTTGTGTATGCCTGGTTGACAACCCGATAGAAATGAGGAGCGTCGGTCCTTCGACAGACCGCTTACTAGCTGACACGGTGTGTAGCGTAGCGGTGAATTGTTGAAATATTGTGACTACTTGAAGTTTCTCTGTTCATCTGTTCTTTGTTATCACGGTTTCTCGTTGGCAATGGTGAAGTGGCTTCTGTCTCGCTTCGTTGGGGGGCGCAGTAACATTTACATGTTTACTAGCGCTCCAACGAATTGAGATGAGTAGGTGGCAGTGTAGCCTGATGTTGTGAATGGGTATGGAATACTAACGAAGTTAAATGAGCCCAAAACTGCAGTCCATTGCTCCAAATAATGACAACTGTCCGTGCGGTATCACTGCTGTGTAGCTCCGGTTGACGGTGATGATGCGGGGTGGATTTGAAAACCAGCTCCTTCAAGGAGGGATATTTCAACTTTCTACTGAAGGTTGATATTGTTTTTTCCATAAAAATTCTTCAGTGTGTCTACACATTGCGGAAATCTCGCAAGTAGTAATTTTCACAGATTTTATGTATACGTGGTTAACAACCAGATAGAAATAAGGAGCGTCGGTCCTTCGACAGACCGCTTCCTAGCTGACACAGTGTATAGCGTTGCGGTGAATTGTCAAACTAGTGTGACTGCTTGAAGTTTTTCCATTTACCCACTCTTTATTATAACATATTTCCGGTGGCAATGGTGGAGTGGCTTCTGTCTCGGTTCGTTGGAGAGCGCAGTAACATTCACATGTTTACTAGCACTGCAACGAATTGATATGAGTAGGTTGCAGTGAGCCTGATGTTGTGAATGGGTATGCTATGCTGACGAGATCAAATGAGACCGAAACTGCAGTCCATTGCTCCTATTCAAGATATCTGACCATGCTGTACCACTGCTGTGTGACCCTGGTTGATATCATTATGAAGGGTGGATCGGAAAGCCAGCTTCTTCAAGGAAGTATATTTAACACTCTACGGAAGGTTGAATATTGTCCCTTGCATTAAAATTCTTCAAATTTCTTTTTTCTCGCAGAAAACATCGTTCTAAGTGAAACTTTTTTCAGCAGAACTTATTCAAAATAGAATGAGCTATGAGCAAAAGAAATTAAAAAGTCCAAAAAAAGGTCAACTTACAGTATTTCTGGATATGACCGACTAATGAAAATGTTTCAGCTGTGAGAATAAAATTAAAGAAGCAATTCGATATTTGTTGCATTGAAGTCAATCAATAATTTTGGAAAGCTATAACTTGGGGCGTTTTGAACGGAACATCTGGTATGTTGAAAACCATCTGGATTTCGACGTATAGGACAATCCAAACCAAATTTAGTTAATGTTTCTCCTGCTTTATCACAGTTGCAATTTGGACAATCTACATAATTCGTAAGCATACTATTACAATGCCTATGACGAGTTCGTAAACGATTATGGTACGCCAAATCTTTGTTTTGGGATCAAACGTTCTGAGAATGATCTTGTATGTGGAACTTATGAAAAGCAACCACTTGATTGTGTTCACTTTTCTGAAAAGCTAACGCATCGAAAGGGGCGCTTAGAAACCGAGCGATTAAATCGGTTTCCGTGATTTCAATCTGAAAATAGATGGACTATGAAGTTCTTGGACTGAGGACAAAATTCTTGAAAAGAAGGATTGTTGTTCCAACTTATTTCCAACGCTAATTATCTGCAGATTGAGGAGGAATCATATTGTAGAAGAAGTGCAATCAGGAAATTGGTACCACTTATAATTCTAATGGAATAATTCAATTAGGAATCAATTTTATGTACATGGGAAGTATATAGCCAGACAGTACACAGCTTTAGAAGATACCCGAGCAAAAATAACAGTTCGAAGAGTGACACTTCCAGTGGACCCAGTTACTTTTTTAAAATATATTTCATGTTTTCAGCTGTGAATTCAGTCAGAGGTATTAGGAATGTTGAAGCAATTTTACTTATTTTCTTACAAGTAATCAAAGAGAAAAAATATGGATTACAATTTAGTAAACCGTAGTTTTCTACATCTCTTTGTTCAGAAATATCAGGCTAAAAAGAAGGAACTATGTATACTGAATGAAACTGGTAACAATAATCTATCTCATGATGTGACTTTCACAAAATATATTTAATTTTTCCCGCAACAACTTGAGATATACTGAGTGACGAAAAACTCAAATTTAAGGAAAAATCTGAAATATTTTTTAAACCCACATTTTCGCGTTTTTGAGTTTGAAATTGGAAAAATTGAATTATTTTCTTGTATACAACATAATGAAGTTGATGTGCACTTCCGGCATAATCAGATGTGTCATGTTGTTGAATATATATTAGAAATACTATTAATATTTATCTCCGCGAGGCCCATAGCTTGATGATACAAGCGCGCGCATTAAGCACGTATACGCTCGTTTAAGCGGTACAAACGCGCGTACAAAGGATCGAAGTAGCGGTGTAGGGGGTTGGGGGTGCTAACGTTACCACTGCCCAATCGCCTCTAAATTTACATTTTTTTCTTTTTAGAAGAAGTACTAAAGCCAACGTGAGCACTGTTGTCTCAACCGACACCATCGTACAACCACAGAACAGATCCTAATGAGAAATAAAAATTCAGTGCTTCGACATAGGAAACAATATGGCCGTCTCTGCATAGAAACTAGCGCTACGTGTGCCATTATGGGAAACTAAACCGAAAGGCGCCTTATTTGAATTCTTGATTTCCCACGATCGAATTTAACTTCACTGAAATGGGGTATATGAACTAGTCTAATCTATGCAGAGTATTTCTGCCTCAATTAGACTGTTCAAAAATTGAGGAGATAATGAGTATTTTTTCACAATAACACTTTTATTTTAAAATAACAAAAATCTCTTAAACCATATATACAGAAAACATTTCCAAAAATAAAATAAATTCTTAACACATGTAAATCAAAAATATAAATCACACATCACAGAAAACAGGTACATTCTAACATTCAAAATAGAAAGAAATTCTGAAATATTGTTGTCAGCCATAATATCGTTCCTCCATTGCTACCATCGGTTACCCGTTGGGGATAAACTGCCTTCACTGCCATCTTCATGGCAGTTACCCCATACTGCTTCTGAAAATAGAAAAAACGCAGTAATAACTGTCTCGAGATGTTTTTATTCAAATGAATTCGAGATCACTGAAAATTGTTGAATATGGTGAAAATAGGCAATTTCATTACTAATCTTGGAAACTAGGGTTGCATTAATATTATTGATGTGTTCAATTAATAGGTTCATAGTAGAAATATAAACTAAATATATAAATAAGGTTCCGCACGCAGAACCTTAAGTGTACGCAGGGTGTAAAAAGCCCATTGTAACAAAAAAATCAATACATAAAATCTGAATAAAACGAACTCAGAAAACTGATATACACGATGTGTATATCACAAAATAACATAAATCATAGATAACAAAGGGAATGTAGGGTGTAAAGGATCTAAAAAAGTCAATTATTTGGTCACAGATCAATTTCTTTCCCCATGAATGTAAAAGGTGCATGCAGGAAAATAATAATATCACAGACTAGAAAACATCTTTGTAAATTAGAAAAGGATATAAAAGCCCAGACAAAACAACATGTATAGTACCACCGACTGTATAAGATCGATGGTAAATAAATAACACGCACATAGTAGGGTGTAGATATCCCGCTCTTTAAAATCACAATAAATACCAAAATTGAACCCATCAAAGATTGCTGTCCTATTTGTTTCTGAACCTTTTGGATTTGTTTTCAGTCCCAGAAGTAACAGTTTCCTTCTTTTTATCCTTAATGAATTTAAAATTAGAAGACTAGTAGCCCTTTCAAAAATTTCATCTTTCACCGAATGTAATTGACAAAAATCGAATTGAGAAAAATAAGATTTGTGAATATCTTTGAATCTAAAAGCAAGATTTTCCTGATGCCCCTGACTGTTCAGGAAAAAAGTAAGTTTATCGTGAATGTCCTCTAAGAATTGAGAAACTTTTACTGAAGGATACAATAACTTAGACTTATTATCACAAAATTCCTTGAATGTAATAAAGGTGTGCTGTTGTTGGGGCACTTCGCAAAAAAATTCTTCGTTACATACTTGACATTCTGGGACTGTAAATTTTCGCAAAAGGTATCCTGTCACATAATTGGTAGCGTAATTGTTAGCCATGGGAGTTGGTAGATTTCCAAAGACCTCATTATATTCTTCATGAACAGAAGGTTCTGAATCCTCAGAATCAGTATGTTCTGTTAAATAGTCTGCAAAAAAAAGACAAATCATTCAAATTCTCACATTAATCTGTTTTACGATTGCCATTAACTATGGGCAATGTTAAGCCATTTATGTTTTTAAAGCAGCAATAAACTGGTGGCAGGTAGGGTTTGTGTTCCCTACACCATGCTGTCTAATTATACAAAATAAATTTCCTAAAGGATCCTGGTTGAAGGACCATAATGGAAAACACAAGAGAATTTCTATACTTGAGTCCAAGACACAAGTAATGGAAACACGTGACAAGAAAATGATTTCGGAAGCACAAACCGCACAAACCGCAAAAATGCAAGGGTTTAGCGGCAAACTGAAAACTTTGACATAGACAGACATTTGACAATTCATTCATCGGCGATTGAAGTTTAAACGACAGAGTTTGACACTTGATGTGGTTAAATTAGTGCCTTCTATATCTATTAGAAAGGACTAGATTAGATAGGTGAGGGGTCGTGAGAGGGTGTTGAATGTTTTGGTTGATGAGTCGACCTTCTTACTAGCGTATGTTCTGTGTGTACAACTGAAGGAGAGGATTCTCTGATCAAAACGCAAAAGTTACTACAGCGCGTCTATATCGCTGTATCTGCGCGTATATGCGCAGTAGAGGCGCGCTTCACGATCGCCACGTGTGCTTAAGTTACAAGGTTGCCATCGAATCGCGTTTGAATGGCGTATACGCGCGTAATCTGCGCGTCGTCGGCGCGTTGAAAATACGCCGAGTGCTTAGGCTCTAAATATTCAAAATGTCATCTACCGTGGGATTTCCTGAGAATCGTCTTCAAAAATACCGTCTAATGAAGGTGCATAATTTGGACTACCTGATAGTGATTGAACTTTTGGGTGGCGAATAAGATGACATTGAAAATATATCTATGTTCTCGAACTTCCTCAAGTATTATTCTTTAAAATAATTTCCCCTGCTCTATTATAATTGATAATCTGTAGAAGATATAGTACAACTTTGCATAGAAATAATAAAATACCGAAATCACAAAATGAAAATTTCATTTCTCCATTACTTTCACATGAAGAAAAAACATAGATGAGTGAATTCTGTTTTTGTCGAGCATTTCACCTAATTAATTATGAATATGTATCCGTCCTACTTCTCAAACAACGCTCTTTTTATTGTATATTCTTTCTCGTGAAAAATGAAATGGTCCCGTTGCTTCCTCTTGAATTATTATAATTGAATGAAAAAACTTATATTTTTCGTATTCGAAGTGGAATGGAAAATTTCATAGTTTGTAGGGGTGTGCGAATAATTCGTAAATTCGAATTCGAATCGAATACTTCTATTCTTCGAATATTTTCGATTAGTTCGTTATTTTGCGAATAATTCGCCAATTAACGAATAATTTCGAAATTTTTCAACTAGTGAACAATTTTTCATATAATTTTCAAATTTTTAAATGTTCCAATGTGGGATTCTTTATGCTGTATGGATAATATAATTTTGTTTTTTGTTTGTGTTGTTGTGGGTACGGAAAGCCGGCTCGTGGCAACGCGTGCTGCAGCCGGTGTTCTGAGACTAAGTGTATTCGTAGAGGTCGTCGAAGAGAAAGTGAGAGTCTCCGAAATGCACGGATATTTAAACCCTCGGTTCAGGTATGCCCAGAGTACGTTCTGTGCCTCGCCTGGTCGATGGGCCTACTTGGCGGTCTGTGATTAAGAAAGCGTGGTTAACACGGTAACACGCTTATTCGGAGGGGCCTAGAGCGATCTATGTTGAGATACCGTAGTAGGAAACGGTAACAGAAATGATTATGTTTCAGGAGACTCACACAGCGACGGAAGAACATCTCCGCGAAAGAGGAAATATTGCAGGTTATGTACTTTTTGATTATCTCCTTAGCCATTCTTATGGCCTTGCTTGCTATGTAAAATCTTTCGTTGGATTCAAGTGAGCTTAGGCATATAAGAGTCAGGTACGATTGTTGAAATATTTTTCTGCTTGTTTTTTTTCCAATGTTACAGATTCCTGTCCCCAAACCCCCTTCCTTTCACCCTCTCACGTCTGAAAATCATGACGTGCAAGATGAGAATGAGATAATGAAGCTGCTGAGCAGAAAAATTTTTGGTACTCTTTATGTACACACGACACTAACACAACATAAACAGACAAGCTATTGCTAGTGCAATAGCGACAATGAAACGAGTTTTTTCCTCAGGTTTTTTCACTCGCAAGATAGTTTGGTTCCCTTGTCACATTTCCTTAGCTCACACTTGTGTTTTTTATGACACACACCAAAATTATACATGTAAGCATTTATTGTAAATACAATTTTTCGAATTTTTGTTAGTCCATTCTCTTTTCAAAAGAATATAGAAATAATATATATATATATATATATATATATATATATATATATATATATATATATATATATATATATATATATATATATATATATATATATATATATATATATATATATATTTCATTTTGTTCGAACGGTATTGTAGAACGTAAGAATCTACTTCAGCAATTTATTTTGCAGTGAACAGGTTGTTTCAATTTTCTATAAAAAAATCTTGGGTGGTATTTTCAGATTGGAAGACCACTTTTTTGTTCAAGATTCGGGAGAGGCTTAAACTCTGCTATAATGTCTTTAAGTAATAAGTTTTTTCGCTGAGTAGTTTCGTCATAATATTTTTTCCGTAAAAATTCATGAAAATAGGCTCTCACATCTTCACATGCTCCTTTGGCAGAGAGGATGAATACTTTTGTCTTTTGATTTGTTATTACCGAAGGATAGCTCTATTGATGAATTGAAATAGAATATACTCATTTTATACAGGAGTTACTCAAAATATTATTGAATATTGTAATCTTAAAAATATCATAATTTGATTCTTACGAATGAAACAGCCTGTATTTTATTATTCATGTCAACGCATGAAACATTGTGCTATATTTTTGAAGAAGTAACCTTATCTTTATCTTCGATCATTTTCGAAATATTCAATTATTTGTAGAAGTTTTCGATGATGTTCTACAAACCGTATCAAACTCATCAACATGCATCATTATTCGCACAGAAGTTTTTTTTCTGTAATGATTCAAGTAGTAAAATATGAGACCTAAACAAGATAATTCTTTTTACGAATAATGAAATCGAGATGATTAAAACGTTTGTTTGTTTGTTTTTCCTTTAACGTGCTCTATTTCTGCCTTTCGGCTAATGACACGCCGGGGAATTCTGTCATCTCACTAACCCGGGAATTTTGCCGAACCCTTTTCGTGTCGAGGGAAGGGATCTTTAATGTCCAACACATCTCTGTTAGACAGGACCGACAGCTTTACATCTCATCCGAGAGATGGACACTCAAGCAATTCCCAGAATCCGAAAAATCGCACCGACTTTGTGGGGATTGAACCCAAGTAACTCTGCGTAGGAGACGAGCATCATATCCCATACGCCACGGAGTCGGCTGATTAAAACGTAAATCGAGGTATGTGTTGTTATTTTTTTTTTATTTGTGCCTGCTGTCAGGTGTCCGGATATATGAACTTCGGCATTTTACATGGTGAATTTATCAGTGTTTCGTTATTTAACATTGTTGAAATGAGGTTTTAACCCAATTTTCTCAATTGACTGCCATAAAGTTCTTCGAAGAAGAAATGGTTGATATGATTTTAATTCTGGGTGAGTGTGATAGAAATTCTTTGTTGGCAAGTAGAGTTTATGCACAAGAGTTTCCTGATAGGAGGCATCCTGAAGCAAGATGCTTTGAAAAACTTCTAGTTAGATTTATCGAAACGGGTAATATCGCTTACAAAAAACATGGAAAACCAAAAACTTCTACAGTTGAAGACAACCAGTTATCAGTTTTGTTGGCAGTGACAGAGGACCCACACAAAAGCCAAAGACAGATTTCTCAGTTAACAGATATAAGTCAAACTTCCGTCTAGAGAATCTTGAAAGTGAATAAATTTCATGCATATCATGTACAGCTGCACCAGGAACTGAACAATCAAGACTATGAAAATCGAATTGATTTTTGCCATTGGGCAAGTGATAAAGTAACGGAAAATCTTTTCTCGGACGAGGAAACTTTCCACAAGTATGGGCTTGTTAACAGGCACAACTTTCATTATTACGCCAAGGAAAATCCATATCTCATGATCATAGATCACCAACATCGTTGGTCCTTTAATGTATGGGCCGCTATAGTAGATGGATATCTAATTGGGTCGCACTTTTTCGACGGGTACCCCAATAGTCAAATGTGTTTAGATTTTCTGCAAAATTATCTCCCAATATACCAGAGCATATAAGATAAGATTTGTGTTTTAACAGGATGGAGCACCGGCACATTATTCACATTAGGATAGGGAACATTTGAATCATGTATTTCCAAACAAATGGATAGGACGTGGTGGTCCTGTTAGATGGCCAGCTAGGTCTCCTGACCTTAAAGATCTAGATTTTTTCTCTTGGGGTTATATTAAGAGCATCCTTACCTGATTCCTTCAAAACACAGTTGTATATGAGACCGACAATAGTCGAAGCCTTTTAGTCAGTTGATCCGCAAATGTTGTCAAGAGTTCAACGGTCTTTCCTCAGATGGGTTGAGTTGTGTCTAGAAATAAACGAGCAACATTTCGAAAACTTATTGAAATAGTTCAACACCTTGTAGATCATTTCACCACCAAAACCCAATCTATTACGTACTTCATACACGACTACCTTAAAATATCTCTATTTTTCTGATCAAGTATAATATGTTCTGATAAACGTTTATATTTTATATAAAGATAAGGTTACTTGTACACAAATATGGCACAAGTTTTTTATGCGTTGATATAAATAATAAAATACAGTATGTTCTATTTGAAAAAATTAAGATATGATATTTTCAAAATTACAATATTCAATAATTATTTTGAGTCACTCCTGTATAGAATGAGGATAATATATTTCAATTCATCAATGAAGCTATCCGTGGGCAATAAGAAAACGAAGGGCAAAAAGTATTCATTCTCTCTGTCTGAGGAGCATGCGATTACATTACATTACATTACATTCGTGGGGGTTGATTGGCTTTGCAAGCCTTAACGCACTGCGACCAAATTGGCCTTTTATTCGTAACCCTTCTTATTCATTTCCTTGTAGGTCTAAATCTCCTACAAAATTAAGAATCTCCGTGGGAGGTTTCGCTTTTACTGCGTGCGGCTATAGTTTGTCGCTTCCGAAGTGTACATGTCTTTGACGGACAGTTGCGATGCAACTGCAAAGAATATGTTCGGCAGTTTCATCGCCCTATATACACATTCTGCATGTTGCCGTTTCCGATTTGCCTATTTAATTGAGATGGTATCTCAGTGGGCAGTGTCCAGTAAGGAGGCCTGTTATGATTCTCAGCTCGTCCCTAGAGAGATCGAGAAGCGGTTTTGTCTTCTTTGGCGAATAGTTAATGAACTTTTTCGCTTGCCTTTGACCTGGAGTTTTCCTCCAGTATTCTATTTTGCTAGATTCTTCCCATCGTTCCAGTTCCTGTGGTCTGTGCGTCTTACTTATACCGCAGAACGGTTCAGGTCCGATGGGTGGGATTCCAGCAGCTGATTCGGCCAGTTCGTCAACGGCTTCATTTTCTTGTATGCCTTCGTGGCCAGGCACCCACCACTGGAAAAGTTTGTTCCCCTCAGCAAGTTGCTTCAAGGATTGACGGCATTCCCAGACAGAGATGCTCCGATAACTGTAAGAGTTTAGAGCTTTTATCACTGCCTGACTGTCCGTTAAAATGAAAATCTTTGCACCTTTGAGTTTCCTTCGTAGAACCTCCTGGCAGCAAAGGTTAACAGCAGTTGTTTCTGCTCGCATGATTGTGGAAGTAGAGCCCAGAGGCAATGATGAAGAGTACTTGGGTCCATATATATATATATATATATATATATATATATATATATATATATATATATATATATATATATATATATATATATATATATATATATATATATATATATATATATATATATATATATATATATATATATATATATATATATATATATATATATATATATATATAGTAAGAGCCGAATTTCATGAAATATATTAAAGTATCCGAATTGTTATTTCACAAGTAGCCATAAGGGCGTCGAATACATTTTCTTGTTTTGTTGATGTATTCAAAATTTTGCTTTAGTGATATACAAGGTGTTGTTTTATCATCTATTCATAAAATTGAGTGACTACAGTACTGCCCTGTACAAGAGAACAAATTCTTACTGCGAATAGTTGGTCTCCTAGGTGACTCACAATCCTGCAATTTTAATTCAAATCGGACCAGCGATGTCAGAGTTATGATGTCTGAAAAATTAAGCTTTCTCACACTAAACAGCCTGTATATATAAAATGGAGTCGCGTAAGTCAAAAAGATGTCTCATTCCAACACACCAGGAATGTTGTCTACCGAAAATATCTCCCTCTCCTGAATCACCCGTATATTTTTATCGCCATTATGACAAGCAGTTAATGATGCTTTTCTACCCCCCACTTCGTGAAATTCCTTAGTTTAGGAACTAGGCAAAATATTGCTTGATTCGTCGCAGTATCTGAACACGCAAAGTCGGTTTGATTTATTTAGGCGAAACAGCTAAAAATGATCTCAATAATGTCATCACTCAATCTGTTCGTACAAAACCAATATGTTGTACACTATTATGTGACTTTCCAACAACATAAAATTACTTAACTTAACAAACACTTTTAAGTACTTAGACGTGTTAGCTGTTAGTAAACAGTTACTTAAACAAACCACGAAGAAGCCCCTCAAATCTTCCTTAGTAGGTATAAGATAATGCTATGTGGGAATATAAGATGTAGACTTTCTTCGATCTTTTCAAAATCTCGACTTATTTAACCTATTCTCAATTTCATATATTAGGTAAGTTCTATTTTATAGTGATTGGCACAAAGATTACTTAATTTGCGTATAATACAATTGCGTTTCTTACTTTAAGAGTAGGGAATGCAATCTCGGTATACCAAGATCTTGCAGTATCCAGATCTCGCTCCTATTCTGCATGATCAATCTCGCACCTAAAATCATGCGAGATCTCGCAAGATTTGCAAGATTGTTATTATGTCAATTTTGGTTATCTTTCAGTGCTTTCATATGTTGTTGTTGACTTATGTAAACAATGTACCTATTCCCAGCGGCAACACGTGGCGCTAGGGCCTCAGGGCGATAGGGATGAGTAAGGCGAGACGTTTTCCGGTTGTCGTAAATTTGTCATTGTTTTGCGAGCCTGGACGTGTCAGAGTATATGGTAATCTGCTGATTAAAAAACTATTCCAATAACAGTTGAAAATAGTTCCTTATGTGTTTAAATTCTCTCGGTCTATTCGTTTTGTGTTAAAATGACAACAAAGGTAGTTTATAAAAAGTTTCAAAGTGGATTAGAACAAACTGCCCAGTGCAAATTGTGTAAGTCTGTTTTGAAAACAACAGCACGATCTACATCTGTCCAACAAGAAAATTGATATTTCTCATGAAAAAGTGACAGAAGATATGACTCTGGTTCCACCAAATTCTTCAATGCTACTCAATGCTTCCGCGTCAGTAGGGCTACCTCCTCCCAGCGGTCCGAAGAGGCAGAAAATATCACACTAGTTTTCCTCCCTACAAAAAGTTTCCTTGGGGGAAAGAATTTCAAGGATGATTTCTAAAGATGGCATGACTTTTAGATCTTTTTGCTCGTCGACAGACTTGAGAGAATTATTTGCAATTTGTGACTTCAAATTACCTGCATCGCCCAACTCCATAAAACAGATTGTTATGGATTATGGCATGAGTTTGAAAGTGAAAGTTTCGCAGGATCTTATGAATCTAAGAAAGAATAACCATAGATTCAGCCTTACTTTCAATGAATGGACTTCATCCAAAAACAGGCGCTTCATGAATGTGAATGTTCATACATTTTCAGAGAATAAAAATATGTTCTGGAATTTGGATCTTGTGCGCATAGTAGGAAGCATGTCTGCAGAGAGTTGCATAACAATTTTGAAGAAAGAATTATCATAATATGGCTTGTCATTAGATAAAGATATAGTAGGTGATACTACAGATGGGGCCAGTGTAATGGTGACTCATGAATCCTCTTCACCAGCTATGCTACGCTCATGGCATTCAATTGTGAGTTATAGATGTGATTTACAAATCAAAACGTGAAACCGAAATGCAAAAAGAAAGTACAAAAGACACAGTCGTATCCCAGTCAGATGTGGAGGAATCTGACGATGACGAAATTGATGACATTATTGATACTGGAGGATTTGACTGCAGATTACCCACTGTAGATGAAGTGTCAGAATTTGATCACCTTATCGAAAAAGTAAGACAAGTAGTCAATCTTTGTGAAAAACTCACCAACTAAAAATGACATTCTTCAGAAATATATGAAGGACGAATTCAGCAAAGATGAGCAACTCGTGCTGGACTGCAAAACACGCTGGTCTAGTCTAGCAGATATTATTTCCACATTCAATAAGGTGGAGCCATGTGTAAGCAAAGCCTTGGTTGATTGCAATCTTGGATCGAATACAAACCATAGTTTCTCAGACGAAGAATATCGTGCTTTATCAGATTTAGAACTCGTAATTCACCCTATTATACTGGCAGTGGAAGTACTATGTCGTCGAAATTCAGATTTGTTAACTGCCGAAACTACTCTGCAATTTATGGTAAAAAAGTTAGAAGAACTCGGAACTCCAGTACCTCAAAAACTTGCTGAATCCATGAGGGTTCGGATTAATGAACGCCGAACATTTATGACGGTAGTATTGTATTATTTAACGGACCTTGACCAATACGACGTATATTTCAATCAATCTGCTTGTGATCAAACTTTCAAGGTGCCTTCAAAATCTTCAATCAAAAAATAAATAATAAAGTTAATCGGAAGATTACACAAGAACAGTACCAAAGATGACAATATTGCAGTCAATATACAAAACAAAACCCTCTACATCTTCAGTTGCAGATGAAGCCATGAATGAAAGTGATGATGACGATTCAATTCCATTAGCTGCAGTGAAAAATAAATTTACAGCCTGAAATGGCGAACGCTTCTCTTAGTCTTGATGAGGAATTTGAAATGGCATTGAAAGAGCTTTCGCAAAAACGTGTAGCACCTTTGTCATCGTCACTTGATATGATTTTGAAGAAAAAAATCAATTCGTTCGAGTTAGAAAGGTGAAAAGGATAAAACCTACAGTTCGCTCACCAATGTCTTTGTTCTCGTTTTCCTCAGCTGGTTATCTTTCATGCAGCATTCGGAGTTGGATGGCAGATAAAACCCCAGATACTTTATGCTTTTTGAGAAATTATTTAATTATATAGAATAATATGTTACTTTTTGAATAAATTACTGATTCGCTTGAAATTTTATTCCTCTATTATGCTCCTGAAGAACAATTAGAGCCAATAGAAATATAAATGATAGGAATTTTCGTACATTTTCGATGATCATTTCTTTACAATGCGAGATCTCGCACAATACAGAGATTGCGCAAGATTAGAATTCCTGAATCTCGCGAATAACGAGATTGATATTTTGATGCGAGATTGCATTCCCTATTTAAGAGTTGAAAATTTTTTATCTTACTTCTAAACTAATTTTTTCCACAAATTCGACATGAAACATCCTCATAGCATTCAGTCTTAAGGGCTAAATATAAATTGTTGTTTCATTTGGTATTGTCATAATTAAATGAATAGTAATATAAACATTAATATTTTGCATTGATATTTTCAATTTCAGCAATGGGAAGTGGATTTGGTTTAATGCCGATGTCGATTAAAACTAACTTAGCAGGGATGGTCAGCAAATTGAGCCAAAATGGAAAGAAAATATCAGAGCTATTGATATACGGGAATATTTATAAATTAACAGACCTAACTCGGAAAGGTATTGACTGGACTATTGATTTGACAGTAAAGAGTACGAATTATGTTATTTTATTGGTGTAAATTGATATTTAAAATAAATAATTCTGGATTAAACTCAATTTTGTTAAATAATGAATAAAAATTAAAAGAAACATTTCTATTAGGAATGGCAAAATTCATGGATTTAAATTCATAATTTTGAAGTTGGTTAAACTAAGCTCTTTCTCCGATAGATATATACCGAAAGATATTGAATAAAAATTAAGAAAAATATTTTTATTAGGAATGGCAGAATTTATGGAATAAAATTCTTGATTTTGAAAATGGTTGAAGTAAACTCTCTCTTGAATAGATGTGTACCAAAAGATTGATCGGTACAAACGCAAAAGATATGTATTCTAAGGAAAAAATTACCGATATATAAAAATTGCTGTACGTACGGAAGAAAACCTGGCAATCCGGTCAATCAAGACCTTCGAAAGTACATACATTTGCACCCTGCATACAGTAGGATAGGATTGTTCAAAAGATTATCATAAATAGAATATGAAAAGTCGTCATAAGTTTTATCATGAAATTAGTTTTAAAAGCTAAGCTTGAGCAAAAACTTGTAGCTATTTTATGAAACAGAACTACAAAATGAGTGCTGCACGACAATTTCAATAAGCTATGAAAATTAATAGGCAGTTTGAATCAAATATTCAGTACAGAACAAGTAAGATACTCACATTCTAAATACACAAAACAATACTTTAATAATACCAAAAGATATCTTCAATGTATCAGATAAATGCTGCTGGATATCGATCGTCAATCATTATCGCGACGCTACGAATATCGCTGAATTACAAATGTAGTGGCATGACTAGAAGTTACTCTTAGATTTGAAGAGTGAAATGAGAATAGGAAATGTTGATCTAGAATACAGTTGCATAAACTACGTGAATATTGATGATGAGCGTTAATGAACTACGATAGTCATACGAAATGAGTGAAGGGGCCAATTTCTCGTTACAGTTTCTACGCCACTTTTAAAGGATGGGTAGTTAGAGCGTTATTTTTAATGAGGTTGCCCAGATAAACCTAATCTAACGGTCTGTTGTGATATTGTTTTGTTGTTTTTTCAACAAAAAAACTATTTATCAGTGAAATATATTACCAAGGGTTGAAAATGATAAGAGCGGCGTAACTTGAAGAAATAGGAAAATTTATTTTGATTCATAATTCTCCAATAATTTAGCTTCCTCTCCCTGAGTGCAAGTAAATTGCCTCCATAGTGATGTACTTCAAGTCTATTCATTGGTATCAAACGAATCCTCAACTGTTGGTGATTGAACCATGAAGCACGACCGATTTTAACAATTTGTACATGTTAGAAAACACAACAGTCCAATCTTTTTGCGACAACATTTAGCACTACATCCCTTTCTATAAATGCACAAATTGTGCTCAGCCGTTTTTCCGGTACAGGTAGGAGTAAAGTCTGAACTGCTTCTAATGTAATGTCGACCAACTGCTAACGAAATAATTTTGATGAGCAGCCACTGAGGTTGAAAGAAGAGAAGCTTATTGCTTTTGTAAGGGGCATCGTAAAATAAAGCGGCGATGCGACCCTAGCCAGGAAGATAATTGAATAGGAGAATGATTTACCTGACATGCTCTGATACATTTATAATGGTTTTTATATGTAAGTTACACTGACCCATTGAAAAAATATTTTTACTTGTGTTACAGCTTCAGTGTATAAACGTGGCGTACTCCTACATATTCTGTCGATTTCAACTCTTCCAACTTTTTGAGTCGTTATATCTCTGAAACTGTGGTTTTCAGAAGAAAACGTATCGGAACAATTTTCATAGATGAATATCTGATATACAATTTTCGTATTGATCAATTGAATGGCAAAATTTACCGTTTTGCTGGAAATACCGAGAAACTTATTTTGTGATCTCTGAGCCCGAGTAAATTTTTTCTAGTCATCGGATCGATAAGGACTTTTCAGAATTGATAATATTTTGAACAATTCTACCAACTTCGAACAGGCTGCGAATTCTTGTGTCTTCATTTCTACTCTTTTATCTAATTTAAACGGAGTATATGGAGATATCAAAGTAAACAATTCCGAATCATCTTTTATTAGGAAAAAATAATAAAAAAATCAAGAATTCATACTTACACTTCACACACGATTGTGAGATGTGTAAATTTCAACATATTGCAAAAAAATTTTCCTACCTAGGAGAATAAAAAATACTCAAACCGAAACACCCCGCTATCAGTTACCGATTCAGCATTGTCCTCCTGTAGAGTGCATGGATCTGATATCGGGAAAATTATAATATATATATATATATATATATATATATATATATATATATATATATATATATATATATATATATATATATATATATATATATATATATATATATATATATATATATATATATATATATTGTACAGTCTGGTCGGAAGTCATTAATAGAAGCAACGAGCTGCAGTTACGGTCTTTTTCGACCTCGTCGGTGTTCCTCATCCCTTCACAAGCCACACTACCACTTACTAATCTCAATCCATTGGACCGTATCAAGTATACCACCTTGACCAAAAAGCTCCCGACTTTGTTACCGTGTGGTTTTCATGGACTACCATAGTGTTGTGCACCATGAATTCCTTGAAAAAAGTCAAACTAACAACAAGGAGTATTATTTGGCCGTTATGAGGCGTTTGCGTGAAGCTGTTCGCCAAAAACGACCAGAATTATGGCAAAACAACTCGTGGATTTTACACCACGATAACGCGCCGTCTCATAATGCCTTCATTATCCGTGACCATTTGACTAAAATCCGCACCAATACC
This sequence comes from Cryptolaemus montrouzieri, assembly GCA_013387265.2. Taxonomy (NCBI): domain Eukaryota; kingdom Metazoa; phylum Arthropoda; class Insecta; order Coleoptera; family Coccinellidae; genus Cryptolaemus; species Cryptolaemus montrouzieri. Next base: position 41,408,643 of record JABFTP020000103.1, read on the forward strand.
ATCCAACAACCACCAACTTCATCTGATTTGGCTCCCTGTGACTTTTTCCTGTTCGGTCGACTGAATAAACCGCTCCGGAGAAAGCGTTTCAGCAACCGAGAGAAAATAATGGAAAAATCGAAGATTGCCCTAAAGGCCACACCGCAAATCGAATATAAAAAAGTGTTTTGAGGATTGGATCAAGCGCTGGTATAAGTGCGTTGCAGTCGACGGAGAGTACTTTGAAGGAGACAATATTGATTTTGATGAATAACTTTGTATTTCTGATTTTATTAATGAAATTCGAGAGCTTTTTGACCAAGGTGGTATGTATAGTATGCATACTCAATTGTCGCCCTTCAACGAACTGATACCGAGGTTATTACCCACTCCACTGAGAACCGAGAAATGATACAAACAAAGAGTAGATCATACAGAAAACTTTGTTAAACCTGTTGTACATCATATCTCATCAATGATAACAGCCGAAATTTATCGTTTTATGTATAAACCCATTGAAGGCTTTTCTTCAGGGAATAATAAAGCGAAAGATTTCGCATTCTATTGTTACTGAGATATAGAAAAATAATTATTATGTAAGCATCTGCAACAAACAGTTCAGGTAAATCGGAATCTGAAAAAATCAAGTTGGCTGCTGTCGTTCATAACATTTAAATAGTATTATTTTTTAATTAATAATTCATTGTTTCAACAAAGTTTTTTGATAGTTACCCTTTCTTGTAATATTTGTTCTTTTCAATCTGTTATAAATATTATTCGATGTCGACGAAGTGGGAAATCCTTCAACCAATTCTCAATGAATCTATTCATTGGCAACAAGTCAACTTAAATCTATGAAATGTTAAACGACTTCTATTGTGAATTTCTGTTATACAAAAAACAGTGAGTAAATTCATTCACATTTTACAACATTCGATGTCCAATAAAGTTTCCCCACGGAATATCTTCCCACGTAGTCATTGTGCTCAGTTTCTTTCTCTGGCAGACAGAAGAGACGAAGGGATTTCAGAATTGGAGCCATTCTATTCCCATGTTTATTCACTGAACTGTGAAACATACGATTGTTGAAGGGAGAGGAAATGCAAAAAATATTTTATTGTAGTTACAGGGCTTTTTGCACACCCTGGGGCAGAGAAGAAATGCTTCCTGTTGAAGTGTTTATCTGTTTCCATTCGTACGATTGATTTTTCCTTCCCTTTTCAGTATTTTCTATCCTTTGCATGACTCGAGTTCAAGATCGTGTTCGGGGAACGTATTTCTGAATTATATTAAAACTCGTTTCCGTCAAACAAATATAATATATATATATATATATATATATATATATATATATATATATATATATATATATATATATATATATATATATATATATTATTTATTTATATCAGGTTTCATACTGTTCGATTATATAACAGTTAAAGCAGACCAAGGCAGAAAACCGTCATCCTGGATAACAGGGGTATACAAACGTAAGAGTATAAACCTACTAAATGACAAAAAAACTTACAAACCAATTAAAAAAGACTTAACGAACACAGTGCAGAAATATAACCACCTTCTCATAAGAACATGGAAAGAAAACAATATATTTCGGAAGATCATGCCAAACAATTAACAACACACAATAGTCTCCCGCCAAGAATATATGGTCTACCAAAAACTCATAAGGAAAACATACCATTACGTCTCATTGTATCATACATACAGTCCCCTTTGTACAATCTATCAAAATAAATGTCAAGTATACGAAAGAACTGCATAAACGCAAATAAATACCACACAAAAGACTCTACAGATCTGAAAGAACATCTCGACCTCATAGATGTACCATCCAACCACAAAATTTACTCCCTAGATGCTATTTCACTATACACTAACATCCCAATAACCATAATACCAACAATAATTAATATAAAATGGACTGAAATCAAAACCCACACCTCCATCCCAAAACAAGAATTTATTGAAGTATTACAATATATATTAGGTACAAATTATTTTCAATTCGATAACTTTTTTTCAACAAATAGATGGAATTGTAATGGGAAGTCCCATATCTAGTGTATTAGCCCAAATGATCATGAAATATGTGGAAGAATCAATTTTAAATAATACACATTTAGACATCACATTATTCAAAAGAAATATAGACGACGGTTTACTAATAATGAACAAGAACGAAGTAGACCAAATTTTCAAAACCTTCAATGAATTCCACGAAAGGTTACAGTTTACTTCAGAAACCGAGGAAAATAACAGCATCATTTTCCTTGACATAACAGTAACACGAAAAGACAATTAATTACTAAAAAGATGGTACCAAAAAGAAATAAACGAAGATAACATCTTGAACTACAATTCAAACCATCACCCATCTCAGAGAAAGTGCATTATAAAGGGATATATTGACAGAGCACTGAAACTCACCTCACCACAATTGAGAAAATATGTTCTAAAGGACACAAAAACCTACTGAGAATGAATAACTACTCAGAAAACGTAAAAAACTAAATCATGGAAGAACGAACACATATACTGTACAACACAGAACAAAAAAAGGAATACGAGATTACTAACAACACACGACACATAACCATCCCATACATACCTCAACTAACAGAAATCATCAAGAACATCCTCAAACCTTATAACTTCAAAATGGCCTACTCAGCAATGAGTCAAATAAGACAGGTACAAAACTAAAATCCAAAATACCCCTGAAGCAATGCAAAAAGACTTTCATAGGAAATATTTATTAATTTCTACAAGCATAGTGTACTGTTGCAGTCTCAACACTCACTAATTGGAAACATGGATTTTATTTTCTATTGTATAAATAACAAAGAAAAAGTAATATTTTTGAGGAATTTTACTGAATAATTTCGATTCGTTCTCAAGTAATTGAAAGATTATTGAGTTGATTCTTCTTAAGTGATTATTGATGACAGGTATATCCAATAAAATTAGGGAATAGATTGCTCCATGAAGAGATTCAATAGAGGCGAAGGGCTCAAATCAACTTGTTTAATAATGAGTCTACCTGAGTGTTTGTGTTTGTTGATTTCTAAATTTTCCCAAAGATCTACTTTCCAATATTTATTATTTGTATGTAAAATTTCAAATTGTGGGTCGAAAGAGTGATTATTTTCTAGGAGATGATTCGCATAATTTGAATCTGATTTTTATTTGAAAAATTGTGTTTATGTTCCGCTATTCTTATATTGAAATTTCTATGTGTTCTAACAATGTAGAAATTATCTCAGTCATTGCAATTCAATCTATAAACTTCTGATTTGATTTTTATCTGATTTGGTTTTATTGATTTTTATATATTTGCATGAACTATTATCAGTTTGAAAAGTTATGTTGAAATTATTTCTACTCAAGAATGATTTCAGTTTTCACTTGTTACGCCAGTATAGGTTAAGGTGTTGAATTTTATTTCAATTTATCGACAGGGTAAACTTCATTCAATACGATTCTACTTTGTTTTATTCAAAATATTATTTATTATTTTGGGATTATAACCATTATTTTTAGCTATTTGTTCTTGGTTATAATCCCAAAATAATAAATAATATTTTGAATGAAATACAAAGTAGAATCGCATTGAATGAAATTTACTCTGTCGATAAGTTGAAACAAAAGTTCTACACCTTAACCTATGATGGCATAACAAGTGAAAACTGAAATCATTCTTGAGTAGAAATAATTTCAACATAGCTTTCCAAACTAATAATAGCCTAGGCAAATATATAAAAAACAATGAAACCAAATCAGATAAAAATAATAAATCAGGTATTTATAGATTGAATTGCAATGTCTGTGATAATTTCAACAATGTTAGAACACATAGAAATTTCAATATTAGAATATCGGAACATAAAAGCACTTTTTCAAATAAAATATCAGATTCAAATTACGCGAATCATCTATTAGAAAATAATCACTCTTTCGACCCACAGTTTGAAATTTTGCATACAGATAACAAATATTGGAAAGTAGACCTTTGGGAAACTTTAGAAATCAACAAACACAAACACCCAGGTAGACTCATTAATGAACAAGTCGATTTAAGCCCTTCGCCTCTATTGAATCTCTTCATGGAGCAATCTATTCCTTAACTATATTGAACATACCTGTCATCAATAACCACTTAAGAAAAAGCAATTCAATAATCTTTTAATTACTCAAGAACACTTGAGTATTCTCAATGTATCTATATATAGTTGTCATAATATTTTACATTCATTCGTCTGAAGAAGCTACGATGTAGTGAAACGCGTTACGAATCACAATTATTCAGTAAAATTACTCAAAAAATATTACCAGTTTTTTGTTGTTGATATTAGAATTCTACCAAGTAAAAGCCTCCCAAATTCTAATATTTTATATGTAAATGAAATGTACCTCGAATTAAGTTTTCGACTACATTACATTGCTCCTGTATTGTTTGAAGAGGACATAAATACTACTTTACAATAAGACCGACCAGTGGGAAAACATTTCTGTCTTTATAAAACTGGATATACCATAATCCATAATTCATTTCCACACATTCTCGTACAAAACAACTGATATTCAGTGGATTAGACCGCTATTTTGGACAGATGAAAACTGCAATACTTCACTATGTTTCGTTGAAACAATTGCATAATTCCCATAATAGCACTTTTGCATTGCTGCAGGGCTCTAATAGGTTCCTATTTTTAGCTATTCTAATGAAAAAAATTATTGCTACATGGCCAAGGGAGCCAATTTTAAGAATTTAAGAATCATTCACTCATGCATTTTTGGGACTTGAATCGTACTGAAAAAGTTTTGTTCCCTTCGAATTTGTTGTTTTTTCTGCCATTTAGGATTTCATGACTACCAAGAAATTTTTGCCTCAAGGCTTATTGAAGTGGCAATCGAGACCTTTTATTTAAGCCATTTTAGACTTCGACCCCATTCATGCAGTAGTTTTTGAAGTGAGTTACGTGATTTAGGCAGCCATATTGGATGTGGACAATGAATTTATAACATACCACTCGGCTATCTTTTGACTACCTATAACGTTGATAGATCAAATCAATATTGGGCAAGTGGGGTCATTCATTCAGAAAGAATGACTCATATATATGCCATGAAAGACTATTCATCCACTACCCGGTAAGTAATACCATTGTCAAATAAAACAACCCGGTAAGTAATACCATTGTCAAATAAAAATTAGAGTTAAAACGTATTCTACAATGATTAAATATTTGATGATAATTAGAAAATTAAACTATGTATTATACTATCACAAGAGATTTATAGAAAATCAGAACTGCAATTTCGGTCTCTCGACTATCTATGACTGCCAACAAGTATTGACTTAAAGTTGATATTACATACATATATAAACAGGATGATACAAAATTGATAAGGATGCAATCAAGAGGTAATAAACTAATTATAATAAAATCAGTTATTATTTAAAGATTTCAAATAGCGTCATACTGGTCGTTCAGAAGATTCTATCTATGGGGGGTTTGTTGCAGTTTGAAAATTTCGATAGATTCCAAGAAATATAACTTTTGTCCTTTAGGTATTCTGTAAATAGTTTAAAGTTTATTTATGGGTGGAAAATTATAGCCGTTCTTGATACAATGTGAAGCAAATATGAATTCGTCTGTTCTCTGGTTATTGTAATAGAATTTTCAACTTTAGTTCAATACTTGTTGTCAGCTGAAGATGGTCATAAAGCCTTTTTCGGGAATAATGCGAGGGGGTAACGGTAATTTGAACCGAGCGGAAAAGAAGCGACGCGGCGAAAAATTGGGGACCAAAAGCACCTGCTATTATTCATTTTCCGGGGGAAAGGGTCTAAGGAAGGTTCGTGCCAAATTTGGAACCCCTAGCTCGATTGACGGAGCCCTGAGGATTTTTCGAAAATTTTCGCCGACACATCACCGAGAGCGAATGGAAAGTCTAAAAGGCGATAGGAATGATCTATCGAGCGAAAATTCCCAAACGGAGCCCCGAAAAAGCGAAAATAGAAAGGTCGATCGCTTAAAACCTGGACAAAGAGCTAGTCTCGATTTTCGCATCTTGCGCCGCAATAGTTCCATTCCCGTTAAACAATTTGAAAACTGGAAAATCTTCGATTCAACGAAGGCTATCGGCGGACTTTTTCGAAATTTCGCTCCATTTTCCTCATTCCGAATATCTCATACAACCAGAAATTAACGAACGTCCAGCTGTCAAAATAAGTGGTTCTCTTACATCCGTCCTAATTATACGGGGTTACCGGGAGAATGGATTCGGGTGTCGAACGATTCCTACATATATCCAGATCGTATCCGCGAAGAGGAATCGTTACTCTACGACTTCATTTTCGAATTTGGGACGAATTTTGAGACCTAGATTTTCGAGAAAAAGACCGGAAACATGGGGGCGGAGTCAGTCGCCTCTCCTACTGCCCCTACTATCGCTATGCAATGTCGGAAGTGAGCTTTACCAACGTGTAAAATATAATGCTCTCTCTTTTGAATGAAAATAGTGAGATGGAAATAGTTAGTAAATTTTACTTTCAACAATATAATTTGGGTACTACCAACATCTAGAATATAGTGCGCCCTCTCTTCCGAATGACAATATCAGACGAAATGGAATATCCATTACATCTAATCGAATCTAACCTTATTATCAGTCTTATAATCGATGAGTCACAGTCTATATATATATATATATATATATATATATATATATATATATATATATATATATATATATATATATATATATATATATATATATATATATATATATATATATATATATATATATATATATATATACATATCGAATCTAACCTTATTACAATCAGTCTATATATATATATATATATATATATATATATATATATATATATATATATATATAAATATATATAAATGCTGGAAATGATAACGACTTCTAAAATTTCAATTTATTGATAACGGGTTAGTAGTCTTGGAACAAAGGAATACTCTTTTTCATGGCAAGCTTTCGGAAATATATATTGTTTCCATCTTCAGGCCTCTACAACGAGCAAACATCAATGAAACTATATCATATAAACAAAAATAATCACTTGGAAACCATAAGAATGGTAACTTACAGAAAGTTGAGGTTAATTATCCAAAAGTTAGTATGTGATGAAAAACCGAAGTCATGAACTCAAAGAACACAAGACATATGGACAAAGTGCACAATAAAACTCATATAAAACATCATCAGGTACAAAATTGAGAAAATTGCCAGTTTAAAAACAACAAATCACGTAAAATTCATTTCATTCTAAGGCATGAAACGGCGCAGGAGCGGCCTTGTATAGATTCTCAAAATGTAATAGACAGAGAATGTCAAACGTTTGTACTTTCAAGAATCAATAAAGTATGCAAATTATGAAATGATTGATCAATTATGCGAATTGAGACGTGGAGAACGAAAACTGAAAGACTATAAAATTATTAAATTAACAAGAAATGGATCAATTGGAGGATTTTTATCTAAGTCTAATAAATGAATATAAATTGAGCTTAAATTATTCAAATCTGTTTTTTTATTGATTGTCAAAGGTTCCTTCTGAATGGCAACCATCTCCAAAAACAGTCTCTTGTGGTAATTCTTTTCCGCGTCAACAATAGATGCCATTGCATAATTCGGAGTATGATCTGAGGAGGAAACCAACAATTGGGTACCATTTCTTGATACTAAGGTTATTAGAACTTCCTCTAACACTATAATCCTAGACTGGTATCGAAAACCAACCTCCACTGGTAGATACTTAAATTATCGTTCCTTTCATGAGGAGAAGATTAAAGTCAATTTAATACTGGCATTAAAACACAGAATCACCACCTTAAGTCATCCTTCTTTCCACCAGAAAAACTTACGCATTCTTTATCAGTTGTTGTTGGATAACTCATATCCCCCAAAATTATTAAAAAAACTTTTATATAGCAATTCTTCCATCATAGACGGCAAACCTAATAGTGTAGTACCAGAAAATATCAATCTCCGGGAGGGAACTCCAAATCCAGAGACAACGACCAACTTGAGTGTGGAGAAGGCACAGGGCCCACTATATGCGTCCCTTCCTTTAGTCGACAAACTGACCTCTCGCTTGATACATGTGATAAGAAATACAGGCTGTACTGTAAAGATTGCAAGGAGCACTCTAAAAACCATAGGCAAACTATTCTTCACACACTTGAAAGACCGCACTCCGCTGTTGAAGAGGTCCAATGTCATCTATAAAATCCCTTGTGGGGGCTGCAACGGCGTCTACATTGGGCATACTTGTAGGACTCTACAAGCTCGAATTAGTTCGCATAAAAGTGACGTGAGATTAAATCCGGAAAGATGTGCTTTGGCCCGACATGCGAGTGAGCAAGATCATACTCCGAATTATGTATATATATATATATATATATATATATATATATATATATATATATATATATATATATATATATATATATATATATATATATATAATCAGGAATGTTTAAATGAAAATTTTTGTCCTACCTCGCATTAGAAGAGGAAAATGCAAAACTTAACTGGATGAAAAAAAGTTAACGAATTGGATGAAAAACAAAGATCAAACCTGAATTAACTATTTTTAAGTTATTTAATGATCAACTGAAAATTCAGTCATCCGATATTCAAATAGAAGTATGCTGTCGAATATCTGCAGCAAATTCGAGACCTTCAAAGGGAGTGAATCATCTAGACCTATTTTGGTAACATTTGCAACTGTTAGCTGTTGTGATCTTGTTTCGAGAAATCGAAGTAAATTGAAAAGCACCCGCATTATGATTGCAGAGGATTTAACGAATATGAATTATGAATTATTAAATGGTTGCAAACAAAAATATGGTACCAAAAATGTTTGGACTCTACATGGAAAAATCAAGTGTGGCGGAGACTTGGATGATTGAAGCGAGTTAGAGGAAAACCTACCTAAAATTTGGGTATAGATAATATTATTGGTTTAATTGGATATTTGAAATTATTGAATATTTATTTTTCTCATATATATGTCTTTAATTTCCATTTACTTGATACAGGCTATATTGTTTGCACTTAGTTAGAACGATTTCTCTTTTCTGCTATGGGTAATGATGAATAATCTAGGTCGGATATTTTTTCTTTTGTTATAAGTATATAATAAATAACATGAGTGATACTTCGAATTCCAAAATTACATGCGCCCAGTTGAATGTGCAATCTTTGTTTCTGAGTTCAGAGATGATTTGAAGAAACGTGATAGTGATGTAGTTGGACCGACGGAAACTTGGCTCAATAGAGATCCTAGTGATTCAATTCATATCGAGGGTTATACCTTCATTCGAAATAATCGGGCAACGAGGGTGGGCGGAACTGGCTTTTATATAAAGAACAACTTGAAATTTCAATCGATTGAAATAGATCTTGAACTTGAAAATACTACTATAATGATTAATGTTGGAAACGAGAAAATTTTCTGTGTTATTTCTAAGCCCCCAAAAATTGAAGATAAGATTAATTTACAAACACTTCTGGATAACATTGGGGATCTAGATATCTCTTCTTTGCCATTTACCGAAAAATTAATTATTTTCGGTGATATGAATGTCGACCTTTTGAAATTTGATACCCTGTTCTGTTTCTTACTTAAATTCTTAGAACAATTTCGGTCTGAGACAAATAGTAAACAAACCAACTAGAAAAACAGCACATATAGCTCATGTTATAACAAATATTCCAGATACTGTTCAATTTGTTGATGTTCTCGACTGTTATTACAGTGACCATGATCCCACTAAATTTCAATAGAAATTAAATTGGACACAGCTCTTCCACAGATTCGTAGGTATACGGATTTCAATAATATCTCACCTGAATCTCTGCAAAAGAAATTGAAAAATTCTTCTCTAGACAATATTTTCAAAATCAGTAATATATTGAATAAAGTAGATTTTCTAAATAATGCATTGGTGAAATTGTTCGACGATGAAGCACCATTTGTGTCTGGCGTATTTCAAAGACTTCTGCCACATGGTTAACTCCTGAGATTATGCTATTAATTAAAAGTAGGAATGAGATGAAAAGTAAGAACAGGAGGACCAAAGCAGAAGAAGACTGTAACTCATATAAAGTTCTCCGAAATTTAACTAATGACACAGTTCGGAGGGAAAAGAAGGTATATTTCTCAAATGCTTTTCGATGTAAAAATCGAGTCAATTATGGAGACAACTTAAATAGTTGAAGAACGGGAAAAAAATTTAATTATAAATACCAGATGAATTAGCTAGTGTTAATGAGTTGAACAATTATTTCAAAACTTGTGTTCCTGAAATCAAAAAGGACGTTTCACGTGATGTTATCGAATTTTACAACTCAGGTACTCTTTGTGAATTTACTGAAAGAAAAAATTTTCTTTAACCGATGAAACTACTATCAAGAAATATATCGATGAAATAGGTACAAATGCAACTGGCGTCGACAACAGAATATTTGAATGCTGAGACTGAGTTGTCCATTCATTTTGAAATATTTGGTTCCTATTATCAATTGCTGCATTCACGAAAATTATTTTCCTGATGCTTGGAAAAAGGCACTACCTTTACCGAAGATCACCTGAGTGAAGGAATATAAAGAATTGCGGCCAATAAGCATTCTACCAACAATATCGAAAATATTTGAAAAAGTACTTGATCAGCAAATGAAGGAACATCTGGAAGCATTTAACATTATTCCTAAAACACAATCGGGTTTTCGAAATGGGTACAGTTGCACTACAACTCTTCTTGAAAAAATATGATATTTTGACTGTTACAGATTATGGTTTCATAACAGTACTTATTTCCTTAGATTACAAAAAAGCATTCAATTCAATATTTCATGACGTCCTGATAGCTATATTGCAATATGTTGGTTTTTCAAGTGGTGCAATAACCTCATTTAAAAAATTATTCGACTAATAGAATGCAACAAGTTGAAATAGGAGATGAGGTTTCTAGCCCACTTGTCATTCCAGTCGGTGTTCCACAAGCGTCCATTTTAGTGCCCCTCCTATTCATATTATACATACAATTTCAAAAATTATTTAAAATACTGTAGCAGCCAGTTTCATGCTGATGATACCCATTTTTATTATAGATTCCATGCTGGGACAATTTTAGAAGGTGTAGCTAGGATTAACGAAGATCTTAAAATTATCTAAAATGCCTCAATAGCACACCAATTAATCATCAACTCAAGTAAATCAAAGGCTATATTCTTTGACAATGACAAAATTTGTAACAAAATCAGACAAACTGTCTATTTTTCAGTGGGTGATGGGAATATTCCCATTGATGATAGTGTACGTAACGTGGGTCTTATGATGGACAACTCCTTTAGGTGTCGACTACACATTGCAAATTGCGTTCAACAATCAATCTATGGACTTCGGTTCTGTGTAATTCTAAATTTAATTCTTGTTCCCAGGTTTGTTCTCCTTGTTTAGATCAAGCTACCTTATATTAAGTACAAAAAATCCAGAACTCATGTTTACGTCTTATATATGGAATAAGGAAATTTGATCGAATGAGCCACAAACTGATGGATTCTAAAAGGCTGAATATGGAGAGTAGATTCAAGTTGGCTGCAGTAGTATTATATCATAGAATAATTCTGACTTTCACACCTTGAATACTAAGAACAAATGACTTATTTCTCCCTCAAATACAAATTACTACTACAAAACTACAAATATTTCAATGAATTTTTCGAATTTTTGTTCGAACATCCATCTATTTTTTCTTTCAAAAGGTGTGTATGGAAGTTGCTTTTCAACAAACAATGTGCATGTTGAGAGGAGCCAAGGTTTCGTTTTGTCCGGTAGGTTTGATATCCCTCGAATAATAATATTTCATATTTTCGAATCAGTCATCGTTTCGCTATTGTAACTGGAGAAAAGATTGAATTCCATTATTATTTTCTACTTTTATTCTAGAAGGTTTCACCTAAAGTATATTGAACGTTGTTGTTTTTCGAACTGTATATCAATAATTGATGCTTAGACCTTGTCATTATTATTTATTATCGTGGACTTATGCACTATCTCAGCTAGTAGCTGGATATAATTGACCTTTCCCAGATTTAGCAATCAAAGGGAATAGGCTCGATGACAATATACTTGACATAAATTTCCTAACTATCCTACATGTATTAAGAATTACAGCTTTTTGCATTTCTATATAGGTATTCTTATGCAATTCTAATTTCTTAAGGCTTTCATGCAAAGTTTTGGGTATTAAACCAGTCGAGGATACGATGACAGGAACAATATCTATTTTATCGAGGTGCCACATCTGCTTGATCTCAATAGCAAGGTCTGTGTATTTGGACTTTTTCTCCTGGAACTTGTCCAGCACGTTGTTATTATTCGGTATGGCGACATCCACCAGCATGGCTGTTCTGGCTCTCTTATCATACACCACTATGTCCGGCCTATTATTCGTTACCATTCTGTCAGTGATAACAGGCCTATCGTAGTATAATCTGATAGAGTCATTTTTCAATACGGGCGCCGGCTGATACTTGTAATATGGCTGGAATGTGTTCAGAAGTCCGTACTTGTGTGCAAGTTTCTGGTGGATAATGTTGCACACTTGATTATGCCTGTGAAGATACTCCGTATTGGCCAGTTGTTCGCATCCGGACGTAATATGCTGTATAGTCTCCGATCTTATATGGCATTTTCTGCATTTATCTGTTTGTAATGTTCCGTCCTTCATTATAAATTTTTTGTAATTGTTTGTAGCGATCACTTGGTCTTGGATGGCCATAAGGAATCCCTTCGTTTCTGCGAATAATTCTCCTTTCATCAACCATTTGTTGGAGGCTTCTTTGTCGATGTGTGGTTGATTAATCTCATGGTGATGTCGTCCATGCAATTCCTTTCTTGACCATTGCTCTTGTTTTCAGTATCTGATAGGAACGGTAGATTCAGCAGGTCATCTCTGGTAGCAAGATTCAGAGGTGTATACCCCTTATCAGCCAAGGATACCGCTCTATGGAGGTCAGAAGTGAGAGCTTTTGCTGAGAAGAATTCTCTGAGATTTCTTATCTGTTCGGTGTGTTAATTGACAATATCTATTAATCCGCGTCCTCATTCTTTCCGCTTCAAAGTTGTTCGTATCACAGACGATTTTGGATGATGATTGTTGTACTTTGTCAGCATCGTTCGGGTCTGCCTTTGAATATCATCCAGCTCTGTCTTATCATTATTATTATTATTATTTTCTTTATGTGTAATTTTTTATTCTTCACATTTATAAATTAGTGATAGTTAAAACATATTAACTTGTTTTATATTTTTATTCATTACGACTATCAACTATTACGTAGTTCAGGCTTCATCGATCAATTATTTGAAATAATTTCATTTCTTTTAAGAAAATATTTCAGTAACTCAACTTTTTCGCGCAGTTTATTTTATTTGATTTCATTGTTCAAGTTCAAAGAACATTAAACCAACAAAACAATATAATTCATAGATCTCGTAATCACAAGACTCCTTACGAAATTTCCATTACAAATATGTAAATATCAGTGAAAATAGTTTCACTCTTTCGTCAATTTTGACTTCTGAACTTGTGTATTTCCAACATAAAATAATCAAAAGCTTTTAAACCTCATCATTCATAAATTCATAAATTGACGTTTTATGTTTTTTCTCAGGTAGAGATAAGATAATAAAAAATATAGGAATAACGCAATTTTATTTCGAGTACACATTTATTATTGAATTCCTTTTTCTACTCGTTTCCTTGTTAGGATGTAATTTTCGGAAAGCAATTTTATCTTCTGTATTTTATATAAAGAAAGTCATTCGAAAAGCCCACGGCAGATCGTAGTTTATTGTGCCCTTGATAAGAGGTATGACCACAAAATTACTTTCCCCATGTCACATATTGTTTCATTTAGGGAGTCCAAATGCAATAAAGCTGGTTGGTTTTATTACCTATTTCTTGATATTGTATTTGTCCTAATAATTCTCATGAGATATTGAAGGTTTCTTTCTCCCTCATGTTCAGAACATATGAAATGTTACTAAGACGTTTACTACAAGGCAACATAAGGATAATCGAAACTTAATGAGTGAAAATCCTTGGAGATTTTATGCTGCGAGTTATCAAGTAATCGGAAGATTGAGCTAAAAGAATCCGACTTACATCGATTTTCATTTTCTACTGGATGCAATAAAATGCTTTCAACACCTTTACCATTTCTGAAAGATGTCCTGATAATCGCTTGTGGGTATCACCTCCACAGCGTTCATTTCATTTGTTTTTATCGTTTCTCACCCTTCAAATGGCGTTTTCAATCTAGGAAATAACCGAAAATAACACGAAACTAGATCAGGGTTCATGAAGGCTATCGTAGTTTTAAGACTTTGTGCCTTGTGAAATGTTGTTGCATGAGGTTTGAAGAATGTGCTGACGCGTTATTTCGATGAAGCAGCCAATCACTGCCTGCCGAACGTTGTGTCATGCAATTTTTTAGAACTTTCAGTTAAAATTCCTTGTGAATTGTCTGAGATTCAGGAGCATAAAGAAATTGAAAAAATCAACATTGACTTGACGTTGATCCACTGTTAACGTCTAAAATGAAAGAAGGCTGATTTTTGGTTTTGGGCTCGAGGCCATACAACCACGATGTATAATCATAATTTTTTTAAGCATTTGCTTGCCATAAAAAACAGGCGGTAGGCAATGTGGTTTGTATAAATTGATATGCTGTTTTTCACAATAGCTGTTTCGAAAAAAGTATCTCGTCAAAAAAACGACATCTTATTAAATGTTGCGATTCCGATGAAAATAAAAATGAACTGTTAAGGGAAAACAAATCTGATCAAAGAATCCACATGTGACAAAGATAAACGAGAAGTTGAGACAGAACTCGAAAGGACGAAGGTAGGAGATTTTGCTGAAATTATTTTACTTGAGTACAGAAATCTAAAAGAGTAAATTCTAAACCTGCAGAAGGAAAATCACGATCCAAAAGCAATCATTGAAGAAGGACTCGGAGAAGTACATTTTGAATAAGCCATGGCAGAAAAAGAAGAACTAAAAAAACAATATTGACCTAACAGACGAACTGGAAGAAACAAGCAATCATATGAAATCAGAAAGAAGCCGATGGAAACGGTAAGAAAATGAATCTCTAGAGAATGAAAGAATTCTGTCAGAAAGATTAGCTACATACAATGAAGAAAACTCTAAGCTAAGGAAAGAATTACAGAAGTAGAAGACTCAAACTATTGAAAAACCATCACGGTCAGATGAAAACAAGAAAATTTATGAAAATAAAATGAAGGAAATTGAGGAAAGAGCTCATGGATTTTCAACTGTATTACTAAACTGAGGAACTGAAATCAGAACTGGAATCACTAACAGCGAAAATTGAAGAGCATAAAAAGATAGAAGCGAATATGATGACTTCAATAGACGAAAGCTCCGTTTAAAGAGAGCAAGCTTAGGAAAACACTTGCACAAAACCAGAAAATAAAAGGCCTAGTAGGAACACACTATTCGATGAAATAGAGTAGCAAAAACAAAATGAAGAAAACGAAAGTCAACATGATAGGACATCCCCAGATTTTATCCAGGAATTATAAAAAAAATTATTCCATGACCTAAAAGAACCCTTGTCAGCTGAATTTTTCAACAAAAAAGAAACTCCTTAGAAGCTCAGCTCTGAAGAAATAGATCGAATAGAATGGTGGAAGCAAGGACAGCCCCAAAAACCTATACGCAAATTGTAGGGAGAAATGAGCGGACCAATGATGCATTACAGCAAAGAGAAAAGTGCAAAAATCACACAAAGGAATTACTAAGAAATTGCAACTTAAAAAAGTCATTTTTTTAACAAACACTAAATCCAGGAATCAGGTGAACAGGGAGACGAACCAAAGAGGAGCACGCAGCCAAGTAGTGACCTAGGATGAGAAGAGCTAGGAGAAGGTATTGTACAGGGTCATCAACTATCAGAAAACTTAATTTTGGAGAATATGAGCTGCGAGCCACTAAAGGAAGATTGGAAGAGACCCAGAAGAAGAAAGCGACCAACCATATAAAGCACAGCAGCTATTCACAAAGGCATAGACGATTTCAGAGCTTTCGTTCCAAGCAGCCATTTGCATCTCTCGAATGTGACTTTGGACAACAGCGAAAAGGATATATTGTAATACTTAGAGAGTAAGCTGCCAAATATAAAAAAGAATGCATTGAACTAATGGTCAAGTCGGGAAGTTACAGAAGTTTTAAAATAAGTCTCCCAGCAAACTATAGCTCACTCCTTCTCGAAAGTACGTTCTGGCCAAAAATCTAGTAATAAAGAAATTTGTTGAATTGAAACAAAATTTTCGGATCAGACAAGAGTCTAACAACCAAAGGTAGTCATAAATTGTGAGCATGACAACGGTCTCACTGATGGAAAAGTTCTTTCGAAGGAAGCAAACATAAATTATAATGAGACCAAACCAGCCACTGAAGTTGTCGCCAAACAATAATAAATCTGAATATACAGTGCCTTGTTAATAAGATTGATACTTTAATCCAGGTGTTGGATCAGAAGAGCTGCCGAATAGTGTGCCTTACAGAGCACTGGCTGAGCGCGGATGTCCTGGGTGGTTATTGCAAACTATCAGGTAGCAAGTGCTTACACGCGTCAAAATTTCATCCAAGGTGTAAGCATGATTCTCTCAAAGAATAACGTAAATTATAAATGCCTGGGCCACATCAATATCCTTTGTTTAAATAGACATGTGTGACTTGGATACCAATATTGTTTTTCCTTGCGTCTTTTGGTCACCAATGGAAAATTCACTACAATTCATTGCACAGATTGATACCACCTTGCACACTCTATGTCCACTGTGGTGGTTGCGGGAGATTTTAATATCAATATTTTGAAGTCCAGCCAGAAAAAAGACAGCTTGAGACAGTGTTTGAATCATTTGGCTTATTTAGAGTATTCTTGGAACTATCCCACATAACAACTAGATCTAGTATTTGCATTGATAATATGTTCATAAATTTGGATTCGGTAGATTACAAAGAATGCACAATAGATCTTCACTTGTCCGATCGTCTTGCCCAGAAACTGACTATCAATATGAAAACGATGATACTAGAGAAATACTGTACAAATACATTCGAACAATTAAAGAAGCTAAACTCGGTTGCATAAACTGAAATATCATCCGCGTAAAGAATGCTGGAAATTCATACATTCGTTTTCACTTCCTACTTACAAATACCTTTGATGAATTTTTCCAGAAAGAAAAGTCAAATTGAAAAATCGGAAGAAAGTGAAAGCATTTAATGATCCCCAAATCTCGAAGTTGAAAAATCATATGGAAGCAGATCACACGATAGCTAGGTTAAAAGCGGACGAAAGTTATTGTATCAACATCTTAGAGATGTATACCATAAAGCCATCATGAGCCAAATCCGAAGCAAGAACAGGAAAATAATAACGACTGCTGAAAACAAAATCAAGGCAATTTGGTCTATTATAAACTCTGAATCAAAATCTAGAAAGGGAAATAATGCCTTACCTCTGAGGAGTTCAGCTCTTATTTTGCTAGCATACGATTCAATACATACTTCGTCGGATCAGAACACTAAAAGAGTGGCCAAATTGGTAGCTGGCCCGAACTCTATATTCCATTCGCCTGTGACACCGCACGAGGTTCAGGAAGAAGCTTAAGAATAGAGACTCCCGTGACATTTATGGCCTCTCGGTGAGACTTTTGAAGACAACGAAAAAGGTGTTGTCAGGGCCGCTTTGCCATGTCATTAACAGTTACTTCAAAGATGGATATTTTCCTGAAGAGCTCAAGATTGCTTGAGTCGGCCTAGTACATAAGAATGGAGAGATAAGTGTATGTGGAAACTATAGGCCAATCTCGATCTTGCCGGTTATTTCGAAAACTTTTTAGCGGTTGCTAAAATTCAGACTAATTAGTTATCCGGAGTCGAATCATCTGATCAGTGAAAATCAGCATGGCTTCAGAAAGAATCGATCGACTATAACAGCCATGATTGAAGTTATTGACTTTGTGTTTGAAGTTCTGGATGATATAGAGGAAGCGATGCTTATATGCTTAGATCTTAATAAAGCTTTTGATTGTGTGGACCACAAGCGCATTCTGTCAAAGTTAGATCACTGCGGTGTAAGAGGAACAACCAATTCAGTGTCATCATACCTTTCGAATAGGTACTAGGTGGTTTAGAAATGGGACAAAGTCTGAGGTGGAGTCCCCCAAGGATCGATACTTGGCCCGATCCTCTTTATATTGTAATTCGATGACTGGGTACATAATGTTAGAGTAGACTGAATGAAAATTTATGTAGATGACACATCATCACCAGGGCAGAAACAGAGGCGCAATTGAATTATTCAGCAGAGTTTGCCATGAGGGATACAGTGTATTGGTTCGATCATAACAAAATGGTTCTCAACACAAATAAAACACAAAAACTGACCATGTCCACAGAAAGATCAAAGGATACAAGCCAAATCTCTTTGTTGGGATTCCTGATAGATGGCTTATTAACTTGGCGACCCCACATAGACACAGTGTGTGAAAAATTATCAGCAGCCTTATTTTCAATTCGTAGAATAAAAACTGTGGTGGGAGAACAGAAGGTACTGATCACATACCATGCATATCTTCACAGCATTGCGACATATGGCATTATTCAGTGGGGTGCTCAGTATGAGGTATACAGAAAAAGGCTGTGAGAGTTATTGCAAATATCCTACAAACAGACAGTTGCCTTCCCTATACTTAATAACTTGCTGTTACATTGAAGCATGCCTGACACACTTCCATAAAAATAAAGAAAATCGTCTGACGCACTCTGTTCAGCAAGAATATTCAACTAGAGGGAGAGAAAACTATGTGCTTCCAAAAATACGCCTATAATGAACACAAAAATCTTACTACTTCATGAGTACAAAAATGTACAACGTACTCCCACCTCGAGTAAAGTCTCTCAGTGACCCATCCTTCAAGAAAGCTGAGAGGAAGCTGCTTCTAAAAAACGTTTACTTTAGCACAGAGGAGTTTATGAACTTTAGATTTCTCTAAGAAGAAAAACTTCTTAGTCTTCATGAATATTTTGTTTGTTTTGGTGTTTTTCGTTTTATCTTTTGTATTTTGATATTTTTGTGATAGTCCTTGAAATTAGTGAAGGAAATATACATTTATCTTATCATATATCTATCTATCTATCAATGCTACAGTTCCTATGCTCAGCCATCAAGATGAAATTCGCATATACGCAAATCATCTGCGAATTCTCATTCAATATCCTGCGAACACTACTTTTCAATATTTCTGTATCAGACTCTAGTTTTCGACGATCTTGCAAGTCGCAAATATTCGATTTTATCATCTTTGTGAGCCATCAAGGGCCGCCCATAGCGTAGGTTGCTATTAACAGACCTGCTGCTTTAAATCATTTATTGCACTCTTTCATTTGTGTTTTGCCTTTATACTTGTTGGTGGTCGCGTATATTCTCCGAAATTATTATCGGCAGGAACTTCAATATTAGTGGTGTACTTCAAACTGTAATGAATACAAGCCAAAAGTTCTTTCGTTCTAGAGGACACTCGACGGCTAAGTCTATATTTATAAAGAGCCCAACCGTAGATATGCCAGACTCGTTTATACAATTTATTATCTACATTACTCAGAAATTGATAAGCATAAATTTTTATTTGCGATTCAATAATAGATTAATGAAACATCTTCAACAATTTCACAATTGATTCAAGCTATTTGAAAAAAAATGTGAAAGGTGAAATTAGAGAAAATGCAAAATTTGATTAACAAGAAAATGATAGTGTGCCGAATTTTTTGAAGTAGTTACATCTAGAAGGATCTTTACGGATCGTGCAAGACTCGTTACTCGTCTGAACATTCCATGACCTAAATTATGTATGAAATTTTGTAGATTATTTGCATAAATTTGCAGGGAGATGCTTCAAGATGTTTCAGTGGACGTTAGGCTTAGGATAGCTGCTGGCGATTGCATTGTTCGAATTCCGATCAAATTAACGCATTATCCACAGGATTTGCGCGATGTTATTTGGCAATGACAGCAACACAATCAGGTGAGAGGAAACTTTCTGGATCTATTCTGCAGAATAATCTATTCAGAGTAGCGGAATTTGTAATGTTGTTGTAATGCTGCAAATGTACAATATTTCCTTGTCGTTTCCTCAAACTATAGTCTGTCGTCTTTCACAGTGTGAATTCTATCGAAAAAGTACCAGGAATTAATTACTGGAAAAATCTGCAAAACGATTGTCAAAATTTATGTTGCTGCTAAGTCGAACAACTGTTTTCTATACTGATGCGGAAATTGAACGCTATCTGTCATTTAGTTTGTTTACAGTGCTCGATTTAGTCAGTTCCCTTGTGCGTTCTGCGATTTTTACAATGGATAAAAGTATCGAATAATGAATTCATTTCAAATTTCGTATTGCAAATGGATTTTCGTGTGCCGAATCACTGAAAATGTCTCAAAAGGCTTACAGTGAATCGACCCCATCAAAAGCATGTACATATGAGTGGTACAGTACATTCATCAGCTGCCGAGGTGTGGTGGAAGATTAGCTTCGTTCTAGTAGTAGTCATAGTAGTATGTATTTGTGACATCAAAACTTACATGCCATGTCATAGTTATTAACAATACAAAATATAATTGCTCAAATAAAACAAACAAACCTGTCAAACAGAAAAGTATCAGCAAATATCCTCGAGCAAAAGTCGATAGAGAATCTAGAACCTAACAAATCACAACAGAGAAACAAATGAATGCACAAAACTAAAACAAACGCAGAACTACAGGTTTTTGTCCATAAACTCCTGGATCTGAAAAATGGTATCCTCAATTAATATTTTCTTTACCATCTTAATAAATCTTCCATCCGGAAGTCTTTTCATTTGAGTTGGAAGCTTGTTGTAGAAAATGGTTGACCAGTAGTTGGACGCTCATTGAGTTTTTTCCAATCGATGGTATGTGGGCACTAATTGATCTGTATTCCTGGTGTTGTGTTAGTAAACTGTAGCCTGGGAGAATAAATTTGTCTCTATTCTGTCTTTCATATAAAATACAGGACAAAATGAACACCGAGGTAACGGTCAAGATTTTCTCTGATCTGAAAATTGGACGACAGCTCTGGTGTTTGGGGACACCACAGAGTACCCTTACTGCTGCTTTCTGCTTCGTAAATATCCACCTAAGAGTAGTACCATTACCCCAAACAAGAAGCCCATACGTTGCCAATGAATGGAAACTAGCATAGTAACTGAGTTTGCAAATTCTACTCGACGTTATCTGTGCAATTCTGCGAATCGTATGAATAGCTGTTGACAATGTCCTGAGTAATATGAATATATGTTCGCTCCATGTGTAGGCCATCAACATATTAAACTGAAGATAACATCAATAAAGTGAAGAAAGTGGTAATTGAAAATTGTCATTCAAATCTGAGAAAGATAGGCAATGAACTTTCTGTGTTTCATGAATAAATTTGTACCATTTTTAATGATTGTTTGGAAATGAAACGCGGTGCAACTCGACTAATTCCAAAAAATCTGATTTTTTTTTGAAAATTGAATCGCGTAAAGTTGGCTGTAGACATGCTAGAAAGAGTCAATTTCGACCCGCATTCAGAAAACGCATTATACCTAGTGATGAGACATGAATGAGTTTATGAATTTGACATGTAAACCAGTCAATAAGCTTCAGGATGGAGCCTTCCAACTGAATCAAAACTGAAGAAACCACTTGAAAGTCGATTCAAGTTTTTTATAATTATCGCGGGGTTGTGCACTCTGAATTTCTTCCAGAATGTGTGACCGAAGATAAAGAATATCACCTGAGTGTTATGCTTCGTTTAAGAGAAAAAAATCGAGATGCACATTTTGAATCGAAAGAACACATAAAACAGAATTCGTGTCGATTTCGGAGAAAGCATTAGATTTTGATAATTGGACTATTCTTTGGCGTGGATGATTTATTTCGGAAGGGACCTACAATGAATTTGGATGAAAAAAAATTTCATGTTTAATTGAACAATTCCCGGTACTCTTTTGACAGAATGTATACATTATGGTGCTTCTTCTTCAGGTGCCTTCTGCGCGTCGGAGGGTGGCAATCATTCTAGCTATGCGGACTTTGGAGGCGGCTGCTCTGAAGAGATTACCAGACCTGCATCCATACCATTCTCCCAGGTTTCGCAGCCATGATATCCTCCTTCTTCCAACGCTTCTCTTTCCTGGAATCTTTTCTTGAATCATCAACGGAAGCATGGTATATCTCTCTCTGCGAGTTATGTGACCTTGATATTGTAGTCTGCTAATTTTAATTGTAGGTATGATCTCCATTTTTTGTCCAGTCTTTCCAAAACTTCGGTGTTGGTAACGTGTTCTATCCACGATATTCTTAGAATTGGCCGGTACACCCAGTATTCAAAAGATGCCAATCTTCTTGTGGTAGTCGCATTCAGTGTCCAGCTTTCCATTCCGTACAACAGAGTCGAGAATACGTACCAACTCGCCAATCTAACTCTCAGTTCTAACTTCAAATCTCTTGTGCATAATACTCTTTTCATTTTGTTGAAATTCGTCCTTGCCTTTCCTATTCTAACCTTTATTTCCTGGGAATAGTCGTTTGTGGAATTGATTATTGTACCCAGGTATGTATATTTTACCACTTGTTCGACACTTGTGCCATTAATGGTAAGACTCTCTTCGTTTTGTGGAGTTTTCGATATTCTCATGAATTTGGTTTTTTTGATGTTCATTCATAAACCGTATTCCTCGCCATACTCGACTATCTCGTTCATCAGTCTTTGAAGATCTTCCAGATATTCTGCTATTGTGACAGTGTCGTCCGCATACCTGATATTATTGATCGATATTCCGTTAACCTTTATTCCGGCTGTTTCTTGATCAAGAGCTTTCTTCAGTATTTCTTCTGAATATGCATTGAAAGGAGTGTTGATAATTTCTTCTGAGAGATGATCGCTGACGTGTACTTTTGTTCGTTGTCTATAATAAAGGTTTGCCATTATTCTAAGATAATTAAAGTCAATTTGTTTTGCTTTAAGAACAGTCATAAGTTGTTTGTGTAGGACCTTGTCGAATGCTTTATTATAAGAAATGAAACATATATACAAATCTTGGTTTGAATCCATGCACCTCTGGATCAACACGTTGAGCGAAAAGAGAGCTTCGCGTGTTCCTAAGCCTTTGCGAAATCCAAATTTGGTTTCATCAATATCCATGTCTAATTTATGACATACGCGATTCTGGATGACTTTCAGGAGTAATTTCAACGACATCAAACTAATTGTGCGGTGATCAGCACATTCTTCGGCATTTGTCTTTTTGGGAAGACAGACAAAAATTGAGGTATGCCAGTCTGTGGGTATGACACCTGACTTGTATATTCCGTTGAAGAGTTTCTTTAATATATCCATGTGTTTTGCCTCTGTTATTTTCAGTATTTCTATGGGAAGTTCGTCAGGTCTAGGGCTTCTTCCATTCTTCATTGTTTTCAGAGCGTATGATATTTCTCCTTGTGTGATATCTGGACCCATATCTTTTGACGGGATTTCTATCTAGTGTAATTCTTCGCGTTTATCTCTAAATAATTCCTCAATATACTCTCTCCATCTTTCCGTTTGATCCTATAGCCGTTTCATAGAGTTTGCGTTTATGTGAAGGAGTATACTCGAAGGAATTTGTCGTTTCAACCCTGCCAACTCTTTTACTTTCTTGTGTAGATTTAAAGAATAGTTCCTACTAAGCAAATCTTCGAACTCTCTACATTTCTCTTCAAGGAGATTTCCTTGACCTCCCCTTTCTTTCTTTGGATCTCTCAGTTTATCTCCTTGCATTTGTGACAGTTAGTATTTTTGAAATATCTCTTTTCTTTTATCATGTCCAGTATATTATCAGTCGTTCAGTTTTCTCTCTTCTTTGTGTGATTTGTCAATATCTCCTTGCATGGATCAAGTAGGCATTGCTTTAATGATTTCCTTTGTTCCTCAATATCATTGCTCTTCATATTCATTGTATCAAGGTTTTCGTTCAACTGCTTCTGGAGACTTTCCATTATTTCAGATTTTTTAAGCATTTGCGTGTCTAGTCTGGGCATTTTTCTTTGTTTCTTTATATTTTGAGTCTGAGTGAGACATTAGCGATGAGTGGATTGTGATCGGAGGAAACACCTGCTCCAGGGTATGCTTTCACCGACTTAACTGAGTTACGGTACCTCACATCGATCATGATATAGTCCATCTGGTTTCTGACGGTTTTTTCCGGTCTATCTGCAGGTGATCGCCATGTAGACAATCGTTTTTTAGGCAGTTTGAAGAATGTGTTAGTGATTATGATTTTATGCTCTTGGCAGAAATGCAATAGTCGATCACCTCTTCCATTACGTCCCCCCAAACCATAATATCCTACATTTCACCCACTTTGTCCTTCGCCGATCTTTGCATTGAGATCGCTCAGGATTATGTTGATTTCTCCATGTTTAGTTATTTTCAGAGCCTCCTCGATCTACTGGTAAAACATTTCTATTTCGTCCTCGTCTCCATCTATTGTAGGAGCGTACACCTGTATAAAGTTCAGTCTAGCGTGCGATGCCCTCAACTGCAGGAGCATTACTCTTTCGGAGATCGGGTCAAAACCTTCTACTGCTCTATTTGGTGACACGCATATATTCTGTATTTGTAGAGGAACAATTACTGGCAGATACCCGCAGGACATTTCTCGACTATTTTACCAAAGCTTATAGTCATTATTGTTGGAAATTCATTTATATTGACAAGGCTTGCTCCATGGCACGCATAGTTAAGAACGAACTGTCAATTCAAAGAATTGATTATCCTCCTACGCTCCACGATCTCCTGATCTAAATTATATCCAACACTCCTGAAATTTTATTAGAATACGTTCTTTGCGACAATTGGCTGCAACCAGAAAACATTGTTCAGTTGCCAGAGTTAGATACTCCTCATTATGGACTCAAAATCGGCAGGGAAGCGTAGATGTTCTCACTAAGATTTTGAGTTGGAGGATTGAATAGTCACTTCAAAAAGCACATCCTGACTCCTTCCGAAGATAGGTCCCTCAGAACCGCCGTCGTGATGCTTTGGACTTCCAAAACTATATCATATCTTTTTCCTTTGAGGTTCGACTTCAACTGTGGGAACATAATCAACAGGAGGCCAGATCTGGACTGAAGGGGGGTGTGTGGAATTGTTGGAATGTCGTTTTTTGTCAAAAAAATCACGAACTGCGAATGAGGACTGGACCGGAGCATTCTCATGATGAAGCACCCATCCGCGCTCCGCAAATTCGGGTCGTTCACGAAACACACGGGCCTTCAGACCTTTGAAAACTTCAATGTAGACCTGCTGGAACGTATTCATGGCGTACAACTTCATTAATATCGGAAAATGCGATGAGTGAAGATTTCACTTTCGATTTTGACATTCTGGCTTTCCTGGGGCGCTTACACCCCTTGTCTTTCCACTACATGCTTTGTCTTTTGGTCGCAGGGTCGTATTCGCACATCCACGACTCGTTACCAGTGATAACATTCGTCAATTCGAAAAATCATGTCTTGACAGATGGACAATTGGAGCTCTTTCTGCTCAACTGTGAGCATTTTAGGAAACATTTTCACACACAGCTTACGCATCTCCATTTTGCGTTTTGAGAGGTGGAGGGAACTCCCTCGCGCGGATCATCCTAAGCTGACTCTCTGCCGCTTCTGAACCACTTTGCCCAGTCGTAGATGGCTGATCTTCCGTATACACGTCGGTTAACTGTTTCATAATTTCCACGGAAGTTTTGCCGTGTTTCACCAAAAATTTAATCACTATTCTTTGCTCAGTTATTTTATCACTCATCTTCACGACGGTGTGTCAAAACAGGTTGATGTTCAAAGGACAATAAAACACGAATCAAACAACCGATCATCACGAAACTTGCACAGGCTGACGCAGAACGCAGCAGAGTTACCAACAGCCGCAGCATTGCCAACTTCCGCGAACTTAATGGACATACCTCGTATGTAGTACATTCGAAAAGAAGATGTGCTCTATATTTAACATTGATAAAAGTAGGTGCTTAATAGGAAGAAAAGCCAAACTTGGTTGCTTTAATATCTGAAAACATTTAGTAATGGTGAAGAATTTAGATGTTATTTACTATTGAGTAAATTTCCGGAATTTTTCTTTGCATTTATTTTCAAAGCTTCCCTTAGCTTCAATTTCAATCCATTATTTTCATCATGTAAACTATTAAAATTACTACTTAAAGTATGATTTTATTTTAGTATATGATTTGAGAAGTGAGAATCTGATTTTGTTAAGACATTAATTTCTGAATGGTCTATTTTATACTAGTGAAAACCTCATGGATTACATGTTGAAATTGTTTATGAGAAAGCCTCCTGTCATCATAGTAGAACTATAACCATGATGAACCTCTATTTGTATTATAGTTTAGAGCTCTTTCAAGAAATTATTATCTGACGTATTTATCCTACTGAGTATATGTATTATGCTGTTGTGAGCAGCTATTTTATGTTGATGGAAAATGGAAGAATCAAATTTGTTGTAAATTTATCATAGCCAAAAAACTAATTAAATTTTCAGTTTCTTTTTTCATAAGGAATTTTATATTAGGGTGAATTGGATTTATGAAGGTAAAAATGAATACATTTTTATGATTAGAGAATGCCCCGTCTGCTCGCTAGAGTCACAACTACCCTAAAATATTGCGGAGCACCTATCTCTGAATCCCCAGTAAAAATTTAAATTCTTCAATTTTAATTGCCAATATATTTAACTAGAATATATTCACAAGGTGTTTTTTATTGACATACACAAAGAGAAAAAAAAGAAAACTTATCTAAAAAATGAAGGTAAGAAACAAAGGAGACGTCTTTACCTCAGAATGCTATAATATCGGTTATTCTCCTAGGGCTGCTTGGGCTGGTAAACTGCCTTGAGATATCGGAGTCGAAATGAATAACCAATTACATTGACAGAATCATGGGAAACGGAAGAGATACCTGAAGATAGAATACTAGGGAAATTATGGGGGGTGATGAATGACAACGAACTACAATATGACATCACGGTATAGTTCGATCGGAGCAAAAAAAATGAAAGTTAGGAATTGAAGATTGATAGAAGCAGCATGGAAAATGAAGTGAGCACGTTACAAGAGATTAAATAAATCTAATTGTCTATTTGTGAATGTAAAACAATAGATTATTTCATGCACTTATAAAACCAATAAATACAGAGATTGGACAGCGGAGGATTATGGACTATTTTCTCAATATTGTCCATGAAGATTTCGGATAGTAAAGGACTCAGAGAATTGCTCATTATTAAACCGTTCTTGGTTATGTAAATTTCCTTATTCAAGATGAAATAATTTCCATCTAAACATACTTCTAGTTCTGATTGTAATATTAGATATTGTCAGATAATAAGGTGTTGTGAGATGATATTATGAGATAATCAGATACCATTAGATATTTTGTTTCATAATCATCGTCATCAGTTGTATCTTAGTGGGGAATATACCCTGATGAAACATCTTCATCAGTTGGATCTGTATCATTCAGACTGATAACCTGTTTCTTATAATCAGAGATTTTTTTTTCACAGTATTTTTTCTGTGTACATGTGTAGAAGCTTTGGGTATCCGGTCATTTGAATCTTCTGCTGATATGCTTCTCCCTGGATCTACAGTTACCTCAATTCTGCGTATTTATTTGGCTTTTACACTTGGATTTCCATACCACATATACTGTTACATTAACGGCATGATCTTCTTGACGTTCTGATTCAGGTAGCCGTTGTATTACTTTCTGTAGAGTGAAAAGAAATATGTCGCAAGTATTGAATTGAAAAACTAAATTCTGAGATATATCCGGAGCCGTATTGTGAATAAGTAGTCGTAATAGAACCTCCTTCTGCCTTGTCTGAGTTTTTTCGAAATTGAATATTGACCTCCATTGCTTCTTTAAAGCTTTATAAAAAGCCACATCAAATGAATGTGGAATTGGGCGGAAAGAAGTTAATGCTTCATTACTTTTTTCTGTTGATTATAGAAGTCTGGAGAGAAATGGCTCGAAAGATTATTTTCCGAAAGAACTATCCCTTATCCTCGAACTTTTTCACCAATCTGATAGTACAACCGCATCGAACTGATTACTTTCAACACAGTTAAAACAGGTGGTGGTAGTCATTTCCATCCATGAAGCCCAAAAATTTTCAGCTTTATAAACCCCATGGTAATAAGTTGATCATCAGCATATTTTGAACCTCTATTGAATATATATTTTGTGATACCCGTATCGACACATAAATTTCTTTCATCATAACTGAAAATCCTTTGTGGCCGTATCCAGTCATCATTCTCAGAGTGAGTTAGATCAAGCGCCCTAAAATGTGAAGTTAATTTTTCTGAAGATAAGAGAACTTTTGAAATCTGACACATTTGCAAAGATGGATTGTTCTTGTGTCTTCGAATAAATCGCGCGCGAAATTAGAATGAAGGCAATTAATCTGTGAATTGCTCTGCTCTTTCATCTTTTTTTTTATTTACCTTTAACTCATATTGGGGTAGTTCACGTACCTCTTATCCCTGCACAGAGCACAGTTGTTACGTGTCCAAAAATCCTGGGAGAAAACAAGTGAACAATATTTTCTGATGAGATAGCATGTTTGCGACAAATGTTTTCCTTAGAAAGTTCCATCTATGGATATATTAAGTACATATACTTTCGTTCCAGAGGACCGGCATCATCCCGCCTTAGAAGTGTATGCAAAATTTTCGTTGGATTAAAGTCCTAGCAAATCTAGATCGATGTACGAATTTTTCAACGCGGACTATGTAGTTATAAATTCGGCACTGTCAAGTTTGAATTGGAAAACTTTGTTATGTTCTACTGATGTGAATGAATGTGTTGATTCATTTTTTGATAAGTGTGTGCCTCGTAGATCTGTTAAGTGTGATAAATTCCCTTCGTGGTTTGGTAAAGACACTATTAAATGCATTAATGATAAAGCTAACTTACATCAAAGATTTAAAAAATTCAAAGACCGTTTTCTGTATGAAAATTTTTGTAGTTTGCGTAAACAACAATAAAATCTTAATTGAAAGAGATCATAAGAAACATATTGCTTCTGTAGAGGGCGGAATTGTGAAAAATCCTAAGCTCTTTTGTTCTTATGTGGGCGAGTTGATAGATAGCCAGAGGATGCCTCAATCCATGTGTTATGGTGAAAAAACCTTAGAAAATTGTTCGGCTATATCTAATGCTTTCTCTGAGTACTCTTCTAGTGTTTATGAAGATCCGCATAAACCTGTTCTTTACCAAAGAAGATATAAATCATCTTCATCGATTACATTTAACACGATAGATCTGAAGGATGTCAAAGCTAAAATCGAGGGACTGAATGTCACGAAGGGTCTAGGTCCGGACCCCTCCCACCAATTTTTATGAAATCGTGTTCCGCTAGTTTGACGACCCCACTTTAAATTATTTTCAACAAATCTTTATTACAAGGTGTCTTTCCACATATGTGGAAGGCAGCGAAGATCGTACCTATTTTCAAAAGTGGTAAGAAAAATTAAATAAGTAATTACCGACCTGTCTCTATTCTAAGCTATTTCGGTAAAATTTTTGAAGCAATAGTAACTGATGAATTTTTTCATTCATCCGGTTCCAAGTTGATTCAATCTCATTATGGGTTTTTCAAAGGTAGGTCGGTGTTAACTAATTTAACTCCTTACCTTCATTTCATAAGCAGTAGTTTCGATGATGGTATTCAAGTTGATGCCGTCTACACAGACGTGGCTAAGGCCTTCGATAAGTTACATCATGCAACTTTGTTGTTCGTTCTAGAGGACTTTGGTGTGGTGGGGTCCTCACTAAAATGGATAGAATCATATCTGTCGGATAGACTGCAGTATGTTGCACTCAATGCCACTCATTCCGGTTTCACTCGTGTCACCTCTAATGTTCCTCAAGAGTCACAACTGGGTCCCCTTTTATTTTCAATTTACATTAATGATATTTCGGAATGTTTTCTCTATACAAAACATGATTTATATGCCGACGATCTTAGAGTGTACTATTCGGTCCTATGATGATATTTTGCAGTTTCAGAGTGATCTTGACAGACTTTTCTCTTTTTGTCAAAGTAGGTATTTTCAATTAAATATTGATAAGTGTAAGCATATAAGGTTTACAAAGAATAACAATGTCTTCGATGCTATTTTTTTTGTTGATGGGCTTGTAATTGGGAGGGGAAACCAAACTAAGGATTTTGGTATATATCTTGATTCTAAGTTGTCCTTTGAGTATCATATTGATCATATAGTTTCTAAGGCTTTCAAAATGTTGGGTTTCGTTCTAAGAATTGCTAAAAGTTTCAGTGATCCAAAGTCTTTAAAAATGCTATATTTCTCGTTGGTGAGAGTAATTTGGAATATGCTGCACCTGTTTGGTCCCCTCACTATTACAAGTATATTGACAGAATTGAACGAGTCCAGAGAAAGTTTGTCAAAAGTTTCAATTTTAGATATTTCAGTCCTAACCATAATTATCAATTAAGTTTGCGTCATCACAAAATTTTAAGCCTGGAGCAGAGGACAGTTCCTTTCGACACTGTATTTCTTTATCGAATTTTAAATCATTCTTTTAGTTTTCCGCTTGTTAATTATTTCACTTTCAATGTTCCCGTGTATCCAAGTCGTCGAAATGCACTCTTCTATGTTCCGAAGGCCCATACTAGTTTATTTTTTCATTCTGTTTTCTTGCGAATTATGCGTCTGTACAATTGGCATATTGCCAGTATAGATATTTTTCATGAACCTCTTTGTTCTTTCAAAAAAAATGTTATTGCATATATCATCAGATCTGAATCATGCTCATTGTAATGGTTTTTAGTTTTCATGATATTTCACTTGATTCTGTTGTCTTAGGTGAGTCTTTTTGTTCTCTCCTGAATTTTTATGAAAGTTTTAATTTTCATTTCGTATGAGGGTTTCACTTCTGTTCATTTTTGTGTAATAATTTTTATGAACCCAGGTAATTGGGTCTATCCTGTAGGGGTTTCTATGTCTTGTAACAATATATAAATAAATAAATAAATAAATAAATATACACTCATTCAAAAACTTGTAAAGTGAAGTCATCATCGAGTCGAATGCTGAATGAACGTTTTTAATGGTGGTTGTTATTGTTACGTTAAATTACTTACTTGAAATGTTCCCATAAAAAGCGTGGACAGAAATGTCAAACTCATACAGCAGAAATATATTTTTCCATATATCAAGAGTAGCAATAATAAAAAACAAACAAGAACTGTGTTTTAAGGAATTTTACTTAATAATTGCGATTCGTAACGCGTTTCACTACACCGTAGCTTCTTCAGACGAATGAATGTACAGAATATAAATGTGAATATGAATATAAATGTTCTCGAGTAATTACTTATTGGGTTGCTTTATCTTAAGTGGTTATTTATGAAAGGTATATCCAAGAGATTCAATAGAGGTGAAGGGCTTAAATCGTTCATTGATGAGTTTACCTGAGTGTTTGTATTTATTTATTTCTAAAGTTTCCCAAAGATGTACCTTTCAATATCCATTATCTGTTGGCGAAATTTCAAACTGTGGGTCGAAAGAGTGATTATTTTCTAAGAGATGATTCGCGTAATTTGAATCTAATTTTTTATTTGAAAAACTGCGTTTATGTTCCGATATTCTAATATTAAAATTTCTATGTGTTCTACCAATGTAGAAATTATCACAGTCATTGCAATTCAATCTATAAACACCTGATTTATTGATTTTACCTGATTTTGTTTTATTATTTTTGATATATTTGCCTAAATTATTATTAGTTTGGAAAGCTATGTTGAAATTATTGCTACTCAAGAATGATTTCAGTTTCTCATTTGTAATGCCAACGTAGGTTAAGGTAATGAATTTTGTTTCAATTTATCGACAGGATAAACTTCATTCAATGCGATTCTACTTTGTTTTTTATTTAAAATATAATTTATTAGTTTGGGATTGTTACCATTATTTTTGGCTATTTGTTTAATCAAATTTAATTTTTGTTGAAATTTTCTGGCGATAACGGGATGTTAATCAATCTATGAATAAAAATATTGAAATTGTTACGTCTAGGAAATTTATCGAATTATTGCTTTCTATTTCGGTTGTGAATCCAATTTTGGATGTAATGAGTTTATATGATGTTCGAAAATTTTTAACTGTCTAAAATTTCTGTCGAAAATTTCAACAAAGAATTAAATTTGATTAAACAAATAGCCAAAAATAATGGTAACAATCGCACAGTTTCCCTGTCGATAAATTCAACACCTTAACCTACGTTGGCATTACAAGTGAGAAACTGAAATCATTCTTGAGTAGCAATAATTTCAACATAGCTTTCTAAACTAATAATAATTTAGGCAAATATATATAAAATAATAAAACCAAATCAGGTAAAAACAATAAGTCAGGTGTTTATAGATTGAATTGCAATGACTGTGATAATTTCTACATTGGTAGAACACATAAAATTTTAATATTAGAATATCGGAACACAAACGCAGTTTTTCAAATAAAAATCAGATTCAAATTACGCGAATCATCTCTTAGAAAATAATTACTCTTTCGACCCACAGTTTGAAATTTTGCATACAGATAATAAATATTGGAAGGTAGATCTTTGGGAAACTTCGGAAATAAATAAATACAAATACTCAGGTAAACTCATCAATAAACAAGTCGATTTAAGCCCTTCACCTCTATTGAATCTCTTCGGGGAGCAATCTATTCCTTAATTTTATTGGATATTCCTGTCATAAATAACCACTTAAGAAGAAGCAACCCAATAAGTAATTACTCAAGAACATTTATATTTATATTCTCATTTATTTTCTGTACATTCATTCGTCTAAAGAAGCTACGGTGTAGTGAAACGCGTTACGAATCGCAATTATTGAGTAAAATTCCTTAAAACACAGTACTTGTTTGTTTTTTATTATTGATAATGGAATTTTACCAAGTAAAAGCCTCCCAAATTCAAATGTCAAGAGTAGCAAATAGAAATAAGAGGGGATTTTGAGAAATTTAATGGCACATGTCCAATTCGAAAGTTACTCGAAAAGTATATGCAACATTTTTTCGAACCCTTTCCCACACATTTAAAGAACGCGCTCCAGACGGTCTTCCATTCACGAAGTGTAATAACCAATGATGGAAATCTCTCAAACTTCAGGTTAACCGTCTGAATGGGATGTTTGAAGTGGGAAAACTTCTCAATATAAAAATTGCTTTCGCGAATACGACTCAACAGGAAATAATAATTTTTCGCACACTAAAAGCTCAGTGGTATTATATTAGTTTTCTGATTCGGTGGTTTGATACATCAAAAAGCTTTCAAACTTTGCTAGGTACCGTGAGAAGAACTTGAAGGCACGAAAGCATAATCAATATTTCTTTTCTAAGAAACACGCATTCAGATGTGCTGAATGAGGAAAATGTACATAATAAGTTCTCTGGAAAGTGATTAATCACAATAATATTTACGTTAGTATAAGAGGCTTCTTATAATGTATGATGAAAACAACAGTAGTTTTCTTGTTGTATTTTTGGGGAAATGTGGCATAAAGGAATCTTGAATATTGATATGCATCTCAGAAGAATATTATCAGAGCAGTTGAAATAAAATTATCCTTACAGTAAATACACTCAAGAAAATTTCGTCAAAACTGAAAACAAGTAGATACATTGTATATATGTATAAATAAACGAATGCAGGTACTTCTGTATTTACCTTATGCATTAGTGCACCATCTGTTCGATAACCCGCAAGCTTTGGAAAATTGTCTTGGGAAGGTTTTTGGCATACTACTTCCGTTATGTTTCTTCGTTACTTATGTAAATTAAAATTGAATAAATCATTAATTAAAACAGTTGCTAAAAGTTTCTTAAACATATATTAAAATACTCGACATATGTTTCTAGTTCAGCTTATTAACACGAGTAATACAATCCTGAAAGACAATGTGAATGATTTTACTTAAATATAACGGCACTTACAACAGGAGATGTA
This sequence comes from Cryptolaemus montrouzieri, assembly GCA_013387265.2. Taxonomy (NCBI): domain Eukaryota; kingdom Metazoa; phylum Arthropoda; class Insecta; order Coleoptera; family Coccinellidae; genus Cryptolaemus; species Cryptolaemus montrouzieri. Next base: position 41,442,897 of record JABFTP020000103.1, read on the forward strand.
TCAAAGTCTGTTTGATGATAACAAATTTGCTGGTTTTCCTACAAGCAGAAGAGATTTCCTTCATCACTGAAATGTCCAAATTCTTTCCTTCAATACCTGTATGTATAAGTACAATCCTCTCGAAATCTATGAAATTATTTTCATTTATACAATGGTTAGTACAGTTTTGTTTGGAGAAATGGATATTTTTGGCTACAACCTGGAGAGTGTTTTCTTCCGGAAAGATCGTAAACCTGGTGGTTCGCTAATATTAGTTCGGAAAAATTATGATCTCATAGTAAAAAATGTTTCGCGATTCAGTAATCTGTTCTCTGAAGAAATGGAATTTGAATTTCGTGGCATCAAACCTATTAAGGGTAATTGTAAATGTTGTATGTTGAGTGTTTATAGGCCATTTTGTGGTTATGTTAAGCTTTTCTGTCAGAAATAAGGTGAGGCAATTGAATATTCTCTTACTTCAAGTAGTCACATCTATGTGTGTGGAGATTTCAATATAAATTTTCTGGTGGATTCTCCTCATAGACGACATTTTATAGACTCAATATCGAGATTTAATTTGGAAAATGTCTCCATGCAACCCACAAGGATTGCTATAAATTCTTTAGTTAGTTTTTCATCGCCAAAAATTGACTAAATTCTTGTCAACCATGAAATACAGGATTATGAAACCAGTGTGATTCTGGCGCACATAGGTGATCACCTTACAATGTTGTGTACTTTCAGAATTGAAATGATGTATGAAACGACGAAAAATGAAGATTTTTTGGTTAATCTGAGAAATTTTTCAGATGAAAATTTAGAAATGGTTGAAGTGCAGTTATCACAATTTGACTGGGCCAAACTATATTCTTGTGAATGTGCTGATGCGGGATTTTCCCTGTTCGTTGATTGCTTGAGAGAAGCTTTAGGTCTTTTTTGTACCACCTGGTGTGTTTTGAATGTTTGATGAATTTGAAAAAATGATTCTCGAAGGACCAAGAAATTATTAGACAATTGATGTTTTGAAACTGTTTATTCTAATAATCTCTAAGACTTGTTTATGTTTGAAATGATTATATACAAAAATGTGTTCAATGGTGTAATGGTCTATAACATGGTTGGTAGAAGAATGAATTACAACTCAAACTTGCTTAGGTAGAAAATGAGACAAGGCAAGCGTCACTGGCAATAAATCCATTCCCAGAAGGGACGGATATGACCAGCTTTCGAAGAACACTTGCATTACCTACAATATTCTAAGAATTCACCATACCGCCCGCCTTGAAAGACGGCAGGGTTTCAAAAAAAGAACTGAAAATAAGCATTAACATAATATTTTGAACCCAAATGTTTGAAATTTGACAGGATGAGTGTTTTGAACTTCTGAAAAATCCTTAACTAGATACTTATAACTACTATATACAAAATATTTTACATTGATCTAAAAAATCATTACAAGGTTATAAAAGAATAATAATTGTTCAATCAATGGGTAAGGGACTTATCTTATTTACAGTCCGTTTTATTTCACCGTTGGATGTTTTTATTCTATATACACGACACAAACCGTCAGGTCCGGCTATACCTTTTATGATTCGGCCTAACTTCCACTTTAATGGCGGTAGATTGTCTTCGCGCAATATAACTAACGTTCCGTCAGATAAACACGACTGTTTTGATATCCATTTAGGACGTTGCTGAAGTCGAATCAAATACTCCGACGACCACCGTTTCCAAAAATGTTGTCGAAGCTGTTCGATGCGTTGCCATCTTGATAAGGTGTTGATTTTCAACGGTGTCAGATTTGGTTCTAAAGGAGCGTTGATTGCATCTCCAATCAAAAAATGACCAGGAGTCAGGGCGTTCAGATCATGTACGTCATCGCTGATTGATGATAACGGTCGTGAATTCAAACAAGCTTCAATTCTGACTAGTAAGGTGTACAACTCTTCATATGTTAAAAGTGCATCACCTACAACTCGTTTTATATGTGTTTTCACGCATTTTATATTTGACTCCCAAATTCCCCCAAAGTGTGGAGAACGGGCTGGTATAAAATGAAATTTAATTGATTCGTTTAACAACTGATTTTGAAATTGTTCGGAAGCTAAGAGCATTCTGGCTTTGTTAAGCTCGCTATTAGCTCCTACAAAATTTGTAGCGTTATCGCAGTAGATATCTGAAACACTACCACGTCGTGAAATGAATCTTTTCAGTGCGTTCAAAAAAGATTCGGACGTTAAATCGGTAACTATTTCTATATGAACGGCTTTGGTACTGAAACATATGAATAATACTATATACGACTTTAGAGTGATTGTAGTGCGCCCTGGGTTTCTTTTTATTACTATAGGACCACCTAGATCTACTCCACATTTTAAAAATGGCCGCAGAGGTTCAGTTCGATATAATGGCAAATCCCCATCTTTTGGGTTAAGACACCTGGGTTTACGCGGTAGCATCTGACACATTTACGTAAAATAGTTTTAACTCTGCTCTTTCCATTTATAGGCCAGTATTTTTCCTAATCGCTGATAGTGTTGCTTCTTGGCCAGAATGCAAGTTGGAGACGTGTGTTTCATAAATAATTAAATCGGTTACATGGTGCTTAGATGGAAATAAAATAGGAAAAGTCCGATCGTAGGACAGTTCTGAATGTCTCAAACGTCCTCCAACTCGCATAATGCCATCTGAATCTATGAATGGATCTAATGATTGTTTTTCCGGCAGCGTCAAAGACGACTCTATGTTTACTTGTTGTACTGTTTTCCTTAATTACTACAAAATGTGGTAAAAATTCAGTTTTGATTGATTATTATTGATTGTCTGATAAAAAAGTTGCATATGGTTTAAATTTTCATATTCTCTCATAAATTTTGAATATGCTTCTCGGAGTTCCGGCTGTCGTTCTAATTTTTGTTCTAGAAGTTTGAAACGATTTAGCGCCATATTAAATGAATCACCTAACTCCACATTATCTTTAAGGGGAAGTTTCGTTACGAAACGGCCATTTGGCATTCGTTTCACATTATTTTCGAAGTGTTTAACGCATTTTTTTCTTCTGGAGATATAACAGTGTTTTTGTATCTCTGATATTCTCAGTTTCCCAAAAACTTTTCACAAGCTTTTCCAGTTCATGTGAAGGTTTTGAACAGAAACGCATGTGAGTGTATTCGCTACGCGATATTGTTTTTTCGCATCGGTAATGCTACCTCCTACGATATATCCCAACAGCGTTTCTTGGAAGTGAAGCCCATTTTCTTGTTTGATTTGATCATTACCCATAATTTTCCAAAACATTTCAACGCCTAATAATAAATCGACGGGTTCTGATTCAAGGAAATAAGGATCAGCTAATCTAAGTCCTGATGGATAGTTCGAGGCGTTGGGATTGAGTGATATTGCTGGTATGTTTTGAGTGATAGCTTGTAATACATAACAATGTAACGTATCTGAATAATCTCCAGTGTGTGATTTTAAAGTTATGTTTACAGATTCCCTAACATTTTGAATTGATTGACTTATGCCAGAAATTATTATGTTTGATTTTTCGCGTTTGATACCTAATTTTTCTACCATGCTCTGGGTAATTAAATTGACCATACTTCCTGGGTCTAAGAGACCCTGCATTTACAAGGTTCCTTGAATATCTTTAATATACAAAAGTGCTGTAGATAATATTATGCACTTGTTCTGCTTTAAAGAGCAATGATTGGTTACCATCCTATTTGAATTATCATATGATGTAGATGGCTGCGACTGGAAAATTTGATTTTGATTTGTTTGATTTAAATTTGAATTGCTTGATTGATTTCGAGATTGATTTGAATTCGACATATTCGACAAATTTGCCTGGTGATTTTCTAATGGATTAATATGCAATAAAGTATTATGCGCCTTGTTGCAAATGGTGCAACGCTTAGGCGATAAGCATTGCTGTGAATTATGATTTTTCTAAGGCAATTAATGCATAACTTACATCGAATAACTTGCTGTTTTCTATCATCTGCAGATAATTTTAGAAAATCAGGGCAGCTAAATATTCGATGCGAATGCGAATTGCAGATGGTACAAGCCATAAAATTTGATTCCTGGGTCTATTTGCTATAGTGGCTGTACAAGCCCAATTGTTCGTCTTAGTATTATTGTTATTTCTCTTGGAATTCTCAAAAGGACCTGCAGTCTTTACCTGTTTATTAGTATTTGGGTAAGTGTTATTAAAAGAAAGAAGAACTTCTGACCGCCGTTCTAGGAATTGTAAAAATCCTTGAATGGCGGGAAGGTGGTTTGAAGTGAGGATTGCCACTCCCTTTTGGAATAAGGATCTAGTTTCTCAACTAATAAAACAATAAGTAACGGGTCCCATGTTTCCGTACTTATGCTGAGGGCATTGAGCGCATTTAAGTTACTATTGATTATATCAATCATATTCCTGAGCGAAATGGCCATAGGTCTCTGACTTAACACTGGTAAATTAATAATGTTTTGAAGATGATCTTGAATTATCATGCGACGATTAAGATATCTTTTTTCTAAAAGCGACCAAGCGATGGTATAATTTGCGTCTGTGATTGGTAAATTTTCGATTGTGCTGAGCGCTGGCTGCAAAAGGCATGATTTTAAATACTGTAACTTTTGACAATCGTTTAATCCGTTGTCTTTGTGGATCAAACTGCGGAATAAATCCTGAAAAGACGTCCATTCCGCATATGCTCCTGAGTATTTTGGCAAATTGATCGGGGAGGTGAGTATTGGATCTCTGAACTTCAGGAACGATTGGGAGTTGAGGAGTTGTTGGCGCATTAACAATTATTGGTGATGGGGGAGTCAAAGGAGCTGAAGCTTGCAATAGCTTATTGATATTAGCTATGGTTTCAAAATGAATTTTCTCGTACTTATCTTGTTCATCAGATTCCTGTTCTTTTCCGTCCAATAAAATGATTTTAAAATGAATATCACTGAATTCTTTGTAAAGATTTTGTAATTGTGCAAGCCGAGGCGCGAGCAAGTTGATATCATCAGTTGCTGCATTGAATTGTGCGACGAATCTGGCTGCTTTTGTTAAACTACCTTTCACGTAGCCCTTTTCGCTATTAATGTTTTTAAGTCTTCTGCCATTTTTCGAAAATTATTTAGATTACGTGTCGATAAGCAATTTAGGAATCCTATGTGTAAATTATTGAAATGAGCACTACTTATGTAATCAATTTAATGCACTTTTTATTAATATGAAGAGCTATACGCCAAACTAAAATCTCAACTGTTTAAAAATCACTAACCTCACCTCCTATGATATTGTTTGTTTGATAAGTTCCTGTAGAGCTTCTGCGATGCTGATTTCACCTCTTATGATCCAAGATTGACACAGGCGTAATCTTTTTCTTAGACGTACGCTATAATTTTGTAGGATGGATATGATGGTAGGTTTGTTCAATTCACTGTGTTCACAAGTAATAACATGGTTGGTAGAAGAATGGTTTGAAGGAATAGTAACAGTTTGAGAAATCTATTTAGCTTTTGTATTGTAAATTGACAGGAGACATCAATTTGAAATTGAGAGAGTTATAAGGAAGAGAAAAAATACATAAAAATTTTACTGAGCTTAAAAAGAGCGAGTACTATAACAACGTGATTGATTCATCTGAGAACAGAACTAAATCGTTATGGAGGATGGTTGGCTGTACTTTGGGGGGTGAGGGTAGGACACAGAGTATAAAAAAATTAATCAAAGAAGGGAATACGATCAACAACCCCAGAGAGATAGCTGGTCTCTTTGCGGATTCCTTTTCAAAAAGACTGAGTGCAAACTTCGAGAACATTTCGGCAATAATAGGCAAAAACCTGCACATCTCGCACAATTTTTGAAAACACTTTTTTCTTCTGTCTCACTGACGACAAATATATCAAATTTGTTCTCCGAAACTTGAATAACACTAAAAGCACCGGCCTAGACGGGATCAATTCGAGGATATTAAAAGCTTTAGGAGGAGTCATAGCTGAATCGATTGCTTTTCTAATCAATTTATCTGCGTCAACGGGGGTTTTTCCATCCATGCTTAAGATGGCAGCTAATGTACCTATTAGAAAAATGGGGATAAGACCGATCTGATGAACTTGCCTGTTTCGATATTGAACACACTATCAAAAGTGATGGAAAGAGTTTTTTGTGAGAAAATGTTGGCTTTTTCAGCAGAGTATAATCTGCTGGCTGACGCACAACATGGTCATAGAGCTGGGAAATAACCCGAAACAGCAACTCTTAAATTCATGAACTTTGTCTACATAATCTAGATCGGGGTCTAGCAGTAGCAGGAATTTTCTTCGATCTTCCAATTGAATTCGAGGTTTTGTTTTTCAACTTCATACTGAATAAATGCTATGCATTGGGATTAAGGGGTGTTAGGCAGGACTGACCCAGATCTTATTTGAGTAATAGGTCATCTTACGTTAAGGTGGGCAAGGGTCTGTGCTGGGCCACTCATTTTTTTATTGTTCGTCAACGAGTTACCCGAGGTGATTCGTAGTGATGTTATGGTTATGTTTGCTCAGTGGCTCTACGGCGCAGACTCCTGAGGAGCTTGTTTCGAAATTCGAGAATGTGGCGGGGCGGTTCTTCACATGGTGTCGATCAAACGGACTGGTTTTGAATCAGAGCAAAACCGTCCTGATGAGGTTCTCCTTCAGATAAGGTAAGGAAGAATTTTTCAGTTGAATGGTAGAAATATTCAATCTAGTCCTCCAACTCGATTTTGAGATTTTGGGATGTTATACATTTAGATACAGTGTGCAAAAGGATCAATTCTGCTCACTTAGCCAATCTGAGATTGAGGGATGTACTGGATCAGAGGACTTTGTTATCAATTTATTATTCCTTACCATACTGTCATCTGTCAAGTAATGTATTTATATTGGGGGACTCGGCGGGACGCGACCGGGTGTTTAGGTGTCAGAAGAAACTCATGCGGTTAGTTTTTGGATTATAGCCTACAAATAGTTGTAGATCATATTTTCTGCAAAATTCAGTTCTCACTTTTCTCTGCATTCAAAAGTTGGCTGTCCTCTCGTTAACTAAGAAACATCTGTATGAGTTGCAGACGAACTCGGCAAGCCACGGTTATGGTACTCGATCTGGGAATATGCTCAGAATCACGCTCCATCACACTAGCAAATTCGAAAAGTCAACACTTTATGTGGATCAAAACTCATCAACAAATTGCCAGTTAGATACAGAGTTCTGGCATATGAGCCATTTAGGAGATACGTCAATTGATTTCAAATAGTTATTACACTGTAGCAGAATTTCTGGAAGAAGTTTGATTTGATGATGTTCCTTTTGATCGTATTATTTGTATTTTCGTATGTTATTATTTTATTTATTTGTTATTTATTACTTGACGTGTATATCCACACTTTTGTGGCATACTGATTATATCACACACATTTCAAATTTGCTATTCAATTTCTCAGTATGTAACAGGATCAATGCTATGTAGTGGTATGTACGTATGTTGTTTCTGTTTTCTTAAGGTGTGAATTAAATCGGTTCATTGCCGAAATTATCAGGGATAAATTTGAATATCTGAATTTCATTTTCGAACTCAACAGCTGACAAAGGAATATCCATTGAAAGTGTTTCAATTAATCATTTATTCGTTGTATTTTCCAAGTGTTATGCGAGAATTCGATATATAATAATAAAAATTCAAGCAAAAGTAAACTCGCAATTTTCTTGAGGTATACGTTACCTCAATTCAAAATTAGTAACAAACATCTATGATTTAATAAACAGAACAGTGCCTCAGGAAAAGGTTTTTCCCAAGTACATAAAGTTACTTTCAAACATAGCTGAATGAAGAATGAAAAGCAGTAGAATCAGCACATAAAAATGGATAGAACTGGAAATGAGAAAAAGGTACCCATGTTGAATTTGACCTTCTTGATCAGCATATAAGAGAAGAAATCACTTACCCGCGTCACGAACAATATGAGAGTCAACAGAAGAAGTTGGATCATCTCATCAAGATCAGTAAGTCTGTTGACCAATAGTGAACCCACTCCGGAATTTCAATTACAGAATGAAAAGAAAATTTCTCAGATATTTCAATTTAATGAAAATGAGATGAATTGTTAGATTAATTTGAACGATTTGAAAATGTTAGCCAATAACTCTGAAATAGCTCTTAGATCAATAGAAGTTGTAGCTGATGAAGTTTATGAAACATAGTCTATGCTTAATATATAAAACAATCCAAATTGATCAAAAACAATGAGAAATTTGCCTCTGTTAGATCTATATGAACAAAACTTGAAGACCATAATTATTATAAGTACTATGTAAACCTGACAACTATAACACTATTATAAGTATAAAATTGATACGTTTATTGAAAGAATAGAAAGTATCATCTTTACAAATAAATTTATAGAGTTACATTTTGATCCTACTAATATTTCTCAGACCCAAGTTATACCTCGAATTAAAAATGTACGCTTTTATTGCAAAACGATGAGAGGAAAATGACTGTTATGAATCCAAAAGCTTCAATTTGATATTCATTACCTAGTATGCGTAGGGTCGATATACCATAAAACCTATTGTTTCATATGTAAGTTCTCCAGCTCTAAAATTATGTGAATATTTGAACAACATACTTTTAAATTTGTTGTAACAGTATCCCATTTATTCAATGAAAACTCCGTAGAAAAAATCAATCACATGAAATCTCTATTTTCCGTTTAATGCTAAGTTAGGTTCTTACATAATAAGACTATATCCGTCTTTCCCTTGCCTTGATCTCAAAGCTACAATCAAGCTCCAACTTTAATTTCATAAAACATCATACTCCAATTATGTAGAAGAAACTATATCATCTTTAAATCTATGATATTCTGCAGTTTCGGTCTTACTGGAGCTCGTCAGCACTGCTCACCTATTCAAAACCACCGCCCCTACTTCATCTCAATTCGTTGGAGCGTAACGAAACATGAGTATGTTATTGCGCCCTCTAACGGACCGATACAGAAGCTACCCACACCACCGTGCCACGGGAAAACCATGAAAACGAAGAGTATATAAACAAAAAACCTCGAACTGTCACACTAGTTCGACTATAATATATAATAAGACTGAAACTGCAGTCCATTGCTCTTATTCGTGACAACTGGTCGTACCGTACCACTTCTCTGTAGCTCCGGTTGACGAAAATTTGAAGGGTGGATCGGAAAAGCAGCTCCTTCAAGGAAAGATATTTAACATTTTACGGAAGGTTGAATATTGTTCCTTGAATGAAATTCTTCATTTCGTTTCTTTGTTGTTTGCTCTGTTCAGTTTTTTTTTTGTTTCCCTTCTCTTCTTTTCGCAAACTAGTTGCTGATACATTTTTCCTAAGTCTGTTGGGTTAGTTTGGATTCCCTCAGTTTTGTTTTCTTTATTTTTTGTCGCCAATCGTTGATTTCTTTCTTCTATTTCTGCATTTTGATAGTATTTTGTGTTTAGTTAATAGATTCATCTTATTCGGATCGCCGCCTTTCATTCCCGCTCCTACATCTGGCAACGAAGTCAGTTCCTTTGGTGAAGTTATTTGAAAATTGTTTTCAGTAACAGTACGGACATTAGGATCAAGCATCCAAGAATATCCAAGATAGATATTATTGTTTACTTGTGGTGCAAGCTTCTCATCATTGGTGGGCACGCACGTACCATTTTTAACAAAGATTTCATCAGTAACAGATGACAGGTGCATGAAAGGCATTTGTAGATGCCGAGAATCTACTGGTGATGGAGGATCTTGAGGTATTTCAAAATTTGGTTGTTAATTTGCGACTACAGTTTGAAGATTCTCCTGTGGTTGAACAAATAGCGGAACAGCAATTTGTATGGTTAACGTTTCCTGTGTTGGCCTCTCTGAACATATCTCTAAGGGAATATCTGCTTTTGCTGCTGGAGGAAAATACCTGATTTTTCAAAGCATTTAATAGCAGTTCTCCTTTTTGATAGTAAGTAAGCTTGGCCAAAAAGAGTCGAGCTGGACCATTCTTCCTGGATGTGATCTGAGCCACATTCTTTTTTCAACTCTGGAGAAGTGAGAACGCCCACTTGACGCTGCCGTTAATTATTATCAATTATTTTCCAAAATTGTTTTGGGACAACGCTAATACCCGTTACATTACACTTGTAAATTATGGGAGCATCTGATTTGTATTTATCCAGAAATTCATTGAGTAAATTGAAGGAATTGGTTACTGTTACTCTATAGAAACCTTGCTCCAGAAGTTGGTTCTGGTTTTTTATGCTCAAATCGCCATGTCACAGAAAATTTTTCAACCCAATCTTCCCCTGACATTACTGTAATCCTATTGAAATTATGCTGGCAATTATTTTTTTGCCAGCTGATATGCCAGTTGGCGTAGTTCAACCGATAATCCTCTACTACTGCATATTTTGACTTTTGAATGAAAATTAAAATCTGAGTCCTGTTAACCAGAAGTAAAATAAAATATGGAAACTGTTGTAGTTGTATCTCAAGAAAAGGCTATAATGAACTTCATTCGAATTTCTTCAGAATTCTTTCGTCCTAAATCATGAAATTTCTACAAAAAGCAGTGTCTTAAAGTAGGAATACTTACATAATAGAAAAGAGATCCATCATTTGTAGTCAAAAATGATTTACGGAAAATAATAATGTTTCTAATTATGTCGCGATAGGATACTAGGAATTTATGGAATGGTGCGATAAGATACGAGTTGAAACAATTAAACAAACATGGTTTCAATGAATGTCAGCTGATATTTAATGACACAGAAATGCGGTGCTATTGACTGGCGGTATATCAAAAACCTTTGTGGTTTTGAATTCGATCGAAGAATTTGGTTGCCAACAATCCAACGACAATACTAAGGAATTTCTTTATTAAGTATGTAAATATTGATATACCTATCGCTCATATTCGTAAGAACTTTATTATGAATCAAAAGATATGAACTAGATCAGAAAAGACACATCAACATTTCGAAAATCATGTTTTACTGAAATGTTCATAAAATTCATCAGAAGGAAAAGGAATTTTGTTTGCGAGAAATTTTGTATATTGATTGACTCCCAATTACATACGGTTGAAGACACATAACAACAGTGGACCAGCAAGAAGAGCAATCGAGAAAGGCCAACGCATATGGCTCAAAGAGGATATGAAGATCCAGTACAACAGGAGGGACGTTGCCAACATAAATTTGAATGTAATCCATACGGAATTATTGTTTAGATTGCACCCTGTTGAGTTTGATATTTTAGACTCTGAATCCAGATACGATGTCAAAATTCTAATTCATAAAAAGTTTCAGCAACAACAGAAAAAGTTGAATTCACTTAAATTCAAAACATCTCCACCCAAACCTTCAACGGATAATTTTCAGACCATAAATTTTTGACAGATTCATTAATTTAACTGATACCGATTTCACACAACCACAAAAAGATCTATTAGAAAAAGGATTCAAACATAATTTACATCCAAAACATAATAAAACTAATTTTGAACAGTTAGGCATAGAATCCGAAATCATTCTCAAAAACTTCAAAGATAATATTTTAGCCAAACATCAAACAGCAAAAATCATCAAAGAGGACTTTTCGAAATTATCACCTCATTGCAATTCCGATTATAATATAATAAAACAATTCGTGAAAATAGTTCCAAGAACGATTTAGTATTCACTGAAGCAGATAAAGGTAACACCGTCATCGCGATTAGTAAAACCGATTATATTTCTAAAACTGAAGAATTGTTAACAGCCGGAAACTATATAACATCAACTAAGGATCCTACCGCAAAATTTCAGAAAGTGGTTAAAACATAATTTCGACAGCAAAATCATTAAATACAGACCACGAAATATATAAATTCATTAACTCCAATCCACAATCCCCAAATTATATTAGTTGATAAAACTTCATAAACCTAATTACCCTATTAGACCTGTTGTTTCTTATGTAACGGCACCTTCTTTCAAACTTTCAAAATTCCTCAACGACTTGCTGATAAAACATTGCAATTTTAAATCTAAATTTTCGGTCAAAAATTCATACGAACTAATTGCCAATATCAAAGATACCATTATACCACCTAATTCCAAACTCATTTCTTTCGATGTTAAGAATCTATTTCCCAATTTCCTCCGAAAGATACGTATTACTTAGTAGAAGAATTATTAGAAAAATCAAGTCAATACTATCATTAAATCAGATATTCTTTCATTATTACATTTTTGTTAAGATCAAAATTATTTCCATTTCAATAACAAATATTATACTATTGAAGACGGCTTGATTATGGGCAATCCGTTAAGTCATTTGTTAGCAGAAATATTCATGAATAATTCAGAGAAATTAATTCATTATCATCCACTCAGTAAATATTGTCTATACAGGTATCGATATGTAGACGATATCATTATTTGCTTTACAGGAACAGATAGACAGTTAAAATTTTCCAAAATCATATAAATTCATTACATCCAAAATTGGATTCACAACCGAAATAGAAAGCAATAATTCGATAAATTTCTTCGACGTAACAATTTCGAATTAAAATGGAAAACATGTTTTCGCAATTAACCATAAGCCGTCACATACAGATAATATAATACATAACTCGTCGTGTCATCCGTATCAACATAAAATGTCAGCATTCAATAGTTTTATTCATAGATTGATTAACATCCCGTTATCACCAGAAAATTTGAACGAAGAATTAAATGTGATTGAACAAATAGCCAAAAATAATGATAACAATCCCAAACTAATAAATAATATTTTAAATAAAAAACAAAGTAGAATCGCATTGAATGAAGTTTAACCTGTCGATGAATTGAAACAAAAATTCAACACCTTAACCTTAGTTGGCAATACAAGTGGGAAACTGAAATCATTCTTGAGTAGCAAAAATTTCAACATAGCTTTCCAAACTAATAATAATTTAGGCAAATATATAAAAATAATAAAACCAAAACAGGTAAACACAATAAATCAGGTGTTTATAGACTGAATTGCCATGACTGTGATAATTTCTACATTGGTAGAACACATAGAAATTTTAATATTAGAATATCGGAACATAAATGCAGTTTTTCAAATAAAAAATCAGATTCAAATTACGCGAATCATCTCTTAGAAAATAATCACTCTTTCGACCCACAGTTTGAAATTTTGCATACAGATAATAAATATTGGAAGGTAGATCTTTGAGAAACTTTAGAAATCAATAAATACAAACACTCAGGTAGACTCATCAATAAACAAGTCGATTTAAGCCCTTCACCTCTATTGAATCTCTTCGGGGAGCAATCTATTCCTTAATTTTATTGGATATATTTGTCACAAATAACCACTTAAGAAGAAGCAACCCAATAAGCTTTTAATTACTGAAGAACATTTATATTTATATTCTCATTCTCATTTTCTGTACATTCATTCGTCTGAAGAAGCTACGGTGTAGTGAAACGCGTTACGAATCGTAATTATTAAGTAAAATTCCTCAAAACAGTACTTGTTTTTTATTATTGATAATGGAATTTTACCAAGTAAAAGCCTACCCAATTCAAATGTGTCATAAATTTATTAAATATCACAAGATGAATAAATTTTCGTAGAGCAACGATATTGTTTTTCATGTTGAATATGAATATTTGTACAAAGAATTGCATGATATTTACTTCGACTAAATTTTATAGTAATAGTGGATTTAGGTCAATACTCATCAAAGTTATCTGTTTCAGATTATCTGTCCTAATAGAAGACAGAGTTACTTGCTTGTCAATCTCCTAATAACATTCAGGCAACACTTAATAGTTGAACATTTATGCAGGAATTTTCGGAATTCGTAAAGGATCTACTGAATCTCGATAACAATATCAAAAAAAGATTGAATTACATATTATATCAAGAAAAGCGAACGTTATGTTCAGCTTTTATACGTGTGGTTATTCATTCAGGAGTAGAAAAATGTTATTGAAAATATTTTATTTTCGACTTCTTCAATACGATAAATCTCAAGCATTGAACTTGTGAAAACAGAAATGTTCTCTCTTAAAATGTGTGAACTCTGAAGAAAAACTGTCAAGTTTGAAGAGGGAACGGTCAGTGAAAGAAAAATATAAATGACTTGATACTTTACTGTTCGCTTGAGGTAGAAGAAAACGCTTGTTCACTGGCTTTCTATGGCATTATTTGTTATTTCTGCAACTAGAAAAGATGCTAACGTTTCATGAAACGGAGTTTACATTCCTTTATTGCTGGAGTAAAGTGCTTTTGTTTTCCTGTGGAAATAAGATTGCATGAAGTGAGAAAGATAGATATTCGAACAGAACACAACGCAAAATGGTTAATTCAATTGTTTCGGTTCACTCTGAAAATAATTGAGAATACTGAATCATTAAAATGTTGCTGAATCATTTCACATGTAATATTTCATGGTTCATGATTCTTTTCCGTCCAAGCGTTCAGAAACCGAACCATCTTATTTAATTAATTAAGCGATTTCGTTTCCGGTTATACCGAAACGAAATGTCGACATATTGATGTTATCGAATTCAAAATGTTGTCTTCTATCCGATTCTCCAATTTCATCAAAATATTCCAAATAAAAAAGTTACAGGAAGGCCCTAGTTTCAGTTATGTCAGAATTGCCACAAATGATAGTTATACATGTGCTTCTGAAGAAGACTAACAGTTCCTCAGCATAATTTGAGATCTGGTAGAATTGCGTAACCTCAATGGAAATTACATGAGTGTGACCTCTATATACTACAAAATTAGTTTCTTATCATCTGTTTCAAACTCATACGAGCCTGTTGTATCTTAAGTGGTTCTCTGTGACTCACTCTCCCTATTAATATTCAATAAAATTTCTTAATTCAATACTGCAGTTATGCTGTATTAGATGATGAAAAAGAAATTATTTCCAAGAAAGAATATGATGATTGATTTGATTTGGTAGTGGCTTATTTCCTGTCTTCTACTGCGTCTTTGCAGCGACTATTGTGGTCCATTTTGATACTCGAATGATCTTTGGTTGAGTAGATGCAGCTATTGAAAAGAGTCGATTATTTTGTCCAAGCAAGGGTCCTTCAAATTACTGAGTTCAGGAGTTTTATTTTATGCAACACTTCGAACCGGATTATATACACTGTTGGGCGTTATGAGAATATTTCACTTACTTCTAACCAGAGCCAATTATTTTCATCAGTCATTTTATTCATGGGTGCCTTCAGCCTGCAGCGATCTGTAAGGAAGGCAACAAGATTTTTTATCTTTGTCTTTCCCAATTTTCATAATTCAGTAGAACTTTACTGAAGTATTTCGAATGTTTCAAGCCAGATTCAGGCAGAATGAGTCAAATTCATCGTTTATCTTGCCTGATTAGTAATTAGCAAGTAGTAAACTCCAACATGGTGACACTAGAGCCGATGTGTCTTATCATTACCTAAACGACTCGGTATCTAGTTAGTTGCACACTCTAAGTCTGCACAGATTTCGGCAGTTCCATGCTGATCTTGAATTACAGTGATTCAAATCAAGAGTTCTATTTGCCTCCTGACTAGCACTGAAGATTTTATTGCTACTATGGAAAAAATGCAGCTCTTTCAGCATATCTGCCGCAGTTTCAATGGCATGATGTTTTGCATGGAATACGATAGCATAGGCCTGGGCTCTAAGATTCATTTATCTCGGGTTCGGTACCTTAGATTCTTGTTTTAAAAATTTCTGGTAGGGGGATTATATCGAGCTAAGCCACCAAGCTATCTGGACCCAGCGCCGAGTTTAGCTTGTTATTTATGGAAATGTTGTATGTTGGTTCTTTATTAAGGCATTTGTTGAGATTATTGTCGTTTAATGTAATCTGTACGTGGTTTTATTTCACCTCTCTTTCCAAGTATGAATGGAGATGTACTGCATTTCCAGAGAAATTGTCTGTCTCTGTTCAAACTTTTCCTGCTATGTAAAATACAATACCAAGGATAACCTTAAAATTTCGTTTTGTTACAGATCACGATGGTTCAGATAATTGCCGTTTTAGTTCTACCATTTTCCGTTTACTGGTTCCGTTATAAAACCGACAGCAAGGAATATAGAATGATTTCCTCAGGCATCTGTTTACAGACAGTAAACTGGAGATTTTTTTCTAATACAAGGTGTATACAATTTGGCTACTTAGTATGATTCCATAAGTTAATGATGAAAATTGTAGAAACTTTATTATATTTTCAATGAAATAAAACTAAAGTATTTAGATTTTCACTATATTAACAAAACTATGACCGGTTTCACCACACTGTGGCTTCATCAGATAGATACAAACTAATGAACAGAGTTATTCCTTATATATTAGTCTTATTTCCTACTTAATATTACAAAAGGTACAAGAGGTATGTTGGAGTTGCTTGCTTTAAGAATTGAAAAGATTGAGTAAAGGAGAAGGATTTAGATCTAATTGACTATTAAGTAACCTACCTGAATTCTTCTCTTTGTTGATCTATAAAATTTCTAATAGATTGAGTTTTTGTCTGTTATTTTCATTGTGTAAAATTTTGAAATTATCATTAAAATTATGGTTTTCTTCGAATAAGTGATTAGAATAATGGGAATCTGATTTATGATAATTTAAACTACGTTTGTGCTCGGATAATCTAACTCTGAAATTTCTACCAATATAAATTATATTACAATCCCCACAAGACAGTTTATAAACGGATTTATTACTTTTATCAATTTTAGATTTGCAGGTTTTGATATGTCGGCCTAAAGAATTATCAGTTCGGAATGCTAAATTGAAATTATAATGCGAGAGGAATTATTTTAATTTCAGACTAGGATCACCAATATATGTTAAGCTGTTGTATTTTGTGTTAGAACTTTTTATACTTGGAAATACTTCCTGGATTGATTTTTGAATTTTTTGCGTGAAATCATGTTCTCAATCATAGTTGGATTGTAACCGTTACTGACTGCTATTTGTTTAATTATATTTAGATCTTTTATGAAATTATTTTGTAACATTGGGATATTAATGAGTCTATGTACCATACGATTGTAAGATGCTAATTTATGTGGATAAGGATGTGCAGATGATCTGTGAATAGTAATATCTGGATGTGATGGCTTATGAAAAATAGAAAAATCATGTTTGCCGTTAATTTTAGTAATAGTTAAATCCCGAAAGTTAATGGAGTTTTCTGTTTCTATCTCTAACGTGAATAATAATAATAGTCAATTAGATCCTCAATCAAATTATTGAAACTTTATTATATTACAAAATTGAGAAGTTGCATAGTAAGTAATACTATTCATAGACGAAATCTATATTTCCGAAACCCTAGTAACCGTGATTTAGGAAGGTCAAAGACAAACTAATTCAATGAATTCACAGATATTATACTACATTCTCATGTGCAGAATAAACAGGTCATCAAGAATGATTTTTCAAGAAAACTTGTATCAAAACAATTACAATGCGATTCTAATTGAACATTACAAAATTTATTTGACAATCTTTCTCCAGAAAAACGAATGAAAATCTACCTTCAAAAAGTTGGCGCTGCTTCTCACATCGCAGCTTAGAGTATGAATTAGCTGAACAATTATTTTGTTAATCAATTCATGAGGACGAATGACCTTCTTATGTGGCCAGCCCGTTCCCCAGATTATCTACTGATTTTTGGCTATAAAGTTACCTACAGGAACAAGTTTACAGCATTCCATCAGAAGATTTGGAAGTGCTGAAAAAAGAGTAAGAATCGCCTATCTAGACGTTCCTCCAGATACCATCCTGAACGTACCGTATTCAGAAGATGTCAGTTGTGTCTTCTACAGAAAGGAGGATATTTTCAACAATTTTCAAAACAATATTTCCATATAAGTTGAGTCTATTCCTTCGACGAAGCGCTCTGGTTCATCACGATCTGGCAATCGTTTCCGATAGAGTCGAAACTCTCGTGCGCTGTTTCTGTTAGATTGGTATAAGCTTGCGTTATGTCTGTACATACATCTCCATGAAGAAGATCCAAAAAAACAATAACAAGAAGATGCTAGGTACCTAGTAGATCATAATTTCTCATTAATAATTGCGAGAGACATCCATTATACTTATATGAAGATTGCTGACTTTCAATGTTATTCCGCCTTTTGCACAATTCATTACAATCTTCTGTTACATCTTGAGTCGTTTTTGACCCAGAATACGAAATAATGTGAGTTATCCGAACTGAAGTATTGACCAAACACTTCCTGGGACAGAAAAATTTATCGCAAATTCAAATATTCTCCCATCCTACTAATTACATCGATGAATTGGAAATGAGTGTTTTCTTCTGAATATTTTCGAAAGTTTTTTCTTCTTCGGGAAATATAGCTCTTTAAAATGATATTTCTCAGCAGAGTTCAATCAAAATTGAATGAGTAACCGAAGAAAATTAAAACATGGGTTTAACACTCGAAAACTCCAAATGGAGGTCAATTTCTGATGTTTCCGTAAATGACATGCCAATGAAAATATTTCAATTCAGCTTTCAGTTCGTTGAAATCAATCAACAGTTGTAGGAGGTATGGCTTGGGCTGTTTATCACAGTACACTTGATATAGGTAACGAACTTAAATTCTTCCAGTTTCAATTAGTTTATATTCATTTTGCATATCCACAAACTTATGTCAGATTCAATGATTCAATAAAGAAGTACTGCAATCTCAGAAAATCCCCCTGTCTTAATATTTAATGTAATTATAGAACGTCATATACTTCAAATAAACTTAATTTCAGTGTCTGCAGATACGATTTCGTTTAACTCAATTGCTTTTCAGTTTGTTTTATCTTTGTTTTGCTGCAACTACAACTTGAATGAACTTCAGAAGTTCTTTAACTTCTGACTATTAACTAATAAATTTGAATCGAAGGGTTAATTAATTTGACGTTATGAGGACAAACTATTTTCCAAGAGATTTGATTTCACGTTTCTCAAGAGAGTTAATGAATACTATCGTCACAAGTAAGACGTTACAGAATCATAAGGTTATCTTGTCTTCAATAAATGAGACCATAGGTTGAATTACCCCTTAGTTTGACGAGTACATTTGTTCGGATTGCTGCAAATTTATTTGTCCCTGGGGATACAATAACGGAAAAACGTTAGGTGGTGATGAATGAGATAGTGGTGAACTGAAAGCGAGTTGTTATTTGTACTTTTTCGTTTTCGCTTACGATGAACAAGCTGCTTTATGTTTCTTTCAAAATTGCAATGAAATAATTATTCAAAACTATTGATCGTAATTCATTCAGATTTTGTAAGACAAGAGTGGATGTCAAGGAAAATCTCTTGAATTGAAAAGGAGACTGCTTTATTGAAAAAATAGATTTTTCTCTGTTCATTAATAGTTCAACACAGTTGGTATTTAAGTCTTAGATTTGTTCAGAAAAATTCCATGGATTGGTCCATATGATCAGTTACTCTTTCAGGAATCCCAGTGTAAGAAAACTCCAACTCATCCATATTGATCTGAAAGAAAATATCCAAACAGAAAACTAGCACATGGTACTCACCGACTTCACTAAAATTATTGTCTTAATTTTGAAATATAATGCTGTTCTTCGAAGTGATAGCAGAATTTACTGTTAAAAATGTGTTAGAATTGCAAGAAACCGAAAATTTGCAGAGAAGATGACTGTTATTATCGAAAACCTCTAGGTTGGCTCTGATGGAATCAGCAACTTGAATTATCTCCTCCATTAGTTGTCCCCTTGTATAGATGTCCCCATGGTGAACAAACTCTTTCAGGATAACTAGGATTCTTAAACGAATCAATTGAGATTATCTGACAAATTGATGAAATATCCTTCGAGTTGCTATTAATAGGTATTGAGTTCTTTTGTATAATGATTTTTTTTTCTGAAATGAACTCGATTAAGTTTTTGTTAGGTGATTTAGAGCTTTATGATATGAATATTGACAGCTATTCACCAGAGGCTATATCTGTAATAATTTCAAACTGTAGGACATTAAGACTGTGCCATTCAAAATCGGATTTTCGTTTCAGTTTATTCAAGAGGAAGTAAGTTTTTATTCTACAATTATCTAAATGTAAAAGTAAATGAGATTTAAGGTGTTTGACAATGTCCAAGTTCGAACCAAAGAAACTGAGATCTCATAACTCTGTAGTTATGTATCTTTGAAAATTAACCTACAAATATATTTGGAAAATATGACACCAAGATAATTTATATACACAGTATACTTAGTCAATGTATGAAAGAAATACATGAGAAGTATGATTCATTTATCTTTCAGTTGTTTGATCATTTAGTCAGGGGTTTGAAGGTGAGCTGTTATTTTCAATATAAATTCAATAGTTACTAGTAAAAAAGTTGACTAAATTAAAATTCTAATTTTTCTCTTTATTATAGGGAAGTAGAGAGGAAGCGATTCTGCACACATATTTGATTTATCGTTGTCGTTGTTTTAAGTATATACTGGGTGATTCACCAGTGGCGCGGTGCTCTGTAGCTCGTACACTCCCGAAGATTTCATTTCTGTTCGAACGGTTGGATTTAGAAAGTAAAAACCTACTTCAGAAATTTATTTTGAAGTAAACAGGGTGTTCCGATTTTCTATCAAAAATCTTGATACGTTTTTTCAGATTGGAAGACAACTTTTTCGTTGAAGATTCTAGAGCGTCCTAAACTCCGCTATAATTTTTTCAAGTAATAAGTTTTTTTGGTGAGTAGATTCGTCACCATATTTTTTTCTCCGTACAAATTCATGAAAATAGGCTCCCACATCATCGCATGCTCCTTCGGCCAGAGAGGATGAATACTTTTTACCTTTCGTTTTCTTATTGCCCAAGGATAGCTTCATTGATGAATTGAAGTAGATTATCTTTATTGTATACTGGAGTGACTAAAAAACTTTTTGAATATAGTAATTTTAAAAATATCATATCTTGATTTTTTCAAATGGAACACCCTCATATTCTTATTCATGCCAACGCATGAAATACTGTGCTATATTTTCACAGAAGTAACTTTATTTTCGATTATTTTCGAAATATGCGATTATTTGTAAGAATTTTCGATGAAAATTCTACAAACCGTATCAAACTCATCAACATGCATCATTATTAGCACAGAAGTTATTTTTTCTGTAATGATTCAAGTAGTAGAAAATGAAAACTAAACAAGATAATCCTTTTAACGAATGATAAAATCAAGATAATTAAAACGTAAATCGAGGTATGTGTTGAAATTTTTTTATTTGGGCCTTCTGTCAGATATCCGGACATATCATATTCTGCATTTTACATGGTGAACTTATCAGTATTTCGTTATTAAACATTGTTAAAGTGAGGTTCGAACTCTATTTTCTCAATTTACTGCCATGAAGTTCTCCAAAGAACAAATGGTTGATATGATTTTTATTCTGGGTGAGTGTGTTAGAAATTCTTTGTTGGCAAGTAGAGTTTATGCACATAGGTTTCCTGATAAGAGGCATCCTGATGCAAGATGCTTTGAAAAACTTCTAATTAGATTTATTGAAACGGGTAATATCGCTTATAAAAACATGAAAAACCAAAAACTGCTGGAGCTGAAGACAACCAGTTATCAGTTTTGTTGAAAGTGACAGAATACCCATATATAAGCCAAAGAGAGATTTCTCAGTTAACAGACATAAGTCAAAACTCCGTCCAGAGAATCTTAAAATGGAATGAATTTCATGCATATCATGTACAGCTGCACCAGGAACTGAACTATCAAGACTATGAAAATCGAATCAATTTTTGCAATTGAGCAAGTGATAAAGTAGCGGAAAATCCAAATATGTTTAGCAGAGTTCTTTTCTTGGACGAGGCAACTTTCCACACAGAATAGGCTTGTTAATATGTACAACTTTCATTATTACGCCACAGAAAATCCACACCTCATGAGACAAATAGATCACCAGCATCGTTGGTCTTTGAATGTATGGGCCGCTTTAGTAGATAGATATCTAATTGGGCCGCACTTTTTCGACGGGCACCTCAATAGTGGAATGTATTCAGATTTTCTGCAAAATCATCTACCAATGTTACTTGCCGATGTACCAAAGCATATAAGACAAGATTTGTGGTTTCAACAGGATGGAGCAACCGGCACGTTACTCACACCAGGTTAGGGAGCATTTGAATCATGTATTTCCAAACAAATGGATAGGAGGCGAGGGTCCTCTTAGATGTTCAGCTAAGGCTTCGTACCTTACAAGTCTAGATTTTTTCTTGTGGGGTTATATTAAGGGCATCGTTTACCAGATTCACAGTTGGATATGAGACAGAGAATAGTCGACGCCTTTTAGTCAGTCAATCCGCAAATGTTGTCGAGAGTTTGACGGTCCTTCCTCAGAAGGATTGAGTTGTGCCCACAAAGAAACGGGCAACATTTCGAACACTTCTGCCTTGTAGATCATCTCGCCAAAAACCAATCTATTACGTATTTCATATACGACTACCTTAAAATATCTCTATTTCTCTGATCAAGATAATGATATGTACTAATAAATTCTTCTTCCGCAACCTCTGATTTCATCATTTTAGTTTATTTTTCTTTATTTCAAAAATGGTCGTAGATAAACATAAGATTATTCTTGCAAAAATGGCACAATTTTTATGCGTTTACATGAATAATAAAATACAGGATGTTCCATTTGAAAAAATCGAGATATGATATTTTTAAAATTACAATATTCAACAATTTTTCTGAGTCACTCCTGTATAAAATGGAGATAATCTATTTCAATTCATCAATGAACCTATCCTTGGGCAATAAGAAAACGGAAGGAGAAAAGTATTCATCCTCTCGGGCCGAAGGAGCATGCGATGATGGGAGAGCCTATTTTCATGAATTTTTACGGAAAGAAAAATATTGTGATGAAACTACTCACCAACAAAACACCCTGTTACTTCAAAATAAATTGCTGAAGTAGATTTTTACTTTCTAAATACAATACTGTTCGAACAAAAATGAAATCTTCAAGAGTGTACGAGCTACAGAGCACCGCGCTACTGGTGAATCACCCACTATACACAATAAATCACGTAATCGCTTCGATCTTCATGAACTTAGTATAGAATAAATATAATCTACCTTGTTGTTCTCCTATTGAAAATGAGGTGTCAGGGTAACATCTAGGGGGCAGCACTTTACTACTATTTTTTTTTAAATCAGCTATTTGAATGCGAGTTATATCCAAAACCAAATTTGATAGAATTTAATCTCAGTGTGTATTTCGATAAGAGTTCATCCAGATAAAATATGTAAACATAATGTGTAGTTCATTAAGGAAATGAATTTCTAAGCATGTCACCCCAATAGGTGAGATTCAATAGTAAGTTCTAATATCACAATTCCTTAAAAACATATTTTTTGTTTGGAGGCAATAGAAAACATATCAATCGAAAGGTTCAATCGTGAATGGAACTCTTAAATTTCTCTGTTTCTGAGTCTAATAATAATTGTCAATCCTTAGTTTTTTTCCAAATTCCGAAGCGGATATTTATATAACGTTCTCATTGGAAAAAGCTTTTTGAGTTCAACGACGACAACCATTCTCAATTTTGGGATTCCTGGATTCCTGCTAAGCAATATCATGGGCTGATTATATTATTTTAAAAACTTTAGATTTGAATAATGATTTACAGATTGAAATACTGAATTAACTAAGGCAGACCCAATTTTACTAAACAGCCTGTATGTCTTAAGTGACAGAGGTCACCATTTAAAGTTGAGTTCACTCATATAGTCATAAAATTATTCAATTGTTTATCCAAGTTACATCTGGCTGTAATTGGATGAGCCATTCATTATTGCAGGTGAGTTGAAAGTTTCGAATTTAGTCAATATACTCGTTCAAAACGGGATGAGCAGTTTTAATATTTTGGTGCCTACTATTATCTAACATCTAATTCTTTATATTTATCTTTACTGATGTGAGCTACTCTGAAATTCAACCGTTCATTCTATACACTATTGGGAGACCTCCCCACCAGATACTCAGTTGGTGTGAATTGAATGAACCATTGATTATCGCAGATGAGTTACCAGTTTCAAATTGAATAAATATACTTTTTTGAAACGAGATCAGAAGTTTTGATATATTGTTGGTTAATATTTTCTAATGATTTTTTATTCGTTTAATTTATCTTGGCTGATCAAGAGTGGGGCACTGATTCAGGTGCGCACTTTAACACTCGAGGAATGAGGATACTAATATATCACGCCTTCTCAGATAAACGCTTTCTTCTGACTCTTCCTGTCACTTATACAAAATCTTTCTTATTCTTTAGTCACCTACATCTTCTGTGTCGTGAACATCTTTTTTGTTATTTTATATACATATTTTGAGGTGGATTGATAGTTACAAGGAGCTCGAACATGTAAATGTTAGGTATGTTCGAGCTACTTATATTGGAAGACCGCAGAGGAAGTGGACCATGCTCTACTTTGTTAACTTGCAGAGCATACCCATCTAGCTGTGTATGATTGAGGTTATCGCTGTCGCCTATATGAATAGAATTTTCATCCATATAATCTTGAAATTTGATGAAATAGAAATTCATTTAATGTACATCTGCTTTCACAAATAACTAAATTTGTGCAGAAGTGAGTCACCTTGAAGTTAAACCGGTCTTTCCATAAACCATCGCTGAAACCTTCACCTTCTCCTCCAGAGACAAATACGTCGGCTACAAAACTCTAAGACTGAGAAAATTATAAATCGTTCTCGAAACAGTGTAATTCGATTCTCCTGCCAATGTACACGTCTTACTGCAAACGAACTGCATGGTCGGCATTAGAGGGACTATGGGCTCGGTATGTCGATTGGTTTAACAACTGCGACTCCCAAAAACACTGCGGAAAGATTGTAGACTTATCTATTGGAGTTGGGCTGAATTTGTATTATGTTCTTCTTAACCTCCATTTGTAACACTTTCTGAAGCATTCCAAGTGCCCATTTTGCATTTGTTTGCTGTAATACACGTCGTCTTTCATATTGATGGAATGTATCGTACAAATATATGGTTTGAGTAATGTACAATGAATTGAACGTTGAATTACTAGAAATTTTTGATTTGATATAAATTTTATATCGAAAGATCATTTTTCTAAGATAGGGAAGGATATAAAACACAAATAGCAGTATTATACAAATATGGACAGCTTTTATGCGATAACATACTCATTATTCTCAAGATTTTGTTGTCATGTTCACTATACCTTCTATCCATAGATCGTTCTATGCTCCTCCGACCAAGCTAAGCACAGAACCTTTTCTGTAGCTACCACGCCGTCCGCCGTATTGCCAACCTGCCGTTGTCTACCATCGATCCACGTGTTTTATTTAATTTCACATTTATGTGTACAACGAGTGTTGGCGTGAACCATAGACGTTTTTTATCGTGTGTGTGACCTCATCCCGGTAGCAATCTCTATCGTTTCGTGCATAGCGTATGTTCATAGTATATCATTAGGTATCTTAAAATAACATCGAGATAGTACTCTATGTTTCTTAATTTTCATTTAACTTCAGGATATTAATTATTGGTAATAATGAAGGGTTTTCCGTTTATCTCCTACACTTTTTCCGCCATCATACATACATAGCAAAAATGTAGGACTATTATAAAAATTGTCTCTATTTTTAAGAGATTGTATAGAATGAAGACCAGTTTTTATGAATTTGCTCATTCAATCGCATATTTGCTTTGGCGATGATGCAATTATTTGATATCGATCAGATGTTCAGTGTGTTCAAACTTTTCCCACCAGGACAGAAATTATTTATCCTCAAAATTTCTGTAATACCTAAATGAAACCATCAAGATTGGATAGATATTAATATTTGAGCAAGGGGTGATTGGCAGCCGAAATACAGCGACCCAGTGGTCTGTTGTGACACACTTTACCTCAAATTTCACCTTCCAGCTCCAACCTTCTTATAACAGTTAAAAGCTTTGTATGTGAAAGCTTAATATGCTCTGTCGGCTGCAGTTTGTGAGATTCGAGTTCCTCAAACCTGATTCTGCCCCAGCTGGACATTCGCACGTGATGTATTCTATTGATTCTACTTCTACCTCGCATAGTCTGAATGAGTTCTATCGATCACCTTATTAAGGTGATCGATGGTGAGGCATGGCATCAATATTTTACCTTGGCCTGCTCAATTACTTAACCTCAATCTGATTGGAAATGCTTGGAACATATTGTAAGGGGGTCTGATACAATTTCAACATGATTTTCAAATTCAGCAACAACTGTTCGATGCTTTCTTGTTGTCTTGGCACTCTTTCCCTCGAGAATCTCTCAACGACACAATTTTGAGGATACCTAGGATGTCTAGAGTTATAATAAATTTCTATTATGTACTAGGATTATCTAAGAATTCATTCAATGGATTGTTTTTGTTGCAGACTTGATAAAATTTGGATTGTTAATTAATGCTTTATTGTTTGAAGGGCATCCAGTGTTAGTTAATTTAACTGATTTATACGTATTGCATTTCAATTAATCGTCCACATTAATATTCTTCAATTAACCAATTAACCAAGAAAAAGTATCATCAACATCACATATTTTTACCATTTATGTATTTAATGTTTCCTTATGGATTAAGATTATTCCAGAGAATTTCAATTGAAGTAAACGTTTTAGGTATCCGTAATATGATCTAAAAATCAAGTGATATTTTGGTCAACGTACAGTATAGTATCTCCAGATTTCAGGTAATTTAAATGATTGATGATTTAACTGCCTACATTCAAACTAATGTAGTATCTTTGTGACTAAAACAAATACCTTATGATGGAGCATTCGACGAAACTACGAAGATCAATTTGTTTCTGCAGCGTGATTTTGACATGTCGGTAATCTCTAGGTTTGGAGATCCCAAAGCACCTTCAACCTTTGTTGAGTATTCTAGTTTATTCGGTAATCCCTACATTAAAACTAGATGGAAGAGAATATATATATTTATGAGTATTTATATATCATCGGTCAGAGGAGATATGTCTGAAAGATAATTCCTTAGACATTTCTGATTCTTTATACGTAAGCCAACTTGAAATGATACGTCAATAATTTTTCCGCTAGCGTTAACAATAATTATAAAAATATTAGGAAGTGATATTCTCAATCAGTTTGTTATAAGAACTTTTAACTGAAATTCCACAAGTGTGTAGTTGCAATATTTTATTTCTGGAGCCGAATAAATTCTAATAATATAACAGCTAGATACTATGATAACACACGAAGTGTACCCCTGGTAAGATTCTTGTTGTAGCAACTTTGAGCATGTCAGATCAACCTCCTACGTCCACTATCGCTACCAACATCATAGAGAATACGGGTCGCGTGGCACATCTTCAGGAAGGTTTTTCTTATTTATAGGAACCAATAATTTTTTGTGTGAAGTTTTCGATGCAGGATGTTTCAACTTCAGAGAGATATTATGATATAATAATTGAACAATCCCTTGAATCCAATGCACTTTGAACGAATGGTTGTTCAGATTGACATCAGTATTGAAGGAGGTACTTCAGCATATTAGTTTGAAAGTTTAGGGATCAACCCTCTACTCTCAGCGTCCCCAAACTTGAAAATTTCAATCGCAAAGAGTATCATGTGACACATCAATGGAAAAAAATTGATAGTCCGAACAAATTAGGTCAACATGTTGCGTTAGGGGTATGTACAAGATGTAAAAACCGAGGAATTCATCTCTATTTAGATAGCTGAGTACATCGTGTCGATTGATTCAAATTCAAATGTATTCGATGGGAAGAGAGCTCGAAAAAGGTGTAATCATCAGAAAACAGAAAATAATTTGGTACTATTCATTTTCAAAGCATCAGTTGCTTCAAAAGAACAGCAAGAACTTCTGCATGTAAAAGGAGTGAAGCAATCGAGGAAAAAGTTACTAAAGCACAATTCAAAACAACCTCCCAGTCATACAATGTATGGTATAAACGGTCTCAAATTCCCTTCTTCAAAGAGATTAGAAGTTGTAAGCATTCTTTCACAATTCTCCTCCACAGCTCGTTTGAAGTTTCAGGATGAGTAGCGTAGCGTAGTTTTGATTTTAGATAAGAGCATTCAAATCCGGTGATCTTGCAGGCGACTCAATTGGTTCTTTCCTGTAAATCCAGTTTCCTGGAAAATTTTCATCTGAATATTCTTGTACAAAAATATCGAAATGATACAGAGTACAATCTTGTTAGAAATTGATTTTCTGTGAGAATAGGATCGTTTTCCAAAATACCGATAATTCTGGGAGAAATCAATTTTTCTAGCAGTTGTAGATAACTATCTCTAGCCACAAAAGATGGTTTCGGTACAACTGTGTCGAAGAATTCAATTTTTGTCGGGTTTCTGTATGTACTTTCCACTACAGGTGAGGATTTTTGGTGTTCCAGTGTCGGAAATTATATCTGTTTACCTCTCTATTGAGCCTGAAGTTACTCAGAAAAACATATTTTTTGAAGAAAGTCGATATTAAAATTTATACTTTCACTGAAATTTTTGCAAAATTGCAGGCGATGATGAGAAACATTTTCAGTTCATAGTTCATAGTTCAATCGAATTTATTAGAGATGAAGTATGTGATGCTTCACTATTCTGTAGACAGTTCCACTTGATACGCCAGTTTAGTCAGATAATTTATTTTTGAACCGAGTATTGTCAATTTGTAGATAAGCCAGTACAGCAACTTCACCAGTTTCATTTCTCATGCTTTCGGTTCGCGACTGAACCACTTGCATGAAAATTTTGTGTCAAACATTTGACATGCTAGTGACACTTCTTTCTGTGGCTGATTTGTGTTGAATTTCTACTTTTTCCTCAATTGAGCACACCATCTTCGAGTTTCAGTCGTAACTATAGTTAGTAGTTCTGATTGGAGCAGCAGATTGATCACTGTATGGTGAGAAGGATAAAAATATTGCTTTCGGAAGAAAAAATTAAGAATATTTGTAAGAAATGGATGTGATGTTTTCAACAATTATGCTTATTTTTCAAAACAACAAGTGGATCTTCTTCGAAATGGACTCTTACTACAGAATAGTAGAGTAAAGTAAAACGAAATGAGACACTTCTGTCACTTTTCCATAATTTATTCAATAATCACGACTGGTTCTGACCCTACGGCCATTTTCAAGTGATCAACAATATAATACATGAGTAGGCAAGTACAAGTACTGAATGAAATTTATCCTAATTATTGAGTAGTGGGGATCCATTATGCTCTAGTTGGCTGTTGAGGGTGATGAATTGTGTTTTTACATAGTTTGTTAATCTCCAAACTTTCCAACAAATTCGTCTCTCTCTCTCTTTGTTACATTTATGAAGGATTTTGAGATTGTTCAATGATATCGAGTGGTTAGTTGATTTTATGTGTTCAAATATTGGCGAATTTTTATCTGAGGAAATATGTTCCTTGAATCTAGCTTCAAAACTTCTCCGTTTGACCGACATAGACTACCTGAGATTCATTACATTTGATTTGATGAATTCCTAATTGCTTAAATTTATCGTTCTTTTGTTTGACATTGAATAATAAAGTGCTTAAGTTGGGGCCGCTTGAGAATGTAGTAGTTATGTTCAATTTGGAAAACTAGTTACTGATTTTTTCAGAGAGTTCGCCGGTGTATCTGACACTGGTGTTTCTTCTTTCCGGGGTCTCTACGATGCTATGTGGTAATTGGAAGGTAATTCGTTGTTCTTTCCGTTTAATGATTGCATTTATATAATGTTGTTGTTTGTTGTTATTTGAGGCAATTTTTCTGATGATATTAAGTTCAGTTTGAAAATTTTCTGTCGAAAGGGAAACAGAGTAAGCTCTATGAATCATGGAGTTATATGCAGCTAAGGTGTGGCTTAAATGACTGATGAGTCCATTGGAATCGATGCGTCTGTGAATGTTTCCTTTCTGTAAATTTCATAAGTGAGTTGGTTAGTTGAATTTGTAATGGTTAAGTCGGGGAAATTGATTGAGTCTTTTTTTTCTAATTCAGAAGTGAAGCTGATGCGGCAATGTATTTTATTCATGAATATTAAAAATTGCTGAATTTGTCTGTTTGAACCACGAAAACCAACTAACTTGTCATTTACTGTAATGTGTTTTTTGGCGAAATCTGTGTTTAGTATTGAGTTTTTTCTAAATTATTCATGAAAATGTCAGCTAGTAGAGGGCTAAGAGGTGAACCCATTGGAAGACCTGAATTTTGTTTGAAGAATTTGGATTGAAATTGAAAGTGAATTTGGGATAGGCATATTTAAAGAAGATTGCTAAATTCATTAGTGATATATGGCGGTGTGTTAGACTCGGATAAGATATCTGTAACAAGGGGAAGACACTCATCCGTTGGAATGTTCGGGTACATATTTTTGACATCGAAAGGTCTAGAAACTTTTGGAGCTTGAACATTCATTGGAATCAGTTTTCTCTTCTCCCTTTCTGTATGTACTAGGTGTACTGACAAACTTAGCTCTTTTTTGATTTCGTTTGTGAAAAGTTTGGTTGGATCATCGAAATACCAAAAGATCCAACCAAACTTTTCATAAAAGAAATCAGAGAAGAACTAAGTTTGTCAGAACACCTAGCACACACAGAATGGGAGAAGAGGAAACTGATTCCATTCAGCTCCATTTACAGAAAAGAAACATTCACAGAAACATCCACAAACTAGCTGGATATAACTCCGTGATTCATAGAGCTCACTGTGTTCCTCTTTAAACAGAAAATTTTCAAACTGAACTTAATATTATCAGAAAAATTGCCTCAAATAACAACATACCACAACATTATCTAAATACAATCATTAAACTCAAAGAACAACGTATTACCTCTCAATTACTATATAGCATCGTAGAAACCCCGGAAAGAAGATACACTAGTGTCAGATACACCGGCGAACTCTCTAAAAAAATCAGTAACTAGTTTTCCAAATTGAACATAACTACTTCATTCTCAAGCGGCCCCAACTTAATCACTTTATTATTCAATGTCAAACAAAAGAACAATAAATTTAAGCAATTAGGAATTTATCAAATCAAATGTAATGAATATCAGGTAGCCTACGTCGGACAAACAGGAAGGAGTTTTGAAGCTAGATTCAAGGAACATACTTCCTCAGATAAAAATTCGCCAATATTTGAACACATAAAATCAACTAACCCCTCGATATCATTGAACAATCTTAAAATCCATCATAAATTGTAACAGAGATCAATCTGTTGGAAAATTTGGAGATTAACAAACTATGTAAAAACCCACAATTTATTACCCTCAACAGCCAAGTAGAGCATAATGGATTCCCACTACTCAATATTTAGGATAAATTTCATTCTGTACTTGTACTTGCCTACTCATGTATTATATTGTTATTCACTTGAAAATGACCGTAGGGTCGAAACCGGTCGTGATTATTGAATAAATTGTGGAAAAGTGATAAAAGTGTCTCATTTCGTTTTACTTTAAAAATGAATTTCCATAAAATAATCATCAATACTATCAATCAATAGTAGAGTCTTTTTGTCGCGTTACCTTTGCTTCAACTCGAGTTAAATGTTTTAAAATCTGGTTTCTATAAAGCTAGTAAAGATACGAAATAGTATTGTGAAGAGTAATGTAATTTTAATTAACAATGTTAATTGTGAAAAAAATTAATGAATTCTTTCCAAGTATAATTGGGTATTTTAGAAAAAATATCTCAAAAAGTATAAAATTATGTACAAGCTTCCATGTTACTTATGCATAGGAAGAGATCGATCTGAACCATACTCGATGAATTTTTGGAAGAGTTTTACGGGTAACATCAAATAAGTACTCAAAATAATAGGAATTATTGAAATATAATGGTAGGGTAGGTTGAAAATCTTAGTTTACAATTGATCTACCGTTAGTAGAGTTTTTCTTGTTTACTGCAGGAAATATTAGTAGATTATATGATTCACTGGCAGGTTTATTAGATATTTCTTCACTTACGAAATATGCACTGCAATTTCGTGTATTTACTACAGGTAGCCAAGGCTTTTCATCATTTCTGCAATTGAAGAGTTTGTGAATAAGAGTCCTCAAAGGTTTCGTTTAACAATAAAATGAAATATAATCATTTCATAATGATGTAATAACACTGAAAGACAAAAATGACCACAATGAAAGTTCAGTGGAATTGAGTGGGTTATTTTGTATCTAAAACTAGTCTGTAACTAATCTGCATTTTAGAAAATTTCGATCACCCTTTTTCTTTGCAACAGCAATTAACCTTTTCTTAAGTAAAAACGGTAAAAAAATGCTTCAAATGAGGAAAAACTAACTTATATTTACTTTTATTCAGGATTTTCGAGAATATTCAGTGTCAGGCACATCCACTTTGAGTGTCCAGCAGTTGTCAGCTAACATGTTCGGACTCCAACTGCCTTGGTACATTTTTCCATGTTGGATATATCCTGATGGAACCGCTCACCGTCTTTGTCGTCATGATACCTTTGGCGATTGAAATTTCAACTTTTGGGAGTGGCGAGGAGAAGGATTGATACTTACAGTTTTCAATCAACACGCTAAAACACCTTCATCCATAATAATAACGATCTGTTCTATAATCATTTGAAATACATCGGTATCAAAGGGTTGTGCAGTTGAAACATGTGAAATTTAACTTAAAAATATTATCGATTCAGTCCATCTATATTCCTCATGATGATTTAATTGGTACGGGTAGAGGATTGATGTGACAAGCTCAAGGTCGTCATAAACAATGGTCCTCCTCGAAACAAAAATGGATCAGTTTTAGCGTTTTTGCTGACACTGTCGTCTTCTGAGAAAGGGGTAAAATTTTCGTTGAACCTCGCTGTATAACTTTGGTAATAACGTATTTTTGATGATATAGCAATACATTCAAAATATTTGCATCTCACCTCCACGCTGAAAAAGTTTCCAACTCGATTCATCCTTAATCTAATGAAACCTTGTTTTCTTGAGTTCGACGTACTTTCAGGGCGCTTTTGATGAAAATAATTCAGCTAACAAATTCAACCCAAACAACTTCACAAGATGTTGGAATTTTAATTTTATCCTTCAAACTATGAGCCTTGCTCTAGCAAAGAATATTTGATATAAGAAAATTCCTTTTTACTACATAGTTCTGTAAGCTTTATACGATGTGCGAAGCAAATATAATTCATTGAAGATGTAAAGTTTTTGCTTTCAAGAAATCCGGCTTTGGTCGTTTTACTCCAGAAAGAACAGTTGTTCGCTTATTGTCGAAAATATATTTCCTTAAAACCTGCGTTGAAAATAATAATTTCATTGACTCATCAGCTCGTCGACAGAAATTGATCCTATAATCAGCATTTGTTTATCTCTAAATTCTATAAATGTGGCTGTGTAATATTATTTTCTCGATGATTATGAAAAATACAATGAGTTCTAATAGAACCAATACGGTTGACAAAATTTCGAGTAAATCTCAACTTTTAATTGATAATGTATTATCATATGTTTCATTGCTTGAGAAATCAAAATTTAATTTGTTACAATAAATTTTCTGTTAGAATGAATCGGAACGAGCTGGAAGATTCTCGGCATATGTAGTATTAAGCTATTTTCTTATTCAAGTTTTTGTGAATTGTGGAGGCCGTACTTGATGTAGATCCATGATATAAATGAGATGAAAAACACAAGGTTTAACTTTAATCTACACTTTATTTGAAAAAATTCGACGACGTTTCGCTGACACAGCAGCTTTATCAAGAATGACAAACAGAATGAAGAGTATGGTATTATAAACAAATCGTAGAACAAGTTGGATGAATAACAGGAATATCCACACCGAGCCATTGTACAGTTAGTATGAAAGGTAATTAAAAACTAATTAAACGAGTTAAGTAGGGGTGAATAATTCACATCTACCTGCTCATTCAGAAGCTTGTCCGAATGTTTGTATCTATTTATTTCTAATGCTTCTAGGAGATCTAATTTTAAACTTTTGGATTTTATATGTAATATGTCAAAGTTTTTATTGAATGAATGGTTTTCTTTCATTAAGTGGTTTGAATAATTTGATCAGATTTATTTTTATCGAACCTACGTTTATGTTCAGATGTTCTTATGCCAATATTCAATATTCAAGTTTCATTATACGAAACATTATTACCGCAGAACCTTATTTGATATTAAAAACAAATAGGTGAGAGCGGGGAACATTTGTCCACGGGGCACAACATTTCAAAATTACCGTCTTACTGATTAGTGAATGAAACATTATCGCCATATGTTTGTTTGGACTATTTACACCTGAATAATATATTGAATCGGAATAGATTGGCGTTGAATTAAATTGGAACTTGGTCATGAATCAGTTGATGGAAACGAAAGTGGGGTCTAGATAAACATTTACCATCGCGTAAAATAATCAGTAGGAGGAATAAGAATATAACTTTACCCCTGATCGTATATTGAATACAGACGAAAGTGTAATGAGCACTGTTCTTCAAGCCCCTAGAGCAGGGGTGCTCAAACGGTCGATTGCGAGCGACTAGTCGATCGCGAGTGCTTTTTGAGTAGATACCGGGAAGAAAAAAATTTTAATAAGTAGGTAACTACACTATAAAAATTTATTACGTAATGAAATAACATTCAGCTAGCAGCAAAAGGCGGCCTTATCAAAGGAACGCGCTGTACTTGTCAAAGAAAAGCCGCGTTTTTTATTCTTGTCGCTTTTCTAGAAATTATGGGCGGCGTGTTTGACGAGAATATTTGAGACTTTCGTTCACGCCGATATAAATGTTGAGCCTGCAGGAATTAGAGTCATTCTGAATCGTAACCTGAAGGCAATACTACGACAATACAAAGTTTATCATTAAATGTTACAAACAAATTCAGCGAATAAATCTAAAGCGTATCATTTTAATAATGATTGGACGGAAGAAGTTTTCTTTTGTATGGTGAAGGATAAGTGCATTTGTCTTATTAGTCTTATTATATTGCTATACCTAAACGTGGTAACTTAAAGAGGCATCATAAGACAGTTCATAAAAACTATGAAAAGGATTTTTCTCCACAGAGTGAATTAAAGGAACAAAAAGTACGTGATTCATTATCTTGTTTGAAAAAAGAACAAACCATGTTCACAAGATTAGCCACACAATCAAAAGCTTCTACGATCGCGTCATTTAAAATATCTCATATATTGGCGAAACACAAAAAACCATTTGAAGATGGATCGGTTGTGAAGGAAGCATTTATTGAAGCGGGTGAGACTTCACTTTGGATTTTAAAAATAAAACTGAAATCATGTCTGTCATTAAGGAACTTCAGTTATCTCGTCCGACTGTCAAGAGGCGTATTGAAGTCATGAGTCAGGGCATGGCAGATGAAATAAAACATGATATCAAGCTGGTTCGGTGGCGTAGAGGATATGATGCTCGTCTCCTGCTTAGAGTTACCTGGGTTTAATCTCCACAAAGTTGGTGCGAATTTTTGGATTCTGGGAGTTGCTTGAGTATCCATCTTCCGGAAGAGATGTAAAGCCGTCGGCCCTGTCTAACATTGATGTGTTGGACATTAAAGATCCCTTCCCTCGACAGGAGAGGGGTTCGCAAAAAGTCCCGGGTTAGTGAAGTGTGAGAATTCCCCGGCGTGTTATTGGCCGAAAGGCGGAAATAGAGCACGTTAGAGAAAAAACAAGCAAACAAACATGATATCATGAAATATACATACTTTAGTTCAAAGTTCGACGAATCCACCGATATGACAGACACTGCCCAGCTGTGTATTTTCATTCGGAAGGTATTGAATGACATGTTGGCTTAGGAAGAATCTTTGACAATCATTTCTCTGAAGGGGAAGGGCCGTGGCGAAGATTAGAAGACGTTTTCTTCAATTTTCTAAAAAACTACAAGCTACCAATATATAAATTAGTGTGTATTACAACCGATGGAGCACCAGAAATTATTGGAAACAAAAATGTTTTTGTGGCTTTGTGTCATGCTAATGAAGATTTCCCTTCATTTTTCTCATTCTTTTGCATTATACATCAACATGTTTTGAACACTGATGAAAACTATTGGCATTACAACAAAAATTGTGAATTCCATCCTGCACGTAGCTTGCAACGGCGACTCTTTAAGTTGCAGTTGGAAGATAGGGAGTCCGAAATGACAGCTTTTCTAGAAGAAAGAGGCGATGTTGAAAAACGAAAAATGGCTAACTGATTTGGCATATTTGACTGACATCACAATGCACTTAAACACCATTAACTTGGAGCTTCAAGGTAAAGGAAAACTATTATTGGGATGATAGCGCAGTAAACACATTCAAGAGTAAATTGCAACTTATGATAGATCAACTTGAAAGAAACGACCTGAAACATTTTCCGTCTTTGAAAGCAAGGATTCCTTAGTAGAATTATGATACGTATGAGGCTGAATTATCAAATATTTAAGGACAATTCGAAATGCTTTTCTACGATTGCAGTAAATTGGCAAATATAGCATTATTCATGAGTTATCCTTTTTCACGTAAAAACATTGAGGAATTAGCTACGGAAGTAGCAAGTCAGTTTAATATGAAATCATGTTCTTTTGAAAATGAGTTGATGCAGATTATATCAGATATACATCCCAAAGCTACAGCTACAAACTTTTGGTGTTTTATATCTGAAGATGAATATCCGAATCTGAGGCAAATCGCCTTTCAACTGACGGCAACTTTCTTGTGCGAGCCTGCATTTTCTGAAATGAAGATAATTGAGTAAAAATATCGCAATCGACTAACTGACGATCATATATCATCATGCTTGCGCTTAGCACTCAGTGGTTACGTCTTATGAAGAATATGCAGAGGACTTGCAGTGCCACGATTCAACATCTTAAGTCACTCCTTAGTTAGGTTTAACACTATATGTAACTCTTCTGTTTTGTAACAACCAATAAACTCGCAATTTTGAATAACTTTGAGTTTTTTCATTGATATTATAGAGAAGAACCTAACTAAACCTAACCCAAACCTTGACTAAAATAATGTATATTGTGCGGAAAGCTAATATCTATATATGCTACAGTACACCCTACCTAGGTAGGTATGTAGGTAGGGTGTATCGTGTATGTACGACAACCCTGCATCACACATAGTTACAGCCTCTCAGAGTCGATCGTAAGTAGTCTAAAAATATTGAGGTAGATCACCAGTAGTTCAAGTTTGAGCACCCCTGCCCTAGAGTGATTGCACCTTCAAAAAACAGGTGGATCGAATTATATTGCAGGAGAGGGGGACTCAAAATACTAGCTGTGCAACCGTGACTGCAACTGGCAGTCCCTCCTCTGTTAATTTATCTCCTGGTGAGAATCACAGGTATCTTCCTTTTAGGAGGTGTTACCAGTAGTGTTGCCTTTAGTTAAAAAAAGAGACAAATTGATTAATTCTAATATTTTTGTTAATCTTCTTCAGCATATCCAGATAAATACTAAATGTACAATAGGATATCCAATTTTAGATAACCATTAGAGTCATACCACTTTCCAAAGCATGTGGTATATCGTAGTACATTCACAGACAAAATTCAGATTCACGCTAAGCAAATTATCTACTAGAAGGATGTACCATACTTCTAATGATATTCTAGATATTTTACACAATGAAAATAACAGAGCCAAACTGAACGTATGGGAACCATTGAAAATCAATAAACACAAAATTTCCGGATATTCACTCCATAGTCAATTAGAGCTAAATTTATCATCCTTCCTGAATCTTTTCACCTATTAAAAAACACTTTTTAACTATTGCGCCAAGTTATAGTTGACCTATTATAGGCGGAAGACGGTACACTCCCGCCGCCTGGTGGAAACCATCACATCATGATCTAGGCTTTGTGAATTGGTCATTTGTGACTAAGTTTCGGATGCTTGGCAGATGGTCCGGTCTCCGGACTCCGGACTCAAATAAGACTGGCAAAACAGGAAGGCAGGTCTCAGCACCCTTAGACAATTCTAACGGAAACCTTGTTTCTGCTACTGGTAACTTCTCACAACCACGCAATAAAGGTTCAACGCTTTTGGGAAGATATGATATTATAAACGAGCCGGATAGTAGGAGCTAGGCGAGTTTTTCTGATATTATCCTTTAAATGACGTCTGTTTCTCGGATACGGACATCAATGTCTGCACTGAATCTCTCGATGAAGTTATTCTTGCAGGCATGGACCTCGACTGTCCAAACTCCTCGAGAAGAACATCCGCCCAAAAGCCTCGGTTCACTAAAAACTGCCAAGAAGCTGTCACAGTTGAAAATAGAGCTTGAAAGAACAGGAAGAAAAATCCAACATATGAAACTAAAGCTGGAAATGTGATTTCGGAAATACAAATATTCCTTCAACAATTGATGAAGCGAAAACGTAGTTCAATGCAACAATTGAAAATAGACTCTTGAGGCAAACCAGTGAAACTCGTCAGTTCTGGTCTATGGCAAAAGCCATAGACAAAGTCATCCTTCCAATCTTTGATAAGAGATGAGGGTTCTTATATCATCATCACCTGAAGCAAAAGTGGATTTCTTTGCGAAAATGTTCTCGCAGAAGTCTGTTCCTGATACAACCAATGCAGTGCCACCAAGCATTCCACATATTTAATCGAATATGAGTGAAAATTTTGAATACGTATGGTAGAGCGAGTTTTTCAACCACTGAACTGTAGAAAGTAGTAGATCTTGATCGAATATCACCAATTGTTCTGAAGAAATGTGCTCCAGAGTTAGCACCTGTTCTTTATCGCGTATTTTAGATTTCGTATAAGAACTACACGCATCGGGAGTGTTAGAAGGTTCCGAGAGTACAACCGATTCAAAATAAAGGGAAGAATTGCTTACCCCAAAATTAAAATCCAATTGTATTGAGCCATTATGACGAGAATTATGGAAAGAGAGATAAATGATGAGCTCATAACATATCTCGAGTTACAAGGTATCATCAGGGATCGAAAATACGGTTTCCATAGACAACGACCAACTGGTGACTCCCTTGCATACGCTAAGCATTTGTTGGTATCAATAATCGAAAACCACGGAGAATCGATAACCATTGCTCTTGATATCGCAAAGCTCAAGGTTTGGCATGTAACCTTGATGAATAAACTAATCGCATATTGACTTTACAGAAAAATACGTGGTTAGATTAGTAATCTTCTCTTCAGTAGATCGATTCGGGTGATGGTAGATGGTGTAACGAGTGAATATTTTCAGGTTATTGCAAGAGTACCCCAGGGCTCCATTCTATCACCAACTCTCTTTCTGTTGCACATCAGTGATCTGCTCCACTCCAATGAAAACAGAATTTTTCGGTTTGTAGACGACTGTACTTCTATAACTGCTGAGGAGTCACATCGACAAAGATACCGAGGGAATATGTCACTGAATTCAGACTTGGAGAAGATATGAGAGCAAGACGCAATGGACAACGTTCTCCAGAAAAGTCACTGCTGGAGAACCTCCTCTAGTCATAAAAGGACATCGAATTTCCTCAGAAAAGAACATGCATCTGCTTGGCATCACGGTCAAAAACGAAGCTTGCTGGCATGAATATGTGACAGTTATTTCCAAATCTGCTTATGCTAAATTCAATTATCTCTTCAAAAAGAACAGGTGCAATTTGGTTGGAAATATTGTTTCCATGTATAGGCAGCCACACCTAAACATTCATTACATCTATTGGATAGTGTCTAAAAGAGAGCAGTGCACCTCATCATAACCGGAGATGAAGTTTTCTTCAAGTACTTTCATGGTAAATGCTTTGAAGAACTGAAAGTTTTGGTTAAAGCAGTTTCTGAGAATAACCAGGCCCGCCACCAACTTTCATCAACGGATTGTCCAACTGGCTATTCCACGTACCTCTATCTATAAATTTTTTTTGTGTACAGGCTAGTGTGCCTTGGAACACGCTTTCATCGAACATCTTTACGATAACTTACATTTTGGCTCTCTTCAAGGAGCGAGTGAACGGACGCATCAAATTATCTTGGGTGGTTATATCTGTGGAACGGCAGGCATCGCCTCCTCCTAAGAGTTAAGATTAAAAAAAAAACAGAAAAAGTACCTGCTGTTACCGATAAAATATATATATGCACAATCATCGTCTTAAATATACTACTTAACTGATACCACAGTGAGATAAAATGTGTCATTAGTGTGAATCGGTGAATATAGTTAAAATTTGAATATCATTGCTTTATTCAACTCAAAACTTTGAAAGTACCCAACATTTGTATTGACACAAACTTCAGAGTGGCATACTAGTTGTTTTCTTGTAAATGATTTCCTTATGTTTTCGGTGATGAGGTTGCAATTTTCTTGACGTAGTGTTGCATAAATCGTTGTTTGAAAATATAACCAGAAAAAAATCTTGAGGTGTAAGGTCGAGTAAACGTGCAGGCCACTTAACTGGATCGATGTTATTCTAACCGACGTCTTAGAAATAGAAGTACAAAAGGAAGAAGAATTGTAAGGAAAAAAATCACAGCCACCGTTTTGTATAAGAATGTTATCAAAACTGCTTCCTAATTAGGTGCATTTGTTTATTATTCAAGAGCAAAATAAACAATACAATGAGGTTGTGGATTATCGTTTTCGAATAAATCATTCAAAAAGATGAACTTTGATATTCTTCAAAATCTCATATCAGACAGAATGAAATTATCTTGAATACGAAGTAAATTATAGGAAGCTGCATAATCGCAAAACCATTCCCACCACGCAAACATGTAAGCAAAAAGGTTCCGCTGGAACTGCCGAACACTGATTAAATACAAAACTTCGATTTTCTCGTGTAATATCTTCCATATTAGGCTGGCTGTGCGTCATATATAATCCCGGATATTGATATTGTTGCGAAACGAAGGAAATTTTATTACTTTCAGTTGAGAGGAAATTTGTTATAAGCTCATTGTAAATATATGATGTTCGCCCTAACGGTTGATGGATTCTTGTTTGCATTGAAAACGGCAGAGAACTTATTCGGTTCGAAAATTTTCGAAGAAAGAAGAAAGGAGCTATAAATGTAAATGATGATCCAAATTATTGAGTGTGAAGAGCCCTGAAGGATAATTTATTACACTTTATAGTGTACATATTTATGATAACATACGTGAAACAGTTGAACTGAAAGTTACCTATTTAGAATATAGCTGACGAGTTCAAATCGGTTTTATTTTTAAATACAGCGTTTTCCTTCTGCAGTGAAACATTATTACAATCATCTGGGGCAACAAACCACGTCAATTTGACTCTCCCCGTCGGAAAGAGAGGATATTGTGTTGATGAACTTAATTTTGTATAATATTCCACATGACGAAAGTGATTGGAAGATCCAATGGGGTGGAAGTACCATCCTTACAATATTCTACGGCTGGGATCAGCATTGTGAGAAGAAAATCCTAGGAAGTTATGAATGGCTCTAATATCATCTTAAAACTGCGTATGATGTTATTGACAAACTCATGACGCGTTTCATTACACTGTGACTTGTTAATAGTAGTTCATCTGACAGAAATGATATGTCTTATAAATTACATTGTAAATTCAGG
Source organism: Cryptolaemus montrouzieri (assembly GCA_013387265.2). Classification (NCBI taxonomy): domain Eukaryota; kingdom Metazoa; phylum Arthropoda; class Insecta; order Coleoptera; family Coccinellidae; genus Cryptolaemus; species Cryptolaemus montrouzieri. The sequence goes on from JABFTP020000103.1 coordinate 41,484,513, forward strand.
TTCTTTAACCAAGTAGGAGGAAAATCCTAACAGGGTTGCTTCGTTTGAGAACTGAAAAGATTAAGTGATGGTGACGAATTTAGGTCTAATTGATTGTTAAGCAACTTTCAGGAATTTGTCCATTTATTGATTCCGGAAGCTTCCTATATGTTCGGTTTGAATCTATATATATATATATATATATATATATATATATATATATATATATATATATATATATATATATATATATATATATATATATATTTTTTTTTTATTTTTTTGTATGGTTTTCTTCTAGTAAATGACAGATTTTGTTTGTCGAAACGGTGTTTATTTTCAGATACACTAATGCTGAAATTTCTGAAAGTTCTACCTATATAAATTTCAACACAACTTCCACAAGACATTTCATAAAGAAAGATCTGATATACTTACTTTATGAATTTCAGGTGTCCATATTTTGATATATCTACCAGAATTATCCGTTTTAAAAGCTTTGTTCAAATTATGAGATTAGGAGAATAACTTCAAATTTGGACTGGGTTTACCAATATAAGTTAATATATTATATTTTTGATTATTCTATTAAACAATAGGGAAAGCATTATGGATTGCAAGTTTACAAGAATGCATACTGTTAATCAGCCTAGAACTTTAACCTTAAATGACTCCAATTTGTTTTATGATATTAAGCTCTTTAAGGAATTTATTTTCTGACATTGCTGTATGTATGAGATGGTTTAAGGTCTAAGTACCGCTAGGCAACTCATACCACAACCTTATACTACTATTGGAACCATTGTGCTGCTGCTAAACCAAGAACCTAAAACACTCAGACGCATTCGGCACTACAACCGTGCTAATTGGGATGAGCTGCGTGAATTCTTTTAGTGCTTCCCATTCAGTGATATTTGGCTTTTAGATCCTGAAACCAATATATGCACTAAATCTGTTACAGAAATCATTCATGCGGGAATGGATCTCTACAGGCCTCATTCCATGAAAGAACAACAGCACGAAAGCCATGGTTCAACAAAGACTGCAAGAGAGCCTCTGAAGCCAAGAGCAGAGCTTACAAGAACAACCTTCGTACAAATACGGAACGTATGCAACCTGACAACTGCTAGAGTAAAGACCAATTTCAACGAAGGAGTAACTAATAAACTCCTTGAACAGGCAAGTGGGACTAGACAATTTTGGTCTATGGCAAAGACTGTCAGTGACAATTTCTGCAAATCTGCGTTCTCGCTTCTTGTTAGAGAAGACGGAGTATAGCATCATCTCCGAAAGAGAAAGCCGACCTCTTTGCTCTCTTGTTCTCAAAGAATTCTGTGCTAGGTTCATCTAACGCAATAACACCGAATATTTCACCTCCAAATTCTTGCATGGCAGAAATCAAGTTCAGAGTCCGCAGTGTGAGACGGGCTCTCGAGCAGCTGAACTGCCAAAAGGTAGTTGGTCTAGACGAAATACCGCCAATCGTCCAGAGGAAGTGTGCTCCCGAACTGGCACCCATACTTAACCATCTGTTTCAGATTTGCTATGAAAGCCAGACTTCTACGAGCAGCTGGAAAGTAGCGAGAATTCAACCGAACACAAAGAAAGGAAATAAGTTCTTTCCCCAAAACTACCGCCCTCTTCCACCTCTCGCCATCATGTCCAAATTGATGGAGAGAGTCATAAATGATGAACTCATCAAATATCTTGAGTCGCAGGGAATTATTAATGAACATCAACGATGGAAAAGCAAGGGGAATCTAAAACAATAGCCGTCGACATTTCTGAAGACTTAGATAGGGTTTGGAATGCAGCCTTGTTGAATGAACTATGGGCTTCCCGAAAAATTGAGGGGTTGGATAAGTAGCTTTCTTTGAAATAGATCAATACAAGTTGTGGTCTACGGTATAACATCTGATTATTTCACTTGCAAGCAGGAGTACCTCAGGGATCCATTCTTTCGCCAACACTGTTTCTGTTGCAGATGAACGATCTTCTGTCATCTACAGAGAACAAGATCTTCGGTTTTGCAGACGATTGTACCCTGGTTTCTTCTTTCAGTAGTCTACGGCCGATTTCAGCTGCGGAATCTCAGCGTCAGAGATCTCAAGAAATCAATAATTTGAACTCTGATTTATAGAGGATATTTGAGTGGGGTCAGTTGAACCTGTTGTGCTTCAGCGCGAGCAAGACGCAAGCAACTACTTTTTCTAGAAAGATCCCCGCTGGAGAACCTCCTTTAATGATGCAAGGGCGACAAATTGGACCCAAAGATTCGATGCACCTTCTCGGAATAACGGTCAACTCCGGGTTTTGCTGGCATGAACATGTATCAGCAGTAGCTAAGTTGGCATCACCCAAACTTAGTTTACTTTTTATAGCCAAGTGATACTTTCCGTCATCTCAGCTGTTGCTTCTATATAACGCGCAGATTCGAGCTTCTTTGGAATATTGTTCCCATGACGCGTTTCATTATACTGTGACTTGTTCTTGTGAATCTGCGCCCTAACATTCTTTGGGGATGTTGGATAGTGTGCAAAAACGGGCTGCGCGCCTCATCGACCACCCGCAGATCATCAGCGATCTCAAACCACTGGCTCTCAGAAGACAAGTTGCTGACCTTTCTCTGTTTTACAGATATTTCTACGGAAGATGCTCCAAGGAGTTGAAAGACCTTGTTCCGGGAATTCTCATGTTTTGCCGCAACACTAGGTGGGCAAGGAGTCCTCATCATATGGCCGTGCATTAACGACCCCACGAACCTCTCTCTATAAGAATGGAAAGATGTTGGCTTCCGTCCAACATCTTCCCAACATCCTACAATTTGGCCCTCTTTAAGAAGCGAATAAACAAACACCTCGATTCTTCCCAGGCGCCCACTCATGTGGTGTATAAGGTTCGCTTATTCCTGGGAAGCGTGCATCAAAAAATGTAAAATAGAAAAATTATGTCTATGGTCAATTTTGTTCATGGTTGAATCTGAAGAGTTGATGGAATTCTCAGTTTCCAATCAAAACTTTTGTCATAGACTCGCCGCGATACCAATATGGGAAAATAATATTTTGAAAGAGCTCAATATAATGAAACGAATAGTAGTCAATAATGGTTGCAATTTTGGTATGATTAACAATGCATTCTCATAAACAATTTCGACGTGAGGCTTTTCCTTATGTTAAAGAGACAGAAAGTGTAGTCTTTTAATTTTGACGAGGTCCGGAAAATTGTTTCTTTCGCCTTTTTTCTACTTCTTTCTATTTATTGTCTAATTTTCAGAAGTATTACTTTTTACTGTTACCTACTAATGGTGTTGGGCCGCCAGACTCTCTTTGAGGTCTCGGATCGAGTGAAGATAACTCTGTTATCCTCCTTCTTTTGTTCTGTTCTTCTTCGTCCTCGTGTCCTATTTTTGACTGAATCACTGAATCAGGAAAATGTGCTCATCTGTTTTTCTTATCTTTGTTTGTATAATCTTTCTCATTTGATCTTTTTCGTGTTTCTCTATTTTTTCTGAGAAGTTTTCTGTCTTCTTGACTATTCGGTTTTTAGCGTCGTAATATTGAACTAATCACAAATATAATATAGTAACTTATATTGTAAACTCAGTCTGAATTTAAAGTCATGTTTCTCATCTCATAATTCCAACTTAGCTTTCAGAACGGATAATTATAGGCAGGTGGGTAGTTACTTTAAAAATGTAAACCTAAAATTCATAAAGGAAACTAATTATGTCCTTATTAACTCTCTTGTGGAAGTGATAAAATTTATACAAGTAGAACTTTCAGCAATTGAATATCAAAATATCTGAGTATTTACTCAGTTTAGATAAACGAAAATTTGATTCTCACTATGCAAATCGTATACTAGAAGAACACCATACTTTCAATAATGATATTGATATTTTTATAATGAAAAGCTTGATTGAACTGAACTTATAAGAAGCATTGGAAATGAGTAATCAGAAAATTTCCGGAAATTTATTTAACAGTCAATTAGGCGCAATTTCGTCACCATTATTAGATGTTTTAAGTTTTCAAAGGTTTTACCATGTACTACCTATATAACGAAGCTCAGTGTGGTGAAACGCGTCATAAGTTTGTCAATATAGTGAAAATTTGAACATCATTATTCAAATTTAATTTCTTTTCGTATTGAAGAACACAAAAGATATAATAACTCGACTAAACCTTTTCTTCCTTCTGCAACTCGTTTCACATTTCAGTTCATCAAGATTACGTCATAAAGGTATTCAAATGTAACCGATATCGTATATTATCAATTGAAAAAATAGATATAAGAGAGAAAATTTAAGGAAAAACCTTTAACAAAGTGGTAAAAATGAAATCGAATTCAACTTTGCAAACACTATCAATTCACGAGGTCACATTAATAGTTGCAGTTGATTGGGATCGATGCTGTCAAATGCATGTCTTTCTTTTAATTCGGGATCTTCACGTGAATTTATCGTCGAAGTTTTGTACATTTGGCACTTCCATAGATTAAAATCTGAAGAGATGAAATACGGAGATCTTGGATCTAGTCATGGATAAGCATCCATCTGCCGTAAAAGAAGCTGGTTAATTCTTGCGATAACTGAAATTCACAATGAGCCAGCGCTCCGTCTTATTGGTACCAGCATGAAACGAGTGCATTTAACAGGAGATTGTACAGGAATTCCGGAACAAATGTGGTTAAATTCTCTGATTACCTTACACCATTTAAATTTACTTCATAAATTGAATATTGACATTGGTTTTTGCACATTGAGATGAATACATTGAAGCTAAAACAATGTTGGAAATTTCGCTCCCGTGCTTGATATGGATCTTCGATGCTCCAGATATGAGAATTATGCTGATTGAAAATACCTTATCAAGAAAATTTGGACTCATCGATGAATATAATGTGTTGTAAGTAGTCTGAGTTTTCTTGAATGTAAACCATCAACATTTTGCAGGAATTATTATTTACCACCCCATCTCTTGTACTTATCGATGAAATTGATGAGAATATCCATAGAGGTGGCAATTATTTTTGTCAAAAATTTCATAAATTGATGTACGTGCTATCACCAATAACTACACTTTCAGTAATTGAACTAACCCAACCTCTTTCCACTGTTTTTTCATTAGTTAGAAAATTTGATTGCAATTTTCTTAATTGTTTTCTGCAAACTGGTCGTAAATTCTGGTACTTTTCGTTAAATATTCTGTAAGTTCTACTTATTATTATTGACCATGAATAATGAATAAATTTGAAATATCTTCCTTTGAGTATTTATTTGCCATTTCATTTAACAGAAAAAAATTAAATCAGCTCTGTCTGCTTCTATGATCCACCTCTCAGTAATTCGATTTTCCGAAGCAACATCATATTATGATAAAATCGCGAATAAAACGAGACCGAACCTTTTTAGGTATATATACACCTAATTCCAGTGACTACTTATTCAAAGTATGGTTCGTAATTAAAAAAATAGGTACTCGTAATTAAAAAAAAAAAAGTTTTTCTGACAGTTTGGTTTTATTGACTTGACAAGTGGTTTTTGAGTACTCCTTATATGGAATTGCATCGTATAGTACGTTGCCTTCAAAATTAACACTTCACTCGTTAAAAAAAATGATAATCTTATTCAATCTAAGTGAATGTTTTTGGGTAGAGAAGATGACACTATAATTCCGAAAATTTTGATAAAAAAATAATAGCGCAATGGTAGGTAATTTGAGATAGGATAAATTTCGGAGAAATATGCTAGGAAAAGGCTGTCTTCTAACAAAAAAATTGAAAAGTACACCATTCTATTTGAAATAGCAAAGTTGAAGTCGATATCCAGCATGACTGTCGTAATGCTCTGAAAACAATTGCAAATTGTAGATCAGTATCCATTTACTTCAATCACTAAATTTGAAATTGATCGATGAACCCGTTGCCTGATACTTCAGAAAGGTCCTTTAGCGCTTATATATAAACAGAATATCTACTTGAGGAGTAGCAAGGACCTAAAGTTTACATATTCGAAATGTCCTCAGCGAATGAGTTAATTAGGAGGAAATAAATTTGGATTAGATTGGTGAAGAGAGTTTATATTGGTGTAATCCTCGAAAGTTCTTTGACCTTCAGATCTATAGTGCTACCTAGAAATGATTACTAAGCAGAAATCAGATCCTCAGTGAAACTTGCTGTTTGCCTGGAAGCCAAGCGGCATATCTGCTAAGGTCGACCAACAATGACTTAATGTGCTTAAGTCTTTCTTCAAGAACAGAATCACATTTATGTTCGCTTATTGAAAATACATCTTTATCTGCCACTTCGTGGTTTCTGAGATGGTAGTAGACCAACTTTTGCTCTTTTTCGTTGAGAAAGAGAAGCAGTTTTTTGAGTATGAATTTTGTTGATTGTCCTAGTTCAGAAACAATTTAAGGCTGGACTCACATTTTGTATTTCAAATTTCAGATCTTAGTTGATGGATTTACAGGAAGGCGAAAACTACTAGGAGGCCGCTGAAAGAGGTTTCTATGCCCATCGGTTTCGTCAGTTGGTCAGCCTATACCCTATGAGGCTAGGCACTAACACGAAAGAAACATAAGGTAAGCTGAGAAGTTGGGCCGAGGGACTTTAGGGGAAGTATACATGTTCAGATCATAAAAGTTTGTGTGGTAGAAAAAATATGAATATTGCGTTGCCCAAACTATATAAAACTCAACGTATTATCGTATGACTCTCCTTCTGTAGAAGTCTTTTAGGTCAATTGCGGTTTACTCCAAATATAAAACCACCTGCAAAAAATAGCGAATACCAATCATGATAGGCATCATTATTATAAAAATACGTTCGTCGCTCAATCTCTTCCTAGACCGAATGAAATACACGATTTTCGATAATCGCCAACGACGGTAGACCTACTTAAATAAACATTTTCTAATACGAATTATGAATAAAAAACTCAGGACCAATATGGAGTAAACTCATAATAGTATAATACTAATTACCCAATAAAGGGAACCTGTTGTACCTTGATCACGTTCTTGTTAATCGATTTCAAAGAAAAAAAGGTTATAATTATTGTGTTAAATTAAATTGTACAGAAGTACTGATAAGGTCCGTATATAAATTATAGAAAAGAATAAACAATAGACTTTGAAAGGTCTACACAGACTAAAAAAAAGTTGGAATGTTGATCAAGATACAACAGTGGTGTACCTTGATTCGCTTATGTTGTACCTTGGCCACAGTTAGAACTCTGTCAGATAAAATCCACATTTCTTTGGCAAATAGTATTTTATAATGATTTCAACGTTCATAATGTCTTTGAGCTATCTGAATTTAGGTTCAAGTTAAAGTCCTCTTCTTCTGGCCATTTCCAGTTTTTTAACGACTTATATTTTCTTTATTTGTCTGAAAATAATTGCATAAGAGTTCGTCTTCAGGAGATAAAAATTCTTCTGAAGCATCTGAATCTCGCACAGAGAAGTTTTCGTTTTCATCTTCGGATGTTTTTGATTCCTCTTTCAAAATTTTTCTTTACTCTTAGTTTCCGTATTTTCTAAGTTTTATTTATTTTAGGTTTTTCATTTTGTCTTGCCGCTTCTATTCTTTCGATTTCATTCTTTCCGAAGTATCCTTGATTTTCCTTTCTGTCTGCCTCTTCCAACTTCTTTCCGTGCTTCAGCTTATGGGTCCCATTGAAGTGGATATGCTTTGTTGTTGTTCTCTGCAAACTCAAACGCTAACCTCTGGACGTTGTTTGAAGTCCGTACTGTACCTTTGCTGCTTATTATATATAATCTACAAGCAAGTGCTCATCTTCATGTGTAAAAACTTTCTTAGCAGCGAGGTTATCGTGAAGGTGGCTCACATTTTGACAAGTCTTTAAAAACTATTCATAATGTCGCTTTGAAGTACATTTTGACAATTTCAAATGCTTCGTGGATCCTCTTATTGAATTTTTTTTTCTGTGACTAGTTTGATAGCAGTAGAAAGTGTTATTTTATCAATGGTTATTTGTTTGGTATTGATTTTGCTACGAGGCATTTTACCTGAACCAAAGAAACAAAGTTTAAGTACAGAATCTTAAAATGAAAACGCCAAACAGAATTGAATAGAAAAAAAAAATAGATGTACCTTGACCATATGACCAAGAAACAAGAGTTTTGGTGTGATCAAGGTACAAAAGCCCTACCCTGCCGTGTTCAACCGTACGTAAAAATGTTGAGGTTATATATAGCTGAAATCAGCTAACTACATTACTAACTTCACAAAGGGCTTCTCTAAAACAATCAGGTAAATAAGTTCATGTAATATATAAGAAAATCTAAGAATAAAATTACTTTTTTGTGCCAAAAACTTCGATTTAGTTCACTAAACACTAACAATGATCGCTTGCAACTAACTATATGTTGATAAGTGTTGTTCAAAGTTTCCTAAACCATAGATGAAGAGACGAAAAAGGGCGCGAACATTTAAAAATTAAGTGGCTCTAGGTACATAGGGTGTCAAGGTATAACAGGTTCCCCTATTCGCAAAAAAACCCTCATGTGAATATTCCCAACTTTCTCGGAGTAGTTCAGTTAACACTATATTATCACCAATTCTTATTTAGCTTTGAATACCCTCATTTCGTTGAATAATGGTATTATTGTTGAAGTGTGAGATCTTGCGTTGTCGTACGATAAAATTCTCATAGTATATATCATCTTTTGTACTCTGATTTTTACAAGAAGGAACAGCGGATATTATCATGGGGTTTCTACCAAATTGACAACAATATATTGTAAAACACAATGCTCTTCTCGAGTTGCCGAATTGCAGAGAGCATCACATAATAAGGTTACGAGTGATAAAAGATTTTTTCATGTGAATAGAGCTCATTTCAGTAAAAGAGGCATCGTTTTCATTTTTTAAGCTTTCAGTTTCCGTATATTCCACCTTCGTTGGATTGACAATATTCATCGATATGTTTCGATAGATTTTAAGTCGTCTGAAATGAATTCAAAATTTGAATTGAATTTTCTATTTGTATCAAAACGGAAGGATAATCTTCCGTTCTGATACAAATAGAATGAATGAATTTCAAAACGTTTTATACAGTTTCCATATTTTGGAATGACGACAACAATAATAAAATAGTTTTGAAGGACATGACGTTCATATACAAGGTTACTCATATTTTCTCTGTGAAGCGAAATGTCCGTCCGTAATATTTTTTGTGGATTACACCATTGTGTCTTATATAAAACACGAATAATGAACAGAATAAATTAATTGAGGAATTCATCGGTTGCGTACAAGTTCCTGAAATCTGTTCTTTAATTTATTAAGCAATAGGGATGGTCATTTCGTTCGATAAAGGTAGTGTCCAACAGTTGGTCTCCACCAATATGATCCGAGCAATTTAATTTGCCGAAATATGACAGCGGGTTTTCCTGAATTTCAATGTTTCTCAAAGTTTCATTAGCAGTAGATCCACTCAAGTGGTACTTGATGGTGTTACCAATTTATCTTTTCAGGTTAATGCGTGAGTACCCCAGGGCTCTATTCCCTCTCCCACTCTTTTTCTGTTGTAGATCAATGGTCGGCCCAGCTCCACCAAGAACACAGTATTTGGTTTTGCGAACGGCTGTACTCTGGTGTCCTCATTTTCTAGTCAGCACCCTTTGCCTGATAAGGAGTCATGCCGACAAGGATAGTAACAACGCAAGTCACTGAATTCAGGACTTGGAGAATATATCTTAGTGGGGTCGATTGAACTTAGTCTTTTCCAATGCGCACCTCCATTAATTTCACGAGGAGATTGAATTGACTCAGAAACGAAAATGCTTCTACTCGGCATTACAATCAACACAGAAGCTTACTGAAATGATCATGTGTCAGCCATAGACAAATCTGCTTCTGATCAATCCAGTTTTCTTTAGAGGGCTAAGTAGTACTTTTCGCCATCAGAGCTGATGCGTTTATATAGAGCACAAGTGTGACTTGGCCTGGAGTACTGTTCCCATGTGTCGAGCTCCGCTTCCAAACATTCATTTCATCTATTGGATAGTGTCCAGGAAAGAAGAGTGCTTATCGACCACCCGAAGAGCCAGTGTGATCGCCAGATTCTCGTTAAAAGCTTGTAGGTTGCTAATATAAGAACTGAAAGGCTTGGTTCCGGAAATGCATATTCCAAAATAAACTAGGTTCACATTGAACTTTCATCAGCGGACGGTCAAACTTGTAACGACATGTACCTCTCTCTAAGAAAATCTTTTGTTCACAGGGTTAGTATGCTGTGGAACTCGCTTACATCGAACATCTTTCTGATATCGTACAATTTGGCCTATCTTCAAGAACGGAGTGAATACACACATACATTCATTAAATGTTATTTGGCGGCCAGAGCTGTGGCAGACATCACCACCTCCCAAGAGTTGAAAATAAAACAAAAATTAGTTCGAAGAGTTTGGAAAGGTTGTAGTGCGAATGAAACTCCAGGAGATAAAAGAAGGCGTTCCACTACCCCGAGACCGAATTGCTTAGTGATGAAAATTGCCAAGCGAAATTCAGCATGGAGAACAAAAAATATGATCTGCCACGTAGATGCAAATTTTGGTGAAAGCTTGATAAATGACCGTTTAATGGTCGTAGACGCTGGCAGTTTGCGCAACTGAAGCAAGTGCATCGTGTGGCAAGAAGAAACTGAATTGAAGAACATGCTAATCGGATCAAGGAACATAGAGGCTGAAGCTTGTTTTCCATTGAATCTAAATTCTTTTTGTATCACAGAATGGTGGTATTTTAATAAGGACAAAAACGTGTCATCTTCTTGGAAGCCAATGTGGCTGAACGTGTTGTATTCGATGATGGATACGTAACATTTTGGGGACAGGTAACTGCCAACTCCCACACCGAGCTAGTTATTTTCATTAAAGAAACTATGAATACACAGAGGTATAGAGATAAAGTCGATTAAACTATTGAATTATCATTCAGAAAAGACATGAGTGATAATCGCATTCGATTTTTATGGACTCTAATGCACATCTTCGTCGATCTAATATTGTCTCAGAAACTATACAACTCCACCAAGAACGAAACATCCATGAAGGGAGGTGATTGTGATATTGTGAAGAATTGAAGCAACAGGTTGTGTGAAATGTTCAAAAAAATAAATAGAAGAACTCTCACTTATGAAAAAATTAATCCAATCTGATAGCTTCGATTGATGAAAATCCTGACATAACCATTTGTAAAGTGATTAATAAGTATTAAAAGTCCTAAATTTTGAACCCTTTGGAACACTCCGATGACAGGAGCTAGAACGATGGAATGAAAATTAGCAAAAAACAACATTGGTGAAAGCAAGCTGAATAGTTTACCGACTACTTTCTCAAGTAGAGTATCTAACTTTTCGATTCATCTATGGCTGAATTAAGGATCATTAGAATGGTCTGATAAGGTACTGCCTATTGAGATTCTATCCTAGTCGAGAGCAATCCTAATATGATGGAAACAAACTCTTTAGATGGCGCGCATGTATGTTTTGAAGGTCATACCTGGAGTATGTGATACCTGAATCTGTCACGAATTATGGCTTGTGAATATCGATCGCCGTTGTGCAACCTATTGCCATACTAGTGTGGGAAGGCATTCGAAACACAGAAATTTTTCCGTATTTGCGAAATCAGTTCGGTAGTTACAGCTAGAGTAGCGCTACTGAGTTTGAATGGGTCAAAGCGTTCAAGGATAGACACGAAACAATCGAGAACAAGACGAATGGTTAACGACCGCAAAGCAGCATTACACCAGGCAATATTCTGGAGGACCTTAGAAGAAATGTTCGAGACATTAGGGCTGAACTCTGTATCAGTATTGCTAGTGAGAAGTCTATCACCCACGAACACATTTAATCTAACCAATCACTCAATATCGTAAAAAATGGCGCCATGGGTTTCCAAACGGTTCGAGCGAAATTTCAGCATTGCTGACGCAATACGAAGGAGTGGGGATGTTTTTTTAACGCGAATCTTCATTACAGACAAGACATAGATACACTTTTACACTACCGATAGTGTTATTCAAGGAGTGGAGGAAGAAGCGCCAGCCAAAGCAAAGACAACCAGGACCGAGGATAAGGTTATGTGTACCGCGGTCGGAAGATCGTCGAAGATTTGCCTCGTTCCGGACGACCTTCGGCCTCTTCAATCAACAATAACGTCCAAAAGATCAAGGAAATAGTCCTCGAAAATCGTCATGCTGGTGTATAAGAGATAGCTCATGATCTCAACATCTCTCGTGAAACCGCTCGTTTGATTTTGGTGAACAAATTGGGGCATGGAGAGGCGTTACCGCCCGGCTCGTTGCCAATAAAGCTCAATTCTTTTAAAAACAGTAGCGGATGCAGGTAGCTGCTGACATGATGGATATTGAGAATTCTGGTCCCACTTTCATGGGACGCATCATTACTGTTGATGAGGAATGGATCTATGAATATTATTTGACACACTGACGAGCCTACAAGACCTCGGAATGGGTAGGAAAAATGAGCCAAAAACAAAAATTCTCTTCGGCAAAGTAGATCTAAAATCAAGATGATGCTGATTGTGTTTCTTCGATATTTGTGGTGTGGTTCATCATGAATTCGTTCAGCAAGGTAAAACGGTCAATAGAGACTTCTATTCAACCGTTTTGAGACGTTTGCATGAAAATATTTGCCGTAAATGGCTAGATTTGTGGCTAAACAATTCGTGGATTTTCATGACGATATCGCACCATCTCATCAAGCCACGGTTATTAAAGACTTTGAGACCAAATGCTCGATGAATACAATCGAGTAGCCGCCTTATTTGCCTGATCTAGCTCCGTGTGACTTTTTTCTTTTCTCTAGACTGGAATTGCCGCTCCGGGGAGCCAGATTTGATTCCATAGACGTTATAAAAAAAATTCGCAGAAGGAGCTGAGAGTCATCCCTGAAAGCGCCTATATAGGATGTTTCGATAATTATAAAAACTTTGGCACGTGTGTTCAAATTGCTTCAAATCGCTTCAAATGGAGCATAGTTTGAAGGAGATTCAATGAATATTGAATAGATTAAATGTTTGAGTTATATTTCAAATTTTCAGATACAATCGAGTAGCCGCCTTTTTGCCTGATCTACAGTGTACATTCATTAAAATGTTTGCTAGTTAGTCATTTTATCACTAAAAAATGTGGTTAGTTAGATAAAATTATCTTAGATCATTGTCGTATTTCTAAAACAAAATTTACCAACAACTATTTAAACCAAATCATAAAGGAGCATAGTTTGAAGGAGATTCAATAAATATTGAAGTAGATTAAATTTTTGAGTTTTATTTCAAATTTTCGGATACTCTTTTGTCACAGTGTACATTCATAAAAATGTTTGCTAGTTAGTCATTTTATCACTGAAATGTGGTTAGTTAGATTAGATTAGCTTAGATCATTGTCGTATTTCCAAAATGAACATTTACCAACAACTATTGGTAAACCAAACCATAAAGATGAAAGCGAACAATAAGCTCTACATGAAAGTAATAAAGTAACCTAGCCAAATTCTTTCTTATCCATATCATAAATTATTTGATACTGCAAGCCAACAAGTTCCATCGCGTTCACTGCCTCGCCTCGCTTTCTTCTTCCTCCTCGTGCTCATCTATTACACTTATTAACAGACGTCAATTTGATCTTGTATACAATGTCTATGTGAAGTTTGAGATGAATAATATTTCATACTTTACATAAAATGTTTTAGACATTTTATAAGGGGATTGTGCCAAAGATATCCGATTTACCTTCATATTCTCGCTATCGAACGCTTTAGCGAACCATATGAGTCATGGATAGTCGGGCTTAATCAGTAAATCCTCAGAAACTCACTGAAGGCGTTTGTTATTCCCGATACGCTTTTGTGTGTGAGATTGTAGATTATGTCTTTTTTCGTATTCGTCATATTCCTTTCTACTAAGAGAAACGGAAATATCTGAACCTGTATTTGTTTTAATTTTACTACAGAAAGAATTGTCTAAATGGCGGAGACAGCTTTTGTGAACGAGTGTATGGGCAAAATATCAATGAAAAAGCGGAACAAAGGGTTTAAATATGGCTACATAATTATTGATCGCGCCATGGGTTTCCAAACGGTTCGAGCGAAATTTCAGCATTGCTGACGCAATACGAAGGAGTGGGGATGTTTTTTTAACGCGAATCTTCATTACAGACAAGACATAGATACACTTTTACACTACCGATAGTGTTATTCAAGGAGTGGAGGAAGAAGGAGGAAGAAGCGCCAGCCAAAGCAAAGACAACCAGGACCGAGGATAAGGTTATGTGTACCGCGTTCTGGGACCGATGTATATCGAGTTCCAGCACACACTACGTTTCATCAATGCTGCACACTATTCTAACCATCTGAAAACACACGTGAAACCCGCTGTGTTTCTTTTCCAAGGTAACACATGCCCTCACACTCGATCCAATATCGATACCATTGGGGTGATTGGTACTAGAACACTCCTCCAGTAGTCCGGATTTATCACTTTGCAACTACCACGCCTTTGGACACCCCGAAAAAGCCCTCGGAGGTCGAAGATTCAACACTGATGACGAGGTAGAGGATATTGTGCGCACATAACTGTCCGAGTTGCCTAAGAAATTCTTCTATTCCGGCATAAAGAACCTTACGGAGATGTGTGAAAGATGTTCAACTATTGAGTGGGATAACTGGAACAACTGTGTACTTTCGTGAATTCTTTTGGTAACCAACAAATATGTCAAAATTTGTACTGATCAAATTTGAATTGCCTTGGTATTTTGAAATGTACAGGAGAAGACATGAAAGCCCTAAGTTTATTATTTGCAGTTACGTAACGATTACTCATCAAGACATAGTTGCCTCGAGGTTGAAGAAAAAACTTGTGAAAGAGAAAAGTATCGAGAAAATTTTCATTTAATTCGCCCGCGTTGAGTATTTCTAAGTATTTAAAACTTCTTTATATTGGTAGTTCTGCCAAATATGAGTTCGATCTGTCTACTAGTTTGTTAACGAGAGCTGTTGAAACCAGTTTACCTCAGTGATACTTTGCGAACTTCATACTGAAAAAACTTTTGAACGAAGAGTGTCTCAAACTTTATCTTTTCAACGAAATTCCGAGTGCGGTCTCGTTGCGAATGCTGGAACAGGCTTATGGAGACTCTGTTTCATCAAAAACCCAAGTGTGCGAGTGGTGAGGTACAAAGCCTTTAAAGACGGTCGGAAGATCGTCGAAGATTTACCTCGTTCCGGACGACCTTCGGCCTCTTCAATCAACAATAACGTCCAAAAGATCAAGGAAATGGTCCTCGAAAATCGTCATGCTGGTGTATAAGAGATAGCTCATGATCTCAACATCTCTCGTGAAACCGCTCGTTTGATTTTGGTGAACAAATTGGGGCATGGAGGGCGTTACCGCCCGGCTCGTTCCAATAGAGCTCAATTCTTTTTAAAAACAGTAGCGGATGCAGGTAGCTGCTGACATGATGGATATTAAGAATTCTGGTCCCACTTTCATGGGACGCATCATTACTGTTGATGAGGAATGGATCTATGAATACGACACACTGACGAGCCTACAATCCTCGGAATGGGTAGGAAAAAATGAGCCAAAAACAAAAAACTTCGGCAAAGTAGATCTAAAATCAAGATGATGATGATTGTTTTCTTCGATATTCGTGGTGTGGTTCATCATGAATTCGTTCAGCAAGGTCAAACGGTCAATAGAGACTTCTATTCAACCGTTTTGAGACGTTTGCATGAAAATATTCGCCGTAAACGGCTAGATTTGTGGCTAAACAATTCGTGGATTTTTCATGACGATATCGCACCATCTCATCAAACCACGGTTACTAAAGACTTTGAGACCAAATGCTCGAGGAATACAATCGAGTAGCAGCCTTATTTTCCTGATCTAGCTCCGTGTGACTTTTTTCTTTTCTCCAGGCTGGAATTGCCGCTCTGGGTAACCAGATTTGATTCCATAGACGTCATAAAAACAATTCGCAGAAGGAGCTGAGGGTCATCCCTGAAAGCGCCTATATAAGATATTTCGATAATTATAAAAACTTTGGCACGTGTGTTCAAATTGCTTCAATTCGCTTCAAATGGAGCATAGTTTGAAGGAGATTCAATAAATATTGATGTAGATTAAATTTTTGAGTTTTATTTCAAATTTTCAGATACTTTTTGTCACAGTGTACATTCATAAAAATGTTTGCTAGTTAGTCATTTTATCACTGAAATGTGGTTAGTTAGATTGAATTAGCTTAGATCATTGTCGTATTTCCAAAACGAACATTTACCAACAACTATTGGTAAACCAAACCATAAAGATGAAAGCGAACAATAAGCTCTACATGAAAGTAATAAAGTAACCTAGCCAAATTCTTTCTTATCCATATCATAAATTATTTGATACTGCAAGTCAACAAGTTCCATCGCGTTCACTGCCTCGCCTCGCTTTCTTCTTCCTCCTCGTGCTCATCTATTACACTTATTAACAGACGTCAATTTGATCTTATATACAATGTCTATGTGAAGTTTGAGATGAATAATATTTCATACTTCATAAAATGTTTCAGACATTTTATAAGGGGATTGTGCCAAAAATATCGGATTTACCTTCATATTCTCGCTACCGAACGCTTTAGCGACCCATATGAGTCATGGATAGTCGGGCTTAATCAGTAAATCCTCAGAAACTCCCTGAAGGCGTTTGTTATTCCTGATACGCTTTTGTGTGTGAAATTGTAGATTATGTTTTTTTTCGTATTCGTCATATTCCTTTCTACTAAGAGAAACGGAAATATCTGAACCAGTATTCGTTTTAATTTTACTACAGAAAGAATTGTCTAAATGACGGAGACAGCTTTTGTGAACGAGTGTATGGGCAAAATATAAATGAAAAAGTGGAACAAAGGGTTCAAATATGGCTACATAATTGTTGATCGCGAGTCGAGAAGTAGCTATCGGCGACAAATATAGGCGGTAAGATCGAAAACATTCAACTTGAAAGCAATGCTGATTGACTAGTAAAACTTCGTCATCATCAACATCAATCTTCTCCGGAGCAGCATCAATTTGAGTCATGAACTAGAAAAGCCTGTCAATGTCAGAGTAATGTCAAATTTACTGTTTATTTCATGATGGTTATATGCGCCAAAAACTTACTCCTAAAAGACAGGGAATCAACAAGGAAAGGAATTTTGTGTCGAAGTTTTGATAAGATTGTGTGACAACAAGAACTTTGGGCAATTGTTTAATGGCTGCATAATCACGATATCAGACCAGCACATTCAGTGAACCTGGAATAGCAATACTCTAAAAAACTTAAGGTTTCACAGCTAGTCAGTCTCTTTACAATCCTGATATTTACTCGTGGGTTTTGGCTGTTTTTAAGATTGAAAGCACAAATCATAAGGTGCGAATCTTACGACCAACCAATGGTTGAAAGAAATGGCATGAATGCTTTTGAAGTAATACCAGTGCTGCTTCTAGAAGGAGATTTGGCATTGGTAGCATTGCTAGTATAGCTTAATACCATAGGGTCTACAGTGAAGCATATCATGGACCAAACGTCGTAAAATGATACAGGGGAAGACATATGAGGGTAAGAAGGATAGTATTGGAACATTTCTTTCAGGCAATCTATATTGAACCGAACGAGAGTTTTGCACCATATATCATAGTAGGAACTTCAGAGATCGGGGATGAGTGATAATGAATTGTAGAAGCATAAGTTTCTAGGCTCCTACTGAATTGGATTTTTTGTAAGACCTATAGCTTATAGGTCGACAAGGAAGAGATTCTCCAAGATCATATTGTAGAAAATTTCACATTTTCTGCCTTTATGACAGTTGCCAGTGCAGTATACAAGCGGTTTCTTGAAATATTGCTGTCGATGATATGATCGTGTCCGGCCGATGAGTATTGCTATCGTCCTTGGTTTAGTCGTCAAGGGAAGAAACCAGTGGCTTAAAAGTGTCTGAGAGCGTTCCTCACACTCGTATCGTAGATCGAGGTATATGAAGTATTCAAACGATTGCATTGGCATTGGCTGAGATTAGCATGAGTTGAAGCTACAGCTCTAGCTGTTACAAATGCGTTCAATGGCATTTTCCAATTTTGAATTACAAATCAACCTGGGATATGCATCGATAACACAAATTTATTAAAATAAACAAGAAAATACCTGCTCATTTTATTACCAACTTGTTGACTCTTTGATTTAAAACAAAACATCCATAAGAAAAATATTTCACAATCACACATGGTAACGCCTGAAGGAGTGGACGGTTAATTTTGCGTATGAGTGACTTAGTATGGATTAATATAACCGATTTCAAGCTTGAATATATCAACTTGATTTTAGGATGAGATCGAAGAATATTTGTCTATATGCTTCTTGTTTCCTTTTTTACGGTTAGATCAATAATCAATTAATAATAGATTAATCGAATACGAAGACAAAGTTTTCTCCATTCTGAATTATTCAATTATGGTTGCATATCATTCCTAATGATCAGGTTAGTTAAATTCCAAGTTTTCATGTCCAATTTCTAGAGCATCTTTGGAGAGATGAGCGGAATTGATTAAATCTTCTGACTCATGAAAGCTCTCTGCGATTAAGTAATCATAATAACTCGAAGATATAATGTAATAATATAAATTTGGCCAGACGCGATGTACTTAATTTGCTATGAATACAAATTATCGAATCATTACTGCCAAATGAAAATTTAGATGTTACTCTAATAGAGATGATCTCACTCACGACGACGTTTAGTTTTATGGCCGAGTCCTTCCATAATTTCCAACGAGTGTCTTTTCCTGTAAGGCCTTCAATTCATTCTGTATCCACATCTGGATGCTATTAACGAGCACTTTGCACTAATGGTGGTTGAAGGATGCCATTTGAGACATATGTTCGATTCGCCTTGTATTTGTTCGATTTCTTACACTCACTCCTGAATTTCTTGATCAAGCATATAATATCCGAATTATTTTTAAAGTAGGGATGCATCAACGTTATCCGATTCTTTATTCTTCTGGATCGAACTGAGCTTTTGAAATATTAGGTAAAAATTTGATCATGAAATAAATATAATGCTGAATTTTGATGTCCCTTCTGAACACGGAATAACAATATTTCTGAAAAATTATATACAGTACGGAAAAAATTTCATGATTCTCTTCTGTAACATCTCTTATAAGGAAGTCCTTTTCGCAATATTCGCGTGTGATGAACGCCTTCATTAGCATAACGTGTACCCTTTTTTTCAGACTATGAAACTCATCTCAAAATAGGATAATATTCTGGAAATAATATATAAATGTTACCTTCGGATCCTAATTTTAATTCATTGTTAACATAGGTAGCTTGGTAACTCGAATTCAGGGATGATTTATTGAAAAATTATTTCAATATTATCTTCGGACTATGAGTAGTACGCACTTTTCTATATGAAATTATATATATATTAAGTCTTGTTAACGAGAACTCTGAGGAGCCGTCGAAATGTTTTTACTGGCGAAAACTCCATTATTGAGATTGCAGTGCAGCATTTTCGCAATGCAACACCCAGTTGTTTCCCATTTATGGTCTCGAACGAAAGACTTTCTTTTGAATCTTTTAAGGACTTTAAGGTGTTGATTAACCATTTTTCCTTGAGGCATAAACTTTTAAACTTTTTGTGGATGATTCTGTAGCTATCAGAAAACGAATATTCATGCATTTGATCTTTGACTTGCTCATTCGTGCTATTTTAGGCCCTGGCGAAGTTGCAGTGTGCCATCCCATGATCTGGCGTTCGTTTCTGGGTTTCTCAAACACCCAAGAGTTGTCACTAGTAATGGCACATTCCAGACAGCAGGACTCATTTTTAATTGATTCGAAAGTCAAGACTCCTTTTCTTTCTGAGATACTTTTGGTAGAACGAAAAGGTTATCTGAACCATTTTGTACAAATCTCCAATTCGTTGGTCAAAATCTAATGAACGAAGGTGTAATTCAAATTCAACTGTTTCGCGATGATTTTCACTAACAACTTTCGATTTGAACAAATAAGATTCCAGACTCTGTTGAAATTTTCATCTGTGTTTGCACTTGAAGGCCTTCTGCTTCGTAGTTCATGTTTAATCGACTCTCTTTTTTTTGATAATGACTCAAACCACCGAAAAATGTGGGCTCTCAACAAAATTGAATCCCCTTCATTTTTAGAATGCACATCATACAACTGTTTCACAAGAAGTAGCGCTACGGACAAACAAATGACTGTTCAAACTCATACTGGAGACGAATCACTTGTGAACTTGACGCTGCTCAAAGCCTCTCGTTTGCAGATCGGAAGCGACGTTGCCAGTCTCATTACTTTATTCACAACGTTGAATGGATTTCCTTGTGCAACATGCCGGGGATGGTGGAATCCGTCCATTGTGGATAAATGTAAATGAATCAGTAAAAGAGACCGATCTACACCGGATGTTCTTTAGAGCATTTTTTTGAAAACGATGATGTTTACAGTTCTGTAAGCCTAATTTTTTCTATTTACTTTGAAATTGGGAAGATGGAGGGCGAACCTCGTAAAAATTTGAAATCAAAGGTAATTAGGCCTAAAGGAACATCCCCGATATATATATATAAAACTGCATCGATTAAGGGCTGTAGCTGCTCCTGATATTATAGAGGCACTACAAGGTATCCTATTTTGGCAGGATTTGTATCTATAATATGAGTAGAGATAGTGGGATGCTGACTTTTGAAAAAAATCAGAGACGCTACAAACAGATCGAGCCGATCTATGATATAGGACTTTAGATTTTGGAAATTAGTTATTTTCAAAGAGTATTTCTTGATTATCGAAAACTGTTGGTATTTTCATGGGTTTCAGTTTCAGAAACTAATATAACTTATTGGTGTTGAATTTATTTGCCTGGAAAAAATTCCATTCATCAAGAGCTTTCGAAAATATAGTATATATATAGTCTTAAAGAGAAAGTTGGGTGCAGAAGGAATTACACGGAAAGCCCACTAAAGAATTGAAGAATGATTATATTGATGTAATCGCATCAAATAAATGGTTAGTTTCTGGAGAATTGTTGTTCATATATTATCATCTTGCTCAGTCCTTGCTTCAACAGATTATTCAGAAAGACATAATGCCGTCGCTAATATTATTCATGTTAATCTAGGAATTAAACATGACCTAATTTCCATAACAAAAAATTTTACAAATATGAACCTGAGATTATTTGTGAAAATGACAAATATAAACTTTATTGTGATGAAACAATTCTTTGCAACGGAGCTGTGAAACACAATAGGACAGATATCATTCTTACTGATAAACAGAATCGAATAACATATATAATTGATCATGCTATACCCGACATACATAATATACAAAATAAATACAATGAAAAAATTTCTAAATATATGATGCTTGGCGACGAGGTTAACAAAATGTGGAAAATGAAAAAATTTTATTCTACCGATTATTATTTCCACATCAGGTGTTATTCCTAGGAATCTTCACAAAATATTGAGATTTTGGGTCTGAAGAAAAATTTGTTTGAACAATTACAAAAGATAGCAGTCATCAAATCTTGTAATATTCTTCGTAGGTTTCTTTCCGAAAAAATAATGAGGTGGAGTCATAGGTTTTCTGTTTAGTTTATACTGCTCAGAATCTCATTTCAAATTTTATTTATTTGTATATATAAATGTAATATAATTAACTGACAATTTTGTCATATTTATATTCAGAGCAGTATTCTATTCGATTGTTCACCACATCACACAAAGGAAACTATTAATGAGTAACATTCAGTGTTACTTGACTATGGTCCGTACACTGGATTATTCCGGGGAGAAAGCCTCTGACACTACTCGTTGGTACATTGATATCATTGTCTAATGATGCTATAGTTTGTATATATTCTGGTAGATTGATATATTCTCCTAACATTTATTGTTATCCTAATACATAATTATTCCAAGATATGTTTTGATTTGAATCATTGCCTAGCAATGGTATTAATTACCGGGTGGTGGATTTATATTTTTCATGAAAGCAGTTTGATTGCATGAACAGATATATAGGCAACTCTTCGGGGTTGAACTGATATATATATATATATATATATATATATATATATATATATATATATATATATATATATATATATATATATATATATATATATATATATATATATATATATATATATATATATATATATATGGTCAAATATCTTCCGCGATAAACTTCGCGTGGAGTCTATGTATGTGAATCTGAGACAAGACGAATTATTCGTAGATCAATGAATAGTTTCCAAAATCACTCAAGCTGACAAGCGGCAGCTAGTTTCCAAATCTGCCTGCCATGCATGGCAGGCAGAAACTAGCCCCAAGGCGCCACAATAGTGCAACATACAAGCAGGATGCGGAAGATATTTGAAACGGAAGCGGCAGACTCCAGCGGGATTATTTCGCACGTTATCTACCTTATTAGGAGCTCATCAGTGTCGCATATCGCTTCTAAATACTTCTCAATAATAATAGGATGCTGCGTGCATGGCTAATGAGGCAGAGTCTGCCGCTTGGTTTTCGGCAAACATGGCAGCTCTTGTCAGGAGGATTATTCATTGATCTACGGATTTTTGAATAATTCGTCTTGTCTCAGATTTACATACATAGACTCCACGCGGAGTTTATCGCGGAAGATATTTGACCAAATATTCATCGACGGAAGGGTTATCTTGGAAGCAGAGCACTATTCCAGCGGGATTATTTCGCACGTTATCTACCGTTGATGTGATTCACGGAACGGCGAAAGATGTCTCCCAAATGTTTGGAATTTTTAACGTTCCCACATCTGTTTGTTACTGTTCGTATCTTTTATATATATATATATATATATATATATATATATATATATATATATATATATATATATATATATATATATATATATATATATATATATATATATATATATATATATTTTTAGATAATTTCACATAATGCCAGGGGATTATCTTCTGAAATTCTTATAGTTCTCTTTCAGAATTTGTGAGTACCTATCCATCGGAGTAATGAGTTCATAGATTTGAAAATTTATTTTTCTGTGGAAATCTGCGTAAGCATCAAATACAAATCTTCTCGACGATTGTCTTGGTTCCAAAATTAATACTTGCGGCTAATTTCAATGCAATGTTTTTTCTAAGTCAGCATTTTGTTCTCTTATAATAATATATATAGTATATAGTACTATGAATATTGAAAAACTAGTCTGCTGTTTAGCTGTTTAGTTTGATCAGGCATCCCCATAATGATTCTTAAAATATTGAAATTTTTGTTTTGGTGACAGTTGAGATAATATTCACATTCTGCTTTTGTGCGTTGAAATGGTTACCAACGTCCGAATAGGAAAAGAATAACTAAATGATAAATAAATTTTGTGACATAATCTGAAGAGATAAATGAAGATTGTGTTTTCTCTTTGAAAAGTAAACTGTATTGCAGAAACTACGGCAAATAGACCCAATCTGTTTGTAGCATCTCTGGTATCTTTTCTTATTCGAGCGAAAACGTCATTGTTATAATGATTTGATTGAAATTGATGCCAGTTTGACCTTATCATTTTTGTTTCCCGAATTAGAAAATCAAGAAAACAATATTTTATCAACTTTCTAGTTGAGGTCCATTTCTATATATCATCATGAACAAATTATGGACACCAAATTATATACCATAAGGAATATCTCACCCCATTCAAGTTCATTTGCATTCATAAAAACGCAAGTGGAGGTGTCTTCATGAATCTCGGAGTAACCTAATAATAATAACCATGATAATCTCTAATAATATTTCAGCTCTGAAGATTCACCTTTCCTTTGGCATCTAATAGGAAACGCGATTGAAAGTTTCACTCCGCTATACAGGACAAGTAATCGAAAACACCGCATGGATCACATTCGGGTCAGGTGAAAAGCAAGATAACTAATAAGACAGAGTTTCTGAATAACTTTTTCCTGAAGGGTGGCCGTAGACCATTGTCTATCCATGTCATTCCCTACAGATCTTACCTCAAGCATTTTACAGCGTTCCAAATGTTTTGTTGATACTGCTAGGTTCAAAAAGGACGAAATTTCGCTTGAATTGAAGTGTGTCTCTGGGTTTCTGAAACATCTTTGTTTAAGTTTCTTCTTTCTGAAAATCGGGGCGATGATGTTCAATCACATTTCTTCACTCATCACCATATATGCGCTAGGTGGTCTTATTTTGCGAAATTTTAAATTTCCATGGTCACATGGTTCTGAATTTTTTTCTTTTTACTTGTCACATTTCATATTGCAGGCTCAGTGTCACGATCGTGAATCTCTGTCTGAAGTAGTAATTTTGCTAGGTAGTTCATCTGTTTCAGCTCTTTTTCTTGATTTTCTTGATTCTCAACAATCTATTATTTTCATGAATTCATAAATGATTGCTTTCATATTTAATTTCGAAACTCGGTTTCTTTTTCTCTGAAATTTTGGCATTCTCCTAGTCTCGTTTCAATCAAGGGATGTTCGAACTATTTCTTTTGCGCAAAATACACATTATTATTGTGACATAATAACAACAACATAACCTTCAGACCCAGATATTTTTTTCGATTCGTTTCAGAACTAAGTCATTGAATGGATTATTTAGTTTTCAGTTCTTTTATCCAAGTAATTACGTAATTAAGTCAATTTTTCTTGAAGTTGATTTAGGGAAAGATAGAAGTGTGACAAATTCAATTTTTGGAGAGAACAGTCTTAGGTTATTCTTCCAGACTGACTACCTGATGTTTATATTTTGGTTAAAGTTCCCTTTATGGAGTTCTATCCAATAGTTTTGAAGTTATCCATTGGAAGAACTCAAACAAGAATTTACTGAAGTATAATACACACAACCAAATTTATATGGAATCACTCAGTATTTCACATTATCGATTGCTTTTAACCATAAATCTTTAACTACTTGTGAAGTTTTTTTGTTGTAAAAAAACTAGATAGTATGATAAGAAATGTTGAATTAACACCACATGTTCGGGAAATTATACTCAGTCGTCACTGAGATTTGAAACTGTGAATTTCAAAATTTGAAGAAGCCTATAATTATAATCAAAAATGCCTTACGTTAGACTGTCCGATGTGCAATGGGGTATAGCTGCCACAATGAAGGTATCACAGCGGTGATTCCCCCTTACGCTCGATACCTGGAGCTACAATCTCTGCGGAATAAGCTTAGAAAACATCGTAGGAAGATCACTTCTGAAGAACCAGACCACTTTGTGTGCCAAATTGCAATTGAAACGATACGTCAAAGACTTCGTTCAAGGATTTTTACTGCAGAAGGCCCTTAAGAGTTCCAGATCTAACCAGACAACAAAAATTAACAGACTTAATTGGTGTTTCGAGCACAAAAATTGGAATATCAAGAATAGGCAAAATGTTCTTTATTCGGATGAAACCAGAATTGGTGTTCGATCAGGTGACCGTCGGATTCGGGTTTTAAGATATCATGGGAGACAGGCTAGTCTCCGAGCAGCAAGAAAAATTCCGAATTACCGAGGGGGCAGTGTGATTTTTGGGGTGGCATTATGCTGGGAGGCAAAACACATTTGATTTCGTGTACTGCGAGTGTAACGGCTAGAAATTACGTCTACCTAGTGCTGGAGCCCATAGTGAGACTCTGGCGAGGTCTCCACGGTGTTAATTTCACTTTTATGCAAGATAATGCTCCTCCGCATACCAGCAACCTGTGAGAAAACAATTTTCAATTTTTTTACCACATGCGGAAAGAGTCTCTTATTTTCTTTTATTCGTTTCTTTCTTCGAATAAACCTTAATTTATTTCTTTTTTCAATTGAAATATCTCAAAAGGATCAATTTTAACAATCTTTAGACATTTCCAAAATCCCTGAGGTAATATTCAAAATATAGGGTGATTCCATATAAATTTGGTTGTATGTATTTCTGAAAGTTTGAAGTATAATTACAGATCCAGATTTGGAGCTTCGATCTTCGAGTCACCCAGTTTTACAGCAGAGTTCATACGATTTTGAAGAAACATCCATCCCTGTTAGGACCTCAAAATAGGTAGAACTGTTAGATAAGTCTTCATGAATTCAGGAACTTTCATAAGTCAATCTATAAATGAATAATATAATTTTGGGTGTCACCCTGACCAGGATTTATCAGTTTGAATTGTTTTTCATTTGATCGAGCACCTATTGTCTCATTTTTAGTACAGTAGAACCTTAATTAACTTAAGTGGTTTTCTACTCCTCTATCATGTTTTACTTGTATAAAACTTTTAAACCTCTAAGATAGTATCAGAAATGTTTACTCGATATTATTTTTATCAAATAAACAATTGATTTTACTGATTTCATCAAATTATGAACGATGTTCTTTGAGTGTTAATCTTATAAAAATGTTCATGGTGTTTATTCTGCTGCGTTACTTATTGAATCCACATCTATCTTTTCCAACGCAAGCTAATTAGAATTTGATTACTTCGTAGCCACCAGAGGATAACAAGGGGGACAGTTGAGTGATATTTTGAGTGAAAACAACTTAGCCTTCAAACAATATCGCATAGGTATCTGGGTTCTTCATATTATTTCTGGGTTTCCCATTCTTATTTCCACTGAACCTCTACACTAGGGGTGCTCAAACTTGAACTGCTGGGATCTACCTCAATATTTTTAGACTACTTACGATCGACTATGAGAGGCTGCAAGTATGTGTGATGCCGGGTTGTCGTACATACACGATACACCCTACCTACCTAGGTAGGGTGTACCGTAGCATATATAGATATTAGATTTTGGACAATATTCATTATTTTAGACATGGTTTGAGTTAGGTTTGTATAGGTTCTTCTCTATAATATCAATGAAAAAACTCATATTTATTCAAAATTGCAAGTGAATTGTGTTAAGTTTATCTGAGGAGTGCATTCGATGTTGAAGGGTGGCACTGCATGTCCTCAGCATACTTTTCTTAAAATGGTACGTAACTACTGAGTGCTAATCACTAGCATGATGACATATGATCGTCAGTTAGTCGATTCCGATATTTCGACTTAATTATCTTCATTTCAGAAAATGCAGCCTCGCAGTTGTCAGTCAGTTGACCCAAATATGGCCGTCAGTTGAATGGCGATTTGCCTTAGATTCGGATATGTATTTTCAGATTTAAAATGCCTCAAATTTGTATCAGATTCTGTAGCTTTACGAAATATATCTGATATAATCTGCACCAACTCATTGTCAACAGAACATGAGTTCATATTAAACTGAGTTGCTATTTCAGTATCTAATTCGTCAATGTTTTCACATGAAAAAGGATAACTCATAAATGATGCTATTTCTGCCAATTTACTGCGACCATAAAAAAGCATTTCGGATTGTCCCAAAATATTTGATAATTCAATTTGTTTTCAATGACGGAAATTGTTTTAGATCCTTTTTTTTCAGTTGTTCTATCATAAGTTGCAATTTCCTTTCGAATACGTTTACTGCGCTAATCATAATCAATAATAGTTTTTCCTTTGCCTTGAAACTCCAAGTTAATCGTGTTTAAGTGCATTGTGATGTCAGCCATAAATACCAAATCAGTCGGCCATCTGAGTCTCATCATCTCTTTCGTCTGGAAAAGCTGTTATTTCGGGCAATATATCTTGAAAACTTTCTAGGAATTTTCCGCGACTCAATCACCCGACGTCCGTGTGAAGAATTGAATCAGTGTGGTCAGCTGACTTCCTATCTTCCTACTGCAACTTAAAAAGCTGCCGTTGCAAGCTACGTGCACGGATGGAATTCACAATTTTTGTTGCAACGCCCATAACTTTCTCCTTGTTTAAAACTTTGGAACACAAAACTTGTTGATGTATAATGCAATGGAATGAAAAAAATGAAGAAAGATCTTCATTAGCTCGACACAATGCCACAAAACCATTTTTGTTTCCAGTCATTGCTGGGGCTCCAGCGGTTTTGATGCACACTAATTTAATATATTGGTAGCTTGAAGTTTTTACAAAATTGATGAAAACGTCATATATATCTTCGCCACGGGTCTTCCCCTTCAGAAGGAATGATTGTCAAAAGTCTTCCCTAGCCAACATGTAATTGAATACCATCCGAATAAAAATGCCTAGCTGGGTAGTGTCTGTCATATCCGCAGATTCGCCGAACTGTAAAGAAAAGTATGTACATTTCATGATATCATGTTTTAGTTTATCTGCCATGTTACGACTCATGACTTCAATACGCCTTATGACAGTAGGATGAGATAACTGAAGTTCTTTAATAGCAGACACGAAATGAGTTTTTGTAGTTTAGTTACCTACTGATTAAATTTTTATTTTCTCGAGATCTACCCAAAAAGCACTTGCGATCGACTGGTCGATCGGGATCGACCGTTTGAGTACCCCTGCTCTAGGGGCTTTAAGATAGAATGATATAGCAAAGATTAATAAATAGGAGCTTGTTGAAAAGAGTATTGAAAATTGTGAATACCAGCCTATGATCCCCAAAATGATCGTTCGTTCAAAACAGACTCCACCTATATAACAGTTGAAAAACACGGCGAAAGATTCGGCGTATAAAGCGGAATGTCTTGTCTTACATTGGGAAGGTCCACTTGGCTAGAAACCTTTTGCCGGATAATGCTGAATAAGATGCAGCAAAGTCCTGGAGGAGAATCGAAGACTGGTTCGCCCTGAATTTCTGACAAAAAATACCGGGATTAGGTCAATGAAGGACAAAATATTCATTTTATATTCAAATTTATTGTATCGTTTTCTATGTAGACTCCTTCCGAAAAAATACGTTCACGCCAACGAATAATCCAATCATCAAAACTTTTTCGAACGCTTTTTCGGCATTCGACTTCAGTTCTAGCCGGGATTCCCATTTACGTCTTCTATTGATTCAAAGCAGGTACATCGAAGGGGTAATTTGAGTTTTGGAAAAAGAAAAAGTCGGCCGAAGGCATATCAGGTGAATACGATGGTTGTTCGATGGTATTTGTTGTTTTTTTTGTCAGAAATTCAGTCTTGTGAGATGATGCATTATCGTGGTATAAATTCCATGTATTATTTCCACCAATCTGGCATTTGTCAACGAATTTGTTGTCTCAACTGCTGCTTGATGTCATTTACTGTCTGCTCTTCTGGCAAAAATTCTGAGTGAAAGTCTAAGAACATTACCTTGATTTTTGATCTACTTTGACATGATATTTTTGGTTTCTATTCACTTGGAGGGCGACATTCTGATGCTGGTTGACTGGTTTGCATGTCGAACCCATGAACCTATGTCTCATCACTAGTTACAATGCGTATTATAAATGTGGGGTCGGAATTTAGCCTTCAACGTCCTTCACGCTATTCAAGTCTTAAAGAAAATTCAGTTCTTCTGGAACTAGTCCACCGGCAACGCGTCTCTTGCCGAAACAATCATTTAAAATAGTACGAATTGATACGTGAGGGACAAAAAGTTTATTTCATATCCTTTTTAAACTGAAATTACGATTTTCAATTACTATGTCCCCTAATTTTATCGATTTTAATTTCAGTAGAAAATGTTGATGGCCGACCATTGCGAAGCAAACCTTCCACCATATCTCGGCCGCAATTTAATGCACTGTGCCATTCATAAGCACGTGCTCTTGATAAAGTCGATTTACTGAAAGCCTTATTTAACAGTTTCAGGGATGAGGCACATGAAATTCCATACACAATATAAAACTTGAGACAAATTCTTTATTCCATCTATCTTTATTCCTTGTGTGAATCGCAAACCAAACTTGTGAGAACTGATCAAACAAAATCGAAAACTGTAGACAAAATTAATGACAGATCGCATTTAATTTTCGTCTCAGTTTAGAAAACGATGTACCAACTCAGCAACAACGGAAATTTTGACAATCGTTTCAAGCAGATTTTTAAAATAATCAATTCCAAGTACATTTTTGACAAAGTGCATGTTCTCATTTCCTTATGGTTTTGAGCAGAAACGTCCGATTGAAGTAGATTCCAGATATTTTCATCCATATTCTTATGTGTATTTGTCGTGAAGGGGCAAGCCAGAGGACAAAGATCCTCAACTTCTCCTTGGCCATTTTGGAGCTATTGTATTACTTGCTTATACGCGCGAGGAGTAATCATTTATTACCATATACATCTCTCATCAATTTTATGATAAATTTCACAATTCGAATGGAGATTCCGGCTATACGAATTCACTCCCTAAAGTGGCAGATATTGTTTTGGAAATATTAGCGTTCACGCTAAACAGCTGTTGCTAGCAGTTGGCCCATATATGCTTTTTCTGTACCAGCAACAGTCTTTATTGAATAGCGACACTTCGTGCATAATCTTCGTCATGACATACTTTTTTTTTAATAGATCCAGGTCATATTCTAGTACAGAAGATTTGTATTATTGTGCAACTTTCTTTTTGAAATTCAAAAATTCTTTAATTGAAGTTTTCACAATTTTCCTAAAAGATGATGAATATGTTGCCGTTCATTTGCTCCTAGTAACGTACATAATATTTAATACTCACTTTCTGAATTTGATACTGTAACCATATCCAATCGTCCCTGAAGCCGACTCTGTCACTGCCCGGCGGAGTGACGAATTGCGATGCACTGATCTGAAAGTTTCAGTACGCCGAATTACTGAGGAACCAATGTTACCGTTTACAGAAGACTCTCGATCGAAGAGCTAGTACAAAGCAGAAATTACGCGAAGGTTCTCGAACATTCGTGCTTGTATACAAGAAGAGACATCGCGAAGCGCGAGAAATGCATTTTGAATAAAGGGCGCGAATAAGTGGACAGAGTGGCATAAGCAGTATCGATTGTGTTATATAAATAAGTTATAGAATTTAGTCGTTTAGTTTGGTGTCTTAATTGATCAGTTTACGTGTAAATTAATTAGAGTTTCTGTAAGGTTGATGTATTTAATTTGAACCCACCAATAATTTCAAGAACTAAGAAACGTTACAATACGCTACCATCATGGGAGGCTACGATACACTGATGATCATCTCCTGATCTAACATAATTTGAGGAAAACCATGGTGTCGCGATGATGGTAATATAAATATCAAAACGCGCTTCAAATTTGAGGAATGACTGGTGTTCACTCTTGTTTGTATTCGATTTATTTCTCATAAAATATAGAATCAGGAAGGAAGTTTATGATGCAAATTGGGTAAATTATGGAGCATATTATCGATACCATATTAGGTAATATGATTTTCTTGTTGATGTTGGATGACCTCTTGTGCCATTCAACAACAGGTTATTCTTCTTTACTTATCATTAAAAATAATAAACCATAGCTGCTCTTTCCTAATGATGTACCATGTAATTAACCTGTTATTCGGAACAGTGTTCGAACCTTTTTCTGCCAGTTCCCCAGGGTACATACCTGTCTCTTTTCCATATCTTCTACAGATCTGAATCCTGTTCATTTAGAACACTTCACCTGAATAACAGCCTAAAAGTCACAGCGAAAGATATGGTGCATAAAGCGGAAATGTAAGACCTTTGGGAATGTGCTCTTGGCTCGAAACCTCTTATCAAACATTGAGTCTTATCCTTCCAAAATTTGGGTAGGTTAGAACTTCAGATCGAAGTTTTTTTTATTTTCATTTTTATCGATAAAAAGAGACCTTGCCGAGCAATATCATCAACGCCTTCTTACGTATGTTGGAAACTCTGGAACCACTCACCAATACGTGCACGGGATATGCATTTATTGCTATCATTCAAGAATTTTACTTGAAATTTTACGACTCAAACGAAAACTACATCTATACGAATTTATTCGTAAAAAGGAGAGGGATCTTCTTTAAAATATAAAGCTTCATCATAAACAGCTGTTGCTGGATTTTGGCGCTTATTTTACGCCCGCAACAGTCTCGTTATTCAATAGCCACACTTGGTACACTTTTAATAGAACTATACTTTCGTTATATTTTAAAAACAGGATCCAAGTTTTCTATTATTCGTCTTATCTTCGACCTTTACCTATACGGTGCAAATAAACAATTCCTCACGTAAAAATTTCGCATTTATTTCGAAAGCTGCTGTCGTAGATAATATTCATTCACGTTAGCATCATGGGGAGGCTATTATATTCTGAATATCATCCCCTGATACTAACATAATTCCAAGCAAAGTAAGATGTTTTGATGATGGTAAGATAGTTATAGAAACGCACTTTTAGATTCGAGGAATGACAGGTGATCACACTTGTCTGAATTCAATTCATTTATCATAAAGGTTGAATTAAGATATACATTGGGGAATTTATAGGTTTCGTTTCCAATCTACCTACAATATATTTCAAGACACTAATCGACGTAGAATAGTCTATTCTATTATGTATAATTGTATCTTTCTGAATGACTTTTCTGTAAGTAAGGAGATAAAACTATTCAATCTCATCATAATATACCATGAGCTGGAGTATCCTAGCTGTAATATTTATTACCATTTGTTCAATGCAAATGAAGAGCATCCCGGAAACAAAGATAACTGCGAAATTTACGTGCCTGATAGAAATACGAGAATGGCTAATATAATTCATTATATTCCCACGTTCGAAATGCATCATTGTTAGGATTCCCAGTTTTACATTTTCATTCGTTTTGTTAGTTCTTTTGAATATTTCGATTTGATGGTTTCTTTTGGGCGTGAAGTTTTAGTGAATCAATTATTTTATAATAAAATGTCAGTACAAGTAAATATAGTTTACACATTCGCTGTGATAATGGGATTTTATGTCCCGTATTTTACTCTGTGTGAGGCATATTTAAATTTAACTAAATTGTTGTAGGAAAGGAAGCTGTAAATTTTATGAATAACAACGCAATATTATTTCAATTGAATTACTTAGTTTTCTCATGTTTAGTAGAACAATGTTCTCAATAAAGATATACGGGATTTATCATTTTCTGGTGAGGTGAGTGTTCAACATGTTAAACAAAATAACGTTTATAAGCTAAGAAGCTCTACTCGAGCTCGTTTCGTGTTTAGTTTTGTTATTTAAGGTGAACTTTAAGGTAGATTTCATGACTATGGCTAGTGGGGGAGGACGATTAGTATTTGTGGAATTCTCTCAGGGCTAATGAGAATAGTTCTGATGAAGAATTTAGAGAAGATTCGGATTCTACAAGAGATAAAGATTGTTCACCTATTTCAAAATCCTGCAAGTTTTGATCGAGATTTATGAACAGAAATTGAAAGTTCCAGTGAAGAGGTATTTGAAACAATCAATCATTGTTAGTTATAGGCCAAAAGGTGGAAATAGAGCACGTTGAATGAATAACAAACAATCAAACAAACTATTTTAATATTCCCCCTTCAGTAACCACACCATCAAACTTCTATAAATTGTTGATTCATGACGAAATGTAGGATTCAATGATTGAAGATACTAGAGGTATGCAGATAATCTAAGAACAAAGCATGAAAATCTATTACCTAAGATGAAATATAAAGTTTTTCCGAAATAATTATTTGCCTGACTATTGTTGATTTGCCGAAAATCAATTTGCATTGGTCTAGAAATCTGTTACACAATAATGATTCCATATTCATGTCACGAAATAGATTTCACCTTATCCCACGTGGTTGGAATTTTGCTGATAGCTCATCAAACGGTGGAGAAGATCAACTTTATAAAATTCGTCCCATTTTGATGCCCATCGTTGATACATTTCGAGACTATATTGAACCAGGAAGACATGTGGTGATTAATAAATCAATGCTTCCCTGGAGATGTAAATTGAAATTTCGAAACTCTATAAAGAATAAAAGTCATTAATACGGCGTGAAAGTTTCTGATTTCTGCACGGTAGATGAATATAAACTGTGAATTTGTACAGGGAAAGGAGATACTGAATCAGGAAAAGGTAATAATACAGATGGAGTAATAAAAGAACTAAGGACTGGGAAGATTGGAAGAGAGCGAACACTGTTTGCTGACAATTTTTATAGAAGCATGGCTCTTGCAAAATATCATCTTTAGAATGAAATATCTATTTGTGCAAAAGATAGATAATCATCGAGGGTTCACGAAGAATTTTTTTTAAGTTTCTAGATGTAGCGTTTTTGGTATCAAAAAAAATTGTTTTAGAAAAGTGATTAAATAGACAGAAAAAAAGCTGGTTTCAATGATAACTACCTGTAAAGGTCATTTGGATACTTCCGTAAATATCGATTAAATAAGAAATGGTGAACCCGTAGAAAACTAAGATGCGCTGTAGACTACAATCAAGCAAAAAAAGGTTTTGGCTAATAGTCTTCTTCTTCTTCTTATTCTTTTAAATAGACCTATTTGTCTGTTGCTTGCCGAAGCCGTCTCTGGATGGTTTCTTGCGAGGTGGACTGCCAGCTTTCCTGCCACCTTTTTGGGGGTCTTCCTGGTGGGCGCTTTCCATGTGGATTGCTCTCCATCATTATGCGCGGTAATCTGTTTTCGTGCATTCTTCGCACGTGCGCATACCATTCTCTTCGTCTTTGTCTTCCCCATCTGACTATGTCTACTATGCCGCATTGAGCTCGTATGTCAGTGTTTCTTATCCTGTCCAGTCTGGTCTTTCCGAGGATAGTTCTTTGTTTGTGTCTTCGCGTGCTTCTATGCCGTAAGTCATGATAGGTCTGATGCAAGTCTTATAGATCTTCACCTTGCTATCTGTTCCAATGTGCTGGTTTGACCATATCACATCCGCCTGGGATAAGGGTTGGGTGGATTGAGTAGCCCAACAACTGTCACTGCCGGTCCCAAGCCCGGATAAAGGAGGAGGGTTCTTGGGTGAGGTTAGCAGCCTACCCAAGGTAAAAATCACTCCCGCTCACAGAACTGAAGCAATAGCCTCGGATCACGGACAGTCAAAACGGATAACGACTCATGCAAAGACTGACTAATAGTAAAAACTAAAATTGTAATATCCTTAGACTGTTCATTTTTCAGTTTTATATAAGTTATTTTCAGTGGGAAAATGGCATCGTCATGACAAAATGTTTTGTGCAAAGGGATAAACTGGCATAGCAAAGTTGCAATTGTAACATTTTTGAGAGCAGCTCTAACCAAAGCATGGATTTCTCATAATACTGCCTGGAAAGTATGGTTCTTATATAGGGGGCAAATTTGTTGTAAACCTTATAACGAACTTACCATGCTGGAGTGAATGTTGCATGTCTGTGTATAAGTTGGCAGATATGGTAAAACAATAGGAACACTGGTTGGGGCAAGACTAAAAACTTTTGATTTCAGGTAGGATTGCCCTTTTTTCGTCAAACTCGTTGTAGTGCTTTTGACGATGTAGTCAACCAGGTTGCCGGCTTCAGTAGTGAACATGCTCTTATATTGGATGGGGTATCTCGCTATGCGATGTGATCCGTTCAGAGTAATTACAATTATGTAGAATATCCAATACGCTATTTTAGATTAACTCTTTTGATAAGGTGAAAAAATTCATGAAGCTTTGAAATTTGAGAAAATACAAGCTCAAATGTTTAGTACCATATTAAGTACCATATTAACTCTTCGTTTCAACACAAAAGTTTTTCCTGGCTTTAGAATATTCAATGATTTGTTTTATAGTGGGGATATTTTATTCATATCCGCACTCAAGAGGGAATAAAACGATATCTGTCCATCTGTCTGTCGTATTGGATTATTCCGGGAATTAATGAGCGTATAAACTAGACTTTTATAATGTCCAGTAGCTTGAAAATTTTTTGACAAGCTTGACTTGAGATAAAATTCAAGCTTTGGAAAAATCAAAGGTTGGACTTGATTCGATTTTGCAGCTCCGAGGCTTCACTTGGCATCAGACTTTTTCTAGCTGCTTGAAATCTAGATACGTGTAAGAGCATAAAGTTCACTTGTTAATTGTTTGTTGCCGTACTCGTACAGGTGCATAAGAAGTAGGTAATATCGCTAGTTATACAGAGCTTCTTAATTGACTGCGATACACTGGGATCTCAAAACTTGGTACGGTCGAACAGATCAATTCGTTTCGCAACGCAACAAGTAGATACAAGAAGCTCAGCGATAGGATTTGGTTAATTCAAAGAAAAAAAGGGAGACATCAACCTGTAATCAGCATTTCAGAAATGTAAGGAATTTCTGTACTCAACTAATGACCAGAAGTGTGAGTATAATAATCTATCGATTAAATTTACTAAATTTGGCGATATTCAGCAGAAGCCTTTGGAAGAACGAGTGAATCCGCGAGAATCGAGGTTGAACGGTGATTCCCCTAGAATCGAGAGATGAGAGAGTCCAGGGACTTCTCCGAAAACTGGTATATGAAAAAAAATTATTTTCCCTCTTTACTCCATTTCAATGGAATATACTGTTACTGTTATACCATCATCATTTCCACAGTACGGAAGGCGACCCTAGAAGAGAGAGGAAAAGTAAAATTCACGTTAAATATTGGAAACTGTTTGGAAATAAAATGAATGATTTTATTTATATCTCGTCGAAAATGGAGCCAGATCCATATGAGGACAACGGTTCAGAAAACCCAGACAAAAACGCATTCTGATTACTATATAGTCCCAACAGATAGAGTACCAATTCCAAAGAAAAATAAGTGTATTAAAAAACTATGAAAGTGAAGGATTATTTTATCATCAGACGCAGAAAGGAAGAAGAAAATATAATAAAGTGGGGAAATGCAATCTATGCAAGTCCAAAGCATCAAATTTTAAAAGAACCGTGCAACCACATCGATGAAGAGAAATTTGAAACTAAAGCATATTGGGGTTTACAAAATGGTGATGTAGCAGAGCAGCAGCAGCTAACCTCTGCTTCTAACACTTCTGGGAGCATTCCAAGTTGGTAGAACAAAGAATTTTCTTTCTTTTCACACTTTATTTAAAAAAAAACACGTTATTATCTCTATATACAATTTTTTTTGGCCATAAATAACAATGAACTACAAAACAGAACGAGCCGAAATTGTTAGAAATAAGGATTCTGAAAATATTTTTTTCTTGCAATTTGTCAATAATCTTAATGAAAGTGAATATTATTGAACCTTTCTAATTCCCTGTTCTTCTAGGTTTCCAGACCTAAGATCCCAAAATTTTTATTTGCAAATACTTTGCGATTCATAACAGAAAGAGAAATGATAGAATAGTTGCAGGAAATTACCGTTTTCTCTTATAAATATTAAGTCTTGCACATTATCTGAGTTTTTTTGGCACGTGCAAGATTCTAATGTTTAATTTGAATTTCTTACAATTTTTTGTATTCTTTTCAGGGTTCAGTACGCCAAACAAAAAATTGATCCCTTAAAGGATCACTGTTGTCTATTCATCTATCAAGGATTTTCTGTCATATAGAAATACAGGCATAGAAAATGAAACTACATTTAACGAAATTCAAAGATACCGACGCTTGTTGTGGTTTATTACATTTTGCGGTATATTTTACTAATTTTCAAAGAAACATAATCTATAGACACTTCTTGTTGACCTTAAAACATGATATCTGTAAGGAAGGAGTGTCTCATACCAAAGATAGAGAAACTTTCCGAAAACTGTAAATGTATGGTTACATAACGGAGAGAAATGTTTTCTTCGAGAAGAACCTATTTATCTTTTCTCAGGAACGCCTTAAGTAATTGACTTGTAACCAATAATAGATATACAAGTTTGCAATCCTTTCTATCTGCGAGAACATCAAACATTTGGCCCAACGAAACCGGAAAATACGGCCATCAGGTCGAAATCTGCTGTTTATTCCGGCCGTTTCCATGGGAATCCAAACCTATAGTGTGCTACTATTCGACTTATAAACATGAAACTAAAGCATATTGGGGTTTACAAAATGGTGATGTAGCAGAGCAGGAGCAGCTAACCTCTGCTTCTAACACTTCTGGGAGCATTCCAAGTTGGTAGAACAAAGAATTTTCTTTCTTTTCACACTTTATTTAAAAAAAAACACGTTATTATCTCTATATAGAATTTTTTTTGGCCATAAATAACAATGAACTACAAAACAGAACGAGCCGAAATTGTTAGAAATAAGGATTCTGAAAATATTTTTTTCTTGCAATTTGTCAATAATCTTAATGAAAGTGAATATTATTGAACCTTTCTAATTCCCTGTTCTTCTAGGTTTCCAGACCTAAGATCCCAAAATTTTTATTTGCATATACTTTGCGATTCATAACAGAAAGAGAAATGATAGAATAGTTGCAGGAAATTACCGTTTTCTCTTATAAATATTAAGTCTTGCACATTATCTGAGTTTTTTTGGCACGTGCAAGATTCTAATGTTTAATTTGAATTTCTTACAATTTTTTGTATTCTTTTCAGGATTCAGTACGCCAAACAAAAAATTGATCCCTTAAAGGATCACTGTTGTCTATCCATCTATCAAGGATTTTCTGTCATATAGAAATACAGGCATCGAAAATGAAACTTCATTTAACGAAATCCATAGATACCGACGCTTGTTGTGGTTTATTGCATTTTGCGGTATATTTTACTAATTTTCAAAGAAACATAATATATAGACACTTCTTGTTGACCTTAAAACATGATATCTGTAAGGAAGGAGTGTCTCATACCAAAGATAGAGAAACTTTCCGAAAACTGTAAATGTATGGTTACATAACGGAGAGAAATGTTTTCTTCGAGAAGAACCTATTTATCTTTTCTCAGGAACGCCTTAAGTAATTGACTTGTAACCAATAATAGATATACAAGTCTGCAATCCTTTCTATCTGCGAGAACATCAAACATTTGACCCAACGAAACCGGA
The DNA here is from genome assembly GCA_013387265.2 of Cryptolaemus montrouzieri. Lineage (NCBI taxonomy): Eukaryota > Metazoa > Arthropoda > Insecta > Coleoptera > Coccinellidae > Cryptolaemus > Cryptolaemus montrouzieri. The sequence goes on from JABFTP020000103.1 coordinate 41,523,358, forward strand.
AAATACGGCCATCAGGTCGAAATCTGTTGTTTATTCCGGCCGTTTCCATGGGAATCCAAACCTATAGTGTGCTACTATTTGACCTATAAACATGACGTTCACCGAAAACTATAAATTTGTAGTTTATCCACGAATGAAAAGTATTTTTGAAGTAGTATATGCATTCACTTTTCTCTAAATTACGCGTGTAGGTATCGTGTTGAAACTGGTACCAGCTACTCAAATTTGCAATACCTTCGATTTGCGAAATTTTCTGAATCAAACTTTCACATACAGATATTAAGTTATCTGTGTATGTGTATGTCGCATTCTATTGCATATTTTGTTCTCGCAAAGGAATCAAAAGCTATAGGGTACACCTAACGTGACCATACGTCCCGCTTTCAGGCTGTCTGTTCCGCTGTCCCCAGCGAGGATAAAAATATCCCGTTTTTGTAAGGAGCCCACACAATAATTTGATTTGCAAATTATTTTTAGCACTCGCAACGCGTGGCGCGGCTGCAGAGGTACGGCGAGTGATGAGAGAGCGACTCGCGTCCGCGCCGCGCACGCGAGAGAAGGATAGATATATGCCACGCTCACTCACTCAGCCAATGACTGCAACAATGTTTTGATTTAGTTCAACTAAAACGAAGAATAGGTCGTACTTACACAGTGTGTGACCGTAACCTTACAAAATGCCTAAACGCAAGTGTTCCCCTAATATTACTTTGTAAAACAAGTATCCGTTTATAAAATAAAGGAGTGATAATACCGCAGGCGTTACGTGTGAAAAGTATGGTACTGATTTTAATGTTGGACATGGTGGTGCCAGTGATATTGAAGAACATTTAAAACCAGAAAAACACAATTTTTCCGATCTAAATGCTGCTTTAAGCTCGTCAATGCTTACTCTTTTTTAAAAACCGATTCTCCGAGTTCCAAGTATTTCGACATAGCTGCAGCTGAGACTGCATGGGCGTTTCACACCGTGTAACATTATCACAGCTCTCGATCTAATGACTGCTCTTCTAATTTCAATCAAGCCTGTTTCCAGTGAAAATTTAGATGTGCTCGTACAAAATTTCAAGTCATTGTTGTGAATGTGCTGTCACCGAAGGCATTCTCTGAATCGAAAGAGCATCTTTGCGAAGCCCGTTGCATAACTTTATCAAGGGATGCTTATTCCCAGTTTTGATTCGATATTTTTCACCATGCAAAGGCGTGAAAGTCAAAATTTTAGAGTTACGGGAGCAGCCAGGCGAAACATCGGATATAATTGTCGATTATTTGAAATAACTGTTATCTTCCAATGATTCGAATAAGAAAGTTGTGGCATTTGGTAGAGATAAAACGAATTGCATTTTTGGAGGAACGAATAGAAAAGGGAGTAATAATGTTTACTCATAATTGAACAAATCACTTGGAAGATAGCTGATTGGGATTATCTTCCTGTTCTTGAGTTTCGTGATTCAACTGACATAGAGTATCACAAACTGCTGGGCTACAGTAAAACAGGGTGGCTTGAGAGAGTTATAAAAATGTTTCAGTCTTTAAGAAACTCCTGCTCAGTGTGGTTATATCTTTTGCACGCACAAGCAGGGACTTTTTATCAAGCTGTCTTGTAAGTCGAGCTGCGAACCGTGTCTGCGAAAGAAATTAATCATTTCCGAGATAACCTGGCACTTAAAGAGAATTCGATTTTCCTTCATCACACCGTCCGTAACCTACTTGTAAAATTACAAAAAACTGACGCTGCTGTTGACCATCAGAAAGTGAAAACTACAGCGGCTGAGTTTTATAAAACAAGAAAAAGAATGCTTGGAGCAGTGGTGTAAACTCAACACAGAACTAGAAGTGTTTAAATGCGCAAATTTGACAAACGTACCGACGTGTGAAGAGGAACAGAATGTGATGGAGTTGCTTATCACGCAAGGGTTTATTAGCAGTAGCCAAGCCATGAAAGTCTTTGACGAGTTTTCGCTTGTTTCCAACTTTGCGATAGATGAAAAAACCACTAGCTGGAATTCTGAGAATCTTGCTGCTGAAGGTCGTTGGGTGGAATTATTCTAGCAGCTTCGTGCTAATAATCTTCTCTTAACGAACTTTTCCATAATTATTGAGTACATTGTGTGTCTGCCTTCGACAGTAACGCACCTGTCGAAAGAGATTTTTCTCAAATGAACAAAATATGGACAAGTGAGAAAACACAGTTAAGTCTCGAAGTATTGGAAGCCATTTTGGTTTCAAAGATAAATATGAATGAATCATGTACTGAACTCTATACGTACCTAAAGACAAGACCTGATATGTCAAAACTAATTTGTTCAGCTGAAAAATAAAAAAATACTGCCACTGGGGCATCGTTACTTATGCAACCTACTTATTATACGTGCTTTGATTATTTTGTATTAATGTTATCACTTTCTCTAATAAAAAAACTTGTAAAACACCAAAAAAAAATAAATGGTCGAGTATGGTATACTCCTGTTACATAGAATCGAATATTTAAATGTCTTTATCCAAGAGGAAAGGATGTTGGTGCAACATGAAAAATAAGAAACTTATTAGCATTAATCGATCGATTGTGTTCATGAATCATGTAATTCTACAACAAACAATGTCTTGAAGCACAATCAAGTAAAGGAGAATTTGAAAACAGTGGTAGCTATAGAAGTAAAAAATATTTATTTATTATAAGAGACTTTATATTTGTGGGGATAATAATGCACATCATTACTATTGAGAAAACTGTGAATTTGTAGAGGCGATTTGTAAGGAGAGGAAAAAGTTACATATCACGGTAGGAAATTATAAGCACAATTATCGAAAGCAATGTGACAAGAGATGTACCATATTAAAAATCATAGTGGTATGAAATTGACAACAATGTTTATGAATTTCTGCAGTCAGGATTTCGACGCCCGCTTGATTGCTGCAATATGTTGTGATGACGTTGATTACCTAAGTAATCAAACTTTAATTTTTAATTTTGATTGAAACAGCTACTAAAAATACAAATACTGGAAAAATATGTTTGGGGGACTAATGGTCGGAAAGAACAGACTCAGAAAAAAGATAACGAACTATTCGAATACATTCGAAACATTCGAAGAGCGAGTCTTACTCGAAATTGGTGAGTAGCATTGTACAGGGTGCCCTATTTCCGATGTTTCAGCACGGCAACTACGTGAGAAATACTGCAAATAGAGCAAATTGATCTCACCATTTAAGTCCGTGATGTTCTAAGAAAATACATTGGTGGAAATAGATCTTCTTCTGCTCGAGTTATTCCGGATTTCTCGGTTTAGCCATTTGCATATACCTCGGTTGCTATCAAAGTTGAGTGGAAACTATTCCAATATTCCAGTAGCACATTTTTTTTATTCAATTTTTTTTCTATTGTATGTTTTAACGATTATAATATAAACTTGTGTTTGTGTAATTATAATATATACTAGTGAATCCACTAAGATCGCTAAACGCCTAATATACTATACGCCCAATATACTAAACGCCAAATATACTTTTTTATAGCCAACTCTATCTATACGGAACGTCTCATTATATTCACTTATATTCGTACCTAATAGTTCTTAATGTTGTATGGAACTCTCTCACATATTGCCTCACAAATTCTTATGGTAAGGCTTCCAGTATTATTTTATGAATACTGACTATCCCAATTCAAAGATATACCGTCAATTTTAAATCCCAACTTCCTCCAAATGAGATAGCATAAGATAAAATTTGAAAAAGTTCAAACATTGATTCAAAAAGCAAATTGTTCAATGTGAATAAGAATCGAATAAGATTCAGGAATTACAATAAACAACAAATATGAGCTTGAAACAACAAGTTGGAAGAATTACTTCTCAAGTTTATTAATGAAATAGTAAATAAAAGATCTTCTCAAATCAAAAGACTCGAGAGTATCCAGAAGACGAAGGCGAGAAATTAGTAATGTAATAATGAAACACTACTAAATATTACCTTATGTTATTGCCCTATATATAACTTTTCGTATAAATTCAAATTGACCAAAATTCACACAATTTGCTTACCAGAAAGAACAAACATCTCCTAAACTGAAGTGTTCTTCTAAAAATCAGAAATGAGATTCAAACATCCACCATCCTTCATAAACAATACAATGATGTTTATAATACATCAGTCTCGATACAACTGTTTCTTGTAACTGTTACTTTCCTATTGCTAATTATTATTTCATTTTAAAATTCCTCATTCAAATGTATTTCACTTACTAGAACTATCTCTCACTAATGTTCCACACATCTCTGCCACTGTGCTAAGTACTTTTCTTTTGAATTCTAGTCATATCTCTTCCACATCTTCGTCTTCTGATTTATTGCCTTTCCTCCAATTGTCATATTCAAAATCTGAGAAATACTGAAAATATCTGAACTGAGTATATAAAAATCTGTGAAAACATGCCCTCATATTTGAATTCTCTGTTCTTCAATTCATGTTCTTGTGAATTTTCATAATTTAATCGCAAATTGAAATAAAAGCAAGAAATTGCAATAAAACCAACTTCATGTTTTCATATTACGTGATGAACATACAAATTTTACACACACCTATAGTACAACTACATCAAGAAACCATAAATTACGTGTAACAAAATTTTCAAATTTACACAGCATCATTTAAGTAGTAGTTAAATTTTCCTAAAATATGATTCACATAAGTAGCAGGAAGTTTCTTATGACTTTCATAACTCTTGGATTGAAAGTTATGGTTGTACAAAATGAAACTTCGTATGCTAATTATACAGGTTTGAACATCATGTTTCAAACAAACATCAAACACCTTAAATTTCATATCTATGAGGAAAACTGTTATTTATTCAACAGCTTCGATACAATTTCCTAAGAAATAGTAACAAAGTGTTATGAATAGAAGATTATCACAATAAATATCTCTTGTGAAAATTGACATGACACACGTGAAAATATCTGAGTATTCAGAAGTATCCTACAGGATATATATAGAATTATATTTTTAATTTCATTCTCCAACCTTTCTACAGTAGATCCATTGTATAAACTTCCTCTTCATCAAGTGGATTGTAACCTAAGAATAAGTATTTAAGAAAAATAACTACAACGTATGCTTTAAAAATAAAAACTCACCTTGCAACTTCTGACAAAATGATCAACTGAGAGGTAATTCACTTTTTTTTATATTTCTTTCTTGTTTTCCCAATATATTTGTAGATCAATCAACAATCTAAACCTTACTTTCTTTTCAGGTTCAAACTTGAATATTATCAAACATAAAGAATCTCATTCACAGTTGGATAGTTGTAAAATAAAAGACGTACTTCCTCTTGAATAAACTGAAACGAAGATTCAATTTAAAATGGACACAGTACTACTGACATTCAGTTCGAAATATCTTAAAACAAATATAGCCTTTAATGAATAGCTTTCAATATTCGTATTATACATTCTCTTAATAACCTACCAAAAACTTAATCGAGTTCCTGTATAATATTGTACAAAAGAGCTCAATACATTTTTATAGCAAGTTAAAGGATATTCCGTCATTTTGTAAGATAATCTCAATTGATTAGTTGAAGAATCCTAGTAACTCTAGAAACCCTTTAAACGCATAGAGGTTAGAATAACCGTAAACTAAAATGAAATATGTAGATTATGAGTACATTTCTTGAGCAGGCTGAAAAATATACCTTAAAATACATGAATAGATTTCAAATTACATTCACTTATCTCTCAAACATTTTGTAAGTCTCCTTATCTTACTTTTATTATAACATTTCGTTCGAATCAAATTATTCAGGTTAGAATAACCTCAAAATGCATAATTCATAAATCTCGAAAGTTCGTAATTTATTCTTGAACAAAATATATATAAAATGGGCAGAGTTAACATCAAACTATGTTCACTTACCTTTAAAAGTTCATTTTGAGTTTCGTTAAACTTTTCATTGAAATAAAATTCCGAATTATTTATTTCGATAGATCTAATATAGGACTAATTGAAATAGTGTCTGTACACATGGATATTTTATTCTGTCTCATATTGTCATTCAGAAGAGATAGAGCACTATATTCTAGTTGCTGGTAGTACCGAAATTATGTTGGCGACACTCAAACCTATTGACTATTTCTATCTCACTATTTCCATTCAGAAGCGAGAGAGCATTAAATTTAACAAGTTGATAAAACTGACTTCCTGATTACAAACTTCGAGAAAATCAGCAGCTGTGCCGGCGACATCGCCTTTGGCACGTTTATTACGCTGACCACCGACCGAGCTTGAATAGCGAGATGCGGTAGGAGAGGTGACTAGTCCGCCCCCCGTGTTTCCAGTCTTTTTCTTGAAAATCTAGGTCTCAAAAATCGTCTCAAATTCGTAGAGTAACGGTTAATCTTCGCGTACCCGATCCCGAGATATGTATATACTTTCTCTCGCTAAATACGCATGAGTAGGATGGCTGAAAGAATTCTGGCCAACAGAGGGGAATGAGTAAAATAGAGCGAAAGTTTGCAAAAGTCAGCCGATAGCTCTTCGTTGGATCAAAGATTTTTCAGTTTTCCCGTTGTTTCACGGGAATGAAACTATAGCGGCGCAATATGCAAAACTTGAAGCTTGCCTGTTATCTCACTTATAAAATTTACAGGAAGGAAACATTCACAGACGCATCGATTCCAATGGACTCGTTCAGTCATTTAAGTCACAAACTAGCTGCATATAACTCCATGATTCATAGAGCTTACTCTGTTCCCCTTTCGAAAGAAAATTTTCAAACTGATCTCAATATTATCAGAAAAATTGCCTCAAATAACAACATACCACAACATTTTCTAATTACAATCTGTTGCGGCAAGCCGCTGCAATTTAATTATTATTATTTCAAAAATATTTCAAGCACTAGACTACTCGTCGGATTGCGTGTTGCAGTACGCAGTAGACATTTCTGTGCAATTTTCAAAAAAGTGACATTCCGATTTTGATCTTCAGCTCTCGAAGATTACGCTTATTTCGCTATTTGAGTTTTCGAATATTCTCCCAAATTTTCTGTACTTGAGATCCACAATTTGTTTTATGTTTACGGCTCGTGTAAACCGCAAAGACTATTAGTGCTATAAACTATAGAAATTCAGTGAAATTTCGCACCACAAATTCAGAAGATTGGATTCACAAGATCAGCTGAGAGTACTCTCAAGAAGTCCATCCTCAGAACAACGGTGAGTTTTCTAGTGCGAGTATTTTTTGTTTTGTCTGTTTTTTTACATCAATCTTTTTTAATTCAAAAGTACAGTCCATAAATTTTCTCTTAACTTAAGAGCTACCGCAACATTTTTTGGTACTTCGGACCGAAGTGCTTAGTTTTCGGTTTCACCGAATTTTCATTTGTTTGAATATTTAACATCATTTCCATTCTCAATAAAGAAGGTTGTGTAAATTATAAGCAGATAATTCAATTTTTAAGTCGATTTATACCATTCATTTATCGCTGCGCCATATGTGCAGTTGTTATTCCGCATTTTTTTGTGTGACTTTTCGTTTAGTTGTTTATTTCGCTTCTTCGTTGGGAGGAACACTCATCAGCGTTCTGTAACAAGGGATCTTTCTTAATTCTCGAGTCTTAGTATTTCGCAAATATTATTCTAAATTAATAATCTTTCATATTCATTTTCTTTCATCGAAAAATGTCGAACCTTAAGATGAAAAGAGCTAAAGCTTATCGTAATACGGCGATCACTGAAATTCAGTTTTTACTAAATTTTGCAAAAGAGCGGAATCTGATATAAATCAGTACAATATTTTCAAAGCTAGATTTTCTGATATAGAAAGAATTCGTGATGAATTTGATCATCAAAATACTACCATCGTTGATTTAATACTCCAAGATGAAAATGGTGATATAACCTTGGAAGATACCTCAAGAGAGGGTTTTTTGGCCGATTATTATTGCGTTAAAGCAATTTATGATACAATAACTTCAGAAATTGGTAAATCTGATACTGTTCCAAATTCATCTTCCTCAGGTTCAAAATTACATGCGAATGTGAGGTTACCAAAATCAGAACTCAAAAGGTTCGAGGGTGATTGCACCCAGTTTCCAACATTTATTGGCTTGTTCAATGCACTAGTCCACAATAACGCTTCTCTAAGCAAAGATGAAAAATTTCATTATTTAGTTTCTTCGCTTAGCGGACCTCCCTTGAATCTAATTCAACATTATGAATTTTCCGGAGATAATTATCAATCCGCATATGATTCTTTGGTTCAGCGGTACAACAACAAACGATGGCTTACTAAATGCCATTGGCGTCGCATTGAGGGAACAGAGAAAATTAAATCAAACGTTTCTAACGCTTTAAGAAATTTACTTGATACTTTTCAAGAGAATATATGCGCTTTAAGAAATTTGAAGTTTCCGACAGATGAGTGGGATTTTATTCTGCTTATGATGCTTTACGATAGGTTGGATGATGAAATAGTTTCTCGATTTGAACATGCTTATGGTTCCACAGAGGTTCCAAAATATATTGATCTCACACAATTTCTTGAACGCGAGTGTATTGCTGTAGAAATGTTTGGCGACAAGAAGATCGGTAAAAGTAATTTTAATTCTCAAGTAACTGACAGTACTAGATCAAAACCAATAATAAAAATAAAATGTCGAATTTTTTGTGAAGAACTCAAGCAGTACTAATAAAGGTGGTTTCTCCAAGTGTCCAGTTTATAGAGGAGACCATTCAATTTTCAAATGTAGTGATTTTCTCAAATGAAACCTTTTGAACGATATAATTTAGCACGAAAACTACATTTATGTTTCAATTGTTTGTCAGACTCACATGATATTCGTTCATGTAAATCTAAATCAACTTGCCGTAATTGCGCTTTGAAGCACCATACATTTCTACATTTCAAACAAGAGGAAGGTGTGAAACCAGAGAGTGAAAATTCGTCTGCAATCCCTGAAAATGAATCAGTGCCTCAACCACAAAGCTCAAAATTTTCTGGAGCTGGTGTTCTCAGTTCTAAGAGAAAATCTTACTTCCTATTAGCTACCGCCCTTATAGACATAGCAGATTCTAACGGCGTTTATCATAAAGTCAGATGTCTTATCGATTCTGGCAGTATGACTTCTTTCATCACAAAAAAGACAGTTTTTCGTTTAGGTCTTAAAACCGAAAATATTTGTTTGGAAGTTACAGGTTTGAACTCTTCCAAATCATGTACAAGTAGCGGATTGGTTACCCTTACTTTGAAACCGGTTGATCAAGTTACACCTATATTGTTTACTAACGCTTCAATAATTAATGAAATTACAGAAAGACTGCCTACTTTGCCTGTACCTGCAAATGTAGCTGATGAATTTAAAAACTTTAATCTTGCCGACAAATCCTTTTATATTCCTGGTCAGGTTGACGTTTTACTTGGCGCTGATATGTTCGCAAAAACTCTGCTTGACGGCCAGATTACTGGTTCAAATGGCATCACTGCCTTCAATTCGATTTTTGGTTACATTCTTATGGGAAGTGGACCGGACTCTCCACAAAATTCTATAACGTCATTCTTTTGTGACATTAATTGTCAGGTTGGTGACAGTTTATTGCCGAATATTTTTAAAAATTTTTGGGAGATCGAATCTGTGCCTTCAGCAAGCACTGGTTCTCCCGAAGATAATTTTTGTGAAAAATTGTTTGTTGACAATCATAAACGCGACTCATCAGGCAAATATGTAGTTTCTTTGCCTTTTAAATCAGATATTTCTAATTTTAACGGCATGGAAGAAATCGCTTCACGAAGATTTATTTCGTTAGAACGTAGACTTTTGAAAGATCCTCTTTTATATGAACAATATTCAGCTTTCATGCGCGAGTATCTTGACTGCGGACATATGGAAGTTGTACCTGAAAATTCTATTAGCCAAAACCCATATTATTTAATTCATCATTGTGTTTCAAAACCTACCAGTGTTCACACCATATTGCGTGTGGTGTTCAACGCAAGCGCAAAAGCTCCGTCAGGATCATCTCATAATGATAATTTGTTAACTGGTCACAAACTACAAGCGGATATAGTTTCAATTCTCTTAAAATTTCGGCTTCATTCATATGTATTGTGCGCTGATATTAAGCAGATGTACAGAATGATTTGGATTGACTCTTGTCATTACGATTTCAAAGAATTTTTTGGAGATTTTCTGTTAACGATCCTTTAAAAATTTATCGTTTGAAAACGGTAACATACGGTGTTTCATCTGCACCTTTTTTTGCGTTGCGGTGTTTGTCTCAGTTGGCACATGATGAAGGAAATAACTTTCCATTAGCGGCAAAAGTATTGCGAAAAGATACTTACATCGATGATGTTGTAACTGGCACCTCTTCTCTGGAGGAAGCCAAAATCTTACGAACCCAATTACTCCAATTATTTGAAAAGGCAGGATTTCAATTAAGAAAATGGTCGAGTAATAATCTCACCCTAATATAAGATCTCCCCGAATCAATGCGCAGTATGCATCCTTTAGATTTTGGAACTGAATCAAATTCCTTATCTTTTAAAATATTGGGATTGTTGTATAATCCCCTCAAAGATATGTTCTCATTTTCTGTTGATTGTCATGACAACGCAATTTGTAGTAAAAGACAAATTTTATCACAATTAGCTCGGATATATGATCCATTAGGCTTTCTATCGCCAGTAACTTTCTTGATAAAATATCTCATTCAACGGCTCTGGATATTCGGTTTAAATTGGGATGATGAACCCCAAATGAAATTTTACGTGTTTGGAATCGCTTTAAATCTCAAATGCAATGCCTGACTGAATTTTCTATTAAAGACAACTATTAACCACTTCGCCTCTCGCTATTTTTGAATTACATGGTTTCTGCGATAGCTCCAAAGAGGTTATCGTGCTGTTTTATATATGAAGACTGGTTGTTCGGATGGCAATGTTTCTGTAAATTTTGTTATGTCAAAGAGTAAAGTCGCTCCTCTGAAAAAAATCTCCATACTACGATTAGAACTATGTGGTGCAGTTCTTCTCGCTAAATTGTTCGATTTTGTGCTTAGAACTTTTCTAATAAATTAACTTTTCAAGCATTCGCGCTTGGTCAGACTCGCAAGTGGTATTGGTTTGGCTTCGTTCACCGTCGTATAGATGGAAGAATTTTGTTGCAAATAGAGTTGCGTATATACAGGAAAAAATTCCATTTGCTCACTGGAATTATGTGAACTCTGACAATAATCCCGCTGATATTGGAACCCGAGGTATTTTTCCTTCAGAAATTATTAATAATGAATTTTGGTTGAAGGGTCCAAACTTTTTATCTGAATCAAGCTATCAGTGTGTTTTCGATGAACCTTCTGAAACCTCAGTATCGAATGATGTGAATAGCGAGGAAAGAAAAATTTCTTTAATTACATCTACGCAAATAGAACATTTTTGTGAAGAAATTTTAAAATCATTCTCCAAATTTTCAACTTCATTACGCATTTGTGCTTATGTCTTGCGATTTGTGCATAATTTTTCTCATGTTAAGGAAAAGCGCCATGGTCCTCTCTCTACTGCAGAACTTCAATCTGCTATAGTAATCTTTGCGAAACATACTCAGCAATTTACATTTTCTAACGAACTGTCGATGGAAAAATTTCCAAAATTTTGAGAAAACTCAAGGTTTTCAAAGATAATGACAGTTTGCTTCGTGTAGGAGGACGACTAAAATATTCTGATCTTCCTTATAACGCAAAACATCCCATCCTTTTACCAAGAAATAGCTTATTGACCGCACATTTAATAAACCACTATCATCAAAAGTATTTCCACGTCGGACCACGCCAACTACAGTTTTTGTTAACGCAACAATTTTGGATATTGTCTCCAAGGAGAGCTATCAACTCTGTATTATCAAAATGTATAAAATGTTTTAAGATGAAACCGACGGCTTATCAACCTCCTATGAGTGATCTGCCAAAATTCAGATTCTCCACAGTAAAAGCTTTCTTACATTCCGGATGTGATTATGCAGGTCCGTTTACTATAGCTCCGATGAGAAAATATCGAGGACTAAAAACCTCGAAAGCGTATATTTGTATATTTGTCTGTCATTCTACCAAGGCTCTGCACTTTGGCGAACGATCTATCCTCCGAGTCATTTTAGCCGCTCTTCAAAGATTCGTTTCTCGAAGAGGCCGTTGTACGGATCTTTACTGTGATAATGGAACTAATTTTGTGGGCGCAAATCGCGAATTAATCAAATTGTTGAATGATGCGGCTGAGCAAGAAACTATTAAATTTCATTTCAACCCGCCATCAGGAAGTCATTTTGGCGGACTTTTTGAGGCAGCGGTTACATCAGTGAAAACGCACCTTTTCAGGGTCATTGTATCGCAGATTTTAACATACGAAGAATTTTACACACTTTTGACATTGATTGAATCAATTCTCAACTCACGACCTCTCTGTGCGGTGAGTTCTGATCCAGATGACATGAATTGTTTAACGCCTGGTCATTTCTTAACATTAGAACCGCTCACTGCCATACCTGTTCCAGATATGACAAATGAACCGATGAGTCGGTTGTCTCGCTGGAAACTTTTACAAAATCTCCATCAGCATTTCTGGTCGAGATGGCGAAAAGAATATCTGCACACTTTGCAGCAAAGAGGTAAATGGCTCAATCCTGCTACACCCATTGATATAGGAAAATTGGTTCTTATAAAAGCTGATAATGTTCCTCCCAATCAGTGGCGTCTGGGTCGTATTGTTACACTCTTCAAAGGGGGTGATGGAGTTTCGCGAGAGGCTGAGGTGAAAACTCGTGATGGTGTTTTTACAAGGCCTCTTGTGAAGCTGTGTCCGCTACCTGATAGCGATTAATATATTTTGTTTTTTTTCATTAACATAAATGTTATGTGTACATATCTGCATATTAGTTTCCACAACATTCCTTTATCAATTTCATATTTTTTTTTCTTTCTCCTTTGATTAAAAAATGCTAGGGCATTTTTGGGGGGCAGGAAATGTTGCGGCAAGCCGCTGCAAATTATTATTATTTCAAAAATATTTCAAGCACTAGACTACTCGTCGGATTGCGTGTTGCAGTACGCAGTAGACATTTCTGTGCAATTTTCAAAAAGTGACATTCCGATTTTGATCTTCAGCTCTCGAAGATTACGCTTATTTTGCTATTTGAGTTTTCGAATATTCTCCCAAATCTTCTCTACTTGAGATCCACAATTTGTTTTATGTTTACGGCTTGTGTAAACCGCAAAGACTATTAGTGCTATAAACTATAGAAATTCAGTGAAATTTCGCACCACAAATTCAAGAAGATTGGATTCACAAGATCAGCTGAGAGTACTCTCAAGAAGTCCATCCTCAGAACAACGGTGAGTTTTCTAGTGCGAGTATTTTTTGTTTTGTCTGTTTTTTTACATCAATCTTTTTTAATTCAAAAGTACAGTCCACAAATTTTCTCTTAACTTAAGAGCTACCGCAACACAATCCTTAAACGCAAGGAACAACGTATTACCTCTCAATTACATTAACATTAACAAACTATGTAAAACCCACAATTTACTACCCTCAACAGCCAACTAGAGCATAATGGATCCCCACTACGCAATATTCAGGATAAATTTCTTTCTGTACTTGTACTTGCCTACTCATGTATTATATTGTTATTCACTTGAAAATGACCGTAGGGTCGAAACCGGTCGTAATTATTGAATAAATTGTGGAAAAGTGACAAAAGTGTCTCATTTCGTTTTACTTCATATTTTATATATTTGTAAAGAGGAAAAGGAGTCTTACTGTTTTATCGAAATTCACATACGATTTACATTCAAAAAACACAGTTTTACACAGAAAACATTCACAAATATTTTTGAACGTTCTACTAAAAGATCTGGTCTTAGAATATGAAAATAGTTTTCATCTATGACAGCTATCGAGATACTGGTCTATGCCCATCTGTTTTCGTCGATGAATTCTTATCGAAAATTGTGGATGGTATTGGAGGAAGTTAGTTTCCTCTATTTGCAGTATTTCACCAAGCTGCCGTACTAAAACATAGAAAATAGGATATCCTGAACTCAGTACGCAGCCTTAACTTCAATATCCTGACTGGACCCTGACCAATATTTCTCTTGTTAAAGGGACTATATTTCGATTGACCTCAAAGTTTGCTAGCTTGACATAGATTGAAATTTAGTTCAGTTTTCCTCAAAAGTACGTATTAGTTATTATTTTCACAGATATCATGAATTCTCTTTTATTTCATCTTGAAATAACCGCATCGGTTTATTCACTGTTTATGGCGACCTCAATATGATATCAACCCAAATACTAACAGAGCAATGAAATTCTTTTCATGGTTTCAAACAGAATTGACCATCTGTAGTAACCTCTCGGCAAACAAGTTATCAGCAAAACTGACAACTAATCGTCTGTCTTCAAATAGAAACCCTGGTATACTAAATTTCATTTGATTTTTATGCAAAAAAAACTGCTATTCTGAATAGGTAATACTTTCATCCCTCTTTTTTTCTAATATTTCAAATGAAAAGCTTGTCTCCTTGTATGAACTTTTCCAAACAAAAATGAAAATATATCTTCACCGTCTCAACTCATAGCGCCTAGCTACATTAATGATTCACATAATAATGCTGGGAAAATTTTACTCTCACCCAAAGGTCTCATGTTTCATTCTTATTCTTAGCTGTATATCATAATCACTGAGGGATTAGATCATAAAATCTCCTCTAATACATTTACGTAACAATCAAAATATATGATGTTTACGTGACATTCATCTTAATGGCCAAAAGTAGGTTTATATTTTCCTCTATTCATTGTTCGCGAAATAATTTGAAGGAATATTTCAAGAAGATACGACTCGAAGCACTAGGTTGGCATACTGATGTGCAAAAGGACGTTGTTTTGCGTAAATTGCGTTACAAAACGTTAATTTTCGTATAATAAGTCCGTTAATACTCTTCATATAATTAATTTCGTGCTTTCTGTTAGACTTCCTTTGAATCAAGATCCGCCTAAAGGAATCCCTTTCTTGCTTGTATATCCGATTTTCTAGTAGATAATCTACTCAACAACTCCTCTTCGTGTCACATCTTGTAAAGTAGTTTCACAGAAATATATGGTATGTTCAGAATAACATCAAAGTAATACTGTAACAATGTACTGGCTGACTGCTTGAGAATGATCCAATGATCTCAAGTCACATTTCGACTAATATGATGAATTCCTAATAGGGACGGAACTGTAGTCTGTTGCTGCGTTTTTGGCATAAATATATATATATATATATATATATATATATATATATATATATATATATATATATATATATATATATATATATATATATATATATATATATATATATATATATATATATATATATATATATATATACCGACCGAGGTGAGCCCAACCCCTGAATTTGAATAAGGATGGGGTGTTGCGATTCCTCATTTTGAATCTTGATCTTATCGAGTACTATCTGACCATAAAATTTCGTTTCAAAATTTCAAAATTTTCATCGTTAACGCAATGGCAGCTAAAAAATTGGAAGACTACTTGCTTATGTGATAAGTTTTTTAATTTCTGAAAACGGGCACCATTTACTTTCATGTAGTAAAATAAGTTTTGCTCGAACATACATTACTTAACATTTCTGGTTCAATTTTACGGCATTCATTAATGATACTAATTCTCAAATTATACAGTGGCTAAGGTTGGGTAGCGTAAATCTTAGATTTCAGGTGACCCCATAAAAAAGAGTCCAGTGGAATCAGATCAGGTGATCTGGGTGGCCACTCAATATGTTCCTTCTTCCAATCCATCATGTATCCATGATACACTGAAGCCTGTTGCTTCCAGAAATTGCTTCTGTAGTATGGAGTGCGACGCACTAAGGTCTCTTGTTGCAATTTGGCGCAAAAAGCGGTCTTGTTCTTTAGAAGCCATCTTTCTACGACTTATTCTAAGCCTAGTTTGCAGGGATTGTAGCTCCACGTATCGGGCGTAGGTTTTTGAAATCAGCCCCTGTGATACCCCCATTGTGGCCGCTGTATTTCGCCGTGTCACCCCTTCTTTCAAAAGAGCAATTATTCGAACCCCCTGCACATCCGACAATCCAACGTAAGGAATTTTCAATTATGAATATAGGCTTTTTGAATTTAAAATTCACAGTTCCAAATCCCAGTGACGACTGTGTACAATATTCTGAACATGTGGTGATAATTCAACATTTCTTATCATACGAGAGCAATTATTCGACCCTTATGCACATCGGACAATCCATCGTAAGGCATTTTTAATCATGATTATAGGTTAGATTAGATTAGATTTCATACTATCCAGTTTTTTACAAAAACTTTATTCTTCACAAGTAGTCAAAGATCCATGGTTGAGAACAATCAATAATGTGAAATCCTCCTGACAAGATTATTTTCCAAATCTGCCTGCCATATACGCAGCCCCCAATCGCCAAAATAGTGCAATTGAGCAGGATGCCTTATTAGGAGCTCATCAGTGTCGCATATCGCTTCTCAGCATCCTACCAAGCTACATCTGGGTACCCTATCAATTCGAGAAAGGACGCACCTCGTACATATGTATGAGA
Organism: Cryptolaemus montrouzieri; assembly: GCA_013387265.2. Taxonomy (NCBI): domain Eukaryota; kingdom Metazoa; phylum Arthropoda; class Insecta; order Coleoptera; family Coccinellidae; genus Cryptolaemus; species Cryptolaemus montrouzieri. The sequence goes on from JABFTP020000103.1 coordinate 41,539,994, forward strand.
GTCGCCCTCTATGGACCGACACGGCGAACCCGCTACCGGACTCCGAAGAATAACAAACAGATGTGGAAACGTTAAAAATTTCAAACATTTGGGAGACATCTTTCGCCGTTCCGTGAATCACATCAACGGTAGAAAAGCGAAATAATTCCGCTGGAATAATAATCTTTCCTCTGTTTCCGAGATAAACCTCCCGTCGGTAAATATTTGGTGGGACAAATATCTTCCGCGATAAACTTCGCGAGGAGTCTATATATGTAAACTTGGGACAAGAAGAATTATTAAAAAATCCTGAGAAGCGATATGCGACACTGATGAGCTCCTAATAAGGGCGAAACTGCAGTCTGCCGCTTCGTTTCTCGGCATCCTGCTCAGTTGCACTATTTTGGCGCTTGGGGGCTGCGTGCATGGCAGGCAGATTTGGGAACTAGCTGTTGTCAGGAGGGATTATTCATTGATCTACGGAATTTTGAATAATTCTTCTTGTCTCCTTGAGAACTGAGTCAAAGGAGGATTATTCAATTATAGGATTTCTGTCTTCGAGAAAAGCGGCGAGGGTAAAATATTGATCGATGCGATTATTTGTGAATTTGTGATGCTATTCACGGCACAGCAAAAATTTCTAGAAGTGTGGGAATAAATATTCTCAAATCTGTTTATTGTGTTAGTCGCTTTCCCTGAAGTCCGGTAGCGGTCCAAGACGGGAAGACGGTGTCTCAGACAATAGAGGGCTGATATATTTGAAGATAGATGGAATGGAACGAACGATCCGTCCTTGTGGACTCCAAGGTCACCTGACTTAACGCCTACGAATTTTTATCTTTAGGGAAAGCTGTAAGATGAAATGTATTCTGAACCTGTGACTTCAAGATATGAGTTGCATAAAAGACTGCAAAATGCTTTCATGCTGTTCAATGTGTGGGAACTGAGGCGAGCCACATCGCAGGTCGTTATGACTCGAGCAGAACTATGTCTAGAAGTGAATAGTCATCACTTTGAACAATTATTATGAAATTTAGGAAAACAGAGTTTAATTCGTTTTGATATTTTCAATTTGACTTTGAAATTCGACAACAATTGCACTTTCGCATTTTTTCTCTTAATTTATCAATTATCCAATGACGAAAGGACAGTTATTTGTTTATGCTCTGGGAAGTAACTGTTTATGCACGAGCAGGAATCGAAGCCGCCTTTGCCAACTTAAGGTAGGTACGTAAAATTCGTTTTTCCGCCATAACTATATGAAAATATGGGTTACAATTTGAAAAAACGTAGTATTCGATGTATCTTCGTTTCGAAATGTGAGGAGGAGAAAGGAGCACTCTGTATTCTGACTGAGATTCAGTCGGATATGAGTTATGTCCCGCATGGTGTCTTATTTAAAACACACCTTTCATTTCATAGCTCACGCTATTCTTGAGATATATAAATTTTTTCAAAAGCAGAAAAATCGATAGTTTTTGAGTAATTCTCCTAGAACTTACTCAATCACTAGATTTTAATCGTAAAATCCCCAGCAATTTTCAATGTTTATGTTTGATTCCACCAGTTTCGAATTATAAACTGAAATGACACTGTACTTATCACAAGGAATCAATGTGTCAATGTGTATGTTTTTGTGAAAATCTTTTTGTCAGATAATCTAATTGATAGTGTTAGCAATAAGTTTCCAAGTTGCTTTCTTTTGAAATAGCGTTGACGCTCAGTTAATGGAAAATAAATATGATTACAACTCCACCACCATTTATTTCCAACTCTCCTCTTTCGAGGTTATTTTCTGTTCGAATGTAATATAGGTGAAATTATATTTTTTTAAAGTTCTATTTTATCAGCGCATACTTATTGCTTTTATTGATTTATTGCGATATAATGTTTCCATATTTTTCTACGGTTGAGCATTGCGACTTCCATGAAGTATAAGATTGCAGATTGAGACATAGATAATTACACCGCTCAACAGTAAATTCTGATAACTGAGTTATAACAGTTGTGCCTAATTTTGGTGGTTTCAAATTAGTGATAAGCTGTAGATCAGAAAATATGCAACATGGCCCATTTTATAATAAACCACAACTTCTTTGATGTTGATCTTATTTTATTAGATTCTCAAATTGAAAAGAACTTTGGTTTTTGAGATTCTCTCGCAGATGTTGTAGTCAGTGAGCTGTTCTGAACGCTCCAATAATAGTCAGCCATCCTGTGTGCGTTCCAGTAGCCTCGATAGCGCTCCTGCATAGTCCGAAGGTCCTGGTTGAATAGCTCCAATTTTTTTCACTTAGATCTTCAAGATTGGCAGCAAAATAGTCTAGAAGGTTGGTAAGAAAGTGTTACTTGATGCTCATGTTACATTCAAACATTTGAAAGTAACCTTAATTTCAGATGCAACGTTGGCAGTGTTATGCGATTCTTTGATACTTAAGGTGGATTTATCACGTTTTGTTATCCTGAAATTAGCGTTTCCTGAGTAGGTTATTCCTATTTTACCCAGTGTTGAATTTAAGCTACTATTCCACAAGCGGAGAGAAACAGGGATACTTTGTGTAACCACTTTGTTAGCCCAAAAAAAGTTGATCATTTTTATATCAACAAATATGAGCCAGTTGTTTTTTGTATACTTAGTTTTGTCCAAAACCGAAGCAATCGACTTTTTACTTTAGTAGAATGTGCAATCGGTAACTACCTAATTTATTCCCGTAGTGTAAGAGAAGAAATGAACAAATGCCATTTATTACAAATGTAAATATGTAGTTCCATTGCAGCCATAAAATTAGGTACATCTTTACACTATACAAAACTATCTTCTTCATCAAAATATTTTAGGAAATTCTTTTCTCGGTGCAGTAAGAAAAAAAACTTCAGTTCCTTTTTCTCTTCAAGACGTTGACAGTCTCTGAGATCTGATCATTTGATCATTTTGATTGAATAATTTCGGCGATTTCTGGTCACATTCGAAGTCTCTATCACTAGATTTGATGGAAGGACATCCCCATTTGGCTCGATTGTTTCGGTCAATGCCAGTTATGTTCATCAAACAATGATAGCAGGCATCTTGGTGGTTAAAGATCATTCCAGATCTTAGCATTTCGTGACAGAAAGTTTTTTTATTTGTCCATGAACATAGAAACTAAACGCACGCTTTAAAATTTATATTTGAAAATGATTCTTCCATATAACTCTCAGCGTATGCTGAATGAATGCTTAGATTGTAGACTCTCTACATTTTCTAATGTCATTTCAACTAACTCGTCCGCATCTCAAGCTCCAAAATAATGTTCTTTTTCCTTTCTGCAACCTAAAATATGAATAATGATGTAAAGAATAAGAATCGAAGTTTGTTCAATACATTAATAAGTGAATATTATTCTTTGTAGCTTTTCTGGAAAAATAATTGATTTGTTTTTCCTAAAATATGTTTTTCATTCCATCTATCTGCCGTTCCAATTATGCTGCAAGTTTTGAGTATTTACATTCTGAAATGCAGATAGAGAGCTATTTGCATTATTGTCATAGAAATCTTTCGTTAAGTACTTACAATAGTCGTGAAGATTTTCGGTCTGCCTCCACCCCACTTAGAGATTAGAAGAGAATTTTCTCTGAGAGAGTCCACCGTTCGGCTCCAAACGGGCTTGGTATGATCACTTGGACGAGTTAAATTTCACAAGCTGAAATTGACGCCAATACGCTTCTGTATATGAGGTGGGACATAACTATTCCCAGAATCGGCGTGGATTCAAATCATCCTGCTTATCAGATAGGAATTGGTCAGCTGCAGGTCACGATTACTTAAGAGTTCCTACTGTCTCATAGACGGCTTCAAAATGACATACAGGATGCAATTCAAGAGTATCAATTCTGAAGGGTCTAAGTGCCAATCCTCAAAATTTTCATTTCCATCCAAGAGAATATAAGTACCTTACCCAATAACATATTAATGGAGCTAAGTGTTATTTTTCTTTCAGTGTATAAGATATTGCTTCATGAATGACCTTGGTTGAAAGGCAAGAGATTTTTAAATCTAAAAGATATATGTGACAAATTAAGTCAAAATTCAATTAGTGTTTAGTGTACTGAAAGGAGTCAGCTAAGTGTTATAAATGAAAGGAAAATGTTAAGAACTAGAGGTTTGTCGTACAACACCTTTTTGAGGAACAGCAATTTCTGCAAAAGAACTACCAAAATCTGAAGGTTGTTAAGGCAATTTGTAGGTTATCAATGTGTCGACTGTTTTTGCCTAATTGAAGTCAGTTTGTCGATGCGAATTTCAATATAACAATATACAATTCGAATAGAAAAGAATTTTGTTTTGATGATGTTTACAAAATTGAAGACCCAATAATGCAAAAACTTTTAATTTGGTTTAATACAAATTGGTTAGATAAATCGATAGCGTTATGGTCAGTATGAGAGTCCTGCACAGAGTCGCTGCCAAATAAGTGTTAATTGTACTCTTCCAAAAGGTAAGGGAGAGCATCTTCAAGTATGTCGTAGGAGTTTTGCTAATTTCTTTGGCCTAAGTATCAAAAAGATTCAAGTACTTGTTGAAAAGAAGGCAGGCACAGACAAGCAGGTGCAAGCAAATAAACCTTGGAAATTCAACAGTGATATCAAAGAAGAGGTGATAGAATATAAGAATAGTTTTCCAAGAAAGGAGAATCATTATCAGGAGTAAATCCCAAAAAGAATTTCGTAATCCTGACTTGAATGTCCATCAGTTATTTGTTGTATTTCGTAAAAAATTTCCTGCAACTATAGTAATTTAAAGATTCTACACTGACACATTTCACGAAAATTTTTCTAAATTTGATTTAGAACATTTTGGTCTGATACGTTTTCAACTTGCGGCTTAGTAAACTACAAAAATAAAGCATCTGCTGATAGTGTAAAACCGACATCTTACGAACAGAAATTGGAATTACATTAAATGAAATTGGAAAAAAGGAAGGCAATTGCAGAATGTTGAACCAGTGAATTCACAACAGTCAGGTTAGATTGATTAGGAACAAGTTATGTTTACACCTACTCTCACACATAGCGATATGTTTTATAGTCGTCAACTGTCAAATTATAAACTTGGATTACAAATTGCAGACACAAGCACTGCAATTATGTGTTTGTGAAACGAATCAATAAGAGGAAGAAAGGAAATTATATTACTGATAGCACTTCTTTATTAAGATGAGTTCGCAATAAAAAAGGAGTAATCATATGGAGCGACAGCTGCATAGGAAAAATAAAAAATCGTATGTTGCTTATAGTTTTTATAACTTTTGTCTCTTCAAAAATTTGCCAATTAATTTATCACAACAACCAAACCAAGATATCACAAGCCTCCTCGACACTGATTTCAAAAACAACCTGGGTATAGTAAGTAAGAAATACCCCTAGCGAGTTGGAAGATTGGTAGACTACTAAAGTTTCAAAAGTGGAAAAAAAATCATATTAAAATTATGATATTCCCACTTTTAGTGCCAAAAGCAAATAACTCGAAGGAAACTCAATGAGCAAATATATTAAAGTGTAAATTACAATAGAAATTAAAAATGAGATGTACGGATATCTTTGAATATTACCAATAATGGCACAAAGATCTTTTATCAAATGCCAAATTATTTTTTTTCAGGGTTTATATTTATGTTTTCAGTCTTGTTCACGTCATAAACTTTCATATATGTTGCTTTGATTGAAAAAATATTTAAATACATTTAAATCGATTATTTTGTTTTGCATTTTTGGTACTTAGATCCTTTCTAGTAATAATAATGATAATAATAGATAATATCCAAAACTACTGGTACAAGAAGTTTGATAAGCTCCATGGAGCCCTAGCGAAAGAGCTCACGTATGTTCTTCAACATCCCAAGAAAACACCCTTTTTCCTAACGCAAGGCTTAACATAGATGCTACCTAAGAGCGATAGAACACAGGATCCGTCTCAATATAGACCAATCACTGGCCTCCCAACACTCTACAAAATAGTCACATCATGCATATAACACCACGGGTGCAAGGAACAACTCATCATCGATTCTGTGATAATGAAACAGGCACACGTAGGGCATCGGAATGTTCATTCAGCTTTTCTTGATTATCTGAAGGCATTCGATAGTACCGCCCATTCTTGGCTTGTTGAACTATTGCAGATATACAAAATTCACCCAGCCCTGGTAGAATTCTTGAAGACAACAATGACACACTGGCGCACGTCTCTGCAGGTCAACATGAACAATAAATCAATTAAAACCGACGAGATACCATACGTCGTGGAATTTTTCAAGGAGACTCTTTGAGTCCACTATGGTTCTGTTTGGCAATGAACCCAATGTCCTCAATGCTCAGTAGAACAGGATACGGATTTAGGATAAAAGCAAAAAGGAATTATCATACAATCTCCCACCTGCTGTATATGGATGACATCAAATTATATGCTTCGAACAAGAAGCAATTGGATGATTTGCTGAAAACTGTCAGTGAGAACTCGGCACATGTTCATATGAAATTCGGGATTGGAAAATGTAAGACCCTGAACATTCAAAGAGGGAAAGTCATAGATGGTGAAACACAACTTCCAAACGGTGATATTATACAGTGCATGAGAGATGGCGAAACATACAAATATCTGGGATACCAACAAGCCAGATTGCTACACCAAAAACAATTAAAGGAGAAGATTCGTTCAGAATACAGTCAGCATCTGAAGTGTGTGCTGAAATCGATGTTGAACTTGAGGAATTTAGTCAAGGCAACTTACACCTACGCCATTCCAGTGTTGCTTTACTCATTTGGAATAATCAGATGGACTAAGACAGAACTGGATGATATTCAAAGGCAGACCCGAACGATGCTGACAAAGTACAAAAACCATCATTCAAAATCGTCTGTGATACGAACAACTTTGGAGCGGAAAGAAGGAGGACGCGGATTAATAGATATTGTCAATTTACATACCGAACAGATAAAAAATCTCAGAGAATTCTTCTCAGCAAAAGCTCCCACTTCTGACCTCCATAGAGTGGTATCGTTGGCTGATAAGGGATATACACCTCTAAAACTTGCTACCAGAGATGACCTGCTGAATCTACCGTTCCTATCAGATACTGAAAAACAAGAGCAATGGTCAAGAAAGGAATCGCATGGACGACATCACCATGAGATTAATCAACCACACATCGACAAAGAAGCCTCCAACAAATGGTTGATGAAAGGAGAATTATTCGCAGAAACAGAGGGATTCCTTATGGCCATCCAAGACCAAGTGATCGCTACAATTACAAAAAATTTATAATGAAGGACGGAACATTACAAACAGATAAGTGCAGAAAATTCCATATAAGATCGGAGACTATACAGCATATTACGCCCGGATGCGAACAACTGGCCAATATGGACTATCTTCACAGGCATAATCAAGTGTGCAACATTATCCACCAGAAACTTGCACACAAGTACGGACTTCTGAACACCTTCCAGCCATATTACAAGTATCAGCCGGCGCCCGTATTGGAAAATGACTCTATCAGATTTTACTACGATAGGCCTGTTATCACTGACAGAATGGTGACGAATAATAGGCCGGACATAGTGGTGTATGATAAGAGAGCCAGAACAGCAATGCTGGTGGATGTCGCCATACCGAATAATAACAACGTGCTGAACCAGTTCCAGGAGAAAAAGTCCAAATACACAGACCTTGCTATTGAGATCAAGCAGATGTGGCACCTCGATAAAATAGATATTGTTCCTGTCATCGTATCCTCGACTGGATTAATACCCAAAACTTTGCATGATAGCCTTAAGACATTAGAATTGCATAATAATACCTATATAGAAATGCAAAAAGCTGTAATTCTTAATACATGTAGGATAGTTAGGAAATTTATGTCAAGTATATTGTAATCGAGCCTATTCCCTTTGATTGCTAAATCTGGGAAAGGTAAATTATATCCAGCTAACAGCTGAGATAGTGCATAAGTCCTCGATAATAATAGTCATGTATATCCAATCGAATATACCAACACCTTGATGACAACAAAATATCAGCAGAGGAGCAGAAGGGATGCAGAAGGAAACACCAAGGGTGCAAGGAACAACTCATCATCGATTCTGTGTTAATGAAACAGGAACACGGGGAGCATCGGAATGTACATTCAGTTTTTCTCGATTATCTGAAGGCATTCGATAATACCGCCCATTTTTGGCTTGTCTAAGTATTAAAGATATAGAAAATTCATCCAGTCCTGGTGGAATTCTTGAAGACAACAATGACACTCTGGAACACGTCTCTGCAGATCAACATGAAAACTACGTTAATCAAAACCGACGAGATACGCATACGTCGTGGAATTTTCCAAGGAGACTCTCTGAGTCCATTATGGTTCTGTTTGGCTATGAACAAATTGTCTTCAATGGTCAGAAGAACATGATACGGATTTAAGATAAAAACAGATAGGAACTACTACACAATCTCCCACTTGTTGCAAATAGATGACATCAAATTATATGCTTAGAAGAAGAAGCAAGTAGATGATCGGCTGAAAACTGTCAGTAAGTTCTCAGCAGATGTTCATATGAAATTCGGGATTGAAAAATGTACGAAACTGAACATTCAAAGGGTGTAACTCATGGATGGTAACACAATTTCCAAATAGTGATATTATACGGTGTATGAGGAATGGCGAAACGTACAAATATCTGGAATACCAACAAGTCAGATTGCTGGACTAAAAATAGTCAAAGATTCGTTCAGAGTACAGTCAGCGTCTGAAGACTGCTGAAGTCAATGTTGAACTCAGGGAATCTAGTCAAAGCAATAAATACGTGCGCCATTTCAGTGTTGCTTTACTCCTTTGGAATAATCAGATGGACTAAGACAGAACTGGATAATATTCAAAGTCCGACTCGAACGATGATGACAAAGTACAACAATCAACGTTCGAAATCGTCTGTGATAAGAACAACTTTGAGAGAAAGGAAAGAAGGAGGACGCGGAATGATGTATGTTATCAACTTCTTCATAGAACGACAGATTCTAAAATTCTTCACACAACTTTACAATCATAAGCTAAAGCAATAGCTAATTCAGTTTTTTGGTCAAGGATAGACGTTTTCAAGTAACTATGCCTAAATATTTTTATCCAAAGTATACAAATACTCTAGTAATTATAAATTGTACCTAATTTGGAATCGAAGTTGAATCAAATGTCGACAATTGAATTTTTTCTTATTCTCACTATAAAAAAATTTCACAGCGAAAGTACTCATTGGTATTACTCCCGGAGGGTTTATCTGTATAAAGTAAAAGGTTGTTGGCGAAAAAAAAACTGACTCACAAATAATAATAGAAACTGAATTGATAGATAAGCTGGAAAACGATGATGATGTTTTGGCAGATGAAGGATTGCCAGAAATGAAAGCAGCTATCGGTCAGACGGCTATAATTAGAAAAAACAATGAGATTTCTACTGTGGAAATTGAGGAATCTAATCACGTTCCCAGTGTAAGGATCCATGCGGGGAGAATTATGTAGAGATTACGGATTTATTCAGTTTTGGATAAAATAACAGGGAACTTGTTTCACTGTGTCCATGATATCTTACATATCTGCTGCGTGTTGGTTAATCTACAGCCCCCAATCATTGCTGGCATAGAAGATGAATAGTTACGAATGTCTTAGTCACTCAAAAATGTTTACATAATTTATCGCTGAATTAGCGCAAGCTTAATTATCATTAGTTAAAATCAAATTTTATTAGAATTTTTCTACGTGCCATCAACAACAAAATCTATTATTATTTGGATAATTTTCGAACCTAACAACAAATTTCAGAACTTTTATGAGGATTTAAGCAACTAAGTTTTTGGAATCTAATATGAAAAGACAATATATTAAAATACTTCTTTATAAAACTTTGGGCTTTTAATATTATAATTTATTGCTTCATTAGCAACTATTTTAGATGTTATCAATGAAATTGATTCCAATAAAACTACGTCGACTCAATCATTCTGCATTAGCATTAGTAATAATAAAAACAAGTACTGTGTTTTAATGAATTTTACTTAATAATTGCGATTCGTAACGCGTTTCACTACTGAAGCTTCTTCAGACGAATGAATGTGTCATATGTGCCATGTATCATTCGTCTGAAGAAGCTACGGTGTAGTGAAACGCCTTACGAATCGCAATTATTAAATAAAATTCCTTAAAACACAGTATTTGTTTTTATTATTGATAATGAAATTTTACCAAGTAAAAGCCTCCCAAATTCAAATGATTAGCATTAGTATTGCTATTATATTCTTTGAAAAATTTTGAGTGAACAGCAGGAAGATAATGGTTAAAACGAAAACTTTCAGAACTTAATATTGCTTCTTTCAAAGATGACTCATCTCTTTCAACAGGTACAGTACAGCAAAAATTATTCAATTGTAAATACACAAATAGATCACAAGTAAACATTCTGGTAACGTATAGTTGCATTTTATTTGAGTAAATTAAGGCTCTGTTTTTTAGATCAGTTTCGCCGTTTTCGAAGTGAAAGTATTTAACTCTGTAAGATTCGTTTTCACGATCTACTTTTCTACTTTTACTTCATTGCACTTTATAGAACACTTGATTTAAACTAGTCTAGCGAAACGTTCATCATCTATTACTAGACCATCAAGGCTTGCACATAGCCTTGCTTGTTTTCCACAAACTATTACATCTTTTTTTTTGTCTACGCAATCATTCAAATACCTGTTCTTCGTACCTACTGAATCTCTCTGACTTAAACCATAATTTGCAGATTCACTGTCAACATTTGCAGGATACAAAATATAACTAACCAGATTATTGACAGTTTCACGGATTCTTATCTCAATATTATGAATGTTACTACTTTCAAATAATCTCAAACGCCTAGCATCATTGAGAATACTGAGATTGGTCCATTGTTTCACAAAAAAGCTTACATATATAACCATTATTCATCCTTATTTTGTTATTATAAAAGTCTCGAAGCTCTTTTTCCAATTTATATTGATTGTTATAGATGATGCATTTTTCATTAAATAAACAAGTTCCTTACAATCTTCTTGCTTCAGATTTAAGCCGACAGATGTAACTAAGGATTTTAACAATTTGAATTGAATAAAAAAAAAGTTCTGATTGGCAACTAATACCTGGTTCAATGCCGATTCATCAACCAACTTTTGCAGATCTACTGGTACTTGATGATTATCTTCATTAATTTTCGTTTGGTTTTTCTGGAAACAGTTCACAAATATTGCGTCCGTTTGAATATTTTTCTTTCACAAATTGTCGATAGCTGGGCTTACCCCATTGTTGTTCACAGCCGGTTTTCGTGATTTATAAAATATATCAACACGTGCGAGCAGCAACATGCTTGCACTTGCTAGTCTTATTATATACACAGGTAGAAACAACATTTTCAACTTCTCGTTTATTGTTAATCTGCAAATAAAATTCTTTTAATCTCAAGATGTATAGATTTGATTTTAAATTGGAGTGGTGTAAATGGTCGTATATTTCATTTTTGTGTACTTGCATCCAAACTAGTGTCACAGGGAGGTAAAGTTACAGACGTTTGTCGAATAACTTTCGACTTTATCATGTCAATTCTAGCAATTATTCACATCTCTCACATGACAAGCCTCTACTAATAACTTATCCTGCAACAGCCTCGGTAGCTGCACGGTTAGTGCGCAAGCATATTGGAACTGCTAAGTCGAGGTTCCTGGTTCGAATCCGGGGTCAGGTTATGGAGGTTGTCCTTGAACACAAAGTGCTGAATTTGAAAGAGTCGCCTAAAGAGGGCATAAACTTCCGACGACCAGATAACTTGTAATCCTTGTGGTGGCAGTTATCATTGCACGGTCTAGTAGAGTGGTTCGGAATCCACTATAAACTGTAGGTCCAGCTGTGTAAATGGGCTAAGTTCCCGAGCACATTGTTAAAAGATGCAAGCAAGCAAGTAACTTATCCTTATTCATAATTTGAGGTTAAAATATTATTTTGTGGCATATTGTCTCGAATCTTGAATTATAATACTAACTGGTGTCTGAAAATAAAAGAAACTTCTTCAGAATTAATCAATAAATCATTCATCATTCAATATTCAAATAAAAATAAAACCATTCACAAACACTTCATTTGAGTTTTTATTACTGACGGTAATTAATTATTTTTTCAACTTCATATTTGTGTTAATTTTATATAATAATAAAACTTTTGACATTTAATCTCTACTCATTGATCAAAATAATATTTTGTATTTGTTCAAACTTAGTTAATTTATAATTTCTTTACTCATCGGGTGATAATTTTCGCGATTTATTATTTGTGTATTTGCACTTAATTCATTTTCTGACTCTTAAAATTATTCATTTTTTATTTATTATCTACTACTAGGGTCTAGCATATTGTTAAGAGCTTGTATATAATTTTAGCATTTAGGAAATGAATCTATTTCTACATATTAGCATAAGCTCGACACAGATGGGATGCACAAATGAAACTCTCAAAATTTATAATTTCACAAACACCATTAAATTTATCATTCAATTCAATAAACCGTTGCTTTGCCAGCTTTGTACAATGAGTCGAATGAGATATTATTACTGGGTTTGCACAGGTATCTAGTCTTAGATTTAGACAATTTCTCAGTGAAATTCAAAAAATTTATGATTCATTATTATTCCCCAGTGAAATTTACGCATCCTTTCCTAATAGAGAGATGACAAGACAATCCTGTTATTTTAACACGTCTAAAATCAAAAGGAAAATGAAATGAGTTAGTACAAAACTGCTTCAATTTTATTCAAAACAAACTCAACATAACTCAAATTTTTGAATTGTGGAGGCCGTTACTTGATGTAGATCCATGATATAAATGAGATAAAAAACACAAGGTTTAACTTTAATCTACACTTTATTTGAAAAAATTCGACGACGTTTCGCTGACACAGCAGCTTTATCTAGAATGAAAAACAGAATGAAGAGTATGGTATTATAAACAAATCGTAGAACAAGTTGGATGAATAACAGGAAAAACCACACCGAGCCACTGTACAGTTAGTATGAAAGGTAATAAAACTAATTAAACAAGTTAAGTAGGGGTGAGTAATTCACATCTACCTGTTCATTCAAAAGCTTGTCCGAATGTTTGTATCTATTTATTCCTAATGCTTCTAGGAGATCTAATTTTGAACTTTTTGATTTTATATGTAATATGTCAAAGTTTTATTGAATGAATGGTTTTCTTTTATTAGGTGGTTTGAATAATTTGAATCAGATTTATTTTTATCGAAGCTACGTTTATGTTCAGATGTTCTTATGCCAAAACTCCTATAGGTCCTACCGATATGAATTTCATCACAAGAACCGCAATTGAGTTTATAGATTCCTGATTTACTTGATTTTTCAACACGAGATTTATTATTTTAATATGTTTACCTAAGTTATTAGAAGTTTTGAAAGTTATATTAAGATTTTGTTTGACGAGAAAGGATTTAATATTTGTACTTGCAGAACCGCAGAATGTTAAACTGTTGAATATTTTATAGTCTTTATGAATAGCATATACTTCATTTATTGCTTTCTGATACAGTATTTTACGAATGATTAGATCTATCATATCCGGATTATATGAATTATTAATGGCTATCTGTTTGATGATGTTTAACTCTTTATTATAATCTTCTACTGATAAAGGTAAATTGAGTAAACGATGTACCATGCTGTTTAAAGCTGCAACTTTGTGTTGAATTGGATGTAATGAGTAGTTATGTATAATTGTATCAGTATGTGTTGGTTTCGAAAGACCGAAAAACATGATTATTATTTTGTTAAGTGATTTTTAAGTTCAAAAATTAATGGAATCGTTCTGTTCAATTTCTATCGTGAATTTAATGTTCAAATGGATGGAATTAATTATTATTTCTTAATTTCATTAATTCCATCCATTTGAACATTAAATTCACGATAGAAATTGAACAGAACGATTCCATTAATTTTGGACCTTAAAATCACTACACAAAATAATAATCATGTTTTTTCGGTTTTTCGTAAACCAACACATACTGATACAATTATACATAACTACTCATTACATCCAATTCAACACAAAGTTGCAGCTTTAAACAGCATGGTACATCGGTTACTCAATTTACCTTTATCAGTAGAAGATTATAATAAAGAGTTAAACATCATCAAACAGATAGCCATTAATAATTCATATAATCCGGATACGATAGATCTAATCATTCGTAAAAACTGTATCAGAAAATTAGATCTCCTAGAAGCATTAGAAATAAATAGATACAAACATTCGGACAAGCTGAATGAACAGGTAGAAGTGAATTACTCACTACTTAACTTGTTTAATTAGTTTTATTACCTTTCATACTAACTGTACAATGGCTCGGTGTGGTTTTTCCTGTTATTCATCCAACTTGTTCTACGATTTGTTTATAATACCATACTCTTCATTCTGTTTTCATTCTTGATGAAGCTGCTGTGTCAGCGAAATTAACTATTTAATTGTTTTTTATCTCATAACTCAAATTAACTTTTTCCTTGCTCCTCGTACTTCGTTTTTGTACCTTGTGCCTTCGGGTTTTATGTGTGATATATGTCCCAGTTTATTGTGCGATGTTGAGACTGAAAGGACTATTTTATTGTAAGTAATGTTATAATATGTTCAATATTAGAATTCAAAATGACATGTACATCCATAAAAAAAATGGCCGAAGTACGAATAAACTGAGTTGATTTCAATTGAACTGCAACATTAAAACAATACACTTTAGAGGAAATCAACGGTTGATACTCCTGCGAACCTCAACACATATATTTCTCGAGTACAAAAGCATAATTTCACGATATCGTCAGATGTCGCTATGTCGCGCTACTCGCCAATGAGAATGTCTGACACTAGTTATTACCAGCTTCTGAATTCAATGCTTGCCCTCAAAAGATAGAAATATTGAATTTTGTCCATTGTCTGAAGCCAATGGGGCAACATTATCTTGCCCTATTTCCATCTCTCTTTCTGCATCTAATTGTATTTTATTTCGGATTTAGAAGTCAATCGTAAGGGCAGAAAATCATTATAGAAATAATTGATAGGCAAAAACATAGTTAGCAGGTTTTGAATCCACTGTAGTGAAATCGCTAAACGAGTACGAATACGCATATATTTTAGGAATTTATTAGAAAAAACGAGTAAATAAGTGTTCTAATAAATGTATTATTATCCACTAGAAACCAAAATAGGAGCATTCCTTGAAATACATGCATGTTAAAACTTGAATCTTACATTTTTACGAAATGGTATTCATATTTCAGTTCCTGTTCAATATATCTTTTCCATGATAGCAGTATACTCCTATTCGATACAACAATTTGAGCTAAAACCGAATCCATCAAGAAATTCAGTAAAAGTGTGGAGTGTCTACAAAAGCTAGTGTCAAGATCCAAATTCATATATTCAAACAATTCAAGTTCGCAGAACTTCGAGAATGGACGCAAAACACTTTCAACTACTTCTGAAAACTATGAATGAGCAGCAGAAAACGTTAGATGTTTTTTCCAAAAAATTTCAAATGCAACGTTAAGATGACAGCAGCACTTCAAAATCAGATAATTATGTGAATATTACACCTTCCGAAGAATTCGAATCAAGAAAAGGAAAATTCACATTTGATTTTGAGAGATTTGAAAAATTACTGTCTAATGAAGAGCATCGTAAACGCTGACAAAGAAGCACAGTTATTATGTACGTCAATTGGTTCAGCACATTATAATAACTCTGCTGTGTTTGGTTTGGAAATGTCAGTGAAAGCGTTGAATTATGATGAATTAGTGGAAAATTTTCGTACAATGCTCATAACATTCAAGAGTGCAGTTATTTTGCAACATTATTCTTTAAATATTCATCAGAAAGAAAATCACAGCAAATCCGACTTTGTGGCGTCATTACAAAAAGACATTAGTGATTGTGACTTTCACTTTACCTGTGGCTGCACGAGGTTTGAAAGATAATTGGACCTGGGAACATTTATTTCAATTAAACGTGACCAGTTTTGACAAACTCTTCAATAAAGCAGTAGCACTAGAAGCTTCGAGAATTGAAAGTAAGGAGATTTCAAATCAAGAAAATACTTCTGAAGGTCCAGAGTTAATCAAACTTTCAGGTGTACAACAAAATCGTGAGTATCACAAAACTGAAAAGTCCTATACGCATTCTCAAAAGCGTTTTTCTAATTCAAGAAGCAGAAGATTATCTTGTGGTCGAATAAATTATAATGATTTAGGAATTGAAAATTGTCGTTTCTCTTGTGCAAAATCAAATTATAAGGCTAATGAATGTAGAATCCAGTGAAAAAAACTGAAATGGCAGACTTGCGGAAAAATTGGGCATATTTCAAAAGTATGCATGTCTCCTTTGGTACGACAAAACTCAAATTCGAGAAATCCAGAACAATCCACATCTGTTAATCACATTGATTTCGGTCATTAATATGGTTGCAACAGCATAGAAATTTTCGAACTGTCCCAAGATAATGAGATGACATTACTCATTTGTTGATCTCCATTTTGAAAATGATGACTTTGTCAGAAGTGATGATAAATATTACGTTTTGGTTCAAGTAAATAATAAACCTTTGAAATTGTTGAAATCGACTCAGGAGCAAAAATTCTTCGTTTGGAAATCATATATATATATATGTATATATATATATATATATATATATATATATATACATATATACTTGTGTTTTTTCTGATATTCTTCTGATAAAGCAGAGGATTTATTGTAAATACAAATTATCTGATTCCAGAAGATATATATATAGAAATGAATCTTGGCATTCCACTTGAAAATACCAAGATTGCGTTTCGATTATATTCAGATGACATTACTCCAGCTAAAGGTGAAATTTCAGTTACAATATTCTATAAGAATAGAACCTCTACATAGTACCTCATGATGTCTTACTAGGCAGAAATTGGATAAGGCGCCTCCATATTGAATTGCAACAAGTCGATCGTGATAGATTTGATAATTTTCAAAATTCAATCACAAGCTCAGTCAACAGTTCACAGAATATGGACAATCTTCTTCATAAAGTCTCTATTATATTCACAGAACGAATTGGAAGTGCTCCAAAATTTCAAATCAAGTTACAACTATGGCTAGATTCTAAGTGTTCATTTACAAGAGAGTGAAGTGTACCTTATGCTCTCAGGGAAAAAGTTGAAAAAACCTAGATCTCTAGAAGCTGAAGGAACTATTTCTCAAGTAGCTGCTAGTGATTGGGGTTCGCCACTAGTAATTATACCAAAATCTGATGGTACAGATAGGTTATGTGTCGATTATAAATGTGGTGTAAACGAAAAGTTGGTTTCGGCTAATTACCCAATTAGACGTTTTGACGAAGTACTAAACAGCCTTGGAAATTCAAAGTATTTTTGCAAGTTGGATTTGTTCAAAGAATATCTTCATTTATGAAATGCTAAAATTCAAACAATTACGACTCATAGAGGTACATATAGGATGAATCGCTTAGTTTTGGAATAAGAACAGCGCCATCAGAATTCAATGGAATCCTTTGTCAAGTATGGTTTGTTTGTTTGTTATTCCTTTAACGTGCTCTATTTCCGCCTTTCGGCCAATGACACGCCGGGGAATTCTGTCACGTCACTAACCCGGGAATTTTGCCGAACCCCTCTCGTGTCGAAGGAAGGGATCTTTAATGTCCAATATATTTCTATTAGACAGGACCGACAGCTTTACATCTCCTCCGAAAGATGGATACTCAAGCGATTTCCAGAATCCGCAAAATCACACCGACTTTGTGGGGACTGAACCCAGGTAACTCTGCGCAGGAGACGAGCATCATATCCTATACGCCACCGAGCCGGCGTCAAGTATTGTCAGGCTTAAGAAATGTTGAAGCGTATTTGGATGACATCGTTCATGGTGCCACAATGTCAGAATGTTACGACAATTTATATGCATGTTTGAACGTCTCTCAGAATATGATTTACATTTGAATGAGAATAAATGCTCATTTTTTTCAGATAAAATAGAATATCTTGAACATGTGGTATTATTCAATGGAATCAGTAAGTCACCTAAAAGGTAGAAGCAGTTCAGAAACTGTCGCGATCTGCTAATGTAGAAGAGCTCAGACGATTCCTAGGAATGGTACATATTATTTGAAATTCATTCCAAATTATTCCTATATTGCGGCTACTTTGCGGAAACTTCTTCAAAAAGGTCAAATTTTCCGTTGGAACAAATCTTGTGAAGCAAAATTTCAAGGATTTGAAACTTAAGTCTGTAGTCTACATGTATTAGTTCCTTATGATCCAGTTTTACCACTTATATTAACTAGAGATGCAAGTCCAGATGGAGTGGCTGCAGTTTTGAATCACGAAATTGATGAACATGAACGGCCAATTGCTTTTGCTTCCAAGTCATTATCAACAGCAGAACAAAACTACAGTCAACTCGATCGTGAAGCTTCAGCAATCAATTTTGCACTACATTACTTTTACAATTACCTTTTTGGCCAACATTTCATCTTGGTAACTAATAATCAGCCATTATCACGGATTTTTCATTTTAACAAAGCATTGTCACAAATGGTTTCTGTGAGATTATTACGTTACGGCTCTTTTATATCTGGTTTCAACTACACAGTACATTTCAAGAGAGGTAAACGAAAATGTTGACTGCTTATCTAATGCTGCCTTATCGGAGACTTGTTTTTGAATAGATGCATGCATATGGGTGGAAGTAGATAATATTTTTCAAGGCCATGTTTTCCAAATTTCCAGCGAGAGTATCACAGCTAAAACAATCTCGGAAGAAACAGTAAAAGATACGGAATTATTCGCTTTGTTGACAGAGTTGAAATCTCACCCTTCTGACACACCGTTCACGTTGTCGAACAATATTTTTTTCCGAAACGATCGTGTTGTAGTACCAAAATCATTACAAGAGCTCATTCCCAATGAATTTCATTCAACACATATTAATATCACAGAAATGAAACAACTGGCACGTCGATATATTTACTGGAAAGGTATCGATCAAGACATCGAATCCCTGGTACGGTCATGTAAAAATTGTGCTAAGGTCAAATCTTCACCTCCAAAAGTTCCAGTTCATCCTTGTGATGTTCCAGATGAAATTTGGTAAAGAGTATATATCGAACATGCTGGCCCATTAAATGGACTAAATCACTTTTTGCTCTGTATAGATGCGGGATCGAAATGGCCTGAAATTAAAGTTATTTCGGAAGCTCCTACAACAAATTTGACTATCAAATTATTCGACGAAATTTTCTCAGTACATGGATATCCACAGTATATTATTTCTGATAATGCCTCCATTATTTACAAGCACTGAATTCCGTTCATACTGTTCCAGTCGTGGTATCTTTCAGAAATTCATTGTTCCAGGACATCCTGCGACCAATGGATTAGCTGAACGAAATGTACAATCTTTTAAGCTAGAATTGTATGCATGTGATAATGAACCGGGAGCATATCATAAGAAAATGTAGAAAATACTATTCAGATTCCGGGCAACTCCATTGGCTTGTGGAAAATCTTCAGCTAAAATGTATTTATGACGGCGTTTTGCTGACACAGCAGCTTTATCAAGAATGAAAAACAGAATGAAGAGTATGGTATTATAAACAAATCGTAGAACAAGTTGGATGAATAACAGGAAAATCCACACCGAGCCATTGTACAGTTAGTATGAAATATAATAAAACTAGTTAAACTAGTTAAGTAGGGTTGAGTAATTCACATCTACCTGTTCATTCAAAAGCTTGTCCGAGTGTTTGTATCTATTTATTTCTAATGCTTCTAGGAGATCTGATTTTCAACTTTTGATTCTATATGTAATATGTCAAAGTTTTTATTGAATGAATGGTTTTCTTTTATTAGGTGGTTTGAATAATTTGAATCAGATTTATTTTTATCGATTTGTTTATAATACCATACTCTTCATTCTGTTTTTCATTCTTGATAAAGCTGGTGTGTCAGCCAAACGTCGTCGAATTTCTTCAAATAAAGTGTAGATTGAAGTTAAACCTTGTGTTTTTTATCTCATTTATATCATGGATCTACATCAAGAAACGGCCTCCACAATTCAAAAAATTAGGACGGCGCATTCGAATAAAACTTAATACATTATTTCCTCATGTTGAAGAATGTTCTTTAAATTCAACCCAGCCAAAGAGAACTTTTCAAGTGAGGAAGAGAGTTCAAGCATCGGTATGGAAAAACAATCGACAGTGTTGGAAATTTGGAAATATACAGAAGAAAATTGGTCAGTATCATTATATAGTCAAACTAGATTCGGAACGATGTTTCAAACGGCACATCAACTAACTACATAAAACGTTGATTCGTTAAAATGAAAGACATGTGACTTTTGGTCGAACCCAGTCTTTTCTAATTCCAAGATGTGTGAACAGCGATCCTGAACCTATGCTACGTAACTCTGATCGGAGGCCTGTTGAAAAATCAGTTCCACTTCGTCGATCCAGCAGAGTGAAGCAACCCACAGTGCATTTTCACAATTAAAATAGTTATTGTTTCATTTGGGGTAATTTACATTATGTAATTTGTATGTTGTGTTTCTTCAATATCAAAACGATACTTAAATCTAGTTACATAGTTAGTTATATCCTAGCAACAGTTGTTTCCTATTGCAATTATTCAATTTTACATTTTTACGAAATGGTATTCATATTCCAGTTCCTGTTCAATATATCTTTTCCATAATAACAGTATATATATTTACTCCTATTCGATACAACAATTTGGCGACGAGCTAAAAACGAAACTATCAAGAAATTCAGTAAAAGTGTGAAGTGTCCTATTCGATACGACAAATTCTGAAGTTGTTGAACAGTTTCCTTCAAGATATAATAACGAACTTGGTGCTAGAAATATAAAATAATGCCAGTGAATAAATAAAAGAAACATGAAATCCATTCAGATTTTTACTTGAATGGAAGCTTAGACGCAGCTGTTCCCGGAGGCACTTCATCATACATCCCTGTTCGTTTTTAATTTATGACTGCCATAAATTAGGAGTAGCTTTATTACTATGAAGCACATTTGTCCCGGTTTTCAGTTGCACCAAAACAACGGCGAAATGAATGTAAATTAGTGAACTAAACTTCACATAGCTAGCTTTCTATTCATGAAATTAATTAGAAACCATTTCTGAAAATTTCATATTCGTTTTAACTGGGCTGTAAATGTTAAATACGGACAGTACAAATATGCACTGTGTTTTAATTTCCCATCAAATCCGAGAATATTTGAAAATCCCTGGAGGGGTCGTCGAGGCCGGGTAAAAGTGACTTCCCCTGGGTGTGGATGAGGAAATATAGCATATTGATCAGATATTGTTAAGCGTTGCATCGGTGTTGAGACAATCCTCGGAAAATGCCAGTTTTTGGGTAACTGGGCGACATTTTCCGAAATAACCTAGTTCATTCTGAGGATTTGACGAGAAAAATAAGCTCAAGGAGTACAGTGTTACCCATTTCGGATGTTTAAGTATGGCTGCCATGTGAAATACTATAAACAGACAAAAATGTCTCCTTTTTTTCTGCTAGATTTCCGAGGATAGTTCGTTGGTGAAACAGATCGCAGATATCTTATTTTGTTTTCAAGTTATTCCGGATTTATCGAAATTCCGGTATTTCGGTATATCCCAATATATTGCTGCCAAAGTTAGGTGAAAACTATTTCAACATTATACGAGCCCTTCTTGAAAATGGAAGGATGTATTCAAAATTTGTTTTCGAATTTTAACATAAACTTGTGAATTTTCGAACATGATCATATATATATATATATATATATATATATATATATATATATATATATATATATATATATATATATATATATATATATATATATATATATATATATATATATATATATATATATATATATATATATTTGATTCATTGGAGTATTTCAAAGAAATGGAAAGACCATTTTGTTTCAAATATGTAATATATCTGACAAAGTCCTCATAATGTGAATTTTTCTAGAAATTAAAATTATGTGGTTTCATATAATCTACTTCAGCGAATTATACCAATTGTTTTCAAATTTATACACTTATGCTTACAACAATAAATGTCAAAATCAATTAATTATTTAATTTAAATTGTTGTTTCATCTATATTGAGCTGAAAACTTTTAAATGAAAAATGGGAATGATTTTGATGCTGCTTCAAATAATTATCCTGTTCTTTTTCCTGACAGTAACTCACACGTCTATATTCTGAAGATTTGAACAGAATCTTATAAACATAAGCTCTTTCAAACTATACAGAAAAAAAACAAGCTAATGAAGAGTTACGTGGAAGTTTTGGTAACAATACTTCGAACTTCTCAATTTCCTGTAGGCAACTTGAAGCAGACTGCGATACCAAAACTAAATTCCCGCATTATGACATGAAGAATCTCAGTTCCTATAGTTGAAGGATTATAACTGACGGCTAGACTGCCGATGGTATGAGGAAAAGCCAAGAGAAAATCCTGAATTCTACCATTATTCGTTATGGACTGATTATTCAACCGTATTAATGAATATTACTCGACTGATGTCAATCCCCATCGAGAATTTTTCAGTACCAAGGATGATTCGATTTTAATGTTTGGATGATGAAAGAAACTATTCATTATAATATGACAAGAATTCATTTTGAAAATCAGGCAATTTGCATTCTCGGTCTATCGACCATCTTCTCCGGACAACAAGTATTGAACTGAAGTTGAAAATTTGTTTTGCGTTTATGTGGAGTAAGAATGAGAACTTGAATTTTGAATCATAGGTCGACAGTTGAACGTACTTATCTTAGTTTACTCCTGAAATCTCGTTTTGAATGAACGACCAGTTTGACCTATATAGACCACTTCACAATCCATACAGGACAACTTATAAACTCCAGTATTATCAAAATTATCAGTTTTATCTTTACTATTAAAAAATTTCTGGGACAGTTTCATGTGATTCTTGAAAGCTACTTTTTTATTCTGTTCTGAAATGACATTTGCAATCTTTTCACTGATAGGGCCAGAATATGTTAATGAAATGAAAACCTCAAAAAAGTCTAGGGAATACCTCTGAATATCGATATGTTGTATCCAGAAAGATCAATATGGATGATTTTTTTTAAGAAATGAACACCTGCATCAATTTCTCACCAGATTATGTAGATTGTCGCAACAGATTTCAGTTTTTTTATGAAAAACTAAAAATGCAGCAGATGCGACGCTGCTTTATATTCATTTCATGTATTCAGTGTTTGAAATCAGTTAGTTGGCACTTTGTTTCTGTTGTAAGCACAAATAAAAGATTCAAGTTTCGTGATTCGACCATGGAAAGAACACATTTGACTAGAGAAGACATGTTACGAGTCGTTGGCGTGCTCCAAGTTGGGAGCTCACAACAGGAAGTATCCAGGGTTCTGGTAAGTAGCCCATGTGTCATAAACCCTTTATGGTCGCGTTTCTATGAAACAGGTAGCGTAGAACAACGCCATACAGGTCGTTTCAGGATTACTACAGTCGCCCAAGACCGATTTTTGATTTTACAAGCCAGAAGAGATCTTACTACCACAGCA
This sequence comes from Cryptolaemus montrouzieri, assembly GCA_013387265.2. NCBI lineage: Eukaryota > Metazoa > Arthropoda > Insecta > Coleoptera > Coccinellidae > Cryptolaemus > Cryptolaemus montrouzieri. Next base: position 41,563,676 of record JABFTP020000103.1, read on the forward strand.
TCTCAATTAGCTCAAGAGCTATCGCGAGTTCATAATGTTCAAATTTCCGACCAAACTGTGAGAAAGCGACTGCACGAAGGTCAAATCCACCCTAGAGGTCCTTTAAGAGTTCCACAACTGACCCACGGAAATCGTTTAGCTTGGTACCGAGAACACGTAAACTGGGATCAAGAGAGGTGGGCCACAGTTCTTTTCAGTGATGAATCTAGATTTAGTTAATATCCTGATTCGGGAAGAATTCAAATATGGAGAGAACCTGGAAAGCAAAACCTTCCCAGCATGCTCGAGAGAAGAGGAAGGCGGATCAGTGATGTTTTGGGGAGGTATACGCCTTGGTGGAAGAACTGATCTCGTTTTCATATAGAACAACCTCACGGGGAATTCTTACGCAAATGAGATAATTTTACCTGTAGTGGTATCTCCAAACAATGGGTCAAAATACACTCTTCCAACAAGATAATGCCCCTCCTCATCCTGCAAGAGTTGTCTTGAACGTTCTTGAAGAGAATGAGATCGATCTTTTACCGTGGCCATCCTGCTCCCCAGATCTGAATCCCATCGAGCATGTTTGGGACACCCTAAAAAGAAATCTCCTGCGTCCAAACGTCTTCCATCATGAACAGAAGCTTCGTTTAGCAGTTCAGGGGGCTTGGAATGACTTAGGCCAAAATGTAATAGACAATTTAATATTGAGCATGCCGCGACAATGCCAAAGTGTCATTAATGACAGAGGTATACCTTCTGGGTACTGAAAAATATACTTCCATATCGTTTCGAAAATATTAGTTCAGGATTTTTTGTGTTTTACCAACTTTCGTCATTTTCAAATTTCAATTTTTTTTTTTATAATAGGTGCTTTGGAGAAGTCAAATATCATTTTGTTTTCTTGAGAATACATTATATACAATACATCCTAATAAAACCGAAAGATTTCTATAAATTCGAATCATCAAATTCATATTTTAAAGATGTTGGTAAGTGTTCCTAGAATTTTTGAGGTGTTTATATATTAATCTGTATTAGTTGATTCTATAGGTGGGTAAAAATTATGATATGCTATTTGTGTTTGTTTTTTCGAATAATTTTGTTATTATATTTGAGGATAATCATTGTTCTTAGCTATTTGTTTGATAGTTGACACTTCCCTGGACATATTTTCTTCGGATAATGGCAGAGAGTAAGACCTATGAATCATTGATTTAAATATATCATATTTAGGAGATTTACTTTATAGTTCACATACTAATATTTCTGTTTTCCTTGAAAAAACTGAAGGAATTAATTCATAGAATAAGATCATTCCACGGTGACCATAATTAAAATATAAGCAGTCATTTCAATTTTGTATAACATTTATTCGGTCGCAACTTTCATATTAAACAGGATCAAATAATCTAAGTGAATATTTCAAACTGTGCATTTCATGTAATAACCAATTTTTTTGTGCTAATATCGTGGGACCTAATTTACCTATATGATTAACAAACCTCAAAATGTTCGTGACCGAATACGCACATCAATTTTGATCCTCATTATCTAGCAGGGAATTCAAATTTAGACGTTAAATTAAGAACATTTTTGTATACTATCGTTTTTTATTATATTTTTGAATAAACCTCCTCTTTTTGTCACATTAAACCCTTCATGGGATAATTGAAATTGATTGAATTTTTCAATTTCAGGGATGTGTTCAGATGAGCACGACTGGAGTCATTCTATGACTCGGGACCGAATTTCCCATGAATGTTTTATCCTCATTATCCGGGAGGAAATTTACATATCGGCGCAAATTAGTGAAGATTTTTTCATTCTATTAGTTTTTCATTTTATTTTCAAATATTAATGGCTTAGGTGCAAAATGTCGTAACCCACAAAAATTCGAAATTTTGAATTTAGAACCAGCTTACTCTTCTGCCTAGCTACAAAGTTTTGTATGAGTTGAACAATGTTTTTATAATCGCTATTTCCAAAAATAATTCCATTCATTCAGCTGGTATTCATCAAAAATTATCAGTGGGATACGACATTTTGAGTTGAATTGCCGAGTGCTATTCACCTGTTGCTTACGACAAAATTTCAACATCATTTCCTTCTTTTCAGTATGTCTAGTCGGGCTGCTAAAATTTTGGCTCTGGCAATTTCCGAAAAAAAACCGGCAACAGAAAGGATAGTCCAGGAAAAAAACTATAATATAAAGTTTGATGATGAATTAGCCAATGCATCTTGCCTCGAAACGATCAGTTTCTTCTCAGAAATCGATGAGAATTTGCTCGATAATATTTCAATAGTTTTTCAATTACACAACAATGATGATACAAATTATCTGTTACAATGCGATGTGATGGGGATGAAAAAAATTTACCTGATTCTCTAGTAGAAAGGGCAGACATAGGGATCTTGGAGTAAGACACAAACTTAAGTGAAAACAGAGAAAATAGAATGGCTTTCACCGAAAATTCAACTACATTGAAAATTGCGATAAAAGTGAGAATGGAAATGAAAAGGTAGATAATGAAAATCAAATGAGTTATGTCGAAAATATTATTATGATTGGTACTAATGAATATTCAGCTGCGAACGGAAAAGGAAATTGTGAGGAGGTTGAGAGCGGGGGTGAAAGAGTAGAAAATGAGAATCAAATGATTAATGTCGAGAATACCGAGAAAAATTGTGGGGATGATGACGACAAGAATGTAGATGAGACCGTTAAAAAATTGAAAAACGTCGAAAGAAATAGAAAAAGCAATTCTAATACATGGGAAATAATGAAGAATAAAACACTGAGAATGGAAAGAAAAGAGTATGTATCTTCCATGTTGAATGACAAAGGAATTTGATGAAGAAGAGATGCTAGAAAAATGGGCCAGTGATGTATGTGTAAATATGTGGGATAATCATGCAAAAAATTTGGAGAAGAAAGAAAAAGGAAATATTCAATGCATTTTGGAATATGAATTGAGAATCTGAAAGAAGCTGTATCAGAAATTTAGTGAAATATGAGGAAAAGCAAAGAAGCTATGTTAAGAGTGAATCTAGAAGAAAGAGGAGTTTTCAATAAAGATTACAAACAGGAAAAGATAAAATGAAGGTATGCAAAAATATGTTCCTTAGTACGCTGGGTCTAAAAAAGAGATCAGTGAGAGAATGGATTACCAACCCAACAGTTCACCGTATGTCAAGAACAAGAGATGAGAAGAAAAAACTGTCAAGCAGATAGAAGATAATAAGAGTAAAACCCCGATCATTTCCTGCATCAATTTCATTCCTAAACTTCCATCTCACTACTGTAGGGCTGCTTCAAGCAAATTATATTTGGAAAAAATTTCAAGAACGAAACGGAGGTTTATGAACTTTTAAAAAAATATTGTGAAGAACAAAGAATATCTCCCATGTCCATCTGTTCTTTTATGGACACACTTGCAGAGATGAACATCGCTGTCCACCACCCGAAAAAAGATCAGTGTAATCTCTGCTGTTCTCACAAAGTGGAAAAACTTTCTAATGAGGAATATAACGCGCACATTATACGAAAAGAAAAAGCAAGGCAAGAAGAGTCAAAAGATAAAGAAAATGCGGTTAGAGGAGAATGTCTCGTATTTGCTTTGGACGTGCTGGCAGTGAAACTTTGTCCCAAGTTATTCGCAAGTAAACTCTACTTTAAATGTAAGCTGCAGGTGCATAATTTTTCTATCAACATTTTGGCTGATCACCATTGCATAAACTACTGTTGGAATGAGACTGAGGGTGAACTGGTTTCCTCAATCTTCACCATCTGCATCATGAACCACTTGGAAAATGTTTGTTCCCAAAATCAAGAGAAAAAGCCAGTGATTATACACTCTGATGGTTGTGGGTACCAGAACAGAAACGCAGTGTTGGCCAATGTATTTGGATTTTGCTGGCCAAAAATTTTGGAGAAAGGCAAATGTAGGTCGTTAGAAAGAAAATCAAAAGGGCGTGAAAATATGTCAGTATCCAATATATATAAGAGAAGTTAGGTGAAAACCGTCCCAATTTAAAATGAAATATTTGATGAATGAACGACCTAGAAATCACTCAAAGAAAATATCAAGATTTACCAGTAGAAGTGAAGGAATTTTACGTTAATTTACCATTTCAATATTTCAATAAATAATTATTTTGATATTATTGTGTTTTGACTAAATAAAAAATTTCTTCAAATGAACAAAATCAATGCATATTTGCCGTATACCTAAAAATATAATTCAGCAAAATGTCGTAACCCCCAAAATTCGAAGAAAAATAGATCAAAATACCTAGAAATGAGTTAGTCCTACTCCGGAATCAATGAGAAAGGTTTTCAAGCAGTAAGTAGGAAGTTACTCAGTTTTTTGGTCCTCCTGTAAAATTCACTGAGTGGGGATACGACGTTTTGCACTTAGCCATCGTATGCCTTCTTATTTTGTTACTTTAAACTTTTCATGGTGAAGTTTTTCAATTTTAGGGATTTGTGTAGGAATGCGGATGAAAAATACTGGTATCGTTCTATGAAATAGAGAATATGAATGAATGAATGCACAATCATATTTTCGGGACCGAGTTTATCCATAAATTTTTCACCATAATTATCCGGGAGGAAATTTACATGTTCCCGTAGAATTCTGAAGATTATTTTATACTATCGATTTTTCATTATATTCTCAAATATGCCTTCGTTTTACATTATATTAAACTTTTCATAGTAAAGTTTAACACGTGCGGTACGGGGTTGCAGTGACCCCGTAGTCCAGGTAACCCGTTCGGTGCGGCAGCAATTTCACCCCTTTTCCTCAAATTGCTTTTCATCCTGTGAAGCGGCTATTGTATTTATCGTGGTCATTTTAGTACATATATGTTTGATACATCGCATGGAACTCATTTCGCTAATAAAATTGTACGGGGTGAATCGGAGCCGTACCGCGCTGACATGATTATTCCTGCTGCCAGTGCGGTACGGGTTATGTTTTGATCCGCTCGGGACATGGCATGGAAAGGCCATCATGTTCGCGCTTGCCCTGTCCCGGTCTCTAGCCCTGCTTCCACTAGTCACCTGCCTCCCTAACGAGAGCATTGGTCTTCTCTATTCCTTTAATTATTCTTTTTTTGTTTTGTTGAAAACTTGTCGAACTGGCCGTCAGCCAGCGTCGTGACAGTTCTAGTGAAAGTTCAATAGACAGTGAAAGTAGTGGGGAATTTTCGCCTGATATGATCATATCGGAAAGTGACTCAGAAGATGATATTCAGGAACACGTTGAAGAGCTGGAGGAATCAGAAGATGCTGCAGGAGGCAGCTTTATCAATAGTTCAATAAATTGACAATTACCTAATACAGTCGCTAATTGGATTGAAATTGAGGCATCTGAAGGAACTGTTTCATCTGACGTGTTTCACTAATCACGAGATCTTGAAAATTCCAATTGATTGTCGCTCGCCATTAGATTTTTATTTATTGTTCATTGACGATGAAATATTAGAATTCCTTGTTACATTCACAAATTTGTATGCCGAACAACTACTTCAAAATTTGACAACGTGTCAGAAATTGAAGAAAAAATCCCGAATCCGTTCTTGTACACACATTGATATTCCTGAACTTAAAAAACTTTTTGCAATTGTTTTCTGGTCTGGAATAAACCATACGCCAGATATGAAGAAACCGTTGTCTCGTGATTTATTTTATCACAACGAATTTGTTTCCTGAATGATGCCGCGGGACAGATTCTTCGCCATTTTATAATGTATTCATTTTTCGGACAATATTACCAGTGATACAAAAGATCGTTTATTTAAAACAAGAGAACTTTGTAACAAAATAATCTTTAATTTTCGAAAATTTTTAAAAATGGGTGAGAAATTAGTGGTTGATGAAACGATGATTCCTTTTAGAGGCCGTTTATTTTTTCAACAATACATCCCCAACAAATCCCATGAATATGAGATAAAAGGGTATAAGTTATGCACCGAAGACGGTTACATTTTCAACTTTCACACTGGCAAAGGTGATACAATTCAAGGAGAGTCCCATAGATTTTACATCATAAAATCTCTCATGGAAAACCGAGTCGGTGATAGTGTTTTGGGTTGTGGTCGAACCCTATATGCCGACAACTTTCATTTTAGCATGGAAGTCGCAAAATTTTTACAGGAAAATCAGACCCAATATTGTGGCACATAGAGGTCAAATGGACAAGATCTACTCACACAAAAGTTCGACTGGGAAAAGGTCAAATTGTAGGAAAACGAAAAGATTGTGTAAAAATCATGAAATGGAAAGACAGAAAAGAATTATTTATTATGATCACTGTTCAGAAACATGACATGTCTGTACTTGATACTGGAATAAGAATAAGATCAAATGAACCAATTTTCAAGCCCAAATGCATAATAGGTTATAACATTGGTGAAAAGGGATAGACTATAGTGACCGATTGTCCGCTTTATATTCAGTTCTCCGAAAATAAGAAAATTGTATAGAAAAACAGATTTAGAATTCATCTTTGGCTTAGCTGCAAACAATGGTTGGCTAATATACAGGGTGCTTGAACGAGAACTAAACAGAGGCTATATCTACCAAGATATTCATTTCTGATCAAAACGCAAAATAGGTCAATTTTTGTTTCAAGGGGGACATCGTTTGGGGTACATAACTCGCCTGAAATATCAACACCTAAGCAGGGGTTCCAATCCTTGAACATTTTGAATGAAGGAGACGAGTCGAGTGATGACTCAAAAAAAAAGGGGTATCTTTGTCTACATCGCCTTGAATGAATTTCCATTTTTAATTGAAAACTGTAAAAGATACAGGGTGAGCAACTGAAAGATAGGGAAGACTATTTCTCTGATACTATTCAGGTTTCAGTGATGTAAAATTGAACAGATCCATGCTGATCAATGGCAGTCATCATTAAGTACCATCCTCATCTCGAATTTCAACCCCTAGAGCAGGGGCGACCACCCTTAAAAATTTGGAAGATGATAGATGGGTCGAATGATACTTCGAAAGAAACGTATTATTTTTGACTTCATCCCCGTGAACGAATTTTTATTTTTGATTAAAAACTGTAGAAGATGAGAGTGAGCTACTCTAATTTTCAAAGGTGGTCACCCCTGCTCCAGGAGTTGAAATTCAAGATGAGGATGGTACTTGATGATGACTGCCATCGATAAGCATGGATCTGTTCCATTTTACTGCACTGAAACTTGAATAGTCTCAGGGAAATAGTCTTTCCTATCTTTCAGTTGCTCACCTCGTATCTTTTACAGTTTTTGATTAAAAATAGAAATTCGTTCAATGCAATTTAGACAGTGATACCACCTTTCTTTTGAGTCATCATTCGACCCATCTTCCCTATTCAAAATGTTCAAGGACTGCAACCCCCGCTTAGGGGGTTGATATTTCAGGCAAGTTTTGTACTACAAAAGATGTCCGCCTTGAAACAAAAATTGACCTGTTTTTGCGTTTTGATCAGAAATGAATATCTTGGTAAATATAGCCTCTGTTTAGTTTCTGTTGAAGCACCCTGTATAACAAGAAGAACGAAAAGAGTATAACCTACTTATTTTTCAAGGAATTGGTTTCCAAAGACTAGGCAGCCGACACTCTACCTATTGAGAGGCCCAGGACCCCGGAAAAAGTTCATACTCTTTTTGATGGTAGTGAAAAGAAGAGGAAATGAACGATTTGATTGTTTTATTGTAACTTTAGTTTTAGTTTTCGAATTGAAACCATTTTAAATTAGCTTTTTCGTTATTTATTTTATAGTGAAACGAGAGTTGGAATGACATTTTTAGACAGTAGTACGAATGTCAACTTATCAAAATAGAAAATATAGCATTATGTCACAGAATTAACTATAGAACTAGTATTGACAAATACAAAATTGTTTATATGCTATGCATACATATTTTAACACCTTCTCCCAACTTTGTAGTCAAATAAATGAAACAAATAGACCTAAACTAGAAAAGAGGAACCTAAGAAACTAAAATATTACATTATACTCATGAATTGCTCTTTGAGAAATGGAAATTTTATTTTCCCAAGAAGTTTGGTTAATATATCAGCAACTTGGTCCTCGCTTGGACAGTATTTTATATTCACAACACCTGCATGAACTTTTTCGTTTATGAAGTAGTAACGCACATCTATGTGTATACTCCTACGGTTGAACTGTCCATTTTTAATTAAAGGTATTGCACTTTGACTATACACAAATATGTCTATTTCAATATTTAAGTTCATCGATCAATGATTTGGGATAAATCAGTTCTTTCACGCAATCAGCAGCTGCTATATATTCTGATTCTGTGCTAGAGAGGGAATTTATCGGTTGCTTTCTAGCACACCAGGAAACTGGTCCGCCACAATAGAAAATAATGTATCCTGTGGTGCTTCTATGTGTGTCTGTATCTCCCGCAAAATCAGAATCACAGTGCGCGATTAATTTTTCAGAAGTGTTCATTTTATAGCTTATTTCTTCACCTTTTGTAGCTACTAAATAACGAAACACTCGTTTTATATTTATAATATCTTGCTTACTTGCATTTTCCATTCTCTACTCAAGTAATTCATGGAGAATGAGATATCTGGTCTCGTCATATTAGTTAAGTAAAGAAGACTTCCTATAGCTTTTCTGAAAGGAGAGTCTATATTTGGAGTTTTAGTTTCATCATTAATATCTAAAGACACCATTGGAAATATCGCTGGTTAAGTACTTTTTTATTATCTCCTTAGTCCTTCTCATCGCCTTGCTTGCTGTGTAAAATCTTTTCATAACTTCAAGTGTGTTTAGACATATAAGAGTCAGGTGTGATTGTTGAAATATTTTTCTGCTGGTTTTCTTTTTCCATTGTTATAGATTCCTGTCCGAAACCTTCCTTTCACCCTTGTCTTCGTCTGGTAATCTTGTTTATTGAAATATACGCAAAATGGTATGGTTCCTATGTTACATTTTCCTGAGCTCACACTTGTGTTTTTCTCATACACACCAAAATTATAGATGCAAGCATTTACTGTTAATACAATTATTCAAATTTTTGTAAATCCTCTCTTTCTCAAAAGAATATATAAATATGATGAAGAAGAATTAATGAGTGATGAAGAGTTTTTGGAAAATAATGAGGTTAGAAGATTAGGTGAAGGCCAAGTACCAAGAAGAGGAAGAAAAGTGAAATTACCTGAGAAATTTAAAGAATACATGGTGAATTTTGAAGATGAAGCCTTGTTGACCTACAGTGAAGCTATTAATGGAACAGATAAAGATCTATGGAAAAATGCAATCAGGGACGAAAACAATCTCTGAAAAGGAAAGGGTAATATATATATATATATATATATATATATATATATATATATATATATATATATATATATATATATATATATATATATATATATATATATATATATATATATATATATATATTACCTTTACTTTTTTCTTTCCTACGTATGCCCATGTTTCATTGTTATTCAGAGATTGTTTCTCGTCCGTGATTGCATTTTTCCATAAATCCTTATCTGTTCCATTAATAGCTTCACTGTAGGTCAACAAGGCTTCATCTTCAAAATTCACCATGTATTCTCTAAATTTCTCAGGTAATTTCACTTGTCTTCCTCTTCTTGTTACTTCTCCTAATCTTCCAGCCTCATTATTTTCCGAAAACTCTTCATCACTCATTAATTCTTCTGCATCTGTATTTTCCACATTTGCAACATCTGGTAGGTTCATTGATTTCAGGTACTTGTAATTCAGGTTGCTCATTCACACTTTCTTCTTCCACTTAATTTTAACTTTGTTTTCTGTCACTACTTTATTAGTTTTAATTTCATCGTCAAAAACCACATCTCTATGAACAATGATTTTGTGTGTATCACTGTCCCACAATCGGTAGCCATTTAAAGAGTATCCAAGGAATATATACTCTTTACTTCTTGTATCAAGTTTCTTCAAGTATATAATATATAACTTTGGCATGAGCTTTACATCCAAAAATATGTAAATTGGATAAATCAGACTTCATGTTAGGTTAGGTTAGATCTCCATTCTTCAGCTAGTCTTATATCTAATACTTCAGTAGGGCTTCTATTTAGCAAATACGCAGCACATCTAATTGCTTCTCCCCAAAATACTTTATCAAGGCAAGATTCGAATATCGATGCTCTTGATTTTTCCATCAGAGTTCTGTTTAGGCTCTCGGCTTTAGTATTGAGCTGAGGAGAGTGCGGAATTGTAGTATCCATAATAATTGCTTTCCTTTTATACCAGTTTTTTAGATCTGCATTGATGTATTCACCTCTGTTATCACTTCTGATTTTTGATACATTTATATTATGATAATTTTTGCCTTTTTGTACAACTTGTTTCATATATTCTGGAACCTCAAGCTTGTTTCGAGCAACTGAACCATTGTGAAGCGGGTATAATCATCAAAAAAGGTTAGAACATATTTCATTCCATCCCACTTAACTGGATCAAGAGGCCTAGATCCCTTTGTCCTGATTTCACTGAGTGGAAGTCTTGTTTGCTTTGCCTCCAGGCAAGTTTTACATGGTTTTTTATGAGTTCATCAGAATCAGTTTATTTAATGTTGATGCCAGTTGAAATGTCAAGCAGTTTTTCAATGTTACTTATACCAAGAAGGCCTAATTTTGTGTGCCAAATTTCTGCATTTTCTACTTTTTTCTCTGCCTAAAAGCTCTCAACTTTAGCATCTATTTGTATCACATATAACCAGATATGTTTCTTTTCACCTTGTAGTATTTTAGTGTTATCCTTGTATATTGATACTTTATCTTTTCTGAAAATTAATTTTCCTTCCTTTTCAGTGATTGCGTTGACTGAAACTAGGTTTATGCTGAGATCAGGAATATAGATAACGTCTGACAAAACAAAATTGCTACCATCAATGGAGCCAACTCGTTCATTTTTCATATGTTAACCCTTTTTAGCAACTGATATATTGGAGTTAACCTTTTCCAAATTTTTGAAATGTCACTTTTGGTTCATCATGTCTTCTCTTTCGAAAGAAACAGGCTTCTTCGGAGTGGTTTGTTTTCTTACATATCGAGCACTGTTTTTGTTGATTTTCTTTGCAATAACTGACAAAATGTCCAAATTGAGAATATCCAAAACATTTTACATGATCTTTACCTTGAACTTTTTGATTTTGATACTTTGGTCTTTCTTTTCTTTCTTCGTTTGCCTTAAATGCTATTACTCCTTCTGCTTCACTATCTTTACCTCTGGATTTCTATATAATGAGCCTTGCGATCAACTTTGTTGAAGTTTACTCTGTTTTTGGTGTGGAATCCCATGCAGTATTGAAGTTATTATATTGTTCTGATAAGGTTGACAAGATTTTTGACATTATCATTTCATCACCGATATCATGGCTTAGATTTTTCAAATGATGAGCTAAATTTTCAATCTTACTTATGGGAAGAGACATATCAGTTCTTTTGTGGTAGGAAAAATTGAAAAATTATTTCAACAGATTACACTTTTGTGATTCTATGTCCATTTGAAACACATTGCACAGTTTTTCAAACATATCATGTGACGTTTCACAGTTTATGATATGCATTAAGATTTTCTTGTGATAGTGGTTATTATTGTTTTCTGAGCTTTCGCGTCATTTTTAATGCAATCAGCATTTTCCGCTGCATCGGCCATGTCACCCAGTAGGGAGTCCCCATTGACAATATCTCAAATTCCTTTGAGATTTGAATATTACCGACACCTGGAACTTCAAAATTTGGAAGGAGTCACTATCGTTTAATTATTCGATCGAGGCTAATTCTTCGGAAGACATTGTTCACTTTTTCTTTACAATTTGTGGTTTTTAGGTAAGTTAAGGTTAGATTCAATAAACTGCATTCATCCTAATCTTAAATTTTATAAATTTTACTTTGGATTAAATCTTAACGCTTTGTTACTCATGAAATTAAACTTGTTTAATTGGGAAAACACATATTTTTTACATGAATATTCTTGTTGTGTATGTTCAAATTTAATTTTATGTTTGATTGGTTCTAGGAAGAAACAATGTATGGACATCAAGGGGAATGTTCTAACAAAATTAATGGAAATGTAGTTATGATAAAAATATGGAACATTTGTCCGACTTCCGAAATGAGTGAAACCTCATTATGGAGAAAGGAGAACACGTCGTTCCATTTAGGAATTCATCGGTTTGAGATTTTTCTTTCAATATAAATTTTGAATATTTTTTTATTTTCTTCATTATTTTCTAGAGAACTATTGAATATTGTTTCTTCATATTTACTTTGATTTATTTAATTCAGATATATCACGTTCTATACACTCTCTGCTTGTTATAATTTGAAATATCTATTTATCGGGGACGCGTTTTTGGGTATTATTTTATGTTTCCTACTTATTATAGAAATATTCATTATGTGGGATTTTTGTTTTGTGTATATACTGTGTAAATGCACAGTGATTTTGATCTTATCGATTCAAGGGAAGTTCAAACCCAAGAATATGAGGTAACAAGTGATCTCTCGAGAGATCTTACAAGTTCCACGAAGAAATAATATATGGGCGTTGTCAACCCAGATTAGTGGGTCTATAATGATTCTAAAACATCTAAAGATCATAATCGGCATCACTTGGAAGACTAAACCTGGCCATCGGGCCTCTCTAGGTCAAACAGAGAAGGAATTTGAGGAAATATTGAGGTTATGTATTTTTTTTATTATATCTCCTTAGTCCTTTTTATGACCTTGCTTCCTAAGTAAGATGTTTTCTTAGAATTGTTTAGACATATAAGAAGCTTGATTGTTGAAATATTTTTCTGCTGGTTTTTTTTCCATTGTTACAGATTCCTGTCCCAAGACCCCTTCCTTTCACCCTTGTCTTCGTTTGGAAATCATGAAATGCAAGAGAGAATGAAGCGGCTGAGCAGAAAAATCTTTGGTACTCTTTATTTACACACGACACTAACACAACATAAACAGACATATTGCTAGTGCAATCGCGACAGGGAAACTAGTTTTTTCCTCGGGTTTTTTCACTAGTTTAATGAAACATATACAAGATAGTATGGTTCCCCTGTTACTTTTCCTGAGCTTACACTTGTGTTTTTTCTGACACACATCAAAATTATAGATACAAGCATTTATTATATTATATATCATAATATATTTTGTAGATCCTCTCTTTTCAAAAGAATATATATATATATATATATATATATATATATATATATATATATATATATATATATATATATATATATATATATATATATATATATATATATATATATATATATATATATATATATATATATATATATATATATATATATATATATATATATATTCTTTTGAAAAGAGAGGATCTACAAAATCGAATGATTGTATTTACAATAAATGCTCAAATGCTCATATCTATAATTTTGGTGTGTGCCAGAAAAACACAAGTGTGATATCAGGAAATGTAACCTAACTAAACCATACTCTTTGATAAGGAAGAAATCAACAAATCCGGTAGAGATTAGCAAAGAAAATGAAATTAATCGTCATTAAACAGTTAGAAATGTGAATAATCAAATATACAGCTTCCGGTGATAAGATAATAAGTTAGCATTTACAAAGCTTTGTTTAGAAGGTATTGTATTGTAAAGTTTGTTCCAAGGACAACTGGAGTTGAACATGTATACATATAAGAATAAAATAAAACTTACTTTTAATGAGAATTTTCATTTTTTCATGAAAATATGTTATTCAAAGGAAGTATACGGGGCATATGTACCCCGTACCGCACTCAGCGGGTTCCTGTGACCCCGTACCGCACTGAACGTCATGGACAGAATATGTGCCGCACTTAACGTATTGAATTAAATGAGTTTGCAATTTCAGGCATTTGTTTTAGAATGCGACTGGAATTATTCCATGACATAGAGAATATCGTAATGCACAATATTGACCAGTTTGCAGCTTAGTATTTCCTACGTTTCCTAAAATTTATCATCAGAATGAAAATGAGCTATAATGTATTGTTTTATTTTTCATTTTGCTAAATGGGGAACTGAAAATACTTCATAAGTTATGTTGGTCCGTTCGAAGTAGGATGAAAATAAGGTCTATCACCTCTTTTTGTCTTGTCTTTGTCTTTTCACAATAATGAAAGTAAAGTTGACACGAGAAACTAATTTTCCAATAGTTTCTAAATGACATCATCCATAATATAAAAAATCTTCAAAAATTTCGATTGGATGATTTGAGAAGTATCATAAAATGAAAATTCCCGAAAATTTTTGTTGTTCCCATTTTTTTGTGGTTGAGTGTAGATTGAGCTGCAATATTTAGACTCATTTTGATGAAATTCAAATTAAAATATGAATACATAAACCCAAAATGAACATGACAGTTGGTGTAATTTACTCAAAGCTAATACAGTTTGAAAGATCGTCGAGTATTTTTTTCTTAATTTCACTAATTACAAATATAAACAGGTTCATAAGCTTTGGAATAACCTTATTTTGTACAAAATTTCATAACGAATGGAATGGCCTGTTGAGTTTTCATCGACTGACTGGAATTAACTAAATTATTTCAAGAAAGTCCTCAAACAACCAAGACTTCTGAAGTCTGAGTTTGTTCCAACAAACCCTTTGATCACAGTTTCGCTTTCTTCAGATCCTTGTTATTATACGGATTCAGAAATTTAGTATAAATTGAAAGTTGAAAAGAAATGAGAATCTTTTCGGCGTAATGATCATAGATAAAATTTGTATTATCTTGAATGAACTGAAGGCAAAGTAATACTAAATCTATTACTTAAAATTGATGATTTGTTTATGAAATTATTCCACTATAATTGATAATTCATTAGGATACACAAGAACTTATGATAGATAAAGGATGTGATGAAAATAGAAATCAATTCTGAGTTATTTCTAAGCACTTGATTTGTTCCCAATCAGGTATGCTACAGTAAAGGTTCCCCACAGTTTGATTTCTCATTCTAATACAATAAAATTCATTCTGAAGTCGAATTATCCAGTCATAATAGACGTTTCAATTTCAAGTAAGTCTGTCTACCTGAATATAGGTATGACTGTCATAAATGTGGATCATGCAAATACCTGTAACGATTGTTGTTACAATTGTTTTCCTGAGAATCACCATTATCGAGCAATAGCGGTTCTAGAAGTTAAGAAATCATGTTCTACATTGAACAATGTGAGTCATCATATTTGCGAAACTATTAATTTATATTTATCATCACAAATATGGACTGAAAGCATTTTATGGAATTTCCTTCTATTTTAAAGTTTAAGACATGAAAAATTGCTCAAGATCTTGACTAAAAAGTATGAAAATAAGTTAAATACACTCTCAACATATAGCAATGGATACATACTAGATCTGAGCAGAATTCTTTACCGGTTCTTGAATGTCTTCCATTCAACATACTTTCTCGTAATCGTGTTCTTACTCATATTTATATTTAATATTATGACAAGGGAAATAGGGTCTTCCAATTAGTTAAGCTCGTTCAAGTAAATAAAACAAATAAATAGCGGTTAATGTTGTTCTTGAAACTTTATTTACGCAAACCAATTGTTTTGGTTTCTTAGAGATCGTTGACCATGAATAGGACTTAAACAGATACTGTTGGTTTCCTAGAGATCTCAAATCGTTTTGATTTTGTTATCATAATTTTGAAAGTATTTATTTATGATTTTGAATTATTCATTTATCAGAATTTTGAAAATAAATGAAATATTGATTGCATCCGTAAGGATATGCCTAGTAGACACAATTGAAGAATTTTATTTGGGGAGCACTATTTAACCTTCCCGTTAAATATCCCTCACTAAACGAGCTTATACTTCGATTTACTCTTCATGATCATGGTCAATATAGTAGGATATCATGAATAGAAGCAACAATCTGTGGTTTTGGTCTGACCTCGTCAGTGTTGCGTACCTATTCACATTATCATGCCGCGTATCAATTCACTAAAAGCCATCAGGAAACGCATTAGACAAAAAGCACTTCAAACGAAGATAACTTTAAGCCAGACTAACTTGAGCATTCACCGCAACGCTGCACACTGTGCCTGCTACTTGCAGTGGTAAGAACCAGCTAACGCTCCAGTCCTTGATTGACTGTTGAACCAGATGAACATCATATCACAATACACACATGAGAGAAATGGGGACAAACGGCTATCAAGCTGACTGTTAGTTAATATTATATTCTGTTTGTGAACTGATGCAATTTCTACATATTTTAATGAATCTAATCTTTTGAATCTGTTACGTGAATGTAAAATTTGGGTTTTCATGAAATCTAGGACATGATTTTCGTTTATACTATTCTGAAAAAGTATCCAGACGATATTTGTTGTTGCATTTTTTCACCTGTGTTGATTTTATTCTATTTTAACGCCCAAGCGAGGTCTTCCAGGGACCCCAACATCAGAATTCACCTCATAACTTTTTTTGTGTTACATATTGGCAATATCGCTGCCAGTTATTTGTCAGGAAATACATCACGTCCATCCTGTCAGTCTGCCGCGACGTTTCGTGGTGATCGTGAGGTTCTGGAGTGAATTAGGTACGTGGGGTCTCGTAGGGACCCCGGTTGGTTATGTACGTAATATTGTTTTTATTAATTTTTGTGTTTTTGGCTAAAGTTCTACTAAAAATGGAACGTTTTGGAAATAGAAACTTGACTCAAGCTGAATTAGAATACATTGCAAATAATCTGGATGAATTTTCGGATGAAGAACAGACTTATGATAGCGATGAAAATTCATCAGACTATGAAGTTCACGTGGAACATGTATCTGAAACTCAGGTCAACACGAAAATACTGATGGAGGAAGAATCTGATGAGGAACCTTCGGAAGTCGAAGAAATCATTGTGCAATCCGACGTTTTCTATTCAAAATCTGGTTTGAAATGGAACAAATAACCACTTTATCAAAGCAAGAGATTAGCAAGAAAGAGCGTAAAAGCAAACCCTGGTCTAACCGAATACAATAAAAATGTGAGTACAATTTTAGAATCTCTCAACTAATTTTTGACTGACAAAATGGAAGACGTGATATGCCTTCAAACCAATCAAGAAGACTCCCGATATTTTGATGTCTTGAATCAAAAAAACCCAGCAAACCAAAAAGAATGGACAGTACTTCGTCGGACTGAATTGAACTGCTTTGTAGGAGTTCTAAGAAAAGCTGGTGCCTTGAGATGTAGGAAAGAAACGACACGAGAAATGTGGACTACAAACACAGCAATTCGAAGATCTTTTTTTCCAGCAGCATTTTGTTGCAGTAGATTTGAGGAAATTTCAACATTTTTACGATTTGATGACAAATCGACGAGAGCGGAAAGACGAGAATAAGACAAATTAGCAGCCATAAGAGATATTTTGAAGATGTTCGTTAGCAACTGCAAAAATGCTTTCGAAACGTATAAAACTATTACTATTGATGAGCAATTGGTTTGCTTCAGGAGAAAGGGTCCCTTTAGGTTATATATAAAATCAAAACCTGGTCGGTATGGTATAAAAATTTAGGAAGCTGCTGACGTCAAAAGCGCATATTAGTGTTATCTCTAGGTATATACAGGAAAACTACCGGGTGGCATAGCAGAAAAGAACCAAGGTTATCGGGTTGTCAGAGATTTGGTGGAACCATATCATACCACTTGGGGTGGAATTACCACAGATAATTTTTTCACAAGTGTTGACTTTAGCCAATCACTTGTTGAATAATCAACTTACACTACTGGGTCTGTAAGAATAAACCAGATACTCCGTCCGAACTAAGTATAAGATCTAGGCCCATTCATTCTTCAATGTTTGCATTTACTCGAAATATAACAATGGTTTCGTATGTTTCCAAAAAAATAGAATGGTACATCTACTGTCTTGTCAACACGATGATGATAGTGTATCTCAAGAACATGATAAAAAGTCATATATGATTTTGGATTACAACAGAACCAAAGTCTATACGGCCCAATGGCCGCTTGCAACAAATAAACATCACCACTCTTACATAAAATCTGCCCTGAAAGATTGTGGAATTGAGTTTCCTGTTGAACCTGAGGTTGAAGCACAAGCTGCAGCTGAAAACCGCGCCAGGTGTTTTAAATGCCCCAGAAGTTTGGACAAAAAAGTGAAAACAAAATGTGCACAATGTAAACAGTTTGTATGTGAAGAGCATAAAAGAAAACATGTTTCTGTTTTGTGCCATGATTGCTTGTTGGCCTAACATTCCAACCACTTGTTTGTTTCATCATCTGATGTTATGGTTTTTTCCTAGTTTTCATGAATCAGTTGTTACTTTTTTTTACGATTGAAGAATTATATTTTATTTTTGTTCGAATTTTTAATTTCTTCTGTTGCGAATTTAAATTATAATTATAAAATTATATTTGAGAAATGACTTATACTTTGATTTTTATTAAAAAAAAGATGCCATCATTACAAACCTGTTTTTAAACTGAGGTCTCTGCAGGTCCCCGTTTGGGTATTTACGTTGATTTCAATCGCATGGGTATTTAAAGGTTAATATATGGCAGATATTTAGTAAATATTTGTGGGACGTTAGTGATGTGATGTTTTATAGTTTAGTGCACGGGTAAGTCAAGGAAAATAATGTGTGATGTTTTTCAACTATTAATTTGTATATGGTATTATTTTACTACATGTTACTTGACGCAAATGAATTTAAAATTCTTGTTTCGTTTTTACAGTTATTTCGTGAAAGGAGCATCGTGAGTAATCTATACCCAAATGCATAGCAGATATTTCGGTTTCATACGGACGAGAACTATTATTATGAATTGAGGTATCTATGAAGGATGGTTTCCGATAATTATCAAATTCAAGACGATTAACTGTTCGCATAAACTGTGTATCTTATAAAATAAGTTTTTATACAAATTTTAATCCCGCGGTGAATTGGATCGTATTGTAACATTAATTTGAAGATTTCAAAAGAGATTTAATATCAAAACTAATCGAAATACTAAATAAAACATTAATACATATTTTAGAGTAAGAAAAAATTCAGTTGGAATATCACATGACGAGAAAAATAATTTTTTCAACAATGGTAATGAAGAATCCGCTCAAAATAGGAGAAAAGGAAAACCCATTGGAAGTATAATAATAAGTAAATTTTTTTCAGGAATTGAAAATAACTTTGCCTTAAATAAACCTTCATTAACAGCATCGTCTCAAATCTGATTTGAAGGATCCATGCATCCTAAAGTAATTGGTTGTTAGTTACAATTTAGATTTCTTTTTTGGGTGTGGGTGAAAACAAATATATGACGACAAATGAAATGAATTTAGTATCATGGGAATATTGAGTGTCTTAGATATTCTGTTAGCAGCAGAAGATTTGTGAATGATTATTCTGGGTGACGTTCAGTTATTTAGATATTTTTCTGTTAAGATGTTCTGAAAGTTTTGAGATAGGTGCATTAGTTTATGAAACAATTGTGTCATCAGGCGACTTTCATTGTGCAATTTCGAAAGAGCAAAAAGTAGAGAAATTCATCACCGTTGGAGAGAATTTATTTTCAGAGAGTACATTTTCGAGAGATTTTTTTGAAATTTGTAATTGCATCGACTTTAAATTCAGTGAATTTCGTTGAATCTAAGCGTATTTCGTTTTTATCCATATAACTAGATATGCTCAAAACTAAAATTCTATCATCTATATCGGCCTTCGTTATGATTGATTCTCTGAGTTCTTCTTAATTAGATAAGAAATCTTCATTTTGTTATCATAACCTGAAAATCGAATGTTGAATATATTTGCACATGTTGATTTCTCATAATTCTGTTGTTTTAGTGAATCGATTGTTTTAAGGGCTAAATTGGTATTAGTTTTTACAGATCATTTTTATTTTTTCTGAACAAATCTATTCATTTAGATGAGAACTATTAGATTCAACAAAATCCATTGAATTGAGAGTCGATTGAAATGAAACATTTTAAAAATTTACAAAAGAAGGCATAAAAAACTTTGGTACTCTGAAGAGAAATGCTTTGTGATGTAGATGAAATTTACAATTCCTTCACTTCATGCTCTTCTGATAGTACTTGAGAAAGGTTTTCTGATGAGGACAATAAATTCATATACTAATGCACCCTCCGCAGAAGTTTGCAAACATTTTAACGGAATAATAACAAATTTAACTGAACATCATTTAGCATAGTCAGTCAAAAGTACTATACAACTAACAGAAGAGTTTAAACCACTCGATATTACCCTTAATTCTATTCCACGTCGTAAATTTGTTCTTATCAATACGGAATAAAGAATTATTATTGACAACCACTTATCTAAAAATGCATCATTGGTCTCTCAAATCAGATTAGGAACGATGATGTTAATGGAAGTTTCTTTGAAGCAAATATATGTCAAATTCGATGAGAACACTTACTATAGTCTGTTCACGTTAAACTTAAGGTGATGTCATCAACCAGTTTTCTCGAATGTTGCCAATGTGTACCAAAATTCCTATTCACCGCGACTGTAAAGTATGGAATAAAATTCATAATTTCTTTTTTTTTTTGATTTTCGTGCAAAACGCTCAGACAGGTCGATTTTCATATTCAACTCGAAGTTATTTGAAACAAAATTATTTGGAATTCGAAAGATATGACACCATCGACCATTTTTTTGAAATTATAACCCATTTTTTTTCAATATTATTCTACAGAGATTATTTCTGGGTATTCTGATACCCCTTGTAGGGGTCTGAGATGCGTATTTTTTGAAATACAGGCTGTTTTATTCAAGAGGTAGTGGCATGAATTTTTTTCATAATGAATTCGATTGTCACTTCGACTTGTTTCTTGAGAAAAAAAAACTGTCTGATGTCAATTTGAGGCATATGAAATTGATTCGCAACCTTCCTTTCCCGAAAATAAAATTTTCAAAAATAATTCATATCAATACCTCTTGAATGGAGCACTCTGTATATCAAAAAATACGCATCCCAGACCCCTAGTGTGGGGTATCAAAACATTCAGAAAAATATTCCCTGTGCCTTTCTAAGAATAATAAATAAATAATAAAAAATTAAAATGAACCCGATGATCATGATGGATCTTCAGAATACTAGTACTTAGTGCAACACATGAGGCATAATTCAATTCAATAGTGTTCACCTTTCTTCGATATAAAAACAGGAAAGAGAAGGAATTTTCATTATGCACTGTGTTCAATAAAGGTTTTGAGCACTGACCATCTCATTGAATTTGAAATACAATGGAAATGAATAAGGTTTCAGAGAAAATCAGGTTTTTGAATGAGTCCAAACTTTAAATCAAAACGTTTCTTTTTGACTGATAAAACATTATGTTTACTAGGTCATGAGATAATTATCATATTCGGAATTTAGTCTACTTGGCACTTTCAGATTGAAACGAGGAACACAGGTAAAACTATCTATTAACAGACATCAAGTTGAAATTAATTGAAAAAATAAATACTCCATTTTATTCTGAAAGTTCGTCTAAAAATGTTTCACTGTCACTGTCATTTTCGTCCATATTTATTATCAAAGGGGGAACATCTTCAAGATCAAAATGAAGTAAGCGTTCCCACCAACATTGAGTTAATTTTTCTGTATGCTCAATAGTTTTACTCCACGCCTCTGGAGTAATTTTCTGAGGAGCTTCTTTCCATACAGAAAGAGATTGTTCAGTGGAACTCCCTTTCTTCCATTCATGGTCCCGATAATAGTTTTTGGTTATAGCCCAAATGTGGTAGAGAGGAAGACGTAATAATTCGTGTCAATATTCTTCAGCTTGATTATCAATCTCATATATTGGTTTTGGCTTATTCCTGTGAAACATATTCAAATTGGAAACACTACTACAACTTGAAATAAAATCCTATTTGAATTCAGTACTTACATTTCAACTAGATTCAATAATTGTGGTTTCAAATCAAGTGTTGAAAGCTTTTCCAAATTCAACAATAGTTGGTGCATTTCCCCGTGGTAATCACTATCTAAAGTTTTTGAGGAAAAAACAAGTTCTGCACCAGGAATGAAACCATGCATGTTGCCTGCATGGAGTACAATGAATCTGAAACGAGAATCAAATTTAGAATCCCTTGATATAGTACAAACAATACTTGATAACCTCACCTGGTTCCACCAATCTTTGTTTGATTCACACTCCTGATATTGTCATCTTGCCACGAACGACCGATAGTGTCATCCTTGAAAATACATGTTTCGTCAAGATAGACAAATTCACGTTGTCCTTATTTTTTTATACGAATATATGATTGCAGAAAATGGATACGCTTCAATGCAAAATGAGGTATTTCCATCGAACCTCTTCTTGGATTATCTTTGGAATACTTAAGTCCAATGTTTTGTACAATTTTCTACAGAGATGTCTCACACCCATTGAAAATATCTCTTTCGTAGAGCTTCTCTTTTAATGCAGACAACATAATATGTTCCTCTACAAAGAATAAAATATTGAACTTGATTTAGACGAAGGTTTTAATGACGATTTACTGTTCTGGAGCTTGTCATAAATAGTATTTCTTATGGCAGTTTAATCAAAATCGTCAATGTGTACTACAGGTTTCTCACGATTTCTTTTTTTCTTGGACTTTTCAGTGGATCACGTCTTTGTCATAAAATTTTAATTGGATGAAATGCTTACTTGTGAAGCACTCGCTACCCTTTGTAAGCTAAAAAGTTCATAGTATGTAGATGTGTAGACGATTTGGAAACCGACATATGAACAAGTTAAGTTGTATCATAATATTTCTTTTTTGAGGTGGAAGGCCCTTTTTGTTATTATTTTTAGTGGTACTTACATCTCTTACAGCTGTAAGGGGAGTTGCATAATGATGAAATCATGTTTTTGGCTTGGCTCGAAAAAGCTCTTGGCACTTTCTTTATTTATATATAAAAAATATTCGAAACACTGAGTTCTGAGAGGAACTGATTTCAAAATAATGATTCAAGTATTATCAAAACTTCGAGGGAAACACTTCAATCAAATCTCAATGGGCAAAAGAAAGCGAACTAAAATAAACAATAAAAATACGTCAAAGCCGCATTTCAATGCCAACTATCATAACCAAATGTCACCATATGTCACTAGTATTTCCTTTGCGCGAGACTAGTTATTTTGTTCTTGTCCATTGTAATATTTTCCAACCGGACATCCCTAGCTATGACGTCACTTTAAACTTAACGTGAACAGACTATAACAATGATGGTTTTCATTCATTTTCATCAAAATCTTCTTAACCAATCTTGACAATGAACTTTATTCTGCAATTCTGCATGAAATATTTTAATTGAAATCGTTCTTTACTGGAAAATATATGTTGCTTATTTATTTTGTAGTTGGATAGCTACTGATAGGCAACTATACATCTAGTTGAAATTCTTAAATTCATTCTACAAGTCGATCAAGTTCACTATGAAAATTGAAATTTTGTAGACACTAAATTTCTTAGATATTCAAATTGTCAAAACAGATAATCATCTTGAAAACCAATGTTCAATAATACCTTAATCCATAATAAAAGTTTCCATACACATAAAAACAAAGTATTTGCGTTTCATTAATTTGTGAATAGATTACTCATTGTTAGCCTTTCACGAAAGAACTTTGATAAACCATAACTCTTCAGGTTCAAGGAATAATATCACCACAATATTTATGAATAGGAAAAATCTTTACTTATCTTTGGCCAATAAGAAATATCGACTTGATATAGGTTAAAAATGCGGTGTGAATAAATTATATTTTAATGATTGTCCTGCTTCTATATAGTTCAAACTCATCGTTCCATTAATGTTAGAGTAGGTGAGCATACAATATCAGTAACTTATAATGAATAAACAAAAGGAAAGTGAATGAACGAAAATCATTTCTCAGATTTTTCAAAACCCAAAATTTACATACAGATAACAAAATGAAGAAATTATATTTATTTGAAGTCGCAGTGATTTCATCAGCCCACAAATATAATCTACCAATAACTAACGACCATATTGATTTCTGTTTTTCACAGTTCTTCCGTCTGTTTCTTCGGTATAATTGATTTTGCTTTATCATAATTTCCTGTTAGTTCTTGAAAATGGTATAAAGTCAGAAAAGTAGATAGATAGATAGCTCATTCATTTAAACTTGTAAATATAAAAGTGAACAATAAATTACGCCAAAGGCGTAGAATATATCAAATAAAAATACAATCACGTTATAAATAGTTTAGACTTACAATAAACAGAAAAATCTCAATTTACAGGTTCAAAATAAATAGATGTATACAGGTAAGACTATAAACAAGAATAACGTGGACAGCGATTTAAATATTGCATACACGAGTTTCAATTTCAGTCAATTTTGGCATTCATCAAATCTTGTAAGCTGTACGGAGGTGTTTCTACTAGAAGTTTATGTACATGTTTTTTCAGAATTGCTGGTTGCTCATTGCTTATTTTAGGTGGTAGTTTATTCATTATTTTAATTATCATATGATGCGCATTTCTCTGTAGGTAAGTACGATTGAATTTCATAGATATCGTGTTAATTTCTATGGAATAGATCAGAGATATTTCTGACAAACATGATTGGTTCGTGAATGTATATTGCAAATATATTTTTCTTCATTATATTTTGTGAAATGCAAGCCAATTTTTCTTTCTTCAATTGTTCTTGTATATCCTTTTGTAAGTAATAGAATGTCAAAATCAATGAATAGCCAAAAAATACCATAGCGTACCAGAGAACTCTTTTCATTTAGCTAATTACAGGCAATTTATTTATTCTTTCTGAATAAGGGTCGGAGAGATTAAAAATTGTGAAAAGATAAAAAGTTCATAAAAAACCTGTAGAAACGAGTTTTGTATTTAGAGCTCACCAGTGGTACATTGCACTAAAGTTAAGAGAAGAAAATTGACAGTCCGTTAACAGTTCACCATGTGTATTCATGTATTCAAACACATATTGTCTACTTTTTCTTAATTTTGAGATAGAAATCTTGAAAATCACAGAAGCTATAGGAAAACACTGAAAAATTTAAAAATTTCAAAACCCTGTAGATCCATAACGAGGCTCTTCCAGGCACTAGTCATAAAATTAAGCGAAGGATCGCACCATTACTTAAGTATATTATAATTAAGAACACCCTGTATAAGAATTATTGCATTATTTTCAGTGAATTTAGTTTCAATATATACGGAAGGATCCAAGTTTGAATTTTTGCTGAAATATCAATCTTTTTCGGTATTACTCACACAGAACATTTGTATACAATGTCAATTTTCATTAAGTACATAAGTACACATATTGATAATTTTGCTCAATAAAACACAAAGAAATGTATAAAATAGTGCTATACAAATGGATATAATTGAAATTATTTAGATTTCATGAATAATAATTGAACAAGATAACTTCGTACGAACATCCTTATATTCATCCTGAATGCGAGTTTCATGACTAGATCCCTAGAATGAGCTATGTGAATACCAGCATATGGTCACTAAGCATTATATATCTGAAATGAACGAGGGATTCTCTAGTTCATTTTGTCACGGCCACTTGTATTTGAAGAGGTATAACAGGCTTTGTTTGTCTGTTGGCGAGGTATGATTTATGATAATAAATTTAGAGCGCATTCCAATTGGACATTGAACAAGGCTTATCACCATTAAATTTTCAAGGGATGTCCACCCGACCCTACTTGTGCATCAGTGAATCATTGGCATGTATGGATTCAGTGGTTTGGAATGTATTTCCGGCCGAAACATCAATTGCTGATTTGTCGAAATGGGTACTCTAATCGATAAGAGGAATTCGATGTAAACAGCTAAAGAATCGATATATCAAACTGAATATCGTATTGAATATATATGAATGGATTATACATATATATATATATATATATATATATATATATATATATATATATATATATATATATATATATATATATATATATATATATATATATATATATATATATATATATATATATATATAGGATATCTACCGGGACCGTCCGTTAAAAACTTTTAAGTTCTAATTACAATATCAAGCTGAAATTTTATACGCGGCCATAACTAGCGATTTCCAATTGAAGTGAAATATTTTCGAAGTGATACCATTTCTGGTTATACCAGAAGTGGGTCATCACTTTGTTATTTCAAATGGCAATCTACCTTTTTTATTATACATCTAGAACCGACATTTGAGCAAGGCATAAAATACCCTAGTTGTCAAAATTTTCGACAGATTTAATTATTTTTGTTATAAACTCGATTTTTGAGGAACATTTAAGAAAATTGTAGGTTCAAGGAATTTTTCAAGCAATCTACGCATGTCAAATGTTTATTGCGCTGTTTTGTATGATTTTTTCAATTTGGCCTTTTTCAAACAGCAATAACTCAATTATTTCAAATTGCACGTACCAATTTTCATATAGCCATCAGATGAAGCGTCAAATTTCAGATGGAATTGTGTAAGCATGTACTATACCCATTTCTTATAGTTCCGAAATAATTTGGGAATATATTGAATTTGGATGATTTTGCAAGAACTAACAGAGAATGCTTTGAAATATTTGAATCAAGTAGCTGAACTGGATACGCTCACCTGACAGTTGACTGAAATTGATGTACTTGTCACTTCGTTCATTCGAATCTGATATTTCAACAAAAATTTTCGTTATTTCAGATTGAAAATATACAAAAAATACAACACATTTGGAACAAAACCACTGGTTATTCAAAGGAAAATATATTTAATCTTTTTTTAATTCATTTTAGAATGTCAAAAAGTAGTGGGTAGAAATTGCAGGCAATTTAATAACCAATTTCCAAATTTACCGTCTATGGGTAAAATAAAATTCCGAAGAATTAGGAGCAATTTTCTACAATTCGGATGAAAAAAATTGTAGGAACTAAGCGAAAACCAATCATCGAAGATAATTACATTACTACGAATAAATGATAGCTAACATTATAGGAGAAAACTAATTTACGATCTGAATAAATGTTCAATATGGGCCCCATTTTGCTCGATACACTTGACAGCTCGTGTACGAACATGATGAGTTGCCCTCCTGGTTTCCTCAGAACCTATATTACGAAAAGTATTATGAATGCGCTCTAGTAACTCTTCTTTACTTCTTACGGGAATAAGATACACTTCACTCTTGATTTTGCTCCATGAATAAAAATGAACATGATGAGTTGCCCTCTTGGTTTCCTCAGAACCTATATTACGAAAAGTATTATGAATGCGCTCTAGTAACTCTTCTTTACTTCTTACGGGAATAAGATGCAATTCACTCTTGATTTTGCTCCATGAATAAAAATCAAGGGTTGTCAGGTCCGGAGAACGCGGATATCATAAATTTGGTCCTTGATTACCCCACCATCTATCCTCGAACATTTCTGTTAGCTGCCGATCTACAGCTCGTGTTTTACGTGCTGGTGCACCATCCATTTGGTAATAGCAATCCCTAAGAATGTTAAGGGGTAATCCATCTAAAAGATTTGCTAATGTTCCTCTCAAAATTTCCTGGTATCTTTGTCCATTAAGTTCTCCTCATAAATGTGATAAGCCAACAAATGATTCATTAAAATTGCAAATACGTTCACGCTGAATTTATTTTGGAAATCAATAACCTCAATGAAATGTGGATTTTCTGTGGCACAAAAATGTCGATTTCTCCTGTTGGCTATTCCACTTTCATTTAACTTGGCTTCATCAGACCATATAATTTTCTGCAGAATTTTCTCATCTTCTTGAAGCTGAATTAATAGATTTTCACAGAAATTTAGTCGATTGGGAAGGTCAGTTGGTTTCAATTTTTGTAGTCTGATAAACGAATACGGGTGAGTGTTATGTTTCTTAAGGATCCTTTGAATGGAAGTTCAACTTAATCCAATATCCATTGATGCTGACTTGATGGACACATGTGGATTGGCACGAAAATACGCTAGCGTATTAATTTGATTGTCGTCGTCCTCGAGAATCGGTTTCCTTCTAGTTTCTATGTATTTTGTTCCTCCAAATTGCAGAAAATTGCTCTAATCCTTCGAAATTTTGTTTTACTCATAGGCGCCTTTTTGACATTCGCCATGAATTAAAAAGAGATTGAACATATCCTCGTTTGAAAAATCAGCCATTTTATTATCAAACTGGTGTTTCTCAAAAATTTCACTTCAAATTACCCACAATTCTTGTTGATTTATCAAATTCGAATGAACGAAGTGACAAGTTCATTAATTTTAGGCACCTGTCAGGTGAGCGTAGCCAGTTCAGCCACTTGATTCAAATATTTCAAAGCATTCTCTGTTAGGTCTTGCAAAATCATCAAAATTCAATATATTCCCAAATTATTTCGGAACTATAAGCGATGGGCATAGTGAATGCTGATACAATTCCATCTGAAATTTGACGCTTCATCTGATGGCGATATAAAAATTGGCACGTACAATTTGAAAAAATTGAGGTATGGCTGTTTGAAAAAGGCTAAATTGAAAAAATCATACAAAACAACGCAATGAACATTTGACATGTGTAGATTGCTTAAAAAATTCCTTGATCCTTCTTATATCCACCCAAGCAAAAATTGTGTCTGCAGTGCAGATCATCTACGAGCTACATTTGTTTTAAAAGTTCCTCAAAAATCGAGTTTATAACAAAAATAATTAATTCTGTCAAAAGTTTTGACAGATAAGTACCAACAACTTGGGTATTGTATGCCATGCTCAAATGTCGGTTCTAGATGTATAATAAAAATGGTAGATTGCCATTCGAAATAACATAGTGATGACCCGCTTCCGGTTTAACCGGAAATGGTATCACTTCGAAAATTTTTCAATTCAATTGGAAATCGCTAGTTATGGCCGCGTATAAAATTTCAGATTGATATTTTAATAGGAACTCAAAAAGTTTTTAACGGACGGTCTCGGTGGATATCCCTGTATATATATGTATATTTTCTTTCTTTTAAATAATTCCACTTGTAGCATTCACACGGACTTTCAAGGGACATTGACAAACAGATATTGCAAATCGACATTCAAAACAGCCGACAACGTTTTAGTTTTCATAATAAACAAAGAACCTCGGAATAGCCTCCCATGGTTCTTGCTCTAGATAATGATCTTACAGCATTTAATGTATCAGAGAAACATATCCTGTTTCTGTTGGCTGCTAAAGAGAAGACCTGAAAAACATCATTAATTCTGAAAATTTGTTTGTTTAAATTGGATGCTCGCTAATTACCAAACAGAATCAAATCATTCTCCAGGAAAAGTTTGAAAAACATATCCTCAAATTAAACTAAAAAATATTTACGCTGAAGATTTACTTGGTTCGAAATAATACCTGATTCTCATCTTCTCGTTTTGTTTCTGTGCCTTGAAATTACTCAAAGAATATTATGAAAATACACGGCGCTGCAGAATTAACGCAGAAATTTTATGTTTCAAGTTTCAATTCAGGTAAGAAACTTATAATCAATTCACCTTATTTTCAGATATGTCTTCATATATGCCAACAAAATTCGATGATTTTTCTAGGCGTGCACTATTCCACTCATTTTTTCTTCATTATTCTTCTGAAGAATTTCAATTTAAGGTAATAATGAAACACAAATTGTCCCCGGCAGAATGTCTTGAAGCCTTGGCGTTAGAAGATCTATGTCGCCAAAGGCTTGGGCTCATATTCCAATCTATCTAGAATAAGGTACAAAGAGTCTGGTAGAACAGGGCACGGACGACCTTGAGCAACAACGGCGATCTATGATTGATTATATTTAGGAATTTCCTCGTTGAGATAAGGTCTTGCTATTGCTAGGCATCCTCAAATGCAGTTTCGATAGAATAATGTAGTGCAAATTAGCACTGAAACGATACGAGAGTGACTCGAGAAATTTAGTTTGGGGACAATTGTCGCTGCCTGAGGCCCAGCTCTAAGCGCCGCACATGGAAGAGCCCCATTGGGTTTTACCAAGGAATATATCAATTTTTTTGAATTGTGGAGGCCGTTACTTGATGTAGATCCATGATATAAATGAGATAAAAAACACAAGGTTTAACTTTAATCTACACTTTATGGGAAAAAAGTTCGACGACGTTTCGCTGACACAGCAGCTTCATCAAGAATGACAAACAGAATGAAGAGTATGGTATTCTAAACAAATCGTAGAACAAGTTGGATGAATAACAGGAGAAAAACAAAAATCTCAACTAAATGAAGTTATTTTTACAAAAGCAGATAAGGGTAATACTGTTATTGCGTTAAAAAAAAACGACTACCTATTTAAAACTCTAAATTTCATGTCGTCCGGAAACTATACAATTTTAAACAAAGATCCAACTATTACATTCCAGAAAAATATTAAAATTGCAATAAATGACGCAAAATCTTTAATTAAATCAATAGATAAAGTAAATAACCCCGTTAGACCAGTCGTATCTTACGTTACAGCCCCAGCCGTGAAATTGTCGCACTACCTTATAGATATCATTAAAAATTATTGTTCATTCAAATCAAAATTTTCTATAAAAATTCTTTCGATTGATAAATAACATAAAAACGTTAACCTACCACCTAACGCAAAACTTATTTCGTTTGATGTTGAGAATTTATACCCAAGTGTTCCTCCAGGTGATGTCAAAATAGTAATCGAAAACATGTTGAATTCGAATCATGTTAACCACATAATTAAATCAGAAATATAGAATCTGTTGGACGTTTGCATTGAACAAAATTATTTTTCTTTCAACAACATCTATTACAGTAGTGAAAATGGTTTGATCATGGGAAATCCTTTGAGTACACTTTTAGCAGAGATTTTTATGAATAATATTGAACAGAAAATTCAGACACATCCACTCATTTAAATTTCTTTATTGGACTAGATATGTTGACGACATCTTAGTATGTTTCATTGAACTACTCGTCAATTTGACTTATTTATTAATTTCATTAATTCCATCCATTTGAACATTAAATTCACGATAGAAATTGAACAGAACGATTCCATTAAATTTTGGACTTTAAAATCACTAAACGAAATAATAATTATGTTTTTCGGTCTGTCGTAAACCAACACATACTGATACTGATTATACATAACTACTCATTACATCCAATTCAACACAAAATTGCAGTTTTAAACAGCATGGTACATCGGTTACTCAATTTACCTTTATCAGTAGAAGATTATAATAAAAGTTAAACATCATCAAACAGATAGCCATTAATAATTCATATAATCCGGATATGATAGATCTAATCATTCGTAAAAACTGTATCAGAAAGCAATGAATGAAGTATATCCTATTCATAAAGACTATAAAATATTCAACAGTTTAACATTCTGCGGTTCTGCAAGTACAAATATTAAACCCTTCTCGTCAAACAATATCTTAGTATAACTTTCAAAACTTCTAATAACTCAGCTAAACATATTAAAAATATTAAATCTCGTGTTGAAAAATCAAGTAAATCAGGAATCTATAAACTCAATTGCGGTCTTGTGATAAAATTTATATCGGTAGAACCTATAGGAGTTTTGGCATAAAAACATCTGAACATAAACGTAGCTTCGATAAAAATTAATCTGATTCAAATTATTCAAACCACTTAATAAAAGAAAACCATTCATTCAATAAAAACTTTGACATATTACATATAAAATCAAAAAGTTTAAAATTAGATCTCCTAGAAGCATTAGAAATAAATAGATACAAACATTCGGACAAGCTTTCGAATGAGCAGGTAGATGTGAATTATTCACCCCTACTTAACTTGTTTAATTAGTTTTTAATTACCTTTCATACTAACTGTACAATGGCTCGGTGTGGGTTTTTCCTGTTATTCATCGAACTTGTTCTACGATTTGTTTATAATACCATACTCTTCATTCTGTTTGTCATTCTTGATAAAGCTGCTGTGTCAGCGAAACGTCGTCGAATTTTTTCAAATAAAGTGTAGATTAAAGTTAAACCTTGTGTTTTTTATATCATTAATATATCAATTGGTTAGAAGCTAACTGGGTGAGAGTTTTGTTTACAAATGAGACGAGATTTCGTATTTTTCATTACGATCGAAATTCCCTGGTTTATAGAAATGTTCGAGAACATACGGTCTACATGTAAGCTTATAAGGTACAAATTATTCGGTAGTGAGAAGCTCTCTAGTTTTTGGGTTAATTCTTCTTGTACCTGTAAGAGTGACTATTAACAAATGAATTCTCTGGGTGGACCGGAAAATTTTCTCAGTGGGTTTTTATTAGATCATGTAGTTGTTGCGGGACTTATAATAATAACTAGGTTTAGTTAAAATATAAAATGTCATGTGTAATATAGTGCTTTTTAGTAATTTCTAAATTTCAGCTGTGGGATATAGAACATTAACAAACTCAGCATTAGCCATCCACTTCATCCAAATTGCACTCTTTTCCTTTTATTGATGAATTGAAACTTCTACACATAGCTCCTAAGGGTAGAAAACTCAATCACCTAGAATCCGTTGAAATTAAATCAGTTTTAATGACAACTTTCAAATAATGATCAACAAGACTGATTTATGTAAATTACAAATTTTTGATGTATTCATATAATAACTAGCTTCCAATAATTTGTGACCTGCATACCTAATATCTGGATTTTCCATGGCCTATTCATATATATTTCATGTTACTTCGAACTTGGTTTTCTTTTTGTCTGACGATGAACAAAAGCTTGAAGCTCCAGTATCAGTGATCTGTCAAGTAATATTGATGCTTTATTTATGTTATGGAAATTCAATCTAAACGAAGATGAAGTAAAATATACGTTATAATTTTAACAATTCTATTTTCACAAACACGACCGGCTTCGACCGTCAAGTCATTTTCAAGTGGTCAACTACAGGAAACGAACCTACTTACACAGTTTGTCTCAAAGTAAACAGGACTTCCTTAATAAGGACGCTTCTGGTGGCGCCACCTAAATATGAAAGAGGTAGATCTTTTCTGTAGATCTTTTCTTCCGCCTGAAGCGACAGTATTTTAGGAAGTCGGTACAAAAAAGAGCACCGAACGAAGAGACAATATTAATATTTGTTTAAAACTCAGTAAAACATTCACCGAAACGTTTCAATTGATGCAAGAAGTTTAAAGTGACGATTATTTATCTCGTGGCAGAGTTCATGAGTAGTATACCCGTTTTGAAAATGGTCGTAAAGATATTGATGAAGATCTTCACGTCGGCCAGGCGAAATTGGCTATTACGACAAGTGCGCGAATTTCTCAAAATCCATCGTTGCGTTTCATGGAAATGGAACTGGCAATGTCCAAAGATTCAATTCGCATTTTGACGGAGCATTTGGGCTATCGGAAGGTGTGTGCTCAAGGACATCGTTAAAGAGGCAAAAAAAGACGAAAACTCTCTTCTGAACATTGTGACTGGTGAGAAAACTTGGTGTTTCAAGTCACCAACAAAAAGACAAAGTGCCGAATAGAGGCCAGAAAATGAGCCAGCAAGCGAAAACTCTACTTTGGGTAGATGGGACGAGTGATAACTCGACAGAAAGGTATTATCTTTGTCTGCATTCCTGTGAAAGAACGCTAATCATTTTTGATTGAAAACTGTAGAAAATTCCGAATGAGCCACTGAAGAGAGAATACTATCGCTAGCAGGCTTTTAAGTGTGATTTCACTAGGGATTTTACAACAGATTTTCTTTCCTTTGTCTATCTAATGTTATTGAATGTTTTGTGATTTTTTATATGTCAAATATTGGAGAATTATTATCAGAGATAATTGTCCTTGAAATTTTGTTTCGAAATCCCTATCAATCTGCCTATTATTAGCTACTGTACACTCATTGCAAACAATTTTGTGAACTCCTGCTTTCTGAATTTGTCTGTTTGATTGTTTAGTATTGAATAAAAAACTGGAATAGATTCATTTAGATCAAAGATGACAGCCTTTGATCTGGAATGAATCTATTTCATTTGCACTAATACTTGAATAGCTCAGGGCGATAGATAGTCTCCTCTATTTTTCAGCAGCTTGCTCTGTATCTTCTACAGTTTTCAATCAAAAATGAAAATTCGTTCACGGGGATGCAGACAAAGGTAATACCTTTCTTTCAAGGTATCACCCGACTCATCTACCCTCTTCCAAATTTTCAAGGGTGGTCACCCCTGCTCTAGGGGGTGAAATTCGAGATGAAGATGGTACTTGATG
This sequence comes from Cryptolaemus montrouzieri, assembly GCA_013387265.2. Classification (NCBI taxonomy): domain Eukaryota; kingdom Metazoa; phylum Arthropoda; class Insecta; order Coleoptera; family Coccinellidae; genus Cryptolaemus; species Cryptolaemus montrouzieri. Next base: position 41,597,932 of record JABFTP020000103.1, read on the forward strand.
ATGATTGCCATTGATCAGCATGGATCTGTTCCGTTTTACCTCACTGAAAGTTGAATAGTCTCAGGGAAATAGTCTTCCCTATCTTTCAGTTGCTCACCCTGTATCTCTGACAGTTTTTAATTAAAGATAGTTCAAGACTATGTAGACAAAGATACCACCTTTCTTTTGAGTCATCACTCGACCCATATTCGCCAATCAAAATGTTCAAGGATTGCAACCCCCGCTTAGGGGGTTGATATTTCAGACAAGTTTTGTACCCCAAAAGATGTCCCCTTTGAAACAAAAATTGACCTGTTTTGCGTTTTGATTAGAAATGAATGTCTTGGTAGATATAGCCTCTGTTTCGATTTCGTTGAAGCACCTTGTATAGATTACATATACTTGACCTAAATTTCCTAACTATCCTACATGCATTAAGAATTACAGCTTTTTGCATTTCTATATAGGTATTCTTATGCAATTCTAATTAGGAACAATATCTATTTTATCGAGGTGCCACATCTGCTCGATCTCAATAGCAAGGTCTGTGTATTTGGACTTTTTCCCAGGAACTTTTTCAGAACGTTGTTATTATTCGGTATGGCGACATCCACCAGCATTGCTGTTCTGTCTCTCTTATCATACACCACTATGTCCGGCCTATTATGCGTCACCATTCTGTGAGTGATAACAGGCCTATCGTAGTATATTACCACTGAGTTCAGTTATTGCTCTGTTGAGTTCTGATCGTGCTGAATACATAAATTCGTTCTGCTGGTTCGTCTCAGGGGGACGTTCTATGTTGATATTCGTTTCCGTGGCTTCGATGTTATCTGTAACACTTTCATTGACGGTAGGTATACCGTTATTATTATGACCTCTTCTCGTATGTTTTGCAGCGTTCATGAAAAAAGTAGCCTGTTTTTAACGATTGTTCTTCGTTGATCCATAATTCCCTGCTCGGATATGTGCTGTAATTCCGGATATTTTTCTATGAACGCAAGAAGTAACGAGTATCTGTATGCTGTCATTTCCGATTCCAAGTTTGTAATCTTGTAATAGAAACGCATAATGATGGAAATCATTTCGGGGGCCCACTTCATGCGTTTCCTAGGGAGTCCGGCTCTCGTGATCGTAGGCAAAATGGCTTGCGCCACCGTGGAAACATCAAGAGTCACGTGACAATATCAAAATCTATATTAAAGCTGTGCAAGATGAATTATTCTACACCCTACATAATATCGAGTTGATTGTCTCGAATATAGAATCAATATGGAAATTAGCCTTATGTCTGAAAAGAAATATGACAATTTGCTAAACAAACTCTCTACCTCAGAAAATAAGAAATACTCCAACCAAAACACCCAGCAACCAGTTACCGATGCAGCAATGCCCGAAACAATGCATGCAAAATTTTTCACAAGATTCGTCAATAAATCGAACAGTAGTTTCAATGAAAATAGATAACTTTATTGGAGCAAGGCCAAAATTCACTCATGAGAACAAAAGATTTAAATCAACTGAGGAAGTGATAGCAGTACAAGCCGAACTAAATATTCAGAAACACAAAAACATCATCAACAATTCCATTCTCCATAAACATAAGACTGAAGAAATAATTAAAGAAACCAATATTCGACCCAAAAAGCAAAGTTGCGGGAAAACAATAAAATCCATAACATCAAACATCCAAGGAGAAGATCTCATTTTAACAAAAGCTGATAAAGGCAACAGCATCGTATGACTCAGTAAAGACCTATATAAAAAAAAAAACAAGATATATTAGATATACTGAACATAGTGAAAATACCCTCCTTCTTAACAGATATAGATCATAGTCAAAATCCCTCCTTCTAAACAGATATAAAACAACGGCTAGGTAATCTGTATGTTTATACAGATTACCTAGCACATACAGCATGAAAACAAAAACTGATACCAATGAGCGCATTGTTTTATTTTTGGAATCACGAAATCATAAAATAAATAAATGCTGTCTGCTGAACAAGGCATGTCTCTTACCCCAGAGTGTTCATGTCACCAGGAAGATCTATCGTGAGGTATGAGTCAGAGTTGCTCCGTATTACTTTTCTTCTGCTGTTCCTATTGCTATCACTCATATATGCCTGCATATAATTCAATTCTCACTTTGAGGATTTATCGTTAACTGGTTTGGAGCATATCTTTAACTTTTATCTCAATTTTTTTTGCTTCATTCAGTCGTTGCCGTAAATAAACCGGTATACTACCTATAGAAATAATTGATCGCTTCTCCGGCACCGCCGGTGTTCCGACCAGGTCAAGCCTTCTGTGATTGTAACTCCCAGATCCACTTGAGAGGGAACCGGGATTAAGGAGTTTCCATCGATGAAATACGTCAGATGCGGGTTATTTTTGCCAACGTGGAGCACAAGACTCTTTGCAGCATTCAAAGGCAAAAATAAATCCTTGCTTCACTTGGAAATGCTATTCAAATTGGATGAAGTTTGTCATAGTAGGTCAGCGGGTAAGAATAATTTTCGCGTCATCAGCAAAAAAGGATTTACAGCTTTTTCTCTGAGCGACAAGATCACTAGCAAAGACTGAGAATAAAAGTGGCCCCAAGACGGATCCCTATTGAACACCACTCGACACAGGTTTCAATGATGAGTAGGAGTATCCTACTCTTACCATGAATTTCTTGTCAGATATGTACGCATTTGGTCAGAGGTTCAACTTTCCTCGTATTCCACAATTGTCCAGTTTGAGCATGAGTCTTTCAGTAGTAACTCTATCAAAGGCTTTTGCAAAATTGAGATATACTACGGCAGTTGGTATGCCTTGATCAAGAGAATAGGACCAGTCATCTAGACAAGTAGGCAAGTTTGTTAGCTTAGACTTTCCTTTGACGAAGCCATGATGCTCGATGATCAAAAATCTATGGGCAGACAGAAACTCATACATATTTTCAGCAACGATGGACTACATAACCTTAGAAGAAACAGCAAGGAGGCTTATGAGCCTGTATTTGGACGGATCTTGTTTGTCACCTTTTTTAAATACAGCTATAACAGATGCAACTTTTCACGCATCGGGTGATTGACTCATTTCGGACGAAGCAGTCATTATAAGAGAGAGAGGAACACACAGAATTTCAGCGTTTGTATGAAGGAAAGAAGAGTTCAGTCTATCCAATCCTAGCGCAGAGTTATTTTTCAATTTTAGCAAATGTTTGCGGACCGTTTCATGCGAAAAGTTTATGTTTGTCAAACTGTCTTCTAATCTTGTTGTAGTAGAGTTTGGCATAGTGTCGTCAGCAGGTTCAGCAATGAAAGATGCAGAAAAAGAGTCAGCTAACCTTTTTATTCAGATTGGATGACAAAGACTCATAGATGTTCTTGGGATTTTCGGTATTTGCTATAGATTCTTCATAGTCTCTTATTGACTGGCGTAATGAGTCTGTTATGAAATTTGAAAAATGACGGTGAATTTGAAAGTCTGCAGAATCTTTCGATGATTTATACTTTTGCCATAGTCTATTTTTTATGTTCGATCAGCGATAAGATTTTGGCGTTAATCCAAATATTCAGCATATTTTTACGGCCTGATTTAGTACGGTAAAGTTTCTCTATGCATCTCGTTATGAATGTGTAGAATATTTTCCACATCTTCTTCGGATTATGAAGATATTTCAAAGATGTTTGCCAGTTGATCCCTGAGAGTTCGGTTGACACTGATGAATAGTCTGTTATTGTCATTTCAATAGTTTTCGTGGTACAAGAGTAGAGATAGTCTAGCTGAATCTGGGCAGTAATGACTATATGATCAGAAATTCTCACTGGTGAAAGGGGTCCGTGACAAGATGTTCGTCGTTTGTTAGGATGAGATCTAAAGTAGATGGTCTATTGTTTGCTCTGAACCTAGATTCATTGACTAATTGATGAATATTAAAATCGACAATAAATCAAGTGAAATTACTGCTACAGTTATTTGAATCGGGAATACTAGTCATGGGCCAAACAATATCTGGAAAATTGAAATCTCCAGTAATTAACAGATCTTGAAGATTGGAAATACTGTCAACGTGTGGGATCAACTGATTGGTAGCACCGAAAACTGAATCAGGTGGTCTATATACTCAGGCGATATTCACATCTAGGGTTTTTTCTTGCAATTTTGAGATGTAGGGTATCTATATCGGATAAATTGAAAGTGCTGATTCCGACATTGTAGTCTTTAGTAAGTTTATTGAGTAATGTAAATGATATTTTAGTAGGTTTCCATGGCTCAAACAGGAAAATTGATAAATTTCTGCAATTTCTGAATGAAGTTAATAGCAACATTAAGGGTACAGCAGAAATAGAAATTAATAATTCAATAAATTTCTTAGACCAGACAATGACAAAATCTACGAATAATTTCATTCATAACATCCACAGAAAAGATACCTTCACAGACTCAACTATTCCCATGGGCTCATTCAACCATTTAAATCACAAATGAGCAGCTTATAATTCAATGACCCAAAGTGCCTTATCCATTTCACTGTCACCGATGAATTTCAAAAATGAAATAAATACTATAAAGAAAATTGCCTCAAATAACCAAATTCATCTGGTTTTTATAGGCAAAATCATCCAACTTCGAGAAAATCATCAAATAACACAATTATTATATTCCAAGAATTATACTTACATGAAAAAATACGTTAGTTTCAACTACGCTAGTTCCAATAACTTGAGCAATTTTTTCTTCAAAATTCAAAATAACCACCTCTGTCTCAGGTAGTATGAACTTGAGCAAATTATTATTCAATGCTAAATAAAAACAGACAAATTAAAAGATCGGGAGTTTACAAAATTGTTTGCAATGAGTGTACGATAGCTTATATTAGGCAGACTGTTAAGAATTTGGAAACTAGATTATAAGAATACTATTCCTCGGATAATAGTTCTTTAATATGTGAACATATAAAATCACAAACATTCAATGACATTAGATAACAACAAATTTCTTTATAAATGTGTTGAAGGAAAGAAATTGAATCTGTTGGAATGTTTGGAAATCAATAAACTCTATAAAAATTCAAGTGAAATCACCGTTACTAGCCAACTAGACATTAATACCTCTCCACTACTCAATTTGTAATTAGGCTAGTAATATAAGTAAGTTTGGTTGCTGTAGTTGACCACTTGAAAATGACTCGACAGTCGAAACCGGTCGTGTTTGTGAAAATTAAATCGTGCAATGTATGAAATATATTCCACTTCATCTTCAGTGTTGTACTAATTTAATTTTTCTATTGGTGGTAAAAGTGTAGTAAAAATAACCTTTGTGTTTCAATCATGCTCATCTACAAAATATTGACGGCTAGATTTATAAAGTGCCACAAATCAATATTTCAAACTATAACGTTATTCAAAAGCTATGGCGTTTATTTTCACGGAGATTAGAAAAAATGTATTTTCAATAAAAAAATAACACAGTTATCAAAAGAGAAATACGGGTACTTATTTCCATTCGATCATCTTCAAAATAGCACTCCTTACCTGAATTTACGGTACTTGCACAACATTCCCCTCAAAATTATATGTCTCAGTAAATTTATTCTGGACATTCGACATATTTTATCGACAATTCCACTCATGTGTCAAAAAGCACGTTTAAGAATACAGAAATTTGATATCGGATAAATTGCATAGAAATGGGAAGGAAGGTAGGATATTAGTGGATGAATTTGCCCATAGTTAATCCTTGCGTTTCCATAGCAACGCAACATTCACAACAAATAGCACGCTTTCAAAACTGTCAAGAAGAGCCATTTTAGTACCTGTTGTAAAGTTTCTGCCGATATAAATCTCGTTTTGGAAGCACCAGTGAAGCAGAAATAAATTGATCTATACAGAATTCTAAACCCAAAAATACAAGGAAAACGCACAGCTCGATTTGGAATCAATTCAGTATATTCTGCAAGGAACGAACGTTTGATTTGGATATACAGCATTCTATTGAAGATATTGCAGAAATTCTTATGGATTGGGGTTTCAATATGAAACAAATTAATGAACAAGATTACAAAGAATACGTTGTCAAAACAATGTGGAACACAACTGCAAAAATGAAGAATATGTATTTCGAAAAATTCAACATGAGTTTTAACCCCTTGACCGATTCAGCATTCAGAAAGGCTCGTGAAGCTCGCAATTCGAAAAGGAAGATGTTACAAGGGGATGTGGAAAAGCGTAAAACAAGTTCCGTTGCATTAACAAGAACTGAAATGGTTAGCATGGCTCTGTACTGGGACGAAAATGCCCCGGTAGGTTTGTTGAAAAAAATTCTTCCATATTATTGCTTATGAATTAGCATGGTGTGGCGGTGAAGCAGCAACAAGGTACACTTTTTCAGAGAGGAAAAATTTAATAAAGGAGAAGTGACTGGTCGTATTGAATATAACCCAGTATTCTCGAAAACTTGCCAAGGTGGCTCAAAAAAATGCTGTGATAGTAAATGGCTATTAAAAAATAGGGAAAACACAGATTTATGTCCTGTGATTTTGTTTAAAAAGATATTGTCGAAAAGTCCCGATCATATTACAAGTGATAGTTCATTTCTGGCTCCCAAACAATTTTGGGAAAACAGTACTTCTAAGGGTTGATACAAAAATATGCCTTTGGGAATAAATGAAATATCCAAATGAACAAAAAATTCAGCAGAGAAAGTTGGACTGGATACGAAAAATAAAAAGATCACAAATCATTGTTATAGATCCAGTGCTGTTTTGAACCTATCTGAGGCAGGTGTCAGTGAACAATAATTGATCAAACTAACCGGACACTCTACGGCAAGCTCTATTAAGCCCTACCTGCAACCTAACAATTAGCATCATTTAAATCTTGTTTCAAATCTTCAAAAAACTTCTGCGAATGCTGAATCTTCCATAATTCCTCAGGCATCGTCCCATATAGAATCGACCCGGAGTGAAAAAATTGTATATGGTGATTGCATTTTCAACTGCTCATTCCAATAATAACTAAACATGTTTGTAATGAATGCTTTATGACTTTCTCGTTGAGTTTGTGTGCATTTCTAAATAAAGTTCATTTTGTACGTTTTGTCATTCGCGGAATTTTCTCAGCAAATACCACACGAGCTTAGATTTGGCAGGATATTTTTCTAACCTTGTTTTCTCATACTCACTTTTTGGTAATTTAACTCGACCTGCTCGACAAAATCACGAGAGCTACGCTCTAGTGATTTTGTCGCCCAGTTCTCGTTGAATTGCCTGCAACTAAGTATTCGAAAACGAGCATAGAAAAATATCCGTCCAAATCTGAGCTCTTGTGGTATTACTTACGAATATATTTTAGTAGTCTTAAGCTTCGATATCTAATTCGTTAGGTACCGCCTTATGTATTTCAGAATATTTTCGGAAATTTTCGAGTGTGGTTTTCAATAAGATAATTCAGTACTATTGTTCCTTTTGTGTATAAGGCAGGTTCTCGATCATGTTCTAAGATTTTCATGTTCAACAAATATTAACTTTGAGCTCAGTTCTTCGACTAGGGGTCTCCACATCCATCAAAAAATTACTTAATCATTCAGAACTGCCCAAAAACTAAGGACATTACTTACTACTTGCTCTTATGACGCAGTTAGTTTTGCCATTTTGTGCAAGTCACCTCTATCATTTTCATTATACAAATTAATTGAAACTGGCTACAGATAAATTCGATTGATATTGTTGCTTTATGATAACTCATATACATGATTTTAACAAAAAAAGGCTACAAAATTCTCATAGTTCACGAAGGTACTAGAGGTTTCAAAAAATTCTCTCTGCTTCTGGCTGTAGCTATAAACAAAGGAACTTTTGCGAGTGTTCTATTCAGCTTGAGATGGAAAAGTTACTCAATTTGCGCTAAGCATAAATGATGAAATTCTAAGTTCAAACCTTGAAGGAGGAAAACAAATTCATTAAGAATTTGGCTGCTATTTTATATGCTGGAATGAATATCGTTGGCCAAAAAGCTATCCTATATTTCAAACCTTCTTATAGCTATTAAAATCAAATGGAAGGTTGAATATCTCATCTTTTCACAAACAAACCTCATTTTCTTTTATGATTATTATTTCATGAGCAATTTGCTTTAGTACAGGAATGCCGCATCCGATATATCAATTTTTCAATTAGCTTCATTACACGAGCATATTATTTTAGCCGTTTGAGATAATTTCAAACTCATCTCTGAGTAATTTTTATTTCCACCCTCATCTGTTTCGCAAATTGAAAGAATTTTGATGAAAATATGAATACAATTTCTATTTATATAGACATTAAATCGTCGTTCCAAAAAACTCTCGTAGAGTAATTTATTAAAATCCATTTTTCAACCATTCGATTGATTAACATTTACTTATACCGATTGAGTATCTTGTTTTTTATGAAATCACTCTAATCGATTTCTCAACAGTCAGATCCGCCATACTGAGAGGACGGCGTTTCAGCCTCGTTTATTATTATTATTAATACATGGTGAGAGTTCAGATACCTGTAAACTCAAGCATGAAAAATTAACATAGATATTTGAAAAAAAGCTAAGCAGTGAGAACACATCGTGAAAGACTAGGGCTCAGAATAGATAGAAGAAATAAAAAAATAGAGAAATAAAGCGAATATAAACTAGTGACGTATGTCACGAAAGTCTTGGGAAAAAGTTCTTTCGTGTATAGTTCCCGCAATTTGTGGAAGATCTAGTTGCCGTGATCAACTGATGTCATTTATAATTTATATTGAGTATCTCTTCTGTCAAAAGTCTGAATCAGTTCGCTAAAATGGCTTACGAAATAGAACTTCGAAGAAGTATTTACAATTTAGTTGGGCGAGTTCCTAAGCGTGAAATCAACAACATTTTTCGTAGTCAGAAAATTTCTAAGACAACTATTTATCGGATGATACGTGAATGTGAGCAAGGAATACCATGCTTGAATTTGCCAAAAAGTGGTCGACCGAAGGCTCTGAATGCAATCCGTAGAAACAGGGTCTCAGATAGAGCAAGAGACACAGTAGGAACATCATAACGAAAATTATCCAACAGATTTCGTACTTCTCATGAGACAATAAGGCGAGAATTACTGAATGCGGGATGTGAATATCCTTAAAGGTGTAAGTGTCCAAAATACACCCAGAGTCAATTGAAAAATGTCCCCAGATGTTGCCGCACCTTAAGAAAAATTCACTTCGCAAATGACAGAACCATAATTTTGGATGATGAAAAATATTTTACATTATCCCATTCTAAAATCACATGTAATGCTAATTTCTATACAAATAACACAGAAGACTATCCAAACGAAGTTAAATTCAAAACAAAGAAAAAATTTAAAGGCAAGGTTTTGGTTTGGTGTGCTATTTCTGAAGCTGGGATTTCCAGACCATATGTAGGGCATGTGAGAGGCGAAGCTGTTGATGCAAACCTATATACTGGAAGATGTCTCCCAAAATTGTTAGATTTCATCAATACCTATCAAGCTGATGGCGAAATAATTTTTCGACCAGACTTGGCGTCTTCCCGTTAAGCGCGAGTTACGAGAGATTGGTTAGAGGCTAATAACATCCCATTTGTACCTCGCGGAGATAACCCCCAAACGTTCCAAGTAAGACCAACCAAAGATTTTTGGGGTTAATTGACAAGGAAAGTCTATGATAATGGATGGGAAACCCAAAACAAAGAATATTTGAGACAGCGAATCTTTCAGAAGGTACGAGAAATCGATGTGGATGTCTTCCAAAGACTGATGGGAGGTATTCGGAGAAACTTGCGCGCCATTGAGCAGAACGGGCCCCTATCAATCTCTTAAATACGATTTTATAGAGTTTAGATATCAGGTGAAATACTAATCATATAATCAATTCAATAAAATTTTTCAGTAATTAATTTATCTATTCGAATTTTTTCCCAGACTTTTGTGACATACGATATTATTGTTCAGATTCTAGCCAAGAGTCCAGAGCATTCTTGAAAGAATTAACTGTTTCCGAACTTATCACCCTCGCCGGCAGGGCGTTCCAAGTTCCAAATATCCTGTTGCTCAGGAAACTCTCGCGACGAGACTTTGTAGTTTTCTTTGCGCAACTTCAGATGGTGGCCGCGTAGACTTTCGGCGGTATTTAAAATGAATAAGTCGTCGAGTTTCACATCGAACAGGCTACGTAGAGCACGATAAGTGATTATAAGATCCCCACGGAGACGTCGATCAGAAAACGAGGGTAGATTTAGCAGGCGAAGTCTCTCCATATAATTTGACCGTCTAACATTATAAGGCATTCTAGTTGCGCGCCGCTGTACACTCTCCAAACACTGGATATCACGACTAAGCATCGGACTCCAGGCAGCTCCGGCGAACTCTATAATAGGGCAAATGTAAGTTTTATACAAAGTACTGCAACTAGCGAGATCATAACCAGAGAACGACCTTTGAATCATATAGGTCATTTTCTTTGCTTTGGAGGACAATTGATTTATATGTTCCGTCCTAGTAGGGTCATCGTAAACGAGTACTCCCAGATCCGTTTGGACTTTGGTAGTGCTGATGTTTTGGGCAGAAGTACTATATGAATGAAGCGGATTGTTTTTACCCATGTGGAGGATTCGACACATAGAGTAGTTAAGTAGCAAGAGCCAATCTCCGGACCACTTGAGTAGTTGAGGTCACGTTGAAGCGTAGCGGCGCTCGAGAGTAGGTCGCAATAAAACTTGGAGTCATCTGCAAACAGCGAACACTCAGATTTAACTATTGATGGTAGGTCAGAGATGAAGAGAAGAAACAGAAGGGGACCGAGGACTGATCCTTGTGGTACCCCACTGAAAACTGACTCTTAAGAAGATAGCGTCTGTGGTTGGAGATAAATGCTTTTATCCAAGAAAGAATACTGCCACTGTTACCCAGGTGTTCGAGCATGTAAAGGAGCTGATGGTGAGACACACAGTCAAATCAAGGTAGATAACATCGACAGGTATTTGGTGGTCAAGCATTCTCGACCACGCATCTACACACTTCAGAAGGTTATAAATCTGTGTTGGTTTTCTGGAATGATTTTATATTATTATATTGACTAATGCTTTTTATGAACCATCTACTAGATATATTAACATTAATAATTCTTTCTCTTATCCTCATCAACATAAAATAGCTGCTCATAAAAACATTATCATACAAGACTCAAAACGATACTAAAATCAGAAAATTTTTTCTTGAAATATCTGATTATTATAACACAATAGCGGTCGATATTGGGTATAATTCAATTATGAGTTAAAGTATATCTATCTATTAGATTCAAAGTCTTCAATATTCCTGAATCTCTTGATTTCTTCAAGCATTGCTGTTTGGATTTTTCTCCCATTAAGCTAAGTACCTGCTTCATACAAGGTAATATATTAAGAACATTTGAATGTATATGATAAAGCCACAATGTGGTTAAACATGTTATAAATTTTCGAATATAGTTGAATTTGAACAGCAATTCCTCATTTCGAATACATATTAAAATGGATCATATTGATTTTTATGTCAAAATGAAAATGGTCTACAATCGTAGACCTGGCGAGTAAATACGTTCGAAAAGAGGGCGCGAGTAACCGAGGGTTAAGCGAACAGACCGGTAATTTTTTATAGATTCCGTTCTTTAATATATTTCAAATTAAATGTAAGCGTCACCGATGTTTTACAAGTCCTACATTCTCATAATATAACAGAATATCTTATTGTTTTGAAGATGAAGATACTAATTATGTATATTTGAAATCCCAAAAAGCTAATGTACCTAGGTGTTACTGCCTATAAAAATTCATCATTACTAATGAATCAAAAAAAAACATTTAATTATTTGAATTGATTGATCGATTGATCTTATGGTTTTAGTAATGAAACTTGTCTTACTTATTATTCTCATACGTTCCTCGATCTTTTAGTACTGATTCACGACAAGTGTAGAATATAATGTGGCCATATTCTATTATCGATATGCAAATCGTTTTGTTTATTATGTATAGATAAAATGAAGCCTTGATTTTTGTATGTTGATTCAGCTTTAGTTGATGGTTATTTCTGAATATTTCGTGTTCTGTGTTGGCATTATTCCCTGCTGATTGTGATGAAATGTGAAACATTGTGTTCAAAATTGATAAGTGCTGTTTAGTGAGGATTCAGCAGAACTCTCTATTTCTACATTACAGTATTTTTGCAAGGTTCGAATTGTTTTTGAGATTTCTATTGTGAGAATGTTACATGTGTTATTCGCAAATTGTTGAGTCTCAGAAGACGAGATATCAAAATGAAAGCAAATTTTGGGCATTTCTATCTATTATTTCATTTTTATTTATCGAATAACATACAACTCAAATAATTCAAATTCATTAATTCTTCACTCGAAAACGGTTGGGTTAGATTAGATACGAAAAGATTGCAAGTGTCAGAATAGTTTATAAATTGTACGAAGATGACGAAAATTCATTATACGTTGATCAGTGGCGTACTCCAAAAAAGCTTGAAAGGGCAAAAAGGGAAATGGCCTCGGAAAAGTAAACAACTTGTGAATTTCAGTTGAAATCAAGGACGTGTAATGATGGAGGCTGTTAAAAATTGCTGCAAAACTGCAGGAGTTTTGAAGAAAAAACTAATTTTTTCCGGAAATTTCAACACCCTGGAGCTCCGTAACGAAGCTTTTAAGGACCTATGTTTATATGAACTTTTTATCTTAAAATTGTACGTATATGTATCCCCTCAAGTTGTAACATACTATTATGTAACAACACCCTGTATACAGGGTGCCTACTATAAAACCTGCCAAACTTCAGTAGGTGATAGTACAATTCATTTGCAACAGAAAATTTCTCATAACATTTTTTCGAAAAGTTGATAATTATCGAGTTATTCAACACTTCTTGATTTTACGAAACTTTTTGCTTCTCTCTATAAAAACAAGAATATCTCTGTTACTCTTACAACTACATAAAATCTGACCATACCATCGGAAAGAGCATTGAATTTTCTATGAGATAGGTAAGTCCTAATGGTGAGAACATTTTATATACCGGGTGTTGTAAAAGGCTTAATGAAACAATTGTGAAATGAACAAAATTAGTGGTATTTTCTTGTTAGCTGTACCACTGAAAACTGATTGATAAGTAGCCGTTATTTTTGAAAAAACTACTACATTCATCTGGTTTTTGAACGATATATCATCTTTTGAGCTTTCTATTATTTTACCAGCAATATCATGGGTAAGAGTGAGTGTAAGTAAATTCTCTTATCCTTCGATAACAAATGAGCTAGTTTCACCGGAGCGTCTAAACAATTCCACAAATGACTTTTCAATAATGATAAGCTATAAATGAATAACATATCTGGATATTGAATGTTTAAGAAACTAGAAATAATCAATTTTTCACGGATTAGAAGTGGAAAATTAGAAAAAAGAATCGTAAAAGAATAAATCACAGAAGGCTTGTATTACTTGATTTTAAAATAAATAAAAATATTTAGGATTTGACAGGAACTGTCATTCAATGAATTGATGAATTGAAAGTTACTTTTTCGATAAAAAGAAAACATGCCTTGTCTCTCAAATATTGAATATGTTATTTGTTTATGGCTTCGCGAATGGAAATTCCCGTGCAGCGGTGCGGGAGTATGCATTGCGATTTCCAAACAGACACCAACCTTGCAGAAAGACATTTGTTGAAGTGTTTAGGCGCTTCGGTAAAACTGGTTCATTCAGCGGCTTAAGAATTAGGGAAGGTAGTGGAAATGCTCAGCAATGGACACAAGCACCTGTAATATTGCAGGCTGTTAGCGAGGACCCTACAAAAAGTACTCGGAGAATTGGTGCTACATTGAGACTTCATTATTCCACGGTTCATAGAGTTCTCAAGCGAAATAATTTTCTTCCTTACCATTTGAGTAAGGCTCAAGACCTATAGCCAGTGGACAGTGAGGTGAGGTTGCAATTTTAAAGGTGGTACATGAATAAATTACAGGATTGGGGATCAGATAAAATTCTATGGACGGATGAGGCATTTTTTACCAAAGTTGGTATGATAAATTTGAGAAATTTCCATATATGGAATACAGAAAATCCTCATGGCACTATTGTGTCACACTCTCAGTACGAGATTAGAGTAAATGTGTGGTTGGGGTTAAGGAGGGGTCAACCTGTCGGGCCAGTTATACTTCCCGATTGTCTCGATTCAGACGATTTTTAAATCTATTAAATAATGAACGTTCTGGAAGAAATGCCTATAGCTACTCGACATCATCTTTGGTTTCAAATGGACGGCTGCCCGGCTCATAATTCTAGAATAGTCCAGAACTGGATGACTGAGAGATTAGGAAAGAAATGGATAGGTCGATTCGGGCCAGTGAGATGGCCACCCAGAAGCCCTGATCTTACGCTGCTTGATTTTTATGTGTGATGTTCATTAAAGACTAATGTTTATAGAATTCCCTTTAATACTCGAGAATAATTAATTGAAAGGATTCGAATCTGTTGCAACGAAACTAGTCAAAAACACATTGAACTTCAAAGAGTGGTTGATAGTTTAGAAAAAGATGTGTTAAGTGCATTCAAGAAAGAGGAAGACATTTTGAAAACCTGTTATAGTTTCAAAATCTCTCTCGTGAAAATATGATTCATCAATTTGTTTTAGTTCCATGTTTCATTGAGCAATATAAGATATTTGCGTTTTCGAATTTTATGTTCTTATTACTCTTAACCATGATATTGCTGGAAAAACAATAGTTAGCTCAAAAAATGATATACCATCTATCTTATAGAAAATTCAATGTTCTTTCCGATGGTATGGTCCGATTCGATGTAGCTGTAAGAGTAACAGAGATATTCTTGTTTTTATAGAGAGAAGCAAAACATTTCGTGGAATCAAGAAGTGTTACATAACTCGATAGTTATCATCTTTTCGAAAATATGTTATGGCACCATTTTTGTTGCCGCTGTTTATATTTGCGTATAATACTCGAGTTTTATGACTCGCTATGATGATTAGTGTACAATCAAGTTCCTTCAGTTGGTTCTGTTGCACTTGAATATTATTCTGAAAAAAAAATCAAGAGTTTTCAGTCCCCCAGAATATCCAATTTCAAGTTAACTATTATATTAGTTCCGTTAACAACGAAGAGCATTCTCTAAAATTATTGCTGAGAGAGTAACAGTCAAATTATAGAAGACCGCGAGAGAACGGTTAGGGGTAAAAACGTGATTTTTTTTCTTCACTGTCAACTATAATATGCATCTGACTTCATGAATCTCCATTACGAGACGGCACCGAATGTATCCCGCTCCAGCCATCAAGCTTCGAAACAATACGAAATAATGAGGACAGGCAGACCGTGGATTCTGGGTAAAATATGAGAAACTCAAAAATATGCATTACATAATGAAATAGTGGATTTGAATCACATTCTGTGTAGAATAAATCACTTTTCTCTGCATATTTCATGCGAAATTTTTCAACGATGATTTACTATCGTTAAAGTCCATTAGTGTTCTCTTAATCAATACTGTATAATTTACTGAGTAAGATATTACGACTTCAATATACTTTTCTATCACAGATTAGGGTAGCGAACATATTTTATCAGGTTGTACAGGTTAAACAGATTGCGTCGTTTTGGTACTGCAGATATGTGAAATATCGTGAATAGAGAACAATTACCCCATGTGTTATTTTTACTTGAGAAATTCTTCAAGCTAGTTTTTTTCGTTTTCGAGTGATTTGAAAATTTTAAACACTCTCGGAATCAGTAAAGTGACATGCCTCGGCTATTTTTCAAGTTATGGAAAATGGTTTTGAAGTTCTAGTAACACCTACTTATGCAGACTGGAATTAGATGAGGAAATTTTTTTTGTCCAACGGTTCTTGAGTTATAATGCAAGCTTTATTTCTTTATGAATATGAACCAAAGGCAACTTTGACTTCGATAAACAGAGTTTTTCATTTCAAAAATATATCATATGCGCACTCAATTTTTTCATGAAAACCGAAAATTATATATTATAACTTATCTCTAACTTCATTTTGTAACTGTATACTCATTCTCAGAATTTACATGAAATTAATGAATGGATTAAGTATTTTCTGTGTCTGATAGTTCGGGAATCAATTCTTGCACTGACGACTCAGATGAATTATATAATCTTTTTTCATCAAGTTACAACTGTTGTGTGAATATTATATTATTTTTAATGATGAAGCGAACTTGCCAACGAAAATGTTGAACCCGTATCGGTCTTGACGTTGAATATTATAAAGGCGATGTGGGCTTACATCCGACTATCAATGTTCATTTTGACGATTTAATATTCAATCATTACTGACGAGAACTTCACCAGTCTAAATTTTTCTCAGAAAAACTGCAGATTCTCTTCAAATTTTTGCAAAAAACAAATTGCAGAAATCGAGTCAACATTGTGAATCTTCTGGTTGAAAACTAGAATATTCTCTTTCTATAGGGTTAATATCAATTAAGTCGGGCGCCCAGAATACTGGACGCTCGACTCTTAAATACTCCTGTTTTCATTCCAATTAGTCTGGTCTAAATCAATGTGTTGGCAGTTGGCAGATATCTATTACTTCATATTGAATCGTCACCATCAACTTGATATTCTAATTTCTTTGGGACGTTTGATGTTACATGGTTCACGAAGTTTCCTGCAATAAATCGAATATACTTTAAAATTTTCTCGCCTCTCAGGAAAGTGATCTAAGTGAGCTAAATCATTATCGAGTTTTCCTTTAATATAACATTTGATCACAACAAACTTTTCAAAATTTTCGTACACTATGGTCGCTTCGTTATTACAAACGATACTATATTTAAACAATAGTTCTAGCTTGATGAAAAATATGAAACAATTCGTCTAAATTATCATAGCAATAATTTATTTTCGAACCATCATAATGGGTGGATAAAACATACTTAAGCTATTTCAATCATTAGGTATAGATTCTGTGAATGAACATAGAGTTACAATATGAAGTTAGGGATAAGTTATGAAATTGTTCGTTTTTCATTAAAACACGTCCTGCAACAATCAACTGAATTCACATGTAATACATTTTTGAAGAAGAAAAAAACGCATGTTTGCATAATTCCATTGAACAAAAAAATCCGCACACAGTTTGATTTTACGTAAAAGTGCTTGTTTAATGTTGAAACCATTTTTACATAACTTCAAAAGCAAATGAGATATTGGTACTCGACTAATTTTAAAAATTTTCAAATAACTCGAAAATGAAAGAAGCTGCCGTGATTTTTTTACATCAATGAATTCCTCAGGCAAAAAAAAACATTGAGAAGTTAATCATTTTTCTCTATTCGCAATATTTTACACAGTTGCAGAACTGTTACGTGATGTTACCGTGATTGGAAGTTGTTGTCGAATCAATGAACCTGAGACGATAAACTTCAATAATTATATTCAATTTAATTCAGTTTTCCAAATATTCATCCCAGCAACCTGTCATCCGAAATAAGTTGCCTTCTTTCTTAGATCACCTTATAAACTAACTCATACACTAAATTGTCCCTTATATCTGTATATAGAATGTCTTTTATTATTAGTGTAATATCCGTTTGGATAAGAGTTCGAAATATCACGTTTTAATAATCATTAGGCATCAAATCAACTTAATTCACTCACAGTTCACGACGCACCTAACATCAAGTCAAATGAGAATGTATTTTATTTTCAGGACTGCTACGCCACTGGATGTTAGGGTTTTAACTAAATGGCTAGATGTTCACTGATGTTCTTTTTCCCTCAACTGATATATGTAGGTATGCAGCATTTATCGAAACAAGTATATAATATCCTGATTATTGATATCTCTCTATTTTATCTAATATTTGGATCACGAATTTCCATACTAAAACAAAGAAAGTTATAATCGTCATTTGTTATTTCGATATGAGAAACTCGCTAGAAAATGAAATTAACTTTACTCACCGTGGTCCTTATTAGTTCTATCTAAATTAACAATTAGTCAGTAAATTGATTGTTCAGGTACTACTAAGCTATATAAATACTTTTGGCGTGAATTTCACCACTTGATGTTATATCATTATTTATCATAAAGAAATACAGGGTGCTTCAACGAAAACTAAACAGAGGCTATATCTTCCACGATATTCATTTTTGATCAAAACGCAAAAACGGGTCTATTTTTGTTTCAAGGGGGACATCTTTTGGGGTACAATACTTGCCTGAAATATCAACCCCTAAGCGGTGGTTGCAATCCTTGAACATTTTGAATACGGAAGATGGGTCGAGTGATAACTTAAAAGGTAGGTGGTATTTTTGTCAACATTGCCTTGAACGAATTTCTATTTTTAATTGAAAACTGTGAAAGGTACAGGATGAGCAACTGAAAGATAGTTAAGACTATTTCCCTGAGATTATTCAAGTTTCAGTGAGATAAAATGGAACAGATCCATGCTGATCAATGGCAGTCATCACCAACTACCATCCTCATCTCGAATTTCAACCCCTGGAGCAGGGGTGACAACCCTTGAAAATTTGGAAGAGGGTACATAGAACGAGACTATTGGAGTATTAGTGCGAAAAACTGGAATAGATTCATTTAGATCAAAGGTGACAGCCTTTGATCTGGAATGAATCTGTTCCATTTTTTTGCACTAATACTTGAATAGCTCAGGGCGATAGATAGTCTCCTTTATGTTTCATTAGCTCACTCTGTATCTTTTACAGTTTTCAATCAAAATGAGAATTCGTCCACGGGGATGCAGACAAAGTAATATCACTCGACCAATCTACCCTCTTCCAAATTTTTAAGGGTGCAGACAGAGATAATACCTTTCTTCCGAGTTATCACTCGACCCATGTACCCTCTTCCAAATGTTCAAGGTTTGTCGCCGCTGCTCCAGGGGTTGAAATTCGAGATGAGGATGGTACTTGATGATGACTGCCATCGATCAGCATGAATCTGTTCCATTTTACTTCACTGAAACTTGAATAGTCTCAAGAAAATAGTCTTCCCTATCTTTCAGTTGCTCACCCTGTATCTTTTATATTTTTCAATTGAAAATTAAAATTCGTTCGAGGCGATGTAGACAAAGATAGGACTTTTCTTTTGACTTATCACTCGATCCATCTTCCCTATTCAAAATGTTCAAGGATTGCAACCCCCGCTTAGGGGGTTGATATTTCAGGCAAATTTTGTAGCCCGAAAGATGTCCCTCTTAAAACAAAAATTGACCTGTTTTTGCGTTTTGATCAAAAATGAATATATTTGCCTTATCAATCTCCTCTTCACTTTCGAGTTTTTGAACAGGTGATTGATATTGAACCCACATGTTCTTTTCCTAATATCTAAATAATTTTAAATATAATATTATTTTGTCTACACATATTAGCTCTCACTGTTTTCTTCCTACCTACTTGTACATATTTATATTTTTATTTTATTATTTTCTTTCAGGTGACTGGTTACTCGGATTCGTCCTTCTTATTGAAACTTGAAAACTCTAACACGATTAAATGAAGTGCCGATTGCAGTATTCAAAGATCTGATCCACTTGTACAAGCCTATTGAAATTTATTACAACTATAACATTGTCTACTGCAGGGATGCTCAAAATTGAACTGCTGGCAAACTAACCCAATATATTTAGACTACTCACGATCGACTCTGACAGGCTGCAAGTGAATGTGATGCAGGGTTGTTGTACATACACGATACACCCTACCTACCTACCTACCAAGTTAGGGTGTACTATAGCATATATAGATACTAGCTTTCCGCACAATATACAATATTTTAGTAAAGGCTTGGGTGAGGTTTAGTTATGTTCTTCTCTATAATATAAATGAGAAAACTCATAGTTATTGAAAACTTCGAGTTTAGTTACTAAGGAGTGACTTTGGATGTTGAAGCATGGCACTGCATTTCCTCAGCATACTTTTTATATGATGGTACGTAACCACTGAGCGCTAATCGCAAGCATTATGACATATGCTCGTGAGTTAGTCAATCGCGATATTTTGACTTAATTATCTTCATTTCAGAAAATGCAGACTCGCATAAGTAAGTTGACCCAAACATTGCCATTGTTGGTTGAAGGGCGATTCGCCTTAGATTCGGATATTTATCTTCAGATAAAAAACCCCAGAAATTTGTATCAGATGCTGTAGCTTTGAGATGTGTTTCTGATATAATCTGCACCAACTCATTTTCAACAGAACATTCATATCAAACTGACTTGCTATTTCAGTAGCTAATTTCTCAATGTTTTTAAATGAATAAAGATAAATCATAAATGTTATATTTGCCAATTTACTGCAATCATAAAAACGCATTTCGAATTGGGCAGAATATTTGATAATGCAGCCTCATATGTATCATAATTCAAGTGAATAATCCGTGCTTTCGAAGACAGAAAATGTTTCAGATCCTTTCTTTTCAGTTGATCTAACATAAGTTGCAATTCATTTTCGAATGCGTTTATTGCATTAATCATCTCAATAATAGATTTTCCTTTACCTTGAAGCTCCAAATTATTGGTGTTTAAGTGCATTGTGATGTCAGTCAAAAATGCCAAATCAGTCAGCTATTTTTCGTTTTTCAACATCTAAGTGTCATCAGCTCTTTAGTGTAGAAAAGCTGTTATTCTGGGCAATGATTCTTGAAACCTTATTAGGCATTTTCCGCGACTCAACCACCTGACGTCCGTGTGAAGAACTAAATCAGCTAACTCCCTATCTTCCAACTGCAACGGGTCTTCCCCTTCAGATGATTGATTGTCAGAAATTCTTCCTCAGCCAACATGTTATTGAATTCCATCCGAATTAAAATACACAGCTAGGCAGTGTCTGTCATATCGGTGGATTCGTCGTACTGTAGAGAAATATTTGTTCATTTCGTGATATCATGTTTTAGTTCATCTGCCATGTCCTGACTCATGACTTCAATACGCCTTGTGACATTCGGACGAGACAACTGAAGTTCTCTAATAGCAGACATGATTTCTGTTTCATTTTTAAAATCTCCAAATAAAGTCTCACCCACTTCAATCCAAATGCATCTTCGAATGGTTTTTTGTGTTTAGCAAATATATGAGATATTTTAAATGACGCGATCTTAGCAGCTTTTGATTGTTTTGCTGGTCTTGTGAACATGGTTTGTTGCTTTTTCAAACAAAATATCAAATCACGTACTATTCGTATTCATAATTCACTCTGCAGCGGAAAATCTCTTTCATAGTTTTCATGAACCGTTTTATGATGCCTTTCTATGTTACCAAGCTTAGATTTTGCCACTGACGCACGACAAATAAGACAAATGCACTTATCCTTCACAATACAAAGAAAAATTCTTCCTCCCAATTGTTATTAAAATGATACGTTTTTGATTTCTTCGCTGCACTCATTTTGTACTATTTCATAATAAACTTTGTATCGACGTAGTATTGTGTTCAAGTTGCAATTCAGAATGAGTCCATTTTCTGCAGGCGCAACATTTATATCGGTTTGAATGTAAGTCTGGAATGTTCCCGTCAAACGCGAGCCCGAAATTTCTAGAAAAGCGGCAAGAATAAACAACGCTGCCTTTCTTTGACAATTACCGCGCGTTCCTCTGATGAAGCCGCCTTTTGCCTCTAGCAGAGTGTTATTTTATTACGTAATCAATTTTTGTAGTTAAGTTATCTACTCATTTAAAAAAGAATTCTTCTCGAGATCTACTCAAAAAGTACTTGCGATCAACCGCTTGAGCACCCCTGGTCTACTGATTATATCAATGTACCTAATAACGAGTTATCAGAGACTTTTCGTTGAAAAATCAAGTTAACGGACCCCCCTAATATGAGCGATAATGAAAGGATATTATTTCACAATTGTAGCCGTTGTTATAGAACATTGAATGCAATACGCACAAGAATATAGACGACAAAAACGTGCGGTGAGAGGATCTTCGTCAGGAACATGAAACATCTAATGTAAATCATGATAAGCAAGACGTAATCTAAAAACCACGTCATTTAAGAATATTTATCTTCTAATGACGTATGTTTAGCATCACTGTTCACCTTTACAAAAGTGGTTGTAATGTTCTGAAGATGATGCAGACCATACAGTTAATTTTTGCTGATCACGTGGTTACATTATACATTTCCTTCAATTTTTGGATGCAGCATAATTCATTGCATTATACAAAAGTAAGTTAAGAAGAGGAAGTAGAATTTAGAATTTGTGTTCTGGTTTCTTTCTTGCACTTATGTCTGTATTAGTTCAATAAGGGGTATATTTTTTGGAGATATTATTATTTACAGCTATATATTCATTTAATCTAAATAAGACTAGGAGTAAAAGAAAAACAGTTTGAATAGAAATACTATTTAATAATATTCTGACATGTCGAATAGCATCGAGAATGTTCTATTTATGCATACATTTATACATATATTAAATGATTTTCCTATGCTCTTCTCTGAATTAAACAAAACGAATATCAAGTTCTACATGTAGTCCAACTCGATATTATACAACGGCACTGCCGGTGTATCAAATTACAATAATAAAAACAGTACAATCATTGTTTGTGTACGTGCAGATACTACAAGAAAAATGGAACCAGTAGCTCCGATTTGCTAGGATAAAATAACAATGAAGAAAAATCATAGCATATCATGATGAAGTTTTATGTAGTGATAAATGCGATTCCATGAGATATATTGAGTCAAAGTATGAAAATATATAGGGTACGCCAGAGAAAACCGGACAATTTTTTTTTCGTTATAACTTTCGCAATTTTAGAGCTAAATCATTCGCTCTTGCTTCACTGGAAAGCAAAAGCAATAGGTTTTTTAGAAATTGTATCAAAATTTCACTTTCGGTGATATCTAATATTGCTGACTCATTCGAATATGAGCAATATTTCAAGATCGCTGGAACATTTTTTTTCACTAGAAAAATCAAATGGGCCATTCAGTCGATAAGTCAGTTTTTTCTGAATAATTTGACATATCCTAAAAATATTCTAAGAATTGATGAAAAAGTAGCGTGAACAATTTTTTTCATTCTGATTTTCAGCTGAAATCGAAATATATTTATTACCTCAAGCCGTTGGCACTCCTGAAGTTGTTGTGTTTTTCATGAATGTTCTAGGAAGACAAAGAACCATTTTTACTAAAACCAACCTGAAATTTGATTTCTAATCGAATTCAAAATGGCGGACTTCCTCAAATATTAACAAGATTCCCCGCACTAGCTAGATTGAACCTGTCCCATTATTTTGAGGTGTCGAACTCTAATATGGATTCAGAATTGTGCAAATTGTCGTCAATAATGTTTCTTCTCCCGTTGTGAAACGTCTTAACAAAGACTGCATGCATTAACTCTATGATAAACAAAAATAATGAAATGTCATCGAGTTTTATCTTGGTGTTGCTTGTTTCTGACGTTTGAAATTGTTAACTATGGTTTAAACAAATGGGGATGAGCATTTCATTGAATCTTTATTTGAGCGTGGCTATACTGCTTGGCAAATATTACGCCAATTTCCAGTCCCTAATTACAAAAGAGGTACAATCTATGATCTTGAGGAAAAATTTAGGACATCCGGGTCATTAGGAAGAATACCAGGTACTGGTGCAGCTAGAACTGTTAGAACACTCGCCTTTTCATAATCTGTTTCAAGCATTAACTCTTAATGTTGTATATTACAAACTCAATTGACAATTTCAGGATAACATTCAGCAAATTTCTGCATTAGCAGTCAGCCCTATCAAAAGTCCAGGAACCAGATTGGCTGCCTCCCAAATGTCTCAGAGTTGCCAAATCTTGAAAACCTCTGCGAGAAAAATAATAAGACACGATTCAGGTCACCGAAAAACAGCCTGAATGACAGAATTTGTGTTCTGACGAATGAAATCAAAAGGAATGTGCTTTTAATTCGTTTGCAGAGAGAAAGTAAAAAATTTTCCAGGCAAGTAATGGTCTCTGCCGTTATTTCGAGGAACTTTGAATCAAATATCATTTTTATAGAACAAGGCAAAAGATCAGATTCGGAAAATTATAGTCACATAATTCTCGATCATATGTTACCAACTATTCAGGTGTCAACGCCTCAGTTCACTTTCATGCAGGTGAATGATCGTTATTTTTTGTATGACATGAATAAGTACAGCTGCCACCAGCTGAAAATGAACGGTTGAAGAATTCAGTAGATTTTAATTGGTTCAAATCTTTTTAGGAATTCAACAATTTTTTTCATATTCTTCTGACAACGTTTCTCAAAAAAATTACCAACAAGTACTATATCACAAAAAAACGCTACTTACTCTTAACTGGCCGTCAGTGTTCAGGGTGTCCTAAATTCGATGTATCTAAATGAAATTTGAATTAATTTTAGGATGAAGGTGGATGTCATACCAGTCACTCTACTATGGATTATCTAAGACAACGCGTGGACGATATCATCGAACCAGAACAATGGCTCCCAAATAGTCCCGATCGCAATCCGTGCGAAAATTTTCTGGGGGTAATTTGGAAGAAATGGTATATATAAATGGCATTATTTTCGATAATTGTGAGGAGCTGAGGTTAGATCAAGAATGTTTTGACAATCTTGATCAAGAAGTAATTTCGAGATCCATAGAGAGCTGGAGAAGACGGTTGCCGATTGTTGTGGATGCCAATGGAAGTCATATTCCATATATTCCAGTCTGAGTACTTGATTCTTTTTGTTGAATGTTTTCACTCATGTAATTTGTCAAACATCATGTCGAATAATTATTCTTGCAGATGTCTTTGACAGTTGGCATCTCTGATATATTGGTAAACAGTCATCCTGATCTTCTTCCTAATGACCCTGTTGTCCGAAATTTTTCTTCAATTTCAATTAGGGGCTGGAAATTGGTGTGATATTTGCCTAGCAGTATAGCCACGCACTAGTAAACATTCATTGAAACGCTTATCGTCATTTGTTAAAACCATTGTTAACAATTTCAAACGTCAAAAACAACCAACATAAACATAAAATTCAGTTCAAAGCAGATGTCGTCTAAAACTCGATGAAATTTCATTATTTTTTGTTTATCATAGAGTTAATGCATGTAGTCTTTGTTCGGAGGTTTCACAACTGGATGTGCATATGATGGTGAGGAAGAGAAACAGCATTGACGACAATTGGAACAATTCTGAATCAATATTCGAGTTCGACCCCTCAAAATAACGGGACAGGTTCAATCTAGTGATTGAATTACGCAGTTGATTTATGACGACCACAAAAACTTTTTTAAAGTGCGGGGAATCTTGGTAATATTTGAGGAAGTCGGCCATTTTGAATCCGAGCGGAAATCAAATTTTAGGTTAGTTTCAGTAAAATATGGTTGTTTGTCTTTTTAGAACTTAGAATGTTTCGATTTCAGCTGAAAATCAGAATGAAAAAGATTCTTCACGCTACTGTTTTTACCAATTCTTGAAATATTTCAAGATCAATATGTCACATTGTTCAAAAAAGACTGAATTATCGACTGAATGCCTATTTGAATTTTTCAGTGAAAAGAAACCAGCGATCTTAAAAAATTGCTCATTTTCGAATGAATCAGCCATATTGGATTTCACAGAAGTGAAATTTCGATACAATTTCTGCAACGATGATTTAGTTGAAGATCGTGCAGTAACGCAGTGTAATTATGAGTTAATTCTTCAAAAATAATACTTGTACTAGAGCAACAGCGCGCCATTTTCAACGATAATAATCCTGGAAGAAATTTGGGCCACAAATACGTTCTTGAAATAACAACCAAAGCATAGATGCGTTATTAATAAATAGACAATCCCACCAGACGTGAATGACGAAGGATTTGGTGTGGCTGTTTTGGATGAAGTTGTCATTATTGGATATACGAAATCAATGAGGAGTATACTGACTATTACCAGGATTCTTCACAAGTATAAACTCCATCCATATGAAATTAGAGTCAGACAAGAGCTGATTGAAGGTGAATTGATTCGTCCTGCAGAGTTCAGAGAACATTTCTGTGAGTTGATCAATAACTATGCGAATTTGATTCAAATTGATTATTTTTCTGAAGAACCGAGTTTCTTTTAATGGCGAGATACATCGCCATACCTCGAGAGTGACAGTATTGCTCATTAAAAGAGGGAGAATTATATTCCAAGATCTCTAAAACTTGATGTTAGGGATGGATTCTGAGAGACCAAGTTATGGGATCCTTTTTCACACAGAAAATCTTGGGCAGCGTAACCTATTTGACCATGCTTCAGAATTTGTTTCATCCTCTTATAACAGTTAGTATCGAAGCAGAGTCAGATTTCTTTGAACATAACGTTATGTATCACTATGAAACAGCACTGCACCATCATGCTGGCGCTGAGGAGAACAATTTGGACAATAGATTTGAGGGGCGTTGGATAGGTAGGAGAAGTACTAAAGAATGGTCGACTAGATCACCCGATCTAACGCTTCTTGATTTCTTGTTCCCACAGAAATCCAAGCAATGTAACTTTCAATTAATTGTATTGTTGCGTGCCTCAAGGTTATAATAAACAATTCTGGATGTACGTGTATCTGTGTCATATCATCCAATCAAGAACGAAAGTGAGTGAATCAATCAAACCATATAATCTATCTACAAGATCTAAACAACATCAAAGTTCTATCTCAATAATCTATCTACAAGGTCTAAAAATCATTGAGCTTCTAATACAACTATCACCATCGTCTATCATCTGAAATCAAAAAATAATCCAACTTCTACGAGTCCAAACAGTAATCAATGAAGTGCCTTTCATCGATGAGAAAGTGTTCGTGTAGTGCTATACAAAATCAGTGTTTGTTGTGAGCAACTCGAATCTGGAGTTGCTGAAATCAAAAATCTGGTAAGTTATATGTGGTAGACCAATCGCTTGTTTCTTTTCCAAAAACAGAATGTCTCCTAAACCTAAACCAGATACCCTTGAATACAAAATTGCTCTTTTCAATCAGAAACATAGGGAAATCGAGTAAAAATTATCGCGGCAACGTAAATTTCTTACATCGCTGAAAAAACCGTCTAATATCAAAGAAACGGGAGTTTGAACCAAGTAGTATTTTACTTAACGAATTAATCATTTCAAGCGAAAACGCAGGTCAGGATGTTTCGACGTTTCATAAACTTGAATTCAAAAAAAAAGAAGATGAGTATTTTTCTATCATTGGTGGGAGAAATGAACGAAATTATCAGCGACTCCAATTATCTCAACAATCATCAAAGTGCTACAGAAAAACAGTCAATTTCATCGACAATATCTAAGTCGTAAAGTAGCGAGGGTAATAGAAGCCATAAATATTACTAGTAGTAATTTTGGAGCAGCCGAAATATTTCTAAAAACAAATTTGAAAACACACGCAGACAAATATTACACTATTGGTCAATTTTACATGACATCCCAAAGTTACACAAGGACACACCACAAGCATTAGACCAATTAGTAGACACCTTTCGGCAACATATAAGGGCATTAATTGGATTAAAATAATCGATCGATCCTCCGCACGGTTTCATATTATAACTCATACTCTCCAAATTAAGCGATGACACTAAATATCAGCGGGAAGTAACATCACCATTAATAAAGTTCTAAGAAAAACTGGCGAACTGCACATCTATGTCATATCATAAAATAGATAACATCAATAAATCTAATAATAAAAACAACAACCATTCTCGAGCTCAAACATTCCCAGAGTTCCCTTCAAAAACTTCAAATATTCAAAACAGAAATGAATTTCAGATCAGCGTACTTCCCATGTCCCATGTGTAACTATAACACAGTGCGTGAAAATAACACTTCAAAATTCTAACACGCGGGGGACATACCTAGTAAACCTATATCGGGTACGCTGAATACAGTGGTAACCACCGTTTTTGAAAGTTAGCTCTTGTTCAGGAGATATTCGCCTTTGAAGTTAGCTGATTTTAGTAGGGTTCGTCGCTTATGACTTCAGTACATTATATGCTTGTAATTCCCAAACCGCTCGGAATATCGCGTTACTGTCTCCGGCAAAGTTTTAGCTATTGTCATGGCCAACAACTTTTCTGCATATACCAACAAAGAAAAACATCATTCGAACACCGTATCTTAACAAAATGTCCAAAAAACTCCATTTCTTTGCCATTTTTCTGTTAATTTTCGTCTAAATAATAGAAAAATCGTGGGACTTTCGCTTTAAAATCTTAAAATAAGAAAAGGAAACACATTTTCTATTGTTAGATCAAAAATTTAAATGCACAATTATGGTTTTTACTCAAATTTCTGTTAATAAGTATTTATTAGTATTGTCACTGATGTTACTACGTATTTTGCTATGTATTTGTGTGCCATTTTTCATAGTCTTAGTTCTGATATTTCTTAATTTGACATTTCTTGTTGAAGTTTCTTTGTTTACACAAGATATATATTTGGTAAAAATATCAAAAATGAATGCAGTAAATTTAATAAATTTTGCCACATTTGTGGAAAGTTTACCATAATGATAAGCAAGCGTTCAATTTCTGAAGAAATTGCGCAATCATACACACAATATTTCAACCAAACTGTAATCAAAGATGTGGGCTCCAAAAATTGTTTGTACTGGTTGTGGCATAAAATTGAGTGGATGAAAAAGAGGTAAAATGAAATGATTTATCATTTATTTTAAAATTATATCAATTGAAGCTATTTTTATTACAGATGAATACCTTTTGGCATTCCAGTAATTTAGAGAAATCCTCAAGAACATAATCCAGATGACTGTTTTGCTTGTGTTAATGAAATTGTCGGATTGAACAGAGCTAAAAAACGTAAAGTTGAACTCAGAGGAACTCGGTTTGTTCAGTTGTCGTTACCACATTCGGAATCCATTCAAATACTGAAAAGACCCAGTCCGACAGAAGAGTACATTCCATCTACTTTTGATACTATTGGCGAAACGTCTACATCGGTTTATTTACCATCAAATGTAATCATGCCGAATTTTCTCAAAAAGATCTGGATAAAATTATTCGTCGATTGAAATTATCGCAGCGTCAGTCCATTATTTTGACTCAGGAATTGAAAAGTAAGAATGTCTTAGCATCTGATGTGAAGGTACATGGAGCAATCGGCCGTCATAGACAGTTCACTGCTTTATTCAAATCCATCGAAGACAATTCATTCGCGTACTGCATTGATATCAAGGAATTGGCTTTAAAAATGCATCATGAGTATAAACCAGAAGACTGGCGTCTTTTCATCGATTCGTCCAAAAGTAGTCTCAAAGCGGTTTTGCTTCATGTCACAAACTCAAAAAACGGTGTCCCGATTGCCATCAGCGCAAAAACGAAAGAAAACTACGAATCATTGAAAAAAATCTTTGATTTGGTGAAATATGAAGACCATCGTTGGGAGATTTGTGCAGATTTGAAGGTGATAACTGAGTTCAGAGGGATTCAGACGGGATATACGAAAAACGTGTGTTTTATTTGTTTATGGGATACTCGATATGCCGGCGACCAATATGCCAATAAAAGCTGGCCTATGAGACAAGGGTTCAGATTGCGTCGAGAAAACGTCGTTGAAATTCTACTTGTTCCAATCGAAAAAGTGTTGCTTCGACCTCCGCATATGAAGCTTGGGATTGTTAAAAATTTCATCAAGGCCCAAGATCCTGAAGGCAATGCATTCAATGAGTTGAAGCGAATTTTCCCAAGATTGAGTGGAATGAAAATAAAAGAAGGTTTGCGTGAAACTATATACGTACCAATCAACCTAACTTATTCAATATTTAACACATATTTTTTCGAAATATTTCATTACATGCATACTCAATGGAAATGATATTCGACGCTTGATGAGAGACCAACCATTTAAATACAGTTTGTCGAATTTGCAGCTCGTTGATTGGGATTGCGTCAAAGGAGTCATCGAAAATGTACTTGGAATTCATCGTGACGAAATTTGGCACATACACGTTGAAAATATGCTCGTTGCTTTCCGTACCAATGGTGTAAAAATGTCTCTGAAAATTCATTTTTTACATTACCATGAAGACAGGTTTGCCGAACAATCACCATGTGAATCAGATGAGGATGGTGAACAGTTTCATCAGGTGACGGCTAGGCTTAGGCATTGGTATAGTGGAAAAAAACTTGATTCTTTATTAGGAGACATTTGCTTGGATTCACAGCAAGATGAAGATGGAGAAGAAGAAGAAGAACGAACATGAATTTATATGTTTATTTGTTGAAAATTGTTGGAATTGGAATAAAAATTTGAGTTAAAATCATGATTGTGCGTTTAAATTTTTTGATTCAACTATAGGAAATGTGTTTTCTTTTCTCAGTTTGTGATTTCAAAGCGAAATTCATTTGATTTCTCAATTATTTAGACGAAAATTAACAAAAAATGGCAAAGAAATTGAGTTTTTTGGACATTTTGTTAAGAAACGGTGTTTGAATGAGGTTTTTTGATGTTGGTATATTCAGAAAAATTGTTGGCCATGACAATAGCTAAAACTTTGCCGGAGACAGTAACGCGATATTCCGAGCGGTTTGGGAATTACAAGCATATAATGTACTGAAGTCATAAGCGACGAACCCTACTAAAATCAGCTAACTTCAAAGGCG
The DNA here is from genome assembly GCA_013387265.2 of Cryptolaemus montrouzieri. Lineage (NCBI taxonomy): Eukaryota > Metazoa > Arthropoda > Insecta > Coleoptera > Coccinellidae > Cryptolaemus > Cryptolaemus montrouzieri. The sequence goes on from JABFTP020000103.1 coordinate 41,628,577, forward strand.
AATATCTCCTAAACAAGAGCTAACTTTCTAAAACGGTGGTTACTACTGGATTCAGCGTACCCGATATAGGTTTACTAGGTATGTCTCCCGCGTGTTAGAATTTTGAACTAGCACAGTATAATCATTCCATATATAAATGCGGTGTTTTTCTATCATTAAACTTTCACAGAAAACAAGAACTCACGAAAGAAGCTAATTTATGTTTTAATTGTTTAGGAAGAGTTCATTCCTACAGAATTGCAAGGATATAACTTGTCACTTTATCTCGCCGCAATCACCACACGTCGGTGGAATCTGGAAAGCTGCAGTTGAATCTTTCAAACATCATTTTGAAAGAGCAGTAGGTACTGATCTATTTATTTTTGAGCAATTGAACACACTATCTATCGAAATCGAGGGTATCCTCAACTCCCGTCCAATAACACCTGTTTCATCTGACGTGCCGCAGCTTGAGGTCCACTTCTAACCTCATTGACGAGCACGATTAAAATTTACCTGGCAACATGTCAACTAGGTAGAAGCTCTAGATCTCTAGAGTATATACGTCGAAATGAGAGATATATCTAGTGCAACTTTGAACTCCCGTACTGACCTGGTCATCGTTAGGGATGAAACCCTGAATGATTACAGGTACTTTATAGATATTTGAGTAGACCATGTTGTAACATTTGCGGCAAATATGGAAGGAAACTTTTTGCATTATTAGATCTGACCTCATCAAGCATATATCGTTAAGAACTACTTTCAAGATCACAAAATCACTTCAATGTACGAGGTCCAGACCTAAATTCCATCGAACATGCCTAGGACATTCCCGATAGATTAATATTGAGAAGTCAGCATAACCAACTATCTACGGTGAATGAGTTTCGGATCATAGTTTGAAAGGAAATATATCCGAATCTGGTATTAGCAGGTTTTGGGGATTTTCCAAAAGATTCACATTGTTCATTACTATTTTCGTTTCAATTACTATGAGTACCATTTTCATTTCAACAACTCTCCAGCATTCCATAGTGGTGGTGGATTGCTGGAAAAATGATTTTTTAACATATCTAAGTTTCTTTCGAATGAATAAGAAATTTTGATTTTCTGAGTTAATTTCTTAGAGTAGTGTAAGTCATCATCTACAAACTCCGTGAAATAATTGTTGTTATTAGGCTGTAGGTAATGAAAGGATCTATTGATTCGTTTCTATTTTATATCGCCTGGTGGCATCCAAAATAAAACAAATAATCCAGAATAGATTCCGAATAGAACATTTTATTGGGATTCCAAGTCATTGTAAATTTTTTGTGATGAACGAACTGATTTTTTTAAACAAAGGAACTCTCGATAATCAGCTGTCACATCTCGGCAGATAGCAATAGATTATGATGTTTTGTCTCTCGAAAAATGGTCTTAATTGGTAGGAAGGGTGAGGGTGTTAGCCTAAACGGCCGGATATCGTGCCGCGATTTCTGAAGGAAACACGTTACCCCCGAATTCTTCTATTCCAATAGCGTAGTCTTCTTTCAATATTCCAAACAGTTTCGATGAAATCCGGCTTCAAAATTTGTTCTTTCAGTGCGACCGCCAAAAAACGACAGAAACGATTACTTTTAAAAGGCCATATAGAGTGCCGTGACGGGACCTACTTTCACTTTGCAAATAAGGCGTTCAAAGACGTTCGAAAATATTTTTCTAGATCGAATGTATGCATTTATTTCCGAAATACAACTTTTAATCGATAAATAATCGTTCAGAGTCAAGTGTCATCTCCTCCAGAAATCGAATTAGTTTCAAAGTTAACCCCGCCACTCAGTTTCGCTAAACTTTCACATCAAGAAATTGACGTAATGAACGATAATCGAGCTGTCAAAATCGGAGTTTTTCTTTCATTCGTCCTACTTTTACCGTGTTCACCGTGAGGTATGATTGGCATGTCAAAAGATTCGTGCATATCACGGCAATAGATTCGTGAAAAGAAATCGTTATTTGGGACGAATTTTCTAATTTTTGAGACCCAGATTTTCGAGGAAAGAATCTGAAACATTGGGGCGTATTTTGAAAAATAAGTGAACCATATTTGATATTCATTTTAATGTGTGTTTCGTTACAGCATCTTGATGAAATACTAATTTTTCATGATTTATAAATTTGACATTTACAATTTGAAGGTATTCTAATGGCCCTGGAATGTTGAATTTATGAAAATGAGGATTCTGTATGAAATGAATCAAGGCTATTTCGAAAATAGTCAAGACGCCATTAACAGGTGAGAGGTTTTTCTTTATATATTTCTTCTCAAAGGAACTTCGTTCTGTTTTTGTAGATATTTATAATGGAATATTGAAAATTATTCACTACATGCCATGTATTCATTATCTATCTCTTCTTATAACTGCAGTAAAGTATAGAAAAATTCATAATCATGTGTGTTATTATTTCTGAATTCAAATAAAGCAACATAATCTTCGAAAGTCTTTTTAGGGTTCCTGCAATGTTGAACTCATAATAATTAAGATTCTGTATGAAATAAATCCGAACTTTCTTCATGAAAGAATGGGATATATTCCGAGACGCTATTGATAGGTACTAAGCTTTATGTATTTCTTTCTCTTTCAAAAGAAATTCACTCTGTTTACGAAAAGACATTTAGTATGTTATGAATGTCAATAGAAATTAACAAAATACTTTATATCTATTATATATCTGTTGCTATAACAGTTAAAGATACAAAAATTCATGATCATGAATTTGGCAATGTACGAGGGGTAGTTAGATGACTTAAAACTAGGATGAATTCTACCTGCTTAAGGAATGAATGTGTGTTGTCAGTTCTGAATGGAAAAAAGAAATTAATGGAATATAATTCAGAACGCTGTAGACTGGTAATAGACTTTTCGGTGCATATTTCTACTCAAGGGAGATTCACTGAGACATTTGGTATGATATGAAAATTGAAATTTATTCACTACATATTATGTATTTATTGTGAATCATAATAAATTTAGTAATTCAATGAACTCGAAACTGAAGTTGAAACTACCTGTTTAAGAAGTCATTGGGATTAATTATTTGTGAATAGAAATACTTGCCTGATTTGGAAAATTCTTGTGCTATTAGGAAGCTACACTATCTCCCGTGAGCATTCGCTATATTAATTTTTCAAAACATTTAGGGATGTATACTGGGACTCCGATAATGTAATGCAAGATGTGGAAAAATTACCAAAAAACTATATTACATCGCGTGTGCTGTGAAAACCATTGATTATAGAACAAAATAATGTGCTACCACTTTGCAGAACATATAATTATCTACAAAAAATATCGCAACAACATATGTCTATTATAGTTGTCACAATAAGTGCTTTTTTACTCTAAAAAATATATACAAATGCCACCGTTATACTAGCTTTTTATTCATAATTTGGAATTAATCTTCATCAAAATAAATAATTTCATATTCAAGTCTGCTTCAATACTACTATATGACTTCTCCAATTATTCAATTTGGACATTCCATTCCAGAGAAATGGAAAGTTTTAAAATGTAAGTTTTTTGAAGAATGTTGCATTGTTTCCGCTCACACCTCTGGGTTAGGCGGCACCATAATAATAAGCGATGTAGGTGTCACTGGGGTACGGGAGGAGAGTCAATATCGTTTACAGGAAGCTCTCACTGAATAAATTGATTCTCAGGAGCAGATAAAGTGAATTGTATAGTAAAGGCCTTTTTACAAACATTAAAAATAAAATCAGAAAAAAATAGTACAAAAGATAAAGAAAATAATAATTCAAAAAAGAAGATCAAATTAATAATATTTTATATTAAAATTTTCTTCATTTAATTCTTCTTCAATAACCCCAAGCAAAAACGAGAAAGTGAAGGCGTGTTTGTGTGTGTGTGTGTTTTGCCATAACCTGAAAACTTGGAATCTCAGGTATAGGGTATGTATGGGGAACTTCATAAAGCTTTTTATGGCGAATCTAATGAATTGAAACAAAATATGGGTTATGATTCGATTTGTTTCTTCGTTTCGAAATGTGAGGCGGAAAAAGAGCACTCTGTATACTGACAGAGATTCAGTCGGATGTGAGTTATGTCCCACATGATTTCTTGTTTGCGAAACACCTTTCATTATTTTGGTAGCTCATGACGTTCTCGAGATGTATCAATTTTTTCAAAAAGCAAAAAAACGATAATTTTTGAGTAAAACTGGGGTATTACATGAACAAAACAAATTAGACTTAGGTGTTAGGTGTTTTTGTAATAGAAGTAACAAGTTCCATCGAACCATCATGAATATACAGGGTGTTCTATATCAAATAAAAAAGTTGGTACAACCGGAAGTGTTATTTAGGTGAAAATATTTCAGAAACAGAGCTTAGGAGCAGCTGAATCAACTACCAAAATTTCAGAACGATAGCATTATCAGATCTCCATAAACATTTGATAGACATTTCAACTTGGGATACGCTGTATATGTACCAAAGTTTTTAGTAGCGAATGCGCGAATGTGTTTCACAATCAGCATTTCTGTGGAATGAAAAAGAAGCAAGTACTATTTGCACTGTACCATTTTTTCATTCGAGTAACTTTTTATTCATCCAGCATCCTGTTAAATTGTAAAGAATGTTTTCGCTCTCTTCATGAATAAAATAGAAATGAATTCTGTTTATTCAGCAAACATAATCTCTACTCTGAATAACTCTGCGGTGAAAAAGTCTCACAAGAGTGGGAGTAATTTTTCATGAATACATCGATATAATATATATCCAATTCCGTTTTCAAAACTCACATCAAATAGCAAAGCAAAATAGAATATCGGGAATACATTCATTCTGAATCTCCGGCCTCTGCTTCGTATATTCGCATGCTGAAAGCATCTTCGATACAAAAATGAATTTTCAATTGACCCTGAGAAATGGAAATATGAATATAAATTGGATTGTAAGTTCTGTCACTTTGTCGTAGTCCTCCAACACCAGGTGAGTATAAAGGAACTGAGGCAAATTGAAGAACTTTTGAAGAGCATAAACGCACATTAAATTTCATAACCATATTAGGATCATGAATCTTTCTGAAACATTTCTCATCATTGGAAATTCGTTATCCTTCTTTTACAGATTGTGATTGTGATTGAAAATTTGATTTCAGTTTGGAAAATTGTTATTCTACACAACATTCTTTGATACGAGTGGGACGCTTCTTTTCGATTGATTTGAAGCAAGTGAAATCTTTCTTCAGGTGAAAATTTATCATGAGCAAAATGGATTGAGATGCATTTCGTTGAAAAGGTCTTTCCTACTCAAATTTTTCATTATAAAATGTTCAACTCAATCGGTAGGTTTTCTAGATATAAGAATTAAGAAAAGAGAAAAAGAGGTAACGTTTTGCTTGTTTCTTGAAACTCTGCACAACAACTTTGACGTACTTTTTCTTAATGGAAAATTTTACAAACTCATGTTTCTGCCAATGTAGAGAGACAATTCAGAATTCGTTTGTGTGACTATATGGAGGTCATTATAGGAAGTTGTTATGATCATTTGGTATTTGAAATTATTTTATTGGGTGTGTTTTATATGTGTTTTCTTTGTCAGAAAATGAAACTAAACTTTGTTTAGCTAAAAGGGTAAAATAGCAGAAAAGTTAAGACGGACTAAGTTAGAATTTTTAGACTTTTGGCATTAAAGCACTTTTTGAATTAAACCAAAAAAAGCAGAGAAATTCTGCAGATGTTAGGATAAACCCTCTCATACAAGACACTAGTACCTAATTCAAAAGAGGATATATAGCAATTTATTCATCAAGTATATAAAGGTAGCTGTTATGCATAAGAATGGAGTTTTTCACCCAAGTGAATAATAACCTTTATGTGTTAGTAGAATACCATAATGTATTCACGATTCCTTAAAAAAAATCGAACCGAACTAGGACAGCTTCTTCAATTACCGATCTATTTCTATGCGACAAAGAAAGAAGTGTCTTTCATGGGGAATAACATTAGACATGGAAGGCGATAATCGAGTAAAACAGACATGATGCAGGTTTATTTTCAAACTAAAAGATATAGCGTTCAAGCATTTCGACTCTTTCGGAAACGATTTCCTAAGTATTATGAACTAGAGCGCTGCAAGTTTACCATAGTCGAAGAAAAACTTCTACTTGAATGATAAGGTTCTTATGAAAATTGTTGAAACAGCCTACCCTGCTGTGTTGAATTCACAATTCATCTCCTGGATACGGTACGTAATATATTCAGAACGGCATCTCGAGGACTTTCTAGACAGGCGGTTCTCATTCTTATCTTCAACACGTCCAAATTTTTGGTTCAGTGCGGTAAACTCAATTCTGTAGCAGACTCCAGAGCCAAAAATCCCTGTATTGAAACTGGTACTATCAAGTAATCCGAATAAATGGCGCACCAGAATTTCACACCGAATTTACTCTGAATCTTATTGTTCCTTATGTTATTATCTTTTGAAAAAACGATTCGATTTCGGATTAACAACACCTTCTACGATCACAAGGAACAACATATGTTTACTTGAGTCTAATACCCAAGGGCATCGATCAACCATAGATTACATACTAACAAATAAGGAATTCCATCCAAGTCAGATAATCGATGTACGTTCTCTGACATCTCTCAACATCGGTTCCGACCATAATATGGTTCTGGGAAAATTATGGAATATCATAACCTACAGGAAACAGGCACCAACGACATCAAAAACAGAAAAATTCAATACAAAAGCACTCCAGGACACAACGACTCAATGGCTGTCCAACGAAAGACTCAAGACCAAAATTATAGACAATCGAATAAAACAAGAACAAAATGCTGATGATAGCTGGAACACGATAAAAACAAACATTCTGGGGGCTGCAAGGGAAGCGCTTGGTACGAAAATAGTTGGAAACACCACAAAGCACAAATCGACACCATGGTTTAAAGAGGAGGTAAAAGCTTTAACAAAGGAAAAAAAGAAAAGCATTTTGAGATACAGAAGTATCAAGACTCAGGAAGGACACAGAAAATAAGTGGATGCACGGAACAGAGTGAACAGACAAATTAAGGAGATGAAGAGAGAACATTAGAGAAAATTTAGCAAGGATATGGAGAACGATATGTACGAAACTCAGAGGAGAACATGGAATATGTTTCGAACAAGGAAAAAAACCAGTAAATGAATATGTCCAACTGAATCAAATAAGCTCGAAACAATGGGAACAATACCTCACAGACCTCTATAATAACGAAGAGAGCGAAAACCATAGTGAGGGACAAGCAGATCAGCTTGAGGAGGAAGGAATTGTCGTTGTTGTGATCTTCAACGGGTCGATAATTAAGTTCATTCAAAATCTAAGAAATTGAAATCACCAGGAATAGACAACATCACTAACGAAATTATTAAATATGGAAAAAACACTTTAATGAGCGAAATCAAGGCTTTATTAGGAAAAGTCCTAGACAATACCAGTATGCCTAACAGGGTGGAAAAAGAGCCTTTTTGTACCTATATACAAGAAGGACGACAAAAAGACCCCCTCAAATTACAGAACGATAACTCTGCTAAGGCACTCACCAAGCTCTTTACCTGAATTTTACGAGATAAAATAACAGAAGTGATAGCCATTAACGAAAAACAAGGATTTAGGAGGAACAGAACAACAACGGATGTAATCTTCATAGTACGACAAGTAGTAGAAGCATTTCTGGAATACAACAAAACCTTACACATCTGCTTCATTGAACTCACAAACGCCTTAGATCGTGTAAGAGTGAAAGATGTGCTGCAAATACTGAGAGGGGAACAGATCCCGGAATCAATCATCAAAATTATGGAAGACCTGAACACCAACAACACCACGAAAATAAAATCTCAAGGTAGCCTTACTACAGAAATACCTATCACTGCGGGCATAGGACATCTTCCCAGCCATCTTCTGTTCAATTTAATAATCGACAGAATCATCAACAAAGTGTAATCCGTAGGAAACAGATACAGGACGAGTACGGGAGAAATAAAAACAGTATGCTACGCGGACGTTGCGGCAATAATTGCGAAAAATGAAGAGGACCTTCAAAGCCTTCTGACTGCTTTTAAATCCGAAACTGAAAATTACAACATGAAGATAGCTAGCGAAAGACAAAGAGCATGGTGATATCGAAGAAGCACGCAATTGATGATAAAACTGTAGAGCAGGTAATGTCCTTCAAATACCTTGAGGTGCAAATAACTAGTAACGAGGATTTAGCGAGAGAGGTCCGAGAGCAGGTAAATAAAGCACCAGGGATTTCCGGATGCCTGAGCGATGTCGAATGGAAGAACGAGCATATGAGCATTGAGTGCAGAACAAGGATTTACAAAGCGTGTGTACGACCTATCGCCACTTATGAAATAGAAACTAGGGCCGATACCTTCAAAACCAAAAAAAATCTAAGAACGTCAGAAATCGAGACGCTAAGGCAAATATCGGGAAAATCGCTCAGAGATAGAATTAGGAATGAGGTTATACTAGAAACATGTAACACTTAAGATATTGTATGATGGGCAAGAGAACGCAGACGAGGATGGAATGAACATGTAGACAGGATGGAAGAATACAGACTAGCACGTATTGTACGAGACGGAAAACCAATAGTAGCACGTCGGTCATCGGGAAGACCCCCCAAACGCTGAAAAGATAGTTGGCAGTCCATCTCACAAGAACAATAGTATAGGGATCTCCTGAAAAAACAGACCTGAAGGTCTAAATTAAGAAGAAGAAGAAGAAATAATGATTATTGTGAAAAGTACACTCATAAGAGAAATGCATTCTATCAATACAAAAGTCAAGAAACGAGGCTTCTTACCTGTCATATTCTTGAACAGTTTGACGTTTTTGTAAAATATAATGTTTGCCTTGAATTGATTTTAGTAAAACAGATTGAATTGTCGTCGCTCACGTCCCAGTTTCTGCACAAATTTGTTGAACAGATAATTCTGGATTCGCCTCTTCATCCAACATGACATTCAATTCCGTTTCATCATAAATCTTTCTTTTGAGAGTTTTCGTTTATTTGATTGAAGTGTATAAACGTAAGCTTTTTCGAGTATGTAAAACTTTCGGCGCTCTGGTTCATCATGTTCTGGAAATTATCCCTGATAGAGTCGAAATGATCGAGCTTTATTTCTGTTAGATTCAAAATGAATTTATATTGTATTGTATGTATTTATTCATTTGATTTTACGAATTCTCCGTGAAAAAGATTCGAAACGAAACAATAACAGCAATCAGCGGGTAGGTACCTACTCTGTCATGATTTCTCGTTAATAATTGCGTATGCCATCCATCACATTTCTGTAAATAGTGCCCATTCTACGAATCTCCTTGATGAAAAGAAAATGAGAGTTTCCTACCAGGATGTTTCGATAATTTCTCCTTCCTCGGAAAATACTGTCTTTTACTGTCTTTGCAGTGATACGTTTTTCACAGAACGTCATTAACATAGAATAAGTAATAGAATACTAAACAAACATATGCGGTAACCATTCGAAGAGGTAAGGGTGAACTATCGGTATTTCCAACAGTGGCAGACCGATGAAAATACTTCAGACTGATAGGATATTATTCAAGATGGGAGTTTGCTTACATTGAAATCGATCAACAATTGTACGAGCTATATATTTCAAGGAACACTGGATATGTATTTTGATGACCAGATTGGAGGACGACATGCTAATGTGAGGTTGATGTTTTGTTTTATTTACTGAATTTCGATTCGGTTTTCGAATACTTTTTCATTCTATGATTTTATGAATTTGTTTGGAGGCAAATGAATATATAGATCTGATGTATTTTGTATTATCTGAGGTATTTAAATGAAATGACAATTAAACATAATTATAATAAGTTGGATTTCAAATAAGAATTGCCAGCCATCGCTTCCTTATAAGGATATTGTTTCTTTTGCTGAAACTTTTCCTTTGTGGAAGATGGAAGAACGCAATGGAAAATATTTCGGAATTTCCATGATTGCTACTCGCAGGATAGAAATTGAAGGTGCTAATTATTATTGCACAATGAAAATCGTTATTCAGAAAAAACTTTGACGATGATTCGCAAGATTAAGTACAATCCATAATTGGAAGTAGATATAGAGGTGAAACAATAGCGCCACACGTACTACCTCAAATGAGCACAGTGACTTCATACGAGATATAAATTCATCATATCAAACATCGAAACTATTATCTCCGAGTCCATTGTTATAATTTCTCAAGGCTATTCCAAGATATATACTGGGACAAAAAAGAATCCGGAAATTCTCATTTAAACGGCCCGCGTTGAGAATTTTAAGGTATTTCAAATTTCTGTATGTTGGTAGGACTGTCCTTAATTACTATAAGAAATATGAGAGCGATCGGTCAACTAGTTTGTTGACGACAGCTGTTGAGCCTCATTCATCAGAACATCCAATCAATCAGTACTTCATATTCGCGGCTTTTACATTGTGTAGCAGAACATCAGCCAAGTATATTGGCTTTGACAGAGCACTGGAAAACTGAGGAACAACTCAAGAATTTTTGACTGAATGGGTATCAACTAAGTTCTAGTTTTTGTCGGGAAAATAACCTACATGGGAGATGTGCCATTTACACAGAAAAAGGCTTGCCTTGGAAGAAGAGCATGAATATAGATTCCTTAACAGTCCCTAATGTCTGAGTTTTCTGCAGTTTCTGTTAACTTGAATGACTGTGATTTCCTTGTTTGATGAAGATTGATGATGGGTTGGAAACTTGTGAAAATTCTTTCTTATGTTTGATATAACGTAATTGTAAATAATGAAGGCTGTTAGAAAGCTGAGAAATAAAAATTCGAGTAGATATGAGAACGTCCCAATTTCTGTTTATAAGAAACGTATTGGTTCAATTATACAGCCTTTTTGTCTTAAGATGAACTTGGCTTTCAAGTCTGAGGTCTTTCCTGATGCATTGAAAATAGCTGTTGTAAAGCCCTTGTATAAGGGTGGTGATAAGGAGGATCTATCAAATCATCGTCCCATCAGTTTGCTCTCGTCATTTGCGAACATTTTTGAAAGAGTTTTAGCGGACGGACTTTTGAATTTCTTCAATAAATTCGGTATCTTTACAAATAAACAGCACGGTTTTGTGAAAAAAAGAAGTACTAAAATAGCAGTTTACGAGCTCACAACCTTGATAGTCACCGCACTGGAAAGATAGGATATCCCACTTCTTAGGTCGTATATGACTGACAGATACCAGACGGTACAAATACAGTCTAGTAGGAGCTCAACCAATTCATCGTCTAAACAACTTATTGGAAGAGGAGTACCTCAGGTAGTATCTTAGGCCCTCTAATGTTTATATATATATATATATATATATATATATATATATATATATATATATATATATATATATATATATATATATATATATATATATATATATATATATATATATATTGGTTTTAGATTAAATGTAAAAAGACTGAATGCCTCCTTTTATCACAAATAGGTCTAATATCCAAATACCTGAAACTAACTACAATGATGGCGGAAGTGTACGAGTCGGCAGCACCTAAGTTTTCGGGGTTGCATATTGACGGTCAACTGTATTGTTTCGATCACGTTCTGATTCTGAAGGAAAGACATAATTCGGTTGTTTATTCTATGATAATATTGAAGGATAATGTTGCGAAATCTGCATTGTCGTCTGTCTACTATGCGAGCTTTCAATCTTTAAAGAGCTATGGAGTTGTTTTCTGGGGCAACAGTACTGGGGCGGGTCAGATTCTTGTAACTTAGAAGCTGGCTGTGAGAGTACTGCTGGGTTTGAACTATAGGGATTTGTGCCGTGGACATTTTAAGGGAGAATAATCAGTTAACCTTGCCGGGTCTTTATTTGTTTCTCAGAGAAACGCAAATTCACGAACTAGATAAATTTTTAATTTCAAATATCCAACACATAGGCTGTTCGTGTTTGAAAGATCGGTTTTGTATTCTGGAATGAGAGCTTTTAATGCACTTCCTAGAGAGATGAGAGCTGTAAGTGATTATAATTCTTTAAAAAATTCATACACATATCTTTTAGATCGTGAAGGTGATTTCTTTTGATCATCTTTTTAACATGTTGGTGTATATAGTATTTTGTGTTTTTAGTAGTACCTACATAATTGTATAGCAATTGATTTTTTATATCTGTGAGCACCATGTTTGAGCAATCTCTGTAAAATCTTCTGTTGTTTTTGGAGTTTTAAAGAGTTTTTAATGACCTGTTCATCTTTATTGTTATGAACAATATTTTTGAATAAACAACTCTATCTCTCTATCTATCTAACCAGTCGACCTCAATGGTACTCTGCGAATTTCACAATGAAAAAAATATTGAACGAAGAGCTTGTCCCAATTTTTGTGTTTTGAACAAAATTCTGTGTGCTGAATTGTTGCGAATGTTATAATAGAATTATGGTTTCGATGTTTCATCGAAAACCCAAGTGTACGAGTGAAAAAAACATTTGAGGACGGTCGGGAGGTCGTCAAAGATTTTCCTCAAGGAAATGGTACTCGAAAATCATCATTCCAGTGTTAGAGAAATAGCTCGTGAAATCACTCATTTGATGTTGGTGACCCAATTCGTCATGTGGCGCGTTGCCGCTGGGGTCGTTCCGATAGAGCTGAATTCTTTTCAAAAACAGTACCGGATGTAGGTAGCTGCAGACATGCTGGATCGTGCGAATTCTTATTCCACATTTACGGGACGCATCATAACTGGTGAGGAGAGATGGGTCTATGAATACCACATACTAGCGAGCCAAAAATCGTCAGAATAGGTGGAAAAAGTGAGTCAAAACCGAAAAATACCTCGCCAAAATCTTTCGAAAACCAAGAGGTTGGGATTGTTTTCTTCTATATTCGTGGTGTGGTTTTTCATGAACTCGTTCTGCTAGATCAAACGGTCGAAAAGGGTTTCTATTTAACCGTTTTGAGAAGTTTGCGTGAAAATATTCACCGTAAACGGCTGGATTTGTGGCAAAACATTTCGTAGATTTTGCATGACGATAATGCACCATCTCATGGCGCCACGGTTTTAACGACTTTAAGACTGAATACTCGATAAATACCATCGAGCAGCCGCCATATTCACCTGATCTGGCTCTGTGTGACTTTTTTCATTTCTCCAGGCTAAAATTTCCGCTCCGTGGAACTAAATTTGATTCCATAGCCGTCAGAAAAGAAAATTCGCAGAATGAGATGAAGCGCCTATCAAAAATGTTTCGATGATTGGAAAAAAACATTGGCACATGTATATCGCTCGAAATGGAGCATTGAAGTAGATTCAATGAATATTGAAGTCAACTAAGATTTTCCCGTTATATTTCGAATATCCGGATACTTTTTGTCACAGTGTTGGCTCTAAAAATAGTTTGAAATGTGATTCGCACCATAATTTAATCATTTAGCATCGATACTAATAGTCTTTCCAACAAAAAACGGAATACCTAAATATCAAAGTAGTACCGCTCATTATTAATTACAAGAAACATCAATGTAATATGGTCAATTTTCCAATAAAACACAACTTCTTAGAAATTGATATCATTTTATTAAATCCTTAAATTACAAAAAACTTTCTTTTGTAAGATTTTGTTGCAGATGTTGTTGTCAGTGAGCTGTTCTGAATGTTCCAACAATAGTCAGCCATTATGTATGCGTAGCCTTCATAGCTCCCTTGTCTGAAAGTCCTAATGGAATCGGTCGCCCAGTTCTTCACTTAGTTCTACAGGATTACCAGGAAAATAGTCTAGGTGGTTGAGAAGAAACTGAACTTGATGCTTATGTTACATCCAAGCATTTGAAAGTGACTCCTTAGTTATTTAACGTGTTGAGAATAGTCAGAACTTCTCTTATTGCCCAAAAACTTTGAACAAGCCAAACAAACTTAATGTCGATAATTGTTATTAATAATCTCAACATGTAAAAACCCATAGAAAGCATCAAATATATTATTCTAACATTTTATTGTTAGTTCAATATCTTCATTGTACCCTTTCTGAGAAAGACAGGATATAGTCATTTAGGTAGTATTCAAAATAGGAAATTCCCAATATTCATGGTATTAGAAAACATACATTGTAAATAGCCATAAAATTACTGAATGTAAAGATATTCATCGCTAGTAGGTAAGAATTTACTGTATATATATTTTCACTTCAGTTTTGTCCCAGTAGTTGACCAGATGGAAAACCACAGAAAACAAGGATCAACCAAATAATGAAACTACAACCGAGGGCAACAGGAAAGAGGACATCCCTAGTACAATGGAAGAGAAAACAACAGGCCAGCATAGATGCTCCACAACATAAAAGAAGGAGGATAACCAACCAGTAGAACCCCAGGACAAACCAAGGAGATGTAAAACAAGCGAGATGAAGAGGAAAAAGGATAAAAATTCGACCACCACCAAAATTCAAGGATCTACGCGTGTCCCAGTAGTATTACAGTATCAGACTAACATTCAGTTTAGTACTCATAAACAAAGTAATTTTTCATCCAGAAAAATTCAAATTCATTTGTATATGTAGCCATCATCCAAACAGTTGAAGCTGTCATTTATAAGTTTGTACTTTTTCAATAATGAATATTGTACTGGTCCTTCGAGCGATCTTTATTTTCAACCATTAACTTCTTGTTGAGAAAATCACTCATTTCATGCATTCTTATCAACCTCTGTCAAAGTTTCCGTAAAACATGTATTTTATTAATGATATAATCTGATGCCCGCTTTTATTTTTTCTGCACTCAGTTTTGGGAGCTTTTGAGATAAGAAAAGGTAACAAGTTCCATTTTTGTTAGGAGCTTTAACAAATTGTTTCATGAGCAATAACTTTAGATGCAAAGGAGGCTATATTATGCAATTCTTTGATACTAGAGGTGGATTAATTTCGTTTTGTAGTCCTGAAATTAGTACTTCCCGAGTAGGCCAATCCTTTTCAACCCAGTGTTGATTTTTAGCTCTACTATCCCACAAGCAGAGAAAACGGGGATACTTTATGTAAACACCTTGAGGGCTTTGTTGACAATTGTTAAATCAACATATATGAACCAGTTGTCTGAATACTTAATTTTATCCGAAATCAGAGCAATAGATGTTCACATAACTAAATTCATATGGAATCAATCGGGTTTTCACATTGTTGATTGCTTTTAAGTATGGATCTTTGACTACTTGTGAAGTATGAAGTTTTTGTTGTAAAAAACAAGATGGTATAAAAAGAAATGTTGAATTATCACCATATGTTCGGGAAATTGTACTCAGATGAGATTTGAAATTGTAAATTTCAAAATTTAAAGAAGCCTATAATCATAATTGACAATACCTTAAGTTGGATTCTCCGATGTACAGAGGGGTAGCATAATTGCTCTCGTTGAAGAAGGGGTGACACAGAGGAATATAGGCCACAATGAGGAATCACCTTTGGGAATTTAAAAAACCCACGCCCGATACGTGGAGCTACAATATCTGCAAAATAGGCATAGAAGAAGTCGTGTGCCAAATTGCAAGAGGAGACCCTAGAACGTCGCACCCCATACTCCAAATGCAATTTCTGGAAGCAACGGGCTTCAGTGTATTAGTCGGAACGATACGTCGAATACTTCGTTGAAGAGGATTATATTGCAGGAGGCCCTTAAGAGTTCTAGAGCTAACCAGACAACAGAACATTGAGAGAATCAATTGGTGTATCGAGCATCAAAATTGGAATATTGAGAATTAGCGATATGGTTTTTTTGGATAAGACCAGAACTGGTGTTCTATCAGATGACCAACGGATTCGAGGTTTAAGGGAAGTGGAAGACAAGCTAGACCCCGAGCAGCAAGACAAATTCCGGAATACCAAGGGGGCAGTGTGATGTTTTGAGGTGGCATTATGCTGGGAGACTAAACAGATTGCTTCCGTTTACTGCGAGTGTAATGGCTACAAATTACGTGGACCTAGTGCTGAAGCTCATAGTGAGACTCTGTTGGGGTGCCCACGGTGAGAATTTCTTTTTTATGCAAGGTAATGATCTTCCGCATACGCAGATGCCCTACAGCGAAGGCCTTGTCCAGCAAACTGCAGTCACTGCTCTCGATTGGAAGAAAACATAAGCCTAATGAGGACAACAGTTATTGATGAGAATTGGTCGCCAGGAAAACTAAGACAGGAATAAGAAACAGACCCTGAATTGAGTGTAGTTCTGCAATGCAGAAGAGATAATGAACGACCAAAATGGAAAGCTTTCTCCAGGATGAGTAGAAACATCAAGGCTCATTGGGCGTGATGGGAAACGCTGTTAATGGAAGATGGTTTGCTGAAATGATGGTTGAAAACGAATCTGGAGATGATGAGCGGCTCCAGTTAGTAGAAGCAGAGTGAAGGCAGTTTTGGAGAAGTTACATAATGAAGTTTCAGGAGAACATTTCAGCATTAAGAAGACTCTCGAGAAGGTCCGAGCTATATTTTATTGCGTCAATTCTAAGGCAGATGTCCGAGAGTATTGCAACAAGTGTATGACTTTCAATTCGGTAAGAGGACCTTATTGAAAAATCAAGGCCCCAATGAAACAGTACAATGGAACATGTTGCGGTAGATATAGCGGGACCCTTTCCAGAAACTGATGGCGACATCAAACACATTAGTGGCCATGGATTATTCTACCAAGTGGGTTGAGGCTTAAGATATATTAAATCAGAAAGCCGCAACTGTCGCTGATGTCTTGGTGAAAGAGTTCTTCAGCCGCTTTGGAGTTCCCTCAGAGTTACATTGCGATCAAGGGAGAAATTTTGAATCGAAGCTGTTTCAAAAAACGTGCGAAAGACTAGGCATCAGAACGACTAGAACAACAGCGCTTCATCTCAATCAGACGGCATGGTTGAAAGAATGAATGGAACGATTGAAAAATATCTGGTATCGGATCATCAGAGAGATTGAGATTAATACCTGCATCTTTTGTTATAGCCTACAGATTTTCAGTGCAAGAGTCTACAGGAGAAACGCCAACTTGTGTTGTATTAGGTCGTGAAATGAGGTTGCCGTGTGATCTGGAATTCGGGTGTAAGCCTGGAGAAGATTTTGCTGGAGTATATTATGTCAGTAATCTGGAGCGAAGAAAGGATTATATCCAAGGACAGACAGCACATTCAGATTGCCAGTGACAGAAAGAAAAACCGCTATGACTTCAAAGCTTCTGAACGAGGATATTCTGTAGGAGATCTCATATGGCTTTATAACCCACAGAGAAATCGGGGTTTGCCTCCAAAATTACAGCGACATTGGGAAGTTCCTTTTGAAGTCATGAAAAGCATCAACTACATCGTGTATCGCATGACAAAGTTGCCGAGGGGAAATTCTAGAGTAGTCAATTTCAATCGATTTTTCATGTTTTTTGTGAGCGATATCACCCGTATCGGTAAATCTAATTAGAAGTTTTTCAAAGCATCTTGCATCAGGATGCCTCTTATCTGGAAACGTTCGTGCATAAATTCTACTTTCCAACAAAGAATTTCTATCACACACCCAGAATAAAAATCATACAAACCATTTCTCCTTTGGAGAATTTCATGGCAGTCAATTGAGAACATTGGGTTCAAAACTCACTTTAACAATGTTTAATAACGAATCACTGATAAGTTCACCATGTAAAATGCAGAATATGATATTTCCGGACACCTGACAAAAAGCAGAAAGAAAAAAATGTCAACACATACCTCGATTTACGGTGTAATCATCTTGGTTTTATCATTCGTTAAAAGAATTACCTGGTTTAGGTTTCATTTCTTACTACTTGAATCATTACAGAAAAAAAACTCCTGTGCTAATAATGATGCATGTTGATGAATTGATACGGTTTGTAGAATTTTCATCAAAAGTTTTTACAAATAATCTAATTTTTCGAAAATGATCGAAGATAAAGATAGGGTTACTTCTGTATTCATCCTCTCTGACTGAAGAAGCATGCAATGATGCGAGAGCCTATTTTCATGAATTTTACGGAAAAAAATATTGTGACGAAACTACTCACCAAAAAAACTTATTACGCAAAGATATTATAGCAGAGTTTTGGCCGCTCCTGAATCTTGATCAAAAAGTGGTCTTCCAATCTGAAGAAATCACCCAAGATATAGAAAGTTGGGACACCCTATTTACTGCAGAATAAATTGCTGAAGTAGATTCTTACTTTCTAAATACAACACCGTTCGAACAAAAATGAAATATTCAAGAGTTACAGAGCACCGCGCCACTGGTGAATCAGCCAGTATAATTTCGGAATCGCATGAAAACTTTAGGTTCTGATCGCACGAAAAAACTACTAAATTCTCTAAAACATCATAAATCAATAAAAATTTATATTTTCTGTCGGTTTCCAGATTGAGTTCATTCAAAGCTTCATAAACTTCTCAGATACATTTTGGTGATGCTGGTTGTAGTTTACGACATGCATAATAAATATTTTTCCTCGCGCACTATAGGCGATTCGTCGTAATCCCACTTTTAGTTTGGCACATTTCTCGTCTGATGATTTTCGTCGATTTTTCACATGCATCTTGTTCTGAATTACGTTGAACAGAGAAGCTCATATTTTGTCGTGGTGACATATGTTGCTCTACTGGTAGGTGGTTAGGAGTTAAATCCAATTTTGCAATGATACGGTGCCCAAATTGTTCGAATATATGATGAATATATATTTTCAACTTTTTAACGCACCTCCATTTGGTTAACACTGACGTCAATTTACGATTTACTCGCTAAAGTTGGAAGTTTTATGATTAAGAAAAATTTTTCTTCTCTGACTGGGCAGTGCAATCGAACATTATTTTCATCAAATATTGCTTTTTTCACGTAACACTTGCAATAACTTTCAATCTGATTGGTTCGTTCTTCATTTTCTGTTATATTTAAAAACTCAATGAACAGTTGAATGATGAGAGAATAATGATTGGGGTGATGAGAGATTATCTCTTACCTTTTACCTTTGGAACTGACTATTTTCCAAGAGTCTTAAATAAGGTCCTAAATATAGAAAAAATAAGGACCATCTAGGCCCTAGGCCTAGATGGTCCTTTTGAAACCGATATGGGTACCGCCCAAACCTTATTAGCCAGCGAAATATTCGGGAGTGGATAATAAGAGACCAAATGTTATTATTATAAAATGGTTCAAGAGAATGTAGTTTATTTCTATTAATGATGTGGAGAGAGGGACCTAGACACTAGAGATGTTAGTTTTCTGTCTAATGCGTATGAATTCTCCTCGTATAATAGGTATTATTTAAAATTTATTATTGGAAAATAATTAAATAGAACTCCGGTTTATTTCATAGGATATTTATAATGTAATATGTAAATTATTCACATTCATGAGGTTGCAACATGCAAAAGAGCTTTTGTAAAGCGAAAGAGCATCAGATACAAATCATTAATCACTGCTTTTAGTGTTTAATTTTATTCATATTACAAATTAATTGCCATCATGAATTGGTTTTATCTGTCAATTGTTTTCAATAATAAATTTGAAATTTTTCATAATAATTTCATGAGTTCTGAAAATTGTACAGGACATTTTAAATTCGAAAATCAATTTCGCGTTTTACCCACTTCTGGAGACAATAGTGAAAAATTTGTAGTTAAATTTGAGCACTCAAATCACAAATGATTGTGATGAAATTTTAAGCATTCAGTTGTTAAAGGGATGAAATTTGTCCATCAGCTTTCAGAAATCGCTGTCATAGAACTCATCATCTCTTCTGACGTCTGACGTTTATGTTACACATATTTCTTGAAGAGAAATCCTTTAACGAATCTCGATGGGCCAACAACTAGTTCTGTTGTATCTTATCACCAAACATGTCATTTACTTCATGGATAAAAGTCGCTGCTTTATGCGTAGGCGCGCCATATGATAAGATTACTTTGCCAAAGTTCTATTTTCGCATAATTTTGCGGATATGCCTAGACAAACACGGTTAAAATATTTCTGATATTGATGAGGCTCACCGTTTCACATGTTAGAGTTATACAGGGTGCTTCAACGAAAACTAAACAGAGACTTTATCTACCAAGATATTCATTTCTGATCAAAACGCAAAAACAGGTAAATTTTTGTTTCAAGGAGGACATCTTTCAGGGTAAAACACTTGCCCGAAATTACAACCTCCTAAGTGGGGGTTGCAATCCTTGAACATTTTGAATAGGGAAGATGGGTCGAGTGGTGACTCAAAAGACAGGTGGTATCTTTGTCTACATCGCCTTGAACGAATTTCCATTTTCAACTGAAAACTGTAAAATATACTGGGTGAGCAACTGAAAGATAGGGAAGACTATTTCCCTGAGAATATTCAAGTTTCAGTGAAGTAGAATTATTGCGAGCAGTCATGAGGCAATCGAAATCCTTTACTTGAAAGGATCACTGGATCGAAATATTACTCCTGCTCTAGGGGTTGAAATTCGAGATGAGAGTTATTTCGGCAGATGGCAGCTTTTGATCTAAAATGAATCTATTCCAGTTTTTCGCACTAATACTCCAATAGCCTTGGGGCGATAGTCTTCTCTATTTTTCAGTTGTTCACTCTGTAACTTCTAAAGTTTTCAATCAAAAATGAAAATCCTTTCACGGGAATGCAGACAAAGATAATACCTTTCTTTCGAAATATCACTCGACGCATCTCCCTTCTTCCAAATTTTCAAGGGTGGTCACCCCTGCTCTAGGGGTTGAAATTCGAGATGAGGATGGTACTTGATAATGACTGCCATTGATCAGCATGGATCTGTTCCATTTTACTTCACTGAAACTTGAATTGTCTTCCTATCTTTCAATTGCTCACCCTGTATCTTTTACAGTTTTCAATTAAAAATGGAAATTCGTTCAAGGCAATGTAGACAAAGATACCACCTTGATATTTCATGCTAGTTTTGTACCCCGACAAATGTCCCCCTTGAAACAAAAATTTACCTGTTTTTGCGTTTTGATCAGAAATGAATATCTTGGTAGATATACCCTCTGTTTAGTTTTCGTTGAAGCACCCTGTATGTGATTCAAATATATACTCACCGGCAAGAATTCGATCAAGCAGAAATTAGCCTCTAGTTTGAAACACTATAACATTTTACATTATGCCCACTTTTTTGTTGATATTTTTGAATGGTTCTAATGATACTATAGTCAATAAGTTAATAAATACATATAGATAAAAAGAAAAATTGTCCAATGCCACTCTTTTCCAACCGGAAATACAAAAAGTAAAATTTCTTTCTTACTCACCAAAGGATTGGAAAAAATATTTAAAAATATCTACATAAAAGTAGCCTACAAATTAAATTTCACTTTGAAAACCTTACTCGAAAACCCAAATGACAAAAATAACGCATTGGATGAAAGTGGCATATATGAAATTACCTGTAAAGATTGTGAAAAGTAGTATGTTGGACAAACTAAACGATCTGTTGAGACTAAACTAAAGAATGTTATTAAATGTTTTACTGATAATAAACACAATTAAATTAAAAATGAAACGATCCAAGTGGCTTTTTCAATGATGATTTGAACGATACATTCAATGCATGATTATGTATAGGTAATAATATTACGAGCTCTTTTTCTATGACATTGCTAACTAACGGAATTGAATTGGAATATTCTTTTTATTCAAGTCCATGCAAAACCATTTCTTGTGTCAACTTGGCCATGAAATGATCTATGGAAATTATTTTTCAACGAGGAAATGTGGTAAACACATTGTAAAAGATGTTTTTTGGAAAGTACAATACAATCCGTCAATTTCAAATTGATAAAATATACAGAAAAGAGTCACGCATTCGTGAAAGTGTATCTGAGGAATAATTCTACTTTATCAGTCATTATAAGAGTTGATCTTGAAATTCAAACCATTAAATTTGAAAAATTTCTATGATAGAAATTTGTTTATGATTTTAATATACACTAGAATAATATTAAGATTAAAAATGTCGCTTTACGATGTTTAAAGGTTTTACTGGATCATTTGTTGATAAAAAAAACACGTTAGGTTAGGTTAGATGGAAATATTGTTGTTAACAGAGTTTAGAAGAAGTATTTTGAAAAGTACAATACAATTCCTCAATTTCAAATTAATCACATACACAAAAAAGAGTCACGCATTTGTGGAAGTGTATCTGAGGAGAAATTCTACTATATCAGTAATTATAAGAGTTGATTTCGGAATTTAAACCATCGAATTCAAAAAAATTTTATAATACAAACTTTTTTATGATAATGTTGCGCGACGTCGCTGGTATGCGGAGGAGCATTATCTTACATAAAAGTGAAATTCTCACAGTGGGCACCTCGCCAGAGTTCCACTATGGGCTCGCAATTTCTAACCCTGCCACTCCCAGGAGACGAAATCAATTCTTACCTCCTGCATAATGCCACCCCAAAACATCACACTGCCCCCTTGGTATTTCGGAATTTGTCATACTGCTCGTAGCCTAGCTTGTCTTCCACGACCCTTTAAAACCCGAATCTGGCGGTCATCTGATCGAACACCAATTCTGGTCTCATCCGAGGAAAGAACATTTCGCCAATTCTCAATATTCCAATTTTGATGCTCAATACATCTATTTAGTCTGTTATTTTTTTGATGTCTGGTTAGCTCTGGAACTTTAAAGAGCCTTCTGCTGAACGAAGTCTTTGACTTATCGTTTCGACTGATACACTGATGCCTGTTGCTTCCAGAAGTTGCCTTTGGAGTATCGAATGTGACGCACTAGAGTCTCTTCTTGCAAGTTGGCACAGAAAGCGATCTTGTTCTTCATAAGTGAACTTTCTACGACTTCTTCTTAGCCTAGTTTGTAGATATTGTAACTCTACGTATTGAGCGTAAGTTTTCGAAATCACCCCTGTGATACCCTCATTGTAGCCGATATATCCCTCTATATCACCCTTCTTCAACGAGAACAATTATTCGACCCCTCTGAACATTGGACAATCCAACAAAAGGCATTTTCAATTATGATTATAGGATTTTTTAAATTTTGAAATTCACAGTTTCGGATCTCAGGGACGACGAGTTCAATATCCCGAACATATGGTGATAATTTCACATTTATCATTATACTATCCAGTTTTTAGAACAAAAAGCTTCATTTTTCTCAAGAAGTTAGAGATCCATGGTTGAAAACAATCAATAGTGTGAAATACTGAGTGATTCCATATAAATTTGATTGTGTTTACGTACAAACATACTGTTTTAAACAACTATTTTACGTTGATGTACATATGCAAATCAATTGCAAATCAATTGTGGGTGGTTATATCTGTATGAGATGGTTTATGGAAAATAGAACTATCATGTGTGTGGTCAATTTTAAATATATTTAAATCTAAAAAGTTGATGGAATTCTCTGTTCCATTTCCAAAGCGCACTTGATATTAGAATGAATTGAATTTATAGGGGTAATTGAGGAATTTACTTGTCTCTTGTGAATGCTGAACAACAGATTATGTCATCCACATTTCTGAACCAATACCTACAGTGTTTCGGTAGCGGATTGCTATAAATTATTTCCAGAATGTTATTCATGAAAGTTTCGACTTTGAAAGGACTCAGAGGAATGCCCATAGTAAAACCGTTGTTGTGCATGCATATTTCATTATTAAAGACAAAATACTTTGGATCTGAACATACATCTAAAGGATGCATAAGTTCTGATTGTGTAAAGGGATTCACATTATTATTCTGCAGAGCTTGATTAATCAATTTCATAGGATCGTGAGGTGGAACGCTTGGGCAGAGATTAACTTTATCTCATGACATAAGTTTGGCATTATATATTAGTAGAGTATGTTGAAATATTTTATTAGATCTGAAGAGTTCTTACCAAAAACTTTTGGAGTGAAGTTACTGAATGTTCAATAA
This sequence comes from Cryptolaemus montrouzieri, assembly GCA_013387265.2. NCBI lineage: Eukaryota > Metazoa > Arthropoda > Insecta > Coleoptera > Coccinellidae > Cryptolaemus > Cryptolaemus montrouzieri. Next base: position 41,652,508 of record JABFTP020000103.1, read on the forward strand.
TATCTATAATATATTATGAAAGTTTGACTGCAGGGACTATAATATATGAGACAACTGGTCTGATGGGATTACCTTTTTTGAGGAGTTTGACGAGAGAATAAGGTTTTGATGACTGCGGATTATGAACTGAAGGTTTGTATTTTTGATATTTCGGTAATTATTATTTGGAATTCTCTAAGGCGTGTTTAATATTGAATGGAATCTTATCAGTGGGATTTCTTCATAATTTCCATATTCAATAATTTTTCTGAGTAAATATTCTGCCTTTTTCAGAGCTATAACAGTATGTATATAAAGGACAGAAAGTCTGCAGATGTAACAAAGGAAGCCAGACTTAATCAAAGGCAAGAACAAAAAGATCATATGGATGTTTTGGCAGAAAGTACTCTGCTAAATGGACCTGAAAGAAAGGGTTTCTTTAATTCAATTTTTTCAAGTCTGTGTGTTCTGTAATTCAAAAACAATTCATTCGATCATTTTCTAATTTTGCACAATAGTTTTATACATAAATGACTAGCTAACATCGTTGAGATTTCTTATTTTTCATCATTCTAATTAGTTCTACAATAACAAATTCGATGATTTCTAACAATGAGATTTCATAAATGAACAATATTCATCTGCTTATACTCAACTGTATTGAAATAACAATAAAAATGGAATCTTGACTTTGGTACCTTGGTCACCTCATAACCAGTTTTTTTGTCAACTAATGATCCAGTAAAAATTTTGAACACCGTAAAGCAACGTTTTTAATCTTAATACTGTTCTAGTTTATATTAAATTCATAAAAATTTGTATTATAAAATTTTTTATTTTGTTAATTTATAAAAACTTATTGTTGGAAATCATCGAACTTGTTATTGTAGAATGAATTAGAATGATGAAAAATAAGAAATCTCAACGATGTTAGTCATTCATGTATAAAACTAGTGTGCAAAATTAGAAAATGATCGTATGAATTGTTTTTGAAAAACACACAAACTTGAGAAAATTTAATTAAAGAAACCTTCTCTTCCAGGTCCATTTAGCGAAGTGATTTCTGCCAAAACATCCATATGATCTTTTTGTTCTTGCCTTCAATGAATTCTGGCTTCGTTTGTTACATCTGCAGACTTTTTGTTCGTTATATACATACTGTTATAGCTCTGAAAAAGGCAGTTTATTTACTCAGAAATATTATTGAAATTGGAAATTATGAGGAAATTCCACAGATAAGATTCCATTCAATATTAAACACACCTTAGAGAATTCCAAATATTAATTACCGAAATATAAAAAATACAATCCTTCAGTTCATAATCCGCAGTCGCCAAAACTTTATTCTCTCGTCAAACTCCTCAAAAGAAGGTTTTCCATCAGACCAGTTGTCTCATATATTACAGTCCCTGCAGTCAAACTTTCATAATATATTATAGATATTATTGAACATTTAGTAACTTCACTCCAAAAGTTTTAGGTGAGAACTCTTCAGAACTACTAAAAAATTTCAACATACTCTACTTATATACAGTGTGTTCCAACGAAAATTTGACCCCCCCTATAACTCCGAAATGAGTAACATTAGCGAAAAACACCAAGACACGTCGATTTTTGCATTTTCGATTCGAAACTTGTCAGATCAACCCTACCCCCAGCAACTAATTTGAAATTCATCATTGGGAATGAGGGTCGAGTGGCACCTTACTGTAAAGGTCTGTCAATTCTCCATTCTGATTTGTCAATTTTAGAATTTTAAATTAACATACAGGGTGTCCCAACCGAGGGTGAAGTTGAATTCCTGCAAATCCCAAATACTAAATGAAATCGATTTATTTTGGCATAATGCAAGCGCAGGTTTATGCTCGGTCTAGAAAAACGACCTACACTTGTGAATTTGGAGTTGGTGCAATCAACCCCTATTTCCAGCATCCCCAACTCAAAAATTATTCGATCGAAAATAGGTCAAGTGGCACCTCGTTGGAAAGGTATTTCAATTTTCTCTTCGAATTTGGTATTTTCGAAATTCAGAATCAGCATACAGGGTGTCCCGGAGCAGGAACACTGAAAACCCAAATAACTTTTTGAAACTGGTTCATTTCGGTATAATACGAGAACATGTTTATGTTTGATTCGAGAATAAGACTCTCTTGCGTGAATATGGAATTTTGCAATCAATCTCTTCCATTCAGCATCCCCAACTCAAAAAATCATACAAGTGATTACAGGTTGAGTGGCAAAGTTCCAGAAAGATTTTTCTATTTTCTGAATCACTGAGGCATTGGTTTCAGTTTGGCAATCGAGGTTTTCTGGCGTGAGGATCAGGATGAGGGGATGATGGAGAAACTGATTGGATGCTCATCTAAACAGGAAAACGAGATTTATTGAACTTGTATTCAATTGAAAACAAAAAACTAACTTGATTATTACAACAATTGTTCAAAATGACCTCCGCCCACCTCCATACAGTTATACAGACGATTTTCGAACTCTCTTCTCACATTAGCGAAAACTTCAGGAGTCAAAAGTCGGCATTCTGTGATAATCCTCATCCGCAGCTCCTCCAGGTTTTCTGGTCTTGTGGCATAAACTTTAGATTTTAGATGGCCCCACAAAAAAAAATCTAGGGATTTAAATCTGGTGACCTGGCTGGCCACTCAACAGGTCCTCTTCTACCAATCCACCTTCCTGGGAAATTTTCGTCTAAATATTGGCGCACCCGAGCATCATAATGCGGAGGAGCACCGTCTTGTTGAAAACGCATTTCGTCCTCAGAAAGAGTTGGATCGTTCTGTAAAATTTCTGTCAATCTAGGATGTATGTGTTCCTCTAACAACTGTAGGTAGCCATTTCCATTCAGATTACCCTCAATAAAGAAAGGCCCAACTAGATGATTGCCAAAATTCCTGCCCAAACGTTCAACTTCTGAGGCCTTTGCGTGTGGGCCTCTCTAAACCAATGAGGATTCTGTGTGTCCCAATATCGACAATTATGTCTATTCACTTCACCACTGAGCATAAAGGTGCTTTCATCAGAAAAACAGATGTTATTCAGAAAATTTGGATTAGCGTTTAGGTTTTCACTTAGATTTTCACAAAACTGTAAACGACGATCTGGATCATCTTCGTTTGTTTCATGCACTAATTTTACCTTGTAGGGGTGAAATTTGTGATGTTTCACGATTCTATGGACAGTTGTAGCTGATACACCAGTCAGACGAGATAGTTTTCTGATCGAAGTAGTATTCTCCATTTGTAGATGACCCACTACTGCCACTTCCGTTGCCTCATTTCTGACAGGACATGCCACTTCATGTTTTTGTTTGCCACCGAACCCGTAGCTAGGAATTTGTCAACCAAATATTTAACGTACTGGTGACTGACTCCCTTTCTCTTTCAGGATGGTTCCTATCGAATATCCTTGCCGTTTCTTTGGCACAACTGTTATTTCGAAAATACGTCGATAATATTTCGACCCTTTCCTCAGTGAAATAAACCATTTTCAGAATAATTTCAACTGACGAACAACAACAATAATGAGGAACTGATCTGAATAATAATAATATTTCATTGCAAAAATGAGAAATAACAGATGACTGCACGCCAGATGGAAATGAAAAAAATGTGAACATTTTCAATGCAGAAATCAGCTTTATTTCTTCGTAATTGATGCTCAACACATCGTACCCCAATACTTTTAACAGTTTCGAATTAATTTTAGTTGATAATTTCAAATGACGATATTGAATTTTTCGAAAGCGACATCCTGTATGGAGAGCCGAACTGAATGAAATGCTTTAATCATTCTGGAATTCAAAAAACCTTTCTGAAGATATGCCACTTGAATTATTTGTATGATTTTCAAGTTGGGGATGCTGAATGGAAGTGGTTGATTGCAAAAATTCTATAACCACACAAGAAAGTCCTATTCTCGGATCAAACATGTTCTCGTATACCGAAATGAACCAGTTTCAAAAGTTATTTGGATTTTCAATGTTCCTGCTTCGGGACACCCTGTATGATGATTCTGAATTTCGAAAATACCAAATTCGAAGAGAAAATTGCAGTACCTTTCCAACGAGGTGCCACTTGACATATTATCGATCGAATGATTTTTGAGTTGGGGATGCTGGAAATAGGGGGTTGATTGCACCAACTCCAAATTCACAAGTGTAGGTCGTTTTTCTAGACCGAGCATAAACCTGCGCTTGCATTATGCCAAAATAAATCTATTTCATTTAGTATTTGGGATTTCCAGGAATTCAACTTCACCCTTGGTTGGGACACCCTGTATGTTAATTTAAGATTCTAAAAATGACAAATCAAGGTGGAGAATTGACAGACCTTTTCAGTAAGGTGCCACTCGACCCTTATTCCCTATGATGAATTTCAAAGTTAGGGTTGCTGGGGTAGGGGTTGATCTGAGAAGTTTCGAATTATTTCGAAAAATGCTCCCCCTAGAAACAAAAATCGACGTGTCTTGGTGTTTTTCGCTAATGTTACTCATTTCGGAGTTATAGGGGGGGTCAAATTTTCGTTGGAACACACTGTAAAATGCCAAACTTATGTCATGAGATAGAATTAATCTCTACCCAAGTGTTCCACCTCACAATCCATCGAAATTGATTAATCAAGCTCTGCAGAATAATAATGTGAATCCCTTTACACAATCAGAACCTATGCATCTTTTAGATGTATGTTTAGATCCAAAGTATTTTGTCTTTAATAATGAAATATGCATGCACAACAATGGTTTTATTATGGGCATTCCTCTGAGCCCTTTCAAAGTCGAAACTTTAATGAATAATCTACACTTTATTTGAAAAAATTCGACGATGACACAGCAGCTTTATCAAGAATGAAAATTCAACAATTCAAATATTTAATGAATAACATTCTGAAAATAATTTATAGCAATCCGCTACCGAAACACTGTAGGTATTGGTTCAGAATTGTGGATGACATAATCTGTTGTTCAGCATTCACAAGAGACAAGTAGATTCCTCAATTACGCCTATAAATTCAATTCATTCTAATATCAAGTGCCTGTGGAAATGGAACAGAGAATACCATCAACTTTTTAGATTTAAATATAACTGAAATTGACCGCACACATGATAGTTCTATTTTCAATAAACCATCTCATACCAGTCATAATTCATTTGCATATGTACATCAACGTAAAATAGTTGTTCAAAACAGTATGTTTGTACGTAAACACAATCAAATTGATATGATTGATATGGAATCACCCGGTATTTCACACTATTGATTGTTCACAACCATAGATCTTTGACTACCTGTGAAGAATGAATCTTTTTGTACTAGAAAAACTGGATAGTATAATGAGAAATGTGGAATTATCACATGTTCGGGATATTGTACTCGTCGTCCCTGAGATCCGAAACTGTGAATTTCAGAATTCAAAAAAGCCTATCATCATAATTGAAAATGCCTCACGTTAGATTGTGCAATGTGCAGAGGGGTCGAATAATTGTTCTCGTTGAAGAAGGGTGACATAGAGGGATATATCGGCTACAATGGTGGTATCACAGGGGGTGATTTCAAAAACCGACACATGGAGCTACAGTCTCTACGAACTAGGCCAAGAAGAAGTCGTAGAAAGATCACTTATGAAGAACAAGATCGCTTTTTGTGCCAACTCGCAAGAAGAGACTCTAGTGCGTCGCATCCGATACTCCAAAGGCAACTTCTGGAAGCAACGAAGTCAAAGACTTCGTTCAGCAGAAGGCCCTTAAGAGTTCCAGAGCTAACTAGCCAACAAAAAAATAACAGACTAAATAGGTGTATTGAGCATCAAAATTGGAATATTGAGAATTGGCAAAATGTTCTTTTCTCGGATGAGATCAGAATTGGTGTTCGATCAGATGACCGCCAGATTCGGGTTTTAATGGGTCAAGAAAGACAAGCTAGGCTCCGAGCAGCATGACAAATTCCGAAATATCAAGGGGCAGTGTGATGTTTTGGGGTGGCATTATGCAGGAGGTAAAACAGAATTGATTTCGTCTCCTGCGAGTGTCAGGGTTAGGAATTGCGAGCCCGTAGTGGAACTCTGGAACGAGGTGCCCACTGTGAGAATTTCACTTTTACGCAAGATAATGCTCCTACGCATACCAGCAACCTCGCGTGACATTATCTTGAAATAGAGGGAATCGTTATTTTGGACTGGCCTGTTTGCTCTCCAGACCTGAATGCCATTGAACATTTATGGGATAATGTCTAAAAGAAAATTAGATTGCGCCAAGAAAATCGAAGAACCCCACAATATGTCATCCAAGCCGCCACAGAAAAGTGGCAAAATATCATCCCCAGAGGAGGTCGAGAACCCAATCCAAAGCATGCCTAGACGGATTCAGGCTTGTATCAGGGCGAGAGGAGGTAACACAAGCTACTGAGGTCGAGGAAAAAACATCTACTTCGTGAGAAAACAATTTTCAAATTTTTTACTACATGCGGGGAGAGTTTCTTATTTTCTTCTATTTGTTTCTTTCTGAAAATAAACGTTATTCTTTCTCTTTTTTCAATTAAAATATCTCTAAAAGGATCAATCCTAATAATCGTTCGAAATTCAAAATATCGGGTAATTCCATATAAATTTGGTTGTGTATATATACATAGACTCATCGCGATACCTATGACAGAAAATAATTTCTTTAAAGAGGTCAATAATATTAAATTGGTGAACTCAAAATAAATTGAAAGTTTTTCCTCTAATAGCATAATTTGAATAAAGCTTTCAGAATGGAAAATTTTTTCAAGGCAGGTACATTAAGAACTATTAAACCATAATCCATAAAAGAAACAGGAATATAATAGATTAAAAGTGAAAATATGTGCAACATTGGAAATCGATAGGCCAAATAATTCTGGAAAATTACTTGATAGTCAATTAGACCTAAATAACTCTCTAATACCAAATCTTTACAGATCTTGAAGCAACCCTGTTTAGATTTTTCCCCTATTGAGCCAACTACCTACTTTTAACAATGTACTAATTCGGCACATCTCCTTTCAAATCTACTTTTTATCTGAAGAAGGCACAGTGTGGTGAAACGCGTCATAAGTTTTATTTTTCTTAATATCAGAACAGAAGAATGAAACTCGATGTTATTAAGGCATTTCTTCATACAGTTCATTGTATCAATCAATGTATGATTGATGTAAAATACTAATACTGAAATTTATATTTCGCGCTATTTTGTATACCCATATTAAGAGGACGTCCCTATCTGCGTCATCGTGTTTCCTTCATGACAAAATAGTGGCGCGAGAGTCATGCAACCTGTATGTGTCCTTGGGATCAAAGTTGTTTGTGTGAATAGAAGGAATTTCACTTGACAATAATAAGGAATATGGATTGGCCTTATTGAAAGCATGACCTATTGTTCGCTCATCTAATATCTTTTCAAGATAATTCTTTCCATGGTTTAAATTGGATATGGAAATATATTCAAAGAATTTTTCGAACAAAATCATGAATAGCATTCTCCTTGTCTTAAAAATTTTCAAATCATTTCGAATCGAAAAATTCCAAAAGAAAGCTATTTCTGAAATCTACAAAATGTCACTTCTCGTCGGTATCTGAAAAAAAATGAAAAAAATATCGCAGAAATGTTATCTCTATTCTCACACTCACGTTTCTCACACTAGATGGCCGTGAAGTCGCTGAAATCAAGCAAGCCTGTAAAGAACCTTTCGTCATAATTATTCAGAAGATGAATTGATTACGAATGTAAATATTCATAAGAAGAGAAGGGTTACTCATCATTCATTACTATTACATGGAACATTGCTCCATCCAGAAATGCAGTAACGATCGATACTAAATTCGCCCTCAGTGAAGTACAATAACTACAATTACAAATTCTTCCTGCTTCATGTTATATCATTCCGTAGTGGAATGATAACGTTACAGCTGAAGCGGTTAACCACTAATTTAGATAATTCCTCCCCACTTGCGCCAAGAATTAGGTTTCAATTCGTTGCGGGTACTCAACGTGCTTTGCTTAACTATTCAAACAAGTTCGCGAATCGATTAGGACGAGCATTAACTATATTGGATAAGGACAAATATATTTGCATACTAATTTTCGCTATGGCTGAGTGCGATCTGGAATTAAACATTCCTCACAGCACCTTTACTGCAGATTAGCACTAATATTATTCGAACTAATAGATAAAGGTTTTTCTGCTTTCCATAAACAATTTGGACCTATCCATTTCTTTTTCATACCTATTTTCGAATCAGGTCCAAATTTAATATAAGTAAAATCTTAATTTCAAATTTGTGTATTGAATTTCACTCAATTCTCGTTAGATCGTATTTTAGCTAATGACTAGCCCAAATCCGCAGCTTCGCTCGAGTAGTAGTTGCATATATTAGATGAACTATATTACATCGCTGCTCACTACTTTATCTAACTATGCTATGGATTTATTAAAAGGCAGTGACATTTCATTATGGGAAACAAGATTCTAATCCTGATCGCTGTTTAATTTCAAATGATGAATTTCCTGTTAATCGTAAAGTCTTCTCAGATTTTGATGATGATAAGAAATTGAACTAAGTATTGCCTAACAGTAGTATGGATCAGTTCATTGCAGCTAAGTTTCTAAATTCCCCTGCTGAAGATGGAATTTCAAGGAAGATGATTGGGAATAACAGGTAGATACTACCCTGAGATAGATTTCTGCATTCAATTGCTCAGATCAAGTCTTGCGTCTAATTGAGTTGAACAACCACCAATGAGTGGATATTTTAGAGTAAATTGAAAACTAAAGTAGTACTCTTCATCAACAATTGTAGCATTAACGTGGGTCAAATAACCCCCCATCAGACAGAGCGATGGACAATAATTAGTGCTGAGAAACCAAGAGACTTGTGATCAGAAGGAATCATGATAAAATTGATGCAGAAGTGAAACAAGTCAAGGCAGCCAAGACCAAACCAAAGAGAAGATACGGTACTCCTAGAAAATCGAAACAGGTTTTGAAGAGGAAAGTCAACTGTTACCGCAATATTGACCATAAAAGAGATGGTGATATGGGTGAAGAAGAACTGATGTGAAAACTAACCACCATCGATATCGAAAACGCATTCAATATTGCAAGCTGACAGAGCACCTTAGCAGAATTGAAAAGACCAAATATCAGCGAGTACCTGTAATGTATACAGGCGTACTTATTGGACAGGAAAATTAATGCTGGAATTGGTTCCCACAAATGGGCTACGAGTGTCCCACATAGAGTTTATGAACCACCCTCTGGAACCTATGGTGTAAAGGGTTTGCTAGTGCCGAATACGGGAAAACGGTAACGCTGTCGCGAATCCAACGTATCATTCTCGTCATTGAAGAGGACTGTGAATATGAGTAGTCCAACCAAGTGTGTCTCACGGGAGATAATATATCTGGGGACGACCATTGCAAAAAACTGAAAATTCAACAGGCAAATCAGCCCTTTGTGGGAAAAGCGAATGAGAAGTTGGAGGTCGTTTCCAAGATGATGCTTAATGTCGGGAAACAAAATATGCCAAAAAGAACGATGTTGGTGAAGATCGCACAGCTCGTTGTTGGATTTTTCATTATTGATCTTATGATATCGAAGAGATGCTTTTTGTTCACCACCCAAAATAGGCAAGCAGAAAATCGAACTATTGCCCGGAAGAGAACCATCAAGAAGAGGCAAGAGCGCTGAGGGAAATACGACAGAGGCACGGCCAGGTAGACAAATATCCTGATAAGAGAGATTCCGCGATCCCATAAAAGGGATGAGCATTTCTTAACTAAGTTTCTTACAAACATGGATCTTTCGGCATCTGTACAAAGCAAATCAACAAAACGGCCGATGATATATAAAGGGGATGCCAGGAATCAAACGATCCCAAGCATTTATATGCCGAGTACTCAAGATGGATGACCGCGAAAAAAGAAGATCAAAATAAATTAGGAAACTTGCCAACGATGAAGCAGCTAATGCCGAGGATGTTGGTCAACAGAAAATCGTGGATGCTTTGTATCAGAAGAGGAACAGGAGAATAGAGAATGGGAGGAGAGGATCGAAGAGAAAAAAGAAGCATGAATTTGTTCTTGAAATATGGACCTAGAATTATTTCAAGGCACTAAGTTACATTGGGTCGAGGTCAAAGTTTGGTGGGTATGAGTCCCACACTCGTGCATTGCGCCATACAGCTACGGGGTTTGTCGGTTAATGATTCTGCGTATTCCGCTAAGGCAGAAAAAAATAGTTGTGTTCTTGGATGTTTCTGCAGCATATACATTGTGTGGAAAGATTGTCTTATTAAGAAAACTGAATAATGTTCTTCATCCTAATACAACTATTGATTGGGAGTATGTTGAATGACATTAGGCTGCGAGTTTTCGTTATAAAGAAACGTAGTCGCTTCCGCACTTTCAACACTGGTCTTTTTCAGGGGACTTTCCAAGCAACTTTATTATTCAATTTATATATTAGTGATATCCCCAAAATTTCTTCTAACAAGTAAATGGTATTGCTTTACAAACTTTTGAGAATGTTTTGAGTGTTGAACTAGAAATTTCAAACTACATTAGAGAGAGTCGCTTCTGCCCTAATCTTTAAAAAAGTGAGGCATCTTGTTTTCATCAAAAGAATGCACAATTGAAAGAACATTTCAAGGACAGTCCATTGAGTCCTAATTTCTATTGCAAATATCTTGATATCACACTGGACTCTTCATTAACTTTCAAATCAATAAACTGAGTAAATAGCTTGAAGACAAAAATTCATATTCTATGAGAATCAATTGCGTATGGTATAAGATTATTTCCCTATCCCTGTTGAAACATTGAAATCAATTTAGTATTACTAACACGATGTTTCTCTGCTGCTTTTCTTTTTATTTCTCAGATTACTCCATCCCATCATCCTACATCCACCAATTGACTTTTCGGTTGAAACGAAAGAAAGAAACGTTACAACATTCATTCTATTTTTACTGTCTGTTTATAACACACTCACAGATTAGCTAATAATTATGAATCTGCGACGGGTGAGACAATGCTTCCCCTCAGGTTTTTTCTCTCTGTTCCCCTGTATTAACTAAAACGTACGTAGGGTTCACCAGTTTCTTCTTATTTTCCTAGGATTTAGCTATAATGGCAATCAAGGGAGGCTAAGCGTGTTTTGAATGATCTATTTCAAATACTGTGTATTCTTTCGAACGTGTTTTTGACTCTCAGCAAAATTTGAAATACAGGATGTCCGCCAATCTTTATTTTTTTTATTTAGAAATGTATGGTTCTAGTCTTTTTAAATTAGTAGATATTCAGCTACCAAAATTCGATCCTAGCGAGTCCTGAAATCGAAATTTTCAATATACTATGACGATTCTATGGGGTTAACGTAAAAGGAATGAATTACATATCTCCCTGTACAGAAAATGAAATTCGCCACCATAGTAAAATAATCATTAAGAATGTTGGGTTAATTTTGATAGGTAGATGTAGGAATCTTTTTTCGAAAGATCTTAATTTTCAATCTGACATTCCTTGAATTGAAAATTTATTCCTTTGCTATGGAAACGCAAGAGAAGCTGCTAAAGAATACCATGTAAGATTTTCTCGAAAATATTCTCTTGTTCAATTCATGGTCTGATGAATCATACTTCAAAAGGGAATGTATACATAATTTCCATGATGATAATTTATGGACCCTGCAAAATCCAAATGCGATTAGGGAGAGGCTCAAGGAAGGTTCAGTATCAACGTTCGGGATGGCCTTCATAATAATAGCTTCTTGTCGATTCATATTTTGAATGAAAGATTGAATCTCATTACTTATCGAAATTTTCTAAAGAAAACTTTCAATTTAACTGATGATGTTCGGATAAATTCTATTCAGAATATGTATTATAATTACGACGAAGGACTCCTACATCAAGGAAGAATAGATACAAGAATGGCCGAATGAATATTTTAGAAATAGGTAGAAGAGGTCCAATTCTTTGGCCACCGCGGTAACCGGATATTAGCCCGTTAGTCTTTTATGTATATATAATACACGAATCAGCTCATCTACAGTGTAGAAATAATAAATTACAAATGAAAATGCTCATCTCATTGTTTTGCAGTCACTTCTTCGTAGATATGACTTATGAAATGAAGTTGGGGCATTCATTTTGAGCAACTCTTCTTATGATTAATAAGGTTTTATTCATTCATTTATTATTTCCTTCAATAAGATATCACAACTGTAAAACATATTATTAATTCAGAATTATTTTTGACCGAAATAATCACAATTAATATGTTTTTCATCAGCACAGAATCGCTCTTGAGTATTCTGTAACAGCTTGTAGTACGTTTTCATCGCAACCATAGATCACATCTGCATGTTATGGTGTAATTGATTAACGACAGAAAGCATTTTCAATAATACAAAAAATTGTGCTTTCGAAACAATAATTATTTATGGAAGAAGATATTATATATAAATATATATATATATATATATATATATATATATATATATATATATATATATATATATATATATATATATATATATATATATATATATATATATATATATATATATATATATATATATATATATATATATATATATATATATATATATATATATATATATATATATATATATATATATATATATATATATATATATATATATATATATATATATATATATATATATATATATATATATATATATATATATATATATAATACTTTCAGACAACACGCGTAAAACTACGTGGTTGATGCAATAAAAAATCCCTGTTTTTGCTATTCAGCTCGACAAGGTTGCAGACGTAGCACAATGTTTTCAATCGATTGTATATGTTCATTACATTGAAGATGAAAGATTGAAGGATGAACTGATGTTTTCCACTGAAATGGTGACCATTACTAAAGCTGTAGATGTGATGAAAGCAGTATCAGACTTTTTTGAGAAAGACGAACTCTCATGGCAAAAACTTATTGGTGTATGCACAGATTGTGCTCCTTCAATGATCAGTTATCGCTCAGGTTTCGTGCAGTTGGTCAACCAGAAGAATGCTGACGTGTTTGGGATTCTTTTTTTCATTCACCGCCAAGTCTTGGCAGCAAAAACGCTTCCAAACGATCTCAATGCAGTTTTAAAGATATGTAATACAGTAGTCAATTGCGTAAAGAACAGTGCATTAAATACTCGACTGTTCAAAAGTCTTTGTGAAGATTTATAAAGTGACCATGAAACGACGTTATTTCATACAGAAGAACGATGGATACCAAAAGGCTATATGTTGGGGAGACCATTTGAGCTCCGTGATGAAGTGATTACGTTTCTGGCAATGCAGAAACAAAAGGAGCTTAGGGCAGAGTTCAAAAAACCCAGTAACCAGGGGTTTTTGGCCTATTTATCAGACTTTTTTGACACGTTAAGCAACCTAAACTTGGGACTGTAAGGTGCAGACTCAAATATAGTAACACGTCGGGATGCCATCAAGATGTACGTTGGGAAACTACAACTTTGGATACGTCAAGTGTCAATGAACCCCGCAAACTATTCAAGTTTCAACAAAGTAGTGTCAGTCTCAGAAGAAGCATGTTTTGAGGACGTTTTCAAAGGAACGCTTTTTGAAAAACTTGATATTTGATCATTTGAAGAACCTCAAGGAGGAGTTCAGCAGGTACTCTAGTAGCTTGTCAGCGGAGTTTTACAGACTATCAACCAACCCGTTCAACATGGAAATAGAGTTGCTGCCAGAAGAGCTGAAAGAAGAGGAAATAGAAATAAAAAATGACTCTGCTGCAAGATACTATTTGAAAAAATGGACAAGCCCTCATTCTGGTAAAGTACGTAAATGTTTACTCCAGTGTTTCAGAGAAAGCTGTTCAGATGTACTTGCCTTTTCCAAAAACATACATGTGCGAAAAGCCGTTTTCAACTCTTGTGGCGATCAAAACCAAGTACCTCTAAAAACTTGATGTCGAAAGTGACCTTCGCTGTGCTTTGTCTGAAACTTAACCAAGGATCTGTAAATTTATCCAGAACAAGCAAGCGCACCCATCTCACTAAATTACATCTTATGTTTTGTTTTTGTAAGTAGGTAGGGCTATTGCTTTACCTTCCTTAAATTGAAAATGTATCTGTGTTACAATATTAAAATTTGTATCAGTAATTATAATCATTTTTCATGTAATACTTGTTTTAATTTTCATCATGCGTAAAAAGGCGGCGTGGGGGTCTCCAAATAACCAGAGGGGGCGTGGTACAAAAAAGTTTGGGAACCACTGGCGAAGATCATTTGTCTTTTTGGTAGATATGGTATTCATTCGAGTTCGTTATAACATCATTCCCTAATTCAACTATTCCCTGAAACGCTGGACATTCATCTTTAATGCATCTCCAGTAAGTTTTCCGCGATGCTGATCTACGATCATGTTCTTTATTTGAAACGCTTAAGAACTAAGAGAATTTTTCCTTTATAAACAAAATCATACACTAACAACTCTTAGCTCTAGAAACCTGAAAATGACGGAACTGTAGAAACCGCTCGTATGTATCAAAAATAAAGATTGTAGAAATGAGACAAATATGTATCATTTTATTAATATTGAAATATAATTCCATGAAATGAATCTATCAACAATATTATTTATTAGAATTTTTCCATTTTGAGCTTTTAACTTAAACTTGGAGCACTGTTATTCTCAAACATTGCCTTTTTTCAAGTTGCACTTGCAGTAACTTTCGTTATCTGATTGTTCCTGATTTAGTTTTCTATTATATTGATAAACTTTCGATGAACAGTAAAGTGAGGAACAATTGATGATAGGGGTTAGGATCCGAGATAATCATTTTGGGTATGTATAATATGTATATATTGCAACCAGAAACGGTCCAAACTCTGGTAGGTGATAAAACATAAGAATCCTTCGAATCAAAATAAAAAATCGTAAAAGAATAGAATCTCTTATTGAAATGGTTCAACGAACTCATCTTATATTTCTCTGACACGTGGGAGGATAGTGGGTTATGTTCAGATGTGCCGGGAATGAAAATTATAGTTTCTCGAGAATCGAGTTATTGTAAACTACAAAAAAAAATTTCCCTTAAACAAGTCTATCACTCCAAGTATTTTTACCTTTGATTTTAATCCCAGTAGGGTATCACTCAATATTTCGAAAGGCACGAATGTTGAAGAAGAAATACTCAAGAAAAGAGATATTTAAAAAACAATAATCGGAGATATATCTTTCATATTAGAGAAGTTACAATGGAATGAGAGCAACCATAGATAGATCGAACGTTCCATCAAGCTTACGAAACTACAACGAATTTTTCATGAAGGATAATCTACACGTTACATAACTTAAATGAATTAGTGATCTCAACAAATAATCGAAATTGGTTTGCTAGTCACCTGAACTAATTTCGTGAACTGGTTACCCAGAAGTTTTGATTGAACGCCGTTATATTACTACTCGTGTGGATATGTGTGAAATTCCTGGCTTATGCAAATCAGCCTCAAACAATCAAACAATTGAAGAACTAATATCGAACCAATATTAATGCTAACCTATTGACTAAGGTGAACTGAAAATTGAGCTCATGGAATTCGATTCTGCATACGGAGGGGAAGGTAAGTTTGGATGACGTACTATGCAAAATATTTTTGTCATAGCGTAACATAAAGAATTGCTTCTGTCCCAAACACTCTATACTCTGACTCATTCTGACCTGATTTATTTCTTCTGGGGAACCTATTTTCTAGGGAACGCTTAACTATTGAATAGCTGTATATGTGAAGCCAAGTGCAAAACCCTCGCCACGATCATTATATCCTTATGCATTATGTTGCGAAAACTTTCAATATCCTAACAGCAATTAGCGGACGATTCACCAGGGAAAGGATTTCGAAAGTATTCTGAAAAATATAAGGCGTACGAAAAAATGGAAAAGGATAAAAACATTTTTAGATGACTCAAACAATTAACAAATTAAACAATCGCTTTCTGTTCTATTGCAATTGCAACTTTCATAAACGAATTCCTAGATCTTTATCTGAAGTCGGTTTTCAGTTTCCAGGAAAAAAACTAAGAAAGATTGGATTCCTGCAAAACCCGTGACATACGAGAGATGTATTTTAAGTTTTGCATACGAAACTAGAGTGAAGCAATTAAGAGCTTTCAAAGTCCTTTTCGTTTTTCGAAGTATTCTCCGCCCAAATAAATACACTTCTTCATTCGTTCGAACCAATTCTAGAAGCAGTTATTCCCATTGTTTGGTGCTTCACTCAAAATAGTAATTTGGAAGGCATCAACAGCTTCTTCTGAAGACTGCTATCTTCGCTCAAGCAGTCCGTTCTTGATTCAGCCAAAAATAGGAAAATCGTTTGGACTTAGGTCCAGACTGTAAGCAGGATAATGTGACCAAACTTGCATTGTCTTGGAGAAGGATGATACGCCGTTCGGGGTTAGTTTCTCAAAGCTTATTAACGACTTGCAATAAACAAATGGTAGTATACCAATCGGTAGTTTGATCATGTGAAGGGATTGTTGATATGGGACCTGTTTTTGAAACAAACTTTGCGACCATCTTCTTGGGGGCACTTCGGCCACGGATGAATTTTGTCGTTCTTACTACCTCTTGATACACCCAAACAAAAGATTGGTATAAATAAATCCTGAATTCATCACCACTGATAATGTTGAAATCGCTTATAGGCTTTCCAAATTTAAAACGGTCTAGTGTTTTTGTACACCAATTCACTCTTGTAGCTTTCTGTTATTCGGTCAACAGATGCGGTATATAACGGGAGACTAATTTTTTTATACTCAATTCGGGAAGAGTTCCGTAGATGGCACTATTAGAAAGTGAACAATTTATAGTAAAATATCTGTAAACAAACTTCGTGAACACGAAAATAATATTAGCTTTTTCGGAAAATGTATAGTTTTTGAAAAAACGAGAAATTAATTTCGAATAAAGTTACTGTTTGACCAGCATTTTTTATCTGCATTTAAAAATGGTATACTTACGGTTGTTTGAAGCAATTCTTCATGAGATTAGATTTCTAATTATATATGAATCAAATTATTATCGAAAAATTATTTTTTTCCATTCACAACGTGATATCAATACGTGTTTATTTTTCCACACCTAAATTTATGTAAATAAACTGGTATCGATCTTTTAAAATTTATAGAACATAGAACGGTGATCTTGGATACTAATCGATACGTAGATCGGAGTCACAGAGTTACGCAATTGACAGATTGTAATAATTGTTCAAGATTCCAAAGAAATAATAGTGGAATATCGAATTTCCAAAATTATTATATCTAATTTTGTTGAATAAGTATCTTGATTTTGTTTCACAATAACTAATATATAAACAACTTTACAAAGCAAAGAAGATGGATTGCGCTTTTTTGTACAACTTGGTTAGGTAAATAGGTTAGGTTAGATTAGGTATATTAGGTTAGGTTAGGTAGGTTAGGTAAAGAGGAATCTAAAGCAAGATTAACAGGGCCGTGGACCAGATGAAAGGGTTCATGAACGATAACTGGCTGGAGTTCGCGGTCCAAAAGACCGAGGTGGGATTATTGAAGGGACCAAGGTCAGCGGGCGAACCCTAGATAACATTGTGGGGGCAGACATTTATAGGGAAAAACGGGGTCAATTACCTGTCCTGGACAAGGGTCCCTCTCCCGGGAAGCACATCGAGTTGGCAGCAGAGAAGATGAAGACTTTTGTTTGTCTTCATCTTAACTGCTTTTTGTCAGCGCTCTTGTATTTACCGAGATAATTCCAAAAGTCAGGCGAGTATCGGCGTTCAATAGGATGTTATAAGGTGCAGTAGCGCACAGTGTAGAGCTGAATGGAGTGCCAATCTGGAATGGAGCACTCTGGATCGAGAAACATCGAACCCGTATTGTCTCGGCAAAGAAATCAATCCTCCTGAGGCAGTATAGCGTGTACCGGACACTGTCCGCGAATGCGGCCCTGGCTATCTCGGGCACGCTGCCAATAGAGCTAATGGCTTAAGAGATGAACAAAACTTTCGAGAGTACCATGGAGCACCAGCCAGAGTTCAGATTTCAGTTGAGGTAGAAGATACTCAACAGGTGGCAGCAAAGATGCTACGTGCATAAGAGAGCTGCGCGGATTAGGAGGGGGTCATTCCGGATGTGCGGATATGACACAGGTATTCAGACTACTGGTTCACGCAGTTACTGAATGAGTACGGGTCATTTGAGTATACCACCAAAGAATCGGCAAAACCGGAGACGATGGGTTCAGGCCGTGTGGCGTTTCGGATAGCGTGCAACACAATGTGTCAAGCTACAGGAGATGGGTAATTATATGAGGAAAGCTGAAGGACATCTCTGGTGGTGTCAGGGAGTGCCAGGAAATCTGTCTCCGAAATGCTCCAGGATGAGCGGAAATGGGCAGAGGGTTTCAGTGTGATAACCAACGTGATTGAAAGGGAGGATATATAGATATCGAAAACATCAAAAGGAGAATGCATTGTAGATGAGATCCTCCACGTAGAAGTGGGATGGCCATATCGGCCTAGCTCTGCTGCGGGCAAATACGGATACTGCAGGTGGGAGAATGGAAGGTTAGGTTTAGTGAGTGTGAGTACCATACTCCACACGGTATTGCATTGTCCGCCGCGGTGGTGATCTGGTAGAGATTCCCCCTTCCTTTTAGGTAAAAAGAAGGTTAGGTTGAACTTCTTAAGCTGAGTTACGTATATTGGGTACGTTGTGTTTCATTATGACATGTTAGGTTGGGTGGCGCTTTGCTATTGAACATGGTTGTGTCAGGTTAAATTCAGAGATTTAACCTCAACATTAGTGACTAAATCAATCTCTTCTTCCATTCCTACTTTACTTATATATGTCGTAGCTAAGTCAATTATTAAAATTGAAAGAACACTATCAGTAAACTCAAAGAGAAAAATATCGCTCAACTGAACTATTCGAAAGAACAATCATCAAAGAAAATTTTTCGAATTGAAAATAACATTTTCGAAATAAACCCCTTTTTTCTGGTTGTTGGAATATTGAATTTGTTGCTGAGCCATCATGAAAGTTTTTCATATCTTAGACTCATTGAAAAATGACTCAATTCTGTATCGCAGATTGTTGTTGACCAGAATGAGTTCGTCAAAATTTTTCATCACGTGATTTTGTTGTATTTTAATGATTTGAAATAGGTTTTATTTTACTTATTAGGTCGAAATTATCAAGGTGGTAGCAATTAAAGATCACAATCTTAGATTTTGAAATAAAGCGAAATATGTGGCTCCGGATAACGTTTATGAAAATATTTGGATACATTCGTAGATTAATTGGTACAAAATACCGTCATTCTCTTTCAGTTTTTTTAAGTCTTTCGTAATCCACTGCTAATCTCCAACAAACAATCTATAATTTGCTAAGAGCATTAATCAGTTCACTCTCATCTTAATGTATCCACGAAATTTTTTCTCAAGTTCAATATAGTCTTCCGAAAAGAAACTGTCTCTTTCTGCTAGGGAAAAAGTTGGTTTGCTACTGCTAGATGAAATTTGTAAATTTAAAAAAATTTAAAGTTCAAGAAATAAATTAGCATATACATTTAACTCGAGAAATGTTGCAAACATATTTTAGGCTTTTATGAACTGTTCTGTTTTGGGAAAATTTTCAGAAACTCAGAAACTCTCAAAGACAGTCGTACCTTTGTGCATTTAGAAACTGAAGACTCAATACGATAAATGTGACGTTGCCGTGTTACTGAGTAAGGCTCATTAGTAGCGACTATGGCAAATAAACTCATTTACCTATACAAATCGCAAATTTTCTGTATTTTTCACGTAACTGGCATATCATGGATTGAAGTCAACGAATATCAGGAATGAAAATTGAAAAGATTATTAATTTTAACGACCAGAAATATAATAAGACAGAACCAGCTTTATTAAATTGAAAAGTGATGCCCAAGTTCATATTTAATGATGTAAAGTTTCCCCCTTTACTTTGATGAACAACTTAATGGAATGTATCTACTGAAGTCGAATCTAGAACGTTCCAAAACTCAGTAAATTAGAGATGATATTATATATCACGCTTCCAAAAATCATATTGCCCACAACCATTCGACAAAAATAAATCACAGCAACAGAACAAAACCTAAACGCATTTGCTAATAAACCATCTTGATGACGAAGCATAGATGCTATAAATCTTATTCAAATTTTTATGCTGTGATTTGTTGTGTTCGTTCTGTGTTGGTTCAACGATAGCTTCTAGTTAAAATGAAATATGATTAAATATGGTATTGCATGATTTATTTCTTCGAAACTCCGCTCTGCTTTAATTAATCCTCTAAACTTAGTTCTATAATTTATATTTTAGAAGCGATATCATAGAGAACACATTTATCATTATCATTATTCGTAAATGTCTTTTGTATGGGCAATTCATATTGAAGAAGAGTTTTGGGTATATGAATCGATATTTATAATATATAAATTTCATGTAAATTTATAACGGAGGGAAGCAAACTCGGAATTAATAAATAAATATACTCGAACATTTACTGAAATTGAAATAGAATAAAAAGGAGCAACATATGATACTTCACCAGAGAAAGCTTATTAACAAGAGCTGTAGGCTGGCAGCACTAGTTTTAAAATTAAAAAAAAAACAGTAGCAAGAAATATATAGTTCAGTCAACATTTTATCATGGTCTGCCATGAAATTCTAATGAAGATTAGGAAATAATACCACATTTTCTCGGTGTACTATTAACAGCCCTAGCTGGATGGTAACTGATAATTATGCTTAGTGAAGCACTGATCCATCACGGTGACCAATCATTGCCAATTACTTGTTGCATTTTTACACTGATCGCTCAATATGAATCGTCTGTACTCTTTCATGATACATTACGTAAACAAACACTAAACATTGTTTGTTTGTTATTCAGGTCTTCTAATACATTTTTCCTATTTATACTTTAACGTTGAATATTAATAAATTTATTACTTAGTAATTAAGTTACAAAATTCAGATAGTTTACAGTTGAAGAATTGAACTAAGGTTTAAAAATGCCGTGATACATACACGCAAAAATCTAAGATGAACATTTATTCAAATACGAAAGAATGTAGAAGTGATTTAAATTGGATTAGTATTTATGTGTGTGATCTAGTAAATTGGGATAAAAAAGCAAATCATGGACACTGGTAGCATCATTTGTTATCGGCGAATTTGTAAGAAAATTACAATATAAAGATCCAAAATGAACCATGCCAATCATCTTCGAGATTCAATATCGATTATCAGTATTCAACTTCTAGAAATGTAGAAAACAAGATTTAAAGATTGCTCTCCAGCAATTTTCGAATTTCGGGCGTGTTATCTTTTGTAAGCGAAACAAAACAGTTCAATAATAGAAAAGATATACTGGGTGATTCACCATTGGTGCGGTGCTCTGTAGCTTGTACAATCTTGAAGACTTCATTATTGTATTTAAAAAGTAAGAATCTACTTCAGAAAATTAATTTACAGTAAACAGGGTGTCCCAATTTTCTATAAAAAAATCTTGGGAGGTTTTTTCAGATTGGAAGACCACTTTTTGTTTAAGATTCAGGAGCCACCTAAACTCTGCTAAAATGTCTTTAAGTAATAAGTTTTCTCGGTGAGTAGTTTCGTCAAATTTTTTTTTCCGTAAAAATTCATTGAAATAGGCTCTCACATCATCGCAAGCTCCTTCGGCCAGAGAGGATGAAACCTTTTCCTTTCGTTTTCTTATTGCCCAAAGGTTAGCTTCATTGATGAATTGAAATAGATTATGCTCATTTCATACTCCATTTATCAGGAGTGGCTTGAAAAAATTTTTGAATATTGTGATTTTAAAAATATCATATCTGAATTTGTTCAAATGGAACACCCTGCATTTTATTATTGATCTCAACGAATAAATATTGTGCTATATTTTTGCAGAAGTAAACTTATCTTTCTCTTCAATCATTTTGAAATTTTGGATTATTTGTAAAAATTTTTGATGAAAATTCTACAACCCGTATCAAACTCATCAACGTGCATCATTATTCGCACAGAAGTTTTTTTATCTGTAATGATTCAAGTAGCAAATAATGAAACCTTAACAAGGTAATTCTTTCAACGAATGATAAAATCAAGTAGAATGAAACGTAAATCGAGGTATGTGTTGAAATTTTTTTTATTGTTTGGACATATCATATTCTGCATTTTACATGGTGAACTTATCAGTGTTTCGTTATTAAACATAGTTAAAGTGAGGTTTGAACCCAATTTTCTCAATTGACTGCTTGAAGTTCTCCAAAGATAAAATGGTTGATATGATTTTTATTTTGGGTGAGTGTGATAGAAATTCTTTGTTGGCAAATAGAGTTTATGCACAAAGAATTCCTGATAAGAGGCATCCTGATACAACATGCTTTGAAAATCTTCTAATTAGATTTATCGAAACGGGTAATTTCGCTTACAAAAAACATGAAAAACCAAACACTGCTACAGCTGAAGACAACCAGTTATCAGTTTTGTTGACAGTGACAGAGCACCTATATAAAAGCCAAAGAGAGATTTCTCAGTTAACAGATATAAGTCAAACTTTCGTCCAGAGAATCTTGAAATTGAATAAATTTTATGCATATCATGAACAATCAAGACTATGAAAATCGAATCAATTTTTGCAATTTGGCGAGTGACAAAGTAGCGGAAAATACAAATATGTTTAGCAGAGTTCTTTTCTCGGACGTGGCAACTTTGCATAAGAATGGACTTGTAACCAGGCACAACTTTCAGTATCACGCCACGAAAAATCCACACCTCATGAGACAAATAGATCACCAGCATCGTTGGTCCTTGAATGTATGGGCCGCTTTAGTACATGGATATCTAATGGTGCCGCACTATTTCGACGGGCACCTCAATAGTGAAATGTATTTAGATTTTCTGCAAACAAATCTACCAATGTTACTTGCCGATATACCAGAGCATATAAGACAAGATTTGTGGTTTCAACAGGATGGAGCACTGGCACATTACTAACAGCAGATTAGGGAGCATTTGAATCATGTATTCCCAAACAAATAGATAGGACGTGGTGGTTCTGTTAGATGGCCAGCCTTACAAGTCTAGATTTTTTCTCTTGGGGTTATATTAAGAACATCTTTACCTGATTCCATCACAACACAAATGTATATGAAACAGAGAATAGTCGACGCCTTTCAGTCAGTTAATCCGCAAATGTTGTCAAGAGTTCAACGGTCTTTCCTCAGAAGAATTGAGTTGTGTCTACAAAGAAACAGGCAACATTTCGAACACTTATTGAAATAGTTCAACACCTTGTAGATCATCTCACCAAAAATCAATCTATTGCGTATTTCATACATGACTACCTTAAAATATTTTTCTGATCAAGTATAATGATATGTACTAATAACCTCTTTTTTCGCTACCTCTGATTTTATTATTTTAGTTCATATTTTTTATTTCGAAAATGGTAGAAGATAAAGATAAAAATACTACTGCAATGCGTTGACATGAATAATAAAATACAGGATGTTTCATTTGAAAAGATCAAGATATGATATTTTAAAAATTACAATATTCCATAATTTTTTGAGTCACTCCTGTATAAAATGAAGATAATGGATTTCAATTCACCAATAAATATATCCTTGGGCAATATATATATATATATATATATATATATATATATATATATATATATATATATATATATATATTATATTCTTTCGAAAAGATAGGATTTACAAAAATTTGAATAATTGTATTTACAATAAATGCTTATATCTATAATTTCGGTGTATGTCAGAAAAAACACAAGTGTGAGCTCAGGAAAAGTAACAGGGGAACCATACTATCTTGCATGTGGCATATGATTCAATAAACGAGTGAAAAAACCTGAGGAAAAAACTCGTTTCCTGTCGGTATTGCACTAGCATTACCTTGTCTGTTTATGTTGTGTTAATGTCGTGTGTATATAAAGAGTACCAAAGATTTTTCCGCTTCATTTTCGCTTGCATTCGATGATTTCCAAACGAAGACAAGGGTGAAAGTAAGTGGGTTTGGGACAGGAATCTGTAACAATGCAAAAGAAAACCAGCAGAAAAATATTTCAATAATCATACTTCTTATATGTCTAAACAAAAAAAAAGATTTTACATATCAAGCAAGGTCATAAATAGGACTAAGGAGATAATGAAAAAATACATAACCTGTGATATTTCCTCAAATTCCCTCTCTGTTTGACAGAGAGAGCCCCGATGGCCAGGTTAAGTCTTCCAAGTGATGCCGATTATAATCTGTAGATGTTTCAGAATCATTATGGACCCAATAATTTGGGTTGACATTGCCCATATATTATTTCTTCGTGGAACTTGTTCAATTCAAAAAAAAACTTTGCGAAAAAATTTTGTCAGTCGTTCGAAAAATATGAGAAATGTCATATAAGAAAACGAAAGGAAAAAAGTATTCATCCTCCTGGCCGAAGGATCATGCGATGATGTGAGAAGAAAAAAATATTGTGACGAAACTACTCACCAAAAAAACTTATTACCTAAAGACACTATAGCAGAGTTCAGGACGCTCTTGAATCTTCAACAAAAGAGTGGTCTTTCAATCTGAGAAAACCTCCCAAGATTTTTTTGTAGAAAATTGGGACACCCTGTTTATTTCAAAATAAATTGCTGAAGTAGATTCTTACTTTCTAAATACGATACCTTCCGAACAAAAATGAAATCTTCAAGAGTGTACGAGCTACAGAGCATTGCGCCACTGGTGAATCACCAAGTATAATGTAACGGCTCTTAGTTCTTGAAATTATTGGTGGGTTCAAATTAAACACTTCAACGTTACAAAAACACTTACTAATTCATTTACACGTGAGCTGAATAATAGCGACACCAACATGAATGATTAACTTCTATAACTAAGTAATTTATATAACACAATCAATACTGCTTAAACTATTTCCCACACTTTTTCCACTTATTCGCGGTCTTTATATAAACTGAATTCCTCGTGCTTCGAAATGTCTCTTCTTATATACAAGCACGAATGTTCGAGAACATTCGCCCAATTTCTGCTTTGTTCCAGATCTTCGTGCGAGAGCCTTCTGTAAAGGGTAACATAGGTTTTCTCAGTAATTCGGCGTTCTGAAACCTTTAGATCCTTTTCGAATTCTTTCGAAAGTGTATCGCAATTGGTCATAATGCCGGGCACTGACAGGGTCGGCTTCAGGGACGATTGAATATCATTATAATAAGATCACCATTTGAGAATTAAACTAACTGATCTATTGCATCTGAAACTGCCATGTACAAAGGAAGATTCCATAGACAGCGGTAAAATCAGTTGAAACAAATAGGTTTTATATATTTGTTTATCTTCCAATTATTTGGTCTATCTTGATAGGTACTTAGTTGAAGATTATTTGCTATTAATTTAACAATATCCCAATTCGAATTCCCAATCCTATTTATTATTAATGAAATAAAAGTTTATAGAATTTAACACCTGGGTTCCTTCATGGAAATAATTATTAAATCTTTAGATGAATAACTTATATATTAAGCAATTAATTTGCAAAAAAAAATCTTTATCATCGCCGTCATCGGTGTCCTCATCATCATTTTTTAAAATTTTTTGAGGCAACCTAGTTTTTGACACATGACAACATTTTTTCTATTGGGTTTTATTCAGGATGAGAGGAGAGTAAGCGGAGAACCGAATGCCCATCAGCAGCCAGTAGGGAATCGATAATATATGTGCTAACTCGTTGTTTATGCTCCGTATATGACCCTATTTTGGTGGATTGTTGTTCAAAAGATGTACCTTTTTGATCAAACCATTGCTGCATTTCGGCGTTTTTATTCGAAAACAGAATCTTTTTTTCTGTAGCTACATTGTGGTACGGAGCGATATCCATTACAACCAAAGATTTGGGTGGTAAATTTGATGATAATTTATCTTCTATCAACTTTTCAAAATTTTCATGTTTTATATCATCATGATAGTCCCTTGATTTTGCTCCAGATTTGAATATTAAAAGTAAATCAGAAACGAATACCTGCTCACTAACAGCGTGAACTATAACCAACCGAGGTCCTTTTTCCAATTTTTTTTATAATCCATGAACAGAATTGTCTAACCACTGATGAGAAGTAGTATGGTTAGAATTGATATGTGTTTCATCAATATAAATAATTGACCGATTTTCTGTTCCATATATACTGATCTTTTTTGAATAATCTAGTCGTTTTGTCCTGATATCCAGTGATTCAACTAAACTTTTTCTATTATCCTGACTTTTGTTCCATCTGTAATCAATACATTCCATGAAATTTTGTGGTAATTGTAAATATCATTTCTCATAAAGTCATCTCTTCCTACTTGTATTTCAGTTTTAGGAAAACTTCGCCGTCTTTCTAGGAGGTTTGAAAAGTTCAATGCTTCACGACTTAATACATCAAGTCCTTCCTTTTTTATTGTTATTAACGTGCTTCTCACACACGATTTATAACTTCATTCAATGAAAAGCTCAAACCATTACACGTTACATTTTACATAAATGTTATTAAACCAAAGATGATTTTTTACAGCTACTACCAAACACCATTTTGACAATAGATTAACTATTGTTTCTATTAACTAAATAATTTGACGAGTTCTAGGTTCACAATGAGAATGAGATGCTACGCTATTGATAACTTTCAGATAGCAATCAGCACCGCCTACTAGGCTGTTCCGAATTTCAAATGTGCACTTCGGATGACCATGGGGGTTAATTTTGGAGATCGTGGACTCTAGTATAGTTTGATAGGGTATCATGACTGCTGGCAATAAATTATAGTTCGGTCTCGTTTTATCTGGACAATATTGCACGCCCTTTCACAACACCAAGCTAGACTGTTTGGTGGTTATATTTATAGGACTGGATAAAATTAAGTTCTTGATTAGATTTCAATTCCTTATTAGCTAAACCAGCTTTGAATGTCTCTTTATAAGACCAGCCTTAAAATATTCAAATTATGAAAATCGTATCGTATTGAATTTGATATTCATAGAAAACCAACGTCACTGACACCTTAGTACATAATAGTTCCAGATCTATGCGTTTCATAAGTTTATGCATTGATTACTCTCGATTTCCCTTTCACAAATATATTTCAGATATCAGAATTTCGAAATCATTAGGGTCAAATATCGGCTACGAGAATAACATTATAGACAAAATAATAGCTGAAAAATAACAATTGTTGTACATACTCCTTGTTATTATTCTAATCTTCAGATTCACGAATAAAAAATTACACAGAATTCATTATCTTTCCCAACTTAGTTTTAAATTTTGCTATATATTGAAGCAGAACAAAGCAAAAACTATATATACGAAAAAAAACTATGTTAACTCTTGGTCAATGGCAAGGATCTACTGGATACAAGAGAGAAAACGGTGATATAAATTATATTGTAATAATTGTCCTGCTTTTAGTAAACGGAAAACTGGTCATTCCATCAATATGAGATTAGACGAGCATGAAAAACCAATAATTCATGAAACTAAAACTAGTTTTTCAGAATATCATTTGAATGAAAATCAT
Source organism: Cryptolaemus montrouzieri (assembly GCA_013387265.2). Lineage (NCBI taxonomy): Eukaryota > Metazoa > Arthropoda > Insecta > Coleoptera > Coccinellidae > Cryptolaemus > Cryptolaemus montrouzieri. Next base: position 41,680,165 of record JABFTP020000103.1, read on the forward strand.
TTCATAGATATCACAAAAATTCGAAATTTTGAGATAACAAAAGCAAGATAGTAGAGTCATTAGAATTCGTAGAAATTTAATCAGCTAATAAACATAATCTACTAATAACTAACGACCAGCCTGATTCCCGTTTAATTCCATTTCTCATAACTATTTCCGAGGTATAAGTGACATTATAATATTAAAATTCCTCTTATTTTTGATATGAGATAAAACTCAGATATCAAACATATTATTCATTGTATTTTGTGAAACTTAAGCCTAGAATTTTTTTTCTGTTCAAATTTTCAGCAAAAATTTTCACCCAGTGATTAATGAGACATACATACCTGTAGGGAATGTATGTTATTCAATTTAGTTCATCACGAATTATAAAAGTAGTCTATCGATGTACTGTTATGTTGCGAAGAAATGTAGCCCATATTCTAGATTTTTATTTTCGCCAGAAAATTTTCTACGCTCATGCCGTCAACTGCTGTGGATTCTTATTTTAATTAAGGACATGTTTTCCAAAGTTTGTTCTGAAAATCATCTATATTATTAAAGTCGTAAGGCCTTTTTCGGAAATAATCCGAGAGGATAACGGTAGTTTGAACCAAGCGGAGAAGAAGTGACACAAGAATTTTTTTTCCGGAGGGGAAGGGTCTGAGGACGGTCCTTGCTAAATTCGGAGCTCGAACGACGTAACCCTGAGGATTTTTCGCAAATTTTCGCCGAAACGTCACCGAGAGCAAACGGAAAGTTTAAACGGTGAGATTTCTTCAGAATCGAAAACTTTGGTCTTTCGGAAGGCAATCGGAAAAATCGATCGAGCAAAAATTCCCAAGGAAAGCCCCGAAAAAGCGAAAATAAAAAAGGTGTCCGTTTTATCTCTAGTAGAGGGATAATATTTTTATGTCTATACAAATTTTTCCATCGAGTTCGATCGTTTCAAAACCTGGATAAAGAGCAAGTCTCGACTTTCGCATATTGCGCCGCAATAGTCTCATTACCGTTAAACCATGGGAAAACTGGAAAATCTTCGATTCAACAAAGAGCTATCGGCGGACTTTTGCGAAATTTCGCTCCATTTTCCTCATTCCGAATATCTTTGACGGCCAGAAATTAACGAACATCGAGATGTCTAAATAAGTGGTTTTATTTCATCTTTTCAACTTATACGGGGTTACTGGGATAATAGATTCGGATGTCGAACGATTCCTACATATCTCGAGATCGGATCCGCGAAAACTTATCGTTATTCTACGACTTACTTTTTCAATTTGAGGCGAATTTTGAGACCCACAAGGGGGCGGAGTCAGTCGCCTCTCCTACCACCCCTACGATCGCTAATCAATGTCGGCGAGCTTCACCAACCTGTAAAATTTAATGCTCTCTCTCTTTTGAATGAAAATAGTGAGATGGAAATAGTAAGTAACTTTTAATTTCGTCAACATAATTTCGGTACTACCAACATCTAAAATATAGTGCGCTCTCTCTTCTGAATGACAATATGAGACGGAATGAAATATCCATCACATCTAATCGAATCTAACCTCATTTCAATTAGTCCTATATTCTATATGTCAAAATGAGTAATTCCGAATTTTATTTGAATGAAGAGTTCGACGAAACTTGAAATAAGCTTTTTATGTATATTTTGTTTAAGGAAAAAATGACAAACTTTCAAAATTCATAAATTTAACAACTTGTGGTTATTCTAATCTAAATAATGTGATTCAGCCAGAATGTTATAATAACAAGAAGTTAAGAAGACTAACAATAATGTTTGAAAGGTAGGTGAATGTAACTTGAGGTTCATTTATGAATTTTAATTTATATTTTCTTCCGCATTCTCAAGAAATGTACTCAGAATTTGCATATTTCATTTTTCGTTGATGGTTACTCTTACTGTATGCGTTGGAAGATTTCCTGGAATTACTAGGTTTTTTAACGAATCAATTGAGACTATTTTTTATAAAATGAGCTCTTTTGTATAAAAATAATTTTTCTGAAAGGAACTCGATAAAGTTTTCGTTAGGCCATTTAGAGTATTTATCATATGAATATTAAAAGCTATCCACTAAAGGCTATATTTGTATTGAAATATTTCAAACTTGATGTCAATAAGACCGTGCTATTTCAAATTGAATTTTCATTTCAGTTCATTCAAGAGGAAGTACGTATCTATTCTACAATTATCCAAATTTAAAAGTGAATGAGATTCTATGTGTTTGACAATGTTCAAGTTTGAACCAATGAATATAAGATCTCTAATTTGCTCAAAAGGTAAATATTGTGAGTTCCTTTTATTCATAACCCATAGTTAGGTTAGGTTAGTGTTTCTCGGGAAGTTTTTATCAACGTTGTTGAATGAATAACAGGCATTCCTCATTGATTTGAGATTTAAAGTTTTTCTGTTATAGGTGTCTGATAATGGGAAACATGATATTCAAATATGTAGAAATTGCATACGAAGTTTCATTTTGTACAACCACAACTTTCAATCCAAGATTTATGAAAGTCACAGGAAACATGCTGCTGCTTATATGAATCAAACTTTGGAAAAATGTCAACTACTACTTGGAGGATGCTATGCAATTTGACAATTTTTGTTATTGGTAGTTGTACTATAGGTATTTTATATAATTGTGTGAAATGAGTTCATCACGCAATATGAAAACATTGTTAAATATAAGTTGTTTCAATGCAATTTCTTCCTTTCATTTTGCTTTCGCAGTATACATAAAATCATAAGAAAATGAATTTAAGAGAAGTTAAATTGAAGAATAGAAATTTCAATTATTAGAGCAAGTTTACCTGAAGCTGACGGTTAAGGATCTAGGAAATTAACAGGTAAAAGAAACAGTTTTACTCAAACTTATATATAGTTAACATCATTGTATTGAATATGAGGGTCCATAATGTGATTTACAAATTTGTGGATGTTTCAATCTCATTTCTGCCTTTCACAATTTAGAAGATATTTGTTCTTTCTGGCAAGCAAATTGTGTGAATTTTGGTTAATTTGAATTTATGCAAAATAGTTATGTATATGACAATCACAAAAGTGAAATTTTTATGTATTCAGTAGTGTTCCTTTATTTCATTACTAATTTTTCGCCTTTGTCTTTTGGATACTCTCAAGAAATTTTTATTTGAGAAGAACTTTCATTTTCAATTTCATTGATATAGTTGAGAAGTAATTCTTGCATCTTGCTGTTTTAAGCTCATATTTGTTTATTATGAATCTTATTCGATTCTTATAATATAATGGTTTAATTCGAATCAGAACTGTTCAGTAAAAATTAGAAAGTTGAAACTATAGATCTTCATATATCGATATTTCTGAAGTATATATTCAATAATTTTGAAACTAAACATTTGGGATATTGTGAATAAATATTTGAGTTGTTGATGATTTAATTTCTATGCCTAGAGGGTAATTGAACAATTCGTTTTCTTGAATCAATCTTGGAATTCTCTTAATTTCATCCTATGCTAGCTAAATTGGAGAAATTGACATTTAACAATTTAATGTATCTCTTTAAATTGCGATTGTAGTGAATAGTATTGAAATTTGTATGGTTGAAGATTCATTATCCATAAAACCATACTGGGAGTGGCGTTACTCTAAGGATATGTGAGGCTAAATATGAGAGATTTCCATTTAGCTAAGAACATAAGAATTGATGATTATGAAGATCAGTGAATATAATGAGGCATTCAGTAAAGATAGAGTTGGATAAAAAGAGGCGTTCAGTGTATTTGGGGTTAACTATATTAGACGTATAGAATATAAGGCGTTCAGCATATTAGGCGTTTAGTATATAAGCATTTTAGATATGAAAGGCGATCTTAATGGGCTCACTAGTAATCTAATATTGAAAAGCAACTAATAATCCTCTAATCTCTACAAATAGGTTCACACAAATTCCTTTACAGACAATCATCTGGACTTGTTCTGCAGTTGTTTGGGATGCAGTTCATTCTTCATTAAGTTTCTATTTCAGACTCATCTTCGTTGCAAACAGAAAGGATCTATTGTTCATCTGAATTCGTGGGGAATGAGACCGTAGTAGATTAATCTGTTTTGTATGTAGATTTGTTTAATCAGTAATTCGATTAGTGTACAACTTTCCAAATGCCTAGGTGAACTAATTCTCGGAAGAGAATATCCTTTAGATTGTTATTTTGCACTTTTGTTTTGAACTTTTGTAATTATTTTATGTACTCAATATGTGATTCGATGAGAAATATATATCTTGAATTAATGTTGTATACAAAGTGTCCTAAACTAGCTAGGCTTTAGTTCATTACCATTTTGAGATATTTGTTCGGAACGAAACTATATTATTCATTTATGATGATGAATTAAAATGAAAGCTCATATTTTTTTAGTGAACAAGTTATTTGAAAAATTCAACACTAAGCCTGAAATTTTGTCAACAGATTTGGAGTACAGGTGGCTTCAATCCTTTGTCGTGTTGTTCTTCGACAGGTATTTCTGATTTAATTCATTTGATCTTCTTTCTTTTTTGATCTTTTTGGGACATTTCAATTGGAAAAAACTAAATTTAAGGAACAAACAAGTGAAAAAAATAAGAGACTCTTTCCGCATGTAGTGAAAAAATTGAAAATTGTTTCCGCACGGAGTAGGTGTTTCTTCTTTACTTCAGTAGCTTGAAACTAACCTCCTGTTGCCCTGATACACGCCTGAATCCGTCTAAGCATACACTTTACTGTGGCGGCTTGGATGAGCTATCGTGGGGTTCTTGGATTATCCTGGCGCGATTTTATTCTCCTTTTGAAATCATCCCATCAATGTTCAATAGGATTTATTTCTGGAAAGAAAGCTGGCCAGTCCAAAATAGTGATTTCTTCTGTTTCAAGATAATGTCGTGCGAGGTTTCTGGTATGCGGAGGATCATATTTTGCATAAAAGTGAAGTTATTACCGTAAGCACCTCGCCAAGTTTCACTTTGGGCTCCAGCACTTGGTCCACGTACTTTTCAGCCGTTACGCTCGCAGGAAACAAAATGAAATTTTTTTTTCCTCTCAGCATGATATCACCCCAAAACATCACCCTGCCCACTTGGTATTTCGGAATTCGTTTTGCTGCTTGGAGTCTAGCTTGTCTTTCAAGACCCTTTTAAAACCCGAATCTGGCGGTCATCTGATCGAATACCAATTTGGTCTCATCCAAAAAGAGAACATTTCACCAATTCTCAATATTCCAATTCTGGTGCTCGATACACCAATTAATTACTGTTGATTTTCATTATCTAGGTAGCTCTGGAACTCTCAAGAGCCTTCTGCTGTATAAACCCCTTGAACGAAGTCACTCCTTTCGACTGATACACTGATGCCTGTTGCTTTCAGAAATATCCTTTGGAGTATGGGGTGCGATGCGCTTGAATCTTTCCTGCATTTTGGCACAAAAAATAGTCTTCTTCTTCAGAAGTGATCTTCCTACGACTTCTTCTAGGCCTATTCTGCAGATATTAAAGCTCCACGTATCGGGCGTAGGTTTTCGAAATCACCTCTTGTGAAACACCTAGTGGCCACTTTATCTCTCTGTGTCACCACTTCTTCAACGAGAGCAATGATTCGACCCCTCTGCACATCGAATTATCCAACGTAAGGTATTTTCAATTATGATTATAGGCTTTTTTAAATTTTGAAATTCACAGTTTCAAATCTGAGTGACGACTGAGTACAATATCTCGAACAGGTGATGATAGTTCAACATTTCTCATAATAATATCCAGTTTTTTTACAACAAAAACTTCATTCTTCACAAGTAGTCAAAGATCCATGGTTAAAAACAATCAATTATGAGAAATACAGAGTGATTCCATATAAATTTAGTTGTGTCTATCTTTTCGTATAGAAAAATCAAAAAAGAAAAGGCTTGACGAACGTGCTGACATCGGGAGAATAATTTGCGATGAGTTTTGTATCAAAATTTTTTTGGGAGATTCGGGTACTATGTGGGCATTATGAGCAGTTGCTCCTTCTTGCTGCTACCACACTTTTGTCTATCGTTTAATGGTTTTCCTTCCAAAAATCGTCATAATATGATTTGTAGAAAGTGCTGATACCTTCTTCTCACCCGTTAATAAAACCATTGGTAATGAGCTTGGCTTCATCACCCTTTATTTTTTTAGTTAATAGATATGTACTGTCTTCAAAATTAACGATTGCGCTTGCAATACTTGATGAAATTCATATGGATGCTAGTTCAAGTCTTCTGAAATCTATTCAACAAAACTTTTCGCAATTAAAGTTCTTCTGATAGTTTCCGCCATCACACATAAATATAACAGTTGCAGCAGATTACCTATATAAATGTCTCCATCAATACATGCCAGTGATGAATGTCACCCGATTTCCATTCTGATCTATTCGCTTTTGAACTAGCTTGTGAAATGCGTTTCGCTCTTTAGTATCCACGTTCGTTTTAATCTCCCCGCTTGCATTGGCTAGTAATTATGGAAAGATGGCTTGCTGAATATCTAGATTGATTAAGTGAATGAAAGGGCTCTTCTCTATAACTCACCTCTATATTAATGAAGTCACTCCAAATGGATCAACGTGCTCATCTGTGAACCAGATATTCGATCAGCTTTACTGTTCGTGCAGACTTGAGGAGAATAAGCTGTTGAAGGTTATAACTTGGTTATTATTTTGAAATTCTGCAATTTACCTTTTTTTGAATCCAGCAGAGTGTAAAAATAAGTTAATTAAATACACCAGATTGAAGTGAATAAGAAATGGAGCATACAGTTCTCAACAACACATCATTAAATACTTTCAATTTTTCGACAGATTATTATATATATATATATATATATATATATATATATATATATATATATATATATATATATATATATATATATATATATATATATATATATATATATATATATATATATATATATATATATATATATATATATATATATATATATATATATATATATATATATATATATATATATATATATATATATATATATATATATATATATATATATATATATATATATATATATATATATATATATATATATATATATATATATATATATATATATATATATATTATATATGATATAATTATTATATTGGTTGAGTTAACAATATTTAAATGATTCGGGTCATATAAGTATTTCTGAAGTACAGGGTGGTCAGATTTCAACGTTTTAGTGCTGCTTCTCTGTGAAATATTGTGAACAGGGAAAAGTAATCCACTCTTTTTTGGTGAGGAATCCATTGCCGAGAACAGATTCAAGCTAGCTTCCTTTGTTGTCGAGTTAATGAATTTTGAAAATTTAGAAGCAGTAGTGTGTCAATATCTCGATTGTTTTTGAAATTATCTTAAAATGGTTTTGACCTTCTGGAGACACTTTTTTACGTAAAATCAACTACGTGCGGAAATTTCATTTTTTGTTCAACGGTTTTTGAGTCATAACTTAGATTTTGTTAGATTTTTTTTGTTTGTTTTTATTATGCAAAAATCTATCACTAGTACACTCAACCTTCTGAGCCAGAGCATGTTCTAATGGTAAACCAAATCGAGACGAAAACCTTATAAGAATATATTTCATAAATTCAGGGAGGAAGTTCCCTTGAACCATTATACATTCAACGTCCCAAAGAGATAATAATATAAAAAAGTTGATGAATAAGATGCAATTTATGTACAGGGTTTGTAAATGAAGTAATGGGACTGGTAGATCTGGCAACGCGTGAGACTAAAGACTTAGAGCAGCAACAAGTCCATATGTGATACGCCTCCAGTTTGAATTTGAACACGCTACAGTCGTTTGTTTAGCCGTAGCGTTAGTTTTCCTGAAACAGTTTTTTTTGTTAGTATAAAAATGAGTGGCATCAATTTTGAGTAACGTTATGCTATAAAGCTTTGCTTTAAACTAGTGCACAATATAACAGAAACAATTGAAGAACTTAGACACATATATGGAGAGGGTATTCCGTGAAGGCCCCAGATTTTTCAGTTTTTTAAGGCATTTTCAGAAGCAACAGAGAAGATTGAAGATGAACCACGGAACAGCAGGCCTTAATGTCAAACAACGATGAAAATATCAAAGGCGTTCAGAATCTTGTACGTTCAGATCGATAGTCCTTGAAAGATTTCTAAGAAGAGTCTTGTGTGCTTCCAAAACTGAAAAAAAGAGGGTGTTACATCACGACAATGTTATATTGCTATCTCACGAATGGAGTTTTACTCAGTAAGAAAATTCATATGAATCTTCAGTCTACTTATACACCAAACAGCTGTAACCTATTAGTTGAAGGCTTATCTAGCAAACGAGTTGCGGCAATGTTATGATGATTGGAAGGATCGCCTCCAGCAATGAGAGGTTTCCGAAGGGATTTGTTCTGAAGGATACCAGACACCATACTACATTGTAAATATATTTCAATAAAAAATTGAAGAAGATAAGTCCTGTTACTTTATCAACACACTACGTAGGTAGTGTTACTGCTATCCCATCGATTTCAAGCAGAGAACTTTGAACGAAAACAAGGGTATCGAAGAGTCGAGCGCTCAGTTTTCTCAAGAGAAATGATTTGAAATTTTCGAATAATTCCTGAAGAAATTTGAAGAAAATCCACATTTTTTCCGATGAATAATTTAGACTTATGAAGCTCACATTATTAGTGATGGAATATTCAATCGTTAAAATGAACATTGGTAGTCGGATGTGAACCCACATCGTCTTATTTATTTATATTCAACGTCAAGGCCGATATGGGTTCAAAGTTATCGAATGTCATGGTCGTTTTATTATTTCGAAAGTTATTGTATTCACAGAATAGTTGCAATTTGATGAAAAAATGTTGAATAATTCATCTGAATTGCTACCCCAAGAATTAATTTTTGAAATGTTTTCATGAGAACACACCTGAGTTATTTCAATCATTCTACGTAAGTACTGTGAATAGACATTGAGTTACTAGATTAACTTCGAGAAAGGTTATACAATTTTGGGATTCTCATAAAAACACGCCCTGGGTGGAAAAAATGAGTGCACCTGTGTTATACTTCTGGAAATGAAAAAAACTCTGATGAACGAAACCTATGGTTCATACTTGAAATAATGCAAGTTTTCAACTCAAAAGCCGTTGAACCTAACAGAAACTTTCTCATTTAGCTCGATTTTACGTGAAATTTAGCGTGTAGAAAGTCAAAATCATTTTTACATAAATTCAAAAACAACCCAGATATTGTAACTTCACTTATTCCGCAAATGTTCAAAATTTCCAAATGACTTGAAAACTGAAAAGCTTGCTTGAACCTGTTGAAGGCAATGAGATTCACGTGAAAAGAACATACGAAAGGAGGAAAAATTTTCCTCTATTCACAATATTTCACATAACTGCAGTACTAAAACGTCGAAATCAGTCCACACTTCACTTCATAAATACTTTCATAACCCAAATCATTATGTTTTTAACGCCAAATACAAACAATAAGACAATTAGTATAATTTGAATCTGGAATATAAAGCTACTGGACTAAAACGTCGAAATTTGTCCTCTCTAAACAAGAAATCGATGCTTTGAACAAATTGAACTCAACATCATAGAGTAATTCAAGAAAGTTTGGATTCAAACGTATGTAAACTTCAGATAACATATAAACTAACTGTTGTATCATTCACAATATTCTGTCGATTGGATTTAAGCACAACTGAATGATTTATCTCAGAGTTCAACAATTGATACTTCGAGAGCCATTTCCCCTATAATGCAGTTGGTAACACTGCAACAGGGCATGAGATTCCCAATATAGGGTGTTGGGTACTCAGAGTAACCCATTTTCGATGTTTTAGTTCAGCAGCTATGTGAAATGCTGCAATTATAATTGAAGGGGACACCAATCTTTGTCTTGGATTTTCGAGGAAAAATCATAAGAGAAAACAAATCGCAGCTATCTGTTTCGAGTTAATCCGATATTCTTGCTTTTCCGGGATTGCAGTTTATGTGAATATCTTGGTTGCAAAGTTAGGTAAAACAATTTTCGCATTCTACAGGCACTTTTTTGAATACAATGTAGGAATATATTTAAAAATTGTTTTTTGAATAGCTCTCTTATTCTATTATGAACTTCTGTTCTTTAAAGATAGTGAATAGATAAGTGAATTTGAATAAAAATAAAGAGCATTTCTTTCTCTGTGAAATATATATGGCTGAAAAACGTCATCGTGAATGGAAATTTTCCAGAAAAAAATTTCTTTGAACATTCTGTGGTTTCATCTAATATGCAGGTGCCAATATATACAGAACATCCCAAATATTTACAGTTCAATGCTTCAAACAATAAATGTCAAAATTAACCAATTAGTTAATGTTTATTGTTGATTCCCAACAATTAATGATTTGGATGACATATTTACTGTGTATTTCAAAAATAATGATAATATAATAATAATTAGTTCATTCATGAAATTGACCTAATTTTACATACACGTTTTATAAAAATCGGATTATTACATTGTAATCTAGAATGAAAGTCGTGTTAGTTACACTATTTATAACTCAAGAACAGCTGTACAGATATAGCTTAAAATTGGTGGGTTAGGTAGCTTAGAACCAGGAGACGGACATAGGATACTATTTATCCGCTCGACAGCGTTCCCGTGTGACTTGGACGTATGGATGACAATTTGATTTTTGTAAGATATAAATATTAAAAAAGTGAAGTGAACTATAAAACGAAAGAAGAAGGATGCCGTATAGCTCATTCAGCATTAAAAATAATGTTAAATCTTCAAACTATTGAAGATCCAACATGTAATATTGCAAAACACTCAGCAATGGCCAAAGTTTCATCGGCATCGAAAATCATCATGTGGGACGAATGCACAATGGCGCATAAACGTGCATTAGAAGCACTAAACCGAACATTGAAAAATTTATGCAATTACTCGAGATGTTTTGGAGTAGCAATGATTTTACTGTCTGGCGATTTTCACCAAACACTGCCAGTAACTCCAAGATCTACGGCTGCCGACAAATTAAATGCTTGCCCCAAATCGTCGAATCTATGGCACTATATGAAGACACTGCAGCTGACAAAAAACATGAGAGTTACATTGCTTGATGATAGATCTGCTGAAGATTTTTCGGAGCAACTGCTGACTATCGGTAAGTTACTGTTGATGAATCGAGCGGATTGATATCATTTCCAAATAATTTCTGTTATTTTGTCTCATCAAAAGACCAACTTATCAACAATGTATTTCCAAATATTATTTCTAACGACAAAAGAAAAAAAGGTTTAGAGAGCGTGCAATTTGTAAATGACCTGAAGTACATAATTCAAAATAAGATCATTGGAACAATGCATTCCATCAAATCTATTGACTGCGTCACAAATGAAGATGAAGCCACCAACTATCCAATTGAATTTTTAAACTTCTGCCTGGCCTACCACAGCACAATTTACGCCTAAAGGTTGGCAACGTAGTAATAATACTTCGAAACATAAATCAACCGAAACTGTGCAACGGTATTCGTTTGGTGGTTAGAAAATTCACAAATCACAAGGCCAATGCTTAAAAGTTTCTGGTTTGAATCTAGAACATCCATGTTTTTCCCATGGTCAATTATATGTGGCATGTACACGGGTCGGAAGACCCGTGTTTGTTTTTGCGCCTGATAATAAAATGAAAAATGTCGTGTATCACAAGGTACTTAAGTGAAGAGCAACCTATGTACCAAAATACAGGAATAATAATGAATGATTAATGTAGGTACTTAATTTTTTTTTTGTATTTCTTCTAAAAAATTAACTAATTTCAAAATCTGCTTATTGATAGCCTTCAAATAATATATATATATATATATATATATATATATATATATATATATATATATATATATATATATATATATGAAGGCTATCAATAAGCAGGTTTTGGAATTAGTTGATCTTTAATTAGTTAATAATTCAATATTATTCCTGTATTTGGGTACATAGGTTGCTCTTTACTTGTACCTTGTGATACACGACATTTTTTATATTATTATCAGGCGCAAAACAAACAACGCAGATGGTCTTCCGACCTGTGATATATATATATATATATATATATATATATATATATATATATATATATATATATATATATATATATATATATATATATATATATATATTTGGTGTTGTATTGATTATTTTTAACCATGGATCTTTGACTATTTGTGATGAATTGAAGTTTTTTGTTGTAAAAAACTGGATAGTATGATAGGAAATGTTGAATTATCACCCCATGTTCGGGATATTGTACTCAGTCGTCACTGAAATTTGAAATTGTGAATTTCATAATTAAAAAGGGCCTATAATCATAATTGAAAACGCCCTATGTTGGATTTCCCCCGATGTGCAGAGGGGTCGAATAATTGTTGACGAAGCTGTGACGCAGAGAGATTTAGCGGCCACAATAGGTGTATCACAGGGAGTGATTTCAAAAACCTACGTCCGATACGTGGAGCCACAATCTCTGCAAAATAAGCCTAGAAGAAATCGTAGGAAAGTGACTTCTGAAGAACAAGACCATTTTGCGCTAAATTGCAAGAAGAGACCCTAGTGCGTCGCAACCTATACTCCAACGGCAATTCCTGGAAGCAACAGACATCAGTGTGAAACGATACGTAAAAGACTTCGTTCATACAGCAGAAGGCGCTTAAGAGTTCCAGAGCTAACCAGACAACAAAAAATTAACAGACTTTATTGGTATAACGAGTACCAGAATTGGAATATTAGGAGTTGGCGAAAAGTTCTTTTTCCGGATGAGACCAGAATTGGTGTTCGATCAGATGACCAATGGATTCGGGTTTTAAGGGGTCGTGGAGGACAAGCTGAACTCCGAGCAGCAAGACAAATTTCGAAACACCAAGGGGCAGTGTGATGTTTTAGAGTGACATAAATCTGGGAGGCAAAACGGATTTAATTTCGTTTCCTGAGAGTGTAACGGCTAGAAATTACGTGGACTTTGTGCTGGAGACCATAGTGAGTTTCTGCCGAGGTGCTCACGATGAGAGAGATTTATGTGAGATGATGTTCCTCCTCATGCCAGCAACCTCGTGCGACATCATTCCGAAACAAAGGAAATCGCTACTTTGGACTGGCCAGCTTGCTCTCCAGACCTAAATCTTATTGAACATTTATGGGATGATCTCAAAAGAATAATGAGATTGCGCCAGTATAATCGAAGAACCCCACAACAGCTCATCCAAGCCACCACAAAAGAGTGGTAGAATATCACCCCAGAGGAAGTCGAAAACCTAATCCAAAGCGTGCCTAGACGGATTAAGGCTTGTATCAGGGCAAGAGGAGGTAATACAAGCTACTGAGATCGAGAAATAACACGTGCGAAAATAGTGTCTTGTTTTCTTTTATTTGTTTCTTTTCTGAAACAAATCTTAATTTATCTTTTTTTCGATTGAAATATCTCAAAAAGGATCAATACTAGCAATCCTTCGAAATTTCCAAAATCCCGGAGTTAACATTCAAAATATCGGGTCAAACCATATAAATTTGGTTGTGTGTATACCGTCCTATGCATGAACATGCGAGTTTTTATATCAATAAAATTCTCGAAAAGTGTCTGTGAACGTTATTTTACAATCAAAATGAGCATTTTCTCTAATTTCATCTAAGAACCATCAGCAGAAATTCAGTCTTGAAGGAAAATCTCCGTGGAGAAGGCCGTGGAGAATCCTTCAAACTAGTACATGTGAAATATTCAACTGATTCCCAAATTTGGGCTGAAAATCTCAAAAACGGCAGGAGTTTTGAAGAAAACACCAATTTTTGTTCAGAAATTTCACACTGTAACTCCGCAACGAAGCTGTTCTGGACCTATGTTTATATAAACTTTTTTCTTAAAATTGCACGTAGAGTTACCCCCCCAAGATGTGACATACTATTATGTAACATCCTGTATAAACAGTTTTTCAACCATGCCAGTTTTAAAGCGTCATCCCCCAACGCATCCTCTCTTTGGAATGCGTCATCCGATCTGGCACAAACACAAAGCCCTTCCTTAAACCGAAGACTTGAGCGCAACTCATGGTTATCAAAACAGAGGTTGGTTGTGTCTGTTGTTCACGATCACGATCACGATCTGCCTATTTCAATCCACTGCTGGATGTAGGCTTTTCCCATATTGAACCATTTCTTTCTGCTAATAGCTTCTCTCATCCAAAGAAGACCCGCTGATTTTTTAATATCGTCTCTCCACCTTGTGTTTGGCCTGCCGATACTCCTATGCCCCACTCTTGGCCTCCATTCCATGAGCCTCATGGTCCACTGATTGTCATTTCTTCGAGCTACGTGACCTGCCCATGACCACTTTAGTTGAGCTGCCCTCTCCATGACATCTGTCAGCTTTATTTGTTCTCTTATCCAAGTATTTCTTATGTGATCTGATAGTTTAATATTTAATATTATTCTCTCGTGGGCTCTTTGGGTATTCGTCAATTTTTGGGCTATCTTCTTAGTAAGACACCATGTTTCGGCTCCATATGTAAGCACAGGAAGAATGCATTGGTTGTAGATGTTTTTCTTGAGGTTGTGGGGTATGTCTGATGTTAGGACATGTTTTAATTTGCCAAATGCCACCCACGAAAGGGACACTCTTCGTGTAATCTCGGCAGTCATGTTGTCTTTTTTAGTAGTTAGTTTTTGTCCCAGGTATATGTAGTTTTCGACATTCTCTAGTTGTTGACCTTCTACGTGGATTACGGGGTTATTGTTTGTGTTAGTCATTATCTTCGTCTTGCTGATGTTCATTTCTAGGCCAAAATTTTTTGAATGGTTGTTCAAGTCTAGGATCATATCTTGTAATTCTTGGACGTTACTACTTATTAGTACAATATCGTCGGCAAAGCGTAGATGATGTAGAAGTTCGCCATCAATGTTGATTCCTTTCTTATGCCAATCCATTTCTCTGAAGATTTCGTTCAAAGCTGCAATAAATAGTTGTTAGCATTATTTAAGTTTCCCTAAGATCTAGGACATGAGGTTGTGCATGTTGTAAGTTAG
Source organism: Cryptolaemus montrouzieri (assembly GCA_013387265.2). NCBI lineage: Eukaryota > Metazoa > Arthropoda > Insecta > Coleoptera > Coccinellidae > Cryptolaemus > Cryptolaemus montrouzieri. Next base: position 41,695,229 of record JABFTP020000103.1, read on the forward strand.
GAGAACTTCACTCACATCCATAGTGATGTGTCCTAGTCTTCTTATGCTGCAAAACTCAATAACAAATAGGCTATACTCATCGGATTCTGGGAGACTGCATGCGTCCGCCAAAGGACCGTTGTTAGGTTAGGTTAGATTAGATACTTATTAGGTACCATAGCAGCCAGTTCCCTGCGGAGATCCGGCTGGGGAATTAGTTTACCTCTGGATAATTTTGTCTCAATAGAGCTCATCATATTTTATCTGAAATAACCTGCCCACTCTGGAGACTTAGTCACAAATGACGATCAATAACAAGATGTGGTGGTATTACAATGGCTGATGGGAGTGGTACCCTCTTCCACTTAACATATTGACTTGTTACCTCTTATCAGGTAAACGAACAGAATAATTTCGTGAAGCTGTATCGACACCATATTTGTTCTGTAAGTAGCATTCTAACATGTTGATTTTTTCAAAACTTTCAAATTTATCGAATATTTCCAATAGAAAAATTTTCTACTAATTATTTGTTAATCAACAATGTGAGTTGAATAATGGATTAATTTTGAGTTACATCGATTTGAGCATAGATTTGAGAACAGTGTTGAAAAAATTTTCATATCTGTAAAAATGAAGAATATGTAACTATTCACATACCTTCAAGCTACGGAATCCTCATCTTGCAAGTGCTACTCGTTTTTGACAGATTTTTTTATTGGTAAATTTCAATAACTATAGTAGCTGTTCGAAATTATTACACCCAGCAGAGATAAATCAATGTAAACATCACCTTATAGATTCCAATCTCTTTGAGGAATATTTCCTATTTGATTACATACGTAAGTCCTGAAATCGTCCGACTCACTACATTTTTCGTATGGAATCATCAACGAAAACCCTTTGAAAATCGATGAAAGTTATGGACCTTGTTCATTCAAAAGAAGAAGGTTTTCAGTATGATGTATATGTTTTAAGCTCCTAGTTAATGCATAGTTCATAATGGACTTACAAGCTTATTAGGGAATTTTGAAAGTGGATCAAATAATAGTCTATTGCAGCACAAGTACGGATCTTATTAATTTGTCGATACTGGAAGCGAATAGTTTAGGAATTACATGCGTCTGGTAGATTATATCCAAACACAATACATGCTGAACCAATTCAACAATCAATGCACTATTGAATCTGAAGGGGAATTACGAAAGACTCTATAGGTGGGTAGTTCAAGTTTATACTCTAAGTAAACTTAGTCTATCATCAGCTTCCAGGACATGTGAAAGCGTTGTTAAGAATATCCACCAAATTCATTCAACAATCTTGGAGGTCGTGGATTAACTGATTTGAAAAATCTTCATAGTAAACAGATCTTTCATCTACGTTCCCATTTTCATGATAAACAGAGAACGTCTAAATTACATGATATTGTTGTTGCTTCAGATTATAATCTTACACCTCTGAACTTGACAATGCAAAAGGTAGATTTTAATATATTTGATGATAATTCTAAAAGAGAAAGTTGGATGCAGAAGGAATTATACGGGAAGCACCCTAAAGAATTGAAAAATGATTATATTGATGAAATCGCATCGAATAAATGGTTAGTATCTGGAGAATTGTTTGCTGAAACAGAAGGCTTGGCAATTGCGATCCAGGATCAGTTTGTTTTCACGAGGAATTATAGAAAACACATCATCAAACAAAATATAGATGATTCTTGCCGTAGATGTTTCTGTTCTTCAGAAACAGTTTTTCATATATTATCATTTTGCTCAGTCCTTGCTTCAACAGATTATTTAGAAAGACATAATGCCGTCGCTAATATTATTCATTTTGATCTAGGAATTGAACATGACCTAATTCCCAAAAGAAAAAATTTCAGAAATATGAACCTGAGATTATTTGTGAAAATGACAAATATAAAGTTTATTTTGATAAAACAATTCTTTGCAACAGAGCTGTAAAACACAATAGACCAGATATCATTCTTGATGATAAACAGAATAAAATAACATATATAATTGATATTGCTATACCCGACACACATAATATACAAAATAAATACAATGAAAAAATTTCGAAATATATGATGCTTGGCGACGAGATTAAAAATGTGGAAAATGAAGAAAATATTTATTCTACCGATTATTATTTCCACAACAGGTGTTATTCCTAGAAATCTTCATAAAAGTATTGAGATTTTGGGTCTGAAGAAAAATTTGTTTGGACAGTTACCAAAGATAACAGTCATCAAATCTTGTAATATTCTTCGTAGGTTTCTTTCCAGGAAAATAATGAGGTAGAGTCATAGGTTTCTCTTTAGTTCACCCTGCTCAGAATCTCATTTCATATTTTATTTATTTGTTTATATAAATGTAATATAATTAACTGACAATTTTGTCATATTTATATTCAGAGCAGTATTCTGTTCGATCGTTCACCACTTCACACAAAGGAAACTATTAATGAGTAACATTCAGTGTTACTTGACTAAGGTCCGTACACTGGATTTTTCCGGGGAGAAAGCCTCTGACACTACTCGTTGGTACATTGATATCATTGTCTGATGATGCTTTAGTATGTATATATTCTGGTAGATTGATATATTGTCATAACATTTACCGTTATCCTAATATATAATATATTATGTTTTGATTATAATCATTGCCTGGCAATAGTATTAATTATCGGGTGGTGGATTTATATTTTTTCATGAAATCAGCTTGATTGCATGAACAGATATATGGGCAACTCGTCGGGGTAAACCCCTATATATATATATATATATATATATATATATATATATATATATATATATATATATATATATATATATATATATATATATATATATATATATATATATATATATATATATATATATATATATATATATATATATATATATATATATATATATATATATATATATATATATATATATATATATATATATATATATATATATATATATATATATATATATATATATATATATAACTAAACTAGCCTGTGGTCATGATGAGTTTATGTTCATTCTCATGATTTTGTACGTCAATCCCTGAATATTGTTGATAGTGGTATCTCCAGTTCGGTTTGGTAGGTCGCGTCATCAAAAAATTAATAAGTAATTTATTTTAAAGGGATGTAAAGGTCTCGTCGATGTCATGCGTTTCATAAAATCGGAACGTAGAAAATATTTGAAAAAATAATTGTTTCTCTGAATGGGACTCAACACCTTCTACCTCAATCATTGTATATCCTTTCTGTACAATAATTTGCTCAATTTCAATTGCTATGAGATATTTGGCAGTGAACTACACTCAACCTTATTTTCATTAGAGCGTGTACAGGGGTACCAAATTCGATGGTTTTGTGGGACAGCTATGAGAAACATTGCAAAAATAGACAAAAATGTACTCCGGTTTCTCGACCTCGAGAAACCGTAATTGGTGAAAATCCATTTCAAATATCAATTTCTGATTTCAAGTTATTCGGCAACTTTCGATTTTCCGGAATCTGAGTAAATTATCTCGGGTACTAAAAAAGTTACGTAAAAAATATTTCCACATCTTTAATCACTTTTCTTTCTGAATAAAATCCACATATACATTCGTAAACTTTTTTCACTCAAAGGTAAACTTCTGTTTTCATCAATGCAAACCATATTCGAAATTGGTCCCGTTGAATACAGTATTTCATTTCTTTCCGAAAATATATTATATGGTAATAATATCATCATGGCGTTTTTTTCAAAAAATCAAAAATCATCTCCAACTCAATCCCGCTATCATGTGGGAATCTTGCCGTTCGCTAGATAATTCTCTATTCCAGTAGAATTAATCTGTGAACATGGAAGTACCACAGAGAAAAACTTTCGATGCTGAACAAGGTATACACACAACCAAATTTATATGGAATCGCCCTTTATTTTTATATTACCTCAAGAACTTTGTAAATTTCGAAGTATTGTTAGAAGTGAAGGTTTACGTTAAGAAAGAAACAAATAAAAGAAAATAAGAGACTCTTTCCGCATGTATTACATCTCCTCTGGGGTGATATTCCGCCTTTCTGTGGCGGATTGGATGAGCTATTGTAAGGTTCTTTGATTATCCTGGCGCAAATCTGAATTTCATTTTGAGATAATCCCTTGAATTTTCAATAGGATTTAAGTCTGGTGAGCAAGCTGGCCAGTCCAACATAGCAATTCTCTCTATTTCAAGATAATGTCGCACGTACTGGTCTGCGGAGGAATTTTATCTTGCATAAAAGTGAAGATCTAACCGTGGGCACCTCGCCAGAGTCTCACTATGGACTCCTGCACTAGTCCACGTAACTCTCAGATGCTACACTCGCAGGAAACGAAATGAAATCTGTTTTGCCTCAGCATAATGCCACCCCAAAACATCACACTGCCCCCTTGGTATTTCGGAATTCGACTTACAACTCGAAGCCTAGCTTGTGTTCCACGACCGCTTGAAGCTCGAATCTGGCGATCATCTAATCAAACCAGAATTTCGGTCTGATTCGAAAAAAGAACATTTCACCAATTCTAAATATTCCAATTTAGGTGCTCGATACACCAATTAAGACTGTTAATTTTTGTGGTCTGGTTAGCTCTGTAACGCTTAAGGGTCTTCTGCTGTATAAACCTCTTGAATGAAGTCTTTGACGACGTATCATTTAGACTGATAAACTGATGCCTGTTGCTTCCAGAAATTGTCTTTGGAGTATGAGGTGCGACCCTCTAGGGTATCTTCTTGGAATTTAGCACAAAAAGCAGTCTTGTTCTTCAAAAGTGATCATCTTACGCCTTCTTCCAGGCCTATTTTGCAGAGATTGTAGCTCCACGTATCGGGCGTAGGTTTTTGAAATCACCCCCTGTGATACCCCCATTGTGGCAGCTATATCTCTCTATGTCACCCCTTTTTCAACGAAAGCAATTATCGGACCCCTCTGCACATCGAACAATCCAACGTAAGGCATTTTCAATTACGATTATAGGCTTTTTTAAATGTTGAAATTTCAAATTTCAGTGACGACTGAGTACAATATCCCGAACATGTGGTGATAATTCAATATTTCATATCATACTCTCCAGTTTCTTACAACAAAAAACTTCAGTATTCACAAATAGTCAAAGATGCATGGTTAAAAACAGTCAATAATGTGAAATACCGACTGATTCCATATAAATTTTGTTTGTTTGTTTGTTATTCCTTCAACGTGTTCTTTTGCCGCCTTTCGGCCAATGACACGCCGGGGAATTGTGTCACCTTACTAACCCGGCAATTTTGCCGAACCCCTCTCGTGTCGAGGGAAGGGATCTTTAATGTCCAACACATCTCTGTTAGACAGGACCGACGGATTTATATATCCTCCGAAAGATGGATACTCAAGCGATTCCCAGAATTCGAAAAATCGCACCGACTTTGTGGGGATTGAACCCAGGCAACTCTGCGCAGGAGACGAGCATCACATCCCATACGCCACCGAGCCGGCTCCATATAAATTTGGTTGTGTGTATTTGTCTTTGATGAAATTACAGGGAACGCCTCATAATTTTCAAAATAAATTAATTATTATCCCTCCATTTTTAGAATTATTGTGAGAAAGATGCTGCGGTAAGGTTTTTCGAAAAGGAATATAGAATCGACGAGAAGTATGATATAAATAGTCGATTCATCGAAAACAGAAATATTAGTGAAGCTGCTTTATCAAGAACACTACGAGTCTGATAAACATATTTTCAAGAGGTTACAGAATAATTAGCGAACCAACGCATCTTCAACCGAGGTTCAAGGAATATGCTAAAGAAAATAATGAATAAACTGAAACCGATGTGACTGCAGCAGTAATTGAAAATCTCGAAACAACAACAAGAGATATACCTGATGAAACTGGTGTTTTGAAAAGCCACCATCAGAGAGTATTAAAAAAAACATAATATAACCATATAGGGAGAGATTGAACCCCAAGCTTTTTGCTGACGATAGCGAGTGACGATTCAATTTCTGTATTTCAAGGGCTACAAGCGAAAACTCACTAAGTCGAAAAACAGGAATTTGAGTAAGAGGCGATTAAACATTTCCATTTTATTGGATGCCTCATAGCTGAATAATGATATGACTTATTCCGCTTGTTTTTTCACTATGATGATGGCAGGTGTGTTGGACAGTATTTAACTTAAACAGTGAATTGAATAGTGGACATATAGTTGAGAAAAACATTCGAAAATACAATAATCAGGGCTTAGTGAGTTTGGCATTTTTTAAATTTGGTTACTCAGCTCACATAATGAATAAGGGTTCCGTAGTTCAAGAGAACAATCAGTTATCAATTATAAGAATAAATTATTTATTCCATTGTTTTATTACACAAAAAGCTGTATTCGATAATTATCAAATAATATTCATTCCGAATCGCTATCTTCTATTTCCGGCTCTGGAACAGTGTCCCTCTCAGAGTTTGAGGTTGGTAGTGACTGAAACCAACCATGGAATTCCTCTGGAATCGTGCGCATTTGACACAATTTTGAAAGCTTAGTCATGGGAATCTGAGCGTTATATATGTTTTTATGTTTGCTATATTCGATTTTCTCGTGAATTGATGACCTAGCCTATCCTTGATAATCAATTTTTGTATAGTTTCCAAAATAATCTTAAGAATATTTTAGAATCCATTGTTCTTCTTTCTTGAGTCAAAAGCGTTTCAAAAGCCAGTTAACTTTCATGTTATTGACGTCGGTTATTCCATTTCTCATTATCTTTTTAAAAAGCTATTGCAAATCCAAGTCAGAAAATTTCAATTCATTGACTTGACATGGATCTTCCATTTTGTTTGTGTTCCGTTTAGATCGTGATTTTTTGAAAATGTTCACCAAATCGTGTACAGTATAGACAGAACTCATTTTTTTCCCTGTCTATTTCACTGAACATTGAATCCACTTTAATGTAGGAGTATCCGCTTTTCAGAAATTTTTGTTCGATGCATTCTAATTTCGGCAGAGATCTTATCATACCGAGTGGGGCAACTAAAGCGAAAAATACTCAATAACTGCTAAACTATTCGTTTCTTGACAAAAAGCAGAAACATATCAAATTTCGCCTGAAGGGAGACATCTTTTAACATACGATGATTTCAGTTTACATCAACCCCCTAAGCACAAAACTCAATATTTTTAATAGGGAAGATAGGTCGAGCTCATTGAAAAGCAATTTTGATTTTCTTCACAACTGTGTTATAATTTTTGGAGTTTTGACATATTTGAAAAAAGAAACAAGCTGGTTCGTCAAAAGACGAGTTATTATCAGTATTTGCAAGATCTGTCGATTTCGAATGAACATTCACTGAAATGCTGTTGTATTTTTGGGCAAAAAACCCAAAAGCAGAGGTGCTTTCACTACACCCCCTTAGATACCACTCAGATGAGTGTGTCAACCCCTCAAATCTTCGAATATATCAGTTAGTTTGAGTAATAACTCATCAAAAAGATTTTAGAATTCCTAGAATATTGTAGACAAAATTTTTGCTTTATCTGCATTGTGCTGAAAATATAGGGTGAATTAAAAGAGAGTGATACAGTATTTGCGAGGTCTGCTGATTTTGGATGGAGATTCAGAACAACTTTGTTTGGTTTTCAAATAATAGAGCTTATTCATAAAATCACCCACATGTTGGTGAGTAGGAAAGAATTGAAAAAATGAAAAAAAGATTGAGTTAATTATACCTGATACATTTTATAGGCCAACTCGGTATCATTCGAATAAATGTTCAAAGTGTTCGCCGCCTACTTCCAAACACAAATACAGATTCAGGGCTTATACGATTACACTAGACTATAATCCGTTATCGTAACTCCACCAGTTCTGCAGGTTCAGTTTTGTAGAATTGACTCTTCAAGTTACCCCATAAGAAGAATCCAATGGTGACAAGTCAAGAGAATGTAGGCTATTCTGTAGGGACTCTTCTTTCGATCCATCGATCAAAAAATTTTCGATCTAGATATTCTCGGACAGGAAGTTCAAAATGTGGGGGGTGCACCATCCTGCTGAAACACATTTTCTTCTAAATAGCTGGGATCAACTTCCAAGATTTCAGTTTTTGCCGGATTGATTAGTTCTTCAAGTAGTTGGAGATATATTTCTCCTGTCAGATTTCCTGTTGAGAAAAATGCCCCAATCAGACGATTTCCATAGATGCCAACCCAAATATTCAAGTTTTCACGGTATAAGGTATGTACTCCACAAAAGATTTTGGGATTAGGGTCCGACCAGAACCGGCAGTTATGAAGATTTTCAGTGTTATTCAGAAAAAAAAGTAAAGTCATCCGAAAAGCAAATATTGTAGAGAAAGTGGGGACTCTGTGGTCGAAATCATCCTCGTTCAATTCCTGGACCATCTCCATTTTATATGGATGGAATTTGTATTGTTTGAAAACTCCTCCAATAGTTCTTCGACCCACACCAATTTCCCTTTCCAATTTTCTTGTACTCAGAATGGGCTCAATCACTATTTGCCCAAGGAACGCAGTTTCCAATTCCTCATTTCGTATGGATCTTTGGACATGCTCTGTTCCTACTTTGATCAGAGCCAATTTCTCTAAATGTTTCCACCAACTCAAAAATGTACTTAGGTTTTACATGTTTCTCGTTCAGTTTTATAGAATGGCGTACATTGAAACAAGCAGCTACCCTATTTGCAGAAGTACCATTGCTGACAAAAATTTTAATGCTCTCTACTTTTTCAGCTATTGAATAAACCATTATACTTGTATGGTTGAACCCGTGAGTGTGAAAAGCAGCTAGATAAACAAACAAACTAATTCAAATATCATTCATCAGATACAAGCAATCTGGAAAAAAACAGGAACTGCTGCATTGGTTGTTGAGACATCTGCATTACACTTGTGTGATTTCGGATTAATATTTATCTGTAACGAGAACTAAACGTGAGTTCGATTCATTTCAACCCTTGATACCATGCTGTTAGAGGCTTTTCACATAAGACGATCGGTTGCGCGTGCGGTCGTGAGGCGTGCAGGCCATTACCCTAGTGGTTGTCTTCACATGTCTGCGTTCCATCAGTCCACCGATGGGGATCTTTTGCGATTCAACCAATGACACGGATCGATCATCGCTTCTTTGTCAAGACGCACTTATACTTGTGTGTGTAAATTTCTACATGATCCACATTAAAATGTTATCGGATTTGAAAATTCGTTCACTGTGATCAGATTATTCTAACTGCATATCCAACGACCTATAACACGGACTAACTGATCAATTCGAAGATTTGAGGGGTTGACACTCTCATTTGAGGCAGTGTCTTAGGGAGTGTAGTGGAAGAACCATTGCTTAGAGATATTTTTCCCCAAAATACAATAGCTTTTCGGTGAATTTTCATTCGAAATCAACCGATTCTGCAATCGCTGAAAATAGCATGTCATTTGACGAAACAGCCAGTATCTTCTGCCGAATATGTCAAAATTCAGAAATTATTACCTATCTTTCTTCTTCAAAAAAATTGAGTTTTGTGCACCCCTGCTTAGGGGGTTGATGTGCAATAAAATCACTGAATGTTAAAAGATGTCATCCTCCAGACAAAAATTGACCTGTGTCATTGATGAATTATTCATAGTGAATATTTAACAGAAAATATTTATACCTTAATCTAGTAATCAAGAGGAAAAGCGGGGTTCACTTGATGTGATCTTGCTCAAGTATCATGGGTATATTCCTGAATTTACATTTTCGATGAGATATTATAGTCTTTTGATATCAAAACCCCACTTCTTTTGTAGTCTTGAAGAATCGGTTCAATATCTCCAATTTGTGTTCCATAATATTATATATCCAAGTGAATATATTGTTTGTATGGTAATGTTTAACGAAACATGGATATGTTGAACTAGAGAGTTTTCAGATTACCTATTTATAGCATTACTTTTAATGTATGGTCTCGTTTTGAGCTAAAGGCCCCAGAAACGAAGACATTCTGGATATAACATTCCATCGTCCCATACTCTACGTATGTCTGGAATTCCAGAGCTATAACCTTTGAGTTTTAATTAGAAATTTTCGAAGCAGAAGATAATAATTATCTTTGGAAAATCAATGTTATTGATTGAATATTACAATTGTTTCAATACAGTGAAAGCTTCTCATTCGCGCTCGCTACATTCGCGTTTTAACTATTCGCGGATAAACAAAAATATACTAATGAAACTCCAGGATTTATAGTTCATAGGTTATACTTTGATAATATATACAAATTTTAAAGTATTAATTAATTTACATATTGTTTATTAATTATTAAATTACCAATTGAAAATTACTGTGACTATGACTCCTTCAAAAAAATTTTTTTCTTCTCTTTATGATGCATTGAACATCAAAGTAACAAAGTAACGAAAAAAATTCGACTTCTTATTATTAGATTAAATGAAAAAAACTTACCTTTCAATGTACTCAGTTGTTATTTATAAAAGCAATACCTCAATTTTTTTAAGAAAATGTTATTATTTAATGAATAATTTCATTAAAATACTATACCTCAAATCAATTCATAGAATACTTTTTCATTAATAAAGAAACAAAGATTTAAAAATCTTAGCCAAATCCCATCATTTTATTCTTATTATTGTTCTTCATATACGGTATTCATCATATTAATTTATGACATCGAATAATATTATTAATTTTCACTGAATCAATGTAAGATTCACTAGCTCACCTGCGTTACTTCAATAGTAGAATAAAAAGAAATTGTATTCGGTTATTTTCATTTTTTATTTTCATACACCTGGATAAAACGTTGGTTATGCATTCATTCATATCACAAGCCATTTAAGTTCATTTGTTAAATCCGTTTTAAGCGCATCAGCTAATAAAGCCAAGAATTTTTATTTTATTGCCGTGTTTAACAGTTTTTATTAATCAAAATTTAAATAGTTTGTATCACATTTGTGTTGGAGTGTCTTAGTATTAATCATTTGGATTTTAGTTTATCATGGGTCCCGTAAATAAATGCTGTAATCCTTTCAATGAAAAAATCATAAAAAAATAATTGAAAATTCAGTTTTGATAAAGCAAAACCTTGCTCATAAATTGATGGACTTTATTAGGAGTTACATGTGCAATTCGTGTGAACGGGCTATTTATTTGGGTTGAAAACCTGACACTCCTGCTGAATCATCAGTTAATAATTGTCCAGATATTGATGAGTCTGATTCATCGAATTATGATATTGAAGATAATGAAAAAGAAGACCTCTTTTCCTATGTGGCTCTGTTGACAACGAACTGAAAATTGAAAAAGTTAATAAAGTGCTATTAGAGATGGGTGAAGCTCCAATTGAATTGGAGCGGCTATCAAATGCAGCAGTATGTCAGAAAACTTTAAAGAGTGTTATAGAGAACCAAACAAAAGAAATCCATTTAATATTCTCATTTTCATGAAAAGAAAAGAGGATTTATTCTTATAAACTGACTGAACAGTTATAAACTGAGTACAATGTTGTTTTTTTGTTTAATCTAATAATGAGCAGTCAAATTTTTGGATCATAGTAGTTTTCAAGGGTTAATTCAAAAATTAACTAACAATATGAAAATTAATAAATAATCAGAGTATAACTGATAAACTATGAATCCTGAAAGTTTCATTAATAGATCTCTAACTGTTTTTAATTATTAATTTTTAATTAAGCCATAAAAATTCTCATTAAAAAATGTTGTTGAAATACAAATTTTCGAAAACTGTTTCAGGGATTAATTATTCATAGGAATACTTAATAAAAAATAATCATACCTTAATCTAATAATCAAGTAGAAGAGGGTGTCTACTTGATGTAATCTTGCTCAAGTATCATGAGTATATTCCCGAATTCATATTTTCGATGAGATATTATAGTTTCTTGATATCAAAACCTCTCTTCTTTTGTAATCTTTAAGAAACGGTTCAATATCTTCAATTTGTAAAGTGTTTTCCACAATATTATATATCCAAGTGAATATATTGTTTGTATGGTAATGTTTAACGAAACATGTTTATGTTGAACTAGAGAGTTTTCAGATTACCCCCTTTCAGCATTACTTTAAATGTATGGTCTCGTTTTGAGCTAAGGGCCCCAGAAACGAAGACAGGAGAATTGCCAAGGAGACAAGGAAAAGGCAGCCAATCTACGAACGGCATTTTACCTAGCGTTTTCCACACATAATCGTTACTCACAATCTTACTCAGAATACAAAGACTGTGCAACACAACTCGGTGAAATTTATATAATCAGGAAGTTTTATCACAAGCTTTGAAAGCAATTTTCACTCATAATTTTTGAGTGATAATATAATTGCATGTCTTGCATTAATTCGTCGAAATTGAAGTATCATCATAGTTCATACTAGAATTGCCATTTTTCTAAACTTATTAGTTTTGATGCTATGAAGCATAATCCGTGGAACATTTTATGAACTAGAAGGATTCAACGTTCTGTGCTACGTAAACCATGTTGATTTTCCACTGGAACTCTTGTCTTTTCGAGATTGATGAGAATACAGATATAACTATTCATAGATAAAACTCCCAACATGAATTTTGGATCTATCAGGTTGAAGTCAGTCGTACTTTAATGTACAATAACTTCGAACAATCCCACTCTATCAACTATGAGAGTAGGTTTTGAGTGAGACTTGTAACTTGTGACCAAATTTTTAAGTTAATTAAAAATTAAAAGGAAAACATGCAAATTAATTATTGACGTGACAACGTCTTTTAATTCGATGGAGCCGGCTTCACGCACGAAAAAACATGACTCATGCGGAGTTACCTCGCTATAAGGCGTTCCATATAAGACTTCAATAAGCGAGAGCGCGGAGCGAGCGAAAAGATTAACCATCGGCCTCCGCGTTCGGCATCGTTCGATATTTGTCTCTCTCCTACTTGAGTGAGCGATGCGTCCGCGTGGACAGTTGCTACAGAATAATACATTTACATGTTTTCGTCAAGTATGAAGTGAAAAGTGAATGTGGTGTCAATTGTTTATGGCGACGATAATTGAGGCGATAAAGGTAATGATTCTCTCGATATAAAATATTTGTTCAGTGACATATTGTCGAATATTCGTGCTTTAATCAATAAAATAAAAAGTATCGGTCTGCTAGTGCAGCGATTGTAGGTTTTGATACAATTGACAAAACTATAACAATAAGTTAACAGAACTATTTCACAATAGGTAAAACAAATCAATTGCTTAACTATTTGATCGAAATAACTTTCAAACACATTAAGGCAGGCTTTTTAGAAGCTATAGTTACTAAAATTTCAATGATTTTTCCAAATTTCAAATTTAATACTTATGAACAATAATTTAATCACAGTTTATTCTTATAATATATTTTTCAGAACTATTCCTTTTTACAACTAACTAAAATTCAATTCGCAAAAATGATTAATTAACTAAGTAAGTAACAATTTGTTTTCAGTTTACTTGCTGAAATAATGTCAATACCAAATTTATTATCATAAAATAATAAAATAAAAAATTAAATTTCAACAGTCGAGTTGAAATTTAAACAATAAATTTTATTCAAGTACTTTGTAAATTTGAAATGATTTTCTGAACGAAGAATTTTATGAAAAATTTTCTAAATTGTTTCGAACGACGATTCATTTTGCAGAACCGTTTACAATCGCATCATGGAAAACAATCTGACGAACCAGAGGATTTCACGAATGAGCCACTACCTTCGATGAGTGAACTCATGGAGGTTCAAGATGCTTTAGCATCAACTTCAGCAACGCCATTCGCGCTGCCAATTATCGCTGCTTCAAAATCGAAAGCTCAAAAACAACGTGAGTACAAACAGCGTATCGCAGCAGATAGAACTCCTGCTCCTGCTCAAGACACTTAACACTCGAAACACTCCCTTTCATTTCTACTTTTCCTATCATCATCCTATTCTCAACAGAATAACACAAATTGTAAGAAGAGGAATCACACATGTTTGAAGGTTGTAAATAAAAGTTGTAAAATAATTGCTCAAAGCACATTCATACTTGTAAAAACTAGGAACATTGAAAAAATAAATAAAAATTGACTTACTTCTATTTATGCGTACAAATAAATGTAACTTGATCAATTCAATTGTGATTTCCATTTATCTCCTTCTCTATACCCATACAAAATATCTATCAAACAAATAAAGTTGAAATTATCTCCTGAAAAATGCAACTATTCCATCAGTTTTTTCTCATGACGTTGTCAAGTTCAACTATCGTCAATAAACCGACTTTACAGATAAGCGATCTTTGTTATAATCTGCATATTGCATTGATAAAAGGGTGCTTCAAATAAGAAAATGTAGGTTAGGACTTTCTATTTTTCAAGTTCACCATAAGTTTTTATGAAAATTTTCCGTCAGATCAAAGTCAGTCACACAACATTCACTGAATCAGGATTTCAGAGGAAATCGAAGACAGTCATGTTCTTGTATCAGCATATGTTCACAGTTCGGAAAGATGGTCTGAGGAATGAACTTCAGAAGTAATTAAATTGATGACATAGTTATTTGAAGGAATCCGTTTTACAATAAAAAAGAGAAAAAACACTTTTGTCGATTTTTTACGTTTATTTGTTAATACACGATCGGTCAGATTCAAGAAGAACACCTTTTAATGACTAGAGTCATTAGCAACATCATAGTAGTCCTAAGTGAAGACCAATGCAAAATACAAGATATATTGTAAACATGGAAGATCAAGGAATTACTAACTAACTCAACGAAATCATCCATCAAAAAAGTCAAAGAAGCATCGGAACATGCAAACTAGTACTACAGTATGGAAAAAAAAGGTTCTGCCGATGTACCTTCAATCATCCAAAATGTATGAACTGATCAAGCTACATGAAGGAGAAACATCTGATAGGTCCTGAGTATTCTGAATTAACATAACCTCGGATAACTTAGCTGATTTTTTAATCCAAATGTTTATTGAACCCACGAACTTTCACGCACAATATACCATTTTAAATTTTAACAGCCTTCCGAAGAAACTCCCCTTACTCAAAATCTGATACAACTTGAAGCTTGGTTTGTTCGATGTAAAAACCATGTACCGAAACATTCAAACAGACGAATGTCTATCTCTTTTTCAGATATTTTTACTAGAACCAACACATTTGCACATATCTCTTGTGAATTTTGCACCTATTGAAAACATATTCAGACCAAAATTACTACTTGATCAAAATGTTCCCGAATTTTATTAATTAAATCAAAAATACAAAGTTTATTCATCAAAATCAATATTGCCTCCTTGAAAGTACTGTTCATCGACTACAACGCAATTATACCAGCGATAGATCCAATCCTCGAAATCCTTTTTCACATTCGATTTGCGGTATGACCTTTAGAGCCATCTTCGATTTTTCCATTATTTCCTGTCGACTGCTAAAACTCGTTCCCCGAAGCGATCTCTTCAGTCGACCGAACAGGAAAAAAGTCACAGGAAACCAAATCAGGTGAATTTTGTGGTTGTTGGATGGTATTGGTGCTGTTTTTAGCCAAATGGTCACAGATAATGAAGGCATTATGAGACGGCGCGTTATCGTGGTGTAAAATCTATAAGTTGTTTTGCCACAATTCTGGTCGTTTTTGGCGAACAGCTTCACGCAAACGCCTCATAACGCCCCCAAATAATATTTCTTGTTGTTAGTTTGACCTTGTGGAAGGAATTCATGGTGCACAACACCATGGTAGTCCATGAAAACCACACGGTAACAAAGTTGGGAACTTTTTGATCAAGGTGGTATTTTCAGTTTCGAAATGAACTTTTTGAACAAAAATCAGGAATTCTCATGGAATCGCCACTTAGCCCCATATTTTCCATGGGCAACACATCTTACTGAACAGCGACCTAGCTAAAAAACATATTATGTTCTGGTATCAGTACGTTGATGATATTTTGGTTAGATTTGATGGATCAAATAGACAATTGAATACATTTTCGAACTATCTCAATAAAAATCACGATAATTTAAAATTTACCGTTGAAGTCGAATTTAACATAAATTTTTTCTACAGACGCAACAATCTCCATGGACTCATTCAATCATTCAAATCATAGATTCACCACAGAGCATACTATGATCTATGATCTAAAGAGCGTAATATCCCCTCTAAATTCAAGAGTTTGAAACGGAAATAAATACCATCAAAAGAATATCACGCAAAAACAATATACCAGCCTCTTTCATAAATAAGATAATCAGATGAAGAGAACAGAATCGAACTCTAAATTATTTTATTGCATTCAGAAAAACTCGCAAAAAGAAATGCCAGTTCCAATTATGTTGGCCCACTTTCTCATTGAGTGAAATATATTTTCGCAAAATTCAAAATGACCACCTCATTCGCAAGCGCTCTCAATTTTAGGAAATTACTTTCTGATGAAAAATAGAAAACAAATAAACTCAAACCATCTAATATTATCAAAATCGAAAATAACGAGAGCCCTTCAGCTCATGTAGATCAAACATGTAGAAGTTTGAATGCAGGTTCAGAGAACATATATCTTCTGACAAGAAATTTCAAATATTTGAGCATATGTAATCAAGAAACCACAAAATTGTTTCAGACAATCTCAAAGTCCCTCAAATGCAATAAAGGAAGGAAGAATGAGTCTGTTGGAAAATTTGGAAATCAATAAACTCAGGAAAACCCCACAATATGCTACTCTTAATAGCCAACTTGAAAGCAATAATTTCCTCACTTAACGTTCGAGGAAAAAATATATCTGTAATCATTTTTGTATCTTACACAGTATTCAGCACTTGAAAATGACCGACCCGGTCGTGTATTAACAAATAAATGTATAAATATGACAAAAGTGTCTTGTCTTTTTTATACTTCAAACTTTATATGATTTTACACTGCGGCAAAACTAGTAAACTGATTCAAATTCTTCCACTGGGATCCAAGATAATGTTCTATATTTTTATCACGATATCTTTGAAACCAACAAATAGATTTTGATTACCAATCTGGATATTCTGAACAAGTGTTTCAGGGAGAGTCGTCTATGCTATAATATTCAGAAAACTGTGTATCACGTCATCATCTGTATTACCATCAAATAGTGTTTCTCATTGATTCCCCACTGAATCACAAATACTATTCGAAAGATCTTGGAGAGTAAACCTGAATGAAGCATTAGTTGCAAGTGTTACAATTAGCCCAAATCTAACTGTTTGGATTTGTATCCTCGGCAATATAGGTCTTCCACATATTTATAGACAAAAGCTTTGATAAAGAGATGAGAGAAATATTATCCTTCTCTGAAATATTGCCCTATCATTCACGATTATCGAAAGCTAACTACTCCAAAAATTAACGCACAATCTATGGCAGTCAAGTAAATATTAACATATTTTATTTATCATCAATATCCGGACATAAAACAATAAATACGATGCTTTTTTAGCGTTCATATTCCTTTCATGTACTTTAGGTACAAGGTCATTTGAAAACAAGCAAGGAAATAATCGTGAAGAACACCCGAAAACATTCTTAGGTACGTTTTTAAGATCCCCGAACCCCTGAATTAGAAGTGTTTTTGAATCAACCACCACCCCTAGAAGTATTTCAAGGTTGTTTCGATGTCATTTTATGGTCAAGCAAAGAAATAACCGTGAAAAGAATATGGAAAAATTCATGGGTCAGTTTTTGCGATACCCGAGTTCATACTATGTTCGAACATAGAATCGAAACAAGATTTGATGACTGTTATCTTTTGTAACTGTTCAAACAAATTTTCTTCAGACCCAAAATCTCAATACTTTTGTGAAGATTTCTAGGAATAACGCCTGTTGTAGAAATAATAATCGGTAGAATAAATATTTTCTTCATTTTCCACATTTTTTAATCTCGTCGCCAAGCATCATATATTTAGAAATTTTTTCATTGTATTTATTTTGTATATTATGTGTGTCGGGTAAAGCAATATCAATTATATATGTTATTTGATTCTGTTTATCATTAAGAACGATATCTGGTCTATTGTGGTTTTACAGCTCTGTTGCACAGAATTGATAACGTTTTTATATATATATATATATATATATATATATATATATATATATATATATATATATATATATATATATATATATATATATATATATATATATATAAATATGACAAAATTGTCAGTTAATTATATTACATTTATATAAACAAATAAATAAAATATGAAATGAGATTCTGAGCAGTATAAACTAAAAGAAAACCTATGACTCTACCTCATTATTATTTTCGGAAAGAAACCTACGAAAAATATTACAAGATTTGATGACTGTTATCTTTTGTAACTGTTCAAACAAATTTTTCTTCAGACCCAAAATCTCAATACTTTTGTGAAAATTTCTAGGAATAACGCCTGTTGTAGAAATAATAATCGGTAGAATAAATATTTTCTTCATTTTCCACATTTTTTATTATATATATATATATATATATATATATATATATATATATATATATATATATATATATATATATATATATATATATATATATATATATATATATATAAGAGAGGATTTACAAAAATTTGAATAATTGTATTTACAATAAATGCTTGTATCTATAATTTTGGCGTGTGTCAGAAAAAACACAAGTGTGCGCTCAGGAAATGTTACAGGGGAACCATACTATCTTATATATCATTCAATAAACGAGTGAAAAAACCTGAGGAAAAAACTCGTTTTCCTGTCGCTATTGCACTAGCAATAGCTTGTCTGCTTATGTTGTGTTAGTGTCGTGTGTACAAAAAGAGTACCAAAGATTTTTCTGCTTAGCCACTTCCTTCTCTCTTGCATTCCATGATTTCCAAACGAAGAGAAAGGTTGAAGAATGGGGGTTTGGGACATGAATCTGTAACAATGGAAAAAGAAAACCAGCAGAAAAATATGTCAACAATCATACTGCCTATAGTTATAAACAAATCTGAGAAAAGATTTTACATAGCAATCAAGGTCATGAAAAGGACTAAGGAGATAATAAAAAAATACATAACCTGCGATATTTCCTCCAATTCCATCTCTGTTTGACCGAGAGGGCCCCGATGGCTAGGTTCGGTCTTCCAAGTGATGCCAATTATGATCTATAGATGTTTTAGAATCATTATGGACCCAATAATCTGGGTTGACATCGGCCATATATTATTTTCTCTCGGAACTTGATTAATTTTAAGAATAATTTGTGAAAAAATTTTGAAAATCATTCAAAAAATATGACATTTCTCGGATGGATCATTGAAGAAAATATTTCATATGCTGAGTAGTTTCACGGAGATGAACCAAGCGATCTATGCAGAGATTTAGGACTCTGGAAAGATAACTCAGAATTGTTAGAGCCAATACTAAAAGGAAAAACAATGTCTTTCCGCAGGAAAAAGAATTCTCTGTGTCAAATAAAAGAACGACCTCTCCGATATTTTTTCTAAAATGGGTAATTTAGTTCATGGTCATCATATTGAAGGTTCAATAAAATTAGTTGATACAGAATATAGACCATGTGATTGTCGACCGTTCATAGATTCATCAAAAATGCCTAAAAGTATTCTTACTACATAATGAAAATGTTTATGCCCTTCTGCCAGTTGCTCATTTAGTTCTATTAGATGAAGACTAACATTATTTTGAATTGTTGTTGTAAAAATGCAAGTATAACGAGAACGAGTCGCAAATATGTGTAGAATAGAAATTCATTTACTATTTTTCTTGGGCAATAGTCTGGAACTTCATTATATCCATGCTACATTTTTGAATAGAATAGTCTAGCTACAGATCAACAATATATTGAAAAGATAGGCCATTTAGACAGCAATAAGGTCCTGGTGAGAAAATTATCATACCTCCAAGTTCAATACCAACGAATGAGGTTATTTTTCCACTTTTGCATATAAAATAGGGAGTAGTAAAGCAGCTGGTCAAGGCAATGAGCTGAAAGTCCCTCTTTCAAGAAAATTTTTCAAGTGCTACCTAATCTTTTGAAAGCAATGATGAAAAAGGCAGATTTGCTGAATCACAAGGAACTCTTGAAAAATACTGAATTTGGGAAAGAGAAAGCAGCTTAGCAAAGCTGAAAGCTACAAAGATCCTGAATACAACAATGGGAAATAAATGAGTTCCCAAAAAATTTGATAGTTTTTCATAAGAAACAAGGGGATACAATGCACTTGAATTTAAGTGAATCAAGAAAAGACATAAAGGTGTTTGGGAAAAAATTAGGCTGGTAGTTTACTGTTTGAGTCTGAACAAAGGCTCGAAGAAAGCCCATAATAGAAAAGGAAT
Organism: Cryptolaemus montrouzieri; assembly: GCA_013387265.2. Lineage (NCBI taxonomy): Eukaryota > Metazoa > Arthropoda > Insecta > Coleoptera > Coccinellidae > Cryptolaemus > Cryptolaemus montrouzieri. The sequence continues at coordinate 41,715,557 of JABFTP020000103.1, forward strand.
ACGAAGACCATTCGATGAGAAACATAAGTGTCCTTCTGCAGAGTAAGCTTTTCATTGATTTGCCTATAAGAAATTCCCTGCTTCAACCATCCAGGAGCTCTTACGTTGCCACAATTAGCTGGGTCATCATTCCTTGCTTCAACTAGCAGGAAGTCCATACATCGTTTTCACCGGCTGGGTTTTCATTCCTTACCAAAAATAGTCATTTTCGCATTGCATCAGATGGTTTGGTGACTATTTCTTGCACTGAACAACACATAATTAATGCAGTTTCTTTACTTACTGAGTAAGCATTCTTTGCTTTAACTTACTAGTGTATAATTGACTTAAGTGTAACCGAAAACACACCCTTTTGTACCGGAAAATTTCCTCAGAATAGCAGCATAAAGTCCAACTATGGGTACACCTTGGTACAAGTGTTGTATACAACAGAAGTGAGAAAGGTGATAGGGAGCCAGTAAGGAGGGTACCTGATATGTCGACCAACCTGGTACGAATATATGAATTTCTTTGAATTTTATCTGTGATATAACTTACCGATAGTCTCCAGAAGTTTTCAAATGATGCTACTGGGTTATGAACTTGAATTAACTACGTATTCAAATCAAAATACCTCAAAAACATACCCATGAATTTTTTCACAATTATTTCTCATTTTGATCTTTGATTAACGTCCAAATGACCTTGAATGACCTCCAGAAGAGGCAGTAAGTTCGAATTAATCATAGATTCGGATTTGGGGATCACAAAGACATACCCAAGAATTTTTCAAGATTTCTTCCACTGTTTTTTTGCCTTGACTATCGAATGACCTCGAATAACCTCTAGGAGAGATGATAGATTCTAAAATGATTAGGGTTCGTTGATCTCAAAAACGTACCAATGAAAAATTTCAGAATTTTTCTACGGTTATTTTACTACTCGACCTTCAAAGTTTTGTTCAAAATGAGACCAAATTTTGTCTTTTCAATTGCGATAGTCGTTTTCAAGTGTAAAGATTTCGAGAAAACAGATATGGCCAATGTAATTTCTTACGTGCCAATGGTTATGGTGGAGGTCCAATAATGGCGTGGGGAGGAATTTTATGGAACGCTCGCGCTGATCTGGTTCTCGTAAATGATGGAACCCTAAATGCACAGAGGAACGTTAAAGACATTTAAGAAGAACATGTTGTACCGTTTCGGTCAAACATGACCGACAGCTTATATCGTTAGGAATTACCTTCAATGATTGAGAAGCCAACAACGCAAAACTGCTACCGTGAATGAGGTTTAGAACAAACTGAATGGAATTTGGAACGAAATGCATCAAAATGCTATAAGGTCCATTGATTTTGAGTATGAATCATAGACTTTATACAATAGTCCTTGCCAGGAATAGAATAATTTGGCATCAACAGGTTTTTGTGGAATTTTATTTTCACCACAAGTTTCATGTTTTTCATTATTAGTTCTTTCTCAATTTCAATGAGTATCACTTTCATTTAGTTTATTTTCAATGTATTCCCATACAAAATTCTACACTAAGATGGTTTCAGGTTTTGATCTCAGTAGAAAGGTTTCAATCGTTCCAGAATAAGTTACGGGTATTATAGTAATGCACGATTTGAGTAGGCGAGAATATCAAAAACGCTTCAGAAATCGGCAGTTTCATATTAGAAATCATTTCATAAGTTATTCAACAAATCATTGAAATCACGGATTTAACCTTCTGAACACGAATGATCCGTTAGGCGGAATAAAGAGGAGGAACAAGATATTCTGGAAATAGTAAACAAAACCCAAGAACCATTACGAGAAAGATAAGACACCTTTGGTATGTCCCACTGAAGAGAGACTGGAAAATGTTCAGACAGGAAAATTTGAAAGCATTTCATGAACAAACAGTGGATCGCTGACAGTCAGGACATGAGTATTTTGCAAATGGGTTTCATCTCATAGACACACACTTTGGCGAAAATTATTTAGCCACGAGGCTCATATATATATATATATATATATATATATATATATATATATATATATATATATATATATATATATATATATATATATATATATATATATATATATATATATATATATATATATATATATATATATATATATATATATATATATATATTTGAATTGTGGAGGCCGTTACTTGATGTAGATCCATGATATAAATGAGATAAAACACAAGGTTTAACTTTGATCTACACTTTATTTGAAAAAATTCGACGACGTTTCGCTGACACAGCAGCTTTATCAAGAATGAAAAATAGAATGAAGAGTATGGTATTATAAACAAATCGTAGAACAAGTTGGATGAATAACAGGAAAATCCACACCGAGCCATTGTACAGTTAGTATGAAAGGTAATAAAAACTAATTGAACAAGTTAAGTAGGGGTGAGTAATTCAAATCTACCTGTTCATTCAAAAGCTTGTCCGAATGTTTGTATCTATTTATTTCTAATGCTTCTAGGAGATCTAATTTTGAACTTTTTGATTTTATATGTAATATGTCAAAGTTTTTATTGAATGAATGGTTTTCTTTTATTAGGTGGTTTGAATAATTTGAATCAGATTTATTTTTGTCGAAGCTACGTTTATGTTCAGATGTTCTTATGCCAAAACTCCTATAGGTCCTACCGATATAAATTTTATCACAAGAACCGCAATTGAGTTTATAGATTCCTGATTTACTTGATTTTTCAACACGAGATTTATTATTTTTAATATGTTTACCTAAGTTATTAGAAGTTTTGAAAGCTATATTAAGATTTTGTTTGACGAGAAAGGATTTAATATTTGTACTTGCAGAACCGCAGAATGTTAAACTGTTGAATATTTTATAGTCTTTATGAATAGGATATACTTCATTTATTGCTTTTGATAGAGTTTTTACGAATGATTAGGTCTATCATATCCGGATTATATGAATTATTAATGGCTATCTGTTTGATGATGTTTAACTCTTTATTATATTCTTCTACTGATAAAGGTAAAATTGAGTAACCGATGTACCATGCTGTTCAAAGCTGCAACTTTGTGTTGAATGGGATGTAATGAGTAGTTATGTATAATTGTATCAGTATGTGTTGGTTTACGAAAGACCGAAAAACATGATTATTATTTTGTTTAGTGATTTTAAGTCCAAAAATTTATGGAATCGTTCTGTTCAATTTCTATCGTGAATTTAATGTTTAAATGGATGGAATTAATGAAATTAACAAATAAGTCTAATTGACGAGTAGTTCCAATGAAACATACTAAGATGTCGTCAACATATCTATACCAATAAAGAAATTTGGAAATGAGTGGATGTGTATGAATTTTCTGTTCAATATTATTCATAAAATCTCTGCTAAAAGTGGACTCAAAGGATTTCCCATGATCAAACCATTTTCACTACTGTAATAGATGTTGTTGAAAGAAAAATAATTTTGTTCAATGCATATATATATATATATATATATATTTCTTTTGAAAAGAGAAGATGATGTACAAAAATTTGAATAGTTGTATTTACAATGAATGCTTATATCTTTAATTTCGCTGTGTGTCAAAAAAAAAACACAAGCGTGATCTCAGGAAAATTAAAAGGGGAATCATACTATCTTGCATATGATTCAATAAACGAGTATAAACGATCGCAGTAAAGATTTTCTGTTTATGCATGGTGTGGTGTATACAATTTCCATCTGGTTGGTCTTCACTTTTTTGCTTTTGAAGGAACATTGATAGGAGAAATGTATTAGGAATATTTGCTCAATACTCTATCAAATCTTCTGGAGAACATAAATATGAGGTTTTAACTCGACGCCGCTGCACTCCAATTCCCAATTTGATGAAAAATTTTCTGAGCTGAACCATGAAAATAATTGTATTAGTCACGGTGAGCCTGTTGCACGGCACCCAATGTAACTAGTTCTCACTCCTCTACACTTTTTTTCTGTGGGGTTATTCGAATCCTCAGCGTATGAAGTAGATATTGTTGCCAGAGAACAACTAGCATATTTCCTAATAGACGCCTGCGGAGGTTTCTGAATTTAGAAGCAAACGATTCGTAGAAGCATCAATGTTGTGTTTCTAGGATCGATGTATGTTTGAAACTCGGCGGTGACCATTTCAAAAATAGACTTTATCGATTCATCAATTTGTGTCCCAAATTTTCCTTTCCTATTTTTCGTTTGAGTTAAATTAAACCTTTGGTGTTGCTTTTCATATATTTATTGGTGTGATGATTTGACGACCGGTACATGTTCACCTGAAAGAAATGTGATGTATAGACAAAATCAAAAAACGTTTTTCACCATAGTTCTTAGATATCACGAAAAAACTGCCGATCATCGCATTTTCATTCATAGTAAAAATAGAGCCGTGATATTTTCTTACACGTGTTAGACTGCAAAGAGCCATAGCTTCGGAGTGTAACAAAAAACTCAGAATATTCACGGTTATACTATTCGTTTTCGAAAAAAATAAAGTTCGGGCGGAGTACGACCTGCATCTTGCTTTTCCTTCATGAGTCGATTTTGCAAGATAAGCCTAATGAATATGTAAGCTTTCTACAATTTAGTTCAACGGGTTGTCGAGTTATGAATGAAGAAATATATGACCAAAAACAAGTAATAACCCGTTCCTTTGAAAACCTACAGGCTTTGTTGACTTTGATACACCATTTCTGAGAGGCCTGGAGTTGGTCTATGCTCCATTACAGTATAAACTTCACCTTTGTATAATATAAAGAAAATTCGTTCTGACACTTATAATTAGCTGGTTTTCGATTTGCTGGATCCGCCTTCATCTCGAGGAGTATTGAAAACATTGGAGAATGTTCTTCCTCTCTATACGGTGAGCTATCCCCACAAATTAAAGATTGTATTCAAATGAAGGTTTTGAATCAACAAGAATATAACAAGGAAAAAATATCTAGATACTTAAAAAAGGTTAAAGAGAGCATCGTATTTATATTAATTAATATACATATATACATAGAATTGTTATGTGAACAAAAATATAGAACAAATGACAGCAACTAATCCTGATAGCCGTGTAGCCAATGCTTAGTGAAAAAAGACCTTCTTTCAAATAGATTGGATTTACTCAATCATTATTGATTATTCTGTCAAACCAGTCAGAATTTGTATTCAAATAAATATCCACGTCGCGAAAGTTCAATTCTTATCACGTTCTCTGTGTTTTGTCTGGAACAAAGCATTAGGTACTGGTCTTTTTCATTTTCTCTGAGTATTAGTAATACGAGGTCTGGCTATTTAGTAACGAGTAAAAAGGCGATTTAATATAAAAGTTATTCTACATTCAGATGCTCCCTTCAATATACTACCCTTCCTTCGCCACATACCTTTCCATACCATTTTTCCATTGATCTAAGCAGTGCTGGAAGTCTTCTTTGGTGAGGGCTTTTAGGAGGTCTGCCATTTTTTTCGAATCGGGTCCCTTTCAAAGCAGATTTGATTTTCAGAAACAAAAAAAACTTGCACAGTGCCAAATCTGGCGACTACGGCCCGTGTTCGAGCACTGGAGTTCACCTACAAGCCAAATACTGCTTCACAGATAGCACGTTATGGGCAGGTTTTATGGCACCAACTTCGCACTGACTTTTGTCATGTGTAATTCCTCATGTAAAATTTTTCTTACCGTTTCTTTATCGATGTTAACAGCCTCGGCTATCATCCGGAAACTCATTCGACGATCTACATGCACAATTTGATTGACTTGATCACTGTTTACAGAGTTGAAACACTGACAGGGCGGCCTGGGCGCTGGTCATCTTCAGTGCTCTCTCGGCCCTCACGGAAGGGCTCACACCACTCAAAAATACGCGCACGAGAAAGAGATTTATTCTCTCTTAATACTGTAATAGTAAAGAAAACGTGTTTTGGTACGTGCATAGACAATTTATCTAGATCCCCAACGCATTACTCGTTTTTTCCCTATTACTCTATGGCGCCCTCTAGGTGCACAGTCTCGTTATTTAAAAGCCAGACCTCGTAGTAAGAAGTAGAGTCATATTTCGTGCTCCTCAAACACTAGAGCAAAAGGAGGCAGCCTGTTTAACGGCTAGGTTAGAAATGTGAAATCGTAGGCCAATCCTCGACTGTCTGTGATCTCGATTCAGACAATTCATGTTTGTGTCATAGTCTGTTGTATATGGCACGTTTCCGTGAAACAGTTAGCTCAAAAACGTGGGATCTTTAACTAATCTATGGCTGCTTGTATTCTCAACTTAGAAAACTCATGTTTATCATATGGCCAGTTGTATGTGGCATGTTTAAGTGTCAGTAAATCTTTCGCTTCATTCGTTCTTGCAACTTATGAAAAAAAAAATTATATCCGCGCTCCAAAAGCGCAATGAGACCGCATCCCATGCTGCACATTATGAACATAGTTCAATTCAATTATGTCTTGTTGACAAGCGATTGAAGTAATTGATTTTTTCAACTTTTTTATTTACTTTTGTATTTTGTATTTATTGTATGACTTCTCTAGAATTGTAAATTAAGTTCAGATGAAAGGTCAGGAGCATTCATTGACTGCTAGGAGGTACGAAGTTCGCCATGTCAGATAATAAGTCGTATTAATAACAAAATATATTTATCATCTTCTGGATGTTTCTCGTGCGCTTTTCTTTGCTTCAATGATTTCCTTCAAAGGAATAGTTTTTCTTTTCAATGGTTGAACACGTTCATTCTAATTTGGTCAGAATATTCCAAATTAATTTTCACCAAAACACTAAATAAATGAAAGAAAAATACGGTTTGGGAAAAGGGGTTTTCATGTAAAAGTCACTTCCAATTCCTGGGTATTTTCGTAATTGATGGAGATGCGAAATTATTTCGAGCTAGAATATCTTTGTCTGAAATGCAATTGTTATTGTTTCATTGAATTCGTGTAAATAAAAAGGGGTTGAAGTTTGCGGATCGTATCATTTATTGGAGAAGAGGTCTTAAAAAAATTTCTCGTTTCAGGCGTATGTTGCTTATATGAACATACAGAGATCATAAGAAACAAATACGAGGAGATACAGATTGATATCCTAGTGTTGACTGAAATATGGTAATATATATATATATATATATATATATATATATATATATATATATATATATATATATATATATATATATATATATATATATATATATATATATATATATATATATATATATATCTTCAAAAAGTATTGAGATTTTGGGTCTGAAGAAAATTTGTTTGAACAGTTACAAAAGATAACAGTCATCAAATCTTGTAATATTCTTCGTAGGTTTCTTTCCAAAAATAATAATGAGGTAGGGTCATAGGTTTTTCTTTTGTTTAGATTGCTCAGAATCTCATTTCATATTTTATTTATTTGTTTATATAAATGTAATATAATTAACTGACAATTTTGTAATATTTATATTCAGAGCAGTATTCTATTCGATCGTTCACCACTTCACACAAAGGAAACTATTAATGAGTAACATTCAGTGTTACTTGACTAAGGTCCGTACACTGGATTTTTCCGGGAGAAAGCCTCTGACACTACTCGTTGGTACATTGATATCATTGTCTGATGATGCTATAGTATGTATATATTCTGGTAGATTGATATATTCTCATAACATTTAACGTTATTCTAATACATAATTATTCCAGGATATGTTTTGATTATAATCATTGCCTGGCAATGGTATTAATTACCGGGTGGTGGATTTATATTTTTCATGAAATCAGTTTGATTGCATGAACAGATATATGAGCAACTCGTCGGGGTAAAACCTATATATACATATATATATATATATATATATATATATATATATATATATATATATATATATATATATATATATATATATATATATATATATATATATAAATTGAATATTTTGAATAGGAAAGATGGGTCGAGTGATGACTCAAAAGAAAGGTGGTATGTTTGTTCACATTGCTTTGAACGAATTTTTATTTTTAATGGAACACTATAAAAGATACAAGGTGAGCAACTGAAAGATAGGAAGACTATTTCACTGAGACTATTCAAGTCTTAGTGAAGTAAAATAGAACAGATCCATGCTGGGCATTGGCAGTCATCATCAAGTACCATCCTCATATCGAATTTTAACCCTTAGAGCAGGGGTGACCACCCTTGAAAATTTGGAAGAGGTTAGATGGGTCGAGTGATGCCTCGAAAGAAAGGTATTATCTTTGTCTGCATCCCCGTGAACTAAATTTCATTTTTGATTGAAAACTGTAGAGAAAACATAGTGAGGTACTGAAAAATGAAGGAGACTATCTATCGCCCTGAGCTATTCAAGTATTAGTGAAAAAAAATGGAACAGTTGAAATTTGAGATGTGAATGGTGTTTCGGAAGATGACAACCTTTGATCTGGAATGAATCTGTTCCATTTATATATATATGTAATTTTATTCATCAACTACAACTTAACGTTTTATGACAAGTCAATACTTGGAATTAATTAAACTCAGAACTAATAAAATTATAAAATTAAATTAGAACACATAATGAAGTTCATATAAAATTTAAGTTCGAAGACGCATAGGTCGTAGGGATATCAGTGGACATAAACTCATCGACATTGTAAAAAAATTGATCTATCAAAAAAATTTAGAGCAGTCCTGTGAATCTCAAAGCTGGCAGCTGTCTCCAAGAGCCGGACAGTTTCTTATAGAACCTCACATTCAATGAATTATTAATAGACCTGGTGAGCCTGTATCTTCGGCAAACAAGGTTTGACCTGTTCCTGGTTGAGTTGATATTTACCTCAGCATGAGAGGCGAATTTGTCTATGGCAGATGGCAGATGGCAGACTTATTATTCTATTTGTAATAAAAATAATCTAAGTAGCTGGCTCGCGACAGAACTCTAACCGCTCTCTTCTGCAATCTACATATTCTCTCCGAACTCGCGTAATTGCCCAACAGTATGATATGACCGAATGGAACAAGGCAAAATACGTAGACCTGTCTTTTCTATGATCGAATTGGGCAAATCGCATTTTCTTGATCAGAAAGATGATGGGGGAGTTTTCCAACTAGTAAGTCTGTATATGGCTCCCAGGTGAGAGAGTCATCGATGGTAATTCCCAGAAGATTTACTGTACTAGGTAACGAGGCGCGATCCTCAGAAGGAATCAGGATTTATTGAGTTTTTCGTCTTTCGAGAAATAACTTATTACCCTGGAACCACATATGCGCCTTCGAAACCGCGATCTCCCTCGAATCAGTCACTGACCATCAGTGTCAGAGGCTATGATCATGGCGTCGTACGCGAAGAAAATGCAATCAAAGGGATCCAAATAGTTCGAAAGATGATTAGTATAAGTGAGAAACAGTAGAGGTCCTAGGACAGAACTCTGGAAACGCACTGAGACTTATTCTACAAGTAGGAGGCCAACAGCCTCAATGGTATTCCTCTGAAGCCACATCTTTCCGCTTTCATTGCGAGTCTTTTGTGCACAACCACATCGAATGCTTTCGTTAAGTCCCGTAGCTCCACGTCAGTGATCGCACTATCCTCCAAGCCAGACACAATCTTCTCAATAACGGAGAAAAGAGCTCCAATTATTGAGCGACCACATCGAAATCCGAAATGAGCGGAGGCAAAAACCGAATTATTTTCAAGAAAGTTCATGAATCTAGTTTTCAATAAATCGAATTGTTTTGCGATAGTTGGTATTATCGCTATGGGTCTATACTTGTTCAGTTCATTAGGATCGCCCTTCTTGAAAAACGGAATTACTTCGGATCTTTTGAAAACTATAGGGAATACCCCCTCCTCCATGCATCGATTAAACAATGTATCAAGGGGAACTCTATGATCCCGCACACGAATTTGATAATCTTACCATTCATTTTATACACATCTAGAGATGAATAATTTGAGAGTCTCATAATAGCACTCCGCAGCACCTCAACGGTAACAGGGGTGGGGAACAAGGTGGAATCCGTAGATTTTGTATATTCGGTGATATCTGGAAGTGATTGCCCGGAACCGGATGCTATAACTTCCTCAACCAGCTGTTGACCTACCTTGAATATAATGATCAGGTAAAGTATTTTAACTTCTTAAATTATTCTTCAGTACATTTATGTAGAGGTACAAGAGGAGGAGGAACTGTCATTTATATTAGAGAGAATGTTTAATATTCTGAAATTACTATAAAATCTAATTTGGATCCCCTGAATTTCGTTAGCATAAGGTTACATGATTTTGACTTGATTATTTGTGCTCTTTACAAACCACCATCCTTTAATGAACTGATCTTCCTCACATTGCTAGAGAGAATATTCGAAAAATTAGAAAAAACAGGATGTATTAGTAGGCGACATAAATATCAATGAACGAAACTTTGGAGTATGTTGATGACTATTTGGATACAGTGAAAATGAATGAATATAAGAATTCGAATGAAATTCCCGAGTCACATGCAACGTGTACAGAAACATCTAAAACTATTTTAGACCATTTACTCCGGAAACAAAAGCTCAGGAATATTGAAATAGCATTAGAGTTCAAACCAGACCAGTTTTCAGATCATAAACTCATAAATATATCCATCAAAGAGCTCTAAAACATTAACCCACAAAAAGTATTTTGAATGAAAAGTATAAGATAAAAATAAGTTTCAAAAAGAATTCAATAGACAGGAAGCAATAAGCACCGTACAATCTTTCGATCAACTTATAAACATCATGAATGAGTCCAAATCAAATTCCTTCAGAATAACAACAATGCAAGTAAAAAATGATCAAATGTGGATTACTAATGACTTTTTGAACTCGTTGAAGGAAAGGGATAACATCTACAAACACTAAGAAAAAATCCAGGAAACATTGACCTATCCAATAAATCAAAAGAAATGTAAAACAAAATAAATACTAACATATTCACATTGAAGAATGACTATTTGCGGAGAGAATCAGAAAATAGGTACAGATACAAGAAAACAGTATAAAATCATCAACAAATTATGCTCGTCTGAAAAAAATTACAATGGAAAAAGATGTTCTACTATTGCAATTGATGTTACCGAAATTTCATCTCCTTCTGAAATAGCTCATGAATTTAACAAGTATTTTGTGAAGATAGGAACTATCATAATTGAGAGAACAGAAGATCCTCCTGAAAACCCTTTTCTGCAGAATTTATACTACAAACTCTCTATATCTTTCAGAAACAAACGAAGATGAGATTAAAAAAATTCTTTCGAGAATAGAAATTGCAGCTGCTGCAGGACTTGATAGAGTTGAAATGTCAGATATGAACTGTATGAAAAATGAAGTTACTCCTAATCTATGCAAGTTGGTAAATGATGTAATAAGAACAAAAATTTTTCCTGATACACTAAAAATTACAAAAGTCATCCCAATGCATGAGAATGGAGCCAAACACAAATGGAAAACTATAGACCAATTTCAGTTGTATCATTGTTTTCAAAAGTAATTGAGAGAGTAATACATAAGAGGTTACCCTCAAACAGAAAATTATATGAATTGGTCGATGAGTGGCAATATGGTTTTTCGGAAGATAGCAGCAAACTTAGTATTGTAATAGACTTTTGTATGTTCATAGATCTGAGAAAAGCCTTTAATGTTGTTCAACACATGCTTCTCTTGAAAAAATTACGGTTAATGGGAATCAGAGGGGAAATTTTGAGTCTTTGACAATCTTATGTCAGCCAAAGAAGGCAAGTCATTAAATGAGATGATATATGCTGTGAAGAAAGAACACGCAACATGCGGTACTCCTCAAGGCTCTGTCTTAGGACTCCTACTTTATAAGCTGTATGCATTGATCATCACATTCAGAAACGTCATAAAATCGGCAAAAACTCATCCAGGAGCTGATGTTTCATCGGACCACAACCCAGTTCTGTGCAAACTGAAGATTAAACTGAAAAGGCTCGAAAAACAGAACAAAATAGATAGAATAGACATCCGAAAGCTGTCTGATTCAGCTATCAGAGATCAGGTACAGAAAGTACTGAAAAAAGAAATAGAGGAAATCAGTGAAACAGACACTGGAGAAACGGAAAAATGGGAAAAATAACAATAGCTATGCAAGAAATATGCTTAAAGTTCCTGAAGCAAGAAAAAGTTCAGAAGAAGGAGTGGATAATTCAAGACATACTCAATTTTATGGAAGAAAGGCGACTACATAAGAACAAGGAGAAGTACCGACAAATACATAATTCAATAAGGAGGAAAATCAGAGTGGCAAAGGAGAAATGGTTGTCCGAAAAGTACAGAGAAATTGAGGAATATAAAAGAAAATTTGACTTGTACAATTTTTATCGAACCATAAAAGAGCTGACACAATAAAAGAAGAACAGATTGAGCGTTTGTCTAATGGATCCAGGTGGAAACATAATTACAGATCCTATAAAAATAGGAGAAGTCTGGAAATTATATGTCGGGACCCTATTCGATTCTGAACGTCGAAAAGAATTTTCAGTAACAGAAAACGTGGTGACGGGACCTTCTATCCTGAAATCCGATGTAGAGAAAACCATCAATTCCCTCGAGAACAGTAAAGCACCCGGTCCGGATAACATTCGTGCCGAAATTCTGAAGCTTATGTGTACGAATAGTGATCAATTCCCTCAAACTCTCACAGTTTCATTCAATGACATATACAATAAAGGTGAAGTCCCCAAAGACTGACTGCACTCTACCTTCATAACAACACTAAAATTGCCGAATACTAAAATATGTGACCAACATCGGCTTGTTAGTTCGATCAATCGCATAACGAAGTCCTTCACCAGAATCATCTATAACAGAATTTACAACAAACGCGAAGCGAACATCAGTGAGTCACAGTTTAAGTTCCGTAGCGCCGTAGGAACAAGAGAGACTATTTTCAGTCTTCAAGTGCTTATTCAACGCTGCAAGGATATGAAAATGGATGTATACATAGGTTTCATTGATTTTACCAAAGCATTCGTTAAAGTTCTTCATGAGCAGCTACTTGAGATACTTCAATGAGCTGGAATAGATGACAAAGATATCCACGTTGTTGCAAATTTGTATTGGGATCAGTGCACTAGTGTGAAGGTTGGTCACTCATATACTGATGATATCGAAATCCAAAGAGGCGTTCGTCAGGGTTGTGAATTGTCTCCTCTCCTTTTCAATTTATATTCTGAGGAAATTTTTCGAGAGAGCATTAGAAGATACAACGGCGGTTGTATCAATAAACGGGGAGATAGTAAACAACATAAGATACGCTGGCGATACGGTAATACTTGCAAGCAGAATTGAGGAACTTCAGAATCTGATAAACCGAATACATGTAGTCACTCAGGAGTATGGTCTGGAACTCAACGTATCTGAAACTGAATGGTTGATGAGTAAGAATAGACAACCACCTACACAGCTCTCACTCAACAACAAAAATATAGAGAAGGTTGAATCATTACCTAGGAACAGTCATGGATGCTAGACGGAACCAGCCTGTCGAGATAAGGGCAAAAATTGAAAAGGTTCGTGCTTCTTTCAATAAAATCGAAGAATTACTCGTCAGTAACGAGAATTATCCCTGTCACTGGAGATAAGAATGATACTCTGTTGCGTATTTCCTAATTAACTGTATGGGTGCAGGCCTGGACGGTGAGTGAGACGATGATAAGGAGACTCGAAGCATTTAAGATATGGGTGTACAGACGCAATGGCGGGTGTCTTGGACAGATCATATTACCAATGAGGAAACTTTACGAAGAGTCGATAAAGAAAAAGAAATCGTGAATACAATAAAAAAGCGGAAACAAGAATATCTTGGCCACCTGATGAGGCACGACAAGTATCGATTACTGCAACTGATTATAGAAGGTAAAGTGAACAGCGGAAGAGGCCCTAGGAGAAGAAGACATTCTTGGCTACATAATCGGTGTCAACGGTTCGAGATCAGTTCAGTAGAGCTGTACAGAAGCGCCGTCAGCAAAGTGAAGATTGTCATGCTGATTGCCAAGGTCTGAAACGGATAGCGCACATTAAAAAAATGTATTGAATCTAAGAAATGCTAATCTAGAAGCAAACTACCATACATTTGCTGATAATACAATACTTGTCTACAGCGGCGAAGATTTTGAAGGATTGGTGAACAAGGATCGCCTTACATACAATGCCTGACTTACACAAAACAAGTTGAAAATGAACACTAAAAATATAAACAATATAATATTCAAATAAAAAAGTGAAGGAGGAGAAATTATTGAGCTGAAAATTGATCATAGATAGAGTTCCAACTTCAAAATATCTTGCTCTAATTACAGACGATAAACTGAGCTGGCAGAACCACTACGAATATACTCGGGAGAAAATCATACTATGATTAGAACAATGTTCAGATATCGAAAGCATTTGGACGATGACTCTAAATACAAAATTTGTAATGCAAATTTTGTTTCAAACATGAGATACCTAATAAAAGTATAGGGTAACTGCACAAATTCGTTATTTGAAAATAAGCAAAGGCTACAAAATAAGTTTATTAAAATTCTATTTCAATTGGATTATGACACTCCGACAACTGTAGTGTATGAAAGATTACAGCTCCTGCCATCTAGATCCTTACAAAAACTTAATGCAAAAATGCATAAAACACAGAGATGAATAGACGATGTGACATACATCCATATAATACAAGATTCAACATTAATTTTCATTTGGAACATGTGCGGGCTGTAATCGGTCATAATGACCCGATCGATGTATGCTTGCATATAATGAATTGCCTGTTGAAATAAAGCAAATTCGAAGTTATTAGAAATTTATTGAAAGGCTGAAGAAATTTTTGGATACAACAGCAAAATTTTATATAACTTTTCAAACAGTTCTGCTGCAATGAGGTAATTTGTATTTTATTCTATTGTTTGTAGGGCATATAGGGAATTGAGAAGAATTGTTTTTGTTTCCTCGTCAATCTCCTTGAATTTTTCAAGAATAAATTGTATATATTAGGAAATAAAATATATCCAAGTAAGTACTGAAGTAGGAAAAAGAGACATATACGTCTTTCCCGCATTTCCGGTGCTTTTTGAATCAGCCGAGAAAAGTCTGTTATAAGCTATGAAATCATGTATTAATAAACCACCTCCACCATCACTTTTATCAAAATAATAGATTAATTCCGAAATATATTCCTATTTTCTTGAAAATCATATAAAGTCACAACAGGATAATAATTTTTCATCTTTCAATAAAACTTGTATACTTTCGGTTACAAAACAACTCAATAACGCAGTGGTACCATAAAACAACGGGGCTCGTATAAGTATTGTTCGAAAGAAATGTCAGATTATAGAATACCGTATTCTGAAGGGTCTTTTTCCATAACTTTCGATAAAGATATAGGATAAATTACAACTCTGGTGCCTTTCACTATCTCGTAGCAATTAAGGTTATATAAGGGATCCAAAAAAGGAGGTATGCGTATCTGTGCTGTCCATGTAACGGGCAGCATAAACTATTGTGCTAGTGTTTGGAGATTTCATTGCCATGGAAGTATACCCGTACGACCATTTCGCTTTTTGCATATACGCATATTATCGCTATACTGATTCGATAGGGAAAGTTCATTGATTATATCGTACGAAATTTAAAGTACGGAATTGCCATCTCATCAAAAAATGGACTCGAGTGTTCGAGGATCCCGGTTATAGTGTAAAAAGTCACATTGCAAATCGTCCGCGCTCTGTTCGAATGCAACGAAGGATTGAGAAATTTAGAGTTTCAGTTCGTCAAAATCTATCTGAACATATTGCAAATGGACTGCAAACAGAGTCAGCAATTTGACATAGAAAATTGTTGTTGCACGATAGTCTACAAAATTCAGCTCATTCCACAACTGAGCATGACTGCCGTTTCTTCAACTGAATTATGCAAAGAAAATGCTTTAGTGACGAAGTAAAAAGCCAAAATAGCAATCATAAACTGGTCTCCGAGAAGTCCTGATCTAATACTTCTAATCTATTTTCCCAGACAATAAGGGCAAGCAAAATGAACCATGAACTCTACTACAGTTGAAATATAACACTGAAATGATCGCCGCTTCTGGAGAAACATTAAACTCGAGCCGAAAAAATTCCTTTTCCGATTAGAGGAATGCCAGTAGCGCCGAGGTCAATGTTTGGATAACAGAAAAATTGGTGATTGAATTTATCAAAATAAATTGATGATTTTCACTCAATTTTCCAAAATTTTATTATAATAAAAATAAATTTTTTTCATGCTTGTTGCTTTTCCAAATTAATAAATTAATATGTGCCCGCAGCCTCCTCTGTACATCTCTGTATGAAAATCACACTAACCTCTCAGAGTTCGGCATTGTGATCTGCACTTTCATTGACAATAGGAATTTCAAAGGTTCGTAAAAAACCCAAGTAGTGTTCTGAACTTCTGGTTAACTCACTACACGAAAATTCCTCTAGAGCAGAAAAAAGTCTAATTCTGTGAAAACTAAGCAATTAGTCTATGAAAGCATACAGGGGGTTCGAAATGAGTATAATCTATAAATATTGCTGAAATATAGACTGAGCCAATGCCCAAGGCCGTGTATATCATACTCTAGCCATACAAGTTTACTATTAAATTCATTGGTGTAATCGAGAAAATAAAAACTGAATTATATCAAAATTTCATACAATTCGTTTGAAAACTACTTAACTATTTCTTTATAAAACCAGCAAAAAATTCGATCGAGCAGAAATTACCTTGTAGTTCGAAACATAATTCTCTGCTTTATCGTTCGATATCCTTGAATTTTGAATATATTACAGACTATACAACGCAGAATAATAACTGACATTGGTTATGTATGCAATAAATATATGGGGATTTCTGAAAACTGTTTTTTTTTGAAATTTTTGAACTTTATTTGGTAATGACAATACACTGCTACATATATTATCAATCACGTAGTAATCGAATCTTGGCGTTAGGTGATATTTTGTTGCAAGAGACACAGTTTCTTCATTAATATTGTCAGTAAGTCTAGCTTTTATTTATTTATTTATTTAAGTGGTAGGCAAAAAGAAAGAAATACGAACAGAAAGTTATAAAATAACCACTCACTCAGTATTAGTTGTTACCAACTCGTGATTTTCTCACGGCTTGAATGCGTCTCTGCATAACCTCGAGTAGATTACTGCTGTACTCCTGGTCTATTGTTGCCCATTCTTCTTGACGAGCCTGACCTACTTCACTCAGATTTTACGGAGCAGAGACGCGCTTCCTCAACCTTCTGTTCATCGGGTTTCACAAATTCTCAATCGGATAGAGGTCAGGTCTTCCTCTTCGGCCTATTCTCAATATTTCATTTTCATCATATTTAACCAATACTCTGGGGGTATAAAGTGAGGTTAAGTTTTCTTCAATATTACGAGTGAACAATTTGAGGACCTAAAAATTACCGGGTGTATTAGTCAGCAAGCATGAATCATCTATCAACAGTACTTTATTCAGTTTTCTTTTCTATATTTATGCCACCTCGTACCATAACGGATTCGTCTCCATAACCGATTCTTGAGCAAAATTGTTTCGATTGAAACGCTCACCAGTTCGACAATCTGGAGACAAACGTCAAAACCTAGATTGGTCAGAGAACGGAACGTTTCCCCCTCTTCATGGCCCCTTTAGCGAACTTTAGTTGCGTCGTGCGGTATATTCTTTTGAATTGAGGACCCTTTGCCGGTATTCTGGCTCGGAAGTCAATCACTCTCAAACGCATCCGCAATGTTGTCTCATATACTGGTAGAGTCCCCAATTTCTGAAAGCCTGTTTCTTTCCTTACAGCAGTACTAGATGTGTTACTGAAATCACCAAGCCTTAAATCGCGAGTAGTCGATTACCTTCTTGCCGATCCTCTTCGCCTTGTTAATTAACCAGTCTCTTGGAAACACTCAAATACCCTTTGAACACTTCTTCTTCTTGTACTGCTCGAGCAGCTTTAACATCTAAAGAAAAAACATAGTTGAAAACCTTTAGCAATTGATTTTAACATTTACTAATATACCAGTGTTCATCAAAATGCAATAAATATTATTTTTCACATTCTCAGTAGCATTATCATTTGAAAAATAAAATTATTCTCGTTGCATTAAAAATTTGTGTGGCTTTGTATGAATTCTGGTCAATTTTTATTACGATGGAAGAGAAAGCGCCATGAATTATGAACTACGTTATTGAAATGAACGTATGTAGCTTTGTAATGAAGTGTATCTTTGTAACAAAATTCAGCTCAGAAATTCTACAAATCGATTAAAAATGTGTGGTTTATCCTCGTATATCGCTATTTAAAATGATTTTTTCCATCAATGTCAATTTCTATTCTGCATTCAATAATCTGTAACATATCCAAAACTGAAAAATATCGAACGCAAAATAGGGAGTTATGGAGTTTCAAACTAGAGAATCATTTCTGCTTGAACAAATTTTTTGCAAGTGACTGTAGATTATAATCTAAAAACTTTAACAACAGATGAAAACAATTATCATATTTCCGTCAAATTCTCCGTTTTCTAAAGGATCTTTCAATTTTATAATTCAAGAGAAATGTAGAGCTGACACTCATAATATTTTTTTCTGCTTGAAATAATCTGATCCTGAATTTCGTATAACTAGTTTATGTCAGATGTTATTACTTTCAAAATTACTTCCCGTTCCATCTCCTACTTAATAACCGAAGTAATTTGAACAGTCTATGGGTGTCTTCTTCCTGCTGGTTTTGCCCGTCTTGGCCTAGCACAAATAGGTTATATTTACGGAACACGCGCACTGCAACCTACGTTCTCTGCCGGATTTTCACCATCAGTGGTACGGTAACCGCGTCCTGATCCTTTTCGCTCTGGAATTGTGTCAGCCGGTCGAATATTTCGCGGAAGAGCGGAGTAACGAGGACTAACAGCCGCCGTGCAGTGGAAAGTTATTTCGTGGGTGGCGATCTGATAGCACTGAGGCGTTCAGTTTGTGAAGTTTGTAACAGACGCAGGAAAAGTCGCTGAGATTTATAGGTATTTTTGAAATAGTTTGAGCTGTTGAAACTTGAGTTGTCTATAATTGATCAACGACATGAAAGTTTATATTTTTTAAATACAAATCATGCACGGGCTTGCAGTTGGTTTGAATTTATATAATTGAATATTATGGATTTCCTCTGAAGATTCCCATCAACTCTATTATCAAAGATATTTCATGAGAATTACATTTGATTACCATGGTAATATATTCTACGTAATTATAAATTATAAATAACATAAGTTTCTTGAGAGTGCACAAGACTGTCGGTATATATGCTCACTATAACTATGGTATGCATATATCCATATATAGGATGTAGTTTTTCCCGGAAGTATTAAGTGAACTGACTTAAGTCTAACACAGTTGTATCTGATGCTATATTTGCATATTTTTGTAATGAACTGTTAGGACATTGAATTTGAAATTTTGAAGAGTATAAATGATGAAAATAGTAACAGTTATTTCAACTAATCAATGACATTGCGGTTCAAATCCAACGAATTGACGATATATCTGGTCATATAATAGACGCAATTCATAACCCGGTAATTATATCATTGCCAGGCAATGATTATTGTCTCGATATATTCTGGAATGACTATAATATATTATATTTGAATAACCTAAATTATTATGATAATATGCCAATATATCAGAACATAAACAAACAATAACATTAGCACCTAATAAAATTACCAATGAATAGCGCCACAACTTTTCTTCCAGGAAAATTTGTTGCACTTGAACCTAGTCACCAAATAGAATCTCTTTATTTCTTTATTGTGTCATGACAAGATGTAATCGAATCTACTACTGCAAAGAATACAGATATTCATTAATTCTGAACAGTTCATATGAACACGTTACAGAAGACAAAAACATCAAAATGAATAGGTTTTCTATGTAATTAATATTGATTAGGAACTCATATTATATTTTATGTATACACAAAATTTTGTATGTATACAAAGAATATAATATGAGTTCCTAATCAATATTAATTACAAAGAAAGCCTATTCGTTTTGATGATTTTTGTCTTCTTTAACATATTTATATGAAATCTTCAGAATTATTGAATTTATGTAAATTTGGAAAGATTTCTTGGAATAATACCAGTTGTAGAAATAATAATGTTTAATCTTCCATGCATTTTGATCTCATGAAACATATAATCAGAAACTGATCTGTACTTTATATACAACTATAAATACTGGCATATAGTGATGTACTGCAATTTCGAAAAGAATTGTTCTCACAATTTTGTTAGGTTCATATTTGTAATACTTTATATATCAAGAGAATGATATCACAATCTATTGCCAAATTAAAATGACCAAAATAAGCGACAGCATATTTTTCTTTGTATTTTAATGAAATAAAATATTCCACGAGCAGAAAATATCCTTTCTCTAGGAATAGTTCCACGATGTGGAAGTTTATTCATATCAGTTCACAATTTAACCTACGACAATTATAGGTCCTTAGTAGAGAGTTCAATCCCTTTCGGATTCTAGGATTCGTTCCTAACGATTATTTGCATGGAAACTCTAATTTACTTGTGAAGATAGGTGTTTGTTCAAATAAAACACCATTATTAAAAAGTAAACCATTTATGCAGTTTCTGAATAAGGAAGACTGAAAATTGTAGAGCGAGCAAATAGATGAATGATTATATCTGGAAAAGTGCTTCCTGAAACTGAATCAGGATCATGATCATTCTATTTTCTCGAAAAAATAATGAGGAAGTGGAATGTTTTCATCCGCAGGTGAAAATTTTCGTTGGAACATATTCATTATCTATTTATCTTGTCATATATTTCTCTCTGAAGATCATTTAGGGACACGAATTATATTTAATTCAATTTGGCATAGAAATGAGGTCTCCTTCCTCACAGAAAAGGTTCTAAAAATATGAACACAACTTATTTACGGATATGATAAACACAAACTGTATTCTTTGAAACAGACAATATGCCAATATCAATATCACATTCATCGGTGAAATAACTCTTGCAACATACACTGGAACGCAAAATTAACCACACAAACAAAGTTTGGTTCAATTTCAATAATCAATAATTTTTAAGCGTTCGCATCAATTTCAATCATTGTTTGTCGAAATTCAGGTTTTCCTTTTCTCTCAATTCTGTCATCAATTCTACGAAAGGTTTGAATGAGAATGGTATTATACTGGACAGAAGCAAGACTTGAATTCCACCTCACATTCGTAACATTCCCATGAGAAATTTTAATGAGTTGATGATGTGTTTTTGGATGAAATTATCGAGCCCCATCTTTTCTCAACAATTTGTTTCTCTAGTCAAGTTGATACCTGTATTTTCAAAGAAAGTATAAATTCCTAAACAAAACCATGTTTCTTTAACAACAACGAAATATTCTATCGACAATAGCGCTTTCGAATGATACATAAAACTCGAGGATTCAGCCTTGTGCTTGAATAACACCTCTCATTCTTGCAAGTATAGATTTAATTGAAGTTATAACTGCGTCTTGGGGTATCTTCTCCCTTTCGTTCAGCAACCCTTGCCATAATTCAAGTGTCGTATGAAACTCGCAATTGTTCTCCTAACCCTTTTCCTAAAATATCCCACATATGTCCAATGGCGTTCAAGTCTGGACTTCAAGAGAGGCAGTTTAACATTTGAAAACCAACAATATACACCATTTCTGAAAGGCCTGAGGTTATTCTATCCCCCATTACAGTATGATCCTTTCTTCCGGCAACACCATGCACCTGTTAAGTTCTGAAGAGTTAAATTTAGATATCTTGCTATGAAAATTCTCAGTACCAGTAAGTTAGAATGGTTTCATAGTACCATTGTTTCAAAGTTCTTGACATGGTTTGTGAACAGGCTCTCAACGTGATAAGAGTTGAAGATTTCACTCTTTCAACAATTTTCTCCTCTGCAATACATGCATCAATGAAATTGACGACAGATGTTGTGCCTTTAATGAACTCATGTTCTAATAGTTTGGTAAATTGGATCATTTTATCCCATCTTAAGCATTTCATGACTGAAAACGGAATCCCTACAGGATCACTTCGAGGTCCGTCCGTCTGTCAGAACTTATTGTAGATATTGCTGAAGAGTTTACACTGAAATTACTAGGAAGAAGACAGAACGTCATAGAGGGAGTTCCGTCTCTAACGGGCCAACCTGTAATTGGTGAAATTGGCCGAAATACTTATTTTATTTGTGGTGCATTCTTTGACGTTTGATTGAGGCTTTAATGATTAAGGGATCTTTAATCAATTCTGGTTTTGAAGGAAATCCTGATAACGGAAGTTAGTCCGGTTTTCATTAACCAGTAAACTCATTTGAATTGAAGTATTTGGTAAGAAAAGTAGGTTTTGTTTACATGTATTTCCGAAGCGCTTTCTTAAAACTACAACAATCATGAAAAGATTTCATTGTTTTATTGAATCAACATTTGTTCATATTTGAGCAGGAGAATTCTCTCAATCTAGTAAATGAAAACAGTCATATGAACTTTGTTCCGGGAAGTAATATTATGGTTACCAAATAATACATTTGTTCGGTCATTTGATGCATTTTAAATTAATCATTGAGTTGCTACTTGCTGATGTGTGATGTGAGATTTCAACAATATATATGGTGTTCACATTGTAAGAACGTGTTGAGGTTTCATTACCAAATCCAAAACTATGTCCGGATGACTACAAATATATTTGACCAAATCCATCTTGAACGCATCTTGAAATAGTTTTATTTAATCAGAAACTGGTCTGTACTTTATATACAACTATAATTACTTACTTATCGTGATGTACTGCGATTTTGAAGAGAATTATTCTCACAATTTTGTTAGGTTAATATTTGTGATACTTCATATATCAAGAGAAGGATATCACAATCTATTCTCAGATTAAAATGACTAAAATAAGCGATAGCATATCTTTCTTTGTATTTCAATAAAATAAAATATAGATTTTCCGAACCAATCAAAGGTACAAAATATAATAACGATAAACATTGATCAGAATAAAATTTGAAAATGAAAAGAATTGTTTCCACACTTTTTGTTAGGTTCATATTTGTAAATCTTCATATATCTATTGCCAAATTAAAATGAACAATATAAACGATAGCATATCTTTCCTTTGCATGTTAATAAAATAAAATATAGATTTTTTGAACAAATCAAAGGTACAAGATAATATAACTATAAACAGATGATTTGAATAAAACTACATAAACAAGGAAATAGAAAATAGGCAGGTATGTAACAATGAAAGATCCTCATTTACATTTGAGTTATCTAAATTGCTTTGAAGGAATTAATTCCTTTGAGACCCATTCTGGATAACATCGAAATCGATTAACATATCGAAATCTCCTAAAATTTACTCTTCTCAGTCAGCAAATTGTATCAAACCAGTTTGTTTTGATGTTTTTTCATATTTACTAATACTTTGAATTACCATACTCTACTAATTACACATAGAATATAAGCTTGCAGGTTTCAGTTTACATAGTGTTCCATCTCAAATAAGCCACCTCCATATTTCTTTTCCGGTAGAGATTAAGATTTTACTTTCGAGATTATTGAAGAAAGAGAAATCAAATCATCTTTTGTTTTATAGGGAAATCCATTGAGCGTGTTTTAACCAGTGAATTCACTTACTATTAAGATTCCAAATGAAGAAAGTAGGTTTCGTTGTAATATGTTAAGAACCCCCTCCCTATAAACTACAACAATCTTCGAAAGATTTTATTGTTTCATCAAGTTTACAATACAGGAAAATGGAATTCAATGATTTTAAATTAAATGTTAGAATTATCCTCAACTTACCCCCATTCAACATTACAATCTAGACTGACAACCGTCTCTAATATGGTTCAGCATATATTGAGTTTTTCGACGACACTGATCTATAAGTCGTTGGTGTAGAACTTCCAAATTCTCAGGTTGGATTAAAAAATTTTGGAGGGCACATCCCTCAAGAAAAAGTCTAGAGGGTTCAAGTCAGGTGATCGGGTAGGCCACCACATAGGACCTCTTCTTCCAATCCAACAATAGTCGATATTGAAAATTGAGGCAAAAGAAAACTGGTGCGACGTAGTGATGAACAACTCCGTCTTGTTGGAAATGCAATTTTTTTCCAGTTTTCCATCATCTATGGTTCAATTGCATTTTTCAGAATATCATGATTAATTTCGTCATTTAAATTATTCTTAATATACTCAGGTCCAATTAGGTGGACTCCCTAAGTTCTTTACGAAACATTTAAATTTTCCGAATTTTGAGTGATGGGTTTCTCGAAATACATGAGGATTTTGTATTGCTCAAAAATCAGCAGTTATGCCGGTTAATCTTTATATTAAATAAACAAGTGCATTAATCAGAAGAGCAAACGTTCTACGAGATGAGAGGTTTACTGTTGATACGCTCGGCTACAATTTCCCAAAACTCTTACCGTGGATCCAAATCCTCATCATTTATTTCATGAATTTATTCAATTCTGTATTGATAGAATTTGTGTTTATATAAAATTCTAAAAGCAACGAATTGGTTAACGAGTGAAGTTGCAAAAATTTGTCGTGCAGATTGCGTGTTTGGCATGTGTTGCAACTGTCCCAATACCAGCTGCTGCTTTTTTATTTTTAATTTCATTGAGCACCCTTTTTTTATCCATTATCAAACCCGTCTCAACGAATTTTAATATCAATTTCATTCAGTACTCATCGCGAACGTTACGTTTAAGATGGTTTTGATAAAATTTATTTCTACACCCGGGTATAATTTTGGATTTTGTAATAAAAAATCGCACGTTCTTACAATGTGAACACCATAATTATTGCTAAATCTTAACCACATCAGCAAGTAGAAACTTAATTATTAATTTGCAATGCATCAAATGACCAAACAAAAGTCTATATGAATGTTTTCATTCATTAGATTGAGAGACTTCTTCTTAAATATGAAACATTTCGATTCAATAAAATATTTTCAAGATTGTTGTAATTAAGTAAGGCGCTTCGGAAATATATGACAACAAAACCTACGGTTCTTACCTGAAAGTTCAATTTAAACGAGTTTACTGGTTAATAAAAACCGGATTAATTACTGTTGTCAGGTTTTCCTTTAAAACCAAAATTGAGTAGTGTTTCCTTCATCGTTGAAGCTTCAGTTATACGTCGAAGAATGTACCCCAAATAAAATAAGTATTTCGACCAAGTTTACCATTTACAGGGCGACTCGTTTGAGACGGAACTCTCTCTATGACGTTCTGTCTTCTTCTTTGTAATTTCAGTGCCAACTCTTTAGCTCTATCTACAAAAAGTTCTGACAGACGGACGCATAAAGAAGTGATCCTGCAGGGATTCCGTTTTTCATCATGAAATTCTTGAAATTGTATAAAATGGCCCAATTTACCAAACTATCAGAAGATGAGTTCATTAAAGGCACAACATCTGCGGTCAATTTCATTGATGCATGTATCGCAAAAGAAAAATTGATGAGAGAATGAAATGTTACACTCCTATCATGATAAAACCCTGTTCACAAACTATAATGAACAATTTGAAACAATGGTACTATGAAACCATTCTAACTCACTGGTACTGAGAATTTTCATAGGGAAATGTCTGAATTAAACTCTTCAGAACTCAACACAGGGTGTTGCGGACGAAAGGATCATACTGTAATGGGGGATAGAGTAAGACCAGGCGATTTATAAATGGTGTATGATGTTGGTATTCAAATGTTGGACTGTCCCTAGGAGAAGAATTGCGCGTTTCATACGACACTTGCATTAAAGCAAGAGTTGCTGAACCAAAGGGAGAAAATACCCCAAGACAATGTTATAACATCAATTGAATCTATGCCTGCAAGAATGAGAGGTGTTATTCCAGCACGGGGGTGAATACTCGATTTTGATGTATCAATCGAAAGCGCTATTGTCGAAAGAATGTTGCGTTGTTGTTAAAGAAGTTAAAGAAAACATAGTTTTGTTTGGAAATTTGTACTTTCTTTGAGAATACAGTTATCAACTTGACTAGAAAAACAAGTTGTTGGGAAAAGATGGGGCTAGATAATTGCAACCAAAAACACATCATCGATTTATTAAATTTTCTCACAGGAATGTTAGGAATGTGAGGTAGAATTCAACTTTTGCTCCTGTCCAATATATAACCATTCTCATTCAAACTTTTTTTAGAATCGATGACAGAAATGAGAAAAAAAGGAAAACTTCTATTTCGACAAGTGATGATCGAAATTGATGCGAAAGCTTAAAAATTATTGATTATTGAAATTGAACGAAACTTTGTCTGTGAGGTTAATTTTGCGTTCCAGTGTATGTTGCTGGATTTATTTTACCGATGAATGTAATGTTCATATTGGCATATTGTCTATGTTTCAGAGAATACAGTCTGTATTAATCATATTCGTAAATAAGTTGTGTTCATATTTTCAAAACCTTTTTCAGTGAGGAGGAGACCTCATTTTTATGCCCAATTAAAATAAATAATATTTGTGTCCTTGAAAGATCTCCAGAGAGAACTATATGACAGGATAAATAGATAATGAATATGTTCCAAGGAAAATTTTCACCTGCGGGTGGAAACGTGCCAATTCCTCATTGTGTTTCGTGAAAATAGAATGATCGTGATCAGGCTTTAGTTTCAGGAAGCACTTCTACAGATAGAAACATTTATCTATTCACTCGTTCTACAATTCTCAGTCTTCCTTATTCAAAAACTGCATAAATGGTTTACTTTTTGATAATGGTGTTTTATTTAAACAAACATCTATCTTCACAAGTAAATTAGAGTTTCCATGCAAATAATCGTTAGGAGCGAATCCTAGAATACGAAAGGGATTGAACTCCCTACTGAGAACCTATAAGTGTCGTAGGTTAAATTGTGAACTGATATGAATAAACTTCTACATCGTGGAGCCATTCCTAGAGAAAAGATATTTTCTGCTCGTGGAAGACATTCATTTCAGTGAACAGGAAGGTAATTATTGATACAAATGTAGAAAACTCGGATCTCTATTCCAAAAATAACTGTTTCCATAGAATTCACGATAATGGTTGAGAATAGAAACTACACTTGACTTTAATTTTCAAGTATAGCAAAACTTCATTTTTCAATGTTATGTATGGACATCATGAAAAGTAGATATAATACACTACAGTGTGTACATTTTGTGCGTGTTCGTTCTATAGGTCTGAAACTGTACCGAAAAAGTGTGAAGGAGAGATACGTTGCATAGTTTCATCACTGATATTCATATCAGAGTTATATCCCTATATTCTGCATCATTTTCGTATTTCTTATACTGAGGCAAGGTGAGTTTTTAAAATCGAACCCAAAAACCCAATGGTTTTTGAATTATACGTTATATTTTAGGAGCTTGATCCATTTTTCAACCTCTTCCCATATTCCTCAAACTTGTCGGAGAATTTAAACCAAGACTCTCAAATTTTCTTCAACCAAATAGTTCTGTAGAAATTGAAGCGGATGATAGTAAAATCATGCAGGATGTTCATTTTCCATTGTCAAAATCTGAAAAAAATATTATATATACAGGGTGTTACATAATAGTATGTCACGACTTGAGGGAGTGAATCTACGTGCAATTTTAAGAAAAAAAGTTTTCATAAACATAAGTCCTCAAAAGCTTCGTTACTGAGCTACATGGTGTTGAAATTTCCGGCAAAAATGTTTTTTCTTCAAAATTCCTACAGGTTTTGAGAAATTGAGCCCAAATTTGGAATGCAAGCTTTTTTTCACAGCCTCCATCATTACTTTCCATAAATTTTAACTAGAATCTACAAGGGGTTTTCTTTTCCGGAGCCATGTCTTCTTTTGCGTTTTCAAACTTTTTTGCAGTGCGTCACTGATCAGCGTACAACCAATTTTCGCCATCGTCGTTCAATTTAACAACTTTTTTGACACTCGTAATTCTTTCGTATCCTCGACCGTTCTCGAGCAAAACATCATTGGACGATTGTATGCATTCGTTGAATTGAAAGCACTTCTAATTGAAAAAATGACTAGTAGGATTTGATTATTTTCATTTATTTTTTTATTTTGACCGTTGCTGAATATGAACCAGTGTCTGCTTGAATTGTTTATTAAATTAACAATTAATTTTAAGACTTTTGGCTAATTTAACTAACGCTGAATAGGGTGATATCCATTACATATACGATCTGGCTGACGGAAACACAACAGAGGCTAGGCGATTATATCAGGTACGATTTCCAAATAGAGTAACACCAGACAAGCGAACATTTTCAGATATACACAGAAGGTTGAGGGAATTTGGTACTTTTACTGTAAATAATCATTTAAATGGTTCAAACTGTGAGAACTTCAGATATTGAGGAAGCAGTTTTGAATCGTATTGATTTGAATCATCATGTGAGTAAAAAAAAATTCGAAATCAGTTGAATATTTCATATATGCTAGTTTGGAGGATTCTCCTTGAGTTTTTATTGTACCCGTTTCATATTCAACGCGTCCAAACTCTACTTACTCGAGATTTTCCTTCAAGACTGAATTTCTGCCGATGGTTCTTAGATAAAATTAAATCTCCTTCTTGGAGTTCAAAAATATATGGTTCAACTACATAATTTTACACAACTCCTGCCCAAATATTAAGTGGCAATTTATGCTGAAAATTCCACACGTGGTTGATGTGCGGATTTTCTTGACTGTAAAAATAAAAAATGTGTATATTTCCATATCCATTTTCATGAAATGTGCATACATCAATGAACTTCAAGAAATTTTTCATCTTCTGCCAAATGAGTATGCAATCATAAAATCCGTATTCATTTTCGAAATCCTACCCAACTCTGAGTGAAGATGGCAATTTCGCAGTTGATTTTCTTCATTAGAGACCGTTTTTCGTCAGGGTCTCTTCTAGTAACTAACGCTCACTGTCTCTCAAAGCGTTGTTCCATATTTTCAAAAAATTCTTTTCGGGTATGTATCCCTTCTGGACTTGGGGCTGCATCCGAACGAGAAGACATCAAGTAATTTCCATTGGTATTTCTAATTGCATAACCATATTAAATAATTCCTTCTTACTAAAATTCATGATGTTGAGAAACATGAGACCTACAGGTTGATGAGAATAAGAAATTTATGGGTAGTTTTGTTACACTTTAAACACTGCTCAATCATTAATTAATGTAGCATCATTGTTTTCTACTATATTCTCTTCACATATGGAAAACATAAATTCAGAAAGTAACGTAAAAAAATATCCTCCCTTGAAGGAGCTAGTTTTCCGATCTACTCTTCACCATTAGCCAGGGTCACCAGGAAGTGGTACAGCACGGTCAGAAGTCACGAATAGGAATAATGAACTGCAGTTTCGGTCTCGTTTGACCTAGCCAGCATTATCTACCCACTCGTACAAAAAGGCCATGCCCTTACCTACTCATCTGAATTCGTTGGAGCCAACGCAATATTATAAATATCACTGCGCCCCCGAACGAACCGAAACAGAGGCTACCTCACCAACGAAACGGTGAAACCAAAGAGCTGATGAAACAAGAAAACGTTAAGTGGTCACACTAGTTCGATAACATACCGTCATGCGACACTCACGTATCAGAGAGAAGCGGCCGTCGAAGGACCGACGTACCTTATTTTTATATGGATAAAAATATATTGAGAATTTCAATATAATTTGATTATTTCAACTACAATTCAACAGGTTTTTCAAAAACGACTAATTAGTTCAAAGGTCGGCAAATTAAAGCAAAAATGAAGAATCTGAATCTGAAGAATGCTCGTAGCACATGTTTATATCATCTGATAGTAGGATTATGCGCATCAGACTGTTAACCAGTGGCGTGACAAAGATAGAGGGGTTGACTGGAATCAGGTGTTTCAACTCAAATTGTTGTAACGTGATTTATGCAAGTTATAAACTCTATGAAGAAAACTACAAGTGAAAACTATAAATGACGGTGAAATTGGAAGATGAAAAATTTTCCTGCCGCAATTGAGACATGACACGAAACATTCATGAAATGAAAACACCTTAAGTTCTGGGTAATGTTCGAAATTTTTTTTTTTTTTCATAAAGGTATATGTTACCCCGTCCACCATTCGACAGGTATTGAAATTCTTACTCAAATGCAAAGATAAACTATGTGTCATTTGAAATAAGTAAAACAATTTGATTCGAATGTTTCTGAATTATGACAATAAAAAATGAAAATTCTCTATAATTTAGCTATCATTCGCTTTGATTCTTTCAAAAGCTCCGTTCTCTAAGAAAGTTTTGGTGTCTCGTCGTAAATATTCTAACAATCCTTAAGAGTAGAGGCATAGATTAAAAAAATCAAATTTCGCAATATTTCGCATAATAGAAAAATGATGGGCTAACTTATAGAAATTTATTGAAATTCTCACATTATTTCAGTATGAGAAACGCGAATATGATTCTACAAATAAGCCATTCCATTCAAATAATGAAAGAATGATTTGAATATCTGCAAAAAAATGCCCTATATATTCGAAATGTGCAATTGTTCATCACAAACAAATCATTTTTGTTCGTTTAGATTAGTAACGAGTGAACTTCTTGAAACAGACATTGTGTTACCAACTTTTTTAACAATTCGCAAGAACTTAACTCCTATCATTCATTCGTCCTATCTGAATTTAACCAACTGTGAAAGGTTCAGCCGTTTCTCTGGATATGTGTTGTTGATAATTCTCAAATAGAATATTCTCTTACCAACCTGACCAACCAGGAATGTAGTTTCAGCGGAATACTCTAGAGATGAACTTTTCAGTCAACAAACCCTGAATAATTTCTGAATAATGGAGGAATCCATCTCACGATGAGTTCCCCCACGCGACCGCTCCTTTCACCTTTCAATATGTGCGTGAGAAGAATAGTTCATGAGAGGTTATTTATATAGGCATAATAGTAGAACCACAAATTTCGAAATATTGAATATTAAAATGTGTTAAAAAAAACGAAATAATGTTAATTACTTTTTAAACAAGGTGTTTCAAATATACAGTCAGTGATTTCTACAGGAGAATCCTCTTAAAAAAATTGAATAAAAGCCCAAGAACATATATTGAAAGTTCCTCCGTTGTCGGGATATATGATGTTGAAGTTCAGATTATTTTCGAGTTTCTCTTGGTGACTCTTGTAGTTTTCAGGGATTCTAGCTCAAACTTGCAGAAAATATATTTTTCCACTTATCATCTCATTGAATGTGTCCAGTTGTCGAGAAAATATAAAGGGTGTTAATTATGCTATATTTGTCCCAATCAAAATCATAATGAAGTGGACCACTGGTATTTTCGAAATTATATATTGAGAAGCTGTGTTGCTTTGGAATTTTTTTGTTTCATGAAGTTTTTCAAAATTGCAACCGTTTTCAAGAAAAAAATGATTTATAGGAGAAGTCACGAGTTTCTGAATGAACCGAAGCAAAGGTCTATAATCCTCAATACGAATGAGAGATCCTAATTTTCATAAAAACTAAGAAAAAAGTATTTTGAAGTAGATTTCATGTCATTTTGAGTTCGAATATGAGGGTGGTCATTTTATTTAGTGAAAATTCAAATCTTAACTTTTGGGTCATCATATTACGGTTACTCTAAGTAAAACCTAATAATAATAATCTTTAGTTGTATGTTGGCCACAGTAGGATATACTCGTTAATTGAGAATCTTAAAATTAAAATTTAATGATAATAATGATAACTTTATTTTCGTAGAGTGTACAAAGAAAGGGACACTATAGAAAAGGTCGAACACACAGAATACACTAAAATAAATGAGTATACAGATATATAGGTATACTGCACAGTTTCATATAAAACACCAAAATTATAGAACAAATCAAACTATCAAATTGAGAATTTATCTATACTATAGTAACACATTTCAATTAGGAAGACCTTCAGTTTCTTCTTGTAAACATTCAAGCCTGGAGAGTTTTTAATATCCTCACTCAATTTATTGAAAACGTTTATGCCAAGAAACATAGGTGATCTTCTACCTACCCTAAATTTACCATTAGGAATCACCAGATTACTATTGTTGCGTGTATCATATTGGTGGTAATCTTTATTTTGCAAAAAATGTAGTTTATTTTCATAAATGACTGTAGCCAGCTCCAGGAAACAATAGATGGTAGAGTCAGGTTAGATTGACACCTGCTATACACCTGTTAATTTTTTTTTTGACAAGAGAAAACATCACTAGGTGCCGACTAAGAACCCCACAAAACCACACCATAACTTATCACACCATAACATATCTTGATGATACATGAGCGTGGTGTACAGACACCAGTTGTTCAATTCCTAATATATTTTTGAAATTTCTTACTGAATAACGAAAAGAGCTAAGCCGCGAGGACAACTCCCTACAATGATCTTTTCAGTTGAGATTTTTATCTAGTTTCACACCAAGGATTTTGGTACTATCAATTTCTCTTACATGACACCA
The DNA here is from genome assembly GCA_013387265.2 of Cryptolaemus montrouzieri. Lineage (NCBI taxonomy): Eukaryota > Metazoa > Arthropoda > Insecta > Coleoptera > Coccinellidae > Cryptolaemus > Cryptolaemus montrouzieri. The sequence continues at coordinate 41,748,085 of JABFTP020000103.1, forward strand.
CTGGAGTGGTGTCATCTGCAAAATGAAACAAATCACCTTTAAGACAATCACTCATATCATTAATATACAAAATAAATAAAACAGGTCCTAAATTTGATCCTTTAGGGACACCCATATTCCTCAACCTTGGTCAAGACTATGAGGTGCACAACACCGTCAAAAGCCTTGCTGAGGTCGCAGAAAATCCCAGCCGGACATTCGTCCGACTCAAAATGATCAACTACATGTTGTATTTGTATGAAATCATACAACGTAGGGACGGTCTCCCTGGTGGAATGCTCAGGACGGTAACCAAACTGATCTAGGATAATATTTTATAGGTGTCTGAAAATTGGATCAGTCTATTCAGAAAACAGTACTCAAATATCTCAGAGAAAGAAGACAAGGCTATCGGTCGATAATTATCCACATTTTCCCAATCCCTTTTTTTATGCAATAGAATGATTTTACTTATTTGCAGTTCTGATGGAAAAATAAAATTAGAGAAAGAAAGGTTGATCAAGTGAGTCAGAGGCATCAAAATCTGTCTTAGAAATTTCTTCAAGAGAAAACCTGGAATGTCATCATAACCAGAAGAAATTTTGGTTTTCAATTTTCTATTCCACAATGAAAGGAGCTCCTCATCAACATATGGGAATAGATACATTGTGATATCATTACTTTCAAGGTTATCATAATATTCTGTTTTTGAGATTTGATTCAATATTCGTCCAGAAATATTGAGGAAGACGTTATTGAACTCGCCTGCTGAAAGTTTTGGGTCGTCAATGATTTTATCTTTTTGATTTTGATTTCAAGATTATAATTTGGGAAACGGATTTTATTACTTAATTGATCAATGACATTCCAGACAGACTTTACTTGATTTTTATCCGTCCTAATTTTGTTCTGATGAAAAGAACATTTCGTAATTTCAACCAACTAATGATTGTGCTTACATTCACGATAAAAATCCTTCAAATACCACAAAGTTTTGGATATGTTAGAATGCAGATATCTCTCAGGTTCCTACCAGACGGACTCATCCCATCATCAACCCACAAACCATTTTGTCTTTTATGAAACTTCTTCATGGGAAAATAAAGTTAAAATAATGCGGAAAGATTACAAAAAAATCAGTGAAAGCTGCGTCCGCTTGACAAGTTCAAAAGACGCTATTCCATTGTTCCTTAGACAGATCATGGAGGAAATTATCGATGTTAACTCTATTGAAGTCTCTTTTATATTCAGAGACTTGTTTTCGAGGAGCTTCCCTTGCAGTATTGAACAAAAGACCTTTATGGTCTGAAATGTATGTTTCAACGACATGAGTAAATGAGTTTACATTGGTGAATATGTAATCAAGTGTGTTGTTCAAACGTGTCTTTTCAGTGACTGTATTATGGAGATCGAACTTTTCAGATTATTAGAAAGCACACAAAAAGTTCTTTCATCCCTGACTGGGTCTATATTAGAGTCTCCTCATAGTATGATGTTAGTACAGGGTTTAAACAAGAATTCCATCGAAAAAATTTTCTGATCACAAAAATCCCAGAATCAGTGTCAATACATGACCGATAACAGTTTAGAATAATTGTAATGTATAAAATAGAATTATAGGAACAGTTCGGTACATACTTTTTTCTAAGTGTGATGGTCGCCCAGAAACTCGTCCACAAAATAGTAGCCTTTACTAATCAGCAGATATTGCTGATATCAATAGTAACATACAGAAGACTTGCCATAATTGAAGTTAATTTCTGTCAACAATATATAGATTTTGGTATTTGGAAAAGATGAAGAAAAGTTAGAATAGAGCACACTTTTTAAGAATTGACTGATATTTATCCATTCTATAGCATTACAGGTGGTAATGATGCTGAAGCCCAAAGAGTCTATCTTGTAGCATTTCCTAACAGAATTATTCTTTCGGAGAAATTTTTCATTTTTATTGACCGTTCGTTACGTGAAATCGGACTTTTTCGACCATCCAAGAAAAATTCATGACCCGATCAGTTTGTCAGAACACGAACAAATGAAAAATTTAGTGTGGATGACGTTCATCATATTCCAAGAATCAGCACTAGAACGCAATTTCTATAGATTGACGTATCAAATTTGATTATTTGCGGAGTTTTGTATCAGCTTCTCCTATTACTTCACTATATCTGAATGAATCAAGCCATCAGAGCTGAAGATCTGTTTAGAATGTTTGAATTTCGCCTATGTGTACCACAAATGTGTTCTGAAAAATCCGAATTTAGTAGGAATACTCTATCAGACAAAGCTGGCTTTACGCAAGAGGTTATAATAAATTTTCACAACGATCTCGTGTGGGTTGAAGAAAATCCTCATGAGACAATAGAACTTAGCCACCAAGAAAAATTTTCTATCAGCATTTGGTCACGTTGATATGATGTCAGATTGTCAGATACAAACTCACAAACTAGTTATTCTTCATCTGTCAATCAAACAAAATGAATATTCTGCCTCAACAACATTCACGCACTAAGCAAATGAAGAATCGTCAACCTGTGCTACGTATTCTATTTATCATATTTGCCAATACAGAACGGAAGTATAACATTATGCAGCAGAACTTTTCAATTCGGGGAGGGCTGCTTAGAAATTTGAATATTCAGCTATCATTTTGAAACCAGAAGTGCTCTCAATGTGCTTAATATAGGAGATTATAACTAAAATTATGGATATGATATTATCGGGGGATACAAGCATTTACTCAAAAAATAACGTTACTGAAAGTCGTGATGATTATGAAGGAAAAGAATTACTAAATATGACGAATTTATATATGTCTTTTAAATACTTATGTATCATAAAAAATAATAAAACAGATTTCTTCTTTCATTGGCAGCTAATATAAAGAGTTTTTGTATGTCCGCATTTAAAAACAAAATAAAGGTAAAAGTGAGTATAGTTCAAAACAACCAACTTCAAATTATTTACTTTTCTTCAATTAACCCAAAACTGAATACTTGCAACAAAAGTGATGTTATGAAAAATCAAATTGACTTGATACCTAATCAATAATAAAAAACAAGTACTGTGTTTTAAGGAATTTTACTTAATAATTGCAATTCGTAACGCGTTTCACTACACCGTAGCTTCTTCAGACGAATGAATTTACAGAAAATAAGAATGAGAATATAAATATGAATATTCTTGAGTAATTAAAAGCTTATTGGGTTGCTTCTTCTTGAGTGGTTATTTATGGCAGGTATATCCAATAAAATTAAGGAATAGATTGCTCCCCGAAGAGATTCAATAGAGGTGAAGGGCTTTAATGGACTTGTTCATTGATGAGTCTACCTGAGTAATTGTATTTATTGATTTCTAGAGTTTCCCAAAGATCTACCTTCCAATATTTATTCTCTGTATGCAAAATTTCAAACTGTTGGTCAAAAGAGTGATTATTTTCTAAGAGATGATTCGCGTCATTTGAATCTGATTTTTTATTTGAAAAACTGCGTTCGTGTTCAGATATTCTAATATTAAAATTTCTATATGTTCTACCAATGTAGAAATTATCACAGTCATTGCAATTCAATCTATAAACACCCGATTTATTGTTTTTACCTGGTTTGGTTTCTTTATATTTATATTCTCATTCTTATTTTCTCTACATTCAGTCGCCTGAAAAAGCTACGGTGTAGTGAAACGCGTTACAAATCGCAATTGTTAAGTTAAATTCCTTAAAACACAGTACTTGTTTTTTATTATTGATAATGGAATTTTACCAAGTTAAAGCCTCTCAAATTCAAATAATACCAAATCTTTCAGTTTATCAGTAATTTACTCTTCAGTTATAAAATATACAAAGCGTGCTCATAACGTGCTTGACCGATAGGTCAATGGGATAGATTCTATTATTTCAGTTATTCAATTTACCTCCACTTTACTCAATTTCAACTGTCCTACCCCACTAACCTTCTCAAATTTCGAGTAGAAGGTTAAGGTACCTTTTCGGTAGGGTTTAATTATGGTCAGCATAGCTACACACAACACCAAAAGCCCTACCCTCAGATATTTCTGAAAAGGGAACACAATTGAAAAAATCTTTATATAGGAATCATTGTTCACTTCATTAATAGATGAAAAAAAGACGAATTTTCTATTTCTTCGTTTGTTTTTTCAGATTTTTCAAAAAACGAAGTAAATGGGGCTTCAAATATTTTCTGCTTTCAACTTCAAATGTTTCAAACTACGTAAAAACTGAAAATTTGCCAAATTAGTAACAGGTATGGCGTCTCTTGTTTTGTATTATCTTGAGAGGCTTCAGGAGTCTTGGGAACTTTATTTTCCGACGTAACGTGCCTTATCGACAATAAATGAGAAGTATTCTTCAATTTCATCTCCTAGTAGAAGGACAATGGGTGGTAGAGCATTTTCGGGGAAGAGTTCTCTATTTCTTCCTAGAAATTTGCCCTCTGTGATGATCTAATTCATTAGCTTTGGTGATTAATTTATCCTCTGTTGCCACATAAATGGTTCTCTGCGGTTAAACAATCATTTGTAGTTGAACAATTCTGCTCTAGTGTCAATGTCATAGTAAATATTAGTTTTCAAATACCCAAAGGTGACTATCCTTACATGTTTTTATCAAAATCAGTATTCTTCACTTTCATTAGAGTGAAAATAAAGGGACTGCAATTCTTGGTTGCAATGCCAGAATATATTTTCTGCTAATTTAATAGAGCAAGAAATACTGGCTCACCATGACATGGGATTTTACCAATATCGACTAGGACACCGCCTTGACATAGCGAGGACTTCTGTTAGAAGAATTGTCAACCTGGTCGTTCAAAACATGGTACCAAGTGACGAACTCGTGAATCAAGACTCATTATTAAACGGAAACACTGCTACATCGTTCATTTTGTTCGCCGGAAAGGAGAACCTTGGATCCGGATCTTCCTAGTTATTTCTCGAGAACGTACCAAAGGGCAATCTCTCGAGCTATCCTATGAAGAACACTTGATGCTGCTAACCTTTGTCTGGTTACTTCCGATGAAAATGCAGCGCCTCTACAATAGGCTCAGGAGCACAGAAATTAGCACTTACCACAATAGCAAAATGTGCTGTTTTCCTAAAAGTTCAGATTTGCATTGGTGAGTAATACTTCTGTTATATAAAAATAGAGCTAGGTATGCAATCACGACAAGGCGTTGCCAAAGAAATTGTTTCTTTTTAGAGAGGAACCGTTATTGTTTTGGGTGGATGATGTACGGTCGCCGAGCTACACTCATGCATGTTCCAAAAAATGACGGTTAACGTCTATGCAAAAGTATTTTGCTACCAATTTTTTGCACTAATAGACGCGATTTGAAGTTTAATTCACTTTTACGGACCATAATTCCACCCCCCACAGAACGATAAGAGTAGCAGAAGTACTCCCAGAGGAAAACGAAGGATGCAGCAGTCTGCAACACACTAGACATGAATCTTATCGAATATGTGTGGGATATGGTCGCGAAGGCACTTCACAATAGAGAGAACCTATCCGTGTCATGGAAGAATCTCATGAACCTGAACGACATGAATGGAATAACATCCCCATTGGCACCATCAATAACCTCATTGTTAATATGCACCGTCGAGTTCATGTCTTACTGCAGAACAGGCGGAGGCACACTGGTGACTAATTTGGCTATTTTTCAGTTTTTTTAATTTGTGTTCAAAGCTGAACAAGAATATAAATAACCCAGTTTTCACTCTCCTTCGCATTTTCTGTGTAAAATCTCTGAAAATAAGATGTGTCAAACCGATAACGTACTTATCCTGGTATTTATCCTATTTTCATCATAGATTGACTAGATGATGTAGATGATGAAAAAGTTATTTAAACGACAATTTCTTCTCATTATTGAATGAAGTTTCTGACTATAGATATCTTATAATGTATTGAAAAAAATTTCGTTGACGTAACCTCCAATATCCTACACGAACTAAGATTTCGAACAAAAGAACTCGGAAGTTTGATAGCGTAGTAATCTGACTAGTGTAGTTTCCAATACAATGACACAAGCCATTCAAGTGTTCAAAACTTTATAAATTTTCGAGTAATTCCATGAAATAATCGAGTGGCGACGAATCTGGAGATCATGGAAATTATTAGTATATCTTCTTGTTCCACTAAGCAATTTTTTTCTATCCTTCTTGCATGTGGTACTTCTAGAGATCTATGAATCTATAATTTTTTAGATATGAGCGATCATGAACGTCCATAGCTCTCGTAGACTCAAACCCGATGGAACATCTGATACTGCTGAACACTTACAACTGCACTGAATGCGTAACTTTAGAAGGTTTTGCCATCTCCTATTCACGCCAGTTTCAGCTTTTCTCTTCTACCATGTTAGCGGTTTCAATTAAATAATCAATGTAACAGCGAAAGCTACGCTTGGGAAACCTGTCAAACTATCATGAATTAATAGGGATGTAGACGATCTCTTCATCTCATAACTACATATTTATCTGGAAAAATTATCACTCATAAATAAAAAATTGCAGTTATTCAATTTTGTCTCGAAATTGATCGATAAACGGTAGTTCCGTCATAGTGTCGCTTTGACGTCGCAACTTATTGAACAATAATTTTTCCAACGGTATTGAATGTTATTTTCTTCCGTTATCTTAAATATTTTTTTTCAAACAATGCATTCTAAGTTGTACAGGTGGGCAAATTTCGATGTATTTGTGCGGCAGTTATGTAAATATTGCAGATGGAGAACCCTCCTCTCTCGATCTTATTTTAGGGTCTAAATTAGTAGTGCCAATATTTTTCTGATATCTCTTTCCGATCTGGATTTATTCAAAATCTCTCGAATTTTGTGAAAATCGTCCATCGCGGATATATTGATCATCATCAAAATAACATAAAAATAAGTTTGACATTCTACAGGCACTTTTTCAAGTTGAATATAGAGCAGTGTGAAAAAAATTTTTAGCCTAGCGGTTTTCGAGTTTAAACGCAAACGTGCTTTTTTTTTCAATACAAACCATATGAAATTTTACCTCTACTGGATGCAGCAATTTTTCTTTCCAGAAATATATAATATTTGTAGACCATTGCATTTAATACCTTTTTTCAGAGAAAAAAACCTGAAATTTGTTCGATTCAGTTTCGACCATAGTAATAAACCATGGTCTTAGAGTTTAACAATCACTTCTAGTCTTCATAAATCGAATTACAGATGAACATTAATTTTTTTGAAATTCGAAACTTGCCAACCTGAGGAATCTACGTAACATATGAGTCCATGCATGTTGTTCAGTTAATATTCTATTAGAATGAGTAGAAAGTGATGAGAGTAGAAAAACAAGACCTATAACATGAAACTTTTCTCAAACGAAAACCAAACACACATACAAGAATCTTTAACAGAAACAAAAAGACCTATAGGTACAAATGGGAGAAATTATTTTATCGCAAATACACAAAAGTGTTGCCATTGTTTTCTATGCAGCAATTGCATCACCGAGAAACACAATTGCAGGCATTGTAAATATGTATATTGCTAACAGAAGCAAGGCATTCCCTGAATTTCCGTTTTAAGTCTTCTAAATTGGTACTGTTTCCCTTGTAGAGTGAATCCCCAACATTACTCCAAAGGAAGAAATCTCGTGGAGTCAGGTCAGGGGAACGAGGCGGCCATCTCACTTTCAGTCCCTATCCAATTATGTCCAAAATCAAAATTCAACAGTTCAGTGATAGCCCTTGTTTGGTTGGAAAACGTACCATTGTGTTGAAAAAAAATATTTGATCTTTGTGCTAACGGAAGTTGATCAAGAAATTATTCAATGATATTATTGTTGATGATTTCTTCATAACGTGCTCCTATCAAACTTTCATCAACAATTTCAGACGCCAAATCGCAACTATCTTTCAGTGCACACCATACATTGAAACCATATCTTTCTTGACACTGCACATTAATATGGCGTTGAGGATTAACATTGGACCACAAATGTTCATTAAAGCGATTAAATATCACCCATAGTGATGTGGACATAACTTCTCTACAAAAATCTGGGATTTCTTGGATATTTTCTAGGTACCACCTTCAGAGATTTAGTCGAAGAGGGGGGTCCCATTGCTACAAAAATTGGGAGACATTTTGTATGGTTTAAACTGGTTCTCCTTCAAAATTTTGAGTGAGCAACAACTCGAAATTCCTATTTTTGCTTCTATTCGTCTACTCCAAATCTAACCTATCAGTTCGATCGTTGTTTCCTCTCTATCATTTACAGAATATTTTATATTTCTTGATTTTCTGAATGAGCAACTATTGATGAGATTCTCTTTCATTCTTCGAAAAATAGATTCATTTGGCTGGTGCTTTTCAGGATACCGATTGAATTATGTTTCGGCCGTTGCTGCTGAATCATACCCACTAAAAATACAACATTCCATCACATCGAACCTTTCATAACTTTCATTGTTATGATTTCTATTCTACATCTTGAAACAACCAAAGTTTCAGATGAACAAATTCTTAAATATAATAATTGAAACATATAACTAACAAGCCGCTATTTCGATCTTCAATGAACATTAATACCTATAAATGAGATAAAACACAAGGTTTAACTTTAATCTACACTTTATTTGAAAAATTCGACGACGTTTCGCTGACACAGCAGCTTTATCAAGAATGAAAAATTCATTCTATTTTTCATTCTTGATAAAGCTGCTGTGTCAGCGAAACGTCGTCGAATTTTTCAAATAAAGTGTAGATTAAAGTTAAACCTTGTGTTTTTATCTCATTTATATCATGGCTCTACATCAAGTAACGGCCTCCACAATTCAAATATTAATACCTATACTGAAACTGGAATCGTAAGTATCAAACTCTGACCACAGTTTTTTACTATGGTCTAAACCGAATCAAACCATGGAAATAAACATGATCTTAGATAGGATCTTTAAAATGTGTGGTTTTCAGTCAGTTAGAACAAGAAGAATCGTTGATGGGCATGCACCTAATGAATGGAATTGTGGCAATTTCAGGTTTTTCTCTGAAGAAAGGTATTGAATGCAATCACTGAGTACAAGTGTTATATATTTTTGAAAAGAAAAAAAATTACTGCATCAACTAAAGGAAAATTTCTTATGGTACGTATTCAAGAGAAAGCAAGTTTGCATTATAACTCGAAAACCGCTGAGTTAGAGAAAAATTGTCACACATCACTGTATTTTACTCAAATGAGTGCCTGTAGAATGCAAAGTTATTTTTATGTTACTTTGATGATGATCAAGATAACCGCGAAGGACGATTTTCCCAAAATTCGAGATTTTTTGAATAAGTCCAGAACGGAAAGAGATATCAGAAAATAAGATCGAGAGAGGGGGGTTCATTTTTCTCTATCTGCAAAATTTCACATCGCTGCCGTACAAACATTGAAATTTGCCCACCCTGTACAAGTATTGCGCAGTGTTCTTGTTTTGCAATTCAACAATCTGAATCAATAGCACCATAAGAATCATTTGTGAAAGTGCTAATTCGAGAAATGAATCACCAATAAAGAAAAATGTATATTTTCGAAAGGATAATTTCAATGAAGGCCATAATCAAAAGTTGCTACTCGTGATGAATTTGAGTATCATATGGTAGTTGTTTAGGTTATATTATAATAATCTATACCTCTCACTTTCTTCTAGGTTGTTATTGGTCTAGGTTAACCTATAGAAATATTATAATATTGAATTGATATTTTCTTATTGAAGACAGAAAATGGAAAATTTTAAATGGTTGAACAAATGATGAAACAATACTAGGCTTAAGTTTCAAAAATTAAATGGATTTTATTCCGTTTTCAGAAACTGAAAAGAAATTGAAATATCACATTTATACCTAAGAAATAGATGGTAGAATCCTACGACAAACAAAAATCAAGCTGGTTGTTTGGTATTGATGGATTATCTCTGTGAGCTGATGATTTCTACGAGTTCCAATGAATCTAATTTCTTGCGTTTGTTTCCTGAATATGGAAATTCAGCGTTTGTGAAATACTCGAGGATGATTTTTGTTTAGAAAATGTTCTGAAAAATCAGTTGTTAATTTATTTTGAATTATTGATTTCTTATGTTCGTCTACTCTTATTCTGACCTTAAAAGCAGAAAATCAATTCTTTTCACGATTTTTGATACTGACCAAGAGTAAACATGGAATTTTCTTTAGTGTTACTTTATGGCATAATTTGTTGCATAATTGTGGAAAATAATTAATGCTGTGTTATTTCATCCTTTGTGAACCAGAGGGATGGGATAAGTCGAAGATACTAATAATTTATATTGTTTTTCAGCTATTAATTTGTCCATGCTTTTATTGTCATACGCGACATCTCAGGCTTTTGTTTAAGAAATTTCTATTTCTTTTTCAAATATTTTTCGAGAAAAGTGAGCAATCTATGCCAAAATATTTGACACGCAGACATTTAAATTGTTTACGTATAGGAACTACTCTTTATGGATTAAGGTATCAGTGCAAGTTTTCGATAAATGTCAAATTCATAAAAATTATCTGTTCTTATAATTTGAATTACTAGGAAGTTAAGTGTTTAATGTATATTTTACGATGAGGCCAATTGTTTTATATACTTATTCGCCCATCTCGAAACTGTAAACATCTCAACCGATAAATACCATATTGAACTGAACATCACCCAGCATACTCTGTCAAAAATACTTTTCAACTAACACATGAGCTAAGAACACGCAATATTCCCCCTAACTCACGAATAATTTAATTTGATTTCGTGAATTCTTTCCCATCTGCAGGGAACAAAGAATTTGAAAATAAAATTAAGACCCAGTTACTTGAAAATTCAAGGTGTACTGATTCCTTAATTCTTAAAAGTAGTTTCCATCCTCATAAAGGCATTAAGTACACATTTCATTCATTTGTGTATAAATTACACAAAATTTTCACAAAAAGGATTTGAAGAAGAAATGAGTGGTTTGAAAACATTATCGTCAAATGAATGAAACAACAATAACATCATAGACAAATTAAGAGCAAAACAACAACACAAACTATTCCTTCTTCGGGTTCATAAAGAATAAAAGATTACAGCATATATTATGTCGCAAAAATTAGTACTAAATCAAGTCATATATTAAAACAGCATAAAATTAATACAAATATATTGTATGTATAAATGAAAAAAATCTATGCTCGGCCATGGTAAATGAAAAGATCGACTCGATAGAGGAGAAAAAGAGTTGTTTATAAATTATATTGTAATGATTGTCCTGCTTCTTATATAGGTCAAGCTGATAGTTTCTTCGATATACAAGTAGACTAGTATAAGAAAACAATAATTCAACATGAACTAGCAACTGTTTCTTCGGAACATTGTTTAAACGAAAATCATTTCTCAGATTTCACAAAATACTAAATTTAACATTCGTGTAGCAAAAGCAAGAGATTAGGTTTATTAGAATAGAAATTTCATCAGCTCACAAACATATACTAATAACTCTGATAAACAGTAAATTTATTAAACGAAATCAAGTCATATTTTCAAACCCAACTTTCTACCCGCATATAAACCTCATACTTAGTTTCGTTGAATCACCCTCAGTTTTCATAAAACATTGACTTACTGGATAACGCCAATTTTTCATACGGACGTGTGTTTTCGAATGAATTAACGGAAAAATATTGAAATTAAATTTTTTTTATGAGATTAGTATTATACATCATACTAAGATGCCGAGAGTGTGTGTAAACTATCCTGACAATTTCGGTTATATCAGCGGTCATCTTAATGTTAAAAGTCAACTTCGTAGTTTGACACCATCAATTAAAAGCTGTTATTTTAATTATTTTGGTTTTCGGCGCGAAATTTGGATAAAACCTGGACTCCTAGTGTTTGCTGTGCACAATGTGTCAATTTTTTAACATCATGGGCTAAAGGATCTCATCATATGCCGTTCGCAGTTCCAATGATATGGGCCGAACCGAAACACTATGTATCAGATTGTTATTTCTGCCAAACTTCTATAAAAGGTATTAATCACAAATCTAGCCACTCTGTGAAGTATTCAAGTCTACAATCTGCATCACAGTAATAATTTACCTGCTCTTCAGCCTCCAGTAAACATGGAAGACGTGCCCGAAGAAAATGTATCGGAGAGTTCAGATTCCGATCCGACTTTTGAGCCCACTACTTCAAACGAAGAACCTCATTTTATAACTCAAAACGATCTCAGTGACTTGGTACGTGATTTGGTTCTCAGTAAAAGACAGGCAGAAATGGTGGCATCCCGACTTCATGACTGGAAAAATACCAGAATATCCGTATACAGAACCCGAAATACGCACTTCTCAAGTTTCAAGTTCAGTGACATTCCCTCAGTGGTAACGGAGTTGACGTTTGAATATAAAACATCTGACTGGCGGTTGTTCATAGATTCCTGAAAGGTTAGTTTAAAAGCTATACTGTTACATAATGGTAATAAATATTCTTCCGTACCGGTCGTCATTCTACTGAAATGAAATAATCATATGAAAATATGAAATTACTGCTTGAACATATTGAATATAACCAATATTCCTGGAAAAATTTGGAGCTTTGAAAGTGATTGCTATTTTGGTAGGTCTACAGCTTGGATATACGAAGTTTTGTTGTTTCCTCTGTGAGTGGGATAGTCGAGACAAAAAAAAATCATTATGTCACAAAGGAGTGGCCTAAGCGAGACGCTTTTATACCAAGTCAAGGAAATGTTCTTCACACTCCCTTAATGAATCCTGAAGATGTTTTGCAACCTCCATTGCATATCAAACTCGGACTAATGAAAAATTTTGTCGGAGCTATGTATAAAAATGGAGATGGTTTTTGTTACTTGAAACAAAAATTTCTAAAAATCAGGGATGCCAAAATAAAAGAAAGAATATTTGTACGGCCACAAATAAGAGACCTACTGGCTGATGAAGAGTTTGAACAAAAATTTAATCCGATCGAAAAATCCGCATGGACATGTTTTCGGAATATTGTCTGTAATGTTCTTGGAAACCACAGGGTCGAAACCTTCAAAGAGTTAGTCAACAACCTCTTAGCGGCTTACAAGGACATCGGATACAATATGTAGCTCAAGCTTCACTTTTTACACTCTTATTTGGATTCTTACTCGAAATTTGGGAGTCGTTATCGACGAACACGGTGAGCGGTTCCATCAGGATATATCCGACATGGAATAAAAGGTACCAAGACAAGGTTAATCCGATCATGTTAGCTGACTACTGCTGGACACTTGAAAGGGATATACCTGACGCTAAATATTCTCGAAAATCCTGAATAAAAGTAAAAATATGTTATTTTTTCTTCATTTAAAACATTTTTGAACCGTTTTCACCTAAAAAAAAAGATTAACTGCTGTTGTAAAAAAACTGAGGGTGATCGAAATTTTCTAAAAATGCAGATTAGTTACAGACTAGTTGTAGAAACAAAGAACCAATTCAATTCTATTTTACTTTTATTAAGGTCATTTTTGTCTATCAGTGTAACTAACGACGAGCTTGATTTTTGTTTCTCCCCTCCTCTTATCTATTGCTTAGGTATAAATGACAATGTAATATTTTAATTTCATTCTGGTTTTTGAAAATAGGAAGAAACGTAAATATATTTTTATTCCTCATGTTTGTTTTCTATTATTTTCTCTTTAATTATTTAATTATTATGTAAAAAATTTCTCCAAATGATAAGCAATACTCGTATAGTTATCGAAAATAACTTTATGTTGTTTATATGAAAATACATGGTTTTCTTGCTTGGAAGTCTTCACACTGTTTCTCCCATGCATCTTAGGTTTGTAAAGTATCTTGCCACCTTTAATATTTCAACTTTCAGCAATTGCAAGCCATTTCCTTAATTAATCCAGGGGCCGTTGTCAGTAAATATGTGTTTACGGACAAATAATCACTGTTTTTATATTTTTATCGGAATGATAACCGCAATCCGTTAATGCAATTTTTTTTTGTTATATGACATTTGTCATATTTTTAAAACGACTGTCAACATTTTTTTGCTAATTTTTCTATGCATTCAACAAAAACCACGAAGAAATAATATATGGGAGATGTCAACCGAAATTATTGGGTTCATAATGATTCTAGAAATTCTATAGATCAGAATCGGCATCTCTTAGAAGACCAAACCTGGTCATCGGGGCTCCCTCGGTCAAACAGAGAGGGAATTGTTTTGTTGAGTTTGAATACTGAAGAGATTTTGCGATTATATTTCAAAATTGACAAGCAAGAACAAGGAAGTGATTATGTTTCAGGAGACTCACACTGCAACGGAAGAACATCTTCGCGAAAGAGAAAATATCGTACTTTTTGATTTTCTCCTTATTGCCTTGTTTGCTATGTAAAATCTTTTCTTAAATTAAAGTGTGTTTAGATATATAAGAATCAGGTAAGGTAAGGTATGATTGTTGAAATATTTTTCTGCTGGTTTTCTTTTTCCATTGTTACTGATTCCTGTCCCAAAGGCCTTTCCTTTCACCCTTGTCTTCATCTGGAAATCATGGAGTGCAAGATGAGGATTGAAGCTGCTAAGCAGAAAAATCTTTGGTACTCTTTATGTACACACGACACTAACACAACATAAACAGACAAGCTATTGCTAGTGCAATAGCGACAGAAAAACGAGTTTTTTCACTCGTTTATTGAATCATACGCAAGATGGTATGGTTCCTTGTTACATTTCCTGAGCTCACACTTGTGTTTTTCGGATACACGCCAAAATTATAGATTTATCGAATATACAATTATTCGAATTTATGTAAATCCTCTCTTTTTCAAAAAAAATATATTATATATATATATATATATATAAATATATTTTTTTTCAAAATATATATATATATATATATATATTTATAAATGCTTATATCTATAATTTTGGTGTGTAAATATATATATATATATATATATATATATATATATATATATATATATATATATATATATATATATATATATATATAATCAACAGGATCCTTAAGGCTAAACACAACTCGAAGGCATTATTTCAAGCCATCAACTCCTGGGCTATGCCGAGCATAGCATATTCCTTTGGGGTGATCAAATGGTCGATAACTGACTTAAGAGCTATGGATATAAGAATTAGAGCGATGTTAACGGCACACGGATTCACCATCCACACTCTTCTATAAACCGCTAATACCTACCAAAAACACAGGGAGGACGAGGCCTTGCATCACTAGAGATGAGTCATAAGAACAACGTGGACCAACTGAGAGACTACTTTATCAGCAAACACTCACCGTTTTATCGCACCATATGTGACGCGGACGAAAACCTTTCGGCATTGCAGCTCTCGAATATGGAATTTCTTGTGGAATCTCATACAGTGGCCCAGCTGTCGGAGGAGTGGCACTCTAAAGCACTTCATGGTAGATATCCGAACCACCTGAAAAATAAAGATATAGATCGAAAAGAGTCGCTTACTAACTTGAGGGCTTGCTACTTATTCCCTGAAAGAGAGGGACGGTTGTGCGCTATCCAGGATCAAGTAATCCCCACAAGGATCTACCTGAAACACATCACAAAACAGGATATCCCAACAGAGCAGTGTCGCAAGTGCGGAAAGGGGCAGGAATCAATCCAGCTGCCCTATCCTAGCTCCTCGGGAATACGTTGAACGCCATAATGCAGTGGCCAGGGTGTATCACCAGAGTATCGCTGTCAACCTAGGGCTCTGTAAAGAAACTATTCCAGCTTATAAATACAAACCCAAGGCAGTACTTGAAAACAGAAAATATAAGATGTACTGGGATACAACCCTGATAACGGATAGACCAGTTCCGCACAACAGACCTGATATCGCGATTTTCGATCTCGAGTGTGGAACTGCTATAATTCTGGATGTTAGTAAGGCATATACTGAGAAAATAACTAAATACACGGATTTGGCTTTTGAACTGAGGGAAGCTCATAAATTGAAAAGTGTGAAGGTAATACCACCCGAATCGTCCGAAAGTTCCTTCAGGGCTCATAAAAATGAAATAAACCACAAACAGAGCTGCCTTGGCGAGTAGTCGCCCGGCACTCTTGTGACCGACCCGTAACGGTGATATCAAGGAAAAAAAAATATATATATATATATTTATAAATATATATATATATATATATATATATATATATATATATATATATATATATATATATATATATATATATATATATATATATATATATATATATATATATATATATATATATATATATATATATATATATATATATATATATATATATATATACAGTAGGTAGTGACGTAATGAGCTGTTATAAGGTGTTCTTCCTTGGTATTATGGGGGTGTTTTGAAATATACCGAGACAGTTTAGAGGACTAAAATTTATACTTTTTGGAAAGTGTTAATCGTTTTTCATTTTTCATTTTTTTCATACGCAAGATAGTATGGCCTCTTGTTACATTTTCCTGAGCTCACACTTGTGTTTTTCGGACACACACCAAAATTATAGATATGAGCATTTATTGAATATACAATTATTCTAATTTTTGTAAATCCTCTCTTTTTCAAAAAAAGAGGCAGCTTAAAGCATTAAAATTTATACTATTTGTTCGATACTAAAGTTGGAAAGTGTTAATCGTTTTTCATTTTTGCGATTATAGGAGTACAGCTAACTGTCGAATATCGAACATCTGGAAAACTGAATGTATCAATTATTTTCATTTTCTATTTGAGAATCGGACGGCATGGTTTGACAAATGTAAAATGTTCTACAATTTAAATATACTTTTATGTCTCTATTATGGAGAAATTTTACAAAGTAGAATCATATCACATCATAAAGGGTTTATTGATGTGAGTGTTCGTTCCATTTTTTCATCGTCTATCCATGTGCTTCCAGGCAATAAAAGGCTCATGCAATAACGAAATGACAAACTTCATTCTATAGCACTGAATCTTGGTTAAATGATATCAATTTTTCTAAATAGCGGTAGAAAATCCTGGAGCTTTTAGGGAAAAGTAATAATAAAAGCTAGAGGAAACTTGGCAGAACAGGCCTCGGTGAATGCAATTTTCCTTCGCTCCCCTAAACGATGATCCCTCCTCAGTAGCAACTTTAATGGAACACTCATTCACGCTCCACACGACATTTATTTCACAAACTAGTATTAAGAAGTCTTTTGGAGATGTACATGTAGCAGAATCTCAAGTTCAAATGAAGATTTTTATTTTTGAAATAAATCATTTTTAATGCTGTATTTGCATTTGTAGTCTCGAATTTGTTTTCTATTGTATGGCAGTAATGAAACTCATTTTGATGTGACATGTATGTTCGAGAAAAGTAATAGAAATTGACGGAAAATAACCAACCTTCATTTAGTTCATTTAATTATTTGGGCATCCCATCTCTTACTCATCAAACATTGGATATTGAGTTCTACTCTTAAAATGGAAAAGAATTCTTTGAACCATTTCTAGAAACTTTTATTATTATATTTTCGTGCATTCTTCAGAGAAGTTTACCCGTAAATAGCAATTTGTGAAAGAGATGCCCATTGGTAAGCTGTAGAGTCGACATTTTCTACTACACAGAATGTTAACAATATACGAGGGCAGTTTCAAAAGTTATTTACTATTTGAATTACAAGCTTCAAATGAATATCAGATTTGTCCGAAAGCATCGAATAATACAAAGCCTTAGCTTCAAACCTTTCTAGATAATATGAATGACAGATATAGAAGTCAGGCTAATCACTTGCTGAGACATTTTCACTAAACAATTGAATAATTAAATAACAAGATGTTTCATATATGTTTCAGGATTTATCCAATTTCGAAACTGAAAAGAAATAAAATATTAAATTGTCATTTATATTCAAGAGACAGATAGAAGATGCAAAAACGAACGAAAATCATTTTGTTCTTAGTTATTGGTATATAATGTTGGTGAGCTGATGATATTTCTACAAATTCTGATAAATCTAATGTCCTATTTCTATCATCTAAATGTAAATTTGGGTTTTCGTGAATCAAGGACAGGATTTTCGTCCGAGCAATGATCTGAAAATTCAGTTGCTAGTTTATTATGAATATTTGATTTTTTATGCTCGTCTGCTGTTTAGTTGAAGAAACGACACTCGTTACAATTCAATTTGTATGCACCACTTTTTTCACCTGTATCGAGTCGATCTCTAGGTTTCTTATTTATTGTGTTATGTTTATTGTGTTTGAATATATGTAGTACTTATTTCTGGGTCATAATCGATGATGTGATATTATTATTAAACTCAAAATCACAACGTTGATTCCTCAAATTAGAACAGAAGCGATGCTGTTATTAGAAGTTTGTTTGAAGTTATTCAAAATTCAAATTCAATATTAAAATTTACCAATGACCATTTCCAATGGGTTTTCCTGTTTCAAGCGAAATCTACATGAAGAATCATGAATATAAACTTTTCCTTCATGTATTGTATTATTTTGGTTGGAGACATTATTCACTGGAGTGAATATATATTTTGATGATATATTTTGTATTTGAAGTGGACTGAAATCCAATTGCAAAAGTTCTTGAATTAATTTCAGGACGATGCAATCCACTAAAGAAATTGAAGATATGCACAAAACATTTCAATTTGTGGATATTCAAATAATGAGAACTGACAATTATCTTGAATGTGTCATTTATCGAAAACAAATGCTTACTGATACCTTAATCTATAAAAGTAGCTGAGAATAAGGTTAGCATTTTGAAAATATTAGCGTCGAATAACGAGTACAACAATAACCTCATCGACAAACTAATGGCTAAGTAATGACTAAAATTCAACACAAATTATTATTA
Organism: Cryptolaemus montrouzieri; assembly: GCA_013387265.2. Classification (NCBI taxonomy): domain Eukaryota; kingdom Metazoa; phylum Arthropoda; class Insecta; order Coleoptera; family Coccinellidae; genus Cryptolaemus; species Cryptolaemus montrouzieri. Next base: position 41,766,936 of record JABFTP020000103.1, read on the forward strand.
TGTCCTTCCCACCACATGCTTCAGATCGACGAAACAATAAAATATCACAGCATTAATTAGGTTCACAGATAAGTACTTTATAATGTCTTATACTGAAACATAAAAAAATCAACACAATATGTAGGAATAAGAAGAGTCAATATTCGTTCTTGGTCACAATACATTATTAAATCTATCACAAATAAGGCAAAATTTTACCATAATTTGAAAAAGAATAAAATTAATACAGTTAGTACGAATAAGAAAGAGCTATGTTCACTATTGGTCTACAATAAAAATCAACTTGAAACAAGTGAGAAAAAGGGTATATATGAATTATATTGCAATGACTGTTCTTGTGAGCAGGACCTAGGCTTCATGGTCCAATGTACTTGCCGTGTTATATTGGCGTTTTCAATATTGCAGAAGCTTTTCAATAGAGTTTGCGAGACTGTTGTAGGGGGTCTCCTGGATCATGCGGCTCTAGATGTTCCAGTGCCAATCGCTTCCAATCTAGTACCTTATAAGCGGGAAACTCAAAGAATATTGAATTCGTTATTTCATCATTCTCTAGGCTACCTCGCAATTCATCGGTTTCTCTTGATGTGACTGAGGTGATGTTATAAGGCTATACTTTCTGTACATTCATTTTGGAACCTTTATGTGCATTTTTGACTGTCTCAGATGCCTGCCAGTAGCTCAGGACCTTTATAGTGTTCATGTCTTTCGAAAAGGAGAGTATATGGGTCCATGAGATAGTCAGGTTATGTTCTCATCGGTCTAAAATTTGTTGCCTTCTTGCAAGTTTGTCATTCCTTTTTGATACTGTGATGAGCTGGACACCAAAGTTGAGTAGCTCTGTTTGATTTACTAAGTTGTCATAGTGCTCCTTTGCATTCATACTCGTATAGTAGTTTTTTTAGGTTGTAGATCATATGTGGATTAAAGGGTCCTTGTAGTTCCTGTAAAGGTTTTTCTACACGCGTCTGAGAATAGGGTGTAATTCTGCTAGTGTAACGATGACATGGTCTCGTAGGACAATCGTTTGTCTTTGTCTTTCCGTAACTCCGGTGATCATCTCTTGTGCAAAAAAATATTTTCTTCCATTTTTGTGAAAGTTTTACATATGACAGGCTGTCAAAAGCGGTAAATTACAAACTAATAATTTGAGAGACGCAAGAATGCATTTGAAATTAAAATGTTGGAAATCGAAGAAGTCAAAGAATTAACTTCTAGTTTGTTTTTCACTGGTATTCAGATTGTTATGTTAGTCTTCAGAGCGTTGGGACCACAACTGATTTTCTGAACGCATATTACCTTGCTATCTTGAGTCAAATTTCCTGGTAATTTTATCTGCGTAGATTATATTCTACAAGGATGGCTATATCGATGACAGTTACAGCTTTATCATTTCAGTTGAGCAGTCGTATATCTGGAATGTGGTAATCCATTGGTAATTAGTGATGAGAATGAAGTTTCGATGCATTTTCAATTTTATAGAATCCTCTTGGTGATTATTTGTGTTGTACATTACGCAGCTTCTTTTCTCAGTCGCATTTCATCGATATATGTTTTTCTTCTTTTGAGTCCACATTTGATACAGAATAGCCCTGGTCCTCGGTTTATGAGATTGATGAATTATGGTACTCTTTCTGGTAATTTTTCGCAAAATATTTCACGTGATTATCTAATTCTATGGATCTGCTAGTTATAAGACCACGACAATTTTCATTAAATCTTCATATAGAATTATTCCAATCTTCTTTTGAATATATATATGGTATGTCAAAATATCAGGAAATCTCGTCGGAACTATTCTTATTCCTTCATCCTGAAAACGAAGCTCCAGTCTTAACTAGTTGAAGGTGAATGTCAAACACTGAATCACCAGAAAGAAAATCATCCAACCAGAATTGAAAATAGTTTCTTTCAAGCAAAGAAAGGAGAAAAAGGCAAACGCATAAGAGTCACAGTTAACAATCGAGTTCTATGATGAAATAACAATAAAAATTGGCCATATGATGAGCGTACTGAATTGTAGCTCAACGCAATAGAAAATGAAAACAAAGAATATGCAAATAAAATCTGAAATGAACAACATAGAACAGGTGCAGAAGATATTCAATTTAACTGGGAAACTCTAGCACCTGTGAACAAATATCAGAGGCACCAATAGACCCGTCACTGGCATTGTTGTTTTAATCATAGCATGACTAATCTCTCCACTAACAGTGTTCCGACTAGAATAAGAATCCATACGAATGAAGATCAGATAATATTCTCTGGGGAGATAGATTTAACACCCTTCGATTTTAATTATCTGAGTTTCCTAAGCAACGAAAAATATGCATGAATTTGTGAAAATGATATGTCTAATTTTCACATCAGAAAAAGGTAAGCTGCTTTCCAATTATAAAAACGAGAAGTACAAGCATAGGCACCTCAAACACTAGTAAATACAACAAGTAACAGCATTTTGTTCCATATTAACATCGTGATATCAGTTGGAGAGATATAGGGTAGAATATTTATTTTCCTTCTGAAACTTCCAACTGAAGATCACTTAATCACCTTTGAGAGGGTACTGGTGGAATTAATCAACCAATACTGGCATGATTGCTTCAATAATCTTGCAAATACCTGTCTGGTATTTCACTCTAGAATGCAAAAACATGCTGCCTAAAGAGTAAATAACATTGAACCCGAAAAAGTACCGTACACCTCTTTTTTCCGACAATTTATATCACTAGGTTGAGAATTTCTTCAACAGAAGATAAGGTCACGATCGATGAAGTATAAATTCGGTAGAGAATTTAGAATGGAAATAAATTTAGTTCTCGGTCATTTTGTTTACTTCTTGAATTTCTCAAATTCCCACAGCGAAGAAGAACAATCATGACTAGGTGACAAACAAGTATTTCAATAATAAAAAACAAGTACTGTGTTTTAAGGAATTTTACTTAATAATTGCGATTCGTAACGCGTTTCACTACACCGTAGCTTCTTCAGACGAATGAATGTACAGAAAATATAAATGAGAATATAAATATAAATGTTCTTGAGTAATTAAAAGCTTATTGGGTTGCTTCTTCTTAAGTGGTTATTTATGACAGGTATATCCAATAGAATTAAGGAATAGATTGTTCCCTGAAGAGATTCAATAGAGGTGAAGGGCTTAAATGGACTTGTTCATTGATGAGTCTACCTGAGTGTTTGTATTTATTGATTTCTAAAGTTTTCCAAAGATCTACCTTCCAATATTTATTATCTGTATGCAAAATTTCAAACTGTGGGTCGAAAGAGTGATTATTTTCTAAGAGATGATTCGCGTAATTTGAATCTGATTTTTATTTGAAAAACTGTTCCAATATTCTAATATTAAAATTTCTATGTGTTCTACCAATGTAGAAATCATCACAGTTATTGCAATTCAATCTATAAACACCTGATTTATTGTTTTTACCTGGTTTGGTTTCATTCTTTTTATTTTTTATATATTTGCCTAAATTATTATTAGTTTGGAAAGCTATGTTGAAATTGTTGCTACTCAAGAATGATTTAAGTTTCTCACTAGTAATGCCAACGTAGGTTAAGATGTTGAAATTTTGTTTCAATTTATCGACAGGGTGAACTTTATTCAATGCGATTCTACTTTGTTTTTTATTTAAAATATTATTTATTAGTTTGGGATTGTAACCATTATATTTGGCTATTTGTTTAATGAACTTTAGTTCTCTGTTGAAATTTTCTGGTGATAAGGGATGTTAATCAATCTATAAATAAAACTATTGAATGCTGATATTTTATGTTGATATGGATGACACGACGACTTATGTATTATAATATCTGTATGTGACGGCTTATGGTAAATTGCGAAAACATGTTTTCCATTTTCATTCGAAACTGTTACGTCTAAGAAAGTTATCGAATTATTGCTTTATATTTCGGTTTTGAATCCAATTTTTGGATGTAATGAATTTATATGATTTTCGAAAATTTTTAACTGTCTATCTGTTCCTGTGAAGCAAATAATGATATCGTGTACATAGCGATACCAGTATAAACAATATATACTGAGTGGATGATTATGAATTAATTTCTCTTAGTTATTCATGAATATTTCAGCTAACAATACTACTACTTCAATACTATAATATTTGTAATTGAAATGGAAATAATTTTGATCTAAACAAATTTTTAATAATGAAAGAATATCTACTTTAATGATACTATTGACATAATTCTTTTCTAATAATTCTTCAACTAAGTAATACGTATCTTTCGGAGGAATGTTGGGAAATAGATTCTTAACATCGAAAGAAATAAGTTTGGAATTAGGTGGTATAATGGTATCTTTGATATTGGCAATTAGTTTGTATGAATTTCTGACCGAAAATTTAGATTAAAAGTTGCAATGTTTTATTAGCAAGTCGTTGAGGAATTTTGAAAGTTTGAAAGAAGGTGCTGTTACATAAGAAACAACAGGTCTAATAGGGTAATTAGGTTCATGAAGTTTTATCAACGAATATGATTCCGGGGATTGTGGATTGGAGTTAATGAATTTTATATTTTCGTGGTCTGTTATTAATGATTTTGCTGTCGAAATTATGTTTTTAACCACTTTCTGAAATTTTGCGGTAGGATCCTCAGTTAATGTTATATAGTTTCCGGCTGTTACGAATCCTTCACTTTTAGAAATATAATCGGTTTTACTAATCGCGATGACGGTGTTACCTTTATCTGCTTTAGTGAATACTAAATCGTTCTTGGTACTATTTTCACGAATCGCAATTATTAAGTAAAATTCCTTAAAACACAGTACTTGTTTCTTATTATTGATAATGGAATTTCACAAAGTAAAAGCCTCCCAAATTCAAAAACAAGTATTTCCTTGGTGTTGTATATTGGGCTGTTTTTTTTCTGCAGTACTTTGTCGATATATCTTCTTATGCCATATCGTTTTTCGTACTATCTGTTACACCACATGATATTGAATAGGGGTTTGTTGGAGCAACAATTCAGCCTATATAGGTTGGCGGTAACTTTTGTTTGACATTGTTGTTATCTACTGGTTCACAATACTTTCTCTTGCTCGTTTCTCCTTAACCATTAAATGTGTGAACAGATATTTCGATGAATCTTCTGGATCCGCTAATTGCTGTGTCATGGAATTTTCTTCCAATTTACCTACGAAAGAATCTGAGACTGTGGAAAATTGTATGTTGTTCTGTCCTAAACGTTGCTGAATCATATTAAATATCATCGAAACCGTTCTCAGATTTGCAATATTGAGGTAAAGTTCCTTTCGAGTCGTCAATGCTAAACGTGAATGTTAAACGATGAATGCCCAGCAAGTCATTGTCTAACCAGAATTTACAGGGCTTCTGAGAAGAGGAAATAGGGAAACGTTAGGATGAAGATCCATCACAGCCGAAGACGACAATTGAGGTCTGTATTTGATTAATAATAATTGAAAAATAGTACATTCGATGATCGCGCATGATAATAGCTTAACGCGATTGAAAGTTATAGGTTAGAATAAGAAAACACAATTTGAGGGGGGTATAAGATGCTGAAGAAATTCAATAGTAAATGGAAGTCCACGGAACAGTACACAAAAACTGATGGAACCCATAGATCCTTCTCTGGCATTGCTGTCTTTATAGTAGCATGACCAGTTACTTGACTGATTAGATGCAGACATATGTTGCCAGAAAAAAATAACATCCGATGAATTCAGAATGCAAAAAGTATTCTCCAGAGAGATATATTTAGCTCCCTCTGATTTTGTTGGTTGTTGGAATTATCTCAACAACGAATAACAAGGATCAATATGTGATATGGCCATGCATTACCTCTAAGATGATTTGCAGCTTTCCATTATTACAAAGTAGAATAATAAGCATAAGCAGGTCAAACACGTAACTGGAAGACTATTGCTTCAGATCAGTTATGATGAGCCAATTCCCTAGATACATCGTGATATTATGTGGAGGACATAATACGAAATATTCATTTCTTTTTCAAAACTTCTGGTTGAAGGGCACCTACTCATACTTGGGAGGCCACTTGCACACATTGCATTTATCAAAAGTCATAACACAGATCTGCTGTTGTCTCGTTCAAGTAAGAGGACGACTAAAACTGACATGTCGTGGCATTGCTTAAAGCATATCTTGAGACAATTTTGAAACACTTGTCAAAAATTTTAAATCCAGTAGATCGAGTCTTGTGACAAGGGATAAGAAACTGATTGAGTTGAGTTACATTTGAAGTGTTGCTAGACTGACGTTAGCCGGTGAGATTGTGTATCAAAATGAGAATTTTGCCTCCACCTGTGATAAAGTGCCATTATCCCGAATATTACTATATCTGCAAAGTCTTCAATAGCTGAATGAAATATAACTGAGCTTAAACTGATATAAAATATTTCTCTTGGTACAAAAAAGAGAATTTTCACGTTATAGAAAAGCTAAAAGCAATAATCTATTTACTGAAATATTCAACGAAATCATGGCGATATCAGTTTCGAATACAATTCTATGATATTCTCGAACGGAATTCACCTTAATGCAGATCTCCTTCAGTCAAACACGGATATGGTTCGAAGTGTGATTTCATTTAAAATTCCATCAATAAACGTGAAAAGTCAGGATTTCGTGATTGATCACTTAATAACAAATCAATACATAGAGGTTGCCTAGAAAAATCCTTTCTCATTTCTCAAGGCATTCAATTTCTAGGCACCACTAGAAAATTCTTTGACACAATTGATCCACTATGAGAAGTTCACTCAAGTAAGTATAAGCGTAAAACCTTACTCTATAAATCAATTCACCATATCGTACTTTTTATATAATTCAATGCAGCAATAGACGAATAACTTTATTGCATTTTACCGGGTGAGTCAATAGGGCAAGGGACTTCTATATCTCTGAAACTATTTGAGATAGAAGCGAAATTTTTTCTGATTATTGTGCTATGAGTATGTGTGTATTCTTTAAAATTGTTTTCGTACATACAGGGTGTTCCATTTTTGCTCCAGGGATTAACAAAGATTTTTTTTTAAATTGCACACCCTGTATTTTTCATCATATTCTGATTACAATTTGGATGCTCTCTTCAACGATATCTGTTTCTTCAAAAGTTCTCAAATGCCTCATTTCGCATAATTTACGCATGATATATTTTTTTTCTTGAGGTAAAAGTGTTGTACCTTATTATCAAATGAAGAAAAAAAAGTTTTTATACCGAGTGCTCCTAGTAACCCGGAGAAATTGAAATTTTTCAAACATTAAAATTTTTTTTTTCGAATGTAACAGCCTGAATTTATTTTCACGTGTTCTGTTCCTACTCGAATAAGCTTCACAACGATACCTAAAAAATCTAAAAAATCCGATAGAGATTTCTCAGAAAATTTAGAAATTAGTGTGAGGTTTAGGTATTTCTTGCAATAAACATGCTGTTAATAAAATTCACACATTGAAATATGCAAATTTTAACACAGAATTAGATTCTTTGCTGTTCAATGAAACTTGAACATCAAAACTCTCAAGGTGTATCGAAGTTTCTTCACAAGAAAAGATTCATTTGCGATATTATCATTTGTGCTCAGAGCTAAGTCTTCACTCAATTGAAATTACTCAGTTCGAAATTATCTCAATAAATGTTCAAAAAGTCAAAACATCGAAAAGATCGAGAATTTGGAAGGTTTTTCAGAAATTCCCACAATCTTCATTCCGTATCATTTGAGTGTGACAATTATTTTTCTTTGAGGAAAATATGTTCCTCATCATCGAAGTAAGAGATCAACTGTTTTTTCATACCCAGTGTTCTTGGTGATCCAACGAAAAAATAATTTTTCGAGATGAAAGAAATTGAAGATTGCCCAAAATATTCCGGAATTATCATTAAGAAACGAAATTGAACTGCTTGTCGTGAATGGAACATCCACTGAAAAAAAAAGCAAATCAAAATTATAAACACCAATTTAATTCTATTGCAATAAGTTTTCAAATCAAATGAGATGTTCGAAATGTCCCCCATTTTGACGAATACATTCTCGAACACGATTGTTAAATGATTCGGTCACTCTCTGGAGAACATTCGGCGTTATACTCCTGAATCCTTCTGTAATTATCTCCATCATATTTTCCCTGGTTATTGGAGGGTCTCGATATACCCTTTCTTTAAAATACCCCCACAAAAAAAAAACAATTTATCCAAGTCCGGAGACATAGGAGGCCATCCTACAGGAACTCCACGGCCTATCCAATTGCCCTCAAACCAATCAATTAAAAAATCGCGGACATTGCCGCTGTAGTGTGCTGGTGCCCCATCGTGTTGGAACCACAGTTTGTTTTTTATGTTTTGGGGCTCATTAATAAGCTAAGGCTCCAGATCATGCTGCAAAAAAATTAAATAACATTCGCCGTTCAAATGTTCTTGGAAAAAAAGGATCCGATCACATAATCATCAATTCTACCACCCCAGACATTTAGAGACCAACGATGTTGGTGGTCAACAGTTCTCATGAAATGAGGATTTTGAGTATCATTATAATGAAAATTATGCCGGTTCACCAATCCATTCTTATGAAAGGTGGCCTCATCAGAGAAAAGTACCCCACTGAAAAAATTCGGTTGGTCTGCTGTTTTATTTAAAGACCATCTACAAAAATCCAATCGCCGCCCGAAGGCCAGGGGCTCCAACTGTTGGTGGAGTTGAACATGAAAAGGAAGGAACTTTTCCTTCCTCAAAATTCTTGATACAGATGTCTGACTAATGCTGAAGTCTCGACTAGCATCTCTTGTACTAACATAAGGATTCTTTACTGCGCTCAAAAAACCTGCATGCTATTCTCTTCATTGAGTACACGCTTAGCTGTCTCATTCTTCTGATATCGAACTTGTCCAGTTCTTTCAAACCTTTCCTTCAGTCTCTCGAATGCCTCTTTCCTAGGATGTCTACTGTTTGGGTAACGTTGGGAATAAATATGTGATGCCAACAAGCAATTCCTCTCACCTTCTCCGAAACAATAAATCATATTAATTAACTCTTCTGGGGTAAAATTCATTGTTGCAATAATATTATGTATTTCTCACTTAGACTCACTCATATGACGTTGGAATTATCCAATTCAAAACTATCGAATCTTGGGACATTGTGAGTAAAACATAGAAATAAGTCTTCTATGGGCACAGGTGGTTTAAACCACAGACTATCGAACAATATTTTCTATCTTCATGTGGTACGCCCATAGAAGTCATACTTATCTCTATGGTTTAATCATAAGTTGGATATGAGAAGAACGAAAGAGCTAGGCGTGTATTCAATGAAGAGAATAGCAAGCAGGTTGTTTTGAGCGCAGTAGACTTTTTGAACATCTATTGAACTGAGTAATTTCGATTAAGTGAAGACTTAGCTCTGAGCACAACTGATAAAATCGCAAATAAATCTTTTCTTGTGGAGAAATTTCGATACACCTTAAGAGTTTTGATGTTTAAATTTCATTGAACAGCAAATAATCTAATTTTCTGTTGAAATTTGCATATTTCAATGTCTTAGTTTTATAAAAAGCATGTTTATTGCAAGAAATACCTAAACCTCACACTAATTTCGAAATTTTCTGGGAAATCCCTATCGGATTTATGAAAAAGAGGTATCGTTGTAAAGCTTATTCGTGTGGAAACAAAACACGTGAAAAAGATACAGGGTGTTACATTCGACAAAAATAAGTCTTTCATGTTTGAAAAATTTCAATTTCGCCGGGTAACTAAAAACAACACTTGGTATAAAAAATGTTTTTTTCTTCATTTGATAATAAGGTACAACACTTTTCCTCAAGAGAAAAAAAAATATCATGCGTAAATTATGCAAAATAGGACATTTGAGAACTTTTGAAAAAACAGATATGGTTGAAGAGAGCATCCAAATTGTAATCAGAATATGATAAAAAATATAGGGCGTGCCCTTTAAAAATATCTATGTTTTTCCTGGAGCAAAAATGGAACACCCTGTATGTACAAAAATAATTTAAAGGAATGCACACATACTTATAAAACAATAATCAGAAAAAATTTCGCTTCTTTCTCAAATAGTTTCCGAGATATAGAAGTTCTTCGCCTCATTGACTAACTCTGTATAATAGGTAAGTTACAATAAATGATTTTAGAGCGCTAGGTCTAATGCTCATATGCAGGGAGTTCGCGCTAAATGGCACATTGGAAGTTTCTGGGAACGGGTTCATCGATCAATTTCCAATTTTGAAATAAGAATAGATGTATACTTAACTACAAAGTTACAAATGTTTCAGACCGGTATCACTTTAAGTTATACCAAACACGGACTACAACTTGGCTATCTCAAACAGATCATAACTTTTTTCAGTTCAACCAGGAAAGTGTTATTTTTGGACTTTCCGATTAAATTGGATATGCAGGGTGCTTGAGAAATGACTTGTCAACGCAACAAAACTGAAATCTCAAAAATTTCTTTGGAAAATTGAGTCCTGAGACTGTGGAACATAGAAACTGGAAAAATTCTGATGGCACTGTTCTATGTAAGGTTTCATGTAGGGGTGTGCGAATATTAGAACTAGAATCGAATAAAATCGAGTAGTGACATTCGATTCGATATTCGTCTCAAATATTTCGAATAATTCGAATAGTCCGAATAGTTCAAATAATTCGAATTGTTTGAAAATTTCAAATATTTCCAAATTTCGCAAATTATGTCCCACAGTCAATTCGTTTTAATTCCGAGTATTAGATATATTTAATGGAAAATATCTTGGCGTAACTATTTCAAGGTATACAATGTGATTAATTATTCAGGCAGAATCGATCCAAAAATTACATATGAGTTTTCAGGCGTGTGCGAATATTGTTCGAATTGAGATCATTTTCAACAACACGGACAAGCGTACATCATTATCATCAGCTTCAGTGTCTTATTCATTATTATTAAACAGATATTTGTAATTATATGTAGTTTAATAAATTTATATTTCTAATCGAACATCTTCTAAATGATTCACTTGGCAAAGGTTTCAAAAATATTTGTTAAAAATACTGGACCATGTTTCGGGTTGTTAGCCCATTATCAAGAGTAATACAATACTACATTCAAAATGAGTGATTTCACTTATATATAACGGCATTCACAACAGGAGGTAAATTGAAGTCTAGTTGATCGTTGCAAATTGGCTGGTTTTTCCTATGAGCGGATTTCAATAATATCCAAGATGTCCATCCTTTTTCCTTAATTACCTGAATCCGTCAGTTCGATATTCTCGAAATCTATGAAATGATTTTTATTTACGCAGTGCTCCGAAAAACCCGTAGAATTTTTATTTTGGAGAATAGATCTTTTATGTTCTTCAACTCTCTTCTCGTTGCATCTTTCGGTTTGGCCTATATGGAATGTCTCGCATTCACTGCAGTGTATTTTATATACTCCGATTTTATCCAATAATTTTGTTTTATCTTTATTGTTGTATTGAAATCTAATCTAACCTAACCTAACCAATAATGAGCCCAAATTATTTCTATTAGTGCTGATGGTGTTATTATTTCTGTGTAATCTGTTACATATTTTGTTGCTTATATTAGGAATATAGTTAATTGGAAATTTTCTGTTAGATTCCTCAGTATGCAACGGATAAATGCTCTGCAATAAAAGTTTATATCGTTTTTGCCGTATAAAGGTATCAATTAATTTTGGTTCGTAGCCGTTGGTCACAGCGATCTATTTTAAATTTAATCGCTATGAACAACGGCTATAAACCAAAAATTAATTGATAGCTTAATAAGACAAAAACGACATAAACTTTCATTGCAGAGCATTTATCCGTTGCATACTGAGCAATCTAACAGAAAATTTCCAATTAACTATATTCCTAATATTAGCAACAAAATATGTGACAGATTACACAGAAATAATATCAACACCATCAGTACTAATAGAAAGAATTAGGGTTCATTATTGGTCATTATTGGACATCCTGGAGATTATTGAAATTACGTCCGCTCATAGGAAAAACCAGCCAATTTGCAACGACCAACTAGACTCCAATTTACCTCCTGTTGTGAATGCCGTTATACATAAGTGAAATCACTCATTTTGAATTTAGTATTGTATTACTCTTGATAATGGGCTAACAACCCGAAACATATGTCGAGTATTTTTAATAAATATTTGTGAAATCTTTGCCAAGTGATAAACGAATCATTTATTCATTATGTTTCACCAAGTGTTAAGCGAGAATTATATACATACGAACATCTTCTGTTGCAACTATCCACTACTTCGTTTAACGAAACTAATGAGAGCTAATGTGCTACCCCTTATTGTACCAATCCTTTACTTTCTGAATGTAAACGTCTAATACTGAAAATTTTATGTACCATCCTAGATGAGTGTAAATTATCACTGTAAGATATACTTTGTAAATTAATTTTAGATTATTGTTGGGAGCCGTATAAGCCTTTGGCAGGCTTGGGTAGGCTGAAATATTAAAATAAAAAACAAAGAAAATTATATTATCCATACAGCATGACAAATCCCAGGTTAGAACAATAAAAAATTCGAAAATTATATGAAAAATCTCGAAATTATTCGTTGATCGGCGAATTTCGAATCGAGTAATACCATTCGAGTTGCTGAACATATAACGAAACTACTCGAGTTAGTTTCATTAGTAACGATGAAGACATTGCAGTTTCCGACTTGGGATATTTAATGCCAATCCGTATGCGTCGGTACGTGCTGCTGTTGCAGATTTTGGGATAACACGTACATCAATTAATAAAACTTGGACAGAAATTATTTCCACCCTTACAAATTCTCATTACGATACTATCATCGATGAAATCCAAGAGACTCAGCGGTAAGGATTAATTTCTGAGAAATGTTCACATTTAAGAGAACCAATATTTCTTACACAATATATGAAAAAATGAGTCAAAACTTGAAAGAATTTTCTATCGTCATAATTGTCTTATCTGGACTGTCGAAAATTCACACCACATACGAGAACGAAATTCCCAAGATCGTTTAAGCTTCAATTTAATCCATAAAAACCAATGTCAATATTTTATTCAAAAAATAAATTTGAATGGTGTGAAGTATTAAGAGATTCTAACTACATTTGTTTCGGAACTTCAGGACAATCTCCTGTTAGATGCACTTGTTTTATGTTGGTACTAATCAGATGGTACTCCGGTCCATGGTACACTTCAGGTATCAAAAGAAGTAACTAGCTGGTCTGTCACAGATGGACAAGAAGACAAGGTTTAAGGAATTGGCCTGCAAGATCTCCAGTATAATTTTGTACATGAGTGTACCTAACGAACAAAGTTTATAGTTTACCGATATACTCGCGAGAGGAACTCAAACTAGTTGTAAGAATAATAGTAATAATTCGGTTGAAATTTTTAAACTTGTGTGATGCAAATTGGTTGTTAATTCGGGTACTTTTCGTTAAATGTTCTTCAACGCTGATTTACTATTTGTTAAAATTGACCATAAATGAATAATTCATATTACTTATTATTATTATTATTATTCAATCACCATTTCTTTTCACAAAACAATTATGCATGATCGAAATTAATGTTATTGCTATTTTTGAATATTTTTCATACGAAACTGGTGCAATTGAATCGGAATGGACTCCAATCTGTTTGATTCTATGTTCCACGGCTTAATGATCCATTTTTCTGAGAGAACTGAGGATAATGGTTGAAATCGTGAATAAAATAAAACGAGCCATTTTAGTTCTAGGAAAAGCTAATACCAACCAAAAATTATTTACAATTCTAATAAATCCAAAAGAGTAGGCACTCGTATTTAGTTTTCTAGTGTTGACAAGAAATTTTCGAGGACCCTGTATATAGAATTGTATCGGAAAGTACGTTTCCCTCAAAACAAACGCATTTCTCGTTATACTTATAATGTTGTTCAATTCTGAGTCAATGTTTTTAGGCAGAGAGTATGACACTATAATTTCTAAAATTTAGATTAAAAAATTTGTTCGTGAATGTGTTCAGTTTGAAATGAGACAAAATTACCAAAAGATGCTTGAAGAAGCATGTACTTCAATATGGCTCTATAATTCCGAGAATTTAGATAGAAAAATCATAGCTTCATAGTGGCGAATTGCAGATGGGATAAATCACAACAAAACCCGTTCCGAGATACTTCTCTTGGGACCAACAGAAACCCTGTACTCTTAACAACATTCAAGCACTAAGCAAAGAAACAATCATCAACCTGAGTCACGTTATCTATCAATCATACATGTCAATACAGAACAGAAGTTTAACATTATGAAGCGAAACTTTTCTCTTCCGGGAGTGGCGCCAACAAATTTGAATATTCAGCCGTCTTCTTGGAAACCAGATGTTCCCTCAACGTGCTCAATATAGAAGGATAGAATTAAAGTTTTTTAAACTTACTTAAAATAAGTAATCAAAGTGATACGTTTATAATCTTACGAACAGACTTTTTTACAATTGTATTAAATGAACCAGCATCAATATTTTCGAAGACACAGGACTGAGAATATACTCAATTTGAGCGATAGAGTACCATTATATGCCTGCAAGAGGCTTCTGTTTTATACTACTGCCTGAGCATAAAATTAATTTTCAAGACGCTTCATAATTTGGTCGATTCAGAATCGTATTTCCATTGTAATCATTGAAATTTGTTAGTATCTAGTTTACATGTACTTGCGAATGTGATTATAACTTCATAACACTAAAGAAACATGATTGTCCTACCATAAATACTATCACGCTGGTGGAACTGAAATAATAGGCTAGTATATGATTGTAGAGAATAGAGAGCAATAACCTTAGTAACAGAAACATCAGTAAGTCTGTGAGTTTGTGATCATATAGTGTAATCAGGATAATTATATACTTTTAAGTCAACATAATGGTAAACAATCTTCGCAGATAGTAGCGTGAAGTATATCAAAATTGTTTCTAGAGGTGGCGATAAGTGCCTGGAATTTCTTTCCAACAAATTCAACACCAACATACATACACGCTAAAGCACAACATAGACATACTAACACACATGCATGACCGGTATTTCTAGATTGTAACAAGGAGTAATCGTACTTATCCAGCATCACACATAAATAAAACTGAAAAACCCGTATCCAATGTTAAAAGAGGAGCACAACATCCACACTTCAATATGCAGATCTCGCGTAAGTACTGCGGGTAGGTGGAAATAATTTCTGTTAGTGTAAGACTACACAAGTATCTCGCCAGAGGGCCGGTACTGCCTATTGAATCTGTAAAAGACCAGGATGGATAGTATACGGACTCTCGAAGCGAGACATTAGAGATTGTTGCGAGAACACACTTCTCAGGCTGTCGGTTTCTTCGTATCAATTTTGGCAGTGAAAAACCTAGTATGGACAATAAGAGGGAAGCAATAACGATCATCAAGCCCTCCAGCAGTTAGGATAGGTATGCGCCCTTTCAAACCATTCCTGCGAAGGATAGCATCTGTGGGTGGGCATCCTCCTTCCCCACCCCATTGTACTTATCCAATCCAGCTTGGCCTAGAATGTTTTACCAGTTAGCAGAAGAAAAGGGCACTATGAATTCTCTTGCCTGAATCATTCAAACCGAGTCCCATATTGTTCGTTCAGAAAACCTTGGAAGGAAGTTGAATGGAATCATCAGACCTGATAAGTTGTTGATGAAAACTCTGAGTGAGTATCATTACGCCTCAGAAAAAGGTAAATCAACTGATCTGGGAGTCTAGTCGGAGAGGTAACTTAGTCTCTGTACTGTTTTGGCAGCGTTCATAGAGAATGCGTTTGATGCGGCCCTTATAAGTTCATTATGTGTGGCTGCGAGAGCTAGAGGAGAACCAAATATTATTGCGAAGTGATCAACACATTCCTGAATTGAAAATAGTAAGTTTTGTCACAGAGTGATATGACGACAAAATCATCTCGCAGGAGGTTACGTCAGTCATTAAAAGGGATGTGAGGTAGGAAGATTAAACACAAACCCCCCATGAATCAATAATGGTGCCATTCACCAGGAAAGGGAAATATTGAGTAGACTGTTTAACCATAAATGAATTGGTAGTTAGCCTCATTTTCAGTAGAAACTTAGTTCGTATGATTCAGATGGATATTGGGAATGTTTGGGGAGGACGGTCAGCGTTATGTAAAAGAACTTCGGGCTCTGGAGGAGAAAAGAACATGAGCTCTGGAGGAGGCTTCATTTGTGTTTGGTGTGGAATAGGTCTAGGTCGTTGTACTTGGTTGTTCGGAAAATTCAACAATGAATTATGTGGGATCTCACGGTATAATGAAAGTTATCTTCTTTCGCGATGCTGTTGCTGACAGATTTATTTTAGTCTTGACAATACCTTACCGTATCGCGTAGCTCTTATTAATTATTCGTTAAAGTCAAAGAAATTCCAACAATGAAATAGCTAGCACATTCTGTGGATACTGCGCGGAATATACTTGGCTGAGAAGTCGTTTTGGAACCCATCAAAAGCCCGAAGTAGTTTCTTTCGAAGATATGTGCAAAAATCTTGAGAAAATTCATGCTTGCGGGAATACAAAGATGAAATCCGTGTCTTATACACTTTTTAAGGAGCTTAAAATAAACGAATTTCAAAGAATGAGGCTTTAAAAGATTCATCATAGTTCAGTTTACCTTAATCGTTCAACAAAAACGTAAAATTATTGAAAAAAAGTTTAACTTTCTTCTCAAATACGATGTTATGTGCACAATACGAATGATTGAATTGATCCGTGTCAATTATTGAGGACTGTGTAGGCAGCGCGATTATTCAGCAGACCATGTTGTATTATTTGATATTGTTCTACATCATATTGGCAATTCAAGTGAGGATCCTCAACATGCATATTTTGTACTTGACTCAAAGTAAATAATAATCATGATTATACAAGCTTATTAATTAATTATGGCTATGTTGTAATCAATTTCATATCGATAAATTATATTAATCGTAATCAACTTAAAAATTGAAATAAGCACTCACTCTGTTAATTAGCAACTCATATGATTTAACTATGTTACTTTGACAGTATTCGGTATTATACTCATGATAATTGATTAGTCTTTCAGTGGATAATCACTGGTCTACAATGGTTTTGTTGCCCTAGATATGAAAATGATTTTGGGTCTATTTATGCACACAATTCGTGAAACTATCAATGATTTTGTAGGATTTGCTCTGATTTCTTTTTAAATCTTTATTTTCATTTTACATAACAAAATCGTAAAACAAGAAACAAAATAACAGATATATTTATAATGTCAGTTATGTTTTGAGAAATTCGGATACATCGAAGTAAATAAAGAGGAAAATGTCGAAAATATATTTCATATTTCCATAAAACGCCTTTTATGAGCTTTTCTTCTATAATTTTTCAGGGACAATCTCTTTTCAAAGACCAGCAGTAACCTGCCATCATGTGACAATCACCATCGACCTTGATACCTTTCTTCCATCACTTTTAGATCTTCATGAAACCGCTCTCCTGTTCCTCACTATAATTTCCTAAATTATCCGGAAATTTATCTAGATGATTGCGGAGATAGTGTAACTTAATACTCATATTTGCTCCTAAAGTCTGAAAGTTTGTCAGCATATTTTGCACAATTTCTTCATAATTTGCTGCTTTATGGTTACCTAGGAAATTTTCGACAACCAACACAAAACTTTTCCAGGCTTTACTTTCCGGAACAGTCATAACTTTGATAAAATCTGAGTCTTTCATCAATTGCCGTATTTGAGGACCATCAAATATTCCACCTTTCAATTTTTCCATACTAAGCTTCGGAAATTTTCTGCAAATGTAATTAAAAAATTTCCGTCTTTGTTCAACGCTTTTACAAATTGCTTAATCATACCTAACTTAATATGTAATGGTGGAAGTATGATTTTGTCTCTGCTCACCAGCGGCTCCTTATTACGTTGGTTTTACCGACAGTTAAAGAATTTCTTACAGGCCAAACATCTTGTTCCCAATGAAGTTGCTTTGCTCTACTATCCCACATACAAATAAAGCAAGGGTATTTTGTATATCCACTTTGTTGGCCAAGTAAAAATTAACCATTTTGAATCCACACAGATCGGCCATTGATGCTGAGAGTATTTAATTTTCTCTAAAACTAATTTTACATTTTCATATTCTTCTTTGAGTTTCGTTGAATGACAATTGGAATTGATGCCAATTCATTTCTATTGTGCAATAAGACGCATTTTAAACTTCTTTTGCAACTATCAACAAAAAGGCGCCATTCAGTAGATTTGTACTCTTTTAAACCCATGTCTATAAGCAGCTTCGCGATATCATTACAATACACTAATCCTTCATTTTCACTAAAAAATTGTAATAACTCTTTTTCTCGCGTTCTGTATGTTGTAATTGTTACTGTTGGTGCCAATAAATTTTTTCTTTCAATCTTGAGGCTAACAGTTCTGATCCTTGTTTTGATAAATGGAGATCACGTATTAAATCACTGAGTTCATTTTGAGAAAATAACTTTGGCGTAGATGTTTCACCTTCCCATTCACTTCCACTAGTAGATGGTCCCGATTTCTGTGAATTTGGTAATATCATTGTTTCTGAGGGCATGCGAATTACTTTTGAAATGTATATGGGCCGAGGAGATTTTCACTGTGTAGAACCGGACATTTCATAGACTGTAAGTCTGGGTATCTCCACGTTTGATTTCGATTAAAACCTTCAACATCTACTACGCAAAAGTAACAATCATCTAAATGATTCGTAGGCTCCATCCAGATCATAGGAATACCAAAGTCTAATCCAGAACGTTCACAAATATATAAGAATGGACATTCAGTAATTGAAACAAAATATTAATCCATGACACTTTATCCAGATTTACGTGTATATGTACTTCAATATTGTCAAATAACTGAGATCTCAGCTGTTCTGTGGAGCAAGGGGTCTGAGAGTGGGGATCAGGTGATGTTTGTATGCGCGAAAAAGTTGCGCAGAAGCCTAATCATGACTGGAAAATTAAATTTTATTTCTAACAAGCTTATAATTGTTCAAAATATAAGAAATGCAAAAATCATGAAAATACGAGCACATTGAGAACTTGCATGAATATATTCGTAATCTGGGCACTTGAAAACATAAAATTTGCGACGACATCCAGGGCAACAATAAAAAAAAATTTTTTTGTAGAGCTGTGTAATTCATAAATTTTCTTCCATCTTATCAATTCATACATCCATGGCTGCGTTAGATTTCATTATTAATAATTATGTAATAATTCCACCTTACCAATTAATTATTTCTCAGTAATATATGAACGAATCGAGTATTTATTTATTATTTACATATTCTTTTAGATTTCCTAATTATGGATATAATATTTTCGAATGCTCCTATTTAAGAAATGATTCTTTGCCTTACAAGAGTAGAAAAATCTCCATCTTCAGAAACAATGTAGAATGAGAGTTAAGAAGTCATCCCAATTATTTCGGCATCTCTCTGTCTACATAATATGCTTGGGCGAATCAGGTTTAGTAGATTACTTCCAACTATGCAAGCCTTGAAGTCTTATAATTCAACAGAATTACAGCATTAACTGATTTCATTATAGTCGTGCGTATCACAATTCAGAGTCCCAGGTCCCTGAAGGAGTAACTGAATTTCTTGAATCTGAATTGTAGCAATTGACTGTAACGCTATTGAATGTTCTCGATTAGTTAGAAAATCAACGATCTGATGAATTGAGTTATCTTCCTCGACAACAATAATGAACTTGTTAGTATTATCTTGATTCATGTTTATGTTGCAGTAAAGATTTGTTTAGCCAGTTGCTTGCCATTGTTGATTTAAGTTAAAACATTTGAAACAATGTAGAATATTTTCAGGCAAAATTCTTGATTGAATAATTCAAACGGTCCTATTGTATAGAGAAGTTTCTTACGTGCAGCATAATAACACTATTAACATTTAGCTTAAGTGTCACGAAATTTAAATAATAAATATATGTTTCATGTTTTATACCATTTTCAAAAACTAGGAGAAAATAAAAATATTACAGTTATTCACACCTAAGAAACAGATGCGAGAAGTGGGGATAAACGGAAATCAAACTAGTCGTTAGTTATTGGTAGATTATGTTTATGGCTAATGGTATTTCTACGGATTCTTATAAATCTAATCTCTTACTTTTGTAACCTCAATGTGAAATGTGTTTTAAAAACCAGCTGTTACTTCAGTATGAATTCTTGATTTTTCATGCTCGTCTACTTTAAAAATCTATGAGATATAAAATTTATTTGAAAATAAGCAAATCACAACGACCATGACATTGTGCTCCTTGTGAAAGTAACAAGTCGGTGCCATTACAGTCCCCAACTAAAGCTTATACTATTGCTGATATAATGGAGAAAGTAAACGATATGGCTAGGAAGTATAATATTTAATTTGAATGATACGACAACCAACTAGGAATAAATGAAGACCTTAAAGAAGAAATTATTGATATAAGGAACCAACTGAACAGAACTGAGCAAAACGAACTGAATGGCAATATTATACTCCATGGAATTCATTACGAAGTGAACGAGATAGTAATGGATAAGGTAAAGAAAATTGAAAACCAATTGCAAATCACTCTTGAAAACCATCAGTTTACAGCAATTCGTTTGGGTAAGCAGGATAAGAAAGCAACGCCTATGAAAGTTATCTTCAAGAATGAAGAAATTAAAAAGAGCTCCATATCATCTCCGAGAAGGAAACAACTCTCCACAAAGTAACTTGGATACCAAATAAACAACAAGATATTTATAAACCATGATCTAACAAAAAGAAACGTGGAATTATACAGGGCAGCCCAAGTCTTCAAAAATAATAATGGATTTAAGTTTCTCTGGGTGAATAATGGTCAAATTTTTCTAAGAAAAGATGAAACAAGTAAAATAATTATAATACAGAACTTGCAAATATTGTACCAAAAAACTAGGTGTGATTTATATGAATATATTTGGTTAGAGAAAGTGAATGTGATATTCTAGTGCTAACAGAAACATGGCTATCAGTGATTGAAATTGGCCTCTATAAATTGGATGAGTATAATGCAGTTCACTTGTGTCGCGAGAAGAGGGGAGGAGGAGTATCGATATATGTAAGGAAATTTATGAAATATAGGGAAGTAGAAAGGTCAGAACATGGGAATATGTTCAATTGGTTATGTGTCCAAATAGTACATTAAAATTTCAAGGTAAGTGTAATTTATAGGCCCCCATCTTACAGCCATACACAGTTACTTGATAACTTAGACTACATTATGGGTCGCTACCAAAAACACATGATTGTTGGAGACTTTAATATTAATTTATTAGAGGAAAATACAACACAAGTAGTTAATCATAAAAACATAGTACTCTTAAACATCTATCAGTTTGATAGATCATTTATTAATAAATAGAGACGAAGTTTAGATTACAAACTACAAATGGAAGAAAATTTACTATCGTACCATAATAGGCTCTTAATCTCAATTGCAAAAAATATTGAGTTGCACAAACCCAAAACTAATAACAAAATAATATCTTTAAACCATAATAAATTCAGAAAGTTATTTAGTATTAAATCATCCAATAGTAATATAAAATCTTTTCAGCACTTCGAAGAAATCATATAGCAATGCAAGAGAGAATCAGAATATACCATAAAATGTTATGGGAATGATAACTGGATTACGAGTAAATTACTTAGTTTAATCAGGTAGCGTCACAAACTCTACTAAACAATGAAACAGGGTACTAGCCAACATGAAACCTTTGAAACTGAATTTAAAAAGTTTAAAAGAAAATAAATAATAGGACTAGAACCCAAAAAATAATATTTCAGAGATAAGTGGAATGAGACTAGAAGAGATGTAAAACGGCAATGGAGATATATTAATATCAAAACTAGGAAAAACAATCCACTTATATAAAAACCTTACAATACACAATAATTCTATGGATAACAAAAAACTATCGTCGATGAATTGAATAAATACCTTAGCACGATCGGAAAAGTAAACGTCTCAGAAATAACAACTGAATATCAAACTATGTACTCAGTTAGTATATTTATGAAGTCCACTGATGATCAAGAGATTGAGGGCTTTTTATCAGAATTAAAGCAGAATGCTGCTCAAGGACATGATCAGATAACTCTAAGGGATATTAAAAACATAAAGGAGAGCATTGTGCCTAATTTGACGAAATTAGTAAATGAAGTGTTAATCTCTGGTATATTTCAACAAGAACTTGAAGTAAGCAAGATTAAGTCAATCTACAAATCCGGTAGAAAAGACCATATGGGTAATTATAGACCAATTGCTGTAATAAGCTGTTTCTCCAAAATAATCGAGATAATTCTCAAAAATGAATGATAGTATTTATAGATAAATATACTAGCCCTGATAGATTTCAAAACGGTTTTATTGAAGGTAGCAATACGCTTAGTATAGTAGTTCATTTGATCAATAAAATAAGCAAAGAGCTTGATAATAAAAAAATTGTAGTCGTTATATTCATAGATTTACGGAAAGCCTTTGATGTTGTTGACATTGAAAAATTATTAAAAAAATGTTGGTCAATGGGATTTCGCAGAAAAATGTATAACCTTAAATCATATCTACAGGGTAGAGCCCAATATGTTAAGCTGGGTGGCAATGTTAGTTACTCGGAAACAAATGAATATGTCGTACCACAAGGTTCTGTGCTTGGACCTATTTTGTATTTATTGTATGTTCTTAGCCTTAACCTTGCTGGACTTAGAGCCAGATATTATACCTTTGCCGACGATACAGCCGTATTTTACAGTGGTGATACTACTGAGGAACTCGAATTTATAATAAACTCTGACACTAAAACCTATGCAGCTTGGCTAAACCAAAACAAGTCAAGAATTAATATAGACAAGACCAAATATATGTTTTTCAAGAAAAAAAATTGAGAAATGGATCCTCCAGTAATATGATGAGCTACAGCTTAGATCATTGATAAAACACACAAGTTTCACGGGAACTACGACAGATATTGATGAAAATCCACTTTTCTGAACACGTTGAATATTCAACGAGTCACTTTGAAATGTTTGGGTGTAACGTGAGCATGAAGTTACACTTTCTTCACTACCACTTTGACTATTTTCCGCTAATTTTGGGGATCTAACTGAAGAACAGGGTGAGTTATTCTAACAGAACCTTCAGACTATGGAGGAACGCTAACAAGGCTTTAGGACTGCTCACTGACTAAAACATGTGTAAGAAAATCTAACAAAGGAAGGTTTCTTTCAATTTAATCATTCATTAAAATGAGATCAGTTTTGAAGAGGTTGTGTTTTGTTGTGGGCCATGTTACATATTTTCCGAACTAGAGCTGATACAAAAGTTTAAATCACTGATTTGAAATGGACGTTAAAAATTAGGCAAATAATAACTCAACTATTTTTTGTCAATTAAGTTGCAAGTACACCGTTTTTGTGAGCTGTAGTCTTAGTGGATTCAATTTCTTTCTAAAGATTCCATAATGATAAAGCAAACGAACATGTTTTGTACACCAAAATTTTAGGTGAACTGGAGTTTTTGAAATTATTAGTGATACAACTATACTAGTAGAGTCTCCGAAAATGGTGAAGGTACTATAATATTTGATGGTGTTCTCCTTTTGCTAATATGAATATTATTTCGGAAGGATGCTATTTATGAATTTAAGAAAGTGATCAAATGTACAGTTTAGACAAATAGGTTTGTCATGTTCTTGTTTATAACAAAAATAGTTTCAAATAGGCTAGTTAAAATTCAGTACCCTGTCTTCAATGTTAGACAACAATAATTTCGCTACAGCGGATCTTAGTGGTGATCCCATCGCAAAACGCCTAGGTTAGATTTGTTGGTTGTTTGTATATCTTTGCGTTAAAATGAAGATAATTATATTGGCACTAAGCATATAATCCTATTATTTTCAATTCAATGGAAATATGTATGACTAATCTAGCGGTCTTGCCATGTGATAACAACTATGTTATCCATTCTATCGGATATATTCATGTCTTGCATAAAAGATATAATAAATAATAATTCATTTTTGTTAACATTACCTCCATGACATACTTATTCGTCTAAATGGTATATCTGGACACTGTAATCATTCTCTCAATTTCATAAAGAGTATCCATCCGAAAATGAAAATCAAATTCGAAAGCGAGGAAAACCCTTCAAATTTCATTTTATAATCCCTCAATTTGCCACTCAAATTATAAATTATCTTCGCCAACATCTTAAGGAAACGTACTAGCACAGTATATGTATTTGCCGAGATTCCAACCACTCAAATTCACATAAAATTTTACAATTCAATGACGGCAGAGTATTTTCGTTACCTTTATCATGAAAGAATATTCAAAAAGAAATTGAAACCATTGAAACTATTAGACTTAATTAAAACAGTTTTGATCGTGACTTAATTGAAAAAAAGTGAAACGAAAACAAGAACATAACGCTATTATCAAAATATATCTAATGATATACCATCAATTTCGAAAAACCAACCTAGCGAGGGCACGGTAGTCGAGCAGCAATTAGCATTACATACACATCGTGAGGAGTAAACGAAGAAAACACAAACGCACGGCCGTACCATCCTTTTCAGGAACCGTTTCGGAGCATTTTCGACCTTCTTTAATTTTGTTGTGGATAAAGCAGACTAACTGCGCCTTCATTATTCAAGGAATACTACCAAAATTACCCGTTTTACAAATTTTTATGCTCATATAACCTATAATATAGAAACTACAGACTGTCGAACTTCTTCATTTTCGCCTCTTTCTGTAATAACTGACTTACTGATCATCACATGGTTTGAGAGCTTCTAGCATACACACATACTTCAAATTTTGGATTTAGTCATTATTTATCCTACAGAGTTAGAAAAAATTCAAAAATTTTAGAATCCAGGCTCTGTTTCCTGAATTTGAGCTTCGCACATACCTAGTGCTTCCTCACCTTGGAAAACTACTTCGAGAGAGGTACGTAATATCCTTCTTGTCGTGAAACGAACGATAAGACATCATTTGTATGGCTTTGGGAAGAATTTTCAGAAGTTTTGAACTTTAAAATTCACATGAAGAGTCATAACTTCCACATAAATTACATAAAACTTAGCACTTTTCATTCTAATCGCAATTCAGGTTTAACCTAATAACCTCACTGAAAGTGTATTCCTCCGCCACTCAGATCATAAACAGAAGTCCGCTCATTCCAACGCCATACAAGGAACACTAAAAGGGCGCCTCACACAGTCAATAATATTGTCAATATTTATGTCAAAATTATTGACATCAATCCATCAATATGGAAGTAAACCATAAATATTTCAGCCTTACACAATCAATAATATTTTCAATATCGCAAAATATTGACAATATTATTGAACATCTGAGGCGGCCTCTATGGTGGAAAGAGTTGATCCGACGCGCCTCTTAAGAAACGATTCTTTAGGCAACTAACAATACGCAACAGGATACCATTGCTTGTGCGGCTTACGTTGGACTCCTAATTTGGGGAAAATATCTATATTGTAGATAATGTATCCACAACAAAGGATTTCTTCAATTCAAAATATCCATAATTGAAAATGAATATATCAAAATTGAATTTAAATATATTACATCGAATAGTGGCAGCGGCACGGTGTGTGGCGCATAGATAAAATCGTACAATTCTATGATTGAAAAAATCACAGATCAAATGCTGTCAAAAATTTTTCAACCAGTTCTTTTGAGATGAAAAATAATCTGCTTCATAGCTGTTCTGCGTGAACAATTTTCTCTTTCGGTCGCATATGCAATCACTATCCATAGAAGACAGGGACTGAGTTTGACTACAGCATTGATGGATCTCGGGTCATCAGTGTTCACATGTGGCCAAAAATACGTTTCTCTTTATAGAGTGACGAGTCTGGATGGACCACACCTGATAAATATAAACTTCTCTTCTATGAGAGCTAGAGACACTGCGATAGAAAGCCTATGTCGTGGATACATTGTCTACAATATAGATATTTTCCCCAAATTAGGCGGTCAAAGTAAGCCGCACAGAACATCTCGGGCAAGGAGGAAATAACGCAGGTTATGTACTTTTTGATTATCTCTTTAATCCTTTTCATGGCCTTGCTTGCTATGTAAAATCTATTCACAGATCTGTTTAGACATATAACAGGTATGGTTGTTGAAATATTTTTCTGCTGTTTTTTTTTCTCCATTGTTACAGATTCCTGTCCCAAACCCCCTTTCTGTTCAACCTTCTCTTCGTCTGGAAATCATGGAGTGCAAGGGAAAATAAAGCGGCTAAGCAGAAAAATTTTTAGTACTCTTTATGTACACACGACACTAACACAACATAAACAGTCAAGCTAGAGCTAGTGCGATAGCGACAGAGAAACTAGTTTTTTCACTCGTTTATTGAATCATATGCAAGATAGTATGGTTCCCCTGTTACAATTCCTGAGCTCGCACTTGTGTTTTTACTGACACACACCAACATTATAGATATAAGCATTTATCGCAAATATAATTATTCGAATTTTGTAAATCCTTTGTTTTCGAAAGGATATATATATATATATATATATATATATATATATATATATATATATATATATATATATA
The DNA here is from genome assembly GCA_013387265.2 of Cryptolaemus montrouzieri. Lineage (NCBI taxonomy): Eukaryota > Metazoa > Arthropoda > Insecta > Coleoptera > Coccinellidae > Cryptolaemus > Cryptolaemus montrouzieri. The sequence continues at coordinate 41,793,643 of JABFTP020000103.1, forward strand.
TATATATATATATATATATATATATATATATATAGTCGAAAAAGTCGACTAAGAGAAATTCACCGTCCAGACTTATTGAGGATTCAAAACTATTGAAACTACCAATAAAGATAGGTAATGGGCTCTGAGGAAATCTGTAGTTGATGCGCTGGAAAATGATTTCCAACCTAGAAGGAAAAAAGGAAGAATACCTAGGCCAGGAACAAGAACTTTTAAATTATCACCACTGTTGACTGTATATACTCCTCCTTTGATTATTTGATACAATATTGCTAAGTTTGTTTATGTTATTTATTTCAATAAATCTTTTCTCTTCAGATTGGTACCTTGCATCAATTTTGAAACCATATGAAAAGTTGTGGATCATGTTCATCCTTCGTGAACGTAGCCAATGTTTATTTACAAAAAGAGATGAGATCCCACCAAAAACATTAAATGTACAAAAATGCAAGTCTCGCAACGAAAACACTCTGCCGTAAAAAGGTGTGAGATATCATGTGGAACCAAGTCGATTATTTCAGATAATATCCACACATTTGCATTTATATAGAAAAAACATAATGACTTGGCAATCGCTCTAAAACACAATGAAATAGGATTTACAATATTCAAAGAATGATATCCTCGATTGGATGGAGCAACAGTAATTAAAAATACTGAAAATGAGGTTACTGATTTATATGTGCCATGTGATTGCCAAGTTTATGTTTTTTCTAGATAAATACAAATGTGTGGATATTAACTGAAATGATTGACTTGGTTTCACATGATATCTCACACCTTTTTACGGGAGAGAGGTTTAATTGCGAGACTTGCAGTTTCGTACATTTTATGTTTTTGTTGAGTTCATTATTTCAACATATTGTCCTATTTGAAGGGAGTAATATATTTGACAATCAAAAAAATTTCATTGATATATCTCAGTGAATATTAACCGGCATGTCCTTGATCAAATTAAGAGATTTTTCTCGATTACCATCAAAAGTTCATTGTTTTTCCATTATATGACTACGAAAGAATAGTTTTCTATAATGAAATACATTGCTTCTCGCTTAGTTTTATGTTTCTAGGTCACGAAACATTATAAGTTTTTATGGCCTTGCGAAAGCCAAAAACATGCAGCAGAATGCGATATAATTGGCCTTATTTTCCGGATGAGGAAGTTTAATTTTTCCTCAGCTTCAAGGAATTGTGAGTATTTAGTATCAATCTCAACTAGATAACTTCATCCTTTCTAAGGAAAAACAAATAAGTTGATCATCGTTCGTGATATGATTTTTGCTCCTATAATTGTGATAGATGATATTATTCCTCACTAAGGTTCATCTTTCCAGATTAACGAGTAGTGTCTATCGCCTTTGATTGCCTTTTGACAATCGAAATATACCGCAAAATGCGTCAAAACGTTCGTATCGTCCGATTCGTTCGACAGAGGTATAATTTTTGCACAGATCTAAGAGATTGCCAACTTGAGTATTTAGACTTCATTGTATACCTATTTGTGTACTCGAGAAAATAGTTTTAACAGACTGACACACATACAGATTGAAGGATGGATAACAAAGTGATGCTTTGAGGATTTTTATATTTTAGGTATACGAAACCCTACATAATAATTATTGAAATGTGAAATTCTCCCATATTCCTAGATTTCAAGCATATGAGTATTATAATTCGTATATGGTACAATTCATTACTGTCAAGGACACTCGGAATTTCAACAGTTTAAAACGAAGCACGCTAACGACATATTAAGAACAGAATAAACGCATAAAGGAGGAAATATATTTTCGACGTTGAATGCCATTTGTGAACTACGGTATATACCGCGAAATTTCCATATATTTCCACTGTTTCCATTCGGTTTTCAAGTGTTTATCCCCGTGAGTAAATGGTTTATCAGATGGTAATCTCATTCGAGTATCTGAGATGGGAGAATTTCGTCGAGCGTTATAGAACTAATGGTAATATTACTTTATTCAATTTTCAGTAGCTGATTTCTGAATGGTATTTGAATAATCTTCGAGAGATGTTGATACGGTATTTCACTATCTTTTCAGAAATCCTTGAGAATACTGTTAGAACCAACCTGCAAATAGAAGCAGTGTGGAGTTGATATAGAAATCCAAGTTTATGTCATTCTGACGAAAATACTCAACATTTTTCGCCAAATATTTTTATAACCATCTGTTAATTTTCGTTGCCTATTAAGTAAAATAATACTGCTTTTCATTGAATTCGCGTGTTCATGGTGCAGGGCACGTAATGTAGTATCAGTAATTCAGTGTGTTATTACACTAATGTACCGGATAGCCAAATGCTTTCATTAGAAATATACACTATCAAAATAAGCTTCGTCTCGGGAAGCAGTAGTGAACTATCATGAGTTCTCATATAAAACCAAATTAGTTATTTCAGCTAGTATTTATGGTATCGATTCTAATCTAATTCCATGGTGGCTGTATAAATATTACAGGTATCTATTTCAATAATAAATAGAAAGCGCCCCAAAATTAACAAAAAATTCGAATTTGCCGCCATTCATGCACTAAAGTGTTGGCAACCCAAAAAACAACATATCGACAGCTGACAGTTTAGGGTTAGCAAAAACGGGCGTTAAACGATAGAACAACGTGTCTTCATCATTGTACAATATTTCAAGAATAATGAAAGCTTAACGGCCGGAATTCGAAAATATCTTGCAAAATATGGTTGAAAAAATTTCGGCAGATATGTTCCGTTGGAGACGCCCAACACATTAGTCGTCCAGTGTATTTGGCATGTCGATGGCAATCATGGAATTTTAATTTGGCGTCGTGGACAAAAAATTCAAATTCATGCTCCACGCTTACGAAATTCGACTAACAACAACTCAAGCCCAATGACCATTCACAGTCAAGAGAATTGAGGCCAAATTGGGCAATTTTTGTTTTAATGTGGCCAATATGTGGTTTCAACAAGATGGTGCCACATACCATACAGCGCGTGAAGCACTTCAATTACTTCATGAGGCACTTCCAGGTCGTGTACTCTCTCTCGTTTAAGGGATGAGAATTGACTCCCTACGACGCCATATGAAAGTAGTGTAACAACGTATATTAAATATTTTTAGCTGGTTAGTTCTGAAGTATATTTGAATTAGTATGATGGGTAATGTTCACTTAAATTAAGTATTCTGTGATTAAGTATTCTGTTGAGATGTGTAGATGGAAGTTATTTTTCAAACCAAAAAAGAAGATCGAAAGCCGATAAAGTCAATACCTATACAATTTGGAGCAAATCTGTTTCTAAGGATATTACCGAAAAACTGTTAGATTCAACAAAATTTGTTGAACAAGTCTACACGGCTATAAAATTTCTAAAATCTATTGGAGAAGCAATTCAAAGCTTAATGTACTCAAATCAAATCAAATACTTTTTCGATAATACATGAAGGAGCTTGTCCAATGAGACAAATTGTTTCAATACACCTGTCTAAAAGCTTTGTAAATAACTTAACAGAATTATTCCAATCATAAATGCACATAACTCGGTCGAAAATACTTCACAAATAACACAAAAGCTAAAAACGCTTAATAATCAAATAGCAAGATTAGTTTTATTCGACATCGTAAATTTGGTCACATCAACAATGCATAAAGCTATGATATTGATGACATATTTATTTTGTGGAAATCCTTTCCATAATGAGAAAGAGAAGAAACATAGTTTTCAAATATTATTTGTTAATACAACACTGGTTTCTACCCTTTGGTTATTTTCAAATGCTAAATACTGACTGAGATACGAAGAATTTTTACTTAAATGTTGACTAGAGAGGAGTTATTCATTTGAAGTTGGCTATTGGGAGTAATATAATGTGAATTTTTCCTGAGTTTATTAAATTGAATTTTCCAACAGAATCAAACTACTTTACGAATACAAATGAACGATTATTTCTACGAAAATATATTATTGAATGCTAGACGCGTTTCGATACACAGTATCTTTATCAAGAGCGAATGAATACTACACATATATCCTACTAACAAATTTTTATATATACTAAAGAGGAAAACCACTCAGAGCTATCCATACTTGAACTAATATTCAGGAAATTTAGTAAGGATGAGTTATTTATGTCTACCTCATCATTAAGAATTTCCGGTGAATACCTAAATTTGTTTATTTCAAGTACTTCCAGAACGTTGAGTTTTATATCTCTATTCTCAGAATGTAGGATTTTAAATTCTGAATTGGAAGAGTGACTGTTTTCCCTAAGATGATTTGAATCATTTGAATCAGTTTTTCCATTGATGAAACTGCGTTTATGTTCAGTGATTCTAACATTAAAATTTCCTCCTGTTCTACTTATATGAAAACAATTGCAATCTGCACAATCCAATCTATAAACACCTGATTTATTTTCTTTATTGATTGGAGCTTTTAATTTCTGATAAATGAACCTAAATTTGTTCTGAACGCTATATTTAAATTTGAATTTTTAAGAAGGATTTCACATTATAGCTAATGTTGCCTATATATGTTAAACTATTGAATTTCTTGTCTTGGTGTTCACCGATTGGATATATATGTAAAGCTAATTTTTGTTTTTCTTATATAATATGCTGCTAACTAAATTTGTATCATAACCATTATTTATTGCGATCTGTTTTATCAAATTCGATTCTTTGAAATAATTATCATTAGACATCGGTGTGTTCAAAAGTCTATATATATCGCTATTAAATGCTGCAACAACATCGGATGTACCGATGTCTAATGAATTGTTATATCTGTATGAGAAGGCTTATGATAAATTGAAAACTGGTGTTTATAATTTGATCTTGCTATTGTTATGTCTAGGAAATTGATCGAATTGTTCTGTTCTATTTCAGAAGTGAATTTCATTTTTGGGTGCAGGTTGTCATACTACTTTTTGATTGCATTTGTGAAAGACTCTGAGATCGTCTAAAACTATTGTTTTGTTTGTTGATTGAATATGTTGAAATATTAGGGATTTATCATCTGAAGATGTATGTTCTTTGAAGCTGTATTCATAGTTTCTATCTGCTGGATCTACATAAGCTGAAAGGCATTTGTTACATTCGATTTTGTAAATACCAAATTGTTTTCTGTTTTATTCAGGAAACTAATATGCTAAGATTTGGACCTCTTGAGAATGATTTGACTAATTTTAATTTTGAAAATTAATTATGATTTTATTTATGAAAGAAGCTGAAACAGTAATATTGGAGGCTTGTTTATGATTGAATGAGTTGTGATTGTTGTCTCTATAAACAATTCTTTCTATAGATATTATAAGTTGGGAAATTGTTCATGTTTGTTCTAGTTAAGAAAATTCATGGAGTTCCAACTTCAAAGGTAAATTTCAAGGGATCGTGAGTTCCATTAACCTCCCGGTGGGCGCGCCGTGGTGGCTTTTCTTCAATGATCCATTTTTTAACCCTTATTTAAGCACCTGTGTTATCTATCGATTATTGATTTTTTAATAGTAGGTATAGAAACAAATCTAAGAAACATGACCAGAAATATTTAATCAAATTAACTTTATTAGAATAGTTTTCAACAATATAAGAAATAATTTTCAAGTAAAATCAGTCTTTTAAGTAAACGTAGATTTTCTGTCTGAATTATGTATGTAGGCGAGTAGACAATATCAATAGAATATCCAAAAGGAGCAATTAACATCAAATATCAAATAAACTTTTGAGCCACCAAAAAAGTAGGCAACATAACAAATTACTAATTATTACTTTTTGACTAAAAATGTGCCTGGAAAATTTGTCGTGTTTCTCTTCCTAGTCCAATTTTCTTTTGTTCCTCATTTATCTCTTTTAAAAATCCAAACGATGGTGAGAAAGTATTGAACACTATTCACACTTCGATTATTTGGTAGTAAATAAATGTCTTCTTGCTCTGGAGCAGGTTCAGCACATGAGTTGCATGTAACTTTCTTCGTCGAAGGTTTTTTGCAAACATATTTGCTACATTTACAGCAGGATATTGAAGTTCATTATTTTTCTTACGATCGCGAGAAAAGCAAATCTTCCTTTCCAGCTTCTGCTCTATTTGGTACTTTCTTGTACTTTTCTAGAAAAAAACTTTATACCTCTAGGAAAGTTCGTGAGTGTAGCTCTTTGTTTTAAGTTTTCCTCCATCAGTGATAGCGGTAAGTTGAATGTAAATGTTCTTCTTACAGACTTGAGATTGGGATTATTTGCCCAAAACATATTGAAGGAATGAATTCCAACTTGATCGATGAGCTAATGAAAAATGACTAAAGGCTACCTTCGAGTTGTTCTAGCAGTAGAGCAGCGAGTACACATCAGCCTACACCCTCTTTTGTTGCATTGTAGTCCATTATGAATGAATCATTCATTTGAATAAGCAACGGTGTAGTAAAACGCGTTACTAATCAAAATTTTTTAGTAAAATTCCTAAAAACATTACTTGTTTTTATTATTACCTCTTTTTTGTTGGTCTTAGGGTACTAAAGAAGGAAAATTTTATTTCTTAGCAATTCAGCAGCTAACGAATAATTGCTAAACCAGTTATCAGTACTGAAATTTCTGTTACTCTTTTTTATCGGCTCTGTCAATCTGACAACGATGTCATGAGGCTTGTTCGAGGTAGAAAAGAAGCCCGTTTATTGTTGTCCACAATAGCCTTCAATGCTGTATGTATAAAAAGTACGAGCATCACACGTCGTACATTTTTTTCCATATTTAGCGGCCTTTTTTGCCGTATTTGTATGAAACGGCTACGACCATCGAAAGTTACCAACATTTCATCGATGGTAACAAACTCTCCTAAAGCATCTGAATGCTGACAGTTCTGAATAAATTTATTCAAAAGTTCCCAAATTAGGGCTAATCTGTCACTGTCCATACGTTGGTTCCTTGAGGTAATGTCATCAAACCGTATGCATCTTAGTAATAACCGAAAACGTCTTTAGCTCAAATTAGCCCGCAGTATCACAACCGTTGGTTGTGAAAAATTCTGCCAGATTTGTTTGATTTCCTATTTTGACCGCCATTGAGAGTAAAGCTTCGAAAAAGGCCAAGATTTCATTTTCATTGGTAAATTTGAAATCTTTCTCTCGACCTTCTGGGTTTCCATTTCTCTTCTTCTGTATGTACAAAGTAATGAATAACTGCAAACTTGGAAATAAAACAGAGAGAGAAAAAACAGGTAGGTACAACACAAGAAAAATGTAATTGAATTCAGGTGATAGGTGGAGGGGGGTGGAAACAAACCTATATTCAAAAGTAACATATACAAGTTCAAAAATATATCAAATTGTCTGTTTAAGGCATGAAAACTAAGTAAAAATCATTAACATACCGATACCATAACATACATGTTTTTGGCTAGGTCGCTGTTTAGTATTGATGTGTTTTCTAAGGAATTTATTTCGAATTTGAAAATAATTTTGATCTAAACATGTTTTCCATAGGTTGTGAAATTCAAAAGAGATATGTATTTGTATTTATGGAAATATCTTTAGGTAGAAGAAGACATTAATCTGTTGGAAAGATTGGATTTTTTTTCTGAAATCAAAGGAAACAAGCTCGAAGTTATGACGGATTTTAAGTAAGGCGAGATTTGTTATGAGGCCGTTGTAATTAGAAGAGGCTTTTCGTGTGTTACCAGAAGTAGTATTTATGTAGGATACTACAGGCCTAGTAGAATTTCCTTCCTTACGTAGCTTGAGTGTCCATATATTTTGTGTGATTGAGGGGTTCATCGGTTGGAGTCTTCGTTTTCCTCATACTATATGCACTGAATGTTCCAAAGCTTCTTCGATTTTTCTGATGGATGATCTCGTTGGGTCAGTAAGTCCCTGATCTTCCATGTTTTCAATGTCTCCTATTTTAGGAGGATTATTTCAGTTAGGATTACTGTGCTATTGTCTTTATCTGCTCTAATCATTTTAAGGTTTTCTTCTTGTATATTAGTTACTATGGAATGAACCATTTTCAAATGATTTTTCTCATTGGGTTTTGTCTGGGTATTTTCAATAATTTTGGTAATATATTGCTCATGAAGAATAAAATTTGAAATTACATGTTTGTGTATTTGGTTATTCAGTCCTGCCCTTACGCCCCTGGGTTCTTCTTCAATATTCAAGAGAACTAAGAATTGATGGGCATACAAATAAAACGGAATATTCAAATACACAAAATGTCATTGAAAATTCAATTTTAATATAATCACCGAAATAATCGAAAATACTCGAATAAAACCCAACGATAAGCATTTCCGTAGCCACTAAGATTCAAGTGGAACACCTTACAATGATCCAAGCAGACAAAGGCAACAGCATCGTGAAAAGTAACTAAAGACGAATAATATCAAAATGTAAGATATATTGTGAACATTCAGGATCAGGAGGATATGTTGATAATATATTTTGTATTTGTACAACTTCTGATAAGACAATAAAATCTCTTATTTATATTCCTAATTTCATTTTATGATATGATCCAATTCACTATGGATATCGAAAATTTGCATTTTTGAGAAAAAGGTCATATAAACATAGGTCCGCAAAAGCTACAGCGTGTTGAAATTTCCGGAAAAATTCGTTTCATCTTCAAAACTCCTGCAGATTTTGGGATATTCAGCCCAAATGTGGAATGCAAGCTATTTTTCACAGCCTCCATCATTACAAGTCTTTAATTTCAACTAGAATCTACAAGGTGTTTTCTATTCCGGAGCCATGTCTTCTTTTGTCCTTTCAGTCTTTTCTGCAGTATGCCACTGATCACCGTTAAATGAATTTTCGTCACCTACGTTCAATTTAAAAACTGTTTTGACACTTGTAATTTTTTCGTATCTTCGAACGTTCTCGAGCAGAAAATTATTCAAACGATTGTATGCATTAGCTGGATTGAAAGCACTTCTAATTAAAAAAATGACTAGTAGGCTTTGATTTTTTTCATTCATTTATTTATTTTAACAGTTGCTAAAGTTGAACTAGTGTCTGCTCGAATCGTTCATTAAATTAACGATTAGTTTTTAGACTTTAGAAGTTTTATTGCTATAAGAAAAAATGGCTAATTTTACTAACGCCGAATTGGCTTATATCCATTACATGTACCGTCTGGCTGGCAAAAACACAACAGAATCTAGGTGATTATATCAGCTGCGCTTTCTAAATCGAGTGACATCAGGCAGGCGAACATTCTCAAATATCCACTGAAGGTTGATGGAAACTGGTACTTTTACTGCAAATAATCATCTAAAAGGTGCAACTCAAACTATTAGAACTCCAGATATTGAGAAAGCAGTTCTGATTTGAAATTATTTGAATCCTCATGTGAGTACAAGAAAAATTGGAAACCAGTTGAATATTTCACATGTTCTAGTTTGGGGGATACTCCACAAATTCATATTGTACCCATTTCATATTCAACGCGTCCAAACTCTACTTCCTCGAGATTTTCCTTCAAGACTGAATTATGGCCGAATATTCTTAGACAAAATTAGAGAAAATGCTCATTATGATAGTGAAGTAATGTTCACAGACGAAGCTAACTTTTCGTGAACTGCTGTCATAAATTTTCACAATAATTATTATTAGGCTGAGGAAAACCCCTATTAGATTGAAGAATCTCATCATCAAGAACAATTCTCACTAAATGTCTGGATCGGAATAATTGGAAATTATTTGATTGGGCAATTTTTTGTCTAACAGAGTAGATCCCTAGACTTAAATATTTCAGACTTTTTCTTATTGGGATATCTCAAAAGTTCAGTTTAAACCACTCCAGTGAACACTGTAGAGGAATTGAGAAATCGAATAATAACCTCTTGTGACACGATGAGAAACACCCTAGGAATATTTCAAAAAGTGCTTGATAATATGCGAAGGACAAAGGCCTGTATTCTTGCAGGTGGAGGACATTTCCAGCAATTTTTGTAGTTTTTATTCGTTGTTTTTTTAATTTGATATTGAATACGTATAAGTTGAGTCTCAGAAGACGAGCTATCAAAATAAATGCAAATTTTGGGCATACCTATCGAGTATTTCTATCAGTTTTATTCAGCGAATAACATACAATTCAAATATTTCGAATTCAATAGTTTTTACTCGAAAACTGTTGGATATACGTAAAAATTAAAAGTGTCAAAAAAGTTTCTAATAGAGATGACGAAAATTGATTGTACGCTGATCACTGGCGTATTGCAACACAGTTTGAAAGGGCAAAAGGAGTCGTGGCCTCGGAAAAGAAAACACTTTGTGAATTTCAGTTGAGATCCAGGACTTGTAATGATGTAGGCTGTGAAAAATAGCTTGCATTTGGGCTGAATCTCTCAAAAACTGCAGGAGTTTTGAAGAAAAAACATTTTTTTCCAGAAATTTCAACACCCTGTAGCTCCGTAACGAAGCTTTTGCGGACGTATGTTTACAAGACTTTTTCTCTTAAAATTGCACGTAGATTTAACCCCTCAAGTTGGGACATACTATCATGTAACACCATGTATAGGTCCAACTAGTCAATCCAGTAATAGTAGAGTAGACGAGCATAAAGAACAATAATACATTATGAATAACTACGGCTTCTTCGGAAGATTGTATATAATCAACTATTGAAAATAACGAATATATCGTGAATATTTCATTCGAAAAATAAAGTGAACTAAGAACGGTACGAGTTATCTCTATTTTTCTTAATTCCATAGAAATTCCTGTTGTTTATCTGATAGAAGTAAATGTAATAAAAGACTATTCTCGAAAGTTCATAACCTGAAGTATTAATGCTATATCAATTGAAAATATATAATGGTCCTCTTAGTTAATAGAAATTTAGGTTTTCAGTTTCATCCAAAAAGAAGTTAAAGGGGGTTGAGAATGCTTTTAATGGGAACCAGAAAAGAATGGTTCTGCAGTGCCTTCTAGTCTAGTTGTATCTACGGACACTGTTGTGCCCGTAGATACATTCATAGATCACCCTTGAACTTCGAAGATTTTTGTTCATGTTTTGGTTCTGTTTCATGTTCTTGTTCTTATATAACGTACAAGTTGCGAAGAGTTTACATGATTAATGTGCTCATAAGTGTTTTGACTAGTCACGACAACAAAAATTTTCATGAAAATTGGAAATTCAATAACTGAATATTTAAAAAGGAAACACTAAGCATAAAATATAACGAATGGAATTTGCAATAGATTACTCACGAATCCTCCTTCGTCAAAAAACTATCGCAAATTTGAATTTCTATAACCTCAACGTCAAATAACAGGTACGCAAACAACATAATAGACGAATTCGTAGCTGAAAAACAACAAACATTATCATTATTATTCTCGATTCGTCTCTTAAGGTTCACATTATAATAGAATACCACAGCATTATTTATGCACTACAAATAAGTAATAAATTATGCCACTCTTGATTAATAACAAAGATTCAGTTTATATAGCTGAAAAATTATAAAATGATGATATAATCCGGTTTTTATACGGGTCATACTAGCCGTTCCATCAATACAATAGTAGACGAGCGTTAAAATGAGTATTTCCTCTTACATTAACAACCTTTTTTTCAGAACATTGTAGAAACAAAAATCATTTCTTAGGCTTCACAAAACTCCAAATTTTACAATCACGTTACTGAAGCAAGAAAAGAGATTTAGTAGAATTTGTAGAAATTTCATCAGCTCACCAACCAATAACTAACGACCAGCTCGATTACATATTACTGAGATATGAATTACCTTATTTTAATTACCGTTGAGTTCTTGAAAATTTCAAACGTATTTTCCATATTATATTTTGTGAAACTTAAACCTTTTTTCTCTTTCCTTCAAGATCATGTTACGATACCGCTGCAGTTGCTGCTTCATTATTCACAACTCAAATTGGTGTCTTTTTTTCATCCATAGCTGAGGCCGTCTCAATGAATTTTGATATGAATTTCATCACGTAGTTATGGCGAACATTAAATTCAAGATGATTTTGTTTGAATGATCTTGCAGCCAATTGGACGTATTCTTGATTTGGCAATAGAGGCTCAACAGGTCAACAAGTTCTGGCAATGTGTGCACTATAACTATTTTCAGAATTTCAACCACATCGGTATAGTAGTTATGCAATGTTTGATTTGTAATGCATCAAAATATCGAATAAACGTATTATCTTATAAATGTTTTGCTTCTAAAATCACGAAATTGAAACAAAGGTTTTTATTCATTCAATTTTATTTATGTATTGTTTGGGAGAATTTTTCTTATTAGATCAGAAAGAATTGAAATTCAAATGAAACAATACAATCTTTAAGGATTGTTGTAGTTTTCAAAATGACCTCTCAGAAGACAACAAAACTTTCTTAATCCTCAAGGTAAAAAAATTTACTGGTTAAAGTACGTTGGCGCTAACTACTACTACTGAGGTTTTCTTGCTTACAAGGATTGACTTGCATACCCTTTTTGAATAATCTTGAGAATAACCAAAATGTTCAAGATGGCTGACTTGAGATATGAAATGCGAGATTCTTCAAAATGATCGTATAAGGGGAATCGCAGAACTTTCAAATGAGGTATCGCTTGCCCCATTCACCCTATTCTATTTTGTTGGTTGAAGCCCTTCTCTAGGTTGCTAGTTAAAGTCTCATATATGCGTTGAAAAATGAACCCAAACGAATTAATTCGATTTGTTTTGGCGAATATTTTCATTTATGATGCGATGTGGAATAAACAGGTTGGCTCATTTGAGAAAGAGCAGCTTGTATATCATGGCGACTAGTATTCCCCTGTAGAATTGTTCGGAATATTCAGATCGGTAGTCAAAACTTGTTCCATGGTTTCTTGATAATCGTGATCGAAAGATGAAGCAACATCATTAGCATATAATAGCTCATTACACCAAGTTGTAGAGATATCACTTATATATCCATTGGACCATAGCGGTTCGAGAAAAGATCTTCGTGGGGAACCATTATACCTAGTGTGCGTGACATGCTGCAGAAGGCTCTTGGAATACAACCCCTTGTAATGGTTTTGTTTCTAGAATATCTAACATTGGAGAAATATTTCAATTCTACTGGAACTGAGAAATTTAAATGATGAAGTTGAATGAGATTAAATTATAGCCAGGCTAATTGAACAAAAATTACAATTGACACTACCTATTAATTACCTATGCCTAGCTAGATCAGAGTCGCTTTATCTCAGTGTGTGAGATCTTCGTCTAGAACCCAGGTCCTTGATATAGCCTTAGAATAATACTCATCACTTCATTCAACTACATAATATATATATATATATATATATATATATATATATATATATATATATATATATATATATATATATATATATATATATATATATATATATATATATATATATATATATATATATATATAAATGTAGTTGAATGAAGTGATGAATATTATACTATATATTATCATTATATATACACAAGATAAATATCGAAATCACAGTAACTGATTAATTGATTAATAAATTACTAACTATAATCAAGGTGACTAATACAAAAAGAACTTAACTGAAAAGTTTAACCAATTACAATAAAAGGAGTCTCAGACGAGATGAACTTGAACTACATAGTACAAATTTTTCAATTTTAAACAATCTGAGCTTCTTAACAAATTGAAACTCAATGATAGAGCTCAGTCAACAATTAACGACGATAGAAGAGAAGAATTTGATCATAAACAGGAACACTTAGCTTTTTAGGTATGATATAAATTCCCACGATGATTTGATTTGGTGTTTTACATCAGTTTTCAGTAATTTCTGTATCTTACAGCTTACAGGTTACTTGATTGGCTGAATATGGTTCGCAAGGTGACTGCCCTAGGTGTCAAGACTAGTTCCCTAAAGACGTGGTTACCCCAGTCGTAAAACATCAAGGTTTGGCATAAAGATGAAAACTCAAAATATCCCTGAATTAGCAGATATCGATCTAGGTTTATATAACAAGAGAAAATTCGAAATCTCTCTCTAATTGAATTGGTTGTCGAGGAAATCCGGCAAAACTACCGACTACTTATAACGCCTCAGACGATTGGAATTTATTCAGAAAATCAAATAATACATAATTTGTATTACTGAAAATTATCCACTCGAATCGCTACAAAACAGCTCCAATAAAATTACAAACGATTCCGAAGATTTCTAAATAGAAAGAGCGAATCTAATGAATTCCGAATTTATATAGACTCGATTCTGTGAAAAACTATTGATTTTCAAAAAAAATCTAATTGAAAGCGAAATTATTCTCTTCACAACACTAAAGTGGAAACGAAACATAGAGTGAGTAGTGCTTTCCGTTCTCTGACAGAAACGAGAAAATGATCTTCTTCCAAGTACTGATTTCACAATTAACCGGTGAACAACTTGGATCAATACCAGCGACACCTTACGGATATAACTATAATATTCATTGGGTATCATTGCCTGTAGATTCTTTATTCGAATTTCAAACTGTTTGAATATTTAACTTGATGAGATGAGATTGAATTATTAATAAAATTATGAAAACTGAGTTTAAAAGATATAAATGATTAATTCGAGAAATCGGACTGTTACACCCTACCCAGATTTACTCTGATTTAATGAATATTCATTCATTCATCAATAATCTGTTTTAATTTTATATCTTGTGAGTCTTTCTGGAAATTTTAAAAGAAACAGAACTTACACTTATAGGACGATAGCTGTTTAGGTTTTCTTCCCACATTTCAAGTATTTTATTATTGAAACAAAAGTAATACATCACTAATATAGGATTACATCTATTTATATAAAATGGGATTCAAAGATGACATTAACAATAGGTCTATGAATAATTACCTTAAGTCAATATATTTCCAAAGGAAACAGCGATGATTAAATGCTCAGAGAAGTTTCAATTCTGTGGATACCTGCGTCAGCAAAATAATTACTTCATCCTAACATTGGCTGGCTTTAACTTTCCAACTCTATCCTAACATACGCAATAAAGCTAGAGGGTTGAGCATTCTATATGAAGACAATAATGTACGGCCACAGACTGGCCAACCTAAGAAAATAAATTTGAACTATAGTAATCCGCTTCGGAGTGAGTTTGCTCTGGATTGGAGAGTATAAAGAGATTTAAAATTCAGGGTTGAGATATTTGTCTTAATCTTTCATAATTTATTCACAAGAGGGTTATATACATTCTGAAAATGTTCAATTTTCATTAAAATATGTATTGTACTTTCACATTCTAAGAACCATCCAAATTTATCTATTATTATTATAAGCAAGAGAACCAAGGATAATCATATTTGGTTCTTTGAAATAAGAAAAATTAACGCTCTATATAAATGGAATGGAAACTGAAATTATGCATCATTCGTTTGCAAACAGAATAAAATGAAATATGTCTCAATGTTGAAGAAAATTCAATAGTATTTGTATCATGAATTGAATAAAACTAACATAAACACCTCAAAAAGTCTAGGAACACTTACCAATATCTTTAAAATATGAATTTGATGATTCGAATTTATAGAAATCTTTCGGTTTTGTTAGGATGTATTGTATATAATGTATTCTCAAGAAAACAAAATAATATTTGACTTCTCCAAAGCACCTATTATAAAAAAAATTGAAATTTGAAAATGACGAAATTCGGTAAAACACAAAGAAAAATCCTGAACAAATATTTTCGAAACGATATGGAAGCACTTATATTTATCAGTACCTAGAAGGTTCACCTCTGTTATTAATGACACTTTGGCATCGTTGCGGCATGCTCAATATTAAATTTTCTATTACATATTGGCCTAAGTCATTCCAAGCCCTCTGAACTGCTGACCGAAGCTCCTGTTCATGATGGAAGACGTTTCGACGCAGGAGATTTCGTTTTAGGGTGCTCGATGGGATTCAGATCTGGGGAGCAGGATGGCCACGGTAGAAGATGGATATCATTCTCTTCAAGAACGTTCAAGACAACTCTTGCACGGTGAGGAGGGGCATTATCTTGTTAGAAGAGTGGATTTTGACCCATTATTTGGAGATACGGTACCACTACAGGTAAAACTATCTCATTTGCGTAAAAATTTTCCGTGAGGTTGTTCTGTATGAAAATGAGGTCAGTTCTTCCACCAAGGTGTATACCTCCCCAAAACATCACTGATCCGCCTCCCTGTCTAACAACTCCTCGAGCATGCTGGAGACGGATAATAACTAAATCTAGATTCATCACTGAAGAGAACTGTGGCCCATCTCTTGATCCCAGTTTACGTGTTCTTGGCACCAAGCTAAACGTGCAGCGTGATTTCCATGGGTTAGTTGTGGAACTCTTAAAGGACGTCTGGAGTTGACCTTCGTGCAGTCGACTTCTCACAGTTTGGTCGGAAATTTGTATATTATGAACTCGTTATAGCTCTTGAGCTAATTGAGATGCTGTGGTAGTACGATCTCTTCTGGCTTGTAAAACAAAAAATCGGTCTCGGGCGACTGTAGCAATCCTGAAACGACCTGTATAGCGTTCTTCTACGCTACCTGTTTCATTGAAAATCGACCATAAACGGTTTATGACACTTGGGTTACTTACCACAACCCTGGATACTTCCCGTTGTTAGCTCCCAGCTTGGAGCATGCCAACGGCTTGTAACATCTCTTCTCTAGTCAAATGTCGTCTTTCCATGGTCGAATCACAAAACTTGAATCTTTCATAAGTGCTTACAACAGAAACAAAGTGCCAACTAACTGATTTCGAACATTGAATACATGAAATGATTATAAAGCAGCGATGCATTTGCTGCACTCTACATAATTTGGTGAGAAATTGATGCAGGTGTTCATTTCTTTAAAAAAATCATCCATATTGATCGTTCTGGATACGATACATCGAAATTCAGAAGTGTTCCCTAGACTTTTTTGAGGTGTTTAGACTACTATTTAAACGATACTGCGCCAATAAATTAATGTAAACAATCGAAAATTCAAATGTATTTAGATGAAGTTAAGATATGTTGGAGAATTATTTTTCCAATAATCCACCCGCACTAAGGAACGCTTGTGAACAATCAAAATGAAAAAGGGTCTTATATATATTGAAATAAAACTAATTATGGAAGATGTGAAAATTCAGGAAAAAATCAGTCCCCAAAAACTTGCTAATATCGGATATTTCCCCCTCTGGCGAATTTCGAACCACATCCAAGCTAAGTGGCTGATTTTGCAGGCTTCTTAATACTCTACTGAGAATGTTCCAGACATATTCCATGTGATTTAAATCTGGACTTCGTGCAGGTCACTTCATTAAAGTGATTTTGTGATCTTGAAGGTAGTTCCAAACGATATGAGCTAGACGAGGTGTTGTCATGTAAAAACAAAAAGTTTCCACCCATGCTTGCACCAAATGGTACAATATATTCCTCTGAAATGCATGAAGCTCTGATCATTCAAAGATTTATTGTATACGATGAACAAGACAGTGTAGCTGTTGGAACAAATTCCTCTCTATATCTTTATTGAACCTCCACCAAAACCTATTATAAGTTGGTAAAAAGTTGTACTGTTTCAACGTCTAGACTAAAGAACGTCGATAGCAACGAAAAAGACAAAATATATGTAAACAAAACTCTCTCCCAGTGGGCTTATTACTAATTGACATGTTCCCTGACAAAATTCAATCAGGCTCTTCGAAGTGTTGTGGTTAGAGTTTGGTCTCGAGCTGCGACTCGATGGGTAAACCAAATTTCAGTGCTCATTTGCATTCCACTGTTCTACCCAATTGACATGTTCTTTGACAAAATTCATTCGGGCTTCTTATATAAGCTATTGGTTGGGATATGACCTTGCCATTGTATCGTTGTGGTGCTAATTAGCTGTTCACTATTCTGTTGAAGCTACATTCGAAGGTGCCTAGCAGTAGCGTTGTATAAAGAAGGAAATTTCTAAATAACGGTCATAGATTGCCGTTATTGCTCGATATGCTTGCTTAGGTTTCCTTCCATAACTACCAATGTCCATGTATCTGCGGATTATTCTGGAAACAGTTGAATGAGACACCTTCAGCCATCAATCTCTTCTTACTGGAAACCAAAAGTTTCAACGTACAAACGTTATTGCATAAAAATTGATCAACAACTGCAGTCATCAGTATGTGGTGGTTTATTGCAGAATCTCAATTTATTTCTTCCATTTTATTCCTCATGAAAGAACTTTGATTTCTTGGAATATGTCAGAACCGAGAAAAAACATGTGGTCATATTATATTACCTATCAAAAAAGAAATTGTGCGGTGATTTTTTGGCGCAGGTATTTCTAGATGCTTCACTTGAACTCACTCAGTAATTGAAATAATAGATTATTTGTTGCTTTACAATTTCCTATTCATTGCATATGAGGGAAATTCAGATGTTCAATACAAATACGGTTACTGTTGATGTCGGTTAGAATAATACTCAATGAAAAAGTTGTGAAATTGTTGTTTCCGTACGTACTTTTTAAAAGAACTGACTGCGTTAACTTTGTTTTCAGCATATTTGTTTTTGATGGTATTAATTGTTTTCACATTTAGAGATCTACATTTTGCAAGAGGTTTTTCGATTGTACTCCCACCTCTTATCCAGACTGTGTGAACAAATATTTCATGTTCTCATCATTTCTTTGGTTCTTTGGATATATTGAACAGGAACTGAAATATGAATACCATTTCGTAAAAATGTAAAATTGAATGATTGCAATCGGAAACAACTGTTGCTACGATATAACTATGAACCTAGATTCAAGTATCGTTTTGATATTGGAGAAACAATAGTCTTCCCCAATTGAATAATACTATCATACAAATTACATCATGTAAATAAAACTAAATGAAACAAATATGAAATAATAATTTAATTTTGAAAGCGCACTGTGGGTTGCTTCACTCTGCTGGATCGGCGAAGTGGAACTGATTTTTCAACAAGCCTCCGATCAGAGTTACGTAGCATAGGTTGAAGATCGCTGTTCACACATCTTGGAATTAGAAAAGACTGGGTAGGACCAAAAGTCACATGTCTTTCTTTTTAACGAACCAACGTTTTATGTAGTTCGTTGATGTGTCGTTTGAAACATCGTTCCGAATCTAGTTTGACTATGTGATGATACTGACCAATTTTCTTCTGTATATTTTCAAATTCCCAACACTGTCGATTGTTTTTTCATACCGAAGCTTGAACTCTCTTCCTCACTTGAAAATTTCTCTTCGACTGGATTGCATTTGAAGAACTTTCTTGAACATGAGGAAATAATGCATCAAGTTTTATTCGAATCCGCCGTCCTAAGTACATTTCAGTCGGAGACTTTCAACAAGCCAATGGAGTTGCCCGGAACCAGAATAGTATTTTCTGCATTTTCTTATGATATGTTCCCGATTTATTCCCACATACATACAATTTTCGCTTACAAGATTGTACATTCAGTTTCTTGTCTTGGGGCAATAAATTTCTGAAAAATACCACGACTGGAACAGTATAAACGGAATTCAGTGCTTGTAAATATGGAGGCATCATCAGAAACAATATATTGTGGATATCCATGTACTGAGAAAATTTCGTCGAATAATTTGATAGTCGAATTTGTTGTAGGCGCTTCCGAAATAACTTCAATTTCAGACCATTTCGATGATGTCCATTTAATAGTCTAGCATAATCAATTTGTACTCTTTCCCAAATTTTATTTGGAACATCCCAAGGATGAACTGGAACTTTTGGATGTGAATATCTGACCTCTGCACAATTTTCACAATACAGTTCCTTTTCAATTCCCAAATCATGATATTTATTCGACCACAAGACAAGCTTGTGCTTCCTGAATTGGAAAAACGCTTTTAAGAATGTGTATAGGACTTTCTATTTTTGTGATACTCACGATTTTGTGGTACACGCAAAAGTTTGTTCAATTCTAGAACTTCTGAAGTATTTTGTTGATTTGAATTTGTCGCAGCCACAAGTAATATGAAAGTCACAATCACTAATGTATTTTTGTAATGACGCCACAAAGTCTGGTATGCTGTGATTTTCCTTCTGATGAATATTTAAAAAATAATGTTGTAAAATAACTGCTCTTTCTAATAGAATAAGCATTGTACGAAAAATTTTCACTTATTCATCATAATTCAACGCTTTTACTGACTTTTCCGGACAAAGCAACACAGCTAAGTTATTATAGTGTGCTGAACAAATTGACGTACATAATAACTGTGCTTCTTCTCAGCGTTTACAATGCTCTTCATTTGACAGTAATTTTCAAATCTCTCCAAATAAAATGTGAATTTTTCTTTTCTTGATTTGAATTCTTCGAAAGGTGTAATATTCACATAATTATCTGATTTTGAAGTGCTGCAGTCATCTTGACGTTGCATTTGAAATTTTTTGGAAGAAACATCTCTTAGTGTTTTCTGCTGCTCATTCATAGTTTCAGAAGTAGTTGAAATTGTTTTGCGTCCATTCTTGAAAATCTGCGATCTTGAATTATTCGAATATTTGAATGTGGATCTTGACACTAGCTTTTCTAGACTCTTCATACTTCTACTAAATTTCGTGATAGTTTCATTCTTAGCTCGTCGCCAAATTGTTGTATCGAATAGTAGTAAATATATATACTGTTATTATGGAAAAGATATATTGAACAGGAACTGGAATATGAATACATGCCGTAAAAAGGTGGAAATTGAATAATTGCAATCGGAAACAACTGTTGCTAGGATATAACTAGCTATGTAACTAGATATTATTATTGTTTTGATACTGAAGAAACACAACAATTATGTTCTTCATTATTCATATCGAAATGGCTACTTTGGTTTTGTATGATAATTCAACAATGGGCCGGGATGATATATTCACTGATATTCAAGAGCCCCATAATAACAAGCTATGGAAGTAAAAAAATTGTTGTCAAATGTCCGGTTGATGATGGTTTTTCATAATTTCACAACGTGGTCGAATGAATAACGCCAGAAGTAGGTTAGGGCTCCGTAATTGATGTTATGTAAGGGGTTGCCTTGACTTTACTCTATCTTGATTAATTATCATATATTCAACCATCTCATGGTAGAAACCATTAACGCAAAAATTCTTGAGTGCTTTAGCTATAGATGTCTCAAATGACTCGTATGTGCTGGATGAGAAAATACTTCTATCAACCTATCTACTGATAGTACCAAGATTATCGACAGGTAGGCAAATCAGTGTCTAGTATGCAAACTCTGCATGCTATGGGCTCTTGCAGGCCTGCTGTATCGAAAGATAAAGCAAACTGTACCCTAACTATTTTGGGCGCTAAGATGAGGATAACTCCACTTTATTTCTTTTCATATATTCACTTTCATGGCCAGGTGAATACCAGAGGAAAATTCTGTACCCCCAGCAGGTCACTTCAGTAGAATAGCTAACGGCTTTCAGTTCAGTTTGGATTTTGTGAAGAAGTTCGCAACGAAATTTTTATTTTGATTTAGATGTTATTCTACAAATGTCAAAGTATTATGCATGATGTGTACTTGCTCGTTAATGATTAAGGAAAAGCAATAAAAGATTTCAATTCGATAAAATCAAAATTTTAATTATCTTGCCTTTATACTAGACCATACATTTTAATATTCGTAATGTCTTAAATTCCGTACAATCTTTGCAGTTTTAATGAAGATTTCTCTTTTCCAGTTGCATGTATTCAATTTCCTGTGTACTTATACTGGGGAAAGTACTGCAGTATGCAGCGCTACATCCATCGCACAACATTTTTATTTCTATTTGCCGAAATTTTGCACTGGTTATATTCCATATCCATCTCGCCTCACGTTATATGACGTGGGGCACGTACTATTGATCCATGCAGCACAAATGTAGTGAATAAGATGAAACTGTATTTCTTAGATATTCTTATTGTTGAATTTTCCAAAAATTATTAATTTTTCCGATCACTTTCAATGTTTTTCACAAATATTTTATGAACCTTAACTTGGTGCACAAGTTACGCTCACTTCCCCAAAACTTGAAAAATTACGTGACTGCTTTACTACAGTAATCAATGATGATCAACAATGCCTAGTTATTCCATTGAAATGTTACAATTTGAAGGACGAATATTGCATTTTTTAGAGGACGCAATTTTTTTTTGGGACATGGGGGGATTAAAAGAAGTTTAACCCCAAGATTGTGGGGTTTCCGCCATTGTCCCTCGGCTGCCTTATTGGAAAAAGCGGTGCAAACACCTCTCTCGCGATACCTCGGAAACTATACGTCCCATAAAAAATTTGCTGGGACATTATTTGTTGTGTCAAATCGCTTTGCCTACAAATATGCCCACATAACTTTTTGCCCTTAATTTGAAATTAAAGAAGTTATAATCAAAAAAGTGAGAAAATTTCTATTAATATTTTCTTTCTTTCTCTATAATCTTTTTTTATACATTTTACAAGAAAATTAGTTTAGACCAATCTCATATAATAATAATAAACAAAATGTTTATGATTTTTTCTATTTTATCGTAAATTCATCCTCAAAATGTTTGTTAAATCCCTACCTACAACTTTACGTACTCATTGCTACTTTCCTTACTATAGAATTTACCAAATTATTACTTCTTATAGTGATTTCTAAGAGAAGTGTACATTTTCGAGAATGTTAAGCAGGTAGAAAATGTCGGAGTTACCGAGCTGAATCAGATGTAGATTCAATTATCTTCTCTGATGCGATTAATGCACCCCAATCTCATGATTCTGTGATTATTGTGGAACAAGAGATTGACATTCTGGTATTGCTCACGGCATTAGTTAGAAGATAGCCCAACATTTACTTTTTAAAACCTTCAAAAGGGCACACCTGGTGATATATAGCCCTTCAAATTTCATGTATGGGGATGTTATAGCACCGAACTTGCTGTTTCTTCATGCTTTCTCATAATGTGATACAACAAGCCTATAATATGGGGAAACTTGAATTTATAAACATTATAAAGAAACATCCTGAATTAGCTAGTGGTACCACACTATTACTGAGTGAAAAAGTCGATTCAACTTTGCTCACTCTTTTTGGCGAACATTTTGCCTTAGCTTTATACGGCGATAATAAAGACGACTCATTAGACGGCATGCGGTACAAACGATTTGCCAAGACAGTTACTGAAAATTCATTTAGTTTATCATCCTTGCCACACACGCAAGATGCTGCTCGTTTTCATCATCATCAAGATTTCAAAATCCTGAATATTGAGGCAAGAAAAAGCATGCAAATATTTGGATGCCAATACAAGCTTCTAAGCCTCCAGCACCTCCGGATCTCATGAATTTAGTTGCCTGCAGATGCAAAGAAATTGTGAAAGCATGTGTTGCTGCAGAAAAGCAGACCTCAAATGCTCTACAGCAGCCTTCATCGTTCTGGCAAAATATGCAGCAAAATCTTGGTAATACCAAAGTTAATGAAAGAAAATGTATTCGAAGATGAACTTCCAACTATGACTTCAATTTTAACTCTAGTCATTCCCCAAACCTTCACATTCGACGTTGAATTATATTTTGAGCCACAGCCTGGACCATCTAAGAATAGTAGAATTGAATAGCTAGCTAATAACTGATTGAAAATATGATTATGTCATCGACAAGATGTCTGTAGAGTAAGCCTACTGCGGATACCACGTAAAAAAAAGGCGCCAACAGACTCTACCTCATAGGTGGCGTATAAAAGAGTTAAGAATGAATAAGTAAAGTTGTAGGTGGGGAATTAACAAACATTTTTGAGAATGTATTTACAATAAAGAAAAAGATCATAAAACTAAGTTAAATATTTTGTTTTGACCGGATTGTTAGTGAGCATTGACGAAACCGGTCTACTTTGGACCGATGTAACAGCGTTTTAAAGGAATGAAATTGGAAAAATTAAGAAGAAAATTCTTCTCAAAAGTCCATCTACAAGATAGGTCTGAAGTAATTTTTCTGTAAAATGTACAAAATAATGTTAGAGCGAAAAAGAAAATTTTTAAAGAAATTTTCTCACTTTTTTGCTCATAACTTCTTCAATTGTGAATTTAGGGCAAAAAATTATTCGAGCATATTTGTAGACAAAGCCATTTGCTACAAATTATGTCTTCACAAGTTCATTGTAAGACCTTTAGTTTCCAAGATATCACGAAAAAGGTGTTTGCATACTTTTTTTTAAGATGGCGGCAGGGGAACAAGGGCGGCAACCCTACAAACTTGGGGTTGAGCTTCAATTGACCTCTTGCTCATGTCCCACAAATGAAATTGCGTCCTCTATAAAATGTAAAGCTCATGTAACATTTCAATGGATTAAATAACACTTATGCATGCGTTTACACGTGCACGAACTGATTGCTAAAGTCCCAATTTTGTTTGATATAAAAACAATTAACTTCAACTATATTCATAACGACTGTATTATAAGGTTCATTTGATACAATTTCTAACGTTAAAGCACCAAAAATATTCTGCCGAAATCGATAAATGCAAATACCGAAAACCGCCATCCAGTTAGCAATAGGAAACAGTAATAATCCAATTATGATCATCTCGATGAAAACGCGAATATTGCCTCAAAATTCACATATTAAGCCGGTTCAATTGGGGCAAAATTTCAGCGTCTGTATAATAAGGTAACTTAATAAATTCAGAATTGGCAGTTAGTGATTGAAGCACACGTTACATTGGATGAATTTATGAATCCAGATATCATGTTATGTACTAAACTGAATTTCAAATATTTTTTCCCCAATTGAATTCTCGATGTCTGTCATCAGGATGATTGAAAACTGAACAAATCTCAACGACTGAATAGGCTTTTCGGTTTATTTGAAAAAATGTTATTATTTTGTAAATATGATTCATTGATGCAAAAATATGGTTTTAAACTATGTTTTGAAGTCGAAAACTGGCATTTTTGATGAATGAGATATAAATTAAAATGAAGTTGGTCTTGCATAGAAAATAAAATAAATAATATATATTATATGGAATATTTTAACACTCGGCGGAGTAAGGGCTGCTTGTGACTTTTTCTGCACTTCGCGTTCTTTGTTGCAGCTTTTTCTTTTTTCATTCTCGGATATGTCAGCTACGGACTTTCTTAAAGCTTTGATTCTCTTGGTTTTTTCAAGAGCTTCGATGTAAAAACTGTTGATGAGTAGATAGATGTATTTCTAGGTAGATTATAATTTTCAATTTTAGTGTCCTGAGATTCCAATTTGCCGAAGTTGTTATCACTTACATATAATGTGGCCTGACTTACGACTCTTGAAAGAGGTAGGTAATCTCGACCATGTGTTTATATTGAAAAACAGATGTCTGTCACTATACTGCTCAGACCTTGCGCTGCCAATATTCAATTATAACGCGATTCCAGCGCAAAAAGGATGATGTATTTCTAAGTATAATTAACACACACAACCAAAGTTATATGAAATTACCCGATAGTTTGAATATTACCTCAGGGATTTTGAAAATTTCAAGAGATTTTCAAAAACGATCCTTCCTGAGATATTTCAATTGAAAGAAGAAATAAATTAAGGTTTATTTTAAGAGAGAAACAAATAAAAAAAAGTAAGAGACTTCTTCCGCATGTAGTGAAAAAATTGAAAATTGTTTACCTACGTGTGGGTGTTTTCTCCTCGACCTCAGAAGCTATTACCTCCACATTCCATGATACAAGCCTGAATCCGTCTAGACATGCTTTGGATAAGATTTTCGACCTACTCTGAGATGATTTTCGGCCACTCTTCTGTGGTGGCTTGGATGAGCCATTGTGAGGTTCTTGGATTATCCTGGCGCGATGTATATTCCCTTTCGAGATTATACCATAAATGTTCGATAGGATTTAGCAGGCCAGTACAAAATAGCGATTCCCTCTGTTTCAGGATAATGTCGCGGAAGGTTGCTGGTATACGGAGGAGCATTATCTTGCATAAAAGTTAAATTCTCGCCGTAGCACCTCGCCAGAGAATTAAATCTTTTTTGGCTCTCAGCTTAATGCCACTCCAAATCATCACACTCCCCCCTTGGTATTTCGGAATTTGTCTTGCTGCAGCCGAATCCGGCGGTCATCTGATCGAACACCAATTCTGGTTCTTCAGTTGAATGAGTGGATATCAGGTTGTTTATGAAAGTCGAGAGCCTGTCTGACTGTTTGCTTCTTCGGGAAGATCTTAAGAGACTTGTCGCTTATTGCATTAGAAATAGAATTACTTTGAACACTGACAAATGTCAGGTCATATCCTTCACCCGAGGCCGTGTTCATGTCCAGCACTTTCCCTATCGGATTGAGAACAGTAATCTCAATAGGGTCAAAACCATCAGGGACTTCGGTATTATTTTCGATTCCGAATTGATATTTGATTCGCATGTTGAAGGTATTGTTGGGGCCTGTTTGAGGATGCTAGGGTTCATTTATAGGCAGTCTAAACCATTTAGCGACGCATCATCTCTGGTGTCGTTATATTATTCCCATGTGTTCAGCAAGCTTAACTTCGGTTCGATTGTTTGGAATCCTCAATACGTAGTTTATATCAAACGATTAGAAAGTGTCCAAAATAGGTTCCTGCGTATGTATGCATACAAGTCTCATATTCATCTTAATCACCACTATCCTGATTTAAGACGACAATGCGGATTGAATTCCCTTCAACATTGTAGAATAGTTTTTAATTTGATCCTCTTGTACAAAATATTGAACAATATTATAGACTCTTCCGAACTATTGGAGCAAATATCAATCAGTGTTCCTCAGCGCCAGTTAAGATCGCATATGCTCTTTCGTCCATCTTTTATCGTACAAATGCTGCTCAGAACTCCCCGATAAATAGAATGATTACACTCCATAATGATCACTGCCAGGGAATCGATTTTTCCATTTATCACTCTTCCAAGTAAAGAAGCTTTTGAAATTCAAATTATTAAATTCAGACATATAAGATCTAGTGTTTTATAAGTTTTTTCTTGTTTTTATCTAGTTTTTCTGTAATGTTTTTCTCATATTGTTGTTTTTACATAAGAAGATATAGTCTCTCTAGTGTTTTATATATTTTTCTTGTTTTATCTAGTTTTTCTGTAATATTTTTCTATTCTTCTCATACTGTTATTTCAAATGAGAGTCTCTCTCCATTTTCATTTGTTATACTATATGTGTTCACACTGCTGTTGATAACTATAATTTGGAACTAACCGTTAGATTTTTAATATCATATTATTTAGACTTTTATATACTTATAGGTACTTTTAAATTTTTAGCGTTAAGATAATTTAATTTCACTTTTTTATATCTATTAAGTGGGTACTTTTTTAGGCCTTGGCCTGTTGTACCCTAAAGAGCCAAAATAAATAAACAAATAAATGACTAAAACCCGATCAGTTAATCGCTGACGTTCGATTGATTTGAAATCTTCTTCAAGGCTCTAAGAATGAAAGAGGATTCATAAAAAATTGAAAATTGTACATCTCGAAACTATATGAAGAATATAAACAATGTGAACGATATTGAATTAAAAAAAATTATTTGAAAAACTAATTTTCCCCAAAACTTTCAAGAGAACCAAAGAACAGTCTAAATATCGGGTAAATATATATAAAAATGATGATAGCAGTAGAAACATTTATGATTTGCGGGGACAGTTACCAATTATAAAGATTTGAAAAGCAGAATTACTTATATAACAAGTTGGTTTTATGAGTCACCATTAATAATGAAAGAACGAACGAACAGCGCATTTACTCTCTTCTACCAAACACAGAATTATACAGACTGAATTATCATGCCGCTCGTCTGCAGGGGATGATTACGTATCGCGTCGACCAGACAATCGATGATGAAATAAAAACGTGACAATGAGAATTAATTTCAGACTCTAATCAAGGGTTAACAACTATTTCACCTCTTAATTTTTTGAATTAGATTAGAATAAGAAGGATTCATGTTATCAATATCTGATCTTTTGTTGTTATCTAGGTACACGAATTTCAGAACATCAGAGGGATGTTGTGGATGTTCACAATCTTGTGGAACAAAAACTGAATAACACCGCTCTGACAGAACATGCCTTGAAAGAGTTACATACTTTTAATTTCGACGATGTAAAAGTAGACAGAACATTTCACAGAAAAGGTTGGTTCATGAAATGATTGAAATTAAGAGAGAAGAAAACTCTCTCAACAAAAGATCAGATATAGATACCCTAAATACTTCTCATTTTAATCTAATTCGAGAAATTGAGAGATAAAATAGTTGTTAACTCTCGATTAGAGTCTGATATTAATTGTTATTGTCACGTTTTTATTTTATCATTGACTGTCTTGTCGACGCGATACGTAGCCATCCCCTGCAGACGGACGGCATGATAATTCAGTCTGTATCATGCTGTGTTTGGTAAAAGAGAGTTCGTTTGTTCTTTTGTTGTCAATAGTGACTCATAAAACCAACTAGTTATGTAAGTAACTCTGCTTTTCAAATCTTCATGCATAGTAACTGTTCTCGTCAATCATAAATGATTCTACTGAATTTTTATTTATACATCTATCAATCATTTATATGTATAATATATATATATATATATATATATATATATATATATATATATATATATATATATATATATATATATATATATATATATATATATATTCCTTATATTGTTTCGAGATGTACAATTTTTAATTATTTTATGAATCCTTTTTCATTCTTAGAGCCTTGAAGAAAATTTCAAATAAATCGAAACATCGGAGATTAACTGATCTGGTTTTAGTCGTTCGACCTGATCACCAATCATTCAACTGAAGAAGAATTATTATTGGTCGTAGACCAATTTCAATATCAATTCGGGTCTAATACGAAAAAATGAACACTGATGCTTGTCGCTTCTAGAAATTATCTTTGGAGTATGGGATGCGACGCACTAGGGTCTCTTCTTGCAAATTGGCACAAAAAGCGGCCTTGTTCTTCAGAAGTGATCTTCCTACGACTTCTTCTAGGCCTATTTTGCAGATATTGTATTTCCACGAATTTGGCGTAGGTTTTTGAAATCTCCCCCTGTGATACCCCCATTGTGGGTGCTATATCCCTCTGTGTAACCACTTCTTCAACGAGAGCAATTACTCGACCCCTTTGCTAATCGGACAATCGAACGTAAATTATTTTCGATTATGATTATAGCCTTTTTTAAATTTTGAAATTCACAGTTTCAAATCTCAGTCACCACTGAGTACAATATCCAGAACATGTGGTGATAATTCAACATTTCTTATCATACTATCCAGAGTTTCTAGAACAAAAACTTCATTCTTCCCAAGTTGTCAAAGATCCATGGTTAAAGACAACCAATAATGTGAATTACCGAGTGATTCCATATAAATTTGGTTGTGTGTATATCTGTTAGATTGAAGATGTATAGGTTAGCTAGAAGTATTTCGCCTATCGGAGGATGTGTTAGTGAAAATATTGAAGAATCTTGAACTATAAGGTAAAAACTGTTGAAGATATAGATAGCTATAATATGCTGTGAAGGTCACTGGATATTCAGGTTTCTAGTTTTATTCGCAACCAAGTTATGAGAATCTCAAGTATCGTTTGGGAAATCAACGAATGAAGTTCTTGATTCGGCATAATCTTCATTTTCAGGACTTAACGTCTTTCAGCCTAACATTTCTCATCAAAATTGAAGAAAAAAATTATATTTGAACCTTGACGAATGTTACGATACTAGCAGACCTTTTAAATAACATACAAAACTCGAAAGATATCATCAAAAATTATACAAATAACATACCTGAAATACACATCTTGTTACTAGGCCTGAACGCATATTGAAAAGATGAATACATCAAAACAAAAATTACAAGAACAAGAAAAATTTTACGACCTGAATTACACATCGAGTTCTCAGAAGACAGCTACCACTCCTCTACAACGCAAAGCCCTCATTAATTCCAAACAATGTTTCTATAAAAACGGACCAAATGTAAACAAAGCAAGTGGTGGCGTAGCCATCCTCACTAAAAACAACATACAAGCAGATGAAATCCCTATTCAAACTGACCTAGAAGCGGTTAAAAGAATTAAGTTCGCGGAAAAGTGCCCGGACGGCCCAGAAAGTACATAAACACTTGAAAATACCATATATTCCTTCGCAATAGTCTCCCTCGAGTTCGATGTACCGGTGCCACCGTTGAAGCCTCCCTTAACCGTCGTGATGCTTCGGACTTCCGAAAATCCGTCATATATTTTTCTTTTGAAGTAAGACTTCAACTGTGGGAACAGATGGAAGAAACAGGGAGCAGATTCGAACTTTAGGGGGGTATGGAAGTAGTGGAATGCTATTTGTTGTTGAAAAATCACGAAATACGAATGACGAGTGGGCCGTAGCATTGTCCTGATAAAGCATCCATCCACGCTTCGCCAATTCGGATCGTATACGAAACACACGAGCCTTCAGACATTTTAAAACCTCAATCTAGAATACTCAGTTGACTGTCTGAATTGCTGGAATGTATTTGTGGTGTACAAATCCATTAATATTGAAGAATGCGAGGATTAAATATTTCACTTTCGATTTTGACATTCTTTCTTTCGTGCGGTGCTTACTCCTTCTCTCTATCCACTGCATGCTCTGCCTTTTGGCCTCAGGGTCGTATTCGAACACCTACGAGTTGTCACCAGAGATAACATTCGTCAATTCTAGAAATCATTTCTTTTCCGATGGATACTCGGAACTCTTTTTGCTCAACTGTGAGCACATTATGAACCATTTTCTTAAAGCATCTGCCGGATCGTCTCCTTGTTGATGCCCAACTCGTCTTCCTATATTCTAAGGCTTACTCGACGTTCACCGAGCACTCGCGAGCGCAGCCGATCGAGCTTTTGTACGTTTCGTGAGGTGGAGGGAGCTCCCTCGCTCGGATCATCCTCCACTGACACTGCCGCTTCTGAACCGCTTTGCCCAATCGTAGACAGCTAATTTTTTCAGACAATCTTAATTTTACACGTCGGTTAACTGTTTCATAATTTTCACGAAAGTTTCGCTGCGTTTCACCAAAAATTTGATCACTATTCTTTGCCAAGTTATTTTATCACTCATCTTCAGGACGGTGATCGTTCAATAGACAATAAAACACGAAGTATACAACTGATCAACACGAAACTTGCATAGGCTGACTCAGAAATGAATTTTGTTTCGAATGAAACCAATGCGAACGCTGCAGATTCGCCAATCGCCGCAGCATTGCTAACTTCCGCGAACTTAATTGACATACCTCATACAGCGAAATTATAGGATATACATATTTTAATCTAGTCGTTAATTATCTGAGAGTTTTTGTGTCTTCAGAAATTTATTTGAAAATTTCAACAGAATCTAGCTAAATTCTTGGGCAGTGTCGTAACTTTCAATTTACCGATATAAGAGAAAGAGTGACCACTTTGGATGCAATGATTAGCTAGTGTTGAATCATTTTCATTTTTGAGAAACGAAGTTTGATGTTCTTTTTGTCTAATTTTGAAGTAACGACCTATCTGACCTATGTAGAAACTTTTGTAGTTTCGACAAGATAGCTTTTAAACTCCGGATTTATTCAAATTCTGTTTAGGATTTTCACCAATGAATAAGATTGATAACAATTAATTCTGAGGTATGAATGTAATCTCAAGTTTTAATTTGCGACATTTTCAATTATCTATCCAAAATATGTGAGTAAATTTGAATGAATAAATGAATTTTTCGCATTTGTTTTCACTTATAATTTGATATATTGGGCTAATTGCAAAAAGTGGTTGTTTACTATTTTGAAAAAGTAAACCAGAATCGAATCCATTATTGAGAGTAATAGTTTTGATGGTTTCATTTTTTTTCAGGATTTTCTAATGATAAGGGTTATGAAACCGCTGTGTGGATTATCGACTCGTATGCCGAAATTTGATGTAAATTTGGGTGGTCGAAATCCATGGAATACATATATGTGTGCTACTGGATTTTCTTAAGATACTGAAGTTAACTTTGCTATTAGAATGGAAAATTGAGACATCTAAAAATGATATTTGACCGTTTTTCTCTTTTTCTCAGATTTAAATTTTATTTTCGGATGTATACTGTCCATGAACTTGAGAAACTGATCAATTCACTTAGGTGTACAGTTTAGACAAAAAAGTATGTCAATGAATTTTAACGCCGAAGTTAGAATTTATCACACTGTTTTCTAGGCTAAACATGAATATATCCCTCAGTAGTCATCCCCTCACAAGACCTATAGATGATTAGGTTAGTACTGAACTGCAGATAAGTCAGCCGTGTGTATAACTTGAAATAAATTATAAATCTGCATTATATGGAGGAGTAAATATGTTGTTGTTCAAAAACATTATCCCTTAAGTAAATACTTTATTAATAATACATCGAAGAAAATTATTTTTCAAGTGACGCTATTCAACCTTCCGTAGAATGTTAAAATCCTCCCTTGAAGGAGCTAGTTTTCCGATCTACTCTTCATAATCACCGTCAACCGGGGCCACAGAGAAGTGTTACGGTCATTTGTCACGAGTAGGAACAATGGACTGCAGTTTCGGTCTCGTTTAACGTCGTCAGCATTATCTACCTATTCGTAACACAATAAAATAGAGGCTATTTCACCAACGCCCAACGAACGAAACGGTTACCTCACCAACGACCCGAAACGGTAAAGAGCAGATAAAACAGGAAAACGTAAAGTGGTCACACTAGTTCGATAACATACCGCCATGCGACACTCACGTATCAGACAGAAGCTGCCGTCGAAGGACCGACGCTCTTCATTTCTATGTGGTTCACAACCAGGCATACACAAACATCTCAAAACAAGAAGTTACTATATGAGAGATTTCGCAATGTATAGACACGTCGAAGAAAATTATTTTTCAAGAGACGATATTCAACCTTCTGTAGAATGTTAAATATCCTACCTTGAAGGAGCTAGTTTTCCGATCTACTCTTCATAATCACCGTTAACCGTTAATTTTCTTCGATGTGTCTACATATTGCGAGATCTCGCATATAGAAACTTTTTGTTTTGAGATGTTTGTGTATGCCTGGTTGTAAACGACATAGAAATGAGGAGCGTCTGATCCTTCGACGGCCGCTTCATGTCTGATATTTGATGTCTCTTTCTTCTATCGTTATCGAGCTAGTATGACACTGTTTTTTCCTGTTTTATCTGCTCTTTGGTTTCACCATTTCGTGGGGCGTTGATGAGGTAAGTTCTGTTTTGGTTCGTTGGGGGCGCAGTGATATTTACATTATTGCAATCGCTCCAACGAATTGAGTTGTGTAGGTAACGGCATATCCTTGTGTTAAGAATGGGTAGACAATGCTGACGAGGTTAAACAAGACCTTAACTGCAGTTCATTGTTCCTTTTCGTGACATCTGACCTTGCTGTACCACTTCCCTGTGGCCCTGGTTAACGGTGATTATGAAGAGTAAATCGGAAAACTAGCTCCTTCAAAGGACGATATTTAACATTCTACGGAAGGTTGAATA
The DNA here is from genome assembly GCA_013387265.2 of Cryptolaemus montrouzieri. NCBI lineage: Eukaryota > Metazoa > Arthropoda > Insecta > Coleoptera > Coccinellidae > Cryptolaemus > Cryptolaemus montrouzieri. The sequence continues at coordinate 41,827,139 of JABFTP020000103.1, forward strand.
TCGTCCCTTGAAAAATAATTTTCTTCGATGTGTCTACACATTGCGAAATCTCGCATATAGTAACTTTTTGTTTTGAGATGTTTATTAATAATATGTAATATGTCTCAGAAATATATTGTCTACAAGCTTAAAGAGTATGCATTATTCGGTAAGGTGAAGTTATCTAATATATACACTAATTCAACTGGATTATTGATTGTATGTTTGGGAGTGAAGTTCTTGACCTTAAAATTCAATTAGCCCAAAAATGAGGTACCTGCACTTTTGTGAATAATTTGTACCTCGTAAGCTTAATTGTAGACTACATGTTTTCGAGCATTCCGAGATATGAAAGTATGAGTTTAACGTCTGATATTTCAGAACAATTACATGTTAACTCATTACGAATTTAAAATTCGTTTGGAGTTATGCATACTGCTCAGTAATTTTCAGTTTAATGAAAAGATATATGAACAACTACCACTAACCCCCCTTCTAGGGAATATATTTATGTTTGGCATAGAAAAAAAAATTAAATTATAGCTTATCTGCTGAAATTCATGTTTGACATAGATACGTTGATGACGAATCTATTCGTCTAAAGGGTACCTCTAGAGAATTCGCTCATGTCCTCAAATACATAAACGGTGTCCATCCAAAAATGAAATTTTAATTCGAAAAAAAGAGGAGGGTCAAATATCATTTTAAGATCTCTCAATTTCCTATTCAAATAGCAATGTTAACTTCAACATATTTAGAAAACCATGTAGCACGAACATAAATTTCCAAGGAGTCCAACCACCCAAATTCAACATAAGATTCCTTCATAAAACTCTGTGATCCACAGAATGTTTTCACTACTTTCATCATTGAGAAATCTTGAAAAAGGAATTGAAACCATTAGGACTATGATTTACAACAATGGATTTGATCGTGGTTCAATTGCTATTAGCCAAATGTATCTAATTTCAAGTGAAAACAAATCCGCAATCTTCATCTCTTTAAAATATTTTGAAGAGTTATGTGAAAATGTTGCAAATATCCTTTTCAAATTGAAATCTAATAGAGCACTCGAACCTTAACATAAATTGTTACAGCTCGTAATCAATGCTGAAAATCCTAAAAAGAGTTTGCTCGGACTGTATAAACTTCTACATATACACACACCACAAAAATTGTCGCATCACCTGGTATTCTGAATTCCACAATCGATTGAGCAGCTCGATCGCAATTTCTTTATCAACATAAGTTTTTGGACATATGAGGGGAAAAAATTTTATCCATATAGTAACATTCGTTTCCATACGATCTCAAACACGTCTGAAACAAGAATGAGTTTATTTGACTATCAGTATTCATTCAAGTCTCTTCAGTTTTCACGCGAAATTAATTCAAGTTTTCTGTGTTTCTTGTTGATTTTCAATTGTTTGAACTTATTGTAATGGCTGCTGAACGTCCTGGACGCTATTTGAGTGATCATGAAGTGGTAAGAATTATAACACTTCCAGAGGAGGGGCGAAGCCAACTTTACGTGACTAACTTGTTGAATGTTAACCAATACACTATTTCAAGAGCAATTAATCGGTACCATGAAACAGCGGAATATGGCAGAAGGGCCGGACAGGAAAGAAATCGGATAAAAACACCAAATGATGATCGTTGGCTTCATTCAACTGCACTAAGAGTTCGGCACTGTACGGCTAGAATACTACAAAATGAACTTGCACTTTACAAAAATATGCATATTCCATCGAAAACTGTTAGGAACAGGCTCAGAGAAGACGATATCAGACCTAGGGTGGCTTCTTCCGTCTCACCAGAGAGCATCGAGTTGCAAGGCTTCAGTTTGCGAGGGAACATGCGAATTGCTGTATTCCAGAATGGTCGAACGTTCTCGTTTCAGACGAGTCCAGGTTCTGTCTAGTATCAAATGATAGACGCATGCCTGTATACAGAGGACATGTTGTACCCTTTGACCCATTGATTGGCAAAAACTTCATTTATATGCATGATAGCGCTCGGCCTCATGCAGCTAGAGTAGTTACAGAATTTATGCAAAATGCCGTAATTGATATTTTAAGATGGCCAGCCAGAAGTACCGACTTGAATCCCACAGAACACGTTTGGGACAACATAGGGTGGCAAATTCTGCAACGTAGGATGCCTTGTAGAACACTCCAATAACTTGAAAATCTGCTTCCTTAAATTTGGAACTCAGTGACTTAAGAGTACATCCAATATTTGTTTGAGTGGCTTCCGAGACGTATACTGGCAGTAATTAGAAGTAGAATTTTTTAATTTTTCATTAACTCGGAAATTGTTGGTATTTTTATCAATAACTCATCGCTTTTGAATGATAACTTCTTATTTTACACATCTGAAAGTCACCAAACGACTCTTGAAGGACCAACCTAAAATAACCTAAAAATATAGTATTGTCGTAAAAGTAGGGTGATGCAACAGTTTTTGTGGGGAGTGTATTAGACTCGTCGTTCCTTCAAAATTAGATGTGAAAAATATCGAACTTCATTCATTATAAATAAAGATGATTCAACATTAGTCAACGACTGTATCTTAATTGGCCACTCTTTTCCTAGTATGGATAAATTTCTTTGAAGGGTAGAAAACACTATTTCCTGGAATCGGTTGAAATTTTCAAATCATCACTTTTATATAACGAACGACAAGACTGATCTATGTATAACCGAAAATTTCAATTTATTCAAATAATAATTCCCTCTCTATAGTATGCGTACAATATACCTAATATATGCTCTTTTGGAGTTCAAATGATGATCTTATTCATGCATATTTCATTTCACCTATCACTTTCTTTTGATACTGTCCGAATATTTACGAGAGTTCAAAACGACGGTATTAGTGATCTATTAATTTAATATATTTGTCGTTAATGAAAACATTTGAAAAATTCATTCGCGCTTCGATCTAATTTTGTGGCAAATTTTCAATTGCATTTGCCCCTAATGTTGTTTTATTTTATCACGGTTAATTTTCATATTTTCATTTGGCCACTATTATTGATGAATAAGTGAAATATGCTCATCAATTGAAATTGGAATGCTTTATTCAATTTTTCAACACAAAGCGATACATATCATATAAAGAAATTTCTACAAATTCTCTTCTCGAAGCAATTATGTATTTATTTGAGTAAAACAATAATCAGTACGCAGATTACTCAAGGAACTCAGAAACTGTATTTCAAATTTCAACTACTCTCATTCGAATAATTTGAATCTTATTCCTTGTGAAAAATCCATCTTTCTATGGCTTTATTATTACCTGTGAAATAACAATTACACAATCCACATACCTGAAAGTACACGAAATCAATAAAAGAACTACCACATTAATATCCCTCGCCCAATTGGAGGCAAACGTCGTACATCTTGATAACGACGCGATGGGTTTTTGAATCGATATATCCGTAAACTATCATCAAAGAGAATATCATCCCTCGCAGCGAGCGGCCGCATATCTCAAGACAGCCACTAAGAAGTTTATCTTTGCTTAGAGTTATGTATCATATCCACAATAAACAATGGTAACAAGCGGATCAACTGAGATCCTTCCTATAATAAGATAACTGAACCACTGAACTTGTCATCATGTATTCAAATTGGTTCACATATATTTTACAAATACATCTGTTTGTTTGAAAAATTTTTATTGTCTTTGTTTGAAGTTATCGTTAGGTTTTTCTTTCTATAACTGAATAAACTTTGAAGAAATCAACTATCTAAAATGTGAACGATGGATTAGTCAGGGAAATTTCTCACACTGGTCTATGTGAGAAAATTTGTAAAAATTGTATTGGCATTCACCAAGAATAAAGTATTCGATGTATTACGTTCCAAAAAATATCAATACGAGTGTTAATGTTTCCTACTGGTCAGGGTAGATAGCTTTAGACAGGGCTGTATTTCAATTGAAAACGCAATGGGAATGAACAGTTCTGTTTCTCTTTGAGTATTTTTCGCCTATTTTTTTCTTTGTGATATCATTTGACATTAATTTACCGCTCTAGGCTGAAAAAAATATCATATCACATGCATCATTGAAAATTTCAATGTTTCCCAGCCAGTCTAATCCTGGAGATGGCATAATGTCAACATCCCAAGAAAGTATTTTTGAATTCATGGAAAAAATTTGATTTCAAATTTGAATATAAAATTCATCAATGTGGGGATCGAATTAAATATCAGAAAAATAAAGAAGAGACAGATATATTTTGCCTTATTTTTATAAATAACATGATAACGCGGTTATCCTGAAGGCGATCAAAACCATCGTATTCAGAAAGATTAAGTGCCGCTAAACTCCTTCCAAGCAACACTCGCCGTCTTCGAGACGACATTACTAATAGCGATGCTCATCTGAGGTGTCACCATCTGAATCTGAAGACAGATAGGTTTGAACAACATAGTGCCAGTAGTTCCTGACTAATAGGATATTCGACGTCTGGGACTGACTGAATGACGAGACTTTTGATGCACTCGTCTAACATATTCAAGTATAGAATAGATGGGAAATTTTCATCGCTCTGTTAAACATAAACATAAAGTCTAGGAACACTTACCAATATCTTTAAAATATGAATTTGATAATTCGAATTCATAGAAATCTCTCGGTTTTTGTTAGGATGTATTGTATATAATGCAATTTCAAGAAAACAAAATAATAGTTGACTTCTCCAAAGCACCTATTATAAAAAAAATTGAAATTTGAAAATGACGAAATTTGGTAAAACACAAACAAAATCCAGAACTAATATTTTCGAATCGATATGGAAGCACTTATATTTTTCAGTACCCAGAAGGTCCACCTCTGTTATTAATGACACTTTGGCATCGTCGCGGCATGCTCAATATTGAATTGTCTATTACATTTTGGCCTGAGTCATTCCAAGCCCCCAGAACTGCTGATCTGGGAAGCAGGATGGCCACGGTAGAAGATCGATATCATTCACTTCAAGAACGTTCAAGACAACTCTTGCACGATGAGGAGGGGCATTATCTTGTTGGAAGAGTGGATTTTGACCCATTCTTTGGAGATACGGTACCACTACAAGTAAAACTATCTCATTTGCGTAATAGTTTCTTGTGAGGTTGTTCTGTATGCAAACGAGGTCAGTTCTTCCACCAAGGCGTATACCTCCCCAAAACATCACTGATCCGCCTCCCTGTTCAACAACTTCTCGAGCATGCTGGACACGGTTTTGTTTTCCAGGTTCCCTCCATAGTCGAATTCTTTCCGAATCGGGATAATAACAAGATCTAGATTCATCACTGAAGAGAACTGTGGCCCACCTCTCTTGATCCCAGTTTACGTGTTCTTGGCACCAAGCTAAACGAGCAGCGCGATTTCCATGGGTCAGTTGTGGAACTCTTGAAGGATGTCTGGAGTGGAGTTGACCTTCGTGCAGTCAATTTCCCACAGTTTGGTCGGAAATTTGTACATTATGAACTCGTGATAGCTCTTGAGCTAATTGAGATGCTGTGGTAGTGCGATCTCTTCTGGCTTGTAAAACCAAAAATCGGTTTTGGGCGACTGTATTTATCCAGAAACGACCTGTATGGCGTTCTTCTACGCTACCTGTTTCATTGAAACGCGACCATAAACTTGAATCTTTTATCTGTGCCTACAGCAGAAACAAAGTGCCAACTAACTGATTTCAAACACTGAATACATGAAATGATTATAAAGCAGCGTCGCATCTGCTTTTTATAAAAAAAAACTGAAATCTGTTGCGGCACTCTACATAAGTTGGTGAGAAATTGATGCTGGTGTTCATTTCTTGAAAAAAATCATTCATATTGATCGTTCTGGATACGATATAACGATATTCAGGAGTGTTCTCTAGACTTTTTTGAGGTGATTATATTTTTATTTCCATGGGCCCTTATAAGATTTCATCCTCGCCCCTAATTGTCGTGTAATAAAGTTCTTTGAGATAACTCTAGCAATTTGAAGTGAATGAAACAAGTACAAGGAACTTATTAATATCAGTTTTTGAAGTTAAAACCTTCACAAAGACCTTCATCGCCATTATGACTCCGAGAGAATCATCTTCGATGCAAACGATCGTATATTCCGTAACTGTCACTTGGAAGATCATCTCGATTCAGATTTAATATTGTATAGTAACAATAAATAATCTGAACAAGATCACCCGTAGGTGTTTATATAAAAATAAGAATGGGGACCAACAGGGAAGGAACCATGTGTATCAGAAAAATTCAACGGTGAATTTCTTTCACTCGAATCCCATGTGTGCTATTATTATCATATCCTTATATCTTTTTCACATATCCATTTATTCCTCATATCGCATGAAGCCAACAACGTTAGTTATATCCCTGTGGGTAAAGAAATGATTACGTACGGTTTTTTCACATACGTTAGCGACAAGGTGAGGACAAAATGATTATCTATGATATGAACGGATGACAGCAACCAATTCTTTTATTTTTGATGTAAGAAGCCATTTAGAAACCCAGTAAAACCGATGAGAATTGCGTTGGAAGTGCTAAGAATTAAACTTTACTATTGAAAAGATTTTCAATTACGACGCTTGGAAATAATTCTAGGTAAGAACAGTGTTCCTTTCTCTTATCAGTAGAAAGATAACAACAATTGAATGTGATTATATTCACTCAACGAAAGCAGGAAGAATAAATGGCCCGGTTGATGATGCCGAGAAGTTTTTCAGTTACAATAGTCTTTTATCTTTCCCGGCTCATTATATGACGATCAGTTCAAAGCATTGGATTTAAAGAAAACACATGTCGTAGTTCTCACTTCATAGATGGCTTTATAGATAGATAGATAGATAGATAGTTTATTCATTCAAACTTGTAAATATAAAAGTAAACAAATTATGCCAAAGGCGTAGAACATGTCAAAGAAAAAGTACAATCACGTTATAAATAGTTACTTACAATCAACAGAAAGATCTCAATTTACAGGTACAAAATAAATAGATGTACAAATGTAAGACTATAAACAAGAATAACGTGGACAGCGATTTAATTATTGTATGTATAAGTTTTAATTCTAGTCGGGTATGGTATTCAGGAAACGGAGTTCGAAGAGACGAGACGCCTGAACTATGAAGTAATGCTGTACGGAGCTGCTATTTTCTACAGTCAAAAATATAAAACTTTAAATGAAGCTTATTGGGTTGCTTCTTCTATTATAAATTATTTTTCTATGATTTTACTTAATAATATGAAAAACAAGTATTGTGTTTTAAGGAATTTTACTTAATAATTGCGATTCGTAACGCGTTTCACTACACCGTAGCTTTCTTCAGACGAATGAATATACAGCACATTTCAAAATATAAATGAGAATATAACTATAAATGTTCTTGAGTAATTAAAAGCTTATTGGGTTGCTTTCTTCTTCAAGTGGTTATTTATGACAGGTATATCCAACAAAATTAAGGAATAGATTGCTCCCCGAAAAGATTCAATAGAGGTGAGGGGCTTGAATCGACTTGTTCATTGATGAGTCTACCTGAGTGTTTGTATTTATTGATTCCTAGAGTTTCCCAAAGATCTACCTTCGAATATTCATTATCTGTATGCAAAATTTCAAACCGTGGGTCGAAAGAATGATTATTTTCTAAGAGATGATTCGAGTAATTTGAATCTGATTTTTATTTGAAAAACTGCGTTTATGTTCCGATATTCTAATATTAAAATTTCTATGTGTTCTACCAATGTAGAAATTATCACAGTCATTGCAATTCAGTCTATAAACACCTGATTTATTGTTTTTACCTGGTTTGGGTTCATTATTTTTATATATTTGCCTAAATTATTACTAGTTTGGAAAGCTATATTGGAATTATTGCTCCTTGAGAATGATTTCAGTTTCTCACTTGTAATGCCAACGTAGGTTAAGGTGTTGAATTTTTGTTTCAATTTATCGACAGGGTAAACTTCATTCAATGCGATTCTACTTTGTCTTTTATTTAAAATATTATTATTAGTTTGGGATTGTAACCATTATTTTGGCTATTTGTTTAATCAAATTTAGTTCTTTGTTGAAATTTTCTGGTGATAACGGGATGTTAATCAATCTATGAATAAAATTATTGAATGCTGACATTTTATGTTGATATGGATGACACGACGAGTTATGTATTATAATATCTGTATGTGACGGCTTATGGTAAATTGCGAAAACATGTTTTCCATTTTCATTCGAAATTGTTACGTCTAAGAAATTTATCGAATTATTGCTTTCTATTCCGGTTGTGAATGCAATTTTTGGATGTAATGAATTTATATGATTTTCGAAAATTTTCAACTGTCTATCTGTTCCTGTGAAGCAAATAATGATATCGTCTACATAGCGATACCAGTATAAACAATATTTACTGAGTGGATGATTATGAATTAATTTCTATAAGTTATTCATGAAAATTTCTGCTAACAAAGGACTTAACGGATTGCCCATAATCAAGCCGTCTTCAATAGTATAATATTTGTAATTGAAATGGAAATAATTCTGATCTAAACAAATTTTTAATAATGAAAGAATATCTGATTTAATGATAGTATTGACATGATTACTTTCTAATAATTCTTCAACTAAGTAATACGTATCTTTTGGAGGAATGTTGGGAAATAGATTCTTAACATCGAAAGAAATAAGTTTGGAAGGTGGTATAGTGGTATCTTTGATATTGGCAATAAGTTCGTATGAATTTTTGACCGAAAATTCAGATTTAAAATTGCAATGTTTTATTAGCAAGTCGTTGTCCGCAAAATTTCAGAAAGTTGTTAAAAACATAATTTCGACAGCGAAATCATTAATTACAGACCAAGAAAAATATAAATTCATTAACTCCAATCCACAATCCCCCGAATTATATTCGTTGATAAAACTTCATAAACCTAATTACCCTATTAGACCTGTTGTTTCTTATGTAACGGCACCTTCGTTCAAACTTTCAAAATTCCTCAACGACTTGCTAATAAAACATTGCAATTTTAAATCTGAATATTTGGTCAAAAATTCATACGAACTTATCATATCAAAGATACCACTATACCACCTAATTCCAAACTTATTTCTTTCGATGTTAAGAATCTATTTCCCAACATTCCTCCAAAAGATACGTATTACTTAGTTGAAGAATTATTAGAAAGGAATCATGTCAATACTATCATTAAATCAGATATTCTTTCATTATTAAAAATTTGTTTAGATCGAAATTATTTCCATTTCAATTACAAATATTATACTTTTGAAGACGGCTTGATTATGGGCAATCCGTTAAGTCCTTTGTTAGCAGAAATTTTCATGAATAACTTAGAGAAATTAGTTTATAATCATCCACTCAGTAAATATTGTTGATACTGGTATCGCTATGTAGACGATATCATTATATGCTTCACAGGAACAGATAGACAGTTGAAAATTTTCGAAAATCATATAAATTCATAACATCCAAAATTGCATTCACAACCGAAATAGAAAGCAATAATTCGATAAATTTCTTAGACGTAACAATTTCGAATGAAAATGGTAAACATGTTTTCGCAATTTACCATAAGCCGTCACATACAGATATTATAATACATTACTCGTCGTGTCATCCATATCAACATTAAATGTCAGCATTCAATTGTTTTATTCATAGATTGATTAACATCCCGCTATCAACAGAAAATTTCAACAAAGAACTAAATTTGATTAAACAAATTGCCAAAAATAATAGTTACAATCCCAAACTAATAAATAATATTTTAAATAAAAACAAAGTAGAATCGCATTGAATGAAGTTTACCCTGTCGATAAATTAAAACAAAAATTCAACACCTTAACCTACGTTGGCATTACAAGTGAGAAACTGAAATCATTCTTAAGTAGCAATAATTTCAACATAGCTTTCTAAACTAATAATAATTTAGGCAAATATATAAAAATAATGAAACCAAACCAGGTAAAAACAATAAATCAGGTGTTTATAGATTGAATTGCAATGACTGTGATAATTTCTACATTGGTAGAACACATAGAAATTTCAATATTAGAATATCGGAACATAACCGCAGTTTTTCAAATAAAAATCAGATTCAAATTACGCGAATCATCTCTTAGAAAGTAATCATTCTCTCGACCCACAGTTTGAAATTTTGCATACAGATAATAAATATTGGAAGGTAGATCTTTGGGAAACTTTAGAAATAAATAAATACAAACACTCAGGTAGACTCATCAATGAACAAGTCGATTTAAGCCCTTCACGTCTATTGAATCTTTTCGGGGAGCAATCTATTCCTTAATTTTATTGGATATACCTGTCATAAATAACCACTTAAGAAGAATCAACCAATAAGCTTTTAATTACTCAAGAACATTTATAGTTATATTCTCATTTATATTTTTCTGCATAATCATTCGTCTGAAGAAGCTACGGTGTAGTGAAACGCGTTACGAATCGCAATTATTAAGTAAAATTCCTTAAAACACAGTACTTGTTTTTATTCTTGAATGATAAGACTATATTCTGAATTTTATTTCGACAAAACATTCAATTTTGAGTGATTCATACTGAAAATGTATTACGCTGTGTTTTTCCAGAAAAGAAAATTTCGAAGAATGTCAAATGAAAATTCACAGTCACAATTCAATGGAATAATTCGTGGGATGAGCGACCGTTTGAGTTTATGATGAAATTTTTCTGTTCTGAAAAGTCATTATTTCACTTCGAATAACTCACATAATTTCGAATTTTGGGTAACAACAGGATCACGACGTATCAAAAGATTCTAATTAATTGTGAAGTAAATTTTGTGGCGAAACATCTATGAAAAACTCAGAGCAATCTTCATAAAATTGTAATAAATCTCCTTTGCAATCATTAAAGAAAAATTATCATATATTAAGTTCCTACCCGTTAATTCTTGTCATAGTTTTATTTCGAGCTTTTTCACGGAGAATTAAAAGTGAAGAACACGAAAATCAAGAGAAAACAGACACGATGTAAGCCTTTTCTCAAACTAATAGAAATAGAGCTCGAGCATTCGACTCTATAGTGAACGATTCCTAAAACGTGATGAACTAGAGCGTCGCAAGTTTTCCAGACTCGAGAGAAACTTACCCTAATACAGTTCATTCAAAAAACCGAAAAATGTCAACTTAATGAAGAAACGAAACTGAATCACTTATTGAGTGTAGAATAAATATTTGTTCGACAAATATCTGCAGAAACTGTGATGTTAGCGATGACTGTTCAATCTGTTTTACTTAATCATAAATACTATCTTTTTGTTCTACAAAAAGTTATATAATGAGGGGGAACATAGTCGAAGATATTTTGGATGAAATTCTCATGTCTCAGAGAACGTTAGAATATTGCCAGCATGTCGGTGCGCTCTACATATGACAGGAAATGTCTAAAAATTTTTGAACCAAGGACTATACCAAAGATTTATTGTATGAGCAAAGTCCATAATGATATAGAAGAGTTGAAGCATAACTTTAGAAATGCTTCTGCTTCAGTTACCTTTATTCAAATTCAACTTGCCTGCAGAAGTGTTTCTGGTCGTTGCAATTCTTGCATTTTGAAAACTTGAAAAACTTTTGAGTATTTTAGATAGTTCCCATTTGTTGTTCATCATAAATTAATTTTGATATTTCCTCCTCATGAGTAATGAATAACGATCTTTCGTTCTCATTATAAATAAATAAAAATTAAAATATTTATTTCCACTGTCTAATCGTATGGAAAAGTGTTAAAATAATTTTCAAAAAACATATACAGAATGTAAAGCACGAAACAATCGAAAGTCTTCAGAGAACAACACAAATAATCATCCTTCTCTGAAGTACTCGCTGATAGAATAAATCGCTCTTTCAAGAAAAAAAATTCTTGACCTGCAATTTGAAACATTTCAAATTTTCAATATCTCTTATATGTTCAGGGAACGCGTTAAATATTTTCATACAATAAATTTTCGGTCCGCTTTGTACTTGTGATAGTCTAATGAATGGAACATATAAGTCCGACAATGATCGAGTCGAGTAACTGTTGACATCAACGCACATCCTGTAGGAAGAAAGATTCCGTTTTACATGCACGCTGCAGTTATAAAGATACAAAGAAGGCAGCGTCAAAAAGTTGCTTTTGAAGAATGGACGGCAAGATGTGAGTCTGGACAAACCGAATATAAATATTTTGATCCTTTTCTGCATTTTGAAAATCCTGTCCACATCTGTGCTGTTGCCCAACACATGATTCCCATAGTTGAGAGGGCTCTGAACAGTAGAAAGCTAGAAAATCTTCAAACCATGGAGATCGGCACACTTTCTCTATTGATATAAAGTTCTTTTGCACTAGCGAGTTACGTAGTCGCGAGATGTGGTCTTTCCATGACAAATGATTATCTATTGTAACCCCTAAGAACTTGTTCTTTTTGAGAACTAGGTCGTTATTTCTGCACCAATGAGACATTTTATCCAAGCACCTGTTAGCTTGGACCTCCATCACATTAGGGTCTTCACCAGATACCAATGCGGAAGTGTCATCAGCATATAAAAGTGGGTTTTATTATTATGAGCCTAGAATTTAAGACTTCAAGATTTCATGTGTGGAATAAGGCATGTTGTATATGGTTGAGATGGAAATGGAGAAAAATGTTCTTCCTATTTTATCGAAATTGACCAATGGTTAGCATTTATAAAAAGTCCATAATATAATTCATTGAACGAAAAAAATTGAAAACGCCCCTGCATCCTACCCAAAAAAGTGCCTGTACAACGTCAAAATAGTTTTCCCCTAATTTTGATAGTGACAGAGACATTAGCATAAGCCAAAATCCCGTAGAAGTGAAAAATCCGGTATATAGAAGATAGATGCGATCTGTTGTTCTCGAAAATCAAAGAGAGGGATGGGGATTCATTTTTTTTTCTATTTATCGTATTTCACATGGTTGCAGTTATAAAATATCAAAAATGGCTCACCTTGTATATGTAAGGAAAAAATCTGACCGTCAATTTGTAGTGACGTATCAGAAAATATCATTTAACACTTTGAGTATGTTGGCGGGTTAGATTTCAGTTTTAGGTTCTAGAGGTTTCACTATCCATATGCTGAACGTTTTTTTCCTTTCAAGGATTCCATAAACATGTCTATCCATGCTTATTTTCAATCTAGTACATTTTTTTATACATCATCAATTGTGTTCGCCAATATGCAATACGCAAAATTAGATAACTTGGGTTACATTGTTTTTAATTTAAAGAAAGATTTTCGGCTTTCTATAAATGAATATAAAAACTCCTTGAGTTAATCAGTTACACACAAACAATCAGATCTCATACATGAAATCAACATACTATACCGTGTGTTCATTTAGTGCGTGTTTGTTCTATAGCTTTGAAACTGTACTTTGTATTGAGAATATGCGACATGAAGAGGTGTTATTTTTAAACATTGCGTATTTTGAAATTATTTTCAAATATACAGGGTGTTTAGACATTTATATGCTAGTTTTGTTCTTTAAAAGGAATGACCTATTTTGCGCATCATTGTCGGATTTCTCATACTGAAACAATATAAGTTTTCTAAGATATTTTTATACCTTTACCAACTGTTTTTCTTCAATCATTCACGACTTTTTAAAACTTTGTTGATCATGTTTCAAATTATTCTTGCACGTCAAATGATTGTCAGAAAATTTCTACCGAGATAAAATTTCCTCGAAGAAGAGAAAAGACTTTCACTGAAAGGCAAAGTAGATCAGATTATCAAAATTTTGAAAACATTCAAATTTCATTATTCTTCTTATTTAAAGTAGCCATACCTAACCTAACCATACCAATACCAATTTAATGGTGCATGGATTTTCAATACCTATTTTCAATGGTTCTTGAATTGAAGAAATTTCACTTATTTGAAGATTTATTCAAGAAGAATGGGCATACAAGCCAATTTTTGTTGAAGAATTCATTGAAACTACAATGCATGCTAGAAATATCTTTCTTCTTCTCGAACGCCTTTTTCAAGTCGATGAATAAAGTATTTTTAAGCATTACCCAGATGAAGTTTTTGTACGGAACGCTTTGTCTTATATTAATTGTTGTAGGAACAGCTGTGTAGACTTCCAATTATACCGCTCTCCACAGTAAAAATTGCATTGACGTGTAATCTGGAGATCTACGAGACCATTGGTTTAATACTCCTGATACCGATCAAATGGTTTATGGTTTTCTATAACTATTTTCAATGATTCTGGAATTTAAAGGGCTTTCTGATTTACTTACTTGCAATGTTCACATTCTTATTTAAAATACTATTCAAGCTAATAAATGAAATTTCACCGACCTGAAATTTACTCAAAACTTCAGAATTTATTCTAATAATAGAATAGAATTTGTTTCCAAGTTTTCCACCGAAAGATCCCTATAATATAATCAATAATTTGTTAACACAAAATATGACGAATCCACGAATTAAATTCGACATTATGTCTTTATTGGATGTTTGCATATCTCAAAATTGATTTTTATTTAACGATTGGTTTTATAAAAGTGACGAGGGACTGATAATGTGAAACCCCTTAAGCCCTCCTTTAGCAAAAATCGTCATGGATAACATAGAAAAAACTATCCATAAACACTCGCTTAGTAAACATTTCCTATATTGGTATCGATATGTCGATGACATTATTGTGTGTTTCACAGGAACAAACAGACAGTTCACAGTAACCGAAAAATTTCATCAACAACCTGCACCCAAAAATAAAATTCATTTCTGAAATAGAGCAGAACAATTCGATCAATTTCCTAGACCTAATAGTAACAAGGTCAAATAATAAACATCAGTTTTCAATTTATAATAAGCCTTCTCATACAGATATCACAATTCATTATACATCGGCACATCTTTACCAACATAAAGTTGCAGCATTTAACAGCTTTATACATAGACTCTTGAACACACCGTTGTCTAATGATAATTATTTCAAAGAATTGAATTTGATAAAACAGATCGCAAAAACAGTGGTTATGATGCAAATTCAGTGCGTAGCATACTACATAAGAAAAAACAAAAATTAGCTTTACACATATATATCCAATCGGTAAACACCAAGACAAGAAATTCAATAGTTTAAAATATAAGGGCAATATTAGCAATAATGTGAATCCTTCTTAAAAATTCAAATTTGAATATTGCGTTCAAAACATCAACAAATTTAGGTTCATTTATCAGGAATTATAAATCTCCAATTAATAAAGAAAATAAATCAGGTGTTTATAGATTGGATTGTGCAGATTGCAATTGTTTTTATATGGGTAGACCAGGAAGAAATTTTAATGCAAGAGTCGCTAAACATAAACGCAGTTTCATCAATGGAAAAACCGATTCAAATTATTCAAATCATCTTAGGAAAAATGGTCACTCTTTCAATTCAGAATTTAAAATCCTACATTCTGAGAAGAGAGATATAAAACTCAACCTTCTGATAGCACTTGAAATTAACAGATTCAGGAATTCACCGGATAATCCTAATAAATAACTCACTCTTATTAACATTTGAATTGTGGAGGCCGTTACTTGATGTAGATCCATGATATAAATGAGATAAAAACACAAGGTTTAACTTTAATCTACACTTTATTTGAAAAAATTCGACGACGTTTCGCTGACACAGCAGCTTTATCAAGAATGAAAAATAGAATGAAGAATATGGTATTATAAACAAATCGTAGAACAAGTTGGATGAATAACAGGAAAATCCACACCGAGCCATTATACAGTTAGTATGAAAGGTAATAAAACTAATTAAACAAGTTAAGTAGGGTGAGTAATTCAAATCTACCTGTTCATTCAAAAGCTTGTCCGAATGTTTGTATCTATTTATTTCTAATGCTTCTAGGAGATCTAATTTTGAACTTTTGATTTTATATGTAATATGTCAAAGTTTTTATTGAATTAATGGTTTTCTTTTATTAGGTGGTTTGAATAATTTGAATCAGATTTATTTTTATCGAAACTACGTTTATGTTCAGATGTTCTTATGCCAAAACTCCTATAGGTCTTACCGATATAAATTTTATCACAAGAACCGCAATTGAGTTTATAGATTCCTGATTTACTTGATTTTTCAACACGAGATTTATTATTTTTAATATGTTTACCTAAGTTATTAGAAGTTTTGAAAGATATATTAAGATTTTGTTTGACGAGAAAGGATTTGATATTTGTACTTGCAGAACCGCAGAATGTTAAACTGTTGAATATTTTATAGTCTTTATGAATAGGATATACTTCATTTATTGCTTTCTGATAGAGGTTTTACGAATGATTAGATCTATCATATCCGGATTATATGAATTATTAATGGCTATCTGTTTGATGATGTTTAACTCTTTATTATAATCTTCTACTGATAAAGGTAAATTGAGTAACCGATGTACCATGCTGTTTAAAGCTGCAACTTTGTGTTGAATTGGATGTAATGAGTAGTTATGTATAATTGTATCAGTATGTGTTGGTTTACGAAAGACCGAAAAAACATGATTATTATTTTGTTTAGTGATTTTTAAGTCCAAAAAATTTATGGAATCGTTCTGTTCAATTTCTATCGTGAATTTAATGTTCAAATGGATGGAATTAATGAAATTAACAAATAAGTCTAATTGACGAGTAGTTCCAATGAAACATACTAAGATGTCGTCAACATACCTATACCAATAAAGAAATTTGGAAATGAGTGGATGTGTATGAATTTTCTGTTCAATATTATTCATAAAAATCTCTGCTAAAAGTGGACTCAAAGGATTTCCCATGATCAAACCATTTTCACTACTGTAATAGATGTTGTTGAAAGAAAAATAATTTTGTTCAATGCAAACGTCCAACAGATTCAATATTTCTGATTTAATTATGTGGTTAACATGATTCGAATTCAACATGTTTTCGATTAATATTTTGACATCACCTGGAGGAACACTTGGGTATAAATTCTCAACATCAAACGAAATAAGTTTTGCGTTAGGTGGTAGGTTAACGTTTTTATGTTATTTATCAATTCGAAAGAATTTTTATAGAAAATTTTGATTTGAATAAACAATAATTTTAATGATATCTATAAGGTAGTGCGACAATTTCACGGCTGGGGCTGTAACGTAAGATACGACTGGTCTAACGGGGTTATTTACTTTATGCAATTTAATGAGTGAATACAGTTGAGGTGGTTGAGGGTTTGGTAAAATTAATTTGTATTTATCTATTGCTTTAATTAAAGATTTTTCGTCATTTATTGCAATTTTAATATTTTTCTGGAATTTAATAGTTGGATCTTTGTTTAAAATTGTATAGTTTCCGGACGAAATGAAATTTAGTGTTTTAAATAGGTAGTCATTTTTATTTATCGCAATAACAGTATTACCCTTATCTGCTTTTGTAAAAATAACTTCATTTAGTTGATGTTTTTGTTTGATGGCCTTTAAAATATTTTGTTCTTTACTCGGTTTAAAGTCAGCTAATGATTCATTTTTATAATGTTAGATGCTAAATATTTAAGGTGAGTGTTATTAGGAATATTCCTAATTCTCATTAGTTCAAGTACGGATAGCTCCGAGTGGATTGCCTCTTTAGTATATATATATAAATTTGTTAGTAAGATAGTAGTATTCATTCGCTCTTGATAAAGATACTGTGTATCGAAACGCGTCAAGCATTTAATAATGTATTTTAGTAGAAATCATCGTTTACTTGTATTTCTAATAATATTCTCATCTACTAATTATTTCACTTCACCTCATCATCATGAAATTTAGTTAGGATCAATTGCTGAATATGGTGTATGCAATTGGAGATAGCTATGCTTATTACGTCGCCTGGTCTTCATATGCTACCACATATCCAGAAACGAAATATTTTCGAGTAGAATCTTTCGAAAAGTTGATGCTACTCTTTAAAGAGACTGAAAGTGTTGATTATGAAAAGATATCTCCAAGAAAACGTGTTTTTATCCATACCTCGTTCAACTTCTCACAGAACTAGTGTAGCAATATTTCGAATAGAGAATGTGGTTTTGTGAATGGTCTTTAGACTCAATTGGCAGAAAATGAAACGTTTTTAAAATTCATCTTATTCACTGATGAATTCTCTTCTTCATTTCCAACAGTTATGAAAATCCGCGAATGGCCAAAAGTTTTTATAATTTTGAGGATAGATTTCCCAAGATTGGTAGTACACATTCTGAAATAGAAATTGTTTTCAGTTAGATCGACATCTTTCACATTTTTCTCTCGATGTTCGTCGAGAACTGAATGCGAGGTACCAAGATAGGTGAGTTGGTCGAGGAGTATTGAACCAATGGTCTCTTAGATCTCACGACCATGGAATTTTGCCAAAAGGGGAGCAGTATAATTGGAAGTTAACATAACTTTCTCCACCACAATTAACGATATCAAATAGAAGATTTGTAAAACAATCCGTAGAATAACTTTTGTAGTTCTGGATAATGTTCAAAATCTTTATTCATCGATTTAAGAAGTGCGTTCAAGAAGAAAAAAGATATTTCGACCATTTATTGTTATTTCAATAAATTCTTCAATGAAAATTGACTTCAAAGCTCATACTTCTTGAATACATTTCTGAATAAAATTATTTTCAATTAGAGAACCGTTGAGAGTAGGTATTCACAACCTATACAGCATTCGATATATATAGGAATAGATTTTCAGATTCAACCGTTTTCATTAATATGTGTCAAATAAAATTAGAAAAATAATATGATTCGAATGTTTTAAAATTCGACAATGGAAAATGAACTTCTTGTATAATTTTGTTATCATCCGCTTCGCTTTTTACCAAAGCTCATTTCTTTAAGAAATTGTTGTAGTTTGGGTGGAATTTTCTGACAAACTTGAGGAGTACAGGAAATATTTGAAAAAGGATCGTAATTTTACAAAATCTCGAAGGTATAAAAGTTACTTAGAAAACTCATAATACTTCGATATGAGAAATTCGAAAATGCCAACAATAGGTTGTTTTATATGAAACGGTTTCAGTTCTACCTATATTCCGACCACGCCTTTTCTTTTCAATGTAAGATTTTAAAAGTAGCACACAAACATTAAACAGACATATGGTACACTCACTTTGATCTCGATTTCGAGTGTAATGAAGTGTTGTCGAGTAAACTGTCAATCTCGGAAATTTGAGGAATGAAACGCGCATCGAGATATTTCAATTTCTTCCATTCAAATCCCTGGTGTGGTTTATTATCATATCCCCATATATTTCCCACATATCCATTCATTCTTTTTATCACGAGAAACTAACGATACTACATATGTTCCTGTAGACAAATATCTTATTATGTTTTCTTGTGATTGCTATGCCAGAAGCAGAAATTATTATACTTGTTATGAACGGATAATAAAGAATAATATTCTCAATATAAAAGTCTTCATTTATATGGGATTATAGAAATTGACGGAAATTTCTTAAAATCTTTTCGAAAAATAACGAATAAAATCAATGCGTATTTTCTATTGGTTCGGAAATTAACTATGATATATTTATTTTTTGGATGTGGAAACAAAATGAATAAAATAACTCATTCTTATTGAACGAGTCTTAGGCTAAGACAATCTTTCGTTTTTCGTTGTCATTATATGATGATCAGTTCTACGTGCAAGGTTGAAGAAAAACACATGTCATATTTTCAATTTAATTGTTTCTGAGTTTTCTTCTCCATTGTATCTGCAAAATACACATTGTTTGTGTAAATTGTTATGGTGAAAATATTAGATATTAATATATCAAGAATGAATGCAAGAAATGTTGATTCAAGCGCAACATTTTAGTGAGTTTTCAAGTAAGGCTTCAATATTCTCAGGAAACATTAAAATCTAGACTCGAATAGCTACTAAGCTATCATATCAGAAGAAGGTAGCAAAAAGTGAATGAAAGTTATATTTCAAAATTATTATCGGTATCCTTTCTAGAGCATATAAGGTATACCTGAATTTCTCCCTTCTTGATATATACAGTTCAAAATCTTTTTACAATTGTAATTACAGTGAAAAACACTAAATTTCTCACTATTATCCATTTCTTGAATACAAGTATGGTGTGTCATAATGTGGGGTCCGAATTCACGATTACTATTACCATTGCTTTTTGAACATTACACTTGTAAGCTGAAAAGACTTTAAGAAAATTTAAATCTATGAATCTTGTAATCCCTGGATAGTTCAAACTTTCTCGCAGCATGAATATCAAAATAATTTATTAGCAAATCATTCATTAGTCCAGTTTTTGAAAAATTATGGTATGGACGTCTAATAGTAATAAATCCTCACGGGCTTTTTTGTGTATAATGATGCGTGCTATATCCATATAGTACATTATTTTTATGTATCGTAATTTTTTCTCTAAGCACTCGCTGATTGATGGCTTTAACATGCATGAGATTGAATCCTTGGATTACAATATTGTAATTTAAGTAAGTATCTTAGACTTTTTGGTATTTAAATATAGTTTATGTCACCTATACCGAATATAACTTTATACTGGTGAAAGAAATGTCTTTGAAATTGTTTAAGTATTTCTTGAATTAATCAGTAGGAAACAATCAAATCTTTTCTCATTATATAGGGTACGCCAGAGAAAACCGGACAATTTCTTTTCCGTTATAACTTTCTCAATTTTCGAGCCGGATCATTCGTTCCTACTTCATTGGAAAGCCAAAGGACTAGATTTTGCAGAAGTTATATCGAAATTTCACCACCAGTGAAATCTGATATCATTCGAAGATGAGCAATATTTCAAGATCGCTGGAACGTTTTTTTTCAATAAAAAATTCCAATGGGGCATTCTGTCGACAACTCAGTCATCAATTGTATGAACAATTTGACATATTGATCTTAAAAATATTCCGAGAATTGGTAACAAAATAGCGTGAAGAATTTATTTCATTCTGATTTTCAGCTGAAATCGAAATATTTTTTCACCTCATGGCGTTGGCACTCCTTAAGTTGTTGTGTTTTCATGGATGTTCTAGGAAGACAAAGAACCATTATTTACTAAAACTAACCTAAAGTTTTATTTCCGTTCGAATTCAAAATGGTCGACTTCCTCAAATATTAACAATTTTCCCCGCGCTTTCAAATAGTTTTCGTGGTCGCAATGAATCAACTGCGTATATCAATCATTAGATTGATCCTTTCCCATCATTTTGAGGGGTCGAACTCGAATATTGATTCAGAATTGTGCCAATTGTCGTCAATAATGTTTCTCTTTTCCACCATCATCATCACCTCCCGTTGTGAAAGCTCTGTACTTAGAGTGTATGCAATAACTGTATGATAACCAAAATTATTGAAATGTCATGGAGTTTTAGACGACATCTGGTTTGAACTCGAATTTCATCTTGGTGTTGCTTGTTTTTGACGTTTGAAATTGTTAACAATGGTTTTAACAGATGAGGATAAGCGTTTCATTGAATGTTTATTTGTTCGTGGCTAAACTGCTAGGCAAATATTACGCCAATTTCCAGCATTTTTATTACAAAAGAGGTACAATCTATGATCTTGCAGAAAATTTACGGACAACAGGGTCATCAGGAAGAAGAATAGGTACTGGTCTAGCTAAAACTGTTATAACACAGGTACTCGCCTTTTTCAAAATCTGTTTCAAGCATCAACTCTACATTTTTTGTATTACGAACTCGTTTGACAATTTCAGGATAACATTAAGCAAATTTCTGTTTTAGCAGTCAGCCCTATCAGAACTTCAGGAACCAGCTTGACTGTTTCCCAAATGTCTCAGAGATGCCAAATCTCAAAAACCTTTTTGAGAAGAATAATGAGACACGATTTGGGTCTCGAGTATTTTCGGAGGCACTATACTTTTCAATTGACTCAAGCTGTCAAAGAGCGCAGATTTGGGCGATGCAGAAATTTATTGAATAGATTCAGAACACGTAGACAAATTGAAAATATCTGCTTCACAGAAGACAATATTTTCAGTGTTGCCTCATCAAAAAACAGACAAAATAACAGAATTTGTATTCCAACGAATAAAATCAAGAATAATCTGCCTGTAATTGGTTTGCAGAGGGAAAGCCTTGAATATTTCAGGCATATAATGGTTTTGCCGGTATTTCGAGGAATTTCAAATCGAATATCATTTTTTTAGAAGAAGGCATAAGATTAGAATCGGAAAATTATTGTCACATATTTCTCGATCATATGTTACCAACTATTGAGGTATCACCTCCTCAGCTCAATTTCAGGCAGGTGAATTATTGTTGTTATTTGTATGATACGGATGAGTACAGTTGCCACGAGCTTAAAATGAACGGTTGAGAAATTGAGTAGCTTTTTGGTCGATTTTTATTGGTTGAAATCTTCTTTGGAATTCTACAATTTGTCCATATTCTTCTGACAACGTTTGTCAAAGACATGAACAACCAGTACTATATCACAATAAAACGCTACTTACTCTCAACTGGCAGTCAGTGTATATGGTGTCCCAAATTAGATTGTTCTCAATGAAAACTATTTCGATTTATCTTAGAATGGAGCCAGATGTCAAGCCAGTCACTATACTATGGATTATCTTAGACAAGACGTAGACGATATCATCGAACCAGACCACTGGCCCCCCAATAGTCCCGATCTTAATCCGTGCCACTATTTGCTGCGGGGTCATTTGGAAGAAATGGTGAATGAAAACGGTGATATTTTCAATAATTGTGGGAAGCTGGCAGCTGGCTTGATCAAGAAGTAATTTCGAGATCCATAGAGAACTGGAGAAAACGGAAGCAGATGGTTGTGGATACCAATAGATGTCATATTCCAGTCTGAGAACTTGGTTCTTTTTGATGAATGTTTTGACTCATGTAATTTGTTAAACAGTATCATATCGTATTATTATTCTCGCAGATGTTTCTAACAGTTGGCATCTCTCAGATATTAGGGAAACAGTCATCCTGATCTTCTTCATAATGACCCTGTTGTTCGAAATTTTTCCGCATGATCATAGATTGTACTTCTTCTAAAATTAGGGGCTGGAAATGGGAGTAATATTTGCCTAACAGTATAGCCACGCACAAATAAACATTCAATGAAACGCTTATCCTCATTTGTTAAAACCATTGTTAACAATTTCAAACTTCAAAAACAAGCAACACCTACATAAAATTCAAGTTCAAACCAGATGTCGTGTAAATCTCGATGACATTTCATTATTTTTTGTTTATCATGGAGTTAATGCATGCAGTTTATGTTCAGAGGTTTCACAACGGGAGGAGCATATGATGTTGAAGAAGAGAAACATTATAGACGACAATTGGCACAATTCTGAATCTACATTCGAGTTCGATCCCCCAAAATGACGGGAAAAGTTTAACCTAGTGATTGAATTACGCAGTTGATTCATTACGACCGAGAAAAAATTTATAATGCGCTGGGAAATTTGTTCATATCCGAGGAAGTCAGCCATTGTGAATTCGAACGGAAATAAAATATGGTTCTTTCTCTTCTTAGAACATCCATGAAAAACACAACAACTTCTGGAGTGACAACGCCATGAGGTGAAAATGATATTTTGATTGCAGCTGAAAATCAGAATGAAAAAAATTCTTCACGCTACTTTTCTACCAATTCTTGGAATGTTTTCAAGATCGATATGTCAAATTATTCAGAAAATACTGAATTATTGACTGAATGCTCCATTCGAATTTTTTAGTGAATTACAAACGTTCCAGCGATCTTGGAATATTGCTCATTTTCGAATGAGTCAGCCATATTGGATTTCACCAGAAGTAAAATTTGGATACTATTTCTGAAAAACCTAGTCCTTCGACTTTCCAATGAAGCAAAAATGAATGATCTAGCTTTGAAATTGCGAAAGTTTCAACGAAAAAAAATTCTCTGATTTTCTTTGGCACACCCTATATATCAAAGTAGAATAATATTCCGTGTATAATCAAGCTCTAGCGAAGAATTTACCAATCTGGGGAATTCGAGAAATGGAACGAAGAGTAGAAGCTCACATCTGAAAATGTTTATCTTTTTGTGAATGAACATTGAAAACAAGCCAAAGAAGATGAAGTGAAACAGAAATCGGAAAAATACAGAAGAATGTATCTTCTAAGGATTGTTAAGGAGTTCAGAATTTCGGCGTAGAAGATCGCGAGTGTATCTCTGAATTTCATATTCGTTTGAATTGAATAAACATTGAAGAATAAATAATCACGAGTATATCAACTTGTGTGCTCCATGTATAGGCAAGTGTGAAAACAAGACAAGTAGTTCAACAGGGAATAAACAACGTGCATCGAAAAAATTCAATTTCTTTCATTCAAATCCCATGTGTGGTTTATTATCATATCCGTATATCTTTTTCACATATCATTCGTTTTATCGCGAGAAAAGAGCAATATTTCTCATATTCCAATAAATGTACATCTCATTATATTTTCTTCCCTGTGACTGGTATGCCAAAGATAAAAATGTTATGAACGAAGAACAAGGTATAATATTTTCATTATAAACGAAAGTTTTCACTCGAATAGGTTGATCGAAATTGACGAAAATTTCTCAAAATCCTATTAAAAGATAACGTTTGAGATCAATGCGTATTTCCTATTAGTTTTGAAATAAAGTATGATCAAGTTATATTCTCGTTACGAAGGCAAAATGAATATAACGCCCTCTTTTTATTGAATGAGTTTAAGGCTCCGAACCGTCTTTTATCTTCTCGGTCTCATTATATGACTATCAGTTCTATGAGTAGGGCTTGAGGAAATCACATGTCACACTTTCCAATAATTTTTTTTTTCTTCTCCATTGAGCCCGCAAAATACAACATTGTTTGTATGCAGGGTGCTTCAACGAAAACTATAAAGAGGCTATATCTACCAAGATATTCATTTCTGATCAAAACGCTAAAATAGGTCAATTTTAGTTTCAAGGAGGACCTATTTTGGGGTACAAAACTTGCCTGAAATATCAACCCCTAAGCGGGGTTGCAATCCTTGAACATTTTGTATAGGGAAGATCGGCCAAGTGATGACTCAAAAGAAAGGCGATATCTTAGTCTACATCGCCTTGAACGAATTTACATTTTTAATTGAAAATTGTGAAAGATACAGGGTGAGCAACTGAAAGATAGGGTAGAGTATTTCCCTGAGACTATTCAAGCTTCAGTGAAGTAAAATGGAACAGATCCATGCTGATCAATGGCAGGCATCATCAAGTACCATCCTCATCTCGAATTTAAACCCTAGAGCAGGGGTGACAACCTTTGAAAATTTCAGTAGTTCACTCTGTATCTTCTACAGTTTTCAATCAAAAATGAGAATTCATTCACTGGGATGCAGACAGAGATAATACCTTTCTTTCGAGGTATCACTCGACTCATCTACCCTCTGCCAAAATTTCAAGGGTGGTCAATCCTGCTCTAGGGGTTGAAATTCGAGATGAGAATTATACTTGATGATGACTGCCATTGATTAGCATGGATTTGTTCCTTTATACTTCACTTAAACTTGAATAGTCTCAGGGAAATAGTCTTCCCTACAGTTCAGTTATATGTATCTGTATCTTTTACAGTTTTCAATCAAAAATGAAATTCCTTCATGGCAATATCGACAAAGATACCACCTTTCCTTTGAGTCATCACTCGACCCATCTTTCCCATTCAAAATGTTCAAGGATTGCAACCCCTTTGGGGGTTGACATTTCAGGCAAGTTTTGTCCCCCAAAAGATGTCCCCCTTGAAGCAAAAAGTGAGCTATTATTGCGTTTTGATCAGAAATGAATATCTTGGTAGATATAGCCTGTGTTTTCGTTGAATATTGTCTTAGTGAAATATATGAGATATCAAAATTTTGCTTCAAAAGTAATTTTTCTGTTACAAATGAAGAATGGTTTCAATATTTAGAGAGAATATTACAATGATTACACTATTCTATCATAAGAAGGTAAAAAGTTCGAGGAAGTTATATTTCAAAATTATTCTAGAACTCTCTTCTGAATTATTAAAGGTATATCTGAATTTCAGTCTTCATTAAATATACATTTCATAAATTATTTTTACTTTTATAATAACAGCGAGTTACACCAGATTCTTCACAATAAACCATATCTTGAATACATGTATTGTGTTTCCTATTGTGGGGGTCGAACTCACGATTACAAATACCATTGCTTTGTCCATTAAACTTCTGAGCCATAAAGTAATTTCCAAAAATTGAACTTTGTAGATATAATAATCTCTGGATAGTCCAAATATACTTGCACCATGAAAATCAAAACAGTTATTTGAATATTTTCCATTAGCGTTGTTTTTGAAAAATTATGATACCGATGGCTTAATCGTATTGAGTCATTACGCACATTTTTTTGTATAATGATGAGTGCTATATGCGTGTAGTATACTATCTTTATTTATCACCAACAGTTTTCAAAGCGCCCACCAATTAATGACTTGTAACATTCGTAGGAATCTCTTTCATATTGAAATTTAGTTCATGTCACTCACTTACTATGAGCATTCTATAAGCGAAACAATCTGTCTTAATCGAAAACAAACAATCAAATCATTCATCTATACTGTCTGACAAGTATTTTAATTTTCTATATGTTGGTAGGATTGCCCTTAATTACAATGCCAAACATTAGCATAGTCAACTAGTTTGTTTACGATAGCTGTTGAAACCAGTTCACCTCAGTGGTATTCTGCGAATTATACAATGGAAAAAAATATTGAACAAAAAGTTGTCTCAAATTTTGTGTTTTGAACAAAATTCCGTGTGCTGAATCGTGGCGAATGCTAGAAAATGCTTATGGAGACTCTGTTTTATTGAAAACCAAAGTGTATGAGTGGCACAAAGCTTTTATCTTATTATCGTACCGACGTGGGGCCTGTGACGCCTGGCGGGTTGACAAGCTGTTAAATTTACCCTTTCCCCGCGCAGGAGTGGCCCGTACGCCACAGTAGCTGCGGGTTTAGTTGCGCCGACGCCATTGAGTCTGAAAGTAGTGCCGGCGAATACAATTTCTGTGAGTTATTTCGATTACGACGCGGCCTCTCAGGCCCGACGTCGGTACTAAAGTTAGTTTTTTGTTTGAACTACGATCAAATAAATGTGCTTAATTTCAGACACTAAACTGTTCATGTGGAGAATGGATGTACCTGGGACGTCAGGCGTTAAACGTAGTTTACCTACCGATGAACTATGTTATTCTAAAAGACCACATCGTGAAATTCATCTTCGGGATCAAAATAACTTGGCTTTGATTGAGAACTTGATTGCAGAAGATTCCAGCGGATCGGAAGTAGATGATGTCGTAGCCGATTTTATATCGGAAATCAGCAATCATGATACCGATAGTGATACTGGCATATCTGATGTTGAGGCTACAACCCAGCCCTTACCTCTGATGGAAAATATTTTCAAATCCTAGTCGGAAGACGAAGATGCACTGCTTTCTAGGTTCAGTTATTTTAGGGGCAAAAACAAATATAAGTGGTCAAAAAGTTTTTCTTGTCAGGCATCGGTCAGAGTTCCTCAACATAGTATTATTTTATTAGTATCCTCTTCCAATTTCATAGAAAATGATAGAAAGGATCCATATAACATATGGAAACAATATATAGACGATGACGTAATGTTAGAGATTCTAACTTTGACCAACTCTAAGTTATCAGAATATAGGTCAAAATATGAGAATCAAGATCGGTCAGAATTACAAAGTATAGATAGAATTTAACTACAAGCGTTCAGTGGAAATGTACACATCCGTTTTATAATCTAATCACGAAGACGCAGATTTCATCTTTGCTACAGATGGCACTGGAAAGGTGGTTTTTCGGTGCGTTATGTCAATAAATAGATTTTCATCTTTGTTACAATGAAAACGGACAAATTAGCTGCGATTTGTTTCGAACTGTCTGAGAGTCTATAACATCTGTTAATATGCGACTGTGGATGAAATGCTGGTACCATTTAAAGGTGGTTCAAGCCGTGCTACATTTGACGCAACCTTTACATGGCAGCTACGAAAACATTACATCTGACAATTGGTTTACATCAATTCAATTAATTGATGCCTTGAAGCAGAGAAGCTTGACATGTATCAACACTGAAAAAACAAAAGAGAAATAACCCTGAATTTTTACCAGCTAAATCTCGACTACAAGGTTCAACATTATATGGCCTTACTAAAGACATAACTCATATTTCTCATGTACCTAGGAAAACTAAAGCTGGTATATTAGCTTCCTCGATTGCATCTTAGTGAAGGTATTGATACAGAGTATCAATAATAAAATTCTATAATTCCCAGCTACGAAAACATTACATCTGACAATTGGTTTACATCAATTCAATTAATTGATGCCTTGAAGCAGAGAAGCTTGACATGTATCAACACTGAAAAAACAAAAGAGAAATAACCCTGAATTTTTACCAGCTAAATCTCGACTACAAGGTTCAACATTATATGGCCTTACTAAAGACATAACTCATATTTCTCATGTACCTAGGAAAACTAAAGCTGGTATATTAGCTTCCTCGATGCATCTTAGTGAAGGTATTGATACAGAGTATCAATAATAAAATTCTATAATTCCACCAAAGGAGGAGTAGATGAGATAGATAAAAAGTGTTCAATATACACACTAGCAGCCGTCGATCAAGACGTAGGCCAATGACACTTTTCTATAGAATTTAAGAGATAAGTTTCTACCCTATCCCTATCTACCAACTGCAACCTAAAGAGCCGCCGTTGCAAGCTAAGTGCATGGATGGGATTCACGATTTTTGGTACAATGCCCATAATTTTCACCGTGTTTTGAATGTAAAACTTGTTGATCTATGATGCAATGGAATGAAAAGAAGGAAGGGAAATCTCCATTAGCTCGACACAATTCCACAAAACCGTTTTTGTTTCCAGTCATTGATGGTGCTTCATCGGTTGTGATGCACGCTAATTTATATATTGGTAACTCTTAGTATTTTATAAAACTGAATAAAACATCGTATATATCTTCGCCACGGGTCTTCCCTTCAGAGGAATGATTATCAAGAATTCTATAATTCCACCAAAGGAGGAGTAGATGAGATAGATAAAAAGTGTTCAATATACACTAGCAGCCGTCGATCAAGACGTAGGCCAATGACACTTTTCTATAGAATTTTAGACATAAGTATCTACCCTATCCCTATCTACCAACTGCAACCTAAAGAGCCGCCATTGCAAGCTAAGAGCACGAATGGGATTCACAATTTTTGGTACAATGACCATAATTTTATAAAACTGAAGAAAACACCATATATATCTTCGCCACGGGTCTTCCCTTCAGAGGAATGATTATCACGAATTCTTCCTTTGCCAACATGTCATTGAATATCATCCGAATAAAAATACACAGCAGGGCAGTGTCTGTCATATCGATGGATTCGTCGAACTGTAAAGAAAAGTATATACATTTCATGACTTCAATACACCTTGTGACAGTTGAACTAGATTCTCTTATAGCAGACATGATTTCTGTTTTTTTTTTAAATCTCCAAAAAAATTTTCATCCGCTTCAATAAATATTTCCTTCACAAACGATACATCTTCGAATGGTTTCTTATGTAATGCCAATATATGAGATCTTTTAAATGACGCCATCGTAGCAGTTTTTGATTGTTTGGCTAGTCTTGTGAACATGGGTTGTTCTGTTTTCAAACAAGATATCAAATCACGTTTTCTTAATTCTCTGTGGCGGAAAATCATTTTCATAGTTTTTATGAACCGTTTTATGATTCCTCTTCAAGTTACCATGCTTAGGTATTGCGACTAACGCACCACAAATAAGACAAATACACTCATCCTTCACCATACAAAAGAAAAATTCTTCCTCCCAATCGTTATTAAAATGCTACTTTTTAGATTTTTTCGCTGCACTTTTTTTGTACTATTGAATGATAAACTTTGTATCGACGTAGTTACAATTTAGAACGACGCCAATTCCTTCAGGCGCAACATTTATATTGGCGTGAACGAAAGTCTTGAATGTTATCGTTAAACGCGCCGCCCGAAATTTCTATAAAAGCGGCAAGAATAAAAAACGCGGCTTTTCTTTGACAAGTACCACGCGTTCCTTTGATAAAGCCGCCTTTTGCAGCTAGCAGAGTGTTATTTTATTAAGTAATAAATTTTTGTAAATTAGTTCCCTACTTATAAACATTTCTTTTCTTCTCGAGATCTACTCAATAAGCACTCACGATCGACGTGTTCATCGCGATCTACCGTATGAGCACCCCTGTTCTAGATATTCATTTATACGAATGAAAAAAAGAGTAGGAAATAAAAAATTGGTACTAGGGGTACAAGGTGTTTCATTTCCGATGTTTTAGTGCAGTAGATATGTGAAATACTGAAAATTGAGAAAAATGGGCCCCTCGTCACCGTTCTTGATTTTCGAGGAAAATTTAATTGTGGAAACACTTTGCAGCTATCGAATTACAGTATAAACGTGTATTAACACAAATATAAACCATAGGTGATTAGGTATATCACGAAATTAGAGGTTTTTGAACAATCTTTGGTTTCATCTAGTGTGCTGGTGCGAATTTACACAAAAAACCCTTAATGTTTTCAATTTTCCCGTCACAACAATGAAGCCAAGATCAATAACAGATGAAATATATTGACTACTAATGCGTAAGGAAATTTCAAAACTAATCAGTAACAAACAAAAATTGAACGTTCGTTTCAGAAAAGAAAGTTCTCATCAACAATATAAGCTATGATAGCATATTTTGTAATAAAATTTGTCGGTTCTAGAAAACTATAATTTGTCTGATGAGTTAACTGTCACAACAATCGTCATTTGAATTGAAATGATTCCAGACTTTGAAGCCATCAGAATCCGCATAACACAACAACATAACAATAACTTTCAGAGTTAATGAGGTGTGAATGACTGGTGGGCCATTTATTCGAATCGCTTGATGGGACTAGATTTTGTTGGAGTAAATCTGAATCAGAACAATTATAATGAAATTCTCATTCGAGTGTTACAAGATATCTTTGATGATCTTCCTCCGGAAGAATGAATACAAATCTGCTTCTAACAAGATATTGCAGCTCCTCACCCTGCTGCTTTGAATATGGACTGAAATTATATTCAAAATAGAGTGAGCAGTCGATAACTAGATTCACTTTTGAGACCGAAAAACCATTGATGAAAATAACACACTAAGTTTTGAAATATATCGGAAACTCACCTTCACAGATATTGGCATCTCTTATGACTCATCACACCCAAAATTTCATAAGTACGCTGCGTTTAATACATTGATTCATAGGGCCTTCTCTCTGCCATTAACCGAAGAAAATATGTCCAGGGAACTGCCAACTATGAAAGAAACAGTTCAATGAAAATGTTTCTTTAAGAATATCATTCAAGATACCATGGGATTTTGTGTTATTGAAATCGATGAATAATTGTAAATGCTCTAACTCGGGGCGTTTTGTACGGATTATCCGAACAAACCTCTAATTCTGTAATATGCTTGCTGTTCTCATTTTCTAGGTGAAATCAAGCAGAATTTTGGTCCTTAATAGATGGAATTCGTTTTCTTACATGACGTGGACTCTCACTGAATTGATATAAATGCCTGCTGTAATTTTGTTTGGGTGTCGCGGAGAGTTATGCAACACTGATGGGATATGATAGGAACGAAAATGTAGTCTTCAATTTCTTTTCATGACATCCAACTTAATCTCACCATTGCTTTAAGGTACTTGAAGAGTTAGTCATCCGAACCACTCATCACGAAAGGATATTCGGTGGATTATCGAATATGACGAATTGTCAACTATCTAAACTCAGAAAGAAACCATTTTAGTAACAGTCCCAGAGCTTTCGAAAAACTCGAGTCTTGTGCAAATATCAACTGAACTTTACCAAAAAAAAGATAAAAAATTTACGCTAATCTCAACGAGTTTAATGATATTTGAAGGAGGGGTTAAGACAACTAAAAACTCGATAATTCAATATCTATCGCTGCTCCTTAGGCTGGTGAAAGCGTATGTTTCTTTCTATTAAGGATATAATGGTCCAATGTATAAGTTTGTTTTAAAAGTTCTACGCTGAGATGCGCTCAGCTTAAAATGATATTGAGAAGTTTTCTAATAGAAATTCTCATTAATATACTTTTTCGGTTCAGATTCCATGAAAGAAACTGATGTATCATTGTTTTCTCGTGATTAAAGGAGATTATCAACAGGAAAAATATATACCAGGAAAAATTCACTTGTGTATGACTACACTGAATAAGAAAGTATATCCCAGCCGAACTTAGGAAAGAAATATCCGCAAACATTCCATTTTTGAATTTACGTAAAAATGAGGCACTTCAGATTTTCATTGTTTCATGGTGCATACAGAAAAAACTTGATATCAAATACCTAGCAATAGTGAAATCCAAAGGTGACTTACCTAACCATATATTGAATCCCCGTTGGCCAATCCATTTTCCTAGAAACATTATATCGAGATATAACCTAAAATATCTCTCGTAGTGAAAGCTCCATCTTGTTGAAACAAAATTTCTGGATTAGACATAAACGAACTCTTTCGATATGGATGGTTAGTTGTGTAATATGAGCTGTCAGCAGAGAATTTTTTCATTCCAATATAGATTCTCTTCGAACCAATATCTACAATTTTGTCTGATTACTATTCTACAAATCCAATAAAACTATCAAAATATCTTTCTTGTCTTGATCCTTAGCTCCAAATGCTAATCGCGAGGGCGTTGCATGACTCAAGTGATCATACTCATACATAGACAGTAGCAGTGAGCTTTGATTTTTTACAAAGCATTTCATTAATTCATAGATAGTAATACCGTTTAACAGTTTAAGCATTCCTCCGCAGTATAGATTATAAAGTATACAGGGTGTTACATAAAGTTATGTCACAACCTAAGGGGGTAAATCTACGTGCAAATTCAAGAAAAACTACAGGGTGTCGAAATTTCCGGAAAAAATTGATTTTTTCTTAAACTTTTTGTGGGATATACATCCCAAATTTGGAATGCAAGCTATTTTCTACAGCCTCCATCATTACACGTCCTAGATTTCAACTGAAATTCACAAGATGTTTTCTTTTCCGAGGCCATGTCTCCTTTTGCCACTTATTTATATAACTATTTTGCAGTACGCCACTGATCAGCGTATAATCAATTTTCGTCATCTTCGTTCAATTTAGAAACTTTTTTGACACGTGTAACTTTTTCGTTTCTCCTACCGTTCTGGAGCAAAAAATTATTAAAGTTGAATTATTTGAATTGTATGTTATTCGCTAAATGAAAAAAAATAATAGAAATAATCGATAGGCTTTTATTTTGATAGCTCGTCTTCTGAGACTCAACTTATACTTAATCAATATCAAACTAAAACAACGAACAATTAAAAACTAAATAAATTGCTGTAAGTAGGACATTTACCTGCAAGAATACGGGCCTCTGTCCTTCTTCGCATATTATCACGCACTCATTGAAATATTCCCGGGGTATTTCTTATCTTGTCACAAGGGGTTATTATGTTATTTTTCGATTTCTTAGTTCTTCTACAGTGTTCACTGGAGTGGTATAAACTAAACTTTTGAGATATCCCCATAAGAAGAACTTTAAACTATTTAAGTCTGGAGACTGAGGAGGCCATAGTTTTGGCCCATACCGACCTATTCATCAGTTATTGAATGATTCATTCAAGAATTCCATAGCTTCTCTACTGAAATGTGCTAGTGCCCCGTCATGCATGAACCTAAAGTGGCACATCCTTGAGCAATAAAGGTAAATCCTCCCCAAGAAATTGCCGATAAGCGGACCGTTTAGTCTGGTAGGCAAGAAAATGGCCCAATCGAATAACTTCCAATTATTCTGACCCAGACATTTAGTGACAATTGTTTTTGATGATGAGATTCTTCAATCAAATGGGGGTTTTCCTCAGCCCAATAATGATTATTGTGAAAATGTGTGATGGCAGTTATCGAAAAGTTAGCTTCGTCTGTGAAAATTATTTCATTATCAAAATGAGCATTTTCTCTAATTTTATCTAAGAACCATCGGCAGAAATTCAGTCGTGAAGAAAAATCTCGAAGAAGTAGAGTATGGACGTGTTGAATATGAATCGGGTACAATAGAAGGTCGTGCAGAATCCTCCAAACTGGATTATGTAAAATATTCAACTGATTCACAATTTTTCTTGTACTCGCATGAGGATTCAAATCAATACAATTCAAAACTGCTCCCTCAATATCTGAAGTTCCCATAGTTTGAGTTGCGCCTTTCAAATGTTTATTTGCAGTAAAAGTACCAGTTTCCCTCAACCTTGTGTGGATATTTGAGAATGTTCGCCTGTCTGGTGTTACTTGATCTTGAAGCGCACCTGATATAATCGCCTAGCTTCTGTTGTGTTGCCGTCAGCCAGACCGTACATGGGATAGATATCAGCCAATTCGGTGTTATTAAAATTAGCCATTTTTTCTTATAGCAATAACTTCAAAGGTCTTACAATTAATCGTTAATTTAATAAACAATTAGAGCAGACACTGGTTCAACTTTATCAAATGTCAAAATAAATAAAAGAATGAAAAAATTCAAAGTCTACTAGTAATTTTTTTAATTAGAATTGTTTTCAATTCAGCGAATGCATAGAATCGTTCAATAATTTTTTGCTCGAGAACGGTCGGAGATAAGAAAATAATTAAAAGTATCAAAACAGTTTCTAAATTAAACGAAAATGAAGAAAATTGATTGTACGCTGATCAGTGGCGTAGTGCAAAAAAGTTTGAAAAATCAAAAGAAGACATTGCTCCAGAAAAGAAAACACCTTATAGATTCTAGTTTGAATTTAGGACGTGTAATGATAGAAGCTGTAAAGAATATCTTGCATTCTAAATTTGGGATGAATATCTCAAAAACAACAGGAGTTTTGAAGTAAAAACCAATTTCTCCGGAAATTTCAACACACTGTAGCTTCGTTACGAAGATTTTGCGGACCTATGTTTATATGAACTTTTTTTCTTGAAATCGCACGTAGATCTAGCCCCTCCAGTTGTGATTTACTATTATGTAACGCCCTGTATCTTAGCATGACAGCGCGATTGAAACTATTCGTTTGATCACCCTTACCTTTGAACAGCACCGAGCTTCTTCATGTATGTCCTTGTTAAGGTTTAGATATAATGCTGGAATATAAATCAAGGCAAAATTTGCTTCAGTGACAACTCACAGTCACTAATTCTATACGGTTTTGGAAATAAATTAATTGAAATTGAGTAACATTATCCATTACATTGATTTGTTAGTCATAAATTTAAGAACAAAAAGGGAAAAAGATGATTCCCATTACACGCATGTGTAAAATTGTGTCACTTGACTGCGTAGCTGAAACATTTCAGTTTAGAAATAAAAACATTAACATAACCATAGAAACAAATCGTTTTTATTAATTTTGTTTGTTGCATTGTATGGCTTAAATTTATTTTCTGTGAGTATTTAAGTAATTGCGGTAACTACAGTTTGAAATAATCTTGATCAATTAATGAAAAGCGAAAAGCGTATCATTTTGTTTTGGTAATGATTTTGTTGAATCCTTTGAGGTTTTGGAGGATCCTGGTTCTTTTAATCAATCTTTAGGAGCAACCGATGATTGAAGTTAACTATTTTAGAAAAGCCAAAGCTTTTCACAATCTTCTGTTGGAGGTATTCAATTTTTCAAGTCCATCTTCTGAATAGATTCGATGCTCAAAGTTAACTTGAGAAGATCCAGGTTCCGTAATCTTCTGGAAGGGTCCGGATTTCGGAAAAGATTGTTTTGGAAACACCATCTCTGTTTATTTCGAGATACCGATTTCGAGTATAGTTCAGTTGTATTTTCCTAGGAGCTCATTATTGGAGCACAATTCTTTCAACTATTTGGATACCAAACTTTAAAGGAGCATTGATACCTGTGAGGAACTAAAATCGGCAGTACAACTTGCATGTATTTGTTCTAGTATTCAAGAGCACTCACAAAATTTTGCTTTGATCTTTTCATAATCTGTAAAATATAATCTTCTCCAGTCCTGGAATATAATTGCTCTGTTTGTTCTGCCTCGTGAGAGAGCATGTTGTCTAATTTTTGATATAGTTAAGCCTCATTAACTTCAGTAGGTATTTACCCTTCTGACTCGCTTTTCTATTTTATATAAGACTATTGGACTTGTATATCAGTGATGAATAGAGAATATTTCAGATATTCCATGAAAAATTTCAATGAAACTAAAACTTGATTACACCTTAAATGATACTCAGCCTGAATTATTTTCATTGGTCTTTCGCTTCCAAAAAAACAGGAAGTAGACCTTTTCTTGGACTTTTTAATGGTAAACCCATATTTGCTTTTTTCTTCGATTACTAGAATTTTGGGTACCTTCTGCTGAAAAAGTAACACTTGAAACAATGTGTTTAGCGAAAAGGAAGTAATTATGGAACAAATCACATTTCCAATTCATAGATGTAATTCGTAGAACGGACGACTATTGGATGTATGTGATATTGTCCGAGAAAGTGTTTTGGTCGTTATTTCAGTCTGAATAATCACTCTACTTCGTGTTTCGGTAAGAACCAACTCAAAACATAACAGCAGATTCTATTCAGTCTTGGAGTAAGCTCTATAATGAATTATATTCATAATTATTAACGAAAATTATGACAGAATGAGTTGATTCCTATTATTGTGACGTATCAAGTCTTTTCTTCTCGGAGAATTTATAAGTATGGAAGAAAGTACAGGCATCTGTTTTAATGAACCGAAAATATCAAAATGAAAACTCGACTCATAACAAAAGATTTTTCATAAGAATTATTGCTGTTAAATGGAGAAACCTACAAATCTAACCTAAATACTGGAGAAATTTCTAGTCGGTTCTTATTCCGTTTTCAATATGCTCAAATTTGTTGGTGCAGTGCGGTATACTCGATTCTGTAGGTATTTCCAGAACCAAAAATCAGAAAAGGCAAATCTGGAAAGCAGATAGTCAACCTAACAAATTCATTTGTCCATATCGATTGATCAAGAAAATTATTGTTCAGCCAGTTCACATTCGAAGCTGCGTTGTGAGGAGCAGCTCTATGTTGTAGAAAGTGGATTTTTCTTCGTTCCTCTGAAGAAAGATCCTCAAGGGAATCTTGAAACGTTCAAAAAGAAATTTCATCATAATTGTTCTGATTCAAGTTTTCTTGAATTGATACTGGTCCTACAAAACGATTCGAATATATGGAGCACCGGACATTCACACTGAATCTACGTTGAAAACTATTATTCATCATATCATGCAGATAGTTCTAGCTTCAATGTCTGAAATTAATTTCATTGAAATGACGAATGTTGTGACGAGTATATTCATCAGACCAATTGATTATTCAGAAAAATGAATAATCTAAATGAATTTAATTAATGAGAAAATTTGGAAACTTGACGCATGTCACACTGCTATATTCTTCAAAAGTTTCGACATAAGGCTTACAGTTATGTTTTTGTGATACAGATTGAACAGTCGTCGTTAAAGTTGGGGTTTCTGCAGAATTTTATCGAATACATCCTCCTGGGTTATCTTGTACATACAACAAGATATTCAATTGTGTTCTTCGACTCTTCATCATTTTTTAGTGTTCCGTTTTTCATTGGAAATGCCTTTGCATAATTTTTTTTCGAGTTTGGAACACTTGCAGCGCTCTGGTTTATCACAACCTGGAAATCGTTTAGTCGAAATACTCGGGTACATTTCTGTCAGATTGAAAATAGGTTTATATCATGTCTATATTCACTTTATATCTAACTTTCATAACTAATTCTCCATAAAAAAGACTCGATATGAAACAATAATGAGAGGAAGGTGGTGAGATCCTCATCTTTGATAATTTCTCTTTTTACCCAAAATTCGAAGTGATGGTTGTTATGCGAATTGAACTAGTATCTGAAACACTTTTTCAGACGGAGAAATGTTATCACAAATTCAAAATTATCCCTACCTAACAATTAAATCGACGAATTGGAGATATAGGTTTTCTTCCGAAATTTAACAATAATTCATTCGTCCTCGGAAAATACAGCATTAAAAGTGTAAATTTTTGCTAAAGATATACAAATTTGAATGAGTTATCGCAAAAAAAATAAAAGTATGTGGTTACTATTCAAAAACGCCAAGTGAAAAGCAACGACCGGTATTCCCGGAAGTGAGTGACCAATGAATATATTTCAGGCTGTTAGAATATTATTCTATATGTCATTCGGTTTTTCTTTCATGAGAATCGATCAACAATTACACAAGCTTCAAGTTGGGATGTTCTTCACGGAACACTCGATATATCGACTTGATAATGTCCCAAGAAATCGAGGATGAGACAAGGTATAGTAATTGAAGGAGAGTGAGCTTCTGCTTCATATTCTGTTAGTTCATATTTCAGGTAACACTCATCTGTTTCGAGATATTAAATCACATGAACCAGTTTAGATGCTATAAAAAATTTTACTCTTCATTATATTTATATAAAAACAATAAAATGTCGTTAGAACTGTTGTTCTATACATGTATATCATCTTTTACTCGAAATTCTGTTTAAAAAATTTTATATCAAATATCTTGAATTCCCACTTCCATATTGCAAAAGTAAGAATTCAAACGGAGGGTAGATGAAACTAATTTTCAGGAATCCAAAGCTATGTTGAAGAACCTCTTCTGAAAAATCGAAATGCAAAAAAAACTCTCAATCCCTTATTCTCTTTATGAAAGTTGATTCCATAACATTCATCGAATACTGCAATAATCCCTTACCAAATAGAAAAGAAATTTTTAATTATCCTATTTCACAGAAGTTATAGAATAAATTCCTGTGAAAAACTTCTAAAGAGGATTAATTTCAAAGCTCAGCGTTAACATTGTTCACAGTTGGATCGTATTATTCCATCTGCTCCAAAAGGAACCTACTTTTCAGATACTTTACTTTTAGGATTTCGATGAAGGTTGAATCTGAAGCTGTCATCAGCCATAGCTTAGTGTTCGATTCTATCCTCTGAAGGCTACAATTTCACGGGTTAACGATTCGAACTGATGGAAAATTGAATAGCGTCTCCTTATAATCGTAAAATATCTTGACGATCAAATTTCATAAATGATTTAAATCATTCCTATTGAAGTCCCAAAGGATTAAAATTATGTTTTGATATTTTCCTTGAAAATGTTGAATTCAGTTATTTCTCTTCGAGTTTTAATCATCAAGAAATAATTCTTTTGAAACTTATTTGAATTAATTCGGTTTCTCGTATTCAGCAAATATATTCAGTATAATTAGGATGGCAACTATCATGCAAACATTACAAATCAAGATAAATAGAAGTTGGAATATTCAAGTGCTACATCATTAGGATATTAACGCAAATCTGTATTAATTATTGGTTTAGAAGTTGTTACATATTTTTTTCGATCCTTTCACGTGCTCTTTTTCTGCCTTTCGGCTTATGACACGTCGGGAAATTCTGTCACCTCAATCAAATGGGAATTTTGTCCAACTTATCTCTTGTCGAGAGAGAGGATCTTTAGAATCCAATGCATCTCTGTCACACAGGACCGACGGTTTTACATATCTTCCGAATGATGAACACTCAAGCGACTCCCAGCTATTGTTATATGAAGTCATAGGTGGCTCAAGACCTTATTCGAGTTCCAGCCAGCATAGAAGAAACATCGAGAGAGATCCCTACTTAGTATTCACTGTTATCATACTATTAGAAAAGAAGCTAGACCTTTTCAGGTCGTCGAGGTCGGAGTTCAACGAATGGGATCGAATCCTGAAATCAGCAAACGAAAGTGCGCGAGTGTCCACAGATCTCTAAAACGTAAGTCACAAGTGCAGAGTGTAGTGAAAGTTGCCGACTAGTCCCCAGTGCAGTCCCATCACGCAGTGACGACCAGTGGGCCGCGCCAGTGCAGTGAGTGTTAATAGTATCGACTAAAAAAATTTATTATTATTTATCAGGTGGGTTACTTCAATCATCAAATTGCCCGAATCTGCTTAAACTAACCTGCTTTAATCCAACTCCTAACAAAGAAAATTCCCCTCCTATTCCGGGACCGACTGGCGACAGCTTTCAAACCGTTGTCACAAGGTCCCGAAAAAAGAGGACCTCCACTCCAAAATCTTTCTCCAACTCCTCGTTTTCGTCGACAACATTGACAACTACCTCAGGATCTGATTCAAAATCTTTCAAGTATGTTGCACACAATATTCCAGAGAATGTGAAAATCCAGCAAAATTTTTTTCAATTAATAGAAAACCTAATCCCATTAAAAGAGCTCGTGGAATTGAAGGTAAACTTCAACAAACAGCTCTTATAATAGTCAAATCCCCTTCTCCTGATAACTTTCAGAGCAAATTAAGAAATTCGGATGGAAGTCCAACCATTACTACGAAACTCTGCGTCCAAATGACGCCAAAAAAAAACCCATGCAACCATTTCCACAAAGTTTCCTATTCCTGCATAATCAAAGGGGTACACCTTGATTTCTCTATAACCGAAGTAGAGGAATGTCTCAAATTGGAAAGAATAACTTTTCACAAAAGCTGGAATATCATCTCTAGAACAACCAATAAATCAACCCCCTCATTCGTGTCGTTTCTTACGATAAACAATCAATCGATTCGATCCTTCTAAGGGAAAAAACAAATGTTCGGTCGCACATACTACGCCGAATCATCGAGAATCCCTTCTCTAGTCACCAAATGTTGCTCAACCTGTCAAAAAACGGGTTATCAAAGCAGTAAGAGCACTGAGGAACAAAAATGTGCCTCTTGTGGTTTTAACCACAAATCATCGACTTGCGAAAAGTGAAAAAATCCTATCTGCCCTAACTGCAAAGGCTCACACGCTTCTTGAGACTTTCAACGTCTTAAGCGACGTGAATCTCTGACAGCCTACTTCCAAACTGCCCCTGTCAAGGTTATTAACGATTTCGATTCCGTAGACGACGGTGAGATCGAAATTTTTGCAAAAATAAATTCAATCGTTAGATTCATAACACAAATTCTCTCTCACATTTTCCCTGAGAGGGGAGAGGACATCGCTTTAGCCCTGCCTTCAGCGACCTCTTCCTTCCTCCAGAGGGAAACAATCATCAATCTTTGTGGTAACAAAATTGCAGTCATCCTAGAACTAATCGAAATACTATGGAATTTACGTTGAGCAGTGTAAACGCTTGCGGCTTACGCCACAAACGTCCCCTAGTAAAAGCTCCACTTACCCAAAGTAACCTATCAATTATTTCTATCACTGAGACTAAATTCCGTAATCCCTTAACATTCTCCAACTACAAAACTTATCAACAGCCATCTAGGAGCTTTTCGTGGTACGGCAGCCCTCATCCATAATAAATATGCTTTAACTGTTTTCCCGATTCACCTCCAGTTTCTAAATCTGAAATGCACAGCCGCGAAGCTCCGTCTAAATGTAGTCACTATTACAGTATTCAGCTTTTACAATCCTCGTGCTGTACCACTTCCAACAAATTTTCTAGAGTACGTAGCATCGAACTCATACTCAACCATGGCGACCTCAGCGCCTGCCAAATCTAATTCGGTGATTCTACTTCCAACAGAAACGGTCATATTCTATCCGATAGTCTTATAAACTATCGACTGGAACGGAGACAGCTTGTTCTCTACACTAGTCGTAGTGGAGAATATCACAAACGCCATTTATTTAGGCAAAAACTCCGCTCCCGGAGAGGATGGCATTTCTTGCCTCATCTCACGCCAACTCCCCTTTATTTAGCTCAGGCTTCTGTCTGAAATCTTCAATAGATGCATCCAAACATCATATTTCCCTTCAGTCTAGAAGAAGGCCGTGACTACCATGATCTCCAAGCCGAATAAAGTTCCTAAACAACCGAATACTTACAGGCCTATATTCCTTTAAAACGATCTCGGAAAAGTATTGAAAAATTTCAGAACAAAATAACATTAACCCAGAAAATCAGCATGGATTTCGGCCACATCATTCTACTCAAAATTCTGTTTTTCAATTGCTCAATTCAATAGTTGAAGGCTTTAACTCCAGAAAAAAGCGATCTAGCATTATTTTCTGATATCCTCCTAGCTTTTGATTGAATCTGCCACGCTGGGCTTGCGCAAAAAATTGGAACTATTGGTCTTCGTGCCTTTTTCATCAAACTGTTAATATCATATCTGAC
Source organism: Cryptolaemus montrouzieri (assembly GCA_013387265.2). NCBI lineage: Eukaryota > Metazoa > Arthropoda > Insecta > Coleoptera > Coccinellidae > Cryptolaemus > Cryptolaemus montrouzieri. The sequence goes on from JABFTP020000103.1 coordinate 41,869,431, forward strand.
GATCGCGAGATTTCTGTCCAAGTTGGCAAGGCTACATCAAACTCTTTCACACCCCTAGCAGGTCTACCCCAAGAATCCATCTTATACCCTATATTATACCTAATATATGTATGTGATATGTCTAAACCCGAACAAATAAACACACAAGTTTCTCTTTTGGTAGATGATACCGCGATGTGGACTACAGGAGACTCATCCTCACAGTGCAACCGCATTGCTCAAAGCAGATCGAGATGTTCAGTGCGTGGACCCGCAGATGAAGAGTCCTACCAAATCCGAATAAGACTCAGGTCATCCTATTCAAGCATCCCAATTTCACCAGATCCCCAAAATTTTTCTCTAACGATGTTCAACTTAATCTTTGAGGTGAAAACCTTGAAATTAGGGAGAGCATCGTCTATCTCGGCATAACTTTCGACCAAATCTTTAGCTGAAAGGATGACTTTACAAACAAAATAAAAACGGAAGGAACACAGCTAAACTTCTGTATGCTCAGAAAGGTAGACTTGGAGGCTGCAGCCCTCAAACTCTTATTGATATATACATATCTTTTCTCCGTCCAGTATTCGCATACAGATTTTTGGTCCATAGTACTAGACCAAATAGATTCCAAATAACGATTGAAGCCTTTGAGAGCGAAATCTGTCACAGCATTTTTCGTCTCCACTTCAGACTTCCGTCAAATTTACTATACAATAGAATCAACATTTCCCCAATATTCGATCATTTGAAGAAAGTCCAGTCTGAATATGCCTTCCGCTCATTGCACAGACTAAACCGAGAAAGAAGAAGTTTCCATTTCCCCCTGCGAGAATCCTTCAGTAGATTCAAGAACTGCCAATCGAAGTCCTCAACCACTTAAAAGAAATCCCATTAATTTTAAAATACATGAAACATAAACAATAACACCAATTTGTTAATCAACTATTAGTACCTCTCATCACCAATTTAAGTAAGGCAAGATCCTGTATGGTTTCTTTTGTATCATACCGAATGGTACGTAAAAGTAAGCCAGCCACAGACGCACCAAAATCAGAATTAGTAGTATAAAATTATATTCTTTGTTTTTTTTGTGTTAACAAAGTAAAAATTGAAAGCGCAGAGCTGAAGGAGACAGCGAGGCCTTATAACTGCTCACAATTATTATTGATATAATAATGTATATCATTAATATCATGTATACAACAAATTTGAATAAACGTATTTTGAATGATTGATTAATTGCTCGAGACCTTAGAAAGCCGCAGTTATGTTGACAAAATACACGGTTATCCAGAGTAAACGAAACAACTTAATCCCCGGATATGTAAAACTTGTTACGTCAGAAAAATTGATTCAGGTACCACACTTTTCCAGCTACAGGAATTATATTCTATGATTGTCTCAGTATTTCCATTTTACTGTGTTCTCCATGAGAATTATCTCATCATATCTTACTGAGAGTAAGTTATTACAAATTATTGTTTAGTACTTCATATGTACATACTTTGAGTTCATTAAAATCAACATAATTGGAGTGAAATATCAGTTTTGGGATTATTTATGTATCTGAAACACCTCACCTTTTATCGACTGAACCTTTAGGATTTTCTCCGATCGCCATCAATCAAAGGTCTTATACATATACGATAAGTATTCGTCGAGAGCTTGGACTGATCAGATCATGTAAATTAGTTAAGCTTATTTTTTCATATTTTATACATGCCTTTGGTTCTGCAGTATTTCTTGAAACGTTATTCTGGTTTTGTGCCATAATATTGTCCGCTTCAAAGCCGATCTGAGGAAGAGAAATATGGTTTCATCTGTTTCTGATTCCTGGAACAAATTTTGTCACCAAAAATTGTATAAAAATCGTTTTATGTACCAATAGAGAAGTGGGACGACGATATTTCACGAAAAGAGAAATGAAGAAGTATAAAGATCTGATTGAGGTGAATGCTTTCTTGGGCTTGTTGCTTCTGTCAGGCATTGTAAATCAATAGGATAGTCCGGCGAGAGAAAAGTATCTCTACAATCCGATGCACAGAGCAACGATGACAGTAAATCGGTTCGAGAACATGAGGCTGTTCATGAGATATGATAACAAGAGGACACAACAGGTTCGCCTCGAATCCAACAAGCTTGTTCCCTTATGTCACAGTTTGGAATTATTTCTTGTTCAATGTAGAACAATTGTGATCTCGAAAGTCAACGTTACCATTGATGAACAACTCCTAGGTTTCCGTTGAAGGTGTGAATTTATCCTGTATATGCCTAGCAAGTCAGTTATGTACGAAATAATGTTTTTTGGATAAGTGAAAGTGAGACTAGATATGCCATTGATTGTCCCATTTATATTGGTGAGTTGTCTGGCAATGAAATTTTGGGACATTATTTTGTTACCATATTGGCGAAAACTATAAAAACCACATCTCTAAACGTAACTTGCTATAATTTTTTCGCAAGTGTATAACTGTTTCGAAAGTAACTTCAAGTTGGCTTCACAGGCGTAGCAACAATTCGGCAAAATATAAAAGAGATACCCTCAGGTCTGAAAGCCTTAAAGGACTCCGTGAGGCATACATCCGTTTCAATTGCTATTTTACAGAGAAAAGTAAAGCAGTTACACTTTTAGCTACAATCAATCATTCAGCTGAGTTAGCCGAAAATAGTCCAAGATAAAACTCGAGATAATCGAGTTTAACAACAAATCGAAAGGACGTGTGGATCGAATGAACCAAATGGTAGGAAATTACTTGCAGAAGACAGATGGAGGAGATGGTCACTTGCCCTTTCTTCCTACATGCTCGATATAGAAGATACAAAGCTCTTTCTAAACGAGCTCTGTAACCGGTTGGTTATGCAGCGAAGATCTAAAAACTCAATTCTGTGTCGGGGAATTTTGGATAAGATGAAAATTCTCATTGTATTTCCGAAAGAATCCGTTGAAGTTGAAGATCGAACAAAATAATACTAATTTTTGAAAACTAAAGGAAATGAGTTATTCTGAACACAGCTTTAATTCAAAATTCTTTAAAAAAATCTGGGGTGGTTTTGTCAGATTGGAAGACCTCTTTTTTGTTCAAGATTCAGGAGCGGCCTAAACTCTGCTATAATATTTTTTTGGTGTATAGTTTCGTCACAATATTTTTCTTCTGTAAAAAAAATTCATGAAAATAGGTGCTCAGATCATCTCATTTCGTTTTCTTAGTGCCCAAGGATAGCTTTATTTATGAACTGAAGTAGATAATCCTCATTTCATAAAGGTGTGACTAAAAGAAATTATTGAATATTGTAATTTTAAAATATCATATCTTGATTCTTTCAAATGGAACATCCTGTATTTTATAATTCATGTCAACGCATAAAATATTGTGCTATATTTTTGCAGAAGTTACCTTATCTTCGATTATATGTGAAAATTTTTATGAAAATTCAACAAACCATATCAAACTCACCAACTTGCATCATTATTCGCTCAGAAGTTTCTTTTCTGTAATGATTCAAGTAGTAATAAATGAAACCTGAACAAGATAATTCTTTTAACGAATGATAAAATCAAGATGATCAAAACGCAAATCGAGATATGTGATGACATTTTTTTTTTCATTTGTGCCTTCTGTCAGGTGTCTGGACATCATATTCTTCATTTTATACGGAGAACTTATCAGTGATTCGTTATTAAACATTATTAAAGTTAGGTTTGAACCCAATTTTCCAATTGACGGCCATGAAGTTCTCCAAAGAAGAAAAGGTTGATATAATTTTCATTCTGGGTGAGTGTGATAGAAATTCTTTGTTGACAACTAGAAGTTAGAAGTTATGCAAGAAGGTTTCCTGATAAGTGGCATCCTTATGCACGATCCTTTGAAAAAACTTCTAATTAGATTTATCGGAATGGGTAATATCGCTGACAAAAAACATGAAAAACCAAAACTGCTACAGCTGAAGACAACCACTTATCAGTTTTGTTGACAATGACAGAGGACCCGTATAAAAGCCAAAGAGAGATTTATCAGTTAACAGATATATGTCAAACTTCCGTCCAGGGAATCTTGAAGGTGAATAAATTTCATACATATCATGTTCAGCTGTACCAGGAACTGAACAATCAAGACTATGTAAATCGAATCAATTTTTGCGATTGGGCAGGTGACAAAGTAGCGGTAAATCCAAATATGTTTAGCAGAGTTCTTTTCTCGGACGAGGCAACTTTCCACAAGAATGGGCTTGTTCAGAGGCACAACTTCAGTTATTACGCCACGGAAAATCAACACCTCATGGGACAAATAGATCACCAGCATCGTTGGTCCTTGAATGTATGGGCCGCTATTAGTAGATTGATATCTAATTGGGCCGAATTTTGTCGACGGGCACCTCAATAGTGAAATGTATTTAGATTTTCTGCAAAATCATCTACCAATGTTACTTGCCGATGTACCAGAGTATATAAGACAAGATTTGTGGTTTCAACAGGATGGAGCAGCGGCACATTGCTGACATCAGGTTAGGGAGCATTTGAATCATGTATATCCATACAAATGGATAGGACGTGGTGGTCCTGTTAGATGGCCAGCTAGGACTCTTGATCTTAAAAGTCTAGATTTTTTCTCGTGGAGTTATATTAAGGGCATCGTTTACCAGATTCCTTCTACAACACAGTTGGATATGAGACAGCCTTTCAGTCAGTTAATCCGAAAATGTTGTCGAGACTTCAACGGTCTTTCCTCAGAAGATTGACTTGTGTCTACAAAGAAACGGGCAACATTTCGAAATAGTTCAACACCTTGTAGATCATCTCACCAAAAACCAATCTATTACGTATTTTATACACGAATACCTTGAAATATCTCCATTTCTCTGATCAAGTATAATGATATGTACTAATAAATTCTCCTTCCGCAACCTCTGATTTTATTATTTAAGTTTATTTTTTAATTCGAAAATAGTCGAAGATGATAATAAAGTTACTTCTGCAAAAATATGACACAATATTTTATGCGTTGACATGAATAATAAAATACAGGATGTTCCATTTGAAAAAATCAAGATATGATATTTTTAAAATTACAATATTCATTAATTTTTTCGAGTCACTCCTGTTTAAAATGAGGATAGTCTATTTCAATTCATTAATTAAGCTATGCTTGGGCAATAAGAATACGAAAGGAAAAAAGTATTCATCCTCTCTGGCCGAAGGAGCATGAGATGAGGTGAGAGCCTATTTTCACGAGTTTTTACGAAAAAAAAAATATTGTGACGAAACTACTCACCAAAAGAACTTATTACTTAAAGACATTATAGCAGAGTTTAGAACGCTCTTGAATCTTCAACAAAAAAGTGGTCTTCCAATCTGAAAAAATCTCCCATGATTTTTTCCTAGAAAATTGGGACACCTTGTTTACTGCAAAATAAATTGCTGAAGTAGATTTTTACTTTCTAAATACAATACCGTTCAAACAAAAATGAAATCTTCAAGCGTGTACAAGCTACAGAGCACTTCGCCACTGGTGAATTACCCAGTATATGCCATATTAATTTGTCTTCAACGTATCGTATGGTTAAGGTTGTGATTTCGAGTCGCGAAATCGAAACGGGTTATCATTTTTACCTGAAGCGCATTAACATTTGTACCTTCTATCTTCCTTTTACGATATACAGGTTGTTTTCTGGGTTTTCTCGAAATTTCAAAAAATCTAATCTCTCTATCAATTGATGCTTTATTCAAATTTTTTGAGGTTATATGATGAATGAACTTCAGTGAAATCTTTATCGAATAGAAGAAAAAATATTTTTGAAACAGCATGCATAGCTTCATCCTGTATAACGAAATTCAAATTTCAATTTCTTTTCAAGTAAACAACCAATCCATAGAATCAACCCATGATATTGATGAGTACCATTCCGTCAATTCTAGAATGAGCAGGTTTTTTCATCGTTGAAAAAATTTTCATGAAAACTATGTAGGAGACTGCAAATTTGATTATTTAAACAACAATTTAATGATAAATACCAATCCATATTCATTGAGAAAATATAATAAACAAATTTTAATTTTATTATGTGAAGAAAGGTTGAATTGCTAGTAATATCGGTCATTTTTTTCATTTATGAAATAATTTCATAACGTTTTTCAATTCAAAAATAAACAAGGCAAAACGGAGCGATATGAAAACTTTTACTTTGTTCCTAGCTATTATGTTGATGGTGACTTGAGTAAGATAAAAACCTGTAGATTTCATGTGCGGAGTTATAACCTCGAAAAAAGGCAGGGGATCAAAGCCTTGAAAGAACGAAAGTTTTCACTGCGTATTTGCAATTTGTTAATTTATGTGATTGATCCATTTATTCTTCTGTGGGGATAGAAGTATATGAAGACTATGTTTGAGATCCTATTTAGGCAGCACTTTGTAGGAGGTGATGATTTGGTGCATTCCTTATAATCTTTTGTAATGTCTTCAAACAATAGTCCCAGGTAATTATTACGTCAAATACGAGAATAATAAGATCTACAATTTAACTCACAGAATAAGTATCTTATTTATTGCTGTATATGGAATTCCCGCCCAACACTCGGTGAAACAGAATGAATGAATGATGAATTAAAACTCTTGGCAAGGTTTCATAAAAACACAGTTAAACCCTTGTTATATATTTTGGATCGTCAGTCCGTCATCAAGAGTATACCACGAGGAAAGACAAAATTAATAGTTTCAATAAAATAGAACGGCATTTGCAATAGGAGATGGACAAAAGTCTGTTTGCACATTATGAATTGACTGGTTTTTCCTAGCGCATGTGATTTATAATATCTCTTAAATGTCTAACTCTTTTCCCATATCACCTTGATGAATAAGTTCAATTCTTCCTAAATCTATTACATAATTTTATAATTATATGAATGAATGAAACCCCATAATTCCTTTTTTCAGTCTCACGATTTTAGATGCTCTAGATAATGATGTGATAGACGTCCACTGAATTTGAATGTTTTTTATTATCATCAAACCAGGATAATTTATTAGGTATTGAGAGATTTCAAAACATAATTCTTCAAGATCTGCATGCCTTATTTTTTTCTTCCATATAATTACTAGTATAGTCCTATTTGTACTGTTTTTGAAATAAATATTGCAAAAATCATGATACGCTGCTCAAAAGATTAGAAAATAAATTATTAGTTACACTTTGATACCTCCAGCTTCAGAGCAAGAATTCTTCTACAGTTGCGAATGAAAAGAAGCTAATGACGTCTCGAAAAAAAGTTAAACTCCATTTTCAAATCAATAATTTTTGTTCAAATTTCTAGACAGGATTTCGTTATTGAAATTCAAAACAATGATATGAATTGGTTTCCAGGCTTTTACGTCGACGATAAATTTTAACCTTTCCTCTCATAATGAATGTAATTATACGAAGGCAGCTTTCCCTTTCATCGAAAATTTCACACTTGACTACTCTTTTAGGGTTACTTAGACGACAAACTTATCTCAAAGCGAAATTTACCATACCGAATCAAGTTGCCCTTTTAATCACCTTGAAATATGATTCCTGAAACAGGATCAAAGTAACATGCCTTGTTTGTAGTCTCAAAAATTTTGTGGTCAATATTTCGCGTTGATCCTTTCGATTTATATTTTTCTCCAGTTCGGTGGGAGCCAACTCTGATATTTCAAAATATTTTTCACTTAAATTCTTGAAATTCTTTTCTATTATGACCCAACTATTCAGCGTAAGACCGAAGTTCATTTCATTCCTTCTCAGTACATGAATATTTCTGTTCCAACATTTTCAGCGTAGTTCGTTGAAACTCTACAAAACTTCAGACAATGTCAACGCAAACAACGGAATTTTACTTGATGAATTCCGTCTTCAAATTTTCGAGCAAAGGTAGAAAGAAGATTAACTTTCAGTTGGATCTCACGATGTTTCGCATATTTGCGCTGTCGCCTTTGAAAACGGTTGATTGGCAATGTGGAAATATTTTCAGAACGTTTCTCTACATTAAACCGGTGACTTTATTGTATGTATTGATTTGGAAAAGCGCTTATAAAAAGACGCTGAAGGTAATATTCGAAGCATTTCTTTTCAAGGGTGACTGTTGTTTAGCGGAGGCATGTTCGTAACAAAAAAAATTTTTTATTGCATATTCAATTCTTGAATTGTTTACAAACAGTGCTCATAAGTATGGCATCAAATTTCGAAGAATAAAATCAGTATTTTTCAATGGATTAAGAATGATATCTAGACAAAGCTACTTATTAACAAATTCAGGGGAAAAATATTTAGTTCAAATGAAATAGATTGCATAAAAATTGAATTAATACCATCAGTAATTATAAAAAGAAAATGGGTTCATTGTTAGCTAATGATAAAGAGAATATCAAATTATTTGATGAAACCGGATTAAATTAAATACGCTGCACTAAATGCCAGAATTTCTATATAGAGTAAACTGGAAGATGTTTTGAACAGAGAATCGAAGATCCATTATTGAAAACAAAAATTCTAATGATAGGTCTGACCATTGTATAGACAAAATTGGACTTGGACATCCAGGTAATAAGGAAAAATTGTTGGACATTTCAGCGGTGATGCCGTTAGATTTTAGTGATGCCGTTATATTTAATGAAAATAAATTTTGTTTTTCAGTATTGTTTCACTCTTGATAAAGGGCTGACAACACGATACACCTCAAAAAAGTCTAGGGAACACTTCTGAATATCGATATATCGTATCCAGAACGATCAATATGGATGATATATTTTAAGAAATGAACACCTGCATCAATTTCTCACCAAATTATGTAGAATGCCACAACAGATTTCATTTTTTTTATAAAAAACTAAAAATGCAGCAGATGCGACGCTGCTTTATGATCATTTCATGTATTCAGTGTTTAAAATCAGTCAGTTGGCACTTTGTTTCTGTTGTAAGCACAAATGAAAGATTTAAGTTTTGTAATTCGACCATGGAAAGACGACATTTGACTAGAGAAGAGATGTTACGAGCCGTTGGCATGCTCCAAGCTGAGAGCTCACAACGGGAAGTATCCAGGGTTCTCGGAAGTAGCACAAGTGTCATAAACCGTTTATGGTCGCGTTTTATAGAAATAGGTAGCTTAGAAGAACGCCATACAGGTTGTTTCAGGATTACTACAGTCGCCCAAGACCGATTTTTGGTTTTACAAGCCAGCAGAGATCGTAGTACCACAGCATCTCAATTAGCTCAAGAGCTATCACGAGTTCATAATGTACAAATTTTCGACTAAACTGAGAGGAATCAACCGCACAAAGGTCAACTCCGCTCCAGACGTCCTTTAAGAGTTCCACAACTGACCCATGGAAATCGGGCTGCTCGTTTAGCTTGGTGCCAAGAACACGTAAACTGGGATCAAGAGAGGTGGGCCACAATTCTCTTCAGTGATGAATCTAGATTAAGTTATTATCCCGATTCGGGAAGAATTCGAATATGGAGGTAAGCTGGAAAGCAAAACCGTCTCCAGCATTCTCGAGAAGTTGTTAGACAGGGAGGCGGATCAGTGATGTTTCGGGGAGGTATACGCCTTGGTGGAAGAACTGACCTCGTTTTCATACAGAACAACCTCACGGGAAATTCTTACGCAAATGAGATAGTTTTACCTGTAGTGGTACCGTATCTCCAAACAATGGGTCAAAATCCACTCTTCCAACAAGATAATGCCCCTCCTCATCGTGCAAGAGTTGTCTTGAACGTTCTTGAAGATATTGATATTGATCTTCTACTGTGGCCATCCTGCACTCGAGATCTGAATCCCATCGAGAATGTGTGGGACACCCTAAAAAGAAATCTCCTGCGTCAAAACGTCTTCCATCATGAACAGAAGTTTTGATTAGCAGTTAAGGGGGCTTGGAATGACTTAGGCCAAAATGTAATAGACAATTTAGTATTGAGCATGACGCGACGATGCCAAAGTGTAAACAGAGGTGAACCTTCCGGTTACTGAAAAATGTAAGCGCTTCCATATCGTTTCGAAAATATTAGTTCAGGATTTTTTTTGTGTTTAACCAAATTTCGCCATTTTCAAATTTCAAATTTTTTTTATAATAGGTGCTTTGAAGAAGTCAAATATTATTTTGTTTTCTTGAGAATACATTATATACAATACATCCTAACTAAAACCGAAAGATTTCTATAAATTCGAATCATCAAATTCATATTTTAATGATATTGGTAAGTGTTCCTAGAATTTTTGAGGTGTTTATGTCAAATATTTTAATATATTCTTATGAAGCCTTTCCCAAGTGTTTGTTATAACTCATAATTTAACATAAAATGTGTATAAAATAGATTTAAAAATGACTCGCTATCTGGTTTTAAATATGAAGAAATTCTCAAATCATTAAGTTAACTATTTTAATGTTTTATTGAAACAATTTTATCTTCGGCGATTTTATTCTTCCGAGTGTTGCAATGAAATCGTAAATTTTTCTTGTATTCAAATTGATATTCAATTAAATAGAAATATTTATTTCGTGGATCCATCAACTTTTTATCCGAGCGAATCAGTGAATAGACAGAATCACCGATGCTGGTCTAAATAGACTCAACATTGAATTCCAGAAGTTCTCAGTCAATCACCTTAAGAACTTAATTTATAGGCCGGTATTTTGAAAGACACAATAATTCTAATTTTTTTCGGTGTGAACTTTTTCTGCTTCACTGACTGTTCATCTTGATCAAAATAATCCCGAGACGGCTCCACTAAACATTTGGTTTCAACAGGATGGCGCCTTGCCCTATTGAAATGTTGAAGATTATTTCGAATTCATGTATCTAGAAAATGAATCGGCCAACGGAAATTCATTGATTAGCCTCACCTGTTATGACCTGATACTGAGAAAATATTTGAAATGCAAAGTTCTTCTGGAAATCCTGGAAATACCGTTTATAAAATTAAGTACAAATCATTCCACTAGAAGTAGTACGAGATAGCCATGAGGATCATTTTTATGCTGTAGAAGGTCATGAATCCGAATATTCACTCACGAAGTCTTGATATTCTTCAGCTCTATTATAAACTTTTATATCATATTATTTTTTCTTTGTTGTTTCTTATATTATCCGTTTTTATATTAAGCTCGACCTGATTTTTTTCTTCTGACAAAAGAAGAGTGATTATTTACGGGAGATTTCAAAATTGAATGGTCGCCATTCTGAAACAGCACAAAATTTAGGATACTACTAAGCATTACAATGAAATATTATCCATCTCATATTCCATTTTGAAAATTTTTCGTCATGATAAGCGTCATCCCACAAGATGAGACCAACATAATCATCATAGTATTTCAAACATTTTTTCATCACACTGTATATCAGATAGAGAGAATACTGATATACATTCACAATGATTTCTCTGAATACGTTGATATTTCAAAACCATGTCGAATAGCGAATTTCACGGGTAGCTGACTGAAGACATACTCAGAAAAATCATTTTCAAGCTGTTCTCTATTGCGTTTTGGATTATCCACAATCTTCAAGTCCAATCTTTGAATCTATACTACTTCCTGCAGGAAGTTCTTATACTTTGTTATGTTGGTGTTATCAAGATTGCAGAAATTTTTTGATAAAGTTTGCGAGACTGTTGTAGGGGTCCTCCTGGATTACCCAGGCACTAAGTTTTTCTATGCTAAATGTTGCTAATCTGATAGCATTATGAACGAGAGAAGTATAGATGTTCAGTGAGTTAATGTTCCTTTAGTACGCAAACATTAGTCCCAATGGACTTTTTGTCAAGAGACAATAGTTCATGTACCCTCTTCTTTGATTGGTCCCCTTTTAAAAGTCTTTCTGACTGTATAAGTACCGAAATACCAGTACCTTAGAACCAATGAAGTGTTTCCGTCTTGGAAGAAAAAGAGCATGGAGTAGTCGGAATAGGGTCTGGTTCCTAACAGATGTTACCTTTTTGGCAGGGCTGTTCGCTTCTCTCATTTTCTCACTCGACACCCTGGTGGGCCGAGCACCAGAGCAGAGAAACTCTGTTGGTAGTAAATTGTCATGGTAATCCTTTGCATTCGTCAAGTAATTTGAATGTACCTCTTTTGATCTTTCAGGTATCCCAGGGAGTTTCGGCTATAACAGCATGTTGATTTGAGCGTCTCTATAGTTCCTGTGTAGAATGTTCTTCAGGTACCTGAGAATAGAGTATACTTCAGCGTGTTTTATGGTCTCTTAGAGCATTCGTAATGTTTGCCCTAAGGCTGTGAATGCCGATGTTGTTGTCGTTCCGTTGTTCCTGTGGAGTAGAGTATGGGTAGTAAACCAAATTTCTTTTAGTGGAGTGACGAGCTTGACGGATTCGTTAAAAGTGGCTCTCATTCGATCACCGCTTACGAAAAAGATCAGGTCGGAGTTCTTTCATTGTATTGAAGGAGGTAGAGTGTGCAAGATGCAGATTTCTGACTCCCCCCATGCCTTCTGCTAACAGCCTACATGTAGTATTTGTGGTCGTCTCCTTCGCCATTGTGTATGAAAGGGGGAGGACCAGCATTACATATGGTGTTGAACTCAACTAAGGAATGACTTTGGATGTTGAAGCGTGGCACTGCATGTTCTCAGCATACTTCTCATAAGATGGTACATAACCACTGAGTGCTAATCGCAAGCATGATGACATATGATCGTCAGTTGGTCGATTGCGATAATTTGACTTAATTATCTTCATTTCAGAAAATGCTAACTCGCACAAGTAAGTTATCCTAAACATAACCGTCAGTTGAAGGGCGATTTGCCTTAGATTCGGATATTTATCTTCAGATACAAAACACCAGAAATTTGTATCGGATGCTAAAGCTTTGATATAAAGCTAATTCCTCAATGTTTTACATGAAAAAGGATAACTCATGAATTATGCTATATTTGCCAATTTACTGCAACATAAGAACGCTCTCGAATTGTCCAAAAATATTTGATAATTCTGCCTCAGACGTATCATAATTCAACTGAGGAATCCTTGCTTTCAGAGACGGAAACTGTTTCAAATCCGTACTTTTCAGTTGATTTATCATAAGCTGCATTTAAATTTTGAATGCGTTTACTGCGCTAATTATCTAAATAATAGTTTTTTCTTCACCATGAAGCTTCAAGTTAATGGTGTTTAAGTACATTGTGATGTCAGTCGAAAATGCCAAATCAGTCAGCCATTTTTCACTTTTCAACATCTGAGTGTCATCACCTCTTTAGTCTAGAAAAGTTGTTATTTCGAGCAATAATTCTTGAAACCTTTCTAGGAATTTTCCGAGACTCAACCACTTGAGGTTCTTGTGAAGAACTGAATCAGAGTGTTCAGCTGACTCCGTATCTTCCAACTGCATTTTAAAGAGCCGCCGTAGCAAGCTACGTGAACGGATTGAATTCACAATTTATGTAGCAATGCCCATAATTTCCTCCGTGTTTAATACTTTCGAACACAAAAATTGTTGATGTATAATGCAATGGAATGAAAAAAATTGAGAGAAATCTTCATTAGCTCGACACAATGCCACGAAACAGTTTTTGTTTTCAGTCATTGCTGTTACTCCATCGGTTCTAATGTACGCTAATTTATATATTGGTAGCTTGTAGTTTTTTACGAAGTTGAAGAAAACGTCATATATATCTTCGCCACAGGTCTTCCCCTTCAGAGGAATGATTGTCAAAAATTCTTTCTTAGCCAACATGTCACTGAATACCATCCGAATGAAAAAACACAGCTGGGCAGTGTCTGTCATGTCGGTGGATTCGTCGAACTGTAGAGAAAAGTATGTACATTTCATGATATAATGTTTCAGTTTTTCTGCCATATCCTGACTCATGACTTCACTACGCCTTGTGACAGTCGGACGAGATTACTGAAGTTCTCTAATAGCAGACATGATTTCTGTTTTATTTTCAAATTCTCCAAATAACGTTCCATCCGCTTCAATAAATGTTTTCTTCGCAACCAATCCATCTTCGAATGGTTTCTTGTGTTTCGCCAATATATGAGATATTTTAAATGACGCGATCGTAGCAGATTTCGATTATTTGGCTGGTGTTGTAAACATGGTTTGTTCTTTTTTCAAACAAGACATCAAATCACGTATATTACGTTTCCTTAATTACCTTTGTGACGGAAAATTTGTGATGCCTCTCTAAGTTACCATGCTTAGGTATTGCAATTGACGCACGACAAATAAGACAGATGCACTCATCCTTCACCATACAAAACAAAAATTCTTCCATCCTGTCCTGCAGGCATTGAGTCATTCTGACTTGTATAACTTGAGAGCAATACTACGTCGATACCTAATTTATCATTAAATAGTACAAAATGAGTGCAGCGAAGAAATCTAAAACGTATATTTTAAAAACGACAGGATGGAAGAATTTTTCATTTGTATGGTGAAGGATGAGTATATATATATATATATATATATATATATATATATATATATATATATATATATATATATATATATATATATATATATCGGCGTGAACGAAAGTCTCGTAAAACGCATTGCCCGAAATTTCTAGAAAAGCGACAAGAATAAAGAACGCAGCTTTTCTTTGACAGGTACCACGCGTTCCTTTGATAAAGCCGCTTTTTGCCGCTAGCAGAGTGTTATTTCATTACGTAGTAAATTCTTGTAGTTCAGTTTTTTCTTCTCGAGATCTACTCAAGAAGCACTCGCGATCGACCGTTTGAGTCCCCTGTTCTATAGGTAAAGAAATTAACCGTCGGAAGTATAAATGAAGACGTCCCTTTATTGGTCATAAATCTTAGTCATTGACATGACAAGAATAATGGATTTAGTAGTATTTCAAATATCATGCCAAAATTTGTGTGAAATAACAATAATTACTATATTTAATACTGATATAGGTCCACGCTCAGTTGAAAAAACACAATATGTGATCGCTCCCAATTGATTCTAGGTGTTGCGCCTTCTTTCGTTACGGATGCAACCTCAACATGTTGCTTTGAAAATTCTCATTCAACCGCAACGGATGATGTGTGGTCGTTCCCATATGCTTACATTGGTTGCGATTAGTCTAGACCACTTTTCCGGTGGTGCCACCGCAAAATCATCCGTTGCTACTGCTATGTGTGATCGCAGCATTGAATGATCTATTCTTTTATATATACCAGGTTTCAACGATTCTACTTGATAGTTGATAACTTCATCATTTGAAGACATAAAAGAAGGATGTCAAAGCAATTTCTTTTTCGATTAGCACATCCAGTAATTTATTTCATAATTCTGTTCCTTCAGCTAATATTAGTACTATTGAGCAGTATTATCCATTCGTTCATTTGTAGATTTGGAATAAATGATTATTTTCAATAAATTATGTAAAATTACGTAAATTTGGGAAAAAAATTGGAACAAGAATTTGAAGCTTTAATATGGCCTACAGCTCAATCCCATTCCTTCAATTCATCAGAAATCCCATCAAAATACCAAAAAAACAATGATTAAAAGTCTTCTATAATTTGATGATATTCGAGATAATGAACTAATTCCATTGTGTATACTTGTTTTTGAATATTTCCTACGATGAGGTTGCATGCCTCTCTAATCTAGTAAGAATTGTGATTTAGCAAAACTCGTATTTCAAACATATTCCCTGAAAAAGAAAACTATAGATGTTAGTCGTAGATGAAATGAAATATATTTTATACTTTCTACAATTTTTTTTCACAGGCTCGACCGGTTTCGACTGTCAAATCAATTGCAAATGGTCATCTACAAGCGCGTAGATTCTTGAATTTTGGTGAGGGTCGAATTTCTATTCTTGTTCTTCTTCATCTCGCTTGTTTTACATCTCCTTGGTTTGTCCTGGGGTTCTACTGGTTGGTTATCCTCCTTCTTTTATGTGCTGGAGCATCTATGCTGGCCTGTTGTTTTCTCTTCCAAAGGTCATCTACAGGAAACGAACCTACTCATATATAGTAGATACAACCCTAATCACAAATTTAATAGTGGGGAGATATTAATATCTAGCTGACTTTTAAGAGTTAATTCACTTGGGTTTTTACAAAGATTATTGATTTCCAAACATTTCAACAGTTTCATTTTCTGTCCTTTGTCGCAATCACGAAGAACTTTGATATTATCTAATGATATTGAATGTTTTGTGGTTTTTATATGTTCACATATTGAAGAATTATTATAAGATTAGGAGTGTTCTTTAATTCTAGTTTTCAAATTCCTTCCAGCCTACCGCACACTCATTGCAAACTCCTGATTTTTTTAACTTGCTGTTTAACTGTTTGCATAATAATTTGCTCATGTTCAGACCACTAGGGAAAGAGGTGGTTATTTTAAATTAGGAAAAATAGTTGCTCAAGTTATTTTAGAGAGGACCAGCGTATTTGAAACTAGCTTATTTCTTCAAGCTAGTATCTATTATGGAACATAATATATCCAATTAGATGTTTTGTTTACGTTGGATACTTTGGTCTATAAAACCAAAGAATATTGTTATTTAAGAGAATTTTTCTGATAGTATTTATTTTATTCTTAAAGTTCGTCGGAGACAGTGGAATGGAAAAAGACCCGATGAGGCATTGAATTATAAGCTGCTAATATGTGATCTATATGATTGAATGATTCCATGGTAATAGTTGAGTCTATGAAGGATTCATTTTTGAAGATACTGAAAATTAAATTATTAGTCGATACTATTATTGTTAGGTCTAAGATATTCATTGAGGTATCATTTTATATTTCTGCTGTAAACTTAATGTTGATATTAATTTCATTCAGAAATTAAAGTAATAGATCAATTTGTCTGTTGGAGCAATGGAAACCTACATACCTATATATCGGTACTAGAACACTATATGTTTCTTTGCTTTTTAATTTTACTGTTATTTTTATGTTATCACTTAATATATCGACTAGTAAGGGGTGATCATATGGCAAGTCATGACGTTGTTGGCAAAATTTTAATTGAAATTGAAAATAATTCTGAGGCAGGTGTTTAGAAGGTACAAAACTCATCAGTGACGTCTATCAGCGTCTTATTTTTGGTAAATTTTTCCCTGAATATCGGAGGGCATTCATCTGTTATTTCAAATATAACTCATTTAAGATTTTGTGTATTTTCGAGCTATTTTACTTCATCTTCGTATCAAGTATCAATATTACTCAATAAAGATTTAAGGTTAGGTACCCAGCTGGTCAAAACATGTCGTCAGTGAAAGTACTTGACATCGTGAGTGCGGTGGCGTCTATTTCTAGGTACGGCCATTGAAAATTTTGAACAACGTTTAGAATATTTACTACAGATTCCTTCTGAAAGTAATATATCTGCATATTTCATAGAAAAATTTTGGCCTTCCAAGATGAATATTTCTGATGAAATTTTGAAAAAGCAGCAAAAAAGGTGGAATCTTCTAGTCAATAATTTCGCAAAACTAGGCTCTGATCGCTACAATTAACTCATTCAGTGCTCCTGATCTCAATTAAGAATAACTTACTTGTCAATAGATGATATCTTGTTGAATAACGAGCACTTACCCTTAATCAATGTCGAATTCTTCTTCGACGGCAGTATGTTCTCCACAAATGAAATGAAGGTGATGCCAATAACAGACCAAATAACATAAAACAGAATATTCTCAACTACTTTATAATAAATTCGAGGCTTCGAAAAGTTTTTGAAAAAATCACACCTTTGAAATCTTCATTATATGCAGAGATTTGACTCTGACCTTATGTGTGAATCCCTTTTTTATTCAAGAAGATATTCGATTGTTTTTAACTAATGTTCAACCACTTGTCACGAGGAGTACCCCTGATGATTGCTTTTAGATCAATAAGACCAAATTCCTTCGTGTTCTGTATTTTCAGGTTCCATATATTCTCAAGTCATGCATGTACATCGAATTGCCGCAGAAATGAACATGCATCTACTCGGCATCATAGTCAACATCGGCGTTTGCTGGCATGACTTTGGCCATTGCCAAATCTGCTACTGCTAAACTAAGGTTTCTTTGTAGGACTGAGTAATACTTCACGCCATCACAGCTAACGCTGTGGTAAATGCTCTGAAGAACTAAAAGGCTTGATACCGCAAAGTGTCTAGTTCCCAAGAAACACCAGGGTTGCAGAAAACTCATTAGCGAACGGTCCAGCTAGCAACGCCACGTACCACTCCCTGAAAATTAGTTGGGGCCCAAAGCAAGATTTTAAATTTCTAGTGGAAAACTTCATTGAGCATACAAGAAATTGTTTCTGTTACTCTAGTATTATTTTCAAAAAAACCTAGGACTCATGATTTTTTCAGATTAAAATTCTCAGGCTACATTAAGTTTCAGTTAATATGGAAATTCCTCTGGAATTGTCGTTTTCTAGAGCCCCAAATGAGGAAATAATCCTCTTAAATTACTCAAATTAGTTTTTTCATTGTCTGTTTTCTGGGCTTGATTTCCATTATTTGTTCCTCATAAAGATGAAGTAAAATATTTTATACTTTCCACAGTTTCATTTTCACAACCACGAACTGTTTCGACCGTTAGGTCCATTTCAAGTGGTCAACTTTTTTTTAAAAAAAGAAGAGGAAAATCTTCGAAATGATGAACCCCTGGGAACGGGGCCAATGTCGGCTTTACCGACTGAAAACCTCCTCTTGAAGTTCCAGCCTGCAGGCTAGAGTCTCCACTTGTAGAGTTTGGATAGCAAGGAAAAAATAAATTGACCTAGATCAAAATCTCTCGCGGAACGGAGGAGCCTAATCATTTAATCATTTACTAGGGAACACGGTCGAAAGATTATGTCGTACCGTTTTGGCTTACAGTTAGCTAATGCAGACACTGTAGGATTCTCGTGAACAGTTATGTTTTCACGGAGATTACGTGCCATTTTAAGCTTCAATTCGGTACGTGATGGCATACCGGAGTCTTTAAGAATGTCGGAGTTCCGAACGTACCATGGAATGGCGAGCGAGGCTCGTAAAAGTTTGGAATAGTTGGATTCCAGTTTTCGGAAGCGCTTTTTTGAAGCGGTGCCGTGATTTTTACGAAAACCATATTAGAAATTTGGGATTAGGGAGTGGCTCTCGATGTGTGTATTGATACGAGCTTAGATGATTTTTTCCAATATTTTGCTGATAGAAGGTAGCAGCAATATGGGCCTGTAGCTCGAAGGGGAGCTGAGCGGTTTGCCGGATGTTGGTAAACATATAACTAACGGTTTTTTCTAAATGTTCGGAAAATACAGGAAATTAACTTACTCATATAGATACTAGCCTAATTTGATATTAAGTAATAGAGAGGCTTTAATGTTTAGCTGGCTATCAAGGGTTATTACACTTGGGTTTTCACTAAGTTTATTGATTTCCAAACTTCGAATATATTTTTTTTCTTTGTCGCAATTATGAACAATTCTGATATTTTCTAATTTTATTGAATATTATGTGATTTTTATATGTTCACTTATTGGAGAATTATTGTTATAGGATATATGTTCTTTGAAAGTGGTTTCGAAATTTCTACCAGTCTGTCAAACATAAGCTACCACTCATTGCAAGCAATCTTGTGAACTCCTGATTTTTTGAAGTTGTCTATTTGTTTGTTTAGCATTGAATTATAATTTCAATGAGGTTCGGACCACTTGAGAGAGAGGTGGTTATTTTAAATTTAGAAAAATAGTTGTTCTAGTTGTTAGCTAGAGGACCAGCGTTATGAATTTTGGATATTTTTTCAAGGAATTATTTTTATGGAAAATTATAATTGTGTTATTTGATGTTTCTTTCAAGTTTGATAATTTTGCTATGGAAACTGACTCAATTTTGTTATTTTAGGCAATTTTTCTGATAGTATTTATTTCAATTTGGAAGTCTCTCGGTGAGAGTGGATTGGAAAAGGCCCTATAGGTCATTGAATTATAAGCTGCTAGTTTGTGATTTAAGTGATTGAATGAGTTTATGAGGGTAGTGGAGGGTGAATGTGAAGCATCCTTTCCTGTGAGTGTTTTCACTCATGTGAAAGTGCATTGCAATCTGTACTATCTAATTGAAAAAAGATATTGATGATGGCAAAATATGTGTGAGTGTTTTTGTTGACTTAAAACAAGCTTTTGAGCCAATTAATAGAGAAAAATTGATTGAAGTGTGTCGTAGTTACGGCGTGACGGGAGTGGTACTTGAATGGATAGAGGACTACCTACAACGAAGAATACAAAAGACAACAATCGGTGAGAATATCTCATCTGAGGCTGAAATACTACATGGTGTGCCTCAAGGAAGTATACTAGGGCAATTGTTGTTTATATTGTATATTAATAACCTGAGTGAGTATCTATGTGACTGTTATGTGAGTTTGTACGCTGATGATACCCTCATAACAGTCTCTGGCTTCAATATTAAGATATTGAATAGACAATAAAAAGTTTTTCACAATTGGCCTGCTCTCAAGAAATTGAAGTTGAATTCAAAAAAGACAAAGTTCATTGTATTTGGATCACTGCAGAACTGTAGGCTGTTTGAAAATGAAAACTTGGAAATTAGTGTTGGGGATGACACTGTAGAAAGAGTGAGCGATATTAATAATCTTGGAGTTCATTTGAATCCGCAGTTGACACTTAGTACCCATATGGAGTTGGTGAGGAAATTGGTTATTTTCGTAGGATATCCGGGAGATTATTTGATTGGTCGAAACGAATTGTCTATAAAGCAATAGTTCATCACCAATTAACATATTGCATATCATTACTGTTGGGATGCAATCAAGAAGATATAGACAGATTGCAGATTTTGCAAAACAGAGCAGTAAGGGTGCAATAAGTTCAAGAGGATATACGACATGCTGCGTTCTCTGAAATTCATAAAAAATAAAAATATTATAGAGGAAGCTTGTTTAGTTTATAATTATACATTTATAAAATAATTAATAATTTCGTAACACCATGTTTTCTCATTTTCTTATAAAAGATCAACCATGATATCGTACGACCTGAGGACCGGGGAGGATTATAATATTGGTATATTTAAGACTAAGTATTTGAAAGAGTCTCTGTTCAACCATGGCTTCAAAATTTTCAATGAAATGCCTTTGCTTGTAAGACTTGTCCTTCTTCAAGGACATTAAAGTCAAGACTTAGAGAGTTCTATTCAGTTAATTAGTTGGTAGGGTGGTATAGGTTACGATGGGATATACATTTGTATCATTTTTTAGCGAACTACATAATTATTTGTTATTGTACTGTAGTAGCAGAATCTAATGAATATACATTCTATTCTATTCTATTCTATTCTATCCTATTAAAAGAAATTATTAGTCCATTGTGTTAATGTCAGGTCTAAAAATGTTATTGAGTTATAGATTTCTATTTCTTCAGCCCTGAAAACCTGCCAAAATATTATCTACATATGGGTACCAGACCACTATTTGTCTTTTGCTGAGTGGCTATTTAATATTACTGCTATTCACGAATACATCGGCTAAAAGGGGGCTAGGTTTTGTAACCTTCTAGAAACTTGCCTATCTCAAAATTATTTACAATTAAAATCGAAATTTTACCAATAAACATCAGGACTTCCTATAGGATCACCTCTCTGCCCTCTCTTTTAGCCGATATATTCATGGATAACATAGAAAGAACAGTAATATTAAATAGAAAAGAAACATAAAGTGTTCTAATATCGATATGGATATGATATTTTCGTAGGTTCTCATGGCTCAAACAGGCAAATTGATCTATTTCTACAATTTCTGAATGAAGTTAATACCAACATTAATCTCACAGCAGAAAAAGAATTTAATAACTCAATAAATTTTTTATACCTTTATACAATTTCATTCATAACATCTACAGAGGAGAAGCCTTCACAGAATCAACTATTTCTATGGATTCATTCAATCATTTACATCACTAGCGGCTTATAATTCAGGGTTCCATTGGGCCTCTTACATTCCGCTGTCACCGACAGACTTCCAAATTTGAATAAATACTATCAGAAAAATTGCCATAAATAACAAAATTTTCAGGGGTTTTGAAAATTGCTTGCTATCAGTGTCTAGTAGCTTACGTTGGGCAGACAGATAGGAATTTCGAAACCAGAGCTAAAGAACATCTATCCCCTGACAATATTTCCCAAATATGTGAACACATAAAAACCACAAAACATTTAATAACACAATATAATATCCAAATTCTTCATAATTGCGACAAATGAAAGAAAATGAATCTATTGGAATGTATGGAGATCAATAGTTTTTGCAAAAATTCAAGTGAAATCACCCTTAATAACCACCTAGATATTAAAACCTTTCCACTACTTAATATCAAATTAGGTTATATAATTAATTTCATTTCGTATACTAGATCACTTGGAAATGACCTAACTGTCGAACCGGTTGTCTTTGTGAAAATAAAATTGTGGGAAGTATGAAATATATTTTATTTCATTTTAGTTTGATACTTGCCTTTGCATTTATTTCATTAGTGGTTGATTGAATTTGGAGGGAGCTATTAATCTTAACTTGTCTTGGTAAGTATGAGAAACAAGACGATGTGCTGATTTCATCAACTTGTCCATATAGCTTTTCTGAAAACAGTTGAATCGCGATATACAGAACAAAATTGCGAAGGAGGTCCAGGAAATCTCATTTTGCTACTGTATTTCTCATTTATAAGAAATCATCTGCTTGAGACGAACACATGAGCTCATAGAATTTGATTCTTATCAAAGTTATATGAAATATTGCCTGGGGTTAGCCCCAGGAAGCAACTAGTATATTGAAAACTGAAATAATTGAAAACTCATTTCAAGATTGCCACTTAGTCGACGAAAACCAAAGTAGCTCCATTTAATGTTAAAGTACCACGTATACCAATGACAAGGAGACTTTTTTCTTGATATATTTCTATGATGACGTTTGCCAAAATTTTTCACCACAAATGGGAAATAAATTTCTTCATTCCTGTCCTGTGTAGAAATCCTACAAAATTTCAATCAATATCCTACCGTTCAGCGGTATTCCCTTTGATGAATTCCGTCTCTTTAAGTCCAATCCGTAATAGAAAGAAGATTAACTTCTAGTTGAAACCCTTGATGTTACGCCTATTTATATTGCCGCAAAGAGTAAACTTTCTAAAAAGGGGTGATTGTGGGAAATGAAAATATTTTCACAAAGTGTCTTGATTGAACCGGTCAGTTCTCTGGGCATGTCTAGGGTTGAAATAGAATTGTGGGATAGATGACATGAAAAAGTTATGGGAGAATGTTATTAAGCTAAAGGCGATGATTCAGTTATAATCAGCCGTACTTCATAGACCCAAGGAGAATTGAGAACACACTTGGAGTCGCAAACGTTTATTTTTTCATATACAAGGTGTTGAAATTGGAATTTGTGCAACGAAAAGCTGCTATAACATCGAAACTGTATATCGTATCAAGTTGGTGCGTAAGTGCAAATTATTGAAGAAAATATTTCGACCAGAAAACATTTCTAGTACGTGAAACGAATGGCGTTACGCGTTTTTACTAGTCCCATATTCTTCTCAAAACATCTACGCCTCCCTGATTTTTTGGTGGATTGATTCAATTTTCGAGCTGCTTCTTGGTTGCTCTTCTAAGCAAAACGAAAAGAGATCACTTACTTCTTCAAGCTAATTCAAAAAGTGAATGTTATGGATACTTAATATCAAAGTATTTAGTGATCCAGTCAATTTTCTTCACTCCACCTAAGCAGAGGGTTTATCGAAAACAAATATTCATAACTTTCAACCAAATTCCCATGTTCAATTTTTTGGCAATGGCTACTCATTTCTTTATTTGGACTTTTAGCAGTGAGATTACAATTGCACATTCATTTCATCTTAATTTCTACAATTGCTCGTTTTACTTATCAAACAATTAGTGTTATAAGAGATATTCTTGAAATGAATAAAGGAAATATTATCATCATCTCTCATGATCATGATGTACTTTTTGATAATACTTTCAACAAAAAGTTATCAAAATGATGAATTATAGTTTTTTGTAATTTAAGAAAGTAATTTCTGAAAATTAAGACTACAACTTGAATAGAACATCGTGAATCTATCGATATTCAAATGATGAATTAGAGTTTTTGTGGAAATGAAGGCATTTATTTCGGAAAATTGAGTCTCTGTTCTCCTGGCGCCTGTAATTCTGAAACTTCACCATTTTGGTCAAAATTCCTCTGAATGAAAGGTCATATCTGCTTGCCTTTGATCCCCATAAGCTATTCGAAGATGGAATCAAATATAAAAAAATATATCAAGAGCGTAGGACTTTTCTCCCCGCACAAAATGCTGCGCCTCTGGCATCATGCTCGGAAAATCGATCTGGGACAAAAAGTTTTCATTGGTGATTTGTACAATCGTACAAAATATTTCAATTTTTCACGACAAAGCATTCCGACGTTATGACAATTTTTCGTCTAATTGAATCGTAAGAATCGAAAATGATATTTTCTGCAATATTTTATTACTCTCATTATCTCAGAATTCGAATATCTAGATTGTTGAAAAGATAATGATTCTTTTTAAACGCTTTATTTCGATATGTCAACGTTCATTTCATGAATCGGAGTGGTATTTCATGGACAGAGATATCTTGAATTCTAAATTTGCAAATTTAGGTCAACATGAGTAAGTAAGATGAAATATTTTCATTTCTCACGTGAATTTCTTCCTTTCTGAGTTCGGAATTCCTTCTACTTGAAAAAAGTATAATACACATATAATTTCTCAGCGAAAAATTGATGAGACAGTCACTATATTTGTAACGCGGGTATCTTGTGGTGTATTCAAGGAGGTTACTTATAATTGCTACAATGTACCCTATCTACGGCAGATCAATGTGCTCCTTTGCATCAATTATATAAATATATAAAGTATATAAAGTATTGAAAATAAAAACTGAAAACTATTTTGAATGTAGTTTCTCATAGTTTTTTATCGAAGAACTAGTCGAATTAGTACCATCAAGAAGATACCCTAGGGATTATATCTTTCTCAAGGTTTTTACCAGAATTCGATTATTCTGGTAACGATTGAGAAACTGATAGATAGGTACGTGAGGGAAACGATTTCTCATAGAAAAACCTATACACGTCAACCAACACGCCTATCAGTCAGGAAAATCATGTGAAGCAGCACTCCAACACATTGTGCGCAAACTGGAGGCTGCTACGCTGAATCAAGAAATTGCTTGATATAGAGAAGGCTTTCAATAATACCTCAAAATATCAATGGTTGAAGAAGTAGATAGTCATGGTTTTAATTACACCTTCTGCAGGACGAAAGACAACATGCTCATAAACAGAAAACCTTCAGCCAAACTGTTAGATGTAACCGGTACATTCTACTCCAACAGAGGATGTCCTCAAGGAAGGGTGTTCCTTTCCAACACTGATACAGTCGTAGTTCTGAGAGGGAAGCCGTTCCACGTGGAATCTGAACTCATACAAAGAGCTCCGAAAATTTTCGAGGACTGGTGCGACCAAATAGGGCTAACAGTTAACCCAGATAAGGTGAAACTAGTACCATATATACTTAAGAAAAAGACTGATGTCATATTGCAACCATTTTTCTTTGAAAAAATAGTGGAATTCAATGATTGAGTGGGTGTAATCGTGGATGAAAAAGTTACACGGCATAACCACCATAATCATAGTCATAAATAAAGGTATATACCTTCTCATGGCCAGTATGTTGGACATCGGTAATAAATGAAAACTAAATCCAAAAAATATATTGAGTAAGAAGAATGAAACGATGATTGAGAAACTATAGAGAACTGGGAGCATCAAAAGGTGATAGAGTGGAAAAATTGGCTTGTCTTAAACAACCGTCAAGACATAAATCGGTATATCGATGGATCCAAAATGAAAAAGGGAACTTCAGATGAATATTGGAGCACGGAGTGAGCAGTCAATGATCTTTCAGGTATGAATATATACCATAACAAACTCTGTTCATAATTCATAAGAAGCTCAGAACAGGTGGGTAAACATTAATTCGGACAATCAGGCCACAGTAAAAGCTTTGGCTGGAAGGGAAACTGAGTCAAAGCTTGTATGGAAATGTCTGTAGTTACTTAATGAGCTGGTGGAATGGAACCAGGTAACTTGACATAGCGGTAATATAGGCAACGAGAAAGCGGATTCTCTTGTCAGGAAAGCTGCCAAGACAAGATTAATTGGCCCAAACTTATCTCTTGTCATAATTCCCGTCATAAGGTACAGGACACAATCAATACCTGGATAGGAAAGCAATACACTGGCAGGTGGGTCATCACCCGGGACCTAGAAAAACCAAACTTCTGCTAGGAAGAATCTAGCAAGAAATTCACTAAAAAATCTCTTCGACCCAGCAGAGAAATACTGAGCACTGTTAGTGGCATATTAGTTGGCATAGGAAGCTGAGAGAATTTTTACACAAAATAGGCATTCATCATGGAGAACCTCCATGTAGACTATGCAAAGAAAAGGAAGAAACAGTCTATCATATTGTGAACAAATATAAAGATCTAATTTGGAAAGGACGAGAAACTTTAGGGAACAAAAAACCTTGAAAGCGCTTAGCGAAAGGGACCTTATACACTTCAACACCTTGTTAAAGAGATAAGCATAGATATTCGGGAATGAGTGTCGATGGAGGAGCACAATAATCCCTGAATAACTGCAGTGACATCGAACTCTCAAGATACAAGACAAGATACAAGATACAAGATAGGGTCTGCATATAATAACAACTTCTGAAGCAGTGTACCGAAGACTATCATATTTGAGATTCTTGAATGTCTGTTCATTTCTACCTCTATAGAGGAATATTTAAGCTGCTATCTTTAGAATAGGATGTTGAGGATGAGTTCATATTTATCGATTATGAAGCAACTTCTAGTTGTTGGAAGTCAAGAAAATCAATTTGTATCTGTCGGAATGTAGTCACTGTGAGGATATGCAGCCAATGATCTTTCAGCCATGCCAAATTTTATGTGCCTACGATGTTTGAGATTGTCGAAATATAATCTTGTAGCGACCGATTAATCGATTCAATTGAATTGCTTGGAATGAGGAGATAAACCTAAATGTATTTCCAATGAAATAAAACTGAAGTATTTAGATTTTCACTATATTAACAAAACTATGACCGGTTTCACCACACTGTGGCTTCATCAGATAGATACAGATAGAGTTATTCCTTATTTATTAGTCTTATTTCCTACTTAATATTACAATAGGTACAAGAGGTATGTTGGAAAACCCATCGGAGTTGCTTTCTTTATGAATTGAAAAGATTGAGTAAAGGAGTAGAATTTAGATCTGATTGACTATTAGATAAACTACCTGAATTCTTTCCTTTGTTGATCTCTAAAATTTCCAATTTTGTCTGTTATTTTCATTGTGTAAAATTCTGAAATTATCATTAAAGTTATGGTTTTCTTCGAGTAAGTGATTAGAATAATGGGAATCTGAAGCGAAGACCCATAATATCAGCCCCGCAGCCCAAAATGGAGTACTTCAAGGGAAAAAGGAAAACTGTCTTGCAGGGATTGTAATAAAATTTATATTGGTAGAACTTTCAGAAATTTCAAAGTTAGATTATCCGAGCACATAAGTCATATTCCCATTATTCTAATCACTTACTCGAAGAAAATCATAACTTTAATGATAATTTCAAAATTTTACACAATGAAAATAACAAACAAAAACTCAATATATTGAAAATTTTAGAGATCAACAAAGAAAAAAATTCAGGTAGGTTAGTCAATTAGATCTAAATCCTTCTCCTTGACTCAATCTTTTCAATTCATAAAGTAAGCAACTCCGATGGGTTTTCCAACATACCCCTTGTACTTGTACCTTATGTATTATTAAGTAGGAAATAAGACTAATATATAAGGAATAACTCTGTTCATAGTTTGTATCTATCTGATGAAGCTACAGTGTGGTGAAACCGGTCATAGTTTTGTTAATATAGTGAAAATCTAAATACTTTAGTTTTATTTCATTGAAAATATGTATATCGATGTTCATCAAGTAACGACCTCCTCAATCAAAAAAAAAACCTAAATGTGCTCAGGTGTTATGAACTTTCATCGAATACTAAAGAGATTGAGATGTTCATCTACCAATAGCATTCCTTTGTGGCTTCACAATTTTCATCACTTCTCTATTGATTCTGTGTGCTTCGTCCTATTGAGACAGCAGATGAATATTGTTCAGTTAATAATCCATAGTTATTATAGTGATCTACCGAA
The DNA here is from genome assembly GCA_013387265.2 of Cryptolaemus montrouzieri. NCBI lineage: Eukaryota > Metazoa > Arthropoda > Insecta > Coleoptera > Coccinellidae > Cryptolaemus > Cryptolaemus montrouzieri. Next base: position 41,897,664 of record JABFTP020000103.1, read on the forward strand.
TCGTCTTCTTCTATAGTTTTTTCCCCTGGAATATTATGTTCAGGGGATATCATATGATTACTAAGTAAGATGCAAGTAATGGCTCAAAACAACATATGTTGAAATCACTTTTCAACTATGAGAGAATCTCCTACTTAACTTTTCGTTTATTTAGGAGAAGATATTTGGAAAAATTTTGTTCTTACCACCATGCTAGATGAATGTTTCAAGCTATTCGACCTCTGAATATGCATTATCCGTGTATCAAAGGAACTTGTCGATGTCATTTTAGTTATAGTTATCTAATTCAGCGCTCTCTAGCAAATGTCACTAATAACAGTAGCAACAGTACTTCAATTCGAAGGCAGAAGTTACCATCTAATTGATATCAGATGTTTCTTTATGAACCGTATTTGAAATCTGCGGCGACTCAAGCTGAAGTAAACATCACAACTCTTCATTACTGGTATTTTCTGCATAAACTAAGTTAATTAATTTGAAGAATATTACGAGGAAGTTTTATCTTATGAATACAGGAAAATTGGGATGAACTAAAAAAACATTTTCGTTTGATAGTCCGAAACGTGTGTATGTTGGCTATTTCTTGTTGTAAAATATGCTTGAAAACGAGATGATAATGCTGTGCGGGATGCGGTTCTTGGTTGAAATAATTATAGGACTCTCCCGGTGAGAATTTTGAATTTCTGAGGAGATGTATTGATTTTAGTTTAAAGGAAATATCGTAATATACGTTTATGAGAGATGTCGTGAAAATCTGATTCTGAAATACCCTTTAGATCTTCTAAAGATCCATGAAATTAGTAGCTGAAATTTGTTTGGATGGAAGTACTGTTTCCTAGAACGAAAATCACGCAATTCTACCTTTTCTCAAAGTTATTCGCCATTACCTCAAATATTTCGCAGCTTGGAGTACTGTACGAATTTTCGATTTCATTCTTTGTCTACATGCTCAAGACATTCCATTTTCATGTTATTCGATTAATTTTATTCACGCATTCTATATGAAAGCTATGCTTAGCTGAAGAAATCTTTTCGAAAAGTTCTACCTAAGGAAGCAAATTTTCAATATGCTTATTCTTACGAAACAGAGTATATCCATTTATTCATTCTGAAATTATATCTCTGTTAGGGATTTGCATAAATGAGAATTACTTCAGTTTTAACGAAGCGAACTTAATGAGCGCTGGGGACTTGATAATGGGTAATTCTCTATTATTCGGAATCTTCATGGAAAATTGGAAGACTAAAATATTTGTGCATTATGTGACAATATTATATTCTGTCGGTAAGTAGATGCCATAATAATGTAGATTTTAGCCATTACCCCAGTTAGAAAAAACTATGGTATTTAGAAAAAAAGGTATTATTGTTTGGAGTGAATAATAATTGAGAATAAACTATATTGAAAGTTTTCATTTATCATAAATCATACAGAATATAATATACTCTTCCTGAAAAAATCAATACCGAGAGGCAGTGGCAGCGGAATAGCTCAATCATTATCTGTGACCCTTAGGGTCTGTTGTACAATCCCTCTCGTTGGCTATATCTTTGATTAAGCTGATAACATTTCTCGCCGGAATATGTATCTATCTCTTTGTTCTTCTGAGATATAATCGTCAAGCTCTTACTGTGTTCCTTGACGCAAGATATGTCGTTAATAAGCGGAGTGCAGTTTTTTTGTTCTTCCTTGTAAGATTCAAAAACTCTTCCTGTTTCAACTCAGCACCTCCCATGACATTTTTGGGTTGAAATCTAGTATTATTTTGAACTGCCTCGGTCCATTGATCTCTTGCTAGTGCTTGCTGTTCTTGTCTATACCGGGTGGCTCACCACATCGGCGACGTCATATTCTAAGACCGATTTTGAAATTGTTTTTTGCTCAGTATTATGCAGTGCTGACTACAAATTAAATGTGTCTTATACTATGAATATATACCTGAATTATGATTTTTCAATCGGACACCCTATATTTAGTTTCATTCTTGAATTTGTGAGCAAAATGAAGGTGAGTTAATTCGAAATTTCTTATACCTATTTTTAATATATAATATCTTCTAAACTGTTGAAAAAGGGAATAGAAATTTTAGATACCATTCGAAAGGTATTAAAATAAACCAATTACTCTATTCTTATGATATAGGGTAGTTTATTTGAAAAAACATGTCAGATAAGATTTGGATGAGTCCCAACTATCACAAAAGTTGTACATCTGAAATCAGTGTTGGAGGCACAAACATTTTTTGTTTTAGCCCTTAAATTTCAGAAAATTTCAAATATCAGGGAAACTATTCAAAGTAAATGTAGGGAATTTCGAACAAACTTACCATTGTTTTTCCTTAAAAAGCCGAAAATGAAACATAATATAGGGTGTCCCATCTGAAAAATCATAACTTTGGCCTTTGATATCTTGCTAGAGGTTGTTGTTCTTGTCTGCTTCATGGAAGCCCTACTATGGTCTCGACAAGTGGTTTATTCATTTTGTTTTTTCAAGCCCATCTGTTAATTCGTTGCCTCCAGACCACCTACTTTATTACTTGGCCATAAAGATAGTCATTATAGTATGAAACGGGTTTTTATGTGAACTCCTGGTATTTCTTCTATGACTGTTATAGCTGGACCGTCGGAGAGTATTCCAATCTTCAATTTTTACGAAACTTCATCCGTTAAAAGTTTGATCTTTTCTTATTTTTCCAAGAGTTTCACCTGAAAAGTCATGGAATTGGTACTATCCACCGTAGCGTGAGGCTGCAAATACCTTGACTTATTCAGTCTTTTATTTTTGAGTCGTCCCTTCACTATTCTGTGAATCATCTACGTTCCTAGAATCTTAAGATGTCTCGTTAGGAGGCCTCCCTTGAGGTTGCCAATCTTATGAAGATTCAATGGTTTTTCAACATCTTATTTCATTCGAAAAAGCGACAGTATTCCTATTATCAAGTCCATGGTTGTCCTGAGAGATAGTTCAAAAGCCTCTCTTGAGCCCAAGTTGAGCCCAAGCATGGTTAGTTGTCTTATATAGGTGCAGATTTCCTTTCTTAGGATACACCTGCCCAATATAGATTATTCAGTCTCCACGTTTGAAGGTTGATCTTGTGTGACGTTCATCCCATCAATTGCCTCGAAGTACATAGTGGCCTTGTAGCTCTAGTTAATACATTTTCGAGGTATTTGTACCAAAAATATTCCTTTATGTGGGGCTACTTCATGAATGTTGGCATGTATTTGCTGTTACTTTATACTCGGTATAAATTTTAATGTAACAAATGAAGTGGCTAATGTCTCTGGTTTTATCTTTAAATTCGAACCACTAAATAAAATACTTTCGCGGTTTGCATTCAGTGTGCTGAAAAATCCTTAAAGGATTTTTTGTGTTCTTAATTCATCTCAACCTAACCTTATTCGTTCATTCATATTCATTATCTCCTCACCGTTCACATTTTTTGAATAAATACTTCATATTCGGCTGCAGAGGGTCACTTCTATTTCTGAGAATGTATCTTCAGTCAGGTCAGCACTAAACAATTGAACAATTGATTCTTGAGCATTGGACATAAAAACTAAGGTAAATATGGAATATCCTCGTAGTGAGATGCTCGGTATTGTAGGTTTCCTCCGTGTGGTATGAATTATAGAGTGACCAGGCCAGTAGTTGAGCCAAAAATACACGAACTTTGAAGTAGACACCAATGCATTATTTTTGTTTGAAATATCTATAGAGTTTTCTGGGGCATTTATAATTCGATTTTAGTTATAGGGATACGAATTATTGAGATGAGCATTAGCGAGAGTTGAGTGCATTTAAATTCATGATTTATTTCAATTCAAGAGCATTGAGTATTCAAAAGTTATCGTGAAAAGGTTTCGATTTCATAAATCCAACTTTTGGCTTCTAGTATAAATCCTGAAAATGCAGTTTACCTATTTAGTGTCATGCAAACAATCGATTCCTGACATTCACTAGTTCCACGAAAATTGAGCGGAATATTTCCTTATAAAAGCAGCCCATAACCGAAACTACTAAGCCTTTTTGGTGAATCTGAGAAATTATGTGAAAATTATTGTGAATGATCGAGTAATTATGTAATTCATGTATAAGTATTTACCTCTTGACAAAACCTCTATGATTGTCACGCTATCGCTATTCAATCAGGATATCACGGAAGGCAATTAAGCATGAGAAATGATCTTGTGAACCTACCCTATCCAAATATGAGCAGCAATGATCAATTTTGAATTTTCTGCAACCCAGCGTTTTCACCTAAATTGATAGCAAGGAATAAAGCTAGAACAGTGGTGAAAATGTTCTAATATAATTGAATCGAAAAACGTCGATTGGTAATAAATAAAAATTCAGATAATATTTCTGGAAAAAAACTCAGTTTTTCGATGTTTTACTTAAAACAGGTGAACTGTGTAGCCTGCGAAAAGCCTACATTAAGCAAATATTCCTGAATTCTCTTCCTTCAAACAATACATCAAATCCTTAGAAATCAATCTTGGCAAGCTTGTGCTTGTTGGACCACACCATTGCCTTTGTTTAACTAACATTCAGAAACAGCATGTTTATATGTTTATCTTTTTGTTTTCATATTTAAATATTCAAATCCTGTGAACCCAATACGGTACACTGAGTCACACCAAATTTTGAATCTATGGCTGCAGAGTGATGATTAATTCTTATTAACTGCTCTCGATCTCTTAGGTAATCTCTTAATCACTCTAAGACTGAACCACAAATTCGTATTGTCTCAAGTTTTTTTGAAAATTGATAAATTGTTCAAAAGGCGTATTGTAGATAAATAAAAACCACTAAATTATATTCCCAACGATGGATAATTGTTTGATCTGTACCCGACAACAGCAAAGCAAATTTTACCTTTAAAATTCTGATTTTGTCAAAACAATTTCATTGTTATCCAGCGGTTCAGTTGGCTGTTCATACTCGCATCTCCCCATTTTTTTTTTGGAGTATGTAATGAATTTATTGGTCTAAACTCATTAAATTTTTTATTGTTTATTACCTTCGGAATCAAGATATCATAACACCTACTTCAAGTTACTCACGAATCTACAATCTAGCCGTAACTCAACGATCTATTTGATAAGTGGAAAATACAATGACCCAGAATGGCATAAAATTCCTATACTATATTGGTAAGGAGATCGGACAGGCCACTCCCTAGGACCTCTTCTTCCTATCAAACGACCAAGAAACTGCAAATTGGGGTGAGGAGCTCCGTCTTATCGAAAATATTTTGGTTTTTTTAAGTAGTAGGATTAGCTTTTCAGTTATCAATGAATCAATCGCCTTTTCCAGTGAATCGAGATGAATTTCGCCGTTCAAATTACCTGAAATAAAGAAATGTCCACCTAGGAAGTCCTACTTAATTACTCGAATTTTCAGTGTGAATTTCTCAAAATTCATGAGCATTTGTATCGCTTCAAAATCTACAGTTATGTCGACTTAATTCAATTTTGTGAAGATGGAACCTGTATTTTTATAAATTTATGAAAACGTAAGATTGGTTAGCAGGAATTTGTGGTACGGATTGCGCGTTTGGTATAATCAGCTGTTTCATCTTTTACAATTCCATGGGGTGCCATAATTAACCTATCTCAAAAAATGTTGTTACTACTTCGTACTTCTAGCCAATGTTATGTTCAAAATGGGTTCGGTTATATATCTTTGCAGTCACTCGGGCAGAATTTTGATTCTGGCAATAGAGGCTTATTAGGTCAACACGTTTTTGCAATGCAACCACCAAAATCATTTTTAAAATTTTAACCAAATCAGAATAGGAATAATTCAATGATTGTTTAACAGTAGATCAAATGATATAACCTAACCTTGCTTCTGAAAATAAAAATCGAGTCAAAACAAACAGTCCTTCTCGTTTTATTCCTTATACATAGCTTGGAAGAATTTCTGATACTAAACGGAATAAATTTTCAATTCAACTAAGACGATAATATCTTCTTAAAATTGTTGTAATTTATACGAAGGGCTATCCAAAGATATTGTAACTGAAAAGACTCTGCTCATCGCCTTAAACCTCGTGGTAATTAAATTAACTGGTTAATGCACGCAGGCGGTATCTACCCTCACAAAGATTCCCTTCAAACAAACATCGATTTGGTATACAATATCGAAAATAATCTAAATATTCAAGGTAAATTGTTTGAGTTGAATAATTATTTTTTGCGAAAGAGATTTATCAAAATTACGTTCATTTACACTTTTCTAAAGAGGCCTTGAAGAGCTATCAAATGAGGTATCACTCGATCTCTCTTTTCAATTAAGAGGGATTAGAGCATCCCTGTTATTCAATTTTTATGGAATAAAATATATACAGGGTGGTCGTTTGGGATGGAACACGCTGTATGTTATCAACAAAAATTTATTTAATGGGGGTTTTGTTATTCTCTTTCTCAGTAATTCAGTGAAATATAAATAATCTAAATAGTTACTGCGATACCTGCATTTGAACTGCACGCTTCTGTAACACCAATCAGTAAAACAAGTAGAGTGAAATGTCTCAGCAAATCAAAAAGCTTTTAATTAAAAAAGTAGGACGTGAGGGTGTTATTAGATAACAGTATTCAATTTACTACGGAACGTAAGGAAGAACACAAATTAATTGGAGTTTGGAAGAGGTTCACACCAGCTACTTGCATTTTCTGATAGCGTACCCCAATTACTGTGGTTTCTTCAAGTGTTCAGTCATTTGAACTAATTTTGTCTTCTATATTCATGACATAGGTTTATGAGCTTCATTAGCACATTGTAATTATTCAGATCATTAACTAACTGCGATAGTCTAAATTGAAACTGTCATTACGAAGATTTGTACTGAATGAGGATTGGTTTATGATAGCACGTTCCAAGTTAGTTGAAGCTATCATTATATTTCCATTCGTGCCACCTATCATCTATATACGGTTAAAAGATATTATGATAATTTTAATTCAGGATATATTTTCCTTTTGCCACTAAGCGATAATATTGGTTTGAAGATGTTTGCAAGGATGACTATTAATTCAAATCCTTTATAAACAAGTACCCAAATGAAGGCAAGAGAAGGGACGATATTCCACATACATTTAATTTTTTTAGTTTAAATTCTTTTATATGTATTCATTGTGAATGCGAAAAAAGATTTTTTGTTTCGCGAAACGATTACAGAAAGAAAACATTTCAGCTAAGGAGATATGTAAACGTCCATTGTCACAGCGAGAAGGTGAAAAATCCAACATAACACTCACTGCATAGAATCACAGTGAAACAATAAAATCTATCTGTCACAGTGAAACAATAAAATCTGTCTCAAATACAGAATGAAGACCTAATTCTCACGAAAGCTGATGAAGGAATTAGTATAGTGTGTCTCGACAGAAACAAGTACAAAGAAAAAATGCAAGAAATCATCACTACTTTGGATATATCAGAAATTTCAAACGAAACTAACTCTCATCCGCAAAACAACATTTTCAATTCTGTAGGCCTGATATAAAAACTTTCAACACTTAACAACTTCAATCTAAAACTTATCTCTTCTAATATGAAAAATATGTACTCAAACTTTCCAACAGTTGGATGTCTAGCTATAATAAAGCAAATCTTAATTCAAAATAACATTTCACCTTACATTAAAGATGAAATTTGTAATCTTTTGAAGACCCGTATGTCACAAAATTATTTATAATTCCGATCAAAATTTTTAGACAAAACTCAGAGCTTCTCATGAGATCTCAACTCAGCCCCATATCAACAGATATTTTCCTGAACAATTTTGAGCAATCTATGATGAATAACAAGTTACCACTAAAACATATAATGTGTTGGTAGAGCTGATGATATTTTTGTGGGTTTTCAAGGCTTAAACCGATATGTAGATCAGTTTTTCCATCTTCTCAATAAAATTCATAATCAAATAATAATAATAATAAATCACTGCTAAAATAAAATGATACAATTCAATGAATGAATGAATCCTTTTAAACAAATTATACATAATTCCTCTATCTATAACTGACGTCAATACAGAAATCGATTTCATTAAGAAAATTACAATAATTAGTCATTTTCCAGTCTGCCACATTAACTGTATTTTCAAACGCAAAGAACAAAAACAAATTTCCCAATTGCTATATTATGTTATAAAAAAACCAGAAGCACTACGCATATGTAACTAATATTGGTCCCTCTCTAAAAATATCAGGAATTAACTCTCTCAATTTAATTTAACAACCTCCTTCTTCAGTAGTCGCAACATAAGCAAAATACTTCTCAATACCAAACAAAAATCAATAAATTCAAAGTCTGGTAATGAATGTCCAACAGCTTATGTAGTACCAATTCCGTTCTTGACTTATTAAAAATTTCTCGAATTTTGTGAAAATCGTCCATCGCGGATATCTCAATCATCATCAAAATTACATAAAAATAAGTTCAACATTCTATAGGCACTTTTTAAATAGAATTGAGTGCTGTGTGAAAAATTTTCGAGTTATAATGCAAACATGCGTTTTTTCTCAATAAGAACCATAGAAAATTTTACTCCATGTTGCTTGAGTAATATTCTGTTAGTGTGTTTAGAAAGTTATGTGGGTAAAAAAATGTATCATTACGGAAAACAAGATCTATGACATTAAACTTTTCTGAAACGAAAACCAAAAACACATACGGAAATCTTAACAGAAACAAGAAGTCCTAACGATACAAACGGGGAAAACTACTTAATCGCAAATAATGAAAAATGTTGCCATTGTTTTCAGTGCATAATATACATCGCCGAGAAATACGAGGGCAGGCATTGTAAATATGAACATTGCTAACAGAAGATAGGCTTGCCCTGAATTTTGTTTTATCTCTTCTAAATTGTTACTGTTCCTCATGAAGAGTAAATCCTCAAAATTACCCCAAAGAAAAAATCTAGTGGTGTTAAGTCAGGAAAACGAGGCGGCCATCTCACAGGACCTTTAGTCCCTATCCAATTAAATCCAAAATTCAAATTTAACAGATCAGTGATGGCCCTCGTTTGGTGAGAAGGGGCACCATTATGTTAAAATTTGCTCTTTGTGCTAACGGAAGTTGATGGAGAAATCCTGCAATGATATTATTGTTGATGATTTCTTCATTATGTGTTCCATTCACATTTTCATCAAAAATTTCAAACGCCAAAACGCGACTATCTTTCAGTGCAAACCACAATTTGAAACCATATCTTAATTGATTCTGCATATCAATATGGCGTTAAGAATTCACATCGGACCACAAATCTTCATTGAAGAGATGAAATATCCGCATCATTAGTGATGCGGACTTCATCTGTCCATATGATTTCTCTAAAAAAGTCTATGCGTTCTTGGATATTTTCTAGATACCAATTGCAGAAATTTAGTTGGCAAGGGGGATTTCCTGAATGCAAAAATTGGGAGACTCGCATGTTGTAAGGTTTAAACTGGTTCTCCTTCATATTTGTTTACTCGAAATTGAAGGTTTGGCTATTACAGCACCTACAATCGTTGTTTCCTTTCAATCAGTCACATGATATTTTTATTACCTGATTTTCTGAATGAGCCACTATTGATAAGATTCTCTTTCATTCTTCAAAAAAAAAGAAATTTATTTCGCTGGTGCCTTTCAGGATACCGATTGAAATATGTTTCAACCGTTGCTACTAAATTATACCCACTAAGAATACAACATTCCCTCATCTCGAACTTTTCATAACTTTCATAGTTATGATTTATATTCTGCACCTTGAAACCACCAAAGTCTCAGGTGAATAAATTCTTAAATGTAATAGTTGGAACATACAACTAAATATTCCGATATTCAATAAACATTAATACTTATACTGAAACTGTAATCGTAAGTGTCAAACTATAATACCACAGTTAATTAGAATGGTCTAATTCGAATCAAACCATAGGAATTTCCATGATCTTAGATAGGATCTTTAGAATCTGTGGTTTTTAGTCATAGAACAATATGACTAGTTGATGAACATGCACCTAACGAATGGAATTGTGGCAATTTCAGTTTTTTCTCTGACAAAAGGTATTGGATGGATGAATTGAATACAAGTGTTATGCACACTACAAAAATTGTCGCAACACCCCACTTTCACGACAATACTATATAAACTCTTAGGTTGGTCATTCAAGAGTCGTTTGGTAACTTTCAGAAGTGTACAATAAAAGGATATCATTCAGAAGAGATGAGTTTATAATGAAAAATATCAACAATTTTCGAGTTAATGCAAAATCAAAAAATTCTACTATCTTCAAACATTCGCGAAGAGACCAATCAACTGGCATCGAATGGTTACTAATCATTTTCAAAATCAAGTGTTTCCTTCCTGGGCCCTAATCATTGCCAGTATATGTCTCGGAAGCCCCGCAAACAAATTTTGGATGTACTCTTGAGTCACTGAGTTCCAAATTTCAGGAAGCAGATTTTCTAGTTGTTGGAGTGTTCTACAAGGCATCCTACGTTGCTCAATTTGCCACCCCATGTTGTCCCAAACATGTTCTAAGGGATTCAAGTCGGAACTTCTGGCTAGCCATATTAAAATCTCAATTTTGGCATTTTGCAGAAATTCTGTAACTACTCTAGCTGCATGAGGCCGAGCATTATCATTCATATAAATGAAGTTATCGCCAATCAATGGGACTAAGGGTACAACATGGGGTTCAAGGTTATCTTCGATATATTTGGGCGCTGTCATTCTTCCATTATTCACTAGGATTAACTCAGTTCGTTCATGGAAAGAAATGCCTCCCCACACCATTACTGAGACCCCAACGAAGTTTTCGGTTTGCCGGATATTGCATTGCTGAAACCGTTTCCCAGGATCATTTGATACAAGACAGATCCTGGATCCGTCGGAAAAGAGAACATTCGACCATTCTGGAATAACCCAATTTGCATGTTCCCTCACAAACTGAAGTCTTGCAACTCAATGCTCTCTGGTGAGACGCTGGCCGGTAGAAGCCACCCTAGGTCTTTTATGGTTTTCTCTGAGCCTGTTCATAACAGTTTGCAATGAAATATGCACATTTCTGGAAAGTGCAAGTTCATTTTGTAGCATTCTAGCTGTACAGTGCCGAACTCTTAGTGCAGTTAAACGAAGCCAACGATTATCAACCGGTGTTGTTATCCGATTTCTTTTTTGTCGGGCCTTTCTTCCATATTCGCCTGTTTCGTGTTACCGACTAATTGCTCTTGAAATAGTGCTTTGGTTAACATTCAACAAGCTAGCCACGTAACGTTGGCTTCGCCCTTCCTCTAGAAGTGTTATAATTCTTACCACTTCATGATTACTCAAATAGCGTCCAGGACATTCAGCAGCCATTACAATAAATTCAAAGATTCGAAAATCAACAAGAAACACAGAAAGCATGTATTAATTTAGCGTGAAAACTGAAGAGAAATTGAATGAATACTGATAGACAAATTAACTCATTTTTGTTTCAGACGTGTTTGAGATCAAATGGAAACAAATGTTACTACATAGATAAGATTTTTTCCCCTCATATGTCCGAAAACATATGTTGACAAAGAAACTGTGATCGAGCTACTTAGTCGATTGTGGAATTCAGAATACCAGGTGATGCGACAATTTTTGAGGTGTGTGTATATTTTTGAAAATGAAAAAATTACTGCATCCAGTAGGACTGAAATTTTCTATGATTCCGTATTTAAAAAAAGCATGTTTGCATTAAAACTCGAAAACCGCTAAGATGAAAAAATTTTTTCACACATCACTGTATTTTACCCTGAAAAGTGTCTACAGAATGTCGAACTTATTTTAATTTAACTTTGATGATGATCGAGATATCTGTGAAGGACAATTTTCCAAAAATTCGAGTTTCGAATAAGTCCAGAACGGAAAGAGATATCAGCAAAATTTTGGCACCACTAAACTAGTCCCTGAAAATAAGATCGAGGAAGGGGGTTCATTTTTCTCTATCTGCAATATTTCACATAGCTGCCGTACAACTATATTGAAATTTGTCCAGCCTGTACTTGACAATAGAAAACATCACAAGAGCAGCAATTTGAAAAATGTGAACATAGGCATCAATTGTAGCAGAATATTATTCCTCGTTTTCTATCTTTGACTCAGTTTATTGATGGGAGGATTTAAAAATCAATGATCACTAACGTGTGACCTCAAGATCTTATGAACAGTATTTTATGGATGGAGGAGAATCATCAAAAAATGCTCTCTGATGGCGATTCAGACGATAACATGATACCACAGTTTTCTCAAGATTAGGGTATTCTCCTCGTTCAGAATATCCAGATGGGTGGTCCAAATTTGTTCGATGGTTTCGAAAATATTATGAGGAAAAAATAGAGCAATATCACAGATCTCTAAGGAAGTCTTCTATTGACTGTGTATAAACGGACATATCCGAAAAAATATGTTAATAATTAGTTTTCTACCGAAGAATAAATTTGAAATATTGAAATTGATCTTTAAATTTTTGAAGCACTGTATATTTATATATTAGTTACATTTTCAATGATAAAGGGATACGTCATAGAATGAATACGGAATGAACACTAAGTATATTTAGTTGAATTGACTAGAAAAATAATATTAGCAACATTCTAACTAAATATTCATCCGTTTTCTTTTCAGGCTATTATTTTCCTTAAAATCGGTTCTTAATACTTCTCCATTGGTTATTGATTTGTGTGAAAATCTCCCATGAGCAGGTACTAACGCAACTCCTTAACTTTCGTGCACTCAGTCTCCTAAAATATACGGAATTCTTTCCTTTTAAGCTTTGTTCAGTAGAGACGTACTTAATTCAACGATTAATTACAGCGAGTGACGTGTTCCGCTCTCGCTAAAAGCCCAGTAGAAAGGTTCTTTCGATACGTTACGGTCTCACAATTTGTCTTATTAGTTCAAATTATAATAAATGTCCTTTTCGTTCACTCGTCTCTGAGTAATGCACTTACATATGTCTCAACCTGCTTGAGAAAATGAAAGAAATATAATTAATATTCATAAGGAGGCTTTACATTTCACCCGTACTTTACAATTTACAGATTGCTAGTGACTTGCTTGAAGCTTTTCTGAGTGCTTCAATACATCTCGTTAATTGAATGCATACGTAATCTTATACTTTATTTCTTTTTAGTTTAATGCGATCCAACAGTTTTTTTTTATGTAATATTTATAACGTGATAAGATTTTGAGTGATATTACCAAACACAACAGTTCCAGCAGAATCTGTTTTCCACTCAAATGTCTAATAATCAATTGCAGCCAACTGAGGTTACTATAATCAGGTCAAAAAGGAACCTTTGTTATATATGAATCTAGAAAACTACATTTTACCTTGAAAACCTACTAATAATGCATCTTAAAGAATTAGTCATTCCGGCTAGAATTTTTATGATTAGTGGAGAGGGATCCAACTGCAACTCATTTAGTTACCAGTTTGAGATATTGTTTGTTTGTTGTTATTCCTTTAACGTGCCCTATTTCCGCTTTTCAGCCAATGACACGTCTGGGAATTCTGTTACCTCACTAACCCGAGAATTTTGCCGAACCCCTCTCGTGTCGAGGGAAGGGATCTTTAATGTCCAACACATCTCTGTTAGACAGGACCGACGGCTTTACATCTTCCTGAAAGATGGATACTCAAGCAATTCCCAGAATCTGAAAAATTACACCGACTTTGTGGGGATTGAACTCAGGTAACTCTGCGCAGGAGACAAGCATCATATCCTCTACGCCACCGAGACGGTTTAGATTTGAGATATAACTGCTGCAAAGATATGTGCGTCGCAAAACTAAAAGGTTTTAAGTAAAAACGACATACTTTCGAACTGAAATAAAACCAGAATTATCTAAGAATGATTTTATGACTAAGCCTTATAAATTCATTTCGTGAAAAGAATATCACCCAAGTGACCCCCTCGACTACTTTCACAAGACCGAATCCGAACTACCTCGTTTTCAATGTCACTGTGTAATGGGTCTGGTATAATTTTCCGAATGTCTCATCCAATGTTCACTTTAAAATCATGAAGTGTTCTCAGTTCGTTCTCATAAACTATCAACATCAGAAACCCCTTTCAGAAAGGAGGTCATTTTGGTGAAATAACGACTTCTCGGAGGCTAGATCACTATTACATTTCTTGAAACTTATAAACACTCCAAACCTTTCTCTTGATAACTTCATAGTGATACCAGCGGTGTGACATGTTTATCCGTCTTGTTAGAACCACTTTCATCACAAGTCAATTCCATCCAATTCTGTTCTGTTAACAGTATTTAATTTTTTTGCTTCATTCTCAAGAAAGTATTGCCCTATGATGACATCATCATCATCAGCTTCTCTACAATCTCCTGCGGATTATTTTCCGACGAGAATCTAGAGTTCTGCTTTTTGACGAGGACATCGAGATGAAAATTTGCTCTGCAGAGAAGATAATATTCTCATCAAATTGATGGTGATTCAGAAGCATCCCGAGCGTCTAATTAACACAGTCGCAAAAACAACAAAGGTTGGTAGGCTTCAGTTCATTAGATTGCACTATCTTATAAGAGTGTAAACCTAGGTCATTCTGCTAAATTCGCCATGTTGTCTGGGAATAATTACTCCCACAGAGTGCCTAGGCCTTTTGGCTGTAAACCTGCATAAACCTCAAAATTACATACAAAAGGATATTTGACATCTGCCGTCATGATTATTTTTATGCCAAATTTGGCGAGTTTATTTGTAATAATATTTGCATTTTCGAAGCATGATCTTGACAATCTAACTTATGGGTACTAATCGATCTAAGCCTTGACGACTTGCTCTATTTCTAACGTCATCAAAACGCAAACAACGTAACAGAAATCGCAATCTGCTTTTCGACATTGTGCTCTAAACTAGTTCAACCCCCAGGCTTTGTGACATGTCCCAAAAATCTTTGATGTTTCTGCGTCCAGCTCTACAGAATCCAATTATTAACAGTATTCCGATATATGCTTTTATCTCTAAAAAATCTGTCAAGGCAGCATCCCTTTGTCTTTGATATGTTTGAATACCTCGATATGAATATTTGTGCATTCGACAAGAATATTCAAGATATCAGAGTCAAAAAATAACAAAAACGATCCTAGAACAGTTGTAACATTTAGGGCAATACCTTTGGGACCTGGGTGGTCGTGACACAATAGTGTGCGTCCTAGTTCTGGATGTAGGCGGTGGAAATGTTCTCCTTTTTGTCCCGCTGCGGTATTGATATTCCGCTAATTGTGACAACAGTATATTATCTTTTTCAAAATCACCATCTCGTCCTAAGTCACATGCTTCTTGTTCCGAACTCAAAACATCAGGCGAACTAACTGGAATATGACGTTCTTCCAAATCACCATCGTCTTCATCGTCACTTTCTGATGCGCTGCTCTGTAAGAGATCTTCTTATAACCACAATAATATTGTCTCATCTCTCGGCATCGCCATCATAACCTAGAAAAAGTAAATTACTAGGACAAAAATATTATTTAGCGGACACAAAAGCATTAATTAATAAAATACAAGTAAATAATAATGTATGCGATATCTTAACTGAACATTTAAGTGTGTTTCACTCACAATATTTCATTTTCAAAGTATTCCTTGAGAGCTCTCGAGGGGGACATACGTCATCTAGGAACTTTGGACCTACACTTCGCAGACGTCGATGTATTGTGTCGACTGGCACGCTACTGAGGGTGAGAATGGTTCATAGTCGAGGAATATCTGAGTCGGCAGCACTGTAGCGCGGTGCGTTAAGAGAGTATTTGGCAGTTTCATAGTGTGGGTAATACATGTCACCCGCGCAAGCCCTCTAGTGTTAAGCTTATTGTTTTAACCTCAATCGTTTAATTATTTAATTTCTAACTTTCTTTAACCCGGCGTTGGTGTGGTGAACTTATTTTATATGTTTGGTGTTATGGGATCAAACTCACTCCATTTGGTTTTTCGTGCGATAAAATTATTTTCAGAATTTGTGTCAGGAATTCGATAATTAACAGACACCATATTCTTCAGAAGAAAAATGCATTTAATTCACCCACCTATAGGATATTATAGAAAAAAAATTTTCACCACATAATTTTAATGAAAAAACATACATTTCTTCGGTTCAGAACATATAAAATAAAAACGTATTCTTTCAGTAGAATCTAAATATCAAATAAATGAACGAAAATATATAATTCAAACAAAGAGAAAAACTCGAACTAGAAATTTTGAAAGATTAAAATTTTACAGTGTGCTCTATTGATAGCAATTTTGACATAGAATAAGACTATGCTTCTGACACAAAAAAACTTCTCATATGGCACACTTCTTTTGGAACTTCCTGTCCTTACCTTTGGGGCACATTCCACATCTTCCAAAAGTTTTCCGGCGTTTTGGCTCTCTTTCGGTTCTGATTCGTTCCCATTCAATGAAGATTTGATTGAACTTTTCAATTGCCTAGGTAACCTCTCATTATCTTTACGGGACAGAAGATGCTTTTGCACAAGCTGCAAGCCCAAATCTAAAAGGAATTTTCTCCTCTTTTGTATATTCTTAGTGTTGCTTTAATATGTTATTCTAGCATTCATAGCCCCGACGTTCATAATGGAAAAAAAAGTGGTTAGTGGCCTTCTTCTACTGTTACGTGATACGTCATAATTTCCGCAAAGTTCGTCGACCACATCTACTCCGCATTTGGAGAAATTATAAAAATCTCTGGTTTTTTCGCTTCTCCAGTTCTTTCAGCTATTTTATCGTCGTGGTGAATCGTGGAGGCAACCAGTACTACTTTCTTCTTCTTCGGTATATATGAAAATATGGTAGTGTCCTTTTGAAAACCAAATTTGGTAAAAAAGACTTCTCGATTTCTAGTATGTACAAACAAACGCAGGTGGAAGCTCAGCTTTATAGTACCAACGGAAGTGAGTTCGTGATTTTTCAAAAGTTGGGTCATCAGCGGAAAACTGGTAAACCCTTTGTTGAAAGTCACATTTCGGTTAATTTGACTGATGAGTGCCACTAATGTGTCTACAACATCGAACGGTGAATAGGATAAATTGAATAGGCCATATTGTTGTTGACCCGCATATGGTTCCATATTCACCACGTGATATGATTTTGCATCAACTGAAGCGAAAATTTTCAATTCGTACTTTGAAGGTTTATATGGCATATATACTCGAAAAGGACATCGACCACGAAATGCAGGCAGCTGTCCATCTGCTGGCGACGTACTCGCTAAGAGAATAAGCTCCTTTTCAGTTTTCAATAAACTGACTAAACAATAAACAAAACAGAGATATCAAAACGCAAGCATCTGAGTAGTAATTGAAATCATTGCAGAGACATAACTCTTCTGAATATATCAATACCCAAACTATTATTTTTCCATATTTCCTCTAGATTCCAAAGATTCGTTTTGTACACCCCAGATAAGAAAAGGAGACCCAAAATACACGAAGTTTGGCAGCATCCACTTCTTTGACCACATATTTGTGCTTATCATCATAGAGATCCCGAATAGAAGTCAGACGCTGATTAATTATCTTATAATACTAGTAATAATTACCTCATGAAAAAAAATATCGAAGCATTCTTCAGCTGTTTTGCGGTTCCTGCAGAAGGTCGTACTACTGGGAACTCATCCCTAATTATGTTTTCCGACCTGGTTCGTGCTGCTCGGTTGGGACAAATTTTTGACCACGTGGTTTTCTTATCTGTTCCGATGAAACAATTTTCTGATGACGTTGTATTAGATGATTTTGTTTGATTATCATCTTGTTCATCTTCTGAATGAACGTCTCCATACTCGTCAACTTGTTCCGAATCATCTTCCTGTCCTGATTCAGAATCATGTGCACTTTCTTGAACTATATCTTCATTTTCAGAATCGCTCTAGTCGTCAAAGTCTTCATCATTTTCCAGATCATGCCATAAGGCTAGGAGCTTCCTTTTTTATTTTTCGTAACTCATTTCTCTAAATAACCAACAAAACAATTATTATTACCTAAAAGCTAACCCCACATCACAAAACATACCTGGATGACTTGAAAAAAAAATAGTGTGGTGGGGTGATTATCACCAAAATTGTCTATAATGGATAACGTCAGTGGTGTTGTGGGGTGAAAATGGGGAAGAATAATTTATAGTATTGAAATATTTCTTTCCTCAAATTTTCAATGCAGGTTCCTTACAAAATAGTGATTCAATTTACTTTACGACCTCGTACTTTTTCAGAATTTTGTCGATTTGGGATGCCTGTTTTTATGCTCCCTCAGTTCTATTCAAGTGCAATCAATAAAATTATAGAAAGCATCAATTCTCAAATATCACATTCTTGCGAATCCTTATTAGATAATGACAAATTATTGCGTTTGAATGACAAGTGTTACGATATAATTTTCAAATCCAGAGTAAAAGTAGAAAATGTTAAGGAAGTTCCATTTGTTAATATTTCTGATTGTATCTTATCTGCGTGATTCCTTAATTGGGAGACAAATGAAGGGCCTTCTAATTATGTAAATAGAGCAAATCTCTATATTCAAGGTGATTTATATTATGCCATTCAATGCGGATCGGTGGTTTACGATGTCAGCATTTTCCGACACTCCTTGTGTGAGTGATAAAATTTCGAAATGAAACCCGTTTACCGTTGAATTTCAGGGCGTCGGAAATTCAGCGACGGGGAATATATTACACACCCGTCCGGCCATCCAATCAAATTGAACACTTCAACATATCAATATTGAATTCTTGTTGTAAACCTTGGTGATTACATTTAAGGAAACGGCTAAGAATCTTTATTTTATATCATTCATTTCTTCAGAGGCAAGGCTATTTGTGAGATTCAATTTGTTGTGAAAATGAACAAGCTGATATTTATTCGAGGTTATATTTCTTTTCACTTTTCAGGACATTTTTTGTACACTACTGATCTATGTTATAACGATGAGCTGAATTTTTGATTTCTCTCGTTTAATTATAGTCTTTTCTTCCGCTAAAAGTATAGGTTTCTGTTCAACGTAAATATTGAGGGCATAAAAATAAGATATGTCATGCATTTTGCATTGCATAGAAAACTTCTCAGTACAAACTATCTATTCATTATGATAAAAATAGTTAGAGGCGTAGTGCAAACAAATTATACGAATTAGAAAGGCACATGATCCCAGTAAAAAATATCCTGAAAATTTTTATAGCGAATTTGAATTTCCCATAGCACACATATTCTGGCTCCAACAATAGAATAAGAAGCTATAGATTATTTCCCGTTATCTAGAACCTTTAAATTTGGCAGAAAGCTCTGTATTATATCCCAAGTGAAAGAAAATATACAAAAATAGTAGATTCAACTTAGATCACAAAAACTTTGTGATAATGAATTAACTCGCATTTCCTCAGGACCGCGAGGTGTATGAAGTTAATATAATGAATTCGAAAAACCGAACAATAGGCAATATTTTAAAGCACAAGTAAGAGGACATAACCTTTTAGCTGTTAATTGAGATACACTAATCAATGAATTGATATTAAAAAGCCTTCATACGTTGGGATAATAATTTTTCAAGTACTTGAGCGATTAAAGGGATTTCCAAGATAACAAATTGAAAATGAAATGAAAAAAAGTTACATAATTGTAAACTTGTAAACACCATCATGCAAGATGGTTTTCGCCTTTGCCAGTAAATATCGATAATTTAGATTGTCGTGTACCTGCAGTGATGTCGAGCGGTTTTCATCTGAGATATTTGAGTTCTCGGATTTTAACGTAGAATTTTGAGCTTAGATAGATAAAAGGGATTGTCGTCTATTGTGGCATACTCTACCTTGAATTTCGAACCCATGCTTCATCCTTCTCATAAAGATTACAAGCTTATTGGGTGAAAACTTAACGATCTCAGCCTGTTACAGTTTGCAAAATACAAATTCATAAGACCTGGTCTTATCCACAATATTTATTATAGGATAGGATATGTTAGGTAGTTCCACCTAACATATCCTATCAACTCTTTCTTCTCCCTGCATAATCTGCGTGAAGGGTTTTTGATCAATCCTCTTGTATTTTGGCAGCAGTGCCGGTTACGGCAGTATACCTAGTGTGAGGTTAGGTTAGTGTGAGTGTGAGGCTCTCATAAATTCAGGTTCAGCTACCAGGTATTTTCACCATTGTTGTCTCCAACGGATTCCTAGGTAACCCCTTGAATAGCCATTGAGTCTGCCTTCTCATTGCCCTCTAAGGCCAAGTTGCCTGGAACCCACATTAGGCCAAGAGGGATTCTCACTACCAATTTGGCAATGGTTGAATAACATTTCTGCACCAGAAGCAATGTGCAGTTGTTGGATGTGACTTCAATACATAGTTAATATCTGTTATGTTGTTTACTGACCTAGATGTTAATTCTCTCTCTAGTAAAAGGTAAGAACAGTGGTCAATTGCGAATATTTCTGCTTGCAAAATAGTAACAGGCCTGTCAAGACAGGTAAGTTCGATATTAACATCAATACGTTCTTTCAATTTCTTTTTTATTATTTATTTCATATCATTTTCCTGAAGCTCACTCAATTCTTTCGATGTGTAAGTAAGAGTGAAAATTATTCACTACTGAAATAATAATGTAAACTTCGATATTCAGATACTACTGCTAAATACATGAATAAAATAAAAGTGAGATTTTCTGAAAAGAATGTGAATTACATTCGAAGAATATTGAAATGTATAATTTATGATATATTTTTGATGGATTTATTTTATGAAAATTTTATGGAATTATACACATAACACAAAAATTGTCGCATCACCTGGTATTATGAATTCCACAATTGATTAAGCAGATCGATCTCAGTTTCTTTATCAACATATGTTTTTGGACATATGGGGGGAAAGAATCTTATCTATGTAATAACATTTTTTTTCCATATGATCTCCAACACGTCTGAAACAAGAATGAGTTTAATTGACTATCAGTATTCATTCAATTTTTCTTCAGTTTTCTTGTTGATTTTCGAATCTTTGAATTTATTGTCATGGCTGCTGAACATCCTGGACGCTATTTGAGTGATTATGAAGTGTTAAGAATAGTAACACTTGTAGAGGCGGGGCGAAGCCAACGTTACCTGGCTAACTTGTTGAATGTTAATCAAAGCACTATTTCAAGAGCAATTAATCTGTACCACGAAACAGGGGAATATGGAAGAAAGGCCGGACAGGGAAGAAATCGGATAACAACACCAGTTGATGATCGTTGGGTTCGTTTAACTGCACTAAGAGTTCGGCACTGTACGGCTAGAATACAACAAAATGAACTTGCACTTTCCAGAAATGAACATATTTCATTGCAAACTGTTAGGAACAGGCTCATAGAAGACTATATCAGACCAAGTGTGGCTTCTACCGGCCCGCCTCTCACCAAAAGCATCAAGTTGCAAGACCTCAGTTTGCTAGGAAACATGCAAATTGGGGTATTCCAGAATGGTCGAATGTTCTCTTTTCCGACGAGTCCTGGTTCTGTCTAGGATCAAGTTATAGACGCATGCCTGTATACAGACGACCTGGGGAGGCATTTCTTTCCATGGTCGAACTGAGTCAGTCCTAGTGAATAATGGAAAAATGACAGCGGTCAGATACATCGCAGATATCCTTGAACTCCATATTGTACCCTTTGGCGAAAACTTTTTTATTTACATGCATGACAATGCTCGGCCTCATGCAGCTAGAGTAGGTACAGAATTTCTGCAAAATGCCGAAATTGTATTTTAAGATGGCCAGCCCGAAGTGTCGACTTGAATCCCATAGACTTGTTTGGGACAACATGGGGTGGCAAATTCAGCAACGTAGGATGCCTTGTAGAACACTCAACAACCACAAAATCTGCTTCCTGAAATTTGGAACTCAGTGACCCAAGAGTACATCCAAAATTTGTTTGAAGGGGGTTCCGAGACGTATACTGGCAGTAATTAGGGCCCGAGGAGGAAACACTCGATTTTGAAAATGTTTAGTAACCATTCGATGCTAGTTGATTGGTCTCGCGAATATTTGAAGATGGTTGAATTTTTCAATTTTTCGTCAACTCGAAAATTGTTGAAATTTTCCATCTTAAACTTATCTTTTTTGAATGATAACTTCTTATTTTACACTTCTGAAAGTTATTAAGCGACTTTTGAATTACCAACCTAAAAGTTTATATAGTAATATCGTAAAAGTAGGGTGATGAGACAATTTTTGTGGGGAGTGTATTTTAATAGAAATAAAATGAAACACTTTTCTGTGGTTTCCACAATGTTCAGTTTTAATACATACGACCGGTTTCAACAGCTATGCCACTTTGAAGTGTTCAGAGCTTACATTTATGAGAAAGAATGTGCTCACTATAACTTTTTTAAATGTTGAGTGGTGAA
Source organism: Cryptolaemus montrouzieri (assembly GCA_013387265.2). Lineage (NCBI taxonomy): Eukaryota > Metazoa > Arthropoda > Insecta > Coleoptera > Coccinellidae > Cryptolaemus > Cryptolaemus montrouzieri. The sequence goes on from JABFTP020000103.1 coordinate 41,920,089, forward strand.
GAGTGATCCGATTCTAGTTGACTATTCAGAGTGGTAACTTACGGGTTTTTTCCAAAGTTTTTTGAATTGCAAAATTTGCGGCAGATTCAATGTCATTTCTTCATTGCATTTATAGAGAATTTTAAGATTATCTAACGTCATGACTTGTTTTGTAGATTTATAATGTTTAAACACTGCGGATATGTTATTTTAGGATACATGTTTTTTAAATCTAGAAACAAAAATTCTATCTGTTCGTCGCTGTTTCAGTGGATTCAATTCCATTTATTCCAGACTGTTAAAATTAATGATATTTTCTTTCTTCTTCTTTCCTTGCGTTTAATAATACTAATGATACTATGTATGTGGAAGACAGTATCATTATTTGTTGCTTTTTCTGATGATATTGATTTTCGTATTAAAGTCTGTTATAGATAAGGGAATGGAAAGGGCTGTATGAATCATTGAATTATAAGCAGCATCTTTATGTGTAATGTGGTTAGAGGAATCCTTAGGGATTGTTGAGTTTGAATGTTCCTTTTCTATATATATTGTAAATGAGATTATTGTTGAGTTTAGTGATGGTTATGTCTAGAAAATTATTTGAATTGTTGCGTTTAATTTCAGCAGTTTATTGCTGTTAATTGAAGATTGATCTTTATCCTCATCGTATCTGTACTGAATATATAACATGTTTTTGCGCTGAGTTAATATTCATCACACATTTTTCAAGACTGTTCATACAAATATCTGCTAATAAGGGGTCGATTAAGTATGTCAAGAGAGTCCTGAGTTTTGTCACTTTCATTAAAAGCAAATATTCATTTGTTGGAGTATTTGGGTACATATTTTTTGAACCAAAAGAGACAAATTCAAAATCAATATTGTTAAGTGTCAAAATTTTATCTTCCAAGAAAAATTTAAAATCAAAAACAGACAGACAATTTCGTTGAGAAAATTTCATCGAACAATATTATTTCACGCTACCACACAAACAGTAGTTTCAAACATAAAGAACAAAAACAAATTCACCAAATAATATATTTCGTTATAGAAAACACAGAAAAAAAATATGCATGTCTAACTTATATTGGCATCATTTCTGATACTTCAACAATTATTTCTCAATTTTAATTCAACAACCTGCTTTTCCTGTGGTCTCAATAGAAGCTAATTACTTTTCAATGCCAAACAAAACACTAATGAATTCAAACAGTCTGGAACATACAGAAATGAATATAATGAATGCTCAGCAGCTCACCACGTAGAACAAACAGGTCGAAATTTTGAATTAAGATTTAAAAAACATCTCCCCTCAAACAAGAGATCAGCATTTTCTGAACCATTGAATCTGCAGATCAAATAACAACATTGGATAATTCAAAAATTCTCCACAAAGGACTATAAAGGGATGGAATCCTGTTTGAAATTTGGGAATTAACAAACTGTGAAAATTCAAAAGTCACCGCTCTCAATATTCAACTAGAACTGAATCACTCTCCACTACTCAACATTTGAAATATGTATAGTTATCATATTCTTTCTCATAACTGTTATCTCTAGAAACTTGAAAACGTAACTACCGAAAGTGTTTGAGTGTATCAAGAACAAACATTGTGGAAATCAGACAAAAGTATATAATTTTATTGGTATTAACGAATAATTCAAGTACTTGAGGGTTTCTACGGAATTATCGGTTCTCGCATTTTGTGGAATTTTTTTCACATATGAAATAAACGACACTGAAAATCTTTTCAAACTATCGCTGTAATAATCTACGAATCAAGCCAAGAACGACAAAGCAAGAGAAGAAGTATACTAGATTAAGCCAAAGCTAATGAAGAAAATATATGATCGAAGAATTGACATGAGTTTTAATGAATTTTTCGCTACTTTACCTATTATTGATCATAGAAATTAAAACGTAAAATAGAAGCATTCAAGCTCCTATTTTCAATTATGTAAACAAACTATATGAAATAAACACATGCACATCAACTCGCCATAACTTTTTTCATAGAAAAGAAAGAAGAGATAAATATAGTTAGGGAAAGTACGTACAAAATAAGATACACGAACAACGTGTCACAGGCATCATATTTCAAATGCTGCCGCTACTAGCCCGCCATAGGCAACTATCATTGCTGACTTTACCGTCACCTACCAACCCGTTAATTCATAAAATCGCGCTTGTCTTTAGTTTGGATGTCATGCCCGATGACAAATATTAGTAAGTTACGAGTTTTTTTTTCATTGTAAGGATCCTATTTACATTATATTTTTCACAGTTTTAGCTCGTGTATACATTGACTGAACTCCCTATTTATTTATTTTTGTATTTGAATAACTTTTGCTGTGAATATCATTCAATTTGCATCTGTTTATGAATTTCAATTTTTCATAACGCTTTATGAGCAAAAAAGAGGCAAGTCTTCTTGAACATTCATCAACTAACTATTTAGGTCTCCATTATCTATTTACCTTTATTTGAAGCTATTTCTTCCAAAACAGATTAACCAAAATGCTGCGTAATTACAAGCGCAGGACTGATTTTCAATCATTGAATGATGAGTCAATGCGTAAAGCTATCGAAGCAGTTTGCAACAATAAAATGGGCTGGCTTTTGGCATCTAGAACATTTGGTGTGCCACAAGCAACTCTCCGAAGACATGTTTGAAATATCCAAACTTTTGGAGTGAGGGGTGCATATGGTTTAATATGTTGTAAAGCTACTTCTTTACCTGAAGTGGATAGAACATTAGTGGACCATATAAAATTACCTGAATATCGTTTGTTTGGACTGACGCAAGCTTCTGTTCGAGAATTAGCTTTTGAGATGGCTCAAAGAAACGGTTCTGACTCATAAGCTCAATCCAGGAAACTGACAATTGAACGAGATAGATGTTTCGGAAGAAATAATGATATTTTTCTTCGCAAACCCAAAGCTATTCCAGCCTCTCTTTCTCAGGCTTCTACTCGGCCTCACTTCATAAAGTTTTTTGGAGATGCACGGAAATTTGCTGGACTCTGAGAACGTTGGTCCACAATGAAGCTATAACACAGTCTATTGAAGCCTGTCTACTGTACAGAACTCAAACATATTGGCTACTACTGAGAGGAAGCAAGTTGGCGTGATAACTAGCGCAGAACGTGGAACCAGCTATGGTTCAACTATCAGAGTGGAAGTAAGTAGACTTAACTCTGAAACGGCTTGATCATTTCCATAGGTTTGTAAACTCATCCGTCGAGGATAAAGTAACATTGATAGTCAACGAACGTGCAGGCCACAAAGCGATTGATTCATTAAATATGTGAAGCAAAGCGGAGTTATTATGTTTTGCCCTAAAGGCTTAGTTTAACCAAGAGATATCCTAATGGCTAAAACAAATCGAGGATGTGTCGTTACATTCAAGAAATCATATGGTGAGGCAGCTACAGTGCAAAATAAATATAATGGATTTAGAAGCACCGCCATTTGTTCTCTGAATCCTGAAATATTTTCAAATTACCTTCACAAACCTGCAGAGACTATAAACTTCCCTGTGAAGACATATGAAATTTGCGATGTCATCGTCAAATAGCGCGTAGTCTAGTTACCATTGCTAAACCCTTTACATAGCAACTAGACAATAGAAAATTTTCAAGAAGTTACAGAGAAATTAAACTCGAAAATGGATTCAGTTTGACGAGTTGATACTAATTAGCCAACTAATATAGCTTTTTTTACATCTGATTGCCTATTCACGAAACTCCTAATAACCCTAACGCCTAATAATCAAACGATCAATGATCGTAACTCCTAATACACTGAACGCACTTTCCAGCTCTACCTCTCTATATTATATTGAACGCCTCACACCTCGTATTGGTAAGGCAGCTTAGAGCATTGTTTTATGGATACTGGCCGGAACCATATTCAACGACTTTCAGTACTGCCACCTCAACGAGATACATTCAATTTTCGAATCTCAAGATTCTCTAATTGAGCTGGAATAGGACAACACTAGATTGGTTTAAATTAATATTCTAAAAACTGAACACTTCATTCATTCTTCACGCAAAGAATTTCAATTATCAAGAATTCAGATAATAATTTGAATGAAATTGAATGAAATTATACTTTGAGCAAAACAAAAATTTTTCCAAGAACGCCTGACCAATATTCAACCAGCTGTATGCATCAAAATCAGTGAAATGAGTGGCACCAATAACCTGAAAAAAAATTTCAAATTTTCAAGATGGTGTGGATTAGTTTTTAGTGGATATACAGAGACATCCACCGGGACAATCCGTTAAAAACCTTTTGAGTTCCAATTACAATATCAAGCTGAAATTTTATACGCGGCCATAACTAGCGATTTCCAATTGAAGTGAAATGTTTTCGAAGTGATACCATTTCCGGTTATACCGGAAGTGGGTCATCACTTTGTTATTTCAAATAACCTGAAAAAAAATTTCAAATTTTCAAGATGGTATGGATTAGTTTTTAGTGGATATACAGGGATATCCACCGGGACCATCCGTTAAAAACTTTTTGAGTTCCAATAACAATATCAAGCTGAAATTTTATACGCGGCCATAACTAGCGATTTTCAATTAAAGTGAAATATTTTCGAAGTGATACCATTTCCGGTTATACCGGAAGTGGGTCATCACTTTGTTATTTCAAATGGCAATCTACTTTTTTTATTATACATCTAGAACCGACATTTGGGCAAGGCATAAAATACCCTAGTTGTTGGCACTTTTGAGAGATTTAATTATTTTTGTTATAAACTCGATTTTTGAGGATATTTAAAAAAATTGTAGCTCATTGATCTTTTGTACTACAGACACAATTTTTGCTTGAGTGGATAGAAGAAGGATCAAGGAATTTTTTCAAGCACTGTACACATGTCGAATGTTTATTGCGTTATTTTGTATGATTTTTTCAATTTGGCCTTTTTCAAACACCATTAACTCAATTTTCTCAAATGGCACGTGCCAATTTTATATCGCCATCAGATGAAGCATCGAATTTCAGACGGAATTGTTTCAGTATGTACTATACCCATATCTTATAGTATATGTTTAATCTCTTTTTAATTCATGGCGAATGTCAAAAAGTGATTTTGGAACTTGCAGGCAATTCAAAACCAATTTCCAAATTTGGCGCCTATGAGTAAAACAAAATTTCTGAGGATTAGAAGCAATTTTCTGCAATTTGGAGGAACAAACTACATAGATACTAGAAGAAAACCAATTGTCGAGGACGACGACAATCATATTAATACTTAATATTTTCGTACCAATCCACATGCGTCCATTAAGTCAGCATCAATGGATATTGGATTGAGTTATACTTCCATTCAAAGGATCCTTAAGAAACATAACATGCAGCCGTATTCTTTTATCAGACTACAGAAATTTAAACCGACTGACCTTCCCAAGCGGCTATCTTTCTGTGAAAATTTATTAATTCGGCTTCAAGAAGATGGAACAATCCTGCAAAAAATTATTTGGTCTGATGAAGCCAAGTTCAATGAAAGTGGAATAACCCACAGGAGAAATCGACATCTTTGGGTCACAGAAAATCAACATTTCATTGAGGTTATTGATTTTCAGAATAAATTCAGCGTGAACGTTTTTGCAATTTTAATGAATGATTTGTTGGCATCACATCACATTTATGAGGAATATCTTAATGGGCAAAGATACCAGGAAATTTTGAGAGGAACATTAGCAAATCTTTCAGATGGATTACCCCTTAACATTCTGAGGGATTGCTATTACCAAATGGACGGAGATCCAGCACATAAAACACGAGCTGTAGATCGACAGCTAACAGAAATGTTAGAGGATAGATGGTGGGGTAATCAAAGACCAAATTTATGGCCTCCGCGTTCTCCGGACTTGATGTCCCTTGATTTTTATTTATGGAGCCAAATCAAGAGGGAAGTGTATCTTATTCCTGTAAGAATTATAATACTCATCCTGAGGAAACTAGGAGGGCAACTCATCATGTTCGTATACGAGCTGTCAAGTGTATCGAGCAAAATGGGGCCCATATTGAACATTTATTCAGATCGTAAATTAGTTTTCTCCTATGATGTTTGCTATCATTTATTCGTATTAATGTAATTATCTTCGATGATTGGTTTTCGCTTAGTTCATACAATTTTAATTCATCCGAATTCTAGAGAATTGCTTCTAATGCTTCGCAATTTTGTTTTACTAATAGACGGGAAATTTGGAAATTGGCTATTGAATTGCCTGCAATTTCTAACCACTACTTCTTGACATTCTATAATGAATTAAGAAAAGATTAAATATATTTTCGTTTGAATAATCAGTGGATTTATTCCAAATGTGTTGTATTATTTTGATATTTTCAATCTGAAATTACGACAATTCTTGTTGAAATATTAAATTTGAATGAACGAAGTGATGAGTACATTAATTTGAGGTACCTGTCAGGTGAGCGTAGCCAGTTCAGCTACTTGAATCAAATATTTCAAAGCATTCTCTGTTAGTTCTTGAAAAATCATCAAAATTCAATATATTCCCAAATTATTTCGTAACTATAAGAGATGGGTATAGTACATGCTGATATAATTCTATCTGAAATTTGACGCTACATCTGATGGCGATATAATAGTTGGCAGGTGTAATTTAAAAAATTTGAGTTATTGCTGTTTGAAAAAGGCCAAATTGAAAAAATCATACAAGCCAACGGAATGAACATTTGACATGTGTAGATTGCTTAGAAAGTTCCTTGATCCTTCTTCTTTCCACACAAGAAAAAATTGTGTCTGTAGTGCAAAAGATTTACGAGCTACAAATTTCTTAAAAGTTCCTCAAACATCGAGTTTATAAGAAAAACAATTAAATCTGTCAAAAGTTTTGACAGATAGGTGCCAACAACTTGGGTATTTTATGCCTTGCCCAAATGTCGGTTCTATTGCCTTTTGAAGTAACAAAGTGATGTTCCACTTCCGGTATAACCGGAAATGGTATCACTTCGAAAATATTTCACTTCAAATGGAAATCGCTAGTTATGGCCGCGTATAATTTTCAGCTTGATATTGTAATTGTAACTTTAAAAGTTTTTAATTGACGTTCCCGGTGGATATCCCTTTATATTCCAGGAAATCTAATATGTACAGATTTACAATTTTACCCTTGTAAATAACTGATTCTAGTAAGATCCATATAATTTTCCAAACCAAAGTAATCAATTATAGGATTAAAATAGCAAGTTTTGTCGAACTCTTCTTCTTCGTTATACATTCAAACCAATTATAGCAATAGTTTATCATTGGCAAATGAAAAAATAACAACACCTCTTCGAATGGAAAGCAGTCCTTTCAGTGAAATTTCGGTATAAACTCGTTTGGAAAGCTCCAAACATTCACCCAGGTAATTCACGCCGGAAATGTGGTCTTCACCATCCATTTGCATGATTGAATTTATTGTTCAACGGTGAAAAGGTACACTTAATTACTTCTGTAAATTTATACTCGATAACTTAGGCACGCATGCCACCAATGCATTTTCATGCTTCATTTTATATATTTACATTATTACTAACTGTTACCTGAAATTCATATTCACTAAATTTTAGCTTTGTATACATCTATATATATATATATATATATATATATATATATATATATATATATATATATATATATATATATATATATATATATATATATATATATATATATATATATATATATATTTTTTTTTTTGTATCAAGAGGAAATGCGTTGCGCACTAACTGAAGAAGTCGCGTTACTTTCCGAGTGCGGGGCTCTGACTAGTCTCTATGTCTACAACATACCCGCTAAAACCCTAACTCTCGAGGATACTCCATTGTACTCTGCGCGAAACTGCTGTCAGGCATTACTTCGCCCGGGGAGGGCTGGCTAATTGCTGCCTACTTCAACGATCACAGCTGACGTCTCCGTGGTCGATCTCGTAGGAGAATCTTCATCATCTTGGCCGCTGTATCGGCCACAGCCTTCCAATATTCCTCGCAGTGGACCATCAGGCTAACGAGGTTCTCTATTGTATCAAAGCACTGGAGCACTCTCCCCATTTCCTTTATCTCTGTGGCAAACCGCGGGCACGATGGATCACAGTCCAGACTGAACCTGGCAAGGTATGCTCGAAAGTTACCATGCCCTATGAGCAGCTTCGTGACGAAGAAGTTGATCTCTCCTTGTTTTCTGTTGTGCCACATTGCGATGTCTGGGATCAGACGGTATTTACCTTCCATTGCGAGAGGATTCCCAGCGCCGTTGCCACATCTCCATCGTGCGGTTTCTCTCTTCTGCTGCCAGTATTCTTGCATCGTCCATAGACCAGCTACTACACACACAGCACCGTAAGATACTGTGCGGTAGGCTCATGCTACACGCAGTGCACTTCTCCTATATATATATATATATATATATATATATATATATATATATATATATATATATATATATATATATATATATATATATATATATATATATATATATATATATATATATATATATATATATATATATATATATATATATATATATATATATATATATATATATATATATATATATATATATATATATATATATATATATATATATATATATATATATATATATATATATATATATATATATATATATATATATATATATATATATATATATATATATATATATATATATATATATATATATATATATATATATATATATATATATATATATATATATATATATATATATATATATATATATATATATATATATATATATATATATATATATATATATATATATATATATATATATCTATAATACGAAACATGTAATTTTCAATTTTCCAACTCTAGGAAACAAATTGCAAAATAATTTGAAAGACTCGATTGAAAATTTGATTTTACAACATATTTACGCCATTCAAACTTCAATGTGAATGTTCCTGTACACGCCAGATTGCTAACCTCTATAAAAAACTGACGCAAGTGGTGGCGGCCATTTGCAGTTTAGGCAAAGTTTATTATTTACTACTGTTTGTGAACTATTCTAAATTGAGTTCTCAAGTGTTAACACCTACTTTTCAAGAGCACTTTTTTCGGAGAATTTGTAAAACAAATGACAATTAACGTAAAAACTATTTGTTCGTGCGGTTTCTCCCAGGAATTAAGAAATAATCCAGTTTCTTGCAGTACCTGTTCGAACAGGTATTATAAAAACATTCCATGTCAGTTTTTTCAGTGAATTTTCAAATTTCTTCAGCGCATTCATTAATTTTACAAATCCTTTTTCATATATTGCAGAATCACATTGAAAAATGAGCCATTGCTCAAACTATGACTCAATGCCATCAAAAGAAAGGCTTCGTTCCATCGACTTCTTTGACAGTGTGTAGTGACGACTCAATCAATTCTGATTATTTGTAAGGACCTGGAATATACATTAAGAGATGTAAGACAGAGTCTGCACATTATGTATTGACAAAAATTTCCACAGCATCTTAAAGTTGAGGAAACAGAAGATTCATCCGAGAGAACAAACCTCTTCAACCGCTGAAACAGAAGTTTAAACGATTGCTGCTGATTCCACTGTGAAAATGAAATCATAAGTATCAACTCAAACTGAGGCTTGAGAAAAAAAATTTAAATTTTAACTTACTAAGCTGAAAAAGGGAGTTTTCCAGAGCAAAATATCAAATTCAATTTTAGTCTCGAAATCATGTACAAGAATGAACTGAAAAATATATCATGGAAACCTACTGGTAAAAGATATTCAAATGAACAGAAGAAATTTGCTTCAACTCTTTATATTACCCCCCTAAATATTATAATTGGTGAATCTAATGGACGTAAAATTTCCTATGGTTTGTTTTCAAAAAATAGTATGTTTGCATTAAAACTCTAAAACCTCTGACCTAAATATGATTTTTCAAGCAGCACTGTATTATACTCAAAAAGTGCCTGTAGAATGTCAAACTTATGTTTATGTAACTTTGGTGATGATCGAGATATCCGCGATGGACGATTTTCACAAAATTCAATAAATTTTGTGTCCAGAAGTCCAGAACGGAGAAGGATATCAGAAAAATGTTGACACTACTAAACTAGTCTCTGAAAATAAGATAGAGTAAGGACGGTTCATTTTTTTCTATCTGCAATATTTAACATAGCTACCATACGAATTCATCTACATCTGCCCACCCTGTACATATCATAAATAGTTGTGTATATTGAGAGAAGAATAAGACTGATATTATATATAACACGCTTAAAATCAAAATCATAGTAAAATAAGTTAGTACAACAGTGCTTCAACTTAATTCAAAGCTAACCTAACATAACTCAAATAAATCAAGTGCAATATCAGTAGTATAAAACACCCTTAAAACAATACACTCCAAGAGGAAATCAACGGTTAAGTTTTGACACCCCTTCGAACCTCAACAATAATCATTCCAGGATATGCCAAGACTGATAATGGTATAAAGATGCATTGGAAATCATTCTACAATAAAAATATTGATCATTGAACAACACATGGACTGCAACTGGAATAGACTACATAACTGAATGAGGAGCGTACAAAACATAAATATATGGATATTTATCAAATTTGGGCTTGAAAGTAGAAATCTCTTATGCTTTTGTCAACACGTATCTGCATTCATCTTCGTTGATGACTTTTTGCTCCTCTCAAGACTTCGGTTATTTTTCATATTTCAATTGTAAGCATAAAACTTTTCCGAATACAATTATCTCCTTCCGTATGATAAATTATACCGATATGGAACAGTTTTATACCCTTGGCGGATTATGAATTGCCAGAATAATAGCTAACTTTGAGGTCAAGTAGACTCTATGTCCGAGACTGCTTTTAGATATGGGAGCATAAATTGTAGATCGAATTGAATTGCGTAAGTTCGGCAGTTCATTCTAGGTATAATAGGTTTGATGGTAATATTAGAAAGAAATTACATCCATAAAAATTTTCTCTATTGGAATTTTCTTTGATATTGTTCCATATAAAATATTTAATTGAAACTGTAGAAGTTTTCGAATTTAGTTCCGACAAATATTCTCAACTACAAAATATTTCTATGACTACTTTCAAATCGATATAAAAGAATCAAAATTTTCATTGACGTATATGAGTGAATATTCCGAAGTATCCAACACACTGTCATCTTTTTCTATTTATCTGGTATTCCGTGAAAAACGCTCAAAGCTATATCTTCTACAATTGTTGATATCAATGAGACAGAAACGAAATCGTTTTTTGAATGACTATAATAACCTATAATATTTTCATCAGTCGCTTTCGGAAATACTGGAAGTTGACCTTCACTTGGACGTTTTAAATGGTAACTCCATATTCCTTTTTCTTTTTCGAATACTTATTCAATTTTGAGTACCTGCTGCTAAAAATTTATCATTCAGAATTCTGCGTTTTCCGAAAAAGGAAAATCATCGTAAAAAACTGACATTTTTCAATTCATGGATGTAATTTGAAGAATGGGTGACGTTTGAGTTAGTTATAAAATTTTTGTGTCCTAGAAAGTGTCTTGTCATTAGTACAGACCGGATATCTCATCTGTTCTGTATTTTCGGTTAAAAAAATTAGAAACATAATAGAAAATTCTAATGAATCGTGATACGCTCTGTGGCTGAATATCATCAGAGTCATAATGGAATCTTCATATAATTATTGTGGATATCAGTCTGAATTACTAACGAGAAATCAACAGGTTCGGTAGCTGTCCGCTAATTCTTGTTATTGTTTTTTTTTAATCTCGCTACCCAGGAAAAGGCGAACCGGTTACACCACCTAACTGGCACCTGGGAAGAATTGAGGTGTCTGTTCACTCGCCTCCTGAAGAGGGCCAAATTGTAGGATGTTGGGAAAATGTTGGACTAAAGCAACTTCCACTACCAACTTAGATTTCGTCATTTTCACGGAGAATTATTGTATATGGAACACGAAAATGAAGTGAATATATACATGATACAAGACTTTTTCCAGTCTAACAGAAGTAGTTTCAGCTTTTCGACTTTATCAGGTACGATTTCCAGTTCGTGATTGTCCAGCTCTTGTAAGGATTAATGAAAAAACGGATCGAGATACCTTGTTGAGTGTAGAAGTACACCCTGAAACATCTGATCGAAAAATTTCTGCAGAAACTGGGACGTGAGCAACGACTGACTGCCGCCATGATAGAGTTAGATGCCTCAAGTTTTCGAAATTTTTCACTCGTAGAAGGCATTTAGATTATTCGTGTTTTGGAACCATCATTTAGTTTGATGAGTGCATAGGGTGGACTGAACTCGATGTATTAGTACGGCAGCTATTTCGACGATATATCGAATCCTACTGAAGTTAGGCGGAACATATGTTCACATTCTATAGGTCCATTTTTGAGTAGAATTAAGGGATTTATTCCAGTACTCCGGAGTAACTTGCAAAATAGGAACTGTAGATAAAGTCCGTATTCACAAAAACTTTTCTTCGAAAACTGAGCTTGAGTGAGCGGAAATCATTTTTCTCTATCTACAGTTTATCATATAGCGGCCGTATTGAAACATTGAATCTGGTCCACCCTCTACTTTTCACTATTAACTACAATCGTTTCTTCAATGTTTTTATGAGCAAAAATTTCATGATTCGGTGTAAACTTCTGATGCGTCATTGATTCGAATCGTTCGATACTAACAATTTTTATTGAACGAAACTTTAGTGTTAGAATAAAGTTTCAACTGGATAGTTGATACACTTCTTCTGGTATAACGAAGAAAAATCAATTTGCAATAAGACGGTGTTGCTCCACACAACGCAACTTAGAATGCAATCTAGTCGAACAATAATTTTGTTGATCACCGAAATGGGATAAAAGAACCTATTGGTGGCGTGCCTGCTTCGCAGATTTGAACTCTCCAGATTTTTTGGCTTTGGAGGTACGTAAAAGATCAAGTTAACCGCACTCCGCCAGAAAACAGACATGTACAATGAAAAAATAAGACTCGTCTATCTAGAAATTCTTTCAGATGCCGTTCTGGCTGCAACACGTGCAGAACGTAGAAATTGTTTATTCAAAAGCAAGAAGGCATTTTCAACAAATTATTATTATTACTATCGTGGACTTATGCACTATCTTAGCTGTAAGCTGGATATAATTTACCTTTCCCAAATTCAACAAGGGAATAGGCTCGATTAAAATATACTTGACTAAAATGTCCTAACTATCCTACATATATTGAGAATTACAGCTTTTTGTATTTCTATATAGGTATTCTTATGCAATTCTAATTTCTTAAGTCTATCATGCAAAGTTTTGGGTATTAAACCATTAGAGGATACGATGACAGGAACAATATCTATTTTCTCGAAGTGCCACATCTGCTTGATCTCAATAGCAAGGTCTGTGTATTTGGACTTTTTCTCCTGGATTTGTTCAGCACGTTGTTATTATTCGGTATGGCGACATCCACCAGCATTGCTGTTCTGGCTCTCTTATCATACACCACTATGTCCGGCCTATTATTCGTCACCATTCTGTCAGTGATAACAGCCTATCGTAGTATAATCTGATAGAGTCATTTACCAATACAGGCGCCGGCTGATATTTGTAATATGGCTGGAAGGTATTTAGAAGTCCGTACTTGTGTGCAAGTTTCTGATGGATAATGTTGCACACTTGATTATGCACGTGAAGATAGTCCGTATTGGCCAGTTGTTCGATTCCGGACGTTATATGCTGTATAGTCTCCGATCTTATATCGCATTTTCTGCACTTATCTGTTTGTAATGTTCCATCTTTCATAAAAAATTATTTGTAGTTGTTTGTAGCGATCACTTGGTCTTGGATAGCCACAAGGAATCCCTCTGTTTCCGCAAATAATTCTCCTTTCATCAACCATTTGTTGGAGGCTTCTTTGTCGATGTGTGGTTGATTAATCTCATGGTGATGTGGTCCATGCAATTCCTTTCTCGACCATTGCTCTTGTTTTTCGATATCTGATAGGAAAGGTAGATTCAGCAGGTCATCTCTGGTAGCAAGATTTAGAGGTGTATATCCCCTATCAGCCAACGATACCACTCTATGGAGGTCAGAAGTGAGAGCTTTGAGTCCACCATAGTGGACTCAAAGAGTCTCCTCGAAAAATTCTTTGACGTATGGGTATCTCGTCGGTTTGAATTGATTTATTGTTCATGTTGACCTGCAGAGACGTGCGCCAGTGTGTCATTGTTGTCTTCAAGAATTCTACCAGGGCTGGGTGGATTTTGTATATCTGCAGTACTTCAACAAGCCAAGAATGGGCGGTACTATCGAATGCCTTCAGATAATCGAGAAAAGCTGAATGAACATTCCGATGCTATACGTGTGCCTGTTTTATTATCACAGAATCGATGATGAGTTGTTCCTTGCACCCATGGTGTTTCTTTCTGCATAATTTCTGCTCCACAGCTAATATATTGTTGTCGTCAAGGTGTTGGTATATTCGATTGGATATGCATGAGGTGAGTATTCTGTAGAGTGTTGGCAGGCAAGTGATTGGCCTACATTGAGACTGATCCCGTGTTCTATCGCTCTTAGGTAGCATATATGTTAAGTCTTGTGTTAGGAAAGTGGGTGTTTTCTAGGGATGTTGAAGAACATGCGTGAGCTGTTTCGCTAGGGCTCCATGGAGCTTATCAAACTTCTTGTACCAGTAGTTGTGGATATTATCTATACCTATGGCTTTCCGATTGTCGGTCGCTCTAACTACTGTTGTGATTTCTTCCTCCGTTATTCCTTCGAAGTCCATATGCTTGATATCAAGGCGTTCATTTTCATTCGTGTTCCATTTCGCATCTCTATTGTGTTCTTTGGGGTTCGACCATAGTGATGACCAATAATCGGTCAAGCACTATGCGTCAGGTACTTCTCTGTTATTGTTGGTCGCAGTTTTGGTATATGAAAATTGGCCGCGTTTTGGAGCAACCTTTGGTTTTGATGTTTCCTTCCAGTACACCTGACGTATCTTGAAAGCCTCTTTGCTTTTGCTTGGAGTTTCTGTTTCAATGTGTCCATATACACGGCGATGTGTTGTTTGTGATCAGGGTGTTTTGTGTTCTCACCAATTTTCCTATAATCCTATAATATAATCCTTCTCCAGTCGTTTTTGACATGGTGGATTTCTGACGCTTTTTTTCTCAGCTTGAATCAGAGTTGTGAAGATTTGTTGTTTGTGAAGTCGAAGAACCGCTACTGCTTCACAGTAAATAAAAGTGTGAATCTTCTCCAAGGTGTTCTGGTCGGTATATTCTTCAAACACTGAGTTTACGCTTTCTAGGGTGATATTGGTGTTCTTGAGTTTGGGCAGTTTTGGTCTTTTAATTGGATTACTACCACTGAATTCAGTTATTGCTCTGTTGATTTCTGATCTTGCTGAATACATATATTCGTTCTGCTGATTCGGCTCAGGATGGCGTTCCATGTTAATATTCGTTTCTGTGGCTTCGATGTTATCTCTAGCACTTTCATTGACTCCGCCAGGATCCTTTATTATTATTATTATTATACAACAGTAAGGGCAGAGGACAAGGTCCTATAGAAGCTCAAAACAAATCAATATATACTAAAATTAAATAGGATACAAAAAAGTGTGTTTAGCTCTGCCGACACAAACTTAAAAATTGGATGAGTAGGTTGAGGTAGAATGCGAAGAGTTATGCAAAAAGGGTAAGGTCAAGTCCATTCTTGTATAAGTTCAACGATGAAGCGTCCACAACCTCTGCGCGCCTAAGCTGTTATAAGAGTCAAATATCCAGTTGGGAAGAAATGTTAGCGAACCGTTGTACTGAACACCTCCTTTCGTAACTTCAGCAATGACCCCGCAATCGTGCATCAGTGTTAGTATGAATATTCTTGCCAGATTGGCATAGTTAAACTTAATGATTCAATAGGCGAATATGAGGTCTCCACGATGCCTACGCTAACAGAAAGATACAATGGTGGAGCCGCGCAGGCGATCATTATAACTTGGTCTAACGCAGCTGAAGGATATTCGTGCAGCACTGCGTTATACTTTTCCTAATAGGTCCTTGTCACGCGCCAGAACCGGACACCAGGCTGGACCGGCGTACTCCACCAAATAAGTTTCATAGAATTTTGAGGAGGAACTATGAGAGACTTCGGCGAGCGACTCTCTGATTAGGTATATCAGAGAATTTGGACGTTTTCATACTGATGTGAGCAGACCAGGACAGGTCACTGTTGACAGGTATGCCTAAGTCGACGCAGGAGGAGACTGGTCTTAACGGTGCGCCATACAGATCGTGAGTTGCAAATGGATTGTTTTTCCTCAAATGAAGAACGACACATGTCGCGGAGTTGAGTGGAACGAGCCAGTCATTGGACCACCGACTGACAGAGTTTATATCAGACTGGAGGACTCCCGCTGGATCCGAGGATCCGCGTTGATTTTGGGGACATCAGCATAGAATGCTCTTTTACTCTGTATGTGGAACGGCAGGTCACTAAGGAACACGTTGAATAAGAGAGGACCTAGCACGGTGCCCTATGGCACACCGATGGTAACGGGACGAACTGAAGAGAACGAGCCAACAACTCTCACCACGAACCTTCTGTCACTTAAATAGTTCTTAATCCATATCAGGTATTTTCCTCTTATACCACACTGTGCTCCATTTTATGAAGTAGATGCCGCGGATGAGTGCGATCGAAGGCTCGCCCGAAGTCGAAATAGATTACGTCATTGGGTATTTTTGAATCAAGCGTATCATCAGTATCAAGTTGATGTTTATTATTGACCACGAGTGAACAGAGAGACTTTTTACATATTTATGTCGTACATAATTGCAGTAGACTTTGTTCTGTGAGATAAAACACAAGGACATAATTAATGCAGTAATATTTTATTGTGTCTTCAATTCTAATATATTTCTATGAAAGGTAATAAAAACTAATTAAACAAGTTAAGTAGGGTGAGTAATTCAAATCTACCTGTTCATTCAAAAGCTTGTCCGAATGTCTGTATCTATTTATTTCTAATGCTTCTAGGAGATCTAATTTTGAACTTTTGATTTTATATGTAATATGTCAAAGTTTTTATTGAATGAATGGTTCTCTTTATTAGGTGGTTTGAATAATTTGAATCAGATTTATTTTTATCGAAGCTACGTTTATGTTCAGATGTTCTTATGCCAAAACTCCTATAGGTCCTACCAATATAAATTTTATCACAAGAACCGCAATTGAGTTTATAGATTTCTGATTTACTTGATTTTTCAACACGAGATTTATTATTTTTAATATGTTTACCTAAGTTATTAGAAGTTTTGAAAGCTATATTAAGATTTTGTTTGACGAGAAAGGATTTAATATTTGTACTTGCAGAACCGCAGAATGTTAAACTGTTGAATATTTTATAGTCTTTATGAATAGGATATACTTCATTTATTGGTTTCTGATAGAGTTTTTACGAATGATTAGATCTATCATATCCGGATTATATGAATTATTAATGGCTATCTGTTTGATGATGTTTAACTCTTTATTATAATCTTCTACTGATAAAGGTAAATTGAGTAACCGATGTACCATGCTGTTTAAAGCTGCAACTTTGTGTTGAATTGGATGTAATGAGTAGTTATGTATAATTGTATCAGTATGTGTTGGTTTACGAAAGACCGAAAAAACATGATTATTATTTTGTTTAGTGATTTTTAAGTCCAAAAAATTTATGGAATCGTTCTGTTCAATTTCTATCGTGAATTTAATGTTCAAATGGATGGAATTAATGAAATTAACAAATAAGTCTAATTGACGAGTAGTTCCAATGAAACATACTAAGATGTCGTCAACATATCTATACCAATAAAGAAATTTGGAAATGAGTGGATGTGTATGAATTTTCTGTTCTGCAAGTACAAATATTAAATCCTTTCTCGTCAAACAAAATCTTAATATAGCTTTCAAAACTTCTAATAACTTAGGTAAACATATTAAAATAATAAATCTCGTGTTGAAAAATCAAGTAAATCAGGAATCTATAAACTCAATTGCGGTTCTTGTGATAAAATTTATATCGGTAGGACCTATAGGAGTTTTGGCATAAGAACATCTGAACATAAACGTAGCTTCGATAAAAATAAATCTGATTCAAATTATTCAAACCACGTAATAAAAGAAAACCATTCATTCAATAAAAACTTTGACATATTACATATAAAATCAAAAAGTTCAAAATTAGATCTCCTAGAAGCAATAGAAATAAATAGATACAAACATTCGGACAAGCTTTTGAATGAACAGGTAGATTTGAATTACTCACCCTACTTAACTTGTTTAATTAGTTTTTATTACCTTTCATACTAACTGTACAATGGCTCGGTGTGGATTTTCCTGTTATTCATCCAACTTGTTCTACGATTTGTTTATAATACCATACTCTTCATTCTATTTTTCATTCTTGATAAAGCTGTTGTGTCAGCGAAACGTCGTCGAATTTTTTCAAATAAAGTGTAGATTAAAGTTAAACCTTGTGTTTTTATCTCATTTATATCATGGATCTACATCAAGTAACGGCCTCCACAATTCTAATATATTTCTCGAAATTTTTCATGGAAGAGATAAGTGAGTCGTTGCACAAGTGTATGAAAAACTAATTGTTTGAATTTAAGCGGATGCCTACTTCTTTTATGTATTGAGGTACCAGTGAAGGTTGGTTTTCGATGAATGTTAAATGATTATCTGTTCTAATAAATTGAATCTCTAAAAATTAGGTTTCTCCTGCATATTCTGAATTTCGTTAAAGAATAGCATCGTATCGTAAAATAAATTCAATAATCTTAGAACTATCTATCAGTACTTTCCAAACACAAAATATATCATTAGCAAATCTTATCCAGTAAAAAAATTACATTGGGTGAAAATTTTATTTATTTTTATTGGCTATGAGGATTTCTTTCAGAAGAGGAGAAATGGGACAACCTATTAGAAGACCATCTAGTTGGAAAATTTTACTATTGAATTTGAAATATCTTACTCTGCTTCAAACAGTTTTACTAACTTTTAGTTCTCTAGAATCATTTCCAATTTGATTCGAGGAGGTAAGGTCAATGTAGAGTTTTTAACTAATTGGTTGTTTATAATAACTTTTAGTTCTCTATTCGGTGTTGATGGGATCGAGTTTAGTTTTCGGTTTCATCCATACAAACAGATTTGATCTAAATTGAAACTGTATTGCCTTTATTGGCTTTCAATATGACTGTTTGATTTTCTGAGATTTTCTTTATATTCTGAAAGGTGACCCCACTTCGTCATTACTATTTTCAAGATGGAATGTAGTGAATAATTTCGCACAACTCCATTTTCAAAAACTTTGTTAATGAATGGAATGTTTCATTTCTGAATATACTGCAGGTCATTCATATCTATTTTTGTTGAGAGTAAGTTACAATATATATTTCAATAATTGTACCTCCAATTTTTCAAATTTTGTGTCAGTGAAGTTTGGTTAGGTTATTTATTGTTAAATATATTACTAGATCGTCAGTTAGCACAATGTGCTTGACAGGAACATTTATTCGATCTGTAACTTTTGTTGATGGCGATAAGGAACAAGTTTACACTTAGGAAGGAGCTTTGTGTGACACTATTTTCCAGCAATTTTCCGTTTGAAATGAATCCATTGATTCTGACGCGAATCTTGCAGTTCACAAGGAAGTTTATCGGAAAAGCTAATATGACTTATAGAAAAAGCAGGAAAATCGTTA
The DNA here is from genome assembly GCA_013387265.2 of Cryptolaemus montrouzieri. Classification (NCBI taxonomy): domain Eukaryota; kingdom Metazoa; phylum Arthropoda; class Insecta; order Coleoptera; family Coccinellidae; genus Cryptolaemus; species Cryptolaemus montrouzieri. Next base: position 41,939,858 of record JABFTP020000103.1, read on the forward strand.
CTATATAACATCACGCTTTTTCATCAGTTTTCAGTTGATCTTTATTATTGACCACGAGTGAACATAGATTTTACTTATTCGTACATATTGAGTAGACTTTGTTCTGTTGTATAGCATATGATATATGGCATCATTTAGTTCTTATTTGTGGGTCATAATTAATACAGTGATATTCTATTGTGTCTTCAATTCTAATATATTTCTTAAAGTTTTTCATGAAAGAGATAAGTAAGTCGTTGCAGAAGTGTATGAAAAGCTAACATTTTGAATTTAGCGGATGCCTACTTCTTTTATGTATTGAGGTACCAGTGAAGATTAGTTTTCGATGAATGTTAAATGATTATCTTTTCTCATGAATTGAATCTCTGAGAAATTAGGTTTTTCCTGCATATCCTGAATTTCGTTGAAGAATTGCATCGTAAAATAAATTAAATAATTTTAGAACTATATATCTGTACCTGTCCAAACACAAAATATATCATTAGCAAATCTTATCCAGTAAAAACGTTTTTAATTAAAAAATTACATAAGGTGAAAGTTTTATTTATTTTTATTGGTTATGAGGATTTCTCTCAGAAGAGGAGAAATGGGACAATCTATGAGAAGACTATCTAGTTGGAAAATTTTATTATTGAATTTGAAATACCTATACCTGCTTCAAACACTTTTAATAACAGAACCGTTTCCAATTTGATTCGAGGAGAGGTAAATGTAGAGTTTGCAACTGCTTGGTTGTTTATGATAATTTTTAGTTCTCTATTCGGTGTTGATGGGATCAAGTTTACGACGTCAAATGAAATTTATCTAGCATCAGGGGGAACATTGAGTGTAATTAGCTCTTCTGTTAGCTGTAAGGTGTTTTGAACTGAGTATGATGGGTTCTGTTTAGTTGAATTGGATATTATTATTGCAAGACGTTTACAACATTTAAGGGCAACTGCGTAAGCATATGATACAATTGGCCTAATTGGATAACCTTCCTTAGGTATTTTCGAAAGTGCAACATGAAATTTTAGGGTTCATTACCGTTAGAGAGAACTTATCATCAGAGAGGTCATTCGGACAGATTCTCATAGATTTTGAATAGATATCTGAAATTCTACTGTTAGATAGATTGTAAGCTCAATGAATTTCGTTAAACTCAATAGTTTTTCGGTTCCATCTTTACAAACAGATTTAATCTAAATTGGAACTGTATTGCCTTTATTGGCTTTCAAAATGACTGCTCGATTTTCTGAGATATTCTTTATATTCTGAAAAGTGACCCCACTTCATCATTACTATTCTCAAGATGGAATGTTGTGAATATTGTAGCACAACTTCATTTTCAAAACTTTGTTGTTCTAATGAATGGAATGTTTCATTTCTTAATATAATTCAATTCATTCATATCTATTTTGGGTGAGAGTATAACGGCAAAGTTACATTATATATTTCAATAATTGTACCTCCAATTTTTCAAATTTTATGTCAGTGAAGTTTGGTTAGGTTAGGCTATCATCGAATTTCCAATTATGTACGTGTAGATATATAGCTACAATTAATATTGAATACTCAGGTTGTCAATAAGCAATTACAAGAAAGAAAATCTCTCATTGAACATTACCCTCTATCAGGAACGATTAAAAGTGTCCAGTTGACATTGATACCACGATGTAACCCCTTGGTTCCACGAAAAAAAAATTATTTTTCGAAAATTGTAATAACATTAATTTTGTTCGTATATAGTATTTTGTAAAATAAACAATCACGGTCGGAAATCCATATCAAACACGGGAGCGAAATTTTCATCGTTCTAGCTTTAATGTATTCAATTTAATGCTCAATAACCAATGCCAATATTCAATTAATAAAATAAATTTTGATGATGTAAAAGATTTGGAAATTTCAAGAATAATATGAGAAACGGCGTCGGAATTAAATCTGCTCTGTATATCTCAAGGTTTCACTATTCTCTATATAAGGTTCTCTAAATTTCAACCCAAGTTTGACTTTTGAAAATAGAACTTACACTTATTTTGTCTGAATAAAGCTTTCTCCTCAGATAAAATGGCGAATAAGTACTCAAACGTGAATGGTATGAATTTATTTATATTTTATAAACAATGAGTTTACGACCAATTACGACCATAAAATTTCAATCTAATTTTGTCACACATGAAATACAGAAAACTAAAAAAGTAGCGTTTGCTCACTTCAAAATTCTGAAACAGAATTTCTAATATAATGACATAATAGAACAGAAAACGTTCAAATTCTCCTCCATTGTGTTCTAAACATTTTTCAATCCGCGAGTGCAATTGAATCGGTGGTAGCTTTTTGCACTTCATGGGGATGTTGCACGTCTCATTTCCAAAGATATCCTCCTGCGAATTTTTTGGGAACTAGAAATTTTCTTCTTTAGGTAATCCCATTAAGTGAAAATCTGAAGAGGTGAACTCCTGAGATCTTTCAGGCCAATTTCGTGGAGCTAGTCTTGTTATTCATCAGTCGTTAATTGAGAATGGTAATTCTACCGATACCTGAGTTCTGTAATGGACCGTACCATTATCTATGTTGTAATAACATAAAACAATGGCATGTAACGGGAGATTATCCAGAAATTCGGAAACAAATAATTTCAAAATATCTTTATATTCCACATCGTTTAAATATAATTCATAAATTGAGTATTGACATGGGATTTTATACATTAGAAAAACATTAAAGTAAAACTATGTTGGAAATTTCGCTTTCGTATTTGATGTGAATGTTAGACGGACTAGATATGGGAATTATTCCGATTGAAATCATCTTCTATCGAAAATTAGGGTTCATGGGTTCATATAATGCTGTGTAGAGAGTCTGGGTTTCTTGAATTTGAACCATTAATATTTCGCAAAGTTTAATCCAAACCTCTCATGGATTCATGGATGATATTTACGAGATTTTGTAGGGGAGGAAATAATTTCTGTCCAAAATTAAAATTTTACTTATCGATATACTTACTGTTATCCCCAACTCTGCAACAACAGTACGTAGAAGCGCATACAAATTGGCATACCCCTTCGAAAATATCAGGTAACTGAAATGTCTTCATCGTTGCTAATGATAAAACACTATGTTTTTATGTTCCATGGCCTAACGATAATAATTACCAATTTTCCGTAGCAGTTGCAGCTTTTCGATGAAAACGCGGATCCAATGAAAAGAGCATTTTAAGGTATGGAGAAATCTATTGCCAATCACTACTAATGTACAATACAGTATTGATAAAGTGGAAACATAAGGTATTTCGGAATAATTTGATGGGAAAAATCATAGATCAATAGTGGTTAACTTTAGATTTTCGAGTGCACTTTGGTTTTTGAAAAAGCAAATTTGTAGCCGATATCCGGTCTGATCAGAAGTGTTACCACTTTGTATGCATTTGCAAATTGTAGATCATTATCGTTTTACTCTAATCCCAAAATTTTGAAATTGATCTATGAACCCTTTCCCTAGATACTTTTAATGATTGTTCATCAATCAGCATAATAAAGAAGCGTTTAATATCTTGAAGAATTCAAGCTATATTCAACGAGATTAACCAACTTTGCAAAATCATATTCAGTCTGTCATAACCTGATATATAATGAATAGATTAAGCCTCGCAATCTTGTTCAATAAACAAATGTAAGCACGAACACCCTTGCCAATTAAACGAATCGCAACAAGTTAATAAATATAAACTTGATTGAGGAGAATTATTCAACAACTCTTAAATTATCAAATGAACCTCTTCTATAAGGAGACGAAGATAGCTCTCGACCGTCAACCAAAGCGTCGCCTACAAGCATGGCAATATTAGAAGATTTAATTGGATATATTAGCATGGAACGACTTACTGTAATTTCATCTCTTATTTAATGCTATGAATTGAATGTATTTATATTTGTTGGAAGAGAGTAAATCTCTAATAGCCTAATTATTATTCTCTTGGTTACAAATGGATTCTGAGTTTTTTCTGAAAATATATCCTATCGATTTTGTGGTTTATTTTTCCAAATAAGTATCTGGATCCCGTGAGGATTTCTTATATAGTGGACCGATCAGTATTGTTTGGTTTCATATTGGGTGATACCCATGACTACTAAGGTTTTTCTCTTATATGCTATAACGAATATGTTAATTTGATTGATCAAATCAATGAAAGAAACTGAATTTAGCTTTCTGGTGATATGGTATTTCCAATTATTCCAACGATTTGCCACAAATAAATGAAATATTTGGTTTTTATCCATTTGTGTTAAGGAAGAAGTGTTTCCTAAATATATTATTCTCAAGACCCAGCACAGCAACCCTGCAGCACGGAAAGGAATACTAAAAGAAAGATGAAATAGTTGAAAGTTAAACCGTTGGAAAGGCAATCCACTCATAGTTTCTTCAAAGATTACATTCAGTAGAATGATATTTTAGATCTCGGAACGACAACAAAAGTATATTAAACTTTAAGAAGAATTGAACACAGTTCCAAAAACTAACAAATTATTGAGAGACGAGCCCAACGAAAGAAATTAACCGATTCTTTTATAGGTTTAGTTATTTTTCAATTGTAAATTTTTCAAATGCAAAAATTTCGAATGGAAATTTTTCTAAGAACCAAATCGCTTCTTTAAAACTTCTTCAAAAGGTTTTCAGGTGTCAAAATAGCTTGAAATTGGGACTGAAATAGCTACCTTTATATTGTCAATCGCAACCAACAAATTTCGAATAATTTACAGCATCGTTACTACAACGAAAGTTCATCCGTTTCAAACCAAATAAAATGGTAACATAATCATGAAATTCATTGAGTCAAATTGTGAATCAGACAATATGTTATTTACTTGGACAAACAAAGTAAGTAAAATAAAGGTCACACTATTATAGAATTGAACAATGCAGATTTTTGATATGAATGTGGAAATTATCAGAAAGTCGTGAAAGGTCTTACTAATGGATTTCTTCAATACCGAACAATTTTTATTTAAGAATTCATCAGATCTTATAGAAGAAGGAATATACTTTGCTATTCTATAATGCCAGAATTATGTCTTGGGATGTGTTTATCTCTGCCATAGTGTTCTACCTCACGATCCATTGAAATTGATTTACGAAGCACTAGAGAATAATGATATGAACCCTGTTATACATAACAAAAAAAAAACTTTTACATCTTCGTCGTGTCTTTAAAATGAAATTATTTCAACTTCAAGGATGAAGTTTACATGAGCAAGAACGGCTTGATCGTAGGTAATCCTTTCAGTCCCTTATTTACTAATTTTCATGATTAATACTGAGGAAATAATCAATAATCGTTCGCCGTCGAAGAACGGCATTTATTGGTTTAGATATGTGGATGACATGATCTGTTATTTTAAAGGTACAGTTAGACAATTATATTTCTTCATTCATTCAATTAACTCTAATATAAAGTTCAATTCGGAAATCTTAACAAAGAATTCTATTAACTTGTTGGATTAAAAATAATCAGAATTGATCAGAGACAGAATTTTTATTTTCCATAAATCATCGCCTCCAATTATTATCATTAATTTATTCTTCCGTACATCCCCTCAACGTAAAATAGCTGCTTATAAAACTATCATACAAAGACTTACCACGATTCAAATATCAGAAAGTAATTTCATGAATGAGCTCAATATTATGAAATGCATAGCGAACAGTAAGGGCTATGTTTCTAGTATGATAGACAGTAAGCTTTCTCTTAAACAATTGCAATATGCAAACCATAAAGATTTTCCTAGTATTGAAGACACCAAGTCTTGTAATCTGATCATTTGAATATAGCTATCAAAACTGATAACTCTACAGGCAGATATATTGATAACTTTAGATCTGAAATTCAAAAAGGGAACAAATTAGGTGTTTACAAATTCTCTTGTGGAAGTTGTGATTAGATTCATACCAGTAGAATTTTCGTAAATTTCAATATTTGGTTAGCAAAGCACAAATGCAGTTTTGACGAACAAACTCAGACTCAAACAATCTACTAGAAGAAAACTACTCTATTAATTTCGATATTTTACAGAATGAAGATAAAAGATTCAAATTTAACTTATGAGAAGCATAGAACATCACTTCCAACAAAAAAATTCTGGAAATTTACTCAATAACGAATCAAACCTAAATTCGTCACCATTACTAAAACTTTTTTTAGTTGTTGGGTTGTTTGAATCTTCCTTCTTCTGAGCTAACTACCTGCTTTCACCAATGTAATATTAAAGTACTACATTAATTTTACAATTTTTCTTATGTGCTAAGAAAATTTGAATAAATTTTCATTCCGATTCGCTATCGCTTATGTTTTTAGGACCTTCTTCGAGAACGTATACAGATTTGAACTTGAGAACTTTACATAATCCATGTAATGTTCTCTATTCGAATACAATAAATATAAATCTAAAACTGACAAAAAATAGACAGGATAATTGTTTTTCATATTGTTGCGTCTATTTTGTATAAATACATAAATAATCAAATGTATGTTCATATACTTAGCAAAACTATTCTTATATTGCCATTAACTTTGGAATTGTAGATAATTCTCTTATTTGAAAGTTTTAGACTTTTCGAAAAAATCATTATACAATTCACAATATGTTGAATAAACTTTCTCAGTTCAGATTTTTGTTTTGCTCCTGAATGTCAAGAATTTAATATTGGGTATGTTGAAAAATTTCAAGAAATATTGTCAATGAAGTTGAATTTTCCTATTTTCTCTGTTATTCTATGAGGTAATGAGTAATTGAAATATTTCTTTCCGTTTTTTTTGAAGATCGGTAACTTCAAAAGCTAAGTTATTTCGAGCTACGCATTCAAATGTAGTAGTTTCATACATTAATCACATAAACTTCAATGCATGTAGGCATTGCATATACTATTATTCCGTTCTCGACTGCAACAATAAAAGTACATGCGCTGCATCCACCTTTATATTTGTGTAATCGTCAAGGCTATGTCTTGCTCAAAGATATTCACAGCTCACTTATTTCGATTTAAAGGCGGAAACTCAGGACTAGAACGGAAGCAGGGTACGTTCATAAAATTCGAGGAAATGTTCACATTTGTATGAGCATTTCTCCACAGGAACAAGTAAAAAGAAAGACGGCCAAGAATTGGAAAACAAGAATGCGAAGTAAGATTTCCTTCATTCTGAATACCTTTCGAGAAAATAAATATTTCATTGATTTCGTTCCGGATCCGCCTAATTTGATGCTTGCTCTGTTTAGAATAAAAGATCTTCATTGATAAAGCTACGAGATAGAAAGCGAAATGGAAATTCTTTCGCCAATATAATTCACCAAATCCAGAGGGCTTAGGAAAATGAAAAATTTATGAAACATATTTGCGAAGGTTCTGCTTTCATCATTTATACGGTGTGGAAATGAATGAAACTGAATGGTAAAGTGTAAACTAATTTGCTTAAAGAACACTTTTTATGAGATAAAAAACACAAGGTTTAACTTTAATCTACACTTTATTTGAAAAAATTCGATGACGTTTCGCTGACACAGCAGCTTTATCAAGAATGAAAAACAGAATGAAGAGTATGGTATTATAAACAAATCGTAGAACAAGTTGGATGAATAACAGGAAAATCCACACCGAGCCATTGTACAGTTAGTATGAAAGGTAATAAAAACTAATTAAACAAGTTAAGTAGGGGTGAGTAATTCACATCTACCTGTTCATTCAAAAGCTTGTCCGAATGTTTATTTCTAATGCTTCTAGGAGATCTAATTTTGAACTTTTTGATTTTATATGTAATATGTTAAAGTTTTATTGAATGAATGGTTTTCTTTTATTAGGTTGTTTGAATAATTTGAATCAGATTTATTTTTATCGAAGCTACGTTTATGTTCAGATGTTCTTATGCCAAAACTCCTATAGGTCCTACCGATATAAATTTTATCACAAGAACCGCAATTGAGTTTATAGATTCCTGATTTACTTGATTTTTCAACACGAGATTTATTATTTTTAATATGTTTACCTAAGTTATTAGAAGTTTTGAAAGTTATATTAAGATTTTGTTTAACGAGAAAGGATTCAATATTTGTACTTGCAGAACCGCAGAATGTTAAACTGTTGAATATTTTATAGTCTTTATGAATAGGATACACTTCATTTATTGCTTTCTGATACAGTTTTTACCAATAATTAGATCTATCATATTCGGATTATATGAATTATTAATGGCTATCTGTTTGAGGATGTTTAACTCTTTATTATAATCTTCTACTGATAAAGGTAAATTGAGTAACCGATGTACCATGCTGTTTAAAGCTGCACCTTTGTGTTGAATTGGATGTAATGAGTAGTTATGTATAATTGTATGAGTGATTACAGTTGAGGTGGTTGAGGGTTTGGTAAAATTAATTTGTATTTATCTTTTGCTTTAATTAAAGATTTTGCGTCATTTATTGCAATTTTAATATTTTTCTGGAATTTAATAGTTGGATCTTTGTCTAAAATTGTATAGTTTCCGGACGAAATGAAATTTAGAGTTTTAAATAGGTAGTCATTTTAATTTAACGCTATAACAGTATTACCCTTATCTGCTTCTGTAAAAATAACTTCATTTAGTAGAGATTTTTGTTTGATGGCCTTTAAAATATTTTATTCTTTACTCGGTTTAAAGTCAGCTAATGATTCATTTTTATAATGTTAGATGCTAAATATTCAAGGTGTTATTAGGAATATTTTTCAGAGACGCAAAATCTTTAATTAAAAGCAATAGATAAATACAAATTAATTTTACCAAACCCCTCAACCACCTCAACTGTATTCACTCATTAAATTGCATAAAGTAAATAACCCCGTTAGACCAGTCGTATCTTACGTTACAGCCCCAGCCGTGAAATTGTCGCACTACCTTATAGATATCATTGAAAATTATTGTTCATTCATATCAAAGTTTTCTATAAAAAATTCTTTCGAATTGATAAATAACATAAAAACGTTAAAGTACCACCTAACGAAAAACTTATTTCGTTTGATGTTGAGAATTTATACCCAAGTGTTCCTCCAGGTGATGTCAAATTATTAATCGAAAACATGTTGAATTCGAATCATGTTAACCACATAATTAAATCAGAAATATTAAATCTGTTGGACGTTTGCATTAAACAAAATTATTTTTCTTTCAACAACATCTATTACAGTAGTGAAAATGGTTTGATCATGGGAAATCCTTTGAGTCCACTTTTAGCAGAGATTTTTATGAATAATATTGAACAGAGAATTCATACACATCCACTCATTTCCAAATTTCTTTATTGGTATAGATATGTTGACGACATCTTAGTATGTTTCATTGGAACTTCTCGTCAATTAGACTTATTTCTTAATTTCATTAATTCCATCCATTTGAACATTAAATTCACGATAGAAATTGAACAGAACGATTCCATTAATTTTTTGGACTTAAAAATCACTAAACAAAATAATAATCATGTTTTTTCGGTCTTTCGTAAACCAACACATACTGATACAATTATACATAACTACTCATTACATCCAATTCAACACAAATTTGCAGCTTTAAATAGCATGGTACATCGGTTACTCAATTTACCTTTATCAGTAGAAGATTATAATAAAGAGTTAAACATCATCAAACAGATAGCCAATAATAATTCATATAATCCGGATATGATAGATCTAATCATTCGTAAAAACTGTATCAGAAAGCAATAAATGAAGTATATCCTATTCATAAAGACTATAAAATATTCAACAGTTTAACATTCTGCGGTTCTGCAAGTACAAATATTAAATCCTTTCTCGTCAAACAATATCTTAATATAACTTTCAAAACTTCTAATAACTTAGGTAAACATATTAAAAATAATAAATCTCGTGTTGAAAAATCGAGTAAATCAGAATCTATAAACTCAATTGCGGTTCTTGTGATAAAATTCATATCGGTAGGACCTATAGGGTTTTGACATAAGAACATCTGAACATAAACGTAGCTTCGATAAAAATAAATCTGATTCAAATTATTCAAACCACCTAATAAAATAAAACCATTCGTTCAATAAAACTTTGACATATTACATATAAAATCAAAAAGTTCAAAATTAGATCTCCTAGAAGCATTAGGAATAAACATTCGGACAAACTTTTGAATGAACAGGTAGATGTGAATTACTCACCCTACTTAACTTGTTTAATTAGTTTTATTACCTTTCATACTAACTGTACAATGGCTCGGTGTGGATTTTCCTGTTATTCATCCAACTTGTTCTACGATTTGTTTATAATACCATACTCTTCATTCTGTTTTTCATTCTTGATGAAGCTGCTGTTTCAGCGAAACGTCGTCGAATTTTTTCAAATAAAGTGTAGACTAAAGTTAAACCTTGTGTTTTTTATCTCATTTATATCATGGATCTACATCAAAGAACGGCCTCCACAATTCAAAAAACACTTTTTATGTTCCTACACTTATACATGTACCTATATTTATATTATTTAACCAACCAATTTGAAATTTGCGCTCAAGAAACATACAAACAAATTAATTACGAAAAGTAAAATGATAGCACAAAAGCGGATCGCGCAGCGATGTCGACCCGAATTAATCTCTTTGCTTGTAATTAGCGAACATTCTCGAAATAATCATCAGCAATATAGCTAACTCAAGTACAATATCGTCAATTCGCGTAATTATTCCCAGTGACCATATGGAATAGGTCATTTTGAAATTTTATTCTTTATCACTCGAGATTTCACATTATATTCGTGGGTTGTTGCGTTATAAGTATTTCTCTATTTCTGTTGTTCTATTCATAATTTCTGCTGTATTCCTCATTGATCTTCCACTTAACCGTTTTGCATAAGTACCATGCACTGTAGAATAAGTATCGGTATCACTTATTAATTAGGTAGTCTTCGATTTTCATGGAAAATGTGCAAGAGTTTCAATAATGAATTTTGCTCTCTACTCCTGATAAAATCTTTTTGCCTTTTTGACGACATCTTGCAGAAACATGACGACATTGACATTATTTTGAAAGGAAATACATCTTGAAGTATTCAGTGAATGATTACCGGACTTTCAAGATGATCACCTCTTAGCTCCCTTCAAGCGGATATATTCATGGATAACATAGAGAGAACAGTAATATTAAATAGTCAATTAGCAAAAAAAATATGGTGTTCAACTACGCTGATAGCTTAAATTGAAGAAAATTATTTTTCAAAGGACGATATTCAACCTTCCTTAGAATGTTAAATATCCTCTCTTGAAGGACCTTGTTTTCCGATCTACCCCTCATAATCACCATTAATCGGGGTCGTAGGGAAGTGGTACAGCACGGTCAGATGTCACGAATAGGAACAATGGACTGCAATTTCGGTCTCGTTTGACCTCGTCAGCTTTGTCTACCCATTCGTAACACAAGGCTATGCCGTTACCTACTCATCTCAATTCGTTGGAGCGAACGCAATAATGTAAATATCACTGCGCCCCCCAAACGAACCGAAACAGAGGCTACCTCACCAACGCCTCGCGAAACGGTGAAAAGAAAGAGCAGATAAAACAGGAAAACGTACGGTGGTCACACTAGTTCGATAACATACCGCCATGCGACACTCGTGTATCAGACAGAAGCGGCCGTCGAAGGACCGACGCTCCTCACTTCTATGTGGTTTACAACCAGGCATACACATCTCAAAACAAAAAGTTACTATATGCGAGCTTTCGGATATTTAACATTCTATGGAAGGTTGAATATCGTCCCTTGACAAATAATCTTCTTCGATGTGTCTACACATTGCGAAATATCGCATATAGTAAATTTTAGTTTTGACTGATAGCTTATGTTAGGCAGACTGGTAGGAATTTCGAAACCAGATTCAAAGAACACTTATCCTCTTATAATAATTCTCCAATATGTAACATATAAAAACCACAAAATATTCAATAACATTTGATAATATCATAATTTTTCATAACTGTGACAAATGAAAGAATTTTAATCTGTTGGAATGTTTGAAAATCAATAAACTGATGTTAAATCACCCTTTATAATCGGCTAAACAATAATACCTCTTCACTACTTAATTTGTAATTAGGCTAATATCTAGTAGTAAGTTCGTTTCCTGTAGTTGACCACTTGAAAATGACTTGAGGATCGAAACCGGTCGTGTTTCTGAAAATGAAATTGTGAAAAGTATAGGAAATATTTTACTTCATTATCGTGATTCTTGGAGATGCACTCGATATCTTTCCAAAAGCTAGTGGATCACGTATGATGTTTGACTCCGTTTCGGCGATATAATCCGAATAATCTTTGGATATGTCACACTTAACAACACGTCTCATATCAGAAAAGAGACTGTAATCCAAAGGTCTTTCTTACAATTTACGGAGATACTTCTTTCGAAAATTAATGATTTACTTTGGCGGCTAACCCATGAGGGATGATCAGAAGATGTACGCTTCTTTAAGAGGAACATAGGTGTCTATAAAACGATGAGTGAAATTGCGATACTCTCATCCTAATCAGGCGACTTCATAAAATTGCAAAACACCATCAAGAAATAAATTGGTTTCAGTGCAAGGTGTTATTTCAAAGTCATATCTGAAAAGTCCAGATTTTTTTTTGTTCAAAATAAATCTATGGATATGGTTTCAATATCAAGAACGCCTGATATAAACAAAAAGAACAATACAAGATTATAACAAAAGATATTCCTAACAAAATAAAATTAATGTATTGACAAAGCGGCATATAAGTATTAAGATTTCATTTTAGTAAATACTCGAACGGATAGCATTTGACGACTGCAAAGTTTGGAAAGATATTCTTCCTGAATTTTCGTATCACTTTTTGTGAAATATTTCGTATTTCCGTTATTATGAGGCTTTTGAGATCTTCAATATTCAATATAAAGAAAGGATATGCGGCATCGCATGACACACAAAATGCCTTTGTCAAAATAATAAGATCTGTTGTTTGTAGAAGTTTAGAAAGAAGAGAGGTAAATAATAAAATAGATGATAAAAGGAAGCTCAAGAAGGAGAAGAAAATCGTCAAAACTATTCGTAGCACATAAAAACATGAAACCCACTACTATTTCACGACTCAGTATTATTCGCCCAAAAGGTACAGGGCATATTGATTAACTTAGACATATGTGAAGAGAATCTAGATCAGGGGTGCTCAGACTTGAACTGCTCGTACATACATGATACACTCTACCTACCTAGGTAGGGTGTACCGTAGCATATATAGATATTAGCTTTACGTACAATATACATTATTTTGGTCAAGGTTTGGGTTAGGTTTAGTTAGGTTTTCACTCTAATATCAATGGCAAAACTCATAATTATTCAGAATTGCGAGTTTATTGGTTGTTACAAAACAAAAGAGTTACATATGGTGTTAAACTTAACTAAGGAGAGATTTTGGATATTGAAGCGTGGCACTGCATGTCCTCAGCATACTTTCCATAAGATGGTACGTAACCACTGAGTGCTAATTGCAAGCATGAGGGCATTTGATCGTCAGTTAGTCGCTCGCAATATTTTGACTTAATTATCTTGAATTCAGAAAAGTCAGACTCACACAAGTAGGTTGACCTAAACATTACCGTCAGTTGAACCGCGATTTGCCTATGATTTGGACACTTATCTCCAGATATAAAACACCAGAAATTTGCATCATATGCTTTAGCTTTGAGATGTATATCTGATGTAATCTGCACCAACTCACTTTGAACAGAAAATGAGTTCATATTAAACTGACTTGCTATTTCAGTAGCTAATTCCTCAATGTTTTTACATGAAAAAGGATAACTCATAAATGATGCTAAATTTGCCAATTTACTGCAATCATAAAAACGCATTTCGAATTGTCCCAAAATATTTGATAATTCAGCCTCATACGTATCATAACTCAACTGAGGAATCCTTGCTTTCAAAGACGGAGAATGTTCCAGATCCATTCTCTTCAGTTGATCTATCATAAGTTGCAATTTACATTTGAATGCGTGTACTGCGCTAATTATCTCGAGAATAGTTCTTCCTTAAACTTGTAGTTGATGGTGTTTAAGTGCATTGTGATGTCAATCAAAAATGCCAAATCAGTCAGCCATTTTTCGTTTCTCAACATCTGAGTATCATCACCTCTTTCGTCTAAAATAGCTGTTATTTCGGGCGATAATTCTTGAAACCTTTCTAGGAATTTTCCGCGGCTCAACTACCTGACAACTGTGTGAAGAACTAAATCAGTGTGGTCAGCTGACTTTATTTCTTCCAACTGCAACTTGAAGAGCCGGCGTTGCAAGCTACGTGGACGGGTGGAATTAACAATTTTTGTTGCAATGCCCATAATTTTTTTCGTGTATAAAACATTTGAACACGAAATTCATTGATGTTTAATGCAATAGAATGAAAAAAAAATGAAGGGAAATCTTCAATAATTCGACAAAATGCCACAAAACCGATTTTGTTTCCAGTCATTGCTCAAGCTCCATCGGTTGTAATGCATACTAATTTATATATTGGTAGCTTCTAGGTTTTCACAAAATTGAAGAAGACGTCATATACATCTTCGCCACGGGTATTCTCTTTCAAAAGAATGGCTTCCTCAGCCAACATGTCATTGAGTGCCATCCGAATAAAAATACACAGCTGGGCAGTGTCACTCAGATCAATAATAAAAAACAAGTACTGTGTTTTATTAAGGAATTTTACTTAATAATTGCGATTCGTAACGTGTATCACTACCCGTAACTTCTTCAGACGAATGAATGTACAGAAAATAAGAATGAGAATACAAATGTAAATGTTCTTGAGTTATTTAAAGGTTATTGGGTTGCTTCCTCTTAAGTGGTTATTTATGACAGGTATATCCAATAAAATTAAGGAATAGATCGCTCCCCGAAGAGGTTCAATTGAAGTGAAGGGCTTAAATCGACTTGTTCATTGATGAGTCTACCTGAGTGATTGTATTTATTGATTTCTAAAGTTTCCCAAAGGTCTACCTTCCAATATTTATTGTCGGTATGCAAAATTTCAAACTGTTGGTTGAAAGAGTGATTATTTTCTAAGAGATGATTCGCGTAATTTGAATCTGATTTTTATTTGAAAAACTGCTTTTATGTTCCGATATTCCAATATTAAAATTTCTATGTGTTCTACCAATGTAGAAATTATCACAGTCATTGCAATTCAATCTATAATTACCTGATTTATTGTTTTTACCTGGTTTGGTTTTATTATTTTTCATCTATTTGCCTAAATTATTATTAGTTTGGAAAGGTATGTTGAAATAATTGCTACTCAAGAATGATTTCAGTTTCTCACTTGTAATGCCAACGTAGGTTAAGGTGTTGAATTTTTGTTTCCATTTATCGACAGGGTAAACTTCATTCAATGCGATTCTACTTTGTTTTTTATTTAAAATATCATTTATTAGTTTGGGATTGTAACCATTATTTTTGGCTATTTGTTTAATCAAATTTAATTCTATGTTGAAATTTTCTTGTGATAGCGGGATGCTCATCAATCTATGAATAAAACTATTGAATGCTGACATTTTATGTTGATACGGATGACACGACGAGTTATGTATTATAATATCTGTATGTGACGGCTTATGGCAAATTGCAAAAACATGTTTCCATTTTCATTCGAAATTGTTACGTTTATGAAAATTAATCGAATTATTGCTTTCTATTTCGGTTGTGAATTCAATTTTTGGATGTTATGAATTTATATGATTTTCGAAAATTTTCAATTGTCTATCTGTTACTGTCAAGCAAATAGTGATATCGTCTACATAGCGATACCAGTATAAACAATATTCACTGAGTGGATGATTATGAATTAATTTCTCCAAATTATTCTTGAATATTTCTGCTAACAAAGGACCTATCGGATTGCCCATAATCAAGCCGTCTTCAATAGTATAATATTTGTTATTGAAATGGAAATAATTTTGATCTGAACAAATCTGTAATAATGAAAGAATATCTGATTAAATGATAGTATTGATTTGATACTTTTCTAATAATTCTTTAACTAAGTAATACGTATCTTTCGGAGGAATATTGGGAAACAGAATCTTAACATCGAAAGAAATGAGTTCGGAATTAGGTGGTATAATGGTATCTTCGATATTGGCAATTAGTTCGTATGAGTTTTTGACCGAGAATTAAGATTTAATATTCAATGTTTTATCAGCAAGTCGTTTAGGAATTTCGAAAGTTTGAAGGAAGGTGCCGTTACGTAAGAAACCACGGGTTTAATAGGGTAATTAGGTTTATAAAGTTTTATCAACGAATATAATTCGGGCAATTGTGGGTTGGAGTTAATGAATTTATATTTTTCGTGATCTGTAATTAATGATTTTGCTGTCGAAACTATGTTTTTAACCACATTCTGAAATTTTGCGGTAGGATCCTTAGTTGATGTTATATAGTTTCCGGCTATTATGAATAATTCGATAAATTTCTTAGACGTAGCAATTTCGAATGAAAATGGAAAACATGTTTTTGCAATTTACCATAAGCCGTCACATACAGATATTATAATACATAACTCGTCGTCTCATCCGTATCAACATAAAATGTCAGCATTCAATAGTTTTATTCATAGATTGATTAACATCCCGTTATCACCAGGAAATTTCAACAAAGAATTAAATTTGATTAAACCGATAGCCAAAAAAAATGGTTACAATCCCAAACAAATAAATAATACTTTGAATAAAAAACAAAGTAGAATCGCATTGAATGAAATTTACCCTGTCGATAAATGGAAACAAAAATTCAACACCTTAACCTACGTTGGCATTACAAGTGAGAAACTGAAATCATTCTTGAGTAGCAATAATTTCAACATAGCTTTCCAAACTAATAATAATTTAGGCAAATATATAAAAATAATAAAACCAAACCAGGTAAAACAATAAATCAGGTGTTTGTGGATTGAATTGCAATGACTGTGATAATTTCTACATTGTTAGAACACATAGAAATTTTAATATTAAAATACACGAACATGAACGCAGTTTTTCAAATAAAAATCAGATTCAAATTAGGCGAATCATCTCTTAGAAAATAATCACACTTTCGACCCACAGTTTGAAATTATGCATACAGACAATAAATCTTGGGAAGTAGATCTTTGGGAAACTGTAAAAATCTCTTCGGGGAGCAATCTATTCCTTAATTTTATTGGATATACCTGTCATAATTAACCACTTGAGAAGAAGTAACCAAATAAGCTTTTAATTTCTCAAGAACATTTATATTTATATTCTCATTCTTATTTGCTGTACAGTCATTCGTCTGAAGAAGCTACGGTGTAGTGAAACGCGTTACGAATCGCAGTTATTAAGTAAAATACCTTCAAACACAGTACTTGTTTCTTATTATTGATAATGGAATTTTACCAAGTGAAAGCCTCGAAAATTCAAATGTCTCTCATATCGGTTGATTCGTCGAACTGTAAAGAAAAGTATGTACATTTCAGGATATCATGTTCAAGTTTATCTGCTAGGTCCTGATTCACGACTTCAATACGCCTTGTGATAGTCGGACGAGATAATTGAAGTACTCTAATAGCAGACATGATTTCTGTTTTATTTTGAAAATCAAAATCAAAATCGGTCAAAATAGATGATGTTGAATTGAATCTGTGGTTCAACTCTTGAAATGAACTTGACAGGCCCCCTATTCTCTAGTCTATTTCTAGTTTTCATTTACCATTGCCCTGTAATTGTACTCTCAAATATTCAATTGTGTGAACAACTAACAATTGAATATTTCAGAGTACACTCACAGGGCAATGGTAAATGGAAAGCAAAAATTAATGAGAGGATAGAGGCCACGTTAAGATTATTCCGAAGTTTGAATCACAGATTTATAAGTAGAAATGAGATTAGTAAGAGAACAATAATATGAATGGTCAAATCAGTATTCTGTCTTATCATTACGTTTAGCAGTGAGAACTGGGCGTTGTCAACTTGAACAAAGAGCAAACTGCAAGCAATGGAAATGGAATATCTCAGAATAGTCAAAGAGGCATCTAGAAAATGAAATACCTCAGAATAGTCAGAGAGGCATCTAGGAGACCTCACATACGAAACGTAAAGATAAGAGAAAAACTTAATTTGGGACATATTAGACAAAAGATTGAAACAAGACAATTTCAATGGGTTATACGGCTTGTCGCCTTGTCAGAATGGAAACAGGTGGAAATAGTATAAAAGGCGTATTCTGAAAAATGTAGGAAGAAAAGAACACCTAAAAGAACCTGGAACAGGTTACCAGATGACAGAGAATTTTCAAAATTCGAACAATTTTCGCTTAACTTGTGTGGCAATCGGCCCGAATCTTGACTAGCATTAATCAGTTCTCCTTATTCCAGTAACTGAAATTTATGAATTCTAGATAAATTTATGGTCACAGACATAATCCAGATGATACTTGAACATAATTTCACCGTTTCTTAAAAATTCGTGAAAAAAGTAGTTCATTTGCGAGAAATTAAGCGTTGAAGCCTGAAGGTTAAGGTCAAGGTTGAATCCAAGATCACCATTAGGTAGGCAAGGGAAAAGTTCTTACACATTCGGTGAGGTAATTTTTAAGGAAAATTGCATTTTTGACCAGTTGCATATTTTAAGGCTGAAATCATTCAATTTGTCCCTGAAATCTCCTTGAATCCAGTGGTTAGGAACATGGTCAAGGCCATGCTTGAACCTGAAATTTCACGCAATTTTCAAGTATATTATGAAAAATTGAGGTTTCTGTTCAAAGAATCAAATTTGACCTTAAAATGAGCCTCAAGGTCAAGATCAAGATCAAATTTAATGTCTCCATTAGGTAGCCAAGAAAACACTGTGAAATTTTTGTGGAGCATTTGTTTTTTAAAATGCCTGATCTCAGTTCCATTTTCTAGTTGTCGATTCAAACGCGGTTTCTCTTCAACGGCATTAAGACGTTTAACTCGATATTCCTCTTGATAATGAATTATCAAGCTTTCAAAATTCCGAAGATATATCAGATTTATGTATATAAAATTTCACCAACTTCGAATCTAACTGCTAGTAAAAAATGATCTGAAATTTTGTTAGTTATGGGTTTTTCTCTGTCCAATATGCAATATTGACCTGTGTGAACCAATATATCGCAGTCACATCATTCTGATTTGTTGTGGTCGTATTTTTTTTATTTCGCGATTGTAAAATTCAATTCATTTTTTCGTTTTTGACGGAACAAGACAGATTAGTTTCTTTACTATCATCACTCTATTGAAAATTTCACAAGGGGATGGTCGCTATTGTGAAACAACACGACAGAGTCAAATAGAAAGTCAGGAATGTACAGACTAAAAATAGAGCTTTTCGATGATGTGTTACATGCGTCATATTACTCCTGAAAATAGTAGGGTCGATGGTTCTATATTCTCAAATAGGAATTAACATTCATACCAAGATAGTGATAAAAATCAAGTAGAAGGTTAGATGAATGACAAAATCTAGTTTTCCATAAAATGTGAATGAAACTACAAATGTAAGTCTGTATTTTTATTTCCATATTTATATACATATCATACGTGTAAAAGCTTTGCCATAGGCCTGTCAGTTTAAAATGTCAGTTTCAAAAGTAGTAAGTCGCAGATCCTTTGATAATTCACTCTATCGTGAAAGTTATTTCAATTTTTCTCACGAAGAGAAAGTTGACTACAACAACCTCTAGGTAATTCATGTTTTCGACTTGATTGCTATCAAAAGTAGAATATATCGCAGATAATATGAACTACGATTAGGATATCTTTTCAATTGAAATATGCATCATAATTCAAAATAACATTCAATACAAGTTGTTGGCTAAAATATTGATTTGTTAGTATTACTGACCTGAAAAACAATTATTTCAATTCATTGCCGAAAACTATTTCTTTATCTCATAACGGCATACGTATAATTCGTTTTCTTCTTCTTTCCTTTAAGCTTCAAACAAATTAATTATTAACTTTCAAAAATGTTACACGATGTATCACGATGTAATATTGATAATGAAATATCCATCACAACCAGATAGAGGTAATTCCTGGTGACTTGTTGAAAGGCTGTTGTAATAAGAATTATAATTCAGACAGGAATTTTATTGGAGAGGAACAATCCATTTTAATTTAATCATTACCAATTCCATTTATTCAATCAATGGGATAGTCTGTGTGGCCATTAATTAACGAGGTTTCAATGTACACCCCTTCTGCATTTCTACAGGCTGTATTCATTTCTTTCATTGTTCGAGTGCTGGAAGTCCTATTCTTCCTGCTCGTTCAGATTAGATTACGTACTGATTTTTATTTATATAGTTCGAGCAGACTATGATTTTTTCTTCATTTTGATGCAGATTTCAACTTTGGAAATAGATACAAGACGTATAGTGTAGGATATCCTGAATGAGGTGGATGGTGTATTTAGAAACCTCTAACTTCTGGATAATGCGGAATGAGCTGATGCACTGTTTTGATGTAGAGATGATGCGGCACTAGATGTGCCGCAGGAATCGGTGTTGGGCCCTCTGCTATTTATTCTATTCACAGCTGATATTCTATCTCTCATGACATCCTGTTCTCGTTTATAACTATCCTTTAAACAATCATACAGTGATCCAAAATGCTTTCTATGATATCGTGAGGCGGTATTTGGAGAGACTGTCATCTTACAATCTTGATAAGGACTGTGACTAACCTGTTGTCAGGAATAACTCTTATTTTGTCTGTAATCCCTCGATTTTCGTCTTTCGTACTTATACACTCTTCATGAAAATTACTCCAAACGAAATAATAACAAGAATTAGCAGGTAAGTACCTAATTTATTACATTTTGAATCTTTTTGCACAAAATACGGAATAATGCGAATTTTTCGAGCCGAACTAACTACCGAAACAGACAGAATAATTGCATGACAAACAGTCGTATATTACACCAATTACATCGAAATGTGAATTTTCCTCCAAAGGTTTTCAAAAATTTCTTTTTACCAGAAAATAACAGCATATTGAATTATACTTTTCCAGTAGGAGGTACTGAAACTTGATAAAGTAATCAAAATGAAAATAGAATTTGAGGCTACCTCTTGAAAATTATTTTCGGTATTTCCGGAAATAACAGACCTGAATGTTTCAGGATATTAGTATATCAATCAGGGTGAAATTGGGCTTTTGTTTCATTATAATTTATCAACAATTGCTACAGCTATAGCTTGGGGCATTTTTACGCAACACCCGATATACTCACATTATAGTGGCTTACATTTTTCGTTTTATTTTCATTGAATCTTATTCCAACCATAGTTCGTCGATGAAACTGAGTTTTTGCCATTGAATATTCTATCGAATTCAATTCTCTTCGCAAGGAAACTCCAGAAGATCCCGAAAAACAAGTCTGTAATCCTGAAATAAACGAAGTCAATAGAAAATGAAGGCAGAAACAAATGGAAATACCTAGCATCATCAATTCCAGACTCAATCTGTAGGTTTCAAGTACAATGGGGTGTTGAATTTAACATACTGTGTGTACCGGGAAATGGAACAAATTCGATAATGAACAAATGGGGCATGTTTGGAGAAAAGCTCCTAACAAGTAGTTAATTCATTTTATTCTGATTTTTTTCAACACAAACTGATCATACATGGTTTGCCATTTAGCATTGGCTAATGTGGAATATTATTCAGTATATCAAAGAGAAGAAACACTTTTGTCAGTTTTTCACGTTTATTTGATAATACACGACCGGTTTTTACCTTCGGTTATTTTCAAGTTCTGAATAATAACTAAGGTACAAAGATGGTAAAAAGAAATATTGTTTTCTTAAATGTTGAGTTGGGGGAACTGTTGATTTCAAGTGGGCTATTGAGAATGGTAGAATGTAAGGTTTTCCTGAATTTATTAATTTCCAAAGTTTCCAACAAAGCCATTCCAATTTGTTTATTGCATTTTTGGAGGTTCTCTATGACTATTGTGTGGATTTTTTGATTGAATGTGTTCAACTATTGGGGATTTCTTATCTGAAGATAAATGTTCTTTCATAATTTTTTGAAAATATCAGATTGTTTGAGTCTATCTGGTTTCTGTCTTGCATTTAAGAGTAATTTGCTGAGATTTGGATCGCTTGAGTTTGAGGCGATTTTGTTGAAGAGTGAAAAAAAGTGTTTTGTTTTATGAAGAATGGGCCGACTCAATTGAAATAAGCATATCCTCTTTTGGGTTTCTCATGAATGCAATAAGATAACTGTGATATTCAATTTTGTTCTCTGCATCTAATGATTTTATAATTTTGATAATGACGTAGCCAAAGACAGCAGCATAGTAGTCCAAACTGAAGATTATTATAATAATGCAATATTAAAATCGAAGATATATGAGAAGCATTAAAGATCATGGAATTATCAACTAATAGCATACAGTATGGGAAAAACGAAGACTTACGAATGAACTCTCAATCACCCAAAATATATAGACTGATCAAGCTACATAAAGAAGAAAAGTCAGCTTGACCCATAGATTTCTACAATAACACTACTTCGGCAATACAGCCAAACTTTCAAACCATAAACTTGTAGAACTCAAGAACTTTCGCTCACAACATACCATTTTAACAACGTGAAACGAAATCTCTCGTTACTTGAAATCAGTCGTAACTTGTTCTCTTTAACAAATGAATATCTACCTTTAGTTCGAGATATTTTCACATTAACCAACACATTTCCACATATCTTCCTAAAATTGTACAACCTATTGAAAACATGTTTAAATCGAATACATTTCGTCTTTCAAAATGAATCAGATCATTCGATGGGATCGCCACTTTACCTGCTGTTCCTAGATATTTGCATGTACAACTCAGAAAACACATCAGTATTGAACAGCGACCAAGCGGAAAAACATACCTTGTTCTGTTATCGGCACGTTGATGATATTTTGGTTAGTTCTCATGGCTAATTGGATTCATTTTCCAACTTCCTGAACAAAACTCCCGAATACTTGAATTTACCGTTAAAGTCGAAAATATAAATTCCATTCAAGTTCTAGACTTAACTATAACAGACATAGACAATATCCTACTTTATAATATCTATAGAAAAGGATCACAACCATCCTCTTGAACTCATTTAATCATTAAAATTATAAACTCGCCACCTGAAATTCTATGGTTCATTGAAGATTCCAGAATGGAAATGAATGCCATGAAAAAAATAGTCTCCAACAACAATGTACCAGTATATTTCATAAATAAAAGCAATAGACGCAAAGAAAAACATCGAACGTCACAATTATTTTATTGCATTTAAGAAAAATTCGAAAAAGAAAAACTTTTTGTTATTTCGTCCGCCCACCTTCTCATGAAATAGAACATCATTCTCTGAAATTTAAAATAATCGACCATTCTTAAGTGGGTCCAAATCTTAGCTGATTATCTCTCCATGCAAAACAAAAAAGACATATACTCGAATAATCTGGTATTCACAAAATCGAATGTAACGACTGCCCCTCAACTGGTGAAAATTTTGAATGCAGGTTCAAAGAACATATATCCTCAGACAACAAATCCCCAATATTTGAGCACAATCAATCAACAAACCACACAATAGTTTCAAACAATCTCAAAGACCTTCACAAATGCAATAAAGAAAGTAGATGGAATTTCTTGGAAAGTTTGAAAGTTAATATACTCAAAATAACATTCATTATACTACTTTCAATAGCCATCTTGAAATCGGTTATTCTTCTCTGCTTAACAAAAGGAAAATAAAATTAAAAAGTAAAATAAATAAATATGTCATCAATATAATTGATTTATATTATTCAATTTTAACTCTCCAGAAGATTCTTTACAGTTGGCACGCACAACGCCCTGTACCTCTATTCGACTCTTTCAGAATTATTTACTGTTTTCAACTTTATTGCAGATAGCAACATTGAAATATTTCATTATTTGATTCAATAAATTATTGAATATGTATTAAGTAATGTTAGGTCTTGGTAATGAGAGTGCAAGCAGAAATTATGGTACATATCTTTTTCACTGAGATCAAATGGAACAATTCAGATTTGTTTACTATTGTTCAAACCGCGTGACCTTATCGTATTGTTGTGGCACTGTAAGACAGTAGTTGTCAGTAAGAGTGTTACGTTTATTATTATTTATTGGAATAAGCGTGAAGTACTGAGTCCTATACATTCAACGACGAATGATTCACGAATAAGTGAAACAAATAGATTTGTGTAGATATATGTATAAAAATTAGACGAAAAATAATGAACACTTAGTCACTGTAAACTATCGTATCCAACACATTCTTGAAACTATTTAGACTATTGCAGTTTACCACATTCAGGAGGAGTCGGTTCTGAAACTAAAAGACACGGTTATAGAAAAAATTATTTAGACTTAAAGTTCTGAAAGTTTCTCTCAGTATTCATGGGGAAAACAGATTCACTCCAAACAGACCGTGAAGTGTTCGGTCCTCACGCTATCGAAAGTCGGTGAAGATTGAGATGCCTATCAGTCGCAGTCTCTCCTCAAAGCTGGGAGGGATGAAGCCTAAGGGAATCCTGGTCACTAGTCGTTGGATACTTTCGAGAAGGTCTGAATTGCGCGTAAATCGGGGCTGTATACGAGACCATCAAAGTGAAGTAAAGGACACTTGGATCGCACCCAGAAGAGAATCTGTTCAACAAGTACTGAAAATTCTTTGCATGCATTGTTAGTTGCTTATATCGCTTATAGAACATAATCAGACCAAGAGAGATCCTCAGTAATGATGATACCTAGGTATGTGTGCCGACTTTCAGGTTTGATCACAGACCCTGAAAGTACGTATTGCCTTCAAGGATTGACTTTAGCTATATGGATGATTCTACACTTAAAGAAATTAAACGGTAAGAGCCCTTCTTTTGACCAGTTCGCAATGTTGTGGATGACGTTCTGAATCACGTTACTCCATGTGAGGGGATTATTGTAGATCTTGATATCATCAGCGAACATGAAACTTTCTGAATTTAGATAACAGGACAGATTGGAGGAGTATAAAAGAAACAAAAAGCCCCAACACCACTGCTAACTGTTTTAGAAACGGAATGCATCACCAAGTCTGACGCGAAACGTTCGACCATTCAAGAATGCCTTTATCCATAGCAACAAGTTGCCTTAAACCCAGACGTTCCAGTTTAAGTAAGAGTCACTTGTGTGGGACACGGTCGAATTCTCGAGAAATTGATAAGTAAACCACGTCGACAGGGACTTGTTCGTTACTAATAAAGGCGTCAACTCCAATCATTGACGCATTCAAGCAGATTTGTAATTACGGAACGACCTCGCATAAAACCATGGTGGTTGTCTGGTATGATACTTGTTGCAAAATAATGTATTCAAATATCCTAGCCACAATCGGGAACAAACTGTTTGGAAGGTAGTTGTGTGATGGTCATTTGAATTTCGTTAACTGAACATGAAATTGAATAAAAGGTTCATGTACTTTACAGGCAAGATTTGCTTATATTCCATGGAACAATTAGTGAAATAAATAGGCAGATAAAAGGGTAGCTGCCCATATAATAATTAGTGATATTGTGCGTAACTTTGGGAGAACTCATTTATTCTAAAATTTTGATGGAAGAATGTGTTAGTGTAAACAATTAAGGACAATGTAATCTAATCAGAACATTTTTTGTTATCTGCTGAATACAGTCTTACATCTAACGCTCATCCTAATTGTCAAAACATCGACTATGGTTTATGGAAAATTTTTACTGATTGAGAGAAGAACAAAATCCTGAGGATGATAATTTATAGAGAGATCGTATTAATGGTGCGTTTTCTTTGTTGGTGAGTCTATGCAAAACTGAATTCTCTGAGTTGAGCAGACGAACAACGCCTGCAAATTGAAAATCGAAGTGAGATATTTATATATCTTCAACTATAATCGAAACGCGAGTCCCCTCTTCGAGAAAAAGAACTGGATATGAAAATCCAGATCTCATCAATAATTTCTGAAAAATTTTGTCACAAAATGCTTCTAATAAAATCTATTGCGTCTCGTTTGATTTGATGGTGCTCTAGGCCTCTTTTCTCCAGGATAAAACTAGCTCTTGTCCGGAAGGATTAATTATTGATCTACGGTTTTCTGAATAATTCTTCTTCTCTCAAGTTTTCATATGTAGACTACTCGTGAAGTTTATTTAGGAAACTGTTTGTCTCATCAAATATTTACCGACAGGAGGTTTCATCCTGAAGAAAGAGAAAGATGCGTCCTTTCTGGAATCGTTAGGGTACCCCGATGTAGATGGTTAGGCTGCTGAGAAGCGATATGTGACATTGATGAGTTCCTAATAAGAACGAAGCTGCAGTCTATCGCTTCGTTTCTCGGCATCGTGCTTAGTTGCAGTATTTAGGCTCCTGAGGGCTGCGTGCATTGCGGGCAGATTTGAGAACTAGCACTTGTCAGGAAATAGGAATATTATTCATTGATCAACGGATTTTTGAATAATTCTTCTTGCCTCAATTTTCAAATATATATATAATTTTTTATTAGAAAGGAAACCTTCGCAGGGTAGTTATCGCCTAGTCAGTAAATTCACCTCCCTTGAAAATTTAGCCGATAAGGAAGGTAGGTTCTGTATTAATGTATTGAGAAAGCCGTTTTTACAAACTGCTACAATCTTAAAAAGATTTAATTGTTTTATTTGGACTGTAGTTTTTCGTCATATAATAACAAAAACCCTCTGTAACTTGTATCAATGAAAAAGAAAACATTTTTCCTGATATAATAATAAAAGGTTAGTTTTGAGAAATTCACCCTGTATATTAATTAAAAGAGTACCTCAATACGTAGATATATTTGAGTTGATTAATTCCACTGCCATGAGGGTTGAATTTCTGGGTTGAATTTCCTAATTGATATTGATGAAAATGGCTTTAGTGAAGAAAGAATTCTTATGAAGAAACCAGCTTATACAAATGGCAACTGAAAAAGTTCGCCGGATAAGTGAAGAAAGAGACATAAATAAACATTTATCAGAAGCCGAAATACAAATTTATTTGCCCATTTTATCTCTCAAAAAACACCATTGGGCTAGAAAAGATATTCAAGAATAATTGAACACATCTTTGTATTTTTAAATAGCCCAAGTCTGAGACAATTACTGGGGAACGTAGGAAATGAAATGGAAAAATTGGATAAAGTGACATATATGCAATCAGTTTTAAGGATTGAAACGCTGAATTTATTGGTCAAATAAAGGGTTTCATAAGGAAAATATTGGACATTTTGAAAAATATCGTGCCAAAATAAATTGAACTCAGACACAGATCCTCCACTTGCCCAATATTCAGTTTACTGACCCAAGCCTGTCCTTCGACACAACCGCCTTCAACTAATCAAGTTGAGAGATATAATTCTCTGCAAAAATCGTCTACATTAAGTTTCAGTACAATATATCGTCAGTAACACAACAAGGTTCTAGATTTCTCAAATGTTGCTCTGGTGCTATTTTGATAGGCCCATTATTTTAGATTGAATTAGTATTTTAGGTAGTCTTCATATTTCAGACTTGATTAATTTAATATTTTCGTCAGTTTTCAACGTTTACTACTGAGCATTATTCGTACTTATTTGTTAAAAACGAAACTATTATTTTGTAATAGTTGTGATGTTTTGAGAACAAATTTCACTTTTCAACTAATTGACTTTCTGTGCAATTCGAGGGGCCCATAAAGTTTGATAAAGGGGTGACGGATGAGCATTGCAAAAATTAATAACATAAATCTCATTGAAACGATAGTCTATCCTATTTGATATATACAACCGTCTTTAGAATTGATAAAGCTAGGCCGTAGTAACTCTTCAATAGGCCTTGATATGACTTCATAGTTAGGAGCTATTTGAGAAATGGACCCTCTGAAAGTCAATATAAAAGGTGTATTAGGATGAAGTCATCGATTTATACAGGAGATTCCTCATCAAGAAACTTCAGAAAAATGTACATAAACATATGTTTGAAAGTCTTCCTCTAGAGTAATACTGGGTGTTGAAGTTCAGCTTATTTTCAGGTTTTTGAAGGTAAATCATGCAGTTTACCAGTGAGTTTCAATTTGCAGAAGAGGAATTTTTACACTCATAATTTCATTTGATAATTCAAGTAGTAGCATAAATATACATGCTGATATTTTTTAAAGGGACATGCAACCTTTTACCTCATCCAAATTATAGTGTAGTGCAGCTCTAGAATTTCCAAATATATCAATTTTAAAAAAACATAGAATACAATTTTTTCAGAAAAGCAACCATTTCGACTAAAAAAATATTTCTACGAGAAAACGCGTGTTTTGAAATAACTGAAGGTTGATAATGTGTAATACGAAGAAGGGATGGGAACTGTCCTCCTAATTTTCACAAAAACTTGGAAAATAGTCTGTTCAAGTAGTTGCTACGGCATTTCGAGTACGAATAGCAAAGTGTTCATTTTATTTAATGAAAATTCAATTGATCTGTAACTTTTGGGACATCATACTGCGAGTTCTTTAGACTAATCGTGTTGGTTGGTATACACAGTAAAATACAGGAGACTTGTCATAATTGTAGTTGATTTTTGTCAATAATACATAGTTTTCGGTATTAATGAATTTCAAGAATTGGCTGATATTCATCTATTCCATGGCAGATCATGTGGTCATGCAGCTGAAGACTATTATGCAAATTTGCCTTACACAAGCAATACCTAAAAGAAATTTTTTGTTTTCACTGACCATTTTTTTTGTGAAACCGAAAGATTTTGACAAGCCAACGAAAATTCTAGACCAGATAGGTTTGTCTGAGCACCAATACATAAAGAACTCATTTCGGATGAAGTCCATAAAGATCCAAGAATCAGCACTCAAATGCTTTCTCTTTAGGTTAGACACATTCGACTGTTTGGAGAGTTGTCAATAACCACCTATTAAATCCCTACCATATCCAATGGAACCAAGCCTTCTATGCTGAAGATCCATCAAGAAAGCTCGAATTTTGCCCATGGCTAATACAAAGATGGGCTGATAATGACGATGTTTATAGCAATATTTTGTTTATAAACGAAGCAGTGTTCACGTGAGAGAGTAAAAGGAATTTCCACAACGATCACGCATGAACTGAAGAGAATACTGATCAGACAATTCGACATAGCCATCAAGAAATGGTTTTCTATGAATATTTGGTCCGCTTGGTATGATGGCAGATTGTTGTCCAGACGTCCTTTAAGAGTTCCACAACTGACCCATGGAAATCGCGCTGCTCGTTGAGCTTGGTGCCAAGAACACGTAAACTCTGATCAAGAGAGGTGGGCCACAGTTCTCTTCAGTGATGAATCTAGATTTAGTTATTATACCGATTCGGGAATAATTCGAATATGGAGGGAACCTGTAAAGCAAAACCGTCTCCAGCATGCTCGAGAAGTTGTTAGAAAGGGAGGCGGATCAGTGATGTTTTGGGGAGGTATACGCCTTGATGGAACAACTGACCTCGTTTTCATACAGAACAACCTCACGGGAAATTCTTACGCAAATGAGATAGTTTTACCTTTAGTGGTACCGTATCTCCAAACAGTGGGTCAAAATCCACTCTTCCAACAAGATAATGCCCCTCCTCATCGTGCAAGAGTTGTCTTGAACGTTTTTGAAGAGAATGATATCGATCTCCTACCGTGGCCATCCTGCTCCTCAGATCTGAATCCCATCGAGCATGTGTGGGACACCCTAAAAAGTAATCCCCTGCGTCAAAACGTCTTCCATCATGAACAGGAGCTTCGATTAGCAGTTCAGGGGGCTTGGAATGACTTAGGCAAAAATGTAATAGACAATTTAATATTGAGCATGCCGCGACGATGCCAAAGTGTCATTAATATTAGAGGTGGAACTTCTGGGTACTAGAAAATATAAGTGCTTCCATATCGTTTCGAAAATATTAGTTCCGGATTTTCTTTTGTATTTTACCAATTTTCGTCATTTTCAAATTTCAATTATTTTTATAATAGGTGCTTTGGAGAAGTCAAATATTACTTTGTTTTCTCGAGAATACATTATATACAATACATCCTTACAAAAACCGAAAGATTTCTATAAATTCGAATCATCAAATTCATATTTTAAAGATATTGGTGAGTGTTTATTTTAAAATGAACACTATGAATATTCAAACTCAAATTAAGGTGAAGCCTACTTCAGAAGGCTATTCTCCCAGTTTTTTTTAGGAAATTATGCAAAATGTTTCAATTCTACTTCAGAATCATGGATTTTCAACCCTCCCTCAGTTGATTCAAAAAACGCGTATCTTTTCAATGTAAATCATTATTTTCCTCATAAACGGTTGCAATTTTCAGACAAAAAAAATTCCAAAAAATGAACATCTGTTCAATAAATATTTTTGAAAAGATCAGTGACTCACTACGCTATGATGTTTATAGGTTCAAGAATAGCATGACCCTGAAAAAACGATCACCTCTTCTGTTTTCGCATCTACTGGATACTTCTCATAAATAGAAGATTTACATAAATTTGAATAATTGTATTTACAATAAATGCTTTTATCTATAATTTTGGTGTGTTTCAGAAAAAACACAAGTGTGAGCTCAGAAAATGTAATATGGGAACCAGACTATCTTGTATATGATTCAATAAACGGGTGAAAAAAAACCTGAGGAAAAAACTCGTTTCCCTGTCGCTATTGCACTAGCAATAGCTTGTCTGTTTATGTTGTGTTAGTGTCGTGTGTACAAAAAGAGTACCAAAGATTTTTCTGGTTAGCTGCTTCATTCTCTCTTGCATTCCATGATCTCCAAACGAAAACAAGGGTTTGGGACACGAATCTGTAACAATGGAAAAATAAAACCAGCTGAATAATATTTCAACAATCATACTTCTCACATGTCTATGCAAATCTAAGAAACGATTTCACATAGGTCAAGGTCATGAAAAGGACTAAGGAAATTATGAAAAAATACATAACCTGTGATATTTCCTCAAATTCCCTCTCTGCTTGACCGAGAGAGCCCCGATGGCCAGGTTCAGCCTTCCAAGTGATGCCAATTATGATCTATAGATGTTTTAGAATCATTATGGACCCAATAATCTGGGTTGACATCGCCCATATATTATTTCTTTGTGGAACTTGTTCAATTTAAAGAAAAATTTGGGAAAAAATTTGACAGTCATTCGAAAAATATGACAAAAGTCATATGAATCTTATAGATGTCTAACATATTTTGGTGAAAGTAGCGAAACCTTGATAACATTCCTTGGAAATTTCAACTGAAATATAGCTTTCAGAACAAGAAACAACTTAGGTGGACATATTAAAAATTTCAAAACAAAAATTAAAGAAAAAATAAATTCGGAGTATAAGGTTTAAATTGTCCAGACTGCGATAAGTTTTATATTTATATTTATATTACATTCCATACAGAGAGTAGAGGCCAGAAATTGAATTACCTTGAAGCCCTCGAAATTAACAGATATAAAATCCCTAGAATATACTTAATGACCAACTAGATCTAAATCAGTCACCCCTACTCAACTCATTCCCAGAAATACTTAATAGCCGTTAAATGGATTCCCCTCAGCTGGTTTTTATTGCTATTTGTAGTATAGAATATCAGTAGGATGTAACCTTGCACATGAGAAAGACAGAGTGTCCAAACGCGTTGTGCTAATATATATCCTAGTAGAATTCTAAATCGTTTGATCTATTTTTTTTAATTGTTGTTTTCGTTATTGAGATAAGTTCTCATCTGTGATGTTCAAAAAATGCTCATTTCAGAGTGTGAAATATATATTTCTTTTCAGTAATCTCTGAAAACAAATAAGATGTCGAGTATTTATAAAATCTGAAAATTTCAGAATTCATCTATATGATGTTTCTAAACGGTATTTTTGGAATCAACACATCTAAGTGAAGTCATTTTCACTTATAATTTGTCTGGGATAGAATTCATTATGCATTCCTTCAGAAAATGTTAATTTTCTCATCAAAAATTCAAGGAGTTAAAATGAGGGATTCTTCGAGAAGAAGGCGTTTTCATCACTTTCGGACGACGAAGTGAATATTTAATTCATTTCAAATTACGAGCAGGCGGTTTCTTCCGAGTCAATACCACTGACCCTTTGGCACTTGTACGGACTTCCATAGGCAATTTCTCAAAGTTAAGATTAGATCAGACTTAAAATTAAAACTTTGTAAGAGGCAATTGAAAACATAGTTAGAATTACCGTATCTAGGATAAGTAATTCAAATATTGGGTAGAACATTTAAATACCAAAAGGCAACAGAATATTATAATTGAATTCACCTAATTCTAGAAGGTAACAAACACATAGTAGATCAATAAGATATTTGATACAAACTACTATTGTTTCAGTATATTTATATGATTATATGAATATACACTATGCCAAGAAATTAACCTATAATTTCAATAGTTCAAATTGCATTTTCGGTAGGCGACTTTTTTTAATTTTTTATGCGCGCTTCCCGGAATAGGCGAACCTGTTACACCACAGTGTGGGCGCCAGGAAAAAATTGAGATGTCTATTTACTCGCTTCATGAAGAGGGCCAAATTGTAGGATGGTGGACGAAAGCGAGTTCCACAGCTCAACGGTTCTGTTAACGAAGGAATTCTTATAGAGATAGGTTCGAGGGGTCGTGAAATCTATCTGTGAAACAGAGGAAGATCAGCATTTTGTATTCTGAGGGCCAGCGGTTGGAGATCGCGGGTGATCTCCGGTTGGCCGGTGAGGCGCACAGCCCGTTCTTGCACACTATCCAACAACCGCAACTAATGTTTGGGCGCAGATCCCCATAAATGGGAACAATATTCCAAAGCAGGTTGAATCTGCGCCTTATATAGAAGCAACAGCTGAGAAGACGTGAAGTATCTCTTGGCTCTGAAAAGAAAACTAAGTTTAGCTCATGCCGACTTAGCTATTGCTGATACATGTTCATGCCAGCAAAACCCGGAGAAGGTGCATCGAACTTGCGCCTTGCTCGCGTTTAAGCTCACTAGGTTCAACTAACCCCTTCAGATATCCTCTGTAAGTCACAGTTCAAGTTATTAGTTGGTTGACATCTCTGACGCTGAGATTCCTCAGCTGTTATCGGCCGTAGACTACTGAAAGACGAAACCAGGGTACAATCGTCTGCAAAACCAAAGATCTTGTTCTCTGTAGATGACAGAAGAAGTTTATCTGTAATAGAAACAAGGTTGACAAAAGAACGGATCCCTGAGGAACTCCTGCTCGCAACTGAAAACAACCAGACGTTGTACCGTCGACCACAACTTGTATTGATCTTTTTGAAAGAAAGCTACTTATCCAACCCAGCAATTTTTCGGGAAGCTCATATGCAGCAAGTTTATTTAACAAGGCTGCATGCCAAACCCTATCGAGGGCTTTTGCTCTGGATTTCCTATGCTTTTCCATCGTTGATGTACAAACACGAGTGATGTATGCGAGCAGATCTCCTATCGATTTTTGTCTGCGAAAACCATACTGACGGTCGTAAATAATTTTCTACAACTCAAGATATTTGATGAGTTCATCATTCATGATTTTCACCAAAACCTTGGACATAATGGGAAGCAGTGCAACAGGGCGGCAGTTGTGGGGCAAATACTTTTTTCCTTCGTTGCTGAAGCATTAGCGTAGACCTTATTCCTGACGTTGCCTTATAGGAAAAAGTCTAATAGCGTTGAATCGCGTGATCTAGGAGCAAATTCACCGTTTCATTGCCTGCAACTCAAGATATTTGTTGAGTTCATCATTTATGACTCTCTTCATTAATTTGGACATAATGGGAAGAAGTGCAATGGCGCGATAGTTTTGGGGTAGGGACTTCTTTTCTAGCTTAGGGATCGGTTAAATTCTTGCTATTTTCCAGCTGCTCGGAAGAGTCTGGCCTTCATAAGAAATCTGAAAATTATTGTTATCATTATTAACAGAATTCGATATTTCTTCTTGGCGCAAATGTTCCTTCCGTTCGAAATGAAATTAAAGAAATAAATTGAGAATTAGTAAGAAACCACCACATACTGATCGCAGCAGTTGTTGTTCAAATTAGCGACGATCGTTTGTTTTCCATGGAAATTTTAATATTCGGTGATGCATTACAAATCACGCAATTAAACTCCGGCAGAATGTGCTTGAGCAGTGATATTATACAACCCAGGTAGGAGTTAACAAAAATAAGCCAAAGTTTTTGAGGCGTCATGTTCAACTGTTTCCAGAATAATACGCGGGTATAGAGAGACTGGTAGTTATTAAAGAAATCCTGAGCAAGGACGACTTCGGGCAACAACGGCGATTCATGACTGTTATTTAATAATTTCTCGTTAGGACAACGGTTCGCTATTGCTGACCACCTCAAATGCAGCTCCGACAGAACAATGGGGTACAAATTAGCATTGATGCGATTCGAAAACGTCTTACGCGTTCGGTTTCAGGCCTCGTGTCACAGCTCGAAGACCAATTCTAACCGCAGCCCTGCGAAGAGCCCGATAGAACTTATCCAGGGAACATGTCAATTGCATAGAAGCTGACTGGAAGGGTTGAAATTTTGTCTTTCCTATTGCGATCGACGGTTTTACTGTATAAACGTCGAAATGAGAGATATGCCACGTGCAACTTCCGACTTACCTGTGGTTTTGGTGGAGGTCCAATAATGATGTGGAGAGGAATTGCTTCGAACGCCTGCAGTAATTTGGTGAACAGAAATGGAATCATGAATGCTCAGAGTTTCGTTAAAGAAATTTAAGAATATCATGTTGTACCATTTGCGCCAAACATGGATGAAGAACGCCAGACCAAGTTCATATCGTTAGAAACAAGCTAATTTGAAAAAGCCTATAATCATTATTGAAAATGTGTTACGTTGGATCGTCCGTTGTGCAGGAGTAGTCGAATAATTGCTCTCGTTGAAGAAGAGGTGACACAGAGGGAAATAGCGGACACAATGGGGTATCACAAGGGTGATTTCAAAAACCTACACTCGATACGTGGAGCTTCAATCTCAGCAAAAAAGTCCTAGAAGAAGTCGTAGGCAGATCACTTCTGAAGAACCATACCGCTTTTTGAGCCAAATTGCAACCAGAGACCTTAGTGCGTCGCAACCCATACTCCAAAGGAAATTTTGGAAGCATCATGCATCAGTGTATCAGTCGAACCGATATGTCAAAGACTTCCTTAAAGGAGTTTATACAGCAGAAGGCCCTTAAGAGTTCCAGAGCTAACCATACAACAAAAATTTAACAGACTCAATTTGTGTATCGAGCACCAAAATTGGAATATTGAGAATTGGCCAAGTTAGATCAGAATTGTTGTTCGATCAGTTGACTGACGGATTCGGGTTTTAAGTGATCGTGGAAGACGAGCTTGACTCGGAGCAGCAAGACAAATTCCGAAATACCTAGGGGGCACTGTGATGTTTCGGGGTGGCATTATGCTGGGAGGCAAAACAGAGTTGATTTCGTTTCCTGCGAGTGTAAAGGCTAGAAATTACGTGGACCTAGTGCTGGAGCCCATAGTGAGACTCTGGCCAGATGTATGAAAATTTCACTTATATGCTCCTCCGCATAATCAATATACATTATCTTGAACCAGAGGAATCGCTATTTTGGACTGGCCATATATCTAGACCTAAATCTTATTGAGCATATATATATATATATATATATATATATATATATATATATATATATATATATATATATATATATATATATATATATATATATATATATATATATATATATATATATATATATATATATATATATATATATATAATATAAATTAAATAAACAAAAAATTAAGAGGAGAAATTAAGATAAATTATTAATATTATACAAATACTCAAAGGTATTTTATTAACCAGAAACCCTATAAATCGAATATCTTTTATATTATTTATATTATGAATTATATTACCAGCACATATAAATAATAAAGCCTTAAATGAAGCATGCGTTAACAAATGATAAAAAGATAATATAAATCCTCCTAAAGAAATAATTCTTACCATTAAACCTAGCTGTCTTAAAGTAGAAACAGCAATATTTTTGTTAGATCAAACTCAAAATTAGCACCTAGACCAAATATAAATATAGTAAATAATCCAATAAATAAAATAATTGAATTAAAATTTTCCATTAATAAATTAAAACGGATTATTAAATAAACACCTGCTGTTACTAAAGTTGAAGATTGAACTAAGGCTGAAACGGGAGTAGGGCTGCTATTGTAGCAGGTAATCAAAAAGAAAAAGGATTTGGGCTCTTTTAGTAAATGCAGCAAAAATACGTAAAAATCCTACAGAACGGTTAATATCCCAGCATTAAGAGATTTACATTTTGGTAATAAATAACTATAAATATATATATATATATATATATATATATATATATATATATATATAGTTATTTATTACCAA
Organism: Cryptolaemus montrouzieri; assembly: GCA_013387265.2. NCBI lineage: Eukaryota > Metazoa > Arthropoda > Insecta > Coleoptera > Coccinellidae > Cryptolaemus > Cryptolaemus montrouzieri. Next base: position 41,976,373 of record JABFTP020000103.1, read on the forward strand.
AATGTAAAATCTTTCAATCAGTTTGTATGTCGAAATAAAATATCATGAATCTAACCTTCTAATAATCATGAGACAATGAATGAACAAAAATTTCATTCAACACATAGGCTCTGTGGGTACTCGAGAACATACTACATCTAAAATGTCTTACTTGACCAACAAGTTTAATGGAGTTCTCCCTCGAGTATCGTTGTACAGTAGGGCTAGCAACGGGTTCGAAGTTTTGAGATTTTCATATCAAGAACCGTGATTAGTTTCATTTCTCATCTGCCACAATACAAGAATTTTATGGTGTAGAAAATATTTGAAATCTTCGGAAATAACTGGTAAAGTAGATAACATAACCGATTTGCCATAGTCATTTTGTTCAACACAATCACTTCCAAGGTTAAGTACAAAATTTGTGGAGAGTGATAAGAAAATAGTATAGAAGATATTAAACGAAACACCTACTTATACAGGCGGTCTTTTTCTTTAGTATTTGTCGTTTACTGTGACAAGTTGGTCAGAAGAAACGTTGCTATGGACACATAGTGGATATGAAATTAATTATTTGGGAGTAGTAGGACTATTCGTTTTACATAAACTGCTCTTTGATTTTAGAGACGAGCGAACTCAGCAAGGGCTTCTATGTTGTTTGGTAGGTAAAAGCGACTTTAAGAGAGACTACATTCCAAATTCATATAATTAACTATTTTGGGTCAATATTCCGACCGGAGATGTTGGTTAATGTTTGTGTTGGCACCTTTTCAATGGCGAAAGTTATTTGGAATTTGTTCGGAATAACATGCCAGACCTTTTGAACTCGTTTTCACTGGCAAGTCGGTTGAATATCTGTATTACACACGACGTGCACACCTGCATTTCAGCACAAAATATTTCAACATGACCTACCTTAATCGATGATAAAAGGACCTATTGATATGCCAAGGAATTTTTATTTCTTGATTGCTCCAATAAATACCACAACAATCGTCAAATATATTTTAGATATTGAAGATTTCTTGTTTTCGAAAGTTTGAAAATGCATTAACGTTAGATGTTCTCTCTCTGTTCTACATACGATGATGCATAACTGCATTTAGCTAGAAAATTAGAGAATATCTTAACATGATCTATATCAATCGATGGATAAGAGGGCCTATTGAATTGCCACCTAGGTCACCTGAACGAAATCTATTTGAATTTTATTCCTAAATAGCCAAATTAAAACAATATAAATAGAGACATGTTCAAAAGAATAATAAAATTTTCAAATCAAACGAATAACAAGCTTCGAAAATATTTTAGAAATTGGAGAGATTTTCTTTGGTGAAGTTTGAAATTGCTTCAAAGTTGGAGGTTCTCACTCTGAAGAATCATGTTTTTTCCAATGTTCATTTGTGACTTACCAACAACAAATTCTTTTCAAACCATCTGTGTATTAGGGAATTTAAAAATTTTCAAAATTTAATTACATTTGATAATAATATTAATATGGCCTTTATTCAAGATATGTTACCGCAAGCGGTATTTACAGTGACGGTAAGGAGATACACAAAAACTGAGGCAAAGTTTAGTCCTTGGACTATTCTTACACTTAACCCTAGTTAGGTTTTCCTTAAATTTCGAGTAAGCTCGATTTTATCTTAAGAAAATACATTAGCACCTATACAAAATGAGAAATAACTTCCGAACTTCTAACCTTTGCCTTATGAATATGTCATTTGCGTTAGAGAAGTTGGTTATGCGGCCCCTGCAGGTATATTGGCCCCTTCGATATTTATAATTCAGAAGTTGCTAATAATTAATTTTTTGCTAACGCGTAGCTCTTGTGTATGTGTCGATTAGTATCTAAACATTTCAGACAAGGGCGTTACGTACTTTCTTTCATTCAATCAAATCGAAACGCGCAACTGCCAAACTTCTAAATGAACTGTGCATTTTATTAATTTTTTCCGGAAATACTGAACTTTAGCTCTAGTAATTTGTAGATTGTGTTCGGTGAACGTTTTCCTGTTGAATTTCGAAGGTAACTATGAAAAAACTTCTCATTAATATCTCTAATATGGTATGCTTTTATATTCTTTTATACATGCAATTTGGCCCCATTACAGTGTTTGTATTATGGACCCGGGGGGCCATATATGATGCATGACATAAATATATCATATAATTTTTTTTTTTTTTACTACAGCTGCCCCGACAAACTTTAATATTTCCATCTGTAAAGAAAAGAAAAATTTGGGATCCTGACCAAATGAAAAAGGCAGGAGCTGTGAGGACAAAGACGATGGGGTATAAGAACGCTGTTAATATATTTTGTGTACCAAGATCTATACTGAAAAAGTTAGAGAAGGATTCTCAAGAATCGTAAGAGTTGCTTGTGCATAAACCTCTCGGAATAAAACCTATGCTGCCACCTGAGCTGAAAAAAGTTAGTGGAACATATTTTGTTAATGGTGTCGAAATACTGTGTACTGACAAGAATGGATGTAAGACGAATGGCTTATCAGTTAGCTTTAAGAAACAACATCGAAAATAATTTTAGAAATGAAGTAGCTGGGCGTGCTTCGTTGGATCACTTTTTGAAGTGTCATAAGAACTATTTATCATTACGCAGACCAGACTTCGTACGCTCATGCACAAGGTTTTAGTTGTGAAGTAGTCAAAAAAATTTTTGATATATGGGAAACTGAAATGAAAAATAAGAATTATTCCCCTGACAGTATTTTTAATGTAGACCACATATTAGAGCTGAAAAAGGGAAAAAACAGATTGGTGCCTTGACTGCTGCAGAACGCGGGTCACTATGACCTCTTGTTTGCTGCATGAGTGCTTCTAGTATATTTGAGCCACCAATAATGATTTTTCCTAGAAAAAACTCTACTGATATTTCATGAAAGGTGCGCCACCTGGGTCGATTGGAAAACTTCATCTATCTGGTTGGATCCTATCAAATTTGTTCACTAGCTTGCTTAGATATTTTATTTGAAAAAACAAAACCCAGCGAGGCTTCTCCCGTATTGCTTATGTTTGATGGACATTACAGTCACACTCGCAATTTAGAATTACTAGAACTGGAGCGAGAAAATCACGTCACTATTATCAGTCTTCTACCTCATACGCCTCATAAGCTACAGCCGTTAGATAACACTTTTATGGGTGCGCTTAAGAGTCACTACAGTAAGGAGATTCGTAAGTTTCTTCTGCATTCTGAAAGAACGTTGATGCATTACGATATTGCTGAGACTTTTGGTTGAGCATATCTCAAGAGCACCACAGGAGAAATTGCTGTAAATGGTTTTCGTGCGACGGGCATTTACCCATTCAATCTGCAAGTTTTTACGAAGTCGATTTTCTTATGGAAACATCAAATAATGAACATCAATCTGGCCTCCAACAAAACCCCGCTAAACACCATACAAGTCCTGTTGCTTATCAAGATGCGTCAGGTGTGTATGCTGCAGCGCAACAGTCGCAACCTCGTTTGTTTCTGTCGGAGAACATTCAGCCCCATCCCCTGTGATAAGATTCGAACTTCTAATCATGTAAGAAAGACTACCGCAGCAAAAGCAATCACATCCTCTACATTCAAAAATGAATTACGTGAATCTTTGCGCTCAGCAGAAACTCGTGGCCGAAGTCGTGGACGTGGGCGTGGGCGCGATACCGGATGTAGTCAAGCTGGAGCAAGCAGAAGAAACGAAGCCCATCAGCGCCTGACAGTCATTCAGTCATTATCCAGCAGTAGCTTTGAAAGTGATGTCGTAGAAACAGATTCGGAGAATGACGACAGTCAATACCCAGATATGACCCCGGAAACCGCAGATATGAACTGCGTGTTTTGTGAAACTAGTTATTTTAACGAGGGACGTGGGGAAGAGGGGATACAGTGCCAGAGTTGAAGTTTATGGGCTCATACAGCGTGTGCAGGTTCTAAAGGCGAATTATATCTGCGATTTTTGCCGTTAGGTTGTTATTACGCTCATAGATTCAATATGGCCACCAGGGTGCCATATAACCCCTCACCTGATCTCGAATTGCCAAATTTGATTATTTTTATAATACATATGTTTCTTACTTTTCTGTTTTAATCTCGTTTATTTTATTGGAAGACGTGTATCTGTAAGTTAATAAAGACGACTTTAACGTATTTAATATACTTCTTAGTCTTGTATACTTTACCTGAGGTCTAAAATACAAAGTAGGGGGCCTCATAACACCTTCTCCTCTAAGGGTAGTTCACAATTAAGGAGCACTGAAAACAAAAAAATGCTGTCTTGTGAAGTTGAATTTTTCAGTGAAATTACTAACATTTCGTTGAAATTAAACGAAAAAGTAATTGTTGCATAGAATTCTGTTTTTCCTTCCAAACTTCGAACGTGCATATTTCAGAAGAAATTGGAGAAATAAAAACTGTTGTATGAAGTACCTTTATTCTGACGAGTTCTATCAGAAGCCAGAACATTATCATTTCATTCCAGATGTACAAGCACGATGTTGATGAAAAAATAACAATGTGAATTTTGACATTACGTTGTGTAAAATCATTTATCTTTGAGACAAATTCAGTACAGGTGACAACATTCTTTTGTGAAAATGGGTGGTAGTATATTATTTTTATGTAAACTAATCGATACATTTTCAAGAATACTGGTATTTATCATTCGTTTCAAATATTTCTTTCAAAAAGCATATGTACATATAATTTTCTATTTTCTTCAGTAACCCACTCTTTGAGGAATTGCATGAAAGCTAGTAATAATATAAGATGATAAGATATTAATAAGGGTGCAGGATATGTATTCTATTGATTCCGATTTTTTTCGCTCCCTATAAAACCATAATTAATTTCGCACTCTTCTGAAATGAGGCTGATTGTTTTCTTGTTTCAGGTCGAACTGAGAGCTCCCCACCGTGAGATCTGAGCGAAACGTCAGAGCATATCAAGAAATATTGTGCTCCTGTGCTGTCATATAGAAAACAATGAGTGTCGAAGTGAACAGCGTTCGATAGAACCACAATGCGCCATTCACCTTCATAAACTCAAGTGTGCGGCGAAAATGAGAATACACATCTGGATTCGAAGTGTGTTTGGATTTACGGTTATAGTGAAATGTATTCTCGCGGCGTCTCTGGTGTCGAAAACCGACGAGAAGGTGCATGGTAAGGAATAATTCTTTCACATTCCTAACCTCTGAAACCTTTCAGGTTCAGATAGGAAATTTTTCAGTTTTTATCGTTCCTTTTCCGGTGTTCTTTTTACTTGGCTATTTCTTACCTCAAAGACGTTCGTTTCGTTTCAACAAGTTCTAAAGGCAGAGGGAGCTTCGTTTTGCTATTGACGATGGGAAAATCTCGAATAAACCGAGATCGTAGATGTGCAGGAAATTGCTTGAATTCTTAACGCATGATTCAAACCTTAACAGTTCAACAAATTTGGGTCTCAGATAATCTGTGATTAATTTGCACTTTTTCGGAAGTACTCATAAGATAAAACACTCTGTTGAGCTCGAAAGATATTTTCAAAATATTATTTCCAACTTCAACTCCGATTTAATATCAAAATGACATAACACTTATTGAACTGTCTATAACCATCAGTCTAATTTGATGGTTCGATGGTTAGATATATATTTCCTGAATTCTACTAACACAAAAGACATTCTGAAGAAATTTATCGTCTACCTTGGGGGGTTCTCTGTGATCATGTGTGAGTTCAGATGGACCATTCTGGCTATATCCACTAAGAATGTCATGATTTTTTAGTGGTTTCTATCTGATATTTCCTGAGAGATCTGGCGAGCCTAAAGAATGAAATGTTTGGAATGCAAAGGTTCAACACTGAAATATAATATATCTCTGATTTGATGTTCTTTGTCAACCACAACATCAAAAAACTGGCTATTCTTGTGAATTATAATTCGATGCAGGTGGTTGCGGATGCATCATTGTTCTGTGAGAAGAACATCAACCTTCTCATTTCTTTTCTGTTCTGAGGAATAAAAACTTATTTAAAGTTTTTGAAAGCCTCCATTTTCTGGCAATAATTGCCAGGCTAGAAGTTTATGTTTCGTCAACATCCAACCCTGTTTGTACGCTTGCATTGGATTTGCGGAAGGCAAGATATCTCCAGGACGTATATCCATGAGAAATTTATATTAGATGTTTCCTGTGAAATGCTAGCTCGGAAAAGAATTTATTCGTCAGCTGAATATAGATTACAAAGTATCGACTAGTTAAGTTTCAACCAAATTTGTCCAGCCGTGTTTGTAAGATGTTCATGTTCGTATCGTATGTACTATCGTCGATTGTTGAAATCCGTGAAGAATTTTCGATATATCTGGAAGAGGGATTCTTTTAAAGTTAAGATAGACATGGGAATTTTTTTCAAAGCTCCTCTTCTCCGGGTTCGAAATAACTGGTAACTTGATTTCAATTGAATTTGTGTTCAAGATCTTGATTTCGGAGAGAAATTAGTGATTTAGATTATTTGATAAAACTAGTTGCCGTATGGCATTATTTTGAAAATATATATTCATGGAACATTCAAGATTACAATGTAAGAAAAGAACTACTCCTATAGATGGTAAATAGAGTTTGTCTTAAGTTAGTTAATTAAGTACTGCAAACTAATGTTATGAAAACCAAAAATATTCAACGAATATAACGAATATCAAATATATATATATATATATATATATATATATATATATATATATATATATATATATATATATATATATATATATATATATATATATATATATATATATATATGTTATATTCAGATGAATCTACTGAATTTCATGAAAAATATAAATCGCTAAATCTAAGTAAAAATCTAAACACAGTACTTGTTAATTTTTATTATTGATAATGGAATGATTATAATCAAAACATATCCTGGAATCATAAGTATTAGGATAACGTTAAATGTTATGAGAATAAACACCTCAAAAAGTCTTGGGAACACTTACCAATATCTTCAAAATATGAATTTGATGATTCGAATTTATAGAAATCTTTAGGTGTTTGTTAGGATGTATCGTTTATAATGTATTCTCAAGAAAACTAAATAAAATTTGACTTCTCCAAAGCACCTATTATAAAAAAATTTGAAATTTGAAAATGACGAAATTTGGTAAAACACAAAAAAAAATCCTAAACTAGTATTTTCGAAACGATATGGAAGCTCTTATATTTTTCAGTACCCAGAAGGTCCACCTCTGTTATTAATGACACTTTGGCATCGTCGCGGCATGCTCAATATTAAATTGTCTCTTACATTTTGGCCTAAGTCATTCCAAGCCCCCTGAACTGCTAATCGACGCTCTTGTTCATGATGGAAGACGTTTTGACGCAGGAGATTTCTTTTTAGGGTGTCTCACACATGTTCGATCGGATTCAGATCTGGGGATCAGGATGGCCACGGTAGAAGATCGATATCATTCTCTTCAAGAACGTTCAAGACAACCCTTGCACGATGAGGAAGGGCATTATTTTGTTGGAAGGGTGGATTTTGACCCATTGTTTGGAGATACGGTACCACTACAGGTAAAACTATCTCTTTTGCGTAAAAATCTCCCGTGAGGTTGTTCTGTATGAAAACGAGGTCAGTTCTTCCACCACGGCGTATACCTCCCCAAAACATCACTGATCCGCCTCCCTGTCTAACAACTTCTCGAGCATGCTGGACGCGGTTTTGCTTTCCAGGTTCCCTCCATATTCAAATTCATCCTGAATCGGGATAATAACTGAATCTAGATTCATCACTGAAGAGAACTGTGGCCCAACTTTCTTGATTCCAGTTAACGTGTTCTTGGCACCAAGCTAAACGAGCAGCGTTTCCATGGGTCAGTTGTGGAACTCTTAAAGGACGTCTGGAGTGGAGTTGACCTTAGTGCAGTCGATTTCTCACAGTTTGGTCGGAAATTTGTACATTATGAACTCGTGATAGCTCTTGAGCTAATTGAGATGCTGTGGTAGTACGATCTCTTCTGGCTTGTAAAACTAAAAATCGGTCTTGGGCGACGGTAGTAATCCTGAAACGACCTGTATGGCGTTCTTCTACGCTACCTGTTTCATTGAAACGCAACCGTAAACGGTTTATAACACTTGGGCAACTTCCTAGAACAGTGGATACTTCCCGTTGTGAGCTCTCAGCTTGGAGCATGCCAACGGCTCGTAACATCTCTTCTCTAGCCAAATATCGTCCTTCCATGGTCGAATCACGAAACTTGAATCTTTTATTTGTGTTCACAACAGAAACAAAGTGCCAATTAACTGATTTCAAACACTAAATACATGCAATGTTTATAAAGCAGCGTCGTATCTGCTGCATTTTTAGTTTTTAAAAAAAAAACAGAAATCTGTTGCTGTGGTCTACATAATTTGGTGAGAATTTGATGCAGGTGTTCATTTCTTAAGAAAAATCATCCATGTAGATCGTTCTGGATACGATATATCGATATTCAGAAGTGTTCCCTGAACTTTTTTGAGGTGTTTATATCAATCTACCATAATATATACAAACTGAAGCATCATCAGACAATGACATCAATGTACCAACGAGTAGTGTCAGAGGATTTCTCCCCGGAAAAATCCAGTAAACGGACCTTGGTCAAGAAATACTAAATTTTACTCATTCACAGATTCCTTTGCGTGAAGTGATGAACGATCGAATAATATACTGCTTTGAATATAAATATTATAAAATTGTCAGTTACTTATACTAAATTTATATATACAAATAAATAAAATATGATTTGAGATTCTGAGCAGTATAAACTCAAGAGAAAACCTATGACCCTACCTCATTATTTTTTCGGTAAGAAACTCACGAAGAAAAATACAAGATTTGACGACTGTTATCTTCTGTAACTGTTCAAATAAATTTTTCTTCAGACCTAAATTCTCAATATTTCTGTGAAGATTCCTAGAAACAATACCTGTTGTGCGAATAATAATCGTTACAATAAAATTTTTTTCATTTTACATTTTTTCAATCTCGTCGGCAAGCATCATTTATTTAGAATTTTTTCATTGTATTTTCATTGTATTTATTTTGTATTCTATGTGTGTCGGGTATGGCAATTTCAATTATATATGTTATTCGATTCTGTTTATCAGTAGGAATGATATCTGGCCTATTGAGTTTTACAGCTCTGTTGCATAGAATTGTTTTATCAAAATAAAGTTTTTATTTCTCGTTCTCACAAATAATCTCAGGTTCATATTTGTACCATTTTTTTTTCTCTTCGGAATAAGGTCATGTTTAATTCCTTAATTGAAATGAATAATATAAGCGATGGCATTATGTCTTTCTAAATAATCTGTTCAGGCAAGGACTGAGTAAGATGATAATCTATGAAAAACTGTAAGAATCATCTATATTTCCCTTGATGATGTGTTTTCTATAATTCCTCGTGAAAACAATGTGATCCTGGATCGCAATTGCCGAGTCTTCTGTTCAAACGAACAATTCTCTAGATGCTAACCATCTATATGATGCGATTTCATCAATATAATAATTTTCAATTATTTATGGTGCTGGCTTCTTAATCTTCTATTGAGAATGCCCCAGACATGTTCGATGGGAATGAGGCTGCAACCATTGAAATGATTTCGATTTTGCTGTAAATGGTACATATTCTTCTAAAATGTGATCCAATGTGATCCAAGTTTGTTCCGAAGCTCATTCTTGGTTGCTGGCTGGTTTTTATGGCTTCTTAATCTTCTATTGAGAATGCCCCAGACTTGTTCGATGGGACTGAGGCTGCAACCATTGAAATGATTTCGAGTTTGGTATAAATGGTACATATTCTTCTAAAATATGAAAAATAAACTGTAATCCAATTTGATCCAAGTTTTTTCCGAAGCTCATTCGCGGTAACAGACTGGTTTTGCTGGTTTCTTAATCTTCTATTGAGGATGCCCCAGACATGTTCGATGGGACTGAGTCTGCAACCATTGATTTAATTTCGAGTTTGCTGTAAATGGTACATTTATTTGTAAAATGTGAGGAGCGTACCTCTGAGCATTCAGAATGTTATTACTTACGATAAACCCATCACTGCGGGTGTTCGAAAGGGTAGCCTCTCCCAGTTAGCTTCTATCCAATTGACATCTTCACTGGCGAAAATTATTGGGGCTTGTTGACTTGCTACGGAAAGAGCTAAGCCACGAGCTGCCACCACAAGAGGTTTTAAACCAAATTCCCCAAGAGGTTGTGGTATTGTTTCAGTGCTGATTTCCACTGCACTATTTTATCGAAGCTGCATTTGAAGGTGCCTAGCAGTGTTGAACTACTGTCTCAACGTAAGAATTTCTACATAGCGGTGATGAATCGCCATTGTTGCTTGAGATCAACTCCTTTCGTGACTACCAGTCTCCCTGTACCTGCGGATCGTTGTGTGAACAGTTGAATTGGATACACCAAGCCTTTGGTCTATTCTTGTACAGATCCAAACTAGGTCACCTAAAATAAATTCACCTAAAACATATGTGGCATGTGTTAATAATAAGTTTCCCACTCAGAAAAGTTCTTGAAATTATTGAAGTTGTACATTTGCTGACGCAGTGTATTTCAAAATAATCAGAATGCAGGCCCTCTGTGAACAAAATTCTGAAAAATTTCCCTGTAGAACCGAACTAAGGTAGCTAGTGTATATCTTTCAGTGCAGCTTTGGTTTCATCAGAAAGTAATAAGGTGTGGCAAATGTTGTATTTTCACTCATAACAAAAAAACCCCAGAAATTTAATAAAATGTGTCAGGTTGTTGAGATTTGTTATCAATTTTAGCGTAATCATTTTTCAACAATTATTCTCTGTTTTTGCCTTGAGTCTTTATACTTTATAGACGTGAAAAATGTCCGTAATATTGTGAAGAAGAATTTGCCTGCATTGTGCATGATATACAAACTACGGTACAATGATGAAAATTAAATTTTCGCATCTCGTTTGCATGCCATGAAATGTTTGGACAAAAGATAAACAGAGATGAATTGATGTGGTACTTGAAATTGTTTTTGTACCATCTGAAAACATACCACATTTGAAAGGTCGTTTCAGTTTTCATTACAGAGAATGAATTAACAATCGCCATGTGGGCGAGTCGAATAAATTGTCTACAACGAAGATTATTCTTTCACAAATTTGGTCTTGATTATCGTCAACTTCCAACAAAATGCCTTTTTGTATTGATTTGAAAGAAGAATGAGTGGACACATTCATCTATATTATCTTTAGCAGACTGAAAATTTCAAAATATTTTTCAACACTACCAATATCTTCATGAAATAACTTTTTACATATATTGAAAATATCATGCATAAGTACTAAATCTATCATTTATGTTGCTATTTCAGCCTTTTTTAGAACTCATGAAATATTCAAAACCTATAAGGTACTTTCCGTTAACATATACAGGAAAGAATCTGAAAACTGTGAATCTGTATCTATATCATGCAGAAATAGTTAATTATTCTACAAAGGATAAAAGATAATTATTTCAGCTAAAAATTGTATTGCATTCAAAAACTAGAGTGAAATCCAATATTCAGCCTGTGTATAAGACACAGATGATGGAGAAGACGACGATTTAATATTGTAAAATATATCTCAACAATTCGAGGTGTCCCTCAAGCTCTATGACAAACTTTCAGATGTGAATCCTGAAGAAACTCTGAGACAAATTGGTGAGAATAGCATGGTCCGAATCTTTTCGAATTCGCAGATCTTCGGCTTCAAAAATTTCATCGTCCCGTTTCTGACATCACAATTTTCAACGTCCGAGAGCGATTTTGTGTTGTTACTATAAATGGAATGGAATACATCCTATTCACAGATGCAGATATCTGTAACTATAGTAATATGATTATCAAGAATGTTCAGTTACTTTTGAATAATAAAGGTTTGAATCCTTTTTTGTTATATAAGTGAAGAATATGAAGATATGATCTATGTTTATGATTTTTGCAATGGAAATGTGCGACAAATTGCTGAAGGAATGCAAACATCTTATCTAAGAAGATGACTGCAAAACAATATGATGGACATTATTATTTCTTATTCTTTCTGCGCCATTGCTTATCCGTTCTTGTAACTGTTCCAACTATCCTACATTTGTAGTCTCTACACTGTAGACGAGTTCTTTTATGTGTATTCATACATAAAAGTCTAACTGGTTGATTACCAAGCAATTCTTCAATTCAAGAAGTATTCTCTCTCGATATGGAGGATCTCCGTCACAAATTGAATAAAATTTAGAGGAACATCATCAGTTAAATTGGACAATGTGTTCTGTTGAAAATTTCGATAATGGCATTCGCATATTATTAAGAATGTAGAACTGAGAATCCCTCATCCACAAATTTCGATCTTAAAGTATCCTCAAAAAAAAACATGAAAACGTTATCAGCACAATTATATCCTCTATTTGGAGACGAATTAGTCCTATTCAACTCGAATGTGTTCAGTGATTTCATCAATGACGTAGTCTTTATGTCTGGTGCACTAAAATTCACAATAAAATCGCCACAGAGAATTACTTTGAAGTAAACTATCACATCAATTGTGAACTTCCTCAATTCTATTGAAAAACAATTTGAGATCATCTGATGTGTACCAGTAGAATAGAATAGCAACAAGATTTATATATGGAAAATGAACTTCTGCAACCTCACAGTCTCTCCCGATGGACTTCTCACTAATATTGCTAAGATTTAAACAGTTTTTGCGCTTGGGGAATCAGCATTAACAGATGAACTTCTAGAAAATGATGCGGCAGCATTCAATTCCTGTAGTGTTATACTGCATGCTTCCATATTCGTTAACCAGCTTTCACTTCTGGCTAGCAAGTCAATTTCTGCATTTCGTACTAGTTCGCTCAATTTATTCACAAAAGATTAAATATATTAACTAAACTAAAATAATTTACCTTGTTGCCTTCTTAATTAAGTTTTTCTGATGCCAGGGGCACGCTTGTGGTTGATGTAATTTTATATTTCGTTTTCAATGCAGTCTTTTGTCCTATGAAAAAAAAAACGGAAACGTTGCATCAAAACACCGTTTGGCTATGCTTCTGTCTTATTGAGTTCATCGAATATTCATAACTGCGCTCCAGCCTTAAACTATTAGGTAGTTTCCGTTTATACAGCATTTTAACTTCGACTTTCTTATTGGAAGATTTGTTCTTCATGTAACTCAGCCAATGTTCTTCAATATTAGCACATACACGTCCAACATAAAACCTTGCTCTAAGAATAACCCTGGCATAAGTCAAAGATGTCTATCCTTCTCCCATCCCTATGGAATACTTATTATTATCACATTTTGTGACTCTGGAATTCTCAGGTATGATCTTACTTTCTGTAGTATTCTAAGGTTTGGCGGCAATACGTGTTCGCGATGACAATTGATTAGAACTGAAGTTCTTTCTTTCGATCTCGGAAAATTTTTACTTACTGGCAACGCCTCATTTATAAATGTGCGATGAGTTGGTATTATGATTTTGAATGAAAAGATCTATTTTAATTTTCTTGTCACTTACGGCTCTTTCTTATGCAGTTATTATGGATTTAGCACAATTGAGTTCGATTTTGGCATCCTTCAGCGCATTTGTTAATGTTAACAACTTCGTTGAATTCTTCGAATTCAGTCAGCAAATTCCCCACAACAGTCATTAACATCAGTAGATCTATATACAGGATGGCCCACGAGTCACTGGAAGTAACATAATGCCAAGAAAACGACGTATTTTGAAATTTTTTTCTCGCAATATGATGGACTTATCTGTATCTTATACTCTGTAATGATCGGTTATTTTTATACCTATCGAACAATACCCATGTTTCCTATACCTATCTTTAACGGTTTCCAAAAACACCAGTTTTGAGTCTATAAGTCGAAAATAATCAAAAAATCTCTGCATGGATCAATGTGAAGGCGATGAAAATGAATATTCAAATTTTAAAAATGCAGTGTTCGGAGCAAATGAGAATTGTTCAATTCGAGCCTATTTCTAATTTTCCTCCTTGAAAACTATTTACCTTTTCCGGTGATAGGTATTTATAACATTTCTTTTTAATTTTTTTCGTTTTTGCTCATATAACTATTTTTCGAAAAACATAGATTATTTTAATGGAAATATATATGCTTTGAATGAGTGAAAAAGTTTGACAATGGAGAATATTACTACAAATCACGGAAAAAAAAAGATTGCATGAATAATTGAAGCAATACATAGAAATGTTACAGAAGATGTTCAAAATAGCCTCCATTCTGCTCTAAGCATCAATGTATTATCCTTTCGGAAGATGCTCCTAAGAGCATTTCAGGCGTGACTGTCTGGAAAGCTTCCTAAATCCTATCTTTCATATATTTCAATGTAGTTGGCGGCGTACGATAAACAAACTCTTCAACATGTCCCCACAGGAAGGAGTCGAGGGGCGTTACATCTGGCGATCTTGCTGGCCAACTCCTAGGTCCCCCCTTTCTGATCTATTTATCTGGAAAACTCTCATTCAAGTGATCTCTCACTTGTTGGTGGTAGTGCGCAGGGGCTCCATCCTGTTGGAACCACATTCGTTGTCTCATGTCAAGTGGCACATTTTTCATCAGCTCTGGTAAATCGTTGACCAGAAAATTGAGGTACATCTGTCCATTCAGGTTTTCATCGAAAAAAACATGAGGTCCTATAATTGCTCCCCATGTATTGACCAACCACCTGTGTTGGGTGTACGATTGACGAAAAATATGTGGATAAGTGTCAGAGTAATTGTATCTATTTACTAAAGTATTATTCTGGAATATACATTCATGAGAAAACAGAATTGAATTCGGAAAATTCTCATTTTCTGAGACCATTTCTACCACCCACATACAAAATTCGAGTCGTCGTTCATGATCTCTTTGTGACAGTTCTTGATGGATTCCAACGTGATATGCATGAAAACGATGATTTATCAATATTCTTCCCACACTCTATCTACAAAGACATAGTTCTTGAGCAATGTTCCGTTGACTTGTACTTGGTTGTTCTATCACAGAGGCTAGAACAGTAATATCATTTTCTTCATTTCCAACAATTGGTTTTTGGCGGTGGTGTTTTTCATCGGACACACTACCAGTGGCTCGGTTTATCATTGAAATGTATACGGACATTTTATGCGATTGTTGGTGATTAGAGTCTATTGCTATACATATATCTGTGCAACTATGTTTTCTATAATGTATTGAAGCTGATTCTATTGTTTGAATGTGATATTGATAGATCTAGGAATGATAAGCTTTTTCGTTGCCCTTTTCATCCGAAAACCTACATTCTGAAATCAAAACTGCATTTCGGCCTCAAAATAAATTATCTTCTCTGTTATTCAATGCAAAAGATGCAACCCAAAACCTAGACAAATCAAGAGTTTATAAGTTGACGTATGCAGATTGTAATAATTTTTACATTGGTCAGACTGGTCGTTTTTTTTTTAATTAGATATAAAGAACACCTAACCTCTTTCACAAGGAATAAACAAGATTCAACTTTCACCAATCATTGTATCGAAAATAGACACTCATTTCCTAGTATAGACAGTTCAGAAATTTTACACGTTGCTCCTAAAAGCAACTCATTGAACTTTCTTGAATCAGTTGAAATCTTCAAATCACTTCATAATAGTAACCCACAATTATTTAACGACCAGCTTGATCTATTTAAACCCCAAATCGATAATGTTTTCAAATAGTACCACTCCCTTCTACCTGCTAGGGTTTTTCCATCTACCATTTAAATCACAAATATAGTTAGTAATCATACTTTGTATTCAGTTCTCTTTTCCTGTCTGAAGATGAATTTTAAAAATTTTATAATTCATTGTTAGTAAAGCATAGTAAACCTAACCTCGTGTTTTTCTGAATCATGATTAACTACCAAGTAGCAACGGCTAAAACCATTAAATAGCTTTTATATACAGGGTGTCACATAATAGTATAATACAATTCAAGGGTTAAATTTACGTGCAATTTTAAGAAAAGAAGTTCATATAAACATAGGTCCGCAAAAGCTTCGTTACTGAGCTAAAGAATGTTGAAAACTAAGGAAAAAATTGGTGTTTTCTTCAAAACTCCTGCAGTTTTTGAGATATTCAGCACGAATTTGAAATGCAAGCTATTTTTATAGCCTCCATCCATTACAGGTCCTGAATTTCAACTAGAATCTACAAGGTGTTTCCTTTTCCGGAGCCATGTCTTCTTTTTCCTTTTCAAACTTTTTTTGCAGTACGCCACTGATCAGCGCACAATCACTTTTCGTCATCTCCGTTCAATTGAGAAACTTTTTTAACACCTGTTATTTTTTGTTTCTTCAAACGTTCTCGAGCAAAAAATTATCAAACGATTGTATGCATTCGCTGAATTGAAAGCACTTCTAATTAAAAAAATTAGTAGTAGGCTTTGAGTTTTTTCATTTATTTATTTTGACAGTTGCTAAAAGTGAAACAGTTTCTGCTCGAGTTGTCTATTGAATTAACGATTAGTTTTAAGACTTTTGAACTTATTGCTGTAAGAAAGAATGGCTAATTATACTAACGCCGAATTGGCTGATATTCATTACATGGAAACACAACAGAAGCTAGGCGATTAAATGAGATGCGCACACTAAATCGAGTAACACCAGATAGGCGAACATTTTCAAATATCCACAGAAGGTTGAGGGAAACTGGTACTTTCACTGCAAATAGTCATTTAAAAGGTGCAACTCAAACTATGAGAACTCCAAATATTGAGGAAGCAATTTTGATTTGTATTGATTTGAAGACTCATGTGAGTACAAAGAAATTTGAAACTAGTTGAATATTTCACATGTTCTAGTCTGGAGAATTCTCCACCAGTTTTTATTGTACCCGTTTCATATTCAACGCGTTCAAACGCGTGAGCTGAGGAAAACTTCCATTTGATTGAATAGTCTCATCATCAAGAACAATTCTCACTGAATGTCTGGGTCGGAATAATTAGAAATTATTTACTTATGCAATTTTTTTTGCCGAACAGACTAAACGGTTTCACTTTTCGGCAGTTTCTTGAGGAGGAGTTACCTTTATTGTTCGAGGATGTGCCACCTTTGGTGAGAAATATAATGTGGTTCATGCATGACGAGCCACCGGCACATTTTAGTGGAGATGCTAGAGAATTCTTGAATAATCCATTCAACAACCGATGGATAGGTCGATATGGGCCAGAATCATGACCTCCGAGGTCCCCGGATTTAAATGGTTTAGACTTTTTCTTATGGGGTTATCTCAAAAGTTTAGTTTATACCACTCCAGTGAACACTGTAGAAGAATTGAGAAATCGAATATTAACCTCTATTGACACCATAAAAAATACCCCAGGAATATTTCAAAGAGTGCTTGATAATATGCGAAGAATGACAGAGGCCTGTATTCTTGCAGGTGGAGGACACTTCCAGCAATTTATTCACTCTTTAATTGTTCTTCTTTTTAGTTCGATATTGAATAAGTAAAAGTTGAGTCTCAGAAGACGAGCTATCAAAATATAAGCAAACTTCGAGCATACCTATCGAGTATTTCTATTAATTTTTTTCTATTTAGCGAATAACATACAACTCAAATAATTCAAATTCAACAGTTTTCTCTCGAAAACGGTTGGACATACGAAAAAATTACAGGTGTCAAAAAGTTTCCAAACTGAACGAAGATGACGAAAATTGATTTTAAGCTGATCAGTGGCGTACTACAAAAATTTGAAAGGGTAAAAGAGACATGGCCTCAGAAAAAAAACACTTTGTGAATTTCATTTTAAATCTAGGACGTGCAATGATGGAGGCTGAAAAATTGCTTGCATTGCAAATTTCGAAGAAAAAACCTATATTTTCCGGAAATTTCAACACCCTGTAGCTCCGTAACGAAGCTTTGGCGGACCTTTGTTTGTAAATATTTTTTTTCTCAAAATTGCACATAGATTTACATTCTCAAATTGTTACATACTATTATTTAACACCCTGTATATTGAAAAGACCAGACATAATTATAGAGCTCGTCCTAACAGGGGGGCTGAAAGTAGGTTGATATACAGATGGCGTTCCTTGGGTTAAACTCTTATGCTTTTAAGTTAGTACTAACCTAAGCTAGACAGGATTGAAAAATTTTCGGCTGTCCAACCCTTGGATCTCGAGATATAGCGTTAAAAGTGGTGCATTAAATTTTGTTATCATTGGAAAAATAGGTAAAAGAGAATTTCGTGTTTTGATTGAATATTGTTTT
This sequence comes from Cryptolaemus montrouzieri, assembly GCA_013387265.2. Classification (NCBI taxonomy): domain Eukaryota; kingdom Metazoa; phylum Arthropoda; class Insecta; order Coleoptera; family Coccinellidae; genus Cryptolaemus; species Cryptolaemus montrouzieri. The sequence goes on from JABFTP020000103.1 coordinate 41,994,630, forward strand.
CCGATGAAAACATGAAGTTGAAGCCAAAGCATGTCTTTATTAATATAAGTCGGACACTGCGCCAGAAAAATCAACTAAGGAAAGGTGGTTTGCAAAATTTGAACGAATTGATATGAGCATACAAAACGATGAACGCAGTGGGCGTCCAAAAGATGCCTTTATCGACGAAAACATTAAAAAATTAAACAAAATTGATTTGAACAACGAATTAGTGAAATTGATCGAGATAGCTGGGAGAAAGAAACGTGTTGGTTTTATTTCAAAAGAATGTTTGTACATGCGAAGCTGTGTGGAAATGGGAGCTACACTTATTGACTCTTGATCAAAACAACGAGTCGATGATTCTGAGCACTGCTTGAAGATAATTAACCGTAATGAAGTTATTTCGTCAATACATCACAATTGATTGAACATGGATTCACTACTACACTCCAGAAAGCAATCGACAGTCACCCGATGAACTGAACGGGTTGAGCTGCATACAAAGCATGCAGAAACGCAGCACTCAGCTGGCAAAGTATTATATTCATTTATTACCTTAACAGGGCCAGACATAAAACAACGACTACTACATTGAGTTATTGGAACAATCGAAGGACCAAATCATGAAGAAACGGCCCCATTTGAAAACAAAAGAAAGTATTGTTTCATCAAAACAATGCACCTTGTCACAAATCAATAAAAACAGTTGATAGGAATAATGCTTTGAAATACATCTTTATCCACATCATTTACCAGATCTTGCCCCTATCGATCTTTTCCTGTTTTCAGACTTGAAAAGAATGATCGCTCGATGGTGACTATATCGATTACCAAAATTGAATTTCACCAAAAAAATATGTTTTACTATGTAAGCCCACGACATTTTCAGCCTACCTAGTAAATTGACTATATATAATTCATTTTGATACTTTTGTTTGAAACTCGCGAAAGATTGAAAACCTATAAGGTAATTTCCGTTCAAATATACAGGAACGAATCTGAAAACTGTAAATTTCTTGCTACATCATGAAAAATACATAATTGTTATACAAAGGATAAGTATTTGATGTTAAAGCGAGATTGTAATATTTCTAAAAAACGAGAGCTTCTTAATATTGACACATATTAGATCATTACAATACAAGGTGTACCCCTAGCTCTAAGACAAACTCTTAGAGGTAATACCTGACGAAATTCTAAGATAAATTAGTGAGTATAGTAAGGTCCGAACGTTCTTGAATTCGCAGATAGTCGATGTTTCTGCTATCACCAGTTTCAACATAGAAAAGCGATTCTGTGTTGTAACTATAAATGGAATTAAATACATATCTTGATGTGCATTTGTTGCCATAGAGGAATGATTATCAAAAATGTTGAATGACTTTCGATAGATGTTAGTGAATCTTTTTCGATAGATAATCATTGTTTCAAAACCTTATATTTTTGAATTGAAAATGCATTTCTTCTTTGTTAAAGAATATGCAGATATGATAAGTGATCAAGGTTCTGCCATAGAGACTCTCGAAACACTGCTAGAGAATACTACTAAAGATTCAAGAGCAATTCTGTGATGATGAAATACATAGTAACTCTAATTATTTCGATCAAGAGGTCCGAAAAATAATTCTGAATAGACATCATGTTTCAAAGCTGTGAAAATTTATTGAAAAAAATAATGAATATAATAGTGCTCAAAATAATCGCCATCAACTAAAATGCATAGCTCACATCCACGAAAAAGTGACTTCATATCAATATGTTGGACATTGCGATTTCTAATTTCGGAGTTATTGATCATCCGTTCTTGCAACTGCTCAGAATTTGCTTTATCTGCAATGTAGACGAGTTGTTTCATGTAACCGTATACATTGAAATCTGAAGGGTTGCGATACGGTGAGATAAGGTGGCAAGAAATCTGACCTCCTCTTCCAATCCACCTATTTGGAAAATATTCATTTAGTCATTCTATACAATTCTTTCTTGAAAATACATATTCCAAATACAGCTTAGCGAAACATCATCATTTCAATTGAACAAAGTGTTCTATAGATTTTGTCGAAGTGTATGCATTCAATCTATCATTTTAAATATGAGTAGGCAAGATGTTACCATTATAAGAACACTCTGAAACGTTGACTCTGAATCTTCATCTAAACATCTTTGCCTTACCGCATTTGGATTTTACAGGACCCATAACAGATTATCATGGATATTATTCATACCATATCTTGTGAATCATGATTCATCAGGACAAAAATTTTGGAAATGGAATCCGAATTTAATACTTACACTACTTGTCGATGATAAGAGTGCATTCCCCTCTTTTCAAAAAAACTCCACATGCATTTGTAATGCTCTGAATACTCATCGAATACTCCAACACAGTTTATATTGTTCTCCTTATTTTGGATGTTGACTAGATGAGGTCTTACCTCTGTTCTGACTCAAGTGTTCCCGTTCCTCTGAGTCTTTTTAATTCGGAAATAAAAACTGTACAAACGAGTATCTCTTTTAGGAAATCTACGATGTTCTTCTCTAGCAATTTCTCGTAAGTTTTATGGTAAAAACCTTGAACAAAGATCAAATCTGCACAGTTACCAGTACCAAAGCAATATATTGTAACAATTATTGATATCGGACGAAAGTTAATATCTGTTATATTGATTTGCTATAAACTTGATCATTCAGCGCCTGAAAGTGGTCAACCAGCAATTAGTATTACATTTCAGATAAAGGGAAGGACCTTATCACTGCGCTGAAAATTCAGGAAACGCGAGATTTCAGTTGTCCAGTTCAGTTTTCTCATGTAGTGCATGCACACAGAAAAGTCATATTGCATATTTCAATCAGTTCTAAAGTACTGGATTATTCTCTTTCAAGTTACATGCATTTGAATTGTGCCTTTTTGTTATTGGAATTATATATTTTGGGCATAATTACCGCTGTATGCGGGATAAGTTTACTAAAATTTGAAATCACAATCATATTCGAAGCCGTCCACCATCTCAGGTAAACGATGCGTATCCATTTTCTTTTTTCGATTTCTTAGTTTCGAATAATTTCAGGCTTCAAGTAACTATCTGTAATAGTTTGCATATTAATTGCTAACTACTTATCGTAAATATAAATATACTTATCTGTATTTTGGATTGCTGGATTTTGGAAAATACAAGAAAACACCCTTAGGCTTTAGAAACACTTCGGAGGACACTACCATTCTCAGGCTAAGTACCCTCTATCAATTATTTTGTGATTCATTTCCTCCTTAATTTTTTTTGTGGTAATATTTCTGAACTTTCAAGCCATTTACGTTCGATTCGATATCGAAATTATATTCACAGTGATCAGTTTGATCATAATCAATCGATAAATTAACTTGATATTTGGTTCAATTCCTCAACTATATACATATTTAATCTAATAATTATTGTTATTTTCACCCTCTGTATTTATAACATTTACATTGATATTTCATGTAAATGAATGCCGGTATTCACCCTTTCATCTATATATTTGTATATATAAAGGGTTTCTATATTATTAATAACGTAGAATTCATAATATTTAAAATATAAGGAATTATTATTTTCTGTTCATGGATTGTTGAATATCTCTACAACTGATCATTTCCTTTTATTTATCAATATAATTATTGAATTCTAAAATATATTGTGTTGTGTATTATTTCTTGAACTGATATAAATAGTCATTTCACTGAGCATCAAATTCAATTATATTTTCATCAGAGACTTTATTTGATAGTTTGTACTCATTTCAAGGGGGGTTCCTTAGTCACTCCGGGATTCTATTTTCGTTCTAAACTATCTGGCGCCATTCATTTTATATTGTTGGGACCCATCCCATCTCCACTGAAGACTATAGCTGTGAGCATCCGCCTCTTGAATTTAATTATGTTAACAGTAGAGATGAAAAATATTGATTCATAAGTTTAATTTCAAAATTTACCGTTACAGTATTCTAAATTCTAGGAATTCAACGTTTCAAATCGATAATTATCCATCGAAAAAGATATCCTTCATCCATCTATCGAAATAAATGCAAAACTTTTGATATTCATTCTGCTATGGTTATGAATACCACCCTCTGTATGAAAAGATATAAATTTCATTTATTCCATGAAAACACCACAAAATTTTTATTCAAGGACCAAGAAGCATCAAATTTTCGAACTCCTCTCAAGTTTGTCATAGAGCTTGGACGACACCCTGTATAGTCGCATAAAAGCCCAGTCTTAGTGACTTCGTGAAATACAGGATTGCTACCTGAAATTGCACCTCCGTTTCTACCAAAATTTTGAAATTCTTATACAGGCCCGATCGGCTTTCAAGAGCACCAGTTCACTGGATCCATTCAACGGTTTCTTAATCATTGTGATTTCCACCTGCTAATTTAGGCATGATAACTAGGGTGCTGTGTGCCGGTGTGTCCACCAGAATTTATGAACTTCTCATGACTGTAATCTTTAGCAGAATAACTGAATTTTGATGTATCAGTATGTTATCTATTTTTCATCGCTCCAGTAATAAATGAAATGAAGGAAGATCGAGAAGTTCATCCTTGGCTGTAGTTGGCGTAGTACAGAATGCTGCCATAATAGCCGAGCAAGCTTGTATCTGAAAGGACCTGAATTTCTGTTGGCCAATTGCCCATCGGCATGTTCGCCATGCTATATTAGTTAACATGTATTTGATTATTCTACTTCTACATGGAACTTAAAATGTTAATTGTGGTCTATTACTGCCCCTAAATATTCGAACATGATGAAGCCTTTCAAAATTGGGTCCTGTAAATTATTTAATTTCTAGTCTGAGCTTCAGATAATAAGTAATTATCTGAACTGAAGTTTTTCTTTTAATGGCGATGCCATGTTCAAAATATCACAAGCAAGGGCGAATTTTTTTGAAGTAGGAATGTACATTTTAATCCATTACCATCAAATATAACGTGAGATTAGTAGCGTTGTTACTGAGTTTTAATATATAATGGATAGTTATGCGAATTCATAATAGTTGGTAATGTAAATCCTTTTTCGGAAAATAATACTTTCAAACAGATATCATTGAACTTCCATTATGATTTTCGCAAAACAGTAACAGTGCCTCGTTTCCTAGACGAATAGAATTACAAATTATATTTGTAAACTTCTACTTCATGAACACATTAAAAATTTAATATTTCTGTTATGGAAATTTGCTATGCAGGAATAAACATAGGTGAAAAGTATTATAACGTTTCTCTCTGGATTCATGTAGACTTTTGGGAAGTACGTTCCTGAAATGCGTCACTGATATGATCTGATTCATTACGAGTCTTATCCCAAAAGAAAGAAAATTGAAGTTAACAAATTTGCTGCGATTTCAGTAAATTATCTTGAGACTGGATTTACATAGTCAGCCCGCTCACTGCCTATGTGAGATAGAAGCAGCCCATTAATATCCTCACATATCCAATAAAGAATGAACGATGAACGAAATGTGATTCATTTCTTGTTCGAAGAGTTTAAGTTTAAGCTATCTGCGTAATATATAATAGCTTGTTTATATTCTATTTGCCTATAGAAACTATAATGGAATGAAAATATTAAAATAATGGGCAATTTCATTTTCATTTTGGATAAAAGCGGTGCTGCATATTCGTTCAGAATATATAGCTTTTAGAGATTTGCCTATAAATCATTCTCCGCTATAGAATCTGCGTAAGAATTTGAGAAAAAAACAAGCGTTCAATATATCTAGCTACGAACTTCAAAAAAGCACCCATCGTTCAATTGGTCCGATGTAATTGATATTGCCGTGAGAGTCCATCGAAACGTTCTTGATTTTTAATAACCAATGACCAAACAATGATCATTACTCACAGATTTGTTTGTTTCATCTTTTAACGATACTGTCGAGAACTCAGCCCATCTACACAGGTGAACCTACAGCTTGTAGTGGATTCCAAACCACTCTCCTATACCGTGCAATCAGAACTGCGACCACAAGGATTACAAGTTATCTGGAATTTAATGCCCTCTTTAGGTGACTCTTGCGAGTGTCACTTTTTTGGTCAACGACAAAATCCATAACATCAAACCGGATTCGAACCAGGCACTTCGGCTAAGCAGTTCCATACTCACAGGTTGTAGAGGGTCAACAATAAACATGTTCGTTATTCAATAGTTTGACATTTGATGATCAGATTTATTGTGTTCTATAATTTTTTGGCTTTGAAACAACATAATGTATTCATTTTAATAAATACCACTGCTTGTTGGGTACCGGATACGAAAACTGAATCCTATTGTGAGAATGAGAATATTTATACATCGGCAGATCTTGACGAATTGGTTGCGAATTCTTCCTCATAATTGTTGGAAAATTCAAGAAATGTAAGAGATACTATGCCAACAGATTGAGCATATATGCATGATGATGTGTATCTGGTATCCTGGGTTGTCCAGAAATATCTACATCATAAATTTCATAGTTATAGTTACAAAAATTAATGTTTTGTAGTTCAGAATATCCCATTTTACAGTACAGAAGCTGTGTCAAGTAATGCGAATGGAGGAAAATGACTCCCTTCTCCCCAATTTTCTAGGAAAATTCATTGGCATATTCCAATATCTCGGTTGCTATCAAAGCAAAGTGGCAATTACCATGATTTGGCTCATTCACACTGCAGTGATAAATTAATGCACAATTTCAATATTTGAAATTTTTCCTCTTGTAGGCATTTTTAATTACCACATGTTCAATGAAGAATCCTAAGCTATAATAATACCATTAATTTATACTCAGTTACCTGGCTTCAATCATCTTTGATATAATTCCTCCAACTATCAACAATTATTCACCTTCAAAAAAGAGTTCGGTAAAATTCATCTTCGGAGACACCTATTGCCAGGTATTGAAATCTCTGATACCAATTTGGTTTGTTGGTTCGTCTTTTGATTTTCTGCCTACTTATTTCAAACCAAATATTTGAGATCCCATTTTTTGTTCAAAACACATCCAGGGCTGAATGGGGATTTACTCAAGGATCGTGGGAACCTAATGGATTTTAAAGATTGAAAGCGTTAAACTAAATTACTTTAGTGTGTCACTTATCAAAAGTATATAACTTCTACGTAAATTTTGAAAGAATGATAATAAAAAATGAACACCTCAGTCACAAAATTTGTTAATTTTCCATTTTCATGGAAATCAGATCTTTATTTTTTATTACTTTTAATCGAGAATACAAACATTTATTTTGAGCTAGCTCCATACGACGGAATTCTTAATATAAAAATTTAAAAATGTTATCCCATACCACTCTGTCACATTCTTGCTTCTTTAGAGAAAAAACTCTTTAATATCATGAAAGTTTTACAATGAAGTAATATGAAAATCTGGTTAACATCTTTATTGCTTCGCATGTAATACTAGATCACGTTATTTTTGTTAATATCATCAATGAACTGGATCATACACTAGTTTGAACTTAAAATTATAACAGGGACAACAAATTGTGACAGAGTTGTTATTAACAAAGTGACAGAGTGGTAAATGATGATTTCCCGCCGAATAAAATTAACCTTTTAACAGTTTTAAACTTTATAAAAAAAAATTTACAATATTTTCTTTGGTAGATATTAATTTAGTCCTATAATATTTTTTCGCTTACTTTACTTCTCAAATACTCCTATTAGTCGATCGAAACATCCCGTCTGACACATCAGTTTCTACCAATTTAAATAATTTTCTAGTATCATCAACAAATTAATAAAACATCTCCCATCTTCATCTTGGTCCACTTCACTTGTTGGTACTCCTAAATAAGTGTACTCCACTTTTCCTTCACTTTCTACTCGGATTAAAAGATATGTACCATTGTTAATTAATAATGGATAGATCTTATTCACTGGTAGATCATGTGATGTACCTTGTGTTGTGTTCCCAGATTTTCTCAAATTAAAGATAGGCTGGTCGTCTTCGTCTTCTGAAGTAGAAAAAGTTTCATAAAATCCTTTTGTAGAAGCTATTATATTAGTAATATCAGTCAACGGTTCTTCTACATCTGAGGTTGGAATGTCAACTTCTGTCTCACGTTTAGGTAATGAGTAATAAGTCTTTAAATTGTAACAATCACAAAATTTATCGCATGAACAACTCAACATTCGGTATCTCAACATTTTAGGCTGCTGAGCAAGCAATTGGTGGACTTGCAAAGACCATTTTAATGAAACTGTTCCTGGTGGGGTTGTAATCAAAATCTCGGCAATATCGCCTTAGCCGACAGCAAAGACTTGTCTTACTGCGATTGTTGACGGCATCGAACAATTATGTCAACAATGTCATATCCGCTGGAGATGAAATTATCAGCTAAGCGTTTAATAGAATTGAATATGCCGTCAGCCGCACCCTTGCCGTGGCCATATTCAAGAAAATTCCAGATCAAACTTTCAAATCCGTACTCTTCAATTAATGTCGTGGCAATGAGATAAAAATTTATATTCTGTTTATATCGTGTCGCTGGTTCATCTAAAAAAATGTGGACCGTTTTGACATGGGGCAATTTTTGTTGAACGTAACCAAGAATCAGATGTAGGTGAGCCCAAATAGCGGGCAATGTTGAAGATCAGGAAACACAGTACAAAAGGAAGTTACATGTTTATCTTTATTAGAAGTCAAGTGATACAATACTGCTCTATGCAACGTAACTTGGTTTCATGATCCTCCAAAATGCACAGACTGGATTTCCTCGTGGTACTTACAGTTATAATTTTCGCTAAAGTCAACAAGTAAAGCTATTTCGGTTTCTGTCAATCCATGTATAAATTGTCTGTATGCTTTACATCGCATACGGTGTGTAAGATTACACAAGTCTGCAAAAAAAAAGATGGGAGCTGTTTTGGTTTTTTTGTATAATTCTTATGTTTTTGGGTGTGCTGAATTCGAAAATGACTTTCATTTCATCCTAGCAGGTCACGTTTTCTGACAATGTAAGTGTCTATGCTGAACAAGTTATTATCTTAAAATAAAATAAATTTTTTTTAATAAAGTAATTCATAGTTGCGTATCAAAACTTATTTTCCTATCTAAAATGCAATAATAAGTGAGCACTAAACACATTTCTTTTTCCCAGTGAGACTCCTTTTGGTACATTTTTGCTTGTGGAAGGTCTCTTTTAAGCGTCCAACAGTAGTCTGCCATCAGTGAGACGCTCCATCTTACCAGGTATCTTTTTTCCAACTCCTTAATATCTTGGTGAAATCGTTCACCTTGCTCTTCACTCATGTTTCCTAAATTTTCTGGAAAATAGTCGAGGTGGGAATGAAGATAATGTACTTTCACACTCATTAAGCAACCTAAAGCTTGAAATGCTTTCAACATTCTTTTGACGATTTGTTTGCAATAAGGGTCTTTGTTATTGCCTAAAAATTTTGTTATAACTTCCTTAAAGGCAATCCACCCTTCTCTTTGAGGATCCGTCCTGGTTGTGACGAATAGTGGATCAGCCATAAGCCGTCTAATATCTGGTCTAACGAAAACACCTTCCTTCAACTTTGCCTCCGAGAGGCCAGGAAACTTTGATATTAAGTATTTGATGCAATTTGCATTCCTTGGAAGTGACTTTACAAATTGCTTCATCAATGCCAGCTTTATGTTAAGCGGTGGTAAAAGAACTTCATGAGGAGGCACCAAAGTTTTATGCAGGACATTCTTTTTGCCAACTTTAAGCTCCCTCGCAGGTCAACACTTCTTGGTCCAGTGATTTGTCTGATCCCTACTATCACATAGACACAAAAAGCAAGTAAATTTGGTAAACCCAGATTGCTGTCCGAGCCCCATGCCCATGATTTTGAAATCACCGCACACTTGCCCACCGCGGTCTTTATATTTTAATTTACAAAAAATCAATTGCAAGTTCTTGTAGGTTTCTTTGAGGTGTACGGAATGGCCGACAATAATGGAAGCATAGAAACCGCCGTTGTGATGCAGAACTGCTTCAAGGCTTTTTTTTCTGAAGAATTTATAAAAATACGCCACTCTTCTGGGTCGTATGAAATTTTAAATGTATTTATCAAACCTGCAATATTAGTGCAATAAACCAACTCGTCCTTTTGGGCAAAGTAGGAAGTAAATTGCTTTTTACGATATCTAAACCAGGAGGAAGACACTCCCGGCGAAAGTAAGTTATTGCTTTTGAGCCTTGATCCAAGCAACTCAGCAGCGTTTTTGGGAAGATTCAAGTCTCTTACCAAATCATTAAGCTCGCCTTGGGTAAACAATTTTGGACTTCTGTCATCTTCAAATAAAAAAGTTGACTGGTCATCGGGTGTAGGTACAGCACCATCTTCATCAGAACTTGGAATCTCTTCCAAGGTATCAGGGATCTTGGGCACTGGTATTTCGGTCTCATGAGGGATGGGACGAATAGCTGATTGCAGATTGGGGTATGAAATTGACTGCTTCCGTAACAATCATCACTATGGTTCTTTTGCTCGCGCCATACCATAGAAATCGCAAATCGAAAAGCTTTTTTCTTGCGTTCAAACCAATTTCGAAGGTCTTCAACACATCGTTTGCAGACTTGATGAGGTGCCCATAGTTTATCCTGATCTCCTAGTTTGAAGCCAAAATACACGAAGTATACTTTTTTAACAAAGTCCGTAATATTAACTTGTTGCTTTAATGTCATATATTCTCCACAAATGTGACAGAAACTATCCGAAGAGTTCACACACTTCCGCATAGACGACATTGCACTGTATTGAACCAAGAGCCATAAAACAATGATGAGTTAACACGTTAAGGTTACAACATGTTTATACTTGTTAATGTGGGTCAAACAAGGTGTTCCTTATTCAGAAATTAATGATAGTTATGTCCTGTCAACATTTCAAAACAGTAATCAAAGTAAAATTATACCTAACATTTATACTACAAGTTAATCCTTTTTTAGCCTAAGAAATCCGTTCTTTGTAATGAAATTTTGCGTTTTGTAAAATAACCTTGCGTTCTGGAATTTTTTGAGTATGTTTTTTTGTTTTCAGAACACCTAAATACATAGAAATCAGTTGAAAATATCTAGACAGCATTTTCGTTGCAGACTTGTGTTATCTGACTCATGTCATTTGTCTTAATAACCTTATTTTTATACTGAGGTACTTTCATGAATGCAATATTGCACATGCAGCTGTCACTGCTGTCAATCATAGGTGGTACGACATAAAACGGCTAAAATTTTGCGAAATAACTGTAGTGAGATTCAGCGTCTGAGTTCTCTTCTAGAAATGATGAGTAGGGATTTTTATAGTGTCCAAAATCCTTTTATGCTTTTTTGGTTGTTGATGTGTCACTGTCTCTTTTTCCCAGCAGTTGCTCGTGACACATCATCTCTGAGATAAAAATCATGAAATTTTTGTTTAACTATAGTATTTTTTAACAAAACAAAACTATACCGTGTCACTCTTTTGATTCCTATGGTTTCTTTTGCCAGTTCAAGTTTTAGTCCAGAACGTCGAACTGTTGGATATTTAAATATATTTTCATAAATTGGAATATTTTCTTGTTTCTTTTTAGCTATCTTCATTTTCCCTTCTACTATGGGTTGTATTTTGCACTTCATTTTCATTCTTTTTGTGTCGCTGAATTTTTTTCTTGTATTTCTGTACTTTTCTTAGTTATTCTTGCAATTGGTCTAAAAGCTTAACAATTGGTCTACAAAGTCGCGATCTATCCCGTCTGACTTGTTTTCTTCCCTTTGCACTGGTGATAGACAATGCTGGAGTCAGTGAACTCGAGGCAAGTGTTCTTGGACTTGAAGGGGTGGTATAAAAGTCGGAATGTTCATCAAAACCTTCTGAAAAGCTTTCTGTCGTTCTCTTCTATTCTTGTTTCTAATCTGCCATTGTCCCTTTATTTTTTCGTGTTCTTTTGGTGTCATATCTTCAACTAAATTTTTACGAGCATGATATCTTTCTAAATCATAACGTTTCATTTATGCAATGAGTTTAGGGTTGAGTTTCATTTTTCCTTGATACCATCGCAGTCTTTCCGTCATTTTCCCATTTACATGATGCCATTAACTTTAATTAACAAAATATTCGACGATATAATAACTACCATAAGGAAACTAACAGACACTGCCTCGTCAGAGAGGTGAAAATCGTTATGTTCTAGATGACCAGCATTCGCCTAACTATGAATTACACCTAAAGCTGGGCATATATGAAATATTTATCAGGAATCCCTAAAATAATATCAAAACTTAGAAATTATAATAACATTTGGAACTAGTAACTTATGTGATAAAGCGATCGCTAAATAAACACACTTATCTTTCTTTGTTTCAAAAGCCATTGACTGGCATTGGCGTGGTGTCGGGACGCATAGCGTGAATCCGGACGAGAGGGGGACTATGCTCATGTCTAGTGACCAATGTCAAAATAGTTAACGCACATTATTTTGTACCATCAAATGAGTGACAGAAGGTAGCAACTAAATTTATATACGTCGAGAGACAGCTGATCAAATATTTTTTTATTCAATAATAGAAATATTGAAAATGATTTATTCTTATTAATTCAATAACACCAGTTAAGTAGTTCAGTAAATATTTTTGAATAGAAACTTAATGTATTTTTTTTACGAGAGCAGGTTAATTACATTAGTGGCCACAGAGGGACACGCTTCAATTTGTATGTAAAACACCTCCGTCCCGCTTTTTGTATACTATGTCACAACAATTTTGTAAAAATATATAAATAATTAAAATTTAAATATATATAACATTATAAGTGTTGCATTGTGAAGTGTATTTAGATTAAAAAATGAGGAATTTAGTATTTTGAAGCAATATTTTTGTTGGCGGAGAAGACAAATCATTGTTGTCCCTTATATGTTATTGAAAGGATCAAAAATACATAGAATGATACGAAGAATTTTTTTTAATCTCCTGCATCAGTGGAGTTATTGTAATCCTGCAAGTCTGGTTGGATTTGATTGACAGGTAATTTGATCACTGTGAATAACGTGTAATACTGAGAATGATAGCCGTTATTTAATGATATTTCACCAAAAAGTTCACTAATTTCATATGATGAACATGATTCTCCGACAATTGGTTTGCTTCAAAACAGTCTCAATACCAACTCAAATTTTACAGTTTTTGAATCAGTATTCTTTTTAAAAAACACAAATTTTATAATTTTATCATTCAACGTGAATATAACTGGATTGATACAATAATAGCAGATTTTGAACGCACAAAATATTAACAACAAATACATAGTAACTACAAATCTAGGTTTAGATGAAGCGCACTGACCCGCGTACCTACCTCGCTCACGGTACCTCGCACTGTGTAGACAGGCCCCCCTCTCCGTGAGTTCCCTCACCCCGAGTGAGCCGTCATCAGTCGGTTTTCAGTCGGGCTTCAAACGAAACTCACCGTGTTTCTTCGAGTCATTTGAATTAGCAACTGAAGGTGTAGCCATGTTGAACTCCCGAACGATACTGATTACTGACTCGCCGGTCCTGAGGCACACTCTCCCTGGTGTGGAAATGTGCATTGAGTTTGATGCGCTCTTGAGTGCCGTGGTTTTATATGCGAGTGGGTGCGCTTCGTTTAAACCCACCTTAAGATGGTGTCACGGCAATATGAAGTAGAGTGAGGACGGACGAGACAAGGAGGCAGAGTGAAAGGGAAAGAACGACGTGGAGTGGGGAATGTATGTCTTAAAAATTTTTCAAACTTCAGCTTATGGAAGTCGTCAGAATATACTTTTTCCATGATTCTTTAATTGTTTACTTTAAGATGAAAAAACAAGACCGCGCCCGAGTAAGTCAAGGTCACAATTGTTTTAGTAAGTTTGTAACACTCCGACACAATTACGTGGTGCATAAATTGTCAGATTGAGGAAATATACCCTTTTTGGATTGTAATTAAACAACGTCACTTTAATCTAATCGGTTACTGTAGACGTACGTTTTAGTATAAAGTGCTTATAATTGCTGGAGGTACAGGATACAAGGATGTCTCTTCATAGTAATCCCGAATTCCTCTACTGGGCTCGAACACTGTTGTGTATTAGAGATGGACAAGACAGGATTTTTCCTCAGGATTCGATCCCTGTTTTCTTTAATCATACTTAAAACAATACGCATGGTTCAAGCATTGTCTTTCATTAGTCTGAGCATGCACCTTAAAAGAGCGCTTGAGCTTAGCATATGTTGAATGTTTATCTCTTTTACATGCTTTGTTTTTATTCTTTGGTGTTTCAGCTCACATCAAACTAAACCATCAGAATGTTCACCTTATTGTTATTATTTCTTTCATACAAATGAAAAACAAATAAATATATGTGGTGGAGCTATTAATTGTAATCAACCGATGTACCAACAAATCGTCAATGATAATCAGTAGAAATCTAAGAAGGCTTTCAGAAATTTCAAACTTTGCTCGAATAAGATCTCATTTATGCTATGTTTTTCAAACCAACACTTTAACGATATACTATCTTCTGTCTGACACTCGAGGTTTACTCCATTTCTAGTATTACTGCTTATTTGGAGTTTGAGTACAATTTATTTCGACATTCCTGTAATAAATAATGCTTTCCAACCACACAACTAAACAACTGGGAGGTTGTTTGTATGTTTCCAAATAGAATTGATTTTCCCTTTTCTCTCGAAACTCCCACAACTTATCAGCTCGGGTGGCACGGTTTTATTTGCAAACGTTTCATTCCTATACGATGTATGTTTGTAGCAGGAAGGTTTTTTCCCCTATGAGGGTACAGATATTTGCATTGAATTGAATGAGATGTTACAAAGTGAATCGCTGATGAGTTATACCGGTTCCATTTCGTATACGAAATGCTTTAGAATGTTTGATTTACCTAAGGCATTTTTTGATTGGAATGCTCAACCTAGCTTCCAGCAAAAAATAGGTATCATTGTTTGAAATCAAGACGAATCGATATATGATTATTTTTCGTTTTTGTTTCAGGTTAATATCCGAAAGTGTACTATATAAATAAATTCCTTATACTTGTATGAGCATATTGTTCGACCCATATCATCGAATTGAAAAGCAAACAAATTTCAAGATAAATGATAAATTATTAACAGGGTGATCCCTGAGTACAGCTCAAACCTCAAACAGGTTTGGATGCCTTGATCTTTTTCCAGAAGATTTTGTACATTGTATAGCTTTCTTCAAAGGAAGTCTTTATAAGTTTAGTACCCAGTCGGTAGACGATATTTGGTTAATTTTTTGACAATGTCTGTAGCAATATTGGATACCAAAGCAACTACCAAGCGCAGAATGATATTCATGTACCTTCTTCTCAACCATTGATTTCATTTTAGAATAGAACATGGCTTCTTCTTGGAGAAAATATTGGGTTACATACTTTGGGAGATATTGGAAGGCAGAGAAATACGTATCAGGAGGGCCTGCAGGTAAAGGTAGATTTTGTTTTCCAATCTAGGGAATCAGCTCAGCAAAACTATATACACTTCTATAAATCAGCCAACTTTTGTGGCCTAGAAAAGAAGATTGTAGGTTGTCATCGGGTCATCTATAAGAATGTCTATGTACCCCAACTGTATGACCTATAAATTTTGCTAATTGATTGATCTCATTGTCATTCATATTGAACAGCTAGGTTAGAGTAGCCAAATGTTTTTGATGTTTTCGTTAGAGCCTTTGGATTTTTGGCACCACATGATGCTACGTATTTGGATACGACTTTATAGCTAACTATACTTGATTGAAAACCCGGATTTCCAAACAAGTAAGGATTATTCTCCTTCAGAGATTTTGCTCTGAGTTTTAAAGTTCCGCAAAGCTGGATTGAATATCAGTACTAAATAAAACCGAAACTGGCTTTCCCCGTATAACAATTCTTTTCAAGCTCTGTAACAGTATACGTTCCGTATTAGACACAGCTTCTTGAAACACTTCATAAGATTCCTGGTTTTTACTGCAATCAATTTAAGTTTCGACGAAAATTCGTTCGATCTCTCTTGGACCCCTTCGGTTGAGTTTTATAGCTTGATTGGTCAGCGGTGTCCATCGTGACCTCCTTCTTGCTCTCGCATGTGTAAGTGACTCTCCGATGGTAGACAACTTCATTAATATAAATTGAAAAATGAAAAACCTGTCATCGCCTAATTTGAGGATTTCGCTGTATGTATCCTCACGATTTCTCCACGAACCCTCCGTAATTTTTCCCAAGAGATAGCAACCAATAGTTCGGGCAACTCTGCTTCAAATCGTAACGTGAAACCATGCAAGAAAAATTTTGGGGCTTTGTAATCTACAGGACTCAAAATTTTCAATACTCTACCCTGCTCCGGAGAAGAGGATGAGAACTTCGATTCAAAGCCGAAACCTCAATTTTTCCTAGGTTGAAAAATATATCTTTTCACTTAAATCATGAGGAAATAATGGATATTCCTGTTTGGCTTCAGGCTTATTCTACTACATTCGTAAAGGAACAGAGATCTATGAGTAATACTTTCCGCAGACTGTAATAGTCTCCGCAGACTGAATTCTCTTTGAATTAGGATCTCATTTATACCTTCACACTGTTTCACAATGTTGCCACACTACTTCTAAACATGGATCCAAAATAATCAGTGTGATGAAAATTCAATATTCTGCCGAAATCAAAATCGTTTTGGAAATGAAAGTGCAATATGCATCCAGCGCATACCATGAAGCGCCTCTATGCGAATTTCTATGAACAAGTACGTATATTGAAGTTCATCTCTATCATGATTTTGACTTCACGAATGGGCTTCTGGTAGTAGATACGAAAATTGTCTTAAGTTTACTGTAAAGTTCATTCTAGATGGTACTTAAATCGCTTACTTTCAGTTTATTGCGACTACTCTGACCCTCAAATATTGCTCGATACTTTTTTGATTCCGATATACGGTATCAAAATAGTTCCGGAGTCAAAATGTAATGTGCCGACTCCTATCAGGGAGTAGTCAACTTAGTGAGCAGTATGTCTATATATATATATATATATATATATATATATATATATATATATATATATATATATATATATATATATATATATATATATATATATATATATATATATATATATATATATATATATATATATATATATATATATATATATATATATATATATATATATATATATATATATATATAGACATACTGCTCACTAAGTTGACTACTCCTGATAGGAGTCGGCACATTACATTTGACCGTTTTTCTGTAATGCTAACCTCAGAGTTGCCCATACATCTGTTCACGCAATCAAACTGGTTTCATAAAAAATATAAATCCACCACCCGGTAATTAATACCATTGTCGGGCAATGATTATAATCAGAACATATCCTGGAATAACTATATATTAGGATAACGTTAAGTGTTATGAGAATATAGCATATATATATATATATATATATATATATATATATATATATATATATATATATATATATATATATATAATATAAATATATATATTTTCTTTTTCTCCCAAAAAATTTCCAAATACTGAAAAACAGAAAAGAAATTGAAGTCTCAAAATGACCTGTAGAGTGATATCCATTCAATGATACGTATCTAATTTTCTTTTCATCATTTTCCAGCGACGATTCACTTTTCATTTTTCTTGACATTATTCATCAATTAATGATAATAACATCTATATGTTCATATACATAGACATTCACAACATACTTTCGCCGGACTCGAACCAGCTGCTGCAAAGTGGAAAGCATGTGTTCTTTTCACCAGGTCACATGCTGTGGCTGTTACGATTTTTGTCTTCAGCACATCGAAGTTCTTTATTCTCGAGGAAACGTAATAATTTGAGATATTGATAAACATCAATATTCTGTTGGGAACGCATACTTGTCTTTTCATCAGAACCATCTGATAATGATAAATCTCTATTTAAATCATTATCACATGGTTTTGATGAAATGATGATGCCTATAGCTTCCAAAAATTGCCTTTGAAGTATTGGGTGTGACGCACTAGGGTCTCTTTTGGCCTATTTTGGTGAGATTGTAGCTACACGTATCTGGCGTAGGTTTTTGAAATTACCCCCAGTGATATCTCTCTGTGTCACCCCTTGTTTAACTAGAGCAATTTTTCGAACCTTCTGCACATCGGACAATCAAACAAAAAGCATTTTCAGTTATGATTAGAGGCTTTTTAAATTTTAAGATTCACAGTTTCAAATCTCAGTGACGACTGAATACAATATCCCGAACATGT
Organism: Cryptolaemus montrouzieri; assembly: GCA_013387265.2. Classification (NCBI taxonomy): domain Eukaryota; kingdom Metazoa; phylum Arthropoda; class Insecta; order Coleoptera; family Coccinellidae; genus Cryptolaemus; species Cryptolaemus montrouzieri. The sequence goes on from JABFTP020000103.1 coordinate 42,012,887, forward strand.
GTTGATAATTCAACATTTCTTATCATACCATCCAGTTATTTTACAACAAAAAACTTCATTATTCACATGTAGTCAAAGATCCATGGTTAAATACAATCAACAATGTGAAATACCCAGTGACTTCATATAAATTTGGTTGTGTGTATACTCCACCATATGAAGTATTCGGCCGTTCACCAAGTTTATCTCCAATTATATATTTTATTTTTATTATAATTCTGAGGTCATCCTTTGAAATTCTTTGAGTGTAATTGCAATTATCACAATTCTCGCTTATCTCAGATGGTTGCAAGTTCTTCCGTTTATGATCATTCTTTTTGTTTTTAGTACAATCATTTGGAAACGTCCTCCTTTGCTAAAGTGAACTCTTGATGTTCATGAGTCTAATCTCATATTGAAATTCGAAGATTTTTGATAAAAGCTGTGGATCTGTCACACCCTAAGACTTCCTGAAGCCTACAAAAGATAAATATGAGTATATGATATTATTCAATTTTTTATCAGAATTCTCATAGCAAATGAATGATTTGCAGTACTATATCTGTTAAGGAAGTCGACTTGTTCAACAGGTTGGTAGGAATCCATTTTTGTTGATAACCATTTGACGATTATTCTTATGTAAAGCTTGTAGATCTATGATAGTATACCATACCAGGGAGATCTGTCCTGTTTCTCTCTTCATTCTTGAGCCTTATCAGATGGCATGTTTATACTAAACGTATATAAAAAATGTTTCATCATCTTCCATCACCCTCATCGAAAAAGATTTCAGTAAATAGTAAAAAATCAAATAATTATTGACGTATAGAGCAAAATGGTAACAAACGGTCCTTGGTTTCTGTTCAATCGTCGGACATTAATTGTTCGAAGATCATTGCAATAATCGCCTGAAGAAAACGTGTCTTGAGCATTGAAATAAATTATTGGATCTTCATCAGCAGTCGCGAGCTACCTCAATATTATTTACGTGACAACAAGCTGGTCGTACACGTTTTGAATATTACGTTAAACACGAAACTGGTAATTTAAATCTGATGCTATTCTCATTTCAGCTAAAATAGGACTATTAAGTCGACAATGAAAACGTAAATTGAAATTCACATTTTTACTGAAAACGGATTTTTATAATGAAAAGAATAATACGTTCAACACTTTCATGAATTGCCAATCATTTACTTCTTAAATATTTGGGAGAAGCTCAATATCACCGAAAAAAATTAGTTTTCGAAAAATTTCTAGATGGAAATTTCTGATCAGCTTAGCGGGGAATACCTGGATCGCTAAAGTCAGTCAAGTTAGATGGCCAACACGTTTACCCGACCTTGCACCGTTAGATTTATTTCTGGGGTAATTGTGAAATTGGGAGGGCGTGCAACCTCATCACATTTAGCAATTGTAAGAAACAAATGCACAAGAGTTCTAATGTGCATGATGTTCTATGAACATTTTGTTTTTATTCAATCTACCAAAAACTAATCGAAAAATTGACTAAATAAGCATTGAACTTAAGTGCATAATCTAGACCTCACTGAAAAAAGTTCATCTCTTGAGTTGTAAAAAATAAATCAGGTAAGGAAATATTTCTAAATACATCTCAAAAGTATTGAATTATTCGATACATTCATTTGTCTATATGACAGCTATTTATCTTTGGGTACAGCACGCTCGGAATACCAAAGCAGATATTGATCGATTGAAGGTCCTCTAATCTTTTCATTGGTTTCATAGAAGTTCACCGATAAATCTTTTTTCGGTTATTTCAACGAATACTACTTTCACCGACGGGAAAGAGGACAACCGTAATGTACGAAGCTCCTTCAGAGCACGCACTTTCTTATCCATTTTGAGCTGGGAGAACTTTATAGGGCAGGCAAGCATTATTGGTTCATTTTATCCGATGAGAAATCGATGAAGACCCCTGAAAATGAGATATTGACGACAGAAATATTGCTAAGGCTCATTGGACCAACGAGAGGAATATTAAGAAATTCAGGTGGAATACGACTAGGATTTAGCTGCATGAGATATTCTAATGGAAGAAAAATTGAAAAGAGGTATGCTTTACAGACTACTGATGGAAGTCAAACTCAGGTAATGAGTAGCAGTGTTTTTTTGTCTGTCCATCAAGACTCCGTACTCATGAATACAAGTTGGTATAGATTTGAAATAAATATGAAATGAAGTGAAAGTAATCGGAAAATGTGGCTGTTTATGTTTTTGCAGTGTTACAGAAAAAAATTCAATAAAATATAAATTTGTTGCATTATGGAAAATTAAATTTTGTCCCTATCATGAACTTATTTGTCGTAAAGCAGGTGAAGGTATTCAATTCAGATAATAGATATTCAGATCCTTAGTGTCTTGAATTGATGAAAAGATAAACTTCAACGTTAACGTGACCTTGAAACATAGCTACTCAAGTTTTATTCTGTAGCCTATTATGAGGCTCACTAGGGAGACAAACAATCTTAATATATAAACAAAGTCGATTTGGTACAAACATTTGTATCTCAAGAACAACTGGACCAATTTTCTGTGGTCTTTGATTTGCTGGATATTTTTCCGTTCCGAATGACCGAATAACGATTAAAAACATGGGGAAATGGACAAAGAAGTAAAATGGGAGAAATAACTTTTTTCCATACTGAATTTTCAGGGCTTTGTATCTGTCAAACATTCAATATTCATGCCTTTGATGAGGTAAATTCTCTCCTGCATTAAGGATCGTATTGAAATAAAGGTCGCGGAGCTATATTCACGATTTTCGAATTGTCCCGTATTTTGAATTAAAAATGTGGATTAGTATCAGTAATGAAAAAAAGTGAAATTTTTATTGGTAATCAAATACCTACGCGTGAGCTCAGAAATTTATCTTGTTTACACTAAGGAAAAGATATGAAGCTACTTAAAAAGTTTATATTTCAGAAAGCAATCAGTTGTGGAATATCTGTTAAAAGTTTGAAATGCACGTTCCGCATTTACATCAAATAACATACATACATACGTAGAAGCGAAACTTAGATAAAATATTGAACAGATTACAATAATTTTTCCTTATCATTGGTTTCATTCTTTCATTCCGGTTTATTTTGCCAATCCAGTCACAGTCAATATATTATATAAATATTTACTCAGCAAAAGTGTATTTTATGTTGTCAGTGATTTGTTCGGAGAAAAACATAAGGTACTAGTCAGTTCAATTGTTTTGTTGGAATATTATTTATTAACATGCAAAATAAAGAAGATCGATTTTTTTCCAATGAAATCATAATGCATTTAGACTTTGGAACATTGCGAATTGATTAACTGATGAGTAGCCACAAATTGCACGAGAAGAGCGCCGCGTTGGCGTGAAAGGAAGTAAGCTTTCACTTCGTGCTACTCAAACGCAGTATCAAAAACAGAGAGTCCGTGAAACGTCTAAGTTAAAAACGAAAAAACATAGGCCAATCCTAGACTGTTAGTGGTCTCAACTTAGAGAAAAGGAATAAATTTTGGAGAATAATCAGCTTTGTTGCTTCTTGCGCCTAATAAAAAAACCAAAACTATCCTATACAATAAGGTTCTTCAGTGATGAGAATTAATCCTAATGCTTACCAAGCTGCTTAATCTGTACATAGTTTAATTGAATTATGTCTTGCTGATACGTTATTGAAGTACTGGATTTTTGTAATTCATTTCTTTCTTTATTATCTTAGTAAAGTGCAGAGCTTAATACTTATTTTGTATTCTTTGTATCACATTCATAGTCATAAAATTCAGTTCAGCTCGAAAGTACCTCGAAATTCATTGACTATTAGATAGATATTATTATTTGAGTGAGGGCTGCTTAGCAGCCAGGCCGCTGCGACCCAGTGGTCTACTTTCATCCACGAACTCCATCCTTCTCGTAAAGGATACGATTTTCGTGGGTGAGAGCTTCATAGGCTTAGTCAGCTTCAGATTGCAAGATCCAAGTTCTTCCATCCTGACCCTTACCCCAGCTGGGCACGCGCACATAACATGTTCCATTGATTTTATATCTTCATCACATAGCCTACATGAAGGATCCTTAATCCATTATAAATTATTTTGGTGTTTTCTGAGACGACAGTTAGTATGGAAGTTAAGATTCTCAGTTCCAATCTTGAGAGTTTAAACCAGGCTTTGGCTTTTGCAGTGGATGGTTCACTGATGGCACGTCGAGCGTGTCTAAGACCTGGGAGACTCATTCAATGCTCACGTACCCTCAAGTCCAGCCATCGGTTGTTTTCCATCCTTTCAGTTTCCAGGGGAATTCCGAGCTTAGACTCCGGTCCTATGAACTCCACGTTAGTTCCTCATGTGGCCAATGAGTCTGCCTTCTCATTTACCCTAATGCCCGAGTGGCCAGGAACCCATAATAGACAGAGCCTGCCCCACTCTCCTAGTTTGTCAAGGGTGGAGCGACATTTCTGCACCATAAGTGAAGTACAGGTATGGGATGCCAATACAGTGCAGCTTGGCTATCGGTGAGGATTTTAATTGACCTTTTTGTTCATCCCTCTGCAAGCAAGAGGTGATCACAGTGGTCAATGGCAAATATTTCTGCTTGAAAGACGCATGCCCACCAAGACAGATTGGCTGTTCCTTGGCGGCACCTCTACCGCAGACACCAGCATCAACACCTCTTACAGTTTTGAGCTATCTGTGTATCAACAAGGACCCTCAAGTAGACGGTCCTTGGAGCTGATCCACTCCTGTCTATCGGGAATGATGATCTAGAATGGCTTTTCCATGTTGGCTTTAGGTGTTGCTATGTCCGACCTTATACTCAGCACTTTATTGTCCTCGATTTCAGACTCTAAGGCGCCAGGCACAAAATCGAAGTTACCCGATTCATTACGGGAAAGATGATGGAATCTGTACAAAGCTATTCTAGCCACTCCTCTAATCACCAGATGAAGAGGGGCAAGGCCAAATATCAGTTTCATGGCCGCGGTGGGTTAGATTAGTTTTAAATAATTCTATTTAACACCATCTTCAGGGTTTTCAAAACAAAAGACGTAAAACTAATCGGTCTAAATGACTTAAGTTGTGAGTCATTGACTATAAGGCGGTACGAAGTTCACCGGCCCAGACGGCGGAGATATTTTCCATACCAATGGAATCATGAAATTTGGCAATAAGCAATAACTCAGAACTTTATCACCGTTTTCAGGCTATAAAATATTCATTCTGCAATTCTGCTTGAATGCAGCTGATATCCATACTGAAATGATTAATAGGAAAGCTGCGGATTTGTCGTTACATCTAAAAAACAATAGCTATAATAGGTTCATTAGCAATTTTTTCGAGAGTGTGTAGATGAATCGAGTAGAAATCAATCAATTATTCCTATTGTCGGAAACCCTTGAGTCTTGCAAAACACTATGTCTTAAAGCATAAGTGAAGAATTCGAAAACCGTTAATTTGACGCAACTCCTCATTCGAAAAAGATGATAATTATATCATTTCGTTAGCCATGTGGTAAATTATCACTTGAAGCGACTAAACTAAACAAGGACGGTTTTTGTGACGCATGCCAGGACATATTAGCAACTCAGCGGTAACAGTTGACGGTATATATCGGAGATCCTTGAGTTATCGAATTTTAACAAAAAACTCGACACTCGGTACGAATGATATTCATCAAATTTCTTACCTTATGCATTCTGACACCTACTTCATTCGTTCGATATGTGTCTGGTGAATAGTTGATAGAAATACTTCAATTTCTATTTTTTATTTAATCCGCTACCTAATTTACATTCCTCTCTTGAGAGAATACTCTTCTCAGATTGTCGGTTTCCTGATATCAGTGACATCTCTGACCCGTCGTCCTTAAGGGCTTGGCTAAAAAGCTTTAAAAGGACGATTGGAAGAACGCAAGAACGATCAACAAGCCAGGATCAGTTAGGTAGGCGATTAGCTCATTTAAGCCATTTAAGGCTCCTGGAGGGGATAACATTACACCTGCCTTGCCACAACTAGGGGAGGCCTGGAGTGTTGTCTTGGCCAGCTGGCGGAGGATTGGGGTTGTATAAATCCCTAAGTTGGGTAAATTGAACTCAGAATCTAAATCGTTTAGACCGATAAGTCTTCCGTTCTGAAAATTCTGGAGACGGTGTTAGATAGATACATCAGGATCGAGGTGTTATTGCTGAGGCCTCTGAGTGAACAACCATAGGCCTTTCAGAAAGGTAAGTCAACTGATTTGGCACTCATATACCTAGTCGGGAGGATCATTTAGTCTTTGGACCGCAAGGAGAATGCAGCTGCAACCTTCATGGATATTGAGGGGCCCTTCAATGCGGCCCCTTTGGTTCGCTATGTGGGGCTGCGAGAGCCAGAGGATATTAAATATTAATGCGGAATTGATAAGTATCATGCTAAACGCCTGAGTGTAGGTAAATATTTTCGTAGCTGGCAGGCCTGCTCTCAGGGAGGAATACAACAACAGAAAGGATTCGGTTGTGGTCACTACTGGTTGATGACCTTCTGGCAACAACTGGCGCGCTGGTTGTTTATGTACAAGTTTATGCTGATAATATAGTCATTCTGGCTGTCGAAGATGAAAGCGATGTCTCCGTCAGACTTCAGGAGGCTACGTCAGATATTCAAGGGCGTTGTAAGGGTGATAAACTTAGCATAAACCGACACAAAACCCTTACGGTACTATTCATCAGGAAAAGGAGGATATCTGTTTTCCTGTTTCAATAAAAATCATCACCGATAGCTAAGCTGCAATGAAGACATTGGCATCTGATACCTACACCTCACTTATGGTTCAAGAATGTCGCTCCACTTTTTTCAAACTGGGAGAACAGAGCTAGCTCCGCTTGATGTGGTTCCGGACACTCACGCATTAGGGGCAACGAGGAGGTGGACTCATTGGCCACTCGAGGAACAGCCTTAGGATCTATCGGACCAGAGCCTATGCTCGGAATCCCCCAGAAGACGGCAAGTATGGAAAATGACCGATGATATGACCAGAAGGTAAGTGACACTGGATGAGTCTTTCAGGTTTTAGATCTCAACAGGCTATTAGTGGACCTTCTTCTGCGAGAGCAAAGTCTTGGCTTAAACTCTCCAGGCTGGACCTGAAAGTTCTAATCGCCATACAAATGGGCCATGTTCTCCTCATAAATCACTTAAGCAAGTTAGGATTGATTAAGGATTTTTCATGTAGACTATCTGAAGTAGAGATAATATCAATGGAACATGTTATGTGCAAGTACCCAGTTGGGGAGTCAGGATGAAGAAACTTGAATTTAACAACGAAAAAACTGAAGCTGACTGAGCTCCTTAAGCTCTCGCCTACAGAGCTTACGTCCTTTACGAGGGAGATGAAGCTTGTGTATAGGACAGAGTGTGCGTCACTAGACCACTGGCTAACTAATAAAGAGTGAACACATCGTAAAATATTCATACCCGAAACATTGTGAAACGGGATAGCATGAATGATAGGCGTTCGAAAATACCATCGCTTTGTCATATATTTCTCAATTCTACTTTTTGATTGCCTTGGGGCATAACGAATCATTTTCGGTTGATTCGTTAGGTCGTCAAATGCTTCATTGATTCTGTATCATCTATAAACTATTTCTTTGCCATACACTGATATTTTCAAATATCTCAATCCCAAACTTCTCAAATATATTAAATCTGGATATATAGCAGGGTAGTTGTGAGGTCTATGGTAACTAGTAAGTAAGTTAATTGATTGAAAATGCAGCTGGTGTGATGAACTGGTGCATCTTTTCTTCATCATCACATGGTTTACGTTTCAATTGTTCATTTACTAGAGTGGTCAAATACACTGCGCCAACAATTCAAGTCACAAAATCGAAAATTTCACTATTCAACAGATTGTTAGGTATGTTGAAGCATTATTGTTACAGTTATCCACCAGCAACAAGAAATTCTTGAGAGCAATTAGAATGAAAAGAGGCTCTATAAAATTGAAATAAAACTTTTTTTTTATAACCTTTATTGAAATTTACAATCTACTTTCTACAAGTATTGAGTAAATGTGAGCTATGTATTAAGACATGTGGAAGTTATCAAACTTATTGATACTTCTTCAAAATACTTCAATTAAAGTCGATTGGCCAAGTTTTCTGTAACCTTCTACTGCTGAACGGGTTTTCTGCTAGTTGGTCTATGTAGCTGTTCTCATGTCCTTTCAAATTTTGATGATATTTTGTATATCTTGTTTTGATTTCTTCGTTAACGAAAGGGATTTTCAAATCGTTATGTATGGTCAAGTTGTAAACGTACCAGGGTGAATCTGTGATCGCACGAAGTATTTTGGATTGAAGTCTCTGTATAATTTGAATGTTTGAATTCTTCGCGCATCCCCAGAATTGAATGCCGTATGTCCATATCGGTTTAATTATGGCTTTATGAATCAGTAATTTATTTTCGAGGGACAGCTTGGATTTTCTGCCTATGAGCCAGTTCATATTTCGAATTTTCATCTGTATTTGAGTTTTCTTAGCTTGGATGTGATGTTTCCAAGTAAGGCGTTGGTCCAAATATATTCCTAGATATTTGGCTTCAGTTTTAACTGGAATCGGATTACCATCTATTACAACAGGAGGACATATGTCTCTTTTGTTGGTGAATGTGACTTGGACTGATTTCGTTTCATTGATGATAAGGCGCCATTTTCTGTACCATTTTTCCAGCTCATTCAGGTGTTCTTGGAGATTTTTGGAAGCTGTTGCTGAATTCTGATGAGATGTTAATGTTACTATATCGTCCGCAAACGAGGCTAATGTGGTGTTCTGACTCTCTGGAATGTCAGACGTATATATAACATATAGCAAAGGTCCCAGTATACTTCCCTGTGGTACTCCGGTTTTATTTTATTTGGGCTAGATAGAGCATCACCATATTTCACTGCAAAGTATCGATCCGTCAGATATGATTTCAATATCAGATAATAAGGTTGGGGTAAAGTTTCTTTAACTTGAAGAGCAGACCAATATGCCAAACCCTGTCAAAAGCTTGCGATGAGTCTAGGAACACAGCAGTGCAGTACTTATTGTCTTCTAGACTTGTTGATATTGTGTTTATAACACGGTGTATTTGATGGGCGGCTGAGTGGTGTTCCCTGAATCCTAGTTGGTGATTGGGTAGGATTTTGTATATGTCCATATCTTTCTTCAATCTCTTAAGAAGACTAATAACTCCCAAAGGACGCAATTTAATGAAGGTAATATCAAGCAGGAATCTAGATGTAGTTTCATCCGGAACCCCAACCTACTGGCCAACTGATCGGCACAAAATCCCAGACATCCTAGACTTTTTCGTCACAAATGGTATAAATAACAACTATATACAAACAGAATCAACTCCAGATCTATCATCGGATCACTCGCCAATTTTGTTGACACTGAGTACAAACGCCAAATTCCGGGAAAAGAAAAATACACTAACAACAACCAGAACAAACTGGAACCAATTTCAGCAAATATTAACTAACGAAATTAGACTGGATGTTGAACTCAAAGAAACTGAAGATTTGGAGGCAGCTACAAGATATATTACGGAAATGATTCAGAAAGCAGCCTGGGAAAGCACGCCATCACAATTAAGAGAGGACGACACTGAAACGAAATTACCACTGCAAATTCGTGAATTGATAACATCAAAACGACAGGCAAGAGGCAGATGGCAAAGATCTCGTAACCCTGCGGACAAAACAGTGTATAATCGCCTAGGTAGAAATCTCCACAGAATTCTCCAAAAGCACTCCAACGCACAATTTCAACATCATATTCAGAATATCGACAATAACAGCGATCACAACATCTGGAAAGCTACAAAAAAATATAAAAGACCTGTAACACGTAAACTTCCGATCCGAAAGACAAATGGAGAATGGGCCAATACCGATGAGGATAAATCAAATATATTCGCATCACACTTATCACAAGTACTCACCCCGGAAGAACCCCATACGGGACACAATGATACAGAAGTTGAGTCTTTTCTAGATATTGCGTGCCAGATGTCTCTCCCCATAAAACCTTTCAAACCTAAGGAAGTTCTTCAGGAAATTAAGAAACTGAAAAATAAGAAAGCGCCCGGTTTTGATCTGATAACTGCCGAAACATTGAAAAAACTCCCACATAGAGCTATACTTCTACTCAATACAATATTCAACCGAATGATGAGCCTTTCTTATTATCTGGAAGTACGCAGAGATTATAATGATATGCAAGCCGAACAAACCTGAAAACGATGTGAGATCATATAGGCCTATCAGCCTATTACCAATTATGGGAAATAAAACTAAGAATGAAAGATGAAAACCTTTTAAAAAAATCAAAGTTCACAAAGACTTGTTTGATTTTTTTCCAAGTCCACGAAAAACCTGTTAATACTGGATATATAATACTGCATGACATCTACGATTCATACTCAAAATTAATGACATCAGCATAATGATCCATTTCGTTCCGACTTTCAATATTGAGAACATCTTACACATGTTCGATGGAATTGAGATCTGGACTTCGTGCAGGCAACTCCATCCAAGTAATTTTGTGATCTCGAAGGTAGTTCCTAACGATATTAGATAAGTGAGCTCAGCCGTCATCATGCACAAACGAAAATTTTTGACCCATATTAGCCTTAAACGGTACACGTTCTTTTGCAAAGTCTGTAGCGTCCCTCTGAGCACTCAAAGTTCCATATCTTGCGATGGCCAGATCATTGCGGGTGTTTGAAAAATTCACTTCCTTGACCATTATTGAGCCTCGACCAAAACCATAGATAGGTAAAAAGTTGAACTGGACATATCTTTCTCTTCTACGTTTGTTCACTAGAGAATTTCTATACCAATGAAGGAGACAAAATCTTGACTCGTCTATAACCTCTACCCTTTAGTTTATAACCAATTTACTTGTTCTTTGGTAGAATTCAATAGGGCTCTTCGACGTGCTGCTGTTAGAGCTGGGTCTCGAGCTCCAACAAGGAGTCTGAAACCAAATTTCCCGAGAAGTTGTCGTATCGTTTCATTCCACTGTTCTGCATGTCAAATTGCCGATCAGTAGCGAACCGTTGTTCCAACAAAGAAACTCCTAAAGATGGATCGCTGTTGTTAGTCGAGGATTTTTTTGCCCAGGTCTTTTTCACGCATACCAATCTCTTTGCACTTGCAGATCATTGTGCGAACAGTTGTAAGGGACACCCTAATAATTGGGCCTGATCTTGTATAAGTCCAACCTATATCATCTTACACCCCAGCTTCAACAAATTCTCGCAGGATCAGATTTTGAGATTTTCATTGAATTATTACCAAAAATTTGAATTGTTATGCACAACAAATATAATTGGCAAAAATTGATCAATATATGTAGGTGTCTTACAAATTGTCAATTTTATTTTCATTAGAAGAACAAGAAACGAGAAAACATTGAATCCTGTTGGCATTTCCCCTCATATCTCCGAAAGGGAACATGAATGAATAATTAATTGCCTACCAGCTTAAATTTAGAAATTGTGCTATAATTTCTTAGTGCAGTATACATACCTCCAGTCAATCTAGCCAGTGGAATGAATGGTCCTAGCAACTGAAAGATATAAAAACAATTCCTCATGTGAAAGGAACATCTGCTCTGATAATTGCATCTCCTCGTTTCTTTCCTCAACCATAAAAGAATATTTAGAATTTACTATTCCTCATTCTGTAAACTGAGCTGCAGCAGTAAATAAAATTCCTTACAAGGTAATACAATGTCGTTGTGTGAAATTATTGTGCTATGGCATCTCTGTTGACAATTCAATTGACAAAACACGTAGATGAAGATGTTCAATTCACTAATAGAATGGGATGCGTCTTCGTTTTCCATCTCATTGACAATAAAAATGATTTATATCAGCAAAGTATATATAGGCCAGAAAATTCCGTGAAATTCCTGGGCATCATTTATGTATGAAACTCAATAAAATTTGCCACCAGTTTCGATTCTTGGGCCATATTTTGACCATTAATCAGTTGTTGAACCTCTATCACGCCGAGGTAGCTAGCAGTCTGACATATGGAATAAGGCTTTGGGGCGCTTCTCTTCTGTCTTCGAGAGTCTTCATTTGTCAAATGAAGATTATTAGAATTATAGCCAGGGTTCCCCCTGGTCACTCATACAGACAGCTTCTTGTTGATCTAGAAATTTTAACTATGCCGTCGTTATTCATTTCTTAGATGTGTGTCCATGTATGTATATGAGAATTGTCATAATTTTTTCCGAAACTCTTCAGTGCACACCCATGACACCCGAAGCAGTGGCGACCTTATTTTCTCTCGTTATCGCCTGAATGTGACTGGTAGGACCACTAACATTTACGGCCTTAGGCTTTCTAACAAATTGCCTTTACCTTTCGGGAATTGTACTAGTGTTAAGAGTTTCAAATCTGAAGATATTTTAGACACAAAAGTCTATGTATTGTATCAATGATATTTTTGACTTGAGTCTAGATTCTTGTGTTTTATTGTCTACCGTTAATTTTCAATTTTTATGTAATATACCTACTTACACTACCTGACACATTCCTACAAATTATTGTTATTTCAAGGAAATAAAGAATACATACATACATACATACATACATACATACAAGTGTGTAAGTTTCCAATCATCGTCCAAGTAATATATTCATTTTGTGTTGTTTTTTCCCTTTGTACTATCCGTTCCAAATACTTTTTCCCATCTATTTATTTGTCCAACAGATTCTATAATATAACTCGTCCAGCTTATTGCATAAGTGTCTCTTTTCTCCTACTTTTCCGTTTCCTCGTCGAGTTAAGCCAGACTCAAGTGCCGTGCCAATGTCGAACTCCTTGAATGTCTTTGCCATCCAGGTGATATATTTGAGATCATGGGGTAAGATATAAATTTTTTCTCGCACTAGGAAAGTGGCGTTTGATGAAATGTATTTTGACTCACGTCTATTTATTTGTGAACTCCTTTCTTAACATTATTCGAACTGTCCTTTTTCGAGCTGATTGAACTGTATCTTAAGAACGTTACCAATATCACTGTTCCTACAATCTTTTTGAATCTTTGAAGATACATAATACCAGTGTTCTGCAAAGGTAAAGACTTTGCACAACTTATTCATTTATTTTTTCGCAATAAAAATAATTACAAAAATTGATGATGTCAAATTTTGATCACAAATAAAGGACACATTGTGTAGAAAGGATAAAAATCATGCCTCTCGCGCTTTGCCGAAAGTGATTGTACAGAAAAAAGAGATGGAACAAGTGAGCGTGTCTCCTTTTTTATGATTTACTAGAAGAGAAACTGTGTTTTGTTCATCTCTGATATATTGTTGGTAATGGGATGACAATAATCTGAAAAGTATAAGACAAAAAAGGTGCAAAAGCATGATGTTAATATCTTAAAATAATCCAAATTTAACTGAAAAAGAACTTTCAACCTAACAAGTGACGCCATTCACAGGACTGAGCAAGTAATCAAATAATAGGTAACCTGCAATGTCACCCTTCTCACGGAGTTGATTGTTGGTTGAAATACGTGTTTATCGTAACGCAGATACTTTCTACCCATAGCATCATTCTAATTTGGAAACATAAATGCTTTTGTCGTTTGAATGTTTCTTCTACCGAATGTGTCGTAACGTCTAACTCCGGTATTTCTGGTGATCGTATGTTAAACTGCACCAGCAATATACACAACACAAAGGAAAATTTTACTTTAACGGTACAAATTTCCAGTTATTGATTAATCAAATCTCTATTCCGAATAATTGAATGTTATGATGCGCGTTGTTTCAACTAACAGTTGTCATTTTCATTTTCATACCATCATCGTAGAAATTGTTCATCGAAGATGTTATACTTGTTTTTTCGAAGTAACATTTAGCTTCTATATATGGTTAGGCGAGAACATAATGGGTCGAATGCTAATTGACTTTAATCAAATAAACTCATGGAAAATGTATTCATCATGCTGGAATCAAATAGAACACTATCTGCAAAAGATTTTCACAAAAATTCACCACAAAATATTCATATCTGCTCTCTGAGGTAATGAAAATCATGAAAAAAAGCATGATGGTTATATAATTTGAAGTATGTTGAACAAGTTCATAATAGCACTCATAGTGTCTTAATTATAAATCGAAAGGTTAAATGAAGCTATTTCCGAAAAAGCTTCTAAGGATAAGTACAACCAATTCAAAAAAGCAAAATGACGACAAGAAAACCGATTTCATCATTCTGAAATCCTCATCATACAATATACTCAAATTTGTTGAATCTTATGACCATTGAAGGTACACAGCCGTCACTAGTTGAATAAAATCGGATACTGCACCAGTATGGTAAGCGGTATGCTCTAATTTTGTTCTTATATTTATTTCTATACACGATTTTGTATTTTTTATTCCTCGATCACTTTCGAAGAAATTTTGTGAACATATGATAACTCCGTTGAAGAAATGCAACGATTACAATATGAATTTTTTCAAAGTCAAATGTTCTTACCTTCGGTTATATTCTTCTTCTAACACAGCGTCTGAAGCGAAATTAAGCCCTATAGCGAATTCCGGAAAATGTAGCTAGTAGAATTGTATTCAGCAACCATCAAATCATATCAGAATCAATTGTTTGTCTCATTCAATTCTTGAAACAGGTGAATTCTGCATCATCGTTCCGCCTCTGATATTCCATTTTTCAATTTTCAGAATTGTATAGAAATCTGTTAAATAAATCACAAATTATCGATAAGTGGCAGATGATTTACTTTATCCCATATATATTGAATTTCTCTCGTTTCTAGAATATTTTCTTTATCTTTGATATGCGATAATCTACCTTAGTAGGTGAATGAAATCAGACGTATCCATTTAATTTTTGAGTTTCTTTTTAAGTGGACTAAAGAATTGTACCTCTTTTGTCGAACTCTTTCTCAGCTGATCAATCCTGTAAAAATCTTTATTTTTGCTTTTTTAACGATTTTATGATTTACCCTTTCAACTTACCTCATCACAGCTTTCGTCTCGGCATTTCAAGATTCAAACCATTCAAAGAGTGTCATAATCGGAGGCCACTCAAGAACTTATTTGATATTTGAAGTTAGTTGAATCAATATCTCCGAAAATTTGAGGATTTTCTCTACATGAATTTTTTTTCTTTGTTATTAGAGAAGGCCTCTTACCATCCACTTTTTATACCCATTCGCCCCCATCGAGTGGGGAATTTAGATAGTTGGGGTAGAATGCCAGAAAGTAAAGGTCGGTTCTATTTTTTTCTATCAACAACTTCTTTATCCGCCATAAGAAAAGTTCGAATGTGCGTCGCCTATAGTCATCACAAATAATCGTCGAATGTTATCTGCTAATAATACTGTACCTAGGTACTAACTTGAGTATTTCAATTTCTCAATTATTTCTACTTTCTCTTTTATTTACTAAAATCAAAATTTCATATTAACCAACTACAGTTTCTGTATATTTTACTCAATTATTTCAATCTGTAAAATCAATTACAGAGTAATACGTTTTGAATGTTATCATCACCAACAATAAAAACAAGTTATGTGTTTTTGGAATTTTACTCTTAATAATTATGATTCGTAACGTGTTTCACTACACCGTACCTTCTTCAGACGAATGTACAGTAAATAAGAATGAGAATATAAATATAAATGTTCTTGAGTAATTTATAGCTTATTTAATTGATTCTTCTTAAGTGGTTATTTATGTCAGGTATATGCAATAAAATAAAGGAATAGATTGCTCCCTGAAGAGATTCAATAGAGGTGAAGGGCTTAAATCGACTTGTTCATTGATGAATCCACCTGAGTGTTTGGGTTTGTTGAATGCTAAAGTTTTCCAAAGATCTAACTTCCAATATTTATTATCTGTATGCAAAATTTCAAACTGTGGGTCGAAAGAGTGATTATTTCCTAAGAGATGATTCGCTGAATTTGAATCTGGTTCTCTATTTGAAAAACTGCGTTTATGTTCCGATATTCAAATATTAAAATTTCTATGTGTTCTGACAAGGTAGAAATTATCACAGTCATTGCAATTCAATCTATAAACACCTGATTTATTATTTTACCTGATTTGGTTTTATTATTTTTATATATTTGCCAAAATTATTATTAGTTTTGAAAGCTATGTTGAAATTATTGCTGTTAAAGCATGATTTCAGTTTTCGACTTGTAATGCCAACGTTGGTTAAGGTGTTGACTTTTGTTTCAATTTATCCACAGGGTAAACTTCATTCAATGCGATTCTAGTTTGTTTTTATTTAAAATATTATTTATTAGTTTGGGATTGTAACCATTATTTTTTGCTATTTGTTTAATCAAATTTAATTCTTTGTTGGAATTTTCTGGTGATAACGGGATGTTAATCAATCTATGAATGAAACTGTTGAATGCTGACATTTTATGTTGATACGGATGAAACAACGAGTTATGTATTATAATATCTGTATGTGACGGCTTATAGTAAATTGCGAAAACATGTTTTCCATTTTCATTCGAAATTATTACGTCTAAGAAATTTATCGAATTATTGCTTTCTATTTGGGTTGTGAATCCAATTTTTGGATGTAATAAATTCATATGATTTTCGATGATGAAGTCGTTAAGGAACAGTACAGTCGTTAAGGACAGTACACAGTGAGGGTTATTTTTTTATTTTTTCTTATGCGTGCTTCCCAGGAATAGGTGAACCTGTTTCACCTAATGAGTAAGCGCCTGGGAAAATTGAAGTGTCTGTTTACTCGCTTCATGAAGAGAAAAATGGTTGG
The DNA here is from genome assembly GCA_013387265.2 of Cryptolaemus montrouzieri. Lineage (NCBI taxonomy): Eukaryota > Metazoa > Arthropoda > Insecta > Coleoptera > Coccinellidae > Cryptolaemus > Cryptolaemus montrouzieri. Next base: position 42,029,688 of record JABFTP020000103.1, read on the forward strand.
ATGTTGGGAAGATGTTAGACGGGAGCGAATTCCACAACTCAGTTCGTATGAACTTCGACCGAAAATTTAGATTTAAAATTGCAATGTTTTATTAGCAAGTCGTTAAGAAGAAGTTGCCGTTACATAAGAAACAACAGGTCTAATAGGGTAATTAGGTTTATGAAGTTTTATAAACGAATATAATTCGGGGGATTGTGGATTGGAATTAATGAATTTATATTTTTCGTGGTCTGTAATTAATGATTTCGCTGTGAAATTATGTTCTTAACCTCTTTCTAAAATTTTGCGTTATGGTCCTTAGTTGATGTTATATAGTTTTCGGTTCTTAAGAATTCTTCAGTTATTGAAATATAATCGGTTTTACTAATCGTGATGACGGTGTTACCTTTATCTGCTTTAGTGAATACTAAATCGTTCTTGGTACTATTTTCACGAATTGTTTTTATTATTTTATAATCGGAATTGAAATTAGGTCATAATTTTATAATTTTCATTATTACTATTTTTTATCATTTACCATCAAACCTGTAAGCCTGACATAAGTTATATGAGGTGATTTGGATTTATGTATCGAATTAATCTAATAGTATATAGCCTAATACCAATTTTACATAATATTCTATTCACAAAAGGTTAGGTTAGGTTAGAAAAAAAATTCACCCACAAGCTCCATCTTTTTCATGAAGGCTATAGTGTTTGTTGGTGAGAGCTTTATAAACTCAGTCAGTTCCTGGTTGTTAGATCCAAGCCTAATTCTGTCTCGAGCTAGACATTCGCACATAACGTGTTCTATTGATTGTAACTCCACACATACTGTGCATAAAAGGTCCTCTATCACTCCTTACTTATTGAGGTAATTTCTGAGGCGACAGTACCCCGTTGATATGGCTCTAGTCTAGCTTGTAGTATTCAATCTAACCTTTGGCTGTCGCAATGGAAGGTCTACTGATAACAAACCGAGAGTATCTGAGACCTGTAAGGCTCTAGTCCATTCAATTCAGGTCTGCTATCCGTCATAATTTCAAATGGCAATTTTGTTGATCTTTCCATGAGCAGGACGTTATCACACTGGTCAATAGTTAATATTTATGCTTTAAAAACAGTCGCAAGACCTCTAAGGCAGATAGACCATTTCATGGCACCACCTCGATCATTTACACCATCTAAAATAGCTTGGGAAGTTTGGGTGTCGTCTTTGCACCAACAGGAACTCCTCGAGTAGACGGATTTTGGAGCTGGTCTATGTCTCTATGATCTAGAATAGCAATTTTATGTTGGTTTTGGGTATTGCTGTGTCAGACTTCATATTGAGAATTGACTGTAGTGAGTATACGACGATCTTGCAATGGCAACTCTACATTGGTACTTATCTATACCGGGTTAACAGTTGAGTGTCGGTTTCGATGGCTTCTTAAGGAATTGGTGTTTTCTATAAAAATTAGCTCGTCTACCTCGTATAATTTCAGAGAATTCTGCGCACAGGCCATATTTCTTCGTTGAACTCGCTAGAAGAATCTAGCGATTAGATGGATTAAAATCTCATCATTCAATTTTCATATAAGCTCGTCAGTATGCTTCAGGATGAAGCTTTATGCTGCCGAGCATCCTGTGTAGAGTAAACTAGGTGTCAATCAAAAAAATTAGGTTGAGAGGTGTAAGGTGTCTCTGGTTCGTTCGTTAGATCGGTAGTCTATGAAGGGTTTTCGAGTTTATGAGTATCGGCTTCGACGACTTGAACTGAAAACTCTCATCGTCTGTTTATGGATATATGTGTGTCCTTGGAATAGGTTCATTAATGATCTCGAGTCAAATTTTAGTCATTTAGTTCGAAACTTTAGTGAAACAATTAGCAATTATACGTTCCGAATTGATTTCAGTCTCATTCTTTCCCCCTCAGAGAAACATATGATGCAAAACCCCTGGAGCTTCTGGAAATAGCAATTCAAAATTAATTCCATCCACCTTGGCTCATTTCATTTCAGGAACGTGAAATAACCGAACAAAAAACAGAGATTGAAATCCCATTTCTGAGCTTTCCTTCCGTGATCGTTTTAATAATGATTATTATTCGATCGACCATATTTCCTGAATGAATCGAGTTGAAATTGGAATGCCGGGTCTTGAATCATAGTCCTATTCGAATATAATCATTGATTTCCAGGACCCCGACCGAGATGGCACAGAAGTTGTTATTAATTTCAAAACTGAAAACTCCTGATACTACCCAAACAAAGGGTTGCCACAAAATGGATAAACGACAATTAGTATTTTTGTAGTAGATATTGCAGAACTGCGATTGAAATTATATAGTTGGTAATTCTATGATAAGATGCAGATAAGATATTTTATTTGACAAAAAAAATGTATTCGCTTGAGTAAGTTACAAAAACGAGATGTTTCTCGTTCTCAAAAAAAATTGGGCCTTCAATTCACTCATACTGAAGAAGTCATTTTAGACATTTTATCCTATCAAATATACTCTATATTAATTCTCATCAAGTTCTTTGCCGAGAGATTATCGTAGAAAATCAATTCCTTTTCAGTAGAAACAGGCACAAAATTACCTCTGCTACTTCCATTGGTAAACCTTCACTTCAAGAAATTCTTAATCGGCCAACTGAATACTTCACTTGAGATTCCTTTTCTGGAATTCGTGTTTGAACCGATACTAACGGAAATGCAGACGATTTTACCTTTTTACCGATCTAGCCTCTCGAAATTTGAAAATTACAATTTGTATAGTGTTGTCAGGCCGACAGTATACAGTGAGGGTTTTTTTTATTTTTCTTTATGCGTGCTTCTCAGGAATATGCGAACCTGTTCCACCTAATGAGTAGGCGCCTGGGAAAATTGAAGTGTCTGTTTACTCGCTTCATGAAGAGAAAAATGGTTGGATGTTGGGAAGATGTTAGATGGGAGCGAATTCCACAACTCAGGTTCGAGGGGTCGTTAACTGTACCGCCATATAATGAGAACTCCCTGCCAGCCTAGTGTTGCGGCAAAATATGAGTTATCCCAGAACTAGGTCTTTCAGCTCCTCGGAGCATCTTCCGAGGAAGTGTCTGTAAAACAGATAAAGATTAGCAACTTGTCTTCTGAGAGCCAGCGGTTGGTGATCTCCCGGTGGTCGATGAGGCGCACAGCCCGTTTTTGCACACTATCCAACATCCGCAACGAATGTTTGGGCGCAAATCCCTATACGTGGGAACAATATTCCAAAGCAGGTCAAATATGTGGCTCATCTAGAAGCAACAGCTGAGATAACGTGAAGTATCGCTTGGCTCTGAAAAGAAAACTAAGTTTAGCTGATGCCGGCTTAGCTATTGCTGATACAGATTCATGCAAGCAAAGCTTGGAAGTGGCTGTTATTCCGAGAAGGTGCATCGAATCTTTGAATGCAATTTGTTGGCCTTGCATTATTAGAGGAGGTTCTTCAGCGGGGACCTTTTCAGTAAACGTAGTTGCTTGCGTCTGGCTCGCGTTGAAGCTCACCTCGTTCAACTCACTCCATTCAGACATCCTCTGTCAGAGTTTAAGTTATCAATTTGTTGACATCTCTGACAATAAGATTCTGCAACTGTGATCGACCGCAGACTACTGAAAGTTGAAACCAGATTAAAATCGTCTGCAAAACCGAAAATCTTGTTCTCTGTAGATGACAGGAGATCGTTTATCTGCAACAGAAACAAGGTTGGCAAAATAATGGATCCTTGAGGTACTCCTACTTGAAACTAGAAACAATCAGATGTTATACTGTCGACTACAACTCGTATTGATCTATTTGAAAGAAAGCTACTTATACAGACCCGCAATTTTTCGAGAAGTCGGAAAATGGCTGCATGCTAAACCCTATCGAAGGCTTTAGAGATATCGAGAGCTATTGTTCTAGATTCCCCATGGCTTTCCATCGTTGATGCACAAACATAAGTGACGTAGGTGAGCAGATCTCCTATCGATCTTTTCCTGCGAAAACCATACTGACGGTCGTTAATAATTCCCTGCAACTCAAGATATTTGATGAGTTCATCATTTATGACACTTATTACTTTCGACATAATGGGAAGAAGTGCAACAGGGTGGTCGTTTTGGGATAAGGACTTCTTTCCTTTCTTTAGGATCGATTGAATTCTCGCTATTTTCGAGCTGCTCGGGAAAGTCTGGCTTTCATAAGAAATCTGAAACGAGCTGTTAAGAATGGGTACCAGTTCGGGGGCACACTATCCCAGGACGATTGGCGGTATTTCGTCTAGACCAACTGCCTTTATGCAGTTCAGCTGCTCGAGAGCCCGTCTCACAGTGCGAAATCTGAACTTGATTTCTGCCATCGAAGAATATGTAGGTGGTATGTTCGGTGTTATTGCGTTAGATGAATCCAGCACATAATTCTTCGAGAACAAGAGAGCAAAGGGATCGGATTTCCCTTTCAGAGATGATGCTATACTTCTGTCTTCTCTAACAAGAGACGGAAACGCAGATTCGCAGAAATTGGCACTGACAGTCTTCGCCATAGACCAGAATTATCTAGTCCCGCTTGCCTGTTGAAGGAGGTTATTAGTTACCGCTTCGTTGAAATTGGTCTTTGCTCTTGCAGTTGTCAGGTAGCATACGTTCCGTATTCGTACGAAGGTTCTTCTTGTTTCCTCTGTTGGATTCATCTTCCATGACTTGTGAGCTCTACTCCTAGCTGCAGAGGTTCTTTCCCAGTGTTTGTTGATTCATGGCTTTTGTGCTGTTGTTCTTTCATGGAATGCTGAAGGTACTTGAATAATTGGGGGTTAGTTGGGCAATATGTGTCACAGTTTCCGTTAGCTTGAAGTCGATATATTTCTCAACAAATAAGGTTATGTTGTGTGTTAGTATGACCACCAAGAAGATTTCAGACCACGAGTGCGAAGTGCTTTGGCGGGAGATCCACTCTTACCTGTTCTCATTCTATTTAACGGAATATTTATTATGAAATGACAAGTATCGGAAGAGCAGTTCGATCGGACACATAAACATATCTCAGATTTGTATTAGACTACATTGAAGAAAAATTATCCACTGAAATGAACCAACGTGCATAACACTTAGAAGGCTGTTACTATATCAGGAAATCACTCTCAGCACTATACCGTCCCTTTTGAGCTGAACAGGTGAGTAAATGAGTAAATAAGATTTCTCTGGTACAAATGAGGAATTACAAATAATTATTAAAGTACGGATTTCTTATAGTTGATTGATAATTAAAAATAAATGTCGAAAACCCTACTGCCGTACAAAAGTGATATCGCCAGAAGTCAGTGCAAATTTTTAATTCGGCGATAATTGTAAAGCATCATAAGTAAATCATTACTGTACGGTATTTGAGTAATTGCTTTTGTAGATACTTTACCCATAAATGCCGTACATATATTTTCAGTGCAGAGATCGAAAGCCAAAGGTCGTGACCCTTTTCCTACAGCCATATGATATAAGGTCATTTTAAAATGCATGGCATCTTGTTCAAAATATTATTGAATTCGTACAATAATGTTTGATAACTATGTGGTCCAAAAGTTATTGTGAATATTGTGTAAATAAATAATTATCAAAATTTTAGGAATTACCGAGCTATTTCTGTTGTGAAATAATAAACTCATGGACGGCAACTTTTTTTTATATAATGTTACTAAATATTACCGTTGTACCTTATAGCCGTTCATTATAAATGGTGATAAATGAAAATATTAGGAGAGAAATTAAAATTCCGAGATGTATAGGATTTCTCAAATGTACTTGGAGTAATGTGAGAAGTAATGTTTTCAAAGATTATTGCTATTTTACATGTAACAAATAAATGAATAAACAAAGAAAAATAGATGCTATACTTATTGAAAGTCACGCCACGTCAAACCACGATTTCCTTGCGGATCAGTCACATTTCTATGGGTTTTGCAAAACATGTGGGATCCTGCGGACATATGGTAGAAGCTGAAGAAAATATATATTTTATTTGAGGACTAATGGGTGATACAATTAATATTAAATAAAAACTTATTAAGTATATATAATAATTGCATAAACGCAATTGGGGTTAGAAAAAGTCAGTAGAATAGATTCAGGAAATCTCTGAATGAGTAAATAATTCAACTGCACAAGGACTTGGGAGAGAAAGGGGTATCATCAACAGTGCTAGGTAGAAACAATTGACATATTTATCTTGAAGAAGAAAATTAGAAGGAAATGATGATATATCTCAGTCTCATGAGGATTTCACAAGACAGTAAGAAATTGATAATGATAATTTTATATAAAAAACAATTTTAATTTTTCACAAATTGTTTGTTTCGTAAGTATGGACAAAAAAGTTATTGTTATTTTTTCAAAACTTGTGTCCCTTTCCCATGTATTAATTTTAGTATTCTAAAAAGTTGTTTTCGACTTTTATTTTCGTCTAAATATATAATATATCCATTGTTCAGTAATTAAACATTATCTAACTATGATGACCGTAATAGCCTAGTGTATAACCCCGCCCAACCATATACATGAAACAAAAAAATTAAATTATGAATAAGTCTATATATAATGAACTATTATTGAAATGTTAGAAATATATTATCATCAACTAATTTCAGAGAACATAGTGAGGAAAATGAGCCCCTGCAAGTGGCTTTGTATTTTGCACACAAGTTCGCAAAAACCAATGCTGCGATCTTATGCCGTGTAGCTTTGCAAAGTAAGGCAATAATTACGAATCATTTCGAGTAGTAATTGATCAAGCAAATCAGGTATTTGAATTGTGAATATTAGAGCCGATCGATACATATCAGGAACAAAATTTACCTTTCTCATATCATCGATCATGTATAAAAAATTTTTCGAATGATGTACAGTAATTAAGGACCTTAAGGGACATCTCAAACGTTACCGAAGTTTTTATCAGCTATAATGAATAATATCGAGTAATGCATCTAGTTTGTTTTGTTCGAATATATTTGTTACATGTAAACTAACAATAATTTTTAAAACATTACTCCTCATATTACTAAAGGAACATTTGAAAAAATCTCGAATATTTCTGTTTGATTCCTAATATTTCCGTTTGTTACCATTTATAATGAACAGCTGTAAGATACAACAGTACTATTCAGTAACATTATATGAAAAAAAAAAAATAAAAATATATATATATATATATATATATATATATATATATATATATATATATATATATATATATATATATATATATATATATATATATATATATATATATATATATATATATATATATATATATATATATATATATATATATATATATATATATATATATATATAAGAGAAAGTTGGATACAGAAGGAATTACACGGAAAGCACCTAAAGAATTGAAAAATGATTATATTGATGAAATTGCATAGAATGAATGGTTAGTATCTGGAGAATTGTTTGCTGAAACAAATATAAACTTTATTTTGATAAAACAATTCTTTGCAACAGAGCTGTAAAACACAATAGACCAGATATCGTTCTTAATGATAAACAGAATCAAATAACATATATAATTGATATTGCTATACCCGACACACATAATATACAAAATAAATACAATGAAAAAATTTCTAAATATATGATGCTTGGCGAGGAGATTAAAAAATGTGGGAAATGAAGAAAATATTTATTCTACCGATTATTATTTCTACAACAGGCGTTCTTCCTAGAAATCATCACAAAAGTATTGAGATTTTGGGTCTGAAGAAAATTTGTTTGAACAGTTACAAAAGATAACAGTCATCAAATCTTGTAATATTCTTCGTAGGTTCCTTTCCGAAAATAATAATGAGGTAGAGTCATAGGTTTTCTCATTAGTTTATACTGCTCAGAATCTCATTTCATATTTTATTTATTTGTTCATATATATGTAATATAATTAACTAACAATTTTGTCATATTTATATTCAGAGCAGTATTCTATTCGATCGTCCACCACTTCACACAAAGGAAACTATTAATGAGTAACATTCAGTGTTACTTGACTAAGGTCCGTACACTGGATTTTTCCGGGAGAAAGCCTCTGACACTACTCGTTGGTACATTGATATCATTGTCTGATGAAGCTATAGTATGTATATATTCTGGTAGATTGATATATTCTCATAACATTTAACGTTATCCTAATATATAATTACTCTAGGATATGTTTTGATTATAATCATTGCCTGGCAATGGTATTAATTACCGGGTGGTGGATTTATATTTTTCATGAAATCAGTTTGATTGCATGAACAGATATATGGGTAACTCGTCGGGGTAAAACCTTATATATATATATATATATATATATATATATATATATATATATATATATATATATATATATATATATATATATATATATATATATATCACAAAGATTGCAATAAACGAGACACTTTTTGTCCAACTCCCCACCAATGCAATTTGTTCTCCTGGTCTTTAGTTTTCTTAGTGAAGACGTTGTACTTTTTGATTGCTACTTTTGTTACTATTGAGGAATTATTATGGAATTTATATTTTGTCTCCTGCAATCGAACTGCAAAATTGTGTCCATAAAAGCTACGTGAACGTCATATAACCACTAAGTGACAAAATATGAAATTGCCTCGCCTCTTTCAAACGACCACCCAGTGATGCGAGCCAGATCTTCTTGCAGTGTATGTACTTCAGTAGTAGGGTTCAATGTGATGACTAAGGGTATGTCTGAAGTATGAAAAATAGAGCGATAGATCTGAGAACGTCTTCTTGGGATCGCTGCTGTTAACCGATCTTCCTGTAGAGGAAATAGGATCCTTAGAACAGACGAATAAGTTCTTTCTGATTGGAATTATTTCAACCGTGCACCTACCACTGATTTCCTGATACTCAGATGGTAAAGCTGAGCAAGAAGAAGACAATGCTGAATGTGAATAAATGTCTTTCTGAAGTCCAAATGACTTACATCTCTGGCCGAAAGTTCTTGTTCAATCGTTGATACATACAATAATGTTAGTCAATGTTCAGCTGTCAAGAAGAAAACTGTGTTGTTCTATCGGAAAGTGGTTGTTTTTAGAAGCAGAGTCGACGATGTTTTCACATCTACATCTCTATCTATTTTCGTTGATATCACACTCATGAGGTGGTTTTTGCGAGGTAGAGTATGTTTTCCTCTCAGATCGATACCGCTCGCTAGAGTCGTGGTAATCAACAGTGAAATTAGAATGAAAACAGGCTTTCCGAGGCTTCCATCATAAGTTTGAACGAAATCGTGAGGGCTTGTCTGCACAAGCACCAGAGTTGGCATCAACTGTAAGAAGGTATTTTTCCATTTCAATGGGTTGATCATTGTCTTGTAAGTGGCTTTATGGGGGTGACAAGAAAGTTGAATTAGGTTCTTTGCGCTCATAAAAAAAGGAGAAAATGAAAATTCACACTAAGATTTCTGCGTTTACAGTTACATCTTCACAAACTACTCTATTTACATTCACTTTACTGTTCATATTTGAACTTAGGTATTTGTAGAGACAGTTCGTCTTCGAAATTTATTTCCGCTTATGGAATAGTGGATGAAGGCTTATTGAGAACTCAGCGGTGATTGCTGTTGTTGGCAGTCTATTGGCAGTGTAGAAATCGCTGCCACAAAAACTTGTTTTTTCTAGCTCAGTTCAATAATTCATCCGTCGATGTAGAGTTTAGTGGAATTATAGCAAGAAGTTTTCTCTCTGGTGCTGGACTAGAGGCATTCATCGATTTTTTCTTGCAAACTGGTCCGATTGCTTTTATTCCTTTTACCACTCAATCATCTTGTTGATGATTTTGACATTGACAACTGACAATGAGATTAATTTAAATGTTGAGAATCTTGCCCCGAAATTTTCGTTCATCTTGGGTTGAATATCTATCAATTGTTAATGTAATATTTCCCACCTTCTTTTTTGTTTCTACAGCAGGCAAACATAATCACCAGCACCTGAATTATCCGAACTGGTCATTTTGTCGTTAAGATTTTACTGCCATCGAACCGCAAAATTGATCCGATGTATGCCAGCTGAATGAACCAGTTCTTCTTGCAATGTATTTGCGTCAATCGTTGGGTTCAATATTGTAAAAATTTGTTTCATCTGTGGAAAAGGCACATTTAGATTTGACGATTCAGAATAAGTCTGAAATTAAAGGAGAAAGAAGATAGGTACAAAACGGATTCTTGGGGGTAGCCGTTCTCAACCAATTCTAGAAACATCACCACCATCTTGGTCCTATTTGATAGGAGTTATTTCAACTATGCGAGCGATCCACCTCTGATACAAACATCTCTTTTGATCCACTTACCGCTTTGTATCGTTGTTATTAATTTTGAAATTGCCATATGTCAATGAATTTAATTTGAGTGTTGAGTATCTTGTCTCCAATTTGTCGTGCATTTTGGATTCAATATTCATTAATTGAATATGAATAATTACTAGCAGAATATGAATAATTATCAGCAGCTGAAACATTCTAACTGGTCATTTGACTCTTCCGATTGGGAAGAGAGGATATTTTGTTGTTGTGTTTCATCATTGACGATATTTCAGAGAACATAAATTTGTATTGAAAACTTATGTATAAATGATCGCTAGCGATCGATATTAATTGAAATAGATGTATTCATTTCCAAATTGCCAAGATTTCATGTGGTGGAAATATTCACCTTTCAATTTACATAAACTGTGGTGAAGGATCAGCATCGTGGGAGAAAAATTGTAGCAGGTTATATATTATATTAATTTCTCAGTCCTTGTATGATCTTGTTTCTTACGTTAAGGATTTTCGTTTCTTTGTTACGAAATCAGATTTATTACTCACACCTTGTTTTGCTGTTAATTTCCTATTATAATTTTCAAATTGCTATCGTTCAACTATCTATCAAACACATGGTAAGAATGAAAAACGAATCGTGGACAAAATAATCCCTATTACACTTTTTGTTCACAAGCTGCCACTGATGCATCAGCTACGGAGGATATGGGTTTTTTAGGTTTCTTTCTTTCACAACACTCACATCAAAATTAGATTCATTCCATTTTGTCTTTCAATTGTTTATTACATATTCTCTTTTCCTTCAAATATACGAATGAATATTTTCATCACAGATTTTGTTGAGGTATTTAGCTTTCCAAACCTTGCATTAAGAATATTTTTAAAATTAATGAAAACTCAACCCTTGAAAATGAAAACTCATCCATTATCTTAAAACCCATAACCACTTAAGCCTCTAACACGATACGTTAGATAATGAGGGTGGTCTGAAGTCAGAGTGTATGAACGAATGACAAATAATTTGATTGATTGTTAGGAGATACGAACATGACGCCAGTTGGTTCATGAGCGTGCGAAAGTATCTTGAATCGATTGATCAACCGGATGAAATTTCTTGATGGGTATTCATGGGCGAAATTGAGATAAAGCTGTTATTTCACCAAAGTGAACAGTAATCATCTTTGTATAGAATATTTGTCTTCTGGAATATATCCATTAAATTTGCAGAGCAATGTATAATTATTAGTGAAACAGGCTGATCAAGAAGTTTGCTTACTTCACATATATCTACTATATTAAAACTCAAGATTGTGAGGGTTGACAAAAAAACTCCTCTCAGTGTTGTCGGAAGATCACTAGCGTTTATGTCGTGATGAATTTGCACCTGAAAAACTCGCGAATCGCGTTTTACTTGCGGTTTTCACCTCGGCTAAAATGACGCAATTTAAAATTATAAAGCTGCCAAAGCTGCGGGTTTCTAAGCTTGCTATTCAGGTCATGCCATACCGCCTAGCTCAAAATAAAAGTTAATGATGAATTTAATAATGATAATTTCTTCCCTGAATTGAAAATATTGATTTTAGAGAAAGAAAATTTCACGGATAGTAATTCATATAATTTCTGTTCTATAGAAAATATTATATGTATTTGAAAAATGAGCAATATTTTATACATAATCGGTAGCCATCTAAATAAACAGCATGGAAATATATTGTGGAGTTGCAAAAAATCACTCATTTCTCATATTTGACTAAATAATGATTAGTTGACATATTCCAGTTGTGCTTCGTTTAAATTTATATCAATATTGGTTACAAAAAAAGAAAAAAAAGGACGTTTTAGTAGAACATCCCTTCAAATACACAACAGTATACAAGGGGGTCCTTGAAAACAACTTAATACTTCAGCGTTCAATTCCTCCTCAATTTCGAGAAGATTTAGTCAGTGCATGATATAGAATACACTCCTCTTTCAAGATATAGGGTGACCAAGGTGAGAACTTTTGGAAGAAAAAAAAACCCTTCTCCAAGCTTCAGATTTTAGTTCATATCTGACAGTATCTGAAATGATATGAAGCACTAGAGAAACTTTGGCGTATCATATTTTCGAAAGGTATTCTTGCGGTTTTTGTTCGGCACCTAGTTCATGAGGTATTCGAAGTCAGAGAAAGGCGAAAACAGTACTATCGCCCAAAAATTTTCTATTTTTGACATAATCTCATAAGAATTGAACCTTGTCGATCGATATAAAATATTTTCTGAACTATTCAGTAGGTACCTTTCTGGTGAACTGGATCATTTCAATCATATCGTTGGAATATATATGTCTTATCCCTTTAGATTTCTTTAAGGAAAATTATAGTAAAGCACTGATTTTTGTAACATTTCATCATTTTTCTATTGGAGTATAATAAAAATATCCGTTAATTGTTTTCGCTGATGCCGAGGATTTCGTGTTATTCAAACAAATATAACTATAGCTGAATTAAAAGTTTGGAACTAGAAGAATCTCAGGCAATCAAGATGAAATCCATTTAATGAATTGTTTCAACTCTTACAATAAACTAAAATATAAGACCCTAGACTAGTTGAGAATTAAAAATAGTTAACACTGAAATAAGAAACTGGATGGAGTGAACTATTTTTGTGCAATTGTTAAGTTGTGTGGGATACAAAGCTAACAAATTTTTCTGACAGCCAAATATTCATGCAATATTGAATTTACGCTGGTGGAACTAATGTTTAGGGTTGTCTCAATCTCACGGTGAGTCACAAGGTGATCATCGTGTATCATTTCGCGCACTGCATCGATGGTTTGTGGCAAAAGAACCGACCTTGGACGACTTTCACGTAGTTCGTCACTGAGTGAAGCACGGACCCAATATGGAACCAAGTATGGGGAACTTCATCACCAAAAGTCGAAGCGAGTTGACAGTAGTACTGTTGTCGAGTTAATCCCCGTCAGAATTGTAAAAAATCATCGCATGAAAATATTCCCATGTTAATTCTTCCATTTTTATCCAAGTTGTATTATTCAATTGACTATAAACGACACAAAACTCACTCGTACTTCAAAGTGTTGTGAGTACCTTTGGATTGAAGAATGTCAAAATGAACGTCGAAGTCGGGTAGCGGTCTAGGGACAGGAAAACGAATTGTTTTCTCACATATCTTCTTTACTTATTATCAATATTTCGTCAGCATTCGTGACTTCATCAGGATCTAAAATATAAGTAAAATGAAACTGCTCACCAAAATTGACGACATACAATACACTACTTACAAGTTAACAGATATTGGGAATTAAATGAGACATGAAATTACGGAGACATATATAGCAAAATCGCAAATCAATCACAATCACAAATTTCTTTCTTCTTACATTATATGATCACAATCTTCAATAAAGAAGAAACAAAACAAAGTTCTCGACATAATCTGATAAACTGAGAATACAAAATCTAAACATTCATAATATATATATATATATATATATATATATATATATATATATATATATATATATATATATATATATATATATATATATATATATATATATATATATATATATATAGAGTGCTTCAACGAAAACTAAACAGAGGCTATATCTACTAAGATACAGATCAAGTTTTGTTTCAAGGAGGACACATTTTGAATAGGGAAGATGGGTCGAGTGATGGCTCAAAAGAAAGGTGGTATCTTTGTCTACATCGCCTTGAACGAATTTCCATTTTTAATGGAGAACTGTAAAAGATACAGGGAGAGAAACTGAAAGATAGGGAAGACTATTTTCCTGAGACGATTCAAGTTTCAGTGAAGTAAAATGGAACAGATCCATGCTGGTCAATGGAAGTCATCATCAAGTACCATCCTCATCTCAAATTTTAACCCCCAGAGCAGGGGTGGCCACACTTGAAAAGTTGAAAGAGGGTAGATGGGTCGAGTGATATCTCGAAAGAAAGGTATTATCTTTGACTGCATCCCCGTGACCGAATTTTCATTTTTGATTGAAAACTGTATAAGATCAGAGTGAGCTACTGAAAAATAGAGTTGACTTTCTATCGTCCTGAGCTATTGAAGTATTAGTGCAAAAAAATGGAACAGACTCATTCCAGATGAAAGGATGTCATCTTTGATCTAAATGAATCTATTCCAGTTTTTCGCACTAATACTACAATAGTCTTGGGACGATAGTCTTCTCTATTTTTCAGTGGCTCACTCTGTATCTCCAACACTTTTCAATAAAAAATGAGAATTCTTTCACGGGATTGCAGACAAACATAATACCTTTCTTTCGAGTTATCACTCGACCCATCTACCCTCAAATTTTCAAGGGTTGTCACCCCTGCTCCAGGGGCTGAAATTCTAGATGAGGATGGTACTTGATGATGACTGCCATTGATCAGCATAGATCTGTTCCATTTCACCTCATTGAAACGTGAATATTTAGAGGGAAATAGTCTTCCCTACCTTTTAGTTGCTCACCCTGTTTCTTTTACAGTTTTCAATTAAAAATGGCAATTCGTTCAGAGCTATGAAGGCAAAGATACCACCATTGTTTTGAGTCATCACTCGACCCATCTTCTCTATTCTTAATGTTCGAAGATTGCAACCCCCGCCTAGGGGGTTGCTATTTCAGGCAAGTTTTGTTCCCCAAAAGATGTCCTCCTTGAAACAAAAATTGACCTGTTTTTGCGTTTTAATCAGAAATGAATATCTTGGTAGATATAGCCTCTGTTTTAGTTTTCGTTGAGTAGTATATATATATATATATATATATATATATATATATATATATATATATATATATATATATATATATATATATATATATATATATATATATATATATATATATATATATATATATATATATATATATATATATATATATATATATATATATATATATATTTCTCGTATTAATTACGCTATTTGTAGCTCAAAACGGCTGTACAGATATGGCTGAAAATTGGAAAATTGGAGGGTAAGTAGCTTAGAGCCGGGAGACGGACATCGGATACTATTTATTATTTATGGACGTATGGATGACAATTTGATTTTTGTAAGAAATTAATATTAAGGAAGTGAAGTGAACTATAATATGAAAAAAAAGGAAAAAAGGAAGTTTATGATACTTTAATGAAGGAAACCGATGCTGAAAATGTTGGTTTATATTTCCAAACTGCCCCTGGTAGCACTGGTAAGACATTCCTCATGTCAGAATTTCAGCCACTGTTCGTGCGAGATTCAACATAGCGGTTGCAGTTGCTCATTCTGGAATAGCAGCCACATTGTTAGAAGGATGCCGTACGGCTCATTCAGCATTAAAATTGTCGTTCAATCTTCAAACTATTGAAGAACCAACGTGTAATATTGCAAAACACTCAGCAATGGCCAAAGTTTTATTTGCATAGAAAATCATCATCTGGGACGAATGCACGATGGCGCATAAACGTACATAAGAAGCACTAAACCGAACACTGAAAGATTTATGCAATGACTCGAAATGTTTTGGAGGAGCAATGATTTTACTGTCTGGCGATTTCTTCCAAACACTGCCAGTAATTCCAGGACCTACGGCTGCCGACCGATAAAACGCTTGCCTAAAATCGACAAATCTATTGCGCTATGTGAAGAAACTGCTAACACCAAACATGATAGTTACATTGCTAAATGATACATCTGCTGAAGATTTCTCGGAGCAATTGCTGACTATCGGTAATGGTCAAGTACCTGTCGATGAATCGAGCGGATTGATATAATTACCAAATAATTCCTGTAATTCTGTCTCATCAAGAGACAAACTTATCAACAATGTATTTTCAAATATTTTCTCTAACTGGAAAAATAATGAATGGTTGAGTGAGCGAGCAATTTGAGCTGCTAAGAATAGAGATGTAGATGACCTGAACTACATAATTCAAAATAAGATCATTGAAACAATGTATTCATTCAAACCTATTGACTACGTCACAAATGAAGATGAAGCCACCAACTATCCAATTGAATTTTTAAACTCCTTGGATGTGAGTGGCTTACCACCGCACAACTTACGCCTAAAGGTTGGCTCCGTAGTAATCATGCTTCGAAACATAAACTAACCAAAACTGTGCAACGGTACGCGTTTGGTGGTTAGAAAATTAATGAACAATGTAATTTACGCGACGATACTGAAAGGAAAATTCAAAGGTGAGGAAGTTCTCATTTCGAGGACCCCGATCTTCCCAACTGATATGCCGTTTGAATTTAAAAGACTTCAATTTCCGATCCGTCTTGCATTTGCCATGACCATCAACAAATCACAAGGCCAATCCTTGAAAGTTTGTGGTTTGAATCTAAAACATCCATTTTTCCCCATAGTCAGTTATATGTGGCATGTTCACAGGTTGAAAGACCATATGCGTTGTCTGATTTTGCGCCTGATAAAACGAAAAATGTCGTGTATCATGAGGCACTTAAGTGAAGAGTTACCTATGTACTATAATACAGAAATAATAATGAATGCATGATTAATGTACATACATTTTTTTGTGTATTTTTTGTATTAAAAAAAATATATAAATTCCAGAATCTGCTTATTATTTGCTTTTGAGGCGGAACAGAGTTCGCCGGGTCAGCTAGTTTCTAATATTTATGGAAAATTGTACTTCAAAGTGTTTTGAGTACCTTTGGATTGAAAAATGTCAAAATAAATACGCAGTTGTTGATTGAAAGCTATCAACAGTAAAAGTGCCAGAGGCTCATAATTTAAAAGGCAATCTACGTAGAAGATCTCAGGTGAAACTGAATGTTTTGGATTCATAATTACAAGTCAATAGGTACTGAAGCACAATATTTCACAGAAGTATCCAAATTTAAAACAAGTTAGATGAAAACAATTTAGAATATCATAATCAAAGTTTGTGACTTATGAAATACAAATAACTGAAACAAGTTGCGTAAGCTCACTTTTGTAGTAGGTAGAATGTCATTTCAGCGACAAGGTTCACAAGGTTCATGGAACGAAATATATATATATATATATATATATATATATATATATATATATATATATATATATATATATATATATATATATATATATATATATATATATATATATATATATATATATATATATATATATATATATATATGTATAACAAGCAAATGTTGCAACTTTCGCTCACGTATTTGATGTGGATTTTCGGCGACCCTTATATGAAGATTAAAGGGATTAAAATACCATCTCTAAACAGTTCGGACTCATTGGCTCATATAATATTTTGTAAGAAGTCTGTTTTTTTTTTAATCTGAATTATCGCAAAAATTAATCCCAATCGCCGAGGTTACAGGATACATCGATAATATTAATAAGAAGTTGTAGGGGTTAAAACGATGTATGTGCTTTCCCCAAATCTGCAACAGCTACACGTACAGACTCATATGGATTTGGTTTGAAAATAACCCAGAACGGTTACTTCTATGTCCTTATCGTTGGGTATGAAACTAACTCAACCAGTTTTCCTTGAATGGTTTGCATAAGTGACAAAATTTGATTGTTATTCTCTAATTTGTATCCAAAAGTAAAAATGATACCGAAATTCATAGAACTTCACACAGAATATAGAAACTGGCACCAAAATTGAATAATTCCTCCTATTACTTGTCAAAAGTTTTACAAGAACAAAAATCTAACCTAACATCGAGATGAATGTCCGAACCTAGCAGGTTTATAAAGAGTCGATTCCGGCTAGTGTTCTTAGTCTAAAAGGAAACGCTAAACTCGATTACCTACGGAAATTTGATATAAAGAAAGTAAGGGAAAAAATGAAGATTTTGGGTATAACACGAAGTCGATTGTTGGGCGATTTTCAAGAAGCGATAACAAATCGATACGCCTGTCTCTTTCATTTAATAATGAAATCATGGAAATAAAAGTCTTTATTAATTCCGTAACGACTGGATTAAATAACAGTTTTTCATTTTACGAAAGAAAAGGGGCTTGATCCCACCTCTCTCTGTGACACTCATGGCTCACGTTGTCGAGTTCCACTTCCGGTTGTAGAATGAACTAAAGAAAATAAGAATGATTGTTGATGACACATACTGATTTTACAAAGAAGGGAAAGTTTACACTCCACTGAGGAGTGTGCAGTGCTATCTATGAAACAGAGAAAGAACCATATGAGCACATTCCGGAAATGAGTAACCCTCGTTATATTAAGGTATAATTTTAACACAAGCTGTCGGTCCAAACGGTCGCAGTGTAATGGTCAATCCTAATTACTTCTTCAGCTGTAGATGTTCACCGAATATAAAGTAATAAATACAAAAAAGAAAACTCCTGCTGAAAAAAGGTCAGTATATATGAAACGAATTAAGAGAAATACGTGTTGGATCCACTCTACAAACATACAAGTGATTGCATGAGTTAAACAAAGGAGATAGTTCACATCCCATTTAAGATTCAGCAGAGGACTATAATTTTAATTTCTTGTTGATGTATGAACTAGTATATAAAATTTTTGCTTTCAGATAAATCAGAATTTATATTTCAGACTATAGTTTATGTTTGTGAGCAGTAGTTCAAAGCGCTAGCGGGTTACCATAAAGATAAAAATGGTAAAATATTCCAATTTGAGAGCAAACATCAGAGTTGAACGAAGTTCTTGATGACCAGACTTCAGCGCTGGAAACTATTTCTTTGTAAACGAATTTTAATCTAAAGCATTCCAGCGAACTTTTGACGCATAGATTTCCAAATTTGAATACATCGCCATTTGCGTTGCAATGATGAAAATCAGGAAATATTTTCCATTCTCATTCTACAAACTTAATTGTTCTGTTCAATTGCCTTTATCTTGAATTCTCAATAACTTAATCGATATTCCATCGTTTTTTCCTTGTCCTCATCGTCAAAATTAAGATAACGAAAACCAATGTTTGATAAAATCAATAATCGAGACTGAACAGAAGTCTCATAACTTTCACGTTCATGGGAAAATGTTCGGAAGTTGATGAATATGGTTATACTGCCAGCTGTGTCGCTTTTCGACATTCTGCTCCCTATCAGCGCTTTTCTAGGAAATTAACGCTATTGGTTTTAGTTTACTGCTGTCATTCACCTTTCTAGCGACAGCCATATGGTGATTCTGGTTTCTGAAGGAACCATAGCTTGAGCTAGCGTAAGCGTGACCTTTCATCGTATTTTTGTTTATAGTTTGTGTTCTTTATGTTAATCATAGGGACGGCTTAACATAAGTATAGCTTGGCTGTCTGCTATATGATTGCCGTGGGTTTACGCTAACAGTATATATTGAAAAGGTTTGTCACCAATGTAGAACTATTTTACTACAACTACAAAAAACTGCGAATCGAACTCCTTGCAGCCTAGGGTTGAGTATCAGCAGTGAGTATATTGGCGAATTTTCATAAACTTTGAATATATATTGAGTGTTCTTTAAAAATGGCCCCAAGATATCAATCCTACAATTGATGTTTGATTTAAATTAAACAAACACCATCAAAATAGAAACAGATATATAAAATTTTATCTTCAATGATATTCTAGCCGAATGAAACATTTTATTGGTCTGTTACTTTCAGAAATACTGAAATTTCACCTTAACTTCAACGTTTCACATGGTAACCCCATATATATATATATATATATATATATATATATATATATATATATATATATATATATATATATATATATATATATATATATATATATATATATATTTTTTTTTCGATTACTTATCCCAATTTGTGTACCATAATTAGAAACATTATGATTTAAAAGCTCTTTATCCTCAAGAAGAAGAAAAATGTAGAAAAGTTTCCAATTTCCTGATGTAATTCGTATAATGGACGACTTCGAAATTCACAGAGCAGACTTCATAGAATTATAATGGATATCATTCGCAAATATTGATGAGAAACTATGACAGATTGGGTATCTTTTCTATTGTTGTTATTATTTCGTTTCGAATTTTTTCCACAGTGAATTTATAAATATGGAAGACAAAAATATAGACATTTTGTAAGTTCTTATTCAATCTAACAGAAATGGTGCTCGAGTATTTCGACTCTATAAGGAACGATTTGCAGAGTACTATGAGCTAGAGCGTCGAGAGTTCCTGACTTGAACAAAATTCAAAAAAGTGAAGGAAATGGAGACATCTGTTCTGATGAAACTAACGCGAATAAGGTTCGCTGAAAACAAAGATCTTCCAGATGGAAGATTAATTGAGAAACGGAATAAACTGTCCTGTTGACTCTAGGAACTAAGCCAGAAACATTTGTTCGGCAAATTTCTACAGAAACCAGGACGTCCACGACAACTGTTCAATCTTTTTTACGAAAACAGAAATACAAGCCCGATGTTCTTCAAAGCTTTCAAGCTCTTGAAGAACATGACAATGTTAAAAGCCCCCAGTTTTCCAATTTTTCTACTGATAGAATGTATTATCTTTTAGTTTTTCAGAACCATCCTTTGGTCTGATGAGTTCTTCTTACAAAAGTCATAATTTCAATAGATTTCATTTCAGACATTGAAGCCAGCAGAATTCACATAACATATTGAATATTTGAACAATTTCCAGCACAGATTCGTTGCAAACGTCAGGTGGACCGTTTATTCGCTTGACTTCACCAGTTTTCATTGGAGGAAACTTAAAATAGGAAGATTTTGTTGAAGTTTTCGTTCGAATTTCGTGAGATTTCCTCGATGTTCTTTTCTCCGCAACGCAGCTTCGAATATAAACTGGCTCTCATCAATATTTGCGTAGAAAACATTAAAAACGAAACAATAACAAGAATAACGACATCCGTATTAACTTAATGAAGAATCTATCTGTAATGTTTAATCGTATTCCGCCACATATTTCACTTCACGATTAGTTATAATTCTTAGGTTTTGAGTCATTTATACCCAAATGACTAAATTATATGAATTAACCGAAATAAAATAATTGCATCGATGAAATGGAAATGTGAGTTTTTTCCAAAAATTTTCGATACTTTATTTTTAATCGGAAAATACATCGTTTCAAGTTGTACTTCTTACACAGAAGGTACCCAAAATAGAGTGAAAATTCGAAAAATAAAAATAAAATAAAGAGTTATCTTTTAAAAAGTCCAAGAGAAGATTAACTTCCGATATTTCTGGAAGTGGCAGACCAATGATAACACTGGTCTACAATGGTTTTGTTGCCCTAGATATGAAAATGATTTTGGGTCTATTTATGCACACAATTCGTGAAACTATCAATGATTTTGTAGGATTTGCTCTGATTTCTTTTTAAATCTTTATTTTCATTTTACATAACAAAAATCGTAAAACAAGAAACAAAATAACAGATATATTCATAATGCCAGTTATGTTTTGAAAAATTCGGATACATCGAAGTAAATAAACAGGAAAATGTCGAAAATATATTTCATTTTTCCATAAAACGCCTTTTATGAGCTTTTCTTCTATAATTTTTCAGGGGACCATCTCTTTTCAAAGACCAGCAGTAATCTGCCATCATGTGACAATCCCATCGACCTTGATACCTTTCTTCCATCACTTTTAGATCTTGATGAAACCGCTCTCCCTGTTCCTCACTATAATTTCCTAAATTATCCGGAAATTTATCTAGATGATTGCGGAGATAGTGTAACTTAATACTCATATTTGCTCCTAAAGTCTGAAAGTTTGTCAGCATATTTTGCACAATTTCTTCATAATTTGCTGCTTTATGGTTACCTAGGAAATTTTCGACAACCAACACAAAACTTTTCCAAGCTTTACTTTCCGGAACAGTCATAACTTTGATAAAATCTGAGTCTTTCATCAATTGCCGTATTTGAGGACCATCAAATATTCCACCTTTCAATTTTTCCATACTAAGCTTCGGAAATTTTCTGCAAATGTAATTAAAACAATTTCCGTCTTTGTTCAACGCTTTTACAAATTGCTTAATCATACCTAACTTAATATGTAATGGTGGAAGTATGATTTTGTCTCTGCTCACCAGCGGCTCCTTATTACGTTGGCTTTACCGACAGTTAAAGAATTTCTTACAGGCCAAACATCTTGTTCCCAATGAAGTTGCTTTGCTCTACTATCCCACATACAAATAAAGAAAGGGTATTTTGTATATCCACTTTGTTGGCCAAGTAAAAAATTAACCATTTTTAAATCCACACAGATCGGCCATTGATGCTCAGAGTATTTAATTTTCTCTGAAACTAATTTTACATTTTCATATTCTTCTTTGAGTTTCGTTGAATGGGCAATTGGAATTGATGCAAATTCATTTCCATTGTGCAATAAGACGCATTTTAAACTTCTTTTGCAACTATCAATAAAAAGGCGCCATTCAGTAAGTAGGTTTGTACTCTTTTAAACCCATGTCTATAAGCAGCTTCGCGATATCATTACAATACACTAATCCTTCATTTTCACCAAAAAATTGTAATAACTCTTTTCTCGCGTTCTGTATGTTGTAATTGTTACTGTTGGTGCCAATAAATTTTTTTCTTTCAATCTTGAGGCTAACAGTTCTGATCCTTGTTTTGATAAATTGAGATCACGTATTAAATCACTGAGTTCATTTTGAGAAAATAACTTTGGCGTAGATGTTTCACCTTCCCATTCACTTCCACTAGTAGGGTAAAGATGCCTATTATGAGATACCATTTCCATTTTTGGGTATAAAAAAAACTGTTACATTTAAAGCTTTCTAAGATATACTTTTAGATAGAAAATTTAATGTACTTTAAATGTATATTAGCTATTTTAGGCTAAATTATATTATTTTTGGCTATGCTGTAAAAAGTGAAAAATATCAGAAAAAATTCCAAGGCAAAGGGCGCCTATTATGAGATATTAGGGGTTCTAAATATAAGATACTATCTTATATTAGGTTCCATAAATTTTAGGGTCAACAAACAAAAAAAAACAATATTAACGTCATAATCACGTTTTTATTGTAGGTAACTTATTAATTAAATATTAAGACAAATCAGTCTTAGCAGTTTGGTACATTAATTATTAAATTTTAGACTAACATCAGTCTTCAAAATTTTACTTTACTTAAACTTAACAAAGATTTGAGCAGAACTCAGTTATCATAATAAAAATTAGCATTTTAATAAAATTTTAAAATAAAGGTTATCAAACAAAGAGAATATAATAAACAATAAAAAATTAAAATCTTTTCTAAATTATTTTTTAGTCTTACCATGTCTTACACATCTAAACATAATGAACACAAAAACGATTCGATGCTACATCTCCACAATCTTCATGAGCCCATTTAAAACAACTATCACATTTGGCCCATTTTCTCCTCTTGTATCCTGCGAAAAGTTACCGCTACAGTAGGGACATTCAGCATCATATTCATCCCCACTGCTATCTGCCAACTCAGGCATGTCATCGTCTTCGGAACTGGAACTAACTTCTTCAGCTTTTTTCTTTTTAATAGGATTTTTTTCTTTGTCTGCTGTTTTTAACTGATTGTTTCTTCTGTCCTTTCTTATTTTCTTTTTCTTGTTTTTTATTTAGGATTCTTCTAATGACTTCTTATACGGAGATGCCGTGATTATAGAAGCTGCTCCAGTTCGGGTTTTCTTAGAAGAAGAATTGTTCTTAGGTAGCCTGGGCACTGGCTTAAGTGCAAACGGGGAGACAGAAGACGATGTACTGGGTACTGGATTGTCATAAACACTAGCTGTTGAGGCTGTTTTAGAAGATGCTAATCCTTGGTACTCATCTGAAGGATTGTCATTTGTAATTCCGCTATTGGGTAAGATTTCAGTTGGCTCTGATTGGTTTTCAATCGAAGTAAGCACACAACTAGTATCTTCCAGATCTGCGTTCTCATCATTTCTCTGAACATTAAGTAAATCTTGCTCTTCATCCCCATCATTAAAGATTGAAAACTCTTCGTCTGTAAAAATATGTCGATTGCACGGAAATAACCCAGCTTTGCGAAAACCGTTAACGGAGTTGGTCATGGTAGCAGCTTTTTTCATAAGCCGCACCAAACAATCTAGCCACATATTTGTTTGTTAGAGTGCGCCCCGAATTATTACGCAGCCAAGTTTCAATTTCTTGGGAGTAGTAAGCTTTTAGTGGCTTCATAAATGCTACATCCATTGGTTGCATTCTATGAGTGCAGTGTGGCGGTAAACAAACTATAATTACGTTGTTGTCTCGAGCTAAATTAATAAGATCGATGTTTCTCGTGTGTGTAGTGGCCATCTAAAACCAATAAAACTGGATCATCTTTACTTGGCTTTGTAAAGTTGATAAAATGCTGAAACCACTTTGTGAATAGGTGTGTCTGGATCCAGCCTGACGGATGACAATCGCCAATGGAACCTGCTGGTGCACCATCCATTAGGTCTTGAGCCATATTTTCCTTGGGAAAACTATTAATGGCGGCACGTAGGTACCACAAGCGTTCATACAGGTCACTATGGTCATGAGCTTTCCTCTTTCCAGGGATGTCAACGCACCGACCTGTTTTTGCCTTTCATACTGACAACTTTGGAACGTTTATGTTGAACTACTGTTATTCCTGTCTCGTCAACGTTGTATACCCTATGTGGAGCGGATTTTATCTTATCAAGTTCAGGCTCGTACAAATCAAAAAGTTGGCGACTGCAACTGGATTAAATCCTTTTACTCTAGCAGCAGAAACTGCTTCAGGTGTCCTAATAGATAATGTAGGATGTCTCCTCAAAAATCCACGAAGCCATTTTTACCAGCAGAAGCTTTAGTAACACTGAAGGGATGCCTCAAATTATTTTTAATTGCCAATTGAAACGCCATGTATTTAATGTCCTGCAGACGTAAGCCATAAAATCTTCTATCCATTTCTTTGCAATAGCTTTCCAGCTCGGCTTCTAAATCAATAGGCAAGGCTGGCCGTCTTCCCATACGAACCTGGACAAGATCTTCTGCGCGGACATCTTTTTCACATAGCGCTCAAGGGTACCCTTAGGAACACCAAATTGTTTCGCTGCTCTTAAGTAACCAATTTCTTTTCTTCGTACTGCATTCACAGCCTGTATCATGGCAGCGTGGTCCCAGGTCTTTCTTTTGATGGGAGGCATCTAAAATAAAAAATATACGGTTTAACCCAACACCCATGATAATTGTTCTTTTGTGTACCATAATATGAGATATCTCAATTTAGGAACCCTAGCATATCTCATATTAGGAAAACAACAGTTTTAGCAAATGGCTGCCTTTTTTTTTGTTTCCAAAAGAAAATACAATTTAACTGCATTCATAACTTAAAATTTACCATATAAGCTACAAACAAAACATAAATTAAATGCGTTTAACGTAATAATAAAGTTGTTACGTACCTTGTAAACATTTGATGAAAAATATTTGGTTTTACGATGTTGAAATAACCAACACGCACACGTTCTTACATTGCCGTTAGCCGGCGCGAACTGACAGACGTTTAGCACTGTTGATGTGTCAATCCGAGCCACACTAGCGCCAAATGACTGACGTGAGTAGTTTGACCAATATCTTCCTATCTCATATTTAGCGCCTATCTCATATTAGGCATCTTTACCCTAGATGGTCCCGATTTCTGTGAATTTGGTAACATAATTGTTTCTGAGGGCATGCGAATTACTTTTGAAATGTATATTGGCCGAGGGAGATTTTCACTGTGTAGAACCGGACATTTCGTAGACTGTAAGTCTGGGTATCTCCACGTTTGATTTCGATTAAAACCTTTAACATCTACTACGCAAAAGTAACAATCATCTAAATGATTCGTAGGCTCCATCCAGATCATAGGAATACCAAAGTCTAATCCAGAACGTTCGCCTTTTTTCCACAACCGTAAAGACTCAACACAGGACTTACAAACTTTATTAGGAACCCATGGTTTACCTAACTTGTCCATTTTGAAACCAAAATATTCAACATAAGTCTCCTTGACAAAGTCTGTGATATTTCTTTTCTGTTTTTTGGTATATAAACACCTCAAATATAACAAAATAAATCACTACAATATTTACACTTTCTTCGTGACGAACTCATATCTTAGACTAGAAGACAAATATATAAGAATGGACATTCAGTAATTGAAACAAAATATTAATCCATGACACTTTATCCAGATTTACGTGTATATGTACTTCAATATTGTCAAATAACTGAGATCTCAGCTGTTCTGTGGAGCAAGGGGTCTGAGAGTGGGGATCAGGTGATGTTTGTATGCGCGAAAAAGTTGCGCAGAAGCCTAATCATGACTGGAAAATTGAATTTTATTTCTAACAAGCTTATAATTGTTCAAAATATAAGAAATGCAAAAATCATGAAAATACGAGCACATTGAGAACTTTCATGAATATATTCGTAATCTGGGCACTTGAAAACAAAAATTTGCGATGATATCCAGGGCAACAATAAAAAAAAATTTTTTTGTAGAGCAGTGTAATGTTTAAGGCTGTTCGAAAATCATTCAGAGCGCAATTCTATTTGTTTCATTGAAATCGATAAACGGTTGATGCAGTTTTTCACGGAGTACCCTAAATAGATTTTGTGACGCTAAAAAGTAGTGAACAAAATAGAATTTCTGGCGAAAAGTGCGGATTTGAAGAAGAAATCATGAATTTCCATCTTTCTTAGTAGTCATATAGATTTATTCTCCTTGGTTAGGCTGTTTTCCTCTACTGGTGGTCAAGCTTTAGTTACTTACTTCCTAATGATAAATTCCAGAGTAATCTGGGGTTTAAATAGATGCAGCCAGCGGAGGCCCATGCTAGTTGCTTTTTTCGAAAAAAGAGAGGGTTCCAGGTCATTTGAACCATACAGGTAATGAAAATATTGGATCGTAGGCACTGCTGGTATTAGCTGTAGTAGTTGGCCGGAATCTGCCACTGGCATTCTTTGGGGAAGCATATCTACAGAGGTATATGAATGATAGAAAATAAACATCAAAGTGAGGCATTTAAACCAGAAATAAACGCTCAAGAACTGGAAGTTGGGCCATCAAAATGGCTCGGATAATGATTTATGAACTTATGTTGAAAAATTCTAATGTTGAATAATTTATAATTCATGTAGTATTCAGAATCGAGAATATTTCGAGTTTATTGATGTCGAAATGTTAGCAATCTCATTCCACGCAGAATTATTTATTGAGTGTATACATCACGATGAATAGTAATGAGTAAATCCATTCCATGACTTCCTACTTGTTCAGTTAAGCATTAAATTAAGTTTGAATTTTCATGTTTGACAGAAGTCTCTAGGGTGAGAAACTCGAATGCACAAAATAAACTCTGTTTGCAATGCCACCTCCTTCTACTATGAATATATTCAGGTTTAATATTTGATGTCAAATATTTGAAGGTATTTCAAATGAGAATATAATGAGGCAGTTGGAAAAAATGCTGCATAAAATGAATTGTGTCAATTTTGTAGTTTGAAAAATATGAAAGATCTATTAAACTTCAATATATATTATTTATTCAGGGAGTGAACAAGTTTTTGTGATATACTTCCTTGATAAAAAAGTTCTTGGAATTTCGAACGGCTGGCGCCGCTGGTGTCGGTATTCGAGTTTTATTATTTTTGTTAGGTTGCCACATTTGTCATTAATATTGAGTGCAAGCTTGACATTTGTAAGAAATGTGCTCTTTCAAGTACATTTGCTGGGTACATGCATTCCATTCTTTAAAATTTGTAAAATAGTGTTAAGCATACAACAATAAATTTGTAACAAATTTTGTGTTAGTAACGGATTATATGATGTGAAGACTTTGGAAAATGTAAGGAAAAAATTTCGGCGACGTTTCTTCGGAAAAACAATGCCTTACCACCTGCACGAATGTATCAGAAATAGTAGAGCGTCATCAAGAATGACGAATGTAGTGTCAGGCCATCGACCTCGAAAACTTCAAAACAAGCCATGCTCCTGGTTTTCAAAGTTTACAAAGATATCGTGCATCACGAAATATAAATCAGAATATCAGACGGTCAATAAAGACTATTATTTAAACAATAATAAAATTTTGATTGAAGCAGTTTGCCAAAATAAAAAGAAGATTATTGGAGTAAGAATTCGTAAATTTTGCTCTTTGATAGAGAACCATCATATAATTCCATTAATATTCGTATTTTTGAAGCAGAAACAAAACGAATGCCACCTAGTAGCCATCAAATTCATCTGATTGAGTTCCTGCCGAAAGGAGATGTTGAAAAAATCGAAGACAGCTCTGATGGCCATACCAAACCAAACCATGAGTTCAAAAATATCTCGAAGACAGATTTGAAAGTTGGCACAAGTGTGTTTCAGTCGAAGGGAAATTCTATAAAGGGAATAATAACGTTTGTGATAATAAATTTTATATTTTAAGTCTTATGAATAAATTCTGTGAACCTTTTGATCAAAGAAGTCCTTGTTTAGTTGTTGAAAGCTTATATCCTCTCATCCCTTTGTGTTATGCGCGCTTCCCTGGAATAGACGAACCTGTTGCACAACATGTGGGCACCTGGGAAGAATTGGAGTGTTTGTATTCTCTCTTCTCAAAGAGGGCCAAATTGTAGGATATTGGTAAGATGTTGGACGGAAGCGAGTTTCACAGCTCACCGGCCCTGAAAACGAAGGAATTCTTATAGAGAAAGGTTCGAGGGGTCGTTAAATGTACCGCCATATGATGAGAACTACTGTCCATCCTAGTGTTGCGGCAAAACATGAGTTTTCCCGGAACAAGGTCTTTCAGCTCCTTGGAGAACCTTCCGTCGAAGTATTTGTAATACAGAGAAAGGTCAGCCACTTGTCTCCTGAGAGCCAGCGATGGGAACAATATTCCAAAGCAGGTCGAATCTGCGCCTTATATAAAAACATCAGCAGAGATGACATGATGTATCTCTTGGCTCTAAAATGAAAACTAAGTTTAGCTTATGCGGACTTAGCTATTGGTGATGAATGTTCATGCCAACAACATCCACAGTTGACCCTTTTTCATAGAAGGTGCATCAAATCTTTGGATGCAATGTGTTTGCCTCACATCATTAGAGAAGGTTCTCCAGTGGGGACTTTTCAAGAAAACGTAGTAGCTTGCGTCTTGCTTGCATTGAAGCTCACCAGGTTCTACTGACCCCGATCAGATATCCTCTGTAAGTCAGAGCTTAAGTTATCAATTAGTTGATATCTCTGACGCTGACATTCCGCAGTTGTAATAGGCCGCAGACCACTGAAAGACGAAACCAGGGTACAATCGTCTGCAAAACCGAAGATCTTGTTCTCTGTAGATGACAGAAGATCGTTCATCTGTAACAGAAATAGGGTTGGCAAAAGAATGGATCCCAGAGGTACTCCTGCTTGCAACAGGAAACAATCAGTTGTTCTATCGTCGACCTCAACTTGTATTGATCTATTTGAAAGAAAGCTACTTGATCAACCCTGCAATTTCTAGGGAAGCCCATATATATAAGTTTATTCAAGAAGGCTCTGGATTCTCCATGTTTTCCCATCGTTGATGTATAAACATGAGTGACGTAGGCGAGAAGATCTCTTGTCGATCTTTGCCTGCGACAACCATACCGACGGTCGTTAACAATTCCCTGCAACTCAAGATATTTAATGAGTTTATCATTTATGACTCTCTCCATCACTTTGAACATAATGAAAAGCAGTGCAACAGGGAGGTAGTTTTTGGGCAAGGACTTTATTCCTTTTTATTTGGGATGCTTGAATTCTCGCTTCTCGAAAAACAATGGCTTTCATAAGAAATCTGAAACAGACGGGTAAACTAAACTGGATTTCTGCCATGGAAGAAATAGTAGGTGGAATGTTCGGTGGTATTGCGTTAGATGAGTTTTTTGAGAACAAGAGAGCAAAGAGATCAGCTTTCTCTTTCGGAGATGATGCTATATTTCAGGCTCCTCTAACAAGAGGCAGAAACGCAGGTTTTCAGAAATTGGCGCTGACAGTCTTCGCCATGGACCAGAATTGTCTAGTCCAGCTTATCTGTTCAAGGAGAATTTTAGTTACTCCTTCGTTGAAATTGGCCTTTGCTCTTGCAGTTGTCAGGTTGCATACGTTCTGTATTCGTACGAAGGTTGTTCCTGTTTCCTCTGTTGGATTTATCTTCCATGACTTGTAAGCTCTGCTCTTGGCTGCAGAGGCTCTTTCGCAGTCTTTGTTGAACCATGGTTTTTGTTCTTGGCTTTTTCATGGAATAAAGGATATAGATATTAATTGATGCATGAAAGATTTCTGCAATTCGTTCAATATTTCCTCTTTAAATATTTTTCCGTACTTAATGTTACTGGATGAATAGCGACCAATTTTACTAAATAATGAAAAAATTTTTATGATATTCATCATGGGTGTTCTAACGAAATGATTGTTGAACCTCGATTCATGCTTGATGTAGTGGAAAATAAATAATTGCCTCAAAACTTAAACACCATTAGGCGTTAGTTGATGCAAATCCATTTCGAATGTTAAATGAGAGAAAATTTTATTCACACTTATTTACTATATCAGTAGCGCGATACGACCACAATGCGCCTTCAACCGACAATTACAAAATGAAACTAAATTAAGGTACAACAATTTATATATATAAAATTGAGTGAAACTACCTCAGGCCAATTCCCAGAACCACTATCTGAATCACTGAAACGGAAACATATTCGGTAAAGGGAAACTACTATCCAATAATTTGTTGGATTTGATATCAATTGATTTCAAGAGATTCCCGAAAATAATTACTGTTATTGTCAACAGATAATAAAAGATTCGAAATATTTCTTGAATCTATGATTTCTTCCAGTTAAATAATTCGTGTAATTAAAATCAAACTCTTTTCATTGATGAAACTATTCAAGGGTTTCCAAAACTTAAATCAACATCTTTATATCATAAAATCATAATCAATTGAGAATGAGATGATATTTACCAATGTGAAACGAAACTGACTTTATTTCTAAAACTAAAAAGTTCTCTTACTGTCAAAATATCTATAATATTCATTTGATCGAACTAACATATTCCAATTAAATTAAGAAAAAGAGATTATTCACTGAATGACAACCAAATTCCAATCAATATTAAAAACCTTCTAGCTTTTTGAATATATTCTCACACTAAACTTTCTGATTTAGTAAAACGATATTGTCGATTGAAACTCAAATACTCAATTAAAAATCCATATGAACCAATGCAATATATACATCTTCCCCATCCAGCCAAATACAGTTGTATGTCAATAACTTACTCCCAAATATCCCTCCCGAAGTCCCCATATTATTTAATGAAGAGAGTCTTGAACTAGAACCATTGTTTCCCTTTAATTCAACACAAAATATTATTTTTATTAGGTATGTGTATAGAACAAAATCACTCTTATTTTCAGTATTCATTTTTCTGTTCGAGAAATAGCCTCAGTATGAGTAATCCACTCAGCTCCTTATTAGCGAAAATTTTGATAGATAACTTAGAGACATCAATACGCCTTAACTTAATATTTTTCATATTGGTGGGGTATGTGAATTATATAATTGTATGTTTTACTAGTACTGACCGTCAGCTAAATATCGTATCCAAAAATAAAATTCACTATCGAAATTGAACAAACGATTAAATCAATTTATATTTAACTTTTACTAAAGAAAATAAGAGACATTATTACTCCATCCCACATAAATCGACTCAAAGACATCGTCATTCATATTTCGTCGTTCAAATATCAGCTTTTCAAAGCTATCCTCAGATATTGAATTGTTATTTAACTTTGGATAATTTCAATAAAAATTTTAATGATTAAAAATTGCTCTTATTAATGGTTACAAGTCAAATAATATAAATGAACAACTCAAAAGAAAAGGGAATCAAGGCCATACAATTGATGTAACCAAAATCTAAAGATCCACACAGGTAGTCTCACATGATTTGGGAAAATTAGTCATATTTCAAAACATATACTGAAGAATTTTTAGTAACACAGATCATTCCGAACAAATGATTATCTATCCAAACACATCAACAATGAGAAAAGTAAAATAGATCTATGATAGAAATCAAGTGTATATAAACTTAGCTACGATAGTTACAGTTGGATGTATATAAGTAAAATTTATACAGGGTGTTTCCAAAGTAAACGAAAATATTTCAGGAGGTTATGATATGTCGACAGACTAAATCGAGATGGACAATTATTAGTTCAATTGCTCTTTGTCTACAATATACAGGCTGTTTTCTGAATTTTGCTTATATTTCAATGTGCCATATCTTCCAAGCCGTCAGTTTGCAGTTTTCTTAGACAAAATTGATTCTTCCACCTTGTATATCGATATGCAAATTCTGAATGTTCCAGGAAAACGTGAGCTAATACACGAAATATGTCGATACTCTTGTTTGGGACTCAAAAATTAGCAATAATTTCCACTGTTATTTCCTGAATGTTCTTTTCCATAAAATCTTCATTTTGATAGATAAATTTGATCATTACAGAAATAAACAATGCCCGTTTTCTTCAGAACAATGGTTATTGAAAAGTATCTGAAAACTAATTTCCAAAGTTGTTACAGGGCTGGAGTTGAACTTTCAAATCGAAAAATAACACATGGTACCATTCTCATAATACTTGTAGTCTGAAATTCTGAATGAAACATATTTCTTGTATTGGCAGAATTTATTATGATCTAATTTTTCAAACTGTGGCAAACTCAAAAAATAGAATATGATCATTGACAAAGGTGGTAATGAAGAATTGATATTTGCAGATATATATGTATTCTTCTCCCATCTCGATGATTTTGATTATTCGATGTATACTTCAATAATTCTTTTTATCACCTGTTCTACCATATTCGTTTCCTCGCTTTAAACGCGCTTCTTCATGAAACCTCATCAAAATATTCAACCGAACTTAAATTCAGTGGTCTGGCAGGCCAATTGGTCTCAATTGATGATTACAAAATATTAATTATAGTACAACATTTAACGGGACGAAGCTGAGTCCATTGAAGCCAATCCGAAAAAATTCGAAAGTCGACAAGAAATATTATTCATCAATCAATCAGCTCAGAGAGATTGAAGGTGGTCACTTCGAGCATATACAAAATTAACCTCAAAATAACATGTATTTCTGTCGATTGAATTTCTTAATCATTATCATCGTCATCAATAATTGTTTTCAGTGAATATTTTGATTTTGCTATAGTTTCAACAAATACTTTATGATAAATTTGCCCAAAACATTGAAGAAATATGTATATTTTCAATGAAATAAAACAATGGTATTTAGATTTTCACTATATTAACATAACTATGACCGGTTTCACCACACTGTGGCTTCATCAGCTAGATACAAACTAATGAACAGAGTTATTCCTTATATATTATTATTATTTCCTGCTTAATATTACAATATGTACAAGTACAAGGGGTATGTTGGAAAACCCATCGGAGTTGCTTACTTTATGAGTTGAAAAGATTGAGTAAAGGAGAAGGATTCAGAACTTATTGACTATTAAGTAACCTACCTGAATTCTTTTCTTTGTTAATCTCTAAAATTTCCCATAGATTGAGTTTTGTCTATTATTTTCATTGTGTATAATTTTGAAATTATCATTAAAGTTATGGTTTTCTCCAAGTAAGTGATTAGACTAATGGGAATCTGATTTATGATAATTAAAACTACGTTTGTGCTCGGATAATCTAACTTTGAAAAATCTGAAAGTTCTACCAATGTAAATTTTATAACAATCCGCGTAAGACAGTTTATGAACACTGGATTTATTACCTTTATCAATTTTAGATTTGCAGTTTTTGATATGTCGCCCTAAAGAACTATCAGTCCGGAATGCTTTATTGAAATTATAATGCGAGAGGTGATTTTAATTTTAGACTAGAATTACCAATATAAGTTAAGCTGTTTTATTTTGTGTTAGAACTTTTTATACTTATTTTAGCCAAACATCAAACAGCAAAAATCATCAAAGAAGACTTTTCGAAATTATCACCTCATTGCAATTCCGATTATAAGATAATAAAACAATTCGTGAAAATAGTACCAAGAACGATTTAGTATTCACTCAAGCAGATAAAGGTAACACCGTCATTGCGATTAGTAAAACCGATTATATTTCTAAAACTGAAGAAATACTTCCTGGATTGCTTTTTGAAATTTTTGCGCGAAATCATGTTCTCAATCATACTGGGACTGTAACCGTTATTATAAATATAATTAAATTTTGCTGTGTTGTAAAATTATTTTGTGACATTGGAATATTAATGAGTCTATGTATTGTACTATTGTAAGCAGCTAATTTATGTGTAGATGAGCTGTGAAATAGTAATTTCTGTATGCAATGGCTTATTAAGAATGGAGAAATCATGTTTGCCGTTAATTTTAGTAAGAGTTAAATCTAGAGAGTTAATGGAGATTTCTGTTTATATCTCTAACGTGAATTTAATATTATCGTGAATTTTGTTAATGAATGTTTTGAATGACTCTAATTGTCTTTTTGTGCCAGTGAAACAACAAATGATATCATCGAAATATCTAAACCGATAAATAATGTATTCGAAAAACGGATGTTCTTGGACAGGTTTTTCAATATTATCCATGAAGATTTCAGCGAGTAGAGGGCCCAGAGGATTACCAATGATTGAAACATTTTTACGTTATTCAAAAACTCTATTGGTTTAGATATGTGGACGATATCATTTGTTGTTTCACTGGTACAAACAGACAATTAGAGTAATTCAAAAAATTATCAACCAAATTCAGGATAATATTAAATTCACGTTAGAGAAAGAAACAGAAAACTCCGTTAAATTTCTGGATTTGGCTATTACTAAAATTAACGGCAAGCAAGATTTTCTATTCTTCATAAGTCATCGCATACAGATAATACTATTCACAATTCATCTACATCCTTATCCGTATAAATTAGCTGCTTACAATAGTATGATATATACATTCATTAATATCCCAATATAATAAATTTATAAAAGAAACAGCAGTCAATAACGGTTACTGACCTAGTAGGATTCAGAACATGATTTCACGCAAAAGACTTCAAAAAGTAATCCAGGAAGTATTTCCAAGTAAAAAAAATTCTGACACAAAATACAAAAGCTCAACTTATATGGGTAATCCTAGTCTAAAATTAAAATCATTCCTCTCGCATTATAATTTCAATAAAGCATTCCGAACTGTTAATTCTTTAGGCCGATATATGAAAAACTGCAAATCTTAGATTGATGAAGGTAATGAATCCGGTGTTTATAAATGTCTTGCGGGGATTGTAATAAAATTTATACTGGTAGAACTTTCAGAAATTTCAAAAGTAGATTATCCGACCACAAACGTAGTTTTAGATATGATAAATCAGATTTCCATTATTCTAATCATTCACTCGAAGAAAACCATAACTTCAATGATAATTTCAAAATTTTACACAATAAAATAATTGACAAAAACTGAATCTATGGAAAATTTTAGAAATTAACAAAAAAAAAGAATTCAGGTAGGTTTCTTAATAGTCAATTACATCTAAATCTTCCTTTACTCAATCTTTGCATAATGTAAGCTCCGATGGGTTTTCCAACAAACCCCTTGTACTTGAACCTATTGTTATATTAAGCGGGAAATAGGAAAAATATATAAGGAATTACTCTGTTCGTTATTTTGTATCTATCTGATGAAGCCACAATGTGGCAAAACAGGTCATGGTTATGTTAATATAGTGAAAATCTAGATACCATAGTTTTATTCCATTGAAAATATGTATATCGATTTTCATCAAGTTACTACCTCCTCAATAAAAAATTGGAGAAATATGTATCATTCAGAAAAATATGATGATCCTCCTTATTATGTGGTTATTGTTAGTTTTGAAAATTCAAATTTTCAGGTCCGGTCCTGCAATAACTGTAGAAATTAATGTTCAGAAATTTTTCAACGAGTACCCAATAATACCCGTCATTGAATTGTTTTTTTTTTTGAAGTAATCAAATCTGGATGCGGGTATTGGTATGAAGTTTAGGAATTATCGGTGGAAACGAATACTAATTCTTGAGTCCCAGATGTGGTACCAACCAATATTATAGGCTAATTTTGTGTATTAGATCATGTAGGTTTTCTTAAGAAATTCAGAATTCGAACATCGATTTACAGGGCGGAATAATCAGTCAATCCGAAGAAACTGATATTTCTCTGATATGGGTCTGCGTTTTTTCCTGATACACATAGGTTTGATTGAGATGTGTCATATCTTTTAAGCCCTTAGGGCTTGAAAGAACAGTGCCTATTCCTCAGGAATTGAATGAGTTGAAATTAGTTATCCACTCTCATTCCAATATTCTGCTTATTCAATCATAGAAAACCTATGAAATTTGATTCAGACAAGCTTTCAAAAATTGCTGTGAGCGATGTGTCAGAATATTTTCATAGTGGATCAACAGCTATGAGCTTTGCCCCTAGCGTTGTTTCATATTTATTTATATCCGCAATAACTACCATTAAAACTGTTTATTGAAGTCTTTATGAACAGATAAAAACAGACAGTGTAAATATGGAATATAGTTTTAGCACATGATGTTGTTTTGACAATGCAGAATTATGTTTTATTGAAAGCAAATACGAAGATGCAATGTTCACATGCTCATACCAATTATTTCGAATATTTGTTAATTTTTCGCAGCAGTTTATCTCTCCTTCAAAACATTTCCTTTCAAAAAATTGTGAAGAAAAAACTGAATAATAAACGACTTGATGTAAAAATCGTGGCAAAACAGTAATAATACAAGAGGAATTGGTAGAAAAAAACGAGGTCAGTCTATCGTTTGTTACAGGGCAGATGTATGCACTTTAAATGAATGAATGCAGTAAAACGTCAGGTAATATTTTTCACAAAAAACGACAATTTTCAGTTGGAACCAGTTATGTTCTGTCTGCACTCTTGTTCTATTTGATATTAGTCCTCATAAAGGGTCTCGTTCTCATAAAGGGGTCTAGATCAACTACAAAATTATTTTTTTCAGATGGCATAAGTCATGTTATTTATTATAAGATGAATTTGTGAAATAAGGTTAAAAAAGAAAGTGCAATTCACTTGTTCCGAAGAGACCTTTCCAACACACTCTGTTGAGAATTGAATTGAAGTTTCTTTTTAACCTTATTTTACCTATAATTATCATCATTATCATAATTATCAATGAAAAGATGTTTGAATCCAATTGAGATTGCCGTATAAAATATTTCAACCAATGTAGAACTATAGTGCATGAGCGAAACTTATTCTCTCATTTCGTAATTTTCTGAATAAATCTGTCTGAGTAGATAAGCTAGGAGCGTTCTAGATCACATGCCATCCGGTTCTGTTCGAAGAGGGCAGTAAGGGGGTTGTCCGTGACCTTGGTTTGAAATTTATTGCAAGGAGTGATAAGGAGAAGAAGAATAAGACGAAAAGTTGTTGTGCTTTTTCTAAGAAAACCAATAGAATCATGTTTCTTTTTGATGTCATCTGGCTTGTAACACCTCCATTACGAGTTATATGACCAGAGATCTAGTGATTTAGGAGGCCAGACTTCTCTTTTACACTATACCTATTAGGATAACAAGAAGAATTATTCAACAATATTTAGATCAATGAATAATCATCCCTGACAGGAGCTGGTTTTTGAATCTGATTGCAACGCTATCAAGAACCACAATACTACCATCGAGCAGAATGCCGAAGCGGAAACCAGCAGTTTCGTCCCTATTAGGAACACATTAGTAACGCAGATTATTTCTTAGCTTCCTAGCTAATTACATTGCAATACGATTCCAGAAATTAAATATTTAGTAATACATACAAGAACCAACTTCTACGGACTAATACGGTGAACTGGCTACTTGAACAGTGAATTTAGTAAACAGATGGGTGCACACACCGTGCCGTTAATCGCATCATAATGCAACGAGTGAAATAGGTCCGTGCGCTCAACATGTTTCACCTTCCTGATTTTTGGCTTTAGTTATCTACTAGATTGAGTTGAGCGCACTACAGCACAAAAAATTTAGCGTGTTGAATGAAAGAATAAGAAGCGCCTGTCAGTAATTTCTGAGGAGATGCCTTTCATGCCCTAGATGTGGCCGCCCAAGATGATTTAATGTATGTGTTCACTCGCTTCTTGAATAGGGCCAAATTGTTTGCTATTGGAAAGATGTTCGATGAAAGCGAGTTCCACAGCACAGTAGCCCTGTAAGCGAAGGAATTTACATAAAGAGGTACGTGGATTATCTAGTTGGACCGCCTGCTGATGAGAATTTTTCGCTAGCCTGGTTTTTTCGAAACTGAATTTTTTTCCAGAACCTAGCCTTTCAGTTCTGTAGACTATTTACCGTGGAAGTACCTACAGAAGAAAGAAACATCAGCAACCTGCCGCCTTTGAACGAGAGGGTGGAGATCACGTGTGAGGCGCAGTGCTATCTTCTGGACCAATAGATGTAAAACACGTTCAAGTTCGGAGGCTCACACATGGGAACAAATTTCCGGACTGAATCGCACCAGTGCTTTGCATACAATCATATGCTATAATGGCTTGAAGTACTGCTTAGCCCTGAATAGAAAACTCAGTTTAGTAAAAGAAGATTTGGTAATAGCTGCAACATGGTCAAACCGCAAACTCCGTAGTACCAAGTAGATGCATGTTCTCCCTTGAGGCAATTCGATATCGTTGCATGTTAAAAGGAGGTTCTCCTGCAGTGACTTTTCTGTGTAAGATTGTTGATAGCATTTTGTTCACGTTGAAATTAACCAAATTCAACCGGTCCCGCTCCGATATTTTCCACAAGTCAGAATTCAGTTACATGCTCTGTTGTTATCTTTGTCAGTGCAACTCCCCAGCAGTTATAGAATGCTTTTTATCACCTGGATGTCAGCTCATATTTAGGCATAATGTAGAGGTGGTCCATTTTGTTTGAATCGGAAGTCTTGGACAAAAATGAAGTTGTTAGAGATAGAATTAATAAACTTCTTGAACAGGCAAGCGGGACTAAACAATTCTGGTCTATGGCGAAGACTGTCAGTACCAAATTTTGCAAATCTGCGTTTCTGCCGCTTTTCAGAGAAGATGGAAGTATATCATCATCTCCGAAAGAGTAAGCCTATCTCTTCTGAACAAGAATCATCTAACGCAATACCATCGAACATTCCACCTACAAATTATTCCATGGCAGAAATCAAGTTCCGAGTCCGCACTGTGAAACGGGCTCTCGAGCAGCTGAACTGCAAGAAGGCAGTTGCTCTACACGAAATTACACTAATCGTCCTGAGAGAGTGTGCTCCCGAACTAGCACCCGTTCTAAACCGTCTGTTTGAGATTTCTTATGAGAGCCAGAATTTTTTCTAGCACCTGGAAAATAGCGAGAATTCAACCGATCCCAAAGCGAGAAGATAAGTCTTCACCCCTAAACTACCGCCCAGTTGCACTCCTACCCATTATGTCCAAATTGATGGAGAAAGTCATAAATGATGGACTCATCAAATATATTGAGTTGCAGGTAATTATTAACGACTGTCAGTAAAGTTTTTGCAGGCAAAGATCGACAGAAGATCTGCCCGCCTACGTCACTCATGTCTGTACATTAACGATGGAAAAGCATGGAAAATCTAGCGCAATAGCCCTTGACATCTCTAAAGCATTCGATAGGGTTTGGCATGCAGCCTTGTTGAATAAACTTGCTGCATGTGGGCTTCCCGAAAACTTGCGGGGATGGAAAAGTAGCTCCCTATCAAATAGATCAATACAAGTGGTAATCAATGGTTTAACATCTGATTGTTTCCAGTTGCAAGCAGGAGTTTCTCAAAGAAAATCTGGTGAGCTTCAACGCGAGTAATACGCAAGCAACTACGTTTTTTAAAAAGGTTCCTTCTCGAGAACTATCTCTAATGATGCAAGGCCACAAGTTGCATCCAAATATTTGATGCATCTTCTCGGAAAACGTTCCAGAGCCAAGCACTACTCCATGTCATCTCAGCTGTTGCTTCTATATAAGTCGGAGATTCGACCTGCTTTAGAATATTGTTTCTATGTATGGAGATCTGCGCCCAAACGTTCGTTGCGGATATTGGATAGAGTGCAAAAACGGGCTGTGCGCCTCATTGACCACCCGGAGATCACCCGCAATCTCCAATCTGTTTCACAGATATTTCCACGGAAGATGCTACAAGGAGCTGAAGGACCTTATTCTGGAAAAATCCATGTTTTGCCGCAACACTAGGCTGGCAAGGAGTTCTCGAGTTCTCATCAAATGGCGGTACATTTAACGACCCCTCGAACTTCTCTTCATTAGAATTCCTTCGTTTACACGGCCGGGGAGCTGTGGAACTCGATTCCGTCCAACATCTCCCGAACATTATCCTACAATTTGGCCCTCTTCAAGAAGCGAGTTAATAGACACCCCAATTCTTCCCAAGCGCCCATTATTGAGGTGTAACAGGTTCGCCTATTCCTGGGAAGCGCGATTAAAAAAAAAAACTGAATCTCATCAGTGGTGAATTTCTACTAATAACACGGTCTCCAATCATGCCTGCTTACAATCTGTTAAGAATAAGTTTCGATGATCAATTGAGAATATTATTTAGACCATAAACAACACATTTATGATATACCTAGTCGATTAATGAAAAAGTTCACCCGAGTATCTATTCCAATTCTATGACGTAATGATCTGTGAGATTTATTATATATTCGTGAGACCCCATTTGCTGATTTGGGTTCTATTAAAGCAACTTCTCAAACTGCATTCAGTTAAGTTAAACCTTCGATTCGGAAATATCTTCTGAAAACGTTTTAATGCAGACACAATAGTCACGAGCAATAGGCCAGGTAGTTTAGTGTCATAGTAAACAATAGATTGTCTTTTTCAGTAACTGGTCATAAATTTCAGTATTGTTCCTCAATTTTTCTTATAGTGTCCCGGCTAATTGGAGTTAGATGAATGCATCTCTCGATTCAACCGAATAACGACACATTGAGTTTCAGTTCTATAACTTAATGAAATAAAATTTCAGGATGATGAGAGGACTCGTGAGTTAAACAATACTTAATTTTTTAAATAATTCAGGAAAACAGGGAGAAAAACTCTGAGCTCATCGCTGTTACATCCGTAGCAACTAGTCTGTAGCTGTGCTTTCAACCAGAAGTGGAAACAGAATGATTCTTCATTTTACTTGTACTTCGATTGCTGGATGTGGGATGATAGAATGAATGAAATCTCAAAGATTGAAAAAAATCAGGAGAAGCACACCGTGAGAGTAATACTGAATAGTTTTAAATTTTGAAAGCAAAGCAAGAAAAGAAACTGATACATATGCTCAAAACCATCTCAGAATGAAGATAGAGGACATTCCGCGACTACGTGCTTCATAGTTTTTTCTGCATCACCACAGTCGCAATTTCGACTATCTACAGAATTCTAGTTAGAGCTGGCTTGGTGGCGTAGAGGATATGATGCTCGTCCCCTGCGCAGAGTTACCTGGGTTAAATCCCCACCAAGTCGTTGCGATTTTTCGTATTCTGGGAATACCTTGAATGTCCATCTTTCGGAGGAGATGTAAAGCTGTCGGTCCTGTCTAACAGAGATGTTTTGGACATTAAAGATCCATTCTCTCTATACGAGAGGGGTTCGGCATAATTCCCGGGTTAGTGAGGTGACAGAATTCTCCGGCGTTTCATTGGCCGAAAGGCGGAAATAGAGCACGTTAAATAGATAATAAACAATTTCAGTTGAAAAGCATACTATTAATACCTGTTTTTAAACTGTTTGATTTGGCTTATCGTATCCCGGCTAATTGGAGTTAGATGAATGTATCTCTTGATTCAACCGATCAACGACACCTTGAGTTTCAGTTCTATAACTTAATAAAGTGAAATTTCAGGATGATGAGAGGATTCGTAAGTTAAACTTTACGTAATTTTTTATATGATTCAGGAAAACAGGGAGAAAGAATTTGAGGAATAGCTCAGTCTTGCCCGTCGCTGTTACATCAGTAACAGCTAGTCTGTAGGTGTGTTGTTAACCAGAAGTGGAAACAGAATGATTCTTCATTTTACTTGTACTTCGATTGCTGGATGTGGGATGATAGAATGAATGAAATCCCAAAATTAAAAAAATCAGAAGAAGCACACCGTGACAGTAATACTAAATAGTTTTAAATTTCGAAAGCAAAGCAAGAAAAGAAACTGATACATATGCTGAAAACCATCTCAGAATCAAGATAGAGGACATTCCGCGACTACATGCTTCACAGTTTTTTCTGCCTCACCACAGTCGCAATTTCGACTATCTACAGCATTCTAGTTGAAAATGGCTTGGTGGCGTAAAGGATAAGATTCTCGTCCCCTGCGCAGAGTTACCTGGGTTTAATATCCAAAAAGTCGTTGCGATTTTTCTAATTCTGGGAACCACTTGAATGTCCATCTTTCGGAGGAGATATAAAACTGTTGGTCCTGTCTAACAGAGATATTTTGGACACGAAAGATCCCTTCCCTCTATACGAGAGGGTTCGGCAAAATTCCCGGGTTAGTGAGGTGACAGAATTCCCCGGCGTGTCATTGGCCGAAAGGCGGAAATAGAGCACGTTGAAGAGATAATAAACAATTCTAGTTGAAAGACATACTATTAAATCCTGTTCTTGAACTATTGAAGGTACACGATATTCTATGAGAAGTTCATTAAAAAAACAACTCTCCAAACACTAACGCATCAAAAGGAGCACGCAGAAAACCAAGCGACCACGTCTGCCTCAGAGATTACAATCTAAAACAGGTGGAGTCTGAAGTTCTTGACCAATTGGAAAATTTTCCGGAAGAGGGCGATATTTGTTGCATCTTTAGGGACAATCTACTTTCTTCAGTGCTGCTATCTGGAGAAATGGGAAGACATGTTGCCAGGAAATTAGGGTTGAGCTAAAAGTGCCACTTATAATTCTTAAGGAAAAATTAAATTGGGAATCAACTCTATGCATATGAGCACTATCAGCTAAACAGGAATACTGTACTCAGCTATAGAAAATATCAGACGAAGAGCAAGAGTTCGAATAGTGTGAGCATCGGCACCCAAGTAAACTTCGTTCAGTTTTTTGGAATATTATCTTTTGTTATCAGCTTTGGACTCAATTTTTCGAAATGTAATATGAATAAGATGTTCAGTGTGGTACCTCTATGTTTGTGATAGAAATTATGATTCAGTA
This sequence comes from Cryptolaemus montrouzieri, assembly GCA_013387265.2. NCBI lineage: Eukaryota > Metazoa > Arthropoda > Insecta > Coleoptera > Coccinellidae > Cryptolaemus > Cryptolaemus montrouzieri. The sequence continues at coordinate 42,073,197 of JABFTP020000103.1, forward strand.
GAGATCCAGTGAAAATTCCTTCAACTGTCTACTCATTCGATGATTATTCAGATGATAACATTATTCCTCAGTTTTCATAAAATTAGGGCTTTATAGAGAGCTTGTTTATATTTCCAGATTGACAGTCGAATGAACTCATTCGAATTTATAGCAATATATATAAATTGAATGAACAAGGTGCAAAAATAGATCCTTGTGGAAGACCAATATTAAGAGAGTGAAAACAACTTTTTTTTTAACAAAAACAAGAAGCCTTTTGTGAACCAACAAAATTTCGATAAGCTTAATAGATATACTAAAATGAACAATCTTATACAGTGTGTTCCATCGAAAATTTGCCATCATTTGCTCAAAATGACTTCCTCCTACCTGCATACAATGATGCAAACGATCCTTGAATTCTCTTCTACCATATTGAAGAACTGCTGGTGTTGAAATTTTGCAGTCGGTGTCGATTCTTTTCCGCTTCTCTTCCAAATTTCAGGTTGTGTTGCATAAACTCTCGGTTTAAGATGACCCCATAAGGGGAAATCTGCAGGGCTCAATTCAAGTGACCTGTCTGGCTACTCAAATAAATGTTCCTTTTCTGCCAATCCACCTTCCTGGAAAATTTGCATCCGAAGATTGGCGGACACGAGCCTCGAAAGGTACAGGAGCACCACCTTGTTGGAAACGTATCTCATTCTCTGAAAGAGTTTTATCATTTAACAAAGTCTTTGTGAACATACATACATTAATGCTTTCAACAATTGCAATTGAAAGTTTCCATTGAGGTCTTCAACGAAGATAGGTCCTACTTTAAAGTTTCCATAAATGCCAGTCAATACATTAAATATCAGAGGTCGTTTGTGTGTTTGCCTATATCAACCAATGAGGATTCTCATGAACCAATATCGATAATAGTGCTTTTGCCATTCACTATTGAGAGTAAAGGTACTCTTCTCAGAAAAACAGGTATTATTCAGAACGTGTGGATTAATAATAATAATAATGATAAATATTGATTATTGCTTATGAAATTCACATTGGGGGTTCATTTTATTTTCACAAATATGAATTTGAATACTACATTCGATAAAATGTTTAAATGTATTATGCATATACATGCATCCTCCATCAATAATCATTATCAGGGTTAGAATTTCCTCGAAGCAGTTTTCTCTCAATAGATAAGAGAAAACCCTTGTATGAGGAATAGAAACTTTACACAATTTTTTAAATTTTCTCATATTTATATATATATATATATATATATATATATATATATATATATATATATATATATATATATATATATATATATATATATATATATATATATATATATATAAATATCTATGTAACTTGAGACAAGAAGAATTATTCAAAATGTATAATCCTTCCTGAGCTAGTTCCCAAACCTGCTGCTATGCACGCAGCCCCTAAGAGCCACAACAGTGCAACTAAGCGGGATGCCGAGAAACGAAGCGGCAAACTGCAGTTTCGCTCTTATTAGGAGCTCATCAGTGTCGCATATCGCTTCTCAGAATCCTATCAAGCTACATTGAAGTACCCTATCGATTCCAGAAAGGAGGCACCTCGTAAATACTATGAAAGTCGCCTCCTATAGACCGACACGGCTAACCCACTACCGGACTTAGAGAAAGATAAATTACAAACAGATGTTGAAATGTTAAAAATTCCAATCATTTGGGAGACATATTTTGCCGTTCCGTGAATCACATCGACGGTAGAAAACGAGCGAAATAGTCCCGCTGGAATAGTGCTCTTAACCTCTGTTTCCGAGATTAAACCTGCCGCTTCGTTTCTCTTATCAGGAAGGATTATTGATTGATCTATGGATTTTGAATAATTATTTTCGTAAATCCTCTCTTTCGAAAGAGTATATATATATATATATATATATATATATATATATATATATATATATATATATATATATATATATATATATATATATATATATATATATATATATATATATATATATATATATATATATATATATATATATATATATATATATATCTCTTTTTGAATTGAAAGGATTTACCAAAATTTGAATAATTGTATTTATAATATATAATTTTGGTGTATGTCAGAAAAAACACAAGCGTGAGCTCAGGAAAATGTAACAGGGGAACCATACTATCTTGCATATATGATTCAATAAACGAGTGAAAAAACCTGAGGAAAAAACTCGTTCCCCTGTCGCTATTGCACTAGCAATAGCTTGTATGTTTATGTTGTGTTAGTGTCGTGTGTACATAAAGTGTACCAAAGATTTTTCTGCTTAGCTGCTTCATTCTCTCTTGCATTCCATGATTTCCAAACGAAGACAAGGGTGAACAGAAGGGGGTTTGGGACAGTACAAATTTTTTTTGTGCTTATACTTTCTGTGTGGTAATGAATGTTCACTAAGATACTATTGCTGAATAGAGGATTGAAGGACGCTTCCAAGGAAATGTCTCTAGATCCACTGTCCTTATGTTGAATTTTGACTCAAGTGTTGCCGAGGGAAAAGTATTGATTTTACATGCTTCGACCCAACTCAGAAATTGGTCTCCCTCCAATCAAAAGTTGACTTGTCTTAGCTTTTCGCACTAAGATCAGTTCATCTTGAGATAAAATGGGTGAAAATTATTTTTGTAACACACTGTAATGGTTTTTAATCTGATAATCTTTCCACCCTGTATCATATGCTATAGAGAGATCTAAGAATAGATCTTATGTTTTCAATTCACTCTGAAATCTCAATGAATTAAGGTTGTTATACACAGAATTTGATCTGATTAATTTAAGTTTTCTTGGAATGAGTCAACTGTTCGTCAATACGCAATCATCATATGAAAATTGTGATTGTGATGTAAATCGGTTAAATGCATTATCAAGAAGTGAATTATTACAAATTAACCACACACAAAACTATTAACATTCACTCAGGGAAACGATCAAAATAAACTGTCTAACGATATTGTGAAAGTGAAAGCTATAGTTTGTAAACTGCCGAAATTTGCAAGATATAGCTGAGAATGAATAGCCCATTACATTCGTCTTTAAAGACCTACCCAAGCAGATGTGACAAGACTATGAATGAAAATTAACATGTCCTCTGAAATTTCATGAAAAATATATCCAGACATTTTATTGAATTTATTCCTTTTCAAATCCTCACTCAGCATATTATTGAATTAAATGGAATATGCATTTATTCTCGATAAAGTATTTCCTGCATATCAATTGCAGAAGGTTCACGAAGATGAATGCCATTTTCTGTAGCTATATCAGTCATCTCGCGAAGAGCAGTGCAGAAAAGCACGATCCCATTTTCTATATTCAGTTCTTGACTTTTTGCAGTATTCATCGATATTGATTTATAGGGTGCCCAGAGAAAAACGGACAATGTTTTTGTCGTTATAACTTTCGCAATTTTAGAGCTAGATCATTCGTTCTCACTTCATTGGAAAGCCGAAGGACCAGGTTCTTCAGAAATTGTATCAACATTTCACTTCAGGTGAAATACAATATGGCTGACTCATTCGAAAATGGGCAATATTTCAAGATCGTTGGGAGGTGCTTTTTGCACTAAGTTCATTCAGTCAATAATTCAGTATTTTCTAAATAATTTGACATATTGACCTTATTCGATATTCCAAGAAGTGGTAAAAAAAAAGCGTGAAGAATTTTTTCCATTCGGATTTTCAGCTGAAATATTTTTTTTACCTCGTAGTCTTAGTACTCTTGTTATTGTGAATTGCATGGATGTTCTTGAAGACGAAGAACTATATTTTACTGAAACCAACCAAAAATTTGATTTCCGTTCGAATTCAAAATGGCCGACTTCATCAAGTATTAACAATTTTCTCCGAGCATTAAAAAATTTTCACGGTCGTAATGAATCAACTGCGTAATTCAATCACTAGATTGAACCTTTTCCATCATTTTGAGGGGTTGAACTCGAATATTGATTCAGAATTGTGCCAATTGTCGTCAATAATGTTTCTGTTCGTTACCTTCATATGCACCTCTGGTTATGACGATATCATCAAACCAGAACAGTAGCCCCAAAATAGTCCCGATCTCAATCCATGCGACTATATTCTGTGGGGTCATTTGGAAGAAATGGTGTATAAAAATGGTATTATCTTCAATAATTGTGAGGAGCTGAGACAAAGAATTCAAGAATGTTGGAACAGTCCTGATCAAGAAGTAATTTCGAGATCCATAGAGAGCTGGAGAAGACGGGTTCAGATGATTGTGGATGCCAATGGAGGTCATATTCCATTCTGAGTGCTTGATTATTTTTGTTGAGTGTTTTTACTGATGTAATCTGTTAAACAGAATCATGTCGTATTATTATCCTCGCAGATGCTTTTAACAGTTGGCTTCTCTGAGATATTATTTGGGAACCAGTCATCTTGATCTTCTTCCTAATGACCCTGTTGTCCGAATTTTTTTCTCAAGATCATAAATTGTACTTCTTTTGTAGTTAGGGGCTGTAAATTGGCGTAATATTTGCCTAGCAGTTTAGCCACGCACAAATGAACATTCAATGAAACACTTATCCTCATTTGTTAGAAACATTGTTACGGAAAACAATTACAATCGTCAAAATCAAGCAACATCAAAATAAAATTCGAAATCAAACCAAATGTCGTCTTAAATGTATGCAGTTTATGTTCAGAGGTTTCACAACGGGTGGTGCATTTGATAGTAAAGTAGAGAAACATTATTGACGACAATTGGCACAATTTTGAATCAATATTCGAGTTCTACTCCTCAAAATGATGGATATGGATCAATTTAGTGCCTAAATTACGCAGTTGATTCATTACGACCACGAAAAATTATTTAATGCGTGGGAAAATTGTTAATATTCGAGAAAGTCAGCAATTTTTAATTCGAACGGAATTTTAGGTTGGTTTTAGTAAAATATGGTTATTTGTCTTCTTAGCACAATCATGAAAAACTGAAAAACTTCAGGAGTGCCAACGCCATAAGGTGAAGGAATATTTTATTTTCAGCTGAAAATCAGAATGAAAAGAAATATTAACACTTTTTTTCACCAATTCTTGGTAAATTTGCAAGACTAATATATCAAATTGTTCAGAAAAGACTGAAATATTGACTGAATGCCCCATTCGAATTTTTTAGTGAGGCAAAAACTTTTCAGCGATCTTGAAATATTGCTCATTTTCGAATGAGTTAGCCATATTGGATTTCAGTGGAAGTGAAATTTCGAGAAAATTTTTAACAAGCCTAGTCCTCTGGCTTTACAATAAAGAACAAACGAATGATTCAGCTCTAAAATTGGGAAAGTTATAACGGAAAAAATATTATTCGATTTCCTCTAGAGCACCCTATATATAATGAAGTAATACAAAATGAACTGATTGATTTGTATTGGAGATTGAAAAAATATTGACAAAATTGATTATACCGGTTAATTTCTACAACGCTCTTTTACCAATTCTGGGTTGTATTGGAAGGAGCAGAGCTTAACAATATGGAGTAGGGGCTGCAAGTGAGTTATTTTCATTATCTACGGAATCACCTATTTTGAACTTTATCTTGAATTGTTATTCAATTAGTTATTTTCCAATATTTATAGTGACCGCTTCACATGAGACATCTTCTACTTGTAGAAGTAATCAGAATTTCATCTTGTATTCAATACCACTGCAGCAATTCAAGGATATTGTGCTCATTGCTGAATATCTGGGTTCATTCCTTTCTTCGCATTCGTCTACAATGTGAAAGACTGTTTCTTAGTCTTCGTTGCATAGTATTTATATACCGTTAAATGTCTTTTTCGTGTAGATGTTCTCTTAGCCTGACTTGTCCACTCATGAAGTCTGATAGATAGTTTTTTTTCTGCTGAGTTTAAGAGTTTCTTTAGTGATCTCCTTGCCGGGTTTTTCCACCAGAAGTTTTGTTTGTTTATGCTCCAGGGAAATCACCCACCCGTGAGCATGTATTTTTCTTATCCAGGTGTTGATCGTGTCCCATACCTTAGAGTTAGTTACACCGAGTTAATCAATCTCCTCTTGGCAGCTTCCTAGGCAAGAAAATCTAACTCCTCGTTACCAGCAATCCCGCTATGCATAAGCCAAATTTAGTTCCTCTTGACCTTCCGAAACAATGCTTATCCGCCTGTTTTCATAGCGTCTTCTGAGGTTCACAGGAACACAGGTTGTTATTTTTATTTTTTTTCTATACTTTTATTCATACAGGAACCCCAACAGAATAGCCCAATAACAGAGGATCTGTAAAACAATTTTAACAAATTATAAACACTGACTATCGAGTACTAATGTTATTAATTTCGACTCAAAAATAGAAAACCTCAAATCAAAGGAAAATCTGAAAAGACACGATACTATCACTATCAATAGCCTACTAAATATAAATGTAATTTCTTCTTGAAAACCAAAAACTAGTAGAAAAAAGATCTATATTATTCAAATGCCAATTATATGAGCGCATTATTTTCATTATTATAATAAAAAGCTGTCCTGGTTTTAGGAACCAAAAAAGTACTGTTCGACGGTTTGGGTATATAGACGCATAAAATGTTGAAAAGAGAACCAATGAAAATTTTAATTTATTATTTAAAATACGATGGAGGAAGACACCGTCGAAAAGTACTCTTCTCCGCTCCAAGCTGAGGATATTATACTCACGAGACACAATATCATAATCAGTATTCAACAAAGCTTCATGGAACCTATAATTTGAATTCTTTAAAAATTTCCGCTGCACCCTTTCAATTCTATCAATATGCACATGAAAGTAGGGTGTCCACATAGGTGTTGCATATTCTAGATGGCTTCTAAGTAAAGTAAAATATAGGACTTTCAACGCTACAATATTTGCAAAATTTATTGTGATTCACAATAAAAAACTAGCATTTTGAAAGCTTCGGAAACAATATTATCAATTTGTAATTTAAATGTTAGCTTCGCATCAAAAATAACACTCAAATCGCGAACAAGGTCTACCTTAGGTATAACATGCTCTCCTAAAGAAATGTTAGTGTCTATTCTACCTGTATTTTTTATGAAAGTTATGTGTTGGCATTTACTGTACAATGAATTTTGAAGTACCGTGAGGTACATAATGATGACAGACGATCCAAATCCCTTTGAAAAATTAGCTAGTCAGAAGTAGAACAGTTTCTTCCATAAACCTTTAGATCATCTGCAAAAATTTCATGATAGGTACCGCAAAAGCATTCATGGATATCATTCACGTATAAAACGAATAAAAGGGGTTCTAGATGTGACCTCTGGATGACCCCAGAAGATACTGAAAAGCACTAGAACAGACAACATGAACTACCACGAATTGTAATCTATCAGTCAAGTATGACTCAATCCATCTGAGCAGAGAGCCACAAATTCAAAAATCTGACAGAACTAATATCACTGTTTTATGATGAACCCTATCAAAAGCATTGGCCATATCCGTATATACCGCATCAACTTATATACCATATTCGAGAGCCTTCGATGAACAATCTATGTAGGGCGTCACATTAGTACTGACCTGCCTTTAACAAAGACGTGTTGGTGGTCTGCTAACTTTGACCTACACAAATAAAATAGCTGTTCTGTCATTAGTGATTCAAAAGTTTTTCCAAAATGACTTGAAATAAATATCGGTCTATGATTATTGATACGTTCTTGATCTCCAGATTTGAAAATCGGTATTATTTTGGCAAGTTTCCATTTTTCAGGGTAAACGCCGAGTTGAAGTGACTCACTGAAAATTAGCTGCGAAGGTATGGCTAACGCTTCAGCACAAGTTTTCATGAAAATTGGAGAAATGAAATACGGGCCAGCTCCTTTAGTGCAATCAAGGTTCGTGATCTTATTAACCATTTCAGATATTTCAATGTAACTGAAACATATAGGTAATGCAGAATTGAATTTACTTTCATACAAAACAGATGTACTGGAATCCTCAAATGCTTGCACGAAGTACTCACCGAAAGAATTCGGTGGGTACTTCATCATCGAACTCTGCCTGATCAAGTTTCATTGTATACGGTATCAGGGCCCTTCTTCAATTCAGAGATATGAGACATGAATTGCCACACTAGAGAACCAGGAGGGATATGTCTTGTTTTTAGCAGCTCGATCGCAGTTTCTTTGTCAACATATGCTTTTGGACATACGAGGGAAACAAAATCTTATCTATGTAGTAACATTTGTTTCCATATCATCTCAAACACGTCTGAAACAAGAATGAGTTTATGACTATCTGAATTCATTCACTTTCTCTTCTGTTTTCACGCTAAATTAATGTAAGTTTTCTGTGTTTCTTGTTGATTTTCGAATCTTTGAATCTATTGTAATGACTGCTGAACGTCCTGGACGCTATTTGAGTGATCATGAAGTGGTAAGAATTGTAACACTTCTAGAGGAAGGGCGAAGCCAACGTTACGTGGCTAACTTGTTGAATGTTAACCAAAGCACTATTTCAAGATGAATTAATCTGTACCACGAAACAGGGAAATATGGAAGAAGGAACGGACAGGGAAGAAATCGAATAACAACACCAATTGATGATCGTTGGCTTCGTTTAACTGCACTAAGAGTTCGGCACTGTACGGCTAGAATGCTACAAAATGAACTTGCACTTTCCAGAAATGTGCATATTTCATTGCAAACTGTTAAGAACAGGCTCAGAAAAGACGATATCAGACCAAGGCTGGCTTCTACCGGCCCGCGTCTCACCAGAGAGCATCTAGTTGCAAGACTTCAGTTTGCGAGGGAACATGGAAATTGGGGTATTCCGGAATGGTCGAATTTTCTCCTTTACGACGAGTCTAGGTTCTGTCTAGTATCGAATGATACACGCATGCCTGTATACAGACGACCTGGGGAACGGTATCAGCAATGCAATATCCGGCAAACCGAAAACTTCGGGAGGGGCTCAGTAATGGTGTGGGGAGCCATTCCTTCCCATGTTCGAACTGAGTCAGTCCTAGTGAATAGTGGAAGAATGACAGCGGCCAGATACATCGCAGATGTCCTTGAACTCCATATTGTACCCTTTGGCGAAAACTTTTTATTTACATGCATGATGATGCTCGGCCTCATGCAGCTAGAGTAGTTACAGAATTTCTGCAAAATGCTGAAATTGATATTTTAAGATGGCCAGCCAGAAGTCCCCACTTGAATCCCATAGAACGTACTTGGGACAACATGTGGTGGCATATTCAGTAACGTAGGATGCCTTGTAGAACATTCCAACAACTAGAAAATCTGCTTCCTGAAATTTGGAACTCAAGAGTACATCCAAAATTTGTTTGAGTGGCTTCCGAGTCGTATACTGGCAGTAATTAGGGCCCGGGAAGGAAACACTCGATTTTGAAAATGATTAGTTACCATTCTATGCTAGTTGATTGGTCTTTTCGCGAATATTTGAAAAATGTTTTAATTGTTCATCAAATCGAAAATTGTTGATATTTTCCATCATAAATTCATCTATTTCGAATAATATATTCTTATTTTACACTTTTGAAAGTTATCAAGCGACTCTTGAATGACCATCCTAAAAGTTTATATAGTATTGTCGTAAAAGTAGGGTGATGCGACAACTTTTGTGGGCAGTGTATTAAGGGTAGAATAGAAAAGTTCAGTACACGTATTGACATCATTATCAGAGAGACGAGCGCTTCAATCTACTCGAGTTAATTCACTTTTAATTGATACATAATCTGCACTAAAAAATTTGTATACAAAGACTAGAATCTGGTCTCTTAATCAGATTGAGCTGAACATATGCTTCTAAGGATGAGTAGTTTACATCTTCCTTTACAAAAGGTAAGGAGCTTTTCAAAACTTCAATAACCGATATATTCGATACGATTAAATCCAAAACTCTATCGTTGGCATTTTTATACCCTCATATTGAGCTAATGAGATGTATGAACAAAAAACCCTGAATGCCGAATACTCTTCATTTTGAACTAAGTTGCTCACAAAACATAAATTATCACTGTTATATGTCCAAGACAAATTGGTAAAATTGAAATCCCCAATCAAAAGGATCTTATTATGATATACTTCTGCCTGAAAGATGATTGCATGCTCCTCCAATGGAATTATCAGCCGACATTTCGATCTTTGTGAATACTAAGACATCTTTATTTCAATAATAATCATAATGCTATGGCAACTGCACGACAAAATAATATTCTGTCAAAATGCTTTAATTTTGAGTGTATTATTTTGAGTACTTATCAATTGCAGTTCCTTCATTTTTAGCAAGATGGATCCATGCTATTGCCACGCCATTATGTTTATACTGGAAATAAAGTTGTCTCATTAGGCAGAATACTATTAATAAAAATGTTCGTTCACTAATGAAATAAGTTTATGACAAAGTTTTTGAATTAGTATTTCCCTAAATACTAACTAAAATATCAGACTTGAACACAAGTGAAATTTCACAACTGCTTACGGTAGTAGCATGGCATTCTTTTATACATGAATTAAAAATTTCTTTTTCAATTTTCTTATGAGGACACTCATTCGATATGCAACTAACTGAAATTTTAACGCATACAATTTTGGAAATGCTTTTCAAACTTTAAAATAATAGTTTTTATGAATCAGAATACGGCTATCAATCGCTGCACAAGCAACAATTTATTTCGATATCAATTTATTTGCTTAATCGTTTCTAACTATTGTTGACCAAAACTTTTAGAACATCATGAGTAATAAAAATATAACAAAGATGTTCTTCCTATTATTTCAAATATTAGTGCATTTAGACCTTTTCATTTCAGACATTCGTATAGCTAGTTGATTATAGATCGTAAACAGTGGATTTCGACATCTTAAGAACTGAAAATTCATGAATTTCGTCTGAAATATATACGATCGGCAGCATTTCTCGTTTTATATATTCATATCTTGAGATGTAGAACTGCCACTTAATTCAAGTTTTGTATATCTCAGAATTTTCATTTCGAGTAAGCAGATTTATCATGCACAATATTTCGCTTCCAGATTCATATTCAACTCACTCCATCCAATAGTGTAGGGTTGCCTTGAGTAATATATTTCTCAAACTGGCGAAATTTACGCTACCATAACTTATCGCGCTAGAAAATTTATTCGGGAAGTTCGCAATTTAAGCCTCTTGTTCTTTTCGAAGAGACGATGTAAAAGGAATATTTGTAAGAAGCTTAGCTTTATATCCTGTTCGAAATCTCAACGAGTGAATATTAATTTAGGAACTGATGCCAAATTTCCATAAATTTTAAAGTATTCTGTTTTTTAATGAGGGTTGAGGAGAACTACCTGTCTATCAAGTAAAATCGTTTAACTCGGTATTGAGTATTTGATTCTGAAATATAATCAGGTCCACTATTGTAATTCAACGGACGTTGGCATAATTAAATGTAGCCAAACAAAGAAACACTTCTCCTAAATCAAAAATTATGAAAGCAGAAGGTCAACATTTTGATCAATTTATTTTTACGTGTACATACATACTTGTATACAAAAATTGTGCAGAAGGATATAGGGGTTCCATTTTATCGAAAGAAAGTTTTTCTTCAATTCATTTACTTCAAATGTGCGCCTAATTTATGATTTTAAAACGGTGGAAAGTTGCGACATCAAGTTTCAAGATGTCAAAAATGTTTAGTGGTAGAAACCGATAATATGAACTACTTTGCCGGATGCAGCCTGATCTGACTCTTCTGAAGACGTGCTTCCATTAAATGTTTTCTTTTGCTCGCTTTAGAGTTTTACTTCTCTTCTTTGGGCTTCTTCATTAAAGCTCTTTCTCTAGATTAGTCTTCCTTAAAATTCAATTTAATATTAAAAACATGTTTTGGGGAGCAGCAGAATCTTCCAATGAATTTACTAAGGCCTTGTGTGAGCAACAGGACCTTGCGTCCTCAGTTGTTCACGTTTGCGTTTTTATCATGAGATAGCCCCTGTACCACATATGGATTCACTCATTTCGGGTTGCTTGTAGTACTTCGTTGATCATCCTCAGTAATACCTACATCGTAATCTTCAACCAACAATTCTGGTGTACTTAAGCTTTGAGAATCTGATTGTTGGAGGGTGAATTTTTTCAAATACTTTAAAGCGATGGCATTGGAGGACATTAGAATTTTCATTAATTGTTGAAATGGCAGTTTTTTTGCAGCCGTTGATTGAGATAGCTCCTCAAATATGCGTTATCAAAGAGCTCCATCATGTTGGATGGAGAGAACTGCATGTCTGACTGAAGAAGCCTGTATCTTTTTTTTGGAATGTGGCTTCAGAAGATCCTTGAAGGTTTTCACGAGGGGTTGAAGCTTGTTTCAGCTGTAAGATGGCCATGACTATATTGTGGCACAATTGTGTGGTACCCATTGAATCAAATCAATATTATGAATATGGCTTTATCGTCCATCTGAGTTTGAAGGTTATTCAGAGTCCTCAGGTAGGTTAATTTTTCCACAAAATGCTGAAACCATTTTAAGTATCTGTCCAAACCTAACCTGATGGAGGTTGAACTCAAACAGAACCCATTTAATCAGTTGGTGACTTATGTTAAGGAAAACTGGCATTGACATTTTTGTTGTTGAAGCTCAAGTCGCAGGTATTTTTCAGAACTGAAGTGTTATCGCTAAAGTCTCCGCCTTCATTGACATATAAGCTTCATTTGCGGCGCCCATATTATGTGCGGCTGCGAAAGCCAGTGTGTACCGAATATCTTTGTAGAATGGATAAGCAATATGCTCAATGGTCACTGTCCTAGAAGGGGAAGTAGCCAGTTTTGTGGATGATACTGGATGTCCTTAGGGACAAGTACTATCCCCTTAGTTGTTATCGCTAGCAGTTGATGACCTTCTGGCAATTATCGGCCCACTTGACATTTGTGTAGCAGCGTACGCTAAAAATATAGTAATTCTGGATAGTGTAGATGACGAAGATGTCTCTGACAGACTTCAGTAGAATTTTTCAGCTATGCAAGGGTGGCTTGAGGGCGAAATAATTAGTATAAACTCCAGTAATACCTCATAGTTGTAACTACTAAAAAAGAGGATATTCGTATCCCTCTGATCTTGAGTGGAGTGTTTATCGTGTATGCGGAGGAAGCTAAATATCTAGGGGGTTACCTTGGATAGTAAGCTCATGGGAAATTCACACCTGAAGAAACATATTACACAAGGTTAGACATTCTGTATCGGCATGTCAAATGACCTGTTGAAAGAAATATGGACTTCCTCTAATGCTATTTAATGGCTATTTCTGATGGTATCACTTTTAGCAGGCAGGAATGGGCCAGCTGTAAGAACCGTCTACTTAAGGGCTTATGTTAGGTCATATATGGCTAAAAACTGCTTAATATGTTGAAGAAGGTGTATATGGTCAACCAAGCGAAAGTCTATCTGTTTTGCCAGGCTTACGAATATTTTTCAAGTCGAGATATCCATTGACCACTGTGCTAATCTCCTTCTTGCTGGAATTTAATAAAATCATCACGGATGGCAAATCTGCATTATAGGTTTTGGACACAATCGACCACAGGGTCGTAGTGAAAGGGCCATCAATCACATCAGAATCATCTTTGATATCTATTTATATACTTCCTCGTCAACACATTACTCTTATTTCATTATTTCTTGTTGCTTTTTGGGTTTTGTTTGTTTTTCATTGAATATTATGCATTATTGATACTTGGGATATATGAAAACGAGTACCTTTTACAGTAGGCCAATTTAACGTGATTTTTGTATCTGAACTATTACCATTTGGAAACCTCAAGAGTACACCGCAAGAGAATCTGTAAATATGATGTATTACTTTGCATATAATATAGTTGAGTAAAAGAGTTCATAACTTGATATTTTCAATATGTGCTTATTGAAAATCAAGAGTACGTTATCAGAAAATAAAGAATAAATATTCAAATTATTTCAGCGTTTTTCTTATATCTGAGGACCAAATTATTGTTTGGTTTAGTCCATAATTTCACGCACTGTATCGACGACGAGAAAATAATGAGGAGCCTTAATTTCCTTGTGAAATCAAAATCATTTCATTAATGATATCTTTTAAATTTTCAGCTAATGATTTCATTGTGAATCATCGTTATATTACTAACTAACAATACTATTATTTCGAAACTCATGATTATGAATAACTTCTTATGTTCAACATTTTCAGAACTAATTCGTAAACAAAAATATATTCAATTTTCTTCGCACGAATTTCATTCAACCATGTTTATGTACCTCGAAAAATATGTTTCCAGTTTCTAGCACAAACACTGGATTCTGAAATATTCATCATAAGTTGAATGTAAAATATTATCCAATTATTCCATCTTGTTTTGAAGCTATTTTCGCTACTGAAAGCAAAAAATATTGAAATGACAAAATGTCAGATAAGCATCTTGAAATGGGTCCTTTCTTTCCTTTGATTATCCCGTTTTGTCTTGAATTAAAAGGGACCTTACTTCGTTTGTCTCTCAGCTGTTGTATACATGACTTATTGAAATAAATTCCGAGTATGGTTCTCATGACGTGCATATTATGCACAGCCAGTGTTACAACTGGATTTTTGTGATAATAGAGATTTACACCATTACTGTCTTGTATTGTCTTCTACTCAATGTGAAACAAAGTAGGAAATAAATTTCAGAATAGCAGGAAAGAAACAGATAGGATATAGGTATTAATCTACTCTATATTCAACACTGCTTTCATATTGCAGTTTTGTATTCTTCTTTCGTTCTTATATGAACCGTTCCTTACCTCAAACAAGAGCCTTCCAAAATATATAACAATGCATGTATTACCATGAAGAAAGAGACAATAGTTTAGGTAAGCTTTCATAACAAATGTGCGCTATAAATGGGCTTATCTAATAAAACAAACACTACCGTACACTAAACGCATTCCTACCTTGGTCTTTTTTGAATGAATGCTCGCATTTTGTTATATGGATTCTTCCAAATGCGTTCAGTGTATTCGCATGTATTTTTTTTTTTTTTTTTGAATTTTCATTCGTCTGAAGAAGCTACAGTGTAGTGAAACTTGTTACGAATCGCAATTATTAAGCGTTACAGTACTTGTTTTCTTATTGTTCGCATGTACCTTATTTTTCATTGATTTTGTTATTCTCGAAATCTATATTATATTCTTGATCAAAAGAACGTGGGGCTATGCTAGAAATACTTCTATATTTGGGTTGGATTGATCTTTCTGTTTTTTCAACGTACTTTTTACAATCTCTACAATTTATATCATACAGATCACACTTATCCAAAGCATCAGTTTCGTGGTTAAGGATTCTGAGTAAGCTTTCCAAGGTTCAATTTGATATGCAGGCTACGTCCATATTGATATTCTCGAATATTTTCCTTTAACCAAAGAATAGAAAAAATATTCGAAAATATCAAAATGAGGTTAGCTCACAAATTAAATTCTACCTTGAAATGCTTACTCGGAAACCAAAATGACTGGATAACAGTAGAATGTATATATGAAATAAGATGTAGAGATTGAAAGATGAAGTTTGTTAGATAAACTAGAGAATCAATTAAAAATTTAGATTTGCCAACATACTTTGTATCAAGACCATAGTATAGTTTACGAGAATGTAAAATTAATAAAAAGTGTAAAAAAAGCGAATATACTGAACGTTCTTGAAAGTATTCATGAAACAAAATGCCAACATTAACTGAACAAAGACAACAATTCAGTATTCTCTACAATTTGCTAAATGAGACACGCTCACCTATAGTGCGTCCAACCAATCAGGATTATGGTTATTCGGAATCGTCTAGTATCAGGGATAGATTAAGTATAGATGATAGTGCTTAATCAGATTTACTATTCAGGTATTTAGAAAATTACGAAAATAGCATGAATTATTATGAAAACGGAACACTATCATTTGTCATATTTTTCGAACGACTGTCAAATTTTTCTGAAAAATTTTCATTATATTAAACAAGTTCCACAGAGAAATAATATATGGGTGATGTCATCCCAGATTATTGGGTCCATAATGATTCTAAGACATCTATAGATCATAATCGGCATCACCTGGAAAACTGAACCTGGCCATCTGGGCTCTCTCGGTCAAACAGAAATGGAATTTGAGGAAATATCGCAGGTTATGTTTTTCTTTCAATATCACCTTAGTCCCTTTCATGACCTCGCTTGGTATGTAAAATCTTTTCTTAGATTCGTTTAGACATATATGAAGTTTGATTGTTGAAATATTTTTCTGCTGGTTTTCTTTTTCTATTGATACAGATTCCTGTCCCAAACCCCCTTCCTTTTACCCTTTTTTTTGGAAATCATGAAATGCAAGAGAGAATGAAGCGGCTAAGCAGAAAAATCTTTGGTACTCTCTATGTACACACGACACCAACACATCATAAACAGACAAGCTATTGCTAGTGCAGTAGTGACAGGGAAACGAGTTTTTTCCTCAGGTTTTTCCACTCGTTTATTGAATCATCCACAAGATAGTATGGTTCCCCTGTTACATTTTCTGAGCTCACACTTGTGTTTTTTCTGACACACACCAAAATTATAGATGTAAGCACTCATCGTAAATACAATTATTCAAATTTTTGTAAATCCTCTCTTTTCAAAAGTATATATATATTGGGGTGTACCCCAAGGATCAGTACTCGGACCACCACTATTTAATATATACACTGCAGACATACCGAAGATGCACTCGCAGATGGCACGACGAATACACATCTCATAGGAACGAAGCAGACGTCAGAAAATTGACCAATTGACCAATTACATTAGAAGACGAAGGATCAAGGGTTAACTCGAAAAATATTAACAATGTATCGAATACAAGAAGAATAAATAGACAGAAACACCAAAAGGACAACTGATCGAATGGAAGAAGGAAGCGACAAATCTTAGTGTATTTGTGGATGTTCCACTGAACTACAAGAGGTACATTTAGGAAATTGTTAAAAAATTAGAGCAACTCACGGACAGCTATACCCTATTCTCAACGAAATCAGAGCACGGAATAGTTTATCAATCACTAAAATAACAAGATCAACTAAATGATGGAACTTCAACAGGGAATAATATGAAAGTGGACATCCCAAGTACAATGGAAAACGAAACAACAAGCCAGTGCAGATGCACCACTACATGAGCAAAGGGTAGAACCAACCAGTAGGACCCCAGACCAACCAAGGAGATGAAAAGGAATCAAGACTAAGGAGAAAAAGGTTAAATATCTGGCCTCCTGTTAAACTACAAGGATCACATCGAATTAGATTTAGTGTACCATCATATCCTGATGATTGGCCAAACGCGGATCCAATCTTGTAATGAACTGTCGGTGATATAGTGTATAGTGTTTTTTCACAGTGATACAACGTCAAACATTTCAGCCCTCAACTTATTATTAGAAGGTGAAAAAGGGAGACTCAATTCTTTTTTTTTGTGTAAGCGTTCTCCATAAAAATTGTTTGAATACTAATCTATTAGGATCACCCTTTTCTTTATTTCACGTAACTTATTTAATTGAACAAATTGATCAATAAGTATCAATGAATTTGAAGTATAATTTTCAAATTTTTGTATGTACAGATTCCATTCGTCAAATATTTAACTATGCTGAAGTCGAAGTCGCCAGGAATTGAAACACGTACACATAGGACATCGAAACAATTAATGTAGAAAGAGGCAGATAGGTCCTTTCCTCGGAGGAAAATCCTGCTGATGTCATATTTACAATTCATAATCTGCTATTAATGCTAGCAGGACTTATGATACGGTAAATCCTAAACAAATATTTCCTTAACAAGGAGGTGCCTTACAACATAATTTTCGTTGTGTTTACAAATATCTGGATCTAATATTGACGGACCCATGAAAGTTTCTCTAGAGAATATAGGATGAGTGCATAGGTATATTTGTTATATTCTTTCATTATGTAGAAATTTTGAATAAAATGGTAGTATTGTCAAAATTAAATGATTATCAAACAACTGCTTAAACTTCCAAGTATTTTACATGAACATGATATATTTTTCTCAGCCCGATTTTATTTTTGAGTTTTAGAGACAAATATTTAAATTTCATGATCCACATACGGCATCACACTTTTGAGAAATATTTATGAATGCAGTTTGAAATGTGAATCTAGAATTAAGATATAGAACTTATTGAAAGATTTCTGTGAATAATTGGAAAATAGAAAGAGAAACATCAGGTTCAAAATGCACGAAATATAATGAATAATAATTTGTCAGACATATGTTTCGGGTTTCATCCTATTTTCAGAAATAAAGAGGAAATTCAACTATTACAATGACATCTCTACCTAAGAAACCGAAGAGAGAAGTGAGGATGAACGTAAAACAAGCTGGTCATTAGTTATTGATAGATTATGTTCGTAGGCTGATGAAATTTCCACAAAATCTAGAAAATATATTTTCTTTCTTCTAACACCTGAATGTAAAAATTAAGTGTTTATGTAATTCAAGAAATAATTTTGTTTTATATAATGTTCCCAAAAACCGGTATATAATTCATTATTGTATTGATTTTTATGATTGCCTTCTCCACACATATGGCATTGACGGTTTGATCTATCTAAATAAAACGCTGGTCAATTACAATGTAGAATATATGTACCGCTGTTTTCCACCGCTTTTTCTACTTGCATCAAGTCATTTTTCTAATGGACCAAGAGTGAACATAGATTCAGACATTTATTTGAACCGGAGATATTTCAGATTCTGAAATAAAATTCACCAACAACTAGATGGCCTTCCAATGGTTCTCTTCTTTTGGAAAAAATTTTCATGACTAATTTTGAAGAAAGACTTTTCTCTGTATGTTAATTTAAATTTTTCTCTACTGCAAACTATATGTTTATGATATTTTCTGTATTTGGATAGGTACGAGGGCAGTTTGATAAGTCAGTGACTTTTTGAATCACCCGCGCAGTTACTTCAAATTCATTAGTGTAGATGAGTTTTACATTTTCCTCTACACTAATGAAATCAGTGTTAGTCATGTATTGTATAACTTTCGAAGAATGTTGAGATTTGATACTGGTATGCTGAGAAGTAAGATGAAGAGGAGTTGGATTTTAAACTAACGAATTGGGATTTAAGTAGTGAGGAGGATTGATCATTCGATTGTCTATCGAATTGTTATGCATATTTTGTATCATTGTGAAGTATTCATCCTCATAGTGCATCTCACAAACTATTTAGTCATCTTCCTTAAATAATTCTTTTTGATAAACTAAATATTCGATTTGGAAAGCATATCACTGAAAAATGCTTATTAATTAATTAAGAGAAAAATAGATAACACTTCAATTACATAAATATTTCTCAAAACTTTCTCATTGTTTTCAACTTTTTGTTCTTCGTCACCTATTGTCATTCCCAAATTAGATTTCAGCTCAAACAGAACCTTGTGTCTCGTTTGCAAAGATATAAATTAACGTACACAAGCAAATTAGATTTCTCGTCCTCGAACCAAATGAAACATATTGTGGTGCAATTTGTTCCCGTAAATTCATACGCATATCTGAGAAAATGTATGAGATCTCACACTAATCTGGAATATTCTCGAGTAAACAAACGGGAAGATATTAATCAAGATTGCATTGATACGGTGGTGTATCCTTCATGAAATTCTGTTCTCTCCCTTCACATGTCATTATGTTTTCTTACCTAAAACATCTTCTCGTTGAACTTGTGAAATGGTATATTTGTAGATACTTGAATTTGGATGAAGGTTTCATTCTTTCTTTCGTTATCAAATAATCTCATCCTTCGAAGCAAAGTTTCTGGAAATATATTTAATTTCTTTAGTTTTTATGAAATAAAAGACGGTAGTGGATTTTTATATCAGTTGAATATATGTCTATGCTAGTAAACAGCGACTTTGAAATAATTGTTTTACCTGAAAACTCTAGATTATTATGTAGTTTTTAAATTCCTTAGTTTTTCTCTCACAGTTTCCTTTTCTCGAAGCAGTTCATTGCATTTTCGATTTGGTTTAACCTAAAGCTTGAGTTTTCTGTGGTCTGGACAAGTTACTGAAGCTTACTGTGGTTCCAAACTACCTGCTACAATACGTTATAGTTCACAAATATTCAGCACTCGAGTTCTGAACCAATTCGAATCTTATACTTTCTGAAAACAATCAGCCAACATGTCAATCGATATTTTGAATGCTAAGGGTTTCAGTTTTTAACAATTAGAAATGCACGCCAAATGATAAGGTGCCTGGCTGCCTAGATGATTAAAGCAGGACCCGAGCGGTTGAGGGGTGAGAAGAAGACCGATATATGCAGATAACGGATAGAAAAAATTTATTGTATATATCTTCAATTGAAAACACTCTATATATAATAAGAAATTTTGAAAAATTGATTTAAAACTAATTTCAAGCTTGATTGTCATCTATCAATTGTTTTCATTACAATTCGAAAGATAACATTGGTTTTGAGTAAAAATTATGAAAGTGTTATTCAGTTAGTGAATTTTAGTGAGAACGAGCCATTCTCAAAATTATAGAGAATTGGTAGATTATCTATATTGCTTCTCAAACTAAGAATGCTCTAAAATAAATAGTCATAAATGTTAATAGATTCAATTAAACCAACCATATGTTTGTGATGATATTTTCGATCTTCAGTATATTTAGTTGGAAGGAGTCTCAAGCCTAATAACTTCGAAGAATAATAATCCGAAGGATACCTTATCATCGAATCTCTAGTTAATCTACCTCCAAGAAGGAATGAATTTCTATGTATCAGCAAATTTTTTATCACCAATTTTCTTCTTTGTCTTCAGAATATTCATGTGGATTTTAAATTATGTTTATTCATTGAGCAAATCATTCTTGATTTTTGCAAACGTAATATTCCTCGAGTATATTTCCCATTTCATTCAACATTCTGTGGAAAAAAGTGAACTAAAGCTCTGTCAGAACCTATCGGTAGGTTTTCAACTAATATCAATATGGGATTTGGGTTAGGAAATGTAAAATCATGTACATTCCGCCAAAGGGAGTCATGCATATTGATAAACAACTCCGAACAGAAAATTGTATACATGAAGGATGGGGAAGCAAACAAAAATCTGAGAGACCAACAAGCCAGATTTACATCACTAACAGAAGGCAGAGGTGAGCAGAAAATGTTTATTCGGAAAAACAATATTCTCAAAAGTAGTTGAATATTATGTAGGTTTATATACCAGAATAATAAAATGAGTATTCTGATGAAAAATGCACTAGAAATGAATATTTGAATTTGGGAGGCTTTCACTTGGTAAAATTCCATCATCAATAATAAAAATCAAGTACTGTGTTTTAAGGAATTTCGTTTCACTACACCGTAGCTTCTTCAGACGAATGAATGTACAGAAAATAATAATGAGAAATTAAATATAATTGTTCCTGAGTAATTAAAAGCTTATTATGTTGCTTCTTCTTAAGTGGTTATTTATGACAGTTCCTCAAAGATCTGCCTTCCAATATTTATTATCTGTATGCAAAATTTCAAACTGTGTTCGAAAGAGTGATTATTTTCTAAGAGATGATTCGCGTAATTTAAATCTGCTATTTTATTTGAGAAACTGCGTTTATGTTCCGATATTGTAATATTAAAATTTTTATGTGTTCTACCAATGTGGAAATTATCATAGTCAGTGCAATTCAATCTATAATCACCTGATTTATTGTTTTTACCTGCCAACGTAGGTTAAGGTATTGAATTTTTGTTTCAATTTATCGACAGGGTAAACTTTATTCAATGCGATTCTACTTTGTTTTTATTTGAAATATTATTTATTAGTTTGGGATTATAACCATTATTTTTGGCTATTTGTTTAATCAAATTTAATTCTTTGTTGAAATTTTCTGGTGATAACGGGATGTTAATCAATCTATGAATAAGATTATTGAATGCTGACATTTTATGTTGATACAGATGACACGACGAGTTATGTATTATAATATCTGTATGTGACGGCTTATGGTAAATTGCGAAAACATGTTTTCCATTTTCATTCGAAATTGTAACGTCTAAGAAATTTATCGAATAATTATTTTCTATTTCGGTTGTGAATCCAATTTTTGGATGTAATGAATTTATATAATTTTCAAAATTTTCAACTGTCTATCTGTTCCTGTGAAGCAAATAATGATATCGTCTACATAGCGATACCAGTATAAACAATATTTACTGAGTTGATGATTATGAATTAATTTCTCCAAATTATTCATGAATATTTCTGCTAACAAGGGACTTAACAGATTGCCCATAATCGATTATTAAGTAAAATTCCTGAAAACACAGTATTTGTTGCTCATTATAGAAATGAAAAGCTTGTTTCTGAGAGAGATGTCTAGAAAATATGATTTTTTTCTCGCCCTTTATTATAATATACAACGTGTTCAAACGAAAAGGTCACCAATTTCTCTATTGGTTTGGAGCATGTAAAATCAATACCGTACACAGTACATAAGTGAACATGAACATTAAACATCACGAATACCACACAGAAACTGTCAAAATTGCCTCCTTCTTTCTGCACAAAATGATACAAAAGGTTTTCGAATTGTCTTATGAAATTAAGAAGAACTTCTTGTTTCAAAAGTCTGCATCCACTGACGATAATTCTCCGCAATTCTTCCAAGTTTTCAGGTTGTGTAGCTCCCGATTCAAGATGACCCAATATGGAGAAATCTAATGGATTCAAATCAGGTGACCCTGCTGGTTACTTAACTGTTTCTCTTCAGCCAATCCATCGATCTGGAAAATTTGTATCCAAATATTGTCGCATACGAACATCGAGATGTGCACGAGCACCATCTTGCTGGAAACGTATCGTATTATCTAAGATAGTTTCATTGAGATTACTTCAGATGAAGAAAGGTCCTTCAATATGATTTCCATAAATTCCAACTCAAACATTCAATTTCTGAGTCATTTGTGTTTATGCCTTTGTGAACCAATAGGATTACGAGTATACCAATATCGACAGTTATGCATATTCACTTCGCCACTGAGAGTGAGGGTCCTCTGGTCAGAAAAACAGGTATTTTACAGAACATGCAATTTATATTATTATTTTCACTCAAAATTTCAAAGAATTGCAAGCGGCACTTTGGGTTCAAAAGATAAGAGAATCTTTTCAACTTGTTTCACTTGATAAGGTGAGTTTGGTGCTGTTTTACGATTCTGTAAACTGTGAAAGCTGATACACCAGCTATACGTGATAATTTATTGTTGGAAGTAGTATTTCGTATTTGTAAACTTCGTTTTGTAGAGGCCGATGTTGAACTTCATGTTTTTCGTTAGCTATCGAACCCGTTAAAAATTTATTCATCCATTATAAAATATACTGGTTGCCTTCCTGTTTTCTTGGATGGTTCACAAAATCCTTGACCATATTCTGGCAAAACTATGATTTTGATAATAAATTGAAAATATTTGTACCATCTCATTAGTTGAGTGAATCAAACAAATGTGATACGGATTTATCATAAACAGATAGTTGTGATGAAAGATATAGTGCTTTCACTACAAAACATTGATGTTTACCTCAAATTACTACATTTCTTCATCATTATCAACTAGGAATTACTGGGATAAGAATCGTCACTTGAGAATGGTAGCAGAGAATTAGAATTAGAGAGGATATTGGATCAAAACTTAATTTGACTATAAGCATTGTAAAATTTCCGTTGAAAAACAAACTTTTGTTACATTTGTTCTGTTTGTATGATATTAAACATTCATGAGGATGAAATTTTTCAATAGAAAATTAAAAGACATTTCTGAAGATATTTCACTCGATCTACTTTCACAATGATGAATTTCAACTTATCAGCTGTTCAGGGTAAGGCGTTGATTTCAAATGCCTCTAACCAACTCAGAAATAGGTCCCCCATAAATCGAAAATTGACGTGTCTCAGCTCTTTCCGCCATAATCAGCTCATCTTGAGATAGACGTAGTAATACTCGACCCAGTGGCCCTTTAATCAAATTCGAGGTGCTGCTGAGGAAAGTGGGTTGATGAAACATGCTTCGAACCAACTCAGAAATTACTCTTCCTCGAATTAAATATTGACGTCTCAGCTTTTTTCACTATAATCAGTCTTTCTTGACATAGAGGGGGTAGCAAATCTTCGTTGGACAACAACTTTTCGTTGTTTTGACTATCCATGTGATATTAAAGGTTCAAGTAGATAGTAGTCCTAAATAGAAAAGTGAACTATCATTTCACAAAGATATGTTTTTCAATCCAGTTTCCCTATAATGAATTTCGACTAAGGTGCTGCTGAGCGTAGGGGGTTGATGCTGCATGCTCCAAAGGAACTCAGAAATCGGCCCCCTCTAATCAAAAATTGACGTGTTCCAAATTTCCCCGCCAAAATCAGTCCATCTCGGAATAGGGGGGGTTGCAAATACCATTGGAATGTAAACTTGTGTTGTTTGGATTTTCCTAGTGATATTAAATGTTCATAAGAATACTTATTTTGATTATAAAATTGAAAGACTATTCCAAATGTTATTTCACTCAGTTTTCTCACAGTGAATTTTGACGTAGGTGCTGCTGAGGGTAGGAGGAGGATCCTCCTCCAATCATAAATTGACGTGTTTCAGACTGTCCCGCTAAAAACAGTCCAGCTTGAGCTAGAGGGGGTTACGAATTTTCGTTGGAGCACACTGATTCTCAAAATATTTCTTCAAGACGCCTTAGTTCAGAGAAGTCAAGTTTCTCAACGCCAAAAAATATGTCTTTGTGTACAGAATTGGTAGTAACATTGTCCATGGCAATAAGATACTTATCAATGGAGAATTCTTATAAATAAGGAAAAGTTGGTACTCGCTGAGATTCCATTTATAACTACGAATAATTTTGGAAAAAAGAGTTTGTTGATTTCAATGATACAGACTGAAGAACGTTTGTCACGAAAGAAACAACCTGTTTTTCCGAAAATAATTCTCAAATCTAGATACCTCCGACTTGTTTTGTAAAAGTCGATATTTCCTTGCACGTAGATACTACTGAGTAGGGAAAAATAACTGTTTGAAAATAGTTATTTTGTACAGAATAATAATATTTTCGTAATCATTTTCAGATTAAGAGAATGGTCCAGCTGAATTTTTCGGGAAAATGATAATTTTCTTTAATTCCCTAGATATTTGAAAAGAGTATATGCCCTCTCGAATAATGAGATTCAAAAATTCATAAGTAAATCTAATCCCGAAAATTTTAGGGTGCGTTAATTCTATAAGTAAATTCGATTCCGCGGTATAAGTACAAGAATATGGTTCTTATATGAAATGCACATTTCCAAATATTTGTAGAGATATATTGATTATGGTAGATATGAAAATTGGCGACCGAGTGAAATCTATACAATATTGAAATGACAAATTTTAGTTATGGCCTCTTTCAAAGAGAATCAATCATTTCTGGAATTAACTTTTGGTGATTCTTTTAATTTTATTGCGAATCATGTTTTGTAAAGGACCATTCGGTTCTTGATCTATTTGAAATTCCTTCAGTTTTTCAAAGAAAACGAGAATATGAAAACGTGAACTATCAAATAAACTTTTTAAATTTCGATGGACAAATACTTATGCCCATATTTTGGAAATAACGAATATCTAGTGAATAAATTGCCAGATAAATAACCATCAATTTATTAACTCTTTGATAATCAGTACATATCGGCCCCAATGAACATAACAATTTCCAACTTCACGTGGATTCGAAATTGAAAGCCCAAAGGTCATTTGTAACCCTGGTCCAATTTCGCTCATTTTGTTTGTTATTCAACATAGGACCACGACCGGCCCTGACAATTTGCAAATTCTAGAGAACAAATCGGTGCAACTTTTAAGCAAACACATTAAACAATAAAACCCTTCTTAGAGTCGAAGAGAATAATGATATGAGATATAACTACAGATGTAGTATTATTTGAATATGGGAGGATTTTACTTGGTAAAATTCCATTATCAATAATAAAAAACAAGTACTGTGTTTTAGGAGTTTTACTTAATAATTGCGATTCGTAACGCGTTTCACTACACCGTAGCTTCTTCAGACGAATGAATATGCAGAAAAATATAAATGAGAATATAACTATAAATGTTCCTGAGTAATTGAAAGCTTATTGAGTTGCTTCTTCTTAAGTCGTTATTTATGACAGGTATATCCAATAAAATTAAGGAATATATTGCTCCTGAAGAGATTCAATAGAGGTGAAGGGCTTAAATCGACTTGTTCATTGATGAGTCTACCTGAGTGTTTGTATTTATTGATTTCTAAAGTTTCCTTTCTATATTTATTACCTGTATGCAAAATTTCAAACTGTGGGTCGAAAGAATGATTATTTTCTAAGAGATGATTCGCGTAATTTGAATCTGATTTTTTATTTGAAAAACTGCGTTTATGTTCCGATATTCTAATATTAAAATTTCTATGTGTTCTACCAATGTAGAAATTATCACAGTCATTGCAATTCAATTGATAAACACCTGATTTATTGTTTTTACCTGGTTTGGTTTTATTATTTTTATATATTTGCCTAAATTATTATTAGTCTGGAAAGCTATGTTGAAATTATTGCTACTTAAGAATGATTTCGGTTTCTCACTCGTAATGCAACGTAGGTTAAGGTGTCGAATTTTTTTCAATTTATGGACAGGGTAAACTTCTTTCAATGCGATTCTACTTTGTTTTTATTTAAAATATTATTTATTAGTTTGGGATTGTAACCATTATTTTTGGCTATTTGTTTAATCAAATTTAGTTCTTTGTTGAAATTTTCTGGTGATAACGGGATGTTAATCAATCTATAAATAAAACCATTGAATGCTGACATTTTATGTTGATATGGATGACACGACGAGTTATGTATTATATTATCTGTATGTGACGGCTTATGGTAAATTGCCAAAACATGTTTTCCATTTTCATTCGAAATTGTTACGTCTAAGAAATTTATCGAATTATTGATTTCTGTTTCGGTTGTGAATGCAATTTTCGGATGTAATGAATTTATATGATTTTCGAAAATTTTCAACTGTCTATCTGTTCCTGTGAAGCAAATAATGATATCGTCTACATAGTGATACCAGTATAGACATTATTTACTGAGTGGATGATTATGAATTAATTTCTAAGTTATTTATGAATATTTCTGCTAACAAAGGACTTAACGGATTGCCCATAATCGAGCCTTCTTCAATAGTATAATATTTGTTATAGAAATGGAAATAATTTTGATCTAAACAAATTTGTAATAATGATAGAATATCTGATTTAATGATAGTATTGACATGATTCTTTTCTAATAATTCTTCAACTAAGTAATTCGTATCTTTCGGAGGAATGTTGGGAAATAGATTCTTAACATCGAAAGATACCACTATACCACCTAACCACGTAAT
Source organism: Cryptolaemus montrouzieri (assembly GCA_013387265.2). NCBI lineage: Eukaryota > Metazoa > Arthropoda > Insecta > Coleoptera > Coccinellidae > Cryptolaemus > Cryptolaemus montrouzieri. The sequence goes on from JABFTP020000103.1 coordinate 42,100,664, forward strand.
TCCAAACTCATTTCTTTCGATCAACATCCCGTTATCACCAGAAAATTTCAACAAAGAACTAAATTTGATTACACAAATAGCCAAAAATAATGGTTACAATCCCAAACTAATAAATAATATTTTAAATAGAAAACAAAGTAGAATCGCATTGAATGAAGGTTACCCTGTCGATAAATTGAAACAAAAATTCAACACCTTAACCTACGTTGGCATTACAAGTGAGAAACTGAAATCATTCTTAAGTAACAAGAATTTCAACATAGCTTTCAAAACTAATAATAATTTAGGCAAATATATGAAAAATAATAAACCAAACCAGGTAAAAACAATAAATCAGGTGTTTATCGATTGAATTGCAAACACTGTGATAATTTCTACATTGTTAGAACACATATGAATTTCAATATTAGAATATCGGAACATAAACGCAGTTTTTCAAATTAAAAATCAGATTCAAATTACGCGAATCATCTCTTAGAAAATAATCATTCTTTCGACCCACAGTTTGAAATTTTGCATACAGATAATAAATATTGGAAGGTAGATCTTTGGGAAACTTTAGAAATCAATAAACACAAACACTCAGGTAGACTCATCAATGAACAAGTCGATTTAAGCCCTTCACCTCTATTGAATCTTTTCGGGGACAAATCCATTCCTTTATTTTATTGGATATACCTGTCATAAATAACCACTTAAGAAGAAGCAACTCAATAAGCTGCTAATTACTCAGGAACATTCGTAGTTATATTCTCATTTATACTTTTCTGCATATTCATTCGTCTGAAGAAGCTACGGTGTAGTGAAACGCGTTACGAATCGCAATTATTAAGTAAAATTCCTTAAAACACAGTACTTGTTTTTTATTATTAATGTAGTATTACCTTGTATGAGGAGGGCTTAGAATGACAAAATTTCAAAAGTGTAGTAGCATACAAACATAATCCATCACAGTTTTGAAATAAATAAATGAATAAGGCTACAGTAGAATATTGAAATTCTCAAAACAAATATGGCGAATATCCGATCTAATAGGCTCTATGTATGAACATACGAGTTTTTCATATCAATAACTTGATGAACCAATGATCGACGTTTTTCTTAGAGCCACGCTTCAAATTGTCATGAAAATCTGACTGTAGTCCTAGAAGTTTCTATATTTTGGTGCAAGTGGTTGAAAACTTTGGGGGCCAGAAAACTTTAGGGGCCAGAAAATTGCTGCATCTCTACCCAATCATTTTATGAGTATTCGGAACCATCACTAAATTAACCCCACACCTCGTATTGTACTCATGATTATAATACATCGCTTCATTTTGTCTGCGTCGAAAGCCCTGAAAAATAGTTGACTAATGTCGAGTAACCTCGATACTCTGAAAAGATCCTCCGAAGCATAACGATAAGGTTTTTTCGAAATTATTCTCAGTAGACACTTTTGCACAATTTCTTACTTTTTGATATAATAATCAGTTACTCCAACCCATGATAGAACACCATAGGTCAAAGCAGGTTAAACCAAAGCACAATATACTTTCTTCAATATGTTTGAAGAACAGAAAGTAGAGAGTCTCCTGAATTCAGGAACTAAATTTCCTAGTCTCTTAGTTATACGCTTCATCCCTTAGGACAACCCAAGAATCACTATTATAAAATACCACAGCAACACATCTAAATCTTGTTTTCCATACATTTTGAAAACAGTTGTCTTACCTCTTCAAGAGATTGCAGATATATCACAGTCGGTTATTGCATGCACAAACAGAAGATTATTCTGACATAAAATTGATTAACTTTACGACTACTGTATTTCTGATTGATGTGGAGCTCTCCAGCTTTAACAAAAATAGTAGTTTCATTTGACGACGGTCCCACTCCCATTGCCCGGTTTCATACCAATAGATCATGCTATAGGCCCCGTGAATTGGTCACTTGTGACTAAGTTTCGGATTCTTGGCAGATGGTATCCAGAGTTGGTAGGATTTTTCCGATAAAATATGATTAGCTTTCATATGTCAAAATTATCCGGAGATTAACTCGTTCTCCAGTCGGATCTCCAGAGGGAACTAGCTCAGTGGGCTCATGATGGTAATACAACTGATAGCGGTCCTGTGGTGGACGTCATTCGTCATTGAGTTTTGCAACAACACCCACTTGAATATGAGTGCAGTACATCAGCACGCAAAGAAGGATGATTTAATCGACCTGAGATGGTTCAGAATTTGTTTATATATCGATACCATATTTAAAAGTTGTCTGTATCGATCTACTTACAGCAACAACTACCCTAGATTGTTTTGGTAGTATCTTGGCAACAAGGTAGACACATCCAAACAACACATCCGTCAGGTGAGATGATCACAATGGAAGACATCAACGTTCGCAACATCAACTGGCTCCAACGCCAAAATTACAAAAATTGCTATCATTCTCTCAGTTTCGATGCAGAAGATTTCTTTTTACAGGTCTTAGCACCCTGAGACAATTCCAGGACAAGCTCGTTTCTGCTATTGGTAACATCGTACAGCCTAAATTCTGTTTCAGATATACCAATCGCAGTGCGATCAAGGGTCTTACATGTTCAATCGAATATGTCTGAAGTGAAATTCAAAATACCTGGGATGAGTCCCATAATTCAACAACTTAACTGTAAGAAAGCAGTGTGCCCTGATGGAAAACTATCAAAGTTTTTGAAGAGATTTGCTCAAAAGTTTGCATCTGTACATAAACGTTCGTCTTAGATTTCGTATGAGAGCCACCTTTTTTTTGGAAGATTTCGAGATTTCAATGGACTCGCATTGTTGGCTATTATATCGAATGCCATGAAAAGAGTGATCAACGATGAACTCAAGTTGAAGGGTATACAACGCTCAACAGAGGATATTCTTGCATATGTTACGTATTTATGGATATCAATAATTGAAGAGCATAGTGAATCGAGTGGAATTGCTCTTGATACCCCTGAGGCCTTCGAACGCCTTGATGAATGAATTTATCGGACTTTCCGGAAAATTGTATGGTTGAATAAGTAACTTTCTCTTGGGTAGATCAATTAAGGTGCGAGTATTCCCAGGTTAATGCAGTAGTAACCCGAGGACTCTATACTCTCGCCAACTCGTTTTCTGTTGCAGATTGGTGATCTGCTCCACTCCATCGAAAACATAGTATCATGAGTTGCGGTCGATTATACTGTGGTGTCAGTCCTATGACTTCTGAGGAGTCACACCGACAAAGATACCAACAGAGCATGTCTCTGAATTCAAAATTGGATAAAATATTAAGTAGGACTGGCTTTTTGTGAACAAACAAATAACTACTCAGCATCACAGTGAACACCTGAGTTTTCTGGCAAGATCATGTGTCAGCTGAACTCAATTTTCTTCTCAGGCCCAAATAGTACATCACTTAATCACAGCTGATGATTTTATACAGAGCACAGACGTAACCTGGTCCACTAGAACACTGTTCCCATCTTTTGGGCTCTACACCTAAAAATTCATTACATCTATTGGACAGTGTCTCGAAGAGAGCAATGCGGGTCATGGAGCATTTTTGGCACCTGGAGATCACCCGAGATCTACTACTTCTCGGCCAAAGGTGGCAGGTTGCTTGTCTTTTTCTTTTCTACAGGTACTTCCCTGTTACATGCTATGAAGAATTGAAAAGCGTGGTTCTAGAGAATACCCAATTCCAAAGAAAAATGAGGCTCGCGAAAAACATTCATCTTCTGGAAGTTCTACTAGCAACGCCATGTACCTCTCTCTATTGAGATTCATTTGTTTACAAGGCTTGTGTGCTGTGGACTTCGCTACCATCCAACAATTTACAATTTGGTCCCTTCAAAATGCGAGTGAACATACACTCTAAATAATCAAGGATGGCCACATCTGTGGTATGACAGGCACCGCCTCCTCCCTAGAGTTACGATTAAAAAAAGTTGAAGTTTGAGCAGTGGATAATATGAGTAAGTTCACATCCTCACGAACAACTGTGGTTAAATTTGTGGAATTGAATTGCTCCACTGCTATTTCAATTATTAGTAATCAGCATCGTGATGAGCTGGTTTAAGTGATATATTTTCAGTATTAAACTTTTGTTTCAAAATTGAAATGTACCAAAACTTTTTGTGAGTATTTACAAGAAATTTCTGTTGACTGGTGAAAACTGTCATAGATTGATCACATAAAATAATAAAATAAGAATATTTCTCGTAAAATCATCTTAGCCATCCAATATAACAGTAACTCTGAACCAAAATGTCGACGCATGTCTGAACATTGGAAAATCGGTATCTCTTAAGAAGAAAAGTGACTAGACATATATATGATGGTGTTTCGAACAATTTTGCCAAATTTAATCTGTTTGCGAATTTTTACCCTCACTCCTAATTTTAGTCATGCCATTGATGGCGTGAAATGGAATAATATTAGTTTTATGTGAAAATTTAGAACCGGATACATGTAACTATACTCTAGGCAACCGAAAGAGAGACCACGTCAGAACTACAGCAGACGCCGGGAGATTTAGTAGCTCTGTAATTGGCCGAATCAAATATAGGGGTGGGATCTGAATAATAATAATAATAATAATAATACTTTTAATAAATCAAAACCATACAGGTGTAGATTCAGTCAAAAATACAAATAAACATGTAGAAAATACACAAAATTCAGATCACAATACGTTGTGTCAAGTGCCATCGATGGCGAGAAATGGAATAATATTAGTTTGATGTGAAAATTTAGAACTGGATACATGTAACTATACTCTAGGCAACCGAAAGAGAGACCACGTCAAAACAAATACAGCAGACGCCGGGAGATTTAGTAGCTCTGTAATTTGCCGAATCATGTTTAGGGGGTGGGATCTGAATATTAGCAGTCTGTACAGGTACGGCCTCGGTCCATCGTATAGAAAATTAAATTTTCATTATCGTTTTGGAATTTCTCTTGCGTAACTTGGGTGGGTGTTAGCATTGTATCGAGTGAAAATTGAAGGAGCTTTTGAATTTTCATTATTGTTTTGAATTGAAGTGTAAAAATATTGTGTGTATAATGTCGTCTATGGATACTGCAGATGAAAGTACTGTTGAAGATTATTCTCCGAAAAAGCGGCCTAAGAAAGGTTCTTTTACTTTGAATGAGAACAGATCATTTCCAACGTCTATAATAGACAAATGCAAATAGATTCTGCACCAATCAACGAAATCGTCGCACAAGTGGAAAATATTGTGGGAGTTAGTTAAACTAGTGTTTACAGACTCATAAAGAAGGATAAGGAGAATCATTTTTTTTAACAATCGAGGACGTACCCGAAAAGGGTGAAAATTGCGGATAAAGTTACCGATTTCGACAAAAATCTGATTAGTAGGAAAGTTAAAAAAATGGACTTCAGATTCCAGAAGAGGGGGAGGAATGGTTAACTATTGGAGGAAGAGAAAATAGTCTTGTGGAGGAGAGACTATCTTAAACAAATTAAAAACTACCGCGAAGAGAATAGAAAAATCGATTACCTGGATGAAACGTGAGTGAATGCTGGGCACACCCAGGGATAAACTACCGACATCTGCCAGTAGAGAAGCCACTATTCAAGAATAATAAATATGTAATAGATGAAATGGCTCGAAACCAAAATAAAATCGTGTTGCGACTCCACAAAGAAATGGATGGCCCTATCATTGCGATCTCAATCCCATCGAACTGGTTTGGGCTGAGATGCTCAATCCCATCGAACTGGTTTGAGCTGAGATGAAAAATTATGTGGCATCTAAGAACACATCATTCAAATTTCAAGACATGAAGAAGCTTTTTGCCGAATCCATTGAAAGGATTGATGCTGTCAAGTAACAAAACTGCATAAAGCATGTCGTAGAGAAGGTTGAACCGAGAATGTGGCAAGTAGATCACATAATAGACGCACAACTGGATCCTATTATTATCAATCTCGAGAATGATTCAAGTTCATCGTCTGAAACTGATAATGACGATGATAATCCTTGATGTCCTTTTTTATGTAACTCTTATAATATATATGTTTCAATAATGTTCTACTTCCAGAAAATATACCTATAGCATCATTTGCGTATTACATTGCCTGTTTTTTATGATAATTCAATCAGTGATCCCGAAACTATTGCGAGAATAATTCATTTTAGGATGAAACTCTACATCATTGATGTCCATTACTTAATTCAGAGTTCAATTTCGTGATCAAATGGAAGCAAGTTCCTTGATTCAACCCTGTGTGACATCACGTTCAGGCCTCGTGCGTTTGTTTTGTTTACACTCTCTCTTTTCGTTGTATCAAGTATAAGTGTTAATACAATAGTTCTAAGATATAGTAGTAGTAAGTAGTAACGTGAACATAAATTGAAATGCTGAAAATTGCGTTGAATCCGCTTTTTGATTGTGCTTTCTATGTCATGTCATATTCATGTGATCCTTTCCCTATAGAAGAACAGATATTTGTTGTTAGAAACCCTTGAAACATGGATGATCAATACACGGTCAGTATTTTATCAATAGCTCTCTGTAGTAGTCAAAGAGCGACAGGTAAAATTGTTTTCACAGAAAAAGCAAACTAACTATGTGGAGTAATTTTTTCCATTACCAATATTTCATTATCGTACTTAAACAATTTGATCTCCCTGTACATTAATGCATTTGCGAGCCTGAAAATTTCAGATTTCAAGGTTGCTTGCTTCACTTATTATCCATTAGGTGGGTTGAGCTCTCCCGCTTTTCTCGAAGCTATACGTGCTTGGAACACATGGATAATCAAATTCTTACCCGTGCCTGAGCGGAATGTTTGTGGTTCGCTTAGGGTATGGATAATTTGATATTCGGTATAGAACGTGGGCAGAAACACTTGAAAACAGATAAGTTAGTTCACAATTTTGTAGAATTGAATATTAATATTTATTGATTTTCACTGAATGATGAACGATATGGAAATGATTTGTGCTGGGATTTATTGCTCCGAATTTCAGATACTATTTTTCTGGGTATTATGGAAAGGGAATTATTTGCTTTAGTGATTTTCTCGCTTTCACAATATTATTCCAATGCTTCTTTCTCGTGCTTTTGAAATAGTTGCCTGAATTTTTCTAAGATTTTTCTCTTCTCAAAAGATAACCACACAAATCATTTCAAGAGATATTTTAAATTTTCATTAATTGTCAGGAGTTTGATTTGAGAGGTTACTTTATAAGAATTTATTCAGAAATTGCACAGAAGCATCTGGTCTAATAAATACAATTCCACTCATGTATCAAAATGCACGTTTAAGAACACAAAAATTCGAGTTTGATATCGGATAAATAGCATAGAAATAGGAAGGATGGTAGGATATTAGTGGATAAATTTGCCCATAGAGAATCCTTGCGTTTCCATAGCAACGCACTATTCACAACAAATAGCACGGTTATAAAACTGTCAAGAACAGCCATTTTAGTACCTGTTGTAAAGTTTCTGCCGATATGAACTAAAATGGCTCGTTTTGGAAGCACCAGTTAAGCAGGAATAAACAGTTCTATACAGAATTCTATCCCCAAAAATACAAGAAAAACGCACAGCTCGATTTGGAATTAATTCAGTATATTCTGCAACGATCGAACGTTCGATTTGGATATACAGCATTCTATTGAAGATATTGGAGAAATTCTTATGGATTGGGGTTTCAATATGAAACAAATGAATGGGCAAGATTACAAAGAATACGTTGTCAAAACAATGTGGAACAGAACTGCGAAAATGATGCAGAATATGTATTCCGAATGATTCAACATGAGTTTCAACCTCTTTACCGATTCAGCATTAGAAAGGCTCGTGAAGCTCGCAATTCTAAAGGAAAGATGTTACAAGGGGATGTGGAAAAGCGCAAAGAAACTTCCGTTGCATCAACAAGAACTGAAATTGATAGCATGGCTCTGTACTTGGACGAAAATGCCCCAATAGGTTTGTTGAAAACATTTTTCCATATTGTTGCACATGAATTAGCATTGCGTGGCGGTGAAGCAGCAACTTGTAAGGTACACTTTTTCAGAGAGGAAAAATTTTATAACGGAGAAGTGACTGGTCGTATCGAATATATCCCAGTATTCTCGAAAACTTGCCAAGGCGGCTCAAAAAACTGCTGTGATTGTACATGGCTAGTAAAAAATAGGGAATTATTTATGTCCTTCGTGGTTGCTTCATAAGATATTGTCGAAAAGACCCGATTCTATTACAAGTCATACATTATTTCTGACTCCCAATCAATTTTGAAAAAACAGAACTTTTAAGGGTTGTTAAAAAATATGCCTTTGGGAATAAATAAAATATCCAAATGGACGAAAATTTCAGCAGAGAAAGTTGCACTGGATACGAAAAATGAAAAGATCACAAATCATTCTCATAGATCCAGTTCTCATTGAGTTTCCTTCACGTAGGTATTCGAAAACGAGAATAGAAAAATATCCGGCGAAATCTGAGCTTTTGTGGTATAACTTACGAAAATTCCCTTCCATACCCAGTTTTTTCTGCGATATAAAATAATTTCGTATCACAATTTTCAAGAGAATGTAAGCTCCAGATTTGTTCCCGTTATGAACCTTAGGTTTACAGTTTTTAATATATCTGCCTAGAGAGTTAAGTGATCTAAAAGCTATATTCAAATTAGGAGATGACCAGAATGACTTCAAATACAGTCTGAGTTCACCAATATAAATTGTTATCTTATGCTTTCGATTAGTCTCCTTACCTCATGGATGGAAATTGGTTACAACAAAGGATACTACTAATCATACTAGAGTTACAACCATAATTTATTTCAAAATATTGGGCTCTTTCAAGAAATTATTTTCTGACAATGGTATCGTGATGAGTCTATGTATCATACTGTTATAAGCAGCTAATTTTCATTGATGTGGCAGAGCGGAATAATTGTGAAAGCTAATTTCTGTATGCGCAGTTAATGGGAAATGGAAAAATCATTTCTGTGGTCAAGTTTGGTTATAGTTAAATCTACCAAGTTAATAGATCTCTCAATTTCGATTTCTAAAGTGACTTTATGTTGGGGTAAATCAGATTTATGATAGTATTGCAGGAATCTAATTGTCTGTATGTAGCTGTAAAACCTTAAACCAAAAATTCATAAAGCAAGCAAATAAGGTATTTATAAACTCTCAAAGTGGAAGTTGTGATAAAAATGATATAGCTAGATCTTTTAGAAACTTTTATTTCGGATATCTGAGCATAAACGCAGTTTGGAAAATCGAAAACCAGATTTCCAATACGCAAACTATACTTCCAGTAATTTTGAAATTTTGCATGATGAAAATAATAGATTTTAGCATTGAAAATCAATAAACAGAAGGATTATCGAAATTTACTTAATATCACCATTATTTTATCTTTTCAGTGTGGATGTGCCTACCATTTAATGAAGTACCTTGTTTTGATATCGTCCACTACTGATAACTAAGCATTTAGAAACCTTATAGATGTTTTTAATTTTTCACATTGTTTTCATCGTGGAAAGTGCCAAAATTGTCTTTATGTTATTATCTTCTGTTAATTGACTTTTGTTTGTCGAAATTGTCTACATTCTCTGAAAACCTCATATTGAATTATTTTATGAAAGTTTATTTTCTTGATTCACAAGTGATTATGTCTCTAAAGCGTTTCGAATATAAGATTGAAACATTTTAAGGAGATTTATTCATTTATGTTAATCTCTAGAGCCAATATGATTAAACGTTCATAATATTCAATCTACTTTATTCATAGCTATAATAGTATAACCATTATCTTAGTAAACAGGATGCTGTCAAGCAGCTAAAAAATTAAAACGGGAGTTCAAAATTCAACTGAGTAACTCTGAAAATTCAAGTTGAAATCGATTGAATGAAAATCCGAATCTTTTGTTGTGTAGATGAAAGTATGGACTACTCCTTATAGTTAAGTTAGCTTTCAGGAAAAATGTTCGGGTGGATTAATATGTTTCTATTTCAGCAAAAAAATGTGAGGGATATGATGCGATAATTTTTTCTTCATTCAGTTTTTATATTTTATGACAATTCAGTCATGCTCTTTCAAAGATATATCTTTATATATATAATATATATTTATGACTCTACCTCATTATTATTTTCGGAAAGAAACCTTCGAAGAATATTACGAGATTTGATGACTGTTATCTTTTGTAACTGTTCAAACAAATTCTTCTTCAGACCCAAAATAATAATATATATATATATATATATATATATATATATATATATATATATATATATATATATATATATATATATATATATATATATATATATATATATATATATATATATATATATATATATATATATATATATATATATATATATATATATATATATATATATATATATATATATATATATATATATATATATATATATATATATATATATATATATATATATATATATATATTATCGATCAGATAGTTTCGGCACGAACATTTCGCACACAATTTAGATCCTAATCCCTAGGTGAATGTTTCAAGAATTTGATATCACTGTTGCAAAATTAATAAGTTTCTACCGTGAACTGATTCCCTTGAAATTATATTTTCTTCCACCTTTATTCTCGTGTCTACCAAGGCTAAGACGCTTGTTTCCCATTTAGATCAGTGTGCACTCGTCGAGCGAAAAATGCTTATAAATGAACTACTCTACTAAATATTTATATCTGAGTATATTTAAATAATAATGGTTGGAAGGGCCATAAAGGGGAAGCTGCCGCTGACGTGTCAACAAACTTTCATACTCACTACGGCGAGCTCTCTTGTTTTGCCTATAATTTTGAGAATATTCTTTTCGGTCAGAAAATTTGTTGGGATATATTTGGAAAACAGTTCTTTCCAAAATTGTAGAGAAAAACCAATTTTTGAAACCATCACACCGGTCTACCCTATATTACATCCATATAAATAAGAACTTAAATGGTAGTCTTGCTAAGCGTATCACTCGAGAATGGCCAGACCATCATTATCCAAACCGTACCAAATTGATGAATATTTCCACAATGTACATTTTCTTATTACTGAAAATAATTTGTATCAAACTCCCCCCAAAAAATTTACCGAAGTCTTATGGAACAAAAAGCTTCTTTCAAAAGAATTTCAATGTCTGCCAAATTATCGTAACCCGAACTCGCTCAGCTTGAAGTGTATAAAGTAATGAGCAAATTTAAATGAAAAACTTCAACAAACGCAAACTCTTGCTTTCTATTTGTATGTTCCGTCAACTGTAATTCTGCCGGTGAGTTCATCTATTCATTCACCTCAATGTGTGAAATTCATTTTGAATTTTACAGAGATTTCTGTGCCAGGTCCAATTAGTCAGAGACGAAATGACGCTTCCATAAATTGTTATCTGAATAATTGGAGTAGATTAATTAGTGCATAGAACACAAAAACAAGACTGATTCAGAAACTACCTTTCATACATTCAACAGAAATTTTCAAAAGATGAATATCTATGTTATAATACATGAAACGTATATGATTATGGTTGTAAGAAATTTGAAAAGATGAAAGAATATAATAACGACGATGAAGTGATAAGTGAAGTGAAAATGAAAACTCACTTTCTCTATTGGGTGTCATTTATTCTTCAACTGAATTCATATTTAGACCAATTCACTTCCTTAAGCAATCAATGCTGGAAGTTTCCCATGCACTCATTTCCTAAATCTTCGAAATACAACCTCAGTTCAGAGATATTTGAAAACGAAGAGAAATCGCGTCGAGTACACTCAGGAAAATATGATAGATGAGGTAGCATTCAGCATTAGTGTGGCTCTGCAATGCCGAAAGAATGAGCACGGATACTTCCAGGTTGTAGCAGGATTTTGTGCTTGGCAAGATTTGACCACTTTGTTTAGATTTTCTCATTCAAGCGATTCGTAGTGCACTCTCTTTTTGGTTATTCCTTCTTGAGAGAACCAATGAATATAATGTTCTGTGCGTGCCAGAAATTGGTGGTCATCATCTTGCTGACCAATGGAACTACCTTGGCATTATTGGGTGCACTTCCATTTACTTCCACCCACTGTTTGAATTATTGCTTCATTCCGAGCATAAAGAATGAATTCCTGTTTCAACTACCGTGATGAATCCGTGCAGAAACTCTGGCAAGATGTTAAAAACTCACTTATATGAGCAGTTTAGAGTATGCGCTATCTTCTTCTTGCTCAGTGATAATCTAAAGTAATAATATTATCTTTTTTTGAACATTTCTCGCGTTTCACAATGGGGAATCTTGGACGGGGGGCATCTGTATTTGTTTTGCCGCAACGAAACTCACTAAAGCACTCATGAACCAACTAAAGTGATGAGAAAGAATCACCATTTTCCGAATATGTTCGAGCATGTGCACTTGTATAACCATTTCATTCTTTATAGAGTTGACCTTATTCTGTATCCCCGATTTCTTAAGAAATGCTATATCAAAACATGTAACGTCGTGAGCATCGAGCATATGCTCATTTGCATAACATTATGTAATCGTAATTATTCAAATTTTCAAATATATAGTTGTAACTATAACAATATAATAACAGATATGATGAATACAGTTCAAAACCAACTCAGTCTGCTTTCCCTAACATACTCTTCAACCACATTATTGAACACGCGGACTTTGGTTGGTATTTTTATAGTTAATTTCTTGAACTTCGGATAGCATTCATTTATTTTCTATTAGATTTATTGAACATATGTACTCATTTTTCTCATAAATTACAAAACAATCATGTATACCGTATGTTTCAACGTAAAGAGCCCCAGGTATATTAAGTTTCAGTAACAGAGCTGGTTTGCCGATCGACTCTCATGTATATCTCAGCACCGTATAGCAAACAAAACGTCAGTGGAAAGCTGGCTACCGTGGGAAACTTTCAGTACGCATCATTTCAACAAGTGCTGCAGTACACCATAAGGTGCTCTCAAAATCTTTTTTTAGCTGTTAATATTTGCTAATTCGACAGTGTGAACTCGAAATACCGTTTAGAAACGTGAAAACAGATTTCAATTATCTTCTATAAGAACCGAGTTATCGGGAAAAAGAATCCGGAAATTTTCAAAATTCGCGAATAACTCGAAAACCACTGAAGTTAGAATAATTCTGATTAGCTCTATGAATTTGTCTCGAAAAAGTAGCTAAGGGTCGTGAAAACCTTATCTCTCTATCTTAAATAATAACAGAGATGCTCTGGTGGCACCCCAAAATGGGACATACTGTACATGTAGAAAACTCTCATTGAAGATGCAGGCATCCGTATAAGTAGCAATTTCCAAAACGTTCTTCCTCAGTAAAAATATGCTTCGAAGCGAAATTTCATACCGAATGGTTGAAACTTTCAGTATTATTTTGAGTATTTCCTCCCAAGCATCATTTCAACAAGTCGTCAGATGCTAAAGTCTCGTACACTGGATTTAAAAGATCTATAACTTGCTCGTCAAACGTTGCTGGATGTTCGTAAGTGCTCTCTTTATTTTCCGCTTTCAGCTGTTGATATTTGCACCGAGAATTCGAGCAGTAAAAGTGCTGAGGGTCTTTGTCTGTCGACGTCATCTGATAGAACGTAGCCCACACAGGTTTCATCATTGATGCTCAATATGAAGAAAATCCAAACAAGATTGCTTCTTTCAAAAACTGATACATAATCTACCGGGATGGGGTCACACACACGATGGAAACACTGATGGTTAACACAAACACTTTTTGTAAACGTAGAATTAAAATGAAATAAAATCACGTAGTTCGTTGGTAAACAACGGCGGTTTGGCAACATGGCGTGGGTAGGGAAAGCCGGCTCGTGGCAACGCGTGCTGCAGCCGGTTTTCTAAGACAGTGTGAACTCGAAGAGGTCGTTGAAGAGAAAGTGCCGGGAGTCTCCGATATGCACGGATATTTAAACCCTCGGTCCAGTTAGGCCCAGAGTACATTCTGTGCCTAGCCCTGTTGAAGGGCCTACTAGGCGATCTGTGATTAGGGAAGCGTGGTTAACACGGTATCACGCTTATTCGGTTGGGCGTAGAGCGATCTATGGTTAGATACCGTAGTGGATATGGTATCACATATTTAGTAAGTGATGAATTTATGTCGAATATACAATTAAGAAAATATCTGGAATTTTTCGGTTTATTGCTTACTTGCTTTTCACAGGTTCATTTTCAATATATAATTTTCATTATGTAAAGTATGGATATAATTATTGAAAGTATGGCTTTTTTCTAGTTGATGGTTTGCTGAGTAGGAATTTTTGATTGTCAAAACTAGGTTTATTCTCAGATATCCTTAAATAGAAATTTCTAAAACAAACAGAAATATGAAATACAAAAGAAAATAATAAGTTATCAGGAAACAAAAGCAAATAATCTACTAGAAGTAAACCATACTTTCGATATCGATAGATAATGACAATGATGAATTCAAACAGGGATTGGAATTGAATGAACACAAAAATTCCGGTTCTAAATTCGTCTTCATTATAAAATCTTTTCAGTTCGTAAAGCATGCAATCCTGATAGGATTTTTCCTCCCATTGAGCTAAGTTTCTGCCTTTTCCTAAGAAACATATAAGGCACATCATCCTTATAAATATACTTCATATCTGATGAACTCACAGTGTAGTGAAAGTGTCATAAGTGAAATTAGGAAAATTCTTGAAACATCGATTGATTTAATCAAGAAGTACTTAATTATTATTTCAACAAAATTTATAATTCTGTCTTAAATAGTTCCATTTTTCGAATCACAATAAATCTATGTAAAAATAGAATATTAAAAAAGATTCGTGTTCTTGGGAAAACTCGATTGACTCGACTGTCCAAGCTATTCCTGATTATATATAACTGTCTACTGTTGATATGGACAATATCTATGGCGAAAGGAAAACGTTCTCTAGTTCAGCTGATATTTTTGACAGCATATAGAATAATTCAATTATTTGAATTTTAAAAAGGAAATACTCTTTTGAAGAATATGCAGTTAAGTCTTTGATGTTTGAAAGAGCATTGAGTATTGCTTTTCGTGATAGAATAGAATATATATAATATAGAAATACCATGTGCTTAGTATACCTAATCGAAAAACAGCATAATCACTACCTATTGAGAGAAACTTTTCATGGAATATAGTCGACTAATTTCGTTACTTATAACATCTCTTACAAGAAAAATTCAAATAACTCAGGTCGTTTGGGAACGACGTTTACTTTCGTTCTAAAAGAATAAATTTCTGAAGCGATAGCTAAGCAAGTATTGCAAAGATCAACAACTCATTTAAATTCAAGTGGATGTACAGAACACCAAGATTAAATAGGAATTATTTCACCCAAACAACATTCGAAAAGTTCAAATGCATTTTTCGAAATGGCGTTTAAAGCAATATAAACCACATTCTTCTTGCGATGAAGTAGGCTTTCGGAGAGATAGTGTTATGAATTCTTATATTTGACACTTTTGTCCAGTAAAAACCATGTTGCTCTCATTCGAGCTCGACACCAACAACATTTACAATATCTGGGCCGAAAGTGTTGGTCAGTTTTCGTTGGTTTATTTGTATTTTCGCCTCGTCCGAATTGCTACAGTTATTTGAAGTTATTTCAAAATAACTATCTAGAATTCTAATAGTTGACTTCACTGGCAACATGGCAGATCGAGTAGTAACTTATTTGTAATATGGTGCCCTATTGCGTTTCAGCTTAGATGATATACAACATCTTATCTAACCTAACCGAATCGATGTTGAGCTCGAGGAATATCTATTGCATGGCTATCTTAATCATCCTGTTGATTATTTCTAAGATAACTTACAGAAGCTTATAAACAGGCTATCCCAAGTTGAGTGGCCTATTAGACGTTTATGGAGAACTAATAATGCTATCATTCCAGAATTTTTGTAATTGATTCAGGGAGTCCGAAATTTTGAAATATTCTCATCTCAATGGCGCTTCAGGTTATACCGGAAGTGCATACCAACTTTGTTATTTAATATAAAACGTTGTAGTGAAACGCGTTACGAAACAAAAGTCAAGCTTATTTCGTTCATGAAATATTCTAGTTTTACTTGAAAATTATAGATTTTCGAGTTCTGCAAAAATTAATATACCTCGAGCACGGCGTGAGCTACCAAAATAATGTGAGGAAAGTTTTGTTTGTTTGTTTGTTATTCCTTTAACGTGCTCTATTTCCACCTTTCGGCCAATGACACGCCGGGGAATTTTGTCACCTCACTAACCCGGGAATTTTGCCGAACCCCTCTCGTGTCGGGGGAAGGGATCTTTAATGTCCAACACATCTCTGTTAGACAGGACCGACGGCTTTGCATCTCCTCCGAAAGATGGATACTCAAGCGATTCCCAGAATCCGAAAAATCGCACCGACTTTGTGGGGATTGAACCCAGGCAACTCTGCGCAGGAGACGAGCATCATATCCCATACGCCACTAAGCCGGCGAGAGGTAAGTTGCAACTAAGAAACGATGCGAGACATAATTCACAACCGATTGAATTTCAGTCAGTATACAGAAAGCTCTTTTTTCCACCGAACATTTCGAAACGAAGAAACCTCGAAGACTACGATTTTCAAATTGTAATACATATTCTTTTTCTATTCATTACGTTCGCCGTAAAAAACTGAATGGTGTTCCCCCTACATACCTGTACTTGAGAATTCAAGTTTTCAAGTTATGGCAAAAAAACGAATTTTAATTACCTACCTAAAAATATCTAGGGCGACCTAGATTCCTGCACGTGCATAAACAGTTTTCAGAGCATTAACAAATAACTGTTTTTTTGTCATTGAATAATTGATAGATTAGGAGAATAAAATGCGAAACTGCAGTTTTTCTCGAATTGTCAAATTAAAAAATATCAAAACGAATTGAACTCTATTTCCCTAAATTTCATGATAATTGTTTAAACTGATGACTGTTCACTTCTAGACATAGTTCTACCCGACGCATAACACTCTCTGATGTGGCCTGTCTCAGTTCCATCACATCTAACTGCATGAAAGCATTTTACAGTCTATTTTGCAAATCATATCTTGAAGTCAGAGGCTCAGAATAAATTTTATCTCTCAGCGTTCTCCAAGAATAAATACATACACAAATACGGACCGTTCGTTCCAATCCATCTATCTTCAAACATTTCAGTTAAGATCCGATAATAGTATTTCGGTAGATGTGCGATGAGCTGCCTCTCCATCGAGTTGGTACCAAAAACTCCTTGATTGAGCTGCTGATAAAGTGTCTACGAAGTAACTTACTACAGTCCTCAAAATCCCCACATGAAGTTCAAATACATCAAAACAAAATTTATTTTGAGGATTCCTTCCTCTCGTAATATGAGAATTTTGGTTAATAATAATAATAATAGCATTTTATTGGCATCTTGTACAGAAATAATAATTATAACTATCAATTACATTAGAGGCCTTAAACTTATTATGAGTGAATGTTACTGTACATTGAGAGATACCAAAAGGTAGGATACAGCATAGCTGATTAATCCAACCTGAATAAAATAGAAACAAATACTAGACAAGTGTACCCACAATTGTACGGAAACATCATTATGTAAGAGATACTTATCACTAATCTTACCAACTATTCATCTTGAAAACAAAAATTTAACACTAAAATAAATCAAAATTAATTCATGCACTCCATATATAAAAGATCTTTTCCTCTTGGTGAAACAAGGAAAGACTACATCTCATTTAACTGGCTCTCAAAAGCCAATGCCTCACCCTCCTCTTAAATGCATCCAAACTCAAACCTAAAAGACTACTCGGTATTTTATTGATTTCATCTACAATAATATAAGAAAAGCAACGCTGAAACATGGAAGAACGATAACGCGGTATGGCAAGTTTATGTCTGAACCTGACGTTGATGCTATGAACATCTGTTCTATATTTGATTCGTCGGTGCAGATAGGAGGGTTTCTTCTCATTCAAAATTATGTAAAACAGACTCAGCACATGCAGCCTTCTTCGATTCGCCATGTTCAACCAACCCAATTGCTGCAGTCTGCAGGACGTGCGATCTGTGCGTCTAAGGTTGAAAACAATTCGAACACACCAGTTTTGAATTTTCTGAACTCGGGCCACATTCTGTTTTGTCAGACATGGGCCATATACGGTATCGCAATAATTGAGGTGAGACAACACCAGTGCTTCACAAAGCATTTTTCTTTGTCGATTATCGAGAAATTCTTTGCAACCATAAATCAATTTGACATTCACGAAAGCTCTTTTAATTAGCAAGTTTATGTGAGAATCAAACCTCAAATCGCTATCCATAATCAAACCCAAATTACGACACTCGCTAGTCAGAGGAAGAACTGCGCCATTCACAGATATCTTAATTAGATCTTTACATGCCTCTCTCATGACCTTCCTTCCAAATAGCATAACTACAGTTTTTGAAGGGTTAATGCTCAGACAGATACTCTCCGACAACTTAAAGATGTTATCCAAATCTATATTAATTTTTTCTAGAGCTTCATCAAGTGAGTCGCGCGAAAACTGTAAATAGAGCTGTGAGTCGTCAGCATATAAATGAGCCGAGCAGAAAATTGAACAACACATGAGCTGAAAGGTATAGATAATAAAAAATATCGGTCCGAGAATGGATCCCTGCGGAACTCCACATGGAATCTCTATAGGATCAGACTTAATTTTTCCGTACAATACACTTTGTGTTCTGCCAGTCAAATAGCTTTCAAACAATAAAACCGTATTTTCAGTGAAACCAATATAATGAAAGATTGCCAACAACAAATCGTGATTAATTCTATCGAAAGCCTTCGAATAATCAAGTAGGACGAGCAACAAAAGTTTATTATCGTCTACAGCCTTTATGATGTCATCCACCACTGCGAGCAGGGCAGTGGTACAGCTATGACCCCCCCTGAAACCCGACTGGATATCAGGCAAAATACTCTCCGACTCCAAATACGCTTTTATTTGGACAGCGACAAGTTTTTCAAAAATTTTGGACAATACACTCAATATACTTATAGGTCGGAGATCCCTGTAATCCTTAGGATCGCGTACTTTTGGAATCGGAACGACATGAGCCATTTTCCACGACTTTGGATAAACTGACTTCTCGATGCAATAATTTATTATGTGACATATGAACTTCAGGATAAAAGGTGAACACAACAAAAGCATCTTGACACTTATACCATCTGAACCCACCGAGGCAGACTTAATGGAAGTTAAAACATCATAAACCTGACTTTCAGTAACCATTGACACTTGAAATGATATAGAATCTCTCAGCTTACCATTACCGTACTTATTCAAAAGTTCCAAGCTTGGAACAGGATTGTCAGCAAAAACACTGGAAAAATATTTACTCATTTCATTCACGTCACTGATCGGTTCAGGAATTAAACCCTTCTGTCGCACTCCTATTGAGAACTCTCGTAAATGTTTCCATATACGAGTCGTATTGGCCCCAGTTTTAAAACGAAGGTAACCACGCTTTTCATTTCTGATGGCTGTATTAGTGAAATTTCGCAACTGTTTATAATAATCAAAATCTTTAGGAGTCTCGATTTTCTAAAGTTATTTAAAGCTATATCGCGAGAGAGATGAGTAATTTCACATTGTCAGTAAGCCACGGGGTTTACGTTTCTTGATAATAATTGTTCTAATTGGCGCATGCTTATCAAAGCGGGATAAGACTAAATTTTCAAAAAATCGACATTTGCTATCAATATTACTATCTCTGATCATAGGGGTAAAATCTGTGAGTGCTAAATCCTGCAAAAGCAAATCCCTCCTGAAATTCCTAAAATCACGAAAACTCAAATACTCCGGTCGCTTCACACCCCCATCCACAATTAAACTCAAATGAATCATCTGGTGATCCGTCTTTATGTTCGAATCTGTAACTCGACAATCACTTATAGTGAGCTCCTCAGAGCAAAGAAATAAATCAATTGTCCTAGCAGAGTTCTTAGTTATTCTCGTCGGCTCGTCAACAGGCTGCACCAATGCAAAAGTTTCCATTATGTTAGTAAGATATCTGGCCTGGCAAGTATCCTGAAAGGGATCAATATTGAAATCACCGGCACATATAATATAGGTGTGAGTCAAAAGGATGTTACCCAAACACTCCTCTAGTTCCCCGAAAAGTCCACATACGCCGAGCCAGCCTTATACAAAGCACCCAATGCGAATGCTTCTCCGTTTACCCTCAATGTTAACCAGAGCTGCTCAGAATGAACAGATTGAAAAGGTATACTTTCAACAACCCTCAGAGCCACACGACAGTATATACAAACCCCACCACCCCAGAAATACTTCTGTCCAAGCGAAATATTCTGTAACCTTGTATGAAAATATCCGTGTCGAGTATATCCGGCAATAACCATGTTTCCGAAATAATCACCACATCAACGTCATTTTCAGTTACCCATTGCCTCAAATGGATCATACAAGGAACGAGCGACCGAATATTTAGATGAACAATCCTCATAGCAAACAAGAAAGAAAACTATACAGCAAGAGAAAAACTCTTTTTAAATTAGAAGAGATACTATTCACTAATTATAATTGATTTTATCCTTCAGGCGCTGCAGATATCTTTCATAAATGGGACATTTCTTATCTAGGGCATCGTGCCCAACATCGAGCTTAGTTTTGTATTGCACGTTATTTCTATGACAATTATAACATTTCGGTCTAGCAGATTTACAGGCACTAGACAGGTGCTCCCCAGAGCACTTATAGCAGATCTTGTTTTTAACATTACATTCTGATTCTCGATGGTAAAATGCCGAACACTTATAACATCTCGGTATGAAAAATTTTCGAAAACAGGACATTTATTGAATCCGATATTAATTTTCTTACTATACATAAATTTTTGAAATACCTCATTCTTGCACTCCAATACACAATAATAACTCCTGCCATTGCCACACCTTCTTAGTATCTTGAGATTCATTTCATCATTCTCTGTGAATATTTCATTTTGATTACGAATCGCCTCCAACAAATTTTCTTTCTTCAAATCATTATCGATATTAGCCACCATCACACTCGGATTTTTCATTTTAGTTTCCTCACACCTATACTCATCCTTCATGTTTTTCTCTACAGCTATCTTCACCTTATCTATAGCCTTTCTTGATCCACACTGTACAATTATTGAACCATTTTTACCATTCATAACTCTATCAACGCCAACTGCTAATTTGATTGGATCAACCCCAGCACGAAAATCCTCCTTTGTCTTCAAACTCTCCTGTTCACTCGTTGGGGAAATAATGAGTTTATGGCACACTGTAGGTGTCTGCTTAAGTTTTTCAGCAAAAGTTTCCATCCCAGAATTCCACATAGGTTTAGAAATCAAGACGTTCTGCTTTTCTTCCAGTAATGATGCAATTCTTTCCTCGAGCATGGCAATAATTCTGTCTTTGGTCTGAATAATCTCATTCTTATCCTGTATAGTGTTCTTCAACAAATTCAGGGTTTTGAATCCTGACAGTCTTCGCAGTGGTAAAGTAAAACTCGCTTAGTTTTGAGCTCCAATACTGCAACCTCTGACGCAGTTAGTCGTGCACACGATTTACAGAAATAATTATTGCATCCATCACATTTGTTAGAAGTTTTATTTTACACTTGATACATTTGGAATCCATCACTTCTTATCTTATTGATTCTCACGAAGAACAACAATGAGACCAGGCACGGCACAGATGTTACATGCGAAATCCCTTCGAATCGGAAATCTTAGGATTTTAAGTCTCTCTTCTGATTTTTCACCACTTCAGCGACAAAACCACTAACGAAACTTAACAAATTTAATAGCACCCACCAATTACAACCCCTATGAAAAAAAATTAAAATTTTCGACCATATTTTTCATGTAGAATACACATATAATTGAAGACAAGATAACAGACGTGTTGGTTGATTCTCTCTCTCTTGAATCTCTTGGTTGGCCCAAAAGTGTGAGTTATTCCGGTTAAAAACCCTCTCAATCAAAAATTTGTCCTCATCCATCCAGATAATCCTGTTGGGAAAATCGGGATCCTCTTGTGTTGTGAGAAGAAGGATCTTACACAGTTCTATTCAAAGCTGTGGATCGTCATCTAATAGCGCTTGGACCAATGACAATTTATAAGGGTGAAGTTTATTTTTTTTTCAGAATTCTGTGAGGTAAATTCAGAACTAGCTCTGCTATAACCAATGATGGATTAACATCAATATGAGCTAGAACAGTAATTTCATTGTCTTCATTGTTAACTACATGCGATGAAAATGATGTCTTATTCTGGACCTTTCCAGTCGAAAGAAATTTTGTAACGTATCTTCTGAATTTTTCAGCTGTCATAGACGGTATAGATATAATTCGTTAAATCTCCTACAAGTTCTACTCACATTCCGTCTCTCATCTCCCATCACGAATGGACACATGTTGCTCCGAAATGTTGTCACTAATTCACAAAGGAATCAAAAACAAAATCCTACTAAATCATCAAAAACATACATCCTTCACCCAGGTTATAACTTTCATTAGCTTATGTATATAAAAACCCATTTGTTTCGTAGCAACCTTCAAAAACTGAAAGTGAATAATATTTTGGGTTGAAATCCCAATGGAGGGATGGGAAATTTTTATTTCATCTAACGATTTCTCTCATAGGAATTTTTCGAAAACAATCTTTTCGTGTGAATGGTTGCATATTTTACCTAACAAGAGATACGTTTTTCTATTGAAAAGTCGGTTTACTTACGATAATTGAATGTGACAACGTCATAAAGAAATACTGATAGAATGGTTGCATTTTTTCATATAATTCTTCGTTCAGAAAATCATTTTAAATTCACATAATACTTAAATAAAATTTAATGTTCGAACTTCTACTCGCCTGTTAACATTTAATTTCTGATTTTATTATTTTATAATGATAAATTCTGTATAGACATTATTTCTTTCAGCAATTAAACTGAATAAAATTGTTGTTCAATTAGTTACTTAATTATTTTTGCAAGTTTAATTGTAATTTAGTGTAAAAGAGTAATTCTTTTGAATAAATTATTATAAGAATGAACTGATCAAATTATTGTTCATAAATCTTGGAAAATTTGAAACATCATTAAAATTTTCGTAACTCTAGCTTTTAAAAAGCCCGCGTCAGTGTCTTCGATATAGGAGAAAATTGTTCCCTTTGACGGGTGACTAGTCCAACCTGTCAATTCTGATACGTTGTTATGATATGTGGAAGATTTAACATTTATGTTTTAAATTTTGAAGTCGAGCTATGCTCGATAGTTATTTCGATCGAATAGTAAAGCAATTGATTTCTTACTGATCGTGAAATAGTTCTGTTAACTTATAACTACAGTTTCGTCAATTATAGCATAATCTACAGTCGCTTCTTCAGCGGACCGATGCAATTTATTTCAATGATGAAAGCACGAATATTCGACAAAATATCACAGATTATATATTTAAAATCGAAAGAATCTTTACCTTTATCGCAGAAATTATCGTCGCTATAAACAATTACCACCACATTCACTTTTCACTGCACTTTATACTTGACGAAAACATGTGAATGTATTATTGTATAGCAGCTGTCCACGCGGACGCATCGCTCACTCGAGTGGGAGAGACAGATGTCGAACGCTGCCGAACGCGGAGGCTGATTGTGCCTCTTTGTCGCTCGTTCCCTGCTCTCGTTTGCCCTTCAAGCCTTGAATGGAACGCCTCAGAGCGAGGTAACGCCGCATGAGTCATGTTTTTTTTGTGCGTGCATCCGGATCCATCGAATTATAAGACGTCACGTCAAAATTGAGGAAATTCGAAAATGAATCGGTTTCGAGTGCAGATCTCCTCTATATATGAGGTTCAACTAAAAACAAATAATTTCCAAAATTTCGTAAAAATCCATTGTAACGGATTTTACCTTTTGAGATTAATTTTCCTCTCTTTTGACTGTTGTGGTGAATATCTCCGCAGTTTTGAGAATGATTGTGATAATGAGACTTCGGTCTGTACGAGGAAATGTCTTTCTTGGCCCATCAAAGGGTCTTTCATGCTCCGCTCGTGTAAACAATTCCAGAGATAATATTCGGAGTAGCTCCCATGGTATTTAAGACATCAAATTGAAGTTTTCTGGTTTAGTTCTTTATAGTTTTCCTGTTGTTAATAGACTCTGTTTGACGGGAGTTTTATTTTCATTTCGTTCTCTAGTCTTCAGGTTCGTAAGACTTTGTTTTGTTTACTTTTCATCCTCGTTGTTCCATTTTTATTGTTGTGGAATTTCAACTGATATTGAGCATTTGTGGTGGTAATTATTAGTTTTCATTTTGTTATCATTCAAAATAAAATTGCATCGTTTGTTTTTCAATAACAATAGTTTAATCCATTTGTTTCATTTGCTTTTTCTCTAGTGTAGTTTCAAATAGTTTTCTAAAACCAGTTCCTTATAAAGGAATATCTAACATTCTACGAAAGGTTGCATACTAATTACTAGCAACCCGCCCCGGATTCGCACGTACATTAAACAAATACACTCCCCACAAAAATTGTCGCATCACCCTCTCAAACAAATTTTGGATGTACTTTTGAGCCACTGAGTTACAAATTTCAGGAAGCAGATTTTCTAGTTGTTGGAGTGTTCTACAAGGCATCTTACGTTGCTGAATTGGCTACCCCTTGTTGTCCCAAACATGTTCTATGTGATTCAACTCAGGACTTCTGGCTAGCCGTCTTAAAATGTCAATCATGGCATTTTGCAGAAATTCTGTAACTACTCTAGCTGCATGAAGCCGAGCATTATCTTGCATATGAATGAAGTTTTCGCCAATCAATGGGCTAAATAGTACAACATGGGGTTCAAGGGTATCTGCGATGTATCTGGCCGCTGTCATTCTTCCATTAACGACTAGGACTAACTCAGTTCGACCATGGAAAGAAATGCCTCCCCACACCATTAGTGAGCCCCCTCCGAAGTTTTCGGTTTGCCGGATATTGCATTACTGATACCGTTCCCCAGGTCGTCTGTATACAGGTATGCGTCTATCATTTGATACTAGACAGAACCTGGACTCGTCTGAAAAGAGAACATTCGAGCATTCTGGAATACCCCAATTTGCATGTCCCTCGCAAACTGAAGTCTTGCAACTCGATGCTCTCTGGTGAGACGCGGGCAGGTAGAAGCCACTCTGGGTCTGCCGTCGTCTTCTCTGAGCCTAGTCCTAACAGTTTGCAATGAATTATCCATATTTCTGGAATGTGCAAGTTCATTTTGCAGCATTCTAGCCGTACAGTGCCGAACTCTTAGTGCAGTTAAACAACGATCATCAACTGGTGTTGTTATCCGATTTCTTCCCTATCCGGTCCTTTTTCCATATTCCCCTGTTTCGTGGTACCGATTATTGCAGTTGAAATAGTGCTTGGGTTAACATTCAACAAGTTACGCACGTAACGTTGGCTTCGCCTCTCCTCTAGAAGTGTTACAATTCTTACCACTTCATGATCACTCAAATAGCGTTCAGGACGTTCAGCAGCCATTACAATAGATTCAAAGATTCGAAAATCAACAGGAAACACAGAAAATCTGCATTAATTTAGCGTGAAAACTGAAGAGAAATTGAATGAAAACTGATAGTCAAATAATATCATTCTGGTTTCAGACGTGTTTGAGATCATATGGAAAGAAATTACTACATAGATAAGATTATTTTCCCCTCATATGTCCAAAAACATATATTGACAAAGAAACTGCGATCGAGCTGCTTTATCGATCGAGGAATTCAGAATACCAGATGATGCAATAATTTTTGGGGTGTTTTTTAAAAGTTATAATTTTTTACATACACACACTCTCCCATACATACTTTCTCGTTACTGCTTGGGGTTATTAAAACAGAGTAAAATGAAAAAATTTGTATATGAAATAATAATTTCATTTTATAATTTTGTATTATTATTTTTGGTTTTTTGTATTATATTCTTTCGTTTTTTTATATTTTATTTTCAATGTTTGTAAAAGGCTTGTACTATATACTTTATACTCTGTTCCTGAACATCAATTCATTTAATAAAAGCTTCCCTGTGAACGATATTGATTCCCCTCTCATACCTCAGTGACGCCTACATCGCTTATTATTATTATGGTACCGTTTACCGAGCGGTGTGAGCGACAATCAAGCAATTTTTACACTTGTGGCATCTTTCTAATGGAATGTCCAAATGGATTAATTCAAAAGTTATAAAATGGTACTGAAGTAGACTTAAATATGAAGTCACTTATTATGATAAGGATTAATTCCAAAGTATGAATAAAACAGATTTTATTGAGATATAACTATAAAGGATATAATAGATATAACTATAATAGTTAGGTTAGATCTCTCTTAGAGCCTATTCAATGCAAACAAACAAACGAATAAACAATCAAATCGTTCCTCTTTATAATATGAGTAAGCGAAAAATTCGCGAATTTAACGGATATTAAGAAATGATATACAGCATAACTCGACTAGTCCGGACACTTTTTATATCGGGCACTCAAGGTATTTTTGTAGGAAAAAGAAAAATTATTAGAGAAGCTGAAAATTCTGATGTTGAAATCATTATGTGTAATTGGTTTCTCCAACAACGCATCGCATACGTACCAATTTCGTCAGACATATTGAAAGCAAAAGGCAAACAGTTTCATGAACAAATCATAGGAAAAAAAAAGGTTTTTCTTGCAAGTTCAGGATGGTTAGATAATCTCAAGCTTAGACATGAAATTCGTTCCTTGAAGGGGAAAAACTTTCCAGTGATGTTACTGATGTGATATCATTCAAGGAAAAATTTCAATCGGTTGTTGAACAAATGGAACTGAGCAAAGAATCTATGTATTATGCTAATGAGTTGGCAGTATTTCGGAGATGTTTACCAGACACAACTTCGGGGAAGAAGAAGAAACAGCACCAGGTCAAAAAGTGTCAAAAGACCGCTGAATATTCATGCCATGCTGCAACGCGGCAACTCACCAATTACCTTTTCTAGTCTTGAAAATCTCACGAGCATTCTAAAAGAAAAGTTCAGTACCAGTTGTCTACAAAGCATCTACCAAAGGGTGGATGACCAAACCATTATTTAATGAAACATCAAAACAAAACATCTTTTATACCCGAGGTGAAGAATTTTTTAACTAAGATTAACAAACCCTCTAAAGCTCTGTTAGACAATGCACCATCGCACCCACCTGAGGAAGAGGTTAATACTGATCCAAACTTCAGAGTTATGTTTTTGCTACCCAATTGTACTGACGTTCTCCAACCTATGGATCAGAATTTTATTCAAAACATTATAGTGTTGTATAGATGATGTCTTCTTAATCATATCATTTTGCATGAAGGTGAAGAGATAACTTCCATTTTGAAGCAGTATAATTTGAAAGATGCCGTGAACAATCTTGCCCAATCTTGGAAAGCCATTATTTCAAAATATATTAGGAAAAATTGGACAGCATTGTGGCATGACACTACAGAAGGAGAAGAATCAGATGATGCAAGTATTCCACTCTCAGAGCTTCAGAAGGAACTTCGTCCGATTAGTGCGAATGATTTGAAAAATATTGCCAAATCATTAAGGGCCATCGATCCAGAAAATGACTTAACCATTGAGAACATTACCTACTGGGCTGTGGGAGACAAAGAGTTTGTTATCGATTTGACTGAAGAAGAGCTTATACAGGATGCTTCAGGAAGGAATATTGAAAACGTAGAGGAATCTTCTGACTCGAAGGATGATTTAAATAGTATGGTAAAAGTGAAATATGCAGATACTGTCAATGCGTTTTTCCTGATCATCAGTTGAGCCGAACAGAATAATCTTCCTATAGAAGACTCATTGCTCCTGAAAAGGCTCAAGAAAAATCAGTTCAGATGGCAGCATCGAGAAAGGTTCAGAGTAAAATCGATGGATATTTTAAACGTCATTAGGAAAAGCATGTTGTTTATGTACACTAGCTTATATTTAAATTCTTTATTTTCTATGAGGAACGATTATAATGAATTGAATTTTTATAATTTGATTCGATTTTATTATAGAAACTATTCTCTGTTCAACTTTCTGATATTTTTATAACAAGCTCGGCTTTAACAGATTTTGAGTTTTCCTATTACGAAAATGGAACTAATTCGAGTCACTTCAGAAATTCGGGCCTTTCGATAGTCCGGGCATGCGCCGGAACGATATCTGCCCGGACTAGTGAAGTTGTACTGTATATCTGGTTAAACAGACAGTCAAGTACAGAAGCGTTAGCTGATTCTGACCACTGCCAGTAGCAAGCGCAGTCTGCTGCATTGAGGTGACTGATCAAACTATTCAGGCTTGTTGAAGTTTTCTTTGCATAGTCTACTCTTTGTCTTCATCGTTTTCTGAAGGCTCCTGTTGCCCCTTGTGTCGGTTCGTACCAATAAATTCAATCTCCTCTTAGTTTTTAAAAGTCATTGATTTTTTATGCCCTATACTCTAATATTCATGAAACGATCTACATAAAAAGCAGGACAGTCCAATGTAGTTTATATATACCGCATTTTTCACTTGTATCGAGTCGAACTTTGCAATTAACCCAGAGTGAACATTGGTTTTACTCCTTCATACATTTTGTATTTATTTCATTTTGTTTTGTATTGTTTAATTCAGTACTATTGTGATATTTTATTATTTCATTAATTTTTGTTCCCGTAATTTGAGTCTAATGTTTTCAAGTTCTTACTACTCTCACAAAATTTTCTTTTGAAGGAAAAACTGTGAGTAATCCATTCACAAATGTCTGAAACGCAGAGATTTCGACATTATGCGAATGGGAAATACTATCAAGGATTAGGTTATTAGTAAAGGTTGGTTTTCGATGAATTCCGAGATCGAGATGATTATCAGTAGTCATTATTCGAATATCTAATAATTTTACATAAATTGCTTTTTATCTCGATATAACGCTCCTCGTGGTTTAGCAAATATTTAAAGATTACAGCATTTGTTTTCTTACAAATAAGTATCAAGTATCATTGTGCCATATCTCAAAGCAGAATGAAATCAACACAATATATAGGAATAAAAGAATAAATTTCGCGAAAACTTAAATTTTACAGTCAGGTAACGAAAACAAGGGATTAGATTACTTAGAATTCGTAGAAATTTCATTACCTCACGAACATAATCAACCAATAAGTAACGACAAGCGTGAATCCCCTTTATTTCCACTTTGTTCATCTATTTCTGTGGTATGAATCACATTGCGATATTTTAATTTCTTCTAAGTTTTTGAAAATCGGATTAAACCTGAAATATGCCAAGCATAATTCTATTCATTATACAGGGATATCCACCGGCAACGTCCGTTAAAAACTTTTTAAGTTCCAATTAAAATATCAAGCTGAAATTTTACACGCGGCCATAGCTAGCGATTTCCAATTGGATATAAATATTTTCAAAGTGATACCATTTCCGGTTATACCGGAAGTGGGTCATGATTTCATCATTTCAAATGGCAATCTACCTTTTTTATTGTACATCTAGAACCGACATTTGAGCAAAGAAAAACCCAAGTTGTTGGCACTTATCTGTCAAAACTTTTGACAGATTTAATTATTGTTGTTATGATCTCGATTTTTGAGAAACATTTAAAGAAATTGTAGCTCGTAGATCTTTTGCAGACACACACAATTTTTGCATAGGTGGATAAAAGAAGGATCGAGGAATTTTTCAATCAATCTACACATGTCAAAAGTTTATTGCGGTGTTTTGTATGATATTCTCAATTTGGCCTTCTTCAAACAGCAATAACTAATTTTTTTCAAATTGCACATGTCAATTTTTATATCGTCATCAGATGAGGCGTCAAATTTCAGATGGAATTGTATCAGCATGTACTATACCAATCTCTTATAGTTCACTCACCTGACAGGTGCCTAAAATTAATGTACTTGTCACTTCGTTCATTCGAATTTGATATTTCAACAAAAATTGTCGTTATTTCAGATTGAAAATATCGAAGAAATACAACACATTTGTGATAAAACCACTGGTTATTCAAACGAAAATATATATAATCTTTTTTAGTTCATTTTAGAATGTCAAAACTAGAGGGTAGAAATTGCAGGCAATTCAATAACCAATATCCAAATTTACCGTATATGTGTAAAATAAAATTTCGAAGCATAAGAAGCAATTTTCTAAAATTCGGATGGATAAAAATTGTAGAAACTAAGCGAAAACCAATCATCGAAGATAATTACATTAATACGAATAAGTGATAGCCAACATCATAGGAGAAAACTAATTTGCGATCTCAATAATGGTTCAATACGGGCCCCATTTTGCTCGATACACTGACAGCTAGTATACGAACATGATGAGTTGCCCCTCCAGTTTCCTCAGAATCGATATTACGAAAAGCATTATGAATGCTCTCTATAAACTCTTCTCTACTTTTTACAGAAATAAGATACACCTCACTCTTGATTTTGCCCCATGAATAAAAATCAAGGGGCGTCAGGTCCGGAGAACGCAGAGGCTATAAATTAGGACCTTGATTACTCAACCATCCATCCTCGAATATTTTTGTTAGCTGCCGATCTACAGCTCGTGTTTTATGTGCTGGTGCATCATCTATTTGGTAATAGCAATCTCTCAGAATGTTAAGGGGTAATCCATCTAAGAAATTTTGCTGATGTTCTTCTCAAAATTTCCAGGAAT
This sequence comes from Cryptolaemus montrouzieri, assembly GCA_013387265.2. Taxonomy (NCBI): domain Eukaryota; kingdom Metazoa; phylum Arthropoda; class Insecta; order Coleoptera; family Coccinellidae; genus Cryptolaemus; species Cryptolaemus montrouzieri. The sequence goes on from JABFTP020000103.1 coordinate 42,131,427, forward strand.
CTTTGTCCATTAAGATTTTAAATGTGATAAGCCAACAAATTATTCATTAAAATTGGAAAAACGTTCACGATGAATTTATTTTGGAAATCAATAACCTCAATGAAATGTGGATTTTCTGTGGCACAAAAATATCGAACTTGGCTTCATCAGACCATATAATTTTTTGCAGAATTGTCCCATCTTCTTGAAGCCGAATTAATAAATTTTCACAGAAATTTAGCCGCTTGGGAAAGTCAGTTGGTTTCAATTTTTGTAGTCTGATGAAAGAATACGGGTGCATGTTATGTTTCTTAAGGATCCTTTGAATGGAATAATAACACAATCCAATATCCACTGATGCTGACTTAATGAACGCATGTGGATTGGCACGAAAATACGCTAGCGTATTAATTTTATTGTCGTCGTCCTCGAGAATTGGTTTTCTTTTAGTTTCTATGTATTTTGTTCCTCCAAATTGCAGAAAATTGCTTCTAATCCTTCGAAATTTTGTTTCACTCTTAGGCGCCAAGTTTGTAAATTGGTTATTGAATTGCCTGCAAGTTCTATCCACCACTTTTCGACTTTCGACATGAATTAAAAAGAGATTAAACATATCCTAGCTTAAAAAATTCCTTTATCCTTCTTCTATCCACCCAAGCAAAAATTGTGTCTGTAGTGCGAAAGATCTATGAGCAACTATCGCTAGTTATGGCCGCGTATAAAATTTCAGATTTTGTAATTGAAACTCAAAAAGTTTTCAACAGACATTCCCGTTGGATATCCCTCTATTTTGTGAAACTTGAAGCTAGTGTTTTTTTCTTGAAATGTTAATGCATTGTCATTTTTGTTCATATGGTTGCTCATTGGAGCAACTCGTGTCTTAACATAATTATTGTGCGCAAGGATCTGAGCCGACCTGAAATCTTTAGAGGCGGGTCACACTACCAATGATATTTACATGATGCTAATCGAACAATAAATTCATGCTTCTCGAACTTCGGAAGGTATTAAAGGACCATTAATGAGTACTTTGGCTTGCCTCATGCCTATTTTAGAACAATAACTTATTCAGTTTCCTATCCTGAATGGTGAGTCCGTATAACTTTTCGCCCAGCGGAAGTGGATGTTTCATCCGAATGTCATTTGAGTGGAACTTATTCTTTATATTCTGATAAACTCTGTGTATGCCCAAATAATAGAATTTCCTCTCTAAGTTCAAATTTCTGTAGACGGTGCTGAACAAAGTTTTGGAGAAACGGGAAATATATCTTGGTTCACTGTACGGAACAAACTATTAATCGAAATTTGTGTGAGATTCTAGACTCGCTGGATTTATAGTTCAACAAGAACAAAGGTTTCAATCAGGAAACGTCTATCAAACTTGCCTAATTATTAATGACATTCTTTCATTTAATATTATGGAAGTGAATACGTTTGAAACATATTTCAACAAAGTTTCGTTCATGTTTCCAATTGCTCTAAAATTCATTCATTAGATGAACGCGGCATTCTTTGTTGTCAGAGCTCTTTTTTGAAGTAATAGAAATTGATGAAAATTCAACATGTTCATGGCAGGTGCTGTGTTGATTTTGCATGAGCTCATGAATAAAATAGTTTATCTACAACTTACCAGTATTACATATATGCATTACAGGTATACATGTACATGTATACGAAATATTTCGACGAGTGATGATACTCATACAACTGCCAGTTGAATAATAATAACAGTTCCATTGAATGATGGATCCATTACTTAATACTTCAATAATTTCTATGGCTGTGTTAACCCTGTGGTTCTAATTGTCGGAATTCATCTATAGTGAAAATTTGACTGACATTATTGGTTGTCTCGTAATTATGTGAAATGTCATCCAATTTAATATTGTTCACTCAAATTAAATCAATAAGTAAGTGGAAAATTATTGAAGACAAGATATATGATTGTATATCGCATCAGATAATGCAATTGGCGGCGACATTTTCAGATAAATTGTTGCTAAATAAATCAATAAAATCTATAGTGTAGTTTATCGAAGTTTTATGGATTGGAAATCTTAACAAAACACCTACTCATCTTCGGAGAATGCGCTTCAGGTTTATTTAGTGAACTTTCGAAGACGTATTAGCCCCAATCCCTCATTGTAGTCAATACTTCGAAGCATTTATAACTTCATATCACCAAGTCCGATTATAATATTACCAGAGTTTGCAATCGAAGATAAAACCTGATCATTGTCGACTTAAAAGAGCAAATGAAATTGAATGAATTCATTAGGGAAATCTCTGGTCAGACGTTGCTTGTAAATAAAGTGGATCTATTGATGAAAATCATGAGAATTTGTCACTCTAATGATGAGCTACAGATCCTAAAGATTAGAGATGCAAATATTATGATAAATCATTGATAGTGAATATGCTCTTAGCAAAGACAGAATCCTCAAAAAATTCTCTATATCGGGGAATTTTACAAAATTCATATTCATGAATTTTGTATACAGTATAATATATACTGGGTGATTCATACAATGGTGCTCTGTAGCTCGTACACTCCTGAAGATTTCATTTTTGTTCGAGCGGTATCGTATTTAGAAAGTAAGGGTCTACTTCAGCAATTCATTTTGCAGTAAATAGGGTGTCCCAATTTTCTATAAAAAAATCTTGAGTGGTTCCTTCAGATTGGAAGACCACTTTTTTGTTGAAGATTCAAGAGCGTCCTAAACTCGGCTATAATGTCTTTGAGTATTAGGTTTTTTTGGTGAGTAGTTTCGTGACAATATTTTTCTTCCGTAAAATTCACGAAAATAGTCTCTCACATCATCGCTTGCTCCTACGGCCAGAGAGGATGAATACTTTTTTCCTTTCGTTTTATTTTTGCCCAAGAAAAGCTTCATTGATGAATTTAAATAGATCATCCGCATTTTATACAGGAGTGACTCCAAATAATTATTGAATATTGTAATTTTAAAATATCATGTCTTGATTTTCTCATATGGAACATCCTGTATTTTATTATTCATGTCAACGCATAAAATATTGTCCCACATTTTTGCAAAAGTAAGCTTATCTTTATCTTCGACCATTTTCGGAATAAAAAAATATAAACTAAAATAATAAAATTAGAGGTTGCGAACGAAGAGTTTATTAGTACATATCATTATACTTGATCAGAGAAATTGAGATATTTCAAGGTAGTCGTGTATGAAATACGTAATAGATTGGTTTTCGGTGAGATGATCTGCAAGGTGTTGAGCTATTTCAATAAGTGTTCGAAATGTTGCCCATTTTTTTCTGTAGACACAACTCAATCCTTCTGAGAAAAGACCGTTGAACTCTCGACAACATTTGCGGATAAACTGACTGAAAGGCTTCGACTATACTCTATCTCATATGCAACTGTGTCGTAGAAGGAGTCTGATAAACGATGCCTTTAATATAACTAGACTTGTAAGGTCCGAAGACCTAGCTGGCCATCTAACAGGACCACCACGTCCTTTCCATTTGTTTGGAAATTCATGATTCAAATGCTCCCTAAGCTGATGTGAGTAATGTGCCGGTGCTCCATCCTGTTCTAACCACAATTCTTGTCTTATATGCTCTGGTACATCGGCAAGCAACATTCTAAATCTAAAAACATTTCACTATTGAGGTGCACGTCGAAAAAAACGGCTCAATTAGATATCCATCTACTATAGCGGCCCATACATTAAAGGACCAACGATGCTGGTGAACTATGTGCCTCATGGGATGTAGATCTTCCGTGGCGTAATAATTAAAGTTGTGCCTGTTAACAAGCCTATTCTGATGGAAAAGTGTCGGCCGAGAAAAAAACTTTGCTAAACATATTTGGATTTTTCACTACTTTGTCACTTGCCCAATGGAAAAAATTGATTCGATTTTCATAGTCTTGATTGTTCAGTTCCTGATGCAGCTGTACATGATATGCATGAAATTTATTCACTTTCAAGATTCTCTGGACGGAAGTTTGACTTATATATATTGTATATTATAACTATAACAAAGAATTTCTATCACACTCACGTAGAATAAAAATCATGTCAACTATTTCTTCTTCGGAGAACTTCATGGCAGTCACTTGAGAAAAATTGGGTTCAAACCTCACTTTAACAAACTACTCTCCAAAAAAATTTATTACTTAAAATTATTATAGCAGAGTTCAGGCCGCTCCTGAATCATAAACAAAAAAGTGGTCTTCTAATCTGAAAAAACCACCCAAGATTCCTTTATAGAAAATTGGACACCCTGTTTATTGCAAAATGAATTGCTGAAGTAGATTTTTACTTTCTAAATACATTACCGTTCGAACAAAAATGAAATATTCGAGAGTGTGCGAGCTACAGAGCACCCCGCCACTGAAGAATCACGCAGTATATACAGGGTGTCCGTGAATTGCGTGTACAACGTTATAGCACAGATTTTTCAGCTCGAAATACGTCAATTTAGGCCAACTTATCTATATGAAAAGTTTCTTTGTTTGGTCGCCAAATCCAAAGTTTTTTTTTTCTTATTTTTCATATAGTGAGTTGGCATAAATCGACCCATTTCGAGCTGAGGAACTGTGGTATAACGTTGTACAAGCAATTCACGGACACCCTGTATAATCCAGAGTTTATTACATGCACTTATTGGTTTTCCCAGAATTATTAATCTGGAAATAAAATAGTTCAGAGAGTAGGAATTAATAAATCCGCCTCAATAAGTAAGAACGTTGTCTCGTTCCTGAATCTGAAACATTCGTCTTTTTACATTTTACGTTTCACTCTTTACGTTCCGCAGATAATCTGAAACTATTTATTTGATTAGAAAATGAGATGCAGGAACAGTGAGGAATTTAGGAGAATGGAAGTCATCAAAATTAGCTAAAGAATATAGACGATAATATACCAAAAAAATTAAAAGGAGGTAAGAAAATTTTAGTCACCGTCATTGATGCAAATGCCACAAAAAACAGTAACACTGGCTTAAACTAAGAAACGATTTTACTGTGGGTTATATTGAAATTCCTCGTAAGAGATTCATAACTCCAATGATACTATCAAATATTATTTTAACAAGAATTGTTATTCGCAATAATTTGGGCACCTAGTTGCCTATTTTCAATTCGTTGTAGATGAAGTACAGTATATAGCTAGCGTGTTATTCCAATTGTTCTTATATTGAATAGTGTACTATTCTCTCAGAAATAATAGATTTCCGATACAGTTGAAGGTTTTGGAATTTCATTAAAGTAATCGAATCTATTCATAAGATGATTTGCTGTCATTTATTTTATGTAGAGTTTGACAATTCCCAAAACATGATACACGCTTCAATATCAAGATATAATTTTCAAAGTTTTACGAAAATCATCGTGAACCATGGTCCACGAAATCGACGTTCTTGTAGTTCGTCGAATTGTTGACATATTGAAAATGATACAAAATAACCAATAAGACGAAGTAACTGAAGGAGGTGAGATAATATTCTCGATATTATAGGCCAGTATTGGGAGAGATGCAAATCGGTCAGCCAATCCATGTTTTCGAGAAGATAGCCGTTCAATGTTGACGATGTAGCTTAGTTTGTCTTAACGATATTATGTACACTCTTATTATCGTTGCAGCTGAGTGTTTGCTAATTGCGCAGATAGTTTCAAATTGAGCTCGATGTTTTCTGAAGGAAAAATTCTTTCATGAACCACGTTTTTTGATAATCGGCTTTGTTCTGTATCAAAATTTTCGTATAAATAATCCATTAGAGAAAGCTTTGCTTCAACATAGAATTACTGTATAGCGAGAATAGGACATACTGGCATCATAGCTCCTTTCTTTTCCAAAGTGATAGATTAGAGCAGGGTGCTCAGACGGTCGACTGGTCGATCGCGAGTGCTCTTTGTGTAGATCTCGATAAGAAATAATTTTCAATAATTAGGTAATTAAACTACAAAAATTTATTACGTAATAAAATAACACTCTGCTAGCGGCAAAAGGCGGCTTTATCACAAGGAACGCGCGGTACTTATCAGAGAAAGAGCTTATCATTCTTGTCGCTTTTTAGAAATTCAGGGCGGTGCGTTCATTCTGAACTTTATTTTGAAGGAAATACTACAAAATTTATCATTTAATAGTACAAAATGAGTGAATTAATTGAAAGAGAATTTTTCGTTTGTATAGTGAAGGATAAGTGCATTTGTCTTATTTGACGTGAGTCAGTTGCAATACTTGAGAGAGGCATCATAAAATAGCTCATGAAAACTATGAGAAGAATTTTCCGCCACAGAGTGAATGGAGAAAACAAAAAGTACGTGATTTGGTATCATGTTGGAAGAAAGAACGAACCATGTCTTCTTCAATTTTGCAGAAAACTACAAGCAACCAATATATAAATTAGTGTGCATTATAACCGATGGAGCACCAGCAATGACCGGAAACAAAAACGAATTTGTAGCATTATGTCGCGACAATGAAGATTTCCCTTAAGGTTTTTCATTACATTGTATTATACATCAACAAGTTTTGTGTTCAATAGTTTAAAACCCGAAGGAAATTATGGGCATTGCAACAAAACTTGTGAATTCCATCCGTGCACGTAGCTTGCAATGGCGGCTCTTTAAGTTGCAGTTGAAAGATAGGGAGTCAGCTGAACACACTAATTTAAGTCTTCACACAGTCAGGTGGTTGAGTCGCCGAAAATTCCTAGAAAGGTTTCAAGAATTATTGTCCGAAATATCAGCTGTTGTAGACGAAATAGGTGTTGAAAAACGAAAAATGGCTGACTGATTTGGCATTTTTAACAGACATCACAATGCACTTAAACACCATTAACTTGGAGCTTCAAGGTAAAGGAAAAACTATTATTGAGATGATTAGTAGTAAACGCATTTAAATGTAAATTGCAACTTATGGAAATTTTTGAAAGCAAGGATTCCTCGGTTGAATTATGTTACGTATGAGGCTGAATTATCAGTATTTTTGGAACAATTCGAAATGAAATATCCTCTTTCATGTAAAACATTGAGCAATTAGCTACTGAAATAGCAAGTCTATTCAATATGAACTCATCTTCTGTTGGAAGTAAGTTGATGCAGATTATATCAGATATACATCTCAAAGCTACAGTATCAAACTTGAACTGCTTGCGATCTACCTCAATATTTTTAGACTACTAACGATCGACTCTGAGAGGCTGCAAGTATGTGTGATGCAGGGTTGTCTTACATACATCATACACCCTACCTACCTACCTAGGTAGGATGTACCGTAGAATTAAATGGAACATTATTATTATTTTAATAATTATTATACATAGATATTATATTTTCAATGAAATAAAACTGAAGTATTTAGATTTTCACTATATTAACAAAACTATGACCGGTTTCACCACACTGTGGCTTCATTAGATAGATATCTGATGAAGCCACAGTGTGGTGAAACCGGTCATAGACTTGCTAATATAGTAAAAATCTAAATACTTTAGTTTTATTTCATTGAAAATATGTATATCGATTTTCATCAAGTAACGGCCTCCTCAATCAAAAAACATAGATATTAGCTCTCCGCACAATATACATTATTTTAGTCAACGTTTGGGTTAGGTTTAGTTAGGTTCTTCTCTATAATATCAATGAAGCATCTTACTGTTACTCAAAATTGCAAGTTTATTGGTTATTACAAAACAAAAGAGTTAAATATGGTGTTAAACTTAACTGAAGAGTGAAACGTGGCACTGCATGTCCTCAGCATACTTTTCATAAGGTACGTACCCACTGAAGGCTAATCGCGAGCATGATGATATATGATCGACAAATAGTGGATTGCCATATTTTGACTTAATTATCTTCAGATTTCAGAAATTGAAGACTCTCACAAGTCAGTTGACCCAAACATTGCGTCAGTTGAAGGGCGATTTGCCTTAGACTAGGATATTTATCTTCAAATATAAAACACCAGAAATTTGTATCAGATGCCGTAGCTTTGTGATGTATATCTGATATAAACTGCACCAACTAAAAACAATATTGAAATAAAATGAAATAAAAACGCATTCCCAATTGTCCCAAAATATTAAATAGTTCAGCCTCATACGTATCATATTTCAATTGAGGAATCCTTGCTTTCGAAGACGGAAAATGTTTCAGATCCTTTCCTTTCAGTTGATCCATCATAAGTTGCAATTTACTTTTTAATGCGTTTACTTCGCTAATCATCTCACTTATATATTTTCCTTTACCTTGAAGCTCCAAGTTGATGGTGTATGTGTTCAATGTGATGTCAGTCAAAAATGTCGAATCAGTCAGCCATTTTTCGTTTGTCAACATCTGAGTGTCATCACCTCTTTCGTCTAGAATAGCTGTTATTTCGGACAATATTTCTTGAAACCTTTCTAGAAATCTTCCGCGACTCAACCACCTGACTTCCTTGTGAAGAACTAAATCAGGGTGCTCAGCTGACTCCCTATATTCCAACTGCAACTTAAAGATCCGCCGTTGCAAGGTACGTGCACGGATGGAATTCGCAATTTTTGTTGGAACGACCATAATTTCCTCCGTGGTTTAAACTTTTGAATACAAAATTTATTGATGTATAATGCAATGGAATGAAAAAAGAAGGAAGGGAAATCTTTTTTAGCCTTTCACAATGCCACAACTCCGTTTTTGTTTCCTGTCATTGCTGGTGCACCATCGGTTGTAATACACACTAATTTATATATTGGCAGCTTGTGAATAATTACAAATTGGAATAAAACGTCATATATCTTCGCCACGGGCCTTCCCATACAGAGGAATGATTGTCAAAAATTCTTCCTTAGCCAACATGTCATTGAATACCATCCGAATGCAAATACACAGCTAGGCAGTGTCTGTCAAATGGGTGGATACATTTCATGATATAATGTTTTAGTTTATCCGCAATGTACTGACTCGTGACTTCAGTATGTCTTATGACAGTCGGACGAGATGATTTCTGTTCTATTTTTAAAATCTTCAAATAAAGTCTCATTCGTTTCAATAGATGCTTCCTTCACAACTGATTCACCTTCGAATGGTTTCTTTGTTTCGCCAATATATGAGATATTTTAAATGACGCTATCGTAGCAGCTTTGTTTGGCTGTTCTTGTGAACACGGTTTGTTCTTTTTCAAGCAAGATATCAAATCACGTTATCTTCGTTTTCTTAATTCACTCTGTGGCGGAAAATCATTTTAATAGTTTTTATGAACCGTTTTATGATGCCAATATCACGCCAAGTATTGCAACTGACGCAATTCAATCATATAGAACTCTACACAATTTTCGTACGGCATGGTCGTTTCAATACTACAAACGATACTATAGGGTGCGCCAGAAAAGACCAGACAATTTTTTTTCCGTCATAACTTTCGCAATTTTAGAGCTAGATCATTCGTTCTTGCTCCATTTGGAAGCCAAAGAAATAAATCTTTCAGAAACTCTATAATAATTCTACTACCGGTGAAATCCAATATGGCTGTCTCATTCGAAAATGAGCAATATTTCAAGATCGCTGAAACGTTTTTTTCGCTAAAAAATTCGACTGGTTCATTGATTCGATACTTCGGTCTTTTCTGAATAATTTCACATTTAGATCTTGAAAATATTCCAAGAATTGGTAAAAAAGTACCGTGAAGAATTTTTTTCATTCTGATATTCTGAAAACGAAATATATTTTTCACCTCATGCGTTGGCACTCCAGAAGTTGTTGTGTTCTTCATGGATGTTCTAAGAAGACAAAGAACCATATTTCAATAAAACCAACCTAAAATTTGATTTCCGTTTGAACTCAAAATTGCCGACTTCCTCAAATATAATTTTCCGCGTACATTAAAAAATTTTTTGCGGTCGTAATACATTAACTGCGTAATTCAATCACTAGATTGAACCTTTCGCATTATTTTGAGCGGTCGAACTCGAATAGTGATTCAAGATTGTGCCAATTGTTGAATTGTCGTCAATAATGTTTCTGTTCTTCACTCTCATATGCACCTCCCGTTGTGCAACCTCTGAACATAGAATGCATACTCTATGATAAATAAAAAATGATGAAATGTCATCGAGTTTTGGACGACTTCTAGTTCAAGGTCGAATTTCATCTTGATATTGCTTGTTTTTGACTTTTGAAATTGTTAACAATGCCTTTAACAAATGAGGATAAGCAATCGAATGTTTATTCGTGCTATGATCTTAAGACCTAAATCGTGTCTTATTATTCATCTCACAGAGGTTTTTGTGATTTGGCATCTCTGAGATATTTGGTGAACTGTCAAGCTGGTTCCCGGAGTTCTGATGGGGTTGACTGCTAATGCAGAAATTCGCTGAATGTTATCCTGATCCTGTCAATTCAGTTTGTAATACAAAAAATGTAGTGTTGTTGCTTGAAACAGATTATTAAAAGGTGAATACCTGTGTTCCAACAGTTCTAGCTGCACCAGTACCTGGTCTTCTTCCTAATAACCCTGTTGTCCGAAATTTTTCCTCAAGATCATAGATTGTACTTCTTTCGTAATTAGGGGCTGGAAATAGGCATAATATTTGCCTAGCAGTATAGCCACGCACAAATAAACATTCAATGAAACGCTTGTCCTCATTTGTTACTTTACAAATTTTTGAAAAATTTTTATGATCAATATGTCAAATTTTTCAGAAAAGACTGAGTTATCGACTAGATAATAATAAAAATAATTATGTTTATTCAAACCATTCAATATAACATATCATACACTGATAACACAAGCAATTGACTTCACATAAAATAAACATAGAATCCTACATGGAATAAACTCCGTGCGTGGGTGTTTCATTAACAATGAACAATAAAGGTCCTCTCATAGTGACAAATACGTAATATCTTTATCTATGACAACATTCTACGAAGCGCTATAATCTTAATGTGCCTAATTCAATATTACATCTCTTTATATATTTATAAGTTTTTTTTTGATAATCATTTTCATACTTTTAAACTGGATTGTAGCATAACTTATGGACAGAATTAGTTTCCATGATTTCTAAGGTCAATGAATGATTGGATTCTTTCCCTTCCTTCTTCTGTTATATAGATCTTTATTTCTCGTTTGAAATCGCGGAGAGAGGAAATACATTCAAGTCTAATCAGGCAACTCGTTGAAGACTCTAGGACCGAAATATATATGGCTTCTCTGGCCAATAGTTTAATTCATGCATGGTACAGCAGACGCATTTTCCGTATAACTAGATCGGTGATTGTGATCAATTCTCAAACGAGATTCCCTGAGTTTGTGGTCTCATTTGAATATTTTAGTGAAAATAAAACGTTTCAGCGATCTTGAAATATTGCTCATTTTCGAATGAGGCAGCCATATTGGATTTCACCTGTGGTGAAATTTCGATAGTATCTGATAAACCTAGTCCTTTGGCTTTGAAACGAAGCAAGAACGAATGATCTAGCTCTAAAATTGCGGAAGTTATAACGGAAAAAATAGTCCGCTTTTCTCTGGCGCACCCTATATATTTACATAGAAGTAGTAAGTATGAAGCAAAACAAATTGGATAATTAATCTAAAATTCCATTGCCAGAATTAATTTTTAAACGGTTCTAATGAGAGCTATTACAATCCTTCCTTGTAAATTCTGTAAATTGACCTAAAGGTACAAGATAAAATTGGGAAGTTATACAATTTTCACTTTTTCATGAAAACACGTCCTGAACGATAAAAAGAATGAGCATGCGATATTTTCTTGAAAATAAAAAAAAACTCTTCAATGAAATAAAAGTTATCTATGTTTCATGTTCGAAGGTCGCAAACGCATTGGACTGAAGAAAAATTCCCATACGTAGTTTGATTATTCGTGAAACAATTCCTGTAGAATGTAAAACTTTCCAAATTATCAAGTAATTCGAAAATGAAGAAACCTAGCTCAAATCTGTTTTCGGCATTGAATTTCTCACTCAGAAACACACCAAGCAGTTTCACTTCACATAAAATAAACATAGAATCCCACATGGAATAAACTCCGTGCGTGTGTGTTTCATTAACAATGAGCAACAAAGGTCCTCTCATAGTGACAAATACGTAATATCTTTATCTATGACAACATTCTACGAAGCGCTATAATCTTAATGTGCTTAATTAAATATTACATCTCTTTATATATCTATAAAAATTGTTTTGATAATCATTTTTATACCTTTTGACTCGAATTTGAACTCGATTGTAGCATAACTTGTCTTATGGACAGATTCAGTTTTCATGATTTCTAAGGTCAATAAATGATTGGATTCTTTCCTTCCTTCCTCTGTAATATAGATCTTTATTTCGTTTGAAATCGCGGAGAGAGGGAATACATGTAAGTCTAATCAGGCAACTTGTTGAAGACTCTAGGACCGAAATATATATGGCTTCTCTGGCGAATAGTTTAATTCATGCATGGTACAGCAGACGCATTTTCCTATAACTAGATCGGTGATTGTGATCAATTCTCTAACGAGATTCCCCGAATTTGTGGTCTCATTTGAATATTTTAGTGAAAAGAAAACGTTTCAGCGATCTTGAAATATTGCTCACTTTCGAATGAGGCAGTTATATTGGATTTCACCTGAGGTGAAATTTCGATAAAGCCTCTGATAAAATAAGTCCTTTGGCTTTGAAACGAAGCAAGAACGAATGATCTAGCTCTAAAATTGCGAAAGTTATAACGGAAAAATAGTCCGTTTTTCTCGGCGCACCCTATATATTTACATAGACGTAGTAAATATGAAGCAAACTAAATTAGATAATTAATCTAAAATGCCATTGCCAGAATTAATTTTCAAACGGTTCTAATGAGAGCTATTACAATCCTTCCTTGTAAATTCCATAAATTGACCTAAAGGTACAAGATAAAATAGGAAGTTATACAATTTTCACTTTTTCATGAAAACACGTCCGAACGATAAAAAGAATGAGCATGCGATATTTTCTTGAGAATAAAAAAAAATATTTCATGTTCGAAAGCCGCAAACCCATTGGACTTAAGAAGAATTCCCATACGTAGTTTGATTATTCGTGAAACAATTCCTGTAGAATGTAAAATTTTCCAAAATTTCAAGTAATTCGAAAATAAAGAAACCTAGCTCAAATCTGTTTGCGGCATTGAATTTCTCACTCAGAAACACACCAAGCAGTTTCTCTGTGCCCTTTTGCATGAGAAATATTGTGAATAGAGGAAATAGAACCCCATATATTTTCCTTTATTAAAAATATTTCACTTAGCTGTAGTACTAAAACGTCGGAATATGTCTACCCTGAACTTACTGGATACTTTTCCATTTTTGATTATAAAGTATTCATTTCAGGACACGCTGCTAATTAACGTTCACCTTTTTCATATAAACCTTCTCAATATATTCAACAGGAACAAAATTATAGACCATTTACGCACTAAATGCGTGGACTGGAAAGGTCAAATTCGTTCTCAAGTTGAAAGTAGAAAACCATATGCTCCTAGTTTCGATGAGCTGAGGAAAAACATGATCATCTCTCCAAACATCAATATTATCTGCATAAGCAAACACTAAATTTTCATTCTAATTCCGCCGAAATATATATATACACATTGGTTATACACGCACGTAAATCAAATTTTCTGACCAGAATCTCCATTATTATGAAACAAATTGGATTAACTTGATTATCCTAGAGATAGTTTGTACAATTTTCGACCGGTCGAATAGCTTGGTTTCGTAACCTTGTGCACTGAACTTTGAAGATAAACTCCATTATAAACCAACTATATGCATTTAGCGTATCGCTATAATTCTTCTTTTTTAATCAATATTATTTCTCTGATATATATTTTCATACAACCGATTAGTTATACACGATTTCAAATCATTTTCATTTAGTTTAATTTTCTGATAAGTACAGTGGTTAGTACTGCAAATTAATATCAAATATTAAAATATTAGCTCTGTTGATTGTATCCACTTAAAGTACCACAAACAAATAAGGGTAAATCTGAACACCCTTTATTTGCGATGGTAATTACTTCGTTGAAATATAATATTTGCTTATATTTTAGGTTAATTCCATAAATTTGCCTCTTTAAGTTGAATTTATAGCAGTAACTGCAATTGAATATTATCGTTTTTTTAATTGATTCTCTCTGAAACTCTTTGAGTATCAAGTTACGAGACGTTAAATCGCTAAAATTTTCGGTGGTTTTTGCAGATATATTGTAAAAAGTAATTCACCTGTGGACATGAAAAAACAAATCTATAGATCCTACTAATCATACATTCTCATAATTATATATTCTCTTCTGTGAGTTCTAGTTTTTAATATTTGATACGAACACTTAAATTTTTAAATCACAATAGAGGTCCAGTAAAGAAATTATTTCACTCTTTTTACTAAGACTTTCGAAGAACCCTTAAAATAACTGATTGGATTATAAAATGACATGTTCTCTAGATACAACTGAACAAGTTTTGAAAAGATTGATTTGATTTAGATTGAATTTCATCATTATGAGTTTCTCAAATTTTCTTTTCTCTAACTAATAACTCGCTACAGGTTAGTAGGTAGGTTATACCAGGCCCGCCGCTAGCGGTTTGAACGCCGGTGTGCAATTCCTATCGTGCCGCCCCTATCTAACTACAAAACCTAGGTGTTTATAAAAATGTGAAAAAAAATGCTATACAGTGAAAAACTGTTATGTTATATTAGGTTATTTTATATAAGATAGATACACTAATACGACATTAAATGAAAAAATGAAAGCAAGAAAGGTGCAGTTTATACATATTATGTAGGTAGGTATAGGTATTAAGTTATTTTACAGAAACTGCACCTTTCTTGCCTTCATGTTGGCAAAATCAGCTATAATTTTTTGGTGTCTAGTCTATTTAGAATCTCATGTTCAATTGAAATTATTGCTAAATTACTTAGTCTTTGATGGTGCATAGTTGATCTCAAATAGTTTTTATTATTTTTAACTTTGAAAATGACCTTTCACCAGATGCAACTGAAACCGGCAATGTAAGTAGTATCCTTAGCGCTATTGCTGTATTCGGAAATATTGACATTAATTCATTAGCAAAAATGTATTGCAATAGGGTTTGTGGATCATTAGACTGGTTTCAGTTAAATGCAACTTTAACGCATTGATTTCATTAAACATATCAATACCGTCAATATCTGCGTCACTACTTGAACTATCTTTTAGCTTCACGTTCAAATCTTTACAATGTTTCATTAAATCATCTTTGGAGTAACTAAACAAGTTATTATTGGTGAAAAAGCCAAAAACGTCGGTAAAAGTTTCCAACTTATCGAATCTACGTTTTAAAGAAGTTAAGGTTTGATCCAGGATCCATAAAAAAAGAACATCTACCTTGTATTTTGTTTTAGGGTCTAGTAAGACTTCAGCACTCTGTTCATACTGAAATTGAGTTGGTTTTCTTCGTGGACGAACGGTATCTATAGGCGGAAAATCTGCATCTACAATAAGTTCCCGAGCCACAGCGGTAGCTTCTTCTAACACCCTTTCGAAATGCTCATCTGTGCGATATTCGGTGAATTTATGAATCAATTTATTTAACAAATTTATGCAGATTTGAGTATTTATTGTGGGTTTTGCATCATTTTGCTAATAGCATCAATTTCGTTTAAAATATCAGACCAAATTACAACTAAGCAAATAAATCTATAATTTTGAATATTCAAAGCAAGCGAATGTGCTTTGTGAGTTGTTGTACAATCCCATTCCGACGAATTATTATCAGATATTTCAAGTAAAGCGTCAAATATTTTTTCGAGGTGATACCGTAGAGGTTTGACTGCATCGATTCTGCTAGACCATCGCGTGGCACTTAATGCCTTTAGTTTTAAATCAGGTAAATGCTTGCAAATTATGGACCACCTTTTGGTAGAAGACGAAAAGAAACGTATATTTCTTGAATTAAGTTGAAAAGTTGACCGTGTCGTGCGTTATATTTGCCGCATCGTTAACGACCAAATTGAGACTATGCGCCGAGCATGGAACGTAAAATGAACGATTATTCATTTCCAATATTTTTTTGTAATCCATTGTGTTTTCCACGCATATTAGAACCATTGTCATAACCTTGGCCACGTAAGTTTTTAATATCAAGGTTTAATTGCGAAAATAAATCTAAAACAAAAATTAATAGTCCTTCACCTGTGGAGCTGGTTATCGGACAGATGCCAATAAAACTTTCGCATATTGTAACATTTTTAGTTTCACTGTTTAAAACAACATACCTTAGTATAACTGTAATTTGTTCTGTGTGACTTACATCTGGTGTGCAATCTAATATGATAGAGAAATATTTTGATTCTCTGACTTTGTTCAGGATATAATTTTTTATGGTCGTGCCGAGTAAATCAATGATTTCATTCTGAATCTGATCTCCTAAATAGTGAGTCATGCGAGTTGAATCGATTTTCGAGGCTTGAATTCTGTGAATATGTTCCCGCATAACTGAATCAAAGGATGCTATCATTTCTATTGCTTTGAGAAAATTACCATTATCATGCTCATATAATATTTTGGACGAGCACCTAAATGCCAGACATTGATGAGATAAAAATTCTATAACAGCTATGATCCTTTCCAATACATCACTTCATTGTTTTTTTTCAGATTCTAATAGTCTCAGTTGCATTTGATTTACAGTAGTTTTATTTTTAACATATGATTTAGTTGGACCCAACATTTTAAATTTTCGCTATGGGAAATGCTTGTTTCGTGTCGTTTTAAGGTAGATGACAGATGTTGCCAATCAGAAAAACCGCTTGGAGCTGACAGACTACTTACAGTTTTACTGAATATTTTACAACAAAAACAATAGACTGAATCTTTTGACGTAGAGTAAACAAGCCATTCTCTGTTAATTTTTTCTCCATTAGGAAGATTTCTAGAGTAATAACTGTTTGCAAATTTTCTTTCATCGATATTAGCAGGAAAGTTGTGGTTAAACAGCTGCACGGGACCACGGCTAACCAAAATATTAGCAATATCATTAGTCATACTGGCGGGCCACGAACCGGGATCATCACCACAATCTTAACAGCTACTTGATGACGATAAATTGCTTACAAGTTCTTTAGCACCACTTTCTCTTTTTTTAGTTTCACTGGAGTCTCCTTCTGAAGGACTAACATTTTTCCCTTCAGATACCTCCATAACTTCTAGATTTAAAGCTGCGCTTGTTGAAGCTACATCTACGTCAACATTCTCTTGACATTCAGAGTCCCTATTTTCTGGTTTGCTAAAAATTTCTCAAGAGATCCCGGTAGTTTTTTTCTCTGTATCTTTTCTAGTTTTTGCCGTCGAAATTGAGCTCCTGAAATTTTTTCCTTTTTGTGGTTCCTGGAATTTTTTGAAAAAGTTTAGTATACGGTTGTACAAAAGTAACTTAAATCCCAAAGGAGGTCGATCATTCCACCCATTATTGCGAACAACTTCATTAGGGGTCAACACTGAAATCGCGAAAAAATCAGCTTTTCCATACATTTTGTATCGAATAGTTATTTTTTTCGCGATTTCACCGTTGACCCTATAGTAAAAGTTGTTCGTATTTATGTAGAATGACTCCTTTCGGGATTTGAGTTACTTTTGTTACACCCTGTATAGGTATAATTTTAATATTTTTTTATAAATCTTCACTCTCAAATTGTATAACAGAAAAAATACCCTTTAAATCACAATAATATTCACAATACTACTGCGAAAAAAATGTTCATACCTACTGCACACAAATGTAATGGAATAACTAATTTTTTTTGCGACTTCAGAGTTGACCCCATAGTAAAAGTTGTTCGTATTGATTAGATGGAATGTCCCCTTTCGTTACTTAAGTTACGCTCTGTATTAATTTTAATACATTTTTTAATAAATCTTTACTTTTCAGTAAAATAACCTTTAAATTTTACATGAATTCCTGCTTTTTATATGAATGCGCCCATATGCTGATTAATTAAACAAAGACACTTACCATAATTATGATTTTTTGCGCCGACGGATAATATAAATAATTTTCTAAATTATTTTTATAGTCACACTTCGCACAAAAATATACAGAATATTATTAATTTTAAGTACCCTGGACCGTTTCCGGATCTCACATTAGAGCTATAACCAAAAAATTGAAGTTTGTTGTTCACTCACATCACTTTCGCATTTGTGTTAAATAAATAAAACAAAGAAATGAGTATATAGTTTTAAGGATTTCCCTGATATCTGTGGGATTTCCCTATTTCGCATAGAGCACGATACGGATTAACTTTGTTCTCATGAATTTCAATAGATGGCGCTATGTAATGCTACGATATAAAAGAAATATTTGGGCGCCGTTCATCATATTATTTTTATAAGGATAATCTTTTTAGTATTGTGAGGTCACAATGTCTGAATTTTAGTCGATGATTGTCTGATTTGCCGCCCGCGTGCATTGCACGCCTTGCACGCCCGCTTACGGCGGGCCTGGGTTATACTGTGTGTATTATCGAAAATTCCTCTTCATCTGCAACTAGAACGGTATTCTAGCTAAATAGAGAAATAGATCAATTGTTGATATTAGAGTAATCGCTTTTAGCGATGTTTCGGATCGTGTAAAGTCAACCTCCCCGCTAGTAGCATTCTACAATTAAAAGCTTATTATAGGGTATCAGGAGAACCCTATAGGAGATTCAGGGAACCAGCCACTAAGACAGTCAATCTGAATAAATGAACAGAATCAACGATCAGAAATACTTAAGCGTGTCAGGTTAAGGGAAGGTGAGTTAATTATATGATAAAAAGTGTTCAATTCAATAATATGCCTATTCGGGAGTGGGAGGGTCACGAACTTGCGAAAAAGATGAGTGATTTTGACATTCTCGATCGTGGTCGAATTTTGCTTCGGTTTGAAGAAAATAATTCAAGAAAGGCGGAAAATATAGTCTATCGATTCAGATATTCTGAAATAGTAGAAATCCACAATAACATGAACTGCTTGCAGATGAAGTGAATCACGTATTTTCTAATTGGCGCTTAACTTTCCCTTACGCATTATACTTATTTTCGACTCTATCGTATATGCTATATGTACAACGCCTGGTTAAGTTTCAAAATGTTTTGTCAATAAAAGTTTTAATGTTTGATACATGTTTCATAGACAGTAATATGGAGTGTTTTTTCTGTGACCACGATTCAAAAACAATGAAAAAATATATGATGTTTTCAAAATATTGTCGCAAAATCTCGGTTCTCAGAAAATCATATTCGAAGTAATCGCAATATTGGCAAAACTGGTCGGGTATGCATCGGCTTTTTCGACTGGCTGACTCGTGCAATCCGCACAAATGCGGATAAGTGGACGCAGTTATATTGGTTGGTGTACATTGCATAAAAATGATGCGTCTGATGTCTGTGGACGATTATCTTGACTGAGAACTTTTGACGCGAACATCGTCAAATCAATCAAAGCAAACAGGATATCATTCGGAATATTGTTAGTTAGTTGACGTATGAAAATGCAGCGGAAGATTCTAACCGAAGTTCTGAACTACAGGTTGACATTGACGACGAAGATTTACAGTAAGACAACTCCCCGGCTGAAGATGAAGAAAAAAATATTTTCATAGTTCTTCTGAATTTTTGTTCTTTCTGTCTTTCTGAATGAATTAAATCGTCCAATTAAATAAAAATCAAAGAGAAATAGGAATGAAAATATTTCTCACCGCCATATTAGTTTTCTAAATTGGAGTATTTTTAGGGTCGCTTGGGAAATTTTCTGAATTTTTATTATTTTCATTTTCTATCTTTACTATCATATTTTGACAAGCTAAATTCAAAGTATTTGTTCTTCTCACATTTTTGGGAATCTGTAGACATAACCCTCACTAGTGAAATGAAAAACATTATAACCTTTCGTTAATTCCATCTTCAACATACTGAAACCAATAGGTCCTCACCATTTAGCATCAAGGATTCTATTATAGTGGATCGAGTAACACTTCGTTGAAACTTCTTATGATTTTCTAGTGAAGTACGAAATTGAAAAATGTTCACTCTTATCGATTCGGAACATGATAGGTACTCTTATGATAGGCAGGAAGAAAATATTTCTTGAAACTGTGAACAGAAAAATTACGTCGAACTTTCTTACATATTTGATAAAGAAAATATTGAAAAGTCCTTTTGGCAGAGCTTGA
This sequence comes from Cryptolaemus montrouzieri, assembly GCA_013387265.2. Lineage (NCBI taxonomy): Eukaryota > Metazoa > Arthropoda > Insecta > Coleoptera > Coccinellidae > Cryptolaemus > Cryptolaemus montrouzieri. The sequence continues at coordinate 42,151,601 of JABFTP020000103.1, forward strand.
AGGCAATAGAAGATATCGTTTCCCATTCCGGGAAACTAGTCTACCTGAACTATATAGACTTTTGTAAATTACTTAACTTGTGTGGTCAAGAAAAAAAATTGTAAACATTTTAAACACTTTCTGTAGAATAATATTCCTAGGGAAAGTATGAAATCCGCACAGATGTATCTTAGCATTACCGAAGTTATGGCGATTTGAAAATTTAAAACCTCTCCGGCCCGATTAGGAAGTTAAGAGATGTATGAAAAATTTCTTCAAATAAATGTGCTTTACAATGAAAGGCCAAAGGAAAGTATGAATACAGTTGGTATTTGAAAATTTCTGCTTGGATGTATTTTTGTTGTTATCAGAGATATGACAATTTGAAAATTTCCAACTTTTTTTCTGATTCGCGTAAGGGTCGTATTAAACAATTTTTCGACTGAAAGTTTGTTTGTATAGTAAATTGCCTAAAAAGTATATGCGAATCATAAAGGCACATATGAGTTAAAAGGTTATAAGTTTCGAGGAAAAATCGAAATCCTACGGCAATTTCAACAAAAGGATGCCTATCATACGCAAAATCATCAGGTTGTAAAATTTGTAAATAGTATTGATTTATTTTGCCGCATGAAATATTGATCACAGCTATATCTAATAACTTCACAAATTGACTGAAATCCTATGTCGTTTTTTTCATATCATAAATTGAATTATTTTCCAAATAACAGCCTTAATAGAGGAACGACAAATATATTAAATGGGAATTTCCTAAAAGGACAGGTCAATCACGAGTATGTTAAATTTTAGATCGCTAAGTTTTGAACCATAGGTTCGAAGGCTAACAAGAAGTATGAATTGGGCCAACTTGATTGGCAGTAAAGGGCTACATGCAGGTAGAGAACACCTCTTTCATCCAAAGATTATCATGTGGCGATAGCTGTTTTCAGAATTGTGAAGAAACACAAATTGAGTTCGATTCAGAAATAAGCGAAGATGATTATTAAGGCCACTTCCTATTTTCTGAGATTTAAAGTGAACAAATCAAAATCATTCCACACCTTCTGTATGATTTCGATACTACTGACGCAGCAGCCTTATGCCCAATAGCAACGAATAGGTGTGACTGTCGATCTTGGGAATCCTAAAACTCCAACAGCAGTCTCAGAAATTAGACATTTGGGCAGGCATTCATACAAGTTACCGTGAAAAGAGGCGACTATAATTTTGAGGGGATCCTTAAGAATTGTTGGGGTACTATAACAGGGCACCAAAATGTGATTTAAACGTTTCTGCAGCGTTGGCGGTTGGCGGGAAGTGTGACATTCGTAATATTGGTTAGCTTCTGATAATTCCCTGTGTGGTTGTCAAACCTGAGATGAAGGCCGAAAGTATTTTGTCGTTTGTGTTTTTTCTTTAGAGCGTTAAGACGGTTTGAAACTGCGAAATTTTGAATTTGTGGGAATTTGTAAGTATTAAAATTGACATAAATTTTCTTCTGGTTAGGTAACTTAAGATACATATTAATGTGCTCTCATCATTTGATTCGACCCAAATCTTGTATTCACTTCGTTCACGGTTATTAACCCCCGAAGTACTTAATTTCTGATTGCAAATAAACCAAATTGATCAAAACCTAAAAAAAAAGAGGCCCATATCATTGAAAATTACAGAGAAGGAGATCTTACAAAATATGTTGCAGAAGTAGGAGCTGATGATCTGATCCATCCTCCGGTGCCATGAAATATTAATTGATAGAACCATACTTCTTATCAAAATTCATCACAAACGTGCAAGGAAACCTGAGCATCTCTCAGAGAAATTGATTTAATGATAGCCGATTCCTTAATTATTCAAGCTGACTTGGGCTTTCATTTTTCAAAATAATTAACTCATTGTTCAAATAGTTGTCTACAAGGAAGACAGAGTCATGAATCAGTGATCACGCTATGATTTTGTCTCCAAATAACTTAACCCAGAGACACCATTCCCGATTGTCAGTCAGCATAATGTTTTGTGACACTGCTGATTGAAAACAGATTCCTTCCATGGTTGTTTACAAATCAAGCCATATTTGTGAAAATAGTACAAATGGAAACCCACCTGAAACAATGTATAAAAATCATTATAGCGAATTGTTGACATAAAAAATGAGAACAGGTTAGCAAATGGAGAAAAAGTTGCCATTGGCGATAATTTGGTTTCTCATTTTTACTTGAAGTTATCTGGTCTGCTGTCGAAAATGATATTATTTTACGAAATTGACGCCTAACTCAACATATTTGATGCATTTTCAAGACGTAAGAGTTTGTGGTTATTCAAATAAAAAATGCAAACAAGTTCTGAACAATTGAAGAAAGTTTTCTGGGACACGTGGTGCTAATTCAAAATTACAGTATCCCATGCTTCTGAAAATGTTGATGGATGCGTTGGCTCCTAATACAATAAAAAATTTGCAATTTTTTTCAGCACCATAGACCTTTGCCGTTTCAATCTTCAATATGTTCTCAAAAATGTTCTATAAGATCAGCAATAAGAAACTAGGTGCTTCCTCGACAAAAGTTGGTTCAAATTTCTTTAAAAGATACTAGGAGCTACAACATACGAAGAATTCGTCACAGAAGGGAAAACAAGATTCTTTATAAACCAGGAAAGCGAGTGTCAATACCAAATAAAGATTTTCCCACTAGTGCCTCAGAAATCGTTGATAACATTGACATACCCACATATTTATTCCCTTCAACTTCTCGAATTTCATCTGGAAAATTAGACTCTGACTAATTAAGATGTTCCTATAATAAATTTGTGTCTCCATAATACGATGAAAAGCAAGACTTAAAACTCTGTTATTTCTGTAGTTGCGACTTATGGGCCTATAGATATCCTGTGGACTGCATATGCTGCATTACTTACAAAAATCTGATATGTGGCATGTATACTTAACTTAAACTAATCCTTCCTTCGAATGTATGGTATGCAAGGATGATTAAGATTAAATATTTTTCAGTAGTATTTCTGTTTTGGTTCAAATAATTTACTAGATTATAGTTCTTGAATTTTGCATAGATTTAATAGCGAAGAGACAGGTTATTCTGTCGAAAACAGTTGAATCTTGAGAAGTGAAAAAATTATTATGAGCAGAAACGCCGAAAACCTGTATAAAAGAGCCTCGTTTTACGGTGTGTTATGAGTCTCATCGAAGATAATCTCAATGAGTATAGTTATTCGCAGTTATTGGGAAGAACTCCAGACTCAACTAAGTTTTAAAGAATGATAAATCCTCTAGAGAGAGAATACTTTCTCAGCAAGAATTGTGTATCACGCTGTTTCGATGCTTGTGAGCGATAGTATTTAGATGATGTTTTTCCAGATTGGTGAATTTGCATGAGAGAAAGGTGATCATGATTAAATATACACTTTTGATAGCTGAGATTCTTGTGTTAGATGAGATTTCGATAATCGTTTATATCATTACGGAAGCGGTTGGAGGTTATTATGAGAAGTTGATATTTTGTTATTATATTTTTCTCTTCCTGGAATTTTTTTGATCCTATCGCCAGAATATCTACCTCTAGGTTGTCCCACATCAATTCAGCTGAACGTTTTATGTAACGCATTTGAACAAAAAATCGAATGAATATTTATCGAAGTGCCACTCGACCCAATCGGAGAACTTCGAATAGAAGAAAGCTCAAGGTGGGGAATTGATTTCAAATGTTCTGAATCCCTCTCTAATCAAAAACTTTGCATTGTGCAATTGCTATTCGCTATAACCCGCGTATATAAAATTAAAATCCATAAAGGCACTCCTGACCGAAATTCTCAATAGAAGGGCCGAAGGATTGGTCGAATTTGCATACATTCCCACCCCTAGACAGAATAGTAGAATATTCTATTATTATCGTATTTTTCAGTGGCATGTGAGTTATTTTCCAGAATTAAATAAGAATGAAGTGAATTATATAAACTTCTAACGATTATTCTTAACAAAAAGAAAATAATAATGTTATTGAGATGATAATACCCGAATATGGCATCGAAGGATAGCGTTAATGGTTCCAGGGTGGAAACACAGAGGCAATGTACAGTCCGAAACGGGTTATAGAGCAACACCTCCTGTTGAATGTTTCATTGCCTTTTCTGTGTATGGAAATATGGAAACAATCGAATTCCCGCCTAAAATTATCGAGGCAAGATGACTATTCCTTTTCAACCGAGCCCTCTTTGAAAAAGGTTGTTTGTATTAGTGACTGTGAGCTCTGAGTGTAATTGGGTGCTCATTCCAGAATTAAAGTTGGGGTCAAATTTTCAATGGAACATACTGTATAATACAGATATTTGAGATAATATCATCCTATTCTAAACTTGAAATATTTAGAAAAGACGACAGTCCTTATTTATTCAATCAAGTCTACATCCACTTCTGATATAACTTTTCATTTAATAATTCTTGTATTCCGAATAAAATTTTAGCGAGTGTTTGCACTTTTGTGTGAATTATATATACGCGAACAAATTTTGATAATTTCGCTCAAATTTCCATATTCTTTTATTTATTTTTCCCCAAACGAAAAACTAAACGGCAGTACGATACATATCACTAGCAAAAGGTCAGATACGATTCAGAGTTGAATTTGTCGTTTTAGAACTCTCTGAGAATGTTACATTTTCATACAAATCCCCATATATCATGCGATTATATTCTTTACTTATACTCGCAACCAAATTTATATGGAATCGCTTGGTATTTCACATTATTGATTGTTTTTAACCACCGATCTTTGACTACTCGTGAAGAATGAAGTTTATGTTGTGGAAAAACTGGATAAGAAATTTTGAATTATCACCTCATGTTCGAGATATTGTACTCAGTCGTCACTGAGCTTTGAAACTGTGAATTTCATAATTCAAAAAAGCTTATAATTATAATTGGAAATGCATTATGTTGGATTGTCCGATGTGCAGAGGGGTCGAATAATAGCTCTCGTTGAAAAAGGGGTGACACAGCGGGATATAGCCACAATGGGGGTATCACAGGCGGTGATTTCAAAAACTTACGCCTGATACGTGGAGCTACAATCTCTGCAAAATAGGCCTGGAAGAAGTCGTAGGAAGATCACTTTCGAAGAACAAGAGTGCTTTTCATGCAAAATTGCAGGAAGAGACCCTAGTGCGTCGCATCCCTTACTCCAAAGGCAATTTCTGGAAACATCTGGCATCAATGTATCAGTCGAAACGATACGTCAAAGACTTTCTTCAAGTTGTTTATTCAGCAGAAGCATCTCAAAAGTTCCAGAGCTTACCAGAGAACAAAAAATTAACAGACTTAATTGGTGTATCGAGCACTGAAATTGGAATATCTGGAAGTGGCGAAATGCTCTTTTTTCGGATGAGACCAGAATTAGTGTTCGATCAGATAATTTCCAGATTCGGGTTTTAAAAACAGATTTTATTTCGTTTTTCGAGAATGTAACAACCAGAAATTTCGTGGACCTAGTGCTGGCGCCCTAAGTGAGACGCTGGCGAGGTGCCCACGGTGAGAATTTCACTTTCAGGCTAGATAATGCTCCTCCGCATACCAGCAAGACATTATCTTGAAAGAGAGAGAATCGCTATTTTGGACGGGCCAGCTTCCTCTGTAGACCTAAATTCTATTGGATATTCATTGGATAAAATGAGGAGTAAAATTAGATCGCACTAGGATAATCCAAGAAACTCAGAACAATTCATCCAAGCCACCACAGAAGAGTAGCAGAATATCATCCCAGAGCAGGTCAAAAACTTAATCCAAAGCATGCCTAGACGGATTCAGGCTTGTATCAGGAGGAGGTAATACTAGCTTCTGAGGTCGAGAAAGAGACACCTACTCCGTGAGAAAACAATGCTCAGTTTTTCTATATATATATATATATATATATATATATATATATATATATATATATATATATATATATATATATATATATATATATATATATATATATATATATATAATCAAATGTTTACCGACAGGAGGTTTTATCCTGAACAACAGAGGCCTTGAGCACCAAATCGAACGGGATTATTTCGCTCGTTTTCAACCGTCGATGTAATTCACAGACCAGCGAAAGTATTGGAATTTTTAACGTTCTCACATCTGTTTGTTATTGTTCGTTGCTTTCTCAAAATCCGGTAGCAGGTACACTTTCTCAGTCTATAGAATCTCGTACGTACGTACGACCACCAGTAAAGGTTTACAAATACTTAGGTATTCAACAAGCTCTGGATCAAAGAACAGTTGGAGTTAGTGATATATTTTTGGGGCGAAGCTGGTTACCCAGGTATATATATATATATATATATATATATATATATATATATATATATATATATATATATATATATATATATATATATATATATATATATATATATATATATATATATATATATATATATATATATATATAGGGGTTTTACCCGTTGACGAGTTGCCCATATATCTGTTCATGCAATCAAACTGATTTCATGAAAAATATAAATCCACCACCCGGTAATTAATACCATTGCCAGGCAATGATTATAATCAAAACATATCCTGGAGTAATTATATATTAGGATAACGTTAAATGTTATGAGAATGGATGTCAAAGGCACTCCATGGACGATATCCGAAAAGTCCTGACTGCGGGATACTTACACGCGTAGACTGAAGGAAGTCTACTAGCCATTCAAGATCAAGTCGTGCCAACCAGATCATAGCAGAAGCACATTGCAGGCCTTGCAGTTCCCTCGGATCTCTGTTGTTGTTGCTCACGTCATCCAGAGTCAATACAGCATGTCACTTTATCTTGCTCGATTCTTGCGCCCAAAGAGTATCTCAACCGACATAACGCGATGGCAAAGATTTATCACCACTATAACGCATTGAACCTCGGACTCGGAAAGGTGAAGATGAAAAACCACTTGTACATGCCGGAAATGATAATGAAAGCCTTTAATCACTGACTGTCCAGTGCCACATAATAGGCCAGATATTGCTGTTTTCTTCAAAACAGAAAAGAAAGCCATCCTTCTCGACGATAATATGAGTAGAGCATACACCGAAAAATTCGAAAAGTACCGTGACTTGGCCTTCGAGATAAAGGAAATATACGGATTGCAATCTGTCATAGTTATGCCACTTATAATATCTGACAATGGCTTGGTCGAAATCCATCTCGCAAAGAACATCAAGAAATAGGGGTTGGACACTTCCATCATTTCCGCAGCTCAGAGGGACATCATACTCGGCACAACCCATATTGTTCTGGGATTCCTCGAATATATATATATATATATATATATATATTTATATATATATATATATATATATATATATATATATATATATATATATATATATATATATATATATATATATATATATATATATATATATATATATATATATATATATATATATATATATATATATATATATATATATAAATATATATATATATATATATATATATATATATATATATATATATATATATATATATATATATATATATATATAAATAAAATAAAAACAAAATAATATTTGACTCTCCAAAGCACCTATTATAAAAAAAATTTGAAATTTGAAAATGACGAAATTTGGTAAAACACAAAAAAAAAAATCCTGAACTAATATTTTCGAAACGATATGGAAGCACTTATATTTTTCAGTACCCAGAAGGTCCACCTCTGTTATTTATGACACTTTGGCATCGTCGCGGCATGCTCAATATTAAATTGTCTATTACATTTTGGCCTACGTCATTCCAAGCCCCCTGAACTGCTAATCGAAGCTCCTGCTCATGATGGAAGACAATTTGACGCAGGAGATTTCTTTTTAGGGTGCACTACACATGCTCGATGGGATTCAGATCTGGGAAGCAGGATGGCCACGGATTCTCTTCAAGAACGTTCAAGACAACTTTTGCACGATGAGGAGGGGCATTATCTTGTTGGAAGAATGGATTTTGACCCATTGTTTGGAGATACGGTACCACTACAGGTAAAATAATCTCATTTGCGTAAGAATTTTCCGTGAGGTTATTCTCTATGAAAACGAGGTCAGTTCTTCCACCAAGGCGTATACCTCCCCAAAACATCACTGATCCGCTTCCGTGTCTAACAACTTCTTGAGCATGCTGGAGACGATTTTGCTTTCCAGGTTCCCTCCATATTCAAATTCTTCCCGAATTGGAATAACAACTAAATCTAGATTCATCACTGAAGAGAACTGTGGCCCACCTCTCTCGATCCCATTTTACGTGTTCTTTGCACCAAGCTAAACGAACGGCGCGATTTCCATGGGTCAGTTGTGGAACTCTTAGAGGACGTTTGGAGTGGAGTTTACCTTCGTGCAGTCGATTTCTCACAGTTTGGTCGGAAATTTGTACATCATGAACTCGTGATAGCTCTTGAGCTAATTGAGATGCTGTAGTAGTACGATCTCTTCTGGCTTGTGAAACCAAAAATCGGTCTTGGGCGACTGTAGTAATTCTGAAACGACCTGTATGGCGTTCTTCTACTTTACCTGTTTCATTGAAATGCGAATATAAACGGTTTATGACAATCGGCATACTTCCCAGAACCCTGGATACTTCCCGTTGTGAGCTCCCAGATTGGAGCATGCCAACGGCTCGTAACATCTCTTCTCTAGTCAGATGTCGTCTTTCCATGGTCGAATCACAAAACTTGAATCTTTTATTTGTGATTACAACAGAAACAAAGTGCCAACTAACTGATTTCAAACACTGAATAATTGAAATGATTATAAAGCAGCCTGCCATCTGCTGCATTTTTAGTTTTTTATAAAAACAACTGAAATCTGTTTCGGCACTCTACATAATTTGGTGAGAAATTGATGCAGATGTTCATTTCTTAAAAAAAATCATCCATATTGATCGTTCTGCATACAATATATCGATATTCAGAAGTGTTCCCTAGACTTTTTGAAGTGTTTATATAAATGTATATGTAAACACATATTTTTTTTGTTTATTGCAATCAATCTCCAACTATGACAATGATTCAGAAAAACTTCATTTCAACTAAGATAAAAATAAATATGAGTGAAATTGTGAGGTGTTCTTCGATATCATCAATAATATTCAAACTCCTTGATTCGATATGAAGATGAATCAATCTCGAAAATTTAGAACTACTATATGTTCTTTTTGTTTACAGATCAGGAGTATTGGTACGAACAAGCCCGTATTGCATTGAGAAAGCGGTTACAGTATGCAACTGATCGTCGGCCACATGCGAAGAATGTGCTATTATTTGTAGGAGATGGAATGGGCGTTGCCACAGCCACCGCAGCACGAATTCTTCGAGGTCAACGTTTGGGAAAAAAAGGCGAAGAGCATGAACTCGCCTGGGATAACTTTCCAACAGTAGCGTTCGCAAAGGTAATTAGAATATTTAAACTTTATTGAGTCGTGAAATGGAATATCCGTGCTGTAAATTACGAAGGCTTCTTTATTATCATACACTTGATGTCGAAGTTTCGAGATTACTACACTTTATTAGAGAATTAAATATTAAATGTAGAAATGACTGATTATTTGTCCGAAAATAATCGTCAATGCATTTGAAATTTGAAATTATTATATCGAGTTCTATAAAGACGCAGAACACACAACTATCGATGTATTATTGAGATGGTAAGTATGCATCAAATTTTCATTTCTACATCAAAAAATGATATCAACTAACGAATTGGCTATCTCATTTGAACATAATTTTGAGACAGACTGAAGGACAGTGAGAAACTGATTATAGGACATAATTCAAATGGAAAACCAATTCACAAGGAAATCAGAGCAAACTTGTAATTTTTTTCATAGACAAATCTCCAAACATGTTCATTCAAACTTACACATACAAACATAAATTCATTAGATCTGATCTATCCAAAAATCGCCCAGTGCACCAGTATGCACAAGTTTTCACTTCTAAGTTGCAGGGTGGCGGTAAAGAAGATTTTAGTTCGTCTAAGCTAATACTTCCCTCAATGTGAGTTAAACCACATAAGCGGCCACTCATCCGTTTTGTGGAAGTATCGATCTTCGACCCTCATCATTATTATCTCACGAGTATTTATACTGCTCTGGTGTTCAAAATGCCTTCAACAGCGTAGTGTATATCTCGAAGAAGAGTTGGCGTGAAAAACTATCTTCGTGATCATTTATAGGAATGAATTAAGAACTGTACACATTCTCAATTATTTCCTTGTTGTAGATGAACCACTGAAATATAGTACGGTATAACAAAATATAGACGTTTACTCTAATAATTAGGTACTTTTCAGATTTTATGGAAAATGCTCACACTGGTAATATCGATGCTATCATCTTGTGAAAATTATTTTTCTTTTGATGACGCCATGGAGATATTTGTTTGATACAATCAATGGCGTGTAATGAATCATTATAGAGTTCTTTTTCTCTTTGTACAAACCAACACTTTATTGCAACTTTCTTGCCATTTCAAAATGATGACTATTCACTTCTGTTAGTAGAGAATACATGAATAAGATTTCATTATAAGATACAGAAACGGATGGAAAAAACGAAAACAAGTAAAAGAATAATGTGAAGATCAGATCATTGAACAATTACTAAATTTTTACTATCATTTGTTATTGAATTGGCTGGACCACTTTCGGACGATATTTGTCCATCTTCTGCAATATAAATTACTTTTTCAAAATTCCTTTTATAGAGGAAAGATATCAGGAACATAGAAATGGTGAGGAATTACATCAATTGAAATAAAAGTGAATGACATGTCATTGGATGTACGTTGACATTTCAGGAGCTTATCTGATTCAGCTGTAGATGTTTTGGAAATATCTATCAGTTCTAAGACATCACGTTTATATATCACCTGACTGAAATATTTTCGCATTTCCGAAAAGAAACATTGTTTGCCCACACATTATATCGTAGTTTCAGAATCTTGTTTTTTATGTACACATAACATGAACATATACTTATCGCTCAGTGGCTGTTAGCTTGAACAAGAAGAGAAAAGAAATCGGTTGTCTGTAAAGTCGGTTTACTGACGATTGTTGAACAAGACCACGTCATAAGAAAATACTGATGGAGTGGTTGCATTTTTCAAAAGAAAATGTTTGATAGATATTTTGTATGGATATAGAGAAGGAGGTATATAGAAATCACAATTGAATTGATCAAGTTACATTAATTCGTACGCATAAATAAAATTATGTCAATTTTTTATCATTTTTTCTTACAATGTACATAGTTTTCACAAGTATGAATGTGCATCGAGCAATTGTCTCACAACTTTTATTTACAACTTTCAAACATGTGTAATAATTAACTTCTTACAATTCGTGTTATTCTGTTGAGAATATGACGAAGATAGGAAAAGTAGGAAATGAAAGGGAGTGTTTCGAGTGTAATGCGTCTTGAGAAGCAGAAGTTCTAGGTGCTAAAATACGATGTCTGTACTCACGTTGTTTTTATGCTTTCGATTCTGAAGCAGCGTTTATTGGCTGCGCAAATGGCGTTGCTGAAGTAGATGCTTGAACCGCAATGGGTTTACTCGTCGATGGTATTTGCTCATTCGTGAAATCCTCTGGTTCGTAAGGTTGTTTTTCCATAGTGCGATTGTAAGTGGTTCTGCAAAATGGATCGTTGTTCGAGACAATTTAGAAAATCTTTCTCATGAAATTCTTCGTTCCGAAAATCATTTCAAATTTACATAATACATGAATCAGTTCATTTTGTAAATTTATAATCGACTGTTTGAATTTCATTTTTCATTTTATTATTTTATAATAATACATTTGATACTACATACATTTCTTTCAGCAAGTAAACTGAATAGAAGTTGTTGTTCAATTAGTAACTTTATTATTTACAATTTAATTGTAATTTGTTGTAAAAAGTAATAGTTTTGAATAATTTATTATAAGAATAAACTGTGATTAAATCATTGTTCATGAATCTCAAATTTAATATTCAAAGTTTGGAAACATGTGTTTGATATAGGAGAAAATTGTTTCCTCTAACGGCTGGCTGATCCAACCTGTCATTTCAGACACGTTGTTATGATATGTGGAAGATTTAAAATTTATGTTTTAATCTTCGCAACGCTCGATAGTTATTGTGATCGAATGGTAAAGCAATTGATTTTTACTCATCGTGAAATAGTTCTGTTAACTCATTGTTATAGTTTTGTCAATTATAGCATAACCTACAATCGCTGTACTAGCGGACCGATGCTATTCATTTCAGTGATGAAAGCACGAATATTCGACAATATATCACTGAACTGATATTTAATATCGAAAGAATTATTACATTTACCGCTGAAATTATCGTCGCCATAAACAATAGACATCACATTCACTTTTCACGGCACTTCATACTTGACGAAAACATGTAAATGTATTATTGTATAGCAGCTGTCCACGCGGACGCATTGCTCACTCAAGTAGGAGAGAGACAGATGTTGAACGCTGCCGAACGCGGAGGCCGATTGTGCCTCTTTATCACTCATTCCGCGCTCTTGCTTGCACTTCAAGCCTTAAATGGAACGCCTCATAGCAAGATAACGCCGCATGAGTCATGTTTTTTCGTGTTCGCAGTCGGCTCTATCGAATTATAAGACGTTGTCATGTCAAACATGACAATTGAGTAGGGATTCACTCACTAACTTCAACATGAACTGGGCGTAACAGGGTTGATTACTAACTCAAACTAGAAAGTTATTACCAGCTATAAAAGAGAAGGATCAAGAACATAGCAATTTGAATTAACTTGGGCTGAATAAATTGGGCTGTCTTTATTTGTCTTCTTTTTTTCATAAAAAGAAAGTTACGAAGGAGATAATATATGAAATTAGTAAAGTAAATAATAAATTCTTATATTATTATCTCCACACCGCCTGTGATCTCAGCTCGGTTCACAATTTATTATGATAAAAGAATATACTCCGTCTAAAAATGAAGACTGACGTTAACCAGTTATGTTAAAATAAAAAAAAAACAATAAAGAAGAAAAGAAATATTCGGCCTTAAGATGATGATCACTTATGTAAAAAATATATAGAACAAGATAATATTCTGCTAACAAATGATGGCTGGTGTTGACGTATGGTAAGAAATATAGATATATCAGAAAAAGAAAACAAAAAGATAAGCTTATCTGTCATTCCACTATGTAGCCTCCTAATCGAGGGGTTCCAACTCTGGAACAATAACGAGGGTTCAGCTTCCCTGGATCAATTCTACCACCGTACAGTAACCTATAGCTAGTGATCTCCAAGAAGACTTGTATCTTCCAAATAGGATTCCTTTGTAGACAAGGATCGGTTTGTCGATTAGTTTGTGGAGTGGTTTGAGGATTGGTTCGAGGCCCTAGTACAAGTAGGTAAAACACTAAACGATATTATTCTCGTTTGTGAATGAACCCAGTAATCTTACTTTTTGAACTAAGAATTTCACGATTAAAACAAGAATCTTATGTCCCACAGTAGGTAAGACAAAAAATTTGGATTTCCAGCATATTCAATCAGTGATTTGCCATCGAGTACGACTATGTCCAATACCTCAATACAAAATTAGTTCTTTCATGATTGGACAAAGGCAGCACCGGTTCACCCCGTTCTCGAAGTGAAGCTTGGCAGCACGCCTCCACAAGAATATAAAATATATTTCTATTCTTATTCTCCCAATATAAGATAGGACCAACATTTTTAACCGAAGATATAATAAAACGAAAGTGCCTGTACGCAAATTTAACCGTTATATGCATGAAAGATCTAAAATATTTTCTTCATCTAGGTTTGAAAGCATTACAGTAGAAAAGTATATTTTTGTTATAAGATGAGACAGGTTGGTCCTTCAGCACTTGATACGGAGAAATTTGTCATGCATTTCATGCAATTGTTATAAATTGAACCGGAAAACAGACTTTGTTTCCGGAAATTCGGGGTGTACAAATATTTTAAATAGGGGATAGATAATAAAGAATGAATAATAATAATAATAAAATGATAATAAAGGGATGCACTAAAAGAAATTCTACCGATTGTACCAACAAAACCTATCAATTCTTTCATAAATATGAATCTCGGACCTAAAAAACTTCGAGGCCTCAGAAAAATTCACAAGGACAATACTCCAATGTCCAGTAGTGTCATTGAACAGCCCAATATATAAATTCGCAGGAGATATTAATCGTGTATTCAGAAATTCAACAAGTTCCATATCTAAATATTCAATGAAAAATTCATTTCAACAAGCAAAAAAATTGAAATAACTTCAAATACTAATAAAATCATGTAGTTTAGATGTAGATTACATGTTCTTCAATATCCCAGGAAGCGAATGTCTTCCAGACATTTCGAAACAAATCACCCGTTAATCCGGTTATACAGATTGATTTCATGCTTATGCTGAATTTGTGCCTTCAACAGAATCATTTCAAATTCAATAAGAAATTTTATGAACAACCTCACGGTCTACCAATGGGATCTCCATTGAGCCCAACACCAGCTGACATTTTCATGGCGTATATTGAAGATATCATATTCAATTCCTCCAAATCAAAATAAGTATATTTTGGTATAGATATTTAGCCTATATGCTATTATGTTTTATTGAAACCGCTAGACAACTAAATCCATATTCAACTTACATCAATAGCATTTATCCAAGAATTAAATTAAAAATAGAAAGAGAAGTCTATAATCAGATTCACTATTTAAACCTAACAATAACTCATAAATCTAACCCACTAAGATTTGATATATATCGAAAACCCCATCCCCTGTGACTCATCACACCCAAAATCTCATAAATACGTCACGTTTAATTCAATGATTCATAGGCTTTCTCTCTGCGATTATTATCATCAGAAAATATGTTCAGGAAAGTGTCAACTATTGAAAAATAGCTGAGAATAATGGTTACTCATCAAATATAGTGAACGGAATGATCAGAGAGACACGCATAAAAATAGCATATCATAATATTTATCCACGTATAGAATCAACTGAGACAGGAAAATTCAGTTCATTAACATAATTTGGCCCCATCAGCGAAAATATTACAAATGTTATTTCAGAACAGCATACAAATGTAGCTTTCAAAACCCACATGAAACTCTCCTAGTAATTTGCCAATAGTAGAGATGAAACTGTTAAATTTGACAATACCGTAGTTTACAAGTTATCCTATATGGATTGTGAAGGCGTCTATATATGTCAAACTCTTCTTTTATTCAAAACTAGATACAAAGAGCATCAATTAGATTACAATAACCCGAGAACCGACGAATCTACTTTCGCTTCACATTATATCGAAAATAGATATCATATTCTACGGATAGATCCAATTCACATTATTTCCAGAATGCCTAATAGTCGAGAGTTGGATTTTTTAGAATCCATCGGAATTTTTGAACTACTACAAACTTCCTATAGAGATTATCTTCTGAACTGCCGGCTTGGTGGCGTAGAAGATACGATGCTCGACTCCTGCGCAGGGTTACCTGGGTTAAATCTCCACAAAGTCTGTGCGATTTTTCGGATTCTAGGAATCACTTGAGTATCCATCTTTCGGAAGAGATGTGAGGCGGTCGGTCCTATCTAATAGGGATGTGTTGGACAATGAAGATCCCTTCCCTCTACACGAGAGGAGTTCGGCAAAATTCCCGTGTTAGTGAGGTGACAGAATTTCCCGGCGTGTCATTGGCCGAAAGGCGGAAATAGAGCACTTTAAAGGAATAACAAACAAACGAACAATCTTCTGAACGGGCATTGAGGTCCTGCTTGTTCGTCTATTTATGATATCTTTGAAAAATACCTGTTATTATCCTAATTCGTTCATTACCTCTAGTTGGCATCCCTTTTAATTTTGTATTCACCTGTTTATGAATGTATGTTGTTCAGTATTTGTTAGCTGAAGATGGTCTAGAGAACGAAATTACCATCCTGATCTTCAATAAATCTCTTGTGATGGTATAATACAAAGTTTCATTTTTTATTATCATTATGATAGACTAACTTGTAGTAATGGTAGAATCAATTAACTAGTTAGGTGATAAAACTTGATTTCTCAGAAGCGATAGAAATTTTAGGAGGATGTAAGGATGAAAGCAATGAGCGCTTCGAGTATCAGGTAGATCTAATAATGAAGAAATCACCTCTTGTTTAGTGATTATCATTTCTTAGCAATATTTCAATTGATTTTGCCTGCTATTTTCCTACTGTTACCAAGAAGAAATTCCATCAAGCGGAGATTACACTCCTGTTTTTCATAACTCCTTGAATGATACTACGATATGCTTGAATTTTGGATGTATTACGGATTATCAGCACAAAATATCGATTGATATTGATGACGTGAAAAAAGTGTATTTTGAATAGCAATAAACAAGGGTTAACCAAAAATCCTTTTTTTCAACAAATTTTGAATCGCCCTGTATTATTTCTGTGCTGAATTTTGTCATAAGGATATTTACTTCATTACAAAGCTACATTTATTTTCAATGACGTTGTCTCTGATTTATGGCTCTATCGCTTTATTTCTGAAAACTATACCAGAATTCCTATGAATCCCCATTAATTTTCAGCGGGAATGAGCGTTCATGTAAAAATTAATTTTCTGTCATTTTGACGAACACTGGTACATTTGAACCGATTAGTAAATATTAAAATTAATTGTTGAAGATAATAAACTATGGTTCTTTTACCAGTTGGAGCTGATCTGGCAGTACAACCCATGATTAATGGAAGATCACACAATTGTACCGCTAGACAAATTGGTGTAACAAGAAGCAGCGCATAAAGAAATATAAGTGTTTCCAAGATACTGTCGAATATATAATGTGAAGAGGATCTGGATGAAGAAGGAAAACGACCGATCGCGATGATCGTTTTTAAAGGTTTGAGAGATCGCTGTACAGGAAAGAAACAAGTTGGGAAAGTGGGGTAACATTAGGACGCATTTGAGAAAAATTGGCCTTTGTGCCAGAAGATCTGCAACGGGCCCAGAATTGCATAGAATTGACCTTGCCTTCAATATGACAGAAAACACCAGCATTAGGGCATTGAAGAGTGGAAAAACGATTTGTTGTCTGATGGATCCATGTTTTGCCTTAAATCTCCTAATGAGCATCTCAGAATTTCTCAGAGAACTGATGAACGTTTCCATCAAGATAAATCTGCAACAATAATCTGTTATTGAGGTGGGTCCGTGATGGTTTGGGCTGACATAAGTATGTAAGAAAAAACACAATTGATTACAGTTGATAGGTGATCCGTCATTGCTTAAATGTAAATGCGGTGTGTTTCAGCTCCAGAAGTTCTCCCATTCACTCATAATATAGGAGAGAACATCATGTTTATGCATGATTATACCATACCTCATACAGCGAGAGTAGTGAGCGGTTATCTTGATAAACTTGGAATAAGAAGACCAGATTGGCCGGCAATCCAATGGACCATGTGTGAAACACGATGTGAAAAGGTGAGAAAGCGCGTCCCTGCTCAGCGAAATCTAAATGAAGTGAGTCAGGCTCAGTAGGATGGGGCATGAATATACCAATGGTACATCCGTAAACTTATTGAAGGTATGCCAAGACGCATTAAAGCCATTAGAAGAGCTCGAGGGACAAGCACCCTCTACTGAGTGGTTGCTTATTTGATAAATTTCAGCTCAGAAGTTCTATAGGGTGATTCAAAATTATTGAGAAAGATGCATTTTTCGTTTTCCCCGTATATCGCGAGTTGAAATGCACCTTCACACATTGACAATGTTAATGTTTCTTCTGCGTTAACTAATTCATAACATATCCAAATCAATGATATCTAACGATAAATCAGAGGGTTATGGTGTTTCCAACTAAAGGATAATTTCTACTTGATCGAATGATGCAGTTGATGTGATTTTTAGTGCATAAGTTGAACAGACATTGTCCGATCCAATCAATTGAATAATATGAAATCAATGAAGGGTGATAGTTGAAACAAGAAACAAAGTTTGATTCATTATAATTAACTTTATCGAGAGGTTTGAGAGTTTCCTATTAACAAATCAATGAAGCTAATAGTAATATGCACTTTCAGGCGTTCAATACTTGCCGATATAGCAAATCAGTAATTCCAGAGGATAAAGGACAAAGGGCTCTCAAGGGACGCTATAATCACACATGAGTACCAATGTATAATTATTGTGTAATTGGTGTGTTTCCAGTTGATTGGACATAGAACTAACCTTATTACTAAATGAATCTTGCTTGCCTATCATGCGGTCCTTGCTTCATTCAGAATTCGTGTTTAAGTGATTAAGTTATTTTCGATTCGGTTCCTGGCCTGTGCGAGAAAGACCTAAATCGAAATATCGCAAAATCGTTAAATGGAGCATATTGAGGTGTACCTTTAATAAACAGTTTTCAGCTCTACTTAGTGAAAATTTTTTATTGATATCAGTCGTCTTCATAAAATAAGATACATGAACACATCGATTATTATTGATGATGATGAAGATTTTGTAGTAGAAAACTAGACCTCTCCAGGAGCTGCGATAGCTTCTTTTCGAGCAAGAGCAACCACCAGTCCAATAGGAAACACTGAACTCAATCTTCCCGAATATTATTATATACTTGGCCAGCCGATTTTCCAGACTGCAAATCTTCCAACTTTTTCCTTCAAGTACGACCAATTTCAATAGAGATATAATGGATACTGAAAAAAGTTGAAAACTGAAATAAAATGCTTTGAAATATAAAATGGATATATGTTTAGCGCAGCGTCAGGAGATTTCGAAACCTGATTTGGAAATACAGGTCTCTAGCATGAACTTATTGGCAGGGAGCGGAGTATATAGTGGGGACTGGTGAATCGATTGCAGCGCTCGATGTGGTCAAATTATCGTCAAATCATGCTTTTGTCATACATGAACACGTAAAAATTACATAAAAAATGGTTCATAATAGTTGTTGTGTTGTTGATTGCGAAAATACAGGCAGAAACAGTAAGTGTAAATTTTACACATTCCCAGTGGCTAAGTGGAAAGTTGATAAAAGAAATAAATGGATAAATGCTGTGAAAAGAAAAAAGTAAGTACTGTTTAACCTTATTCAGTAGCATGCCAACTCAAGTAGTGTATATTCTACTCCAAAATTAATATTAAATTTGTAAATATAAAAAAATATTAACATTTAAAAAATTTAATTTATATAATTGAATGAAAAGTGAAATTCAATATTTATGATAATAAAGAAAATAAGTTGTTAAAATAAATATAAAAATTTTGTAAGTAATGAGTTTTAGAGTGAAGTAGTATAATCTAAGCTCAATTTCTAAGAAAAACAAATTTTTAGTGCTGATGGATCACAGTGGATTCCAAAACTAACTGATACCATCTGTAGTGACCATTTCGTTGGGGGTCGAAAGTCAGAAGAGGAAACAAGCCCAAGCTACATTCCATCAATATTTCCTCCTGTGTATAAAAAATCGAAGATCAATGAAAAGACATCTATAAGCAGGTATTAAATTAAAATTTTTTCATTGCTATTACACTTGTGAATATTAATGACAATGACATAGTTAATACCATCCTATAAAATTGTTTTCAGGCATAAACGTTTCTTAAACCGACGACAAGCTTAAAGTCAAATGACTTTATTGTGAATTCAATTAATGATGTTGTAATAGACCGATGTGAACAATCTGATAAGGGTTGTCAAGTAGATTTTCTACCCAACTCTGACGACATTGGAAAAACATTTATCTGCAATAGATACATGTATGTGGGTGCTAACAAAAGTGATGCTGAGATTCAAACAGAAATTATGGAAACAAAACGACAAATTATTATTAATAGGAAGATGTACAAGGACAAAGAATGTAACACTCCAATTACAGATTTTGCTACCCAATCAAATCAAACACCAAATAATATTTTTCTAGGCTTTCAATCAATTTCCAAAGATGAGCAGCTAATTGACTTGGCTGGAGTAAATTTTAATAATTTCCAGTTTTTATTGAAAAGAACTCAAATTTCGCCTAAATGTATTGTTGGAAAAGAAGATAGATTATTAATTTTTTTAATGAAAATTAAGACTGGGTTAACATTCTCAGCTTTGGGTGTTATATTCAGTATTCAAAGGACAACGGTTTCCAGAATTTTTTATACCACTCTACAATGTTTAACTGCAGCAACAGCAAATTTAGTTTTTTGGCCTAGGATTGATGTAGTTCAAGCTAAGATGCCAAAATGTTTTTATCCCAAATATTCTAACACAAGAGTGATCATCGATTGCACTGAATTTAAAATTGACATACCGTCAACGGTAAATAACCGGGTTCGCATTATAAAAAAAATTACCGCGAAAGTTTTGATTGGTATTACTCCGGGTGGATTTATTTGCCTAAAATCTGAAGTTGCTGGCGGTAGAAAAAGTGATTCGCAAAAAACTATAGAATCAGGATAAATTGATAAACTAGAAGAAGGCTATGTTGTTTTAGCTGATATTAAAGCAACTATTGATCAGAATGGAAAGAAAGTAATGCTTGTTATGCCGCCATTTTTGGAGAAAAATACAGAATTTACAGAGGAACAAACTGAAGAAACTTATCAAGTCGCCCGAGTAAGAATTCATGTTGATAGAATCATGCAGCGATTACGCCTTCACTCTATCTTAGATAAATTTACTGAGAATTTATTTCACTGCGTTGATGACATCATACATATTTGTTGCGTTTTGGTAAATTTGCAGCCTCAATTATTTCTAATAAAGAGAAAGAAAATTGAATTACTGACAATTTAGAAGAAATTATATATATCGAACTTTAATTTTTATTTTTATAATGTTTTCAATTCAATAAAGTATTATGTAAACATTGCTGTCTTTTATTAAAATATGGGTAGTACAAAATGATCAACATTTCTTAACATCAAATATCTTTTAAAACTAATTTCAATAAATATTTAAAATTTAATTTTTGAAACACAGACAATTATAACGATTTTATAACATTTTTTACACTCTTTGGATTTCCTAAGCTTCTATTTGAGGTAAAATATTATTGCAAATTATTAACTATGTTAGCTCCGTAAAACTCCGCTTATCAAAAATCCAACATGAGAATTGGCTTCATTTATTTCTTTGGTAAAAACCTCATAAGTTGCTGGTAAATAGTGATTAAAATAAAAGTTTTCCGCAGCTAGAATTACATCTTTTAAAAAAACTTCATCACGATGAATTGGTAAGGTTAAGCAGCCATCGCTTACTTGCGAGTAAATAAACAAATCTCATGTAAACATCCCAGTTACATACAATTGTACCTGTACTTGAGTAAAGTAAAGATTTCTTTTTTTCAACAGAACTTCACCATTTTCATGTAAATGATGATAGGAAATTTTTTATTGAGTAAAAATCATCAGATTCCTTATCTGCGACTTATACTGATTTTAATGGTGATTCATCGATCAGCTCTTCTAAATCAATAGATGGAGGTAAATTTTCTTGCAGGAGAATCGATTTTTTACTGGGATACATGTCTTCAAAATTTCGTCCTTTTGAATACTTTTTCTTCACGAACTGACGAGCACTTGGTTTACCCCACTGCTGTTCCTGGCTGATTTATGTTAAACTTTCTTCGTGATTTATATAATAAATCAAAGCTGCTACATGATATATTTGCCGCTACGATTGTAAACGCAAGAACAACACATTTGTTTAACAGAACGTTCAGCGTCAATCTACAATATGAAAAATTATGATAAACTTGGATGTGAAATTGAAGATTTTGAAATTTTTTACTTACCTGTAGAACTGTGTCGTAAGGTGGTAAGTTTACAGCAGTTTATTGAATTACCTTCGAAGTGATTGAATAACTTATCCCATCTCTTCTAAACTCTTTAACATCTCTTACGTGACCAGTTGCGACTAGATATTTTCCTTTATTAACCGTATCAGGTTGCCAAAATATGCCATGAGTAATTGCTTCAAATCCGGTTTGAATTATTATGTTGACAGTTGCCTAAAAATGATTAAAAATTTAAAATTAGCAATTCCTATCAACTAAATTACGATTCACAATTGCATTCTTATTAATTTTTTAATTTTTTCAGATAATCATTTTAATAATCAACTACATTTACAATTTTATTATTGCAAATGTCATTTATCACACTTGTTTACATTTCACTGATTAACCTCATGTGATTCTAAAAATTCTTTCAGTTACTTATAAACATTTTTATACTTACTTTTTCATCGTTATAACTTTTATCTATTTTTCAACCTAAAAACACGAGCACAGTTTTTTGTGACACATATTAATTTTTAAATTCTTTTTTTACGACAATTTATTATTTTTTACACGAATCTTTCATATGTCATACCATTGACGAGCATGATTTTACGCTACCATCAGATGTCGCTTTCGTCGTGCTCCCTGCCAATATTATTTCAATGGCTGAACAGGTACTATTTTAATTCTAACAAAGTATACTTTTTGTTTTCACAACCATCGTATTTACGACATATTTTCGCTAATTCTATATGAAATATGAAAAAATGGTGATTTTGGAGTTCTTAAAATATAAGAAACAGAATGATATTTGAAATGTTATGAATTTGGGCAAGACGCGTTGATTTTAATTTCTAGTCGGTTGTGTTTAGCATTTACTTGGGTGAAAAAGGAGATGGAATCAATCCTCACATTTTATCTTCAAATGGCATAGTATATCATGCTATACCTTAATAAAAAGGTCTCTTCAAGGCTAGTGTATTGCAATTATAGGTTTCCAACATGATTACTCAAATGAACATTATGAGATCCACAAAATATAAATTTTAGAAATAAATAAAATGATAAAACGCATCAGTCTGCTTGAGACATCCATTTGGCGGTTTATTCTTCGAAAATAAACATTCTATCATCTATGGGAAAAAACTTGACTTTGAATGAATTTTGTGTTCCGATATGGACCTTTCTTGTGTTGACTAACTTGAAAGCAAAGTATTGTTTATTTTGAAAGTATTCCTCAGTGAATTTTAAATGATTGCGTTTACTGTTCAGTAAAAAAGTGGTATAAATAATGCATCAAACCAAATCACATATAATTGAAATTTTGATGATGATTGAGCGGTTGTTCACTTACTTTAAGTAACGTATTAAGAAGGATATTCATTTATTAACAGTACTATATACAAAATTGCGGAGAAATAGAGGAAATTAGGGTATGTGAAGCTTATACCTAAAAAAGGGCATCCGTTATTGGCCTCGACACTGAAATGAATATAACGCTGGCCGTTTCTGCCCTGAAAGTTACTCGTAACTATAATGTTGGCCACAAAATGCTAGTTAAAATTATTCACGTATCAAAGATGCTTCATTGCAAAATGCAATTTATGCAGGAGTTATTCGAAGATGATGCAGATCGGCAGATCTCGAACACATAATTTATTCCATCGATTGATACAACCTAGGCTCGGAATGCATAATTTTCTCATGATTCATGAATCCACCTTCATATCAAACAGTGAAATCATTCATCAAAGTTGTTGATATTGGTCCTCAGAAAACCCTCACTTAATTATGGAAACATACACACAAGCAAATCTACATGGAATCACCCGGTATTTCACATTGTTGATTGCATTTAACCATAGATTTTTGACAAATTGTGAAGAATGAAGTTTTTCGTTGTAAAAAAAAATGGATAGTATGTTAAGATATGCTGATTTATCACCACATTTTCGGGATATTGTATTCAATCGGCGCTGAGATTTGAAACTGTGAATTTCAAAATTTAAAAAAGCCTATGATTATAATTTAAAATGCCTTACGTTGGATTGTCCGATGTGCAGAAGGGTCGAATAATTGCTCTCGTTGAATGAGGGGAGACACAGGAATATAGCGACCACAATAGGTGTATCACAGGGGATGATTTCAAAATCCTACGCCCGATATGTGGAGCTTTAATCTCTGCAGAATAGACCTAGAAGAAGTCATAGGAAGATTACTTCTGAAGAACAAGACCGCATTTTCTACCAAATTGCAAGAAGATACCCTAGTGTGTCACACTCCATACTCCAAAGGCAGTTTCTAGAAGCTACAGCCATCAGTGTATCAGTCGAAACAATACGTCAAAGACTTCGTTAAAGGGGTTTATACAGCACAAGACCCTTAAGAAATCTAGAGCTAACCAGGAAACAAAAAATTAACAGACCTAATGGGTATATCGAGCACCAAAATTGGAATATTAGGAATTGGCGTTTTCGAATGAGACCAGAATTGGTGTTCGATCAGGTGACCGCTGGATTCGGGTTTTAAGGGGTCGTGGAAGACCAGCTAGACTTCGAGCAGCAACACAAATTCCGAAATACCAAGAAGGCAGTGTGATGTTTTGGGGTGGCATTATGCTGTGAGGCAAAACAAATTTGATTTCGTTTTCTGCGAGTGTTGCGGCTAGATATTACGTGGACCTAGCGCTGCAGCCCGTAGAAAGACTTTGGCGAGGTGCTCATGGTGGTAATTTCTCTTTTATGCAAGAAAATGCTCCTCTGCATACCAGCAACCCCAGGCGACATCATCTTGAAATTTAGGGAATCGTTATTTTGGACTAGCCAGCATGCTCTTCAGACATAAATCCAATTGAACATTTACGGGATAGAATTAAAAGGAATATTAGATCGTGACAAGATAATTCAAGAACCATACAATAGCTTATTCAAGCTTTCACAGAAGAGTGGCAGAATATCATCCCAGAGGAGGTCGAAAACCTAATCCAAAGCATGCCTAGACGGATTCAGGCTTGTATACGGGCATAAGGATGTAATACAAGCTACTGAAGTCGCGAAAAAGTACTTTTGTCGTGAGAAAACTATATTCAATTTTTTTGCTACATGCGGAAAGTCTCTTTTGGTCTTTTATTCGTTTCTTTCTTAAAATGAACCTTTATTTATTTCTTTTTTCAATTGAAATATCTCAAAAAAATCCATTTTAACAATCCTAAGAAATTTCAAAAATCCCTGAGGTAATATTCAAAATATCAAATGATTCCATATAACTTTGGTTGGGTGTATACTCATTATTCAGACAAAGTGAACGCGATGGCAGACATAAATGATGATCTTGTTATAGTATTGAAATTCAGCGAAGGCACTGAAGATGTATTCCTAGTTTTTCTACGAAATGATTCAATTCCATCCCTAGTCATTTTTTTATCGTATGAATGTATGACAAAAGGAAGAAGAGTACCGGTTTAGTGGCCTCCCAGATCACAGGATTTTATGTCATAAGAATTATTGCTATGGTTGTATCTACAATCAAAAGATTTCAAAAATTAACTTGTTGCTATTGAGATTCTTAAGGAATGTATATCATACGAAATTAGTCATACCTCAGCAGAAGTTTTATTAAATGTCAGAAGATGATTTTTATCATCGATTTTGATTTTATTCAATATAAATGTTCACTTTATTGCAACCTTATTTTATTGATGAAGTTGCACCAGAATGTTGGAAATAAATTATCCATTACATTTGTCTTGGGAAACTTTATCAAGGAAGTGTTACTTGGCATTCATGCTCACGAAATTACATAGCTAGGGGTTGGTCTCACTCCTGATCCTTGTACAACAAAATTAGATCCAAAGCATATCTGCCAAAGAACGAAAACCAACATGTTTAGTGCAATTTCTCATACATTCTTTATAGACGTTTTACTAAATTTAATTTATTTGAAATCCGCACTTTATGTATTTTAAGAACTCGATCATTTTGTGACTTTTTTACTGAAACGTAATTTGATGATACATATTCGAAAGATAATTTACTTTGAGACTCGAAAACATAAAAGTAGGAAAAATTCTCTATTCCATGTTAGTCGCCCTCGCAAGCTTTCAAATATCAAAGAAACATTTATCATAAACCCGATTTTGTCAGCTTAGTGTCATTTATATTGACCATTTTTGATCGTCAAAAATTTATGGAAAACAATGAAGGGGATAATTTTGAACAGTCTCCGATTTCTGGCTGTGACATTCTCAAACGCTTTCCCTCTTGGAGAGATAATCAATTTTCTAAGAGGAGTATAAGCAATTTGAATTAGTTGAAAAAGCCAACATGACTTATGTCAAAAAGTTCTAGTAACGTTCTTAGAGACCGAATTTGAAGGCCGAAGTTTTGACGTGCTGGCAAAATGCTCGGATTTTTTTGACTTAAGACTTCTCCGAGGAAAAAAGAAACTTCAAAATGGTATTGCATCTAAGGTGTGGAAGTGTTTTTCTTATCTTGTTTCTTTTCAAATTATAACATAAACGTATCCGTCTTGATTATTGTCGCTTTCTGAGATCTTTTGGATTACAAAAGACGCAGTGAACATTGAATATTTTTGGAAAGTCTAGGAGCACTCAGAAGGATCGTTTTTCCAAGTTGAATTGAATTTTTTCTCAATAACTCCATACACGTGGCCCCGTTA
Organism: Cryptolaemus montrouzieri; assembly: GCA_013387265.2. Classification (NCBI taxonomy): domain Eukaryota; kingdom Metazoa; phylum Arthropoda; class Insecta; order Coleoptera; family Coccinellidae; genus Cryptolaemus; species Cryptolaemus montrouzieri. Next base: position 42,178,076 of record JABFTP020000103.1, read on the forward strand.
TTCCTTCGACGTCGATCAGTAGCGAATATTTTGAAGCAAAAGCGCTGGTCCCTGAAGACGAGACCGCTTTTGAATACAAATGTTTCGTAAAGAAAATCTAGGTTATAGCAGCTGTAGTTTCTCTTACTCTATTTCTCAACTAAGCGCCCTTCATTATCTTACCTCATTCATTAGTATAACAAGTATCTATAACCGATAAAAATAGAACTTCTTAGATCATTTTCTGCCTTTGTTTCTGTTCCTTCTTCACAATTTTCTGACGAACTGTTCTTCCTTACTCATTCTCTGTATTTCTTTCCACTTCGAAGTCTCTCATTGCCTGAAATATCTCTTTTACATTCCTTTTGCCTCTACGAACGACTTTTTTCACCGAGAATTTGAACCTGCATTTTTCCGCCCTGTCGTTTCGCCACTTACTTCCGCTCTTTCGTGTAGTTCTTCATTCCTGTTCAATACTCTCTAGTCTTTTCCTCACATTTCACTTACTCACTGACTACTCTCACTAGGCCAAGCTCCTAATTTTTCTCGTTGACTTACTTCTGTACTTCTGCCACATTTACGTTTCATATTTCAAGCAGACTACTTCCTCCCAAACTCTCAATTGGCATTATTCTATCATTTCATTGATCGGAATATTTCTCTGAAAGGCTTTCCAGAGATTTTCCCAAGGCTCTCTCCATTCACATTCTCCTCTTGCACATTTCTTGCACTTACTGTAGCAATGTGCTGTCGCACAGATCTAAACACTTACGTCTCTACCATAGAGCACTTTCTACGCTTGAGCTTCTGTCTCTCGTTTTAATATTTATGCTATCCTTAGATCTGGCTTACCGTCAATTCTTTCCTTGATTTTCACGCTCTCCTTCTTTGTTATTCTTCCTAGTAAATTCTTATTGCTCTTCTCATCTTCTTAGATCATTTTCTGCCTTTGTTTCTGTTCCTTCTTCACAATTTTCTGAAGAACTGTTCTTCCTTACTCATTCTCTGTATTTCTTTCCACTTCAAAGTCTCTCATTACCTGAAATATCTCTTTTACATTCCTTTTGCCTCTACGAACGACTTTTTCCACCGAGAATTTGAACCTGCATTTCTTCCGCTCTGTCGTTTCGCCACTTACTTCCGCTCTTTCGTGTAGTTCTTCATTCCTGTTCAATACTCTCTAGCCTTTTCCTCACATTTCACTTACTCACTACTTTCACTAGGCCAAGCTCCTAATTTTCCTCGTTTACTTACTTCTGTACTTCTGCCATATATACGTTTCATATTTCAAGCAGACCACCTCCTCCCAAACTCTCATTTGGCATTATTGTATCATTTTAGTGATCGGGTTATTTATCTGAAACGATTCACTGAGATTTTCCCAAGGCTCTCACCATTCACAATCTCTTTTTGCACATTTCTTGCACCTACTCTAGCAATGTGCAATTGCAGAGATCTAAACACTTACGTCTGTAATATTCAGCATTTTTTACGCTTGAGCTTCTGACTCTCGTTTTAATATTTATGTTATTCTTAGATCTTGCGTACAGTCAATTATTTCCTTAATTTTCACGCTGCCCCTCCTTGTTATTCCTCCTAATAAATTCTTATTGCGCTTCTTATCTTCCTAAATCATTTTCCGCCTTTGTCTTCCGTTCCTTCTTCACACTTTTCTGAAGAACCGTTCTTCCTTACTCATTCTCTGTATTTCTTTCCTCTTCAAAATTTCTCATTACCTGAAATATCTCTTTTACATTACTTTTGCCTCTACGAACGACTTTTTTCACCGAGAATTTGAACCTGCATATTCTTCCGCCCTGTCGTTTCTCCAATTACTTGCGCTCTTTCCTGTAGTTCTTTATTCCTGTTTAATACTCTCTAGCCTTTTTCTCACATTTCACTTACTCACAGTTTTCATAGGCCAAGCTCCTAATTGAGGATATCGGAAAACGGTAGTCACTTATTTGATTTTATTGAAAAAAAGAGATTCAAAATATGGCACCTACTTTCTTTTAGCTTTCACTGCGACTGAGCTCTAGAATTTCCTTCACTCCGTTCACGGTGAGCAAATTTCAACGTTTCAGTACTACAGCTACGTGAATTATTTTGAATAGAAGAAGATACCATAGGCAACTTTGATTTCGCTAAATTGATCATTCTTCTTCCCAAAAATATATCACTCAATGTTCTCATCATAGACGTGTATGAAAGAGAAACTTAAAATTGTATAAATTTCCTTTATTTCCTCTAGTACTCTATGACCATTCACAGAATTTACATGGAATTATTGAAAAAGAAATGTTCTGTGCTGTGCTCTCATTATGACAGTTGAAAAACAGTTCTCAGAATGACAATTTCTATGCATTATCGAATGTCTTCTCATCAAGTTACAAGTATTGTTCGAATGATATATAGTTTGTGATTACGACGCGACCTTACCGTACAAAAAAATTAAACCCTTGTCGGCCTACACGTTGAATATTAATATTAGGACGTAGGTTTACATCCAACTGCCACTGTTCATTTTGACGATTGAATATTCTATCACTACTGACGTGAACTTCATCAATTTTAATTATATCTCGAAAAAACTACAGATTCTTTTTATATAGATTTTTGTATCAACCAATTGCATGAATCGAATTAGGATTGGAAACTCTTGTCTGTAAACACTGAAATATTTTCATTTCACAGGATTTATGTCTATTTTTTTGTGAAAAATTGAGCAGAAGACCCTTAGATACTCCTGTTTTCATTTCAATTTGAATGCTCGAAATCGGTGGTTTCTCAATTCCACTACATCAAAGATTGCATCTTCTCCATCGATTACTTCATCTTATTGACTTGGAATGTAGAAGGAATCATGATTGATGAAGTTTTTCCTTAAATTATATAATATATTTTCATGAGAATGCCACATCTCAGAAAAACGATCCAGATAAGCTGCTTCAGTAGCGTCAGATTCATAATTATTTTCAATATAACATTATTAACAATTATATCATACTTTTCACGACATGGTCGCTTCGTTATCACAACCGTTACTACATTCACACAGTGGGTGTAACTGGATGAAAAAAACATTAGATAATTTATCTGAATCGTTCGTACATGAATCAATTTTCGAACTATCATAATGAGTGCACAGAACAGACGTAAGCTATTTCAATCATTATGTGTAAGCTTTGTGAACTAACATAGAGATAGTTTTATAAAAACATTATTTATATACCATATGAGCTATATTCTTGAAAATGAAAAACTGTTCAACAAAATCGCATATGCTTCTGACACATTCAGAAGAAAGCAATTTTGTACTATAACTCGCAAACGGTTGGACAGAAAACAAATTTCCACACATAGTTGAAGTCTACGAGGGAAAATGTCAAAACCACAATATACATTATTTTAGTCAAGGTTAAGGTTAGGTTTGAGTAGGTTTCTCTTTATAATATCAATGAAAAAAATCATAATTATCCAATATTGCGAGTTTATTGTTTGTTACAAAACAAAGGAGTTACATATAGTGTTAAACATAACTATGGAGTGACTTTGGATGTTGAAGCGTGGCACTGCATGTCGTCAGCATACTTTTCAGAAGATGTTACGTAACCACTGAGTGCTAATCGTAAGCATGATGACATATAATCGTCAGTTATTCGATAGCGATATTTTGACTTAATATACTTCATTTAAGAAAATGCAGACCCGCACAAGTAAGTTGACCCAAACATTGCCGTGTGTTGAAGGGCGATTCGCCTTAGATTCGGATATTTATCTTCAGATACAAAACACCAGAAATTTGTATCAGATGCTGTAGCTTTGAGATGTACATCAGATATAATCTGCACCAACTCATTTTCAACAGAACATTAGTTCATATTAAACTGAAAAAGGATGAGTCATAATTGATGTTTTGCTTGCCAGTTTACCGCAATCATAAAAACACATTTCAAATTGTTCCAAAATATTTGATAATTCAGCCTCATACGTATCATATCATTCTTGTCTCCAAAGTCGGAAAAAGTTTCAAATCCTTTTTCTTCAGTTGATTTATCATAACTTGCAATTTACTTTTGAATGCGTTTACTGCTCTAATCATCTCAATAATAGTTTTTCCTTCACTTTGAAGCTCCAAATAATTATATTTAAGTGCATTGTGATGTCAGTCAACAATGCCAAATCAGTGAGCCATTTTTCGTTTTTCAACATCTGAGTGTCATCATCTCTTTCGTCTAGAAAAGCTGTTAATTCGGACAATAATTTTTGAAACCTTTTTCGGAATTTTCCGCGATTAAACCACCTAACGTCTGTGTGAAGAACTAAATCAGTGTGTTCAGCTGACTCCTTATTTTCCAACTGTAACTTAAAAAGCCGCAGTTGCAAGCTACGTGCAAGAATAGATTTCACAATTTTTTGTCGCAATGTCCATAATTTCCTCCGTGTTCTAAACTTTTGAACACAAAACTTGTTGATGTATAATGCAATGGAATGAATAAGATGAAGGGTACATCTTCATTAGCTCGCCACAATGCCACAAAATCGTTTCTGTTTCCAGTCATTGCTGGTGCTCCATCGGTTGTAACCCACACTAATTCATATATTGGTAGCTTGTCGTTTTTCACAAAATTGAAGACCAGAGGTCTTCCTATTCAGAGGAATGATTGCCAAATATTTTTCGTTAGCCAGCATGTCATTGAATTCCATCCAAATAAAAAAACAGAGCTGGACAGTGTCTGTCTAATAGGCGGATTCATCGAACTGTAAAGAAAAGTATGTACATTTCAGGGTATCGTGTTTAAGTTTATCTGCCATATCCTGACTAACGACTTCAATACGCCTTGTGACAGTCGGACGATATAACCGAAGTTCTCTAATAGCATTCATGTTTTCTGTTTTTCTATTTTTAAGATGTCCAAATAAAGTCTCACTCGCTTCAATAAATGCTTCCTTCACAACCGATCCATCTTATAATGATTTCATGTATTTGGCCAATATATGACATAATTCAAATGACGCGATCGTAGCAGCTTCTGATTGTTTGGCTGGTCTTGTGAACGTCGTTTGTTCTTTTTTCAAAGGAGATATCAAATCACGAACTTTTCGTTTTCTTAATTCACGTTTTGGCGGAAAATTCTTTCCATAGTTTTCATGAACCGTTTTATGATGCTCCTCTAATTTACCACGCTTAGGTTTGCAACTGACGCACGACAAATAAGACAAATGCACTTATCCTTCACCACACAAAAGAAAAATTCTTCTTTCCAATCGTTATTGAAATGATACGTTTTGGATTTCTTCGCTGCACTCAGTTTGTACTATTCAATAATAAACTTTGTATCGACGTAGAGTTGCCGTAAAGATACAATTCAGAATGTCTCAAATTCCTGCAGGCGCAACATTTATATCGGTGGAACGAAAGTCTCCAATGTTCTCGTCAAACGCGCCACCCGAAATTTCTAGAAAAGCGGCAAGAATAAAAAACGCGGTGTTTCTTCGACAAGTACCTCGCGTTCTTTTGCCACTAGCAGAGTGTTATTTTATTACGTAATAAATTTTCGTAGTTCAGTTACCTTCTTATTAAAATATTCTTCTTTCCCAGATCTACTCAAAAAGCACTCGCGATTAATCGTTTGAGCACCCTTCTCTAAATGATTCAATAACTTGAAATATTGTCCAAGGAATTTTTCACTATAATCTCTGCCTGGTTTTAAACTCACGGTGGAGAATAAATATGGGATTAAAAATAAACTGATTTAATTAATAAATTTTCGAATGAATGTCATGAGCCTTATCACGTTATAGTGGAACTTTAGATGATCTGTTAAAATTCTGATATCAATTGATCCATTTCATTTATAAGGCATGAGAAAATTATTATTTATCCTTATAAATTATATGATTTGGTCTTCTGTAAGGAGTTTTACGGAATATTCTCTAAATTAGAAATATTTTTCATTTGTTAACTTCGATGTGTCCTAAATGGAATAGGAGCAATCAATAGAAGAGGTCATATTGTCATACGAGAAATTCAACCCGTTCCAATTGTATTTACCTGTGGTGTGCACGATTTGTTCTGCCATCAATTAGCAGCCAGTAATTGGCTTTTTGTTTCCATCAAATTGAAAGCAACATGTCATTACTTCTGGTCAGAGACTGACGCTTACGAATTCTCAGTTAGATATGCGATTAATCGTCATTGGTTGTTAAGGAAAAATATAAGCCATAATTGAATTGGGAGACACCATAAAGTTTATAGTAAGTAACCAGAATATCAATAATAGCTCTAATAGATGTAAGATAACTTGTCATTTCTAGCGCTCATAAGGGTGAACTATAATAAATAAAATATATAATTGAACTAGCGAATCGAGTATATAGTAGTTTATTTTATTGGAGAGTTTTCGTATAATGATAGCATATTTTTAAAACAAACAGAATAGCAAATTTTTTTAACAAGATATAATGGGGTTATACTAGAAAACGTTTTTGAACATCGTTTTCAAAATTTATATTCTTCGAGATTTATGATAGAGCATGAAGCTAGAGAAAGCTAAGAACTCAAAAGATCGTTAGTGGTTTTTTCAAGACGGAATAAGATTTAATGCAGCGTAATCAGAAGAAAGTTTATCAGAAATCGATGTCTTTGGTATTTTCTTCGTTAATACAGAGTGCTTCAGCGAAGACTAAACAGAGGCTATATCTACCAAGATATTCATTTCTGATCAAAACGCAAAAACATGTCAATTTTCGTTTCAATGTCCCCCCTTGGACATCTCTTGGGGTACAAATCATGCCTGAAATATCAACCCCCTAAGATGGGTTGAGTGATGACTCAAAAGAAAGGTGGTATCTTTGTGTACATTGCCATGAACGAATTTCCATTTGTTAATGAAAACTGTAAAAGATACAGGGTGAGCAACTGAAAGATAGGAAAGAGTATTTCCCTACAGGTCGTAAATTAATATAGATATGATTTCTGAATGAAAGTATCCTTCATTTCAATGTAGACAATAAGCTAGTTTTGAGGCAAACCTATGTACAATAGTACATTATCATCTTTAAACACAATTGATTATTAGTTTTTCAGTCTCTTGTGTCATACTGGCTTACCCTAATAGGTAGTTATCGTTTCTGTAAATTTTAATTATATGACTTTGGCTAGGTTATATTTTGATTATCTCAATTATACTGCTGCTTTACTCAATTATACTGCTGCTTCACGCAATTATACTGCTGCTTAACTCAATTAAACTGCTGCTTAACTCAATTATACTGTTGCTGTATATCCATAATGTTGCTAAATCGTTGGTTTCACTAAATCGGTTTCATTATCACATAATTACTTAAACTGAATTTATTTCCATTTCAATAACGGATATTTTGTGAGTGAAGATGGTTTAATTTTAGAAAAACTAGTTTTCCATGAACCTGAATATTAAAACCGACTGTTTCAACGAAAATTTGACCGCCCCCCCAACTTCAAACTCGAATAAGGCAGAGTCAGTGAAACAATGAAATGAGGTGATCTTCGTTTGGAGGGGGACCATTGTTCACGCCGATTTTGAGCATGTCAGCTTAACCCCCTAATTTCATCATCTCTCATCAACAAAGTCGTCATGGAAAGAAAAGGATCGAGTGGCACATTGTTCGAAAGTACTTCAATTGTCCATATAAATTGTTAATGATATCGAGTTAAATTTTCGATACAGGATATTCCAACAACAAAATAATGCAATAACATAGTATTTGAACAAACCGAAAGTATTTTGAATAAATTGTAGTACAATTTGATATCGGTTTTGATGAAGGTGCTTCAGCATATTGAGTTGAAAGTGTTAGGATCAATTTTCTACCCTCAGAATACCTGAACTTGATAGTTTCGATTGAAAAGAGTATCATGTGATACCTTATAGGAAATGTCTTTTGATGCTATGAACGAATTCGGTCAACACTTTGTGTTAAGAGTTTGTGCATGGTGTTTCAGTGGAAGTACTCATTCCGTTTTGAAGCTAGATATGTCGTGTCCATTGATTCAGATTGATTCGATGGTATTCTTCAATATACTGGAACCAAAAACTGCTGAACTGAAATGGTATGAAGAGATTTTCATTCCAAGATCTACTCGTTATTCAGAAAAATGATAAAATTATTAGCATATTATCTTCTTACACATGTTCCACTATTTTTTCCAGCAGTAATATTTTCAACATCTGTTGTTTCAATCAGAACCTCCGTAACAGTTATTCGATACTTTCTAGAGAAACTCAAAAAGGGTGTACTCCATTGAGGAACGATATGTTATCTTGTCACTTCATATTTGATTGCCAGTTGCGCTAAAGGGACAGCAAAAATATTAACACAAGTCATCCCATTCTTTCATAAGGTTAATTTCATTTTCAACAAGCTGGTAGTCCCCGCATTTCGTTTTTCGAGTGCCTGACCATTTAGATAATAATTTCCCTGAGAAATAGAACGGCCGGAGGGAACCAATAGAGTAGCTTGCAAGGTCACCGAATTTGAATCCCAATATTTTTTATGGCTTCAATTAAAATCGAAATTAGACGATACGCAGCAGAAATTTAGAAAAAGCTGCAGGGGAAAATGGAGGCAAAAGGTGGAATATTGACTCATAAATTATTATTATTAACTTACAAAGAAAGTTTGAGAACCATTTCAGCCATTATTGCGGTTCGTCATTTTGAACCGTCTCTCTAGTAACTTTCACGTCTGTGGCTTACCACTTTTTACACGCAGAAGTTCTACATATTATTGACTCATTATTTTCTTTGAATTATTTGTGTTGAATATTCTTGCCGTACTTTTGGTATAAAACTCAAAATTTGAATTTTAACAATTTATATTTTGTCTTCTGGTTATTACACTTTTTCGAGTTCTCTTTACATAGAATGTAATATTTATATTTGAATTAATCGAGCCAATGTACCTAGCTAGCTGAAGGAATGAATTCTTTCCTATGTGTACCTCTAACACAAAATGATAACAATTCGTTCAAGAAACCCTTTCAATGAGATGTGACATGATACTCTTTACGATACTGATCAATCTGTCTAACTATCACTTACGCGAAATAGATTGGGTTCAACGGCTATTCAATTACTTCATCATAATATCTCTCTATATTTGAGATCTTCATTTAAGCTATGGTCTCAATATTGTTAGGAGTCTGATTTTAAAACTCAGGAAGACTGGATCATTTAGAGACATAAAACATACTGGTCAACCAAACAAAAGCCGTTCAAATGTCAACATCGAAGCATTGCGTGACAGTGATGTTAAAAATCAAACGTCAATGTAACGACATGAGAATTGATTTTATATCTGTGAAAACTCTGTACCTTGTTAACTGGTTCAAGATATGTGTCTCTTTGCTTTCAAAAATCAGTTATCACAAAAACCGAAGCCTCATAACCTGTGACAGCGAAAAAAGTTCCATGAACTCATTGATAAACATAAACAAGTAAATGCTCAATTTTCGAACAAGCCATCTTAAGTGACACAGCACATTTTGAACTTGATGTTTCTACTTATAATCATAATTGCCGGAGAAAACACATGTAATTGTCAAAAACAAAGGCAACCACAACGTGCCACGTGTTTGATATAAATTTTGGGATGAAGGTATAATCATACCATACTTCTTTGAAAATGGGGTTGGCCAAGCTCAATATATATATGCTCAAAATAGCGAGCTGATAACACGATTTTTTCTGTTGAAATTGGATTTGATTCATTGGGCCAATATGTGATTTGAACAAGGCGGAGTCTCATGCCATAAGGCATTTGAATCAAATCAATTGCTATATGAGATATTTTTTGATCGCGTGCTCTTTCATTTCGGTGATTAGAATAGTCCATAATATGTCCCACCGTCAGTTTCACTACCCGTAAAATCCGGCGACAGACGAGTTTTATTGCCAGAAAATGTCGCTCTTACACAGATTATCAAGAAGAATCCTTTTTCAATTACCTTTACAAAAGAACAAATTAACAACCGAAACTGTGTTTTTGCTCGGGAGAAGAGAGGCGCTGCCAATTTTTATTTTTGGAGGAAGAAGCTTTTTCACTGTATTAGGTTGGATCATAGATTGTTTTACTTTTCTTATTCTTGCTCATAATGGTCTTAAAAGGAAATTAAGTTCACAACAGGTCCCCCAAATCTTTGTGACCCTGCGTTGGTGTGGTGAACTTATGAAAATGTTTGGTGTTGTGGGGTAAAATTCACCCCAATTTTCGTGTGCAAAAATTATTTTCACCATTTGTTTCGGGAATTTGATAGCTGACTGCGTTAACAGATACCATATTCTTTCAAAAAAAAGTGCATTTGATTCACTCATCTACAGAATATTATAGAAAAGAAAAGTTTCACGACATAATTTTAATGAAAAATAAATATACATTTCTTCGTTTCAGAATATAAAAAATACGTTTTCATTCGGTAGAATCTGAATATAAAATAAACGAAAAAAATATATCAATATCAATCAACGAGAAAAACGTGAAGTAGAAATATTGAAAGATGAAAATTTTATAGTGTCCTTTATTGATACCAATGTAGGAATACTAACAGGGGAACCATACTATCTTGTATATGATTCAATAAACGAGTGAAAAACCTGAAGAAAAAACTCGTTTCCTGAAACCAAAGATTTTTCTGCTTAGCTGCTTCATTCTCTCCTGCATTCCATGATTTCCAAACGAAGACAAGAGTGAAAGGAAGGGGTTTGGGACAGGAATCTGTAACAATAAAAAGAGAAACAGCAGAAAAATATTTCAACAATCATACTTCTTATATGTCTAAACAAATCTAAGAAAAGATTTTACATATAAAGCAAGGTCATAAAAGGACTTAGGAGATAATAAAGAAAAACATTACCTGTGATATTTCCTCAAATTCCTCTCTGTTTCGCCAAGAGAGCCACGATCGCCAGGTTCAGTCTTCCAACTGATGCCGATTATGATATTTAGAAGTTTTCGAATCATTACGGACCCAATAATTTGGGTTGACATCGCCCATATATTATTTCTTCGCGGAACTGGTTCAATTTAAAGAAAAATTTGCGCAAAAATTTTGACAGTTGTTCGAAAAATATGACAATTGTCATAGAATAAGACTATGCTCCGGAATTTCTCAATTGCTTAAGAAACCTCTCATTATCTTCACGAGACAGAAGATGCTTTTGCACTAGCTGCAGGCCCAAATCTAAAAGGAATTCCCTTCTCTTTTGTATATTCTTAGTGTTGCTTTGATATATTATTCTAGCATTGATAGCCCCGACGTTCATCATTGCAGGAAAAACTGGTTAGTGGCCATCTTCTACTGTTACGTGACACGTCATGATTTCCGCATAGTGCGTCGGCCACATCTACTCCGCATTTGGTGAAATTATAAAAATCTATTATCTCAGGTTTTTTCGCTTCTCCAGTTCTTACAGCTACTTCATCGTCGTGGTGCAGCGTGGAGGCAACCAGTACTACTTTTTTTCTTCTTCGGTATATATGATAATATGGTAGTGTTCTTTTGAAAACCAAATTTGGTAGAAAAGCCTTATCGATTTCTAGTATCTAGAAAGGCAGGTGGAAGCTTCATTTATCCTTATGGTGCCAACGGACGTAAGTTTGTGATTTTTCAACAGATGGGTCATCAGCGGAAAATTTGTAAACCAGTTGTCAAAAGTCACTAATCTGTCAACAACATCGAACGGTGAATAGGATACTTTGAATGGGCCATCTTGTTGTTGACCCGCATATGGTTTCATATTCACCACGTAATATGATTTTCAATCAACTAAAGCGAATATTCTCAATCCGTACTTTGAAGGTTTATTTGGCATATATACTCGAAAAGGACATCGGCCACGAAATGCAGGCAGCTGTTCATCTATGGTGACGTTCTAGCTAGAAGAATAAGCGCCTTGACAGTTTTCAACAAACTTAGTGAATAATGATATGTTGTGGGTGAATTTATCAATTTGTAGCCTATTTTGTCTGTTCTTAGAGTTATCAAAACGCAAGCACCTGAGTAGTAATTGAAATCTTTGCAGAGACATAACTCTTCTGAAAATATCAATACCCAAACCATTAGTTTTCCATAGGTCCTCTAGATTAAAACGATTCGTTTTGTACACCCCAGATAAGGAAAGCAGACACAAAACAGCAAGTTCGGCAGCATCCACTTCTTTGAACACATATTTGTGCTGATCATCATAAAGATCCCGAATAGTAGCCAGATGCTGAATGTTATATCTTATAATACTAATAATAGTTACCTCATCGAAAAAATATCGAAGCATTCTTCAGCTGTTTTGCGGTTTCTTGCAGCAGGCCGTTTTACTGAAAACTAACCCCTAATTATGTTTTCCGTTCTGGGTCGTGCTGCTCGGTTGGGACAAACTTTTTACCACATAGTTTTCTTATCTCTTCAGATGAAACAATTTTCTGATGACGTTGTATGAGATGATGTTGTTAGATTATCATCTTGTTCATATTCTGAATGAACGCTGTTATCGTCAACTTGTTCCGAATCATCTTTCTGTTCTGATTCAGAATCTTGAGCTATATCTTCATTTTCAGAATCGCTCCAATCGACAAAGTCTTCATCAATTTCCAGATCATGCCATAAGGCGAGGAGCTTCCTTCATTATTCTTCGTAACTCATTTCTCTAAATAACCAACAAAAAAACTGATATTACCTAAAAATTAACCGCACATCACAAAACATACCTGTATGACTTGAAGAAAAAAAAGAGTGTTATGGGGTGATTATCACCAAAATTGTCTATAATCGATAACGTAAGTTGTGTTGTGGGGTGAAAATCACCAGATCGAACTTCGCACTCGAATAACACATATGTTATTCCACTTAGAGCAAAGAGGCAACTGAGAAAGCAATATTCAGTTCAACATTTGAAGGTACTGAAGAGGTGGGGGCGCTGACAGTCTCCGTGTTTTTGTGATACGCGATTGAATAACACCTGGGTGATTTCAACCCCACCACACCAACGCCGGGTTAATACCATTAGATTTATTTTATTTTTGTGTAATTACTTGAAGTTGAAAGCCTATGCCAGCAAGTACACAACTACTCACGTATTACTAGAGGAAACCTCACGATGCTCCAGCTAATTGCGGCCACATTTGTGTAAAATGGTCATAGAAATTTTCAACAAAAGGAACAAATATGAAGGCAAAACTACAGAAACCATCTTCCTACTCTTTACAATGAATGTTCTCCATTCAATTCACACCTTTCGTTGATTTTGGGATATTCTCTACAAGTAGCGCTATGTGAACGATATCGACTATATTTCTATGTGTTGTATAAGAATGGGTAGAAAACTCAATATATCATCATCAAATTCACCACAGAAATAAAAATTAATATTAGGATTAACTTTTCAAATGTAACAATTTTAAGGAAAATAGTAAACATATTTTTCCGATTTACTATAAACCCTCAGATACAGATACAACAGTACATAACTCCTCGATTTTTCGTTATCCGTACAAAATTTCAGCATCTACATAGCCTTCTTCTATCAAATTGTTAATATACCTTAATATTCAGAAAATTTTAATGAGAAATTGAGCATATATAATCAGATGCAATCAACAACTGTTACAACTGTGGTAGAATATACAAACTGAAGCTGCGCTTCTTACGTGAAATTAAATGAAAAAATTCAATATTTGACACCTACATTGGTGTGCAAAATTATAGTCAGCGAAACCAATGATTTCTGCAGTGGCAAGACGCCATGGAATTCGTTATGTACATTGGTAAGAAACTTTATTCTTTCCTGAATGAGGACGGTATCATAATACTTTCCGTATCAATAATACTTTCAGTAGATATATCAAAAATGATAAAACTAAATTCGATAAAATTAATAGGTCAGGTGTTCCTAAGTTGAACTGCAGTGACTGCAATGAAACAAACTTCCATATCCAAGAAATTGGATTTAAATAACACACATTATCTTTATGAACAAAAACAATTTTCGTTTCAGAATTCAAAATCTTACACATTAATAATAGACACTTGAGATAAGATGTTTTGAGAGATTTAGAGAATAATTATTACAAGCACTAAAACTCTCATCAAGGAGACATATCAATCCCCTTCCGGATAATGAGGGTCAAAAATTCATAGCCAAATTCGGTTCCGAAGATGTTAGGATCCGTTAATTCGACATGTAAATTCGCTCCCTTGATATAAGGTCAAGAAATTGGTTGATAAATGAAATGCAGAATTCTAAATATTTACATATATAATGCTAGATATAATAATCTGTGACCAAATAAAACCAAATATAATAATTAAAAAAGGTTATGTTTTAATCATGATAACAATGGAATGGTTAATATTTAATTAAATAAAATGGCTACTTGTTTATTTACCACAACTATAATTTTTCTGAAATTAATTTTAATTTCTCGCGATTCTTCAATTTTAATTTTCACTAGGTAAACGATCTTGATATAAGTTTCCACTTGATATTCTTGCGGTTTCTCAAGGAAAAAAAATAATAGAATGTGAACTATGAAATTGATTATTAAAATTACGGTTAAGTGATTCACTGGTATTTGTGGTACGCGTTAGTGTTGTCAAACTTTCGGCCCATATTTCGACAGGAAAAGATGAAATTTCAGAGATACAATTATTGGTTAATTAATCAACTTATCCTTCAGTCAATCGAAATAAAACCATTTCCTGCTTCATGTAGATCAAAAACTGCAAGCTCAAAGGTTATTCGCAACCGTGATCCAATTGCACATATTTTGTCTCCACAATATTTAGTCAAACCGAGTTTTGAATTGTTTTGAACCAAGCCTGTGACAGATGGAATCTACAACTCATAATGCTGCGACTAATCTTATTCAATTGCCTTCAACTTCAAAATATACAAAGAGTTCAGAAATATTCATATGTATATTCTTCTTTTCTGTTTTCGAAGAAAACAATTTCCAAATGTGTCTGTCTGCTTATTCGATTAGAAAAATATAATTTTGGTACGTAATTCCCATTGGAAAAGCTATAAATCAGGAAACAATTGGCAATTGATTGTAGAAGAACAATCAATTGTACTATCCAAGTCTACCTTTTTCAGAAACTAAGATTAGAATTATTAAAATCTCCTCAGTTTTTATCGATTTTTCATACTTGAAGTACCGGTGGTAGTTATATTCATCTAATTATTATTATAGTTATTATAATTTTTATTCAAAACTATGGGCAGTGGACAAAGTCCCATAGAAGCCCAAAAATAAAAACCATATACACAAATTAAATACGATAACAAATAGTGTGTTTATCTCCGCCGTCACAAACTTAAATATAGGATGGGTATGTAGTGGTTAAATGCGAAGAATTATGCGAAAATTGTTTCTTGAATAAGTTCAACGATAGGGCGTTCACAACCTCTGCGCCTAAGGTGTTCCAAGAGTCAAATATCCTGTTTGAGAAGAGGTGTTGGCGAAGCGTTGTCCTGAACATCTCATTTCGTAATTTCAGCCTATGACCCCGCAATCGGGCACCAGTGTTAGGCGTGAATATGTTTGCCAGATTGGCATAGTCGAACTTTAAGATTCGATAGGCGAATATGAGGTCTCCACGAAGCTTACGCTGACAGAAATCCAAAACGTTGGAGCCGAGCAGACGATCATTTTGACTTGGCCTAACGCTGCCGAAAGACATTCGTGTAGCACTGCGTTGTACTTTTTCCCTAAGGTCCTTGTCGCGCGCCGAAACTGGACACCAGGCTGGACCGGCGTATTCCAGCAACGGACGATCATAAGTTATATAAAGTTTTATGAAGGAACTGAAGGAGACTTCGGCGAACGACTTTCTGATTGGGTAGATCAGAGAATTTTCACACAGAACTGATGCGAGCAGACCAGAAAAGGTCATTACTGATAGTTACTCCTAGGTCGACGCAGGAGAAGACTGGTCTTAACGGTGCACCATACAGGTCGTATGTTCCACAGGGGTTGTTTTTCCTTAAATGCAGAACGACACATTTTGCACAGTTAAGTGGAAGGAGCCAGTCATTCTACCAGCAACCGGCAGAGTATATATCAGACTGGAGGATCCGAATGAATTTTAGTGTCATTCGCATAGAATGCTTTTTTACTCTGTATATAAAACGGAATATCGCTAACGAACACGTTGAATAAAAGAGGACCAAGCACGGCGCCCTACGGCACACCGCTAGTAACGGGACGAACTGAGGAGAACGAGCCACAAACTCTCACTACGAACCTTCTGCCACTCAAATAGCTCTCCATCCATATCAGCAATTTATCTCTTATACCACAGTGCTCCAGTTGATGAAGTAGACGCCGCGTAGGAGTGCGATCGAAAGCTCGCGCGAATTTGAAATAGATTACGACATTGGATATTTTTGAAGGAAGCACTTTACACCAGTCATTGATACACGACAATAAATTGGTAGTGGTGGCTTCTCCCTTGACGAATCCGTGTTGATCCTTTGGCATAACTTGATGCGGACCAAAAGAGTGGTGATTTCCACCGCTACGATCGACTCCATCATCTTTGAAGGTACTGACAAAAGACTTAGCAGTGGATAATTAAGGGGGTCCAACTTATCTTCCTTCTTAAACACAGACATAATTGACGCGGTCTTCCAAGAGGATGGTAATTGTCCCTTTTCGAAGGAGGCGGTCATCATTCGAGATAACGAATAGATAAAAATAACTGCAATGTTTTTGAGTAATGCCGAGGTGATTCCGTCTAATCGAGTGGATGAAGAGCTCTTCAGATTTTGAAGGTAGTTTTTTACTTTCTCTATGAAAATGAGATGTGTGTGAGACTCTCCTGAACACAGGGCGACAGTAGCGGCGGGAGAGGGTCATCAGTCGGTTCAAATGTATAAATCTCAACAAATGCTGCAGATAACGTATCTGCAGACTCGGCATCTGACGAGCAGATATTACCATCCGCACGACGCAGAAAAAAAGTTCTAACTTTGCTTTTGAGATTAGTTCAGATGTTTTTGAACAAGCGTTTTAGGTTATCTGATTCGGCAATGCTGGTCTCGTAATTTCACCTGGAGGAACGAATCCAACACCTGAGGAAATTTGAGAAAACACGATGACTATCGAAGTCCTCCGCAGTACCCGATCTCTTATACCTTCGCCACATATTTCTTTTATGATGCAATAGCTGGATAAGTTCGTTAGTTAGCCAGACTTTTACAAGATTTTTTTCGACAGGAAATTGTGCGAGAATGTTTCATTACGCAGGAAGTAATAGTAAAGAGAAAATTCGACTACATTTGATTTGAATTATCTGAAAATCTAGGAACCGTTTGCCAGTTCGTCTCAGAGAGCTCATCGTTCAGTTCGTTGAAGTCCGTGACGTTTATCGTGGAGCTTTCAGCATAGTTTGAGAGTGAGTGAAAAATCTGAACTTCAGAAGCTATGACAACGTGGTGAGAGATACAAATAGGTGAATGAAATATGGGATCCGTGACAAGTTGCTCATCATTGGTAAAAATGAGGTCGAGAATTGATGGCTCGCTATCGTTACGGAAACGAGTAGGGCTCTAAATGAGTTGGAAAAAGTTTGAATCGAAGAAAAAATGCACAAAATTGCTATTACTGGTATTGGATGTAATGTAATTAGCATCAGAAATAGTGATCAAAGATGACATACCATTTGAGAAAACTCGTTCAATCCTTCGGCTGGCTCTTCGGAGAAATCGTCAGTAGCTTTTCTCTATCAAGCTGAACTCGCAATTTGTGGATTCCAAGATTAGAATTTGGAGTTACAGTAATATTCTGACATATTTCTGGTCACGATTGTATCTGCATCAACTGACTCCATTGTAGGAATAAATGACTTATATTTAGTATCTACATAGGTTCATCGTTATTCACCGCTTGTTTTCATGATTCATTGAAAAGTATATTTCCAATGGTTAAAAACATAATGACATTTCTAAGGCAAATCACCTAATCTAATTGAATTTCTTGGACATAAATAATTTATTTCTAAACTAGAGAATAAGGTAGGTTCAGGTGCCTGGAAAGCTCGGGAGGAAATTTACATGTCGATGAATGAACCTTCCTGGTCGCTACTTGCTGGGACCAACTCTACCACCGCCCATCACCAACAAATAATTGAATATAAATTCTTCACCGTTATTGAATCTCATCAGGAACAATCTTCATAACTTTGGTTTTACCTTAGAAGTTGTACGTATTTGTTCTTTTGAGAATTTTCTATTATATTTCATGTTAACGTATAATAAGTTGATATAATATATTCTCATTTAATCGTCTGAAAGAATAATTGTGGTTTAGAACGTGTCAAGAATCAACTGATTTCAAGTGAACATACTCTAACGAAAATCGTTTCATTTGAATACTTTATAATATCGAAGCGGTTCATATTTTTTTTCACACTGCATTAACAATTTAATGATATATTTTCACAATATATGTGTTATTTAAAGCTGAAAAGTCTCATTCCTCTGAAAGCCGCTAAGCTTCAGAATCATGAAATCCATTTTCGCAATTTCTATGAGAAGTTTTTGGAGAAAATCTAAGTGGGATTCGGATCATTAATAATCAACATAACGTGACAGTTTGGTTGTGCAAAACAAAGCACAGAGTTTACTTCATAAAGAAACACCATCTGTTACCTGTCTTAGAGTTGTGAAAAGTTATTAAAACTGTTTCCTCCGTATTGATTATCTAAACGATAACAACACAATTACATCGGATTTCAACAGCTCGGTGACAGAAAGCGAACAGTCGCTGAGTATGACAGTTAACAGTGATGTCGGGCACAAGTGACCCTATTTTCCAAACTGAACTGATTAATGTTAAATTACGATTTCTGTGAGACATTTGAATTAATCTCATTTCATCAGAACTCAACGATTCAGTCCAACTCTTGATTGTAAAATTATTTAGTTGTATGAAATCTAGATTAATATTGAAATTTCCTTAAGCGCAGAAGGGTCTAGATCTTAATTCCCCGAACTATTTTATTTTAACCCCGAGAAGTGACACAGTTTGGGTTTTCATTTATGAGAAAATATCATGAGTCCTTAATCCCATATATTCGAAAAATTTCAGAATTTTCTGAAACTAATGTGTTTTAACTTCTTGACGAATATTCATTGCATTCATTTTCGATTTCTCAATTTTGGTCTTCCACAAGAATCTCCATACCCATACATGTAAATATGAGAAGAAAGATAGACAGAGAGATCGTCCAAAGTGTTCTAGAAAGATTGGAATAAATGAGCACCCACAAAATGAAATGGTCTCAACTGTCAGAAAATTAGTCAGTGCATGCAGAACTTCTACTTGCGAAAATCATAAATTTTTTCAGAAAGCTGCTACAATAATTTGATTCAGAACCTTTCATGAAATAAAACATTTAATGAGATTGTGCGTAAATTATGTTGAACTAAGATAGAAACGTGCAAAAATTACTAGTCTCATGAGTTGTACCTTAGAGCCTCTTTTATGCCCTTCGAGTAACTGCTACTGTGTTGTATAAAAGGAGAGTATAATCTACAGCTGAGTCTCATTGGGATATTTTTGGTTCAACTCTTTCCTGCAGATGGCTAGACTTTCAGCCATACCCATTCCTCTAGCAAGGGAGAACTATTCTCCACCCTGCACTCCGCCAAATGACCCAGGAATTACATTTCTGTCGCTATATTTCCGGGTAGTTGTAACAATAAGACATCCATTGTATTCAAGCGGAGAGAACGTGCCTAACCTACTGGTCGCACGTACCGTTAGAGAGCGATCTTTCTATTCCCTATATCCCCAAATGAACAATGTACGGATAATGCCTAGTTCTTACGTGGTGTTATCCCAACACTTCTTTCGATATATACCAGCCATTATCAATTTAATTTTCGTCAAGATGAAATCTACAGTAGAAAAATAATTCTGTAAGCCATTTTATTTTCTGATAGCGAATGTAAAAGGTATTCAATATAAAAAACGTGCTGAAAAGATTTCAGTATCCCATAAAAAAATTAGTTGTTCTAGAACTTCCGCAGCATTCTATATAATATATTTCAACGCAATACATAGTCGTCATAGTTTTAAGACGACTGTCGAAATTTTGTCGTTAATTTTTCTTTAAATTGACAAGATCCACGAATAAATAATATATGGGAGACGTCAACCCAAATTATTGGGTTCATAATGATTCTAGAACATCTATAGAACATAAACTTGGTCAAACAGAGGGGGAATTGTTTTGCTGAGTTTGAATATTGAAGGGATCTTGCGATTATACTTCACGATTAGCAAGCCAGAACAAGGAAGTAATTATGTTTCAGAAGACTCACACTGCGACGGAAGAACATCTCTGCGAAAGAGGAGATATCGCAGGTTATGTACTTTTTGATTATCTCCTTTATGGCTTAGCTTGCTATGTGAAAGCGTTTCTTAGATTCAAGTGAGTTTAGACATATAAGAGTCAGGTATGATTGTTGAAATATTTTTCTGCTGTTTTTATTCTTCCATTAATACAGATTCCTGTCCCAAACCCCATTCCTTTCACCCATGTCTTCGTCTGCAAATCATAGAGTGCAAGATGATAATGAGAGAATGAAACTGCTAAACAGAAAAATCTTTGGTACTCTTATGTACACACGACACTAATACAACATAAGCAGACAAGTTATTCTAGTGCAATAGCGACAGGAAACGAGTTTTTTCCTCAGGTTTTTTTTACTCGTTTATTGAATCATACGCAAGATAGTATGGTTCCCCTGTTACATTTCCTGAGCTCACACTTGTGTTTTTCTGACACACACCAAAACTATAAATAAGCATTGATTGTAAATACAATAATTCGAATTTTGTAAATCCTTTCTTTTTGGAAAGAATATATATATATATATATATATATATATATATATATATATATATATATATATATATATATATATATATATATATATATATATATATATATATATACCTCTAAATTTTCAGATACAAGATCAGTGGTATGCTGATCCCAAACTGAGCAAAGGGAGAGAATTTGAACTAATAAGTATTTCAGATAGAAGCATTCGTACCATTTGAAAAAGCATAGTGAATTCGATCCACACAGAATATTGAACTAAATACTTGAACAGTTTGAGAAGAACAACTGGCTTTAGCTTGAAAAATAAGAATTGAAAATTCATTTTATTAAACTTTGAATCATTTCAATGTCAGTTGAACTAAGGAAGAGAAGTGGCGAAAATCGGTATTCAAGCTGTTCGTTAAATATTAGCTGATTATGTTTGTGCGCTGATGAAATTTCCAGAATTTTAATGAATTTAATACTTTATGATGTCCACTTCATTGTGTTTCAATATATGAGTATGTATTTGTAAAACATAATTGGGGCTAGTATATTTTATTGCTCCGTGAATTTCAACAGAACAACAATTATCGAGTCATATGCTCCTCCAGAAAGTCTGATTAAATTTACCTGAAGTTGTTCAAGAACGATCCCAACCCCTGCTCAAACAAATGTGGTACAAGAAGATGAACGGTCTAGGTCAGCTAGAGTAATGTTTCAACAGGAAGTGGATCCCTGTGAAGCCGTTTCTGGATGAATACTTTCTTGATAGATGGATTGGGAGCAGAGATCATACTGAATCGCCTGATTATGTGGCCAAGAATGTATCAGTAGTGAATCTACTCTCCTTGGGACATTCAAGTTCAATTATCTCTCTATTACAAGACAAGATGAGGACAAGGAAACACAAGTCACTAAGAGTAAAAACTTTTCAAACAGCCACCTGTGAGGTCATTTTTGAGTATCAGGTGCCCGTTTAGGCTTATGATATAGTATTTTTAATAGTCGAGCATGTGAAATACAGATAAAATTCAGTGATCAAACGAAATGGGTAATTGCTTGAAGAGTTTTTGGTAAATCATAAAGTGTACAGTACATAATAACTTTTTAAGACCATTCCGATTGAAACAATGATAGCGCTTTATTCATAAGTGTCCTAGGAATATAAATAGAAAATTTCTAAATGAACTGATATCTGAAAATTCTTGAGGGCAAAAACTATTCAAAACATCTTGCTCTGAAGAAATTTAATGAGCATGAAAGCCTATCTACTGGTTGATGATAGAACTACTTGATAAATCAATAATAATTCAAAATAATCTTTTTCCAATAAATATCATTTATGTGAAGCATTTCGACGAGGCATAAGAAGAATGGTTATATTTTGGAAGATCTTATACTTACTTTAACCCTTTTTCTCTTTGTTGAAGGCTGTGTTTCATTATTCCCATTTGAAGTTTCTATGGGTCCTACCAATGAGAAGCGCATTGAAGTCGCTGCAATTCCTACTTAGAAGCACCTGTTTTATTGGTTTCGTTGGATTCAATTTTCATGCTTTTAGTATATTTTATTGAATTATTATGGATTCAGAAAGATCTACTAATTATTTTCTCTTCGGGTGGTTTACCTATAATGCCGGTGTATCATTTATTGAAGTTTTCATCGATTTAACAATAAGATAACTTTAATTCAACTCGACTCTAGTTTAGTCTTTACTTCTAAAATATATATATATATATATATATATATATATATATATATATATATATATATATATATATATATATATATATATATATATATATATATGTTGAGGCGTAGATTTTCGCGGACGTAGTTAAATGTTGATTCTCGTCCGTTGATCCTGGTATTGACCATTCGTTGGTTGTCGTTGACGTTTCGTCGTTTTCAATCCTTAGATATTCGTAGAAAACTCAGAAAAGTTATCAATTGGTTGACTGAGCCGACCTGATTGTATTCTAATAACAAGTGAATAATACATTAGTGCACATTATAGCATTCTTAGGCCAAAGGTACCAGAAACTTCGTTCAAAATAAAATGTTTCAATTGAATGTTTTCAGAAATTTCTTTCCTCATTGGTTGACAAAGAATATCGATGAAAACTAATTCATTAGCATGATTTCTTCATTATCCATTTAAAACTAAGGTTGTCATTTTTCTGAGAATCTTCTAGAATGTAACGTTGTATTGCTTTCCGATACCAGTGTTGTACTATTTCTCTTTGATCTATATTTTATCGCGACGAGATTATTATGTTAAATTAAATGTGTATTTTAAATTTATGCAAAACCTTCTATGTGATAATCACATCCAAGTTGTGACACTATTCAGCCGGCAGTTCTATGAATTCTCTCCAATCATTGGTTAGGTGATAGAAGTAGAGATCCTTTTTACAATAAAAAGAAATTGAAGCAATCACTTGAATGGGAACGATAGTTTTCATCTTGAATCTGAGGATATTTATTTATCAATTTCAACAAAAATAGGGTTACAAGAAAAATTGTAGGATTATATTGGTTATTCAATGTCAATTATATACGACTAGATGAAAGTACACTCTGAAAAATAGTAACCTCCTAAAAATGCTTCTAAAATTTAAGCTCCCGACAATGGAAAAAACGAGTGAACATGTGTATCTGTATCAAATTATATATATACACATATCTATATTATAAAATATTCATATTCACGATTTGGCGAATGCGCTGGTATAACTCATCAATCAATTTCATAATAATAACCGATAATTATCATTGGAAATCCATACTCGATCTTTCGGTAAACATATTGAGTCTATTGGTGTCTTCTTTATTTTGAATGTATGAACGAAACGTTCATGATAATAAGAATACCTTCCGTGTAATCGCAACAAATGCTACAGAAGAAAATTGATGTTGTACATCAGCTTGTGTGATTTTTCAACAGAATGTTTCACCCTGTAAAGCCGTTACTGAATGAGTACCTTTCAGATAGATACATTGGGAGCCTGCAAGATTCAGCCACCATTGATTTTTTCTTGTTGAGACATTTCAATTCGAAACTTTATGCTACTTAACTCTATTTCACAAGATTAGTGCATAAGTCCCGAAATGCATCAAGATAATAATGAAGATTTCAATCGTGGCTTTTATAATTATTTGATGTTGGCAGAAAATTTAATTCAAATACTCATTTTTAGCGAGATACTCATTCAATCAGAATAGTCAAGAGAACATAAGAAATACAAAATCTCTGTTAGAAACAAGTTAACCATATGTAGAATTTCAGTATTTTTCCCATTCACAGGAGATGACAACGGGAGTATAAACTTTTCTCTGTAGCCCCTTGTATAAATATCCATGATATTTAAATGCCCGTGCAGCCATATAATAAGGTGTTTTCGAAGTTTGGGCTTGAAAAATTTTTACTTGATATAAATGAGTAACCAAATGAATGAATTGATGCGTTGAAGATTTCTCGATGAAAATTGGCTGAATCATATAATATTCCATTACACACTAATTTCTTCTCACCGTTCAGTTTAAAACAATAATAGGGGTCATTCATAATTGTTCTGGAAATATAAATTGATATTCTCAACTGAATTGATATATTTAAATCCATAAAACATAGAATAATTAAAACTATTTTTCCCTGAAAACATTCAATAAGCGGGAAAGGCAATATATTTCTTGATGATAGTATTCCTTGATAATTCTCGATAGTTCCGAAATATCTGTTATTCAACAATTATCAATTACTATCGTTTTTGTGTAAGATTTCTAGTGTGGTCAAGAAAGAATGTTTATATTGTAAAGATGAGGTCCACTTTCCTGGCGGTGTTTGATATCCCTGAATTCTTTTATCGATTTTACGATCGAATATATTGGATAAGCGTTGTCTCTAGTTTGTTCCTCCCCAAAATATTATATTTTTATGGTTATTATTCCTTGAATATTAGTAGTACAGATTGTATAGCTTTCAATTGATTGAGTGTGCTGACTTGACAGTACTGAAATAATGAATGAATTTTACAACAGTATATATTGCAGTTTTCTTGCCAAGGAGGTGAAAATCTAATGCAGAATGAAATATATGAATTGTAATCTCTCAGAAAGAGAGATTCGTCCAAGTTGGATGACGAAAATTCATTCTATTTCATCACCATGATTTTTATAAATACCTATTCAAAACTAGTTATTTTCCTCAGGATCTACTATATATGTATAAGTCGTCGTTTCCCGGTGTGATAATTTGTCCCCATGCATTACCTCTCGGTACGAGGATATTATTATGTCAACTTTTCTATCTTAACATACCTTATATAAAATAGACACATCCAATTTATAACATGATTCATTTTCATTGTAGTACAGATCCCATTTACAATTTATTGAAATCGAAACTATCACTTGAATTTTGATGATTGTTCACATCAATTGATATAATAAATCATTGGATACTCATAAATGTGCCAATGTAATAAGCTCCTCAGAGATTATACAAATAGAGAATAATATAACCGAACTCCCAAAATAATTGGCCGAATACCTGGGGATATTTATCTATTCATTCCAACGAAAGGACAGTTACCATAAAACAAAAATTACTGAAATATATTATTTCATTTCGAGTTGTCTATTTTGATATGAATTGAAAGACAATCAGCCGAAAAATATTGAAATTTAACAAGCAATTCTCATAATCGTAAAATAAGAAGTAACGGGTGAGAAATGTGTGACCAACTTACCGAAAATGCGTATTCATAATTCAGCGAACGCGCTGCCACGACTGTTAATTAATTTCATGATAATTGTTAATTTTCATGGGATATCCAAGCTCGTTCATTCCTTCAACATATTGATTCTATTGGTGACTACTTTCTTCAGAATCTTGAAATGAAATGAAACGCTTATGACAACAAAGATAAAATTTGTGTAATTCGAAGTGAAATCTTAGTTATGATTTATAACATTATAATGTGGCACTCTATAGGGCGTTTATGGATGGATATTTTCTGGATAGATGGATTAAAAGTAGAGTTAATACTAATGGTACTGATTTGGTTACCACTGAATTTTTCTTGTAGAAACGTTTCACTTCCAAGCCTCATCCTGCGATATCCTATTTTGCAAAATTATTTATTATTATTGCCAGTCCTAAATAGCATCAATATGTTAGTGAGCATTTTGAACGCTGCCCTCATAATTGTTTGAAGAATTAAGGAAAATATTTCTTCAATTTGATTTTCCATATCTCTGTATCTTCCTTTTACATAACGAAAAATTTGGTGAAGAAATTTTCATTGGAGCCTATGTATTAATATATTCAATTTTCTGATGACTCAGTAGGCATATAATACAGTATATTCCAAATTTGAGCTCGAGAAAGTTTTACTTGATGAAAATTATTGAACCAATGAAGCATTATAAAGCTTGAAGAGCTTTCAATTAAATATAGTAATCATTCATCGTTTCATTACCGAGTAGCTTCGTCTTCACATGATAGAACATTCAACAACGAAATATTCATAATTTAACTTGAAATATATATAGACATTACTAAATAAACTAATATTTGTGAATCCAGAAATACATTAAATTATAGTAAATATTACTCTCTCGATACATTTCTAGCATTCCACAATCATTTATCTTAGGAAGAATCATTAGGTTCTAAAAAATGCAACTCGCAGTTCAATGTTTTCATAACAATATATTCTCTACAGTACTCACCAATGTGAAGCTTATAGAAATCACTGACATTTCAACTCGCGATCACCTGAACGATTTTATCAGTTGGATTTAGTTCAATTGCTAGTGATATATCCGACTGAATTATTATATGTTCAGAAATCTTACCGACATATTTCGATCAGGAAATATCTATTTATGTCTTCGCTGTATGATTTTCTGAATTATTTAATCAATTCCACTAAAGAATACATTTAATTTTAGATTGATTTAGTTTCCACAACCGCTCCTATAGAAATTCTATCATCAAAGTTCGGCGTAACAGTGAGAAAATGAGGTGGCTCAAAATTCTAAGTTCCATTAATTTCGAAATATACCTTGAATATAAATTGTTCAATGGATTAAATTATTAGACTTCAATATACCCAAATAACAAATGAATTTTACAATATTGCATATTATACCATTCTTGCAACAAAGTTACCTGGAAATTTAATGCCGAACGGAATATTTGAATAGAAATCTTTCAGAAAGTTCTCCCAAGTTAGAATTACCAATTCATCATCATGATTTCTTAATTACCTATTTGAAGGCTTCCTTCAATCGTTTCGTAAATGTAAGCTTCTGAAAATGGGAAGGAACAGGCGAAGCATGAGTTTCCATATTACCAAAAATTTGTATTTACCATTTGGCGAATGCGCAGGTATGACTTTTCAAGCAATTTCCTAATAATTATCATTGAAAATTCATAATCGTTTTTCTTTCAATATATTGAGTTTACTGGTGAAATACCTTCTGTGTAATTTAAAGAATATCTTCATCGAACTTCACCTTAATCCAACATACGCTTTAGAAGAAGATTACAATATAGGTTTGCTAGTGTAATTTTACAACAGAGTGTGGCACCATCTGAGGTAATTGTGGATGGATATATTCCAGATAGGTAGCTTACTAGCAGAGATCATACTGAAGTGTATGAAAGGTGATTTGGTCCACACTAAACTCAGACAACACACGATGGTTAGATAAGTGTGTAGTAAACGAAATAACGGTTTCTAAATCGTAATAATCAATTTATTTCACGTGTATCATATACTATACTTCTCAAAGCTATTTATAAACGTAAATCGTTCAGTAATTTTGACTTGTATTCTCGTTTTCGTTAATTTAGAAGACATTTGAATTTGGGAGGATTTTACTTGGTAGAATTCCATTTTCAATAATGAAAACAATTATTGTTTTTGAGGAATTTTACTGAATAATTGTATTCACTACACCGTAGCTTCTTTAGACTTATGAATGTTTAGAAATTATGACAACTATATAAAGATACGACTGAGAAATTAAATACAAATGTTTATAAGTAATTAAAAGCTTATGGAGTTGCTTCTTTCTAAGTGGTTATTGATGACAGGTATATCCAATAAAATTAAGGAATCGATTGCTTCCTGAAGAGACCACTTAAGAAGAAGCAATTTCATTCGCTTTAATTACTCAAGAACAATTGTATTTATATTCTCAGTTGTATATATATATATATATATATATATATATATATATATATATATATATATATATATATATATATATATATATATATATATATATATATAATTCCTGAACATTAATTCGTCTTAGAAGCTACGGTGTAGTGAAACGCGTTAAGAATACAATAATTCAGTAAAATTCCTCGAAAAACTTTACTTGCTTCTATTAATTCAAAAGATGTTTTTGTAAATAATATTTTGTGTAAAGTTTTATATACATTCAACCCCAACAACTCCAGAGTGATTAGATGAGGACCTATTTATGCGTTTACCATCTTCCTTTTTTCAAACAATTTTCAAACTGAGTGAATATCATACTCTGTCAGCTTGGTTATAATACATTTACCATCAACCAGTTTATGATTTTTGTGTTTGAAACGTTTGTAATATATTTATCATCAGATTATTTTGAACTAAGACTGAAATCGTTGAAATGAAATTTTGCAAGTTGTTTGTTATACGTTTGCTCTCAATGATTTTCAGAATTCCATGAGCAAAACATGTTACACACGCTTGCCATACATGTAATCTAAAGGCTGGCTGAGATCTGTAGAATCAATTTGGAGGATTGCTTCTCAAAGACTATCACAATTATTAATTAATTCCTCAACTCACGAGGTAGCACAGTGGAATATTGTCTCTCTACACGTTAATGCAGGATGGCCAGTATCCATATAAAAAAATATTATGTGAAACGGTTTTGTTTTTATTGGCAAAACGATTCAAAATTTGTCTTTTTCATTTGGTTGATACGCCTTGATAATTTATATTTTATCTGCGTGATGTCCGAAATAATTCATGCATCTGAGTACTTAGAAGTGTCTTACACAAAGAAGGCGTTCCATTTATAACCTAGGTATAACTTGCATACACATTTTTCAGTTCTGAGCTAGCAGAATGAAAGTTTAAATGGGCTGGCGCATTGACCATTTCGATCAATTCATCAGCAAATTCTAAAAACATTCATAACTTTTTAGCTGAAGAAAAAACTGAGTCATCATTTTCATTGTGAAAACTAGAAAGATGACATCTTCTACGAATTTCTTTCATCCGGAAAAGGAATAATAGAGAAAGAAAGAATCTCTTCACTTTTACTAACGGATCCTAATTCGCATCATTCCTATTTCACGATATGTCATCAGTAAATGTATATTGTATATGTTTACCGCGTAAAATCTCTCTACCCTTTTACGAGACACTATACTATGTGTCTTGAGTCGAGGTTATTTTGGTGTTGCCAAATCAATAAAAATTCTACGTTCTACCTATAGGAATTTTAACATCAGTATATTGTATAATTTCGAGAGACACAAAATGTTATTTGCTAACAAACATCAGATATAGTCCTTGTCATGAAATGCTATTCAGTGATAGTATATGAATGGATTTGGAGGTGAAAAATTTCATTGATGGAATTAAATGAGAAAAGTGTTAGCATAAAATTCAGAACCGTCAACACTGTGCAATTTTTCAAGCCGCGCGGTGAATACTAGACCAGAGACATAACAAGCACACTGCGCAATGCCTTAAGGGTTTTTCTGTGTACATAGAGCTTTGCCACTCATAAAATTGACAGAAACAATTCTTCACTAAACGGTTTATGAGAAAGTTATTTCTAACAATTTGAAGTTAATCTTGTGCCAGTGTGTAGTGTAGTAGAATGGAGAGAAAAAAAATGGTGTAAGGTATGAGCATGATTTTTGAAGCATTATGTCGCAAAATTATTCATCATGTTGCCATCTCTTGAATTTTTGCCTCTGTAAGAAAGTTGTACCAACTCAGATGTTCAAATATCAAAGGCAATATTTTACATATTGATCTTGAAAATATTCCAAGAATTGGTAAAAAGTAGCGTGAAGAATTTTTTTATTCTGATTTTCAGCTGAAGCCGAAATATTTTTTTCATCTCATGGTGTTTGAATTCCTGAAGTCGTTGTGTTTTTCATGGATTTTCTAGGAAGGCAAAGAACCCTATTTCACTGAGACTAGCCTAAAATTTGATTCCCATTCGATTTCCAAATGGCCGACTTCCTAGAATATCAACAATTTTCACCGCGTATTGAAAAATTTTTCGCGGTCGTAATTAATCAACTGCGTAATTCAATCACTGAATCGAATCTTTCCCTTCATTATGAGGAGTCAATTGATTTTAGGATGAACCCAGATGTCATACCAGTCACTATACTATGAATTATCTGAGACAACGAGTAGACGATATCATCGAACCAGAACAATGGCCCCCAAATAGTCTCGATCTTAATCCGAGCGACTATTTGCTGTGGGGTGATTTGGAAGAAATGGTGTATAATAATGGTATTATTCTCAACAATTGTGAGGTGCTGAGGCAAATAATTCAAGAATGTAAGAACAATCTTGAGTTGGAGAAGGCGAGTGCAGATGGTTGTGGATGCTAATGGAGGTCATGTTCCATTCTGAGTACTCGACTCTTTTTGTTGAATGTTTTTATCCATGAATTTGTTGAACAAACTCATGTCATCTTTTTATTCTAGCAGATGTTTTTAACATTGGCATCTCTGAGATATTTGGAAAACAGTCAGTCCGAAATTTTTCCTTAAGATCATAGATTGTCATTCTTTTGTAGTAAGGGCCTGGAAATTGGCGTAATATTTTGCTAGTAGTATGGCCACGCACGAATTAACACTTAATGAAACGCTTATCCTCAGTTGTTAAAACCATTGTTAAAAATTTCAGACTTCGAAAACAAGCAACGCCAAGATAAGATTCGAGTTCAAACCTGATGTCCCCTGAAAATCAATGAAATTTCATTATTTTTTGTTTATCATAGAGGTAATGCATGCAGTCTATGTTCAGAGGTTTCTCAACGGGAAGTGCATATGATGGTGGAGAAGAGAAACATTCTTGACGACAATCGGCCCAATTCTAAATCAATACTCGAGTTTGACCCCTCAAAAGGTTCAATATGGTGATTGAATTTCGCAGTTCATTCATTACGACCGCGAAAATTTTTTTAATTCACAGGGAAAATTGTTAATATTTGAGGAAGTCGGCCATGTTGAATTCGAACGAAAATCAAATTTTAGGTTGGTCTTAGTAAAAAATGGTTCTTGGTCTCCTTAGAACATCCATGAAAAACACAACAACTCTAGGAGTGTCAACGCAATGAGGTGTTAAAAATATTTCGATTTCAGCTAAAAATCAGAATGAAAAATGAAACTATTCACGCTGGTTTCTTACCATTTCTTGAATTTTTTTTGTTGTTTGAGATCAATATGTCAAATTGTTCAGGAAAGACTGAATGCCCTTATTCGAATTTTTCTGTGAAGAATAAACGTTCCAGCGATCTTGAACTATTGCTCATTTAGAATGAGTCTGCCATATTAGATTTTACCGGAAGTGAAATTTCGATACAATTTCTGAAATATCTAGTACTTTAGATTTCCATAAAGCAACAAGGAATGATCGAGATTCAAATTGCGATAGTTATAACGGAAAAAAAGTTGTCTGATTTTCCTTGCGCACCCTGTATTTATTTTTATCTGAAATGTTTCAACATTTACAATAAAATCTCGCTTATAAGTCAACGCCCTTATTTAGTTTTTATTTTCTTTTCTGTAGATATCTACAAAATTAATCGATTAGTATAAATATCAACCAAAAAAACCAACTGAATGTAGGAATGAATGGTTTTTCCAATTTTGGTGTTTTTTCCTATTTGTCGTTAGTTTGGTCCAGTGGATGATATTAGGTGAGTTTCCATCAACAGAAACTGTTTTTTCTATTACGAATGGAATCATTACAGTCATCATACTTGAAGTTATGTATTATACACATCTGTATTCAAATCCTTTGAAATTTTAAGCAACTGGTGATATAAAGAGCATTCATTTCAGAGAGAAAGAAAATCAATAGTTGTTAGCTTTTGCTAACAAGGATTTACTTTTGTTCTTACTTTGTATGTCTAGCAAACGCTTCATTTTCATTTGTGAGACCAACTATTTCTAGAGTTCATTGTAGGATTATTACACCTATAAGTAGGGTTTTGAATATAGGTATATTGACTCTGACTTCTTGTTCAAAAAGGTGATCTAAAGTCTAGTGCCTGCTTCTCCCAATGTGATATCAAGTCAAAAATTTTGAGTGAAAGACACTTTCGTGCTTTCAATATTGACCCTAGCGATTGAGCTTTTTAAGGAATCTTGTCAAAATAATTTCTTTTATTTGTTTCTTTCTTAAAATTAACCTTAATTCATTTGTTTTTACAATTGAGATATCTCAAAAGGATCAATTTCAACAATCCTTTGAAATTTCTAAAATACCTGTGGTAATATTCAATATATCGGGTGATTCCTTATGTATTTGGTTGCGTGTATATAAATATCTTCGCTGTATGATTTTCTGAATTTTTATCGATTTTACCAAAGAATACATTCAATTTGAGATTGATGTAGTTTCCACAACCACTTCTCTATTAACTCTATCATCAAAGTTCGGCGTAATAGTGAGGAAATGAGGATGGCTCAAAATTCACCATCAATTTCTCAATATACCTTGAATATTAATTGTACAATAGCGTTCTATGTATTCAACTATTGGTCTTCAAATAACTAATGAATGAAATATTTGATCAGAAAACCTTCAGGTAGTTTCCTCAAAGTTAGATGGCGAATAATACCGTTCTACCAATTCATCACCATGATTTCTTAGTTACTCATTTGAAACAAAGGTTATCATTTTTGTTTGGAACAGCTACCATATATTTCGTAACGTTATATAGATTTTCCGATTTAGTCTTCTTCCTTTCAGACTTTCGAATTGAAATAAAATGAAGAAACATTGCAAATATTCGAAACTACCTTCAGTTGTTTCTAAAATGAAAGATCCTGATAATGAGAAGAAACAGGCGAAGCCATACTACCAAAATTTTGTATATACAATTTGGCGAATGCGCTAGTATGACTATTCAATCAATTTCATATTTATTATCAATTATCTTTGGAAATCCATTCTCGTTCATTCTTTTAACAGATTGAGCCTATCGGTGACTTATATTATAAAAATATCTTCTGTGTAATATAAAGTGTAACCTTCATCGATCTTTACGCTAATCCAACAAATTCCATAGGGGAAGATGAAAGGTAAGGATCCGCTAGTGTAATTTTTCAACGGAATGTGGCACCATGTGAGGTCATTTTTGAATGGATTCCTTCCAGATAGATAGATTAGTAGCAGAGATCTTACGTAAGACTGTGCAAGAAGATTCTGTCTCCAATAATTTTATCTTTTTGGAAATTCCATTCTCAAACTCAATTTTACCAAACCCTATTTGGCAACATGCATAACTCCTGAAATACATTGAAATAACACAAAATATTTCGATAACTGCCCATATAATTTTTATTGGAGGAATATTCAAGAAAATTTATTCATTTCATTGTATTGATTACTTATTTTTGCGGAATACTCAATTAGTTAGAATGGTCAAAATTTCCTAAGAATTTTAATATCCGATTTACAAATGAAATTAGCATATATTAAACTCTCATTATTTTTATTCACACGACTAATATCTACGAGTAGAATATTTTCAATGCAGCCCTCTACCTTTGAACTTGAAATATATATATATATATATATATATATATATATATATATATATATATATATATATATATATATATATATATATATATATATATATATATATATATATATATATATATATATATATATATATATATATATATATATTGTTTTGAATCAGTCATCTAATCAAAAATTATTAGTTTACATAGAAGAGTTTCCGATCAAAATTAGTTCAATGATATAACACAGGACACAGAATCCTCTTCGGGGAACATTAAGTAGGATATAATTAAGGTGGCTTAATAATAAGTGTCTTGGAAATATAAACAGATATTTCAAATCAAACTGATATCTGAAAATCCATACAAACAATGAAATTATTGTAATGGTTTTTGCCCGAAGAAGTTCAATAAGCGAGAAAGGCTTTAAGTCACTTGCTTATAGTAGATAGTTAATTGCCTATATTTCCCAATCATCTATTTTCCAGTTACTATCATTTGTGTGTGTGATTTCGAATGTGACGTAAAAAGAGTGATTATAGTCTAAAAGACCAGTCCACCAATGTTGAAGCTCATTAAACCCGTTGTGATTTCAACTCGCAAAAACTTTACTTATTATGTTTGACATATATACCATCATTGCTTTTGGTACATTTAACTGATTTACTTAAGGTTCGGAAAGGTTGATTGATTTATTTATATTTATATGTTGTGTACTGTATTAGAAAAGAGAGCTAGGGTAATTTTTCAACAGAATGTGAATCCCTGTAAGGCTGTTTTGGGATGAATACTTTCTATATAGTTGGATAGTGAGCAGAGAGTACTGAAGAGTCTGCAAGATTCTCTCATCAATGAGTTTCTTCTCATTGGGCCATCCAATTTCAAACTTCCAAACTCAATTTGGAAAGATTGATGGATATGTCCTGAAATGCATGAATTTATTATTGCTTTTTGGGTGGTAGGAAAACGTTCGAAAAAATTATTTCATTGAATTTATTACCCATTTCTTGCGAATTACTTGTACTGTGTCAATTTTTCTTTCAGAAGACAATTAACTAGGAGTGGAAACTTTTCAATGCAACGTCTGTGATGAATTGCTTCAAACTATATATGCTCGAGTAGGCATTTCATTTTAACTGACAAAGAGCAATAATCAAACGAAATAAATAAAAAGTTGGAAGTTTATCTTTGAAAATTTATCGAATCATAAAGCGTTACATTATACATCAGCTTTTGTTCAATCAAATGAGCCATGATAGTGGTTTATTTATGAGTGAACTTGATGAGTCTCTGATATTTCACAATGATCTATTTCCAACAACAATAATTTGTGAGGAAGTTTTCGAATATAGCATAGAAAGGGTGATTCTATTCGAAGATATCATTTCGTTGAGCTATCTGAAAAACGCTTCTATTCAGTTTTTCTAATATTAATGTTTGTATTCTAGCTACGTGAAGCTTATTGAGACCGCTTCAATTTCAACTAGTAAACACCTATTGTTTTGGATGTATTGAGTTTTATTGCTTCAAATATATTCCATTCAATGACTATAGGTTCGGAAAACCACATTGATTTTCAGTCGTGGGTGTTTTCTCTATGGTGGCGGTGTATGATATGGTTGGATTTTTCATCGATTTTACGATAGTATAAATTTAATTCGAGTCGAGTAGTTCGTTTTATTCTAGATAATATATACTTATGCAGATGCTCGTCGATAAATTGTGGCCTATATCTCCAGAATTTAATAAAATTCTATTCAATGAATTTAATAATATTCCTCTAATATCTATAGTACATTCAACTTCAATAATTCGATTTTGTTTGATAAAGTTTGATTGCTTCTCATATATTCAATGGAATTTTCATAGTTGGAGAATCTGTATTGTTTCCTTCATTCTAGAAATATTGTATTGAATTTTTTTTCATCCATTTAATATACAATAATTAATATAAAGTATAAATTCAATTCAAGTTGATATCGTTCTTCTTCCAAACAATATATACCTTTGTCTTCTGTTACACCCTGTATAGGTATAATTTTAATATTTTTTTTATAAATCTTCACTCTTAAGTTGTATAACAGAGAAAAATACCCTTTAAATCACATTAATAATCACAATACTACTGCGAAAAAAAATGTTCATACCTACTGCACACAAATGTAATGGAATAACTAATTTTTTTTCGCGACTTCAGAGTTGACCCCATACTGAAAGTTGTTCGTATTTATGTGTAGAATGACTCCTTTCGGGATTTAAGTTACTTTTGTTACACCCTGTATAGGTATAATTTTAATATTTTTTTATAAATCTTCACTCTTAAGTTGTATAACAGAAAAAATACCCTTTAAATCACAATAATAATCACAATACTACTGCGAAAAAAAATGTTCATACCTACTGCACACAAATGTAATGGAATAACTATTTTTTTCGCGACTTCAGAGTTGACCCTATAGTAAAAGTTGTTCGTATTTATGTGTAGAATGACTCCCTTTCGGGATTTAAGTTACTTTTGTTACACCCTGTATAGGTATAATTTTAATATTTTTTTATAAATCTCCACTCTTAAGTTGCATAACAGAAAAAAAAGCCCTTTAAATCACAATAATAATCACAATACTACTGCGAAAAAAAATTTTCATACCTACTGCACACAAATGTAATGGAATAACTAATTTTTTTTCGCGACTTCAGAGTTGACGCCATAGTAAAAGTTGTTCGTATTTATGTGTAGAATGACTCCTTTCGGGATTTAAGTTACTTTTGTTACACCCTGTATAGGTATAATTTTAATATTTTCTTTTATAAATCTTCACTCTTAAGTTGTATAACAGACAAAAATACCCTTTAAATCACAATAATAATCACAATACTACTGCGAAAAAAAAATGTTCATACCTACTGCACACAAATGTAATGGAATAACTATTTTTTTTTCGCGACTTCAGAGTTGA
Source organism: Cryptolaemus montrouzieri (assembly GCA_013387265.2). NCBI lineage: Eukaryota > Metazoa > Arthropoda > Insecta > Coleoptera > Coccinellidae > Cryptolaemus > Cryptolaemus montrouzieri. The sequence continues at coordinate 42,214,692 of JABFTP020000103.1, forward strand.
CCCTATAGTAAAAGTTGTTCGTATTTATGTGTAGAATGACTCCCTTTCGGGATTTAAGTTACTTTTGTTACACCCTGTATAGGTATAATTTTAATATTTTTTTATAAATCTTCACTCTTAAGTTGTATAACAGAAAAAATTCCTTTAAATCACAATAATAATCACAATACTACTGCGAAAAAATGTTCATACCTACTGCAAACAAATGTAATGGAAAAACTATTTTTTTTCGCGACTTCAGAGTTGACCCTATAGTAAAAGTTGTTCGTATTTATGTGTAGAATGACTCCTTTCGGGATTTAAGTTACTTTTGTTACACCCTGTATAGGTATAATTTTAATATTTTTTCATAAATCTTCACTCTTAAAGTGTATAACAGAAAAAATATAGGTATAATTTCAATATTTTTTTTATAAATCTTCACTCTTAAGTTGTATAACAAAGAAAAATACCCTTTAAATCACATTAATAATCACAATACTACTGCGAAAAAAAATGTTCATACCTACTGCACACAGATGTAATGGAATAACTATTTTTTTTCGCGACTTCAGAGTTGACCCTATAGTAAAATTTGTTCGTATTTATGTGTAGAATGACTCCCTTTCGGGATTTAAGTTACTTTTGTTACACCCTGTATAGGTATAATTTTAATATCTTTTTTTTATGAATCTTCACTCTTAAGTTGTATAACAGGAAAAAAAGCCCTTTAAATCACAATAATAATCACAATACTACTGCGAAAAAAATTTTCATACCTACTGCACACAAATGTAATGGAATAACTAATTTTTTTCGCGACTTCAGAGTTGACCCCATAGTAAAAGTTTCTCGTATTTATGTGTAGAATGACTCCTTTCGGGATTTAAGTTACTTTTGTTACACCCTGTATAGGTATAATTTCAATATTTTTTTTATAAATCTTCACTCTTAAAATGTATAACAGAAAAAATACCCTTTAAATCACAATAATAATCACAATACTACTGCGAAAAAAAATTTTCATACCTACTGCACACAAATGTAATGGATTAACTAATTTTTTTTTCGCGACTTCAGAGTTGACCCCATTGACCCAATAGTAAAAGTTGTTCGTATTTATGTGTAGAAAGACTCCCTTTCGGGATTTAAGTTACTTTTGTTACACACTGTATAGGTATAATTTTAATATTTTTTTATAAATCTTCACTCTTAAGTTGTATTACAGAAAAAATACCCTTTAAATCACAATAATAATCACAATACTACTGCGAAAAAAAAATGTTCATACCTACTGCACACAAATGTAATGGAATAACTATTTTTTTTTTCGCGACTTCAGAGTTGACCCTATAGTAAAAGTTGTTCGTATTTATGTGTAGAATGACTCCCTTTCGGGATTTAAGTTACTTTTGTTACACCCTGTATAGGTATAATTTTAATATTTTTTTTTATGAATCTTCACTCTTAAGTTGTATAACAGAAAAAAGCCCTTTAAATCACAATAATAATCACAATACTACTGCGAAAAGAAAATTTTCATACCTACTGCACACAAATGTAATGGAATAACTAATTTTTTTCGCGACTTCAGAGTTGACCCCATAGTAAAAGTTTTTCGTATTTATGTGTAGAATGACTCCTTTCGGGATTTAAGTTACTTTTGTTACACCCTGTATAGGTATAATTTTAATATTTCTTTTATAAATCTTCACTCTTAAGTTGTATAACAGAAAAAAAATACCCTTTAAATCACAATTATAATCACAATACTACTGCGAAAAAAAATATTCATACCTACTGCACACAAATGTAATGGAACAACTATTTTTTTTTCGCGACTTCAGAGTTGACCCTATAGTAAAATTTGTTCGTATTTATGTGTAGAATGACTCCTTTCGGGATTTAAGTTACTTTTGTTACACCCTGTATAGGTATAATTTTAATATCTTTTTTTATGAATCTTCACTCTTAAGTTGTATAACAGAAAAAAAGCCCTTTAAGTCACAATAATAATCACAATACTACTGCGAAAAAAAATTTTCATACCTACTGCACACAAATGTAATGGAATAACTAATTTTTTTCGCGACTTCAGAGTTGACCCCATAGTAAAAGTTTTTCGTATTTATGTGTAGAATGACTCCTTTCGGGATTTAAGTTACTTTTGTTACACCCTGTATAGGTATAATTTTAATATTTTTTTATAAATCTTCACTCTTAAGTTGTATAACAGAAAAAAATACCCTTTAAATTACAATTATAATCACAATACTACTGCGAAAAAAAATGTTCATACCTACTGCACACAAATGTAATGGAATAACTATTTTTTTTTCGCGACTTCAGAGTTGACCCTATAGTAAAAGTTTTTCGTATTTATGTGTAGAATGACTCCTTTCGGGATTTAAGTTACATTTGTTACACCCTGTATAGGTATAATTTTGATATTTTTTTATAAATCTTCACTCTTAAGTTGTATAACAGAAAAAAACCCTTTAAATCACAATAATAATCACAATACTACTGCGAAAAAAATTTTCATACCTACTGCACACAAATGTAATGGAATAACTATTTTTTTTTCGCGACTTCAGAGTTGACCCTATAGTAAAAGTTTTTCGTATTTATGTGTAGAATGACTCCTTTCGGGATTTAAGTTACATTTGTTACACCCTGTATAGGTATAATTTTGATATTTTTTTATAAATCTTCACTCTTAAGTTGTATAACAGAAAAAAAAACCCTTTAAATCACAATAATAATCACAATACTACTGCGAAAAAAAATTTTCATACCTACTGCACACAAATGTAATGGAATAACTAATTTTTTTCGCGACTTCAGAGTTGACCCCATAGTAAAAGTTGTTCGTATTTATGTGTAGAATGACTCCTTTCGGGATTTAAGTTATTTTGTTACACCCTGTATAGGTATAATTTTAATATTTTTTTATAAATCTTCACTCTTAAGTTGTATAACAGAAAAAATACCCTTTAAATCACAATAATAATCACAATACTACTGCGAAAAAAAATTTTCATACCTACTGCACACAAATGTAATGGAATAACTATATTTTTTTCTTGACTTCAGAGTTGACCCCATAGTTAAAGTTGTTCGTATTTATGTGTAGAATGACTCCTTTCGGGATTTAAGTTACTTTTTTACACCCTGTATAGGTATAATTTTAATATTTTTATTATAAATCTTCACTCTTAAGTTGTATAACAGAAAAAATACCCTTTAAATCACAATAATAATCACAATACTACTGCGAAAAAAAATGTTCATACCTACTGCACACAAATGTAATGGAATAACTATTTTTTTTCGCGACTTCAGAGTTGACCCTATAGTAAAAGTTGTTCGTATTTATGTGTAGAATGACTCCTTTCGGGATTTAAGTTACTTTTGTTACACACTGTATAGGTAAAATATTAATATTTTTTTATAAATCTTCACTCTTAAGTTGTATAACAGAAAAAATACCCTTTAAATCACAATAATAATCACAATACTACTGCAAAAAAAATGTTCATACCAACTGCACACAAATGTAATGGAATAACTATTTTTTTTCGCGACTTCAGAGTTGACCCCATAGTAAAAGTTGTGTGTATTTATGTGTAGAATGACTCCTTTCGGGATTTAAGTTACTTCTGTTACACCCTGTATAGGTATAATTTTAATATTTTTTTATAAATCTTCACTCTTAAGTTGTATAACAGAAAAAAATACCCTTTAAATTACAATTATAATCACAATACTACTGCGAAAAAAAATGTTCATACCTACTGCACACAAATGTAATGGAATAACTATTTTTTTTCGCGACTTCAGAGTTGACCCTATAGTAAAAGTTTTTCGTATTTATGTGTAGAATGACTCCTTTCGGGATTTAAGTTACATTTGTTACACCCTGTATAGGTATAATTTTGATATTTTTTTATAAATCTTCACTCTTAAGTTGTATAACAGAAAAAAAACCCTTTAAATCACAATAATAATCACAATACTACTGCGAAAAAAAATTTTCATACCTACTGCACACAAATGTAATGGAATAACTATTTTTTTTCGCGACTTCAGAGTTGACCCTATAGTAAAAGTTTTTCGTATTTATGTGTAGAATGACTCCTTTCGGGATTTAAGTTACATTTGTTACACCCTGTATAGGTATAATTTTGATATTTTTTTATAAATCTTCACTCTTAAGTTGTATAACAGAAAAAAACCCTTTAAATCACAAAAATAATCACAATACTACTGCGAAAAAAATTTTCATACCTACTGCACACAAATGTAATGGAATAACTAATTTTTTTTCGCGACTTCAGAGTTGACCCCATAGTAAAAGTTGTTCGTATTTATGTGTAGAATGACTCCTTTCGGGATTTAAGTTATTTTTGTTACACCCTGTATAGGTATAATTTTAATATTTTTTTATAAATCTTCACTCTTAAGTTGTATAACAGAAAAAATACCCTTTAAATCACAATAATAATCACAATACTACTGCGAAAAAAAAATTTTCATACCTACTGCACACAAATGTAATGGAATAACTATTTTTTTTTTCTCGACTTCAGAGTTGACCCCATAGTTAAAGTTGTTCGTATTTATGTGTAGAATGACTCCTTTCGGGATTTAAGTTACTTTTGTTACACCCTGTATAGGTATAATTTTAATATTTTTATTATAAATCTTCACTCTTAAGTTGTATAACAGAAAAAATACCCTTTAAATCACAATAATAATCACAATACTACTGCGAAAAAAAATGTTCATACCTACTGCACACAAATGTAATGGAATAACTATTTTTTTTTCGCGACTTCAGAGATGACCCTATAGTAAAAGTTGTTCGTATTTATGTGCAGAATGACTCCTTTCGGGATTTAAGTTACTTTTGTTACACACTGTATAGGTAAAATATTAATATTTTTTTATAAATCTTCACTCTTAAGTTGTATAACAGAAAAAATACCCTTTAAATCACAATAATAATCACAATACTACTGCAAAAAAAATGTTCATACCAACTGCACACAAATGTAATGGAATAACTATTTTTTTTTCGCGACTTCAGAGTTGACCCCATAGTAAAAGTTGTTCGTATTTATGTGTAGAATGACTCCTTTCGGGATTTAAGTTACTTCTGTTACACCCTGTATAGGTATAATTTTAATATTTTTTTTATAAATCTTCACTCTTAAGTTGTATAACGAAGAAAAATACCCTTTAAATCACATTAATAATCACAATACTACTGCGAAAAAAAATGTTCATACCTACTGCACACAAATGTAATGGAATAACTAATTTTTTTCGCGACTTCAGAGTTGACCCCATACTAAAAGTTGTTCGTATTTATGTGTAGAATGACTCCTTTCGGGATTTAAGTTACTTTTGTTACACCCTGTATAGGTATAATTTTAATATTTTTTTTATAAATCTTCACTCTTAAGTTGTATAACAGAAAAAATACCCTTTAAATCACAATAATAATCACAATACTACTGCGAAAAAAAAATGTTCATACCTACTGCACACAAATGTAATGGAATAACTATTTTTTTTCGCGACTTCAGAGTTGACACTATAGTAAAAATGTTCGTATTTATGTGTAAAATGACTCCTTTCGGGATTTAAGTTACTTTTGTTACACCCTGTATAGGTATAATTTTAATATTTTTTTTATAAATCTTCACTCTTAAGTTGTATAACAGAAAAAATTCCCTTTAAATCACAATAATAATCACAATACTACTGCGAAAAAATGTTCATACCTACTGCAAACAAATGTAATGGAAAAACTATTTTTTTTTCGCGACTTCAGAGTTGACCCTATAGTAAAAGTTGTTCGTATTTATGTGTAGAATGACTCCCTTTCGGGATTTAAGGTACTTTTGTTACACCCTGTATAGGTATAATTTTAATATTTTTTCATAAATCTTCACTCTTAAGTTGTATAACAGAAAAAATATAGGTATAATTTCAATATTTTTTTTTATAAATCTTCACTCTTAAGTTGTATAACAAAGAAAAATACCCTTTAAATCACATTAATAATCACAATACTACTGCGAAAAAAATGTTCATACCTACTGCACACAGATGTAATGGAATAACTATTTTTTTCGCGACTTCAGAGTTGACCCTATAGTAAAATTTGTTCGTATTTATGTGTAGAATGACTCCTTCCGGGATTTAAGTTACTTTTGTTACACCCTGTATAGGTATAATTTTAATATCTTTTTTATGAATCTTCACTCTTAAGTTGTATAACAGGAAAAAAAGCCCTTTAAATCACAATAATAATCACAATACTACTGCGAAAAAAAATTTTCATATCTACTGCACACAAATGTAATGGAATAACTAATTTTTTTCGCGACTTCAGAGTTGACCCCATAGTAAAAGTTTTTCGTATTTATGTGTAGAATGACTCCTTTCGGGATTTAAGTTACTTTTGTTACACCCTGTATAGGTATAATTTCAATATTTTTTTATAAATCTTCACTCTTAAAATGTATAACAGAAAAAATACCCTTTAAATCACAATAATAATCACAATACTACTGCGAAAAAAATTTTCATACCTACTGCACACAAATGTAATGGATTAACTAATTTTTTTCGCGACTTCAGAGTTGACCCCATTGACCCAATAGTAAAAGTTGTTCGTATTTATGTGTAGAAAGACTCCTTTCGGGATTTAAGTTACTTTTGTTACACACTGTATAGGTATAATTTTAATATTTTTTTATAAATCTTCACTCTTAAGTTGTATTACAGAAAAAATACCCTTTAAATCACAATAATAATCACAATACTACTGCGAAAAAAAATGTTCATACCTACTGCACACAAATGTAATGGAATAACTATTTTTTTCGCGACTTCAGAGTTGACCCTATAGTAAAAGTTGTTCGTATTTATGTGTAGAATGACTCCTTTCGGGATTTAAGTTACTTTTGTTACACCCTGTATAGGTATAATTTTAATATTTTTTTTATGAATCTTCACTCTTAAGTTGTATAACAGAAAAAAAGCCCTTTAAATCACAATAATAATCACAATACTACTGCGAAAAAAAAATTTTCATACCTACTGCACACAAATGTAATGGAATAACTAATTTTTTTTCGCGACTTCAGAGTTGACCCCATAGTAAAAGTTTTTCGTATTTATGTGTAGAATGACTCCCTTTCGGGATTTAAGTTACTTTTGTTACACCCTGTATAGGTATAATTTTAATATTTTTTTTTATAAATCTTCACTCTTAAGTTGTATAACAGAAAAAAAAATACCCTTTAAATCACAATTATAATCACAATACTACTGCGAAAAAAAAATGTTCATACCTACTGCACACAAATGTAATGGAACAACTATTTTTTTTTTCGCGACTTCAGAGTTGACCCTATAGTAAAATTTGTTCGTATTTATGTGTAGAATGACTCCCTTTCGGGATTTAAGTTACTTTTGTTACACCCTGTATAGGTATAATTTTAATATCTTTTTTTATGAATCTTCACTCTTAAGTTGTATAACAGAAAAAAAAGCCCTTTAAGTCACAATAATAATCACAATACTACTGCGAAAAAAAATTTTCATACCTACTGCACACAAATGTAATGGAATAACTAATTTTTTCGCGACTTCAGAGTTGACCCCATAGTAAAAGTTTTTCGTATTTATGTGTAGAATGACTCCTTTCGGGATTTAAGTTACTTTTGTTACACCCTGTATAGGTATAATTTTAATATTTTTTTTATAAATCTTCACTCTTAAGTTGTATAACAGAAAAAATACCCTTTAAATTACAATTATAATCACAATACTACTGCGAAAAAAAATGTTCATACCTACTGCACACAAATGTAATGGAATAACTATTTTTTTTCGCGACTTCAGAGTTGACCCTATAGTAAAAGTTTTTCGTATTTATGTGTAGAATGACTCCTTTCGGGATTTAAGTTACATTTGTTACACCCTGTATAGGTATAATTTTGATATTTTTTTATAAATCTTCACTCTTAAGTTGTATAACAGAAAAAAACCCTTTAAATCACAATAATAATCACAATACTACTGCGAAAAAAAATTTTCATACCTACTGCACACAAATGTAATGGAATAACTATTTTTTTTTCGCGACTTCAGAGTTGACCCTATAGTAAAAGTTTTTCGTATTTATGTGTAGAATGACTCCTTTCGGGATTTAAGTTACATTTGTTACACCCTGTATAGGTATAATTTTGATATTTTTTTATAAATCTTCACTCTTAAGTTGTATAACAGAAAAAAACCCTTTAAATCACAATAATAATCACAATACTACTGCGAAAAAAAATTTTCATACCTACTGCACACAAATGTAATGGAATAACTAATTTTTTTTCGCGACTTCAGAGTTGACCCCATAGTAAAAGTTGTTCGTATTTATGTGTAGAATGACTCCTTTCGGGATTTAAGTTATTTTTGTTACACCCTGTATAGGTATAATTTTAATATCTTTTTATAAATCTTCACTCTTAAGTTGTATAACAGAAAAAATACCCTTTAAATCACAATAATAATCACAATACTACTGCGAAAAAAAATTTTCATACCTACTGCACACAAATGTAATGGAATAACTATTTTTTTTCTTGACTTCAGAGTTGACCCCATAGTTAAAGTTGTTCGTATTTATGTGTAGAATGACTCCTTTCGGGATTTAAGTTACTTTTGTTACACCCTGTATAGGTATAATTTTAATATTTTTATTATAAATCTTCACTCTTAAGTTGTATAACAGAAAAAATACCCTTTCAATCACAATAATAATCACAATACTACTGCCAAAAAAATGTTCATACCTACTGCACACAAATATAATGGAATAACTATTTTTTTTCGCGACTTCAGAGTTGACCCTATAGTAAAATTTGTTCGTATTTATGTGTGGAATGACTCCTTTCGGGATTTAAGTTACTTTAGTTACACCCTGTATAGGTATAATTTTAATATTTTTTTATAAATCTTCGCTCTTAAGTTGTATAACAGAAAAAATATCCTTTAAATCACAATAATAATCACAATACTACTGCGAAAAAAAATTTTCATTCCTACTGCACACAAATGTAATGGAATAACTAATTTTTTTCGCGACTTCAGAGTTGACCCCATAGTAAAAGTTGTTCGTATTCATGTGTAGAATGACTCCTTTCGGGATTTAAGTTACTTTTGTTACTCCTGTATAGGTATAATTTTAATATTTTTTTTATAAATCTTCACTCTTAAGTTGTAGAACAGAAAAAATACCCTTTAAATCACAATAATAATCACAATACTACTGCGAAAAAAAAATGTTCATACCTACTGCACACAAATGTAATGGAATAACTATTTTTTTTTCGCGACTTCAGAGTTGACCCTATAGTAAAAGTTGTTCGTATTTATGTGTAGATTGACTCCTTTCGGGATTTAAGTTACTTTTGTTACACCCTGTATAGGTATAATTTTAATATTTTTTTATGAATCTTCACTCTTAAGTTGTATAACAGAAAAAAAGCCCTTTAAATCACAATAATAATCACAATACTACTGCGAAAAAAATTTTCATACCTACTGCACACAAATGTAATGGAATAACTAATTTTTTTCGCGACTTCAGAGTTTACCCCATAGTAAAAGTTTTTCGTATTTATGTGTAGAATGACTCCTTTCGGGATTTAAGTTACTTTTGTTACATCCTGTATAGGTATAATTTTAATATTTTTTTATAAATCTTCACTCTTAAGTTGTATAACAGAAAAAAAATACCCTTTAAATCACAATTATAATCACAATACTACTGCGAAAAAAAATGTTCATACCTACTGCACACAAATGTAATGGAACAACTATTTTTTTTCGCGACTTCAGAGTTGACCCTATAGTAAAAGTTGTTCGTATTTATGTGTAGAATGACTCCTTTCGGGATTTAAGTTACTTTTGTTACCCACTGTATAGGTATAATTTTGATATTTTTTTATAAATCTTCACTCTTAAGTTGTATAACAGAAAAAAAACCCTTTAAATCACAATAATAATCACAATACTACTACGAAAAAAAATTTTCATACCCACTGCATACAAATGTAATGGAATAACTATTTTTTTTTCAAGACTTCAGAGTTGACCCTATAGTAAAAGTTTTTCGTATTTATGTGTAGAATGACTCCTTTCGGGATTTAAGTTACTTTTGTTACACCCTGTATAGGTATAATTTTGATATTTTTTTATAAATCTTCACTCTTAAGTTGTATAACAGAAAAAAACCCTTTAAATCACAATAATAATCACAATACTACTACGAAAAAAATTTTCATACCCACTGCATACAAATGTAATGGAATAACTAATTTTTTTTCGCGACTTCAGAGTTGACCCCATAGTAAAAGTTGTTCGTATTTATGTGTAGAATGACTCCTTTCGGGATATAAGTTACTTTTGTTACACCCTGTATAGATATAATTTTAATATTTTTTTATAAATCTTCACTCTTAAGTTGTATAACAGAAAAAATACCCTTTAAATCACAATAATAATCACAATACTACTGCGAAAAAAAATTTTCATACCTACTGCACACAAATGTAATGGAATAACTATTTTTTTTTTCTCGACTTCAGAGTTGACCCCATAGTAAAAGTTGTTCGTATTTATGTGTAGAATGACTCCCTTTCGGGATTTAAGTTACTTTTGTTACACCCTGTATAGGTATAATTTTAATATTTTTTTTATAAATCTTCATTCTTAAGTTGTATAACAGAAAAAATACCCTTTAAAACACAATAATAATCACAATACTACTGCGAAAAAAAAAATGTTCATACCTACTGCACACAAATATAATGGAATAACTATTTTTTTTTCGCGACTTCAGAGTTGACCCTATAGTAAAAGTTGTTCGTATTTATGTGTGGAATGACTCCCTTTCGGGATTTAAGTTACTTTTGTTACACCCTGTATAGGTATAATTTTAATATTTTTTTTATAAATCTTCACTCTTAAGTTGTATAACAGAAAAAAATATCCTTTGAATCACAATAATAATCACAATACTACTGCGAAAAAAAAATTTTCAAACCTACTGCACACAAATGTAATGGAATAACTAATTTTTTTTCGCGACTTCAGAGTTGACCCCATAGTAAAAGTTGTTCGTATTTATGTGTAGAATGACTCCGTTTCGGGATTTAAGTTACTTTTGTTACTCCCTGTATAGGTATAATTTTAATATTTTTTTTTATAAATCTTCACTCTTAAGTTGGATAACAGAAAAAATACCCTTTAAATCACAATAATAATCACAATACTACTGCGAAAAAAATGTTCATACCTACTGCACACAAATATAATGGAATAACAATTTTTTTTCGCGACTTCAGAGTTGACCCTATAGTAAAAGTTGTTCGTATTTATGTGTAGAATGACTCCTTTCGGGATTTGAGTTACTTTTGTTACACCCTGTATAGGTATAATTTTAATATTCTTTTTATAAATCTTCACTCTTAAGTTGTATAACAGAAAAAATACCCTTTAAATCACAATAATAATTACAATACTACTGCGAAAAAAAATTTTCAAACCTACTGCACACAAATGTAATGGAATAACTAATTGTTTCTTCGCGACTTCAGAGTTGACCCCATAGTAAAAGTTGTTCGTATTTATGTGTAGAATGACTCCTTTCGGGATTTAAGTTACTTTTGTTACACCCAGTATAGGTATAATTTTAATATTTTTTTATAAATCTTCACTCTTAAGTTGTATAACAGAAAAAATACCCTTTAAATCACAATAATAATCACAATACTACTGCGAAAAAAATTTTCATACCTACTGCACACAAATGTAATGGAATAACTAATTTTTTCTTCGCGACTTCAGAATTGACCCCATAGTAAAAGTTGTTCGTATTTATGTGTAGAATGACTCCCTTTCGGGATTTGAGTTACTTTTGTTACACCCTGTATAGGTATAATTTTAATATTCTTTTTATAAATCTTCACTCTTAAGTTGTATAACAGAAAAAAATACCCTTTAAATCACAATAATAATCACAATACTACTGCGAAAAAAATTTTCAAACCTACTGCACACAAATGTAATGGAATAACTAATTGTTTCTTCGCGACTTCAGAGTTGACCCCATAGTAAAAGTTGTTCGTATTTATGTGTAGAATGACTCCTTTCGGGATTTAAGTTACTTTTGTTACACCCTGTATAGGTATAATTTTAATATTTTTTTATAAATCTTCATTCTTAAGTTGTATAACAGAAAAAATACCCTTTAAAACACAATAATAATCACAATACTACTGCGAAAAAAAAATTTTCATACCTACTGCACACAAATATAATGGAATAACTATTTTTTTTCGCGACTTCAGAGTTGACCCTATAGTAAAAGTTGTTCGTATTTATGTGTGGAATGACTCCTTTCGGGATTTAAGTTACTTTTGTTACACCCTGTATAGGTATAATTTTAATATTTTTTTATAAATCTTCACTCTTAAGTTGTATAACAGAAAAAATATCCTTTGAATCACAATAATAATCACAATACTACTGCGAAAAAAATTTTCATTCCTACTGCACACAAATGTAATGGAATAACTAATTTTTTTCGCGACTTCAGAGTTGACCCCATAGTAAAAGTTGTTCGTATTTATGTGTAGAATGACTCCGTTTCGGGATTTAAGTTACTTTTGTTACTCCTGTATAGGTATAATTTTAATCTTTTTTTATAAATCTTCACTCTTAAGTTGGATAACAGAAAAAATACCCTTTAAATCACAATAATAATCACAATACTACTGCGAAAAAAAATGTTCATACCTACTGCACACAAATATAATGGAATAACAATTTTTTTTCGCGACTTCAGAGTTGACCCTATAGTAAAAGTTGTTCGTATTTATGTGTAGAATGACTCCTTTCGGGATTTGAGTTACTTTTGTTACACCCTGTATAGGTATAATTTTAATATTCTTTTTATAAATCTTCACTCTTAAGTTGTATAACAGAAAAAATACCCTTTAAATCACAATAATAATTACAATACTACTGCGAAAAAAAATTTTCAAACCTACTGCACACAAATGTAATGGAATAACTAATTGTTTCTTCGCGACTTCAGAGTTGACCCCATAGTAAAAGTTGTTCGTATTTATGTGTAGAATGACTCCTTTCGGGATTTAAGTTACTTTTGTTACACCCAGTATAGGTATAATTTTAATATTTTTTTATAAATCTTCACTCTTAAGTTGTATAACAGAAAAAATACCCTTTAAATCACAATAATAATCACAATACTACTGCGAAAAAAAAATTTTCATACCTACTGCACACAAATGTAATGGAATAACTAATTTTTCTTCGCGACTTCAGAATTGACCCCATAGTAAAAGTTGTTCGTATTTATGTGTAGAATGACTCCCTTTCGGGATTTGAGTTACTTTTGTTACACCCTGTATAGGTATAATTTTAATATTCTTTTTATAAATCTTCACTCTTAAGTTGTATAACAGAAAAAATACCCTTTAAATCACAATAATAATCACAATACTACTGCGAAAAAAAAATTTTCAAACCTACTGCACACAAATGTAATGGAATAACTAATTGTTTCTTCGCGACTTCAGAGTTGACCCCATAGTAAAAGTTGTTCGTATTTATGTGTAGAATGACTCCCTTTCGGGATTTAAGTTACTTTTGTTACACCCAGTATAGGTATAATTTTAATATTTTTTTTTATAAATCTTCACTCTTAAGTTGTATAACAGAAAAAAATACCCTTTAAATCACAATAATAATCACAATACTACTGCGAAAAAAAAATTTTCATACCTACTGCACACAAATGTAATGGAATAACTAATTTTTTCTTCGCGACTTCAGAATTGACCCCATAGTAAAAGTTGTTCGTATTTATGTGTAGAATGACTCCCTTTCGGGATTTGAGTTACTTTTGTTACACCCTGTATAGGTATAATTTTAATATTCTTTTTATAAATCTTCACTCTTAAGTTGTATAACAGAAAAAAATACCCTTTAAATCACAATAATAATCACAATACTACTGCGAAAAAAAATTTTCATACCTAATGCACACAAATGTAATGGAATAACTATTTTTTTTTCGCGACTTCAGAGTTGACCCTATAGTAAAAGTTTTTCGTATTTATGTGTAGAATGACTCCTTTCAGGATTTAAGTTACATTTGTTACACCCTGTATAGGTATAATTTTGATATTTTTTTTATAAATCTTCACTCTTAAGTTGTATAACAGAAAAAAAAACCCTTTAAATCACAATAATAATCACAATACTACTGCGAAAAAAAATTTTCATACCTACTGCACACAAATGTAATGGAATAACTAATTTTTTTTCGCGACTTCAGAGTTGACCCCATAGTAAAAGTTGTTCGTATTTATGTGTAGAATGACTCCTTTCGGGATTTAAGTTATTTTTGTTACACCCTGTATAGGTATAATTTTAATATTTTTTATAAATCTTCACTCTTAAGTTGTGTAACAGAAAAAATACCCTTTAAATCACAATAATAATCACAATACTACTGCGAAAAAAATTTTCATACCTACTGCACACAAATGTAATGGAATAACTATTTTTTTTCTTGACTTCAGAGTTGACCCCATAGTTAAAGTTGTTCGTATTTATGTGTAGAATGACTCCTTTCGGGATTTAAGTTACTTTTGTTACACCCTGTATAGGTATAATTTTAATATTTTTTATATAAATCTTCACTCTTAAGTTGTATAACAGAAAAAATTACCCTTTCAATCACAATAATATTCACAATACTACTGCGAAAAAAAATGTTCATACCTACTGCACACAAATATAATGGAATAACTATTTTTTTTCGCGACTTCAGAGTTGACCCTATAGTAAAATTTGTTCGTATTTATGTGTGGAATGACTCCTTTCGGGATTTAAGTTACTTTGGTTACACCCTGTATAGGTATAATTTTAATATTTTTTTATAAATCTTCACTCTTAAGTTGTATAACAGAAAAAATATCCTTTAAATCACAATAATAATCACAATACTACTGCGAAAAAGAATTTTCATTCCTACTGCACACAAATGTAATGGAATAACTAATTTTTTTCGCGACTTCAGAGTTGACCCCATAGTAAAAGTTGTTCGTATTTATGTGTAGAATGACTCCTTTCGGGATTTAAGTTACTTTTGTTACTCCTGTATAGGTATAATTTTAATATTTTTTTATAAATCTTCACTCTTAAGTTGTATAACAGAAAAAATACCCTTTAAATCACAATAATAATCACAATACTACTGCGAAAAAAAATGTTCATACCTACTGCACACAAATGTAATGGAATAACTATTTTTTTTCGCGACTTCAGAGTTGACCCTATAGTAAAAGTTGTTCGTATTTATGTTTAGAATGACTCCTTTCGGGATTTAAGTTACTTTTGTTACACCCGGTATAGGTATAATTTTAATATTTTTTTTTTATGAATCTTCACTCTTAAGTTGTATAACAGAAAAAAAAGCCCTTTAAATCACAATAATAATCACAATACTACTGCGAAAAGAAAATTTTCATACCTACTGCACACAAATGTAATGGAATAACTAATTTTTTTTCGCGACTTCAGAGTTGACCCCATAGTAAAAGTTTTTCGTATTTATGTGTAGAATGACTCCCTTTCGGGATTTAAGTTACTTTTGTTACACCCTGTATAGGTATAATTTTAATATTTTTTTATAAATCTTCACTCTTAAGTTGTATAACAGAAAAAAAAATACCCTTTAAATCACAATTATAATCACAATACTACTGCGAAAAAAAAATGTTCATACCTACTGCACACAAATGTAATGGAACAACTATTTTTTTTTTCGCGACTTCAGAGTTGACCCTATAGTAAAAGTTGTTCGTATTTATGTGTAGAATGACTCCTTTCGGGATTTAAGTTACTTTTGTTACCCCTGTATAGGTATAATTTTGATATTTTTTTATAAATCTTCACTCTTAAGTTGTATAACAGAAAAAAAACCCTTTAAATCACAATAATAATCACAATACTACTGCGAAAAAAAAATTTTCATACCTACTGCACACAAATGTAATGGAATAACTATTTTTTTTCAAGACTTCAGAGTTGACCCTATAGTAAAAGTTTTTCGTATTTATGTGTAGAATGACTCCCTTCGGGATTTAAGTTACTTTTGTTACACCCTGTATAGGTATAATTTTGATATTTTTTCTTATAAATCTTCACTCTTAAGTTGTATAACAGAAAAAAAACCCTTTAAATCACAATAATAATCACAATACTACTGCGAAAAAAATTTTCATACCTACTGCACACAAATGTAATGGAATAACTAATTTTTTTCGCGACTTCAGAGTTGACCCCATAGTAAAAGTTGTTCGTATTTATGTGTAGAATGACTCCTTTCGGGATATAAGTTACTTTTGTTACACCCTGTATAGATATAATTTTAATATTTTTTATAAATCTTCACTCTTAAGTTGTATAACAGAAAAAATACCCTTTAAATCACAATAATAATCACAATACTACTGCGAAAAAAAATGTTCATACCTACTGCACACAAATATAATGGAATAACTATTTTTTTCGCGACTTCAGAGTTGACCCTATAGTAAAAGTTGTTCGTATTTATGTGTGGAATGACTCCTTTCGGGATTTAAGTTACTTTTGTTACACCTGTATAGGTATAATTTTAATATTTTTTTATAAATCTTCACTCTTAAGTTGTATAACAGAAAAAATATCCTTTGAATCACAATAATAATCACAATACTACTGCGAAAAAAAAATTTTCATTCCTACTGCACACAAATGTAATGGAATAACTAATTTTTTTTCGCGACTTCAGAGTTGACCCCATAGTAAAAGTTGTTCGTATTTATGTGTAGAATGACTCCTTTCGGGATTTAAGTTACTTTTGTTACTCCTGTATAGGTATAATTTTAATATTTTTTTATAAATCTTCACTCTTAAGTTGTATAACAGAAAAAATACCCTTTATACCACAATAATAATCACAATACTACTGCGAAAAAAAATTTTCATACCTACTGCACACAAATGTAATGGAATAACTAATTTTTCTTCGCGACTTCAGAATTGACCCCATAGTAAAGTTGTTCGTATTTATGTGTAGAATGACTCCTTTCGGGATTTGAGTTACTTTTGTTACACCCTGTATAGGTATAATTTTAATATTTTTTATAAATCTTCAATCTTAAGTTGTATAACAGAAAAAATACCCTTTATACCACAATAATAATCACAATACTACTGCGAAAAAAAATTTTCATACCTACTGCACACAAATGTAATGGAATAACTAATTTTTTCTTCGCGACTTCAGAATTGACCCCATAGTAAAAGTTGTTCGTATTTATGTGTAGAATGACTCCCTTTCGGGATTTGAGTTACTTTTGTTACACCCTGTATAGGTATAATTTTAATATTTTTTTTATAAATCTTCAATCTTAAGTTGTATAACAGAAAAAATACCCTTTATACCACAATAATAATCACAATACTACTGCGAAAAAAAATTTTCATACCTACTGCACACAAATGTAATGGAATAACTAATTTTTCTTCGCGACTTCAGAATTGACCCCATAGTAAAAGTTGTTCGTATTTATGTGTAGAATGACTCCTTTCGGGATTTGAGTTACTTTTGTTACACCCTGTATAGGTATAATTTTAATATTTTTTTATAAATCTTCAATCTTAAGTTGTATAACAGAAAAAATACCCTTTATACCACAATAATAATCACAATACTACTGCGAAAAAAAATTTTCATTCCTACTGCACACAAATGTAATGGAATAACTAATTGTTTCTTCGCGACTTCAGAGTTGACCCCATAGTAAAAGTTGTTCGTATTTATGTGTAAAATGACTCCTTTCGGGATTTAAGTTACTTTTGTTACACCCAGTATAGGTATAATTTTAATATTTTTTTATAAATCTTCAATCTTAAGTTGTATAACAGAAAAAATACCCTTTAAATCACAATAATAATCACAATACTACTGCGAAAAAAAATTTTCATACCTACTGCACACAAATGTAATGGAATAACTAATTTTTTCTTCGCGACTTCAGAGTTGACCCCATAGTAAAAGTTGTTCGTATTTATGTGTAGAATGACTCCCTTTCGGGATTTAAGTTACTTTTGTTACACCCTGTATAGGTATAATTTTAATATTTTTTTTATAAATCTTCAATCTTAAGTTGTATAACAGAAAAAATACCCTTTATACCACAATAATAATCACAATACTACTGCGAAAAAAATTTTCATACCTACTGCACACAAATGTAATGGAATAACTAATTTTTTTCGCGACTTCAGAGTTGACCCTATAGTAAAAGTTGTTCGTATTTATGTGTAGAATGACTCCTTTCGGGATTTAAGTTACTTTTGTTACACCCTGTATAGGTATAATTTTAATATTTTTTTATAAATCTTCACTCTTAAGTTGTATAACAGAAAAAATACCCTTTAAATCACAATAATAATCACAATACTATTGCGAAAAAAAAATTTCATACCTACTGCACACAAATGTAATGGAATAACTAATTTTTTTCGCGACTTCAGAGTTGACCCCATAGTAAAAGTTGTTCGTATTGGTTAGATAGAATGTCCCCTTCCGTTACTTAAGTTACTTTTGTTACACTCTGTATTAATTTCAATACATTTTTTAATAAATCGTTACTTTAAGTTTTTTCAGTAAAATAACCTTTGAATTTTACATGAATACTTGCTGTTTATATGAATGCGCCCATATGCTGATTAATTAAACAAAGACACTTACCATAATTATGATTTTTGCGCCGACGGATAATATAAATAATTTTCTAAATTATTTCTATAGTCACACTTCGCACAAAATTATACAGAATATTATTAATTTCAAGTACCCTGGACCGTTTCCGGATCTCACATTAGGGCTATAACCAAATAATTGAAGTTTGTTGTTCACTCACATCACTTTCGCATTTGTGTTAAATAAATAAAACAAAGAAATGAGTATATAGTTTTAAGGGGATATCCCCTGATATCTGTGGGATTTCCCTATTTCGCATAGAACACGATACGGATTAACTTTGTTCTCATGAATTTCAATAGATGGCGCTATGTAATGCCACGATATAAAAGAAATATTTGGGCGCCGTTCATCATATTATTTTTATAAGGATAATGTTTTTAGTATTGTGAGGTGACAATGTCTGAATTTTAGTCGATGATTGTCTGATTTGCCGCCCCCCTGAATGCGCCGCCCGCGTGCATTGCACGCCCTGCACGCCCGCTTACGGTGGTCCTGCCCTCAACATCTCTAAAGCCTTCGAAAGAGTTTGGCATGAAGCCTTGTTGAATAAACTCGCTGCATATGGGCTTCGCGAAAAATTGCGGGATTGGATAGGAAGATTTCTTTCGAGTAGATCAATACAAGTTGTGGTCGACGGTATAACATCTGATATATTCCAGTAACAAGAAGGAGTACCTCAAGATAAACGATCTTCTGTCATCTACAGATAACAATGTCTTCTTTTTTGTAGACGATTGTACCCTGGTTTTATCTTTCAGTAGTCTGCGGCCGATTACAGCTGCGAAATCTCATCATCAGAGATATCAATAAATTCATAACTTAAACTCAATAAATTCATAACTTAAACTCAATAAATTCATAACTTAAACTCTGACTTACTGAGTGGGGTCAGTTGAACCTGGTGAGCTTCAACAAGAGCAAGACGCAAGCAACAACATTTTCTAGGAAGGTCCCCGCTGGAGAACCTCCTCTTATAATGCAAGGCCAACATATTGCATACAAAGATTCGATGCACCTTCTCGGAATAACGATCAAGTTTTGCTGGCATGAACATGTATCAGCAATATCTAAGTCGGCATTAGCTAAACTTAGTTTACATTTCAGAGCCAAGCAATACCTCACGTCATCTCTGCTGTTCCTTCCATACAGGGTGTCTACTATAAAAGGTGCCAAACTTAAGAAGGTGATAGGTGATAGGTGATCCTAACATTCTTTCGAAAAGTTGATGATTATCGAGTTATTTAACACTTCTTGATTTTACGCAATTTTTTGCTTTTCTCTTGAAAAACGGAAATATTCTTGTATCTCCTACAGCTACATCGGAAAGAGCATTTTAGTAAAAACTACAACATTCAACTGGCTTTCAAATGGTTTATCAACTTTTGGGCCAACCATTTTTATTCCAAAATCATGGGTAAGAGTAATAAGACCATAGGATTCGAGGATGCAAATATATTATATCACTTAATGAAACATGAAAAGGAACTCAAAAACATTAATGAATCATATTTTCACGAGAGAAATTCGAAAACAATAACAGGTGTTCAAAATGTCTTCCTCTTCCTCTTTGAAGTTCAATGTGTTTTTGACTCATTTCGTTGCAACAGATTCGAATCCGATCAATTAATTCTTCTCGAGCATTGAAGGAAATTCTCTGAACATTAGTCTTTAATGAGCCCCACACATAAAAATCAAGCGGCGTGCGGTCAGAGTTTCTGGGTGGCCATCTCACCGGCCCGAATCAACCTATCCATTTCTCTTCAAATCTCTCAGTCATTGAGTTCTGGACCATTCTAGAATTATGACCCGGGCAGCCATCCATTTGAAACGAAAGGTGATGCCGAGTAGCTATAAGCATTTCTTCCAGAATGTTCATTATTTCGTTATTTAATAGATTTAAAAATTCGTTTGAATTGAGACGATCGGAAATATAACTGGCCCGACAAGCTGACCCCTCCTCAACCCAAACCACACATTAACTGTAATCTCGTGCTGAGATTGTGACACAATAGTGCCATGAGGATTTTCTGTATCCCCAATCCTGTGATTTAATCATGTATCACCTACAAAATCGCAACCTCACCTCACTATCCACTGGTAATAGGTCTTGAACCTCACTCAAATTGAAGGATGTGAACTGTTTCGCTTGAGAGCTTTATGTAACGTTGAATAATTAAGTCTCAATGTAGCACCAAATCTTCGAGTACTTGGTGTAGGGTCCTCGCAAACAGCCTGCAATATTGCAGGTGCTTGTCTCCATTGCTGAGCATTTCCACCATCTTTTCTAATTCTTACACTACTGAATGAACTAGTTTCACCGGAGCACCTAAACACTTCAACAAATGTCTTTCTGCAAGATTGGTGTCTGCTTGGAAAGCGCAATGCATATTCCCGCATCGCTGCACGGGAATTTCCATTCATGAAGCCAAAACAAATAACATATCTCGATATTCAATATTTGAGAAACTAACCTTTTTTTCGAAAAGAAAATGGAACCGTAAAAGAGGAAAATATAAACTTCAATTCATTTATTCATCGAATGACAGTTCCTGTCAAATTCTAAATATTTTATTTGTTTTCAAATCAAGTAATACAAGCCTTCTATGATTTATTTTTCTACGATTCTTTTTCAGATTTTCTTCTTCTAATCCAAGAAAAATTGATTATTCCTAGTTTCTTAAATATTCAATATCCAGATATCTCATTTATTTATTGGATATTATTGGGTCCATAATATTTCCAAAACATCTATAGATCATAATCGGCATCATTTGGAAGACTAAACCTGGCCGTCGTGGCTCTCTCGGTCAAACAGGGATGGAATTTGAGGAAATATCGCAGATTTTGTATTTTTTATTATCTCCTTAGTTCTTTTCATGACCTTGCTTCCTATGTAAACTCTTTTCTTAGATTTGTTTATACATGTAAGAAGTATGATTGTTGAAATATTTTTCTGCTGGTCCTCTTTTTCCATTGTTACAGATTCCTGTCCCAAACCCCTTCCTTCAACCCTTGTCTTCATTTGCAAATCATGGAATGCACAAGAGAATGAAGCAGCTAAGCAGAAAAATCTTTGGTACCCTTTATGTACACGACACTAACACAACATAAACAGACAAGCTATTGCTAGTGCAATATCGACAGGGAAACGAGTTTTTCCTCAGGTTTTTCACTTGTTTATTGAATCATACACAAGATAGTATGATTTCCTGTTACATTTCCTGAGCTTACACATGTGTTTTTTCTGACACATATCAAAATAATAGATATAAGCATTTATTGTAAATTCAATTTTTCAAATTTTGTAGATCCTCTCTTTTAAAAGAATATATATATATATATATATATATATATATATATATATATATATATCGTCGCTTATTATTACCGAAAAACATTTGTGGAATTGTTGAGACTCTCCGAGGAAACTAGCTCATTTGTTATCGGAGGATAAGAGAATTTAATGTTTTTACTATTACCCCTACCCATGCTTTTGCTGGTAAAAAATAGTAAGCTCAAAAGTTGATATACCGTTCAAAAGCCATATGAATGTAGTAGTTTTTCTAATAAAACGGCTACCTATTGATCAATTTTCAGTGGTACCCCTATTTTTATTCATTTCATAAAGTTTTTATTTAGCGTTTCCCAACAGCCGGTATACAAATTTTTCTACCATTAGTATTCACCTATTTTATTGCAAATTCAATGCTCCTTCTGATGGTATGATCAGATTTGATGTAGCTGTAAGAATAACAGTTTTTATAGAGAGAAGCAAAAATTTTCGTAAAATCAAGAAAGAAGAAGAATTAATAACTCGATAATTATCAACTTCTCGAAAATTTTTAGTTGCAAACGACTTGTACTATCGTCTACTCAAGTTTGGCACGTTTTATAGTAGACACCCTGTATAAGGCGCAGATTCGACCTGCTTTGGAATATTGTTCCCATGTATGGGGATCTGCGCCCAAACATTCGTTGCGAAGTTGGATAGTGTGCAAAATCTGGCTGTGCGCCTCATCGACCCAGAGATCACCCGCGATCTCCAACCGCTGGCTCTCAGAAGAAAAGCTGCTATCCTTTCCCTGTTTTACAGATACTTCAACGGTAAATGTTCCTAAGAGCTGAAAGACCCATGTTTTTCCGCAACACTAGGCTGGTAAGGAATTCTCATCTTATGGCGGTACATTTAAGGACCCCTCGAACCTCTCTCTATAAGAATTCCTTCTTTGACAGGGCCAGTGAGCTGTGGAACTCGCTTCCGTCCAACATCTCTCCAAGATCCTACAATTTGGCCCTCTTCAAGAAGCAACTAAACAGACACTTGATTCTTCCTAGGCTCCTACTCATGTGGTGTATCAGGTTCGCCGATTCCTGGGAAGCGCGCATAAAAAAAAAGATGACCTATGTTGGACGTATACAAAAATAAGGCATTGGGCTTCAAGTGAAAAGTTCGTACTTGTCCCTGGACACAATGAGTCACAAGCAGAGACTCAAGCGGGAACGATCCAAAACCATTATTCAAGAGTTTTCTCGTTGAGACAACGGTTCATATGCAGCTTCAACAGGATAGTGGAGTATAAATTAGCACTTCAACAATACGTTAACGGAGTTTAGTTCAAGGCATTGAGTCAATCAGTTGAAAGCTGACTGGGAGAGAGTTTGTTTTCGGATGAGTCTAGATGTTGTCTTTTTCATTGTGATCGACGTTCTTTAGTGTATAGAGAGATATGCCTAGTATTACTCTTAATATAAGTATGGTTTATTTTTTGATTGAGGAGATCGTTACTTGATGAAAATCGATATAAATATTTTCAATGAAATGAAACTGAAGTATTTAGATTTTCACTATTTTAACAAAACTATGACCGGTTTCACCACACTGTGGCTTCAGCAGAAAGATACAAACTAATGAACAGAGTTATTCCTTATATATTAGTCTTATTTCCTACTTATTATTACAATAGGTACAAGAGGTACGTTGAAAAACCTATCGGAGTTGCTTACTTTATGAATTGAAAAGATTGAGTAAAGGAGAAGGATTTAGATCTATTAAGTAACCTACCTGAATTCTTTTCTTTGTTGATCTCTAAAATTTTTGTCTGTTATTTTCATTGTGTGAAATTTTGAAATTATCATTAAAGTTACGGATTACTTCGAGTGAGTGATAAGAATAATGGAAATCTGATTTATGATAATTGAAACTACGTTTGTGCTCGGATAATCTAACTTTGAAATTTCTGCCTATATAAATTTGGTTACAATCCCCGCAAGACAGTTTATAAACACCGGATTTATTACTTTTATCAAGGTTAGATTTGCAGTTTTGGATATGTTTGCCTGAAGAATTATCAGTTCGGAATGCTATATTGAAATTATAATGCCAGAGGAATGATTTTAATTTTAGACTAGGATTACCAATATAAGTTAAGCTGTTGTATTTTGTGTCTAAATCTAACCTAACACAAAATACAACAGCTTAACAACAACAAAGAAAAGAATTCAGGTAAGTTACTTAATAGTCCATTAGATCTAAATCCTCCTTTACTCAATCTTTGCATAAAGTAAACAACTCCGATGGGTTTTCCAACAAAATTAAGTAGGAAATAAGACTAATATATAAGGAATAACTCTGTTCATTAGTTTGTATCTATCTGATGAAGCCACAGTGTGGTAAAATCGGTCATAGTTTTGTTAATATAGTGAAAATCTGAATACTTTAGTTTCATTTCATTAAAAGTATAACTATGGTTTTGTTAATGTTCAACAATAAGGTGCGGATATATTTTTCTGAGAGACGCACTGATGTGGTCTTCATAGATAATGAAACCCTCAATGATAGATGGAACGTTGTAGATATATGAGTAGAACATGTTTCACCATTTGCAGCAAATATGGGTGAAAACTGTATGTTTATGCATAATACCACCCAACCTCACCAAGCTCACATCGTTAGCAAATGAAGGGTCCCCCATCGGTAGTTTTTATTTTCAATTCCTAATAAAATGCCATTTTTTGAGGAAACTTGTGATATTTTCATTTCAGTAGAAAGTTCAAACTATGAGGTTAATCTTGAAATACGATATGTGGAAAGTTTCCACCTCGGATCTTTTCACAAATGGTCATTTTTTGTCGGACATTTTTCATTACATTTTCGCATAATTGAAATAATATTTCGGGCATAACAGGTTACATATTATCTTTGAGTATCTCAATCGTTTTTTTATGTGCGCTTTCCAGGAATAGGAAAACCTGCTACACCAAACATGAATGAGAAGAATTGAGGTGTCTTTTTACTCGCTTCTTGAAGAGGCCCTAATTGTAGGATCTTGAAAAAATGTTGGAAGCAAGCAAGTTCCACAGCTCACCTCTCCTTTAAATAAGGGAATTCTCATAGAGAGAGGTTCGAGGGGTCGTTAAATGTACCGCCATATGATGAGAACTCCTTGTTAGCTTAGTGATCCGGCAAAACATGAGTTTTCCCGAAACAATATCTTTCAGCTCCTTGAAGCATCTTCCGTGGAAGTATCTGTAAAACAGAGAAAGGTCAGCAACATTTCTTCTGAGAACCAGCGTTTGGAGATCGCGGGTGATCTCCGGGTGTTCGATGAGACGCACAGCCCGTTTTTGTACACTATCCAACAATATTCCAAGGCAGGTTAAATCTGCGCTTTATATAGAAGCAACATCTGAGATTACGTGAAGTATCGCTTGGCTCTGAAATGAAAACTAAGTTTAACTGATGCCGACTTAGCTATTACTGATACATATTCATGCCAGCAAAACACGAAGTTGATCACTTTTCTGAGAAGGTGCATCGAATCTTTGGATGCAATTTGTTGGCCTTGCATCATTAGAGGAGGGTATCCAGCAAGGATCTTTCTAGAAAACGTAGTTGTTTGCGTCTTGCTTGCGTTGAAGCTTACCAGGTTCAACTACCCCCACTCAGATATTCTGTGTGAGTCAGAGTTTTAATTATTATTTGTTGACATCTCTGACGTTGAGATTCCGCAGCTGTAATCGGCCGAAGACTACTGAAAGACGAAATCAGGGTACAATCGTCTGCAAAACTGAAGACCTTTTTCTCTGTAGATGACAGAAGATCGTTTATCTGGAACAAAAGGAAAGTTAGCGCTAGAATGGATCCCTAAAGTACTTCTGCTTGCAACTGGAAACTATCAGATGTTATAACGCTGACCACAACTTGTATTGATCTATTTGAGAGTAAGCTACTTATTCTACTCCGTAATTTTTCGGGAAGCCCATATGCATTTATTCAACCAGGCTGCATGCCAAACCCTATCGAAGGCTTTAGAGATATCGAGGGCTATTTCTCAAGATTCCCGATGCCTTTTGTCGTTGATGTACAAACATGTGTGACGTAGGCGAGCAGATCTCCTGTCGACCTTTGCCTTCGGAAACTATACTGACGGTCTTTAATAATTCCCTGCATTTCAAGATATTTGATGAATTCATCATTTATGATTTTCTCCATCACCTTGGACATACTGGGAAGTAGTGCAACAGGACGGTTGTTGTGTGGTGAAGACTTCTTTCCTTCGTTGATGTAGCATTAGCTTGGACCTTATTTCTTACGTAGCCTTATAGGAACAAGTCTTATGGTGTTGAATCACGTGATTTAGGGGGCGAATTCACCATTTCATTGCCAGAAATTAGACGTTCAGGGAACTGTTGTTGCAATACAGCAATTTTTTCACTAGCTTTGTAGCACGTAGCACCATCTTGTTGAAAATAAACAGTTCGAAAGCCAGGAGCATCCACTAGAGGCCAGAAAAATTCCTTCCCCATTGTTCTGATACGGTTTCCATTCACTGTAGCGTTTACGTTTTGAACTTCATTTTCGAAAAAATATGTCCCGATTACACTTCCTGACCAAAAACAGAACCAAACAGTCACTCGTTGAGGATGAAGGGGCAGCTCAATTATTTTTTTTGGATTTTGGAATCCTCAAATGCAGCAGTTTTGTTTATTGATATACAAGAAAGTTGTAAACGGGCCTCATCATTGAGGATAATACAGTTTAAAGAAGCAGGATTTCGAATACGCATTTCCAGCGCCTAATCAGCAAAGATAGGGCATTGTTTGTAGTCAGTTGGCTTCAATTATTACGTTAATTGCACTTTTTAGGGATGGAGACGCAGATCTATATGCGAAATACGGTGCATAGTGGTTCGGGAAAAGCTCAATTCCTGTGATCGTCCCGAAATTGTCAAAGTTGGCATTTTATCCACACAGCGGTGATATTTTCATTTCGTCAAATAAATACGTATCCAATGCTGCACATCACTAACTTGTCTGCAACGTTCAAATTCGTGGATTAAATTTTGATGATGACCAAAAGCAGTACGAAGTTTTCAAACTGTGTTCATGAAATTTCCACCGGTTTTGTAGTGGTAGTGGATTTTCGCTATTTCGATGCGTTGTGCGAGAGGAAATATTTCCATGATTGAAATTCTCTTAGCTTTCACTCCCGAAATCACCAGTCAGTGACAGTTTTATGTTCACAGTCCAGAAACGGCGGCAAATTTAAAATAAAATCTGCCAATCGAAGACACTTTCCCTTCAAGATAATAAAATCACTTCATTGCATTGACCTACACGATGTTCAGACCTCATTCCCATGTAATATGTTTGGGACTTTCTTAATAGATAAATATAAGAAGCGAAGGAAACCAGCCAGCTACCATGAACAATATTCGAAAGATACTGAAATTAGATGCGAAATTGATCAGAAGCTCTACGGTCGTTGATTTAGAGTACAAATTGTAGATATCATGCGATAATTCTCTCTAGGGATGAAAATATTCTATTTTCCAGGCCTCAGATAGGTATAACATTTTCAATTTTAATTTTAATAAGTATAATTTCGAATTAGGTTGTTCCCAAGCATTCCTTAGTACTGATAGAATATTGAAAATAAGATTTCAATCGATTTATACTTCCTTTGCATAAATTTCTTGTTGCAGTGTAGATGGGTACTTTTTGTACGTGTGAACAAATGAATATTGCA
The DNA here is from genome assembly GCA_013387265.2 of Cryptolaemus montrouzieri. Taxonomy (NCBI): domain Eukaryota; kingdom Metazoa; phylum Arthropoda; class Insecta; order Coleoptera; family Coccinellidae; genus Cryptolaemus; species Cryptolaemus montrouzieri. Next base: position 42,242,630 of record JABFTP020000103.1, read on the forward strand.
GATTATTCCTTCCGCAACACATATTGAGAAGGAGAACAAGTTATTGTGGATTTAATATACTTTATATCCTTAATATCCCCAGATCTTGAGCACGTTTGTATAATTTTGCAATTCTACTTTTACGAGTAAGCAAACTGGATTATAAAGAAATTTTGAATATGCATTCCTGGTCATAATATCTTCGCCTATCTGAAGAATACATAACACAATCAGAGGAAAATAATACTAATGTATAGTATTATTAATTTCGAAACAGTATTATTCGGAAATATCTCTTGGAATTATTCTATATCAGCTTTGATGGATCAGCTTTATCAACCTTGAAGTATCGAAGTTTTCATTTGCTCTAACATTGTAGCAATGTTCTTCCAACAAGTTAAAATATAATATATAAATATACACATATAAATAAAATAATAGGCTCCTAATTTTTTCTTCATTATTGAATTTATTTTGAAGAAAAGAGAATGAAATTACATTAAATTTTTTATGTAGATAATTGTTTAAATATATGTTCATTGCATATGTTTACATGTATATATATATATATATATATATATATATATATATATATATATATATATATATATATATATATATATATATATATATATATATATATATATATATATATATATATATATATATATATATATATATATATATATATATATATATATATATATATTTGAGTATTAAAATGATAAGTTGTAGAAAACATTTCAACATATATGCAATATATTGTGCTGCTCAAAACCTCGCGCAAACGGCAAGATAGTGTTGCCTCAATTTCATAAATTGTGCAATATACCTTCAGTTGCTATCAGGAGGTAATAAGAAAATAAATAATATATAACCAATTTCTTATGAAGTGTATCGTTGACTTCTCAATCTGTTAGATGTTAAGTTCCAAGAATATAGCTACTAACATAAAAGAACTCACTGAACATGACCGCATGAAAATCAGGTGCCATATAGTTCACTATACAGATTGTTTCAGGACGAGAGGGTTATGACGTGATGGGGAATAGAGTACCTCTAGAATTTCCAGAAATGCTGTATGAAAGTCGTATTAGTTTCTGGGTGTTCAAGTTAAAGGTGACTTTTTGTTTCAGGTTGCATATTTCATCATTCATAACTGGAGAACCTGTTGACCAAAACTGATGAAATTTCACACATTCGTAAGGCTCGTTTCACGAAATCGACTAACTAAAGGTTAATATAGACATCTTGTATATGGATAATATGAGTTTTTTTGGACTCCATTACATACCTGTTCGACAAACGTAAAAAATCATAAAAGTATGTATGAAGAATGAGAATATGATGATCGACAGTTGCTAATTCATACAGTGAAAATAATGTAACATACATTTTCGATCATTTGTTCAATATGGTTCGTCATTTCTCTTTCAAGATAAATTTGAATTAACTGGTAAATCACACCAAGAAATATACAAGAAACGTCCAAAACACAAGACATTATTTGACACATTTTTGCACGAATCATTCACTTCTCATTTTGTGTATCCGCACGGACGTCTAAGCAATCAGCAAGCTGTTCCTGAAAACAATTTGATCTTCATATACTCTAGACTTCAAATAACTCGAGTTCTTGCTCCCAAATAATTTGAGAATTGAGCTAGTGCATCGTCGTGCTGAAAGAAAATTTATCTTACACTTATATTTTCTAATAGGTATAGCAGAATATCGACCACTCAATTCAAACAGTTTCCAACTCTTCGAGAAGAAAAATTGAAGTACAATGAGAAGGTAATCATACACACAACACCACTCATTGACAAAAAACCTTTGTGGCAAAAGTGTTTATTTGTGATCAGTTCTGCTATCTCAGATTCCGTTCTTTGTAAATTGAGCCTCGTCGCTGAAAAGTAGCAGCTGAAGAGTGCGTTTATGAAATAAAAACAATCCAGTTAGTTAATGAAATGCTCTCCAATTTTCCGGTTCAAGCGTCTTTCAAACTCTTTAAGTAGGACAGTCAAATGGTGATTTACCTTTCTAGTTCTGATTTGTATGTTTTTCTCAACTAAATCTATGACATTCTGTGCCTTTTGAATACTTCACATAAATGAACATTTATGATTAGACGCAGGCTCCTGATGCAGATTGTTTACTGAACACATTATAATATGTTTGGAGATTTGGAATCTGCCCACTACTTAAGCGTCGTTCATATTCTCGCCTATCAGCTCTCGATTATAATTTAAGATAATAAAAAAGCCTTAATGACTTCCATACATACTTTCTAAAGGGCCCAGAGTTTCTCTGTTCCCCATCACAGTATGATCTTCTCTTTTGGAAACACGCTTTATATTGCCAATGTTAATAACCATCTAGCTCGAGATAGCACCAACTGATGCATATGTATAAATAATGCCTTCACAGGATATTATACGATAATATTGACCGTGTAAAGAGCACTGCATTTATATATTTTAATAAAAGACATTGAGCGTTTATGGACCGCTTTGAGTTTCATTTTTATATAGTTCTTGAAAACTGATGTTATTTTATTTTGCTGATTGAGCTCAATGTTATGGAAGTAGAAAACAATTCGATGTTCAGAACTGTTGATATGTGGACGATGATTATTTCCGTCATATTAGAATGTTTGAGAGATATGTTATGCTATTCACATTATGCTGCCAATATTCTTCCTAATCGTTATCACACTCTAGAGAATAATGAATTTGGTCTTATTTCATCTTATCAAGGAAAATCAGTCCTACGATTTTCAAAAATTAAAGCTTGCTTCAAGGCATTCTATCGGGCCTTCTTCAATACCTTAATAGGTCGCATAATATAACAAATAAAATTTAGGAATGTTCGATTAAAAGCTTTTATAATTGACAATATTATCATTCTTCAAAATTCATGAAGGACATAGACGAAGTATTTAATGTATATGATTTTCCATCAAAATTTTACTCTGTCGTCTAGAATTATTCATTTTTGAAATTTTTTGAAAACAGATACAGTTGCATCAGAAGTTGTTATTCATTCAAAGTCTCAAGTACCTATCTAGAAAGTAATTTGCATACAAAGCCCTATTGGGGCATCAGTGAATTTTCGAAAACGATGACGATTGCAATGACAGGGTTGCATTATAGTATCTGTTTTATCTATCTGGACGATCTCATCGTTTTCGGTAATAGTCTACAAACTTATAATCAAAATTTGACGAAAGGTTTACAGCGGATGAGAAAGGTGAATTTAAGAGTCAATCCAAATAAATGTCATTTTCTTAAAAACAAAATTCCATACCAAGGTCACGAGAATACATCTGAAGATGCTTCTCTGGACCCAGAAATAATCCGTGCTGTGAAAGAATACCCTACCCCAAAAGATTCAAACGAAGCGAAAAGATACGTTGCATTTGCTAATTATTATAGAAAATTTATACCAAATTTTGTAGAAGAAGCAGAACTAATCAATAAATTGCCAAGAAAAGGAGTAAAATTTGTATGATCAGACGAATGTCAGATATCTGTCAATTCGTTGAAATATTCATTGATTAAACCGCCAGTTCTGGAGTTTCTTGAATTCTCGGAAGACCAAAACAAAAGTTTCGGATTGGAAAATGATGCGTCTTCTCTGAGTCTGGGAGCAGTTTTACATAATGGTAATGACAAACCGATAGCTTATACAAGTAGGGTATTGAATCCAGCTGAGAGAAACTACTGTACGACTGAAAAGAATTTTTAGCAACCGTGTGGGCAGTTCGAAGGGTTAGACCATTCCTCCTATGTCAAAAATTTAGACTATACACAGATAATAAAAATTTGATATATTTATTAGGAATGAAAGATCCATCCAGTCGGTTAGCTGAATTTCGACACAAATTGAAAGAATACGATTTTACAATATATTACAATAAAGGTACGGAAAATTTAACTGCTGCTGCGCTATTGAGAAGAACTTTAGGAAGCGATAAATTGAAAGACATGGCAATTTAAATGAACATTAATCTGTAACTCACAACTCGAAGTCAAAAGATAAATGAAAGAGAACCTTCTGGACAAGTTCCTAATATTTCTGGTGATGACAAGATTGTCCACCCTGGCATTGTGGAACTCATTGAGGCTCCTGCAGATTGTGTTATGGTTAAATGAATTCAAGCCAATGACTTCAATAAGATAGCCTGGAATTCCAATGTAAAAGTGAAAGACAACGCGATATTTGATGAAAGTCCCAGTACTATCTACTTAAATTCAAGAAAATCAGCCAATGTTAGACTTAGGTAGATCATTGCGAGAGAAAAGTATTTGTGTAGAAAATGAAATTCCCGAATTAATTATATGTGAAAATGAATGTAACCTGCCAATTGTGATGGAATTACTTAGGGCGCCCAATGAATTTATAAATGCAGCTATTAAAATAAATGTTGTCAGAGATATTAAAAAAAAATTAGAGTAAAGAATTGCAGCAACTAATATTGAATGAACATCATATACTAAAAACAGGTGGTCACGCAGGTGTCAATCGAATGTATAATACTATGCGCAGCAGATACCACTGGAAGAATTCATGAGCATATGTAGAAAAATTTGGTAGAAAATGCCATTATTGTCAAAAAGTTAAGTACCCAACTACTGCTACTGCTGCCATGCAGTAAATTTTTCTTGATCTCATAGGTCCATTAGAGCCCGATCACGAAAATAACAAGTATATTCTAAGTATACAATAAGAACTGTCAAAATTCATAGAATGCTGCACTATGATGCATAAAGAAGCAGAAACAGTTGCTAGGTCGTTTGTAGAAAATTTCATATTACGATTTGGAATTTCAAAAGAAGTAGCAACTAACCAGTGGACAGAGTTTATGTCAAAAAGTTTTTAGGAATCTTGCCAACTTTTGAACGTCAAAAAACTAAGTTCTGATGCTTATTACCATGAAACAATTGGAGCTCTTTAGAATACACACAAACAATTAGGTGCGTATCTTGGAATATATACTCAAGAACATCCTGAAACATGGAGCTCTAGGTTACCGTTTTGGTGTTTTTCTTTCGATAACACGGTGCATACATCACATAAGTACACTTCGTTCCAATTGGTATTTGGTAGGATTTGCCAAATTTCATCAAGTCACTTAACTTTCCGGAGTTATTTATTTGAAGTAGATCATAACTTCTTGAGATTTCGCGGCCAATCTTCTTCTCGATTGACTTTTTACATCTCCTTTTGATTATCCATACTCCATTTTCAATTATTTGTTATGCTATTATGTGCTGTAACACCGCCACTGTTACCCGCCTAAGCGATAATAACTTCCTCTTCATTTTGTCCTTTACCCATCTTGATCACTTTCTATTGAATTTTCATTAAAGAGTTCACCTCTTACTGGCATCATTTTCCATCTTGTTTTCTATAGAAAATCAGGATCTTAAAACGGCAGGATCGCCATGTGGTAAACAGACTTTTTGTCTCTGCTCACGTTGTAGGTGAGACAGAAGATACTAAAGGGTTTTTGTTACCCACTGAACTATATTGGTAACCCATTCTACTTGTACATGACATGTTAACCGTGATTTAGTATATCTATCCCCATCCTATTGTCGTCTATTCAACTTAATACGACTGAATCATTATTGCCGAGTGTGCACATTCGGAATTATTTCTGATGTATAATTATTACAGTAACCATGCTTTTTTTTGCAGATTAGTAATTCGGGTGTTGCAGTGGATATATTTCCTAGTTCATTGAATTTTAACTTAATATCAATTCAATGAACTCCTTTATTATAATTTACTCACATTGGAATGTATCCATCACAGCGAATTTATAATTTGTGACACTCTGCTGGGAGTATCTGGAATGAAAATCGTGTAGAAGAAAATAAGTCCAGTTGCATCTCAATTGTCTGAGTGTTTGTTGATTCAATTTGGGGTTGGCTCTTTATTACACAGAGCCGTATTCCTTTACCATCCTTTTGCTAGATTACCTTCTAGTTTTAGAATCAAATAAGTTGATTGATTTCAACTTACAACTCAATGTGAACACTTGCTATCGAATTTCAAACTAATAAAATAACCTTTTACAGAATTAGACCTATGAGATTCAACGCAACCTCTTTTTAACACGAATTTCAAGGCAGATACACTTAGGGAATGCGTTAGATTTCGACCTATTTCTGCGTATGAATTTCTCTTCTCTGACTCTATCTTATCCTGATATTTCACTGAAGTAAATATAGAGTATTTCGAGTTTAACGAATTTCAAAGTTGATGGATCTTGTGGGTGAAGAGTTGATTTGAATAACCTCAACTTGACCTTTAAATTGTCCATCTTCTAGGCAAAGCTTGACCAGTCTCAGTGTTCTTCGTTAAAATCATCATTTTCCGAGTTCAATATATTGAATGTATCCCTACATTCTCAGAAACTTGTAACATTCTTCCTAATATCCTATTCCAAGAAATCAATGATAAAAATATAACGATAATGATTCTCCTCTGCTTACTTGAATATTATGAGGGCATATTGGAACATGAACAGAATAAAATTCGTTTTCCAGTTTGCTCAAAATTATATTAAAATTCCCGAGCCAGCATTCGGGTTCTCACAAAGTAGGTGCTTCATTGAAAGCAATTCTACTTTCTTTTCGAAATATTGGATATTCTGTATAAAATGAATTTCAGTTCTCGTCAAGCGAATATGCCGTTTCCTTCCGATCTACAAATCCATATAGACATCAAGTCGCAAATTTTCTGACACCAGGTTCACGGTTTCTCTCAAACCAATTTCCATTTATATCGATTTACTGAATGAGTATGGAATGTAATATTTTGTAGATAGTAAGAAGTACGTAGAAGATCATGGAAATAAATTCACGCTGAGATACGTTTCCAGCTCCTATGTTTCCTATTCAAAAACTATCTATCACAATAAGATCATATAATCTGAAATATTTCATATTCGAAATTTTTTTACGAGGTATACCCAGGAATATTTTTGATGATTGAATGAATTGAATTCTCTTATCGCTTGTGAAACCACAAGAATATTAAAACTTTGAGAATAACCTAGTAATTCGTTTGCCTAATTTGCCAAAACAGTTGACTTCGGAATTGAGTATTTTAAATTGTTTGTTGTATTACAGCGTGATTGCTAGGTCGTTCTTTTTATTGAAGAAATGAAAATATCTTATACTGGTACGTTTACAAAAAATGTTATCAAGAAAGTTATGATAAAAAACCCAAAGCTCTTCGATTCAAGCGAAAGTGAATAAATCGGTGAGTTGTAGGAGATATCTTGTAATCTTTTACTCATAACAGTAAATTTTCAACTGCAAATATATACGAGATGTGAAAGCATGGATTTCGAAAGTGTTGGTAAACGAAAACCACCTAAAAAGCAACCTATGAAGAAAGCGAATTAATCTATTGTATTAACTTCTGCTTCAGAAACTGACGGTCAGGCACATATGAGGTGCATATGCTTGGACAGCAATATAATGAGCACCAGAAAACAATATTTCTGAAATCAGACAATAAATAACAGCTGGCAAAACACGTCAATGATTAAAACTTTCAAGAAAAAACAGCAATCCTCAGTACCAATACCGATAAGAATCATCGACCAGTCAGAAATTTGCATCAACAAACAGCTCGAATATAACAATGTCACCTAAATTCAAAAAAATTTTAACACTTTCTCCATTGAAACGCTAATGAACCGAACTTGTCAAGAATCTCTATGGCGAGCCAGTGGAGTATTAAATAACTTAACTCTACGGATTGTATGGTCAAAACTAAATTCGAGTTTTAAGTTAAAACTGACAATATACCAGACATCATTCTTCACGCTCTCAACACACCTAAAAGCAAGAACTTCATCTTATCGTTCAGGGAGTCTGCTGCCAACCAAATACGATCAAAAGCAACAAGATACCAACATTTCAAGTTGTGATCGGACAGAGACAGCTGGAAATTAAGGAAGTCGACGTGGGTGATTTTCTCGAAGCAAACAATTTCAACCATCGGTTTTGCCATTTAATGATTTCTCAAGCTTCTGGGAAACTATCCTCGCTAAAAATAATCATAATAACTGAAGAAGAACAGCAAAATACCTGACTGAAATATGGATTTTCTTAAAAAATTGCCACTACTCAGGAAAAACAAGCCTTGCCCCCACCACGGGCGAAACTCCTTGCAAAAAATTCTTCTCTTCTTCCATAATAGTCAAAGCTGTAAAGAAATCTAAAATGTAGCTAATGTTTGGACAGCCATCACTTGAGTAAATGCGCTTCCACACTTCAGCCTTAATGATTGGCTCATGGGTCCAAATATCACCAGGATTGGTCTTTTAAGAACCCAAAACGTCCAACAAAACCTATAGAAGATATTTATAGTAAAGCCACAAAGCCATGAAAAATAGGGCAAACGATTAAGCATCAAAGCTGAAAAAAGTCTGGATAAACTCCGCAGATGAAAAACTCTGGTGAACTTATTGAGATCGCCTTTTAATATCAAAATAGCTAATAAACTACACGCTTAATATACATAAACGCCTAATAAACTAAAGTCCTAATATACTATACACCTAATGTTCTAAACTCGAAATGTACTGAACTCCTTTTCATATCCAACTCCATATAAACGGCACGCCTCATTTCACTCAAGGATATTCACACCTAATTGTTCTTAATGGTATATTAAACTCTGTCAGATCTTTACGGTAAGGCAGCTTCCAGTATTGTTCCATGAATGCTGATTATTCCATCTATCTCAACAAGATACATTCAATTTGTAAATCTCAACTTCCTCCAATTGATCTAGTATAAGATAAAATTAAAACAATTCAAACTGATTCAAAAAACTAATTTTTCAGTTCCCCTTTAGGCATAGAAATTCAATCATCAAGAACTCAAATGATAATTTACAATTTCACAAATTATATACTTCAAAGAGATCGATATAGACAGATCAATGGTTTCCAATTTTCAATTTGTACTTAACCGCTCTGATTCGAATAAGATTGAATAAGAATCGAATAAGATTCATGAATTATAATGAACAACAAATATGAGCTTGAAACAGCAAGATGGAAGAATAACTTGTCAAGTATAATACTGAAATAGAAAATGAGAAGTTTTTCTCATATTTAAATTACTCGAGAGTATCCAGAAGACGAAGGCGAGAAATTAGTAATGAAATAATGAAAAACTACTGAGCACACAGAAGTTTCACCTTAAGTGATTGCCTAACACATAACTGTTTTGTGTAAATTCAAATCGACCAAAATTCACATAATTTGCTTACCAGAATGAACAAACATCTTCTGAATTGAATTGTTCTTTTGAAAAGCAGAAATGAGAGTCAAACATCTACAAATTTCTAAATAACGTTATGAACCTTCATAAAAAATACAATTATGTTGACGATATCTCAGTCTCGATACAAGTGTTTCTCGTAACTGTAATTTGCTGATACTGATTCCAATAAAATTCTTGATTGCCTCATATCAACGTATTTTACTTTCTAGAACTATCTCTCACTAATGTTCCACACATCTTTGTCATTGAGATAAGTACTTTTCTTTTAAATTCTAGTCACAAATCTTTGTCTTGATTCTTTGTCTATCTCTAAGTTTCATAATCTGAATCGAAGAAATATTGAAGATATCTAGACTGAGTAAATATTAATTTATCTAAAACTGCACTCATATTTGAATTTTCTATTCGTCAAATACACTTTTCTTCAATTTGTGTTTTTGTGAAACTTTATAATATAATCGTAAATGAAATTGAAAGGCAGAAATTACATAAAAACATTTTCATATAACATGATGGACATACAAATTGTACACAATTATATTAAAATATCAAAAAACCATAAATAACCTCTAACAAATATTTTCAAATATACACAGCATTTTCCAAGTAGTAGTTAAATTTTTCCAAAAATAGGATTCACATAAGTACCAACAAACTTTCTTGAGACTTTCATAACTCTGGATAGAAAGTTATGATTGTACAAAATGAAACTTCGTTTCATGCAACTTATTCAGATTTAAACACATGTTTTCCACAAATTTCAGACACCTATAAAAGAAAAACCTTCAATTTCAAACCTATAAGGAATAACAGCCTCGAGAAAATTTCCTGAGAAACAGTGTTATGAAAAGAAGAAACACGCAATAAACACAATAAATTTGTATAGACATTATTATAAAAGTCTGACGAAATTATCCCCTCCACCCGCGAAAAATCAGAGAACTTTTTTATTTTCGCTTTTTCGGGGTTTCTTTTCGCTAGATCGATCATTCCGATCGGCTTCCAAAAGACCGAAGTTTCCAATTCCGAGGGAATCCTGCCGTTTCGACTTTCCGTTCCCTTTCGTTGACGTTTCGGCAAAATTTTTCGAAAAATCAGGGCTCCTTCGTTCGAGCTATAGGGTACGGACCTTCCTTCGACTCTCCCTTTCTGGAAAAAGAATATTTTTTGAAGCCTTTGGCCCCCACCTTTTTGTCGCGTCCCTTCTTTACCATTTGGTTCAAACTACCGTTATCCCCTCGGATTATTCCCGAAAAAGGCTTCACAACTTTAATATTATATATTATTTAATTGTGGATACCTATACCTCCACCTTGAACAAAAAGAAACACAATAACTGCGACAGAGAGAAACTGATTCCCATACTAAAGAATAATTTAATTTCACTAGGAATAGGATGTACATTCTCATCAATGATTCAGATGATACCGAAAAAGACTCTCCAGTGTAACCAATGGAAGAAAACAAGAACGTCCAGATGAATTGCAATGTCTCTTGAAGTTCTCCATGCCAACATAAACAGCTACATTGAAAAAAAATCACTGGTTCATCATTTCATTGAATGCCTGGACATGAACTGCACCCTCTTTGTAGAAACCACTTTTCGTTTAAAAACCGAAAATAGGGACTGCGATATAATCCATCGGTCCGGTTACATCGTCAACACGAGTGTTATAGGAGGCTGTACCATTCAAACACATTCAGCTCTGAAGAGAGGTGAAGCAAAGTCATCAGTTCAATTATAAATTTCCTACTGAATGAAGCCAATCAACTTTGCGTTGCCGACTCGGTGGCGTAGGGGATACGTTGCTCGTCTTCTGCGCAGAGTTACCAGGGTTCAATCCCCACAAAGTCAGTGCGATTTTTCGGCTTCTGGGAATCGCATGAGTGTTCATCTTTCGGAGGAGATGTAAAGCTCTCGGTTCTGTCTAACAGAGATGTATTGGACATTGAAGATCCCCTCCCTTGATACGAGAGGGGTTCGGCCAAATTCCCGGGTTAGTGAGGTGACAGAATTCCTCGGCGTCATTAGCCGAAAGGCAGAAATAGAGCACGTTAAAAGGAAAAAACAAAACAAATAAACTTGCGTTTTCAATATGATAAACTCTATATTCTGCTCATTTACATCCAACCAGGATCACATATAGAAGAAACCATCCTCACGAAAGGTATACTCTATTAACACTGCATTATAATAGGTGACTTCAATATTAATTACCAAAAAAAGGCACAGTTATCGAACTATATCCGTGACAGCAATTTTTCACAAATCAAAACCCTCGTAATTTTCTCATAACCAGCTTTTCAGATAGCATTCCTGACATTGTCCTCTGTAGGCAGAATATTCAAAAAACTTTTCGATAGTCGATCAGTCCGGTGCAATCGGTTCAGACCACCTTGCTGAGTATCTCTTATGTTCAACAACCAGTTGATAGAGGTTGTTCTAGTAAACACCCCATAACTTGCACCACCTATTCCTTGCAAATTTTTAAAAATAGGAAATATATATAGAAATTATAACACTATGGAGATCCAACTTTCAGAAGGGACATCAAAGGAACTATCTACCACATACTGAAAATGGTGGCGGAATACCATTCAATTACCTGCATGATTGCATGCGAAAAATAAACAGAATGAAAGGCAAGATATGCAGCAACAGAATTTCTAAACTCAGTAGAAAAAAATCAGACAGTCATACAAATAACCTATAACCGAAAACAGGGTTACATATGAGTCAGTAGAGGAAATAATGTTTATTTTTGTTGAATACTTCGAAAGGTGCTATAAAATCGACAAAAATGTAGACTTCAATGAGGATAACTTTGAATATGTCGAGGAACAGCTGAATGACTTCAAACACTAAATCAAAGCTCCTCAGCAATATACAATATATATCAAAGATTCCTATACGATATTGCGGAAGGGTGAGAACACAAAACTGAGGCACAGCGCTGTCAATAAAAATATTCTCAAAACTCTGAAGGAAGATCTTTATATTTATATAATTGAAATTTGTGAGTATTGTCTGATCAATCATTATTTTCCAAAAGCTTGGGTACCTGAGATTTCAAGATTTCAAGATATGGCAAAAAACGAATTTTACTTACCTAACTAAAGTTGGCAAAGGCGACTGAGTAGAATCCTGCACATAGGTAGGCAGTTTTCAGAGCATTAACAAATAACTGTCGTTTTGTCTTTGGATAGTTGATAAATTGAGAACGGAAAAATTGGAAACTGTAGTTGTTGATACCATGTGATGTAGATCGCCTCAGTTTCGCCACATCCAACTGCATGAAAGCATTTTGCAGTTCATTATGCAAATCATATCTTAAAGTAACAGGATTTCTAAACTCAGTAGAAAAAATCAGACAGTCATACAAATAACCTATAACCGAAAACAGGGTTACATATGAGTCAGTAGAGGAAATAATGTTTATTTTGTTGAATACTTCGAAAGGTGCTATAATATCGACAAAATGTAGACTTCAATGAGGATAACTTTGAATATGTCGAGGAACAGCTGAATGACTTCAAACACTAAATCAAAGCTCCTCAGCAATATACAATATATATCAAAGATTCCTATACGATATTGCGGAAGGGTGAGAACACAAAACTGAGGCACAGCGCTGTCAATAAAAATATTCTCAAAACTCTGAAGGAAGATCTTTATATTTATATAATTGAAATTTGTGAGTATTGTCTGATCAATCATTATTTTCCAAAAGCTTGGGAACTAGGCACGATGATCGTCGTACCAAAGAAAGGTCTAGACCACATCTAACCACTATCAGACCTTGGTAAAACCTTCGAGGAAGTAATTTTTGGTAGGTTAATATTAATCATCGGACATAAGATACCGCAGTACTAATTTGGCTTCATACTTAAATAATCAAGGATTCACCCGCTGTTGATCCTCGTAAACAATATTCAAATGTCAAAACTCAATGGTAGAAACAGTGCTGTCTTCTTTTTAAACATCTGCAACGCCATCGACAGCATCTGGATAAGTGGTTCACAAATTTTTCTCTTTAGATTATCCTGATTATTTCACAGGTACGCTACTCAGAATATTGGAAAATAGAACGCTTCATATAAAAATTCACCGCCAAGTGCTCCCTCATTTACACCTGAGCAAGGTTTTCCTCAACGATCTCCACTATCTCAATTATTATATAACCTCTACTGTTCTGACATATACTATGAAGATCCCGAGAAATTCAATTCTGACAGCTACATCTTACATTATACTGACGACACCGCCACAGTGAGCCATTGTTATTATCTACCCAACACAATCGATCAACTCCAAAGTCATCTTTCAAAGAGATTAAAATGGTTTGACGATTGGAGACCCAAATCGAACCGAATTTTTACATTGAATCAAAAATCTGGTCTGCACACAGCCAACATCTAGGCTGCCACACTTAAATGAGACAGTCATCTCGTTCCTTTACCTACAGACGAAGAAGCATATCCAGAACAAAATCAGGATAATATATAAAACGATCTGCCGACAACTTCTGGAGTGAGGAACGTCTGTTATGGAAAAATCTAGTAATACTGTTCTGAAGAGGATATACACAAGAGAAATAGCTCTCAGAAAATTACTTAAATGTGACCCCATAGCCGCAAAACGATAGTTTGTTGTCTTATTTCAATCATTGTATATCTTTTTATTGAAACAGTAAAATCCCTAACTATCAGCAACCCTCGTTGAAGAATTCCGGTAAGTAAAACTTTACAATGAATATCATCTAATCTAAATCTGAAAAGAAGACAAATAGATTGAACTTGGCGTGTAGGAACCCTAACAATGGCATCTAAGAACTTATTGAATTGTGAAACTTAGAATTTTCTTACAGTTAATGTATTTCGATGGGAATTTATTTTCTTTCAAGTTTTCATTGATTTTTATAGCAAAGTTTGTTGAATGTCATTTATGAATTTCCTTGAATTAAATTTGATACATATCCATCATTTTCAGAGGCTATGATATAACAATTTCTATCAAGTTAATTCTCTTCAACTCGAATATCTGCAGCTTTAAAAATAACGAATTCAAAATGAATTGATTTGAAATATTTTCACTCCTAATAGTACGACGTACCCTTAATCTCATTTGAAGACTGATGGCCCATTAAGTCCATAAGTGCACTTCTTTGAAATAACCTAACCTCCTACACTACGCCAAGAGCCAATTTCTCCAAAAATACGACTAAAAAATATCAACAGGAACATGATGCCTTATGTAAACCATATAACTATGCAGAGTATCCCAAGTTCAGTAGACTAGTTGTTGTCTATGGAGAACTATTAATGCTATCATTCTGAAATTTCGGTAATTGATTCAATGGCACGTGTTATACCGGAAATGCATACCAACTCTGTTATTCGATAAAGAACAACCTATATATTAATGAATAATTAACAACGATAACACTTGTTATTCCAATTATAAAAACACCTAACACATAGGTCAAGCTTGTTTCGTTCATGCAATATCCTTGATTCACTTGAAAATTATCGATTTTTTGCTTTTGAAAAATTTATATATCTCGGGAATGGCGTAAGCTACCAAAAATGGCAAAAATAATAGGTGTTCTGCAAACAAGAAACCATGCGAAACATAACTCATATTCGACTGAATCTCAATCAGTATACGGAGTGCTCTTTTTTCCACCTCACACTTCGAAACGAAGAAACATTGAAAACGACGTTTTTTCAAATTGTAACCCATATTTTTTTCAAGTCATTAGATTCGCCGTAACTAACTAAATGCAGTTCCCCCTACATGCCCTGTACCTGAGATTTCAAGATTTCAAGATATGGCAAAAAAACGAATTTTACTTACCTAACTAAAGTTGGCAAAGGCGACTGAGTAGAATCCTGCACATAGGTAGGCAGTTTTCAGAGCATTAACAAATAACTGTCGTTTTGTCTTTGGATAGTTGATAAATTGAGAACGGAAAAAATTGGAAACTGTAGTTGTTGATACCATGTGATGTAGATCGCCTCAGTTTCGCCACATCCAACTGCATGAAAGCATTTTGCAGTTCATTATGCAAATCATATCTTAAAGTAACAGGTTCAAAAAACAGCGTCCTCAGAAATAAAAATCCATAGGTGTTAAGTCAGGTGACCTTGGATGCCACATCTTCGGACCGTTCGTTCCAATCCATATATAATACACAAAATAGGAAATCTGTTGTCCTTCAAATGTGCAATCAGATTTCTTACCCTCGTAATATGAAGATTTTGGTTGTCACAAAAGTGTGAGCTATTCCGGTTGAAAACGCACTCATTAGAAAATTTGGCTGCATCCGTCAAGATAATCGTGTTGAGAAAATCGGGATCCTTTTGTGTTCTGGGAAGAAGGATCTCACACAGTTCTATTCGAAGCTGTGGTTTGCCAGCTTGTAGAGTTGGGACCGATGAAGATTTAGGAGGGTGCAGTTTATTTTTTTAGAATTCTGTGAATACTACTATGAGGCAAATTCAGATCATTGCTGTTACCAAAGATACACGCCGATTAACATTAAAATATGCTTGATTGCCAACCTTTGTCTTCATTATTGATTAAAGGCGATGAAAACTATGTCTTTTTCTGGAATCTTCCAGTCGAAAGAGTATTTCTATCTTATACCCTGAACTTTTAAGCTGTCATAACGGCATGTTAGGATATAATTCGTTGAATCTCTACTCATATTCCGTCTCTCATCTCCATGAATGAAAAATAAATTAATTATTTGCTCATTTGTGTATGTAACCATTCTGTTCGTATTAATTCGACTGACAGTTAAAAAAATAATAGTTATCTATGTTATCTATGCTCAGGAGCTTGCCTTTGCTCTGGAATATGTTTACGCAAGTGCAGAAATCTAAGCGTTCTTTGCCTTTTTCAAGTAGGTCCGTAAAATTCGTTTTTTCGCTATAACTTGAAAACTTAAAATCTCAGGTACAGGGTATGTATGAGAAATTTCATTCAGTTTCTCTCGGCGATTCCAATGAATTGAAAAAAAGTTAGGGTTACAATTAGAGAAAACGTAGTTTTCAATGCTTCTTCGTTTCGAAAATGAGGCGGAAAAAATCACTCTTTATACTGACTGAGATTCAGTCGGACATGAGTTATGTGCCGCATGGTTTCTTGTTGGTAAAACACGTTTTTTTAATTTCGTAGCTCACGCCATTCTCGCAATATATCGTTTTTTCAAAAAGCAAAATATCGATAATTTTCAAGTAAAGCATATTTCAAGAACAAAACAAGCTAGACTTATGCGTTATGGGTTTTTATACTTGGAATAACAAGTGTTATCGAACCAGTAATTAATATACAGGGTGCTTCAACGAAAACTGAACAGAGGCTATATCTACCAAGATATTGATTTCTGGTCAAAACGAATAAGAAGGTCAATTTTCGTTGCAAGGAGGACATCTTTTGAATTACAAAACTTGCCTTCAATGTCAACCCCCTAAGCGGGGGTTGCAATCCTTGAACATTTTGCATAGGGAAGATGGATCGAGTGATGACTCAAAAGGAAGGTGGTATCTTTGTCTACATCGCCTTGAACGAACTTCCATTTATAATTAAAAACTGTAAAGGATACAGGTTGAGCAACTGAAAGATAAGGATGACTATTTCCCTGAGACTATTCAAGTTTCAGTGAAGTAAAATGGAACAGATTCATGCTGATCAATGGCAGTCATCATCAAGTACTATCCTCATCTCAAATTTCAACCCCTAGAGCTTAGGTATCTACCCTTGAGAATTTGGAAGAGGGTAGATGGGTCAAATGATACCTCGAAAGAAAGGTATTATCTTTGTCTGCATCCCCGAAAACAAATTTTCTTTTTTGATTGAAAACTGTAGAAGATACGGAGTGAGCTACTGAAAAATAGAGGAGACTATATATCGCCCTGAGCTATTCAAGTATTAGTGCAAAAAATGGAACAGATTCATTCCAGATCAAAGCTGCCATCTTTTATCTAAATGAATCTATTCCAGTTTTTGGCAGTAATACTTCAATAGTCTTCTCTATTTTTCAGTGGCTCACTCTGTATCTTCTACAGTTTTCAATCTTAAATAAAAATTCTTTCATGGGAATGCAGACAAAGATAATACCTTTCTTTCGAGTTATCACTCGACTTATCTTCCCTCTTCCAAATTTTCAAGTGTTGTCACCCTGTTCCTGGGGTTGAATTTCGAAATGAGGATGATACTTGATGATGACTGCCATTGATCAGCATGGATCTGTTCCATTTTACCTCACTGAAACTTGAATAGTCTCAGGGATATAGTCCACCCTATCTTTCAGTTGCTCACCCTGTATCTTCTACAGTTTTCAATTAAAAATAGAAATTCGTTCAGAACAATGTAGACAAAGATGCCACCTTTCTTTTGTGTCATCACTCAACCCATCTTCACTATTCAAAATGTTCAAGAAATGCAACCTTCTCTTAGGCAAGTATTGTACCACAAAAAGGGTCCCCTTTGAAACAAAAATTGACTGGTTCTGGCATTTTGATCAGAAATGAATATCTTGGTAGATATAGCCTTTGTTTAGTTTTCCTTGAATCACCCTGTATAGGATCTTGTATAATAGATAACGAAGTAGGTATGAGTGGAAGTGCCTTTTAAGTGAAAAAAAAATTTAGAAATAGAATTTCGGACCTGCTGAATCAACTACCCAAATTTCAGAACGATAGCGATATTAGTTCTCCATAACCGTCTTCCTGCCACTCAACTTGGGATACCCTGTATATTATATTTTATATTCGACATTAAAGTAGATTCATAAAAAGTAGTGAATCTATCACCAAACGTGAAGAGAACAGAACTGTGTAGTCAGAAAACTGGGCTAAAATTTCAGAATGTTTTAATTTGGTTTTCCTCAATAGCAGTGAATCCCAACATGTGGTGTATGTAAAACTTCCAGGTTCTTCGGGCTAAATTTGATTATATTTCCATATAAATAAGAGAACACATAAATTTTCATCCCTGCTGATAACATATTTGAATGAGAAACAACAAGGAATATTCTAAATTATTTTCAAGCAAAAATTATCTTTCTTTCAAATATTACAGGATAGAAAGCATGACTTTGTATAGAAAAGGTACAAATTTTTGCTGAAATAAGCAGCTTTAATACTTCGATCGCACTGCCACAGCTCTTCTGCCAAAATTGCATTATATCTTGCTTCAATCAGATATTGACTATGAATACAAAACAGCTCTTTCGAGTTTGGATATAAGAAAATGCTGTGTTGAATATCTCGATGTTACTGCATTCACTATTTGCAGGTGCTAGCAGTGAAATTATTATTATATTAGTAAGAAAAATCAAATAACTTAATGAAAAATAATTCTTTCAATTCTCAGTTCAAGATTATTTGTTTGAATTGTGATGCTGACTGCACTCAAATAATTTTTAACAAGGAAGTGCGTTAGTTATCGAGAGGCTTTACTTAGGTTTTTCGAAACGAAAAACGTATGTTTCTTGACGAAAAGAAACCAGATGTACTCTACAAGTCTTGTGCCAGTCAATCAATGTAATGAATCTTGATCTTGAGCTTCATTAATTACGTCATTTGACCTTTGAAATAAAATCGGATCATTAAAATCAAATTTTTGTTAGAATCCAATGCAAAATATGAATATGAACGTTGTTTTTAGAATTATGTCCGAGAATGAATGAGGGATCTAAACATGGATCTTATTACCCACATCAAGTCATTGAAAGATTGTAGCGAGCAGTATTTTCTCGCCGAATCTGATGTGCGGATTCAAAGGCACATGTGAGTAGATGAAACTTCTTACCTGTCAAAGATCGATTCAAGAACAAGAACATCTCAGCGATATTTTAAGTCATACGCACCTAAAACCTTAACCTCGAAGTTGAGGTGAAGAATCATGTCGGAATTTTGGGTGCCACTTCTTAATAAGTAGAAATAGTTGAGTAAAAATAGAATGAATTCCACCCACATGCAAAATAATATGTTCACCAGAAAGCCTCATTGATCGAGCCATGCCATATTGATTAGTTTAGATGCTGCAGTGGGACGACCCCAACTGCTTTCAAGCCGAAAATAAAGTCGTTATAAAGTTGTGTAATGACATGAAGGATCGAGGTAGTCATTGAATCATTAATAAGGTAGCTTTATTCATTTATTCGTGCTGCTTCTCTAATATTACTGTGTTCACATTACACATAATCAAGTCAAGACTTAAGCAAATGAATAAATATTGACAACAGTCATAGAACATGCGGTGTGGAGATATTTCGCCACATTGATTTCCGTGGATTCATGACAATGTGTTTCATGGATACGATTAGTTTGGGAAACACTACTCTATAGTCTCATTGTCAACTTAATGAAACTATGAGGTACCTTCTTGGGTAACAGAAATTTTCTGATAGATCAGTCGATGATAAAATAAACGTTTTCAATTGTTAATATTCGAAATACAAATGATAGATATTCCAATTTTTCTTCTACTATCGACTTTATTATTTTGTTTTATCTCAACATAATGAAGGTTTATTCCATTTTTCTGACTAACTCTGTATAAAAGAAATTTCCCTTATCGGAGTACTCTCTAGAATATTCCACTGTGAAAATTACAGCAATTTCCGTATACCTTTCTAACTTTTGAATGATGGCCTAGACATGTTTACCTTCCGGGGACACGAGTGTCAAGCACACGTCGCCTATGCGGCAGACTTATTCAGTCATATGATGAAATATAGCTCATGACTGTCTTTCAGAATGATGAGGGTCGTTTATTGAACGATGACGAAGGTATATGAGAGAATATTTTGCCTTTTGTTTTTGAAGTTGCTTAATTTTAACCCTTCTTTTAATGAGATGTTTGGTTCACAACCTTCATATTCTTAATTTTTCAAATTAATTGTTTACCATGCTCTAGTTGAAAAAAGAGGAATTAATTACAATTTCAAAAAATTATAACATGTGAAAGTATCGCTATATGTGTGGACACATTGAAGAATTAGCATCATTATTCAACCTTCCGTAGAATGTTCAATATCCTTTCCCGAAGAAGCTGTTTTTATGATCCTCCCTTGATAATCACCGGCAACCAATGCCACACAGCAACGGTACAGCTCCGTCGGATGTCCTGAATAAGAGCAATAGACAGCAGTTTCGGTCTCATTTGACCTAGTCAGTATTACATACCCATTCGCAACATCGGGCCAGACTGCCACCTACTCATCGTAATTCATTACAAAATTTGTATATGTTATTGCGCCCTACAACGAACCGATACAAAGGCCACTCACCATTACCACCGCAAAACCATGATAACAAAGGGTTTTTAAACAGAAAACGTCTTGTCACACTAGTTCGACCATTTACCGCAATGCTACATACCGTGTCAGCAAGAACTGTTGGTTTTCGAATGAAAGTAAAGAAAATGTTCGGCTTATCATTGAATTATATGCGGACATTTTATGCGATCGAGGGTGATTACATTCTATTGGTAAACATATATCTGTTCAACTGGAATTTCCATATATATATATATATATATATATATATATATATATATATATATATATATATATATATATATATATATATATATATATATATATATATATATATATATAGGGTTTTACCCCGACGAGTTGCCCATATATCTGTTCATGCAATCAAACTGATTTCATGAAAAATATAAATCCACCACCCGGTAATTAATACCATTGCCAGGCAATGATTATAATCAAAACATATCCTGGAGTAATTATATATTAGGATAACGTTAAATGTTATGAGAATATATCAATCTACCAGAATATATACATACTATAGCATCATCAGACAATGATATCAATGTACCAACGAGTAGTGTCAGAGGCTTTCTCCCCGGAAAAATCCAGTGTACGGACCTTAGTCAAGTAACACTGAATGTTACTCATTAATAAATTTTTCTTCAGACCCAAAATCTCAATACTTTTGTGAAGATTTCTAGGAATAACGCCTGTTGTAGAAATAATAATCGGTAGAATAAATATTTTCCCCATTTTCCACATTTTTTAATCTCGTCGCCAAGCATCATATATTTAGAAATTTTTCATTGTATTTATTTTGTATATTACGTGAGTCGGGTATAGCAATATCAATTATATATGTTATTTGATTCTGTTTATCATTAAGAACGATATCTGGTCTATTGTGTTTTACAGCTCTGTTGCACAGAATTGTTTTATCAAAATAAAGTTTATATTTGTCATTTTCACAAATATATATATATATATATATATATATGTATATATGAAAGAAAAAAAGAAATGGTTTCTGGATTCCTTATACCACAGTTGCGGATGGTGTTCATTGCAACATACAGATCACCAGATGGGGTTTTTGAAGACTTTATCACTTATATGAATGAAATTCTTGCTTTTATGAGTAACAAATATGTGAAACAAAAAGGGTTCTCGCTGGGGATTTCAAGGTGAATTTCTTAGAACCAACAAAATAGCTGCATGCGGTGAAGAATCTGTTTTCGTCATATGGAATGACCCTGATGTTCAGGGAACAGTCAAAAGTATCAAAAACTAAAGAGTCTTGCATCGATAATATATTCATTTTAGCTGAATTGAAGCGAACTTTTTCAAAAAGGACTGTTGAACCTCATCTCTCAGATCATTTTGGGTAGTGCTTGAAACTATATTAGACAAACTGGTGTAAGCCACCATCTGAAAAACGGAAAGTTGTTAAGTGTAGAAAAATTACTCGGAAAAATACTTACCTGTTGAAGAAGGAATTACAAAATATTGACTGGGACAGCTTTCTTGACGAAATGTCGACTTAAGATGCGTATACATGTTTTCACGAACTATGGATGGGTCTTCTCGAAAAATATTGCAATGAAATGGAAAAGGAAATCGTGAACAAACCTGGCAAATACAAAAAAAAGTGTTTGGAGTTCTTTGAAGGAAAACTAGACATTTCACAAATAGTTCACAGTGTAAAAAAATATCATTTAGAGAAAGCCTATAAATTATGTAAAAAAAACAAAATATCTCTTATTTAGATCAAATAAAAATAAGAAACAAAGAGAACTACATAAGGAATGCTGCTAATAAAATTAGAGCGGTTTGGGATGTAGTGCGTAAAGAAATGAATTCTAGGAGTTTTTCGAACACTAAGGATCTGACTCCAACCGCCTCAGAATTCAAGTCAACTCTCGAAAAACCTGAAAAAAAAATTAGAACAAGTTTTGCAGTAAAACCAGTTCAAAGCAAATGCTTGAGAAGACACATTCGGGGAGCACGGGATCATGTTTCTTATTTAAGTGTTCCGAGCAAGAAACTAAAAATTTAATAGACTCACTTCAGCCAAAATCCTCTTAAGACATTTATGGTATATTGAATAACATGATAAACAATTTGTCAGAGAAACTTTGTCATCCCATATCCATACAGATAAATAAATGTTTTGAGGACGGATACTTCCCAAATGAACATAAAATAGCAAAAGTTTTACCCTTGCACAAGAAAGGAGAAAAACAAACATGCAATAACTACAGGCCGATAGCCATTTTGCCGGTCTCATCAAAGGTTTTAGAATTGGCAATTAAGAACAGAATGGTGGAATTCCTGAAAAATCAAAATCGTTTAATGAAGCACAGCATGGTTATCGAAAGAGGAGAAGTACGACTACGGCTATTCAGAGTGCTATAAACACAATTATGAAAGGTTTGAACGGTGACCTTAAAGTGGCTATGCTCAATTTTGACCTTAGTAAAGCTTTTGGTAGTCTGTGTCGCGATATCTTGTTGGAAAAGTTTTTCATTATGGTTTTCGTGGCAGAGTATATACCTTACTAAAAAATTATTCAACGAATAGATCTCAGTATATAAGTGTTAAGAACAAGTTATCAGAATCTAGATAGAGGTATTTCCCAGGGTTCTATTCCGGGATCGTTTTTTCCTGGTATATATAAATGACATTACGGTCCTTGGGGCAGCTTGTGTTTGTTTTTATTGTGATGAAACATCCACTGTTGTGATGGGGGAAGATAGTAAACATCTTCAAGCAAATCAAAATGAAGTCATCCATGAAACAAAGAACTGGTTCTCAAGCAACAAAATGAATGTAAATGAGCCAAAAACTGAGGAACTTACAATCGGCCCTAGCTAGCCACTGAGTTCGGTCAAATTTCTGGGAGTATGGGTGGACTCTAGACTCAGCTAGTCGTCTCACTTGTAGGTCATCTGTGGAAAACTACCTAAATCAATCTTTCCTCTCATATATATATATATATATATATATATATATATATATATATATATATATATATATATATATATATATATATATATATATATATATATATATATATATATATATATATATATATATATATATAGTTTACCCCGACGATATATATTTGTTCATGCAATCAAACTGATTTCATGAAAAATATAAATCCACCACCGGTAATTATATATATATATATATATATATATATATATATATATATATATATATATATATATATATATATATATATATATATTTATATATATATAATGATATAAATGAGATAAAACACAAAGTTTAACTTTAATCTACACTTGATTTGATGTACACTTAGTATGAAAGGTAATAAAACTAATTAAGCAAGTTAAGTAGGGGTGAATAATTCACATCTACCTGCTCATTCAAAAGCTTGTCCGAATGTTTGTATCTATTTATTTCTAATGCATCTAGTTGATCTAATTTTAAACTTTTTGATTTTATATGTAATATGTCAAAGTTTTTACGAATGATTAGATCTATCATATCCGGATTATATGAGTTATTAATGGCTATCTGTTTGATGATGTTTAACTCTTTATTATAATCTTTTACTGATAAAGGCAAATTGAGTAACCGATGTACCATGCTGTTTAAAGCTGCAACTTTGTGTTGAATTGGATGTAATGAGTAGTTATGTATAATTGTACCAGTATGTGTTGGTTTACGAAAGACCGAAAAACATGATTATTATTTCGTTTAGTGATTTTCATGTCCAAAAATTAATGGTATCGTTCTGATTAATTTCTATCGTGAATTTAATGTTCAAATGGATGGAATTAATGAAATTAAGAAATAAGTCTAATTGACGAGTTGTTCCAATGAAACATACTAAGATGTCGTCAACATATCTATACCAATAAAGAAATTTGGTAATGAGTAGATGTGTATGAATTTTCTGTTCAATATTATTCATAAAAATCTCTGCTAAAAGTGGACTCAAAGGATTTCCCATGATCAAACCATTTTCACTACTGTAATAGATGTTGTTGAGAGAAAATAATTTTTTCAATGCAAACGTCCAACAGATTCAATATTTCTGATTTGATTATGTGGTTAACATGATTCGAATTCAACATGTTTTCGATTAATATTTTGACATCACCTGGAGGAACACTTGGATATAAATTCTCAACATCAAACGAAATAAGTTTTGCGTTAAGTGGTAGGTTAACATTTTTTGTTATTTATCAATTCGAAAGAATTTTTCATAGAAAATTTTGATTTGAATGAACAATAATTTTTAATGATATCTATAAGGTGGTGCGACAATTTCACGGCTGGGGCTGTAACGTAAGATACGACTGGTCTAACGGGGTTATTTACTTTATGCAATTTAATGAGTGAATACAGTTGAGGTGGTTGAGGGTTTGGTAAAATTGATTTGTATTTATCTATTGCTTTAATTGAAGATTTTGCGTCATTTATTGCAATTTTTCAATATTTTTCTGGAATGTTATAGTTGGATCTCTGTTTAAAATTGTATTGTTTCCGGATGAAATGAAATTTAGAGTTTTAAATAGGTGGTCATTTTTATTTAACGCAATAACAGTATACCCTTATCTGCTTCTGTAAAATAACTACATTTATTTGAGATTTTTGTTTGATTGCCTTTAAAATATTTTGTTCTTTACTCGGTTTAAAGTCAGCTAATGATTCATTTTTTTGTTATAATGTTAGATGCTAAATGTTTAAGGTGAGTGTTATTAGGAATATTTCTCAGAGAAATTTCAGTATCTATGTCAAGTTCCTCTAAATCAGATTTTATCTTGTTTGATTTAATATTGTGTTTGAAACCTTTCTCCAAGAGATTTGCTCCATTTAAATGAAGTTATTTTTACAAAATCAGATAAAGGTAATACTGTTATTGCGTTAAATAAAAATGACTACCTATTTAAAACTCTAGATTTCATTTCATCCGAAACTGTACAATTTTAAACAAAGATCCAACTATTACATTCCAGAAAAATATTAAAATTGCAATAAATGACGCAAAATCTTTGATTAAAGCAATAGATAAATACAAATTAATTTTACCAAACCCCTCAACCACCTCAACTGTATTCACTCATTAAATTGCATAAAGTAAATAACAACGTTAGACCAGTCGTATCTTACGTTACAGCCCCAGCCGTGAAATTGTCGCACTACCTTATAGATATCATTAAAAATTATTGTTCATTCAAATCAAAATTTTCTATAAAAAATTCTTTCGAATTGATAAATAACATAAAAAACGTTAACCAACCACCTAACGCAAAACTTATTTCGTTTGATGTTGAGAATTTATACCCAAGTGTTCCTCCAGGTGAAGTAAAAATATTAATCTATTAATGGAAAACATGTTGAATTCGAATCATGTTAACCACATAATTGAATCAGAAATATTGAATCGGTTGAACGTTTGCATTGAACAAAATTATTTTTCTTTCAACAACATCTATTACAGTAGTGAAAATGGTTTGATCATGGGAAATCCTTTGAGTCCACTTTTAGCAGAGATTTTTATGAAAAATATTGAACAGAAAATTCATACACATCCACTCATTTCCAAACTTCTTTATTGGTATAGATATGTTGACGACATCTTAGTATGTTTCGCTGAACTACTCGTCAATTAGACTTATTTCTTAATTTCATTAATTTCATCCATTTGAACATTAAATTCACGATAGAAATTGAACAGAACGATTCCATTAATTTTTTGTACTTGAAAATCACTAAACGAAATAATAATCATGTTTTTTCGGTCTTTCGTAAACCAACACATACTGATACAATTATACATAACTACTCATTACATCCAATTCAACACAAAGTCGCAGCTTTAAACAGCATGGTACATCGGTTACTCAGTTTACCTTTATCAGTAGAAGATTATAATAAAGAGTTAAACATCATCAAACAGATAGCCATTAATAATTCATATAATCCGGATATGATAGATCTAATCATTCGTAAAAAACTGTATCAGAAAGCAATAAATGAAGTATATCCTATTCATAAAGACTATAAAATATTCAACAGTTTAACATTCTGCGGTTCTGCAAGTACAAATCCTTTCTCGTCAAACAAAATCTTAATATAACTTTCAAAACTTCTAATACCTTAGGTAAACATATTAAAAATAATAAATCTCTTGTTGAAAAATCAAGTAAATCAGGAATCTATAAACTCAATTGCGGTTCTTGTGATAAAATTTATATCGGTAGGACCTATAGGAGTTTTGGCATAAGAACATCTGAACATAAACGTAGCTTCGATAAAAATAAATCTGATTCAAATTATTCAAACCACTTAATAAAAGAAAACCGTTCATTCAATAAAAACTTTGACATATTACATATAAAATCAAAAGTTCAAAATCAGATCTCCTAGAAGCATTAGAAATAAATAGATACAAACATTCGGAAAAGCATTTGAATGAGCAGGTAGATGTGAATTATTCACCCCTACTTAACTTGTTTAATTAGTTTTTATTACCTTTCATACTAACTGTACAATGGCTCGGTGTGGATTTTCCTGTTATTCATCCAACTTGTTCTACGATTTGTTTAAAATACCATACTCTTCGTTCTGTTTGTCATTCTTGATAAAGCTGCTGTGTCAGCATCGTCGAATTTTTTCAAATAAAGTGTAGATTAAAGTTAAACCGTGTTTTTATCATATGTATATGAGAGGAAAGATTGATTTAGCTAGCTTTCCACAAATGACCTCCACGTGAGACGACTAGCTGAGTCTAGAGTCGTCTAGAGTCCACACATACTCCCAGAAATTTGACCGAATCCAGTGGCTAGCTAGGGCCAATTGTAGGCTCCTCAGTTTTTGGCTCATTAACTTTCAGTTTGTTGCTTGAGGACCAGTTCTTTGTTTCATGGATGACTTCAATTTATTTGCTTGAAGATGTTTACTATCTTTCTCCATCACAACAGTGGATGTTTCATCACAATAAAGACAATCACAAGCTGCCCCAAGGACCGTAATGTCATTTATAGATACCAGGAAAAAACGAACCCGGAATAGAACCTTGGGAAATACCTCTATCTGTTATGAAAGATTCTGATAACTTGTTATTAACACTTATATACTGAGATCTATTCGTTGAATAATTTTTTAGTAAGGTATATACCATGCCACGAAAACCATAATGAAAAAGCTTTTCCAACAAGATATCGCAATACAGACTACCAAAAGCTTTACTAATGACGAAATTTAGCATAGCCACTTTAACGTCACCGTTTAAACCCTTCATAATTGTGTTTATAGCACTCTGTATAGCCGTAGTAGTACTTGTCTTCTTTCGATAACCATGCTGTGCTTCACTGAACAATTTTGATTATTCCAGGAATTCGACCATACTGTTTTTGATTGTCAATTCTAAAACCTTTGATGAAATAGTTATCGCATATTTCTTTTTCTCCTTTCTTGTGCAAGGGTAAAACTTTTGCTATTTTATGTTCATTAAGGACGTTTCGGCTGGATCGCACCAGCCATCCTCATGTCGGAGTATATTGGTTTACTTTACAGTAAACTTCACAGTAAACCAAAATATACTCTGACATGAAGATGGCTGGTGCCGAAACGTCGTCAACAACAACCAACGAATGGTCATTACCAGGATCAACGGGCGAGAAACCGGAAGAATATATATAAATAATATTTCGCGGACGGATACTTCCTAAATGAACATAAAATAGCAAAAGTTTTACCCTTGAACAAGAAAGGAGATAGCCGTTTTGCAGGTGTTATCAAAGGTTTTAGAATTGGCAATCAAAAACAGTATGGTCGAATTCCTGGAAAAATCAAAATTGTTCAGTGAAGCACAGCATGGTTATCGAAAGAAGACAAGAATATATATATATATATATATATATATATATATATATATATATATATATATATATATCCATACAAAACAAAATACCGTTCAATGTTCATGATATTTTTAGTCGCAATAATTTGGAATATTATTATTCTTCGAGAATGAGATGTATTTTATTGATCACAAAAAATATTCTTCACCTTCATCGCGATTTAAAACAGTTTTCCCCTTGCAGAATTTCAGGATTTCAAGGTAACAGAGGTGATTCATCAATATCGTACTTCTTCATGTTCCTGAGAGAATGCAGTTCACCACCGCAAAATTTTCATTACTGTCAGATCAAATCTACAGTTTTCGTTTTTTTTTTTCAAATGAAATTGTTTTGTGCCAAGTTTCATGATTCTAGATAAACTGCTTGCTCCTTTTCGGAAAATAAAATCTTATGAGTGAATTAGTAACGTATTTGACGAAAGATCGAAGAATATTTCTCGCAATAGATACTAATATATTGTATTTCAGTTCTTCATTACAATTTTGATGTTTGAGTTTAGTAGAGATTTTGTTAATATTTATATCGACGAAGAAAATATAAGTTTATTGTCATCCTCAATACTGTTTCTTAATCAATATTTAGATTAGATATAACAATGAAATATTGACCATTTCAGTTGCATAATCATTTTATATATAATATTAAATATATTGTTTTTCATTTGCCAAATGAATTCGCCAAACATTTCCATCAATTCTTGTGAATAAAAATTCGAAAAAGAATATCCGTACATCACTAGTTGACGGGTAAAGAGTTTTCGAATTCTCTAGAGATATACTTCATAATTTAATGATAAAAGTTATTCCATTCCTAGCTTCGGTCAGAGTATTTATTCCTAGTTCGGTTAATTCATGACTATTCACTTTGAATCTAACCAGGACTACACTGCAGGTGATGTAATCACCAAACGATAAAGCAATAACATGTCCCGAAAATTTATCCTGATTACTAAGCAAATTATTATTATTCCTTATATTTCAACTCATATCTATCCAACATGAAAGTGGAAAAGAGCGGGTCAAGCTCGCGCAATTAAGGTTTCGTATGAAAAAATAAAAAATTAGAGATACATTACTTATATCTATTCAAATATTATGCAAATTTATTTGTGGTAACTGAAAAATGAATGAATGCCTAATGTGTGGACAAAATGAGGTATATTTCACTGAAAATAATGAAGTGAGTCAAGTCGAATATGATTTGTTTCCAAAATTTTATGTCGAATATGTAAGGAATATAAATAGTCATGAAAGTTTTCAAGTATAAATGCTAATGTTTTTGAAATTGAATAAAATAGAATATATTTGTCAAAAGAGTAAAATTTTATGTATAATTGAGATTGAAAGCCGAACTTATTGCTGTTCAAACACATCGTTCAAAACTTCCCTCGCCTTTGTTTGCACGACCGAACAGGATGAATTCCAATTTCATTGACCTTGACTGTTTTGAACGATAACTTTCTCATAGCCTGTTTCGTGTCGTCAATGCTCGAGATTATCGATCTGTCAAACTTTTCTTTTGATGATTTGAGGTTTGCTTGTAACGGAATTGAGTGTGAGGAAAGGTGTGTTTTTAAAATCGATTTCATCCATTTGGCAACAAATAATATGTTAATAATAATCAAAAAGCTATAAAATCTCAATTTTGTTAACTGGTGTGCTTCAACCGAGCAGAACGTGTTTTCTGAAATATCAGTAACTATTTCAAACAGGTATTGATCCTAATCAGGAAATGCACGGAGCTTTCACTAATCAAACTGCTCCAGTTTTTGGGTCAACATAGTTTTGTATGAACGTGGTCCCAAATCTCGAAATACTCAAATTCTAGTTCTTGAGAATCCATTCACATAACTTGCATCTTTTGTGATGAATTAACCAGACGTAATCATTGATTTTATTCCAAAACAAGAAATAAAAACGCCTACCGAAATCCGCTCGAAAAGCATACTATTACTATGATAATTCTAATCGGTTATTTAATGATACACCCTATCTTTCTATTGGGACCGAAACCAGCACCTTCTGATTGGGATCTTGTTGAGGAACTTGGTGAAAAGAACTTCACTCCATTCACTTTTCCAATGGGTTAACGCATTGAAAGGAGTGCACAGAAAAACAAGCTATCAAATTTTTTTCCGGAACACACGTCTCAAAGCACGGGAAATTCTAATTGAAAATTCTAGAAGAGAGTAATCCCATCACAACTTTATTTTAATGGTGATTGTCTACAGATATGTGAAAGAATTGTATTGCATAGGGCAGACAGCCAGGTAATTGAGGTCATGAGTGGTACCACTTATAAACCGCATAGCCTAATTCAAATAGAAATCAGTTCTATCCACATGATCACTACTTAGCCAGCTAAAACAATAGTAGCCACCTGTTGAAAGAACCAGAGAAAGAGCAGCAATCTGAAGATGAACATCGGCGTATCAAGTGGATATAGCTTGATTTTTTAAGTTTCAGTTTTTGGCTCAGTTTAATTTAAAAAAAATTTAAATTTAAGTGATTCGAAGGTCAGGATTCAGTTCAGTAGGACAAAGGTGACTGCTTCTGGAGAATTATATATATATATATATATATATATATATATATATATATATATATATACGGTGATATACGGTGATATACGGTGATATACGATGTCTGTCAATTGCGTGTACAAAGTTATAGCGCAGATTTCTCAGCTCAAAATAAGTCGACGCCAACTTACCTATATAGAAAGTTTCTTCGTTTGGACGCTAGAAGTCGCCGAATCCAAAGATTCATTTTCTTATTATTCTTCAAATAATTTGAAAACGACCTAATCTATAGAAACCATAATTAGTGTGCGACATCGGGTGCGTTATTCGCGTTATTTAGTGATCCGCTCAATGACCTTGACGTTTCACAAGTGTCCCTAAATACCCGACAGTGGTTTAAATCAACCATAATTTCGGAACTGTTGGCGTTTGAGCAAGACACTTTCAAACATTGAGTAGCTAGATTAATTATCAAACTTTTTTTTTCCTGATAAATTGTGATATGATGAGCGGTTCAACCTCAAAAAACAGTTTTTCCATTTCATGATCTCATTTGTTCAACCACTTAGCAAGTCAAAATTATAGTTCCTGTGGTCTGGCAGATTTTCATTTTTTTATTAGGCTTGAGAACTACTCACCACCTCACCACTCACCTTTTCTGTGAGAAAATAATTTTCAATTTCTTTACTACATGCGGAAAGGGTCTCTTATTTTCTTCTATCTGTTTCTTTCTTAAAATATTATTTAATTATATATTATATTATTATATATTACTTAATTATATATATTATTTCTTTTTCAATTGAAATATCTCAAAGTGGATAAATTCTAACAATCATTCCCTATTTTCAAAATCCCTGAGGTAATATTAAAATATCAGATGATTTCACAATAATTTGGTATAATATATATATATATATATATATATATATATATATATATATATATATATATATATATATATATATATATATATATATATATATATATATATGTTGTTTGTCCCATCAAATATTTACCGACGGAGGTTTTATCTCGGAAATAGACGCTAAGAGCACTATTTCAGTGGGATTATTTCGCTCGTTGTGATTCACGGAAAGGCGAAAGGTTTCCACATCTGTTTGTTATTGTTCGTATCTTTCTCGAAATCCGGTAGCGGGTTCACCGTGTCGGTTCATAGAGAACGACTCTCATACGTATGTATGAGGTGCGTCCTTTCTGGAATCGGTAGGATACCCCGATGTAGCTTATTAGGATGCTGAGAAGCCATATGCGATACTGATGAGCTCCTAATAAGAGCGAAACTGCAGTATGTCACTTCGTTTCTCGGCACCCTGCTTAGTTGCACTATTGTGGCTCTTGGGGGCTGCGTGCATGGCAAGCAGATTTGGGAACTAGCTCTTGTCAGGAAGGATGATTCATTGATCAACGGATTTTGAATGAATGTTCTTGTATATATATATATATATATATATATATATATATATATATATATATATATATATATATATATATATATATATATATATATATATATATATATATATATATATATATATATATATATATATATATATATATATATATATATATATATATATATATATATATATATATATATATATATATATATATATATATATATATATATATATATATACAACCAAATTCATTTCAGATTATTTACGCATGTAGGGTACAATCGTTGAAAATTGTTTTCTCAAGGAGTAGCTATTTTTTTCTCGACCTCACTATATTGTATTTGATTTTCGACCTTTTCTGGGATGATATTCTGCCACTCTTCTGTGGCGGCTTGGATGAGCTGTTGTGGCGTTCTTGGATTTTCCTGGCGCGATCTTCTTTACTTTTTGAGATTATCCCATAATTTCATTAGGATTTAGGTCTGGAGGGCAAGCTGGCCTGTCCAAAATAGCGATTCCTTTTTTTTCAAGATAATGTTGCGCGAGATTTCTGGTATGCATTTTCTTGCATGAAACTGAAATTCTCACCGTGGGTACCTCACCAGAGTCTCACTCTGGGCTGCAGCAATAGGTCCACGTAATATCTAGCAGTTGCACTTGCAGAAAACGAAATCAAATCTGTTTTGCCGCCCAGCATAAAGCCACCCCCAAACATCACACTGCCCCCTTGATATCTCGAAATTTGTCTTGCTTCTCCGAGTCTAGCTTGTCTTTCACGACCCTTTAAAACCTGAATTTTGTCTCATCTGAAGAAATATCATTCCCAATATTCCACTTCTGGTGCTCGATGCACCAATAAAGTCTGTTAAATTTTTGTTTTCTGGTTAGCTCTGGAACTCTTGAGGACCTTCTGCTGTATAAATCCCTCTAACGAAGTCTTTGGCGTTTCATTTCGACTGATAAACCGATGCCTGTTGCTTCTAGAAAATGCCTTTGGAGTATTGGGTGCGATGCACTAGGGTCTCTTCTTTCAATTTGGCACAAAAAGCAATCTTGTATTTCAGAAGTGATCTTTCTACGACTTCTTCTAGGCCTATTTTGCAGAGATTGTAGCTCCACATATCGGGCGTAGGTTTTTGAAATCACCCCCTGTGAGGAAACTTTTGGACGGCTAGGTCTTTTGTGATCTCTAACGGCGTGTTGTTACCACAATTTTGTTTTTATTCTATTCAGCGTAGTTTGACTGATTGGAGGCCGATGTGGATATTTATTATTGAATGAAACGCAGATCTCTTCACGGCTGCGACATCTATCACCATAACCGAGAAGTAACAAAATTTTATCCGGTTTTTTCACTTAAACGAGGCATATTCAAGTATATCTATATAAGATAGGTAAACATAAACTAATATGAAAAAATATCATGGTGAAGCAGTACAAACAACTTTTTTCTACAATTTTGTGGATTTCAGGTGAATAAAACTCATATTGAGCTAGGCACACACATACGGAATACTGATACGGTTTACGGATAAGAATTCAGAATCATATTTCCATATGCCCAGTCTCCATGTACGTACCTTTTATAGTTCCCCAATGTGAATTCCGAACCCGAAATCCCTATACGTGCTCACAGGTACAGTCAGACGTACATATTTCTATTGAAATGAAATTTATCTTCAATAAACTTCACGATATCACTCGCATTTGTTATGACGAATAGAAAAGTAGTTAACTTCGTATTTAGGATGTCACACTACTCGACTGAAATTTCTCATTCTCATTCTCACATGCGGGCCCAGGGATGTCGGGTCATTCATGTGTTCAGAATTAACATCAGAAAGTTTCATGTCCGAAATAAATAGTATATTTGTCCGGGAGTTTCGAGTAAGTGAATTTATTTCGACAATTCCTCTCATGTGTCAAAATGCACGTTTAAGAACACAGAAATTCGAGTTTGATATCGGATAAATTGCTTAGGAATAGGAAGAGAGATAGGATATTAGTGGATAAATTTGCCCATAGAGAATCCTTGCGTTTTCATAGCAACGTAACATTCACAACAAACAGCACGGTTTCAAAACTGTCACGAACAGCCATTTTAGTACCTTTTGAAAAGTTTCTGCCAATATAAATTAAAATGTCTCGTTTTGAAAGCACCAGTGAAGCAGAAATAAATAGTTCTATACAGAATTCTATCCCCAAAAATACAAGAAACCCCTTTACCGATTCAGCAATTAGAAAGGCTCGTGAAGCTTGCAATTCTAAAAGGAAGATGTTACAAGGGGATGTGGAAAAGCGCAGAGCAAGTTCCGTTGCATTAACAAGAACTGAAATTGATAGCATGGTACTGTACTGGGACGAAAATGGCCCGATAGGTTTGTTGCTCATGAATAAGCATGGCGTGGCGGTGAAGCAACAACTTGCTAGGTACACTTTTCAAAGAGGAAAAATTTAATAATCGAGAAGTGACTGGTCGTATTGAATTTAACCCAGTATTCTCGAAAACTTGCCAAGGCGGCTCAAAAAAATGCTGTGATAGTGAATGGCTAGTGAAAAATATGGGGAAAACCCAAATTTACGTCCTTCGTGGTTGTTTCATAAGATTTTGTCAAAAAGACCAGATCATATTACAAGTAATACATTATTTCTGGCTCCCAATCAATTTTGAAAAAATAGTACTTTTAAGGGTTGGTAAAAAATCTGCCTTTGGGAATAAATCAAATATCCAAATGGACAGGAATTTCAGCAGAGAAAGTTGGACTGGATACGAGAAATGAAAAGATCACAAATCATTCTCATAGATCCTGTGCTGTTTCGAACCAATCTGAAGCAGGTGCCAGTGAACAAGAATTGATCAAACTAACCGGACACTCTAAGGCAAGCTCTATTAAGCCCTACGTGCAATGAGCATCATTTGAATCTTGTTTCAAATCTTCGAGAAACTTCTGCGAATGCTAAATCTTCCATAATTCCTCAGGCATCGTCCCATATAGAATCGACCCGGAGTGAAAAAGTTGTATATAGTAATTGCATTTTCAATAACTGCTCATTCCAATAATAATTTAAATGTTTGTTATGAATGCTTTATGATTTTCTCGTTGAGTTTGTGTGCGTTTCTCAAAAAAGTTCATTTTGTATGTTTTGTCTTTCGTGGAATTTTCGCAAAAAGTACCACTCGAGCTCAGAGTTGGCAGGATATTTTTCTAAGCTCGTTTTCTCGTACTTACTTTTCGGTAATTCAACTCGACCTGCTCGACGAAATCACGAGAGCGTAGCTCGTTGAATTGCCTGCACGTAAGTATGCGAAAACGAGCATAGAAAAATATCCGGCCAAATCTGAGCTCTTGTGGTATTACTTACGAAAATTATCCATGCCCATTTTGATTGATTGTATTAGCCTGTCCTTCGGAATCTACTCATCTGAGGCCTCCACTATTGGCTATTGAAACACACAGAAAAATAAGCACTTCACCTTGAATAAAAGTGGGTGTTTTTATTTGAAAGAAAAAAATCGATTACGTCATATCTTCCAGAAGATGTTTTCTCTGCAACCTCAACTTTTGAGCAAATTATAAAAATTTACCTGTTCAAGCATTTTCTACTTAACCCAAAATGAAAAGGATTTTGAAATTTATGAGTTACCTCATACTCGCAAAGTATATATTCTTAAAAATTTTTTATATAAGTTTATTTGATTTGAAAGTTATGTCAGGCTGTTTTTCAGCTATCACACGTTGATATTTAGAAAAATAGTTCTACATATTAACGCACATACTTTTTCATCTGTGAGTATATCCTACAAAACCATGAAATACTTGTTAAATTGCATTCCCAAAAATAACTCGTGCGAAATCGACTCAATATAATTATATCTCAAAATTAACTGAAATAAGTAAAAATGTCTTTGGTACAGAAAACTGCATCAAACATAAGTAATTTTGATTTTCGAAATTTCTGCCGGTAATTTTTGTGACAAATTTTCTCTAATCCACCAGAACGGCTTTGATATTACAAGTTTTGCGGACTATTAGTTTTTGAGAAAAACAGGGAGACGCGCGATATCACATGCCATTGATCTTATATCGTTTCGATTGTTTCTTCTGAATAAACGAAACCCTGTTTTTCTTTGATCCTTTGAGTCTCATTGAACGATTCCAAACAATGCTCTTAACTGAGATTTAGTTTCAAATCAATTGAAATCACTTCCAGGAAATTGTTTCACCACGATTCATGTGTTCTTTCTATATAATCGATCACATGCCTTCGGGGAATTCCGAAACAACATTCGTCAATGATTGTGTTTCTCTTATTTGCAGACATATAACATGGATGCTCAGATCGGAGAATCGTCAGCCTGTGCCACTGCGCTCATGTGTGGTGTAAAAACAAACTTCGAGACCGTCGGATTAGACGCCCGGGGTCGATTCGAAAACTGTTTTTCCAGTTTTTCTTCACGAGTAGCCTCATTGATAGATTGGGCGCAAGAGTCTGGTAAGAATAGTTTTTACAAGAACAAATAGTGTATGTTTGGGTTCTTATCGTATGCTATTAATTTTATATGCGATTAACGTCATTGAGCTTCATCTCATTGATTTTTTTCAGATACGTGCTTGTGCATGGTGATAATCAGAAGCGGAACTATCTACACAAGTCACGTATGTTGTACAGTAGGGTGTATCGTTTGTGACTTTTTTTCGAAATTCAAGAAAATATAGTGCGGAAAAGTTGCATTTGGTGGCACCGAGCATCTGTGATTTTATTCAGAATTTTTGAACAATGCCTAGGGGTCGCGCAATGCCCTCAAAGTTTCTTATGTTGTGTATAGGCAACCCGCACAACAATCTTGCGTTTCCAAGCTGTTTTAGGGTTCTAGAGTCACATTTCTGAACTCTTTCTCTTGTTTTTAGTTTTTTTACGGAGTATAAATGAAAGAAGGATTTCGCTGTATTGTTAGGCTCTTTTTCACTTTTATTGTACAATACAATATTAGAAATAAACATCATTATAAATTAAAATTTAAATTATAATATTTGCTTTGTTGGGATTAAATGATAATTGGAAGATTAATACAATTAAAGCCAATTGAATATTGTTACAAACAAGTGTTAATAAAGCATGGCTACAATTTAACGTTAATGCAGC
This sequence comes from Cryptolaemus montrouzieri, assembly GCA_013387265.2. Classification (NCBI taxonomy): domain Eukaryota; kingdom Metazoa; phylum Arthropoda; class Insecta; order Coleoptera; family Coccinellidae; genus Cryptolaemus; species Cryptolaemus montrouzieri. Next base: position 42,280,214 of record JABFTP020000103.1, read on the forward strand.
TTTGGTAAAATTAAATTTTGAAAATCAGAAGTTCCTATGGACGCTTCCGCTCTTCTTGTGCAACGGCGTAGTCCTTTTTGGTATGTAGAGATGGCATCCGTTTTCACGAGATTGTGGCCCAAAAACATAGGAAGAAGCTTCTGTTACAAATTTTACCAGCCTTTCGACAGCCTGAGTGTGGCAGGGGAAAGCGGTTAATTCTTTACTACAGAATGCTCGACTCCTAATATTTTCTTCTATTCCTTCGGTTAATAGTGATCGGGTTAGAGATGGCCCGGTCACAGGGTGCGAATACCAGTCTATGAGATCGTAGTAGTGCTCAGCGTTGAACTTTAATTTGGGCAATTCGAAGGCGCGTATTCCCTTCCGTGTTGTCTTTGTCGATCTTGCCTTTTTTATTCTTCTCCAAGCAAGAGCTCTCGTATCGGGATTGCCATCGTTGATCATAGCGAACAGTACATTCTCAGGGTGTCCAAAATAGGCATTGTTCTGAATAACTTTGTCCACAATATTCCGCAGTTTGAGAGGCAGGTAGCGTGACAGTCGAATCAACTTCCATAAATGTATTGGACTCTGGGCAATCGAGGGTTCTTATTCTACTGAGTACCAAACGGGAGCGTAAACTTTCATTACATACGAAGCCAACTGGCGAAGCGCCTCCGAAGGCTTTTCGGTACTAATGTATAATCGTAATACTCTACTAGCTGTTGTTAACCACCTAGATTGTACAACAGGGGCTGTTTTCTTCTTGCTGAGTTCTTTTGGACAATGTCCACTTGAGACAGCGGTACATAAACGTAGGAGGTATTTCTGATCGGTGTTAATATCTGTCAAACCTTCCGTGTCTTCTATCCAATCATCGGGGATGGCGTCAAACTTCGTCACTCGTCGATTTTCGCATTGTAAAATAGCTTCTCCAATGGGTCCACCGGTTGCTTGTGGATTTTTAGTTTTCCGTCTAAATATCGCATGAGATGTCGGAAAGGTAGCTCGTTCAAATGGAGTTTTTTCTTCTAATTCGTTACATCGTAGTGTTTTATTCCATTATACCACAAAGACAACAAATACACATAAACAAACTGCAAGAAAATCGGCTTCAGACCTCTGAAAACACTTGAAATCGCGAAATTGTTGTGCGGGTTGCCTATATACAACAGAAGAAACTTTAAGGGCATTGCGCGACCCCTTGGTATTGTTCAAAAATTCTGAAAAAAATCACAGATGCTCGGTGCCACCAAATGCAACTTTTCCGCACTATACTTTTTTGAATTTCGAAAAAAAGTCAAAAACGATACACCCTATTGTACTGGGTATCCCAAGTTGAGTGGCTTATTAGACGTTTATGGAGAACTAATAATGCTATCGTTCTGAAATTTTGATAGTTGATTCAACTGATCCGATACTCTATTTCTGAAATATTTTCACCTCTTTGCCACTTCCGGTTATACATACCAACTTATGTTATTTAATATGGAACACCTTGTATATTGATAACTGGTTCGATAACACTTGTTATTCCTATCACAAGAGCATCTAACATATGAATCGAGCTTGTTTCGTTGATGAATTATCCCAGTTGTACTTGAAAATTATCGCTTTTTGCTTTTTGAGAAACTTGATATATCTCGAGAATGGCTTAAGCTATCAAAATAATGAAAGGTGTTTTGCAATAATAACTCATATCCGACTGAATCTCAGTACACAGAGTGGTCTTTTCCGCCCACATTTCGAAACGAAGAAACATTCGAAACTACTTTTTTCAAATTGTAACTCATAGTTTTTACAATACATTAGATTCCCGTGAAAAACTAAATGAGATTCCATATACTTATCTGATCTTATCTGGACTGATGAGATCAAATTTTCTTATTAAGGGGTTGTTTTTAACCGGAATAACTCACACTTTTGGGCCAACCAAAATCCTCATATTACGAGGGAAAAATATCTTCAAAATAAATTCAAATTTAATTTGTTTGCACTTTTGAAGGACAACATATTTTCGTATTTTCTGTATGATGAAAACTTAAATGGTGAACAATGTATGGAAATTTTGAGGACGGTAGTAAGTGACTTTGCTGACACTTTATCTGTAGCTGAATCAAGGCATCGTTGGTACCAACTAGATGGGTCGCCAGCTTTTCGCACATATGAAAATTATCGAATTTCAACTCATATGTATGAAGAAAGATGGAATTGAACGTCTTTGTGGACTCCAAGGTCACATCACCCTAAGCCTGCGGATTTTTATTTTTGGTGAACGCTGAGAGATAAAATTTATTCTGAATCTGTGACTTCAAGATATGATTTGCATAAAAGACTGCAAACTGCTTTCATGCAGTTGGATGTGGAGGAACTGAGACAAGCCACATCACATGGTGTTATGCGTCCAGTAGAACATTGTCTAGAAGTGAATGATCATCACTTTGAACAATTACTATGAGATTTACAAAATTAGTTTTGAGTTTAATTCGTTTGGATACTTCTCAATTTGATATTGGAAATTCGACAACAACTGCAATTGTTTTTTTATCAATTATCCAATGACGAAAGGAGAGTCATTTGTTAATGCTCTGGGAACTGTCTTCGCACCTGCAGAAATCTGAGCCGCCTTTCCTAACTTAGGTAGGTACGTCAAATTAGGTTTTTCGTCATAACTTGAAAACTTGAAATCTCAGGTATAAAGTATCCACGGAGAACTTCATTCAGTTTTTTACGGCAAATTTAATGAAAAACGTAGTTTTCGATGTTTCTTCGTTTCGAAATGTGAGGCGTAAACAAGAGCACTGTGTATACAGACTGAGATTCAGTTGGTTATGAGTTATCTCCCACATGGTTTCTTGTTTGCAGAACACCTGTCATTATTTTGGTAGCTCACGCCATATCAAAATATATTAATTTTTTCAAAATGCAAAAAATCGAGAATATTTAAGTGAAACTAGGATATTTCATAAACGAAAAAAGCTAGACTTATGAGTTAGGTGTTTCACTATAAACTGAAGTGCCACTGATGTGAAAATCTTTCCGAAGTAGAGGTTCAGGCCAGATTAATCAATTGTCAAAATTTCAGTACGATATCATTACTAGTTCTCCATAAACGTCTAATGGGCCACTCACCTTGGGATAGTCTGTATAGTTAATCTAGCCTGATAGGACTTATGTGAGAAATATACGAAAACATTCAAAATACAGCTTCTCTCGGCAGTTATTAAGCGAACGAATTTTTGGTTGATTGATATGTTTAAAGTTAAACGTACTCAACGTTATCAAATGATGAAAACGAGGGTCTGAACAGGCATAAAATTTGAAATTTGATTTGAGACTTGACAGTTACATAACGTTTATAAAGCATTAGTAAATCTAATCTAACTGCCAAATATAGGTAATTAATTAAATTTTGAAAAGCTCGATTTGTGGTCCCGATCTTTTCAACCTATAGGAGAATTGATCATAGTAGGGTACCTTGACATTATCGATTTGTATAATAGAAGAGTATCTGTATTGGTTTGTTCAAGTCAAGTTTTATATCGAAAAATATATATTTGTGTCACTTAGCAATTGTTAAATGAAAATACTCTTCATACGATCTTCAATCTGAATTGCCCCTCTAATTCAGAAAAGAGTAGTGTTAACAAAAAATGCTGAAATAAGTTGATTTTCGTTCCTAGAGGGACCATGGTTTATGCCGATTCTGAGCATGTCGGATCAATCCGCTACATACACCTCCATTTTAAGTCATCGTCATGTGTTCAAAAATGCATCAAGAAATTCAATAGTTTGAAAAATGTCAAATTATTTCTCTTATAGGGAACCCTGTTGTAACCTTTTCAGCCGAGTGGTTATCACAGAGGATCAATTCATTCGCCAACTTTATTCGTCAGTCAGTTTTGTTAACTGATGTGTTCTTTCGCTGTAATGCTTTTTATAAATGTTATGTAATAATGAAACTAACTTGTATATATCAAGCTGAAACATGAGAAAATTATGGTCAAAAGAAGGATTGCACACCCCAGACACTGTATAGGTTCAGCCGTTGCTATTTGGTATCTGAACATAATTAAAACAGACTTTCGTTCATCGGGTGGAACACTTAGAAAACGTATAAAGTATTATGAACTATGAAAGAATAATAGGTCATTATTTGCATTTGGAAAAACCGGATATTAGGACTGTATTTACAAACTATAAAAAAGGAGTATTGGAAAACATCGAGAAATTGGGTGCGCCAGAGAAAACGGGACAATTTTTTTCCGTTATAACTTTCACAATTTTAGAGCTAGATCATTCGTTCTTGCTTCATTGGAAAGGACTAGGTTTTCCAGGAATTGTATAGATATTTCACTTCCGGTGAAACCCGATATCGCTGACTCATTCGAAAATGAGCAATATTTGAATATCGCTGAAACGTTTTTTTTCACTATAAAATTCGAATGGGCATTCAGTCGATGATTCAAATTTCTCTGAACAATTTGATTTATTTATTTTAAAAATATTTCGAGAATTGTATAAAAAAGTAGTGTGGGGAGGTTTTTTAAATTGAAATCGAAATATTTCACATGTAACAATATATTTATCTAGAAGTGGACTTAGGGGTGGTTACCATCACAAAACCACTAGGTTGTTCATATAAAGGGTGTAACATAATAGTATGTCACAACTTGAGGGAGTAATTCTACGTGCAATTTCAAGAAAAATATTTTATATAAATATGGGTCCGCAAAAGCTTCGTTACGTATCCTCAGGGTGTTGACATTTCCGGAAAAAATTGTTTTTTCCTTCAAAACTCCTGCAGTTTTTGATATATGCAGCCCAAAGTTGGAATGCTAGCTATTTTCTAGAGCCTCTATCATGACACGTCCTAGATTTCAACTGAAATCCACAAAGTGTCTTCTTTTCCGAGGCCATGTCTCGACAGATATGCTCAAAATTTGCTTTTATTTTGATAGCCCGTCTTCTGAGACTCAACTTATACTTATTCATTAACAAACTGAAAAACAGAAAGATTGAAAACTGAATAAATTGCTGAAAGTGTCCTCCACCTGCAAGAATACAGGTCTCTTTCCTTCTTCGCATATTATTACGCACTCTTGGAAGTATTCCTATGGTATTTCTTATCGTGTCATAAGATGTTATTATTCGATTTCTCAAGTCTTCTACAGTGTTCATTGGAGTGGTATAAACTAAACTTTTGAGATATTCCTATGGGAGAAAGTCTAATCTATTTAAGTCAGGGGACCTAGGGAGCCATGGTTCTGGCCCGCCCTGATCTATCAATCGGTGATTGAATGTATTATTCAAGAATTCCCTAGCTTCTCCACTAAAATGTGCTGGTGCCCCGTCATGCATGAACCACATTATATTTCTCACCAAAAGTGGTATATCCTGGAGCAATAAAGGTAGTACCTCCTCAAGAAATTGCCGATAAGCGGGACCGTTTAGTCTGTTAGGCAAAGAGAATGACCCAATCAAACAATTTCCAATTATTCCGACCCAGACATTCAGTGAGAATTGTTACTGATGATGAGATTTTTCAATCAAATGGGGGTTTTCCTCAGCCCTAAAATGATTCTCAAACAGTTATCTTCGTCTGTGAACATTATTCCACTATCAAAATGAGCACTTTCTCCAATTTGATCTAAGAACCATCGGCAGAAATTCAGGAGGCAAATCTCGAGGAAGTAGAGTTTGGCCGCGTTGAAAATGAATCGGGTATAATAAAAAGTCATGTAGAGTCCTCCAAACTAGATAATGTGAAATTTTTAACTGATTTTCATTTTTTCTTGTTCTCACATGGGGATTCAAATCAATAGAATTTGAAACAGCTTCATCAATATCAGGAGTTCTCATAGTTTGAGTTGCACCTCTTAAATGATTATTTGCAGTAAATATACCTATTTCCCTCAACCATCTGTAGAAATTTGAAAATGTTCACCTGTCTGGTGTTACTCAATTTGGAAAGCGCACCTGATATAATCGCCTAGCTTCTGGTGTGTTTCCGTCAGCCAGACCGTACATGTAATGGATATCACCCAATTCGGCGTTAGTAAAATTAGCCATATTTTCTTACAGCAATAACTTCAAAAGTCTTGAAACAAATCGTAAAATTAATGAAAATTTCGAGCAGACACTGGTTCAACCTTAGCAACTGTCAAAATAAATAAATAATTGAAAAAATTCAAAGCCTACTAGTAATTTTTCATATTAGAAGTGCTTCCAATTCAGCGAATGCATACAATAGGTCAATAATTTTTTTCTCGAGAAAGGTCGGAGATGCGAAAAATTTACAATCGCCTAAAAAGTTTCTAAACTGAACGAAGATGACGAAAATTGATTCTACGCTGATCAGTGGCGTACTGCAAAAATGTTTGAAAGGGCAAAAGAAGACATCGCTCCGGAAAGAAAACATCTAGTACATTCTAATTAAAAGTAGGGACGTGTAATAATGGAGGCTGTAGAAAATAGCTTGTATTCTAAATTTGGCTGAATATCTCAAAAACTGCAGGACTTTCGAAGAAAAAACAATTTTTATGGAAATTCCAACACCCTGTAACTGCTCAACGAAGCTTTTGCGGACCTATGTTTATATGAACTTTTTTTTTCTAAAATTGCACGTAGATTTGCCTACTTAAGTTGTTACATACTATTATTTAACACGCTGTATATTTTCATTAAATTAAAGATAACTAAGCATTAAGCAAGAAACTAAATTTCAACTTGTCTGTTGTTATTTTTGATAGAGATACGTCGGTGACATACTCTTTCGTTTAAATAGTGAAGAGAAAATATAAATTCAAATGAGTAAAACTGAACCAAATCATTCTTAAATCTGCCATTTTCCGACACAAAGAGAAAAATTAACTTCAGCATCTTCAGAAAACCTACTAGCATAGAATTATGTATTGTTAAGAATTTGAAACATAAAAACATGTTCAGATAATATTTCGGTTTACAATTCAATAATTCACAGGGCATTTTCGCTACCTTTATTGTCTTGAAACTTTGAAATAGAAATTGAAACCACTGAAGCTATAAATCACAACAACGGTTGGAAGGTTATGTTAGATTCCAATCGTAACTTAACTGACAAGGTTGGAACCAGAAATAATTACATATAGGTGTATAAGTAACAACAAATCCGAAAATTTCATCCCTTTAGTATATTTTGGACACATAACCTTTCCAAATTGAAAACTAAAATCGCTTTCCGGCCTTCAAATAATTGTTAATAAGATTTCTGTCGAGCCTGCAATAATGTCTAAATGGATGAGACTAGTCGTTCCTTTAGAAATCGATATGAGGAACATCGAAGTTCATCTCTAAGAATAGGGAAGATTCAAGATTTGCTAACCACTGCATCCAAATGGTCAGTTTTATTTTAGTATTGATGAATAAAATGGTCTACATATAGAAAAGAAAACTCGCCTGCGTAGAATCATTTTAAATTTGAGAATTACTTTTCAATAACAACTTTCAGATAATGAATGACCAGACTGATCTATGAATATCGCACATTCGATATTTTCAAATAATCACTCCCTTCCAATAGTTGTTGAGTGGAATCATAATATCTGGTTTTTCCATATCCGAACTAAGACCTTTTCTTATATGTTTCGTCTCACTTCTCACTTGATTTTCATACTGTTTGACGATGAAAGAGTAATCGAAACGGCATGAACAGTGATCTTTTGATTTAAGTCATTTGTTGGAAGTAAAATATAGTTAGAATTTCCATTTGAGATTCATTCATTACCTACTCAGTCTTTATTGTTTTTTTGTCAAGGTTTTGTATGCATTTTCAGTAAAAAAAATTTCGGGTACGTCCTGAATGGAAATTCATATACACTGTGAAAATCATAATTTTTCAACGCATTTATGATAACCTCTGACGACAAAAAAAGCATTTTGAGTTCATTCTTATAAAATAACTGGATTCAGAAAGAAATCTCAGGGATCTAGAGAAACCTTTTGTCGAATCACAGCAAGTTTTGCTTGATATAAATTCATTTTACTGCAACCAGTTCATCATTACCTTCCCTATTATATATGGCCTAACATTTTCAATGAAAGAATCTAAATTGCAAAATGAAAATTAAACTTTCATTCGGCCATTTCGACTGATACTCTCTTATTGGTAATTAATATTTATGCAAAATTATATGTATATCAATAAGTTATCAAGATATATAATAATGCCTACTTCATTTCGAGTTTATACATTCGAGAAAACCCCTCAACGACCTAAAGATTGGGTACCAATTTTTCAATCTGAGTGCGGATGATTCAGTTATGAATAAAATATCTCGATTAAAACTTACATGGCTTTAGATTGACAAAAAATTATATTGATGATATTAATCGTTTCATGATATGGTGTTAAGCAATTTAACTTGAATTCCACCTACCTTATAGACTGAAACGGTTTTATCTGTTCGAAAAATCAAGTCCAACATCCTCGCCAACTTTCCACACATTTATTTGGTTGGCAACAATGCTGTTAATAAGTTGTTAGTCTTCCCAACCGAAGTAAGAATTTAAATCTGATATGAACAGTTCGCAACAAGGATGACAACTGAGTTTCAGAACTCTTTGACATAAGGAACTAACTTTCTACTATATTTTCCGTAATTTCACTGGAACTAGATCTTTTTGAAAATCTATTTGAATTATTAACGATTACTCGATGATTTTCCTTCTCAAATTTCTGACTCTATATCTGTATTCTTGTTTACGAATATCGCTATACCTTGAGGAGTTTTTTGAATAAATTTTCAATAGAATGAATGTAGGTTTCCTTAGACTTGCTTCATATGAAATTCAGAAAATTACTCACCCTAGGCATTTTCTCTATTATTGTACCTCAATTCCAAGTGCTTATGTATATCGTTGCGACCTCGTTTCTTCATACTATTAGGATTTTATCTTTTTCCAGAAAAGAAAACACATTTCCTGGAATGAAAATATTATATTCAAACATTCAATAAAATTCGACAAAAAATGTAGCAAGGCAAGTAATTCGAATAATATGAAATGGTTTTTCAAATTCCGGTTTGTGTAGCAGAATATTTTCATATAAAAGAGCATTTATTGGAATCGAATCACTTTCAATTCGATATTAATTCTTTCCATAGACAGAGAAATGAATTAATTTCAACTTATTTTTCAGGATCAGAGGTATATAATCCAAAATGGAAGACCGTTGCTACGCAATAATAGAATGACAGTGCGGAAATGTCATTCCTGCACGGGTTTCCCACTCAGTTCCGGAATGTTTCTGAATAGGTTTTTCAGTTCGGAGTGCAATATAATTCCACTTCCTGGCGATTCAGGAGATCTTGAATTTTGGGAGATATCCAATATTTATGTTATTTATGTTATTCTCCTTTTCAAGAGTGGATACCGCAATTTAATAGTTTGCCTACGTATGTTAAAAAAGCGTCGATAAGAGTTTTTGTTTTTCTTGAAAATCACAGTTCCTGCTTATAATTACTAGATAAGTACGTACAATCTTCAGCGTTTTATAAGATACATAAGTTGAACGGAGAAATTTTACAACAAAAAGTATTTTTTAACAGAAATCCGTGGTGTTCCTGTGTGAAAAGTATACTTTTGGTTTCAAACACCACTTAAGATGTGAACTGTAAGTTTGTTACATAGATCTTTCTTTGCTGTGAACACTTGTTACAGTTAATACGTTCTATCTGCATCACGGGTGGTACAGACAGACCATTACAACAGACAACAAATACCACCGGTGGTACATGCTATGCTGTGTCTTTCATATCTATTTAAAAATGGGACGGTTGAAAAGGAAGCTTGAAAATTGAATAAAATGTTCGTTATACGTGAATGATGCTAAAAGAAATTCAGATACGAGCAGGTTTTACTACTTTTACGTTATGAATATTATTGAGTTGTTAAGCGAATCAGAACCTTTATGAAAATCTGATTTTTCTTTATTTGTTCGACATAATGCATTATAAATTCCTCTAAATATAAATGAATGATGAACTCAAACATAAAATGTGCGAGATAATAGATTAAACTGCAAACATTTTTGAAACAAAATTAAAAAGTAACACAATTCAAAATAAAGAGATAGTTATTCCCAACATTGTCGAAGAAATAGATATTTTGCACAATGTACCCTTTCATTGAAAAATTGGAAGCACATGGCTGGTTTGTCGTCGTAGTATTCGCAATATGTTATCGTCCTCCTTGTCTTTGCTCTGAACTCTTTCGCGCGTTTTTTATCCATAAATTACACTGTCTGCAAAAAAAAAGTTGTGAGCTGTTTTGGTTTTCTTAAGTAATTCTTATATTGGGTGTGCTGAATTCGAAAATGACATTCATTTTGTCCTAGCACGTCACATTTTCTGACAATGAAGGTGTCTATGCTAAACAAGTTATTATCTTAAAATAGAACATATTTTTTTAAATAAAGTAATTTATAATTGCGTATCAAAACTTATTTTCTGATATAAACTGCATTAATTAGTGAGCACCAAACACATTTCTTTTTCCCAGTGAGACTCCTTTTGGTACATTTTTGCTTGTGGGAAGCATCTGGAAGGTCCCTTTCAAGCGTCCAACAGTAGTCTGCCATCATTGAGACGCTCCATCTTCCCTGGTATCTTTTTTCTATCTCCTTAATATCTTGGTGCAATAGTTCAGCTTGCTCTTCTCTCACGTCTCCTAAATTTTCTGAAAAATAGTCGAGGTGGGAATGAAGAATATGTACCTTCAAACTCATTAAGCAACCTAAAGCTTGAAATACTTTCAACATTCTTTTGACGATTTGTTTGTAGTAAGGGGCTTTGTTATTGCCTAAAAATGTTGTTATAACTTCCTTAAAGTCAATTCACCCTTCTCTTTGAGGACCCGTCATGGTTTTGACGAATAGTGGATCAGCCATAAGCCGTCTAATATCTAGTCCAACGAAAACACCTTCCTTCAACTTTTCCTCCGAGAGGCCAGGAAACTTTGATATTAAGTATTTGACGCAATTTCCATCTCTTGGAAGTGACTTTACAAATTGCTTCATCAATCCCAGCTTTATGTTTCATGCAGAACATTCTTTTCGCCAACTTTAAGCTCCCTCGCAGGCCAACACTTTCTGGTCCAGTGATTTGTTTGGTCTCTACTATCCCATAGACACAAAAAGAGGGAATTTGGTAAACCCAGATTGCTGTCCGAGCGCGATGCCTAAGATTTTGAAGTCACCGCACACTTGCCAACTATGGTCCTTATATTTTAATTTACAAAGAGTCAATTCCAAGTTCTTGTAGGTTTCTTTGAGGTTTACGGAATGGCCGACAGAAATGGAAGCATAGAAACCGCTGTTGTGAAGCAGAATTGCTTTAAGGCTTCTTTTTGAAAAATCTATAAAAATACGCCACTCTTCTGGGTCGTATGAGATCTTAAATGTATTCATCAAACCAACTCGTCCTTTTGGTCGAAGTAGGAAGTAAACTACTTTTCACGATATCTAAATCAGGAGGAAGACACTCCCAGCAAAAGTGAGTTCCTGTTTTTGAGCCTTGATCCAAGCAACTCAGCAGCGTTTTTGGGAAGGTTCAAGTATCTTACCAAATCATTAAGCTCGCCTTGGGAAAACAATTTTGGACTTCTGTCATCTTCAAATTCAAAAGTTGACTGATAATCGGGTGTAGGTACAGCACCATCTTCGTCAGATCTTGGAACCTCTTCCAAGGTGGCAGGGACCTTGGGCACTGGTATTTCGGTCCCTTGAGGGATGGAAAAAATAGCTGACTGCAGATTGGGGTATGAAATTGACTGCTTCCGTTTTGAACTATACGCTTTCACATTAGACGAATAAAAGTAACAAACATCACTATGCTTCTTTTGCTCGCACCATACCATAGGAATCGCAAATCGGAAAGCTTTTTTCTTACCCTTAAACTAATTTCGAAGGTCTTCAACACATCGTTTGCAGACTTTATGAGGTGCCCATATTTTATCCTGATCTCCAAGTTTGAAGCCAAAATACGTGAAGAATACTTTTTTTACAAAGTCCGTTATATTAACTTGTTACTTAAATGTCATATATTCTTCACAAATGTAACATAAACTATCCGAAGAGTTCACATACTTCCGCACAGACGACGTTGCACTGTATTGAACCAAGATCTAAGAAACAGTGATGAGTTAACACGTTATTGTCCCGCGCCACCTCTACACTATCGGAGCTCGCACGTTCAGGTTACAACATGTTTATACTTGTTAATGTAGGTCAACCAGGGTGTTCCTTATTTAAAAATTAATGATAGTTATGTCTAGTAATCAAAATGAAATTATACCTATCATTTATATAACAAGTTAATCCCTTTTTAGCCCAAAAATTCGTTTTTCGTGAAATAACCTTACGTTCTGGAATTTTTTGAGTATGGTTTTTGTTTCCAGAACACCTAACTACATAGAAATCAGTTGAAAATATCCAGATAGCATTTTTGTTGCAGACCTGTGTTATTTATAGCAAGAAAAATACCTTCTTCTATTTTAACGGCTAAGCCTCTCAAATTCAGCGTCTTTCAGAAATCCTTTTATCAGAAATTGGTGAGAGGTAAATATACCCATTTTTTATTCTTATTTTCTTAAGAAGATCACCCTTGAATTCACAACATTAGTACCTTAAATTATTCCGAAGATAGTCGTTTTATATCATTTTATCGTTCTTCTTAGGCAAAAATATTGTAGGAAGATATTTAATCAGAAATATCAACCCATTTTTTGGCATTATTATAGTCAAAAATGCAGTGAGGCTTCTTGATGTCTTGATTCTTTCGGTCTTTTTTTCCAATGAGTATCAACTCGTCTATATGTTCTGGTATTGAACTCAGCAATATAACTGGGATTTTGTTTACCCATTTGAAAATACACACTCCTTTTTCATTTACTTTTGAATGAATTTCACTATTTTCAATTTGTTCCTGGCAGACGTCTTTCGAATTTTCCTTCCGATTAGCCCTCGAATTCCCACAAGCAGTTATAAGATGTTCTGCTGATTTGACGCTTGTATCAAAATAATTAGTATACAGTGTTCTTCCCTCATTCAGCAAACCCTGCATCAACTCGACTGTGACATCGAAAGTATATCCATGTTGACTTTGTTCTGCAATACGATCTCTATATATTAAATACAGGGGGCTTCAATGAAAATTAAAGGGAGAATATATCGACCAAGATATTCATTTCTGATCAAAACGCGAAAACATGTCAATTTTTGTTTCAAGGGGGACATCTTTTGGGATACAGAACTTGCCTGAAATATCAACCCCCTACGCGGAGGTTGAACATTTTGAATAGGAAGATGGGTTGAGTGAAGACTCAAAAGAAAAGCGGTATCTTTGTCTACATCGCCTTGAACGAATTTCCATTTTTAATTGAAAACTGTAAAAGATACAGGGTGAGCAACTGAAAGATAGAAAAGACTATTTTCCTGAGACTATTCAAGTTTCAGTGAAGTAAAATTTAACAAATCCATGCTGATCAATGGCAGTCATCATCAAGTACCATCCTCTACTCGAATTTCAACCCCTACAACAGGGATGACCACCTTTGGAAATTTGGAAGAGAGTAGATGGGTCGAGTGATACCTCGAAAGAAAGGTATTATTTTTGTCTGCATCCTCGTGAACGACTTTTTATTTTTGACTGAAAACTGTAGAAAATACAGAATGAGCTACTGAAAAAAAGAGGAGACTATCTATCGCCCTGAGCTATTCAAGTATTAGTGCACAAACTGAAACAGGTTCATTCCAGATCAAAGGTTGTCATCCTTGATCTAAATGAATCTATTCCAGTTTTTGTACTGATACTCCAATAGTCTTGGGGCGATAGTCTTCTCTATTTTTCAGTGGCTCTCACTCTGTATCTTCTACAGTTTTCAATGAAAAATTAAAATTCTCTCACGGGAATGCAGACAAAGATAATACCTTTCTTTCGAGGTATCACTCGACCCATTTACCCTCTTCCAAATTTTCAAGGGTTGTAACCTCTGATCCAGGGGTTGGAATTCGAGATAAGGATGGTACTTGCATCTTTTACAGTTTTCAGTTAAAAATAAAAATTCAATGTAGACAAAGATACCGCCTTTCTTTTGAGTAATCACTCGACCCATCTTCTCTATTCAAAATGTTGAAGGATTGCAACCTCCGCTTAGGGGGTTGATATTTCAGGCAAGTATTATACCCCAAAAGATATCCCCTTTGAAATAAAAATTGACCTGTTTTTGCGTTTTGATCAGAAAAGAATATCTTGGTATATATAGGCCCTTTTTAGTTTTATAGGGGATTGAAACAGGTTAGGTTAGCAATGTCTGTTGTTAGCATTATATGAATTTGCGTAAGTTAATTTGAAGTACCCGAAAAATTTAAATTTCATAAAGTTTTGTGAATTAACAGTTCATTCACTAATCGAAATCAGATATGAGTGATCCTTTGATGCTGCCCCTACTCCGCAGCTAGCTCGTACCTGGTTCGCAAGCTTCATTCGATTATCGTTTGTTTGTGGTGTATATCGATGAAATGAACTGGGTTAATTTTCATTGCGTAATTTAACTATAGTTTCCATAAAAATAGACGTCCTAGAGCGGAAAGTGCACCTCTACAATTTCATAAATATCGAAAGGTTATATCTGCCTCATAAGGTCCTCGAAAAATATTAATATTCGAATGAAAATACCAGCATTTGATTTCCATATAAGTGATTATCGAAATATAAAAATTTGAAATAAATATATAAAAGAAACGCTACCATCATTTTCGGACTTTGCATATCAAACAAATACTTATTGATCTCATTTAACCCCATAATATAACTATGTGAAAAGATATTTCGAATTCATTTTCCAGGAGCTCAGTTGAGCAAGTACGTCCGATTTCCGGGAACTTCATTTTCGAAAAAGTGGTTTTCCTCCCTTATAATGCGATACAATTCCAAAAAATATATACTTTTTGAATTAAAGTATGCCATATTTGAATATTGTTACCTTGGCAGGCTCTTTAGCTTTCTTGATAAACAAGCAATTCTCGCAAGGAGTCAGTTTGGTTTCAGAGCGGGACTTGGGACACATGATGCGATACACGCTTTCGTTGAAAGTGGTGGTGAAAGGCTTGGAGTCGGGACAATGTCCAGTTGGTATCTTCTAGGATTTGAGTCGGGCTTTTCTCGTAATTCATAATATTTCAACTAGTAAAGCGGAGAAATGTGGTATTCGCTGTATTACTGCAAGGTGGTTGGTTAGTTACTTGACTGGCTGGCAACAACTTGTTTCCATCGGACACACTTGTGGTAACATGAGAGGGACAACAAATTCGGGTTCACTTGACACAGATTAGGGGGGGTCTCAGGGCTCGATATTGGGTCCATTGTTATTTCTCTTGTACATAAATGACATAGTAAGTGGTCTGAGTTGCGATGTTTTTCTTTACGCAGACGATGCTACCACCTTGATTACTGATGATCTTCAAAATACCAACTTGCTCTGGTTAAGCAGAAACAGATTGCACATCAGTGCCCTCAAGTCTACATATTTGGTCTTTCACAACCAAAATAAGATAATAAATGTTGATGTGTCTCTCAATAATACTCAACTGGAAAGGGCTGGATCGACGGGGTTCCTAGGTCTTCGGATAGATGAGAGTCTAAACAGAAAAGATCATTGTACTTACCTGTCCTCCAAACTTAGTACGGTCTGTTATGTTATGCGAAATTTGAGAAAAGTTTTGACTGTCACACAGTTGAGGGCTGTTTATCATGCTCAGGTGGCCTCCAGATTGAGATATGGGGTTTTGTTTTGGGGGGCATCGGTTGGAGCTGACGAGGTTTTCCATTGTCAAAAAAGGATAATTTGTTGTATGCTTGGTTTTTCGCAACTTACCTCCTGTCGAGAGGCTTTTCGATATTTGGGCTTACTCTCATTACCATCCAAATGTATACTTGAAATGACGACAGTAGTATTTAAAAACCAAAATGAAATAATGCGTAATGGTGACTACATCATTACAATACTAGAAGTCAGCACAACCTCGTCCCTCCAAACTTTAGACTTCGAATGAGCAGACGATCCTCTATATACCTGGGTGTAAAACTGCACATCAGATTGAATGATGACATAAAAAAGTCCAAATCGTGTGTTACTTTTAGAAGAAGGCTGTCTTAATATTTGGCGAGTAAGAGTTATTATAGTATGCAGGAATTTTTATTGTAAATGTTATTTCTTCCGATGTTTTTTGTATACGATTTTCCTGATTTTGTTGTATATTTGCTTGGGAAAATCATTTTATTATTTTTTGACCTTTTCCGTAATGTCATTCCGGCGTTTTTGAAGAAATGAAGTTTATTATTAATATTATTATTCGAATCAAGCAGCAAGTTAGGAATCGTTAATTTGAAAGAAATACGGCAAAACTTTAGCCGATTATTCACTTTTTTGTATATCTCTAGAAGCGATTAACCATCTGATGTAAAAGAAAATCAAATCGATTGATCTTTTCAACTCTATAATTCATTTTTCTCAAGATTTAGATTTATATTTAGAATTAGATTTATTTCCCAAAAGTATTATAAACATAATAACATATTAATCGTAATACCAGTGCTAAAAATAACATAACAATACTCCAAATGCCTTAAGTTTAGGCGATAAAGGAAAAATTTTCAATAATGTGACACAATTTTCATTGAATTTTGAGGAAATCATAAGAATAAAATTGATGATAAGAATGACCATAAATTTGAATAATTATATTATTCTCGCATTTTCCCATGGTTAAAGCTATTCATTCAAAAAATTCTGCAATATTATAGAAAACATGTTGATGTAAAAAATGTCAGTAGTCTGCTTGATTTCCGGAGGCAAGTGATTGAAAATTCGTATACGTACCCATATAAAGAGGCAGCTTTCTACTTAATGAATATGAAATCAGGCCCATCAGCTCGTCTCGTGTTCTGGTCTCAATTTTCAATGTGATTTTTCGATATTGAATTATTATTGCAACTTCAAATCTGATATATGATCTACCCATCTCAGATTCTTATCGATGACAACACCTGAAAACAGAGAGGGTGCAGATGACCTAATCACATCCGAACCAGTAGATAGATTAAAATTTTCTGCTGGTTGCTAAATATACTGAAAATACGTATTGAATGCTCTTTCGGTATTCAGCAACAATTTATTGGCACCGAACCAATATATCACATTTTCTATTGTATGAATACTATCAGACACCAAGTCGTCAGTAACTTTCGAGTGCCTTGAAAAACAAGTATCATCAGAAAACAATTAAAAATGAATGTTGGATAAATCTGCAGAAATATCGCTAACATAAAAAAGGAATATTATTGGACATATAATTGAGCCCTGAGGGACCCCACAATTTGTTTCGAGCAAAGAGGACCTTTGTGTTTTATTCGACTGGTTCTTCACTTCTGTATAAACTCTGTCATCTGCCAAGTAGGATTCGAACCATGCTAAAGGTAAACCTCTGATAGCATAATGATCGAAGTTTTCCCAGAAAAATAGAATGATTAAGGCAGTTGAATGCCTTCGACAAATCGCAGAATATACACATAACACACTCCTTCCTTTCCCACATTTCTACAATTTTTTGAACCAATGAAAATATTGCATCAAAGGTTCTTAAATTATTTCTAAATCCGAACTCAGATGAATATAATATATTAAAAGTGGCAAGGTAATCAAAAAGCTGATTTGCAACTAGTAGCAACGAGGTAATTGGTTCTTATCTCCTTTTTTAAAGATAGGTTTTATCCTAGCTGTTTCGAATGTGTCCGGAAAAATGCCCTGCTCTAGCGACATATTAAATAGATAGGCTAGAGAAGCTTTCATTGAATTCTGGTATTTTTTTTTCACAGTAATATTATCATTCCCAGAAGTCATTTTATTTGCCTGCCCACGCACTATTGACACTATATCCGATTCCACAACTGGCTTGAAGAAAAACGATTATGCAGAAATGAACTTATTGGATGGATTCCGTAATCACGGAATCCATATTTACTTTTTATATCAGCTGTTAAACGAGAAGCTTCATAAACAAAAAATTTGTTGAACATCTCTGCGATTGATTGTAGGATTTAATCATATTATCATTCTCCTTCATTTCAATATTTTCATTATGTTAGCGAGAACCATTTCCAAAAGTCTTTTTCTTTACAGAAATTCGTTATTTCCAACTTCAATCATTTTCCAGGTTATGAAGAACATCAGAGGTTAGGCTAGAAATAAAACATTGTCTCGCAATTTTTCATCCTATACGACCATAATTCTTATTATCTATTAAGATTTCTAGAAACCCCTACACTCATGAATTGTACCACTATAGCAGTAATAATATTTCCAGAAAATATAATTCAGCAACAACTGTGTTATAGTGAAAATCTGTAATAGAAGATTGTTGTCTATATGGATGTTTGTATGAATGCCTGAGTTTTCATTCGATTTTATGAGGCAAACTCACGCACTAAATGTTTCAAGATTTGTATATTGCATTACATCATTCTCTCAGAACTCAGAAGATAGCTTATAACACAAATCGAAAGAAAGGAATTCAAGAAGCGATTCGCAAGTGAATCATATTCTCTGATCCTTCTTATTATATTAGTTTCCTTACACAGCCATCTTGGTGTATTAGAATTTTCGTTTTGTCGAATTCCCAAGGTAACACTTAAATACTTGATGGAATGAGTAGCAGATATTATTCATATATTTTAGAAGCTTCTAAAATAAGGAGGCAAGGCAGTGTCCCGCCAAGTCGAGCGCGAAGCAAACATCGCCATACCATACTTTGCTGGAACCATTTAGCCGCATTTTCAGGCCTCTATTTGAGTACCTCTGGATAAGACCAGAATGCAGAAATTTCTGTCATCCAGCGAGCTATAATTACGTACATGAAATCCAAAATTTCAAGTCTTTAAGCCATTTAGTTCTGCAGTTAAGTGAAAGCAAAATTTCGCATTTATAACACTCACTCACTCACTCACTGACTCACTCATGATCATCAGAACAGAACTACTACTCCCCACTTCAGAGAGCTGAAATTTGGTACAAGGTTGGGGTTCAATGGCAACATAAAGGAAAATTATAAAAACTAAGATAAACGAGTATCTGGAGTACCTGGTAACCCTGATTAGAAAGCACAAGAGCCCAACATAACTATTAGAGATCGACATGCCGCCTTTACTAAAAATATTCAACTTGGTGGGCCGCTTCATTTGATGCCAAAAATCTAAGGTCTGAGGTATCTGATGAAGAACCCTCAGCTGGTCTCAGTTGAAAAATATCGAATATCATTGCAAAACTCCAGCGTAATGGGACACATCTTCTAATTTAACCTATCCTATAGCGTCCCACAGTCACTGCTGGGCGAAAGCCTTTCCTTCTGCTTTTAATACGCATGTAATTAAAATTGAAGGAAAACTGTGGATAAAACTAGACTGGCCTTTATACTTATACTTAAAAGTTCACAAAAAAGAAGCGAATGGGGAAAACGAAAAACTGTTGCTTATTAACAAGAATCAGAACCGAAAGAAAAAGATTGTTAATAATTGATAAACTACTCCTGTAAAGAAAAAAATGCCAAATGAGAAAATCTGATAAAATAATTCAATGTGCCAACGTTTCCACAAAAAGAAGTGAAATCCAACAAATTACATTCCGTAGAAAACTAGCCAAGTCTCGATGGAGCTGCTTGTTTATCTCTAAAAAGTAATGAAATCTAAACGAAGTTGTGCCAAGTGTAACGTACCCTACCGCGATTTCTTTATTATTTTAGTTAATGTTGTGTGACTCGGCCGTTGAAAGGTACACAAGGGTACAAAACCAGGTGCTCCATGACACCATTGCACCAATCTGTCCCCAGAACCGCTACCTGTTTGCGATGCAAAATAGCCACTTGGAAAACGTTTATTGAATAACCACTCAATTGTTGGCTTGACAAAACTGCGTATTTCAATAATACTTATGTATTGATGAGCCTGAAACAATCAGTATGAAAAAGTATTTTCAGTACAGACGGAGTTCTAATCATAGATAGAAGTCGCTCCAAAAAGAAGAGAGCAGAAGTTAGCATTGTCAATGCTGAATGCATGTGTCGCACAATCAACAGCAGCCTAAACTAAGATACGTACGTCTAACTACCAATACCAGTATGGGCTATTATGTCGCTTAAGAAACATAGGTAGTTACAACAGATACAACGTTTCCTGCAAACAAAATTGACTTCTACCTACCCACTAACGTATAAAGAATGTTCAACGGCCAAGTCACACAACATTAACTATAATAATAAAGAAATCGCAGTAAGGAACCTTAGACTTGGCACGACTTTGTCTAGATTTAATTACTTTTCAGAGATAAACAAGCAGCTCCATCGAGACTTGGCTAGTTTTTACAGAATGTTTTTGGTGGGATGCAATTTATTCGATAGAAAGTATATAGGATGTTCATAGTAGAAAATAAATCACAATAAAAAATGAAAATAAAAAACAACTCATAATCAGTAAATGGTACTGAGTTCTAAATAGATGCAAAATAAGAAATATAGCATTTTATAATTTCACTGTGAAGTTTGATAAGCTTGAGTTATAAAATGCATTCGCTATTAGCGAATAACTTTAATATAAACGAAGTGAAAACGATTTCCACAATGTTTCTTTTCGATACACACGACCGGTTTCGACAGCTACGTTATTTTCATGGATCTAGAGCTAACAGTTATAAGAAAAATGTGTTAGTTATACCCTTTTTGAATGTTAAGTAGTGGGGACTGATATGATTTAAGTTCACTATTGGGTGTGATGAATTATATGTTTTTACGAAGTTTGTTATTTGCAAACTTTCTAACAAATTCATTGTCATTTCTTAATCGCATTTGTTGAGAATATTTAGATTATCTTATGTGATTAGGTGATTTTGGATTCGATATATTCGAATATTGCGGATTCTTTATTTGAGGAGAGACGTTATTTGAATCTAGATACAAAATTGCGACCTGCTTCTGCTACGTAAGCTGTTAGACATTCTTCGCGTTTAATTCCATTTATTCAAACATGTTTGAATTGATAAGTATTTAGTTTGCTATTGATTAGGTACTTACTTGTATTGAGATCACTAGCAGAGGAGGTTGCTAAATTAAATTGAGGGAGATGATGCGTAATCATCACCTGGTATTTCTATAATGGAATATTATACTTAATATTATCATCTTATAATTTGATGTTGTTTTCTTAATGATATTGTTTTTCGTTTTAGAGTCTTTTATGGTTAGGGAATGGAAAAGATTCTATTAATCATTGAATTATAAGCGGCTTATCAATGAGTAATTTGGTTAAATGAATCCATTGGCATTGTTGGGTATGTAAATGTTTTTTTCAATATATGGTGTTGGTTAGATAGTTATTGAGTTTAGTGATGGTTATGTCTAGGAAATAGATTGAATGTTTGTGTTCAATTTCAGCAGTGATGGTTATTTTATTATGTATTTCAGTTAGAAAAAGAAACAACTGGCTTTGTCTGTTGGAGCCTCGAACACACAAGATTATCATTAACGTTTCTGTTCCAAAAGAGATTATGTTTTGTATTGACTTATTTGACATGAAAATAATATTTATTTCAGAAATATTCAGTTTCGGTGAAAGTATCACCGTAATATAACAGCAAAGTTTTTTTAAATTTTTGATAAGAGACATGCCATTAAAAGAATTCAGAAATGGAATGAGGAGGAATTAGGATGAACTAATTGTAGTCTGCAAGTCAAAAATTTTTCAATAAGGTTTTATTTTCATCACCTAAATATTTATGAATACCATTTGAATATATATGCCAATATTTCTTCGATTGATCGATTTATTTAATAAAGTGCGATTTTCATATCAATCAAGAGGGTAGAACTGAAAATTCGACTACGTAATTTAACGGTGCTTGGTTACCGATTCCAAGGGGCCCAGTCCGGGAATTCTGAACAATTCGAAATTAACATATTGCTTATGTAGAGACCTTCGAGGAAGTTATATAAAATTTTAATATAAATGGCATTCTGTACTAGGCGGAATATGGAAAATGCCGCTCGCAGAATACTAAAACGCAGGGGCGAACACAATTTATATCGATTATGTAAATTGTGTTTCTTGGATAAATATTAGCTCTGTCGATGCTAATAGAAAGTTTATAGATTTTGCATTATGTGTATATTGCTTTGGATATATTTGTTCCACCTATTTCAGGATTATTTGTTGGAAAATTAGTTCTTTACTGTTGACTGAATACCAAAATGACAGATTTCCCAATTTTGGTACATTTCCTAATCTATATTCAGAAATTGAATATATTTTGTTAACGAGCGACTCGCTTGAGAACGACCGATTTGCCCATTTTTGTTCCACAATATTACTAACAGTTCAAATTTGGTTTTCATGGAAAAAATAGAATATAAGGCATGGCTGTTTTTTAATTATTCGAATGATAGAATGAGCAGTACCAATTTTATCGACGGATTCTACGCCGTCTTCAGTGACGTTATCGTGCAAAAATATCATTGGTTTACGATTTTCAGAGCCCAACTCGTCACCATCATGTAACGTGGATGGTAATGTTACTGCTTTATATTTCCTAGGAACAGAAGCAACTATTGTTTAGTTTTTTTCGGATTGAAAGGAATTCGTTTGGAACTTCTGCATTTTCTTTCTTTGGTGTTCCTAGCACTCACTTTTTCTTTGTAAGTCATCAGTTGAGAAAATATTAGTATTAACCCACTTATGCCTGAACTAGTGTTTCTCAAATAACGAAACTAACAGAAGAATACAAAATTCTAATGAAACATACCGTTCTATATGTAGCTCTTCAGGAAAATGTGCTACTACGATCATGGTTTTGTGTGAAACATAATGAAACATTAGACGTGTAACCCAACATCACATTTAATACATCTGGTGGTAGTTTTGAATGACAGTGCCGACATTTGCTCTGCTTTACTTGGGGACCTATCAAATGACCAATGTTATCTTAGCGAATACTTAAGCTTTCATTTTTTGTTGGTTGTTCTGTTGAAGAACTGCTTTCTTCTTCATTATTCTGAAGCAGATACAATGCAATCTGACGTTTGAATCCTAAATGATCCAATATACCTTGATTGATTTTATGAATTTGGCAAGCATTGTGAATGCTCAGGTCGATGCAGTGAGCAACCAGAGGAAAATACCATTTTCACGTCGTATAGACGTTCCATATAAACTAATGTCTTTATCGCACCTATCGACGCCACTTATGTTCTTATTATAGGTTTTTATTATACAGGGTTGTTGGATTTGCACATTCTTTTTGTCTTTATACGAGCAGCGTTTGGCTAATGGAACAGCTCCAATAGAATTCGAATAAATAGTCACTATGTTTTTGTCGTTCCATTGAACAGCAACAATGTGGTGATCTCTCGAAATTTTCGATTCATAAGCGCCCCAAGGTACCTTTTTCAGTTGGATCTCATTGACGAAAGGATTTCCTGGCAATCTATTTTTGCGCACAGTTCCAGTTCCTCTGGTATTTCTCTCTGTCAGATTATTCAGAAGATTCGCAGAACAGAAAAAATTATCAAAATATAAAAGAAAACTGTAAAATCGGCCATTTTTGTGCAGAGCATCTTGATAACTGACAACAATACCTGCGTAGACACCATGTTTCCTGTATCGTTCGGAAACGTGAGATGTGGCTTCTTAATATGGTTCAATCCAATTGACCATAGCTTCATCAAAGCTGTGATTATCGATAGGGGAGCCATATCCATAAATATTTCATTCAAATGTTGAAATAGTGGACGGATTTTCAGGAATATGTCTTACGTGTTGATATTGGAATTGTCGATTATGTGAAAATTTGACATAATATACTCAAATCTATCACATGCAATCGCGTAAGATACCACAGTTGAATGCGTATCCAATTCTTCTTCACAGTTGATTTGACATCGTGGTAAATATAGATAACCGCTCAAAATGAGAACGTTTAAAAATGCTTCAATTTATTTGAAATTTATATTTCTGTTTCTATTGTGAAAAGAAGCTTAGCGGTTTATTTCAGTTACAATAAGATTCATCAAAGAGTCAGGAAATACCTTAGCGAACAAACATATTGCGGATATATCTTCAACACATATGAAAGATAGCTATTCTATTGGCTGGGAACGAGGTCGCCATTTGTCCAATGATAATTCTTCCTTTCTGTCGTTCTTCCCTCCAGTTTTCTTGCCACTTCCGCTAAAGAAATTTCATCTTCTGAATCGAAGTCATCATTTTGATTCTGATTATCTGAATAAATTTTCGCAGATGCTGATAGTTGCGAGCCAGGTAAATTAGAAGGATGAACCTGATCTTCATCCCCAGAAGATGGAGGCATCATAATAACATCTACGTGAGAAGTTTGGTTCGAATCATCATCACTGTTTCCTTCTTCAAGAAGAGTCTAAATGTTATTTAGATTCAAACCCCTGAAAAAAATATGTAATGCTTGGCTAGTCAGCATATATTCCTAAAAGCCTACATTTAGGACGTCCGGGTTTGAATCATTTCTCTTAACTAACCAAACTAATATGCATTCATATTATTACATTTCTCTCATTCATTATTCTATTACATATTCTTCGGTATTGAATAGAAGTAGAGTCAAAAACTTACCGCTCAAAGGGAATACAATAATCTTTATAATTTTCATCCACATTCATCCTCGGAATTTTGCGCATTTTCACAACAATATAAAGCTACTCGGACATGAGACTATATAAACATTGATATAGAGGTTAGACGCGAACAGTTAGAAAAATATCCCTACTTTCTCTTATGCGAACGCATTCGCGAGCGCTAAATTTGAATGCCGTCCCATATACAGGGATATCCACCTGGACCGTCCGTTAAAAACTTTATGAGTACCAAATACAATATCAAGCTGAAATTTTATACGCGGCCATAACTAGCGATTTTCATTTGGTGTGAAATATTTTCGAAGTGATTTTCGGTTATACCGGAAGTGGGTCATCACTTTGTTATTTCAAATAGCAATCTACCTTTTTTATTATACATCTAAAACCGAAATTTGAGCAAGGCATAAAATACCCAAGTTGTTGGCACTTATCTGTCAAAACTTTTGACAGGTTCAATTATTTTTGTTTTGAACTCGATTTTTGAGGAACATTTAAAAAAATTGTAGCTTGTAGATCTTTGGCACTATAGACACAATTTTTGCTTGGGTGGATAGAAGAAGGATCTAGAAAGTTTTTGAGCAATCTTCACATGTCGAACATTTATTGCGATGTTTTGTATGATTTTTTCAATTTTTCCTTTTTCAAACAGCAATAACTCAATGTTTTCAAATGGCACGTGCCAATTTCTATATCGCCATCAGATGAAGCGTCAATTTTCAGATGGAATTGTATCATCATGTACCATACCCATCTCTTATAGTTCCGAAATAATTTGGGAATATATTGAATTTTGATGATTTTGCAAGAACTAACACAGAATTCTTTGAAATATTTGAATCAAGTAGCTGAAGTGGCTGCGCTCACCTGACAGGTGCCTAAAATTAATATACATGTCACTTCGTTCATTCGAATTTGATATTTCAACAAGAATTGTCGTTATTTCAGATTGAAAATATCAAAAAAATACAACACAATTGGAATGAAACCACTGGTTATTCTAACGAAAGTATTTTTAATCTTTTTAATTTATTTTAGAATGTCAAAAGTGCGGGCAATTCAATAACCAATTTCCAAATTTACTGTCTAAGAATGAAATAAAATTTCGAAGCATTAGAAGCAATTTTTACAATTCGGATGAATGAAAATTGTAGGAACTAAGCGAAAGCCAATCATCGAAGATAATTACATTAATACGAATAAATGATAGCAAACATCATAGGAGAAAACTAATTTACGATCTGAATAAATGGTCAATATGGGCCCCATATTGCGCGGTACACTTGACAGCTCGTATGCGAACATCATGAGTTGCCCTCCTAGTTTCCTCAAGATCAATATTACAAAAGGATTATGAATGCGCTCTAGTAACTCTTCTTCTCTTCTTACAGGAATAAGATACACTTCACTCTTGATTTTGCCCCATAAATAAAAATCAAGGGCTGACAGGTCCGGAGAACGCAGAGGCCATAAATATGGTTCTTGATTACCCCACCATCTATCCTCGAACACTTCTGTTAGCTGCCGATCTTCAGCTCGTGTTTTATGTGCTGGTGCACCATCCATTCGGTAATAGCTATCCCTCAGAATTTGAAGGGGTAATCCATTTAAAAAAAAAGTTTGCTAATGTTCCTCTCAAAATTTCCAGGTATCTTTGTCCTTTAAGATTTTCCTCATAAATGTGATAAGCCAACAAATCATTCATTAGAATTGCAAAACTGTTCACGCAGAATTTATTTTGGAAATCAATAACCTCGATGAAATGTGGATATTCTGTGGCCCAAATATGTCGATTTCTCCTGTTGGTTATTCCACTTTCATTGTACTTGGCTTCATCAGACCATATTATTTTTGGCAAAATTTTCTCATCTTCTTGAAGCCGAATTAATAAATTTTCACAGAAATTTAGCCGCTTGGGAAGGTAAGTCGGTTTCCAATTTTTGTAGTCAGATAAAATAATACGGCTACATGTTATGTTTCTCAAGGATCCTTTAAATGAAAGTATAACTCAATCCAATATCCATTGATGCAGACTTAATGGACGCATGTGGATTAGCACGAAAACACGCTAGCGTATTAATTTGATTGTCGTCGTCCTCGAGAATTCTAGTTTCTATGTATTTTGTTCCAAATTGCAGAAAATTGCTTTCAATCCTTCGAAATTCTGTTTTACTCATAGGCGCCAAATTTGGAAATAGGTTATTGAATTGCCTGCAAGTTATATCCACCACTTATTGACATTGCCATGAATAGATTAAACATATTCTCGTTTGAATAATCATCCATTTTATTATCAATCTGGGTTTTCCAAAAATTTTCACTTCAAATTACCAACAATTCTTGTTGAAATATCAAATTCGAATGAACGAAGTGACATTAACATACAAAACAAAGCAATAAACATTTGACATGTGTACAGTGCTTAAGAAATTCCTTGATCCTTCTTCTCTCCACCCAAGCAAAAATTGTGTCTGTAGTACAAAAGATTACAATTTTTATAAATGTTCCTCAAAAATCGAGTTTATAACAGAAATAATTAAATCTGTCAAAAGTTTTGACAGATGCCAACAATTTGGGTATTTTATGAGATGTCAGGTCTAATTTTCAATTGATAAATTTCTTCCCGAGTTTTCGATTGAGGCAATAAGACATCACAACATCGGCAGGTTATGGTTGATTTCTACCATATGTTTTACAAGATTCGTTGTATAAAATAATTTTGCGTCACAAAGAGCAAATATTTTTATGCTTAAGTTTTACAGCGCATGCAATGCTCGAAACTGCAACGACCCCGTAATAGATGCAACATTTCATCAATTGTAGTATATTTGTTGGGAGAAGATTGACAATTCTGAACAAAAACATCTTGAACATGGAATAGTTGAAAGTTTGTCAGTTTTTCGTCTCATTGCTCTAGTGAGTTTATCGTCTATTGAAACAGATGCTTATGAACAAGAATCTTCAGTAAATCATTGCAGATCTAGCAATCCGAATACCAGTTCTTCCCATACATTCGTATGATGATATTTCTTCACTCCAATTAAGTAGATTATAATTTTATTTCCTAGAAATTTGGCCTTTTCAAACTCCTCATGGTCTCTTCCTCTAGAATGATTAAAATGGTATTTTAGGATTTCAGCTCATCAATGTTTGTGTACGAAACCGTCGTCTACCATTGAAATCTTTACAATTTTGAGGAAAGCAACTTATTGATTCTATAGCTATATAGAATCAATAAGTTGCTGGTATATTGAGTTATACCAGACGCAGCTTTTGACAGATGATAATATTTTGTATTTGAATTGTGGAGGCCGTTACTTGATGTAGATCCATTATATAAATGAGATAAAAACACAAGGTTTAACTTTAATCTACACTTTATTTGAAAAAATTCGACGACGTTTCGCTGACACAGCAGCTTTATCAAAAATGAAAAATAGAATGAAGACTTTGGTATTATAAACAAATCGTAGAACAAGTTGGATGAATAACAGGAAAATCCACACCGAGCCATTGTACAGTTAGTATGAGAGGTAATAAAAACTAATTAAACAAGTTAAGTAGGGGTGAGTAATTCAAATCTACCTGTTCATTCAAAAGCTTGTCCGAATGTTTGTATTTATTTATTTCTAATGCTTCTAGGAGATCTAATTTTGAACTTTTGATTTTATATGTAATATGTCAAAGTTTTCATTGAATGAATGGTTTTCTTTTATTAAGTGGTTTGAATAATTTGAATCAGATTTATTTTTATCGAAGCTACGTTTATGTTCAGATGTTCTTATGCCAAAACTCCTATAGGTCCTACCGATATAAATTTTATCACAAGAACCGCAATTGAGTTTATAGATTCCTGATTTACTTGATTTTTCAACACGAGATTTATTATTTTTAATATGTTTACCTAAGTTATTAGAAGTTTTGAAAGCTATATTATGATTTTGTTTGTAGAGAAAGGATTTGATATTTGTACTTGCAGAACCGCAGAATGTTAAACTGTTGAATATTTTATAGTCTTTATGAATAGGATATACTTCATTCATTGCTTTCTGATAGAGTTTTTTACGAATGATTAGATCTATCATATTCGGATTATATGAATTATTAATGGCTATCTGTTTGATGATGTTTTACTCTTTAATATAATCTTCTACTGATAAAGGTAAATTGAGTAACCGATGTACCATGCTGTTTAAAGCTGCAACTTTGTGTTGAATTGGATGTAATGAGTAGTTATGTATAATTGTATCAGTATGTGTTGGTTTACAAAAGACCGAAAAAACATGATTATTATTTTGTTTAGTGATTTTAAGTCCAAAAATTTATGGAATCGTTCTGTTCATTTTCTATCGTGAATTTAATGTTCAAATGGATGGAATTAATGAAATTAACAAATAAGTCTAATTGACGAGTAGTTCCAATGAAACATACTAAGATGTCGTCAACATATCTATACCAATAAAGAAATTTGGAAATGAGTGGATGTGTATGAATTTTCTGTTCAATATTATTCATAAAAATCTCTGCTAAAAGTGGACTCAAAGGATTTCCCATGATCAAACCATTTTCACTACTGTAATAGATGTTGTTGAAAGAAAAATAATTTTGTTCAATGCAAACGTCCAACACATTCAATATTTCTGATTTAATTATGTGGTTAACATGATTCGAATTCAACATGTTTTCGATTAATATTTTGACATCACCTGGAGGAACACTTGGGTATAAATTCTCAACATCAAACGAAATAAGTTTTGCGTTAGGTGGTAGGTTAACGTTTTTTATGTTATTTATCAATTCGAAAGAATTTTTTATAGAAAATTTTGATTTGAATGAACAATAATTTTTAATTATATCTATAAGGTAATGCGACAATTTCACGGCTGGGGCTGTAACGTAAGATACGACTGGTCTAACGGGGTTATTTACTTTATGCAATTTAATGAGTGAATACAGTTGAGATGGTTGAGGGTTTGGTAAAATTAATTTTTATTTATCTATTGCTTTAATTAAAGATTTTGCGTCATTTATTGCAATTTTAATATTTTTCTGGAATTTATTAGTTGGATCTTTGTTTGAAATTGTATAGTTTCCGGACGAAATGAAATTCAGAGTTTTAAATAGGTAGTCATTTTTATTTAATGCAATAACAGTATTACCCTTATCTGCTTTTGTAAAAATAACTTCATTTAGTTGAGATTTTTGTTTGATGACCTTTAAAATATTTTGTTCTTTACTCGGTTTAAAGTCAGCTAATGATTCATTTTTATAATGTTAGATGCTAAATATTTAAGGTGAGTGTTATTAGGAATATTTTTCAGAGAAATTTCAGTATCTATGCCAAGTTCCTCTAAATCAGATTTTATCTTGTTTGATTTAATATTGTGTTTGAAACCTTTCTCCAAGAGATTTGTTTCATCAGTTGTGAAATTAGTATCAGAAAGGTTAACGAATCTATCAAAAAATTGATGGTCAGAAAATTTAGTTTTACGTGGAGTAGGTTTCGGTTTTCGTGACACGAGAAACTTTAATTTGCGGTATTGGATGGTATATTTATTATGTATTATTGATCTAATTTTGAATCTATTATTGTAATCTAATGAATCGAATTCAAGTGGATGAAGTCTGTACAATAACTCGGTATGAATTACCTTGAGATAAATATTGTAGATGTCTCGCTTGTGGAACAAAATCTTGCATTCTGATTTGATCCATATTTTCTGTCCAGAGATAACTGCTCTTCGAGCTGAATAACTGTTGTTGTTGGTCTTGAGTTTGATGTATTTAGGACACACTTCACTCTTCAAACACGTGGTTAAAAACCACAGGTTTTGGGATGTTATAGCATTTTTAAGTAACAACTTAAAATACCAAAGGGCCAAAAAGCTTGTATTCGCTTTCTTCAACATTTGAATTGTGGAGGCCGTTACTTGATGTAGATCCATTATATAAATGAGATAAAAACACAAGGTTTAACTTTAATCTACACTTTATTTGAAAAAATTCGACGACGTTTCGCTGACACAGCAGCTTTATCAAGAATGAAAAATAGAATGAAAACTATGGTATTATAAACAAATCGTAGAACAAGTTGGATGAATAACAGGAAAATCCACACCGAGCCATTGTACAGTTAGTATGAGAGGTAATAAAAACTAATTAAACAAGTTAAGTAGGGGTGAGTAATTCAAATCTACCTGTTCATTCAAAAGCTTGTCCGAATGTTTGTATTTATTTATTTCTAATGCTTCTAGGAGATCTAATTTTGAACTTTTGATTTTATATGTAATATGTCAAAGTTTTCATTGAATGAATGGTTTTCTTTTATTAGGTGGTTTGAATAATTTGAATCAGATTTATTTTTATCGAAGCTACGTTTATGTTCAGATGTTCTTATGCCAAAACTCCTATAGGTCCTACCGATATAAATTTTATCACAAGAACCGCAATTGAGTTTATAGATTCCTGATTTACTTGATTTTTCAACACGAGATTTATTATTTTTAATATGTTTACCTAAGTTATTAGAAGTTTTGAAAGCTATATTATGATTTTGTTTGACGAGAAAGGATTTGATATTTGTACTTGCAGAACCGCAGAATGTTAAACTGTTGAATATTTTATAGTCTTTATGAATAGGATATACTTCATTCATTGCTTTCTGATAGAGTTTTTACGAATGATTAGATCTATCATATTCGGATTATATGAATTATTAATGGCTATCTGTTTGATGATGTTTAACTCTTTAATATAATCTTCTACTGATAAAGGTAAATTGAGTAACCGATGTACCATGCTGTTTAAAGCTGCAACTTTGTGTTGAATTGGATGTAATGAGTAGTTATGTATAATTGTATCAGTATGTGTTGGTTTACAAAGATCGAAAAAACATGATTATTATTTTGTTTAGTGATTTTTAAGTCCAAAAATTTATGGAATCGTTCTGTTCAATTTCGATCGTGAATTTAATGTTCAAATGGATGGAATTAATGAAATTAACAAATAAGTCTAATTGACGAGTAGTTCAATGAAACATACTAAGATGTCGTCAACATATCTATACCAATAAAGAAATTTGGAAATGAGTGGATGTGTATGAATTTTCTGTTCAATATTATTCATAAAATCTCTGCTAAAAGTGGACTCAAAGGATTTCCCATGATCAAACCATTTTCACTACTGTAATAGATGTTGTTGAAAGAAAAATAATTTTGTTCAATGCAAACGTCCAACACATTCAATATTTCTGATTTAATTATGTGGTTAACATGATTCGAATTCAACATGTTTTCGATTAATATTTGACATCACCTGGAGGAACACTTGGGTATAAATTCTCAACATCAAACGAAATAAGTTTTACGTTAGGTGGTAGGTTAACGTTTTTTATGTTATTTATCAATTCGAAAAAATTTTTATAGAAAATTTTGATTTGAATGAACAATAATTTTTAATTATATCTATAAGGTAATGCGACAATTTCACGGCTGGGGCTGTAACGTAAGATACGACTGGTCTAACAGGGTTATTTACTTTATGCAATTTAATGAGTGAATACAGTTGAGATGGTTGAGGTTTGGTAAAATTAATTTTTATTTATCTATTGCTTTAATTAAAGATTTTGCGTCATTTATTGCAATTTTAATATTTTCTGGAATTTATTAGTTGGATCTTTGTTTAAAATTGTATAGTTTCCGGACGAAATGAAATTCAGAGTTTTAAATAGGTAGTCATTTTTATTTAATGCAATAACAGTATTACCCTTATCTGCTTTTGTAAAAATAACTTCATTTAGTTGAGATTTTTGTTTGATGGCCTTTAAAATATTTTGTTCTTTACTCGGTTTAAAGTCAGCTAATGATTCATTTTTATAATGTTAGATGCTAAATATTTAAGGTGAGTGTTATTAGGAATATTTTTCAGAGAAATTTCAGTATCTATGCCAAGTTCCTCTAAATCAGATTTTATCTTGTTTGATTTAATATTGTGTTTGAAACCTTTCTCCAAGAGATTTGTTTCATCAGTTGTGAAATTAGTATCAGAAAGGTTAACGAATCTATCAAAAATTGATGGTCAGAAAATTTAGTTTTACGTGGAGTAGGTTTCGGTTTTCGTGACACGAGAAACTTTAATTTGCAGTATTGGATGGTATATTTATTATGTATTATTGATCTAATTTTGAATCTATTATTGTAATCTAATGAATCGAATTCAAGTGGATGAAGTCTGTACAATAACTTGCAATAATAGATTCAAAATTAGATCAATAATACATAATAAATATACCATCCAATACCGCAAATTAAAGTTTCTGTCACGAAACCGAAACCTACTTCCACGTAAAACTAAATTTTCTGACCATCAATTTTGATAGATTCGTTATCCTTTCTGATACTATTTCACAACTGATGAAACAAATCTCTGGAGAAAGGTTTCAAACACAATATTAAATCAAACAAGATAAAATCTGATTTAGAGGAACTTGCATAGATACTGAAATTTCTCTGAAAAATATTCCTATTAACACTCACCTAAAATATTTAGCATCTAACATTATAAAAATGAATCATTAGCTGATTTAAACCGAGTAAAGAACAAAATATTTTAAAGGCCATAAAACAAAAATCTCAACTAAATGAAGTTAGTTTTACATAAGCAGATAATGTAATACTGTTATTGCGTTAAATAAAAATGACTACCTATTTAAAACTTCTAAATTTCATTTCGTCCGAAACCATACAATTTTAAACAAAGATTCAACTATTAAAATTCCAGAAAATATTTAAATTGCAATGAATGACGCAAGAATCTTTAATCAAAGTAATAGATAAATATACATTAATTTAGCAAAACCTCAACCAATTTCAACTGTATTCACTATTAAATTGCATAAAAGTAAATAAACCCCGTTAGACCAGTCGTATCTTCACGTTACAGCCCCAGCCGCGGAAATTGTCGCATTCACTTATAGATATCATTAAAAAATTATTGTTCATTCAAATCAAAATTTTCTATAAAAATTTTCGAATTGATAAATAGCATAAAAACGTTAACCTACCACCCAACGTAAAACTTATTTCTGTTTGATGTTGAGAATTTATACCCAAGTGTTCTCCAGGTGATGTCAAAATATTAATCGAAAACATGTTGAATTCGAATCATTATGTTAACTACATAATTAAATCAGAAATATTGAATTCTGTTGGACGTTTGCATTGAATAAAAATTATTTTTCTTTCAACAACATCTATTACAGTAGTGAAAATGGTTTGATCATGGGAAATCCTTTGAGTCCACTTTTAGTAGAGATTTTTATGAATAATATTGAACAGAAAATTCATACACATCCACTCATTTCCAAATTTCTTTATTGGTATAGATATGTTGACGAAATCTTAGTATATGTTTCATTGGAACTACTCGTCAATTAGACTTAGTTCTTAATTTCATTAATTCCATCCACTTGAACATTAAATTAACGATAGAAATTGAACAGAACAATTCCATTAATTTTTTTACTTAAAATCACTAAACAAAATAATAATCATGCTTTTTCGGTCTTTCGTAAACCAACACATACTGATACAATTATACATAACTACTCACTACATCCAATTCAACACAAAGTTGCAGCTTTAAACAGCATGGGCCATCGGTTACTCAATTTACCTTTATCAGTAGACGATTATAATAAAGAGTTAAAACATCATCAAACAGATAGCCATTGATAATTCATATAATCCGGATATGATAGATCTAATCATTCGTAAAAAAATGTATCAGAAAGCAACAAATAAAGTATATCCTATTCATAAAGACTATAAAATATTCAACAGTTTAACATTCTGCGGTTCTGCAAGTACAAATATTAAATCCTTTCTCGTCAAAACAAAATCTTAATATAACTTTCAAAACTTCTAATAACTTAGGTAAACATATTAAAAATAATAAATCTCGTGTTGAAAATCAAGAAAATCAGGAATCTATAAACTCAATTGCGGTTCTTGTGATAAAATTTATATCGGTAGGACCTATAGGTTTTTGGCATAAGAACATCTTGGAACATAAACGTAGCTTCGATAAAAATAAATCTGATTCAAATTATTCAAACCACCTAATATAAAGAAAACCATTCATTCAATGAAAACTTTGACGTATTACATATAAAATCAAAAAAGTTAAAAAATTAGATCTCTAGAAGCATTAGAAATAAATAGATACAAACATTCGGACAAGCTTTTGAATGAACAGGATAATATTTTGTGTTATAAAGATATCGAGAATTCCTTTCTGCTCCATTCTGTTGTTCTGTATTTTCCCATGTAAATTTCATCTGAGGTCAATTGATCATGATTTCCAAAATAACTTTCAACAATTTTTTTTGTATTTCATCTCTCTGGTGACGAGACAACTCATTACCAGTAGATTCTATAAAGCCCTCAAATCAACATATAATTCAAAAGTATTGGAGCACATTTCGAGGTATCGCAAGTAGGATTTTGGTCGAACCTTCAAAATGGTAAAATTTGTCTGTCAATTAGATGGTATTTCTACGTATCTCAATTCTTCCAATGTCGCAATAAAAAATATATTGTTCGCCTTATAGAATTCAAATAGAAAAACAAACTCAACAACTCATCGCTATCGGGGATTCAGGTAGTGGGCCGAGATTGGTTGGAGGCAATTATTTGTTTACCCGTTGTGACAAGTCAGATCAGGTGTCAATGCTATCAGTATTTGTTAGTTTGTCTTCTAGTTAATTTTGGTGATTAAAATAGCTCAGTCTAAGGAAGTGAAGATGAGAAAAATTTCTGAATCCCCTTTTTTTGAGAGATCAAGTAATCAGCGCGAAATTCTGCTGCTTACTTTGAAAGACGTAATGAGATGCTACCATTTTATTGGATATAATCTTAAAATTGCGTTAGAAAAGGATCCTTTAGTAAGTGAAATATCTGACAGTTTAATTCCGAGAGTAAGACAAATATCAATCAGAGCTTACATTTCCATTGTGCTTAATCTTACGATTTCACAAATGATAAGCTTATCACCCCAAATATAGGAATTTATTAAAATGGGAAAGTAGTGAATGGTCTGAAAATTTTAATATAAGCCTGGGAAAATTCAGAGAGGAAGCTAAACGTTTGGTTGATATTGCTGCCTGCAAATGTTGAAACTTGAATTAGTATGAGAGAAAAAAAGTACCGATTTTACAACGAGGAACAACATAACAAAGAACTTCTGATGATCGTTAAAGCAATGAAGATCCGATACAAAAGAAAATAGAAATAAAACTTAAGGAAAACCAGCAGAGCATTTGAATGGTGAAACAAAAGAACTCCATAAATTTAAACGTGAGATAGTTCAGTAGCTGAAGAACTGTGTTCACTTTCTGTCCACTTGAAAATACCTTGTTTAAGTACGCATCAGAAGCTTGTTCGATAAGTGTATCGTTTGTTCAAGTGTCAATTGCTCCCTAGATTGGTCTCTCTGATGATATCCAAAATGTTGTAGAACTGGTTATTGAAAGAAATGATGCTTCTAAATATCTGCTACTTTCAATGTTATGCAATGAGCATTTGAAAAGTTTGTTTACGATGTGTCTTCAAAGCAATACATATATTTCTATCCTTGTGTAGGCCGAGATACTAATGGGGCGTTGTTTCACCCACCCTTAAACTCCTATTCTGGAGAGTATATTTTAAACTGAGAGTTTTAGCCAACGATTTTATATGAAAAAGCCATCCAAGGGGTAATTTCAAAATGGATTTGAGACGTCTACATATTGATAGTTTTTTGTTTAGCCTACATATATAGTATTATATCTTTGTAGAGGCCAATAATGATACTACATATATCGTTGTACCTTTGTAAAGCCCATCGACGTTGTCAAATTTATTGTGAATTTCTATGCGACATATCCTAACTGATAACGATTGTTTATAACTTCAAACCCAAACAATATTTCTTTGCCTCCGGGCAGATGGATTTTCATCTTAGGATAATCGTTAGCGTTGTGGTGTATACAGAGTGTTACATGATAGTATGTCATAAGTTGAGGGAATAATTCTACGTGCATTTTAAGAAAAAAATTCATATAATTATAGGTCCGCAAAATCTTCGTTACGGTGCTACAGGGTAATGAAATTTTCGGAAAAAAATGGGTTTTTCTTCAAAACTTCTGCAGTTTTTGAGATATTAAGCCCACATTTGGAACGCAATCTATTTTTCATAGCCTCCATCATAACAAGTCCTAAATTGCATTTAGAATCTACAAGGTGTCCTCTTTTCCGGAGATGTCTTCTTTTGCCCTTTCGAACTTTTTATGCAGTACGCCACTGATCAGCGTACAGTCAATTTTCGTTCAATTTAGAAACTTTTATGACAGATGTAATTTTTTCGTAACTCCAACCGTTCTCGAGCAAACATTCATCAAATGATTGTATGCATTCGCTGAATTGAAAGCACTTCTAATAAAAAAAATGACTGGTAGGCTTTGATTTTTTTCATTATTCTATTCATTTTGTCTTCCATTTTTTAATTTATTTATTTACTTTGACGGTTCCTTAAGTTGAACCTTTGTCTTACTCGAATTGTTGATTAAATTAACGATTAGTTTCAAGACCTTTGAAGTAAGATAAAATGGTAAATTTTACTAACGCCGAATTAGCTGATATCCATTACATGTACGGTCTGGCTGACGGAAACACAACAGGAGCTAGGCGTTTATATCAGGTGCGCTTTCCAAGTCGAGTAACATCTGACAGGTGAACGTTTTCAAATATCCACAGAAGGTTGAGCAAAACTGCTACTTTTACTGCAAATATTCATTTCAAAGGTGCAACTCAAACTATGAGAAATCCAGATATTCAGGAAGCAGTTTTGAATTGTATTGATTTGAATCCTCATGCGAATAAAAGAAAAATTGGAAATCAGTTGAATATTTTACATGTTTCAGTTTGGAGGATTCTCCACGATTTTTTATTCTGCTCGTTCCATATTCAACGCGTCCAAACTCTACTTCCTCGAGATTTTTCTTAGATAAAATGTTCACGAACGAAGCTAACTTTTTGAGAACTGTAATCACGAATTTTCACAATAACCATTATTTGGCTCAGGAAAACCCCGTTTTGTTTAGAGAATCCCATCATCGAGAACAATTCTCACTGAATGTCTGGGTCGAAATAATTGGAAATTATATGATTGGTCATTTTTCTGCCTAACAGACTAAACGGTCCCACTCATCGCCAATTTCTTGAAGAGGAGTTACCTTCATTGCTCGAGGATGTGCCACTTTTGGCGTAAAACATGATGTGGTTCATGCATGATAGGGTACCATCAGATTTCAGTAGAAAAACCATGGAGTTCTTGAATAATGCATTCAACAACTGATGGATAGGTCGGGGTGGGCAATAACCATGGCCTCCTAGGTCCTCAGTCTTAAATAGTTTAGACTCTTTCTTATGGGATATCTCAAAAGTTTAGTTCATACTACTCCAGTGAACACTGTAGAAGCATTGAGAAATCGAATGATAACCTCTTGTGACAAGATTAGAAATACCCCAGGAATATTTCAAAGAGTGCGTGATAATATGCGAAGAAGGACAGAGGCCTGTATTCTTGCAGGTGGAGGACACTTTCAGCAATTTATTAAGTTTTTATTTGTTCTTTTGTTTAGTTTAATATTGAATAAGTAAATAAGTTGGGTCTTAGAAGACGAGCTATCAAAATAAAAGAAAAGTTTGGGGATACCTATCGGGTATTTCCATTATTTTTCATTTATTTACCGAATAATATACAATTCAAATAATTCAAATTCAATAATTTTTCACTCGAAAATGGTTGTAGATTCGAAAAAATTACATTCATCAAAAAAGTTTCTGAAGTGAAGGAAGATGACGAAAATTGATTGTACGCTGATCAGTGGCGTACTGAAAAAAGTTCGAAAAAAAAATTACGTGGTAGGTTATGACTATTTTGCGCCTTAGAAAAAAGTGGGATGAGTTTAAGTCGAATTATCGTAAAATTTACGGGAACACCCGCAATGGAATATTAATTTCCTATAATATATACTCGAAGCGCGCCATTATTCAATGCTAGAAAGTAACGTAGCAACAGTCTGGAGATTTTTAATACTTTCACAGCCTTCAAAGGAGAAATCATTCATGCGATTTCGTCATTGAATATCATTTTTTTTTATAAGGTTCAGTTACACATTATCTTTATACCCTTTCGATGTGTCATATTTTTGTGTTTTCGGTTATTTTCCTCAATAAAATTTTCTGTATAATCGTACAACTTGAGTTACGTTGTAAAATTATATATAATAAAGAGATTAAATAAAAATAAAATGACCGTTTTGATCACTCTTGTATAAGCTGATGTCAAAGTAGCGACTTGAAGGTTTTGTTTTCATCAAAAATGTGAGAACTTTTGGTTTTGCTATTTCTTTGTTAGGATCCTTGTTACAACTTTGCTAGCTGTTATGCCATTCGGCGAATATCACACAGAATGAATCCAAGTTTTTCTCGAAGGATTCTATTCCTCATCTAACTTTTCTCTACGAAGAATGAGTTTTCAATACGCCAGCCATATTTCTGATCCAAAAAATCAATGCCAATTCATTATTTTGAGTTTTCAATTCAATCGGAACTTCACAGCAGATGTCATCTTTAATTATCTGTTTATCTTCAGAATGTTTTCACATTATCTCTTCATTCCACATCCAGGATATTTAAATATATACTCATATTTAATTGGTTCATTTGAATATTGAATAATTTTGATTTTACTTCGTTGCGATGGAAAAACCCACATTCAACAAAAATAGTTTATCGTTCCGAGTGCATTTCAACATTTGAATTGAAATGATAAAATCTATCATTCAGTTCATGTAACAAAGGAAATAAGCAAAAACGAAACCGTAAAGCATAGAGCGAATCGTCTTGAAAAGTGCCACGTCTGTTTGAAATGTCTTACGGACGATTCCGATCGTTTGCAATATTTATGTGAAAGCTGAATCTCTACTTGATAGCCATTCTCAAGTCAATGTTATTGAGACAGGGAATTATCAGCTACTTACGGTACATGACATTCTTCCTATTGCATGGGTCGTTTGAGATCAAACAGTGTATTGTCGGTTTTTGTTGGTCATCTGTACTAAACTTCTTAGGTATTAAATTTCATCCTCTTCATTCGTCATAAATTGCCTACTTATGCATCATTGTTTCGCGATTAGGCGGCCTTCAAATTTTTTCACGCACGATTATTGAAGAACTTGTACTGCCGTTTCATTTAGTATTATTTTTCAATTATCTTGTGTAGTATTGAAATACAATCCAATTCAATTCAACCAAGTATACCTTAAAAGTTGTTAGGCATATATTAAGACATTGGTGACATTTCTTCTCTCATAATGATGATTGTTACACGGAATAGTTACAAATAATTTTTGTGCAAAGAAAAGTTAGATAGTGCAACAATAATTTCGTCTGAAATGCCTTCACGGTAATGATCCCATTACTAAATACTGGTGCAGTGGAATTATTATAAAATTTTAATTTGGAATTTTGTTTTGTTGCCACATAGTTGTCGTATAATCTAGTTGGGTGTTATGTTTATGAACATCATTCTGCAGTTTCGGTCTTGTTTAATTCGTCAATGATGCAAGATCAAGCCAGACTGCTACCTAGTCAATTCGTGTTAAGTACAAGGTGGACAAAATATGGTGTATAAGTTCGGCTGCTTTGTGATAAATTGTGAATAGGAAAGAATTTTACCACTTTTTCGGTATCGATTTCCGAGAAAAACTCATTGGTGAAAACAGATTCAAGCGAGCATTTTCAGTTTTCGGGTTATTCCGGAATTTTGAGTTAGGTGCTGGGACGTATCCGAAATTACTTTTTGTCGATCGGTTCTGATGTAATCATCTAATTTTATCGACACTTTATATGGACTGATGAAATTTGCATTACAACTGAGGGAATTCTCAATAGACACAATAAACACTGTTGGTAGGATATAAATCGACACCCGAGTATTCAACACCAAGAGCGAAACGGTTTCAATGTGTGGCGCACTCTGTTTCGATAATCTTGATGGCTAAATTTTTCACCTTATTATGGAGAAGAATATAGTGGAAGGATATTTAGATAAATTGTCATTAGACCAAAGAGAAAGCATTTATTATCAGCAAGACGGTGCACCGCCAGATCAGAAATGAATCTTATCCCAACTGCTGGAATGGACTAACAATGACCACTTGATAAAACCTAGGATACATGTGCAATGGCCGCCTGTTGCATATAATGTAAGAAACATTCATATAGGAAAAGTATGCAGAAGTGTTATCAGGCATTGCAACACCTTCAATTTAAATGATGGAAATGCTTTGGGATTCTTGAGACAATTTGTTAATTGATACATTTCATTGTGTATATTGTTATTACTTTTTGTCATAGAATATTTTCCATCGAGTCCTAAATTAAATTTTCCAACTAAAAACTATGTTCTAAAAAGTAGAGACAGAATTGAAAAATTGGATATTGGACGCACACAGACAAACCTTTTCTACCATAAAATTTTGAATATCTGCTATCTTCCGAGTAGATATATATGGATTTCTGATTCTCTTTTGAACAAAGCATTGAACGAAGATATCAAAATAGCAAGTGATATGTATTCAGAAAGAAAATTATCCACTCTATTGAATCAGAATCACCTATAGCTCGTATTTGAAAAAAACACAAGTTTCGTTCGAAATTGTGAAACTGATTGGCAACAAAATTGTACGAATAGGTATCTGCCTTCTACTCAAAAAAGTGCCTTCAGAATGCAAAAATTATTCTGTTATGTCTAACTTCAATTCGAGATATTGCCACATGTCGAGATCCTGATATATCCAGAATTCCGAAATAACTCGAAAATTAAAGAGAAAGCTGAAATCCGTTTTCACCAATGAGTTTCTCTTGAAAATCGAGCTCGAGAGGGGAAGAACCATTTTTCTCAGCATACAATATTTTATATATCTGCCGCGTTAGAACATTGATTATGGTCCAGCTTGTACACATACATATAGAGGCGCCATATAACACTATATAATGAACCGACATAGAAGTGTATCGAGCGTCCCGAAAATGAATAAAACAAAGAGTTGATCAAACTGAGAAAACTTCAGGAAGTCAGACATATTTGACCATTCGTTGCAACGCTGCACACTGTGCCTGCTGTTTACAGAGGTTAAATTCTGCTAGCGTTACAGTATTTGATTGGCTGTTAAACCAGATATAAATCATATCTGAATATCTGATTAATTATTTGATCATTATAAGATGTAAACACTCGAAGAAGCAATATCGAACCTTCCTTAGAAAGTTAAATATTCCTCCCTGAAGAAGCTTGTCTTTCGATTAATTCTTCGTAATTGTCTTCTTCCATGGCCACATAGTAGTGGTATAATTTAGTCGGATGTCTTGAATAGGAACAACATCCTGCAGTTTCGGTTCGGTTTGACCTCGCTAATATTGCGTACCTATTCACAAAATCCCATATTACAATATTGCGTCCTACTAGCATAGATTGTAACGTATTTATATCCCTTCTTAAAACTTTCTTCGAGTGTGAAATAAGTGTTTATTAGCCAAAAACCTAGTGAATAATTCTAGACTATACAATTGAGACTTAAAAAAAATTAAGCAAATAAGATGAAATTCGTATAATGAATTGTTTTCAACGTTTAACAGTAAAAGGAATCATGAAACGCGACACTACTCGAGAGTTTTAGGAATAGCTTATGAAGTTATGAACCAATAACGTGAAGCTCATTAACCCATGATAATTTTCGTTTTTTTTATTCAGGTAGCCGATTCAAAATAAAAGAGGTACGTAAAGTAGTAGCTGAGGTGTTACCAATTTCCTTCCACCGTTTACAAGTACGGGCACACGCTCTGCTCACATGCTCAATTATCTTACTCAATGCTGCTGAAGTTAATGAAACGAATCGCTTTATTTTCTTTGTGAACGTAACGATTCAAGAAACGCCACAAAAAATATTCGGAAAAAAATACTTGGGCTTCAAAGATTTGTAAATTACATTTCTCTTTTAAATTGGTTGACAAATGCCAGCGATTAATTTTTGTTTGGGACTGTACTCAGAATTGAAATTGAAAAACACCGACCGAAGAAAAAAAATTTCAAAGTCATCTGTTGTTACTGAAAATCAACAAAATTATATA
This sequence comes from Cryptolaemus montrouzieri, assembly GCA_013387265.2. Lineage (NCBI taxonomy): Eukaryota > Metazoa > Arthropoda > Insecta > Coleoptera > Coccinellidae > Cryptolaemus > Cryptolaemus montrouzieri. Next base: position 42,323,168 of record JABFTP020000103.1, read on the forward strand.
TGTTATAATGAATCTTACTGAATAAAATAAACCAAAGATCGTTATTGTATGATCCCTCACGAGCAAGTGCAGCCAGCATTCGCAACGGCCTTTTATTCGAAGATTGAAAATATCTCAAAAACTGAGAAATATATAGAAAATTATGAATGTACTTAGTCTACTTATATCTCGATGAATATTTGAAAAGTATAAATCGAAAAACCTTTTGTAAACTTTGTTATTCAACTTCTTTCGATTATTGGAGTTATACTTTCGATATTCATTTACAGAAAAACAGTTTTTTCAGAAACTAGCGAATTAGTTTCGAGTTAGGTGAAACAGAACCCCATATAATTGTATTTTTTCGTATTTGAACTTATTTTTCGTTGCAAGTAGAAGATTTTAAACATAGAGTCGTGATTGATTGACTGGATTATTATACCGGGAGTAAGTGAAACTAGAGCCACCCCTGTAACTTTTTCTATTTGGAATATTTTTATGAAATTTGGGGATCGGATAGAATACAACATCTTGAATTTTATAACTTTCATATGTCTGACATTTCGTTTCCGGTTATACCGGCAACGATATCAACTTTCGATTTTTAAATGGGATACCCTGTATTTTTTTGCTTGTTTCAATTTTTCATCTCATCCGACAACCTTTTGACATATTTTCAAAAGAAAACAAAACCACAATCTTTCTTTTGTTGCAATTTTCATCTTTCGTTCTAGAAGGTCATGAACAGTGACAATTGACTTAGCCTCAACTTCTTCTATCACGAAAATACTAGATTGTATCTAAAAATTTAATTGCTCATTCTTTACGGGGTGTCAATTTGAAGTTCAGGTTTTCCTCGGAAACTAGATTTTCTTCTGTGACAAACATATCAGGCCACCGATAAGTAAACTTAATTGGCGATGAAATGTTTTTCCTCATATTTGAATACTCTGTGATCATGAAAATATCAATGTTACATGTCAAAATTCTATTGTTGTTAATTATCGCCATTGAGAATTAGTGAATTCAGTTTAGAGTATGAACTACTACACCCAAAGTGAAGGAGTCGATATGCTCCTTATTTATGAATGAAGAGTGCAGGCAAAGTAGCGTTCAATCTGAACAATTATAGAGAGCGCTATCCTGAGAGACTTCATCCGAATAGAATCTTTTTCTCTAAAGTTGAACAAAAATGTCATGATGTGCAATCTGCTGAAGAATTTCGTTATCGATGAAATAGACGTATTAACATTTGTTGATATTAATCCAACCACATCAACAAGGGAAATTGCCGAGGAGCTTAACAATATCTACCAAAGCGTATGGAGACTTTTGAAAAAACGTAAGTATCGGTCATTTAAATATCATCTATACCAACACCTGTATGTTAACCATAGTGTTAGGCGACTTCAGTACTCTAAAGAGTATCTTAGGAAAATGAATGGTGATCCACAATATCCCACAAAGGTTTTATTCAGTGACGAATCAAGTTTTACGAACAATGGGATGTTTAATAGGCAAAATACCAGGTACCGGTCGCAACGAAATAAGCACAGATATCGAGATGGATACTTCCAAGAACGTTTTGGGTTCAATGCTGGTTCGGGATGATGGGGGCCTATAATTTTTAAGGTTCATTGACAGGAGATAGATATTTGGAATTTTTGAGAATCCAAATACAAGATGAATTGGATGAGTTGCCATTAGCTGTTGAGAAAGAAATATATTTTCAACAAGATGGTGCACCTCCTAACAACACAACGTCTCGCGATATCTCGACAAAATTTTTCCCGAAAAACGAATAGGGACAAATGGTCCCATAAGATGGCCAGCTTGATCGCCAGATTTGAGTCCACTATATTTCTTCCGATGGGTCCATTTGAAGAATGAGGTTTACCAAACACCTGTTAGAACTCAACAAGAATTGGAGAAACGTTTTACACAGGCTATTGCAGGAATTACAGCCCAACAGTTTAATTATGTTGTGAGGGGAACCATCAATCGTGTGCGATGTTAGGTTCGAGAGAATAGGGTTACTTTTGAACATTTATTATGATTATTTCGTTTTAGCGGTTCGCTCTTTTGTAAATAACTCTGACACGCCGTAAATAATAAGAAATTAAATTTTGAGATACAATCTTGTCTTTTCGTGATAGGAGATGTTGAGCTAAGCCAATTTTCACTGTTCATGGCTTTCTAGAACGAAAAATGTCAATTGCAAAAGAAATGTGTTTTATTTTTCTTTAAAAAATATGTTGAAAGGTCGTAGGATGACATGAATAATTAAAGTAAACAAAAAATACAGGGTATCCCGTTCGAAAATCGAACGTTGGTAACGAAATGTCGAACAGATTAATGTTATCACATTCAAAATGTTGTCTTCTATCCGATTTCAAACTTTCATCAAAATATTCCTAATAGACAAAAAGGTACAGGGGTGGCCCTAGTTCCAGTTACACCCGGTATGTATGCATGCTTATTCCATCCTGGCTAAGCATTATTTTTATAAGGCTCTATTTTATTCTCCATAAGGGCATATATTTTTCTAGCATTGTTATTTTTGAATTTATGAGAAGAATGAATTCTATAACTTTTCTACAGATTGAAGGCTGAAAAAATATTGAAAAATGTGAGAATCGAAGGGAGTGTACAAAACAGAATAAAATGATTCACATACATTTGCCATTTTAGTCAGAGCAGCAGTTAAATTTGCCCAGAATGATGTGAAAATGGTGAAAATCTAGAGTAACTCATTAAATAGTATGTGAACAAGAAATCCGAAATTGCTCTACTCTCATAATGAAGTTGTAACGGTATAGAATTCCTCAAGAGTTTTGTAAATTATACAACCCACTACCCAACTGTTCTCTGGCGAAAAGCTGCCAATAAGCGCAATTATGTAATACGTAAGAAATTACGTTACAAAGTTTGATATCAAAAATTTTGAAAAATAAGATTCTTCAGTTATAATTAATCTTTCAATTTGACGGTGCCAAGCTTGTATGAGATGAAATCTAAATCCTATAATTTTTGTATTTGGCTAAACATTTAGCGAGGTATAGTGCATACCAATTTCGAAATCATTCACTACTGCTGGAAATGATACAATACTTAATCTTGAACAGCAGTTTTTGATTTTTGACAAACACAGTTCATATGTGTTAGATGATTTGTCGTTCAGTAGACAAGAAACGTAATGGCCGTTGCAAAAACCATAGTTAGGTTAGGTTAGATTTTTTTCAGAAGGTTCGATGCACTATGAGAATGTGCCACCCATATAAATAATTATGGAAACCCATAAAAATACTAGTTTCTGATACCATGAAAAAATTACCAAGTTTTCTGAAACATCATTCATCGTAAAAAATGTATCGTTGGTTTTCAGGTTGAGTTTTGGTAAAACTGCAAATTAATATTTTCTCTTAACTAGTGCAGATCATTCGTCGTCAAACAGGTAATGACAGCTTCAGTTTGGCACATTTATAGTCTGATGAACTTCAACCGTTTTTCAGACATATCTTGCTCTGCCTTTCGTTTAACAGACGAGTTCATAGTTCGTTGTTGCAGCGTATGCTGCTCTTCTCGTTAATGACAATGTTTTCCAATCAAATCCGTCATACAGGGTGCTACATACTAGTATGTCACAACTTGTGGGGTTAAATCTACGTGCAATCTCAAGAAAAATTTTTTTTTTAACATAGGTCCGCAAAAGATTCGATACGTAACTACAGGGTGTTTAAATTGTTTTCTCTTCAAAAGTCCTGCAGTTTTTGAGATATTCAGCCCAAATTTGGAATGCAAGCTATTTCATACAGCTTTCACCATTGCACGTCCTTGATTTTAACTGAATTTGACAAAGTGTTTTCTTTTCCGAGGCCATATCTCCTTTTGCCCTTTCAAACTTATTTGCAGTACGTCACTGATCAATCCGTTTTCGTCATCTTCGTTAAATTTAAAAACTTTTTAGACACCTGTGATTTTTCGTATCTCCAACCGTTTTCGAGTGAAAAATTATTGAATTTGAAATTTTTGAATTGTATATTATTCGCTAAATAAAAAACATAATTGCAATACTCGATAGGAATGCCCAAAATTTTCTTTTATTTTGATAGCTCGTCTCCTGAAACTCAACTCAACTCATTCGAAATGAAAAAAAGGACAATTAAAAACTAAATAAATTGAAGGAAATATCCCCCACCTGCAAGAATAGAGGCCTCTGTTCTTCTTCACATATTATCATGCACTCTTTGAAATATTCCTGGGGTATTTCTTATCGTGTCACAGGAGGTTATTATTCGATTTCTGAAATCTTCTACAGTGTTCACTGGAGAAGTATAAAGTAAACTTTTGAGATATCCCTCTCAGAAAAAAGTTAAATTATTTATGTCTGGGGACCATGGTTCTAGTCCACCCCGAAATATCAAACGGTTGTTGGATATATTATTCTAGAATTCCCTAGCTTCTTCACTAAAATATATTGGTGCTCCATCATGCATGAACCACATTATGTTTCTCACCGAAAGTGGCACATCCTTGGGCAATAAAGGTACCTACTCCTCAAGAAATTGCCGACAAGCGGGAACGTTTAGTCTGTTAGGCAAATCAAAATGGCCCAATCAGATAATTTCAACCATTCCGACCCAGACATTTGGTAAAAATTGTTCTCGATGATGAGTTTCTTCGATCAAATGGGGGTTTTCTTCAGCACAATAATGAATACTATGAAAATTTGTGATAGCAGTTCTCAGTAAGTGAGCTTAGTCTGTGAACATTATTCCACTATTAAAATGAGCATTTTCTCTAATTTGATCTAAGAACCATCGGAAGAAATTCAGTGTTGAAAGAAAATCGCGAGGAAGTAGAGTTTGGACGCGTTGAATTAAAAGTCAAGGAGAAACCTCCAAACAAGAACATGTGAAATATTCAACTGATTTCCAATTTTTCTTGTATTCACATGAGGATTCAAATCAACAGAATTCGAAACTGGTTCCTCAATATCTGGAGTTTTCATAGTTTGAGTTGCACCTTTTGAATGATTATTTGCAGTGAAAGTAGCAGTTTCCCTCAACCTTCTGTGGATATTTGAAAATGTTCGCTTGTCTGGTGTGACTCGATTTAGAAAGCGCATCTGATATAATCGCCTAGCTTCTGTTGTGTTTCGTCAGCCAGACCGTACTGGTAATGGATAAAAGCCAATTCGGCGTTAGTAAAATGAGCCATTTTTTGTTACAGCATAAACTTCAAAAGTCTTCGAACTAATCGTTAATTTAATGAACAATTCGAGCAGACACTGGTTTAACTTTAGCAACTGTCAAAATAAATAAATAATTGAAAAAAATTCAAAACCTACGGTACAATTTTTCAATTAGAAGTGCTTTCAATTCAGCGAATACATACAATCGTTTAATAACTCTTGCTCGAGAACGGTTAGAGATACGAAAATATTAAAAGTGACGAAAAAGTTTCTAAATTGAACTGTGATGGCAAAAATTCACTGTACGCTAATCAGTGGCACACTGCAAAAAAGTTTTAAATGGCTAAAGAAAATATGGCTCTGGAAAACAAAACACCTTGTAGATTCTAACTAAAACTTTGGACGTGTAATGATGGAGGCTGTGGCAAATAACTAGCATTCCAAATTAGGGCTGAATATCTCAGAAAGAAATTTCAACACCCTGTAGCTTCGCAACGAAGCTTTTGCAGACCTATGTTCATATGAACTATTTTTCTTTAAATTACACGTAGATTTTCCCCCTCAAGTTGTGGCATACTATTATGTAACACCCTGTAGAAGGGCTTCCAGATTCATCAGCTTTTCGAACGAATGCTGTATATTCATCTTCAACATACTTCCTTTGATGCTTATTTACGATATTATTCTTCATACCTGAAACACTTATAACCTAAGAGAATTTTTTGTCTTTGACTGGGCATTTCACTAAAACTGGGAGCATCATTATTCTGGAACATTACCCTTTGTCACGTGACACTTTCAGTTACTTTCAAAACCTCAGGACGATCTTATTATTAATAATAATAATGAATTAATATTTTCTAATTCGTGGAAGTTTTTGAAAATTATGTCACGAAAAAGATCCTCTAGAATTACATTTTATGAAATAACATGAACATTATTTATGAATACATTTGCCATGAGTGAGCGATTTGCTAATGATAATTTTCTAAAGACATAAGTAGTACATGACTGAACTTTCCAGGAAACAAAAAAAATTGTCCTGTAATAACCATGAACTCGTGAGGATAATGACGCGTCATTAGTAAATACCCCCGGGAAATAGATTTGAATTGTAACTTGCCAGGCTTTTATCATACAAACGACGAAATTAGGCAAACAAGTCGGGCTTTGAGAATTTATAGCCAGTGATACTGGCGAAATTCGATGACCATATGACAAAATTTGAATTTATTACAACGACACAGTGGGGTTTTTGAACACATAACAAGAACCATTTCATTAACAAATGCTAACATTATTAGGTAGTCGTCGATAGACTGATTTAGAGAGATTCAATTGAAAGAGAAAACAACGTTTTTGAAATATCTACATGTTTTTACTGCTGAATGGATATCCGATAATTGACAAATTGAACATCAATTTAAAGGATATTCATCGTTTGATGAATAGTATAAATTCATTTTATAGTAATGGTATTCCTTTTGAAAGAAAAATTTGAATTGTAGAGATAGTGATTTGGGGAATCAAAGGGAATGATGACCATTCGAATGATCCTGGTATCAATATCTTCATTAGATGAATTAGTCTCAAATATAAACGACATTCGTCAATCACTTGTATTGAGAAATAATTATTTAATAATAGAAACCAGTAATGTGTTTTTGGAATTATACTTAAAACTTATGATTTGTAACGCGTATCACTACACTGTAGCTTCTTCAGACGAATGAATGTACAGAAAATAAGAATGAGAATATAAATATAAATATTCTAAATTAATCAAAAGCTTATTGGGTTGATTCGTCTTAAGTGGTTATTTATGACAGGTATGTCCAATAAACTTAAGGAATAGATTGCTTCCCGAAGAGATTCAATGGAGGTGAAGGGCTTAAATCGACTTATTCACTCATGAGTCTACCTGAGTGTTTGTATTTGTTGATTTCTAAAGTTTCTTGAAGATCTACCTTCCAATATTTATTAATTGTATGCAAAATTTCAAACAGGGTCGAAAGAGTGATTATTTTCCAAGAGATGATTCGCGTTATTTGAATCTGATTTTTATTTGTAAAACTGCGTTTATGTTCCTATATTTAATATTAAAATTTCTATGTAGAAATTATCACAGTCATTGCAATTCAATCCATGAACACCTGATTTATTGTTTTTCCCTGATTTGGTTTTAATATTTTCTATATATCTGCCTAAATTATTATTAGTTCGGAAAGCTATGTTGAAAATATTGCTACTCAAGAATGATTTCAGTTTCTCACTTGTAATGCCAACGTAGGTTAAGGTGTTGAATGTCTGTTTCAATTTATCGGCAGGGTAAACTTCATTCAATGCGATTCTACTTTGTTGTTTATTTGAAATATTATTCTTTAGTTTGGGATTGTAATCATTATTTTTGGCTATTTATTTAATCAAATTTAATTCTTTGTTGAAATTTTCTGGTGATAACGGGATGTTAATCAACCTATGAATATGCTGACATATTATGTTGATACGGATGACACGACGAGTTATGCATTATTATATCTGTATATGACGGCTTATGGTAAATTGAGAAAACATGTTTTCCATTTTCATTGGAAATTGTTACGTCTAAGAAATTTCTCGAATTATTGCTTTCTATTTGGGTTGTGAATTCAACTTTTGGATGTAATAAATTTATATGATTTTCGAAAATTTTTACTGTCTATCTGTTCCTGTGAAGCCAATAATGATATCGTCTACATAGCGATACAAATACAAACAATTTTTACTGAGTGAGTGATTAAGAATTAATTTCTCTGAATTATTCATGAATATTTCTGCTAACAAAGGACTTAACGGATTGCCCATAATCAAGCCGTCTTCAATATCATAATATTTGTTACTGAAATGGAAATAATTTTGAGCTAAACAAATTTGTAATAATGAAAGATTATTTGATTTAATGATCATATTAGCATGATTCTTTTCTGATAATTTTTCAACTAAGTAGTACGTATCTTTTGAAGGAATGTTGGGAAATAGATTTTTAACATCGAAAGAAATTACTATGGAATTAGGTGGTATAATGGTATCTTTGATATTGGCAGTTAGTTCGTTTGAATTTTGACCGAAAATTTAGATTTAAAATTGCAATAATTTATTAGCAAGTCGTTAAGGAATTTTGAAAATTTGAAAGAAGGTGCCGTTACATAAGAAACAACAGGTCTAATAAGGTAATTAGGTTAATGAAGTTTTATCAACGAATAAAATTCGGGTGATTGTGGATTGGAGTTAATGAATTTATATTTTTCGTGGTTTGTAATCAATGATTTTGCTGTCGAAATTATGTTTTTAATCTCTTTCTGAAATTTTGCGGCAGGATCCTCAGTTGATGTTATATAGTTTTCGGCTGTTAAGAATTTTTCAGTCTAAGAAATATAATCGGTTTCACTAATCGTGATGACGGTGTTACCTTTATCGGCTTAAGTGAATAGTAAATCGTTCTTGGTACTATTTTAACGAATTGTTTTTATTATTTTATAATCGGAATTGCAATGAGGTGATAATTTCGAAAAGTCTTCTTCGATGATTTTTGCTGTTTCAACAAAGAATTAAATTTGATTGAACAAATAGCCAAATACAATGGTTACAATCCCAAACTAATAAATAATATTTTATAAAAAACAAAGTAGAATCGCATTGAATGAAGTTTACCCTGTCGATAAATCGAAACAAATACCTTAACCTATGTTGGCATTACAAGTGAGAAACTGGAATCATTCTTGAGTAGCGATAATTTCAAATAGCTTTCCAAACTAATGATCATTTAGGCAAATATATAGAATATAATAAAACCAAATCAGGTAAAAACAATAAATCAGGTGTTTATACATTGAATTGACTATGATAATTTCTACATTGGTGGAACACATAGAAATTTTTATATCAGAATATTGGAACATAAACGCAGTTTTACAAATAAAAATCAGATTCAAATTACGCGTAGAAAATAATCACTCTTTCGAAACAGTTTGAAATTTTGCATACAGATAATAAATATTAGAAGGTGATCTTTGGGAAACTTTAGAAATCAACAAATACAAACACTCAGGTAGACTCATCAATTTACAAGTCGATTTAAGCCCTCCACCTCTATTGAATCTCTTCGGGGAGATATCTCTATTCTTCTTCTCTATTCCTTAAGTTTATTGATACACCTGTCATAAATAACCACTTAAGAAGAATCAACCCAAAAAGCTTTTAATTACTCAAGAACATTTATATTTATATTCTCATTCTTATTTTCTATACATTCATACGTCTGAAGAAGCTCATTACGCGTTACTAATCATAACTTTTAAGTAAAATTCCAAAAATCACATAACTCGTTTTTATTATTGATAATTTTAGCAAGTAAAACCTACCGAATTCAAAAAAAAATTTTATTGAATCAAAATTTGATCATAGTCGATTTCTTATGCTCAAAATTAAATTTCAGATGATGTATTGAAATAATTATTTAATCAAAATTTGGAATTTAATTTTGAAAATACGAAATTGACTATGATCAAATTTTGATTAAATAATAATTTGTTTTTGAATTTGGGAGGCTGTTACTTCAGGAATGGTGATAATACAACTTAAGCATAGTAATAGAAGCTTGAATATAAACGTGGTTTGCATTTATGGACCTGGTGATATCACCAGTGAATCCGACGCTCTATTAATAAGTTATTTTGAAAACCTTTTTCAACTTGATAATCTCATCATAACAGGAAATTTTAATTTTCGCGACTTTAAATGGACTATCAAACATATTTCTAATACAACTAATAATTCAAACAACTTTGCACGGTTTGTCACAAATTCAAACTTATTTCAACTGATAACCAACCCACACGATTTCGAATACGTAATGAACCGTCTTCTTTGGATCTTATATTCGTCAATAATGAACAGTTGATCACAGAACCTGAAATTCTTCCACCAATAGGCATATCCGATCATGCAGTAATATCTCTTAACATACAGTTTAGCATGGATACTCTTATAAAACAACCGTGCTCTGAAAGTCTGTGCAAAGTATTCAACCACGATTCTGTTTCTACTGAGCTATCATCAATTGACTGGAGAGCATTTTCTGATTCGTCCGATGATCCAGAATTATTGTGGCAACAATTTTATGAGACTGTAACTTATAACATCGAGAAATATTCATACCAAAAGAAATGTTATAAGAATCCTCTTAAACTATGAATTACAGGTGAAATTCTGTATCCGATTCAATCGAAAATCTAAAGACATGGAAGACTACCAGCGTCATCATCATTTCTCAACTATTTATCGACCGCAGTACTCAGTTCTCGCAGAACCTATGAACGATCGATCGCCGAGTCTGAACATAACAAACAAATATCTGTTTATTAGATCTAGCCATAAATCTAAGGTGGGCGTACCGTTGCTTCGGAAGGCATATGGCACCATCTGCTCCACAAACCTTGAGTCAGCGGTGGTCTTAGCAAATACATTCACGGCTGCCTATTCTGTGGAACCCTTTGATGATACTCTTCCTGAGTCTTTGTTAACCCGTATTGAGAATAGTTTAACGGTTATATTATTCACCCCTGACAAAGTTAAAAAACATTTACTACTCCTCAAAAGTCATTCGTCACCTGGCCTCGACGGTTTCTCTCCATTCCTTCTGAAAAGATTCGCTGAAATACTTTTCTTTCCATTACAAATTATCATGACTGCATATTTCAACAAATCAAGATTACCCCTTGCTTGGAAAAAGTCCTCAGTAACAGCTATTTTCAAGAAGGGAGACAAACTGAATCCTGCGAATTTTAGGCCGATTAGCCTTTTGTCAATTCCATCTAAGATCATGGAGACTATAATAGTGGAAGAGATGTCGGACTTCTTCAGTGGTCACTCTGGTGTACCTCCAGAGCAACACGGGTTCACGAAGGGTAGATGTACTACGACTAATCTTCTGGAATGTCTGAATGACTGGACCATCATATTTGATCGAGGAGATCCCGTGGATGTCATTTATCTAGATTATGCCCGAACATTCGATAGGGTACCTATCAGAAGACTCTTGTACAAGTTAGAAGTCGTGAGTGTTCGTGAAAAATTGCTCAACTGGATTCGCGATTCTTGTCGGAAAGATGTTTCGTGGTGAGAGTCGGCAGAACTTTTTCGTCTGAGACTCTGGTCTCTAATGGAGTGCCGCAGGGCTCGGTCCTGGCTCCTCGTCTTTTCGTTGTGTACGGTAGTGTCTTCCGCTACACATCCGGTCTGGTAGATTGTTTCATGCTGACGATCCAAAACTATACGCCAACCCGCTGTTTAAAACTAGTGGTGCAAGGAGTGGCTTCTCCGACTAAATATCGAGAAGTGTGTCGTCTTACATGTTGAAAAGTCAAATCCCCGCTATACCTACACTATAAATGGAAGATTATTGAGACCGGTATCCTCACATGTTGATTTGGGAGTGACAATCACGTCCGACATGGTCGAGCCACATCATAAATATCTGTAAGCGAGCTAACTCACTAATCTATCAGCTGAGGACATTTTCATATATATCATTCGAAAGTTCTATGAAACTTTATAAAACCTGTATTCGTCCGATACTAGAATATGCCGGTCCAGTGTGGTGAACGGTGCTTGCCCACGATCAAATGATGCTGGAAGATGTGCATAGACGCGCCACGTGTTTGTATTACGGTCATTTCCGTCCATCTTACCCGGAAAGGTTAAAAAGTGCGGGATTGCTTTCTTATGAAGAACAACGACTGCGCGGAGATTTGATTATGACGTTTCGTATAATCAAGTACAATTATGCCAACTTACAACATCTCTACGAATTAAACACTGATGTACGTCTACCCGGACATGAGATGAGACTGAAGAGGGAGAGGTATTGGACACAGCAAAGGGAACATTTCTTACCGAACCGTGTACTTGGTCCATGGAATGGAGTTTCAAGAGTAGTGGTTGAAGTCCGTCAATATTTTCAAAAATAGTAGAGACAGTATGATTTTTGAGTGAACTATAGAAATCTCTGTTATTTTTTCTTTGTATATTTGATTAATTGTTGATTATGTTGCATTTATTGCTTTTTACATTTTGAATTTCATAGGATTTCAAATCCTCATTCTTTTGTTATCCTATTAATAATTATAATGATCACTGAAAGCTGGAAGTGATCAACAGTTTATTTCAGTAAATGCAATGATCGAGTTTTGAGCAACAGTAATATTTAACCCTTTAACGTATACCAAGCCATATATGACTCTATGACCTTAAGATTTCTTTATATCATCATTATAACAGTATTTTTAATTTTTTATTTAATCACTATAATCAACCCTTCAAGAAACGAAACGTTTTTTTGGCTATGGTAAGTTCAATTTAACATTTTATTGGAGATTATGTGCAGGGCTCGTCGGTAAGTTTTGGCTAGAAAAACATAAAAAATATTTTCATATTACTTGAATATTCTTTAACAAAACTTTAATTCGTTTGATGTATGAATTTGAATGTTTTTATTTGATTTTCGTGTGATTTTGTGCTGATAAAGTATTTGGCTTCGTATGCACTGAGGTCCACAGCTCAGTCCAGCATAAATGGAATCGTATGCATTTTGATATACTTAGGTATTTTCTGTTTATTTCAGGAATGGATCCTTTTCGCTTTTATGGTAGGTCAAAGCATGTAAATTCAATACCAGGGGATGGTTCTTTGTGTGATGACAATGAGCTTGCTTCTGATTCCGACCCTGAATATGAACCTTATCCTACTCGTGCACGTGCTAGAAAACGCATAATGATACCCGAGTCTGAATCTGATATGTCAAGCGATGACAATACTTGCCTACTAACCTTCGCTGCCTCCAAAGCTGAAAATAAAAAAGCAAAACAAACTAAAGCTGAAGTCAAGTGGGAGGCGAGAAAACTTGATGCTCATGATAAGAATAATTTTAAATTTATAGGAATTGCAGATCTACCACAAATAATACAGCAATTAGATACCCCAGCAGATTATTTTAAGTTTTTGTTTACTGATGAGCTGATTGATTTGATAGTCGAGCAGTCCAACATAAAATCACTTCAAGGTAATATTAACAAGCCAGCTAACATAGCAACTGCAGAAATAGAGAAATTTATTGGTATCGTAATATTTATGTCGTGTGTCAAGTTACCAGCAGCTAGGATGTATTGGTCGAAACACGAAGGCCAGTCACCAGTTTATGATGTAATGACATGTACCAAATTTTAGGCCATGAAAAAGAATTTGCACTTTAATAACAGCATGAATTTTGAGCAATCTGGTACACCTGGAACAGATTATTCCCACGAAATGTAGACACGAATTGAAGCAGTATAATCCTGCAAAACCACATAAGTGGGGTTATAAAAATCAAGTTCTGAGTGGTGTATCAGGCTCTAGATATGATTTCGATATCTTTGCGAGGGAAGAAAGTAACAAACATCCTACAGATGCACATGATCTTGGAGTTAGCTCGAATGTGGTAACGCGACTTACTGAGACAGATCCAGGTTATGTTAACCATTTGGTTTGACAATTGGTTCAATAGTCCAAATCTTCAAGTATTTTGTTTAAAAATGGTTTGTTACCTTTAAGAACTCTAATACTGAATCACGTATCAAACTCAAACATTCGGCCAGAAGAAGAAATGAAGGAAAAGGATCGAGGCAGTATGGAAGGAAAGATAGCTACCATTGATGAAGTCAAATTGAGTTTGGTGTCCTGGTTTGACAATAAACCTGTGAATTGGCTCTCAGTTATGTAGCTAGCGGAAACTCTCAATTTCTTTGTCTGCCTCAAAAAGTGATCACCGAAAAACGCGGCCGTCCGGCATCTCTTCTAGGAACATCAACATCTAACTGCTGTGGTGACAGTCAAATCAGCTTACCTGCTTCCCCAGTATCTCATAAAAGGGCGAGAAAAACCAGTATCTCATAAAAAGGCGAGAAAAACTCCGGCAAGATACCAAGATTTTCCTCCGAACTCTGTACGCACAGATAAAATAGATCACTTTCCAAATTGGTGCGAAAATCGTCAATTTTGTAAAAATTGTTCAAAATTTCGTTCCTACACAAAATGTGGCAAATGCCAAGTCCATTTATGCTTTAATGACAAACGTAATTGATTTACTGATTTCCATGCGGCTTAATTAATGTTTTAAAGTTAATTCTTATGTTACTATCCTTCTGTGCATACGACTCCATATATGACACCTTAAGTATTCAAAGGAATACATACGAAGCCAAATATGGATTCGCAATTTGCAATTTATTTTCTTATATAACAAATATTAATTTTTTCCTCATTTTCTCAATACTGATAAATAAATAAAACTAAATAAAACTAAAATAAAATTTTTATCCAAAAAACTTTTTCTTATATCCTTCATAATGCATCCAATGAAGAGTTAAAGAAGAATATTTTAATCGCAAGATATCTATCGGGTGTTTCAGAAAAAAAACGAACTATTACCACAAGTTGAATCCCAAAGTATACTGTAACAGTCTGACGAATTCATTTGTCTCTCATTTCTGGAAATACCAAGTTTACCATCACTTGTTGTTTTCAATCAGTAACCCATTTTTTCAAATTTGTTTTTCTCTTTCGTATTAAATTTTTTGTAGCTCTCGTGAAAATATTATCACTTGAAACTAAATATTCCCGAAAAGGAAGAAATTAACGAAAAATCTAGAGGATAAGTTTTTCACATTCCAATCCGTCGATGACATTCGTAGAATAGGCGACTGTTTGAGATTGTGATAAAATTTTCCTATTTTAGAAACTGTTCGGAAATTTATTCAGTTTCAATAACTCGCGCTTTTTCGTATTTTGGGTAAAAATGACTCAAAATATAACACGATTTTAATGAATCTAAGTAATCTCTGTAAATCAAATTTCGAAGAACTATAATGGATGTCATTCTCAATTATTAACAAGAAATTATAACATCACTATTATTATCAGCTAATTCTTGTTATTGTTTCAATTCGAATGTTTTTCACAGGGATTTAATTGGAAAATCAAGTGAATACAAATATAATGCAAGCCTTTTTCAATCTAATAGAAATAGTGCTCGGAGATTTCGTCGATTTCGGGAACAATTTCATGTGATGAGTCAGAGCACCGCAAGATTTTCAAGCAAGAAAAGAAATTACTTAGATATACAAACCACAAAAATTGTCGCATCACCTGGTATTCTGAAGCTGATTAAGCAGCTCGATCGTAGTTTCTTTGTCAACATATGTTTTTGGACATATAAGGGGAAAAATATCATATATGTGTTGTAACATTTGTTTCCATATAATCTAGAACACGTCTGAAACGAGAATGAGTTTATTTGACTATCAGACTTCATTCAATTTTTGTTCACTTTTCACGCTAAAGTTATGCAAGTTTTTCTGTGTTTCGAATTGATTTTCGAATCTTTGAATTTATCTTAATGGCTGCAGAACGTCCTGGACGCTATATGAGTGATCATGAAGTGATAAGAATTGTTACACTTCAAGAGCAGGGTCCACACCACACCAAAGCACTATATCAAGAACAATTAATCGGTACCACGACACAGATTAATATGGAAGAAGGGCCGGAAAGGAAAGAAATTGGAAAACAACATCAGTTGATGGTCGTTGGCTTCGTTTAACTGCACTAAAAGTTCGGCACTGTACGACAAGAATGCTACAAAATGATCTTGCACTTTCCAGAAATGTGCATATTTCATTGCAAACTGTTACGAACAGGCTCAGAGAAGACGATATCAGACCAAGGGTGGCTTCTACCGGCCCGCGTCTAACCAGAGAGCTTCGAGTTGCAAGACTTCAGTTTGCGAGGGAACATGAAAATTTGGATATTCCAGAATGGTCGAAAGTTCTCTTTTCCGATGAGTCCAGGTTTTGTCTGGTATCAAATGATAGACGCATGCATGTATTCAGACGACCTGGGGAATGGTATCAGCAATGCAATATACGGCAAACCGAAAACTGCGGAGGGGGCTCAGTAGTGGTGTGGGGAGGCATTTCTTTCCATGGTCGAACTGAGTTAGTCCTAGTGAATAATGGAAGAATGACAGCGATCAGATACAGATTGAACCCCATGTTGTACCTTTTGCCCATTGATTGGCGAAAAATTTTTTTATATGCATGATAATGCTCGGTTTCATGCAGCTAGAGTAGTTACAGAATTTCTGCAAAATGCCGAAATTGATATTTCAAGATGGCCAGCCAGATGTCCCGACTTGAATTCCATACAACATGTTTGGGACAACATGGGGTGGCAAATTCAGCAACGTAGGATGCCTTGTAGAACACTGCAGCAACTTTAAAATCTGCTTCCTGAAATTTGGAACTCAGTGACTCGAGGGTATATCAAAACTTTGTTTGAGGGGCTTCCGAGACACATACAGGCAGTAATTAGGGCCCGGTGAAGAAACATTCGATTTTGAAAATGATTAGTGACCATTCGATGCTAGTTGATTGGTCTCTTAGCGAATGTTTGAAGATGGTAGAATATTTTTCAATTTTTTATTAACTTGAGAATCGTTGATATTTTTTATCATAAACTCATCTTTCTTGAATGATATCTTCTTATTTTACACTTCTGAAAGTTACCAAGCGACTCTTGAATGACCAACCTAAAATTTTATATAGTATTGTCGTAAAAGTAGGATGATGCGACAATTTTTGTGTTGAGTGTAGTTCATTTACAAATCCGAAAACTCTCAAAAGATATATTATTGAAGAATTGAAATTGTGTTGCAGAGTGTAAAAGCGTTCCCAAACTCATCCGTTGGATAAATGCCTATAGAATTTGGAACTTTAGGTTAGGTTAGATGGTTCGAACTGATTCCTACAAATTGAATTCAAACATTATGTTTTTCAAAAAGTTCAAGTTCTTGAAAAGCATGATAGTTCTAGATGCCTCCAGTTTTTGTCCACCCACATTTGTTTCCTTAATTATTGAATGCTTTCATACATTACTGTGAAATCAATAAAAATAATCGTGATTGATGACCTCATTTAATTAATACTTTTCTAATTTGACGAAACATTTAAGGCAATGTCGTGCACAAGCATAACAAACAAGATACTTATCGAACTTGAAAAACAATATACTACGACGAGGAGGCTAAATCAGAAAGGATACCAAATATTTACTTACCTCGAGGATACGGCATCGAATAAGAGTTGACTGAAATGCATGAAATCGATACAAAATAAACAATTTCAGTGGACCGAAAGCAGCTTTTTCACGATGTACAAGGTAAGGAAAAATTTTTCAGCGTATTCGTGGAAAGTCTAGAAATCGATACTCATATTCGGATGCATTATGATAATATTAACTTTCAAATGTATATGTACATCTAAAGTGTCATTTTCAGATACATTTTCCGGCAGCTTAGGTCATTGTACTGGGTGACTTCAACGTTCACAACACAATCTGGCTCCGCCACTTCAATAGAGCAGATGTAGCTGAAAGACAGGTGGAAACCTTCGCAATTAGCCATAATCTAACGCAGCTAGTCGATGAACTGATGAGAATACCTGATCACCCAATCTACTTCGCGAACAACTTGAATCTTTTCTTGATTTCAGATCTTGATGACTTTGGAGTGGAGTCATCAGCACCACTACGCAACTCAGACCACAACCTTATATCTGCTACTGGAACCATCGTGCTGCCGCTAAACCGAGAACCTTAACCACCTAGACGTATTTGGCACTATAACTGTGCTAACTGGAATAAGCTGCGTGAATTTTTTTCGTGTTTTCCATTCGTTTTCCTTCAGATCCTGATGTGTGCACTGAATCTGTTACAGAAATCATTCATGCAGGAATGGATCTCTATATTCCTCATTCCATGAAAAGTACAACAGCACAAAAGCCATGGTTCAACAAAGACTGCGAAAGAGGCTCTACAGCCAAGAGTAGAGCTTACAATTCATGGAGGATAAATCCAACAGACGAACAAGAACAACCTTCGTACGAATACGGAAAGTATGCATTCTAACAATTTCAAAAGCAAAGGCCAATTTCAACGAAGGGGTAACTAATAAACTCCTTGAACAGGCAAGCGGGACTAGACAGTTGTGTTTTATGGCAAAGAATATCAGTGCCAATTTCTGCAAATCTGCGTTTCCACCTCTTGTTAGAGAAGACAAAAGTAAACCATCATCTCCGGTCTCTTTGCTCTCTTGTACTCAAAGGATTCAGTGGTGGAATCATCTACCGCAATACCACCGAACATTCCACCTATAGATTCTTCCATGGCAGAAATCAAGTTCACACTTCGCACTATGAGACGGGTTCTCGAGCAGCTAGAAAGTAGTTGGTCTAGTTAAAAAACCGCCAATCGTCCTGAGAAAGTGTGCTCTCAACCGTCTGTTTCAGATTTTTATGAAAGCCAGAGTTTTCCAAGCAGCTGGAAAACAGCGACAATTCTACCGATCCCTTATAAAGGAAAGAAGTTCTAACTCCAAAATTACCGCCCTGTTGCACTTCTTTCCATTATGTTCAAAGTCATGGAGAGAGTCATCTACGATGAACTCCTCAAATATATTGAGTTGCTGGAAATTATTAACGACCGCCTGTATGGTTTTTGCACGTAAAGATAGACAAGAGATCTACTCGCTCACGTCAAACATGTTTATACATCAACAATGGAAAAGCATTAGGAATCTAGAGCAATAGCCCTCGATATCTCTAAAGCCTTCGATAGGGTTTGGCGTGCAGCCTTGTTGAATAAACTTGCTGTATATGGGCTCCCCGAGAACTTGTGGGGTTGGATAAGTAGCTTTCTTTCAAATTTATCAGTAGAAGTTGTGGTAGATGGTATAACATCTGATGGTTTCCAGTTGCAAGCAGAAGTACCTCAGGGATCCATTCTTTCGCCAACCTTGTTTCTGTTGCAGATAAACGATCTTCTGTCACCCACAGAAAAAATGATCTTCGATTTTGCAGACGATATTACCCTAGTTTGGTCTTTCAGTAGTCTGTGGCCAATTACAGCAGCAGTATCTCAGGGTCAAAGATGTCAACTTAAACTATGACTTACAGAAGATATATGAGTTGGGTCACTTGAACCTGGTGAGCTTCAACGTGAGAAAGACGCAAACAAGTACGTTTTTTCGGGAATGTACCCGCTGGAGAACCTCCTCTAACGATGCAAGGCCAACAAATTGCATCCAAAGATTCAATGCACCTTCTCGGAATAACGATCAACTCCAAGTTTTGCTGGCATGAACATGTATCAGCAATAGCTAAGTCGCCATCTGCTAAACTCCGTTTTCTTTTCAAAACCATGTGATACCTCACGTCATCTCATATAATGCTTCTATATGAGGCGCAGATTCGACCCGATTTGGAATATTGTTTTCATGTATGGGGATCTGCATCCAAACAATCTTTGCAGATGTTGTATAGTGTCCAAAAACGGGCTGTTCGTCTCATTGACCACCCGGATCACCCGCGATTCCCAACCGCTAGCTCTCAGAAGACAGGTTGCTCACCTTTCTTTGTTTTACAGATACTTCCACGGAAGATGTTCCAAGAAGCTGAAAGTCCTTGTTCCTAGAAAACTCATGTTTTGCCGCAGCACTAGGCTGACAAGGACTTCTCATCATATGGCGGTACATATGATGACCTCTCGAACCAATCTCTATAAGAATTGCTTTGATTTCAGTTCTACTTTGCACTCCATTGTTCTGTTAAAGCTACATTCGAAGGTGTTTAGCAGTAGAAGACCCGTATCCGAACGAAAAAATTCTTGAATAACGGTTATGGAAAGACGTTGTTGTTTGAGGTCGTGCTTGCTTTGCTTTCTTCCTTAACTATCACTCTCTTTGTACGGGCTGATCATTCTAGAAATAGTGGAATGGGAGTTCCTAAGTCGTTGGGCCATTCTAGAATTCGTTCAATCTAAGTCATCTAACACTGGTCCTTTATGACATTCTATCGGGGTCGAATTTCGAAATTACGTTACATTATTACCGAAAACTGAAAATTTCGAGATCAGGCGTAAGTTGCTAAAATTGATCAACACCTTATATCATGACTGCATCGAATTCAACTCAAAACGTAGTGCTATCGTTGTTCGATGAAAACTAACATCCGTTGTAAACGTAAATGTAAAATGAAATAAAACACATGGTTTGCTGGTAGACAACGGCGGTTTGGCAATATGGCGGACGGCCTGGGTTCTCTCAAAAATCGACTCGTGGCAACAAGTACTGCAGACGATCTACAGAGACTATGTTCTCGATGAGCTCGGTCAAGAGATAGACAGCGAGGAATTTCAGAAATGCACCGATATTTAAACTCTCTGATCGGGTAGGTGATCTATGGTTAGAAAGCATAGTGAACACGGTAACATGTTTGATCGGAGGAACCTAGAGCGATCTATGGTTGAATAACATAGTGAGTACGGTAACAGTAGGAAATATATGTGAGAAAAAACGCAATGTTTCGATGAACCTGCAACCGGTCGAAGATTAGACTCAACCACAATAAACGTAATTTATATTTTGGTGCCAACATTCCATTTAAAACAGGTAGATACAGCCATGGTACTTTGGATTATTCGATACTTCGTAGTTCAAGTAATCGAGATTATTGTAGACAAGAGCTTTTACATCGATGGAAGAACTATGATTTCTATTTTATCTCGGAATGGAACATCAGAATTTTTCATTGTAGTAAACTAATCACTGGACTTCACTAATTCAGTCTCGACATCACTAGTGAACCTTATCGGCGAAGATTCTAGTGAATAAATTTCTGAAAAACGATGTAGAAACATTTTATCTCATATGCTCGATCAATCCAGGCATATGCTATTTTACTGCATTTTCATACATTGTCTCGAAAATTAGGATATAACATGTGGTTCCGTCATAATACATCATCAGTCACAGCCTCCTAGCTTTTGTGTTGCTTAATTATAATTTATTCGGTATATCCAGGTGGTAAAGTAAATAGCGGAGATATTAGGAAGATCAATATTTGTTTATTGAAAAGTTCAAACTTTCGTATCACACGAGAACTTTTATGGATATACAGCAGCTTAAAATCATATGAAATAATTCTTCATACAAATGACAATCCTCAGTTTCGAAGTGTGAAAGTGTAATAGCCTAATTGAATTATATACATTAGAAAGTTAGAGAATACGATACAATATCTCACGGAACAAATGCCCAAAATCTAGGAATATAATAGATTTTCACTTTCGCATTTAGTTAAGAATCTCAGTTTCTGTTCAGATGTGTAATAAGTTTAATAATATGGACACACGACAATCTAAGGAATTTACGAGATACCTAATATGATGAATAGAAGAAAATGTGATTTAAATTTATTTTCTATATTTGTAATGGGTTTAGATGACATTGCGCCTTCATCAGACAAATATTTATTTGAACTAAGGTTCAAAATTTATAAGAGATCTACACAATTGGAATAAAAGTGAGGAAATTAATATCAGTTTATTAATATCGAGTTTTAATTGGATCAATATAAGATTTCAACATTTCTGTTGAAATTATGACTTTATTCAATTGAATGGTTCGCGTACTTATAATTAGTTTTTCATTGATGCAAAATCAATAAAGTTCATTGACTTCGACGCTGAAATTTCTATGTTTTCTACAAATATACGTCTTACTACTACCGCAGCTAAGTATTTATACACCAAGTTCTGTTCATTCACTTATTTTATTTTCATTATTTTCGATGTGTTTGGATAGATTATTATTAGTTCAGAATAAGATGTGTAATTGCAAATTTTCCAGTAAATGTTTTGAGTTATGGCTAATTTTCGTTTCGAATGTGATGCTTATATATCTGTGTTGATCTTTAGATTTTGGCTGCAGTAATTTTATTGTCTTGTGTTTTCGTTTCTAGTTCAGTAATTCGGTTATAATATTCAATATGCAAGCAATATTAAGAGCTATTTGTTTGATAATACAAAGTTTTTAATAGAAATTATCAGAACACTACAATCTGGGTACATTACTATTGTAATGGTCGGGTAACTGGTTCATATACACAACACTAAACACGGTTTTTGTAATAAATATATAAATATATATATATATATATATATATATATATATATATATATATATATATATATATATATATATATATATATATATATATATATATATATATATATAGGGGTTTTACCCCGACGAGTTGCCCATATATCTGTTCATGCAATCAAACTGATTTCATTTCATGAAAAATATAAATCCACCACCCGGTAATTAATACCATTGCCAGGCAATGATTATAATCAAAACATATCCTGGAGTAATTATATATTACGATAACGTTAAATGTTATGAGAATATATCAATCTACCCGAATATATACATACTATAGCATCATCAGACAATGATATCAATGTACCAACGAGTAGTGTCAGAGGCTTTCTCCCGGAAAAATCCAGTGTACGGACCTTAGTCAAGTAACACTGAATGTTACTCGTTAATAGTTTCCTTTGTGTGAAGTGGTGAACGATCGAATAGAATACTGCTCTGAATATAAATATGACAAAATTGTCAGTTAATTATATTACATTTATATAAACAAATAAATAAAATATGAAATGAGATTCTGAGCAGTATAAACTAAAGAGAAAACCTATGACTCTACCTCATTATTATTTTCGGAAAGAAACCTACGAAGAATATTACAAGATTTGATGACTGTTATCTTTTGTAACTGTTCAAACAAATTTTCTTCAGACCCAAAATCTCAATACTTTTGTGAAGATTTCTAGCAATAACGCCTGTTGTAGAAATAATAATCGGTAGAATAAATATTTTCTTCATTTTCCACATTTTTTAATCTCGTCGCCAAGCATCATATATTTAGAAATTTTTCATTGTATTTATTTTGTATATTATGTGTGTCGGGTATAGCAATATCAATTATATATGTTATTTGATTCTGTTTATCATTAAGGACGATATCTGGTCTATTGTGTTTTACAGCTCTGTTGCACAGAATTGTTTTATCAAAATAAAGTTTATATTTGTCATTTTCACAAATAATCTCAGGTTCATATTTTTGAAATTTTTTCTTTTGGGAATTAGGTCATGTTTAATTCCTAGATTGAAGTATATATATATATATATATATATATATATATATATATATATATATATATATATATATATATATATATATATATATATATAAAATGACATAACACTTATTTATTAGTTGTTTATTCAAAATTGTTGGTAACCGAATGCTTATCTGCATTGTTGAAAGCTGAATGATGAATTCTGAATAAATTATGAATTCTGAATGAGTGATGAATGAATGATGAATGAATGGTGAATGAACGATGAATGAATGATGAATGAATTTTGGGATCACTGGCGCCACATAATTCTTGGCAACCAATGACAAAATATCTTATAAAATGAATATGGTTCTCGCAAAGTGTGGGGTCACGGGCGCAACGTTATTCATTGTTGATAAGAATTCTCTAATTTTCGAAGGTTCTAGAAAATATTCTGAAAACCTCGATTTCACATGATATGCCATTTAACATGATAACCCGGACGAGTTCAATGAAAGAAAGATCTGCGGTTGTTGTAGTGACATGTATATTAGCAGATTCTATAGAAATTTCAGAATTAGAATCAATGGAATAGCTTAATTACTAAAAGGACTAATTTTGATTATGCGAATCATTTAATTGAAGAAAATCGTAATTTTAACCTATATTTTAAAATCTCATATTCATCTAATGAAGAAGTTGACATTAAATTCTGGAAATCCCTTGAAATTAGAAGATATTAATTTTCCAACATATTATTGAATGGACAGGTAGATTTTCACCTTAATTTCCCCTCTCTTAATTCGTTTCCAGCTGAGTGATTCAGATAATAGTAATGTGAATTTCCGGAAACTATTTATACTCATTTTTGATTCGATTTTCATTTTTCTGTCTCATGACCAAAAGAAAAGACAATTTTGTTGTAATGTCTTCTGAGGGCCCTTCAACAAACTGGAGCAATCTCATGAAAACATTTTATTACTTCATAATGTTCACTATGAGAAGTTCAAATTCAACTGAAATGAAATATTCCAATTCTTCTCCATTTAAATCCATTCCATAAAACAGTCTCAACTGAAGACCGTGTTTTACATGGTTTAGCACATTTGAAGTTATTTCACAACACTCATCTACAATTCGTGGGCGTAGATTATCCAATATCCTCGGACTGAGTTTTGAAAATGTTTGTCTTAAGACGACCCCACGAAATCATGGCTAAAAGGTGTAGGTCAGAAGATCGGGCAGGCTATGCCATAGGACTCTTTCTCCAATCGAATGACCAGAATATAATAAACAAATATTGGCAAATTGGAGTACCCTAGTGAGGAAGACCTGTCTTGTTGGAATTGTAATAGTGACTAAAGTAGAAGAGCGACGTTCGCTAGTTCTCTTGTTATCAATGAATCAATCGCTTTTTCGAGCATATTTGTCCATTTTCAGCATTTAATAAGCTAATCACAAAAGTAAGTAGTCTTCCACTTTTTCAGCTACCATTTCGTTAATGATGAAAACTTTGAAGCTAAAATTTAGGATCAGTTAGAACTCAATGAGATCTTCAAAATGAGGTATCGCAACATCCCTCATCCTATTCAATGTCAATACCCTAGCAGTCACTTGGGTTCAATTTTGATTTTGGTACGGCCTACCAACGCAATTATTGATTCTCAATGCATCAAACGATCGAACAAACGTATTATTAGATCTCGCTACTAGGAACAAAAAGTTGAGATTAAACAAAGGTTTTTATTTTTTTTTATTTGTACATAGTGGGAAAATTTTCTTCATTAAATGAGATTATATTATATGTCAAATAAAACATGAACATCTCTTCTTTAGACTGTTGTAGTTTGTAAAAATAACCATTCATCAAAATCTACTTTCCTTATCGTCTAAAGCATCAAGGTAAGGATATTTACTGGTCACTCCAAAGGGTTACCTTCTAAACAATAATTGATTTTGTTTCGTTTTTTAATATTCTTGCCAATAACCGAAGTATTCAGGACGGCTGGTTTGCGATAAGAAATAAATTTTTAAAGTACAGATTCGTTAAAATTACTATTCTCATAGACCGTTGTAAAGAGGATTCGAAGAACTTTCAAATAAAATATTGCTACACTCCTTTGCGCTATTCAATTTTGAGAAGTAAATGCACCTATTCTCAGGGGATTGCTATTTAATGCCTGAATATCTGTCAAAAATATGTCCTCCTAACAAGAGGATTGGAGTTGTCCCTATAAAAGTTTTTCCGATCACTACGGGAAGAGAAATAAAGAGGGTATGTGGTTCGAAAAAAGATTTATAAATATTTCATTTGTGTATATAGATAGTTTCGTCTGTTGATAAATTATTCCATTTCACAATTTAACTTGATTTAGTCAAGAATTTTTACAGAGTAGTATATTATACAGAGAACCCAAAAGGTCATCGGTGAGGAGAAAGCCACAACTCTTGTAGAAATTATGCAAGAACTATTGAAAGAGCGCCCAGACTTCAAGTTTTTGTAATAACACGGAATAGAAGTTACATTCAATCGTTCTTTGTACCAATTCGAGATTGAATTTGTCGATCAAGAACTGAGTTTGGATTTCTTGGACGGTTGTGCTGTTCCATTCTGCGTCGAATAAATTCATCTAGTCCAATTTGTCATATGAATCAAGCTAAAATCATATTCAATGATAATATATACGTAGAGATATACATGATTAATGATGGAGCATAATCAATTCATTTTGATAGCAATAAGGTATCTTATACCGCCTGTTCCTAAGTAATTCTCCCTCAACTCCGACCGATTTCATGCAGCAAGAGGCCATGCGATGAGAATTCAGGAGATTTCGAAAATCAAGCTCTTCTGTTAAACTAGGGAAACTTCAATTTCGCTAATTCAATTGACTCTTATTTTCCTTAACGTTTTCACGGAAGAAGCTTAATTGGATGTAAGAGGTAGCTTTACTCTATTAAGAAGGGAGCTATTTCGTTTTCGATTAAATAAATTAGGGGTTCCTCTTGAAACCAGAAAGGATTATATTTCATGAACATTTGAAAAATTGGTTCCCCGCTATAGAAGCGGTTGTTCGAAATATAAATAACTTTCATTTTAAGGACTTGAAAAAAAGTTTGTGCTACATTTATTCAGAGTGTTCCAATGAAAAGTTGACTCCACCTCTAACTCGGAGGAAGGAAGTGTCAGCGGAAAGCGCTGAAACCATATCTTACCTATAAAATAATCGTAGGAAAAACGATTCATTCGACAGGTTTTTAGATTATCTATATTGATCGATACTTTTTAGAGTTCAATTTTTGATGAAAGGTTCCAACTACGAAGAGATATATATCATATAATGATTGATAAACCCTTTGAACCCGATGTATTTTGAACAATTGGTAGAAAAGATTGATAACAGTATTGTGATAACCCTCAGCATCCCCAAACTGCAACCCAGTTGCAGATAATACACCCCCCACAAAAGTTGTCGCATTACCCTACTTTCAGGACAATACTATATAAACTTTTAGGATGGTCATTCAAGAAACGCTTGGTAACTTTTAGAAGTGTAAAATAAGAAGATATGATTCAAAGAAGATGAAAATATCAAAAATTTCGAGTTAATGAAAAATTAAAAATTTCTACCATCTTCAAACATCCGCGAAGAGACCAATCAACTAGCATCGAATGGCAACTAATCAATTTCAAGAACGAGTGTTTCCTCTCCGGGCCCTTATTATAGCCAGTATACGTCTCGGAAGCCCTCAAACAAATTTTGGATGTACTCTTGAGTCACTGAGTTCCAAATCTCAGGAAGCAGATTTTCTCGTTGTTGGAGTGTTCTACACGGCATCCTACGTTGCTGAATTTACCACCCCATGTTGTCCCTAACATGTTCTATGGTATTCAAGTCGTGACTTCTAGCTGGCTATCTTAAAATATCAATATCGACATTTTGCAGAAATTCTTCAACTACTCTAGCTGCATGAGGCCGAGCATTATCATGCATATAAATAAAGTTTTCGCCAATCAATGGACCTAAGGGTACAACATGGGGTTCAGGGATATCTTCGTTGTATCTGGCCGCTGTCATTCTTCCATTATTCACTAGGACTAACTCATTTCTATCATGGAAAGCATTGCCTCCCAACACCAATACTGTGCCCCCTCCGAAGTTTTCGGTTTGCCGAATTGTATTGCTGTTACCGTTCCCTAGGTCGTCTGTATACAGGCATGCATCTATCATTTGAAACTAGACAGAAGCTGGACTCGTCGGAAAATAGAACATTCGTCCATTCTGGAATACACCAATTCGCATGTTTCCTCTCAAACTGAGGTCTTGCAACTCGATGCTCTCTCGTTAGACGGGGGCCGGTAGAAGCCAAACTTGGATTAATATGGTCTCCTCTGAGGCTGTTCCTAACAATTTTCAATGAAATATGCACATCTCTCGAAAGTGCAAGTTCATTTTGTAGCGTTCTAGCTGTACAGTGCCGAACTCTTAGTGCAGTTAAACAAAGCCAACTATCATCATCTGGTGTTGTTATCCGATGTCTTCCCTGTCCGGCCCTTCTTCCATATTCCCTGTTTTGTGGTACAGATTGATTGCTCTTGAAATAATGCTTTGGTTAATATTCAACAAGTTAGCCATATAACGTTGGCTTCGCCCATCCTCTAGAAGTGTTACAATTCTTACCACTTCATGATCACTCATATAGCGTCCAGGACGTTCAGCAGCCATTACAATAAATTCAAAGATTCGAAAATCAACAAGAAACATAGAAAACTTACATTAATGTAGCGTGGAAACTGAAGAGAAATCGAATGAATACGGATAGTGAAATAAACTCATTCTTGTTTCAGACGTGTTTTAGATGATATGGAAACAAATATTTTTACATATATATGATATTTTTCCTCTCATATGTCCAAAAACATATGTGGACAAAGAAACTGTGATAGAGCTGCTTAATCGATTGTGAAATTCAGAATACCAGGTGATGCGACAATTTTTGTGGTGTGAATTATATGACTTCATTACAAAGGTCTTTTACTGCTCTGAACGATTGTAGTCATTATTTTGTCATAGATGTTCATATAGAAAATTCAACCCGAGAAAGTCATTCGGTTAACTTTCTGTGTACATTAGGTACATTCTCAAAATAATGCTGTCGAAAAATCCGCAAGAATCTTTCACAAAAATCTCTAAGAGAAATGAATGAGCCTACAATATGTTCAACTTCTGCAAGTAGTGGGAGTGGAGTTATCGACGTGAAATTTACCCCCCCCCCTTCACTTAAATATGCTGCCATAAATGGTTCTCATCAACCTCTCTTTCTTCATTCTCAACCATTAGGTGTTAATAGTATTCTGTATCAATTCTCCTCCGCAGCTTGTCCGGAGTCTGTAACATTGAAGCGCATTTTTTCGATTTTGAATGACCTCATGAAAAATTCAATTGTTTTAAATCAGATGACCTTGTCAGCCTCTCTATTGTCCCCTTAGAATGAAAATTTATATTTAAATATTCTCCCATTCGTATATTAAAATGTGGAGGAGCACTATCTCGTCTTTTATTATCCTCAACTCTTGGGAGGAGGCGATACCAGTCATGCTACAGCTGTGGCTCTCGAAGACACCCAATGTGTTTTCCCTCGCTTCTTGAAGAGGACCACATTGAAAACTATCGGCAAGATTAGATGAAAGTTAAATACGTGGCTATGCTAGTTGAATCGACGGCTGAAGGGAGTTTTCCGCAAGCCTAGCTTTTCTTTAGAACTGAATTTTTTCCGGAACCAAGACTTTAGTTTTTCAGCGTTTATACTATGAAAGTATCCCTCAAGCGGATGATTGGTAATCACGCGAGATTTCCGGGTAGTCAATGAGGCGCACTGCTCTCTTCTAGTCACTATCCAATAGATGTAGTGAATGTTTGAGAACGAAGACCTACACATGGGAACACTATTCCGGATCAGGTCATACCTATGCTTTGTATGAAAGCATCAGCTGGGATAGCGCGGAGTACTGCCTAGCCCCGAAAAGAAAACTTTAGAAGAAACAGATTTGGTAATGCCAGACGCATAGTCATGCCAGCAAACTCCGATATTGACTGTGGTGCCGAGTAGGTCCATGTTTGTTTCTGAGGAAATTCGATGCTTTGCATGGTTAGAGTAGGTTCTGAAGCAGTGTCTTTTCTGGAATGTTATTATTCGTCCAGGCGATATATACAAATGCCACAGCCTCTCTTGTTGTCCTAACTAAGGTTTGAATATTATGTAAACAGTACATTTTTGCTAATCGATATATTGTTTCCATTTGCAGTATGGTTATTATTATTATTATTAAGAAAACAGAAGAGCCGAGGCCGAAGCCTGTATATGACTCTAGAACAAAAATTACAAAATATATAAATTACATGAGTATTATAAAAAGATCTATCAACAGAAGAAAACAGTGAAAGTGAAGAAGAATAACAAATGGGAAGAAGAAAATTCAAGCAAAACACTACACATATTAAACACATCAACCTCATATTAAACACATCAACCTCAGGCACTGAAACTGAAATCGGTTTGGCTTCACCAATTGGAACTTTTGCGCACAACTATTTTCGTCCAGGCGACAAAATTGTTCTTGAATTGGTTCACACCAGAAGCATTCACAACTTCGTTCGGTGGTCCATTCCACCTCTGGAAAACTCTGTTCGGAAAAAGTGTTGTCTACACGTAGTTGAAGTTTTCTTTCTTCAACTTGTAGTTGTGTCCTCCCAAATTATTCTCATTGCGAATGAACATATATAATAAGTCAATCCCAAACAGGACATGAAGGGCTCGATATCTACTTATTAGGTCGCTTCTCTCACGTATGACCGCGAACTAAGTTGAATTCATTATCTCATGACGGTCACTGTAACTCGGACGCAATCGCCCATATGAAATACGCGTTGCCTTTCGCTGCACACCCTCGAGAAGATTGGCGTCACCCTTCAAACCTCCACCAGGAATTCCAGGAGAGGCCTTGTATAAGTGGTATAAATTTTTGAGGCAACTTGTAGCTCATAACTAAAGAATGACTCGGAAACTAGGTAGGTCATCTTTTCAGCTCTAGAGGTGATCGATAAAATGTGTTTGCTCTTACAAAGATCCTCTGAAATTATAACACTGAGGTCGTTATGAGGGCTAGTTGTTTCGAGTGGAACCCTATCAAGGAAGTAGACACGCTTCGGATTTTTCTTACCAATGTGACGAACGACGCACTTCTGAATATTGTGGGGAATCAATTAATCAGTACACCATCGAGATATCATGTTTAAATCGTCTTGCAACAAAACGCCGTCGAGGATGAGGTTGGTATATAACTTGGTATCATCAGCAACTTACGTGAACTTCAACTTCAAGGAAAGTGGTAAATCGGCTGTGTATATGCGAAAAACACAGGACCCAGAACAGAACCCTGTGGTACACCGCTAGTAACTGGTCTCGATGCAAAATTCTTATTTGAGATTTGAACGAAGTACTCCCTATCACCAAGAAAGGCTCTGATCCAAGCAAGCAATTTGTCTCTAATCCCTAAGTGCGCGAGTTTCATGAGCAGCTGTCTGAGTGGCACCCTGTCAAATGCCTTCGAGAAATCAAGGTAGACAATATCGACAGGAGTATCAGAATCTACCGATTCCGTCCAAGAATTTACACATTCAAGAAGATTGGTAATCACGGATCGACCAGGAAAAAAGCCATGTTGATTTCTCGGAATAATATCGTTTTTTAGAAGGAAGTCAAGCATCTGCTTGGAGATGTTCTATCGCAACTTTTGAAAATAGGTGTGATAGATGCCATCAACCTCAACCGGTAGCGCGTGAGAGCGAAAAGGTTGACTGAAAATCAGGGAAAGTGAAGAAGACAATGATAATGCACATGATTTCATTAATTTAAGTGATGAACCGTCGGTAACAGGCGCAAAAGAAGCGTTCAGATTAGCAAGATGTTTCCCAATAACGTTGGTAGGGAAATCTATCTCCTTCAGTTCGGACGAGCAACCATTCGCTAAAATTTTTGGAATAGGGCCTATGGGTTCTTCTGAGGAAGAAGCTGCGAAAGAATCTGCCGAAACCTCCGCTGCCTCCTGATATTGGCATAGAGCACCACTACAATTCTTTATATTTGGTATTGTCACTTTGGTGTCGAGGAAGGATCTTACTTGTAGAACTTCTTCTTGTTCTTCGATGATATTAATTAAGATTCGTACCGCCCCTCACATTCGCTAATAGATCTCGTTAATAAAGTAGAATAATTCCGGTGAGCATCATAGCCTTCATCTCGTCTCCGTCGAAGGTATTTTCGGTTTCGGTCAGGATATTCGAAAACACACTCCACATACCTCTAATTTCACGGCCCATTAGCGATTCTTTCCAGTCAATCGACAAACGGTCCTAATTCAATGTTTTATAATAAATGACCTGAATAGTTTTTTTGACAATCGATATTTTAGCAGGTGGGGTGCGGAATTGAATTTTTGACCAAAGAGTAGAGTGGTCAGACTTCCCGAAAGGTGAAAAATGTTCAATGTCTGAAATGAGATCACGATCGTTCACTAAGAATAGATGGAGCAATGACGGGGCCTGACCCTCTCCTGAATCTGGTTGGCTTGTTGACAAGTTGGATTAGACGTGAACTTTGGAGAAAATCAAAGAAGGGAGCAGATGTAGAATTTTCGATTAGTTTTCAATGGCCAGGAGATATCAGTAGAGTTGAAGTCACCAGTAACAAGCAAGTTATTCTTATTTGAAAGTTTAGTGAGATAGTCGAAGAGAACTTTGTTATACTGTGATGGTCGGGGCCTATAGATACACCCAATTGTAATATGGAATCTGCTATAACGTGAATGAATTAAAATATCATCAATGTCGGGCATATCAATGCGTGTGATAGAAATATTAGACGAATTTGTAATATCACTACTAATATAAATACAAGCTCCCCCGTTTCCCACAGTTTCGGTACTATCACTCCTATACAAAACGTTATTTGGTAAATGCACTAACGAGTCAGGTAGCTTTGGATATAGCGATGATTCTGTAATAAAAATAAGCGGTTGTGAATGACGTAAGATTTTTGCATAAACTAGCAACCATATCAGGTCACGAGAGCTCAACATCATTTCAAATCAGGTTGCGATCGCAAGTACTTGTTGCCATTTTATTGGTCACCAATAAAACTATTTATTCTGGAATAAAATGAATAACGAGGATGTTATATATATATATATATATATATATATATATATATATATATATATATATATATATATATATATATATATATATATATATATATATATATATATATATATTCTTTTGAAGAGAGAGAATGTTAAGCTGTTGTCTCGGTATCCAATCCGACTAATTGTTTTCATTCTTATTAAACCTGGCATCTTCATACTTCATCTCAAACAGTCACTACATACATAGTTACCTGAGAGAATTATTCAGAAGCATATCTTCGTGATAGTAATTCTCGAGGAATTTGATGAGGATGAACAGTAGAATTACAGGATTCTGAATTAGTGCAAGAACATTCTAAGGGTGCACAGATATCGACATTTTAGTCCGAAAGCTATGTAGAATATTATAAATGCAGGAAAATGACTCCGTTCCTTTCTCCGAATTCATTTTTGCGTGAGGAATTCATTGGCGTAACACATTCAAGATAGCTCGTTTTGTTTTCGACTTATTGGACATTTCAAAATTTTTTTTAAATCAGTCGAGTGCCAATACCTCGGTTGTTTTTGAAGTTATGTAACATGCAATAATTTTTTTTGAAGAGAATTGGAGCTGTAATTGATTCTAATATTTGACCATAACTTTTATAAATTGATTTTAATGTATTTTTTAAACTGGGTAGAGCGGGAGAACAGCTTGAACTGAATCTCTGCCCTTTTGCACATGTTTCAAGTTTTTCTGTTGCTAGGAATTGATGTCCATTAACTCCAAAGATATGGATATGTATATTTTGTTACAATGTTTGCAATAAATGTGTACTCTATTCTATTCTATTCAATTCATTATTTTCTTCAAAATCATTTTCATTGATTGTATAAAAAGGAAGAAATCTTACGTATTTCCTGCATGATTTCTTTGAAGTTCAAATTCGCTGTTCTCATCTGAAGTATCATCAGATATTGCTCCTCTCTTCACTGCTCTGTGATTCTTTATTAGATCAGCATTAGTATGATTCTCTTGATTGATTTCAATTCCCTCCTCAAAACTCGACAATATTCACAAGAATGTAAACTGCTTTTTGATTCTTAGTGGTACTGAGAGAATATGTATGCCGAATATCAGTGAAAAATTATATAGACTCTGAGACATTAAAATTTGTTTTGAGGAGGAGAATGGAACCGACCGTCCCTTTGTTAAGCATTCATAAGTAAACCGTCTCTTGCTGGAGGATAATACCATCGAAGCCTTAAATGTCTAAGAGAATATATTGGTTATGAGAACTCGATAGCAGTTTTTTTATCCGAATATCCGTCAAACGCACTTG
Source organism: Cryptolaemus montrouzieri (assembly GCA_013387265.2). NCBI lineage: Eukaryota > Metazoa > Arthropoda > Insecta > Coleoptera > Coccinellidae > Cryptolaemus > Cryptolaemus montrouzieri. Next base: position 42,356,970 of record JABFTP020000103.1, read on the forward strand.
ATATTGGATATTGAAATATTTTAATATTAAATCTTCCATTTTGTTCATTTTCATTTCAAGTTGCAATTTTCGTCGTTTCAGAGTTCCAGAGAGAAGTTGTGAATTGAATAAATTTGTACCAAAAACCGATAAAAAAAAGTTCATAATTCTTCCAAATATATATTCTCTATTGTAACCACATTTCATAAAATGAAATCGAGAACATCATAAAAGTAAGGAATTGAAAGTCTAATACAGATTGAATGTGGAGATGAACTAAGAGTCAACTTGGAGTTGTCATGTCATTTAACGAAAAATAATCCAAGAATTGTAACTTACTGACAACTGTAAGTAGTATATCTCATAAGTTTGTGAGTTTGAACATAAAACCCTTGGGATTTCCGAGAACCGGTCGACCGCATGCTCTAGTCTAGATGAAATCAACAACTTGATATCCATTAGCGGACTTTTTAAGTAAATATTTTACTAGCTAAGAGAAAACGACTTCATTTAACTCATGATGGCTGAATCTTAATCAAATTAAAACTATCTAAGTTTTTCAATTTCGCAACGAACGGTGAAAATATACATTATTGATGAATTTATCAGACACTGCAATTTTTTAAGCGGCCTGCTTCAAAATATATTATCAAAATCTTTATTCTGAGGGACACTTCAATTCTATTCTCAATTTTGGATTAGAGCAAAATAATGTAAATAGTGTCCCATATACGATTTTCTAACTATGACAGCTATGTGAAGTACTGAAAATAAAAAAATAGCTTCCCGATTTTAGAGGAAAATTCATTAGGGAAAACAGATAGCAGCTATCTTCTTTTGTTCCCGAGTTTATTCCAGATTTTGGTATGTACTTTCCGAGATTTCTGCATAAGACAATAAATCGGTTGTTATCAAATGTAGGAAAAAACTATTTTATTATTCTACAGACTCTATTTTTAACATAATGTAGGGACGTATTCTATTTTTATTTCTTGATTGGTTATCGAATTATAACATTAACTATTGTTTTCTTAAATGTCAACCATAGGCGAATTTGAATACGATGGAATGAGTGTTCTTTCCTCTACCAAATGTATACAGCACGCCTGACAAATTTCTTTAACCCTTAACTATGTTATATACGTATAACTCCCACCACATTTTTTTTTCAATTTCTGTCCGTCTCAGTACCTTCTGCATTTGCAGTAATTTTCGAGGTGTTGAAGTGGCGTTATCGTTGGATTTGCTATTTTCAAGTCCTAACTAGCAGATTACCGCCCGACCCCGCGACGGTGTTTACGTAATTGTTGTCGATATCTGCTATGGCTAGTTCGAATGGTTGTTTGTTTCTCCTTTAACGTGCTCCATTTCTGCTTTTCGGCTAATGAGATGCCGGGGAATTCCGTCACCTCACTCGCCCGGGAATTTTGCCGAACCCCTCTCGTATCGATGGAAGGGATCTTTAATGTCCAACACATCTCTGTTAGCCAGGACCGACAGATTTACATCTTGGTCTAAATATGGACACTCAAGCGATTCCCATAATCCGAAAAAACGCACCAACTTTGTGGGGATTGAACCTAGGTCACTCTGCGCAGGAAACGAGCATCATATCCCCCCGCCGCCGAGCCGTCCTGTTCGAATGATAATAGGCCTGAACACGTGAATGTGCTCGACCCAAACTTTGTTTCGGGATGGTATGAAGACCTTTCGAGTAACAATAATGATGTTGATCCTTATGAAAATGTGTTTTTACCAAGTGATCATGAATCTGAAAGCGAACAGGAACTAAGTGACTCAGACGATGAGATTATTCCGTTAGATAAAGTGACTAATGTAGTAAGTGAAGATCAGGAAGATATGGAATCCGACAGTGATGTTGAAAATGGCAATGAAAATATACAAAAATATTTTCCTGGCAAGAATCGATTCGAAGGGTGTAGTCAGGAGCCCACGAGAAATGTACGAATACCTTTTCATAATATAATTCGTTTACCCGGAACACGTACCGCTTTAATAGAAGAAAGCTCCTGTTATATTTTTCCATAAAATGCTTTCCGAAAATATATGTAACTTGATTATTACCTGGACAAATAGAAAGCTTAGAGACATGCGTCATATATATAAGCGGCTAAATAAACCTGAGCTATCCGACACAAGTCCCGTTGAATTGAAAACACTCTTTGGGGTACTGTTATACAGTGCGATATTCAAATCAAACAATGAAGAAACCATACTCATTTTTGCTTCAGATGGCACAGGAAGGGATATATTCCGTGAGGTCCCAAGAGAGATTCATAATTTTATTAACAGCTTCACGTTTCGACGATCCAGAAAATCGTGAAGAAAGGAAAAAGGAAATCCATTAGCAGCAACCAACGAACTTTTTTATCTGCTTATTGAGATTACTTAATCAGTATATAGAGTTGGAGCCACGACATGTGGAAATGAAATGCTAGTTGGTTTTAGAGGCAGGTGTAGATTCAAGATGTTCGTTCCGTCTAAACCTGGTAAATACGGCATAAAAATAATACAATTGACTGATGCGAAATCTCATTATTTGTATAAATCCTAAATTTATGCTGGTAAAGATACTGATGTCGTAGGATTAACTAGTGAAGAGAAAAATTTAGCTAACCAAGTAAATCAATTGTCAGATTAGCCAAATCAATATATAATTCGAATATGACTATCACGGCAGATAATTGGTTTTCCTCGATAGAACTAGCAGGACATATGAAAAGTCATAATGTGGAATATGTAAGAACACTTAAAAGAAATAAGAGAGAAATTTCTCGGAAGTTTCTACCAACAAGAGTCCGAGCTTAGAGTGACATCATCTACGGTTTTACTAAAATGATGACACTCATTACACATAACCCCAAAAAAATAAGTCAGTTATTCTTTTGCATACCATGCATCACTCTAAATCTTGAATTTTTAAAATCAAAAAAAAAAGAAGGTTTAGATGCTATGGATAAAAAATGAGCGAAAAACACTTGTAGTCGTCGCACTAGTAGATGGCCAACGGAAATTTTTCATAAAATATTGGACTTATGCAGCGTGAACGCATATGTCATGTACTCTTCTTCAGTTGAAAATGACATGAAACGGAAGAAATTGGCAGGACAGCTAGTCGAACAAGATATGAGTAATAGAAGCGAAAATCCTCTTGTAAATAAGGAAATAAAATCATTTATACGTCGAATATTGAAGATTCCGGAATAGCAAGCACCAGAAGGCCTAGAAAAACGAAAATACTGTTACATTTGACATTCTCGAATGAAGAGAAAACCCTTTTTCACTTTTATCAAATGTAAAAAGCCCATATGTCTGCAATGCTCAAGAAAATGCTGCCTCAATTGTTGCTAGGGGGGATAACGTGCATAAAAAAAATTGCCGATATGTAGTCGTGCACGTTTTTTATCCTTTCAATTTTCCTACTGTTCAGAGTTGTTCAATTAAATTATTCAATGTTTTTTCAAAGCAGGGTTCGCATCAAAATGAGAATTGTATTTGTTAAGTTTTGACAGTAGAATATTTAGTGTGTGATATTTTTTACTATGTTGTGGGTCCATTTTTGAGATATTGTTTTTATATTAGAAGTGAGCTTTGTTTCTTTCCACTAATGAAAAGTTGAAAATTTCCGGTGTTTTCTTGTAAGATACCGCATTTGAGACGAAAGTTTTCCCCAGACTCCTGGTCCGCGTAAACGTCGGTAAACCTAGTATCCGTGGTTGAGGGTTGAAATACAATTTTTTTTAGTAATTGAACTTCTTGGATATTTACAAAAATTAAGCTCGATTATAAAGAGAACAAACGATAGTTAGTCATAACTCAGGAGAAAGTAGAAACTAAAAATGATTAGTAACGCAAAGTGAATGAGAAGAATCTTACATGCTCACCGCATGTATTTTGGATTTGAATATTGGTCACGAGGTTAAACCAAGTTTTGTTTCAATTCTTTCATATCATTATGGAATTGATATTATGATGAATTTTTGGCATAGCCACAGACGAAGAATATTTTCCGTGTTTAGATCTGGTGGTGGTGTTCCGCTAGTTCCTATCCAGTTGACAGCGAAAGGCTGGTTTAAAAGTTCTGAGACATTTGTTTATTTTATTTAAATATACTAACTTTATTTCAACCAAGGAAACTCCATTCAACGAATTCTTTACTGAAATCCCATATATTATTTCAAAATAAAGTTTTCCAAGGAGATTTTCGTTGAAAATAGTGCACGCCAAAACATGGTGATTCATTAACTCGCACCCAACATTGGACGCCGACCGCCCTTGGTATTGATGAGGATTGCTATCGGACCAGTAATGATAATTATTGCGATTGTGGAATCCTGCACGGGAAGTGCTCACTTCATCAGCCCATATGGTGAACTGGTAACATCCGTGATCTTCTTTCAACTTTCTCTGATATCATCGGGGAAATTCTAGCCATCGCTTATAATCCCTGACTATAGAAACTGAGATTTTCTCACCGTATAAGGTTGAACCTATTTTGCTGTGGATTCGCGAGACCTTAGAGATAGTGTATTGCACTTTTCACTTCAAGTTGCCTTCATGAAATAGATGGATTCCCAACATCATCGAAAACTTCCTTTGATACTTCCACAATATATTTGTTTATTGTAACATTTTTCTCGCAGTGCTTTGGAAAAACCCGAGTTTATGTAATTCTGTTTCAATTTTTAGAATAAAGACTTTCTAGGTTGTCTCCTATCAGAAGAACGGAACAGATTAATTCTCTTAAGCCGAATGAGAAACAAACACATTCTTACATGTTGAATATTTCAAGGTTTTCAAAATTCACGAACTTTTCTCAATCAAAAATTTTTTAATACTTGCGAAACAACAGTGAGTATTGATCGAGTGACATACATTGTTGTCACCATAGAAAAATATTTGGAATGCTTTCAGTGAATTCGCACCAATATACTAGAAAAATTAGCAGTGTTAAATAATTTTCAAATCTGAATAAATTAACTTATAGTTCTTGAAGAAGCTGGTTTTCCGATCCATTCTTTGTAAGTATCATCAATGAGAGCCATAAAGCAGTTGTTCAGCTAGGTCAGACGTCATGAAATGGAATAACGGACTGCAGGTTCGTTCTCGTTAGATTTCTCCAACGTTGCATGCACACACACACACACGAACATAGATCTATATATATATATATATATATATATATATATATATATATATATATATATATATATATATATATATATATATATATATATATATATATATATATATATATATATATATATATATATATATATATATATATATATATATAGACTATTTCCTATTTCCTGAGACTATTCAAATTTCAGTGAGGTAAAATGGAACAGATCCATGCTGAACAATGGAAGTCATCATCAAGTACCATCCTCCTCTTGAATTTCAACCCCTGGAGCAGGGGTGACAACCCTTGAAAATTTGGAAGAGATTAGATGGGTCGAGTGATACCTCAAAAGAAAGGTATTATCTTTGTCTGCATCCCCGTGAACAAATTTTCATTTTTGATTGAAAACTGAATAAGATACAGAGTGAGCTACTGAAAAATAGAGGAGACTATTTATCGCCCTGAGGTATCACTGGATCGAAATATATATATATATATATATATATATATATATATATATATATATATATATATATATATATATATATATATATATATATATATATATATATATATATATATATATATATATATATATATATATATATATATATATATATATATATATATATATATATATATATATATATATATATATATATATATATATATATATAAATAGACATTTTGAAATTATATATATATATATATATATATATACAGGGTGTAGATCAGCAAATACTTCATTTCCGATTTACAAGGTTTTAAAGTTCAATCGAAATTTGCAGTTAAATTTGAATTTTTCGTAAACTGCTTGAGATATTGATATAAATTTTGAGGATTCAAGAAACTCTTGAAGACGCATACTTTTCGATATAACACTATTTTTCAGACACACCAGTGGCGCGAGCATGGGCAAAACGGGGTTTTTCTCGAAGAAAAACTAGGACGCCACTGATTCATAAAAAAAGTATATTCTGATTTTCCAGTTAATTTGAAAAAAAAGATAGCTCTCTGGACACTTTTTTGTACTACGTTATCCCCAGCTATAGGGATTGAAATTCGAGATGAGGGTGATTTTGAAAGATGACAGCTTTTGATCTAAAATGAATTTATTCCAAGTTTTCGCACTAATACTCCCATAGTCTTGGGGCGATAATCTTCTCTGTTTTTCAGTGGCTCACTCTGTATCTTGTTCAGTTTTCAATCAAAAAAGAAAATTCTTCAACGGAAATGCAGACAAAGATAATACCTTCCTTTGGAGTTATCACTCGACCCATCTACCTTCTTCCAAATTTCAAGAGTTGTCACCACTGCTCTAGGGGTTGAAATTCGAGATAAGGATGGTACTTGATGATGACTGCTATGGATCAGCATGGATCTGTTCTATTTTACCTCACTAAAAAACTTGAATAGACTCAGGGAAATAGTCTTTCCTATCTTTCAGTTGCTCACCCTGTATCTTTTACAGTTTTCAATTAAAAATTAACTCTTTTGAGTCATCAATCGACCCATCTTCCATATTCAAAATGTTCAAGGATTGCAACCCCCGCATAAGGGGTTGATTTTTCAGGCAAGTTTTGTACCCCAAAAGTACGAAGGTCCAGTTAGGTGGTATCTCAAAATTTCCACCAACACATTTAGCTTTTCCGAATTATGAGTCTTGGTTTTTCGAATTTGAGGATTTGTATCGCTTCAAAATATAGAGTTATGCCAGTTAACCTCTCCATGAAATGAAAAAGTGCATTCGACAGAAAAGCATGAAATGCAGATGTTTGTTGATACGCTTAGAATCTAATTCATGGATGAATTTAATTTGGTACGGATCAAAATTTTGTAGGGAGAAAATCGAAAGTATTAGGTCCGCAAAAAGTTCTCGCTGTTTTTTTTTATTAAAATACAAACTTTTATGTGAAATATGATCTTAAGTGAATCATTCAAAACATTTCCCATCTCTAGCTACAACTTTCTCCCATCTTTCTAGTAGAGCTCGAATACCGTGACGGTAGAAGTGTTCGTCTTTTGAGGCTTTCCGCGATTCAATTAATTTTTCGAGCTTTTCAAATGTGCGGAACTACTGATCAGCCAGACCATGTGCCATCGAACGGAACAAGTATTAATCGGATAGTGCAATATCTTGTGAATATGGCGGGTGGGGCAGGACTTTGCCTCCCATTTTAGCCTTTCCAAGTAGGTTTTAACAGGTTTGGCAACGTGAGGCCAAGTGTTGTCAAGCTGTAGAATTACTTTTTCGAGTCTCTGCTCGTAATGTGGCCGTTTTTTGCGCAGTGCTTTACTAAATCGCATCAGGTTAGTTCGATCCGTTCTCCAGTGGTGGTTTCGTTCAGTTTCAACAGCTTATAATAAATACCACCGACTTGGTCCCACCAAATACACAGCATAACTTTCGCAGCGTGAATATTCGGCCGAGGCGATGAGGTAGAAGCATGACCGGGCAGTCCCCATGATTTCTGTTTTCTTTGAATTGCTATAATGAATCCATTTTTCATCACTCGTTACGATGCGATGAAGACAACCCTTTCTTTTTTGCTGCTGGAGCAGTTGTTCATAGGCGAGAAAACGACACTCAACGTCTCTTGGGTTAAAATCATAAGGAACCCAAGTACCTTACTTTTGAATCATTCCCAACGCATGCAATCGCTTGAAAATGGCCAGACGGGTATTTCCTAAGGCTCAATCAAACTCTTCCTGCGTTTGGCTTTGATCCTCATCGAGCAATACCCCCAATTCAGCGTCTTCGAAGATTTTTGGCTTTCCTTAACGAGGATGGTAGTCCACATCGAAATCACCGTTTTTGAAGCTTCGGAACCAATCCCGGCACGTTGTTTCAGTTATAGTATCATCTCCGTAGAGATTCAGCCGTCGTTTTCTTAGAATTAAAGAAAGAAAATCAATACTTCCCGCAAATGACGATATTTGGCACAAAATCAGACATTTTCTTACAACCAAGTATATGACGCAAAAACAGCAATGCTTGTCGTCTTTGTCGGATAAAGCACACGTATTGGCATTATTCCTCTGGCTCCTAAGTGATTTTCGTACTTCATTTATAGCTGTGGACACCTGCTATGATGTGACTACATCTTTTGTGACCGCAGGAGTGTGTTTTGTCAGATTTCAATTGTGACAATGTAATCTTATCCTATTGTTATCTTATTGTTTCTAATTTCCTCTTCTTCAATATTTTCGTTTTCAGCTCGATTAGCAGCGCACAAAATGGAAAGATCTTAAGTATGCATTTCATGTTTTTATATTATTGCATTTGAGAACTTTTCATCCATGTTGCTTGATTCACTAGCCAATAAAATGCTTTGTGGAACATTTCAATTTCAAAATGTCTACTCATTCCTGGTTAGTAATCACATGAAACGTTGAAAAATTAACAACATAATGGGATGGCTGTTTATATATATATATATATATATATATATATATATATATATATATATATATATATATATATATATATATATATATATAGACATATTTGAAATTGAAATGTATATATATATATATATATATATATATATACAGGGTGTAGATCAGCAAATACTTCATTTCCGATTCACAAGGTTTTAAAGTTCAATCGAAATTTGCAGTTAAATTTGAATTTTTCGTAAACTGCTTGAGATATTGATATAAATTTTTGAGGGATTCAAGAAACTCTTGAAGACGCATACTTTTCGATATAACACTATTTTTCAGACACACCAGTGGCGCGAGCATGGGCAAAACGGGGGTTTTTCTCGAAGAAAAAACTAGGACGCCACTGATTCATAAAAAAAGTATATTCTGATTTTCCAGTTAATTTGAAAAAAAAGATAGCTCTCTGGACACTTTTTTGTACTACGTTAAGTTTCTGAGTAAAAAAATGTTGTCTAAAAAAAATAAGTCCATACAATTCATTGTACGACACGTACTCTTCGATTGAAAGAAGTACCGTATCGTTCAATATTCTATGTTTAAATATCAAAAGTTTAATTCGAAGGGAAAAATACTTTTGAGTATCACCAATGAATCTTAAAAAATCAAAAATCTGTTTAAAGTCACCTCCTCCAGCATGCAATATTCCAGTCTTCTCCTCCATGATTGACGAACTCTTTCAACAAACACCAGGATCTGTCCTTATCGAGTTTCAACCACGGATGATTATATTATTTTATTTCTTAGGTCCTAAACATTTGCCACAAGGGTAGAGTAAAACAAAGACTTAAATAACCACACAGGAAGACATCGAGGAGGTTTAAGTCTGGGGACCGTTAAGGCCCAAATTTAGGTCCACCTTGAATAGTACAGCGATTTCCAAACTCTTCAGTTAGGCAGTCACGAGCAAGCTAACTGAAATGGGCAGGTGCGACATCGTTAATAAACCACATCTTTTGTCATATAGCCAAAGGTTCAACCTCCAACAATTCTGGAAGCCTGTGTACCAAGAAGTGGCGGTACATCTACCCCATAAGTCTCTCTGATAGAAATACTGGTTCAATTAGGCAGTCACCCACAATTCCGATACAAACGTTTAACGAGAACTGATGTTGAAATCGATCTTTATATGTTTCATGTGGATTTTTTTCACACCACATATGATTATTATGAAAATTTGTCATGGACTTTCTTGAGAAACTTGCTTCATTGAACATTGAACTGAACAGGATCAGCATTAGAAATTGAGGAATTTGAATCAACCTACGCAAAACCCATTGACAATATGCTATACGGACAGGAGAATATGTAAGAACACGTGCTGGTACGCGTTGTAGGTGGAATGGATACAATAAATTTTGATGAAGAATTTGCCAAACAGTTTCATTGCTGCTAAAGCGTCAGAAATTTTGCGACTGTCGGTACCAGGATCGTCTTAAATTATCCATTTATTTCTGACGCTTTAGCAGCAATGAAACTGTTTGGCAAATTCTTCATCAAAATTTATTGTATCCATTCCACCTACAACGCGTACCAGCACGTGTTCTTACATATTCTCCTGTCCGTATAGCATATTGTCAATGGGTTTTGCGTAGGTTGATTCAAATTCCTCAATTTCTAATGCAAGAACCCCATTTACCAGCTTCCTGCTTCTTCATATCCTCTTAATGTGCCTTTTCCATATAGACGTCGGTGAATTCTCTCAGAAGTTTTTCTATCGGGAGCAATTCGGTTTGGATGTTTTTCAATGTTCAACATACGAGCTTCTGATGAATTTCCGTAAGCACGTCCATATATGACATACATGAAGTGCATGTGGGTTAACTCACCATTCGTATAACGATTCATGATAACTGAATTCGAATTGAAATTGAATCGATTCAAAACTATTGAAAAACAAAAACACCCAAATGACACTGATGTGAATCATTTTTGGACATATCTATGACTGAGCATAGAACTCAAAAACTGGACGTCGTACAAGAAATGACAAGTGAGCGTTTTTCTTGAGAAATAATCGCTAACTTCAAAATATTTCTTTTTGAAGAAATCAGTAGCGTCAGTTTTCTTTTCGAGAATAACCAACGTTGTGCCCATACGTGCCACTGGTTAGTCCGAGATATAGTTTCCTATGGAAAATTATGCGTATTCGAAAGTATTCTATCCTCCCAAAATTTTACCCTAATATCTGAAGCGTTTTACGTGAAATTCAAATATTCAAATTTAACTGCATCTTTCGATTAAACTTTAATACCCTGTAAATAGGTAAAGAAGTATTTGCGGACCTTATTACCTTTAATTCAACTGCCAAATTGAAAAAAATTTAATGAAATATTATCAGGGTATATACAACAAATCGGTTCCTCTGAATGTTTCTTCTATCGTACAATGGGAAACAATGCTGGACATATGATTATAAAGGGGGCGCCAGAGACAATCGGACAATATTTTTTCCGTTATAACTTTCGCAATTTTAGAGCAAGATCATTCGTTCTTGCTTCATTTGAAAGCCAAAGGACTAGGTTTTTTCAGAAACTGTATCGAAATATCACTTTCAGTTAAATCCAATATGGTTGCCTTATTCGAGTTGTATTTCAAGATCGCTGGAACGTTTTTTTTTTCACTAAAAAATTCGAATGGGACATGCAATAATTTAGTCTTTTCTGAATAATTTGACATATTGATCTTGAAAATATTCCAAGAATTGGTAAAAGAGTAGCGTGCAGAATATTTTCATTCTGATTTTCAGCTGAAATCGAAATATTTTTTTCACCTCATGGCGTTGGCACTCCTGAAGTTGTTGTTGTTTTCATGAATGTTCTAGGAAGACAAAGAACCATTTCTTACTAAAACCAACATAAAACTTGATTTCCGTTCTAATTCAAAATGGCCGACTTCCTCAAATATTAAAAATTTTCCCCGTGCATTAAAAACGTTTTTGCGGTCGTAATGAATCAACTGCGTAATTCAATCAGTAGATTGAATCTTTCTCATCATTTTGAGGGGTCGAACTCGAATATTGTTTCATAATTTTGCCAATTGTCATCCATAATGTTTTTCTTTTCCACCATCATATGCACATCCTGTTGTGAACCCTCCGAACATAGACTGCATGCATTCACTCTATGATAAACAAAAAATAATGAAATATTATCGAGTTTTAGACATCTGATTTGAACTCGAATTTCATCTTGGTGTTCCTTGTTTTTACGTTTGAAATTTCAAAATCAATGTGTCAAATTGTTTAGAAAAGACTAAATTATTGACTGAATGTCCCATTTGAATTTTCTAGTTAAAAAAAAAGTTCGAGCGATCTTGAAATACACTTCGCAACAAAAATTCACATTTGAATTTTTCAGTGAAAAAAACAATGCAGCGATCTTGAAGTATTGTCCATTTTCGAATAAGTCAGCCATATTGGATTTCACCGGAAGAGAAATTTCGATACAATTTCTGAAAAACCTAGGCCTTTTGCTTTCCAATGAAGTAAAAACGAATGATCTAGCTCTAATATTGCGAAAGTTATAACGAAAAAAAAGTTTTCCGGTTTTCTCAGGCGCACCTTTATAAATTTTTGCCTTAAACTGGAAAATTCAACATCAATACTTTGGAGAACAATCTTTTGCTTTGAAAAGCGAATCATTAAAATCAGATGAATTATATATAACCGAAAATATAGAAAATTTCTTCAAGTGTCTTAGCTTTAGCCGAGATTTATATTTAGAGTCAATTAAAGGACATTCCAAATAAAGCTGGTGATATTTAGACCAAACTGCTTATATAGTTATCGATTAAAAACTTATTCATTCAAAAATGAACATTAACGGTTTTTGAAACCGGAAACACGGAATATTTCGAAAGCTGTTGGAGACATCGAGATATTTTATCTCGAATCGAAAAATTGTTATTAGTTTTCCAAGAAATTGGTTAAAAAATTACACTTATTCATTCTTAGCCCTCATAATTCGAGTTTAAATCACTCCCTTCACTAGATAAAAAAAATATATCCGTCTTGAAAAAACTTGAAGCACCCTATAAAAGAGGTTCTGGAGTAGCTGTAAAAAAAATGAACGAATGAAAAGCTGAGTTTAAGGATTCTAATAGTTATCAGCATTTGAAATCAATTTTCCAATTTCCTTATAACTCCTTGTAGGTTGTTACGATTTCACAATTCCGCAGAGATCATTAAAACGTCGCTTTCGTCTATACATAACGCCTGCAAAACGCCATTATTTCTTAATTTTATAGTTTTGGGGTAATAAGAGTGGTCGTTACATGCCTAAAATTATGACTGCATTTTGCTTTAACGGGTGCTCGATTCCCCAGAACAATTAACACTAAAGGAATGAAAACTAGAAAATTTTGGATTCATTGACGACTTCCTGAATAACTATTATTTGCTTTCGTTCAAATTAAGTATGGAATAATCTGTTGATTATAAAAAGTAGTATTCATATCGCTTAGTTGGCATAACTCTAATGAAGTAGAACATCTAAGGCAAGAGACTCATGTGATAGAATGTATTTAAAGAACTAATCAAAGGTATAGTTTTAACTTTTATTGTAAATCCTAGTCTAAATATATGGTCAGTCATTTCCATATTTGCATATAGGTTTCAGATCGAATAACTCTCTAGACAGACATATTAAATATATTGAAAACTGTAAATCTTAAATTATAAAAGAAAACAAATCAGGTGTTTGTAAACTCTTTTAAGGCAATTCTGATGAAATTCAAATCGGTAGAACGTTAAGACATTTCAGTATTATGCTATTAAAGCACAAATTCAGTTGCGACCAACGAAAATCAGATTCTCACTAATCATAGCAGATCATCTACTAAATGAAACCTATACTTTCAATAATAATTTTACTATTTTACTTATGAAGATAATACATTGAAACTGAGCTATGAAAAGCTTTGGAAATTAATAAACAGAAAAATTTTGGAAATATACTTTTTAGCCAATCTGACCTTAATCTATCACCATAACTCAATCTTTCTAATTCTTAAAATAATCAACCCTCGTCCTATTGAGCTAAGTACCTTCTTCTGCTAATATAATATAAAAAGCTCATCATCATTTCAAACGTACTACTTATCTGATGAAGCCGCAATGAGATGAAACGCGTTATGAGCTTGTGAATATGGTGAAAATCTAATGTCATTGTTCTATTTGATTCAAGAAGAATAAATATTCATCGGCTGATATTATTTCCGCTTATCAAAAAAATCGCATCTCTCAATCATTATATATAGCATTTCGATTCGCACATGGTAGATGTAAATACAGATGAGCACGTTTATTGTTTTTCCGTAGGAAAAAAATTGAGACATTGGTCGAAAATTGGTTGATCTTACAATATTCAAAATTAATACATAGAAACCACATAGTGTGATTCTCTAACGAGAAAAAGAATATCTTGACTATAGAGACATAAACTCAGGGTATTGATGTGTATTCAGGAAACGAAATAGATTTTCGGCATAACATTCAGAGGATCAGGGCAAAGTTATCGACACATCTGTGTATTACTATTTACTCAATATTCAATTATACTTAAATCATAAATTGAATCATAAAAGAGAAACTATATTTTAAATAATGAATACCTGCTTTTGCAAATGTAATATGTAAAGAAAATTATGCCTTTAAATCAATAAGGTGATACAAACTCGATGTTTCAGTACAGCAGAATTAATCTCCCCTCTATCGAGCCCGCTATTACACATTGGTGATAACGAATTTCGAATTGTTTAGTTTTGATTTATTCCGGAATTCTGGATTTTTCGGAATTTCGTCTTGTGACGATATCTCAAAGTCTATTGACGTTAGATAGAAAAGATGTTCACATTCTGGAGGACTTTTTTAAGTAGAAGGTAGCGATGTATTTGAAAAAAATTTTTCCTATCAGTTTTTGTGTTATGAAGTAAACTTGTGTTTTTTCTAAACCGATTTTACTATCAATTGAGAGGACTAAGTTTTTCTCTCAAAATATATATCTCGTGCTATGTCAATTCCTTCCACGAATGTCTGTCTCGAAGAATAATCGATAATTCATATCTATCAGCTCAGCCCATGGCTGCAGAATTCTATTATAAAAGGGGCCCTTCTGTTTGCGTCGAAGATCCTATTTATATAAATTCTGTGTTCACTATTTTAAATATATAGTTATTTTGTTGAAGAAATCAAATGTAGAAATGTTTTGTTGAAAAGTAATAACTATATACATAAGGCAGCAATGTATTGGAAAAATTGTTTGCCCATCGTTTTTTGTGTTATGAAGCGAACTTGTGTTTATTCTAAACCGAACTATACGTGATTTTAGTATCAATTAAGAGAACTAAGTTTTTTTCTCCCAAATATATATCTCATGCTATGTAAATTGGTTCCACGTATGTCTGTCTCAAAGAAAAATCGATAATTCATATCTATCCGCTCGGAACATAGATGCCCTGAGAAAATCCGGTATAATAAAATTTTTACTTGATATAATTTCATTCGTCACTTGTACAATTCCGATACTTTCTAGTAGAGCAAGATATTTATAGAAGATGAAAGAATATTCTTGCTGTATGGTTTTTATAATTAGCAATCATAATCTAATCACAAAAGAAGATATTCAGGAGATTATAGGTCATCTACTTGTGGCTAGCACAAACGTTTATTACGGATCTTGTTACTGTTCTTAAATGACTGAATTCTAATAACTAATATTTGAGCTTTTACCCACTAATTCACACACCACAAGAATTGTCGCATTACTTTGTATTCTGAATTCCACAATCGATTGAGCAGCTCGATCGCAAATTCTTTGTAAACATGTGTTTTTGAACATATGAGGGGAATAGATCTTATCTTTGTAGTAACATTTGTTTCCATATGATCTCGAACACGTCTGAAAAAAGAATGAGTTTATTTGACTATCAGTATTCATTCAATTTCTCTTCAGTTTTCATGTTGAATTAATGCAAGTTATCTGTATTTCTTGTTGATTGTCGAATCTTTGAATTTATTTTAAGGGCTGCTGATCGTCCTGGACGGTATTTGAGCAATCATGAAGCAATACGAATTGTAACTCTTCTATAGGAGGAGCTAAGCCAACGTTACGTGGCTAACTTGTTGAACGTTAATGAAAGCATTAATTCGAGAGCAATTAATCGATACCTCGAAACAGGAGAATATGGAAGAAGGGCCGGGCAGGGAGGAAATCGGATAACAATACCAGTTGATGATCGTTGGCTTCGCTTAACTGCACTAAGAGTTCGGCACTGTACGGCTAGAATGCTACAAAATGAACTTGCTTCTCCTAGAACTGTGCATGTTTCATAGTAAACCATTTGGAACAGGCTCAGAAAAGACGATTTTAGACCAAGGGTGGCTTCTACCGGCCCGCATCTAACCAGAGAGCTTCGAGTTGCAAGACTTCAGTTTGCGACGGAACATGCAAATTGGGGTATTCCAGAATGGTCGAATGTTCTCTTTTCCGATGAGTCCAGGTTTTGTCTAGTATCAAATGATAGACGCATGCCTGTATTCAAACGACCTGGGGAACGGTATCAGCAATGCAATGTCCGGCATCCGGATCATACATCAAAATTGGCAAGCACGAACAAGGAAGTGATTATCTATCAGGAGACTCACACTGCGACGGAGGAAAATCTCTGCGAAAGAGGAAATATCGCAGGTTATGTACTTCTTGATCATCTCCTTGGTCCTTTTTATGGCTTTGCTTGCTATGTAAAATCTCTTCTTAGATTCAAGTGAATTTAGACATACAAGAGTCAGGTAAGATTGTTGCAATATTTTTCTGCAGGTTTTCTTTTTCCATAGTTACAGATTCCTATCCCAAACCGCCTTTCCTTTACCCGTTTCTTCGTCTGGAAATCATGGAGTGCAAGAATAATCTTTGGTTCTCTTTACAAACACACGACACTAACATAACATAAACAGACAAGCTATTGCTAGTGCATTAGCGACAGGAAACGAATTTTTTCACTCACTGATCTTATAGATGTAAGTATTCATTGTAAATACAATTATTCGAATTTTTGTAAATCCTCTCTTTTTCAAAAGAAAATAATAATAATTTACAATAAATACTTACATCTGTAATTTTGGTGTGTGTCAGAATAACCACAAGTGTTAGCTCATGAAATGTGACAGGGAAGCGATACTATCTAGCGTATGATTCAATAAACGAGTGAAACAATTCGTTTCCCTGCCGCTGTTGCACTAGCAATAGCTTGTCTGTTTATGTTATATTAATGTCGTGTGTATGTAAAGAGAACCAAAGTTTTTTCTTGCACTCCATGATTTCCAAACGAAGACAAGGGTGAGAAAAAAGCAGGTTTGGGACAGGAATCTGTAACTATGGAAAAAGAAAACCAGCAGAAATATATTGCAACAATCTTACCTGACTCTCATATGTCTAAACTCACTTGAATCTAAGAAGAGATTTTACATAGCAAGCAAGGCCATACAAAGGACTAAGGAGATAATCAAGAAGTACATAACCTGCGATATTTCCTCTTTCGCGTAGATTTTCTTCCGTCGCAGTGTGAGTCTCCTGAAACATAATTATTTCCTTGTTCGTGCTTGCCAATTTTGATGTATAATCCGGATGCCGGATATTTCATTGCTGATACCGTTCCCCAGGTCGTCTGTGTATAGGCATGCGTCTATCATTTGATACTAGACAGAACCTGGACTCGTCGGAAAAGAGAACATTCGAACATTCTGGAATACCCCAATTTGCATGTTCTCTCCTAAACTGAAGTCTTGCAACTCGATGCTCTCTGGTTAGACGCGGGCCGGTAGAAGCCACCCTTGGTCTGATAAACTTCTTCTCTGAGCCTGTTTCAAACAGTTTACAATGAAATATGCACTGTTCTGGGAAAAACAAGTTCATTTTGTAGCATTCTAGCCGTACAGTGCCGAACTCTTAGTGCAGTTAAGCGAAGCCAACGATCATCAACTGTTATTGTTATCCGATTTCTTCCCTGCCCTGCCCTTCTTCCATATTCTCCTGTTTCGAGGTACCAATTAATTGCTCTTGAAATAGTGCTTTGATTAACGTTCAACAAGTTAGCCACGTAACGTTGGCTTAGCTCCTCCTATGGAAGGGTTACAATTCTTTTTACTTCATGATTGCTCAAATACCGTCCAGGACGTTCAGCAGCCATTGCAATAAATTGAAAGATTCGAAAATCAACAAGGAATACAGATAACTTGCATTAATTCAACATGAAAACTGAAGAGAAATTGAATGAATACTGTTAGTCAAATAAACTCATTCTTTTTTTAGACGTGTTTGAGATCGTATGGAAACAAATAATACTACAAAGATAAGATTTATTCCCCTCATATGTTGAAAAACATATGTTGACAAAGAATTTGCGATCGAGCTGCTCAATCGATTGTGGAATTCAGAATACAAAGTGATGCGACAATTCTTGTGGTGTGCGTATTAGTGGGTACAAGCCCGAATATCAGTTCTTAGAATTCAGTCATTTAAGAACAGTAACGAAATCCGTAATAAACGTTTGTACTAGCCCCAAGTAGATGACCTATAAGCTCCCGAATATCTTCCTTTGTGATTAGTTCATGATTGCTAATTATAAAAACCAAACAGCAAGAATATCCTTTCATCTTCTATCAATATCTTGCTCTACTAGAAAGTATCGAAATTGTACTAGTGATGAATTAAATTATATCAAGTAAAAATATTATTATACCGGATTTTCTCAGTGCATCTATGTTCCGAGCGGATAGATATGAATTATCGATTTTTCTTTGAGACAGACATACGTGGAAGCAATTTACATAGCATGAGATATATATTTGGAAGAAAAAACTTAGTCCTCTTAGTTGATACTGAAATCACGTAAAGTTCGGTTTAGAGAAAACACAAGTTTGCTTCATAACACAAAAACTGATGGGCAGAACAATTTTTCCAATACATTGCTGCCTTATGTATATAGTTATTACTTTTCAACAAAACAATTCTACATTCGAGTTTTTCAACAAAATAACTATATATTTAAAATAGTTAACACAGAATTTATATAAATAGGATCTTTGACGCAAACAGAAGGGCTCCTTTTATAATAGAATTCTGCAGCTATGGGCTGAGCGGATAGATATGAATTATCGATTATTCTTCCAGACAGACATTCGTGGAAGGAATTAACATAGCAAGAGATATATATTACGAGAGAAAAAACTTAGTCCTCTTAATTGATAGTAAAATCGGTTCAGAAAAAACACAAGCTTGCTTCATAACACAAAAACTGATGGGAAAAAATATTTTCAAATTCATCGCTGCCTTCTACTCAAAAAAGTCCTCCAGAATGTAAACATCTTTTCTATCTAACGTCAACAGACTTTGAGATATCGTCACAATACGAAATTCCGAAAAATCCAGAATTCCGGAAAAATGATTCCCTCAGAGGGGATCATTTTTCGCTTTCTAAAATATTTCACATAGCTGCTGTAATAAAACATCGAATATAGTCCACCTATACAACAACAAAGAATGTGGTGAAACGCGTCATTAGTATCTGAATATAGAGTATATATGAATATACTTGTTTCGTTCAATAAACAAAAAATAAATATTTATCACTTGTTATAACCTCGAGTAATTCGTAAGAATTCAGAATTTCAATTCCTCCTTTAATTCCGCTATGTTTGGAAAAGCTTCAATTTTCGATATTTTTGCCGATTATCAAATCATTCAATATAGCAATTCGATTCACATATGGCAGATATAAATACAAATGAGCACGAACAAATATAATTTTTTTTTGCGTTGGCGAAGGCGGAGTTGACTTTTTATTATTCAAAATATTATGTATTGTCACTTTCTACCGACACTAAGAATATCTTGAATATGGAGACATAAATTCGCGGAACTGATTTGAATTCAGGGAGTGAAACTGATTTTTGGCATGATATTTAAGAATTCAAGGCAAAGCTATCGACACATCTGTGTAGTTTACGCTTGCACTATAAACAATTCTGGTTTCAGGAAAATCTGTTTATATATAACATTTTATATAGCCAAAAATGTATTGCTCATTCGTTTCCTTTCATCCGGAATCTTGTAGACGATCTCGGCGATTTTAAGGAAGTATTTTAGAGTTTTGGTCAGCTTGATGTTCGTTGATTTTTTTTATATATGTCGATCAATGATTCATACCCTTATTAATTCATTTCAAAGTGATTTCTGAAGAAGATTTATAAACGGCGCCTATCTTTGAAACTATTTTGATGTATTTGTTCGAAATAAATTTATTTATTTAATTTTTCATAAAGACTGTAATCTTAGGATGTTTTATTGGACATAGCTCAATGTGAATCAATCGTAACGTTATCAAACTGTTTTAGGTATCATGAGAATAAAAATTGAGTACCCTGAATAATTTGGTTATCTTAAGGTTTCATGAAAAACGCTCCAATGAGTTACCGTATGGATTTAACCGTTTGTATCTGGTAATTCATTGCTGTGATATATTCTGGACGAATGAGTGAAGATTCAGCGAATAACCTCTGACCACAAAATAAATTGTCCTCACTCTTATATATGGACCTTTCCAGACTCCCTTAATTTCTTAAGAGTTCAAACTATTTATACCATCGATTAAAATATAAAGAACATCAAACTTATTGCTTCTGAACTGAATACACCAGGTTTTTCCAAAATTAATAAAAATCCATTTGTCAATAGCCCTTTAATTTCAATCATCTATTGTTCGATGATGGTCCAGTGTTATAATCCACCGACTCAATTGGTAGTTCTGTCTGTTGGTTGTCAAAACACTTTTCTTTTTATTTTTCACTTTCTGATTGAATATTTTTATTTCCTTTATATCAGTCAAACATTTTTTAAATGAAAACACATGGTCTCTTTGAAGAGCTCTTGTTTTGCTGAGTACGCTTCAGATTTTGGTGCGTTTCAGTCAGACCACTCGAACTGGCAAAAGTTCGATTGGAAAACTACGCCAATTGAGTATCAGTCATGGCGAAACTCAACTTTGTTCAGATATCTGCTATATGATTTTATAAGAACATTTAAATTGAATTGAAAAAATTTCAACAAAGAACAATCAGTATTGAATTAAGGATGAATGGATATATCATAAAGGATATGTCGTTAAGTAGACTTATCAATGACGAATGGGAGTTAACATAAGATTACAAAAAAATTTTGTTCCGAATGTATACAGCAGACTTTCGCTGGGCGCCTAGTTAAATGAAGGTTATCAAATTGAATCAACTATGACAAATCCCATACTAGTCTCTAATGAAAATATGATATGCCACCAGCTAAGTTAATATGGAGAAGGTGTGGGATAAACATCTACTCAATACGCCTCCACGTTTGACTGATGGCTCAAAGGTGAAAAATTTGACACTGTCGAATTCGAATCGAATCTAAGTATAAAAATAAAAAAATAAGAACATCAAGTACGTGGCTGCTAAAATAAATATTCAAAAAGGCGAACCAGATCTTATAGGTATTCGTACGAGACAAGATAAGGTCAATTTACGATCACTGAATGCAGATAACACATCAAAGGGGGTATTATTTTACCTTAAATATCAGAATAGAACGTGACAAGTTATCTTATTCGTCCTGGTGGTCAAAGAAATTCCAGGTCAACTTCCTTATTAGTATTCTACTTTTTCGAAATACTCGCCATAGCACCATAAAATACAAAATAACTAGAATATATGAAAGATTTGAATATTGAATAGGCTCTTACAACACGATGTCGAAAGGCAAGATGTGCTTTCAGCAAGTTTGAAATGGTGACCAGATCCATACAAAACAAATTCTCTGAAATAACAAATAATCCAAATGAAGGATTGTCGGTCTAGTAATTGACTTCCGAGCCAATCTTGGATTTTAGAAAATATATTTTCCCATAATCAAAAGTTGCCCTATATATCGCTGAGTTTGGATAAATACAAAATCATAAGACTTCAGAAAAGCAACTTCTCATCTGGAAGTCAGATTCGGTAAAGAAAATACTAGTAATTACAATATTACTACCAACTGTTGGCAAGTCCGCACCAGACATAGCATCTAAAATCTCTTCATTGTGAACCCACAAATTCGCACAGTTAATGCCAATGCCAAACTCGAATCATGCTATGACGGAACCGAACATAATCCAAGACCTTACCAAATCAGTCACCAACAATGTTCCAACTCTTCGATCTGAAGTATCAATGTGAATGTTTAAAATTAAAATCAACCTACAAACATGTTTGCTTCTACAAGTAACGTCGCAGCAATACAGGAGTTAGTTGACAATTTGTTATGATAACCTATGAAACTTCCAGAACAAAACACTAATATAAAATCGAATTCTACAATAAAATTTCGAAATATGTGTTTACATATTTGCTCGTTTGAGCACTTAATAAATAATCTAAATAATTACAGGACATCTTCGCCTATCATTATTGAGGTAAATTTTAATATTGATACAATATTACAATTCTATCCACTGGTATGCAATCTAAGTGGTTAAACTTGTCAACTGTAGTGTTTGAATAATTGGTTAATACTTTTGATTCTAAAGTGTTACATGTTAGTAAGATGTCTTCATAATGACTATGGACACATCGATGGTAAATTCAATACTCTGGTTTTGATGAAAAATGGTTTACAATGATTCCAATAGTTAACTGCTTATAGCACTCTTGTACCCTTTTCTGCATTCTCAATTTTTTTCTTAGCCCCTAATTGTCTCACAATAAGACTACGTATAAGATGAAGGAGTTAAATAGTCTAAGTTGTGTGGATCTGATGGTCAGATGGTTGAAAAAGATCAACCAGTTAACGCATCACTAGGTGGCTCCCGAATAAGATAAAAGACAATTTTTAATCCAAAAAATTCAATGTTTGGGGAGCGATTATTAGAGGAAATCATGATAAATGTAGTTTTGAATCTACTCAATAACAGTTTGTTCGCGTGTAACCATTTTCCAGCGTTCAGAGATGCGTTTGACACTGATTCGATATTGACAATTGATGTTATGGTTGTAGTGTAGAAAATGAGACGCATTTGATAGGTTCGAAATCTGGTGGTTGCCTCAAATCTGAGCCGTGAAAACGTTAATTTTCAGGAAAGCAATCTTAGATGGTACTATCAACTAAAGTACATTGAAAGCGATCGGATAAGTAAGAGAACACTGATGTGTTCTACTTCTCGAATCGCCCATGATGTCGCTGATGTAACAAGATACAAGAATTTTTTATTGAATTCAGATGCACCACTCGGAATTAAGCGTTTGAAAGGCCAGTAAAATAAGTAAAACGTTGTTGAAAAATTCAAATAGAGGGTGGTTGCGGGAAGAACAGAATATTCTAGTATAGGTCCTATAGGCGGTTTAAGAATATCAGCATAATCTTAGTTGAAAGATATCACATGAATGACGAAATTTTCAAACTAATAATGCAGTTTTGCTGAATCATGCAATCAATTTTTATACCTAATGAAAATTAGTCTTAAAAGTAGTGTACACAGACGAAATGATTTGTATTCGTTCGAAGATAATCCATATTTTCGAAATTGAATACCTCAGAAACATATGTGTCGATAGGCATATCAAAGGGCAGTGTGTTCAGTTAACTTTTTGTTTAGGATTATCACGTTGATCATGCTTGATTGCCTTTTGGCAGTCAGAACTTCTGCTGTCTTTTTTCACCTTTTATCTTGGTCACAATAATTTTGATTTGTTTAGTTTTGATATTTGTTTTCTTCGTCCTATGCGTGGGATGTTAGGGAATATCAGATTCTATAAAACTTGAAAACTACCTTATTTCTAAGGTTATTCTATGATTTTCTCCCCACTTCTCCGGGTGTAACTGAAACTAGGACCACCCCTGTAATTTTTTTCCTATTAGGAACATTTTGATGAAATTTGGGAATCGGATAGAAGACAACATTTTGAGTTCGGTAATATGTTAGACATTTCTGGCATAACGGGATTTTCAAATGGAAACCCTGTATTATCTTGATAATTTTAATTGTTCATCTCATCTTACGACCTTTTGACATATTTTTGAAAGAACAACAAAACGAAATTTTTTTTTGCAATTTCCATCTAGAAGGCCATGGACAGTTAGCTTAGCTCAACATCTCCTACCACGGTAATAACAAGAATGTATCTAAAAATATAATTGCTCATTTTTTAAGGGGTGTCGAAGTTAATAAGGAAAGAGCGAAAGCGAAAACGGAACAATTATATAAATGTTCAAAAACCCATTTTCATCGCACACGATTGATGGTTCCCCTCACCACATTATGTAACTGTTCGGCTGTAATGCCTGCATTAGCCTGTCTCGAACGGTTCTACAATCTTTGGTGGATTCTAAAAGGTGTTTGGAACACCTTATTCTTCAAATATCCCCACAGGAAGAAATCTAGTAGACTCAAATTAGGTGATCTAGCTGGTCATCTTATGGGATCATTTGTACCTATCCATTTTTCGGGAAAAATTACGTCCAGATACCGCGAGACCTCCCTTGTGTTCTGAGGAGATGCAACATCTTGTTGAAAATATATTTCATTCACAACATCTAATGGTAATCCGTCCAATTCATCTTGTATTTGGGTCCTCAAAAATTCCAAATATCTGTCCCTTGTCAATGAACTTATATTATAATTATAGGATCTATTAAATATCTTCCCATCATCCCCATCCTGATATTGAACCCAAAACTTTCTTGAAAGTTTCCTACTTGATATCTGTGCTCATTTTGTTGCGACAAGTCGTTGGTGTTTAGCCTATTAAACGTCCCATTATTCGTGAAACGTAATTCTTCACTGAATGAAATCTTTGTGGTATATTGTGGATCACCCTCTATTTTTCTGAGGTACTCTTCACTGTTCTGGAAACGCCTAACACCATCTTTAACATAGAGGTGTGAATGTAGTTGATATTCAAATGAGCGGTACTTATGTTTTTTCAAAATTTTCCATGCGCTTTGGAGGCAAATTTCAAGCTCCTCAGCAATTTTGATGCGATTCGATTGAAATCAACGCATGTCAATACGTCTATTCCGGTATCTTCGTCGATAACGAAATCTTCGTCTTCAGCAGTTTGCAACTCAAGAAATTTTCGTTCAATATTAGAGAAACAAGTTCTATTCGGATGACGTCTGCAAAAATTGGGCATTTTCCACTAAAACTCCGGAATCGTTAGAAATAGAGTGACGTGAGTGGTATAACGAAAAAGCTGAAAAAATACTGCTTCTATAATACTGGGTGGCCCGATATGGTTGTCTCAGAAAAAACCTATCTTTTGAGGAAAAACTTAACTTTAAAACTTTGACACTCCGTAAAAAATGAGCAACTTGATTTTCAGATACAATGTTGTATTTTAGTGATATGAGATATTGTGCGAAGCCAATTGTCACTGTTCATGGCATTCTAGACCGAAATATGAAAATTGCGAAAAAAGATTGCGTTTTGTTTTTCTTTCAAAAATACGTCAATATTTGGGTTGAACAATTAAAATAAGCAAAAAATACAGGGCGTTCCGTTTGAAAATCGAAAATTGGTATCGTTTACGGCATGATCGGAAACGAAATGTCGAACAAATTGATGTAATCAAATTCAAAATGTTGTCTTGTATCTTATTTCCAAATATCATGGAAATATTCCAAATAGAAAAAAAGTTACAGAGGTGGTTCTAGTTTTAGTTACACCAGGTAAAATTATGCTGTTTTGTGAGACGATTTACGTTGTCGAGACAGGTGTTTAAGGAATTTTTTGCTACACATGCACACAACAGCTTGTCCAAAACAACAATATTTGTTTTGATCTTCCCTCAAGTTCATAACAGATCGATTTTATAAAGAGGGCTGTAGGTTTATGGCTCACCCAGATCTCGTGTGTGGCCGATTTATATGAATATATGCTTGAATTTAGTGTTCGTTGTACTTTTGGGACAGAAAATGTATAGTTCCTTGAGTTATAAGGAGCAACTGACATAGAAGCTTCGTAAACTGAGTAATTGGGTTGATTATTTGCCGATATTCAGTTCATATCAAATTACAGTTTAGGTTAGTTTTTTTCGAGAAAAGAGACGTGTGGTTCTTCTATTACACATTGCAATGTGGAAACTCATTCGATGAAATGTCAGTCAACGTAGTTGGTTACACTATATTTGCATGAATGTTTTCAATAGTAATAACAGCTTCTTCTCAATTTGAAGAAGAAGTAAGTTATAAAACTCTAGTTAGAAGCGTATAAACGCTGAATTCATTTTCAATCATCTCTTTTCTTTTGGAGAATTTCTAGAGGGCGGTGCCTACTGGAGTGATAAGATAGCTGTTACGATAAACAACTTAACCTCTTTGTGATAGAGACAATCAAAGTAGGTGCAATTTCAAAACGACCGATGTGATACACACTAGTACGTACGTACGTCTCCTATAAGCGTCGAAGTCACGTTGGTAGGTGAGATCGAAGAGATGAAGAAACGTTCGACATCTCGATTTAGTCCGCAAGATGATACAGCTTTTATTATTTCTCTTATAAAATTTGGTGGAACAGAATGTAATATTTCAATGGGTGGATCCGCATATCCCTTGGTATTCTTTTTTCTAGGTTCGTGTCATCAGCTTCTGTAAAAACGATGAACTCATTTGTAGTTTTGTGAACTTCGCTTCATGTTACATGAATTTGTGGGAAACTATGTCCGAACCATGAGCTATATTTGGTGGTATTTAGCAATATGTATAATCTGCTCCAACAACTTACTCCTAACATAGCTCGTACTTGCTACTGAAAGAAAACTTGTTCAATTACTTTTCAGCTATTATGATGTTTCAGTAAGTAGTAGAGCGATGCGCAGATCGAGTATAGTATCGACTGATGCAAAATTGCTCACGCTATGTTGATCGTTGCGTCGCTCCAGTGTTAAGTCACCGCTCTAAGAAAAATATGACAAACTTGTCTTGCTGAAGATTTACAAATGATTCTGTTGAACTGTGCCTGTCTACAGTAAAATTTGAGTACACAATTTCATATCCAAAATTATATTCATTCATTGCTGAAACGGTGAAGATATAAGCAATAACAATCAGATGAAACATAATGAAGCTGGTCCCATCAAACATTGTCCTTGAAGCCTAAAAATGTGCGCTATCAATCTAATAACTTTATTTGCACACATCGTGTTCGAATGTTACAATCCTTTATATTCTTAGTACTTTGTAGAACAACATTTAAGCTTCCATCATAACTTTCAACCATTCATTTCTACTATGAAAACGAACCCCTTGAACGATCGATAAAAGTAATTTTTTTTTCAGGAAAATCAACGGGCATCGTGACTAACACCAGAATAACGCACGCCACTCCTGCTGCACTTTACGGACATTCTCCTTCGCGTTACTGGGAAGACGATTCGAAAGTTCCCCCAGCTTCCCGCAAGTCCTGCAAAGATCTAGCTCGGCAACTCATCGAGAACGATCCTGGTCGTAACATAAACGTGAGTATTCTTTCCGGTTTTTTTATCCGCTATCCGATCAACCTTTCAACTGTGGCTGCGGTAGGGAACTGATCTTTTTGTTTTATTACCGTGTCTCCGGAATCTGTTTGCAGCTTTATACAACAGTTCGTCCATAAATTGGAATCGAAACAGAATGATCTCTTCCGCTACGGCTTTGATCTATGTGTATATTTTTAGATTTCGACGTGAAATATGCATTTGACTTTTTAGGAGGCAGCAACGAACAGAGGTAAATAATGGTTCGCATAACTTACATACAATGTCGCACGGGCTTCTACCGACTTTATAAAGTCATCAATGATTATAAATTTGAATAGAACGCCTGTTTAATTCACAATTTCAAATAGGTAATTGTTCTGGATAAGGCTTCTACGAATATGTGCGATAGCTCTTTGGATTCAATCATGAAGTCTGTATTCTGATGATTTTTTAATACATAGAAACTGTGATAGTTATAAGTATAATATAAGTATCAGGTTTGATAATGGGAATCAGTTGATAGAAAGTATTCAGTAAACTGTTAATAATTTAGAAATTAAAGAAAGAGTTGTCGCACAAACTTCACGACATGAACCTATAGTCTCCAGAGGAGTACAATTCTTCTATACTGATTAAATATCAATTCAAAAATTTCGAAACGATAGGGTGTCAATTGAACACTAGAAAAATTGAGTTCTGTAGTAAAAATTGAAATAATAGTTCAAAAGATGCTAAAACTGAGAAATGATCATTTTTGGTTTTGGTTATTCTGGTAAAACTTCAATTAATAGGATAGTCAATATTAAGATACTCTTAAGGGTAGTCTTGTTAAGTTTTCAAGTGAGTTTTATTAAGTGAAGACTCATTTCGATATATTCTTATAATTGTCAAGAAAAGATTTCGTTCGTTCACAATTGTATGAAAATTTGAGAAAATGATTGAAAGAACTTTTATAATAAAATATTAAAATAACACAACACAATAATTTGAGCAACAAAAAGTAGAAGATACAATTATAATTATAATAATTAATCATTTTCATTCAAATTTTCATCATATTATATATCTATAATGATATAATCATCAGATTCAAAGCATGAATGAAATTCGAATATAATTTCTCCAATATTTTTATCACGAAATTATATATTGAAAATAATAGATGTTAAACACTTATTTACTACATTTGTAATGCGTTTCGACAATACTACTCCATTTTCTGAAAAATACAAAATAAAAACTGAAATAAGGTACAACATATTCAAACGATGATCGCATACGAAATTATTACTATAGTAGAGGAGCCGGAGAGGGGGTTTCGGGATTTACTAAAGCGCATCAGATTGATATACAGGGAGATAACTAGTACCCGGTTAAGAACTTCCACCAAATATTAAGTTGTTATACAGGGTGCTTCAACGAAAACTGAACAGAAGCTATATCTAACAAGATATTCATTTCTGACCAAAACGCAAAAACAGGTCAATTTTTTTCAAGGGGGATATCTTTTGGAGTACAAAACTTGCCTGAAATATCAACCCCCTAAGCGGGGGTTGCAATCCTTGAACATTTTGAATAGGGAAGATGGGTCGAGTAATGACTCAGAAGAAAGATGGTATCTTTGTCTACATCGCCTTGAACGAATTTTCATTTTTAAATGAACTGTAAAGGATACAGGGTGAGCAACTGAAATATAGGGAAGACTATTTCCCTGAGACTATTCAAGTTTCAGTGAAATAAAATGGAACAGATCCATACTGATCAATGGCAGTCATCATCAAGTACCATTCTCATCTCGAATTTCAACCCCTGGAGCAGGGGTGACAACCCTTGAAAATTTGGAAGATGGGTCGAGTGAAACCTCGAGAGGTAGGTATTATCTTTGTCTGCATCCCTGTGAATGAATTTTCATTTCATTTTTGATTGAAAACTGTAGAAGATACAGAGTGAGCTACTGAAAAATAGAGGAGACTTTCTATTGCCCTGAGCTATTCAAGTATTAGTGTAAAAAAATGGAACCGATTAATTCCAGATCAAAGGCTGTCATCTTCGATCTAAATGAATGTATTCGCACTAATACTCCAATAGTCTAGGGGCGATAGTCTTCTCTATTTTTCAGTGGTTCACTATGTATCTTTTACAGTTTTCAATCAAAAATGAAAATTCTTCCACGGTAATGCAGCAAAGATGAAACCTTTTTTTCAAGTTATCACTCGACCCATCTTTCTTCTTCTAAATTTCCAATGGTTGTCACCCTTGCTCCAGGGGTTGAAATTCGAGATGACGATGGTACTTGATGATGACTGCCATCGATCAGCATGGATCTGTTCCATTTTACTTCACTGATTCTTGAATAGTCTCAGGGAAATAGTCTTCCCTATCTTCGAGTTGCTCACCCTGTATCTTTTACAGTTTTCAAATAAAAATGGAAATTCGTTCAAGGCAATGTAGACGAAGATACCACCTCTCTTTTGAATCATCACTCGACCCATTTTCTATATTCAAAATGGAAATAGGATTGCA
Source organism: Cryptolaemus montrouzieri (assembly GCA_013387265.2). Lineage (NCBI taxonomy): Eukaryota > Metazoa > Arthropoda > Insecta > Coleoptera > Coccinellidae > Cryptolaemus > Cryptolaemus montrouzieri. Next base: position 42,386,582 of record JABFTP020000103.1, read on the forward strand.
ACCCCCGCTTAGGGGGTTGACATTTAAGGCAAGTGTTGTACCCCCAAAGATGTCTCCCCTGAAATGAAAATTCACCTGTTTTTGCGTTTCGATCAGAAATGAATATCTTGGTAGATATAGCCTCTGTTTAGTTTTCGTTGAAGCACCCTGTATATGGCCGCCCGTCAAGGATAAAGGTTCAGATAAGTCAAAAAATATTTGTTCTTCTGAAATTCTCGAGCGCGTCAGATTAAGGTAGGGTGAGTTAGTTACATGCTAAAACATGTATATTCCTTTAATCTGATAATTTAAGGAGAAGGACTATAAAATCGTTAAAAAACATTTATATCGGCGTGAACGAAAGTCTCGAATATTCCCGTCAAACGCGCCGCCCGAAATTTCTAGAAAAGCGGCAAGAATAAAATACGCGGCTTTTCTTCGACAAGTATCGCGCGTTTCTTTGATAAAGCCGCCTTTTGCCGCTAGCACAGTAATATTTTATCACATAATAAATTTTCGTAGTTTAGTTACCTACTTATTGAAAAATATTTTCTCTAGATCCTCGAGATCTACTCAAAAAGCACTCGCGATCGACAGTTTGAGCACTACTGCTTTAGGCGGTCATTCTATTACAGTATGACACAATGAATGATTGTAGACTCGATTATCAGTCAATATTTCTGTCTGTTAAGGAGGATCATATAGATGTCAGGTTAGGTTAGCTGAAAATAAAAGTTGCGAATTGGTGTAAAGAATTCACGTCAAACAATATATACCGTATATATCAACGAGAATTTGGTTCTTTCTTTTGTAAAGAGTTGATTATCCAAATATGTCAAAACAGGAAATAAATCAAAGATTACGATAAATATCATATCTGACGATTTTCATATGTCACAGTAAGAAATATTTATCGGTTAAGTTTAATGCGTACAGGTACGTGATGCCTGTATTCCCCTCTCCGCGTTTCTCTTCCTCTCATTGTTTCTCTATCTATTAATCTCATTCCGTCGCCACTCTGGTTTCTGTTACAATGACGCCATGACAGTTGATCATAGAAACTCGTTCAAGGCATGTTGTTTACAACGTATTTCCAAAGTTTATGATTATTTTGAGATTTGATTAGATGTTATGTGAATTGAAGTTTCTGATATTTACTACGAGTGACAACGATATAAGTGTGTATTTTGTGCTGAAAGTACACTGCAAAAACATTTAAATTTACGGTAGAAAAGTGTATAAATATTTTGGATCATCGTCGTAAAATTTAATTTTATGTAATTATTCTATTGCAAATACAAGTATTATACTGAAATAAACCTACAATTCTTTACTTCCATGCTTTAATAACTTGACATTCTCAATTAATTAAATTTAATGATTTTTGGCACTTCTGAAGCATAGAGATGAACCAGATATATCTTAATCTGACGTTCTAGAGTATTTAAAAATGACGGATTTTTTTTGCACATTCTAATAATGGACAATAGTTTGCGTGACATCTAAATCGTCAGATTATTTCACAACAGCCTTTTTTGGGTTCAGTTAACATCCCCTTAGAAAATCTGACGAGCTCGATTAAATTTTTTATTTTTCTTCTTTAACCCTTAGGTACGACCAATCCCATCATGGAAATAATCAGATTAAAGTACGTACATTTTCAAAAATACGTAGGACATGCATGTTATCCATATCTGATGCGCTCGAGTGTGTCCATGAACAGTTTTGAAAATCTATAGACACTTTCCTCACCGATGAGAAGGTATATATTATATGACATTCAAGCTTCGCAACCCCATTAGTCTTTATGACTTTTGCGTAAATCCCGATTTAGCATCGTTGGCTCCCCTACTACTATATGTGTAGACAAATTGAAAACTTTTACGCACGGAACAATATTATGAAAATAATTATAATATATCTTTATATAGCAATTTTCTATTGAAATCTTCAACCTTCCGTGGAATATTGAATATCCTTCCCTGAAGGAGCTGTTTTTCTGATGCACCATTCCTTATCATCGTTAACCAGGGCAACACAGCAGTAGTACACTTCAGTTGATGTCACGAATATAAGCAATAGAGAGCAGTTTCGGTCTCATTTGACCTAACAATACCAGACCAGACTACTACCTACTTATCTCAATCCGTTGGAGCTGATCAAGACCTGTGAATGTTTTGTGTTTTCACTGTGTCTTCACATATAGTGATAATTTCGTATGTTATCATTATTGAGATATAATATATACCTGGTTGACGCCATATAAGAATGAGTAGCGTTAGCTTTTCGACAGATCGCTTTCTTGCAGACAGAGTGTGAAGAGTTTGCGTTGTTTCCATGGGATCCTGGTGGTGATGGTGAGTGGCCTCTGTGTCGGTTCGTTGGGGGGCACCAATGCATTTACATGGCTTGATCCGCTCTAACGGATTGAGATGAGAAGATGGCAGTCTGGCCTGGTGTTGTGAGTGGGTGTACAGCACTACGAAGTTAAATGAGATTGAAACTGCTGTCTATTGCTTCTTTTCGTGACATCCAACCACTGTTGTTTGTGTTGGTTGACTATGATTATGAAGGGTGGATCAGAAAACCAGCTAATACAGGGAAAGATATTTAATATGCTACGGAAGGTTGAATATTGAACCCTGAATGAAAGTCAATCTGAATTTGAACTACCTAGGACAAATCCACAGAACGATCATCGAAATCACTAATCCAGAAACAAATTATGCAAGAGGGTATTATTGTGAATGTATCGATTAACTTCAAGGATTTCCATAAATTAATATTGAGTTTCTCGTAAGAGGAATGTATGATTTTAGAATTTTGTTTGAATTTGTGATTCTTTTTAATTTGATAATACGCGTAATTGGAATTAGTTTTTTATGAACGAAACTATGATAATTTCTATTGACTCTAATATTGGAAGTTCTGAAAGTTCTACCGATCTACATATTACTTCAACTACTGCAGCTAAGTTTGTATACACCATATTCCTTTCCTTTATTTATTTCTCCTTCATATTTTTCGATGTGTTTGGATAGATTATTATTGGTGCGGAATAAGATGTGTAAATGGAACTTACCCTGAAAAAGTTTCAGATTATGGTTAACTTTCCTATGTATATGAAACTACTATATCTGTGTTGATTTTTAGATTTAAGGTACATAAATTCTACTGCATGAACAAAACGAAACCACGTATTACGATTTACGATGTCCGTATGAGACAATTTTTGTAAGATGAGGACGTCATTATAATGCCTATTTCAAGATGGTTCACACTGAAATCTTGAATAAATTGCGCGGAACTGTTTTTGATTATTATGATATATTGTTTTCGATTTTTTGATGTAGAAACAAGAACTTAAATTAATATTTCCTTTAAGGAAAACTTTTCTATAAAGAGACTCTAGTTAAATTTACTTTTTCATTCAAGAAGGGGTTAGTTAATTTCATGAATTTCACAACATTTTTGAATCACAGATTTGACATGTACTCATTTTCCGAAGGAAGAAAAGAAATTGAGTGTAGGTTTCAAACACATCGTACAACCACCTGATACGCGTAAGAACTTGGATCCACTTGGTAGCAATAGATACCTCTTAAAATGTCAAATTTACAATCTACCCAAATATAAACTCATGGATTTCAATAGTTAAATCAATATCACCATAACATAAAATCCTTGAAACACAAATCAATTGAGGATGAGATAGTTTTAACTATAGCAGATAAAGGTAATACAATTTTACATTGAATAAGACTGAATATATTCTTATGGATTCTTATGGAAAGCTTTCTTTACTCTCAAAATTAATACTGAATTTTTTTTCATACATCGAATCAATTCCAAAATATTATTGAAATTTCACTAAGAGATAAAAAACCTTTACTAGATGACCAACCAAAATCAAACTAATAATAAATAACCCGAATTGAGTGTTTCACTTTATCAGCTGTGATACTCTGTTAGATATATTGATCTCATATGAGTGAAGGCTGCCTAGCAGCCCGGCCACTGCGACCCAGTGGTCTATTGTGGTACACTCTGTCCTACATTTCATCCACGAGTTCCATCCTTCTCGTGAAGGATACGAGTTTCGTGGGTGAGAGCTCAATAAGCTAAGTTAGCTTCAGTTTGAAGGATTCAGGTTCTTCCATCCTGACCCTGTCCCCAGCACTCCCACATAACATGTTCCATTGATTAAATATTTCCTTCACAAAGTCTACATGAAGGATCATCAATCAATCCTAATCTATTTAGGTGTTTCCTGGGGCGACAGTGTCCCGTTAGTATGGCAGTTAAAACTCTCAGTTCCATCCTAAAGAGTTCGAGCCAGGCCTAAGCTTTTGTAGTGGAAGGTCCACTGATGCCACGTCGAGCGTGTCTGAGACCTGGGAGGCTCATCCAATGCTCACGTACCCTCAAGTGCAGCCATCGGTTGTTTTCCATCCTTGCAGTTCAAGGGAATTCGAGCTTAGGCTCCGGTCCTATGAACTCCAGGTTAGTTCCTCAAGCGGCCAATGAGTCCGCCTTCTCATTTCCTCAATGCCCGAGTATGTATCATCTTGTGGACTAAATCGAGATGTCGAACGAAACTGCATCTTTTGTATCTCACCTACCGACGTGACTTCGATGCTTATAGGTGCCGTATCGCAATCGTTTCCAATGAAATTTCACCCACTTTGACTGTCAGTATCACATAGAGGTTAAATTGTTTATCGTAACAACTATTTCATCACTCCTGTAGGCATCAACTTCTAATAATTCTCCGAAATAAAAGAGATGATTGGAGTTGAACTTAGCCATTATATGATTCAAACTAGAGTTAAAAAAAGAAATTGAAGTTTATCACTCTGAAGGAAATCGTTCATGCAAATATAGTGTAACCAACTACGTTGACTGATATTTCATTAAATGAGTTTCTACATTACTTTGAGCAATAGAAGAACCAGACGTCACATTTCTCGAAAAACTAACCTAAACTGTAATTCAATATGGACTGAATATCGGTAATTCATCAAACCAATTACTAAGTCCACGGAGCTCTTATCACAGTTGCTCCTTATGACTCAAGGAACTACACATTTTCTGTCCTAAAAGTGCAACAAACACCGAACTGAAGTATATATTCAAATAAATCGGCCACAGACGAGATCTGGGTGAGCCATATACCTACAGCCCTCTTTGAAAAATTTAAACTATTGTGAACTTGAGGGAAGATCGAAACAGAAATTATTATTTTGGACACAATGTTGTGTGTATGTGTAGCAAAAATATTCCTCAAACACCTTTCTTCGAAAACGTTAATCGTCTTACAAAACAGGACAATTATACCGGGTGTAACTGAAACTAGAGCCACCTTTGTAACTTTTTTTCAATTTTGAATATTTTGATGAAATTTGGGAATCGGATAAGAGACAGCATTTTGAACCTAATCTTATTAATATGTTGGATATTTCGTTTTCGGTTATGCCGGAAACGGTACCAGCTTTCGATTTTCAGATAGGACACCCTATATTTTTCTGCTTATTCAAGTTGTTCATATCATCCTACGACATTTCGACAGACAAACAAACAATCTTTCTTTGTAATTTTCATTTTCGTTCTAAAAGGCCATGAACAGTGACAATTGGCTTCGCTCAAGATCTATCGTGAAAATATAAGATTGTATCTAAAAATTAAATTGCACATTTTTACGGTGAGTCAAAATTCTAAATTTCAGTTTTTCCTTGAAAAGAAGGTTTTCTTCTGAGACAACCTTATCAGGCCACCTGGTATTACAGAAGCAGTGTTCTCTTATTTTCTTTTTCATACCACTCACGTCACTCTATTCTTAACGGTTCCGCAGTTTTAGTGGAAAATACCTAGACAATTCTTGCAGAGTTTCCCCATTACTTATGAAAATAACTACGTTGGCGATGCAAAATTTTTATTCATACTCATAATATTCTGATATCATAAAAAATCAGTGTGACATGTAAAATTACATTGTTATTAATTATCGATATCGCGAATTAGTAAATTCAGTTTCGAGTATGAATCGATACACCCAAAGTGAAAAAGTCGACCCCATGGTCTATTGTGGCACTCTCTCCTTAATTTCATCCAGAAGCTCCATATTTCACGTGAAGGATACGAGGTTCGTGGGTGAGAGCTTGATAAGCTCAGTCAGCGTCAGTTTGCTAGATCCAAGTTCTTCCATCCTGACTCTATCCGTAGCTGGAACCTCTCACATAACATGTTCCATTGATTTTATATCCTCATCACATAGCCTACATGAAGGATCCCCAATCAATCCTAACTTAATTAGGTGTTAAGTGAGGCCACAGTGCCCGGTTAGTATGGCGGTTAAAACTCTCAGGTTCAACCTAGAGAGTTTAAGCCAGGCCTTGGCTCTCGCAGTGGAAGATCAACTAATGGCACATCGAGCGTGTCTGAGATCTGAGAGACTCATCGGATGCTCACCTACACTCAGGTCAAACCCTTCGTTATTTTTCATCATTGCTGTCTCCAAAGGAATTCCGAGCCTAAGTGCCGGTCCGATCAATTTCAGACGAGTGCCTCGAGCAGCCAATGAGCCCGCCTCCCCATTCGCCTCAATGCACGAGTGACCAGGTACCCATATAAGACGGAGCCTCCTCTGCTTTCCCAGTTTGACAAGGGTGGGGCGACATTCCTGCCCCATAAGTGACGTACAGGTATCGGATCTTAATGCCTTCAGTGCCATCACAGAATCTGTATAATGAATCTAGTCTAACCTTATCAAAGTTTTTCTCATATAGAGCTGAAAATTTCGTGCAATTCTTTCGTAACCCGTATGTGCTTTAAAGAATAATTTGATTTAATTTCAGTTTTTCGAGGATGAAAAGCTCATCGAGAGATTATTAGATATCACATAAAATAAATTGAGCATATTTTCCCAATATACCTGAATATTTTTCATATAAAATTTTCGTTTTCTAGGGAATTTAAGGAAGCCTTATACACCCCATCCCTTCAGCAAATTTTTTTCTCATTTCAGTAACACTAGAAATAATTTTCGGAAATGACTCATGTTTCAAGTGAAAAAATTTATATTTGCTGTTAAACTGCAATAAAGTCAGTGGCTTTTGTAAAATGCCTCATAGCCGACTATCAATAGTTTAGGGCTCAACGTTAACAGCCAACGCCAATCTATCAGCTGAAAAAATAGACCATTTTCACAACTTATTGCAAGATAAGGGTGAAAGGAATTGAATATCTTTTTAGCAGTTAATGATCCATGTCTTGAAAAGTGAAAAATTTTTCGATTAACATATTGGTTCCTTATTGAAAAATAGCTCGATTTTTGGGTCAAGAATACAATATAAATTGTTTAAAAAATAAATTTGAATTCAATCGCAGAATAAATTCGTAATTCTCTAGAGAATGTAATTTTTATGCTTCAGTTGAAATTTCGAGAAAATCAAAGCAGAAGCATTTGAGTTATCTTTTCTCTCAGATCGAAAAAAAAATCAAAGAAAATTGCGTTTAGAGTTTCACTCATTTATTTTATGCTTTCAGTTTTCGATGCGTGCTCAGTAAATCTGGCCCTCTATAATAATAACCACTTGTCCTCTCCTCTTCGATTTAAATGAAAGCCTGTTTGTTTATTGAACACCGATTTTGAAGCCGTAGACCATACGGTCGTTTCGAAGCTCTGGTTAGTGCTTTGAATGAAACCGCTCACACAAGGAGCCACTAGTTACCACTCAATATAGTTTTTGAGAGCGTACAGCGTTGTGTAAGATCAAACAAAGGATTTTTCGAAAATGCCGTTACCCTGTTAAATCAAATATTATGACAATTATTTAGTTTGTGTCTTCCAACGCAAAATTTCCATCATCTCTATCTCAAGATGAACTGATTCTGGCGGAAAAAGCGGAGATATGCCAATTTTCGATTAGAGGGAAACCACTTTCTGAGTTGCTTCGGAGCATGTAGTCTTAGCAACACCTAAGTCAAAATTTATTTTAGGAAAAAAGGTCGAGTGACATACCTTTGAAATAGTCTTTCACTTCTCCATTTGAAAATAGTATTTTCATGAGCATTTAATATAACAAAGAAAGTTCAATCTCTACAAGAATTGTTTTCCAGCTAAAATTGGACAATATATAAATCACATCAATTTCTCCCAAATATTCTTATTCGACATCTATTCAATTAGACTATTCTAATTTTCTACTATCGTTCTCAAGTGACGATTCTTGTCCTCATCACTTTCATGTATTTAAATCTCAAGGATATGTAATAATTAGAGATATTGATAAACATAAATGTTTTGTCGAGTATCACAACCACCTGGTGATAAAAAATCTGTTTCAAATTTGTCTTCAATTTACCTTTACCCTCAATCACAGTTAGCCTTCGTTAGAAATACGTTGGAAATAGTTTACTCAACTAATAAACGGGTCGAAATTGTTTCAATTTATTGAAACAATATACATATAGTGGTGCCAGAAAAGGATTTTCAATGTGAACCATTAAAAAACCAAGTAAAACACCTGTATGTTTTATAATTGATGAATACAATTTTAACTACGGTTTTCGATGGCTAACAGAAAGAATATTTTAGTACCCTAATTTTTGGAAGAATTAATAAATCCTAAGCACTCAAAACTTTTGAAAAATGATAAAATTCTTTCAGAGAATGAGGTACGTTTGCAGGAAGATGGTACACCTGCATATTTCGATGTTCGTGTGCGAAAATATTCGGATGTGAATTTCCCAGGTCAGTGAATTGGTAGAATAGGAAAAGTTGAGTGGCCAGCTTGGTCGCCCACTTTACCTGTAATCAATTTAAAGTATTCTTTGATTCAAGAGGGTAACGGCATTTTGAGATTTAAAAAATTTTTTTATTGAGCTTACACGACTCTTCATGCTCTCAAAATCTATATGCACTTGGTTCTATTGTGGAGGAAATATTGAGAATGGTTATTTCATGATTTTTGCGTGAGGAGCAGCAAAGAGCAAAAGCCATTGAAGACATAAGCTATTGGGTAATTGTTTGAGTTGTTTCACCCAAAGCACCTACGAGAGCTTCAATACGACCGTTTAATATCCGGCTACCAATTCGATGTTCAGTAGCAAACGTGTTTTATATAGTATAAACAGAAACGGCCAATAAAGTTTCATGAGCCAAATGATGACATTGGACATAAGGATGAACGTAGAATTGGGGAGAAAATCGTTGCCGATTTCAGGTAGGAAAAACAGGATTTTAATGAAATCGCAAAGATGAAGAAGGGCGGTTATTATTGAAGAGGGCCAGATACTGTACTGTACTGAGCAAGCATCGCAGATTGAAAGTAATCATTTTTAGTAGAATTTTCAATTTAGTTTTTGAACCATTTATGGTGTATTTTTGGCCAAACTATTTTTCAAGAAGGAACTGATTTCCTACATAATTCTATAGCCAATCATGTATATCATGGATTTTTTTCATTCTTCAATATATGGTGAATTAACTGCCAAAATAAAATTTTCGATTCCTTCTACATTTCTCTTGCAGTGAATTGTGAAAACTGTGTTTTCTTCAGCTACTAGATTGGCGTACCTTTGACCTACCTTTGAAATAGTCTTTTACTTCTCCATTTAAAAATAGTATTTTCATGAGCATTTAATATAACAAAGAACGTTCAATCTCTACAAAAATTGTTTTCCAGCAAAAATTGGACAATGCTTAAAATCACATCAATTTTTCCCAAATATTCTTATTTGACATCTATTCAATTAGACTATTCTAATTTTCTACTATCGTTCTCAAGTGACGATTCTTGTCCTCATCACTTTCAAGTATTTAAATCTCAAGGATATGTAATAATTAGAGATATTGATAAACATAAATGTTTTGTCAGGTATCACAACCACCAGGTGATAAAAAATCTGTTTCAAATTTGTCTTCAATTTACCTTTACCCACAATCACAGTTATCCTTCGTTAGAAATACGTTGGAAATAGTTTATTCAACTGATAAACGGGTCGAAATTGTTTCAATTTATTGAAACATTATACATATAGTGGTGCCAGAAAAAGGATTTTCAATGTGAACCATTAAAAAAAACAAGTAAGACACCAGTATGTTTTATAATTGATGAATAAAATTTTAACTACGGTTTTCGGTGGCTAACAGAAAAAATATTTTAGTACCCTTATTTTTGGAAGAATAATAAATTGTAAGCTCTCAAAACTTTTGAAAAAAGATAAATTCTTTCAGAGAATGAAGTACGTTTGCAGGAAGATGGTACTCCTGCATATTTCGATGTTCGTGTCCGAAAATATTTGGATGTGAATTTCCCAGGTCTGTGAATTGGTAAAATAGGAAAAGTTGAGTGGGCAGCTAGGTAATCTTTGATTCAAGAAGGTAACGGCATTCTGAGATTTAAAATTTTTTCATTGAGCTTACACGACTCTTCAGGATCTCAAAAACTATATCCACATAGTACTATTGTGAGGGATATATTCAGAATGGTTCTTTCATGATTTTTGCGTGAGGAGCAGCAAAGAGCTAAGGCCGTTGAAGACATAAACTATTGGGTAATTGTTTGAGCTGTTTCATCCAAAGCACCAACGAGGGCTTCAATACGACCGTTCAATATCCGGCTACCAATTCGATGTTCAGTAGCAAACGTGTTTTGTATAGTATAAACAGAAACGGCCAATGAAGTTTCATGAGCCAAATGATGACATTGGACATAAGGATGAACGTCGAATTGGGAAAAAAATCGTTGCCAATTTCTGGTAGAAAAAACAGGATTTTAATGAAATCGCAAAGATGAGGACGGGCGGTTATTATTGTAGAGGGCCAGATACTGTACTGTCCTGAGCAAGCATCGCAGATTGAAAGTAAACATTTTTAGTGGAATTTTCAATTTAGTTTTTGAACCATTTGTGGTGTATTTTTTGGCCAAAATATTTTTCAAGAAGGAACTGATTTTCTACATAGTTCTATAGCCAATCATATGTATATCGTGGATTTTTTTCATTCTCCAATATATGGATAATTAACTGCCAAAATAAGATTTTCGATTCCTTCTACATTTCTCTTGCAGTGAATTGTGAAAACTGTGTTTTCTTCAGCTACTAGATTGGCGTTAGCTTTTAACGCTGAGCCATAAACTAATGGTGACCATAGTGGTCGCCTATGTGGCATTCAACCATAGCCACCGACTTGACTTTATTATAGTAGCACAGTAAATGATATTTTTTCTACTTCAGTCCTGGGTCATTTTCAAAAACGGTTCAAAATTGTTTTTAGTGTTTCCGAAATGCGAAATAATTTCGCTGTAGGGATAGGATGTCTAAGTCAACGTTAAATATTCAAGTACATAGGAAATATATACGGGAGGAGATTGATTTCATATTCTCCGTACCTACTCAGAAATTGGTCCTCCTCCAATCAAAAATTGACTTATCTCAGCTTTTTCTGCCAAAATTAGCCGATCTTGAGATGGAGGAGTGGCATTTTCAATGGGACACTTAGTAAATTCTAGTGATTTATCAGCAACTTCCTTGATATCAAATTTGTTCAATACTGTCCTGGAAAGTATTGACTCATGAGAGGAATATTTCCATATATATTTTACTGCATGTCAATTTTGATTGTTGAACTCTACATCTTACAACTTTTGACATTAGCATGTTGGAAGTTCTGAAGTATCAAACAGTTTTGTATACTTCTGTTGTTTTTTCAAGAATATGGCACATTGGGAAAGCAAATGTTTGGGATCCGCATATTATATTCTACGAAGTCAATACTCCGCACTGCCAGCAATTAATTTCTCAAAGAACACAATTCATAGTTGTTTTCTTGCAATTTCATTACTGAAGCTGAAAGGTGTCTCTGTGATCATGTAGTATGCAAAAGGTAGTGTCTTTGATGGACGAAATACCAAGAATCACTGCTAAAGCATGTTTACGTCCCGACAATGGCACCTCTGAGAGTTTACAGGAGTATTCGCTAAATAATTAATTTTGAAGTGCTGAAACAAACTTCGACATAGGGTTTTAAGGTGGTCACCCTGTTTGAGTAAATTTTTAATTCGAAAATTATGCAGTATCGTTTGTAACACGATAAACGGATGAAGAAGTTAAAATATGGATCGAAGATGTTGCAGAATGCCTACTTAATTTTACAATCCATTTATTTAGACCTACAAATTTTGGAGAGCTGAAAATTCTATCAATTTTATGTAAAATTATTTTTCTTTTATTTTAAGCACCGAAGCTGATTCAAATTTTACAAGAGAAATATGAAGGATTTTGGTGAATAATTAAAGTATCAAATAGAAGCAGGGCATTCAAAAAGTATCCGAATTTTTGTCTTTCTCACAAAGTAATTATTAGAGAAAAATAATTATAAATGTAAAAAATATAGAATTTCGCAGAGTTATAATAATGTGTATTTCATACAATAATGAAAATGCCACAGGTCAAATGTAATTTCTAAAGAAAAGTGAAATTATTTCAACCTAACATATTCCGATTCACTCCATATACAGGGTGTTACAAAATAGTATGTCACAGCTTGAAGGGGTAAATCTACGTGCAATTTTAAGAAAAAGGTTTATATAAATATAGGTCCGCAAAAACTTCGAAACGGAACTGCAGGGTGTTAAAATTACCGGGAAAAATTGGTTTTTTCTTCAAAACTCCTGCAGTTTTCGAGAGATTCAGCACAAATTTGGAATGCAAGCTAGATTTTACAGTCTCCATCATTGAACATTCTTAATTTTAACTAGAATCTACAAGGTGATTTCTTTTCCGGAGCCATATCGTTTTTTGACCTTTCAAACTATCTTGCAGTACGCCACTGATCAGCGTACAATCGATTCTCGTTATCGCCATTCAATTTAGAAACTTTTTTGACAACTGTATTTGCGTATTTCCAACCGTTCTCGAGCAAAATATTGTTAAACAATTGTATGCATTCGCTGAATTTGAAGCACTTCTAATTAAAAATATGCCTAGTAGGCTTGAATTTTTTTCATTTATTTATTTATTTTGAAAGTTGCTAGAAATAAACTAGTGTCTGTTCGAATTCTTTATTAAATTAACGATTAGTTTTAAGACTTTAGAAGTTATTGCTGTAAGAAGATATGACCAATTCTACTAACGCCGTATTGGCTGATATCCATTACATGTACGGTCTGGCTGACGGAAACACAACAGAAGCTAGGCTAGTAGATCACGTTCACTTTCCAAACCGAGTAACAGCAGACAGGCGAACATTTTCAAATATCCACAGAAGGTTGAGTCAAACTGGTACTTTTACTGCAAATAATCATTCAAAAGGTGCAACTCAAACTATGAGAACTCCAGATATTTAGGAAGCAGTTTTGAATTGTATTTTTATTGTACCCGTTTCATATTCAACGGGTCCAAACTCTACGTCCTCGAGCTTTTCCTTCAAGACTGAATTTCTGCCGATCGTTCTTAGATAAAATTAGAGAAAATGCTTATTTTCATAGTGAAATAATGTTCACAGACAAAGCTAACTTTTCGGGAACTGCAATCACAAATTTTCACAATAATCATAATTGGGCTGAGCAAAACCCCCATTTGATTGAATAATCTCATCATCAAGAACAACTCTCGCTAAATTTCTGGCTCAAAATAATTGGGAATAATTTTATTGGGCCACTTTTTTTGACTTACAGACTAAACGGTACCGCTTATCGGCAATTCCTTGGGAAGGAACTTACCTTTATTGCTCGAGGATGTGCCACTTTTGGTGAGAAACATAATGTTGTTCATGCATGACGGGGCACCAGCACATTTTAGTGGAGGAGGAAGGGAATTATTGAATATTACATTCAACAACCGATGGATAGGTGAGGGTGGGCCAGAACCATAGCCCTTAGGTCCCAACACTTAACTAGTTTTGACTTTTTCTTATGGGGATATCTCAAAAGTTTAATTTATACCAACCCAGTGAACACTGTAGTAGAATTGAGAAATTGAATAGTAACCTCTTGTGATACGATAGGAAATACCCCAGGAATATTTCAAAGAGTGCGTGATAGTAAACGAAGAAGAACAGAGGACTGTATTCTTGCAGGTGAAGAACACTATCGAGTATTTCTATCATTTTTTATTTATTTATGGAATAATATACAATTGAAATAATTCAAATTCAATAATATTTCACTCGAAAACGGTTGCAGATACGAAAAAATCACTTGTGTAAGAAAAGTTTTCAAATTGATCGAAGATAGATGATTAAAATTGAACGCTGATCAGTGGCGTACTGCAAAAATGTTCGAAAGGGCAATAGGAGACATGGCCTTGGAAAAGAAAACACCTTGTGAATTTCAGTTGAAATTTAGGACGTGTAATTATGAAGGCTGTAAAAAATACCTAGCATTTCAAATTTGGGCTGAATATCTCAAATAGTGCTTGATTTCTGAAGAAAAAAACAAATTTTTCTGGAAATTTCAACACCTTGTAGCTCCGTAACGAAGATTTTGCGGATCTATGTTTATAAAAACTTTTTTCACTAAAATTGCACGTACACCAACTACCTCGAGTTGTGACATACTATTTTGTAACACCCAGTACATTTTCCCTTTGATGAAAAGTACAAGGTATTTTGAATACATAACACTCCACAGCTCCAGCAAAAAAAATGGTTAATTTGCATATTTCTCATTTATTACCTAGCGCATAGGTAACAAAAAGTAATAAATATTTCCCGAAAAAATCCTTAAAAACAAAGAATTTTATCATTAAATATTAAGAGGAAGCTAGAAATCCTTGAGCGTTTGCGGACAGGGACAGAATTGTTTAATTGATTGATTCTCATTCGATTATACCTACAAGTTTCGAACCTGAATAATTCTTAAGTAACTCGAAGTGCGCTAACCTAAAATCAAATATTGAGTTTTTTACTTGTATCGAAGTGAAAACTACAACCAAGGAAATTTCTAACGAATAAGTTTCAATAAATGTCAATTTATAAAAGTATTTTGCTTTGCTTCCATCCCAAGTTCGTATGCTCGAATTTAAAGTTTCCCGTACTTTCGATTTCTTCGGTCGGAAAAGAGTGTTTCATTTGAAAAAATTCATCTAGTGGTGAAATGATTGAGAACCATGCTCATGTCAGAGTGGAACTGTTGTTGGACATAATAATTCTGTTTCTTCCAAATGTACGAAAGATGCCAAATCTACATGAAAGAGATAAGAGACGTCGAATGACATTTTGGGTTATACTCGAGACCATATTAAGAAGATCAATTTTTTCCAAGATAGAAGTTTTAAGTTTCTATACGAAAAAATCGACTTGAAATTGAAATAACATTCAAGATCAAGGACAAATTCGAGGTCATTCGGATACATGCTTAATTGCTTGAAGAAATTAAATTTTGTACTGAAGTACACTCGAAAGGTATTTCATGATTTTATTGAAATAATCAAGGATATTTCTTTGATTCCCCATGGCTATATTTGCAACAGTCGACTTGTTTTTGGGATTTCAGGTTTCAAATTTTATACAGTTAATAAATAAACTACCGTGTTGAACTTTTTGTCGTACTAGTTTGTGCACTAATATACCGGGTGACACAGAATCATGGTACACCCCTCTTATTTCTATATTTCTGCAGGTAATTTATTGAAATTTTGTGATTCGATCAAACTTATGACAGGCCACCTTTTGACTTCTGAAACAATTTTTTCCACTTCCGGTGTCGCTGGAAATGAAACACCCTGCATATATTTGCATAGTTGGCTTGCAAATAATTTTCCAAATTCAACCATACCTCACAATTGATATTTTCGGCGTCAGAATTATTTTTGGTTTGGTTTTGATTTTTCAATCAAGGGTGCCATGAATATTGCCAATATACCTTAATCTATCAAAGAAACACTTGATACTATGGGTAAACAAATTCTTTAAACACTTTTTTTTAATTGCTAACAAATTATGATGATGTTAAAATTTTCATTAATTTTATTTCGATTCGCGTAAGTAAATCCACTAGGCTAATGGAGATCTTCAAACACCCTGTATATTTTAGCATATGCGGATTGTAAATAATTTTCCAAATTCTTACATACCTCGCAATGGATAATTCAGGAATCAGAAATATTTTTGAGGGATTTTTAATTTTCGAACGAAGAAGGCTATGAAAACAAACGACTTTGACGTTTCCAATGTAAAAGTTATCCGACAGCAGAGTTTGCATCAGTCGATTTTACTCGAATTTAGTTTACTGAAGCGTTGTTATTTTTTAAAATGCCTCAAACATACACAAGGAATGAGAAAGTGGATATGCTACTTATTTACGGGGAATGCCTAATGAATGCAGTAGCTGCTGTCAATTTGTATGCCGAAAGATACCCCCATCGACAATGCTCCCCAAGAAATTAGTTTAGTCGCCTGGGGGATCATTTTAGAAGAGAAACCAATAATGATCCTGGAGAAAAGTTTATCATTGGAGAAGACACTGAAATTAATGTGTTAGCGCGAGTGGAAATTGATGAAACCATTTCCACAAGGCCAGTTGCGTTTGAGCTGGATATAAGTCGTGAAAGCGTTTGTCGAATATTGAAGAAATAAAGCTATAAATCATAGAAATATTAATTGCATCAGCATTTGTATGAAGGTGATTATGCAAGGAGGATTGAATACTGCAACCACACAATAATTTCCTGAAAATAATCTTTTTCATAGATAAATCAAGGTTCACTAATTTAGGGTTATTCAAAAGACAAAATAAAAGATATTGGTCTCAGGAGAATCAACATTTATTCAGCCAGGGTAATTTTCAGGAACAATTCGGTTTTAATGTTTTGTTATGTGTGATTGGTACCAGAATAATTGGTCCCGTGATTTTTGATGAGCCGTTGACTGGCGCTAGATACTCACAGTTTATTCAGAATGAGATTGAAGGATATTTGGAAAATCTACCGTTGGTTATTGAGAGGGAAATGTTTTAACAGGATGGTGCAACCCCCCATAACGAAAGAATTGTCTTTGATTACCTGCGCGCGAGATTCGGGGAAAATTGGATTGCAACGAATGGTCCTATGAGATGGCCCGCAAGATCACCTGATTTAATTCCGTTAGACTTTTTCGTTTGGGGTTATCTAAAGAAATGTGTTTACGCAACAGCGCCTACTACGCGTGCAGTTCTAGCGGATAGAGTCAGACGAGCCATCGGCAGTATAACACCTGAACAATTGACCAGTGTAACTATAAATTTGCAAGAGCGGATTCAAATGTGCGTAGACAATAATGGTCAACATTTCGAACAATTCTTATGATCTTTTTTATGTTTGTTTTTTTTTTGGTTTTCCGTCTGCTCATGATTCACTCTTATGGATCAGATTATATTTCTTGTTTTGGGATTCATTATTGTTGTTTTGGATTCTTAGAGAGGGAAATGGAGTTTTCTTATAGTATGAAGCTAAATGTACCCTAGATTTGACTTGATACAAGTAAATGAGTTTATTTCTCAATTATCCTTCGAATGTCAGGATTTCTTGCTTTCAATGTTCCTTTCCACACCCTTCTGGATTTACTTACACGAATTGAAATAAAATAAATGAAAATTTTTACATTATCATAATTTGTATGCATTTTTACAAGAAGTATTCACATAATTTGTTTACCTATAGTATCATCAGCTTCTAATGGTACCTCGGTACAAATATGGTGCCAGAGCAAATCTGAAATTTTGACGTCAGTTGTTTGTTTTGAGTGTTGCTTTGATCAATTAGGGTAAATTGGCAATATTCATGGCACCCTAGATTGAAAAATGAAAAACTGAACCAAAAATAATTTTGAAGCCCAAAATATCAACTTTGAGGTATGATTGAAGTTGGAAAATTATTTGGAAACCAAATATGCAAAAATATACAGGGTGTTCCATTTGAAAATCTTCATTGAAGATCATTTCCGGCGACACTGGAAGTGGACAAAAATTGTTTCAAACGTCGAAAGGTCGCCTGTCATGAGCTCAATCGAATCACAAAGTTTCAATAATTTACCTGCAAAAATATGGAAATGAGAGGGGTGTACCTTGATTATGTGTCACCCGGCATATTCAACATCGAATATGTAATTGTTCTGCTGTATTGCATCTTTTGAATGATTATTTAGTTTTCAGCTTCCCGTAAAAAAACAGTGAGATAATGAGATTCTATGAACTCCAATAGCTCTTAAGAGTCTCACGATTTTAACAGAATCTCACCTTCTAACAAATAAGTTGAAGGTCTCAAATGTTATTTGAAATTTGTTTTCGAAAATATTTTTTTACCTTGGATATAAAAAATGAAATATTGACCGAGGTTGAAAAAAAATGTCATTCTCGTTTAGAACGATTTAAAAAAACGAAAAGATTCATTCCTGCATTTTTCAGAATTGTAAGAATATGTCGAGAGATCATTATTGAAGTTGAAGTTCACATGTTACAACTTTTTCATTAAGCGCTTATCGAAAAAGTTTCAGTAATTCTGAAAAATGTGTTTCTATACCTTTTTCATCATTTCACTCTGTTTTGTGAAGCTCTAATATTGATTCGTCGTCGTTCCTTGCAATGATTCAAATCGCATATTTATTTTCTATCTTTCCTCAATTGGACCATTATCATAAGTCAAGCAGCAAAATATTTATTTCATCACTTTCATGTTCTGAACTAGACTGAAAATTCAGTTTTCAGATTTAATCAAAGTGTTTTTGAATACATTCGAAGAAGATGAATATAAATTCAGTTCCCACTCCAAATTAGTAATAACAGCCAGAGGAGCGCTCTCGAAAATTTCCAGGGTTATTTGTGAAATAGTAATATTAAGATATTCGTTACAGATCTCCTTCATCGTATTTTCTTCTCATTTCTAGTGCAACATTTTAAAATATTTTCGTTTCCTCGTCCATTTCAACGAGTGAATTCGAATATTTATTTACGCTTAGTAAATTATCCTTTTTACTAGTTACTATTATTAGTGCTAAGCCAGAAAAGATTCTTCATAGCTTATGGGTTAGCAAGACAAAATTAAAGACTCGAAGAAACACTCCTTCAAAACTATTATAATAGGGAGGAATGAAAAACGTTAATACATATTTTTGAGATGAAATGAAGGGCTACTTAAACAAATCAAACAAAAGTTCTGAAATCAACATATTTCGATGACCATAAATATTATCGATTCCTTGAATATCTCAATAGCCTGACTTTTCATAACTCCATAATATTTTCTTCCCTATTTCTAAACCTTTGCTATAATTAATTATGAAGTGTTGATATCGATGAAAATTTTGTATATATCGGTTAAATGTAGTTTTTTTCCAGTATTTGCGAATAAGTTGAATTGATTGTATTTCTCCTCATCCATATCAGTAAAGTCACTGAGGGTACATGAGTTCAAAATTTCGGACCGCATTCATCCAATAGATTCGAGTTAAGAAGAATTGAATAAATAAATACGCTTTTCTGCAGAATCAGCTTACAGGTAGAGGTAGGCTTAGTTTGCTATGTTAGGAATAGAAACCATATAGAGTGTTGTATACAAGGTTTTACATAAAAGTATGACATAACTTGAGGGGTTAAATCTACGTGCAATTTTGAGAGAAAAAGTTCATATGAACATAGGTCTGCAAAAGCTTTGTAAGGAAACTACAGGGAGTTGAAATTTCCGGAGAAATTTGGTTTCTTCTTCAAAACTCCTGCAGTTTACGAGATATACAGCCCAAATTTAAAATACACGCTATTTCTTTCAGCCTCCATCAATACACGTCCTAGATTTCAACTGAAATTCACAAGGTGTTTTCTTCTCCGAGGCCATGTCTCTTTTTGCCCTTTCAAACTTTTCTGCAGTACGCCACTGATCAGCGTACAATCAATTTTCGTCATCTTCGTTCAATTGAGGATTTGTTTTGACATTTGTAAGTTTGAATTATTTGAATTGTATGTTATTCTATGAACAAAAAAATAAAAGTAATACTCGATAGATATGCTCAAAATTTGCTTTTATTTATATAGCTCGTCTTCTGAGACTCAACTTATACTTATTCAATAACAAACAAAAAGCGAAAAATTAAAAACTAAATAAATTGCTCTCCTCCACCTGCAAGAATAAAGGCCTCTGTCATTTTTCGCATATTCGATTTCTCAATTCTTCTACAGTGTTCACTGGAGTGGTATGAAATAAACCTTTGAGATATCCCCATAAGAAAAAGTCTGAACTATTTAAGTCTGGGCACCTAAGAGGCCATGGTTGTGGCCCACCCCGACCTATCCATCGGTTGTTGAATGTATTGTTCAAGAATTCCCTAGCTTCTGCACTGAAATGTGCTGGTATCCTGTCATGCATGAACCACTTTATATTTGTCATCAAAAGTGGCATATCCTCAATCAATAAAGGTAACTCCTCCTCAAGAAATTGCCGTTAAGCGGGACCGTTCAGTCTTTCAGGCAAAAAAAATGGCCTATCAAAATATTTGGCAATTGTTCCGACCCCGATATTTAGTGGGAATTGTTCTTGATGATGAGATTCTTCAGTCAAAGGGGGGTCTGCCTGAGCCGAACAATGATTATCGTGAAAATTTGTGATAACAGTTCTCGGAAAGTTAGCTTCGTCTGTGAACATTATTTCACTATCAAGAAGAGAATTCTCTCTACGAACCATCGGCAGAAATTCAATTTTGAAGGAAAATCTCGAGGACGCGTTGAATATGAAACGGGTACAATGAATGAATACAATTCAAAACTGCTTCCTCAATATCTGTAGTTCTCATAGTTTGAGTTTAACCTTTTAAATGATTATTTGCATTAAAAGTACCAGTTTCCCTCAACCTTCTGTGAATATTTGAAAATGTTCAACAGTCTGGTTTTACTTGATTTGGAAAGCGCACATGATATAATCGCCTAGCGTCTGTTGTGTTTCCGTCAGCCAGACCGTACATGTAATGGATATCACCAATTCGGCCTTAGTAAAATAAGCCATTGTTTCTTACAGCAATAACTTCAAAAGTCTTAATACTAATTTTTAATTTAATAAACAATTCGAGCAGATACTGGTTCAACTTTAGCAATTGTCAAAATAAATAAATAAATGAAAAAAACCAAAGCCTACTAGTCATTTTCTCAATTAGAAGTGCTTTCAACTCAGCGAATGCATACAATTGTTTAACAATTTTTTTGCTGAAGAACGGTCGAAGATGTGAAAAAATTACAATTTTCAAAGAAGTTTCTAAATTGAACGAAGTTGAGGACAATTGATTGTACACTGATAAGTGGCGTACTGCAAAAAAGTTTGAAAGAGCAAAGGGAGACATGGCTCCGAAAAGGAAAACACCTTGTAGATTCTAGTAAAAGTTTGGGGTTTGTGATGATAGAGGCTGTAAAAAATAACTTGACTTCCAAATTTCGGCTGAATATTCCAAGAGCTGCAAGAGTTTTGAAGAAAAAATCAATTTTGTCCGGAAAGTTCAGCACCCTGTAACTCCTCAACGAAGCTTTTGCGGACCTTTATTTATATGAAGTTTTTCTCTTAAGATTGCACCTAGATTTACCTGTTCAAATTATGCCATACTTTAATGTAACAACTTTTACTATAAAATTTTGTAGTATAACGTATGTCACTAAAGTCTTGGGAAAAAAATCGAATAGATATATAAATTACTGAAAAAACTTCATTGAAGTGATTATATCATTAGGATTTCAGCTCATATCTATACTCTATGAAATCGTATTTAAAGAATTGATAGGGGCCCGTTCTGCTCAATGACGCGCAATTTTCTCCGAACACCTCCCATCCGTCTTTGGACGACATCCACATCGATTTCTCGTATCTTCTGAAAGATTCTCTGTCCAAATTTTCTTCGATTTGGACTTCCTATCCATTGTAATAGACTTTTCTTGTCCGTGAGTTCTAAGAATCTTTGATTGGTCTTGCTTGTGAAACGTTTGGGAGGTTATCTTCGCGAGGTGCAAATTAGATGTTATTAGCCTTGAACCAATCTCTCGTAACTCGCTCATAATGGGAAGACGCCAAGTCTGGCCAAAACATTATTTTGTCATCAGCGCGATAGGTATTGATGAATTCTAACAATTTTAGGAGACATCTTTCAGTATATAAGTTTGCTTTAACAGCTTCGCCGCTCACATGCCCTACATATGGTCTTGAAACCCCAGCTTCAGAAATAGCACACAAACCAAAACCTTGTCTTCAAATTGTTTCTTCGTTTTGAATTTTACTTCGTTTGGACAGTCTTCTATATTATTTGTATAGCATTACAGTTGATTTCAGAATGGGATAATGTGAGATATTTCTCATCATCCAAAATTATGGTTCTGTCATTTGCGAAGTGAATTCTTCTTTAGGTGCGGCCAGATCTGGGGATATTTTCCAATTGATTCTGGGTGTATTTTGGACACACACGCCTTTTACGATACTCACAACCTGCATTTGCCTTATTGTTTCATGAGAAGTATGAAATTTCCTGGAGACTTTTCGTAATGATGTTTCTACTGTGTCTCTTGCTCTTGCTAAGAGCCTGTTTCTACGGATTTCATTCAGAGCCTTCGGTCGATCACTTTTTGGCAAATTCAAGCATGGTATTCCTCGATCACATTCATCACATTGACTTATTCCACGATAAATAGTTGTCTTAGGAATATTCCGACCACAAAAAATGTTGATGATTTCACGCTTAGGAACTTGCCCAACTAAATTCTAAATATTTCTTCGAAATTCAAATTTGTAAGCCATTTTAGCGAATTTATTCAGACTTTTGACAGAAAGAATACTCAATTTACATCATAAATGACATATGTTGCTCATGGCAACTAGATCTTCCACGAATTGCGGGAACTATGCATGAAAAAACTTTATCCCAAGACTTTCGTGACATACGTTAGAAATTAGGAAAAAAGAACTTCTCAAACGAAGCTCTTTTACAACAATATTCCTCAGGCTAGTATGAAAACTACAATGGATTATCTGAGTTATTACTGGAGATATGGTGTGCAAGTTGATTTTATGTGTGTTTATTCGCTTCTGGAAGAGGTCTAAATTAAAAGTCCTTGGAAAAATTTTCGATGAAAGCGAGTTTAACAAAATACTAACCATGTAAACGAAATAATTTCTATAGAGAGAAGTACGCGGCGTTGCCAGTTAGACTGTCCACTAATGAGAGTTTTTGGCTAACCTGGTTTTCCTTCAGCTCATCAAAGCATTTACCATGGAAGTGTCTGTAAAAAGAGAATGGTCAGGAACAAGTGTGAGAGGCTGGAGATCACGCGTGATCTCCAGGTGGTCGATGAGGTTTTCGGCCGTTTTCTGAACATTACCCAATAGACGTTATGAAAGTTTAGGTGCGGTCCCACATACATGGGATCAGTATTGCAGACCAGGTCGACCTAGTCTGCATAAAATACTGCTCACCCCTAAAAAGTAAACTGGTTTTAGCAGTGGCAGATTTGGAAACGGCAGTCTCACGGTCAAGCCAGCAAACTCCACTGATGCATGTTCGTTTCTGAGGCAATTCAATTTTCTTGTAACATCAAATGAGGTTCTCCAAGAGAGACTCTAATAGGGAACGATATTGATTGCATCTTGTTTGCATTGAAATTGACCAAGTTCAACTGGTCTAACTCAGACACCTTCTTCAAGTCTCAATTTAGTGTCATGCTCTCTTGGTATCTTTATCGGTGTGACTTCTGAGTAGTTATAAAACTCTGTCTAGAAAATGAGGACACTAGAGTACAATCCTCCCCAAAGCCAGAGATTTTGTTGTCGTTGAAGTCTAGGGAATCATAAATCTATATCTATCTATCTATATTAACTGAGGCCGAAGCCTGAGTTAATAAGATTGGTACGAATACCAAGCTCTGTTGAAGGCCTATGAGATATCAAGAGAATGGGCTTATGATTCGTCACGCTTTTTGGATATTGATGTCTACAAGTGAGTTATTCGGTAACTCGGGGTGTTTTATGAGCACATCGTTTATCATTCTTTCCATGACTTTGAACATATGGGGCAGCAAAGCGATTGGACAGAAATTTTACGGTAGGCATTTCATTCTTTTCCATCCATTGTAGTCTGGCAACACTACAGAACCGTCAAGCTCTTATACGAAATCTGAAACAGATAATTGAGAACAGGTTCTATTTTTCACATTTCATCGAGAGAGTTATTTATATTCCATCAAGACCCTTTGCAGTTAATTTGTTGAAGAGCGCGTTCTATATATGCCATAGTTTGTGAAGGAAGGCGAGACCTCTTGCGAAAATTGTTGCTAAATGCCTTCGCCAAAAATGAAAACTGACGAGTTCCGCTGATCAGCTTCAAGGGTCCAGTCGTAATTCTTTCATTAAAGTTGGGTTGTTGAATTACAAATGTTTTTGAAATGCAAATATTCATATAAAACCGTAAATGCATATATGGGGTATTACCAGAGATAACCATCCTTCGCGACTATTAAATGCCTAAAGATAATATGAGGACCTCATAGAGGCATTTTGGTTATTATTGGAAGCATGCCGAATTAGAATTTAAAACTCTCCACAACTCCTTTTCGGAAGTTGAGGAGCGTATCAAAAATGTATTCATCATATTTTATGCTAGGGATATGGGAATTTGAAAAATTTACCAACTCTCCTTTTTAAATCTCTTTGGCCGATTGTGCCCAATAGCAATTCCGGCCTAGATTCCGGAAACTTGAATAACAGTGTAAACTGTTGATGGCTAGGGGATGCTTGGGGGTCTGGGATCATGATTGGTAGAGGAAAACGAAATTATACTGAAATTCGACCGACTGGGTGGCTGCAGTATTTCGATTTCATAAAAAGGCGAAGCTGCTAACCTATCCAGCTTCTAAAAACAGGGAAAAGCAGTAATACCAATAACAAGAGGTAAAATTTTGAGAGAAATATCCGAAAATACAAAAAATTGAATCTTTAGATCCTAATGATCTACGAATCATATTTCTGATGGGCCAATAGGATGGCGTTTTAGAATAACAGAGTGAATGAGTTGATATAGATATCAAAAAGATCTTGCATGTAGGCACGGATAGTATAGTGCACTACTCCATCTCTGAACGTTATGTGGACCAGGAGCAATTTTTCTCGAACTGATCATCTCGTAAACGAAAGTTGGTAATGTCTATAGTTTCACTCATACATCATAATTCCTTCTATGTGATAGATAGTTGCGCATTTTTTCGAAGGAGCGAGGAGAAGCGAAGGGGAAATTTGCAATTATTTTTCATTCTGAATTAAGTAATCTCATCAAGATTGGCAAGATAACTTTCTGAAAATATATAACATTTATGTCTCAATGTTTGTTCAAATTCAGGGTTCTGAAACGACTTCTTACCTTTCTACGGGACAGTTCTTCTTCTCCTTTCAATCTAAAAAACAATTTCATCAATAAAATTATCAGGCAGGTACAAATTCAGTTTGAACACCTTTCAATTTCTTATGAATTGAAGGCCATGTATTTTCGTTTACTGCCATGGCATGTGTGTGCAAGCTGAAATAACAGTTTTATCAATAACAACACTACGTTTACAGAGGCGCAAACTAATTTGCTACCAAAGAATTTGATTTAAATAAATTCTACTACTGAGGCTGCAGAAATTCTTCTGGTATTCATTCATAACCTGCAATAAAATAACTGCAGACTTTGACGTGACACAGCACAATGTGGCCAAAGTAGGTTTTGGTGGCATGTTGACGTCTAGGTAAACCTTCTTCTAAAGATATGTTCTGAGATATGCATAATCAGCCCAAAGTCAAAGCACCGGAAATGGCGCATTAACCTTATAAGCCAAAACTTAGATGGGTAGGAAGTTTGATTTTATTAGATGATACCAATATATGCTTTTCCAGCTTGTCATTTTATTCTGAGAATATTAATGAACTCATCACTCGTGAAGATTCTGAACCGAAACTTCAGTGGAAGTTACATAACTCTTGTTCATTATTACTCGCGAAATGTTCCAACTCCCCAAAATATCTTAATGAATTCTGAATAATCTGAGTGAATATTTAATCATAATTATGGGTATTTCTGTTATTTTTTGAAAATTATAGAACTGAATCGATAAAAGCAAGCATGATGATTTTCGTAGATTTTCATTTCGAAGCAGGGCAGAGAGGTGAAAGCAGATACGAACAAACAGTTTCCTCAGAGAAACGGAGAAAACATCTATTCAAAAATACTTATATTGAAATATGTACCTAACGGTCGTTTCTATAATGCTTTTAATTTGGAACTAAATATTTAACTGGTAAAGTTCGTTTACTAACTTTGATTGGATTTCGCGGATGTATAATAGGAAAACGTAGAACACCATTTTATCTTCAAGTTGAACTTCAAAAGTAATTTTCGTTGATCCAGCAAACATAGAACTGAATCGAGACTCATCTCATAATTAGGTAGTTTATGTTTAATCAAGCCTTAGCAATTCGTAGAATAATTATACCGGGTGCAACTAAAACTAAACAGACTCATAACTGCAAAAGTATTCATTTCTGTTCAGAACGCAAAAAGAGAACTATTTTGATTTGGACGGAGAGATCTTCTTTATAAGACGAATTTCTTTCAGACCAACCCCTTGAGCATAGGCACGCAAGCCTTAAATTTTTCATCAGGAAGATAGATGGTGTGACACTTTTGTAGGAAGCTCATTCATATTCATACAAGAATGTGTGATAATTTTTGAATTTTATCATATTCTGACGAAGATACAGACGAGCTATTTTCAGTGACTTCAAAATCTGTCGATTATAAATGGAAAGTCACGACAAGTCGCTTGAATCTCAAACAAAATTGATTTAGATTACATTTAATGAGGATACGGGGTGAATCATCAGAAGACTTGGTACAGTTAATAACGGCATAGTATTTCAGTTTGCAATGAAAACTACGAACGTGGGCAACCTACAATAAACATCGAAATTTCTGTGTTACACTAATTCTTCATGAGGATCTCAAATCTGTGATCGAAAACATTAGTCAAAGAAGGAGATGACGACTTCTCACATTCTTGAATAGATAATTTAACTCGAGCGAAACATCATTCGATACGTAATTTGAATGTCTAGATTACTTTAAACAGAAGTTTTGATTCTAACATATTCTACTGAAGATGCAGTGTAAAATTCAAAAATCGAATCAAAAAGTGATTGCTGGATCATTCGATTGCGCATGAAATTTAGAACAGATTTTATTGTTCTGCTGCTAATGGTGCTCGCGCATTCATAATACAATATTCCCAATTCATGGGGTACAAACCTATCATTCCTTAAGTACAGAAAACTCGCAATGCGTGGGAGTTAACAACACAATTCAAAGTGGTAGTTAGTTTGATATTAACGTAATAAATGTTGAAAATGCAGACCACTTTCATACACGAATTCCGCTGATTTTGTAGAATTTCGGAGGTAATGTGACTACTTTCGTTTGCAATTCGTTGAAGTAAATCTGTGTCTCCTAGACTAATTCTATAAATATGAATTTTCAATTGCCCTACGGAGAGGAACCAATGAAAGTAGATCTGGAGAACGCGGAGGCCATTCGGTAGGTCATCTTTCCTCGATCCAATCACCAGGAAAATTATCATTCAAATATTGCCGAACAAGCCGTGCATAAGTACAGTATCATTCGAGCATTACACATTAAATTATAATTGTTTGTTTTCTTGCCAATTTTTCTCATATTCAGAGTGGAATCAATCACAGCTTGCCCAAGCAACCCAATCTCCATTTCATTATGTCGTATGGCATGTCGTATGGCCCTTGGGACATTTTATTTTTTCTCATTTTGTACGAATCCAGTTTTCCTGAACTTCAACATCAATTCCAGAATAAACTTGTAGTCCACATGATCTCGTGGCGTTCATTAAAAATAGTACCTATCCTTCTGGCGCCACTTTTATCGCTCAAAGACAAAAATAATTTCTTTTTGAGTTCTGCCCAGAAATGGGTGATTTCGAAGTTATTGTGTGTTTCGATTCAGATGGTGCACCCTCATTTGCGTTGGGTAATTACATGGGTTGATGTTTCTCTGTGCAAGCTCTCTATAGTTTTATATTCGAAATTTCTTTCTCCATTCCAAGAATTTTTCATGTTATCAAGAACAATGAGCGCAACTGGATAAAAACGCTCTATTTCTTGAAACGTTCCTATTTTCAACATTGTTCTTATAATCAGTTAAGAATCTCGAGAATTTGGGCCGTTAGCCAATATTGGATTATGGTTGTAACAGAAAACTCTTCAGGCGATCGTCTCAATAATTCTCACAAGTGCCAATTTTATATTTCAGACTAATTTTGAATGAAAGGCGAATGTATGTTTATTTCAGCAAGAATTTTTTTTTAATTTTTTTTATGTTCGCTTCCCAGAAATAGGCGAGCCTGTTACTCCATATAATTGAGCGCCTGGGAAGAATTGAGGTGTCTGTTTACTCGTGTCTTGAATAGGGCCAAATTGCACGATGTTGGTAGGAAGCGAGTTTTACAGCTCACCAGCTCTGTAAACGAAGGAATTCTCATAGAGAAAGGTTCGAGGGGTCGTTGAATGTACCAGCATAGGATGAGAACTCATTGCCAGCCTAGTGTTGCGGCAGAACATGAGTTTTCCCAGAACGAGGTCTGCCAGCTTCTCGGAGCATCTTCCGTGGAAGTATCTGTAAAACAGAGAAAAGTCAGCAACTTGTCTTCTGAGAGCCAGCGGTTGGAGATCCTGATAATCTCCGGGTGGTCGATGAGGCGTACAAATTTTGCAACCTATCCAACATTCGCAACGAATGTTTGGGCGCAGATCCCCAACAATATTCCAAAAAAGGTCCAATCTGCGCCTTGTATAGAAGAAATAGCTGAGATGACGTGAAGTATCGCTTGGATCGGAAAAGAAAATTAAGTTTAGCAGATGCCGACTTAGCTATTGCTGATACATGTCCATACCAGCAAAACTCAGAGTTGACCGAGGAGGTGCTTCGTATATTTGGCTCCAATTTGCTGACCTTGCATCATTAGAGGAGGAATTCTTATAGAGGGAGGTTCGAAGGATCCTTAAATGTACAGCCATATGATTAGAACAATTTACTAGCCTAGTGTTGCGCCAAAACATGAGTTTTCGCGGAACAAGGTCTTTCAGCTCCTTGTAGCATCTTCCTTGAAAGTATCTGTAAAACAGAGAAAGGTCAGCTACCTGTCTTCCGAAAGCTAGCGGTTGGGGATGAAATTCAAAGTTCTTCTGTATATTGTGAGGTTAAGAATAATATACTTGTATGTACATCAGTTAGTTTTTATATTCGTATACTCATCATCATTTCATCCGATCCAATGAAATTGCATATGCAAAAACCTTTGTAGAAATTTGTTCGAGAATTCGATAAAAGGAATCCATCTCCATTAACAAGGCATCAGATTCGATGAACAACAATAAAACCAGCAGAAAATTAATAGTTCCATTGGGGAAGTTATATCATAACATACATAATATAAAATTGATGTATATTTTATATAAATATAATAATGATGTTCAGATATTCCCTTTCTCCAATATCATATAACGCGTTTCATCACACTGTTACTTCATCAGAGCAGTAGTAAATTTGAAAACGATGATGTATATATATATATATATATATATATATATATATATATATATATATATATATATATATATATATATATATATATATATATATATATATATATATATATATATATATATATATATATATATATATATATATATATATATATATATATATATATATATATTTATATATATATATATATATATATATATATATATATATATATATATATATATATATATATATATATATATATATATATATATATATATATAAATATATATAATTGAATTGAAAAAAGGCACCTCTATTATAAATTCACTTTTCTATCGAGTTTCCGGTACATTCACTGACCATTGGAAACAGTGATGATGAAATTTAAAAAGCTTCTTTCATTTTTCATAGAATGGCATGCACTATAATTGAATCCCTCAGTTTTGGTGAAAAATATAGACTAACAACTCAATTTTGCAGAACCATTTTGATATTGAAGATAGTATATATCTTAAATTTTCGCTGATTTTTTCAATATCATTTAAAAGAAAATGGCGGTCAAACACGATTTCGCGTTTTTTCATAGTTTTTTGGACTGTTAAATTTTACCTCAAAAATATTGCCCGAAACGTTTGTTATTTTCGTCTTAAGAAAACCTCAAAACTTCGAGGAAATTTTTATTTAGCTTTTATGAAAGGTGCTCAAAGCTGCACGAACATTATCAAACAACGATTTTTCAGGCAATCAATTGAAAAGGAATAATGAAAAAGATTCATAGATGAACGAAAAATAAAATTATCTCTTCAATTATATTGAAAGCCTCATGGGTTGCACGTTGCAATTATTAACAATTTCAATAGATATACTAATATCTATGAATCTAAAATTCAAAAATAAAACAAAAAATCTTGTGGAATCTGCGATAAAAATTCATATTGCTAGAACATTAAGGAATTTCTATATCCGGTTATCACAGCATTAACGCAATTTCGACTGATAAATGCAAATTATCACTTAGCAAATCATGTAACAAAATTTTTCTACCAATTTAATAAATTAGGCACAGCATCCTTCCGGAAGAACTACTTATATAATGAATCCACAGTGTAGAAACACCCGTGAATATAGTGAAAAACTGAATATTATTCTTTCAGTTCTTTAAAGGAAAGACTCATTGAAAATCCGACAATAGCATGGCAAACTCGAAATTTCGATGTGTTTTTCGGCTCATAATGCAAGTTTCTTCTAACTGTAGATTCAGTTCACCAAAGCTACAACATGTATGCTAGGGGTTTCATAGTAAGATGTCAATAACACGGGATCTGATGATTCAATAGAATTCGTTGAAATTCTGAAAATGTTTATAGCAGATGAAAGGCATTTTTTGATTTTCCGTACCGTTTTTGATCAGGTAGCGGAATACTAGCCGTTACGCTTGTTCGCCTCTAATAAAACACTAGCTGAAATTTCTTCAAATTTGATGAAGCTCTCCGACTTTCTTTGAACAGTTTCCCCAAAAAAAGATAATGTCAAAAACATTAAATATATTTGCGAATCAGAATGCTCTCTGGTTTAGTTGATAGATTTTAAAAATCAGAAAATCCTATCAAGTACAGCGAAGGATTATTTTTATTCTTTATTGTTATTTTTCAACAACTAATTTCATATTATTCACATCTCCTGTAGTGATGGGTTTACAAAAATAAAACCATATTCAATTGTATTTCAATTGATGAACAGTATATGAAGTTTAAATTGAAAATAACTAAATAGCGGAAACAGATATAGATCTACACATACAGGAGATCCAACTTCCATTAAAAAACGATATGGTTAGAAATACTGAAGTATAGCGAGGAATTAGTGTTGATGAGATAATGGCGAATTTCCACCCAGTAAAACAGGCTGAATAAACTGAATATCCGCTTTTCTTATGTTTGTGGAACAGCAGCAACACAAACAGCCATTTGACTCAGAAGCTGTAGCCATTTAATAGAGTCAGTAATTGAGGGTGATCTAAACGTAATAAATTTCATTTATAAAATCAAGATCGAATTATACTGTACCTACTTTAGATAGAACTTGGTACTATCAAGTAATTTGATGCAATCCTTAACAGAGAATATTGTATGTTATGCTCATTAATCGAAAAATTTTTCAAACAAAATTAGACAAAATGAGTTGAAATCAGGCATTTCCGAATTGAACAACTGATTAGAGAACCTAATTTTGTCGAATCTACGCACTAACTTTGAGAGCAAGCCTAGAAATATTTCCTTTCAGCAATTCACAATTTCCCTGGCTATCATAGATAAGGAAAAATTACTTAATTTTATACTTCTTTGGGTCGATTTCGATCATCTTGGAGATGGTAGTAAATAGTTGAGTGGAAGATTATATCAAGATATTCGCCAAATGAAAGAACGTTACCTAGGTAGTATATATATATATATATATATATATATATATATATATATATATATATATATATATATATATATATATATATATATATATTTATTCCTTTGTTGAAAAGAGAGGATTTTCAGGAATTCGAATAATTGTTCTTACAATAAATGCTTGTAGCTATAACTTTGTTGTGTAAGAAAAACACAATCGTTAAAAACAAGCGAATAAATGGAATACCAGCAGAAAAAACAGACTATTCCCGTTCCTTAATCAGGCATCTAAACTCGCATCATGCCTACTACTATTGCCCCTAAAATGTGAGCACAGGAAATGTAACAGGTGCGACATACATATGATGATGATTACTGCTAGAATCTTTGTCGGGATTTTATACAGGCACCTAATTCAAGAAAATCTTAAGGAAAATAGTAATTGTTTCGAACAAAGTAATTAGGAGATCGTTCTTTTGTGATATTTTACCTGCGTGCAAGAATATAAAAAAAGCATCTAAAAAACAATCAGTGTTATTTTTGTAACTCAAATTCATATGTTTTTATGAACAACCAATGGAATTACTTCGGTAAATTTTTCTGTGTTGGTCAGTGTTCTAATACCTCCTTTTCTGTGAATAGTTTATTTTGTGGAAATCTAACTACAGCACATTCTATTGGTCGAAACGTTCAGAAGAATTGAAAATTTTATCAGATTTGGAGAAAATTTTAGCACCATCAAAGCGGAAGAACAAAAATCGCTATATTGAAGGCTTTTCATTAGGATTTCCTGAACTTCATCAAAATTCGTAGGACAGAACTGATTTCATCGAAAAAAAAACAATTCTCCTTCTTAAACTTTGATGTTGAATAAATTTCGAAAAAAAAATGCATGAAACTGAGGCATTAATTCGAAGAGATCTATAGAATTCCGCGATATTGACATCTTATTTCGAGATGCCCTGTATTATACCATTCATGATCTTAGATGTTGAAAATGTAACGCAGTTATCTCTACAGTCTCGCGACGAAATCGAGAAACCATCCAGTATCATTCTCTGTAATATATTATCGTCTCACTCAATTAAATGGAATGAATTAATCTAGCCACAAATTTCAATGTCTATCTCGGATACGAGATGATTCATAAAACTATCGAGAATCTCCATACTTTCAGTTTAGTGTCAAAAAAATGATTTCCAAATAACCGATTTAGTTTGTCCAATGAAAATATATTATCCCGATATCTGCTCTAAGCCTCGGTTATCCCTATTTTCCTTCAATATAATATATTATACCCACCGGCGCCTAAAAGCTTTCGCTATAGTCACGTACATTATAGAGGGCCTAATCCTGACCATATGTGACAACCAAATGCATTCTTAATTCAAATTCGAAATTGGATTCATTGTTGCAGAAGGTTGGCAAACATGAACTAAATTCGCATAAGACCTGCGAGGGTTGGTTACCCTTGGGAATGTGATTTCGAGGAGGTCTAGCAACGACCACTATTTTATATTCACAAATTCGCAGAATGAAATATGTGGGATGTAATAAATATTCTACAGAAAATGGCCAGCTCCTGCGATAACTTCCTGAATAGTAACGAACCGAGAATACGGATATTACCCATTGCGTGAGTCTGGACTGTGAGTGATGTTTCGGATGTACACCCGGGTAAATAATGCTTATGCTATTCTTAGTTGAGGCGCAGTATATCACTCTTTAACTCAATATGGCATAAGACTCTGAGCTACAAATCTTCAAGGATAAATTGGGCCACATCTTTAAGAAAAGAAAACTTGAATTATATACGTCGAAAAAGATGTGTTCTCTCTCTTGAACGTACTTACACGGTGTACCAATCTCTCTTCCACAATTCATTTTCAATGACGGAACTTATTGCTGAAATAAGGTAACTAGGAATGAGAATGCTTTGGTAATTGTTAACAGAAAATTACAAATTATTGCTGATTATTATTTAGCAACTATATATTTTACCACTATCCACGGAGGTTGTTGAAACTAATGATGACATATGCACACAAAAAAACGAGAAACTTAATACGAAACGCAGGCCTAGAACCTAAACGAACCAGACGCATTTGGCACTATAACTGTGCTAATTGGGGAGAGCTGCATGAATTCCTTGCGTGCTTCCCATTCAGTGATGTTTGCCTTTCAGATCCTGATATCAATGTGTGCACTGAATCTTTTACAGAAATCATTCACGCAGGAATGGATCTCCACATCCCCCATTTCAAATGAAAAATAACAGCACAAAAGCAAACATTCAAAAGAGACTGCGAAAGAGCCTCTGCAGCCAAGATGCAGAGCTCACAAGTCATGGAAGATGAAGCCACCAGAGGAAACAAGAACAACCTCCTTAAGAATACGCAACGTTAGCAACCTGACAACTGCGAGAGCAAAGACCAATTTCAACGAAGAGTTACTAATGAACTCCTTGAACAGGCAAGCGGGACTAGACAAATCAGGTCTATGGCGAAGGCTGTTAGTGTCAATTTCTACATATCTGCATTTCCGCCTCTTGTTATAGAAGACGAAAGTATAGCATTATCCCCGATATCTTTTCTCTCTAGTTCTCAAATAATTCTGTGCTGGATTCATCCAACGCAATACCACCGAATATTCCACTTACAAATTCTCCCATGGCAGAAATCAAGTTCAGAGTCCGCACTGTAGGACGGGATCTCGAGCAGTTGGTCTAGACAAAATACCACCAATTGTCCTGAGGAAGTATGCTCCCGAACTGGCTCCTATTCTTAACCGTCTATTGAGAATTCAACCGATCCCAAAGAAAGGAAAGAAGACCTCACCACAAAACTCCCGCCCTGTTGCACTTCTTCACATTATATCCAAAGTGATGGAGAGAGTCATAAATGATGAACTCGTCAAATATCTTGAGTTGCAGGAAATTATTAACGACTCTCAGTATGGTTTTCGCAGGAAAAATCGACAGGAGATCTTCTGTCATCTACAGAGAACAAGATCTTTGGTTTTGCAGACGATTGTACCCTGGTTACGTCTTTCAGTATTCTGCGGACGATTACAGCTGCGGAATCTCAGCGTCAGAGAAACCAACATATTGACAACTTAAACACTGACTTACAGAGGATAATTGAGTGGTGTCAGTTGAACACGGTGAGCTTCAACGCGAGCATGACTCAAGCAAATACGTGATCTAGAAAAGTTCCCGCTAGAGAGCCTCCTTTAATGATGCCAGGCCAACAAATCGCATCCCGAGAATCAATGCACCTTTTAGGAATAACGGTCATCTCGGGGTTTTGCTGGTATCAACATGTTTCAGCAATAGCTAAGTCGGCATCAGCTAAACTTAGTTTTCTTTTTCGAGCAAACGATACTTCATGTCATCTCAGCTGTTGCTGTTACATATGGCGCAGATTCGACCAACTTTGAAATAATGTTCCCATGTATAGGGATATGCGCCGAAACATTTGTTGCGGATGTTGGCTAGTATGCAAAAATAGGCTGTGGGCCTCATCGACCATCCGGAGATCATCTGTGATCTCCAACCGCTGGCTCTCAGTTGCTGACCTTTCTCTGTTTGACAGACCTTGTTCTGGTAAAACTCAAGTTGTGGCGCAACACTAGACTGGCAATGAGTTCTCATCATACGGCGGTAAATTTAACGACCGCTCGAACCTCTATCTATAAGAATTCCTTCGTTTGTAGGGCTGGTGAGCTGTGGAACTCGCTTCCATCCAACATCTTCTCAATATCCTTAAACTTTGGCCCTCAATTCTTTCCAAGCGCCCACTCAGGTGGTGTTACAGGTTCGCCTATTCCTGGGAAGCGCGCAAAAAGACCATAAGCATTCCATAAATTGATATTTAATTCTCTTAGTATGAAACACTTCGCCGATTTGTTAAATCACGGTTTTCACTTGTCCAATACGTAGAGTACTGACTATTAAATGCAATGACTTGCAAGTCAATTGTTAAATGTAGTCAGTTAATTTTTGAATATAGTATCATTCTTGGGTAATAAAAGAATTGAGGGGGCAAAACTCTTTGTCTCAAATGGCTTGATATATGACTTGATACATCACAGGAAAGGACTACTTTAACTACTATTTTGAACATTATTACATAAGATCATCTTATGAATTACAAAAGGCATGAGATTTAAAAATGAATGGAAACTAAGGCATCAGTCAGTTGCTCACCCTGTATCTTTTACAGTTTTCAATTACAAATGGAAATTCGTTCGAGGCAATGTAGACCAAGCTACCACATTTCTTTTGATTCATCACTCGACCCATCTTCCATATTCAAAATGTTCAAGGATTGCAACCCCCGCTTATAGGCTTGATATTTCAGGCAAGTATTTTACCCCGAAAGATGCCCCCGTTGAAACAAAAATTGAACTGTATTTTCGTTCTGATCAGAAATGAATATCTTGGTAGATATAGCCTCTGTTTAGTTTTCGTTGAAGCACCCTGTATATATATATATATATATATATATATATATATATATATATATATATATATATATATATATATATATATATATATATATATATATCTATAGAAGGGTCGTGTGGATCAAGGAGCACACCCCTTCGAGATGAATTTACAAGGCCGCGGTGTGACTCCCAAGAGAGGGAAGTTGATCATGGCTTGCTGGAACCTTCAGTTCCTGTCGCCATTGCACCTCGAAGGGATGGGCGAAATGGAGTAACGACGAAAACGGCCTAGTTATGCGTGCAAATTTTGTCGCTGTGAGTTAGTGGTTCGAAAAAGACGCATAGGCAATTACTTGTAGAAATTTGGAACGATATGCAACATGAAAGACCGCGATATGCTACATTCCTCGCTAACAGAGTGCGATGAATGCAAGATAACCAAAAGCTTTCTAAAGCTGAGTTGCAACTAACTAAACCAATTTCTTGCCTTGTTCGGGCTCCAGTTCTCCCAAGAAGGATAAACAGTCAGAGACAATTGCAGAACTCGCCAAAAGTGTGCCTGACGAGGTAGATCAGGAAAATTGTAAAGTAAATGAAGCATTTGAGAGGAACCGGATGAAGTATGAGGGGATGAACCCTTTTGATCGCCTTGCAATTCCAAGACTGAGATACACAAAAGCACTCTCACGTGACATGGAGATTCAATAAATTCTCATCGAATGAACTAAAAAATTATTCAACGCTTGGTAAAATTGTAGATCTCAATTACTATGCAGCCATCCCGGTCTGTGAACTCCAAGGTGTGGAAATAAAAACTTCGCAGAAACCCCGAACTGCCACAGACCCGCCGTGAAACAAACGCCTGGAAAAAAGATAATAATTGCCAGGAAGAAGATATGGGTTTTACATACTTACCTATACACACGAAATCCTTCGACAAAACTGACTTAGAAGGCTAAGGATGCTATCTAAAAATGCCGCCGTGATGTGAAATGTAAGAACCTTCAAGAAAAAGCGATCTTTGTGTGTGATAGCCTGAAACAGAAGGTAAAAGCGTTGGTATATCGAATGCATAGATATAATGAAAGAAAGAATCTCCTGAAATACCTCATGGCCACATGAAGAACCTCACTCAAGATTCGCACTGAAAGAGGCAACGTAACTACGCCAACTGAAAAGACAGCTTAAGACGGTAACAGCCTTCAGTGAGGCAATCCACATGGAGTTTGTTATTAACAAATGTGCGGTGGCACACATCAAAAAAGAAAACATTGTTGAGGGGCAAGAAGGTACGAAATTAACGAACAACATCACTATCCCTGCGAATTCACAGGAAGAGTCACACAAATACCTAGGTATCCAATAAGTTCTGGAGATAAAAACAACTGAAATGAAGAAGAATTTGAAAGTAAAGCTCTACTTGCTTATCAGTAGGATCATCATATCGCGATTGAATTCGAAGACGCTTTTCTTAGCACTGAGTGCTTGAGAAATCTCCAGTATAGCATACTCGTTTGGGTTCCTCAGGTGGTCTATAATAGACCTGAAGTCCATAGACACCAAAACCTGGAGAATACTGACGAGTCATGGAACCCACCATCCACATTCATCTGTGAATCGACTGTATCTGCCACGAAGTCAGGAAGGACAAGGACTCTCATCGGTTGAAATGACGCATAAAAGGGATATGCACACACCGAGAAAATATTTTATGTCAAAAAACTCACCTTACCACCGCGCCAGCCGAGAAGCTGATGAAAATCATTCGGCCCTGGGACTATCAGAACCCTTCTTTAAGGTAGAATCATGCACAACGGGTGAACTAACTGCAAAATGGCACTCTATGGAATTAGATGGCAGGTATCCAGACCACCTAAAAAATAAAGATATAGATAGCAAGGAATCGCTTAATATATCACCACGCAGGACATCTCGACAGAGCTATGTCTAAAATGTGGAAAGGGCCAGGAATTTTTACAGCATGTGAAATCTAGCTGATCTTTATTGGCTCCAAAAGATTACCTTGATCGACAAAACGCGGTAGCGAGAGTGTAGCACTTAAGTATTGCTGTCAATACTTTGTAAGGGAACAGTACCAATATAGACCAAAATCAATGATTGAAACGCCTACGCACAAGATGTTTTGGGATACTCCCCTATTGACGGACAGACCGGTGCCACACAACAGATCTGAAAAAGCAGTTTTCAACCATTATGATAAAACAGTAGTTATCCTAGACGTCAGTCTACCAGCTGATAAAAATGTGAATAGATCGTAAGATCGTATAGTGAAAAAATAACAAAGTATCAGGATTTGGTATTCGAACTGATTCATAAGCTCAGAGACGATATTGCCACGATCATATTGGTTAATGGGTTTGATGAGGCGCAATTGAAGGACAACACCGTGAAACAATTACAACTCAAGGCAGATATATATATATATATATATATATATATATATATATATATATATATATATATATATATATATATATATATATATATGATTGGTAGAGTTTCAGGATGGGTACATCAGGAGTATATCGGGAGTATATCCGTTCGTTAGATTGCTCTCCAGGGCAAACTCCATTCAATGGAGAGCAATCTAACAAACGGATGTACTCCCGGATAAACAATATATATATATATATATATATATATATATATATATATATATATATATATATATATATATATATATATATATATATATATATATATATATATATATATATATATATATATATATATATATATATATAAAATGTGGAAAATGAAAAAAAAATTATTCTACTGATTATTATTTCCACAACAGGTGTTGTTCCTAGAAATCTTCACAAAAGTATTGAA
This sequence comes from Cryptolaemus montrouzieri, assembly GCA_013387265.2. NCBI lineage: Eukaryota > Metazoa > Arthropoda > Insecta > Coleoptera > Coccinellidae > Cryptolaemus > Cryptolaemus montrouzieri. The sequence continues at coordinate 42,425,834 of JABFTP020000103.1, forward strand.
ATTTTGGGTCTGAAGAAAAATTTGTCTGAACAGTTACAAAAGATAACATTCATCAAATCTTGTAATATTCTTCGTAGGTTTCTTTCCGAAAAAATAATGAGGTAGAGTCATAGGTTTTCTCTAGTTTATACTGCTCAGAATCTCATTTCATATTTTATTTATTTGTTTATATAAAAGTAATATAATTAACTGACAATTTTGTCATATTTATATTCAGAGCAGTATTCTATTCGATCGTTCACCACTTCACACAAAGGAAACTATTAATGAGTTACATTCAGTGTTACTTGACTAAGGTCCGTACACTGGGTTTTTCCAAGGAGAAATCCTCTGATACTACTCGTCGGTACATTGATATCATTGTCTGATGATGCTATAGTATGTATATATTCTGGTAGATTGATTTATTCTCATAATATTTAACGTTATCCTAATATATAATTATTCCAGGATATGTTTTGACAATAATCATTGCCTGGCAATGGTATTAATTACCGGGTGGTGGATATATATTTTTCATGAAATCAGTTTGATTGCATGAACAGATATATGGGCAACTCGTCGGGGTAAAACCTATATATATATATATATATATATATATATATATATATATATATATATATATATATATATATATATATATATATATATATATATATATATATATATATATATATATATATATATATATATAGGTATTTTATATAATGTGTGAATGTATTGCCACTTATAATATCGACTAATGTCCTAGTAGAAGCGCTTATGCAGGAAAATACCAAATTATTTAATTAATTCAAATATTCGCATGCCGAAAACCCGGAATATCGAGGAATCTGGAATAGCATGAGCAAAAGAAGATACCTGCTACTTATAAATCGAAAATGGAACAATTTGTACAGAGCTCCTACTCAGGTGTAGTTGACCTTAGGTATTTTTTTATTTAACTTTTCCTATGCATTGGTTTTCATAAGTTATATCGATCTTATGGGCAAAATCACAAATATCCGACATGTGAAACATCAATTTAGCAAGAAAAATATTCGCTCCAATCTACTGATGACTGTACGAAATTAATATGTCACTATTTTGCGAATGACTTTATTCTCACGTCTACTTTTCTCAATATTTTTATATATATTTGATTTGTGCATACAATCATCATCAAGGAATACAAGAAACTGAGAAAATGAATTATTCTCTTACCATTTTCACTCCCCCGTCCCCTATGGTGTTATAATAAGGTCGAAAATGTTATCGTTTTTCCATCTGACATTTTGAATTTTGATGCTAGTGGTGTTATTCAAGTCAACTCGCGTCAATAGACGCTTTTAGAAACGTTGTCTTTACATGTTCTACACGTTACAATAAGGCCTAAAACACACAATTCGTTTTTGTTATCTCTAAGCGGCAACTCTTTGAAAAAGGAACAAAAGAAGGGACAAAGGGGTTTCGGAAATAATTTGAGGACATGAATGGAATCTCATTGTTTCTTGTTGTTTGTTATACTGTACAGAAAATCAAATAACAGTCGAATTTAAAGATTATGCTTTTAGGCTTGACATCCAGTGATCAGATACAAAATGATTTCTCATATTTCCGTTCTTTACATTTTGTTTTTCATGAAATGATGCAGTATAAGGTCAAATCGAAAATAAGTCCGTGAAGTATACATCAAGAAGTTAAATGTTTTATTATATAGATTCATGTACAAAATATTTTTGAGTATATTAAGTATTTGTTACCTCGTAAAAACTAACATAATACTGAAGAATTTTCAAATCACATAACTGAAATGCAATTACTTTTTCGGACTAATTCGATTCCACTATTTCCTATGCCTATATGCCAAAAGTTCATTTCGCGATAATCGAATTTTGAGAAACTTTCATTTATCGTCTTGACCCTGAGCCTATAGGTCGTTTGAGATGCTCAATCCGGTAAATATTTATGTATTTTCATGGTAGTTAAAGCAAAAATTTTAAAATAAAAAAGTATATGAGTCAAATGTAACTTCATTAGATTTTTGTAGAACTTGCGTATATTCAGGAAATGAGGTTTTATTCAAACCGAGGTAGAGTATTATGGCTAACTTATTTTCAATTTTGAAATATTGCTCATTTTCGAATGAGTCAGCCATAAAGGATTTCACCTGAAGTGAAATTTCGATACAATTTCTGAACAACCTAATCCTTTGGCTTTCAAATGAAGCAAGAACCAATGATCTAGCTTTAAAATTGCGAAAGTATTAACGAAACAAAAACTGTCCGGTTTTCTCTGGCGCACTCTATATATCAACGGTAGATTTTGAGAAAAATCCGATGTAGAAATACGCTCTTGCCCAGCTAGAAAGCGCCTATTTTGCAGGGCGAAAGTGGTTCCGCCAAGGCACTGTGGAGGCGGATATCTCCGGAACGGTTAGGATAATCGAAATGAAACTACTCTATGGGAACAGAAAAATTCTCGGGTAGTGATTCTTCTCGAGAGACTGTGGCTGAATATCCGACCGCTTAGGCTAATAACTTCCTACCAAATCTGTCCAATTTTCGAGGGAATAATGGAGTTTTTTTCGGAAACCCCTCAGAGACGCGTTTTTTCGAATTTTTCGGCCGGGTAAAAATCATAATCCTCTTCTGAAAAGATTGAGTTTCCGTTTTCCGGCGAAATTTTTCCCGACTTCAGCTGAGTCGGCCCCGGACGTCGCTAGGACTCAAACGGTGAGTTGTTGGATGGAGAAAACCCCGATCTCTCTGAGAAAATTGTCTGCTACACGAAAAAAAATTGCTCCGCCAAAAAATATGGCCTTCTCATATCCCCAGCTTTCTCCACCAAATTCTCTATTTTATCTACTCCCATTCCTTACGGTTTTGGTATTATCAATAACCAAAATTGCCTTCAGACAAGATGTTTCTATTATCCATAAACTATCTCATACAGATATGATCATTCATAAAATTACCGCACCTCCTCATTAACATGAAATAGCTTCTCAAAACAGTATGATACATAGACTCATCACGATAGCATATTGTGAAAATATTTTCTTGAAAGAACTCAAAATAAGAAACTAATAGCGGCAAATGATGTCTCTAATCTCAGTATAATTGACTGTTTCCTTATTATATACGTATCATATTATGAATATTCGTAAACAATTTTGACACTGAATCCATGAGGTCTATAATTTAAGAGACAAATAAAAACACAACATATTGATTCATATTGGTAAATTCAGTCTAAAGTTGAAGTTTTTCTTTCCAATGCTTAATTTGAATATAGCTTTCGGAACGAATAACTCTCTAGGCGGATACGTTAAAATTTGTAAATCAAAAATCATGTGTTTATGTGCTCTACTATAGAAGAGGTTATAAAATATTAGATTATCAGAACACAAACGCAGTTGTGACAAATTAAAATTATCTACTGGAAGAAAACTGTTTTGTTTCTTCAATATCAAGTCCATACTTAAATCTAATTGCATAGTTACACTCGGAGGCAAAATTAGCGGAACACTCGAAAATTTAACAAAATTCGAAGTCCGATATTTTTCCTAATTCTCAACCGATCAAGATGATTTTTTCGGCAAAGTATAGATCAACTCTTCTGCTTTGTAGAATTAATAAGAGAAAATAAAATGAAATTTGAATAAAATTCTATACGGGGGCAAAACTGAAAGTGTTTTTTTTGTCAAAAATTCGTAACACCCTGTGGAATTTTGTGGTCCGAGTTGAAACGTACAATATCATGGTCTGTCAAGACACATCTTCCTACAGTAACGCCCTTCTTGTTTTATGCATTTATCTCTATTTTTACAAGAGATATCCAATTTGAAGCGAAAAGTCACAAATTCAAGAATTTATTTTTAATCTTGCGTAGGTGCATAACATCGGAGGTTAGCCAAAAAATAAAATCAAAATTAGAGAAGCGGAAATCTAACAAAATGAAAATTTTTGAAATTCACTGGCCAATTTCACTCTCCGGGAGAACTCGAAGTACACTGGAAAAATCGTTGATTTTGCACATTTATTTTTGAATTTTTTTGTGTGACACTCTATAATAATTATCATTCCTGTCCAAAATTGAGAGCAGGTGTGTATGCTGGCGATACACTCGTGAAATGAAATGAACATGTTGAGAAAAATGTTCATGATGACCCACAGAAAAAAACATTTGATTTTAGTAGCGATTATGACCCCTCGGAGCTCTTATTACAGCGGGCATACAATTTCGCATACTCCCAATGATGTTGTCTATTATTTGTTGAGGTATGTTGTCCCACTCTTCCATCAAAGCCAATGTCAGCTCTTCAACGTTGCCTGGATTCCGTTGTTGGACCCTTCTTCCAAGAATGTCCCAAACGTGTTCGATCGGGTTTAAATCCGGTGACCGCGACGGCCAGTCCATTCGTGTGATCCTAACTTCATTGAGATATTCTATCACTATGCGCGTAGTATGAGGGCGCGCGTTATCGTGCATAAAAAGTAAATTTTCCCCTATGTAAGGAGCAGAAGGCACAACATGGGGCTCCAAGATTTCTGTTATATACCGATGGGCATAAAGTGATCCATTGCCAATAATCTCCAGTTCTGTTTGTAATCCCAAGCATATGCCACCCCATATCATATATGACCCTCCACCGTATTACTCAGTTCCTGCGAAGTTCGCTTGATTGTACCGTTCCCCTCGATGCCTCCATATTCTATCTCTATTTTCCACCCAATTCACACAATATCGGCTCTCTTCACTAAATAAAACTCGTCTCCATGCTACATGCTCCCTAGCAAACGCCAATCTTGCTGCCCGATGGGCTCTATCGAGTCTTGGTGCTCTTGCTTGCGCGTATGATCTCAGACCAACTTCATTTAATCGTCTTCTGACTGTCCTCACACTGACGTTAATGCTATCCACTGCTTCTAAAAGGTTACGTGCCTGAACAGCAGTAAGACGAGGATTTCTTCTGGTTTGATTGACAATGAAACGGTCATGTATAGCGCGGGTTGCCCGATTTCTTCCTTGTCCTCGCCTCCTCACGTACAATCCAGTTTCCCTGTAACGTCGGTAGATTCAATGGATAACCGACGTCGAGACACCCAACATGGTACCGACTGAGCGGTAGGTGCGCCCTTCCTCGATCAATGTAACTGCCCTTGCTACTGCGGTTGGTGGTAAATCTCTCATTCTGAATGAAAAATACCGTTTCGAATCGTAAACAGTAAAAGAATCACAAAACACCGCAACCGATCGAATTTGTATCAAATCAAAGAATGGAAAACTCTCATTCTTTAAACAAGTGCAAATGTGGTCATATACAAAAAACGTGTGTTGTATTTCATATTTGATAAAAAAAGGTGTGCACATGTGTAAATGAAAAGTTTTATCAATGGTCCCAGAATTCGGTTGTGTATTTTAATACCTACCGACTGTTATCTCCTATGAATTCCTAATTTTCACCAAATTAACCAAATTGTCATCAATAACTAATGCAATTCGAACATAAAAATCGCAAACGACAATTTAGATACGCCTGAGTGATAATAAGAAAATTCCAAATTGATAGACGAATTTTAATGACAATTTCTTGATTCAATGGAATTTCTCCAAAATGGTGATTTTCCACTTGAAATTAAATATATTTTGCAAAAATAGAGATAAACGCATGAAACAAAAAGGGCGTTACTGCAGGAAGATGTGTCTTGACAGACCATGATATTGTACGTTTCAACTCGGACCACGAAATTCCACAGGGTGTTACGAAATTTTGACAAAAAAAACTCTTTTAGTTTTGCCCCCGTATAAAATATTTTTCGATTTGTTTTGTTCTCTCTTATAATTTCTACAAAGCAGAAGAGTTGATCTATAACTTGCCGAACGAATTATCTAAATCGGTTGAGAATTAGGAAAAATATCGAACTTCGAATTTGGTTATATTTTCGAGTGTTCCGCTAATTTTGCCTCCGAGTGTAGTTATATCCTAGCAACAGTTTTTCCCGATTGCAATTATTCAATTTTCCATTTTTACGAAATGGTATTGATATTTCAATTCCTGTTAAATATATCTTTTTCATAACAGTATATATATTTGCTCCTATTCGATACATCAATTTGGCGACGAGGATGGGATGGGGAAGAGTGCATATCGATTACGCTGTCCCATTAAATGGACATAATTTTTTGCTTTGTATACATGCGAGATTGAAATGGCCTGAAATTAAGGTTATTGCGGAAGCTCCTACAACAAATTCTACTATCAAATTATTCGACAAAATTTCCTCAGTACATGGATATCCACAGTATATTGTTTCTGATAATGCCTCCATATTCACAAGCACTGAATTCCGTTCGTACTGTTCCAGTCGTGGTATCAAAAATTGTATGCATGTGAGAATGAACCGAAAACATATCATAAGAAATTGCAGAAAATACTATTCAGATTCCGGGCAACTCCATTGGCTTGTGGAGAGTCTTCAGCAGAAAAGTACTTAGGACGGCGGATTCGAATACAACTCGATGCATTATTTTCTCATGTTCAAGAAAGTTCTTCAATTTCAACCCAGCCAAAGAGAACTTTTCAAGTGGGGAAGAGAGTTCGAGCATCGGTATGGAAAAACAATTGACAGTGTTGGGAATTTGGAAATATACAGAAGAAAATTCGTCAGTATCATTATATAGTCAAACTAGATTCGACACGATGTTTATAACGGCTCATCAACCATCTACATAAAACGTTGGTTCATAAAAATGAAAGACATGTAACTTTTGGTCCAACCCAGTCTTTTCTAATTCCAAGATGTGTGAACAGCGATTCTGAACCTAAGCTACGTATCTCTCGGAGGTCTGTAGAAAATTCAGTTCAATTTGTCGATAGAGTCGAGTGAAGCAACCCACAGTGTGTTTTCAAAATTAAAATAGTTATTGTTTCATTTGGTTAGTATCATTCAAGTGGGGAAGACTGTTGTGTTTCTTCAATATCAAAACGATACTTAAATTTGAATTTGGGAGGCTTCTACTTGGTAAATTCCATTATCAATAATAAAAAACAAGTACTGTGTTTTAAGAATTTCACTTAATAATTGCGATTCGTAACGCGTTTCACTACACCGTAGCTTCTTCAGACGAATGATTATGCAATTATTAAGTAAAATTCCTTAAAACACAGTACTTGTTTTTATTATCGATACTTAAATCTAGTTACATAGTTAGTTATATCCTAGCAACAGTTCTGTCTGATTGCAATTATTCAATTTTACATTTTTACGAAATGGTATTCATATCGCAATTCCTGTTCAAAATATCTTTTCATAATAACAGTATATACTGGGTGATTCACCAGTAGCGCGGTGCTCTGTATTTAGAAATTGAGAATATACTTCAGCAATTTGTTTTGAATTACTTCAAAACAAATTGCTGAAGTATATTTTCACCCTGTTTACACAGGGTGTCCCAATTTTATATAAAAAAATCTTGGGAGGTGTTTTCAGATTGAAAGACTACTTTTTTGTTGAAGATTCAAGAGCGTCCTATACTCAGCTATAATGTCTTTGAGTATTAAGTTTTTTTGGTGAGTAATTTCGTCACAATATTTTTTTTTTCCGTAAAAATTCATAAGAATAAGCTCACCCATCATCGAATGCTCTTTCGGCCAGAGGTGATGAATACTTTTTCCTTTTGTTTTCTTATTGCCCAATAATAGTGTTATTGATTAATTGAAATGGATTATCCTCATTTTATACAGGACTGATTCAAAACAATTATTGAATACTGTATTCTATTATTCATGTCTACGCATTAAATATTGTGCTATATTTTGCAAAAGTAACCTTATCTTTATTATTCTCGAAATATTCGATTATTTGTAAAAATTTTGATGAAAATTGTACAAACCGTTTCAAACTCATCAACATGCACCATTATTCGCACAGAAGTTTTTTCTGTAATGATTCAAGTAGTTAAAAATGAAACCTAAACAAGATAATTCTTTTAACGAATGATGGAATCAAGATGATTAAAACGTGAATGGAGGTATGTGTTGACATTTTTTTTTATTTGTGCCTTCTGTCAGGTATACGGACATATCTTATTCTGCATTTTACGTGGTGTAATTATCAGTGTTTCATTATTAAATATTGTTGAAGTGAGGTTTGAACCCAATTTTCTCAATTAACTGCCATAAAGTTCCCCAAAGAAGAAAAAGTTGATATGATTTTTATTCTGGGAGAGTGTGATAGAAATTCAAACGTTTCCTGATAAGATGCATCCTGATGCAAGGTGCTTTGAAAAACTTCTAATAAGATTTATCGAAACGGGTAATATGGCTTGCAAAAAACATGAAAAACCTCAAACCGCTGCTGTTTTAGACAACCAGTTATCAGTTTTGTTGAGAGTGAAAGAGGACCCATATAAAAGCCAAAGACAGATTTCTCAGTTATTAGATATAAGTCAATTTTTCGTCCAGAGCATCTTGAAAGTGAATAAATTTCATGCATATCATGTACAGCTGCACCAGGAACTGAACAATCAAGACTATGAAAATTGAATCAATTTTTGCAATTGGGCAAGTAACAAAGTAGCGAAAAATTCGAATATCTTTAGAAGAGTTTGTCCTTCGATGTATGGGCCGCTATAGTACATGGATATCTAATTGGGCCGCATTCTTTCGACGGGTACCTCAATAGTGAAATGTCTTTAGATTTTCTGAAAAATCATCCACCAATGTTACTTGCCGATGTACCTGAGCATAAAAGACAAGATTTGTGGTTTCAACAGGATGGAGCACCGGCACATTACCCACATCAGGTTAGGCAGCATTTGAATCATGTATTTCCAAACAAATATTTAGGACGTGGTGATCCTTTTAAATGACCAGCTAGGTCTCTTGACCTTACTACTCTAGATATTTTCTAGACTAAGTTATATTGAGGGCATCGTTTACCAGATTCCTTCTACAACACAGTTGAATATGAGACAGAGACGCCTTTCAGTCAGTTAATCCGCAAATGTTGCCGAAAGTTCAACGGTCTTTTCTCAGAAGGATTGAGTTGTGTTTACAAAGAAATGGGCAATATTTCGAACACTTATAGTAATAGTTCTACACCGTGTAGATCATCTCACCAAAAACCAATCTATTACGTATTCTATAACGACTACCTTAAGATATTTCAATTTCTCTGATCAAGTATAATGTAATGTACTAACTAACTCTTCTTTCGTAACCTCCGATTTTATTATTTTAGTTTATTTTTTTATTTCGAGAATGATCGAAGATAAAGATAACATTACTTCTGCAAGAATATGGCACAATATTTTGTCCGTTGACATGAATAATAAAATACAGGACGTTGAATTTGGAGAAATCAAGATATGATTTTTCTAAAACTACAATATTCAATAATTTGTTTGAGTCACTCCTATATAAAATGAGGATAATCTATTTCAATTCATCAATAAAGATATCCTTGGGCAATATGAAAACGAAAGAAAAAGTATTCATTCTCTCTGGCGGAAGGAGCATGCGATGATGTGAGAGCCTATTCTCAAGAGATTTTACGTAAGAAAGAATAATTTGACGAAACTACTCACCAAAAAAACCTATCACTTAGAGACATTATAGCAGAGTTTGGGACGCTCTTGAATCTTCAACAAAAAAAAAGTCTTCTCGTCTGAAAAAACCTCCCAAGATTTTTTTATAGTAAATTGTAAAATAAATTGCTGAAATAGATTTTTCTTTTTAAATACAATACCATTCGATCAAAATCAAATTTTCAAGAGTGTACGAGCTACAGAGTACCGCGCCTCTGGTGAATCACCCAGTATATTTACTCCTATTCGATACAACAGAAACCATTCTTTTAATAATCATTTTCATATTTCACATAACGAAAATAACAGATTAATAGTGAACCTATGTAATACACATTTTTCTCTTCAATGTACTACTTATCTGATGAAGCCAAAGTATGGTGAATATAGTGAAATTTTGTACATCGTTGTCTTATTTAATTGAGCAATGAACGAAGATTAATGAAAAAATTAAACTTTTGTATGTGTTTACGTCAAGCTCGAATTTGAGTAAACTGAAAATGTTTAACATTTTATACAAAATATAATATTCTTCCATTGAGTAATTGAAAATTCTCATTCGAATAATGGGCAATTTGGATATTGCTCGCAGTATATTTAACTTAATTTCTGAAGAAGCCACAAGCTTCAATATAAAATTAAAATTTCTACGAAGATTCACAACGATAACACTTTTTTTGCAAGTGTAGCTGTGTCTTCAATAGTTTGACTCAACTTTTAATGAAAACAAGAATTGAAGGTCCTTTTTGTAGAAGACTCTAATTTGATATGAATTTCATTTGTAAACAGAATTCCATTAGCAAATTCGGAGTGAATTTCCAGTATTGCGAAGTACAGCAGACTTATATAGATAGAATCACATCTGCAGATTCAATTAACACAACGAGAGCTCAAGTAAACTGAATTACCCTGGCCTAATGACCAGTTTGCACTGTTTCATTGGTTTTTACGAGTTTTATATCCAGGAAATCATTTAAAGATGGACAGCCTGGAGCTGCCGCTGCAGTACATTGATCCTAATTAGGATTTTGTCCCTTTCTGTAGTTCCGGGAAAACGGCGCCTCATGCCCCATAAACGCAATGATGCCCGATATTGAGGGCGTTGGCCAATGGCGCATGAAGAGGCGACAATTTTGAACATTCAATTTGAGGATGGAAGCCACATATTAATTAGTGTTTAGTGATCCCTTCTAATTTGACAGGTTTCAAGAATTAGTGAATATATGTGCAAATGTATGAAGATATATTTATATATTCCGACACATTTAACAGGTTGTCCATTTCAATAAGTGTGCTCTTAATATTGTCTTTTTCAAATCAACTTTATGTATACCTTGCTGTATTTAATTGTTAAATTAATCGATATTTTATCTGATAATCATATATTCTGATCAGAACACTATAATTATTAATTATGAGAAGTTGGTTCCAAAAGCACTTGAAAGATATACAAATATTTTGAAACAAAAATCTTCTTCATTTTCTACATAATCTACTCTCAGCTTTATTCACCTACATTTATATTCTTTTATTTATAAACAAGAACCCCTCAGCTATTCCAATTCAATCATGTGAAGAATGATAATCACAAAATCCTAAACCTCATTTTCTCCAATAATGAGTGCCGAATACTGGACAATTTTGCCACTCAGGTGAGAAAGGATTCTCATTACCCTCCTATCAACTCCATCTTTGATATGCGAGTGCAAAGTATACCAGACTTGGGTGTGAATCACGCGGTTTGGAAGGAGTTCAATTTCAGAAATGCAAATTTTACTGTGACGTATGACATGATTCTCAATGCCAATTGGTCAAAAGTTATGGAAGTGGCGGACGATCCTGATGAGGCTTGTCGGGAGTTCTACTCCATTTTATAGAAAATTTTCGATAAAACAGTACCTCTGAAGTCAAGGTGCAAGTGCCGTTTTTCAACATGGTATACCTCGGATTTAATTCAAAATACTTTCATTCATTAAATAGTTATAGAAAGCATAGGTCCAAGTTTCACTACAATAAATTCAAGTCGTTGAGGAGTATTGTGAAATCTAAAATGAACACAGCTTATGAAAACTTTATTTGAATATCCGAAGAGCGAATTTCCAGTGATTCTTCTGACATCTGGTCATTCATTAAATCAAAGAAGGCCATTCACGTATACCAGGAGAGATGAGAGATGATGAGAGGCCTGAATACATTGTTAGTGCTTTCGCGTAGTACTTTGGTGGTATCTATGATGAATATAATGGTGATGTTTCAGTTGATGTTGGCGAAGTTCTTAGTACTGAATTCATCAATCTGAATGTAATTTCTGTGGAAAACTATCTAGCAAGCCTACCGCTGGTCCAGATGGTATACCCAGCTTTGTTTTTAAAAACAGCATACGTGTCTTTGCACATCCTTCAGGTCATATTTTCAATATTGTCTTGGGGAGTGGAGTCTACCCCTCGACATGGAAAAAAGCTAATATTGTTCCCATTTTAATGAAAGGAGATTCTACCATCATGGGTAACTATAGGTCCATTGCGATTCTATCAAATTTCTCAGAACTTCTCGAGATTTCGTAGAAGGATTCATGATGAGCAGCACGGTTTCATGCCTGGTAGATCCATTCGATAAAGTGAATCATCATATATTGCTGTGGAAACTGAAGTCCAGATTCGGTTTCTCCGAAGCCTTAGCTGCTATTTTGGAGTCTTACTTGGTCGGCCGCCGAAAGTTCGTAGAGCTCGAAAGTTTTCGCTCCTGCGAATTTGTTGCTACTTCAGGTGTCCCGCAAGGAACCAATCTGGGTCCATTATTGTTTCTAATGTTCATTGATGATCTCATGGTCATATACCCAAATTGATGTATATGGATGATCTGAAAATATATCTGAAGATAGCGCCAGAACGCGATTGTGAGGTCTTGCAGGAAGTCATATGTTCCGTGTCAAACTGGTGTGTGATTAATCGTTTGGACTTGGATGTATCTAAGTGCACTATCGTTACTTACTCTCGCAAGAAAAACATTTTTTTTTCTGATTATATTATGAACAATGGTGTATTGGAACGTTCCACCGAAATAAAAGATCTTGATCTTATATTCAACCAAAAATTCTCTTTTGTTCCTCATATCAACTATTATTCACATCCGCCTCGAAATTATATGAGTTCATAATTCGAAATGAGAAGAACTACGAAATCGAATACTTTAATTCGTCTTTTTGAGACTATTGTTACGAGTAAGTTGGAGTATGCGTTGATTATTTGGCATCCCATGTATTATTATCACGATTATCATTCGAAGGTAATTCAGAGAAGATTTTTCAAACTTGTCTGGTGAGAAGATGGTGCCTACCCTGTAAGAGGGTATGATCATGGTGCACTCTTGAGTAGGTTCAGAGCGACTACCCTGAATATGAGAAGAGGCTTTCTGGCCTTAAAATGTTTGTTTAACCTCCGGAATAATCATTTAGATTGTTCCTCTATTTTAGCTCAACTGAAAATTTCAGTTCCGAGACTGTTGTTCTTGAGCACGCCCAGAACAAACTCACTCACACAATCTCCAATATTATTTATGTGTACAACTTATAATTCCATCTCTAGATTGCGTGATATTAATTGCGACTCGTTTACCACTATTAGTAGTGTATGGACAATGTTCTCTGAAGCGCATCTGAGGTATTGTATACTTTTCTATTTTTCAGATTTTCAGTTTAACCTCGCCATGTTTTCTTTCTATTTCATTTTATGCCATAGCATTTTTTTTCAATTTTTTTTCTTGATCTGTTCATTTTATTTTTGTCATTTTCTTTACCGCGTGGGTTTCGAATAGCTGCATATGCTTTTACTAATATTAACTCATTATTCATGATTAGGCTCTTAGTTGTTGATTTGTTATATAAATATTCAAATTTTTCCTGTAATTAGATTCTACCTGTATGGAATAAGGAAATATATATTATTATTTATTATGCACTATCTCACCTGTTAGCTGGATATGATTTACCTTTCCCAGATTTAGCAGTCAAAAGAAATACGCTCGAATACAATATACTTGACATAAATTTCCTAACTATCCTACATGTATTAGGAATCACAGTTTTTGCATCTCTAGTTTCTTAAGGCTATCATGCAAAGTTTTGGGTATTAACCCAGTGGAGGATACGATGACAGGAAGAATATCTATTTTCTCGAGGTGCCACATCTGCTTGATCTCAATAGCAAGGTATGTGTATTTGGCCTTTTCCTTCTGGAACTTATTCAGCACGTTGTTATTATTCGGTATGGCGACATCCACCAGCATTGCTGTTCTGGCTCTCTTATCATACTCCACTATGTCCGGCCTATTATTCGTTACCATTCTGTCAGTGATAACAGGCCTATCGTAGTATAATCTGATAGAGTCATTTTTCAATACGGGTGCCGGTTGATACTTGTAATATGGCGGAATGGTATTCAGAAGTCCGTACTTGTGTGCAAGTTTCTGATGGATAATGTTGCACACTTGATTATGCCTGTGAAGATAGTCCGTATTATCCAGTTGTTCGCATCCAGACGTAATATGCTGTATAGTCTCCGTTCTTATATGGCATTTTCTGCACCTATCTGTTTGTAATGTTCCGTCCTTCATAATAAATTTTTTGTAGTTGTTTGTAGCGATCACTTGGTCTTGGATGGCCATAAGGAATCCCTCTGTTTCCGCAAATAATTCTCCTTTCATCAACCATTTGTTGGACGCTTCTTTGTCGATGTGTGTTTGATTAATCTCATGATGATGTCGTCCATGCAATTCCTTCCTTGACCATTGCTCTTTTTTTTCAGTATCTGATAGTAACGGTAGATTCAGCAGGTCATCTCTGGTAGCAAGATTTAGAGGTGTATATCCCTTATCAGCCAACGATACCACTCTAAGGAGGTCAGAAGTGAAAGCTTTTGCTGAGAAGAATTCTCTGAGATTTTTCTTCTGTTCGGTGTGTAAATTGACAACATATATTAATTCGCGTCCTCCTTCTTTTCGCTTCAAAGTTGTTCGTGTCACAGACGATTTTGGATGATGTTTGTTGTACTTTGTTAGCATCGTTCGGGCCTGCCTTTGAGTATCATCCAGTTCTGTCTTAGTCCATCTAATTGTTCCAAATGAGTAAAGCAACACTGAAATGGCGTAGGTGTTATTTTCCTCGACTAGATTTCCCGAATTCAACATTGATTTCAGCACAGTCTTCAGACACTGACTGTATTCTGAACGAATCTTCTCCTTTGATTGTTTTTGGTCTAGCAATCTGGTTTGTTGGTATATATAATGATATTTGTATGTTTCGCCATCCCTCATGCACTGTATAATATCACTATTCGAAAGTTGTGTTTCACCATCTATGACTTTCCCTCTTTAAATGTTCAGGGTCTTACATTTTTCAATCCCGAGTTTCATATGAACATCTGCCGAGAACTCACTGATAGTTTTCAGCAAATCATCCAATTGCTTCTTATTCGAAGCATATAATTTGATGTCATCCATATACAGCAGGTGGGAGACTGTATAATAATTCCTATCTGTTTTTATCCTACTCTATTGAGCATTGAGGACTATGGGTTCATAGCTAAACAGAACCATAGTGGACTCAAAGAGTCTCCTTGAAAAATTCCACGACGTATGGGTATCTCGTCGGTTTTAATTGATTTATTGTTCATGTTTACCTGCAGAGACGTTCGCCAATGTGTCATTGTTGTCTTCAAGAATTCTATCAGGGCTGGGTGAATTTTGTATATCTTCAATACTTTAACAAGCCAAGAATGGGGTACAATCGAATGCCTTCAGATAATCGAGAAAAGCTGAATGAACATTCCGATGCCCTACGTGTGCCTGTTTCATTATCACAGAATCGATGATGACTTGTTTCTTGCACACGTTTTGTTTCTTGCTGCAGTTTCTGTTTCAAGGTGTCCATATACACTTTTATGTGTTGTTTGTTATCAGGGTGTTTGTGTTCGTACTAATTTTCCTATAAATTTTGCGTATATGTGATTTCAAGCGCCTTGAGGGTTTTCTGTTTCTCAGGAATTCTGTGAGGCGACCGATTTCTGCTCTAATATTATCAATATCCTTCTCCAGTAGTTTTTGCCATGGTGGTTTTCTTACGCTTCTTGGCCCAGCTTGAATCAGAGTTGTGGAGATTTGTTGTTTATGAAGTCGAAGAACCGCTACTGCTCCACAGTAAATCAAAGTGTGAATCTTCTCCAAGGTGTTCTGGTTGATATATTCTTCGAACACTGAGTTTACGCTCGCTAGGATAATATTGGTGTTCTTGTTCGTCTTGAATTTGGGCAGTTTCCTTTCTGCTCCTCTGCTAATATATTGTTGTCGTCCAAGTTATCATATATAATTTTAATGCATGCATCACCAAAAAGTGTATACACAAT
Organism: Cryptolaemus montrouzieri; assembly: GCA_013387265.2. NCBI lineage: Eukaryota > Metazoa > Arthropoda > Insecta > Coleoptera > Coccinellidae > Cryptolaemus > Cryptolaemus montrouzieri. The sequence continues at coordinate 42,441,805 of JABFTP020000103.1, forward strand.
TGGAGAATTAAAATATTTTTTCCGAACAACAGAAATGAAGTAGAAAAAAGCACTTCGCTACTAAAGAGCAACTTTTCATTGGTTATGTTGCTTTGAATCAAGCTTATACTAAGAAAAGAAACATTCATACAGCTTTAAGATTTACGATAGCTCTCCTCATTCATGGCTTCAAGAAAATTTGGAGATTTATAAAGTTGGTAATACACTTTGTCTTTTTCTTGAATTTGTTATGAAAAATTTGAGAATCAATTCTTTATTTGAGTTATTCAACTCAATCGTTAACATCCGATATCATTCCAATCGAAAGCGGCTTTTTTCAAGGTGATTCTCTAAGTGCTCTTTGGTTTTGTCTCTGCCTCAATCCAGTATGTCATGAATTGAATACTTATATTTTCGGCTTCGAATTGAAGAGTGTATCAACTGAATTCAAGTTGAATCACTCAATTTATTCAGATAATGTTGAACTATATGCTGGAACTAAATCTCATTCGAAAAATTCACTTGAGATTACTCTCAAATATTCCAATGATATTCATTTGAAATTTGGTCTTTGTATATATAGAAATCTTTCTATTTCAAAAGGAAAAGATCACCTCTGATTATACAATATCGAAATTGAAACAATGTATCATGGAGATACATATGAATATCTAGGATGTGTTCAAGAGAAGACAATAAACCATAGCACCACTAAAGAAAATATCAGAAGTTAATCTTATAACCGACTAAGAATTATCATCAAGAGTCATTCAATTAGTAAAAACGTTTTCAAAGCTATCGATTCCTATGCAGCTCTTTTTCGAAAACTGATCTAAATGAATTAATATTTAAAACGAGAAATATGCTTTGTAAATATAATAAGCACCACTCAAAGTCAGCAATTCAGAGAGTTACACCACCTAAACATCTTGGAAGTCGTCCACTAACTGATTTGAACAATCTTCATAGTAAACAGATTTTTTTTTGACGTTCCTATTTTGATGTAAACAGAGTTGCTTCAGATATAATCTTACACTTCCGAAGTAGATAATGCAAAAGGTAGATTTTGATATATTGGATAATAAATCTGAGAGAGAAAGCTGAATGTAAAAAGAATTACACGGAAATCACTCTAAAAAATTGATAAATGATTATGTTGATGAAATCACATCGACTAGATGGTGAGTATCTCGAGAATTGTTCGCTAAAACAGAAGGCTTTGCAAATGCGATCCAAGATCAGGTTGTTTTCACAAGAAATTATAGAAAACACATTATCAAGCAAAATATGGATGACTCTTACCGTAGATGTTTTCGTTCTTCAAAAACAGTTTTTCATATAATATCATCTAGCTCAATACTTGGCTCAAAATATTATTAAAAAGACATAATGCCGACGGTAATATTATCCATTTCAATTCAGGAATAAAACATAACCTCACCCTCAAGAAAAAAAAAATTACAAACATGAACCTGAAATTATTCGTGAAAACGGCAATTATAAACTTTAGTTAGTTGAACAATTTTTCTCAATAGGACTCTGAAACATAATAGGCCAGATCATTTCTACGGATAAAAAAAATCGATTAACATGTATAATTAACATTGCCATATGTCAAAACACACATAACATACAAAATAAATACTATGAAAACATTTGTAAATATCTGATGCTTCTTCTTCTTCTTCCTACACCGCGCCCGTATGGGCAGCTCTCAGGCCGTTTTACACATTGTGCTTGCCGTGTTTTGTTCAGTTGTTATTTGTCTTGCAGAAACCTCCTGATGAAGCTTGCAAGACTATTGTAGGGGGCCTCCTAGATCATCCGGGACCTGAGTGTTTCAGCGCCCAAGGTGTTCAGTCTGGTTTCCTTATGAGCGGGACATTCGAAGAGTATGTGTTCCGTTATTTCGTCATTTCCTAGGCAACCACGACACTGAGTGGTTTCCGATAGTTTCATGACGTACATATGTGTGTTGAGTTGGTGCCCTGCCAATGGGCCCACTACCATCCCAACAGATTTCTTTTCGAGAGACAGTATTTCGTGTACCCTGTTCTGCGATTGCGGTCCCTTTATGAGCCTTTTGACTGTCCCGAGATGCTTGCCCTATAATTTTCGGCCTCGGTGGTGTTCCGATTTCGAAAGAAATAGTAGAGCACATGGGTGTAACTTTGTTTGAAGTACTGAGTTGTCGAAGCGCTGTTCTGCATTCGTCAACCAGTTTGGATATTACCTTCGTATCTTTGAGATATCTAAGGGCGTTTTAGATATAAGAACATATGGAGATATAAGGTTCTCTATAGGTCCTATGTAGCGTTTCCTGTACACACTGGCGAATAGCAAAGCAAAAATTTTTGCGTGTGTTACGGTGGCGTAGTCTCCCAGAGCAATCAAAATGGTTGCCTTGGGGCCGTGAACGCCAATGCCTGTATCCATATTCTTCCAAATTTCTTCTGGTGGAATAACGACTTTGTGGGGTTCGTCAAGGTAGTAGATGGCTCCCGTTTGATCTCCTCTTGTGTGAAGGTCAGGTCGGAGTTCTCTGAATTTGTTCAGGGATTTGGAGTGTCCAGAGATTGGATTTCTGTCCCTCCAAATACCTCCCTCCCACAGCCTCAAAGAGGTCCTCATGGCCACCTCCTCCACCGCTATGGGTAGCGGAGGGCTGCCCAGAAGAGGCCGTGAGTGTGGATCTCAAGGCTCCCGTGACTGCCAGACATGCTTGCCTTTGAATCTTGTTGATTGATGGAGTGGTATTATCACTTTCGTCTAAAGCCAATATATGAATGCCGAATAGTCTGAGTGTGTGTTTTGCGCTGTTAGCGATTGTCTTTCGATATGACCGTCCCAATTTAGTTTCGTATCAAGCATCACACCTACGTATTTCACTTGTTTTATATGATGCTTGCCGACGAGATGACAAAAATTTTGAAAATGAAAAAAGTTCAATGTTGTTCCTAGGAACATTCACAAAAATCTTGAGATTTTTTTGGACAGTTATTGAAGATAACAATAGTCGTCACCTTTTGTAATGTTCTTCGTAGGTTTCTTTCCGAAAGAAATAATGAGGTAGAGTCATACGTTTTCTCTTTAGTTTATACTGCTCAGAATCTTATTTCACATTTCTTTTTTTTTGTATGTATAAATGTTATACAATTAGCTGAAAATTTTATCATTTATATTCGAAGCAGTATTCGATTAGATCGTCCATCACTCCGCACAAGAAAAACCATGAATGAATATCATTCATGTTACTTGACCAAGGTCCATACACTGGATTCCTCCGGGGACAAAACATCTGACACTAGTCGTTAGTACATTGATATCGTTGGCTGATAAAACTATAGTTCAGGTATATTCTAGTGAATTGATATGTTTTCATAACATTTACTGTTTAAAATCTGAGGATACTTGGCATTTCGTTGTTCGTTGCTTAAACTTTATTGTTCGCTACTACATCTATTCATATCCTGAGTCTATCAAACTCAACACAGTTCAAGTGAAGTGTCAATTGAAGTGTCAGTTTTAGAATTTTCGAGTCAACTTCCCAATATGCATTTTCACCCAATTTGAGTGTATTCGATGAAACTTGATCATATTCATTTTAGGATTTAGTGTTTTCAAGAAGAAGGAATACGTATACAAAAAGCCAACAGTATTCCTCGAGAACTTCGGCTAACGAAATCATGTTGATTAGTGTATATTAGTGTATGACTTGTTCACTTTTATATATGTTACGTGCATTTGGATCTGCAATTTTTCTTTGATTTCATAGAAGGTTCCCAGAAAATAGTATTCGTTCCAGTTATTACATAAATTGTACCTACTCATCTTCGAAATCGCATATGGTGGTCGAAAAAGATCGTTCAGATTGAATGAACCAGATTTTAAACAGACTGTTCTTGAATGTTTATGTTGTTTTTAGTGATTACCCCAAAGACGATGGAGAGGACAAGCACAACCTAATAATGAAGATAGGGTATGAAGTTCATCAGATAGTAAAGATGAAAAAATGATGAGGATGGAGAAGTTAATGATAATGAAGTTGAAAAAGTAGGAAAAAAAACAGACGAGCAAGGTGACAATATTTCTTATTTGAATGTTTGAATATTGTAAACAAACTTGTTGGTACCCAATATTAAATTCTTCACACAACACTTGCCGTTTCTAAGCCGGTGCATGTCGCTTGTGTAAATATAAGATATTTTAACATGACACGATTCTTTTCATTTACAAATCGTGAAAAGGATAAATATAATAGAAATAGATAAATATAGTAAGAGTAAAGTCCTCTCACACATATTCAGATATACGTTGTTCAGGAAATCGTATTTTCTCGTTATCAGAAACAATTATACTCGATCCGACGTTAGTCGATCCAATGAAGGAACAGTCGTCCTCCAATCTATTGCACCGAGCATTAATTATTACCCTATTCAATTGAGAACATTACATAAATGACGATGTTTCGTGTTGTTTGTTTACGACTCGTATGTCGGAACCTAATTAGATTCTAGGTTATCACGATCTCAAATTATACATATCACTGAAAGCTTTCATATGAATACAGTGGATGTTCTGCTCTAGGGGATGGGTTATATAGTGGTGTATTCATTTAAAAGTTATTAATCATTCAATGAACATTTATACATAATTTAATAAATGAATTCTAATGAATCACTTCAAAACAACGGGAGAGCTCAATAAGATTATACAACACCCTATGTTTAAATATTAAAATCTCTGTCTGAATCAAACTGATAATCTTCACAAAAATATTAAGATTTGAGGTCTGATGAAAAATTTATTTGAACAGTTACACAAAATAACAGTCATCAAATCTTGTAATATTCTTTGTGGGTTTCTTTCTGAAAAAATAATGAGGTAGAGTCATTGGTTTTCTCTTATTTGTATATAAAAAAGTAATATAATTAGCTGATAATTTTATCATAATTATATTCGAAGCAGTATTCTATTCGATCGTTCATCACTTCAAACAAAGAAAACTATGACTGAGTAAAATTCATTGTTACTTGACTTAGGTTCTTACGCCGGATTTTTCCGGGGGAAAAGCCTCTGACACTACTCGTTGGTGCATTGATGCCATTGTCCGATCATGCTATTTTGTATGTATTCTGGTAGATTGATATATTTCCATAACACAGTTTATTTTTTAACATATGTTTTTGGACATATGAGAGGAAAAATTCTTATCTATGTAGTAACATTTGTGTCCAATGATCTCAAACACGTCTGAAACAAGAATGAGTTCATTTGACTGTCATTATTCTTTGAATTTCTCTTCAGTTTTCAAGCTAAATTAATGCAAGCTTTGCCTGTTTCTTGTTGATTTTCGAATCTTTGAATTTATTGTAATGGCTGCTGAACGTTCTGGACGCTATTTGTTTGGTCATGAAGTGGTAAGAATTGTAACATTCCTAGAGGAGGGGTGAAGCCAACGTTACGTGGCTAACTTGTGGAATGTTAACCAATGCACTTTTTCAAGAGCAATTAATCCGTACCACAAAACAGGGGAATATGGAAGAAGGGCCGGGCAAGGGAGAAATCGGATAATAACACCTGTTGTTGATCGGTGGCTTTGTTTAACTGCACTAAGAGTGCGGTACTTTACGGCTAGAATGCTACAAAATGAACTTGCACTTTTCAGACATGTGCATATTTCATTGCAAATTGTTTGGAACAGGCTCAGAGAAGACGACATCAGACCAAGGGTGGCTTCTACCAGCCCGCGTCTCACCAGAGAGCAACGAGTTGCAAGACTTCAGTTTGCGAGGGAACAAGCAAATTAGGTTATTCCAGAATGGTCGAATATTCTCGTTTCCGACGAGTCCAGGTTCTGTCAAGTATTAAATGATAGACGCATTCCTGTAAACAGACGACTTGGGGAACGGTATCAGCAATGCAATATCTGACATCAGTATTGGTGTGGGGAGGTATTTCTTTCCGTGGTCGAACTGATTTAGTACTAGTGAATATTGAAAGAATGACAGATTTCTTCGAACTCCATGTTGTATCCTTTGGCCCATTGATTGGCGAAAACTTCATTTATATGCATGATAATGCTCGGCCTCATGCAGCAAGAGTAGTTACAGAATTTCTGCAAAATGACGAAATTGATATTTTAAGATGGCCAGCCAGAAGTCCCGACTTGAATCCCATAGAACATGTTTGGAATAACCTGGGGTGGCAAATTCACCAACGTAGGATGCCTTTTAGAACACTCCAACAACTAGAATATCTGCTTGGAACTCAGTGACTCAAGAGTACATTCAAAATTTGTTGATCTGGTCTCTTCGCGAATGTTTGAAGATGGAAGAATTTTTTAATTTTTCATTAACTCGAAAATTGTTTATATTTTGCATCATAAACTCATCTTTTTCAACGTCTTTTTATTTTACACTTCTGAAAGTTACCAAGCGACTCTTGAATGACCAACCTAAAAGTTTAAATAGTATTGTCGTAAAAGTAAGGTAATGCGACAATTTTTGTGGGGGGGAGTATATTTTCAATGAAACTGATTTCATGAAAATATATAAATCGACCACTCGGTAATTAAAACCATTACCAACAAGAATCATCTTTAGTTTGCTTCATGATGTGTTTTCTGTAGTTCCTCGTGAAAACAACCTGATCCTGGATCGCAATCGCCAAGTCTTCTGTTTCAGCAAACAATTCTCCAGAAACTATCCATCTATTTGATGCGATTTCATCAATATAATCAGCCTTCAATTCTTGAGGGCGCTTTCCGTGTAATTCCTTCCGCATCCAATTTTCTTTTTCAGAATTATTATCAAATATTTCAAATTCTACCTTTTGCATTGTCAAGCTCAGAGGTGTAGGATTATAATCTGAATCAACAACAATATCATGTAATTTAGATGTTCTCTGTTTATCAAGAAAATGGGAACAAAGATGAAAAATCGGTTTACTATGAAGATTATTCAAATCAGTTAATCCACGACTTCCAAGAGGTCTAGGTAGTATAACTCTCTGAACAGCTGAATTTGGGTGGTGCTTATGATATTAACAAAGCATTTTCCTCGCTTGACATTGTAATTCATTTAGATCAGTTTTAGACCATATAATAATTCCAAAAGAAGATGTAAGAATAGGAACTGCATAGGAGTTGATAGCTCTGAAAAGATTTTTCTAGTTGAATGACTCTTGATGATAATTCTAAGTCTTTTGCTATGGTTAAATGTCTTCGCTTGAACAAATCCAAGATATTTATATGTATCTCCTTGATGCATTGGGTCGATTTAAATAGTGGAATTTTTTATCAGAAGTGGTCTTTCCTTTTTAATAGAAGGATTTTTACATTTTGGAAGCCCAAATTTCATATGAATATCATTGGGATAGTTTAAAGTAATCTCTAGTAGACTTTTCTACTAAGATCTAGTTCCGGCATACAATTTAATATTATCTAAATGAATCAAGTGACTTGATTTTAATTCAGTTGATAGACTCTTTATTTTGAAACCGAAACTAGGAGCATTTAATTCATGAAATAATAGATTAAGGCAAACACGTAACCAAAAAGCACTTGAAGAATCACCTTGAAAAATGCCTCATTCGGTTATAATTACTTCGGATGTTAACGATGGTTTTGGAATATTTAAATGAAGATTGATTCTTCTCAATTTTTCATTACAAATTCAAGAAAAAGACGAAGTGTCTCATCAATTTCTTACGTCATTCCCTCACCATAAGTCAAATTCCAACGCTTTTAGTGCAACTCTTCTATCGTGATGATCTTAATTGATTCATGTGCCCACCACGTACAGGCAGATGGTAGGCATTTTATATAATGGCGAATGATTCTACTTAAAAAACAATCACATGACTGCAGGAAGACGATTCCTGCACCGTATGAAGCAGGTTCAACAAATTTGCAGTTTTTATTTCTTCTGTGAAATAAAAGGGGGCCGTCAAGTAGACGGTGGCTTGGGCAGCCACATTCCATTCTTCTAATTTTGATCACTCCTAATGGCAGCTCCATTAAGGTTTGGTTATTGTTGTCATACTTAAGATCTCGTCCCTAATTTCAGCTTGTAGAATACCGGGAGCTCGAAGCAGATCATATCTGACCGTTTCTTGGAAAAGTGATGGAATCTATCCTTAGCCACTTAGAGGTAATATAAAAATAGATACATAGAAATTTTATTAGTTCAGTATGGTACACATAGGTACAGTGATCATGTCAAATTACATTAATTGCATTAATAGTTAAGAATTTCAGAACAGTGAAGCATCTCCATATGGAAACAAAACATGTAACATAAATAAAATTGAAATATTGTACAAAACAAAATACGTGAATGACTTCCACACAAAATTATCGTCGAAAAAATCTTGGACTATAGCATGCTCTTTCTAGCAGGTAGTTCTCCAGTCTTTGTTCAAATACCATAATTGGCAAGGATCGTGTCTCAAGGGTATTCTGTTATAGAGTTGAACCGAGATAAATATTACGTTTTTTGCAAATAGGTATAGTTGTATCTAACAGTAAAAAGGTTGTATCTGTTCCTTGTCTGATAATTATGTTCTGTACCACATGTATGAAATGAGTTGATGTTCTTTTTTACATCTAAGCAGGATTCTAAAGTAAAAAGGCTCGGAAGAGTAAAAGTATTCTCCCAGAAATGAAAAGGGTTTTGAAACTCTCCCTCATGCTCAGTCCATACAGGTTTCTGATGCAACATTTTTGAAGTATGAAGGCTCTCTCGCTCGTGATTGAGTTCCCCAAAATAAGACACCATATCTGAGGTAAGATTCCACATTCGCATGGTAAGATAATAGTGCTGCCTTTTTATTTACTATCTTTGATAGCAGCTTCAACGTATAACATGCTCTGCTTATGTTTCCAATGATATGTTCAACATGGAATGCCCAGTCCAGTCTCGAATCAATCCTAATTTCCAAGAAAGTAACAGTGTCTTCAGATTTCAGTGTCTCATCGTTATTATATTCAACAACAGTTCTGAGCTGTTCAGATACTCTTCTATTTCTAAAACAAATTACCTGAGTTTTCGCTGTATTCAGTTCGAGATGGTTTTGGGTGAAGTAATTTTCTATTGTGTGGAGAGTATCGACAGTTTTTTCCTCGAGGGCTTCGATGCTATGCTTAGATAACACAAGTGAGGTATCATCAGCGAATTGTTGTATGTTATGGAGTTCTTCAGGTAGATCATTTGTATGAAGAATGTATATTAGATACCCCAGTATGGAACCCTGAGGTACCCTCTACATACCCTAGTATTCTCTGATTCAATTACTTCACCTTAAATATCTGTTTTGGCCACATACTGTTTCGGTCAAAAGGATATGATCTGATAAGTCCCAGAGCCACCCCACGAAAACCGTATCTTTCCAGTTTCTCTGAGAGCCTTTTATGGTTGACACTTTCGAAGGCCTTGCTCAGATCCAAGAACATAGCAATTGTACATTTCCCATCATTCAAAGAGGTAACAATCTTATTCATTGCCGAGTATATTGCATCTACTGTGGATCTGTGTTTCCTAAATCCATACTGAGAAGTTCTCAGCAGAACAAAAGTATTCAAGTAGTTAACTATTTTGATGAGAATGACATGCTCATATATTTTACTTATGTTTGGAAATATAGCTATTGGTCGGTAATTTGAGAGGCTCGTGAAATCCCCTTTTTTTTTCAAATATAGGTTTGATACTCGCTATCTTCAACTTACTGGGAAAAAATCCAGTACTGAGAGTCAGATTTACCAAGTGAGATTATGGAATTGCAATGTTATGCGCTACGTGTTTTAGTAGTTTCACAGGTATCTCGTCCCTTCCAATAGAGTTAGTGTTCTTTAAAATTTTTCGCTATTTGATACACTTCACGCTCATCTGTCTGTTCCATAAATATGCTGGCTGGGAATCTTTCAGGTATGGCTGGTATGTCATATTTTTCAGCACAGGTATCAGGTTTCTGAAATTTTCAAATAGGTTGTGATCAATAGTAGTCCTTTTACTTGAATACTTATTAATGAGATTTCAAGTGGCTTTATTTGAATTATTTGCCTTTAATATATATTCTAGATTGTATTGCTGTTTTACTGCAGGATATGGCAATACTTTTCATTATAATCTCCAGATACAAAACCCGTTATTTTGTCTTCATACAGTTTGCGTTTAGTTATACAAGACACTCTGATTCCTTCAGTTATCCAGCTCCTTCGTCCAACATCCGGGCGGAGCTTCTTCTTAGGAAATACAATATTCTGCAAGTCCGTCATAGACGAAATATATTTGTTGCACAAGGTCTATTCATTGACGTTCTCTATTCATAACTGTATTTTTAAAACTTATCATTGCAACAAAAATTCAACTAACCGCAATATTTGATACTATTAACTGAAAACTCGTCTCCAAAAAAAGAGAAATAACTGTTCTCTTCAAATTGTAGAATAATTCAACTCCCGTTTTCAGTAGCATAAGCTGTGAACAAAATATAGACTTTATTGGTAGTGATAGAGCTCTACATAAAATTAACACTGTTTGCAATGTAGGTGTTAGTTTGCTACTTACAACCTCCGATTTCAATTTATACATTCAGTAAAACAACAATAGATTAATTCTGTAATTCACAGTGCGTGTTAAAGCAACAGCGCGTATTCATTCCCATCACAGTAATTAGTTTCATATTTTTAATATATCGATACTAAGACCAGTTCGAAATTATTGAATGATATTGAATGATATTTATCAGCGTGGACGTGAAATCATAACTTTTTACTTTCACCTGATTGAAAAGAACCTTCACCACAAAGGACGATACAGAAACGAGCAAAAGTTTGATTGATATTACAATGAGGGATGTGTTGATCGGAATTTTCCCCATTAATTCTTGTCGGACAAATATTCCTAATATAGTTTTCAGTGATATTGTTTTAATGAATTGTTCTTATTCTTTTCTGAAGCATAAATTTGAATTCCTTAGACTTTTATATGTTGACAATCATTTTCAACTGAAACAAGAGTAGTATATCATTCTTTGAAATTTATTTCATCACCATTATATTTACATGAATGCTTCTCAAAAATTTCAGAACACTCAATTTACTTGATTATCGGGATAGTATCAGGGCATTCTTCGTTGCCTCTTTTATCTCTTCAAAGGGGTCAAAACGATGGCAACAAAGTCGGAAGTCAGATGAACCGGAACCAGGTAAAACTGGTAGCTACCGAGCGATATCAGTCAAAAATTTGGATGAAAAAATCTCGAACTAACAAACCATGGGAAACGATGCATAATCAGGATGACAAAACAAAAACTTCTGGTTTCTTGATGATCATAACCTCTTGACTCTTGAAATGTCAAACCTGTTTCCAACTCCTCATTGAATTAACAATACCTTTCAGGAGCAAGTTAATCATTTTTTGAATGAATAGTTTTTACAATTTGGTTCCTGAAGTTTTGAATGAACTATAGGAGTCAGACGTGTTAAAGTTTAGTTCCTAGGGATCTCATCCATAATGGGCGGTACTCATCTAAGCCCCAAAGTGACTATCTTGTCCCATAACCCTTTTAGTGACTCTCGAAAATATCCATACCGGTTAAAAATTCCAGGAAAATGTAAAGGAACAATCTTCCCCAACCATAATCATTATTTTCCCATTTTTTCACAGTTCTTTGGTAGTTTTTCAATATATGAAATGAAAACGAAATGAATTATAATTCGGAAGCTATTGCTAGTGTCACGTGAAAAAAGGAATGTTTTAGATGAATGTGGCTCCAAGTATGAGTGAAATGCTCACACAAAGCGGAAACAGACTAGTAACTGTGTTAATAACGAATTCTAATGAAAACTATAGCCACCAACCAGAAGAGCAATGTGAGCTCTTCAGTAAAATGAAGAGAAGGGTGGAAAAACCGTCGAAAATCATAAGAAAAGTAATATTCCGCACTGAAGATGAAATTACATGTGTAACGACGAATGATCTACACTGTGTCAATAGAAATATTCAACATGCTCGATGTGGACTGATATAAGCTTAACCAATATGTATTCAAGAAGTTCATGAAGATTTGGATGAACTCAACCTGAAAACAAACAGAAGCGATGAATTTTCATTAATCAATGCTATTCAGCGAACTTGTTAATCTTTTTGGGATATCATGAAATTTTTATGTAATTCTAAAATTAATTATATAAAGGTTCATTCTCATTCTGTACCAAGTTCTTGAATCAACTATTTACTACTCAGGATTTTTCAATAATCATTACATTACCTTGATTTTTGTCAGTTGAAAGAAAAATAACTAACTCATATGAATTGTGGGTGGTTATGAAATATCCATTATTCATTATCTCTAACAGAATTAGTGATTCATTTAGATATTGGCATTCATCTTGCATCGTCAAATGTTTGGCCAAATACAAATTATTAGATGTATGTATCTTTCACGAGCTTTGTACCGCCAAATTCAGGAATTAGGTTTGAATTCCGAATAAAGAAAAAAGGAATAGAAAAAGGTAAATTGTTCCGCAACTGTTTTGGGCTTTCGTTTTCGAGGTTCGAGAAGGTGGAAGATTTTTATTGCTTTGAAATGTTTGAGATCAAATCACGAAATGAAACGCTGGAGCAATGATCATAATACTTGTTCAAAATGTTAGGCTAGGTTGGATATTTTTTCATCGCCAGCATAATAAAGTATCGTTGCACTCATTGTATTGCGAGTATTACATAAAAAACTAAACAGAAGAAAATATCCGAAAAAAAAACAAAATATGTGGAGGCATCTGATACTATTCCCTAAAAATTATAATACGTATTAAAGTTCAATGTATTTGGAATTTCTCAAGTTTCAAGAATGGTTTTCCCTGTGACCAGCTTTATTCGTAACGAAGATAATCAGAAAAACTGTTTCTTCAAGGAATCGCTTATCAGTGTAACCATATGTTAATACTTCAAATAAGAAATAAACACTCGCGAATTTGTGAATAGGAAATTCGTACCCACACTAATGGTATTCTATCATAGCGATGACGCAGGGCATTGTCTTGATTACTGAGGCTATTATTCTTAGGGACGTTAAACCAACGAGCTAGATGATATGTTACTGTCCATTAATAATTTTGCCCCTTTCAAGGTAATCAACTATATCCTAAAATACTGCAGCTTCAACATTGTTCGCCGATTAAGGTGAGTTAGCCTTAGAAAACCCACTGTTAGGACTGTCGTTGGTTCTCTGATGTAGAACTACTATATCAGGATTCATTAAGGTATGCACAGGGTAATTTTCGATGTTTTAGTAGAGAAGCGATATGACATACTGTAAATAAAGATAAAAGATTTTATTGGTGAAAATGAATATCAGATATCTTATTTTGTTTTCGAGTTTATACAAGCTAGTCTAACGAAAACTTAACTCTTCGATTTTCTGATTTTGAAATGAAAATACGGAGAATCGCTCATAACCGTCGATTTCTGATTCGATACGGAACAACTCTTCTACTTTTCTTCATCCCCGCTACTTCAATTTCTTAACGAGGGTAAGCACAACCCCCTGATAAGAATGAGGGGTGTCGCAATACCTCATTCCGAAGCTCTGAGCCTAAATTTTCGCTTCAAAATTTTTATCGTTAGCTAAGAAATTGGAAGACTACTCACTTTTGTGATTAGTTTAGTAAGTGCTTTTAATGGGCACCATTCACTTCTATGTAGTAAAGAATGCTAGGGTATGACTAGCTTATGTTCAATTTACCTCGAGATATGCAATGTTTTTATTGATTTATTAATTTTTTGTTCGGAAAAGTAGACATACCATGTGTTTCATTTATCTTAGTCTGTCGTAAGTCTATCGTGAATTTTCAGGAACGTTGAAACTGTGCCAAAGATTGAAATAGAATCTCATAAATAATGTATCTTACGAAACACTCGTAGTAAGGAAGTAACAATAAATAAGATAGTGTAATAGTTACAGTGGAAGTTTTGGGATCTGTTACTGCGATTAACACAAATCCGTGTAGGCAACTTGAAGCAGAGAGTACAAAAGTCTGAGGTTTTTCAAATCATCAGCCACCAACCAGAAGAGCAATGTGAGCTCTTTAGTAGAATGAAAAGCAGGGTGGAAAAACTGTCGAAAATCATAAGAAAAATAATATTCCGCACTGAAGATGAAATTACATGTTTAAAGACGAATGATCTACACTGTGTTAATAGAAATATTCAACATGCTCGATGTGGACTGGTATCAGCTTAACCAATATGTATTCAAGAAGTTCATGAAGATTTGGATGAACTCAACCTGAAAACAAACAGAAGCGATGAATTTGTTTTAATCAATGCTATTCAGCGAGTTTGGTAATCTTTTCGGGATATCATGAAATTTTTATATCATTCAAAAATCAATTATATGAAGGAACATTCTCATTCTGTACCAAGTTCTTGAATCAACTGTTTACTACTCAGGGATTTTTCAATAATCATTACATTCCTTTGGTTTTTGTCAGTTGAAAGAAAAAATAACTAACTCATATGAATTGTGGGTGGTTATAAAATATCAATTATTCATTATCTCTAACAGAATTAGTGATTCATTTTGATATTGCCATTTACCTTGAATCGTCAAATGTTTGGCCAAATACAAATTATTAGATGTATGTATCTTTCACGAGCTTTGAACCGCCAAATTCAGGAATTAGGTTTGAATTCCGATTAAAGAAAAAAGGAATAGAATAAGGTAAATGGTTCCGCAACTGTTTTGTGCTTTCGTTTTCGAGGCTCGAGAAGGTGGAAGATTTTTATTGCTTCGAAATGTTTGAGATCAAATCATGAAATGAAACGCTGGAGCAATGATCATATTACTTGTTCAAAATGTTAGGCTCGGTTGGATATTTTTTTATCGGCAGCATGATAAAGTATCGTTGCACTCATTGTGTTGCGAGTATTACATCTTAAAAAACTAAACAGAAGAAAATACCCGAAAAAAAACAAAATCTGTATGGGCATCTGATACTATTCCTTAAAAATTGTAATACGTATTCAAGATCAATGTATTTGGAATTTCTCAAGTTTCAAAAATGATTTTCCTTCTGACCAGCTTTATTCGTAAGGAAGATAATCAGAAAAACTGTTTCTTCAAGGAATGGCTCATCAGTGTAACCATATGTCAATACTTCAAATAAGAAATAAACACTCGCGAATTTGTGAATTGGAAATTCGTACCCACACTAATGTATTCTATCATAGCGATGACGCAGGGCATTGTCTTGATTACTGAGGCTATTATTCTTAGGGACGTTAAACCAACGAGCTAGATGATATGTTACTGTCCATTAATAATTTTGCCCTTTTCAAGGTAATCAACTATATCCTAGAATAATGCAGCTTCAACATTGTTCGCCGATTAAGGTGAGTTAGCCTTAGAAAACCCACAGTTTGGACTGTCGTTTGTTCTCTGATGTAGATACAATATACTAGGATTTATTAGGGTATGAACAGGGTAGTTTTCGATGTTTTAGTAGAGAAGCAATAAGAAATACTGTAAATAAAGATAAAAGATTTTATTGGTGAAAATAAATAGCAGATACCTTATTTTGTTCTCGAGTTATCCAGAATTTTGGGATTTTGGCATATACGAATCCGGTTATCGGTTTATACAGGCTGGTTTAACCAAAACTTAACATCTCGATTTTCTGGTTTTGAAATGAAAATATGAAGAATCGCTCAAAGCCGTCGATTTCTGATTCGATACGGAACAACTCTTCCAATTTTTTCATCCCCGCTTCTTCTATTTCTTACCGAGGGTGAGCACTACCCCCTGATAGGGATGATGGGTGTTGCAATACCTCTGACCCTAAATTTTCGAAGATCTGATCCTAAATTTTCGCTTCAAAATTTTTATCGTTAGCTAAAAAAGTAGAAGACTACTCATTTTTGTGATTAGTTCATTAATGCTTAAAATGGGCACCATTCACTTCCATGCAGTAAAGAATGCTAGTGCATGGCTAGCTTATATTCAATTTACCTCGAGATCTGAAATGTTTTCATTAGTTTTTAATTTTTGTTCGGAAAAGTAGACATACCTCGCGTTTCAATTACCTCAGTCTGTCGTTTATCGTGAATTTTCAGGAACGTTGAAACTGTGCCAAAGCTATTCCAAATTTGTAGTGGGATTATAATGATGTATTCCATAGAAGAAAGAGTGGAAATGATAGAATTATTCTTTAGAAATAACGACTCGTGAAAAAATTATATCCGCTGCTTACGTTGTGCAACTGATTGCTAAATTTGTCGCTATCACTTCAGTCGGCAATAAAAAAAAAGGTGCATGCAGAAGACGACGCGAGGAAGTGGCTATCTTAGGTCACGTAGCGATGAATCCGATCCTTAGTACTAGGAAACTGTCCAATGTGTCTGGTGTTACACGCACAACAATCATGAGAATTTTAAGAAAACATAAGTTTCATCCTCTTAAGATACGATCGGTTCAGGAACTGAATGTGGATGATTTTGATCGCCCACTCATGTTCTGTGAAATTATTAACAATAATCCAAACTACATGTTCAGTATCTGTTTTTCGGATAAGTGTTTATTTAACCATAACGGAACTGTAAACAGGCATAACTGTCGGTACTGGTTAGATTAAAATCCAAGATTATTTCGAGGAGAGCATACTCAGCATCCCCAAAAGTTAAATGTTTGGGCTGGTATTTATGGAAATCATATCATCGTCCCTTTTTTATACCTAGTAATATCACTGGCCAAATTTATTTAGAAATATTACAGAAAGCTATTTATTCAGTCCTTGTGCAAGTATTGGACAAGAAAGAAGATCATGAAACGATAATTTTTCAACAAGATGGCGCATAACCTCATTTCGTTCAACCCGTGCGTCAGTTCTTAGATGATAATTTTCCTCAGGCCTGGATTGGTAGAAGGGGACATATTGAGTGGCCACCAAGATCACCTGATCTAGCGTCACTGGATTTTCTTCGATGGGGTGACCTGGAATCTAAGATTGATCAGATCATTAAAGAATGCCATCAAATTGAACCAGAAATGTTGAGTAATTTACGTGTACGATTTGAGCAGAACTTAATTTACTGCATGAAAGTGAACGGTGCCCATTTTCAGCATTTAATAAACTAATCACAAAAGTAAGTAGTCTTTCACTTTTTTAGCTGCCATTTCGTTAACGAAGAAAAATTTGAAGCGAATATTTGGGGTCGGATAGTACTCAATAAGATTTTCGAAATGAGGTATCGCAACACCCCTCGTTCCAATTAAAAATCAGAGGGTTGTGCTCACTTGCGGTAGTGGATTGAAAAAATCGGAAAAGTTGTTCCTCCTCGAATCAGAAATCTACGGGTCCGAGCGAATCTCCATATCTTCATTTCATATCAAACTGAAAACCGAACAAAACCGTTTGTTTTTTCAAAGATTGGAATAGAATCTCAGAAAAAAAGGATCTTTCGAAACACTCGTAGTAAGGAAGTAACAATGAATAAGATAGTGAAATAGTTACAATGGAAGTTTTGGGAGCTGTTACTGTAATTAACAAAATTCCGTGTAGGCAACTTGAAGCAGAGAGTACAAAAGTCTGATGTTTCGCTAATCATCAGAAAAAATAACTTTCAATCTTGGTTGAGGAAACCTCTGTTCTTAAAGCCTTGCAAGTATGAATGACGGCTAGAATTTTGCCGATATTATCAAGAGAAACAAAGAGAAAATCCTACCTGTATCTACCTGGTCTATCTTCTCTTGGTAGGTATACCGAATGGACTGAGAGTAGCCAGTGATGAATTATTCAATTGCAATAATAAACATTACAGGTTCTATATGAACCAACATCAGGAAGTGAATGTTCAACTTCATGGGCAATTTGGTATTAATATTTGGTGTGCTTTATTGAGACAACATAGTGGAGGCTTTTTGGATTGGAATTATTTGGCTCAAAGATCATTAGTATATTTCCAACATGAAGATTCTCCCACACACTGAAATGTTTCAAATTTTTCAAACCAGTTTTCGGTGATCACTGGATGACAGAGAGATGAACAGTGAGATGGCCTCCCCGCTCATCACATTTAATTCTTTTTGATCTTTTCCCTGGGGCTGAGTCGAGAACTTGTTATATAGACTCACCTCTTATGAAAAAGAGAAGTTAAAAACAAAATTCATCAAATTGTTTAGTTTCAGTCACCAGGATTAATTTGTTTCTTCGTTAGTTATTTTCTTAATCAAAAATGAAGAACAACTTCATTTTTTTCTATTATGAATCGGCTTGATTGTCGAGAGCATAAAATCGAAAAGTTTGGGATTTTTGAGAGAATTCTCAGTAGCATTCTAATAGAAACCACTTACTTTTGGAAAAATTTTCAATTATGAAAAATTAACATTTTGGAGAAATTTGTCGGGCCTTTGATATATCATTTAATGCATATCCTGTGGTGTACATTCAATGATATAAACAATACATAACATAAACAATAGTGTATTTTATATTTCGAATACCAATCATGAAAATACTTTTGAAAACATCCTTGCACACTCCAAAAACGCCTTTAGAATGTCATAGTTGTTTTATTCCAATTTGTTTAGTAACTGAGATATTTGCATATGCATAAACCTCGGAAAATCAAGAAATCTGGAATAAATCGATAACGAAAAAGATAGTTTAGATCGAATTCATCGTTATATCATTGTTTCCGTAGAATTTATAGTACAAGAGAATATGTTACTTAAGTGAATTCAGTACTAGGTAGTACACTTTTCAGTCTTTTTTCTTTTACACATGAGTCCCAAGAATAAATTCGGTATTGTGGTTCCTGTTAAATAATATCTACGACTAAATTCATCAAAAGACACAACTTGTTGAAATCC
Organism: Cryptolaemus montrouzieri; assembly: GCA_013387265.2. Classification (NCBI taxonomy): domain Eukaryota; kingdom Metazoa; phylum Arthropoda; class Insecta; order Coleoptera; family Coccinellidae; genus Cryptolaemus; species Cryptolaemus montrouzieri. The sequence goes on from JABFTP020000103.1 coordinate 42,460,657, forward strand.
TCTATATTCACAAACTTGGAAATATAGTATAGCGCTCAACAGTTTTCTGTCCAAAGAGGTCGTCAAAGATTCATGTAATGTTCGATATGTAGTTATGAAATCCCCAGGGTGCAATGATCGGCATATAAAAGGACATTCGACCGGCGCAACCTGTCGCTGTTACTTGGGCTTGATTTTCGTTATGAAATTCCTGTAGTGAATAGCTGGAAATCCTCCAGACACTGAATGTCGGATACGGCAAGGACTTCATATAGATCCACAAAACGGAAGGATGTCGGGAATATAAATCTTGCAAAAATAAATAAGATGGAAAAGTGACAGACAGAAAGAGATATTTTTATCATAAATGAAGGCTCCATTACTCTTACGGTTATATGCACCAAGTGGTTGAACGAGATGTTCATTCCTTTGAGGAAATGGCGTATTTTACTATTGTACAAACTAATCAGAAAGTTGGTAATATTCAGGTGTCCACTTTAGTAGTTTTTTCAACCTAATACATCGTTTCGAAAATTTATAGATGATTCGAAAATTTATTCTGACTTAATTGTTTCTGTGAAAGTCTTATTTTAATGTTTGTTTACTTTAATAAGCCTAGGCAATATTTTTCCTTAATATATTAGAAGCGATATGGACAAAGTTTTGGGGAATAATAATGCTAGTGATAAACATATTCAATTGATGTTTTGGCTGTATTATATCTTGGAAATCATTAGGAGTTCAAGAGGTCAGTACGGAAAGAAGATTCTAGATTGAGACAGGAGGAAAAATTGGACTTGTGCTCATCAAGCTGGACTAGAAAATTCTTCTGCTCAACAGAAAAAATCTGAGGGTGGTTTCAAGTTTCCTTGGCACCACCCTGTAAATTTGTACCTCAAACTCTGAGATCAGGGACAAATAAATTCTCTCCCGGACAATAATGATCAAATATTCCTAAGCAAATTGGGTTCCGACAATTTTAGTGTCCGTTGAATCCATATGTTATCTTTCATTATGTATCGTAATTTTTACGACGCTCGGATTTCTTCGGTAAATTTCGCGATAATGGGGTGATAGTGTTATGTTAGATGTACCCTTGTGCAATCGTAGAATTTACGAATACTTATTCTGAGTGTTATTTTTTCAAAATAAGCAGCCACTCTATTTTTAGGTAGGATCAAGATTGTTCAATTTTAATCGTTAATTAATTAATTCAATTCGATATGAAATGGATCGAAGAAATAGACCCTCGACAACGAGCTGAAACTTCAAGTTCAAAAAATAATGGAAGTAGAAAACGATACTATACATGAATCCGATAATAATACGGGAAGAGGTAGTTAATTTAGAGGTTGAAGATTCCAGTGATGGTATTAGTAGGCCTGAAAATTATGTAGTTGTACAGGCGGAAGAACACAATCCAGAAGAAGGTCGCTCGGATATAAATGATCTTCTGCATTGTCACAGAAATCGAAAAGAAATTTTCGTTGAAATCTCATCCATTTTATTCATATTCATCTTCCTTTGATTATTTTCTCCACTTTATTTCTGCAGATCAATCACCAACTTTATTAGCAGTGACCAAATTTAAACTGATGTCACTTACTGGAATCTTAATAATGTCGGCAGTGAAGAAAGATAATCAAATATTTGGTTCCACAATACCTGAACTATTCCGTTAGGCCAGCATGAGCTGTAAGAGATTCATTTTCTTGATAAACTGTCTAAACCAGAGAGGAAAGGGTTCGAATAGATGCGTTCACTTATATTTGAGAGACCTGGGACAGTTTCATCATTAAATGTAGAACGTCGTATAATCCTCCCACTTATTTGTCAATAGATGACCAACTTCTGGCTTTTCTTGGTAGATATCAGTACGAATTGTTGAGTGCTGATCAAAATAAGGAGGAAATGCTACCAGGACTTCTTGACATGAAAGAATATATATATATATATATATATATATATATATATATATATATATATATATATATATATATATATATATATATATATATATATATTGCTTCAAGGAAAATACAAGGAAAATACTATGAAATATGAAAAAGAATCAAAAGTGCTATCGGAACAAAACAACCAAGCAGAAAGTATTGCAAATTGCAATCAATAAGTCTCAATATTTATCGATATTCTACCTCTGATTATATGAAGATTTCCAATATCTAAATCGAGCCAATATATCAAAGAGATACATACAAATATATACGATTTTTCAAAGAAAACGCGATCAACTATAGCAGTACTAAAGAAACTATTAGAAGTTTATATCATAACAGACGTAACATTCTCATCAAGAGTCATTTCCCTAGTAAAGACCTTTTCAGAGCTATCATCTCCTATGCAGTTCCTATTGTTGCATCTGATTTTGGAATTATTAAATGGTCTGAAACTAATCTTACTGAATTACCATGTAAAACAAGGAAAACACTTCGTAGTCATCAGAAGCACCACTTAAAGTCAGCAATTCAAAGAGTTACACTACAGACAATTTGGAGGTCGTCGACTAACTGATTCACTCGGTATGTTCTACAGTTTTCAATCAAAAATGAAAATTCTTTCACAGGAATATAGACAAAGATAATACCTTTCTTTCGAGTTATCACTCGATCCATCTATCCTCTTCCAAATTTCCAAGGGTTGTCACCCCTGCTCCAGGGGCTGAAATTCGAGATTAGGAAGGTACTTGAAGATGACTGCCATTGACCAGCATGGATTGTTCCATTTTACCTCACTCAAACTTGAATCGTCTCAGGGAAATAGTCTTTCTCATCTTTCTGTTGCTTACCCTTTATCTTTCACAGTTTTTGATTAATAATGGATATTCGTTCAAGGCAATGTAGACAATGTAGTTAAAGCACCTGTATATATATATATATATATATATATATATATATATATATATATATATATATATATATATATATATATATATATATATATATATATATATATATATATATATATATATATATATATATATATATATATAAAAATTTTCTTAAGTAAACTCGTAATCCGTAATCTGTCGGGAAATTTCAATATACGGACGTCGCAATAGTTAGTTTTTCCTTGGAAATCTACCTAAAACAAAGAAACTAAGCCTCATTCTCCTCAGTTAAAGAGGAAGTATTTGAGAGAAATAAATGAAAATGTCTGTTCTAGATCATGAGAGTAGAATTATTTATAAGTCGATCAGAGAAAAATTATGCTCTTCCTAATAATAATGTTTAGTCGTTCAAACAATTCTGAGTTTTTCGTGAGCTAACAAAATGAATTCTTGAATTAACACAGATGACTCAAATATCGAATAAACTATTAATCACTTTCTTCTTCTGACGCCAACGCTTCATTTATTTTACCGCTCCTATTGATACATTTTCTTGCTTTCATCAATGATTCAGCAATTCTTAGTGGCGAATCTACTTGGGCATGGTGTTTTCCAAATTATTTAGACCGCAACGCCAAACTTTTCAGTGAGATTGATAATGGTTCAATATCGAGATAATTCAATAAGAATGTGGTTATTTCCGAAAGCTGCATGTTTAGTGAAAGTACTCTTCTCATACTTCTACATGGATCAATTGAAATCGAAAAAAGTATCATAAAATTTCGTTCTCTATATATTTGCACGAGGCAGTATACGGGATACATACTGGTAAACATCAACATATTCCTCACTGTAGAAGTTTTAGGATCGGAAAAAGTAAACGGCTATTGGAAACGAAATTAATAAAGTGTAAACATCAAAATTTCCACCAATTCTGTAACATGTACAAGAGGCTGTCAAAGACAAATAACAGAAACGAAATATAAAAGCCCGAAGGGTGATATGCGAAAATACTCAGTGCGTCTGTATTAATTTCCTCTATGTGCTGAAAACATTCATTCGTGACTTTTGAACAAAATATTCAAAAAAATACACAATTTGTTCATTCTAAAACGTGGAAAGAATTGTATTATTCCAAAATAGTCCATAATAATATTTCCAACCTAGAAAAAGTTGTTTAGGAGGTTAGAATTCACAGGTAGTTTGGTGTTATAAATACAATGTGAAATGCCATCGATCAGTCCCTGGAACTCTGGAAACTATGTACTTTTCAGCGATAAAGATAAATTTGATAGTATTGATGATTTATTCATTTTATGGAAATTCATTTGTCGAGTAAACGAAATGAGACACTTTTGCCACTTTTCACTAATTTATTCAATAATCACTGCCGGTTTCGACCCTACGGTCATTTTCAAGTGAATGACAATGCAATACATGAGTAGGCAAGTACAAACACAGAATGAAATTCATCCCAATTATTGAGTTGTGATCCATTTTGCTCTAGTTGGCTGTTGAGTGTATTAAATTGTGGGTTTTTACATAGTCTGTTAATCTACAAAATTTAAAAAAAATTCATCTCTCCCCTTTGTTAAATTTATGAAGGATTTTCAGATTGTTCAATGACATCGAGTTGTTAGTTGATTTTATGTGTTCAAATATTGGCGAATTTTTATCTGAGGAAATACGTTCCTTGAATCTTGCTTCAAAACTCCTCCCTATTTGTCCGACGTAGGCTTTCTGACATCCATTGCATTTGATTTGATAAATTCCTGATTGCTTGAATTTTACCGTCTACAAGTAAAATAAAATTTCGAAGCATTAGAAGCAATTTTCTACAATTCGGATGAATAAAAATTGTAGGAACTAAGCGAAAACCAATCTTCGAAGATTATTACATCAATACGAATAAATGATAGCAAACATATAAGAGAAAACTAGTTTACGATCTGAATAAATGTTTAATATGGGACCCATTTTTCTCGATACCCCACTATTTATCTTCGAACATTTCTGTTAGCTGCCGATTTACAGCTCGTGTTTTATGTGCTAGTGCACCATCCATTTGGTGATAGCAATCCCTCAGAAAGTTAAGGAGTAATCCATCTAAAAAATTTGCTAATGTTCATTTCATTCCATTAAGATTTTCCTCATGAATGTGATGAGCCAACAAATCATTCATTAAAATTGCAAAAACGTTCACGCTGAATTTATTTTAGAAATCAATAACCTCAATGAAATGTGGATTTTCTGTGGCCCAAAAATGTCGATTTCCATTGTTGGTTATTCCACTTTCATTGAACTTGGCTTCATCAGACCATATAGTTTTATGCAGAGTTGTATCATCTTCTTGAAGCCGAAATCATAAATTTTCACAGAAATTTAGCCGCTTGGGAAGGTCTGTTGGTTTCAATTCTTGAAGTCAGATGAAAGAATACGATACGGGTGTATGATTTTTTATTTATTCTTTCATGCGCGCTTCCCACAAATATGCGAACCTGATACACCACATGAGTGGGCGGCTAAGAAGAATTGAAGTGTGTTTTTACTCGCTTCTTGAAGAGGGCCAAATTGTAGGATGTTGGGGAGATGTTGGACGGAAGCGACTTCCACAGATTAGCAGCCCTGTAAACGAATTAATTCTTATAGAGAGAGGTTCGAGGGGTCTTTAAATAAACCGCCATATGATGAAAACTGCTTTTCAGCCTAGTGTTACGGCAAGACATGAGTTTTCCCAGAAGAAGGTAATTCAGCTCCTTGGAGCATCTTCCGTGGAAGTATCTGTGAAACAGTGAAAGGTCAGCAACCTGTCTTCTGAAAGCTAGCGGATGGAGATCGCAGGTGATCTCTGGGTGATCGATGAGGCGCACAGCCCTTTTGCACACTATCCAACATCCGCAACGAATGTTTGGGCGCAGGTCCATGGAAACAATATTTCGAAGAAGGTCGAATCTGCGCCTCATAAAAAAGCAAAAGCTGAGATGACGTGAAGTATCGCTTGGCTCTCAAAAAGCAACTGAGTTTAGCTGATGCCGACCCAGCTATTTCTGATATATATTCATACCAGCAAAACCAGGAGTTGACCGTTATTCCGAGAAGGTGCATCGAATCTTCGGATGCAATTTGTTGGCCTTGCATCATTAGAGGAGGTTCTCTAGCGGTGACCTTTCTAGAAAACGTAGTTGCTAGATGACAAAAGATCGTTTATCTGCAACTGAAATAAGGTTGGCGAAAGAATGGATCCCATATATACTCCTGCTTGCAACCGAAAACAATCAGATGTTATACCGTCGACCACAACTTGTATTGATCTTTTTGAAAGAAAGCTACTTATCCCATCCCGCAAATTTTCGGGAAGCCCATATGCAGCAAGTTTATGCAACAAGGCTGCATACCAAACCGTATCGAAGGCTTTAGAGTGTCGAATGCTATTGCTCTAGATTCCCCATGCTTTTCCATCGTGGATGTACAAACATGAGTGATGTAGGCGAGTAGTTTTCCTATTGATCTTTGCCTATGAAAACCATACCGACGGTGGTTAACAATTCCCTGCATTTCTAGATATTTGATGAGTTCGTTAGTTATGACTATCTTCCTCACTTTGGACATAATGGGAAGAAGTGCAATGTGGCGGTAGTTTTAGGGTAGGGACTTCTTTCCTTTCTTTGGGATGGGTTGAATTCTCGCTTGTTACCTGTTGCTCGGGAAAGTCTGTCTTTCATGAGAAATCTAAAACCGACGGTTAAGAATAGGTGCCACTTCGGGAACACACTTTCTCAGGAAGATTGGCAGTATTTCGTCTAGACCAACTGCCTTCTTGCAGTTCAGCTGCTCGAGAGCCCGTTTCACAGTGCGGACTCTGAACTTGATTTCTACCATGTATAGGTGGTATTGGGTTAGATGTATCTAGCACAGAATTCTTTGAGAACAAGAAAGCAAAGAGATCGGCGGAAACGCAGATTTGCTAAAATTGGCACTGCAGTCTTCGTCATAGACGAGAATTGTCTAGTCCTGCTTGCCTATTCAAGGATTTTATTGGTTACTCCTCCGTTGAAATTGGCCTCTTGCAGTTGTCATATTGCATACGTTCCGTATTCTTGCGAAGATTTTTGTTCCTCTGTTGTATTTATCTTCCATGACATGTAAGCTCTGCTCTTGGCTGCGAAGGCTGCTTTGCAGTCTTTGTAGAACCATGGCTTCTGTGCTGTTATTCTTCTCATGGAATGAGGGATGTAGAGTGATCCAGCAACACCATAAAATTCTCAGGCGTCAAATATTCTTATTGATGTTGAATGGTGAATGATGAAATACTCAATTTCATGGGCTACAATTTGATTGAGGAAAAATAATAGGATTCGATTTATGTGCACAGTCGTTGTAAACAATATTCGCATTCTGATTTTTCACATTTGTGACTCTTCTTAAGCGTAAAGAGTAACCATTTCACCTCACATGTGGTCTTGAAATCCAATAAACAACTAACCATTTTTCTCCTTCTGACAAAAAATTCTCATTTGTTATTCGGTTACAGGTGATACGTTTTCCGCTTTCAGTCCATGATTCAGCCTTTTCACGAATTATTGGTAATCTCACGAATCATTTATTCGTTTTATTCAATATTCGTGTAATAATTCCGAATTCTTCGATTATCGTCGTGGTAAAAAGAAAAGTAATCTACGACTAAGCAGACGCTGAATTGTGAATCTCTTGTCATTTCGGATGAGATATTGATTTCAGCGCTCCGCTGAACTTCATTATATCAAAAATTAAAATTTGCCTTTATTCTCATCAGTGAATAGCGCATTTTCCGGAAGGGAAAATTCTCAGATAATGAACATCGTAATAATGTAATGTTCCGTTTTCCTTTAAACAAAGATACCCATAATGCGAACTCAACAAGTTTTTACGAGATGAGTTGGAGGAATATTGGCAGCTTTCAGTAATCTGGTTGAATTAAAAATGAAGTTTTAAAGATCATGTCGTGTCGGGCGATAATGCGATATTTTTTTACTCATTATTATTTTGCTCTTTCAAGAAAATATGTTCATTCTTTCCTCGAATTTATGAAAAAATAATAATCAGATAACGTAATACAATGTAGCAACCAAATTTCACAGAAAAATTTAAATTACCTTCTTCAGTGAATGTTATACAGGGTGTTTCATCATCATTTGCCGTTAATGAAAAGAGTGATTCTTTGAGTGATTCATGAAGGAAAACTCATTTAAATATTTTTTTGGTGCACCACAGACGATCCCAGAGAATTAGATTTCTGCTTAGTTTCCGTATCTGTCACCGATTTCGAGATATAATTGTAAGATTCTATTGACATCGGAAGAATGCAGATATGTTGTCGATAACTCTTATAATTGAGCAGATTTCAAGTTCAAATTCGATACACAGATAGCCTACGAAGATCTACAGTACTAGATAAGACGAATATATGTGAAGATTTACTGGGTGATATATTTTTCAGGTCATATCCCATTTTTGATACGCTACTGGTGTATTCTCTAAATCGAGTCGATTAGCTGTTCAATATGAAAATTTTTTATATCTCTAGCATTTTTCCGTATCTCTCACTGTTTTTGAGATGAAATCATCAAAATATCTCTTCCAATTCGAAATGTGACAGTGATTTCAAAATGTCGAATTAGTATTAATATCTTGAGGATATGAAACTTTCTTATCCCACTGAAAACATTCTGTGAAAAAACTAGCCAAGTCTCGATGGAGATGAACAAGCAGCTCTATCGAGACTTCGCTATTTTTCTACAGAATGTTTTTGTTGGGATTTCACTTCTTTTTGTACATACGTGGGCGAGTTGGTTTATTTAATTAAATTTTCTTATTTGACAATTTTTTTTCTTCATTTAAGGAGTAATTTTTTTTTGTTATCACTAATCTTTCATTTCTTTTTACCGGTTCTGAATCTTGGACATTAGCAACAGTTTTTCGATTTGACCTTTCGCCATTTATCTTGGTAAACTTGTAAGCATAGATATAAGAGGCAGTCTAGTCTTATCCAGACCGTGGAATGCTATAGGCTAGAGTAAATTAGAAGATGTGTCCCACTGCGCTGGATCTTGTACATAATCAACCGTTTTTCGTATTGACCTTTCGCCATTTATCTTGGTAAACTTGTTAGCATAGATATAAAAGGCAGTCTAGTCTTATCCAGACAGTGAAACGCTATAGGCTAGAGTAAATTAGAAGATGTGTCCCACTGCGCTGGATCTTGTACATTATCAACAGTTTTTCGTATTGACCTTTCGCCATTTATCTTGGTAAACTTGTTAGCATAGATATAAAAGGCAGTCTAGTCTTATCCAGACCGTGGAACGCTATAGGCTAGAGTAAATTAGAAGATGTGTCCCACTGCGCTGGATCTTGTACATTATCAACAGTTTTTCGTATTGACCTTTCGCCATTTATCTTGGTAAACTTGTTAGCATAGATATAAAAGGCAGTCTAGTCATATCCAGACCGTGGAACGCTATAGGCTAGAGTAAATTAGAAGATGTGTCCCACTGCGCTGGATTTTTGCTATGAAAGTTGACTTTCTTCAGCTGGGACCAGCTGAGGGTTCTTCATCAGATACTTCAGACGTTCGATTTTTAACATCAGATGAAGCGGCCCTCTGAGGTGAATATTTTTGCAAAGGCGATAAGTCGATCACTAATAGTTTGGTTGGTATCTTGTGTTATTTAATCTGAGTCATCAGGTACGCCAGATCTTCGATTATCTTAGTTTCTATAGTTTTTCCTTCATGTTGCCATTAAACCCTAACTCTTTCTTAAATTTCATCTCTCGGACTTCTCTGAGTTATACTAGTTCTATTAGGACGATCATGAGTGAGTGAGTAACATAGATGCGAAATTCTGCTTTCGCTTAACTTGGGAACTGAATGACCTACAGACTTGAAATTTAGGATTTCAAGTATGCGGTTATAGCTTACTGAATGACGAAAATTTCTGCGTTCTGGGATAATCTGGAGGTTCTCCAATAGGGGCCTGAAAATGCGGCGAAATGATTTCAGTGAAGAATAGTACGTCAGTGTTTGCTTCGAGCTCGACCTGGCGGGGAGCACTTCTGTGCCCCCTAATAACTTCTTTCCTTGTTCTTATTCTCTTTTATCTGGTTCTCAGAAACTGTTTCCACATCAACTTATAACAATTAATCAGTCTGGTTTTCAATTGCAGCTAGTCAACAGATATTTGTAAAAAATATTTTAATTGAAATCAGTTAACAATATTTTACGAAAAACGAGAAATTTAGATAACGAGCAAACTACTCACGAATAGTTATGATAACAGTAACAATTTATTAAACATTTTTCAACGACAATAAAAAGTCTAGACCATTGAACCTGTCAAATGAAATGTTGAATATGTCCACCATTGGCAGGAAAATGCTTCTGCTCTTCTGCGCATATTAGATCGCACCCATCCCTGGCATATACTTGGAGTATTCTACTCCTTATATCTGCCAAAGTATTTAACGGAGAAGTTTACACCAAACTTTTAAGATGTCTCCATAAAAATTATTCAAGGAGAAGAGGTAATTCTTTCTTCAACGTGTGCCGATACGTGGCACCATTTATCCTGTCTGGCAGAAAAATGGTCCAAGTAACTGATCAAATGGGCGATTTTGTGCAAATTTTCATGAAAACCCTTGGCAAAAATTCATTTTAAGATGAAAATCTGGAGGAACTAGGGATTGGACCCATAGTATATGATATGGTAAAGTAGGAAGTTGTGAAGAATTTTCCACACTAATATGAGTGAGATATTCACTCCCCTACAATGCTCATTTTGCTCAACTGAGGATTTATATCAATTATATCCAAAGAGGCTTCTTCTACTGCTAGAATTCTTAGTGTTCGATTTGCATTTTTCTGTTTTTTCCTGGTATAAAGATTCCCCTCTCTCTCAATCATAAAAAGTTCTCCAGTTAGAAGTAATTCTATTATTCTATTTGGAAAGCGCTCTTGGTATAAACGTCTGAGTCTCTCATCATTTGCATCAGCCACACCATATATCCATATATGTATAGCACATCCATAAATTTGGCATGACTGAAAACCATTTTGAAATGTATCAATAGGAACAAACATGTAGTTATATATATATATATATATATATATATATATATATATATATATATATATATATATATATATATATATATATATATATATATATATATATATATATATATATATATATATAAACAGATCCCAGAAACACCTGAAAAGTCCACAAAGAGAACAGCACCATAGAAAACTTCATCACACATAACCTCCGAAAACTGACATCTCTAAAACAAAGTTTCCATAATGCTTACAAATAAAATAAAACAATCATCCAAAGATTAGTGGGTAATATCCATTTTAAGAATAATTTAATATGAATCGTAATGTATATTTCTGTAATATTGTAGATTTAATACTGAAGAAGGAATATATATATATATATATATATATATATATATATATATATATATATATATATATATATATATATATATATATATATATATATATATATATATATATATATATATATTTCGATATTGAGTTTGTTTTTTGGGGTTTAACATTTGTAAGAATATTTAAACACTATCTAAAATAGACGTTTCAGGATTTTTTCTTCCTTCTTCAGTATTAAATCTACAATATTACAGAAATATACATTACGATTCATATTAAATTATTCTTAAAATGTATATTACACACTAATCTTTGGATGATTGTTTTATTTTTATTTGTAAGCATTGTGGAAACTTTGTTTTAGAGATGTCAGTTTTCGGAGGTTATGAGTGATGAAGTTTTCTATGGTGCTGTTTTCTTTGTGGACTTTTCAGGTGTTTCTGAGATCTGTTTGTACCGTGTTCTCTGAATCTACTGTGAATGTTGACTTTCTCGAAACGTGTTTCTTTTGTGCCCTGTTTTGTAGAAGATCTATGTATATGGAGCTTAGTGTTTTTATGTCTTTCCGGTCATATACTGAGTTGTCTAGGGTTTTTTGTATGTTTATCATCTCAAGTATTTCTTTCTTTTTTCTGTTGTGTTTTTTGTCAAGAATTTTTGTCTTTTTATAGTCAAATGCTTGTTTTTGTTGTTTTTTGTGTTTGTTTAGTGCAGTGCTGTTATTTTTTGCGTATTTAGGGGGTTTGAGACATTCTTCGAGGTGTTGTTTTATGTTCCAATGTAGAACTTTCCGCAGTTCTTGCAGGGTATGGCGTACACTATGTGGGTTTCCTTCATGGGCGGTTTTTTTTTATTTTAGTTTTGTATGTACGTGTCTTATTTGATTCAGGGCTGAGTAGGCTATTTTGAAGTTATAAGGTTTGAGGATGTTCTTGATGGTTTCGGTTAGTTGAGGTATGTAAAGAATAGTTATGTATCCTGTGGTGTTAGTAATGTCTTTTTTCTCTTTTTGTTCTGTGTTGTACAGTATATGTATTCGTTCTTTGATGATGTTGTTTATTTCTTTTTCTGGGTGATCGTTCATTCTTAGTAGGCCTTTTGTGTCCTTAAGTACATCTTTTCTTAATTGTGGTGAGGTGAGTTTCGGTGCTCTTTCAATATATCCTTTTATAATGCATTTTTTCTGTGATGTGTGATGGTTTGAATTGTAGTTTAAGATATTATCTTTATTTATTTCTTTTCGGTACCATCTCGTTAGTAATTTATTATCTTTTCATAAAAACATGGGAAGAAAAACGATATATTTCGGAAGATCTGGCCAAACAATTCACAACACACAATAGTCTCCCTCCGCCGATAAAACCAAACTTAAACTTTGGTTTTATAGGCGCAGTACCATTGCTTTACTGTTGAAAGGAAAAAAAGACCACTTAGAAACCAAAACAAGGGAACCAATTACTGGTTATTAAGGCACTTAATTGATGCCGGGTCGCTCGCTATAAATGGATAACGCAGTGTCGACTTTTAGAGGTCATGTGCAAAGTTCGGACGAAGGCTTTCTCAATTTTAAGACATCATCCCGTCAGTATAATTCGAATCCAGGGACCTGGACCTGTCGGTTATACAAGAGAGTAAACTTGTGGTGGATTCAGTCTTTTAGACTTTCGACTCTTCTCTTTTGTGGTTCGACTTGATTCCGAGCCAGAAATACCGATCTTTTTTCCGTAATTCTTAAGACTATTGAAAGCAGACTCATAGCACGAAAGGTCTAAATCATCTAAATCATCGCCATTTTTGAATTTTGCAGAGGTGGATGCAGAGATTTCGAAAGAGGTTGTCATTATTTCAGAGAGCTGTTGATATAAAATATCTGAGTCATTCTCAAGTATAGCCGGTGTGATTTTGAAGAAAGTTAAATAAGAGAAAAATATTTAAGGCGAAGTCATTTTCGGACACATAAATTTAATGAAAAAGTGTTTACTGTGATAGTATAGTTGATAACAAAAAATAGTTCCTCCAGGAGAATCAGTCATCTGGACACATTCTCTTGGACTCATTTTCTTCTAGAATTGAGACAGATGAATTCCAAATTTTAACAATCTCAGAAAATGGATTCTTTGCTTCACCCAGGGTTACCTATTGCAGTTTATCTTACAGTGAGTTTCACCTAACTCAAAGTAATTTTGGTGATTGGGATTGGGCGGCTGTTTAATACTTTCATTTACAAATATACTGGCTGATTTACCAGTGGCGCGGTGCTCTGTAGCTCGTACACTCTTAAAGATTTCTTTTTTGTTTGAACGGTATTGTATTTATAAGTAAAAATCTACTTCAGCAATTTATTTTCAAGTAAACAGTGTCCGAATTTTCTTCAAAAAATCTTGGGAGGTTTTTTCAGATTGGAAGACCACTTTTTTGAAGACTCAGCAGCTTCCTAAACTCTGCTATAACGTCTTTAAGTGATAATTTTTTTTGGTGATTAGTTTCGTCACAATATCTTTTTTCTGTAAGAATTCATGAAAATAGGCTCTCACATCATCGCATGATACTCGGCCAGAGGGAATAAATCCTTTTCTCCTTTCGTTTTCTTCCAATCTGAAAAAAACCACCCAAGATTTCTTTTAGAAAATTGGGACACCCTGTTTACTGCATAATAAATTGCTGAGGTAGATTCATACTTTTTAAATATAATACCGTTCGAACAAAAATGAAATCTTCGAGAGTGTACGATCTACAGAGCACTGGTGAATCACCCAGTATACCTTGATCTACAATTGGTAATGGATATTGTTCGAGAATAACGTTAGGGATAGAAAATATCTCATGCCTGTTTGATACGATACTGGTACTGTTATTGCATTATTCTTTATTATATAAGCTAGATAAGATGGAAAATACAATATACAAAGATTCCAGAAAGGAATAATACGCGATTAATGTTTATTACTGAAGCATGCCTGAAAAGGTACAGTTTTTACTGCTATAAGTACCGAGATAGCAATCGTAAAATTGTAAAATTTCAGGAATATTATAATTGTAAAGAAATAAATTTTCAAGAAAAGATTATGTTTTTCCTAAATATGAGTTGTGGGATTATCTTCTGTGCAATATGCAATAATATTGAGACACACAGAAGTAGTGAGTTATGTAACGCCAACCATTTCATCATCACTTGTAGTAAGTATAAAAATTGAAAGCTATGTGATACGTTACTGGCTTAAACAATTAAACAAGCACGGTTTCTAAGAATGTCTGCAACAAAACGTCAGTCAACAAGTCATGACAGGCGTGCTGTGTTATTTGGTATATCAGAAATCTTCGAAGTATCGAATTTCATCGGAAAATTTAAGGTTTAATACCAAGAGGATCTAGCTAGTTGTTTAATATATTGTTATACCTCAAACTTCAACGAAACCTCAGTGCGCGAGTTGTACTCATGATGTAAGCGGAACCGGTAGATCCGTTCAACACCAACAGCTATATGTTTCAATAGTTCAGTTTATCCCCTGTTTGTAAAAACCGTTTGTTTAATTTCGCGAATTTTTTAAATGTCTCTGAAATATTCTTTTCTGCTGTTTAGAATTTTGGGAAAGCATAAAATCGGACGGTATCCATCCTCTGGAGTTCAAGTACATCTATGTTTATTTGATATAAATAATTCAAATTATATTCATCTTAATTCATGAAAACGCACTGAATAATAGATAGCTCTATTCAGATACACTTCAGAGCTAGAATAACGTAACTATGCTTAGTATTTCTCTAACAAGTTATGCTTCATTCCATATCATTACACATGCATCCAAGATTCCAATCACTTAGTCAGAAATATATAGCGAACATTTCAGGAAAGTTATAAGACGAGAGCAACATTTCCCGAATTCAAGTTTGTTCACTCGAACACTTTCTCATAACTTTGCTCTCCCAAATTCATATCAATCAGACTTGAAACATTTGGAATACCTCTCAGTCACCATGTATTAGATTTCAGGGTATGTTGAATCCGTAGCGTTGCAAATCCAATTTTGTCATCAGAGTAACAACAAAATTGCATTTGCTAATTGTGAAATGCTCAATTCAAATCCTGAATCTGTTTCTTGATACGTTCGATATCGTTTTTATTTCGAAATTGAATAACGCAATGATGAACAACTTTATCAAGAGTTACTTGTATGCACAATTTCAATCGCAATACTGAGGCTGACGGAGGTGAATTTGATATAAAAGTGAAAAGCCTGGGTTTATTACTTGGTGGATAGTTCTAATTATGGGCTATTATGAATATAATCTCAAAATGCCACATCGTACTTTATGAAGTGGAGTCATCTCAATGAATTGTGATATGAACAAAACGAAATTTATATGGAATCACTCGGTATTTCACATTATTGATTGTTTTTGAACATGGATCTTTGAATACTTGTGGAGAATGAAGTTTTTTGTTGTAAAAAACTGGATAGTGTGATAAGAAATGTTGAATTTTCACCACATCTTCGAGACATTGCACTCAGTCGTCACAGAGATTTAAAATTGTGAATTTCAAAATTTAAAATAGCCTTTCATCATAATTGAAAATTCCTCACGTTAGATTGTCGGATCTGCAGAGGTGTCGAATAATTGCTCTCGTTGAAGAAGGGGTGACACAGAGGGATATAGCGGCCACAATGGGGGTATCACAGTGGTTGATTTCGAAAACCTACGCCCGATACGTAGAGCTACAATCTCTGCAAAATAGGTCTCGTAGAAATCGTAGGAAGATCACTTCTGAAGAGCAAGACCGCTTCTTGTGCCAAATTGCAAGAAGAGACCCTAGTGTGTGGCACCCCATACTCCAAAGATAATTTCTGGAAGCAACAGGCATCAGTGTTTCAGCGAAACTTTACGTCAAAGACTTCGCTCAAGGAGTTTATACAGTAGAAGGCCCTTTAAAGTTCCAGAGCTAACCAGACATTAAAAAATTAACAAACTCAATTGGTATATCGAGCACCAAAATTGGAATACTGAGAATTGGCGGCTAGAAATTACGTATACCTAGTGCTGGAGCAAATTATGAGACTGGCGAGGTGCCCATGGTGAATATATCAATTTTATGAACTAGCAATCTTGCGCGACATTATCTTGAAACAGAGGGAATCACTATTTTGGACTGGCCACATTGCTCTCCAGACCTAAAATCTAATAGAATATTTATGGTGTAATCCCATAAGGAAAACTAGATCGCGTCAGGATTATCCAAGAACCCTAAAACAGCTAATCCAAAGCGCCACCGAAAAGTGGCAGAATATCACCCCAGAGGAGGTCGAAAACCCAATCCATAGCATGTCTAAACGGATTCAGGCTTGTATCAGGGAAAGCGGCAGTAAGACAAGCTACTTAGGTCGAGAAATGAATAAATACTTTGTGAGAAAAAAATTTTCAATTTTTTTACTGCATGCATTGAGGTTCTCTTATCCTCTTTTATTTATTTCTATTTTGAAATAATACTTAATTTATTTCTATTTTCAAATGAAATATCTTAAGAAGGAACAATTCTAAAAATGCTTCGAAATTTCAAAATTTTCAAATTCAAAATATCGGGTGGTTCCATATAAATTTGGTTGTATGTATCTATATACAGGTGTTTCATTAAAAAAAAACTAACTCGAATGGAATCAATCGATTTCGTCGACAAACATCCCGCATAGGAGATCTAGTGCATCAGGTGCATTTGTTATGACATCTCAAAATTATGTCGTTCTCAACTTGATTGATATTGAAATCTTAGATTCCCAATGAACAGATGCTCTTCTCATTTTGCGTTAAAAGTGCGTAACTTTCACAATTCAAACAACTCAGTGAGGTAAGGAAGAGAAAAATTTGTTGCATCAACGAATCACACTCAACGGACTTAACGCCTCTCGGTTATTTTTTCTGGGGCACTATCAAAAAACGAGTTTACGCAGAAATCATAAATTCGAAAGAGCAATTCATCAAACAAATAATCATAGCATATGATGAAACCAAAATGTTACAAGACAAACTCTGCATATTAGCAAAGATCTCGTGATTGTGTACCGAGCAATAGAGGATAAACTCTAGAGTTTCTCACAATTCATTGTTTCTTGATTGGTTCGATTTTCATTGATGAATGTAGATTAATGAAATGATTTATGAAGATATTGTGTTTTTAAGAAATGTCCTGGCTACTCGGAAGAGACACAAGTACCGTAAATACTACGAAGCAGCTATCTCAGGATCCTCGGTTAAAATTCGAACAATTCTAATTTAATTGGCCACTATATTCAAATTATTCAAATTAAGGTACAAGGTGCTCTCAATTAACATAAAAAAAATAAAACACTTGTCTAACGAACTCCACAGAGGGAAACAAAAGCGGCACATTTGTCCTCAGGATCCCTCCAACGAAATTTCGATAATTTCCTTGTGGTCGCTCGTGGTCATTACATTACATTACATTACATTGGAGGGGGTCCCTTGGCTTTGCAAGCCTTTCCGAACTGCGACGAAGTTGGTCTTTTGTTCGTAACCCTTTTTATTCATTTTCCTGTAGATCTTGTTCCAAAATTAAGAAACTCCCTGGGAGCTTTCGCTCTTACTTCGAGTGCAATCTGGATGTTACCGTTTCCGATTTGCCCACTGTGCTGAAATGTTATGTTAGTGGGCAGTGTCCAGTAAGGAGGCCTGTTATTGTCCTCAGATCGTCCCTAGAGAGATCGAGAATCTGTTTTGTCTTCTTCGGCGAATAGTCATGAACTTTTTCGCTTGCCTTTTGCCTGGAGTTTTCCTCCAGTATTCTTTTTTGCTAGATTCTTTCCATCGTTCCAGTTCCTGTCGTCTGTGCATCTTGCTTAGACCGCAGAGTGGTTCAGGTCCAATGGGTAGGATTCCAGTAGCTGATCTAGCCAGTTCGTTAGCGGCCTCATTTCCTTGTATGCCTTCGTGGGCAGGCACCGACCACAGAAAAAGTTTGTTCCCCTCAGCAAGTTGCTTCAAGGATTAACAGCATTCACAAACAGAGAAGCTCCGATAACTGTAAGAGTTCAGACCTTTAATCACTGCCTGACTGTCCGTTAAAATGTGAATCTTTGCACATTTTAATTTCGTTCATAGTCTCTTCTGGAAGCACAGGTTAACAGCAAGCGTTAATGCTTGCATAATTGTGGGAGTAGAGCCCAGAGTCACTGATGGCGAGTACTTGGGTCCATATATGCCTGCTCCTGTTCCATCAATCGTTTTTGATCTGTCCGTGTACCTAAAGGAGGATTTTTGATCAAATTGATTTATTTCTCCCTTTACGATGGTGAGGTCTTCTATGGCCACTTCGAAGGATTTGTGAAAATAAAACTGAAGCAGCATTATATCCGATGGTTGTGATAAGATTTCTGTCGCTTTGTAACCCAGAATACCCAGGTGTCCCTTAAGATCACCAGGAATTTTTTGTATCTTGCAGCCGTAATGCCGCCATCAACGCCTCATTTTCCAATTTTATATGAAGAGGAGCGAGATTAAGGATTACCTCCAGGGCAGTAGTCGGGGTGCTTCTCATAGCACCTGTTATGCCCACGCACGCTAACCGCTGCAGTTTTTGCAGCTTGTTTTGCGTATTTATTTCTGATGTTTTCGTCCACCATACGAACAATGCACATGTGACAATGGGTCTTATAACCGCTGTGTATAACCAGTAGATTATTTTTGGCTGTAGCCCCCAGGTCTTTCCGAAGAGTCTACGGCATGCCCATAGGCACGATGTAGCCTTGGAAAGAGATTTGTCAATGTGTAAATTCTAGTTGAGTCTCTGATCTAGGGTTAATCCTAGATACATAGCCTGTTCCGAAAATTTCAGGGTATGTCCATTCAGAAAGGGGAGGCTTTTACTTTCTACGTCTTGTGAATGGAATACTCGTGGTCAAAATGATTATATATTTAATAGATATATTTATTGGCTCTGAAGCATACCGATGTCTAGCGAAAATCATTATAAAGATTTGAATTTGATAAAATAAATCGCAATAAATAACGGTTTTGATACAAATTTAGTTATCAGCATATTCTATGAGAAAAACAAAAATTAGCGTTACAACATATGTTTCCAATCGGTGAACACCAATACTAAAAACTTAATAGTTTAACATATATAGGCAATATTTGCAATAATGTGAAATCCCTAATTAAGAACTCAAATTTAAATATAGCCTTCAAATTATCAAAAATTTAAAGTTCATTAATCGGAAATAATAAGTCTCCAATTTATGAAGAACATAAATTAGGTGTTTACACATAGGAATATGCAGACTGCAATAGTTTGTATATAGGTAGAACGGAAAGAAATTTTAATGTCAGAATCTCAAAA
This sequence comes from Cryptolaemus montrouzieri, assembly GCA_013387265.2. Taxonomy (NCBI): domain Eukaryota; kingdom Metazoa; phylum Arthropoda; class Insecta; order Coleoptera; family Coccinellidae; genus Cryptolaemus; species Cryptolaemus montrouzieri. Next base: position 42,480,265 of record JABFTP020000103.1, read on the forward strand.
CATAAAAGCAGTTTTATCAATGAAAACTGATTCAAATGATTCAAATCATCTTAGGAAAATAATAAATTTTTTCAATTCAGAATAAATATAAATCCTACATTCTCACAATAGAGGTATAAATTTAATCTTTCATGAAGTACTTGAAATTTTTAGATTAGGTTAGGTTAGATTTAGCAGAAATTTGTAATTATTAGTTAGATATAAATAACTAACCCATATTGCACGTCTTTCTCAAACACTACTGCTAATACAGATAGCTCTGAGTGGATTACCTCTTCATTATATATAAATGTATGTTATTAAGAAATATTTGAAGTATACTGTGTATCGAAACGCGTCGAGCATTTATTAATATATTCTAGTAGAAATCATTGTTTATTTGTATTTGTGACAAAAAGGTTTGTTTGTACAGTTACCACTCTCAGACGTTGTGGATAGACGTAGGCAATGAGGTCAAACCTAGGACTACCAACGGGATAAGTCAAGAAGTGTTATCACCCTCTCAATGTACCCATTCTTTCTAATTACAATTTCTTAACAAATTTACAATATATAATACAGAACAAACTCAACAAAATCTGATTCATCCAGATAGATGAAAAGTAATAAGAAACAAGAAACAACAAGAAGGAATTAAATTAGGATAATGTTGAGACATCCAGGAGAAACCGAATGAAGACAGACGATAACTTAACCGAATTATTAAGGTTAGGTTAGATTACTTAGACTACTTGACTTTTTAACTTAGAAGAGAAATTATCATTTCTTTTATTCATTGTAGATATTTTATCTAATCTCCTTCAAATTTTCAACCCTCGGCTACTCGCGCCCTCTTTTCGAACCTACTCGCGTGGTCTACGATTATGGACCATTTTCATTTTGACATAAAAAATCAATATCATCCATATTGATACGTATTTGAAGAGAAATAGTTCGCTTAATCATTTGTGAATGATGTTGTTTCAATTCTGATTGAAAGTATTGATATTTTCTCTGTGGAATTGAAAAAAACCAAAAAGTGCCAGAATGAATCCTTCATTTGCAATAACTCAATATATTTTCTATTTACTCGAGAAATTACGAACGTGAAAAAAATGCAGTATGAAACTGAAAGGAATATAAAACAAGCTAATGAAAAATTGTTTACAAACTAGAAAACTACCTATTTTCACTGCTTTTATGTCCCCCTGAAAAGAATCAAATTTGATCACCTACACAATTTACACTTATTCCCTCTATATGATTTTTATAAGCATATCTGTAGCATTTCGCACAATATTTGCATGTCGATTTATCGTCACTAGGACATATGTAGCAACATAATTTTGTGTCTTCTGAGGAGGAGGGGGTACAACCTCCCTAATGACTAATAGATGTCGTGCTCGGCATTTCATTTCTGCAGGTAATTGTTCTATTGTTGCCCTAAACTCCTTGCATCTGAACAACAAGAGAAAACATTTTGATACCATATTTGGCAGACTTACTTGGTATATATTGTTTGAAGCCACATCTGCCTCTGAAGGCTAATAGTTATTTGTCTACGATAAGGATCTCACTTGGTGTGAAATTGGCCTGAAAATTCACTGAAAAATTTTCAAATAGTTCCCGAATAGGAGCCAACTCAGCAAGCTCGCGTCTCGCATTCCGGGTTTCTATATCGTCGAATCTAATACATCTTTGACGGAACCTGAATATATTTTCACTCATAGCAAGGTAGCATGATTCGATTCCGGTTCGTATAGAATTGTCCCAACTCTCTCCCAAATTTTTTTCCTAAACTCCTGAAAGTGCCAATGAGTAACAAAATTTCTCTAAACGCAGTCATATCCCTTTAATCAGGTTTTGTCGCGTCTCGAATATTGCCAAATTGTTTTGAACATTTTCTATATATATATATATATATATATATATATATATATATATATATATATATATATATATGTCTGTTGACACCGTTATAATTCTAACGATTATATCGTTTACGAACAATTTTAGGCACTGAATTTCGATTGTTGCCGCATAATCTTTCGTTCCAGAGAGTTGTCTCACAATATTTTGTCAACGAACTCGAATTTGGAGGCTCGTTGAAGTTTTTCTCCACTTTGTTATTTTGTCTTTTCCCACATAATAAGCGGACGAACGGCTTAAAATGGAAAAATTATCTTCATCGGAATGTGTTCTTCATTCTTTATTACATCCTGCTCTGAATCACTGTTATGGCTGCTTTTCTCAACAACATCTTGTTCTGCCGAATTAGTGATCTCTCACCTCAGAAGACTCTCACTTGATATGAGAGCATTCGCGGGGAGAACTACTTACGATCGACTCTGAAAGGCTGCAAGTATGTGTGATGCAGGGTTGTCTTACATACACGATACACCCTACCTACCTACCTAGGTAGTGTGTACTGCAGCATATATAGATATTAGCTTTTCGCTGATATCTATATATATATATATATATATATATATATATATATATATATATATATATATATATATATATATATATATATATATATATATATATATATATATATAGTTTGATTGGGCATGAACAGATATGGGCAACTCGTCGGGTAAAACCCCTATATATATATATATATATATATATATATATATATATATATATATAATAATCGAACTGATTTCATGAAAAATATAAATCCACCACCCGGTAATTAATACCATTGCCAGGCAATGATTATAATCAAAACATATCCTGGAATAATTATATATTAGGATAACGTTAAATGTTATGAGAATATATCAATCTACCAGAATAAATACATACTATAGCATCATCAGACAATGATACAATGATATCAATGTACCAACGAGTAGTGTCAGAGGCTTTCTCCCCGGAAAAATCCAGTGTACGGACCTTAGTCAAGTAACACTGAATGTTACTCATTGATAGTTTCCTTTGTGTGAAGTGGTGAACGATCGAATAGAACACTGCTCTGAATATAAATATGACAGAATTGTCAGTTAATCATATTACATTTTTATAAACAAATTAATAAAATATGAGATGAGATTCTGCGCAGTATAAACTAAAGAGATAACCTATGACTCTACCTCTTTATTTATTTCGGAAGGAAACCTACGAAGAATATTACAAGATTTGATGACTGATATCTTTTGTAACTGTTTACACAAATTTTTCTTCAGACCCAAAATATCAATACTTTTGTGAAGATTCCTAGAAATAACATCTGTTGTGAAAATAATAATCGATAGATAATAATTTTTTCATTTTCCACATTTTTCAATTTCGTCGCCAAGCATCATATATTTAGAAATTTTTTCATTGTATTTATTTTGTATATCATGTGTGTCGGGTATAGCAATATCAATTATATATGTTATTTGATTCTGTTTATCAGTAAGAACGATATCTGGTCTATTGTGTTTTACAGCTCTGTTGCAAAGAATTGTTTTATCAAAATGAAGTTTATATTTGTCATTTTCACAAATAATCTCAGGTTCGTATTTGTAAATTTTTTTCTTTTGGGAATTAGGTCATGTTTAAGTCCTAGATTAAAAAGAATAATATTAGCGACGGCATTATGTCTTTCTAAATAATCTGTTGAAGCAAGGACTGAGAAAGATGATAATATATGAAAAATGTTTCTGAAGAACAGAAACACCTACGACAAAAATCATCTATATTTTGTTTGATGATGTGTTTTCTATAAATATAATAATATACATTATTATGTCAAGATTTGGGCAAGGTTTATTCAGGTTCTTTTCTATAATATCAATGAAAAACTCATAGTTTTTCAAAATTGCGAGTTTATTGGTTTTTACAAAACAAAAGAGTAATATGGTGTTAAACTTAACTAACTTTGTATTTTGAAGCGTGGCACTGCAAGTCCTCAGCATACTTTTCTTATTATGGTACGTAACCACAGAGTGCTAATCGCAAGCATGATGACGTCTTTTCGTCAGTTGGTCGATTGCGATATTTTGACTTAATTATCTTCATTTCAGAAAATGCAGACTCGCACAAGTAACTTGACCCAAACATTGCCGTCAGTTGAAGGGCGATTTGCCTTAGATTTCGATATTTATCTTCAGATATAAAACACTAAAAATGTGTATTAGATGCTGTTACTTCGATATGTATATCTGATATAATCTGCTCCAACTCATTCTCAACAGAACATGAGTTCATATTGAACTGACTTGCTATTTCAGTAGCTAATTCCTCAATGTTTTCACATGAAAAAGGTTACCTCATAAATGATGGTATATTTGCTAATTCACTGCAATCATAAAATTCATTTCGAATTGTCCTAAAATATTTGATAATTCAGCCTCATACGTATGATAATTCAACTGAGGAGTCCTTGCTTTCAAGGACGGAAAATGATCCTTTCCTTTCAGTTGCAATTGACTTTCAAATGCGTTTACTGCGCTAATCATCTCAATAATAGTTTTTCCTTCTCCTTGAAGCTCCAAGTTGATGGTGTCTAAGTGCACTGTGATGTCAGTCAAAAATGCCAAATCATTCTTCGTTTTCCAACATCACCTCTTTCGTCTAGAAAAGCTGTAATTACGGGCAATAATTCTTGAGACCTTTCTAGTAATTTTCCGCGACTCAACCATCTGACGTCCATGTGAAAAACTAAATCAGTGTGTTCAGCTGACTCCCTCAACTTCCTACTGCAACTTAAAGAGCCGCCGTTGCAAGCTACGTGCACGGATGGAATTTTGGTTGCAATGACCATGATTTCCTCCGTGTTCAAATCTTCTGAACAGAAAACTTGTTAATGTATAATGCAACAAAATAAAAAAATTAAGGGAAATCTTCATAGGCTGGATACAATGCCAAAAAACCGTTTTTGTTTCCAGTCATTGCTGGTGCTCCTTCGGTTTTAATACACACCAGTTTATATATTGGTAGCTTGTCGTACTTTACAAAATTGAATAAAACGTCATATATATCTTCGTCACGGATCCTCCCTTCAGAGGAATGATTGTAAAAAATTCTTCCTTAGCAATGCAATTGAATACTATCTAAATAAAAATATCCAGATGGGCAGTGTCTGTCATATAGGTGGATTCGTCGAACTGTAAAGAAAAGAATGTGCATTTCATTGGAAGTTCTCTTATAGCAGAAATGATTTCTGTTTAATTTCCAAAATCTCCAAATAACACCCACTTCAATAAATGCTTCCTTCACAACCGATGAATCTTCGAAAGGTTTTTTGTGTTTCACAAATATATTAGCAGCTTTTGATTGTTTGGCAGGTCTTGTAAACATGGTTCATTCTTTTTTCAGGTGCTAAATTTGTGTATGCTCTCAACTGTGTCCAGATGAATGAAAATAATATAATGGGATCTAAATGTTTATTTCATGAATAACTGCCAATTTATCTGAACCCTTTTTATATTTGGGAATAATTGATTCCGGTTATATTCCTGTATATCCCAGAAGAGCTGAGGTTATTGCTATCATGAAACCAAGTTATATTTGAGAAGAACAGCTATCATCCAGAACTTTGCCTCTTCCAAAATTTTGAATATATAAAAGTGATATTACTACAACTTCGACTGATAATTTCATTAACATTAATGCCAACGATAACTTAAAAGCTGAACACGTTTTTATTGCTGATCATCACATTCCGGTGGAACTTGCTATTGAGGGTCGTCTATGCCTCAATCCTTTGAATCCCATGGCATCTTGTTTTCATCTGCATTATCATAAAAAGGAGAAAGATAATTTAGTGTATTTTGCAATGATTCATCACTGAATTATTTATGTTCCAATTATCTTAATCTCACACAGTTTGTTTTACTGATATTCACCTCCCTCTTCGATGAAGTAAGTAAAGAGTTGAGACTCAAGAACAATATCATCACAACAATTAGATTGCTCCACTAGGGGTGCCGTTGTTTACACTTTTCGAAATGATATTCTTGCTGAATACTTTTGTTCTGTCTTGTTGGGTTGTGTTAGAGTAAGTAGAATTTATTCTCTAATGAATAATGCAATGAAAACTATCAGTAGTTTCCCGAATCCCTAGCTGAATGTTCACTGCTATATAACTCTCCAACATATCTGCAAACTAAATAAGATTCAAGTTAAGACTAGAATGAGTATTACTCTTCTTTCGGAACTTTTTCGATCATTTATAATCTTCAGAGTCCTTGCGTTTGGAGACTGAAGTTACGGAAACCGACTGGGTTGCTGGGTTTTCTATACACTTCTTTGGATGCGACAGGTCTTCTGAAATGAGAATGAGAAGTTGCTGTTTTCAATAGGTTCCATATAAAAGTGCCTGCTCAGAAATTTCCTACTTCTGATTGGAGAGATAATATTATGTTGTTCTTGTAGAATTCGTAGAGTGGGGGAAGACTAGGAAACTGTAAGTCATTTAGTCTTAGACTGTCCTATAGCTGGATATTCAAACGATCTCCAGCATATACTATGGGGTCAGCTTCCTTTCCTGTATAATTAGAAACATAAAACACCTTTTCCATCTTTTAGACTAATTCTGAGTATGTCGCTGACAAATTTCTTATTTTCGATACCAAGAAAGCGAACTTACAAGTGAAATAATAATCACCATCCGATTATTTTCACAAAGGGAGTAGAGTAAAATAATCGGTTGTTGTTCTCAGATATATGTGTCACCGAAATTAATAGATGCTGGTGCATTTAGCTCACAGATTAATTAGTTTCTCTCTGAATCAAAAAAAGGTTTCGGGAAAAAGAATGTCTCATAAGGAATATAGCTACTTCAAATATGTATAGAAATGATTTAGTTGATATGTGAATCAATGCTTACAGATATAGAAAAAAATTATCGAATGCCAATCTTATTCAGGAGAAACAAAAACTGAAGTTCAAACATATCAACATATAATTGGCCTACCAAGAAAATTAATCAATGAAAACCTTACAAGGAAAGCCAAAAAGACAACGCTATCGCATATCTAAATTAAAGTAAGAACATTGTGAAGGGAAGAACGTTGGACAAACTAAAAGACAAATTCGAATCTGTTTGAAACAACATGAGACTCAGATAAAATATGGTCGTACAGAAAAATGTAACGCTGCTCAAGATGCTTATGATCAAGACCATCTAATAGAATTTGAGGATTTTCATTCATAAAAAATATAAAAAATGTTTTCAAAGTAAACCAATGATGTAATACAAAAATCCATTGAACGAGCACAAAGAAACGGCTCCGTTCAGTGTAGTCTTCTGTTTCTTAGATTAGACACGTCTACTAATAGCGCGTTCGGCCAAACACGATGATGATTCGTCTAAAGCTTCTAATAACAGGGAAGTATTAAATGATAAGGCTATATTGAATTAGAATTAATGTACTACCATCTCATGACAATACTAACTTAGTTGGCGATACGTACTTTGGGTTTTGAAATAAATGTTCAGTGTATCCATTAAACAAATTATTCAAATGAAATAAATTCATATAAACACCTCAAAAAAGTCTAGGGAACACTTCTGAATATCGATATAGCGTATCCAGAACGACCAATATGGATGATTTTTTTTAAGAAATGAACTCCTGCATAAATTTCTCACCAAATTATGTAGAGTGCCGCAACAGATTTCAGTTTTTTTTTTATAAAAAACTAAAAATGCAGCAGATGCGACGCTGCTTTATAATAATTTCATGTATTCAGTGTTTGAAATCAGTAAGTTGGCACTTTCTTTCTCTTGTAAGCACAAATAAATGATTCAAGTTTTGTGATTCGACCATGGAAAGACGATATTTGACTAGAGAAGAGATGTTACGAGCCGTTGGCATGCTCCAAGCTGGGAGCTCACAACGGGAAGTATCCAGGGTTCTGGGAAGTAGACCAAGTGTCATTAACCGTTTATGGTTGCTTTTGAACGAAGCAGGTAGCGTAGAAGAACGCCATACAGGTCGCTTCTGTATTACTACAGTCGCCCAAGACCGATTTTTGGTTTTACAAGCCAGAATAGATCGTACTACCACAGCATCTCAATAAGCTCAAGAGCTATCACGAGTTCATAGTGTACAAATTTCCGACCAAACTGTGAGAAATCGACAGAACGAAGGTCAACTCCACTCCAGACGTCCTTTAAGACTTCCACAACTTACCCATGGAAATCGCGCTGCTCGTTTAGCTCGGTGCCAAGAACTCGTAAACTGGGACGAAAAGAGGTGGGCCACAGTTCTCTTCAGTGATGAATCTAGATTTAGGTATTATCCCGATTCCGGAAGAATTCGAATATGGAGGTCAGGATCAGTGATGTTTTGGGGAGGAATACGCTTTGGTGGAAGAACTGACCTCGTTTTCATACAGAACAACCCCACTGAAAATTCTTACGCAAATGAGATAGTTTTACCTGTAGTGGTACCGTATCTCCAAACAATGGGTCAAAATCCATACGTCCAACAAGATAATGCCCCTCCTCATCGTGCAAAAGTTGTCTTGAACGTTCTTGAAGAGAATGATATCGATCTTCTACCGTATGCATCCAGTTCTCCAGAACTGAATCCCATCGAGCATGTGTTGGACACCCTAAAAAAAATCTCCTGCGTTAAAACCTCTTCCATCATAAACAGGAGCTTCGATTAGGGTTCAAGGGGCTTGGAATGACTTAGCCAAAATGTGATAGACAATTTAATATGGAGCATGCCACGACGATGCCAATGTGTCATTAATAACAGAGGTGGACCTTCTGGGTACTGAAAAATATAAGTGCTTTCATATCGTTTCGAAAATATCAGTTCAGGATTTTTTTTGTGTTTTACCAAATTTCGTCATTTTCAAATTTCAAATTCTCTCTTATGATAGGTGCTCTGGATGAGTCAAATATTATTTTGTTTTCTTGAGAATACATTATATACAATACTACATCCTAACAAAACCGAAAGATTTCTATAAACTCGAATCATCAAATTCATATTTTAAAGATATTGGTAAGTGTTCCTAGACTTTTTGAGATGTTTATATATATATATATATATATATATATATATATATATATATATATATATATATATATATATATATATATATATATATATATATATATATATATATATATATATATATATATATATATATATATATATATATATATATATATATATATATATATATATATATATATATATATATATATATATATATATATATATATATATATATATATATATATATATATATATATATATATATATATATATATATATATATATATATATATATATATATATATATATATATATATATATATATATATATATATATATATATATATATCAATCATATCATTTTCCTATGATTTGAGCTGAAGTGTACATTGTTTCTGAACTCGTATCAAAATTTGACATTAAAACATCCTCAATGAGAATGTAGTTTTCCGATTCTCCTTATTCCTCATTTCATACGAGTAAATGATTGAATTGAGAGAAAGGTCATTATTGTTATAAGTTAATTTTATTGAAGAAAATATGTTGAGATTGGGTGCTTTGAGTCAATAACCTTACTAAGTATTGGAATTTATATTAGGAGTTTAAGTTTTTCAGCTTCATTTGTTTCACACTTGAAGATTAGGGATGAGTGTTTACAATCTAATTAAAAATTATATTCTTGAAGAGTGGTACTTAGTTGGTTGAATGAGTGTTACTGAAGAACTTCAACAGGTAGTTAAAAATTAGGCAATTAGTGGAAGGTATCATAGAAATACACTCGGAGGCAAAATTAGCGGAACACTCGAAAATTCAACCAGATTCGAAGTCCGATATTTTTCCTAATTCTCAACCGATTTAGATGATTTTCTTGGCAAGTTATAGACCAACTCTTCTGCTCTGTAGAAATTATAAGAGAAAACAAAAAAAAATTGAGAAAAATTTTATACGGGGGCTAAACTAAAAGTGTGTTTTTTGTCAAAAATTCCTAACACCCTGTGGAATTTCGTGGTCCGAGTTGAAACGTGCAATATCATGGTCTGTCAAGACACATCTTCCTACAGTAACACCCTTTTTGTTTAATGCGTTTATCTCTATTTTTGCAAAATATATTTAATTTCAAGTGGAAAATCACCATTTTGGAGAAATTCCATTGTATCAAGAAATTGTCATTAAAATTCGTCTATCAATTTGGAATTTTCTTATTATCACTCAGGCGTGTCGAAATTGTCGTTTGCGATTTTTATGTTCGAATTGCATTAGTTATTGATGACAATTTGGTTAATTTGGTGAAAATCAGGAATTCATAGGAGATAAGAGTCGGTAGGTATTAAAATACACAACCGAATTCTGGGACCATTGATAAAACTTTTCATTTACACATGTGCACACCTTTTTTTATCAAATATGAAATACAATACACGTTTTTTTGTATATGACCACATTAAAAAATGAGAGTTTTCCATTCTTTGATTTGATACAAATTCGATCGGTTGCGGTGTTTTTTGATTCTTTTACTGTTTACGATTCGAAACGGTATTTTTCATTCAGAATGAGAGATTTACCACCAATCTCAGTAGCAAGGGCAGTTACATTGATCGAGGAAGGGCGCACCTACCGCTCAGTCGGTACCATGTTGGTGTCTCGACGTCGGTTATCCATCGAATCTACTGTCATTACAGGGAAACTGGATTGTACGTGAGGAGGCGAGGACAAGGAAGAAATCGGGCAACCCGCGCTATACATGACCTTTTCATCGTCAATCAAACCATAAGAAATCCTCGTCTTACTGCTGTTCAGGCACGTAACCTTTTACAAGCAGTGGATAACATTAACTTCAGTGTGAGGACAGTCAGAAGACGATTAAATGAAGTTGGTCTGAGATCATACGCGTAAGCAAGAGCACCAAGACTCGATAGAGCCCATCGGGTAACAAGATTGGCGTTCGCTAGGGAGAAGGTAGCATGGACAATCAATCAGTGGAGACGAGTTTTATTTAGTGATGAGAGCCGATATTGTGTGAATTTCGTGGATGGTAGATATAGAATATGGAGGCATCGAGGGGAACGGTACAATCAGGCGAACTTCGCAGGAACTGAGCAATACGGTGGAGGGTCAGTTATGATATGGGGTGGCATATGCTTGGGAGTACGAACAGAACTGGAGATTATTGGCAATGGATCACTTAATGCCCATCGGTATATAACAGAAATCTTGGAGCCCCATGTTGTGTCGTCGCGGTCACCGGATTTAAACCGGATCGAACACGTTTGGGACATTCTTGGAAGAAGGGTCCGACAACGGAATCCAGGCAACGTTGAAGAGCTGACATTGGCTTTGTTGGAAGAGTGGGACAACATACCTCAACAGATGATAGACAACATCATTGGGAGTATGCGAAATCGTATGCGCGCTGTAATAAGAGCTCGGGGGGTCATACTCGCTACTAAAATCAAATGTTTTTTTTTGTGGGTCATCATGAAAATTTTTCCCAACATGTTTATTTCATTTCATGAGTGTATCGCCAGGATACACACCTGCTCTCAATTTTGGACAGGAATGATAATTATTATAGAGTGTCACACAAAAAAATTCAAAAATAAATGTGCAAAATCAACGATTTTTTCAGTGTACTTCGAGTTCTCCCGGAGCGTGAAATTGGCCATTGAATTTCAAAAATTTTCATTTCCTTAGATTTCCGCTTCTCTAATTTTGATTTTATTTCTTGGCTAACCTTCGATGTTATGCATCTACGCAAGATTGAAAATAAATTTTTGAAATTTGTGACTTTCCTCTTCAAATAGGATATCTCTTGTAAAAATAGAGATAAATGCATAAAACAAGAAGGGCGTTACTGTAGGAATAAGTGTCTTGACAGAACATGATATTGTACGTTTCAAATCGGACCACGAAATTCCACAGGGTGTTACAAATTTTTGACAAAAAAACACTTTTAGTTTTGCTCCCGTATAAATTTTTTTTCAAATTTTTTTTGTTTTCTTTTATGATTTCTACAAGGCAGAAGAATGGATCTATAACTTGCAGAGAAAATCATCTAAATCGGTTGAGAATTAGGAAAAATATCAGACTTCGAATTTGGTTAAATTCTCGAGTGTTCCGCTAATTTTGCCTCCGAGTGTACATCTTGTTTTCGAATGTTTTCAAGAATTCATTGTTACTATATCAATAATTAGACTAGCAGAATATTATCTCTTGTGACAGAACGACTAACCATTTAAAAAGCTGGTTCGTTATTCGTATTGCATTATAGCACATCTCCGGCAAAATTTTGTCGAATCGATAATTGAACGGCATTCCATAAGGCCAGTAACATGGATCGCCTTGTTAAGAGAATCCTCTCATCAGAAGTTTAGAAGCACTTCAAATGATCTACAGTCTCTTATTCAGTCATTGGCGAGGTTGAAATTGAAAGGCCAAGGGTTCACACGAAATTCACAATCTTAACTTGAAATGCATTCCTGGCTGATGTAGTCTAGATTATATTTTGATGGCTGATCAAATGTACTTCAAAGCAAGTAGCATTCATTGGGGTGATTTTGAGTTTCATGCTCTATGTTTGTTGTAGATTTTGAATATTACTCTCTTCAGTAGCTTTGACAAGTGAATAATGAGAAAAACTAATAATTCATGATTTCTCGTCCTCAATTTTTCCAAATGATTTCTATTTAATTCCAAATTTCGATTAATAGTACCCGAAAAATTATACACCAAACAGAAGGCATGGTTTATTACAATCATTTTTTAATTCAAACAATCGAAAAACTTTATTTTTGTTGTAACGAAGTAATAATGGTGCATTTAATCGAAGTTAATTATTGTGGTAAAAAGTTAGTTATACTCAAGAAATTTGACTATTGAATATGTTTAACCAGAAGTTACATGAGATTGAGAAACCATTCTGAAATTGGATGAATAATGAACACAAATAAGGGATCCGGTTTCTCTTAGTTTGAATACTGATTATAATCGCAATAAATTTATCCTGAAATTATGACTTTCATAGATAAATTAAATTGTCTTGAAATTATATGAAAACTCTGAACTCTGCCATGATGACATTTACGTGCCAACAAGTATTGCCAAAGCCTTTAACACTGAAAAATCCAGAGAACGGATTCAATCAAGTAAGACCGAATGTAATTTCATTATTGTTTTTTCTATAATAAAGTGCTGAATCACACAATACACTACCCCAGCTTACCAAAACTTCATTTCAAAACTCGCCAACTTAGTTTGCATAACCAACAAATGATAGTACATACTAAATCTAATTCTACATGTCTCTGTCATCTAAACCGAATCAGTTCCTGCTACTACATGCTTTTGACGATTCATCGTCCTAATTGGTCGACTGCTTCATTGGTGGGCGTGTCTAATCTAACAAACCATAAAGAACGCGTAACGGAATAGGACTTTTGACCTTGTTCGGTTTATGGTTGCATTTCAATAAATGGATACTTTTAAGAGCGTTCAGTGTATATGTCTCTTCAACATTACTCCCCAAGTTTTTTTCTTCTTCGACACAGTCATCAGAAAATACAAATCCTTCTAGTTTAAAGTCATAGTCGGTATGACACTTCCGGCCCATTTCATAGTCAAGGACTAAAGGTGGCTAGTTTTCATTTCCTAGTTCATAGATCAATTAGTTATCCTCTGAATCATAAAAAAATTTCAAAAATAAAAACCTTTTATAAGTTATGAAGCAACATTGAATAGTTATGAATATAGCTTAGTCGATGAGTTATCAATAGGCGCAGATTTTAGAGAAAATTGCCGAAGGCTACTCTTCTTCAACCTGAAAAACAAAAACTGAAATTTGTTCCTTTACCTCTTGATCCGCTATACACAAAATGATTGAAAAATTTTTTCAAAATATCGAAATAAAATTGGCTTACAAATCAAATTCAACCCTGTAAAGCGTACTGGGAATCCCAGAAAATAAAACCAATGTGTTTGATGAGGGTGGCATATTCGAAATGAGTTATGAAGATTGTCGAAATACGTATGTTGGACAAACTAAGAGATAGATTGAAGCCAGATTGCAGGGAACGTAAAGCACAGTGAAAATACGGATGTACAAAAATATCTAACGTTGCCCGACATGATTTCGATCAAAACCATAAAATAGATTACACTGAAAACTTTTGAAGGTATACTTATAATGAAATTCAAACATCCAGTAGACAAGGTCCGATTCCGTTCAGTATATTCTACAGGGTGCTAGATTAGACACGTCCACTAATTTGGCGTGAGACCAATTCGTTCGTCGGAATCCTCTGGTAGCAGGGATAGATTAAGTAAAATGAAAGCACTATGTAGAATTAGTTTCAGTGTATTATCCACTGCTGATGGTGCTAACTTTATTGGCGATACACACGTCAAGTCAATGAATGAAATGAGATGATATAGTGTATCTTCTTTTCATTGTGATAAGATGATAATTGTTCAGCGAATTCATTTGAAAATAATAATAAAATGAAATGAAGTTATATAAATATCCATACATTATGGAATAACTTTCTAATGAATATTCATAATGGGAAATATCTACGACTCCACCACTACTACTGTTAGCACTGATCATGATGGGTAGATGGAATAACTAACTTCTTCAGTAAGGAATATACAGGGATATCTCCCGGGACCGTCCGTTAAAAACTTTTTAAGTTCCAATTACAATATGAAGCTGAAATTTTATTTGCGGCCATAACTAGCGATTTCCAATTTGAGTGAAATATTTTCGAATTGATACCATTTCCGGTTATACCGGAAGTCGGTCATCACTTTGTTATTTCAAATGGCAATCTACCTTTTTTATTATACATCTAGAACCGATATTTGAGAAAGGCATAAGACACCCAAGTTGTTGACACTTATCTGTCAAAACTTTTGACAGATTAAATTATTTTTGTTATAAACCCGATTTTTGAGGAACATTTAAAAAAATTGTAGCTCGTAGATATTTTGCATTACAGACACAATTTTTGCTTGGGTGAATACAAGAAGGATCAAGGAATTTTTTAAGCAATTTATACATGTCAAATGTTTATCGCGTTGTTTCGTATGATTATTTTCAATTTGGCCTTTTTAAAACAGCAATAGCTCAATTTTTTCAAATGGCACGTGCCATTGAAGCGTCAGATTTCAGATGGAATTGTATAAGCATGTACTATACCCATCTTTTATAGTTCCGAAATAATTTGGGAATATATTGAATTTTGATGATTTTGCAAGAACTAACAGAGAATGCTTTGAAATATTTTAATCAAGTAGCTGAACTGGCTACGCTTACCTGACAGGTGCCTGAAATTAATATACTTGCCACTTCGTTCATTCGAATTTCATAATTCAACAAGAACTGTCATTATTTCATATTGAAAATATCCAAAAAATACAACACATTTGGAATAAGGCCACTGGTTATTCAAACGAAAATATATTGAATCTCTTTTTAATCCATTTTAGAATGTCAAAAAGTGGTACGTAGAAAATGCAGGCAATTCAATAACCAATTTCCAAATTTACCGTCTATGAGTAAAATAAAATTTCGAAGCATAAGAAGTAATTTTCTACAATTCGAATGAATAAACCTTGTAGAAACTAAGCAAAAACCAATCATCGAAGATAATTACATTAATACGAATAAATAATAGCAAACATCATAGGAAAAAGCTTATTTACGATCTGAATAAATGCTAAACATGGACCCCTTTTTTCTCGATACACTTGACAGCTCGTACACGATCATGATGAGTTGCCTTCCTAGTTTACTCAGAATCAATATTACGAAAAGCATTATGAATGCCATCTAGGAACTCTTCTTTACTTCTCACAGGAATAAGATACACTTCACCTCTGATTTTGCCCCATAAATAAAAATCAAGGGGCGTCAGGTCTGGAGAACGCGGGGGCCATAAATTTGGTCCTTGATTACCCCGCCATCTATCCTCGAACATTTCTGTTAGCTGCCGATCTACAGCTCGTGTTCTATGTGGTGGTGCACTATCCATTTGGTAATAGCAATCCCTCAGAATGACAAGGGTAATTAATCTAAAAAATTTGCTAATGTTCCTTTTGAAATTTCCCGGTATCTTTGTCCATTAAGATTTTCCTGATAAATGTGATAAGCCAACAAATCATCCATTAAAATTGCAAAAACGTTCACGCTAAATTTATTTTGGAAATCAATAACCTCAATGAAATGTGGAATTTCTATGACCCAAAAATGTCGATTTCTCCTGATGGTTATTCCACTTTCATTGAACTTGGCTTCATTAGACCATATAAGTTTTTGCAGAATTGTCTCATCTTCTTGAAGCCGAATTAATTAATTTTCACAGAAATTTAGCCGCTTGGGAAGGTCAGTTGGTTTCAATTTTTGTAGTCTGATAAAATAATACGGGTGCATATAATGTTTCTTAAGGATACTTTGAATGGAATTTTAACTCAATCCAATATCCATTGATACTGACTTAATGGACGCATATGGATTGGCACGAAAATACGCTACCGTATTAATTTGATCGAGGTCGTCCTCTAGAATTTGTTTTATTCTAGTTTCTATGAATTTTGTTCCTCCAAATTGCAGAAAATTGCTTCTGCTCCTTCGAAATTTTGTTTTGCTCATAGGCGCTAAATTTGGAAATTGGTTATTGAATTGCCTGCAAGTTCTATCCACCATTTTTTGACATTCACCATGAATTAAAAAGAGATCAAACATATCCTCGTTTGAATAATCAGCCATTTTATTATCAATCTGGTGTTTATCAAAAATTTTCACTTCAAATTACCAACAATTCTTGTTGAAATATCAAATTCGAATGAACGAAGTGACAAATACATTAATTTTAAGCACCTGTCAGGTGAGCGTAGCCAGTTCAGCTACTTGATTCAAATATTTCAAAGCATTCTCTGTTAGTTGTTGCAAAATCATCAAAATTAAATATATTCCCAAATTATTTCGAAACTATAAGCGATGGGTACAGTACATGGTGAAACAAGTCCATCTGAAATTTGACGCTTCATCTGATGGTGACATAAAAATTGGCACGTGCCATTTGAAAAAATTGAGCTATTGCTGTTTTAAAAAGGTCAAATTGAAAAAAATCATACGAAACAACGCAATAAACATTTGACATATATAGATTGCTTAAAAAATTCCTTGATCCTTCTTCTATCCACCTAAGCAAAAATTGCGTGTGTAGTGCAAAAGATCTAGGAGCTACAATTTCTTTCAAATGTTCCTCAAAAATCGAGTTTTTAACAAAAATGAATAAATCTGTCAAAAGTTTTGACAGATAAGTGCCAACAACTTGGGTAATTTATGGCTTGCTCAAATGTCGGTTTCAGATGTATAATAAAAAATGTAGATTGCCATTTGAAATAACAAAGTGATGACCCACTTCCAGTATAACCGGAAATGTTTCACTTCAATTGGAAATCGCTATTTATGGCTGCGTATAAAATTTCAGCTTGATATTGTAATTAGATTTCAAAAAGTTTTTAACGGACGGTCCTGGTGGATATCGCTGTATACTTCGGAAATAAGTATTGTACTCATAATAAATTCCTTGATTGTTTTATCCCATAGGTACAAGCGGTTTTATCTTCTTGTATGTTTTGAATTTATTTCGAAAGTTCTCTTTCTTATGCATCCAAATCTTCAAAGTAATTCAAATTTGGACAACACAACATCTTTCGGGTCATCTAATTTGAGATATAAATCTTGTTTGGCTTCACACTAATAATTATATTCAACAATTGATAAAAAAAATCTTAGCATCTACGTTTTGTTGAAATTTCGAGAATTTCATAACAAAGCTGGACATGAAACTTTTCGAGCTTCTGTAAGAACATTTGTTTCATCCGATTTTTTATTGAAAATTTCAAATTTTAACTTCATTCACAATGCATACAACAGAATTTTGAACAGTATAATATGCTCAAATATCATTCAGAGAAATAATTAATTTAGGCATTCACATTATCCACCAAGGCAGCAAAAGTTGTTTAGGAAGGTCGACTTATATTTATTTAACTTCTTTTCGTTCGGGAAACCAAGAACATATGGTAATCAAAATTGGGGCCTAAATATATATATTTTTTTGATAGATTCAACAACTGCATATCTAAATATTTGATCCAGACAGTCCCCGAAAGTGTAGGACAGTATCTGTAGTGAAATACAGATATTCAAAAGAGACAAATGAGATCCTTATCAGTTCCATAGTTCATAGACGAGGATAATCTTTTTTTGTGATGGGTAATGGAATGGAATTCATCACAACGAATTATTTATTTTATATGGATATTATATGGATTAGTTAGTCCTATATTAATAAAGGTATCCTTCACTAGTAACGGCTCATTTAGGAGAGATACGGAACCGTGGCCTCACCTGGGAAATACACAAACATTCAATAAGTGATATTAATATTTTCATTCGATGATGTTTGAAATGCCAACTAATGGGGTGAAATCCAATCAACACTTTTTACACTCTCTTACAAGGGTGAGCCAGATTCAGTGTTAGAGCATCAGCACCTCCTGCATGTGATACAATTATCACGAGCAACGGACCACGTCAACGGAATTTCGATTTTCGAGTAGGTGAAGATTCAAGGTGGTCTGGTTGTATAGCGTAGAGTGTGGTTACGCGCTCAGAATGATAAATTCAGGCTAGCTAGCTTTAGGTTCCATCCATTTTTGTTTCTTTCGTCTTCGTCCTAACGCAATACGTGTAAATGAAATCATCTTCTGATGGTTATAATTCAATCAAGCAGTATTGCAGAGTGGAACTTAAATGCTCCATAGAGAAGTACCACGGTTTTCATTAATCAGATAAAATTTTCCTTTGCTGAAAGTTAATATTACTTAGAGAACGAAAAATATACAGTTGGAGTGTAGATTTCAACAAACTGTAACTGACAACATAGATAACAAGGCTAAGGTTTAATATTAACGTTAATTGTATTAATTGAACAATGTGACATGCGGATATAATTTGAAAATAACTAAAAATGGAAAACCTGAGCCAGTGAGCACAACAAGCTTCGCAGAATTGAGAAAAGTAAAATCTTTAGTAAAATAATATAATGGAGTAAAAACACAAATTCATTTCAATACAAGACACCCTATCTTCATTCTTTATATATACAATTTGAAATTTGGCCCACCGATCCACATTTGAACAAGCTTCCACTGTGAGTTAATCGATACAATATAATTTTAATTTGAGAGGCTTTTACTTGATAAAATTCCATTATCAATAGTAAAAACAAGTAATGTGATTTTTGGAATTTTACTTAATAATTGTGATTCGTATCGCGTTTCATTACACCGTAGCTTCTTCAGACGAATGAATGTACAGAAAATAGTAATGAGAATATAAATATGAATGTTCTTGAGTAGTTGAAAGCTTATTGGGTTGATTCTTCTTAAGTGGTTATTTGTGACAGGTATATCCAATAAAATTAAGAAAAGATTGCTCCCCGAAGAGATTCGATAGAGGTGAAGGGCTTAAATCGACTTGTTCATTGATGAGTCTACCAGAGTGTTCGTATTTGTTTATTTCTAGAGTTTTCCAAAGATCTACCTTGCAAAATTTCAAACTGTGGGTCGGAAGAGTGATTATTTTTTAGGAGACGATTCGCATAATTTGAACCTGATTTTTTATTTGGAAAACTGCGTTTATGTTCCGATATTCTAATATTAAAATTTCTATGTATTCTACCAATGTAGAAATTATCACAGTCAATTCAATTCTATCTATAAACACCTGATTTATTGTTATTACCTGATTTGGTTTTATTATTTTTATATATTTGCCTAAACTATTATTAGTTTCGAAAACTATGTTGAAATTATTGCTACTCAAGAATGATTTCAGTTTCTCACTTGTAATGCCAACGCAGGTTAAGGTGTTGAATTTTTGTTTCAATTTATCGACAGGATATTATTCATTCAATCTACTTTGTTTTTAATTTAAAATTTTATTTAGTAGTTTGGGATTGTAACCATTAATTTTGGCTTTTGTTTAACCAAATTTAATTCTTTGTTGAAATTTTCTGGTGTTAACGGGATGTTTATCAATCTAGGAATAAAACTGTTGAATGCTGATATTTTATGTTGATTCGGATGACACGACGAGTTGAGTATTATAAAATCTGTATGTGACGGCTTATGGTAAATTGCGAGAACATGTTTTCCATTTTCATTCGAAATTGTTACATCTAATAAATTTATTCAATTATTGCTTTCTATTTCGGTTGTGAATCCAATTTTTAGATGTAATGAATTTATATGATTTTCGAAAATTTTCAACTGTCTATCTGTTCCTGTGAAGCAAATAATAATATCGTCTACACAGCGATACCAGTATAAACAATATTTCCTGAGTGGATAATTATGAACTAATTTCTTTTAATTATTCATAAGTTTTTCTGCTAACAAAAGACTAAACGGATTGCCCATAATCAAGCCGTTTTCAAGAGTATAATATTTGTTATTGAAATTGAAATGATTTTGATCTAAACAAATTTGTAATAATGAAAGAATATCTGATTTAATGATCGTATGGACATTATTCTTTTCTAATAATTCATCAACTAAGTAGTACGTATCTTCCGGAGGAATGTTGGGAAATAGATTCTTAACATCGAAAGAAATGAGTTTGGAATTAGGTGGTATAATGGTATCTTTGATATTGGCAATTAGTTCGTATGAATTTTTGACCGAAAATTTAAATTGAAAATTGTTTCATTAGCAAGTCGTTAAGGAATTTCGAAAATTTGAAAGAAGGTGCCGTTACATAAGAAACAACAGGTCTAATAGGGTAATTAGGTTTATGAAGTCTTATCAACGAATTTAATTCGGGGGATTGTGGATTGGAGTTAATGAATTTATATTTTTCGTGGTCTGTAATTAATGATTTTGCTGTCGAAATTATGTTTTCAACCTCTTTCTGAAATGTTGCGGTAGGATCCTTAGTTGATGTTTTATAGTATCCGGCTGTTAAGAATTCTTCAGTTTATGAAATATAATCGGTTTTACTAATCGCGATGACGGTGTTACCTTTATCTGCTTTAGTGAATACTAAATCGTTCTGGTACTATTTTCACGAATTGTTTTTATTATTTTATAATCTGCAACTGCAATGAGGTGATAATTTCGAAAAGTCTTCGTTGATGATTTTTGCTGTTTGATGTTTGGCTGAAATATTATGTTTGGAGTTTTTGAGAATGATTTCGGAGTCTATGTTTAACTGTTCAAAATTAGTTTTAGTAAGTTTTGGATGTATATTATGTTTGAATCCTTTTTCTAATAGATCTTTTTATGGTTGTGTAAAATCGATATCAGTTAAATTAGTGAATCTTTCAAAAATTTATGATCTGAAAATTTATCAGTAGATGGTTTATGTGGAGAAGTTTTGAATTTAGGTGGTGCAATCTGACCAATAATTCCGTATGGATTGCCTTCAAATATATGTTGGCAACGTCCCTCTTGTTGTACTGGATCTTCATATCCTCTTTGATCCATATGCGTTGACCTTACTCAATTGTTCTTCTTGCTGGTCCACTGTTGTTATGTGTCCGCAACCGTATATAAATGGTAGTCAATCTGTTGCCGAAGCACATTGAGTAGAACCATATATTTAACATTTGAATTTGGGAGGCCTTTACTTGATGAAATTCCATTATCAATAATAAAATCAAGTAATGTGTTTTTTGGAATTTTACTTAATAATTGTGATTCGTAACGCATTTCACTACACCGTGGCTTCTTCAGACGAATGAATGTTATTGATTAACATCCCGTTATCACCAGAAAATTTCAACAAATAATTAAATTTGATTAAACAAATAGCCAAAAATAATGGTTACAATCCCAAACCAATAAAAACATATAAACAATATTTTAAATAAAAAACAATGTGGAATGCATTGAATGAAGTTTAGCCTGTCGATAAATTGAACCAAAAATTTAACACTTTAACCTACGTTGGCATTACAAGTGAGAAACTGAAATCATTCTTGAGTAGCAATAATTTCAACATAGCTTTCCAAACTAATTATAGTTTAGGCAAATTTATAAAAATAATGAAACCAAATCAGGTAAAAACAAAAATTCAGGTGTTTATAGATTGAATTGCAATGACTGTGATAATTTCTGCATTGGTAGAACACATAGAAATTTTAATATTAGAATATCGGAATCATAAAAGCAGTTTTTCAAATTAGACTCAAATTACGCGAATCATCTCCAAGAAAATAATCACTCTTTTGACCCACAGTTTGAAATTTTGCATACAGATAATAAATAGTGGAAGGTAGATCTTTGGGAAACTTCAGAAATCAACAAATACAAACACTCAGGTAGACTCATCAATGAACAAGTCGATTTAAACCCTTCACCTCTATTGAGTCTCCTCGGGGAGCAATCCGTTCCTTAATTTTATTGGACATACCTGTCATAAATAACTAGTCAAAAAGAATCAACCCAATAAGTTTTTAAATACTTAAGAACATTTACATTTATATTCTCATTCTTATTTTCTGTACATTCATTCGTCTGAAGAAGCTACGGTGTAGTGAAACGCGTTACGAATCACAATTTTCAAGTAAAATTCCAAAAAACAAATTACTTGTTTTTATTATTGATACAATATAACTTTGTGAAAAAGAATAATCTTCATTAGATTCTACATATTTTCAGCGAGAACGTTTCGGTTTTGGGATACGGAAAGCGCTTTCATGAAATTTAAAAGCTAGTATATGATCATTTTAACGAACACTGGACAGCCAACAATTGCATGGATATTATTCAATGAGATATTGAGATTTTTGTTGAAACATGCCTCATCGTGAACTGCAATGTCTTCATTGTAGCTAAATGTAGCACTTACTCACATCGCATATTATGGTTCATCGTATAGAGTCTTGTTTTCTTAATATACCATCTCGTGAATTGACCTGCGACATCAAGAGACTTTCGTCCATCAATATATCATCAGGGGTTTTCTGAGTGGAATACGAGTTCTATAAAAAATCGAGAAGAACTGAAGCCAAGCAGCTAGAAGAGTTTTCGTAAAGACTCGACTTGAAATTCAAACTTTTGAAAAATCTGAGCTTTGACTCGACATCAACCCAAAAGCTTGACTTGCCAACAGGCTGCATGAAAGCTTGATACTTTTCGCAGCATAAAGTTAAGTTCACTTGCTAATTGCTTGTTGCTCTTAGAGGTACAATTGCAGTAGGTTATTTTTTCAGTCATACATAATTTATTAATTTGTTGTGAAACCGTGTGATTTAAAAACTGAGTACGTTCAACCTAGTCAATTCGTTTCGCAGCTCAACAATTAGATACAAAAATGTCCGAGAGAGAAGTTAGTTATACAGGAAGAAGAAAGAAAATAAGCGGTAGTAGAAATGTGAAGAATTCCTGTATTCAAGAATAACACCTAACAAAATATGGATGTCGCCTACAACCTACAATTGAATTCTATATAATATAGAAGAGATTCAAGAGTATTGATTCTTTTGAAGGTTTTTTGTATGATTCGTTAAGAACTCAATATTCCTTAAAAATATATTGAAAACTGAAATAACTTTATGTAGATTCGTCACCTAGTGGCATGGAGTGTAAGTATAATAATCTATCGATTAAGGATTACTACATTTGGCGATATTCAGCAGAACCATTTCGGAGATTGAGTGAATCCCGAGAATCGAGATTGAATGGTGATTCCCCGGGAATCAAGAGACGAAGCAGTCTAGGGACTTTCCCGAAATTCGTATATAAAAAAAAATTATTTCCTCTTCTTATTCCATTTCTTGTTAATATATTGTTACTGTTATACCACTATAATTATACCAGTACGGAAGAGCGCAGTGAAAGGGAAAACTAGGATGGTGAAATACAAGTTTAGTGTTAAAACTAGTAAAAATATGAAATGATTGTGCAGTGTAATCTTGGACCTTCGTCATAAGGTAATATTCCTGAAGTCTAGTTGGAGATAGGAATTGCAGGTTGAAGCAATTTTCAACTCTGAGAAAGTTTATATAAAAAAATAAACACCTCAGAAAAGTCTAGGAAACACTTCTGAATATCAATATATCGTATCCAGAATGATCAATATGGATAATTTTTTTAAAGAAATGAACACCTGCATCAATTTCTCACCAAATTATGTAGAGTGCCGCAACACATTTCATTTTTTTTTTTTAAAAACTAAAAACGCAGCAGATGCGGCGCTGCTTTATAATCATTTCATGTATTCAGTGTTTGAAATCAGATAGTTGGCACTTTGTTTCTGTTGTAAGCACAAATAAAAGATTCAAGTTTTGTGATTCGACCATGGAAATACGACATTCACCTGAAGGAGAGATGTTACGAGCCGTTGGCATGCTCCAAGCTGGGAGCTCACAACGGGAAGTATCCAGGGTTCTGGAAAGTAGCTCAAGAGTCATAAACCGTTTATGGTCGCGTTTCAATGAAACAGGTAGCGTAGAAGAACACCATACAGGTCGTTTTAGGATTACTACAGTCGCCCAAGACCGATTTTTGAAGAGATGGTACTGCCACAGCATCTCAATTAGCTCAAGAGCTTTCACAAGTTCATAATGTACAAATTTCCGACCAAACTGTGAGAAATCGACTGCACAAAGGTCAACTCCACTCCAGGCGTCCTTTAAGAGTTCCACAACTGACCCATGGAAATCGCGCTGCTCGTTTAGCTTGGTGCCAAGAACACGTAAACTGGGATCAAGAGAGGTGGGCCGCAGTTCTCTTCAGTGATGAATGTAGATTTGGTTATTATCCCGATTCGAGAAGAATTTGAATATGGAGGGAACCTGGAAAATAAAACCGTCTCCAGCATGCTCGAGAAGTTGTTAGACAAGGAGGCGGATCTGTGATGTTTTGGAGAGGTGAACGCCTTGGTGGAAGAACTGACCTCGTTTTTATAGAGAACAACCTCACGGAAAATTCTTACGTAAATTAGATAGTTTTGCCTGTAGTGGTAGCGTTTCTCCAAACAATGGGTCAAAATCCACTCTTCCAACAAGATAATTCCCCTCCTCATCGTGCAAGAGTTTTCTTGAACGTTCTTGAAGAGAATGATATCGATCTTCTACTATGTCCATCCTGCTCCCCAGATCTGAATCCCATCGAGCGTGTGTGGAACACCCTAAAAAGAAAACTCCTGCGTCAAAACGTCTTCCATCATGAACAGGAGCTTCGATTAGCAGTTCTGGGGGCTTGGAATGACTCAGGCCAAAATGTAATAGACAATTTAATATTGAGCATGCCACGACGATGCCAAAATATCATTATTAACAGAGGTGGATCTTCTGGGTACTGAAAATATAAGTGCTTCCATATCGTTTCGAAAAGATTAGTTCAGGATTTTTTTTTGTGTTTTACCAAATTTCGTCATTTTCAAATTTCAAATTTTTTTTATAATAGGTGCTTTGGAGAAGTCAAATATCATTATGTGTTCTTGAAAATACATTAAATACAATACATCCTAAAAAAACCGAAAGATTTCTATAAATTCGAATCATCAAATTCATATTTTAAAGATATTGGTAAGTGTTTACTAGACTTTTTTGAGGTGTTTATTTCTGGCTGAACCCAAGCCCACCTCTATCTCTAGGAACATCTGCATCGGAGCAGGGCTAACGCAGAGACTTGGAGTCGAAGCAACTCGGGATAGACCTACTAGGTCTAGAGGTTATGATCCACTGAAGTTGCAGTAGGTTTTTTGGAGTAAGGATCGAAAAATTAACAGAACTTATTGTTGTAAACCAGCCGTTGTTTTGACGCCTTTATTGGGTCATCTTCAGGGCAACTATAATGAAAAAACAACATGGTTCAAATATAAACCTTCTCAGTGGTATTCTCAAAGGCAACAACAAAAAATGTATATGTATTTATAAAAGAAATTACATGGGTACGAAAAACATGAGATCTAAAAACAGTCAAAATGAATATTGATTAAAATTACTTTAATTTAATACAAGTTCCCAGTCTAAAAACTAATAAACACCGACAAAACATTCTGTAAATGGAAAATTCATGATTTGAAATTGAAACAGCAACACACACATTCAGAAATTCGCAACGATACTGAAAAGAAATGAATGAACTCGAAAATCATATGTCCGCCGTATGCATGAAAGTAATATGGTAGGACACGTCAAGTAGGTACAAAAAAGGATTAGCTTGAATTTCATTCCGTTCTTAATTTTTCAATGATGTTAAAGTAAGAACGGCTGAGAATATCGATGTCAGATCGTCTGTTTTCGGCCCTACCCTCATTCTTTCTTATCTCGAGCATTTCTTCGAAAACCCTTTTACCGTTGAAATTCTGTTTTCCCAAAATGTTTGTATTTTCAAATTTGAGATTGTGTCCTTCATTTATTTTATGTTTAACCAAAGCATTGGGGTGTGGTCTATTCCGAAAATTCTTGCAGTCTGCTGTGTGTTCTTTTCATCTTCTCTGTAAATATCTACCTGTTTGACCTATGTAGCAAGCCTCACAGGACCAAAAAGAAATTTCAAATTTCACATTTGATTGTTGTTCAATTGGTACCGTTGCTTTGGTTCTTGTGAAGAGGAGAATTTTGAGAGTATTCTCACTTTTCAGACAAATTTTCATTTTGCCCGTGTTTCTGGCAAAAAAATTTTGTATTCTCTCTGATAGACCTCTCACATATGAAATTTTGTAGAACTTAGTTTGATTATTGCTATTGATAGATTCGGGTTTCAAAGTTAGTCTTGAATATCTACGGATTGACTTCTTCATGAGGGAAGGTAAGTATTTTTTATGAGAATTTTTTGTACTGAAGATTTTTCTCTTCGTACGTTTCACTCCATAAGTTGATCGCTCTGTGTATGAGATTTCGAACCACATTGAGTTGCTGTTTGAGTGGATGCTCGTATCGAAAACTGAGGAATCTGTCTGAAAATATAGGTTTATGATACCAGTTAGTCAGTATATTACCATTTTATTTCCTAATGACGAGGACATCGGGGAATGGTATCTGAATCTGACTTTCAAATTCAATTGTAAAGTGAAGTCTTTCATTTAAATAATTGAAAATTTATAGCACTCTATCTTTGCTATTTTGTGAAATTGCAGTTAAAATGTCATCCACATACCTACAAAAAAGTGGTGGTGAAAGGAACAAAGGCTTTAAACAATGTTCCTGTAGTCTGGACAAATGGGTGACAGACAGTTGCCGATCCCCAAGCCAAAACTTCGTTGGTAGAAACAGTCCTCAGACTGAAAATAGTTATTATAAGTACGAAAATCAAAAAGGAGCAGAAAATCCTCCATTATCATCGTTGTATCTTCTTTAAGTGAGGTTCAATTATCTTCAATCGTAACTTTAACTAATTGCACAAGAATATTTGTAAAAAAGAACACCACCTCCAAAGGAACAAGTTCAAAATTGGGTGGTATTTGCTTCGTTCACATGAAAGTCGAAAAAGAGAAAGAGTCTTTGACGTATTCTTAATCATTTCGATCAAAGAGTTGGTCAAGAAACTTCGAATGAACTTAGTCAAATTATATAATGGTGAATCAATAAAAGAAACTACTGGCCGAAATGACACATTCCCCTTATGGATCTTTGGAAGAGAATACATTTTAAGAGACACACCATTTTCGCAGCAGAGGTGTTTTTTGGGTGTCTGAAATCTTGTGCTGATCATGAAGAGCTGAGAGTATTTTCTTCAACTTGCTCTGAATCCGCATTGTAGGATTTTTCCAATTTTTTGTGAGTGTTTCTGTCAAGAATAGCAAAAGCTTTCATTTAGTATTCTTTTTTTTCAATTAGGAAAATTAGAATATTTTCCTTATCCGCTAGGGTAACTATAATATATCCGTTTTCTTTCTTGAAATTACAAAAACTCCTGACATGACTCAATAACCTTCCTATCATGAGAATTCTTGAAGGTGTTTCTGCCCCTTCTGTTGAGGAAATTTGTAAGAACATTTATGACCTCGTTTCTGGTAATGTTTCTTTCATTTTCTTCCAGGTCTTTCAACGCATACTCAGTGTCAATTAACATTTGATGAATAGGTTTATTATGGTTGATATATGGCAGATTGAATTTGGATTCCAGACTGAGAAGTTGCTGAAATGTAGGTGTCATACTTTTGTCGGTTAAGTTTATTAGCCACTTCTCATCAACATTTTTCTGAATATCAGTAAAATACAAGAGCCTGTTGATTTCAAGTAATCTGTGAAATTTCGTAATTTGTTTTGACTCAAATTCCGAATTGTAATATTGTGTTTAACTGCAAATGAAACAATTATATTCAGGTTCAAGCAAAATGTACTTTAAGAAAGATTGCAATATAAATCTCCAAATTTAGAAATCAGCGTTGGAATGAATGGAGAATTTTCAAGCTTTTTCAGGCGAAAGAAGTATTTTCTACAAGGAGATGATCGATGAATTTCGAGGTTTGTAAAATATGTTGGGGGTATATATGCGAACGTCTACATCTTGTTAAATTTTTTTTTATCACATTCATAGTGGGCAAGACGGCATTTCTTATCAGAGTACTCTTTCATCCCATATTAATTACGTATGTCAGATGGTCCTAAGTGTTATCCAACGTATACAATTAAGTCTAGAGGTTATGATCCACTGAACATATTTGAAACATGTTATTTTATCATTATAGTTGACCTGAAGAAGACTCAATAAAGTTGTTGAAACGTCGGCTGATTTACAACAACCAGTTCTGTTCTCCTTTTGATCCTAACTCCAAAAAAAACCTACTGCATAGACCTACTAGATCTATACAAAAAGTCTTTTGTGCCCGCACCAAATAATGCTATGTGGCGCTATGTGAGATAGATAAATACCGTGCAGGAAGCTCGAAATACATTTTGGAGTTGTGGAAAAGACACGAAGTTATATTTCCTAATTTGACGATTATAGCATAGAGATTTTCTGGCCACTCCTCAAAATTCGGCTCCTAAAGAGAAGGGACCAAGACGCGAAACATGTGGAGTCACAAATCAATTATGACGATGATATGTCTCAACACTTGGCTAAAAAACAGAGAACTATCAGCTATTTGATGGAGTGGAAATGTAGTTTTGCTTATTTTCAATCTTTTCGATCTAATTTACAATGAAAGTATTTCTTTTATTTTCACATGAGTTTAATTCAGTTATTTTTATTTTCATAGAAGTTCATTCCACTTCAATAGAAATTTATCTATTACATTTTTTGAGTCGCTATGGATATGTTATATTTGAAAATATACATCTCACTTCCAGTTTTCTTCTTATTCTCTATTTGTGTTTCCTTCAACAATTATACAGGGATATCCACTGGGACCGTCCGTTAAAAACTTTTTGAGTTCCAATTACAATATCAAGCTGAAATTTTATACGCGGTTATAACTAGCGATTTCTACTTGAAGTGAAAGATTTTCGACGTGATACCATTTCCGGTTATACCAGAAGTGGGTCATCTCTTTGTTATTTCAAACGGCATTCTACCTTTTTTATTATACCCTTCAACCGACATTTGAGCAAGGCATAAAATACCCGAGTTGTTGGCACTTATCTGTCGAAACTTTCGCCAAATTTAATTATTTTAGTTATAAACTCGATTTTTGAGGAACATTCAAAAAAATTGTAGCTCGTAGATCTTTTGCACTACAGACACAATTTTTGATTGGGTGGATAGAAGAAGGACCAAGGAAGTTTTTAAGCAGTCTACACATGTCAAATATTTATTGCGTTGTTCTATATGATTTTTTCAATTTGGCCTTTTTCAAACAGCAATAACTCAATTTTTTCAAATGGCACGTAAACATTTTTATATCGCCATCAGATGAAGTCTCATACTTCAGATGGAATTGTATCAGCATGTACTATACCCATCTCTTATAGTTCCGAAATAATTTGGGAATATATTGAATTTTGATGATTTTGCAAGAACTAACAGAGAATGCTTTCAAATATGTGAATCAGGTAGCTGAACTAGCTACGCTCACCTGGCAGGTGCCTAAAATTAATGTACTTTTCACTTTGTTCATTCGAATTTGATATTTCAACAAGAATTGTTGGTAATTTGAAGTGAAAATTTTTGAAAAACACCAGATTGATAATAAAATGGCTGATTATTCATACGAGGATGTGTTTAATCTATTTTTAATTCATGGCGAATGTCAAAAAGTGGTGGATAGAACTTGCAGGCAATTCAATAACCAATTGCCAAATTTGGTGCCTATGAGTAAAACAAAATTTCGAAGGATTAGCAATTGTTTTATTCATAGACGATAAATTTTGAAATTGGTTATTGAATTGCCTGCAATTTCTACCCACTACTTATTAACATTCTAATATGAATTAAAAAATGATCAAATAAATAGTCGTTTTTTTTTATTTCAAATATGTTGTATTTTTTGTATATTTTCAATCTGAAATAATTACAATTCTTGTTGAAATATCAAATTCGAATGGACGAAGTGACGAGTACATTAATTTCAGTCACTTGTCAGGTAAGCGTAGCCAGTTCAGCTACTTGATTCAAATATTTCAAAGCATTCTCTTCTAGTTTTTTGCAAAATCATCAAAGTTTAATATATTTCCAAATTATTCCACAACTATAAGGAATGGGTATAGTACATGCTAATACAATTCCATCTGAAATTTGACGCTTCGTCTGATGGCGATATAAAAATTGGCACTTGTAATTTGAAAAAATTGAGTTATTGCTGTTTGAAAAAAGGCAGATTGAAAAAATTATACAAAACAACGCAATAAACATTTAACATGTGTAGATTGCTTGAAAAATTTCTGTATCCTTCTTCTATCCACTCAAGCAAAAATTGTGTCTATAGTGCAAAAGATCAACGAGCTACAACTTTTTTAAATGTTCCCCAAAAATCGAGTTTATAACAAAAATAATTAAATCTGACAGAAGTTTTGAGAGATAAGTGCCAACAACTTGGGTATTTTATGCCTTGCTCAAATGTCGGTTCTAGATGTATAATAAAAAAGATAGATCGCCATTTGAAATAACAAAGTGATGACCCACTTCCGGTATAACCGGAAATGGTATCACTTCGAAAATATTTCACTTCAATTGGAAATCGTTAGTTATGGCCGCGTATAAAATTTCAGCTTGATATTGCAATTGGAACTTAAAAAGTTTTTAACGGACGGCCCGGGTGGATATCCCTGTATATTCCTCACTGAAGTAGTTAGTTATTCAATCTACCCATCATGATCAGTGCCAACAGTAGTAGTGGTGGAGTCGTAGATATTACCCATTATAAATATTTATCAGAAAGCTATTCCATAATGTATGGATATTTATATAACTTCATTTCTCTTTTTTATTATTTTCAAATAAATTGGCTGAACCATTATCATCTTGTCACAATGAAATGAAGACACACTATATTATCGAAACTCTATCATAGACTTGACGTGCGTATCGCCAACAAAGTTAGCATCATCAGCAGTGGATAATACACTGAAAATAATTCTACAGAGTTCTTTCATTTTACTTAATTTATACCTGTTACCAGAGGATTTCGACGAACGAATTGGTCTCACGCCATATTAGTGGACGTGTCTAATTTAGCACCCTGTGGAATATACTGAACGGAATCGGACCTTGTCTAGTGGACGTTTGCATTCTATTCAATGTATACGTTGAAAAGTTTTCAGTATATTCACGTTTTGAAGATTTTTATCAGATTTTCTTTTCAAAATCTATTTTATGGTTTTGATCGAAATCATGTTGGGCAACGTTAGATTTTTGTACATCCGTTTTTTTACTGTGCTTTACGTTCCCTGCAATTTGGCTTCAATCTATCTTTCAGTTTGTCCAACATATTTATTTTCACAATCTTCATAACTTATTTCCAATATGCCACTCTTATCAAACATGTTAGTTTTTTTTTCTGGTCGTTTGCACTACAGACACAATTTTCACTTGGGTGGATAGAAGAAGAATCAAGGAATTTTTTGAGCAATCTACACATGTCAAATGTTTATTGCGTTGTTTTGTGAGATTTTTTCAATTTGGCCTTTTCCAAACAGCAATAACAAAATTTTTTCAAATGGCCCGTGCTAAATTTTATATCGCCATCAGATGAACCGTCAAATTTCAGATTGGATTGTATAAGCTTGTACTGTACCCATCTCTTATAGTTCCGAAATAATTTGGGAATATGTTGAATTTTGATAATTTTGCAAAAACTAACAGAGAATGCTTTTAAATATTTGGATCAAGTAGCTGAACTGGCTACGCTAACCTGACAGGTGCCTAAAATTAATGTATTTGTCACTTTGTTCATTCGAATTCAATATTTCAACAAGAATTGTCGTTATTTCAGATTGAAATTATCCAAAAAATACAACACATTTGGATTAAAACCACTGGTTATTCAAACAAATAGATATCTAATCTTTTTTTAATTCATTTTAGAATGTCAAAAAGTAGTGGGTAGAAACTGCAGGCAATTCAATAACAAACTTTCAAATTTACCGTCTATGAGTACAATAAAATTTCCAAGCATTAGAAACAATTTTCTACCATTCGATAAAAATTGTAGGAACTAAGCGAAAACCAATCATCGAAGATAATTACATTAATACAAATAAATGATAGCAAACATCATACGAGAAAACCAATTTACGATCTGAATAAATGTTCTGTATGGGCCCTATTTTGCTCGATACACTTGACAGCTCGTAAACGAACATGATGAGTTGCGCTCCTAGTTTCCTCAAGATCATAATTACGAAAATCATTATTAATGCGCTCTGGTAACTCTTCTTTACTTCTTACAGGAATAAGATACACTTCACTCTTCATTTTGCCCCATAAATAAAAATCAAGTGGCGTCAGGTTCGGAAAACGCGGAGGCCATAAATTTGATCCTTGATTACCCCACCATCTATCCTCGCACATTTCTGTTAGCTGCCGATCTACAGCTCGTGTTCTATGTGCTGGTGCACCAACCATTTGGTAATAGCAAAACCTCAGAATGTTAAGGAGTAATCCATTTAAAAAATCTGCTAATGTTCCTCTCAAAATATCTAGGTATCTTGTCCATGAAGATTTTCCTCATAAATTTGATAAGCCAACAAATCATTCATTGAAATTGCAAAAACGTTCAAGCTGAATTTATTATGGAAATAAATAACCTCAATGAAATGTGGATTTTCTGTGGCCCAAAATTGTAGATTTCTCCTGTTGGTTATTCCACTTTCATTGAACTTGGCATCATCAGACCATATAATTTTTTGTAGAATTGTCTCAGTCAGTTGGTTTCAATTTTTGTAGTCTGATAAAAGAATACGGGTGCATGTTATGTTTCTCAAAGATCCTTTGAATGGAAGTAAAATTCAATCCAATATCCATTGATGCTGACCCAATCGACTCATGTGGATTGGCAGGAAAATACTCTAGCGTATTAATTTGATTGTCGTCGTCCTGGAAGATTGGTTTTCTTAGAGCTTCTATGTACTCTGTTTCTCTAAATTGCAGAAAATTGCTTCTAAACCTTCGAAATTTTGTTTTGCTCATAGGCGCCAAATTTGGAAATTGGTTATTGAAGTGACTGCAAGTTCTATCCACCAATTTTTGACATTCGCCATGAATTTAAAAGAGATTAAACATATCCCCGTTTAAATAATCAGCCATTTTATTATCAATCTGGTGTTTTTCAAAAATTTTCACTTCAAATTAACAACAATTCTTGTTGAAATATAAAAATTCGAATGAACGAAGTGACAAGTTCATTAATTTTAGGCACCTGTCAGGTGAGCGTAGCCAGTTCAGCTATTTGATTCAAATATCTCAAAGCATTCTCTGTTAGTTCTCGCAAAATCATCAAAATTCAATATATTCCCAAATTATTTCGGAACTATAAGAGATGGGTACAGTACATGCTTATACAATTCCATCTGAAATTTGACGCTTCATCTGATGGCGATATAAAAATTGGCACATGCCATTTGAAAAAATTGAATTATTGCTGTTTGAAAAAAGGCAGATTGAAAAAAATTATACAAAACAACGCAATAAACATTTAACATGTGTAGATTGCTTGAAAAATTTCTGTACAAAAAGATCAACGAGCTACAACTTTTTGAATGTTCCCCAAAAATCGAGTTTATAACAAAAATAATTAAATCTGTCAAAAGTTCAGACACATATGTGCCAACAACTTGGGTATTTTATGCCTTTCTTAAATGTCGGTTCTAGATGTAGATGTAGATGTATAATAATGAAGGTAGATTTCCATTTGAAATAACAAAGTGATAACCCACTTCCGGTATAACCAGAAAAGGTATCACTTCGAAAATAGTTCTCTTGAATTGGAAATCGCCAGTTATGGCCGCGTATAAAATTTCAGCTTGATATTGTAATTGAAACTCAGAAAGTGTTTAACGGACGGTCCAGTGGATATCCCTATATATATATATATATATATATATATATATATATATATATATATATATATATATATATATATATATATATATATATATATATAAATATTGTCACCAAGGTGACAATTAATCCATAAATGAACATCACTGCTAAAATTTTGAATTTTGAAAAGTTTTAGATATTTAAATTAGTTATATTTTTCAGATTAGTATTTTTAAGTTATTAAAAGTAAGTACACATAAAATTTCCTACCTTTATTGATTCATTTTTCAGGAAAACGTTTTATGAAATATATTATTGACAACTGTCAAATTTTCGAATTCAAAAAATGAATACTTCATATGAATATGAATCTGATGATGAATATAATCCACCAAAATATCCTTGCGATTCAAATAATAGATATTTCTTGGAGAAGAACTTCAAAATCTGAACTCAAGATCGTTTAGATGCAGGACCATCAGATTCTCAAACTTTCATATCATCTGATTCAGGTAACGTTGCAAAGAAAATTATTTCTGGGCCCGTTAATCATGAATATGATGATAAGGTAAACAACTTAAATGAAGGTAGGAATAATATTTCAAAACTATACATTCATATCAAACACGAAGTAAATCTAAGGGTTCTGACATTTCTACTTTTTCTGTCTATTCTTCAAACAACAAAAGTTTTGATGACTGTTTTCAAAATCATGTAGAATCACCTTGTTCCTCTAATCTTATCATAACTTCATCACCTAATTCAGATCTTCACAAAATTAATAAAAAATAAAACGCATGAAATGGACGTATGAAATGAATAAATTCATTATGTTTTGTTATTACAAAATAACAAATAATGGAACAAATAAAAAAGGGTATATGTCTAAACTATATAATATGTTCAAAGAAAAATTCCCCAATTGCTGTATTTCAGAACAAAGCATTGCGAATCAAAGACGGTATATTGAAAATAGATACTTTATATCTGAATCAGAATTAAAATCAATTAAAAACAACGTTCAACAAGAAGAACATTTAAATTTTGTAGTTTCAGATGAAAACCTAGTCCCATTCATGAAAAGCATCGAAAATAAATCAGAAAATTCATCTAAAAATAATGATAACAAAGATATAGAAAATTTATTTCTCAATCAAATGAATTTATTTGAAAATATTGACCCAACTTTAAGACCTAAACTTCCTAAAATTCATTATTCAAAGAAAATTTTCGATTGTATAAACGTGCTTAATGAGAATATTCTTCCAAAGCAACTTGTTAAAGTAATGAATATCTATACACTTCATCTGATTATATATTGTGCCGCTATTACAGTAGTTAAACATTCTGGATACAAATTAGAAAATTTTGGATCTAATTATAATATCAAGAAAAACCTTCATGGCAAAAAAGGTTAGAAGGTAAAATTTCTTCTATCAGATGTGATTTAGGAAGATTGACTCAATATTCCAGAGGTAATCGATCAAAAAACTTATGGCACATATTGGAAAAATATTCCTCAAAAATAAAACCCATAAAAATAATGAGATAAGTAATGGACAATTGATAGAATACATCGATACTTTAAAACAAAAACTTTCAGTATACTCTATTAGACTACGTGAATATAAAATAAATTCAGATAGAAAATTCCAAAACAAACTATTCAAAAATAATGAAAAACATTTTACAAATCTATTTCAGGTTCAAATGAAAATATTTCTGGAAATGGAGTTCCTAAAATTGATATTTTAACTGATTATTGGTCTTCAATTTGGGCAGTGCCAAGGCAACATAATTCCAATGCAAGTTGGATTTTAAATGAAAGGTCTCGATTTTCTAAAATAGAATGCATGCAATTTGAAAAATTTTCAAACGAAGATATAACATCAGTTATTAAACACACAAAAAATTGGAAATCTCCAGGTGTTGATGGTATTCATAACTTTTGGTTCAAGAAATTCTCTTGCGTTCATGAAAAATTGGCTGAATATTTTTCATTTATAATAAAGAACCCCTCAGCTACTCCTTTATTTTTCACACAAGGAATTACTTATTTAAAACCGAAAAGTGATAATACTATTGATCCGTCTCAATATAGACCAATTACTTGCCTTCCAACAATATATAAAATTCTAACTGCATGTATTACCCAAAAAATTTATGCACATTTGGAGAATTATAATATTCTTTCCGAACATCAAAAGGATGTAGAAAAAACACCTTGGTACTAAAGAGCAACTTGTAATTGATTCTGTTGCTTTGAATCAAGCTCAAACTAAGAAGAGAAATATTCATACAGCCTTCATTGATTACCAAAAGGCTTTTGACAGTTCTCCCCATTCATGGCTTCAAGAAATTTTGGAAATTTATAAAATTGATAAGACACTTCGTCATTTTCTCGAATTCGTAATGAAAAATTGGAGAACCAATCTTCATTTAAATATTTCAAAACAATCGTTAAAATCCGAAGTAATTCCAATCAAAAGAGGCATTTTTCAAGGTGATTCTTTAAGTGCTCTTTGGTTTTGTCTTTGCCTCAATCCATTATCTCATGAATTAAATGCTACTAGTTTCGGCTTCAAAATAAAGAGTTTATTAACTGAATTCAAATTAAGTCACTTAATTTATTTAGATGATATTAAATTATATGCCGGAACCAGATCTCATTTAAAAAGTCTACTTGAGATTACTTTCAACTATTCCAATGATATTCATATGAAATTTGGGCTTCCAAAATGTAAAAATCTTTCTATTGAAAAAGGAAAGATCACCTCTAATTATATAAAGATTTCCAATATCGAAATCGAGCCAATGCATCAAGGAGATACATATAAATATCTTGGATTTTGTCAAGAGAAGACAATTAACCATAGCAGCACTAAAGAAATTATTAGAAGTTCATATTACAAAAGACTAAGAATTATCATCAAGAGTTATTTAACTAGTAAAAACCTTTTCAGAGCTATCAACTCCTATGCTGTTCCTATTCTTACATCTTCTTTTGGAATTATTAAATGGTCTAAAACTGATCTAAATGAATTACAATGTCAAACGAGGAAAATGCTCTGTAAATATCATAAGCACCACCCAAAGTCAGCTGTTCAGAGAGTTACACTACCTAGACATCTTGGAGGTCGTGGATTAATTGATTTGAATAATCTTCATAGTAAACAGATTTTTCATCTACGTTCCCATTTTCATGATAAACAGAGAACGTCTAAATTACATGATATTGTTGTTGCTTCAGATTATAATCTTACACCTCTGAACTTGACAATGCAAAAGGTAGATTTTGATATATTTGATGATAATTCTAAAAGAGAAAGTTGGATGCAGAAGGAATTACACGGAAAGCACCCTAAAGAATTGAAAAATGATTATATTGATGAAATTGCATCGAATAAATGGTTAGTATCTGGAGAATTGTTTGCTGAAACAGAAGGCTTGGCAATTGCGATCCAGGACCAGGTTGTTTTACAAGGAATTATAGTAAACATATCATCAAACAAAATATAGATGATTCTTGCCGTAGATGTTTCTGTTCTTCAGAAACAGTTTTTCATATATTATCATCTTGCTCAGCCCTTGCTTCAACAGATTATTTAGAAAGACATAATGCCGTCGCTAATATTATTCACTTCAATCTAGGAATTAAACATGACCTAATTCCCAAAAGAAAAAATTTCGAAAATATGAACCTGAGATTATTTGTGAAAATGACAAATATAAACTTTATTTTGATAAAACAATTCTGTGCAACAGAGCTGTAAAACACAATAGACCAGATATCGTTCTTAATGATAAACAGAATCAAATAACATATATAATTGATATTGCTATACCCGACACACATAATATACAAAATAAATACAATGAAAAAATTTCTAAATATATGATGCTTGGCGACGAGATTAAAAAATGTGGAAAATGAAGAAAATATTTATTCTACCGATTATTATTTCTACAACAGGCGTTATTCCTAGAAATCTTCACAAAAGTATTGAGATTTTGGGTCTGAAGAAAAATTTGTTTGAACAGTTACAAAAGATAACAGTCATCAAATCTTGTAATATTCTTCGTAGGTTTCTTTCCGAAAATAATAATGAGGTAGAGTCATAGGTTTTCTCTTTAGTTTATACTGCTCAGAATCTCATTTCATATTTTATTTATTTGTTTATATAAATGTAATATAATTAACTGACAATTTTGTCATATTTATATTCAGAGCAGTATTCTATTCGATCGTTCACCACTTCACACAAAGGAAACTATTAATGAGTAATATTCAGTGTTACTTGACTAAGGTCCGTACACTGGATTTTTCCGGGGAGAAAGCCTCTGACACTACTCGTTGGTACATTGATATCATTGTCTGATGATGCTATAGTATGTATATATTCTGGTAGATTGATATATTCTCATAACATTTAACGTTATCCTAATATATAATTACTCCAGGATATGTTTTAATTATAATCATTGCCTGGCAATGGTATTAATTACCGGGTGGTGGATTTATATTTTTTCATGAAATCAGTTTGATTGCATGAACAGATATATGGGCAACTCGTCGGGTAAAACCCCTATATATATATATATATATATATATATATATATATATATATATATATATATATATATATATATATATATATATATATATATATATATATTGGATTGGTTTTCTGTTGTTCAGAAATTCTATATGCAGAGACAGATCTCTTCTGATGATACAACTCCTATGTTCGTGTTTTCATTCAGGAATGTCGACGATACTGGTATTACAAGTTCCCGGGGCAGCTACGTTTCAGAAACTCGAGACGGTAGGGAAAAAGTAGGGTACATTCGAATTCAGCGACCTGAAGTTAGTAAACAACAGTCAATTTGGTTGATATTTACTCATAAATCTGATTTGGTGCGAACCATTTCTCGTAAACAACAACAAGCATTATACGAGCGATATGAAACGATGAAGCAACGTAATGTGGCTGAAGAATATTCTAAACAGTCCAGAGCAGATTGATATGATAATTTTGGGAAAACTGTTATATGAATTATTGAGGGCTGATGATGTACTATCACCCTCGTTGCACATGATAAAATTTTTATTGGGCTAAATTATTTAATAAAATCGAAGCACTGTTAGAATATACATAATAAGTGATTTCCTTGAGACGTAACTTCAGTGTATAAAATCCACAAGGCCTTGATTTTAAGTTATATGTGGACTACGTTGTATAATTCAAGATACAAAAGAAGTCTCGAAGCACCTGATGCCAATTGATTGTGATGCACTTCGATCAACCAGAAATCACACATGACCAAATCAAGCCAGTGGGGCGAATGAGGAATGACATTGTATATTCACTTGATAAAGTAATTGTTTATTGCGCCATGTGTGTCAATGCATTGTCTTGATGCAACATTACTCCGCGAGTCGTACGTTGATTTCCAGGGTAAACAGCTTTTACTAATCGTGTAACCTGAAAGAAAACTGCGTACATGATTTTATTGATCGATTTCTGCTTTTTCGCAAAGGTTGGGGTTGGGTCGTCTTCGTGCATCCACATACGGCTCTCCTTGCTGTTAGGTACATCAAAAAGTAGAATATATGCTACATCACCTGTCACAACTTAGGAAAAACATGACTATCATCTTTTAATATTTCTAACGTTTATCGTTCCTATTCGCTATGCTTTTTGAAAATCGGTCAGCGCATGCGGCAACCAACGACTAACATTTTTTTCACATGGAGAAGTTAATGTAAAATTCAATTGACTTTAACGGCATCAAGAAATGCCCAAATCACTTGATAGGAGCATCTTGGATCTTCTCTAGTTATTCAAAGCACTCGCTCAATATTGTTAACGTGACAAACTACGCTTAACATCACGTGGTTTATCACCAAGTGAAATCCACTTCACAATAGCAACAAAATACAGTCGGTGGTAATAGACTCTCATCACCAAATGCGTTCCGCAATCGGTCAAGACTTCATTCTTCAGTTAAACCAACTTTTGTGGAAGTAGCGTATCAACTTAAGTTGGAACTTTACTTACATAGAGGAGGATTTCTATTGGAGCAATTTTGCCAGCTTTCACTTCTATAGTTTTGTGGAATTTTGACATATGGAGCGTAGATCTCGTATAACGTAAGTTTTGTGGATTGTTGAGAACATTTCATCGAATACTTTACAACTACAATATTGAAATGCAATATAGCTATGTGAGAAGTGAATGCGAATTTTAATGTCAAAGCCATTACTGTATGGCAGTTGATCATCATGAACAGGTAACTAAATTATCTTAATTATCTCTTCCTATTACGCTTGGAATACTTTACACCAATTTCCTTTAACTTTATTTCAAAACAGTGGTTTGTTAATTGGTATCATTTAGAGATGATGGTATACTATCATATTCTGATATCTTGAAAAGTTATCATTTCATATAACATCAGTTGGGTATTCTGTTTTGTACTCAAACTAATTATAGCACTGATCAATCAGTCATTTTGAGATTCAATAATTAGGCTTCACTTGAAATTCAATTAATGCTACGATGCAGAGGCGAAATATGATCTGGAACTGCGATTTATTGAAACATCGATTTTGTATTCCAGGCAACAAATTATTATGAAACATGTTTTCCAGAATACGAATCTTTTGTGTAAAATTGCAAAACGAGAACGTTAGGCATTTGGTGATATCAAGCAGTATTCACTACTTCTTTCTGAATGAAGAATCTTCACTAAGATATGGTCTAAACTTGGCCAAAAATTATATAGAATGAAGGTTGTTGAAGCGAAGAATTGGATCTTTTACCTTAAATATGCAGGCAGATTTGTGTTTATCCTCAAAATATATGAATTGTATTGAAAAGTGATTCTACATAGAAGCCACAAATCTCTATGGTTCACTAGTTTATCAACTGAAACGAGAAGATATTGCTACCGGGATGGGGTCACGCACACACGATAGAAACACTGATGGTTAATACACTCTTTGTAAACGTAGAATTAAAATGAAATAAAAAACACGTGGTTCGTTGGTAAACAACGGCGGTTTGGCAATATGGCGTGGGTACGGAATGCCAGCTCGTGGCAACGCGTGCTGCAGCCGGTTTTCTGAGACAATGTGTATTCGTAGAGGTCGTTGAACAGAAAGTGCCGGGAATCTCTGAAATGCATATTTAAATCCTCGGTCCAGGTAAGTCCAGAGTACGCTCTGTGCCTAGCCTGGTTGAATGGCCTACTAGGCGATCTGTCATTAAGGAAGCGTGGTTATAACGGAAACACGCTTATTCGGAAGGGCCTAGAGCGATCTATTGTGAGATACCGTAGTGGAAACGGTAACACGACCCCCCCCCCTCTGAAGATCGCTGTTAGGCGCCTCCATATTGCCATACCGGGTAATCAAAACATGTTATATCTTTATTAATGACATGTGCATACGTGTACATCATACCATCAAAAAAAAAAGTTTCATCAAGTTATCCTACTTAAATCTAATACGACCCTGTGTGAAGTGCATCTGTGGCGGTTTTACTATCTTACGCGCCATTTGGCATCAACGCGATGATGACAAGGGAAACCACAGAAAACCTTGTCTCACGTAAGCGAGTCGTATGGTCTAGCTACTTACATTATGAGAGCGTGGTGCAAGGCTCTATTTGAATTATTTAAATCTAAGATATGTACAATAACAAATCTGAGGGGGAGGGGGGTTGAAACGCATCTACTTCGTATCTTTATTCGTCAATCACACATGAAACTAAGATATTATAAGTACCTGAAAAAGAGAAAAAAAGTACTGAAAAAAAAACAATTTACTAACCTGAGACACATGATGAGTTTATCATATGTTGAACAACTGCGACTGTGAGTAGGTTCTAGATTCACTAACGCACTGGTCGTTTTACAACACTACACTCACACACTCGTCTTTGGGCGCCACTTGGTGTTGTCTTCGTTCCATGAACCGGATGCTTCATTCACGGCTGCTG
Source organism: Cryptolaemus montrouzieri (assembly GCA_013387265.2). Taxonomy (NCBI): domain Eukaryota; kingdom Metazoa; phylum Arthropoda; class Insecta; order Coleoptera; family Coccinellidae; genus Cryptolaemus; species Cryptolaemus montrouzieri. The sequence goes on from JABFTP020000103.1 coordinate 42,522,653, forward strand.
CGGTGGTGGATCAATTCTGTGGTAGATGAATAAGACGAATACTATCCACGTTCGTCGTTGCTTTTGTTCGCGTTGGTCCTACCACGTGCGTCGGATTCACCTCGTGTGCGGAATTTTTCACTTGGATTCTCGTATTAATATTTATCGGCTAACTCAGTCGGTATGGGTTCTTTTTCTCAATGGAGAAAACAGTTCCCTAATGCCCCACGTTGGGTGCCACTTGCTACCGGGATTGGGTCACACAGACACGATGGAAACACTGATGGTTATCACAAACACTCTTTGTAAACGTGGAATTAAAATGAAATGAAAAACACGTGGTTCGTTAGTAAACAACGGCGGTTTGGCAATATGGCGTGGGTACGGAATGCCGGCTCGTGGCAACGCGTGCTGCAGCCAGTTTTCTGAGACAATGTGTATTCTTAGAGGTCCTTGAAGAGAAAGGCCGGGAGTCTCCGAAATGCACCGATATTTAAAACCTCGGTCCAGGTAGGTCCAGAGTACGTTCTGTGCTTAGCCTGGTCGAAGGGCCAACTAGGAGATCTGTCATTAAGGAAGGGCGGTTAACACGGTAACACGCTTATTCGGAGGGGCTTAGAGCGACCTATTGTGAGATACCGTAGTGGAAACGGTAACAATATCATCATGCCAGCTTCAATGAAACCACTTATTCTAATTAGCTATAGGCAGCAGCAGATAATTATTTTTGCGAGTAACGGAGATCAATTATTGAACAAAACAGTGAGCTGTTGCAATGAAAACATGTAAAATCAAAAGTATCTTCACTGATTTTGAATAATTCCAAGCTGACTTGAGAAATTATTTGAACATAATATGTGTTGTACTAGTTATATATGCTCTGTTACCGAATAGGAAGACAGCCTTAGAAAAATCTGCACCAAAAACTCAAGAAATGCTCTTTTCCGTTAGTAAACATGAAAAGGCCCACCTATGAAATCAACCAACTGATTCAGAGGTGAATACAAGTCTGAGCGGGCTTCCCAAATTTCAGTGGCCCTACAATGATGAGAAAGTTAGACGTTTACAGTATTAATCCATAAATTTCACCTCAATTGTGTTATAATCTTTTGAAATAAAACTTGTTACCCAGCCAAAATCGGAGGAAAAATGGCAGTAAATAACGTGTCACGTTACGTGAGAGGGAAGATTATATAATGCAACGGTAGTGGATCGCCAGACAGAGACATATTATCAGGAGTTAGCATTAGAGGAGTTGAGGCAGAGGCCTCACGCACATATTGGTTGCCTACTTTGAAAATGCTTGTACTAGGGGAGCACTGCGTCTTCAGAAATGATATCTACTCTCAATAAATTTCTTATACTTAGCAGTTTTCAAAAACTTCAACTTCCTCCTCGTGTATTTGTATTTCTATCGTTTTTGTTGAAATTTGTAATTTGACGAGTTGCACTAACACGTGGATGTGGTACAGACGAATTAGCACAAACAGAACAATATTTCTTTAATACACTCTAATACCACGCGGTCGGACTTGCGGGATAGGCTAGTCTTTTATATGCTTCATAAGAACAAGAAGAGAAGACCAAATGAGAAAATCCTGTCACGTTCTCTCTGATACTTCAGTAACAGCTAGAGCTTTCAGTAATATCAATATTAATTTTTCGGAGCACAAACGCTGTTTCGACAAATAAAAATCAGAATCTGACAAAACAAATCATTCACTGAAAGAAACCATACTTTCAATTCAAATTTCGATGTTTTCCATAATGAAAATAACTGATCTTATGGATAACTTGGGGAATCAATGAACAGAAGAACTCCTGAAACTTGCTTTAGAAACAATTAGACCAAAATATAATATCACTACATCTTTCAGTTCTTGAAGCAACCATACCCGGATTTTCCTCATATTGGGCTAGGACTTGCTTTTACCAATGTAGTAGATAAGGCTGATTTTCCATTTGAATGTACTTCATATCTGATGAAGCCACATCGTGATGAAACCACTAGATTTTTGGCCATAGATCCTACCACTTTACCAAATAGAAAGGAAAACGTGAAAAATCTGGCATACTGTTTCTCAGTATTACATCATATACAAACTATTATCGAGGCACATTATCTACCTATCCGTTAGTTCCGTTTAATCAACACAAATGTAGTTTTATTGCATTTAAATCACTTGAATGTTGCAAATTTCTTCAAGATAAAGAAACGAAAACAGTACTACTGTTTATATTGACAATAAAATCCATGTATTTTGATGTATCTTAAACTCTATATCTCTATTCAGTTTGTTTAAATTTTGGAAATTTTCCTACCAAATTCGGTATCAACAACGTTTAAAACCTTCACATTCAAGTTTTCCTATAAATCCCATTAATTTTCACTCTATTCTATTCTATTCTATTTTAGTTCATTTTTGAAATGAAAATTAATTTCGTGGTTTGTATAAGTAAATAATGGCTATGCTTTCCCGTAGAAAATACATTGGGAAAATGTTTAAGACGCAGGTTGAAGAAATGTAGCCACCACAGTATGGAAAACAAAATATCTCTGCACTTGTCTCCTTTTTTGTGAACATATTTCTTGTAGAAAACTACTTTTTTTCAAAATATTTCAATAATATCAAAAACAGTTCACAGATCCTTCATAATATCCCGTATGGTATTCCAGAGGGCTGATTACACTCGTGCAGAAGAAGTAGATGATACATAAACGCTATAAGCAGTATGGATCGAGATCAGATTATGCGAAGTTTTGCTCATTGGGCTCCGAGTGCCTTAAGTTAAATAAGAAATTGTATCTTACATACATAAAAGATATCGAAAATAAAATTTCATCTAATCCACAGTATTTCTGGAAATAAAAATGCATCATCTTGTGAATTTTCTACTTCTGAGGTTTGTGAACGCTGATGGGAATAGTTCTGCGGGCCCGGACGAGGTTCCCTCGTACGTTTTAAAAAATTGTGACACAACTTTGGCGAAACTTTTAGCTGAAATGATTAATAACTCTTTGAAAGTAGGTAACTTTCCTACTGGAAACAAAGATTTGTGATACCTATCTTTAAATCTCGTGACAGATCTCTGCTTTTAAATTATAGAGGGATAGCCATACAATCAACTATTACTAAGTTGTTGGACTCTTTAATTTGTAAATACTTATCGTGGAAGTTTATAACTGTGACTGTGCCTCAACAGCACGGTTTTATGAAGGGCAAGTCCACGGTTTCTAGTTTTCTTTTATATGTTGATGCAGTGATTAGATGTTTTGAGTCGGGGCACCAGACCAATGCTGTGTATACAGACTTTAGTAAGGCGTGAATCATAACTTACTGTTGGCTAAACTCTCGGCTTTGGGAGTATCTGGTCCACAGCAGGCGTGGTTGCGCAGTTTTCTTTTTAGTCGAATTCAAATTGCAAAATATGAGGACTATTTCTCGAGTCCTATTCCAGTAACATCTGGTGTTCCTCAAGGGTCACACTTGGGTCCCATTATATTCAATATTTTCGTTAACGACATAGCTTCTGTTATTTCGACAAATTATTTATTATTTGCTGATAATATAAAGATTTTTCCGAGAATTGAATCATTGGACGATTGTGAACGGTTACAACAGCAGATTTCACAGTTTCAGGCGTGGACCGGGAAGAATTTTTTGTATCTTAACCTCCGGAAACGCAGTGTGATTATATTTTCTAGAGAATAAGGCGATATTTCATTCGACTATCGTATGGGCACTGAATTGCCACGTAGGGTAGGGATGTTAGAGACCTTGGTGTTCTCTTCGACAAAAAACTAACTCTTAAGGAGCATGTTGTAGATATATCCCGAGAAGACTACAAATGCCTTGGATTTTTTTATCAGAATCTGCGCATCTTTCTCGAAGTCTACCCTGAAGAGGATTTACTGTGCGTTAGTTCGTTCTGTGATGGAATATGCCTCCCCGGTCTGGTCGCCTCTTAGCAATGTCGACTCAAATATATTGGAGAAGATACAACGCAAGTTTCCCAAATACTTGTTTTATAGGCGAAGTTCACCTTTGCCAATTATTAGGCAGTTAATAAGTGTAATAGGTGATAGAGCTTTGTATTGGATCATTGGAGTGGCGTAGGAGGATTGCGGATTTATGTTTCCTTTTCAAACCAATAAACGGCATTGTTGACTGCCCTGATCTTCTGCAGTACATTCCCTTAAATCTGTCTGGTAGACTAAAAAGAAAAACTCCCTTCTTCAGAGTCACTACTAGTAAAATAAATTATGCTTGTGGATCATTCTTGCATCGCACATTATCAGTATGTGATAGCCTCATTTTTTTCCAAGTTATTGGCTAATTTTAGGACATCTGTTGTTCTTCCACTTGTAGAATGTTAGGAAGTTGTAATTATCAATTTTCTTTCTTGAAATAATATGACCTTATTTGTTGTCTCTTTTCTGTTTTACGTTCGGAATCTATTGTACTACATTTATTTAGATGTATATTTATATTGCAAGGTGTTATTTTTTAAATGGGGCATCCTGTATAAATTATCTCACACTACAAATATTCTTAAGGAAGTAATGTATGAAGTAATTAAATAAATAAATATGAAACCAAATAGTGGAAGACGTGGAGGAAAAATGCTTAAGTTTCAAAAATTATAATGAATACAAATAGGTTTGACAAATGTTTCGGTTTCATACTATTTTCAAAACAGAGAAAATTAAAATGTTACATTGTCATTAATACCTAGGAATTAGATGACAGAAGTGGAGATGAACAGAAATCATAGTGGTCGTTGATTATTGATAGACTTTATTTGTGCAATTTCTACGAATTTTATAGATTCAACCTCTAGTTTATGTTACCTTCATTTTGGCTTTTGTGGAATCTAAGAAATTATTTTATTTTATACAGTGTTCTGAAAAACCAGTGGTTAATTCATTTTTAATTATTAATTTTTATGCTCATCTACTCTAATTTCAATGAAAGGACCTGATTCATATAAAAAGCATCAACTTTCTCACCTAAATCAAGTGGATCTTTGTTTGACCAAGAGTAAACATGAATTTTTATTATTCATACATATTGTGCTTCTTTTATTATGTTTTGATATACGGCATAATCTGGTACTAACTTGTTGGACATAATTTATGCTTTCATAATACTTTTTTTCAGCTCTTAATTTGTCCGTGACGTTATTCTCGTCTTGTTAATTTGAAGCTGATATTTTCAAAGTTCTAATTTTTTCTCAACGTTTTTTCGTGAAATAGGATTCATGACTAATCTGTACACAAATGAAATAGGGACAGTTTGTTTCCTTTTGTCTTTACTTTTTCCATCAAATACTAACCAGCCCGACCTGTTTTATCCCAGTCCTCCCCAAAACTGCTAACACCAACACAACACAGCATGTTCAAGGGGCCCAAAGACCTGTTTACTGCCTATAAGGGTGATGTGCATGAAGAATAAAAGAAGAAGTAGAATTACGGAGGTTTTGATGACATTCAATGTAGTGTAATATATTTTTAGAATGAGTTCGCGAATTGAACTATTTCGATGACTATTCTTTCGAATAAAATAATAACTGTACGCATTGTCAAGTCTTGTATTGAAGATGTGTTCCGGAATACAATAGGAACGGCTGCTGTTAAGTATAAAGAAGAGGCTCACTAACCGGAATTACAAGATTTTCTCATTCCTCTTTCCCATAACATCTGAACTGAGCGACATAAAATCGAATCCTTCCATCTTCAAAAAGAAATTAATTTCCACTTCTTCCCAAATTTGCCTCATCCTCTATATGTTACAATGTTTTACTATTTTAGGTTATACGTCATCTATTTTCAGGAGAGAAGCACAATGGTATTAGATGAACGAATTTATACAACAGAAAATGTATCACTTTATATCGAGAATAAAGTGCAACTCGCTGGAAATATTCGACATTTTATTAGCCCTACAGATTCGAATTTAAAATATTCGTTTTATGTTGTATCGTTGATGTCTGACTTTATTTCCAGTTCGTTCCTCCGAATTCGTTGGATTTTCATTCGCGTTTTGAATATTGAATGTTTAATAAAGTCGAGCACGACTAGTATAATGAGCTACCGCTCTTAACCTTTCAAAGCAATATTTGTATATCTTGACAAATATAATTGTTCGAAAAGTTATAATGAAATTTATGTGCAATGCACCTTGAACAGATTTTCTTCAATACTTCCTCAGGGTGAATGGTTTTATCAACTTCAAAGAATATAGAATTTCAATAGATCAATAGCCCTACAGATTTTCATGGATAGTAAACGTTTTCTTATACTGCGTTTTATTGAGTCAATTGATTTCATTGACGTTTATTCCATTCGAAGAGTGAACATTTTGGTACAGAAATTGATCTCAGGGTTAGGTTAAGTTATTAGTAATATCTCTTCAATGAACCTCGAGCTCTGGTTCTGTTGCCTCAAGTAAACAACAATTTATAAATATTATGCGATACGGTTCGGTTGGGTTAGATTTCGAAGAGAGGTTTTGATACTTTTACTTCACATTAAACGTGATCATTTACAAGTTTTCTGAGGGATACGATCAAAATAAACGGTACTTCGATATTAAATCATTCATTCCCTACCATTAAATTTCCTGATATCGATAAGAGTGATGAAAGAGAAATTATTTCAAATTCAATTTTTTTGCCATATTGAATCATTCATTCCTTACCATTAAATTTCCTGATATCTATAAAAGTGATGGAAGAGAAATTATTTCAAATTCAATTTTTTTGCCATATGCAATAACTAGTAACTTAAAGGCGATTAAAATGTAATTTTAATTCATTTTGGAAATTTGCGATTACAATAAATACTTGAAAATGTTGTAAGAACATGTTGAAAATAAATACTCTATTAAATTTTTTGTGAAGATACCTTTCCAGCGAGATGTAATATGATATATTATGCCATTTTCGAAGAAGAAATTGGGTTCCAACTCACGATGTACAGCCTTTCCGAACTTATTGCATTGGAACTTATTTATATTTCTTTTTAGATATTTCATTTTGAATTATACTCAGAATCAACCTCAACAACACCCCCCCCCCGTCCCAAACATAAATACATATTTCAAAAACTTTTTAAACCTACCATAAAATAAATAGAATAGGAAAAACAAATTGCTTACACCCATCACATTATGAATAATATATGAACGAACACTGTTTATACCTATTATTTAATGAATAATATGATAATTCTAGCAAATATTTGGCATTCTTTTCACTCCATACATACGAATCTGAAATCTTAATAATGTATTGTATTATTGGTTGATATTTTTTCTCCTGATTAATAAGATCGATACTGGCGATTTGAATAACATTTGAATTTGGGAAGCTTTCACTTGGTAGAATTCCATTATCAATAATAAAAATAAGAAATGTTCTTTTGGGAATTTAACTGAATAATTGTGATTCGTAACTGGTTTCTCTATATTATAGCTTCTTCAGACGAATGGATGTAAAGACATTATGACATTTATGAAGATAAAAATGAGAATATAAATACAAATGTTCTTAATTAATTAAAAGCTTATTGAGTTTCTTCTTCTTAACTGGTTATTGATGACAAGTATATCCAATAAAATTAAGGAATATATTGCTCCCTGAAGAGATTCAATAGAGGTGAAGGGCTTGAATCGACTTGTTCAGTCGACTTGTGTATTTGTGTTTGTTGATTTCTGAAGTTTTCCACAAATTTACTTTCCAGTATTTAATATCTGTATGTAAAATTGCAAACTGTGTGTTAAAAGAAAGATTATTTTGTAGGAGATGATTCGCGTAATCTGAATCTGAGTTTTAGTTTGAAAAACTGCGTTTATGTTCCGATATTCTGATGTTGAAATTTCTATGTGTTCTACCAATGTAGAAATTATTACAGTCATTGCAATTCAATCCACTCCATTTATTATTTTTATCTGATTTGGTTTTATTGTTTTACCTGTCATCGATAACCAGTTAAGAAGAGGAAACTCGATAAGCTTTCTAATACTTAAGAACTTTTTCATTTATATTCTCATTCTTATCCATATGTAGTAGTCAGAATTTATTTACATTCATTCGTCTGAGAAGCTACGCTGTAGCGACTCGCGTTACGAATCACAACAATTACTCAGTAAAATTACTCGAAAAATATGATTTCAATGTCATTCAAATAATTGAAGGTCATACACAATGACCTATTGCTTCGGTCTATCGTGAACAATATTATGTATTATATTAAAATCTTATTGTTTTAAAAATTGTTCATTGATTATAAAATTTGAGTACAATATATTATGCAATCAACTATGAAATGAGTTTCTCCAAGACTAAATCTTGATGAATATTTCGTTCATATTTCGATGAAAGAGGAACTATTTGAAATATTTTCCTGTGTCCTAGTTATTATTATTATTATTATTGAAGTTATTTAAGGCTGAGGACAAGTTCTATAAAAGCCTAATGAAAAAAATTTCTATAGTATTGCAAGCACAGCTTAGCCATAATTAAATATGCACACATATATAATAACTAAATCCACTTATGTCAAAAACGAAATCTAATTGAACAAAAGAAAGTCCAACTTATTTTTGAATACATTAACCGAATTTGAGTCCACCACATCACTAGAAAACCTGTTCCAATCATCGAACACCCTATTCACAAGAAAATACTGTCTTTGTCTCGACGAAAATTTTTCTTTTTTCAGCTTCAGATAATGACCACGCAAACGAGTATCAGCACCCAAACTAAACAAACATCTCAGGTTGGCGTAATTGTGTTTAATTATACGATAGCACAAGATTAGATCTCTGCGATGTCTTCGCTGCTCGAAGGTTATGAGACCAGCTCTAGCCAATCTTTCATTATATGAAGGACGAACGACCCGAAAAGTCATACGTGTAGCACGGCGCTGGACACCCTCAAGCATGCTTTTATCCCGAGCGAGCACCGGGCACCAAACCGAGCCTACATACTCCAAAATAGGACGCACATAAGTTTTATAAAGTGTAACCGAACTAGAGAAGGAAAACTTAACGAACGATCTACGACTGAGATAAATTAAAGAATTAGCACGTTTACAAACACTTAGGACATGTTCCGACCACGTAAGGTTTGAAGTAACGGTTACTCCTAGATCTACATGTGAAGTAACTGAGCGAAGTGGATGATTGTCAATCGAGTATTGACGGGATGGATTATTGGGTTGCAAATAATTAGTTTGCAAAAGCTGATTTTTGCAAAGTTTTCAAACGAAAGATAGTTTCTTCTTTCTGGAAATGAGTTATTATGTCTTTTAGACATTCCATAATTTTATTATCCACACATTGATGCTTGAGCCCACATTCAGTATAAGATAGGAAAAGAACTGAGGTTTCAGATCAACTGAAATATATCCTTCTGAAAATATAAAAGTCTCACCAATCACATTTTTACTAAATAATTGAACGATTCGCATAAACTTCACAAAATGTAACAAATGAAATGTGTTCGATATTTGGCTCGGGATCTATCCCATTTTCAAAACTAAGGGGTAATTAATATATTACATGACATTTATACCTAAGATTAAATAAGTGGGATCAAACAAAAATCAAGTTGGTCGTCATTGTTGGTTCATATTAAGTGCGCAGATGGATTTAAAGTCGTAGCAGTAAAATTTCAAAAATTTATTGATGAAGAATATAATTTCTGAAACTGATTTCTTTCCAACGATGATTAACCCCAGAATTCTTTTACCTCATGCTCTTCCGAAGATACATAAGAGTGGTATGTTGAGGTCCATTGTTTCATATACTAATGCACCCGGCTAGAAAATTTTTCAAGCATTCTAGAAGAATAATAGCAAATTCATCCACAGATGAGCTGAATCATTTAATATTCATCCAAATGCTAAATTAGTTTCATTGAAATCGTAAATTCGTTCTCATGAACAAAAAAGAAAAAACTCAAAATGAATATTAACAACCAAATGTTTGAAAATACTATATTGTCGCCTCAAATTAGGTTAGAAACGATGAAAGTAGTTTCCACTCGCATAAAATCATAATGTCTGCGTTTCACTTAAATGATTGATGATATTTTCTGGTAGAGGCGTTCGGAGAACTATGAGAGTTCAGAAGTTTGATCTTAGCATCTTTACCTTTTAGTTTATAAATTACTTCACCTTGTAATTTTCCCCGTTCATATTCTTTGCATCACAAATTAGTAGTAACTTCTTCTTCTTGTGTGATTGTAAGGATTAGTTATGCCTCATTGTTAGGACGAATGTATCTGGTCGTGGTCCCTTAATCGTTTTATATATATCTGTAAACGAGATGGAGGATCACTTTTGTAACTCACTTCTTTATTTCTTTGCTGTAAAGCAATGCTATGATCAATTTCAAGAGAGTAGGAAAATTTTACTTTATTGGCATTATATTAGATGGCTTTGATAAGAATTATGAAGTCATCAATAGTTCCTTTACATCATGAGGTATAATCTATTCACTTAACCCGTCTATGATGAGGTGGGAGATTCAGTAAGACTCTAAGGGCAGTGGAAGGATTGCTTTTCTTACCTTAGTTATGCCTACACACGCTGCAAGCCATAGTTACAACAACTCGTTTAGAGTTGTTATATTCGTTTACAATATATGGAGCTACAGCATCCAGATTTTTCGATCAGGTCTACGACATGTCCCTAGACAAAATGTCAATCAATCAATTTATTAGTTCTGGTAGAGTCATTTATCCATAATATTTAATCCAAGAAGTCTAAGGTTTTCTATGAGAACAGAGTTTATTTTCTTAACACAGTAAGTATTTAGTCATTACTAGTAGGTACTTGAACATACCTGAGACTAGATATATTTTTACTACCAACAAATAAATTTGAGTAATAATAGATCACTGTTACCACTATTTTCAACTTACGTGCATCATCTGAAAATATGAGATCATAGAGTGTTAAGAAATGCATAACTAGATATTTGGATTTGAAAATATCAGGAAGTAGGTAACAGTACACAACTCCTGTCAAATTTAGTAAACTGAATATCTGTTATCTAGTTTGTCTAATTCCATACACCTTTCATAAATTTCACAGCACCAACACTTCATACAGTCGGATAACTAAACGAAGGTAACCGTGATCTATTTTCCAAAGAAAAATCAAAATTTATCTGTTGGTTGTGAAAATATAGTAAACATTACTATTCGTGTTTTGATTTATCATCTTGGTTTTATTCTACATAAACTTAAGGTTTCTTTATCATCCGCAAATAACAGACAACATTGTACCTTGTATATTACCACGCATTCATAAGCTTGCAGTGATTCAGTATATGATTGTCGTATTTGTTGTGTAATTTGGTTTACAATTCTTGATAATTGCAGATGGGAGACTACTGTAACTTAGCGATAATGCAAAAACAACACGAAGACTGCGGACTCAAAACACTAAGAAAGAAATACAACACGCAATGTCTGCATATCCATAGCATAAATTGTTATGTATCACTTGTATATCTTTTCACTCCTGTAAATGGTTTTACTGGTTATATTAAGCAGTCTTTCGTTAAATGTATTCGTTTTGTACAAAAAGAGATTCATTTCTTATATTAAGTTTTTCTATTGTTTTCTCTTTTATTTCTAAGATTAACGCTTTCCTATTACAATTCACACAATACAAAAATGTCACTTCTTGTTCACCATACCCACAGTCTAGCTGTTACTGATGTATCAGTGACAGGCGAGACTAGTTTTTCCTCAGGTTCTGACCCCTGTCTCGACTGTCATATCATATACAAGATAACGTATGGTTCAACCCTTCCATTTCATTATTACCCATTATCTCTAAGGTTATTTCTTTGACCTTAGAGAAAATGAAATATATCTCGTGATCAAGTTATATATAAATTTCTTATGCTTTCTTGCATCTGTATGCTGAGCATTAAAACCTTATATGATTTGAAAATGAATTCATTGAGGATAAAATTCAATAGAACGGTTGTGTTTCCTTTCATACATCACTGACATCGAAAAATTAATGATCTACATGCCATAGCTCATGAGAAACGTTCTGTGACAAATTGTGTAAACCGAAAATAAAATGCTGCTTATACTGAATCACACTGCCGCTGCAATATTTTCAACAATTCAATCGCAAAACCGAAGGAATAATCAGTCGACGAACTGGAAAGAAAAATCCCCAACTCAGACAATTTATCATACTTTAAAATGAAAGAATATTGATTTTCTTCATTCCTTTTCTTCTATTATTGAATCAAACATTCAATTTCAGGTTCTGTTAGGCGGCGGACGACGTCACTGGTTGCCCAAAGTCGCCCACGATCCGGAACAAACAAAAGAGGAAGGACGGCGCCTCGACGGACGTAATCTTATCGACGACTGGGTTAGAGATAAGAAAAAGCGCAGTCTTAAGTCCGAATACGTATGGAACAAAGGCCAACTTGATCAAATTAACCCGAATCACATAGACTACTTGCTGGGTGAGCAGCTTCTTTATTTAACACGCTGAGTCTTTTATTATAGAATCTCTTTGAAGTTTCTACAAAAGCGCACAATGACGGAATCGAACGATCTGTTTGCTTTTCAAATCTGTTAAACTTCAATGGATTAACTTTCTCCGAGCTGATATCGCTCCATAATGAGCACCTTTATTTTGTTTATATATCCCTCGAAAGTTTAGAATAAAATATGCCTACCCATTAGCGAGAGTAATGGTAGGGAATTCATATCACACTGAAAAATTTTCCCGACCATTAGGATATAAAATTGCTGAAAATAAATCTAGATTTCGTATACTGAAAAGTTTAAGTGGTTGAATGGACATAAATATATCCAATTTGGATATATAAATATAAATACATAAAAATAAATATATGAATATACGTCAGGTGGTGATTCCTAAGATAAAATGAAAAAATTGGGCTAAACTTTTTTATGTGCCATCTATTGGAATATTGGATGTGATTTTCAGATTTTTCCTCCGCAAATGAAAAAGCAATCTCCTCATTTCAACAAGGGCTTTTATGTTTGTATGTATGGTTCCACTCTATTGTTTTATGGGAATTCATTTGATATGAATAAAATAAAATTCGAAAACATTATGTATAGGGCAATCACATAAGCTGAAATTTCTATGTATTCAGTAGTTTTCTTTATTTCATTACTAATTTCTCGAATTTGTCTTTTGGATACCCTGAAGAAAGTTTAAGTTCAGGAGATTTTCTATTTTCTATTTCATTAATATACTTAAGCAGTAATTCTTACATCTTGCTGTTCTAAGCTCATATTTGTTGTTGAATATAATTCATGAATCTTATTCGATTTTAATCCGATCTAATTCAAATCAGAAAAGTTAAGTTATAATCAAAATTTTGAAACTATAGATCTGTATTTATCAATCTTTTGAAGTATATATTGCATATTTTTGGAAATAAAATTTTGGGATATTTTTAATTAATATTTGAGTTCTTAATGATTGAATTTCTATGGCTGCAAGGAGATTCAACAGTTTGTTGTTTTGAATCAATGTTTGAACTTTTTCAATTTTAATGCTAGCCTAATAGGAGGAAGTTGGGATTTTGTAATTGAATATATTTCTTTGAATTGGGATAGTAGTGAATAGTGTTGAAATTTGTATGGTTGATGAGTCAGTATCCATAAATCAATACTGGAAGCTGTGACATTATAAGGATGTGTTGGGCAACATATGAGAGAGTTCCATATATCATAAAGAACTATCAGGTATGAATATCTTTGATTATAATGAGGCGTTCAGTATAAATAGAGTTGTATATGAAAAGGCGTTCAGTATATTTGGTGTTTAGTTAATTAGGCGTTTTACTATTAGGCGTTTAGTTTATGAGCTGTTTAGATATAAGAAAATGATCTTAAAGAGCTGACTAGTTCATATTAAAATGATTTCCACAATGTTTAGTTTTGATACTCATCACCAGTTTGGAAAGTTATGACATTTCCATGTCTCTAGAACTAGTCGTTGTGAGCTAGAGTGTGCTAGCTATACATATTTTGAATGTCGAGTAATGAGGAGTGCATATTGAGATTGGGGAATTTTGAGTTTTTACAAAGTATTTTAATTTAAAAACTTTCCAACAGATTCAGTGTCATCCTTCTATCGGATTTTCGGAGAATTTCGAAATTATCTAATGTAATTTTGTGATTCGTAGATCTGATATGTTAGAAAACTGCGGATTTGTTACCTGAGAAGAGATCTTCTTCGAATCTGGATTGAAAATTTCAATCTGTTCGTCCTACGTAAGATGTCTGTTCAATTTGGAGTATTCAATAATGCTTGAATTTTTTAGTTTTATGTTGAATTTATTCGTAATTTGCTTTAGGTTGGGTTGTTAAATTAAATATATAATTTCTGATTTTATTAGAGAGGGACCTATGTAAGTTAGACATGCGTATTGATTTACCTGTTTTTCTAAGATGGAATAAACTAATTGAGAAATTTGTTTCAGATCATTGCGTTCAACAATACTGTTTACGTGGGAGATAGGAATATTGTTACTTTATTCAACTTTCTTAATGAAATTATCATTGATGTCTGTTATGAATAAGATCGTAGAAAAGGTTCTTCAAATCATTGATTTGTACGCGGCGGATTTATGTGTTAAGCACACCGGATTGTTGAGTCTGAGAATGTTACTTTTCTATACAGGGATATCCACCGGGACCGTCCGTTAAAAACGTTTTAAGTTCCAATTACAATATCAAGCTGAAATTTTATATGCAGCCATAACTAGCAATTTCCAATTGGAGTGAAATATTTTCGAAGTGATACCATTTCCGGTTATACCGGAAGTGGGTCATCACTTTGTTATTTTAAATGGCAATCTACCTTTTTTATTATACATCTAGAACCGACGTTTGAGCGATGCATAAAATACCCAAGTTGTTGGCACTCGTCTGTCATAACTTTTGACAGATTTAATCATTTTTGCTATAAACTCGATTTTTGAGGAACATTAAAAAACATGGGAACTCGTAGATCTTTTGCACGACAGACACAATTTTTACTTGGGTGGATAGAGGTAGGATCGAGGAATTTTTGAGCAATTTACACATGTCAAATGTTTATTGCGTTTTTTGTATGATTTTTTCAATTTGGCCTTCTTCAAACAGCAATAACTCAATTTTTCCAAATTGCACGTGCCAATTTTTATATCGCCATCAGATGAAGCGTCAAATTTTCTTTGATGAATTGTTCTGTAGCTTTTACCAATATTTCTCTCATATCCAAAGTATCGATGATGTCTTGATTGTTTTGTGATCTTGTTTTTGTCGAGGACACTTTACTATTTATTTTATCAGCTTTCGTAAGAACTTGTTCATCAATCTTTAATTTGATTGTGACAGATTCTATTATTTCAGTGTGATTCTGAGAACGTCAGACTCTACACAGCGTATAGTATATAGAATTGAATGCAATGAATGCTCTATAGCGTACGTAGGACAAGTATGTCGAAATTTTGAATCTAGACTCGAAGATAATCTCTCCTCATATAAAAATCTGCAGATTTCGAATATTTAAATCACAAATCACAAAATTACATTAGACGATTTGAGAATTCACTACAAATGCAATGAAGAGATAACAATGAATCTGTTTGAAATTTGAAAATTAACAAACTTCGTGAAAACGAAATTCATCACTCTCAATAGCCAAATAGAAATAAATCACTCTAAACTACTCAACACTTAAAAAGGTATAGCTAACACAGTGTTAGCTCTAGACACTTGAAGGTGACGTAACTGTCGAAACTGGCCGTGTGTATTAGTAATGAGCCTTGTGGAAATTAGATAATTTTATATGTAATGAATTCGAACTCTCTTTCTGGAGATATCTTTCAGAAATAGCTAATTATCTCATGGGCTGTGTATTCAAAGTGTCAACATAAAGCAAGTAATCTTTGAACTAAAGAATATACGGATATTTCATTTGAACTAATGAAGTTAGGTTAGACGCTTCAGACGCATAATAAGATATTAAACACAATAACATAACTGCTGGATGCAAATAGTTATCTAAAAATTCATATCTTCCAATATGATAATAATATTCGCGGGATTTCTTCTGCAAATTGCACATTGTAAGAACAATGTAGTACCAAACCATCATTGAATTTTTTGCTAATCAAATAAGTGACCTCCTTCTGTAGGCCCGGTTCTATATTGTGGAGATGATATGGAGGATCCAGGAACATACTTTTCTGAAGGCAATCATATCGAACCAAGTACTTGAAGAAAAAGCGGTCAACAGAGTGTTCAAACCCTTCACCATAACTGCCAAATTGAGTCGAATGCAAAGATATGAAAAAAGATGAGGCGAACCTAACTTGTAGGCTTGTAGATGAATTCGTAGGATACCCTGCGGAAGTCGATGAGGTGGCGTAACATACGCTTCGTTATATGTATGGTGACTGTAGTGCATCGTCATCTTATAGATAGCAATTGCCTAAAAAAATTTATATCACAGAGTTTTCTGCGTTACTTGAATACTTATTGACTGCATGACTATCCTTGTCAACAATTTCATGCGCCGAACGTTGTCCATAAGACCATAAAGTTATTTTCACGTGTGCCTGTGATCGAGTAATTTTTTATTTTTTAATCATTCTGTGTTGCGTTCATGCCAATCATAATAACTATATAATGCATTTCTATCTGAAATTCCATTCTACCCATAAGATTTATTAATTTTAATCCAAAAACAATGCTGGCCATAATTAAATTTGTTTACCAAAAAGGCAGGGCTTCTTTTCAGTATTTTCCTGCTGAATTGCTGTATCGCAAATGTAGCAAGCGGGTCAAGTGGAAATGTCTTCCAATGGTATATATTTCATCCTGACAGCGGAATTAAGACCGAAGGCGACGTTATGCTGCTCACAGATTATTTTGACAGACTTTATCGCCGCAAAAGATTGACAGCCCTTAATTCATTAGCAACGAATCTTATAAAAGAAGTTCGTTTCGAACTCGGACGAGCTGCCCTTGATACACTTCAGCTTAGATCTCTCCGAAAGTTAAACAACATGGTCAGTTGCCTCACAGTTTGAAATCAGTAAGATTTGTAAAGACCATAAAATAAATGATTTCTTACTCACAACTGTATTCTGAAAAGATTGTTCATTCGAAGTGTTAATTTAAAATTTGAATAACAAAGATTATTTTTCATGTTATCATAACCGTACCATCAAGCTATAATTACAAAAAATAATCAATTATTTTTCTTGTATAATGAATAAAAGAAATATCGATGGGGGTAGAATCAATAACTAGTCCGTGGATGTGAGAACAAGGAGGAGATAAGGAGAAAAATATGAAAATTTCAAAAGGACTAGGAAATTAGTAGGAACAACAGTCTGATCAGTCCAATAAAATAACACTCTCTCAGGTGTCCAAAGGTTTAAATCAGGCTATTATGGGAGTTATCGGTGCTGGAACAACCAAAACAACTGGAAGGAAGCAACTTACTGATTTGAGGAATACCTCGACTAACTCAAAACCTCAAACCAGGGAAGTACAGGTAAACTTTACTGACCGCTGTTCCGAGAGCTACAAATATCGACTTTCCTCGTCTGGCTTTCTCTACTGAAGTTGGAGATATCGATGATTTTTTCAAAGATATGGAACCTGATGTATCCTGCTCTCAGCTGAATTTGAAGTATCCTAAGTCATACGCTCTACTACTATCAAATCTTTTTTGTACAGCCTCCCTCGCTGATCTTGTTGGTGGCTTTTTTGACCAGTGTCGATTGGATAGGTGAGTCTGTATTATTCATTATCATGTGTTCTACGCAAATGAGGAGGTGGAATATGGCTTAGTATTGGGAGCCATTTCGGAGTGGATTTGATTACGCCTGCTATCATACTCATATAATCATCAAGTTGAGTATCCACCTTCCTCACATGCGGACTATTTAGCCAGGCTGAGGCACAATACTCGGCAGTGGAGAAAACAAGACCTAGAGCAGAGGAGCGGAGGATAGATGCAGATGCTCCCAAGGAGGTGCTACATAGTTTTCGAAGAATATTGTTTCTGGTTTCGAGCTTTTCTGCAGTGTTTGACAGATGCGCCCTGAAAGACAAAGTCCTATCGAGAGTAATGTTCAGGTACTTTGGTGTTTTGTTGTCTGTGAGTATTGTTCCTTCGAAGCAGATGGTGAGTTCTTTTCCAGTGAGTTTGTTATTCAGGTGAAAACAGGACGTCTCTGTCTTGGAGACATTATGTTGGAGCCTCCACCTTTTGAAATATTTTCCAACAATCTCGAGATCCGTTGTAGAAATTTCTTCAGACAGCTCGAGTGATGTACACTTCGTGGCGAGTGCCATATCGTCAGCGTAACAGAACTTCTTGGATCTAGTCTCTGGCATATCCGCAATAGAAAGGCTAGAGAGAGTGGAGCCAGCACTAATGCCTGTGTAAGGCCATTTTTTAGTTTCCTCTGAGAGCTTTTATCAGTTCCCATGACTACTCGAAACACCGATCGCTTAGCATGTTGTTCAGCAGGCGTGCTTTCAATGAACAAGGGATTGCACGTAGAAACTTATAAATCATACCCTCTCTCCATACGGTATCGAAAGCAGCCGAAAGATCGATAAATTCAGCAGAGATTTTAAGTTTTCTGAGGAACCTAGCTTCAATGAAAGTGGTCAGTGATAGGACCTGGTCTGCACAACTCCGACCTGGTCTGAATCCCGCTTGCTCCACTGGAATCTGATTCTATTATATATCTGTCTCTCCAACAGCTTGTAGATCGCAGACAGCAGAGCTATTGGTCTGTAGCTTTCTGAGCAGTCGGCAGGCTTGCCTGGTTTAAGTATGGCTATTATCCCAGTGCTCTTGAATTCTTGAAGAATGCTGCCAGACTGTATGACGTCATTTAGAAAACAAACTAACCAAACTCTAGCATATCTGACACAATTCAACAAGAACTCAGGATGTATGTCAACAAATTCTGGGGCCTTGCCCAGCTTAACGTCCCTAACAGATGCAGAAATATTTCTACTGGAAAACGGGTGTGAGTGTTCTGTTGATAATGCTTCATTCTTAAAGATTTTCAATTCTCGCTTCGCTCGGATGGTATGGACTTCATCTCTTGGTGCGGCTATCCTATGACGCTGTGCCGAAGCGCCACCCCCAAGTCTCCTGAGCAACGACCACGCTTTCCTGCTCGATGACTGAAAGTTAAGAGTTTCAACTGTTTCAGTCTATCGTTCCGTTCTTGTGGTGTTCAGGGAATTGGATAGCTCATCTGCAATATCCTGATATCCAGCCTCGAGAAAACGCTGGTATAGTTCATCGCTGTTCTGCGACCAGCCTGGAATATACTTCTTCCGATACGCCGTCGGTATATGGTTCTTCGCTCATTACGGCACCAACAAAACGGTAGTAGTTTTGACTTGTAGGTGGAATCCAACCCAGGCACCTATCAAGATCCGCTGAAAACCCTTTCCAGTTAGCCTTTCTGAAGTTCCACCTTGGGCGAGGGAGACATGAGATTAGAGGGATTTTGATACCTATTCTTATTATTATTTGGTGCTGGCTATGTCGGAAATCCAGAAGAACCCTTCGTGAAGCTGCTAGGGGCTGTCCATCGGTGTCATACGAGACGGAACATAGATCCGGGTTGTACTCCTGTCTCCAAGCAGCAGACTTGAACGTACGACAATCCCTGGCGTTGAAAATGAGGTGTAGATGTTCATCCTCAGCCTATCCAACGAATACGTTGCCGTTCGCGTTGCAATCTCTGTACTTTCACTGCTCATAATAACTATTATAATCGGCTACATACACAGCCAGATGGGGTTGCGTTTGAATAACTTGGGATGGCCAAGATACAGCAGGTGGCTTATAAGTGTTTAATATGGTCAAGTTTAAGAGTTTAGTGATTACGCTATGGATATTATCATCAGTAGAGGTGAAGGCCAGAGAGGCGTTTTCGATATCGCGTCTAATATACGTGGCTTCTCCATATGAGCGGTCATATACATATATCTCCATGGAAATGTGTTTCATCGTGAGGATCATGTTTCGCTCACGAGCCAAAAATTGTACGGTGGTGGATTTCTGATCGCTGTGCGTGCCAATTCGTCTCCTTCGAAAATTGTCGTTTACGATGTAGGCATTGACATCAAGCATGTTTTTGTGAGTATTTCTTCATCTCCTACAAACTTGGTTTTTGGTACAGTGTATCTATCCTAGGCTTCTCTTGATGATTACCAGAAGCACTGTGACAGTGTCGAGTCAATTATGTTACATCATCCGGGTTCTGAACTTTTGCTTTTTGGGGACTATAACTTGAATAGTTTCAACTGATCTAATGACGATCTCGGAGTGTTAGTTTCACCGGGTTGCGTGATCAGTGACTCGTTAGATTACTTGAATTTTTTTCAATAATAACATGAATAACTATAGGAGTTCTAGAAACACAGGGTTGGATTGGTTGATTACTTCGAATCCTGAAATTATTGTGAAATTGGCTGATATTGTATACTGCCCATAGAAATTCATGGAGGGCACCCAGCATTTGAGTTCACGGTATCTGTCAATTATGTTGAGTTCCTTGAATATAATGATTTTTTACGACTTCAAAAACTGTAGCTTCACATACATTGAAGATTATTTGAATAACATAATTTGGGATTCAGTTTTGCGCAGAGATTCTCTTGAAGATTGTATTGATGAATTTCATTCGATAATTTGTGAGTGTATCGATGTATTTGTTTCTGAGGGAGTCTTTAGGACATCTCAGTATCCCGTATGGTTTTCTGCTGATCTCAAGGCGCTAGGTAGAAGTAAAAAACTTACTCACAAGAACTTCAAACTACTTGGTACATCTGAAAGTTATACTTCATTTTCGAATCTCAGATCGCAATGCAGGCAGTTAACTGATAGATGTTACCGTGATTATATTGCGGAAACTGAAATGTCTATCAAATCTGATCCGAAACACTTTTAGGCTTTTGTTGATCAGAAAAATAGTGTTGGCTCATTTCCAAGTTGCATCTCTCGCAATGGTCGATTGGGGCATGAAGAGAGTGAAATTGTTTATCTCTTTGTAGATCATTTCTCTTCTTCTTTAAACTCTCACATACCAACTCACCTTGCGTGCCCTGTTGACTTTGGCATCTGCTTGTATTTGAATAGTTGTCTGATCGGGATTCATGAGGTACGCTCGAAGATCACTGAACTGAGCCCAAAATTCAGCAGTGGACCGGATGGTATTCCTCCGATATTTATGAAAATTGGGCGGCTTCACTTTCTCAACTGCTTACTCTATTATTCAATAGATCTTTGCATGAAGGATATTTGAAAATCGAGTTTTGTAACTCCCATACACATGTCGGGAAGTAGGGTGAATGCACGCAATTATAGGCTGATCAGTATTTTGAATATAGTTTCAAAGATCTTTGAGAGTATTGTCCTTAATAAAATTTCTTTTAAACTGAAGCAAATCCTTATTGACAAACAACATGGCCTTATTTGGGACAGATTGACAGTTACGTTCTATTTGTTCAGTTCTTACTCAATGAGTTAGGTAGGTGGCATCAGGTTGATGCTACCTTTACGAACCTTATCAAGGCTTTTGATTGAATTTAGCATGCCGTTTTAGACATCGAAGTAGAGTCGGCTGGTTTTGTGGGCGAACTTCTGAATTGGGTTAAAAGTTACTATAGGCATAGATTGCAAGTTGTCAAAATAAAAAGTCCTGAATCATAAATTATTTCTGTAACTTCTAGTGTTCCACAGGGTAGCCAATTGGGCTTACTTTCGTTTTCACTTTTCATTAATGATATTGGCTCTATCATTGAGCATTCTGACTTCCTGCTCTATGCTGATGACCTTAAAATTCCCAAAAGTATCAATGGCATCGCTGATGCATTGTCCATTTAGGCAGATTTGGATACTGTATCTGACTGGTTTGTCAGAAATGGCTTAGAGGTCAGTTTCGATAACTGCCTGTGCATTTCTTTCTGTAATCTATCGTAGCAAACGGAAAACAAGTAGTTGGCATTATAATTTGGTCGATGAGGGGGTTCACTGAAGAGAGGCCCACCCCTAGTAATCCTCCATGACATATGAAGACCAACCTGCTTTCTTATGTTTACTTCAGCCCTGACAAATATTGCAGAACAATATATTCTAGGGATAGACATTTTGTACGATAAATAGAAAAGTTTGTGCTGGACTACATCAATGGAGACTGGTGTTTCAGCCTTTCGCTTGTTGAATTGAAGTCGAAGATTCATTCTATTATTTTTCCTACCGTGTAGGTATTTGACTGATTCCAATTCATGCATATTGTCTTTGTTCCTTTCTTCTTATATTGTAATTTCAAGGTTCATACTTTTGATTAATAAATGAACAGAAACGTAAAGATAAAGGGAATTAAATTAAAGGAATGACAAAGGAATTACTGAATGACGTGAAGAGGATGAAGAAAGAGAGGGAAAGAAGAAATATGGAAGAAAAATGTGCGTCATGGTGGAAATTTTGGAAAGATTGGAAGAAGCGACTCTAAGGCAGAATGTAGTGATTACAGGATTGAAGATGATCAGAACATAAGATTAGGTAAAGAAAAGTTTATCGAACGAGAGGTAGAAATAAGCGATCAGGGGATAAAATACAACTCGAAGAAATATTGAAATAGAGAGACTCAGAGAATTACGAAAGGATATTCAAGAACATCGAGTTCGCAAACGAAGAGAATGAAATAAAAAAACTTCAAAATATCGCAGATGAAGAGAGAAAACAAGGAAGAAGAGTGATAATAGGATATCAAGAAATAGCAAGAGAAGATAGAAAATCCAAATATGAACCAACACAGAGAATGCTTGCTGAATATGAAGTGAGACTATCAAAAGAGGACCAAAAAAACTGACACGGAACGCTAATGAAAGATGGAAAACAATAAAGCTGAACGGAAGATGACACAAATATAAAAACAAAAACAATATGAGAAGCAAACACAAAAATGAAGTACAGACTTAGCAAAAGCATGGAACGCAGAAGACAAACAAGGTTGAACAAAGAATATTTCAACGAAAATTGGAGGTTAGGAACATGTTTTGGCCATTATATGAACCAAGATAAAGAGTAAGGAATAAACATTCTTCACTACCATCTCCCACTCTACACAAAACTATTTTTAGATTAATATTTATGAATCCTATTGGTATAATGGACTCTCAAATACAAATTAATTAGATGGTTATTTTGATTGGCATAGATGCAACACAGAGAATGAGAAATAACTAACAACTCGATCAGAGGCAGATGTGAAAATACCTAGAAGCGCTTATGGACGACGTTCGGTGCATAAAACTGTTGTCAGATTAGATAGCGTATGATTATTTTGTTAATAAACAAAATGGTGTTCATTGTGGTTCCTCTACACTTGGGCAAAGTCTTCATCAACAAATGATAATGTCTCAACTAAGAAAAAAATTATTCGGTCAATTGGAGAAGTTGTGGGCGTCAACAAAAAATTTGATCGAAAGACTATTAGTAAGAGTAATGAACAAAATAATTCACAAGAGATACCAGTTTTCAGCAGAAAATAACCCATCATAAACATAAAATGTAAAAAGAGTCTCGTAACTCATACTATCTACAGCCAAAGGTTTCGCCATCTCGTGCAAATTAAAGTTAGCAGTTTTGATGATTGCAAAAATATTATCCGTTTTCAAACCTTCTATCAGGTAACTCTACTGCTTTTGATTTTTGTCTTGGCTTTGGGGAGTTCAAATTTTAATGAGCTAAGAGAGGAAAAGATGGTCATGTAGCCAATAAGTAGCCAAGAAACGCAGAAAACTCTTTGATTTGAAGTTTTTTGTAGGTAATTTCTATCTATAAGATAAAGAAAGTCAGACAGATTATAGGCAAAATACAGAACTGTTATTTTTAAAGAATGATATCAAATATGAAAGTCATACACTATTCGAGGAGTCTAAGGGTTTATTAAATCAACAATAAGAAAATCAAACAACTACTTGACTTCATTGAAGTTTTACTATGAGCATACACTAACGTGAACACTAAGTTCTCGATCAAATAATATGATAAAATAACCTGAGAAATTTCAGTCGTAGACAAGTAGCAAAAGTTACGTTATTCAGATGTTTGAATCAGAAAATAAGTGCTCCAAAACTTCGAAGATTCTGTTTATATCCTAGGAACGCTTAAAAATATAGGTAAACTCAACTCAACTGCAAATCTGAGTATCAATTCAGCTTACTCAACAAATAACCATACTTTTCTTCATATCTACAAAAGGTAAGATCCATCAAATGATTAAATTCAAAAATCAGGTATCTCCAAATGATATTTCTGAAGTAAAATCTTTTCTTAAAAATGGTTTGCTATTTATCACAAGTAGATCTCCTTCAAAAACTGCTCCTCCTTGATCGATTAGAACATTTAAAAATAAAGGTTCGCTGAATTATTTAGTTCTTTTATCATTTAATTTCATATGTACCTACAAAACCAAAATTGAAATGAAAAAATCTATTGAACGAATTGGAGCAACCATCTTTCATTGAAATTGTTAGTGGAAATTAAAATGTTTTAGATTTAGCAATGTTTGCTTAGAGTAAAATGCAATCATATAAACATAAAAAGCTCAGATATTATGAGAAATCGAATTTTTGATTCAATAATTTGAAAATTTATGAATGGACAGAGTAGTTACTTTCAAATCAATTTATTATTGCAAGTTGCACAATGAGGGCAAAACTGAGCAAAATTTACATTTTATGCAGGATAGCACAGCAGTACTAAGAAGATGGTCACAAAAACTGCAATTCTTATCCTGTACAATTCGATGAAATTCACTGGATTGTTGAAACAATTTTCAGAACCATAACATACTTTAACCAATTCATTTAGTATTTTATTTTTCTACATAATGTACATGATACTGACTTCAATATCGAAAACAATAGTTACAACATATCTGCTATTGATAACATGAAACTGTATGGTAGATATTTTGAAATCATTATTGCAGGTATTTATAGACTACCTGACTCAAGTACTGATGTAACAATCAATTAGTTCAATATCTCGACAATATTTCTAAATTCCAGAATCTAGTAATCACAGGAGATTTCAACTTGCCGAATGAAGTTTGGTCCCTGGGTAATACACCCGGTTCTAATTACTTCACCACTTACTCTAAACAATTTGTTGCTGACTCTTAAGTATATCAGTTGGTCAATCAGCCAACTAGATTCAAAGTCAACAATGAACCATCTACTCTGGACCTTATCCCCATGGATGGCGAACATCTGTATACCTATCCCCAGTGGGTATATCTGATCTCGTTATCATAACATCTGATAATCAATTCGCCTACCTGCACACTAACAAAATGAAAATTATTGTAAGAGCAATAAAGGATTACTACTCAGTCTCCACCTCGCTCTCAGGGATCCACTGACAACTGGAAGTCTGTGGGCTCTTCTCGGATTCCGAGTGAGTTGTACGAAACTATACTGTGTAGCGAAGCACCGATATAAGAAAGCCTTGCGTAATATTTGCTGAAGCTCTGGATTGATGCTGGCCTCCTATAGCTTATTCGGAATAAGAACAAATTGTGGCAAACACATAAACCCTATAAAAATCCGGTTGACTTTCAAACGCACCATCGTTTCTCGAATTTCATAATTGATGAGTTACGAAAAAACAACGAAAAATTGATAGCTGATAGCAAACTCTGAAAGTCAGAAAGTATCTACAATTATTACGCAAATACGAAAGTAGGCATTACTCATCTTTGCAAAATCGATGGTTCTTTAGCACAAGAGTCTGATATGCGAATATTCTTGCTGATTCGTTTTCTTCTTCTTTCAGGAGTGAGCCTGCCTATAACATTTTGCAATATTTAACCGTCACATGATCAAATGACAACTTGACTCAAATTATATTACCATCAGAAACGATTATTTGAACTCAGAGTCGTAAGACTGGATGGACTAAATTCATGATCTTTTAAGAATATTACAAATAATTCGTGTATTCCTTTGTTCTTAATGATGAGTGCTTCATTTGAGTATTCCCATATACTGATGCATGGAAAGTTTTTTCCGTTATAGCAAATATCAAAAGGGAAGACAAACCGGATCTGCCACATAACAGATCCGTTAGCCTATTGTCAGAGCCATTGAGGATGATGGAGACCATTGTAGTGGAAGATATGTATGAATTTTTAGTTGACCATCGTGTTTGCCTGATAAACAACATGGTTTCATCGGAGGGAAAACAACATTCATGAATCTGCTCACAGCTAGAATGATTCGTCTTACGCTTTATATCAGGAATTACCAACAGACATAATTAATCTCTATTTCGCACTGAGAGACTCATACTTGAGCTTGACGATTGTAGAATAAGAGGAAAATTGATTGATTGAAAATTTATAGTTAGGGTAGGAATTTCTTTTTCGTCATTAAAAGCTATGTCACGTGCTGTCCCAGAGGGATCTGTCTTGGAGCCACTGCTTATGTTTTCCAGTGATCTTGTCTTTCAGTTTTAGCGGCATGTTTTTTCTGCCGACGACGCCAAAAGTTATGCGAGCCTGCTTACCGATTATGACATGCTACATGATGATTTAAACCAAATTTCATAGTAATGTAACGATAAGCTGTTACCGATGAATACTGAAAAACGTCTTATGCTTCATACCATATTACCTAATCTAAGTAATCGTGATTATGGTATATGCAATCGCCAACAGTAAACTTGTTCAAGAACCGTAATGATAGAAGTAGCTTCGCCTGAATCTTCCTTTTTGATTTTTCTATTCGGTTCA
Source organism: Cryptolaemus montrouzieri (assembly GCA_013387265.2). NCBI lineage: Eukaryota > Metazoa > Arthropoda > Insecta > Coleoptera > Coccinellidae > Cryptolaemus > Cryptolaemus montrouzieri. The sequence goes on from JABFTP020000103.1 coordinate 42,549,499, forward strand.
AATCGGTTTGCAAATTGTATTTACCTTTAAGATCACCAACTGTTTTGAACGTATTATTCTCATTATCTTGGTGATAGGGCTCTATAAGACCTGCTGTCCCGCATATCCATATTTAATAATGATAATAATTATTGAAATAAGCTTATCATACTAGCAATGAAATTTTCAAAGATGTTCACCCGATGGGAAAAGAAGCAGAAAATTTCGACAAACTGAAATCAATGATGGATGAACGCTTTCTTGTTAGTCACTTGATACGATGAACAATAAGAAGATGGACTCACGCCCATTCTTGTGGTCACCAGTGCCGAATTAGTTCAAAAGGTGACGGTAGTATAGGTAGGTAGAAATAAATAAGTAGCTCGATAGGTATTTGATTGTATACAATTCTTATTCATGCATTCTGGGTCCCTTATGCCACAGTGGCGTCGAACTTTGGCTGGTCCATTTTTGAAAAGAAACTTCAACTCAAATACTGGTACTCGTTACCTATTGAGTTAATCTGATTTCCTTTGAAGTCTGCGCTCTCCAATATTGCTATTGGGCTCCATTGGCCCAAGGGACTAGAAATAAGTGTCACTATATCTTCGGTAATATCCAAGATAAGCCTATGAGGGTTTCACATTATTTTCATGCATGTGAAAGATAAAGACTTTCGATTAAAATTTCTATATCTCTGATAATGATTAATATACATCTCTGTGGTTTCCAAATTATAATTGGACACGATAATATCAAAGACTGTCATCCTAATAGTTCTTTGATTCGACCCTTCTGAAACGGAGTAGAGAGGATTTGAAATTTTTAAATCACCGTATCTCAGGAAATCATCAGGATAAACCTATGCGGTTTTCACATTATCCTTTGGCATGTTATCATCAAAAAATTTTCCTTGAAAATTTTCAAATCTCCATATCTTCGGTAATAACCAAGATACACCTATATGGGTATCATATTATCGTTAGGACCTTGATTATAGAAGAGTTTTGTTTTAGAAATTATCTCTTTTCTTCTTCTAGGAAACTTGAGTTAAATATTTCATAAAAGTCTATACAAGTTTACTTAAGCTGATTCATTAGACTGGAAAACAAAATCTACCTTTACCTGTAGGCTCTGCTGGAAGCTTTTTACTCGAAACTTTTAGTTACAAAAGTTAGTGCCAAAACAGATTTTTTCTCAAAGTTAAATCTGGTTGTTTCCACTTTCGAAAAGTTCGGGTCCAAGAAATGGTGAAATGTAAACAAATCATGCAATCAACTTAAAACTGACTTAAAGGGTACTTTCTCACCTTCATCTCGCGATATCATTTTCTACTGCTTCTGATGTATCTTCGAGCACCTTTGTTGATATTCGGTATCCTACAGAGTTTTTGGCAATTAGTCTATCTACCCCTAAAGGCAACCCTTACCTAGAAAACCTTGAATTGTTGTAAATTTTTTTCGATAATAAAGAAACATGTCTCGATGATATTTGATCCGCCCTTCGTATCATAAGTTGCTTAGGCCTATTGGAAGTATATTGCTAGCACTGAACATTTCCAGCAAATGATCGATTTGAACCTAGTTCTTTTGAAGAAAAAGTAATTTACCAAACAGTTTGGAAACGGGAGAGGCGATTCGAAGAGAAATATTTACATGGGCGGTTGGTTCAGCAGGCATGGCTTTATCTGCCTTACAATTTAATTGTATCGCTTCGCGTCTCGCGAAAGTGTAGGTTTAGTCTCGATGACAACGAGTACATTTTTTTTGATGTGACAAAGATAAATGGTAGAGATGTAATGGGAATATATAAACTTTTAGCGTTCGTCGATTATACGAGGAAAATTTTCTGAATAAATGGTTCACATAAAGCGTTAATATCTCATACACAAATTCTAGTTCTATATTCACTCTTGGTATTCGATTCTACTTTTCGTTAAGTATAAAAGTACAAACAAATATTCAAATTTTCTTTCCTTCTCATCCAGTAACATCTCGCTGATCGAAGTGCGAGAAGTAAAACGGAGGAGAATGTAAATATTCCCCAGAATACATTGCCACGATTTCACTGAAATCGATTGAGGTTTTGGGATGCTGAAAGTTTAGGACCCATAAAATTTCCTTGACCGAACAATTTAATTTTGGAATTCAACTCGGGATAACGCTTTCTTACTGCAAACTGAAGCAATAATTTCTATGCTACTTCGAAATTGAAAGCGCGACAGAAAATGTGTTTGTAAGAGAAACTTTTTACTTCGGGAGTAGCTAGCAGATATTAATATTTTCTTGGCTTCACAATAGCATCCCGAGTTTGCACAATGAAATAATTGGACTGGAATTTGGTAACGTTAAGTTCAACCCCATTATCAAGGATTCTGTGAATAATTTTCCCGTTCAAATCAATTTTAAATTACGCGAGGTGGGTATATACAGAGCAGGTTTCCCTTATACCGTTTCACAAAGTTCTATTATTTAGTAGGGAAATTTACGTGAGAGTAGGGATTGAGATTGACGTTAATGAACTGTGATAAAGATTTTATTACTCCGATGAAATTTTAATTATAATTACATGGTCATAATTAGTAATTTTATTGAAATGAAAAACACTTTTGTCTAATGTTCATGTATGTTCATTGATATTAAATGTATAATACAAATCTCTTCGAAAGGAATCATTATACTTATCTGCGCAGGTAAATGAGACACATCTGAATATCCTGAATTTTGTACCACCACAAAAAACAGAAATATTAATATGGTTTGCGATGATATTTTTCAGCTCTTTCGATAACTTTTTCTAAATGAAAATATCTGTCGTGTGATACCTCTTTCGAAATATTTTATTACTTTGTACGTTCCTAGAATTTATTGCCACTTTTTGTGCCGTTTTTAATTGACGACCCCTCATATTCTCCAAGTTGTGATTCCAGAAATAGAAATCTTTTTATTTTGATATCAAAAAATAAACAATGAGTAATAAGAAAAACAGATAATTTTCTCACTACATAAAAAGAGTATAGCAAAAAACAAGATGAGAATAATACTGTGTAACAAAAAGATATCCGGAAATTCTCTTTCAAATTGCCCGCGTTCAGTGTTCTTAAGTATTTTAAGATTCTGTATGTTGATAGGACTGTCCTCAATTACTATGCCAAACATGTACGCGATTTGTCACTTAGTTTGTTCATGACAAATGTTGAAACCAGTCGACCTCAGTGATACTCTTGTCTGAAATTTTGTGTTTGGAACAAAAACCCGTGTTCTGAATCGCTGCGAATGCTGGAAAAGGCTTATGGAGACTCTGTCTTATCGAAAACTCAAGTGTACGAGTAGTAAAAAGCATTTGAAGACGGTCTGGAGATCGTCGAAAATTTGCCTCGTTCCGGACGACTTTCGACCTATTCAACCGACGATAACGTCCAATAAAACGAAGAAATGCTCCAAAATCGTCGTTCCAGTGTTAGAGATATAGATCGTGATCTCAACATCTCTCGCGAAACCGCTCGTTTGATTTCGGTGAACCAATTGAGCTTGCGGCGCGTCGTTCCGATAGAGCTGAATTTTTTTCAAAAACAGTACCAGATTCAGGTAGCTGCAGACATGTTGGACCTAACGAATTGTGATCGCACGTTCATGGGACGGATCTAACAGCTGACTAGACATTGATCAATGAATACAACACACTAACGAGCCAACAATCACCGGAATGAGTGGAAAAATGAGCAAAAAATTAAAGAACTTCGCCAAAGTCGTTCGAAAATCGAGATGACGGTGATTGTTTTCTTCGATATTCGTGGTGCGGATCATCATGAAATCGTTCCGCGAGGTCGAACGGTCAATAAGGACATCTCTTTAACCGTTTAGAAACGTATTCGTGAAAATATTCGCCGTAAACTGCCAAATTTGTGGTAAAAAATGATTTGGTTCCATAGACCTCATAAAAGAAAATTGGCGAAAGGAGCTGAAGGCCATCCCTAAATGCGCCTATAAAAAATGTTTTGATGATTGTTAAACACGTTAGCACATGTGTGCCGCTTCAAATGAACCCCGCCCTGATGGAGATTCAATAAATATTGAAGTAAATTTGGATTTTGCGTTTTATTCCAAATTTCCTTTCCGGTATATATATATATATATATATATATATATATATATATATATATATATATATATATATATATATATATATATATATATATATATATATATATATATATATTATTTTGAATAGAGAGGATTTAAAAGAATTTTAATAATTGTATTTACAATAAATGCTTATATCTATAATGTTGGTGTGTGTCAGAAAATGGACCCTGCTTCGATGAAGATTCAATGATATATATATATATATATATATATATATATATATATATATATATATATTCTGTTGAAAAGTGTATAATTGTATTCATATATAAAAAACACAAGTGTGAGCTCATGAAATGTAACAGGAGGACCATACTAGCTTGTATATGATTCAATAAACCAATAAAAAACCTAAGGAAAAAACTCGTTTCCCGGTCGCTATTGCACTAGCAATAGCTTGTCTGTTTATGTTGTGTTAGTGTCGTGTGTACATAAAGAGTACCAAAGAGTTTTCTGCTTAGCCGCATCATTCTCTCTTGCATTCTATGATTTGATTTCCAAACGAAGACAACGGTAAAAGGAAGGGGGTTTGGGACAGGAATCTGTAACAATGGAAAAAGAAAAAGCAGCAGAAAAATATTTCAACAATCATACTACTTATATATCTGAACAGAGTATGTTGACAAGAGTGAATGCTCGTAATGACGACCGTGTACAGGGTGTCCGATTATCGATGATTAAGTGCAGTAGCTATGTGGAATACTATTTATATATTCGGTTGTAGAGCGTTGTTCAACCCTGCTCGACCCCTAATTTATCAGCCTTGCGATCATTCCACTGTCCCTCAGTAAGTTCGTCTGCGGACATGGCCTTCCTTATGCCCTCCATCCAGGATTTTTTTGGTCTACCTCGTTTCCTCTTTGCAGCAGGTGTCCACGTCATTACTTGTTTTAGTATTCTGTAATTGTCCATTCTTTGAACTTGACCATACCATGTGAGCTGTCTTCGATCAATTTCATTTGTCAGTGTGACTTTCAGTCCCATTCGTCTTCGTTTCTCCTCATTTCGTATTCTGTCTCTTCTTGATATTCTCATTGATCTTCTCATTGCATCCATTTCTGTTGCCTCTACTTTTTACGGTTCCTATCTGTGATCCTCCATGTTTCGCTCACATAAAGCAGAACGCTTTTCACCATTGTGTCGTAAATATTGAACTTTCTAACCTTACTCCAAAAGACTCCATTCAAGCAATTTATGGCTTTTCGTGCTTGTGTGATTCGTGAGGTGATCTCTTGTTCGTCTGTTCCTTCCTCGTTGAATATACATCCCAGATATTTATATTCGTCACAACTATCGACTTCTTGTCTATCATCGAGCATGAGTTTCCTGGTATCTCCACCAACGCACAGATATTTGGTTCTTCCAGTGTCTACTGTTAGGCCTCATTTTTTATGTTCTTCTACTAACTTTCGAATCATGTACTCCATATCGTCTTTGTCAATCGCTAAAGCGACTTGGTCATCATCGAATTGGATAGTGTAAAGGGTTCTATCATTCAGTTCTATTCCCATATCATGACATTTGCGTTTCTATAATTGAAGAGCTTTATATATATATATATATATATATATATATATATATATATATATATTGAACAATGTTGAGAGATACAGCATCCCTGTCGGAGTCCCTTCGAGACGATGAACCTTGGTGAAGATACATACAAAACTTCCCAAAGCTTCGCAACTGGTACTGAGTCATACGCTTCCTGGTAGGTCTATGAACCTGATGTGCATTTTCTGATTGGTTGCGTTCTTTTTCTTCTATAATCAACTTGAGGCAAAATATGTTATCTGCGCAGGACCTACTGGCTCTAAATCCGCTCTGTTTTTCTTCTTCGAAAGGGCTGTACTCTTATTCAATTAGGTCTCGAAGGTTCCTCCCATAAACTCTGCTCATTGTACTGGTCACCGAGATACCACAATAGTTGTTTCGACCTCTCTGCTACGCTTCTAATGAATAGACGATATGTGTGCTATTTTCCATTACTCAGGAGGAGGATGTCCATTGAGACATTCATTTATCACTTTTGTCAACATACGGTACAGCTTTTCGGTTTCAGTAGTTCAGCTGGTATACCTTCTACTGCTCTTCAAATTTGTGATGGTCTTTTTCACTGTTTCTGGTATCACTTTCACCGGCTCTGCTTCTACATTGATGTTGTGTTCTACCTCTATTCTGTACTCCTGTATGTCTTCTGTCGAGAGTTTTTCGTGATTTTTCATCCAATCATTAAATGTTATTACCTGAATGCAAACTTTATCAAGTTTTTCTCTGGCACTCGCTCTGATGAATTTCCAAGCCTCTATATTCCTTCTTCCTCCCATATGTGTATTGACTTCTTCGCATTTTTTGTCCCATAGTCGGTTTTTCTCATTTGTAATTGTGTTTCTTTTTCTATTGTACAACAACATGTCTTCATCCTCTTTAGTGGTTACAATAGAGAAAATGATGGTGAGAACATATCGCAGCTTCTTTGTTTTCGAGTTATTCCGAATTCCTCAATTATCCGGGATTTCGGCATATGCCAATTTTTCGGTTGCTATCAACGTTAAGAGAAAACTATTTCAATATTATTTGGGCACTTTCTTGAGTAGAATACAGGTACGTCTCCAAGAATTTGTTAATGAATAGTTTCTGAATTATAATATAAACTTTCTGTTTTTCAAAAGTAAACCATAGGTGAATTCAAATAAAGTAGGAAGAGTTTTTATTATTTTTTCATATATGCGCCTTACAAATCCCTAAAAATGTTAATTTTTTTCATTTTACATAGTTATTAAAGTATCACACGAAAGCATGTAATTTCTTTGCCTCCTTAGCAAACTAGAACATAAAACCGAATATGAAATATTTTTCATATTTGTTATAAATTCAAATATATGTACATTTCTCATTACTCAAACAATATGACTATCCAACCAATGCCTCTCATCAAAATAAATTACATTTCGGTTTATTATCACAAGAATAATGTATTGCTCATTTTATGCTGAGCAATCACATAGTTACTGTTTTCCCTAAAATAAAAATAAACGTAGTGAATAAAATTGGTAGCGAAATTAAATCATGTTGGTTACACCATTTTCGCATTATTTCTGCCGCCTTCAGCGCGTATCACTACTTTGTGCTCTTTACATTCACATGAATGTCATTTTTGCATATAATGCAGATCTTTTGAGTTTATTTGGCTGCTGGATTTAATCGCTTCTTGTCCTCTAAGACGGTCGCAATAGTCAATCGAAGCGACTTCAAAATGCAACGGTATACATTCGCGTTTGCGAGGGTGTGATCAATGCTAAAGCAAGATTTTTTAGGAAACTGAACATAGCGTTTTTCGGAAACGTATCTTTTTGTGAATTACATTTATACAAAACAAAACAGTTCACAACCGCAGTGCCGACAATCTCTAAAGATTTATCTCATCGGCTATGTCCTGCTGTTTCTTTTCGTAAAGTAGTGGCATTGAATTATTAAATCCGGCTTTCCAAACTTTCTGTCTATCATTCCTTCGTGGTGCATAGAAGACGTTAGAAGAACATTTTTTGCTTCTCTTGGGGTTGAACGACACAATCATATTGTCATCATGCTACATCGAACATTGAAGTTACAGGGCTAGGTACTGAGTAAAATACGTGAAGGTCACTATATCAGTGCGGTAGCTTAGACGGTTTTCGGGCAAGTGACAAATAATGCAACAAGCGGTTATAACCAAATTCGAAGCGGCTGAGGAGAGGGGAAAGAAAAACTTAGTGGTTCAGGTTGTATACGACCGAGAATGAACTTCTGGAGGAATAAGATAATCTTTATTTTGTGTTTCTAGTTAAATCAAATCAAAAATTTCCTTACTCGTAATTAATAAACGTCATTCGTTTGTTTTCATTATTCTTCATTGTTCATGTAGGCTATCTTGTATGAATTATGTTTATGAGATTACCTTTAAAACTTTGGCGTATATACCTGTGAGTGTATTTCCTGTCAAGTAAACCAACAAAATAATTTTCTGAAGCTGCATCCAAATCATATCCATTCTAAACATAGCATGCTAACATATCGAATTTCGAAATTCGTTAACATTCTCCAATCAATAATTTTCGGCTGATTATTGTGAATCATAATGTGAATTGAATAAGTTTGATGAATTAATTTTGACATTTGTTGTTGTGCACAAAATTCAAAACATTTGGGATGTTTTAGGTAAATTCACACTAGGAAGACGAATGAAACCACATAGTATTTAGGAAAATTTAATTTCTGAGAACATCAGCTTTATGAGAAAATTTATCTGGTCAGGCATGTTATATATGTTTGAAGGAAACATATGCCAACATATATATATTTATAATATATATATATATATATATATATATATATATATATATATATATATATATATATATATATATATATATATATATATATATATATGTAAACTTAGACAAGAAGAATTATTCAAAAATCCGTAGATCAATGAATAATCCCTCCTGAAAAGAGTTAGTTCCCAAAAAAGCGGCAGACTGCAGTTCCGCCCTTATTATGAGCTCATCAATGTCGCATATCGCTTCTCAGCATCCTATCAAGCTACATCGGGGTACCCTATCGACTCCAAAAAGGACGCACCTCGTACATACGTATGGGAGTCGCCCTCTAATGACAGACACGGCGAACCCGCTACCGGACTTCGAAAAATATACGAACAATAACAAACAGGAATCGATGTAGCATGATATGATTCTGAGAAGCGATATGCGACACTACTGAGCTTTATTCAAAAGAAGAGAATTATTCAAAAATCCGTAGATCAATGAATAATCCTACCTCACAAGAGCTAGTTCCTAAATCTGCCTGCCATGCTCGCAGCCCCCAAGAGCCACAATAGTGCAACCAAGCACGATGCCGATATATAAATATATATATATATTCGCCATCAAAATTAGGTGAAAACTAATTAGATATCCTCCGAATCTCTTTCATTGATATGGATATATATATATATATATATATATATATATATATATATATATATATATATATATATATATATATATATATATATATATATATATATATATATATATATATATATATATATATATATATATATATATATATATATATATATATATATATATATATATATATATATATATATATATATATATATATATATATATATATATATATATATATATATATATATATATATATATATATATATATATATATATATATATATATATATATATAATCAAGACAAGAAGATCAATGAATAATCCTACCTGACAAGAGCTAGTTCCCAAATATGCTAGTGCAACCAAGCAGGATGCCGTTATATATATTTGCCATCATCAAAGTGAGGTGAAAACTAATTAGATATCCTCCGAGTCATATATATATATATATATATATATATATATATATATATATATATATATATATATATATATATATATATATATATATATCCGGACGATATCTAATTAGTTTTCACCTAACTTTGATGGCAACAGGAATATTTGTGCATACCAAAATCCCGGAAAATCAGTAAATCCAGAATTACAAAAGAAAACAAAGGAAGATAGTTGGAATCTGTTCAAAAATGAATTTTCTGCGAAACGTGGTCATTTCACTGTATTTGCAGCAACGCACATAGTAGCTGGTGTACTGAAGCATCGAAAATGGAAAACTGTACAAGCTTATAGGTTGGTTAATTTGAAAACAACTGGTAACACTACATTATGCTTTCGAATATATTTTTAATATTATTAATTACGATGGAATGAGTTCATCTAACTATCAATCTAAATGTAACGAATAATGTGATATTTCCGAATAACATAAAGATCATCAAATTTCAATAATTTAATTTGTTCGTTTCCATGAACAAGTATACGCAACTGTGTAAGGCAGAGGTGCTCAAACGGTATTTTGAGCAGATCTCGAGAAGAAGAAAAATTCTAATAGGCAACTGAACTACTAAAATTTATAACGTAATAAAATAACAATCTGCTAGCGGCAAAAGGAGGCTTTATCAAAGGAACGCGCGGTACATGTCAGAGAAAAGCCGCTTTTCTAGAAATTTTGGGCGGCACGTAACTTGAAGGCAATACTACGTCGATACAAAGTCTATTATTACATAGTACAAAATGAGTGCAGCGAACAAATCTAGAACGTATCTCTTAATAACGATTGGGAGGACGAATTTTTCGTTTATATTGTGATGGATACACAAGAAACTATTTCAAGAGGGGCCGGCTGTGAAGAGAGCATTTATTGAAGTGGGTGAGACTCTATTTGGAGATTTTGAAAATTAAACAGTCTGCTATTATAGTACTTCAGTTATCTCGTCCGACAGTCACAAGGCGTATTGAAGTCATGAGTCAGGACATGGCAGATAAACTAAAACATGGTATCATGAAATGTAATATACTTTTCTCTACAGTTTGACGAATATATCGATTTGACAGACACTGCCTAGCTGTGTATTTTTATTCGGATGATATTTAATGACATCTAAGGAAGAATTTTTGACAATCATTCCTCTGAAGGGGAAGCCCCGTAGCGAAGATATATATCACGTTTTCTTCAATTATGTGAATACAACACAAGCTCCCAATCTATGAATTAGTGTGCATTACAACCAATGGAGCACCAGCAATGATTGGAAACAAATACGTTTTTGTGGCATTGTGTCGAGCTAATCAATATTTCCCTTAATTTTTTTCATTTCATTTCATTATACATCAATAAGTTTTGTGTTCAAAAGTTTCAAACACGGAGAAAATATTAGCATTGCAACAAAAATTGTGAATTCCATCCGTGCACGTAGCTTGCAACGGCGGCTTTTTTAAGTTGCAGTTGGAAGATGGATTCAGCTGAACACCATTGTGTTTCAGTTCTTCACACGAAAGTCAGGTGGTTGAGTCGCGGAAAATTCCAAGAACGGTTTCAAGAATTATTGACCAAAATGACAGCATTTCTAGACGAAAGAGATGATGACACTTATATCTTGATAAACGAAAAACGGCTGACGGATTTGACATTTTTGACTGACATCACAATGCACCTAAACACCATTAATTTGGAGCTACAAGGTAAAGAAAAAACTATTATTGACATGATAAGCGCAGTAAACGCATTCAAAGGTAAATTGCAACTTATGATAGACCAACTGAAAAAAAAGGATCTGAAAGTTTTTCTGTCTCTAAAAGCAAGGATTCATCTGTTGAATTATCATACGTATGAGGCTGAAGGATCAAATGTTTTGGAACAATTCGAAATGCGTGTTTATGATTGTGATAAATTGGTTAATATGGCATCATTTATAAGTTATTCTTTTTCATGTAAAAACACTGGAGAATTAGCTACTGATATAGCAAGTCAGTTTGATATGATTTCAAGTTCTGTTGAAAATGAGTTGGTGCAGATTATATCAGATATACATTTCAAATCTACAACATCTGATATACCGAATACTTCCACCCCAGTCGTGAATATACATAAAATCTACGATTGATAATCAAAAAATCAATGATCTTAGAGCATCCTGATCAATTTCCTTCCAAATTTCGGTCAGTTTGTTCCGAACCTCATCTATGGTAGCTGGCTGGTTTAGTTCAGATATGATCGATGGGATTGAGACCTGAACTTCGTGGAGGCTACTCCTTCGAAGTGATTTAGTGATTTTAAAGGTAGCTCCCAACGATATGAGCTTAGTGAAGTCTGGCGTTTCATACATCAACGAAAATTTTCACCTCGCTAATACATGCTCTTTTAATATGTTTGTGACGTTCGTACGTTCATTTGTGATTCCATTATTCTCGATCACCAGATCAGTGCGGGCGTTCAGAAATATGCCGTCCCACAACATTATACCTCCACCCAAACCATAGGTAGGTTAAAAGTTACACTTGGCGTATCTCGTATTTCAACGTCTGATTCTCATCAATTGATATACTTCCTGGCAAAATTCAATCGAGCCATTCGATGAGTTGTGGTAAGAGCTGGGCTTGAAGGTGCGACACGAGGCTTCAAACAAAATTCCATAAAACGTTGTCGTATCGTTTCAGTGCTAATTTGCACTTCCTTGTTCTGCCAAAGCTGCATTCGAAGTAGTAGTAGCGAACTGTAGTATAAACGAGTAAATTCCTAAACAACATGGATTACCAATGTTGCTCGAGATCGTCCTAGTCCAGGTCTTCTCTCATGACTATCTGTCTCTCTGTACCTGCGAAACATTCTGGAAATGGTTGAATGGGATACCTCGAACCTTTGGCCTCTCATTGTATAGGTCCAGCATTGGTCATCTTACATCACTGATTCAACACATTCTTTGGTGGTCAAATTTAGTGATTTGCGTTGCATTATTTCCGAAAATTTTCAAGTAGAACAAGCGTTACTCGCAAAAGTTGATCCACAGTTGTTGTTATCAATTTGTTGTGGTCTCTTGCAGATTATCAATCTATTTATTTCATTCAATTTTTCACGAGAGGAGCATATGCGATATCGAATTTCGTCGGTTTTTGTCCGGAAATATTCGAAAAAAACGTGTTAATAATAAGTTGCCTACCAATAAGAAATTCGGAATGTTGAAATTGTGCTTGTATTTCTTGGCGCAGTGTATTAAGTGTGTTCTTTATTTTTATTTACAGTGAGTGTCTGTGTATTCAAATTATGACCAAAAAGACCAGAATAATATTCTATTCGCTATAAAGGACATATTGGTACTAATTTTCAGAACATGAATGAGAGGTTCGCTTTTATCTACCAAGAGTATTCTGTTCCAATGTGCTAATCAATATTCATCAACTTCAGTGCCTATTTTTTGAAAATATCTCATCTTTGTTGCATACATAAATGATAACATAATCAGTTACTCAACCCTGATGATGAGAAACTCTGAAAAACGTTCTCTCTTTCGAAGAATGAATCTGGTTAAACCTACGGATAATATAACATATAAATGTGTAAGACAGAATGATTAACGATCCTAATACTCACTTTTTTAAGGAAAAACTCCGGATGACAGACTGGCTACAGATTACTCAGTATGCGGTTGCTGAGCAATGCTATGATGAATTCTATGAGATTCTTCATTCGCATTTTGACAGCTGTTTCCCTGTGAAAAAAATAAAATTAATAGAATGAAACCAAGGCCTATCCGGAATAACGCAGATATAAAAAACATAAAACATAAACTTGAAGAGGCAGAAATAATCAGGAAAGTCGAAAAAGGCGAGAACTCGATTGAATTTCACAAGGATTTGAAAAACGCCTTCAAAGAATCTATTGAGTCTTCAGTAAGAGAACAAGATGCGAAATACCTTAAGAAAGCTACAAATAAAAGCAAACCAACTTGGAAAGTTATCAATTCGAAAATCAAACATAATAGCACAAAAGACGAAAACAAGAGCACATTATCACCTGAGGACTTGAATGAGTTTTTCTTGAATATTGGAAGAAAAATTTCACAGCAGATAAATTCCACTTCTAAGACCCAATCTAGGATATATTTGAGAAGGGCCAGGAACAGTCTGGTTACAATGCTTTTGCTAAATGTTAGCCCAATGGAATTCAAAAAAAAAATTAATAAATTGAAATTTAAAATACCAAAGATATATACGGTATGTCAGTAAGTCTTCTGAAACAAATTGCGGATGAAATATCTAATCCGCTATGCCAGGTTATTAATAGGTGCTTCAACCAAGAAATTTTTCCATCCAAACTCAAAATCGCCAAAGGGGTGCTGATTCATAAAAAAGACAACGTGAATGAATCTTCGAATTACAGGCCAATATGAATTTTGCCAGCGATCTCTTAAATCACAGGTTTCATCGAATCGAAGAATATACTGAATAACGCTCAACATGAATTCAGAACAAAAAAATTAACAATAACAGCAATGACAGATATAGTTGAGGGCATACTCGAAGCTTCTGAAGAAGGTGAAATAGCGCAGATTTCCTGCTAGGACTTGAGCAAGGCTTTTGATCGTGTTAAGAGAGAAATACTCTCAGAAAAAATTCAATTTTATGGGGTCAGAGGACCAACATTGAGTATACTCAAATCATACCTACAGAATAGATATCAATCAGTATTTTGGAACGGAAGGACATCTCACAAAAAGGTGGTAGAGTTGGGCATTCCTCAGAGCTTAATACTCTCTCCACTCTTATTCATAATATACACAAACGATCTCGTATATAATGTCGATGCAGATGTAACTGCTCTTTATGCTGATGACACGAACTATTTAAACTGAGGGAAGACTCAAGAACAAGTAGAGGAGTGAACAAAGACAACAATAGAACAGGCTCACAACTGGTACGAAGCTAATGGACTAAAACTTAACATACTTCATTCCACAAAATCTGAGTGTAATGGACCCAGCCTTAGCATGCTTGGAATTGAGTTAGGCTGCTCTCTCAGTTGGTCTCAACATATAGAAAATGTGTCCAGAATATTGAGTAGCGCAATTTATTCGATACGAAGAATAAGGCAAATAATTTATGAAAACGCAGCAATACTCACTTATCATTCCTATTTCCATAGTTTGGTCTCCTATGGTATCCTTTTGTGGGGAGCAGCGGAAGAGGCATGCAAAATATTCATTAAACAGAAGAAAGCTATCAGAGCTATTGCATGTTTCTCAAAAACAACAATCTGCAGAGAATATTTAAAGAAATATGGAATACTGACTGTTCCTGCTCAGTATTTTCTCGCGTGTCTATGCCACTTTCACGAGAAGAAAACAGCAATACTTAAACAATCCAACCATCATTCCTACGAAACAAGATATCAGGAAGAGTATGTTTTGCCTCATCATAAGATTAAAAAACACAGAATAGTTTCAACTTCTTGGGAATCAAAATATATAATGTGTTACCAGTGTATCTCAAACTATTACTTGCAGAGAAATTCAAAATGAAATAAAAAAATACTTACCTCTAAGGTTTTTATTCTGTCGAATTATCTATTCTGTTCTATATATGTAAAAAATTAACTTTTAGAAAATTTGTCAATGTGCATATCAGTTTTGGATAGTTCATATTTATGCACATTCACTTACCTACCTTTATCATGACAATTCCTTGTAAATATTGAAGGATTTTAATGAATGATTAAATGATTGAAAAATTCTGGATGCAAAGTGTGCTCGATTACTCGACAAAATTTCCGCGTTCCATTTCGTTTGGAGATCTTTTCTCCAATGGGTAAGATAACATATTTTTCTACTCTCGGATTCATTATTATTAACGGTTCGAAATGTGTATTACCTTCTGATTCGAGATTTTCTTTTCGTTCATAGTTGGAAAACATCCACAAAAATCTAAATTAGCTATCAAGTAAACCATGGGAACCCATAAATGAATACAGATGAAGTTAGATATAAGAGTGTAGCTAATAACTTGATGAAACATTTCTTATGATAATTGCACAAGTGGAGGAAAAAATGGCTATTAGTTCCACATATAATTCGCATTTTATCACATTTTCAAGAACTAAGAGGAAAAGAGGAATATACAACATTAATGTATTGCAACGTCATCTATACATTACATGAGACAATAAGAGGACGAACGAAAAACTAGTCCTATTATTGATAGATTCTGTAAACTGAAGAAACTTCTATAGATTCTCATGAATCTCTTGCCTCAATTAGTTGAATGTTTAATTTGCGTTTTCGTGAAATCTACGATAAGATTTTCGTACGTACATTGTCCTGAAGAACCAGCTGTAAATTTAGTATAAATTATTGATTTTTTAGACTCGACTACTCTGATATTGATGAAGCAGTCAGTTTAAATAAAAATTTTAAGCCCAAACTATGAAAACCGGTGAATTTGCTGTGGTATTCCTGTCACATAGCACCCAAGAATACCAGATATCACCCCTCTAGATTTTTTTTGTGATGTTAATGGTCCAGAGTGTATGAAAAACATATTGTTCGCAGAAAGAGAGAGAGAGAGAGAGTAAATCGTATAATTGAGGCCTGTGCAGATATGAAAATATATCTGTGCAGATATTTAAAATCTTATATGTGTTCTACGTTACGTAAAATATGTCTCATTATGGGATTATTTGATTACTGGTACATGTTAAGTTCAAAAGAGCTGATGAATTAAATGATAATCAAAAATGTATTTTACATTATTTTTCTGTATGACCTAAGAACTGCTAACCATCATATTTTCATTGTTACTTTCATCGATTGTAAAATGTGCCATGATAATTTTTCGCTATGAATCTTTGCTTTGGAATAGAGAAAATATTTAGAGTTTCCATATACAAGATGCTTATAACATTTCTCTTCTGATAAAGTAGTAGAGAAAACTATTACATTCTGATAATAAGAAATTTGGGCTGAGTACGGATTTATTCTGCCTTTCCTTCGTGAGTCATTTCAGTAAAACAGGTCTAGTAAACGTGTAAGATTCCATCAATTTCTATCAACGAGTTCCCGCGCTATGGATAATGAATTATTTGACCAAACTAACAAGTCCTCAACCTGTATCTTGAAAGCCCAGATGCTCTGATGACTTTCATACACCATTTCTGAAAGGCCTAGAGTTACTCTATCTCCCATTGTACTATGAATGATTAGTCCGGAACCACATTATACTGGATGAGTCAATAAGGAGAGGAACTTATGTATCTCAAAAACTACTTGGGATAGAAGCGAAATTTTTTCTGATTATTGTTTAATAAGTATGTTTGCTTTCCATAAAACTATTTTCGTGCATACATGTTCCATTTTTGCTCCCGGGACAAACATAGATTTTTTTCAAATAGCACGCTTTGTATTTTTCATTTGAATGCTCTCTTTCACGATATCTGTTTTGTGCCCAAAAAACTACTGGTAGATTTTTAATTAATTAAAATATCGATAATTTCGGGAATTGGGAAGTTTTTTCAAAAAGTTCTCAAATGCCTCATTTCGCATAATTTACGCATGATATTTTTTTTTCTTGAGGTAAAAGTATTGCACCTTATTATCAAATGAAGAAAAATTTTTTTTTATACCGAGTGTGCCTAGTAACCCGACGAAAATGAAATTTTTCGAACATGAAAAACTTTTTTTTTTTCAAATGTAACACCCTGTATCTTTTTCATGTGTTTTGTTCCTGCTTGGATAAGCTTTACAACTATATCTTCCTTCGAAAATCTGATGGGGATTTACCAGAAAATTTCGAAATTAGTGTGAGGTTTAGGTATTTCTTGCAGAAAACATGCTGTTGATGAAATTCAGACATTGAAATATGCGAATTTCAACACAAAATTAGATTCTTTGCTGTTCAATGAATCTTAAACATCAAAATTCTCAAGGTGTATCGAAATTTTTTCACAAGAAAGGATCCATTTGCGATATTATCGTTTTTGCTCAGAGCTAAGTCTTCACTTAATTGAAATTACTCAGTTCGAAATTATCTCAATAAATGTTTAAAAAGTCGAAATATCAAAAAGATCGAGAATTTGAAAGGTTTTTCAGAACTACTCACAATCTTCATTCCGTATCATTTGAGTGTGACAATAATTATTCTCGGAAAAAATATGTTCCTCATCATCGAAGTAAGAGATCAACTGTTTTATGAAAAAACAGTGTTCTTGGTGATCCAACGAAAATAGAATTTTTCGAGATAAAAGAACATTTTTCTAAATGTAACACCATGTTCTTTTCACGGAACTTGTATTGCTTTTATAATTGCCCAAAATATTCCGGAATTATCATCAGGAAACGAAATTGAACAGCTTGTCGTGAATGAAACATCTATTGAAAAAAAAAATGCAAATCAAAATTATAAACACCAATTCAGTTCTATTTCAATAAGTTTTCAAATCAAATTAGATGTCCGAAATGTCCCCATTTAGACGAATACATTCTCGAACGCGATTATTAAATGATTCGGTCACTCTCTGGAGATCATTCAGCGTTATACTCACAAATGCTTCTTTAATTCTCTCCATCATATTTTCCCTGGTTGTTGGAGGGTCTCGATATATCCTCTCTTCTACATCCCCTTACAAAAAAAAATCCAATTCATTCATGTCCGGAGTCCTAGGAGGCCATCCTACAGGACCTCGTCGGCCTATCCAATTTCCCTCAAACCTATCATTTAAAAAATCGCGGACATTGCCGCTGTAGTGAGCAGGTGCCCCATTGTGTTGGAACCACATATTGTATTTTATGTTTTGGGGAACATTAATATGCAAAGGCTCCAGATCGTGCTGCAAAAAATTTAAATAACATTCGCCGTTCAAATGTTCTTGGAAAACAAGAGGGCCCGATCACATAATCATCAATTATACCACCCCAGACATTTAGAGACCAACGATGTTGGTGGTCAACAGTTCTCATGAAATGAGGATTTTGAGAATCATAATAGTGAAAACTCTGCCGGTTCACCTACCCATTCTTATGAAAGGTGGCCTCATCAGAGAAAAGTACTCCACTGAAAAAATTCGGTTGGTCTGCTATTTTATTTGAAGACCATCTATAAAAATTCAATCTCCGCCCGAAGTGCAGGGGCTCCAACTGTTGGTGGAGTTGAACATGAAAAAGATTTCCTTCCTCAAAATGCTTGATACAGATGTCTGACTAATGTCCAAGTCTCGACTAACATCTCTTGTACTAACATGAGGATTCTCTACTGCGCTCAAAACAACCTGCTTGCTATTCTCTTCATTAAGTACACGCTTAGCTCTCTCATTCTTCTCATATCCAACTTGTCCAGTTCTTTCAAACCTTTCCTTCAGTCTCTCGAATGCCTCTTTCCTAGGATGTCTACTGTTTGGGTAACATTAGGAATAAATATGTGACGCCTACAAACAATTTCTCTCACCTTCTCCCGAACAATAAATCATAATAATTAACTCTTCTTGGGTAAAATTCATTGTTGCAATAATATTATGTATTTCTCTTTTAGACTCACTCATATGACGTTGGAATTATCCAATTCAAAACTATCAAATCTTGGGGCATTGTGAGTAAACCATAGAAATAAGCCTTCTATGGCAACAGACTATCGAACAATACTTTCTATCTTCATGTGGTATGCCCATAGAATTCATACTCATCTCTATGGTTTAATCACAAGTTGGATAAGAGAAGAATGAAAGAGCTAAGCGTATACTCTATGAAAAGAATAGCATGCAGGTTGTTTTGAGCGCAGTAGACGTATTGAACATCTATTGAAGATTTCGAACTGAGTAGTTTCGATTAAGTGAAGACCTAGAGAGTTTTGATGTTAGAGTTTCATTGAACAGCTAACAATCTAATTTAGTGTTGAAATTTGCATATTTCAATGTCTGAATTTTAACAACATTATGTTTATTGCAAGAAATACCTAATTCTCACACTAATTTTGAAATGTTCTGGAAAATCTCCATCGGATTTTTGAAAAAAAAAAAACGTTGTAAAGCTTATTCGAGTGGAAACAAAATACGTGAAAAAGATACAGAGTGTTACATTTGAAAAAAAAAGGTTTTCATGTTTGAAAAATTTCATTTTGGCCGGGTTACTAGGAACACTCGGTATAAAAGAAATTTTATTTTTCATTTGATAATAAGGTACAACACTTTTACGTTATGAAGAAAATATCATGCGTAAATTATGCGTAATGAGGCATTTGAGAACTTTTGAAAAACTCCCGAAATTATCGATATTTTAATTAATTTAAAGTCCACCAATAGTTTTTGGACACAAAACAGATATAGTTGAAGAGAACATCCAAATTGTAATCAGAATATGATAAAAATACAGGGAGTGCTATTTAGAAAAATCTATGCTTGTCCCTGGATCAAGAATGGAACACTATGTATGTATGAAAAAAATTTTAAAGAATGCACACACAATTTCGAAGATATAGAAGTTACCTGCCTTATTGACTCACCCGGTATAAGAGACTTTTCCCTAAACATGTAGATTAATGAATTTTTGTATTCAATCCTTTGGATGGAAATTTTATGTTTCTCACATTATAATTCGGACTTTCAACCCCTATTTATACCATTAGGAATTTCGAAGAGGGCAGCCTTTGCTCATCCCTGTGTACGTAGACAACTCACTATAAGCTTCAGTAAACAGCCGTTTACCCTCGATAAATATTAAAAATACATTCAATTCTCAAACATAAGGCTTATCGAAAACAAATTTCTAATCGATATAATTCAATTTTCAGATGAAGTGAAAAGGATAAAAGTATCTTTTCGTTAGTTAATCAAGCTAATAAATTCTTTGTGTACCAAATCTTATTCAAATTCATTCTGCCATTCTGCGTGATTGAGTTGAAGACATCCAAGCACACTTCTTCAAACCAAAATTGCACAATTAGTGTCTGACAGGCGGGTAAATTTGTTTACGCTTCATGTCTCTGAGATAGGTTCCAGGAAATCAGTTCGGAGGGGAGTAATTGACAAACAACAGGTACAGAGACATTCACTCCGTAACAAATAATAGTTTATCGAAACTCTCTAAGGCTTTCAAGGTAATAGAGAAAACTATTGCCATCTTGTGAACAAAAGTTTACCAAATCCGTTGAGTGGTGTTCTTATCTAAGGGATATAGCCTAGTCATTTTATACATTCTACATAATCACCAAAATTATTTCAGAATTTTTGTATTGTTCAAGTTTATTCAGATTGGTGAATAGTTGGACTGATTATCGATATTATACCATACAGTGTGTACCTGAGGATATTGTATACAATATACTGAGGACAAATTTCATTTTATTTAGTATCTATTCTGTCGAACTGTGATGACTTTATTTATCAACTAATATTCGATTGTTCCCATTTTCTTGAATAAAGCTTTTTATATTAATAAAACCTTGCTTTCGTGATTTCACTTTTTTATCTTGAATAGTGAATTCATAGAAGTACCTTTTAGTCTCATGCACTATTAACAATCACGTGGCGCCTTTATCATCAATATTTTCAATCTTGTTTTGAATTGCTAGCCGGGGTACTTTGAATTCGTATTCACTTTGTACTATAGAATCTATATCAATGAATACTGTCATCTACAGGAAAAAGGTAGATGATAATATTCTTCAGGCTGGAAAGTGGTAAGATCATATGAGCTATCGCACTGGTTGTCATAGAAAATATTTGGTCAAAGGAAAATTCATACATGAAATGTAGAATGTTTCAGAGCGCTCTGCGCTCAATTCCACCTTTCTTCCCCTTTCAAGATAACACCTTCCGCAGCTGATATTGCTGTCATTGACAAGTCACCTTGTCTGACCTATTTGCAATTGTTGAGCCTTTGAAAACTCTAGGCTTTAAACTTTATTAAATGTGCGATATGTAAGGAACATCTTTTTTGGGTGGAAGCATACACTTACTGTATACCTGATGAAGAGTGTGAAACGTAGACTTTTACTGAGCCAGTCACTTCTCGGTACAGTGCCATAGGAACGCGAGAGTGGCAATATCAAGATGTTTGAAATATAGCAGTAGGAACATCGAAAGAGCTGGTGTGATATAAGGTATTTATTGCACCATCTATTTCCCCTATCGAACACGTTCTTGAATTTTATCTTGGGGATAGGGGTACTAAAATGAAAAAATACCTCCAAATATAATGAAGCTGCTGTACTATATACATAAATAATACAGGTCAACGTTTTATTCACGAGTGAACATGGTAAAGGTGAAATTAATTCTATGATTTTCACTGATACAATAAGAGGATCAGTTGATATACAACAGGTCTGGTTCAAGCTCATTCGAAGATCTAATCATGAAATCGCGACCAAAATATCTGAAAAAATTCACATATACGTTTCCGAGATCGCCGAGTACGAATCTGTTCAATTCATTTTACGACTTTTTCTGGAGGTTGTTAAAGGTTATTTTAGCATTTTTTCAAACAATGGATAATTTTATAGTTTTCTGATAGCACTCCCATATTTCTGTTCCTAAAGAACATCAGAATGACTCAGAAAGAGTCCTAAATGACCACTAGCAAACATTGCACAAATGAACTGACCTTTAATTCGCAATGAGAGTTCTCAAAAGCATTAATATGAATTATCCTAGATTTTTAGGACGATTATCCTAATTGGAACTTGAACCTCACGTGATAATTATAGTATATATAGCTTGCGTTTGGATTCTGTGGCCTCAAACATGTACACCTTCCCGTTTCAAATTGTTTCATCAGCTCTCAAGATTTTTATTCCGTAATATTTTGAAATGACTTTCAAATGATCTTGTGATTAGATTGAGAAATCTTCAAAGAACATCATAGAAATGAACGAACTTCGGATTCCCATTTTGAGGCCTTAAAACGTATGGACGTGATGAAGATCTTGAGATCTTGTATGCGGATACTGCAGAATTTCCCAAGAGAGTAACGGTATATTTTTCAGATTTATTGAACAAATCTCAAAATTTCTACCCTGTCGAATTTCAAAATGACTAATGATGAATAATTCTGAAATAACAGTGGACGACCTCTAGCAAAGCTCGCTCCAATAAATTAAACACAGAGTGGCACTCGCAATTTCTTCTGATTTTTTGGTCAGGATATTTCGATTTGATCTTCAAATGACCTAGAAGGTTACCTTATGGGTAATCCTCTCATTGTAACAAGTGACCCCGAAAACTGTAGAATGCGTTACATGTTTTCCATATTCACTCGTAGATAAAATATTGACCTGTGAATTTATAATCGTCTGTCAAAATACGCAAATAAGTGTGTTTTTGATCCGTAACACACAAAATAGGGTCACTTACCCATCCTCACCTTAGATTAATCAATAAAGTTCTCAATCATCGTTCATTCGATCATATAGCATTGAATCATCAGATTTAGTAAATTATAGGCCCCGGTGAAACAAAATAAATTTTATCAATTAATTACAGTCCATGACGGTTGCATCGAAAACTTTTCGAAAGAATTATATCGTTCAGGGAAAACTATGTACCTAAGTCCCATTTTCAGCTGCTAGTCATCTAGTTTCGAACGTAATTACGCCTTTGGCGTTCAAACTTGGCTCCGTTGAAAACATTGTCTGGTGCAGTTCGTTGAGCGAAACCGCCAGGGATTTAACTGCCAGACAATCTCGGGAGTTGAGTAATTTCCTCTGTCTACAAGAAAATTCTATCGTTTCAAGAGCATCAGCAGTTTTTGTGTAGTTCAGAGCTACGTTTCGCGTTTTTTTGGAAAATAATTCGTAATAGTTTCGAACGCACAAGTTGGTCGATTGTTTTGAATTTCGACATTGTTTCATTGAGATAGAAACTCAATTTGCTTCACTATATTCTGAACTATTGACATCTGCGTTCATTTTTGTTATACAGTCCATCTACTGAAGACCTTTTTGACATTGTATCAAAAATTTCAGAATGAATTTTTTCGAACGATCGCAGGAAGGAACACATAGTTGAATGAACGTTAATTTTCATTCGCAGCTCTAATGTATTGATTTGGCATCCTCATATATTACTAGTCAACGACAAAATAGATTTAGGAGTCTCGCTAATCAAACAATAATGTCAATGAATAGTTAAACAACGCAGAAAAGTCGCTATATTCGAGTTTCGCAAAATATAATATTTAAAAATATGTTTGGCAGATCTTTCGAGTTATATTCCGATAATTAAATTTCTACGATGTCATTTATACCTAACACAAATATAATAGAAGTGGAAATAAATGGAAATCAATGGTCGGTAAGTATTGGTAAATGATATTTGCGAGCAGATGAAATTTCCTCGAATTCTTATAAATCTAATCTCTTGCTTTTGTTACCAGAATATAAAATTTTGGTTTTGCTCAATCTGAGTAATGATTTTCGTTCATACAATGTTCTGAAAATCCAGTTGTTAATTTATTACAAATTATCAATCTTTCATCTTTTTAAAAAATTATAATAATACAAATTGAATGAGGTTAGGTTAGTTTACAGTTCTCCACCTTCAATAGCATATAGAGACTATAAAGCATATTACGTCCGGCTGCGAACAACTGGCAAATACGGACTATCTTCACTCACATAATCAAGTGTGCAACATTATCCATCAGAAACTAGCACACAAGTACGGACTTCTGAATACCTTCCAGCCATATTACAAGTATCAACCGGCGCCCGTATTGGAAAATGACTCTATCAGATTAAAGTACGATACGCCTGTTATCACTGAAAGAATGATGACGAATGATAGGCCGGACATAGTGGTGTATGACAAGAGAGCCAGAACAGCATTGCTGGTGAATATCACCATACCGAATAATAACAACGTGCTGAACAAGTTTTAGTAGAAAAAGTTTGAATACACAGACCTTGCTATTGACATCAAGCAGATGTGGCACCTCGATAAAATAGATATCGTTCCTGTCATCATTTCTTCGACTGGGTTATTACCCAAAAGGTTGCATGATAGCCTTATGATCTAAGAATTGCATAAGAATACCTATATAGAAATCCAAAAAGCTGTAATTCTCAATACATGTAGGATAGTAAGAAAATTTATGTCAAGTATATTGTAATCGAACCTGTTCCCTTTGATTGCTAGGTGTGGAAAAAGTATATTATATCCAGCTAACAGCTATGATAGTGCACAAGTCCACGATGATCAATGAATGATGAATGAATGAAACACTCTTGTCTGATTTCCACAATATTTATTTTCGATACTTAAAACCGGTCTCTACAAATACGTCATTTTAAAGTATCCGTGGAAAAGAATGTGCAAACTATAGCTTTTTAATACAGTAAGTAGTTCCGAATTTCTTCCATCTGTCTCTTAGGTATAAAGGACATTTCAATATTTAAATTTCTTCCTTTAGGAAAATGGAATAAAAATCGAAACAAATATATTTATTCAATTTCAATACTATACTTCAGTGTAGTGTCTTCTTTTCATCATTCAATACTATAAACGATAAAATATCCGCGAATTCACCCTAAAAATAAATGCGATACTCTAATACACTCGGAGGCAAAATTAGCGGAACACTCGAAAATTATAAAAATATATTTTTCCGATATTTTTCCTAATTCTCTACCGATTTAGATGATTTTTTCGGCAAGTTATAGATCAACTTCTCTGCTTTGTAGAAATTATAAGAGAAAACAAAAAAAATTTGAAAAATTTTCATATGGGGGCAAAACTAAAAGTGTTTTTTCTGTCAAAAATTCGTAACACCCTGTGGAATTTCGAGGTCCGAGTTGAAACGTACAATATCATGGTCTGTCAAGACACATCTTCTTGCAGTAACACCCTTCTTGTTTTATGCATTTATCTCTATTTTTACTAGAGATATCCAATTTGAAGCGAAAAGTCACGAATTTCAAGAATTTATTTTTAATCTTGCGTAGGTGCATAACATCGGAGGTAAGCCAAAAAATAAATTCAAAATTAGAGAAGCGGAAATCTAACGAAATGAAAATTTTTTTAATTCACTGGCCAATTTCACGCTCCGGGAGAACTCGATGTACACTGGAAAAATCGTTGATTTTGCACATTTATTTTTGAATTTTTTCGTGTGACACTCTATAATAATTATCATTTCTGTCCAAAATTGAGAGCAGGTGTGTGTCCTGGCGATACACTCGTGAAATGAAATGAACATGTTGAGAATAATGTTCATGATGACCCACAAAAAAAAAAACATTTGATTTTAGTAGCGAGTATGACCCCCTCGAGCTCTTATTACAGCGCGCATACGATTTCACATACTCCCAATGATGTTGTCTATCATCTGTTGAGGTATGTTGTCCAACTCTTCCACCAAAGCCAATGTCGGCTCTTCAACGTTGCCTGGATTCCGTTGTCGAACCCTTCTTCCAAGAATATCCCAAACGTGTTCGATCGGGTTTAAATCCGGTGACCACGACGGCCAGTCCATTCGTGTGATCCCAACTTCATTGAGATATTCTATCACTATGCGCGCAGTATGAGGTCGCGCGTTATCGTGCATAAAAAGGAAATTTTTCCCTATGTAAGGGGCTCCAATTCTGTTATATACCGATGGGCATTAAGTGATCCATTGCCAATAATCTCCAGTTCTGTTCGTACTCCCAAGCATATGCCACCCCATATCATAACTGACCCCTCCACCTCATTGCTCAGTTCCTGCGAAGTTCGCTTGATTGTACCGTTCCCCTCGATGCCTACATATTCTAAATCTACCATCCACGAAATTCACACAATATCGGCTCTCATCACTAAATAAATCCGTCTCCACTGATTGATTGTCCACGCTACATGCTCCCTAGCAAACGCCAATCTTGCTACCCGATGGGCTCTATCGAGTCTTGGTGCTCTTGCTTGCGCGTATGATCTCAGACCAACTTCATTTAATAGTCTTCTGACTATCCTCACACTGACGTTAATGTTATCCACTGCTTGTAAAAGGTTACGTGCCCGGACAGCAGTAAGACGAGGATTTCTTATGGTTTGATTGACGATGAATCGGTCATGTATAGCGCGGGTTGCCCGATTCATTCCTTGTCCTCGCCTCCTCACGTACAATCCAGTTTCCCTGTAACGTCGGTAGATTCGATGGATAACCGACGTCGAGACACCCAACCTGGTACCGACTGAGCGGTAGGTGCGCCCTTCCTCGATCAATGTAACTACCTACTTTGCTACTGAGGTTGGTGGTAAATCTCTCATTCTGAATGAAAAATACCGTTTCGACTCGTAAACAGTAAAAGAATCACAAAACACCGCAACCGATCGAATTTGTATCAAATAGCAGAATGCAAAACCCTCATTCTTCAAACAAGTGCAAATCTGGTAATATACAGAAACACGTGTGTTGTATTTCATATTTGATAAAAAAAGGTGTGCACATGTGTAAATGAAAAGTTTTATCAATGGTCCCAGAATTCGGTTGTGTATTTTAATACTTACCGACTGTTATCTCCTATGAATTCCAAATTTCACCAAATTAACCAAATTGTCATCAATAACTAATGCAATTCGAACATAAAAATCGCGAACGACAATTTCGACACGCCTGAGTGATAATAAGAAAATTCCAAATTGATAGACGAATTTTAATGACAATTTCTTGATTCAATGGAATTTCTCCAAAATGATGATTTTCCACTTGAAATTAAATATATTTTGCAAAAATAGAGATAAACGCATAAAACAAGAAGGGCGTTACTGTAGGAAGATGTGTCTTGAAAGACCATGATATTGTACGTTTCAACTCGGACCACGAAATTCCACAGGGTGTTACGAATTTTTGACAAAAAAACACTTTTAGTTTTGCCCCCGTATAAAATTTTTTTCAATTTTTTTTGTTTTCTCTTATAATTTCTACAAAGCAGAAGAGTTGATCTATGAATTGCCGAACAAATCATCTAAATCGGTTGAGAATTAGGAAAAATATCGAACTTCGAATTTGGTTAAATTTTCGAGTGTTCCGCTAATTTTGCCTCCGAGTGTATTTACTTAAGTGGCATGTAGTGTAAGATACTTGAGTCAACAACATTGGTGAATCAGGTTTGGCACTTCAGGCTTACTAGATTAAGCTGATCTTCGAATGAAAGTTGAAATGCATGACAAAAAAATCGATAACTTCTTGAAAACATATTGAATGAACCAATTATCAAAACGTTTTTGTATTTTCTTCAATTTTTATGCATATTTCATTTTGCGTAGTCCATTTCATGAAATCGTTCATATTCAGTATATCTATCCATTTATTGCAGTTGGATTAAACATTCGATCATTCGATCCGACCCAGAATTAGTCAGTTTAAATATTCCATAGATTGAATTCGCGCTTATCCTCGAATTTCAAGGTTTCATTTGATGAGTCACTTTAGAAGAAGAAGCTGGATACACTTTGTCGGCTTTCTGAGAGCTGATTCTGAACACGTGTTTCAGATTTGAAATTCATAAAGGTGGTTCAAAAAAAAAACAGATACAAAAATCTCCTGAATGATCAAGAGATTCAACTGAAATGATTGTTTACGCCTGAAGGAACTATCGGGAGGTATTTTGCTCGATTGTAACTCTGCAATGTACAGGGTTGTTCCAACGAAAAGTGCGGAAACAGGTCGATCTTTTTTTCGAGGAGCATCATTGTTTATGCTGACTTTGAACATGTCACATCTACTCCCTTCCCCGACATCCTCCACCTTCAACAACGTTATAGGCAAAATTTGTCGAGTGAAACATCTGTTCTGATTGCACTGAACACTACGAAGAATTCGTACGTAAAACTTGCAAAAAGTAATTTTGGTATTCCCTGGAAATTTATGGTAAGCCTTGGGTTCCTCGAAAGAATTGTAAAATGTGCGTTGAGTTTATACATTTTTGATTTCTCTTTAATTATTCTTATTTGTTTTTAATAAGAGCACTGCTACTCGTGTTTGGTGAACATAACTGGTCCGAACCGAAAAACTCGAGACAAAGAGGGATACCCTTCCACAAGATCGGCACACTGACGAATTCTTGGCCTTAGAACTTCCCCTGTACCTCAAGCTTATGTTTCACAGAACAAGTTAATAGACAAAGAGATGAAAACTGATGTGAGAGTGACGTTGAATGTGACTTAAAATCTCCGAAGTAATTAAATCGAGATGATTTGAACCAGGGTGCTCAAACGGTCGATGGCGATCGACCAGTCGCTAGTGAGGGCTATCTGAGTAGTTATCGAGAAGAAAAAAATGTTTAATAAGTAGGTAACTAAACTACAAAAATTTATTTAGTAATAATATAACACTCTGCTAGCGGCAAAAGGCGGCTTTATCAAAAGAACGCGCGGTTTTTGACAAAGAAAAGCCGCGTTTTTTATTCTTGTCGCTTTTCTAGAAACTTCGGGTGGCACGTTTTACTGGAACATTCGAGACTTTCGTTCACGCCGATATAAATGTTGCGCCTGCAATTGAAGTAATCCTGAATTGTAACTTGAAGGCAATACTACGTCAATACAAAGCTTATTATTAAATAGTACAAAATGAGAGCAGCGAAGGAATCTAAAACGTATCATTTTATTAATAATTGGGAGGAAGTATTTTTCGTTTTCATGGTGAACGATAAGTGCATTTGTCTCGTTTGTCGTGCGTCAAATGCAATACCTAAGCATAGTAACTTAGAGAGCATCATGAAACGGTTCGTGAAAACTATGAAAAGGGGTTTTCACCATAGAGTGAATTGAGAAAACGAAAAGTATGTGATTTGATATCTTGTTTGATAAAAAA
This sequence comes from Cryptolaemus montrouzieri, assembly GCA_013387265.2. Lineage (NCBI taxonomy): Eukaryota > Metazoa > Arthropoda > Insecta > Coleoptera > Coccinellidae > Cryptolaemus > Cryptolaemus montrouzieri. The sequence goes on from JABFTP020000103.1 coordinate 42,578,797, forward strand.
AACAAAACATGTTCACAAGACAAGCCAAACAATCATAAGCTGCTACGATCGCGTTATTTAAAATATCTCATATATTGGCGAAACACAAGAAACCATTCGAAGATGGATCGGTTGTGAAGAAAGCATTAATTGAATCGGGTGAGACTTTGTTTGGAGATTTCAACAATGAAACAAAAATCGTGTCTGCTATTAGAGAACTTCAGTTATCTTTTCCAACTCTCACAAGGCGTATTGAAGTCATGAGTCAGGACATGGCAGATAAACTAAAACATGATATTATGAAATGTACATACTTTCCCTTACAGTTCGACGAATCCACCGATATAAGAGACACAGCGCAGCTGTGTATCAAATTCGAATAGTATTCTTTGACATGTTGGCTAAGGAAGATATATATATATATATATATATATATATATATATATATATATATATATATATATATATATATATATATATATATATATATATATGACGTTTTCTTCAATTCTGTAAAAATTAGTGTTCATCACAACCGATGGAGCACCAGCAATGACTGGAAACAAAAACGCTTTTGTTGTATTGTGTCGAGCTAATGAAGATTTCACTTCATATTTGTTCATTCCATTGCATCATACATCCACAAGTTTTGTGTTTAAAAGATTTAGACACGGAGGAAATCATGGGCGGCTCTTTGAATTGCAGTTGAAAGATAGGAAGTCAGCTGAACACACATATTCAGTTCTTCACACGCACGTCAGGTGGCTGAGTAGCAGAAAATTTCTAGAAAAGTTTCTAGACGAACGAGGTGATGACACTCAGATGTTGAAAACTAAAATGGCTGACTTATTTGGCATTTTTGACTGACATCACAATACACAATACACAAGTTTGGCTGGAACCATGGCAGAGATTGGGAAAAAGCATGGAATGAGTTTCTTTGGCTTGTATTTGGGAAATGAGAAATGTTCTGACTATTCTCAACACGTTGAACAACTTTCAAAAGCTTAGATGTAGCATGATCATCAAGTTACACTTTCTTGAGCACCAACTATCAAACTGAAGAACATGGCAAGCGATTCCATCAGAACCTTTGGACAATGGAGGAACGCTATCAAGGCTTCTGGAATGCACACATAATGTCTCACTATGATTGGAGCATTTAGAGCAATTCACTGACTACCACATCAGTTAGAAAGTCTTACGAAAGAAAGTGTTCTCAATTTGAGAATTCATTAAAATAGGGACAATTTAAAAAAAATGTGTTGCATTGTATAATGGGCCATGGTACGTATTTTCTGAACTAGAGCTGATACAAGAATTTCAATAACGGATTTGAAGTCATCATTAAAATTAAGGCTAATATCATGTGCCATTACTCAATCATAGGAACAAGATACTAACAATATTTGAAGAACCATTTGAACCATTATATGTTGAAACAAATGAAGTACAGATTTTCATCAGTATTGAAGGAGATATTTCAATATGTTGATTTGAAGGTGTAAAGATCAACCAACTAGCCTCATCATCCATGAACTGGAGGATTTCAACCGCAAAGAGTATTATGTGACAGGTCTTGGAAGGACTCTTGATGCTGTGAACGAAATTGTTCAACACTACGTGTAAATGGTTCAAAAATTGCTTCATTCAAAATATTCATTCTGTTGTAAGCTGGATACGTCGGATCGATCGATTCAAATTCATTAGACGATTTTTGTCAATTTAGTTATTGGAACTAGAAACTGCCGCTGAGAGATATTATAAGAATTTTTCAATTTGAAGGAAATTCTATTGTTTCATAAAAAAATGATAAAATCCATTGCAATTAACACATTTAATTTTTGTTCTACAATTTCTCGTAGAACAATACTTCATCATTCTCATCAGTCCGAACTGCTGTTATTCGATACTTACGATAGAAACTTGAGAATTGTGCACTCAATTGAGGAAAGAATAACAATCTTGTCACTTTTGTTATCTAAACAACAAGAGAATTCAACTGATATTATTCAGAGAAAGAAGTGACTCACCAATGTGTCAAATAACTGATAAATAATATTTCAAGCAATTTGTTCTGTGGCGAACCGAAAACCTGAAGTTGCTCGTCATGAGACAAATATACCTGACGAAGTTTCTGTATTGGGTCCGCAAGAAGTTGACATTACTCAGTCCATTAGGAAATTATTCCAAGTGGTGTATCAAATATAGTTGTCTATAAAACAGTAAAGCGTCTAGAATTCCATTCCTACGAAATAGGATTGCATCATGAACAAGACGAAGATAACTTTCACATTCGCCTACAATTTCTCAAAAATATATATGAAAATACGACCAAAATAATCCACAAAATAACCGTATCTCATAAGAAGTACTTTTATGATCAATGGAGGGATGAACGGATATAATTGCCGATACTGGGATATTCAGAATTCTCACTTAAACGGGAAAACACATAGACCAACCCCACGAAAATGGAATTTTTGGGCTGGGTAGTTCGGCAACTATCTTGTTGGATCGTACTTTATCGTGGATTACCTCAATAGATACAGTTTTCTACTAATGAGAATTGATTCAACCCAGAATCACCGAGATTTCGGAGAACGACCCATCTCCCTCAGAAGATACATTTCCATCAAGATGGTGCTCTCCGCATTTTACTATTCTAGTCGGAATATATTCAGATAATTATTGTCCAGGGGACTGGTTCGTTACGAGGGTACCAATTTAGTTACCAGTAAGGTCGCCGCATTCGAAAATTGAAATCAAGCGACCATATCTTGCCAAGAACAAAATCCTGTTTCCTTCGCCATCGTAACAGAAAAGCTGATGGAGTTGCAATATGAGTTGCTCTCAATTCTACCATATGCTATGAGCCTGGTTTCCAAATATGTAAATATGTCTCAGAGGAGGGAGATTTCGGATAGATTGGGAAGGAACCTCTAAAATAATGGCGTATTCACAGGACCTTGCGAAAGGCTATTACGGAGAATGCATTGCAAACCACCAGCATGATTCAAGCAAGTAAGGAGATTTTATTGAAAAATAAATGACTCAATTGAAAAAAAGCCATCTTTCTTCATTTGACTCATCAATTCGCTCTATTCTATTTAACTTGACTAAACAAACTGAAAACACTGAAAGCGATGCCAAATCTGATAACGAACCACATTGATCTTTGCACGATACTGTATGATAGCATCTTTTGAGACTACTGGCACCAAAATGAAAATAATTCAATTTTTCCTCTGAATAGATTTATCAAGGACGTAATATTAGTATGCCTCCTACACAAGTATCGAAATCTTTATTGGAATCTAAATTAGTTCTAATTATGGAACCAACAATCTTCAAAATGTCGGGTGTCCCAAAGCAAGGTATCGCCCTCTTTCCTCACATGATGTTGGAAGAAGATAAAAGTTCAGGAAAGTTTCGTCAAAGAAAGTTACAGACTAATAAATATTTCACCCCACGAAGTGGTTTTTTCCACGATATGTACGGGATTCTGAAACGTGAATAACCAAATTCATTTATATGAGTTAACAAGAAAGCAGATATGCGAATTGACTATAAAGAAGTTTTATAATACTATAAATCGGTTTCCATTTGTACCTGAAAATACCCATACGCCAGTTTATAAAAGAAAGAGCAACATACACTATTTCAATGCAAATTGTAATATCTCAATCATTTTATTTTGTTCAGTACCTCAATTATAACTGAGACCAGATGCGATGCGTCAAAACTGAAATCATTTGATCGTCTTGTACCTGAAGATATCTCAAAGTTTTTTTTCACAAAATAGGTCCGCCGTGTATTTGTAGTAACCGTATAAAGTTCTTCAATATAGGACTCGATGTGACACGACCAATACGTTGTCGCTGTAACCATAGATAAGGAAATGGAAAGAAATAACAAAAATAATGCTACTGGTATTCTATATGTTATAGGTGATAAAATTTAATTGTAATTTTCTTAATTCTTTTCTGCAAATTGGTCGTAAATTCGGGTACTTTTCGGTTAATTTTCTGCAAGTTCGACACATTTTTTGACCAGAAATCATGAATAGAGAACACCCAAAATAGAGATAGGGCGTTTGTTCGATATCTCCAACGATTCATTTTTTTATTATACCAGGTGTAACAGAAATTAGGGCCACCCTTGTAATTTATTTTCTATTTGAAATATTTTGATGCAATTTGGGAATCCGATGAAAGACAACATTTTAAATTTGATAACGTTAATATGTTTGACAGTTTGTTTCCGGTTATGCTGGAAACGATACCAACTTTTTTTACTCATTCAAATTATTAATCTCATCCTACGATCTGTTGACATATTTTTGAAAGAAAAACAAAATGAACATAATATTTTTGCAATTTTCATCTTTCGTTCTAGAAGGCCATGAACAGTGACAATTGCTTAGCTCAACATCTCCTATCACGAAAATACAAGATTGCATCTAAAATTTAATTGCTCATTTTTACGGGGTGCCAAAATTTGAAATTTTAGTTTTTCCTCGAAAAGTAGATTTTCTGCTGAGACAACCATATCGGGCCACCCGGTATTACAGAAGCAGTATTTTTTATACCACTCACGTCATTCTATTTTTAACGGTTCCGGAGTAAGAATGAGAATTGATTCATCCCAGAATCACCGAGATTTCGGAAAACGACCCATCTCCCTCAGAAGATACATTTCCATCAAGATGGTGCTCTCCGCATTTTAATATTCTAGTCCGAATATATTCAGATAATTATTGTCCAGGGGACTGGTTCGTTACGAGGGTACCAATTTAGTTACCAGTCGGGTCGCCGCATTCGAAAATTGAAACCAAGCCACCATATCTTGCCAAGAACAAAATCCTGTTTCCTTCGCCATCGTAACAGAAAAGCTGATGGAGTTGCAATATGAGTTGCTCTCAGTTCTACCATATGCTATAAGCCTGGTTTCCAAATATGTAAATATGTCTCAGAGGAGGGAGATTTCGGATAGATTGGGAAGGAACCTCTAAAATAATGGCGTATTCACAGGACCTTGCGAAAGGCTATTACGGAGAATACATGGCAAACCACCAGCATGTTTCAAGCAAGTAAGAAGATTTTATTGAAAAATAAATGACTCGATTGAAAAAAAGCCATCCTTCTTCATTTGACTTAACAATTCACTCTATTATATTTAACTTGACTAAACAAACTGAAAACACTGAAAGCGATGCCGAATCTGATAATGACCAGCACTGATCTTTGAACGATAATGTATGATAGCATCTTTTGAGACTACTGGCACCCACCAAAATGAAAATAATTCAATTTTTCCTCTGAATGGATTTATCAAGGACGTCATATTAGTATGCCTCCTTCAGAAGTATCGAAATCTTTATTGGAATTTAAATTAGTTCTAATTATGGAACCAACAAACTTCAAAATGTCGGGTTTCCAAAAGCAAGGTATCGCCCTCTTTCCTCACATGATGTTGGAAGAAGATAAAAGTTCAGGAAAGTTCCGTCAAAGAAAGTTACAGACTAATAAATGTTTCACCCCACGAAGTGGTTTTTTCCACGATATGTACGGGATTCTGAAACGTGAATAACCAAATTTGGTATTCAAGAATCTCTGTTAATCTTTCAGATTCTCTCATTGAATTTCAACGAGAATAACAGGTGGCGGACGATTAAATCTGCACCCTATTCTTCTCTTGAGTTAAGGTCAAGTAGGAGATCGACTCTATAGAATAAATCTGATATGAAAAGACACTCTAGTACAAAAACTTCACAAAACACCGATTTTGCCCCAATTCTCTACCAAATTTTGATTTCCATTCGAAAATTAAACATAATTAATTCCTGAGATGACTGGATTTATGAAGTTTTCAATTGTCAAATCATAAAAAGGTTTCCCACATGGGGGTAAATGGTTAATTTCTCCACATGCATATTTTCTGATGCTTCTGAAGAACATTAGTGGATTTTGTTCGATCTTATCCAATACGATATAACTTTTTTGATTGAAAGGGTACATAATACATTATTAGTGTGAATATTATGATTCAGTATTGATTGATTATCTTTTATTTGTCGAATACCCCAATTGCTAACAACTGCTTCCAAATCATGAAGATTAAGTTCTTTCCATAATGAATGGTATTAAGAATAGAAGAACCTTCCGTTAATTCCATTGTATTTTTGCAATAATGTGAAACGAACTATAGTACATGAACAAAAGACAAATAACATTCACGAACTCGTATATAAACTAAGATACTGACAAGAGATTTCTATGAACAAAAACTGTAACTGAGTATTAAATGAAAAATAAATACGCTCGATAAATTCATCTCATCAAAGTTGAAAACAGGAGATTGAAGATATCTCGCTACGTTACCTCTTTGTCGATCTATGTGGAAATTGTGCATTCTGCGAATTTCACGCAATAATGCTGACATGTGCTTGCGCCTCCTAATGGTAGATATGCATGGCACCTCCAATATTTAAGGGGAAATCTTCTCAAAATTCATGAATATTGTTTTCCAGAACATTCAAATTATCTCTGGTGTTTATCCAAGGAGAAAATTCTGATGGTGTACTTTATCAATTCCCTGTTATTTTTGTGCACAAGATGATAGAGAAAAGATTCTGAAAATTGTTGTACATTATAATGGCCCGTGTGGATTAATCGTGATATTTGGCATCATCTTTGTCCGAAATGTTGAAATGAGTATAATGAAATGTTCCTCATACTCACTATCATTTCATTCATTTTTGTCATTCGAACGGTATTTTTATTTGAATCATCTCGATAATCTGGTGATGAAACTGGTTTAGAGTGTGTTGCCGTTAAGTTGAATTCTGAAACACATTTCGTTTCAAAATAGTAGCTTCGATCCAGAGCAGTATTTTCGCGAAAGAATAATCGATTTTAACGTATTGTTATGAGAAATGGCGTGAATTCATTCCAATCCTATTAACTTCGACGCTTGAGCTCTTGACTTGACAAATTGCAATAAGAGAATCTTCAAGATGATCAAATAGATTGCTCAAATAAGAAATTCAGTTATTCAACGTTTCGCAGATGTCCTAGAAAACCCGTTTCCGAGAGAGCATTTTCAAGAGATCGGAAATTCCTTAGGAAAAATTTTCACGATCTATGCTGTTCGTTGTGCATCACTGAATTATTTTTGATGAGCAGTCTACTCGTCCCTGCAGTCTCTCAGACGAAACAATCGATGAAAATTCTACTTAGGTTAACGGTAGCAAGTTCATCCTTGATTTATTTGTGAAAATCATTTATTCATCTTTAAAGTATTTGTATAAAATTCTTATAGAACATATTTATTACAAATTTGGCAACTTTTCATTAGTGTTGGTCTGGCAACGTGAACTTGAGAACTACGTGGGATACATCTGGTCTGTTGTGTGGAGTTTAATTAAAGAGTGAAGTTTTGTAACAGGGGAGCTAGACGAATCGAGTATTTGTTCATTAAACTTCACAAAATAGGTTACACTATCACACCTGTTGTATCCTCAATAATTGGTCCATCTTAATTTTCTTCTTCTGATAGATGTTTTAGAAGAATATATTAATCTTGAAGCTAAGTTTTCTGTGCTAATTCATATGAGTTAACAAGAAAGCAGATATGCGAATTGAATAAAAAGAAGTTTTTTAATACTATAAATCGGTTTCCATTTGTACCTGTAAATACCCATACTTCAGTTTATGAAAGAAAGAGGAACATGCACTATTTCAATGCATCATTTTATTTTGTTCAGTACCTCAATTATAACTGAGACCAGATGCGATGCGTCAAAACTGAAATCATGTGATCGTCTTATACCTGAAGATATCTTAAAGTTTTTTTTTCACAAAATAGGTCCGCCGTGTATTTGTAGTAACTTTATAAAGTTCTTCAATATAGGACTCGATGTGACTTGACCAATACGTTGTCGCTGTAACCATAGATAAGGAAATGGAAAGAAATAACAAAAATAACGCTACTGGTATTCTGTATTTTATAGGTGACAAAATTTAATTGTAATTTTTTTAAATCTTTTGTGCAAATTGGTCGTTTATTCGGGTACTTTTCGGTTAATGTTCTGCAAGTTCGACACATTTTTTGACCAGAAATCATGAATAAAGAACACCCAAAATAGAGATAGGGCGTTTGTTCGATATCTCCAACGACTCATTTCTTTATTATACCAGGTGTAACAGAAATTAGGGCCACCCTTGTAACTTATTTTCTATTTTGAATATTTTGATGCAATTTGGGAATTCTATGAAAGACAAAATTTTGAATTCGATAACGTTAATATGTTTGACATTTCGTTTCTGGTCATGCCGGAAACGATACCAATTTGTTTTTACTTATTCAAATTATTAATCTCATCCTACGATCTGTTGACATATTTTTGAAAGAAAAACAAAATGAACATTATATTTTTGCAATTTTCATCTTTCGTTGTAGGAGGCCATGAACAGTGACAATTGCTCAGCTCAACATCTCCTATCACGAAAATACAAGATTGCATCTTAAATTCAATTGCTCATTTTTTCGGGGTGCCAAAATTTTAAATTCTAGTTTTTCCTCGAAAAGTAAGTTTTCTGCTGAGACAACCATATCGGGCCACCCAGTGTTACAGAAGCAGTATTTTTTCATACCACTCAGGTCATTCTATTCTTAACGGTTCCGGAATTTTAGTGGAAAATAGCTAGCTACTTTTTGCAGAGTTTCCCATTAGCTAATAACAATAACTACGTTGGCGATGCGAAATTTTTTTTCATGCTTAGAATATTCTGTGATCATTAAAAAAATATCTGTGTGACATGTCAAAATTCCATTGTTGTTAATTATAGACATTGCGAATTAGTGAATCCACTTTTGAGTATGAATCAATATACCCAAAGTGAAAAAATCGATATGTACCTCATTTATGGAGAGTGCAGGCAAAATAGCGTTCAAGCAGAACAATTATACAGAGAACGCTATCCAGAAAGACTTCATCAGATTAGAACATGTTTCTCTAAAGTTGAACGAAGATAATGAAATAGACGTATCGGCATTTGTAGGTATTAATCCAACCCCATCAACAAGGGAAATTGCTGAGGAGCTTGGAATTAGCCACCAAAGCGCATGGAGAATTTTGAAAAAAACAAGTACCGCTCATTTAAATTCAACTACACCAACACCTGTATGTTAACGATAGTGTTAAGCGACTCCAGTACTGTGAAGAGAAAATGGGGGGTGATCCACAATATCGCATAAAGATTTTATTCATTGGCGAATCACGTTTCACGAAGAATGGGATGTTTAATAGGCAAAATATCAGGTACTGGTTGCAACAAAATGAGCATTGATACCAAGTTGGAAACTTCCAAGAACATTTTGGGTTCAATGTCTGGATGAGGATGATGGAAAGATCTTTAATAGTGCCTCGCATTTTTGTTCATTGACAGAGGAAAGATATTTGGACCCAAATAAAAGATGAATGGGACGAGTTGCGATTAGGTGTTGTGAATGAATTTATTCTCAAGAAGATGGTGCACCTCCTCACAACATAAGGGAGGTCTCGCGATATTTCGACTAAATTTTTCCTTAAAACTGGATACGTAAAAATAGTCCCATAAGATGGCCAGCTATATCGCCAGGTTTGAGTACACTAGATTTCTGCCTGTTAGGCCATTTGAAGAATGAGGTTTACCAAACACCTGTTCGAATCCAACGAAAATCGGACAACTGTTTGAGATAGGCTATTGCAGGCATTACAGCCCAATAGTTAAATAATTTTGTGAGCGGAATCATCAATCGTGTGCGATGTTGTGTTTGTGAGAATGGCGGTATTTATTATAATTATTTCGTTTTCGCTGTTCGCTCTTTTGTTATCAACTTCGACATCCTGTAAAAAATGAGCTATTAAACTTTAGGATACAATCTTGTATTTTCGTGATAGGAGATGTTAAGCAGACAAAAGTTTCTCCTATGAAAAGGGTAAGAGAAACAAAGGTATTCGTTGTCATACTTGATGAGGTACCAGATTTTGGTAGAGAATTTGTGTTTGAAAGAGTGTGTGAGCAGAAATGTTGTGTTTATGGTTGACAAGTAATTTTTCGAAATCCAGGGAATATTCTTATGGCATCTCCCACTCTGAGTTTAATTGCTCATTTTCTTGCATACAGTCTTCTAATTATCCTGTCAATAATGCTACATATTATTTCTTTATATTATTACATTTGACCCAAGAAACTTGTTAGAATAGTCTACAATCAAGCTTTGATATACATGTTAATATATTGTATGCACTTAATAAGAATTGCATGCTAAAGTTATCTTACTACCGAAAACTTGGATCTTAATAATTTGTCCTTGATAAATGGTTTTATGTAGCTGACCATGTAAAGTAACTTTTTTAGACCTGAAGCATTGTTAACATCGAGCATCAGGGTGATTTAGTCATTCAGTTTGTGTGGTAATCTACTCATGTACATCTGTAATCGGAAATTGCTGTGTTCTCAACCTGTCTTTGATCATTGAATAACCAATTGAGTTTGGAGTGATCTTGGCAGAATCTATACATTCGGGATATATTGATGTATAAAGAAAAAGCATAATCTACAGCTGAACAGCATTCGCCATGAATTAAGAATAAAATCGGTCAAGTGCTAATTACTTTCGGTACCGGACGACCTCCAATTTTATAGAGCCTTGCTCTGGTAATGAAGTCCTGTGTCACAAGCGATCGTACTTTTTGAAGTACTCATTGAACTAAGAAGCGGTAGCTCAATTCTCTAGGAAGAGGGAGACCTATTCCCACTCAATCTGGGCGATAGTATTACCGAACATATTCAAACTTACCGATGACAATATCAGCTGACTTAGCAAATACCTCCAAGAAATGACCGTTCTCACATTCCATTTGTCTTTTTGGCTAGATGGTTATTTAAAGCTGACTTTGCTTTCAAGTTATCTACGGAAATATCTGGAAAAGTTTTTCATTCAGGCCACAATATTCAACCTTTCGTAGGTCACAAAGTATTGGTACAATCCGGTCGGATATCTTGAATAGGAGCAGAAGAGTGCATTTTCGATCTCGTTTGATCTCGTCACTATTGTCAGTATTGTTGCACTCCCTTTCACAACACCAGGCTAAACTGCCACCTACTCATATTAATCCATTGGAGCGCAAAAAGCATTTATATATGAATTGGCAATTATCAAGGAACCGATCCACGCACTATTACGTGTGCTACCAGGAAACAACGAATACAGATATTAGATCAGACATACAACAAGTAGCGATACCATTTTATATTATATATATATATATATATATATATATATATATATATATATATATATATATATATATATATATATATATAACGAAAATGACACCAAAAAGGATAACTTAAGCGACGAAATATTGTGAAAAATTTATCTCTCTTGGGAGGCTTTCGGTAACACCTTGTTTCATAAATATATTTTCCGTCTTATCCCATAAAACAACGTGCATCTTCGCATCAGAGTATATATTTACTGTAAGTCTCGTGTATCTACTATCGATTCTACATGTGTTCAGTGAGTGATATATTTGATTGTCAAATTAGTCTCTTCAGTCTTTTATCTTGTTTCATGTTAGGAAGTCCCTCAGAACATGGGCCTGAACAGATCAAGTTAGATTTTTGTAAATACATATTAGAAAATGAGCATCATTCCCATTGAGCAAAATTTTCTTGGATCTTCGTTGCCAGTTTTATTTTGTCTACTCTAATGAATGTAAATGTTTCAGTTCAAGATCTTCAAAATCTCATCATTTTTAGTCTTATCATGATCTTCTCAGCATTGACATCACCCTGTGACTCATATATCCCCTTTAAAGAACATTTTTATCACAATTCATTCTAAAGCTTCGCCAGCAGCCCTATAGAAAATCAGTGTTCACAAATTCAACGAAGATTAATTTTTTCCTCAAGTCAAGTGAATATTTGACAAACATAAGGCATTATCAGATATTACCTTAACTTTTACGAAATTGGTTTTCTTACAATTAGTCTCAATTTTGATCTAAATTTTAAAGACAAAAATGAGGTTTTTCTATGGGACCATTTCTCAACTCTATTAACAGATACATATCTCAATAATTAAAACATGCGAAATTTATCGCTAAATGTGTGAATTCATTGAATACCTTCATTTAGGGAATACTATTCATCCTTCATCAAGTTCATGTACATGTATTGGTGCCCTTCAACGAATCGAATATGAATTTACTACCAGTGCCACTGGAAAACAACCATGCGCTCTAACGGATTGAATGAGTTGGTGGCAGTCTGGCTTTGTGTTATGAATGGGTATGTAATACTGACGAGCTCGAGTGAGGCTGAAACTGCAGTCTATTGCTATTGAGGCCTTCAACCTGCTCCTTCAGGGATGGAAAACTTAACATTCTTCGGAAGTTTGAGTATCATTCTCTGAATGAGAGTCCTAAATGTACTTCTCTTTGAGTGATAAATTTCGCATGCTATCATTATTGAGATATGATAAGGACTTGGTTCATTGTCAGAAGAGTACAAGGGGCGTTTCGACAGACGCACCTTACTTACAGCATATAGCGTCAAAATAGTATCGCTACTTATTGTCTGTCTGATCTACTATCTGTATTCGTTGTTTTCTGGTAGCACTCGTAGTAGTGCCTGGATCGGTTCCTTGATAATTGCCAATTCATATATAGATGCTTTTCGTGCTCCAATGGATTAATATGAGTAGGTGGCAGTTTAGCCTGGTGTTGTAAAGGGAATGCAATACTGACAATAGTGACGAGGTCAAACGAGATCGAAAATGCACTCTTCTGTTCCTATTCAAGAAATCCGACCGGATTGTACTTTGTGACCTACGAAAGGTTGAATATTGTGGCCTGACTGAAAAACTTTTCCAGATATTTCCATACATAACTTAATAGCAAAATCAGCTTTGAATAACCATCTAGCCAAAAAGACAAATGGAATGTGAGAACAGTCATTTCTTGGTGGTATTTGCTGAGTCAGCTGATATTTTCATCGGTAAGTTTGATTATGTCCGGTTATACTATCGCCCAGATTGAGTGGGAATAGGTCTCCCTCTTCCTAGAGAATTGAGCTACCGCTTCTTAGTTCAATAAGTACCTCAAAAAGTACGATCGCTTGTGACACAGGATTCCATTACCAGAGGAAGGCTTTATAAAATTGGAGGTCATCTGGTACCGAAAGTAATTAGCACTTGACTTATTCTATTCTTTATTCATGGCGAATGCTGTTCAGCTGTAGATTATGCTTTTTCTTAATACATCAATATATCCCGAATGTATAGAGTCTGCCAAGATCACTCCAAAATCAATTGGTTATTCAATGATCAAAGACAGATTGAGAACATAAAAATCACCGATTACAGATGTACATGAGTAGATTACCACACAAATTAAATGACTAAACCACCCTGATGCTCGATATTGACAATGCTTCAGGTCTGAAAAATTACTTTACATGGTCAGTTAAGTAATTGTTAAAAAAGCCTTTTAGATCAATATTATAACTCCCCAACTTCTTAGTTCTTCATGGCGCTGTCCAAATGTATATATGGCTTTCAAGGTGAATAATGAACTGAAAAATATTTTCGCTTCAAATTCTCTTAACTACTTGAAAGAAAAACTTTACGACCAGTGTGTTTTCCGGTACTTACGTATGGAGCTGAAACTAGGTGCTTAACTAAAAAACTAGCGCAAGAACTGGCTAGGACACTGAGAACACAAGATAGAATTATGCTTGGTATCAGACTATCAGACCGTAAGAGACACACTTTGATAAGAGAGCGTACTAAATTGACTGATCTCATAGAGAGAACAGTGGACCTAAAGTGGAAATGGGCAGGACATTAGGCCCGAAGAACGGACAACAGATGGACTGAACGTTCTCTGGAGTGGCGCCCAAGAGAAACACGAAGAAGTCGAGGAAGACCAAACACCAGATGAAGAGACGGCCTGAGAAAGAAAGCGGGTCTTCTATGGATGAGAAAAGCAACAAATCGGTAGAAATGGAGGGAAAAAGGAAAAGCCTACATACATCAGTGGATCGAAATAGGCAGATCGTGATCGTGATCATCGAAACGACATTGGAACAGCAACCGGACACAGTGCTCTTGATCTTACTCAACAGGAACTCTCGTATTCCAAGATGATTGGTCTCATACTTATTTACGTTAGATTTACACTTTTGAAATTCGGATTTTTCACTGTTGCGAATTCTTTGTGAACTACATCTAACCATCTAACGATACATTTTAGGTACAGAGAACTATAACATATCGATGCCTATTAATTATACGAGTTAAATTGTGTGTGCAAAAAAAGGTAGTCTAATTTGAAAAAACGTTTGTGAATCAGTCAAATTACAGTCCTATAAGTCTGATGTCAATGCCGTTGAAGATCATGGATACTATAATATGTATGCGTTTCTGGCTGTTGAGCAACATGTTTGCATCAGAGGGAAATCAACATTCACGAATCTGCCCAAGTGTTTCAGTGATTAGTCCTACTCTTGAGATCAAGGAATACCAACAGACCTAATGCAGCATAATTTTGCAAGGGAATTTAACAATTAACAATTGTGGAATTAGAGGACAGTTGATTCATCGGAGCACTTCAATTGTTCTTCACTCAAATTAATATTGAGCTTCTGAATGAGTAAAACAAACTTAGCAAGTAGAATAACGATTAGCTGGCAGCCCTGTTCACTGAAAAATGTGTTGCAATTCATGTCGGCAAAAATAACCCGCATCTTCTCTATTTCATCGACGGTAATGCCTCAACATCGATGTTATCACATCTTTAGCAAAGAGTTATATCTATAAGTGATTTGAATTTGTCGTGATACGTTATAAAAATTTGTAAATGTGTCAGCTTATTGCTCCTTCTGATTTGCAAAACCATTGCTCAAATATTATCTTATCTAAGATTTTTCGGCTTCAGTGTGATTCGCAGCCAACAGATGTTGAAAAACCTAACGAACTACAATTGTAAGATATGCCAAGGTTTCGACATCGTCGACTTCGTGGTGAACTCATCATTTCATCTCGAATTATATATTCATCTACTTGGCCAGAGTAACTTTTTGAGAGAAACTGTAACGTTAGGTTGCGAGGTCAGTGTCTTTAGTTAAAAGAGAATGGGTTTAAAACCAGACAGAGGGAACATTTACTACCTAATCGTATTTTCGGTGAATAGAATGGCTTAGAACTTTCAGTCTTCGATTCGCTATCAACAATCGTTTTCAAGAACCATGTAGCTTATATCTTCCTTTTTCTTTTTCTATTTGTTTCAAATCTGCTCTTCAATTGTGTTTATATTCGAGCTCACTAACTGTTTTGCTTCTATTATATCCCCTTCCTTGTTTTTTTTCGGAGCAATCTGACCAGTCCTCAGCCCTTATTCATATTAAATAACAATAATAACAATATTTATATTCCCTACGTGAAAATATTTATGACATTCAAACTATATATGAGCTTTTTTCTAAAATATACATATTCTGGGACAATCAGTGGCCCTGATACTATAAAGAATCTATTTGAGTAATTTATCGAAGGAATCTTCACTTGGCTAAGAAATTAACACGCAATATCAATATCTCAAAAATTTCTTTTGATATGTCCAGATATTTAGTATCGAAATTCAATGTTTTTCTTGGCACACATGATAAATAAAATGAAATAATAAATTGAGATTTTGCCACCACATATAGTTGTTTTATAGTTATCAATTTTAACTAAAAATAGTTCTTCGAGAAAATTTAAATTGCCCATAATAATACACCGCGAATCACAAAATTTGTAGTCGGCAAAATGTAATGAGCCAATGGTGTTAGATAACTTTGTTTCAACTTATACAAGAATAGGCCAAAGGCTTGGGATGTCTCCCGAAGCTCGAGGCATTGCTGTAACCGCAGAACATCGAAGAGCCCGATTGAATGTTGCTAGGGAACATGTCAATAGAAGCTGATTGGGATAGAGTATTGTTTACACATGAGTCGAGTTCTTGTCTTTTTCTATGCGATTTACGTTCTCTAGTGTACAAGATGAACCAAATGATTTAGTACAGAAGCTATACGATATATTATAGATACAAATTCTCTCTCCTGCTCGACCCTCGAAAAACTCATTGATAAAAACGATATTCAGATATTTTTCCAGTTTTCGAATTATTCCGGAATTCAGGATTTTTCGGGACTTCAACATGTGATGAAATTTCGAATTCAATTGAAGTCAGGTACAAAATATTCCTACAAGCACTTTGTTGGGTAGTATGCAGAGACGTATTCGAAAAAAATTTTTGCCGATGGGTTTCTGAGATATGGAGCAAACTTGTGTTCTATCAAAATCGAACTCTAATTGATTTTGGTATCAGTAGAGACGATTATTTTTTATTTTCTCCAAATATATATCACATGCCTCTTTAATTTCTTCAACATCAGCCTCTCTCATTAAAACTTCGAAAATTCATATCTATGTACTAGTAATATCGCAGATATTCATGATTCTATGGTAGAAGACGTTTGTCTATTGCCATTTCTGTAATTAAAACAATGGAGTTCACCCTTTAAAACATGGATTTTCTTTCTTTATGACACTGCTTCAACTATTCATCTTATCGATGTGGATTCATTCAATTCTGTGTACGGAACAACTGCAATATCAATCAACAGCATTGATTTTCTGAGAACAATTATTCTTATCATAATTTATGTGGTCCTTTTCCATCTGCTTCTGAATATTCCTACTTATAACTCACTCGTTATAGCTCTTCAATTCCAAAGTTACGAAAAGAATGAGATGTTGGAATGTTATATACACTGTGACAATATAGTATCTGGAATTTGAAATAAAGCAAAATATCTTAATCTACCTCAATACCAATCGTCGAAACATTTTTTATAGGCGCTTTCAGGGATGGCCTTCAGGTCCTTCTGCAAATTTTCTTTTATGACGTCTATTCAATAAAATTTGATTCACTGGAGCGGAAATTTCAGTCTGGGGGAAAGAAAAAAGTCACAAGGAGCTAGATCAGGTGAATAAGTCTTCAGCTCGATGGTGTTTATCGAGTGTTTGGTCTCAAAATCGTTAAAAATCGTGGCTCGATGTGATAGTACGTTATCGTCATGCAAAATCCACGACTTGTTTTGTCACAAATCTGGCCATTTACGAAGAATATTTTTACGTAAACATCTCAAAAGGGTTAAATAGAAGTCCTTGTTGACCGTTTGACCTTGCGGAATTAATTCATGGTTAACGACACCACGAATATTGATCAAAACAATTTGCATCGTCTTGATTTTTGACTGACTGTGACGAGGTATTTTCGGTTGTGGCTCATTTTCCCGTACCCGTTTCGATGATTGTTGGCTCGTTAGTGTATTGTTTCCATTGACCCATGTCTCGTCCAAGGTTATGATCCGTCCCATAAACTTGGGAACAGAATTTGCCCGATCTAATACGAGTGTAGCTACCTACATGCGGTACTAGGAACTATTTTTGAGGGAAATTCAGCTCTATCGGAACGAGCCGAGCGGCGACGCGCCGTATGCCTAATTTAATCACCAATTTCAAACGAGCGGTTTCACGAGAGATTTTGAGATCACGAGCTATCTCTCTAACCTTGGTATGACTATATTCGAGCACTTTTTTCCTTGATTCTTGGACGTTATTGTCGGTTGAAGAGGTCGAATGTCGTCCGGAACGAGGCAAATCTTCGACGTTCTCCTGACCGTCTCCAAAGGCTTTCTACCACTCGTACACTCGAATTTTCGATACAACAGAGTTTTGATGACCCTTTTCCAGCATTCGCCATGATTCGGTGCACGGAATTTTGTCCAAATGACAAAATTTGAGACAACCTTTTTGTTTAATATCATTTTCCATTGTAAAACTCGCAGAGTATTACTAGGGTCGAATGGTTTCTACAACTGTCATGAAAAAACAAGTTGACAGATCGCGCTCATGTTAAAAATAGAATTTGAGGATAGTCCAGCAACATACAGAATTTTGAAATACTTAAAAATACCCAACGCAAATATGTTAAATGGGAATTTCCGAATACTTATCACGGTAGTACAGAATGGGTATGATTCGAAAGGTGTAGAAGAATCTAATTTCAATAGATTACCTGAGAAAAGACAGCTGAATAAGTCTACTTTGGAAGATTTGCAGAACAATTTAATTGTTGGAGGGTCTGTCAAAGCATATTGGAGCGAATTCTATGAATTTAGATATAAAGAAGACCCTACCGTCGACGTTTTAGGAGCAGTAACAGTTCAAGCTCAAATTTTGAGTCATCAAATGGAAATTTAAACTAGAAATACGAAGTCAAAGGCTCTCAGAATTATCAAGGAGAATAAATTCAGACTCTACAAGATTAGAAAATTGCAATTCTTTGGGTGAGAACGAACGACAACTTGGTTTCAGGCGTTGGTACTTTCTAAAATGAAAGTACGCACAGAATTTTATCAACGAGCTACTTGAACCGATGAAGTTCCCATGAAAAATAACGGAATTTTCAGTAGGCACAATGAGCACTGTTGATCGAATGTCAATTCCCGTCGGGAGTTGAATATTCAAAAGCAAGGGTGATATGGTCTCAATATGAGGTGGGCTTTGTCAGATAACCGTGTATTAACCATTACTATTTGTGACGACAACCTCAATGGCCAAATTCATCATTGTCTCATAAATAAGAGTATATTGGAAGTATATCTAGATGAATTTTTATTAGTATATATTTTCAGCATGACGGTGCAACGCCACACCAGGAACGAACCGTGTTCCGACTGCTGGATTGGAGTTTCAGTGATCAATGGTTAGGAACTAGGGGACTAATGGAATGACCAGCCCGTTCTCTAGATCGGATTCCCTCAATTTTGTTCCTCTGGCAGCATATTGAGAATTTATTATATAAACTTTTATATCTTAGAAACCAATCGTCACATGTCGAAATCTCAAAAAATTCCAGAATTTCAGAATAACTCGAAAACTAAAGAGGATTGATTAAATACATTTTCACCAATTAGTTTTACTCGAAACTACAATATTCCACAAAGCTGATGTACTAAAACATCGAATTTGTTACACCATGTACATATGTTGACATGAAAGATATGGCCAGTGCAACTTTTTACCTACCTATAGTTCTGGTAGAATTTCAATAATGTTGTGGGAAAATATTTCTTTGAGTGCCCGCATTGACCTTTTTATCGTAAGTAACGGAACCCTGAATTCTGCAGGACATTTTAGAAGAAAATGTACCTTTTGCGCAAACATGAAAACTTGTTAATGCATGATAACACCGGATCAAAGCTCATATCGATAGGAACTATCGTCTAGATCACCAAATCACCTGAATGAAGTGGCCTGTATGAAGTGCAGATCGCAACACCATCCAACATGTCTGAGACAATCTCAATATAAAATCAAGAAGCCAGCAAAACCAGCGAGCGAACGTGAATGAGATTTGGAACAGGCTGATAATAGACCAGAATACTATAAGTTATTGATTTTGAATATAAATCGTAGATTTCATGCATTTATTGACGCTTGGAGAGAAATATCCTGTATTAACAGATATTTGGGAACTTTGATTTTTCCAGAACCATTAAAATTGGTTCCATTTCGATTGCTGTGAGTATAATTCTCGTTTCGATTGTTCTCAAGCATTCTTAATTGTTGATGGATTATTAGAAACTTAATTTTTCACCATATCTAAATTTCTTCTGAATGAATTTGAATTTTCGATTTTGTGCGTTAGGTTCTTGGCGCAGTATAGTTCAGTGATGAAAGCAGATGATGAATAACCATAAGACCCGTTTTTTTTGTGAATTAAGTAGTTTATGTCGAAAAAAGTAGATGACCTTTTAGAATAGCCTTGAAAATAAGGTACAAGATCTAAATTGTAGTTCCATGCAACTCTGAGAAAAATATGAATTCATTTGTTCCAGATAATCTGAAACAGAAATTGGTATTTTTCTCTTGAAATCGAATCTCGAGAAAGGAAATTGTGTTCCGTTTGCGACAAGCAGACGGAAATGAATTGTCTATGTCACTGGATCAACTTCAATTGTGATTAGTTTTCTGCTTGGAGATACAATAGATTTGCAATTTATCTTTCGGATGTAGAACGATAAGTACACTGTCAAAATATATGAGATGATATTATATTCGGCAGATGAAACCTTCTTGAAAAAATATAGTAAAACTTTGTTGAGATTGTATAATGTTTTAGAAATATCGTTTTCCGTTCCAAGTATTCAATTCTGGTTAACTAAATTTTATGAACTGATCACTTAGAATAGAGGCACCACAATTTGAGATTCTGTTTTATGAGCCACTCACGGAATTTTCTATTCGCCTTAACTTCACTGCGTGTTAAAAGAAACTAGAAACCTGTGCCTTCAGAAACTCATTATATACCGGGTGAGTGAATAGGGCGGGGAACTTCTATATCTCGGAAACTATTTGAGAAAAAAGCAAAAATTTTTCTGATTATTGTTTTATAATTATGTGTGCATTCCTTGAAATTATTTTCGTACATACAGGGTGTTCCATCTTTGCTCCAGGGACAAACATAGATTTTTTTAAATAGCACGCCCTGTATTTTTTACCATATTCGGATTACAATTTGAATGCTCTCTTCAACGATTTCTGTTTTATGCCCAAACAACTATCGGTAGATTTCAAATTGATTAAAATATAGATAATTTCGGGAATTTGGAAGTTCTCAAATGCCTCATTTCGCACAATTTACGCATAATATTTTTTTTTTCTTGGGTGAAAGTGTTGTACCTTATTATCAAATGAAGAACAGAAATTTTGTTTATACCGAGTGTTCCTACTAACCAAGCTAAAATTAAATTTTTTAAACATGAAAAACTTTCTTTTTTCAAATGTAACACCCTGTACCTTTTCAAGTGTTTTGTTCCCACCAAAAATCCGATGGAGAGATTCTCCAGAATATTTCGAAATTAGTGTGAGCTTGAGGTATTTCTTGCAATAAACATGCTGTTGATAAAATTCAGACATTAAAATATGCAAATTTCAACACAAAATTAGATTCTTTGCTGTTCAATGAAACTCAAACATCGAAACTCTCAAGGTGTATCAAAATTTCTTCACAAGAAAGGATTTATTTGCGATTTTATCAGTTGTGCTCAGAGCTAGGTCTTCACTTAATCGAAATTATTCAGTTCGAAATCTTCAATAGATATTCAAAAAGTCCACTGCGCTCAAAACAACCTGCATGTTATTCTCTTCACGGAGTACACGCTAAGCTCTTTCATTCTTCTCATATCCAAATAGTCCAGTTCTTTCAAACCTTTCCTACAGTCTCTCGAATGCCTCTTTCCTAGGATGTCTACAGTTTGGGTAACGTTGGGAATAAATATGTGACGCCAACAAACAATTCCTCTCACCTTCTCCCAAACAATAAATCATATTAATTAACTCTTCTTGGGTGAAATTCATTGTTGCAATAATATTATGTATTTCTCTTTTAGACTCACTCATATGACGTTGGAATTATCCAATTCAAAACTGTCAAATCTTGGGGCATTGTGAGTAAACCATAGAAATAAGTCTTCTATGAGCACAGGTGGTTTAAACCACAGACTATCGAACAATATTTTCTATCTTCATGTGGTATGCCCATAGAAGTCATACTTATCTCTATGGTTTAATTAAGAGAATCCTCATGTTACTACAGGAGATGTTAGTCGAGACTTGGGCATCAGTCAGACATCTGTATCAAGAATTTTGAGGAAGGAGGAAGGAAAAGTTCCATCCTTTTCATGTTCAACTCCACCAACAAGTGGAGTCCCTGGACTTCGGGCGGAGATTGGATTTCTGTAGAAGGTCTTCAGATAAAATAGCAGACCAACCGAATTTTTCCAGTGGGGTACTTTTCTCTCATGAGAAAATCCATAAGAATGGATTGGTAAACCGGCATAATTTTCATTATTATGATACTCAAAATCCTCATTTCATGAGAACTGTTGACCACCAACATCGTTGGTCTCTAAATGTCTGGGGTGGTAAAATTTATGATTATGTGATCGGACCCTTTTTTTTTCCAAGAACATTTGAACGGCGAACGTCATTTAAATTTTTTGCAGCATGATCTGTAGCCTTTGCTTAGTCATGTTCCCCAAAACATAAAGAACAATATGTGGTTCCAACACGATGGGGCACCAGCACACTACAGCGGCAATGTCCGCGATTTTTTAAATGATAGGTTTGAGGGCAATTGGATAGGCCGTAGAGGTCCTGTAGGATGGCCCATTAGGTCTCCGGACTTGAATAAAATGAATTTTTTTTGTGGGGTATGTTAAAGAGAGGGTATATCGAGACCCTCCAACAACCAGGGAAAATATGATGGAGAGAATTACAGAATCATTTACGAGTATAACGCCGAATGTTCTCCAGATAACAATCGTGTTCGAGAATGTACTCGTCAAGATGGGGACATTTCGAACATCTAATTTTATTTGATAACTTACTGAAATAAAATTAAATTGGTGTATATGATTTTGATTTGCATTTTTTTTCAGTGGATGTTTCATTCACAACAAGTAGTTCAATTTCGTTTCTTAATCATAATTCTGGAATATTTTGGGCAATTGTGAAAGTAATACAAGTTCAGTGAGAAGAACAGGTTGTTATATTTAGAAAAATGTTCTTTTATATAGAAATATTCTATTTTCGTTAGATCGCCAAGAACACTGGGTATGAAAAAACAGTTGATCTCGTACTTCGATGATGAGGAACATATTTTATTCCGAGAATAAATACTGTCACACTCAAATGATACGGAATGAAGATTGTGAGTAGTTCTGAAAAACCTATCAAATTCTCGATCTTTTTGATATTTCGACTTTTTGAACATTTATTGAAATAATTTCGAACTGAGTAATTTCAATCAAGTGAAGACTTAGCTCTGAGCACAACTGATAATATCGCAAATGAATCTTTTCTTGTGAAGAAATTTCGATACACCTTGAGAGTTTCGATGTTCAAGTTTCATTGAACAGCAAAGAATCTAATTTTGTGTTGAAATTTTCATATTTAAATGTCTGAATTTTATCAACGGCATGTTTATTGCAAGAAATACCTAAACCTCACACTTATTTCGAAATTATCTTGAAAATCTCCATCGGATTTTCCAAAAAGAGGTATCGTTGTTAAGCTTATTTGAGTGGAAACAAATCACGTGACAAAAATACAGGGTGTTACATTTGAAAAACATAAAGTTCTTGATGTTTGAAAAATTTCATTTCGCCGGGTTACTAGGAACATTCGGTATAAAAACTTTTTTTTCTTCATTCGATAATAATGTACAACACTTTTATCTCAAGAAAAAACAAATATCGTGCGTAAGTTGTGCGAAATGAGGCATTTGAGAACTTTTAAAAAAACTTCCAAATTCCCGAAATTATCGATATTTTAATTGATTTAAAATCTACCGATAGTTGTATGGGCACAATACAGATATTGTTAAAGAGAACATCTGAATTGTAATCAGAATATGATAAAAAATACAGGGCTTGCCATTTAAAAAAAATCTATGTTTATCCCTGAACCAAAAATGGAACACCCTGTATGTACGAAAATAATTCAAAGGAATGCACACATACTTATAAAACAATAATCCTAATGATTTCGCTTCTATCTTAAATATTTTCCGAAATATAGAAGTTCCTCGCCTTATTGACTCACCTGGTATTAAAATCAACAGTCGATGTTATTTGATCGTTTTAATCAAAAACCCCTGATCACAAACTTTTGAAACAGATTTCGTGGGCACTCTAGCAACAAATTTTAAATTGACCTAATGCCATGCTGCTCTCTAAGGTTCAGTCCTCTATTCTTACAAATAATAAAATGTATTTCTTCACAAATCTAATCAACTATATTCATTATATGCATTATTACCGATATAATTAAGGTGGCCATATTATGAGAGACAGTTGCTTGTGAATGCGAAAACAGGTTTGATATGATTTAGGAAACGGAAAAATCATCTTACGAGAATAGAATCGCCTATGGTTCATATCAAAAATAAAAGCATATTTAGCATTACAATTGAAAAACTGAGCTGAAAATTTTCTGTCCATACCACTGAAGTCTACTCAATAATGTAACTGTAGAATATCGAACTGATCATTATGTAACTTTGAAGAAAACAGCGCGAATGGTGATTTGTCCAAATGAAAAATTATGGATAACATAGAGAGATGTCGTAAAAATTTTGCGAACTAAACTGGTCCGTGAAAAACAAAATCAAGAGAGAGAGAGAGAGAGGGATCGCTTATTTTTTTCTGTAATATTTTACTTAGCTGCCGTAAAAAAGCATCAGAATTAACCCGCTCTGTTCACAATTTTATGAATATCAAATTGTATGAACTTTCAAAAACCATGGCATTCAATTAATTCAAGTGGAATCAAACTTTGTCACATATTAGATGTAAATAAATTCGATTCTCTTCATTTCATACCAACAATTGTTCATCGCCTAGCCATTCGTTTTTCAATTAATTATTCAGATGAACTGACCACACTTCAGCTCTGTAAATGGAAGTTTGACGATGATGTCTCTCGCTTCTTTTCACTAACATTGCCTTCATTGCTGCTTACTAATTGGCAACTCCCGAAAATTCCTGTAGTAGGAGGGATGAATGATTTTAGTAATAGAAAATCTGATTGTGTAGCAGATTTCAATTATTACAGTATGATCTAAAAATGAGATAAGGAATTTCATAAATACCTGAGATCTTAAACAAAAAGTTGATAAATTTACAAATGTTACCAAACTATTGAAAATAAAAATCAATTATGTTCACTCCAATGATAATTGGATCCAGACCAGAGTCCGTCAAAAAACAAGTATGTCAGACCGCCACAGCATTGAAACTCTCTCTACAACTAATATTGAAATAACTTAAATAATGATAAACTAACGTGATGAAAGATTCGTTCGAGTTTCTGAACAGATTTCAAAGAATCGGTAGAACAACAGGGAGAAAATATTGAAATGATCGATTACTTTAGATGCTGTTGCTTCAAAGGAAATGAAATTGTTTGATGAAAAACAAAATGCATGGTATAATATCAAGACCAAGGAACCGATTAACGACCGTGATATATGTTACAAAGAATATTTGACTTGGGAGTATTCTGGCGACATGAATACAAGGTGGAAAGGAATGAAGTAGTGCATCTGATACGTACCAAAAAACGGAAGTTAATGAAACCCTGAAATGAAAACAAAAATTGCGATAAAAGATATGGGGAGCTATTTTAAGTCAAATGGGTAGAAATGGAGAAGAAAATAACATATATAAATATTATTTCACTTGACGTCGATATTTTCGGCCTACCCCCGGTTTGCTTTGGTTCCTAAACTCTGCAGATACGTTGTTGTAATTTCCTTCGAAAATCAGGTTGCGATAGTCTCTCACCCTTTTTATGTAATTGCAAGGCATTTATTACCGCGACGTCAATTGACCATGTACAAATTGGCCACCACCATTTTCTACTGCGAATACTTATTCTGTATCTCGATAAATTTTCATCCATGGACGTGGATCCATTACAATTTTCTTTTGTGAAGCACTATAACGTTTTACGTTCGATATGAGGGAAATGCCATGACAAGTCGAGGCAACTGTTACAACATTGTTGTCTACCCAGCGTACAACCATGATTCCTGTTTCTTTTTCGATAGCTCCTTTGCTTTTCGGCAATATTTTTTGGCAAATATGAGGCAGTTATTTGGAATGCGATTATCGTGAACAGTGCATGTGCCTTGATAATCTCTTTCTCTTAGGTATTGAAGAAGATTGAGACCAGTAAATATGCCCTGCGTCCTCATCATATCCCCTGCGTCCTCATCACCGGAATCTTCGTCTGTAGGGACATCAGCTTCTGGTGGTTCAATAGAAATTGAACCAACATCCTCTGAAATGGCCAATTCTTAAGCAGTTTGCAATGTAAAACTTCATCTGAAACAAAAATTCGTAAATATCCTCGGTGAACTGATTTTGATAGTGTAAGAGACTAGCGTTACCAGTTGGCAACGCTATATATGTTCAAATCACTGTACAAAAAAATTTTCAGTACTGATATGACAAACAAAAGGAACTTGAAATAATACTCATGTATGGACAGCATTAGAAAGAAAAATATCCCTCATATTCGTAAAATCAAGGAAAATATACTTACTCAAATCGTATGTTCTCCATTTTTTAACCACTCACTAACAGACACTCAAACAACGTCCAACAAAAACAAGAATATACCTGCAACTTGAAAATCGAGCTGAAAACTGCTCTGAAACTTCCTTTTAGAAGGCATATAGAGCGCCATCTGCCGTTTAGTGATCAAATTTTCAACAAGAAAAAAAGGAATGAAAGCTGTGTTTATCGTTACCATATGGTAGCGCCAGGTCTTTATGGGTTAATGTTGGAGAAAATGTTGTACTCCATGAAATGTTTGATTCCATTTATTGAACGTTTTTATGGCGAATAGAACAAAAAACTAGCATCATATGCCGTAAAGATGTTGATGAAATTACAACAAAGAAAACGAAGTAAATAAAATGCGAATGTTCAAGAAATTGCTCAAAATGTACTCTTTCCACATTTTAGGAAGCACCTAATTAATGAATTCATTGCAGCAGATATTTAATTCGGATTTTCTTTCATCGTTGTAGACTTGTTGAATCCTTGAAACTGAGTCGTCTTTTGAAGGTATTGGAGTAGCGTAGATTTTTGCTCTTACATTTCTCTAGACATAAAAATCCAGTGGATCAAGATTCAGAGATCTGGGTGGACAAGCCACTACTCCAATGCCATCAATCACGTCACGATAAATATCATTTTACCATATTCGACCAATCTAACCTAACCATTCCTTTACAGCTCCCCCAAAATGCGGAGAAGGAGGGCTCCATCCATCTGTACCCAACTTTCATATCCTAAACCAATAAGTAAATCTTCGATGTAGTGCTGAATGTTATTCGTAAACAAACAACTGTGAGGTCAATATTGTAGGTAAAAAGTGTGGACCACAAAGAATGTAATCCAAATCTCTTAACCAAACGTCAACGAAGATTTATTTTCGAATGGTTTTGGTCGAATTTTCCCAAATTTGTTCCCAAACATGGATATTATGATAATTCACTACTCACTCCACTACTAGTGAAAGTGTAAAATTCTTTTGACTGAAGGAGTCGAAAGAATTCCATGCAAAAAAGTAGGATTTTCTTCTGTCGAATTTAAAGCCCCTGTGGCATTCTGATTTCAGCATCTCCAGGTTGTAAATCCTGAACGGCCTGCAGGTGACATCGTGCATGTGGTCGTCGCCTAATGTTTGTAATATTTATGACTTAGGTATTTATTATTGGTGAGCTGCCTTGAGAGATAAGCCTCGGATTATTAGCAAAGATACGAAGTATGCAATTCCGATTTTAATATGGAATTCTTCTAGTTGAATAGCGTCTTTGATATTCACTAACCGCCGCTTCCGCATTTTAATGAGAAAATCCATAAAACAATAAATATTTGAGTATTCGACGTTGATAAAACGACAAAAACAATAGCATTATTAAATTGTTGATGGTTTGAAGGTCCAATTGAGTTAAAAACTAGTTTGATTAAAAGGCCAACAGTTTCGATTTATATTTTAAATCCTCTACTGGGTTATATATATGAAAAAAATATATATGTCTCATCCTGTAGCAGTGAATTGACTCGTTCTTTAGTTCCAATAACTTGAACCTCCTGTATTTCTTTAACGAAGCAGTTTAAGAATATAGTTTATACAGCGAACTCATCCCCCTTTTCGAATTATATTTGTCACTTGATTTTCCGCTATAGAAACTGGACCTCGCTGTATTGTATATTTAAATATAAGTACCATTTTAGAAAAAAGTAGAAAACGATCTTGACGTCTTAACAGGGTGGCTTGAAAAAAAATTGTTTACATATGAATGCAAAGAAATCAAAAGTTGTGTTAGGTTAGGTTTTATTAATGAAGAAACAATTGCAGGTAAAAGAGTATATTTAGTGGATGACTGTATTGATTTGGTTGATGCACTTGAATATCAGATTTGATTATTAAAGATACCAAATTATTGTTCGAGAGCAATGTAAATTAATTTGTTACATGGAAGGATACTTCAGAAGGATTTCAATATAACTAACAAGGGCACCCAAGGAGTTGGTATACAAATCCATAAAAGCACCCATCTTCAAGTACTGTCCTACCACCTCATTTTATTTGAATAAAAATGAGACTGATATAGTGCAAAAACTTCACAGAAAAGAAATGTGAATTATTATAAAATGTAGTAGATTTACGAATGTCAACTATATGTTAGAGAACTTAAGAATTTCTAATATTAGGGAGGGATTGCTGTATATGAATGTTTTTATTCTCAAAACGGTACACAGGAAGTTGCCAGAATATATAACATCGAGGTGGGTTTCTGTGAATGAAGCTGAATATTATACACCTGAACGGCGGGTAATTTATTCGTTCCCGCGGCAATTAAGGCATCTGTATCGAAGTCTTTATTTTTCACTGGCTTGTCTGCATATAATTGTTTACCATTGTATATTTTAGCTACAGATAAAAGCAATATAGTCAGACAGCTTTGTGTAAAATATATAAATCAGGATAGAAAATAACATGTATATTTTACAAATTTATAAATGGCCTTTGGCCAATTAAAATGAAAAAGAAACGAATAAATGAATCTTAAATATTCTCAAAACTCAGTATGGAAGATTGATGCATTCACTGCATTATTGAGGTATCTACATCAGAGAAATATTGGCCAATGACTGAACTTTCTCCTCCTTCTTTATCTTCTGTATACAAAGGATAACGTTCTTTCTCATTTTTGAGCATCACAAACAATTTGATGCATAACGAACGTTTGAACGTGTCGACCTCTAGTGAGTAAATGCTCGACATCGCAAACAAATAACATTCTTCACATGTAATTTCGGCTCAGAGCTGTCTACATGATAGTGAAATGAGAGGAACTATGACGAATCCAAATGAGTTGAATATACGTTCAGAAGTGCCTGTACTATACAGAAACGTTATCGTAAATGAGTACACTCAAACATCATTAATCCAAAGCTACAGGAATATAACGTTTCCATGAATGAGAAATATAAATTCCTTCAGAATTATCTGTGATTTTGATTCCTTTATTTTGGTAAATTTGATGCTTTTTTCAACAATTAAAACAGAATAGAATCGTGTGAAAGATTTCCTGAATCACAATATTGTGTGTTTGAATACATTTTCTCTTGACGTAAGAACAAGTATAGCCATATCATGAATTGACATTTTGAATTAGAGATACATGTAATGTACTGGATAGTTTCATTCTTACTATAGCATATGAATGACTATAATACTATGATCTAGGAAAATATGATGCTGCATAGTTGAAGTAAGCCTAGTCGTTATAGGAGGAGATTTTGGGAGAATTTCTTGAGAACGACCATTATTTCAAAACTAAAGGTTGACAAGGGTATTTCTTCATAAAATACACTGCCCACAAAATTAACTCATAATTTCAACATTTCGAATTTCTTTCAGGTAGGCCACTGATTGACACAGGTCAACATTTGATCTAAGCGGGAACACCGCACGCGATATATGGTACTAGGTGTTTTTGGGATCGCTGATGACAATGAGCGGGTTGGTTTAGCCCCATCACGTCAAGTTCATGGTCATTTCAAGGTCAAGCATAAAAAAAAACCGTCAAAAAATCTGGAAAAATTCATGGTTCTGTTTTTTTTGTCTCCGAGTCCAAATACATTGTTTGCTTGAACCTTGGACCTACTTCATAGGTCATTTCGAGGTTAGTTCAAGAACCCATAGAAGAAATCTAAGCTCTATAAGGTCTACGTCAATGCCATTTGAGAGACAAGTGTTCAAGAATTTCCTGGAAAAATCGTCATAAATTTTGCATATGCATACATAACATTGTATCACCATTCATCCGCTAGGTGGATCAAGACATTTTCATGTCTAGTACTGAAAAATTACTTTTTGGGAATGATATTCACAGCTGAGTGAACTCTATTTTACTCTACGCTCCAGGGTAGCTGTTATCTAATTTTTATGTTTCATATGTGAGCTCAAATGTATCTGGTGAACGCAAGGTTTTTTCATTCAAGGCAACATTGGAGAGACGGACAAGAAATAAATCCATAATATCCACTAAGACGGTTTTTTAACTCGAACAATTTTGCTTTAACCGAATGAAGCCTAGAATCCCCGCTCATGGTCAAAGGGTATTAGTATGATTAGTATCCGGTCGCAGTCTAGAGTACGTATATGCACTCCCAGACCCTCCTCAATCTCCTCATTCCAAAGATCGGAGTATTTTCCAGCTCCTTGTCTGAGATTTGACAGGAAGGCCGCTCTCCTGACTTCAAGCTCCAAAGCTTGAACACCGGTCAAGACTTCTAACGCCTGAGCATTGTCCTGCCGGCTATAGTGATTCCGAATAATTTCAATCGTTGCAGATGGTCTAGAGCACTCTTGGATGTTTCAAGTGTGCATATAGTCCTCCATACCGCTGCACCATACGTTAACCTAGTTCTCATAATCGCTGTGTACAGCCACAAGAGCCTTTTTGGACCTAGTCCTCAAGTTCTCTCGAAGGCAGATCGACAAGCCCAAAAGTAACACCCAAGTACTTCACGTCCTTTGCCTGAACAATTTCTAACCAACCTTGCATCTTCTGGTAAAAATATCTGCAGTCGATTTATTCGGATTTGCGGACATGCCAGCTTGACTCTACTTCTGTGATTTAAGATTTCATCCATGGGTTCTTGAACTAACCTTCAAATAACCTCTGAGATATGTCGATGGTTCAAACAAACAACAAGTTTGGTGTCGAAGACATAAAAAACATAACCATGAATTTTTCCAGAATTTTTTACGGTTTTTTTTTCTATGCTTGACACATACCTATCTTAAGCAAATAAAAACCCATGACCCATATGAACTATTCCAGATACATGTGAAACATCTCAAAACTGAATGAAAAAATATGCAACTCACCCCATTTAGTGTTATAGGGGTCATCTACAGGTTACACAAATTAATCTTGCGTTATACAAATTACTCTTCTTTGTTTGTGTTGAAGTAAAATATCATTCATTTCAACAAAATATTTATTTACGTGTAAGAACAGATTTTAATATTGTAGTAAAAGATTTATTCATTGTGGAACATATACGGACATTTTAGTTGTAAACCGATATTGCACTTAGCACACATTTTCGGGTTCGTTGGTGACAATATCCGCAACGTCGCTGTGAACAGTCAATTTCTGAATGGTCTTCGGTTTTACACGCAGACCTCAACTCATTAGGCACACTTATTAGCATTAAAACTCCATAAGCAGAATCACGGATTTGAGGCTTACTATAGTTTTGTAAAGTAGTAACAG
Organism: Cryptolaemus montrouzieri; assembly: GCA_013387265.2. Lineage (NCBI taxonomy): Eukaryota > Metazoa > Arthropoda > Insecta > Coleoptera > Coccinellidae > Cryptolaemus > Cryptolaemus montrouzieri. Next base: position 42,610,319 of record JABFTP020000103.1, read on the forward strand.
CGACATTTCTACGAAACTCAATTATTTGTTGATAATCCATTTTGCCAAGTAGCTTCTATACCTAAAGCAAACATAAGGTACCACCACTTATTGGTACGAAGACTTACTCTCAAGGAGTCAACATTTTCGTCAAAACTAAACTGTCAACACCACCCATATACATTGTACATCTTGATGAGGGCTGGGCAATATATTTGAATTTTAGATCGTTTTTTATTTACAAATCCAATACGATCAACTTACAGTTAGACGCGATAGTTATGATACTGTTATCATGCTACTTAGCTGCAATAATCTCTCCCGACATTTGTTGATACAACTGACCTCTTTGATTATTTTTCATTATTCTGAAATTTAGCAGCCTGCAATTTTATAGCCGGTATTCACAAACAGTACTAGTAGTTAACACATACTGTGAAGAGGTAGGCCCAGATATTACTAAAGAAGAGGTGAAATATGCATTAATGAACATGAAAAATGGGAAAGGCCCCGGACCAGATCAATTGGCAAGTGATTTACTCAAATTAATTGACGACAATCATATCGGTCTCTTAGTCAATATATTCAATGAAGTATACAGAACTGGAAATATTCCAAGAGAATGGTTGGTATCTACTTTCATTTGCTTACCAAAAAAACCACATGCTAGAGAATGTAGTGATCATCGTACAATCTGATGATGAAAGTCTGATGTCACACACTCTCAAACTGCTCCTCAAGGTTATTCATAATCGAATATACCATAAACTTGACATGGATATAAGCGATACTCAATTTGGATTCAGAAGGGGATTGGGAACCCGCGAAGCCCTTATCACATTCAACGTGTTGACTCAAAGGTGTCTCGATGTCAACAAAGTGGTCTATGCGTGTTTCATAGACTATAATAAAGCCTTTGACAAGGTTCGTCATGATCAACTGATAGACATCCTCAAATCAAAACATCTAGATAGTAGAGACGTACAGATCATCACTAATCTCTATTATAAGCAAAAAGCTATAATATGCATGGACAACCACACATCAGAAGAAATTGAAATACAACTAGGGGTAAGACAGGGATGCGTTCTATCGCCGACACTCTTCAATGCATATGCTGAAGAAATACTTAAGAAAGCTCTGGAAAACGAAGAATGTGGGATAACAGTTGGTGGAACACGGGTAAACAACATAAGATATGCGGACGACATAGTAATCTTAACAGAGAGTATCGAAGCTCTGCAGAGACTAATGACCAGAGTATCTACTTACAGTGAGGAATATGGGTTATCACTAAACAAAAAAAAGACAAAATTTATGGTAATCTCATAGAACAATCCAGTAAATGTTAGTCTAACTATAAACGGCAGAAATGTAGAAAGAGTGGAGCAATATACTTACCTTGGAGCAATGGTGAACAGTACTAATGAATACACCCAAGAAATAACTTCATAAAAATGGACAAAGTTTTTCGTAGTAAAGATCTAAGTATGGCATTAAAACATCGTTTAGCTAAATGTTATGTTTTCTCTACTCTCCTTTATGGAGCGGAAGCATGGGCAGTGAATGCCGCAATTCTTAAAAAGATTGAAGCTTTTGAAATGTGGGTGTATAGGAGGATTCTTAGAATATCATGGATGGATCGAGTAACAAATGCAGAAGTTCAGAGACGCATAGGCAGTGAAAGAGAGGTTGCTAACACACTCAAGATACGTAAATTGCAATATCTGGGCCATATTATGAGAGGTGAAAAATATAAATTCCTACAGCTGATTATCCAAGGCGAAATACATGGAAAACGAAGTATAGGAAGGAGAAGAATCTCATGGCTGAGGAACCTGAGAGAGTGGTTTGGATGCACTTCGAACCAACTTTTTAAATCGGCCTCTTCTAAAGTAAAAATAGCGATGATGATTGCCAACCTTCGACTCGGAGATGGCACTTGAAGAAGAAGACTAGTTCCTCCAACATTTTTCTCCCGTAAATACTTCTGTAATGGTAAGCCATTAAAAAAATTATCGAGGTATAAATTATACGGTCCTAGTTCTGGCGGAAGTCTGGAATTGAGTTCCAATATCACTGAAGCTACTAGCTCACTCTAGGTGTCATTTTTTACTTTCCAGAATATTCTTATGTATTTTGGTGTCTAGTATCCCGTATGAAGCGAAACTGCAATGTACACTCCAATTTCATCAATAGTTACATTTAGGGTGTGACTTTACTGTAATGCGTGCATATTTTTCATATCTGCTATAAATTATACAATTTATTTACTGTATATCTATACGAAACACTCAAGGGTAGTCATATTTTCCTGTGAATTCATGAAGGTTTTTTCTTCACAGTCCCCTTCACCGCATGTAGTAAAAGAAGTAATGATTTGCCATTTCCTCATAGTGTTTCGTTAGCCTTGTTCTCATCCCCACTATCTTCATTTGTAACTACACTATCATCCGGAGGAAGAAAAATATTGTCGCTTGGGTCTTGTCCGGATTGTAACTCCTCGGCAATCTCATTTATGGTCAATATTTACCAATGTATAACCGAACTTAAAACCTCAACACCACAAAGCGTTAAAGCTTGAAGCACACAATAGTGAAAGCTTCATATATTGTTCTTTCAATAAAACATAAAATGAAATGTACATTCAATGACCAGTGCCACCTACAGGTGACACGTCACATTATGATCGTTGTAATGATCATGTTTCGTGTTACCTTTGTTGTAACATTAGCTTGTTCAATATATTCATTTATAACATGTATAGGAATACAAACAATACTTACAGTTTTAGCATTTTATGTTTATTTTGTGTCGTTTCTTGAATTACCGCGGATCAACTTGAGTATTTTTGACCAATGACTTACACTAAATGTTGCCAGATGTTTTTGTTAAATTCTGTCATTTATTGGATGTACAAAAATAGAAGAAGTAACTAAAAATAAAATGCGATGTGGGTGAAAACGAATATTGATATCTGTCACCTGAAGGTGAGTGATGAGTTAATGGACTTCATACAAGAATGAGCTAAATGCCTAGAGTATTCTATTCATGTGGTTCTAGGATGATCCGACGGTACAAGGAGATAGATAGTGATAAAAACGGACCTGAGCAAAGGCGACCTCGAATAACAACACCGATCATTATTCAAAAAATTTCTCGTTGATAATACAGTCTCGCTCTTACTGCAGCTTCGACAAAACAGTGCAAATTAGCACTGAAATAATACAAGGAAGTTTCAAGGATTCAGGTTTCAAACCTATTGTTATTCACTTGAAAATGACCGTAGGGTCGAAACCGGTCGTGATTATTGAATAAATTGTGGAAAAGTGACAAAAGTGTCTCATTTCGTTTTACTTTGAAATTGAATTTCCGTAAAATGAATAAATCATCAATACTATCAATTCGTGGAGGTATGTCTAGATGGGGATTGAAAGTGATTTCACTTCGGTTTCAACAACAGATTCATTTTCTTTCCTTTGTCGCAACTATGACGAATTTTGATATAATCTAATGTTACTGAAGGTTTGTGGTTTTATATGTTCACATATTGGAGGATTATTGTCAAGGGATAGATGTGCTTTGAATCTGGTTTCAAAATTCCTACGTAACTACACAACATAAGCGTGTATATATATATATATATATATATATATATATATATATATATATATATATATATATATATATAAAAAATGTGGAAAATGAAGAAAATATTTATTCTACCGATTATTATTTCTACAACAGGCGTTATTCCTAGAAATCTTCACAAAAGTATTGAGATTTTGGGTCTGAAGAAAATTTGTTTGAACAGTTACAAAGATAACAGTCATCAAATCTTGTAATATTCTTCGTAGGTTTCTTTATAATAATGAGGTAGAGTCATAGGTTTTCTTTAGTTTATACTGCTCAGAATCTCATTTCATATTTTATTTATTTGTTTATATAAATGTAATATAATTAACTGACAATTTTGTCATATTTATATTCAGAGCAGTATTCTATTCGATCGTTCACCACTTCACACAAAGGAAACTATTAATGAGTAACATTCAGTGTTACTTGACTAAGGTCCGTACACTGGATTTTTCCGGGAGAAAGCCTCTGACACTACTCGTTGGTACATTGATATCATTGTCTGATGATGCTATAGTATATATATTCTGGTATATTGATATATTCTCATAACATTTGACGCTGTTTGGCAATGGTAATTACGGGTGGTGGATTTATATTTTTTCATGAGTTTTTCTGAGATATATATGTCTAAGTCTTTTTTTGTTTAGCATTGATTGATCATTTGCTCGAGTTGAAATCACTTAAAAGAGAGGTGGTTTTTTGAATTTATGATTATTGAAGAGAGAAGCAGCATAGTTCTCAAGGAAATATTTTTCATGGTCTAAAATCATTTTGTTATTCGTTATTTTTTTCACGTAAGATATTTTGTCTTTAAAACCAGGGATTTTCGATATCTAAGGCAATTTTTCTAATAGTATTTATTTCAATTTTGAAGTCTATCTGTTTAAGGAAAAGGCTCTATGGATCATTTAATCAAAAGCTGAGAGTTTGTGATTTAAGAGATTGAATTAGTCCATTGGAATAGTTGAGTATGCGAAGGTTTCTGTTCTGTAGAAGTTATAAATGAAATTGTTAGTCCATTTTGTTACTGTCAGGTCTAAAAGTTTTATCGAGTAATTAATTTCTACTTCTGCTGTAAAATTAATTTTGGTATGTTCTTCATTCGAAAATAGCAGAAATTTATCAATTCGCCGGTTTGAGCCCTAAGCACCTACCAAAATAACATCTAAATATCGGTATCAGAACTCTTTTTTTTTCGCTAAGTGGCTATTTAATATTACTCTTCTTTCTAAGCTATCTATGAATATATCCGCTGAAAGGGGGCTAAGAGGTGGTCCTATAGGGAGTACTCATATTTTTTTTCGATAATTTGAGAACTGCCTAATAATATCTGTTTTTTTTTTCAAATTCAAAAATATCCTATTTAGATATTTTTCATTTATATCGTTTTAAGTTATTCAGCGATGGTAAACATTATTCATAGTTAAATATTTCATTTGTGTCTTAGTCATGCTCAACTACAAAATATTAAGAGTTCAATCTATACAGCTTTACTCATTGTTAATAATATGCAGTTCTTCAATCATTTTCTGTAAACATTTGTACATTTATTCTCAATCAAGAAACTGCTGAATATTTTGGTGTTTGAAGTTCCAATAAATTTTCAAAGTTTTGTGGCGTTTCAGTTGTATTTCACACGCGACCACGCTTTGATTTTATATCTGATAGCCATTCTCTATTTCTTTCAGTCGTCGACCAAGCTATGTTGGGACTCCGTTTGACGTCGAGTTGAAAAAACCTGTGATGAATTTCATGTTATTCTTTCGATAGAAACCAAAGCAATATTTAATATGAAAAAATAATGTTCCTTTGTATAAACTTCTATTAAGGTTCGTTTTCTAGGTTGGTTTGGTCATGTGACCGTGTAACGATTTTCGGTTAGTTAAGGTAACAGCTTCTCGTACTTTCTTCGATTTGGGTGATTTACCTTCACTTTATGAGATAGGTTTTGTCGAAAGCTAGTAGCTTTAAGGAATTACAGGACCGTTCACGAATATTTGGTCTACCTAATACCCGAATTAGTGTTTCAGAACAATGTGGACCGTTTCCGGCTCTTAAATAGTAAGTTACTTGATATTTATCAACGCGGAGCAAATTTCCTCCTTTCTTGTCCCTCGTTTTATATTGAATGTCGTAACTGTGTCCTCTAAATTCATGCACAGCATTATATCGGTTGGACATTATTTATTGGGCTGATAGCACATAACGTTTGTCAACACAGAGGGCTTCAATCAGTACTTATCAGTAGCTTCTGTGTTGTTTTCAATTTTATCCAGCGGCTGAGAATCTAAGATGATTTCTTTGGGATTATTTATTTATTATTCAGTTCCTTATTGAAAGAATATTAGGTTATTTGTTGTAGATATTACTACATCTTATCATACCATTAATTAACATAAATTATTACGAAAATATAGAAATCTATCAGAATAACTGATGCAACATTTTGTCATACTCAAGATATAAGAATCGATATTTTGGCTTAGTACATTTTAACCTCTTTGGACTTCCAACCAAAGGACCCGTTGATATTATAAAAAATTTCAAAGGACATTGATATTGCTCTTGCCCGAGGCATTTTGGACTATTATGAATTGTGATACGAATCATTATCACCGAAAGGTCGTAGGATGAGATGAATAATTAAGATAAGCAAAAGAATACAGGATGTCCCATTTGAAAATCGAAAGTTATTATCGTTTCCGGCATAACCGTAAACAAAATGACAAACACATTTATGTAATCAAATTTAAAATGTTCTCTTCTATCCGAATTCCAAATTTCATCAAAATATTCCAAATTGAAAAAAATTTAAAGGGGTGGCAGTAGTTTCAGTTATACCCGGTAGATAGTAGACAAACTTTTCCAATTATGAGTAACAATAAACCCGAAAAATTCCTCCTCTTACATTATTCTGGACAAATAAGTGGAAATGTCGTGAAACATTTTCCAAATTGAATTCTGAAATATAATTCAGACCTCAAAATAAATAGGCATCATTTTATTTAACACCAAGAATCTTGTCGACAATTCACACAATTCACAGTTATCTTGTCTGCACTTTTATAATATCCATAGATCTGCCTGGTGGTTCCTTAAGAATTACAAATCCAAGTAAACGATGCTTTCTACTAAAATATATTATTAAATGGTCAACACGTTTCGATACACAGTATCTTTCTCAAGAGCGAATGAATACTACAAATATACCTTGCTAACATATAATTATGTATATACAGTGTGTTCCAACGAAAATTTGACCCCCCCTATAACTCCAAAATGAGTAACATTAGCGAAAAACACCAAGACACGTCGATTTTTGTTTCGAGGGGAGCATTTTCGAAATAATTCGAAACTTCTCAGATCAACCCCTACCCCAGCAACCCTAACTTTGAAATTCATCATAGGGAATAAGGGTCGAGTGGCACCTTACTGAAAAGGTCTGTCAATTCTCCACCTTGATTTGTCATTTTTAGAATTTTAAATTAACATACTGGGTGTCCCAACCAAGGGTGAAGTTGAATTCCTGGAAATCCCAAATACTAAATGAAATAGATTTATTTTGGCATAATGCAAGCGCAGGTTTATGCTCGGTCTAGAAAAACGACCTACACTTGTGAATTTGGAGTTGGTGCAATCAACCCCTATTTCCAGCATCCCCAACTCAAAAATCATTCGATCGATAATAGGTCAAGTGGCACCTCGTTGGAAAGGTACTGCAATTTTCTCTTCGAATTTGGTATTTTCGAAATTCAGAATCATCATACAGGGTGTCCCGAAGCAGGAACATTGAAAATCCAAATAACTTTTGAAACTGGTTCATTTCGGTATACGAGAACATGTTTGATCCGAGAATAGGACTTTCTTGTGTGGTTATAGAATTTTGCAATCAACCCCTTCCATTCAGCATCCCCAAATTGAAAATCATACAAACAATTCAAGTGGCATATCTTCAGAAAGGTTTTTGAATTCCAGAATGATTAAAGCATTTCATTCAGTTCGGCTCTCCATACAGGATGTCGCTTTCGAAAAATTCAATATCGTCATTTGAAATTATCAACTAAAATTAATTCGAAACTGTTAAAAGTATTGGGGTACGATGTGTTGAGCATCAATTACGAAGAAATAAAGCTGATTTCTGCATTGAAAATGTTCACATTTTTTCATTTCCATCTGGCGTGCAGTCATCTGTTATTTCTCATTTTGCAATGAAATATTATTATTATTCAGATCAGTTCCTCATTATTGTTGTTGTTCGTCAGTTGAAATTAATCTGAAAATGGTTTATTCCACTGAGGAAAGGGTCGAAATTGTATCGACGTATTTTCGAAATAACAGTTGTGCCAAAGAAACGGCAAAGATATTCGATAGGAACCATCCTGAAAGAAAGGAGTCAGTCACCAGTACGTTAAATATTTGGTTGACAAATTCTAGCTACGGGTTCGGTGGCAAACAAAAACATGAAGTGGCATGTCCTGTCAGAAATGAGGCAACGGAAGTGGCAGTAGTGGGTCATCTACAAATGGAGAATACTACTTCGATCAGAAAACTATCTCGTCTGACTGGTGTATCAGCTACAACTGTCCATAGAATCGTGAAACATCACAAATTTCACCCCTACAAGGTAAAACTAGTGCATGAAATAAACGAAGATGATCCAGATCGTCGTTTACAGTTTTGTGAAAATCTAAGTGAAAACCTAAACGCTAATCCAAATTTTCTGAATAACATCTGTTTTTCTGATGAAAGCACCTTTATGCTTAGTGGTGAAGTGAATAGACATAATTGTCGATATTGGGACACACAGAATCCTCATTGGTTTAGAGGCCCACACGCAAAGGCCTCAGAAGTTGAACGTTTGGGCAGGAATTTTGGCAATCATCTAGTTGGGCCTTTCTTTATTGAGGTAATCTGAATGGAAATGGCTACCTACAGTTGTTAGAGGAACACATACATCCTAGATTGACAGAAATTTTACAGAACGTTCCAACTCTTTCTGAGGACGAAATGCGTTTTCAACAAGACGGTGCTCCTCCGCATTATGATGCTCAGGTGCGCCAATATTTAGACGAAAATTTCCCAGGAAGGTGGATTGGTAGAAGAGGACCTGTTGAGTGGCCAGCCAGGTCACCAGATTTAAATCCCTAGATTTTTTTTGTGGGGCCATCTAAAATCTAAGGTTTATGCCACAAGACCAGAAAACCTGGAGGAGCTGCGGATGAGGATTATCACAGAATGCCGACTTTTGACTCCTGAAGTTTTCGCTAATGTGAGAAGAGAGTTCGAAAATCGTCTGTATAACTGTATGGAGGTGGGCGGAGGTCATTTTGAACAATTGTTGTAATAATCAAGTTAGTTTTTTGTTTTCAATTGAATACAAGTTCAATAAATCTCGTTTTCCTGTTTAGATGAGCATCCAATCAGTTTCTCCATCATCCCCTCATCCTGATCCTCACGCCAGAAAACCTCGATTGCCAAACTGAAACCAATGCCTCAGTGATTCAGAAAATAGAAAAATCTTTCTGGAACTTTGCCACTCAACCTGTAATCACTTGTATGATTTTTTGAGTTGGGGATGCTGAATGGAAGAGATTGATTGCAAAAATTCCATATTCACGCAAGAGAGTCTTATTCTCGAATCAAGCATAAACATGTTCTCGTATTATACCGAAATGAACCAGTTTCAAAAAGTTATTTGGGTTTTCAGTGTTCCTGCTCCAGGACACCCTGTATGCTGATTCTGAATTTCGAAAATACCAAATTCGAAGAGAAAATTGAAATACCTTTCCAACGAGGTGCCACTTGACCTATTTTCGATCGAATGATTTTAGAGTTGGGGATGCTGGAAATAGGGGTTGATTGCACCAACTCCAAATTCACAAGTGTAGGTCGTTTTTCTAGACCGAGCATAAACCTGCGCTTGCATTATGCCAAAATAAATCGATTTCATTTAGTATTTGGGATTTGCAGGAATTCAACTTTACCCTCGGTTGGGACACCCTGTATGTTAATTTAAAATTCTAAAATGACAAATCAGAATGGAGAATTGACAGACCTTTACAGTAAGTGCCACTCGACCCTTATTCCCTATGATGAATTTCGAAATTAGGGTTGCTGGGGTAGGGGTTGATCTGACAAGTTTCGAATTATTTCGAAAAATGCTCCCCTCGAAACAAAAATCGACGTGTCTTGGTGTTTTTCGCTAATGTTACTCATTTCGGAGTTATAGGGGGGTCAAATTTTCGTTGGAACACACTGTATACTAAACGCGTAAGGCACTTTTCCGTCAAAATGGAGGGGATGGAATGTGGTTGAACCGGGACGGGGAATTTTCGAATAGCTCTCGAGCGGGAGGCGGAGGCCGGGCCGAGTAATTTTTTTACGAAACTAGGTAGTCGGTCTAAGGTGCGTGCGAAATCAGGAGGCCGCGGGACCCCGAACGGCGGAGATACGAATTTTCGAAAATTTTCGTGATATCGCCAGATCTCGAAAACGGAAAGAGTCGAGTGCCGGATTCCTTCGGTATCGGTAAATTTCGTCTTTCGGAAGACGATTCGTGCGGCGATAATCTCGAAATTCCTCGAAAACCTTTCGAAAACGCCAAAAGAAAAAGGTCCACGATTTTTTCGAAACGGTGGGAGAAATTACCCAAACGAGCAATCTATACAAATTTTTTCCTTAGCCCAATCGGTCCCGCACTTTTACCGAACGAAGCGTTCGTCTTTCCCATCATGCCTCTTGATATTTTTATCGCGTATTTTCCACGGGAAAACAGGAAAATCTTCGATCGAACGAAGGTCTATCGGCCGACTTTCGCAAAATTTCGCTCTACTTTCCTCATTCCGAATATCTCTGACGGCCAGAAATTAAATAAATTAACGAACGTCGAGCTGTCAAAATACGGGTTTTTCTTTCATCTATCCTACTTGAACGGGGTCACCGGAAGAAAGGATTCGACCATGGAACGATTCCTACATATCTCGAGATCGGGTCCCCGAAGAGAAATCGTCATTACAAGACTTAATTTTCGAATTTGAGACTGTTTTTGAGACCTAGATTTTCGAGAAAAAGATCGGAAACACGGGGGCGGAGCCATTCACCGCTCCTACCGTCCCTTAGATCGCTAATCAAGCTCGGTCGACAGTCAACCTAATTTACGGGCCAAAGTCGATGTCCGTCGCCGGCACAGCTGCTTATTTCTTCGGACTTTGTTTCACCGGTAGTCGGCCTTACCAACGTGTTAAATTTAATGCTCTCTCTCTTTCGAATGAAAATAGTGAGATGGAAACACTAGAAGATAATGTCTCTCTCTTCTGAATGAAATATCCTGAGTCACAGACATCATTTCATTCAGTCTCATAATCGATATGTCAGATTTGAGAATTCCGAATTTTATGTCGATGAAAAGTTTAACGAAACTTAAAAGAAACTTTTGAAGGTAAGTTTAAGTAATTTGAGATTTATTTTGTCCATTTTATATATATTTTGTTTAAGGAAAAAATGACAAACTTTGGAATTTTATAAGTTTAAGATTCTGAGGTTATTCTTACCTAAATAATGTGATTCAAACCGAATGTTGTAGATATAAAAATTAGTATAATCTCAAATGTATTATTCGAGATTATCGAATAATTGTCTATATAATTCGAACTCAATTCTTATGAAGAATAAGAAAGTATTTTGCTGGATAATGAAGCGAAATGGCGTAATGTGAATTTGTTCAAGTTATAGATTGAGAAATTGAACCAGGCTTTAAATAATGTTTGAAAGGTAAGTGAACGTGTTCTGTCGTCAGTTTGTTATTTTGTAATATATATTTTTTCAGCATACTGAAGAAAAACCGATATATTCAGTATTTACATCGAACCTAACCTTCAATTGAAGAAAATCACATATTTTCTGAAAAATTCAAAATCTCCAAAAGTGCCGTTTATATTTCATGATTTTGGTTGAAGATACTCACTTATATGATGTTGTAGTCCAGTTTGCTCCATTTATTTTCATTTCTCATTATAAATTCACAAAATCAAGAATTGAATATAAGTAAGATATAATATCAAATTATGTATATACAGAGTCTAGATACTTTCAATGCTTCATGTATATTTATATATGGTGTTTTACCAGGATATATAATAACTAGACCTATCATGAGAAAATGCATGGAACATAAGGAAAAAGAGATCTGACTGCAATATTCAGAAGGGCTTGAGCAAATTCTAATAGACTTATATTAATGCTGAACACTTCGAAAGACTTCTTCGAAGAAAAGTGAGAATTTAAGTAAAACAACTTAAGGAACACACTTCAGGTGAGTATCGAAAAATATATGTCAAATTCTTGATTTGTTTTCTAACAGGATATTTGAAAGTTTGAATTTTTCCCAAATATTTCTGTCATTACTATAAACTAGCATGGATTCAGGATGTACAAGAGAAGTCAGTTAAATATGAGTGCCAGACAAATATTTGTAACAATATCTATAAATTTGTTTCAATTCAAATTGAAATGTCGATAACTTAAAATTGGGCATAAAAGTGCTCATAATGGTTTTATATTGTTTTTGTAGTGATAGGTAATCAATTTATATGTACAGCAAGTTAGCTTTGTGGCAGTAAAGTATTATTTAGGTTTCAACATTCCATTTTTATAAACATGTAGGAAATTTTCTTTATCCATGACTGATTCAAGTTTTTCTTCAATTCTTACTAGCTTAAATAATGGAATAGAGAAGGACAATTCAAAATAATATGTCAAACTTTTGATTTGTTTCTCACAGTATGTGAGAAAGTTTGATTTTCCCATATTATTCTGTCACTGCTATAAACTACCTGTTTTGTCTTGAAAAATTATAGTCATTCAAGTATTTAGGAGTACTAATACGAAGTTGGTGATATATATATATATATATATATATATATATATATATATATATATATATATATATATATATATATATATATATATATATATATATATATATATATATATATATATATATATATATATATATATATATATATATATATATATATATATCCTATATAATATAATATGGCGATATCAATTTGATTTGATGCAATTTGTTCGTTTTATTTTAATTTCACATTATATTACAAAGGTTTAGTAGAACATGAATTGAAGAAAAGGTATGGTTCTCTCTATAATGTAATTCCTTTATCTACCACAGTTAATGTTGTGCCTTTTTTTCTGTATAAGAACTATGCTAATGTTGAGAAATAATTATAGTATCCATCAATTACAGATTCAGGAATTATCTCTACGACATTGATATAAGAAAGAAAAAACATGTTAAGTTTTTCTCAGAATAATTCTTCTGCTTTCAAAATAAAATTTTAATTTTTTTCAGATTTTTGGCAGCTCTTCAATAGTTTAGTAACTGAGAAACCTATGGAACGAGACCAGAAAATGAAATTTGGGATTTCAGAACAAAAGCAAATATTCGGCAATTTCGGAGGTACTTTTTTCTGCAAATACCTGTACATCATATATCAGTTCTAATATCAACTCCCAATGAATATTTTCTCAATTTGAATTTGTGTCAAGTATTTTGATGTAGTATGTGAATTGTCACAAAAAATTTTTCTGTATATTTCAATATCAATTTGAAATATATTTTTAACTTTTCATCAGTTTTTCTTGCTTCTGTAAAGAATGTAGTTGATTGTTTCTTTGAAAAAATGTCTTGAATTTATTATCTATATTCACCTTTCATATCATGTACACTATATAATTAAGGAAATTCTAACAAAGTCTATGTATTCAGAACTCTCAAAATAAGATATCTATTATCACATAGTTCTTGAATTCTTGATATAATTAATTAATATATTCTTTATTAGTCATCAATATACAAGTTAAGATTATTCATGACAAGTCACTCAAAAATCGACATTAATAGATTTGAACTTGAATTGAGACAAACACTGTGTGTATAGACTTACTACATCCAAACAAAATGGCAAACATACATCAATATAAACACAAAACAGTCAGAATAGGAGTAAAACCAACAACAATCAGAATATGATATAAATATAGACAATCAGAACAAGGTATCAATACAAAATGGTAAGGATAATATATTAAAAAACAGATCGAAACATAAAACTTTCCGTTTTCGGCATATCATTCACTTGAACTATCTAGAATTCATTACTATGAACTCATTAACTTTTTGGGTTTCATTTGAAATTTGCTTCACTATGAAAATTTCTTCCAACATTTTAGATTCAAAATAACTGCTCCAAGAAGAAAGGTCTAAAGACATTCCAGATCGAATAGCGTTCAGTGCTCTTTGTGTCCAACAAATGACCTGCAATAACATAAAATTAATGGAAACCATATTAAATTATGTTTATTTGTATTACCTCTGATGTCTTTCTCGATGGTATTTTCCTGCATCACTTCATCTCAGTTTGCCATTATTTTGAAGATTGTGGTTGTTCAGAACTTTGATGATTGAATTGATATGAAGCCCAGTTTGAATTCTGCCTTTGTCAAATCTTCAAGTGTCTCTTTTGTAGTTCATATTGAACACCTACAATTCTTTCCTCGGTTCTGACAACTTCAATTTTCAAAATTGAACAGGGCTTGGTTGTCTTAACGTCCAAGAAATTACTTATAGCAATATATCAATGGTACCTGTCTTCTAAGTATGTTTATTTCATTTATCTCTGATGTCTTTCTCGATTGTATATGTCTTTATGCATCACTTCATCTTACATTGCTATCATCTTAAATCTTTCATTGATCTTTGCGAATACAAAGCAAAACAACTTCAATTTTATATAGGTTATGTCATAAACAGTCGCAAAGATGATTCTTCTTCTTCTTCTTCTTTCTTTTCTTTGCCCTTGGTATCTATGACCATTTAGGCATGTTTCCATTCTATGGACCTACAGCTTATAGTGGATTCGAACCACTCTCCTAGACCGTGCAATGATAACTGCCACCACAAGGATTACAAGTTATCTGGTCTTCGGAAGTTTATGCCCTCTATAGGCGACTCTGTCAAATTCAAAGACGCATACAACACCCAAACCTTCGCCGGAATCGAACCGGCAGCCGCATGTGTACAAACTGGGAAGCGTGTGATCTTCCCACCTTAGCCACGGCGGTGGTTAAAGATGATTTATATACTATACTTGGTCTATGACAGTCGTCAATTTGATCTTCTTCTTTTACTTGGCTCTTGGTAACTCTTACCTACTCTATCGAGGAATACGGAATGGGCTCAGCTTTCGAGCATTCTACCCAGACTGTTGTCGGAATTTGTCAATTTGAACTTCAATAATGCTTACATCGAAACGGTAACTCTGTCTTTAACACGACCTTAGTAGCTAAGACCATCACGCCAAATTCTTGAAATGGTTTGATTTCATCAACCAGTTAATATGACGTTTTGCCACAACTTATCCGGTCGTTTTCGAAGTTTCGAACGTGATTTTCGACATTTACACGTTTCAGGTTAGTTTTAAGTTTTCAAATAAAAACAAAGGTAAATTGTTTATAACGCAAGGTTAGTTGAGTAAAGTTACGTGGAGGACGGAAATACATGAAATTGATATTCCCAACTCCCTGATTCAATCCATTGCTTTATATTTATACTATTCGATCAATGATCAGTTATAAAAGAGACTTCTATCCTCGATACAAGTTGAGGTACACACCATCCGGAAATTACCGATCGAGTTACATCCATTACAGAGATAGTACAACATAAGTAACTTATTGTCGATGCATTCATAGCCCACGAACTGTAAAGATGGTAATGTGTTGCGTCGGTCTATTCTATTTCAAAGTTAGGTTAATCTGAGTATTTCTTATTAAAGACATTTTACACGATTGAGTTCACAAATAAGTTCGTGTAAAAGTTTTTGAAATTGTGCCAAGAAACTCACAACATTTTAGACAGGTATGATTGCAAAGCCCTTTGAAGAAAGCCTTCGCGTAGTATATAAAATTAAAAACCGAAAACGTTCATTTGGCACTCAAAATAATATAATTAATATTATAAATCTATATATATATATATATATATATATATATATATATATATATATATATATATATATATATATATATATATATATATATGTTCTGGCGTGAGTGCCAAATGAACTTTTTCCGTCGTCTAGGCGCCCACCGTGCCTGTATTTTTAGGGCGCCTGAGCATTTTAGGCGCCAAGTTGACGACAGCATTTTCAGTTGCTAGGTAATTCAAGACGACAGATGATGGAACTTTCAAGGAGCTTAGGCGTTTGAGGATTCTAGGAACTCTGACGCTGGGAGAATCAGGTGCCCAGTTATTCGAAGCGCAAGGTTGGTTTTGGGAACTAGGTGTTCAAGGCGTCTGGACCTTCAGAGGTCTGGCCGATCGAGGCGCAGGGTGGTTCGAAGTGTCCGAGTTTCAGGCGCAAGACAGTGTGGGGCGCTTGAGCGTTTATAACAAGGTAGTTCTGGGTGCAAGGTGGTTTGCGTCGTGTGGATGTTCGGACGCAAGATAGTTCTGGACGTTTGAAGGCGTAAGATAGTTCAGGGAGTTTATGCGCGAGGTATTTCGGGGCGCGTAGGCGTTTGGGGTTGAGAGGTACATCTGCCTGCCTAGGCGTTTAAATTGCAAGGTAGATCAGCCCGCCTAGGCATTTTGGGTGCAAGATAGATCTACCCGCCTAAGCGTTTGATATACAAAGTAGATCTTCCCCACTAGGCGTTCAATATACAAGATAGATCTGCCCGCCTAGGCGTTCAATATACAAGGTAGATCTGCCCGCCTAGGCGTTTTGGGGGCAAGGTAGATTTGCACGTCTAGGCGTTTGATATACAAGGTAGATCTGTCCGGCTAGGCGTTTGATATACAAGGTAGATCTACCCGGCTAGGCGTTTGATATACAAGGTAGATCTGCCAGGCTAGGCGTTTGATATACAAGGTAGAATTGCCCGCCTGCTAGTGTATATATACTAAACGCGTAAGGCACTTTTCCGTCAAAATGGAGGGGATGGAATGTGGTTGAACCGGGACGAGGATTTTTCGAATAGCTCTCGAGCGGGAGGCGGAGGCCGGGCCGAGTAATTTTTTTACGAAACTAGGTAGTCGGTCGAAGGTGCGTGCGAAATCGGGAGGCCGCGGGACCCCGAACGGCGGAGATACGAATTTTCGAAAATTTTCGCGATATCGCCAGATCTCGAAAAGGGAAAGAGTCGAGTGCCGGATTCCTTCGGTATCGGTAAATTTCGTCTTTCGGAAGACGATTCGTGCGGCGATAATGTCGAAATTCCTCGAAAAACCTTTCGAAAACGCCGAAAAGAAAAAGGTCCACGATTTTTTCGAAACGGTGGGGAGGAAATTACCCAAACGAGCAAGCTATACAAATTTTTTCCTTAGCCCAATCGGACCCGCACTTTTTACCGAACGAAGCGTTCGTCTTTCCCATCATGCTTCCTGATATTTTTATCGCGTATTTTCCACGGGAAAACGGGAAAATCTTCGATCGAACGAAGGTCTATCGGCCGACTTTCGCAAAATTTCGCTGTACTTTCCTCATTCCGAATATCTCTGACGGCCAGAAATTAAATAAATTAACGAACGTCGAGCTGTCAAAATACGGGTTTTTCTTTCATCTATCCTACTTGATCGGGGTCACCGGAAGAAAGGATTCGACCGTGGAACGATTCCTACATATCTCGAGATCGGGTCCCCGAAGAGAAATCGTCATTACAAGACTTAATTTTCGAATTTGAGACTGTTTTGAGACCTAGATTTTCGAGAAAAGATCGGAAACACGGGGCGGAGCCATTCACCGCCCTACCGTCCCTTAGATAGCTATTCAAGCTCGGTCGACTGTCAACCTAATTTACGGGCCAAAGTCGATGTCCGTCGCCGGCACAGCTGCTTATTTCTTCGGACTTTGTTTCATCGGAAGTCGGCCTTACCAACGTGTAAAATTTAATGCTCTCTCTTTCGAATGAAAATAGTGAGATGGAAACATTTAGTTACTTCAGCGTTACCAACATAATTTTGGTGCTAACAACATCTAGAAGATAATGTTATCTCTCTGAATGAAATATCCTGAGTCACAGACATCATTTCATTCAGTCTCATAGTCGATATGTCAGATTTGAGAATTCCGAATTATATGTCAATAAAAAGTATAACGAAACTTGAAAGAAACTTTTGAAGGTAAGTTTACGTAATTTGAGGTTTATTTTGTCCATTTTATATATATTTTGTTTAAAGAAAGAAATGACAATCTTTCGATTTTTATAAATTTAAGATTCTGAGGTTATTCTAACCTAAATAATGTGATTCAAACCGAATGTTGAAGATATAAAAATTAGTATAATCTCAAATGTATTATTCGAGATTATCGAATAATTGCCTATATAATTCTAACTCAATTCTTATGAAGAATAAGAAAGTATTTTGCTGGGTAATGAAGCGAAATGGCGTAATGTGAATTTGTCCAAGTTATAGATTGAGAAATTGAACCAGGCTTTAAATAATGTTTGAAAGGTAAGTGAACGTGTTCTGTCGTCAGTTTGTTATTTTGTAATATATATTTTTTCAGCATACTGAAGAAAAACCGATATATTCAGTATTTACATCGAACCTAACCTTCAATTGAAGAAAATCACATATTTTCTGAAAAATTCAAAATCTCCAAGAGTGCCGTTTATATTTCATGATTTTTGTTGAAGATACTCACTTATATGATGTTGTTGTAGTCCAGTTTGCTCCTTTTATTTTCATTTCACATAAATTCACAAAATCACGAATTGAATATAAGTAAGATATAATATCAAATTATATATATACCGAGTCTAGATGCTTTCAATGCTTCATGTGTATTTATATATGGTGTTTTACCAGGATATATAACAACAAGACCTATTATGAGAAAATGCATAGAACATAAGGGAAAAGAGATCTGACTGCAATATTCAGAAGGGCTTGAGCATATTCTAAGGTACTTATATTAATGCTGAACACTTCGAAAGACTTCTTCGAAGAAAAGTGAGAGAATTTTATGTAAAACAACTTAAGGAACACACTTCAGGTGAGTATCGAAAATATATGTCAAATTCTTGATTTGTTTTCTAACAGGATGTTAGGTTAGGTCTATTATAAACTACCTGTTTTGTCTTGAAAAATTGTAGTCATTCAAGTATTTAGGAGTACTAATACGAGAAGAAGGTGATATGCATTATGAGACAGTAGGATACCAAAATCATTTGTGAAAAGAGAGAAATAAGTAACAGAACAAAATATCCTTACTTCAGGCATTAATTGAATGAATATATATATATATATATATATATATATATATATATATATATATATATATATATATATATATATATATATATATATATATATATATATATATATATAGGGTTTTACCCCGACGAGTTGCTTATATATCTGTTCATGCAATCAAACTGATTTCATGAAAAATATAAATCCACCACCCGGTAATTAATACCATTGCCAGGCAATGATTATAATCAAAACATATCCTGGAGTAATTATATATTAGGATAACGTTAAATGTTATGAGAATATATCAATCTACCAGAATATATACATAATATAGCATCATCAGACAATGATATCAATGTACCAACGAGTAGTGTCAGAGGCTTTCTCCCGGAAAAATCCAGTGTACGGACCTTAGTCAAGTAACACTGAATGTTACTCATTAATAGTTTCCTTTGTGTGAAGTGGTGAACGATCGAATAGAATACTGCTCTGAATATAAATATGACAAAATTGTCAGTTAATTATATTACATTTATATAAACAAATAAATAAAATATGAAATGAGATTCTGAGCAGTATAAACTAAAGAGAAAACCTATGACTCTACCTCATTATTATTTTCGGAAAGAAACCTACGAAGAATATTACAAGATTTGATGACTGTTATCTATATATATATATATATATATATATATATATATATATATATATATATATATATATATATATATATATATATATATATATATATATATATATATATATATATATATATATATATATATATATATATATATATATATATATATATATATATATATATATATATAAATGTGATTCTGAACATTTGCTCTATTACTGATGAAGAATGATGTTCACCAAGATGTTTTTCTATTATTTCTCTCAGCTTGGTTTTTTGAATTTTTCATAAAGTAATCACTCTCAATAATGTGATTCACCTATATTTTCCACAGTTGATGTTGTGCCTTTTTTTCTGTATAAGAACTATGCTAATGTTGAGAGATAATTATTGTATTATCTCTTCGACACTGATATAAGATAGAAAAAACATGTTGAATTTTTCTCAGAATTATACTACTCCTTTCAAGATAAAATTTTAATTTTTTTCAGATTTTTGGCAGCTCTTTAATGGTTCAATAACTGAGAAACCTATTGTACGAGACCAGAAAATTAAATTTGGGATTTCCAGAACAAAGAGCAAAATTCGGCTATTTTGGAGGTGATTTTTTTCTGCAAATACCTGTACATCATATATCAGTTTCAATGTCAACTCCTCATGAATATTTTCTCAATTTGAATTTTTGTCAAGCATTTTGATGTAGTATGTGAATTGTGTCACAAAAAATTTTTCTGTATATTTCAATATCAATTTGAAATAAATTTTTAACTTTTCATCAGTTTTTCTTGCTTCTGTAAAGAATACAGTTGATTGTTTCTATGAAAAATTTCTTGAATTTATTATCCTTATTCACCTTTCATATCATGTACACTAAATAATTAAGGAAATTCTAACAAAGTCTATGTATTCAGAACTCTCAAAATGAGATATCTATTATCACATAGTTCTTGAATTCTTGATATAATTAATTATTATATTCTGTATTAGTCATCGATATACAAGTTGAGAGTATTCATGACAAGTCACTCAAAAATCGACATTAATAGATTTGAACTTGAATTGAGACAAACACAGTGTGTATAGACTAACTACATCCGAACAAAATGACAAACACATCAATATAAACACAAAACAGTCAGAATAGGAGTAAAAGCCAAAAACAAACAGAACATGATATAAATATAGACAATCAGACCGAGGTATCAATACAAAACGGTAAGGATAATATATTAAAAAAGACAGATCGAAACAAAAAAACTTTCCGTTATCGGCATATCATTCACTTAAGTATCTAAAATTCCTTTTACTATGAACTCATTAACTTTTTGGGTTTCATTTTGAAATTTGCTCCACTATAAAAATTTCTTCAAACATTTTAGATTCAAAATAACTGCTCCAGGAAGAAAGGTCTAAAGATATTCCTGTTCGAATAGCGTTCAGTGCTCTTTGTGTCCAACAAATGACCTGCAGCAACATAAAATTAATGGAAACCATATTAAACTATGTTTATTTGTATTACCTCTGATGTCTTTCTCGATCGTATTTTCCTGCATCACTTCATCTCAGTTTGCCATTATTTTGAAGATCGTGGTTGTTCAGAACTTTGATGATTAAATTGATGTGAAGCCCAGTTGAATTTTGCCTTTGTCAAATGTTCAAGTATCTCTTTTTGTAGGTCATATTGAACACTTACAACTACTTTCAAAATAGAACAGGGCTTGGTTGTCTTTACGTCCAAGAAATTACTTATAGCAACATATCAATGATACCTGTCTTCTAAGTATGTTTATTTCACTTATCTCTGATGTCTTTCTCGATTGTATATGTCTTTATGCATCACTTCCTCTTACATTGCTATCATCTTAAATCTTTCATTCATCTTAGCGAATACAAACAAAGATGATTTATATACTTATATTCTATACTTGGTCTATGATACAAAGCAAAACAACTTCAATTTTATATAGGTTATGTCATAAACAGTCGTCAATTTGATCTTCTTCTTTTACTTGGCTCTTGGTAACTTTTACCTACTCTATGGTGGAATACGGAATGGGCTCACTTTTGGAGCATTCTACCCAGACTGTTGTCGGAATTTGTCAATTTGAAATTCAATAATGTTTACATCGAAACGGTAACTCTGTCTTTAACACGACCTTATAAGCTAAGACCATTGCGGCAGGCTTCCAAATCTTTTCCAGATCACACCAAATTCTTGAAATGGTTTGATTTCATCAACCAGTTAATATAACGTTTTGCCACAACTTACCGGGTCGTTTTCGAAGTTTCGAACGTGATTTTCGACATTCACACGTGACAGGTTAGTTTGAAGTTTTTCAATAAAAAACAAAGGTAAATCGAGAGTTTGCCTGAGGGCAACGTGAGTACGACCGTAAAATTGTTTATAACGCAAGGTTAGTTGGAGTAAAGTTACGTGGAGGACCGAAATACATGAAATTGTTATTCCCAACTCCCCTGATTCTATTCATCGCTTTATATTTATACTATTCGATCAATGATCAGTTATAAAAGAGACTTCTATCCTCGATACAAGTTGAGGTACATCCCATTCATAAATTACCGATCGAGTTACATCCATTACAGAGATAGTACAGCATAAGTAACTTCATTCATAGCGCACGAACTGTAAAGATGATAATGTGTTGCGTCGGTCTATTCTATTTTAAAGTTTTCTTTTCGAATTATTTAAAGAGATAACAAAAAAATCTCAATATTTCTTCTTAAAGACATTTTACACGATTGAGTTTACAAATAAGTTCGTCTCAAAGTTTTTGAAATTGTGCCAAGAAACACACATTTTAGACGGGTATAATTCCAAAGCCCTTTGAAGAAAGCCATCGCGTAGTATATGAAATTAAAATCCAGAAAAGGCACCCATCACACACACACACCCTACTCTGAAAGTATTTATGATTTTATAAGTTATTTTGTGATATTGAACATATTGAAATTGCAAATTTATGCATTTGAACACATCTACACACAAACACACATACATATAACTATTATTATATTATATTGACTACAAATTCCAAAGAAAAATGTTATAGCATTCATAATAAGCTATATGTTGTATTACATACAAGATATAAATTGAAAGGTATCTTTAGGTTAGGTATATATATATATATATATATATATATATATATATATATATATATATATATATATATATATATATATATATATATATATATATATATATATATATATATATATATATATATATATATATATATATATATATATATATATATATATATATATTCAGAATATTATTTTGAGTGCAAAATGATCTTTTTCGGTCGTCTAGACGCCCACCGTGCCTGTATTTTTAGGGCGCCTGAGCATTTTAGGCGCCAAGTTGACGACAGCATTTTCAGTTGCTAGGTAATTCAAGACGACGGATGATGGAACGTTCAAAGAGCTTAGTCGTTTGAGGATTCTAGGAACTCTGACGCCGGGAGAGTCGGAGTGCCCAGTTGTTTGAAGCGCAAGGTTGGTATTGGGCACTAGGTGTTCAAGGCGTCTGGACGTTCGGAGGGTCTGACCGATCAAGGCGCAGGGTGGTTCGAAGGGTCCGAGTTTTAGGCGCAAGACAGTTTCGGGCGCTTGAGCGTTTATAACAAGGTAGTTTTGGGTGCAAGGTGGTTTGCGTCGTGTGGATGTTCGGACGCAAGATAGTTCTGGACGTTTGAAGGCGTAAGATAGTTCAAGGAGTTTATGCGCGAGGTATTTCGGGGCGCGTAGGCGATTGGGGATGAGAGGTACAACTGCCTGCCTAGGCGTTTAAATTGCAAGATAGAGCTGCCCGCCTAGGCGTTTGATATACAAGGTAGATCTTTCTGCCTAGGCGTTTAATATACAAGGTAGATCTGCCCGCCTAGGCGTTTGATATACAAGGTAGATCTGCCCGGCTAGGCGTTTGATATACAAGGTAGATCTGCACGGCTAGGCGTTTGATATACAAGGTAGATCTGCCCGGCTAGGCGTTTGATATACAAGGTAGATCTGACCGGCTAGGAGTTTGATATACAAGGTAGATCTGCCCGGCTAGGCGTTTGATATACAAGGTAGATCTGCCCGCCTGCTAGTATATACTAAAGAGGCAATCCACTCAGAGCTATCTGTATTTGGACTAGTGTTTAGGAAATAAATTTAATAAGGGTGAGTTATTTATGGCAACCCGATCATTAATAATTTGCAGTGAATACATAAATCTGTTAATTTCAAGTACTTCCAGAAGGTTGAGTTTTAACCTCTTTTCTCAGAATGTAGTACCTGTACTTGTGAAAATGGATTTCACGTAAAAGCCTCGTCAATTGAATTTTTGAATAGAGCTGACTATAATTTTTTTGCTTTATGGTACTACAAATTGCTTCTCCGTGGAGCAATACATTCGCAAAACATTTAATTTATAACTATGTGTTTAAAAAACGAAGTGATCCCTAAATACATCAACCTAAAGACAGATGAAACCAGAGCAGCAGCCGTCTAAGGAACATTGAAAAGAATGCTGTCGTGGATGAAAGGAGACAGAAGAATCCAATATAACGAAAGGGATATCTGTTATACCTATGTTAAGGTAATTCATTCAAAGCTTCCCCTTAGAATACATAAAATTGAATTCGATATTTTAGACCGGGAAATCCGAGAAAAAGTCAATAAAATTATTCAGAGTAAATCTGAAACTCAATTTATGAATATTCAATGTCAATTCAACGTCAATGAAACAAATTTCACCATTGATGAGATGGCGTTATTGGAGAAAGTATTCAAACACAATATTTATCCTAAACATCATACATCAAATTTTGAACAATTAGCAAAAGATACTGAAATTTGCCTCAGAAATGTTGAAAACTATAGCTCCCTAACACACTAAACTGCGTCCATGATTAAGAAAGTATACCTAAAAAGCTTAATAGACCAATTAGAGATCAAATATTAATCAAAAATTAAAAGTTAAATCAATATCGAATGACATTATTTTCTCAAAAGGAGGTAAGGGCTATACAGTTGTCGCGATAAATGACCAAGATTATTTTTCCAAAACATTAGATCTCATTAATGATTCTAATCATTCAGTTATATCCGGAGATCCTACTAATAAGTTCAATAAGGAAGTGAAGACAGTTACTGAGAATTCAAAATCCATCATTACAGATCGCGAAAAATTTGAACTTGTTCACGGAATACTTTACCACTCCAACTTCATTCTTTAGTTAAATGGCAGAAAAATGGTTATCCAATAGGACCATAGCATCATTCACACATATTTTGGATAAATGTTGTTATTTTAAACCGTCCTTTCTAACTCGTAATTAAAATGATTTGATAAGAAAAATAGAACACATTGTCATTCCAAGTAATGCAAAGTTTGTCTTTTTGATGTCAAGAATTTGTTTCAATGTATTCCACCGAAAGATCCGTATGATATAATCAATAATTTGTTAACACAAAATATAACGAATCCATGAATTAAATACGACATTATGGCTTTATCAGGTGTTTGCATATCTCAAAACTATTTTTTATTTAACGATTGTTTTTATAAAAGTGATGAGGGACTTTTAATGGGAAACCGCTTAAGCCCTCTTTTAGCAGAAATCTTCATGTATAACAGAAAAAACTATTCCTAAACACCCGCTTAGTAAACACTTCCTATATTGATATCGATATGTCGATGACATTAGTGTGTGAACAAACAAACAGTTCACTGTATTCGAAAATTTCATCAACAACCTCCACCCAAAAATAAAATTCACTTCTGAAATAGAACAGAACGATTCTATCAGTTTCCTAGACCTAACAATAACAAGATCAAATAATTAACACCAGTTTTCAATTTATCATAAGCCTTTTCATACGGATATCACAATTCATTATACATCGGCATATCCTTACCAACATGAAGTTGCAGCACTAAATAGCTATATACATAGAATCTTGAGCACACTGATGTCTAATGATAATTATTTCAAAGAATTGAATTTGATAAAACAGATCGCAATAAATGATGGTTATGATGCAAATTTAGTAAGCAGCATATTTTATAAGAAAAAACAAAAATTAGTTTTACAACATATATATCCAATCGGTGAATGCAAGACAAGAAATTCAATACTTTAAATTGAGTAGGCAATATTAGCAATGATGTGAAATCCTTCTTGAAAATTCCAATTTAAATATAGCATTCAAAACATCAACAAATTTAGATTCATTTGTCCGAAATTATAAATCTCCAATTAATGAAGAAAATAAATCAGTTGTTTATAGATTGGATTGTGCAGATTGCAATTGTTTTCATATAGGTAGAATAGGAACAAATTTCAATGTTCGAATCTCTGAAGATAAACGCAGTTTCGTCAATGGAAAAACCAATTCAAATTATTCAAATCATCTTAGAGAAGATAGTCACTCTTTCAATGCAGAATTTGAAATCCTACATTCTAAGAACAGAGGTATAAGACTCAACCTTGTGGAAGTACTTGAAATTAACAGATTTAGGTATTCAACGGCAATTCTTAATGATCAGGTAGACAACAATAACTCAGCCTTCTTAAATTTATTTCCTAAACACTAGTTCAAATACATATAGCTCTGACTAGATTGCCTCCTAAGTATATATAAGTATATGTTAGTAAGACATATTTGTAGTAATCATTCGCTCTTGACGAAGATACTGTGGATCAAAACGCGTCGAGCATTTAATAATATATTTTATTAGAAATCATCATTTACTTGTATTCGTGAAAATGGATTTCTATCACGTAAAAGCCTCGTCAATTGAATTCCTCCAGAAGTAGATATAAAGAACACCAAACTTCATTATTGAAAATAAGCAAGATTGAACATCAGTTAACCAATCAATACAAAATGGCCACCCTTTTCCTAGTATTGATAATTCAAAAGATCAACATATTACCACAAAGGGTAGAAAACTCAATTACTAAGAATCAATTGAACCTTTCATACCATTTTGAATGACATTTGCCAGATAATAAACAATCAGTCTGATATATGTGAATCCCACAATTTTGTTACGTTCAAATAATACCACCCTTTCAATTGCTTCAAAACTTCAATTCTAATATCTGATCTTTCACAAAATGAAAAAGATATATTAATTTGTATTTAATCTTACTTGTACTTGGTTTTTGCGCTATCTGATAATGACTGAGAGTTCTAAACTGCGATAACAGTGATCTATTTATTTAATTTATTTGCTGGTAGTAGAAAAGTAAAGTTTACCATTTGTGTCTTAATGAGTAGAAAATTAATCTAAGTGCCATATGGAAATCTACTTATCACAAAACATCAAATTTCCTCAATAATTTCCACGTTTTTATTTTAACGATACTCTTCTCTTCTCTCTAACTATCTATAAATTAAAAGAAAGCTCACTGGTTGCACTTTTCGAACAGCAGGGTTTTTTCCGAAGGGCTGATGGCAAACATGCTTTATCCTCCATTCTGAAAATAAAATGCCATTCATCCAGGGGTTAATAGCGGAGGCCGTTTATGTCTTCTCCCGAAAATCGATTAGATGCCAGCGCTATCTCAAGTGATTCATGCGTGCGTTGATATGTAATGATCCAGTGATTAATAGTGCCCTCGGGAGATATAATTCGGTGATGCGTTATATTGCGCCGATATCTGGATTTTTATCGTTTCACGCGGTGATTTTATTGCACTTAGCTGTTTGTCTATATTTTGACTGATGACTAAAATTCAGAAGAAAAGTAATTGTCGAATACTATCTCTATTATTTTTGGAAGAGAATTCTTGCAAATAAATTTTAGAATTCTTTAATAATTTATTTGCAGGAATTCCTTCCTTGAAAACCAACATGATTATTTTATGTCTCGTATATTAAAGCTTATTAAATTTACTATCTCTTCCGTTTTCATTGAGGTATTTGGAAATATCTGATCTAGTATTACATTACGGATATAAAAACAACTTTTTATTATCGTGTACTTATGCACTATCTCAGCTGTTAGCTGGATATAATTTACCTTTCCCAGATTTAGCAATCAAAGGAATAGGCTCGATTACAATATACTTGACACAAATTTCCTAACTATCCTACATGTATTAAGAATTACAGGTTTTTGCATTTCTATATAAGTATTCTTATGCAATTCTAATTTCTTAAGGCTATCATGCTATCAAGTTTTGGGTATTAAACCAGTCAAGGATACGATGACAGGAACAATATCTATTTTATCGAGGTGCCACATCTGCTTGATCTCAATAGAAAGGTCTGTGTATTTGGACTTTTTCTCCTGGAACTTGTTCAGCACGTTGTTATTATTCGGTATGGCGACATCCACCAGCATTGCTGTTCTGGCTCTCTTATCATACACCACTATGTCCGGCCTATTATTCGTCACCATTCTGTCAGTGATAACAGGCCTATCGTAGTATAATCTAATAGAGTCATTTTTCAATACGGGCGCCGGCTGATACTTGTAATATGGCCGGAAGGTGTTGAGAAGTCCGTACTTGTGTGCAAGTTTCTGGTGGATAATGTTGCACTTGATTATGCCTGTGAAGATACTCCGTATTGGCCAGTTGTTCGCATTCGGACGTATTATGCTGTATAGTCTCCGATCTTATATGGCATTTTCTGCACTTATCTGTTCGTAATGTTCCGTCCTTCATTATAAATTTTTTGTAGTTGTTTGTAGCGATCACTTGGTCTTTGATGGCCATAAGGAATCCCTCTGTTTCTGCGTATAATTCTCCTTTCATCAACCATTTGTTGGAGGCTTCTTTGTCGATGTGTGGTTGACTAATCTCATGGTGATGTCGTCCATGCAATTCCTTTCTTGATTCTTGTTTTTCACTATCTGATAGGAACGGTAGATTCAGCAGGTCATCTGTGGTAGCAAGGTTTAGTGGTGTATATCCCCTATCAGCCAATGATACCACTCTATGGAGGTCAGAAGTGAAATCTTTTGCAGAGAAGAATTCCCTGAGATTTTTTATCTGTTCGGTGTGTAAATTGACAACATCTTTTAATTCGCGTCCTCCTTCTTTCCGCTTCAAAGTTGTTCGTATCACAGATGATTTTGGATGATGATTGTTGTACTTTGTCAGCATCGTTCGGGTCTGCCTTTGAATATCATCCAGTTCTGTCTTAGTCCATCTGATTATTCCAAATGAGTAAAGCAACACTGGAATGGCGTAGGTGTTGATTGCCTTGACTAGATTCCCCCAGTTCAACATCGACTTCAGCACAGACTTCAGACGCTGACTGTATTTTGATTGAATCTTCTCCTTCGATTGTTTTTGGTCTAGCAATCTGGCTTGTTGGTACACTTTCCTCGAAATAAGGCTTACTGCTTTACTATTATATGGATTACGGATATATAAACAACTCCTTTCCTTTCATAAATCTGTATAATCTCTATGGTTAATAATCATGCTAATGTTCTTGTTTCATTAAATTTGTATTCAGTGTTTACAATTGCAAACGAACAACGTTGAATAACTCGGTTTGTTTAGATTCTTCTTGAAATTCTTAAAACGAGCCATTTTTCAACTAGAGGGAAATATTATTTGTAACATACTCCGTTCTCTCCTCATCAACCACCTTCTGCTTCTGGCAGCTTCTACCCCAAATATTTGAAATGAAAAAGAGATCATGTGGCGGCACTTTTTGAAAAAGTTTATTTCATTCTGAATACATATACATGTAATTATTTACTTTCTGAAAGAACATGTGACGAATTGAAATCGGGAATTATTCCGAAAAGTTCCTGGTTTTCATGATTGCCTTTGATCTCCGTTTGAGGAAAACGTTGGATCAAAGTCGATTTAGTTAATTCGGAAAAAATTTTGTTACTTATTTAATTGTGTGCGTATCCACATCCTACTCCCATTACCTACCCTCCGGAAATTGGTTTTTAATGAGAGAAGGGTTGTGTTGTACCACATAAGGAAGATTATCTGATCCTCAATATTAGTCTGCTTTTTGTGTCATTAATTAAAAAGTTGCACTGCTGGAACTTCTATGATTTTCATGAAAATATCTCATGAAGTGAAATATCATTGAGTTTTCTGTTTTTTAACCGAGGTGTGTTCCAATCGCAAAACTTCAAAGTGGCCCTCATTTTTATTGTTGCATTGGTACAATAGAAATTCGAATGATTGCCTCACATTTTGTAACATTCGTAGTGTTATCTATACTGACATGCGTGAACAATCCTTTTACTACGTTCTCCCAATGATTTGGGAGAAGTAGCATTGACTTCGAACTTGAGAAGCATTAAGAAACCGAAAGGCATTAGATCAGGCGATTTATCCGGCATTCTCATTATCGATACAGTCCCGCAGCACAGAACAGACCCTAATGAGAAATAAAAACTCAGTGCTTCGACATAGGAAAAAATATGGCCGTCTCTGCATAGAAACTAGCGCTACGCGTGCCATTATGGGAAACTAAACCGAAAGGCGCCTTATTTGAATTTTTGATTTCCCACGATAGAATTTAACTTCACTGAAATGGGGTACATGAACTAGTATAATCGGTGCAGAGTATTTCTGCCTCAATTAGACTGTTCAAAAACTGAGAAGAAAATGAGTTTTTTTTTCACAATAGCACTTTTATTTAAAATAACAAATATCTCTTAATCCATATATACAGAAAACATTTCCAAAAATAAAATATCTGTCATCTTTATGGCAGTTACCCCATACTGCTTCTGAAAGTAAAAAACGCAGTAATAACTGTCTCAAGAAGTTTTATTCAAATGAGTTTGAGATCACTGAAAATTGTTGAATATGGTAAAATTACGCAATTTCATTACTAATCTTGGAAACTAGGGTTGCATTAATATTCCTGATGGGTCCAATTGATAGGTTCATAGTAGAAATATAAACCAAATATATAAATAAGGTTCCGCATGCAGAACCTCAAGTATACGCAGGGAGTAAAAAGCCCATTGTAACAAAAAAAATCAATATATATATACTCGGCATAAATAGAACTTGGAAAACTGAATGAATAATAACAATGTGTATATTACAAAATAACATGAATCATAGATAACAATGGGAATGTAGGGTGTAAAGGGCCCAAAAAATTCAATTATTTGGTCACAGATCAATTTCTTTCCCCATGAGTGTAAAAGGTGCATGCAGGAAAATAAATAATATTAAAGACTAGAAAACATGTTTGTAAATCATAAAAGGATATAAAAGCCCAGACGAAACAACATGTGTAGTACCACCGACTGTATAAGATCGATGGTAAATAATAAATAACACGCACATAGTAGGGTGTAGATAACCCGCTTTTTAAAATCACAATAAACACCTATAATTGAACCCATCAAAGAATACTGTCCTACTTGTTTCTGAACCTTTGGGTTTGCTTTCAGTCCCAGAAGTAACAGTTTCCTTCTTTTTATCCTTAATGAATTTAAAAATTAGAAGACAAGAAGCCCTTTCAAAAATTTCATCTGTCACCGAATGTAATTGATAAAAATCGAATTGAGGAAAATGAGATTTGTAAATATCTTCGAATCTCAAAGCAAGATTTTCCTGATGCCTCTGAGTATTCAGGAAAAAGTAAGTTTATTGTGAATGTCTTCTAAGAATTGATAAACTTTTGCTGAAGGATACAATAACTCTTAGACTTATTATCACAAAATTCCTTGAAAGGTGGGCTGTTGTTGGGGCACTTCGAAAAAAAGTTCTTCGTTACATACTTGACATTCTGGGACTGTAATTTTTCGCAAATGGTATCCTACCATATAATAGGTAGCGTAATTGTCAGTTATAGGAGTTGGTAGATTTCCAAGGATCTCATTATATTCTTCATGAACAGAAGGTTCTGAATCCTCAGAACTGTGCGTTATTCTGCATGAAAAAAAGACAAAACATTCAAATTCTCACTGTTATCTGTTTTCCGATTTCCATTAACTATGGGAGATGTTAAGCCATTTATGTTTTTAAAGCAGCAATAAACAGGTGGCAAGTAAGGTTTGTGTTCCCTACACCATTCTGTCTAATAATAAAAAATTAATTTTCTAAAGGATCCTGGTTGAAGGACCGTAATGAAAAATACAAGAGAATTTCTAAACTTGAGTCAAAGACACCAGCAACGGAAACAACTGAAAAGAAAATGATTTTGGAAGCACAAACCGCTAAAAAAAAAGGGTTTAGCAGGAAACTGAAAACTTTGACATTGATAGACATTTGACAGTTCATTTATCGGCGATTTAAGTTCGATCGACACTTAGTCCATGAAAGAGTTTGACACTTGACGTGGTTATATTATGCCATCTATATTAGGGTATATCGTTTTTGACTTTTTTTCGAAAGTCAAAAAAGTATAGTGCGGAAAAGTTGCATTTGGTGGCACCGAGCATCTGTGATTTTTTTGAGGCAACCCGCACAACAATCTTGCGTTTTCAAGCTGTTTTAGGGTTCTAAAGTCACATTTCTGAACTCTTTCTCTTGTTTTCGGTTGTTTTTTTTATGGAGTATAAATGAAAGAAGGACTTATCTGTATTGTTAGGCTCTTTTCTTACTTTTATTGTACAATACAATATTAGAGTTAAACATCATTAAAAATTAAAATTTAAATTATAATATTTGCTTTGTTGGAATTAAATGATAATGGAAGATTAACACAATTAAAGCCAATTCAATATTGTTACAAACAAGTGTTAATAAAGCATGATACAATTTAACGTTAATGCAGCTTTGGTAAAATTAAATTTTCCTATGGACGCTTCCGCTCTTTTTGTGCAACGGCGTAGTCCTTTTTGGTATGTAGAGATGGCATCCGTTGTCTGGACTCCAGTTTTGCTTTCACGTACGCGTCACGAGATTGTGGCCCAAAAACAGAAGAAGAAGCTTCTGTTACTAATTTTACCAGCCTTTCAACAGCCTGAGTGTGGCAGGGGAAAGCGGTTAATTCCTTATCACAGAATGCTAGACTCCTAATATTTTTCTATTTCTTCGGGTGATAGTGATCGGGTTAGAGGGGGCTCGGTCACAGGGTGCGAAGACCAGTCTATGAGATCGTAGTAGTGCTCAGCGTTGAACTTTAATTTGGGCAATTCGAAGGCGCGTATTCCCTTCCGTGTTGTCTTCGTCGATCTTGCCTTTTTTATTCTTCTCCAAGCAAGAGCTCTCGTGTCGGGATTGCCATCGTTGATCATAGCGAACAGTACATTCTAAGGGTGTCCAAAATAGGCATTGTTCTGAATCACCTTGTCCACAATATTCCGCAGTTTGAGAGGCAGGTAGCGTGACAGTCGAATCAACTTCCATAAATGTATTGGACCCTGGGCAATCGAGGATTCTTTTTTTACTAAGTACCAAACGGGAGCGTAAACTATCATTACATACGAAGCCAACTGGCGAAGCGCTTCCGAAGACTTTTCGGTGCTAATGTATAATCGTAATACTCTACTAGCTGTTGTTAACTACCTAGATTGTACAACAGGGCCTGTTTCTGCTTGGACAATGTCCACTTGAGACAGCGGTACATAAACGTAGCAGGTATTTGTGATCGGTGCTAATTTCTGTCAAACCTTCCGTGTCTGCTATCCAATCAACTGGGATGGCGTCAAACTTCGTCACTCGTCGATTTTCGCATTGTAAAATAGCTTCTCCAATGGGTCCACCAGTTGCTTGTGGATTCTTAGTTTCTCCGTCTAAATATCGCATGAGATGTCGGAAAGGTAGCTCGTTCAAATGGAGTTGACAAACAACATGCTGCACAGGAGCGTTGATAGCTATCTCTATGAGTCGCATCACACCTTGGATCCGACCAGTATTGACGTTAGTGCCGTCACATCCCAGCACTGTTGATTGAGAAATATCGATTTTCTGTTGATCAAAAAAAAATCGCATACTTTTGACGATATCATCAGCGGACCCTGATGAAGGTGAAACCTGGCCAAGAAACGATGCAGCTACCCCACTCCCAGTGTTGCCAATGCTTGACATTTAATAAGAAAAGAGTAGCCTGTTCCTGCTTGACGCACTTAGTATAAAGAACCTTACCGAACCAAATACGGGAAAAATAGCATTCTGGTATTTATAATTTCTTGTTTTCTTCCTCTAATTCGTAACATCGTAGTCTTTTATTCCTTTATACCACAAAGACAACAAATACACATAAACAAATAACAAACTGCAAGAAAATCGACTTTAGACCTTTGAAAACACTTGAAATCGCGAAATTGTTGTGCGGGTTGCCTATATACAACAGAAGAAACTTTAAGGGCATTGCGCGACTCCTAGGTATTGTTCAAAAATTCTGAAAAAAAACACAGATGCTCGGTGCCACCAAATGCAGCTTTTCCGCACTATACTTTTTTCAATTTCGAAAAGAAGTCAAAAACGATACACCCTAATCTATATCTATTCTGGGAGGACTAGATAGATAGGTGAGGGGTCGTGAGGGGGTGTTGAATGTTTTGGTTGGTAAGTCGACCTTCCTACTAGGGTCTGTTCTGTGTCTCGCAGAGCGGCAGCATAATGAGGCGGTTCTCTATGATGGTGATACATATTAACATAATGCTAGATGAATTTGGTTCTCCTTCGATGGAAGGATCAATCAAATTGTCAAGTATTTTCGAGTAGGTTTGGCCATCCATGTTTTCCTGTATCAATAAAGCTACAATATAGTCTACCAAAATTCCGAAATATTAAGTATTTGAGGTTTTTGAGAATGATTACCCCATTTTAAATGAAGACTAATGTCACTCGAAACTCTACAATCATTGCGATCCATTTCGCCATTCAAAGAAAAACTCGATTCGTCAGACAAGTTTAGATTTAGAGGAAATTTTGGATCGTTGTTGATCCGCCTACTGAAATATACAGGGTAAGGAAAAAGTACAGGAAAGGCTGATTATCTCGGTATTTACCGAGCGATTTCTTTGAAAATTGGTTTTCCTACATTTTGAAACATAAAGAATTCAGTGTTAAAATTTGTGCTCAAATTGTGTTACAGAAAATGACCACAACGAGAATTTCAAATATAACACTCTATATGTTTATTAATTTTCAGGAAGGGAGGTAGAAACTTCCTTACAAGAAATCGAGAAAAATGCTTCTCCTTCAATGTCGTGTTCATAAAAAAATTAAAATGACATAATTATTAACATCTGAATGAAATTACTCTCGAATATATTCAACGTGTCAGGTTGACAATTATTGTCAAATATTTGTTGAAGTTTTGATATTTGCTCCTAGGCTGACAGAAATGTTGGAAAATGATGGAAGCTTTTCAGAGAATGAGATACCTTTCCTGTAAAATGGTGCTCCTTGTCGTTTCGTTTTTCGAGTGCGACAATGTTCTAAAGCAATTTTCCCAGTTCGGTGGATTAACAGAAAAGGAACTAATTGATCGATGAAGCCTGAACTACGTGATAGTTGATATTCATAATGAATAATAAAATAAAACAAGTTACTACGCTTTAACTATCACTAATTTATTGATGTAAAGAATGACAAAATTTCACATTGGTTGGACCGGTTTCGGACATACGTCCATTATCAACAACAAGCTAATGAAAACTGAATACTCATGTACAATACAGGAATTATCATCAAGAAAATGCTAGTAGAGGTCTCAGTAACTTGAATAATGGTGATTGGTAGGTAATCAAGTCTACCTGGACGTTAAGGAGCTTAACCCTTTCTACCCTAGATGCCTTGAAAATTTCCATCGATTCCAAGAAATAGAGTTTATAACATTTATCACAGGAATGAAGAATTTTTAGCTGTTGAAGTTCTGAAAAAGGATGACATTCATTGAGACAATGTTCAGCTAAAGCTGAATCATATTTGTGATGTAGGAATGACCAGAAATGTTCTTTGTATCTAGCCTTGAAATAGCGTCCTGTTTGACCTATATAAAAGGAATTGCACTCAGAACATGTTAATTGATATACTCCTGATTTTTCGAATTTATCGGTTCTATCTTTTGTGTTGAAAACCAGGCCTACCAATTTGCTAACTGGTTTGAATGCAATATCAACTTTTTTATTATCAAAACTCTAGCAACCTGTTCTGACGTCTTCCCAAAATATGTTAGAGACATAAATTTTTCGGGCTTTTCTCTCTTGGATTGGGGATATATCATGTTGAATGTGTTGTTTTGTATTTTTCGATTAACTAAACTCTCTATTGCTTTCATATCGAAGCCGTTGTTCTCTGCTATTAACATAATGGTGTTAGATTCTGACTTTCGGTCCATGTTCGATAAAAGCAAATAAATCGCTCTGTGATTCATGAATTTGAAGGCTGCTATTTTTTGACAATACGGGTGAAATGAATCTACGGGTATGACATTATCCGTGTACGATAGTTTTCTGAAGATATTAATTGATAAACGGTTATTATTCTCCCGGGTAATTGTTAGATCTAAGAAATTGATTTTACTACCGACTTTTGTTTCGACTTTGAACTTAATATTTTAGGATGAATGTTATTAATGAAGTTCAGGAAGATTTCTAGTGGTCTATTCGTTCCAATGGAACAGGCTAAAATGTCATCAACATATCGGTAACAAAATAGAATATGTCTTTTCGTCAAAGGTGAAATCAAAATTTTAGTGTTTTCCAAAGTAGACATGAAAATTTCAGGTAGAAGGGGACTGAGGGGTGAACCCATAGCTAAACCATTATTTTGTGAATATATCTTATTATTGAACTGAAAATAATTTTGAGTCAAGCATTAATCAAACAGAGCAATTAACTCATATTTACAGACCACGTTGAGATTTCTTGCCTCTAGAATACTAGATATTAAGGGGACACATACTGTTGCAGGTATATTCGAAAACATATTATCTACATCTAGTGATATTAATTTTGCGGTTGCTGGCATAGGGAAATTATTCATTTCATTCGATAAATCTAATTTTTTATACTATATTGTGAATGAGAATCTGAAATTGATTTGAATTTGGTATTTAGTTGCTAAGCAAATATTTGTGTTGGACTATTGGTATATGACACCACTGGACGAATGGGGTTTTCTTCTTTATGTGTTTTAATGAGACCATATAATCTGGGAATTCTAGGATTCATTTGAATCCATCTGTTTCTCTCGAAGCTATCAAAAAGTGATTGCATATCATTAGCGGCTGCTCTAAGTTGTATTGTATAAGTGGTGTTGAGTCTTTATGAACGAGTGTAAGCACTTCTTTATTAATGAAATCTTCCACTTTTTCCTCATATTGTACTTTTGGAATAACAATTATAGCATTCGACTTATCTGCTCGCGTTAGTACTAATGAATTTTCCGAAATTTTTCGTTTGATATTTTTGATTAGAATTTTATCTTTTGAGTTTATTTTTATGGTTTTTTGAAATTCTCTCAATTTTGCCTTTTCAAAATTGCCGGTATTGCCATTTCTACCTCAGAAATAGGATTCAGCTTCAGCTGCACATTGTCTGAATGAATGTCATCATTTTCCAGAACTTCAACAGCTAAAAATTCTTCATTCCTGTGATAAATCTTATAAACTCAATTTCTTTGAATCGATGGAAATTTTCAAGGCATTTGGGTAGAAAGGGTTGAGCTCCTTAACAACCAGGTAGACTTTACCTACCAATCACCAATATTCAAGTTACTGTGACCTCTACTAGCATTTTATTGATGTTAATTTCTGTATTGTACATGAGTATTCAGTTTTCATTAGCTTGTTGTTGATAATGGACGTATGTCCGAAACCGGTCCAACCAATGTAAAATTTTGTCATTCCTTACATCATTGAATTAGTGATAGTTAAAACATAGTAACTTGATTTATTTTATTATTCATTAGAAAAGGAACTATTTAAAAGACCAGGTCACCTGATCTGAGTCATTTAGATTTCTTTTATGGTGTAATCTTGAATAGAGGGTTTGTGCTACACATCCTGAAAACTTGGAAGAGCTGCGGAAATTATCGTCTGCATGTAGAACTAAGAATATTCAGGTGTGCAGTCAAAACTTGTTCAGAGTTTATGAATTAGTAATGGCTAAGAGAGAAAATATATTGTCGACAAAATTGTTTTTTGGATAAAGTATAAGAAATATCTTTCAATGGGTATGCAAGAACTAATTCCTGTGGAAGACCATTTTTGAAAGTTTGGTTCCGAATACTTTTCTTACCAACAGAAAGAAAAAGTCTTCTTTCAGACAACATTATCTATCAACTTAGCAGTTGTGTCGACAATATTATATAGTTTTTTAACCACAGCGCCTTCGTCATTCAGTGATATTTTGCAGAAAGATCAAAGAAGAAGGGAGATTTTTTAAATTTATTGATTCTGCCTCAATGAATATTAATAAACAAGACCTTTCTCTAATTGATTGAAGTTTTTCCCGAATCCACCTAGAGATAGGTACTACACTTATCTTTGATATAGTAATCTCTCTAATATTTTCATAGAGGGGCCAGAATGTGAATGTCTTTATCTGTTTGAATTTTCAAAAATTGTTACCTGGTTTCAAAAAGCTAATAGCTTTAGCTTCTCTGAAAACTACAGAAATTTGACGTTGTGCAAGAAAATTATTGAGAAAAGGCAAGAGACACTTCTTTCCGCGAATATTTGAAGAATTGTGAGGACTTACTATCGAAACTTACAGCCACCTTTGAGTATTTATATAACTTCCCATCCGGTTATAAAGATTTAATCGTTCAAAAATAATGCATTTAATTATCTAATATCATTATCGTTGAACTGAGCACTGTTTGATGCAATTAATTAATTTCAGGTACTCGCGTGTATCTGAGAATATTTATTTGAACTCTTATTATTATTTCTCATTCCTAGGATCGTTTCTGAATGTAAAGAAGAGAAAGAAATGGATATACTTGGCTCAGGGCGAATTTCTATATAATTTCAGGAAATTGATATAAAATTAGATTGCCTTTTTCTTTGTCCATCAAAGCATCATTAATTGCTCTTTTGTATCCAAGTATGACATATTTCGGGTCGTCGATATCTTTGATAATTATATCATATTCTAAGTGTCTCCGGCATTTTCAATATAATTGCTACCTAATAGAATTCTATTCTGGAATTCACAAATGTCGCATTTGCCTTTGAGATCACAGCTTCATAAGAAAGCATCTTAAGAATCGAATCTATAGAAAATTATTCCTTTACAGTACACTTTTCTTACAGATCAGAA
Source organism: Cryptolaemus montrouzieri (assembly GCA_013387265.2). NCBI lineage: Eukaryota > Metazoa > Arthropoda > Insecta > Coleoptera > Coccinellidae > Cryptolaemus > Cryptolaemus montrouzieri. The sequence continues at coordinate 42,649,046 of JABFTP020000103.1, forward strand.
AGATTATTAGGAATTAGATAGAAGGAATGTGATAAACCATTACCTACAGATAATGAACAAAAGCTTTCATATTTAATTGTTCTTATCTACATGTTAACTCCTTTTCGTTCTTTATGAAGCTCCTACAAATGGTCAAGGTCCTAAGAAGGAGTTGATCTATGAACCGTAACGAGATTTATGACAGGTTGTGGTTAATTATGTAAAGGTTAGCTTTATCGCCCTCCGTGGGTAAGTCAGTAGAAGTACTGACTCCCACGCCGAGGGCCCGGGTTCGAATCCCAGGTAAGATATGGATGTAGTATGAATGTTGGTGTGTTTGTCCCACGTATGTATATAAAAATCACATTGAGACTGGATACATAACCGATAGGTTGAGTCCATAACCTCCGAAGGCCAGATAACTTGTAATCCTCAGAGGTGGCAGTTATCACTGCACGGTCTAGGTGAGTGGTTCGGAGTCCACTATAAACTGTAGGTCCTCAGAGAAAAACAAAACAAAAGGTTAGGTTATATATTGTGTTAATTATATTGTATCAAGGATTTTCAGCAAACTCATATAGATATATATGCCAAATTGTACGTTTCATTTTATAACTTAGTCATCGTTCCTATAAAGAATAATTTTTTTCGGGGGTGGTTGTACATTTGATCGCAGCAGGTAGTAACCAGAAAGGTTCTTGTCTTATTGCAACCATCGCGATGTGAAGTACCATTGGGCAAGACTTACTCGTACCAAAAAACTTGTGAATCGTTCCATCAAAATATCAGTGGTTCTTTTTGTTGTCCGCAACATAAAATTTTCGTTTTCTTTGAAAACTGAAATAAATACACACATCAAGTTGCGATGAGTTAATTTACCAATAGGATGAAAATTTAAGGAATTGCCAAAAACTCATTCCAGAAATTATGAATATTTGTGTTAAAAAGCCAATTAGTCGTTTTTCTTTAAACTAGTGAGCCCATTAAGATAGCATTTTATATCTTAGCAGCTAATATACCAAACTCCTAATATACAAAAAACGCCTTATATACTGAACCCCAATTATACTGGACGCCTTTTCATATCCAACTCTATATATACTGAACGCCTCATTATCTTCATTGATAATTATACTTACTAGTTGTTTAAGTTACATGGATCTCTCTCATACAGGGTGCTTCAACGAAATCTAAACAGAGGCCATATCTACCAAGATATTCATTTTTAATCAGAACGCAAAAATAGGTCAATTTTTGTTTCAAAGAGGACATCTTTTGGGGTACAAAACTTACCTGAAATATCAACCCCTATGCGGGGGTTGCAATTCTTGAACATTTTGAATATGGTAGATGGGTCGAGTGATAACTCAAAAGAAAGGTGATTTTTTGTCTACATCACCTTGAACGAATTTCTATTTTTTAATGAAAACTGTAATAGATACAGGGTGAGCAACTGAAAGATAGGGAAGACTATTTCCTGAGACTATTCAAGTTTCAGTGAAGTAAAGTGGAACAGATCCATGCTAATCAATGGCAGTCATCATCAAGTACCATTCTTTTCTCGAATTTCAACCCCTAGAGCAGGAGTGATAACCCCTGAAAGTTTGGAAGAGGGGAGATGGGTCGACTGATACCTCGAAAGAAAGGTGTTCTCTTTGTCTGCATCCCCGTGAACGAATTTTCATTTTTGATTGAAAACTGTAGAAGATACACAGTTAGCTACTGTAACTCCTATGGAACTCAATGAGAATAGAATTATTGTGAGCAGTCATGAAGGCAATCGAAATCCTTTACTTGAAAAGTATCATGGAATGCAAGAGAAAATGAAGCGGCTGAGCAGAAAAATCTTTGGCACTCTTTATGTACACACGACACTAACACAATATAAACAGACAATCTATTGCTGGTGCAATAGCGACAGGGATACGAGTTTTTTCCTTGTGTTATTTCACTCGTTTATTGAATCATATATAAGATAGTATGGTTCCCATGTTACATTTCCTGAGCTCACACTTGTGTTTCTTCTGACACACACCAAAATTATAGAAATAAGCATTTATTGAATATACAGTTATTCAAATTTTTGTAAATCCTCTCTCAAGAGAATTATATATATATATATATATATATATATATATATATATATATATATATATATATATATATATATATATATATATATATATATATATATATATATATATATATATATATATATATATATATATATAGTCTCCTACAGTTTTCTCAAAAATGAAAATTCTTTTACAGGAATGCAGACAAAGATAATACCTTTCTTTCGAGTTATTACTCGACCCATCTACCCTCTACCAAATTATCAAGGGTAGTCACACCTGCTGTAGGGGTTGAAATTCGAGATGAGGATGGTACTTGATAACTGCCATTGATCAGCATGGATCTGTTCCATTTTACTTCACTGAAACTTGAATATTCTCTGGGAAATAGTCTTCCCTATCTTTCAGTTGCTCACCCTGTATTTTTAACAACTTTCAATTAAAAATGGAAATTTGTTCAAGTCTATGTAGAGAAAGATACCACTTCTCTTTTGTGTCATCACCCGACCCATCTTCCTTATTCAAAATGTTCAAAGATTGCTACCCCCGCTTAGGGGGTTGATATTTCAGGCAAGTTTTGTACGCCAAAAGATGTCCCCTATGAAACAAAGAATGACCTGATTTTTCATATTGATCAGAAATGATTATCTTGGTTGATATAGCCTCTGTTAGGTTTTCGTTGAACCACCCCTTATATTGCCCCAAACATACTTAGGGTAAACCACTTAGTTTCCACTATTGTAATAGTAATATTGTAATATAATTAACAATGTTCCCACATTGATTCAAAAACCAAATTGTTCAATTACCCTTTAGGCATAAAAATTGAATGATCAACTCAAATGTTGAATCACAATATCCCAGATTTTTAGTTTCAAAAGTATTAAATATATACATCAGAAAGATCGATATATGCAGATCTATAGTTTCAAATTTCAATTTTTATTAACTTTCTGATTCGGATTAACTGTTTATCATTCCATTAAATTCATAATTAAAATATAAGCTGCGAGTTATTCACTGTACTATCAGTGCTCAATTTTTATATCTAGATTACCAAGAAATTTATGAAAAAGATTCAAATTCACCTGAAGTATTGAGAGTCTCTCAGTATTTCGGCACCGAATTTATCTATGAATTTTATGCTCTTATTATACGGGAGGGAATTCTCATGTACCTGAAGAAGGCCATAAGCTTTCGCCCTAGTTTAATTTGAATATTGTAAGTACATAAATCATTCTGAACCTTTTCTAGCAAGAACTGAATTTTCTCGAACTAAATATCTACAATAAAGCTACCCTAACGGGCATATACCTCAGAGCACACTTCATTCCAAGTGATCCTGCAACTTTTTGCATCATTATTGGTCACCACCTGAAATTTCATATTTCCTTCATTGCTTGTTTTTGTATCAAAATTATCATTAATAATAATAAACTGGCCTTCTCCTTGGTGTGTGGCGCCATCTAAAGACTTCTAACTTGTTTACTTACATCCGTATAGAAGCTTAGGTTTTTTCTGCCTACTTTCAGAACGATTTATACCAGTACTTTAAGATTATAAGTTCTTCGTGAATTACCAGAGTAAAATATGCAAGTGTTCTCTCCAGAAGATTTCACCGCATGAATATATTTTTTGCCGCCTATGTTGGATATATTCTTAACTGCGATGTTGGAGGACTTTGAAAGGATGGCGCAAATAATTCACATAATTTAATCCTTTGGGCCGATGAAATTTCTGAAGTCGTCATTTGAAGTCGGATTCAGCAACAGTCACAGGTCAATGTCTGGGCCGAATATTTTGATTAATTTTCCGTTTGAACTATTGTAGTTGCCATCTCATCTGAATGGCCAAATGTACTCAAAATTTCATAGAAAAAATTTCAGAACTTTCGAAGAAAGTTCCACTGGCAAAAAAATAGAACGTGTGGTCTATGTACGATGGTGCTTCAACACGTAGTAGGTTAGATATTACAGAATATCGTTAAGTGACCTACCCTAGTCGAAGGAGAAATTCGAGACGATCTGTTCAACACTAGTCAAATGACTTGTCCTAAATCTTCTTGATTTCACTAATTTCAATTTTAGAATATCGCAACATAAACGCAGATTTTCAAATGAAAAATCAGATTCCAATTACTCGAATAATCTCCTAGAAAATAATCACTCTTTCGACCCACATTTTGAAATTTTGCATACAGATAATAAATTTTGGAGAGTAGATCTTTGAGAAACTTGAGAAATCAACAAACACAAACACTCAGGAAGACTCATTAATGAACAAGTCGATTTAAGCCCTTCTTCTCTTTTGAATCTCTTCAGGGAGCAATCTATTTTTGTTACCTTAAACGACAATGATGCTTCCAGTGTGGTAAATACAAATAACTACTTCTTATTGGAGAATTCTTCTATAAACCATCTTCTAGCATAAGATTTCTGGATGAATGCATGTTTTTAATCAATTTTGAGTCCGATCATCATCAATTTATCTCAGCAAAGTAAAAATCGCATCTTGAAAAATCTGAGATGGAATTAAGGAATTCGTCGAAATCTTTTCGATTCCGGAAATCGTTATCTCTGGGCCCCCTGCATAATCATTCAGTTTTCTACAAATGATTGAAATGCTAATGATATATTTGAATTTTTGAAAATTATATTTGAAATTATATTTGTTATAATTTTGATAGAAATAACCATTGAAGTATTCCTTTTCATAATAAATTATCATAACTAACACCCCTCATTTCTTTAATAGGCTTTTCGCGTGTAAGCAAACTTCAATAAAAGAGGAAAGGATGTGATAGCGCTCTCTATACAAACTCGATAGAATCTTGTAGACCGGTAAAGTGGAGTTGAAAGCCCTTCATGCTTGCACTAGGAGCTTCAGTTATCCTTAATTGATTGTCTCCTGACACTCTGATACGTAATTCCAACTTGCGGTAGTGAAAACCGAAACCGGTCCTATTAGCAGGGAATGTCAAATTGATTATTATGATTGAGCGGAGAATGTTAATTTGCATATTAAATGTACGTGATAAAGGTTTATCATCAACCGAATGTTGCCTAAACTACGAATTGAAACTATGTTACAGTATGCATGAACAGGAAGGATCTATCAATTTGGAATAAAGATTATTTTCCATCACATTGTTTGGAAACAATTTCTTGAATTTTTATCGATCAACATTTTTTTGAGTTTTGAGTTTGTGACTGTTTGAATGAAATATGTTATTTATTTCGCTCGATACATATAATCGATCTTTTTCCATGTTTTTCTGGAAGTAATTCCTTACCGAATACTGAAACTCAGTTTTTATGTTCTGAAAAAAAGGAGGAACTCCAGACTAACGTCGATGACAGATTTCCTTCTTCTTCCAGTGGAAAATGGTCCCACTGTGGCACATATGATTGCTGTTTCAATCGTGAAATGCGTATGAGTGCGTATCATTTTCTATTGAATTTCAGTAGATCAGTTAAAAGATTATAACATTGAATTATTCTTACTGATATCAGAGTAGTCCCAACTCAAGGTCTTCAAATTGCAGAGAACGTCCTCCATGATGATCACTGTAGCGTTTCGCTCTACACCCACTGCGGCCATGTTACTGATATTGGGCCTTGCCCATCTTCATCTGGTGATACAAGGAGTGGCTAGAATGGCTTTTTACAGATTCCATCATTGTTCCTGTAATGAAAGGAGTAATTTCGGCTTTGTTCCCGGCGCCTTACATTCTGAAATCGAGGACAGTGAAGTGCTGAGTATAAGGTCTGACATATCAACTCGTAAAACCAACATAGAGAGGCCATTCCAGATCATCATTTCCTATAGACAGGAATGGACAATCTCTAAGGACCGTCTACTTGAGGGTCCCTGTTGGTACACGGATGGTTCAGAAACTGGAAAAAGGTGTTGAAACTGGTGCCTACGGTGGAAGTGCCGCCAAGGAATAGTCGATCTGTCTTGGTGGGCATGCAACTGTCCTTAAAGCAAAAATACTCGCCATTGGCCACTGCGCTAACCTTCTGCTTACAGGGAGTTTAACAAATCGGCCATTTAAACTCCACACCGGAAGCCAAGCTGCACTAAAAGCATTTGCATCCGATACTTGTACGTGATTTATGGTGCAGGAATGTTGTTCCACCCTTGTCAAACTAGAAGAGCGGAGCGAGCTCCGTCTGATGTGGGTTCCCAGTCTCTTGGGCATTGAGGTAAATGAGCAGGCGGACTCATTGGATGCTCGAGGAACAAGCCTGGAGTTCATAGGACCGGAGCCTAAGCTCGGAAATCCTCTGGAGACTGCAAGGATGGACAACAGCCGATGGCAAGACCTGAGGGTACGTGAGCATTGGTTGAGTCTACAAGGTCTTTGACACACTCGACGTGCCATTAGTGGACCTTCCACTGCGAAAGCCAAGGCCTGGCTCAAACTCTCTAGGTTGGAACTGAGAGTTTCAACTGCCATACTAACGGGGCACTGTCGCCTCAGGAAACACCTTAGTGAATTAGCATTTATTGAAGATCCTTCATGTGGGCTATGTGAAGAAGACATAGATATATATATATATATATATATATATATATATATATATATATATATATATATATATATATATATCGTATCTCCAACCGTACTCTAGCAAAAATTATTGAACGATTGTATGTATTCGCTGAATTGAAAGCAATTATAACTAAAAGAATTACTAGTACACTTTGATTTTTTCATTCATTTATTTATTTTGACAGCTGCTAAAATTGAACCAGTGTCTGCTAGAATTATTAATTAAATTAACGATTAGTTTTAAGACTTTTGTGGTATTGCTGTAAGAAAAAATGGCTAATTGTGCTAAGGCCAAATTGACTGAAATCCATCACATGTACTCTGGCTGAAGAAAGCACAACAGAAGCTAGGCGATTATATCAGAAGTGCTTACCAAATCGAGTAACACCAGACAGGCGAACATCCTGAAATATCCACAGAATGTTGAGGGAAACTGGTACTTTTAACGCAAACAATCACGTGAAAGATGCAAATCAAACTATTAGAACTCCAGATATTGAGGCAGCACTTTGGAATTGTATGGATTTGAATCCTCATGTGACTAAAAAATAAATTTGAAATCAGTTGAATATTTCACATGTTCTAGTTTGGAGGATTCTTCAGTGCTTTATATTGTACCCGTTTCATAGTCAACGCGTCCAAACTCTACTTCCTCGAGATTTTCCTTCAAGACTGACTTTCTGCCGATAGTTCTTAGATAAAATTAGAGAAAATGCTCATTAGGATGATAAAATATTGTTCACAAACGAAGCTATCATAAATTTTCACAATAATCATTATTCGGCTGAGGAAAACCCTCATTTGCAGAATCTCATCATAAAGAATAATTCTCACTGAATGTCTGGGTCGCAATAGTTGGAAATTATTTGATTGGACTACTTTTTCTGCCTTACAGACTAAACGGCCCCACATATTTATTGTTCGTGGATATGCCACGTTTGGTGAGAAACATAATGTAGTTCATGCATGACAAGGCACCAGCACATTTTAGTGGAGAAGCTAGGAAATTCTTGAATAATACAGTCAACAACCGATGGATAGGCCAGGGTGGGTCAGAAAATTGGCCTCCTAGGTCCCCAGACTTAAAAAATTTAGACTTTTTCTTATGCGGATATCCCAAAAGTTTAGTTTATACCACTCCAGTGAACACTGTTGAAGAATTGAGAAATCAAATAATAACCTCTTGTGACACGATAAGAAATATCCCAGAAATATTTCAAAGAGTGCGTGATAATATACGAAGAAGGAAAGAGGCCTGTATTCCTGCAGGTGGAGGACACTTCCAACAATTTATTCAGTTTTTAATTGTTCTGTTTTTGGTTTGATATTGAATAAGTATAAGTTGCGTCTCAACAGATGAGCTATCAAAGTAAAAGCAAAGTTTGGGCATACCTATCGAGTATTTCTCTTTTTTATTTAGCGAAGAACAGTTCAAATAATTCAAATTCAATAAATTTTCACTCGAAAACGGTTGGGGATACAAAAAAATTGTGTCAAAAAAATTTTCAATTTGAACGAAGATGATGAAGATTTATTGTATGCTGATCAGTGGCATACTGCAAAAAAGTTTGAAGTGCATAAGGAGATATGGCCTCGGAAAAGAAAACACCTTATGAATTTCAGTTAAAATTTAGGACGTGTAATGATGGAGACAGTAAAAATAGGTTTTATGGCAAGTTTGGGTTGAATTTCTCAGAAAACTACAGGAGTTTTGAAGGAAAAAACAATTTTTCCGGAAATTTCAAGACCCTGTAGCTCCGTAACGAAGCTTTTGCGGACCTTTATCTTCATAATCTTCCCTCTTGAAATTTTACGTAGATTCACCCCCTCAAGTTGTGGCATACTATTATGTAACACCCTGTATATATTATAAATAGTTTTAGGCATGCAACGCGTTGCTTCTGGCCGACTGTTGCTGTTTGCGAGCTACTGCGAGTTACGGCCAGTGCCCAGACCCGGTAATATCAACCCAAAGAACGACCGATTCGAACCCACTTCCATCCGTGTATAACTGATGTCATAATTACTTAGTCCGACAATTATAATTTAATTTATATCAAACACAAAAAGATGTCATAATACTTGTTTATCACATCCTTGTTTTGGTACTTTCTAAAGAATCTAGATAATATGGAGTTGAAAAGAAACAAAAATCAAAATATATCCTACAGAAATATTTTAGAACGAGCGAACAAAGCATAAACACACCACTGACAAGTATTAAATATATGTGACTAATATTGCTCGGTTTGTACAATTAGCCTTGAATAATTTGGTATAAATCAAAGCATAACGTATTATCAGACAGAAAGTAGACGACTTCCAGATGATAACTTTCAACAAGATGCAGAGGAATATGAGTAATGTAAATGCCGTGACTAAACTTTGGATGCTCGGCCAACTGAACAATAAAATGTTCAATATTCCGAAAAAATAATTCATTGTTATTTCTGAACAGGGATAATCGCATTCAAATGATAGTCATACAGGTAATGAAATTGCATATTCCCTATATGGATTCTTTTTTTATTGCTCCATACTTGGTACTAGAAGGCATTTGTTTTTCATTAAAGTCGCGTATTTATGCGAAATATACGATAAATTCAGTACGTATAGATAGGCACATAAGGACCGAATAGTCAGTTAATCAATTGGACGTAATACTGAATTGGTTGCGGGGAAATTTCATTCTACCGCAGATAGTGAACTGACGTTTTTGTGAGCCTGAATGGGTTTTCCGAGTTAATTGTTACGCATTGTATTATTATTAATTGTTGATTTTGTTATGTCTTGTGTTACACTCATAATGCGCTTTTGCATCAGCGTTGATTGTTGATATTGCTGTGGCTTACGTTACTTTCATAATATCCTGTTCCGTTCATTCAATAAATGAATGAGATTCTTAAAAATGGGGCGATGGGGTTGCCATATATATTCAGGAATCAATATTATCATATTTTTCTATTATAAATTTTCCGTTTGTATGTGATAAAATTGATATCATCGCCTCAGAACTGAATTCATTAAATAAGTCAATCAAATAGTATTGATGTATATTTATCGCCCATCTGACCCCATAGAAACCATGAGAGAAGACATTCTGTTGTTGTGTAATACTATTGCTGAGTTGACCAAACAAAATTGTCCTAATCTTTGGTGACTTCAATTTTCCTACAGTGTCTTAATGTGCTTGATTTGATATTGACCAGTGATCCAGACTTGCAATCAGACATTGAATATCTGCCCCCAATCGCAAAATCCCACCATGTTGTCCTTTCTACTTCCTTACAGATATTCATGGAGTCCTACACACCTAACAAGAACTGGAAAGAGCTTAAAATAACGTGTTTCGATAGCATGAATGGTCAACTATCTGAAGTTGATTGGAATGTTTGTAGATTGTAGTATAGTAGCGATGTGGAATAAGTTCTGCAACGTTATCACATCTGCCAATTCACAAAATACAACAACGAAATGAGTATATTCAAATAAATTAAAACAGTGTATAGATAACAACCTAATCAAAAGTAAGTATAAGGCGACAACACTACTTATGGAAAAAATATATCAGGGGCAGAGCTAGTGAAGATTATAATATACATCGGAACTTTTCAGATAAATTGAGTCATGATATTTTGAGAGCTAGGAATAATTACGAAAGTGATCTGACAGATTTCAGAAATAGTTAGAAATTTTATAAGTATATACGATCTCACCTAAGCTCCGAGATTTCTGTTCCTTTACTGAAAGATGGATTGGGAATCATTTGTAATGATTCAAGTGAATCAGCTGAAGTAATGGCACATTGTCTTTTAAACACTCATACTCAAGAGCGAACGATTCCAGCAAACATTCATATGCAAGCTAACAGAAACTTGGAAATTATAAGAGAAGTGCACCTTAGTCCCGATAAAAACTCAAAATTTTTAAATTCGAAAACTCCTGCTCTCCCGGACCTGATGGAATATCTACTTTGTGTTTAAAGAAGTGTGACCTACTGAGCCTTATTATGACCCAGTCATTTAATGAAAATAAATTACCATCCGCTTAGAAATCCGAATCAGTGCATCCCATTCATAAAAAAGGCGACAAATTGAACCCATCTAACTATCGTCATGTGAGCTTAACATCTACTATAGGAAAAATTATGGAGTCAGTTCTAGCTGATCAACTAGTGAGATTCCTAGTAGTACATTTTATAATTTCTCCCCGTCAACACGGCTTCATTAAGAAGCGGTCAGTAGTGACCAACATACTCCAATCCATGAATGAATGGAGTAATATACTGGACGCTCCTCATAATAAAATACATAACATAATATATTCAGATTTCTCCCGTGCTTTCGATAGAGTTCCTATAATAAAACTTCTCTTCAAACTCAATCAGTATGTAACCTAGCAGAATAGATCAAATACTTTCTATCGCAGAGAGACTTTGTCGTGCGTATTGGTGACTCTATATTTAATAAGAAGCCTGTAATTAGTAGTGTGCCGCAAGGCTCTGTTTTTGGAACAATGCTGTTCCTCATTTGCACGTCAGATCTCTAACGAAATTTGGAATCACAGTTTGTTTCGTATACAAACGACACAAAGCTTTACTACAACCCCAATTTACACCATAACCAGCTGCAAAACGATTTAAACTTCATATTTGAGTGGTGTAACGAATGGATGCTCCCTTTAAATCTTGATAGGTGCATCGTGTTTCACATTGGCAGGTCGAACCCTAGGCTGAATTTTACAACCGATGGATTCAATATGAAGAAAGTCACCCAACATAACGATCTAGGAATTTTGGTAACGAGCGACTTGAGCTGGTCTGCACATATCTGTAGCATTTGTAAAAAAGCGAACAGCAAATTGTTTCTCTTGAAAAAAGTGTTTCATAAGTCCTCACCCACCGTGTTCGAAAAACTATATCAAACGTACCCTTATTGGAATTTGGAGGACAGGTTTGGCATGCTGACCTTATACGTGACCGGAACTTTCTAGAGTCTGTACAACGACGCTCTACAAGAACTGGCTACGGCAACATCCGACCATCATACAATGACAGACTTAAACGCCTGGGAATGGACAGTGTTGTGGATAGACTTGTGAGAGGTGACCTAATCTTTGTGTATAGAGTACTGTGCGGAGATCTGCAAGATTTTAAATATATGTTCACACTTAACACAAACCAGCGTTTTTGAGGGCATTCTAACAGATTGAAAAAGGAAAAGTTTCACATAAGAGTTCGCCAAAATTTTAAGTGAATCGCGTTTTCGACAAGTGGAATAACCTTCCAACTTTAACTGTACACTCACCTCCCATGACCACGTATGAGCAATCACTTTGTATCTAGCATTTTGAGCTTCAGTTTGTAATATTTGCCTATTCTATCGTTTTGGTTTATCACCCAATTTTTCAATAACTTGACAGTCACTTCGCATTATTATTTTCACTCTTTGTTTGTTATATTTTGCTATTCCAACATTATACTGCTTGTATTTTCAATTATTTCAAGGGAATTTATTCCTTAATATCTTCATTTATGTAATCATGTTATTAATTTAATTTTCAAATGGGCTTTATAGAAATTATTCGCCCATATTACAATGTTATAATAATAATAATAATAATAAAACAATCGAATCAAGCGATATTCTAGTTTTATTCTCTTTTCCAAATTTATCTTCAAAGCTAGGACGATAGTATTCCATCCGTAAATATTATCTTCAGATCTAAATGATCCCTTCAGTTATTGCTCCTCCATAATATGGTTCGCTCAAAATCATTTGGATTGCCCCTGTCTACTTTCCAATGGTCTAGTTCCCTTTGAGCTGGTCCAATATGTCCTTTTTGGCAGTCTGCGCTTGTATTTTTTGTTCCCTCCTCCGCTGGTAGTTTTACATTCAGTCCCATGGCTTCTCAGTTGGGTTCCCTATTCACACCTCTTCTAGCCACCCTGCAGTCAATTTGAATTCCTTCGCCAGCTTTTTTTTCTCAACGACGTGTTCCACACATTGTGATCAGCTATTTGGAATTTCTACCGTTTGTTCATGCGCCCCAATTATCTCCTCGATGTCTTTGCTGATGTACTCTTGCGTTCTTCTAATAGTTTTTCTCCTCGGGTTTTTAGGCTCATTTTTCAGCGTTCTAGAGTGGCACGTATTTATATTTCTCTTGCCTTGCAGCCATGCCAGTTTTCCATCCTCGAGCGATAGCAATGAGATGACCCTCTTCTTGTACAATTTATCTGGCCCCTCTACGTCTACCTACTCCTCATACATCATATGAATTTTAGTTCTACATAAATATGGCTTCCCTATCTTCCAGTTTTTACATTTATATCAATACATACTAGAAGCTCATATCAGTACATAACGAAGATATTCTTCGATAAATAAATTGATTTAGCAACTAAATCACTAGATGATTTCCACACGACTGATAAATCAGTAATTGCTCAATACGACTTGAAAGTGTATAGTCAGAATGCCATGACACTATTACGTTTATGCTCACTGACAGTGTAGCATCAATAGTAACAATAGATTGTAGTTTTGGCCTCATTTGACCTCATTTGGGTATTCAATACTGACGAGGTCAAATGAGACCGAAACTGCAGTCTATGGCTCCTATTCCTAACATCCGACCGAGCTGTACCGCTGCTGTTTGGACCAGGTTGACGGTAATTATGAAGGGTGGATCGGAAAACCAACTCCTTCAGGGAAGTATATTTAACATTCTACGGAAAGTTGAATATCGTTCCTTGAATAAAAATTCGAAATGATACCGGATAACTTCTTATTTCATCTAGAATTGTACCGAGAGCCTGCAATGCTCAGTTCAGGACCTCAGTGATATTGTAGCTTTGATTCCTGTTTACTTAAACCATGCAGTTAATTTATCGATTTATGCAAAATAAATGGAAAAGCAACAAATGATTGAAGAAATACATCGATTATGCCACAGTGTCAAATTTTATGAGAATCAGAATACTATCAGAGGAAATCACAGTTTGTAGAATGGATACATATTCAAAACACACCAAGCATCCTACAATTGCCTCAAAAATCTGAATTCAGGAAAGTGAGAAGAAACGGATGAACCATACGTAATTTTTCATATAGTTCCAAAAACAGGAAGAAAGAACCTTAGGAAAACCTGTATCTGTCCTTGCCAGTACATCAGTAACAGCTATGTCTGTGAGTAAGTTAACAGAAAAGTATAGTCCGAATTGTCGTGTTCACGCTTCATTCTTCGATTGGTAGTGGGACGGCATTAGCCTAGGATATAAAAAGAGAAAAACAGCAGCAAGATATAGTGAAAGTGATATATATTCTTGCTGACCCAACTGAACATCATCATACCTTATTATATTACTATACAGGTTATGACAATCACCTTTCCCAACAAACAACGGAATTCTCATAAATGAAACAACAAATAGATCTTTAAGCTTCTTTCTTTAACATTTCAATGTTTCGACACCAGCGACACCAGATATGTGTTTTCCGATGAGAATTACAAATAAATTTACACTTGGAGAGGAAGAAACCGAAAATGGGACGAATGACATACGAATATTGCTCATAATAGGTACCTACATTGATTCAAACATTCGAATGTAGGTAATATAACTTCAAGTTAAGATTATCTAAAATATATCACCCAACAACAGAAAAGAGAGGATTCAAAAAATTTGAATAATTGTATTTACAACAAACGCTTGTATCTATAATTCTGATGTGTCAGAAAAAAAAAAGAAACACAAGTGTGAGCTCAGGAAATGTAACAAGGGAACCTTATATGTACATAAAGAGTACCAAAGATTTTTCTGCTTAGCCGCTTCATTATTCCTTGCACTCCATGATTTCCAGACGAAGACAAGAGTGAAAGGAAGGTTTGGGACAGGAATCTGTAACAATGGAAAAAGAAAACCTGCAGAAAAATATTTCAACAATCATACCTCTTATATGTCTAAATAAATCTAAGAAAAGAATTTACATAGCAAGCAAGGCCATAAAAAGGACTAAGGAGATAATCAAAAAATACATAACCTGCGATATTTCCTCTTTTGCGGAGATCTTCTTCCGTCGCAGTGTGAGTTTCCTGAAGCATAATCACTTCCTTGTTCTTGCTTACCAATTTTGAAGTATAATTGCAAAAAACCCCTTCAATATTCAAAGTCAACAAAACAATTGCCTCTCTGTTCGACCGAGAGAGCCCCGATGACCAGGTTCAGTCTTCCAAGTGATGCCGATTATGGTCTATAGATGTTCTAGAATCATTATGGACCCAATTATTTGGGTTGACATCGCCCATATATAATTCCTTCTTGGATCATGTTTAATTTAAACAAACATTTGCGAAAAAATTCTGACAATCGTTTTAAAAAAATGACAAATGTCAAATATATGTAGGTAATAAAACTTATTTTCAATAATTTCAACTTGAAGATTTATTACCTACATGTAGTTCTAATTTTCTCCTGTAGGGCTGAAGATTTTAATAATTTCAACTTGAAGTTCTATTACCTACATTTTAAAGTTTGAATCGATGTAAGTACCCAATATGAGCAATATTTGTATGATATCCATTCCATTTTCGATGTATTCCTCTATAAGTGTAAATTTATTTGTAGTTCCTTGAGGAAGACACATATCTGGTGTCGAAACGTTGGAATGTTTTAAAGAAAGAAGCTTAAAGACCTATTTGTTGTTGTTGTATTTATGGGAAGTCCGTTGTTTGTTGGGACAGTTGATTGTTCGATATTAGTGGACTTAGAATTGATTACATGTACAGGTTATGAGAGAATCCAACGAACTGATCAAAAATAACATACCTGTGACCATCGCGAAAAAATAAGTCGATCTTCAGTAGAATAAGTTTCACACTTGTTAATCACTGGTATACCTCAAATTATTCAGATATCTGAGAAAGAGTTCCTTTACGTAGCTCACTTTGGATCTGACCTATTGACTGAAAGATAAATGAGGAAAATCGTTAGTCTGTCAAAATTGCGTTGCGCGTGTAATTCAAAAGACTCTAGGATTTCAGGCCGCCAGAGAGGGAAAACAACGAAAAATATTATATCGGCAATAGATAATGAACAGACGAATAAAGAAGGTCGATCACCCGAATACAAATTTCTTGGCTTAGAACCAAAGTTATTTAGTCTATGGACCCCCTAAAATTGAAGATTATCCTAAATTACATCCATAAGGAAAGTTTTCACTTAGTTCTCAGGATCTCGTAAAAATGGCAAAAAAAGATAAAAGGTTTATGGATTTGATTTGAATATTTATCTAGAAATAAAATTTTTCAAGATGATGTAATAGTTTTAGATCATATATTCAAAATATTTCATTTTGTCCTCTCCCGTCAAGCGTTTCTTATTGTTGATAACGAAATGAGAGAGGGAGGTGGCCAAGGTTATATATTAAGGGAGGGGAGAAAACGGATAAGCAATATGCAGATGAGTTATGCATTGCGATATGCTCTCTATTTTCCACTATATGAACATTCGGGAAGACATGGAGGAATGAATAATTGAACTTACATTTTTTCACAAAACGCATGAAGCCAATTACCGGACATAAATATAATGCACATTGTTTTATTTTCAGAGAAAATTTAACTATGACTACAGAAATTCACACAAATCATTTAAAACTGTTCATTTGTTCTTCAAAACGGAACACTCTTAACAGACAATACTCGAGATACAGGGACAAATTCATATTGCTCGATGCTTGGTTTATATTTTGGTTTTGGAAATGTTACATGAAAGGTGTTCAAATAAAGTTATCGCTACAAGGAATAGTTATAGATTAACTCAATTTGCAAACTATTAGGATTTGTATTAGTGTAACTTACATGTACGTCTGTTATGAAATATAATGAATGCTTATGTATTGAGCTTATTTCTTGAAGCAAGGAAACTACAATGAAACATTTGCACTAGGGCTTGTGCTTGATGAAAATCTTTACGTGAAAAGAACAATTTAGAAATCCCAAAGTTTTCACTAAATATAGAATAATTGTGATGTGTTCTACAACACAGTAGGTTCGTCAGACAATTGAGGTGCAAAAATGATAATAAGTTGTTCCTATGAGAACAGAAAAGATGATGCTGCTTTTCTAGTATTAACATTTCTATGGGTCCTACTAATGTAAAAGTTATTTCAACCAATTTATATTGCAAACAACGGATTAGTTGTTTCCGTCGAATTTAGTTTTTTGTTTTTATGCATTTGCTCACATTATTATTATTTTAGAAAGCTATTTTGAAATAATTTTTATTCATGCAAGACCTAAATTTTTCGTTTGTACTGCCAAAGTAGGCTACAATATTGAATTTTTCATTTGAATTTTTCAATTGATTTTACTCTAGAATTAATTCAGAGCTACTCTAATATGCTCCTCTTTAAAATATTATTTACTAATGCAGTGTTGTAAACATTGTTGAAAGCTACTTGTTTGAGTATTATAAATTATTTGTCGTAATTTTATGGAGATAAACGTACGTTTACAAAGATATGGATAATACTATCAAACGCTGAGATTTTGAGTTGGTAAGGCTAAATGATACGTTATGTATCGATATATCCCATATGCGATGGTTTATGATAAATCGAGAGAACATATGTACTACTTTCCTTTGAAATTATTGAATAGAAACGAAAGAAAAAGAAAATCTTGCACCACTTCTACTATCAATGAAATCAACAATGGCAATATGATTGTTGGCTATTTTGAGGGCATAAAGAAGAACTCATATTAAATATGTGAATCATGGTTTTTCGAACGGTGTTCTGGTTGTTTTTACGAAAGAAGTGATTAAACCCTCTGCCACTGCTCGAAGAATAAAGGGTGATTTAAGTATGCTCTTCTAATGTATCAACTTTTCATTCAATATCTTTTTTTTCGTTCATTTAACCAGACCAATTTTCGATGCTAACACCAAATTCCGCGAAATTGAATAAGATGATGTGGGAAATATTCTGAGCCAGATTTAAGAATAAAAGTTTGTTAATTGATTAGTCACGATGGGCCTATTGCATGGCCTTCGAGGACACCAGATCTCATTATTCTGAAATTTTGGCTGTGGGGATATTTGAAGTCCTGGGTGTATGATGTTGATAATGTTTGCAGAGAACAAGTAGTCAATGACGAGTGAATGATTCGTAGAAGTATCAATGATGTGGTTCCACAAACAAGGGCATGGTTGGAACTCAATGGTGGTCATTGACTTGAATGATTCATTAATTTGTGTCTCCTATTTTCTCTTGCATTGTTCGTTTATAATAAATAAATATTTTGCGTTTTTTGTATGTTTCAAACTATAATCATTAGGTTGCCAGTACATTTAACTTTTAACTATAATTTCTTCTTCAAGTATTGGACCGCTATGAATCACAGCTCTGGAGTACAAAAAAAATCAGATTATCCATCTTCTGAAAATATAATGTTCAGTGTGAGTACGAACCTGCATTTTATTTTAACTTTTTGAGTCGATCGAGTAAAACGAACATAATAAATTTGTGAATTTTCATCAATTTCGGTTATCGGGTTCTCAAGCTATGAATAAAGATATATTCCACCAAATACAAGTAACCATCTTGTACTTTAAAAAACTAAAAAGCCAGATGCTTTGGTGGTTTTCATACACCATTTCTGATAGGGCAGCTATCCTAGAATATCCTGTGTCTAAAAAGTTTATCAAGCTTCTATTTTCTAATTGCAGGATGAATTGGATGTTGTGGTTCAATAAATTGATGAATCTTTCTGAAATATTCTATTGTACATTCGCATTATAAGTGTTTCATATATTTCTTTGGCCTGCAAGAAAACTTTTCAAAGAAATATAATGTTTCAAAACGTAGACAGAACATAAATGTAATTTCAAATTGCAGCAGATACGCGTTCTAGATTTTATAAATTTTTATCGCTATGTAAACTAAAATTCATTTAAGGTTTTATTGAATAATAAATAATAATAATGATAATACAGTATCTGTAACATGATGAGAAAACGAAAACTTATTAAATATTGAGAATACGAAAATGAAAACTTGAATAAATCAGGTACAAACATTCACAAACTTTATTTGCGAACTTGTTCTTGTGCGAGAAGTTATATAGATATAAACTTCAAAAGCATTGTCAGAACAAACGTCCTAATGAGAAACGCGAAACCAACTCTCATTATAATTATTAGTGTCGAATCAAGTCTTTGTATTTCAGTTATATAAAATCAGTGAAACAAATGCATCTGAATCATTGTTTCACTGATTTCATTCGTACTGAATAGCATATAGCAAAAATCTAGGTCGTAGGTTAAGGAAGTTGTGATAGATTATAAGAAATAAAGGAAAATGCATATATATTTAAGATCCGTTCTTGTCGGTTATGAGTTACGAAGTTCGTACAAATCTCCGTGCGATTTCAAGTTCTGGATTCAATCATGTGAAAATTATACTTTTTTTCGCTTTGGCAACGAGCCATCTCTAAAACTGGAGTGCGGCTTAATGCTATAAAACTCTGACACTTAAACAGATGGCACCATTGGATTTGTTATAGTTATAAACCAGGCGAGGAAAATCAATATCAATATTTCCTTCCTATGATTCCATCAATTTAAATTCCTTACTAAATTTTTGAGAGGAAAACATTTTCACTTCTCGAAACATTCCGGTTCATCCATGAAACACAACATAATACAAGCTCCAAAAATAATTTCATTCATCATTCACAAAAAAAAAGTTGCTTTCAGTCAAAAAGCAGTAATTTAAATTGAATAAATCTTCAATCAATATATAACCGGATGTTATACTCAATCGTGTAATATACCTGAGGTGGTGAATACGGCATGTTTCTTTATACTAAATGCATATTATTGCAATGTCTAGTTCGTTCAACGAGCGACCTCTACAACATCGAGAAGTCTGCGTAGAGTGGCTGCTGCTACCTGACACCAGCTCACGGCCCGACGGCCGCCCTGCTTCCCCATTTTAAATCTCTGAGATATTGATTATAACAATTGCTCTAAAGGGTAATTCTGATCTATATTAAATTCAAAATGCATCTTAAGTATTCAACTGGATTTTTTAGTAGTAAAAAACAAATACTGTGTTTTAAGGAATTTTACTTAATAATTACGATTTGTAACGCGTTTCACTGCACCGTAGCTTCTTCAGACGAATGAATGTACAGAAAATATAAATATATATATTTTCTGTATATTCATTCGTCTGAAGAAGCTACGGTGTGGTGAAACGCGTTACGAATCGCAATTATTAAGTAAAATTCCTTAAAACACAGTACTTGTTTTTTATTGTTGATAATGGAATTTTACCAAGTAAAAGCCTTCCAAATTCAAATGGATTTTTTAGAATATTTTCGTAGACTAGCCATAATGTTTTCGAATTATAGAGAAAATGGATACTACGAATGATGTTTAGGAAATAGACTAACACCAAAACGAACCTATTTCGAATGTTGCTTAGGTTAACAATTCCGTAGTACCTCATCTTCATCTCTACGAAGATTTAGCCAGTGCAATCCAATGAAAGCGCAAAAGAATATGTCTTAACGATATCATATTATAGGTCATTAGATTTGTTCAATAATGATATGCATATAGTATAAAAATTAAACTTCTTCTTGAATACCTCTCTCTCTATTGATAGACTGAAATTCGTGGCCTAGTTCAATAGTTTCAAGCATTCTGAAGGAGGGACGCAATTTTGTTCTAATTGAACCCTCTCATATGAATTGTCATATAGTGTTATCGAACATTCAAACGCAATTCGTTGAATATCTTATTTAGGCTGAAACATCAAACGAGATATAAATAAAGATGAAAGATTCCTCACATTTTCAAAATCTTCATTCACTGAAGAAAAAATAAACAGTTTCTTCAACGATATCGATCGCCTCCATAAACTAACATTTTGCAAATACTCGATAATATGCTAACAGAAATTACCTCTATTTCTGTATTGTGTTCTTCATCGATATTTAGCAAATATCTCACTAATAGAATCAACCTAACCTTAATTTCAAGTTAGACGTTTTCATTTGATTGATAGCAACTAGTTCTTTATGAATTATATCATATTCTGGAAGAGTAGATTAACGTCTTTTCGTTACAAATATGTTTTGTTGAAATCTAGGTAAATCAAATGGCACGGTATTTTGAAACAGAACTACAAGAGTGACCATTTTTCCTCATCCATAGACGGTTCGTTCGGTTACTCGAAATCTATCTTAAGCGATTCCATGAATTAGACGATCGAACGAAATTCTCTATTTTGACAATTTGAGTATCGTTCATTTCGCCCATTGATGGCAATGAAACATTTTTCTAGAGAAGAGCGAAGATGATGTTAAAGCGTGGCCAATTTCTGGCGTTCAAGAAATAACATCGCAAATTCCTCACCGAAGACGTT
Source organism: Cryptolaemus montrouzieri (assembly GCA_013387265.2). Classification (NCBI taxonomy): domain Eukaryota; kingdom Metazoa; phylum Arthropoda; class Insecta; order Coleoptera; family Coccinellidae; genus Cryptolaemus; species Cryptolaemus montrouzieri. The sequence continues at coordinate 42,670,099 of JABFTP020000103.1, forward strand.
TTAGGATATATATGTGAAGAAATAATGAAAACATTACCATAATTGGTTATTTCTTATAATACTTTTTATGGTCTTCTTGTACCTTGGAGAAGCTCATTGAAAGACTTCGGTTCCGAATAGTTCAATCGATTTCGACTCCTACTAATACGATGAAGAAGCTCCTGAGAGCTCTTTTTCGATTGAATAATGAAGGAGTGAAGATTGCACTTGATTTCAGCATTCCTCACCTTGGTTTTTACATATAATGAAATGAAAAATATTTATATTGATGGGACACTACGAATCCCTAACTTTCTGAAGGAAACTGTAAAATCATTCTGGTAATCTGATACAGCAATAACCTCAGGTGCTTTTATTTTCAAACCAAAAACTTTCTGGCTGAAAGCTGTACGACTTAAGCCAAAATAACGTAGGAAATCCTGGATTGAACCATACAATCGAAGATCCTCAGAAGGATCGTCTCAGATACTATTACATGCAAATTCTTCAGTGCATTTAGAGTACTTGATGCAGAGCCTACAACTTCATCGTTATGACTTCACCACAATAGTGTCCCATCATATGTCCCACCCAGGAAACTATTGACTCTAGAATCAATACTCTCAAGCTGTTTGTGTGGAAAATAATTAAGATCAGTCCTAGCATTGTTCAACGCTGACCTGTTTGCTTGCAGCCAGTCACTGTATGTTCAATCGCTTCCATGAAGTCTTTCGAAGTTTTGAGGACACGATCTTTTTAAACTGCCAATGTGTCAATTACAAAATTTACAAAGTGGACCTCAGTGTATGGTATGAGCACAGCATGGTTTATTCAAATAAAAAATAGTAACGCTCCCAAAATCAACCGCTGAAGAACACCTATTTCTGAGGCTATTCACCATGATTGGATACTAGTGAAAGTGACAAATTGTAGCTAATTTATTATATAATTATTATTTTAATTATAAAATCTTCAAAAATTTGCATCTTCTCATTTTGCATTCTACTTGTATATATGTAAGCAGGTGGTCAAGAGAGCTTTGAGGTCGCTGCACCTAGGCTTAATCAGATCCTTTGTGCATGCCCCTTTTTTTTCCGCAGTCCACTGTCAGTTATCCTACATTTTCAAATGGAGTGTAGTCATCTGTAGGTGATCTAGGGTTGGTCATTTACCTCCGTTCTTGTTAACTTAGTATGTAGGACGATCACACATTCTCAGTAGAGCACAAGAAGCTTTATGGTTTTGTCTTTCTATCCCAGATCCTCTATAAAGAGGTATCACTTCCACCCATACTCATGAAGATGATCTATAGCTTTTATTCCATCACATGACGGTTTGAACCCTTTCATGGTGTATCCTTTGAGCACTACACCCTTATTTGCGTCAATAGTATCTTCAAGTGTTTCAAATTCTTTGACTGTTTTCTTTCTGACTCTTTTGCAATATTATTTCAGCATTCTGTGTTGCTCTTTATCCAATAAACAGAGATATTGGTGACAGTAGCTCCCATCATTGTGTTGTAGCATTATCTTCGTAGGATTTTGCTGTATGCGAACCTCTGCTATGTCTGTCCAAAAACAATAGACGATGTGAGTTAAGGCATCCTGAGTAAACTCCTTAATATGCTCCTATATTGTTCTCTGAAGACATCGCAAAAATTTAAATGATTCCATTAGATTCGGATTAATTATTGTTCTTAGGTAAGGGATGCATGGTGCGCCGAAAGCCAGCTGAGGTGGCATTTTGTCACTTGTCACCTGTCTGTAGAAAGGTACCCCAATCTTGATCCTGATACACAAGCGCCCCCTCGTTTCCCTCCCAACTTGAATCCGGTTTTGGAATTTACTTCATTTCTCCTATATTTTTCTCACCTTCGCCTATCAAATGAGTCGCAAAATTAAATATTTCATTAATCTATCAACAGGATATTGAGTGGGCAATTTCGGAAAATGAAAATGATCTCCATTAATTTTTGACTGTTATTGAAAACTAGTCAACCAAATTTTCACCCACTATAAGAGTGACATATGAATTGTATCAGGTTTGAACTTCTAGCTGTTCACATAAAGTATGGAATAGGTTAGGTTTGATTCCTGGGCATCTACCTACAATGAATAATTATTTTTATATGAAGAATTGTAATGACCTGAATTACCATTCCACTCTTTCCTACACTCGTATAATATCCAGTGTTCATTCTGATTTCATCATAGTTTTCACATTGCGTTTGCCATATTTGAAATATTAAATTTCTACGTTACTAGAAATGAAAAATTATTACGTAGTTTCATCAAATCCATTGAATATTCAATTATATACTGAAATATTACTCGTGAAACGAATTTACTCAAGCACTGAATCAGTGCATTCAATATTTCATTAAGCCATGAGTTTCATGAAGTTTTCAATGAGGTTGTATTTCCATTTTGCTCTATGTTTAAAATTTCAGTGATTTAGAAGATTATTATGTGATTTAATCTATTGAAATGGCAACTATTCATTCATTTCAGTAAAGAATTGTCTGGACCACAATTTATCGAGAATAATGATTCTCGATGCTAAAACTTATTCGAAGATATTTATAGGTTGATAATATTGAAATTCGTGAGCTAACTACTAACGAAGGAAACCTACGAAACTAGTTTCATTCCTTGTTCAATTGACGAGGCTTTTACGTGATAGAGATCCATTTTCACAAGTACAAGTAAACAATGATCTCGACTACAATATATCCTTAAATGCTCGACGCATTTCCATACACAGTATATTTGTCAAGAGCGAATGAATACTACAAATATATCTTACTAACAAACCTTTATATATACTAAAAAGGCAATCAACTCAGAGCTATCCGTACTTGAACCAATGTTCAAGAAATAAATTTAATAAGGGTTAGTTATTTATGTCTACCTGATCATTAAGAATTTCCGGTGAATACCTAAATCTGTTAACTTCAATAACTTCCAGAAGGTTGAGTTTCATAACTCTATTCTCAGAATGTAGGATTTTAAATTCTGAATTGAAAGAGCGATCATTTTCCCTAAGATGATTTGAAATTGATCGTATTGTTCTGTTCTATTTCAGAAGTGAATTTTTTTTTTTGGGGTGCCGGTTGTTGATGAAATTTTCGAATACAATCATTTGCCTGTTTGTTCCTGAATTGAAAGAGTTACCATTTTTCCTAAGATGATTTGAATAATTTGAATTGGTTCTTCAATTGATGAAAATGCGTTTATGTTCAGAGATTCTAAGATTAAAAATTCTTCCTGTTCTACCTATGTAAACACAATTGCACAATCCAATCTTTAAACACCTGATTTTCTTTATTGAATGGAGATTCATAATTCCTGATAAATGAAGCTAAATTTGTTGATATTTTGAACGCTATATTTAAATTTGAATTTTAAGAAGGAATTTCACATTATTGCTAATATTGCCTTTTTATGTAAAAGTATTGAATTTCTTGTCTTGGTGTTCACCGATTTGATATATATGCTGTAAAGCTGATTTCTGTTTTTTCTTATATATAATCTGCTAACTAAATTAGCATCATAACCATTATTTATTGCGATCTGTTTTATCAAATTCAATCGTCTGAAATAATAGTCATTAGACAGCGGTGTGCTCAAGAGTCTATGTATATAGCTATTAAATGCTGCAACTTTATGTTGGTAAGGATGTGCCGATGTATAATGAATCATGATATATGTATGAGAAGGCTTATGATAAATTGAAAACTGGTGTTTATGATTTGATCTTGTTATTCGGTGTTAATGAATAGTTTTTTCTATGTTATCCATGAAGATTCCTGCTGGAAGAGGGCTTGAGGGGTTTCCCATTATAAGTCCCTCATCACTTCTATAAAAACAGTCGTTAAATGAAAATTAATTTTGAGAAAAACAAACATCTACTAAAGCCATAGTGTCGTATTTAATTCGTGAATTCGTCATATTTTGTGTTAACAAATTATTGATTATATTATACGGATCTTTCGGCGTAATACGCGTAAACAAGTTCTTGACATTGAAAGAGACTAACTGCATTACTTGGAATGACAATATTCCAAATTTTTTATCAAATCATTTCGAATTACGAATAGAAAAAGACGGTTTGAAACTACAAAATTGTTTCAGAATATGTATTAAAATTCAAGATTTCCAAATTTTTAATACATATTCTGGAATAATCATTGCATTATTACATGTTGCATATCTCAAAATCATATTTTATTCAACGTCTGTTTTAAGTTTTAAGTGATGAGGGACTTATAATGGGAAACCCTTCAAGCTTTCTTTCAGCAGAAATCTTCATGGATAACATAGAGAAGAACTATTCATAGCACTCGCTAAGTAAATATTTCCTATATTGATATCGATATGTCGATGACATTATCGTGTGCTTTCCTCAGGAACAAACAGGCAGTTGATTGTATTCGAAAATTTCATCAACAACCTGCACCCAAAAATAAAATTCACTTCTGAAATAGAACAGAACAATTCGATCAATTTCAAATCATCTTAGGGAAAATGGTCACTCTTCCAATTCAGAATTCAAAATCCTACATTCGGAGAATAGAGTTATAAAACTAAACCTTGTGGAAGTACTTTAAATTATCAGATTTAAGTATTTACCGGAAATTCTCAATGATCAGGTAGACATAAATAATTCACCCATAATTCACCCTCATTGAATTTATCTCCTAATTTTCAGTTCAAGTACGGATAACTCTGAGTGGATTGCCTCTTTAGTATATATGAAAATTTGTTAGTAAGATATATTTGTAGTATTCATTCGCTCTTGACAAAGATACTGTGTATCGAAACGCGTCGAGCATTTAATAATATTTTAGTAGAAATCATCGTTTACTTGTATTTGTTTATGCGTTGTATTTGATATGCCGCTCCGTATTAGCCAGACCTTAGAATATCCCTCGCTATCAACACGAAATGTATGCGCTCATTTGTTATGTTTAATACTGGTTATTTGCCGACAGGTTTATTCTCCTATTCCCATATGGACTTCGAGGCCGATAGAGATCCCGGGCCTACTGGGGATCCTTCGCTTGCTGACATGACGCGCTCGGCTCTCTCCATCCTCCTTAAGAACCCGAAGGGATTCTTTCTATTTGTTGAAGGTAAGAATTGAGAGCATTCGAATTTCTCATGGATATATTTCGCTTTCTTCAATATTTTACTTTCGCCATCAAAAAAATTAGATTGTTTCGTAGAAGAAATAGCAAAACAGGGAAACAATAAAAACCAATAGCATATTATTTGTCGGACATGATAAAAGTTGTTATCATAATAACTCTTGTTCCAGAAATTATCAATGGTAAATTGTTTCTTTTTGAGATTCTACTAGTTCACTCTCTGCGCACCTTTCAGTAACTGTTGCTTTCCATTATGTCTCCGCATGTTTAAAGTTTATATTAATAATATTGTGGCTCTTTTCTGTTTCTTGCCTTATTTATCCTTCGAAAATTCAACTAGAGATTCTCGAAGATGTTTTTGTGCTTTATTGGGATACAGATTTGCTGGTGTATGAATTTTAATCAGTTAGTAAAAGAAACCGAATTTATGAGAATGTTCTTGTTTTAATTGAAACGCAACTTTATGACTCCCGGCATGCCCCAGAGAAAGAAAATACGACAACTAATTTAAAATATATTTCGTATAATATTTCATTTCAAAAATGCTTTGTATATATATTTTTTTCAAAACATAAATATATGTGCTAAAGAATATTGAACTTGAACATCAACAGTAACTCTACTCAAGATGAATTTCTATCATCGATGAATAAATCATGATAGAATATTCATTAAATTTCAACTCACATATCCCTAATATGATTCAAAAATTTAAAATATGAAATAATATTAAAAAAATTAGTGGGGTTCTCTCGGTGTATCGATGTGCTCACTTTGAACAGACTTCATTCTTTCCTATAGACTTGTACTGTTTCTCTGTCTGGTAAATAGTGCTCATGGGGGTAGAATTGATTCCCAAATCAATAATGTAATAATAATTGTGAGTGCTCAGTCAATCCCAAACCGCTGATTTCATTTTTTTTTTACAATAATATGTCTCCTTATATTGAAGACAATCGACTTGAAGAAAGTGTTGAGATGAGTATCACTCTCTCCAGGAACTTGGATCTTGGACGTTATCATCATCAGTATGTCTCATTGTGTCACTGTTGCCACCATCCATAAGAAGAAAAACCAAAATCTCATTATAGTTGTAGACGCAAGAAGTATAGTTGAGAAAACCAATTAGTTAGGGACCACAAAGTGAATGACGGATACTATAAGCGAACTAGTTGCGCAAGTCGGTTTCGGTAGTGCTACCTCCTGGACGGATACTGAAATTAATTTTTCGAAATCATTGGAAGATAAATTAAACCCTCTAGATACTATAGATACTAGTGAAGAGTGGTTGCTGTCGACGACGTCTGTGATATCTTTGGAGCTATTTATTTTAAAGGAATATTATAAATATAGCTCCGTTAATCACCCATTATTTTTTGTAATATCTTGAAGACAAAATTGGTTACTCCACGTTATCCTCTAGAGATAATCATAAATCAGCATGGACTTTTTTGTAGATATTCTGAAAATACACAATTCAGTAGGGCCCTATTTCTATCTTCCTTGTGATATTCAAACAGCGCTACAATAACACTGAACTTAAAAATGACGGCAAGGTACTATGTTTAATACTATGCAACACCCGTTTCTCCTCAATATCCAGAGCGTACACTTTCAAGCGAGTGTAGAAAGCTCATAGTTTTTTGGATAATTATCCATTTTACATATTATGCTCTCCTTTGGTCTGGTATTTTGACAAAATTTTACATTACGACATAATCAATGAACATGTAGTTTCTCAATTCAATAGGATTCAATGATTAATTGGTTTCTCACTAGACAAAGGATGCGAACTCATGCATCCAGGTAATAAAGGGTAAAGGATGAACATCTAAGAGATTATTGAAATTACGTCCGCTCATAGGAAAATCGAGCCAATTAACAACGACCAACTAGACTTCAATCAACCTCTTTTTGTGAATGCCGTTATACATAAGTGAAATCACTCATTTTGAATTAGGTATTGTATTACCCTTAATAATGGGCTAACAACACGAAACATATGATGAGTATTTTAATAAATATTTGTGAAACCTTTGCCAAGTGAGAAACCAATCACTCATCTATTATGTTTGATCAAGTGTAAAGAGAGAATTTCATCAATATGATTCTCTCAAATGAACGAATAAAAATATAATCACATACTTAGGATGAAGGGCCACTACTCAGAAAGACACTATAGCACTCAACTTCAATTCTGTGTAGGTTTCCCGAGATTGCCAATAAAATGGACATCGAAATATATTAAAAATCATGCACTGATTCCAAATAGTCACAACCAACCCATGATAACAACCAAGGCCCTACACATGCACATACAGGTCCTAGAACGAAGCAGAGAGATTAGATTAGGTTAGTCCTAATACGGTGACACAGAAGCTTGTCATGAATCATGCACAAATTCCAAGCGAATTCACAGCCAACTCATGGTAACAACCAAGTGCCTGCGTAAGCAGATCTTTGTCCTAAAATGAAGCAGATAGGAGTCCACAATATATTCTCTGCTGTAACGCGAATTTTTAGTAGATAAAGAATCATTATGGTTAATAAGATCACTTACTGAAGAGCCGTATCAAGCCAATCATCTTCTGATCTTGTGTTGGCACATTGAGGCCAGATCATCATATAAGTAAAAATAAATTTAAATGTCTCATCTGAATAAAAACATCAAACGGGTTTGCGTTGATGGGAGCAAAAGAATTCAAGGTCGGAAAAATAAAAGGCCCCACACTGGTGGTAGTTCAATAAATATATGGGTGACCTCAACCTCACACATAGCACCACTGACATCTACAAGATATATAAGCATTGTTTGGATATCACGATAACAAATGACAAATAGAAAAGGGTAAATAAAAACAAAAATATTCAATCGGATCGAGCAAAATCTACAAGACTTCATATTTAATTTAACTATCCGATGATGATCGTCAATGTGTGATTAACTAGTAGATGAAAACAACAGAATGCAGTTTCTTATCAAAACACATCTATGGTGCAAACCTTTAACATCTAAGCAAAATTGCATTAAAACCCTCTATCGATTCGATGGAAGCCTACGTCGTATTTGTCTATGAATAGCGCTCTCTAGGATGCGAAGCAAGATTCCTCCTAGGATATCATAATATCAAAAAGTTGATGACGAAAGTAGAAACAACTGATCTCAATTCAGTTAAATTATTTGCCACTGTACACGGTGTCTGTCTGTGGAGCGTCGTGACAAATGAGCTTTTCATAGTTGGTCGCTAGAAGGGTTTATTGTATTCTGTTTCGGTTCGTAAGAGGGGGGGATTACTAGTCTCTTTTGTTTGGATGTTGTAGAGAAGTATACAACAATGCTGAGTTTCAATTTCGCTACTATTACCATGGAGTCTATTGTTGCGTTCCATGACATAGGACATAATTATACCACTGCCTTCACTTCTATAGTTTTACCTTGAACTTGCTGTATGAATAACAATAAATTAGTTCATCTAGTTGGCGGTGGCTAGGGTGCTAGATGTATTCTAAAAATCACAAAATGTTAGTATGTAAGTGCCCTCAAAAACATCCAGGCAAAAGAAGATGGGATACTGGCTGCTACGGCCTGATAAAATAGTCAGATGCAAATTTTCGTATAGTATAAGTATATTGTATTTACATGTACCAATGTATATGGAGGATAGCCGACCTTTGTTACCCAAAACATAAATTTCGATCTTCCGTAGGATATACAGGGTGTCCATGAATTGCATGTACAACGTTATATCACAGATTCTTCAGCTCAGAATGAGTCGATTTAGCCTAACTTACTTATATGAAAATTTTTTTCGTTTGGCCGCTAGAGGTCACCAAATCCAAAGATTCTCTGTCTTATTTTTCAAATAATTCGAGAACGACTCGATCGATACAAACCATATTTGGTATGCGTAATTGATTGCGATTCAATTCAATGACCTTGACGTTTTACAAGTGCCTCTGAGAACTCGAACAAGTTTCTAATCTACCATAGTTTTTCAACTGTCCGCGTTTAAGCAAAACTGTTTCAGACATTGAATAGCTAGACTAATTATCAAACTTTTTTGTTTTTTGAGAAACTTTAATATGATGAGCGGTTCGATCACAAAAACAGTTTTTTAATTTCATGATTTCATTTCCTCAACCACCTAGTCAAAAATATCACGTTTGACCATGTTGCCTTTGGATTTATTTCTGTGGTCTGACAAATTGTCATTTTATTAGGCTTGACAACCAATTGTTGACACACCAGTGTTCCTTAAGTTCTTAACTAGGTATTTTGGTGATTTTTTATCACTATTAGGCTCGGAGATATACAGTAACTCTGAAATGGTTGATATGGTTATGGTGTATGGATTTTGTCAAGGCAAAGGACGTGAAAGGGCGAGAGTATATACTGAAAGATTTCCAGGTCGCATAGTGCCGAACTACCAAACGTTTGGAAATCTGGAGAGGCGCTTCCGCTAGAATAGTAGGGACAGTAGAACGCGAAAAACAAATTTTGGACATGGTTGAGAAAAACCCACAATTAAGCACGCGGCGTTTAGGTTTGCAGGTGGTCGTTCCTAAAACAATGATTCATGATGTCTTGACGGAAGAATAATTTCATCCTTATCACATTCAGAAAGTTCAGGAATTACATTCACAATGAACACGTGTACAGTTTCGGAAATCCACATGCTTTTACAAGTACACGTCATCAAAATTAATTCAAAAATTAACGTATGGTTTTCAGTAGTTGACAACTTCATTATTGGTCCAGATCGATCAAACGGAGCAGCATAATTGAATTTTTTGCAAGAAACTTTGCCCGATTTGTTGCATGTTATTACAGTATTCCTGCGTGCTGAATTGTCGTTTATGCACGACGGTGACCTTCCTCACTTCATTTCAGCGGTTCGCGAGTTGTAATGGTTTTGTTTCTAATTTTATCTAAAATTGGAGAAATATGTCAATTCTACTAGAACTAAGAAGTGTAAATAATGAAGTTTAATGGGATTCAATTATAGAAAGGCTAGTTGAAAGAAAACTACAATTGACACTACCTATTAATACCTATGCCTAGCTAGATCAGAGTCTCTTAATCTCAGTGTGTGAGATCTTCGTCTAGAACCTAGGTCCTAGATATAGCCTTAGGAATAATACTCATCACTTCATTCAACTAGCTTTATTAAAAGATGAATATCAAAATCAAAGTAACCGATTAATAAATTACTAACTATTATTAAGGTAACTAATATGAAAAAACTTAACTAAAAAGTTTAACCAATAACAATAAAAGGAGTCTCAGACAAGACGAATTCAAACTTTATATTACAAATTTCCAATTCAAAACAATCTGAGCTTTTCAACAAATCGAAACTCAATGATAGAGCTCAGTCGACAATTAACGAAAATAGAAAAGAAGAATTTGAACATTAGGAGAAACTCTTAGCTTTTTAGGAAAGAGATTAATTCCCACGATGATTAGATTTGGTGTTTTACATCAATTTTCTGGTATTCCTGTATCTTACAGCTTACAGGTTACTTGATTGGCTGAATATCGTTCGCAAGGTGACTGCCCGAGGTGGCAAGAGTAGTTCCCTTAACGACGTGGTTACCCCAGTCGTGAAATATTAAGGTTTGGCATAAAGATGACTCAAAATATCTTGACGGTGAAAAAAAAACTATAACAATACCATATCTCTCGGATATATATTTTTAAAATGAACAGAATGAATTTGACTTACCCTTGAAATAGCAGATATCGATTTAGGTTAATATAACAAAAAAAATTCGAAATCTCTCTCTAATTGAATTGGTTGTCGAGGAAATCCAGAAAAATTACCGACTACTTATAACGCCTCAGAGGATTGGAATTTATCTTTTCAGAAAAAAATTAATGAACAGCTAAATTATTCTCTTCACAACAATAAAGTGGAAATGAAACATAGAATGAGTTACTGTTTCCCGTTCCCCCGCAGAAACGAGAAAACGATTTTCTTTCAAATACTGACTTCACAATTAACCGGTGAACCACCAAGATCAATAGCAGCGACACCTTACGGGTATAACTAAAATTTTCATTGGGTATCATTACCTGTAGATTCCTGATTCGAATTTCAAACTGTTTGAATATTTAACTTGATGGAATGAGATTGAATTATTAATAAAATTGTGAAAGTGAGTTCAAATGATATAAATGATTAATTCGAGAAATCGGACTGTTACAGTATGTGAATCGTTGGATCGGAAGGAAATCTGATGTTCCTGCAAGTTCGCGGGCATAATCTACCGACATGACACCGTGCGACTTCTTTCGTTGGAGTGCTTTAAAATCTAGAGTTTACTCTTCTCCAATTGACACCCGAGAAGAGTTACATATAAGAATTTCAAATGCGGCCAACTCGTTCAAAATGACCCTGAAATAATGCCAAGAGTCCAATTTAATTTCTTAAATAAGACTAACTCCAGTATTTAGCAAAATGAATTCTTGAACATTCACTATAATTGAATGAAATTTTGGGTATAAACTAGTAACCGTTATAGTGAAGTGATTTATTTTTTATTATTAAGTTTCCCACTGGCCAAACTGTTTTCATATTTTTAAATAAGCATTGTGAAAAACTTATTAATTTATTTCTTCGAATTTTTCTATTTTGGACTACAGAACATTGAATTTCCTATTTGCTTGATCCAACTTAGCAACCTAGAAAACATCATTCTGTCAAAAAGAGGTTGTCAAGCATAATTAAATAACAATCTGTCAGACTACAGAAACAACATGGTCGATATGTGATATTTTTGACTTGCTAACTGTTTTTTGTGATTGAACCGCGCATCATATCAAAATCTCTCAAGAGACAGAAAAGTTTGATAACTAGTCGAGCTATTCAATGTCTCAAATAGTTTTGCTCAAGAACAGACAGTTAAAAAATTATGGTTGATTAAAAACACGTTCGAGTTATTAGGGACACTTGTAAAACGTCAAGGCCATTGAGTGGATCACTAACAAATGTGAATAATGCATCCGATTACGTATACCAAATATGGTTTCTATCGATTGAGTCGTTCTAGAATTATGTGAAAAATAAGAAAAACAATCTTTGTATTTGTCGACCTCTAGCGGACAAACGAAGAAACTTATCATATAGGAAAGTTGTCCTAAATCGACTTATTTCAAGCTGAATAATCTGTGGTATAACGTTGTACACGCAATTCACGGACACTCTGTTTGAGTATTAGGAGGAAGTTGAAGAAGTTGAACCAATTGATTAAAAAAAACATTTTCAGCTGTTATGCTTTCAATCAAGTTGTCTACTAGAATATCATATTTTCTCAGATATATGGAAAAAATGTTGGAAACATTGTAATCCTTTCACGAGTCTAAAGCATAATCATATTTTATTGCCTGACATCACACATTAAATGATATAAGGAATTCCTTTCTTGGGATGCATGCTCTCTTAGAAGGAACATAGGCTTATTAAATCTCCCGCGGGCATACTAAGTAGGAACACGTTTTTTATTACAACGAAAGCACAAGGGCTCGCATGAATGCTAATGGATTCCAGTGGTAAGAAATCCACATACATGTTTTGTTTTATTCAAAATTTTTCATCATGTTGATTGAGTTTTCAATTTCATCGAGAGATATCTTCTTTTACAGTAATTTCCATGCAGAAGTTTCATATCAGCAATAAAGAAATTAGCATAGATTTCAAGATATATTTTTAAGAAAAGTTCGCCACAATAAAATTTCAACTTTCGAGACGAAATGGTATCTAAACTCATAACATAAATCCGATATGGATGAAATATAATTGAACTGGAAAAGTTATTCAAATGTTTTTCACCTAAGATATCAAGAACTTCACGTTTTTCCATCGGTTGTCTGAAATCAGTAACAGCTGTATGTAATTTATGTGTCTGAACTTTCTGTGAATCGGTGGCCTAATTCAATATTATAATTGGCACGCTTGGAATTTTGTTTATCAACTTTGAGAGATCTGATTTATTTACTGTATCTAACACCGAAATAGCGACCTGTTTGGCCTTTGTAGAAGCTGTAGAACTCGGGACATGCTAATTTGTGAAGTTCTGAGCGTTTAAGCTTGTTCATTTGATCCTTTGAATCAAATGAGCAAAAAAAAAAGAAAGTGGATTTTAATGCTCCATATATATTTTGGAAGTTGCAAATGTTTTTTTCCTTGAATATGCTCGAATGGAATATTAGATAGCTTTGCTTCTTATAAGATATAAGCCTCTTTTTGATTGGAAATATTTGCTTTCATTGCGTTTATTCTTAGCAGACAGGAATAAATCAATCTTATTCATCTAAAGCATTGAACATTTGAAATACATTGATTGAATTAAGAGAAATTAATATGTGGTTATTTTTTTTCAATTGTTCCTCGCCTAGAGGAATAAAATTTTTCGAAGGAAGGTTTTTAGGATGGTTGCCTCATTCATCAAGATGTTTTTAATTTTTTTGTCAGGTGCTTTTTTTAGGGAGTTAAGTTGGTAAATTTGCGTTAATATTTAGCACCCTACATTTTGTACTACATTTTGAATCAAATTGGTTTGCGTCATCTATTCACGCATCTTACATCTCGTTTCTTAATTTTTGTGAAGGATCGTTGGTTGGGTTTTTGACAATGTCTGTTAGGTGCTTTTCATCTCCTCGCTGTTTTTTCAGAAATTCATGTCTCTTCACTGTATATTTCATTTTTTTTAAGAATTTGTTATAGTACTAGGTTCATATTTCTCGTACAAACTCATTCTTCATAAATATGCTCTGTGAGGAGATGATATAGTTGAATTTCAGTTTCGTTGAAGATATAAAGTGTTGTCTGCTGAAAATTTTCCACTCTTATGTCTATCAAGAGAACTCTATAGTGTAGCTTACCTTTTGCTTTCGACATTTAAGGATTTTTGCGTTTTCCAATATGCAGTTTGACTTAACAACCTGCAAATCTATTTGGTGTATGTACATTAATGCTCCCAAGATAATTTGATGTGAGTGTTCATTCGATTCTTGAAGATGGCCAAATTTTTACTTATCGAAAAGATGTTCGATCTAAACGATTTCCACAATACACTAGCCGTGTGAACAAAAGAATTTTTGGGACGTTCGTGGCTTTGCTAATTGGACTGTCCGCTGATAAGAGTTTTCCACATGCCTTCATTTTCTTTGGAACTAGAATCTATGGGAGATCAAGCCTTTCAGTTGTTCAGAGCATTTTCCGTGGAAGTAAAGTGAAAATCAGCAACCAGCCACCTTTGAGTGAGGAGTTGATCATCAGCTATGAAAGCGTGAAGTATTCCTTTCTGAGGAAATTCGATGTCTATGTATGATAACAGGAGGTTCTCTAGCAGTGACTTTCCTACTTTCGGTGGAGTGGAGCAGATTATTAATCTGAGAAAGAGTTAGTAGGAGGATGGAGCCCTGAGGTATTTCTGCATTGACCTGAAAAATCCAATTCATTACAACATCAACGTCGACCTGAATCGATCTACTCAAAAGAAGGTTACTAATCCTTCCTCGTAAATATATGCGATTAGTTTATTTATCAAGGCCAAACTCTGTCGGAGGCCTTTGGGAAACACAAGAGCAACGGCCCTTGATTCGTCTTGCTTTTCAACTATCGATGCAAATGTATGCTGGGAGGTTACCAATTGATCGTTATCTACGGAAACCATATTGTCGATCACAGATGATACCATGCAATTGGAGGTATTTCATGAGCTCATCGTTTATGGCTCTTTCCATGTTTTTCGACATATTAGCAGCAATGCGGTAATTTGGAGTAGGAATTCCTTCCCTTCCTTTGAAATCAGTTATACTCTTCCAACATTCCAACACTCCGGAAATCTCTGGCTCCCATACAAAATCTGAAACAGACTACTGAAACAGGTGAAGCACATTTCTTCAAAACATAGATATATTTGATGCTTGGTGGCACCGTATTTGATTATTTGGAGCAGAATTTCGCAAAAACACTTTTGCAAAGAGATCAGCCTTTGCTGATATAATGACACCGTCATCTCCAATCAGAAGTGGGAAGGATGACATGCAAAAATTGTTGAAACGCACATCGCACATATTTAGGTTCAGTTTCATCTGTTGTATTATTTCTCCAGTTCTCATAAGCTCTGTTTTTAACTGTGACAATTTTTTGACAGGTTTTTGTGAACCAAGTCTAAGGTGCGAATGTTTTTTACTAGAACATTGAGTATGTTTAGAGAAATCTTATTCCAGAGGCAGTTCAGGTAGTTTTTTTTCTCATTTGATATCTGGTGGTAGATCTTAATTATGTCATTCAGATTTATTTTGGGGTCTTAGAATATTCAGTTTGAGTCTTGTGCTTCATGATAATCTGAGGCAGCTATTTTTTTAGAAACTGTGCTTCACATATTTTGTGCAACCTGTACCTTCCCATCAGATTCAATTTACTACCATATATATTGAGAAGTTGGTCACGATGCTGCGAAATGGTTTTCAGCACCTTCAGCACGATTATCAAAACTTAGCTAGCTAACAGTGAATTAGCATATACCTAGCCTGAGTCCATCAAAACCATAAAACATTTCAAGGAATTTTTCGAAAACCTCCTTATACTTAAATTCACAACATTATCACTTCTTCTAATAGAAATTATGAATGGTGGGCCCAAGATGGGCTCAGTCCCCATTCAAACGAAATCACTCTCTCTCTGCTACCATACATAAAGTGCATATAACTGAACCTAGATGCTCCACTGCATGAATGGGCATACTAAAGGGTTTTCGGAGAGGGCAAATATATAAAGGACACACTGAATAAATGATTATATTAGAATTCACGTATCAATAAAATTATTTTCAAAGTTGCATTGTGTCTTTGCATATGTCTTTACCCTCAAAAAAGATCTGTAGGCTACAGCCAAGGATGAACTATTGGTTATATATGGTGGATAAAGGCAACAGAAGTTATAACTCTTAGCTAGCCGCAAAAACTACAGGGCTTAGCATTTGGATATCAACTCTTTCGAATGGATCGGGGCTCAAGAGAGGTGTGTGTGTGTGTGTGTGTGTGTGTGTGTGTGTGTGTGTGTGTGTGTGTGTGTGTGTGTGTGTGTGTGTGTGTGTGTGTGGATCGGGGTGTGTGTGTGTGAGGAGTGTGTGTGTGTGTGTGTATATGTGATGAATAACATCAAATGTAAAATGTTGAATTTGCCTGCTGATACAGATGACGATGGATCTGTGGGGTGTGTCTGGTTTGAAATGGTGTATGGCTGATATTGACTTCTAGTGAGTGCCTTATATAAACCTTCATCAGTTAGTTAAAAAAACTCAGCTCTGTTGAAGATACATTATCTGGCCTGTGTGCCTTTTATGACTTCACTATTCTCATTGGGGATCTGAATATTGACATGTCTGTACAAACACCAGGTTGCACTTATCTTTACTCAATTTTGCATACTTTTAACCTGAACCAGATTATTGACGAGCCTACAAGAATAACAGAAAGTAGCAGTACTCTGCTTGATGTGATTTGTGCAGATAGGGGAATTGGCGTTGCAGACTCAGGAACTAGGGATATGCTCGATATGTCTGATCACCGTATGATATTCGCAAACCTCAAACTAAAAGCACCTAATTTCTTTGCTGGGGAAATTTCATATCGACATTTTAGTAATTTTGACAAAGTTTTGTTTGATGATGACATGCAGCAAATAGACTTTAAATTGTCTGAAGCCTTAGACCTTAGATGATAGGGTGAGGTCATTTAATGAGTTACTAATTTCTACATTCGATAAGCATGCTTCTATAAAAACTTTCAAGATCAGGCGTAATTATAAATCTTATATCACGAACACCACCAAACAAATAAGTAGGCTGAAGAGAAATGCTTTTAATAAATACAAAAACCATGAGTGATGTACATAGAAGATACTATCTTGATCTTGAAAACTACCCCTCTTTTGCAATCAAAAGTGAAAAAAAAGCCTATATGTTATTCGAAATTAAAAAACTGGTAAAGAGTCAAAAAAGTTATGGAACACAATGCAAAGGTTTGATGTTCACTCCAGACCAGCTAATGAGATTCCTTCCCACTTAAAATACGTCAAGAAAATGAGAGATTATACTTCAGTTACGCTGAACAAAAAATGGCTCCGGTAGATGGGACACAGTTGAATTTTTCCCATGTATTAAAATGCAGCGCTTGAGGGGGCAAAGCTTGACGTTTAGGAAAGTATCTGAGAAGGATGTAATAAATGCACTTGGAAGAATAAAATTCAAATGCATGGGTATTGACGGCATAAGTTTTATCATGCTCCCATTAAGTATCACTCACATTGCGCTAGTTCTGGCAGCGCTCTATAACGGAAGTTTGGAGGGCGGAGTTTTTCCCACTATCTGGAAGACTTCGATTGTCAAGCCCCTACCAAAGTCAACAGATGTTAAAGAATTCTCTGACTTGAAACCTATATGCCTTCTGCCAATCGTGGCGAAGATGCTTGAGTTGCTGGTGTGCGACATGATCAGGGATTTCATGTCAGAGTGGAGAATTTAACCAAAGGTCCAATCTAGTTTTTGGGCGGGATACAGTACTGGAACAGCTCTTTGTAAGGTAACTTCTGATATTGGTCTGCACAAGGATAGATCTATGGCATCTGCCCTGATTCTTCTTGATTACAGTAATCTGCTGCTCACAGCAAAGATAAGTTACTGTGGTTTTTCTGGGGAAGTATGCCGATGGTTTACAAGTTATCTTTGCTCTAGAACACGAATAATAGTGCCAGATAAACAGAGGTCGGATCCTATGATGTCTGGATGTGGAGTACCTCAGGGCAGTGTAATTGGGCCGCTGCTTTTCAGCATGTATACTTTTGATCTTCCTGAGCAGGTGAAGTACTGCTCAGTTCATTTATACGCAGATGATGCCCAACTTTTCAGTGGTTTTTCACCAGAAGATGCAGATAATGCTATGCAGAGAGCAAATGATGATCTGAGTACTGGGTGGTCTGCTAAGAGTGGACTTGTAGTTTGTACTCAACTCTAAGAACAGTGCTTACATGATTATAAGGTCAAGAGATGCTTGTCATAAATTTGAAATGCACAACTCTATCGCTCCTAAAATAAAAGGCTCTTGGATACCACTTGTCGAACAGGCTCTAAATCTTAGAATCAGTATTGGCACAAATCTTAGTTTTGAATCCCATGTCAAAGCTAACTTACGATCAGCTTACATCGAATTGAGAGGTCTCTACTCATTTAAATACGTATTGCCAGAAAAATTAAAGCTGATGTTGATTGAGTTATTAGTTATTTCTCAGTTGAATCATTGCAGTGTGGTCTATAATACTTACTTTACTTACATTAGGAGAAAAAACAACTGGCTCAGAATGCCAGTATACTTTTTGCTTTCTGTGTTCGTAAGTTCGATCATGTAACCCTAGTCCATAGGAAACATAGCATACTAATATATGAGAGAAGAGTTGAACTTCATCTTGGTCTGCTTGTCCAGAAAATTTGGAAATCGAAGTGCCCAGAATATCTTTCTGATATGATGATCATTAGACGAGAAGTGCATAGCTTAAACCTTAGAGGTTCTATTTTTCAACTACCAAGATTCTACACCTCAGTATTCCAGATTACTTTCTCGTATTTGTGAGTCAAGATGCTCAATAATCGCCGCTTCTTTGAACTGACAAGTTTCTCAACAAAAACCTTCAGAAAGAAATAAAAAGAATATCTCCTCATCCTCCAGTCTACTGAATGACAGAAGTCGCCCTCAGGTCTCAATGTATTTTCAATGATTTATGTATGACTCAAATAATTTACCATGTTTGTTCAATCTTTTATTACAGTGATGTTTTTATTCTTGGTAATCTGGAACAACGCTTTCAGCGAATATTTCAGCGAATATTACAGTTTGTGTAATAATCTTTGTTTGTGATTCTATTTTACTTCACAATACATTTTTCTATTATATTCTATTCTACTCAATACCAGGTATAATGAGGACGACTTCCACCACCGGAGAAGATATAATGATAAATCTCTCTTTCCAAGCAATTGAAGGAGGGGGGTTTAGAAGGCTCCTATAAATGTAACAAACATAACATAGTGATCTGAATCGGCACCAGTATTCTGTGTTATATTTCCCCAGAATTCCTATCACAGCCATTGCATATAATGCCTGTAGTGTATGACTACCACATGCCCTTTGAAATGGTCATAAAAGGTAGTTCTACAGCGAAAAGAAAAAATGAAGCAATTGGACCAGGGATCGATACTCCATCTGATGCGAAGATTGATCTCGTAAGATTGAGGGAACCAAATGGGTATACCTGACCCAAATTATAGAGAATCAGAGTAACAATGATTTTGTCTCCTATGATCATGTGAGCAGAAACACTCATTGTAAATTTGTACTGCCAACAGGTTCTACGAAGGAAACTTAAAAGTGTATATATTTTTTTTATAAAAAACAGAAATTCAGGCACTGATTTTCTTAGGGGAACAGTAGGAAGATCTTATGGAATAACAACACTGAGAAAAGTTGCAGATCTCAAGCAAGGGAAAAAGTATATCGACTGTCTGTCATAGAAGACATTTCAATATCTTAACCTAATTAGAGACAAATAGAGGACCACTATTGATTTTTTAGTCCGGTACAACCTTGACATACCAACTCACCAGAATGGGCAGGTCGCCGTAAGCAGTGAAATATGCTGAGGGTAACGGAAAGACTGAACACATTCTCTGCACTTGCATGACAATTGGTTACTAGAGACATGCTCGCATCGATATTGTGGTACTGATCTTTCTTCTTACCTGACAGGACAACTCTAGAATGGCTGGAATAAAACAATGTGAATTAAATACAGACAAACGACACTTGTACTTGTACTTGTACTTCAAGTCGAGCTTTGGTCGAATTTCGGTCGCTACTTAGTCGCAATGTGTTTGACAATGGTTAAGAGGCTCCAAACGAGCAACAGTTGCGAACTTGAGGAATGTGTTTTCCGAATTGAGCTTTATTGAAGAGCATGGCCTACGTTCAATTATGGAATTTATTTAATTTCATTACGACCAGCAATGGAAAATTACTATTGAAGAGGTTTTACTTATTTCCCAAAACTTTTGTATATAAGAGTACTCATAGCAGTTAAGATTTATACGTGGAAAGATACGTAGAAAGTAGTTTCATTAATTTCACATTCTTTCTGACGGTTGGTTTTAGTTTTTCCATTTTAACTATTCAAATTTTGACGATAGTTCAATAGAAATAGGAGGTATAGCAGTTTCCTTACTATGGTCACTTTAATTGGTTTTCTTATCGGCGAAAATTATATTATTGATGTAATTGTGAAAACGAGGTTTGTTCAAGAAGTATTTAATTTTTTAATTTACCTTTCTGCGTCGGATTTTCAAATTTTATCTGGCAGTTCAAAACCTCATTTATGATAGTGAATTTTTGGGAGATGCATCATGTGTAGAAATGTGTGTACGAGGAGTGCAGACCCAAGATTGCTTCGATGCCTGAAAATTAGCGAATAACTGTGGATTTCGACAAAAAATATAAGGAATGGAAAAAGTCAGATAATGGCTAGATGAAGTCAACTGTTATGTTGAATAAGGAACATTATATATGGTCTTAACGTTTGGGTTGAAGCAAGTCAGCCCGAATCAGGTTGCCTAAGAAGTCAAAAACCAACAACTTTGATTCTTGGTTCATGAAACGTTCATTGGAATTACAATTCTATTACGGAGGCAATTTCATTATAGACTTCACCTTACATATTAAAAATATAAGGATAAAATTCATTGCGGTGAGAAGAAGATAACCCAGAAAAAAACTCCTAAGCTTTTTTGTTGAAGGGTTGGTTTCGAATTTCATTTCTTCATTAGCTTGAAAGTTGATCTGGGTGGAAAATATTATGAACGCCGTATTTGAGTGACCTTACTTAGAGTATGACAAACTTGATATCAATGAATACATATTTTAGTGATTCAGTGAAAATAATAATTGATCAATCCTTTCCACAAGCAATTGGTCAGGAATCAATAATCTGAATGATTTGGAAAGTATGTGGCTTCAACGTTAAGATGACAGCAGTCATAAATAGAGAACTGGTAAAGTTGTAAAGTTTTATCGCTTCTCTTGAAAAGTACTAAACAATATTGTTGCCATATTTGACACGCAGTTGTTAATGATTGTCAATGTTATTGGCAGCGATTTATTAAAATTTGTGGAATATCCATTGGCATTCACGTGGGAGACCAAAAACGATAAAACAGCTTGAGAAAATTCATCAAACAGTGATAGTTACATCGCTAATGTCAACATTATCGCTAAAATAACTTGTTCGAATGATCAGGTTTATCGCCCTATCAGTTTAGTATAGGTGCTAAAAATAGTTTTGCATCGTTTTATTATTTTTAATGAAGCTCCAATATCCCACTGAATAAGATGGAATACGAAGGAGACAAAAGAAGTAAGTTAATCAGAAGCAATGTTATTATTTCTTCTCCGTGGATAACTCAAAATGAATATAAAATAAAAAAATGGTTCTCAAGAGTTTTCCTTACGTCGTTTTCTAAGTTTGTTTCACCACACCTAGAAAAATTAATGCACAATTTCAATATTTCAAATCTTTTTGTGGTAGTTACTGATTATTAATACTCGTTTTTTTTTTGGATATGTCAAACTATATTTGCCAATAATGTTTGTTATCATTCAAAATTATAATTGTCAGTAATAATGGAAGTTAACAGTGGCGTTAGATAACCTAGGCTGGATTAATACCAGACTAGATTGAGGCGTTGGGGTGTTCCGTGCAACAGTTTCCATAATGATCCGCAAGTACAGGAAAACCTTGGCAAGAACGTCAAGACTACGGTTTGCTCCTGATATGAACCTTCAAGTGCAGCTTCGTCCGAACAGTAGATTGCAATTTAACACTGAAACGACATGACAACGTTCAAGAGAATTTGGTTTGAGGCCTTGCGTCGCCGCTGGATTCACAGCACATCAAATAACCCAAATAAAATTTTCTAGGCAACATGTCAATTGGTTAGAAGCTGACTGAGGAAAAGTAATAAGACATGAAGGTGGTGATGCACCATTCTTGCAAAACTCTCATATCGGTTTTCGTCTTCAGAATTGCATAAATTCAATATTAGCGAAATGAAAACATCCAAGTCTAATTAAGTCACATCCATTCTATTCCAGGTAGCAAATCAAATTGATAGAAAACATTTTACGATAAACATGAAGATTGATTTGCAATTGAAACTGGGAATTAGGGATCAATGTATTCTGTTCCATTTAGCTAACGGAAATTGAATAATGCGGTATCCTGATGTTAATCACAAGATTGTTTGCCTATGAAGCAATTCCCTCGATTGTATTTATAGAGCTTTGATGGTCAATATGTAGCTGGACGAACACAATTGAATGAGGAAGTATAAACTGTGACATTGTTTGCTTTGTTTTATAATTTATTATTCGAGCTACGACTTCATTGAATGATTTTCGTATTTCATTAGAATGACAGAATGTCTGATTTTCTATTCATTAACTCAGAACAAATATTGTGAAAGAGATAATTATATAGAATCCACTTATAAAATTTTCATCTAATCACAAGAGTTTCAAATTGGCTGGGTCTGTAAAATTATACCTAACCTACTATTCTTGTCACGTCTTTAACCACGGTTTATGAAGGATCAAAGGACGGTATCATTTACACTTTATGCAAATAAGCCTCTATACCTAGAAATTAATGTTATATAACCACAAAGTTCAGAATTTATTAGCCGATTTAGGGGTTTCGGTTTCTATTTCTCGGTGTTGTTTCACACTTCAACAACCTCGTGCTGAACTTTTTTCGGAAATAGGCACCTTTTTAAATCATCAGTAACGAATAACATTTTGGACGAGTGTCAAACGATAGGGTATATATTCGCAGAATGTACAATTGTTTTCATTTAGTAGTAATATTTAAACTTATCAAAATGTCAAACAGTACGTGCGATCGTCATTTATTCGAAACGGCTGTATATAATAGGGCAATTATTAATTGTGTGTTCTAATTATTATGAATGTTGTATATTCTGTGACGATAAACTGTGCATTTTGTAAAGTTTCGTTAACAGACCTTTTTAGATTATCTAAACCTTAGGATACTCTTTTTCAAATTACCCCGAGACGACTACCCTCGTTAGTTGTCACTTGCAAGTAAGAATAATGCCCCAGCTAGTTCAAGCGGTGAGTGGTCGTGGGTTAAACGAACACTGAACTTTTGGATGGAAACAAAAAAAAATTGCATCACTAGTTTATCTGCAGGACAATTTAAACTAGAAAATTGCATCAGTGAACGAAGACTAACTAAAACGAGCTTTCAATGATAAGAGGTTGGATGTAGTTGAAGAAACAGGGTCGAGCACACAAGTAAGTGACATGATACACTACTTTAACCAAAATGTTGTCTTCAATTCTCTACTAAATGTATACAGAGGTTGGGGCTCTGATAACAATAAAATGACTATGAAGGGATAGATGAATGCAGGCAATGTATAGTAATAAACAATCAAATTATAGCCAATAGCGTAAAGCACTTAATTCATTTCACAAATACCTTAATAATAGCAAATAAAATGCCTGAACAGGCCTTTTACCTCTAAAACGTGATCACGAGTTAAGTCACACCATTTATGAAACAGAACCAAATATATAGGTGAATGAGTTGCTATTCGGAACTTTAGTTGTTGACTTTGACTTTGACTTACAACAAGGAAGATAAATGAGTATGTTACAGCAGTAATTTTATGGACCGAGCTGTGAAAAAGGAAACTAACACCAGGAATAAAAATTAAAATCAATAAGCAATTACTTAATAACGATTTGAAGTCAAGTGCTCAAATGTTAACGAACGACTAATATTAAACATGTAGGCAATGAATTAACAGAAAAAAAAATTATGGAGTGATAGGGTTTTTGTTTATCTGTGTCAAATTGATGTTCTGCAGCGACAAGTGACGTTGAAGGTTGTATCCCAAAAAGGATGATGCAGGATGCACAGGCACAGGTACTGGTTCCACAAAAACATAGGTGCTAGTTTCACAAGGGCCTAGAAGGTGACTAGACGAATTCCAGATCCAAGTCTGAACCGTTACAGGCTCCAGAGGACGAGATGAATGTGTCCGCTCTCGACAATTCCGACGTATACTTTCAGTCCTCAATGTACTTGAGAAATACAAAGATGAAAGACACATTAATGCTATGTTCAGGATATGAGATGGCGAAAAATGACTTACATGAGATGGAAGGCGGCCTCGTGGTATTTTATCGAAAATTCTTTGTATTTTTATCCCCTTACGGGAAATTAATTCCACTCCAAGGTACAACGACGAGTAGGAATTATTAGAACACTATTTAAATTTATCCCCAACAACGGAAAGTTCAAACTCAGAAACTCAAACTTTTCACAAGTGCTCCCTAGGAATTTCAAAATGGAAAATAGAGTCGTTTTCTTCTGACAGAAATTCGAGAAAAAAACGAATTCGTTTTCGCTCCCCACTCGGAGAGGTTCGATCTGTCAAATTCTCTACGTTTTTCTCAAAAGTGTTTTCGGCTACCACACTTCGGAAAGTTCTCCAAACTACACTATAAAATTGTTCTTTCATACCCTGAACATTGCATAGCATTTCTCAAAGTCACTCTAACCCTTTCGAAGTCGACAACGAACACAAAACGTTCTTATAAATATTGCACTAATTCGCAACCATGGTTGTACTGCTAGCCAAGTCTGTGCCATATGACTGAGGCCATCGCTACACATCCAAACATTCTTGTGAACCTGTGTCTGTGCTCCCACAACTGAGTAGCCGAGAAGAAGTAAACAGATAACCTTTATTTTATTGGAATTGCTTAGCCGAGGCTCCTGGTTCGAATCCAGGGTCAGGTTATGGATGTTGTTCTTGAACAAAAAGTACTGAATTTGAAAGAGTCGCCTAAAGAAGGCATAAACTTCCGTAGACCAGATAACTTGTAATCCTTGTGGTGGCAGTTATCATTGCACGGTCTAGGAGAGTGGTTCGGAATCCACTATAAACTGTAGGTCCAGCTGTGTAAATGAGCTAAGTATCCGAGCACATTGTTAAAAGATGCAAGCAAGCAAGCAAGATAACCTATATTTTGTTGAATACATTTACAATGGTATTTCTATACGGAATTGGGTTAGAAATGAATATTTAATGGATAGAAATTTCATAAAGAGAGATTGTAGAGGATTGTCTAGCAACAAGGGTATTTCAGTGTTACTATCCCATTATTATTTATGAACGAATTGCTGGAATCTTGAAGTACTGATTTCGAATGGATGTCAAAAGTTATTATCGAATCATTAATCGAAGGTAATTAATTGAATAGTCAGACCACTTATTCGATATTTCTGACTCCATGTCCTAGTACCCAAAACCAACGGTTATAAAATTTCAACTGTTTTTGTTTAAGTTAAGGTTATCATTTTGTGCAAACCTATTTTCGACCGTTTGAAATGAAAATATATATTCTATTTCTACAGTTCTATTAATTCATAGGATTCGACCTTCTTGTCATTTGAGGGGACTAATCTACAGATTTGAAACTACATAAACATATTATTTATTTATCCAATCTAATATTAGGTAGTGGGGAGATAGTGCTTACCTGGCTGTCTATTTAGGGTGGCATTATATCGAATTCTACAAAGTAATTCGATTTCCGAACATTCGAACAGATTAATTTTCTTTCGTCTGTTGCAATCTTGAAGAATTTTGAGATTGTTGTTTCGTGGATTCAATGTCCAATACTGGACACTTGTTACGTACGATTTTATGAACACTTCATTCTTTGAGTTGGTCTGTCGCTTGAGTAATAATTTGCTCAGATTGCCAGAGAAAGAGGTGGTTATGTTAAATTTTGAGCAGTAGTTAATTATGATGTTTGAGTGAATAACTGCTTAGTTGAAGCTAGAGTATAATCTATTGTGGATGCATCTATCATTGATGCAATTTTGTTGTTTGAAACAATTCTTCTGTTAGTGTTGATTTTGGCTTTGAGAGCTGTCGTGGACAGTGAAATTGAAAAAACTATACATCAGAGGTGCTCAATCGACCAGCCGATCGCTAGTGCTTTTTGAGTAGATCTCGCGAAGAAAAAAAATTTTTGATGAGTAAGTTACTGAACTACAAAAATTTATAACGAAATATAATACCACACTGCTAGCGGCAAAAGGTGGCTTTATCAAGGGAACGCGCTGTACTTGTCAAAGAAGAGCCGCGTTTTTTACTGTAGCCGCTTTTCTGGAAATTTCGGGCGGAGCGTTTAATGATAAAATTCGAGACTTTCGTTCACGCCAATAAAAATGTTGCGCCTGCAGGAATTGGAGACATTCTGGATTTTACCTTGAAGGTAATACTACGTCGATACAAAGTTTATTATTGAATAGTACCAAATAAGTGCAGCGAAGAAATCTAAAACGTATCATTCCAATAACAATTGTGAGGAAGAATTTTTCTTTTGTATGGTAAAGGATATGTGCATTTGTCTTATTTGTAGTGTGTCACAACTTAGACAGACATCATAAAACGGTTCATAAAAACTATGAAAAGGTTTTTCCGCCCTAGAGTGAATTGAGATAACGAAAATTACGTGATTTGATATCTTGTTTGAAGAAAGAACAAACCAGCCTAACAATTAGAAGTTGCTACGATCGCGTCATATAAAATATCTCATATATTGGCGAAACACAAGAAATCGTTCGAAGATAAATGGGTTGTGAAGAAAGTATTCATTGCAACGGATGAGACTTTATTTGGAGATTTTAAAAATAAAACAGAAATCATGTCTGCTATTAGAGAACTTCAGTTATCTCGTCCGACTGTCACAAGGCGTATTGAATTCATGAGTCAGGACATGGCAGACAAACTCAAACATGATATCATGTAATGTATATACTTTTTCACAGTTTGACGAATCCACCGATATGACAGACACTGCCAAGCTGTGTGAAGACCCGTGCCGAAGATATTATGACGTTTTCTTCAATTTTTTAAAACTACAAGTTACCAATATATAAATTAGTATTGCAACCGATTCCGTCTTAATTTTTTCATTGCATTTTACATCAACAAGTTTAGTGTTCAAATGTTTTAAACACGAAATTATGGGCATTGCAACAAAATTGTGAATTCCGTCCGTGCACATAGCTTGCAAGTTTAAATGCAGTTGGAATATATTGGGTCAGCTGATTTAGTTCTTCACACGGACGTCAGGTGGTTGAGGAAAATTCCTAGAAAGGTTTTAAAAATTATTGCCCGCAATAACAGCTTTTCTAGACGAAAGAGGTGATGACAGTCAGATGTTGAATAATGAAAAATGGCTGACTGATTTGACATTTTTGACTGAAATCACAATGCACTCAAACATCAACTTTTAGCTTCAAGGTAAACGAAAAATTATTATTGAAATAATTTGCGCAGTAAACGCATTCAAAAGTAAATTGCAACTTATGATAGATCAACTGAAAAGAAAGGATCTGAAACATTGTTGAATTATGATACGTATGAGGCTGAATTATCAAATATTATGGGACAATTCGAAATGCCTTTATATGATTGCAGTAAATTGGCAAATAATGCATCATTCATGAGTTATCTTTCTTCATGTAACAACATTGAGAAATTAGTTACTGAAATAGCAATTCAGTTTAATATGAACTCATGTTCTGTTGAAAATGAATTTGTGCAGATTATATCAGATATTTATCACAAAGCTGTAGCATCTGATACAAATTTCAGGTGTCTTATTTCTGAATATAAATATCCGAATCTAAGGCAAATCGCCCTTCAACTGGCGGCAACATTTGGGTCGACTTACTTGTGCGAATCTGCATTTTCTGGAATGAAGATAATTAAGTTAAATTATCGCAATCGACTAACTGACGATCATATGTTATCATGCTTGCGATTAGCATTCAGTGGTTACGTACCATCTTATGAAAGTTATGCTGAGGACATGCAGTGCCACGCTTCAACATCCAAAGTCACTCCTTAGTTAAGTTTAACACCATATGAAGTGTTTTGTTCTGAGACTCTGCAAGTATGTTTATTGATATTATAGAGAAGTACCTAATTAAACCTAACCCAAACCTTGACTTAAATAATGTATATTGTGCAAAAAGCTAATAGCTATATATGCTGCGGTGCACCTTACCTAGGTAGGTAGGTAGATAGGGTGTACTGTGACAACCCTGTATCACACATACTTGCAGAGTCTCAGAGTCGATCGTAAGTAGTCTAAAAATATTGACGTTGATCGCTAGCAGTTCAAGTTTGAGCACCCCTGCTATACATCATTGATTTATAAGCTGTTAGTTTGTGTTTTAAATGATTGAATGAGTCCATCGGAGTAGTTGAATGTCTAAAAAATTGAGGGGGTATTAGGTTCCTATTACTGCGTTGAAACTGATGTGAGTGTGAACTTTATTCAGAAACTGTAAAATTCTATCAATATGTTTACTTGAGCCCTGAGCACATATCAAGATATCATCTATATATCGGTACCAGAATACGATATGGTTTTTTGCTGAGTGGCTATTTGATATCATTTTTTCTTCCAAATTGTTCATAAAAATTTTTGATAGGGGGCGGCTAAGGGGTGATACCAAAGGGATGTCCTGATTTTTGTGATTTCGAGAGATGCAGATTACAAAATGCACCAAAAATAGGTGGTATTGTGATTTTTTTAGTAAATAATTAAGTTGAATATTTCGTGAGAATTAGAGCCTAGAAAGTGTTTGTATAAGAACGATATAAATTAAAATGGAACTAGCTAAGATCTGTAAATTTCTAATTTAGCAGCTTTGTCACTTAACCGGAAAATATATTTTCGTATGATATTACTGTTCTGATTGATTTTTATTCTTTGTGCACTATAATTAGTTCATACATTTTCCGAGATTGAGCGTTCATTGGAATGATTTTTTTTTTTCCCACTTGGTGGGAATAAACAAAACTCATATGTGCTATATGCTAGGTAGAATGCATGTCCTAGTTCTCTTTTAATATCTTTCATGAATAATTTGGTCGGATCACTTGATATTCATGTAATAATCAGTGTTTTATTTATGTTTCAGTTTTTCGTTATATTGATGCCGTTGTCTTCATCAGATTTTATTGGTTTATTTTTCATTGGTTGCATTCGGTTGTTTTCTTGAGAGAATTTCGGTTTTTCCTCTAGCAAGATATTTATTTTTCATTGACATAATTATTCAATAGATTGATGAAATTAGGAAATAGGTTGTGTATGTCCTGCCGTGAAAGTTGAGTCGATTACTATTTGTTGGGTTTCTTGTGCTTTTCTTTTTCTTAGGATGAAGTTCTTCTTGTAGTTGACCTATTTGCTCCTTGGACATACAACTAACTTATGTTCCACATAATCGAACTCAATATTATCTTTCATAATTGCGAAAGAGGAAGAAATGTAGATTTCATGAACAACTCAGAATTTTCAATGGATTCACCTCTTAGTATCCTCCGAGCCGATATCTTCATGGATAACTTCAGAAAGAAATCAATATAAAATAGCCAGAAAACAAAAATTATATCATATTCAGGTTCCGATAAGTAAATGTCTTTTTGATAGCTTTTCAGGAGTCAAGCAGGTAAATGGATACATTTTTTCTGAATAAACTTGATACTTACATTAGGTCAGCCACTGAAATTGATAACAATAACACTATCAAGTTTTCGGAAATAACTATAACAAAATCGACTGTCAATTTCTTTCAAAACACATTTGAAGGAAAACTCACAAAATCTCAACTATTTTGATAAATTCATTCTATTATTTAACCATAAATTAGAAATTATCCAACGTAAAAGAAAAATTTCACAATTACTATATTCAATAAAAGATGCATGCTTAAAAGTTTATGCTAACTTCAACTACGGTGATCTGCCTTCCGACATCATGAACAACTACTTTTTAAAATTTAGTATAACCCACTCTTCCTCTAGCAATACCAATCCGAGCAATCATTCTATAATGGTAAAAAAAAGACAAACAACCACAAACAATCAGGAGTTTATAAAATCGCACGTAATGAATGTCAAGTTGCTTATGTTGGACAAACAGGAGCTTTCAAATCAGATTCAAGGAATGAATCCACAATAAATCCACACAACATACAATAATATTAGAGAATCTTAGTAGTTGTGTGAAACGAAACAGAATAAATTTGTTGGAATATTTTAAAATCAATAACTATCAATGAACCTGAATAATACCACCCTTAATGGCCAGCTAGACATCAATAATTCTCCCCTATCCAGCACTAAGTTAGGCGAATAACATTTGTTTAAGTAGTATTAAATCTATAGAATAATCACTAAAAATAGACCTGATGGTCTAAATCAGTCGTATTTTGAAAGAGTAATCCTTTGAAATGTTCAAAAATATTATTATTTCAGTCAGTTGTTTTTGGTTGAGTACACAAGCGTTTTATTAACGAAATATTTATTTACCGAAAATGATATAAATATATGACCAAATTATTCGACAAAACAGCATATATCGTGGTTATATATTAAAAATATACTACTTAATTTATTCCTGATTACTACCAGTCCGTATATTAGGATTTCGCATTGTAATCGTAAATCATCTACCTTATTAGGATTCATAGTGGATCCTCAGAGACGTCATAAATTGTTCCAATACTATCAATTATAATATGGGAGCTTATCACAGACTCTCTGGAATTTATGCCTGAAAGTTATTCATTTCATATCGATATTTCGGATATAATATGTTCAGCTTGGCCAACTAAACTGATTTATTTCATCTGAACATTGATAAAATATTTCCATTATTGGAATACGTTTCACTGAACAAGAAAAATAAGCTGGAAACTACATTTCTGACATATCTGACTATTCGAAATCATCAGAAGTATTTTGCAGAAGTATTTTATGAACGTTATTGAATATTTTGTGAATGTTTATCTGCAGGCTTTTTATCGATGGAGTATTTTGTTTCAATTCTGATCAACTATTTTTTGTTTTACTTATTTCTGTGAGTCTTGCGAATATCATGTTAAAATTTCCTGAAGTTTAGCCTAATTCTCGAAAAAACACATACTGAAAATTCACAATGTTGCCATGATATAGTTTTTTGGTCTGTTAAACCACATAGGTAACACTAGTGAGTTAGAACTCAAAACAAAACAATAGAATCTAGTTTGTTGTGGTGCATATCTTGAACTCTTGCTTCTAATATTTACTTAAGTTATGCATAGATTTTGTAAAGAACCTTATCCTCACATGTATTCAAATATAAACATCTAGACGTACAACTTGGGTTGCGCAACAGGCTCTACCGACCTTTAAGGGTAGTATAAATATAATGAAAAAAGATTCCACTCTTCTTCTAGACTCAGGCATGAAATTTTCTTTCTCAACGGCGCACCTATGGCAGCAAGCAGACCTTCTGGCCGCTTATGCATGTCTTATCCTGTTCAATATTTTCAATCTTGTAGAAACGTTTTAATGCAGTTGATAAGACAATAATAACGATCTACCTGGATTGAGCAGGCATAAGATTCAGTGCCTAATGTCTGCAGTCTGGTTGCTTAATGAGTGGCACACTTGCAGAATTAATATTCTTCTGCTTATTTTTTCTTGGACAGCCGTGTTGTGGTGTTTGACAGTATCACAATATTTAGATGCTAATTGGGCTGATGACCTATCACTAAGCAAACTACCATTCCAACTGCTTGTTAAGGCACAATATTTTATTATCCACTTCATTGATGCTTCTTTATGAAATTCTTTGATGACCTAATCCCGACATACTGCTCAGTAGTTCAGGTTCTCGTTTGCGTTCTAATTTTTGAAACAAGAGGGCGTATTCATGAGCCCATGCGAATGTCAAGATAGATTCCGGTCCCAGCTGCCTGATAGTTGTTGCCTTTTTGGCAAGACTCTCCCTTTGCCTTCAATGTTCATATGGGTGGGCATCAGACAAGCGTAACTCTCATCGTAGTCGTAGTGCTCTTCTGTCAACAAGTGTAGGATATTTTATTTGTCCAAATGCGTGATATCAGAGTATGTATACACTTCTGCGCACATTACAGACAAGTGGTCTTCTGGGAGAATCAGGATGTATCTATAAGGCCGTGAATTCCGATGCCTGCAACTGTTTCGGTTTTGTACCTGTCTGTATTTAGGACTATGTTGGACGGCAGCGCATTTGATGTAGACCACATTTCTTCTGGTGTAAGGACTACCCAAAAGAGTTCGTCAAATTTATCAGTGACTTCTTCTCAATATACCCTTATTAGAAGATCAGGCGTGATTTTTCTTATTTTATTGAGAGTGGTAGAGTCACATGACTCCCAGCAGACATCATGTGTAGACTGTGGGTGTCGATTTTAAGACCCCAGTCACTGCTAGTCATGACTGACTTTGAATCAAGTCTATTTTAATTAATATATAATTTTAAGTTCGAGTCCGTATCTGATCCCAAGTAACTTGTAAATTCAAGCATAAAATGTAGGTATTGTAATGTTGGTTTAAAGTTAGTTATTTCAAAGGAATTCTCTTCTATGTACTAGTAAATATGATAGTGATATTTTCGTTAGAAATCACAGACTGGTTATTTTCTCTGCACCATTCATCAGTCATTCAAGAATCTGATGCGCTACTTCGCATATGGTGCTGAGGTATTTCTAGAACAAGGAGTCCGAAGTCGCCAGCATAACCTCCTGAAATGTGCCTAGTATCGTAATATCCACAACAAGCCTTCCAGAGCAAGGTTTTAAATGTGAGGAGATAGTACGCCACCTAGAAGAAATCGAGGTGAACCTTGATGCGCTTGTAGTGTAGGAAACGTCCCAGCCAACTATTGTGTTATCTACTCCTCTAGCTGCAATAGTTCTGTCTACCGATTTAAAGAGTTTCATTGGAAATTATAACATTGAAATATGCCTATCAACCAGAGATACTATTAAGAAGCTACAGAATAGTCTTCGATCTTACTTGGTCATTGAAAATATATTATTTTCCACTTCAACAATGGTCCATTCAATAGATTGACTTTACCGACATGCATTTCCTGAAGATTAGAATAAAAATTCAAGCGAGGATATTTTATATGACCACTTTTAAACTCAAGATAAACCCGTCGCTGTTATTCATTATAATTAATTTCTTTCGAAATCAAATCCTCAATCTGATATTCCTCAAGTTTTGTTAAATGAACGATTCCTTCAGATAGCATCAGAATACATTTGAGTTTTTTATTTCAACTTTCAATGAGATGCAGATTTTTGTTCATTCTTTGAACTATAGGTAGAAATTACCTCATTATGCTACTACAGGTACCCAGTTCTTAATATTCACTTAACAATAAAAATTTATCACTCTTCCGTGCTTTGTGTCTGCAATTACCGTATTAGGTGCCAATTAATTGTATTCTTTCTTTCTTCGAAGCTAATAGATATGGTATTAAATCGCATTGCTCTTCTCGGAGAAGCAAATGAGGCTCTGACGTCCCACCTTTCAGCCTCATCAATAAATACCAGCACAATGCACACTGTTTCAAAATTTTTACAGTAAACACAACACGGAAGAAAGCGTTCCTCTCAGATGAATCTTCAATGTCATATATTAGCTAACAAGTTTGTGATATTTAAAAAGCGATTTTCTGCCCATATTGGAGAACTTTAGATCTAGTAGAGAAAAATAACAAATTAAAATGTATTTGGATTCATTTATTATTTTATATTGATCGATACATTATTTCAGAATATATTGGGGAAATTGCCAACAATTGCCTTTACTTATTGAAAATCAACTCTACTCGATGTGAGTGCAACTATAGATTATCCAGAAAATTGAATGGAACCAAGAAACTTGTATGATTTTCGAGATATAACTTTTCTTCCATAGAATGAACACTACCATCTCGACAAATAGTCCAGGTGAAACAAATTTTCCCTTAAGGAATTTCTCAATCACGTAAAAAGAAATGTGACAATTTCACTAAATTTAAACGCCCGAAAATGATTCTGAAATAATCAATTTTTCGATCACAGTTTTTGTACTACATCTTGCAATTCTCCTCAGGCATTCTTGCATGAATCAACACAGAAATGTTTTTCTTACAGCAGTTGGACCAGGTGGGAGATATATTTTCTTCAAATCAATATCTACATGCTTATCATAATTTTTCTTCAAGAGTTGTGGTTTTTATAATTAAAAAATATTTTTTTTCTGCATTCCTTAGATAACGTGAACGCTAGGTCACATGGAATTCTTTGCTTTATATGCTAAAATGCTTCATTTCCTGTTAAGAATCTTGAAAAACCTCTATACTCATTGCCTGGAAATTCTTGAATTCTTGAATTCGCTTTCACTTCTAGACTAAAATTAGTATTGGCAAAATTAAAATAGTATAAATTGGTAATATACAGGGAATAAAGTACTGAAGTCTATAAAGGTCGCACTAAATTGGTTCAGCTAACCCCTCTTACAGGCATAACTTTCAATCCTCAGAAGCAAAAATACAATTTTGGTCTTCGAAGCAAATATTTTGTTCTGCTTATACGTGATTTTCTTCTCTTTTCCACCAGAATCGTTCTCCTAAATAATGTAGCGACATAAATCGCTTCTACAAGGTTTCAATCTAATTTGTTCAAAACTAAAATGAATTGAAGAATAACTTGGAAAAATTTAGACTGAAAATGTTTTCACGTTGAAGATTTTATATTTTTACATTGTGATAAGAATTTATATTTGCAGGTTTTTCGAAATTACAGAATTTTCAAAGAGAAAATGTCTTGATAAGATCTATGTACTGAGGCAAAATTTCACCGTCACAGGCATAAAATTTTTATATATAGTATATTTTTATTTTTCAAGCTTATAGTGAATCTGAGCGGAAACATTATCCTTCTTGTGTTGAATATGTTTATTACTTCTGATTATGTTGAAAATAGTGGTTTTGAATTTATTCACTCTGTATATTCCTTTCAATCAAATACCTGAATATAATTATTGTCATGTTATTTTTCTGTTTATACTATCTGGAGTTAGAGGTAACTCCGGAACAGTAAATTGATCTATCGAAAATACAAACAAACATTTCATGATGATAAGATGAGCATCTTAGTAAACAGAATATTGAAATCAGAGGAGCTTGTGCTTGCATTGTGTAGTGTTAACGTGTCAGCGTAATGAATATTTGATCTGAGAGATGCAGAAACCTTCCCGTTCGTGTGACAACTCATCCGATAAATTCTGTTATACGAAGATATGCCCCAAAGCAGTTAGAGAACTGCTTTTATCTGAAA
This sequence comes from Cryptolaemus montrouzieri, assembly GCA_013387265.2. NCBI lineage: Eukaryota > Metazoa > Arthropoda > Insecta > Coleoptera > Coccinellidae > Cryptolaemus > Cryptolaemus montrouzieri. The sequence continues at coordinate 42,705,598 of JABFTP020000103.1, forward strand.
GAGGTCAGATCAGACGAACGTATTATCACTAATTTGGATCAAGACAAAGTTCTGGTTACTATGAAATGGGCTATTTGTTATAAAATAAATATTTATTTCGCATGAATCATAAAATATATCAGTTCAGGTGGTTTTATCGTTTACCGCTTGTTGAAGTCACAAAGAGGAATAAGCCCTATTTCTTTTCACAAGAACTAAACAATTTTCCTACTGTCAAAATGTAAAACTTGGTAGATGCTCATACAGTCCTGATTCGAAAAGGTAACTCATCTTATAAACCGAAATAAATTAAACGACGCGATCACTGTCCCAAGCATCAGGACCTGATTATGATATCCAGATTTCAAAAAAGAAATTCGTTAGCACATTTTGATACATTTTCATTAGAAGTATTGCAATCATAAGTCAAGAATAAAGAATGATGATCTTCAAAGATACAGGTTGCTGAACATTGGGGTGAATTTCACGTGAGGATAGAAAATTTCTGAGAACCAGATAAGCATTGTACAAGAATATAATTCCACTGAATACTCACTTGAATGATAACTTCTCTCTGGTTGCGAAGAAATCTGATGTTGATGCATCATTTCTATTCCTGGAATATACTTCAACTATCAATAAATCTCCACCATAGGCCCATAGAATCATTTCGTGATAGTTTGTCTGGACATGGAAAGTCGAGATGGTATTCTTCATTCAATTCATTGCAAATTACATATCTTCTTTTTGAATACTCTTCTGTCTAGAACTGCTGTTTTCAAAATGTTTACTTCTCTTGATCAACAAGAAATTCTAAGCATTTACCAACAACGTCATTACTAAGAACATATTACAGTTTATTTGATGGGATTTTTCTATATTATTTCAAGTGAAATAGATTAAATCTGTGATTTAAATTTATCAATTTTTTTTGTTGCAGAAACAATTTTGGTGTTTGTTATTGTAGCAGTTTCATACACAATTTACTTGGATTTATCGTATACAGTAAATATTTAGACTTAAATATTTAGAAAGCGGACTTGACGAAATATTGAAAAGTTCATTTCTAGCATGCACATATGTTTGATAAATTTTTCAAAATATGATTAGAAGCAATATTATTGTGAAATGGAAAAATCGGAGCTTTCATACCAGTACTCATGCAGATCATAAAAGAGAAACGAATTGTTAGCTTCTATCGTTACAAATATGCAGCGTCTAAATAAATAAGGGCGGAAGATTTCATGAGGTGATTCCTCAAGCCATTTCATGACGAAAGTTCTTATGAACGTATGTCCGCAATCGCTTCGTTACCATAATACAGGGTGGGATATTAAATCTTCAGAATTTTTCAGTTGTTTTCTTATAATTACTTCAGCTTTTACAATTTACAGGGTGGTTATTCTTCAGAGGACACATGTCCTTTTTACCCTCTCTACAACTTTCTTCATTACGCCCCTAATTATCCATTTTTTTTTTAACGAATAGTTCTCGATTTTTTATTACTAGCATTTTTTCTGTATCTGCTATAGTTTTTGTGCTAAAATTGATCAATTTCATGTGGTTGATGAATACATAATGTAAAGAAAGCGATCATAGTAAATGCTGAAAAAGACCTCTTTCAGCCATTACACTGGAGTCTATTCCAGTGGTATCTTAAATGACTCGACAAAAAATTATATTGCGGTTTTTCAAATCTTCTACGTCTTCTACAGCAGTCCTGTAAATCAACGTTTGCAAATGTCCCAAGGGAAAAAGTCTATTGAATTCAGATCAGCTGAACGAGCTGGCCAATATTGGGGCGCACCTTGGCTTATACAGCGATCTGGATATGTTTCGTTCAAATGTCGACATGCTCTTTTACTGCGCAAGAGTGCCATCGTGCATGTACCACATTCCGCCCTGTCACCTGAAAATGAGTAGATCCAGCAGCCTTCGTTTAGAAACTGAGAGTATGATTCTTCATTCAATCTAGATCTACGGAAATGTAAACCAATCAAGTGATCTTCAATCATTCGAATCCACACGTTCAAAGGAAATTGTTCTTGGTGATGAACTTCAACGAATTCATGAGGATTTTATTCCTCCCGTATGTGGTTGTTGTGTTTATTATTATTGGCATCTCTCGAGAAATTTGCTTCGCCCGGGAATAAAATAAGCTGTAGAAATTCAGGTTGTTGTCTAGTCATATCTAGCATCCAAAGCGAAATACAAGACGGTTAGGAAAATCACGAGGTAACATTGCCTGGTCTCGTTATGAATGATAAATATATAGGAGCTGTTCTTTTATGAGAAATACTGTTCTTTTATGAGAAATACTGTCAATGTAGCTGTTAAGCAAGTTTCCTTGTGCTGGTATTGGTTTGCCCGTCAAATGAATCAAGTATAGCTTCTTATTATTCTGGTGATCAAATATCCCAGTGGCGAGCACAATCATATTTTCTAGTTATGGAGCACCTGTTTATCGAAGTCGTTGATGAAGCTTTCAAACAAATTAATATCAGAAATGACACATTGAGGTATATTTCAGCATATCTTCTTGATGTTTGTAATAAATTAACGTTAAAGAGGCAGTAGACGAAATGCATGTCGGTCATTTTTTCGTTTGGTTAAACCTGCATCTTGATGAAAATTTGAAATGGCACTGCAACTATCACGGTCTATCAGCAAAAGTGAATTGATAACGATTAATTCAGAGTTGTTCATGAAAGAAATCAATAGAACAGAATAGAATAGAATAATTTATGTCGTATTATTGGCATATAAGGATGTACATGTCATTTGAAATAGATATTTGATACAGTATGCAAACAAAAATCATGAAAAAAACAACGAAATACATGATGAAAAAAAACATCACAGAATTATCGCACAAGTGATCAAACAAAAATTATGGCAATAACTCAGTTACATACTTTAGAACTTCTATTGATTGAAAAAGTGAGGCGATTTTCTGTACCTTGTGGTTTTATGCATAGGAACTGACAGAGCATTACAATTCAGTGTCCCATAATTAGGAAAATGATTTAATTGCTGCAGTTCATTGAGCCTCTTTTTTGAGAACGAATACAGATGGAACGGTGAAAATTTGCTGCTCTTTGAAAACATTACGATATGATTTTAATGGAGTCAATCCAAACATTAAACGAAGAATTCTCTTCTATAATATGAAAACTCTGGTCCAATTGCCCCAAAGTAAGACATTAAAATCTAAATAGCTATGAACTAAAGAGTAGTAAACACTTCTGAGCCCATCACGATCAATACTCGACTTCAGTTGTAGAAGTGCAAAAAATCCTTCGTTCAATAGTTAACATACAAAGTGGATATGTTCATCCCAAGACAGATGAAAGTCAACGTAAACACCAAGATATTCAGTTACAGTATCAAATCGAAACTCAATGGAAGGCAGTGGCTTTCTATTGCAAAATTTGAGGAGACCAGTTTTATCTATATTAATTATTAGTCTGTTTTTATTGCACCAGTCAGTCATCTCCTCTATAATCCGAAACCACAACAGCTGTATCATCAGCATACATTACTACTTGGCCCTTGGTGATGAGGTTGAGCAAATCATTGATGAACAGCATGACTGAAAGTGGTTCCAGGACAGACCCCTGAGGAACTCACGTCCCTGGTTGCCGAAAGTGAATTTGATACCTTTACAACCGTTTTTCGATTTTCGAGATAGGATTCAATCCATCGTAAGCACGCACCTCTAATGCACATATGATAATTCTTGTTTAGAGCAACTTTCTTCAACATTAAGCCAAATGCACGACAGATATCGAAAAAATACATAGCCAACATATTTGTCACTCTCTAGTTCCTTATATATGATATTGAAAATATCGTAAGATCCCGTTTCAATACATTTATATCTTTTCTTTACCCATGTTGGGCTTCCGATATTATTTCAAATTGATTCAGAAACCCCATAATTTGGTCTTACATCAAATATTCAATAACCTTGGAAATCACACTCGAAATAGAAATGATATTAGAAATGCTAGTCTGATCACCTTCCTTTGGTACCGACACAATATTTTCGTTTTTGTGTACCTGGGGAAAGACACCCTCGTCAATCGATCTATTAATGAATCTAGCGAGTGGAGAGCTCACTATAAATGATAAATGTTTGATTAATATGGAAATCAGAACGAAAACTTTTTGTCGTTTTTAAATTAGCAATGACGTCGATAACCATTGCCTCAGCAACCGGATGTACGAATATGGTTTCACAGGCAAGGATGAATTCAGTCCAAAGTGATTAAACAGCAAAGCATCTCCCGTATTAGAGAATTTTTCCACAAATGCATGAGCAATTTTCTCCCGGTCAGTTACCATATAACCGTTCAACACAAGTTTCAGATCACGAGACCCTATATCACTATTTAGCTGCTGCTTTACAGCCATTCATCAATTAAGTAAATCACCGAACGATTATTTTTCCAACGTACACATAAAATTGATTAATTTCTTACACAAAAACTATGACAGATACAGAAAACTGCAAATTATACAAAAGATTGAAACTTAATTGGAAATTCATAGAAAAAAAATTAAATGGCTCGGGGCGTAATAAAGAAAGTTGTAATGGTATAAATGACACGTCACTTCTGAAAAAGTACCACCCCCCAGATTTCTGTAATTGTTTCTATGATATGATTATGTTAATTTTAAGGAGGCACCTATATGTGCACTGAGTATCTGAGAAACTGTAGTAGACACTAAAATAAATTTAAAAAATCTCAAGATTTCAATAAGCTATATTTCCATGTCCATGAGAACTTTTCCTGATAAAATGGCTTAAGGAGTCACCTTATGAAATCTGTCGCATTTTGTCATTCACCTTCTGTATAAAGAACGAAGATCTAAATTTTCGTTACTCAAAAATACTCCATTTAATGCCAATTTGAAAACTTCGTTACTTATGTAAAGCTACAAAATATGTGAATATCATAGGCTATACTGAAATCTAAAAAAATTCAGGGATCTCTACGAAAATAGGAATTATGTTACCCAAGGTATTAAAATTTTTCGTATTACATTATTCAAAAACTATTTAATGAAATGAGCTACCAAAGTTAGTTAGTACACATAAGAATAATATACCACAGATTTATACTACTTATCGTCCGCTAGGTGATATGTCTAACTAATATAGTTTAGCCACGAAAAGCAATTTTTATTCGAATAGGCTGACCAATTAAATATACGGACGCTGTCATTGACACTATCCCGAATAATGCATCATAGAGGGTGCAAGTGCGGAGTCCACAGCTGTGAATTATTTTCCTCGTAAATATCAGGTTATTTATTTATTTATTCATTTGAACGAATAAAAAGAGTACAAAAAAAATCGGGGAATGCATGGATTTTGCCATAATATCATTTTGATGTTAGTGGAAACACGATTGCAGGAAAGCACGGTATATGGAATGGATAAATATTCAAAATACATCAAACCACTTTAGATCGTCCCCAAGGTATATGCTCAGGATGAGAATGAATGAGCGGAACGTGCTTAATCATTTATATATTTCAAGAGACAGGAAGAAAAAACCTAAGGAAGAACCCTGTTTTCCTATCGCTGATACATCAGTAACAGTTCACAGGTAAATAATTATACGCTCCGCCAGTTGGACGTATTTCGTAAATTGTTGCCATATTTACAGGCAACTGAAACGATTTCCAAATAATGCTCTTTTTCCTACTTGTATATTAGTGAGACAAGTTTGTTTTTCACTCTACTATAAAAACTTTGCTACCTAGAGAAACCTACTCAAGGCTATCAGACATCAAATATACGTTATTAGAACAGAAACTCCCTCGTACAAAGGAAGTAAGTTTACTGCGCAAGATGTTGTCAGAATTTCTCATCAGTATCCCTGATGTCGAAAAGATACACTGAATAATGAATGAATTTAGATTGAGGATGGCGTCAGTTGATGAGAATTGTTATTACTTTTTTAGGTAAATAAAACAATGATAATGAAATTTTCACTATAGCCGCGAACTCATGATGCGTTGTGATCATACTGTGGTTTCATGAATCGTACATTGATGATGTGTCTTACAAACAGTAGTTAAAGCAGGTACAAAACTTTATATGAAGAAAATGCAAATAAAGTTGTATATTGTAGAAACTAAAAGATTTAGTAATGGTGATGAATAGAGGTCCAATTGACTTATACGTTAATTTTCAATGTTTCCAATGTTTCAATCTACCATTTCCATAATGTGACATACCAAAACTAATATTGAGATTATAGCTTTCTTCTGGTAGATGATTGGAATAGTGAGAATCTGATTTTGTTAATCAAAACAGCGTTTGTTCTTTGATTACGTTATATTTATTTGTCTGGAAGTTCTAGACATAAAAATTTTATCACTTCTTCCACTAGGAAGTTTTTGAACATTCATCTACTTCTTCTATGAGTTTTAGATCTACAGTTCCTAATATAAATAGTTATCCATCCGTTCACAAAGCTAAGATCAAATTCTGAGCTGAGAAGAGTGACTTAAGATTTACACTGTGTTCACCAATATGAGTAAATATAGTATATTTGACTTTGGGAGGCTTTTACTTGGTAAAACTCCATTATCAATAATGAAAAACGAGTACTGTGTTTTAAGGAATTTTACTTAATAATTGCGATTCGTAACGCGTTTCACTACACCGTAGCTTCTTCAGACGAATGAATGTACAGACAATATAAATACAAATGTTCTTGACTAATTAATAGCTTATTGGGATGCTTCTTCTTAAGTGGTTATTTATGACAGGTATATCCAATAAAATTAGGGAATAGATTGCTCCCCGAAGAGATTCAATAGAGGTGAAGGGCTTAAATCGACTTGTTCATTGATGAGTCTACCTGAGTGTTTGTATTTATTGATTTCTAAAGTTTCCCAAAGATCTACCTTCCAATATTTATTATCTGTATGCAAAATTTCAAACTGTGGGTCGAAGGAGTGATTATTTTCTAACAGATGATTCGCGTAATTTGAATCTGATTTTTTTTGGAAAACTGCGTTTATGTTCCGATATTCTAATATTAAAATTTCTATGTGTTCTACCAATGTAGAAATTATCACAGTCATTGCAATTCAATCTATAAACACCTGAGGTATTGTTTTTGCCTGGTTTGGTTTTATTATTCTTTATATATTTGCCTAAATTATTATTAGTTTGGAAAGCTATGTTGAAATTATAGCTACTCCAGAATGATTTCAGTTTCTCACTTGTAATGCCAACGTAGGTTAAGGTGTTGAAATTTTTTTCAATTTATCGACAGGGTAAACTTCATTCAATGCGATTCTACTTTGTTTTTCATTTAAAATATTATTTATTAGTTTGGGATTGTAACCATTATTCTTGGCTATTTGTTTAATCAAATTTAATTCTTTGTTGAAATTTTGTGGTGATAACGGGATGTTAATCAAGCTATGAATATAACTATTGAATGCTGACATTTTATGTTGATATGGATGACACGACGAGTTATGTATTATAATATCTTGATGTGACGGATTATGGTAAATTGCGAAAATTGTTTTCGCAATTTATCATAAATTGAAACAAAAATTCAACACCTTAACCTACGTTGGCATTACAAGTGAGAAACTGAAATCATTCTAAAGTAGCAATAATTTCAACATAGCTTTCCAAACTCATAATAATTTAGGCAAATATATTAAAAATAATAAAACCAAACCAGGTAAAAACAATGAATTAGATGTTTATAGATTGAATTGCAATGACTGTGATAGTTTCTACATTGGTAGAACACATAGAAATTTTAATATTAGAATATCGGAACATAAACGCAGTTTTTCAAATAAAAATCAGATTCAAATTACGCGAATCATCTCTTAGAAAATAATCATTCTTTCGACCCATAGTTTGAAATTTTGCATACAGATAATAAATATTGGAAGGTAGATCTTTTGGAAACTTTAGAAATCAATAAATAAAAACACTCATCAATGAACAAGTCGATTTAAGCCCTTCACCTCTATTGAATCTCTTCGGGGAGCAATCTATTCCTTAACTTTATTGGATATACCTGTCATAAATAACCACTAAAGAAGAAGCATCCCAATAAGCTTTTAATTAGTCAAGAACATTTATATTTATATTTTCTGTACATTCATTCGTCTGAAGAAGCTACGGTGTAGTGAAACGCGTTACGAATCGCAATTATTAAGTAAAATTCTTTAAAACACAGTACTTGTTTTTTATTATTAAATATAGTATATTTGTGACTGGTCTATTTAATAGTAGGAGAAAACTCATTAATCGCCTGTTGTCATCGATTATGGAAAAGCATACTGTTAATCACATAAGAATGATGACCACAAGTGTGCACTTTTCTTTTTATACTATTGAGCTGTTTCAAGAAATTATTGTCTGGCATTGGTATCGTGGTGAGTTTATGTATTCTTCTGTTACAGCTATTTTGTTGTGGGTTTGCGGAAGACTTATAAATGGTAATATCTATACGGTTAATGGAAAATTGGGAAATCATGTCGGTGGTTTGATTATAATTTAATCGAAAAAGTTGATGGAATTCTCAGATTCAATCTCCAAATTGAACTTCATATTAGATTTAATTGAATTCAATTGATTATCTTGAAAATGACATTCATCAAGTAGCAACGTTCACTTATGGTCGCAAACCGTAATCGCAGTTCCCATCAACAAAACATCAAGATTTCCTTTTTTCATTTATTTTTGCTCTCACGAGAAAACTTCAGAAATAAAATTAGGATATTGAAAAATTAGCATTGACTAACGAGACTAGAATAACATGATAGTCAAACTGATAGCTGAAAAACAACGAAATTCATTTTTGTCTTCAATTTACCCCACCCATTAGATGAAAAAAATGTCTCATATATAAGTATCATGTTATTCCATATATTGAAACATAATAGAATCAACACAATATAAACGAATACGAAACATCTATGTTCACTCTTGATTAGTGAAACAGATCGATAACAGCTGAAAAAGAGGTTTATATAAATTTTGTTGTAATAATTGTCATGCCTTTCATATAGGTTAAACTGACGGACTAACAATAATATAGTAGACAAGCACAAAAATTAATAGTTCATTATAAATAAACCACTGCATTTTCAGAACATTGTAGAAACGAAAATAATTTCCCAGATTTTACAAAACCCCAAATTATACATTCAGATAACAAACGCAAAATTTGATTCATGAGAATTCGTGAAAATTTCTTTATCTTCCAGCATACTTTAAAAAGAAATAACTATCTTACTGATTTCCATTTGTCTCTGTTTTTTTTCAGTTATAAATGACATTATAATATTTTAATTTCGGCTTTTAAAAATAATATACAGGGATATCCACCGGGACCGTCCCTCAAAAACTTTTTAAGTTCCAATTACAATATCAAGCTGAAATTTTATAGTGATACCATTTCCGGTTATACCGGAAGTGGGTCATCACTTTGTTATTTCAAATGGCAATCTACCTTTTTTATTATACATCTAGAACCGACATTTGAGCAAGGCATAAAATACCCAAGTTGATGTCACTTATCTGTCAGAAATTTTGACAGATTCAATTAATTTTGTTATGGACACGATTTTTGAGGAACATTTAAAAATTGTAGCTCTTTTGCACTACAGACACAATTTTCGAGTGGGTGAATAGAAGAAGGATCAAGGAATTTTTTAAGCAATCTACACATGTCAAATGTTTATTTCGTTATTTTGTATGATTTTTCAAATTTGGCCTTTTTCAAATAGCAATAACTCAAATTTTTCAAACGGCTTGTGCCAATTTTTATATCGCCATCAGATGAAGCGTCAAATTTCAGATGGAATTGTATCAGCATGTACTATACCCATCTCTTATAGTTCCGAAATAATATGGGAATATATTGAATTTTGATGATTTTGCAAGAACTAACAGAGAATGCTTTGAAATATTTGAATCAAGTAGCTGAACTGGCTACGCTCACCTGACAGGTGCCTATAATTAATGTAATTGTCACTTCGTTCATTCGAATTTGATATTTCAACAAGAATTGTTGGTAATCTGAAATGAAAATTTTTGAAAAACATCAGATTGATAATAAAATGGCTGATTATTCAAACGATTATATGTTTAATCTCTTTTTAATTCATGGCGAATGTCAGAAAGTGTTGGATAGAACAGGCAATTCAATAACCAATTTCCAAATCTGGCGCCCTTGAGTGAAACAAAATTTCGAAGGACTAGAAGCAATTTTGTGCAATTTGGAGGAACAAAATACATATAAACTAGAAGAAATCCAATTCTCGAGGACAACGGCAATCAAATCAATACGCTAGCGTATTTTCGTGCCAATCCACATGCGTCCATTAACTCAGCATCAATGGATATTGGACTGAGTTAAACTTCCATTCAAAGGATCCTTAAGAAACACATAACATGCACCTGTATTCTTTTATCAGACTACAAAAATTGAAACCAACTGACTTTCCCAAGCGGCAAAATTTCTGTGAAAATTTATCAATTCGGCTTCAAGAAGATGAGACAATTCTGCAAAAAATTATATGGTCTGATGAAACCAAGTTCAATGAAAGTGGAATAACCAACAGGAAAAATCGACATTTTTGGGCCACAGAAAATCCACATTTCATTGAGGTTAAATTCAGCGTGAACATTTTTGCAATTTCAATGAATGATTTGTTGGCGTATCACATTTATGAGGAAAATCATAATGGACAAAGATACCTGGAAATATTGAGAAGAACATTAGCAAATTTTTAGATGGATTACCCCTTAACATTCTGAGGGATTACTATTAACAAATGGATGGTGCACTAGCATATAAAACACGAGCTGTAGATCGGCAGCTAACAGAAATGTTCTAGGATAGATGGTGGGGTAATCAAGGACCAAATTTATGGCCTCCGCGTTCTCCGGACCTGACGCCCCTTGATTTCTATTTATGGGGCAAAATCAAGACTGAAAGGTATCTTATTTCTGTAAGAAGTGAAGAAGAGTTACTAGAGCGCATTCATAATGCTTTTCGTAATATTGATCCTGAGGAAACTAGGATGGCAACACATCATATGTATATGAGCTGTCAAGTGTATCGAGCAAAATGGGACCCATATCAAACATTTTTTCAGATCGTAAATTAGTTTTCTCCTATGATTTTTGCTATCATTTATTCGTATTAAAGTAATTATCTTCGATGATTAGTTTTCGCTTAGTTCCTACAATTTTTATTTATCCGAATTGTAGAAAATTGCTTCTAATGCTTCGAAATTTTATTTTACTCATAGACGGTAAATTTGGAAATTGGCTATTGAATTGTCTGCAATTTCTACCCACAACTTTTGACATTTTAAAACGAATTAAAAATATTAAATATTTTTCGTTTGAATAACCAGTGGTTATATTCCAAATGTGTTTTTTTTTTGGATATTTTCAATCTGAAATAAAGAAAATCCTTGTTGAAATATCAAATTCGAATGAACAAAGTGACAAGTACATTAATTTGAGGCACCTGTCAGGTGAGCGTAGCCAGTTCAGCTACTTGATTCAAATATTTCAAAACATTCTCTGTTAGTTCTTGCAAAATCATCAAAATCCAATATATTCCCAAACTATTTCGGAACTATGAGAGATGGGTATAGTACATACTGATACAAATCCATCTGAAATTTGACGCTTCATACGATGGCGATATAAAAATTGGCACGTGCAGTTTGAAAAAATTGAGTTATTGCTGTTTGAAAAGGGTCAAATTGAAAAAATCATACAAAACAACGCAATAAACATTGGTCATGTTTAGATTGCTTGAAAAATTCCTTGATCCTTCTTTTATACACTTAAGCAAAAATTAAGTGTGGCTCATTACCGTCAACCCGGAGAAGTGCTCGGCACTATATCTGTCCCGAAGAAGAAGAAATCCCAGGGAACAGATCACGATGAACGGCTAATCCTTCCCATGGGTTAACAAGGCCAGAAACCTGTGAGTCACACTCGAACGACAGCTGACATGGCATAACATGTGGAAGACTGAACGAGCAAGGTGAAAGCAGCACAAGCCTTTCTATACTCCTTGATGAACAGATAACATATGTGTTAACAGTCTGGCAATATGCAGCCACATGTCATATTCGGAGTATCCAAATCGTGCAGAACATGGTGCGTTCGAAACTCCCGGTTACAAAGGGATTTGGAGAAGCCTAGCATAGTCGACCTCATTGGCAGATCTGCCGTGAAAGAATTCCAGGTTGTCGACACCCATCTGAACCTCCTTGTGAATGCACTATTAGATCACACTGGGGAAAAACCAAGAAAATACAAGAGGACCAGGATAGTACTTCGAGAAAACCAGGAGTTATTATAAGTTTCTTGTGAAACCGCATATCTTAGACCTTCATTATTAGGAAGACAACAGTAAAATGTACTTATTATTTTTTAAGTGATTTTTGATCCTTCAGATCAAGGGATTCATAATGATTCTAGAACATCTATAAATCATAATCGTTATCACTTAGAAGACCAAACCTAGCCGTCGGGGCTGTCTGGAAAACAGAGAGGAAATTGTTTTGTTGAGTTTGAATATTGAAGAGATTTTGCGAGATTATACTTCAAAATTGGCAAGCAAGAAAAAGGAAGTGATTATCTTTCAGGTGAGGGAAACACATCTCCGCGAAAGAGAAAATATACTTTTGATAATCTCCTTATTCCTTTATTCCTTTATACGGCCTTATATATATATATATATATATATATATATATATATATATATATATATATATATATATATATATATATATATATATATATATATATATATATATATATATATATATATATATATATATGCTAGTTTTTTCTGCTTTTCTCTTTTCCTGTTTTAGCAGGAGCAATTACACTACTTTCAACTGATCGAAATATTAATTCCTCTTTTTTGACCCAGCAGGAGGGGGAGATCCTATTCAATATCAACATGATTCTGATTCTTTGGTCATCTAGAAGTATATATTTCAAATTCTTCTAGGATTTGAAATAATCTCTCATATTATTAGACAAGAAAGTGGACAAAAAAGGAGCCTTTGGAACTTTAGGAATAATTTATGCTATAATAGCCATTGGGTTACTAGGATTTGTTGTCAAACAACAAATATTTACTGTAGGAATAGATGTGGATACACGAGCTTATTTTACTTCAGCAACAATAATTATTGCTGTTGGCCGGCTCGGTGGCGTATGGGATATTATGCTCGTCTCCTGCGCAGGGATACCTGGGTTCAATCCCCACAAAGTCGGTGCGATTTTTTGGATTCTGGGAATCGCTTGAGTATCCATCCTTCCGAGGAGATGTAAATCCGTTGGTCCTGTCTAACATATATGTGTTGGACATTAAAGATCCCTTCCTCAACACGAGAGGGGTTCGGCAAAATTTCCGGGTTAGTGAGGTGACAGAATTCCCCAGCGTGTCATTGGCCGAAAGGCGGAAATAGAGCACGTTAAAGGAACAACAAACAAACAAACAATTATTGCTGTCTCTATTAGTAGTAAAATTTTCTCTTCAATAGTAACTCTTCATGGAACTTCCATTTTATTTTACTATTGAAGTTTAACAGGAGTTATTTTAGCTAATTATTATTTTACATGAAACTCATTATGTTGTTGTTCATTTTCATTACGTATTATCAATAGGAGCTGTATTTGCTATTGTAGCAGGTTTAGTTCACTGATTTCCTTTGTTTACAGGATTCAATTCAAATAATTCTTTATTAAAAATTCAATTTTAATAAAATTTTTAGGAGTAAATATTCTGACTTTCCAGATGCTTATTTATTATGAAATAAAATTTTATCTATAATATCATTAATTTATACTATAAGAAGTATTTTTTTATAATTATTATTTGAGAAAGGTTTCAAAAATACGAAATAATAATTCTTCAATAAGAATACCTTATCTAATTGAATGACTTCAATTAACCCTCCTAATGAACACAGATATTCTGAAATACCTATTTTATCAAATAATTTCTGATATGGCAGATTAGTGCATTGGATTTAAACCCCATTTATAAAGTTTAACTTTTTAAGCTACTTGAAAATCTATACTCTCACTCGATAGTTCTTCTTTTTATTAGAACAGCTTAAATTTTTTCATGATCATGCATTACTAATTTCATCTTTAATTACCTGTTCAGTAGGATATTTAATAAGAACATTAATATTCATCAACATAAATCACCGTTACTTACTAGAAGGTCAAGATAACGAAATTATTTGAACATTTATACCAGCAATTATATTGATTTCAATTGCTATACCCTCCTTAAAATTAGTCTATTTAATTGATGAGATTCGAAATCCTTTAATTACCACAAAAATAATTGGATATCAATGATACTGATCTTATGAATATTAAGATTTTAGCGATATTGAATTTGATTCTTATATATTAAGAAATATTTCAAATAAATTTAATTTTCGAATATTAGAAGTTTATAATTATATTATCATTCCATACAAAGCTCCTATTCGGTTTTTATCTACATCTAGTGATGTATTCATTCATGGGCAATTCCTTCTTCTGGAATTAAAAAAGAAGCATCTCCTAGACGCTTCAATCAAAGCAGATTTGTATTTAGACAAACTGGAATATATTTAGGACAATGCTCAGAAATTTATGGAGCTAATCATAGATTTATACCTATTACCTTAGAAAGACTCAAGCATAAGGAATTCTTGAAATGAGTAAAATATTTTAATTCATTACATGGCTGAAAGAAAGCAATGGTCTCTTGAACCTTATAATAGTAATTAACGACTATTTCTAATGGAAAATTTAGTTAAAATTATAACATTAGTTTGTCAAATTAAAATTATTTAGTAAATGATTTTAATCCCTCAAATAATACCTTTGAATTGAGTAATATTATATTTATTTTCTCTATGATTTTTATAATTAATGATTCTATAATATACTTCATTTCTTTATTAAGCCCAATTCTAATAAAAAATTGAATTCAATAAGAAAATCAATTGAAAATGATAAAGATTTATTTTCTTCTTTTGATCCTTCTACTAATTTTTATTTCTGTTTAAATTGATTCAGAACTATATAAAGAATTATTATTATACCTATGATATTTTGATTAATCCCTATCGATTTTAATTATTTTTTCTATTAAATTTTTAATGCATTACATCAAGAATTTAAAACTCCTAATAATAAATCCTCAAGTTCATTAACTTTTATTAGATTGTTTTATTTTATTATATTATTTATATATATATATATATATATATATATATATATATATATATATATATATATATATATATATATATATATATATATATATATATATATATATATATATATAGATAATTATAATATTCTTTCCGAACAACAAAAGGATGCAGAATTAAAAAAGAAAAAACACCTTGGTACTAAAGAGCAACTTATATTTGATTCTGTTGCTTTGAATCAAGCTCAACCTAAGAAGAGAAATATTCATACAGCCTTCATTGATTACCAAATGGCTTTTGATAGTTCTCCCCATTCATGGCTTCAAGAAATTTAGGAAATTTATAAAATTGATAAGACACTTCGTCTTGTTCCTGAATTTGTAATGAAAACTTGGAGAACCAATCTTCATTTAAATATTTCAAAACAATCGTTAAAATCCGAAGTAATTCCAATCAAAAGAGGCATTTTTCAAGGTGATTCTTCAAGTGCTCTTTGGTTTTGTCTTTGCCTTAATCCATTATCTCATGAATTAAATGCTACTAGTTTCGGCTTCAAAATAAAGAGTCTATCAACTGAATTCAAATTAAATCACTTAAATTATTTAGATGATATTAAATTATATGCCGAAACCAGATCTCATTTAAAAAGTCTACTTGAGATTACTTTCAATTATTCCAATGATATTCATATGAAATTTGGGCTTCCAAAATGTAAAAATCTTTCTATTGAAGAGGAAAGATCACCTCTGATTATATAAAGATTTCCAATATCCAAATCGAGCCAATGCATCAAGGAGATACGTATAAATATCTTGGATTTGGTCAAGAGAAGACAATTAACCATAGCAGCACTAAAGAAAATATTAGAAGTTCATATTACAAAAGACTTAGAATTATCATCAAGAGTCATTTAACTAGTAAAAACCTTTTCAGAGCTATCAACTCCTATGCAGTTCCTATTCTTACATCTTCTTTTGGAATTATTAAATGGTCTGAAACTGATCTAAATGAATTACAATATCAAACGAGGAAAATGCTTTGTAAATATCATAAGCACCACCAAAAGTCAGCTGTTCAGAGAGTTACACTACCTAGACATCTTGGAGGACGTGGATTAACTGATTTGAATAATCTTCATAGTAAACAGATTTTTCATCTACGTTCCCATTTTCATGATAAACAGAGAACGTCTAAATTACATGATATTGTTGTTGCTTCAGATTATAATCTTACACCTCTGAACTTGACAATGCAAAAGATAGATTTTGATATATTTGATGATAATTGTGAAAGCAAAAGTTGGATGCAGAAGGAATTACACGGAAAGCACCCTAAAGAATTGAAAAATGATTATATTGATGAAATCGCATCGAATAAATGGTTACTTTCTAGAGAATTGTTTGCTGAAACAGAAGGCTTGGCAATTGCGATCCAGCATCAGGTTGTTTTCTTGAGGAATTATAGAAAACACATCATCAAACAAAATACAGATGATTCTTGCCGTAGATGTTTCTGTTCTTCAGAAACAGTTTTTCATATATTATCATCTTGCTCAGTCCTTGCTTCAACAGTTTATTCAGAAAGACATAATGCCGTCGCTAATTTTATTCATTTTAATCTAGGAATTAAGCATGACCTAATTTCCAAAAGAAAAAAATTTACAAATATGAACCTGAGATTATTTGTGAAAATGACAAATATGAACATTATGTTGATAAAACAATTCTTTGCAACAGAGCTGTAAAACACAAAAGACCAGATATCATTCTTACTGATAAACAGAATCAAATAACATATATAATTAATATTGATATACCCGACACACATAATATACAAAATAAATACAATGAAAAATTTCTAAATATATGATGCTTGGCAGAAAATGAAAAAAAATTTTATTCTACCGATTATTATTTCCACAACACGTGTTATTCCTAGGAATCTTCACAAAAGTATTGAGAATTCGGGTCTCAAGAAAAACTTGTTTGGACAGTTACAAAAGATAACAGTCATCAAAGCTTGTAATATTCTGCGTAGGTTTCTTTCCGAAAAAAATAATGTGGTAGAGTCATAGGTTTTCTCTTTAGTTGATACTGCTCAGAATCTCATTTCATGTTTTATTTATTTGTTTGTATGAATGTAATATAATTAACTGACAATTTTGTCTTATTCATATTCAGAGCAGTATTCTATTCGATCGTTCACCACTTCACACAAAGGAAACTATTAATGAGTAACATTCAGTGCTACTTGACTAAGGTCCGTACACTGGATTTTTCCGGGGAGAAAGCCTCTGACACTATTCGTTGGTACATTAATATCATTGTCTAATGATGCTATAGTATGTATATATTCTGGTAGATTGATATAATCTCATAACATTTAACGTAATCCTAATATATAATTATTCCAGGATATTTTCTGTTTATAATCATTGCCTGGCAATGGTATCAATTACCGGATGGTGGATGTATATTTTTCATGAAATCAGTTTTATTGCATGAACAGATATATGGGCAACTCACTTAAATGCATGCAAATATATTAATCTTCCAACGACAAAACAAAGGGATGAATTAAAAGGTTAGCCTGAAACAATATTTACTTCCGTATTCAAAGTGGAAGGTTCCACATAATTTTCAAATTTTAATAATTAAAATTAATGAAGTATTGATTTGAACTATATCACTTAGTATCAAACTGTGAACCAGGCGGAATGGTTTACTTAATGAAAGATTTATATTGCGAGCCGCCTCATTTTCCGAAAGCTTTCAGCGAAGAATCTCCTAAACCCACAGAAATGTTCAACGTGCTAATGAAAACTTCTCATTTTCAGGGGGACGTATTGATCATGCTCACCATTACAACAACGCTTACAGAGCTCTGGACGAGACACTGGCAATGGAAACAGCACTTTTGGCCGCATTAGCTCTCGTAAATCCCACTGAAACATTAATAGTGGTAACGTCCGACCATTCGCACGTTCTAACAATGGGAGGTCAGGCCACTCCGAGGGGGCATCCTATTCTCGGTAAATATACACGTTTCTTTGTGTCAATATTGCAAGCTTTCCACCGGAGTTCTTCTGCTTCTTTCTCCGCAAATTGATTTTATCTTTCAACATGGTTTCCGCAAATAAATACAGTTTTTATACTGGTTTCATTAGCAGCATCATCTCGTTTTCAATTGAAAAATTTTAGCAACTAACTCAGCATTAGAAAATACTATCACTCAAAATATTGCTACTAATGATTAATCCAAGATAAATAATATCGAAGCGTCATCGTCGTCTTATGGTAAATGACGAAATAAAATTTTAAAGGTGTAGATAGTTTTGAATACTTTCACACAAAAATAATGTATCACATTGAATCTTAAAAGGAATCATGACTGGGAATAATTCTATTTTATGTTTCGATTTAATGACATATTTTGTGTGAAAATAATCAAAAATGTAATTACTCTCAAATTTAATTTCGTCTGCTACGACAAAATGGCCATAAACGTCCGATATTATCTTCAAAATACTAATTCATAAAGAGATCATTTTCACATCGAAAAAAATAATTGAAATGAACTTTCGAAATTATCTTCGACACACCAATTTATAAAGATATCATATGCGCATCGAAATGAATAATTTGAACTTCAGATATTATCTTCGACCCAGCAATCTGCAAAGAGATCATTTGAACATCGAAATGAATAATTAAAATGAACTTTCGAAATTATCTTCGGCACACCAATTCATAAAGATATCAATGCGCATCGAAATGAATAATTTAAATGAACTTTCGAAATTATCTTCGACACACCAATTTATAAATAGATCATTTGCGCATCGAAATGAACAATTTGAACTTCAGATATTATCTTCGACTCAGCAATTTGTAAAGAGATCATTTGCGCATCGAAATGAACAATTTGAATTTCAGATATTATCTTCGACACAGCATGATCTCTTTGCAGAAGCAAAGAGATCATTTGCACGTCGAAATGGATAATTAAAATGAACTTTCGATATTATCTTCGACACACCAATTTATAAAGATATCATATGCGCATTGAAATGGAAAATTTGAACCTCAGATATTATCTTCGACACAGCAATCTGCAAAGAGATCGTTTGCACATCGAAATGAATAATTAATATGAACTTTCGAAATTATCTTCGGCACACCAATTCATAAAGATATCATATGCGCATCGAAATGAATAATTTAAATGAACTTTCGAAATTATCTTCGACACACCAATTTATAAATAGATCATTTGCGCATCGAAATGAACAATTTGAACTTCAGATATTATCTTCGACACAGCATTCTGCAAAGAGATCATTTGCACATCGAAATGGATAATTAAAATGAACTTTCGATATTATCTTCGACACACCAATTTATAAAGATATCATATGCGCATCAAAATGAATAATTTGAACTTCAGATATTATCTTCGACCCAGCAATCTGCAAAGAGATCATTTGCACATCGAAATGAATAATTAAAATGAACTTTCGAAATTATCTTCGGCACACCAATTCATAAAGATATCATATGCGCATCGAAATGAATAATTTAAATGAACTTTCGAAATTATCTTCGACACACCAATTTATAAATAGATCATTTGCGCAACGAAAGGAACAATTTGAACTTCAGATATTATCTTCGACTCAGCAATTTGTAAAGAGATCATTTGCGCATCGAAATGAACAATTTGAATTTCAGATATTATCTTCGACACAGCATTCTGCAAAGAGATCATTTGCACATCGAAATGGATAATTAAAATGAACTTTCGATATTATCTTCGACACACCATTTATAAAGATATCATATGCGCATTGAAATGGAAAATTTGAACCTCAGATATTATCTTCGACACAGCAATCTGCAAAGAGATCGTTTGCACATCGAAATGAATAATTAATATGAACTTTCGAAATTATCTTCGACACACCAATTTATAAATAGATCATTTGCGCATCGAAATGAATAGTTTGAACTTCCGATATTATCTTCGACTCAGCAATTTGTGAAGAGATCATTTGCGCATCGAAATGAACAATTTGAACTTCAGATATTATCTTCGACACAGCAATCTGCGAAGAGATCATTTTCACATCGAAATGGATAATTAAAACGAACTTTCGAAATTATCTTCGACACACCAATTTATAAAGAGTTCATTTGCGCATTGAAATGAATAATTTTTACTTCCGATATTATCTTCCCCACACCAACTTATAAAGAGATTATTTGCCCATCGAAATGAATAATTTGAGCCTTTATTTTTGCGCTCTTCCCAGGAAGAAGTAAACCTGCTACACCACATGAGTAGGCGCCTGGGAATAATTGGGGTGTCTATTTACTCGCTTCCTGAAGAGGGCCAAATTGTAGGATGTTGGACGAAAGCGAGTTCCACTGCTCACTGGCCCTGTAGAAAAAGGAATTCTTATAGAGAGAGGTTTGAGGGGTCGTTAAATGTACCGCCATATGATGAGAACTAATTGCCAGCCTAGTGTTGCGGTAATACATGAGTTTTGATTGAAAAATTCATTAAAAAATTTTCAAAAACTTCCCGAATAGGAGCTTTTATATCAAGCTCGCTCCTCTCGTTCCTAGTTTCTATATCGTCGAATCTAATACATCTTGGAAAGAACCTGAATCTATTTTCACTCATAGCATGGCATTATTCGATTCCGCTTTCTCTGGAATTGTCCCAAACCTTTTTCACATTTTTTCTTGAATTCCTTAAAGTACCAAAGAGGAACGTTACTGCCCATCGAACCTTTTCCACTGTAACTACCATAAAGGCTGTGTTCCAGTTCGTCTTGTCAGCGTGTCCATTGAATTGCTGGATTGCTGTGTTGTCGATGAGGAAACCCGAGAAGTAAACTTCCGCCAGATATATCAGTGTTTTATCCTTCGTCAGTGTTTTTACTCCTTCCGGTATATCAAAACTTTGGATGTCAGTCGGTTCTGCTGCAGAAAGGATGCGACGAAGACAGTTTGCCTCCAGTACACCCTCTATTTCCTGGAAGTTGGATTGCCCTGCCTCTTTTTTTGTATTCTTTGGATGAAGCCTTTGCGTGCTTTTTGTGCGTTCTTATAGTTGTTCCAATCGTTTTTTGTGCTAGCGTGCATCGCTTTATTTAGAATGCTGCTTTCCCTCCTTTGGCAGTGAGTTCTGCTTTTCAACACAGGTTTTTCCTGCCTCTATTGTATTGTATAGGGCAACTATTATTGTACGCCAAGGTGATGCAGGTTTGTTGTTTGCAGTTTCTCAACGGTATCTTAAGATCCTTGATTTTTTTCTGTGTCTTAGCTGTCTGTTCCACCATTTCCGATAGTAGTTCCCAGTATCGCCTGTAATCAGTATTTTCGGAGTTCCTGTAAGGCACTGCTCGTTGTTTCGGTACATTTGTGATGTTGAACAAAATATGCCCATGGTCGAAGGGGTATACTTTTTCTGTGGTCACTCTCAGTTTTGAATTTTTTATGTGAATTGTTCACTGCATGAAGTCAGATCCAATACTTCTTTTCTTTTCGATGTGACGAAAGTTAGTGTATTTTTTCAATCAGAAGTGTAAGGTTTGTGCTGTAAAGATATTCGATTAGCTTCTCACCCCTGAGGTTGTTGCTTTGGCTCCCCCATAGAATATAGTGAGCGTTTGCGTCACACTCAATGACGAGTGGTCAGTATTGTGTTTCACGGTAGTTCACCAATTCCTGTAGTTCTCTTGTTGGAGGTGGGGTTTGCGAGTCGTAGGAGAAGTACGCTGAGCATACCACAAAGGTACTTTTTGTGTAGCCTTTTCCATCGATTCTGAATGCTGCCGCAGATTTCTGAAACAGAAATTAGGTAATAAATGATTTGTTATATTTTTAAAGACAAGAAAACATGTCCTAGGGTGCGGCCGTCCCTCCAGCAGAAAAGATTTCCATCGCGGGATGCCAGGCCTGCAACCACGCCCCTCCTTACCCAAGGTTCTTATATAAGTAATATGCATGTATGCACTTTTGCAAGCCGCGATCTTAATATGTTGGTTCGGCTATGCAGTGGTGCAAGTTTATTTGCGTGTCTCTTATTTCATCCCCTGTCATTTTAAGGATGACAGGGGATGTCCGTTGGTACTTGGTCTATAAGGACACGCATGTGGCAACCGTATGGGAGCTGCATGCGCCTCCTTACGGCTTTTGGTAAAAGGAAGGTCTCAGTTCAGATCGGGCTCCGACCCCCCTCCTCGATAGATTTTGTCCTGTCGAAGAGGATAGGGTCAGGGCCCAGAACAGTCTCCCCGACTCTTCTGCCCACGTCCAAAGGTTCCGGGCCTATGATTTTTCTGGTGCCTTATCCTCTGCACCAATATTTGATGCAGAGCTCCGCTCCCGTAGACTTACCAGATTTTGGTTCTTACCATAAAGGTAGCCTTTTCGACCTTGTTAGGACAAGCTTCGTTAGATCTGGTGGTCCCCCAGAAACATGCTCACTTTTGTGAGCATGACAAGTAGGTCGCCTTTCTCAGTTTTCTTCAGTCAGAGCTCTTTCGCTAGCTTCAGGGTTTTGTCCCTGGCTCTCAGCCAGTACCTGTAGTAGTGGTCTTCGTAGACAACTCATCAAAGGTTAAAAATTCGCATAATGAAAAGATAGCAACACAGATTCCTCGACATTGTTGTTCAGAATTCTCGTTGAATATATAAGTGAATCCAGTTTACTCCCCAAAATTCGTCCGTGATCCTACCAATTCTACTGTCTGTCAATATGCAGTACAAGAAAGTTAACAGAGTTGCCAACCTGCACCTATCCACCATTGTATGTTATGATTTTAGGTGTTGGATGTTAGACCGGAAACCGTTTTTGCTATACCAGCTTTCAGTAGCTTTCAAATTCTGCTGAAATGCTTATTGAACATAGTTTGAGTTTTCACAGATATTAAAAGCTTTGTTATCTGCAAGTACAATAGGTACGCACGAGTGCAATTCGAGGCTTTCAGAAATATCATTGATGTATAAGAAAATAAGATTGATTGTAAGATATTACCTTGCAGCACCCCTCTTATTTTTCTGTACTGATTTCAGCCAAGAACATTTCAGTTAAAAAAAAATTAAAATTGATCATTGCCAAACAACATCGAACTTGTTGTGTGAGAACAAAATGAGGCCCAATTCGCCCGCATATGGAAGAATTAGCTATAAATTTACGAAATGTTTCCAAGATTAAAATACTTCCAAACCTGCGTTGACTGAATCAAGTGTATTGAGTATAAGAAATAGCTTCACGAAAGATGCACCATGTACCTTAATTATTGCAATTAGTGCATACGGTTGAAATGAACAAAAATATTAGAAATAATATTTAGTTTAAGTAAACACTGAAATCAACAATAATGTTCATTTGCAGTTTACTTCAAGAATTAATAATTACATACGTTTTACTGAAACAAACCCTTTTTTTACCTGCATATTAGTTGCTAAGACCATCCCAGTTGAGAAATACTGGTTGAAGTACCAACTCAATTAATTGGGTATCTTACCCTATTGAAAAGGTATTTGTACATGGTTGAGAAAATAATAAAACAATGAAGATTGATTCAATTTAATAATTTGTTTACCAATAGTTATACTAATTATTCACAAAAAGGCAAATTTCACATCAAAGCTGTTCCAAATTTACACAGTATCTTCACCTCTCAATATTCACATATAAAGCTTTAAACAGTTCATCATCAAATTAACTAATATCCCACATTTTTGTCTGGAATAATGTATGGATTTTAGAGTACAAGGCACTTTTCTTTCCAATTGTTGGTTTATAACGGATACAGCCACAATGTGGCGAAAAGCATTGTAATTCCTTTCATGAAGTGAGATTTCAAAATACCATTTAAATTTTCATCAAATTAAAAAATTTTTATATATCCAGTTATTAGTAGTTACATAAATTTCATATTACCAAATCTTATTAATAAAATATAAACTAACTCGCTTATTAGAACAAGAAACTTATTAAATAGACGAATGCAATATTATCCGTTGAAATTTTGATTAGTAATGAGCAAATCATGGATTGAATATTTAATCTGCATTAATTGGTTAGAAATATTCAAAAGACAGAACTGTAAAACTAATAAGCTTATATGAAATATTAATTTCATGTGTAGTACATCGGTTGAATTATATACAGGATCCAAGAAATGTATGGTCGGATAACTCAGAACTAAACTCACTATTGGGACTAAACTTCTACGTTAATTAACATAAATCCTTGATGAAGTATGCGTTTGGTCGAACAAGCATCTTATGGGAAAGTGCCATCTTAATTGAAATTTACTGCTAATTAGCCAATCTGTCGATAATAACTCAAGCTAATGGGTCGTACAAAAAGAATGATAAGCTCACAATAACGCACATTGAGCTATAAATTGATAAGCGTTTCAAATGAATATCTGAATTCCTAATCGATCCTGGCTTTGCAAAAAGCCAACCCTTTCGGTTATTTGAATTTTTTGGAAAGGACATGTTATTATGTTCTTTATAAAAGAAATAATTTTTGAAGTAGCGTGATGTCAAACGAGGAAAATATAAACGGCACTCATACACGGACTTTATACTTAAAACGGGGCGGAATTACTTCAATTTTAAGGGTAACTTTGAGAGATTTTCGTGGTGTTCGTGACTTAAATGTTTCTGGTGCGAGTAGTGTTCTGTGAGTGACGTTTACGGTGGATGGATCTGCGGGATTGGTGAGATCGATTAGCTTCTGATCATCTGTTTTTTGGCGGCCTAGCCGTGAAGCCCAGATGTGAAGTCCGAAAGTATGTTGTCGTTTGTATCAAGTGTGCTGCATTGATACGGCTTGAAACTGTAAAATCTTCAATTTGTGGTTTTATTGTGAGGAATTAAATGGGGATAATTTCTTTCACAGTTCACTGAAAGCAAGGAACCAAATTGTGATCGAGTCGATTCTCAAATATTTTATTCTAGCATGGAGCAATTTTCAGAGTAAACTGAAATAAATCCGATATTGGTTCGAAGAATATCCATAATGGATCTAAATTTTTCTCAAAATATCACCTTAAAAACTTCTTTTATAAGCCAGTACATTACAAAACAGAATTGTCTGACTTTTTAGTTTGGAGAAAAATCTGACCGATGAATCCTTCTACCTATGCCCGAAAATTATCCAAGTAAGAAACAAATTCATAATAATGATGATTCATTTATTTTATAGAAATTCATTCTTAACGTGATACGAAATGAGACACTTTTGTCACTTTTCCACAAATTATTCAATAATCACTACCGGTTTCGACCCCACGGTCATTTTCAAGTGAATAAAAAAATAAAACATGAGTAGGCAGTTACAATTACAGAATGAAATTTATCCTTAATATTGAGTAGTGGGGATCCATTATGCTCTAATTGGCTGTTGAAGGTAGTGAATTGTGGGTTTTTACATAGTTTGTTAATCTCCAAACTTTCCAAGAAATTCATCTCTCTCCGTTTGTTATGTTTATGAAGGATTTTAAGATTTATGTGTTCAAAAATTGGCAAATTTTTATCTGAGAAAATATGTTCCTTGAATCTAGCTTCAGAACTTCTCCCTGTTTGTCCGACATAGGCTACCTGACATTCATTGCATTTGATTTTATAAATTCCTGTTTGCTTGAAAATGAAGTAGTTATGTTCAATTTGGAAAAGTAGTTACTGATTTTGTTAGAGAGTTCGCCGGTGTATCTGAGACTAGTGTATCTTTTTTCCGGGGTTTCTACGATGCTATATAGTAATTGAGAGGTAATACGTTGTTCTTTGCGTTTAATGATTATATTTAGAAAATGTTGAGGTTTGTTGTTATTCGAGGCAATTTTTCTGATGATATTAAGTTTAGTTTGAAAATTTTCTTTTGAAAGGGGAACAGAGTAAGCTCTATGAATCATGGAGTTATATGCAGCTAGTTTATGACTTAAATGACTGAACGAGTCCATTGGCATCTATGCAACTGTGAAGGTTTCCTTTCTGTGAATTTTATATATAACCGGAGTGCAAGCAGGGCCGGACATCCAGAAACATAAAGATATCATCACCAACCCTAGCCTCCATAAACACAAACTCACAGAAATTATCAGAAAATCTGACATTAAAACTAATAATCATAATCAGTTGAAAATAATAAAGTCCATATCAAGCAAAATCCAAGCCGAGGATCCCATAATGACTAAAGCTGGCAAAGGCAATAGTAAAGCATGCCTCAATAAAGACCTATACGAAGAAAAGATGCAGGATATACTAAAAACAATGGACATCACCGAAATACCAAAAGATCCAACCAAACTTTTACAAAATAAATCAAAAAAGAGCTAAGTTTGTCATAAAACCTAGCACACACAGAATGAGAGAAGAGAAAACTGATTCCAATGCATGTTCAAGCTCCAAAAATGTACGGAGTGATTCAACTACATAAGGAAGAAGAATCTGCAAGACCTGTAGTGTCATATATAAACACACCATCAGGTAAACTAGCAAAATTATTGAAACAAAAATTTCTAGACCTCCCGAATTTTCAAGGACAATACACTTCTCTAATTATGTAGATCTCATACATAAACTTTCAAATCTCACAATCTCCCAAGATATTAAGTTAGTCTCTTGCGATGTCTAAAATATGTACCCCTACATTCCAACGAATGAGTGTCTTCCCCTTGTTACAGATATCTTATCCGAGTCTAACACACTGCCATATATCACTAATGAATTTAGCAATCTTCTTCAAATATGCCTATCTCAAAGTTTTTTTCAATTTCAATATAAATTCTTCAAATAAAATTCAGGTCTTCCAATGGGTTCACCTCTTAGCCCTCTACAAGCTGACATTTTCATGAATAATTCAAAGAAAACTCAATATTGAATACAGATTTCGCTAGAAAAACATTCATTTCTAGTACAGATATGTAGATAACATTTTAGTTGGTTTTCAGTTGGAACAGACAAACTCAGCAATTTTCAAATTTCCTGAATGAAATACATTGCCGCATCAGCTTCACTTTTGAATTAGAAAATAATAACTCAATTAATTTCCTCGACTTAACCATCACAAATTCAAATAACCAAATCACTTATGAAATTCACAGAAAGGAAACATTCACAGACGCATCGATTCCAATGGACTCGTTCAGTAATTTAAGTCACAAACTAGCTGCATATAACTCCATGATTCGTAGAGCTTACTCTTTTCCCCTTTCGAGAGAAAATTTTCAAACTGAACTTAATACCATCAGAAAAATTGCCTCCAATAACAACATACCACAACATTTTCTAAATACAATCATTAAACGCAAAGAACAACGTATTACCTCTCAATTACTATATAGCATCGTAGAAACCCCGGAAAAAATATACACAAGTCTCAGATACACTGGCAAGCTCTCTAACAAAATCAGTAACTACTTTTCCAAATTGAACATAACTACTTCATTTTCAAGCGACCCCAACTTAAGCAAACTATTATTGAATGCCAAACAAAAAAACGATAAATTCAAGCAAACAGGAATTTATAAAATCAAATGCAATGAATGTCAGGTAGCCTATGTCAGACAAACAGGGAGGGGTTTTGAAGCTAGATTCAAGGAACATATTTCCTGAAATAAAAATTCGCCAATATTTGAACACATAAATCTTGAAATCCTCCATAAATGTAACAAACGGAGAAATTTGAATTTGTTGGAAAGTTCGGAGATTAACAAACTATGTAAAAACCCAGTTTAACACCCTAAACAGCCAACTAGAGCATAATAGATCCCCACTACTTAATATTTAGGAGAAATTTCAGTCTGTACTTGTATTTGCCTACTCATGTATTATATTGTTATTCACTTGAAAATGACCGTAGGGTCAAAACCGGTCGTGATTATTGAATAAATTGTGGAAAAGTGACAAAAGTGTCTCATTTCGTTTTACTTTAAGAAAGAAATAGCTAGTTAATAAAATGGCAATTAGCAATTAAATTCGTTGAGTGAAAATCGCAAATTGTTTTTCTGCTTTTCTAGGCACATCACAACAGCTGCTCGGAAATAAGTTATATAACACTATAGTAACGATATTGCTATATCTCAAAAATTAATAATTCTGGATTTAATCAATAATATATAATTTGAATACTAACATTCACGTAAATAAACTGCTATGTACGGTATAAATATATAATATATGACTGTAATTATAAATATATTATATATCTAACCTAACCTAATCCCAATGTCTTGCGTCGAATAGAACTGTCTAGTAGTGAATGGTCATTACATTTAACAATTATTATGAAATTTAGGAAAGTAGAGTTTAATTCGCTTTGATACCTTCTAATTTTACTTTGAAAATTCGACAACAACTGCACTTTCGCATATTTTTTTCTCTTAATTTATCAATTACCCAATAACAAAAGGACAGTTATTTGCTAATGCTCTGAGAATTGTCTATGCACGTGCAGGAATCTAAGCTTCCTTTGCCTAATGAATTGAAGAAAAAATATGTATTACAATTTGAAAAAACTTAGTTTTTGATGTTTCTTCGTTTCGAAATATGTGGCGGAAAAATGAGCACTCTGTTTACTGACTGAGATAAAGTCAATTATGAGTTATATCCCGCATGATTCTTCGTTTGCAAAACACCTTTCGTTATTTTGGTAGCTCAAGCCTTTCTCAAGATATATTAATTTTTTCAGAAAGCAAAAAATCGATAATTTTCAAGTAAAACTAGGATAATTCATGTTCGAAACGAGCAAGACTTATGTAAGGTAAATTTTTAATTGGAATTTGTTATCGAAATAG
The DNA here is from genome assembly GCA_013387265.2 of Cryptolaemus montrouzieri. Classification (NCBI taxonomy): domain Eukaryota; kingdom Metazoa; phylum Arthropoda; class Insecta; order Coleoptera; family Coccinellidae; genus Cryptolaemus; species Cryptolaemus montrouzieri. Next base: position 42,734,666 of record JABFTP020000103.1, read on the forward strand.
TCATCAATATACAAGGTATTCTATATCAAATAACAAATCTTGTATACACTTCAGATATGACCGGAAGTGCCATTGAGGTGAAAATATATTAGAAATAAAGTTTTGGACCAGCTGAATCAACTACCAAAATTTCAAGACGATAGTTAGTTCCCCATAAACTTCTAAAAGGTCACTCAAATTATATATTATTAGATAAATAGATAATAACTACAACAGTTTTAGGTAGTTCGTTAATGGCTTCCGCAAAAGATTCAAAAAAGACAAAAAGTGATCTGACCTTATGTTTCAGTGGAACGCTTGATTTCTCTCCTACAAACGAGTGGTATGGCTTCAAATTTATAGATTCTTTGGGGTACAGATTTTATGCAACCTCAATCGGAACATTAAGATGCCTCAATCAATCTGCACCGATAATTCTCAAGAGCGCTCTGGTTTCGTTATCAAAAAAAAAACAGTTCATTTCAAAGCGCTGGTACCATTCGAACAAAAGAATTTACGTGCCACATATTGATGATAAATTTATTGTGTAAGAAATCTGCAATTCTATTCATTTGATCGAAAATGAACATTCAAAAATTATAGATGGTACACTGTATGCCTGTATATTGTATGAAACATGAACAATATGAATTTCATACTGTGACACAGTATATACAATTGATGTAATAAGAGAGAACAACCTGCTCTTCAATTTTTGGAGGCACATCTTAGCTTGGATTATAGTTACATATAAGGCTATGGTAACGTGGAACTAGCCTCTTGCCTCTTAAAAATTGATCATTAGCATAGATTGATTGAAATTTTTTTCAATTCAGTCGTATACATTTCAATTCAATACAAAAGCAAAACAAACATTTCTAGATTAAAATTCTATTTCGAAGAAGGTACACGTTATTTCTTTTCTTCACTTTCTGCTAAAGCGTGTTAAATGCAGTCCTTTTCTGGAGATCGGCATTTGCTCTTTTTGAATTATCTGCGAAATCTAACACACTATTCGAAAGTTCTACGTTATATGATCCGTCATAGTTATTGATTCAATGCACAGTTTCACGAAAGGGGATAATTATTAGCTCGATTTTCATATCCCGATAGCGTGAAAGTTTCATTGATGCTTCTTCAAAATATCAAGTATGCGTTGACTTAAATCTATTCAATCCCCAAATACAAGTGGTCCTACCACCACAGACCGTAACTGACTCCTGATCCGTATAACACTACACTAGATTTCTTCAATCCTTCATTCGTCCATCAGATGGAAGCCATTTTAATATCGACGAATTTATGAAAGTTTTTTTCTGGTCCACTGTCGTCGAATTGCACGATGCTACCTACGCAACTGTGAATACGCACCACGTCTTCTAGCTTTTTAACTCGCCACATGCATCCTTCTCCTCACAATTTGGTTTGACATGATTGTGCCAATTGCAGTTCTGAAAGATTTATTTATACGATTTCTCCTTGGCGATATCTGCAAGTAACGGCCTCAGGCGGCAGGTAATACTTCTTTGTCACCACCCACCGTATATGTTATGTTGGTACATCTCACGGTACTCTGGGAACAATTCAGATGCATAGCAGCAGATTCTAAACATCTTATGAGAAAATTTTCATTCAAGTAAACAGAATTTCAAAGACAAACCCTCATTCGAATTGCTTGCTCAAATCTGCTTACATGAAAAGAATATATATACATGATATAAATGATATAATCAATCAAAACATGAACTTGCTAATTGTTTCGGACGTAATTCAGTAATGGATAATATCTATCTCTACTAATATCTCTCATTCTTCTTGCATAATCTGTAGTTGTAGCTGTAGATCTTTTTTTTAATTTATGAGTATCAAATATAACGATATCCAGTCAATTCAATATTGGAAAAAGAAATTCTTATATGATCGAATAAAATTCGCTACGTCAAACTTTATTCTATAACAAGTTGACCTCAGATTAAAAACATATTCACAGAATTGGCTGTAAGACTGCTGCAACCATCCGCATAATTCAAATGTAAAAGTCAGAAAGCCGCAAGAACATATATATAAATATGCGGGACTACACGATAAGTTCTATAAATAAAATGAAAAAAGAATCAAAATTTACGAACCCACTAATCTCCGAGTATTATAGGAAAAAGTTACTCCCAAAAGAATAACAAAAGACTATTCCAACTCGGAAAGATTCAGTTGTTTAGAGTAAATGCCACTTTCCCAGGATTTTCCGGAGAAAAATCCGCATGAAAAAGCGTAGAGTGTTTTCTCGTAAAAGTCCGCTGAGACCATTGTCTGACCAAGGGAATTCATCCATTGAACCGATCTTGAGGGAATCTTTTCAGGTGTACACTATTCTGTGAAGGAGGGGCTTTTTTGTTGGATATTTTTCACCTGGTAGTATCTTGTTCGGTAGAACGATAATGTTCTTGTCCTGTATCTTCAATATATTTCCTAATTATATGTCGCCATGAATATTATTCATTATGTTTGACTACAGAATAAATCTTTGAGTTTCCTAATATTTGCAATCATTAGTGTGCGAATTAGGCAAGTTTTCAATTTACTCATGTTTGAGGTAGTGATTCAATACACAGGGTGTTCACGATTTCATTTGTTTTAATGTTTTCATTATTATGTTCTAATAATTTCACTATATCCTTTCATCACTTAGTAACATTATCCAATTTTACTTATTCAATTTTTCATATATTCGAAAGATCATTTCCAAAGTTTTCGTCCTAGAATATCATGAATTTTATTTAGAAAATTCAAAAGATCCATGTGAATTACCGTTTAGTTCCAAATTCAATCAAAAACCGAATTCCATAATTCAACAAATGCTTTCGCTGAAATAAATAAGCTATAGATGAATTTTTGGAACTTCCCACTATGTGCATAAGGACAAACTTCAAAACAACAAAAGCTATAATAGCGGGATGAGATGGTCAGAATTGCCTAATAACGAATCGTTACAGTAGGTATCACATTCGATAAAGGATGTAAAACAGTGCCTACAAAAAAACTTTCAGCCCTCTAGGGGCTTTACAGTAGATATTATAGGTTATGTTCTCTTTTTTCGTAATTGAGAGAAAAACATCTGAAAAAATTCATGGGGGTTCATCTTAAGGTCATAAACAATATTTTTTCGAATTTGCCGATCAAATATGCGCTCAGGAAAAATAATTGACATTTTCAACTGTTTTTTAGGTTATGTAAGAAATTTTTGGCTAACTTTTAATTAGTGCTATTTTGCGACTTTTTCTTCGTTTTTCGAATACCACCTCTAGAACGGACATTTTCTTAGTGCATCATACTCAAAAAACGCAAAAACCAGTTTACCCTTCGTTTTTGAAACTTATACGGTACATAACCTCAAAATCAGATGAGTTAATAATTCTGAATTCACTTTAACACAATGAAAAACTCATTCACAAGTGAGAATAAGGTTTTAAAACCAATATTCATCAACCTGAGTATCAAAAAACCGTTTTTCCTTACTTTTTTGACATTCAGTCTCGAAATCTACTGTTTAAATGATTGCCGATTAGCTATGGTACACTGAAAAATTCATTTATAGGTGATAATTATGTTTCAAAAATAAAATTAATGGCTTTGAGAATAAAAGAAATATTTTCTCTGACTTATTGTCACTTATTTGACACAACCTCAAAATCTACTGTTAAATGAATATAACTCCAAAATGCGGTAGAACTCATTTTCAGATCAGAATTATATTTTAAAATTAAAAATAATCGTACTGATAACTGCAAAGATTTTGACATATTGGCATATTTGGCATATTGCCACGCATGCAATATGCTGTCTTTTCAAAAATAAAGACATCTTGACTAGTGTACTAATGACTGCTAGGTTGCAATGCTTTAACGAATTGAAAATGTTCATACCAGGAGGTAATCCAGTTTGCTCAGAGCATCTAATTAAAAAACGCTTTTTTGAGGATGACCTGAGGATGATATAAGCATAAAGTAATACAAGTGTCTCAACTGCTGAAAAAATATGTTAATTATTCACAAAATTATCAGACTCAACAACATTAACATTCCTAGATAAAACTACGTCAGAGCTCAGTGAAACACAATTATTCTCTTTCAGCAGTTTTACAAGTGCTCAGTTACAAGTTTTGAAGCAGCTACTGGTTTCGATGAGATCATCAAATTCTAGAAATGTCATTCAAACTTTAGTCGTTTACTTGTTAAAATTACGTACTGGAGAGTCAAATAATTTTATTGCATTAGTTTTGAAAATTGACAATGAAATCAAAATATCAGACTTCTGCGAATCAGTTATAAATTTGTTCGAAAGAGATGTATCACCAAATTATTTTGGTGTCAAATGTCTTGATCGAGATGGTATTATTGTCGATCATATGCAGAAAACTTTTCAACCTTGCAGATGAACTTGTTTTAGTTTTTGATGGCACTTATTTATCTCATCAGAAAAGTAAGAATTACTGGTACCAACGAAAGTCTTATTCAGGGCAAAAAAGGAATCACTCTGTAAACCTTTCACCATTTGTACTAGAGATGGATATATTGTTGATTTACCTGGCCCTCTTATGGCCCCAGGAAATGATGGAAACATAATGAGAAAATTTATGGAAGATCCTAATGACATAAAAAAGATTATGAGAAAAGGCGATGTGTGCATCGTAGATAGAGGATTCAGAGATGTAGTACATTACCTAAAAAGTCTTGGCTTTAAGGTTATAATGCCTCCCTTGAGAGGGCAGAGGGCGAACTTAACAACAGCTGAAGCGAATGAGTCCCGCTATGTTGCAAAATTGAGATGGGTGGTAAAAACAGTCCAAGGTATTCTGGAAAAAAAATATATAAGCTACTCCATCACCAGCTAGACAACAAAATTTTACCGCGGTCGGGCTCTTATTGCAGAATAGCATGTTTCCTCAACAGTCGCTTTGGAAAGCTTATATAGTGATGTAAGTGACGTAGGATTGCAAGAGGTCATAGTAGAAAGAATTTTGAAATCAAACCAACAGGAAAATACCTTGGCGATGGAAGCGGAGACTGCAAGGTGGTCTAGACGCAGTACTACCACAACAAAATTAACATCCCAAGAAATAATTGATCTTCCTGAGATGACTGAAAGAGATCTAAATATATTCTTTTCAGATACCTATAAACTTGGTCAAGCAGTTTGTTATTTAGCGGAGTTAATGGACAATTCTAACGATATCGATCTAGAGTATGTAAAAATGAGACCCAATATTATCAAAGTTCTAATAAAGTCCAGACATATCAATAAAAAAAACATATAAATGTTATATTGAGTACAAACCTCATTTCATTGGCTATGGCGGTATTTTACGCCATGCTTGCGACTGTATGAATTGATCATACTCTCACATAGCCGCAGTTATATATTACCTGAGTAATGCTAGGTTTAAATCAAAATTAAAAGACCAGCAAAAATTTTGTCAGAAATATTTTCCAATACAGAAATTGAAACGGTAATTGAAGAAGACAGTGATATCGATTAAGGATAAGAACGACTACATTGAATATTATGGTTCTTTATTGTGCATATTTTTTCTTTCAATCAGATGATTTCTCTCCTAGTCCCTGTTTAAAAAAAAGGGGATGGACTACTGTAATATTTCTTATGATAATTTTATTAAAAAGGGCTTTATTGCAAATATTTAGCAGTAGATTTTGAGATTATAAGACAAATGAGTATCAAAAAAAGATCAGCAGAAAAGATCTCTTCATTTTCATTTTACTTCAAAATTACTTTTATATACTAGAGCTAATTACCATTTATATACACAGTACGTTTTGAGGTTATGTGTCAAATCAGTGCCAAATAAGTCAGGAAAATGTTTCTTTCATTCTCAAATCCTTCAATTTTGATTTTAAAATTATTATTATAACCTATGAATGAATTTTGCAGTGTACCAGAGCTAATCGGCAATCATTTAAACAGTAGGTTTCGAGACTAAATGTCAAAAAAGTAAGGAAAATGGTTTTTTGTTTCACAGGTTGATGAATATTGTTTTAAAACCTTATTCTCACTTGTAAATGAGTTCTTCATTGTGCTAGAGTATATTTAGAATGATTTACCCATCTGATTTATGTTATGTACCAAATAAGTATCAAAAACGATGAAAAAAGTGGTTTTTGGGTTTTTTGAGTATGGCGCAACATGAAAATGTCCATTCTGGTGGCGGTATTCGAAAGAACAGAAAAAAAGACACAAAATACCACTTATTAAAAGTTAGCCTAAAATTTAGAACATAACCTGAAACACACTTGAAAGTTTCAGTTATTTTTCCAGTGTGCATATTTGATCGAAAAAACCATGGTTGTTCATGACAAGAAGATGAACTTCCCTTAATATTTTCGGATTTTTTTTATTGAAACTGCGCCCGTCAAAAAATAACTACTAAAAGAGAGAATAAAACCTATAATATGGACTGTAAACCCCCGAGAGGGCTGAAAGTTTTTCTGTAGGCATCTTTTTACATCTTCTATCGAATGTGATACCTGCCGCAACGATTCGTTCTTAGGCAATTTCGACCATCTCATCCCGCTATAGCCTTTGTGCATTCTTTTTCGTGAAAAAGCTGTTTCATTTTGCTTCTCAAATCTTATAATCAAGTTAGAAGTAAAGAAATAACTGCTTTTTTAGTATATTCCCAAAAAAAATCTAAACAGTGTAAGCTCACGTGAACGAGCTCGATACCTAACTTGCTTTCTGGTACTAATCCTTCTATTATAAAATCTGCGGTTTGGGAATTTCTGTGTAGAGGTCCATTTTACTGCGTCCTAATGGTTTGACCCTTGCGTTGATATATTTTATAAAAACTTGGCACATCGGATTCATTATTACATTATTAATTCTTATTTTGGTAAGGATGATAGGATGAGATTGAAAGGTCTAATCTCTACAATAGGAAAAAGACTCCACCAGGCAGACAGCAGAGGTTGTCGGTGATTTGAGGTATGTCTTCTGGGCCCCAAATGAGTAGCGGTATTTCGCTAGCTAGCCAAACGTTCATCAATCCAAAGAAAGGTAACTAAACAAATGGTCAGTTATATATGTCTCGAAGTAAATTGTCACTCATATGTATGTATTTAATTTGCCTACAAACAAAGAAACTTCCATAGTGCCATTAAAATCCTATCATTCAGAGTGTTTTCAGTTGAGAGGGTTATACTGTGATGAAGGAAAGAGTAATTTCAGGCCTTGTACTACTGGTGTATGAAAATCATCGAAGCTCCCGGATTTTCAAGATACAGAGAGTTGCTATTTTCTGTCAAATGTTCAATCGTTGATCAGAATTAATGAAATGTAGCAAGTTTATTAGGCTTATCTCACAAAATCAACTCATAAAAGAGAAGCAAAATGCAGGTCCGTACTCAGCACAAACGTCTAACTTTTAGGAATTTGATAATATTGACACCCTACGTATTATGGATAATCTCGATGTTTTTCGTACTATCCAGCTTATTTGCTATGACTTAATGAAGTGAAGAATGAGAAAAATTCAAAAAGGCTTCCGATAATATTTCCTGATCAATTGCATTAATTTGGATATGTTTTAGAGTGGAATGCACATTAGTGTGAATTTCTATTCATAGAAATCCAAATAAAAAACGATTTAGAATTCTACTAGAATAATATATTTGTAAAACGCGTTTTGACACTGTGTCTTCCTCAAGTGCAAGGTTACATACTACTGATATTCTATACTGCAAATACACTACAGATAGCAATAAAAACCAGCTTAAGAAAATCCATTCAAAGGCTATCAAGTAATAATAGTAGGGGTGACTGATTTAAATCTAGTTGTTCATTAAGTATATTCTTGAAATTTTTATTTCTGTTAATTTCCAGTATTTCAGGGTGATTCAATTTCTGGCTTCTAGCCTTTGTATGTAAAACTTGAAAACTCGGATTGAATATGTGGTTGCAATCTAAAAGTTAATTTGATTAATTCTTTTTTATTATTGAAACTACGTTCCGATATTCTGGTTCCAAAATTTTTATCGATACGGCCAATATAAAACTTATCGCAGACTGGACAAATTAAGCGATATACTCCGGATTTATTTTCTTTTTTAGTTTTCATTTTGTAGTTTTCAATATGTCCACCTAAGTTGTTTCTTGTTCTGAAAGATATATTTAAGTTGAAATTTCCACGGAATGTTTTTAAGGTTTCGCTACTCTCACCAAAATATGTTAGACATTTCCAAGATCTGAAAATTATGATTAATTGAAATCTTCTTTTTTATTATTGAAACTACGTTTATGTTCCGATATTCTGATTCCGAAATTTTTACCGATACGGCCAATATAAAACTTATCGCAGTCTGGACAGTTTTTGTTTTGTAGTTTTCAATTTGTCCACCTAAGTTGTTTCTTATTCTGAAAGTTATATTTAAGTTGAAATTTCCAAGAAATGTTTTTAAGATTTCGCTACTCTTACCAAAATATGTAAGACATTTCTAAGATTTATTCTGTTTTTCTGACCCTGGATATACTTGTTCAATGGCTAACCTGAGCTGTTTCTTTTTCAAAATATAATATTCGGATTATATCCATGGTTAAAAGCAATTTGTTTGATTAAATTCAATTCCACCACGAAATTTTCTGTTGATAGAGGTACGTTGAGGAGTCTATGTATATAACTATTGTAAGATGCAACTTTAAGCTGGTAGGGATGTGCTGATGAGTTGTGTATTATTATGTCGGTGTGTGAATTCAAATTATAGAAATCAATTATTTTCCTTCATTTAATGAGTCCTATTTAGGAAGACCAGCCGAATTCACAAAAATTTCATTAGAAAAGCTAAGGTAATCGCACATAGAAATAATGCAACTCTATGATTCTAAAACTGTTCTTCACTGATTTCGATCAATGATCCATCTTAAAAGTACCTGTTGAAATACATTCGAGTTTGAGATAAAATCCTTTCTAGTCAAATCAAGAGAAAAAACTTTGCGTCATTTATACATAGAGAATATGCCATTTTGGTCTTTTGTTATTGATGTCAGAAATAAACCGATTTCAAATTAAAAAATATTTTGGAAACTGTTTAATGAACTATCGAAATCAGATACGTCATCTACCGCTTGTAAACTTGATCGTCCTGATAGGCAGAATATTTAGGAAGATCATGATACAGCAATCTTCAGAAATATACACGAGGAAGATGGGTAACTGATGTAATGTCCCACATAAGTAAAATACAAAAACGCTCAAACAGAAAACATTTTAAGCATTTAATGAACAAACTGTTAATCGCTTGCAGCCAGGAGAGGAGAACGTACGACTGAAGTTCTTTCGGGTTGGTTTTATCTCATAGACGTGTATTATTTAACAGCAAGGCTAAATTACTATAGATGTTATCTACAATATCAGAATTATGTACATTTAGGCTTTCGAAAAACCCTTAAGCAGTAACGTATAAACGATTGCAACAAGATTTTCTGTGAATATGTACTGTGGTGGGTTTGATTTGGTTAGATCTCACTTTTATAAAAGAACATTAACAGGTAAAATATTTTTGTAGCTTTCGGTCAATATTCTCAAATGATGTGATACTTTAAAGGTGGGCTTGTTGCATGGCACTCAAGGTGACATGATTTCTCTCTTCTATGTTTTTTTCTGTGATTTTATTTGCTTCCAAAGTGAATGGAGTGATACTTGCAGAGAGGAACTAATGAATGACGAGCAAATGATTCGTAGAAGCATCAATGATATGATTATGGTAAAATTGTTGCAAAAAATACAGAAATATTAACTCAATGTTTTGAAAATAGGTATAGGAACACCTTAAGTATTTCTATGAATATTGGAAGTGTCTCTCATTTGAAGTTACAAAATACAGGGTATTCTATTTGAAATAAAAGAAGAGGGTTGATCTTAAGCGAAACTGTTATATATTTACGGAATGTCCATTGATTGAGTTAAAAGACATATACACGGTCAAGAATGGTGATGAACTTGGACGTCCTACCTAAGTAAATCATAACTATGAGAATTGATTGATTGAATCGCTGTTGTGGAACACCCTGTATATATGATAATAAATCTCAATTATGCTAGAAATTAGCGTTCTATATTTTTCTTTAAATAATTCCTCAATATATTCTACAAGAAGAAAGATGTTACTGAATATTTTTGGGTCATCCCAAGCATATTAACTGCGTTGTTCATTTCATCGAAACTTCTATGCTCTACCTTAACTTTCTCCTCTATATAAATTAGGACCAAGACTTGAAAAAGAACGAAATGCTGTCTTGGACATACGCAAAATTGAAAGAAACTGCATTTTTCACCGATAATGTAATTATATATATATATATATATATATATATATATATATATATATATATATATATATATATATATATATATATATATATATATATATATATATATATATATATATATATATATATATATATATATATATATATATATATTCTTTTGAAAAGAGAGGACTTACAAAATTTGAATAATTGCATTTACAATAAATGCTTATATCTATAATTTTGTGTGTCAGAGAAAAAGCACAAGTGTTAGCTCAGGAAATGTAACAGGGGAACTATACTCCCCTGTATATGATTAAATAAATGACTGAAAAAACCTGAGAAAAAAACTCGTTTCTCATGTCGCTATTGCACTAGCAATAGCTTGTCTGTTTATGTTGTGTTAGTGTCGTGTGTACAAAAAGAGTACCAAAGATTTTTGTGCTTAGCCACTTCATTCTATCTTGTATTCCATTATATCCAAACGAAGACAAGGGTGAAAGAAAGGGGGTTTAGGACAGGAACCTGTAACAATGGAAAAAGAAAACCAGCAGAAAAATATTTCAACAATCTGCTTCTTATATATCTGAACAAATCTGAGAAAAGATTTTACATAGCAATCAAGGTCATGAAAAGTACTAAGGAGATAAAAAAAATACATAACCTGCGATATTTCCTCAAATTCCATCTCTGTTTGACCGAGAGGGCCCCGATGGCCAGGTTCAGTCTTCCAATTGTTGCCGATTATGATCTATAGATGTTTTAGAATCATTATGGCCCCAATAATCTGGGTTGACATCGCCCATATATCATTTCTTCTTGGAACTTGCTTAATTTCAAGAAAAATTTGCTGAAAAAATTTTGACAGTCGTTCGAAAAATATGACATTTGTCATAAATGAAGTATATTCATGAATTAATATTTGGTTGAATAATTTGCAAACTCATTAAAAAAACTGGACTTCATTTCTTATGGTTATTGTGAGTTAGATATAATCTTCATAATATCTTTCGTTCTCGCTATATGCTTAATTATCCAGTAAAATTCCCAAAATCTTAACCGCACAAAACAGAGAGTATAGAAGTCATTCAGAACTTGAGGTGCTGTGTGGCTCCTTTATTTTCTCTAATAACTTGGGAAGATTACTAAGTATTTCTCAGGGAGAACAACATCTTTTACACAAAACATTAGTACCACTACCTATTTGTTAGGAAATATAATAGTAATACACCTAATTGCATATTTCATCTTGGAATTATGTGATTTTATATGGCTATATTATTCTCTTTCTCCCTGGTTGATGATAATAGGATGAGGGTTAACTTTCGAAACATTCCTCTATGCTTAATTAGTCTCGGAGGGAGCTGAGAAAATGATTGATTGCACCAGGGAAACTCCAACCGGAGTAGGTAAAAACAACGAAAATTGTAACCACTCGCATAGAATTTTCTATAGCTATTCATTTCTCGTGAATTGCGGAGGAAATTTTTTGGCACATATGTGATACTCATGCAAAAAAACTTCAAAAATGTATACATAACCTATCACGAATTCAGATGTGAACACAATCAGGTCTGTGTATAGTTTAATCTATACGAAATGTTTATGTCAAGCATATCCTGGGAAATCACAAATAGCAAAGGAAAAGATCTAATACTGAGGTAAACTGTTGCGAGTCGAAACTAATTGAATTGACAGATGTATAAATTGTGTAATTGTTTTTTGCATAGTCCTACAGGGTGATTCGTAGCACTTCGAATATTCTGACTGAGACTTTGTATCTTCTTTTGACCAATTTGTCAATTTAGCACGTTACAAAGTTTTTCCGTTTTCTATGGATGGATTTGAAAACTTTGATTTTATGTTCTTCTCGAAACTATTACTCTCAAAAAAAGTGTTTTTGTAGAAATGTGCTACTGATAAGCTAGCAAATTTTAAATTCATTTGGAGAAAGTTTTTCTTTTACGTTATTTTACGCAGTACTCTTGTGTCAGAGTGTTCACGAATCATCCACCTTTCATAAGAAGGTGAAAGAATTAACTGGCACAGTCAGGAAAACATCGATAACAATGATCAAAAATGAGCAAGGGAAACCAATTCTTGAACCTGATGACTGAAGAGAGTACGGAAAGAATACGCTGACACTCTGTTTAACGATCAACGCACCAATCTCAACCCCATATTTCAAAACGAAAATATGAGCGGTCCCAAAATTTTAAATTAGGAAGTAGATAACCCGACGAATAATATGAGTCCTGGACACAATACATGCTGACTTCTTGGAACAAATTGATTTCAAACAGCTTACATAGCTCTTCAATGTTGTATATGATATAGGGCAGATTCCGATAGACTGGTTGAAATCGACATCCATCAACATTCCGAAAAAAGCCAATCCAAAACACTGTAAAGATTACAGACTCATCAGTCTTATTAGCCATGCACTTAAAGCATTCCTACGAATAATTGACTCAAGAATCTACAAAAAGTGTGAAAACAGTGGTGACACACAGTTTGGGTTCATTAAAGGACATGGTACCAAAGAAGTCTTGTTTTCGATGAAATTGCTAGTACAAAAGTGCTTTGACCGAAGACTAGATGCACTTATGTGTTTCATAGACTAGGAGAGAGCATTTGATAACGTCAAGCATGAACCGATGATGGAAATTTAACACGAACTGAATATAGATGAGAAAGATATCAGAATAATTGGACAACTGTATTGTCACCAATCAGCAGAGATTTGCATTAATAAAGACAACAACAAAAACCTTCGACATTCAGAAGGGAGTTAGGTAGGGATGTATTCTGTCACCTATATTATTATGTGTCGAGAATATTTCAGAGGCCACTAGAAAACTAAACAAGGGGATTAAAAATCAATGGACATCTCTTGAACAACATCCGATATGCAGATGATACCGTTATTTTCACCAGCAACTAGGAAGATCTTCAGCTTTTATTGAATAAAATTAACCAGCATAAAGAACAACTAGGGTTGAAGACACAACCAAAACAACAGAGATGATGGTTTGTAGAAAAAATCAAAATTGTGCACCTCTCAATATCAATGGACAAGTCATAGAGAGAATAACAAAGTTTATATATCTGGCGTCACTCTCAATGATAGATGGGACTGCGATAAGGAGGTGAAGTGTAGAATTGGCAAAGCAAAAATAACCTTCAACAAACTAAGGAACCCCCTTCTTCACAGATATATGTCTTTAAACATCCGAATTCGAGTGATTCGATGCTATGTTTGGCCTATGATGCTGTACGGTGCTGAGATTTGGTCACTTAGAACTAGGATCTTAAACTGAATAGAAGTCTTCGAAATGTGGACAATTCGGCGTCTGCTACAGATACCCTGGACAGAGCATGTTACCAATAAAGAAGTTTTGCGAAGAGCAGGAATAGACAGACAATTCTTAGACATCGTGAAGCAGAGAAAAATATCGTATTTGGGTAATATGCTGAGGGGGGATAAAAAGCAGATTCCCAGATTAATATGGAAAGGCAAAATAGTGGGAAAAAGGGGTCCAGGTCAAAAACAAAACTCCTGGCTCCGAAACGTCAGAAACTGGTTCAATATTTTGGACGCAGCAACATCATTCGAACGGGCTGAAGAGGGCACCCTAGCCAAGACATGATTGGAAATGAACGAGTGTTCGTCAACGTACAGTGCACATGGCAAGAAGAAGAAGACTCTTGCTCATTATCGCATTGTGTTGACCGTGTTGTGTTTGTTATTTTCAGTCTTTCAGAATCTCGTAGATGAAGTTTGTAAGACATTTTTAGAAGACCTCCAATTGGTAACATTTTCAGTCTGGTCGATTTGTGAGCGAGACAATCGAAGGATATATGTTGTTTCCGACAGTCTCATGATGTGCAAATATTTGTTGAGTTGGTGTCCCATCAGCAGGCCAACTATCGTCCAAGGGAACTCGTTGTTAATGAACGACAGTTTATGTATCCTCTTCTTTGATTGAGGTCCTTTTAAGATCCTCTTTGACTGTTTCAAGTCGACCGCCTAGTAGTTCTGAGCCTCAGTAGAGTTTCAATATTGCAAAAAAAAGAGTGTTAAGTTCCAAATGATATTAAAAAACAGGTCCAACCAGATACATATCTGTTGCCTTTTTCGTAAGATCGTCTGCTTCCTCTTACCCTTCGATAATTTGGTGAACTTGGCACCAGAGTTCTGCACTTAAATATCGTAGTAATCTTTTGCATTCATTAGTTGGTTCAGATGTTGTTCTTAGATCTTTGTGGTATTCTAGAGTATTTTGTATTTCAGAGCATATAATTGATGTGGTCAATTCTGGAAATTTGAAGAATGTTTTCCTGTACACATTTGAAAATAGCATATACTATTGGTACACGGTTCCAAGGGCAGTCAAAAAAATTGCCTAGGGGCCGTGAATGATTGGAGATGTAACTTTTCCGGTTGTGGAGCTGAAAGCTGTGGAAAAAGAGAAGTGACCATATGTAAGGTTTTATATATTTGTAGACAACAGTAAGAAAAAACCTGAGGAAAATTCCTAGTTCCATCTTTGCTGATACATCATTAAATGATATTCTTTGAGTGGGAAAGCAGCTATCTAAAAATAAATGAGAAAACAGAAGAAACATGTGTACGTGATAAATACGAAAATTGATTAACATAAGAAATTATATCATATACATGACTAAGAAGATAATCATTACCCACTATCATATCTTTCTCCCATAATGTTCCTCCGCAGCAGCTTACGTTTTTTGTAGGGTGAATACTTCCGCATAAGGGGATGTGGTTAATTTGGACACATAATCGATTTAGTCGTTTGAATATCTTCAATGATCAAATAAGGCAAAACAATCCTGTCACTTTCCAATAGAATGGGTTCAAATAACCAGTTCCTAAGTGTTGGTAACTATTTCCAACTGCACAGGCAGAAACACCATGGGTGCCATAATGAGGGATACCGTCTCCATTATTTAATTAACAATATATAACCAAAAATTCACGAAGAGTAGGGGATCAAATATTTGATATTCATAAATCTCAAATAATTCAAAGAATGGAACTTTTGCATTTTAAATGAACGGATTGTAACAATTTAAACTTTTTTGGAAATCTTCCTCATATTTTCATTATGTCCTTTGCATAATACTAGGAGTGACGATGATTAATTCGATTGAGAGTTCTGTTATAAGCAAAGGATTTTCTATTGATTTAAAGTATGATAAAATAGTATTCGAGAAGTTGATTGGAAAGAAACAAATAATGTTTCAGATTGTCCGAAATAACCTCAGTAGTGAAATTGGGTTTGAGATGTTGAATAGACTTTTTCATTCTTACATTCTGAAAATTAAAGTTATTAACTTGGATAGAGGGGAAATCATCAAAATCTAAATTTTTGGAAAACCTCTGAGATATATTAAAAATTGTATTTATAAAATTCAAAGTTGTAGTTGTAGTCGATTTATGCTTATTACCATATATTCGCAGAGTATAGTAATTAGAGGTTGATCTAGCTCAAACGAACCACATATTTTCAATCCCGTAGTGGAAAATTTCAAAAAACGCCGAATGATATTTTTTGTGGGACATCTTTTGAGTTACGCGGTTGCTTGATGAAGCCTCAAATATAAGTCAAAAGTGTTCCTCTAAACAGATTCATCGATGTGCTTAGACTAATTTCCCCTATCATTACGGGCTATGAAATGTGCAGGGCGGCTCGATTGAGATGGAATACTCTGTATATGAAAATAAGTATGAATAGTATTCAGAAACTGGTATTGAGTAAAGACCAATGTGATTATCCAAACTAATGACACAAACTCTTCAGATATCTTTGATAGAAGGGAATTAATTGCATTTTCTAAGAAATATAAGATAGATTTTCCATGCGTTATGATGTCATCGACAGCGAAGTAGGCAAGCAGAATAATATTTGGCGAAATATGTTAACTTATATTACTTATTACAGTTTAGCTTGAATATAAAATTAGGAATTTTAAGATTGTTTGAACTTATTTGTAAATACAGGGAACTGCGGAAGGGGACTAGGACAGGACATCTGCTAGGTCTGATAGTTTTTACGTAAATCTTATAAGCATTAAGTATATTCTTCAGACTCGGTGCAATACTAATCAACTAACGCATGCTTGAAATATAATTGATTTAATGAATCGATCATCAACTAGTCACATTCAATGTTATCTGTTCATCTGAGAATAGTCACGGTTATATTTCAGCTCTATATAAAAGCCTACCCATGATCTCCCCATACCTATCTTCGTTAAATTACGAAACAAAGCACCAATCGTTCATTAGTACATGCTATCAACGATCCGAAAAGTAAAACATAAAGCATTCGAAATGCTCTGTGTATTTATTCCCCTCATTTGATTCTTCTTTAAATTTGAAAGCGGTAATCTTGAAAGCCTGAACTAATTAACGAGCAGAATCCCGTAGGCGCTTTCGAAAACTTCGCTGTAATAGGAATCAGAAAGGCGTAGTTATATACTTTGATAATTTTTCGTGAGCCCTATGCCTCCACCATTTGAAAAATCCAACCTCGAATTTGATACTTTCATAAAAATTGTGTTCAACAAATTGAAGCGTATATATTTCATAGTATTTAGTGAATATAGTTATGAATACAATGTGTCCCAGAACGAATTATTCGTCGAACAGATTTTGTTATCGTTTATCAGTTTCGTTTCAAATGGGCAACTACCACCAACGATGATTAACCTTCAATATTAATAGAGCTGGTAAAACTCTTCTTCCTCTTTATTTTTTTTCATAAAATTTGAAGTCCTATTAGATGTCGAAAAAAGGAACCGTATTACGAGAAAACTTTCTTGAAAGTCAGGTATTATAGTAATTGAAATACTGAACTTAATGTTGAGTAGAATAGATGTATTGAGGCCTAGCTGGCTATGAAGAGTGAAACTATTTGTAAGGTGTCGTGGACCTTATAATCGAAAATGCCCTATGGATCATTGAGTATTGATATAATAGAGATTTAATTTCAGTGTCTACGGCAGCTTCCGAAGCCGAAATTGTAATGACAAAATTATCCAACAGAAAAACAACAAATGTTTCAATTATTTTATTCAACAAAGGCTGCATCGAAAAGAAGACGCCAGATTCAACTACGCCAACACCATGAGTATCTAATTTCATATATAATACATATATATATATATATATATATATATATATATATATATATATATATATATATATATATATATATATATATATATATATATATATATATATATATATATATATATATATATATATATATATATATATATATATATATATATATATATATATATATATATATATATAGGGTTTAACCCCGACGAGTTGCAGTTATATAGGCAACTCGTCAGGGTTAAACCTATATATATATATATATATATATATATATATATATATAACTGTTCATGCAAACAAACTGATTTCATGAAAATATAAATCCACCACCCGGTAATTAATACCATTGCCAGGCAATGATTATAATCAAAACATATCCTGGAATCATTATATATTAGGATAACGTTAAATGTTATGAGAATATATCAATCTACCAGAATATATACAAACTATAGCATCTCAGACAAAATCATCAATATACCAACGAGTAGTGTCAGAGGCTTTCTCCCCGGAAGGAAAAATCCAGTGTACGGACCTTAGTCAAGTAACACTGAATGTTACTCGCTCATAGTTTTCTTCGTGTGAAGTGATGAACGATCCAATAGAATACTGCTCTGAATATAAATATGATAAATATGTCAGCTAATTATATTATATATATATATATATATATATATATATATATATATATATATATATATATATATATATATATATATATATATATATATATATATATATATATATATATATATATATATATATACAAATAAATGAAATATGAAATGAAATTCCGAGCAGTATAATCTAAAGAGAAAACCTATGACTCTACCTCATTATTTTTTTCGGAAAGAAACCTACGAAGGATATTACAAGATTTGATGACTGTTATCTTCTGTAACTGTTCAAACAAATTTTTCTTCAGACCCAAAATCTCAATGTTTTTGTGAAGATTCCTAGGAATAACGCCTGTTGTAGAAATAATAATCGGTAGAATAAATATCTTCCTCATTTTCCACATTTTTCAATCTCGTCGCCAAGCATCATATATTAAGAAAGTTTTTCATTGTATTTATCTTGTTAATTATGTGTGTACACAATCATATATGTTATTCTATCCTGTTTATGAGTAGGAATGATATATTTTACATGATCACCTACTACATACACACAAACTCGAGGACTCAAGCGTTCATAAAATCGTTTATAACGTGTGTCCAGTTGCTTATGTTCAACGAAGGTTAGATCTTTGAAACTAGATTCAAAGAACATGTTTATTCTAACAACAATTCGCCAATATATGAACACAGAAAAATGAACAATATACAGAATATCATTAGACACTCTCAAAATTCCTCATATTTGCGACAAAGCTAAGAAAATTTGTTGGAATGTTGAAATTCAATCAACTTTGTCAAAACCCAAATAACACCACTCTTCATAGCCAGCTAGATATCAATAACTCTGCTATACTCAACATCAAATTGAGTAAATAACATCTATTTATGTAGTTTCAAATCTGCATATCAAATTCGAAAATGACCTGAAAGTGGAAATCCGTCTGGGTTTGAAAGAATGAATCTGCAAAAGTACAAAATAAATTTCTATTTCATTACAATAAAAAGATCCTTGATATTAGTAACGGAGAGTTTTACTCCCAAAATCTATGCTACAAACCGAACGCTCTCTGATTTCATTCAAATTTTTGACCACGTACAGATTTTCTTTTGCTATTGAATTATTCAATTCAATTCGTCGAATTAAATATTTAATGAATAACATAGGAAACTCATTTCAAGAGTATGCAGGTTTAATGTTTTGTTTAGCATTCGGTAATGCTCTTCGTTCTGAAAGACTATTTACGGATTACCTAATTAACTGACTTTCGTGTATGTAGATGACCAATTAAGAGAAACGGGTGAGTTGTTCATTGTGAGGATTTTGCAGGATTATTCAATTAGGGATGCTCTTATAATATCTCAGATACACTCAACAAAAATGAGCCCAACAGTTGTCGTTTAGGGAATTATTTAAGAAGATAAAGCCTTCTTTCAACATCAAGCAATAATTAATTCGATTGAAAACATATAAAGTAACATCTATTCAAGTAACTTCTTCACTATTACCACTTTCAAAAAGTTCTAGCACACTGCCCAAAGACTTTTCAGCAAGGCTGCATTTTTCGAATTGATTCTTAGATCACTTTCAAGAAAATACTGCCTTTCTGATATCAATCATTTATTGCGATTAAGCAGGCTCTTAGAAATATGGCGTTACAAATTTACACAATCAATACATACCTCGGTCACACTTTCGTTGTGCCATTTTTGTAACCACCTAATATTGAAAATTACTTGTAATTTCTGCAAAATAACTGGCCTGAACCTTATACAGAAAACTAAGCATATAAAGTGATGCATGCAAGCAGTGGCTTTATCGCAAATCGCTATTGAACCTAGAGATTAAAGAGCATTTGGACAGAACCTACCTTCATCGGAGAATAGGTGGGGAAAGATCTATCTCATGACCACCTAGTTTTCCTCTTTTAATTCCTCTGGATTTTTATTACTGGGACCACCTCAAGTACCTTTTCTTCTCAGTTTTTATCACATGAAGAGAAATGTGGCTAGAAATAATTATACGTTATTTAAACAAAATCAAGAACATTCACAAAATCCATTTCAAATTGCAAAGTTTTTCTTTTGTTGCAAGACCACAAGAAGGTATCGCAGTTCACTTTTATTACCTAATATTCTGAAAAATATAGAATTGGAATTTTTCCTCATAAATTTGGTTTGAATTGTGTGGGGTGAGGGTGGTTTTCCATTAGATCGCTCTGAATGAAAAATTGTCATTTTCCATTATTCCATTGAGAAGAATTGAACAGTTCCTCAAATTAATATTAACTGTGAAAAAGATACGTTAATTGCACGTAAGTTCATTTTCATTTCATACACAAGAAGATAATTTCGATTCTATCTGAATATTGTTTATATTTATGACTAAATCGAAAAATTGTATTTTGATCTCAGATCTGTATATTTTATAATCCTGCAGTATTAGAAAAGAAACTTCAATTCTTATGGTGAAGAAATCAAAACTATTATTTGTTTGTCGAAGACATTAATAGGCAATATTTGACCTTAACAATCATGAAATAAAATACTTCGGTGCTTCAGCTATCACATTGTATTGAACATTAGAAATTTCCTTTGTTTCTATGAAATTAATTTTTCGTTTATCTAGAACAGGGTTTCCCAAACTTTATTTCACTGAGCCTCCCCAATTCAAAAATATTATTCTCATGCCCCTTGAGTTTAAAAAGATTAAAAAACAATTTTTTTACAACTAAATTATTTACTTGAATTAAAATTAAGAGCAAAGAGTTCCATACAGATATTTGTAGATATTTATGTTTTAAGGATCTGATAAGAGAATATATATGTATATACACTTGAAAACCATTAAATAATTTTACATTCAGGTAAAAATGTAAGTTTTATTTTAATTATTAAATACGAATGAGATACTTGAGCTTGTAAGTTCTGTACCAGTTTGTCGATTCTGGGTTCAGTCTCTGATATAGCAATGGTTAAATCGCTATCGACGACAAGACGATTTCGCTGTTTAGTTTTTATTAAAACCAAAGCTGAAAAAGCTGTCTCACATAAATATGTGGTGGAAAATGGAATAATTATTCTCAAAGCAAGTGAAGAAATTTTGGGATTAACAAGAATTCGTTTGACTCAAAATTTCTCATCTTTCATGGTCGTGTCAGCCTTCATTTCTAGAAATTCTTCCTGAACATCTTCAGGCAAATCTAAGACCTCGACAACAAATGGGTTTCTGGTCATGCGCCATATTGTTGACTCGGAATTAAAATCTCTATAGTACAGGTGAAATTCGTTTTCCAATGTTTGTAGATCTATTTCAAATTTCAAATCATTATCCAGTTGTTGGATAGGTTAGATAGCCGGATAGCCGTGAAAAAGAAAATGAGTTTTCAGCAGATACCTTATTTTTCCAAAGTTTAAGCTTTAATATGAAACCTTGAATATGATCATAGTTACTAATCAAATTACCATTTCTGCCTTGAAGTTTCAAGTTTAGCTGATTCAATGCCTCAAAAATATCAGCTAAATAAGCCAGCTTCCACTGAAATTTTTCATCTTTGAATAGTTGCATAAAAGTGTAATTTTCTTTAAATTCAAGAACGAGGATGACCGCTTCTCTAAATTCATAAAGGCGAGCTAACATTTTGCCTTTTGACAACCAGCGCACTTCTGTGTGGAATAGGAGGACCTTGTGATCAGAATCGAGATCCTCGCAAAGCAAAGTGCATAGCCGACTGTTCAATGCACTACTTTTGATGTAGTAAACGATCTTTATGGCAGAGTTCAAAATCTGGCATAAATTCTGTGGCAAAGTTTTGGAAGCCAAAACTTCCCGATGAATAACACAATGCGTACTAACTAAGGCGGGGTTCTTTTCCTCAAGTTTTTGAGCCGAGCCTGATCGTGAACCTATCATTGCAGGAGCGCCGTCTGTGCATAGTCCAATGAGTTTATTCCAATCCAAATCATTTCTTTCGATAAAGTTAAATTGAATATATCTTCAGATTTAGTACCTGCTGCTAATGATTGGGAGTGAAAAATCTCTTCCTCAATGTGATCTCCGCTGACATATCTAATATAAATGATTAGTTGTGCACAATTAACAATGTCTGTGGACTCATCACAACTGATGGCAAAAAATGGTGATAGTTTGATTTTTTTCATAACTTGTAATTTTATGTCTGATGCAATATCGTCGATTCTTCGCTTGACAGTGTTATTAGAGAGAGATATGGAATTAAGTGTTTGCTCTGATTCTTCTACTAATATTATTTTCGTGGCTTCAAGGATACATGGTTTGATTAAATCCTCCCCGATGGTGTGAGGTTTTTCTTGTTTTGCTATCAAAAGAGCTACTTCAAATGAAGCTTTAAGATGTTTTGATACACATTCATGATAACTTCCTGACTTATCCAATCTCATGCGCTTGAGTGATTCTGCCTTGGATGAAAAAAAATCTTTAGATTTCGAAACCAGAGTAGAATAATGCTGGTTCAAGTGCCTCTCAAGGCGAGTGGGCTCATGCTATCATTGCTCAAAACTTTCATGCATATTACACACTGCGGCAATTGTAGCTCATCTTTTTCTATGAAGGTAAATCCAAATTTAATATAATCTTCCAAAAACTTTCTTTTTTTAGCTGCCATTTCTAATCTGTAACAATAGTACATACACATTTATACTAGCCTTGAGTGACGTAGCTACTCGCGAATGACGTTGTTTCGAAAAACATTTTCACTGTCTCTTACGTTCGAATCCTTAAAATCGAAATTGGAAAACATCATGTGGCAGTGAAAATGTTTTTCGAAACAACGTCATTCAAGCCTATGATCATTCGATCCTGTTTGGTTGTGGGAATAACTATGTCACCAGCACGGCGTATTTCGCAGCAGCGGCGTTCGAACCTACATAAATGTTCAGAATGTAACCCATTCCGTACAAATACTTGCGAGATAAAATTGAAAAAAATTATTACTTTATATATGAATTAGGTATCCCAATATAAATACAAAATTTTACCGCCTCTGCCAATATGGTTGAATAGATAAAAAAGTGATTAAAATAAGTATTTGAATACTATTTCGATTAAATGACACAATAACTTTAGAAACTTAACCTTCATTAAAGTGAAGACACAATTTCACTTCTGAATATCTCACAAAAAACAATTTCAGATTTGAATATATGTTAACAAAAACGTAACTTGGAGCGAACAAATTAAGTACGGACAGCACGAGTACGATCCGCAAATGCTCCCAATTGTTTTACGAGTGAATACGGCGGAATAACCGTTCAAACAGAAATAGAGGAAATGCTTTTTCAAAGACCCCTATCAACCCGCAGTGGCATGCGTGATAGGTATCGGCCAAAAACTCCTCAACTGTGAAACACAAAACTCAAACAGGGCCCTCAGTCCCCGGCGGGTTTCCTTAACCCGACAACGGTAGCTGTCGGAAAAGTAGGAAACCAAGGGGTGCTAAAAATCACCGGGTTGGACCAGGCTACCATAAAAGACGAACCTTATATATTGCCACGTATAACGCAAGAACATTACTAGCAGATTGAAAAATCGATGAGCTGGAAGAAGAATTCGATCGCATACACTGGAACGTTGTGGGCCTGAGTGGAGTGAGAAGAAAGGGCGAGAGTTTGATCACTTTAAGGTCCGGAAATCTACTTTATTGGAAGGGCGAAGATGATATATCTCTCGTTGGGGTCGGCTTCATTTTTAACAAACGTTTGGTGAAGAATGTTGTGTAAATCGAAAGCCTGAGTACTAGAGTATGCTATGTCATCCTGAGGCTGAACGAAAGGTACAACATGAAGATAATCCAAGTATACGCGCCTACCAGTGCTCACGCAGATGAGCTGGTTGAAGAGGTGTACGAAGATATTCGCCTCGCTATGAAGAGGACTCCAGCCTATTAAAATTTTGTGGTTGGAGATTTCAATGCTAAGCTCGGTATGAGAGAAAATGACACCGAAGCATCCTTAGGGTGCCATGGAATTGGGGAACGGAATGAAAGAGGAACCATGCTCTTGGGCTTTCTATTAGAAAACCGCCTATGTGCGATGAATTTGTTTCTCCAAAAACCTCCGCAGAGAAAATGGACATGGTCGAGCCCAGATGGTAACACCAAAAATGAAATTGACTTCATTATAGCTGACAAAAAGGAAGTTATTAAGGATGTTTCGGTCCTTAACAAATTTTCAACTGGAAGTGACCACAGAATGGTGAGGGCTAAATGTATGATCAATTTGAAACGTGAAAGGAACAAACTCGTAATGAGAGAAGGGGTTAAAAATAACAAATGGGCACAGGTATCTGATGAAGCGGCATTTCGTTAAACTTCGAGTGAGAAGCTTTTGTGCAATGAAAACATGAATATCGATCAGCACAACGACAACTTTACAACATCAATAGAACAAGCTATGGACAAACATTGTAGCTTTTTGAACAGGAAACAGGAAAGAATTAGTGAGACAACAAAACGCATGATGAAGACCAGAAGAGAACTATTAAACAAGGACACAGCAGACAAGAAAGAACTGAAAATACTTAACCGCGAGATATCTCGCCAACTTAGGAAGGACTTTTGACAGCACAATAAAAGCTTGGCAGTTCAAAATATAGAACAAAATAAAAGCATGAAGGTACTACGACGGACGACTTCATTGGGAAAACGTAACTTTCACAAACTAATGGATCCGTATGGTTCAATTATAACAAATAGAACCGAAATAGTGAAGGTTGTCGAGGACTTTTACTCCAATTTGTATTGAAGCCTGAATCGCGAGAACGAAGAAGACAATCGCATACCTCATGTTATGAATCAGGGTTCAGAGGACCTCCCAGAAATAACAGCTGATGAGGTCCGAAAGGCACTATCAGATATGAAAAACAACAAAGCTCCAGGGGAAGATGGAGTGGTTGCGGAGGCTTTGAAGATAGGCGGTGAAAATCTGATTCGTGAAATAACGAAACTTTTCAATAAATGTTTAGCTGAAGCAAAAACACTTGGCATAATGCTATAATAATAATTATGTACAAGAAAGGAGACCCCACAAATCTCTCGAACTATAGACCTATAAGCCTTCTATCGCACTTATACAAACTCTTCACCAAAATAATAACAAAGCGCCTCACAAACAAACTGAACACCTACCAACCTCGAGAGCAGGCCGGATTTCGGGCAACATTAGGTGTTAATGATCATCTCCAAACTCTCAAGACTTTGATTAAAAAGAGCATAGAATACAACTTGCCTCTGGTTCTCATATTCGTGGATTACGAGAAAGCCTTCGATACCGTGATACAGGCGATTATGCTTGAAGCGTTGGCTGACTGTAGAATAGATCATAGATACACTGCCATCATTAAATATATATATGAGCATGCCACTTCACAGGTGTGCCTTCACAATTCTACAGAAAAATTCAGGATCGGACGTGGAGTAAGACAGGGTGATACTATTTCCCGAAGTTGTTCACAAACCTATTGCAATATATGTTCAAGCAATTGGAATGGGATCAGAGGGAGTAAATGTGGATGGTGAGTGATTAAGTCATCTTCGTTTCGCCGACGACATCGTCATTATAGCAAACAGATTAGATGATGCAAATGAGATGCGCTTGCAGTTGTCTAAGGAATCCGGTAAAATCGGATTGAAGATAAATATGTCGAAAACTAAGATGATGACCAACTTAGTACCAAGCCAACCAGTTTCCATCGATGGTGAAATTGTTGAACAAGTAACGTCATACAAATATCTGGGGCATGAGATAACTATAGGCAGGGACAACCAAACAACAGAAATAGGAAGGCGAATAAGGCTGACATGGGCTGCATTTGGAAAACTGAGAGATCTGTTCAAATCAGAGATACCGATTTGTTTGAAACGTAAAGTATACAATCAATGCGTTTTACCAGTTTTGACGTACGGTGCAGAAACCCTGACCCTAACAAAGAAATCAGCTAATGAAATATGTGTTGCTCAGCGTAAGATGGAGAGAGCTATGTTAGGCATAACACTACAGGACAGAATTCCCAACCATATGACACACCAACGAACTAGAGTCCAGGATGCTCTCGAGAGAGTTGCTAATTTAAAGTGGAACTGGGCCGGTCATCTAGCAAGAACCACGGACGGTAGATGAACAAAGCGTCTATTGGAGTGGCGTCCCAAAGATGAAGCCCACAGAAGTAGAGGACGTCCACCAGCTCGTTGGAAAGACGATATCAAGCGAGTGTGTACGAACTGGATAAATCCGGCCCAAAATCGCGAGGAATGGAGATCGTTGAGGAAGACCTATGTTCAGCAGTGGACTAGGAAGGTTGATAGATGATGCTGATGATGAGATGGTTGCAAGGGGGAAGGAAGGGCGGGGTGCACGTTAGTGTCGCGTTGTGACTTGTCGAAAGTTGTATATGTAGAGCGCAATACACACTGAATCCGCCGGGCCTACGACATATGTTAGCAATTTTTTGTCTTTGATTTGATTCTTTTCATACAGGCCGACGGGTTGTGACGGCGGCCTGGCGGGCTTAGTGTGTATTGCGTTTAAGTACTATTTCGGGAATTAAACGTACCGATTACGTCCCCCCTGGTATTCCACGACGCCCCCCTGGTTGGAAACACCTGATCTAGAAATTGAAGTATTGTGAGATTACAAACCTTGGGAAAATGGTTTGATTTTTTGTTACATTATATCGCAAGTACAAAATATCATTTTCTTCTGTAGAACATAAGTAATAATCGTCGATCTATCAATTTACTGAGCCCTCTCACGCAGAGTTTAACTTATAATATATCTTGAGCAGAGGGCGCATTCCTGATGTTAATTTGTTCGCGGCATTCATTTTTGAAAGTCTGATTTACTGAAAACGAGTATGAAAGTCAAACAATAATATTTCCTCCACATATATCTGAAACAAAGGTTTATGCTATTTGTTGAAATTTGCAATTTTGCTTGTTGTAATAACATGCTAAGTTGGCTCAAAGATCATCATTATTGTGAATTTCAGTGGAGTTCAGTGAGCAGTCTGAGGAACTGAATTAACAAAAATTCCACACGGCAGATTTTGCTTTTATTGAGTATTACTCTCAGCCCACTAAACATGCAACTTTTGTGTTTTCTGTTCACTTCAAGCATCTTCCGTCAAAGAAATTTTGCATTGCAACTCTAAATATTTAAATCAAGTAACAGTGTCCGAGAACCTTTTTTCTTCAAGCTAAAACAAAAACGTTGTAATAATTGAACAGAATATTCACAAAAAATTTTGATAAGATGACCTATCAGATTTTTGAAAGCTTGTGCTCTTTGTCCTATCAAGTGACGCATACTTTCGACAATTCCTTGCGTGTTGCCTCTTGTATCCAACAATAATTCTAGTCCGAAGTGCTTCTACTGTTCATAATGGTATATCGTACATTAACAATTTTAGATACCATCATAGCTGAAAATATATCCTACCACTCCAGGCGCTAACAACTGTTAGCAACGAGCAATGTTTACTTGATATCACTTTAAAAATCAAATCTTTAACCTGCAATGAGTAGGTTTTTATCATAAGAAGATAAAATGATATAACAAAAATCATATTGGACAACAAGGTTATACTGAATCCGACACTATACAGAACTCAAATTGAAAACATTGGCGCATATTTTTCGACAATGTTATTCCTAAAACTACCCTCTTGGTGCAACTGGAACAATAAAATATGATCTAGTTGGCGGAAAATTATCGTGATAGTACAGCCAGCAACACTGGCGAATTTCAATGAATTCGCTAATGCATCTTTTCTATATGGATAAAAAACCAATTGACTGTTGATTCATGATTATTAAGTGTTACTATATACTGGGATATCCACCGAGAACGTCCATTGAAAACTTTTCAAGTTCCAATTACAATATAATGCTGAAATTTCATTCGCGGCCATAACTAGCGATTTCCAATTGGAGTAAAATATTTTCGAAGTGATACCATTTCCGGTTATACCGGAAGTGGGTCATCACTTTGTTATTTAAAATGGCAATCTACCTTTTTTATTATACATCTAGAACCGACATTTGAGCAAGGCATAAAATACCAAAGTTGTTGGCACCTATCTGTCAAAACTTTTGACAGATTTAATCAGTTTTGTTATCAACTTGATTTTTGAGGAACATTTAAAATAACTGTAGCTCGTAGATCTTTTGCAATTCAGAAACAATTTTTTCTTGGGAGGATTGAAGAAAGTTCGAAGAATTTTTTGAGCATTCTACACATGTCGAATGTTTATTGCGTTCTTTGTCTGATTTTTTCAGTTTAGCCTTTTTGAAAAAGCAATAACTGGCTACGCTCACCTGACAGGTGCCTAAAACTAATGTATTTCACTTCGTTCATTCGAATTTGATATTTCAACAAGAATCGTCATTATTTCAAATTGAAATTATTCAAAAAATACAACACATTTGGAATAAAACCACTGGTTATTCAAACGAAAATATACTTAATCTTTTCTTAACTCATTTTAGAATGTCAAAATATAGTGGGTAGAAATTGCAGGCAAATCAATAACCAATCTCTAAATTCACCGTCTATGAGCAAAATAAAATTTCGAAGCATTAGATTCAACTGTCAACAATTCGGATGAATAAAAATTGAAGTAACTTAGCGAGAACCAATCATCGAAGGTAATTACATCAATACGAATAAATGATAGCAAACATCATAGAGGAAAACTAATTCACGATTTGAATAAATGTTCAATAAGTCCCTATTTTGCTCGGTACACTTGACAGCTCGTATGCGAACATGATGAGTTGCCCTCCTAGTTTCCTCAGGAACAATATTACGAAAAACATTATGACTGCGCTCTATAAGTATTCTTTACTTCTTACAGGAATAAGATACACTCAACTCTTGATTTTGCCCCATAAAAAAAAAATCAAGTGGCGTTAGTCCGGAGAACGCGGAGGCCATAAATTTGGTCCTTGATTACCCAACTACTTATCCTCGAACATTTCTGTTAGCTGCCTATCAACAGCTCGAGTTTTATGTGCTGGTGCACCATCCATTTGGTAATAGCAATCCCTCAGAATGTTGAAGGGTAATCCATTTCAAAAATTTGCTAATGTTCCTCTCAAAATTGCAAGGTATCTTTGTCCACTAAGATTTTCCTCATAAATGTGATAAGCCAACAAATCATTCATTAAAAGTGCAATAACTTTCACTCTGAGATTATTTTGGAAATCAATAAGCTCAAGGAAATGTGGATTTTCTGTGGCCCAAAAATGTCGATTTCTCTTGTTGATTATTCCACTTTCATTGAACTAGGCTTCATCAGACCATATAATTTTTTGCAGAATTATCTCATCGTCTTGAAGCCAAATTAATAAATTTTCACAGAAATTTAGCCGCTTGGGAAGGTCAGTTGGTTTCAATTTCTGTAGTCTGATAAAAGAATACGGGTGCATGTTATGTTTCTCAAGGATCCTTTGAATGGAAGTATAACTCAATCCAATATCCATTGATGCTGACTTAATAGACGCATGTGGATTGGCACGAAAATACGCTAGTGTATTAATTTGATTGTCGTCGTCCTCAAGAATTGATATTCTTCTAGTTTCTATGTATTTTGTTCCTCCAAATTGCAGAAAATTGCTTCTAATCCTTCGAAATTTCGTTTTACCATAGGCTCCAAATTTGAAAATTGGTTATTGAATTGCCTGCAAGATCTATCCACCAGTTTCTGACATTCGCCATGAATTAAAAATGGAGTAAACATATCTTCGTTTGAATAATCAGCCATTTTATTATCAATCTGGTGTTTTTTCAAAAATTTTCACTTCAAAGTACCAACAATTCTTGTTGAAATATCAAATTCGAATGAACGAAGTGACAAGTAAATAATTTTAGGGACCTGTCAGGTGAGCGTAGCCAGTTCAGCTACTTGATTCAAATATTTCAAAGCATTCTCTGTTAATTCTTGCAAAATCTTCGAAATTCATTATATTCCCATATTATTTCGGAATTATAAGAGATGGGTATAGTACATGCTGATACAATTCCATCTGAAATTTGACGCCTCATCTGATGGCGATATAAAAATTGGCACAAGCCGTTTAAAAAATTTGAGTTTTTGCTGTTTGAAAAAGGCAAAATTTAAGAAATCATAAAAAACAACGCAATAAACATTTGACATGTGTAGATTACTTAAAAAATTTCTTAATCCTTCTTCTATCCCTTCAAGCAAAAATTGTGTCTGTAGTGCAAAAGAGCTACAATTTTTGAATGTTCCTCAAAAATCGTGTTCATAACAAAAATAATTAAATCTGTCAAAAGTTTTGACAGATAAGTGCCCCAATATCTTGGGTATTTTATGCCTTGCTCAAATGTCGGTTCTAGATTTATAATAAAAAAAGTAGATTGCCATTTGAAATAACAAAGTGATGACCCACTTCCGGTATAACCGGAAATGGTATCACTTCGAAAATATTTCACTTCAATTGGAAATCGCTAGTTATGGCGCCGTATAAAATTTCAGCTTGATATTGTAATTGGAACTCAAAAAGTTTTTAACGGACTCTCCCGGTGGATATCCTTGTATGTATAATAAAAATCATACTCATAACAAATAAGTTTGTATACACCTGATTTGTCAATTTTATGCCTAGCGTTGAAAGGCAGACCAGACAATTTAGTGGTTATATTGGAGACGTCATTGATATCTTCATTTAATTGTATAGTGAACCTGCAAGAAAGTTGAAATACTCGGAAACAGAAAATTTTGGATGTAATTTTTCGAGGGGAGAATTTTTTCTCACTGAATTGAAAACAATTTCCTGGGAAATATTAAACTTTCTTTGCGAATATAACTAAGTATTGCACTTGTTTAGGTAAAAAATTATTTCATAAAATTTTTGCACACAGGTTTTTCTTCATTATTTCTAAACTCATGTCAACATTCATCCAAAAGTTCAAAAGCCATTTATTTTAATTAAAAAGTATTCACGCATTTAATTTGTTCAAAATCCACCCTTACTGAAATAAAGTACCTAAGTTCAAAGATTTGCTTCAGTTCTTTTCAGCTCCCGCTAATTATACTGCAGGCCTTCCGCTCAAAGTATGTCAGACAAAACATGACTTAACACAAAGCTTTATTTATGCCCGAGTAAAATCCTAGGAGTTTTCTGCTCACGCCAGTAAACAAGAGGAGAAACGGAAATATAAGGTTCAAGTGTAAAATATATGATTCAATGTCAACTCTCAACAATCACAATTTGTGAGCGTTTACTTCCTATCTCACAGATAAAATATCCACAGACGACTGATACGACAGTCACGCAAACACACTTTCCTCGAATTTCGGACATATTTTCTCGAAGAAATTATTTCGCTCCCAAATTGAGCATTTGTATTCAGGATGCATATTGTTGTGGAAGGAAACAGTAGAACAAATAGCGGTGTGGTAATAGGGCAGTGCCCTAAGCTGAAATTCGAGGTCAATGGAAAATTAATGAAAACATATGATTCGTTAATGTAAATGAATTTGACGAAAATGAGTATCATCTGGTTTTCATTAATTTCAGAGTCCATAGTCGTAAATTAATATATTAATGTATGTTTCTCCATATTTTTATTAACTGCTCGTAAAATAGGCAAATGTGAAAATTTTCGGCTCCTCTAATTCCTTCGTCAAAAGAGAGACACTCTTATTAGATGACTTTGCACTTATAAGTAGGCAATGATCGAGATAATATTTTACACATTAGAGATAAAAATATTCTGTTTATGGAGATCTTCTAAAAATTCATCGAAGTTTCAAAAGGTCTGTTTATTTTGGATGGAGATTCAGAACACGTTTGTTTGGTGTTCAAATAACATAGTTCACTCATATAAATACCAACATGTTGGTGAGTAGGGAAAATTGAAAATTGAAAAACTGAATAAACAATTGAATATAGTATACCTGATTTTTTTTATAGGTCAATTCGGTATCAATCGACCGAATGCTCAAACTGTTCGCCGCCAGCTTCCAAACACAAAAACAGATTTTGCTCGAAACGTTCTTGGACATTACGTAGCAATTCAGGGGTTATAAGATTACACTCGACTACAATCT
Organism: Cryptolaemus montrouzieri; assembly: GCA_013387265.2. Taxonomy (NCBI): domain Eukaryota; kingdom Metazoa; phylum Arthropoda; class Insecta; order Coleoptera; family Coccinellidae; genus Cryptolaemus; species Cryptolaemus montrouzieri. The sequence continues at coordinate 42,766,839 of JABFTP020000103.1, forward strand.
ATTGTCGTAAAGACACCAAATCTGCTGGATCAGTTTTATGAATTTGACACCTTAAGTGGCCCCATAAAAAAATTTCAAACTTGACAAGTCGTGAGAACGGAAGGGGCATTCTGGAGGACCTCTTCTTCTGATCAATCGATCAGGAAATTTTTGATCTAGATATTGTCGAACAGGAAATGCAAAATGCGGGGTGAGGGGGGCACCGTCCTGCTGAAATACAATCTTTTAAATAGCTAGGATAATTTTCCAAAATTTCATTTATGACTGGATTGATTCAAATAGTTGGAGATACATTCCTCCCGTCAGATTTCCTGGTTAGAAAAATGGCCAATCGGACGATTTCCATAGATGCCGACCCAAACAATCAATTTTTCAGGATATTGGGTATTTACTTTACGAAAGATTCTGGGATTGGAGTCCGACCAGAAATGCCATTGAAAAAAAGTACATTCTTCAGAGAAGCAAATATTGCAGAGAAAGTGGAGATTGTTTGCGATTCGCTCACTTATTATTTCACAGAATTGCATTCTGCGGCCGAAGTCATCTCCATTCAATTCCTGGACCATCTTCATTTCATACTAACAGAATTTGTATTATTTGAAAACTCGTCCAATAGTTCTTTGACTCACACCAATTTCTCTTTCCAATTTTCATGTACTCAGAGTGGTATCAATCACTACTTGCCCAAGCAACGCAGTTTCCATTTCCTTATTTCGTATGGATCTTTGGACATGCTCTCTTTTCCATTCTTAACAGAGCCAGTTTCTCTAAATTTTTCCATCAACTCCAAAATGTACTTGGCACTTACATGCTTGTCGTCATGGCGTTCATTTAAAATAGCAGCTGCCCTATTTGCACAAGTACTATGGCTGAAAAAATTTTCAATAATTTCTACTCTTTCAGCTATTGAATAAACCATTAGACTGCTATGAATGCAACGCATGAGTGTGAAAAGCAGTTAGTTAAACAAACAAACTGATTCAAATTGGATTCATCATATACAAGCAATCTGGAAAAAAAAAACAAAAATTGCCACATTTGTTGTTGGGAAACCAGCATTACACTTGTGTGATTTCAAATGAATTTTTTTATATAACGAGAACTTTACTTGAGTTCGTTTCATTTCAACCTTGGATACCATGCTGTTAGAGGCTTTTCACATATGACGATCGGTTTCGTATGCTGTCTAGAGGCGTGGGGGCCATAATCCTAGTGGTTGTCTTTACATGTCTGAGTTCCATCAGACCACTGATGGGGAACACTTTTTACCATTCAACCGAAGACGCAGAGCGATCATCGCTTGCTTGTGAAGAAACTCTTATACTGTGTATGAATTTATCCATATTTCCTCATTAAAATGTAATCGGATGACAATTTGTTCGCTGTAATCAGGTAATTTTAAATACCTATCCAATGAACTATAACTCGGACTAACTCATAAATTTGATGATTTGAGGGGTTGACACCCTCATCTGAGTGGGTGTCTGAGGGAGTGTAGTGGAAGCATCATTGCTTAATAATATTTATCCCCAAAATGCAACAGTGAATGTCATTAGAAATCGACAGGTTTTGCAATCACTGAAAATACTTTCCTCTTGACGAACCAGCCTGTATCTTCTTCCGCATATGTCAGAATCCAAAAATTACACATGTTTCTGTTAAGAATTGAAAGAGCTTTCCAATGAGGTATCACTCGACCTATCTTGCGTGTTCAAAAATTGAGTTTGGTTTACCCCTCCTTAGGGGGTTGATGTGAATTAAAGTCACGGTGTGTTGAAGATGTCCTTCTTCAAACAAAAATCGACGTTTTTGTTTTTGTCCAGAAACGAAGAATTTAGCATTTATTGAGTCTTTTTCGTTATATTTCGCGTTATGTTAAAATTCAAATTTTCACGGAAGTATCTATGGTTTAATGTGTTACTGGTTTTATTCCGTAGTCCATTTTGATTTTGACGACGTTCCGACAAGTTGTCTCTTGCCATCTTCAGAAGTTCGGTAGACGATGTCTCGAGCGTAAATGATAGCAGTTAACTGGTGGTTCACTATTTCGGTCCTCGTTGTGTAGACCTGGTGGTGGGGATGCTGTCATTATTATCTGTTCATGATAGTTGACTATCGCAAAAATTCTCAGAAACCCAAAACACAACATTTCTTTATTAAATCAAAACAAATCAGCACCACACAACAATTTAAGGAACGTCTTATCAGAGAAGCAATGGAAATTGAAAGAAGAGGTACAATGAACAAATGAGACGAAACCGTCAACTTATAATATGCTTGGAAAGTTATGTTACCACCTAGGAAACTGGCATCATCAACACGTAATAATGAAAGCATCCCCACCACCAGGTCTACCGACGCCCACAACGAGGACACAAAAAGAGAACCATCAGCAAACCGCTAGCAGATACGCTTCAGACATCGTCTACCGAACGCCTGAAGATGACATGAGACAACTTGTCGGAACGTCGCCATGGATTCATGCAGATTTAACCATTACAGAGGATTTAATCTTATGATCTGATTGATCTACCAGTTTGTATTAATAGAATTATTCTAAGCCTGAACGAAATGAACATATTGTTGTTTCGCTTTTTATATTATAACCTATTCATTATAATTCATCTTACAGACAATACTAATATATTGGAGGATGAAAGATGCAGCAAATTAAATAATATCCGATATTGCTGAAGATTAAAATTGACTCCCTGTAATCCCTTATTGTATTCGCCTGGCGCATTCGCCATATTGTTGATCAATGTTTATATTTAAACTCGGAATCTCAATAGTGTGAACCATAGAGGTTACTTTCAATACAATGAAAACATGCCATTTGTTAATCTTAGATGTAAAACTGAACAACAACTAATTTAATATTGCTTCTTATATCGGGTGATTCATTGGGGAGAAACCTTACATTTCCAATTCATCGATGTAATCTGAAGAATGGGTGACTGTTGTTTGTGATTAACTTCTTCCGTCATAACAAATTTCTTGGTTACTCTTTCAGTTCGGATAGTTCACACTATTTCATATTTCTTTGGAAAAAAACTCAAAAAAAAAACAAAAGATTCCATGAATCACGAAATAAAATCTGTAACGCGTTACCATAGTAAATCAATACTCACAGAAGTAGAATGGATGTCATTCGTAATTGTTGACGAGAAATTATGACAGACTAAATATCTATCGGCTATATGATGTAATTGTTTCGCTTTTTCTCTTTTTTACGAAGAGTTGATGAGGAAGAGAGACAAGGATCAGTTGAAGACAGTCATGATACAAGTATATTTTCAACTTAACTACTGCATAAGCTAGAAAGATTAATACAAGATATATTTTTTCCTCAAATCTTAACTAGGGAGGAATTATTCATTTCGTGTATCATTTGGGAGGAGCATCATGTGAGGGTTTCCCAAGTTTATTAATTTTCAAATTTTCAAACAGATTCATTCTACTTCCTTCAATGCATCTGGGGAGGACTTCAGAATGTAGAAATCAATTTGTGGTTCGTTGATTACAACTGCGAAATCTTAGCGTCAGAGATGTCAACAAATTAATAACTTAAACCATGACTCACAGAAGATATCAGAGTGGGGTCAGTTTAACCTGGTGAGCATCAACGCCAGCAAGACCAAAGCAGCTACGTTTTCTAGAAGGGACACCGCTGTAGAACCTCCTCGAACAATGCAAGGCCAACAAATTGCATTTCAAAGATTCGATGCACCGTTTGGGAATAACTGTCAACTCCGGGTTTTGCTGGCATGAACATGTATCGGCCATAGCTGAGTTGGCATCAGCTAAACTTAGTTTTCTTTTTAGAACCAAGAGATACTTCACGGCATCTCAGCTGTTTCTTCAATATAAAGCATAAATTCGACCTGGATTAGGATATTCTTTCCATGTATGAGGATCTGCATCGAAACATTCGTTGCAGATGTTGGATAGTGTGCATAAACGGGCTGTGCATTGACCACCCGGAGATCACCCGCTATCTTCACCTGCTGGCTCTCAGATGACAAAATGTTGATCTTTCTCTGTTTTACAATTCCACGGAAAATGCTCTAAGGAGCTGAAACACCTTGTTCAGGGAAAAACTCATGTTTTGCTCGAAACGAATTTATATCCCAACACTAGGCTGGCAAGGAGTTCTCATCATATGGCGGTAGATTAGCAACCCTTGGAACCTCTCTCTATGAGAATTTCTTTATTTACAGGGCCGGTCAGTTGTGGAACTCGCTTCCGTCCGACAATTTGGCCTTCTTCAAGAAGCGAGTAAACAGACACTTCAATTCTTCTCGGGCGCCCTCTCATGTGGTGTAAACGGTTCACCTACTCCTGAGAATGCTCACATAAAAAATAATACAAATTGAAAGCACTCAAAAATTGGAAATTTCATGTCGGAAGATAAATATTCTTTGAACCTGCATTCGAAATTTTCACCTGATTTTGCAAATAACAGATTGTTTGAATTTATCTGTTTTCTTTTCTGCATTCAAACGTAATTTGCTTAGGTTAGAACCGCTTTATAATGAAGTGGTTATTTTGAATTTTGTTTAATTTCATGAAAAAGTTTGTCGACATAATTGAAACTAGCGTATCTTGTTTTGGACTACCTCAACGATGATTTGAAATTTACCATTGAATTTGAAACTGATAGCTTTTCTAAACTTATTTATAACAAACAGAAACAATATCGTAATTCATGATATTTATAGAAAAGAATCGTTCACAGACGCAATAATTCTTATGGCCTCATTCAAACATATAAATCATAAACTGACCCCCTACAATTCTATATATACAAAGCTTTTACTCTCCCCCACTCAATTCAAAATTTCAAAACGAAAATGAATACCGTGAAAACGATGTTCTCTACAAACAGTATTTATATGAACTAAATCACTACACGCAAAGAACATACAGTTTTTATATCAAATTTAAGAAAATCCCGGAGAAAATATGCTAGTTCCAATTAAATCGGCCCACTTTCTCATAAAATGAAACATTGCTCCTCAAAATTGAAGATCACCGTCTCATTCTTGAGTGGACCTCATCTTAGCAAATTACTTCCTGATGCAAAACAGAAAACGGATAAACGGATAAACTTGAACAAGTGAGTAGAAATTCCGAATCTTACACTAATATTTGAACAAATTCAATCAATAAACCACTCAATAGATTCAGATAAACTGAAAGTCCTTCACAAGTTCAATGAAGGAAGAAGGATGAATCTGTTGAAAAGTTTGGAAATTAAAATACTAAGGAAAATACGACATTATAGTACCCTGGATAGCCAACTTGAAATCAATAATTTCCCTACTTAACATTCAAGGAAAAATTATATCAAGATCCGCAAAACGAAATTAATTGGACCAGTTCTCATTGGAGAAAACTAGAATAAGAATAATTATTATGAAATTTCAATTTCAACATAACAAGATTTGTTCGATGGTCTTCCAGAAAAATGAAGAAAAGTCTACCTCAGCAAGATGATGATGTCCCTCACAACGCAGCTCTGAATGTGAACTGGCTGAACAATAATTCAGGTGATCAGTGAATCGGGACAACTGGTTCTTTAAGGTGGTTAGTCCGCTCCCCAGATTTAACCCCTCCTGATATTAGGCTACGAAATTACCTCTAGGATCGAGTTCTCTGCACTCCACCAGAAAATTTGGACAAATTGAAAGGAAGAATATGAATCACATGTCTAGAAATTCCCACCGTTGCTATATTCAGAAGATACCTATTGTGTACTCAATAGCATGGTGGACGTTTTCAACAATTTCTATGAGAAATATTTTTGATATAAGCTGAGTGTTTTATTTGAATGTTTTTCGCTTCATTAATAAAAATATCCCTCTTTCTTAATTTTTTCGAACTAAAAAAACTCTAAACGTTCCCGATAGAGTCGAAATGCTCTAGCATTATTTCTGTCAGATTGAAAATAAGCTTGCATCATATCTGCATTCATGTAATATTCATCTTCTCAATTTATTAATTTTCCGTGAAGTAGATTCGAATGAAGCAATAACAAGAATTGGCGGATAGGTTGGATTTCTCGTTAATAATTGCGTCCATTTGAATCCTATGGAGATTGTTATAATTTCCAACATGATTCAGCCACTGAGCTGAACTCCCTGTTCTGTTTCATGAACTGAAATGATGACCGAAACACTTTCTAGAACGGAAAAGTTCATCACAAACTCAAACAGATCAATTCTACAAATTACATCAATGCAGTGAAAATACGAGTTTTCATCAGAAATTATGATCAAATTGATCAGCATTTGCAGGGGCTCTAATATCATGGGGGGTTTTCACCGAACGCCTGATATAGGTCGCATCTTCCTTTTATGTGTACTACTTATCTGATGAAGCAACACTGTGCTGAAACGCGTCATAAGTTTTTGAATATATAGAGAAATTCAATAGCATTGCTTCAGTTCATTTAGTGAGTGCATATTACTTTTTATGAAGCAATGGCCTCCTCAAACAGAGAAAAAAAAAGAATGATATATATTAAGGAGGATGCAGACTAACAGATTTTCATTATTCAGGGTACATTGCAAGGCAATGTGGGTGGCATCTTCTATGATCACACGACAGCCTACCCTTTATTTCCGTAGCAATTCGAATTCATTCTGAATCAATTACCACATGCATCAAAATAGAGCAGAGACGTATACTGAAGAACCACGAAAATAAAAATAAAATTAGAAAAATGACATTTGGATAAAAGTATTGCCATAGATAATAGGTAAGTGTTCTTTGAACTTGCTCTTATTATTTTGTGAATTATGGTAAACAGATTAAATATACTTCATGTTTCCTGCATTCAAAGGGTTTAGTCTATGAAATCCGGTTTTTCTTTTAAATATCAAGTTTTTATACTAAGAGTTTTCATTTTTCAAGAGAATATTTCAATATCTCCAATTGTTTTTCGTATATTCTGGTTTTACAATCGGATTTCTAATTTCGTCCGGCAATATCATGAACATTGAAGTGAACATACAGTATACATATCGATATGGTGTTATGATTGATATCATGCCATGCATTTTGTAACCAAATATACGTAACTCTTACATGTCACACTTAAGGATTGTTCACTTCTTATTAATAACAAACTTTAGTATTGAAGATATATGCTTGATTCCACCATCAAATTTTGTTGTTTGCTGCATTGCTCAATAATTGAATGTGTGGCGATCCAATTACTGTTCAACAAGGGGTTTAATTAACTAGCAGTTCGTGTACGTGTACGATGAGACTAATGAGTATCTAGGAGGAAGAGTTATTCCTTCAGTTCATTCAATCTGTTCGTGATCTTAACTTGTTAAAAGACTCAAAAGAATTGTTCGTGCAATTTATATTGATACAGTGATACAAAGAGCATTCAAATCGTTTTCGATTGAATGAATTCCATTGACAATTGAAAATTATATTTGAGTACTATGGGCATGCTCCAAATCTAGGGGTATGAAAGACTTTATTTACTATGAAATCTTTTTCTAATCTTCAACTTTTGTCTTCAATAAATACAATACTGAAGAATAAAGTGTGTTATGATTTTATGGATAAAAGAAGCGAGTGTAACATCAATTACAAGAATATTATTAGAGGACACGGCTGTGTCCCTGCCAAGTCAAACACGAAGCAAACACAATTCTTTACTGGAACCATTTGGCTGCATTTTCTGGCCCCTATTTGAGAACCTCTGGATAGGACCAGAACGCAGAAATTTCACGTTATTCAGTAAGCTATAATGACATATTTGATATCCAAGTCTTTAGGTTATTTAGTTCCGAAATAAGGCCGAAGCAAAATTCCGCATTGATGACACACACTCACTCACTCACTCACTCGACCACTCACTCACTCATGATCATTAGAATAGAACTAGTAATTCACATAAACTCAGAGAGCTGAAATTTGGTACAGAGTTTTATTTAATCGGAACATAAAGGCAAAACTATAAAAACGAGAATAATCGAATATCTGGGGTATACCTGGTGACCCTTATTAGAAAACACAAGAGCCCAACCAATGTATTAGAGATCGAATACCGCCTTCACAAAAAACATTCAACTTGGTGGGCTTAGTTTGATGTTAAAAATCGAAGGTCTGAAGTATCAGATTAAGAACCCTCAACTGGTCTCAGCTAAAAAATCCAGCGTAGTGAGACACATTTTCTTATTTCATCTAGCCTGTAGCGTTCCACAGTCACTGCTAGGCGAATTCATCCTCTTCTACTTTTAATAAGCATAAAAATAAACTCAAACGAAAATTCTGGATGAGACTAGACTAATTTTTATACTTATATTTACAAGTTCACAAAAAGAAATAGCGAATGGGCATTTCGGAAAAAATCAGAACCGGAAAAAAAACAAGATTTTAATAATTAGAAAACTCTAACTAAAAAAAAATTGTGAAATGAGAAAATCTAATGAAATAAATCAATATACCCACGTTTCTATAAAGGGAAGTAAAATCCCACCGAAAATATTCTGTATAAAACTAGCCATGTCTCGATGGAGCTGCTAGTTTATCTCTGAAAAGCAATGAAATCTAGACAGAATCGTGTCAAGTCTAAGGTTCCTTACTGCGATCTCTTTATTATTATAGTTAATGTTGTGTGACTTGGCCGTTGAAAGGTATACAAGGGTACAAAACCAGGTGCTCCATTACATTATTGCATCAATCAGTCCCCAGAACCGCTACCTATTGACGATGGAAAATTGCCACTTGAAAAACGTTGATTGAATAACCAGTCAAGTCTAGGCTCGATAGAACAGCGTATTGCGATAATACTTATGTATAGGCGAGCCTGAAACAAATAGTATGAGAAAATAGTTCCGGTACAGACGGACTTCTAATAATTGATAGAAATCGATCTGTACGTCTATTCTTGGTGGCCGATTTGACACTCCACGAAGAAGAGAACAGAACTCAGCATTATCATTACTGAACGTATGTGTTTCACATTCAACAACAGCCTAAAATAAGACGTCTAATTACCAATACCAGGCTGGGCTATTATCTCACTCAACAAATAAAGGTAGTTACAACAGATATAACATAAAGTGTAAACAAAATTGACTTGTACATGCCCACTAACGTATAAAGGTTGTTCAACAGCAAAGTCACACAACATTAAATATAATAATAAAGAAATCGTAGTAAGGAACCTTAGACTTTGCACGACTTTGTCTAGATTTCATTCTTTTTTTAGAGATAAACAAGCAGCTCCATCGAGACTGGGCTAGTATTTCACAGAATGTTTTAGTGGGATAATAATAACATGCTCAAATTCAAAACTTTCAGAAAGCACCGAAAATTACTTCCTGTGGTGATATTAACGTAGAGTTATTTCTGAATAAATTAGTAAAAAGGACATATTATTGCTACTTCAAAAACATGTGTAATGAAACATTTATTTGATGGCTGGGACAAGTAATGAATATTATGAAATATGGCATACTCATGAATTTATTGTAGCTCAATAATTTGTTTCTTTTCCCTCCGTTATTGTTGATCTTCGTGGAAAATAGCAGTCGAGCACTGTTGCAGAGGCTGAAATAACTGACTTAATGGGATTGAAATCGAAAGATTGCGTAGGCCAGTTTAGAACCGTGATATTCTGTTCTTCCATGACGACTCTTCTACTGAGATAATTTTTCAAAAATTAACACTTTTGTAAAATACCGGGTGGGGCAACTAAAACAAAAAAGACTCAGTATCTGCTGAACTATTCGTTTCTGAACAAAAAGTAGAAAGAATTCAATTTTTGTCTGAAATGGGACATCTTTAAATATAAGGTGATTTTATTTTGCATCAACTCCCTATGAAGGGGTGCACAAAACTCAATTATTCAATAAGGAAGATAGGTCGACTGATACCTCTTTGGTACTCAATTATTTAATAAGGAAGATAGGTTGACTGATACCTCTTTGGCAAGCTCTCTTGATTCTCAACATAAATGTGTGATAAGTTTTGAGTTTTGGCATATTTGGAAGAAGGAACAGGCTGTTTAGTCAAAAGACGAGTTATTTTCAGTGAAAAAAATCCGTCGATTTCGAATGTTCCTCGCAATACTGTTGTTTTCTGGGAAAAGATATCTTCGATTAGTGGTTCTTCCACTACATCCCCTCAAACACCCCCTGAGATCCCTCAAATCATCGAATTGGTCAGTTAGTCCGTGTTATAGCTCATTTGATAGGTGTTTAGAATTATCTGATGACAGTGAACGAATTTTCAAATACGATTACAATTCAGTGAGGGTACAGAGGGGATAATGAAGAAATTAATACACAGTATAAGATCCTCTTTACAAAAAAGGGACATTCGCTCCGTGTCATCGGTTGAATCGCAAAAAATGCCCCCATCGGTGGACTGATGGAAAGTAGATATGTGGAGACAACCACTAGGGTAATGGCCCGCACGCCTCACGATCGCATACGCAACCGATCGTCGTATGTGAAAAGCCTCTAACAACAGAAGTAGATCGAACCCAAGTAATCAATCAATTCGACGATTTGAGGGGTTGATACACTCATCTGAGAGAGAGTCTGAGGGGGTATAGTGGAAGCACCCCTGCTTAAAAATATTTTTTCCCAAAACACAACAGTAATTCGGTGAATATTCATTCGAAATCGACAGATTTTGCAATCACTGAAAATAACTCGTCTTTTGACGAACCAGTCTGTATATTCTTCCAAATGATTCTCAACAATTGTATTGAGTTTTAGTTTTCGTTGTAGTTGCCCCATCCGGTATATTTACTGACATCGAGATTTGAAGTAATTTGCAGTAACAGTTATATAAAGTAGGAGAGATATTCGTTTATTCGTTTGCTTTGGAAATTGTAACTTCAAAATATTTAGCTTTTGTATTGGTTTTTGTCGATTTGAGTAACCATTTCATGGTTACTCGAAAAATGTATCCACAACTTCCGTTTGACATGTTCAGAAAGAAGGGAGTTATTCCAGACGCTTTTAACTTGTAAAAATCAAATGTACTGGCAGTTTCTTCATGAAAATGACCACTTTAACAGCAATTACTCCTTTTCGTGTTGAATTCAGAGGTGAAATCACTTCGAATGCATCCAAATAGATGATTCTGGTCACTGTAAGTTAATTTCACGCGATGGGAGTAGAACCCGTTTTGGACGTCATTAACAAGGAGATGCGCGTAAGTGAAGAAGAATTGCGTAAAATCGAAACTAAACTTGAATTTGTTTCAGCGTTCGATATTTCAGGAGAATACAGCTCTGTTTATAAGTCATGTATTTTAGATTTAGGCATCAGGGAGGAAGACGATATCCAAACTTCATTTATAATGTTTATTGTAGTATAATTCAACATAAAATTGGTTTAGAAATGTTACCGACATCGATCAGTTTATGTCCATACTTCGAAAGGGATTACAAAACGCAGTTTACTTTAGTTTATAAATTTCCTTAAAGTTCCCAGGCAAATAATACTATAATAGTATATCAGTTTTCCCTGTCGAATGAGGCAGTGGTATCCCCTCCGTAATATGCTCGGCCAAATAGGGTAGTTATATGAAAATATTCGAATGGAAAAGTTTAAGAAAGTAGTGTGAATATGTAAAATCTGTATTAATTTAGTCAAAATTGAGCTTAAGTGTAACTGTTCATTTAACTTCAGCACTGACTCTCAAGTTAACCAGTATGGGAAGCTCCAAAACTTAAAACTCTCGCATGATATAACCTATTAACAAGACTTTCGCAGCAAAACAAGCTCAGCCAATTGAAAATTCTATTTATATATTCAAAATATTTTGATGGGGGATGTCGTTACTTGATGGGCATCAGTATACTGATTTTGAATAAATAAATCAATGATATCTCAAAAAGGACGGAATTTTTCGTTATATATGTGAAAGCGTTGGAGATTCTTATTCAGGGAACAAAATTCAAACTTTTGTAGAATGTTAAATATCCTTCCCTGAAGAAGCGGGTATTCAGATTCACTTTCCATGATCATCGTCAACCTCGATTACGTACAATCTGTTCCAGACGAATAGATGGCAGCCTGACTCGGTATTGTAAATGGGTGTGCAACACTGAGTGGATCAAAGGAGAACGAAACTGCAGTCTGTTGCGCCTCTTCATGATAATTTGTACCAATGCTATGTAGCCCTCGTTGATGATGATCGGGAAACCAACTCCTTCAGGAAAGCATATTTAACATTCAATGAAAGATTGAATATTGTTTCTTGAATAAGTCTTGATCAAAAATAAATCTTCAGTGTGTTTATATCAATAGCGATAGATTTTGCAAAGTATCATTTTTGATATACAATGTACACCTGGTCTTACAGTCAAAAAAGAACTGAAGTGTTTGCTCATTTCACCAAATAGCAACCAACAGGCACAGGGTACAGCGTTGTGGTAGACAGTAGAACTAGTCCGGCTTCTTAAAGTTTTCAAATTGATATACTCTTTGTTTTTATCATCTCCAGGTGTTAGTCCGTGGAAGACGCAAGTTGCATGTATTTGACACAATTCAATGGATTCAGACAAGTCAATGGCAGTCTGGATTGGTGTTTTGAATAAAAGCGCATTACTAACGGGGTCATACTAGACCGAATCTGCAATTTATTGCTCCTATTCATGATATCCGACCAAATTGTATTACAGCTATGTGGCCCTGGTTGACTCCTCAATCAAATTCTGATACTTTTTCAACAAACAAACAGCGTTGAAACAGAAATTTTACTCTATCATAAGGTACGTTTCGAAATATGTAAAATTTTGTTAGAGTTAATATAGCACATGTTATAAGACACTTTATATTGTTTCATGGAATGACACAGAAGATTAAACTCAGCAGGGTATTAAAACTAATTCAGGACCCTCTTCGTAAGATAAATACGAGCACCTTTAGGCTATATGTGCTTTGAGTCTATTATGTAAAATAGACAATGTGCTGATGAATAAATTATATTCCGAGTATTATGAATTCGCTTCTGTTTTCCTTCTGTCCTATATTGAAATTGATTTCCTTCTTCAGTCTATATTATGAACCTGAAAATCATGGCTGTGCAAATTTTTACTGAATGTGTGTCTTTTCAATACAGCTATCAGTTTAATCTAAATTTCCAAATAATATCAAGCCAAACTTCATATCGAGAAGATCAACGTGAATAGGATCTACAAATACAGAATTTCTTTGAAGAGACATACTGCTTTTTTTTACTATTTATATCATGAATGTGAAAATTTGAGACAGATAAATCTTTATGACAAACATAAAAGCCATAGAGAAGCTTTCATGAATTTCAAAATTAAAATCTATTCATCTATCTACTTGTGAAGTTGTGTTGTTATCATTAAATTCAGGAAAATGATTTTGAAATATCAAATTTTTTCTTGTATGGATGAGATAATCAAAATAGTGCAGTTCTTGGTGATCTTCAGAGAAATTCTTGAATATTACGCCATATTTAGAGTAATCGGAAGGTTGAGAATATGCAGTTGTAACTAAAAGCAGCAATTTGAGAATAATGGGGGACTTGAACTTTCGTGGAAGGTTGGCAGAGAAATGTAATAGGTACAGCTACTTAGAATGGTTGTGGCACATATGTTAGAAAAGTTCATCAAACGCCACTTTTCTTCAACCTACAGAACCAAGTATGAAATTCGTTTTCTTTAGCTTTGATCTGCGACGCGCTAAATAAATATATTTTGAAATATCAACCAAAATTTGGCATACAAATCAAATTAAATCTTGAAAATCTTACGCTGAAACTCCAAAGATATAAATAACAAGTTGTGTAAGAATGCCATATAAAAACTATGTTTTATGGCTGTAAAAAGAATTATGTAGCACGAACTAAAAGATCTACGGAAACTAGATTGCAAGTGCATATTTGAAAAACGGACGTAGAGAAGAATCTAATGTTCCCCAACATACTTGAAACAAGATCATGGAATAGATTTTGAGAATATAAAATTGATAACAAATTACGTATACACTAATCGCGCTTGACAGTACGCATATACCGAAATGCAAATATGCACTGAACAATGGTCCGATTCAGTTCAGTGTATTCTACAGTTCATTAGATTAGACACGCCCACTAATAACTCGTTTAATCAATCAGGACGATGGATCATCAGAAGCGTCTAGTAGGACGCAAAGATTGAATATAAATAATGGATCCATATTTTATAATGAGTGTACCACCATCTTCTGAGAATCCCAACTTTTTTGTCGAAATCCGAGCCGAATTCTGAAATAATAATGTGATAAAGTAGTGCTTTTAGTGTGATACAACTCCTAAGGTTCCAGTTACCAACCTACCTATTTCTGTGACAGAATATTTAATATTTGCGTTCGAGTGTCAACATTCTTTTCAGATCAAATATGAATCATTTGAGTTGTGAGAAATTTTTGTGCAAACTGAATTCGGTCCTTTTTTGGAAATAATTCTGCGTGCCATAATCTCGAATATGTTTCAGAGTTAAATTTACATGCACAGTATTCAATTCGTTGCTTTTACTAAAGTTTTGCTATTCAAAACATGAATATTAGAGAGGGATTATTATTTTTTGAAAGTCATTATCTGTCAACTCTTACCATTATCTCAAAAATGGCACAAGACACTGCTGAATGATTTTCATTAATTCAATTTGAATCGATTCTGATGTTTTTCGGTGCATTAAATTCAATACGGAACTGGATTTCTAGTTCTTATATCACTATTTGGTTAGGTCTAATTGTTAAAGTTGCGTTTCTGGGGACGTTGATGATGAGTGTCCTTCATATTCAAGTGCTGGTCTTTTTCAGGGCTAGTCTCTCTTTGTTTATGTGTCTTGGTGCAACAATTGTTGAATGACATTTTAGCGCATTTCACTCAGCGTATATTCCAATCTTGCCTAGTCCATCTGGAAAGGTTCTAAACGATTTTGATGTTAAATAAGAAATGTTCTTATGAAATTGACAAAATTTCATTACAAAAAGTCACAACTGCTTGTATCGGGATAGTTTTCATTTCAATAGGATATCATTTACTAAAAGAGATATCACTATAAAGATTGTTATAGCATTCATTATGAGCCATATGTTATATGAAATACAAGATATAAATTGAAAGATATCTCTATATTTGAATATGTTGAGATGTTTCAAGGCGATCGATGATGTATACATATTCATAATACTATTTAGAGTGCCAAATGAACTTTTTCGGTCGTCTAAACGCCCACCGTTCCTGTATTTTTAAAGGCGCCTGAGCATTTGAGGCGCCAGGTGGACGACAGCATATTCACTTGCTAAGTAATTCAAGACGACGGATGATGGAACTTTCAAGGAGCTTAGGCATTTGAGGATTCTAGGAACTCGGGCGCCGGGAGAGTCGAAGCGCAAGGTATGTTTTGGGCACTAGGTGTTCGAGGGTCTGACCGGTCGAGGCGCAGGGTGGTTCGAAGGGCCCGAGTTTTAGGCGCAAGGCAGTGTGGGGCGCTTGAGCGTTTATAACAAGGTAGTTTTGGGTGCAAGGCGGTTTGAGTTGTCTGGATGTTCGGGCGCAAGATAGTTCTGGACGTTCGAAGGCGTAAGACAGTTCAGGGAGTTTATGCGCGAGGTAGTTCAGGGCGCGTAGGCGTTTGGGGATTAGAGGTAGATCTTCCTGCCTAGGCGTTTGGATTGCAAGGTAGATCGGCCGGCCCAGGCGTTTTGGGTGCAAGGTAGATGAGTCCGCCAAGGCATTTGATATACAAGGTAGATCTGCCGCCTAGGCGTTTGATAAACAAGGTTGATCTGCCGCCTTAGGCGTTTTGAGTGCAAGGTAGATCTGCCCGCCTAGGCGTTTGATATACAAGGTAGATCTGCCCGCCAGCTAGTATCAATATTGAATGTTCTATACACGTATACATCAACATGTACTCCTAGAATAATGCTTTTTATGCAACTAATTTATGAGTCAAAGTTTGATCCTTATGAATAGTTTAGGACTGATCTTTTTTGAGTTGGTTATTGACGAACTGATGGATAAATTTCCTTGAATACTTTGCGACTTTATTGAAATTATTATGGAATATCAACATGCAAATATAAGCTCTGTTCAAACCACAATTGTTGTTGATGATTAGATCATGAGGGATTAAGGAGTAATTTTAGAATTATTTCATAGTGAGAAACTAAAACAATATTATATTGTTATATCTTCATACCGAAAAACGAATCGTATCGTATTGAAAAGTGTTATCGATTATTTCACTTTTGCTAAATCTCTCCAATGTATTGCTTGAGTATTAGTAGTATTTTATTAAAAAACAGGTCAGAAATTTTATCAATTGAAATATGGACGAGGGTTTATTATGAATCTTTGAAGTTTGAAGGCAATTTACTGAAAATTGTCAATTCAGTAAGCCTGGTGTTGATTTAGGTTTTTAAATATATTGGAGATTTGATATAGGGAGTGATGATATGTATATATCGCACCCTTGCTTCACAAGTGACACAACACAAAAATTTGAATTTATGAGATAAAACCATGTATTAGTTAGTTGAACAATACTCTATCGATCAACAAACGCGGCTGAATCTAACTTCAATACTTATCCAGCAGATAGCTCTGGTGTCTTTTTTGATGCGTCAAATTGAGCCATATCAGCCTCTAGTAAAGTGACACATTGTCAGTTGCAACTTGAACCTGGTTGAAAGTGTATGTTGCGGTCGGTGTGAAATTTGTATTATTTCGAGTCTTTTGTCTTTTGACGACAGAGTCGCAGATTTTGAGTTTGGACAGTTTTCTTGATTAGTGATTGCACATGAAATTTAAACGTTTCAAATTGTGTCTTTTAAGGTGATAAAGGTAAATATATTTTTATGTTTCATTACGTGTTGAATCATTTCTGATGAATCATTACTGGTTATGTTTCAAACAAGAAGAAACTGACAAATAATGTATTTCATTGCTGTTGACTTGAGTAATTTCTGTATAATAAATGTCCATTCAAAATTTTGAAATTAATTGAGTTCTTTCGATCGGGTTTGAATACTGAAATTGGTAACACTAGATGAAAATTATTTCACAAATTCAGAAAGTGACAACCTCTTACCGAAAATTTTTGACAACGATAGCCATGAACGATATTCTAGAAGAGAGAATGTAACTTCGAATAGTCATCTTGAGCTTTTTAGCTCATCGATTAGTCCTCGGGTAGAATCCATCGATAATAACTTCTCTGTGTCGTACCCAGAACATAACAAAACAATATCGAAAAATAATTTTGATCCTGAAAGTTCGGGAAGTTACGATCCTTAGCTAAAAACTAACAATAACGAAAACCATTTATCGCATATAGAAGAAGAGAATGCATCATCGAGTTATCACCTTGACATTAAAAGCTCATCATCCGCATTTCCACTTTCGGCAAGTCCGACACCTGAGGGTACCGCCGATGTTTTCTCCGAGGGTACCGACGATATTTTCTCCGTATCCTGTTATTCCGGAAATCTTAGCGTTTTGCATTAGACTAGACTGAAGAACGTCAACTAGAACGTTACACCTATTCCAAGTAATGAAAGCGACAACGACGAGGATGTCGATGATTCAGACGCTGATCCCAATATCAGCATTCGGTCTCATCAAAGTTCAAGTAGGTCTTCTATTCGCAGTGGAAATGAAAGTTCGGGGCAAACTGAAGTTGCAATGAAGGAAAAAGAAGAAGAAGGAGAGAGGAAAGGTAAAAAATAAAAGCAAATCCTGTAAAATGGATAACCAAGGAAGCCAAGTTGTAGAAAAGTTCGGGAAAAGCATACGTATCGTCTTCTGAAACAAAAAATCAATTGCTGCAAAAAATTACAACAACCTTGTGAACTGAAATGCAGAATCGTTTGCAGCCAAAATATAAGTGAAGAGATCAGGAAGGAAATTTTTATTAGCTACTGGAAACTTGCGAAACTTCATTTTAGCGCACACGGAAACTATTAAACCTAAATATCGATAATCTTGCAAACAAAACTTCGAGAAAATGAATTTAGCTTTTTATTTTGTTGTTGGTGGTAGTCATATCGGAGTATGCAAAACATATTTTAAGGCCACTCTCGACATAAATGATTAACCAATACGGACAGCTCTGATGAAAAAAACGGACACTGGATTTATTGAATCTGATAAAAGAGGTTAGCATGGAAAGCAGCAAACAGTAAATTCCGAAATTGAAGACAGTGTGAGGCTCTTCATCAAAGCTATACCTAGAATAGAGTCGCATTATCTGAGAGCTCAGACGTGAACACATAAAAGGTGGAAAAAGTTTAGCTGACCTATATAGAGACGATAAGGAGAGTCATAAGCAACAGCAACTTGCCTTTGCTAATTGTATGATGTTCAACCGTATTTTCAATGGAGAATTCAATATCTCTTTTTATACTCGAAAGAAGGATCAGTGTGACCTGTGCAAATCCTTCAAAAATGCAAATGAAGATGATGGAAGAAAATTCAAAAGATTCCTATGATCAACACCCGAAAGGCCAGGTAATATCATACTATTACAAGGGCGAACTCAACTGTTATAATTTCACTAAAAGTGACTTGAATTTCAAGAAAGTTGACTGTTTCTTTTGGAATGAAACTGAAGCTAAACGAGGTGCGGTTGGGATAGGAAGCTAGTGTACTCCTATATCTGGAAACATTGATGGCAAATGCAAGGGATAGCGACCTAGTTATCATTTTCTATTCAGATAACTGCTGCGGCCAGCAAAAAAAAATTGTTGGCTGCATATTCTTACGCAGTGAATAAGTGCAATATGTGAAGTATCACCCACAACTTTGTCATTCATGGGCAATCACTAAATGAGGTGCACAGTGTTATCGAGAAACAAATTAAAAAATATCTCAGATCTGGTCCAATCTATGTACCAGAGCAATACGTCTCACTAATGAGAACGGCAAAAAAAAGTAGCCTCCATTCATGAAATGACTCAAGATCATTTTTATGACTAAAAAATTCTTCAAGACGAGTGGGGTAAAAATTTCACCACAAGCACTGACAAACTAAAAGTTGGTTGACGACATCAAAATTCTAAAAGTGGAAAAAGAAGAACCTCATACTTTCCTTTATAAAACTTTCTATCAGGACGAGAACTTCAAGACAGGCAACATGGTTGGCACTAGTAAAAAACAAGATGTCAAGCTCATTTCGATTGAGTTGTGCTTATTCCGACAAAATTCCATTAGCGGAAAATAAAGAGAAGGACTTGAAAAATCTTGTTAATTAAAATATAATACCAAACTATTATTATAATAAGAATACAGGATGCTTCAACGAAAACTAAACAGAGGCTATATCTACCAAGATATTAATTTCTGATCAAAACGCAGAAACAGGTTAATTTTTCTTTCAAGGGGGACATCTTTTGGGGTACAATACTTGCCTGAAATATAAACCCTCTAAGCAGAGGTTGCAATCCTTGAACATTTTGAATGAGGAAGATGGGTCGAGTGATTACTCAAAAGAAAGGTGGTATCTTTGTCTATATTGCCTTGAACGAATTTCCATTTTTAATTGAAAACTATAAATGATACAGGGTGAACAACTGAAAGATAGGCAAGACTATTTCCCTGAGACTATTCAAGTTTCAGAGAGGTAAAATGGGACAGATCCATGCTGATCAATGGCAGTCATCATCAAGTACCTTCCTCATCTCGAATTTCAACCCCTGGAGCAGGGGTGAAAACCGCAAAATTTGGAGAAAGGTAGATGGATCGAGTGATAACCCGAAAGAAAGGTATTATCTTTGTCTGCATTCCCATGAAAGAATCTTCATTTTTTATTGAAGAAGATACAGAGTGAGCCACTGAAAAATAGAGAAGACTATCGCCCCAAGACTATTGGAGTATTAGTGCGAAAAACTGGAATTGATTCAGTCAGACCATAGATGACAGATGTTTCATTTTTTTGCACCAATACTTGAATAGCTCAGGGTGATAGATAGTCTCCTATGTTTTTCAGTAGCTCATTCTGTATGTTCTACAAAATTCAATCAAAAATAAAAATGAAAAATTCGTTCACAGGATGCAGACAAAAAGATATAGCCTCTGTTTCTTTCGTTGTATCACTGATAAAACTTCATCTTCCAATGTTTTCAAGGGTGGTCATCGCCCTGATCTAGGGATTGAAATTCGAGATGATGAGATGATGATGGTATTTGATGAGGACTGCCATTGACTTATTTCATGGATCTGTTCCATTTTACATACACTAAATTTCCTCCCGACTGGTCAATAGTTTTCGAGGAAAACTATTCTTGACTTATGTCAATTTTGAAGCAAGGGTGCGATAAAGTCTCAGAATCGTCAACCATATTCAAGAACTGCCTATCAATTGCCAAATGTTACAGGTTACCATGTTCTGAACGATGTAGAAGCGTTTGAAAATACCACCTCACTGAGCTGTGCAGCAAACTCTACAATATATCTTCATGTTATAAATAGTACTAGCAGGCTGGCAGATCTACCTTGTATATCAAACGCTAACCGGGCAGATCTACCTTTATATTTCAGGCAAGCAGATCTACTTTGTATATCAAACGCCTAGGCGAGCAGATCTAATATCAAACTCCTAGGCAGGCAGATCTACCTTGTATATCAAACGCCTAGACGGGCATATCTACCTTTCAATCCAAACGCCTAGGCAAGCAGATCTACCTCTCATCCACAAACGCCTACGCGCCCCGAACTACCTCGCGCATAATCTTCCTGAACTATCTTACGATTTCGAACGTCCAGAACTACCTTGAGCCCGAACATATACACGACGCAAACCACCTTGTATCCAGAACTACGTTGTTATAACCGCTTAAGCGCCCTACATTGCCTTGCGCCTAAAACTCGGGCCCATCCAACCACCCTGCGCCTCGACCGGTCACACCCCCCGAACGTCCAGACGCCTCGAACACCTAGTACCCAAAACATACCTTGCGCTTCGACTCTCCCGGCGCCCGAGTTCCTATAATCCTCAAACGCCTAAGCTCCCTGAAAGTTCCATCATCCGTCGTCTTGGAAAACTTAGCATGTGAAAATGCTGTCGTCAACCTGCTGCCTGAAATGCTCAGGCGCCCTAAAAATACAGGCACACGGTGGGCGCTTAGACGACCGAAAAAGTTCATTTGGCACTCTAAATAATATTATGAATATGTATACATCATTGGTCGCCCTGAAACATCTCAACATATTCAAATATAGAGATACCTTTCAATTTATATCTTGTATGTAATATAACATTTGGCTCATAATGAATGCTATTACAATCTTTCTTTGGGCTTTTTTAGGTAAGCTTTGGTTCGTCTTCAGTCATCATTAAGTCAATATAATATAATAATAGTTATATGTGTGTGTGTGTGTGTGTGTGTGTGTGTGTTTGTGTGTAGATGTGTTCAAATATATGAATTTATGCAATTTCAATATGTTCAATATCACAAAATAACTCACAAAGTCTGCCCAAATACACTCAGAGTAGGGAGTGTGTGTGATGGGTATTTACGTGTCGATGTGTTCAAATGCATAAATCTATGTAATTTCAATATGTACAATATCACAAAATAACTTACAAATTCGAGCCAATGACACCCAGAGCTCACAGTCAGTAATATAAACAACCTTTCTCAAAGAGGCTTCGGTTGAAATAGTCATCCTCCCTCGATAATTTTAGCGGAAATTCGATTGTTTCCATATTTCCATACACAGAGCAAGGTAATACAACATTTTAAAGGACGCGTTGCTCTATAACCCGTTTCGGACTATACATTGCATCTGTATTTCACCCTGGAACCGAAAAAAACCCTTAGTAAATCTAATTTCATTGTGATTATATTAGGAAGTAATTAAAAACTTCTTATACGGTTGAAATTCAACTCAATATTATTCTCACTAATCAAAAAGGAAAAATCTAATTAACAAAAGTTAGGAAACAAAATATTCATATTGAACGTAATTATATATATATATATATATATATATATATATATATATATATATATATATATTTAAACATATTTTCAAATTCAAATTGCGGCGCTTTAAACAACCAAATTTAATTTTGTTCTAAAATTTTGTGCAGTATCATACGGAAATCGGAAATATAAACCCAGTCATCATGACACTGAGAACGTTGCAATTTGCTTTATCAAAGTAGATGAAATGACATTAATGGAGAATGAGAATTTCAGTTTCAATCTCATCAATTCATCACCCCAATCAAATCCGGCGTATTCTAAATGTCCCAGTTTGGCACCTAATTTTTTTCATTGTAATATATAATAAATAACCTTCTTGCTTATTATATTGATAGTTAAAATAATGGAAAAATTCATACGTGACTTATAATATTTATGAAACACGTTATGAACTTTCATTTCAATAACGACATAACGTACCTTGATCCTACAACAACGAAAATTTTGAACATGGACGCTCGTATTGAATAGAAAGGAACTATATGGGCTGTCAACATCATTGAAAAATCTGTGAAAGTGGAAGGGATTAACGAAATTCTTAATGATCAAAGAAAATTCAAATTCATAAGAATATAAACACTTTTTTTCTTTGAATTCAAAGCCTCGAGTTTGATAATACTCGCTCAACAACTTGAATTCTGAATAATTATAAATATAATAACCTTACTACATAACCATGCTTTCAAGAACAGATTTTCTGAACAGTGCAGAGAATAGCTTTACACCAGCTTTGAACCGCAATGTCATAATGTGATGAAAGCCAGATCGTCAACAGCACGTACTTAATGAAGAAAATCATTTAATCCTCTGAAAATTAAACCTTTGAATTTCAAACAGCATTTACCCTATGACGATGAATAATTTCATCGAGAGCAATGCTGTAGAATGGATGTGATAATCAAAATCAAACTATTTGTTGAATACTAAGTTCTATTGCTAACCTTGAAATTTCAACTCGATTATGATTCTTGATATTGAAGAAAATTAAGATGAAATTATATTTTATTAAACCCTAGACCGCCAAATTAACCGGACAGACAAATTTTCGTTCGAATTCAATCATAAATAATTTTCAATTTTTGGCATCAATTTCGACAATTTTTCTCAAATTGCAGGTTTTTCCTTTCGTTCACTTTCTGATTCTATGAGAACTATAAAATGTTGTGATGATAACGGACTGAAACAAAAGTTGTAGTGTGCCTCAAATTTCACACTCATCTCTTACTATGTATTTTGAATCATGTTGATATTTGTATTCTTCATGGAAATACACAATTTTGAATACATGTATTTAGTTCATAGTAATGACTTTAACTAGAAATTGATACAATTTATTGGCTCTGTTTTTCTCATATGTCAAAACTAGCCGGTTACATGGTTCATCATATAGCGTTTTGTCAAAAAGTGACAGATATATATATGCTACTACTAAAGTGATTATCGAGTTGATTATGTGATTTATGAGTATGGTTTTATTCAATTATATAATGAAACCAGAAGAAGTATCGTAGGCTGTTGCTTCACAAGATGATGGTCGTTCCGGTTGGTATGTCGCAATCATCCACGCCGTTCAGTATTTGATGAGATACGAAGATTTGAAGAAACTGGTTCTTTCTGAAGAAGGCCTGGGCAGATAATATAAAAAGCCACACACGCTGTTTAAAATCGATTTCAGTGAACGACTACTGCGCCGGATTTGGCTAGAAGATTGGTTGAGATTCACAACTTTCATTTATATATTATCGTATGTTGATGACTAAGTGAACAAAATTCATCATCTTGTGTACCTGCCGCGGATCGTCTATCAGATGCAGAACATCAAAGGTGGTGTCAAGAACTTTGTCGGGCTCAAGCAGGTTGAGATGACTCGCGCAACGTTTTGCTTATATATGGTGGCCAAAGGGTATGAAAAAGGCCCGGAGAAAGATATGCCTAGAATTTGTTGTTGATGTATTGGTCAGTACTTCTTTCGAAGCCCGAATAGATCAAGTTAGCTGCATAGAGGTATTAACGCTAGCACAATTTGCTCATAACGCAAGGCAATGCTTGACGACGTAAACCCGAATGATAAGATAGGTTTTGAACGATGTTGGTATTCAAGTGTAAGACCAGCCCCCAAGTACAAAGCTTAACCCCATTGAACATATGCGGCATCTTCTAGGCAGAATGATTAGCTAGAACAATCGCACTGGCATAGAACCAAGTGTTGATAAACGATTGGAAGGAGATATCCCAAGACGGCGTTGCGAGTTTAATTTGATCCATTCCTGTAAGAATGAGAGCATGCAAGGGAATACTCAATTTTTATGTAACATTGGAATACCACTATTTCTGATAAAAATTGTTGTTGCTGTTGTAAGAGACATTGCATAATATTTTGATAATTTGTATTATCTCTTATATCGTCGTATAGATTCAAAGTTTTCGTAATGAAGTGAATCGGATAAAATTTTTATTGATTAATTTGAACGAAATTTTGTCTGCTCGATTAATCTGGTCCGATGTAGTTTTTGAAGCAATGTTATTGATAATCCAGTAGAAGCAATTTAACAAAAGGTTTATATTATTTATAAATTGAAATCCATAAATTCGAATATGTCAAATGAATAATTACGATCTTTCATTAATCACATCAGTATAATGCTTGAAAATTATCAATAACAACATTAATTAACTTCCCAAATATTAACGCAATGACTCCTAATTAATATTGAATGAATGATTTGAGAAATAAAGTGATCTTTTCATTATGCAAATATTTACTAATAAAAAGTATCAACAATCAATGGATATATGATAGTTTTTCGTGACACAAGTTTTGGTTTATTTTGGGTGTTAATTTTGATGACCCATGTATTTTGAAGGAAAATTTGTTTCAAATTCTTCATAAAATTATCTCAAAATGTTAATAGAAAATTAAATACTGTTAATTGAATTTCCGTACAGTGACAAAATGAGGTTTCTCGTTTGCACAATACAACTGATAAATATTAAATTTGTTGATAATCACATCATAATGTGCTGTTAAATGTTGCTAATTTGGACAGTATTGGAAGTTCTGAAAGTAACCTTTTGTTTAATACCCTTAATTATAGCAATTCTATATATTTCTTCTATAAAAAAAGTGCTAATCAGCTTACATATAAATTTAGAACCCTCATATTTCATTACAACGCCGCTGCATTAGATAAGGAAAGGCATGAAAATGGTCATCGAAAAGTGTGAGTTCTCAATCTAGCATCACCTTGCCGAATTAGGTACCAGACTCAACTTTCAAAGACTTGGGAAGCAAAGATTAGATAATATACTCATGGATATGGGAATCAGTGATGTAGATGTTGAGGATAAATAAACGGAAATACCACCAAGTCAGTATTACTCAAGCTGTGCCATTATTTTCACATCACCCAGACATTCGAACAAAGTAACTTTTTGCTTTCTATACAAGTATGAAGATCATTGTAGCATCTGCGCCAAATAAAAGTACTGAGATCCACTCATCCAGGTGATCAACTATGTCATTAATGAATCATCAAATAACATCGGTTTCAAGGTACTATTCTGCTGAATACAACTCTCAAGTTGGAACCCCCGGATTTGTATTACCGCTTACTGAATATGAGTCGTACCATAAGATACCTATCCAGAAGGTAAGATCTAAGCCACTCCAGAGCAGCAACTCTTACTCCATAGTTCTCTAATTGGCGTAGTACTTTCTTCACTTCTTCAGCTTTCTGTCATCCAACTCTGAACATAGACCTCCCCCAGTTCTCCCCAACGGTCTCTGTTCTGTGCTACCTGATACCAATAGAGCCCTTCAATGCATTTCAGGTCATCTCCCCATCTCATTGAAGGGCGAACTCATCCTCTTTTTCCCAAATATGGTCTCCTTTTTTGTATTTCGCCATTCCATCTGCAATCTACTTGTCTTGCATTATGACCCGCGAAGCCCCATTTGAGTCCGGCAATTTCTTCTCTGACATCACGAACTTTAGTGACTTTCCTCATCCAGGTGTTTGTTTTCCTGTCTGTTAGACTTATTCCAAGCATCCTGCGTTCTATTGCTCTTTTTATTTTGCACATTTTGGCGATAATGGCTCTTGTTAGTGTCCATGTTTGGCAGCCGTAGATTACAAGCAAAATACACTGATTGTAGACTTTAGTTCTAAGGTGTTTTGACATCTTACAACTTTGAAGGACCCATTTTAATTTTCCAATTCAAGCCCAAGTAAGCCGAACTCTTCTCGCAATTTCTACTGTTTGATCCTCTTTGTTAAGGCTCAAATAAGAATATATACTTATGCAACAACTTCTCTTCTCAGAGTGGTTCACGATTTTATTATAAAATGATAGTATGGCATCCTGAGTGGACCTACCGGGGTGAAATCCAAATTTATATCAGAACAAGGCAAGTGAGAGAGTTGTTCAGGGTCAGTTTGTTCATAAGAATGAAAGTTATTCTCAGCCCACATTGAAGCCACCAACACATCTTAAATGAGCCACACTGTATATTTATCATCCCAAAATGAATGAAAAAATTCACCGGAACATGTTGAATGATTTTATTTGGAGGTTGACGTATATTTGAGACCTTAACGAGCGACCTCCTAAGAAGGGGCGCTTCAACCTATCAAGATTGAATAGGGAAAAAGGTCGACCGCTACTTCATGTCTAACACATCTCCTCAAGAAAAAAATTAATTGCTTTTCATTTTTCCAATAATCTTGAGAATAGCTATATTCAAGGGGGCCCGTTTGAGATAAAAAATGATTCGTCGAAATAACTATTTATACACCGTTGTTAAGAGGTTTCTACCCGTTTGCTTCACTCAGTTCCAAGGGGTTGGAACGCCCCACCTTAAGGCGTTGCTCGTTAATGCTCCAAAAATACATCGAAAGATGTATCCCAAATAAAATTATCAACGAGTTTCGGCAAATTTTCCTCATTAAAACGGGAGAAGAAATGTACAGGGTGACTGGTTTGAGATGGAACACTCTGTATATGCTATTCCTATATTATTCGTAGGACCTGAAAAAGAGCGAATTCACCGAGTTCTTACAAGTCATTTATATATGATTGGACTAAAATGACATGATTTCACCTCTACTGACCTCATCGAACCCAATTCTTCCAACTTGCCAATTCGAACGCCGTGGTGAACAGAGTCAAAGGTCCTGGAAAGATAGGGAAACAGAGAAAGCGAGAACAGAACTACCTCAAAACACCAGATCTTATTACTGTAATTAATATTATTATAATTAATTAATAATTATTATTTTTCTCGAAAACCAATTAGACATGCTCTAAAAAGGTAATTGGCCTTAAAAAAATTAAGCATCTGAGTGCACCTTACATTTTCAGAATTTTGGGAAAGATATGTACAAGCGAAACAGACCGAGAAACAATCCACACTTCAGATACCTATTAACGAAATGAGTAAAAGATTGATAATCATAATGATATTTCTCTTCAATTGAGTTGTTGACAAATCATGAGAATATCTGGATTTTCAGAGATGTGACTGTCTCTGATATTCATGAAACCATCGTATATACAGGAAGTTACATGATAGTATGTCACAACTTGAGGGGGGTGAATCTACGTGCAATTTTAAGAAAAAAAGTTCATGTAAACATAGGGCCGCAAAAGATTCATTACAGAGCTACAGGGTGTTGGAATTTCCGGAAACCATTGGTTTTTTCTTCAAAACTCATGCAGTCTTTGAGATAATCAGCATAAATTTGGAATGCAAGCTATTTTGCATGGCTCCCATAGTTACACGTCCTAAATTTCAACTAGAATATACAAGGTGTTTCCTTTCCCGGTGCCATGCCTTCTTTGGCCCTTTCAAACTTTTTTTGCAGTACACCGCTGATCAGCGTACAATATATTTTCGTCATCTTCTTTCAATTCAAAACTTTTTGACCCTTTTTTTTGTATCTCTAACCGTTTTCGAGCAAAAAATCATTAAACGATTGTGAAATAATGTTCACTTACGAAGCTTACTTGCCGAGAGCTGCTATCACAAATTTTCACAATAATCATTATTGGGCTGAAGGAAACCCATATTGATTGAAGAATCTCATCATAAAGAACAATTTTCATTAAATTTCTGGGTCGGAATAATTGGAAATTATTTGATTGGACCATTTTTCTTGCCTAACAGA
Source organism: Cryptolaemus montrouzieri (assembly GCA_013387265.2). Classification (NCBI taxonomy): domain Eukaryota; kingdom Metazoa; phylum Arthropoda; class Insecta; order Coleoptera; family Coccinellidae; genus Cryptolaemus; species Cryptolaemus montrouzieri. The sequence goes on from JABFTP020000103.1 coordinate 42,795,001, forward strand.
CTGAACGGTCTCGCTTATCGGCAATTTCTTGAGGAGGAATTATCTTAATTGCTCGAGGACGTGCCACCTTTGGTAAGAAACATAATGCGGTTTGTTCATGACAGATCTCTAGCTTATTTTAGTGGAGAAGCTAGGAAATTATTTAATAATACATTCAACAACCGATGGAAAGATGATAGTGGGCCAGAACCATGGACATCTAGGTCCCAAGACTCAAATAGTTTAGAATATTTCTTATGGGGATATCTCACAAGTTTAGGTTATACCACTCCAGTGAAAACTGTAGAAGAATTGAGAAATCGAATAATAACCTCTTGTGACAGGATAAGAAATACCCCAGGAATATTTAAAAGATTGCTCCGTAATATGCGAAGAAGGATAGAGGCCTATATTCTTGCAGGTGGAGGACACTCCCTGAAATTTATTTAGTTTTTAATTGTTCCCATTTTTAATTTGATATTGAATAAGTATAAATTGAGTCCCAGAAGACGAGCTTTCAAAATAAAAGCAAATTTCGGGCATACCTATCCAGTATTCGTTTTTTTTTTCATTTAGCTGACAACATACAGTTCAAATAATTCAAATTCAATAAGGAGACATGGCCTCTGAAAAGAAAGCACAATGTGAATTTCAGTTGAAATGAATGATTTACTCCCTCATGTTGGGACATACTTTTTTGTAACACCCTGTAAATGAAGGTTTCAGGTTATGAGGTGAAATCTTTGTGAATGTAGGAACTGATCTAGCACCTCAATCAGAAATGGATTCAGCGACTTCACGAGTGACAGAATTGATAGATTCACTAAATTGGTTATCTGTTGTCAGATTTTTCTGTACCAAAATTCCATTTCTACGCGAATCTATCATAAACTATATTGTACCAACACTTTTAGATGAATTCATTTTGGTTGAATGGACTTGCCACATATAGTGATTACGTAAGGTTGGTTACGCCAATTCCTAACAGTGCCCATTCAATAGTAATCATACAACTGCCATTTTTAATTGTTTCTAATTCCTCATTAAACCAGCCAACAGGTCTAACAATGGTCCTCGCCATCTTTATTTCCGGAAGAATAATCTCTAATGCATCAACAAAAATATCGTGAAGTGTCTGAAAAGCGACTGTGATATTTTCGCTTTTATCACCACGTAGCCCCAACTAAGACAATTAAATTTCAAAGAAACAAGGCTATCAAATTCCCTAGCTGTTAAATAACGACACCTATACTTGGTGTACGTAACATATCACTCGGTACAACCATACAAACCCTCTGCGCCCTGTGATCTGAAACGTGACACTCCAAAACATCGGCTTGTTCTTTTGGCGGGAAAAATTTCAAGAAGATATCATCAATATAATTTAACTCCGAAGTGGGCACATAGTTCCAAGCAGGTCAAACAAGTTCTGTTGATTTTCATCTAATACATTGAACAGTACATTTGAATTTCTTTAAATAGAAGTATTTCTATTCTTCTTGATTTCGGAAGAATTGAATGAAGAAACTTCAGGAAAAGAAGGAATGTCCCGAAGGAGATCTATGGAAAGATTATATAGTTATATTTATCTTAATCAGGTGAATTGCTACCAGTCCAGTGAAACTCACCAGGAGAAGCACGAATTCCTTTCAGTGCCTTGTAATCCTGGTAAAAATAGCAACACCACCCCCTGCCTCAGCTTTCCTCTTCCGAATGATGTAGCCGTAACCCAGCCATCATGTGTCAGGATAATCAGTAACCACTATCTACCAGAAAAACCTCCAAAACATTTGGTTTGTTACTCTGCCCCAGCGAGTTTAAATGTAATAGAGAAAACGATTCACCCTCACTTCTCCTATCCAGGCCTTACAGGTGAATTCCGCCTTGGTTGTCTCTTTTGGAAAACAAAGTTTCAAAAGCCCCCCTTTGGCCATATACCAACTCATTTTGCCTTTTTGATGCTAATTTCGTGTTAAACAATTTTGAAGAATCTGAAGCTTTCAGAATACTTAGATTATTCAGTCCGCCCCATCAGAACAAGCTTAACCTTGGCTCAAAATTCATCTACTGTGGATTTGGGATCGATTCTGGACACAAACAGAGATATCCCTCTTATCCCTCTTCCAGCTCTACTGGTTTTTGAAAAACCCGTAATTGACCACGATTTCATCCTTCTTTTAAAGGTCAGTTTTCTCCAATTTTTAAGGTCTTTTTCGGAAAGATGACTCTTTATTTTTGTATCATATGTGTTTACGTTATTCACGCTATCATCTGTATTACAACTGTCATTGCCATCACTGACGCCAACGGGTTCTGCGACTCATTTGTGTCATGATACTCTGCCGACAATCATGAAATCGAATAAATTACAGATTTTTAAATCATTGAAGAAAATTTTCAAGATTTTATTTGATACAGCAGATATTTAGTAGTGATAACATTTAGACATTAACCCATTGAAGTTATTTGACAGTTGCGCACTTCATCCAAAACCAGAAATTTTCGAAGACGTCATTATATGCGTCTCCAAAACTAAAGAGCTATCAAATATTCAGTGTGTTAGTGATATAGTTGTATCAAGGTTCATGAGTGAAATGAGAATGTTAGCAACACGCCTTAGTGATTGAATGAATGAATCAAATGTGGAAAGTAACATCTAGAATTTTATAGTCCATCGATAATGAATTATGATAAAATATAAGGCTTGATTAAATCCTCCGATAGTATTGGAGTGCAATTTGTTGAACGTCATTCACTCGATGAAAATATTCCGACGATACGAGCAAAAAATCTAATCTGGTCATGGGACGAAATGCTACAGTAGTAAAAAAGACAGAAAATCTCAATTTATCAATCTAGCAAAAAATCCGGTATATAAAATCGACTAATTCAAATTTGGGACCCTGGTACAAAAACATACTTGCCGTCACTTTAAATGATGGAGATAGATCGAGAAGAACTCTGTATCCCGCCGAGACACATTGGAGCACATCTGATGTATGTGGCATACGAAGTTGCGTTTGCAATATTTCGATCATTTATTACGCCTTTGTCTCAAACATATATTTAGTTTCCAGAGGAATAACTTCTCTCACCGATAATTCATATGGTCTGGTTGAACGCTGGTAATTAATATTCGAATACAATCAATACAACTCACCTAAGTATTCTATATTCCATAAATCCTCACCCACGTCCATATTAATAGAAGAGAATTTTATATAAGAACAAATTCGAAAGTTTTCATTAAGGTTTGAGAGGAACGAATTAATCACAAATCACTGCAAAACTCATATTATTTTTCAGCCTCTCAGATCAATTTTTGTCTTCAGGTTTAGATCCCTTCGATAGTATTTCGTTTTTCCTTTTATGGCTTCTGTCCAAAAATTGAGTTATCGAATTTATATTCCATCCAATGAACAAATGGTGTGTAATACATTATTTGAACGTTGGACGAATACTGTGCCTGCTATTTGCTGTGGTCATAATCAGCTTACGCTCCAGTACTGTACAAATGTACATAATAGATACATACATATCTGACAGACACGAAGAATTATATGTCGTTATATGTGTAAACACATTGAAGACTTTTATTCAGGAAGCAATATCAAAATATCCGTAAAATGCTAAACCCCTCCCGGGAGGAACTTGTTTTGCAATCCAATCTATATAATCATCATCAACTAGAGCAACATAAACTAGAGTGTACTACCTCTAGTCGTTTAACAATGAAAGACTGGTGCATTATCTGATTTTGAGAACTACAATTTTCAGGCATGATGTGTAGCGTTGCGGTGAATGGTCTGGCTCCTTAAAGTTGTATTCATCGATTTCATCTGGCTCTGGGAATCCTCTGTGTCGGTTCGTTGGAGGGGTTCATTCGTTCCAACAAATTGATTCAACACTGACAACGTCAAATGAGACGAACACTATAGTCTATTGATATTCATTACATACGGCTAGATTGCACTACTACTGTGACCGTGATTGACGATCATTTAATTATGAAGGAAATATGGGAAAATAAGCTCTTCCAGGGAAAGATGTAAATATTTTACGGTAGATTGAATATTGATCGTTGAGTAATAGTCTCTAATGTGTTTCCTTATATTGCGATAAATTTCACGTGTTTATCGTATATTGGGTTAGAACGTTTATTTTTCAACTCTGTATGTTCTTAGATATAAGTTTAACTATCTCGTACCGTTACAAAACGGTAACGATTCAGTTGTAAAATTTCCTCTAAATGTGACCCCGGTGAAGAAACATTTCGTTTGAATTGATTTTATTATCAAGAATATGGATGATTAGATTTCGATGTAAGTATACTTTCATATAGGTCAGTTCAAATGTCGCTCGTTGAAAGAAACCATATTGATATTCAAAACCTAGTTGGATACGTAGATCCTCGGAAAGCTACTTTCTTGATATGTAAACCAGATATTATCTCAAAGTATAAAAAATTTTCCAAAAATATGAAGCTTTGCTGGAAATTCAGTAGATGGAAGGTTGAAGGTTCTAGATTTTCTTACATAAACAAGGCCGTTCAAGTTTCCCAGATCTAGCTTTCTTAAATTTTTCGTTTTGGAGATAATAAAGAGGAAACCAGCAGAGTTCTTCAGGAGACTACAAAAAAACTGCTAGATTGCATTCAAGATGCTGTTAATAATTTGCAAAATGGAGATTTATTAGCCGGATTCATTGTACAAATCAGTTCAACTGATTAGTAGTCATGATAAACACCTCCTACATTAATACATTTTTATGAACAGCCTTTCATAGATTCGAAAGAGTCCTCATTGGACACTTCCACAATATCTGCAAGGTGCCTTGACGCTTGCCTGGTTTACTTGATTGAGTGGAAGCGTCTTTCAGGGTTGCTTTTAAGCTTGGAAAGAAGAAGTCAGGAGGCGACAAAGTCGAGCTGAAATGAAGTTATGGGATTACAGGAATTTACACCTGGGTCAAGAAGGTGCTAAAAATATAAAAGTGGTGTGACTGACGTCACTTGACTTACGCGTGCTGATTATTTCTAGAATTTATAGCAATCGAAAGTAGCATTTACGTTTCCTCCAGGAGGAATGTAGCTAGTGTACGTAGTGGACGATACTCTATACTCTGAAGAAGGCGATGACCAAGGGTTTGTCATTGATTTGTTCATTAGCGCCTTTCTGGTATGGTGTGAGCTTGATGTCTGCCACTCATAGATTGGGATAGACACTTATTTCGAAATTCTTGTCAAAGGATTCACAATCAAAAGCAGAATTTAATACCGAATCGTTGCTCTTGAAATGCTTCTATACAAGCGTGTCACGTATTACTATTTAGGGCTTATTACCAAGGACGATTCTATCGCTACGAAAGCTTGTGGACGATTTGGCGCGTTTTGTTGTGAAGCCTGCATCCTTCAGCCCTAATTTTGACGTAGCGTAGTGTGTTTGCGTTAAAAAAGATGAAGACACATTAGCTATCTAACCTATTCAATGATAGGGGTCGTTCGAATTGAGGGTATTTTCTTTCATTTATTCAGTTCGGGAATATTGTAAATTAATTGAATATCAAAAGATAATACTGGGTAATACACCAGTGGCGCGGTGCTCTGTAGCTCGTACACTCTTGAAGTTTTTATTTTTGTTCGAACGGTATTTCATTTAGAAAGTACGAATCTACTTCAGCAATTTATTTTGCAGTAAACAGGAAGTCCCAATATTCTATAGAAAAATCTGGAATGGTTTTTTCAGATTCGAAGACCACTTTTCTGTTCAAGATTCAGGGGCGGCCTAAACACTGCTGTAATGTCTTTAAGTAATAACTTTCTTTTGGTGAGTAGTTTCGTCACAATATTTTTTTTCCGTAAAAATTCTTGAAAATAGGCTCTTATATCATCGCATGCTCCTTCAGCCAGAGAGAATGAATACTTTTTTCCTACCGCCCAAGGAAAGATTTATTGATGAATTGAAATAGATTATCCTCATTTTATACAGGAGTGACTCAAAAAAATTATTGAATAATAACGCATGAAATATTGTGCTATATTTTTGCAGAGGTAACCTTATTTTTATCTTCTATGCTTTTTCAAAATATTCGATTATTTGTAAAAATTTCTGAGGAAAATTCTACAAACTGTATGAAACTCATCAACATGCACCATCATTCGCACAAAAGTTTTTTTTGTCTGTAATGATCCAAGTAGTAAGAAATTAAACCTAAACAAGATAATTCTTTCAAAGAATGATAAAATCTAGTTGATTAAAACGTTAATCGAGGTATGTGATGACAGTTTTTTTATTTGTGCCTTCTGTCAGGTGTCTGGACATATCATATTCTGCATTTTACATTGTGAACTTAATGTGTTTCGTAATTGAACATTTTTGAAGTGAGGTTTGAACCCAATTTTCTCACTTGACTGCTATGCAGTTCTCCAAAGAAGAAATGGTTGATATGATATTTATTCTGGGTGAGTGTGATAGAAATTCTTTGTTGGTAAGTAGAGTTTATGCACAAAGATTTCCTGATAAGAAGGCAACTTTCCACAAGAATGTGCTTGTTAACAGGCACAACTTTCATCATAGAATACCTCCATTTATCTGATCAAGTATAATGATATGTACTAAAAAATCCTTCTTTCGCAACCTCTGATTTTATTATTTTAATTTACTCACTTTTCTTTCGAGAATGGTCAAAGATAAAGATAAGGTTACTTCGGCAAAAATATTGCACAATATTTTATGCGTTGACATGAATAATAAAACACAGAGTATTCCATTTGAGAAAAATCAAGGTATGATATTTTTGTATTTACAATATTCAATAATTTTTTTTAGTCACTCCTGTGTAAAATGAGGATAATCTATCGGGCAATAAGGAAAACGAAAGAAAAACAGTATTAAACCTCTCTGGCCGAAGGAGCATGCGATGACGTGAGAGCCTATTTTCATGAATTTTTACGGAGAAAAATATTGTGACGAACCTACTCATCTAAAAAAACTTATTACTTAAAGACATTATAGCAGAGTTTAGGACGCTCCTGAATCTTCAACAAAAAGTAGTCTTCCAATCTGAAAAACCTCCAATGATTTTTGTATGGAAAATTAGTTCACCCTGTTTACTTCAAAATAAATTTCTGATTGAAGAGCTAGGTTTGTTGAACAAATCGTTCCAAAATAACATGTGCTATCACCTATCAAACGCCTGTTATACAACAATGGACCACTCAGTAGATTCAATCATTTCAGTACATACTTAATATTCGATTTTCGGTCATTTTCCTGTAGATTTGAATCGATCTTATAATTTTCTTCCTGAGAAAATGAATCAAATTAATCTTCAGTACTTGAAATCTGCAAAATATTGCATTGAATAAAAAAAATCTTTTTCACTAATTTCACGAAAATGTCACAAATCATTTTCTCCATGTGTAAGTGATGTTCGCAGGTGCCCATTCGATCTTAGTCTCTTCAATCTGAATCAGAAATTCGAATGATATCACCTCTTTCTGAACTTTGAAAGAAATAATATTCGGGATAACGTGACCTAGATTTCATATTTCTAGAACTGAAATTCATTTCATCATACGTGACGCCACGAATCGAAAGAAAGAAAGCTTCAGACAAAACGCGTAAAAAACCTGAAAGACATTTACCTTTGTTTCCCGTGCCATGAATTTTTCAGCTGGCTACATTGTAGATACTTTTTATTGAACTCCCTATGTTCCCATAAAATCTTTATTCTTGCAACTCAGCTGTATTTTCAGATGGATTCGTCTCGTGTGATTTAAGCTCTAAATTCTGATGCTCTTAGCTTGAGCGAAAAAGTTGACCGCTTCAAATTGGAAACTACCCTATTCAGTTCGGTTTATCAGGAGTCATATCGACCTTCTTCGACTATTTTCACTTTATAAGTACACGGGTCAACAAAATTCAACTTTTGGATGTAACTATTCAGTAAATGCTATATTTTCAAACTCGGTTAAACCAGTGAAATACTTTCAGAAGTTTCAAAGTAAGTTACGGTCAAGGCAATACCTATATTGTCTGATTCATAAATAGGAAAGCGTGAATGATATTATTTGACACAGGATGTCGTTACTTGATGAAAATTGAAATACATTTTTAATTGAATGAAACAATAATATCTTTTTACAATATTCACAAACTTGTGACGGAACAGAAAACGAATATTCCTTGCTTAATGGTCCATCCAAACAATGAAAAGGCAATCCTTTTTGAAAACACGAAGTGAATTATAAAATACTGTCAATCGAGCAATAGGAATAATTATGATGGAAAATACGAAGAATGGTTCAATGTGGGCTACAAATAATGTCCGATTTATGAAAATATTCATGTCCACGTTGTACAAGATGTAATGGTTTCTTTCACAATATATAGGACTGCAGAGTCAGACTCTCCTGTGCGATATGTGCTCATGAAGCTAGCAGTAGCTCTGGTGAGATTCGAGCATGCATAAATTGTAAGTTATCAGATGACAAATTCGGTACCAAATAAAATACAGACAACAGCTGTGTACATATTTGTGTCATAGTTATTTGAGTTAGATAAACATAATAAGAGAGAAATTTTTAATTTGTTCTGTCTAATTATATGGATTAATTTGTGAGAAATTTCGAAAATCCTATTGTAGATACATTGGTCATTGTCGACGTGAACGAATATAATGATCCAGATTCTCAAGAAAACTTGTTAAGTTTCAAATTGTTTCATAACAACATTCGAAGCATTTCGAAAAATCTAGATGATCTGAGGGTGTTGCTGTCTACAATGAAAACCCAACACGATTGCATTATATTAACTGAAACCAAAACTGTATGATCTTGATTTGTTAAACTTATAGGGATATAAAATGGTGTATAATACTGACAGTTACAATCAGAATGACGGTGTTGTTATATATGTCAAGAAAAACTATAGTTTCACTCACAAAATCTTCAAAGTTGGTGATACTTAAGTCATTACGATGGTTATTAATTTAAAAACAAAGAATAGCAAAAACTAAATTCACATTAAAGGTGTTAAAAAGTCGCCTCCAGTTCCAGTCGACGCTTTTATTCATAACTTTCATGAATACTTGAAACTTGAATGATGAAACAACATTGATCTTTTGGAACAGAAGATCAATAGTATTAATTATGTTTATGTTCTGAGTGAGGAAAACTTCACCTCGGTCATCAACACACCGACTAGAGTAGAAAAAAACATGAAGAGTTGCATAGATACATACTCGTGAAAAACATTGATTCCTTTACACCGGTCACAATAAAATCCCATTTAACTGATCACTTTTCAACAATATGCCATTTTCCATTTGCTAATTTCCCCATTCAAACCAAGAAACCTCAAAAAAATTTAAAGATGAACTTCAATCTAGGCATTGCAGCATTAGCGGATGTCAAATGTACGGAATTTTATAGAATAAAAGTTATAGAATCTTCAACCGATATTTTGGTAAACCCAATTCGGGAATGTCTGCGCAGTTCAATTTTACTCAAAACATAATAAAAAAAGGAAATCATGGATTACGAAAGCTCTTATAAATTCTATTGGAAAACGTGATAAGCTTTATAAACTGTGAGAAAACGAAAACACAGATGACAATTGAAACAGATTCTAGGATTATAGAAATCATCTTAAATCAATTATGACAAAAGCCAAAAGTGCCTATTATGTCAGTCAGAGAGAAAAAATGGCAAGAGCGGTAAACAGTTATGAAAAGTATATACTGAAATCTGTCCAAAATAAAATTCGAAAATCAAAATAAACGCAATTAAAAACTCCTACGGGTCTAAACATTGATGATCCTCAGGAAATGGCTCAGACGTTCGGTGAGTATTTTGGTAATGTTGGAAAAGAAGGATCAAAGAATCCCAAAATAGGGTAGAAAAAGACAGAAACTGATTTCGCCTAAAACCAAGTTCCTCTTCTCACACACCAATATTAATGAAGTATGAAGCATAATTTTGAACTTGAAATATAGCAAGAGTTGCGGAAAAGATGAAACACCTGTGAAAGTTCTTAAATCTGCAAGGCAAATTTTAGTGGCTCCTAATATGATACTTGATGGTAGCATATTCCCTACTCAATTAAAAACAGCACTGTATGCGTGCCACTCTACAAATAAGGCAACACCGAGACACTATTACTTATAGACCAATTTTCCTAATTTCTAACCTAGCTAAAATAGTTGAAAAATTATCGAAAATAGACTCGGTATATACCTAGATAAAAATGAGTTGCTCTCCGAGAATCAATTCGGTTTCAGAGACAAGAAGTCAACAAGTGATGCTGTTGCTGCAATTGTTGGAGGTGTGTATGAGGCTTTTAACTCAAATAAGATAGTTCTTTGTGTGTTGATCGACATAGCGAAAGCTTTCGATACTATTAACCATAGGATTTTACTGGACATAATGAAAGAAATTGGAATTGATGAAAATGAACTCAAATTTTTCAAAAGCTATCTAGCACTCAGAAAACAGGTAGTCAGAGTGGGTAATAATGTTTACAGTAGTGCCATCATTATGGATATATATTCAAAACGGACGAATACCCCTGGGACCATATAAATAATAATATATATATATATATATATATATATATATATATATATATATATATATATATATATATATATATATATATATATATATATATATATATATATATATATATATATATATATATATATATATATATATATATATATATATATATATATATATATATATATATATATATATATATATATAGCTATCTAGCACTCAGAAAACAGGTAGTCAGAGTGGGTAATAATGTTTACAGTAGTGCCATCATTATGGATATATATTCAAAACGGACGAATACCCTGAAGGACCATATAAATAATAATATATATAAATATATATATATATATATATATATATATATATATATATATATATATATATATATATATATATATATATATATATATATATATATATATATATATATATATATATATATATATATATATATATATATATATATATATATATATATATATATATATATATATATATATATATATATATATATATATATATATATATATATATATATATATATATATATATATATATATATATATATATATATATATATATATATATAAATAGTTCCTTTCGAAACTTTGGTTTTTGCGACTTTTCGATGCAATCTCATGCACCATCTTCAAAGCCTGTTGACGTTTTCGTTATTGCGTCTAGTCCGGTGTGGCACTCTTATATATAACTTCTCGGCTGCATAAATTGTATTTGGTGACTTGTGCGTTCAGTGGTGAGGAACTGGTTCATCGAGAGTTCGTACTTCGACTCCTCCTTCTGAAATGTTGACCGCTGGTATTTGGGATATCTTCGATGATTGGTAGTTGCTTAGCGCCACTTTCCAAGACTGCGACAGTTTCAGGGTGTCATCTTCTTTATTGAGATTGTTTCGTAGTTCTATTTCTATTGCCTCTTTGACCAGTCTTTTATTAAATTGTTCGATGTTGGCCAGTTGCTTTGTTTTATCAAAGTTGAATGTTTGTAGTCTTTCGTGTGCTGATTCACTAAGGGGATCATGTCTTTGGTAGCCGAAAGTATGTTTCGTATTGTAATTATCGGTCGAAATAGAGGCGTGATTCCCTTCTGATTCAAGATTCGTCGAGTTTTTGAAGTGACGCTACCTTCATAAGAAAATACTACTTTCTGCGGATTCAGTTGAAAGGTTCCGTTGGAGTATTTTGCTTCATTACATTTTTTGAATGCTCTATTTACTTGCCATCTATTAAAGCCGTTTTTTTCGGAATGCTAACCTCAGAGCCGTCATTTCACCTTGTACATGTTGCTGGTCTGTTAGTCGTTCTGATCGTTTAATTAGAGTTCTAAGGACGCCATTCAGTTGTGATAGGTGGTGGTGGGAGGCAGCGTTCAAATATCTATCGGTGTGTGTAGGTTTCCGATATACAGTGTGGCTCAAGTTATCTACTTCCTTCTTGAGAAGCACGTCTAGGAAGGGTAGCTATCCCTGATTTTCGTTCTCCAAAGTGAATCTGATACTACTTTTGATGTTATTATGGTTTTTAAGGAAGCTGTCTAATTCTTCTTCCCCATGCTGCCAAATCAGAAACACATCGTCCACATATCTGAGCCATAGCTTAGGTATTAAAGTTGCGTTCTTCAATGCTTGGGTTTCATAGTTCGGCATATATAAGTTAGCTATGGTGAACGTGGGGAACTCATAGGTGAACCTCTTATCTGTTTATATTTTTGACCGTTATATGTGCAGTAGGTACATTTGATGCAATGTTCGGCGAGATAGAGCCAGTGTGACGGAAAATCATAGTTCATTACAATCGAGTCTAATGCCTCGTTTATAGGTATGTTGGTGAACGAGGAGACTATGTCTAAGCTAGCTAATATATCTTCGTCGATGATTTCTATTTGTTTTAATCTCTCTAGGAAGTGGGTGGAGTTTTTAACGTAGGAATTAGACTGTTCTACTTTTGGCTGCATGTTTCGAGCTATGTATCTTGCTAACTCTTGGACTGGGCAACGTATTGAACTCACTATTGGACGGAGCGGTATATTGTCGTATATTGGCGGTATGGGGCGCTTGTTTGGGGCCCTGAATATTCGAATATAATTGACAAAATTGAAATTTTGCAAAAATGGCTACTCAAAATCATTTTCAAGAAGAGCATACTTTATCCAGCTGAATTATTGTTTGAACTGGGAAAATGCTGGGACATATGTCAAATATTTTGCTTCATTTTGTTGAAATTTGTGAAGGATAACTTGAATGAGGATAATTCTATACAGCATTCTCTTAATACTAGGTTCAGTAGAATGGCGATGAACATCCCCAAAGCCAGTTAAAATAAATTTCAGAAAGGTTTCTGTGTCCTAGGTCCAAAAGTTTTCAATCATTTACCTATAAACATCAAAAACATTATCAATAAAAAAAGATTTAAATTCCAAATAAAAATGTGGAATACTCAAATGAGCAAAATACGGCTCAAAGAATTGCCCTGCTTTAGTTGTTGAGCCCGGTATGATGTTTTCTCTTGGTGTATACTTATTGTGTAGTGTTTGTAATCCTGCGTTTTATATGATGGAATGGTGTTTGAATATTATCACTAAAAATTGCTTGAAGAATATTCATTTATTTCTTATTTTAATTTAAATGATCTAAAACTTTATAGTACACTCACCACAGGAAATATCCTTTGTGAGTTGCAATCCTTGTTTGTGTACTTGTCATTTCAGCTATGTGTAAGGCCAAAATAAAGGAAAAAATACATAGATATATAAACGAAAAACCATTAAAGCCGATGCAAACTTCTGAAGAAAACTGGCAAAAGATTAAAACAACACTAAAAAATGTTACAGAGAAACACCTTAAGCAGGAGACCAGGAAAAAGAATCCACCTTGGATGACAGAAGAAATCTTGGACATGATGGAAGAGAGAAGAAAATTCCGAAATGAAAACGAAACAAGATACAAACAAATACATAAAAATATCAAAATAAAAATCAAAGAAGCTAAGGTTACCTGGCTAAACGAAAGATGTGAAGGAATTGAGAAACTAGAACAAAATTATGATACTTTCAACTTACACAAAAAAATAAAAGAAGGAGCTGAAATGTGGAAGCAATCCTCTTCATTTTCCGTCGAAGATAAACATGGGAAACCCCTACTGAATATAAAAGATCAAATAAACAGGTGGAAAGAATACATAGAAGACATGTTTCAAGACCAGGAGAGACAAATCATAGATTTACAGAAAGTAGCGTCTGGACCCTACATCACAAAGGAGGAAATTATTAAAGCAACAGAACAACTACAAAAAAAAGCTGTTGGAGAAGATAATATCCCAATTGAAATTATGAGGATAATTTCAGACGTATACATCGATGTTATGGAAAACTTATTTAATAAAATATACGAAACTGAAATAATACCAAAAGACTGGCTGACATCGGTGTTCATACCAGTACCAAAGAAGAAGAACTCCAGGAAATGTGAAGAATATAGGATCATCAGTCTAATGAATCACATACTGAAATTGTTCCTCCGAATAATACACAATAGAATTTATAACAAATTGGACGAACGCACGGGACGAACACAATTTGGCTTCAAGAATGGCTTTCGACCAGGTGAAACACGATAAACTAATAGAAATTCTCAGGTCTTGTAACATAGACGACAAAGACTTGAGAATCATATCTAACCTTTACCAAGACCAAAAGGCTAAAATTAGAATCAATGGAGAAACATCTGACATTAACATCGAGAAAGGAGTAAGGCAAGGATGTGTTCTTTCCCCGTTGTTGTTTAACGTTTTCTCGAAAGAGTTATTTAGGAAGGCACTACAGTATACCTCGGATGGTATAATAATAAATGGACAATGCATTAACAACTTGCGATACGCAGATGACACGGTTATTCTAGCAGATAGCGCTGAAGCACTACAGCGCCTAATGAACCGAGTGATGATAACATGTAAAGAATTTGGAATGAAACCAAATACAAAGAAAACAAAAACGATGGCTATCAGCAAACACCAAAACAGAAAGGTCGGAATTAGGGTCAACGGAACATAATTAGAACAAGTAACAAAAATAACATACCTAGGAAGTAGCCTTGATGAAACTTGGGATCACTCACTAGAGATAAAAACACGCCTTGAAAAAGCACGAGCTATATTTTATGAAATGCAAAAAATACTATGCAACTGCCGACTAAATATCTCATAAAGAGTTCCAATACTGAAATGCTACGTTTTCTCCACCGTGCTATATGGCGTTGAAGCATGGACAATGACGGAAACAACACAAAAAAGAATAGAATCGTTCGAACTTTGGTGCTACTGTAGAATGCTCAGAATATCTTACATGAGTCATACGACAAACGTAGAAGTTATGCAGAGGATGAGAACGGATCGAGAACTTGTGCAGATAATAAAAGAAAGAAAGACGCAATATTTCGGTCACATTATGAGAAACCAAAATTACGAACTGCTTCAACTTATCATCGAAGCAAAAATCAATGGCGAAAGGGGACCGGGAAGAAGACGCAACTCCTGGCTTAAGAACTCACGTCAATGGACTAATATGAGCTCTATAGAATTGTTCAGAGCTGCAACAAGTAAAATAAGATGGGCAAATGTAATTGCCAACGTCCTTAAGGATAAGGAACCGTAAGAAGAAGAAGGTCATCAATGAAAATATTATTATTATTATTATTAATAGTCAGCTAGACATCAACACATCTCGACTACTAAACTTGTAATTAGGCTAGTATTCGGATAAAAAGCTTCGTTTCCTGTAGTTGATCACTTGAAATTGACTTGACAGTCGAAACCAGTCGTGTTTCTGATAATAAAATTGAGGAAAGTATAAAATATATTTAAATTAATCTTCGTTGAAAATAATTTTCCAAAAAATGATTAAAGCATCAATATTACTCATTAGAACATATATTCATTATTATACTTCAGAAAGCAATCGACAGTCAGCCAAGTGGACTGAAAAAGATGAACTACATCTAATGAAAACAAAAACGCAGCGATCAGCTGCAAGGTTATGATATCTGATTTCTGGGATGCGCAGGGTATTATATTCATCGATTACCTTGAAAAGGGCCTGACAACTAACAGCGACTACTACGTTGTGTTATTAGATCAATTGAAGGACCAAAGCACCATGAAATGGCATCATTCGAGAGAAAAAGAAAATACTGTTCAGCAAGACAATACACCCTGCAAAAATCAATCTAAATCATATCAGAATTGTAAGAATACGGGTTCAAAATACTTCCCCATCCCTCTTATTCACCAGATCTAGCCCTAAGCGACTTTTTCCTGTTTTCAGAATTGAAAAGAATGCTCGCTAGAAACAAATCGAGACTAGTGACCAGGTCATAGGCGGAACTGAAGCCTTTTCTGAAGTTATAGAGAAATCAAATTATAAAAATGTCATTGAAAAAATTGTTGATCGCTTCAATCGCTTTATCTCTCTCTAAGGTGGCTATATTGAAAAGAAACATTGAATTTCACCAACAAAATGTGTTTTACTATGTTAGTCTACGAACCCGTCTGGTAATTCTGTAAATTGATCTCCAATGCTTCCCACAGTTTAAACCCATTATTTTCATTATGAAAAATATCTGAATAATCATTGAAAGTATAGCTTTCTTCTAGTCGATGATTTGCATACTGAGAATCTGACTTGTTTATCCAAATTGCTTCTATGTTTTGATAAACCAATATTGAAATTATCTACCTCAATAATGATAACATGGTTATCGGAACTTCTATTTAGGTAATAACATTCTTTCAGCTTTTACAGGAAGGATATTCAATATTATACGGAAGGTTGAATATTATTCCTCGAAAAAGTCTTCAATAATATTGAGATTTCCTAAAGTTTCACCAATATGAATTTAACACAACTTCCACCAGAAAATATATAAATACCTTATTTTGTTTTCTTTATGTAACTTTCTCTTTACTGTTTTTAAATTACCTGTTCAGCGAATTGTTCGTTCTGAAAGCCATATTCAGATTATGAGATGAAAAGAATGAATTTTTCTGGATCTACCAATATAAGTTGAAATATTTTACTCATATTGGCCTACTAAATTCTAGGAAAAATGTAATGGTTTGTATGATGAAAATGTTTACGACAAAACATAATGTCAATCATAATAGAATTTTAACCAATAGTTGTTATCGATAATATTGTGCTTTTCGAAAAAATTATTTAGTATCGTGTTGAATTAAAGTATCATTCAGCTATATTATATTGATGTGTATGTGCGGAAGAATTATGAATAGTAATATGTGCATGAAATGGTTTAACGAAAGTTAACATATCATTTCTATGATCAATTTTGGTTATAGTTAAATCTAGAGAGTGGGTAAAATTATTAGTTATAATATCCAAAATAGACTCTATGTTAAGGTGAATGAAATTATTAAGGTTCTAAAGGAATCTATTCATTATCTACTTCTGCATGTGAAACAAGAAACTATATCATACATATATCGAAAACAATAAATGGAGTGCTTCAGAGGAGGAGTATGATTCGTTTTACAATATAAAACAAGAAAATTCCAGCTATTAGAGGATTTAAAAGATAACTCATTATTTAGCTGTTGTTGTTCATGTAAAATTCATCATTGAAGTTGTATTATCTATCGTTCTGAACATACTCCTAACAGATGTATGAGTTGCAACTGCCTAAAGGGATTCACATTATTATTCTGCAGAGCTTGGTTAATCAACATCAACTGACCGTGAGATGCAACACTATGATACAGACTAGCTACATCCCAGGACATAGGTTTAGCATTATATGGGTGTAATGTTACCACAAAATTCAGGTTTACACCCCGGTCCATACATGAGCTGGGTTGTTACGCCTTTACCAGATGTCATTTCAGACAGGATGACGAAGAAAAGGGACACTTTCTATTCAGCACTCTATTCGGTAAATTCATTTCCAACAAACATCGTAGTAATTTATTTTACAACAATCATCGAATACAAGATACAAAAATATTCTTAATTAGATATACATATCTATTCACATTACTGTAGTTCATTATACGAAGGTTGTCTTTTAAACTTTGCGCTCCTGGCTCAATCACTGTTGACAGCTGCCATCCGACAAATGCATCATGTATTTTGACAAGTTGTAACCTAAACTTACTTACGACACTTTGACGGACGAGTGTGTTTGGATGAGAGTCAATTGAAATATTCAACTAGGAAAAAAAAAGGAATTAACACGTGGATTCTTGTGCGATGAATACTTACGAATTCGACGTGGATTAAGTCGACAAGAGTTGGAATCAACTTGCCTCGACTTTTGGTGATGAAGCTCCACACCTGGTCACCTGGTGAAACGCTGGTATAACAAATTCTATCGAAGCCGTGCTTCACTCAGTCGTGAACTTCGTAAAGGACGTTCAAAATCAGTAGTTTTGCCACAAACCATCGATGCACTACGCGATGATCGCCATGTGGTTTACTTTGTGATTGAGACAACTCTTAGCATTAATTCCCCAGCGTACATTCATTATAGCATCAACATTTAGCTGTGAAAAAGATTTGTTTGTGTTGGATCCCACACAAATCAACAACTGCTCAAAGAAGGCTCGTGACGTTTAGTGCAGAGAAATTATGAAAAAATTCGACCGTGGTGCTTCGAAAAGCGGTCACAAAATGGTTTTACACGACGAATCTTGGATATAAGCCTACGAATCCGAATCTAATCATAAATCGATAATGGGTCTTTCAACACGAGCCAAACCCAACAAAATTTGTTTGTGCAGGAAGCACTTCGAAACAAATGGTCCCCTGTTTGTTCGGAAAAACCCGACATGTCGTCACCATAGCATTAGAGCAGCATAAAACGGTAAATTTTGAATGGTAAACAACCATTCGTTTGCAGCAAGAGTTCGATGAGTTGAGAAAATCAAATCGAAGAACTCAAGTTATTCGGCATCGTAGTAATGCAAGCTGATACACATCAGCGCACACCATGGAGCGTTGGAACACCCCAAACATTGAATTATTGGGACAACCACCTTATAGTCCCGATTTGGAACCATTTAAAATCGTAAATCGTAGCCCATGCAAGCACATCAAGGAAAACCTGTGTAGGAAACGATTTTCAACGACATAAGAGACAGTTGCAGCGTTTCGAAACCAAGGTTTGGAGGTATCTCATTCATGGTGGCGAAAGCGTTTCGAGAATTGGTTTAAGCGCATACAAAAATGTATCGATCTTTATGGAGAATACTTTGAAGAACAATAATGCAATTTTTTCTCTAAGTTACTTGTTGCTTGTTAGGCGCAAAATTCAAAAGCCAACCTACGTATGTATATAGTATAAAGCGTTCTTCCTGAAAGGTAGAACCCAGCGTGATTAAAACCCAGCCATCTCATAACAAATACAGTACGTTGAATTTTTCTATTATACCTAAAGAATACTTGACTGTAAATTTTCGATTAAAATAACATGAATGCTAAATGATGTCCGCAAGATAACGAGAAAGTATGGTTGCTGGGGCTGTAACGCATCACGATTATCATTTGAAAATCTTGTTTTTTTTTTCTGATTGTTCGGTTTTGAAGATTTGGCATTCTTTATAGCGTGTTTAATATAAAAGTGAAATTATTTTGTGATTTTGTGACAGTTTTGTGATAATATCCGGAATCAATATAATATTTGTTTTAGTGAATAATCTGCCTAATTCGAAGCAATAACAACATGACCTCTGTCTGCCCTACTTAATTATACATTATGTTATTCTCAATTTGATTCAATGCATTTTAAGAGTTTGTTATGGATTTTATGAAAGTAATCCATTCAGAGATGTTCTATAGGTTACGTTGAATAAGATTCGATATTGAAGTTTTCGAAAGTTGATTCAAGGTTATATATATATATATATATATATATATATATATATATATATATATATATATATATATATATATATATATATATATATATATATATATATATATATATATATATATAACAGAAAGTCATGTTAGTTACACTTTTTATAACTCAAGAAGGACTGTAGATTTATGGCTGTAAATTAGTGGGTAGGTAGCTTAGAGTCTGGAGACGGACATATGATACTGTTTATCCCGTTTGACAGCGTTCCTGTGTGACTTGGAGGTATGGATGACAATTTAATTTTGGGAAGAAATCATTATTAAAGATGTGAAATGAAGTATAAAACAAAAAACTAAGGAAAAAAGGAGTTTATGATACTTTGGTGAAGTCAATTGATTATAAAAATGGTGGTTTATATTTCCTACATGCCCCTGGTGGAACCGGAAGGCATTCGTCATGTCAGTAGTTTTAGCAACTGTGTGTGCGAGATCCAACATAGCGGTTGCAGTTGATTCTTCTGGAATAGCAGCCACATTGTTAAAAGGATGCCGTACGGCTCATTCAGCATTAAAATTACCCTTAAATCTCCAAACTTTTGAAGAATCAACGTGTAATATTGCAAAACACAAGTTTTATCGGCATCGAAAATCATCATCTGGGACGAATGCACAATGGTGCGTAAACGTGCATTAGAAGCACTTAACCGGAAATTGAAAGATTTACGCAATGACGTGACATGTTTTGGAGGAGCAATGATTTCATTGTCTGGCGATTTCCGACAAACACTGCCAGTAATTTCAGCATCTACGTCTGCCGAAGAATTAAACGCTTGCCTCAAATCGTCGAATCTATGGCGCTATGTGAAGAAACTGCAGCTGACAACAAACATGAGAATTACATTGCTTAATAATATATCTGCTGAAGATTTTTCGGAGCAATTTCTGACTCTCGGTAATGGATATCATTTCCAAAAAATTCCTGAAATTTTGTCTCACCAAAAGACGAACTCATCAACAGTGCATTTCCAATTATTATTTCTAACTACAAGAATAATGAATGGTTGAGTGAGCGAGCAATTTTAGCGGCTGAAAATAATGATGTAGATGACCTAAACTTCATAATTCAAAATAAGATCATTAGAACAATGCTTTCATTCAAATCTATTGACTTCGTCATAAACGAAGAGGAAGAAGTCACCTACTATCTAATTGAACTCTTTATCTCCTTGGATGTGCCTGACTTACCACCGCACAATTTACGCCTAAAGGTTGGCTCCATAGTAACCACGCTTCGCAACATAAATTATTCAAAACTGTGCAAAGATACTTATTTGGTGGTTAGAAAATAGATGAACAATGTAATTTACGCGACGATACTGAAAGAAAAATTCAAAGTGAGGAAGTTCTCATTCCGAGGATCCCGATGATCCCAACCTACATGCCGTTTGAATTTAGAAGACTTCAATTTCCGATCCGTCATTTGCCATGATCATCAACAAATCACAAGGTCAAACCTTAATAGTTTGTGGTTTGAATCTAGAGCTTCCATGTTTTTCCCATGGTCAATTATATGTGTCATGTTCACGGGTCGGAAGACAATCTGCGTTATTTGCGTTTGCGCCTGATAATAAAACAAAAAATGTCGTGTATCACAAGGTACTTAAGTGAAGAGTAACTACTAAAATACAGAAATAATAATGAATGATTAATGTAGTAACTTAGTTTTTTTTTGGATTTCTCTAATAAAAAAAAAAATTTCAAAATCTGCTTATTAATTGCCTTTAAGGCGGAACAGAGTTCGCTGGGTCAGCTAGTTCATTCATAAGAAGTGTAAAATTCAGCTCCACAAATGGAATAATTTATTTGGAGATAAGCTGCAAATTTCAAAACAAAATTATTTCCAAATTAACCAATCACCAGCTGTTTTCCTCGATACAGGAATCTTTTCAAATACGAAATTTTGTAGTGACCAAATCTCAATTTTTCCCAAGTGCTTCAAACTAAAATTAGATTCAAACAATTCCCAATTTTCTTTTGTGCAGCTAGGATTTGAAGCTGAAATAGCCATAAATTGTTCACCTTAATCCTAACATTCAAAACATTAGACAGCATTTTTGAAACAAAAAACAGTATTGACTGAGGCAGATAAATTTCATACTAGTGTAGCTTTGAACAAGGCATATTATTTATTTAAAACGAAATGCATAATTGAATCTGAAAATTATTAAATACTGAAGAAAAATACATCTGATAATTTTCAATCCAATATTGAACACTTCTTAGAGAATGCCTAATTTTAATACTGAACATTGAACAATACAAACAGTTGACAATACACAAAATTTTATTATCTCGTCAAACTTCATAAAAGAGGTTATTCCATCTAACCAGTTTTCTCATACTTTACAACTCCAATAGCCAAACTTTGCCGTTATCTTTTAGACATCATTTACTATTCATGTAATTTCAGTGCTCTGCAGAATAATTATGCCAATTCCATTATTCAATCAGATTTCATGGATCTTATAGAAGTATGTTTAGAACAAAAGTATTCGAATATGAATGATGAAATTAACATGTGCAACAATGACTCAATAATAAGTAATCCTCTTAGTCGGACGCTAGCCGTAATTTTCATGTACAACATACAGAAAATATTTCATAATAATCTCTTGTGAAAATAATTTCTTTATTTCTTTGGATATGTTGATGACATAATCTGTTGTTTCATAGATTCAAGTAAAGAATTCGATGCCCTTATTACTTTCATAAATTCACTTAACTTAATATAGAGCTCCTTCTTGGAATGAAAACAGGAAACAATATCCAAAATTGATCACATACATGATTAATGTATTTTCCATAAACCATCGCATACGGTTATTACCATTCATAATTCTTTCACACATCCACGTTAAGATAAAATCGCTGCTTCTAGTAGTATGATTTTATAGAATCAATACGATACCAATGTAATGAAATAATTTCTGCGCGACCATCACTGAATGTAACAATCGTGAAATCATATTTAATATTAGCATGTAAACATTCTTACTCTTGAGTTGCAATATTTACTCTAAGACACTTGACTCCTATGTGTTTTTCAGATATTGTCATTATATAACTAGATAGGGAATGAAAAAATTCTGTACTGATGGTTCTTTCACTAGTATCGAATCTTTATAACCTTACCTAGCCACAGAATATATAATTTTTGTTTTCACATTATTATCTTATAACTGTCAGAGTTATGTTCATGACGTAACCTTTCATTAAACCTAGAGCAACCTGAAGTTGATGGCTCAGTAGTGCACGATTTCTGTTCAAGACTAGAATTGCTTGATGCTGGCGTAGCACATTGTTGAGCACACCAAGGATTCCTTTGGAGTTGAAAGTTTGTTCGGAAATCAATAGTAGATTATGATGATGGATACCATAAGCTCTAAAACCAGCAACACTATTGGCGGCTTCACCGAATGCTAAACTAATTAAGTACAGGTAAAAACACTCTGTAGAATTACCTAATTTTCGGCTAAATCCTGAAGTTCAGTTGAATTACAATGTGATGCTTGGTCATCCAAAGTGAGAAGATTTTTCCCGAAATTTTTTAACGGCAAAAAATATTCATCCTTCTATTCCCAAAATAGTTCAAAATTAGTATACAATAATTGAAAATTTACTTTTACGCTTGGACTAAGATAAAGACCATTTACAATGCCATCCACACACACAACGATATGTGGAAAGTATTATTTTGCTGTAGGTGCTGTAGTTAATTGAATATACAATTTTCAGAGGATGTAAATGAATAAATCTTTTTTGCGAACTCTCGCTTTATCCCTCTTTCAATTGTTGAACCTGCCTGATCGACGTTGAATATCTTTTCAGTTTCATCGAGTAAGTTATTGATAATAACAATATCTAGAAACAGGGTGAAAGTATGCTCAACCTATTTGCTTTTGAATATTTTTAGTTCAAAGGCAAAGGAAAAAGCCCTTTTCTACAGACGAAGCGTCGGATGCAAAACCTCCTTCTTCGTAAGATCTTATATGTAAACTGAATCTTCTTTCGTGCTGTGTCAGTAAACTTGAACAATGACTCAGTATTACTTCTGAGCTGCTTATTGAAATTATTGCCTCAAAATTGCAATTCCATAATCTTCGATAGCTTGATTAATACCGATTACAGATTACCATAGCTTCAACTAAAGGACCTCACAAATATGGCCTTGAGAACTTTTTTACTTGATTTTTTCACTTTTCTAAAACAAAAATATCAGTCTATGAGAAACCAAAAACATCCTATTAGGAGTTTTACACCTATTCTTCTAGGGCGTTTTTCCTAAATGCTCGTATAAGACGCCTCTCTTATCTAACAAACATAAGAAGTGCAAATTAATTGAAGATATCCTTCAAGAAACCAATTTACTTATAACATTATCAGATTAATAGAATTGATTGCAGGTTTTAAAAATAAATTAAATGAATACATAGCTTCTAATTCTAGTAAGAACTTCAGAATGCCTTACCTCATAATAGTGCGTCATTTTCCTCATTGTATTTCATTGAATTACCCAAATGGGAGAACAAGACAACAATACGTTATGATACCGATGTGTACTTTTTTTGTGAACCATTCGTTGATGAAAATGGTATTCTCCAAATACTCATTCAAATTCAGATTATGGAAGGGTTTTGTTGAAAAATCAGAATTGAGCCCTCATCGCTCATATATTTTATGTTAGAATCGTAAAAATCAATAAAATACGAAATTCCAACAAGGATTCAGTTTCATAATAGATTAAGTAATTTATTACGTTTCCTGTTAGGAGTTTGTCTATTAGAGATATTGGTTCTTAAGTTCGAACGCTTGGTAAAAGTTTCATATCGTGGAGAGAACCTTATTTATCATTGGCTTAGAGAGTTTCACCTTCAATTTGTTTCACTAATTGATATGAATTCTTCACACTAAACTTTTATTCAAGTTCTTCAACAACATTCCTTAAAGTAAAACGGAGAAAGCTAGATAACTACGGAAACTGCCTGGTCTTATTTTTTCAAAGTTCAATTTTGTTTAAGTACGTGTTTCAGACGTTGTAGCACAACACCAATACTTCATTTCAGAAAGTCAGACGGATGTTGAAAAATTCAACGAGAAATCGAAAATAAAGTTTTGATGAAGAACTGTGTTGTGCCGAAATTTTATAAGCTCTACTCGAATAAAATTCATAATTTAATTTTTATCTATTCTATAACATAAGGGTGCTTAAATATTCACTATATTCACAAACTTATGACGCGTTTCTACGCACCATGGCTTCATCAGATAAGTATTGAGTAGAACATTCAAAAGTATGATGTGTCTTATAAATCACATTGGTGAAAGGAGGTGCTTAGATAATAGTTGGAAAATGCAAACAAGGTGGTTTTTCTCGAAAACTGAGCAGATTTAGTAATGGTGACGAATTTAGGTCCAATTGACTATTTCCCTATATATATGACTATATATTTTTGAGATATTTAGCCCAAATTGGGAATACAAACATTTATTCATAGCCTTCATCATTACACGTCCTAAATGCCAACTGAAATTCACAAGGTGTTTTCTTTTACGAGGGCATATCTCCTTTTGCCCTTTCAAACTTTTTTGCAGTACGCCACTGATCAGCGTACAATCAATTTTCGTTCAAATTTAAAGTTTTTTTGACACAGTTTTTTCGAATCTTCAACCGTTTTCGAGTGAAAAATTATTGAATTTGAATTATTTTAATTGTATGTTATCAGCTTAATGAAAAAATAATAGAAATACTCGATAGGTATGCCCAAAACTTGCTTTATTTTGATAGCTCGTCTTCTGGGACTCAACTAGTACTTATTCAATATCAAACTAAAAATAAAAAACAATTAAAATTTGAATGAATTGCTGGAAGTGTCCACCTGCAAAATACAAACTTCTGTTCTTCTTCGCATACTATCACGCACTCTTTGAAATATTCCTGGGGTTTTTTTTAACGTGTCACAAGAGGTTATCATTCGATTTCTCAATTCTTCTACAGTGTTTACTAGAGTAGTATTTACTAAACATTTGAGATATGCCTATAGGAAAAAGTCTAAATTATTTAAGTCTTGGGACCTAGGAGGCCATGTTTCTGGCCAACCCTGACCTATTCATCGGTTGTTGCATGTATTATTCAAGAATTCCCTAGCTTCACCACTGAAATGTGCAGGTGCCCCGTCATGCATGAACCAGATTATGTTTATCAACAAAAGTGGCACATCCTCGAACAATAAAGGTAAGTCCCCCTCAAGAAATTGCTGATAAGCGGGACCGTTTAGATTGTAAGGCAAGGAAGAATGGCCCAATCAAATAATTTTCAATTATTCCGAGTCAGACATTTAGTGAGATTTGTTCTTGATGATTAGATTCTTCAATCAAATGGGGGTTTTCCTCTGCCCAATAATGATTATTGTGGAAATTTGTGATAGCAGTTCTCTAAAAAATAGCTTCATCTGAGAACATTATTTCACCATCAAAATAGGCATTTTCTCTAATTTTATCCAACTACCATCGGCAGAAATTCAGTCTCGAAGGAAAATCTCCAGGAAGTAGTTTGGACGCGTCTTGGAGAGTTTTCCAAACTAGAACATGTGAAATAATCAACTGATTTCCAATTTTTCTTGTACTCACATGAAGATTGAAATCAATACAATTCAAAAAAGCTTCGTCAATATCTGGAGTTTTCATAGTTGGAGTTGCACCTTTTGAATGATTATTTGCACTTAAAGTACCAGTTTGACTCAACCTTCTGTGGATATTTGAAAATATTCGCCTGTCAGGTGTTACACGATTTGGAAAGTGCACCTGATATAATTGCCTATCTTCTGTTCTGTTTCCGTCAGCCAGACGGTACATGTAATGGATATCAGCCAATTCGGCGTTAGTAAAATTAGCCATTTTTTAACTTCAAAAGTCTTTAAACTAATCGTTAATATAATGAACAATTTGAGCAGATACTGGTTCAACTTTAGCAACATTAAAAATAAATAAATGAATGAAAGAAATCAAAAACTACTAGTAATTTTTTTCAATCAGAAGTGCTTTCAATTCAGCGAATGCATACAATCGTTCAACAATTTTTAGCTCGAAAACGGTTGGAGATATAAAAAAATTATAGGAAATGGCGGACTGCAATAAAGTTTGAAAGGGCAAAAAAGACATGGCATTCTTATTCTGAATATAAAACATTCTCCAAAATCAAAATTCAGCCAATATGTCTAATTGAGAAGAAATTATCAGAGGGTTGAACGGAAATAAGTATCTATCTTCTTTCAATATGGACTGCAGGGTTACCCGGTATATAATGGTTTAAATCACCTCCTTTCATATAGTTCTCAGGTTAGATATGCCTAAAGGGATCCAGTCGTTAGTAGTCATAGATAAAACAGAATAAGAAATGGCATGGCTGTTTTGGTTAAAGCATAGAGAGTGTTATATTTGGTGCGTTCTCTAGTATCACCAATTGCCTGAATGCTGTAGGCAACTGGAGGTTATTTTGATAAGAAGAGACGAATCATAATATGAAATGCAAATTTGCCATAGAAGCGTTTTTTGAAATTGAACGAAATGAAAGTCATGGAGTGGAAGATAGAAGTGGTGTACCGAAAAATGTGGAAAATTGATTAACGTAGGCTGTGAGACAGTTGAATGGTGATGAAGCCCTTGCACTTGACCCATACCGAAGTACACACATTTGTATAGTTTGAAGCTAATGACGGAATCTAGGCAGTGGCTATGAAACAGGTATGATGCCTTAAGATTGGCGAATATTCTATTTCGTGAGGTAATCTTGAATAGAATATATAGACAATGTGAATATAAGATAACAGAAGAACAGTTTTGTTTCCGAAACGGATATGGTTGTCTCGATTCACAATTCGCGCTACGAGAAAACAATCTGAATTGTCTGGTTGTAAGTTGTAAGCGTGTGCTTTATTGACTTTCAGTAGTCTTTAGATCAATGGATATTGAGATTGGAACAGACGAGAAAGACGTGAGAGTGATTGCAAATCTTTAATGGCTACAAAATACATCTGTATTGGTGGAGGGCGAAGAAACAGTTGAAAAGGGGTTGAAACAGGAATGTGTGCTGATACCTGCATCTTTTAAATAATAAAAAAGAAATACTGTGTTTTCAGGAATTTTACTTAATAATTGCGATTCGTAACGCTTCTTCAGACGAATGAATATGAATATTAATTCGTCTGAAGAAGCTACGGTGTAGTGAAACGCGTAACGAATCGCAATTATCAAGTGAAATTCCTTAAATCACAGTACTTGTTTTTTATTATTGATAATGGAATTTTACCAAGTAAAAGCCTCCCAAATTCAAATGCATCATTTAACCCGTAGCCTAGAAGAAAAATGCTATGAGTCATGGAGAAGGCCTTCGATGGAATAATAATTTAAGAAAATGACAACAATGACACTATTCTGCTTTGGATCTTGAGGAACTAAATGATCTCATGAACGCGGCTAATTGGAATTGCGGAATGAACATTATTGTGATATTAGACAAAGCTTAAAACATGTAGGTTGATAGACTTCTACTGTGAAACTCATGGAAAGATCATGCCACTAATGTAGTATGTAATGGGGAACATCAATGATCTACTGCCCAAACTTTTTCTCTAGGAAAAAATCAAAGGAATTGGGTTCCTGGAAGTCGAAAAACTTCATGGATAAAAAACTCTAGCCATATCAAGAGCTCAAGTAAAAATCTTCAGTCATGAGGGGCACAGAAGAAAAAAACCTTAGTGGACTTTAATAGAGAACAGTTATCTGACTGTGCAGTATGCTGTATTAGGTGATATCGACAGGAACTGGTAAAATCTTTCTAGTACTTGGATATTCGGTTTAGATCTTTGGAAAGAACGAAAGAAGATTTTCAGAATGTACACGCTTGAGAAGAGAATGAACGGAGCAACATGCTCGATGAGTGACAGAAAAGGTAGACCACGTGAAACAAAAGTAAAAAGATAAATAACGAGGGACGATTTTACAAAAGAGACATGGATAGATGTCATATTATTTAACAAAATTCCTTATGGAAACGGTTGCTTTGATCTATAGAAAAAGCTATACTCGTGACCTTGAGCTAAGCCTGAAAATATTTTATGGAAGAAGCTTTATGAACTGGAAGTTTGTACCCATATACATACCGGGTGAGTCAATAAAGCGAGGAACTTCTATATCTCGGAAATTTTTGGAGATAGAAGCAAAATTTTTTCAGATTAATGTTGAATACGTACGTGTGCATTTTAAAATTATTTTCTTACAAACAGGGTATTCCATTTTTGCTCCAAGGACAAACATAGATTTTTTTTCAATAGCACGCCCTGTATTTTTCATCATATTCTGATTACAATTTGGCTGCTCTCTTCAACGATATCCACTTTGTTCCCAAACAACTATCGGTACATTTTCAATTAATCAAAATATCGATAATTTCGGGAATTTGGAAGTTTTTTCAAAAGTTTTCGAATGCCTCATTTTGCATAACTCACGCATGATATTTTTTTTTCGTGAGGTAAAAGTGTTGTACCTTATTATCAAATGAAGAAAAAAGTTTTTTTATACCGAGAGTTCCCAGTACCCGGCGAAAGTGAAATCTTTACAAACATTCAAAACTTTTTTTTCCAAATGTAACACCCTGTATTTTTTTCACGTGTTTTTTTTCCATTCGAATAAGCTTTTTCTTTAAATCCGATGGAGATTTTCTAGAAAATTTCGAAATTAGTGTGATGTTTAGGTATTTCTTGCAATAAACATGCTGTTGATAAAATTCAGACATTGAAATATGCAAATTTCAACACAAAATTAGATTATTTGCTGTGCACTGAAACTTCAAAACTCTCAAGGTGTATCGAAATTCCTTCACAAGAAAGGAAATTAATCAGTTCGAAATCTTCAATAGATGTTCAAAAAGTCTACTACGCTCAAAAAAACCTGCACTCTATTCTCTTCATTGAGTACACGCTTAACTCTTTCATTCTTCTCATATCCAACTTGCGATTAAACCATAGAGATAAGTATGACTTCTATGGGCATACCACATGAAGATAGAAAATATAGTTCGATAGTCTCTGGTTTAAACCACCTGTGCCCATAGAAGACTTATTTCTATGGTGTACTCACAATGCCCCAAGATTTGACAGTTTTGAATTGGATAATTCCAACGTCATATGAGTGAGTTTAAGTGAGAAATACATATTATTATTGCAACAATGAATTTTACCCAAGAAGAAGTAATTATTATGATTTATGTTTGGGAGGAGGTGAGAGGAATTGTTTGTTGGCGTCACATATTTATTCCCAACGTTACCTAAACAATAGACATCCTAGGAAAGAAGCATTCGAGAGACTGAAGGAAAGGTTTGAAAGAACTGGACAAGTTGGATATGAGAACAATGAGAGAGCTGTACTCAATGAAGAGAATAGCATGTAGTTCGTAATGAGCGCAGTAGAGAATCCTTATGTTAGTACAAGAGATGTTAGCCTAGACTTGGGCATTAGTCAGACATCTGTATCAAGAATTTTGAGGAAGAAAAAGTTCCATTATTTTCACGTTCAACTCCACCAACAGTTAGAGCCCCTGGACTTCGGGCGGTGATTGGATTTTTGTAGATGGTCTTTAAATAAAATAGCAGACCAACCGAATTTTTTCAATGGGTTACTTTTCTCTGATGAGGCCACCTTTCATAAGAATGGATTAGTGAACCGGCATAATTTTCATTATTATGATACTCAAAATCCTCATTTCATGAGAACTGTTGACCACCAACATCGTTGGTCTCTAAATGTCTGGGGTGGTAAAATTGATGATTATGTGATCGGACCCTTTTTCACCAAGAACATTTGAACGGCGAACGTTAATTGAATTTTTTGCAGCATTATCTGGAGCTTTTGCTTGTTCATGTTCCCCAAAACATAAAAAACAATATGTGGTTCCAACACGATGGGGCACCAGCACACTACAGCGGCAATGTCCGCGATTTTTTGAGTGATAGGTTTGAGGGCAATTGGATAGGCCGTGGAAGTTCTGTAGGATGGCCTCCTAGGTCTCCGGACTTGAATAAATTGGATATTTTTTTGTGGGGGTATGTTAAAGAGAGGGTATATCGAGACCCTCCAACAACCAGGGAAAATATGATGGAGAGAATAACAGAAGCATTCAGGAGTATAACGCCGAATGTTCTCCAGAAAGTGACCGAATCATTTAACCATTCGAGTATGTATTCGTCAAAATGGGGGACATTTCGAACATCTAATTTGATTTGAAAACATATTGAAATTGAATTGAATTGGTGTTCATGATTTCGATTTGCATTTTTCTTCAGTGGATGCTTCATTCAAGACAAGCAGTTCAATATCGTTTCTTAATGATAATTCTTGAATATTTTGGGCAATTGTGAAAGTAATACAACTTCAGTGAAGAGAACAGGGTGGTACATTCATAAAGAAGTTCTTTTATCTTGAAAAATTCTATTTTCGTTGGATCACCAAGAACACTGGGTCTGAAAGAACAGTTGATCTCTTACTTCGATGATGAGGAACATATTTTCTTCAGAGAATAATTATTGTCACTCTCAAATGATACGGAATGAAGATTGTGAGAAGTTCTGAAAAACCTTCCAAATTCTCGATCTTTTGATATTTTGCATTTAATTACTTACTTAAGAAGATGTATATTTATATTCTGATTCTTATTTTCTGTACATTCATTCGTCTGAAAAAGCTACGGTGTAGTAAAACGCGTTACGAATCACAAATATCAAGTGAAATTCCAAATAACACATTACTTGTTTTATTATTCAAAAGCATACTGAACAGAATCTGAGTTTATTGATATTTTAACTCTATCTTCAACCAATTTTAGACAGATAAAAATCATTTCAGATTTCAAATTGTGCGTATGTCTTCGAATATATACCTAGTTTTTCCAAACGCTGATATTCTAGTATTGAACGCTGCGTATTTTTCTTAGGCATACACAGACATCGCATTCATCGTTTTTCAGGTAGAGCAAATTCCTTTTCTCAGATATTTCTGAATGTTTTCCTGAATCTCTTCAAGCAGAATCTTTAGGAGATGGTTTATCAGGCTAATGGTCTTATACTTTTCACATATTCCGCTCCTACTTTTTGTAGAAATTGTTATTTATTTCGATTCTAGTCATTCTGTTGGTATATTTTCCGTGTTGTGAATATCAGCAAATATTCATGTAAGTATTTCAATCTGATTTGCGTCCACGAGTTCTATCATTTTCATGATGTGATTGAATTGATGAAAATTGATATATATTTTTCAATTTCATGGAATATTAATATTCAAATTTTCACTCTTTTCAAAATTTTATGACTCATTTTACCATACTGTGGCGTCATCAGATAAGAAGTGTCTACTTGTTTGAAGCATCCGTGGTGTTATGAAACAAAACATAAGTTGGTCAATATAGTAAAAATTTGAGCTTCATTTTTTTCTCAATTAAAAAATATAATATTCCCTCCTGTATGTCGAGAGTGCTTGCTGCCTAGGTATCTTTTACCGATTTCACTGCTACTTTTTCTTGAACGATGTAGGGTCCATTTTATTCTGCTATGATTGCTGCGATGAATTGTCTCACTTCGTTTTCATACAGTTTGTTTTGGTAGTCTCTCCATATTGTCCACTGCTCTTCTACATGTACTTCTATATTTCTGTTCATATGTATCAGCTGTCCTCGTGTTTATTTTTCCTGTATGTTCTCTGATTTTTCTGTGAACATCAAAGTCATCCAATCTTCTTTGCGGTTTTCAATTTCCTAGCAAACTTTTTACTGACTCTGGTTTTTTCGTGTCGTAACCCTCTTCTGATTACTTTCGTATTCTACTGTACTTTTTTATGTTCTTTTTATCACTCTACAGTTGAGGATTCTTGATCAATAATTGCTTATCAACTTCAATTAGAATGTTAACTGTGAAAACTAGAATTAGAGTTACTTATAATTGCCTGAGACACGTTTCACAAACAGCAGAGCAACGTATGCAATATCTATCTGAAAATCACGCGGAAAATTATTCAAAGCCGTGAGCCCACTCGTAGCAAGCACTTGAGTGATTTTCTTTATTAGATTTCGAATTAATCTATAGCGGATAAATTATTGCATCTTTCCTATGTATATATAACTGTGAATGCAGATAAAGCACCTGCTTTACTCTGGTTCATGTTGACATTTCATCTACCAGAGATATTGGTTCTCAAGTTGGAAAGTTGAGACAACATTCGTTATCATGAAGAAAATTTTATGTATCATTGAGGCGGAATGTTGTGTCAGTAGGAAGTTTCACAGAAACGTAAAAATTTTGCACGGAAAGCCAACGTCAGTTCTTTAATATCACTTCATAAAGTGGAACGTAGGTAGCTATTGCACTCAGCAAACAAGTGTCTAGAAAATCTATTTGGTGAAGCTTAATTACAAACGCCCAATCACCAAAACTTCATTCTTTAATTAAACTTCGCAAAATACATGCTCCAGACGTTTATAAATATATTGCATCGTACATGTAGCTGAACCCTTAAATAATTGAGTTGAGAATTTGGAAGTTTTTGCATTCAAGAATAAACAATATCAACACTTCACCTACACTTCACTTCAGGAATCTCGACGGACGTGAACTTTGAAGAAACCACGTTGAGATATTCTACCGAAACTTTTAGCGAAATATCGATCAGTTTTGTTACAAGTTTCCATAATACCTGCATACCGAAAACTTCATAATTGACTTGTATTTCTTCTTCAACGAAAACTTTTCAACAATAAATACGATGATTTCTTAACAAAGTGGCACCTCCTATGAATTATCAATTGAGTAGGAAGTTTCACAGAAACGTAAAAATTTTGAAAAAAAGTTCCAAAGTAAAAATTACATTTTTGGAACTGCCGTTCGCAGTGGTATCACCAACAGGCGGTCTTTTGTAAACGAATCACAGATTACTCTTCATGACTCCAAAAGATGAAAAGCATCTTCTTCCAAAAAAAGATTAGGAAAAGATCTGAAATTTTGTAGAAGAAATCAAGAAATAAAATGAAAACAAAGTATCAAAAATCCTAGTGAAAGTAAAAATAGTGAAAACCTTTCTCTTATGAAATAAATTAATATCAATATATCACACCCTCACTGTGAAACAGCATGAATTTTTCTGACATAATATATATATATATATATATATATATATATATATATATATATATATATATATATATATATATATATATATATATATATATATATATATATATATATATATATATATATATATATATATATATATATATATATATATATATATATATATATATATATATTTTGATTTGGATGTTTTCACGGATCGATACATATTTATATGGTCTCTTCGGAGTATTCGTCCGTTTTGAACTTAAGTTCCTTTCGAAACTTTGGTTTTGGCGACGTTTCGATGCAATCTCATGTACCATCTTCAAAGCCTGTTGACTTTTTCGTTAATACGTCTAGTCCGTTGTGGCACTCCTATATATAACTCAATGAAAGAGATGACACCCTGAACCTGTAGCAGTCTTAGAAAGTGGCGCTAAGCAACTACCAATCATCGAAGAAATATCAAACACCAGCGGTCAACATTCCAGAAGGAGGAGTGTAAATACGAACTCTCGATGAACCAGTTCCCCCACCACTGAACGCACAGTCACCTACTACAATTTGCGCAGCCAGGAAGTATATATATAGGAGTGCCACACCGGACTAGACGCATTAACGAAAATGTATATATATATATATATATATATATATATATATATATATATATATATATATATATATATATATATATATATATATATATATATGGTTTGAAAAGAGAGGATTTACAAAATTCGAATAATTGTATTTACAATAAATGCTTATATCTATTATTTTGGTGTGTGGCAGAAAAAAAAGACAAGTGTGACGTACTGTATGGCTAGGATATGTTTTTCTGAGGCATTTGTGCCAAGTATCCAGTAACATCTAGGTGACTTCGGCAAAATTGATCTGAAAAAACTTGTTTCATTAAATTCTTGCATTGTTCGATGAAATTCAGAGTTGGGGAACGTGTATTATCTATTCTAAGAAACTTACAATACATTTAATATTTGCTTAGTGGCAACACTATCTTCAACATGACTGAAATTTCACCAAACGCAGCTTGAAAATATGCAAGACGATTCTATGAGATAAGTGTACAGGGTGGGCAAATTTCGATGTATTTGAACGGCAGCTATGTAAAAGATTGCAGATGAAAAATGAACCCCTCATCTCTCGTTCTTATTCTCAGGGACTAGTTTAGTGGTGCCAAAATATTTTTGATATCTCTTTCCGTGATAATGATTGACAATCAATTACCAAGATGAAATTTCGGCCAAGAAAGTAAATGTGATGTAATGCAAAATTGATTGCACAAGCTTCACGATCGAGTTGACTCTAGTTTCGTTCTGCTGTTGATAATGACGTGGTTACAGAAACAATTGGCCGTTCATGTCCATCAATTTCATGATTCGAAACTGCAGCCACTCCATTAATAATTGTTATCTCACCTCAGTGTATAGAAAAATGAATAAATATTAAACTCAATGAATCACACATATCACAATGTTCTTTTCGAACAATATTAACTATCTCTCGACCCTACAATTATTCAGCTCCTAAAATTCTATATTTGTTTCCTCATCCCACATTTCTGAAGATTTCACTTCTAACGCGTGAGAATTAAACACATGATTTCAATTCTTCATACATCATCACAGCAAATTTCGTTTTTCTTTTCGAGAAACTTAATTCAGAGTAAAATCACAATGTGACATGTCTATAACATAACGTATATTATTGCTTCACGAAGCGATATCATGAAGGTAACGTTGTTTGTGAAACACTTGGATTCGAAACTCATATGGAAAATCAAATTCAATAAACACAAATATATATCTGTGATCTGCTTGTTCAATGTCAACACATAGCTCCTCCTGCAACTTGTAAAAACTGTTGTACTAACATAAGAACTCAGAAAATCCACACAAATGACCTTACATAGTTTCCCTTAAACTTGAATAGGTTCAGTATGCGATAGCTCAAACTGTATATTCGTAGACTAGAACAAAACGCTTAACTTGATTACACTCAGAGAAATAAGGAAAGGAAGGTAATAAAATAGGGAAACTTCAAGGTAAAGAGTCACGTTTGACTATTACTCAAAGGAGGCGAATGTTAGGCGATTTCCAAGACGCTATGACAAATATACGGGTCCGTACCTTTTATTTAGAAGAACAGTCGTCGACATACGTTCGATAGAATAACTTGGTGAACACGACAAAGAAAACATAGATTCTTTCAACGATATGGCTCTTCTGTGATTATCCAAATGCTTCTAATGTAGTTTTACTGACATGAGTCTCAAATTCCGTGTCAGAAGCATCAGATCTCAAGTTTCGAATTTTACAATATTCCAAAAATTAAGAGAGAAAGTTGTGACAGTGACATACTATATATATATATATATATATATATATATATATATATATATATATATATATATATATATATATATATATATATATATATATATATATATATATATATATATATATATATATATATATATATATATATATATATATATATATATATATATATATATATATATATATATATATATATATATATCGTCATACTATATTTGTACCGACGAAAGGACCTAACTCTCTTTACAATATTTTCCTAAATTTTGAAAATTGTATGGAGTGTACAGATGTATATGAATGTGACTTTTCTGATCAAAGTGCCCAGCGTGTTGTTTTTGATTACCCAGAAAGTACAAAATTTAATGTTATTCGTAAAATCAGGCCTCTAACTCATAACTGGTTTTAATTTGTTGTATGG
Organism: Cryptolaemus montrouzieri; assembly: GCA_013387265.2. Classification (NCBI taxonomy): domain Eukaryota; kingdom Metazoa; phylum Arthropoda; class Insecta; order Coleoptera; family Coccinellidae; genus Cryptolaemus; species Cryptolaemus montrouzieri. The sequence goes on from JABFTP020000103.1 coordinate 42,831,403, forward strand.
GATTCTTGAGAACCTGAATTTGGAATTTCTTTTTGTGATAGATTGGAGTGCGAGTGATGTATTCAATGTTTTTCATGAAAATTTTGTCAATGCGTTTCAAATTGTTTTTTCTGAAAGAGATATTTTGATTGACAAACGAGAGGTAGCAACAAGTCGCAATGGTGTAATAATTAATTGATCTGAAAATAATGAGAGATCAGATTGAACTTGTTAGTGAACCCTATCAGCGTTATGGAATAGAAAATCTTGGGAGTTTGCTGAAATCCCTCAAATGCAGTTATTAATTTGAAATAAATAATACTAAGAGGAGAGCAAATGATTAATCAATGAAATCATCTTCAAAGCCACAAATTGCGATGTGGAATATCTTCAACCCAAAGAGAAATCTACATAAAAGAAAAGTGAATATCGATGATAATCATTTTAATAAGTATTTCTCATTAGTTCCTTATAGAGTATCTGGATCTGTTCCACCAACAGACAAGTGATCTGCTGACTTGTTTGGCAGGAGAATCCCTAACAATTTAGGTTTTCCATTTCGTGAGGAGAGTCAGATAAAGTAGGTGATGTTATTTGATCTTTGAAAAATAGTAGACCTAGAAACTTCTATGGATTGTCTACTGTACTTATCAAGAAAACTGTTAATAGTTTTATGTATCCCCTTACATGCCTTGTTAATAAATGTCTCAGATAGGGAGTATTTCTCGATTGCTTAAAAATTCTAAAATAGTTCTTATCTTCAAGAAGGGTGATAAGAACGATGTGCCTAACTACCGACCTATTTCATTGGTATCAGTTTTCTTCAAATTCATGAAAAAAATTAAGAGTTATCAGTTGTTAAATTACTTAGAAATTCACTTCCTCTTTCACAACATCAGTATGGCTTCCGGAAAGGTCGTTGCACAACTGATGCCATTGTGGAGTTTATTAATTAGACGATTCAATGCTTTGAAAGAGGGTTATATTCTCTCTCTCTTTCCCTGGACCTGACGGAGGCATTTGATTGAGTTCCCCATAGGGTTCTTCTTGGAGAGCTTGAGTTTCATATGGTTCATGAACAGAGCTGCTATCTCATTCCATCTTACTTGACTAATAGAGTTCAGACTGTTTTTGTTGATTATAGTTGAACAGATATGGAAAACATCACTATAGGTGTACCTCAAGGGTCTATTTTGGGACCTCTTTTACTCCTGATTTTTATTAACGACTTTCCAGATTATCTGACCGACTGTCTCAGTATCTTGTTTGCCGACGACGCTGTTGTGTCTGTTGCAAGTGAGAACTTGGATGTTGCGTTGAACCTTGGTGGACGTGTGCGTGAACGTGCCTCTGAATGGTTTTCAGGAAATGGTCTATCAAGAACTGTTGATAAGACCAAGGAGGTAGTGCTCAGTTCGAGGCCTACTGACTGTTCTACTGTGGGTTTTCTGGGGCTGCATCTCGAAACTCATTTGACTTGGAGTGTATATATTAATCACCTGTCCAGTAAGCTTTGTATAAATAAAGATGTTGTGAGAGGATTCTCTACAGAAGTATCTCAGGCAGTTCTGCGAACGGCCTATTTCGCGTTTGTGAGGCCCATTTAAAGTATGGTTTATTACTTTGGGGTAACTGCAATGAGTTCGAGAGGGTTTTCAGATTTCAACGAAGTGATGTTAGGATCGTTGGTGGGTTGCGGTACAGAGATTGTTGCAGGAGTGTCTTCAAGTCATATGGTATACTTACTGTTCCTGTTATATTTGTGCTCGAATGACTGCTCTATGTGCATAAAAATTTTAATGCGTTGACTCTCAATTAGTGATATTCATAATTATAATACCCGTAACAAAAATGATATACATGCCCCACTTTCCAGGCTGAGTAAGTCGCATGATGGACCTCGTTTGCCTTTGGCTATGCGTACTCCATCTTTACTTGAATTCAAAAAAGCTGTGATGAAAGTTTTAGAGTGTGTTGTCTCGTATACAGCTTCTGAATTTCTAGGGGTGGATCAGTCACTGTTTAACTGTAGTATCTTGGCAGAATGAATGCTGTTGTCTCCTCCAGCTTTTTCTGAGCCCTCACTGACCTTAGTCTATATCTTTGTGTGATTATGTATATTTATTCATTTATTTATTTTTTTAGTGTCTCTAAATATTTTTCATATACCTTTACATATATGTTTTATTCGGCATATTGTGGTGTTCATTTTATATCATTCCTATTAGATCTTATGATTTAACAACCGATTTTATGATGATATTATCATAATTTCATAATTTTTATATGTTTTAGCTACTTTGTATTAATTTGCCTAGGAAATTTTCAGTATGTCTGTCATTCAGTCTTGTATTCTAGGCTTTGTTGTCTTTCTTAGTGTTCTATTCTAGGTTGTAACATTCTATAATATGAATAAGTGTATCGTATCTGTTTGTATATCTTCTTCATATATTTTTCACTGTGACAAGTGAAAACATGTATATCTGTAAAGCACGCAACAAAATCTATCAATCTACTGTTTTAAATTTGGTTTTTTGGCATTCCGAACATTGGATATGTTAATTATACAGTTGGTGGTAATATCACGCTATGTGCCAGTTCATTTGACTGCTAAGCCAAGTATGACAACAACCTCAGCTAAGACAAAAAATCGTAATTAGTTGTAATGTTTTTTCTACTATCGCCTCATTGTTTTACATGAAATCAGTCAGTCTGATCAAACTCTTAACCCTTGGTTAATCGCGCCTTCGTTTCGAACGTATTTATTTGCATAGACCATTTTCATTTTGACATAAAAAATCAATATCATCCATTTCAATACGTATTTGAAATGCAACAGTTCCGTTGATTATTTGTGATTGAAGCTGTTTTAGTTTTAATGATAAATATCGATTTTTTCTGTATGGAATTGAAACAAACCAAAACATCCCAGAATAAATCCTCAATTTGCCATGACTCAATATATTTCCATTTACTCCAAAAACATGAACGTGAAGAATATGCAGTATTACACTGAAAAGAACATCGCTAATTCCTAATAAATGTCGATCGCGGCGCCTCATGTCTAGAGGTAATTGTTCCATTCTTGCACTAAACTTGATTTGAGGTTTTATGAGTTCCAAGGCATATTTTTCCAAGAAAGCACAACGTGATATTCGTAGTCGATTAGCTTTGAATACGCATAATGCGTTTATTCCTGAAATGTTCAGTAAGTGAAAGAATGTAATCACCGAAAGGTATTTCTAGCAACATTGTAATTGTTGCAGAGTGGATCAACTAAATCAACATCAATTTTCGTTTTGTTCTAGTCTGTAATGATGCCTGGTTCCTTGTCATCTCCTGTCTCGGCATCTATTAAACTGTTCAGTGATGCAATGGCGATAACATTAGCACTGATTTGTTTTTATAAGGGCAATATGAAACAAGATTGCATTCTTCTATAAACCCAAAAACTGAAGATATTACTTCAGTGCTTCTACTTGAAAAGAATTCTGCTGGAATTTCCTGTTTATTCCTTCGTAATGTACCAATATATGTAAATTCATGATATCTCAAGAATTTCTCAACGAGTAGTGAACTACTGAAGCAATTGTTTCCGAAAACATTACGATTGATACCGGAAATGGGATGGATCAATCAGAAGACACTGTCTTCACCAGAGTTATTGACCATATATCGACCTTCAGGTTGCATTCCAAATTAATTGTGTACGATGTTTTTGCATTAACAAGGTCAAACATTTGATACCATATTTGGCAGGCCTACTTGGTAAATATTGTTTGAAGCCACATCTGCCTCTGAAAGCTAAGACTTGTTCGTCTATGGTAAGGAACTCAGTTGGTGTGAAATTGGCTTGAAAATTCACTAAACCAATTGTTAAAGTTTCCCGAAATTATCAAGCTCGCTTCTCTCTTTCCTTGTTTCTATATCGTTTTCACCAGAGTTATTGACCAAATATGGACCTCCAGGTTGCATTCCAAATTAATTGTGTACGATGTTTTTGCATCAACAAGGTCAAACATTTGATACCATATTCACCTACTTGGTAAATATTTTTTGAAGCCACATCTGCCTCTGAAAGCTAAGACTTGTTCGTCTATGGTGAGGAACGCAGTTGGTGTGAAATTGGCTTGAAAATTCACTAAAACAATTGTTAAAACTTCCCAAAATTATCAAGCTCGCGTCTCTCTTTCCTTGTTTCTATATCGTCTTCACCAGAGTTATTGACCTTATATGGACCTTCACGTTGCATTCCAAATTAATTGTGTACGATGTTTTTGCATCAACAAGGTCAAACATTTGATACCATATTCACCTACTTGGTAAATATTTATTGAAGCCACATCTGCCTCTGAAAGCTAAGACTTGTTCGTCTATGGTGAGGAACTCAGTTATTGTGAAATTGGCTTGAAAATTCACTAAACCAATTGTTGAAACTTCCCGAAATTATCAAGCTCGCGTCTCTCTTTCCTTGTTTCTATATCGTCTTCACCAGAGTTATTGACCATATATGGACCTTCAGGTTGCATTCCAAATTAATTGTGTACGATGTTTTTGCATCAACAAGGTCAAACATTTGATACCATATTTACCTACTTGGTAAATATTTTTTGAAGCCACATCTGCCTCTGAAAGCTAAGACTTGTTCGTCCATGGTGAGGAACTCAGTTGGTGTGAAATTGTATTGAAAATTCACTAAAACAATTGTTAAAACTTCCCAAAATTATCAAGCTCGCGTCTCTCTTTCCTTGTTTCTATATCGTCGACTCGAATACATCTTAGAAAGAACACGAATCTATTTCACTCAGAGCAAGGTAGCATGATCCGATTCCGCATCCTCTAGAATTGTTCAATGATGAACAAAATTCCTATAAATGCACTGCACCCATTTCCTTTTCATCAATTTTTTGCCAGAATTGTTTCGAACATTTTCAATATATATGTTTCTTGACATCCTTATAATTCGAACGATTATATCGTTTACAGTTTAAGGCACTGGATTTCGGTTGTTGCATCACGAGAGTTACCTTTCGTTCCAGGGAGTTCTCGCACAATAATATGTGAACGAACTCGATTGTGGCGGCTCGGTGAAGTTATTTTTCATTTTGTTCTTTTCTCTTTTTCTACGTAATAAGCAGATGAACGGCTTCAACTGGAATCATTTTCTTCTTCGGAAAGTTTATCAGTTTACTTTTACGTCCTGCTTTGAATCTGTATCATGGCTGCCCTCCTCAACAACATCTTGTTCTGCATTATCGTCTTCCTCCTAGGTTGACACATACTTCTTTCCTTTCAAGGTGCCAAGAAATTGAATTTCAACTGAACTGACTAGAAACACGAAGTAAACGTGAATGCTCGCTGGGTCTACAATCGTAGACCAGTCATATTTAGAAGCAAATATCTTCAAAATGCAATCGCTAACACTGTCAAAAATATACTGATTCAATAAATATACTTCAGTTTTCTACAGCTACTGAAGAGTAGGCGTGCGCAATAAAAATAGTCTATCAATGAACGTCATTCAAAATGGCGTGGTCTACGATCGTAACAAACTAACTGAGGGTTAATGCGAAATATTGCTTGGGAAGTTAGGGTAAATCAATATGAGAAATCAGATTCATAACGAAACTGCTCTTAATTTTGTGAACACTTTGTTTTCACATCACTTCAGTTTTGGTGGTTGTGAAGTTTTTAATCTACAATTCCGCTTATATCATTTCGCAACCGCTAAATTCACCTAACCCAGCTTCTTATGACTCCTGGCAATATCAGAAATTTAAATTTATTCGAGGTCATCGCCTTAAATCACAAAGGTGATAAGAACCTCGTCGAATAATGCTGAATAATTAAGGAGGATAAAACAGTATAATATAAAATTTGTATTCGAACTTCACGAAGTGCATGTTTATGTTCATGAGACGTTTTTGAACGACTGCTTATATGCATTGTAGAGATACAAGAGGTTTTTGAGAAATAGTAAATGACCTTACTATTTATATTTATAGAACGCACTGGTGATTGCATTCTCTGAATTCCTTGCAAATTTGACGCATTATTTATAATACGTCTGACATTATCATCGACGAAAATGAAATTATCACCCATAGCATCCCAGAATGGGAAAATAATTTTGTTGAATAACCCAATCGGTATATTGCACAGCAATCATTGTTAAATGCTGCAGGTCAGCCAAGCCTCTGGGACAACCTAAACGAAACCATTCCAAACACATATGGAGCTTTGAATTACTGCCAAAATAGCTCCACATAGCACTTCTCCTGATATTTCAATACTTTCTAAGAATGTCTACTAGAATGTTGAAATTTCGACCCACCTATAAAAATGTTTCTCATTCATTAATAGTCCCGTGACGATTTTGTTTGGCCCACTGTCGTTTTCATGTTGCTGCATACGTATCTATTGATGGCTTTTTCGTCTTCTAGTCCTCAAGCCAATCGCATAATTTGTTTCATATTTCCATTTTTGAGGGCGGTATTATTGCGTGATATGGTTAATTTTGATTTGCATATCGTTCTTTGAGAGTTCTGGTGTTTCTCTATTCGTTCTGGTGTTTCTTTATTGGTTCTGGTGTTTCTCTATTGGTTCTGGTGTTTCTTTGTCAGTTCTGGTGTTTCCTCGTCGCTTCCAACCGTGCACGTTCATTGTATATATTATATTGTATTATTTTATTATTATACAGGATGTTACATAATAGTATATCACAGCTTGAGATGGCAAATCTACGTCCAATTTCAGGAAAAAAGTTTATATAAACATAGGTCCGCAAAAACTTCGTTATGGAGCTACAGGGTGTTAAAATTTCCGGAAAAAATTGTTTTTTTTTCAAAACTTCTGCTGTTTTTGAGATATTCAGCCCAAATTTTGAATGCAAGCTATTTACACATCTCTCATCATTACACGTCCTAAATTTGAACTAACATCTACAAGGTGTATCCTTTTTCGGACCCATGTCTCATTTTACCCTCACAAACTTTTTTTTTCGTCATCTTCGTTCAATTTATAGAATTTTTTAACACCTGCAATTTTTCGTATCTCCAACCGTTTTGGAGTGAAAAATTATTGAATTCGAGTTAATCGCTAAATAAAAAAAAATAAAAATACTCGATAGGTATGCCCAAAATTTGCTTTTATTTCGATAGCTCGTCTTCTGAGACTCAAAATATACTTAGCCAATATAAAACTAAGAAAAAGGAATAATTAAAAACTAAATAAATTGCTGGTGTCCTCCGCCTGCAAGAATACAGGCCTCTGACCTTCTCGCATATCATCACGCACTCTTTGAAATATTCCTGGGATATTTCTTATTGTGTCACAAGAGGTTATCATTCGATTTCTCAATTCTTCTACAGTGTTCACTATAGTGGTATAAACTAAACTTTTGAGATATCCTCATAAGAAAAAGTCTAAACTCTTTAAGTCTGGAGACCTAGGAGGCTATGATTATGACCCACCCTGACCTATCCATAGGTTTTTGAAGGTTTTATTTAAGAATTTCATAGCTTCTCCTCTAAAATGGGCAGGTGCCCTCTCATTCATGAACCATATTATGTTTCTCACCAAATGTGACATATCCTCGAACAATAAACGTAATTCCTCCTCAAGAAATTGCCGATAAGCCGGACCGTTTAGTCTTTCAGGCAAAACAACTGGCCCAATCAAACAATTCCTAATTATTCCGACCCAGACATTCAGCGAAAATTGTTCCTGATGATGAGATCCTTCAATAAAATGGGGGTTTTCCTCAGCCCTATGATGATTATTGTGAAAATTTGAGATAGCAGTTTTCGAAAAGTAAGCTTCGTCTGTGAACATTATTTCACTATCGAACTGAGCATTTTCTCAAATTTCATCTGACAACCATCGGCAAAAATTCAGTCTTGAAGGAAAATCTCGGGGAAGTAGAGGTTGGACGGACTCACATGAGGATTCAAATCTTACAATTCAAAACTGCTTCCTCAAAATCTGTAGTTCTCATAGTTTGAGTTGCACCTTTTAAATGATTATTTGCAGTAAAAGTACCAGTTTCCCTCAACCCTCCGTGGATATTTGAAATTATTCGCCTGTCTGGTGTAACTCGATTTGGAAAGCGCACCTGATATAATCGCCTAGTTACTGTTGTGTTTCCGTGAGCCAGACCGTACATGTAATGGATATCAGCTAATTCGGCGTTAGTAAAATTAGCCATCTTTTTTCACAGCAATAATTTCAAAAGTCTCAAAACTTATCGTTTATTCAATAAAATATTCAAGCAGACAATGATTAAACTTTATCAACTAACAAAATAAATAAAAAAATTTAAAAATTCAAAGCCTAATAGTCATTTTTTAATTAGAAGTGCTTTCAATTCTGTATATATTGTACTGCATAAAATTCCAAGCTCTTCTTACCTCTTTCAGTATCACCTAAATTTTCTGGATACACCCAAGAAGACCTTTGTGCCAAAAATAGTGATATGAAATGATTTTGGCCTCCCAAACTCGTCAAAAACCACTGTGGTTCGTGTTTTCGGTCTCATGATTTATTGTTGAGGATTTGCCATGATCTGCTACTGGGATGGCGTCGCACATATGACGTAAACGTTGAAGGTTAGCACGAATACTTGTTGTAAACAAAAATGTAAGATTAATTGAAACACGTGGATCGCTGGTAGACAACGCCGGTCTGGCAATATTTCTGGTGGGATGGATCTGTAGAGTCGACTCGTGACGTCGCGTGCTGTGGACGATCTGCGGAGACGATGTGAACTCGATAAGGTCGGTGAAGGAACAAAGATAGAGTCCCAGAAATGCACGGATATTTAAACCCTCGGTTCGGGTAGGCACAGAGTACGTTTAGTGCTTAGCATTGGCGGAGGGGCCTACTAGGCAATCTTTGGTTAGAAAGCGTGGTGAACACGGTAACACGCTTAGTCGGAGGGGCCTAGAGCGATCTATGGTTAGATAGCGTTGTGAACGGTAATAGATCACTGCTAGAATTTCTAAACCTCCGTAGCAACCACCCGAACTCACTGCATCGCGATTAATAGTGCGTAGTCTACATATGATGTCTGTACATCTAGCCAACTGCAGAATTGCCAACTGCCGCAGTTGGTAATAAAGGTGCAATACTACTTTGATGAGAAAGTTCCCGGAATTTATACTTAAAACTCGAAATACAACATTAAAATCCATCTTACTGAAAAAAGTCAGAAGGAGCCGATTTAGGTGAATTTGTTGACGGTTGGGTGATAATCGCTTTGTGTTTTGCTCGAAAACTCACAGAAAGCGATAGTAACACATAACGATGTATTACAGCGCTACAAAATTCATAAATTATTTTTATTAAAGGACACTCAAACTCGTGATACATGATACCTTTTCAATCATTACAACCGTGGGAATGGCTTTTCTCGTCTGAGAACGACGTGGAACTTTTGTCTTTGCTCATTGGGTGTACGCCATTCTTCTTTGTGATGTTTGGACTGCGTGTCGTACTCATACACACACTTTTGAACTCCAGTAATTATGCGTTTGATAAATATTGGATCGGATTCTGCGAAGGAAGTCATGTCTTGAGCGATGCCAATGCGATCTTTATTTTCGATGAAATCCAAGCCTTTGAGAACCAAGTTTGCTGCAAAATGATGCAAATCCAAATAATTAGCTGTCTCGAATAGATCCACAAGCAAGTCTTCCGCCAGCATCTTCATAGTATAATTGCGGCCATTGGCTAACAGTTCTTGTTTTTCTTCGGTGATTTCGTTAGTTTCTGATACCAACAATGGCCTGCTATTACGTAATCGTAGTCGATAAATTCAATCGATATTTCTAAAACATTCGTTCCACTAGTAAACAACTGTTCTTTCAGAGAATCGTTTCCGAAATGATTTTCAACAGTTACAAGGTATTCACGCATTCGTTTTCAAAACCAAATTTTATAAAAACTTCTTGTTCCATATTGAATTCCATTAAATAATTGATCGATGAAGCCTGAACTACCTTATAGTTGATATTTATAATGAATAATGAAATGAAACAAGTTACTATCTTTTAACTATAACTAATTTATTATTATATCAATTTCTTAGATCTATCACTTACCCGGGAGAATAATAACCGTTTATCGATTAATATCTTCAGAAAACAATCGTACAGGAATAATGTCATACCCATAGATTCATTTCACCCGTATTCTCAAAAAATAGCAGCCTTCAAATCCATGATTCACAGAGCGATTTCTTTTCCTATCAGACATGGACCGAAAATCAAGAATTTAACACCATTATGTTGATAGCAGAGAATAACGGCTTCTATATAAAAGCAAAACAGAGTTTAATTAATCGAAAAATACGCAACAACACATTCAACATGATATATCCGCAATACAAGAGAGAAAAGTTCGAAAAATTTACGTCCCTGACATATTTTGGGAAGACGTCAGAACAGGTTGCTAGAGTTTTGTCTGATAGTAAAAAAGTTCATATTGCATTCAAACCAGTTAGCAAATTGTCAGGCCTGACTTTCAACACAAAAGATAGAACCGATAAATTCGAAAAATCAGGAGTATACCAATTAACATGTTCTGAGTGCAATTCCTATTATATAGGTCAAACAGGACGCTCTTTCAAGGCTAGATACAAAGAACATTTCCGGTCATTCCTACACCAGAAATATGATTCAGCTTTAGCTGCACATTGTCTGAATGAATGTAGTCTTTTTCCAGAACTTCAACAGCTAAAAATTCTTCAATCCTGTGATAAATCTTATAAACTCAATTTCTTTGAATCGAGTTTTCAAGGCATCTAGGGTAGAAAGGGTTGAGCTCCTTAACGACCAGGTAGACTTAATTGCCTACCAATCTCCATTATTCAAGTTACTGTGATCTCTTCTAGCATTTAATTGATGGTAATTCCTGTATTGTACATGAGTATTCAGTATTCACCGGTCCAACCAATGTAAAATTTTGTCATTCTTTAAATCGATAAATTAGTGATATTTAAAACATAGTAACTTGTTCTATATCATTATTCATTAAAATTCCATTATTTAAAATTCAAAAAATGAACACGCTTTTCGACAGATATACTCAAAAGATCACAACTTTAACAAATGTTGAGCTATGACACTGAAATTTGTAGAAAACATCAACCCCAGATGTGGCAACTCAGCGAAAATGATAAAACTCGAATCCTATGTGTGAGAGGCCTAGCTGGTGACAATTCCTGAAACTATTTAAACGAGGTTCTATCAACAAATTCTAGGAGGTTCTATTAATACTGGTATGACGTATATTTCCCGTAGTTTTAGAGCTGTTGCACAATGAGATTTGAAAACAACACATAGAAAAGAGTAAAAGAATAATAGATTTTAGGCAATAACGGATGAATTTCGTTACCTGTCACCACCATTGAAGAAGTTTGACTGACATATTCGTAATTGAAATCGAATTCCCTGAAAATATTATATTTTCAAAATAATTGTTTTTATTGAAAATATGTCCGATAATATAAAAATCGTGATAGGTAGCTCATTCTATTTCTATTTTGACGTCGAATTTCACTAAAATTGTTTAAATCCGGGAAAACGTTACTATTCATGTTCCGCTTTCCCTGATTATTGATTCACTGTCAACCTTAAATCACCACTATACGTTGAACATTTTTTCAGCCAGATAAACAATAAATGATTTCTTGTATTTTCTTCGATACGATACGATATATATATTTTGATGCAGCTTTTGATGTAGAATATTATTGTATTATTATTATTTATGCTCTATTCATTTACTGCTTTTGTAGATGAAAATTATATTCATTGTGTACTCTCTCCACAACTAGCATTTCTGGCAAACTCAAATTTTATTTCGTTCATATCAAATTGAATTTAAAACCCTCACTGATCTCATTAGATTGAAATCAAGTAGGATTTTTGATCTGTTCCTAGCGCTGAAAGTTAAAGTGTATGTTTGGGCTACGCGGTTTCGTTATGGCATCCGATGTAGAATCTCCAATGTGATTCAGACCTACGAGGTAGTCTTCCTTCTGATACAACCTTAGTGTCCCTCGAAAGTTTATTCCTTATGATGTTGAAAGTCTCCTCCTTGACAGGATTCTGCTCGGAAAAGCATGGTGTTTGTATTAGTCTCCTTTGCCGGAGGCAAAGGCTTATCGATATGCCAATTTTGTCATACGAGAAACTTTTTAGGGAATTATCGATGTTCCGATGTGCCTTCCGGTTTCAGCTCTCTCTTATTGGGAATATGACATCATAAGGCTGTTAAAGCTAAGAAAACCACTAAGTTGTTCATCTCAATATAAAATGAAAAATCAGGTAATACCTAGTCAATTTCCTAATGTATCTGAAAGATTTTTTTTCTTAATATTCTATTTGAACAATTCAGTTCAAAGTTCTATTTGCAAGGTATAATTTGTTTGAGATCTTATTCCTTTCTGTTTTAGACCACAAAAGTTGCATGATTTACATATGTCTCTATGGTTTTGCTTAACTGATTCTCCAGCCTGAAAAACGAATTTAACCTCTACCTGTAAGCTCTGCCAAATAGTACTGTCCAAGCAAAATATCAAATTCAGTGCTTTCATTTGGGCATTGCAGTTTGAAAATGAGGTTCAGATATTGAAACTAAAGGCTAAAAATAATGGCTATGAACGAGGTTTGATAGAACGTAAGCAACATAAATGCACTCATGCGTTCCAACTTGATTAATGTGTTAGAAAATCTTCAATTGGTATATACTCAATATTAGCAACAAAGTTTGTAACAGTTTGCATAAAAATATGTTACACCATCAGTACTTATAACAACACTTTTGGTTCTCAAATAATTAGTTATAGACATGAAACGAAATTATATGATAAAATTGAAGTATATAAAATATACTTCAGTTGATGTTCAATTCTACATAGACCGAACCGATGGATCGAGAAGAGATATATATATATATATATATATATATATATATATATATATATATATATATATATATAAAGACACACCACAAAAATTGTCCCATTACCTGGTATTTTCTGAATTTCACAATCGATTAAGCAGCTCGATCGCAGTTTCTTTGTCAACATATGTTTTTGGACATATGAGGGGAAATCTCATCTATGTAATAACATTTGATTCCATATGATCTCAAACACGTCTGAAACAAGAATGAGTTCATTTGACTATCAGTATTCATTCGATTTCTCTTCTGTTTTCACACTAAATTAATGCAAGTTTTCTGTGTTTCTTGTTGATTCTCGAATCTTTAAATTTATTGTAATGGCTGCTGAACGTCCTGGACGCTATTTGAGTGATCATGAAGTGGTAAGAATTGTAACACTTCTAGAGTTCAGCACTGTACGACTTGAATGCTACAAAACGAACTTGCACTTTCAAGAAATGTGCATATTTCATTGTACAGCGTTAGGAACAGGTTCAGAAAAGACGATATAATAAAATTGAAGTATATAAAATATACTTCAGTTAATGTTAAATATTCTACATAGACCGAACCGATGTATCGAGAAGAGATTTGAAGAATATGGATGGTCCTCTATTTAAAATTCAACTGGTTTTTCTGAACATTGCATCGATAACCATCATTTCATAGATATCGAGACAATTCAACTCATGCTTCCAGGTGATAAAGGAAAAAGGATAATATATATATAAATACACAGACCAAGTGTGGCTTCTACCGGCCCACGTCTCACAAGAGAGCATCGAGTTGCAAGACTTCAGTTTGCGAGGGAACATGCAGACTGGGGTATTCCAGAATGGTCGAATGTTCTCTCTTCCGACGAGTCCAGGTTGTGTCTAGTATCAGATGATAGACGCATGCCTGTATACAGACGACCTGGGGAACGGTATCAGCAATGCAATATCCGGCAAACCGAAAACTTCGGAAGGGGCTCGGTAATGGTGTGGGGAGGCATTTCTTTCCACTGTCGAACTGAGTTAGTCCTAGTGAATTATGGAAGAATGACAGTGGCCAGATACATCACAGATATCCTTGAACCCAATGAAGTACTCTTTGGCCCATTGATTGGCAAAAACTTCATTAATATGCATTATAATTCTCGGCCTCATGCAGCTAGAGTAGTTACAGAATTTTTTCAAAATGCCGAAATTGATATTTCAAGATGGCCAGCCAGAAGTGCCGACTTGAATCCCATAGAACATGTTTGAGACAACATGGGGTGGCAAATTCAGCAGACGTAGGATGCCTTGTAGATCACTCCAGAAAATCAGCTTTCTGAAATTTGAAACTCAGAGACACGAGAGTACATCCAAAATTTGTTTGAGGGGCTTCCGAGACGTATATTGGCAGTAATTAGGGCGTAGGGAGCATACACTCGATTTTGAAAATGATTAGTAACCATTCGATGCTAGTTGATTGGTTCTTCGCGAATGTTTGAAGGTGGTAAAAGTTTTTTATTTTTCATCAACTCGAGAATTGTTGATATTTTCCATCACTCATCTCATTTGATTGATATCTTCTTATTTTTCACTTCTGATGTAGAATTGAGTCAGTGTTCGGAAAGGCGTGTCTTTTTGGGAATTTTCTTTATGTCCCTCTATCGCCGCTACGCTGGGAACGTTTGAAAAAAAGACCTTCTCGAACACTGCCTGAATTCTACATATTTGGCCAAACCAATCGAAGAATGAAAGAAAGGATAGAGGAACACAAAAGAGCATTTATCTATATAAACTACATACAGGTCATGAAATCGATTCCGATAACTCAAAATAAATCAGCTCCACACAAAAACTTATGAAACATCTTATCATAGAAGCAGTGGAAACTGAAAAAGGAGGTACAGTGAAAAAAAGAGACAAAACTCCTCAAAATATCCAATGCTTGGAAATTTATTTTATCTCCTAGGAAACCAGCATCATCAATAGATGATAATTAAAACATTCCCACCACGGGGCCTACTGACGCCCACAACAAAGACACAAAAAGAGAACCACTGGCAGAGAGCAGTTACGCTCGAAACATCGTCTACCGAAAGCTTGAAGAGGACCACGGAATAAAACCCGTGAAACATCATATCAAATTTATATATATATATATATATATATATATATATATATATATATATATATATATATATATATATAAGGTTAGAATAACACACTTGAATTGTTTCTGCTATAAATGAGTGGAGATTTATTAAATCATATTTACAATAGTTTATTATTGAATTTAATTATTATAAATCATACTGCAATAAATGAGAAACAACATTCAAAGTTATTATTCACAATAATTGTTTCTCTCGTAATCTTTCAGATGTAATTTTTTATTGTCACGTGTTAACTTGTCTATCTCTCTAATATGAATTCTCCTTCATATATGGGAGATCTAATTTATCAACATATTTACGCGCGCAATACAAACTATTTGAGGATAAGTCCTTACATTTCCCTCGAATAGAGAAAAAACCAGTTTGTTCAGTTTTCGTCCTACATATATTCACAATGATATATTGACAAAGGTTATTTACATATATACATTTTAATACTAATTTTCCATCTCTACGGTAGGGATGGGGTTAGTTTTGAAATGTGAAATCTGTTTGAATCTTTTTTCTATATCCTATGTCTATTTCGTACATCGTATTAGAAATTTTCTTTGAAATTTTGTGAGGTCCAATCTTAATTTATCTAGTTTTTTTCTATTCAATTTGTTTCCGTTTTCTATATATATCGTATCTTCTACTTTGAAGTCATAATCGATTTTATTTTTATCGTATAACTTTATTATAATTGTGATATCTTATGCTATTTTCCAGAGCTTTTCTTCTATTTTCTTCTAATTTATTACTATTATCGTTCATTTTCAGTTCTGTTGGTAGTATGGATGTATCTTCTCCATATAATAGGTACTTTGGACTGAATTTTGTTACTGTGTGTTTTGTCGAATTGTATTTATTCACAGGTTTGTGCTATGGTTGTCCATGCACATTTATTATTCTCTTCATTTATAGTACATCTTATCTTGTTCACTAATGTTTGATCTAACCTTTCGTTAAAACCATAAAAGAATGGTGTATTATCACTCGTAAACATTAATGTAATATGTTTACTCTTTAGGAAGTTTTTGAATTCTTGTGAATTTATTCCTGGGTATTGATCTGTTAACATTATCTGAATTTTGTGGTATTTTTACACTTGATTAGTCAGTTTTGTGAAATCACTTGCATTTAGTGTTTTAATGTTATTATATACGCAAATCTGGTAAAGTGATCTATCAGTAAATGCAAGTATTTCTTCGTGGATCGTGACCCACCGAACCCACCTATTGTATCTACCGATACTATTTCAAACGGCTCTTTTTCCGGACCCAGATGAGACATCAGGCCTATTTTGGCTTGTCATCTTGATTTATTTTCTATACATTGTATGCAATTTCTGCAAGTCCCTGTTATGTTTTTTTCCATATTTTTTCCATGTAGTAAGTCATTAATTTTGTTTTCATTTGATTTATGCCTATATGGCAAAAATCTTTGTTTGTTTGTTGTATTAGTTCGTTACTAAATTCCTTTGATATAAAAATTTTATTTTTTTTCCTGATTTTTCAAAATATATATTGTCTTTGAAGATCGTTTTATTTTTTTCAGTTTTTATAAATTTATTATTCTTTTGATCTTCTGTTTTATCTTTAATTTTTATGTTTCATCATCAGTTTGTTCTATTTCTGATACCGGATTTCTGCTTAAACAATTCGCTTCTAAATTTTCACTTCCCAGGTGATATATTATTTCGAAATCAAACTGTGATAGGTGATAGGTGAGATCACCAAATTCTTCGTCGGTTCTTGCTTTTATATTCATTCTTTTCAATGGTTTGTGATCTGAGAAGACCTTGAAGTGCTTTCCTATGAGTCAATGTTGCCAATATTTTACAGCTTCCTTTATGGCCATGCATTCCAAGTAAATTGCTTTTTTTTTCTTTTGCGATTCGTTCAGTTTTCTCGAGAAATATGCCACTGGTTTTTCTGTATTTTCATCTGGTTGTGGTTGTTTTAGAACTGCACCTATACCTAATAAACTAGCGTCTGTATATATATGTATCGGTAGGTCTGGGTCGAAGATTGCTACTGCAGGTTTTGTACATAGAAGATTTTTCATGTATTCAAAAACATTTTGGCACTCCCGTGACCACACAAATTCTTGTCCTTTCCTCAATAGATTATGTAATGGGTCCAAGGTTATTGAGCTATCTGCTATGTTCTTGTTGTAAACATTATTTTTTCCCAAAAATTGACGGATGTTTTTCTTATTTTGAGGTATTGGGAAGTCCTTGATTGCTTTAAGATTGTCTTTTAATGGTGAAATCGAGTTGTGTTTTATGACATGTCCCAAACATTGCACCGAGTCCATTGCAAACGTACATTTTATTAGTTTTAAACGAAAACCTTCTTTTATTATTGCTTCCAGTAACTTTTTTTAAATGATCTATGTGTTCTTTAAAGGATTTTAAAAATATTAAAATATCGTCAATATAGTTTACTGCGAATTCTGAAAACCCAGTTTTTCTTATAATATTGCTTAGGATTCGTTGAAATATCGCTGGTGATGTTTTCATTCCAAATGGCAAACATGTCCATTGATAATGACCTCTTGTGTAACGAATCCTGTTTTCCTTCTGTCTTCAATACGTAGTGGTATTCACCAGAATTCGAATTTATATCTAGTTTTGAGAAAATGTACAATTTCGTGTTTTGTTACTAAATCCTCAATCAGTGGAAACGGTTGTGCTTGTGGAATTATTATTTCATTTAACTCTCAAAAATCTATACAGAGTCTAGAGTTTTATTTTCATCTTTCTTAAATGACAACGTTACTGAAGCACCAATATGATTCTTAAATCAAGCTTTTTTGAATAATTTCCATATTTGTTCTTCAATTTCCTTTTTATCATTTATCGTACATCTGTACGGTCTTTTGCAACAATATTTATCGATTGTGAGGTCTATTCGGGCCTCATAATCTTTGAGTACCAATATCGTACTTATCTTTCGCAAAAACATTCTTATATTTATTTATTAAATCTTGTATGATTTTTTCTTGTTTTTGGTCTAGATGGTTTATTTCAAAATTTGAAGTTTCTATATTTGAATCTACATTAAAATTTATTTGATACTTCTTAGTTTGTTCATTAGATTTGGAATCATATTGTTTTATCACTAATTCTTCATTTTGTATCAGTTTAAAATTTTCATACCATCTAACCCCAACAAAAATCATACCTAAAATTTTTATTATCTATTATGAATACATTCATATATTTTTCTATATTCATTTTATTTATTTTTCATTTTACCATACCAATTGGTTTAGAAGCACCATTAATTGTGTTTAATTTTGTTATATTCTCTACTTTATTTGTAGATTTTAAATTAATAAATTTAATATTAATCAATGATACATTTGATCCTGTATCATAAAGTGCCGATACTGTTAATATATCATTCATTTTAATATTAAACTCAATTAATGGTGGCATCAAGTTTTTGGATCATCTGTACTTAAGTCTACATCTAACGCTAGATTATTTATATTATTTTCTCTTCTACCTTGTTTGTTTTGGTCCTTAAACCAACATTCATCCTCAGGATGGAACCTTGTACCCTTTTCTTCATCCTTGCAAATCTTACAAGGTGTCTTGTTTTTCTTGTTATCAGTGCTTAGTTTGGTCTTCTTAGTCTCTCTATATTTTTTGGTAGCCAGGTACTCTGATTTTCCTATTTCATTATGCAAATCTTCAGGTCTCTGTAATTTTTCTCTGTCAATCTTTTCAATCATTTCATTCGGTAGACCCATGGCTATGAGATCAATTAATGTATCACTATCTATTGTTCTTCTTATCTAGTCTACATGATGCTCACAATCTAGATATTTTGGTGATATTTTAAATGTCCAATTCTCTATTGTTGTTATTCTAGTGACACACAGTATGTTGAATTTTCCATCTGCTGAACCTTCCTTGAAAGGAATTGCAGCTTGTCCATTGTGTACAAAACAATGAATGTTGTTTTATATTTACATTTATATTTACGCGCAATACAATACAAAGGATAATTCCATATATATATATATATATATATATATATATATATATATATATATATATATATATATATATATATATATATATATATATATATATATATATATATATATATATATATATATATATTTGCCAAATCTCAAATTTTAGGAATTATCATTTGGAGACCCTAACAGTTATATCATAATCTGAGTCTCTGGTACCACTGACTAATTTGGCTTGCTAGTATGCTGCATATAATGAAAAACTCAACCATCTTAACGATGGCCGCTAAACTAGGTTCAACTCATATAACGGAAAAATTTCGGCCAATGATTTATTCTTTTTCTACCCCTCCATCCAACGAAGTCTGGAGTGGGACACATTATCCGATCTATTTGACAGTGACCACTTTCCGATTTTCATTTCTCATGAAGAGGACAAGAAACGAAACACTCAATTTTTACCAAATCGGAAAATTGATAACGAAGATCTGTCAGAATATATCGAATAGACTCAGCTCTAGACTTATTCCGAATTGGCAACAATGTGAATGAATTTGTTGATTCGTTTTCAAATATCATTTACGAAACATCACTCACGAATATAGGAACGACAAAACCTTCAAATGAACATCATTCGGCACCCTCGAGGAATCAGCAAAAAGCGCAAGCCCTAAAAATAAGAAGACACTCTTTCAACAAGCTCAAAAACACGACAGAATACAATAACTGCTTGAATTCAAGAGAATCTTGTATCTGAATATTACCCTGAGGTAACATTCAGATACAAGATTAAAAATGTAAAATGGAACACCTACACCTACATCTCCTCAATTAACTCATCAACGACAAGAATACAGATGTGAAACATAATTAGAAAAATCTCAGGTTGAAAAATGTTCTTACCCCGTGAATATCTCGCAGTAAACGTCAAAACAATCTTGAACAAAAAATTCCAGTTATTTTCGCTGATATGTACCAACAATTTTCTAGCAATGATAACCTCTGATGAGAATTCATTCACTTTAGAGCTTAAAGGAAGCAGAATACATAATAATCAAGATGGTCATGACCCTCCAACCTATACAATATCAACAGACGAATTAGAACAAGCACTTAAAAATTCCTCACCTGGTCCAGTCAATATCCCAGCCCTAGGCAAAGCAAAACATATAATGGTCAACATATTCAATCTTCATACTCGGCACTAGATTTTTCCCAACAACTTGATCTGTTCTGTGAGTTTCCTTATTTTGAAGCCGGGCAAACGAAAACATGACCCCATGTCTTTCCGTTATTGAATATAAACCAAAGGTGTAGAAGCAGCAATAACTAAAACATTTTCTTTGACCAGAAACTACTAGCTGTATTCTTCAATATTTGTCGAGCGTATGATACAACCTGGAAGTTCCGTATTTTAACCATGATAATCCAGATGCAAGCATTCACGTAGAACCGGTCAAAACTTGTTAGAACAAACCACATCCAAGAAAACTTCGATAGAAAATGGCATACGGTACTGAGTTTCAATCTTTTTCTGATAGGAATTAACTCAATTACCAACTCAATAGAAGCACCAGCTGAATACTTAGTTTTTGCAGTCGACCTTGTCATATATTTTAAGACAAATAGCACAACGACAGGTTAAAAAATTTCACAGAACACTCTAAACAGTTTGGAAAGTTGGAGAACAAGGAGGGGATATCAATTTTCTTCTGACAAGACCAAACTATTCATCTTTTCGTAGAAGAAATCTGAATTTCTCTCTCATTGAAAAATACTCCCATAGAACATACTCCTATAGAACAAGTTGACCACATCAAATTCCACGGTATGCTATTGAACAGCAGTATGAAATGGGATGAACAAACAGAAACAACACTAACCACTTGCCAACGAAAATTGAATATAAGAATAATTCTGGCGGGGAAGTGACACAATCTGCCTGCTCCAGATGTACCACACAACAATAACAAGCGTCTTTGATTACGGTTCCATATGCCATATAACTATTCTAGTCGACAAAACCTTTCCGAAAAAAGTTGTTGTCACAATCTTCAGCATGAATTCTTTAAAGCATTGTATCCCCTCTACATTATATTCATCTTCATGAACAACAACACTTCAAATAAATACCACTCTGCGCTCATACGACAAATCCCAAACCAACCATAACATTCTCTAAAGCAAATTTTCGGAAATTAAATCTAATTTTACGAATTATAGAACTTTCTACACTGACACATATGAGTCGCCTATAGAAAGTATCAGAAGCGGCAGCAGTTACAATACTTTCAGAAATACTCATAAAATTACCAAAACACTGTAGTACCTTTACGGGAGAGTTGATTGCTATAAAAGGAGCCTTACCACTTGAAAAACAAATATCCGAACAACTTATCTTCATAGTATATGACTCACCTATCGCAATCAGGCGCTGAAACAACTATAACCCAAAAATTCGAATCTCTGAGAAATGAGAGAAAAATTCAATCAACTCAATTAAATGACAAAAAAGTAGCCATTGTTTGGGCCCCATCACATAACAGAATTATTGGAAATGAGGATGCGAACCACGCGGCAAAAATAGCAACAATGGAGAAAATTACCAGAACGACCTTCCATATGACGACTTTGAGTCTCTGGTAGAGAACATCGAGTGGAATAAATGGCAAACGGAATGGAGCCAGAGTCGTAGCAAGCTACACGAAATACAACACAATGCCACTACCCTACAGCCGATAGGACCAAGTTAAAATATTACGTATAAAATTTGGCCACACACTGATGACACACAAATTCATTTTCACAAAATCCGTGCCACCTATGTGCCAATTCTGCGATTCGACACCCACCATGAAACATAT
Source organism: Cryptolaemus montrouzieri (assembly GCA_013387265.2). Lineage (NCBI taxonomy): Eukaryota > Metazoa > Arthropoda > Insecta > Coleoptera > Coccinellidae > Cryptolaemus > Cryptolaemus montrouzieri. The sequence goes on from JABFTP020000103.1 coordinate 42,853,315, forward strand.
GTTAGTGGAGTGAACAACATTCTTTCTTTCCTCCAAGAAATGAAAATTTTCTCCAAAATCTGAGCCCAAATATTCTACTTGCTTAAAATTATATCTTGTTATCATAGTAGGTAGCTATAACCTTACGTGGTCGATGCGGCTCAAAAAACAATTTGATAATTAATAAAAAAATAAAATTTTAGGGATGATGGAAATCTCGTCTGCTCATAATGCTAATTTGAAACGAAGAGACTTCAGTCTATCTCCTGTTTTGAATGCAGCTATTTTAAAATAAATCACACATCATTTTTCTCAGTATTGTTTTACTCTTGATAATGGTCTGATAGCCCGAAACTCATGTAGCGAATTTCAAAATATTATCATGAAACCTTTGCCAAGTGCTTGATCAATTATTTATAAATTATGATTTACCAAGTGTTTCGTGAGAATTCTATATACAGGGTGCTTTGAAAGACACGGCAATATATGAGTAGGTGATTGCCTAAGTCATTTCATGTAAAAAGCTCATATAAATATAGGTCCGCAAATGCTTCGCTACCGATTTACAGGTTGTTGAAGTTTAATCGAAAGATGCAGTTAAATTTCATTTTTTTGTAAACCTCTTAAGATATTGAGATGAAATTTTGGAGTTGTCGGAAACTTCAGAAGACGCATAATTCTTAATACGAAACAATATATAGAACCCACCAGTGGCACGCGTATGGGTTTACCACAGGTTATTCTGAAGGGAAAAACTTGACGCTACTGATTTTTTAAGAAAAACGCTTTCCTGATTTCAATTGTTCGACGCCTAGTTTCTGAGTAAAACACTGTTGAAAGTTTTTTCTGGGAATCCTTCCGTTTCCATTGATAATATCTGTTCTATGCTCAATCAAAAATTATTCACGTGAGTGACATTTCTGGGTTTCTATTTTTCAATAATTCTGAATCTATCGACAATTAATTTCGAATCGGCTATCATGAATCGTGATACGAATGCAGACATGTACTTCATGTATGAAATGTATTAGAATCTCGGTGGTTGTACATTAAAAGATTCCCAAACCGTATTGCTCCTGATAGGAAAACTTTTGGAAGCATTCATAGATGCCTATATAAAAAGGATACATTAAGATCATATGAAGGAGCAGGAAGCCCAAGTGGGTAAGTGAGTAAGAACGGTAGAGCTAGAAGATAAGGTTCTTGAAATATTTCAAGACGATCCTGGTTCTTCCACTCCAAGAATTGCTGACGTTTTAGGCGTCAGTAGTGGAACTGTTCGGCAAATTCTTCATGAAAATTTGTTGTATCCATTCCAATTAGAACGCGAACAAGCACTTTTTCTTACCGATTTTCCTGCCCGTATTGCGTATTAATGGCTTTTACGTAAGTTGATTCAAATTATTCAATTCCTTAGGCTGATCCTGTTCACTGGTGAAGAAAGTTTCTCAAGAAATCCCATGAGGAATTTTCATAATAATCATATGTAGTGTGGAGAAATCTTCATCAAACATATGAAGATCGATTTTAACATCAGATTTCCTTGAACGTTTGGATAGGCATTGTGGATGACTCTCTAATTGGACCAGTATTTCTACCAGAGAGACTTACGCGTGAGGTGTACCGTCATTTCTTGGAACACACGCTTCCAGAATTTTTGAAGGATGTACCTTTGACAATCAGACAAATTATGTGATTTATGGACAAAGGCGCACTAACCCATCTCAGTCAGCTTGCTCGTGACTTCCTAACGAAAGAGTATGGAAATCGCTAGATTGTTCGAGGTGGACCTAAATTTCAGCCTGCACGGTCCCCAGATTTAAAACCTCTCGATTCCTTTCTGTGGGGTGATTCGAAGTCTATGGTTTACACTACTCCCGTGGAAATCATTATAATTTTGCTGTGGTCATGATTGAATTTTAAGCTGTCATTCTGGTATTGCATAACTTTCATTCGGCCAACACTATTTCATTTTTCATCATCAATCAATCTTCCCATATATTTCAAATTTTGCATTTCCATTCCAACTTTTTGTGTTTTCATTGCAGGAACGGATTTACCTACGAATTTTTGACTTTCATCGTCCTGGGGAATACTCATACCTACAAGCTTCTACAGAATCCGCAGTTTGCGAGTCTTATTCACAGCTAGTGGATTTTTAACATGACATCACCTAGTACTTTGTGACTTTAAACTATTTATTCTCATCACATTTAGTAACTTTTTATCATTAACTTCAACTTTATATTCTGGAACATCCTTACTTTCTTCCTATGAATTCCAAATACACGGAACAAAGTGGTTCTTCAAGACTTTATTTGGAAAGCTCTCACGCTTCATGCAGTATACTTTAAATTCCTCAAAGAGAGTGGCCACTACAACAACAGTGGATAAAAAAGGACCTTCAAAATTTTTATTTCAGAATTGATAAATTGGTTTAAGTATATGAAAAACGTCCTGCTTCTTGCTTCCATCGTTTCGATTCACATTCTGTATTGAGCTATCGAAATAAAAGCTCCAAAGTGAATTCATTTAATATTCTGATAACAACTGATCTGAAATAAATTCTCAAAGAAAAAACGGAAATTGAAATTTTAAGTGAAAAAAGAAGAGAACGATATCGACGGAACGTGGTTAGTATTTCTTGACACGTCTAAAACCTTTAGATTAAAATTTAATCATATCTTAGATGTTGTTAGCAATTCTTCCAAAGTTCTGACTCACTGTTGTTTCAAGCAACAAAAAGAAAAGCAATTCAATATTTCTGCTGATGTTACCATTCAATTCACGCTTGTTATGAGAAACTTCTATTGGGTTATATACGAAGGGTAACACGTACTAGAATTACAGAACGATAGACAGGCATCTCGATATACACAAAACTGAAAAAAGTAGTATTTAAGTGAGTTAGTTATCTGAAACTTCAAAACTTTCAGCTTCGAATTCATTCGCTTTGTCCTTCGCTTTCGAAGGGGTTACCAGTACTATAAAAACGTGCCACGAAATATTCACTGCACGTTCAGGAAGAAATTGAAAACAATACATACAAAACATTCAATCGAATTTATTGGAAATGTTTATTCAAAGTTTCTTAGGCGAAGAAATGAACTCCAAGCAGTATATCATACATTCGGTGAAACTGCAAATATGATATACATGGTGCTTCAACGAAAACTGAACAAAGGCTATATCTACCAAGATATTAATTTCTGATCGAAACGCAACAACACGTCAAGTTTTGTTTTAAGAGGGGCATCTTTTGGGGCACAAAAATTGCCTGAAATATCAACCCCTAAGCGGGGGTTGCAATCTTGAACATTTTGAATACTGAAGATGGGCCGAATGATAACTCAAAAGAAAGGTGCTATCTTTGTCTACATTGCTTAGGACGAATTTTCATTTTTTATTGAAAACTGTAAAAGATACAGGATGAGTAACTGGAAGATAGGAAAGACTATTTCCCTGAGAATATTCAAGTTTCAGAGAGGAAAAATGGAACAGATCCATGCTGATCAATGGCAGTCATCATCAAGTACCATCCTCATTTCCAATTTTAACGCCTGGAGCAGGGGTGACAACCCTTGAAAATTCAAAAGAGGGTAGATGGGTCGAGTGATAACCCAAAAGAAAGGTATTATCTTTGTCTGCAAAAGACAAAAATGAAAGAATTTTCATTTTTGATTGCAAACTGTAGAAGATACAGAGTGAGCCACTGAAAAATAGAGAAAACTTTCTCCCCAAGACTATTGGAGTATAAGTGCGAAAAACTGGAATAGATTCGTTCAGATCAAAGATGACAGCATTTGATCTGGAATGAATCTGTTCCATTGTTTTGCACTAATACTCGAATAGCTCAGGGCGATAGATATTCTCTTCTTTTTTTCAGTAGCTCACTCTGTATCTTTTACTGTTTTCAATCAAAATGAAAATTCGTTCACGGGGATGCAGACAAAGATAATACCCTTCTTTCGAGGTATCACTCGACCCATCTACCCTCTTCAAATTTTTCAAGGGTGGTCACCCTTGATCTAGGTGTTGAAATTCGAGATGAGGATGGTACTTCAGGATGTCTGCCAATAATCAGCATGGATCTGTTCCGTTTTACTTCACTGAAGCTTGAATAGTCTCAGGGAAATAGTCCTCCCTATCTTTCAGTTGCTGACCCTGTATCTTTTACAGTTTTCAATTAAAAATGAAAACTCGTTCAAGATGATGTAAAAAAAGATACCACCTTTCTTTTGAGTCATCACTCGACCCATCTTCTCTATTCAAAATGTTCAAGGATTGCAACCCCTGCACCAGAAGATGTCACCTTTGAAACAAAAGTTGACCTGTTTTTGCGATTTGATCAGAAATGAATATCTTGGTAGATATAGCCTGTGTCTAGATTTCGTTGAAGCACGTACTTCTAAGATTTTGAAAACCTGAGGATGCTATAAGATATGGAAAATAAACAAGCGGTTATTAAAGAAAAATAAATTATCTTGGAATATTCAATAATAACTGAAATACAGTGACTCAACTGAAATTTTGACCTCATCTCATCTCTCTAACCCAATGGAAGGCAGCGTCTTCGTAAAATGCTGAATCAGATCGATTCTTGTTTTGAGGAGAATCACTGTTTATAACTATATGGGTCGTGTGGCATATCGTTAGAAAGGTACACAGTTTTCCAACTACATAATAATTTTATCATATAACAAATGAACAGCTCTTCTTACCTGAAGTATTTTCAATAAATGGAAGTATATATTGATATCAGTCTCTAAGAATGTGTTTCAAAAGGTAAACTGAACACTGCAAAGATCAACCCCTACCCTCAGCATTCACAAAATTGAAAATATTTTAATTGTGGAGGTCGTTTTTTGATGAAAATCGATATAAACATTTTCAATGAAATAAAACGATGGTATTTAGATTTTCACTATATTAACGAAACTATGACTGGTTTCACCACACTGTGACTTCATCAGGTAGATACAAACTAATGAACAGAGTTATTCCTTATATTATATTCTTATTTCCTACTTATTATTACATTAGGTACAAGTACAATGGGTATGGTGGAAAACCCATCGGAGTTGCTTACTTTATGGATTGAAAAGATTGAGTAGTGGAGAAGGATTCAGATCTAATTGACTATCAAGTAACCTACCTGATTTCTTTTCCTTGTTAATCTCTGAAATATCCCCTAGATTGAGTTTTTGTCTATTATTTTAATTGTGTAATTTTAAAATTATCATTAAGTTATGGTTTTCTTCGAGTGAAAGATTACAATAATGGAATTTACCAATATAAATTGTATTACAATCCCTGCTAGATAGTTCATAAACACTGGACTCATTACGTTTATCAATTTTAGATTTGCAGTCTTCTATATGTCGGCTTAAAAATTATCAGTTCCGAATGCTTCATTGAAATTATAATGCGAGAAGAATGATTTTAATTTAAGACTAGGATTACCAATATAAGTTGAGCTGTTGTTTTTGTGTTAAACCTTTCATACATGAAAATACTTCCTGGATTGCTTTTTGAAATATTTTGCATGAAATCATGTTCTCAATCATACTAGTACTGTAACCGTTATTGACAGCTATTTGTCTAATCATAATTTGCTCTCTTACAAAATTATTTTGCGACTTTGGGTATTAATGAGTCTATGTACCATACTATTGTAAGCTGCTAATATATATGGATAAGGATGTGTAGGTGAGCTATGAATAGTAATATCTGTATGCGATGGTTTATAAAAAATAGAAAATCATTTTCTAACACAAAATACTACAGCTCAACTTATATTGGTGATCCTTGTCTGAAATTGAAATCATATCTCTAGCATTATAATTTCAATATAGCGTTCCGAACTGATTATTCTTCAGGCCGACATATCTAAAGCTACAAATCTAAAATTGATAAAGGTAATAAATCCGGTATTAAAAACTGTCTTACAAGGATTGTTATACAATTTATATTGGTAGAACTTTCAAAAATTTCACAGTCAGAATATCCGAGCACAAACGTAGTTTTAATCATCATAAATCCGATTCCCATTATTCTAATCACTCACTCGAAGAAAACCATAACTTGATGATAATTTCATAATCTTACACAATGAAAATTATAGACAAATACTCAATCTATGAGAAATTTTAGAGATTAACAAGGAAAAGAAATCAGGTAGGTCACTTAATAGTCAATTAGATCTAAATCCTTCTCCATTAATCAGTCTTTTCAATCCATAAAGTAAGCAACTCCGATGGGTTTTCCATCATACCCTTTGTACTTGTACCTAATGTAGTAACAAGTAGGAAATAAGAATATCATATAAGGAATAACTCTGTTCATCAGCTTGTATCTATCTGATGAAGCCACAGGGTAGTGAAAGCGGTCATAGTTTTGTTAATATAGTAAAAATCCAAATACCATAGTTTTATTTCATTGAAAATATGAAATTGAGAATATTAATCGCAAACAAAATCATGGCTCACATGGAAAAATATATCTAGGTACATCAGGTCGATTAATTTAAATTCGAGTATTGTAGTTGATGCAGAAACAACTCGACAACGAACAACAGAAGGCAATGTAGACATTGTTAATATTTCTCGTCGAAATAACAGTTTTACCTAAAAAACGGCAGACATAGCTAACACAAATAGTTCAGAGAAAACAAATAAGTCTGGAACATGTTGAATGCAAACTGCGTGTAGTGAGACTGAAGCATTTGAATTAAAAGGTACTAAAGAAACTGTTCAAAGTGAATCCTTTCCATCTCCATATAATGGTATGAACGATATTCAAATTCCCTTCCTAAGTTCTCAAATACATTAGTTAAGTAGTTCCCAAAATCTGAGAACACATAGTGAAAATACCTGAATTTACCATCCCATTATCTTCGGATCTGTTGCACCGATTTCGATGAGATTTCGAGCATGAATACTTCACACTGTTTACTGTTAACTGTACGGATGAAATTTTGATAACAATAAAAGTTATCACCTTAGCGATAATTCGACGACTTGGCCATCATTTTTTTGCAACTTAAAAATTTCTGTTACCTAGTTCTTTGATTTGAATTTCATTGGATGAAAAGCAATGACAGAAATGTCATAAAAATTGAGCACCATTCTTTTAGTCCTTTTCACGCAAATGGGTCTTTAGTGCCAAACATGTCCAGTTTTCAAGAGAAGTGTTCTACTGCAAAGGACAAGAATGCGCATGTCCAGAAATGACTCCATATAGTTCTGTGTCCTTAATGAATGTGTTTCTATCGTGAAAAAGTGAACAACTCGTTATCATCATGTTTGTGTTGAAGAAGACAAGAAAAAAGAAAAGTTTGTTGTGCTTGTGAGCTGAGTCGATTGTTGTTGTAGCCGTGTTGTGAGTTGTGGAAGTTTTTTTTATGAAACGAATCAGTATGACCAAATCAAAGCGTATTTTAAGAAAATGCCATAGGATTCCTCCAAACCGTTGGGAGCCGGTGGAAGTTGATGATCAGACCCCGTCCTTCCTGGAAGCTGTACCATTCAACTCGGGCGCGTTGGCTCCTGAAGATCAAATTACGGACAAACATCCTTCAGGTATTCAAACACTTGATGACAGGTCTAACAATTCTCGATCGAGCATTGTACCTTCTTCATAGAAGAAAATGAACAAGGTTTTTGAGGTGTACGATGAATTCGAATCATCCAAATCATGGAGTTGATTGACGTTAGTGATTTGTGGGAATTTATCTCTCCTCACGTGAGATGTAAAGTTTGTGGTGAGTAAATGTAGTTGTCCTTAGAGAAAAAAATCAGCGTCACATCCAAATTGATACTTGTTTGTGATGGAAGCAGTGTTTTTCGACACTACTTTTCGAACGCCTAGAAAATTGACACTACCAATCGAAAAGGTCAGGCTCCCAAATTCTACGATCTAAAATTCAGAATGGTGAATGCTTTTCGAATCATAGGATTGATTGCTATGCCTGCACAGTTGTTTCAAGGGCTTATGAACTTGCCGTGCCCGTAACACTTCAAGCATTATGAAAAGATAATCGGCTTCGAACTAGAAAAAGCGTGTAGATAAGAAAGGATGCAAGCCGTGATTGAAAATAACTGCAGTCGAGTTCTAGGCGTCAGTTTTCATGTCTCTTGGCAGCGCAGGGGCCATACGTCACTAAATGGTGTTATGACCGCATTATCAGAGGAATCAAGCAAGCTCATAGACATCGAAGTTATGTCAAAATTCTGTTCCGGTAAAAGCAAAGATAGTAACCAGCATGAGGGAACGTGTTGCCAACTACAGTGGTTCAAGTGGTGGGATGGAGGTGGAAGGCGTCCGACGAATTTATGGTTGATCTCAAGAGCTCCCCATGTTCTTATATTACCTAGGAGATGGTGACTCTGTAGTCTTTCAAATATTGGCTAATGAAAAGCCCAGCAGTAGAGTTGTCCAAACTTGATTGTTCATGCCTAATATAGTGTCGATTGATAATATATTGTTTCCGAAAATTCGATTTTTTGGTCAATATTTTTTTGGTAACCGTCTTAGTAGTCGGAATTTTGTCACAATTATCCTCCGCATCACAACAAAATCTCTGGCTGCGTAGCGTATAATTTCGACCCAATACAAGAATCGAGAGAACTCAAATTCAGTGATCTTGCTGGGCACTCAATTAGTCTCCTCTTACGCTCTAGTTCCCCGGAAAATTATCATCTGAATATTCTGTATATTGTAGTACTTAATTTCAAATTAACAGATGTACCAACAGAAGGGCAAGAATATTTGACACAAATCATTCAGAGGAGCAAACGAGTCTACAATAGGTCGAATTTCTACGTGTTATTCCGAATAACCCTTTTCCATTTCAATACAATCGAACAAATAATTCGCAAATTCCTTTCTCACTATACAGAGGCATTGGGTGTTAATAGTTGGAATTCTCTCACAATTATCATCCGCAGCTCGACCAAAGTCGCTGGTTGCGTAGTGTAGATAGCGGGAGAGCACCAAATACCATTGATGATGTGAAAGAATTGAATCGTTCGACCACTTTCGATAATTCTGGGATGAATCAAGATTATCTTTATAGAAAGACGGTCCAACAAGATGTTTCTCGTACAACCCTTCCCTAACATTCAGTTTTGTGAAGTTTATGCTTGGGTTGCTGTATTATTGTAGATTCTGCGTGCTCTAGTATCAGCCAATTAATCTGTAGCTGGGATTATTATTCTCATTTTCAATCAAATTTTGGGTGTAGACGTTTACCAGTCATCTTTTTTCCGTTCATGGTGCAGTATTATGCTGTAGGGATAAAATTTGTGATGCTTCTCTATTATGTAGAGAATTGTTTGATACGCCTGTTCGATGGAACGATTTACTAATCAACTTAGTATTGTCCAGTTATAGATAATTCAATATCGCAACCTCAACAGCTTCATGTTTCTTTGGGCGTGGTACTTTACGCTTTTGGTTCTGCACTGAACCAGTTGCCCGACATTTTTTATCAGAGATATGACGCATTAGTGATTCATTTCTTTCATAGATGATTTGTGTTATTATTCTTCCTATTACTTTCGCCATTTAATTTCGAACATGAAGTGACACGATTTTCGAACTCTTCTTAATTGAATTAACAACAGTAACAGTGATGCGTATGAAATTGATGTGCCGATTGCAATGCTTGGTATAGAATCTGTAAATTGTCTATAATTGGATAGAGATGTTCCTTTTATCTATGATTGCTGAACTTGCTTTCATTCATTGTGTGAAATGCAGCACGAATGGGCTAGAACAAATTCAGACGAATGAAAGATAATGTTAATAATCGTGAAAATCAGAATGAAAATCATTAAACCAGGATAACCTTATCAGCGTTTTGACAGAATGATGAAATTTCTTCTAGTAGGCAAAAACAAATTCAGAAAATGAAAACAGAAATCACTTACAGCGAATTTCTATTTAGAAATCACTTCAAATATTGACTGGCCACAATTCATCTTAGTCTTGAACGCATGATAAATAAGATTTTCAAATCTTTGTCCTTCTCGTTCCATCCACCTTTTCAACCGGTGAAGTTAGAAGTGATACAAGGCAAGTATTGCCTTGTAGCACTTCTAATTTGGTTTGGTTGGCAGTTGTCGGAAGCTTGATGAACCCTGAGTTCGAACTTCTGTCCTGTATTCACTGGTGTGAAGTAAGCTGTTTTTTCTCTACTCTAAAGAATCTAAAAAAAGTAATACAGCGGTGCTAGATCTGGAGATTCTGCTAGCTAATTCTAAGGATTCAATAATAAAATCAACATTTCCTGCAACATATTCCCTAGCTGACTAGAGACTTTGACAGTGCTACAGGTCGGAGCATCATCTAGTTAGTATAAGCAAGATTGAAATGCTGTTAGGTGTAACGTTTCGAGTAACTCAGTGAAAACGGTTGCGAAATTTTAATATATTCCTCCCCATTTGAATGATAATTATACTCTGTGACAAAAATGTATCCGAAAATTCTCATTCAAATTGCCCGCGTTGAGAATTTTTAAGTATTCGAAGTTTCTTTATGTTGGTAAGACTGCCCTCAATTACTATGCCAAACATGAGTGCGATTAGTCAACTTGTTTGTTCACGCTAGCTGGTGAAAAAGTACTCTGCGAAATTTACAATGTAAAAGAATATTGAATAAAAAGTTTGTCTCAAATTTTGTGTTTTGAACAGAATTCCGTGTGCTAAATCATTGCGAATGCTGGAAAAGGCCTATGGAGGCTCTGTTTCATCCAAAAACCAACTGTTCGAGTGGTACAAAGCCTTTGAAAATGGTCGGGTGATCGTCGAAGATTTTCCTCGTTCCGGATGACCTTCGACCTCTTCAACCGACGATAACGTCTAAAAAGTTAAAGAAATGGTGCTCCAAAATCGACATACTAGTGTCTTTCTCATGAAACGGCTCCTTTGATTTTGGTGAACCAATTGGGTATGCGACGCGTCGTCGCTCGGCTCGTTCCGATAAAGCTCAATTTTCTTCAAAAACACTACCGGATGCAAGTAGCTGAGACATGCTGGATCGGGCGAATGCAGATCCCACATTCATGGGATGGATCATAAGCGGTGACAAGACATGGATCTATGAACACGACATACTAGCGATCCAACAATCAAGGCAATGGATGGAAAAAATGAGCCAAAACCGAAAAAACATCACCAAAGTCATTCGAAAATCAAGACGAAGCTGGTTGTTTTTTTCGGTATTCTTGAAGTCGTTTATCACGTTCCGCAAGGTTAAACGATCAATAAAGACTTCTATTTATCCGTGTGCGTGAAAATCTTCGCCTAAAACGGCTGGATTTGTGGCAAAACGATTCGAGGATTTTGCATGGCGATAACGCACCACCTCATCGAACCACGGTTATTAACTTCAAGACCAAACACTCGATAAATACCATCGAGCAGCGGCTTTATTTGCCTGATTTAGGTCCGTGTGACTTTTTCTTTTTCCCTGATTGAAATAACCACTCCGGGGAACAAGACTTGATTCCAGAGACGTCATGAAAGAAAATTCGCAGAAAGAACTGAAGGCCATCCCTAAAAGCGCATATAAGAAAAGTTTCGATAATTGGAAAAAACGTTGGCACATGTGTATCGCTTCAAATGCAGCATATTGTGAAGGAGATTCAATATGAATTGGAGTATATAACGATTTCTACGTTTCATTCCAAATTTCTAGATACTTTTTTCTCAGAGTGTATATCATATAAAGATATGGTCGATACACGATGAACAAAAATATTTAAGCTGAATATTTACTGAAAATTCGACTCTAGCGTCTTGTGTAGATTTTTGTCATTAGTCGCTATACAATAAAAATTTGAAAATGAACTCTTTCTGAGAATTCTGATGTGTTATTTGTGCATATTTGTCACACTATCAATAGTTATTTCTGCGCTTCACAATTACTTCTCTGGAGGATTTTAACTAGTTTGTCTAAATAATTAAAAAACTTGTTTCTTCTTGAGCACTAACAAAAATCATTTCGCAGAGTTTTTCTCTGCTGCCTGCAAGTTCTGAATTCATCGTACAAGATTACGAGAGCTTGTTAGGATGAGATCTGTGTACCTTTTAAAAAATTGTGGATGGATTGCTCTACATAATCTCTAGCAACAGTGAGTATGGGCGAATTTGGATGGGCTGAAAAATATACCAAAACGCTGATAACATTATTCCCGTTGTTCATCAATTCAAACTTATAAATAATTATAAACAAGTACTGTGTTTTAAGGAATTTTACCTAATAATTGCGATTCGTAACGCGTTTCACTACACCGTAGCTTCTTCAGACGAATGAATGTACAGAAAATAAGAATGAAAATATAAATACAAATGTTCCTAAGTAATTAAAAGCTTATTGAGTTGCTCCTTCTTAAGTGGTTATTGATGATAGGTATATCCAATGAAATTAAGGAACAGATTGCTCACTGAAGAGATTCATTAGAGGTGAAGGGCTTGAATTGATTTGTTCATTGATGAGTCTACCTCTGAGTGTTTGTGTTTGTTGATTTCTAAAGTTTCCCAAAGATCCATCTTCCAATATTTATTATGTGTATGCAAAATTTCAAACTGTGGGTCGAAAGAGTGACTATTTTCTAGGACATGATTCGCGTAATTTGAATCTGATTTTTTATTTGGGGAACTGCGTTTATGTTTCGATATTCTACTATTAGAATTTCTATGTGTTCTACCAATGTAGAAATTATCATACTCATAGCAATTCAATCTATGTATAAACACCTGATTTATTGTTATTATCTGATTTGTTTTATTATATATATTTTTATATATATATATATATATATATATATATATATATATATATATATATATATATATATATATATATATATATATATATATATTTATATACATATATAAATATATATATTTATATATTAACTGCTGGAAATGATAACGACTTCTAAAATTTCAATTTATTGATAACGGGTTAGTAGTCTTGAAACAAAGGAATACTCTTTTTCATGGCAAGCTTTCGAAAATATATATTGTTTCCATCTTCAGGCCTCTATGAACGAACAAACATCAATGAAACTAAATCATATAAACAAAATAATCACTTGGAAACCATAAGAATGGCAACTTACAGAAAGTTGAGGTTAATTATCCAAAAGTTAGTATGTGATGAAAAGTCATGAACTCAAAGAACACAAGACACATCGACAAAGTGCACAATAAAACTCATATAAAACATCATCAGGTACAAAATTGAGAAAATTGCCAGTTTAAAACAACAACAAATCACGTAAAATTCATTTCATTCTAAGGCATGAAACGGCGCAGGAGCGGCCTTGTATAGGTTCTCAAAATGTAATAGACAGAGAATGTCAAACGTTTGTACTTTCAAGAATCAAGAAAGTATGCAAATTATGAAACTATGTCATTCTACAACAATCATTAAACATTTTAAATTAAAAAGAACAAAGTGTATTGAATGATTGATCAATTATGCGAATTGAGAAGTGGAGAACAAAAACTGAAAGACTATAAAATTATTAAATTAACAAGAAATGGATCAATTGGAGGATTTTTATCTAAGTCTAATAAATGAATATAAATTGAGCTTAAATTATTCAAATCTGGTTTTTATTGATTGTCAAAGGTTCCTTCTGAATGGCAACCATCTCCAAAAACAGTCTCTTGTGGTAATTCTTTTCCGCGTCAACAATAGATGCCATTGCATAATTCGGAGTATGATCGTGCTCACTCGCATGTCACTTTTATGCGAACAATTTATATTTATATGTATATATATATATATATATATATATATATATATATATATATATATATATATATATATATACATATATACTACTCGTTGGTACATTGATATCATTGTCTGATGATGCTATAGTATGTATCTATTCTGGTAGATTGATATATTCTCATAACATTTAACGTTATCCGAATACAAAATTATTCCAGGATATGTTTTGATTATAATCATTGCCTGGCAATGGTATTAAAATTACCAAGTGGTGGACTTACATTTTTCATGAAATGAATTTGATTGCATGAACAGATATATGGGCAACTCGTCGGGGTAAAACCCCTATATATATATATATATATATATATATATATATATATATATATATATATATATATATATATATATATATATATATATATATATATATATATATATATATATATATATATATATATATATATATATATATATATATATATATATATATATATATATATATATATCATTGGAATAGTTGAAAGTAATCTCAAGTAGACTTTTTGAATGATATCTGGTTCCGGCATATAATTTAATATCGTCTAAATAAATTAAGTGACTTAATTTGATGAAACAATTCTTTGCAACAGAGCTGTAAAACACAATAGACCAGATATTCCTAATGATAAACAGAATCAAATAACATATATAATTGATATTGCTGTACCCGACACACATAATATACAAAATAAATACAATGAAAGATTTCATGGGTCTGAAGAAACATTTGTTCGAACAGTTACAAAGATAACAGTCATCAAATCTTGTAATGTTCTTCGTAGGTTTCTTTCCGAAAAAATAATGGGGTGGGTTTCTCTTCAGTTTATACTGCTCAGAATCTCATTTCATATTTTATTTATTTGTTTATATAAATGTAATATAATTAACTGACAATTTTTTCATATTTATATTCAGAGCAGTATTCTATTGGATCGTTCACCTATTCACACAATGGAAACCATTAATGAGAACATTCAGTGTTACTTGACTAAGGTCCGTACACTGGATTTTTCCGGGAGAAAGGCTCTGACACAACTCGTTGGTACATTGATATCATTGTCTGAGGATGCTATAGTATGTATATATTCTGGTAGATTGATATATTCTCATAACATTTAACGTTATCCTAATATATAATTATTCCAGGATATGTTTTGATTATAATCATTGCCTGGCACTGGTATTAATTACCGGTGGTGTATTTATATTTTTCATGAAATCAGTTTGATTGGATGAACAGATATATAGGTAACTCGTCGGGGTGAAACCCTATATATATATATATATATATATATATATATATATATATATATATATATATATATATATATATATATATATATATATATATATATATATATATATATATATATATATATATATATATATATATATATATATATATATATATATATATATATATATATATATATATATATATATATATATATATCATATATATATATTATATATATATATAGCTATGACTATGATGATGAACAAGTTCATGATAATTTGATAGAAGTATTGATTTTGTAGTCCATTATGGAAAATACCAACAGTCTTTCACACTTTCAAATGTATTAGAAACAGCCACATGCTTTGAAAACACCCTGTACCAATAATGCCTCAGTGGATATTGTAAAACGGACAATTTATTTTTCGAGGACAAGCCGAAATTAATTGATGTTGAAAGATTTTGAGTGTTTCTCCATGCCTCCTATTAGAGAACTGAAAATCCCGAAACTTGGATTAAGAATTTCATATATACTTCGGGTTGATTTCTGGAGGGAGTATTTTTTTGATTTTCGTACCTACATATTGCTATTTGAAATAACAAATTTGATTCCTACTTCCGGTGTAACCAGTAGTGCCACGACAAAGGAAATATATACGGAATATAATTAGGTTGACACGAGAACGGCCAAAAAAAATTTACAAATAACCCGTTCTCCAAATACCTCTAAATACCTAATCTCGCGAGGACACTCCCAATTTTGTATTTGAATCAAAAAGTCGTAATAAAGGGCATCTTAGGAGGTGAAATTGATGTCAGTGTGAGCGACTATCTTGGAAAATCATTAGTTGCAATATACCTAGAATTGAGTTACGATTTATGACCTCGTTCTGCTAGATATGAGCCTCTAATAGAGTAATCGTTTTCCCACTAAAATAAAAATAAGTTGATTCTTAATTTTCCATACATAAAAAGTTTCTTTCTCTCGATGATTCATGCATTCGGTGTCGTTTTTTTCTCTGAAGGTAATGTAATACAGCGTTACATACATACGTTGTTAAAGATCCATATTAGTGTTGCTAATGTAATATCCTCGGCATGTAATATTCTCATTCAACGTCATATTACAACCATTTTTATTCCACATTTCTCTTTGCATAGCCTGTGGGATGAGATTATATAAATGACGCCATTCTAGAATTTGATACTTTGTGAAGTAGTCGTTGCAAACAATTGCTAACGCAAAATAAATGTGGATATTTCTCACAGTGTTATGATATGTGAACTCTTTGATGTGTAGTTTTGAACTTCGCCACTGATTCAAAGTTCATATCGTAATATTAAAAACTCTGCAATTCTGGTCGTCCATTACATTTAATGGAATACATTCTAATTCAGCGCGAGAAAAAAACGGCGGCAATATAATTAGCATCAGTGTTCTTCTATGAATCAAACGTGCTCAAATTTATTTCCTGAACAGACGCCAAATGATGTTCACAGTTACTGATTTAAGATGATTTGTGGTAGACTATTACAATTTCTAGTATAAGCATGAATGAGATAGACTTATGTACTGGGTGCTCCATCTCAAATGAGCCTTATACCGTAGTTATTGGGAAGATTTGACGTCGAATGATTTGTTTGAGAGACGCTGTGATGTATAACCCTTATAAAGGTGCTTCGACCACTCAAAATTGGAGAGGATACAAAGCACGAACGATACCTCTCTTGGAAGCTCTTCAGAAAATCTTTACAACTGTGTGAGGGTAATGATTTCGACGAATCTTTTTCTCAAAAAATTATTTTTCAAGTCAAAATAGCCACCATGAATATTTTGGCTATTTTCAGGATTATTTAAAAAAGGCAAAACACATCAATTTTTGTTTTGAAGCGAAACCTATCAGGGATACCTGCTTGCTTTTATCGGAAAATTTGCTTTCTTTGAGTTCCTGGACGATGAGGAAAGAAAATTTTGTTTTAATGTCTAAAGAAAACCGTTTGTATAAACTACAACTATTATACGAAGAGGTTATTGTTCTTTCGGGTCCTCAATGAAATTGTGAAATCCAATTATTTGAAATCAAATGCTCAAACCATCCTCCATTTACATTCATACGACAATACAACCTTGACTGGAAAGCGTTTCTTATATGGATCAGTTTATTGGGAATTATTCAACGACACTCATCTACAATTTGCTGATGACGATGGAGATGATCAACTCCATAGGACGTCTTCTTCCAATCCAACGACCAGGATTCAGCAAATCCTGCTGGCAAATTAGTCGGACTTGAAGAGGAGGCGCTCCCTCTTGCTATTGTTGTTTCACTATTAAGGCATCGTTTTCTAGTTATTTCGTTATCAATGGTTATGGTTAAAACACATTCTTCGACATAACTCTCGAAATTATATGGGTTCATAGATCGAAATGGAAGGCACTTTACGAAATCAAATACTTTAATTCGTCTTTTTGAAACTATTGTTAGGAGTAAGTTGTAGTATGCGTCGATTATTTGGCATCTCATCTATTATTGTCATGATTATCATTTGGAGGCAATTCAGAGAAGATTTTTTAAATACCTTGTCTGGATAGATGGTGCCTACCCTGTTAGAGGGTATGATCATGGTGCACTCTCGGGTGGGTTCGCAGCGACAACCCTGAACATAAGAAGAGACTTTCTTGCCTTAAAATTTTTGTTTAATCAATCTCCTGAATAACCGTTCGGATTGTCCCTCTAGTTTAGCTCAACTGAAAATTTCAGTTCCGTGACTGTCCTCAAGAGATGGGCGTCTGTTTTTCCTGAGCACGCCCAGAACAAACTCACTCACACAATCTCCAATATTATTAATGTGTACAACTTATAATTCCATCTCGAGATTGTGTGATATTGATTTCGATTCGTTTATCACTATTAGTAGTGTATATGTGGACAATGTTCTCTGAAGCGCATCTGAGTTATTGTATACTTTTTTATTTTTCTTCTTTTCGAATTTTCAATTTTACTCACGCCATGAGTGTTTTGTTTCTATTTTATTCTATGCAATAGCATTTTTTCAATTTTTTTCTTGATTTGTTCATTTTATTTTCGTCATTTTCTGTATCGAGTAGGTTTTGAATAGCTGCATGGTTTTCACTAATATTAACTCATTATTTATTAGTACGCTTTAAGTTGTTGATTTGTTATATAAATATTTAAATTTTTCCGGTAATTGGGTTCTACCTATAGGAAATGAGGAACTTATTATTATTAACTCTCGTTGTTTAACTTAGCCTACCAAACATTTATTTTTACCACATGAGTGGGTTTCCCGAAATGTATGAGAAATTGTATCCTCGAAAATCCACATGTATATCCTTTAACCTCTCCTTGAAGTGGAATAATAGATACAAATCGTGTTCATTCGATTCATGAATTTATTTTATTTCAGAAGGGTTGAACTCGTTCTTTTGTAAACTTCTAGAAAAGATTGGCTAACATCGGAAGCTGCAGAAACTCGTTGTACAGGTTGCGAGTTCGGCAAAAGCTGAATATGTCCCGATCCATAATTCTAATGTTCGCTTTTTTATCGATTACTGAAAACGTATCAACAATTAGATTAATTACACTTATGGCAACATAATGTTCAAGATGGCTCGAGCACAATTTCGATTTTGGTTATGGTGATTTACTGGCTCAATGCGTTCCTATGTACACCATAATTATTTTGATAATTTTATCCGCATCAACAAAGTAGTAACTCAATGATTTATTAACAATTCATCGAATGATTCAACAAAGGTATCATCACATGAACACCTTATTTCTCTGAACGAATACATTATGTCAAAATGAATGTTTTAGGAAAATGTTTAATTTCAATGAAAAGAACTTGCAATTCAAATAAAACAATGAAATATTTTCAAGAAAGGTGTATTTTTTTGTAGAAAGTTATCGAAAGATAGTACAACCTAACCTATTTCCTCATCGTCTGAAATCACAAGGCGAGTAAATTTACTGGTATTGCAAGCAGGTATTAGCTACCACCAAAAGGTTTCTCTTCAATTTAGAAAAATAATTTGTCCATCCGTTTTCGAGTGAAATATTATTGAATTTTTTTCAATGATCGCGAGAATAAATAAGACACTAATAAACTATGATTTCATTAAAATTTATTATTAAATGCTCTACAGTATTCACTGGAGTGATATAAACTAAAATTCTGAAATATTCCCATGAGAAAAAGTCCAAACTATTTAAGTCTGGGGACCTAGGAGGCTATGGTTCTGGCCCACCCACATCTATCCAAAAGTTGTTGAATGTATTATTTGAGAATTCCCTAGCTTCTCCACTGAAATGTGCTGGTGCCCCGTTAAGTACGAACTACATTATGTTTCTCACCAAAAGTAGCATATCCTCGAGCAATAAAGGTAACTCCTCCTCGAGAAATTGCCGATGAGTGGGACCGTTTAGTCTGTCAGGCAGAAAAATTGGCGCAATCAAATATTCTACAATTATTACGACCCAGACATTCAATGAGAATTGTTCTTGATGATGAGGTTCTTCAATCAAATGGGGGTTTTCCTTAGCCCAATAATGATTATTGTTAAAATTTCTGATAGCAGTTCTCGAAAAGTAAGCTTAGTCTGTAAACATTATTTCGCTATCAAAATCAGCATTTTATCTAATTTGATTTAAGAATCATCGGCAGTAATTCAATATTTAAGAAAAATCTCGAGGACGTAGAGTCGTAGAGAATACTCCAAACTAGAACATGTGAAATATTCAACTGATTCCTGATTTTTCTTGTACTCACATGAGGATTCAAATCACTACAATTCAAAATTGCTTCCTCACTATCTGAAGTTTTTATAGTTTGAGTTACACCTTTCAAATGATTATTCGCAGTAAGAGTACCAGCTCCCTCTACCTTCTGTGAATATTTGAAAATTTTGCCCGTCTGGTGTTACTCGATTTGGGAACCGCACCTGATATAACCGCCTAGCTTCTTTTGTATTTCCGTCAGCCAGACCGTACATGCAATGGATATCAGCCAATTCGGCGTTAGTGAAATTAGCCATTGTTTCTGAAGCAATAACGTCAAAAGTCAAAAAGTAGAAGCGCTTTCAATTCAGCGAATGCATACAATCGTTTAATAATTTTTTGCTCGAGAACAGTCTGGGATACGAAAAAATTACAGATGTCGCAAAAGTTTTTAAATTGGACGAAGATGACGGAAACTGATTGTAGGCAGATCAGTGACGTACTGAAAAAAAGTTTGAGAGGGCAAAATATGACATGGCACCGGAAAAAAAAACACCTAGTATATTCTAGTTAGAATTAAGGACGTGTTATGATGGTGACTGTGAAAAATAGCCTGCATTCTGAATTTGGGCAGCATATCTCAAAAACTGCAGGAATTATGAAGAAAATAACCATTTTTTCCGGAAATTTCAACACCCTGTAGCTCCGTAATGGAGCTTTTGCGGTCCTATATTTATATGAACATTTTTTATTGAAATTGCACATAGATTTACCACGTCAAGTTGTGACATACTATTATGAAACAGCCTGTATAGACTAGAGAGGCAATCCACTCAGAGTTATCTGTATTTTAACTAGTGTTTAGGAAACAAGTTCAATATAAGTGAGTTATTTATGTTCAACTGATCATTGAGAAGGTTGAGTTATTTATGTCTAACTGATCATTAAGAATTTCAGCTGAATACCTAAATCTATTAATCTCAAGTACTTCCAGAAGATTGAGTTTTATACCACTACTCTCAGAATGTAGGATTTTAAATTCTTAATTGAAATTTTCCTAAGGTGTTCAGATTAATTCGAATCGTTTTTACCATTGATGGAACTGCATTTATGTTCTGAGATTCTAACATTGAAATTTTTTCCTGTTCTACCTATGTAAGAACACTTGCAATCTGTACATTCCAATCTATAAACACCTGATTTATTTTCTTCATTCATTGGAGACTTATAATTTCTGATGAATGAACCTAAATTTGTTGATGTTTTGAACGCTATATTCAAATTTGAATTTTGAGAAGGGAATTCACATTATTGCTGATACTGCCTATATATATTGAACTATTGAATTTCTTGTCTTGATGTTCACTGATTGGATATATATGTTGTAAGGCTAAATTTTGGTTTTTCTTATATAATATGCTACTTACTTAATTTGTTTCATAACCATTATTTATTGCGATCTGTTTTGTCAAATTCAGATTCAGAGTCTATGTATATAGCTACTAAATGCTGCAACTTTATATTGGTAAGGATGTGCCGATGTATAATGAATTGTGATATCAGTATGAGAAGGTTTATGATAAATTAAAAACTAGTGTTTATTATTTGATCTTATTATAGTAAATTCTTGGAGTTGTTTCTATTTCATTTCAGAAGGAATTTAATATTTGAGTGCAGATTGTTGATGAAATTTTCGAATACAGCGAACTGTCTATTCGTTCCTGTGAAACACATTATAATGTCATCGACATATCGATACCAATAAGGGAATAGTTTTGTCTGAATTATTCATGAAGATTTCAGCTAAATGAGGGCTTAAGGGTTTTCCATTATAAGTTCCTCATCACTTTTATAAAAGAGTCATTAAATAAAAAATAATTTTGACATATGCAAACATCTAATAAAACCATAATGTCATATTTAATTCGTGGATTGGTCACATTTTGTGTTAACAGATTATCGATTATATTATACGGATCTTTCGGTTGAATACTTGAAAACAAATTCTTGACATCGAAAGACTAACTTAGCATTACTTGGAATGACAATATTTTCTATTGTTCTTATCAAATCATTTGAACTACGAATTGAAAAAGACGGATCAAAATTACAAAATTTTCAGAATATGTATTAAATATTTGGAAATCTCGAATGCTGGGGCATGTGTGAATGATACCACTGGACTTGTTGGATAACTATTTTTGTGCAATTTAAATAAAGAATAGAGTTGAGGTGGTAAAGGATTCGGTAAGACGAATTTCAAATTTTTGCGATCTGTAACGATGGTTTTTGAATTCTCAATGACTGTCTTCACTTCCATTGAATTTGTTGGTTGGATCTCGGGCTATATTTGAATAATTGGAATCATTAATGAAATCTAAAGTTTTGGAAATGTAATCTTATTTATCGCTACAACTATCTTGCCTTTATTTGCTTTTGTGAAAATAATGTCATTCGATGTTGATTGTGATTTTATATTTTTGATTATTATTATTATGTGATCTCTAATTGGTCTATTAAGATTTTTGAGGTATTCTTCTTAATTGCGGACAGTTTGGGTGTTTCAGGGAAGTATTGTTTTCAACATGTCTGAGGCAAACTTCAGTATCTATTGCTAGTTGTTCCAAGTTTGATGTATGAAATTTAGGGTAAATATTGTGTTTGAATCCTTTTTACAATAACGCCGTCTCATCAATGGTGAAATTTGTTTCGGTTAAATTTATGAATCTTTTGAAAACTTGATGTTTTGAAAATACTGTGTATCGAAACGCGGCGAGCATTTATTGATATATTTCAGTACAAACCATCGTTTACTTGTATTTGAAAATGGTTTTCTTTCATGTCAAAGCCTCGTCAATTGAATCAATAAGATAATCAAAGTGGCTCGTTTGAGATAAAATGGATTTGAACAAAAGTGATTTGTCAAAATAAGTCTTCTGAAACACCGCTGTAGGGAAGCTTTGAAGAGCTTTCAAATCTAATATCGCTCAACCCCTTTGACTCATTCAATTTTGAGCAGTTGAAGCTCTCCTAACGTGGGTTGCTCGTTAATGACTCAAATATTCTTGAAAATATGAAGATAGTTAGATGTGATCGATAATTTTGCCAATCACTACATGGCTCGTTTGTAGGACAGCCTGTATAATTTATCCTCATATTCTAGGAAGCTAATCTTTTCGAAAATATGGTATTTATTTCCGCATCATCCTTAGGAGATAATTTGCTGAAAAAAGTTCTATAAAGTACGAAATACTATTTCCTCACATCTGTTAAGACTTTCTCAGAACTATTTATGGAATTCGAATCCATCTTGGAATATATTAGGACAATTGTATTCAAGTCTTATCTCCATTCTGAAAGTTTTCTAAATACTTATTTTGTTGATGTTAATTTCCTATTTTTACAAATTCAAACGAGGCTTTTATATGATAGAAGTCCAATTTCACAAATACAAGTAAATGATGATTTCTACTAAAGTATAATAAAATCATGACGCGTTTCGATACATAGTATCTTTGTCAAGAGCGAATGAATACTACAAATATTTCTTTATAATATATATACTTATATATACAGTATATATAAGTATATGTTAACAAAATATCTGTAGTATTTGTGTTGTATTTGTATTTGTCATATTCTCACATATAATAATGTTATAAAGAAATCGAATTGTATCGAAAAAATATCAGAAGTACTTCCATGGATGAAAATTGTTTGTTAGAAACACTCATTATTTACACTAGATCAGTCTTTTCTCACGATTCACTTTCCCAATCCTCATATTCGCGAAGAAAGAATATCGATTGTGCTC
Source organism: Cryptolaemus montrouzieri (assembly GCA_013387265.2). Lineage (NCBI taxonomy): Eukaryota > Metazoa > Arthropoda > Insecta > Coleoptera > Coccinellidae > Cryptolaemus > Cryptolaemus montrouzieri. The sequence continues at coordinate 42,876,881 of JABFTP020000103.1, forward strand.
ATTTGTCTATCCTTATAGAGGGCAAGACTATTACAAGGATATCATTCGTTTTACTCTCGATTGAATTGCTTTCAATTCCTTCGATGTTTGTGTTATAACAATCAACTTGTTCTTTAGAAGTATATTCACTCTTCGAAAGGAGTGTTATTATTCTTCTTGGACATTTGATAGATACTTCTGTTTTTAGATTGAACGTAAATAAAATTTCTTATTTATAACGTAGCTTGTGCCAAAGATGAAGGAATCACAATAATCGCCTATCGCGTATGAATTATATTTAATTGCTGTTTTTATATAGTAGATCTTTCTCTATTTTTTATTCATTTTGTTTATAACCTGCTCGTGAAGGACTTTATAGATTATTTGGAATGATGTCTTTTGTAAACACAACGAAATCTATTGGGGAGCAATATTCAACCTTCCATAGAATCACACTGATAGGGCTAATTCTTTGCTCTTATCATTATGATCATCGACCAGACAGCCAAATGTCGTTGATAGGTGCAACAGACTACAGTTTAGTTCTCTTTTGAACTCGTCAGTGTTGCATAAGAAATCCTCAACACTGTGGACTGAGAGCTATCTCTATCAATTCGTTCGAAGGTACCGAGGATGTTTCAACGAAAATTTTGCGCCGTCTGACACAGAAAAAGACAGAGTCAGTGAAAAATACTGAAACGAGTAGAATTTCATTTCTAGAGTGACCATTGTTTATGCAAAATTTAAGCATGCACATCAATCCCCTACCCTCACCATCACACTGGAAGAGTTTCTCCATTATTTAATAGAATTGATGATCTTTTCCTAGATGTACTTTGGATACAGGGTGTTTCAACTACAAAAATATATTATCAAATTATATTTAAGAGATCCATTGAAACCGATGTATTTTGAATAGGAGATAGTACATGTTGATAACATTATTGAAGAAGGTGTTTCTGCATATTAGTTTGAAAGCAAATAGATCAACTCCGTGCCTTCAGCTTCCCCAAATTTGAGAATTTTATTTCAGAAGAGTATTCTGTGACTCCTCATCGGAAGGGTATTTTGGTGCTCTTGATGAAATTGATGTACTAGCTGGGTACATCGAGTCTACTTATGTTTGAATCAAGATATTGTGTTCGATGCAAAACGACATTGAAAAAAGTACGAACAGAATACAAAGTTGTAGTATTCAATTTCGAATTAACAGACGTGCCAAATGAAGGAAAAAAATTATTGACAAATCATTCAGAGGAACAAATGAGTCAACAATATGTCGAATTTCTGTGTGTATTTCGAAAGACGCCTTTTCCATCTCAATACAACCGAACGAATAGTTCTCATATTCCTCTCTCTTTACAAAGCGTAGCGTGTATTTTTGATTTTGAATGATTCCATGAAAAAATGAGAACATTCAATTCCATTGATCTTACTCAACTCCCTACCGATCCAGATTCTTGGATTTTCCAGGGAATCATCTCAATATTTTAGTACTCGAATACCAAAACGTGGAAGAGCACCATCTTGTTGGAAATACAAGTGTGATTGTTTTTCAAAATCTGGATAATTCGGGCATAAATCAATCTTACTAGCAACTTTTAATGAATATAATGAATATTTACGAAATTGTCATCGATAAAAAACGGTCCGTCAAGATGGTACCCTACAACCTTGACAAACATTCTATTTTTGTGGAGTTTGAGTCTTCACTTCCCTGTACAAGTAAGGATTTTAAGTGTTCCAGTTTCGGCATTTGTGTCTATTCGCTCTTCATTGAGCATGAAGGTATTCTCGTTAAAGAAATAAGTATTTCGAAGAATTTTGACATTATCATTCTTATTTTCCATTGAATTCTCGAAAGATTGCAAGAGTTGTGCAGTGTCATCTTCATTAAGTTCATGGTGCCATCTTATTTTCTAGGGATGAAATTTGTGATGCATCACTGTTTTGTGGACAGTTGTACTTGGTAAGCCGGTTTGATGGGATATTTTTCTAATAGACTGAATGGTGTCCATTTGTAGATGATCCAATAATGCAAGTTTCAAAGCTTCATTTTCCACAGGACGTACTACTTCATGCTTTTGGTTCGCCATTGAACCAGTTTCCTGAAATTTTTATATCAGAAATTTGTAATATTGGTGACTCGGTTCTTTCTCTCGCTCTACGCAGCCTGTACAACAGCAAAAAGAAAGATTCATAGACCTTCCGCCCCAAAACAGCACTGAAACCCATTAAATAATTCGGTTTCACCTAGTAATAAATTACAAATTACATGTTATATTAATTTAGCCGATGAATAATCCTCACGAATTTGTAATTCGGTAGCTATTGTATAGATCAGGGGTACTCAAACGGTCGATCGCGAGTGCTTTTTGAGTAGATCTTGAAAAGAAAAAAATTTCAAATAAGTAGGTAACTAAACTACAAAAATTTATTACGTGATCAACTAACATTCTGCTAGCGGCAAAAAGCGGCTTTATCAATGGAACGCGCGGTACTTGTCGATGAAAAGCCTCGTGTTTTACTCTTGCTGATTTTCTTGAAATTTCGGGCACGATTGACGGGAACATTTGAGACTTTCGTTCACGCCGATATAAATGGTGCGCCTGCAGGAATTGGAGTCATTCTGAATTGTATCTTGAAGACAATACTACATCGATACAACGTATATTATTGAATAGTACAAAATGAGTGCAGCGAAGAAATCTAAGTATCCTTCTAATAACCATTGGGAGGAAGAATTTGTCTTTTGTATGGTGAAGGATAATTGCATTTGTCTTATTTGTCGTGCGTCAGTTGCAATTTCTAAGCGTGATAGCTTAGAGACACATCATAAAACGGTTTATAAAAACTACGAAAAAGATTTTCCGCCACAGAGTGAATTAAGAAAACAAGAAGTACGTGATTTGATATCTTTTTTGAAAAAGAACAAACCATGTTCACAAGACCAGCCAAACAATCAAAAGCTGCTACGGCCTCGTCATTTAAAATATCTCATATATTGGCGAAACACAAGAATCCATTCGAAGATGGATCGGTTGTGAAAGAAGCATTTATTGAAGCGGGTGAGACTTTATTTGGATATTTTAAAAATGGAACAGAAATCATGTCTGCTAATAGAGAACTTCAGTTATCTTGTCCGACTGTCACAAAGCGTATTGAAGTCATGAGTCAGGACATGGCAGATAAACTGAAACATGATATCATGAAATGTACATACTTTTTTAAAGTTTGACAAATTCACCGATATGACAGACACTGCCCAGCTGTGTATTTTTATTTGGATGGTATTCAATGACATATTCGATAAGAAAGAAAAAAAACTACAATCTGTCAATATATGAATTAGTGGGCATTACAACCGATGGAGCACCAGCAATGACAGGAAACAAAAAGGGTTTTATGGCATTGTGTCGTGCTTATGAAGATTTCCTTCATTTTTTTAATTTCATTGCATTATACATCAGCAAGTTTTGTGTTCAAAAGTTTTAAACACGGAGGAAATTATGGGCATTGCAGCAAAATTTGTGAATCCCATCCGTGCACGTAGCTTGCAACGGCGGCTCTTTGAGTTGCAGCTGGAAGATAGGGAGTCAGCTGAAAACACTGATTTAGTTCTTCACACGGACGTCAGGTGGTTGAGTCGCAGAAAATTCCTGGAAACGTTCCAAGAATGATTGCCCAAAAAAACCGCTTTTCTAGAGGAAAGTGATGACACTCAGATGTTGAAAAACAAAAAATTGCTGACTGGTTGGGCATTACTGACTGACTTTACAATGCACTTGAACACCATTAACCTAGGGCTTCAAGGTTAAGGAAAATCAATAACTGAGATGATGAAATGATTAGCGCAGTAAACGCATTAAAAAGTGAATTGAAACTTGTGATAGGTCAACTGAAAAGAAAGGATCTGAAACAAGTTCCGTCTCCGAAAGTAAGGATTTCTCAGTTGAATTATGATACGTATGAGGCTGAATTATCAAATATTTTGGGACGATTCTAAACGCATTCTTGTGGTTGCAGAAAATTGGCATATATAGCATCATTTATGAGTTATCCTTTTTCATGTAAAACATTGAGGAATTAGCTAATGAAATAGAAAGTCAGTTGAATATTGACTGTGTTTGAACATGTTCTGTTGGTAATGAGTTGATGAAGATTATATCAGATATACAACTTGAAGCTACAGCATCTGATTTCTGGTGTTTTATATCTCAAGATAAATATCCGAATCCAAGGAAAATCGCCCTTCAACTGACGGCAATGTTTGGGTCAACTTACATGAGCGAGTCTGTATTTCCTGAAATGAAGATAATTAAGTCAAAATATCGCAATCGACTAACTGACGATCATGTTATCATGAATGCGATTAGCACTCGTTGGTTACGTACCATCTTCTGAAAAGTATGCTGAGGACATGCAGTACCACACTTCAACATCCAAAGTTACACCTTAGTTAAGTTTAACACCATATGTAATATATATATATATATATATATATATATATATATATATATATATATATATATATATATATATATATATATATATATATATATATATATATATATATATATATATATATATATATATATATATATATATATATATATATATATATATATATATATATATATATATATATATATATATATATATATATATATATATATATATATATAACTCGCAATTTTGAATAACTATGAGTTTCTTCATTGATATTATAGAGGAGAACCTAACTAAACCTAACCCAAACCTTAAATAAAATAATGTCTAATGTGCGAAAAGCTAATATCTATATATGCCACGGTACACCCTACCTAGGTAGATAGGTAGGTAGGGTGTATCGTGTATGTACGACAACCCTGCATCACACATACTTGCAGCCTCTCAGAGTCGATCGTAAGTAGTCTCAAATATTGAGGTAAATCTGCAGCAGTTCATGTTTGAATACCCCTTGTGAAGACTAAACCTAATGTCATCAGTAAACAGAACTTGTAAACCTTAAATTCCTTCTTCCAGATGTGCTTGTGACTTACACACTTATGTGATAATTATTCAAGTATTGTATCCGCAGTTGAATCTGAGAACATAAATTTCGTATGGCATTAAGGTTCAAAAATTGACCATAGATATTCATTTCTGCTCGAAACAGTCCCAGTCCTATTGAGATATAGGTTCTTCAAACGAGCAAAGTCTGGGTAATGTTGTCAAATGGGACACGATTCTCGTGTGATCTCTGCGAAGAAATATGGCTCTTAATAATCGCGAAATTCACGTTTTTATTCTCAGTTACTTTTGTACATTTGACGGAGATAATGACGAAGATACGTCTCTTACTGCTCTAGTATTGAATGAATGATACCGAAGCATAAACTGTAAGGCCAGAACTTTACACGTTTTTCGCTACCTTAGCGGTCTTTCACCTCGCAAGTATCAAACCAACATTACAGTAATGATAGTGATCCCTGAAGAGGCAGAATGATGATAGTATAATTTTGGAATGATGAATAGAGAGCAGGCTTAGGTTTTCTTATTATTTCGATATACATGATTTTCTTCTATTTTCAACTCTACGGAGGAAGTGTTGCCTGTCATGCAACAACTGTGACTGCACAAGATGATTCAGTGTGTGTGTGTTCACTAACTTCTAGTGAGTCAAATTCTAAGTTATTGAAAGATGTTTAATGGAAGATAGTTTCGCACTAGCAAAGAAACGAATTTTTATATAGAGAGGTACGTGGCGTTGCTAGTTGAACCGTCTGCTGATAAGAGTTTTTGTGAGCCTGGTTTCTTTTTAGAACTGGATTTTTTCCGTAAATAGGCTTTTCAGAGCATTTTTCATGGACGTATCTGTAACGCGGAAAAGAGAAAGATCACCAACCTTTGATCAATAGGCTGGAAAACACGCGTGATCTCTGGGTGATCTATGAAGCGTACTGCCCCCTTCTGGACACTAATCAATAGATGTGAATAATGTTTGGTTGCGGAGGTCTTCACAAAGGAACAGTATTCTAGACCAAGTCGCGTCTGTGATTTGCATAAAATCAGTAGCTGTGATGGCGTGGAGTATTGCTTAACTCTGAAAAGAGAACTGCATTTGATAGAATCAGATGAGTCACTGACTGACACATGCTCATGCCAGTGAACTCCAGTGTTGACTGCAATGCATGTTCGTTTCTGAGACAATTCAATGTCCTTGTGTGATTAACTCAGGTTCCTCAGCAACGAGTTTTCTAAATAACGTTGATGATTGCGTCTTGTTCGCGTTACAATCGAGCAAGTTTAACTAGTTTCCTTATGATATCATCTCCAAGCCTAAATTCAGTAACTGCTTGTACCTCTGTCGGTGTAACTCCTGTGTTGAAGGGCGCTGAATAGCAAGTGAAAACAGGGTTTATTCTTTCGCAGAATCAAATATTTTATTATCGACGGAGTAGAGCAAATCCTTAATCTACAACAGAATGAAAGTTGGTGTAAGAATAGAGCACTTCGTACACCACTTGAAAGGCCTTTAAGATATTATGAGCAATGGTTCTTAATTGGCCATGCTCTACGCTTGTTGATGTTAGCGAATACTCAGCGTATGCAACATGGTCACCAGGTAATCGCTTTCTACGGAAACTGGATTGCCGAATACTGATTATACCCAATAACTCGAGATATTTCTTGAGCTTATCGCTTATCACTCTTTCCATGATTCTGGACATAACGAATAACAATGCGTTTTGATGGTAATTTTGGGGTAGGTATTTCTCTCATTTCTTTGAAATCGTTTGTACTCTCGAAGCTTTCCTACATTGCGGAAACAAAATATGTCATACTCATGAATTTGAATGAAAATGGTGTCCTTAATTGAAAATTCAATATTTCCCCTACAGTATTTCAGATATGTCTAATTTAGGTATATCTCTAGGCAGAAATATTTCAGCCGAACGGAAGCAAACTAGCCAACTAAAATGTGTATACATGGCATGTAACAGCCTCCGTAAAAAACGCCTACACTCAAGATATAGTGTTGATATTCGAATTAGTCCGTATTTTACACTCTCTTATATGCAATATGTTGGATTTCACAGCGTGAGCTCAAATGTCCCACGCAGCTATTCTCCCAGTTATGTGCTATACTTCAAAAACTTTCTTCACAGTTGCTATTTCGAAATTTCTCAGACAAGGTTGCATGTCTCTGAAAGTTTTCTTGGTAATAGGTCGTTACGTTTTGTACGACAATTTCCAATTACAGATAGAAATATACCTGCAATCGGAGAAAATAGATGGAAAACGATACAGGAAGAATAAAGAAAAAACGTAATAGAAACTATACCCATTATAACCAGTGGCGCCATGCGAAATGCGTAGTTTAAACAAGACAGTCTGAACAATTCATTCGTGGAAAATTTTGAAGTAATTTTATCTATTTATAATTTAGTGCCAAATGATCAATATTCATAATTTATATTATGAAACTAGTTTAATATGTCCTTTGATTTATTTTATATTAGAAGTTGGACTACATTTTTCTATGCCCTTGTTCAATTTATCAGGATCAAAAACGAAAAATCCTTCCTTGAAGATCTGGTTTTCCTATCCACTCTTAATAGGTGGTGTCAACTAAGGTCACAGTATTATGGTACAATCTGGTCGGATTTTGTAAATAGCGGCAAATCTATTCTCCATACAGGAATATCCACCGGGACCGTCCGTCAAAAACTTTTTTAATTCCATTTACAATATCAAGCTGAAATTTTATACGCGGCCATAACTAGCGATTTCCAATTGGAGTGAAATATTTTCGAAGTGATACCATTTCCGGTTGTACCGGAAATGGGTCATCACTTTGTTATTTCAAATGGCAATCTAACTTTTTTATTATATATCTAGAACCGACATTTGAGCAAGGCATAAAATACCCAAGTTGTTGGCACTTATCTGTCAAAACAAAATCTGTCAAATGGCACATGCCAATTTTCATATCGCCATCAGATGAAGCGTCAAATTTCAGATGGAAATGTATCAGCATGTACTCTACCCATTTCTTATAGTTCCGAAATAATTTGGGAATATATTGAATTTTGATGATTTTGCGAGAACTAACAGAGAATGCTTTGAAATATTTTAATCAAGTAGCTGAACTGGCTACGCTCACCTGACAGGTGCCTAAAATTAATGTACTTGTCACTTCGTTCATTCGAATTTGATATTTCATGAAAAATTGTTGGTAATTTGAAGTGAAAATTTTCAAAATATACCAGATTGATAATAAAATGGCTGATTATTCAAACGAGGATATGTTTAATCTCTTTTTAATACATGGCGAATGTCAAAAAGTGGTGGATAGAACTTTCAGGCAATTCTATAACGAATTTCCAAATTTGGCGCCTATGAGTGAAACACAATTTCGAAGGATTAGAAGCAATTTTCTGCAATTTGGAGGAACCAAATACAAAGAAACTAGAAGAAAACCAATTCTCGAGGACGACGACAATCAAATTAATACGCAAGCGTATTTTCGTGCTAATCCACAAGCGTCCATTAAGTCAGCATCAATGGATATTGAATTGAGATATACTTCCATTCAAAGGATCCTTGAGAAACATAACATGCACCCGTATTCTTTTATCAGACTACAAAAATTGAAACCAACTGACCTTTCCAAGCGGCTAAATTTCTGTAAAAATTTATTAATTCGGCTTCAAGAAGATGAGACAATTCTGAAAAAAAATTATATGGCCTGATGAAGCCAAGTTCAATGAAAGTGGAATAACCAACAGGAGAAATCGACATTTTTGGGCAACAGAACATCCACATTTCATTGAGGTTATTGATTTCCAAAATAAATTCAGCGTGAACGTTTTTGCAATTATAATGAATGATTTGTTGGCTTATCACATTTATGAGGAAAATCTTAATAGACAAAGATACCTGGAAATTTTGAGATCAATATTAGTAAATTTTCTAGATGGATTATCCTTCAACATTCTGAGGGGTTGCGTTTACCAAATGGAAGGAGCACCAGCACATAAATCACGAGCTGTAGATCGGCAGCTAACAGAAATGTTCGAGGATAGATGGTGGGGTAATCAAGGACCAAATTTATGGCCTCCGCGTTCTCCGGACCTGACGCCCCTTGATTTTATTTATGGGGCAAAATCAAGAGTGAAATGTATCTCATTCCTGTAAGAAGTAAAGGAGAGTTACTAGAGCGCATTCATAACTCTTCTCGTAATATATATCCTGAGGAAACGAGGAGGGCGACTCATCATGTTTGTATACGAGCTATCTAGTGTATCGAGCAAAATGGGGCCCAATTGAACATTTATTCAGATCGTAAATTAGTTTTCTCCTATGATGTTTGCTATCTTTTATTCGTATTAATATAATTATCTTCGATGATTGGTTTTCGCTTAGTTCCTTTAATTTTCATTCATCAGTTACAGAAAATTGCTCCTAATGCTTCGGAATTTTATTTTACTCATAGATGGTTAATTTGAAAATTGGTTATTGAATTGCCTGCAATCTCTACCCACTACTTCTTGACATTCTAAAATGAATTAAAAAAGATTGAATATATTTTCGTTTGAATAACCAGTGGTTTTATTCCAAATGTGTTGTATTTTTTGGATATTTTCAATCTGAAATAACGACAATTTTTGTTGAAATATCAACTTCGAATGAACAAAGTGGCAAGTACATTAATTTTAGGCACCTGTCAGGTGAGCGTAGCTAGTTCAGCTACTTGATTCAAATATTTCAAAGCATGCTCTGTTAGTTCTTGCAAAATCATCTAAATTCAATATATTCCCAAATTATTTCGGAACTATAAGAGATGGGTATAGTACATGCTTATACAGTTCCATCTGAAATTTGACGCTTCATCTGATGGCGATATAAAAATTGGCACGTGCATCTTGAAAACATTGAGTTATTGCTGTTTGAAAAAGGCCAAATTGAAAAAAACATACGCAATGAACATTTGACATGTGATGATTGCTAGAAAATTCCTTGATCCTTCTTCTATCCTCCTAAGCAAATGTTCTGTCTTTAGTGCAAAAGATCTACCAGCTACAATTTTTATAAATGTTCCTCAAAATCGAGTTTATAACAAAAATAATTTAATCTGTCAAAAGTTTTGACAGATAAGTGCCAACAACTTGGGTATTTTATGCCTTGCTCAAATGTCGGTTCTAGATGTATATTAAAAATTTAGATTGCCATTTGAAATAACAAAGTGATGACCCACTTCCGGTATAACCGGAAATTGTATCATTTCGAAAATATTTCACTCCAATTGGAAATCGCTAGTTATGACCGCGTATAAAATTTCAGCTTTATAGTGTAATTGGAACTTAAAAAGTTTTTAACGGACGGTCCCGGTTGATATCCCTGTATATCTATTCACAATACCAAACCTGATCGACAATACATTGATGCGCGTCAAGTATATTCATAAGTATACATTGGCGTACTACAAAGAACATATATAGAGTCTACTACCAACGCCACCCCGAAACAATGAAGACAAAAAATTGATCAAATAGAAAACTTCGAAAATGAAGACTATTTTCGAATATCTATTGCAACGCTATGCATTCTGTCTGCTGGATCTGCTCATCTGGCAGTTACACTAGGTATACAACATACCTCAATATTGATTACATGCGAAATTTATCGCTACATGTGTAAATACAATGAAGACGTTTATTCAAGGAACATTATTCAACTTTTCGTAGGATGTGATTTTTTGTCTTGAAGGAGCTGCCTTTCAATCTACTCATCATAATCATCCCCAACTAGGGCCACATGGCAGGGGTATGATCACTTAACTACTCAAATCAATCCATTGGATTAAGATGAGTAAGTGGCGGTCTAGCTTGGGGTTGTGAATAAGTGCGCAACACTAACGAGGTCAAGGAAGACCAAAACTATAGCCTGTTGCTTCTTCGTAAGACATTTTATTAGATTATACTACTACCATGTGACCCTGGTTGACGATAATTATGAAATGTAGATCGGAAAACCAGCTTCTTCAGGCAAGAATGTTTGACAATCTACAAAAAGTTGAATACTGTTCCTTGAATAAAATTCTTCGAGGTGTTGACACATATGGCGAAAAATTCCACATTTTATCATAATTGAGATATGAATATCGAAAGAATTTCACAAATAGTTATAACAACCAAAATTTCACTTCATGAGTGCCAAGAAGTGTCGAAATTTTTATGTTGATCGTTGAGTTGCTGCATTCTGTGACATCTATGGAATGAATATGTGTGCGTATTATGTGTGTTTAGCGATCAACTTTATTTTGCTACATATCATGTAGCAAACATGCACTAACCAACAAAGCGTTCTTGATAACACCCAAGTAAGGTTTCCAAAATAGTATAATTTACATGGAAACCTAAAATAATTATTCCTCTACTAGCATCCCTTCTTCGAAAAAGTATGCTAAATTTTGTTCTCTCTATTGTAATATAACTTTTATGACATTATATAATTTTAAGTCAAGAAGCCATTCAATACATCATGTACCTCACATATTATAGTTCATATTTTCATTTCAGGTCCAGACAGCAAAGTATCTGATGTGGATGGTCAACCTTACACTACCATACTCTATGGTAATGGACCTGGATTTGCAATTCCAAGAATAGTACCGATGAATACAACAACAGCCACAGAAGACAAAAACCAAGTGCATGGATCTGCAGTACCCCGACAATGGGGAACACATGGGGGTGAAGATGTTCCTGTGTATGCTCTTGGACCTCTAGCAACAACCTTGTTTACGGGAACATTCGATCAGAGCTATATACCACATGCAATAGCTTACAGTGCTTGTTTGGGTGAGCATCGTCTGAGATGCCAAGGTTTGGACAATTACACTTCGCCCCTGCTACCAACTTGTGTTGGACCGGAAGTATCCAGTGTTTCCGGAGCAAGTGGAAGTAGTAGTAGTAATAGCGGAGCGCCAGTAGTCATAGCAAGTAGTGTGATGGCGGACGATAGTAATACGCGAACGAAGTCTAACGCGTTTTCGATCAATCCTGCTGCTTATTTTCTCTGTTTAGTTTTTGGATTGAAATTTGCGGTCACGTAATAAAATCAATTTTGAAGTATTGCATTTTATTTCAGATTCATCATGGATTGCTCTTATTTGTTTCAAATTTTATCAATCTCATTCGTCCAATGGAATTCGAGAAGTACTATTTGATGAACAGTGTCCGAAATTTGAGAACAAACGTTATATTTATTTTGATTATACAACAAAATTTATAACAAGAAAATCATGTAATCAGTCATTGGGAGATGCCTCAAGTTCTATCATTAAGGGGCAATAATGACTTTCTAATCGATGAACTAAGCCACTGCTCTTTAATCTACAATACTTTTATCATTAAGTATTTTTAGGGTAATATAAAGTAAACACATATTAACAAAATTCATGTTTTCTATTAAATTTATCGGGGATTTTTTTTGTCGTTGTGGCTAGTACTTTTGACTATGGGGGTGTGCCCTCACAATGCATTACATGCAATAGCTTCCATTCAAGTTATCCTACCAATAAATGACGGCAATCGTATAATAATTTAATAAAAAAAGTAGAATGATAAAGGCTTTTCGCACACAGAAAATGAATTAAAGCTTTTAGAGAAAAATGTTGAATCGAAGAGATCTTGATACATAAAAAATCTATTAATTCAGGTTTTTTTTAATGAATACTTTCTGAGACTACTTCTTCTGCTGCAAATTAAGTTTTTTTTCAAAACGCAACTCGCCGCCTACAGAAAAACAATATTTTTTCAGGATTGAAAAGTAACGGAAAGGATTTGGGATGAATCAATTTCTCAAAATATCATCTTGATAAATAGACCTAGAGAAACGTATTTTCACAGTTCAAAAAATGGTAACGACGAGCTTTCATATTCATTCATTCATTCTAGAGATCGATGAAATCAATTGTGACATATTTCATTGAAGGTATGAATATCTAATTTGAATTTTCGTAAAATCAGGTACTGTATTACGTCTTTTGCAAGTGAAAAACACTCTGCTTCAAAAGTATATTATTATATTCATTCAAATATATCAAAATCCATTCACGTATCACTTGTCATAGAAAAATGATGAAGGATGAAATATTGAAGGAAATCATAAAAGAAAAACTATATGAAGTTGCATTGACTTCCCCTTCTTTTTTTCTGTGATGATCTTTGTTGAAAGTTGTTTCTCTGGAGCTTCTTGTGGTGATATTACAGCTGATATTCAGTGGCAAAATTCATAACTTGGGGAAATTTTTAGTTTCCAATAGTTTCAGCTACTTTGGCTCCTACTAAGATGATGAAAGTTTTTCTGAAAGCTTTGCCTGAATCGAGTGCTGAAGAAGTGAAGATTGCACCACAGATTATAGTTGTTCATGTTGGTTTCTACTTGTAATGAACATTGAAAATTATATATTGAAGGAATAGTGAGAATATTCAACCTTTTCAAGCACTTCACAAAATCCTACCGGTAATCTAATCCAGCACCAATTCGAACTACTCTTCTTTGGAATCCGAAGGTATAGGTTATTTCCCCATACCAGAATACCGTAGGGAACTCGGGATTATTTCATAGCATGAAAGGTCACTTAAAGAATCGACTCGAATACTATTGTCGGCAAAATTCTCAGTGTATATGCATCAATGGATGCCACTACTTGACCTGTATAAGCTTTCCACATCAGTTTGAAATGGTAGAAATAAATATTGGTAATTCTTGACAGATTTTTCTTTAATATCGAGAGTAAATATCTCGATAGATATAAAAGCACCCAAATCATAGAAAATTTCAATACCTTCAACTTATCGATTTAATAGTTTCCTAGAAACTTTTTCTGCGAAGAAGCGTCTGTTTCAATTCTACAAGTTTTGGTGGAACGAAAGGCATGAGAAATCCTCTGGGTAGAAAGTCATCTATATTGAAGTTTTCAATTTTCAACAACCCATTTGTTTACTTGCTGTTAAGATTTTGGATAACTCTAAAATATAATAGTTAAGATTTGAGTTTTTAGTCGACGACGAGGTGAGGTGACGCGTTCAAGATCTAAATGTAGCGAAAGACGGAACTCATAATAATCGTCAATATTGAAAGCAGATAAGATGATAAGCTGCACTTTTTATTCTGCACATGCTCTTCAGAGATGGATGAGAGAGATGATCAGTGCAGGATATCCTTTGTCTTCAAGAACCGATATCGACGATCACTTGAAGGACCGAATTAGATTTGCCTTAGGGCAAAAGTAAGTATCCAGTTTTGGAAAACTTTGATATTAAGTACGATGAGGACGAATATTCATTATTCGCACTCTGATATCACTCAGGCAATCAAAAAGCGCTACAACCCTGGGTGGGTCTTGGCTAACTTCACAGTACTCCTCCACCTATTGCAATCTTCCATTAGGTTTAGATCAAAGGGGATATTTGATTCAGATAGATCTGCTTTCATATCTCCTACCAAATCAGCTTCACGAGCCTTTTTTTCACCATCCTCTGGACATGATCTGCCCAACCGCTGCACCATGTTTTCCTGTATAATGTTATTGTCTCTATAAAACTCTTCTAGTTCCGCATTAATTATTGTACGGTATTGATCTATAGTGGTGGGGGCCGTAGATTTTCTGTAGGATCTTATTCTCAAACCGTCCAAGCTTTTTCTCATTGTCTTCGGTAAGTGTCCAGGTTTCACACCTGCAGGTGACAAAAGGTCTTATTATCGATCTATAAACTTTAAGTTCGGATTCTACCTTCTGTTATGACGTTATCTGCTGTTATTGTAGCTCCAAGGTATTTGAATTGCTCTAGTCTTTCTAAACAAAAAGCTGCGATCGTTATATTTTGTCGTAGTCTATCTCTACGTCCCTGTCTGTTGAGTCACATGTACTGTGTCGTCTCCTCGTTTGTTCTCAAGCCCACCTTTCTTGTTTCTGGTTCTAGTCTATTGAAGATGCCTTTGTTAGTGGACACTGTATTTCCAACGAGATTTATATCATCTGCATACGCAAGTAATAGTTTGGGACCCGTAGCTGTGAAAGCTTTTATTTGTGCTACTCGTTAGTCTTTTTCCAGGGCTATATTGAATAGTAAAGGGAACAGTTCATCGCCTTGCTTGAGACCATACTTGATTCTGACATCTTACTTCTCATTCGAACTTTTGCTTTGGTTCCGTCCATACAAAGTTTTGTCATATCAATGAGCTTTGTCGGTATTGAGGACTCCGGAATTTCGGTCCATGTTTGTGCCCTTATTATGCTGTCCTACGCCTGCAGGAAATCCATGAAGAGGTTTTGTATGGTTCGATTCTATTCCCACCCCTTTTCAAATGTTTCCTCTATCGTAAACAGTTGTTCTATTGTGGATCTACTTTTTATGAACCCGGCCTGATAATCACCCATAGAGTTTTCCACAAAGAGGGTCAGCCTATCCAGTAGGATATTTGACATAATTTTGTAGGCTGAACTGAGCAATGATATTCCTCTATAATTCGTGCATTTGGTTCTTGCTTCTTTCTTGTAAATTGGGATGATAATGCTTTGTTGCCACTTGGTTGGTATGCTTTCTTCCTCCCATATACGTTTCATCAACGAATACAGCTGGGAGTGCAGAGCATGGCCTCCGTACTTGAGCAACTCCGCGGGCATGTTGTCTGAGCCCGGAAATTTCTAGTTCTTCAGCTTGTTTATAGCCATCATTAATTCTTCAAGGCTAGGTTCTTCTGCTGGTAGGTCTGCAGTAAGGTATGTGCTTTGTTTACATTCCTCTTAAAGTGTCACATTCAAGAGCTACGCAAAGTGCGATTTTCAGGTCCCAATCACCTCGTCTTCATTGAGAATCAGCTTCCCAATCTCCTTCTTAAGCGACTTGACCGAGTTGGGTCTGAAACCTCTTTCACTTTCGCTACTCCGCTGTAAAAGTTTCTGGAGTTTACCATACGTCTTTCCGCCTCAATTTTATCAAATTCTGCTTTCTTATGTTCTATTTTCTTTTTCCCCATGAGAGGCGTTGTTTTCGCTCGTACATTCTTGTATTGTTCCAGATTTGATAGAGTATTATTTTGTATTAGTATCTCTGATATCTGTCCGTCGAATACGGATCGAACAAGTATATTCAGAATGTAGAATATACGAACAGTTTCCTTTGTTGCTATATGATTATTTTCCCAGAATGCGACAGTATATGGTGATTTCCACTTAGTAGTGCTATGAAGACTAAGGAAAATATTAAGACAACAGTCATGGAAATAAAAAAACTCAACTTCGGCAGTTCACCTGCCTTTTTTTTTGTGAAAGGCATAATTACTGAGTTTCTCCAATTTTATCACATTTGAACTCAACACCTGTCCTTCCATATCACTATAGAACAGTGTGTTTCCACAATGAATCTTGCATTCGTACATTCTAGAACCTTCCTGAAACTCTTCACCTAATTGCCTTATATTTGTGAACAAGCCGATGGCTAAAATGCGAAAACTTGTGAATGTCTGAGGCAGCAACTAAAATGATAATATTCTGTCCAAACTCTTCATGATGATTTCTACAAAACCGAATATCCACATTTATCGTTGAATTGTTTGAGTGACTTGCTATACATAATAGCGTGACTTAAAGATGAAAGATATCAATTCACTTCAGGAAAACTATAACAACCTCTATCTGTGACAATCATGGCGAAATAAGGTGTACTTTGTGCCATCGTTACACAATAGCATCATATATCATGATTCTTGTTTGAAAAAAATTACTAAATGAACGATACCGTTGAAATTCAGTATTGCAGGTTTCAGCGCAATAAATGGAATATCACTTCACAGATGTCTTGAAGGACCTTTTCTCATACAGGGATTTTGACCCTCGAGATCGCGTTTGTTATTGAGGAGAGTCACAGTTAGACCCAGAAACAAATATTAAAAATATTGAAGGAATAAGTTTCAGTGAAGTATTATAAAATTGAATACCACAATGTATTATCGACATGGCAAAATAAACTCACACGTTACTTTATTTAGGTGATGAAAATTATCATTCAGGAACATTAATTAATTGATGCTTTTGGCATTGTTTTTTCTTCAAAGCATTTTTATTCATAGATCATTTTTCCAAACACTCATAAATAAATTATTGTCGAGTGTAAACAGAAGATTTCTATATCTGGCTTTTAAAAGCCACCATAGACGAGTAACATTTAGTGCATAAGTAAGAATTAGCAAAAGGTATCAATATTATCAAAGATTCCATTACTAGGCTTTTGTATTCACTTCACCGTGCAAGCCTTAATTTATCTCAATCTTGAATTAAAAATGCTAGAGGTAGAGTGTTATCAGTAGATAGTTCAATAAGTAAATTGTTAGCCTCTGTTCACAACTCGGCAGATGCAACACTATCTTCATCAAACGGATTGAGAACCAATCCTAGCGTAGAAACCTTTGTTGTCATTAAGAAAATTTCCTAGTACCTGAATGTTCAGATCACCTAAATGCGTTTTCATGCTATCCAACAGACGGCTACTAACTGAATTCTCTGAATTCTAATTTCTGTTTATAAAATCAGATGTTGCAATGTGAAAATATGTCATTCAAGTAAGCCAATAATGATAATGGTTCGCTACTTGTATGAATTCTGAAAATGAACTATTTCTATCTGTAAAAAAACGGTCAGCTTTCAGTTAAATTAACAATTTCAACAGCTTGTGATGAAACATATTTTAAATTGTTCGGCATGTCTGTTTTGTAATTGCCAAAATTCACTCAATTTAACTTTTTCTATGTTGATTGTGAATATATACTGCCATTTCATTTATGCGCCTCGATATTTTATCATCTAAAAGAGTACAGTCGGCTTGCGCGCTTCTGTTTCTATAACTAAGGCAATGAACATATATGCGCCTGTCTTAGCGGGCTGTCCAAGCGGCTCATTTGATACGTTCGTGCAAATACACGGCAGGTTAAAATCTCGCTTAGGACAGTCGTAAGTTTATAGTCCTTCAACTAAACGGGTTCGATTCACGCGCCCAGAAATATTTGAATGTTTAAAATGCTCGGCTTTGCGTTTTTATCGGAAGAAGGAGCATTGAAACGCTACAATTCATTAAACTACTCAATTAAAATAAGGTATTTTGGTTGATAATATGGACAATATTATCATATGTCCGAAAGAAGTTGAAAAATAAAATACCCCTGTTATATAAAATGAAATATTAAAATTCATTTCGTTAGAGTATAAATAATCTATTAGTTAAAACATCATAATAATCTCATTGTTACGGGGTCGCTAGACTTTTTAATTAACTTTATGATGTTTTAATGGACGAAACATTAAAATAGCTGAGAAACGATGTCTTAAAGGAAGCAACCGAGAAACTGTAGAAAATCTCGGAACGAATATTTCAGGTAATTGAGAATATGAAATTTTTCATCGAGCAACAAAGAAATGCATTGTTTTCAAAAAGTGAAAATTATTCATTTTGCTTGTTTACGTCGAATTTCATTGAGTCCACATATTGGGTGAAATCAAGAAAATCTAGTTTATCTATTCCGTACTCTTCAATCTAATTCAAGAGTTAAAATCCATTAGTATAATATATATATATATATATATATATATATATATATATATATATATATATATATATATATATATATATATATATATATATATATATATATATATATATATATATATATATATATATATATATATATATATATATATATATATATATATTAGGTGCTTCATAATTAGGAAAGATTTTTAAATTTTTTTCTTCATGTCAAACCTGAAAATCTTGAAACTCATAGAGAAAGAAAATTTTTGAACATAATGCGAGCCCTTAATTATAAATTTAACCCACTGCTGATCGTTTTTGAATTTTATGCATTCAAATAACATTAATAATTGCATTTTTATACGTTTTTCATTCCGCTCACCCAGAAAAAAAATATATTCGGAATTTAGACGGACTGATTCTTGTAAGGGTATGATTTGTAACTCTGACGGGTTCGGCGAAAAATGTCATTTGAGATGAATTTTCGTGAAAATAGCAGTGAATCGTATTTATAAGCTCAACTATCGAAAATAGAAGATATTATGAACTCCTAAAAGTAGTAATAGCTGTAAAATTACTGATTTAAAAACTTTTGATGCGATAAAATTTCAAAAATACAATGAAAAACAAATTTCTCAACCTAGATTCAGAAATTTAGTTGTTACTGACGTCAATAAAATATTTTATCGTTAATTTCATGTTTTGAGAGGCTTTAACTGCTAAACAACGAAAGCTACGAGAATATATCTAATGACAAAATTATAAGGCGTAAGCCCCCTATAAATTTGTCAAGTACATATTTCTTCTATCTTCGATATTTGAGCACATAAATACGATTTAGTGCTATTTCTACGAAAATTCAGCTCAAAAGACATTTTTCGCCGAACCTGTCAGAGTTACAAACTCGACAAAATGGGCCTTTTTGTAGCAAATCATACCTCTAACAAGAATCCATTCGTCAAAATTCCGAATATATTTTTTTTCCTGTGTGAGTGGAACGAAAACGTATAAAAAGCATTTATTAAAGTCATTTGAATGGATAAAATTCAAAACGATTAGCAGTGGGTTGAAATTATAATTAAGAGCTCGCATTATGTTCAAAAATTTTCTTTCTCTATAAGTTTCAAGTTTCATTTTCAGTTGGGACATGAAGAAAAAAATTTTCCCAATTAGAAAATATATATATATATATATATATATATATATATATATATATATATATATATATATATATATATATATATATATATATATATATATATATATATTAAATGGATCAACTGTCAATCATTGAAGCGCTCATTTGCGCCCTATCTATTTAGATCCAGTTCAAACCAGGTTTTCTCTGATATTCCCA
Organism: Cryptolaemus montrouzieri; assembly: GCA_013387265.2. Lineage (NCBI taxonomy): Eukaryota > Metazoa > Arthropoda > Insecta > Coleoptera > Coccinellidae > Cryptolaemus > Cryptolaemus montrouzieri. The sequence continues at coordinate 42,896,798 of JABFTP020000103.1, forward strand.
TTTCCAAATAACTCACCATGTTTATCTTCCAATATCCCTCATCTTCCCATTAGTCACAAAAGAGTGGTTTTAGCAGAAAGTGTATCGTGAATCTTGCTTAATCTGCTCATAGAACGTCACACCGAAAACCTCAACGCTCGAGAAACCACTTGAAAAAAAAAAGGACATGGCATAGAGAAAAGGGTAGCACATCATGATACTTCTGCCATAGAGAGATTAGATGAAAGAAAAAGCTTTGACCAATTGCAAAATTGAGTGTGAATAGCATATTTTGACCAAATTTCAATGTGTACATTCTGAATACCCTGAAAAAAATTAATTTAATACGATTTCCTCGCCTAGAAAATTCCATGATCTTAAATTAGCTTATGAATTATACTCTCCTTCGATTTAATTGACGAAGTTCTTGTTGTGGTCAAACAAATTAATATTGTTCAACTGAAGTGCTATAAAGTGAACATCTGTTAGTTCTGGTATCGTTTTTACTATTTTCAGGATTCTTTATCATCTACATCGATCATCCTAATAGTTTTCAACTCCTAATCTTACATATTCTTCGTAATTGATAAAAGGGCAGATTGTGAGTTCATTTGTTGAAATTGTTAGTATTGATGATTCATTTATTTTATTGAAATTCATTTTAAAGTAAAACGAACACTTCCGTCACTTTTCCACAATTTATACATAAATCACGACCGGTTACGACCCTACGGTCATTTTCAAAAGAATAACAATATAATACATGAGTAGGCAAGTACAAATACAGAATAAAATTCATCCTAAATCTTGAGTAGTGGGGATCCATTATGCTCTAGTTGGCAGTTGAGGGTAATGAATTGTGGGTTTTTAGATAGTTTGTTAAACTCCAAACTTTTCAACAAATTCATCTCTCTCCCTTTGTTTTATTTATGTATTTTAAGATTGTTCAGTGATATCGAGTAGTTAGTTGATTGTATGTATTCAAATATTGGCGAATTTTTATCTGAGGAAATATGTTCCTTGAATCTAGCTTCAAAACTTCTCCCTGTTTGTCGGACATAGGCTACCTGACATTCATTGCATTTGATTTGATAAATTCCTGATTGTTTGAATTTATCGTTCTTTTGTTTGGCATTGAATAACAATCTGCCTAGGTTGGGGCCGCTAGAGAATAAAGTATTTATGTTCAATTTAGAAAAGTAGTTACTGATTTTATTAGAGAGTTCGCCGGTGTATCTGAGACTAGTGTATCTTTTTTCTAGGGTTTCTACGATGCTATATAGTAATTGGTAGGTAATACGTTCTTCTTTGCGTTTAATGATTATTTCTAGGTAATGTTGTGGTATGTTGTTTTTGAGGCAATTTTTCTGTTGATATTAAGTTCGGTTTGAAAATTTTCTTTCGAAGAAGAACAGAGTAAGCTCTATGCATACAAGTCCATGATTCATAGAGCTTACTCTGTTCCCTTTCGAAAGAAAATTTTCAAATTTAACAATATCATATCATCATCATCATAATAATATTATTCAATGCCAAACAAAGAAGGATAAATTCAAACAATCAGGAATTTATCAAATCAAATGCAATGAATGTCAGGTAACCTATGTCGGACAAACAGGGAGAAGTTTTGAAGCTAGATTCAAGGAACATATTTCCTCAGATAAAAATTCGCCAATATTTGAACACTTGAAATCAACAAACCACTCGATATCATTGAACAATCTTAAAATTCTTAATAAATGTAACAAAGGGAAAGAGATGAATTTGTTGAAAAGTTTGTAGATTAACAAACTATGTAAAAACCTACAATTTACTACCCTCAACGGCCAACTAGAGCATAATGGATCCCCACTACTCAAGAATTAGGTTAAATTTCATTCTGTACTTGTACTTGCCTACTCACGTATTATATTGTTATTCACTTGAAAATGACCGTAGGGTCGAAACCGGTCGTGATTATTGAATAAATTGTGGAAAAGTGACAAAAGTGTCTCATTTCGTCTTACTTTAATTCATTTGTTATTGTAATATTTTTGTTTTGTTCATATTCCTTTTCTGCTCTCTAAATGTTATTCATCACGTATTCATCAGTGAATTCTAGTATGGTCCTTGAGCTCTACTCATCCCCTCAAACCTATCGAGCGCTTTTATATTCAGTACAAAAATATCATGTTATTAATTTTCAGCTACCATTTATACTGCGATTTTACCACCTTTTTAACGGAAATTGATTCGCTCGTGTTCGTTCACTTGAATCCAGAAAAATATTTATTTAGGAATAAGGTTCTTCCTTCTAGGTCACAATTTGCTATCTCGAAAATGCTGTAATTTCAAAACCATTTGAGAAGAACTCAATCCTCGAAACGCTGAAAACTGAATATTTATCGATTTAAAGTTTGCTAGCACGTTGAGAGGATTTCTCGCTATTTCACAAGCTGTTAACTACGCTTTTATATCGTCCAGAGTGTCTGAGTGAGAGTTGGCTTGATAAAGTGTATTTTCCATTCATTCAACCAATTTTCCTATACCCAGTTTGAAGCATGTCTTCAGAACTGTTTGAACTATGTAGGAAATGCTTAGGTATTACTTTTTGTTTAATTTGCCGTCCTATGGAAAATTACAGATAGGGGGTAATATCATTTTGGATGCCTTAGTAACATTGAAATGATTTATTGAGCTGAAGGGAATTTGATGCTCTTCTAGGCAGAAAAAAATCTTTTTTCATATAAACAAGAGTTTAGTTTTGAGTCTGGTAAAATGGAGAAAAATTATAGAATGCAAATATCTCAGCTGCCTAACTGGCTATGTTGTTAAGTTTTTTTCTAGGCTCAAACAATATTTATTAATTTCTCAAAATATGAATTATCCATTTAGAAAATCCTCTTTTATGAAACTGTGGCTATCAGAATTGCTTTCAGAGTTTCCGAAAAAAAAAATTCAACTTGAAAGATTTGCGACTCACAAAATGATGGATGATTCTGTCTTCGCGAGTCAAGAACTCCTACCTCCGCGGATGCTCAACTTGGCTACACAAAAATTAATGAAGATAGTCATAAAGTCGGCTTAGATCAAAATTTTCAGCTTGACTTCCATTTACTATGCAATACCTAAAGGATAACCCATTTTCTTGGTTCAAGTTCGGATAAATGTGAAATACTACGAATATAGAAAAATTACCCCTCACCATCTCCATTTCCGACTTTCAAGGAAAATTTATTGTTGAAAACAGATCACAGCTATATTCGTTTGCTTATTTATGATTTCCTGATTTTTGGGATGTCGGCATATGCCAATATATCAGATGCTCTAAAAGTAAAGTCAAATTAAATGCGACTTTCTTTTTTGTATAGAGTGCGTGTTCAAATTTTAATTTTTTTTTAATGGTTCTTGAACGTTTTTGTTCCCTTGAATACAAACCATAGGTGAATTGGTGTCAAATGGAGGAGAACTTGTTTTGTTTACTCGAATATATACACAAATTTTTTCTTACAATATGAGTTCTTTTAGCAAATGAAAATTTCATGAGCGTTCTGTGGTTTTATGTAGAGAGCTTCCGCAAATCTACAAAAATCATTCCAAAGGTTTTCGATTCTATGCTCAAAACAATAATGTCCACTTATAACAAAAATGAACGACACTTATTTATAACTTATGAGGAAGAAAATATCCAAAATATTTATTAACAAAAGAATGAATAATAACTCAAATACTCGAAAGTATTTTCATTATTCAAAACACTCTGAGACTTATAACAACCAGAAATACTTCTGCATTCGTTTTGAATTTAAAGAGGTTAAATCTGGTGAACAAGGAGACTATCTCACTGTTCCCCTCGTTTCCTTCCACTTGTCACCTCAAGACAGATTCACAAATTTTGAGACATTTCTTTTCTGTAGGAGGGGCGGACACACATCAGGAGGGGCGGACACACATATCACAACGAAGAAGATTTGCGCCAAAAAAGACGTACGCCAAAACATGGTGTTTCATTGTCACGCATCAAATATAAAAACCAACTCGCACAATAACTTTCGATGGGTATTGACATTGGATCAGTAACGTTTATTATTGGGAATGAATTATTCGTTTATGGTCACCCTGACTTTATCAGTACATATGGTATACTGGCAGAATTCGGGCTTTTCTCCTGATACTATCGGCAGGATTCTAGTCGTTGATCATGATCTCCTGACTGCAGAAACTTAGATTTCCACATCTTTTAAGGTTTGAATTAATTTCTTCAGAGGAAGATTCACGAAATTTAAGATTTTGCTATCACACTTTCAACGTCATGTTGCGTAACATGAAATTGAGGAATTCGCAGTAATAGCAACCAAAACCACGATTTGGATTTTTCATCATCTTGTTTATTAAAATTCATTTCTCTGAGTGCCTTGAAAAAATTAGTGTCCGTGAGATTCTGTTTCAATCTGTGGGATATAGATAAGTGAGGTTGCCTTCTAGGAATTTGTGATCAGCAAGCCATGGGTTCAAGTAATCAAAAAGAAAATAGTCATAAAAGGCTACATCTGGTGATTGAGGTGCATGGGGATACAATTCAAACTTAGATGTTGATATTTGGACGTTAGAATAACGATTCAATTACGGATATGTGGATTATCTTGATAACATAACACTTTCTTTATGGTTAAAAACGGCCATTATATCTTGATTTCATCACTAAAACGTTTCAATCAGCTCGAATTAAACTCTCCGGTCATGATGTTTGCTATTTCAAGCTTAACAATATAAATTTTCTTTCTTTCATCCTAAGAAAAAGCAATCTCATGGCCTATCCTGCAGAAGGAACAGTTTTTCTAATTTTGGAGCCGATTATCCCCTATCAGTCCATTGGTTTGACCATTGCCTTGTCTCAGGTCTGAAGCGAGCAACCCATGTGATTCATGATTATAGTACAACATCTTTATGATGCTGTTTTTGTTCGAGTTCGTGCTAGCACGGTTTCAATATTAGACACAAATTTCTCATTTGAATTTTCAGATAAAATATGACGAATCGTTTTTTTTTGCGACATGCCTGCTTGCTTGGGTACATTTAGTCTACTATCATCGAATACCACCTTAAGGATCATTTCTTGCGTAGTCATCTATTTGGTCCACCACTACAATGCTCGTGTTGGTAACTCGTATGCCGTCGTTTGTAATCTGTCACCAAATATTTTACTGTTGCAAATGAGGAGGAAACTTTTCTCAGATTTGGGCTCAGAACTTTCAAATGAAAGTATTGTTCGACGAGTTTTTCTTTTGTTACAAATTCGCTCAAAATGTTCACAACTGATGGCTGCCACACAGATACGAACAAACGTAGCGTTGTCAGAGTTACAACATATGCTTAAAAATGCATATTATGTACCCTATATCCCTGTTATATTGTTCAACCAACTATCGGCTACTTCTCTGGGCCAATCACTCCTGGGACCGTCCTTGTATATTATTAAATAGACCTCGAAGTTATAAGTTATATACGAGACAATCATGGACTGTATTAAAGAATAGAAAAATTGGACCTAAAGGCACCAGTTCTGGGTTGGACTGGAAAATTTTCTACCCATTTTCAATGATCCTCTGCAAAATAAACTGCTTGTAACTTTAACATGGATATTCTTCTTGAATCACTACTAGGGCGAGAAACATTATTTTTTATTTAGTATATAATTTTGGGGTTTCACCAGTAGTAAAGTGGTTTATGCCGTCACTACAGTCTGAAATCCTACTGTATTTACGAAAGAAATTGTTCCGGATAGGAAAATAAAACGAGAAAGTTCTAGACAATATAATCTGGTGCGGAATGAGCCCAGCTCTGCCAAGTTTCATGTTTGATTCACTTGACCAGCAAATTCGTTAAACATTTTTCGACCTGAATGGTGATCATTGTTGTTCAAAAATCTAGTTGAATTAAGTATCGTGCAGCTATACACTAACTGTAAGCAAAATTTGAGAAATTTGCAGAATTGTTTTACCCAGAATCGAAAGTTTTGAATGAATTACGTTTCAAGTAATATGCTCCAAGCAGAAAGCTCATATTCAATAATCTGCAAGTATAGTTTTCATCTAAAACTAAACAAAAGAGGAAACTTCTTCGTTGTAAAATGTATTCTTTCAAAATGTGTCAATATAGATTTCGACTGTCTAAACTTGACATAAAATGTCGAAATTTCTAATCATATGCTAAAGTTCTATAAGTCATTGCCACTGAAATCATGAAAATTGGAGTTGTATCAACTGGTATAAGAAAACTAACCTCAATAACAAAGAAGGCTTTTTCAGCAAATACACTCGTGTAGCAAAACATTCGATCGAGCAGAAATTATCATCTAGTTTTAAATTCCATTACTTTCTGATTTATCGTTCGCTATCCTTGAGTTTTCGATATGTTACATATTATTCAACGCAGAATAACGATTGGCACTGGAAATGTGTGATGATGGATTTTAAATAGCGATATTTGAGGGTAAATCAAAAATGTATTTTTTCACGAATTTTGAATCGCAGTGTAGGATTGTTAAGCTTAATTTTGTCATGAAGATAGACTTCATCATCAAGCTATAATCATTTTCAATGGCGTAATCTTTATATCCAATGTACTCTTGGTTTATTTTTGGCCACTGTTCTCGAAGAGCTTAACCTCTTTATTCAGATTCTGCGGAAAAATAAATTTCTAATCAGCGTGTCCGTAACATTTTCGAACAGATTGATATCAGGGCTCCTTTTCGGCCTGTATAATCCCAATGTTCCAGGTCCGTCAAGTTAATCACTCACTACTCGGTAGGAGGTGTGGCATTACCATTTATCAGCTTGAAGGTTTCGCCTATATTATGAGGGAATGAGGACCTTACACTTTTCTCATGAACCTCTAAGTAATCATAGGTTGTTAACAACCTGGTTTTCACAACTCATGTACTCACAAAATTGTATAGGAAAATAAATAATATTATTATTATTACTATTTATTATCGTGTACTTGTGCACTATCTCAGCTGTTAGCTGAATATAATTTACCTTTCCCAGATTCAACAATAAATGGAAATAGGCTCCAATTACAATATAATTAACATAAATTTCCTAACTATCCTGAATGTATTAGGAATTACAGATTTTTGCATTTCTGTATAGGTATTCTGATGCAATTCTAATTTCTCAAGGCTATCATGCAGAGTTTTGGGTATTAACCCAGTCGAGGATGCGATGACAGAAACAATATTTATTTTATATAGGTGCCACATCTTCTTGACTTCAATAGCAAGGTCTGTGTATTTGGACTTTTTCTCCTGGAACTTATTCAGCACGTTGCTATTATTCGGTATGGCAACATCCACCAGCATTGCTGTTCTGGCTCTCTTATCATACACCACTATGTCCGGCCTATTATTCGTCACCATTCTGTGAGTGATAACAGGCCTATCGTAGTATAATCTCATAGAGTCATTTTTCAATACGGGCGCCGGTTGATACTTGAAATGTGGCTGGGAGGCATTCAGAAGCCCGTTCTTGTGTGCAAGTTTCTGGTGGATAATGTTAGATATTTGATTATGCCTGTGAAGATAGTCCGTATTGGCCAGTTGTCCGCATCCAGACGTAATATGCTGTATAGTCTCCGATCTTATATGGAATTTTCTGCACTTATCTGTTAGTAATGTTCCGTCCTTAATCATAAATTTTTTGTAGTTGTTTGTAGCGATGACTTGGTCATGTATGGTCATAAGAAGTTCTTCTGTATCCGCGAATAGTTTTCCTTTCATCAACCATTTGTTAGAAGCTCCTTTGTCGATCTGTGGTTGATTAATCTCATAGTGATTGTTCATGCAATTCCTTTTTTTTGCTAGTGTTTTTCAGTATCTGTTAGGAACAGTAGATTCAGCAGGTCATCACAGGCAGCAAGATTTAGAGGTGTTTATCTCTTATCAGCCAACGATACTACTCTATGAAGGGCAGAAATGCGAGCTTTTGCAGAGAAGAATTCTCTTAGATTTTTGTTCTGTTCAGTCTGTAAGTTGACAACATTCATCAATCCGCGTCTTCCTTTTTTCCGCTTTAAAGTTGTTCTTTTTACAGCCAATTTGATTGGTGAATATTATATTTTGTCAGCATCGTTCGGGTTTGCCTTTGAATATCATCCAGTTCTGTCTAAGTCCATCTGATTATTCCAAATGAGTAAAGCAACACTGGAATGGCATAGGTGTTAATTGCTTTGACTAGATTCCCAACATTGACTTAAGCACATTCCTCAGACACTGACTGTCTCTGAACGAACCTGGTCCTTTTACTGTTTTTGGTCTAGCAATCTGGCTTATTGGTATCCCAGATATTTTTAGATTTCGCCATCTTTCATACACTGTATAATATCACCATTTGGGAGTTGTGTTTCACCATCAATGATTTTCCTTCTTTGAATTTTCAGGGTTTTACATTTTTCAATACCGAATTTCATATGAACATCTGCCGAAAAATTTACTGACAATTCTCAGCAGATCAGCCAATTATTTTTTGTTCGAAGCATATAATTTAATGTCATTCATGTATAGCAGGTGGGAGATTGTGTGATAGTTTCTATCTGCTTTTATCCTATATCCGTTTCCTGTTCTATTGAGAATTGAAGACAATGGGCTTAGAGCCAAACAGAACCATAGTGGACACAAAGAGTCTCCTTATTAATTTTATATCATTTGTAATTATTTCTGTTTTTTTTCTATACTTATGCAATCACAACTATTTCGGAGCTGCCGCCATAACCAATTCCTGTAGTAAAATTATCTTGATTGAAACGGTCACCAGTTTCACATTCTTCATCACCACAATGCTAGAGTTCTCTGGCAAATTGAACACGATCCGCGCATTTTCTACCCTTGAATTATACTGCCGTTGCAGGTCCATTGACACGAAGTCCAATTTTTTTCAAACGCCCTCTAACTGCTGCATCACTTCTAACGTATACTCTTCCTGTAGAACGGTACTGGATCTGTTCATTAAAACACCAAGCTTTCAATAATTATCATCGCGAGCAGTCGTTCTCCTTCTTCTTCTTTATGATCATCATAAATTGGTTCAAATATACCAGTATTCTTCAGTGTGACAAATTTGTTTTTACATAAAGACGCATTTTCCATAGCGCCCTTAATGAAACATAATTATATTCTCGCTGCGATGTAAATTTGTTGGCTTAATATGAATTCTGACATATTATTTACAAATGAAGCTATAGCTTCATGGCGCTATAGTCACTCATAGGATAATTTCTGCTCAATCAAATTTTGTACTGGTGTGTGTACGAGGATTATCAAAACGCGACAGAAATCTTATTAAATAGTGAGGTTTTTGATATTCAAAAGATTCGTTTCAAATTAACATTCCGTAACTTACAAATTAGCCCAGTGCTAACTAAAAAGAATTTATTTTAAAATTTAAACAAGCTACCAGAAAGTATTTTGGAATATAATAATTTTTTCAAAATGATATTTCGAAAAGCAGCTGTCTCATCCCCATAGATAGTAGTGGAGAAACGAAGTCGGTCTTATTCTTTCCTTAAAGGATTTCTCAAAAAGAATTGAGATAATTCTTTCGATGACCAAAAATTACTCTGAAGCACCAAAGCTTCTCGGTGATGGATATTACGGAAATCAATTACCGGCATTTTTACCCTTGTTCAAAAAAAATATTTTCCTACATTGGTTGATTGAAATTGTCGTTGGGTTTTGAGGAATATTATATTCCTATTAGAAAAAGTTAAATCTCTCAAAAACTTTCTTCTATACCTATGGACATATTGGCATTTTAGCCGTTACTTTTTGTTCAATAGAGATGAGGGAAAAAATAATTATATCGATTTACTGTTGAACTTCAACTTAGTTATAGACCGCTTTGAATATCAATGAATAAGTCAAATATCCATAATTCGAATTAATGAAGTTTAAAACTAAAGCACAGATTTTCGAGTGAGTATCCGTCTATGCCATACGAAACTTTTGCTGGCAATGAAATTCACAACTTTGAGAGTATAGAAGTTCTGGAAAAAGTTATCGTAGTCAGCTTCAGTTTTCAGATGCACGTAAAAATTTACGAGTATCAAAATTTCCATGTATTCCACAAGAAAACTGCTTGAAAATTATCTTCATTTCCTGAATGATGAATTGTTGTTTTTGTGACGAATTTTCGAAGCAGACTACAATCGAACGCTCAAGATTGTGAAGTGTTGATTGCATGTAAATGATTGAAGTTCGCGGTCTTATATGAATTGAATCGCCTAGCTGCACTTATATATTTGGCGAAAATGAGTATACGCATATTGACAAAGTTTCGATTTAGTCGTATATGCACGACTGTGTAATAGTTTCTTCAGACTTACGGTGAAGTTCATTCATCAACTTGAATTCAATAATAACTATTGAAGAACAACATAGTCTAAATTGGTGCTAGTTTTCTACAATTTTTGCATCAGAATGTTCCCTCAGATAATTTAATTCTTTCATTCAATTGGATTCATTGAACCAAGAGAGATAAAAAATATATATCCACTCGAATTTATCATCAGAAAAAATTATTTCCGAACTGCGTATTATTATATTGTGAATTATTAATTCCACAACACGAAATTATTGAAATCTCACTCTTGTAATAGTAGTAGTGAAGACAATATAAAATCGAATGAAAAGCGGTAGGAAAAGTCATATTGGCCAATTACATTGATTAGAAAAAACAGTAGCAGATATGATAAAAAGTTCGAATTAATGAAATAAATTCAAGTATAAAATTTTATTCGTTCGAATATAACCATAAGTATGGGCTCGTCTTGAAAGATATCATTTATCATTCTACTTTGATTCAAAATTAACTCAAATAGTTAATACCCATAGCAACTACTAGCTTCTGGAGAAATCAAACATTTCCATTGACATCATATTATTTACTAATAAAATTAGAGAATTATAACTTTTAATTCAATTATGATGGAAAGAAATTGACCTTAAAATATTTTCTATATTAAAATGAATTATTTTTCATTAGGTGAACTTCATTATGTTATTCCGACCCTTAATTCATTTGTAAGTCCTTTTCACATATTTGCATATTCTCATCTTTGACTTAAATGAATATTTGAATCATGCACCAAAATTTGTTATAATGTAAAAAATCACATTCTGATATTAGTGGATTTCCAATGAACATTTTAGTAATAAAAGGATAGCCAAAGCGAAAAAGGATCGAACTTTAAAGCATTGAATCCCCACAAATTCTAATTTATTGATTTTTCAACATTATGAATAGTGAGAATCTATGTGAAAATTCGAGATACTGAAACGAAAATATTTCAAACAATTCCCATGGAACAATTGTCAAAATTAACATACATACACGCAAGTATGTGACTTAGAACTTCATCAGTTTATATTCAGTTTTATATATTTTTAGTGAAATCGTTATAGCTCGAAAACATTTGTACAGGTAAACTTGGGAAACATCACCTTCTCACAATTCAAACTTTTGTATTGTTTGAACCAAAAGATGCCCACGAATAATGTCATAGTACCATCTATTACAAAGAAGTTAATTTAGTATTGAGTATACTACTAAATATTCATCCTCATTCTGTACATGAAATTGAAGGTAAGGCTACATTTGGGGATATTTCAGCCATTGAAATACAAGACTTAGGATGTGTTATACATTTCGTCTTACAATCTTAGAGTAAAACTTCATAAAGCATATGATACTCGTTTCCTGATTATGTTTTTATCAGATGAGATCTAGAACTCCTATACTGCTTCTACAAACCACAGGCATATCGCCAGCAAATGCAGTGCATACATCCTCATTGCGAATTATCACGTATAGTCATCGGTTCTCATATATTAACAAAAAAGAGTGGTTCTAACATTTTGACACCTAAGTTGCCCCTGACCCAGATTTCTGCTAATTTATACTCTTGCAACTCTTGAAATATGCCTCCTCTACCTAACTCTTTCTTCCAGAGGTTTCTACAGGTAACATGGCCATGTATTATTCCCTGATTTGCTAGAAAACGGTAAACTAGCCTCACGCTAACCAGAACGTCTCCAGCTGCCCAAGGTCGCCGAGTTACCATATGTAATTGTGGCCGATGTACTTAACCCACACATATGCTAAGACCTTAGGGGCGAAATAAACAAAACTACAGAAAAAAATAATTTAATTACCTGCTGACTCGACAACGAAGATATATTTAATGTGCGTTTGGCATCTTAAGAACCAAATGGAGAGTATTTTAGTGCTTCTTGATTGTTAACCTTGACTTGAAGGTATACATGGTCAAATTCTGCTGTACTTTGCACAACTTCTTCGAAGTACGAGATGGTACAACTTCGAAGAAATCCTGTTTTCTCTTGGTTTTCAAGACGGAGAAGAATCATTAAAATTTCGTGGATCTGCTTATGTGCAGATTCTAAGATAAATTAGCGGAATAATTTTTGGGTACAGGGTCAATGCCCTTGGTGGAGTCTGAATTTCCGCAGTCAAAGTTAACCATTTCCGAAGAAAGGAAGGAGTTACTCATTTTTAATTATGTTCGATGTTTTTCGTGGAATTTTGGAGAAATGTAATGGCTTTATTAAGTATATATAAGATTATTAACTCAATTTCTCCTGCTTTAAATCATTCCAATTTTCAAAATGAAGCTCTGAGTTAGCGGTGTTGTTGGTTACTATTTATACAAAAAACAGGAGTTTGTTATTGACGAAACGCACGTGGCACGTTCCTCACCAACTTCGACATTTTCAATTTCGTTTCGTAGAATTCATACCTATTTAAGAATCGATCTTCCTTTCACAATTTATATTCAGCTTTATATTTTTTTTAGTGAAATCTTTATACTGGGAAAACATTTGTACAGGTGAACCTAGAAAACATTACCTTCTGAAAATTTAAATTTTTGTATTGTTTGAACCAAAAGATGCCTACGAATGATGTCATAGTACCGTCTATAACAAAGAAGCTAATTTAGTTTTGAGTATACTGATGAATATCCAACTTCATTTCGTACATAAAATTGAAGATGTGGCTACATTTGGGGATGTTTCAGCCATTGAAATACAAGACTTAGGATGTGTTATACATTTTGTCTTATAATATTAGAGTATAACCTTCATAAAGCATATGATACTCGTCTCCTGATTATTTTTCCATCAGATAAGATCTAGAACTCACTGCTTTTACAAACCGCAGGCATATCGCCAGCAAATGCAGTGCACCCATCCTCGTTGCAAAATTAGCAAGTAGAGTCATCAGTTACTTATTTATTCAACGATGTGCCCAGAGAGAAATTCAATGGAGTTTGGTCTGGCTACCTGCCTCCAAGAAAATTGAATATCAGCTTATATGTTCTTCGAATCGTACAGGTTCGCTTGCAGTAGAGCTCCGAGTTTCCATAAAGAATCATGAGAAAACTTGAAGTTGCCAAATGTTCAGTGTTACCATGTATCCTGCTCATTCAACACATTGCCTTCCTTCGTACAGAATTGAGCCTCATCACGTCGTAAACGAGATAGTGTGTGTTCTCTCTGTTGAAACTATACACACCGGTCCTCCGATGATTCACTGTATACACTCAGTCTAATTTGAGACACAAGCAGATTGCATAAGGCGAGATCAACATCAATTTATTAAGCATTTGATATTGGAAATGGGTAGCTCTAAGAAAACAAATTCTAAATATTACTTCTGATAGAATATCTTTGTAAACGCCGAATCGAATTATATTAATATAAACAAATATGAAATTAAACATACAATATTTAGCGACTGCAAACAGAACTTGAAACTCTAGACTAGGAATATCAGGATTATAGTATGGAAAAATTAAAATTTTATTATATGCAGATAAAATCAGTAAAGTAAGAAGGTTTTTACATTTTGATACCTAAGTTGCCCCTGACCCAGATTCGTGCTGATTTATATTCTTGCGACTTTTGAAATATGCCTCCCCTACTTAACTCTTTTTTCCAGAGCTTTTTACAGGTAGCATGATCATGTACTTCCCTTTGATTTGCTAGAAAACGGTAAACTAGCGTCACCCTAACGAAAACAACTCTAGGTACCCTAGGTCGCCGCGTTACCATATGTAATTGTGGCGGATGTACTTAACCCGAACATATGCTAAGATCTTATGCACGAAATAAACAAAACTACAGAAAAAAAATTTAATTACCGGCTGACTCGAGAACGAAGACATATCTAATGTGCGTTTGGCATCTTCAGATCCAAATGGAAAGTATTTCAGTGCTTTTTAGTTGTCAACCTTGACTTGAAGGTATACATGGTCAAATTCAGCTGTACTTTGCGCAGTTTCTTCACAGCACGAGATGGTACAATTTGTAAGAAACCCTGATTCCTCATGGTTTTCAAGACGAAGAAGAATCATTAAAATTTCGTGGATCTGCTAATGTTGTGCGAGATAAATTAGCGGAATAATTTTTGGGTACAGGGTCAATGCCCTTGGTGAAGTCTAAATTTCCTTATACAAAGTCAAACATTTCCGTAGAGAAGAAAGAGTTACTTATTTAGTATTTAGATAATGCCAGATGTTATTCGCGAAATTTTTGAGAAATCATACTTTGTAATTGCTTGTTAAGAATATAAAAGATTATTAACTCAATTTCTCTTACTTTAAATCATTCCAATTTTCAAAATGAAGCTCTGAGTTAGCTGTGTTGTTGGGTACTATTTTTCCGCATGATAGTGTCTTTATAACCTCCATAGGATGTTTCCCACAAGTATTTTCTAGTTTATACTTTAGTAATTCAATTTCAGTTCCAAAATACAGGCCTTTGTTTCACAGATATTGACGAAACGCTCGTGGTACGTTCCTCACCACAACGAACAAGCAAATAATCTCAGTCCTTATCGCTGAGCATTTGCAACCTGCCAACTTGTACTCATGGGAATTTGCCAGTCCGAAGATTGCCTAACTAGCCACAAGTAGTTCTCACTACAAAAATCATTCAAAATCTCAAATTATCTCCTGTTTCAATTATTAAGGCTTTTATTATGGCTAAATGTAAGATTTTCATTTCACCAATTGAGAAACAGAGCTGAATGAATCAGAGCGATTTGAATGAAACTTCGACAATTTCAATTTAATATCTAATAAAAAATCGATCTTCCTTTCACAAAGATTGAGCTACATAACGCAATTTCATCCAGTAAAAACTCTGCTGCTGAGCCAGATGACATTCCTTTCATTATCTTGAAAAATATTTCTGCAAGCTCTCTAAGTAAACTCCTTGAATTATTCAACAAAATCTGGATAGAAGGAAACTTTTCAAACCCCTGGTAACAATCTATCATTTTTCCTTTCAAAAAGAGCGATAAGCTGCCAATACTACCTGAATCCGCCCAATCTCACTGACGTGCACAATGTACAAGATCATGGAAAAAATGTTGAATAAACGCCTACTTTGGCATCTCGAAAAGCATCAACTCCTTGATCACATAAAATTTGACTTCAGACAACATCGCAGCACGATAGATAACCTAGTAACGCTCCAAACAGATATTGCCAACGCTTTCGCTACAAGAAACATGTAATTGATGTTGCACTAGATATTGATAGTGCATTCGACACAACTTGGAGACCAGTTATTCTCACAAACTGAGTGAAATCAACCTGCCAGACAATATGAGATCATTTTTAGGAAACTTTCTCACGAACAGAAGCTCAAAAGTACTCGCAAATGGTAAATTCACTCAGCCCCTCATTTTTCAGAATGGCGTCCCATAAGGCACAGTCCTGAACACTACCCTGTTCATTCTAGCTGTAAACAACATGGGTTCATCTGTTGAAAACACTGACAAATATGTGATATACACAGATGATATAATACTGCACTGCTCAGGTAAAGTCATTTCATCACCACATGTCCTGCTCCAAAACACACTAAATAAAATGAATCAATGGGCAATAACAGAAGGCTGTTTTCTCAACTGCCAAATCTAACGTCATCACATTCACCAGAAGAAACAACATCAAAGATCCCGAGATAACTCTGAATGGCGGACAAATAGTGGACCATCTGAAAATACTGAGGCTAACATTCGACAGACAACTCAGTTGGAAAAATCATATAATGGAAACAAAGAAAAGTTGCATGAAGCGAACGAACATACTGAAGACCTTATCGCACCATAAATGGCGAGCCGAAGAGAAGCTCTCTTGAAAATTCACAGAGGCCTCATACGCTCTAAACTTAATTACGCCAGCAAAGTATACTCCACAGCAAGTAATACTCCATTGAAAAATTTAGACACAGTTCACAACACCGCCCTTCGTTTATGCCTTGGTTCTCTTAGAACAAGCCACGAGAAATCACTCTATTACGAGGCACACGAACTCCCCCTAGCACTATGTCGAGAAGAACTGCTATTGTTATATGCCGCCAGGATATCGGCAAATCCACAGAACTCTATATACAATATCTTCAAACCAGTCGAAACGATTGCACGAAATTCGTCGAAAAAATCCAAAACAATTCCACAAATCTTACAACCTCTTCTCGGAGATTTGAATCTATACAATACAACCACCCATTTGCAAATGAATACTCCTCCCTGGACAATAGTTTCACCTATAATAAACACCGAACTACCCACACACAACAAAAGGGACACTTCATGTACTCTGATTCAACAAGCTTTTTTAGAACTGATAAACTCTCAACAGCACGATGGACTACTATTTACAGATTGATCCAAAGTTGATAGCCATTTTAGCTGCTCAGTAGCCTCCTCCAATAATATCTTATCACAAAATCGTCTTCCATCTTCTAGCAGCATTCATACTGGAGAACTGTGAGGTATCCTAAAAGCACTGAACCACATCACGGGCACAAACAAAAACATTGCAATCTGCACGGACTCACTATAGAATTCATCAGAAATATGTATATTCATAGAATTTCCTTGTGCAACATACCCAAGAAGGCGCTATTGAGCTTTACACACCAAGAGACATACGAATTAGTATCATCTGGGTACCATCACATGCAGGTTTTCGTTTTGGACCTACCAATTCGGAATGTTCAGCTCCTCAAAGAACTAAGAAGTTACGTGGCAAATAGCAGAACATCTGGAGTAGGTCAGACTGCAAATTGTATATTTATAACCGTCGATAAATTCATACCAGCTACGTAAACTGACAAGAAGAGGAAAAATGGTCATCCGCCGCTTAACAATCGGACATACTCTCCTAACACACAGCTTTTGGCACAGAATGCCCACAACACGCAAGTATCCGTCAGCAATTCAACATAAGCGACGATCTCAAGAAAACACTAGGCAACAACTTCATGAACATAATTCGTAATCTGAAAGGAACAAACCTCATTAATTGAATTTATTTATTCATTTATTTTTTCGAAAAGGAACCTCAACAGGACATCCCCATTACTGTGGTTAACTTACATTAGAAATCAGTATAAAAACTTAACAGTATGCGTGACAAATGCCAAAACAATTACAGAAAAATTTCAATATAGGTAATAATAAAACTGAAGAATAAATTGAATTAAATCAAAAATTGTATCAAGAATAAACAATGGTTCTTAGAATATCAGAAAGACTCATCAAATAAATCATTACTTTTCTCCTAAATCCCGCAAGATTAATGTTGAACACATCTATATCACCAAGATGCCAATTATAGAAACGCATTATTCTCAAGAATACCGAACCATACCGCAAAGACGTTTGTGCTTGCGGAACATAAAAGAGTGCCTTCTGTCTGATTTGGTAACGTAGAACATTGAAACTTAAAAAGTGCATTAACAGAAAATCGAAATAATTGTTAATGATTCTGTAAATAAAAAAACTATCAAAAAGCACCCTCCTATTTTCTAAACTTAGTATTCTGTAGCGCTTCAAACTAACACTATAATCACATAATATGCCTCTATCAAATCTGTACCTCAAATTATCAATGAATTTTTTTTTTGAACCTTTTCCACTCTATTTACGTACTAGTAATAATGAGGTGACCAAACCAGTGTAGCATTTTCTAAGTGACTCCTCACTAAGGAAAAATATAAAACTTTCAAAGTTTTAGGCTGCTTGAAGTCTCTTGATACCTAAAATGAAACCTAACATCTTGAATGCTTTTGCCACTTTATATCAATATAATTTTCGAAAGGTAATTTAGAATCAAGAAGAACAATGCCAAGATCCCTAATCTGGTCAACCCTACAAATCGCGGGCCATGTTAATATTTTTCGTGAAAGTTATGTGTTTACACTTATCAATATTCTGTGTGAAATATCTTGAGGAACAGAAATAAAGGAAGCGGTTCAAATCTTCCTTAAACAACGAGAAATCCGTTGTAGATTTATATATATATATATATATATATATATATATATATATATATATATATATATATATATATATATATATATATATATATATATATATATATATATATATATATATATCTTGACGTCATATGCGTACAAATCATAGCAGGCATTCAGAAAACAATTAGAAATATCATTGATGTATATTGTAAAGAGTAGAGGTCCCAGGTGGGAACCCTGAGGTACTCCAGACGTAACATTAACCAAGTCAGAGCACCCACTACTCACAACAACTTATTGGCGTCGATTCAACAGATAAGATTCGATCCCATTTAGTAAACAACCAACTACACCGAAATCTGCTAAAACCCGAATCATAGTTGCATAATGGACTTTATCAAATGCTTTCGCCATATCAGTATAAACTGCTTCGACTTGTAGCCCCTGACCTAAATTTTCGGCTATATAATTGATATTAAGGAGTCTTGTACTTGACAAAACTAACCTGCCCTTAAAAAAACGTGTTTATGGATAGTGATTTTGCAACTACACATTTAAAAGAGTAGCTCAGTTATAGTTATAATAGATTCGAAAATTTTACCGTAATGACTCACAACAGAAACCGGTCTGTAGTTTTGTATCACATTTTCATGTAGCTGAACTTACACTGTACCAGTGCCAATAACCATAGCAGTTGAGGCACTATAATGAAATAAATGAATAATCAATATAAATCAACCGGCCTCTATTTTTTCATTTTGCATACATCAAATTTTGGACCAGTGCACCACCTACTAGGTTCTTTCAAATGTCAAAACGTTATTAGGCCATCAAACAGAAAGGGCTATCAGAATGAAATCAGCATTCATCTGAATCAGGATTTCATGAAAATTCTATTCGTACCTAGATTGCGAACTAGATGAGGCATAAATTTATTAATCTGCTATAAGCCATAACATTGGTGTTACTAGCTGATAGTATGTTTTCAATTCTCTTAATTCAATATGATAAGCCATAAAGGAGAACATGAAAATTACTGTTGAAATATTTCACCCAAAATCCAGTTATTTTCCTATATTAAAATCTAAAGAAGTTTTATTTCATATATACATTAAGAGGAAGTCATAAACAATTAACCTGCCGTTCAAAGAATCCTCGAAAACAAAATATTTTTGTTATCAAACATCGCGTCGAAATACCTACTATTTCGATAAGTATTTTCACAAAGGTAAGCTCATTATTTAAAAGCTTCATAAAGTATTTCAGAGCATGAAACTCTGCGAACTATGTCGATTGTTTGTGTTTGAAGTACAGGTTCCGCATGGACTAATTAAATATTCGTTTAAGCCGACCGCCACGGGACTCATTTGCATTTTTTAGCGAGTTTAGGAATTTACATCCAGTGGGTCAGTATAAAGGCCAATATGAAGAACCAACAGAAAGTTTTAGTTGCAATTTTGAACTGATTCGTATGATTAATTCATGGAATATGAAATAATCCCATTTCTTTTTCCGCTAACGGAAACGTAGAGGAAACAGTGCATTCTGTTCCATGGGCATTACATGGGCTTTAGGTTATCTTACAAAGACAAATGATTGCACAGTCCTCTCATAAGACAAATGATTTGTGGAAGCACTCAGTTTAATTAGAAAGAATCTTAAGTTTATAAGTGGTCGAGGCAGAGAAGCACTAAAAGAGTCGTTCGCTAAGAAATTCAATATTAAAACGAATTTCAATTTGGTTTTCGAAATTTCGGAATTCTGAAATCGATTGAGGTCAGATGTCAGTTAAAATTTTATTCCGCTTCTAGATTTTCAATAAAATAATAGGTTATAATTGTTTGCAGTAGAATGTGTTTTTCTGCCTACCTAGGGCAACAAATTCATGTACGATGTTTACAATTGTATATCCGTCGAAGAGATCACTAAATAAGATTCTGATTACGAATTTCGAGTCATCTTACCTGAGGTCACTTTTCTTTGGTTGGTCCTCATGTCTGTGTAACTTCGAGTTGAAATGCTTCAGAATGGATTACTCCGAGGTTTTAAGTGTAGCCGATAACAAGTTTGCTTACAAACAGGGTAGACAGGATTCGACGTTTTAGTACTGCAGCTATATATTTTCCTCAATATTATATAAGGTACATGCGGGTATAAGAGCCTGTCGGCTAAAAGGCCTAAACATCAAAAATCTTGTTTAGACTACGATTTTGCGCTCAAGGTCACACTTATACCTGTAATTAACATGTGTAAAGCGCCACGCTGTGGCGAACGTTGATACCTCACACCCCATCAGTGTCAAGTCGTGAGTTGGCGCACGTGACGATTGCAATTACTGTTTGTATTAGTGTTAACTTACACTTTTCCCATATTGACTTATTGATCAACGTGATATAATCCAAATTGTGTTTATTTCGTTTACCATAAATACCTACTGCGTCGGTAATTAGGCCTCTGAAATTTTGTAATAGGACTTATTATACCTCTGGGTTTTGCTTGTTCTTTTTTAAGTGAAGTTTATTTCTAGCCTTCGCTCTTTCAATATTGACAGAAGTCCTTGCACCTGCTGATGGTGAACAGAAAAAGTTGCAACCTCTCGATACTTCTTGGAACGTGAATCGCCATCAATTTTGACGGAAGTGTTAATGCCTGACTTCGTAGAAGAGAATGAGAATTATACTAGCCAAAACTCTCTAGAAGCTGATAGTAGGTCTCTGTCATCTCGTCCAAGATATTTAGCAACTGCTGTGTAAAAAAAAATGTGCCACTTCCTGATCATTCCCGACCGGAGAGTCTTGATCCCTTAGCAAATTTTAGGTCGCCAGCCAAGTTCTTATGAGAGGTATTACCGAATCAGCAAGCCGATCACCTGCAAAACACAGATATTATCACCAAATCTATGGAACTTCTTCGAGTGATTCTGAAGAACATGTGCCACTTGCTCGACAATACTGAGAAAAAGATCAAGTAAAATCTGAATTTCATAATCCCATGCCTACACCTCCATAGATTCAAGAAGAAACACCTACTCTCCGACCTAAAGCGAGGGACTCCAGTGACTTAAGATCTTTTTGAGATATACGATGGAGGTAAGAAGAAAAATTCAGGGAATAGAAATACATTACAGAGGAAAAAGCAAAACAAGGGAAAGAAAGATGTCTCCTAGAATTTAAAACTTAGAAAAATGCAGAAGCAAACAAAAGAAAGACATCTCGCACATCTTCTAGAACCAAGGATGCTTCAGACACCCAAAAGAGTTAGTACGGTCATGCCTGTGAAGGAAACCGAAAGAAAGACATGATTCAGTGCTTTAAATGCTGATATCATGAGGAGTGTGTCGGTTTGTCAGTGGATCATTCTGACGACTTCGTGTGGCCTGGTGGATGTCAGACGAGGCTATTTAGTCAATTCTTAGACTGCTATAGTACTGTTGTGCCTTTGATTGAATGCTAATTAATCTCAATTACCAAATTATGTAGAATATGTTAATTATCTAAGAAGTTTAAGTTGGCTTCATTACCTGATTTCAGAAGGGCCTATTGAAAGTGTCTTGAAAACTGTTAACTTTTAAGTTTAATGCAGAAGTTGCTATTTTTTTGTTTTAATTTGTAGCGACCTAATTAAACGACCGATAACTTAATAGAGCTAGTTGATTAAATTATTTGTATTTATTTTATAACAATTATAATTTCTATTAGCTAGGCCTTAATGCCCTCATGTACGCTTGTAACTCTACGTCAATGCACAGAAGTCACATGAAATGATAAAAAACACTTAAATATGTTCTGTGCGCTCATTATGAAAATTCGAAAATTAATTTTTACAATGAAAATTCAGGAAAATTATTCAATGTTTCTTCATCGCACTGCAATTATTGTGAGAATATAATATCGTTTGCATATGCCATGCCGTACGAAAATTTTGAATACGTATCGACCCTGACGTTGAATATTAATTAATATGGCGATGTGGTTTCAAATCCGGAAACCAATGTTCATTTTAATGTTTGAATATTTCATCACTGCTGATGTAAACTTCATCAGTCATCAGAATTATTTCTCGAAAAAACTGCGGATTTTCTTCGGATTTCTGGAAAAACCAATTGCGAAAATCGAGTCGAAGTTGGAGATATCCTGGCTTCAAAAACCAGGATTTCCTCATTTCATAAGGGGAATATCTCTTCTTTTCGAGAAAACAGTACGCTCGACTCTCAAAAAACACCTGTTTCTATTCCACTTTGCCTACTCGAAATCGATGGGGTGGGAGTTATACTACTACACATTCATCAACAATAGAGTCTTATTTCTTTGGGATGATATATGAAGCATGATTCATGAGGTATTTCCTCAATCTATACAATTATGAATCAGCAATCAGCATCATATTTTGAAATTAATATTCAATAACATCAAACTTTTCAAAATTCTTTTCCGGCATGAACACCTCGTTATTACAAAGAATGATGTGTTCTCATAATAGTTGTAACTTGATGAGAAAATCTTGATCTGAACTATCCTTGCAAAAATTATTTTACGAACTATCATATCACTGATAGACAGAAAGGACCTTAATGAAAGTAAATTGAATTGAATGGGTCATTTTGTATCTACAACTAGTCTGTAACTAATCTGCATTTTAAGAAAATTTCGATCACCCTCAGTTTTTTGGAACAGGAATAGATCTTTTCTTGAGTAAAAGCGGTAAAAAAATGTTTCAAAAGAAGAAAAATAACTTATATTTATTTTTATTCAGGATTTTAGAGAATATTTAGCGTCAGACACATCCCTTTTGAGTGTCCAGCAGTAGTCAGCTAACATATTTGGACTTCACTTGCCTTGGTATCTTTTTTCAATGTTGGATATGTCCTGATGGAACCACTCACCGTGTTCGTTGCTAACGGCTCCCAAAATTTGAGGAAAAAATCCAAATGCGAATGTGACATAATGGATCCTATGTCCTTGTAAACCACTACGAGGTTGTTGAATAACTCTTCATAGTTTTCGAACAATATTTCGAAAACATGTGCATGCGGATTCTTCGATCGGATTAAGTTTTTGTTCAAACTGTTCATCAGCCAGTAGATCTCTTATTTGTAGTCCTACAAATATTCCTTCTTTTATTTTGCCATCTGATTTTTGGGCATTTTTGTTTCAAGTAACAAAAACCGTCCTCATTTTTATCCATAGCTTGGACATAATTTTTCATTAATCCGAGTTTGATATGCAATGGAGGTAGAAATACATCTTTAGGATTTATTGAAGGTGTGTGAAGAACATTTCGTTGACCTGGTAAAAGAGCGTCTCGCTCAGGCCACTTCTTTTTGACATTATGATTTTTTTTGTCTCGACTATCCCACTCACAGAGGAAACAACAAAACTCCACATATTTTCCAGGAATATTGATTATATTTAATATGTTCTAGCAGTTATTTCATATTTTCATATGATTCATTTCAGTAGCATGAGCGACCTGTACGGAAGGGTATTTATTATCATTGTGTAACAGTAAAGCTTTTAAACTATCCTTTGAGGAATCTTTGAACAACCGCCAGTCAGATGTTTTATATTCAATCTGCCAAACACTATATTGCCATATTGAAAAGAAAACTTGAGAAATGCTTATGTCTAGTTCTGTATACGGATATCCTGCCTGCTTTTTACTGAGATTCAAATCACGTACCAAGTCCTTGAGATCGTTTTGAGTTATAAAATGAGGTTCACTGATTGAAGTACTGGGGGGGATCGGAATCTGAACTCTCGGATACATTTTCTTTGGTCACGTCATCCATGTGTACTGGAGGCTGAGGAACAGGTAAATCATTACTGTGTGGGATAAGTCTTTGAGCAGATTATAGATTTGGATAGTTCACAGAGTGCCTGGATTTGTGATTAATGTCTTTTATAGAAGTTTGGCAGAAATAACATGGTTCGGTCCATTTAATTGGAACTGCGAACGGCATATGACGAGATCCTTCAGCCTATGATGTTGATAAAGTGACACAATGTGCACAGTAAACACTAGAAGTCTAAGTTATGTCCGAATTTCGTGCTGGAAAACCAAAATAAATAAAAAAACAGTTTTTAACTATGCTGTCCAACTATGACGTTGACTTTTAACAGTAAGTTGACTGCAAATATAACAGAAGATTTCAGGATGCTTTACACACACTATCGGCATCTTTGTATGATGTATTACACTAAACTCAAGAAAAAACTGTTTTAATTTCAATATTCTTTCGCAATTTATTTGGAAACACACGTCGGTAAGCAAAATTCGCGTAATCTAGTAAGTTTTATGAAAACTGAGTGATTCGGATTCTATTTTTTCATAGGTACTTTTACTTTGGTTTTTTCAGTTCCTCGTATACTTTTCACATATTGTATTTAATTTTTATGTTTGCATTTATATATTCATATTATTCTCATAATATTCATTATTATTAGCATTTGGGGTTAGATGTAAGAGAAGCCTTTGGCTAAATCTCGCCCAGGCGAATATACAACAATATTTAGTGCAATAAAGGCATATTATTATTATTATTATTATTATTGAACAAAACTTAGTAGAGGGTTCATATACGGGTAGGTAGTGTTTGAAATTATGACTTGATTTCTTTCAATAAATTTACTGTTTATCAGTGTAATAAGTGCACAGAACATACTTTAGCTATTTCAATTATGTCATGTATATTCTGTGAGTGAACATTGAACTTTACTGATTTTCAAAACTTCCTAATTACTCGTGATAATAGCTACACCTTCTTTCTATTTGTACTAACGAATTCCTCAAGCAAAAAGAACGAGGAAAGGGGAAAGGTCATTTTACTCTGTTCACAGTATTAAACATAGCTGCAGTACTGAAACTTCGAAATTTATCCACCAGTATAATATGCATTGTTACCCATAGAACAAACGTTGCAATACACTTACTTAAGCTAAGATACTAGTACAAATTTCGTGCAATACATTTTGCTATTCGAAGTTGATGAGGTTTCTGAACATGTGACTGATAAAGAAAACTTTGCAGACGAGTCATTGTATTTTTATGTTATGAAGCCATTGATGACATTGGAATAGTCATAAATATCCATGATTAACGTATCTTCTAAAACCGTTGGGGAAAAATTTTATTTTGGTTCATACCTAATCGATCGTATTCTTCAATCCAACTTTTCAAGCCCTCTGTGAGTTCTCTGTACGTCATCCTAGGAGATGACATAGATAAACAAGGTATCCGAATTCATATGTATATTGGATGCCTATTTCGCAATCAGCGACTCGATAATATCTCGTAGTTATCGAAGCAGTAGCTGTTGAACTGAAAATTTCACTGATTTTGAGAAGACTAGAAAACTCCTTCAAAGTCGGATCTCCAAGTTTGTCACATTGAATTTTTGATAACGAAATCTTGTTCAGCGATCTAAAAAACTCTTATGTGCATGTAAACTTGGAACGATCTAGATAACCCTATGTATATCCCATGACGAATTTGCAATCAGCACCAAAGATCCCTGAGTAAATGGTTCAGAAGTACGTAAGCTAAGAACTTCTCAGAATCTCCATGAACCATGCAATAATCAGGGAAGCGTGATCTCGGGATCCATCGGATCGACATTCCGACTTCACAATTGAGTTCGGTGACATGAAATATTCTCAAATTTTTATTATTATTTCACGATTTCTATGCGCGGCTTTCTTGGAGATGCCCTGTTTGAATAGGTAACTTTGACAGGTACCTATCTGATGCCTAATTCGTAAAAAGCGGCGCAAAATCCAAGTCCAAGGTCAACTACTCTAAAGCACTTGTACCCAACTTGAGATGTGTTTCGCCTATAAGAATAAAAATAATGCTTTCAAAGACGATTAAATTAACACGAAAAATATTCACTAACAAAACTTTCTTCATCTCTCGTATAATCTTAATTCAACATTGTTATAGCATTTCCCACCCACGATCACACAAGTGTATAGTTTCCAAAGTCTATACAGATACTCATAAAAATTTTTATGGAATTGAATAGAAACTCAAAGATCTCAAAAACTAATAGTATCACCTACCTGTAAAAATGTCTCAAGGAAAAAATCAACTAATTTTTCATAAAGATAGGCAATTGTTTCTGGAATTTCATTTCTATGGAGGCAGACTGGAATACTTAAATATTTGGTCTGAAATGTTTTCAGATACAGAAGCCATTCTCACATGAACTCAATTCGATCATAATATTTGAAGATTTGAGTGCCTTTCATCTAGTTCAATAGAAATTATTTATTCTTTCCAATATTGAAATACAATTGGTTAACCTTCAAAAGTTCTAATTAACAAGATAAACAATAATCAACTATTATTTATGTAAATATATAGCCAATTTTAGTCAAAATATAGAGTAAGTTCACAATTGTCTAATTATTTGACAAATTGATTAAAAAGTTGTTTTCACAAGGGCTTTATTCTTTAAAATGTTCGGATGGCATAAGATCATTTTTAAGCATTTCAATGATTTTCAATAAATGTTCTAGGTTCTATAACGTGCTCTGTCGCGAACACACCACATGGATAAATTTTATTTAATTTTTCAATTTCTTGAGAATTAATAGTTTCTAAATTATCTGCGAAATACAGAATAGCTGTTTTGTTCGTCTCAATTCAATTGTAAAATCTTTCGAAAACATTTTTCTAGCCGTCATACCAAATCTAATGAGCTGACATTTTCATTAGATTTCTCAAGAATCAGATTTGCGAATTATACCATAAGTGAGAATAGGTGGAGAACAATCAAATTAGTTTTTTCAACCAATTACGCTCATAACTTAGATAAACCTACTTTTTATCAGATATCCTAACCGTTGCAGTTGAGATAACTATTGAGTAGATAGCTCAGATTAACTTGCCATATTGACACATTGCCCAGACAATATGAATAGTCCCTCAAATAATAACTTGGTCTATACTAAATATATCCATAAAGTTGTCTACAACAAAACCATATTATATGAATTGATAGAACGAAGAAGAATTAATCTTTAATCCTCAAAATTTTCAAGTTGAATGGTCAGTATTTTGTAATACTAGTATTGAATTGCATTAAAAGTGAGAGCAACTTTAGGAAACTATAGATGAAAGATGAGATTATATATAATAAGGTGCCATTTATTGTCAATTGAAAACAAATTTTGACGCTTTCATATTATTGACAGATGTTGATTAAAAAACGGAATCAATATTTCAGACTACTGAAAAAAATTGTGAAGAAAATCATATTCATTGTTTGATTATCACAGAAATAAGAGCGCTATAAGCGAACACTGAATGTCGATAGGTTGAAGTGAAAAGGGATTTATTGGACCATAAACTTTCACCAAAGGGTTTTATTTTACTGCCAATATTCTGGATCCTACCTTTTTGGATTAAATAGGGATTAAAAATCTCTTTCACCATTTCTTTCATTAAAACATCTTGAGATTACTCAAGTAATCTCACTAGTAAATTCCTTCTGATGAGGTTTGTATTCACAATCATTGTAAATAATGAAGACTGATGCTTGAAATGAACTATCTTCCACATTCACAAAACTATATTGAGTTCAGAAATTACCTTCAATATTCAGAATGTCAGAGGTAATATTTAACAAATATTATTGAGGATAAATTCAATTTTGAAAATTCCATCACGAGAAATTCAGGAAAAGATCTATTTTAGCAGGCACATATAATGTAACAAAATATTCAACATTTATTGAAAAATCGAATGTTTATTAGCGTAGCACGATTTTCATCGCACCGTTCAAATAGGACACTTGTTGATTGAATTTAATCCGTAATAAATATCACAATTTCAATCAATATTATATGCAATCCATGTGAATCATCTTTTTTGTACAAATTCGCAAATACCATGTTATATTTTGAGTTGAATCCTATAACAACTACTGAGCAGAGACTTTTACACGTTTAGAAATAAGAATATATCTGATTTTGTATATAAAACTAATACTTAATTTATTATATAAACTATGAATTGTTACCTACTGTAAATAAGTAGAAATAAGTACTCATTCTATGACCAATATGTGGAAATAAAGGTACCCCTACATGATCTCATCAGCTTCATATTTAAGGTGTGAGTATGGAAAAATATTCAAATAATTTATATTTCTTCGGAAGTAGAAAATATGATTAAATACACATTTTCAGTATTCACGTAAATTCATGAAGTTCTTTGATGATAGACCACCGTCTACAAGAGCTAACATATCGCTATGAAGTCGGGAATCGAATAATATGCCGAAAAATAATTCCACTATATTCATTCTTTTCAAGTTACTTTGTATCACACGTTACTCTGTCACTTAATAACACAGACGTTTTTAATTAGAATTTCTTATGAAATGCTTAAAATGCTCCTTCATACTCTACAGTCTTTCGTCCACTAGGCAACGCAAGTCTCCGATACTATAAGACTCAACTACTATAGAAATGAGCTAGTATGGACCTTCATACAAAATCCATTCCATGTTATCAATCGACATTTCGTTGACATGTCGGCGAAGTTCACGATACGTATAATACGACGTCGATGCTACTCAAGTTGTTTCAAGTTTTAAGAAGGCGATGCAATTACTAAATATTCAAAATGACATCTGAAGTGGACAAATATAGATATTTCTCAACTATAAACTAAAGGAATATTCTACAACCTGTTAAGTTATGGACGGAAGTTGGAAAAGTATTAAAATCTTATGTGTCACATATTTGTTAATGGTGTGATCACTACGATTACCAGGTTTAATTGACGGTTAACAACACGAATCAGCTGATTTCAGTAGCAACATGTACGAAGTGTGCTCGACAAGATATGGACGATAAAAGTGTCATACAATGGTATGACCCCATTTGTACCATACTACCACATTCTTGAATAATTTGTGTGACGGTCTATGTATAAAGATTATGTTGGCGTTATATGTCCCTAACAATATAATAAACCGTAATCTAATTGTGAATATTTTTCTTACCATTTTTTCTTTTTGATAAATTGTTGTATTTTATGCAAAATGACTTACATTTTCTTTGTCGTGTTAGTTTTTCTTCTTCTGGTTCATATGATAGAAACATTTTACCTATATGATCCTCTTGACGAGAAGATATCGTGAGAATTTCAAGTATAGAACGCAAATATATCATTCCAACTTAAAAATTGCAATAATGAAATTAGAAACTTGGGAAACTCAGGAAATATACAGAAATTTGCTCGAATTTATATGAAATTCGCTGAAGCAAATCGATGAACAGGTTGGGAATACATTTATCAGTTTATGAATTGGTAGAATTTTATGAAAATTTCGATATTGGCACAATTTCTTTGAAATGTTTCGCCGCGGGACTCGAACAATTCATTTGTATTTCCAATGATTCGTCAAATTAGAGTAACTTTGAAATAAATGTGTCGATTCACAGTGTTCATTGAAATGACAAAGAGATGAAACATGGAGTTTGCCATTGTATTCATTGTTAACTGCTTTCATTTTTTATTCCAATAAAATACATTGAATACCTCTGAATTAAAAACGAAGCATTTTTATAGTTCCATAAGCTTTAAACAAATAGCGGTGTGAATTGATCTATATGCATTTGTGTTCAGCATCTACACACACAAAAACTTCCTAATTTGATGAGTTTTAATATATAGAAATGTGAAGTTCTTTACTGAAGTTAATGAAATATTTGTCATACTTGAAGCTAAGATTGATGTTATAATAATGTGAGAAATACTATATTAATTTAAGATAATTTTAGATTGTCAGATCTGGGAAAACATTTCATGCCTTCATTTTTGATTCTTCTCTATAACGTGAATTCAAGAGTGGAATTGGAAAATATGAATATATAATCAGATTTCTTTCAGGCACTTGAAATTTTCAATCTATTAGATGCCTCTCTGCATTTTACTTCCAATGTCGACCGACCAAAGGAAGCATAATATCCACTAATCTCATTTCAATTTTCCTCGGTCTTTCATTACACTAGCGCCCGGAACACCCAGGGTTATACTCTCTAAATGGATTATTATGAAAATATGTGAAGCAGCATGTATTATATACCCGTAAAATATCATCTCTATTACTGAACTTTCTCATAATATTCATGATGAGTATAGGGGTTCTCATAGGATCGTATATTGTGAAAGGAATCTCATTTTTAGATCAGCTTAAAATCCATATTTGACAAGAAAATTTCAAGGAAGGATAATGAACTTTTCTTCTGCTACCTCAGTTTTTTTTCTTTTTTGAGATACAGTTTTTCTCATCTAAGAAATATTAATTCTATATTTCTTGTGATAGATTCGAAAATGTGCAGAAATTGCTCAGATAAAGCCTCATTCGGGACAACCATCTTCTGCCGCCAATTCGTTTTGAAGAAAATCTTCCTATCACACTCTACACCCATTTTTCGAAGTGAAATTCTTGTTAGGAAATGAAGATTCAGTGATACTTCATCTGTAATCTCGATTTATTCTAAATGGAGAAAGTCCAGCGGCGGCAAATCCTGGGAACGGACTTCTTGTTTCAATTCAACTATTGCGAAAATTTAATCAAGTAAATAAGCAACTGCCATAGTTGAATTAGCTCCAACATTTTTATGTTTCAACAAAAAAAATATCATCAAAATATCTATCAGTAATATTGGTATTCACAATTTCGTGATAGTATCCATCAATTATCGCATTCGCTAATGCGCGATTATCTTCCGTTGCATACTATACACCATTCATTTTTTTAATATTATTATTTGAGTAAGGGCTGTCTAGCATATTATGGCTAATGGACAGCCCTGCCACTACGACCCAGTGGTCTATTGTGTCCTAAATGTTATCCACGAGGTCCATTATTCTCGTAAAGAATACGAGTTTCGTGAGTGAGAGCTTAATAAGCTCAGTCAGCTTCAGTTTGCAAGATCCAAGTTCTTATATCCTGACCCAGTCCCCAGCTGGGCACTCGCACATAACATGTTCCATCGATTCTATATATTCCTCACATAGATTACATGAGGGATCCTCATTGAGTCCTAATTTATTTAGGTGTTTCCTGAGGCGACAGCGTCCCGTTAGTATGGCAGTTAAAACTCCAATTTCTAACCTAGACAGTTTGATCCAGGCCTTGGCTTTTGCAGTGGAAGGTCCACTGATGGCACGTCGAGCGTGACTGAGACCTGGGAGGCTCATCCAATGCTAACGTAACCTCAAGTCCAGCCATCGGTTGTTTTCCATCCTTGCAGTTTCCAGGAAAATTCCGAGATTAGGCTCCGGTCCTATGAACTCCTGGTTAGTTCCTCAAGCGATCATTGAGTCCGCCTTCTGATTTCCCTCAATGTCCGAGTGACCAGAAACTCATGTTAGACGGAACCTGCTCCGCTTTCCTATACGTCACCATAAGGGACGTACAGGAATAGGATGCCAATACTTTCAAAGTAGCGTTAATTCTTCCGCAATCAAGAGGTTAGCACAGTGGTCAATGGCGAATATTTCTGCTGGAAAGACAGTCACATGCCCACCAAGACAGATCGATTGTTCATTGGTGGCACCAGCTCCAAAACCTTTTTCCAGTTTTTTGAGCTATCCGTGTACCAACAGGTACCCTCAAATAGAAGATCCTTGGAGCTGATCCATTCCTGTCTATCAGGAATGATGATCTGGAATGGCCTCTCCATGTTGGTTTTAGTTGTTCCTATCTCTGATCTCATACTTAGCACTTCATTGTACTCAATTTCATACTGTAAGGCGCCAGGCACAAAGCCGAAGTTACACGCTTCATTACGGTAAAGATGATGGAATATGTAGAAAGCCATTCTAGCCACTCCTCTTATCCCCAGATGAAGAGGGGCAAGATCCAATATCTGTTTCATGGCCACAATGAATTTTACGTAAGTTTGCTATCCAGGGTGAACCCCAGATACTATATAATACACCATACATAAGGTGTTCAATATCATTAAATATTGATATGGTAAAGTGGTTTGATTCGATATATATATATATATATATATATATATATATATATATATATATATATATATCTCGAGGACACAGCAATCGAATCTTAAATACCCTTGTTTCCTTGTTTCCATTGCAATTTTTCCTCTCGAAATCGATGAGAGGGCAGTTACCTATTGCATCAATCAATGCATCTCCTCTTTCGAATACTTCATATTCTTTTTTCTTTGGCACTTTGAATATAACATTGTTTCATGAGGTAAATTCTCAATTTATCGAACACACTTTTAAAAGGTTATCACTTCTCAGGAAAACGATCCGACTGTGCATACTATGCAGCATTCATATTATAATTATCTCGAATTTGACATTCATTCATATTGAATTTTTCGAATTGTTCGTACGACACGGTCGCTTCGTTATTACTAACGATATTTTATTCATATATTCGTTGTAATTAAATAATTCATCTCAAGTTCATTGTCACTGCAAGAATGAATTTTCGAAGTATAATAATGATGAGAGTACAGAACATATTCAAGTTATTCCAATCATTTCGTCTAAGCTCATTGAATGGGCATAGAGTTACTGAATGTCTAACTTATTTTGTTAATGAAATATCCTTCTTTCACCTGGAAATTATCGATCTTCTTTCTGAAAACTTTTTGAAAATTGATATATTTTGAGAACGGCGTGAGCTACAAAAATAATGAAAGGTGTTTTGCAAACAAGAAACCATGCGAGACATAACTCATATCCGACTTAATCTCTGTCAGTATACAAAGTGCTCTTTTTTCCGCCTCACATTTCGAAACGAAGAAACTTCGAAAACTAGGTCTTTCCAAATTGTAACCCGAATATTGTTTTCAATTTATTAGATTTGTATTGAAAAACCGAAGGAACATACCTGAGATTTCTAGTTTTCAAGTTATGGCGAAAAAACAAGTTTAACGTACCTACCTAAAGTTGGCAAGGGCGGTTTTGATTCCTGCACGTGGATAGACAGTTCCTAGAGCGTTAACGAAGAACTGTCCTTTTGTTATTGGATAAATGACAAATTAGGAGGAAAAAATGCGAAACTGCAAGTGTTGTCGAATTTCCGAAGTCAATAAAAATATCAGAACGAATTGAACTCTATTTTCCTGAATTTCAGAATAATTGTTCAAAGTGATGACCATTCATTCTAGAAATAGTTCTACTCCACTCATAACACCCCGTGATGTGGCTCACCCCAGTTCCTACACATTCAACTGCATGAAAGCATTTTGCAGTCTGTTATGCTAACCAAGTCTTGAAGTCACAGGTTTAGTAAAAATATTTCGTTTCAGCGTTTCCCAAAGACAAAAATCCATAGGCGTTAGGTCAGATGAACTTGGAGGCCATAAAGACCGTTCGTTCCAATCCATCTATCTTAAAACATATCAGTTAATATTCGATAATTTTTGTTTATGCGACAAGCTGGCGCACCATCTCGTTGGTACCAACAACGTTTTGATTCAGCTACTGGTAAAGTGTCAACGAAGTTACTCACTACTGTCCTCAAAATCTCCATATAAGTTTTCATCATACATAAAATACGAAAATCTGTTGTTGTTCAAAACTGAATTTATTTTGAGGATTTCTTTTTCTCGTAATACGAGGATTTTGTTTGGCCCAAAATTGAGAGTTATTTCGTTTAAAATTCCCTCATTAGAAAATCCGGCCTCATCCGTCCAGATAATCCTTTTGCAAAAATCGGGATCCTCTTGTATTCTGAGATGAAGGATCTCACACAGTTCCATTCAATGCTGTGGGTCGCCAGCTTGTGGAGTTTGAACCAATGAAAATTCTACTATGAGGTAAATTCAGATCATGCTCTGCTATTACCAATGATGCACGTGGATTAACATCAAAATTAGCTAAGACGGCAATTTCATTGTCATTATTGTTGACTACAGGGGATGAAAATTATGTCTTATTCTGAACCGTTCCAGCTGAAGGAAATTTGTAACGTATCTCCTGAATTTTATAGCTGACATAGACGGCATATTTGGAGATAATTCGTTGAATCTCCTACAAGTTCTACTCACATTCCGTCTCTGATCTCCATGAATGAAGAATAAATTAATTATT
Source organism: Cryptolaemus montrouzieri (assembly GCA_013387265.2). Lineage (NCBI taxonomy): Eukaryota > Metazoa > Arthropoda > Insecta > Coleoptera > Coccinellidae > Cryptolaemus > Cryptolaemus montrouzieri. Next base: position 42,931,203 of record JABFTP020000103.1, read on the forward strand.
TGCTCAGCTGAGTAGCTGGCCCTTCTGTTCGAATTAATTCGACTAACAGAACAAATAATCGTTTTATCTGTTATCTATGCTGAGGACCCTGTCTATGCTCTGGAATATGTCTTTAATGTGCATAAATCTATGCGTCCTTCAGGGAGGTACGTAGATTCCGTTTTCTCTCCATAACTTGAAAACTTGAAATATCGGGCAAAAGATATGTAGAGGGTAATTTGATTTAGTTTTTTAAGGCGAATATAATGAATGAAAAAACTATCGAAAACGTAGTTGTCGATAGTTCTTCTTTTCGAAATGTGAGAAGGATAAAAAGGCACCCTGTGAACTGACTGAGATCCAGTCGAATATGAGCTATGTCCCACATGGTTTCTTTTTTGCAAAACACCTTTCACTAACTTGGTAGCTAACGCCGTTCAGGAGATATATCAATTTTTTCAAAAAGCAAAAAGTCGATTTTCAAGTGAAACTAGGATATTTCATGAACGAAACAAGCTAGACTTATATGTTAGGTGTTTTTGTAATTGGAATAACAAGTGTTATCATTCAACAACATTTCAGAACGACAGCATTATAAGGGATACCCTTAACTTGGGATATATATACATCTATATATATATATATATATATATATATATATATATATATATATATATATATATATATATATATATATATATATATATATATATATATATATATATATATATATATATATATATATATATATATATATATATATATATATATATATATATATATATATATATATATATATATATATATATATATATATATATATATATATATATATATATATATATATATATATATATATATATATATATATATATATGCTGACAGGCAAATGCAACTTCCGTCAATCTGGTACAGGATACCATCGAGCCATACAAATACCGCCCGAAAACCTTCCTGGAGAATAAGACATTCAAATTGTACTGGGACTCCACAGTTATCACGGGCAGGCCTATGGTACATAATAGACCTGATATTGTTCTCGTGGATAAACACAAACAATCTGCACTGGTGATAGATGTGACGATACCAGCTGACGATAACCTATCTAAAGCGTCTGCTGAGGAGCTCAGTAAGTACCAGGATCTTGCCGAGGAAATGAAGGAAATCTATAAACTCAAGTCGATCGCCGTCATCCTGATCGTTATGTCGACTTACGAACTGGTGGAATCACATCTCCCTCAAAATACCGAACGCCTTCGACTTTTGTTTATATAAATGTAATATAATTAATTGACAATTTTGTCATATTTATATTCAGAGCAGTATTCTATTCGATCGTTCACCACTTCACACAAAGGAAACTATTAACGAGTAACATTCAGTGTTACTTGACTAAGGTCCGTTCACTGGTTTTTTCCGGGGAGAAAGCCTCTGACACTACTCTTTATTACATTGATATCATTGTATGATGATGCTATAGTATGTATATATTCTGGTAGATTGATATATTCTCATAACATTCAACGTTATCCTAATATATAATTATTCCAGGATATGTTTTGATTATAATCATTGCCTGGCAATGGTATTAATTACCGGGTGGTGGATGGTGAATTTATATTTTTCATGAAATCAGTTTGATTGCATGAACAGATATATGGGCAACTCGTCGGGTTGAAACCCTATATATATATTTATATATATATATATATATATATATATATATATATATATATATATATATATATATAAACTGAGTAAGTAAAAGGATTTTGCCGTAAAAATGAAGGAAATCCATAAACTCAAGTCGATCGCCGTCATCTCGCTCGTTATGTCGAATAACGTACTGGTGGAATCACATCTCTCTCAAAAAACCCAACGCCTTCGGCTTAAAAGTGATAATATATCTATTGCCCAAATATGGTGATACTACAGACCACGAGGATGGTCAGAAAATTTTTAACATGTCGTTAACCTGCTTTATCTGCCTTGACGAGAAATCTTCCGGCAGTACAAGTAATACCCATAATGAATATATATATATATATATATATATATATATATATATATATATATATATATATATATATATATATATATATATATATATATATATATATATATATATATATTATTGACATTTGATTAGATGATTGAAACTGAAATGAAACCTACGAATGTAAGTGCTATGTCATGTTAATTTTGTTCAATTTACAAATATTCTAAAATAAACTGAAATAATTTTATATAAAATTTTCAGGATATTTTAAGCATACATGACACAAATTTTAGGAGTTACTCATCCAAATATAATTGATAATATATGAAATATTTCACCAAATAGTCCCGATCTAGATCACGTACGCATGCATAATCTACACAAATCCCTTAATTTTATTCAGTCCTAGGCTTATTGTGTACGAATGGTCCACATGTATCAATACCAAAGTTTCGTTCACCGAGGATTGATCCTTTTCCAGTCATAATTTTGATTTACAATTGAAACTTGTGGAAGAGATTCTATTGTTATAATATCCGAAAGCCACTATTATTATGAAAATTTAGTTCGAGATGAATTAGTATCATGTTTAGACATATGATAAGGACAGATACCCAGGGAATTACACCGAATTAAAATAACTTTTCAAATGAATGAATTATATGAAGATTATTTCTACGTACTTCGAGGGATGTGCTGTATATTTAGAGATACACGAAATGCACGAGGCGTATGATGCAAGTTGGTACATTTCTGTTCGAAGTAATCCCTACCCACAACAATTCACATTTGTAATCCAGCCTTTTACAACAGAAATTCTAGACGTCATCTCTAAAGACGGCGAAGACTTAACTCATCGATCTGCTTCTGCGTCGTGAAATGTCGATTATTTAAACGTTTCTTAAAGATTAAAGAACAATCAGACATTACATATGGCCAAATCAGGCGAGTAGGGTGGATCTGAAATGACTTTCTCATATCCCCATAAGAAACTAAATGCTTGCTATACCGTGCGTGACGATGCATTGTCGTGATGCAATATTATCCTGCGAATTTGTACTGATTAAAACACTTTTGGTAAATATTTTGTGGTAAAGCAGTTGGATTTCTGACAGATCTTCACTTTCTAGCAATGGTTAGAAATCTCACGTTTGGGCACTCAACGATTACCTATTTTCTTCTAATGGAAATGCTCACTTGGATTCTGCACCAAGAATTGCCTCTATAATTCGATAGCTGCATCTCGGATCTCCTTCACGAGTCTTATCACCAAGTGTTATCCGTTCTTTTCTAAATTCACTATATTACCGAAAAACGGTTGGGAGTGATGAATTTTTATGGCGATTTAACCGTTCAAGATTGTTCCCTTAAGTTGAATCGACTTCGTAATCGTGGTAGGCCATCGCGCGCACATGTTTACTGCACAATTTCTTGTTACGCTAAACAAATCGTTATAACGTTCTCTCTGTGGAAGCAGCATCTTATCTGAAATCTTATCTTTGCTGATGAAGGATAAAGGTTTTCAATCAAGTGATATTGCGAGCTCTCACTACTGTAAATTTGTTGCAGCTGAAAATATATAGCTTAGCCCTCGTCTAATGAATAAATTGAGAACGTCGAAAAGTTTAAGAGAAAGAATGTAACATATTCGTAGAGAACAAGAAATGCTGGGAAGGATGGGTCTCCCAAAAGATATTTCTAATACCTCTCATAATCTCTGAAACAGGAAAGAACAGCTGATATATAAGGCATATGTTAGACAAATTTCTATTTATTATATTTTGTGTACTTAAAGCTTAGTGGTTTTTATTGAATAGTTTAATTGTTTAGACTAAATGTTTCACCGAGTGAATAGCAATACTTCCATATCTACAAATGGACGAATTTCGAAATGTGCCAATTGAGCGCTGGGCTAGCGGGTGGCGAAATGAAAGTAATCCCGCGCAGTTACTTTGGATGAATCAGTATTAATCTGTGACAAAATGTGCTCAATGTTCTACTCCGACAGCTTAGTCGAGATATTGCCGTGATTCATTTTAACTGGGACAATATAATTCTTTAAGAAAAGAGTGTGTCCAAATTTGTATTTCTGGGACTTTTAGTCGGGAGCTTATTTCTGGAAAATAAATATGTTTCGATATCTGTTCAATATCGTCCATTTTTAAAAATGCGTACTTCTAGATTTTCTGTGGAATATATTTTTAGAGTGTATTAATTTACAATAAGGTGATTTGCGACAAATGCTCGGTGACGGCTTGTAGGAGTTGGTAGGAACCTCCACCGATAATGATTTTATTCATTGATCTCCAAAGAAAAGATCGAATGTTAAAGAATATTAGGAATCCACTCTTCTTCTACTAATGCTGTATTGTATATGATCACATTTTTCGTTTTCTATTGAGATTCTTGAAAAATTTATATTTGGCCATTGAGTACAGGCTGGACAGATTTCGATGTTTTAGTACTGCAGCTATGTGATATATTGTGAATGGGGGAAAAAGACCCACCAATTCCTGTGTTCTTTTAATCATTTGTTGCATCTTCTCCATCAAAAACTTCATTCTTGATTTTCCATGGATGCTGGAAGTACCCTGGTTCAAGTGATTTTTCAGAATCATAGTTGTTTTGAATATAGCATTCGATGATATCAAAACTTTCGTACAGCATGGTTGCCTCGTTATCTGAAATATCATTGCCAAATAAAATTTTCAAACTGTCATAATGACAGCACAAAACATACTAAAACAGTTTCAATGATCTCTTGTTAATTGTTTGTTTGTTTGTTATTCCTTTAACGTGCTCTATTTCCGCCTTCCGGCCACTGACACGCCGGGGAATTCTGTCACATGACTAACCCGGGAATTTTGCCGAACACCTCTCGTGTCGAGGAAAGGGATCTTTAATGTTCAACATATATCTGTTAGACAGGACCGACGGCTTTACATCTCCTTCGAAAAATTGATACTCAAGCGATTCATAGAATCCGAAAAATCGCACCGACTTTACGGGGATTTAACCCAGGTAACTCTGCGCAGCAGACGAGCATCACATCCCTACTCCTACTGCTTTTTGTAAATTCTGAGGAAGAAGGTCATAGAGCTACTACATAAATTTAAGAAAAAGTTATACAATTTTTATTTTCATGAAAATATGTGAATTATCAATTAACCGCAATGAATTTCTCCTCTATTCACCATATTTCACATAGCTGCAGTACTTCAACGTCGAAATCTGTCCACCCTGTACGGATAAACAATGAAAATAAATAATTTTATAAAATCATCTATATTCGCTGTAGTTATTGAGTTGCATAAGAGTTTTCATATATCTATAGGCAAGATTTGGAAATTTATGATCAAGTGACCCTGAAGACCGTGTCTGAATAAATTAAACATTGATTTCAATCATCCAATACTTATAGTATGATTCAGCATTTTGTGAGAACTTGAGCTGAATTAATTTTAATATTATATATTCATTTTCTTAAATTATTAATCAAAGCGGAAGGTAATAGATACAAGCAGTTTATTTTTCGATCGAAAATTGTTGAATGAAGTCAATATATTCAAACGGAGCTCCACGTTTCACTCAGAAAATAAAAATGTCTTTCCTTCATAAACGTCACCCATTTTTCAGCATAATTTCTTCGAGAATATTTGTTATAATAACCATCGACAAACTTCAAGCGATTGGACTTTCGGGTTTGACAGCTTCAACTATTGATAATACGATACAATAACTATTCATATAGTACCATCCGAATAGTTGAATCCGAAACGATTAGTTGTAAAGCTAGCCATTGAGAACTGATTCGGGAGTTTCGCTTGACTTCACTTGAAATTCTCGCTCAGGTCTTGCTATCCGGACTTGACAAGAACGAAGCTCTAGAATTCGCCTTATCTGATCTATAACAACCCTTTTCAACTGTCCTCGAGGAGTAATATTTTAAATAAAGAATTATAATATTCTGGAAATATACTTGACTTTGGCAAACAAGAAATGTATGTATCTAAGAAAATATATTTTAGATTTGAAATTTGAAGCACAGATATACTTTCATGAAAGGTACCTTGATACGAAATGCAAATATTGTTATGTTTCTATTTCATGCAATAACTTTTCGAAAAACTTAATTAGTCTAAATGAAATGTTATTTTAGTTTTTAGATTTCTTGATTAAAGTTTAAATACGAGTTTAGTTAACATATTAAGTGAACCACCTAGATGAATAAATTGTAATATTAAACATATTAAGTGAATTTAATATTACAATTTATATTATATATACAAAAGAATAGGTCGTTCTTTGAATGTCGAAGAACCAGATACTATGACTGTACTTAACAATTTTGGAAAGGCAGTTATCATTCGAATACATCGAAAATTTGGGATTGACATAGATCAATCTGGTTATTCATTATCTGAAAGTTGTCATGAAAGAGTTAATCGAAAGATTCCACTGATTCTATGTAATTGAATTTTTAACCGTTTGAGGCATTGTGTAGAACTATTAGTTTATAAATACTTGGGAAAGACTGACCATTTTTAATGCAGTGGTTAGCTAATATAGAAATTTGTTCACTTTTAAAAATTAAGTCTGGTGTTTTTTCTATCTTATTTCGACGGAACGACCGGCCTGACCAATGTAGAAATTACTGAAGTCTGAACAAGATAATTCAAAATTCCTGATTTATTTAAATTCTCTATAGGATTTTCAGCATTACATAAGAGTGTTCATAGTTTATTATGGGATTTGAAAGCGGTTTTCGTTTATAATTTGAGAAGACTATTTGCAACATTTTCATTTATCTATCCAAAATATATTGAAGGTATGAATTTTTGGATTTGTTGGTACTTACGGAAATACTTATGTTTTCTTGTTTTGTCAATTGAACCACAATCAAAACCGTTGTATAAAGCTATAGTGTTGGTGCGCTCAATTTCTGATGATGAAGGTAACGAAAATGCTCTGTCGATTATTGATTTGAAAGGCTAAATTTCGGGTGAATATGAGTAGTTGGAATCCTTAAAAATAGATATTTCTGTTCTATTGCCTTCTAATTCAGTTGGAAATTGATTGAACTTAAACTAATATTTGATAAATTTTCACTTTTCTGAAAACCATCAATTATCATTGTTAGATCAGCCCACAATATTGATTTCGAAGCTTCAGGTGTTCAACTATTGTGATAGTTTTTGTGGTTGCTTGCACAGGTTACACAGGTTGTTCGAAAACGATTTCCGAAGTTGGGACTCATCCAAATGTCATTCCACTATTTTTCTCAAATGGAATACCTTATATCTAAATGATGAAGTAGGTGGTATATTTTAACCACTTTCTAATCGTACATAGGTTCCCTTTAATTATTTTCAACGGTTTAGAAAACATTCGAAAGTTTAGCCAAGTCTTTTTGAATTTCAAAAATATTCCAATTTCCATCTGAACCGATTTTTGCTTCAAAAGAAAAATTAGATGTTCAATTCTCCCAAATAATAAGTAAATTTAACGACATGCTTATATAGAAATATCTCTTTATTATTGTAATTTTTTCGTTTATTTCAGTGGGGGTATATAAAGGAATACAAGGTTCTTGGTGCTAAGAAAAGAAAGGTTCTCAATTTGTTTCAACTTCAACAGTTAAGCAACAGAAATGAATTCTTGTATTTCCAATGAATTTCAAAAATGTATTGAAATATTTGAGATTGAAAAATATCTTGTTGAATTTTAATATCATTGTTTTGTTAACAAATTTTCACAATTACTGAAGTCAATCTAACGAAAAGTACAAGAAACAGGATTTTTACCCCAGCTTAAATTACTAGATTAGTGAAGAACGCGATGAATAAAATTAAAGCGCGTTCCGTTGTAGAGACAGCAGTGGCAAAACAATTCTGTATGGGATGTTAGGTTTACCATCTATCTTGAGCAAACTCTTTTTTACAATCTCAACTTGTTCTTCTGTATTTGACGAAGAAAGTTCTGAACCTACTCACAACCAATTTTGAACAATTAGTGCCATTCCTATGGTCTTGTTCTGGTTGTTGTAGATTTCCCAAGGGCTTTCTTCTGCATTTTCAGCGATTCAGAACAAATAAATTCTGTTCAAAATACCTTATTACAAGCATAATGTTTTACTCATTAAGACACTATCTGCAGTGAAATGATCAAACAAATTGTATCATCTGATGCTACACAAGTTACAGGTAGTAATAAAAATTTCACTAACTAAAACCGATTCGGTCTAGAGCTGTTCATTTCAAGATACTTTTCATTCATCATCTTGAACTTATATAACTTCAGAATCAATTCAATTTTGGGCCAAGTGGACTACTCCGTACTTTTGAAGAGAACTTGAGGAATATGTTGAATTCAGATGGTATGAAATGTAACTACTTAAGGGAGAGATTTTCTACAAATTGCAATTCTTCAACGATCTCTGGAACCAGGGAACAGACATATTATCATATCAATTTGGTAATACTGAGAGAATTTCTCTTCATATGCATCCCATGAGAGTCACAAACTGATTCACAGGTATATTATATATATCTATAAGATATAATACTTTTATATATGAAGTACTCTGCGCCTTTGTCCGAAAATAAATGGAGATGATTAGGTTTGTGATGAACTTTCATAGGCTGTGGTAGGTACTCAACATGCTCTTAATTGCAAAACCAGCCCGTTCATGTGGATATGTAAGTTTTCATTGGTCAATTGGTGGTTAACACTTTCTCCATCACCTTTCAAAACCGTCTGTAGTCTGAGGTTCGATTATCATAGTGTGTGCAACAGCTTTGGTTTGACACCCGAATTCCTCCCTAAACATTTCTACAGATCAAGAAGGATAGTTTAACTTTGTGACAAACTGTCTTTGAATTACAGCTTCGGCTAAGTGTAACAAATAAGATGACTCCTAGATATTTTACTTTGGATTCAATCCGTCCAACTTGTTTCTTCTTATGAAGGTTGCTACAGATACTTTTCGATGCATTGCAGAGATATTTTCTTCAACGTATCACTCATCAGTATAGATTAGCGCCCCTCGGAGATTTTCGGAAATCAGTGCCTCTGACATTCCGTCAATAGTTTATCCACAACAACCTGGTAATATCATTTCCAGAGTGTTATCAACGAGTAAAATGCACACTTTAATTTAGGACATTTTTGGGTACAGCTACAAACCATCATTGCATTTTTCTTCAAAAATTAAAGATTGAAGGCATAATCCAAAGGATTCTTCACTCTTTTGTTTCCTACTCAGTTTTTATTCTAATAAATGAATAAATATCAGCATGATGTCTTCAAGTAGTTAGCCTAGTAATGTATTTTCTTCAATATCAAGAAACAGCCAGAGTGGTATCTTCTAAATATCAGAAGATTGATTTATTTTGCTAACTAATATATGCTTCACAAGATCTTTAAATTAGCTAATATTCCTGGTGAAACTCCAAGTCTATGGAAACAATAAACAAATTGATATTTCATAAAAGCAATATCACAGATGAAGTTTTACTAGAGCGAGCACATTTACAAATTAGTTTCCTGCTAAATCTATAAATGGATAAAGCATAATATTTTGCAAATGTACATGTATTTTTCTTCAAATTATTTATATTTTGGCACATTATTTTTGAGTGTTGAATAATTCGTGTTTTCCTTCAATGTTTTTATTGTTGTAATGAATGATTGACTGAATACCTGCACTTGAAACATTTACATCAATTGCATAGATATATCCAAATAATCTGGCCGCTAGGATATTACCCTGAAAAAGTGTTTATTATTTTTATTTTAAACATGTCCTCTTAAAATATTGCTTATTCCACTGAAGAAATTCAACTCAAATAAGATATATTACTGTTAATGTTAATATTCCTTTTCATTCATTTATGCGTATTTTCCTGTAAATCTGTTAATCCCCATCCACATAAACCAATGTAAATTTCAGCAAATATGTTTGTTTATTTGTTCAGTCTGTGTCCGAAACAATTCTGATTGTGTAGGGGTAGTTTAATATCCACAATAATTATACATGTTAAATTCACCACACATGAGTTTGAAATTCGCACAGTACCGATGAACTAATCAATAAATTTATAATAATTTCAATTTCTGCGACCTCATAGATAGGTTGCATATTAATTCATGGACTATATTATGAATGTTTATTGTTTAAGCTCTGTCGATGGAGTCATGAAGTCGATAATGAATAAATGTTGATATAATTGTGAGTTTACTTATCACCTTTTCTAAGATAGCTAAGACGTAGTTTTCTGACAAATAGCGCTCACAAATTTTCATTTAATGAAATTAAGTCTTGCTGTACTTTCCCACTTATCAATGCAACGGCTAACTATAAAACTACAATCACCAAATTCGACGACGTTTCGCTGATACAGCAGCTTTATCAAGAATGAAAAATAGAATGAAGAATGGTATTATAAACAAATCGTAGAACAAGTTGGATGAATAACAGGAAAGTTTTTCCACAAGAGAGTTTCATCATTGTAAGTTAGTATGAAAGGTTAACGAATCTATCAAAAACTGATGAAACAAATCTTGGAGAAAGGTTTCAAACACAATATTAAATCAAACAAGATAAAATCTGATTTAGAGGAACTTGCATAGATACTGAAATTCTCTGAAAAATATTCCTAATAACACTCACCTTAAATATTTAGCATCTAACATTATCTGAAACATTTAATGAAAGTCTTGTTGTACTTTCTGTTATTGCGTTAAATAAAATGACTACCACTTATCAGTGCAACGGCTAACTATAAAACTACAATCACTAAATATTGCAGTCATCTTCATTATCACTTCGGTAGCCTTTCAACCTTGTGCTGGACTATTAGAAAGACCTCGGAAGGTAAGAAACGCTTCAGAATACTCAAAGAGAGTTTATCACATTTATTGGGTGAACCTCATAATTATTCCCTCTGGTATTCGCAGGAGCCTCATATTCACAAAATATCTTAGTTTTAAATTTGTGACAATTCACTTCTGCATTGCATCTATTTAGTAATTTCATATTGTTGCATTATCCAAACTTTCACCCTACTCCGCGGCAACATAGCTGCCGATAATGGTTTTGGCGTCTCTGCGCTCTTTTGAATTGCATTTTCTTCTCCCTCAATTGAAGGAAATCATTGACAGCTGTATTGAATACGTCTAGAGTTCATTCTGTACGCCTGAGTTGTCGTCCTGCTTCAAGTCACGCAAGGATATCTATTATCTCATATCGACTCAGTCTTCCATGTTCGGGGATTTAGATGAGTTCGATAGCTCTGGTGTTGGTAACACTGTTCAGTATTGTGTAACAATTCATAATTGACCAGGACAGGGAGGTCATGTAGAGTTGGGCTGTAGTCCCTACTTAAGCATAGTTGCATACTCCTCTCCCATTGACCATTTAGCTCCTTAAGTTAGCTCTTTAAGTAAGTTGCTGGTTGAATATGATTTCATCTGCATAGAAGATTTCACCTTAACTAAGCAGTTCTGCTTTTCCTCTCTTTTCTTCTCTTCAAAAAAAGGTAAATCCGCACTTTTCTTTTGGTGAATATTCCCAGAAGGACACTTGTGTGAATTCTTTTGAACCTCTCTTTTCATTATATGTTCTCCATTTGTATCTTTCATTTCATGAAACTTTTTGGTAGTGTACAACTCGATGATGTTCTTTAGGGGAGCAACTCCAAATAAATTTAAGGCAGTCTTTGGTAGTGTTGATCTTGCACCAACATTTTCACTTATTTCAGCATAGTCTCAGATATTTTCGTATTTATCCTTCCTTACCAAACAACAACATCCTGATTGTGGTCTCAACCTAAATCTAGTTTACGCATACCAGGCTTGGATTGACGATTGTTCCGTATATCCTAACAAAACTCTAGTTCTTCAGAACTAACTTGCCTTCTATGACTCGCCTAAGCTTCCATATGATGCAACGAATATAGTTTCCCTTCTCAAGACAGTGCCCGATTTCAAACGATGGCCATTAACCATAATTTCTTGTATTCTATTGAATCTGGACGACGAAATTTTTCTACAGTAGAGTCCCGCGTGTGTTATCCCACAGTCGCGATATACTTTGTCGTCTACCCGTTGCTTTCTTGCCATATGCTTTGTTCCATATCATCAACCATGATAGCCAGTATTTTTTTTCTATCTTTTGTAGGCGTTGTTAACTAGTTAAGATATGGTAACGCTTTTCCTCTAGGAATATTTGAAGACATTAAGACTTTTCTCTTCCATAAATCTGCTTCCTTGATGATGAAACCTAATATTGATTATCAAAACAAGATGCAATATATGTTTCGAAATAATTTATGTTGGATACAGGTTTATCTGAGAAGTTTGTGCACACAGTTTTAAAATGAACAGTGAAACTTTTAAATGAATTCTGTAGGCACTTTTCAATTTCTGAATTGAATGTTGAATCTCGACTGCTTTTCAACTTCAGAAAATTCTGCCTTTTTGGTTTTCTTTTTCAGCTACGTCATAGTTAGGTTTTGCTGACATTTCATTCAATTCCGAAATCATTTCATCTAACTTTTATGCTTTACTACTGCTCAAGAACGCAAACACGAAAACATAATATCTAGTATAACACCATATAGAAAAATCGTTAGGTTAAACATGAACACTCTACTACAACAATTATACAATTCAATAGCTAAGAATTCTCTGTCAACGTAAATCAGACCTGGATAATCACTTTAACAAAAACAAATTGAAATTTCGAAGGAATCAAACAACTCAAAAAATGTTTCAAAAAACAGAAATTCAGATTTCGGGGAACAATTTCCCCCTCTTTTCCTGCATGTCGGACTATCTTTCACTGAAATTTGAATCGATGAACAAATATCAAGTTGAATTTTGAATACTTCGTCAACCTTGAACGAAATACAGCCTTCAAACCTTGCACAAATTATAAATTAACGAAAAGACCATAAATGGAAGTTTTATATAGCTGAATTATGAGATTAAAAACTTCGATAACAGTGATGTGATAGCGGAAAACGTCTCAACGAGTTAAAGGATAAAGGGAATGTCATTGAAATTGATGTTCCCTTGAATACTTCCTTTGGATTTGTATGATTTTGAATAAAGCTGGACTTCAATTTTTGAAACTGTGTTTCAATAATGTACTCGGATAAATTTACTAATATTTATGTTCATATACAGGGTATCCCTGAAAAACTCCGATCTCCATAACTCCGTTTTCCATATGATTGAAAAAATTGAAATATATAGTGAAAGGTTTTAGAGGCACATTCAATAGGTACATCACATTTTGTTATCAAAATAAGGAAAGAGCCCAAAAGAAAATTAATTGAAGAAGTCTGTGTAGAGAATTTGTTTTTATAGCGATCTATCCTAATTTTTATATTTCGAAATAGTATTCATAAATAAATTTTTATTCTTTCATCTATTAATTTATTATTATGATTCAAGTATTGCCTAAAGTATCAAAATATAAAGGATTATTTTAAAGAAAAGACAGGCATGATACAATATCATTGTGAATGGGTGTGCTACACAGACCACGTCAGGCTTGAACGAAACTGGAGTATATTGTTATTATTTATTCCATCTCATCAGACTATCTTTCTACTATGTGGCCCTGAATATTTCAGAAGGGTGGATCGAAAACTCAGCTCAATCAGGAAAAGAGATTTAACATTCTACCGTAGGTTAAATATTGCTCCCTGAATGAAAGTCTTTGATATGTTTACATAAAATGCAAAAAAATTCTTATGTTTTCATTACTGAAATATGATGTACACCTTGCTAAAGACAAACAAGTACTTGGACCTTTAGCTGTTCGACAGTGTGTCGCCTTGTGGTGAGTAGTAGAAATAGTATGGTTTCTTGAAGTTTTCAGATTGATCTTTCCTCTGTTTTCATCGTTACCCCTTAGCTCTGGTGTTGAAGATGTATACATATAAATGTTCCTGATGCGCTTTTATGCATTGAGATGATTAGGTGGCAACCTGGCGTCAAACCAGACCGAAATATCAGTCTATTGCTGCTATTTGTTATTGCTTTCATAAATTATTATAACCATAAAGAGTACTTCCACCCAAAAACAAATCAAAATTATTATTTTGCCAGTTAAAATAGGACATGACTTCCTTGCCTTGCCATTGGAGTGCACCCATTCGAAACTTCTTCTGAAGCCAACTACCCATGTGTTAGTTATTTACAATGGACAGGAAATTGAGGAGTGATTGCTGTTGACATATATTAGGAAACACTCTGTATACTAAACTAAAAGTTTTCACATGATTCTCTAAATAGAGCGACATGTAGAAAAAATTATTTTTGTAAATATAGCGTGATCAGTGGAGTTTCAGTTTCATCATACAAATTTCTGAAAATGACTATTCGAATAGATTAAAATTGATATCTCTCAGTGCATATTTAAGCTTTTGATATATAGAACGCTATTTTATAGAGTTGTTTCGTCTACGAACAAACTCTCAAGCAACCGCTACTGGTATTCCTTTTCTTAGAGGGTCCTTGTGACTCAGAGAAAATTAGGATATGATATATATGAGAAATGTGGAATAAAGTGGCTAACATCAATTTCATTTCAACTGAACAAACAAATTTGTCTCTGATCTTGTTCAAGACTTCGAATTACAGATAAAATTATGATAGAGATTGTCACGGAATTTCAATTCTCTAGACGAATGTTCTCGCATTGGAGTAGTGCAGGATCGTTGTTTATGAATGGAATCTTTTATATAGGTGAAAATAGAATAATGCTATTTCTGCGAAGTGGTGTTCAGTTCTGAGGAAACAGAAGATGCATAGGTAAAATCTGTTTCGGTTATCTGTACTGAAGCGTAAAAGTGAAAACTAATTCTGATAGTATTTCATGCTGTTAATCGAGTGGTGCATAAATGATGTTTTGAAGTATCTCATATTTTTTGCCACATGTGTAAATATACCTGGTGCCTACTTAGTGCATAATCGGTCCATAACTAAGTTCCTCTTGAGTGAAATGAAGTGTATACAAGGAAAATGTCTGCATGCTCCGAAACTATTTTTACATATACAGATGAAATAACATTCATATCAAAGTTATGTTGTTCAAAAAGTATGCCCTATATTTTTCATAATTTTTGAACGAATTAGCCTGAAATAAATATGGTGTTTTCAGATCAGTTGACATAAACTGATGGGAACTAAACAGTTTTCGAGTCAATCGTCTTAGAATTTCATTTTCAATACAAAATTATTCTCATAAATCCGAATACCTGTGCACAGTAAGTTATTTTTGATACGGCTACAAGATGCTCAGTGATACAAGTCAATATTCCTTTTGGGGAACAACGTCGATATTGTTCCTATAACAAATATAACACTATATATACAGGGTGACATAGTCACAACTAGAGCAGGTATATCTACCTGCAATTTTAAGAAAAGATGTTTTTATAAACATAGGTCCGCAAAAGCTTCGTTACGGAGCTACAGGGTGTTGAAATTTCCGGAAAAAATTTTGGTTATTTCTTCAGAACTCCTGCAGTTTTCGAAATATTCAGCCAAAATTTGAAATGCAAACTGTTTTTCACAACCTCCTTTATTACACGTCCTAAATTTTAACTGCAATCTACAAGGTGTTTTCTTTTTCGAAGCCATGCCTTCTTTTGCCATTCCTATTCTTTTAGCAGAACACCACTGATCAGCGTACAATCAATTTCCGTCATCTTCGTTCAATTTGAAAACTTTTTTGATAAGCGTAATTTTTCAGTTTTTCCGAACGTTATCGAGCAAAAAATTATGAAACGATTGTATGTATTCGCTGAATGGAAAGCTTCTTTAATTAGAAAAATGAGTAGTAGGCTTTGATTCTTTTCTTTTATTTATTTATTTTGACAGTTGCTAAAGTTGAACCAGTGTCTGCTCGAATTGTTCATTAAATTAACGATTAGTATTAAGACTTTTAAAGTTATTGCTGTAAGAAAAAAATGGCTGATTTTACTAACGCCGAATTTGCTGATATCCGTTACATGTACGGTCTAGCTGACGAAAACACAATAGAAGCTAGGCGATTATATCAGGTGCGCTTTCCAAATCGAGTTGCACCAGACAGGCGACCATTTTCAAATATCCACAGAAGGTTGAGGGAAACAGATACTTTTACTGCAAATTATCATTTAAAAGGTGCAACTCATACTATGAGAACTCCAGATATTGAGGGAGCAGTTCTCAATTGTTTTGATTTGAATCCTCATGTGAGTACAAATACAGAAATCAGTTGAATATTTCACATGTTCTAGTTTGGAGGATTCCCAACGACTTTTTATTGTACCCGTTTTATATTCAACGCGTTCAAACTCTACTTCCTCGAGATTTTCTTTCAAAACTGAATTTCTGCTGACGGTTCTTAGATAAAATTAGCGAAAATGCTCATTTTGATAGTGAAATAATGTTCACAGAAGAAGCAAATTTTTCGAGAACTGCTATCATCAATTTTCACAATAATCATTTCAGGGCTGAGGATATCCCCTACTTGATTGAAGAATCCTATCATCAAGAACAATTCGCACTAAATGTCTGAGTCGGAATAATTGGAAATTATTCCATTGGGCCATTTTTATTGCCAAACAGACTGCAGGGTCCCGCTTATCGGCAATTTCTTGAGGAGGAGTTAGCTTTATTGCTCGAGGGTGTGCAACTTTTGGTGACAAACATAATGTGGTTCATGCATGAAGGGGCACCAGCACATTTCAGTGGAGACGCTAGGAAATTTTTGAATAATACATTCAGGAACCGATAGATAGGTCGGGGTGGGCCAGAAAAATGGCCTCCTAAGTCCCCAGACTTAAATAGTTTAGACTTTTTCTTATGGGGATATCTCAAAAGTTCAGTTTATACCACTCCAGAGAACACTGTAGAAGAAGCTAGAAATCGAATAAAAACCTATTGTGACACGATAAGAAATAATCCAAGAATATTTTCAAGAGTGCGTGATAATTTGCGAAGAAGAACACAGGCCTGTATTCTTGGAGGTGGAAGTCACTACCAGCAATTTATTTAGTTTTTAATTGTCCTCTTCATAAGTTTGATATTGAATAAGTATGAAATGAGTCTCAGAAGACGAGCTATCAAAATAAAAGCAATTTTTGGGCATACCCACCGAGTATTTCTATAATTTTTTTAATTAAGCGAATAACATACAATTCAAATAATTCAAATTCAATAATTTTTCACTCGAAAACGGTTGTAGATACGTAAAATTTACATGTCTCAAAATAGTTTCTAGATTGAACGAAGATGACGACAATTGATTGTACGCTCATCAGAGGCGTACTGGAAACGGGCAAAAGGAGACATGGCCTCGAAAAAAGACCTCGTGAATTTAGTTAAAATCTAGGACGTGTGATGATGGAGGCTGTGAAAAATAGCTTGCAATCCAAATTTGGGCTGAACTTCTCAAAAGCTGCAGGAGATTTGAGGGAAAACCCATTTTTTGTTGGAAATTTGAGTACCCGATAGCTCTGTATTGAAGCTTCTGCGGACCTATGTTTATATAAACTTTTTTTCTTAAAATTGCACGTAGACACCCTCAAGTTGTGGCATACTATTATGTAACACCCTGTATAATTATAAAATAATACATTGTAATATATACAATGAATATGCACGGTTGGATGCGACAAGGAAACACAAGAACAGACAGAGAAACACTGTAACGAAGCTTTTGCGGTTTATATGAACTTCTTCTCTTGAAATTGCACGTAGATTCACCCCCTTAAGTTGTGACATACTATTAAGTAACACTATGATGACAAATAATAGACTATTTCAATACCAATTTATTTGTATTTGGTGTCCCCATGCCTATTGTCAATAAATTCAGGGTTAAAAATGATTTGGTATTCTATGCTAGAACTATCACTCAATATTCACAGATGTTGGACTGAAATTCTAAAACGTGAACCAACTAGGAACGATTCCCAAAAAAGTCACTTCGTCACTTCCATACGTTATATAATGTGTTGTAGTTGTTTATCTCCTTTTCCTTTGCAATCTCAACCCTTGGAGGAGGCGATGGCAATCATCCAACAGTGTAGCCGCCCAATATGATTGAATATGTGTGTTGACTTGATTGTTGAAGTGGACCAAATTGTAAGTTATCGGTAGAATGTTCAATGGAAGCGAGTTCCAGAGCTCACTAGTCTTGCAAAGGCATTTTATAGAGAGCGGTACGTGGCTTTGCTAGATGGACCGCTGATGAGAGTTTTTCGCAAGACTAGTTCATTTTGATTTTATTCTTTCCGGGACCAAGCCTTTCAGTTCTTCAGAGCAATTACCATAGAAGTATCTGAAAAATAAGAGAAAAATTACCAACCTGCGCATTGCTCCAGAGATTGGAAATCAAGCGTGACCAATGGTCAATGAGGCGCACTGCTCTCTCCTGTACACTGTCTAATAAATCAAATGTCATATTTTTGGACAGGTGGCACATGTGTTTTGTACAAAAGCATCAGTTGTGATGGTGTCAAGTACTGTTTAGCGCTGAAAATAAAACTGATTTTATCAGAAGCAGATTTGGCAATGGTTGAAACATGGTCATGCCAGCAACCTCCGGTGTTGATTGTGATGCCGTGTATGCATTTCCGTTTCTGAGTTGATAACTTCCTCTTGAACACGAATGAATGAATAAATGAATTTGGTACTATGTTCTCCATAATAACAAACAAACTACTCAATTATGGCGGACAAACATTACAACGAGAATTACTAAATCTCCTTCAGAAATTTCTGTTTTTCTAGACGATTGGCACACTAGTATCACTATATTGATCTTCAAAAAAGGTGACAAGAAAATACCAGGAAACTATCGGCGAATTAATCTTCTAAATACTGCAAACATGTTAACAACTGGAATAATTACAATGAAAATGAACAGTATCATCACACTATCTGATGAACAGCAATAATTTAGATCTGGAAGGTCATGGACAGACGCAGTTTTTGTTTTGAAGCAAATAACCGAGAAGTCCATTGAGTATAATAACTCAGCTTTTGTAGGCTTCATTGATTTATTGTAAGCATTTGACCGCATTCTGCTAAGATACATCATAACATTGCTTCAGAACTTAGGAATACCTCATAATCTAATAAAGACTATCGAAGACGATCCCAAAAATAAATGAAGAACTAGAAGGTTTGATTCCGGTGGAAATTGGCATTTGCCAAGGAGATTCATTGAGCCATCTTCTCTTCAATATTGTCACGAATACAAGAATACGATAATAAAGAAGATGAGAATGGGAGACGACGAGATCAATATTGTTTGATATGCCTACGATGCAGCCCTGATAGCGGAATAGTAGGACGACTTACAACGTCGAATATATGCGTTCAATCAAACTGCAAAAACTTTCAATTTGATAATCTCCGCAACCAAAACCAAATGTATGACAACATCGAAAACACCTTTAAGATGTAAGATGGAGCTGGATGGTACGGTAATTGAACAGGTCATGAAATTCCAATATTTAGGAATCGAATTGTCAGGTTTTGGAAATGTGGAACGGGAAGTAAGGAATTAAAATTTGAAAGCGTCAAGAGTGGGTAGATACGTTAACACCACAATATAGTTCAATGAACATATAAACATAGGTACTAAATCGAGAATTCAAAAAACTGCTATTAGGCTGATAATGTGAAATACTGCTAAAACCAAACCTGATACAACGACTACCAAGCGAATGATGGAGAACGCAGAAATGAGTGTTCTTAGACAGGATGTAGGAAAAACTTTATGGGACAGAGAAAGGAGTGAAAACATTTGCAGGACATGTGGAACACCAGATATAAATAATTGGATACTTGAGAGAAAGCGAGAGTGGGATGCCCATATTACCCGAATGGACAACTCCCGAATTGTAAAAATAGCAAGGGATAGATCTCCGTTGGGTAGCCGAAGTCCAGGAAGACCTCGTAAAAGATGGAGTGATAACTTAAGAATGCCGAGGGAAGGTTTTGAAGATCGAACAGGCAGCAACTGCCTATTAAAAAAGTCGAAAAAGAAGAAGAAGATATTCAAAATATGGTTATGCGTTCAGTTGTTGGGATTGGATCCAAATTTGTTCAGATACAGTTATTGCTTGCAAGCAAATTAATAAGAGAATTAATACTTTGGTTCTTTCATGTATCAATTGCTTTACCGTGACATAATGTTCGGAGATCCTAATGTTATATAAAACTTTTCTTTGAATAACTCTGAAACTGAACCTAATATCGCATCTGATGCTAAATGAATCCTAACTCAGGTGTGCTCATCTCTACACTGGACTGTAATTTTAATAGCAACGTCAATTATGGTTTGAAATGAAGCTCATCAAGAGATTGACAATCCTATTTTTGCTATATTTGTACATTCAGGAAAAGAAAATAAAAAAAAGAGGAACTTATATATTAGCGACACTAATTTTTTCAGCAGGTAACGAAGTATGTGACATTCATGACATTCAAAATGTGTTAAAAGTTTAATATCTAAAATGAATTTACTTCAGTTGACCGAATTCGTTCCATCTAATAAACAAACATTTCCATATCGATCTATGAATAACAAAATAATAGAAACAGTTTTACCACAATATGAATCCTTCTATTTAATGAGAGTCTTCTTATAAGTACAAAACAAATAGAACAGATTAAAACGAGAATTCGAAATTTCTAAAAACTAGAATAATTTTCCTTACAAAAAGTTGAATTGGATAAACTTATTTGTTAACATGGAGAAGGTGCATCTTTCAGCATTCAAAAAAACAGTTTTTTTTGTTCTCATTTGCTAGTTGAACCGTCCACTGATGAGTCTTCCGCAAGACAAGTTCTCCTTAAAATTTCGATTATTTCCGGTTAGTTCTTTAAACCATTTACAACGGAATTATTCATGAGAAGAGTGAGATGAGAAAACTGCCATCTTCGAGCGAGTGGTAAGAGATCGCCTGGATGCCCAGGTAGTTAATGAGAAGCACTGCTCTCTTCTGGATACTAAGTTGTGCTCAGCCCTGAAAGGAAAACTGAGTTTAGGAAGAGCAGATATGGCAATTTCTAACACATGGTCATGCCAGTAAATTCCAGTGGTCACTGTGGTGCCGTGTAGATGCATTTTCATTTCTAAAGAAATTCGATGACCCTGCGTGATCAAAGAAGGTTCAGCAGCAGTGAATTTTCTACAGAGCGTTGTTGATTGCGCCTTGTTCGCATTAAAATTGACCGATTTCAACCAGCCCAACTCCGATATATTCTTCTTCTCTTCTTCTTAATTCAGTGACATGCTCTGTTGGTATCTCCATCGGTTAGGCTCCTTAGCAATCACAAAACGCTGACTAGGAAATGAGGATACCAGAGTACAAACCAAAAGATTCAATTTTTGTTTGAGTTCAGCAGATCATTAATCTGCAACAGAAAATGAATTGGAGAGAGCATGAGGCCCTTGGGAACTCCTGCATTATACTAAAGAGATTCACTCGTTTCACACTGAGTCGATTTACTGAATAGAAAGTCACTATTCCAACCACGTAATTTTTTGTGGAAACCATATGCAATTATTCATCAAGACTGCGTACCAAACCTGGTCAAACTCCTTTGAGATAGCAAGAACAATGGCTCTTGTCGTCATGCTTTTCGATTGTTGATGCCCACGAATATATATTGTCTTTGGAAACCGTATTGTTGATAACTGATGATGCCTTGTACCTCAAGATATTTTATTAGGTCATCGTTTATCTCTTTCCATGGCTTTCGACATAACGGACAACAATGCGAAGTGGTTTCTTCTCCTCTTTTTGAAATAGAGTATCCGCATTTTTGAAAAGAAATCCGGCTTTACTTTAGGCGATGATGTGATCAAAACCGTCATCTCTAATCAAAGGTACTTGGTGTAATCAAAGTTGTCGCACTCAGCAACAACTGTTTTCGATATAGATCAGAGCTGGCAATTTCCACTGGTCTGTTCCGTCAGTTCATTTTAGACTCCTTCGATATAGACCAGAGCTGACGAGTTCCACTGGTCTGTTGCAAGAGTCCTGAAACGCATATATTCAGCTTTATTTTCATCGGTTGGATTCTTCTACCAGTTCTTATAAGCTCTAATTTCAACTGTGGGAGCTTTCGGACAGTTGATAGTGAACCAAGATTTTTGTTCTGATATTTTCTTCTTGTAGTGTGGAATGTAAAGGTCCATGCCTGCAAAAATAGCTTAAGTGATGGATTCAGTGCAGACATTAATAACAGGATCTATAAAACTGACACCATTGAAGAAGAAAGAATAGAAGACCTCGCGCAGCCTTTCTAGCTGTTTTATTGTAATGCGATATCCTATTGAAAGGCTTTGGTTCTTCATTGCGTGACTGCACGAAATTACTAGTGGCATCACCATGGCTGTGGTCGGAGTTTCCTAAGGGTGCTGTGCCCTGTAAACGGAACTCATCTGGATTCAAAACATGAAGAACATACAAAATATTGGGAAAATCGTTTATTTTGCCAGGAATTCTTCTCGGTTCATCAACAAGTTGCGTCAATGTGCGGCAGATCATAGAAGATTCTACTTGCGCCGCTGCTTAGTGAGTTCTATTTGAGTCTTCGAGCCAGTTGATTTTGTGGACGTTGAAGTCTCCCATTATGATCAACCTTAGCTGACGGAGCGCTAGTTGTATCATGTCTAGATACTGAAACATTCTTGCGTATTCGTCATCGAAAAGAGATCGATACTGACAACATAGAAACAGGAATGCACATTTCAATTCGACTCATAAAATTAGTCCTGACGTTGAAATATGCCACGGTATTATCATAGAATACATCCCGGATAATCTTTTGTATCTTCGGTTCATTTTAGTTTTCACTGTTTTCATCAAATAAAAATTCATGGCTATCAAATCTGGAGTTCATTGGAGTTCGTTCATCCCCGATATATCAATTCGTCCAGAAACATGGTTTTTAGTTCGTTTCGAAAACCCATCAAATAATGTGCAGAATCACCATCTAATTGCATCTACATTTAATTTAATTGAATAAGATATGGAAAGATTACATATTAAATCTCTTTGGAGACACTCATTCTGAAATACGTGCATCACAAGCAACCACCGGACCATCAATAACTCGTGATGAAGTACTACATGCTTGGAGGGCAATGAAAAGTGGGAAGGTGCCTAGCCCAGATAACATCTTTAAAGAATTGTTAAAGCTCTTTGATGACAATGACGGACTCCTGGATCTTTTGACAGGACTATTCAACGACTTCAATGGTACTGGCCAAATTCCTAGAAAATGGCTTATTTCGACTTTCCTGACCATCCCAGAGAAGACGACATCTACGAAATGTGACAACTACCGACTAGTAAGCTTAATGAATCATATAACTGAGCTCTTTCTGAAGGTTATCCACCGACGAATATACAGCAGATGCGAGGAACATATCTCTGAGACGCAGTTTGGTTTTCGTGAGGGTCTTGGGACCAGAGAGGCCATATTCTCGTTGCAAGTTCTAATCCAGAGATGCAGAGATATGAGCCAGGATGTGCACATTTGTTTCATTGACTTCTCCAAGGCGTTCGATAATGTCAGGCACGACAAACTCATCCAGATATTAAAAACATCTAATATCGACGAAAAGGATATAAGAGTTATTAACAATCTGTACTGGGAACAGCGTGCGACAGTAAAATTGGATAATGTGAACATCTCGGAGGAAATGGAAATATGTCATGGAGTACGACAGATATGTGTTTTCTCTCCAACACTGTTCAACCTGTACTCAGAGGGAGTCTTTCGTGAAGCCCTAGAAGGTCAACAAGGTATAAAAGTTAATGGACTACCTATAAACAACATCCACTACACAGATGATACTGCTATCATAGCCAGTAGCTTAACAGATCTGCAACAACTAGTAGAAAGGGTTAAAGAACACTCAGAACGATACAGCCTGAATCTAAATATCTCAAGAACAAAATATATGTTCGTAACCAAAAGAATAGGCATACAGGGATATCTCACTGTCAATGGGGCGAGAGTACAGCAGGTCCACACATTTAGTTATTTGGGAACGACTGTGTATGATTCCTAGGACTACAAGGGAGAGGTATTGTGCCGAATTGAGAAGGCCAGAGCGACATTAATAAGAATGAAAAAGATGTTTATTGCCAGAGACCTAACACTTAGTCTTAAGATCAGAATGCTCAGGTGTTATGTTTTCTCTGTTTTGTTGTATGTAGTAAAGCCGTGAACTGTCAATGAGACAATTATTAATAAACTGAACGCTTTTGAGTTGTGGTGCTACAGACGTATTCTCATAGTTTCATGGACGCATCATGTTAATAACGAGGAGATCATAAATAGAATGGGCAAGAAGAGGGAAATTGTTCAAATACTAAAGGAACGGAAGCTTCAATATCTTAGCCACATAATGCGACACGACAAATATCGACTACTACAATTGATTCTTCAGGGAAAACTTGAGGCGAAAAGAGGCCCTGGAAGAATACGTCACTCGTGGATGAAGAACTTGCGCGATTGGTTTGGATGACTACAACTCAGCTATTTCGAGCAGCAGTTAACAAAGTGAGAATTGCCATAATGTTAGCCAATGTCCGGAACGGATAAAGCACCCCTAAGAAGAAGAAAATCCATCTTTCGGAGGAGATGTAAAGCCGTCAGTCCTGTCTAACAGAGATGTGTTGATCATTAAAGATCCCTTTTCACGACATTAGAGGGGTTCGGCAATATTTCCGGGTTAGTGAGGTGATAGAATTCCCCGGCGTGTCATTGGCTGAAAGGCGGAAATAGAGCACGTTAAAGGAATAACAAACAAACTCGAAATGAACGATAATTCAAAATGAAAAATATTATAGATAAACCATCAATAAATTCAAAAATGGAAAATTGACAGATGTCCGTTCAATCATTCTGGAAGCAACTTTTCACATTGAATGAAGAAAATAATAAGTTCTTCTATTTGTGATCTGATTGACAATATTGTGAATAAATAAAATGCAAAATCTTGTTTTTCTCTATATCTGTTGGGAATATACATCCATAAGTATGATAAGTATTAGATTCTTCTTAACTTTGTAGTCATTTGAAACAGAATCGTAAACTTGAGTTATAAAAGAGGATGATATGATGCATAGAATTCGAGAGGAATTCCATTATTGTGATCCGGACATCCTCAATAATGAGAGGAGAAATTTCAGTTCTTGAAAATGAAAATATACATCTGGAAAGATGGCAAATATTTTGAACATTTATTATTTTTTCTGGTTATTGTTCCTAAGTTGACCATATTTGAGAATTTCAGTGTGAAATTTGATAGGATTATTGTTAGATTCTAGAGAAATACGTGGACTCTGATGCGACAAGGGACATCCCAATCGTAAGAGAAGTGAGACAGGGATGCGTGCTTTCACCTACACTTTTCAACCTCTATTCGGAAAGAATAATGGCTGAGCTTTTGGAGGGTTCGACTGAAGGAATTTCAGTAAATGGAATACTTGTTAACAACATCAGGTACGCAGATGACACAGTTCTTATTAGCAGCTGTTAGACCGAGTAAATTATGCCAGCAGAAAATGTAGTATTCAAATAAATGTCACCAAGACGATGGTAATTATTAAGAGAGATGATGTACTGGCTACGCTACAGCTGGATCGGCAAAAAATTGAGCGGTGCACGCAATTTAAATATCTTGGCTGCCTAGTAACCAGTATATTGAAGATTCAACCCGAAATACAAAGCAGAATCGATCAAACAAGAGCTATCTTTGTGAAAATGAAGAGGCTGCTCACGAACAGAGATCTTAGCCCCGACTTGCGTCTGCAGATGGTTTGCTGTTGCGTCTTTCCTATTGTGCTGTATGGAGTAGAAGGCTGGACTATAACGCAATGTCTTGAGGACAAAACAGCTGCATTTGAGGTGAACCAGCGAATGCTTCGCCTCTCATGGTGAAACCGCGTGACCAACGTCGATGAGTTCTACGAAGAGTAAACTGCGACGCTCAGCTACTGTGAAGACGAAGAATACTTCGGCGATATTATGAGAAATAAAAAATACAAACTGCTTCATCTCATCGTTCAAGTCAAGATCCAAGGAAGACGAGCGCGCGGCAGAAGAACATCTTGGCTCATGAACCTACGACAGTGGTTCAACAAGAGTACGAAGTCCCTGTTCAGAGCTGTGGTCTCCAAAGTGAAGATTGCCCTGATGATCGATCTTCGTTAGAAGAGGCACCTTAAGAAGAAGAAGAAGAAATATAAAATCTTTCGCAACTCTGATTGTTTCAAAATATGTATTGGAATATCGAAAATATTCTATAGGTATTAGACTTTTCCAATATTTGCAGGCAGTAAATACAGGGTGTTCAATAGGAATTTCATCGTGGTTAACTCAGAAAAAAATTCGACAATCATCATTCAATGCTCTGTGTAGCTATAACAACAATTACTACCCATGAATATCTAAGTCTATGAAAATAATTTAGTTTCGGCATTGAGATTCTAAGACGATGCCAGTAAATAATGGGGACGTACGAAGAAAACCATATTATCAGTGATGAGCTACTAAGGGCATCCTATAAAAAAACATAAATTCGAAATGAATTTCACTGATGGTTACACGATCAATTCGAAAATAGATCTAAAAGATTCAGTGAATTAACGTCTTTTTTTATTTTGTATAAATTTTCAAAATATTCATCAGGAACAAAGTTATGAACGCATTACGCACTAGATGGATATTTATCACGGTATATAACATTCAGCTTAAATCTATTCGAACACCTAAATTCAAATTTTGTACTAAAATTCGATTTTCTATAGCAGCCGTGACATCGATTAATTGATAAAATTGTATTTTTTTCCATGTTGAATGTCTATCAACGTATATCTATGTATATCAATCATTCAAGTTTCTATACTATAACTAGTTATAAATTTATTTTATGAAATAAATTTCTCAAAACAATTTGCAAACAATTGCCTGTCAAATTCATTTAATATTTTGATGGCTTCGTTCATTGAAATATTCATTTCATACGTTCGGAATTGAGCCGAATTAAAATATACTCTAATGCTTCATAGAACCTAATGAAAACAAAACTGAAGCGAGGGTTGTTCACTTGAAAATGTCTGAAATTTTGAAGTGCTCTTATCAGTTATAGGTCCTTTAAAAAACTTAAGGTTTTGGCAGCAATTAGGTGAAACCCACAATTTTTTATGAAAAATTTGAATGAGCAGTAATCGTATCAAAAAGTGCTATCATAAATGTTTCATCGAAAGATACATATAAGCACTAAAAATTCGAGCAGATCTCGAATTTCCACTGCATTTATTTATTTATTCAAATGAAACCCTGCATTTTTATAATAATGGGTATCGGCCTTAAGAGTATCCACATAAGACTTGTTTTGATCTGAGTCTGAAATATTTGTTAAAGAAACTTGACTACAGAGAAATATTAACCCAATATTCAAAATATCTCTCTAGAAACCAACAACAAAAACCGACTTGCATCTTGAATCATATCCCATTAGCCTGAAATATTTTCATTGGTCTGTCATTCGAAAATACCGTAAGTTATTAGACTTTCAAATGCAAAACCAATGTTTCATTTTTTTTCGACTACTATTTCAACTTTGAGTATCTTGTACGGAAAAGACTATCCTTGAAACGCTGTTTCAAGGAAGGAAACATTTCCAATTCATCTATGTAATGCGACGGTATGAGTTTGTGATAAATGGAATGAGCGACTGTTTGAGTGTGTATTAAAGCTTCGCTCTACTAAAATCTGTTTTGGATATAACTTCAGCTCAGAAAATTCAAACTATATAGTATTTTGGGTGAAAAACGTAACCGTATGTTCTAAGGCATCGTGATGTAAGCTTTGTGGTGGAATCCTACAGAAAATCACAAAGCTATCTGTAGTGTGTAAAATGTCACTTTTAATTCAACACGCTACGCCTTTATCATTTCGCATTTGAGCAATGCCATTCGGAACGATCAGTTAAGTTAGTATAATCTTTATTCAAGTCCCAATTTTTTTTTTTATCAGTGATTGAATAGAAAAATTTTTGGCTTCTAGGCCGTGATCTGAAGGATCTGAATGTAACCTATAATAATTAAATTAAGTACAATTGGTTTTGTCGTCCAAGTGACGACGGTCTTAATTTATTTTACAAGATTCTTATAGCTTATCCGGGTCTTCTCGAAGCACCATCCTTGGTCTTTTGTATTTTCTCGGTTCGTCTACCTCGTTGTCTCATAGGGTGTTCACCAATGAAAATCATGGGCCTGATGAAGGCCTTGTAGAGCTTCAGCTTGTTCGCTGCGCTCAGGTTGCTCCGCCTGTTCATCAGGGGGTACAGGAAGGCTCGGGCTGCCTTCGCCTTGCTCGTGCAGTCTTGTGACGCCATGTCAACCGCCGGTTGATAAGAGGTAAGTGTGATTACCATCTGATTCAGTTCCTTTCGGTTACGGCAATCTTCGCAGATATTTGTTTCCAGCATTTCAGACCAAGAGAATCATTGGACGTCTCGTCCATATTTATTGTACTTAACTAGTCTGTTTCAGGCCCAGATTTATTTAGTCATAATTCCGTATTTCTTCGTATTGCGGCTAATTTCTTTATCATCTTAATACCTAACTCATTACAGCAAAATATATTGATATTTGCGATTCTCATATTTTTCATTTGTTAACTTATTTCTGAATTTAATATTTATCAGCATTGAAAATGCGTATTAAATTTTCACAAAGTGTTTTCAATTACAGTTGACGATGACGGATGTCAGAAAATTTCGTTGACAGAAAACCATCAGCTCTTACTTGATATAACTGTACAAAATTGTCATATTCGCATTTGAAACAATTAATTCTGTTTCCTATATACAGGGTGCTTCAACGAAAACTAAACACAGGCGATATCTACCAAGATATTCATTTCTGATCAAAACGCAAAAACAGGTCAATTTTTGTTTCAAGAAAGACATCTTTCAAGATACAAAACTTGCCTGAAATATCAACCCACTCAGCGGGGGTTGCAATTCTTGAACATTTTGAATAGGAAAGATGGGTGAGTGATGACTCAAAAGAAAGGTAGTATCTTTGTCTACATCGCCTTGAACGAATTTCTATTTTCAATTGAAAACTGTAAAAGATACAGGGTGAGCAACTGAAAGATAGGGAAGACTATTTCCCTGAGACTATTCAAGTTTCAGTGAAGTAAAATGGAACAGATCCATGCTGATCGATGGCAGTCATAATCAACCACCGTCCTCATTTCGAATTTCAACCCCTTTAGCAGAAGTAACCATCCTTGAAAATTTGGAAGAGGGTAGGAGGTTCCAGTGATACCACGAAAGAAAGGTATTATCTTTGTCTGCATCCCCGTGAACGAATTTCAATTTCTGATTGAAAACTGTAGAAGAGACAGAGTGAGCGACTGAAAAATAGAGGCGACTATCTATCGCCCTGAGCTATTCAAGTATTATTGCAAAAAAATGGAACAGATTCATTCTAGATCGAAACCTGTCATCTTTGATCTAAATGAATCTTGTCCAGTTTTTCGCACTAATACTCCAATAGTCTTGGAACGATAGTCTTCAGTCGCTCACTCTGTATCTTCTACAGTTTTCAATCAAAAATGAAAATTCTTCCACGAGAATGCAGACAAAGATAATACCTAACTTTCGAGTTATCACTCGACCCATCTACCCTCTTCTAAATTTTCAAGTTGTTGTCACCCCTGCTCCATATATATATATATATATATATATATATATATATATATATATATATATATATATATATATATATATATATATATATATATATATATATATATATATATATATATATATATATATATATATATATATATATATATATATATATATATATATATATATATATATATATATATATATATATATATATATATATATATATATATATATATATATATATATATATATATATATATATATATATATATATATATATATATATATATATATATATATATATATATATGAATTATTTGGAAAATATAAGGCTTGTATTGATATGTTCATAGAACTGAATAAACAGTCGTCATTGGCGTCCTCGTTTCTGTAGAAATTTGTCGAACATATGTTCCTGAGTTCGTTTCTATAGTCAGTAAGGCATTGTATTCTGTTTTTTCATTAATACTTCTTGTGAAATGTCCTTCCGCAATTCTTCGATAACTGGAGAGTCAAAAATGAATAGGTGAATACAGACATGATGCAACTTTATTTCGAATCTAGCAAAATTAGTGCTCGAGAATTTCAATTCTATCTGGAACGATTTCAGATAGTGATGAACCGCCAGATCACCATACTGAAATATATTTGAGAATTTCAAGACATCTGTTAGAATAAACCGAAAAATTCGAAATGGAAAACTCAACCAATATCAAAGAAATTTTCTAGAAAAATCGTTGACAATTCTTTCCACGCTGTTGAATACGCACTTGGCATCTTTTGAGTACGGCACGTGAAGCATTCGGAATTGCAGGTCAGACGGTTCATATTCATTTTATTTTTTTTTTGTTCAACACATCCAGATTTTTAGGTAGGGTGTGGTAAACTGGATCCTGTAGGTGCCTACAGAGCCAAAAGTCAGGAGGGGTTAAATCCAATGAGGGGGTAGACCTCCCAACAGGACCATTTGTACCTATCCATTGATCACTGAAATTACTGTTCACTCAGTTTCCCTTCAAACGTGTGGTTTGAGGATCAGCACCATCTTGTTCGAAATAGAATTTTCTTTGTTCTTCTAGAGGTAGATCCTCGAAGAAATTTTGTAATGTTTGACTATGATTGTTCGGATTCAAGTTTTTTCAATGAATGCTGGTCCTATCAAGCAATTCGAATGAATGGCGCACAAGA
Source organism: Cryptolaemus montrouzieri (assembly GCA_013387265.2). Lineage (NCBI taxonomy): Eukaryota > Metazoa > Arthropoda > Insecta > Coleoptera > Coccinellidae > Cryptolaemus > Cryptolaemus montrouzieri. The sequence continues at coordinate 42,962,120 of JABFTP020000103.1, forward strand.
TGTTCATACCTAATCTACGCCGAAAGATTTTGTTCAATATGTTATGCGGATTCTGCTGGCTTCAATCTCTGAAATAGGAATGATGATTGAAATAAAAATTACACTCATCAGACCGAATGATGATTCTGAAGGACATAAAATCCGAATGTTATCCGTAAAAATATTCGAAAACTCAGGGCGTGTAATAATGCCATGTTCTTCAGGAAATTGAATTCTTTGTACAACATTAGATCTGTCATGAAGTTTCCGTAAAACAGAATAAATAGTCGTCATGGGTGCCCCAGTTTCTGCAGAAACTTGTCAAACAGATGTTTCTGGGTTCGTTTCTACACTCAGTAGGACATTGCATTCATCTTCTTCATTCATGTTCCTTGTGTAGATTTCTGCTTTTCTGTTACGTTTCGAGTCATTTTCTTACCAAAATATTAACCAATGTGGGCTATGCGAATGAAAATGATGACCAAAATACTTTCTTGTATAGAAAAATTCCATCATAAACTCAAACAGTCACTCAATTTACGAATTACATCGATGTATTGAAAATATGAATCGAGAAAACTGAATAAAATATGGGGTTAGCTTCAAAACGTCCAAGTGATGGTTAATATTCGGTATTGCCGGAAAAGTCAGACCAATGAAAATGATGCAGGTTGATTAAATATTATCCAAGATGCAATATTATGAGCTATAGCTTGGGGCGTTTTTCACAGAACAACAGATACACTTCCAACACGACGACATCCTCCAATAAATCTCAACTGGTAGCAAAATGTGTTAACGAAAATTTTCAGGATGTTTGCATTGCGACTCATGGTCCATTGAAGAGTTTTGTTGTGTACGTTTGTCTGTGTGGTAGGTTTTGACTGACACGACATCTTAGGAGGATAAATAAAAAGCTCCAATCTATAATGTCAGAAATAATTTCAATGAAAGAAATTAAAGATAGTATTTTTGCTGAATTTATATTTCACGGTTGTCATTTCAAAACTTCACAATAAAAGTCACAGAAAAACCAAAATACCTGTGATTGAAATCCTAAAAATATCTGGTAAATAATAATTTTGATGATCATTTTGTATCTCTGAAACGGAGAGAGTTAGGAAAACTTTTGGTATATGTTTTATTTCATAAAGGATAACGCTACTTTGTGGAAACAACACCCTATATATCTTCCCTTTAAGGAGTTACCATTCGAGTACAACGATATGAGAAACTTGTACATTTACTGAATATATTAGTTATGATTGTTATTAATAAATTAGTAGGTTTACAACTGGTGGAATACAATTCATACGTAAGTACCCGATTCAAGTAGACGTTTCTCTCTTCTGACTTGTCGAATTTCAAAAAATGGTCATAACTTCTTCTAGCTTAACTTTTTGACTTCATCGAAATACTATTAGATATCCTACAGTTTGACAATATCGTGACTATAATTATTCATTGAAAGAAAGAGCCACAGAAGAACGGATTACTATATATTCATTACATCAATAATTCAGATGTTGATTTGAATCAAAACATGATTGGAGGAAATCAGAGTATATTTACTGAAGAAATATTCAAAATTGGCCCAATCTCCTATGGTCGACTTTGAAACGAGTGAACAACATAGAATATTTTTCATAATTGAAGAAATCATGTAGGAAAAATTTTGAGGAAAAACCATATCACGCCTATCTCTGATACATCAGTAGTACCTAGTCTATTAGTGTGTTGCAAACAAACAATGAAATCAAAATGATTGCCCTCACTTTTCTCTTTTTTTTTGCGCGCTTTCTACAAATAGGGAACCTGTTACACTAAATGATTGGGTGCCTGGGAAGAACTGAGGTGTCTGTTTACTCGCTTCCCGAAGACGGAAAAATTGTAGGATGTTGGGAAGATGTTGAACGGAAGCGAGTTCCACAGCTCACTGGCCCTGTAAACGAAGGAATTCTTATAGAGAGAGGTTCTAGAGGTCGTTAAATATACCGCTACATGATGAGAACTCCTTGCCAGCCTAGTGTTGCGGCAAAACATGGAATTTCCCGGAACAGCGTCTTTCAGCTCCTTGGTGCATCTTCCGTGGAAGTATCTGTAAAACAGGGAAAGGTCAGCAACTTGTATTCTGAGAACTAGCGAGATCGTGGGTGATCTCCGGGTGGTCAATGAGGCGCACAGCCCGTTTTTGCACACTATCCAACATCCGCAACGAATGTTTTGGAGCAGATAAATAAATGAGAACAATATTCCAAATCAGGTCGAATATGCGCCTTCTATGGAAGCAACAGCTGAAATGACGTGAAGTGTTGCTTGGCTCTGAAAAGAAAACTAAGTTTAGCTGATGCCGACTTAGCTATTGGTGATACATGTTCATGTCAGCAAAAACTTGAGTTGACCCTTATTCCGAGAGAGTGCATCAAATCTTTGGATGCAATTTGTTGTCCTAGCATCATTATAGGAGGTTCTCCAGCGGGGACCTTTCTATTAAACGTAGTTGCTTCCGTATTGCTCGCGTTGAAGCTCACCAGGTTCAACTGACCGCACTCAGATATCCTCTGTGAGTCACAATTTAAGTAATCTATTTGTTGAGATCTCTGACGCTGAGATTCCGCAGCTGTAATCGGCCACAGACTATTGAAAGACGAAACCAGGGTACAATCGTCTGCAAAACCCAAGATCTTGTTCTCTGTAGATGAGAGAAGATCGTTTATCTGTAACAGAAACAAGTTTGGCGAATGAATGTATCCCTGAGGTACTCCTGATATATATAGCGAATAATGCCAATAACTCGTTTCGTTTGAATAAAATAGAATTTTATGGGTTTCTACCTATTTTTTTCATAAGATGTACATCATAGTGAAAGTTTAGGTTATTGTGCTTCATTATGTCTTTGGATATATGTTGGAACGATAACTTTCACCGCATGTTGGTTATTTTGACTTATGAATTGAATTGTTTTTTTTTATGCCGTGCTGTTATTGTTCGTATTTGGCTTTATTTCAACGAAATACCAAACACTCGAATTTTGAAATAAAGCTGAGCTATAGAGATTATTACAATTATTTTACTTGAGTACCATAGCAGTTTTCTATCAAGCTGAGACAATTGGAAACCTCCGAAATTTAGTAGGCTCTAGGGAGAACATTTTCGTTCTACATATTATACAGTTAGACCTAGATTGACAGCTTTCTTGTCAAAATCAGATGCTGAACCAAGAATTTTCTCATTTCCCAATCATTCATTTCCTTAAGTGGAGCATCAGATAACCATAGTAAAACATGTTATGTTGTTCTCAGTCTTTTTGTTCATTAATATAGTCAATTTCCTGTAAAATTATAGAAATAAACATCAATCATCATTTACTTTAATACCTTACTATATTTCTTAGATATTATTATAACGTACACAAAAGTAAACTTCCGTTACAAAACAGAGAGCAGTTCTAGACAGAACTCAAAACTTGTACATGGACATATGTAGGTATAAATTGTTAATTGTTAATTATCTTTTAGTTATTCCTAAATTTCCCAATTTTTCTAATAACTATTTTCTCAAAATTAATTTTATAGCCAACATTCATTGGAAATATCAGTTAAAAGCAATAACTTAGAGGGACGAAGGCTTTGGAGGTTGCTTCAATCAGATTTGTCTAGTTTTCATTGAACTACGGGTCACATCCTGATACGTCGTAAAGAGTTTAATGCTTAAACGATATCTTCGATTGATAGTGCGATGATGGTATCCTGCACAGTGTGATAGAAGAACAGTAAAAACACAAGGTGGAAATAATGACTAATAAATAAGTTGCGATATTTCTCTCTAATGGATCTGATCTATAGAGGTAGTGTTTATTGGAAGACCAATTCTTCCACCCCCTTGATTATTGTTGATTTTGAGGTACAATCAATTTGTCTTATGAAATACCTTCGATGATGAAGCTCAATAACACATAACCCTCTCTCTTCGAACGTGACGAAGTCGAGTCCTCCAAATTACGGTATGTTAAATTGCTAAAGCGGAAACTTTATGATCTTCACAAGAAGGTTTCGTCATCGGTCATATTCAATTAGCAAATACTGTCTTAAAATATCATAAAACTTCCAGAAAAAATTTTCAACATTCAAAAATGATTACTTGAAAGTAAATAATAACACAAACATATTTGTTGACTTCCGCAGGAAACAAAACGAATAAATGGCCGAGGAAAAACATGCAAAATACCTCGAATAAATTCAGCGGTTGCAATATACAAATGGATAAATAAACTTGGGCCACTCTTGATTTTGTGTCCATTTATCTATCGAGAAATCGTACGATCGTAACATATTGACCCAATACTCAAATGGGGATGGAATAGGGTGCACGGAAAAGATTAATGGTTTCCGACCTCCTAGCAAAGAGATTTCAAAATGGACGACTCCACATTATTAGCTTACATTAAAAGTTCTAAACTTTTAATATCTTCTTCAACGAAAGAAGCAGAAATTCGATAACTCCATTTGGAAAGTCGTTACTTGATGAAAATTGATATTCATTCTCAATTAAATGAAACAATTTAATTCAAATTTTTACTTCATCTAAAAACTCATATTAGCTGAGACACAAAAGTACTATCAAACTATTACATGGGTAGAATGAAGCAGTTCAATTGATACGAGAAATATCCAATTAAAGTTGCCCATTCCAAGAACTGAAAGTGGAGAATATAGCTGATATATAAGATCACACTAAAATATTTAACATCTTTGTAAATAAACTGAAAAATCAGGTATCACAACAATATGTCAACTGAAATTTGAAATTTTTAATCACTGTGCTGTGGCACTTCCTGTTATTTCGGAAATTTACACCTTCTTTGTTATTTTAAATAGCATAATGTATGTTTCACTTTTATTATTGTGGAAGATTAAATTCTGAACAATTTATTTTGATATTTCCGCCACCTGAAATCAACCAGAAGGAAGATATGAATTTTTCAATCGTAAATTTGTTAGCTTTGGTTATCTCTTAGAAGCTATCATAAAAATACTGAATATCACTGAATATCGATTATTTCTACTTCGTTGTAAGTTCTCATTCTGGAGAATTCCATGCATTCAGAGACTTCACGGTATACAGGGTGTTTCCAACGCATGTGGCAAACCGTTGTACATTCAAAGGTACAGAAATCCGTTATTTTAAAATAGACTACCTATTTTGCACACACTATTCAACTCATAATATCAATAGGCGTCGATCTGTTATAGATTTCTATACCTAAAATGCATCGTTCTCGAATTATTCGCGATTTTATCCTAAAAATTAAGAATTTTCGCAGATTATATGACCAGAAACCTTTCAAATAAATCATCTCTCAATACGAGACCCATCTCAGAATCTTCATCAAAATAATTTTGCTTAGAATTCCGAGAGAAAATGTGCGAAATCAAGTACTGTTGAAGTGGATTGAATCTGACTTCTCGTTTTTCTTCTTTTCTAGTAAGTATTCTCTGTTACATCGGTTACTTGTCAGGAAAGCCATCTTTAAATTGTTATTATTTTTAGTGAACAATTATTAAGAGTCAAGGCAAATTTGCCTAATATGACTCGAATACAAAATAGAAAAAAAACAATGGTGCCTATTCTAAAAGTTATACAATTCAAAACAATATTGGAAGTGTTGGCGCATGAAACCAAAATGACTAATAGTAAACCTAATGAATTAATGAATACAAATTTTTTTTCCTATATAAAAAGAGGAAACAGAAATATATGAGATTCAATATGAAATATTATTAAAGAGTTTGTTATTAATTGGTCAACCACTGATCAAAGGAATTCTTGAAAGCGTCGATAGTAAAAGCTTCAACGACACTGTTTGGCAACGAGATCCATTTGGAGAATACCTGGTTCCGAAGAAAGCTCTGATGCTGAGTAGTTTTGAAATTTTCCTTATGCAGTTTACAGTTGTAACCTCTAAGGTGCCTATTCTGATTCAGTGGAAAGATATTTGGGAGGTCGTAGGTGATTAGAAATCGCAATGATCGGAAAATAAATATGAGGTCTCCACGGAAACTGCGATTCTCGACAGATGGGATACCGAAAATTGTTAGTCTCTCTGTATAAGATGGTCTCAAGCGGGCATAGGGCATTCTTGTCACTCTTCTTTGGGTTGACTCCAGTAGATCCACATCACTCCTCAAAACAGGAGACCAAACCGACCCAGCGAATTCAATTATAGGTCGTACATTAATTTTATAGAGTAAAACACAATTTTTTGGTTCACAACGCCCAAAAGATCTTTCGGGTAGGTAGGTGAGATGGGAAGCTTTGGTGAACACATTCCGAATATGTTTAGACCACGTTAAGTCATCTGTAACAGTCACACCAAGATCAAGCTGCTTTCCGGTGCTGTCAAGATTCTTTCCATTCAGGTGATATTTCAGGTGGGGGTTCGGAAAAATTCCCGGGTTACTGAGGTGACAGAATTCCCCGGCGTGTTATTGAGCGAAAGGTGGAAATAGAGCAAGTGAAAGAAATAACAAACAAACAACTGATGTAACCAAGAATACCTACTAGAAAAGAAGATAAACGAGAAGACCTATTCATTCTAACTCAATAGTAGTTGATTTCGCAAGTTCTCTCGTTTTATATAAACGATCTTCTGTATCACTGGTAATATTGTTAAAAAATTAATACATTGTGAAATGACGAAGAATCTGTCCCGCAGCATTATTCGGGAAACAAATTTATTATGATAAAATGAATCCTGGTCTCGAGATTTTTTTTCTTCATATCTGGCGTAGGATTTATTCCAAACCAGAAAACAATTGAAAAAAATTTTTTTAAGTTCAGGAGTATCAATGGTTATCCGGATTCGGGATTTTTTCTCCAATTTCAGAAACGTTGTCAAATTTCGAAGTTGTTCGGCATGCTAATTTGTAAATGCAACAATGAATTCAAATATTTCTTCGTCAATGAACAATAAATAAAAATCTCATGGCGATCGACAATTAACAGAAATGATCACGATTTCGTGATTAGTGGAACACGTCAGAGGGAACAGTTCCTCAGATGCCTCAATTTCAAGCCAATTAGCGTCTGTATAAGGCAATTGACAATTTATTTATTTCATTTATTTATTTGTCAAAGGTAAGAGATGGGACGATAAGGGTCCATGAATCTCAAAAACATAATTGATATGGTATGTGATTTCACAGAACAAGAAAAGGAAACAGGGTAAAAATAATATTAACAATAATGCCTAAATTAACCAACGAAAAAAATCGAAATGAACTGAAAAAAGAATGAAACAGGAAAGATAAATGATGACATGGATAGAATACGTGATATCGAAAAAGTGAAAATGAAAAGAAGGCACCAGTGTTACGCACGCACTTTGTCGAAAAGATTTTTGAATGAGTTCACTGATGAAGCGCGCACCATAGCTTCTGGTAAAGAGTTCCATTTATGGAAGACTGCGAAGATGGCTTCTGTTGATCGCTAAGGTCCGTCCCAAATAGGCATCATTGCACGATAGGTGGTAATCAGATCTCCACGCTCTCGACGCTCTGAGAATGGCCTCAAATCAAAAAGTTCAAGCCTCTCCCCGTACGAAGGTCGAACAAAAGCAAAGGGAAGTGTAGTCATTTCTCTCTGGACAGACTCAAGGAAGTTTTTATCTCGAAGCAGGGATGGATACCAAACAAGACATCGTGCTCAAGGATAGGTCGAACGTAAGATGTGTACAGTAGCTTGCACGTGCTGATGGAGCATTTGGTGAAAGATTTGCGTAGGAGATAGCATATCCGGTTCGCCTTCGATACAACATGGCTGACGTGAGCCGACCACGATAGGTCCTCAGTAATGATCACACAGAGGTCATTTCGTGATTGCGTGGACTGAATACTCGAACCATCTATATAGTACCGGTACCGGGGGTTATTTTTGCCTAGATGTAACACCTTGCACTTTCTTATATTTAGGGGAAGAAGCCATTCTCGAGACCACTCACAAATATTATCAAGGTCTTTCTGAAATTGCAACGACGATGTCAGAGCATTGGCGTAAAGCTTGAGATCGTCAGAGTACGATGCGTGAGAACAGAAAAGGGTTGATGGTATGTCTGTCACATATGCCAGAAAGAGAATAGGCCTCATAACTGAGCCGTGGGGGACCCCGCTAGCAACAGGTTTGGTGAGTGAAACAGAAGATACTACTCTAACTGAGAATTGACGATCACTAAGAAAAGCCCTTATCCATTCCAGCAGATCACCCCTGATCCCCAGCTGTTCTAGTTTATGCAGCAGGCGCCAGAGAGGACCACGATCAGAAGCTCTTGCGAAATCCAAGTATAATATGTCTATAGGTTCACCCCAGTCGATTGCTTTTGTCCATTCGTCCATGCACCTCAGAAGGCAAGTGACAATTGACTTACCCGGAAGGAATCCATGTTGACTGGCATCTTTTCTGCATATCTTTTATACAATCTGAATATTGAACTATTGATAGAGTTACCTCCTGCAGCATCTTCTGATTTCTCCAGCTCTTCAACGTGTTCCTGAATATAATCTTTGGAGTCACTTTCCGTTATGTTCATAAAAGGCAAAAATTTCTCACAACTATCACTGCCTATTTAACTTTCACTAGAACTGTCACGACGCTGGCTGTCGGCCAGTTCGACTAGTTTTTGGCCGCGTGAAAACATAACGAAACAAATAAAAGAATAATTAAAGGAATAGAGAAGACCACTGATCTCGTAAGGGAAGCAAGTGATAAATGATAGCGAGGCTAGAGGCCGGGACAGGGCAAGCGCGAACAGGATGGGGACCTTTCCAGAGCATATTCCGAGCGGATCAAAACAGACCCCGTACCGCACTGGCGGCAGGAATAATCATGTAAGTTCGGTAGAGGGCCGATTAACCCAGTACAATTTTATTAGCTAAATGAGATCTATACGATGTATCGAACATATATGTACTCAAATGACCACGATGAATACAATAACCGCTTCACAGGATGAAAAACAATTTACGGAAAAGGAGTGTTAAGTTGTTGTTGCTACGAGGTCACTGCAACCCTGTACCGCACTGAACGTGTTAAACTTTCGTTTGAAGATGAAATGCGTGGCCGCTCGACTAGTTCCAAAAGACCTAAAATTTCTTAAAAAAATGAATCGCGTAAGGGTCCTTATGACATGCCAGAATAAGTCAGTGGAAACTAGTGATGAGACACATGTTTAACAGTCAACAATCTTTGAAATGGTGCCTTCCAACTGAATTGAAACCGAAAAAACCACGTCAAGGTCGATCAAAGGTCAAGGTAATATTGACTGTTTTCTTTAATTATCGCGGTGTTATGCTCTCGTAGTTCTTATCAGAAGGTCAGACAGTGAACAAAGAATATTATCTGAGCGCTGTGTAGCGTTTCAGGTATCAAATATTTCGAGCATGGCCAGATTTGTGGAAAGAAAACTCATGGACTTTGCACCATGACAATGCACCTTCTGTTAAAGCCATCATTGTGAATAAATCAACGACAATGTTAAAATTAGAGGCGAGATTAACCATCTTCAACAATTAATGAAGCTTAATGAACTCGATATTGTGGAAAATGTGCTCGAAATAATGAAAGCAGTATCAACGAAAATAAACATTCCTAGTATTGACACCTGTATTGATAATTATTTCAGAGTTCATTACGCACCCAAGGATAACAAACCACGTCCTATAGTCGTAACTCTTAAGAATAGAATGATGCGCAACAAAGTTCACAAAGCATATAATAGTAAAGGGGAGCTAGAAGCGAATGAAATAGGTTTCCTGGATGAACAGAACAAGATCTTTATTAATGAAAGTCTAACACAATATAACAAAAAACTCTTTTATTTGGCGAAACAACATTGCAAAACGTATGGATATAAATATTTCTGGACGCAAGACGGTAATACTGATATTAATATTGAATACTCCTCACTATGACGGCGCCTGCACAATCAAATTTAAGTGTTTATTATTGAAACTGTAGAGGTGTTCGCACAAAGACTAGTGAGTTCTTTAAATCGTCATTAAATTGTAACTTTGATATAATTGCAGTGACTGAATCGTGGCTTAATCCCCGAATTAACTCTTGTGAATTTATGTCTGACTCATATATCTTTCTTGAGGATAGGTGCGAATCTAATAATTCGAAATCTGAAGGTGGTGGTGTCTTAGTTGGGGTGGCAAAGGAGTATCACGTTGAAGTTCTGTCAGGATAAGATAGAGTTTTAGATTTGATTTTATCGAATATGGGCAACATCGAAGTTACAAGAAGTTCCTTACCGTTTTTCTTGGAAGATGATAATCACCCAACCGTGGAAGCATATATTCAGCTCAACCTTATCAAGAGAACAGAACCTAAAACTCGTTCTTTTTATAAATTCTTTAATGCAGATAACGAGTTGATCAATAATGAGCTGACTCGAATAGATTGGAGCATCTTTTCATCTAGTGATGATGTAGATAAGTGTACAGAAATTTTCCATTATACTCTTGATAACATCATAGCAAAGTATGTGCCCAAACGATCTCTAGTAAAAGGGTCTACCCTTCATGGTTTAGAGAAACAATCGATCTAATCACTCAGAAATCTAAATTTTATGTAAGGTTCAAGAAATTCAAATTCCTTCACGATTTATCAAATTTTGAAGAATTACGCAGGCAATGTACAACTTTGATTCAAAGAGATCATGACAGTTATATTTCGTCTGAAAAACATAATGTCATAGGTATCCCGACGACTTTCTGGTCGTACGTATCCGATTTAAGGAAGACGTAATTGTTCCGCATATAATGAAACTTGATCAGGCAGAGTTCAATGATTGTGACTCTATATCTGATGCCTTCGGTAGGTACTTTGCGGGAGTCTTTGAGGATTCAAACACACTTGTTCTATATGAAAGTAAATTCGATTCGGTATTACCTATATGTTTCAGTTACATTGAAAGATCTGAAATAGTTGATAAAATTAGAAACCTCGATTGTAGCAAGGGGGCTGGTCCGGATTCCATCCCTCCAATTCTCATTAGGTCGTGTGCAGAAAAGCTGGCAATACCTCTGCAATTGATTTATAATAAATCACTTCGACTTGGAATTTCTCCAGATAAATGGAAACTTGCAGAAATAGTACCGATATTTAAATCCGGTGAAAAGGAACGCATTAATAACTACAGACCTATATCTATTTTGTGCCATTTCGGTAAAATTCTGGAGTTATTCGTAACAGAACAATTGTTTTATCTATGTAACTCGAAGTTGCCACAGCACCAACACGGTTTCATTAAAGATAGGTCTGTGCTCACAAATTTGGCACCGTTCACTGATTTTTTGTCGAAAGCTCTTGATTAAGATATACAAATGGATACAGTTTATACGGATATGGCCAAAGCTTTTGATAAGGTTCACCATGAAACATTAACATCAGTTTTATCCGATTTCGGAATATGTGGTTCTCTGCTCAGATGGATAGAGTCTCACTTGAGTAAAAGGTTACAATACGTGGTAGTACATGAAGAATGTTCAGGAACTTTTCGGCTGAATTCTGGAGTCCCGCAGGGGTCACATCTGGGACCCCTCTTATTTGCTTTGTATTTGAATGAATGAATGCTTTCGCTATACCCACCATGAACTATTTGCTGATGATTTGAAAGCCTATAAAAAAATTTGCAATGCTTCTGACCAACAAATATTTCAGAGTGATTTGAATCGCCTATTTTCTTTCTGTACGTCACGTTACTTCAAACTCAATGTCCGTAAATGCCAGCATATTACTTTTACGAGAAATACAAGAAGAATAGAAATTTCTTTCTTTTTAGGAGAGCATGTTATACCTAGGGTAGATTCAGATTCGGGTGTTATTTTTGATGAAAAGCTTTCCTTTGTATATCATATCGATCATATTGTCTCTAAAGCCCTTAAAATTCTTGGTTTTATTCTTAGAATTACCAAAAACTTCACGAACATTGTATCATTAATGTCTTATATTTCACCTTGGTTCGAAGCCACCTAGAATATGCTACTCCTATTTGGTGTCCCTCCTACTATGTCCATATTGATAAAATTGAATGAGTGCAGCGTAAATTTCTGAAAAATATAAATTATAGGTTCGATTATTAAATATTGATTATATCACTGTAACAAGAAAGCTTAATATACTTACCTTGGAGCGGAGAAGGGTGCTCTTAGATGGTATCTTTCTTTATAGAATTTTGAACAACAAATTCAACTTTCCCTTGAAACATTATTTAACATTTACTTTGTCTAAATATCAAAACTGTCAAACGACACTCTTCTACGTTCCTAAGGCCCGAACAGCTCTCTATTATAGCTCTGTTTTTCTAAAAATAATGAGACTGTATAACTGGTATTTGGGTGATATCGATTTGTTCAACGTCAGTTTGTCTTGTTTCAAGATGAAGATATATTTATATTCAGTCAATCGCTGGTGATAATCCTTTTTACTTATTGTGATATACCTAATAGGTTTTTTTATTTTTCATATTTCAATTGAAACTCGATTATGTTTATTATTTTGAATTAACTTTTTGTAGAGAGCCCCTGTTATTGGAAATTCCGTTTGCGGCTCCACTTAAAATATATAAATGAATAAATAAATAAATAAATAAATAAATTCCTGACCAGAAACTCAACAAATACCATTTTAAACAACCCCTTTATTCACCTGATATGGCTCCTTTCGACTTTTTTCGTTCTCCAAAATTCAAATTGCTACCCGTTTTAAGACGAGAGAAGACCATGAAAAGAATTCGCGGCGAGAACTTAAGTCGCTTCCGGAAAAAGCGTTCGAGAAAAGTTATGGTTATAAGATTATTCGTTGGCATGAATGTATTATTTCCGAAGGATCCTACTTTGAAGGCGATACAATCAATTTGGATGGAAAAAAAAGGTTTTGTGTTCAGTTGATCAGTTCCTAGCACTTTTTCTACTTGAATATTATAGCTGTTACTGAGTTACTGTGACAGGGTTTTTCCACGGGTTTTCGTCCCTATTCTATTTCGTCTTCTCCGTCTTGAATCCTAGTTATATTCTGGGTGCACATGTAAGGGTCAATACTCGATCAATAGGAGTATTTTGAATGCTTTTATATAAGACATACTGTGATTTCATCCAATGGTGTTTTCACTCACATCAAAATTTGATTTTATAATATATAAGCAATGTAGTTTTCAACTTTTGTTCTCTGTTTTTCTTAACGAAAACGCATTACCTGCAAGAAAAATCAATTTAAAAATCAGATGACTGTGAAACCTAATATTTATGTTCTTCCAATTATAACTTAACAAATAAAAGTAATATCTGGAATAATTTGAAACTCAACTGGGACATTCACCAGTTTCATTAAATCATTTTCAATAAATATCTCAAAAAGTTATGTAGTCGAATCAATCCAATTTGATTTGATAGCATTCTATAAATCCCAAATGAATATAAAGTATTTCAAATAACCACAAATTGCTGATTTATCTATTGACCGGAAGTTATGAAAATCGAAATTGAATTCGGAAAACTACTAGATTCGTTGTTTTAATTGATTGAAATATGTTTCTATGTTTTTGAAACATAATAATTAGGCCGCAACTGAAATTTGAAAATAATATTTCAATATAGAATAGTTTGTTCAGCGTTGCAGTTATAAATATTCGTTGAAAATCTTTTATATATATTATCTGGATATATCTATTTAAGCAGCAAAATTTAAACTGAATCATTACAAACTATGATGGAAGGTAAACTATGAATTTGTTTCAGTCTTGGATGAATGAAACAATTAGAACGTTTTTCCTCCCCTATAATATTTAAATTCTAGTTATTCATGCACATGTTCCTAAGAAACATTTATCATCAATTATATCTTCAAGGCACGAATATGGATTTTGCCCAATATGGGAGTTAAGAGTGATTTAAACACTAATGGAATATTTTACTACCAACAAACTACGAACGTTCGACAGTTGGGGAACCAAGTACAGAATGAACCGCCCCGGTAGCTGGACGGTTAGTGAGCAATTATGTAGGAATATGCTTAGCCGAGCCTCCTGGTTCGAGCCGGGTTCAAGTTATGGATGTTGTCCTTGTAGTACTTGGAAAAGTCGCCCAAAGAGGGTATAAACTCCAGAAGACCAGATAGCTTGTAATCCTTGTGGTGGCAGTTATCTTTGGACGGTCTGGGAGAGTGGTTCGGATTCCACTATAGGTGTAAATGGGCTAAATTCCCGAGCACATTGCTGAAACATGAAACAAACAAAAAACAAGTACAGAATTACATGAAATATTCATGAAAAGGTTAGGTTAGCTTAGATTTCTGACTATATAGATATTGCACAATATTTTATACGTTGGCATGAATGATAAAATACAGGGTGTTTTATTTGAAAAATTCAAGATGTGATTTTTGAAACTACAATATTCAATAATTTTCTGAGTCACCCTTGTATAAAATGAGGATAATCCATTTCAATTCATCAATAAAGCCATCCTTGGCAATAAGAACACGAAAGGAAGAAGATGTGAGAGCCTATTTTCATGAATTTTACGGAAAAAAAAATATTGTGACGAAAATACCACAAAAAAAATATATATATATATATATATATATATATATATATATATATATATATATATATATATATATATATATATATATATATATATATATTTGAGATGGGTGGTGGTGGGAGGCAGCGTTCAAATATCTATCGATCTCGATCTCGAGATATGTAGGAATCGTTCCGAAACGTCACTCCCGGTAACCCCGTATAAGATAAAACAAAAACCCTTATTTTGACAGCTCGACGCTCCATAATTTCTTTGATTTCTGGTCGTCGGAGAAAAGAGGAAAATACAGCGAAATTTCGCAAAAGTCCGCCAATAGCCCTTCGTTTAATCGAAAATTCTCCAGTTCTTCCGGGGTTATACAGGGATGAAGCTATTGTGGCGCAATATTCGAAACTCTAGGCTCGCTCTTTGTCTAGGTTTTGAAACGATCGAAATCCTCAGGACCCCGTCGTTCAAGCTTGGAGCTCCAAATTCGCCACGGACCTTCCTCCGATCCTTCTCTATCGGAAAAAAAATACTGGTGGAAGCCTTCGTTGCCTGCATTTTTGCCGCGTCCCTTCTCCTCCCGGTTCAAACTACCGTCATACCCTAGGATTACTCCCGAAAAAGGCCCTACGACTGTTATATTCTATATTATGGTATTTAGCGGCTAGGCACCCCTACAGCTCGATCACTTTCGCACACTAACAGTACAGGGTTGCAAGTATTTTGGGGAATTCGCTGAGAATAAGTTTTGTTCAAAGTATACCTGCCGTTCTTAGTATCCCGATTCTACGATGCTAAAGTAAAAAGTCACAAAAAGTTTGGGATGAAATATTAGACGATCAAAAAAATTTCACTGTCATATGCAATAATTCCCTTTTCAGAATGAAAATTAACCACCAAGACAGTAACCTCGTAATTGAATTTATTTGTTGGTAGCAGAAAAATTCATTCGTGTTTCTGTCTGTGTTATCAGTTAGTGAAGGCTTAATCCATATGGTCTCACGAATTCATTTTATGAAATGTATTTCTTGGGAATATATGTTTGAATTCCTAGAGTGTAAATACTATGGTAAAGGAAAACTTTCCTCACGTGATGTAGTTTTAATTGTTTCATTCTCCATTCTTCCAAAACTCAAACAAATCTATGAACTCCACGACTCAAAATAATTTATAATAAATTAATTGAAATTTTAACTGCTAAAATGGACATGTCCAGAAAATAAATCATAAAAGATTTTTCATTAACAATGTTTTTGTTAAGCCCATACCTCCAATGTTCCCACTTTTAATTATAACTGTAACGCTGAACAAACGTTTCTATATTGAAATAATATTTTCAAATTTCGAGTGCTGCCTAATTATAATGTTTAAATAACATAAAAGCATGTTTCAATCAATTAAAACAATGAATCCGGTAGTTTTACAAATTCAATTTTAATTTTCATGACTTCCGTTCAATAGATCAATCTGCAATTTGTGGTTATTTAAAATACTCTACATTCAGTTGAGATATATCGAATGCTATTAATTTGGATTGGATTGAATCGACTAGATAACTATTTTTGTGAAATTTGTTGAAAAGATTTGATGAAACTGTCAATAAACCAGTTGAGTTTCAAATCATTTCTCAAATTCCTTTTATTTATTATGTTTTAATTGGAAGAATATAAATATTAGGTTTTAATGCTATCCTCTTACTCTCTTCATTTCATTTAGCAACTAATGAGTTATCATCATCAAGAAAAAGAGACAAAAATTTGAGAACTTGCATTGCTTGTAATACAAAATCAAATTCTGATCTGAGTAAAAATACGATTGAATAAGAGCACAATATGTCGAACAGGAAAGCATTGAAAATACTCCTACGGTTGACCCTAACATGTAGGCTTAGGATAAAACAAGAAAAGAGTGTAGGTAATTTTTTATATGAATCAAGAGGAAGAAAAAACCTTAGTATAAACACTGCCTCTATAACTCAGTATTGAATGGTTTAACAGTATAATCCAATTTTTTGTGTTTACGCTTCATTAGTCGATTGATAGTAGAACAGAGTAAATGAAGAAAGGAGAGAGAAACTGCGGAATGACGACAGATAAATACCCTTTTCAACCAACCTAACATGTTTGAGAGAATGATTCTTAACGAATTGGCACGGTTATAATATATGAACAGTACTAAGAACATAAGCAAGTAAAACATAACCTGCGACAATTCTCTCACGGAACTGATCCTTAGCCGCAACTTATATCGTTTATTTGGAGATGAATTACTTTGTCTCATAGAATCCTGCCAGTTTCGATTCAGTTTGACTTTTTCTTCAACAAATCTTCAACGACCAAACTCGATAACACTTTCAACCGGCAGGACCAACCGACCAAGATCGATCTTCTGAGTGATGTTTATTATAGTTAACTACAGAAGCTGAAAAAATAAGGGTTCCATAAGAAGAGCTACCATATCCCATATTTATTCAACTAATACCGTAAGAGGGAGTTACTTGGAATAGTTCAGTTCCATACAATATTTGAGAAAGAAATCATAAGATTGCAGTTATGATTACTTTTATGTCCTAGGGCCATGAGAGTCAGTTTTTGCCATTTAATTGAGTATCCAAGAATCAGATGATTTGAAAATAAAGTTTCCTTTTGTTCTTGAATTGGAAATCTTGCAACGAGAATGAGCCAACAAAACCTGCTCAATATTTACAGCTGGTGCTAACCTTGAATTAGAATGGGAAATTCGCAATGTTATCATTTATTTTGGTTCAGGAAAAGATAGGTACATCAGTTGAAGCAACAATTATCATCAAGACCAGATATAGATACTACGAAGGTTATTATCCTATCCTTAGGCAATGTATTAACAAAATATTGGATAGAAAATTAATTTTAAAGTAAATGTTGCTATCGAAATTAAGGTTGAAGTCTCCTTTTTTCAGTTTTTCCAATGTTCAACGAAATATTTATTTTGATCCTTCATTGTGCACTATTTCTGCCTCTCGGCTAATGATACGCCGGGGAATTCTGTCTCCTCACTAACGCGGGAATTTAGCCGAACCCCTCTCGTGTCAAGAGAAGGAATCTTCAATGTCCAACACATCTTTCTTTGCCAGGACCGACAGTTCTTTTGGATTCACCCATATATATATATATATATATATATATATATATATATATATATATATGGGTGAATCCAAAAGAACTCTACATACTTTTGCATATATATATATATATATATATATATATATATATATATATATATATATATATATATATATATATATATATATATATATATATATATATATATATATATATATATATATATATATATATATATATATATATATATATATATATATATATATATATATATATATACATACTCTACATACTTTTGCGGTGAATGCAGTTCGATGTGACAGATTAAGATCCGGTATTAAAAGCTAAAAGTAATGGGTACGATAAACGCAACAAACGTTATCCCAATCTCTTGGAGTGACATTTCCGACTTAAAATCTTATCCTCGCTTTTAGGCCCTCGATATTTCTGGTTTTGGTCTGAAACACTTCATCTTTAAAATATCCCCAGATAAAAAAAGTCCAATCGATTCACGTCAGGAAACCACGCTCTAATCACTAAATTGACTCCTACGAATCAGGTCTTATGTTGCTTGTAGCTTTATCTACAGCAGGCATATATCTTTTTTTCCATCCAGTAGTGACTGAGAATATGAAGATATATGGTCAAAACAAAGAGAATCAAGCAACGTATTTTCCATTAAGTAGAAATTTACAATAGCAGTAATTCCACTTCACCTTACTCAATCACTCGATATTTTTAAAATCATAATTTATATCCCGTATATTGAATACACACAATTAGAATAATATAACATAAACAGGCTAATTGTGGGTTAACTGTTCATACTCCTCTATCAGATGCAGTGCGATGGGTGTATAAAAATAAAATATCGTTTACTCCTGTAATTCCTGCTTGAAAACTATACCGGGTGTTTTTTAAATTTGGTAGAAGATAAACATTCAGACAAGATTCGAAACAAGCATAGGAATTATTCTATTCTTTGGCCATTTTCGCGACTAATAACCGGAAGAGATCGCAAGAAAGAAGAGTTAATATTCTTGAGCGGATTGAAACTACCTTGATTATAGTATTCAATCGAAACATCAACATATATGAAAAATTTCCAACAAGAAGAAATATATTCGAAAAAAGACAATGATAATTTCAACAAGAAAACCTCAGGTCTTATCTGTAATATATAATTGTTTTATCCGATGTCCATTTTGTAGAACTGTATATGAAAAAGTCCACCTGTTTCATTCGCCAATTATATTCAGACACAAAAAATAAAAAGGCTATGATAAGCCAACTTTTAATGAGATGAGAAACTACCTAGACTGAAATTTGTAAGTGGGTCTATAGATTTGATGATAATATTGAGGTTACCTGACTGGAAGCAAGATTAGAAATGGAAAAATTCAATTAATGGATAAATATGATTATCAAGTACAAATTTGGAACCTCGAATTCGCTTCCTTAACTCGTCTTAGTTTAATATCTTGAAAAGTTGCTAATGTTATCTCCAAAAAAAAACATACACATTGTCTTGAATCCTGAAAAATTGTCACGATTATTATTATTTATATGCAGAAGCAGAAATTAAAAACTGAGGTGTTTATAGATTTTTACTGCTAGACTGTAGTGATCCTTGCATTAACAAACAAATGAGTATTTTAGTAGAATATATGAAGGTATGTTTTACCTCTGTGAAAACAAAATCCATTCCACAATCGTTTGACATTGCCTAGATAATTACCAAGATTTTTCACCAGTTAATAATGTGCATAAGTCCAGTGCATTTACGAAAATTCTCTTGGTTACCCAAGAAATTTGAGAACGTTCTTTTGTGATTGGTAATTCGAAAGAGTTTTCGAATGAGACCGTAATCTGGGATTTGCACATTTCCAATATCTACCTCCGCGGCTAGTTTGAAATTTTTTTTTTCAATTGAACCTACAGTCATCGGCCGGCAGGACTCTTTTGGGCTAACTTATGCATGCTGTTATTATGTATAAAGTCCAACCGACCAACATACTGAGAAAGGTTATAATAGACTGAAGGTTGCCTTGGGCGAACCCAGAAGTCTTTAAAGCATCAAAATTGACAGTCGAAACGTGATCGGAGCTTGTATGCCGTTTTGAAATCGTGAAAATATAATTTTCTTCATAGAAAAATTTGGCAGATTTTCATTCTGGTTCGTACTATATAGTATAGAATTTCAAAACTTCGAAAATTTTATACGAATTTGCGTTATTTCAGATAGTTGAGAATTATATCCATTATCTATATTATTATCATATATATATTTTCAAAATAACAGACACATCGGTCACTTCTGACATGTGGACAGACCACATTATAGTTTTCCAGTCGTGCTAGTGAAGGCGAACGATTTTGACACAAGTGTTTCAGTAAAGTTGCAATTAATATATGTCGTCAATATTATAAATATACATTTCTGTCTAAAAATACAGAAAGTTAGGTCAATCACTAATTTGACTTTCTCACTCTCACTGACAAAGATAGCAAATCAATATTAATACATGTGAATAATTTTCTTTAATTTTAAAATTCATTACGCTTATTATAAGTCATGAAGTTATAATTTTTCATAAAGAATTCAACATGTTTTTTCAATTATAGTATTAACGATTTTGTTATTTATTTGGTTGTAACAAATCGTACAACTTGAAATGGAATTACAGAGTGAATTATTTCAATATTGACAATAGTTCCACAAAATGGACATCGGATAAAATAATTATATATTACAGATAAGACCTGAGGTTTTCTTGTTGAAATTATCATTGTCTTTTTTCGAATATATTTCTTCTTGTTGGAAATTTTTCATATATGTTGATGTTTCGATTGAATACTATAATCAAGGTAGTTTCAATCCGCTCAAGGAATATTAACTCTTCTTTCTTGCGATCTCTTCCGGTTATTAGTCGCGAAAATGGCCAAAGAATTGAATAATTCCTATGCTTGTTTCGAATCTTGTCTGAATGTTTATCTTCTACCAAATTTAAAAAACACCCGGTATAGTTTTCAAGCAGGAATTACAGGAGTAAACGATATTTTATTTTTATACACCCATCGCACTGCATCTGATAGAGGAGTATGAACAGTTAACCCACAATTAGCCTGTTTATGTAATATTACTCTAATTGTGTGTATTCAATATACGGGATATATATTATAATTTTAAAAATATCGAGTGATTGAGTAAGGTGAAGTGGAATTACTGCTATTGTAAATTTCTACTTAATGGAAAATACTTACCTTGATTCTCTTTGTTTTGACCATATATCTTCATATTCTCAGTCACTACTGGATGGAAAAAAGATATATGCCTGCTGTAGATAAAGCTACAAGCAACATAAGACCTGATTCGTAGGAGTCAATTTAGTGATCAGAGCGTGGTTTCCTGACGTGAATCGATTGGACTTTTTTTATCTGGGGATATTTTAAAGATGAAGTGTTTCAGACCAAAACCAGAAATATCGAGGGCCTAAAAGCGAGGATAAGATTTTAAGTCGGAAATGTCACTCCAAGAGATTGGGATAACGTTTGTTGCGTTTATCGTACCCATTACTTTTAGCTTTTAATACCGGATCTTAATCTGCCACATCGAACTGCATTCACCGCAAAAGTATGTAGAGTTCTTTTGGATTCACCCATATATATATATAACTCTACATACTTTTGCGGTGAATATATATATATATATATATATATATATATATATATATATATATATATATATATATATATATATATATATATATATATATATATATATATATATATATACAGTAAACTTGGGTGGAAGTGGGGTAGGTAAAACTGAAATCGGATAATTTGTTCAGAAGTTCCAGTCAAATATTTGGTTTTTTCCTTTTCTCTTAGCTTTATTCAGTATATTTTCTACATTACTTTAGCTTCGAGTTGCTGAGGCTCAATCCTAGTAGACAGTTCATTCTACAAAATTAAATACTCGCTAGGGCTCTCAATTATACAAAGTGTTTCCGAAGAAACCGCCAAATTGAAGTAGATTCAAAGACTCAAAAGTCCGAATGTTCAAATGGAAATATTCCTATTTTTACACATTGTTGGATTCTTATCTCCAATATATATGTCTACACAGGACGCTATCACCGACTTAACTGAAGAGATTTCAATGAGGGAAGAGTTTCCTTATGCATGAGATTAGGCGAAGGCGTTCTACATTGTAGATCATGATATCTCAATCAGATTATTTGTGAACCTTGGTTTTGAGAGGACGGTCACTCAACTATTACGGAGCTACCTCAGTAATAGAAAACAGATGGTAAGGGTAAAGAGAGTTTATAGCAGAATATGTGACATTGAGTGTGGTGTCCCTCAGGGTACGGTTCTGGGACCAATGTTGTTCTCATTGTACGTAAATGACTTATTGTCTCTGACATCCAGCGGTCATTTTTTATTCTGGTGAAAATTGGGAAGATCTCAAGAAATTAGCTGAACTTGACTTTGTGATCATCAAGAACTGGATGGAAGAACGTTTACTAACAATAAATTTTTCAAAAACAAAATATATTCCAACTGCCGTAGACACTCGTAGTCTGCCAGAGAACTCACCCTTGACAGTGGCCGATGTAATTGACTACCTCGTTATCGCTTGTACGTACGAATGTAAATATCTGGGTGTGATATTCGACTCGTTCCTTAATTGGGAAGCACATAGCGTAAGCTTGGTACAGAAGCTTTGGGGTCAGATATCAAAGATTGAATATCCTACTAGTATATTTGAATTAAAGCAAATTAGAATTATATGTTATGCACTCGTAGAGTCACAACTGCGTTATGACATAATTGCCTGGGGTGGTGCTTATAATAATGTTATCAAAAAATTGTTACTTGGCCAATTGCAAAAATTAATTCGATTTTCATAGTCTTCGTTGTTCAGTTCTTGGTGCAGCTGTACATGATATGCATGAAATTCAATCACTTTCAAGATTCTCTGGACGAAAGTTTGACTTATATCTGTTAACTGAGAAATCTCTCTTTGGCATTTCCATGGGTCCTCTGTCACTATCAACAAAACTAATAACTGATTGTCATCAGCTGTAGCAGTTTTTGGTTTTTCATGTTTTTTGTAAGCGATATTACCCGTTTCGATAAATCTAATTCGAAGTTTTTCAAAACATCTTACATCAGGATGACTCTTATCAGGAAACCTTCGTGCATAAACTCTACTTGCCAACGAAGAATTTCTATCACACTCATCCAGAATAAAAATGATATCATTTCGTCTTTGGAGAGCTCCATGGCAGTCAATTGAGAAAATCGCTTTCGAACCTCACAATAACAATATTTAACAACGAAACACTGATAGGTTCACCATGTAAAATGCAGAATATGATATGTCCGGACACCTGACAGGGGGCACAAATGAAAAAAAAATGTCAACACATACCTCGATTTACCTTTCTATCATCTTGATTTTATCATTCGTTAAAAGATTTATCTTGTTTAGGTTTCATTTTTCTATACTTGAATCATTACAAAAAAAAATTTCTGTGCGAATAATGATGCATGTTGATAAGTTTGATACGGTTTGTAGAATTTTCATAAAATTTTTACAAATAATCGAATATTTCGAAAATGATCGAAGATAAGGGTAAGGTTACTTCTGCAAAATATAGCACAATATTTTATGCGTTGACATGAATAATAAATGCACCCAATATTTCGTTTATGAAGTTTACAATAATCCAAAACCCGTAAGGAAATAAATAATTGGGAAAATTCAAAGATTTCACGTGCAAGTTAGCAGAGATAATAATTAGAATGAAATCAAGAGGTTTCTGAAAGAATACACCGCAGATAAGAAAAGATATTTTTATCGGAGAATGAGATGATAGTAAATAAATTTTTCAACAGGGACGGACCTGAAATTATCTATTGTACCGAACGAAGAGAATTTCTTGGGGATGGAAACATCTCAAAGAAGTTATTCAAAATCTACATGCAGGAAAGACAAATCACCGATGAGTTAAGGAAACAGGACAACTTCAAAGAAGATATTGTTCCTCTTATGCGAGAAAAAGTTACAAATTATATCGCAAATTGTGAAACATGTAAACGGAGTAAAAACGATTGTAATCCTCCAAGGATAGAGATCATGTTAATGGACTCGTCCAAGAAATCTCTCGGAAAAATTCATTTAGACATTTCTACCTTAGAAAATACGAAACGGTTGTAGATGCTTTCACCAAATTAGGTTAGGCAAAAGAAGGAAAATCAAAAAATGCCATTGATATATTCCACGGTTTATTACAATACTTTTGTTTTCAGGAACACTGGCTTTCATCAATTCAAATCAGGGAATGGAATTTTTTGGGCATGAAGTCAAAGAGTTAATCAAAGGCCTATTCACCTTAACCAGGTTATTACCCAGAAATGAAGCACTCATCCAAAAACTATGAGTTAGCAAATCAAAACAAATTAAATACAGAACAGTACATTTAAAAGATTCAAGACAAGTCATTGTTCCAGGCCTATCAGTTTTGACTGATTTAAGTATTGAATTTAATGAGTTAGCTCTAGTTATCATGAAATAAATATTTCTTTTCATAATTCAACTTACCGATGAAGCTATACGAGGGAAATTTATAATTATAAATACGTATTAGAATACACCCGTGTGGGGTTGCTGATCACCCATCGGGCGCCTCTCCAGGTGGCGGAAAGCAAAATGTTTCCCAGATACGTCTGGTACCGAGGGGATGAAATACTTGGGATGGACCCAAATCAGCATCGCAGCGATGGATCCAGATTGGGCGGCTACAAACAGCTACTGTTCTCCAAGTAGAAACGGCTGAAACCACAGTCAGCAGAGCAAGGGGAAACTACTTGACTTATTCTTCCCCAGGATATAACAATGAATTATACAACAGGCAATATAGCCCTCAGTCCCGGATACCCCTTGGAGAGGGGGTGCGAAGAACCCCCCGGTGGAAAAATACTTGCTGAATTGGAGTAAAAAAGGAGATGAATATTAGCACATGAAACGTATAGAACTTGCTTCTAGCATCTAATGTTATTAAGGAGATGAAGAGGTTCGGCATAGATATATTGGGTTGCAGCGAGGTGCGATGGCCCAACTCTGGGCGAACTACTATACAGGATCATCATATATATTTCTCTGGGGATGACATCTTCGAAACCGTAATGGGGTCGCAATAATCATCAGAAAAAAAATCAACAACTGCGTCACTGCATTCATTCCTATATCAGACACAGTTGCAATAATGAAGATCAAAACAACACGAATCACTCCAAATATAGTAATAAGAAGAGGTGAATATAAGTCTTCAACGAAAAAGTCGGATAGGGACAATTGTATGGCGTAGTCTGAAGACATAGGCTCGGAGTAAGAAATACCAGAGGAGATAGTCTCGTTGAATTCTGTTCTGAAGTAGAATATTTTGTTATGAACAAGTTTTTCAAATTACCACCTAATTTACTTTATATGTATAGATCCCCAGCCAATAGCTCAGGAAGAATTGCAAGGAACCAGATCGACTACTTCATCATCAACAGAAGATTCAAAAACTCTATAAGATCCGTCAGGACATACCCAGGCGCGGACATACATTCTGACTATGTGCTCCCTTCTTCGAGGATGAGAGTCCGTTTGAAGAAGATAGAAATTTCAATAGGCAAATGAGAATGGATATCAAAAATCTGAAGAATAATAACATAAAAGAAAAAAATCCAAGAAGATCATAATGATGAATTGAGTGAAATATCCTAGCGAGTTTCTCCTGAGCTTGACATGGAATGAAAGAAAAAAGACAATGTTCGCAGTCACAGAAGGAAAATTACTATTAAACAGAAATAAAAAACAAGAGAAGATGTCAACAGACATTTTTTATCTCGAAAATATAAGAATATAGATCAGAAAAAGTACAGAGAGACACATCAGATGGTATTGAGGAAGATCAAAGAGGCAAAAGAAGTGTGGCTCAGGGAGAAATTTCGCGAAATCGAGGAACTAGAAGAGAACCATGATACTTTCAATCTCCCATCAGGGAAACAACAGAAATGGGAAGAACACGCAGCATCAATCTTTCACAAGACAAATAACTTTATTTACGACAAGAAAGGTAGTATTCGAAGATGGAGGGAGCACATGGAGAAGATATTTGGTAGTGAGGAGGTAATGGAGGAAGTAACACAAGGAACAACTGGACCAGAAATAACGCAGGATGACGTTCTTGCTGCAATCAAGAGGTTGAAGAATAACAAGTCTTCTGGTCTTGATGGTGTTCACAGGGAGCTGTACAACGATTTATGACTCTGGACAGTTTCCTCAGGAGTGGCTATTGTCAACTTTTATACCAATACCAAGGAACGGGATTGCAACAAAATGTGAAAAGCATCGGGTTACCAGTCTAATGAGTCATACCTTGAAAGATTTCTTGATTATCATACATACACGAATTTACCAAAATATTCATCCGAAAAAGTCGGTGACACGATTTCGATTCAGGAGGTTCACTTGGTACAAGACATGCGCTGTTTGCTGTAAGGGTTCTGATTCAGAGAGCGACATATATTAACTGTGATGCGCACATGAGTTTTATCGCACATAAAATCGCCTTCGACATAATACACCATTCAGGACTTCTTGAAACTCTCAAAATAACAGGTCGAGATGATAAAGATCAACGACTCATCAGAAATCTGTATGCGAATCATCAAGCAAAATCAAGAATCGAACAGGAAGAAACGATTAAATTTTCTATGAGAAAGGGAGTTCAGCAGGACTATATTGTTTCTCCGATGCTCTCTAACGCCTACTCGGAATGGAGTTTGCAGGATGTGAAGGACGGTATCATTATCAACGGCGAAATAATAGACAACCTCAGATCCCCAGACGGCACCGTTCTCCTTGCTGTCAATGCCGAAGGATTAAAGAACCTAATAAATTGTGTAGTAGATGTGAGTAGGCGATATGGAATGGTCTTGAACTGCAAGAAGATCCATACCCTCACAGTCAGCAGAGAGTCATGTAGAACCACAAATTCCATGTCGGTGATTCAATATTGCAGCAAGCCGAAAGAGTGACGTACTTGGGTTGCAATCTTAACAAGGATTACGATCACTTTCAAGAGGTAAATATCCGAATAGAGAAGATCAGAAATGCCTTCAATCGCCTGAAAACCTTACTGTGTAGCAAGACGCTGAGTCTGAGATTAAGAACACGAGTCTTTAGATGCTATGTGTTTTCCACACTTCTGAACGGCGCTGAGACATGGACCTTGAGTGATGTGTCTTGTAGAAAACAACAAGCGTTTGATATGTGGTGCTACAGGCATATGCTACGCATATCGTGGATTCGTCAAATTACGAATGACATAGTCTTATAGAGAATGCAGAAAGAATAAGAGGCCATACTAATTACCAAATCTAAGAGGGCGGCCTATTGCGGACATGTCATGAGGAATAAAAATTATCACCTACTCCAGCTGATTCTAGAAGAAAAATCGAGAGTAGAAAGGGTCCAGGCCAGAGAGGAATTTCCTGGCTAGAAAACCTGAAACAATGGACCGGGATGTCATCAACAGCCTTATTTAGATCCGCTAAAAACAAAATAAAATGGGCCAATGCGATTGCTAACATCCACAGAGGATTAAAAGATAAGAAGAAGATTAGAAAACAAAATTGAAAACACTATAAAAAATTCTATCAAATAATTATTTAAACCGAATCAAGGAAGAACAGAGGTTTGAACAACGGATTGGGTACGATTTTGAAGACAATCTCTGGCAATCTAGACCAAAACGACGCGGACAAATATGAAGAAGCTAAGGACGAGCTCGAACAATCAAACATAATGCATTGGCAAGGTAACTGTTAAATAAGCGTCACATAGAAAGCAATGAATGCATTTAACAGTTCTATGAGTAAACTTCAATTTAATCAAGTATTCCTATGAAACAGAATCAACCAGAAAAATTCGTGGGCGAAAAGATCTGAAATGGATTCATGGGACGATTTTGTTATCTTAAATGACGGATTCACTCAGCTAGTAACAGCTGTTGATATCATAAATCGAATACTATGCAATATCGAAATTGCTATTTATTTTGCACATTTGAGAATCTTGCTCACATCTATAATTTCTCACACGGAATTGATAAATAAACTAAATGAAATACTAACACAATCAACTTACTGTAGTTTGCCGTTTCCACTTAGTAATGAGGAAATCATACGATATTATGCTAGCTCGAAAGTCAGAGGATATATTATTAACAATCAAATAAAATTCATCTTAGGAACTCCAGTTATGGACATGAACGACTTTAGTTATTTTGAACAATATACCCTTTCCATTTTCACCGAGAATTCCTTCATCAAAGTGAAAGCCAATATACTTTATGGATCAGCCGTGTAGAAATCTATTCGAAATGAATTTTCTATGTGGAGAAACAATACTTCCAATCACGCAAGATAATCGATGTGAAGTTGATCTGGTTAGTTTCAACCATAACTACAAGAACTGCAAACCAAGAGTCACAAAATTAAAATAGCTCAAGATTCAAAAATTATCAAGCAACTTTTGGATGGTGATAGCAACTAACGCAACTACTGCATTAAATGTGACAAAAATGATGAAAAAAATCGTATTACACGGAACGTATGTTATCTCTCTGCCAGCAACCTGTGAGCTGAAAGTGAATAATTACGTGTTGAAAAATGTGCGCGTTAGTGTGCCGCTCATTAAATGTATCAGATTTTCAAACATTAGAATTTTAAATCAATTTGACAGAGCTCAAATATCAAACAAGGCTATAGTGCCAATTCATTTGTAAGACCACAACTCGATCACACGCAAGAAATGAAATTGACTCAATTCAAAACCCAAGTTTCATTATAATAATATAAGTTTGTATACTATATTGATTTATAATATAATTTTTACTTTCCTATCTTATATAATTTTAAACAAACGTTTCAAACAACTAAGAGCCAAAATGGTGGCAATAAAGAAAATATACATAATCCCTTAAGGGTATTCAATTAAACAATTGAGTTATAGAAACCCTAAATTTTTCTCTTAGGAAGGAAAGAGCTACGTCAAATCAATTTAGCTTAGATATTCATAAAAAGTGACACGGTATACAAGATGTATCATATCACATAAAGAGTAAGATAAATCTAACATTATGCACATTTTACAGATGATAAATCAATATTGTTTCGGATATTAAGACTTTCACATTGTCTACTCCTTCAATAGTCGAATGAAGTTTTTTTAAGGACTCAGGTCTCTTAGTAAAATTTGAGTAGTATGACGAAGTAAATAAGTTTTTCTGTGACTGAACCTCAATCTATTAGTTGTATGAACTATAACTATAATCAATCATATAAATACTTCTGTCGTTGTTTGAAGCAATGAGCGATGTTTTCTTCATACTCGTCTAAGAATTTTAAAAAGCGACTCATAAAGAATTCATTTCCTACGTAGTAAAAGTTGTAGTCATTGTATACGTGACAAATGAACCAAAAAACCGATCTTTCAAACGTGAGTACAGTTTTATGTATGTACTTATGCCAAAAGTGCAAAATTCTGATTAATTTCCTCGTGTATATTCTAAACTCCCCTGAAATAGTCACCATAAATAAGAATCAACGTGACATCTTAATATGAAAAAGATAAGATCGTCGAATAAATTCTCTCGATGTGAAATTTGAGTTACTTCAAATGGAGAAAAATGTCCTCGTATAATCATCTCCGGATAGTATTGCTGCCTGGAAATCGGTCTAAGGTTATATCGTTGAAATTGAGGAGGTGGAGAACTTTCTTTGTATTCCAAGGATATGCATATAAAAAGTGTAAGATACATTCTAGCTGATAAGTTTGGCGCCAAAAGCTGGATAATCGAAAGTTTTCATCGGAATGAAGTTCGAATTGATGGAAGGCAATTGATTCTAAACTGTAATTAGCGACTAGCTGTCCAGTTGGAATATGTGGAAGTCGATTAAAGGAAGCCATATAGCAAATAATGAAGACCAATTTTAACAAATCATCTCTGTTTATAGCAGCAAATATGAATTTGTGACCTTGAACCGCAAATTGATCAGGACAATTCTCAAAATAGTGTTTCCATAAGAATGACGAAGCACAGAAGTTTTCATTACAACTTACAATTACTGAAATTTATATAGAGAACAATTAACTTTCAACTCACAACTTCAACAGCATGTTCTCTTTTAACCCTTCAGAAACAACATTTAATTTTTTCAAATGGCAACCCATAAACAGTTATTGTGCCACTGATTCTAAAATGGATTCAAAGTATTGTGGCTTTTCAACTTTCACGTTTCAATTCTGGATATTCGCCATAAAGTAAGATATATTCATTAGAATATCTAAGAGCATTCCTAACAAACGTACTCAAAATCCGTGTTGAACATTTATCACAGATAATACGCCAGATATCATTGTTACTGATAAACAGAACATATATAATTGATATTGCTATACCGGACACACGTAATATACAAATAAATACAATGAAAATTCCTAAATATTTGTTTGTTTGTTATTCCTTCAACGTGCTCTATTTCCGCCTTTCGGCCAATGACACGCCGGGAAATTCTGTCACCTCACTAACCCGGGAATTTTGCCGAACCCCTCTCGTGTCGAGAGAAGGAATCTTTAATGTCCAACACATCTCTGTTAGACAGGACCGACGGCTTTACATCTCCTCCGAAAGATGGATACTCAAGCGATTCCCAGAATCCGAAAAATCGCACCGACTTTGTGGGGATTGAACCCAGGTAATTCCTACATATATGATGCTTGGCGACGATATCGAAAAAATGTTTAAAATAAAAATGATATTTATTCTACCGATTATCATTTCTACAACAGGTGTTATTCTTACGAACCTTCACAAAAATATTGAGATTTTGGGTCTGAAGAAAAATTCGTTTGAACAGTTACAGAAGATAACAGTAATCAAATCTTGTAATATCCTCGTAGGTTTCTTTCCGAAAAAAATGATGAGGTAGCGTCATAGGTTTTCTTTTTAAATTATACTGCTCCGAATCTCATTTCATATTTTATTTATTTGTATATATAAATATAATATAATTAGCTGACATATTTATCATACTTATATTCAGAGCAGTATTCTATTCGATTGTTCATGACTTCCCACAAAGAATCTCATGAATGAGTAACATTCAGGTCTGTACACTGGATTTTACCGGGGAGAAAGCCTCTCATACTACTCGTTGGTACTTTGATGTCATTGTCTGATGATGCTATTGTTTCTCTATATTCTGGTAGATTGATATATTATCACTACATTTACCGTTATTCTAATATATAATGATTCCAGGATATGTTTTCATTATAATCATTGCCTGGCAATGGTATTAATTACCGGGTGGTGGATTTATATTGTTTCATGAAATCAGTTTAATTGCATGAACAGTGAAATGGGCAACTATATATATATATATATATATATATATATATATATATATATATATATATATATATATATATATATATATATATATATATATATATATATATATATATATAAACGATATAACAATAAACTGAGTACAGAAATACCCGTTTACATAAAGAGTACCTGCCTAGCCGCTTCATTCTCTCTTGCACTCCTAATGTCCAGACGAAGACAAAGGTGAAAGGAAGGGGCTTTGCGACAGGAATATGTAACAATGGAGAAAGAAAACCAGCAGATAAATATTTAACAATCATACCGCTTATATGTCCAAACAAATCTAAGAAAAGATTTCACATAGCAAGCAAGGCTATAAAAAGAACTAAGGAGATAAAATCAAAAAGTACATAACCTACAATATTTCCTCTTTCACGGCGATGTTCTTTCGACTTTCTTTATGGACTCAACGCATAATTCACTTCTCTCAACGCAAATAACACCTATTATTTATTATAATTACCATTATTATTTTTGTGTTGTTTGAGATCATTGTTTATTAAACCTCAAAATGACAACAACACATGTCATTCAGAGATCCGTCGATTGAGGCTCAATGTATTCATTTGTTAGGTATACGTAGGTGCTGAAATTTAATAAACCATAGAATCTGTGGTAGAAGCAAAATATTTTATCCTTTACTTATTCGTCAGTTCTGATGTTTATGAAGAGGCTATTTTGAGTTGAATATTAAAGTGAGTTTACTCTCACCTTCCAGATCGAATTCATTCTTTGAACCATCGAAAAAGAATCTTCATTTTTCAGAATTGAATTCCTTTTAATCATTCAATTCAAATGTTGTATTGGGTATTTATGCGTGTACTTATGTTGGATACCTACAGCAAAAAGCAAAAATGGTTATTTATTATCAAATTTGAACAACAACGTATCAATAATAAATTGAAGTGGTAAAATTTTGTTTTTTTTTCATAAGAGATGCTCGAAAGGTCCTCTTTCAGCCTGCACGCTAGCTTCAAACCTACGTTCTACTCCTCTCGTGCAGGAAGATATAATCATAGCAGGTGTGATCGAGCGACATGCTGAACGGATCCGATTTTTTAGGTCTTCCACATTAGCTGAACGTACTTGATAAAGAAGATCTTATATCTATCGCCACAAGAAAAAATTTAAAGGAGTCAAAACAGGAGAACGCGTAGGCCACTGAATTGGACCTCTACTACCAATCCATCCACGGGCAAATGAGTCATTTAAATAATTTGTCACAATTTGTGCATTATGGGGAGACATCCCATCTTGTTGCCACACAAATACACGTACTTCTGCCAGGGGAACATCTTCTAATAAATCTGGTAATGTATTCACCAAAAACTCAAAATATCGTTGCTTTGTTAATGTTCCTTCATAAAAATCGGGTCCAATCAAATGTCCGTTGAATAACGCGCTCCAGACATATTTACCCTACACTGTTTGCAAGCGACTCTCTCTTATACAGTGTGGATTTTCTGTAGACCTATGTGTCCCAAAATTTTGAAATCAGGCAATATCTCTGGTGGAATATATATATATATATATATATATATATATATATATATATATATATATATATATATATATATATATATATATATATATATATATATATATATATATATATATATATATATATATATATAAATAAATTTAAAATAATAGTACATTTTATTTCACAACCCAATGTGAAATAAAATGCACTGCGATGTACTCTTAAAATGTCTCCAACTCACAAGTTCTACGCTCGAAATTTCCTCTCGACTTTCAGAAACCAACATCAACATAAGTTTTTCAAATTGCACCCTTTAAAATTTTGTGTCAATAATTTGCAAATCAATTCAGAGTATTGTAGTATATCGTTTTCAACGTTTCAATGTTGTCTGTTGGCGATTAAGAAAGAATGATTTCATTGATATTCTGAAAACTCTGAAATATATACGTACTCAAAACAATAGACTGCGGAATGCAAGGCGCTTCGTTTGCATCAGAGAAACATGGGTACATATGGAAAAAACATGGAACGCAAAGCCATAGAGTACTAAATAAAAATTTATGTGCAGAACCATATCATGAAGTGTTCCTATGCAACCGTACCCTCCGTCAATTTTGAAGTTTTTGAAAGAGTATTTATGAACTGCGAAGTAAAGCTAGTAGAAATATGTTTTTTAATACAATTTTGAAAAATTATATGATACTTACTAGTGCAATAAGCTGCAAATATGCCACTTATATTTAGAGCTAATGAGTATGTGGATATGTAACTCATTTATGGGGAGTGTCGAAGAAATAGTCGCGACGGTGCTCATCTGTATAATCAACGATTTCCAGCTCATCGTCAACCATTGCATTCAACATTTCTAAAGTTGGAACGGAAAATGCGTACTGGATCATTTGCGAATTTCAAACATAGGCACCATCGAATTCCAGTAAAAACTAACAAAAATGTGTGAATCCACATACTTCATTGCGTTCTCCAGCAACAGAACTGGGAACTAGTCAGAGTACTATTCAGAGAACACTCAAAGATCATAACTACCACCCACTCAAAATTCATTTATTACAAGGATTGCGACCAATCGATTTGGAACGTCGAATGGATTTCACCGCATTCATGTAAGGACATGAGGACTTGCTCAATCATAGTGATGAGATTAGATTCCCTAATAATGGGGTAGTTAATAAGCATAACACCCATAACTGGTCTACAGAAAATCCACACTGTATAAAAGACAGTCGCTTTCAAACAGTGTAGGGTAAAAATGTATGGTGCGCGTTATTCCATGAACATTTGATTGGGTCCCAATTTTATGAAGGAACATTAACAGAGCAACGATATTTTGAGTTTTTGGTGATTACGTTACCAGATTTATTAGAAGATGTTCCCCTGGCAGAAGTACGTGTATTGGTTTGGCAAAACCACCACCGTTATCACTTCTTATTTTTGACACTTTTATATTATGATAATTTTCGACTTCTTGGACATATTGTTTCATATATTCTGAAACCATTGTAAAGTGGGTATAATCATCTAAAAAGGTTCAAACATATTTCTTTCCATCCCACGTAACTGGATCAATTGGTCTATATAAGTCTGTATGTACTACCTGAAGAGGTCTAGATCCCTTTGACCTGATTTCATTGAATGGAAGTCTTGTTTACTTTGCTTCCAGACAAGTGTTACATAGTTTTTTTTTAAGTTCATCACAATCAGTTTTTCGATGTTGATGCCAGTTGAGGTGTCAGGCAGTTTTTAGTGTTATTTATACCAAGATGGCCTAATAGCTGTGCCAAATTTCTGCATTTTCTACTTTTTCCTCTGATAAGAAGCTCTCAACTTTATCACCTGTTGCATCACACAACCTGTTAGGTATCTTTTCATCTTGTAGTATTTTAGTGTTGTCTTTGTATATCTTTTTCGAAAATTACTTTTCCTTCCTTTCCAGATATTGTGTTGACTTAAATTAGGTTTCTGCTGAGATCAGGAATATATAGAACATCTGACAAAACACACTTGCTGCCATCAATGGAGCCAATTCCTTCACACTCCATATTTTGACCCTTTTTAGCAACTAATGTATTGGAAGTAACCTCAACATTTTTGAAGATTTTTATATAATTAGACATGTGTGCAGATGCTCCTGAGTCTACAACAAAGTTACTTTCTTCTTTATCAGCTTCTGAGTTGGTTTCGACCAGAAATGTCACTTTTGGTTCATCATTTCTTCTCTTTCTAAAGAAACAGGCTTCCTCGGAGTGGTTTGTTTTCTTACATATCGAGCACTGTTTTTGTTGATTTTCTTCGCAAGAACTGGCAAAATGTCGAAATAGATAACATTTGAAACATACCACATGATATTCACCTTTTACTTTTTGATTTTGATACTTTGATCTTTCTCTTCTTTCTTCGCTTGCCTTAAATGCCATTACTCCTTCTGCTTCACTATCTTCACCTCTGGATTCCTCCATAATGAGTCTTGCGATCAACTTTGTTAATGTGTTCTCTGCTTTTGGTGTGGAATTCCATGCATTATTGAAGTTATTATATTGTTCTGGCAGGGTTGACAAAATTTTTGACTTTATCATTTCATCATCGATACCTTGGCTTAGATTTTTCAAACGATGAGCCAAATTTTCAATCCTACTTATGTGGGGAGACATATCAGTTTGTTTTTGGTAGAAAAAATTAAAAAATTCTTTCAACAGATTACACTTCTGTGTTATGTATCCTTTTGCAACACATTGCACAGTTTTTCAAACATATCATGTGAAGTTTCCCAGTTTATGATATGCATTAAGAATTTCTTGTTGGTAGTGGTTCTTATTGTTTTCTGATTTTCGCGTCGTTTTTAATCCAATCAGCCATTTTCGCTTCATGGGCCATGTCACCAACTAGGGAGACAATATCTCAAATTCCTTGATATTTGAATATTACCAACACCTGTAACTTCCAAATATGGAAGGAGTCACCATCATTTAATTTTTCGATCGAGGATAATTCTTCGGATGACATTGTTCAGTTTTTCTTGACAATTTTTGGTTTTTAGGTTATACTTTAATTTCAAGTTTCCGGTTTTATTTTATGATCTCTCCACACTTTTTATTCCAGGGCCCATAACCTGAACGATTTGATTGTTTTTATTGTTATTTTAGTTTTAGTTTTCAATTTAAAATTAAAAAAAATAAAACCATTTTTAGACAGCAGTACGAACGTCAACTTATTAACACAGAAAATATAACATTATGTCACAGAATTAACCATAGAACTAGTATTGACAAATACAAAATTGTACATATGCTATGCATACATATTTCAACAGGTATGAGCTCTACCTTAACTCCACTTCTCGATGAAATATTCATGAGTCATATAAAAGAAAAATTCTTCAAAATCCCAGAACTTCACAAATAATATTTTGGTATCGTTATGTTAATGATCTACTACCGTGCTTCACTGGTACATCAAGACAAAGTTAGAAATAGAATGAAACAATCGTATAAATTCTTTAGACCTAACCCTTCCCGAAAAATGAAATCCTTTGCCTTTGATATATTTCGAAACCCTACTTCCACAGATATTTGCGTCACTCATGACTCTTCTCACACCTTGCAACATAAACTAGCCGTTTTTAACTGAATGGTTCATAGAGCATTTTTATTGGCACTTTCTTAAATATAAACAGAGAAATTCACGTCATAATAGTTATCTCCAGTAATAATGTATACCCCTACCATGGTACACAAAATAGTAACAAACACACTTAGCTTACAATAGTATATACTCTCCCTCAATTTGTTTTGGTTCAACTTCACAGCAAGGTGCAAATCAAATGTCAAGTCACAACATGAAAATTGCCTTCAAACCTACATGTAAATTATCACAATTATTTTTCATTGCCAAAGACAAAACTCACAAATTAGGAGTATACGAACTGCGTTGCCCTGATAACGGTGTATGCATAAGCTAGTCAGGAAGATCTTTTGGAATTAGATACAAAAAATATCACTCTTCCTTTTGTAAAAACAAAAGTGAGTCCACAATCGCACAGCATTGCCTAGATAACAACCACAGATTCCCTAGTATAGAAAATCTTAACATCGTGCCCCGAAAACCAGTGAACACAATTACTTAGAATCTCTGGTAATTCTCAAAGCTAAACACAATAGAAACAATCTTTTCCTTCTTAACGAAAACATAGACCTATGCTATTCCCCAATATTTGGGATGATCGAGTAATTATGAACGTACTTTTGAATACGTATCTACATACCAATAGTAGAAACTTGTTTTTCTGTCTTTTCATAATTCATACGTGTTTCTCTATATTTGAGACGAATTTTCCAACTGTACCTTAGTATTAACTCACAATTTGTAAACGCCTGATGTTGATAGAAACATCGAAATAGCTACTTAGTTTGTTAATTGAAGATTTTTCACTTAATTTTGTTATATTCTTCATAAAGTGAACCAATATCACCTTATGACATAACATTTTAGTATTTGTTCTCATAAATTTTTAATTTGAAACTTAATCTTCTCAAGAATACGGCGATCGGAAGAGTAGTTTCAATTTCTCCGAGAAAATATTGCAATATTTTGAGCATTTCGTGCACAGCGTACTATAAAAGCATGATATTGGAATATCAAAATAAACAAATTTTCCTACTCCACAAACAGATAATTCAAGTCTCGACCCTCAACAGAGAGAACATAAATTCATTTCTATTTTCCGAGAAATAACATTTCACCACTCCTACTACTGTTTGTTAACATTCTATTTTCTTTTTATAGCATGTCCTTGATTGCGTGGGCTGAAGATGCATTGATACTATATTTGCCTCCTCCGATAGGTGTTCAATCATTTCAGTTTCTGCAATATTCTTTATAACAGACAATGCATGTGGAATAAGTTTTGTGAATTTTAAGATACCTAGTGACAACTGAATTATTTATATTATCGCCAGCGTCATAGACAAAGCATTCTCAGAAGATCTTGACGGTAGGTACCTACTTCAAATCTAATCAATCATAACCCACGAAATTATCGCTGTATGTGTAAACATAATGAAAAAAATTTATCAAGGAACAATATTCAGCCTTCCGTAGAATGTTAAATATCCTTCCTTGAAGGAGCTGGTTTTCCGATCCATCCAATTTCACCGTCACTCGAGGCCACAGAGAATTGTTCATTATGTCTACACACAGCGACAATTTCGTGGGTTATGATTAATTTGATTTGAAGTGTATCGGGTTGACAACCAGCATGAATCAGGAGCGTAGTCCTTCGACATACCGTATTCTTACAGACACTGTGTGTAGCGTTGCGGTGAATAGTCGAACTAGTGTGACTGTTAGAGGTATTCTGTTTATCTACTCTTCGTTTTCATAGTTTCTCGTGGCGCGGTGGTGTGGGTAGCTTCTGTGTCGGTCCGTTGAAGGGCGCAATAACATACACATGTTTCATTGCGCTCCAACGGATGGAGATGAAGTAGGGGCGGTATGGACTGGTTGTATTGAATAGGTAGGCAGTGCTGACGAGGTCCAATAAGACCGAAACTTCAGTCAATTAATCCTATCCGTGACAACTGGTCATACCGTACTTCTCTGTGGCCCCTGTTGACGTTGAAATTGAAGGGTGGATCAGAAAACTAGCTCCTTCAAGGAAGGATATTTAACATTCTACGGAAAGTTTGATATTGTTCCTTGCATAAAATGGTACCTACATTTTTCAGTCCTTCAATATATGGTAAATAATGAAATAATATCAAAACTATGAATCATAAAGGGTGGTAAAAAAAGAATATTTATATATAACTTAGGAGGACTATGATTTTCCCCTCGACTATAATAATCATCATTGCCCTCCGTTTGAAAGCAAACAGTTACTGTTAGTTCATTCATCGTTAATCTGGTTAGATTACCTCTCAAATGTTTGAAATTCCTCAACTACTTTCGAAGGATTTTTCACATTTGTAAGCGTTATGATATGAAATTTCAATTCTTCCCAAACATTTGAATTTGGGAGGCTTTTACTTCGTAAAATTCTATTATCAATAATAAAACACAAGTACTGTGTTTTAAGGAATTTTACTTGATAATTGCGATTCGTAGCGCGTTTCACTACACCGTAGCTTCTTCAGCATTTATTCGTCTGAAGAAGCTACGGTAGAGTGAAACGCGTAACGAATCGCAATTATCAAGTAAAATTCCCTAAAACACAGTACTTGTTTTTCATTATCTTCCCAAACACCTAATCATGGTTGATTGTTTTTATGATTTAACCACAAGTTGAGCCATATACTTCGATTGCGTTTGTTTTACGATTCAAGAATACACGAGGTGTATGATGCAAATCGGTTTAGTCGTATTCAAATTAATTCGCTTCTTCATTGCACATATACCAAAGTTTCCACAACTAAAATACTTGAAGCGAGTTATCATTGGAAATGACTTCAGAAAAGTGATCGATCTCATTCTCCGTCGTGTAACGTTGACAATATAATTTTTTTTCAGGTTGAAGAACAACCCGAAACGACACATGACCGAATCAGGAGAGAAGGATGGATGTTAAATTACTTTCACCTTATGTTCACATATAAAGCTGTACCGTTTGTGATGATGTGTTGTCGTGATGGAACATTTGGTGAGGTACCACTTGGCTGTCACTGAACGTTGACTGTCAAGCTAATCCTGTATTCTGGAAGGAAAACAGAGTAAAGTTCGTTAAAGATCTCATGACGTCATGGGCCAAGCGACCAATTGGTTCATCCGCTCGTGTAGTACCCTACCTAAAAACAAATCCATCCCACAATTTTTGTTGACCGACCGCACGTAGTCGTATTCACTATATCTAGTGAAGATAAATAGTCTATTAATTTATTGCATAATGAAGGTAATTAAGATAAGATACGAAGGGAAGTGCAATTTTAGTTTCATACTATGTTTCAATGCACAATGAAGATACTGTTAGGATTGAATAGATTTATCTTTCGAAACAATTTAGAAATATTAAACTGGTATGT
The DNA here is from genome assembly GCA_013387265.2 of Cryptolaemus montrouzieri. Classification (NCBI taxonomy): domain Eukaryota; kingdom Metazoa; phylum Arthropoda; class Insecta; order Coleoptera; family Coccinellidae; genus Cryptolaemus; species Cryptolaemus montrouzieri. Next base: position 43,001,816 of record JABFTP020000103.1, read on the forward strand.
TTTTATAAAACTCATTTCTATAACGAATTGAAGTGAATCACATTCCTATTATCCTTTAGTAATGTTACATATCATACTAAGTTCTTATTCAATGATATGAATTTCATTTCATTCAAGGGGAATTTACTAAAATATGAAATCGCTTTGCAAGGCGATATTGAAATGACAGGATGTCTAAAAGAGAATGAGTGCGAAATTCTTCATTTTTGAAGAACTGGTACACAAGCTTCGGGTTATACTCGGCTGATTATTAAGAACGCCACTCTTTAGACATCACGTATAGAAATTTAAAACACATATAGTTCTCATCTTTCAATTTCAATTTATTCAATTATTTCATTTCTTCAACAGGACACCTATCGTCAAAAAAGTAGTACACAGTCATGCGCGTGAAATTATTTCCAACGTGTATGGGAATATGCATCATTAAAATGAGTTATAGGAATTAACCATTGTGATAAGCTCTCTATTCAACAGTGTTTCCAAAGTTATAGACGTAAGATTGACTACTGTTAAAAGAATTGTTGGAGAGAAATAGATCAAACTGAGTTCCAACAAATGTCAATCACCTAGGATTTCGATATTTAAGTCAAGCGTGAGTCAACGGTAAATCATTGGATTCCGAAATAATTCGAAACATAATTTACAATTTTATTAATCTGTAATGAAGAACGAAAATCACAATGAATACTTTGTATCAGATTTTAAAGAGTGAAGGCATTGATTTAAAGGGTCCGAAAACAAATCGTCAAAAATCAAGGACTGCGTTGGAAGAAGACTATAGATAACAGAAAAGTTCTGACAGGAAATGCGATACTCAAGAAAAACGAATAGAATTTTTGAGAACAAAAATAAATTTAGGAAAGAATGTTTGTAACTGATATATCAGTATTAATATGTTTTAGTCATTAGTGTTAGTTATGAAATCTATTAAGAAATATTGGATTTACCCGAACATTTAAACAACAAACCCGTTCAAATCTTTCATATAAACTTTCCATATTTGCAGTAAATAATAATTTCCCCCACAAAAATGCGAATAATTGCCTGAACTGGAAGTTCAAAGAAATTAGGATTTCAGACAACCATAGTTTCATCACCTGAGTTGTAACCTATCCTGTGTATTATAATATATTTACTCACCTTGACCATTTTCGATACATATTTCAAGTTGGAATCATTTCTCGTTCAGATTATAGAAACCTTCATCCTTTCTTCTTGCATGTAGGATTATCATCTAGAACAGGGGTTCCCTAACTAAGGGGTGAGCCCCCTGGAAGGCGTGGAGAAAGTCCAGGGGGGCGTGACACCCAAATGAAAACAATAAAAAAATTACAGAAATAATTTCCTTAAACCTTTGAAATAAAGTCTTTTTATGTTTTCATAATTGTTTTTGTAAAGTCTTAATGAAGTTGTAAACTTTATCAAAGAAGGCTACAGTTTTAAAACTATAAAGGGCACAAGAGTTCAAGGTTCTGAAAAACGTCCTCCTCGATGGCAACGGCCGTGTGTACCGATACCTCCATTTGGCCTTGGTGTGAGGTCGAGTGTCCCCGCACCCCTTCCAACCCCACCGCATAATCAGTCCAATGTCAGTAACCTTGCAGTTTGAATTGCGACGTTTGAATTGGAGTAATTGTTTTTGTGCTGTGTGAGTTCTGTGTGAAGCTGAATCAGAAAAGATGAACACGGCAAAAAAACGCAAGTATATTAACAATTATATTCAAAATGGGTTTGTTGTCTTGCTTAAAGATAATGTTGATCACCTCAGTGCGTTATTTGCTATGAAGTATTAAACTATGATACGATGAGACCTAATCCTCCTCTGAGACATTTGTCAACCATATCTGCCTTTTCAAAGAGCAAACCTCAAGAGTTTTTCGCTGCAAAATCTCAGAATTTATATAGCATAAAGTTAGATAGCCCTTAATCTGCTGCTCAGCCATTTCTAGAAGTGCTTGAAGCTTCCTGTGAGTTATCTCTTCTTAATGCTCAGGAAAAGAAAAGTCATACTATTGGTGAAACGCTTGTTAAACCGTGCCTTTTAAAAGCAGCCGATGTTGTCCTTGAAACTGATAGTAGGCAAAAGCTATCAGCAATACCACTTTCAGACACCGTAAAACGCCGAATTGATGATATGGCCGAGGACATTGAAACCAGGTGAGTGATGCAGTAAAAAAAAATTCCGTTTTCTGCTATTCAGCTTGACGAGACGTAGCACAATGTTCTCATTTGATTGTGTATGTTCGTTACATTGAAAACGTGAGAATGAAGGATGAACTGATTTTTTCTACAGAGCTGGTGACCACTACTAAAGATGTAGATGTGATGAAAATAGTATCAGTCCTTTCTGAGAAACACGAATTTTCTTGGTAAAAACTTATTGGCGTATGTACGGATGGTGCTCTGTTTTCGCTCAGGCTTTGTACAGTTGCTCAACCAGAGAAATGCTGACGTGGTTGGGATTGATTGTTTTATTCACCGCCAAGCCTTGGCAGCAAAAACGCTTCCAAAAGAACTCAATGCTGTTTGAAAGCTATGAATTATAGTGGTCAACTACGTAAAGAACAGTGCATTAGATACTCTACTGTTTGAAAGTCTTTGTGAAGATTTAGGTAGTGACCACAAAACGCTGCTATTTCATTCAGAAGTACGATGGTTATCAAAAGGCAATAGGTTGGGAAGATTTTTGAGCTCCGTGATGAAGTGATTACGTTTTCGGCACTGCAGAAACAGAACGAGCTCAGCGCAGAGTTAAAAAACCCAGTGAGAAAGTGATTTTGGCCTATTTATAAGACATTTTTGACACGTTAAACAACCTTAACTTGAGATTGCAAGGTGCAGACTCAAATATAGTAACTCATCGGGATGCCATCAAGATGTACGTTGAGAATCTACAACTTTAGATACGTAAAGTATCAATGAACCCCAGCAACTATTAAAATTTCAACAAAGTAGTGTCAGTTAAAGAGAAAGCATGTTTTGAGAACGTTTTTGAAGGACCGCTTTTGAAAAACTTGATACTTGACCATTTGAAGAACCTCAAGGATGAGTTCAGCAGGTACTTTCCAAACTTGTCAGAGGAGTTCTACAAGCTATCAACCGACCCGTTCAACATGAACATACAGTTGCTGCCAGAAGAGATGCAAGAGGAGGGAATAGAAATAAAAAATGACTCTGTTGCAAGATACGATTTTGAGGAAATGGACAAGCCCTGGTTTTGGTTAAAGTGCTCAAAAGTTTACACCAGTGTATCAGAGAAAACTGTTCAGATGTACTTGCTTTTTCAACAACATACTTGTATGAAAAGGGTTTTCAACTCTTGTGGCGATCAAACTTGATGTCGAAAGTGAACTACAGTGTGCTTTATCTGAAACTCAACACAGGATCTGTCAACTCATTCAGAACATGCGAGCGGACCCATCTCAATAAATTACATTCTATATTTTGTTTTTGTAAGTGGGTAGGCCTATTGCTTTACCTTCCTTAAATTGAAAATGTATTTCTGTTACAATGTTAAAATTTGTATGAGTAATAATCGTTTTTCATGTAATACTTGTTTTAATTATGATCATACGTATGAAGGGGGACGTGGAGGGTTATCAAATAACCAGAGGGGGGCGTGGTGCAAAAAAGTTTGGGAACCCCATATCTAGAATGATGAAACTTATACACACAGTGAGCTTAATGTGCCAAAATCGTCAAGAGATGGAAGCAATGATGCAAGGCAGACATCTCATCATTGTTCACACAGGAGAGAAAAACGAATTTTTACCAAATCTTGAACTGTTATTCAAATCCAGTTCGAAACGTGAAAAGTACCATGAGAATTATTAATCTTAAGAACTCCCTCACATGGTTGGAGCAAAAGTTGATACCGAATATACCGGAAAAGTCTGTCCTAGTCATTGATAATGCGTCATATTGAATTATTCAGGTGAAACCAAACCCCAACTCAAGTTGAAAAAAGCCGAGACATAAATAAGGATGAAATATATTTTCCTTAATGGTAAACTGTATGCAAAATTGCAGATTCACAAGACTAAAACACATTTTTGGCTAATGCGCTCACCTCCATATCACCCTGAACTCAACCCTGCCACAAAAATAGGGAATATAAGGAAGAACGCAGTCGCTGCATAATTATAACCTTCAAACTTGACGATGTTTGTCGCTTTGTAAACAGCAAATGAATAGTTATTATAGCAGAGGAGATTTAGAAAAACTTTGTCGACATGTTGAAGAGGCGGAAACAAAGTACTTTAAAAGAGAGTATGTTGCGGACGATATCGAAGAGGTCATTATAACATAGGATGTGGAAAGTGAGACGTTCAAATATGAATTTTTATGAGTTGATAAAGATTTAGTTTGTGCTTCGCTATCGCAGAGTGAAATATTCGAATTTTATTGATGATTTTTCATCAGTACTTGATTTCTTTTCTTTTGCGCATCTTTTATCAATTTTATTATTTTTATCTTCGATATTCGTACGCTCTCATTTTCGCTCAAATGTTATATCTTTTCTGGAATATGTTATTTCTATTCCACATTTCATGATTCTGCTCTTTGTGTATTGTAGTTTTCCTTATTGTTCCTGAATTTTGAGTTTATGGTCGCCTAGTAGTAGAAATGCTTCCGATTCATTGGCAAAAACCAGATTTGTTTAATTTCATTCAAAACTTGTTCATTTTATTCAATTCTAGTTATCTCTTGTTTTTTTATTAATTAAATGATTTCTTGAATTAATATGGAACTTATTATAGTATTTGAATCAATGTACAAAATTGAGAATGGGTGTTTGCCCATTTTGAATTTTTAACACAATTGACTTTGATTTATTGATAAAAATTGAAATATCAATCATTAAAATCTTATTCTATTTATGAGAATAGAAATATTATAAATTCGTTCCAAAGAGTCCTGACCTGCACTAGCATTCACGTTCACCAGATGTTTCTAGAATATCAAATAGTCCTAACATAGCTGCACTCTTTGAGTGTCTCGCGATCACGGTCGCGGATCTTCTCATTTTGTACTACCACCATATAACTTTTTACAGATCTTTGCTTTTTCGCAACGGTTGGACTTGGTGATCTTTTGATTTCACTATACCACCAAAACACAGTTGTTAGTGATGGAGTTGCATCATCATTGAAATGCAATCGTCTAAGACTTCCTTCTTCAGTTAATCCAACTTAGTAAACGTAGTAGATGATCGCGCGCCAATGTTCACTGGATGACATCATTTATTTATTTTCATTTATTTCAAAAGAATACCGCATCAACCACGCAGGGTGATTAGCGGTTTTGTGTACAGCAGGTTGATATAACTCAATTAGCAGTCAGATTTTGGAATAGACATTGATGGCTTTCAAGAAACATAGAGTGCTGCTCATATGAGTAGTCAAGCATGACTTCATATTGTTAAGTGAGCCATGTGTACGGCGGTCGTTTATATAACTCTCACACTCGATGAGCATATGCTTCACTGTTAATCTTGAATCACAAAATTCACATTTCGGACGTTCGGATTTGGTCAAAATGAATTTATGAATGGCGAGCGTGTGACCGATTCTACGACGGAAAATCGCTTCTTGGTTTATTCGGTTTGAAGGAAGAAGTATTAAAGTTGACACACTTTGTTGAATTTCGCGTAATTTGCCTTGGTTCAGTTCCCAGTTTGTTTGCCACTAGATGATTATTTGTGCAATTTGTAGCCCTTGTTCCACCTTGATCGGCATTTTCGTTGCCGGGTATTCCGATGTGCGATGGAACCCACAGCATATAAATTTACTTGGTCATTGATTCGAGTTCTTTGAAGCATTCTCTTATTTCACATAAGATTGGGTTCTTCTGGTATAGTTGCTCAAGTGCTTTTAAAGCACTCAGTGAGACGCTCACAATCATAACTTGATTTTCAGGCAGGATTTCTCCGATTTGAAGAGCTTCTTTTATAGCAATAATCTCGCCCGTGAAAATACTACAGTGCCCAGAGAATTTGACAAGCTTTACTAGATTCGTCGTAATAGTTGCTGCTCCTGCTCCCGTTTGCGTCTCTGAAGCATCGGTGTAAATGGTTCTATAGTTTGAATATTTGTCTTTTATTTCAAGGAACTTACTTTGGAGAATATTATGGTTTGTTTCTTTTTTTGAATATAATGTGAGCACAGTGTTTATCTGGGATATTTTCATGGACCATGGTGGTGAAGATAGTGTAGATGGGAGGCAAGGTTTTAAAGGTTCGGTGTCGAAATTGGTATCATCTATCCTTTTGAAGAATGTTTTGTGTTTATTACTGTCTATTTATGGGTTGTGAAGGATGGATTTATGCACCGGGTTTTCGGGAGTGTTGTATATTTTAGCTGCATAGAAAAGAGACATATATTCTCTTCGTATGTTCAGAGAGGGCTCGTTGAGAAAAGCGTGTAGGCTCTCAATTGGACTCGTTCTGAGGGCTTCTGCTATAATTCGAAGGGTAGAGTTTTGCAACGTATCAAGCTTTCTGAAGGCCTTTGCTCAGGTTTCCTTAGCAAACACAACCATAGTCTAAGACGCTTTGGACTGTACTTCGGTAAATTGTGAGTAAACTTGTAGCATCAGCGCCCTATTTTCCTTGGCCAGGATTTGCAGGAGATTTAGTTTTCGTTGACAGGAGGCTATAGTTGCTTCAGTTTGTTTTTTCCAAGACATATGACTGTCGAACACAATTCCCAGAAATTTAACGTGGTCTACTCTTTCTAATTGAGCACTTTTTACTTTTAGAGTCAGGTCACTAGTTTTTGACCTCATTTTTAAGAATATAAAAAACTTGGTTTTATCATTCGAAAATTGATATCCGGTTGTTGTCGTCCAGTGTTCTAGGCTATTCAAAGAGCATTCTCTGCCATGTCGTCATGTTATTTGTGTTCAAATAGATTACTAGGTCGTCTGCAAAAAGCATGAATTTAGTGGGTGCCTTGAGTGTGTGTTGAGTGTGTGATCGAATTTATTGCTATGTGGAAGAGGGTTACACTCAAAACTCCGATAGGTACCCGTTACTTCTGACTTGTATAGAACGATTAAGAAAATTCCTAGCAAATGCTAAAATATTCCCATTTATACCCATATGGTTCATTGTGGTTGGAATCAGGAATCTCCAAGTAGTGTCATATGCTCTGAATGTTTCGATGAAAATTACAATTAATTTCTGGTTGTTGGAAAATGTTCCGTTGGCGGCCGATTCTAGCGAGATGAGGTTATCTATAGTAGACCTATTTGTACGAAAACTACTCTGATAGATGTTGAGTAGTGCGTGTTTCTCTAAGAACTAAGTGATTCGCTTATTCAGGATTCTTTCTATAACTTTGCACAGTGAACAGGTTAGGGAGATAGGCCGAAAAGATGTGGGGTCGTTCCTCTGTTTTCCTGGGTTTAAAATAGGGACTACTAAAGCTTTGGATCAGATTGCTGGAAAGGATCTCGACCTAAATATCAGATTGTAAATGTCAACCAGGATATTTTTTCAATTTATCGAAAGATTCTTAGGTAGGATAACTGGGGTATCGTCTGGTCCAGGTGAGGTGTTTTTCGGGCTTCTTCAAGTTCGTTAAGTGATATTGGATCAGTAAGTGGGCACTGTCGTCTTCAGTATCGATGTCTCCGGCTTCCATTTCGGTTCTATGGTTAATAAATTCTTGTTGATGGTTATCACAACTTGAGAATTTTTGGTACATGTTTGCGAAGATGTCTGGATTTTTTTTCTTGTCTGTAACTAAAGTGCCGTTATCGTCGGGAGATTCTATATGTAGGAAAGTTCTAGAGCCTGATATTCTTTTTATTTTGTTTCAAATTTGGTGCTGACGGATTGATGCTGGATATGTAATTATTTCATGAGTATTTTTTTCCGTTTTTGCTTAATAATCTAGATTTTGCTCTGAGCCGTCTCAAACAAATTTTAACTGGTGTTGTGCTTCTTGAGTTTATTGAAAGCGTGTTTGCTCTCTTTCAAAGTTTGAGATATTTCTTGGTTCCACCAAGGTACTGGCTGTTTATTTTTGATAGGTTTCGGCTTTTCTTTTGTGATTAGGGCTGTTTTGTGAAGTATTGCTTGTGAAGATATCCACGGTTTTGTTAACGTCGCTATCGATACGAAAAGTAGACAGGGTGGTATCGATTTTTCGGCTATAATTTGACCAATCCACGTTTCTGGTTCTCATTTTGGTTGAAATCGATTGGATGGTTGATTGTTTCATCGCGGGAAATAGAGATCGGGTAGTGATCGCTGCCAAATAGCTCAAATAGCTTATTCCAGCTCAGGTGGGAGTGAATAGAAGAATCGCAGAGGGGTTAAGTTCATAGCCGAGAAATTTCCGTTTGATGAATTGAATCTAGTGCTGCAGCCAGTGTTCAGCAGAATAAGGTTATTGTTTATAATAGTATCTTCAGGTAGAGACCCAAAGTGATCAGTCTGGGTTGAGCTCTGAATGATATTGTGACTGTTCAGGTCTCCAAGCATTATTCTTGGACCTGGTACTATCAGGTCATCGAGTTCTTCAATTTTTATATCTGTGGGGTGTGATATGTAGATATTGCAAGTGTTTATTTCTGAGTGATGTATTATTTTTATAGCTACAGCTTCTAATTCTGTGTTCCTCTGAATTTCTGCCACCTGTGTATTCTTCGTCACTAGTATAAAGACTAGCTCTAGTAGGGTTTGGTAAAGCTTTGTAGAAAATAGAGTAATTTTTAGGTGAATAAATGTGATCGTTTTTCAGTTGGAACTCTTGAAGGCATATCTTATAAGTATCTTTGTGTTTCATAATCAGGTTTAGCATTTTTTATGGGAGATTATTCCATAAATATTCCACTCTATTAATAACATTATAATGGTTTATTTGGAAGCCTATGGAAAATCACTTTTTTTCTGATATTGTATAGCGAATTTTTTCCTGATTTTGGTAATTTTAGTTTTGAGGGTCTTTATGTTGTGAGTGTGAGTTTATCTCTGTCAAGAGCTTGTACATAGCAGGTAGATTGTCTGTATTATTATTTATTGTCGCAGTCAGTTTTTGGATTTTTGGGCGTTGATGATGAAGTCGTCCATTTCTGTATGGGTTATGTTGAGTTCTGTTTGACTGCTCAGATAATTTCTGCAGGTGTTAGGGTTTCTTCCAATCTTCAATAGACTTGTATTTTTTTTTTGGGTGTTAGGTGTTGTGGATTTCACATCTATAATTGTCGGTAAGGATGAAAGCTGTCGTTTCGTTCTCCGCAATGCATGCTTGGATTATGTATTTTCAGATAATTCCTCGTCGCCTTGGACATTTGGTGAGGGGACGTTCATGTTCGTTGTTACCATTTCAGTTTTGTCTGCGGTGATTATCAGGTTCTGTAGATTTTGCTTTTTACTTTTGCTTGTGGTAGTGCTCAATGATGTACGTGGTGGCATAGTCTGAGAATCAGTTGATTCATTTAATTTGTTGGGAGGGCTCTGCTTGCCTAATAATAATAATAATATAATAATAATTTATTTACTGGGTACACAATAAAGAATTACAACTCTCAAAGGTGAAACCTGTGGTGAGTAAACCATCTTATCTATCATTACATATTCTTCCGAACCAAGAATAAGTGATAACAGATCCATCGAGCTTTCAGATTATTCCAAAAACTTAATTAACCAGTTGATTTGAATGGAAGCAAATTTCTTCAAAGATTATTGTTCGCAGTATTTAAAACAGAACGACAACGAGTAGTAGATAATATTCATTCAAAATAAAGACAGTATTAAATGAACAAAGTATATTTTAGTTCGATATGAAAAGATCAAAAGTATCAACAATTTTTTCGTATTTTCTGAAATATAGATTTCAAAGCTTGAGGGATGGTTGAAAATAAAAATATTTCAATTTTGATGTATGTGCTCTTTTCTTTTTGAATTTTTAAAATTTAAAGGATTTCAACCGAATAATTCTGTGAAACAAATCCAACATAAATACTAAGAATTCACCAGCTTCCTTACACTTTCCCTGTCTAAACTCATGAGCCATCTCCTGAGTTTTCTTTTAAACATTTTCACATTCTGTGTACTTTTCAAATCCAAAGAGTGTTGAAAAATTCTGGAGACTAGGTAATAAAAATTTTTTTGAGCCATTTTTGTTTGAACTTCTGGAACCCGAAATGACAACTGACAATACCTTGTATTCGCACCATGATCTATAAGAGATTGGCCTAGTGTATTTTTTCTCAAATGCATTAAGATGGAGTGGCAGTCTAACTGATATATATCCCATACATTAGCCAGATTATAAAGGAGCAGAGTAGGAAATTGAATATCTTTCTTGAATATAATTTTCAGTAACCGTTTCTGTTGAATAACGATTTTGTTTAGTACGTTACTATATGCACCTCCCCAGACTATCAACCCCTAACGCAGTTGCGACTCTAGAAGTGCATGATACACTATTCTTAAATGATCTATTTTCAGTATATATGATAAGTGATTGAACCTAGACACCAGTCCTCGCAGTTTCAACATCAACCCGTTTATGTGGCTTTCCCACTTCAAGTGCGAATCTAACACTATGTCGAGATATTTGCATTCATGAATACTAGATATTTCAAAGGTGGAACCATCTTTTCGTATTCTCAGAGGCATTTCCACAGGGAGCGATCTCTTGTCAACTGAGAAGGGAATATCTATTGTTTTCTCGAAGTTAACAGTGAGCAAATGCTCATCCATCCACGATTCAATAATAAGAAAGTCCGATTCTGCTTGTCGCCTCATTTCCGTCCAGCTCCTTCCCGAATAAACAATGGACGTATCATCAGCAAACCCGATGAGCCTACCCCTGATACTCAAGGAAAAGAGACCATTTATATAAAAACAAAACAATATCGGCCCCAAAACGGTTTCCTGTGGTACTCCACATTTCAACGGCAGTTCATCACTAAATGTATTCTCGATTTTAACTAATTGTTTTCGATTTGACAGATAACTCCGTATCAATCCCACTCCGATCTCACAAATACCCAACTCCTTTAATAAATCCAACAGAATGCCATGCTCAACTGTGTCGAACGCCTTTGCCAAATCAACCAGGATACATAGGGCTACCTCCCCAGTACCAAAAGCTTTATAAATTTTCTCAGTCAGTGCAGCAATGGCATCCTGCGTGGACCTGTTCTCCCTAAAACCAAACTGAAATCTAGAAAAATATTGTTTTCTGTCATATATGTGGTTAAGCGGTATTTCAAAACTTTTTCTATAATTTTAAATAGAGCAGGAAGCAAAAAGATGGGCCTATAGTTCGCACATAATTTCCTACTACCTCTTTTATGTAGAGGGACAACAACCGCAGTTTTCAGGACGTCGGGGAACACCCCATTTCTCATAATTGTGTTTACTATATACTCTATTGGAGACACTAAAAAATCAGTACCCGCCTTTAGCACCTCTGCAGTTAATCCGTCAATTCCACAACTTTTTTTATCTTTTAAATTTTTGATGATATTTTTTTCCTCTTCTGTATTTGTTGGTGTTAAAGATAGTAGAGTGTTAAGATTGTTGATTACTGAAGGGGTTCTTCTTTTCTTCTTAATTTCTTCAGTCAACTCTTCCGCGATACTTACAAAATAGTGATTAAAAACGCTAGCTATCTCCCCGGCACCATGAGTTTCACCGTCATCCTTACTCAATTTCTCGTTTTTTTAATTGAGTCTTTACTGCTCTCCCACTATTTGTAAGGTGTGTTTCTTACATTAATAGATTTCAAAAGTGCATCAGTCATCAAGAATTTTCTTTTTCTAGTTTCTTTGGCTTTGTATTTACATTTTTCTACCACGACCTTAATTTTTTCAGTGAATGAAACTATTAAACTCTCAACATCTGTGTTTTTATAAGATGATTCCCATTTCAAGTCAGTAGGAAGTGATTTCAATTTGACAAAATTAATTTTGAAATGTTCTTGAGTTTTCTCTCGATCGCACAAAAATTGGAACACAATTCCCAATCCCTTCAGTGAAAATATGATCGAAGCAAGATTAACTATTTGATTGCACTCTAGTATACTCATTTATTTCGGATCTAAAACCCTCCTCGCACAGAATATTCAAATAATCTAACACATCTTCATCATATTCTTTGATATTCACATTGATATCTCCTTTAATTATTTGAAAATAATCATTTCTACACAGATCTTAAATAATTACGAAAGTTCTTGTTGAATTCACAAACAGAAATATCTGGTGACTTATACAACCCGCTAATCTGAATTTTTTTGTTATTTATTTCGATCAACAACTTCACTACTTTTATATCTCCAACTTTTACACTTTCAAAAGTATATCTAAAATTAGATTTTACATAGACTATAACGCCGTCATTTCTATTATAATCTACACCATTGTAAAGTATATCGTACCCATCAAGCTTAAACAAATCTGGATCAGTAATCTGAAGAGTCTCTGTCAAAACAATACAATCATAGTTACCTGCCAATTCATGTAACACACCTTGCAGGTTATCGAAATTTCTACTCAAACTCCGTATATTATTATGAAAGATCTTGAAATGATCCAAGAGCTTATTCGATGTATATCTTCGGCACAAGTCAGCTTCTTCAAAGACAAGAGTTTCTACACTATCATAATTTTAATCTCTGATGAACTGATCCAAACAAAATTTGAAAAATATAAAAACGATGAGTAGTCCGTTCTCTCCCTGATTATTTCCAATTGTCTGAGATAACTGGGGCACTGCAGATACAAACAGCTATGATTCACGTCATAATTGGAATTAAACTTTGAATTCGAAATAGAACATTCTATATACTTTCTATATTCACTGTGCACGCTATAGCATGCTCTGGCACAATTTCTATGCCTATCTTCCTATTTTGTTCCTTCGGTATTTTCGTTTCTTTAGTTGGCACTGAGCAATGGTGTGGCCGGGCTGATGACAATGTCTGCGGTTGAGGTCGTGCACGGAGAGAAATATTTTATACTGGGTGTTATCGTGAGTTAGCATAATCGGGTCTGGAATTTCTAAAGGTTCAGATGGATCCATATACAGTTGGCGGTGAAAGCTGAGTATATAGCTATACTCAGATTCCATCATTGTGATACTGGTTCAATTCCTAGAGATTTGATTTGATCTTCCAAAATTCGATTCGGTATCGTAGGACAGACGTTCGAGGTGACCGTCCTATTAGCAGGGCTGATGAGGCGTCTTATGTTTATGATATGGTCTTGTATCTTGATTGTTATGTGGTTTATGATAAGTGCGTCAACTAGTTCGATTTTGGAAACATAAATACAGATTCGATTGTTTGAGATTCTTGATGCATGGATAATGTTGATTGGTTTCACTATTTGGCCAATGGCTACAATATAATCGTGAATTCTGATACCATCATGGGAGGTTAGGACAATTGCTTGTTCTCTGATAGGTTGCTGTGAGTGTGTGCTTGCATAAGATCGAGGATGTTGTGGGGTAGAGGTTCCGTCGTCGGTATTCAAATTATCCATGATTGGAAAGTATGGTTCTGTACATTGTGGTTTTCTTGTCCAAGGAGCCCTGAGTGCGGTCCTGTTTAATGGTGAACAATTTGGTTTACCTGGATTGGCGGCACTTTAATGCTGACACTCTTATCGATAAGATTTTGATGGTGAAAATGTATAATGAAGAGAATTTTCCCTAAAATATTATGTTTCTGCTCACGGATTGATCCAATATTGGTCACCAATGTAGGTTCGTAATTACAATATATTTAGTTCACTTTTTCGAGAAATTTAACTGTTTATTATAGCAAAAAACTAAATAATTGCGGATAATGTAGAAATGCATCTAACCGAGGTAACGATCAGGGGCGTACTTGATGACATCATGTTTCTCTAAAATATAGTCGTTACCCCGTTTAGTCTTTGGGAGCAATCACTCAACTGAAGTAATACTTTCACCAAACAAGCATGAGGGTTTTCAATAATGCAATCTTGTCAGTCCTGTATTCCAATTCTCAGAATATAGAACATAGCCCTCGTATTAATATCTGTTCTCTTTTAAAATTATGAATTTACAGATATACATTTGAGTACAATGTATCTTTTTCGCTTTTTCAAGACACGCAATTTTTAGTCCCAAATGACTGGATTACGTAGGATCACAGCGTTTCGGGAACAACAGTCCCATTGTTGTTTTATATTTCTGATCACGATACCACATTTTAATCTAAATCTTTTCATCTGCATATGAAACATGGAAATAATCTGTTAAAAACTCTGTGAATGAATGCATGGAGCCGAAGCCTCCAAGGGGCAAAGTGAATTTTCTAGTACATTAATTTTAACTCGGGGTCAGATAAAATATTTCCAATAGCACTGAATGGAAATAACGAGCATTAAAGTTTTATTACATCCGTAAAATATTAAATCTGTTTATGGAATAAAGTTCGTCCAGTTCACTGTTATGACACTCCCTTTGTTTTATTGTCGTTATAAATTCCAATTTAATGTTTCATCACTTTCAGCAATCAGCGATTAATCTTATTCTTTAAAGGTAGAATGAACGAAAATCTAATTTAAAGTTCTCTTCAAAAAGTAGACATTGTAATCATCGATCTTAATTTTATTTCATTGAATTAGTTTGACTGCAGATGTTTTTCAATTATCTCATGTAACACTTATATGTCTTCGAGTATAGTAACACACGAGTTCGAGGTAACAAGTACCGCAGCCAGAATAATTTTTTTTTTGAGTTGAATAATATACGAGGACTTTACGGAAAGTAAGGTGAACAAGGTTCATTCAGTTGAAGCTTCGTTCTGAAAGAGACCAACTATTCGTTATTATATGCCATCGTCGCTAACATTAAATCAAAACAACTCGCTCTACAGCTACGTTCGGTGACAATCGACGATCCTCCTAAGCATATACATAGAATTATTGATAATTATGTAGATAACGTGAAAAAGTACATATGTCAGAAGAAAATGACAGTATAAGGTATGGGGTACATTACTGGAATATTATCAATTTGATCAGAATTCTCCAAAAATTTTGTATGATTCAGACGAGCTATTTCAGATTGGCGATCGAAATAAATTATCAAAGATTGAGTCCAATTGGAAGAATAACTTTTTGTGGTTTATTAGTACGAATTTATCACTTGAACACGAATAAAATTTCGAAATTTTTCAATACCAACAAACAACTTGATTGATCACTGTTGACGCGGTTCATCATAGGAAGTGTTGTGGTATTTATAGCGAGAATTCCTGACAATATGACCGATTTTCCCAATACTCTCGATCTCTTTCTTGTTTCAAATTCAGATGGTTTCAGTTTACAGGTCCCAGCACCCTTAGGCAACTCCGACCACAATCTCATTTCTGCTAAAGTTAATACAAAATGAAGAACAAACGCCTTCCAGGAAGATATATCACTACAACGGAGCTAGCTGGGAGAAGCTGCGTGAGTTTTTCTTCGAATATTCCCTTTAGTGTATTTTTCAGATCCTGCCATTAACGTCTGCACTGAATTCGTCACTGAAATTGTTCTTGGAAGCATGGATCTCTACATTCCAAACTAAAAAACATCTGCACAAAATCCTTACTTCACTAAAAATTTTCAAGAAGCTGCCACAGTTAGAAACAAAGCTTAAAATAGTTGAAAAAAAGATCCGATTGATTACACTAGAACTGAGTATGTTCGTCCCAGGAATATTTGTGACTCGGCAATTAATAAAGCAAAAACCTACTTCAATGAAAGAATTAGGAATAAACTTCCTGAGCAGACCAGGGGAATTCGTCAGTTCTGGTCTATATCGAAGACAGTTTGCAACAACTTTTGCAACGAGGGGTTATATCACATCAACACCTGAAGCAAAGACTGATCACTTTGCAGAAATGTTTTCAAGAATTTTTCGTTCAGATTCGTAAGAAGCATTGCCACCGCGCATCCCTTATTTTCAATCGAAAATGTCGGAAATAATTTTCAGAGTGCGTATGGTAAGACGAGTCCTTCAACAACTGAACTGCAAGAAAGTAGTGGGCCTTGATGGCATATCATCAACTGTTTTGAAGATATCTGCTCCAGAGTTAGCACCTGTTCCTACGTAAGGGCTAATATTCCTGCAAATATGTTTTCGATGTATTCTATTTTAAATACATCGAATGTAGTACCATCAAGGATCCCACTTGCCCAATCGAATATGTTTAAAGTGAAATTCAGAGTTAGTACAGTAAGGTGCGTTCTTCAACAATTGAACTATATGAAATCAGTGGGTCTTGATGGGATACCAACAACTATTTTGAAGGATTATGTTCCAGATTTAGCACTTGTTTTCATTCGTCTGTTTCAGATTTCGTATGAAACCCTCAAGAATTATACTCGAATCGCATAATTTATGATGTCACGGAAGAGTTACAAACCATGAGCTTATGTAATATGTCGAGGATATCTTCAGGGATAAACAATACTGCTTCCATAGACAACTATCAACTGGTGACCTCCTCGCATACGTTACGTATTTGAGGACATCAACAATCGAAAAGTCATGGAAGGAGTTAAAAACGATGAGCTCATAAAATATCACGATTAACACGGTATCATCAGTGAACGACAATAGGATTTCCGTAGACAATGATCAACTTGTAGCCTCCTTGAATACGTTACGAATTTGTATGAATCAAAAGTCATTGCTCGTGAAACCTCAAAAGCCTTCGACAAGGTTTGGCATGCAGCCTTTATGAATAAATTGATTACAAATATACATCCAGAAAAATGGTTGTGTTGAATTATTCACTTTCTCCTCAGTAGATTAATTAAGAAGGTAGTTGATGATATAACGAGTGAATCCTTTCAAGTAAATACAGGAGTATCCCAGGGCATCATACTCTCACCAACTTTTTTTTTCTGTTGCAGAGTAATGACCTTGTGCACTTCACTGAAAAAAGAATATTTGGGTTTGCGGACGACAGTACTGTGGTGAATTAAGTTCCTAATCAGAGCTATGAATGGTGGGGAGTCACACCGACAAAGATACCACCAGAGCATGTTACTCAATCAAGACTTGGGGAAGATATCAGAGTGAGTGGACATGGTGAGTTTCTATTCGAAAAAGACGCAATCAACAACGGTCTCCATAGAATTCAACGCTGGAGAACCTCTTATAATAGAATTTTCTCAAAAAGGGCATTTATCTACTCGGCGTCATAGTCAACACCGGAGTGTTTTGGCATGACCATGTGTCAGCGAAATCTGGTCCTGCTAAACTCAGTTTTCTTTTCAGGGCTAAGCAGTACTTCACGTCACTATAGCTGATGATTTTATCACAAGTTGCAGGTGCGAGCTGGTCTGGAATACTATTTCCATGTATTAGGTACCGTACCTAAACATCTACTGGGTAGTGTCCACAAGAGAGCAGTGCGCCTCATAGACCTCCCGGAGATAACCCATGATATTGCTCAAAGGCAGCAGGTTGCTGATCTTTCTCTTTTCTACATGTACTTCAATGGCGAATGTTCTGAAGAACTGAAGGGCATGATTCCAGAAAAAAAAATCCAGTTACAAGAAAATATCAGGCTCGATGAAAACGCTTATCAGTGGATGGTCCAACTAGCTACTCTACGTACCTATAAATTTCGTTTACAGGGCTAGTGTGCTGTGGAACTCGATTGGACGATATAACAGGCATGGCCTCTTTGCAAGAGTTAAGAATGAGAATAAAAAAATGGAACCTCATTCAATTTGAGACACCAGATAGTATGTATAGCGACAGGAATACAGTTCATAAATTATCGAATGACTAGAGTTGAATATTGTTCGTTTTCAATAAGTGAAATCTGACGCCTTTTATTTATAATTTTTGAGGAACGAGCAGTTTAATCTATGTTCACATTATTGAAATAAGGACAAGAGAACTTACGACCTCCTGATTCATTCCACTCCTCTATAGAAGTTGCAGTATTGAATTAGAATTACGACAAATTATTTTGAGGTTCATTTAAAATCCATTTTCATCATTTTCATTTCGCACTAATAATATTAATAGTTAACTAGTGATCTTCTATAGACTGCAAATATTTCTTCACTTATTGAAGTGGTCGTTCCTATAAAATTAGATATGAAAAACATGAAACTTAAAAATGAACAAGATTCAAGATGGGTCATTCCTTGGATCCGAAATTGTCACACTTTACATAGCATTGAAGGTTTGAAAATCGTATATATTTCTCCTGAAAAAAGATATCTAACTCAATTGCTTTGTTAGTTGAAATTGTTGGATGACTATTAGATTTCAACTCACAGACAATGAACATCCCAAATGATTCATCAAAATACTTAATTTTTGATTAATGCAAATAATAACTCCTTCTCAATAGTTTTTATTCAGGATGATTTTGTTTGAGGGGCGTATGCTCGAAGCTTTGAAGAAAAGTAGTTTTGACGAATCTTTTTCGAGAACTCCTTGAATTTTGAGGGGAACATTCAAGACTTTCATTCACGCCGATATAAATGTTGCGCCTGCAGGAATTTGAGTCACTCTGAAAAATAACTTGACGGCAATACTACGTCGATACAGAGTTTATTATTAAATAGTTCAAAATAAGTGCAGCTAAGAAATCTAAAAGGTATCATTTCAATAACGAGTGGGAAGAAGAATTCTTCTTTCGTATGGTGAAGGATAAGTCTATTTCTCTTATTTTTGAAGCGTAAGTTGCAATACCTAAACGTGGTAACGTAGAGAGGCATCAAAAAAGGGTTCACATAAACTATAAAAAATATTTTCTGCCATAGAGTGAATTATGAAAACGAAAAGTACGTGGTTTGATATCTTGTTTGAAAAAAGAACAAACCATGTTCACAAGAATAGCCAAACAATCAAAAGCTGCTACGATCGCGTCATTTAAAATATCTTATATATTGGCGAAACACCAGAAAAGCATTTATTGAAATGAATGATAATTATTTCGAGATATTACAAATAAAACAGAAATCATGTCTGCTATTAGAGACCTTCAGTTAACTCGTCCGACTGTCACAAGGCGTATCGGAGTCATGAGTCAGGACATGGCATATAAACTTAAACATGATATCATGAAATGTACATACTTTTCTTAACAGTTCGACGAATCCGCCGATAAGACAGACACTGTCCAGCTGTGTATTTTTATTTGGATGATATTGAATGACATGTTTGCTAAGGAAGAATTTTTAACAATCATACCTCGAAAGGAAAAGACCCGTGACGAAGATATATATATGAGGTTTCCTTGGCCTTTATAAAAAACTACAAGATACCAATATATAAATTAATGTGCATTACAACCGATGTAAGACCAGCAATGACTGGAAACGGTTTTGTGGTATTGTGTCGAGCTAATGAAGATTTCCTTCATTTATTTTCTTGCCATTGCATTATACATCATCAAGTGTTCAAAAGTTTTGAACATGAAGAAAATTATAGGCATTGCAACAAAAATTGCGAATTCTGTCCGTGCACGTAGCTGGAAGTTAGGGAGTCAGCTGAACACACTGATTCAGTTCTTCACACGGACGTCAGGTGGTTGAGTCGCGAAAAATTCCTGAAAAAGTTTCTAGAATTATTGGCCGAAATAACAGCTTTTCTATACGAAAGAGGTGATGACACTTAGATGTTGATAAACGAAAAATGGCTGACTGATTAGGCATTTTTGACTGACATCACAATGCACTCGAACACCATTAACATGGAGCTTCAAGGTATAGGATAAACTATCATCTAAATCATTATCGCAGTAAACTTATTCGAAAGTATATTGCATGTTATGATAGATCAACTGAAATCTGAAACAATTTCTGTCTTTGAAAGCAGGGATTCCTCAGTTTAATCATGATACTATGATATTTTCATAACATTCAAATTTATCCTGATGTATAATCATTCCAGGATATGTTTTGATTACAATAATTGCCAGGTAATGGTATTAATCAACGGATAGCGGATATCTAGCTTTATAAAAAATTAACACTACTAATAATTCTTTAGTTATAAACGCACAAGATCCAATATTTGAATTCACACAAGTATCCATTCTTATCATTAAACATATGCGATTATATCTTCGTAATCAACAATCATCTATACTCAACAAACGAGTACACAAAATGGATGAAATGTAAACGGAAGAAATACTTCTGAATTAACTTTGTCGTAATGAAACAACCTTGTTCCGTTCGCATGAAATGAGAAAAACCTACATAATGATTAAAAGTCTCAACTCTACTCATACGGATCATTAATGTGTTAAGAGGAGAAGCCGACGGAATTCACACATTAGCGCTGGTACCTCCAACTTGATGCACGAAAGCCAAAGGGTACAAAGGAAAATTCCATCACGGCGCAGCAGGGAGTGGTTGCATAAGAGGCTCTCTGGCCGAGGCCGGAAGCCCGCAGTGAATTAATTATTCAATATTCCCTGTTGTTAGCATCCTACATATGGGATGAACATATCTTCATTGTCTTGCCTTCCTTGAATTTCCGATTCGACATTCTCTGAGCCGATTATCTTTAATCAATTCCCTTATCGAGCATCATGACACGAAATATTATCTTCTAGGTAAATCTTCCTATTGTTTTCATTGCATAGTCAATTCATCATGCATAGTTTAGATAGTCTGATATTTCAATTATTCGATTGTAACTTTCTATTCATATAACCGTTGAGTTATTCCCGTTACTGCACGTAGAGGGAATCTGTACTTGATAGCTTCACATAAGTTTCACTGTGCATATTATTCTTCTTCGATATCTCAAGTTTTATTTACGAGGTGTGTTTATAAAATAACTGGACCGAGGATGTAAGACATTCTATATCTTAATACAAGATAACATACTAAACCTATCGCAGGAGGGCGCCACGCTATATGTATACATAAACATCCGTTGATTGCTGTCTGTTGCTTTTATTCTAACCTAGTTGACGAAGATCATAGAAAGTAGATTGGAGAACCAGATCTATTAGTTCTTTGCATTCTTGAATCTTGTAAGTCGCGACGCCTGGCATGCTACAGCTGGGGCCGCCCAAGACGATTCAATGTGTGTGTTTACTCGCTTCTTGGGGTGGGCCAAATGTTAAATTACCGGAAACATGAGCTATGGAAGCGAGTTACTAAGAACACTCACCCTGTAAACGGAAGAATTTCTATAGAAAATGGTAGTTGCATTGCTAGTTGGACCGTTCGCTGATGAGAGTTTCCTGCAAACTATTTTTTTTTAGACTGGATCCTTTCAAAAACCAAGCTTCTCAACTCTCTAGAACATTTACCATCTGTTAAAGAGAGAAAGATCGACAACCTGCCACTTTTGATCAGCATATGATGAAGATCAAGCGTGATCTCCAGATGGTCAATGAGGCGCATTGCTCCTTTCCAAAAACAATCCTATTGATGTGACGAATGATGGTATGTGTAGCCTCACACATATAAATAGCATTCCAGACCTGGTCGCACTAGTACTTATGAGAGCAGGAGCTTAGTAGGCATGAATTACTGCTAAGCTCGAAAAGAAAATTGAGTTTAGCAAAAGCAGATTAAACAATCACTGACACATGATCATGCCAGCAAACTTCGGTGTTGACTGTAATCCCTACACGATGCATGTTCATTTCTGAGGAAATTCGATGTCTTTGCTTGGTTTAAGAAGGTTCTCCAGCAGTGAATCTTCTGGAGAATAGGGTTGATTACGTTATGATTACAGTTGATTGACCAGGTTCATTCGGTCCCATACTGATATCTTCTCCAAGTCTGAATGCAATCAGATAGATAGATATTATACGAGTGAGGGCTGCCTAGCAATCGGGCTACTGCGATTCAGTGGTCTATTGTGGCACACGCTGTCCTGAATTTCATCCACGAGCTCCATACTTTTCGTAAAGGATTCGAGTTTCGAGAGTGAGAGCTTAATAAGCTCAGTCAGCTTCAGTTTGCAAGATCCAAGTTCTTCCATCCTGACTCTGTCCCCAGCTGGGCACTCGCACATAACATGTTCCATTGATTCCATATCTTCTTAACATAGCCTACATTAAGGATCCTCAATCAATCATTACTTATTTAGGTATTTCCTGAGGCGA
Source organism: Cryptolaemus montrouzieri (assembly GCA_013387265.2). Taxonomy (NCBI): domain Eukaryota; kingdom Metazoa; phylum Arthropoda; class Insecta; order Coleoptera; family Coccinellidae; genus Cryptolaemus; species Cryptolaemus montrouzieri. The sequence goes on from JABFTP020000103.1 coordinate 43,023,907, forward strand.
CACTGCCCCATTAGTATGGCACTTAAAACTTTCAACCAAGGGAGTTTGAGCCATGCCTTGGATTTCGCAGGGGAAGGTCCACTGATGGCACGTCCACTGATGGCACGTCAAGCGTCAAGTTACATGCTCTGTTGATATCTCTGTCGATGAGATTCCTCATCAGTTGTAGGACGCTGACTAGAAAAGGAGGCATCAGAGTACAGTCGTCCGCAATTCTAAATATAATGTTCTCTGTGGAGCATTTATCTGCACCATAAAAATAGTTCGTGAGATTATGGCGCCCTGAGATACTTCGGCATTAACCTGAAAATATTCATTCGTTAAACTATCATCTACCGCCTGAATCGATCTACTGAAGAGAAAGGTACTAGTACATATGTAATTGGTGTATCCATCAAGCCTGCGGTTCAAAACTTGTCGAAGCCCTTTAGATATCGAGAGCAATGACTCTCGACCCGCCATGAATTTCGTTTGTTGATTTCCACAAATGCGAACAATATGCAAGGACGTCACCAATTGATTGCTGTTCCCGGAACTGTATTGTTGATAACGGATAGTTCTGTAAATGCGTTACTACCATACGGAATCTGAAACAAATGATTAAGAACAGGTGCTAACTCTGGATCAGATTTCTTCAAAATAGTTGGTGGTATTCCTTCAAGGCCCACTAGTTTCTTACAGTTTAGTAGCTGAAGAACTCGTCTTACCATTTGTACTATCAACATTATTTCAGACATTTTCGATTGAATATATGGGATGCTTGGTGGCAATGCTTTCGATGAATCTAAGTCAAAGATTTGTGAAAATATTTATGCATAGAGAGCTGTCTTTGCTGAAAGTCTTGATGGAATAAAACCGTCATCTCTAATCAAAGGTAGAAAGGATCAACTGCAAAAAATGCTGTTGCTGACTGCCTCCATCATAGACCAGAACTGACGAGTTTAAGTGGTTCGCTTCAAGAGTCTATTCTCAAGTCTTTCATCGACTAGGTTTTTGTTTCTTCAATTTTTGAGACACATATATTCCTGAAATGCAAATATTCAACTTTTATTTAATCTGGTGGATTATTCTTCAGTTTTCGTAAGCTTTGTCTGTATATGTGGCAGCTTGTTGGCAGTTTTGAGTGGACCCAAAGCATTTGTGCGGATGATTTTTTTGTTCAGTGTGGAATGTAGAGGTCCATGCCTGCAAGAATAACTTCAGTGAAGGACAGTACATGAATATCAGGATCTGAAAACAGACATCCTTCAAGAGAAAAGCCGATAAAAACTCTCGCAGCTAATCCCAGCTGGCGTGGTTGTTATGCCATATCTACCTACGAGGCATTGGATCTTGACTGTGTGGTTGTATGCCATTTTATTGGCAGAAACCAGGTTGTAGTCGGAGTTGCCTAAGGATAAACGTAAAACATCTCGATCTGAAATAAGAAAGGGATTGTGAGTATTTGGAAAATTGGTTATATTGTCAGGAATCCTTGTCAGCTCATTGAAAAGTTGCATCAAGCTGCAGTTCAGATGACAAACTGTATATTCTCATCTTATTTACGTTGTCCCCTGAAACAATCAAGTTATTATCATAAGAAAATCGAACCAGACAACACAGAAACATAGTGTTGCAATTTTGAACCATGCCAGGTCGGAAGTGTCGCCCTTCAATATACTTCTCTCTGGAATGCGACATCTAATCTGGCCAAAATACAAACCCCTTCAGTAAACCGAAGCCTTGAGTGCAACTCATAACCATTGAAAAAAAGGTAGGTGGTGACGGTTGTTGGCTTTATTTGAGTTTCCATTCGAGCAGGAATATGAGGTTGGATGTTTTGTGAGTGCTGATTTACTTAAATCACATTCCTGTTGGTGTGTCCTAGAATAAACAATTGGCTTCTCTCAGTGAGGGATATTTCACTTTCTACGAAAGGTTGAATATTGCTCCCTGAAGGAGGTCTTCAATGTTTTTGTAACAATTGATTTTGAATTCATACAGTTACACACTTTTTACTCTCAATATATGTTCTTGCTCTACTCGTTTCATGCTGCATGAAAATCATTGATTGTTTGAAACAAAAAAATCCGCAAGATTTGGAACGAATTGACGCCAGAAATTACTATGAAACGTGTCGTTGACTCATAAACTGAAATCTAAGAGAAGATGTTTTCTTCTCTCCCAATATGATTTCAGTTCCATATTCCAGTTCTGTATCTAAAAACAGTAAGAACATTCGCCAAAATCGTCGAGAACGATCAAGAAGGGTTAGAATGCCATTATACCACCAGCTTCCATATTTTGACAAAATTCTACGTGTAAATATGGGTGATATCCCAGAACGGCAAGAACAATTAATACAAATCATTTAGAGGAAGAATGGCGTCTTCAATATTCTGTTCAAAATAACTTCATTTCTTACGTTTTCAAAGAGTAGGTGGAGATAGTCGACTTACTGTTCTCATCCGCAGATTGTCAAAAGTCTCAGGTTGCATAGCGTATATTGATATTTAATAATCCTATAAAAATAGAAAGGGTTCAAATCCTTGCCGGCCATTTGATTTGCCCCCACCGATGAATCCAATTACCTGAAAATCTATTATATAATTATTTTCGCACTCGAATACCAAAACGTGGGGAACGCCATCATGTTGGAAATGTAATTGATCTACTGAAAGAAAGAGATCTTTTTCCAAGATCTCCATAATTCTGAGATGAATCAATTCTTCTATTAATACTAGATAACTATCATCATTGAGATTCCCCTCGATAGAGAACAGTCAACAAGATGGTTCTCGCACGAATTAGCCCAAGTTTCAATCGTCAGTTATGTTGTGTATGTATTTCTCTTTACAAGTGAGGATTGTGGATGCCCTAGTTTTGGAAATTGTGCCTCTTCACCTCTCTACTGAGCATCAGGGTGCTCTTGTTGGAGAAACAGATATTTTAAAGAACTGGGATCATTAACATATACTGCCTAGAGTTTTCGCAAAATTGCAGAGAGCCATTTCATTAGTACGTAGTGCAAATTTATTTTATTGAGATGAAATCTGTGATGCTTCACTATTCAGATACGCCATAAGGGACAGAAAGAATGCGCTGATTGCAATGATTTTTATTTTTTTCCCAAACTGAATCCTCTTCCAATATAAGTCTCCTTATATCATCTGTCGTCAGTTTCATGTTCCAGATACAAAGAACAAACCCCGTTAATCGACCCGAGGAACCCAGGTACCTAACAGAATGAATACCTCGATTGGAACACGAAGAGTTGAACTCCGTTCAGAGCGTTAGGGCCATAATAATTTTTTCGGTACATTTCAAGGGACAAAACAATTTTAATTTTTCTGCTCACCTAAGCAAACATAGGCGTTTTGCATTTCAATTACTATTGATAGTGTATTCAGTATATTGCAACAAGTAGGGACATCTAGTGGAGAGTAGTAATACTATGCAGGTGCCATCTATTTTGGCTACCCACTAACAGCTAACAGGTGGCATGTTCTGGTTCTGACTTGTTTTTTCGATCACTCGATTACTTGATTGCAATAGTGGACGAAATATGCCCCGAAAAGGTAAATTTATTGAACGGTGTCAGTTTGTCAGCAAACTCCGTGATTTGGAGGGTGCAAGACATCGCAGAAAATATATGATATCAACTGGTTGACAAAAATGGACATCTTGAGTGGCTTTCTCTAGTCTTGGATGAGTGAACGGATGTGTCAGATAATGCTCAGGTGTTGATTTTTATTCATGGAGTAGATAAAAGCTATGACCTGTATGAAGAACTGCTTGAATTTGATAGTATTCACGGCACGACAACTTGGGCAGATATTTTTGAGGGGGTTGAAATGCCATTAATGAAAAGAACCTTCGATTGAAAAACTTGAAATGTATAACCACCGATAGAGGTAAAAATATGTGTGGAAAAATAGAAGCGGCAATTGTGTCAAAGGCTGTAAAAAATGATGGTGGTTCAAAACCATTAGTCTCAGTCATCAACAGTCCTTGTGCAGAAAATGTTTGGATTCGTCTGAAGTTCTAAGACTAGTCATATCAATTGGTAACTGCATCAACTCCACAGGACTAGATCATCGACATTTTCCTCGAGTTTATTGAAGAGATTGGAGTAAATGACTTGCTGTATCATACTGCCGTACGCTGGCTTAATTGCGGAAAAGTCCTTAAGCGTTTTTTGAACTTCGAGCAGAGATTAAAATGAATGAGAGACATCGCCCGAACAGTGAATAGCTGTGGAAATTAGTATTCTATGTTGATTTGACAAATCATATGAGCAAACTAAATTCGAGATTGCAAAGGAAATTCAGCATCTTCCTGATTTATACACCAATATCAAAACGCTCGGGTTGAATATAATACTGTTTCAATCGCATTTACGTGAAAAATGTTTCAAACATTTCAAAACGTGTGGAATATTTAGCCACACGACAAAAACTAAATTTTCCGTTAATTTTGCAGTCTTAATTTTGAGTGCTTTAAAGATAAATTTCGATTCTCTGACTTCGATGTGATTGCAAATAAAATTAGGCTTTTTCAAAACCCTTTTGAGTCTGCGTTGAGACCCTGGCTCCGTAAGTGCAAATGGAAGTTATTCATTTATAGTGCAATGACATGTGTGAGAACAAATGTCAAAATTCATCTTTATTAGAATTTTACAAGAGTCTTTCACTGGTACTATTTGATAATTTGCATAAAGTTGCTCGTCGGTTGTTTTTTGTATTTATTACTACGTTCTTGTGTGAGAAAATGTTTTCCGAGATGAAGTACAAAAAGAACGTTTACAGATCTAAATAAACTGATGAGCATCTTGAATCTCTTCTAATAATTGGTACCAGTAAAATTTATCCATAACTACAAGCAATTGACGCTGGAAAAACACAATAACATAAATCTCATTAGTGTTTTTTTATGAGTGTGATCGATTTCATATTAATTATTTGTTAGAATATGCTTAAGCTGAGATACTTAAGCCTAGGTTTCTGCGTGATGATTTCTGTCGTAAAGTTTTACCTTGCAAGTAAATAAAACCGAGTAATTATCATTCTGTGTTTTCATTTTCTTCCATTCAACTTATCACAGCAATAGTAACAACAGTACAGTATCGACTGTCGTGTACCATATTGATGATGCTAGTTTTAAGCTACCGCTGGTAGGTGGTTTAGAGTATCAAGAGTGTTACAGTGTCCTTTACGGTACCTAACCATAAATCGCTCTAGGCCTCTCCGACCAAGCTTGTTACCGTCGTAACCACGCTCGCTCAATCACAGATTGTCTAGCAGGCCCCTCAGACCAGGCTAGGCACAGAACGTACTCTGGACCCACCTTGACTGAGGGTTCAAATATCCGTGCATCTTCTGAGACTCGCTCTCTTATTCTCTTCGCCAACCTCATCGAGTCGACACTGTCTGAGTAAACCGCCAGCAGCACGCGTTGTCACGAGCCGATTTTACTTACCCTTGCCACCGGCCATGTTGCCAAACCACCGTTATTTGCCAACAAAGCACGTGTTTTCTTTTTCATTTCATATTTACGTTTGCAACGAGTGTTTGTGTTAATCATCAACCACTTCTTCGTGTGTGTGACCCCATCCCGGTAGCAAGAGAATCTTCCAAGGAGGTGTCAAACAATAATGTCCGCTACTGAAATTCTCAAAATTGAGGGGGAAAGAGTAGATACCTACATTTTTGAACCAACATGCTTAAAGAGCTTTTTCACTGATATCAATTTGATCTACCATTTATTCAGGATAGTTCGGGTTGAAAGCATTATTCAGATTTTATACAATGATATCTTTTTGTAGGTGGAACACCCTGTATCAAAAATTTAACTTGAATGAAATATCGATCCGTATAGATCATAAAAGAACACTCTTTATCGATGTGCCACTCAATCTCTAGTCCTTCTCATGATTTTGCAGGAAGGAGATTGTGGGGTAAGGAGTTGATATAACATGCTCAAAGTTGGCATAAGCAATGGTGCTCCTAAAAATAAAACTCGACTTATTTCGGCGTTTTCCTCTGTAAGTGGGATTGGATCCAGAATTTTTGTAGAAACAACTTGTATATAGTTTTATCATAATCACGGAGGAATATCTCACAACAATTAATGAAATCTATCGGACTCATCATACTTTCCATCTCATGTTGGATCATTCTCTAATCATAGCAATTCTAATATTTGTAGGTACCTCATGTCTGTGTTCTACAAAACCGCAAGTCAGATGATATGTATACTGGGTGACCCGAAATTAAATTGCAAATTCCTACTAATTCTAAAAGAACTCGTCGAACTGGTAGTATAACTTCATCTAACAATATTGCGTACATATTCACCTCCAACTTTGAAGAAAAATATAATTCTCAAAAAAAAAATCTGTTTCTTTCAAAGACTTTTGAACAGATCTTGGAAATTCAAAAAGAGGATTCAATTCTGAAATACAGCATTTTCGAATTTGTGTTGCATATGGAATTAGGGTGAAATAACAGAGACACTCACATGAAAAGATTTTTCCTCAAAGTAATTTTCTGTTCAGATCAAAAATTTAATATGACGAAATGAACGAAAATACATGAAAACATGCAATCATCCAAGAAACGAAAGGTAGCATTTTGTTCATTTTATTACAAAACCGAATCGAAAATGCAATTCTGCTGGCTAGTCCTCTCATGAACACGTATAAACTTTTCGTATATGGAGATAGTGAAGTAATTGTTCCTTATATTGCATTTTCTTATAATTTCACTTAAGTTTATAAACATAGGCCGTATATAGGAGGCACCTCAGCAACAGCTTCTTAATTATTGTCCTCAAAATAAAAATCGACTTTATTCGGCGTTTTCCACTGTAAGTGGGATTGGAACCAGAATTTTCGTAGAAACAACTTGTATATAAATTTATCATAATCACGGAGGAATATCTGACAACAATTAATGAAATCTATCGGACTCATTATACTTTCCATCCCATGTTGGATCATTCTCTAATCATAGCAATTCTAATTTTTGTAGGAACCTCATGTCTGTTTTCTACAAATCCGAAAGTCAGATCATATGTATCCTGGGTGACCCGGAATAAAATTGCAAATTCCCACTATCTAAAAGAACTCGTCGAACTGGTAGCATAATTTCATATAACAATATTGCGTACATATTCACCTCCAACGTGGAAGAAAAATTTAATTTTCAAATAAAAAAATCTGTTTCTTTCAAAGACTTTTGAACAGATCTTGGAAATTCAAAAAGAGATTTCAATTCTGAAATACAGCATTTTCGAATTTGTGTTGCATATGGAATTGGGGTGAAATAACAGAGACACTCACATTCATTCCTCAAAGTAATTTTCTGTTCAGATCAAAAATTTAATGTCACGAAATGAACGAACATACATGAAAACATGCAATCATCAAAGAAACCAATATGAAAAGATTTTTAATTGAAAAACTATTGAAATACTGAATTGTTAAGATGAAATAAGAGTCTGTTTCCACTACACTGAGATTTTAACCCTCTTGCGAGAATAATTTTCTTGATGGAAACATTCCTTACAGTGAATTTTCAAAGGTTGTAACGAAAAAAGAATTCTTTCCACTTAAATTGTGAGAATCTCCATTTATAATGCAATTTCGATCTTTCATAACTAGAGCTCTACGTATTTCAAATTTTCTTCATTTCACCGGAGAAGTGCATTATGATGCCGAGCATCATTTCCTCATTTGGGAACTTCAAGAACTGAGCTCTCAAGCTACTCTCAGAAAAAGAATGAAATCAAAAATCAAGCATCGATTGTAGCAGTTCGTGTGATGATGTTCTTTAACTTCAAAGCCATCTCGGCGGTGAAGCAACATTCGGTACAAATCGTATATCCTGACGAGTTGCTAGTGCATCTACCTCCAAATATTCTGGCGACATATATTGAAGGAAAGGAATTTGAACTCAGGTTCACCATTCTGACGAGCGAAGAATTCGCCAACATATCCGATTTAGGTATTGGTTGGTGCTGCTGTTTGTGTAAGTTCGAATGATGGCATGACGGTTGTAGTCAATTTGAATGAAAATTATGTGAGTATGTGCGCTTCGTAAGTGCAAACGGAGGTTATTCATTTACAGTGTAATGACATGTGTAAGAACAAATATCAATATTCATCCTTATTGGAATTTTATAAGAGTCTTATACTGCTACTATTTGATAATTTGCATAAATTTGCTCGTCGGTTGTTTTTAGTATTAAGTACTACGTTCTTGTGTGAGAAAATGTTTTCCAAGATGAAGTACACAAAGAACGTTTACAGATCTGAATTAACTGATGAGCATATTGAATCTCTTCTCATAATTGGTAATAGTAAAGTTAATCCACAACTACAAGCAATTGACGCTGGAACATCACAATTACATAAATCTCATTAGTGTTTTTTTATGAGTGTGATCGATTTCATATTAATTATTTGTTAGAATATGCTCAAGCTGAGATACTTAAGCTTAGGTTTCTGCGTGATAATTTCTGTCCTAAAGTCTTACGTTTCAAGTAAATAATACCAAGTAATTATCATTCTGTGTTTTCATTTTCTTCCATTAAACTTATCACAGCAATAGTAACAACAGTACAATATTGGCTGTCATGGGCCTGATTTATGATACTAGTCTTAAGCTGTCGCGGGTAGGATTGATGATCCTTGTGGGCCAGATTTGGCCCGCAGCCGTAGTTTGGAGACCCCTGGTTTAGAGCATCAAGAGTGTTACCGTGTCCACTACGGTATCTAACTATAAATCGCTCTTGGCCTCTCCGACCAAGCTTGTTACCGTCGTAACGATGCTTGCGCAATCACAGATTGCCTAGTAGGCCCTTGGAACAGGCAAGGCAAAGAACGTACCTACCTGGACTGAAGGTTTAAATTTCCGTGCATCTTCTGAGACTCGCTCTCTTATTCTCTTCGCCAACCTCATCGAGTCGACACTGTCTGAGTAAACCGGCAGCAACACGCGTTGTCACGAGCAGATTTTACCTAGCCATGCCACCGGCCATATTGCCAAACCACCGTTATTTACCAACAAACCACGTGTTTTTTTTTCATTTCATATTTACGTTTGCAACGAGTGTTTGTGTTAATCATCAACCTCTTCTTTGTGTGTGTGACCCCATCCCGGTAGCAAGAGAATCTTCCAATGAGGTGTCAAACGATAAAGTCCGCTACTGAAGTTCTCAAAATTGAGGGGAAAGCGTAGATACCTACATTTTTGAACCAATATGCTTAAAGAGTTTTTCACTGATATCAATTTAAACTACCATTTATTCAGGATAGTTCGGGTTCAAAGCATTGTTCAGATTTTATATAATGATATCTTTTTGTAGGTGGAACACCCTGTATCAAAAATTTAACTTGAATGAAATATCGACCCGTATATATCATAAAAGAACACTCTTTATCGATGTACAACTTGTATATAGTTTTATCTCAATCCCTAGTCCTTCTCATGATATTGCAGGAAGGAGATTGTGGGGTAAGGAGTTGATATAATATGCTCGAAGTTGGCATAAGCAATGGTGCTCCTCAAAATAAAAATCGACTTATTTCGGCGTTTTCCACTGTAAGTGGGATTGGAACCAGAATTTTCGTAGAAACAACTTGTATATAAATTTATCATAATCACGGAGGAATATCTCACAACAATTAATGAAATCTATCGGACTCATTATACTTTCCATCTCATGTTGGATCATTCTCTAATCATAGCAATTCTAATTTTTGTAGGAACCTCATGTCTGTTTTCAACAAATCCGAAAGTCAGATCATATGTATCCTGGGTGACCCGGAATAAAATTGCAAATTCCCACTATCTAAAAGAACTCGTCGAACTGGTAGCATAATTTCATCTAACAATATTGCGTACATATTCACCTCCAACGTGGAAGAAAAATATAATTCTGAAATTAAAAAATCTGTTTCTTTCAAAGACTTTTAAACAGATCTTGGAAATTCAAAAAGAGATTTCAATTCTGATTTACAGCATTTTCGAATTTGTGTTGCATATGGAATTGGGGTGAAATAACAGAGACACTCACATTCATTCCTCAAAGTAGTTTTCTGTTCAGATCAAAAATTTAATGTCACGAAATGAACGAACATACATGAAAACATGCAATCATCAAAGAAACCAATATGAAAAGATTTTTAATTGAAAAACTATTGAAATACTGAATTGTTAAGATGAAATAAGAGTCTGTTTCCACTACACTGAGATTTTAACCCTCTTGCGAGGATAATTTTCTTGATGGAAACATTCCTTATAGTGAATTTTCAAAGGTTGTAACGAAGTAAGAATTCTTCTTACTTAAATTGTGGGAATCTCCATTTATAATGCAATTTTGATCTTTCGTAACTAGAGTTCTACGTATTTCAAATATTCTTCATTTCACCGGAGAAGTGCATTATTTTGTTGAGCATCATTTCCTCATTTGGAAACTTCATGAACTGAGCTCTCAAGCTACTGTCAGAAAAAGAATGAAATCAAAAATCAACCATCGATTGCAGCAGTTCGTGTGATGATGTTCTTAAACTTCAAAGCCATCTCGGCGGTGAAGCTACATTCTGTACAAATCATATATCCTGACGAGTTGCTAGTGCAACCACCTCCAAATATTCTGGCGACATATATTGAAAGAAAGGAATTTCAACTTAGTTTCACCATTCTGACGAGCGAAGAATTGGCCAACATATCCGATTTAGGTATTCGTTTGTGCTGCTGTTGGTGTAAGTTTGAATAATGGCATGACCGTTGTAGTCAATTTGAGTGAAAATTATGTGAGTTTGTGCGTTTCTCCGAAAATGCAGCTTCATCGCAGTAGGTACTGACCGAACAAAGGTAGCATTTTGTTTATTTCATTACAAAACTGATTCTGAGGGCTAGTCTTTTCATGAACACGAATAAACTTTTTGTAAATGGAGATAGTGAAGTAATTGTTCCTTATATTGTATTTTCATATAATTTCACTTAAGTTTATGAACATAGGGTGTATATAGGAGGCACCTCTGCACCAGCTTCTAAATTGTTGTTTTACAGAATCGGTAAACGTCGACCTGGAACGAGCTGAATTGCATGCATTTTTCGAAACTAGGATATTATACGAAATGCAAGAAGTTGACAATATCCTGTAAAAAAATAACAAACTAGCTGCCCTCAATCCCCCATCTATATACAGAAGTATGCAGATTAGTTACTACTCTATTTGGAAATTGGTCCAAATTTAGTTCTTGAGCACGACAGGCATAGCCAGATGCATTGGAAAAATGCAGAGTAACAAATTAGGAAAAATCTTCATATCATAAGTCATGTGTTCTCGTCATAAGAAGTATGTTGGGTAAAATTTGATTCACGGTAATATTCTGACTTCAGTAACAGTACAAATAAATGAGAAAATTACTAATTGGAAGAACACTTCAACGAAGGTTGTTGCTGTAGTGAATGGATTGACTTCAAGAAGTCTCTGTTCCAGGGGGAAATAAAAGGTTTGGTGAATCACACAGTGCAAATTACATAACGTTATTGAATTTATAGCAGAGTTTGAACCGTTTCAGCGAAGCATATTAAAAGATATGCATACCAAGGATCAGAAAGTACTAGCGACCAATCAGAAACTGTCTGCGATGAATTAATTCATTGAATTGCTGTCAAAGCATTAAAATGCATTGGTGATGAGATGAAGAAAGCAAAGTACTTCTCTTCAATTGTGGATTCTATACCGAATTCAGCTTACGTGGATCAACTAACACAAGTAATTTGATATATTTGAGGTAATGGACAGCCATGACAGATTTCTTAAATCCTTACCTTCTGTAGGACGCATGGTTTGAGAAATGTTCAATCATTTCTTCGAAGTTAGAAAAGCTAAATATAAATAAACAAGATCGTATAGGTCATTGTATGATAATGCCTTGACCATGTCTGGAATTTACAACGGTTTACAAGCCAATGTTCTTGCTCAGCTCATTCGTCAGATTTGGTGAGATTTTCCACCGCCTAGCCTTGTACAGAAACTTGCTTTTTCTTCATGTTGTTGAAAAAGAACATGTTTTCACTGTCATCAACAGTAAACAAAACGTTGGAAAGAATTGATTTATGTAATAGGAAATGCCTGTAAACTGAATTTAAGGTCGTGTTTTGAGGTATTATTTCAGAGAGGCTCAAAAGAAAAAGGATCCATCTGTAGATGTACTAAAGGTATTTGATCTTTATGGACACCTTCCCGAGTTTGTGGCAGCAGAGCGAGAAAACTTTGATTATTTCGAAGAACGAGACATTGGTATGAGCTTGATGAAACAATATCAGAACGATGTAAAGGCTGAGAAGCAACCTTAGAGAAAAATATTTTCACCAAAAGATCAAATGACAAGACTGAAACAACCTTTGAATACACCTTTTTGCTGATTATTGATCGATTGCGAGAAAACCATGATGCCTACGTAAATCTCATAGAAGAATTTTCATTTTTGAATTGATTGTGTGATTTTTTCAGTACGAATTCCTTCTAACAAGACTGAAGATGAACTTGAATCAACATTTTCAATCAGTCTGTCTACATTTTTGAGGAACCAGTATCTTGGCAATGTTTACCCAAACTTGGCAATAGCTCTCCGTATCGCACTCTGCACTACTAGAGATCTTTGTTATCTCAAGAAAAAATAAATTTTTGCCTCTTCTATATATAGACGTCGCCGTAATGAAGTCATAGATTATGTCTGTGTAATACAGAATATTGCCAATAAAAAATTTCGTAAGTAAGTGCAAATCTTCTTCCATTCTACACTTTTTATGACTATAATTCAATATTTCATTATTTCATTTCACTCTTCAATACCACTTACCCAACCAACTTATATATTTACAGAAGATGGTATGTTACCTAATAAAGGCTAGATAGTTTGTTACCACGAGAAACGGGCGCCACGAAGTAAAGGTGTCTATATTCAAGAAAAGTATAAATACGGCAGTAACCTGATGCTAACCAAATATTATATCTTTATCAGCATAAACCTCAAATTTTGTCTGTCATTAACCATTATGTTCGTGATTCCTTATTCTTTTTGAGTTCTAATTTTAACTTCATTTTGATATCTAACAAGAGAAACTTTTTTACTATAAACGTCTAAGGAGTTTGTGAATGAAATCAGATTTGAAAAAAATCCCAAACTTCGAAGGTTATCAGAGAAAACATTGTCTTGCTAAGTTCTTTTTTTTATTGACATTTTCAAATCCGCTGGCAAAAACGTAGCTTAGCTTTTGAAAACATTTCTTTAAACTCTGAGGGTAAATATCACACCATCTATAGGAACGTGAGTACAATTCTCGATATATAAAGAATGAATAGAGAAAGAGAATTAGGAAAAAGTTTGTGGATAGAACAATCTTCAATACTGATATTTCAACATCTGAGATGTTGACCTAAAAATTTTTCACACTCAAGTTTCCTTCCCTTTCTATTCAACTTAAACATGCAGTTCTCCTTTCGGGTCATTTTCGGTTGAACCTGTTGACGAATTTCAATCCGACATTCATTAAAATGACTAGGACGATAATATCAGTATTTATGGAGTTGCAGAGTTCTGATCAGGCTAATGCCATTATCATAATTATTATTTTCGTTCTAATCCCACTACCAACATCCGTCTGTACTTCATTCTGTTATATTTTTCCCCCTAACGATGCTATTCATTCTTTTGATCCGTACGCCTTTTTCCTGTTAATCTTTTTCATTTTCTCTAGAAGTCTGTATTTTATTTTCTCAAACGAGATGGAAAAGATCTCAGCTGCCATAATCGGGCACCGTTAGCTTAATTTAAACAATACCGAAGCAGCGATAAATGATCGTCATTGTCTTTTGCTGCTGAAAAAAATATCCTGCACACTGTAGATGCATTCAAACTCCAATTAAAGAGGCAACGTCTTAGAATTGTTGGGTCGTGATAGTATGGAATGAAGCCTCTTTTAACAGCACTTGTAAAGCGGTTCTTGGCTAGAAGAATCCTCCTTATGCTTAGCGATATATTTCTGTATTCACAAAGTTACATGCGTTTTCAATAGTAATTATTGTTATATGATCAAAGACTTTCATATAATTTTATACAATTATTTAAAACCTTATTTCAGAGTCGACCATTGTCATAAAATAGTAATAAATTGAAATATTGATATCATGGATGAGAGTTCCGAAGTATAGAATATTTAAATACACAGAGTGAAGAATATTTTACTCCGGTAATACATGGGAGAACAACAGTTCAGACATCGTTTTCTACTATATTATTTGTATCGACAGAAGAATCGTGCAGGGATGAAGTGAAAATCAATCAGAATTAACCATAATTTATATTGGGATTTCATATTGCAGAGATTGAATGATTGGTGTTCCTGTTATTCTGTCACATATGTGGAAATTAAGTTTTCTCATAAAGACAATTCTTGAGCAAGATAAAATATCTTTATATACTGAAAAAAAGTCAAAAAAAAAGAACAGCTACGATTGTTAATGGATTGCTTGTGTATATTAATGAGCGAAATAACCTGTACATGTCTTAGGCCAGTTCAGGCTGATCTTAAATCAACTGAATCACGACTATCGACTGCAGAGACCCTCTCGTCCGCTGCTACCGTTTTTAATTCATCGGTATCAGATGAACTTGTAAATAATGGTTCGGAAACTATTGACCGACTGCGTAGGTCTCACAATATTTCGTTCAGGGGTATTTCTGAAAACCCGCCTGAAGGCGATCGAGTTGAAGTGTCTCACCTAGTCAAAGATATCGACCCCTCCACCGATAATCAGTGTCTTCATGTCGCTAGAGTTGGTAAAGATGGTACTCCTCCGCGTCCGTCAAAAGTTTCTTTTACTAATCCGATCACTGTTACCAAATAAATTTTCTGCAGTAAAGAAGTTATTCGCAATAATCCAGCCTGGAAGAATATCACTCTATCTGATGACAAAACTCCACAGCAAGTCTCTGAACTGAACGCTTTGCGTGCCGAGCTCAATCGTAGATATGAAGCAGGTGAAAGTAATTTGAATATCCAATATGTGAATGAAAATCCTAAAATAATTGCCAACTCAAAGAATGTTCGTTCAAAAAACTACTGAATTCAGATATCTGGAAGTGGTCGATCATGTACGCTAATATACAATCAATTAATTCGAAGTGCTTAGAATTTATTTCATTTGTTGATGCCAAAAGCCGACTTTCGTTCTTATTGCTGAATCTTGGCTGTAACCTGCAATATCTATTTTGGAGCGATATCCAGGTGACTGTTGGCCATGGCGGTGTTTGCATCTACGCAAGAAATGAGATCGTCGACAACTAAGTTGTCGCCTCCTTTTCGGCCAACTTCCGCGGTATTGATAATATTTTCATTGATATCTCTAAGAAAAGAATGCCTTTGATTACCATCGGATGCATTTACAGACCGCGCCAGTGTCTAAACGACCCTTTTATGTAAGACTACTTGAACGATCTGTCCAGTTCTCGAATTCAGTTTGTTGCGGGTGATTTCAATCTGCAGGATGTGACGTGGCCATTTGAGGTAGATAGGGTGTATAGTTCCTCATCTCGTCCTTACGTATAAATGATTCAGGATGCCGAGCTGCTCCAGTTAGTCAAGGAATCAACCCGATTCAGAACAGGAGAGATTCCATCTCTCCTTGATTCAGTGTTGGTCAACGACCCAAACTTGGTTTACGATCTCTCTCATTGCCCACCGTTCGGCAGGTCCGATCACATCGCCATTGTCTCAAAACCTCACCTGTCTTTCCCAATTGCTAGTAGAAAATGTACCCGGACCATTAAAATGAAACGACAACATAGCCCTTGACGCCTGTCTGGAGGAGGTGTCGCTTCTAACCTTCTTTATTCGCTGATGACTCTAAGCTTTATAACAATCCTCTCACCGACGCTACGACCATTCAAGATGACCTGAACAGAATTTTCGAATGGTCTAAGGACTGACTTTTACCATTGAATCTTTCAAAGTGTCGTACTACTCTTCGCATGGGAAGAAATAACTCGACCAACTCATATTTTCTCGCGGGTCAACCCATCACTAGTTGCAGTAGTCACTCAGAACAGGGCTTAATTATTTCCCACGATTTATCCTGGTCTCAACATATTTCGCATACATCAGCAAAAGCGAAGCGTTTTCTCTTCATGTTACAGCGTTCTTCTTCTCGATGTGAACTTCCTACTAGTTCTCTCCTTTATCGGACATATATTCGACCAATTCTCGAATATGGGGGTCCTGTATGGTGCCCTTGGCTGGTTCGAGATAGCGAACTTCTCGAAAATATCCAGAGGAGAGCAATGAGGATTTCATGTTGTGTCTCACGTTCCCGACCAAACTACAACCAATGCCTGAAACTCCTTGACCATTCTTCCTTCGCTGATCGTCGACAATGTGGCGATGTCATAATAACTTATAGAACCTTTCACTCGTTCTTCGAAGTTGACCTCAGAAGTCTTCACCAACTTAATCAGGATATTTGCTTACGCTGATATAATTTTAAACTTACGAGAGAAAATTTCACGCTTCCTTGTCGGTAGCATTTTATATCACATCGGATAATTCGTGTTTGGAACAGTCTTCCTGGATCAGTAATAAATGCTTCTAGTGTAAATAGTTTCAAGAATGCTTTAGACTCCAGATCGCAACTCCACTTGAACCCAGTTTTTTAGCATTATGTATTCTTTTTATTTTTTTTGTGAGTTTATAGGTTCTTACCTAATCTCTCATCTACTGTTAATAATAATTATTATAATAATAAAAAAAGCGGAATGAGAAAAAATTAATAATTGTGGAACGATTTTACAAATGACAGAAATGAACTAAACACTTCGATAAAAACTGTAAAAAGAGAATATTATACAAATAGATTGAGATCGAGCCAACGTAGCGCCAGCTACGTTGGCGCTACGTATGGAGAATAGAATAGTATTCGAACTTCAAAGAAATGTTGAGAAAAATATTGTAAAATTGAATATAAATCATAGAACATCAGAAACCACTATGGATGTAGTGCAGGTATTCAATGAGTATTCCACAAGTGTTGGAAAAACAGATATCTCAGATATGAATGAGAAACATAAACATATAAATAAATATTTCGGTTTGCCCAATCGCGGATGGAACGATGAGTTGAAATTCATACTACGAAAAGTTGAGAGATAACTTACATAATATCTAATTCAAAGAATAAGGCAAAATGTGGAATTGATAGAATATCGGCTGAGGATCTAAACGACAGATTATTGACGTTAGTGGCGAGGATTACCCATATGGCGAATATGATTTTGGAAACGGGTATTTTTCTCTGCTGCTTTCGAAGTGGTGGTGGTGATTCCCCTTCATGAAGATGGTGATGGTTATGGACCTTATTAACTTTAGCCAAGATTGCGAAAAGGTTATTATCAATACATTATTAGCTCTTATAAATTCAGGGGAAAATTTTTTACACAGGATGCCTTCTCAGATTGAATTGAAACAATTTATACAGCCTTAAGAGTGAGATAAAGTGCCCCTGCATTTTAATTAAGTTAACGAACGAATATGTTACTGTAGATTATACTAAATTGAAAATCAACTAGTAAGGGTAAATAGGTCGTGAAATGTGTGCTATGGAGTATGGAATCCCACAAGAATCGGTTTTGGAGCACCTATTGTTTACCTTGTACTTAACTTACTTTTTCTGATAAATATCAAATATCATCAGTTTTCAATTCTGAAGAAAACAGGACGGATATCAAAAAGTTGGACGAGTTAGATTTTACGATCACTACCAATTACTCTAGTCGAAAATGTCGACTAGAGTAATTCGTAAAGTGGGCGATAGAAATAAATTTGGTTATTACCGTCCTATATCTATCCTGCTTACAAATAATCGACTTTGTGACATTTTTCTGAAATAGAGCATTATAGATTCAGAGAGAGAATTAACACGACCCTAAGATCTGATTTGGACCATCGGCTTCAGGCCGTTGAATGGAACAGTTCTCTAGAACCTCTGGAGGAGGTCTTAGAGGTCAAGAGCTTCTCAGAGCTCTTATTTGGGCTCAGTACCTTTCATGTTGTACAGGAACGACCAACCCTTACACGTGAACTCAAATGAATTATGTATATTCGCCGATGAAGCGACGATTTTGAATAGCCTCAACACAACGGAATTAGATTTGAAAACGAAAAATGATCTTCGAATGAATTTGGGAAAACACACACGTTGACAGTTAAGGCAACAAAACTTAAGGAATCTGTTTATTTTAACAAACCATTTCGTTTTCATGTGAATAATGTATAGTTTTGGTTGAATCATTTTGTAGATCTGAGGAAGGATTAGACGCTGTGTGGAAGAGGAGGCTTCTATGTTTACCTACTTTGCCAAGTTTCATAGTGTGGTAACGTATGGAACACTCTTATCGGGAGCAGATACGGATTCCCCAGATACAGTCTTTAAAAAAGAAAAAGCAGTCAGACAAATTGCCGAAGAGAAACAACATAAAAGCTGCAAAATCATATTTGCAAAGTACAGGATACTTATTTTATTTTCTTGCTATTTATTATACTATCGTGTTCGTGCTATGTTCATGAGAATCTGAACTTATGTGGTCTATTGACCAGCAATCACAGTCATGACACTCGAGGTAAAAATAATTTACTTGTTTCTCAACTTCCATAGAATAATTTCAGCTATGTGGGTATGAAATTGTATAACTCCTTGTCTACCGCTCTTCGGCAAATCAACCCAAAAATGTTTATGTGTTCCATCGAATGTTCACTCCTGAAAAATATATGTTATACAGTTATTCAGAGTTTGTGATGAGATGAGCGTTCAATTAATATACTACATCGTTAATATATCTCTATTTGATATCGTTATAGTTTTATAATAATATTTTATTTCATTGTAGTGCTGTATATTTTTATACCGGTATTCTATTTGTTGTGCAATATTGTTATACTTTTCGTTTCACTGTACTTGGGTATGGTTCACAAATTTTTGGAAATAACATGTAACTTTGATGAGCTAATAATTTTAATGAAAATTTAATTTTCATGATGGATCTGATCAAACAACCATTATTTCGACAGTCAAACACATGACATGTTGACGTTGAAAAATTACTGCTTGAATCAACAGTACCAGCTCAATTTCCTAGGTAATGCAGATTGTTTACCAGTTTTTTAAAAACAGGTGTTCGATTAATTCGTGAATATAACAAACATCAGCTGATTTAGGTATAGGGAAACCTTATACACTTCGATAAAAGCTTTTTAGTGAAAGGACTGAATATAGGTGATTTTATTTTGAAACGTAACTACCCCACTGGGTAAACACAGAGAAAATGAAGCAATGAGACTCTAATTCAATGAAATTCGTCACTGAGATCTTGGAAGAAGGAGTCAAGATTGTTCACTCAGATATTTAAATGAACTTTAGAATTATGGGTAAAAAGTTATAGTTTGCAATCTGATTTTTTACAAACGCTTCTTTTCTATATACAAATAATTTTACTCATCTTGGTGATAGTCAATAAATCATTGTTGATGAGGCAGAGATCGTTGATCTTGAAGAAATAGATGGGGTTGTGATCGTCTATTTTAGAGATTCAAGTGAGGGCGAGTTCTACGAATATAAATCTCCAATCACCTATGTGATTTCAAGTACCAAAAGTCTCTTGTATCCTTAGTGCTGCGTATGGAGTGAAAACCTCTATTTCAATTACAGAGTTCCTCAGCTAGGATTTATCGAGATTTCAGGGCTTCAGATAGAAATCACATTTCGACCTCTGGTCTCCACCTACGACCTATATTTGTGATATAGGTCACTACACAATAATCAAGATATAGATATAGCTCTAGATTTCACTAGAGAACTTTTATAGAATTGAATTATTCCAACTATAATTAAAACTGATTTTCATCTTGAACTCACTAGTTGGAAAATCGGCACAAGAATGAGGGAAAGTAAAAAATGAAAGTTCTAAAACCTGTGGAATATAAAATGTGACAGCTACATATGTGCATTAGACTTCTCTTAGGTTGTAATGTCAAAATGTGGTTCGATGATGACAGGAGATAGCCAGTAGCGTAACTGTCAGGCATAGATAGAGGTTTGATTAGAATTAGATATTTTAAATTCAAATAGCTGTGACATGATTTTAGCACGTTACAATTTCACGTGTTTAAGTTTGTCAAATTATTGAATAATTTCCGAATGTTTGAAAAGAGGTTTTAGAAAGTACATTAGCCAGAATAGTAGACAATTTTCTTCAAAACTCTAAGAAAAAATTCAATACTATGAAAATAAAATCTTCAAAGGAAGGATGCAAGCAATATTTGAATTTTGAATAGCTTGATTCAAGACACTGAGTTTTTGAAGTAAATTTTAGGGAAGACAAATATGAACAAAAATTGTTTGAAAACGGTTTATCTGCGATAAAAATATGGAAAATGTATCTTATTATTCGAAATGAAAGAATTGGGTCTCGTTTACGGTATAATCACCAGTTTTACAAAACTTAAAATACTATTGGAGGTTGTTCCGTATCCGAAAGCCTTTGAAACCCAATCTGTGATAGCCGATACCGTTTTCCTCATACTTTTAATGTATCTTATGCAGCGATCACCTTGTATTTCATAGTCCATAACTTTCTATTTTTAGTAGATATTGAAGAAAACGACTGAATAATAAGATATGGCGAGAAAATTTAAAATTTTAATAATAATAAAACTCGAAATATAACTCATTCTCAAAGGTAGTCGTATGTTTTCCTTTTCAATGCTGACTTCTAGGATCTGATCATAACACGCATGATGAATGAATTCTGTACTACAATAAAGAATGTTCTGCTGAGCATAATTCAAATCATACTGTAAAAGCATATCATACCATAGGCTACGAAATAAAGCAAAAAAATATCTGCTAATTTGATGATAGAACTGCAATTCAATATTTATAAGTTGAAGCGATAATCTCTTGAAATATTGTAGATTCCACATTGTATATTTATTCTGAAATAGAATATCTGCATAACTGTTTCAAGGTTAGTTTCAGTCTGAATTTTTGCGTAAACTAAACCTTCTAAGGTCTTCGGGTCAATATTGACCCATTTTGAGATAAAAATATAATTTTCTCAGAAAATAAGCGTTCAAGAAGTTTCATATTCTATGACTTTTGATTACTCGCTTCAATTTACTCATTATTGGAATAAGTTTATTAAAAATTATCCAAATATTTCACATATGATTTTTTTTACTATAACGGTCTTCGGGTCAGAATTGACCGCAACTAATAACAAACGCACAGCGCATCGTCCCAATTGTTCATGTATCGTATAACTTTTTGAATGAGACGTTCTTTTGTTCTACCCACACAAGTCTTAGTGTTATATTATAACACCAATCGAACAAAACGTACTCTAGTTCACAGTGGTGAAAACGTTATTTGCTTATGAAAAATGATGGATAATCAAATAGAAGCGGCGTTATTAGATGAAATGTCGGATAGTAATGAATCTTGTTCTGAAACAGAATATTATATCGAAGAAGCTGAACTATCTGATAGCACGGATAGTGACAGTGATTTAGTGCTTATAACCTACGATGACGTCTAAAAATGGACAAATAAAATATTCCAGAAACCCCGTCTCCCAGTCTTATGGAAGAGCTTCCAGAGAAAACATAATGAAATTGATACCTAAGCGTGTTTTCGCTGATGAGTGGAATGACATTTACGATATTGATCTGTTCGCATACATTCGGCTACTTTTACTATCTGGTGTATTTCGTTCAAATAATGAAAGTACCGAAAGCTTATGAGGTAGTGAGAAAGGCGGACCTATTTTTGGGGCAGTCATGCGATTAAAACTCTCAAAAAATTGTCGAGGTTGATTAGGTTTGACAATATAGAAACTAGATCCGAACAGCGACTGCTGGATAAATTTACTCCAATTCGAGATCTGAGGAATCAGTGGGTTGACCTTTTGCCAAACTCTTATAATCCTTCTGAAAACGTTACGGTAGATGAGCAGCTTGTAGCATCCAGAGGAAGATGTCCATTTCGACAGTACATGCTTGATGTGGCATCAAATTTTGGGTTCTACGTGATTCTGACACAAGATACGTTTGAAATATCCAACCCAACACGGGCAAAGAATAGGAGCTGTGCCTGAAAACAACCGAGGCATGCGACTAGTTCTGGATTTGACTCGCGGCCTGAGAGGGCATAATCTTACGGTGGTTAATTTTTTTACATCACATCAACTTGCACAGAAACTATTAGAAAAACAGATCACTGTAATAAAGACTATACCTAAGAATAAACCGGAATGGCCTCCAGAAATAGTAACAACATAGGGAAGACCGTTATATTCATCATGTTTTGATTTTAGCAAAGATACTACACTTGTTACTTACCAAAAAAAATAGGTCAGTGAATCTTCTCAGCACTTCGCATCACAACTCATAGGTGAGTAGTCGCGCAGATAAAAAGCCTGTGACAATATTGGACTACAACAAATGTAAGGGTGGCGTGGATACACTGGAGAAAGCTGTCTCCTGTTACAAAACAAAAACAAAACGTTGGCCCCAAGTGGTATTTAGTAACATGGAAGACATATCAGCCTACAATGCTTTCATATTATTCACGTATGCCAATAGCAGCTGGAAGGAAGGCTGCCTAGCAAAACGGCGACACCGTATATAAAAAGCAGGAAGTCATTACCGAGGGCATCTTTTTCAATTGAAATTGCAGAAAAAGCTCCGTTAAATAGTGACCATGTACAATTTCCATCAACTTTCACCCAACAAGAGGAAAACAACACTTGTACAGTTAAGAAGACTCCCAAAAGAAGTCACCACAAACTATGTGCTAAAACAACAGTAAGACACCTTTGAACTGTGTAGATTGTAAGAAATTTGTATGTAAAAACATTCTAATACCGTTGTTTTATGTACCATTTGTAATAAGATATAATTTCATTTACATTTATTTTCAATTACTGCTCAGTCTCTTTTCATAAAATTATCTAACAACATTGTATATTCATTTCATATTAGACACACACATAAAATTATGATCTCTACGAAAATAAATGGCAATTCTGTAGAAATAAATATATTGTCGAACAAATCCATTAAACCATTTATTTATTTGTTCATTTTTCAGTATAATTTCACTACTAGGGTGAGATCGGACCCAAAGCACAGCAACGTTTGTGAAATTAATTAATAATGACTAATAATCTTTCGAACTTTATTCAAAAATTCAATTTCAAAGCAAGCTTCTTTAGGAAATTAGGGAGTTTCCAATTTCTGTTGACAAAATGAGTTGTTCTTTCTCAGGAGCATACTTGTAGAATGACACTGCACTAATCCCAATTCATTAATTCGAAATAGATATCATTTACGGTGGCAGTGATCCATAAATATTTATACGAACTCTTAAAATAACATGATAAATATATAGTTCTAATGAAAGAAACAATTTTTATCAAGTAGAATGAAGCAAATATTTCCATGATTACTTTCGAATTATCTCAAGAACTTCGTATGATGTTGGATGAAAACAATAATAATTAGATTATTAATTCTTTTCTCGTATACTTAATTATGCAAAAACATAAACAATATAATTTTTATTTTCGGATTGAATGTATCCTGATTATATATCCTACATTACTGATAAACTTAGTTATTCGAAGAGATTTTCATGAATTGTGGTAATCAATAAGTTTTCTAGATTAATTCATACATGAGCAATCGAAAGCAGGAGAAGTTCACTCATGCCTGTAGCATTCACAGCTCTAAAAATACTTCTTGTGAATTTTCTCCCGCAAAACTACAACCAATATATCAACCAAGCTCAATGATTAGAAAAAATATTCTTAAATGACTCAAATTTTCATTTTAGGCGGATGTTTATTAAAGTTTAACATTTCTAAACAGAAGGCATGAAAGATTTGAATTCTCATTTATCGTTTGGTTGAAAAAGATATATATGCCTAAAGTAAAAATGAAATATGAAAACTTGTAACGAGTTGAGAATATATTATTCCACAAACCTAATTCAACTCATCTTTTCTTAAGTACGTACAAAGACTTAATATAAAATTTAATAAGTGATGAACATAGAGTGTTGGTTGTACCTGGCAGTTAATTTGGTTCCAGATTTTCCCCACCTGTTTTCGCGAGACTAACTTCATCGTGGTCTCTATTCTTTTTAGGTCTTTTTCAGATCTCAGAACGTTTTAAATATTCTGTTTTTTAAATGTGACTGTTCAATTGTAAAATTTTCTTAGTTAAGTCACAAATGGAAGATCAATCCAACAGAGAAAGCAAGAACAAACTTCGTACAACTACGGAACGTACGCAACCTGACAACTAGAAGAGCAAAAGCCAATTTCAACGAAGGGGTAACTAATAAACTCCTTGAACATACAAGCGGGACTAGACAATTCTGGCCTATGGCGAATTCAGTGCCAATTTCTGCAAATCTGCGTTTTTGCCTCTTGTTTGAGAAGACGGTAGTAAAGCATCATCTCCGAAAGAGAAAGCCGATCTCTTTGGTCTCTTGTTCTCAAAGAATTCTGTGCTTGATTCAATGCAGACGAACATTCCTCCTACAAATTCTTCTATAGCAAAAATCAAGTTCAGAATCCGCACTGTGAGACGGGCTCTCGAGCTTCTGAACTACAAGAAGGCAGTTGATCTAGACGAAATACCGCCAATCGTCCTCAGAGAGTGTTTCCCTAGACTGGCTTTTATGGGAAATCTGAACCAGATGGTTAAGAATGGGTCTCAACCGTCTGTTTGAGATTCCTCATGAAAGCCAAACTTTTCCGAGCCGCTGAAAAATATCGAGCATTCAACCAATCCGAAAGAAAGGAGATAAGTCTTTACCCCAAACCTACCACCCTGTTGCACTTCTTCCCACAATATCCAAAATGATGGATAGAGTCATTAAATATCTTGAGTTGCAGGGAATTATCAACGTTTCCGCAGGCAAAGGTCAATAGGAGATCTGCTCGTCTACGTCACTCATGTTTGTATTTCACCCTTGTCTTCGTTTGAAAATCATGGAATGCAAGAGAGAATGAAGCGGCTAAGCAGAAAAATCTTTGGTATTCTTTTTGTACACACGACACTAACACAACATAAACAGACAAGCTATTGCGAGTGCAATAGCGAAAGGAGACAGGGAAACGAGTTTTTTCCTCAGGTTTTTTCATTCGTTTATTGAATCATATGCCAGATAGTTTGGTTCCCTGTTACATTTCCTGAGCTCACACTTGTGCTTTTCGGACACAAATCAATAATATATATATATATTCTAGTGTAAATACAAATATTCAAATTTTTGTAAATCCTCTCTTTTATATATATATATATATATATATATATATATATATATATATATATATATATATATATATATATATATATATATATATATATATATATATATATATATATATATATATATATATATATATATATATATATATATATATAACGATGGAAAAGCATGGGGAATCTAGAGCTTAAGCCTTCGAAAGCCCTTGTTGAATGACATCTCTAAAGCCTTCGATAGGATTTGGCATGCAGCCTTGTTGAATAAACTTGCTGCATATCAGAGGCTTCGCCAACCCTGCAGATAAAATTGCGGTGTTGGATAAGTAGACGATTGTACACTAGTTTCGTCTTTCAGTAGTCTGCGGCCGATTACAGCTGCAAAATCTCATCGTCAGAGATGTCAACGAATCAATAACTTGAACATTGTTATACTGAGGATATCTGAGTGATATCTAACCTGCAGAGCTTCAACGCAAGCAAGACGCAAACAACTACGTTTTCTAGGAAGATCCCTCCTCTAATAGTGCGATTAATAGAATAATAGATTCGATGCACCTTTTCTGAATAACGGTCAACTCCAAGTTTTGCTGCTATGAACATGTATCAGCAATAGCTAAGTCGGCATCAGCTCAACTCAGATTTTCTTTCAAGAGAAAAGCGATTCTTCCAGTCATCTCAGCTGTTGCTTCAATATAAGGCGCAGATTCGACCTGCATGGGGATCTGCATCCAAACATTTGTTGCAGATGTTGGATAGTGTGCAAAAACAGGCTGTGCGCCTCATCGACCCCCAGAGATCACACGCTATCTGTAACCGCTGGCTCTCAGGAGACAAGTAGCTAACTTTTCTCTGTTTTACAGATACTTCCACGAAAGATGCTTCTTGGAGCTTTCCTGATAAAACTCATGTTCTGCCGCAACACTAGGCTGACAATGAATTCTCTTCATATGGCTGTTCATTTAACGACCCCTAGAACCTCTCTTTATAAGAATGCCTACGTTTAGAGGTCTGGTTAGCTGTGGAACTCGCTTCCGTCCAACATCTTCCCAACATCCTACAATTTGGCCCTCCTCAAGAAGAAAGTTAACAGACACCTCAATTCTTGTCAGGCGCCCACTCATGTGTTGTAACAGGTTCGCCTATTCCTAAGAAGCACGCATACAAATAAAAAATGAATAACTCTTTCATGCTCAGAAAAAACTGGTACACATCATCTCGGAATCATTATTTATCGTCCTTTGTTGTGTTTTTACACGGTGCGTCCTGAAGGAATTGCAATTTAATTTCCGCTGCTCCTGTTCGTCAGAGAAGGACTGGACGACTTTGAATAGATGCTCCCGCGAAAACGATCTGAGTGCTCCCCATGCTGAATACAAGGCATGACGTCATATATTTTGCAAGCTGATCGAGTTATCGAGAATATAGAAGCCACATTTCAACAACGTTACGCAATTGAGTTTCTTGTGATTGAAAAACTTCCTTGGGGAGATTTCGAATAGAATTGTGGCTCTTAGGAACAATGTTCTGTCTCTCTCACAAGTTATTAGCTGATTGAAGGCATCTGAGGAGTTCCGGGAAGAGGAAGGTTCACAAATGCTCAGGGCAGTCTTCAATCAACAAATACAACAATAATATTGCTCGTGTTCGACAATTGTTGGACCCTAATCGTTGATTGAGTACCAAGATAGTTGTAAATGAATTGAACCATTAATGTTATATGAAATTACTGAAAATTTAGCGATGAAGAGAATGTGCGTCAATCTCATAACTTTGTCAGACACCAAAAGAACCACAGAATGGAAATTTTAGGTAAATTAATTATCATCAAAATTGAAGCTGATTATTTGGATGAATAGTGATCCAGAAACAGAACGCTTGAGCTCTGGGCGACACACAGACAAGTCCCTTAGCCTGAGGAGACAAAAAGACCAAATTAGAAAAGGATAAGGAAACAATGCTGCATGACTGCTAAGAAGTGGTCCATATGGTGTTTGTTCCTCAAAGACAGAGTGTTAGTACTGACTACTAAGTTGATGAGACTGCGAGGAAGGGTCGTTAGGATGCGAGAAGACGTCTACGCTACTTGGCAATTCCATCACACAACGTACTTTGCCAAAACGTGGTTCGAATCCACGAGTTTCAAGTCCAACAAGGTACTAACGCTAAGACCTCGTTAAGTCCATGCGTAGCATGAGAAAAGTTCTTTTCGTTTGTTCGAATTCAGATAACCCTGAAATGAACCCAATATTTGTCCATGAAAGAAATCCAAGCAGGCGTGATGAGGCATTTCAAAAGATCCTTGAAGACTCCTTCGAGGGCAGGTACTAGTTATAGTAGAGTCGCTAGAAAAATGTGAAGAGACCCAAGGACAGTTCTTTGAAGAATTTCAGATATTTGTGCCGATAAAATAAATAACTTCAGAAAATAATTGGAATAATATTGTAATAACGAAAATTGGAGCCAACAATCGCAATTTTTAAACGGATCGACTAAATTGCATAAAATCTCAGAAAATAATAGATGATACAAAAACACTGCAATGGATCTATTATATGCTCTAAATTGTTCATTTGAATTGATTCCGATATTGATTGTATTTCGACCGATCTCAATCAAATGACAAATACATCAAAGAAGAAGAAATGATGCTCTTTTCCAGGAATCTTAATGAAACTTGCAGACTAATCAATTATCAAGAGTTATCCATACCTTTTCAAACTTTATAACACGCTTTAAGGGAAATATGTCTCTGAAATCCAAATATCAAATTGCTCCTACTTGAGAACATACAAAAACATCTTGTCTTGATATTCCACGAATTGATGTTCATGAAATTTGGAAGTTGTTTAATTCGACATATAGAAGGGCTGCTACAAGTTATGAGAGTTTATTTTAAAATATTATAAATTATTTCGACATGCAAGCAATACTATCAATACAATTATTACGTGTTGGCTACTTCATTCTTTGAATTTAATGAGAATTAAACGCCTTGAGCACCATAGCTATGAGATGCTTCACGTCATTGGTACTGGTTCAACAACCGTAACACAATATCGCACAGCATTCATGCATAAATACTGAGGCTGTGGGCCGATGTAAGTATACGCCAAACAGTGATAAAAGCTTCAGCGAAGCTTATCATGGTTACCAAAATTGTCTCACATAACGCAGTTATCGTTCCCCCTCAACCCTCTTACTTCCATTAGAAAAACACACAAAGCAAAAAACACACAATGAAAACATTCAATTTCACCTCAATTCATTTATGTTTCTTATCAACTCTTTCATGAACTTGAATAGTGACTTTCGATTTTTCTGAAAACTGGTCATTTATAGCAATTTTTGTCTTCTTTTTATAGTATAATCTTCAGATCTTGTAACAATGTGAGCTTCATCATCTTAGTTGTGGCAAACATGAGTTTCTCACTGAATTTTCCCTGGGAAACCCCTCCTGTGACTGGTTAGTATGATGGACAAGCAAGGAAGAGATATAGAAAAAAATCACACATATAGTAGAAGAATTCAATAAAGTTCTATATACTTCAGAGAAAAAGCCAAACGATGAATTACGGGAAAATATCAAAAGAGAAATGACGATTGTAAACTCTGAAAAATTGCCCAAAATAGAAGATTATAAGATAGAAAAAGCTCCAAAAGGCTCAAAAAACAACAAAGCTCCTGGTCCCGATGGCATACTGCGGAGATGCTATAAGAAGGAAGGGAAATTATACTACCCACTTTGAGGACATTATTCATAGAATGCTTGCATAGTGGTAGGATTCCAGAAGACTGGGCTAAAAGTGATGTAATTTTGCTATTCAAGAAAGGCGGAAAGAGTGACCTAAGAAACTATTGCCCCATATCACTACTGTCGCAGATCTACAAGCTATTCAGAAAATAATAGCTAACCGATGGACGGCGAAAATAAACTCCTACCAACCCGATGAACAGGCTCCTTACTAGAGGAAGCAAACGAATACCATCTGACTCCATACATCTCGTTCGTGGACTATGAGAAGGCGTTCGATATGAATAAGATATGGGCCGCAGAATAAGCTATGAACAACAGCAGAATTGATTCCTGGTATAGACAACTGCTCGACAACATCTATCAATAATCCTCAATGATACTAAGACTAGAACAAGAGACCAAACCTATAAAAATCCAGAGAGGTGTAAAACAGCGAAACGTTATATCGCCGAAGTTATTCACCTTAGCATAAGAAGATGTATTTAAATCATTGAGTTGGGAAGAGAAAGGGATGAACATAAACGGAAAAACACTGAATCATCTCAGGTACGACGGTGATATTGTACTGATTTTCACCACTCTCGAAGAGTTGCAATAAATGACTACAGAATCAACTTAAGCATCGCAAAAACTTGGTTCGAAAATGAACCTGCAGAAGACGAAAACCATGACTAACACAGAAGATAACAGAAGGATAATAGTTGGCGTACACTCTCTGGACATGGTGCAATATGTTTACCTAGGTCGAATACTCAAACTTAATAGAAAGAATCCAACAGCAGAAATTGCGAGAAGAGTTCGGCTTGCTTGGATTTGATTTGGAGAATTAAAATGTCATCAAAGTCGTGAGATACCCCAATACCTTAAAACTAAGTTCTACGATTAGTTTATTTTGCCTCTAATCACTTACGGCTGCCAAACATGGACACTAACTAGAGCCATTGTGGCCAAAATGTGCAAAACACGAAAAGCAATGGAATGCAGGGTGCTTGGAATAAGACCAACAAACAGGAAAACAAACACATGGATAAGAAAAGTCACAAAAGTTGGCGATGTCAGAGAAGAAATTGCCAGTTTCAAATGGGGCTTTGCGCGTCATAATGCAGAACAAGAAGATGGAATATGGAATACTGAAATATAAAACTGGAGACCATATTTGGACAAAAGAGAAAGAGGTCGCCCTCCAATGAGATGTGAAATGAAATGCATTGAAGGGCTGAACTGGTATCAGGTAGCACAGAATACATGCCGTTGGAGAGAACTGAGGGAGGCCTATGTTCAGAATTGGATGACAGATGGCTGAAGAAGATGATGAATAAAGTAAAACTATGGTGCTTGTTCTGACTAACAAATTACGAATGATAAAAGATATATAAAGGGGTTAATTATCATGACACGGTAACCGTGAAAAACGACTAATAGCATGGCATATTCCAACTTATAAGCCAAAATTCTCAACGTGTTCTCTAATAGTCTCTAATCCAATCTCCAATGAATTGCTTACTAATTTGATTCACTCCTTTAATGTTCAGGGTCTCTAGGGTGAGCTCGATCATCAATTCTTCTCGGTCTTCACACAAGCTTGTACTAATGCATTTTACTTGTTCAAAGTAGGCTAGCTAATAAAAAAAGTCAACAATTATGTCTGCTGGTTCGATTCATTGTGCAACCAAAGTATTTGTCTAAAACAAACTAATCATAACTTGTTGATAGCAAAAGTCGTCAAAACAATTAGTTGGCAACATAATTACTAATAGAATGTACCAACAAACTACATACAAATGAATCGGGCATAGCCCTTGACATTATAAATGTCAGATATTATGTTGATCAGGTTTTACTCGATTCACATTATATTACTCTTCTTGCGTAAAAAGTATGAAAAAGAACGAAATAACCATCGAGTTTAATTATGTAGGCTATATGTTCATTGTAAAATTCAATAGTGTATTGATTCTATGTGAATAATAGAAATAACAAAAGGTGTTATGGCAATTTACACTGAAATCTGTATTTGTAATTCCAGTCTCGTTTAATTCTGCATGTTCAATGAGCAGATAAAATGATAATGTATGCTTTCATACCATAAATTGCATTTGATTCAGTTATTCTGAATTGTTCGATAAATAATGATGGTTTCGATCATGGTTTCAAATTTTATTAAAAACAAGTACTGAACATTTCGTTACTTACCAATTGAAATGTCAACTCAAACATGCCTTACCATAATATTGGGAAATAGAAATTAATAAGGTATTCGCCAAATAATATTCAGATTCTGCAAAGGGGTGTGCTAGGTTGAACTCGATATAGTTACCCAACTTTGTGAAATGAGCGACTTACACCTAGAATTTCCTTTATTAATTTGGATTTTCATGAATGATTAGTAGAGTATTGGTTTATGAAAATCGATTATGTAAAAAATTTTCGAACTTTTTCAATAAAATAAAGGTGCACTTGATGTGTTTGATGCCCTAATCAAAATTTCTCTTATGGGATAATTCTCATTCATTTTAAATAAACAACAAACAAACAAACAGTCATAAAGAATACTAGCGAAAATATCTATTTCTGTTTTCTTTCAAGAAAAACTTTATTCGTTACTTGCTGACCAGGCAAACGTTGTTCTATCACATAAATCATTTCTGTTTATTATAAAACAATGTGTTAGGATGAGGTATATGAGTTATAGAGATTCGAATTCATATAGTACGCTGATAATTGTACACGATGGACATACAACAAAAATGGCTAAAACCTGTAATAGATATGAAACGACTTATTGTGTGAGAGAGATCTCATCCCTACTTTGTACTATTTACTAGGCGTGAAGTAACACCGTTGGACGTCTGACTGATTAAGTGATAGTAGATTTCGTCAAAATCGATCAAGCCGTTTGGGAGGTGTATGGTAACCAAAACTGTGACACGAGAATTTGATATATATATTAGATAATTTTCAATGAAACAAAATATTCTCTTTTATAATTCTTTTTGTTTCCTCATTTCAACCGTTGGCACTGATTGCAATAATTGAAATATAGAGTCAAACTTTCGTGGGAATATTTCGTACACATAATGCACTAGAGCCAGTCAGCAGCAGAATTGGTTGTATTACAATTTTTGAAGCATTTTGTACATAAAAATTTTTTTCATTTTTTCACAGAAATGTTTTCGCCTGAATAAAGGATAGCATCTGACTGCTTTCCTCTCTTTTAAAGTGGAACAAGATGATATCCT
Source organism: Cryptolaemus montrouzieri (assembly GCA_013387265.2). Taxonomy (NCBI): domain Eukaryota; kingdom Metazoa; phylum Arthropoda; class Insecta; order Coleoptera; family Coccinellidae; genus Cryptolaemus; species Cryptolaemus montrouzieri. The sequence continues at coordinate 43,056,282 of JABFTP020000103.1, forward strand.
TCAATGAACATAAAAGAAGAGAAAAGGAAGCAATGACAATGAAAAAAGATGATAAATGCAAGACAAAAGCAGAAAATGGTGAAACTTTTCGATCGATAATATTCGATCTGGATAGCCATTCTGTCGGTTCCCTTTGCTGGTGATAAACAAATATTTTAAAAACTTAAGCTGAATGTGTACAATTTCACAATATTCGATCCAGCCACTGCTGATGGATATTACTATGTGCGGTATGAGACACACGGAAAAAAGGAGTACAGAAATTGGTACCTGTCTGCTCAAAGACTTGAATGAGTTCCCAGAACGTGTCACACATACATCAACATTCATGCGGAGGGCAGAACAGGAACGTCGCAGCCGCGATGTTGTATGCGGTGAACACCAAGGGAAATTTACAGATCATTGTTTTCAAATTTATAGAAAGTAGACATTCTTACTTAAAAGCTGATTCAATGCATGCTACCATCGAAAGAGCCAGAAAACGTGAAAAAATGAACCACACGAGAGAATGGTCGCTTTAGATATCAGCAGCGCGAATAAAACTCAAACCCTACAAGGTCACCTACTTAACTTTCGATGATATTTTGGATCTTCAAACACTTTTGAGTACGAATATTCGAAATACGACTGTGAATACAAGAAACGAGAGAGTTAATTGGCTGAAAATTAAATGGATGCGATTCAAAGAAATAGTCAATAAAGCACAAGTATGAGCTGTTAGATTAAGAGTATTTGGAGATAGATGTTTCTGACATAGACGCTCTAGGGCTAGACCTCAAAATTTGGCATCAATTGTCTTAGCTAAAAATATACACATAGGCTGCCAGTACCAGAAAACAGAAAAGCAGATCTGCTTTTATTACTACGCACCGGAATTATCTCTGCCGATTACCAACAACTTGTAATGGATATTCCTACAACTTCTTTGCCGCAGCCTCCTAATGGAAGTGAAGATAAGAATTGAGTATGTTTTGCATTCTGAGAATTTTTTCATGAGTTTATTATTTTTTCATTTGTATATTTCGAAAATAAAAAACAAATACTGAAAATTTGTTTATTTCATTTGAAACAACTTCGGATTCGTCGCCAGTTGCCTCTCAAGTTTCAATTCACGCGAATTGATTGTGCCATGCATACATGTGATGAGTACAAAAAAAAAATTTTTATTCAAAATATGCTGCATTTGAAGGGAAGATACTGAAATCTATAATCAGTTTGTTTATAAATCATCATACCCTACATGTTAATGAAAATGTAATATCAATTATCTCCTGAAGTCAAATACGGGAGTCTAGTAGAGAGCTGCAAATTTTAAACAGCATTTTCCTCGAAGACAAACATTTTGTACTGACACCGTCGATATCGTGAACGTACTAGTTTGACAACGACTACCTGGACCGCTAGTAAAAAATAGTAGTATAGTCTTTCTTATCTTCAATGTACATCAGAATTTACCTGTCATTCAACCTAATTCTGAAGTGTGAAATCATTATCTGTTGCAACAATAGTGCGATGTAGTTCAGAGGATCTCTGTTTAAAATGGAGATGCGATCGAAGTAATATTATCCATTTAGAATGTAAATTGTTGAAATCTGTTAGCGCACGATCACCCAGATATCCAGATATCCACTACACAATTTTAGGTAGCGTAGTAACATTGCATTTATATATGCTAGTATACATTTCATTACAACCTCCATGAAAGTTACTTTCTGCAAGTTAGTATTTTAGTTTGTCATACGTCTGCCTGGATAGTTCTGAAACTCAATTGAGATTATGAGATGAAGAAAGTTAGGTTAGGAATTGATGAAAGCTTATTATGAATCATACTAAATTAATAATTATGACTGATCACAATTTGCTTCATTAGAGCAACAATTTGGTGACAATAGCATTATGGTGAGTCTATACAGGGTGCTTCAACAAAAACGAAACAGACGCTTTATCTACCAAGATTATCATTTCTGAGCAAAACGCAAAAACAGGTCAATTTTTGTTTCAGGGGGGACATCTTCTGGGGTTCAAAACTTGCCTCAAATATCAACTCTCTGAGCGGGGTTGGAATCCTTGAATATTTTGAATAGGGAAGATGGGTCAGTGATAACTCAAAAGAAAGGTGGTACCTTTGTCTATATTGCCTTGAACAAAATTCCATTTTTAATTGAAAACTGTGAGAGACAGGGTGAGCAACTTGTTGGGTTTCTCTTCGTCGCCTGTTGTGTTGTAGTGATGATAAATAGAAAGAACACTTGTCGAATATTTTAACTTGTATTTATTTGACTTTCAAATGATTTCGAGATCTAGTTTAAGTAGGTACAAAGATTTAGTAGATTTAGGAATTCGAATAAGATTTAGAATTAAACTTCTTAGATGAAATGTGGAATGATAGTTGAATGAATTTAATAATGATTGCCTCCTCTGGGCTGGAGGATATGTGTCTTGTTTGTTCTAGAAAAATAGACGCGTGGTTAATTGCGTAATTTAGTTTCCAAAGAAATATGATAAAACTATCTAGAGGTTAGAAGTAATGTTTTATTTTATCATATTTCGTATTAGGAATGAACAAAAATCTTTACGTAATTCCTGGGATGATGAATAAGGGTGATATATTCTATTGTACAATTAATATACAATACAAGGGCGGTATCCTAACAAACTGAAAGATAGGGAAGAATATTTCCCTGAGTTTCAGTGAAGTAAAATGGAACAGACCCATGCTGATCAATGGTATTCATCATCAGGTACCATCCTCATCTCGAATTTCAACCCCTAGAGCAGGGGTGACCACCCTTGAAAATTTGGAAGAGGGTAGATGGGTCGAGTGATACCTCGAAAGAAAGGTATTATCTTTGTCTGCATCCCTGTAAACGAATTTTCATTTGTGATTGAAAACTGTAGAAAATACAGAGTGAGATACTGAAAAATAGGGGAAACTATCTATCGCCCCAAGCTATTCAAGTATCAGTGCACAAAAATGGAACAGACTCCTTCCAGATCAAAGACTGTCATCTTTGATCTGAATGAATCTATTCCAGTTTTTCGCACTAATACTCTAATAGCCTCGGGGCGATAGTCTTCTCTATTCTTCAGTGGCTCACTCTGTATCACTCGACGCATCTACCCTGTTCCAAATTTTCAAGGGTTGTCACCTCTGCTCCAGGGTTATGAAATTCGAAATGAGGATGGTACTCGATTATGATTGCCATTGATCAGCATGGATCTGTTCCATTTTAACCTCACTGAAACTTGAATAATCTCAGGGAAATAGCCTTCCCTATCTTTCAGTTGCTCACCCTGTATCTTTTACAGTTTTCAATTAAAAATGAAAATTCGTTCAAGGCAATGTAGACAAAATATCGCCTTTCTTTTGAGTCATCACTCGACCCATCTTCCATATTCAAAATATTCAAGGATTGCAACCCCCGCTTAGGGAGTTGATATAGGCAAGTATTATACCCCAAAAGATGTCCGCCATGAAAAAAAATTGACCTGTTTCTGCGTTTTGATCAGAAATGAACATCTTAGTAGATATAGCTCTGTTTACTTTTCGTTGAAGCACCCTGTATATCACAATGTTATTTGCTGCTTTCTTATGTTTATGGAGGAATTGAGATCATCATCATGCTGTCACTTTTGGCTGAATAAATATTATATATATATATATATATATATATATATATATATATATATATATATATATATATATATATATATATATATATATATATATATATATATATATATATATATATATATATATATAGTGGCCTATTAGACGTTTATGGTTAACTAATAATGCTATCGTTCTGAAATTTTATAAGTTGATTCTATAATCCGAAAATATTTATATATATATATATTTACTTATATATATATATATATATGAATCATATATATATACCAACTTTATATATTTAGCATAGATTACCCTATATATTGACAACTGATTCAATAACACTTGTCATTCCATCTAAAATAACACCTAACACTTAAGTCTAGCTCATTTTATTCATGAAATATCCTGCTTCAACCGATTCTTTTCATTTTGAAAAAATTGATATATCTCGAGAACGGAGTTCACTACCAAAATAATTATAGGTGTTTTGCGAACAATTCGAACGAAAAACAATGCAATACATAACACATATTGGACTGAATTTTATATAGTATACAGAGTGCTCTTTTTTCTGCCTCATATTTCGACGAAGAAACATCGAAAACTACGTTTTTGCGAATTGTAAACTAAATTTCTTTCAATTCATTAGATTCGCTGGAAAAAATGAATGAAGTACCCCTACATACTCTGTACCTGAAAATTCAAGTTATGGCGAAAAAACGAATTTCACGTACCTACGTAAAGTTGGCAAAGGCTGCCTAGATTCCTGCACCTGCATTAACATATCCCAGAGCATAGACAGACTCCTGAGCATAAATAATGAACAATTATTATTTTAACTGTCGAATTAATTCGAACAGAATGGCCAGCTAGATGTGGATGTAGATATCATATGAGTGAGGGCTGCCTAGTAGCACGCCCACTGCGACCCAGTGGTCTATTGTGGCACTTTCTGTTCTAAATTTCATCCACGAGCTCCACCCTTTACGTAAAGGATGCAAGTTTCATGGGTGAGACCTTAATAAACTCAGTCAGCTTCAGTTTGCTAGATCCAAGTTCTTCCATTCTGACTCTGTCCCTAGCTAGGCACTCGCTCATAATATGTTCCATTGATTCTTCATCTTCTTCACATAGCCTACATGAAGGATCCTCAATCAATCCTAACTTATTAAGGAGTTTTCCGAGGCGACAGTGCCCCGTTAGTAAACGGTTGAAACTCTGAGGTCCAACCTAGAGAGTTTGAGCCAGGCCTTGGCTCTCGCAGTGAAATGTCCACTGATAACACGTCGAGCGTGTCTGAGACCTGCGAGACTTATCCAGTGCTCACGTACTTTCAAGTCCAAACTTTGAATATTTTCCATCCTTGCAGCTTCCAGGGAATTCTAAGCCTAAGTTCCGCTCCGATGAATCCAGGCTAGTTCCTCGAGACGCCAGTGAGTCTGCCCTCTCACTTCCCACAATTCCCATATAAGACAGAGCCTGCTCCACTTTCCTAGTTTGGCAAGGGTGGAGCGACACTCCTGCACCATACGTAACGTACAGGTATTGGATGCCATTGCCTTCAATGCAGCTTGGCAATATTTCTTGACCTATCTGTTTATTCTTCCCTTAAGCAAGAGGTTAGCACAGTGCTCAATGGCGAATATTTCTGCTTGAAAGGCAGTCGCACGCCCGCCAAGAGGGATCGGCTGTTCCTTAACAGCACCTTGACCGTAGACACCAGCTCCAACACCTTTTGCAGTTTCAGAGCCGTCCGTGTCCAACATGGACCTTCAAGTAGACGGTTCTTCCATCCGTGTCTACCGGGAATAATGATCTGGAATTGCTGCTCCATGTTGGTTTTAGGTGTTGCTATATCAGATCTCGTACTCAGAAAATCATTGTCCTCAATTTCAGACTGTAGGGCGCCTGGCACAAAGCTGAAATTACCCACTTAATTTCGGAAGGTAAAGGAATCTGTATAAAGCCATTTTAGCAACACCTCTTATGACCAGTTGAAGAGGTGCAAGGCCCAATGTAAGTTCCATGGCTGAAGTGGGTATGGAGCGGAAAGCTGTATTAATCATCATGCAGGCTGTTCTATTTAATTTAGAGAGATTGAGTTGTGATTACTTCTCAAAACCGCACTCCCACCAAGCAATGTAGCCGTATATAATACGTGGTCAAACCACCATCACATAGAGCTACTGGAGTTGTTTTCGAGCAAGATCTCATTTCTTTCCACATGTCATGTGACACGCCCATACTAGCCTTGTGTATTGTGTTTTCCAGGTGCAAATTCCACGTGAGTTTAGTATCTAATGTAATCCCCAGATATTTTGCTTCTTCCACAACTGGAATAAACAACCCACCCAAGGTCGGGGGAGAAACAAATATCCTCCTTTTCCTGGTCAATGGTACCATAAGGGTTTTGTGGGTGTTTATGCTAGCTATACAAATGAGATAATCCTCAAAATGCATTCATTTTTAATGTGTTTGCACTTTCGAGGGACAACAGATTTTCGTTTTTCGTGTGTGAGGAGAACTTGAAAGGTTAGATTTATATGGAGATTTTGAGGTTGGTAGTGAGCGACGTCGTGGACACTTTATCTGTGGCTCTATCGAGGCGTTGTTGGTATCAACTCGATGAGGCGCTAGATCATCGCACAAATGAAAATTATCGAATTTTAACTGATATGTTTGAAGATAGATGGATTGGAACAAACGGTCGTTATTTGTGGTCTCCATGGTCACTTGACCTAACGCCTATGAATTTTTATCTTTGGGGAACGCTGAAAGATGAAATTTATTCTGAACCTGTGACTTCAAGATATTATTTGCATAATAGAATGCTTTCATGCAGTTGGATATGAAGGCGAGCCACTACATAGGGTGTTATGCTTCGAGTTAAAGTATGTCAAGAATGGTCATCACTTTGAACAATTATTTTGAAATTTAAGAAAATAGGGTTTAATTCGTTTTGATATTTTTAGTTTAACTGGAAATTCGACAACTGCAGTTTTGCATTTTCTTTTCTCTTGATTTATCTATTATCCAATAACAGAAGGACAACTATTTGTTAATGATCGAGTAACTGTCTATGCACGTGCAGGAACCTAAGCCGGTATTGCCAACTTTAGGTAGGTACATGAAATTCTTGTTTTCGCCATAACTTGAAAACTTGAATTCTCAGGTACAGAGTATGTATGGGGAACTTCATTTAGTTTTTACAGCGAATCTAATAAATTGAAAAAAAATATGGGTTACAATTGACAAAAACGTAGTTTTTGATTTTTCTTCGTTTCGAAATGTGAGGCGGAAGAAAGAGCACTCTTTATACTAAATGAGATTCAGTCGGATATGACTTATGTCTCGCATGGTTTCTTGTTTGCAAAACACATTTCATTATTTTCGTAGCTCACGCCGTTCTCGAGATATATCAATTTTTTAAAAAAGGGGTTCAACATCGACGAGTTGCATATATAGCTGATCATTCAATTAACGCCATTTCATGAAAAAATATAATTTCACCACCCAGTAATCAATACCACTGCCAGGCAATGATTATGATCAAAAAACATATCCTGGAATAATTATTTATTATTTTATTTCCTCGAATGCATTTGTAGTGCAGATATTTTCACTATCTAAAAGTGTCCGAACTTTTTTCTATCTTGTGTAATCTCGAGTTGAGTTCCTTTATCGGGGGCAGGCGAAGATTAGCTATTTTCATAAAACATAAAACCGTACGATTCTTTTGGACGAAGTAGTAGATTTTTGAGCTCAGTATCAAGAGAAGCAATTCAATTGTAGAAAAAAATATTGGGTGTTCTATTCAGAATAATATAGAAAATAAGTGTTTGTCTAACTGTAAATGGCAAATAGTTCAAAATATTTTTGAAATGTAGTTTATCAAAACTAAATCTACAATAATTTGATTGAGGAGGTCGTTACTTGATGAAAATCGATATACATATTTTCAATGAAATAAAACTAAAGTATTTAGATTTTCACTATATTAACAAAACTATGACTGGTATATTAACAAAACTGATCTAAAGTATTCGTAGAAATTGTATTAGCTCATGAATTAAATCTTCCAATACCTTACGATTTGCTCTATTTCTATTTGTTCCCACTTCTCTCATCTGATTTCTAGGTGAAAATGAGATTGTATTATTTCATTTTGGTCTTTGTTTTGGAAATGACATGAAACCCGAAACATATGCCAAACATATTTTTGGTCTTTATATTTTCCGAAATTTATGCTCAATGATTCTTTTCAGTTGTTAATTCTGTTAAAATGCTTCACCAAGTGATTAACGAGACATGTAAATCAAAAGATAGTTAACTAGATATTTATTCCTAGCTTTTAATTGCACCATCCAGTTAATTCTTATATTTTCCTTACATTAATCTAGTACCTGTTTTTACCTTCCGAACGAAATAATATTAGTATTGTGGGAGAATCATATCAAATATTATCTTCTCCATATTAATTGCTTCACAATTCAGCAGAACGCGTCATAAATGAAAAATTTGATCAAAAATATTTCATCAATTTCAAATAAGTAATGAACTTCTCAATCAAATTGTATTTCTGGGCGTAATGATTGAATTCACATCTCAATCAAACTATTGCTCAATGCCACCAAACACCCCTTCCAATGTTTAACACCATTACATACATATTTACTTTCAAATTTCAATAACTAGTTATTTTATCTTCTGTTCGTCCAGAGACGATTTCAAGGAGCGTTTCCTTAACGCATTAATCATACATAGGTTTACAAATAGAGCAATTGTATTTTCAAACGGGGAATCTTCGTTTTATAATAAAGTGGTTGTACGTTGAGGATAAATTGAATGTAAATCCAGCTTGTGGGTGATAGATGTTTGAGTGATTAGTTTATCCATCGAAAATTTGTCATCGAAACGATTTATTACACCTATCACTTTTATTCAAATTTCAAATCACTGATGTATATAATGATTTATGTATATTAAATTTGAATTCATTGCTGAAACGAATTCAAGCAAATTTTTTACGAGTTATTTGGTTATAATCATTATTAGACTTATAATAAATATACCTTTATTTCAAAAATTATAACATTTCATTATGAAATTTTTACCAAATTTCCAGAAATCAACTAAACAAATGTGTCATGCAATTCTTATAATAAATATCAGTCTCCGTAGTAGACTGAGAATTATCATCAGAGTTATTTAACTACTAAAAACCTTTTCAGGGCTATCATTTCCTATGCGGACCTTTTTGTATCTAAATGAGTTCCAATGTAAAACAAGGAATATACTTTACTCAAAGAGAGCAACTCAGAGAGTTACACTACCTTGACATCTCGGAGGTCGTGGAAACTGATTTAAACAATTTTCATTTCATACAGATTTTCCTTCTACGTTCTTAATTTCATAAGGCAAAAGAACATCTGAATTGCATGATATTGTTGTTGCTTCAGATTATAGTCTTACACCTCTGAATTTGACAATGCAACAGGTTGATTTTGATATGTTGGATAATAAATCTAAAAAGAAAATGGGATGCTGAAGGAATTACACGGAAACCACTCTAAACAAATTGAGAAATGATTTAATTTACGACAACGTTTCTAATAGATAATTAGTATCTAGAGAATTGTTCGTTGAAACAGAAGGCTTGGCCATTGCGATCCCGAATCAGGTCTTCACAATAAATTATAGAAAATATATCATGTGGAAAAAATATAGAAAATTCTTGTATACTGATATTATACATTCTAATTTACCAATAAAATATGACCTCATTTCTAAGGGATAGAAATATTACAAATATGAACCGATTGTCGAACACTTTTGTGGAATAAGTTTTTGTTCAACTTCCAAAAAGGAGATGAGAGGAGATTTTTCCATTCACCATATCTCCGGTAAATACCAAGAGATCAATACTTCTGAATGTATATTAAATTTGCACAACCGAAAACAGATCATGCTCCAATAGAACTTTTCAGCAAAATGGACCTGTATTTATTGTTTAAGATATAAATGAAAGTAGACAAATAGTCATTTGAAATCAAACTCAGGAAATATAACAAAATGAATATAATAAGTGGTCTGAATCTAACTCAAAGTATGAATGATTCAAAAGATAAAATTTATTGAATATGTAAATTTTTCTGTTGGATCTGAAAATTTTGCAAATAATAAAATTTATGAATTTTTAAGGTTTTCTGTAGTTGACAGCGTTACGTTCACTGAAATTGTTTCAAAGTGTGGACGAAGAACACATATCTTGACAGCGTTAACTTCAATTATCTGTTAACTTACAACGAATATAACCTCATATACTACGAAGGTGATGGATTTTTCGAAATTGAACAACGGCATATTGGGATTATGTCAGACTTTATGGAAATAGACCTGAGTCTTTTGAATGAATGATGTGCTGGAGGGAGGGTTGTGTCTATCCAGACTCATTTTCCTTTCATAAAACACAGAAAGTTGAACTTGAAAGCTTCACCTCTGCATGGACGTACTAAAGGACTTGCTACCAGGGGTCACACACACGATGGAAACACTGATGGTTAACACAAACACTTTTTATAAACGTTAATTTAAAATTAAATAAAACACGTGGTTCGTTGGTAAACAGCGGCGGTTTGGCAATATGGTCGGTGGCGTGGGTACGGAAAAGCCGGCTCGTGGCAACGCGTGCTGCAGCCGGTTTTCTAAGACAGTGTGAATTCGAAGAGGTCGTTGAAGAGAAAGTGAGAGAGTCTCCGAAATGCACGGATATTTAAACCCTCGGTTCAGGTAGGCCCAGAGTACGTTCTGTGCCTCGCCTGGTCGATGGGCCTACTTGGCGGTCTGTGATTAAGAAAGCGTGGTTAACACGGTAACACGCTTATTCGGAGGGGCCTAGAGCGATCTATGGTGAGATACCGTAGTGCGAAATGGTAACAGACTCTTAGATGAGGTTAATTATTTGGCGGTAACCCAAAAAGAAAAACTGAACTGGGTGTCACATTTTCACATTTTGATAAAACTTTTTCAAAAGCTATATCGTGTCTTTGAAATATCTTGTACTCTCTGAGGAACCCGGTGGCTACAATCTGAGATGATCTATTGGGAAGGAACAGCAATTATCACATTCATCGTCACATATGTAAGGAGGAAAAAGAAGATATGTGGTCATAAGAAAAGCTATGAGTTATTGGGTGTCCCTTCATAAAAAAAAGTCGAATAATATTTTCGAAATTCCTATCACGTCCATTAGAAATGATGTCTGTAAGATATTACTTTCATACCGCAACAGAGGATAGACTTGAATGGAATCATTTAAATAACTGACCCTTCATCAGGAAGTCAGATGAATCAGATTTAAAACCAGGAGGGAACAGGCTCGGAGATACTCAAAGTCATCACAAGGATTAGTTCCCAAATCTGCCCGCCATAAAAGCAGCCCTCAAGAGCCACAATAGAGCAAATAAGTGCAGTTTCGTTCTCATTAGGATCTCATCAGTGTCGCATATCGCTTCCCAGCATCCTAACAAGCTACATTGGGGAACCCTATCGATTCCAGAAAGTCGCTCTCTTTGGAGATGTCAGTTTCGGATGTATATACCGAACAAGTCTTGGAAATACGGAATGAAGATTGTTATGCTCGGCGACTTCTCCTCGATGTACATGGTGGATGCCTGTCCGTACTAAGGCTGAAACACACCGACGAACGGCATACCTCTGTTGATATTGCTGCTAACCAATTGCAGAATTCATACAAACGGCCATCATAGGAACATTCCGGAAGCATACGAGGGAAATACCACCAGAACTACGAGACATGATGGGGAGAAAACCAAACATATTGCAACAAACAAACAATGTCATGTGGTAGAAAAACTAGACGGCCGGTCTGGATTTGTTACAGTATGATAAATGCCACCTACGTTAATTTTTATATTGAGTATTGTTAGAATAGTATGAAAAAATCATCGAAACCTATACGACGATATCAATTCATAATAGAGCTGAGCCATTAAATTGCCAAGCCATGTATGGAGCAAAGGATGCAAAAAGAAATTTGCTTTTAAAATCACGCGTCAAAGAAATCATTCAAATTGATGACTCATCCCCTGATATTATAAATTTGAAAGTAAACGAGCATTATGCTTTCATTTTTACAGAAAATTGAGATGCACAATGACTATATACTACTCCCCGCCCAGTGATACCTCTGGGCGATAGATAGTCTCCTCTATTTTTCAGTAGCTCACTCTGTAACTTCTGCAGTTTTCAATCAAAAATGGAAATTCGTTCACGACAACGCAGACAAAGATAATACCTTTCTTTCGAATTATCACTCGACCCATCTACCCTCTACCAAATTTTCAAGGGTTATCACCCTTGCTCTAGGGGTTGAAACTCGATATGAGGATGGTACTTGATGATGACTGCCGTTGATCACTGAAACTTGAATAGTCTGAGGGAAATAGTCTTCCCTATCTTTCAGTTGCTCACCCTGTATCTTTTACAATTTTCAGTTAAAAATGGAAGCTCATTCAATGCAATGTAGACACAGGTACCACCTTTCTTTTGAGTCATCGCTCGAGCCATCTTCCCAATTCAAAATGTACAAAGATTGGAACTTCCACTGAAACAAAAATTGTTCTGTTTTTGCGTTTTAATCAGTTATCTTGGTAGATATAGCTCTGTTTAGTTTTCGTTGAAGCACCCTGTATTAGCACAACGCGCTTCGACACTCTGTGCCTTTCTCAAGTGAAAGGTTACATACTATTGTTATTCTATACTACAAATACATTACAAATAGCAATGAAAACCAGCTTAGTGAAATCCATTCGAGGGCTATCAAGTATTTGTGGGAATAAGTTGAGTAGGGGTGACTGATTTATATATAGTTGGTCATCAACTATATTCTTGGAATTTATATATCTGTTAATTTCGAAGGCTTCAAGGTAATTCAATTTCTGGCCTTTACTCTCTGTATGTAAAACTTCGAAATCCAGATTAAATGAGTGGTTGCAATCTAGGAGGTGATTGCTCTAATTGGATTGTGCTTTTTTATTATTGAAACTACGTTTATGTTCCGATATTCTAGTTCCGAAATTTCTACCGGTACGGCCAATATAAAACTTATCGCAGTCTGGACCATTTAAACGATATACTCCGTATTTATTTCCTTTTTTAGTTTTTGTTTTGTAATTTGAATATATCCTCCAAGTTGTTTCTTGTTCTGAAAGCTATATTTGAGTTGAAATTTCCAAGGAATGTTTCGCCACTTTCACCAAAATATTTTAGACATTTATAAGATTCATTTTGTTTTTCTGACCATGAGTATACTTGTTCAATGGCTAATCTGAATTGTTTCTTTTTCAAAATGTAATAAATTATATTTGAGTTATATAATATAATATAACCGAAATAAAATTGATTACATTTTGAAAAGAAACAACTCAGGTTAGCCATTGAACAAGTATATCCACGATCAGAAGAACAAAAATTCTATTATATTATTATTTAATAGTTTTTGGTAAAAGTAGCGAAACCTTATAAACATTCCTTGGAAATTTCAATTCAAATATAGCTTTCAGAACAATGAACAACTTGGAGGACATATTGAAAATTACAAAACAAAACCTAAAAAGAAAATAAATCTGGAGTATATCGTTTAAATTGTACAGACTACGATAAGTTTTATATTGGCCGTACCGGTAGAAATTTCGGAACTAGAATATCGAAACATAAACGAAGTTTCAAAAAGAAAAAATCATAATCCAAGTATACAATCACCTTCTAGATTGAAACCACTAATTCAATCCGGATTTCGAAGTGCTACATACATAGAGTAGAGGCCAGAAATTGAATTACCTTGAAACCCTCGAAATTAACAGATATAAAAATTCCAAGAATATACTCAATGACCAAATAGATATAAATCAGTCATCTCTACTGAACTTATTTTCACAAATACTTGATATCCCTTGAATGGATTTCCCTAAGCTGGTTTTTATTGCTATTTGTAGTGTATTTGTTGTATAGAATATCAGTAGTATGTAACTTTGCACTTGGGAAAGACACAGTGTCGTAACGCGTTGTGCTTATACCAGGTGGGTCAGTAAGGCGAGGAACTTCAATATCTCGGAAACTGTTTGAGATAGAAGCAAAATTTTTTCTCATTTCTCAAAATTATTTTCGTACATACAGGGTGTTCAATTTTTGCTCCAGAAACAAACATAATTTTTTTAAACAGCACCCCTGTATTTTTTATCATATTCTGATAACAATTTGAATATCTTTAACGATATCTGTTTCGTGCCCACACAATTATCGGTAGATTTTAAATTAATTGAAATATCGATAATTTCGGGAATTCGGAAATTTTTAAAAGTTCTAAAATGCCTAATTTCGCATAATTTAGGCATGATATTTTTTTTCTTGAGGTAAAGATGTTGTACCTTATTATCAAATGAAGAAAAATTTTTTTTTATACCGAGTGTTCAGAGTAACCCTGCGAAAATGAAATTTTTCAAACATGAAAAACTTTTTATGTTCAAATGTAACATCTCGTATCTTTTTAACGTGTTTTATTTTTACTCGAATAAGCTTTACAACGACACCTTTTTTTCAAAAATCCGATGGGGATTTCCCAGAAAATTTCGAAATAAGTGTAAGGTTTAGGTATTTCTTGAAATAAACATGGTGTTGATAAAGTTCAGACATTGAAATATGTAAAATTCAACACAAAATTAGATTTTTTGCTGTTCAATGAAACTTAAACATCAAAACTCTCAAGGTGTATCGAAATTTCTTCACAAGAAAAGATTCATTTGTGATATTATCATTTGTGCTCAAAGCTAAGTCTTCACTTAATTGAAATTACTCAGTTCGAAATTATCTCAATAAATGTTCAAAAAGTTGAAATATCAAAAAGATCGAGAATTTGGAAGGTTTTTCAGAACTTCTCAAAATCTTCATTCCGTATCATTTGAGTGTGACAATAATTATCCTCTGAAGAAAATATGTTCCTCATCATCGAAGTAAGAGATCGACTGTTTTTTCATACCCAGTGTTCTTGATGATTCAACGAAAATAGAATTTTTCGAGATGAAAGAATTTTTTTCTAAATGTGACAATCTATTCTTTTCACTGAACTTGTATTACTTTCACAATTGCAAAAATTATTCCGGAATTATCATTGAGAAACGAAATCGAACTGCTTTTCCTGAATTTATCCACTGAAATAAAATGCAAATCAAAATCATAAACACCAATTTAATTCTATTTCAATGAGTTTTCAAATCAAATTAGATGTTCGAAATGTCCCCCATTTTGACAAATACATTCTCGAACACGATTGTTGAATGATTCGGTCACTCTCTGGAGAACATTTGGCAACCTGCATGCTATTCTCTTCATTGAGTACACGCTTAGCACTCCCATTCTTCTCATATCCAACTTGTCCAGTTCTTTCAATCATTTCCTTCAGTCTCTCGACTGCCTCTTCCTAGGATGTCTACTGTTCGAGTAACGTTGGGAATAAATATGTGACGCTAACAAACAATTCCTCTCACCTTCTCCCAAACAATAAATCATATTAATTAACTCTTCTTGGGTAAAATTCATTGTTGCAATAATATTCAGTATTTCTGACTCATATGGAATTATCCAATTCAAAACTGTCAAATCTTGGACATTGTGAGTAAACCATAGAAATAAGTCTTCTATGGGCACAGGTGGTTAAACCACAGACTATCGAACAATATATTCTATCTTCATGTGTTATGCCCATAGAAGTCATACTTATCTCTACGGTTTAATCACAAGTTGTATATGAGAAGAATGAGAGAGCTAAGCGTGTACTCAATGAAGAGAATAGCATGCAGGTTGTTTTGAGCGCAGTAGACTTTTTGAACATCTATTGAAGATTTCGAACTACGTATTTTGATTATGTAAAGACTTAGACCATGTTTATTGCAAGAAATACCTAAACCTCACGCTAATTTCGAAATTTTCTAGGAAATCTCCATCGGATAGAGATACAGGATACAGGGTGTTACATTAAAAAAAACAGTTTTTCATGTTTGAAAAATTTCATATTCGCCAGGTTACTAGGAACACTCGGTATGAAAATAATAACTTTTTTTTTGTTCATTTGATGATAAGGTACAACAATTTTACCTCCATAAAAAAATCATGAGTATATTATGCGAAATGAGGCATTTGAGAACTTTCGAAAAAAATTCCCGAAATTATCGATATTTTAATTAATTTCAAATCTATCGATAGTTGTTTGGGCACAAAACAGATATCGTTGAAGAGAGCATCTAAATTGTGATCAGAATATGATAGAAAATACAGGGCGTGCTTTTTGAAAAAAAACTATTTTTGTCCCTGGTACAAAAATGGAACACCCTGTATTTACAAAAATAGGATGCACACATACTTATGAAACAATAATCAGAAAAAATTTTGCTTTTATCTCAAATAGTTTCAGAGATATAGAAGTTCCTCACCTTATTGACTCACCCGGTATATTATCTGAGTAGAATTATTAATCGTTTGATTTATTTTTTATTTGACATGGAATTGTATCTAGCAAAAGCTTCTACAATTCGACTAGTAGGAGTTTCTACTTTTTCATCTTCTATCGTTTACATCTTTTTCGAATACTTTTTGCATCGAAAGTAATATTTTATTTTGCATTGATTAACCCGATATACCCAGCTAGCTGATGAAATATATTCCGCGGTTTGAATAACCTGTATAGACCTCTCATACTGAATTTTAACCAAACTAGTTTAGAGCATCGAGAGACTTAGCCAATGATGTGTCTCATAATGCTCTTTCCGATTGAACTTCTTAAGTTTGGGTATACTGAACGTAGGGAGTTGATACCTAAACTTCCAAACCAACATGCTGAATCATCTTTTCCAATAATTTTATGAATCAGTAATGCATTTATTCATCGAGACCATCGAGAATCCTTTCTAATAATGTGTCACTCGACCCATATTCGCAACGAATATTTCGAAGGTAGGTAGGGATTATCACAAGCAATGATTTTCCCTAAAACAAAAATTAACCTGTTTTAGCTCTTTCCGCTGTCACTGTTTTACTCTGATTCAGAATTATTGCCTCAAATTTCTGGTGGAACATCCTGTACATATTTTAGTTGGTGCTCAAATTGCTCGTTACGAAAATAAATCAAAATATTCAATTTGAATTCAATATTAGAGAACTTATTCACCACATCATTACAGTGTATAATAGTGATATTCTTTCTATACCTTCCACCAATTTCATCATGTATATCAGACACATATCAAATGAGGGCTCACTGGCACGTTCGGATATGTCATCAGATATTATTGAATTGCGATTTGTATCGAAAAACTTTTCGCATAGTTATGCCGACGTTCCACCAGAGATTTATAAAAGAATATTCCTGAATGTAAGATATTTGCTACACAAAGCACGATCGAAATCCATCGATATATGCTAATGACAATTCATACTTTTCGCTCAGATTGTTTTCGAATCTCCATACATTCCCTAGGCTCACCCTGTATTTCGAAATACGTAGTTTGAATATAAATGTGGTGAACTCGAAGGTGAAATCAGAAATATTCGAGAAGTTTTTAAGTGAACCTAGAACTAAGTTCGCAGCTTCGCGGATACAGTGGTGTAGTATGGTAAGACCATCATAATACATTGATATTAATCCTTCTTCCTGATAATATACACTGCGCTATGAAATTAACGCAATAAATCGAAAGTTCAAGTTTATACTGTATATGGAATCCTTGCCTAATGCTTGGTGAAACAAAAGATTAATTAAAACTCTTTCAACGATTTCACAAAAAACTATTAAAATACTGACACATGTTTCGGATTATCAGTTCAATATCAAAATTTGTACAATACTGAGGAACGAAATGAGTGGATTAACTCAAATTTAACGACTTTTGCAAAAGGAGCTAAACCAAAGTTTCTTTGCTTATTACAAATTGGGTGATTTTTCCTACTAGCCCATTTAGATTCTATCATCTTCAAAATTAAGCAAGATCCACGAAGAAATAATATATGGGAGATGTCAACCCAAATTATTGGGTTCAGAATGATTCTAGAACATCTATAGAGCATAATCGGCTTCACTTAGAAGACCGAAGCTGGCCATCGGGGCTCCCTCGGTCAAACAGAGAGGGAATTGTTTTGTTGAGTTCGAATATTGAAGGGATTTTGCGATTATAATTCAAAATTGGCAAGCAATAACAAGGAAGTGATTATGTTTCAGGAGACTCACACTGCGACGGAAGAACATCTCCGCGAAACAGGAAATATTGCAGGTTATGCACTTTTTGATTATCTCTTTAGTCCTTTTTATGGCCTTGCTTGCTATGTAAAATCATTTCTTAAATTCAAGTGAGTTTAGATATATAAGAGTCTGGTATGATTGTTGAAATATTTTTCTGCTGGTTTTATTTTTCAATTTTTACAGATTCCTGTCCCAAAACCCTTTCCTTTCACCCTTGTCTCCGTCTGGAAATCATGGAGTGCAAGATGAGAAATGAAGCTGGTAAGTAGAAAAATCTTTGGTACTCCTCAAGTACACACGACACTAACACAACATAAACAGACAAGCTATTGCTAGTGCAATAACGACAGGGATGCGAGTTTTTTCCTCAGGTTTTCTCACTCGTTTATTGAATCATATGCAAGAGAGTATGGTTCCCTGATACATTTCCTGAGCTCACACTTGTGTTATATATTATATAACACATAATTTTGTTATATATATATATATATATATATATATATATATATATATATATATATATATATATATATATATATATATATATATATATATATATATATATATATATATATATATATATATATATATATATATATATATATATATATATATATATATATATATATATATATATATATATATATATATATATATATATATATATATATATATATATATATATATATATATATATATATATATATATATATATATATATATATATATATATATATATATATATATATATAAACTTGAGATAGAAGAATTATTCAAAATTCGTATATCAATGAATAATCCTTCTTCCTGACAAGAGCTAGTTACCAAATCTGCCTAACATGCACGCAGCCCCAAGAGTCACAATAGTGCAACTAAGTAGGATGCGTACGAGGTGTGTCCTTTCTGGAATCGATAGGATACCCTGATGTAGCTTCATAAGATGCTGAGAAGCGATATGCGTCACTAATGAGCTCCTAATAAGGGTGAAACTGGAGTCTGCCACTTAGTTTCTCGGCATCCTGCTCAGTTGCACTATTGTGGCTCTTGGGGGCTGCGTGCATGGCAGGCAGATTGGGGAACTAGCTCTTGTCAGGAAGGATTACTCATTGATCTACGGATTTTGAATGATTCTTCTTGTCTCAAGTTTACATATGTAGACTCTCGTGAAGTTTATGTGAAGTTTATCGCGTAAGATATTTGTCCCATTATATATATATATATATATATATATATATATATATATATATATATATATATATATATATATATATACATATGAGTTACAATGTATATATATATATATACATATGAGTTACAATGTCAAACGAGGAAAATGCTTTTTAAATATCATAAACACCACCCAAAGTCAGTTATTCAAAGAGTTACACTACTTAGCTATCTAGGTCGTGGATTAACTGGTTTGAACAATCTTCATAGTAAACACATTTTTATCTTCGATCCAATTTTCATGATTAACACAGAAAATCTACATTAACATTACATGATATTGTTGTTGCTTCAGATTATTGTATTATCTATTCGACTCACAGAGGAAACAACAAAACTTCGTATATCCAAGCTGTAGACCTAGTAAAATAACAATTATTTTCAAATCTCCACATATTTTCCATAAATATTGGTTATATTTTATGTTCTTACAGTGAATACCTATGTCCATAATTATGATTCTTTCATTTCAATTGCATGAGCGACCGGTAAGAAAGGGTATTTATTACCATTATGTAACAGTACAGCTTCTAAACTAACCTTTGAGAAATCCATAAACAACCACCAGTCAGACGTTTTATATTCAAACGTCAACTCTGTCCACACTGAGGGAATGTCACTGCAAAACACTAATTGCCATCTTGAGAAAAAATATACTTGAGAAGTGAGTATGTCAAGTTCTGTATACGGATATTGTGGTATTTTTTTCAGTAAATTCCAGTCATGAAGTTGGGATGCCAACAGCTCTGCCTGACTTTCACTGAGATCCAAATCACGTACCAAGCCATTGAGATCGTTTCGAGCTATGAGATGAGGTTCTCAGTTTGAAGTACTGGGCTCAAAAGTCAGATTGAAATCTAAACTCTCGGATACACTATTTTCGGTCACATCTTCCATGTTTACTGGAGACTGAGGAACAGGTAAATCATCACTATGTGGGATAGGTCTTTGAGCAGATTGTAGATTTGGAAAATTCATAGAGTGCCTAGATTTGTGATTAATATCTTTTATAGAAGTCTCACAGAAATAATAATTTGATACATGGTGTTTCGGTTCGGCTCATATCATTGGAAGTGCGAACGGCTTATGACGAGATCCTTTAGCCCATGATGGTAATGAAGTGACACACTGTGCACAGCAAACACTAGAAGCTCAGGTCTTGTCCAAATGTCGCGCCTGAAAACCAAAATACTTAAAGTCACAGTTCTTAACTAATAGTGTCAAACTATGACTTTCACTTTCAACAGTAAGTTGACCGTGAATATAACAGAAGTTATCAGGATGGTTTACACACACTCTCGGCATCTTAGTATGAGGTATAACACTAATCCAAAAAGATTGTTTCAATTTCAATATTTTTCCGTTAATTTATTCAGAAACACCCGTTGGTAAGCTAAATTCTCGTAATCGAGGAAGACAATGTTTAATGAAAACTGAGGGTGATTGAACAAAACTAAGTATGAGGTTTATATGCGGGTAGGTAGTAGTGTTTGAAAATATGATTTGATTTGGTTTAATAAACAAACTGTTTATCAGTGTTATCAGTAATGAGGTTATTACATAGTTCGAGGTTTATTACGTTTCAGATATCATTTTCGGCAAGTGAATTTTTTGGATTATCTCATATGGTTCTGATTCTAATACACTATCGACTCTACTAAAATACTATTTTTGTCTAATATAACAACCTGATTACCTTCATCTGATTTTCAATAAAACAATCTTTATTTAAACTTCAAAATTTCATTAAAAATTGAACCTTGAAAACTTTACTCCAAAACCCAAGAGACAGAACTCTCACCTTGGATATGAGTGGCATATATTAAATAATCTGTGAAACTGATAAATGAATTAAAACTGAATGAAAAAAATACGAAGCACATTCACAATACGAACGTACAGAAAAATTTAACATAGCCCAATATTCTTTTGATTGAATACGTAGAAGAGATTTTGGGAAAGTAGAATTGATAAGAAATATTTGTTTGATTAGCCATGCCAACTAAGAGCGCGTTCAACCAATCAAGCCGATGGCTCGTCAAAAGCTTCTTATACTAGTGATGGATTAAGTTTTAAAAAACAGCCATGTTGAATAAGAATTAGTGCACTATCATCTTTCGATGATGCCAACTTAATTGGCAAAACGCGCGTCGAGTTATGAAATAGAATTTTGTTGAAGTGGTATATAATGCTTTCAGTTACAACGCCATTTATTGATAGTTGCCTATTTGATGTAATCGATTCGTAAGCGGACCAATTCCGAGATAGGCTCTTGATTCTAATATTAACCCGAAGGCCGACACTCCTAAGCTCAATACGGGCAATTTTCCAGAATTAAGGCGTACTAATTGCCAGAAAGTGTAACCTGCTTCATTGATATAAACAAATCATCTAAGAACGATGTACACGTATGCACATAAATGTTCAATTATATGTTCAGTCACTGTAAATGAGTGTGATATAAAAGTGTATGATCAGATGAGGGGGTTTTCTGATTGAACACATCCTCGGAGTCAGTGACATTTAAAGGTCAGCTGGCCATTAATTGAGCAAAAATAGCTCTTATGGCATTTCCGAACTCACTTCTAGGTCCATCAAATCTATATAAACTCATTGAATTATACAAGTTATAGAATTCAATCGAGAGGATATGAGTTCATCTAATTGTCAGGTACCATGTAAAAAACATATACTTCAGCAATCTACAAATAACATATATCTATGCAATGGTAATCGTCAATCCATAATATATTTTAAGGATTGTTTTATAATCAAATTTAATGAACTTCGCATTCATTTATTCTACACATTCGTTTAGATTTAAAATTTATTTTTCTTGTCAAAGAGTTGACATTGATTTGAAATTCTCCATTCTTTTATTATCATTGTTTTCAGTTAGTAAGATTTCTACCTCTTTGAATTTCATCCTATGCCCTGTTTGTATAAGATGTTGTGACAACCCACACTTCTCTCTCTCATCCCTACAATCTTTTTTATGTTCAACAATCCTTGTTTCAAGCCATTTCCCTGTTTGGCCCACATATACGCCATCGCATACACCACATTGTATCTTGTATACAACATGGTGTGTTCGCCCTTTAGGATTTTTACTTTTTGTATTTGAAAAAATCTTTTCTCCTATAGAATTGATAACTTTTTTCTCTATTTCAATGTTATCCATATTTTTAAAAATTGACACTATTGAGGGTGTTAACTCAGGTACTTATGGTAAGGATACGTACCTCATAGTAGTTTCATCAAACTGGTATCTATTGGTAAGTAAACGGGATTTTGGACCATTGTTGAATTCTCAACAGAAGTCTGTCAAGCAGCCCAGATGGATCTGAGTTCTTAATAAGTAGATTTTTTAGTAGCTTCAGATTCTTTTGGTAGAATGTTTGATAGACCAATCGTTTTATTCGGTTTTTAATCCGGAGACTAAGTTTTGTCTAGTCTCATAAGCTGAAAAATAATTCAAATTTCTCCTGAGCTCATCTTGACGTCTCACAGATTGAGTGCTAGTGATCAATCTTGTTACTGTCATATGAATTGAAAGTGTCAACCACCAATTCTATTTGATTATGTTGGATTAAACAGAACAGGTCATCAACGGGTTTCTTGATTATTATTACTTCGAATGGTAATTTTGGTAGACTCCCATTCAACAAATCATCCAGCACTAACTGTGCCAGTACTGATGACATTTGAGATTCCATTGGGGTACCTTTGATTTGTTTATAAAATTTCTCTTTGAACTTACAATAGGTTCTGTCGAAAATCAACTGGACCCACGCCTAGACCTCATCCAATAAAAAACCATCTTAATTTCTTGCCAATTGTTTTCGATTGATTTATTAACCAGCTCAATTGTGATGTTCATGTATAGTGCAATTATATCTAAACTGACCATAACATAACCATGTGGGATTATGGTACTTTGAATGAAACTAGAAAATTCAAAAGAGTCTTTGACATAATAGGTGTTGACAGTATTATATGCTTGTGATAAAATTTCGTTGATGTACCTGGATGCCTGCGAGTTTGGAGTGCCTATACATGAGATGTTTGGTTTCGCTGTTGACATCGGTTTGTGTATTTTAGGCAGAGAGTAGGATTTGGATGATATACTATTGTATATCCTGAGTTTATTGGCTGTTGGTTTGTCGATTCTTTTTAGATTGGTCAGATACTTTCCTACAAATCTGTTTATTTTGTCTTGATATTTTTTAGTAGGATTCTCATTTAGGAGGGTATAATACGTCTGTTCATTCCAGATATCTAGGGATTTAGTAACACATTCTACTTTTTTCATTATAGCTGTGACATTACTTTTGTCAGACTTTGTAACCACTAATTCTGAGTGCTCTTTCAGAAACTTTTTTTTAACTTGATATCCATGACTAATGAGGGATTAATTGGTTTGTGTTTTTTATTAATGTAATTAGTGATGATGTTAGTGACCTTGGCAGTTGATATGTTCCTATTCTTATCCCCTACTCTTTGCAGAAAGATATCCACATCTGCAAGGAAGCTTCTAATCGTTAGTTCGTTCGGGTCATCTACACTGAAATTTGGGCCCAATGACAACACTTTTTTATATTGGGTGGTACCACTATATCAGTTAAATTTTCAAATCTACCTTCTTCTATGTTAATCGAATCTGGTTTCGTTTGATCTTTTATGAGTGACTTCAATTTGTTCAACTGAGTTTTCTTGGTGTCATGAAATCTTCTATTATATTTAATTGATTGTTTTGTAAAAAATTGATTCAATGAGATTTTGGGTCATTCTGTTTCTAATTTTATTTTTAATTGGTGATTCAAACCTCTATATTTAAAAGTCTGAAATCAAACCTTTGTCTCATTCTTTCTATGATTTCGATATGTTTTCCATTTTCGATCTCTCCACCTCCACATTTATGTTAGTTTTTAACTGTTCATGCGATCATTATATTAATTATTTGTTATATTATAGGATACCTGAAGAAGTACAAGATATTATCTAAAAGCTAGTAGATATGAAATAAGGAGTACACAAATGCCCCTTGACTGCTTAAACCCGATGAATTAATCCTAACGCAGTCGATATCACTCATCAAAGATATGAATGAATTCAGGCTTCCAGTTCGTAAACCCCAAGGCGTATTCCTAAGAATTTTGAAATTAAAACTCGTAGTAAAGTAAGAAGCATTACCTTCATCAAATCTTTAAAAAGGCCAGCTCCACTCATATGGAAGAAGGCATGTCTCTTATCAATCCAAAATGACTCAAATTGGTCTATTGTTAGAGCCAATGATTATAAAGGAAATTCAGTACGAATATTATGAGAATTAAATAGACATTATTCCTTACCACTGATTCAAGCGACAAAGAATTGGTTGTATCACCTCAAACCCCGCATAAAAGAACTTGAAAGGTTTATACAAATACACAACATAGTAGGTTCTAATGATTAATAGGAACTTCAAGTTAAGTGTAGACTTGACTGAGAATTCCAGTTATTCTCATTGAAATCATTCTGGTATTAAATTTAACATTGAAGCAATGTATTCCAACTGTCGGTTATAGACCAAAGTACGTGTACCAGAAAGTTCAAATGCTTTTATTGTTTTGTATATTGTGAGTTATAATTAAAAATCCTAAATTTAGATATTACTGATTCATCGAGTAAATCTGTAGTATGCACTTGTGATCACACAATATCGTTGGAACCAAAGCTGGAATACTTCCATCTTGCAAGCGAAAAGAACGAGAAATATATTACATAACTCTCACTAGCTGTCTTCTAGAGATACAAATTTTCAACTCGTTATGCTATACCTTTAAAATCCGCACGGTTTGTTACTTCTCACATCGTTACGCTGACATCACTTGGGTGGCTCCGCTGCGCTTTGCGAATAATAATCAGGAGCTGACATCGATATTCGTAACGTTTTTGATCTCCTTTCAGTTCAAGGCGTCTCATCTACTAGTATGCTCATTTCTCTCTGGAATTATAAGTTATGTTGAATCATAAATTAGATAGGAGATGATGGGATCAATATAGAGCCACTTTTTGGCTGAAGTATTTCAAATATATCATAACAAGAAATTATTCATTCTCTTTTGGAAGTTCTTTCCCTTCTTTCAAGTGGCTTCAATCAATTACTTGAATACACGAAAATTTTTGTTCCCAATTGTTAAATTTTACTATGTAAATTGGTGTTGATTGCAAAATGCTCATTCAAATATTCAATTTATTGCAGAAATTTTATTCTATAATGCATACTGATAAATTTGAACCGCTTAGTAAATTTTTAATTGGAATCGTTACAAAAGACAGGATACACCAATTGGTAATATTTCGTATCACAAATTCTATATCCTAGATATTGTAATAATATAACCTGAAGTAGGGAGGCTAAAGCGAATGAAGAGGATGTAAATGAATGTGAATGTTTTCACCTTCTGTTTCCATCCATACTTCTGCAGAAGATCGGTGAATTCGTCAATAAGACGGTATTTTCCTACGCCCTACGTCCATATCGTTATCTTCTTTAGCATTATCAGAAGCAAAAACACCTATTCTTTCTGACACTGGATATTTTCCATCTCTTCTATTATTCGTGGTAACGTGGAAAGTATCAAACGATATTTGTAAATGTATATATTCGTTTCCAGACGACAGAAGTTAATGTACATTCTGTGTTTTTGAAAAGTATGAAATCAAATGTAAGATTATGTAGATTGAAATATTCCTATGATTCTGTTGAACTCAAATATTGAATGAAATGATAGTGTCTAAAGATGAAAGAACTTATAACCACGCCTTGGATATCCCGATCGATATAATTAAACTCTACTTGAAGACCAGCTAATCACAAAGTCCCGGATTGTTGCGCACCTTAACTAGTTTGTTTATATCGCTAGTTCTGCTGGTGACAGTAAACTTCTTCGGTCGGGACAGTAGAGCTGAATGTAATAAAGAATGAAATGAAAACAAAATAATTCTAGTTTCACACATTGTTTCTAATTCACTCAAAAATTAGCTGATACTAGTGTATCAGCTATGGAGATAGTTTTTCCTGGGTTTTCTAAGATATCACGGCCCACTGTCGCAAATTCCCGATAGCGCTACCTTAGGTTAGTTGCAACACCTCAAGCCTCAACGAGTAAGCACCTAAGCTTCAGCGAGTTTGATGACACTATCTGCCAAGTGTGGCCCGATGCAGTTTCAACCTTCGCCATCAGGCAATTCTTGAGAAACCGCAAATACAATCAAGTCACCCTTCCATGAGTCCTCAGTAGAAGGGAAAGGTGAACGTATATAAGTACACTTGCAACCAACTAGAAAGCATACAATAGATCCATTAAGAAGGCCGAGTTACCGACCACAACATTCAACATCTCCTCACGGCCCCTCACCTGTTGATCTAGTCACCGATAATACATATAGATAGCACTAATTTAATCACGTCAAGTGTCAAACTCTATCAATCAAACTTCTATCGCTGAGAAATGAATTGTCAATGTCTTCAGTTTCCCGCTAAACTCTTTCATTTTTAGCGGTTTGAGCTTCCAAAATCATTTTTGTTTCAGGTGTTTCAGGTGTTTCCGTTGCTGGTGTCTTTAAATCAAGTTTACTAATTCTCTCGAAAATTTATGTTAAGTTAATTGAATTTGTGAAGTTTTAACTGATAATTTGTGCTGCTTGAGCTTTGAAAGATTCTACGGTACCTAAATTGGATTATATCCAATTCTTGTGGGGTTTCTTCTCAATTTTGAGGTTCACCCCTTTGGCGTTCGGCGAAAAAGGACTATTATACCATGGAAGAGGAATGGCGAGTAAAGAAAAGTAGCCGAAGAAGCCTCCTTACGAGATCCGAAAAGATAAGTTGATTTCAATCATATAAATTTTCTTGAGGTTCTCAACAACTTTTGAATTTGTCAGGATAGCTTCATTAGGAATTGAATATCGCTGCAAATTTCCCACATGCCCCAACAAGTACGTCTTCCGAGCTGGAAATACCAGTTTCCATGTTTTTCCTCCACAAGATCCAGAAACTTGTTCGAAGTGGAAAGAGTTTTGTTCTATAAGTGACACTGTCAACACTTCTAAATTTTTCTTATGTAGTGATCTATTCAAAGAATACCACTTTGTTAATGCAAATCAAATAAGATTAAACCGTGGCGTTATACCATCTATTCCTATTTTTAATAATGAACCATCATGTTCTTATAATAAAGACGATCAGTCAAACTAGCAATATCATTTATAATTGAACGATCACTCGAATATGGACAGTAAAACATCTTTGCCAGGGACTCCAAATGAACCATCTTGTCCGGTTTTTAACATAGGGCCCCCTTCAAATACTGCTTATATGCCATTTTTCATGAAGTCTCTTCGGTTTCTGTAGTTAAAGGAAGCACTTATATATTAGCAGTCAACCGTCTTTGCCTGAATCTTTAATTGTAACAGCATGTCTTAATAAACCATCCTGTTCAATTTCAAATATTTTGGAAGATCACTAATATGTTGAATCAATTCGAGAATTAAGTAGTCAAGATGATGAGCTAATCAATGACACCAATGATACTGATAAAATAATCGAGTAGTACTTTGCACTGATAAAGAACAACATTCGACTGATAATCTCCCTAATTATTTCATATTTTTACAAAGTGATGGAAATGAGATATCAAACGATTTTAGTGGCGATGATCCTTCAACCCCTTCATCTGCAAATGTTATTTACCAAATCTCTAACTGGATTGGAACTGAAGGTATTCTTCGTTCAGCTGGTCTGACGAAAATAATAATAATGATAATAATAATATATTTAATATCCCTTTAAACAGTAATAAACTGGTATCAAGGTACAAGGAACAAATACAAAACTACACAAACAACAAAAGCATGAGTAACCACTGCACAGCCGAGGAACGAGCATTTGTTTAGGACTCTATGAAATCTTTCAATAGTTTTTGATTCTCTGATGTCTTCTGGCAATATATTAAATATTTGTATGCTCCTGTAGGTCGGAGAATCTTGTAATCTGTTAGTCTTAGCAAACATAGTTCTGTAATTTTGTTTATTTCTCAAATTATAATCATGACAAACATGACTTTTTTTAATTGATTCTCAAATTTGTGTAGCCTATTTTGGATAGAATATATGAGTTTTGCTTGCTCAAGTTTTTTCAGATTTTCTACATTTAGAATTTTAGTATTTCTTTAAAGCTGATTTGTTGGCGTTTTAAGATACAACGCATAAACTACTTTCACAGCCTTATTTTGAAGCATCTGTAGCATGTCGAGCAGATGTTAGAAGCAGTTTCCCCAGCATGAAATTAGGTATTTGAAATGCGGTACAATGAAGCTATTATATAACATAAGTCTTGTGCAATCTGTCATCATATATGTACATCTATGAATTGCAACAACCATTGGAGCTATCTTCGACATCAATGTTTCCACATGACTAATCCATGTTATGTCTTCTATTATACTCTGATACCTCATGAAGCTTCTTTCCCTTAATGTTAATGTTTGTTTGTTATTCCTTTAACGTGCTCTATTTCCGTCTTTCGGCCAATGACACGCCGGGGGAATTCTGTCACCTCACTAACCCGGGTATTTGCCGAACCCGCTCGTGTCGAGGGAAGGAATCTTTAATGTCCAACACATCTCTGTCAGACCGGACTGACGGCTTTACATCTCTTCCGAAAGATGGATACTCAAGCGATTCCCAGAATCCGAAAAATCGCACCGACTGTGTGGGGATTGAACCCTGGTAACTCTGCACAGGAGACAAGCATCATATCCCCTACGCCACCACTCCGGTTAATGTTAATGTTAATATCACAGGTGTTTTTATTTCTTCGCTTCATGACCATATACACTGTTTTATCCGTATTTATGCTTAATCTATTGCAAACTAGCCAATCATAATATAGATCTAGATCATTATTTTT
The DNA here is from genome assembly GCA_013387265.2 of Cryptolaemus montrouzieri. Lineage (NCBI taxonomy): Eukaryota > Metazoa > Arthropoda > Insecta > Coleoptera > Coccinellidae > Cryptolaemus > Cryptolaemus montrouzieri. The sequence goes on from JABFTP020000103.1 coordinate 43,085,388, forward strand.
ATCAGTCTGAAATCTCTATATTTTTCTGTGATAAAACTAACACTGTGTCATCAATAAACATAAAATACTTGAATTTAATATTGAGATAGTTCAGACTATGGACATACATTATATATAAAATAGTGACCAAAACCGAGCCTTGCGCAACACCAATGTTCACATTCTTTTTATCACTTTTATAATTATTTATCACAGTAAGGAATTTTTTTTGCTCCATATAGGACTTAAGAAGCTCACCCCGAATCCCCATTTCCTGGATCTTGCTTAGTTGCCACTTAATGTCAACGGTGTCAGACGCTTTTCGTAGATCTTTAAATATCATTCTAGTATTTTGGCAAATGTATTCAGAATTGAAATTGGCCTATGGTTATTAAGATCTTCACCCTGTCCCTTTTTGAATACTGGAATAACCTTGGCAACTTTCAATTCCTCTGGAAACCTTCCATTTAGAATTATTTCGTTGATGAGTATAAAACTACAAAAAAAAATAGATGAAGTGTTGACAGAACATCCAAAGCAGTGACGTTATCACTTCCAGGTGCACAATCCTTCTTCATTTCTTTTAATACCTTTTCGACTTCCTTTATATCTGTTGGTCCCATAAACATACTTCTACTTCCTATTTCCTCAGTAAATCTCATACCATTGTACGGTGGAATGTTTTCAGCTAACTTGTTGCCTATTGTGGGGAAATATTCATTGAAAATATTAGCTATATCGAGCGGCGTATCCTGCCCATTTTGGTCAGTTATTACATTTATTTCTGGCATTCTATTTTCTCTTCTATCCTATTTTTCAGGTTTTCTTGCCGTTACCCCCGGCTTCATGAAGTTTTTTCTGCACATGCAGTCGTCTCAGCAGCTCCCTTAGATTATTCGTTCTATTTTTCAGCTGTGTGAACTCTTCCCTGGTGAACTGATTGTTTGACTTCTTCCATCTCGCATACAGTCGGTCTCTTTTTTTTATCAAATCTAGGTAATCATGAGTAATCCAGCTATTTCCAACCCCAATTTTAACAGCATAAATTCTGGTACACTCCTGTTTGGTAGACTCTAATACTTCAGCTAGATCACCGAAAGAACAGTTCATTGTATACTTTGTGATATACAGGGTGATACAGAATAGTATGTCTCAACTTGAGGGGGTAAATCTACGTGCAATTTTGAGAAAAAAAGTTCATATAAACATAGGTCCGCAAAAGCTTCGTAACGAAGCTACAAGGTGTTGAAATTTTCGGAAAAATTGATTTTTTTCTGCAGAACTCCTGCAGTATCTGAAATATTCAGCCCAAACTTGGAATGCAAGCTATTTTCTACAGCCTTCATCATTACATGTCCTAGATTTTATACATTAGGTATTTTCTTTTCCGGAGCCATGTCTTCTTTTGCCTTTCAAACTTTATTGCAGTACAACACTGATCACCGTACGATCGAATTTCGTCATCATCGTTCAATTTAGAAACTGTTTGACACTTTTTTCGTATCTCCCACCGTTCCCGAGCAGAAAATTATTAAATGATTGTATGCATTCGCTGAATTGAAAGCAATTCTAATTGAGAAAATGACTAGTAGGCTTTGATTTTTTTCACTCATTCATTCATTTTACAGTTGCTAAAGTTGAACCAGTGTCTGCCCGAGTTGTTTATAATATTAACGATTAGTTTCAAGACTTTTGAAGTTATTGCTGTAGGAAAGGCTAATTTCACTAACGCTGAATTGGCTGATATCCATTGCATGTAAGGTCTGGCTGACGGAAACACAACAGAAACTAGGCGATTATATCAATCGCTTTCAAAATCGAGTAACACCAGACAGGCGAATATTTTCAAGTATCCACGGAGGGTTGAGGGAAACTGGTACTTTTACCGCAGATAATAATTTAAAAGGTGCAACTCAAACCATGAGACTTCCATATATTGAGAAAGCAGTTTTGAATTGTATTGATTTGAATCCTCATGTGAGTACAAGGAAAATTGGAAATCAGTTGAATATTTTACATGTTCTAGTTGGGAGGATTCTTCACGTTTTTTTGTGTAACCTGTTTCATATTCAACGCGTCCAAACTCTACTCCCTCATGATTTTCCTTCAGGACTGAATTTCTGCCGATGGCTCTTAGATAAAATAGGAAAAGATTCGATAGTGAAATAATGTTCATATACGAAGCTAACATTTTGAGAACTACTATCACAAATTTTCACAATAATCATTATTGGGCTGAGGAAAACCCCCATTTGATTGAAGAATCTCATCATCCAAAAGAATTTTCACGAAATGTCAGGGACGGAATAATTGGAAAGCATTTGATTCGGCCATTGTATTTTGCCTAACAGACTCAACAGTCCCGCTTATCGGTAATTTCTTGAGGAGGAGTTACCTGTATTGCTCGAGGATGTGCCACTTTTAGGGAGAAACATAACGTGATTCATGCATGACGGGGCTCCAGCACATTTTAATGGAGAAGCAAGGAAATTCTTGAATAATACATTCAACAACCGATGGATAGGTCAGGGTGGGCCAGAATCATGGCCGCCTAGTTCCCCAGACTTAAATAGTTTAGACTTTTCCTTATGGGGATATCTCAAAAGGTTTAGTTTAAACCACTCCAATGAACACTGTAGAAGAATTGAGAAATAAATACTTAATGAATAATAACCTCTCGTGACACGATAAGAGATACCCCAGGAACATTTCAAAGAGTGCGTGATGATATGCCAAGAGGGACAGAGGCCTGTACTCGTGCAGGTGGAGGACACTTCCATCAATTTATTCAGTTTTTAAATGTTCTTATTTAAGTTTGATATAGAATAAGTATAAGTTGAGTCTCGGAAGACGAGCTATCAAAATAAAAGCAAATTTTGGTCACACCTCTCGAGTATTTCTATCATTTTTTTTATTTAGCAAATGATATATAATTCGAATAATTCAAAATCAAAAGTTTTTCACTCGAAAACGGTTGGGAATACGAAAAATTACAAGTGTAAAACAGTTTCTAAATTGAACGATGGCGACGATAATTGATTGAACGCTGAACAGTGTCATACTGCAAAAATATTTGAAAGGGCAAAAGGAGACATGGCCTCGGAAGTGAAAATATCTTGTGAATTTCAGTTGAAATCTAGGACGTGTAATGAAAATAGCTGATTTTCCAAATTTGGGCTGAATATCTCCAAAACTACAGGAGTTTTGAAGAAAATACCAATTTTTTCTGGAAATTTCAACACCCTGTAGCTCCTTAATGAAGCTTTTGCGGACATATGTTTATTTAAACTTTTTTTTTAAATTGCACGTAGATATACCCCCTCAAATTGTGACATAATATTATGTAACACCCTATATACATTGTAAATATTCATTGAATTTACTTTTACTCAGACTATATATTGTTGTCTTTTTTGTTACACCCTGCCTACGCTTAAGTTTCTACAGGTGGAACCTTTTATATTTGGTTTATATTTCTACTATGAATGTAACGATTGAACCAATCAGGAACAGTAATGCAACCCTAGTTTCCAAGAATAGTAATGAAATCGCCTATTTTTACCATGTTCAGAAATTTTGAGTGACCTCAAATTCATTTGAATGAAAACTTCTTGAGACAGCTAGTACTGCGTTTTTTCTATTTTCAGAAGCAGGAATGGGTAACTGCCATGAAGATGAAAGTAAAGGCAGTTTACCCCCAACGGGGGACCAATGGTAGCAATGGAGGACCAATATTAGTTGCTGACAAAAATATTCCAGAATTCCTTTTTCATTTTGAATGTTTGAATGTTGCTGTTTTCTGTCATATGTGATTTACAGTTTTGATTTACATGTTAAGAATTTATTTTATTTTTGGAATTGATTTGCTGCATTTTCTGTATATGGTTTGAGAAATTTTTCTTTTTTTGAATGAAATTGTTTTTGTGAAAAATACTCATTATTTTCTCAATTTTTGAACAGTTTAATTGAGATAGAAATAATCTGCATCAATTAGACTAGTTTAAATACCCTATTTCAGTCAAGTTAAATTCCATTCCAGTGTTGCTTTACTCATTTGGAATAATCAGATGGACTAAGACAGAACTGGAAGATATTCAAAGGCAGACCCGAACGAAGCTGACAAAGTACAACAATCATCATCCAAAATCGTCTGTGATACGAACAACTTTGAAGCGGAAAGAAGGAGGACGCGGATTAATAGATGTTGTCAATTTACACACCCAACAGATAAAAAATCTCAGAGAATTCTTCTCTTCCAAAGCTTTCACCTCTGACCTCCATAGAGTGGTATCATTGGCTGATGGGGGATATACACCACTAAATCTTGCTACCAGAGATGACCTGCTGAATCTACCGTTCCTATCAGATACTGAAAAACAAGAGCAATGGTCAAGAAAGGAATTGCATGGACGACATCACCATGAGATTAATCAACCACACATCGACAAAGAAGCCTCCAACAAATGGTTGATGAAAGGAGAATTATTCGCAGAAACAGAAGGATTCCTTATGGCCATCCAAGACCAAGTGATCGCTACAAACAATTACAAAAAAATTTATAATGAAGGACGGAATATTACAAACAGATAAGTGCAGAAAATGCCATATAAGATCGGAGACTATACAGCATATTACGTCCGGATGCGAACAACTGGCCAATACGGAGTATCTTCACAGGCATAATCAAGTGTGCAACATTATCCACCAGAAACTTGCACACAAGTACGGACTTCTGAATACCTTCCAGCCATATTACAAGTATCAACCGGCGCCCGTATTGGAAAATGACTCTTTCAGATTATAGTACGATAGGCCTGTTATCACTGACAGAATGGTGACGAATAATAGGCCGGACATAGTGGTGTATGATGAGAGAGCCAGAACAGCAATGCTGGTGGATGTCGCCATATCAAATAATAACAACGTGCTGAATAAGTACCAGGAGAAAATGTCCAGATACACAGACCTTGCTATTGAGATCAAACAGATGTGGCACCTCGAGAAAATAGATATTGTTCCTGTCATCGTATCCTCGACTGGTTTAATACCTAAAACTTTGCATGATGGTCTTAAGAAACTAGAATTGCATAGGAATACTTATATAGAAATGCAAAAAGCTATAATTCTTAATACATGAGGATAGTTAGAAAATTTATGTCAAGTACATTGTAATTGAGCCTATTCCCTTTGATTGATGAAACTGGGAAAGATAAATTATATCCTGCTAACAGCTGAGATAGTTCATAATTCCACGATATTAATAATAATAATAACTCTGACTGTGCAATTAATTTGTATTGAATTTAATTTACTAAACTTATTCTAAGCTTCGAAAATATTATTGCCTTGTGGTTAGATCTCAATATAAGTGTTTAACTATCTAGTAAATCTTTAGAGTAATTCTCCACGAAAGAAACAATTCAGCTCAATATATGCAGCTACGAACTCGAAACTATGAATTGCGATCTTAATTGAGCATTTTTTATGAGAGAAATTCCGAACCATTATTTTAATAACTAGCATACTCAAAATGGAAACTATAAGGTATGTTTTATCAAGTTTTCCTTGTCTTCCCAGACATTTCATGCAACATCACGTCAACTTTCATAACTTTATGTGCTACATCCAATTGGACGTGATAAAATAATAAAACTCAGATACTGAAATGAAATCAGTTCAATATATCGGAAAACTGGCTAGGCTAGAAGCTAAGCAATAATACACTCGACAGTATCCCTTCAAATCATATTACCATAGAACTTTGGCACAAGAATTGCGAACTACCCCGACACAATGACGGGTTCTTCAGATTGATCTCATTCCTGTTGTATTGTAATCGAGAAGAGAATTTATTGTAAGAGCTTTTATTTGTTTTGATCCTTTCCTTTTATACTATCTTCTGTTATTCGTTCTATTGGAGAAATCGTGTTGCTGACTCGAGTGGATGAGATTTATAAAACACAGGGTGCCGATATTTCGATTTTTTACTACGACACCTAATTATATTTGACTTGAGAAGGAGAAACGGAAGTAAAAAACGTGAAAATGGATGAATATTCTGGATACGAATCGATAGTCAATACTTATGCTGTGTTATAAACAGTGAAAAATATAATTTCGGCCCTTATGCTTTCGGCCTCGCATCTGATATAATTCCATCAGTTGTTGTCGATTCAGCTTTTTATCATTTTATATTGAATTTGGGAGGCTTTTACTTGGTATAATTCCATTATCAATAATAAAAACAAGTAATGTTTTTTTATGCATTCTACTGACTAATTGTGATTCGTAACGCGTTTCGCTACACCGTAGCTTCTTCAGATGAATGAATATACAGAAATTATGACCCCTGAAGACATTCAATAGAGGTGAAGGGCTTAAATTGACTTGTTCATTTATGAGTTCACCTGACTGTTCATGTTTGTTGATCTTTAAAGTTTCCCAAAGATTAAATTTCCAATATTTATTATCTGTATGTGAAATTTCAAAGTATGGGCCCAAAGAGTGGGTTATATTTTTTTTCCATTTCTAGGAGATGAATCGCGTAATTTGATTCTGATTTTTTATTTGAAAAATTTCGTTTATGTTCCGATATTCTACTATTGAAATTTATATGTCTTCTACAAATGTAAAAATTATTACAGTCATTGCAGTTCAATCTATAAACATCTAATTTATTATTATTTTTAATTTGGTTTTGTTGTTTCTTATATATTTGCCTAAGCCATTATCAGTTTGGAAAGCTATGTTGAAATTATTTTTACTCAAGAATGATTTCAGTTTCTCACTTGTAATACCAACGTAGGTTAAGGTGTCGAATTTTTTTTTCAATTAATCGACAGGGTAAACTTCATTCAATGTGATTATAATTCGAAATTTTATTCAAAATATTAGGTGCGCAACTAAGTCCTCGGTGTTCGTCAGAAGATGGCTCCAGCAGTAAGTGCTGATCGATTTTTACATATCAAGGACGTCTTGAACAAAGCTTGGACATATGGTGAACAAACCACTGTGACACATTAGGGGTTTTGTTTTTGCATCATATACTTTTAGTTAAGAGAAGATGTCTGATTTTTTGCTAAGTAATCGACATCTTCGAGAAGTGTTGATTTTTTCTTACATTCGAAGAAAACAGCGGCTGAAGCTCATAGAAAGCTGCAAGAAGTTTACGGAGAATCTGCTCTAAGTGAAGCAACGTGCCGGAATTGATTCCGTCGCTTCAAAAACGGTGATTTCGATGTTTACAACCGTCCCCGTGAAGGGAGGCCAAAAATCTTCGAAGACGCTGAATTGGAGTTATTGCTCGATGAGGATCCGTGCTAAACGTAAGAAGAGTTTGCTTCAGCCTTAGAAGTTACCATGCATGCGATTGCATGCGTTGGGAATGATTCATAAGCAGGGAGCTTGAGTTCTTCATGATTTGAAGCCAATAGACGTTGAGCGTTGTTTTTTTTCGCCTGTGAACAGCTGCTTCAGCGGCAAAAACAGAAAGGGTTTTCTTCATCGCATCGTAACGGGTGATGAAAAATTGATTCGTTACTGCAAACCTGCCTGATCATGCTTCTACGTCATCACCTTGACCGAATATTCATGCAGCGAAAGTTATGCTGTGTATTTGGAGGGACCAAGTCGGTGTTGTTCATCATGAGCTGCTGAAACTGAACGAAACAATCACAGGAGTACAGTATCGAACTGAATTGAGGCGATTGAGTAAAGCACTGCGCAAAAATGGCCACAATACGAACAGAGACACGAAAAAGTAATTCTACAGTATGACAACGGTCGGTCTCACGTTGCCAAACCCGTTAAAACCTACTTGGGAACGCTCAAATGGGAAGTTCTACCCCACCCGCCATGTTCCCCAGATATTGCACCATTCGATTATTACTTGTTCCGTTCGATGGCACATAGTCTGGCTGATCTGCAGTTCCGCTCATATGAAGAGATCGAAAAATGGCTTGATTCGTGAATAGCCTTAAAAGACGAACACCGTCACGGTATTCGAGCTCTGCCAGGGAGATGGGAAATAATTGTAGCTAGTGAAGGGGCAATATTTTGATTGATTCATTTGTAATCATTTTTCACGGAAGAGTTGTATTTTCATGAAAAAAAACAGTGAGAATTTTGTTTTGGACCTTATATAATTGATCATTTTGTGTTTATAACCATTATTTTTAGCCTCCCAAGGGAATAAAAAACTTACTTTACGAATAGAAAGCGGTAGGTCATCTGATGTGACATATATAAATTACTTCTTTCTTTCAGGTGGAAATTAATTAAATTTAAATTGTATATCGCCATCATTCTCATAGAGGGACACAAAATTATATCGAGAATAGAAATCACATCCATATCCAACAACTACAGATTTAAATTTCATTCGAGACCTCTTTATTTCCAGTTTTCATTCAGAGACGTTCAGGACATTTTCGTACCGCGAAATAATGCGAAAATACATGCGAAGTAGTTGATTTAATTCATTTTAGTGTTCATTTCAGATGTATTATAATATAATAATAAATAGTTTCGTTATTAGATTTTTGAATGCTACAACAGTCCTGTCCAATTTGAGTACAATTTTCATTGAAAACTGTTACTTGTGACTTCGAACGGCAAAATACTCCATTATACTAACTCTACAATAGTAACTAGGGGTATTAAACCGTACTTCTCAATTAAAAACATATCTGGTATTCATAATCTGAAATTTCGATACGGTATATCCGTATTTCATACGGATTCCGATTGAAATCGGTTCAATCAGATCCATTAAACATTCAGGGAATCAAGTCATGCAGAGAGAACCATTATTCGAAAGACTTAAATTGATGAAACCGAATGAAAAACAATGGCTACAGAAACAAAAATTAGGTCACTAATTAATTCAGACAGAACTTGATTCAATCAAAAGAATCGAGTTGATTCGTTCGGAAATTCATTGAACATGTTTAATGAATTGATAAATTTAGGAGAACATAAATAAAACGGAAAAATTCTTCCATAGACCGCTCTTCTGTTATAATTTCAATATTAAGAATTTATGATAGAGTTAACCTTTTTAAATAAACTTCATTTATTTCGGTTCGAGTGAAAATTGAAGAATATAATTGGATCTTATGTTGGTTTCAATTAAAGCAAGCTATTTTATTCTGTTTTAAGAAATGCATTGCTTTCAAGCTGGAGGTTCTGTGAGTCAACTTGTGATGAATAAAATGCATACTAGCTTGCCATCCTTTTTCAGTGCAAAGATTAAAATTGAACCGCATGCCTTTGAAGTTTGGCCGCATGAAAAGAGGAGTTTACCGTTCCTCCTCTCCTGCAGTTCATCTGAAATTACTGGTTTGTGTTTTCCAAATCGAATTTAGATTGATCCACTAAAAGTTTAGTCTGTAGGGGTTTAATGGTTAAGTTCAATTCTCAATTCCACGGATAACGTTCGTAAATGAAAATTTAGATCTTTGTGGCTATCTAGAACAGAGAACGGTACGAGACAATCATTCGAAACAAAAATTCTTGGAAATATTCTGAAACAGTTCATTTTTGAAATAACTAAATGGTTAATCGATAAATACATAATTTATCGATTGACTTCGTCCCGAGCAAGTGACCCGTAATCTTCCAGATAATAATTTATAAACTTCGTTATTTCACATTCATTTACATATTCATCGTTCAAGAGTCAAGTATCAAGTTCATCATCATGAAGTTATTAGTCATCTTAGCGATTTCCTTTGTAATCCTAAACTTGGTAAGTATGATATAAACTGTTATTTGATAATGATGTATATTCCGAAAAATTCATTTGGAAACAGTTTTTCCCATTGTTTTCGTCTGCCAGACATGAAACTACAGTTTTTTTCAAGGTAAATGCAAAGTTTTTTCCGCTGAATATTTGAAATCTCTATAATTGTTATTTTTTTACACTGCGCTAAGAAGAGGTTAGAACAGTTTGGTCCAAAAAAAAGGTCTATTTTCAACAATTTCATTTATATAAAAATACCATAGTCAGTTCAAACTTTTTACTATCGCAAAGATATACATTTTAAAAAAAATTCTGAAATTTTCAAAGGAAAATATTTCAAACTTCTTCATTGTGAAGTAATTTCTAGTGACCCCTCGGAAAAAAGGTGCGTCCGCGTTGACAGTAGAAGTCATGACAGGATTTTTTGAAGTGAAGAAAAATTGGAGTTTAAGAAAAGAGCATGGCAGACCTTTCTACGAAAAAATGCAAATTTTTGTGACACTTTTATTTTCTTTTCGATAGTTGTAGTTGAAAATAACTTAAATCTCTGGTCCTAGACCTCGTGATATGTATCTTGAAGGCCCTTGTAAAATTTTATCTAGATCGGTTGGGTTAAGAACTTTTGACAACCGAAAACACAGTTTCGAGAAAAACGCGTTTTATGTTTTGAGCAACAATATGGATGACATTTTTTTTCATTGAATCGTCGATTCCTGGGCCATAAAGTAAACAACCTGCAGCAGCTGCAATGTCTAGTACATTCTTTGGCGCCTGTCTATGACGAATTGTGACTTCGTGAGTCTGGCTAGCAGATTTTTTTCGGTTCTACACAAACGGCTTTCGTCTCGATTTTTCGGCAGCTATCAATGCAACAATATTAACAATCATTTAACTAGCAGGAAATATTATTGAAGTAATGTTCCAGATTAACTGGTTCAAGTTTTCATCATTTCAACACGCTGCTCGAAAAGCTCATCCTTACTGAGATCATCATAGATATGTTTCATTGCTGACAAAACATCATTTGGTAAACGAGTAAAATCATGTTTGATCGGCGCTGCATTGATTTGTTGCGATATGTTCTCCTTTCCACTTTTCAAACTCTGTCGTGTTCAATCGTCTTTTTCAAGACTCACATAATTTACAATAAGAGCATTTTACAAGCTCATCCAAAATTTTTTCCGAATTATATCCGAATAGTGAATTCACATCATACAGCGATGCAAACCAGGCTTCTTCCAGGTATTGTCACCGGGAACACTCACATCTGACGTAACTTCAACGTCGTTTTCAACGCTCGTTAATTACATTTTTGTTCAGCAGCAGAGAAGAATTTGATTCAGTAGTTGTACTGATACACTTATGTCTGTTATCAACATAAATATTGCATGTTGATTGATTCAAACATGAACTTCTCCACGTGCCATGCCCACCTAGAGCTTTGGCGATCAAAAGCATGACTTGAATTTTGTCGGCAGCTTTTCTAAATGAAGATGTCGTACTTCGTCCGAACCATTGGCGAAGGTTCTTAAGCCATGATGTTCGACGACGGCCTGGCCCGCGGCAACCTTCGATTTTCCCCTGAATTAATATTTGTATTACATTGTATTTGTCGTTACGCACAACATGACCAAAATATTCCAATTTCCTCTTCGTGATTGGGTTCAAAACCTTTGTTTCCTTATTCGGTCGATGCAAGACTTCAATGTTTGTAATTCGGTCGGTCCATGAAATTTTTAACATCCTTCGATAAACCCACATTTCGAAGGCTTCCAGTGTCTTACACATGGCCTCTGCGAGGGTCACGCTTCGACACCGTATAGGAGGATACTGAATACGTAACACCGCAATAATTTGAACTGCGCAAATTGAATCAAGCCAAAATATTTCTTGCATTTGGTAAGCCCCCAGCCTTTATACATTTTTGCGATTCGTTTACATGATGGAATATATTTCAGATAACATCGTTCACATGCTACTACAATTTTGAATCCCACACCGAATTTCAAGCTTTGCTTAAAATCTAATTTTCCATTACACAATTTCTCTTCATATTTATTTTTAATAAAAAAAGAGGAGAGTATCGAAAGCACTCAAGCAAAGTATATGATTGAATATTGGAACGTGTCTTCCTCTGTCACGTGCTCTTTATCGCCATCTATTAACTTAATTTTTTTGGCGACGTGCTGTTGTAGAAAACACTATTAATTTCCGAATTCTTACGATTGAATGATTGTCTTTTTTTCTACGAGCCCCGTCCGCTATCTGAGTTCTTGAAACATTAGGAGTAATCACCAACTGAAGAAACTAGTTCCCCTTAGAAAGTGAGAGCAATGAATCATAAACTAACAGCTGATTCGATATATCTGCGACGCACTGAGCCTACCTGACCTTGAGCACGCACCTTTCCGAGCAGACTTGAGAATTTATGGCACATAGTCATAAATGTGTTAATACAATGAATAAAAATATCGAACAAAGAATTTACCTCAAATTTTGTATTTCCAATGGAATTGCGTGTGCCGAATCGCTGAAAATGTTACAGAAGGCTCACTGTGAATCGAATTTATCAAAAACATACGTCTATGAGTGGTACAGCACATTCAACATTGGCCGAGATATGGTAGAAGATTTTCCTCGCTCTGGTCGTTCATCTACATTTTGAACGGTAGTTCTATATGGTGAAGTAAATGGTAATTGAAAATCGTCATTTAAGTTTGAGGAAGATAGGCAATGAAGTTTCTGTATCTCACGAATCGCTTCGTACTACTTTGAATGATTATTTGGGCATGAGACGCATTACTGCTCGACCAGTTTCAAAAGACCTTAATTATAACCATTGTAACTGGTCGATCAAAAATGTTGACTGTTTTCCTTGATTTTCGCGCAAATACCATCGAACAATCACTGTTTTCACCTAATATGGCTCCGGTCGGCTTTTTTCTTTTTCACAAACTGAAATTACCACCTCGACTCTGGGAAAAGCGTTTGAAGGCGATACAATTAGATGAAAAATAAATATTTTGTGTTTCATTGAACAATTTTCGCTACTTTTTTGACAGAATGTTCACATCATTTTTCAGATGGACATAAAGGGGATTTACATTAAATTCATTTCGAATGAATCCAAAAATACACGATAGCTTAGAACGATAAAATCGAATACAAAAACAATTGCATCAAAGAGATATGGAAATTCAAACTAAGTATATTGATAATTGAAATTGTCTGGTCGTCAATCAACATCTTCAACTGAAGTAGACATCGATAAAGTGAATTTAATGGTAATTTATAATCATCATTTAAATTTGAGAGAGATGGCAATGAACTTTATATGTCTCACGGATCGCTTCGTACCACTTTGAACGATTTTTCGGGCATGAAACGCAATAATACAGTTTCAAAAGACCTTAATTGTAACCATTGTAACTGGTCGATCAAAAATGTTGACTGGTTTCCTTGATTTTCAAGCAAATACCATCGAACTATCACTGTATTCACCTGATATGGCTCCGCTTGACTTTTTTCATTTTCAAAAACTCAAATTACCACTTCGAGGTAATCGTAATAAAAGACAATTCGCGGAAAGAATTGGAGTCTATTTTGGGAAAAGCGTTTGAAGGCAATACACTAAGATGAAGAATAAATATTTCGTGTTTCATTGAACAATTCCCAGTATCTTTTTGACAGAATGTATACATCATTTTTCAGATAGACATACAGGATTTACATTAAATTCATTTCGAATGAATCCAAAAATACACGATAACTTAGAACGATAAAATCGGATACAAAAACAATTCCATGAAAGAGATATATGGCAATTCGAACTAATTATATTGATAATTGAAATTGTGATAATATTATCGAAGACGTATCTCTAGGCAGAATATTTATGACATTTTCAGATGAAGTAATTACATTCGCAGATACAGTTCATTCGGAGGCTGATATGATACACTTGTATTTAGAAAATAAAAATGAAATATTTACCACCAGTGATGCTACAAGCTAAATTCATAAAAATGTCTAGTCTTTCGTTCAACGGTGCAATTCGTTCGCGATAAAAATCGAGAAATGTCTCATGAATATTGACGAACAAAGAGAGATTGGCAGTTCAGCGGTTTTTAGTATTTAGAGACCAGGTACTGATGCTGGTGAGATCTTTATTATTGCCTCAGTATATATTTCGTAGCAAGATCGTCGAATTGGTCATTTCATGAAATAGTCGATTTTTTCATGAAATGGTCGTATTTCATGAAATAGCCAACTAGAATTGATCATATCATTGAATGTTCAACGTTTGACGATTTGTTCATCAACGTTTGGCCATATCATTAAATAGAGGATACGTGGGGATTTAGGTATTTAGAAATCAGAGTTAGAAAGGAACTATTTTAATGTTTTTAGAAGTGAACAATTTTAACTTAACTTTAGGAAGGAACATTTCGAATATTTAATAATTAACATATTATTTTTAGAAATAATGAAAAAACAATAAACATATTTTCAGAAAAATAATGACAACTAAATGGGAGGGAAAAAACAAAAGAGAAAACTCCATCATTTATTGACGCATGATATACTCTGATAACACTTCGAAGTACAAAGTGATTTACTTTTGAAGCATGCACATCTGTTAGTATGGCAATGGTTTTTAGCAGGTTTGCATGAACATCTATGGAAACCTTGACCCCCAAACATGGACTGACGGGTTACAGCTTGTCGCAGTGATACATTTGATTCTGATGTAGGTACGCTGTAATCTTTAGATGATAATTGTAGATCCTGTCGACTGAACCAATTTCATTGTACCTGAGCTCGTTCCGATTTTATAGACTCCATTCCTGACGGCAACTATTTTTTCTACGATATTTTTCGTATCTAGTAGACCGCGATCAATTTTCGGTATGTTTATTAAAACACAATTGCCTATTTCGAGCAAAGCAAATTTTTTTGCAGTATAACCAATCATTTTTTCTGCAGCTTTTTGAACTCCTTTATGAGCCTGTTGTCTTTCATTGACAATGGCTTGCTCAAACTTGCAGAGGAAACATAAAACTTCAGATCCATAGCCTCCTTCACCAAAACAAATTCGACAGATACTATGCACTGGTTTTAGACAAGAACTAAAAAAATGTGCTTGTTATGTTTTTTACCGCGAACAGAACACACTGGGCAATCGAAGGAGGATGATTCTATATTTTCTATCCGCATCACTTTAATATTACCTAATTCTTCAATTCATCAGAATTGACAGTCACTTCAATATTCGTTGGAGTATTCAATGTGTTGTTTGCATGCGGCATCTGAATCTGGGTGGTGTTATCTGAATCTTCTGCTGTCTGCATAAATTGAATAACACTTTGTGGAATGTCTCAACCCTTGGGTTCAGAACCAAATAACGCTCGATAAGTAGATCTACCAATTATGCGATGGTGGGAGGAGTTTTCTTAAAATTGGACGAAATAACAACCTGAAGACCATTTAGTTGATTTATTATCAACCATTCAACAACGCAACATGTTCTCAACGTCTTGATTAGATCTCTCAACGCTGCCTTGAATTTGAGGACGTCGTAGACTGCCATGAATTATCTGGCATTCCGGCCACATCTTGACTAACTCTTCTAAAACATGCGCAGTGAACTCTCTTCTATTATCACTTTGTAATATACACGCAGCATCAAACTCTAGAAATATTTTCGGAAGTTCTATTGCTACATCAACAGCTCTTTTTGATTTTGGTGATGTGAGGTGTGAAAACTTCGTAGCGTGGTCTTAATAGTTCATCAGCCATTTATAATCTATCAGACTGCAGGTCTATTAAGTCCTCTTGTATTGAAGTCTTTCGAGACAATGGGATGTGTAACGATATCTTTTCTTGAAACAGAACGCTTCGTTTGACATACGGAGCATAACTCAACAAAAATATCTATCGCCCTCTTTGGAATGTAAAATTTGTTTTTGATGTGCTCACACATTTTCAGTCGCCCACCATGTCCGACAGTTTTGTGAACTTCTTTCAATATTCCGAAATACTTTTTCATTGGAATTATACGGATTGTAGGTTCGTCGATGTGTTTCTTCCTGAATATCAGACACTTCTCATCTGCCATTCCCATAATATCGTATTTTGATAACCAATAATAATCTTTGGACTTCTTTTGCTTGGCCACTCTACTTTCCTTTATTTGTTGTATAACCAAAAATGAAAATTGGATTCTAATCATTTCGTACCATCAATATAATAGAAAGAAAACAGAATAATATTTCTGCATAGCTTATAATTTATCATTACTAAAAGAATTTTATTATGATCAGAATATGAATTACATAGACGAATGCGAACCCGGTGAATGTGTGCAACAATCCATGGTTTTTTCACATTTCTTTCAGTTGCATGACTCGCGTAAATTTCTTGTAGTTTCGTCTCATATAGATTTCTAGAAATGTTTTCTTTCTCGTTTAATTCATTGTTGTTATTTATTATCGTGGACTTATGCACTATCTCAGCTGTTAGCTGGATATAATTTACCTTTCCCAGATTCAGCAATCACAGGGAATAGGCTCGATTACAATATACTTGACATAAATTTCCTAACTATTCTACATGTATTAAGAATAACAGCTTTTTGCATTCTACATAGGTATTCTTATGCAATTCTAATTTCTGTAGGCTATCATGCAAAGTTTTGGGTATTAACCCAGTGGAGGATACGATGACAGGAACAATATCTATTTTCTCGAGGTGCCACATCTGCTTGATCTCAATAGCAAGGTCTGTGTATTTGGGCTTTTTCTCCTGGAACTTATTCAGCACGTTGTTATTATTCGGTATGGCGACATCCACCAGCATTGCTGTTTTGGCTCTTTTATCATTTATTTAGAGTATTATTAGCGAGATTTTTCATTGCTGCCATCGCGAAATATAAACAATGCGCAACTAGCGCCTCCGACGATGGATGATTTAAAACTATTTCAGGATATGATCAAAGATTGATTTGCCATATCATGAAATTGCCATGCATTCAGTTGATTATATCGTCAAACGTTTTCAATTAATTGATTTGACCAGACTATATGATGAAATATTCAATGAACCACGTGATATTTCATGAAATGCGACCATTTCATGAAATAGACGAATATTTCATGAAATGACTCATTTTACGATTTGGCTACGACGTATACAACTGATATATGAGCCAGCTTTTTAAACAGGTCTGTAGAAATGCTATGAATGCTTCTGAGCTTTACTAAGTTGGGAACTGGAACCTTTGACGATAAATCACACAAAAACTGCACTTTTTACCTCAAACCTCGACGCGCATTTCTCTACCTAAGTTGGCATCATCAGGAAATTATAGTACACTAAATATCATTTTACATAACTTTATCATTTATACTGTACTATCCCTGCTAGACCACCATCGTAGTAATTCGTCGAAAGACTTTTTAGTGCGCGTGACTAATCCAACAAACTGTAGAGTATACTGAAAAAAATCGAACCTTCTCCTTGTTTAGTGGATGTTTGAATGTAATGAGATATATCATACGAAAGCCTAATGATATATGAAGATTTCCTTCAAAGAACACTTGAGCTGGACCTAATACCGCAACAGATTCTTACTAAATGCCTTCTGGGATACAGGGCTGTATTTATAACTTTGACAACAATAATGGATTCGACTGAACCTCATTATAAAATCGAAAAGCCTATTTCTCTGAATTTTATAGGATATTAGAAAATGAACATCAAACGAAAAGGAACTTGTATTTGAAATACTCATTCTCTTTCCGGAAGAGGTACTAAAATACAATAACAGAAGCAAGTTTGAGCAACTAGCTCCTACTCATTAAGAGCAAACGAATTTTTAATGAGTTTTATGAAATATAAATATTTGACTTCTTATTAATACAGAAACAAAAAAATAGTTTAAAACAAAATTTTAATTTTAATAAGAACCGGAATAATTTTTCGGGAAAGAAGTGAAATTAGATAATTTTTTTTATATAAGAAGGAAGGAGGGATGAAGGAAATTTGGCCCACGTCTGTCCTTACTTCACCTTTCAGGTCAAGACTAGTCATTTTTGGACATTATCCATCAATTAATCATTAATAATAAATTAATAAATACATGGACATTTACAACACTCATACATTCGCCAGACCCGAACAGGCAGGCGCTTGTGTGCCAAGTGGAGAGCATGTGTTCTTTCCACTAGCCCACATGCGGTGGTCAACATTTTCGTAAATATGGTACAGATGCATCTTTAAGTATATAAAGAAAAGTGAATTTCTTCAAAGTAAGGACAGGTATATAAACCTTACATATATACTGTTTTGAGACCATTCAGGATTCATTTTAACTAAATAATCAAAAGAGTTAGGACCAGGCTTAAATTTCATAAAACATAATTTATGAAGAAATATGTGGAAAGTATGTTTCGGGTTTCATCCCATTTTCAAAAACTAAGAGTATATTAAAATTATACATTGACATTCATACCACCAAAACTGACGAGAGAAGTGAAGACAATCGGAAATGAAGTTGACCGTTAGTTATTGAAAAATTATGTGGGAGATGATGAAATTCATACGAGTTCTCAAAAAGATAATCGCTTTCATTCGTTCCATAAATGTGAAATTTGTGTTTTTTGAATTATAAGTAATGATTTTCGTTCATACAGTTTTCTGAAGAATCAGTTTCTCATTTATTATGAGTGATTGATTTTTCATGCTGGTCTAATTTTATATGAAAGAAACAACCACTTCGACCTATATTGAAACGAAAACAATTATCAGAATAGAATCTTTATAACCTGCATCAAGTTGATTTTCCTGTGAATATAGATTTTTCTCATTCATACTTATTATGTATATTATATTCTGTTTTGATATGAGGCATAATATGGTACTTATTTGTCGGAAATAATTATTGCTGTGATATCTCTTGTTAAGTGAAACAGTAGGGTGATGTGAATCGTGGATAATAATAATTAGTGCTGTTTTTAGCCATTAATTTGTCTATGTTGTTATCAAGATGTCCGTGTTTCATACAGGTACGACAATAAAATCACAGACCAATTAATAGTCAAGAAATAGTACAAATTATTATTATTCTCGATTCACTGCACCCTTCAGGTTAACGAAACAACTAAATTCAAAATTTTAATCGTGTACCACCAATTAGTACTAAATTATGCCGTATATTAATACATAATTAATCCATCTTGATATGTATGAATGAGAAAAATCTATGTTTTCTTCATTAATAATAAAGATCGAGTTGATACAGTTAGAAAAGCGGTATATATAAATCACATTTCATTACATAAATTACAACGATCAATGAGTCACAATAAATTATGAACAGGTTTTTGACAATATTGTATGAACGAAAATCATTTCTTGAGTTTCCTAGAAACATGAATTTTACATTCAGGTAACAGGAGCAAGTATTAAGATTTATTAGAATTCATAAAAATTTTATCAACTCACAAATATAATCTACCAATAACAAATAATCTGCTTAGTTTCTGATTAGCTCCACTTCTCTTATCTGTTTTTAGGTATTGATGACATTGTAATATTTTTATTTTAAAAATATTTTAAGAATGGAATACAATCCGAAACATATGTCCAACTTTTTTCATTCATTATATTTTGTGAAGCATACGCCTGGTGCTTTTTCTCGGTGTTTTTTTTTTATTTTGATATTTTGACATTGTGTATTAACAATTTTCTCTATGGACTTCCAGTCATCTTCATTTTATGAAAAGTGTTGGAAAAATATACGCAAGTTTCGAAATTATATGTTACTTTTGTTATTACATGCACTTTTTTGCATCAAACTACCAACGTGTGTTTTGCGGCAATACTTAAGAATAGTTACCGCTTTTTATCCTGCTCAAGCTAGATGGTCTGAAAAATTCCTCCACGACGATATACCCAAAAATGGAAAATCATTTCTTGCAATGACAATTCACATAAATTATTTATGAGTTGCAACTTTAGTGTAAATATAGTATCGTTTGTAATAATGAAATAACCATGCCGTTCGAACCCTTTGGAAAGTAACATACAATCGTTATTTTGAAATAGAAAACTAACGAGATACTCTACATTATGGAATGAAATTTGATGGAAATAATCATTGTAGTTATCCAAATGTATTGCCGTCACTCAGTATGCATAACTATCAACGCCTGAGGATACTCCGACACGCATAGGAAATTTGAACATTGGTAACTGAAGTAAAACAAAGTCTGAAATGGTTCAACTCTTCGATTAATTGACAAGATTTTCTGCATATCAGATAATATAGATAAAATTACATTACTCAATTTCATGATATAATTCAACAAGAAAGTTTCAAGCGAAAATCACTTACGCTAATATGGGATATTTCAATGCACACCATACATTAAACCCATATCTTTGAATATTAATATAGCGATGTGGGTTTACATGCAGTCACCGTTGTTTATTTTGATAATTGAATATTCCATCGCTACTGACTTAAGTTTCATCAAACCAAATTATTTCCCGGAAAAACCGTAGTATTCCTTCAGATTTTTGAAGAAACCAGTTTCAATAATCAAATCGTCATTAGAAAATTTCTGATTGCGGAAAATTGGAATATTCTCATTTGTTACGAATTATATTTATTTTTCTCGACATTACTGAGTGCTCGATCCCTTCGTTTTCATTTAACTTTGCCTACTCGCAATCGATTGCATGATAGTTTGCATGATACTTTTCAGAAGTTTCGTCCGGCATGATCGCTTCGTTATTACAAACTGTACTATAATAATGAGTGCACAGTACTTAATTAAGCTATTCCGAAATTTTCGATTTTCCCATTTTTAATCAGATGACTCTATCTTGGGTATAAATAAAGTTACGTAAAAGATATTCGCCCTTTTTTTTCGGAATTTATTTTTAATAAAATCCATGAGTGCTTTCGAACAATTTTTGGGCCCAACTGTTTCCGAGCTATCAGTTCACTTGTGTTTTTTCAATACAAACCGTACGCGAAAGCGGCTGCGTTGAGTAGAATATTTTTTCCTTTTCGAAATATATGAAATGATAATTATATTATTATGTATTTTTTATAAACTGAAAATTTATGTTCAACCAAATCTTGTTATGAGATGGGAATCTTGGCTAGTGAAATAAACAGAAAAAAAGGTAAATTCATTAAAAAACCAACGTTGAATCGATAGTTATAATGATTACTGCTGAAAGTGAGGAAAGCACTATAATAAAATCACTTAACAACAAAAAATCTGCAGACATTGATGGCTTGGTACCTGAAACTTTATCAAAGATATCTGATTATGTCATTTCGCCCCTTACTCATTTGATCAATAGAGCCATCGAAGAGGGATAATTGTACCTATTTACAAATCAGGAAGCAAACAGTCATGCAGTAATTATAGAGCTTTTTCAATTCTATCGGTTATTTCAAAAATTTTACTAACCAGTAAACTGTACAAAGGGCTTGATGATAAAGAACCTACTATTGGTATCTTTGTGGACCTGGCCAAGAGATTTGATACAGTTAGTCATCCAGACCTTCTAGTGTGTTTGGAAGGCATTGGTTTTTGAGAGGTATCCTTCAATCTAGTGGAGAGTTATTTAAGTAATAGAAAGATTGGAGATCATCTGAGTGAATTCAAAGAAATAATTTTCGGCGTTCCACATGGAACTGTGGTGGGACCGTTGTTGTTTATAATTTTCATGAAGGATATGTTTGACTTACCTACTTCTGGCGATGTTTTCAGTTTTGCTGATGACGATGCTGTGGTATATCAGGAAAAAATCTTGGCAGTTACTAAAAAAGGCAGTCGAAAATGACTTTGGTGTATTCTTGAAATACTTCGAAAGTAAGTTATTGTCGGTTAATGTTGACAAAACTAAATTCATAATGTTTACTAGTCTTGCTCAGAACTTACCTGCTTTCGATAGACTGAACATCATTCTTAAATTGAGATATCCGTAATCAGGTCAGTGAAGTACTTAGGAATTCATATTGATAGTCACCTCCAATGGAATGAGCAATCATCGAAATTGACGCAGAAATTGAGGGCGCTAATTCTCAAATTTAAAATGTTTGCTTCATTTTGTAGTATAGAGCAACTGATAATTTTGTACCTTGCACTAGTGCAGTCCCACCTAACCTACGAAAATAGAGGGAAAAAATTCAAGTAGCACAAAATTGGTTATGAAAATTATGTACAAGCACTATCGGTACCCAACGAGTCGACTATTTGCAGAAAGTGGTATTTACGATCTGACTCAAATTTATTGTGGATCAGTCCTCGTTTGGCAACACAAACTCGGGAAACTCGTTTGAGAATTGGTCACAGTCACCGAACTAGATATAGGGAAAATGCGTCTGCTGTACCACGCATGAATATAACTATTGGCCAAAGAAGCTATATATATCTCGGTCCTAGAGTCTTCAACGATTTGCCTGATATACTAAAATGTATTCCCTCTAGCGAGTTCAAACGAGAAATAAAGATCTATATCACAAAGGTAGAAAGGAAAATAATCCACTCATTTATTGACCTTAATAATCATGGAAACTAAATCTGTCCATAAGACAAGTTATGCTCCAATCGAATTTAAATTGAGTCAAAAATCATAAGAAAAAACTTATAAATATATAAAGAGATATAATATATAATTAACTTCCTTAAGATTATAGCACTTCGTAAAATGTTGTCATAGATAAAGATATTTCGTATTTGTCACTGTGAGAGGACCTTTATTGTTCATTGTTAATGAAACACCCACGCACGGAGTTTATTCCATGTGGGATTCTATGTTTATTTTATGTGAAGTCAATTGCTTGTGTTATCAGTGTATGATATGTAATATTGAGTGGTCTGAATAAACATTATTATTATTATTATTATCGTGGACTTATGCACTTTCTCAGCTAGTAGCTGGATATAATTTTCCTTTCCAGGATTTAGCAATCAAAGAGAATAGGCTCGATTACAATATACTTGACATAAATTTCCTAACTATTCTACATGTATAAAGAATTACAGCTTTTTGCATTTCTATATAGATATTCTTATGCAATTTTAATTTCTTAAGGCTATCATGCAAAGTTTTGGGTATTAAACCAGTCGAGGATACGATGACAGGAACAATATCTATTTTATCGAGGTGCCACATCTGCTTGATCTCAATAGCAAGGTCTGTGTATTTGGACTTTTTCTCCTGGAACTTGTTCAGCACGTTGTTATTATTCGGTATGGCGACATCCACCAGCATTGCTGTTCTGGCTCTCTTATCATACACCACTATGTCCGGCCTATTATTCGTCACAATTCTGTAAGTGATAACAGGTCTATCGTAGTATAATCTGATATAGCCATTTTCCAATACGGGCGCCGGCTGATACTTGTAATATGGCTGGAAGGTGTTCAGAAGTCCGTACTTGTGTGCAAATTTCTGGTGGATAATGTTGCACACTTGATTATGCCTGTGAGGGTACTCCGTATTGGCCAGTTGTTCGCATCCGGACGTAATATGCTGTATAGTCTCCGATCTTATATGGCATTTTCTGCACTTATCTATTTGTAATGTTCCGTCCTTCATTATAAATTTTTTGTAATTGTTTGTAGCGATCACTTGATCTTGGATGGCCATAAGGAATCCCTCTGCTTCTGCGAATAATTCTCCTTTCATCAACCATTTGTTGGAGGCTTCTTTGTCGATGTGTGGTTGATTAATCTCATGGTGATGTCGTCCATGCAATTCCTTTCTTGACCATTGCTCTTGTTTTTCAGTATCTGATAGGAACAGTAGATTCAGCAGGTCATCTCTGGTAGTAAGATTCAGAGGTGTATACCCCTTATCAACCAACGATACCACTCTATGGAGGTCAGAAGTGAGAGCTTTTGCTGAGAAGAATTCTCTGTGAGTTCTTATCTGTTCGGTGTGTAAATTGACAACATCTATTAATCCGCGTCCTCCTTCTTTCCGCTTCAAAGTTGTTCGTATCACAGACGATTTTGGATGATGATTGTTGTACTTTATCCGCATCGTTCGGGTCTGCCTTTGAATATCATCCAGCTCCGTCTTAGTCGATCTGATTATTCAAAATGAGTAAAGCAGCACTGGAATGGCGTAGGTGTTAATTGCCTTGACTAGATTCCCCGAGTTCAACATCGATTTCAGCACAGACTTCAGACGCTGACTGTATTCTGAACGAATCTTCTCCTTTGATTGTTTTGGTCTAGCAATCTGGCTTGTTGGTATCCCAGATATTTGTATGTTTCGCCATCTCTCATGCACTGTATAATATCACCGTTTGGAAGTTGTGTTTCACCATCTATGACTTTCCCTTTTGAATGTTCAGGGTCTTTCATTTTCAATCCCGAATTTCATATGAACATCTGCCGAGAACTCACTGACAGTTTTCAGCAAATCATCCAATTGCTTCTTGTTCGAAGCATATAATTTGATGTCATCCATATACAGCAGGTGGGAGATTGTATGATAATTCCTTTCTGTTTTTATCCTAAATCCGTATCATGTTCTATTGAGCATTGAGGACAATGGGTTCATTGCCAAACAGAACCATAGTGGACTCAAAGAGTTTTAATTGGTTTATTGTTCATGTTGACCTGCAGAGACAAGCGCCAGTGTGTCATTGTTATCTTCAAGAACTCTACCAGGGCTGGGTGAATTTTGTATATCTGCAATACTTCAACAAGCCAAGAATGGGTGGTACTATCGAATGCCTTCAGATAATCGAGAAAAGCTGAATGAACATTCCGATGCCCTACGTGTGCCTGTTTCATTATCACAGAATCGATGATGAGTTGTTCCTTGCACCCGTGGTGTTTCTTTCTGCATCCTTTCTGCTCCTCTGCTAATATATTGTTGTCGTCAAGGTGTTGGTATATTCCATTGGATATGCATGAGGTGAGTATTTTGTAGAGTGTTGGTAGGAAAGTGATTGGCCTATATTGAGACGGATCCTGTGTTCTATCGCTCTTAGGTAGCATATTTGCGATTTCTTCCTCCGTTATTCCATCGAAGTTCATATGTCTGATATCGAGGCGTTCTTTTTCATTCGTGATCCATTCCGCATCTGTATTGTGTTCTTTGGGGTTCGACCATAGTGATGACCAATAGTCGGTCAAGCACTGTGCGTCAGGTACTCCTCTGTTATCGTTGGTCGCAGTTTTGTTATTTCCCTTATGAAAATTGGCTGCGTTTTGGAGGAGCCTTTGGTTTTGGTGTTTCCCTTCAGTACACTTGACGTATCTTGAAAGCCTCTCTGCTTTTGCTTGGAGTTTCTGTTTCAAAGTGTCCATATACACGTCGATGTGTTGTTTGTGATCAGGGTGTTTTGTGTTTGTACCAATTTTCCTATAAATTTTGCGTATATGTGATTTCAAGCGCCTTGAGGGTTTGCTATTTCTCAGGAATTCTGTGAGGCGACCGATTTCTGCTCTGATATTATCAATATCCCTCTCCAGTTGTTTTTGCCATGGTGGTTTTCGGACACTTTTTGGCTGAGCTTGAATCAGAGTTGTGGAGATTTGTTGTTTGTGAAGTCAAAGAACCGCTACTGCTCCACAGTAAATCAAAGTGTGAATCTTCTCCAAGGTGTTCTGGTCGGTATATTCTTCAAACACTGAATTCACGCTTGCTAGGATGATATTGGTGTTCTTGTTCGTCTTGAGTTTGGGCAGTTTAGGTCTTTTAGTTGGGTTACTACCACTGAATTCAGTTATTGCTCTGTTGAGTTCTGATCTTGCTGAATACCTATATTCGTCCTGCTGATTCGGCTCAGGAGGGCGTTCCATGTTAATATTCGTTTCCGTGGCTTCGATGTTATTTGTAACACTTTCATTGACTCCAGCAGGTATACCGTTATTAGTGTCATTTTCGCTTCTAAGTTTCATTATGACTCTTCTCGTATGATTTGCAGCGTTTCTGAAGAAAGTAGCCTGTTTTTAACGATTGTTCTTCTTTGATCCGAAATTCTCTGCTCGGATATGTGCTGTAATTCAGGATATTTTTTCACGAACGCAAGATGTAACGCGTATCTGTATGCTGTCATTTCCAATTCCAAGTTTGTAATCTTGTAATAGAAATGCATAATGAAGGAATTCATCTCTGGGGTCCACTTCATGCGTTTCCTAGGGAGTCCGGCTCTCGTGGTCGTAGGCATAATGACTTGTGCCACCGTTGAAACATCATGAGTCGGATGGGAGGTATTGATGTTATTTCCTACTTGGTTTTGTGTTGCAGTATCCCTACTCGATATCACGCTGCTTCCGTCGCTAACCGAGGGAGACTGTGACTCACTTTCCGAACAAGACCCTCTTCCTAAATCTTCAACGCGACAAGAGGTTATGGTGGTACAATGTCGATTCACCCGTTTATTCCTTAGATTGTACATCATTGGATAAGTTGCATTTTATACCTACTGCCAGGATCAGCCTGGGTAGCTCGGGTTTGCTAAGCCTGTACTCAGAAACAATGCTCCTGAGCCCCTGAGGGGACAATTATTATTATTATTATTTGTCATTCGCAAAATAATTCTTTATGGCAATATCAGTATGAACATGGAATAATTCGCATGAATTATCTATGCTGAATAATTAAAGATGAAACCACAAGGAAGCTTTTTGTTTTGTTAGCAGGATTTTGTGATATCAGCAAAGGAATTCCGTAGTATTAGAACGACAGAAAGTATAATGTAATATGATATAACTTCTTGCTCAATCGAAAGTGGATGAAATAGTCGAGTTGCTGGTGATCTTGATATCAAAAGTGATGTGTTCGCGATTTTTGCGATAACTGCGGAATAGTGAAAACTACTTTCAGGAACATTCACTATTTATTGAGAAAGACTGAAATCTGAAATATTCTTGACGTATTGTTTTCAAAAATGTTTCGGAACGTTGAAAACTACAAACACAATTTTCAATCCGGAAACCGAAAAAAAGGGCCAACTCTCTCATTTCAACTGTTAACCAATAGAAAACATATCAATTACTGCTTCAGTTTCGTTTGTTTTAGTTTCTTCATTATTTTGTCAACATACTACCAAACACACTTCGTTCAGTACCAAAAGTTCCTTCCATTGATCGTTCTATGTTCACAAATTAATTGTATTGCATTTCTGTATTCATAGTTAGTACCTAAGATGAGTTCCTGAAATATTCATTATGAAATGGGTCCAAGGAGAATTAATAGGTTAGGTTAGTTTAATTTGTAATGCCAACTACTTCAAGTTCGCTATCTGCATCATATTTCAAATATATGTAATTTTTTACTTCCATCTTTTCAGGCTTTATTATTTCACAAAAGTAGCACAGCAACCAGCAATTTTGAGATCATAGTTTTTTAGTTTTATGAGCATAGCATTGTAACCCGACAGTTACCAAGTACTTTAAGAAACCTTTAAAATACCTCCCCAATCTCCTCCGTTAAGCAAAGGGGGAACAAAGTGAGAGATAATGATGCAGAAGATCTCTGAACGTATCGCAATCCTGATATTTTATACTGAAGTAAATTTGGTATGATAGAGGGAGATATTAATTTTCTGCTTAAATCCAGAACTACCTACCATAGTCGTTACTAATATTTTTTGTTTCCGTTGAAATACCATGCATGATACGAGCAATTTTTATTTTATGAATCAATCGATCGGAAGTTTTGTCTATAATTTCAATTTAAAATTAATGAAATTGATTATCATTCGTTATTGATAATGAATTTAGTTTTCAGTTTCTTGATTTCCATATTCATTCACTCATCGTAATTTTTGTAATTCATTCTGGCAAACGGAAGAAAAATTATAGCATTCTTTCATAGAATAATCTTCTTCATGGTTTTATATGATAATATATTTTCAGGCTCTTGGATTAAAACTTGACTTTCATCATGCAGATACCCCACATAAAGATTGCGCAAGTCACGGAACTCACGGACACGAGGGTCATTTTCCTCACGAAAATATAGAAAAACTCAATAAGGGAGAGCTCATTGATGCTAATTGTCCTGAATATACTCAGCATTTGTTATGTATATGGAAAGAACGTGGTGTGATGAACGAAGAGGGTATTTTACAAAAGGATGTAATTATCTCGAAAGTCTCCAGAATAACAGGAGATAACACTGTGGATCAACAAAAAGTGAAAGATTGTGCTGTTCAAAAAGGTACTCCCGGCGAGACTGCAACTGCTTTCTACAACTGTGTAGCACCTCTTGTGAAAAAATACAACTCCTAATATAATGTGAACTGAATCATTTCTACTTATTGACTAAATATTGAATGAATTTTTGAATGTTTATTAGATATAAATTTCAATAAAACCTATGTGTTATCAGATATTTTTCAAATAATCAATGCTCTGATAGGTATTTCCAGAGCAGCATGTTGTAACCGAAAAAATCTCAACAACAGAATCAAATGGGACTAACCACACATTTTTAAGGTATTTTTAAGCCCTGCTGTTAGTCGTATGTGTCTAAACCAAATACAATAATTATAAGCATTTCATCGAAAAGTTCAATATTAAGAGAAATTCGAAATGGTGCATGAAATTGTTCATTAATACATAATAGAGTAATACAATACACAATAGTATATGGGATAGCGTCATTCAAACTTCTGACCAGATAGTTTGGAATTTTCGATAATATTATACATATTGTTAGATTTGGATTTTTGAATCATATTTCTTGGTACCGTTAAACCACATCTACTCCTGAACCATTTACTTGAGGAAGAGTAATGTTCGAATTTATCATTATCAAGCAAACACGCGATAAAGATTCGACGCTCTCTTGGACATCAATGTCTGCACTGAAGCCGTCACTGAAGTTATTCTTCCAGGAATAAACCTCTGCATTCCAGAAAAACATCGACACAAAAGCCTGGACTCATTAAAACCTGTCAAAAAGCTGCCGCAGTTAAAAACGGAAACTACTAGAACTGGCTGCAAAATCCAGCAAATGAAACTCAAGCTGAATATGAGCATTTCAGTTACATTTGTAGCTCAAGAATTGATAAGGCAAATACCTACTTCTATGACAGATTTAAGAATAGACTCTTGAAGAACATCAGTGGAACTCCTCAGTCAGTTCTGATCTATGACGAAAGCAGTTCGAAACAACTTTTGCAAGTGATCCTTCACACCTCGGAATAGGCATGAGATTTCTATCGCTTCATCACCTAATGTAAGGGCGGATCTCTTTACAAAAATTTTCTCGTAAAATTTTATTGAAGATACTCTAAACGCAAAGGCAGCAAGCATCTCATATGTTCAATAGAATATATCTGTTTCCGCACTGTTTGAAAGTTGCGTGATAACCACCGATCCCAAAGGAAGGGAAAAAATGCTTAGCCTATAATTACCGTCCAATCGCATTTTTACCTTTTATGTCAAAAGTCATGGAAAGAGCGATTGTTTATTGTTTCGACAATACAAACAGGTTCAAAACCATAAAACAGTGTTCACTAAGTACAATTAAGAAAAAAGATTATGTATTAAGTGAATAGAAATAAAAAGTATGAATTATTGAAGGAAAATGTACGAAAGAAGAAACTACATCAAGAAAGTCTTTTGGAATTTTTTTAGATTTAACGATGTTATTTGAAAAAATGTCAACAGACTGATTAAATTCATTGCCCAAGCGTAGCATTCTCGTTAAGGGCGCGTGCTTGAAATAGTTAGTTCTTTTGATAGGAATGTAGAACAACTCATGTTTCCTCAATTGAAAATTAGTAAAGTTGGAGAATATATTTCCGAGAATAGTTGGTGCACTAACCTCCCCAGCCAATACCTTCTGAAGATTTAGGATGTCATTCATCTTTCTTCTGTCCTCAAGTGAAACCAAATGAAATTGTTTTCGTGCTTGCACATAGAAATCAACCCCCACCGCCACCGTGAAATTACACAAATGAGTCAGATATTTCAAGTTCATTTTGATTTTTTTCAATTCGCGAGATGTAAACTTCATACTGAGGAGTCCATATAACGGAGGCAAGGTTGAGTTTACTGAACACGTAGAGAACAAATAGAACAAAACTAGAATTTTTTAATAAACGACACTGGCGGGGAGTGTACCCCAACATTCTACTTGAAAAACTGACTATGCAATCAGTGTGTTGATCGAAAACCAACTTTGAATCCAGGATGTTTCCAAGATCTCGTATTTGTGACACTTTCATTAAAGAATTGTAATATAGTTGAAAATAAAAATTGAAGGATTTCGAATTTCGAGAGAACGTGATAGTTTGACATTTTTTCAAATTCAGGAAAAGGCTATTGGTTTGGTAATACTCTGAAAGATGCGAGAGCTCCTCCTGTACAACAAGACAGTCAGACAAGCTCCTGATGGTAAAATAGATTTTGAGATCGTCAGCGTGTAGTAAAAAGTTACATTTTTCAAAAATTCATCTCATATTATTCACATATACGAGAAAGAGGAGGGGACCAGGTGTGATCCTTGGGGGACCCCAGATGTATAGCAATATGTCTCCGATCTATTCCCACCACCAATAGAAACGTACTTTTGTCGATTTCTCACATAAGAGTCGACCTATCGCAACAGTGAACCACCCATACCAACCTCCTCGATCCGACAATCAATAATATTATGACAAATTCTGGCATAGGCCTTTCCGAAGTCGGCGGAGCACTTATTGATTTCTCAATCTCTTTTGGAGTTAATGAAATTAATGAAAGATAAGCAGAGGGTTCCGAACCTGGATCAACGCGAGGAGTTGCTGCTACTGTTGGCGGCACAAATACCGAGCGAAAGAAATTAGCGAACAATTCACAAATTTCTGTGGCACTTTTAACGGTTTCGTTGTTATAGTGAATTGACGAAGCCAAGCTACTACCGAGTTGCTCAGAAGGAGAGAGACTGAATATTCTTTTTGGATTCGTTTCGACATCTTTTTCGATATTTTAAATAAAGTTATTATAATCTGCCAAAATCCGAGCTTTACTTTCTCTCATCAAATGTTTGAACCTTAGGAAGTCATCGTAGTTCTGATAAATTTTCCACTACTTGGGAATTTCGTTTCTTAGATTGATAATGTTTGTAGTGTTTCTGGAGAATTAACTCGAAAATTCTTTACCCAATGACTATTTAGGTACATGATCTTCGATAGTATTATTGAGTATGACATAGAAGGTGTTCAGATCAGCGTTTATATCATCATTTGATAATATTTCTGACCAAGGTATATCTGAGATTCTTCGATTAATAGTTATATAATCAGCTTTGTGGAACCTGAAGACCCCGTATCCTTTCGAGTTTCTAAATATTTATAGATTAAATTGAAGAAGAATTCAATACAAGGATGGTATTCCTCCTCCCGCACTAAAGGGGTTATCACATCGCACTGAAGATGATACTCTACTAAATTTATTACAGAAAATTAGATCGAGAGTCTTATCTGAGCAATTAGTAACTCCATTGAATTGCATAAGTTCAGAAATATATATTGAATTCAAAATAGTAGAAGAATTCAAATCGACTCCCTTCGGTTCGAGGAATGAGAATTTCGAGTCCGTATCACGCACCCACCGAACAGAGGAGAAGTTTATGTCACCGCAAATTATAAAGATCTTATTTTCAATTCTATCCTTAATTTCACAAAACTTTGAGGAGAAACTTGTGCTTGCATTTGAATCCCCAAGAGGGAGGTAAACGCAACACAGTAGTCGTTTATTTTTTCCTATTTTAATTTCGACCTACACATCCTCGGCGTCGTTTTGGAGATCCACCACCTGTTTTGCATCCAAGGTATTCTTTATCGCTATGAAAACACCTTCACCGTATTTTTTATAATTAGCACCAGTTTCTCGATCGCGACGAATTACGAGTAGATGTTCGTATCAAGAATTTCCGAGTCAAGTATATTACTCATCAACCAGGACTCTATTACTAATATGATATCGTGATTCTTCAGATTTTGTTTCCTTGACATCTGAAGAATTTTAGTTGTATGGTGCTTTCTCACAAGAATGCTGCCACTTTGCACCCAAACATATTTAAATTGATACTGTCTAGCAGCGACGCGAGCATTTCTATAAGGAATCTTGTTCACAGGGGTCAAATGTTCATGTATAAAAAGTCGATCAGATATCCTATCAAGTTTGAATCCGGATAATTTAGTTTCGATGCATTTAGCTTTCGCACGAACCAAAAATTCATTCATCTCTGGATACTTTAGATAGGAATCTGATTATGATGTTCTCAAGCTCAGGCTTATCTTTATCGGCACTAACCGTTGGCACACGGGTAATATAGTCTATGTTAGACTTCTTAACCGGGCAATTGAGAAAATACCTATGTTTTCCAATACTTGAATTAGATTTTAGTTCTTTTTCTCTGGCACATCCTGAATCTCTATATTATTCGATAGACTATATTGCTCAATCTTATTGAGTTTTGTTAACATGGCCGATAATTTTTCGTTTAGCAGCTGGTTTTCCTTCTTAGGTTCTTCAGTCTGACTTCACACTATTGAGAGTGGCCAAAATCACTTCGAAGTCGCTTATTTTATCAGCGCAAAAATTTACTGAGACGCTTTAGCTCCAAGATCTCGATACGAAGCAAAGCAATTTCCGCACGTGACACGTTAATGACGTCGTCATCGCCAATCTGGTTAGACACTACAGGTGGAACGATCGACTGTCGTGACTATTTATTGTTAACGTTTGTTGATCCCGACAAGGGAGTATTATTGTCTGTGCGACACCTCCTGCAGAATCATCTTCCAATAGGCAGAGATTTGATAAGCGGCAGCTGATCATCGCTTACATCTGTACATTTGCCGTTAGTGTGATAAGAATAACCACAAAACCCACTACATCGTAGGCCACGCGCCCGCTTCGAGGTTGATTTTCCACAAGAATTACAAAGATTCGACCTCCTCAATGGGCACGAAACTCATTGAAAATGATGATGAATTTTTGTATGGGCACAAGAACAGACTCAACTCCACCCTCACACATTATCACAATTTTTTCTGATCTTTTTCCACCAAATGAACGCAAATGCAGCGGGAGCGAACAGTAACACAACAAATACTTCATATTATAAACGATGAACTTATAAATCATCTCTAGTAACAGAGTATATTGACAATACAATTTCCGTAGACAACGATCAATTGGTGACCTCCTTGCGTCCGCATTTGTGGTTATCAACATTCGAAAAGCATGAAAATCAAGAACCATTGCTCTTGATATCACATATACCTTTGACAGGATTTGGATTGATAGATAATATGGACTTCCCGGAAAATCTAGTGGTTGAACTGATATATTTTCTTTCAATAGATTGATTCAGGTAGTAGTCAATGGTGTAACAAGTGAATCTTTTCATGAAAATTCAGGAGTACCACCGGGCTTCACATTCCTGCTAGCTCTCTTGCTGGTACTGATGATCTAGCCCATTCACCAAAGCCAGAATGTTTGGGTTTGCGGACGATTTTACTCTGATTTACTCATTTTCTGTAACAGATGAGGAGTCACACCGGCGAAGATACCAACTGCACACTTGGAGAAGATATCAGAGGGGAAACGGTTGACCTTGGTTAATTTAAACGCCAATAAGAAGCAATCAAAAGCATTCTCCAGCAAAGTAACAATGAATGTATCTAATCAGCATCACAATCAACACCAGAGTTTGATGATATAATCATGTGTCCGCTATTGCCGAATCTGCTTGAACTCAATTTTGTTCTCAGAGCCATTCAGTACTTCACGACAATACAGCTGATGCTTTCATATAAATCACAGGTATGCTCTTGCCTGAAAAACTTTATTTATGTGAGGGCCCCGCACCCAAATATTCATTACATCTATTGGATTGTGTCCAGAAGAGGTCTGT
Source organism: Cryptolaemus montrouzieri (assembly GCA_013387265.2). Classification (NCBI taxonomy): domain Eukaryota; kingdom Metazoa; phylum Arthropoda; class Insecta; order Coleoptera; family Coccinellidae; genus Cryptolaemus; species Cryptolaemus montrouzieri. Next base: position 43,119,019 of record JABFTP020000103.1, read on the forward strand.
TCGCCTCATAGGCCACCCGGAGGTCAAATGCTCTGAAGCACTAATAGATCATTTGAGATTTACTTAGAATCCCGAATGCCCTACAATGGTCATTTCTTTCATTCTCAACTCCTGGGATTAGGCGACGCCTATAATGTAACACCTGTGGCCACCCAAGATGATTTAATGTGTGAGTTTACTAGGTTTTTAATTAAGGCCTAATTGTAAGTTATCGGAAAGATGTTCGATGAAAGTTAGTTCCACTGCCCACGTTCCCTTTGAAAAAAAAATTATGGAGAAAGATACATGGTTGTGCTAGTTGGACCGTCAGCTGATGAAAATTTTTCGAAAGCCTTGTTGTTCTTTGAAAGTGAATTTGTCCCGGGACTGAGCCTTTTAGTTATTCAGATTATTCACCGTGGAAGTATCCCTGCTCTCTTCCGAATGCTGTCCAATAGATACAATGAACGTTTGTGTGGAGCCCTACGCATGGAAACAGTTTTCGAGATCAGGTCAACCTGTACCTAGTTAAGAAGCATCAGCTAAGATGACGTTAAGTACTCTTTAGCCCTGAGAAGAAAACTTCGTTTAGCAAAAGCAGATTTGACAATGCCTGACACATGGTCATGCTAGCAAACTTCGACGTTGATTAGGATGCTCAGTTGTTTGTAGGGAAATTCGATTCTCTGGCATGAAAAGAAGAGATTCTCCAGCAGTGATTCTTCTAGAAAACGTTGTTGATTGCGTCTTGTTCGCATGAAAATTGAGCAAATTCAGACGTCCCTACTCTAATATCTTCTCGAAGTCTGAATTCAGTGACAAGCTCTGTTGGTATTTTTGTAGTTGTACTTCCTCAGCAAATAAAAGACGCTGACTAGGAAATGAGGAAACCAAAATGCAGTCGTCCGAAAAATCTAATTTTCATTTTTCGAAGAAGTAGAGCGTTCATTATTCTGCAACAGAAAAAGAGCTGGCAAGGGAATAGAAACCTGGGGTAATTTCAGATTAATTAGAAAAGATTCTCTCGTTTAACCATGTATCCCCACCTGAATCAATCTACTGAAGAGAAAGGTTTTAATCCAACCAAGCAATTTTATGTGAAGTCTATATGCGATTAGTTTGTTCGTCAAGGCTACTGCCAGATCCTGCCAAAAGCCTTTGAGATATAGAAAGTAATGGTTCTTGATTCGCAATACTTTTCGATGTCAATAAATGCGTAATATGCAAGGAAGTAACCAGTTGATCGTTGTCTACGGAAACCATATTGTCGATAACTCGTGATACCATGCAACTTGATATATTTTGTGAGCTCATCATTCATCACTCTTTCCATGACTTTCGACATAATCGGTAGCAATGCGATTGAATGCTAATTTTGGGGTAGGAATTTGTTCATTTTCTTTGGAATCGGTTGTACTCTCGCAACTTTCCAACACTCAGTAGTTTGGCTCTCTTGAATTACACGTTTTAGATCGGGTGCTAACTCTTTATGAAATTTCTTCAAAACAGTTGGGGGTATGCCATCAAGATCCACTGCTTTCCAACAGTTCTGTTGTTGAAGAACGCGCTTAACCGAACGCTCTCTGATTTCTACTTCATAAATATTCGATTGAACATGTAGAATCCTTGGTGGCACTGCACTACAACCGTCATGGTTTGTTTCGTAAGTATATTCGTGATTCTTCTTAATTCTTTAAGTGTAATAGATTGTCGCTTTATCAATTGTTGAGCTGCCAATGCTCCAGCAACACACATATTTAGCTCAAGTTTCATCTGTAGGGTTCTTTTTGTAGTTCTTATACAATACAGTGTGTTCCAACGAAAATTTGACCCCCCCTATAACTCCGAAATGAGTAACATTAGCGAAAAACACCAAGACACATCGATTTTTGTTTCGAGGGGGAGCATTTTTCGAGATAATTCGAAACTTGTCAGATCAACCCCCTACCCCCAGCAACCCAAATTTCGAAATTCATCATAGGGAATAAGGGTCGAGTGGCACCTTACTGTAAAGCTCTGTCAATTCTCCATTCTGATTTGTCATTTTTAGAATTTTAAATTAACATACAGGGTGTCCCAACCGAGGGTAAAGTTGAATTCCTGCAAATCCCAAATACTAAATGAAATCGATTTATTTTGGCATAATGCAAGCGCAGATTTATGCTCGGTCTAGAAAAACGACCTACACTTGTGAATTTGGAGTTGGTGCAATCAACCCCCTATTTCCAGCATCCCCAACTCAAAAATCATTCGATCGAAAATAGGTCAAGTGGCACCTCGTTGGAAAGGTATTTCAATTTTCTCTTCGAATTTGGTATTTTCGAAATTCAGAATCAGCATACAGGGTGTCCCGGAGCAGGAACACTGAAAACCCAAATAACTTTTTGAAACTGGTTCATTTCGGTATAATACGAGAACATGTTTATGTTTGATTCGAAAATAAGACTCTCTTGCGTGAATATGGAATTTTTGCAATCAATCTCTTCCATTCAGCATCCTCAACTCAAAAATCATACAAGTGATTACAGGTTGAGTGGCAAAGTTCCAGAAAGATTTTTCTATTTTCTGAATCACTGAGGCATTGGTTTCAGTTTGGCAATCGAGGTTTTCTGGCGTGAGGATCAGGATGAGGGATGATGGAGAAACTGATTGGATGCTCATCTAAACAGGAAAACGAGATTTATTGAACTTGTATTCAATTGAAAACAAAAACTAACTTGATTATTACAACAATTGTTCAAAATGATCTCCGCCCACCTCCATACAGTTATACAGACGATTTTCGAACTCTCTTCTCACATTAGCGAAAACTTCAGGAGTCAAAAGTCGGCATTCTGTGATAATCCTCATCCGCAGCTCCTCCAGGTTTTCTGGTCTTGTGGCATAAACTTTAGATTTTAGATGGCCCCACAAAAAAAATCTAGGGATTTAAATCTGGTGACCTGGCTGGCCACTCAACAGGTCCTCTTCTACCAATCCACCTTCCTGGGAAATTTTCGTCTAAATATTGGCGCACCTGAGCATCATAATGCGGAGGAGCACCGTCTTGTTGAAAACGCATTTCGTCCTCAGAAAGAGTTGGATCGTTCTGTAAAATTTCTGTCAATCTAGGATGTATGTGTTCCTCTAACAACTGTAGGTAGCCATTTCCATTCAGATTACCCTCAATAAAGAAAGGCCCAACTAGATGATTGCCAAAAATTCCTGCCCAAACGTTCAACTTCTGAGGCCTTTGCGTGTGGGCCTCTCTAAACCAATGAGGATTCTGTGTGTCCCAAAATCGACAATTATGTCTATTCACTTCACTACTGAGCATAAAGGTGCTTTCATCAGAAAAACAGATGTTATTCAGAAAATTTGGATTAGCGTTTAGGTTTTCACTTAGATTTTCACAAAACTGTAAACGACGATCTGGATCATCTTCGTTTATTTCATGCACTAATTTTACCTTGTAGGGGTGAAATTTGTGATGTTTCACGATTCTATGGACAGTTGTAGCTGATACACCAGTCAGACGAGATAGTTTTCTGATCGAAGTAGTATTCTCCATTTGTAGATGACCCACTACTACCACTTCCGTTGCCTCATTTCTGACAGGACATGCCACTTCCTATCGAATATCCTTGCCGTTTCTTTGGCACAACTGTTATTTCGAAAATACGTCGATACAATTTCGACCCTTTCCTCAGTGGAATAAACCATTTTCAGATTAATTTCAACTGACGAACAACAACAATAATGAGGAACTGATCTGAATAATAATAATATTTCATTGCAAAAATGAGAAATAACAGATGACTGCACGCCAGATGGAAATGAAAAAAATGTGAACATTTTCAATGCAGAAATCAGCTTTATTTCTTCGTAATTGATGCTCAACACATCGTACCCCAATACTTTTAACAGTTTCGAATTAATTTTAGTTGATAATTTCAAATGACGATATTGAATTTTTCGAAAGCGACATCCTGTAAGGAGAGCCGAACTGAATGAAATGCTTTAATCATTCTGGAATTCAAAAAACCTTTCTGAAGATATGCCACTTGAATTATTTGTATGATTTTCAAGTTGGGGATGCTGAATGGAAGGGGTTGATTGCAAAAATTCTATAACCACACAAGAAAGTCCTATTCTCGGATCAAACATGTTCTCGTATACCGAAATGAACCAGTTTCAAAAAGTTATTTGGATTTTCAATGTTCCTGCTTCGGGACACCCTGTATGATGATTCTGAATTTCGAGAATACCAAATTCGAAGAGAAAATTGCAGTACCTTTCCAACGAGGTGCCACTTGACCTATTATCGATCGAATGATTTTTGAGTTGGGGATGCTGGAAATAGGGGGTTGATTGCACCAACTCCAAATTCACAAGTGTAGGTCATTTTTCTAGACCGAGCATAAACCTGCGCTTGCATTATGCCAAAATAAATCTATTTCATTTAGTATTTGGGATTTCCAGGAATTCAACTTCACCCTTGGTTAGGACACCCTGTATGTTAATTTAAAATTTTAAAAATGACAAATCAAGGTGCAGAATTGACAGACCTTTTCAGTAAGGTGCCACTCGACCCTTAATTACCTATGATGAATTTCAAAGTTAGGGTTGCTGGGGGTAGGGGGTTGATCTGAGAAGTTTCGAATTATTTCGAAAAATGCTCCCCCTCGAAACAAAAATCGACGTGTCTTGGTGTTTTTCGCTAATGTTACTCATTTCGGAGTTAGAGGGGGGGGTCAAATTTTCGTTGGAACACACTGTATAATAATAATGATCGTAATAACAATGAATTCATTGCAGGAAGTACAAAAGGAAAGCATTCGCATAGGCGCTCTTCCATGCTTCCTAGATTAAAAATTGTACTACCAAGTATTTCAAACACTGAACTAACAAATATATCATCCAAAAAAAAATTTAAAAACTTCTATCATGCTAGAATTTCAGGTACTAATACCACATATCTAGAAACAGTTCGTACACAAATCAGTCACTATGAGTTAAAAGCAAATTACTGTAGGCCTCCCTGAAAAGCATGCAGGATTTGTTGCAGAGCAAACTGAAAAATTCAACCCTCTTCAGGAGATCGATAGAAGTACATGCAAAACATGCCTCAAATTTAGTTGTTCTATGCGGATATATGTTGAAACGATTATCTATATTTCTAAGGTCTCTACTGTGTATGTGGCTACGATTTATCCACAGATTATAAAGGTATGCTGGTGATATTTTGTGGAATAATTTGTATATCAACATTGGAATGCAAGCCTATACCTTTATTCTACTCTTAGATATCTTTCATCCAAATAAACATGACTGATATGCTCATACTTTCTTATCCCGTAAACGAACCGGAAACATGCGTTTTGTACTAGTTGAAGCCCGTTTTTGTATTCTACAGTAAAAAAAACCATAATATACAGAAAACTAACAATTCAATTGTGAACAGAGAAAGGACTGCACGATCTTATACTTGATACTGTCATCTAGCAATGACCCAAACTGATATAAAGACCTGAGCTTCAAATACGAGTGGCTTAGATTTTGGTGACATGCTGCTCGAAGTTTAACTGGCTGTCAAAAATGACACCCAGATATTTGGCTGACTTTCTCTCCTCTAGTTTAACAGATTTGACATGAATCGTTGTGAAAGGATTGAGCACTATGTCTTGCTGATTTTGTATCTATTGAGAGATAAAATCTTTTTACTGGGTTGAGAGAGAGACCTTGGCTAACCGACCAGTTATAAATTCTGCCTAGATCCTCATTCACAGGCTGAAGACCCACACTCGCTCGCGTTGGTGAAATAAATACTTTATAAGCTGAGTATCTACAGCATATAGATGAACAGAATCCTGTTCAACCTAAGGCAGACTCGATGTATATATGCAGTATAATGTTGGTCCAAAAATGCTACCCTGCAGTACTCCTCTGGTGGGACAATAGGCTCAGATCTCACTTCATCGACCTCGACGATCTAGATTCTAGATGTAAAGTTATTCTCAAACCACAGTTAACCGCCCAGTCCAAATCCGTAGTTCTTGAGAAAAGCCAACATCAAAGTGTGACTTATTAAGTCGGACGCCTTACTCTAGTAAAATAACACTAGGCACGACACACGAGAACTGTCCATTGTAAACGATAGATCGGTCGTTTCATTGATCAGAGCCGTTGTAGTACTGTGTCGAAGTCTAAAACCCGATTGTACACTTGGTAGAATGTTATTGACCTGAGGATATTCAGACAATATACCACAGACCACTTTTTCTAACATCTTCGACATGATCGGAAGGATACTTACTGGCCTCAAGTCACTGATTTGTTTCACATCTGTAGATTCGGGAAGAGGCTTCATCAGGGATGTTTTCCGAATTGAGGAACTGCGCCTGTACGTAGTAATATGTTGAAAATATCTGTAAGAACCACAGAAACATAAGGTAGACTATATTTGTGCATCGTGAGAGAGATTCTATCAATTCCACTCGCTTGTGACTCTATTTGTGTGAAAGATCTGAGAGTGTCTTCCACAGTTAGTTGGAATTGAAACTCTTCGCCTTCGTTGAAATGTCTATCTCCGTAAAATGCTAATGTGGCATCAAATGTAGGTTGTACGTCGTTATATCTGCTAGTAAATTTCGCATCAATTTCATTAGGATCTTTCAAATTCTCAGGTAAGTCACAAGTGTTAGATGTCTTGATTCCCAGCTCCCTCAGTCTTGACCACATCCTTTATGAGTCAGATTCAACTGCATTTAACTCCTGATTGATGTAAACTTTCTTAGCCTCTCTGATAATAAATGAAACTCATTGAACTCATACTCAGAGAAGTGCTTGAAGTCCCTAAAACACACAGATTTCATCATTGGTTTTGAGACTTTAATATTAATTTTTAAACATGTTAGAGAGTGATCTGTTAAGTTACCCATATCGACAGTTGTAGAGTTGATCAGCTTAATTTTGTTATCAATGTATATAACGTCTATGAGGGTGCTACTCACATCAGTGATCCGAGCTGGCTCAGCAATGATCTGTTAGAACCTGAATCGTAATATAAATATATTTGGTCATGTCTTCTGAACACCGATTTGTATAGATTTCATAGTACTGAATTGTTTGTCTAATGGAATGAATACTCAGAGTATCATAACATACGATTTATATAGGTTTCAATCGAATTGAATTCGCCAAGAATACTTATTTTGTGTTGGTTTTTTAAATATATTTATGATATTGGTATAAACAATTTTCCTCCGAAACTATAGTTGAATGATAAGATCGGGGAGTTCAAGCTTAGATTGAAAGTACTAAAGTTGTTGTCTGAACTCAGTTGACCTATCTCTATTAGAGAAATTTTATAAGTTATAAGGGAGCAACATACTTCTGACCGTCTATATATACGAGAGAAGAATATTTTCTCGTATGATTATTATAAATCTGATACATCAGTGTGTAGGATGACTACTAAGCAACCATAAAAGAGATAATTGCATTATGAAATAGAAATCACAGTTTCCTACCGTGACTTTCTCTCTCCAAAGAATATTAATAGAGTAATGAAAGTCACAGAAACCCTTTACTCTCGCAGGTATTTTGCTAAGCTCAGTATTAACCGAAGTACAATAGTAAGAAGAATAAGTGAGCCACATTCGCGTCTGTACAAATGAATCGAAGTGCAATTATTGATTGAGAATAATTAACTCATTGAAATTCACGAAGATGATTGAAACGACGATACTGTTGAGTGTTGAGGCCAGTGAGAAACTTCACTGATCCGTTTTTTTCCTGAACAAATTGGATTATTGGAATAACTATTTATATACGAAGGTGAATCTTTCCGTGAATCAAAGTTACTAAATTTTTGCTTCCGGTAATAGAGGTGCCATTACTTATACAAGTGATGGACATGGTCTTAATATGCACCATGTTTCATGGGAGTACCACTACGAGATTCTGTGATGTTCTATGGCCTCCTTAATTACCAGTTTTGCCCAGTTTTAAATGTTTGTTTTATGGTATATACCTCCAAGAATGCCTGAACGTGGTAAATTCGCGTACCTTCTGAGACCTCTATCGATAAAAATACTGAACGTATCAACGCTTGTTTGGTTAAAAGAGTGGAAGATTGTTTGTTTGTTTTTCCTTTAACGTGCTCTATTTCTGCCTTTCGGGGCACCGGGGAATTCTCTCATCTCACTAACCCGGGAATTTTGCCGAACCCCTCTCGTGTAGAGGAAAGGGATCTTTAATGTCGAAAACATTTCTGTTAGACAGGACCGACAGCTTTACATCTCCTCCGAAAGATGGACACTCAAGCGATTCCCAGAATCCGAAAAATCGCACCGACTTTGTGGGGATTGAACCCAGGTAATTCTACGCAGGAGACGAGCATCATATCCCCTACGCCACCGAGCCGGTTGAGAGTGGTTTCGGCTGCATTAGCCCGGCATCATTTCTTGTACTAATTATTTTATAAATCCCATATGCTCCTAAAAAATACTTGTTTCCCGTATGCCGCCATGTATTATCATATCCTAATACACCATTTAATAGAATTTTTATCAGCCTTCGTGTATGCTTAAATTTGAGTAAATTATCTTTGAGTCTAATTTAGGTATAATACTAGCACCTTAGACAAAATACATCAATTTCATATCTTTAAGAATTATATCTCTTTAGATACAGGATGGGGCGCGGCTGACTCCCACTTTTGAAAGGGTTGGTAAAAACACTGTACGAGATATTTTCAAAAATAAATTATTTCGACACAAAGGTTATATAATATAGTTTTTTCAGTTGAGTTTTAAGAATGATATCGTCCAAATGATGGCCTGGACGGCAACAAACATGTTTATCCTATCGTGGAAATTCCGCATATTTTTCACAAGATTGACAGAGGTTATCTGCTTAAATTCTTCTTCATTGGCGATTTTCCTCTCAGCAGGGGTCCTTGGACGATGTTTGAAAACCTCACCCTTGAGATAGCCTCACAGGAAGAAGTCACAGGGGGTCAAATCAGGGGAGCGCGGGGGAGACTGAACTGTTTCCCGCAAGGAGACAACTTGCCCAGGGAACATCTCCTGAAGAATTGCTCGTGGTCGACGGGTTGTATGAGCAGGGGCATCATCTTGCTGAAACCAGAAACTCTGTTGGTCGTAGGTCTTACCCAATTTCTCGATTTTCGGGCGCAAAAAAATCTCCCCAATCCATCGGAGACAATTTCTGTGCAACCATGATCTTGTATGGGTATAACCCTAGATCAGTATGCAAAATTCGTCTCACTGTTCGAGCTGAAATCTGAAGAACAGAAGCATTTTTGCATGCCGAACGCGATGGAGACTGCTCAATCGTCGCCCCCACTCGAGCGATGTTTTCAGGGGTTCTGACGGTGACAGGCGGGCCGATTCTCTTCACATTTAGTGTTGGTCTTGTTGCTTGGAACCTTAGCATCCATGCCAAGATTGATTTCCGGTCGGGATCAAACTGAGAAGAGTTCAAACGATACTTCTTGCGGAAGGCACGCTGAGTCGCCATAACAGATTCACTTGTGTTGATAAAGGTCTCAACAATAAACGCGCACTGCTCACCTGACCAAGCTTTGTTTAAGAATGCAAAGTACACTATCCGCACTTCTGAATGAAACCAGCGCCACCACACTAGCGCCACCCGTTCTTGTGCAGTGAATTTTTGGAAAGTGGGAGGTAGCCTCGCCCCACCCTGTATTTGTCTAAGAATTAGGAATATTTTCTGAAGAGGGTCATTACAGTTTTTGTCTATATTCAAACGTGGAATGAAGATACGTCAGACGATAGAGTTGTGGAATAAGTAAACTCACCGACTAAAAATTCAAACAAGCAGAAATCATCATCTCGTTTGGAACTCCATAATTCTCTGATTCATCGTTCGATATTCAAGAACTTCAGATATGTTACAAATAAGAATTTACATTGGCAATGTGTGAAAGTCCATTTAAAATAGTAACATACGAGAGTAAACCGAAAAGGCTTATGTTCGCGAAGTTTGAATCGCTATGTGAAATAGTAGAGCTGAATTTCGTCATATTTTGTCATGAAGATATTCTTCATTCCATATGTACATTCATTCTCAATGAAAATGTTCTTGATCCATGATGCCAGCTGATTTTTGCTGTTTTGTCGTTAGCATTGTCAGATGATATAGCAAAATTTTTTATTAACTGAAAAATAGAAGGGATGAACAAGTGGAATAAAACAAACAGAAAGTTATTAAATAAACAGCCATTCACTATGTAGCGTGTAAAATATCACTTTCGATTTAACACGCTAGGCTTTCATCATTTCGTATTCAAGCAATGCCATTCGGACCGTGTAAAACTGGTATTACATGGGGTGTAAATCACCACTCCGCGTACTTACCGTAGTTCTTTTATTCGTGTGCTCTGTGCCCCTCATGCGCATGCTATAGATTCTTCGGAACGACTCGACAGCGATTCCTTTCTGGTTCCTGCCTTCCAACAGTAACTTGCTTTTCTGCGAAGATTTTGTGTTTTATACCTTTGGGATTATCGTTTTGGAATTTCCTGGACTTTTGTGAAACTAAAGCTTGTATTCGCTCAATATATACGAGGTCAGTGTAATTATTCTCTGATTTAGTTTCGATGACTTTCGGTTACGTCGATCTTTGCAGATATTGGTTCCCGGCATTTCAGACCAGGAGAATCCTAGGACGTCTTGTCCATATTTTTTGTATTTAACTAGTCTATTTCTGGCTCAGGTACTAGGCCCAGATTTATTCAACTATAATTTCGTATTTTGCCGATAATGCGGCTAATTTATTTATCATCTTAGTACCTAACCTCTCATTGCAGCAAACTATTTTGTTTTTTTTTGACCCTCATAATTTTCATTTGCTTACTCTTATTTCTGAATTTCATTTTTGTTCCCATTGATTCATTTTTTCCGCTTTAAAATGCGTATTGAATCTCTTAAGAAGTTTTTTCTATGACCGTTGACAATGACAGATGTCCGAAAATTTCGTTGACACAAAACCATCGCCTTTGCTTGATATAACTGTACAAAATTGTCATATTCGATTTTGAAACAATTAATTCTGTTTCCTATATATAATAATGTAATTTAAGTTATTTGGAAGGAATCACAGAGATCAAAGATATTTCATATATCATTTCTTTATTACGTAATAATTAATGTGTACTCTTTTAGCTATTGGGAGAGGCTGTAACTTAACGACCCAAATACCTCTTGGGAGAGGCTGTATTCCAACGATCCAAATACTTTTTTCAGGTGGCTGTGTTTTGGCGAACAAATACTCTTTTTGGAAGAAGCTGTGTTCTCATAACACGTGCGATGAATTATCTTTATTTCTAGATCCATTGCAGCTATTTAGGCACGCAAACCAAACGACTCATTTATGTTACCTCACTTACTCATACTTGCCTTATTTCCAACAACCTGTTTTGTTTTCTGTACAGAGATGCTACATCTGTCTTTCAGAATACCTACCCTATAAAAACGATTATCGCGAGCTGTCGTTTTCCTTCTTCTTCTCGATACTTTTCGCCTTATAAATTCTCAAGTCTCTTAGAAACGTTCTCATGCTCATTGTTCACTGCTTCTCGAAGCACCAATTTATATAGTGGTTTAATTTTGTGATCTTCCATCAACCACGAATAGTGAAGGAACCACAGATGAAAATCTTCAACAATTGAATTTAGCATTTACTAATTGGTTCAAATGTACCAGTGCTCGTGAAAATGACATGATAGTTTTTTTTCGTAGCTGTCTTATTTGGAAAATAATGATATTGTCGCTGCGGTGGTAGTTTATGGAGCTTACAATTTTCATATAGTTTTCAATGATGAAGCGATGATGCCATGAATCGAATTCTTGTTCTCTAAAAATAAAGGTCGCTTTGTGAAGAAGTGAATCTTCATGGCAAAATTCACCTCTGTATACAGGACGATCCATCTTGGCTCTTCCCCGTGCATGGGTATTTGAAAGCATATTTACATATGACAAATGCCAAACCGATATCGTACGATAAATCAAAGAGTTATGAAGATAATTTCGATCGAACTTCTTGACGGTGAGTGTATGAAAAAAAAGAACAACCCATAACAAACACTTCAGTCACAATCTCTTTCGAAAGTAATACACATTTAGGAAAACAATTGAATGTCTATTAATAACATGAAAGAAATTAATGAAGTGCTTTCACTCACGATGTGACATTCATCATGTAAATCTTTCGAATATAACTATAAAATTTAAATTTGCTCCAGAAAATCAGCCTTATTGAATAGTTATGATATTCTTTCGATATTTTCATTGATTCAGGTTTTGTCTTCATTCTAATATATACGATTTTCTAGAACAATATTATTCAAATTGACCTTAAAACGACCTCAACGTCCATTGCAAGCAGGATCATCTCAAGTTTTCATATCCCTGAGTAAACATTCTAGTTCAACTTTTAGTGGAAAGTCTAGACCGAAGAATAACTTGGACTATATAAATAATGTACATCCATATATTTTATTTGAACTAGATAGAGGAAACAATCGAAGAATCAATAAACTCGAATCCACAATGGAAAGAATGAATCAAGAACTTACAGTGAATATTTCGAAAGCGCCTCATTTTTATATTTTCAAATTCGAATATGGATTTCGGCAAAGGATACATATAAAAATAATGAAACATATCGAATATTTAAAAATAATGGAGTGATCATTCAGAGATCAAGCATATTTTGATTGACGTCTTCGTTATGTGTTAGTTGATCAATATGGAAATAATTACTATGTCTGAACTAAAACATTTTTTTGATGATACAGATTCTTTCTGAAATTTTAAACAATTCATATTATGTTAGTTAAAATAACATAAATTAAATTTGGGATCAATATTGTACTATTCGTCTCATAAATTTTGAAGCATATTATTGTCGAATTTCAATATAAAGTAGTATTCAGGTTTTCTGCAAAGCTCTATGACAAACTTTGAGAGTTGGTTTCTGAAGCAATTCTGAGTATATTAGTAAACGTTGAAAATGATGTGAACGATGTAAATTAGAAGAAAAATAAGGAAATTTATTTGTCTGATTCATATCTCTCTGGTACTTCTGCTTCCTCTTATTCTTCACTTAGAGTGCTTATAAATTTTCTCATCGCATCTTTCATCATTGGATCAATTGATAAAATCAGTCCAACAATTTTACAATCATATATTATATTACATCTAATTTTATCGTTGCGAACATTATTTTTAGCAGGTAGTCTGAAATGGTTCTGATGTCTTTTCGACCAACTTCCGATCCCAGCCTTTTAGGTGTAGCTGATAACCAAGCCACACTTCAATTTGGTAATATATCCGAAAAGAATTTTGATGAGAAGCCACTGAGGTTGGAGGAACACAAACACTTGTTTGTGTTTCCAGCATTTTGAACGAAACATGTATATCGAAACTTCTCCAAGCAAAAAGTTTTTCTAGAAGCTCCGTTTATGTGAGAAAGAAAGAAGATTACGTTGATGATAACATTTTGTGGAGTTGAAGAACGCTTTTAAAACCTTCAGCACGTTCATCTGGATGTTAGTTTTCAAACATTTCAAAAATTGTTGTGTTTAACCTCTTCTGAAAATTTCAGATCGTTATCAATATTTATACTTATCGTTATATAGTGTTATTTTTTATTGTGTCCTGGACCTGAAGGGTTGACAAAATAGAGAATAATAACGAAAAGTATTGTTCCTTTATACTATCGAATATCTTCATTAGACGCTAAAATTCTCAAAACTCTAATTTCATTCTCAAAATTTTCCGTTGAAGCAGAACAGTGAGTATTCTATGCATACATATATGAATCCCGGACATTTGATTAAGGTGAAGAGGTAAGATATGAAAATTGAGTTTGGGCGCTTAACAGCCGTATGACTGCCACATGCCTAGCTAGGAGAGTTCAAGGCAAGCCTTATCTTTCGCAGTGAGAGTCCCACTGATGGAAAGTCGAGAGTGTCTGAAACCTTTGTAGCTCAGCCCCTTCTCCCGTATCGTTAGGTCCAACCAATGGTTATTTTCCACCCTTGCAGTCTCTAGGGAAATCCTCATTTCAGTTTATGATTGGGTGATCCCCAAGACTGTTTTCTGAGTGGCAATCATTCTGACTTCTCATATACCTCAATGCCGAAGGATCCCACATCAGACGGAGCCTATTCCTTCCTTCCAGTTTGGCGAGGATTCAACGATATATCTTCACAAAAAGTGATGTGCAGTTGTCGAATGCCAATGCCTTCAGTGAAGCTCGACTATCTAAGATGATTTTTATGAAAAGTCACAAGTCCGCCGAGGCAGATCGTTGGTTCCTTGTCAGCACATCGACCATATATACCAACTCCAATACTTTCAGCAATTTTGGTGCCGTATGTGAAACAACGTGGGCCCCCAAGTAGATGTTCTTTGGAGCTGGTTCATTCCTGTCTGCTAAGAATGATGATCTGGAATGGCAGCTCCATTTGGTTTTAGGTATTGCTATGTCAAACCTCATATCTGCATATCGTTGTCCTCAATTTCAGACAGAGAGTGGCTTCGATGATTTTCATTTGGCACTGGAAGGTTTGTCATGGGATTTTGTGAGGGACAAAACTGTTGGTATCAATGATGCATTTCAGGATTTCCAGGATGCATTTATCGGGTGCTATAGGACTGCGTTTCCGGAGAGAGAAGTAAAGGATGGTAGGTGGTCTCCTGGTTTAGGTTGGTATACTGAAGAACTGAGAAGCATGAGGAATAATTTAAATCTTATTTATGAACTTTATGACAAATATAAACTGAACAACTGAGACAACTACGAAATAGATTGGAACTCAATTATAATTTCGAATTAAACAAGGTTAAAATTAAAAAAATTGATGCATTGATTTTGCAATCAGGAAATAAAAATAAAACCATGTGGTCTCTCATAGTAAAAGGAAAATTACTAAAATGAAAATAGTTCGCTAATTGATGTGAATATTTATCGTAGGTATTTCTCTTCAGTTTCGCACGAAATCATAAGTTCTTTACAGCCTATTAATATGAACGATGACGATTTATTTTTGAAGAATGTTCCAAAGGAATTGAGTTTTTCCTTTTCAGAGGTGTCTTACAACATTGTGAGGGATGTTGTTCGCAGGATGAAAAATAGTTAATCTAGAGATTTTTATGACCTTTTAACAGTACTCATCAAAAGTAATGTCAATAATATAATTTATCCGCCTACTGACAACATTGTGGGGATGTTGTTCGCAAGATGAAAAATTGTAAATCTAGAGATTTTTATGACCTTTTAACAGTACTCATCGAAACTAATGTCAATAATATAATTTATCCGCCTGCTGACTTTAAAAAAGATGCCTATCTGAAGGCGTTTTCCCAAGATGAATGAAAATTGCAAAGACTATTCCTCTTTTCAAGGAAGGAAACAAGGATGATGTTTCCAATTATGGGCCCATTTCGCTGGTGCCTGTTTTCTCAAAAATTATAGAAAAAATTTTGTGTCACCAGGTTATTGATTACTTTGAGTATATTGGTCTTTTCTCAGTTAGCCAATTTGATTTTAGGACAAATAGAAGTACTGTTGACGTCATTATTGAATTTGTGAACAGCACCTTGCAGTGTTTTGAACAAGGGTTGTTTTCTCTATCTCTCTTTTTCTTGATCTGACCAAGGCGTTTGACTGTGTCTCGCATTTAGCACTCTTAACTGAGCTTGTACGCTATGGATTCAATAATACTAGTACATCTTTAATGGAGTCATTTTTAACGGGAAGATATCAGGTGATTTTTGCAGATGGCAGTTGGTCTGATGAGGAACTGCTATCTGTTGGCATTCCACAGGGTTCAATTATCGGCCCACTTCTGTTTTTGATTTTCATAAATGATTTTCTTAAATATCTGACTAACTGCTTGAGCATTCTCTTTGCTGATGACTCTAACGTATCAGTAGCGTGTGATAATCTATCACAGAGTGGAATGCTTTTTGAGAGTACGGAATCTAGGGGCCTTGGAGTGGTTTGGAGGGAACAGATTGAGCATGAATGGTGATAGGATGGAGAAGATAATATTCAGTCTAAGAAGTGTTGAGAAGTCCAGTGTCAAGTTTCTTGGCCTGCACTTGGATGCAAAACTCATCTGGAGTGTCGATGTCGACCGTCTGTCCTCAAAACTTGCTAAAACCATTTTTTTTTGCGTAATCTTAGATCTTCAGTTCCTCGTAGTGTTTTGAGGTCATCTTATTTTTTACTATGCGAGTCCCACCTTAGATACGGAGCTTTGTTATGGGGAAACTGCGCTGATATTGGGAGGCTCTTCAGGTTACAGAGAAAGAAATTTGGATTGTTGCCAACCTCAAGTATACCAACTGTTGCAAGAACTCATTCAAGAATTTAAGAATATTAAACCTTCCTGCACTTTATATATTGGAGTGTCTTTTGCATGCACATAAAAACATGTGTCGTTGTGCCAAAAATGGTGATATCCATGCGTATAATACTGGTCACAAAGATGACATACGCAGTCCTCTATACAGATTGGGCAGATCACAGGATGCTCCAGATTTTCAATCAGTTAAGTTTTATAACAAGATGCCTTAAGTGTTCTGTTCTTTGTCTGATGTTGAATTAAAAATATTTTACAGAAGATTTTAATTAGTATTTGGATATATGATGCCAAACAGTTTTTAGATATGAGCGTTTCTCTTTTTAATGTATCTTGATATTCTTTTCATGATTTTTACCTTGACTGTGTGCATACACTGTAAGATTTGTGTTTCAGCATTAATGAAATTACTAACTTGTTAAGTGCCAGGCACAAAGCTGAACATTCTGGTTTCATTCGGGGAAAGGTGATGAAATATTTGAGTAGCCATGTGTAGAGTGAAATGCTTCAGTAAGTATAATGCAGGCCATTCTCTCTGATACGTAGTCTCACCAGCATCATATATAGCCATTTAAGTTAGTTAGGATGCAAGAACATAGTTCTTTCCAAATGTCATTCGACATGCTCATAAAGAATGTCTAGCCTTGTGTATTGTGTTTTCCAGGTGCAAAATACACGTGAGTTTACTATCTGAGGTAACCCTCAGATATTTTTTTCCTACGCAACCGAAATAAACACCCTAGTACTACTGCTGGATAGCTGGAAGAGCCCTTGGATTCTGTCAGACATCATCTTCGCCAGCCAGAATTACTATATCTTTAGCCACAACAAAAGCGATATTAAACCATTCTGAAGGCAGCTCCACTCAGCCACAAAACTGACTACTTCTTCATTCAGGAAAGTGTTGATACCTCTGGCATTAGCATGATGCTTATCCATTCCGTAGTCTTATTTGGTACGCCTTTGGCAGCTATGGGGATGCGGATGGAAACTAGTCCTAGTTGCTGGTGAACTTTTTTATTGAATTTGAAATAACTCTGCTTCAAACATATTTCTGGTAACAACATCGTTTGAAATCTGATTTTGGCGATCACTATTGTATTTTTAAGTAATTGATTGTTAATAATAAATCTGACTTATTTATTTCGCGTTGATGGGAACGATTTCACGGGATCGAACAAACGTGATCGAGCGCTAGGACGACTTTTGAGCACTTTCAGATCATTAGTCAGTTGAAAAGTAATTTCGACCGAGTTTGCCGGGTGACTTTCGATAAGTTTTGGTATTATTCTGCTATGATGTCAGAACAGTTAACACAGTCGATTCATCAGAAAATAGAATAATAAAAATCATTTCTTGACCAAATATTTTCAACGTGCCACCTTGAAGTAATGATAATGAAATGAACGTAATTCCTCCAATTCAATTAAATCCTAATCCTTAACTTGAAATACCGAAACCAACGTTCGCTATCCTAATCCATACAATAGTTCCAATCCTAAAAACTTAAAATGTCTGCGTTTCATACTTTTGTGCATAGAGTACTCATGGTTCCCCCTCACGAAAAAAAATTGAAAAAGAAATTAGAATTTGAGAACGTAAGCATCAGATAAAGGGCACGACAATAACATCATAGACTTTCAATACCTGAAGACAATACAAAATATCATTTGTCTCGATTTGCACCTACCTTCTGATTCATGTAGCATCAAAATATCATAGCACTAACTACGTTCACAAATAAGTATTAAATTATGCCTTATATTGAAACACAATATGTACAAATAACAAAAATATATGTTCACTCTTGTCAAAAATAATAATCGACTTGATACAGGAAAGAAAGTGGTGTGTGAAAATTATATTTTAATTACTGTCCTGATTTTTATATATGTCAAACACGTCTTGCCATCAATATTATAGTGGATCATAGAAAATAAATAATAAATTAAATATAAGATTTTCAGAACGGGAGTCATTTCTCAAATTACACAACAACCAAAATTTTACATTTAGGTAATAAGAGAAATATATAATAATTATTATAACAAAATTCCATCAGCTCATTAACCCAATTGACCAATTACAAGTTATTTATTTCTCCGTTCGTCCCCACTTCTCTCATATATTTTTTCGGTATGAGCGACTATGTGTATTTTTGATTTCCTCTCAGATTTTGAAATTGGGATACGATCTTATACATATGTCACACTTCTAGTTTTTCATATTTTTCTTGAAAATTAAGCCCAGTGTTTATTTTCAATTCTTTGTTCATTTTTTGAATTCGTTTAATTCCTATTTACAATATATACTTTGTCTGAGGTCTGAGATACTACCGCTTTATCCACATATGACCTTATACTTGAACATCTATCTTTCATGAACCTCACTCAACTTTAAATCAGCATACTTGAATCCCAATCAGTCAAACGTTCCGTCATTTTCAATTATTTTGCATTATTCCATCATTTATCTCAACTGTGACAAAATGCAATATTCACGTATTCTCAACAATGTAAACTGGAATTTATTTGAAAGAAACGTTTGCTTTGCAGACTACTCTGTAGATTTGACGCCTGTTTAGTATGCTATGAAATGAAATAAATAAGACAAAAAGTTTTTATTGCTTTTCACTATATTGCGGAATGATAGCAAGCTTTACGATATAACCGTACTTTTGTCAAATACTAAAACGGGAAATCAGAGGTGAGACAATTTATACATTTTGTCAGGTATACAATTCAAAAGAGGGAATATCGTACATAAAAAATGTCATGCAGAATATTTCATATACGAAAGAATTTTATACTGGTTTCATTAGATTGAATGATTCGGATTTCATTGTTCCCTTCTGAAATTTCACACCTTTCGGTTTTCAGTGGCTGCAAAATATTTAGTTCATGACTATATTATAGTAAATTTTGTAGAAAAACAATTTATCCTTAAATTGCTCTACTTTTTCGCAATAAATGTATCGATATACGGAGGAATCTATTCAGGATAATTCTTTTTATTATGATACCATCGAGAGAAAATTTATCAAAGCATATAAAGTAGGTGTTCCTAAATACAAGCCTGTTCTTAATAACGAATATAATAAGCCCTGGTGGAACGTAACATGCATAATAGCGATGCAGACCAAAAAAAGACCTACAAACGTAATGAAGCAATAATTAAACGTTTAATTAAAAATAGTAAACGACACTCTTGAAGAAAATTTTGCTCATTTCTTAATAATAATAGAACCATAATTACGGTATGGAGGAATCGAAGAAATTATTATTCAAGGAACAATATTCAACCATCCGTAAAATGTTAAATATCCTCCCTTGAAGGAGCTAGTTTTCCGATCTACTCTTCATAATCACAATATTGTTCCTTGAATAATAATTTCATCGATGTGTTTACACAATGCAAAATCTCGCATGTAGTAATTTTTTTTTGAGATGTTTGTGTATGGAGGAATATCAAAAAATTATTTTATCTTGTAATCAATCGGTAGTTGAAGGAGATTGGACTAATCAATTATTTTCAAACTTCATACCACAAAAATCTTATGAAGTCGAAATGAAATTATCAGCATATGAAGAGTCCGATTTATTATGTCAACCATTCAACGTCAAAGAACTGCTAAGATCCCTAAAATCGAACATGAATACTACTCCAGGTTTTGACAACATTCAATGCACAAAATGCAAAGCAGGTTCTTTTACAAACATTTAACAACTTATTGAAGACAGGTGGATAACCTATGTTATTCCTCCCATCTTGAAACCGAATGAAAACCCCAATAGTGTAAATTCTCATAAACCAATATCTGTAGGATCATGTATCATGAAAACGTTTGAGAGAATGTTTAAACTCCGGTTAGTGTGGTGGTTTGAATTCTATGACAAACTTTTCCATACACATTTATGGTTTTCGGAAAGATCACGTTATTTGTGATTGCAGTCACCAATATGATGAACATGATTTTAAAATGTGGTATTTTCCCTACTGAACTGAAAGTGGCGGTGGTGACCATCAGTATGAGTTCAGGGAAAATATGTCTACACAGGACGCTATCACCGACTTGACTGAAAAGATCTATAGGAATTTCAATGAGATCAGAGTTTCTTTATGCGGAATTTAGTAAAGACGTTCGACACAGTAGATCATGATATCTTTATCAGATTATTGGTGAACCTTGGTTTTGGGAGGACGGTCACTCATTTATTGCTTAGCTACCTCAGTGTTAGAAAAGAAATGGTAAGGGTAAAGGGAGCATATAGCAGAATGTGTGACATTGAGTGCGGTGTCCTCAGGGTACGGTTCTGGGACCATTGTTGTTCTCATTGTACGTAAATGACTTACTTTCTCTGATATCCAGGGGTCACATCCTCAGTTTCGCTGACGATACAGAAATTTTCACTTTAGGTGAGAGATCTCAAGAAATTAGCTGAACTTGAGTTTTTGAACATCAACTGGATGAAAATACGTTTACTAATAATAGATTTTCTCAAAGCAAAATATATTCCATTTACCGTAGACACTCATAGTCTGCCAGAGACCTCACCCTTGACAGTGGCCGATGGAAATGTAACCTCGTTATCGCTTGTACGTACGAATGTAAATACTTGCGTGAAATTTGACACGTTCCTCAATTGGGAAGTACATGTCTTAAGCTTGGTACAGAAGCTAGGGGGTATAATATCACAGATTATATATCTTACTAGTATGTTTGAATAAAAGCAAATAAGAATTATATATTATGCACTCGTAGAGTCATAGCTGCTTTATGGCATCATCACCTGGGGTGGTGCTTATAATAATGTTATTAAAAAAATAATAGAATAAGAATAGAATAGATAGAATAGAAGAATAGACCAATAGAAGTGGATACTGAGAGCAATGCATGGAAAGGGATCACCTAATCTTCTGATTCACTGTATAAGCTAGCCGGGGTATTTGACGTCCGACAACTATTCTGTTAATCGGTGCTGGTGAACTTGAAGAATAATATTGAGATGTTTAATATGATATCTCATATAAAAAGCACTCGGTATAGTTGGAAATCTACCTCAGTACCTAAGATCCGATTGGCAAACTGTCAGAGGAGTTGTTGTTACCTGGGACCGAGAAAATATAATGAACTTCCACTTGAATTTAAAATTGTTGTAAATGAGAAAGCATTAAAAAAATAAAGTTCTGGTTACAAAGTAAAAATAGGGATTTGATAAAGAACTTAATTTATATAAAAAATAGCTCGTACCTTTAACTTCACCTAAAAAAGAATAAAAATTGAGAAGAATAATTAAGAAAAATTATCAAAAAAGTAATAAAAAGTGAAAGTAATAATAATGGGGATTGAGGATTAGTTCCCAATGAAAAAATTTAAATATATATATATATATATATACTTTGAATTGTTAGTTAAAAATACTCGCCACAGTTATGTGTCTTTGCGGAAAATTATGTTACCTTTATTAAATGAGATAAAAAACTCAAGGTTTAACTTTAATCTACACTTTATTTGAAAAAATTCGACGACGTTTCGCTGAGACAGCAGCTTTATCAAGAATGACAAACAGAATGAAGAGTATGGTATTATACACAAATCGTAGAACAAGTTGGATGAATAACAGGAAAATCCACACCGAGCCATTGTACAGTTAGTATGAAAGGTAATAAAAACTAATTGAACAAGTTAAGTAGGGGTGAAAAATTCACATCTACCTGCTCATTCAAAAGCTTGTCCGAATGTTTGTATCTATTTATTTCTAATGCTTCTAGGACATCTAATTTTGAACTTTTGATTTTATATGTAATATGTCAAAGTTTTTATTGAATGAATGGTTTTCTTTTATTAGGTGGTTTGAATAATTTGAATCAGATTTATTTTTATCGAAGCTACGTTTATGTTCAGATGTTCTTATGCCAAAACTCCTATAGGTCCTACCGATATAAATTTTATCACAAGAACCGCAATTGAGTTTATAGATTCCTGATTTACTTGATTTTTCAACACGAGATTTATTTTTTTAATATGTTTACCTAGGTTATAAGAAGTTTTGAAAGTTATATTAAGATTTTGTTTGACGAGAAAGGATTTAATATTTGTACTTGCAGAACCGCAGAATGTTAAACTGTTGAATATTTTATAGTCTTTATGAATAGGATATACTTCATTTATTGCTTTCAGATACAGTTTTTACGAATGATTAGATCTATCATATCCGGATTATATGAATTATTAATGGCTATCTGTTTGATGATGTTTAACTCTTTATTATAATCTTCTACTGATAAAGGTAAATTGAGTAACCG
Source organism: Cryptolaemus montrouzieri (assembly GCA_013387265.2). Classification (NCBI taxonomy): domain Eukaryota; kingdom Metazoa; phylum Arthropoda; class Insecta; order Coleoptera; family Coccinellidae; genus Cryptolaemus; species Cryptolaemus montrouzieri. The sequence goes on from JABFTP020000103.1 coordinate 43,141,706, forward strand.
ATGTACCATGCTGTTTAAGGCTGCAACTTTGTGTTGAATTGGATGTAATGAGTAGTTATGTATAATTGTATCAGTATGTGTTGGTTTACGAAAGACCGAAAAAACATGATTATTATTTTGTTTAGTGATTTTCAAATCCAAAAATTGATGGAATCGTTCTGTTCAATTTCTATCGTGAATTTAATGTTCAAATGGATGGAATTAATGAAATTAAGAAATAAGTCTAATTAACGAGTAGTTCAATGAAACATACTAAGATGTCGTCAACATATCTATACCAATAAAGAAATTTGGAAATGAGTGGATGTGTATGAATTTTCTGTTCAATATTATTCATGAAAATCTCTGCTAAAAGTGGACGCAAATAATTTCCCATGATCAAACCATTTTCACTACTGTAATAGATGTTGTTGAAAGAAAAATAATTTTGTTCAATGCAAACGTCCAACAGATTCAATATTTCTGATTTAATTATGTGGTTAACATGACTCGAATTCAACATGTTTTCGATTAATATTTTGACATCACCTGGAGGAACACTTGGGTATAAATTCTCAACATCAAACGAAATAAGTTTTGCGTTAGGTGATAGGTTAACGTTTTTTATGTTATTTATCAATTCGAAAGAATTTTTTATAGAAAATTTTGATTTGAATGAACAATAATTTTTAATGATATCTATAAGGTAGTGCGACAATTTCACGGCTGGGGCTGTAACGTAAGATACGACTGGTCTAACGGGGTTATTTACTTTATGCAATTTAATGAGTGAATGAGTGAATAACATTTATTCGTAAGTAGCTAGATTTGAGGTGGATCTATTTATAAATTCATGTGATTGTTTTATTTCTTTTTTGCTTGTATTATTTTATGAATAAAGGTTATTATTATTATGTTATTCTTATTATATGTCAGCTAGTGACTGATATAGATTTGGCTTTTACTAATAAGCAAATTCTTATGCCTAACTTTGCTGATATCATTGGATATATTAAGAACCGAAATAATTGAAAAAGATCAAGATTCGCTAATATAATATATAACTTTTATATAAACTGATGTCTGTTTTTGAGTTGAATCAAACTTTACATTAAGATGTGCTATAGAGATCTTGAAGAAGCTTTAGGCTCGTTTTCTATAATCTTAATGTCTCATGGACATACTCTGTCACCTCCATAATGTCCTATGTGTTCACTCACTATTAGACGAGTCCTTTTTCCGAACCAGTTCAGTATGGGTAATAATATTTTCCAATATAAAACTTCCGTAAAATTTTGAGGTATTCACTCTGACGAAAATGAATGTGGATAGATCACATAACTTATCAAAAGCAAAAATCAGAAAGGAATCTTCATATTTTAATATATGCATGCCAGAATACTTCGGAGCTGATCAAAATACCCCTTTATTATTCTACTGTTATTTTGTTAGATCAGTTATAGATTATGGAAGTATTTTCTATGAGAATTATTTCAATAGAGATTCAGAAGGAATAGATGTTGTACTGAAAGAAATCACTTAACCTCTGAGTAGGCCTACTTAGAATCACTCCAAATGACGTTATTATGTCTGAAACAGGTGAAATTTCTGTAAACTTTCGTTGAGATGTCTTTACAGGAAAATTCATGGATAGCTACGTAAGCTTTTTATTATTGCCTTAACTCATAAATTCTAGAAAGTCAGAAAGGATTCTGTCCTGATTAATAATTATAAGTCGTTGAACTCTGTGTGATCAACTTTATATGGAAAATAAGTTGCCAATATTCACACTAGATTATAGTTTCTTTCAGACGTCGATCAATCTTTCTAATCCCCGTTATAACAACTCAACTGCTAGAAAAGAATTAATTCATCATATTCATCAGGAAATACTTCAAAGGATATCATGACATATTCACAGATGCATCGAAATACGAAAATGCACTTTACGTGCAATTAATAATGCGATAGTTATTAAGACTATTCAGGACAGTATTAGTAAGAACTCTTCTATGTTTTATGGTCTCTTCGCTTTTTCCATGGCTCTAAACTGTATAGAAAATAATCCCGATTTATTGAATTCAAACGAATTCCTTATCATTTCCGATAGTTTGAGTGTAATCGATTCACTGAAAGGTAGTGAATTTGACGATTCGTTTTCTGTTGTATATACGAAAATTCTGACCTATCTGTACAGTTTGGAACAATCAAATAAATCTATTCATTTTATGCGGTGAAAGCTCATGTGGATATTACATTAGATTAAAGAGTTGGCAGGGCTGAAAAATTTGCATCAATAGGCATAGTAGAAGTACAGTCAAAATGTTTACCATATGACATTATTCTAGTTTACAAAAGCAGGGTGTTGCTGAAATGGTCTAACGAATTCCATTGTAATCATGAGAAAGGAATATATTGCAAAAATATTCAACGATTACCTCTCACTGTTGTATGTTATAAAAATATTGGCCAGCGTAAAGAGTTTGTTCGAATTGTATCTCGTCTGAGAAGTGGTCACACCTCAAGTCCCTTTCATCTGCATAGAATTGGTCTTCTGGATAATCCGTTATATGAATATGGTGAACTAGCTACAACGATTGTTCTGCAGCAACCTTCGGCAGCAATAAGGCCACTTTCTCTCCGAACTTAGTGGTATCATTAAATTTAACCAACCTTATACCTTAAATTTCTTGATATCACTAAACAACTTAGATGTTTATGAAGTAATTTGCAAATATATAAAATTTCTTGAACTGACATATTGATCAATGTTGCGTTTTCCTATGCTTCACTACCTGATGTATATCTTACCTGCCTATCTGTCAGGCATGTCTTGTGTGTGTATGAAGAGAAAAATCGTCTTGATGAGCCTCTCGGCGTATTATATCCTTGTTTAACGCCATGAGTGAGGTATTCGTTAAGATTTGAGAAGGGAGGAAAAAGAAGAGAATGTTGAAGGTTGCTTGAAATAAAATTTTTATATGACTAAATCAAATTTTTGTACTCTATTGGCTTATGACTCTAGTTAAGGCCATTTGGTAGACCTTTAGCCACCTTAGTATTAAAAAGAGAAAAAAAATCTTTGGCCTACTTTCTGTGTTGTAGACTTCCACTATGAAATTTTTTTGGCAAGCAGGGATCATTCTTGCGATCTACAAGTGCGAATCATTGAATAATGGGGATTTAATAAATCGGTCAATATCTTTAGTTTTCAGGATATTGATCTCGTAGTTGTATATATTACTCCAATCACAATATTTTTTATATACCGGTATAAATCTTCCTTAGTCTTCTTTCAAATCTGCGAATTCCTTCTATGTCGACTATTTTCAGCGTATATATCTCAGTGTCCTATGTCACAACTGGTCAAATGAGGGTTTAATATGCTTATTTTGTTTGGATTAAGTTGTTTGTTTTCAGACAGATTTACATAAACGAAGAACTCTTTCATCTCCACTTGCATTCTGGTCTTTATTTTGTAGAATACTAGCCTTCACTGTCAGTGAGATTTCTGAAGTATTTTAACGATTCCAATTCTTTAAATATTTGCTGACCTATTAGTAAATCTTCTGGTGTTCGTCGTGTTTTGTTTGCTATCAGATACATCTACTTTCATTTCACTTCTTTTGCACTCTCATCAAGTTCTTTGTTCCCATCCACACTAGTCTTTGCTTGGAACTTGCTATCAAGCCAAAATTATCAGCAGAGGTGCTGATTCATATAAAGTTTTGATTTTTTTGTCTACGACACAAAAAGATTTGAGTTAGGCATTGAAAATGGTTAAGCATAAAACTGAAGATTTATGATAAGGGTATGCCACAAAAAGATTGATATTTTGAATAATTGAATGTTATTTTCTACGATAAACACTTGTAAATTGAGATCTTACAACCAACACACTAGGGATGATATTTTATTTTTATCGCCAATTTTAGTCCATTTTGTCATCTATTCAATAAATTTGTGAACTGTCGATATTCAAAATTCAGATAGTTGTCTGAATGAGACTAGCTCAATGTTTTCTTTTTATTACTGTTATGTTTAAGAAGTGATTTCTGTAAGTGGTTCTATTGCTTCTTTCTCAATTAACTTCTATTGATTTTGTATATGCTAAGATATATTGTTTCCAGTGAATTGCGCAGGGTAAAAATCACCATCAAAATTTACAAAAACAGGATATGTAGTTCGAAACCTGCTATTCGTTATTATCAATTAAGTAATAGCATTCTAGATTTATAGAAAAGTTTAACCATCTAGTGTACCAACTTTCTTCGAACCTTTCAAGCCAGATAAATATCAAATTAAATATTTCATCCACAAGTGGATAGTTCATAAGCCCTATCTGTAATACAGTATACAATATATTGAAGACTTATATTCAACCTTTCGTAGGTCGTTGAATATAATCCAATGAAGGAGCTGGCAGGTCCCTCAGGGGAGGATATATAACATTCTACGGAGTGATGAATATTGTTCCCTGAATAGAAATCTTCGATGTGTTTACACAAATAGCCATAAATTTTGCATCTTTGTTAAGATATGTACTCCTGGTAGATAGCCAGATAAGTAGAAGGAGAGGTAACTATTCGATATATTGCATTTTGCAGATATAATGTGTGGAGTTGCAGTGGATATTCGAGATGGTATGGCTTCCTGAAGTTTAACATTTTCTCTACGCTTTGTATCCCAGGCTGGCGCTGGTAGTTGCCTAGTGTCGGTTAGTTGTAGAGCTCAAATATTTAAACACCTCAAAAAAGTCTAGGGAACACTTCTGAATATCGATATATCGTATCCAGAACGATCAATATGGATGATTTTTTTTAAAGAAATGAACACCTGCATCAATTTCTCATCAAATTATGTAGAGTGCCGCAACAGATTTCAGTTTTTTTTATAAAAAACTAAAAATGCAGCAGATGCGACGCTGCTATATAATCATTTCATGTATTCAGTGTTTGAAATCAGTTAGTTGGCACTTTGTTTCTGTTGTAAGCACAAATAAAAGATTGAAGTTTTGCGATTCGACCATGAAAAGACGACATTTGACTAGAGAAGAGATGTTACGAGCCATTGGCATGCTCCAAGCTGGGAGCTCACAACGGGAATTATCCAGGGTTCTGGGAAGTAGCCCAAGTGTCATGAACCGTTTACGGTTGCGTTTGAATGAAACAGGTAGCGTAGAAGAACGCCATACAGGTCGTTTCAGGATTACTACAGTCGCCCAAGACCGATTTTTGTTTTCACAAGCCAGAAGAGATCGTACTACCACAGCATCTCAATTAGCTCAAGGCCTATCATGAGTTCATAATGTACAAATTTCCGACCAAACTGTGAGAAATTTGACTGCACGAAAGTCAACTTCACTCCAGACGTTCTTTAGGAGTTCCACTACTGACCCATGGAAATCGCGCTGCTCGTTTAGCTTTTTGCCAAGAACACGTAAACTGGGATCAAGAGAGGTGGGCCACAGTTCTCTTCATTGATGAATCTAGATTCAGTTATTATTCCGATTCTGGAAGAATTCGAATATGGAGGGAACCTGAAGAGCAAAACGGGAAATTCTTACGCAAATGAGATAGTTTTACCTGTAGTGGTACCGTATCTCCAAACAATGGGTCAAAATCCACTCTTCCAACAAGATAATGCCCCTTCTCATCGTGCAAGAGTTGTCTTGAACGTTCTTAATGAGAATGATATCGATCTTCTACCGTGACCATCCTGCTCCCCAGATCTAAATCCCATCGAGCATGTGTGGGACACCCTAAATAGAAATCTCCTGCGTCAAAACGTCTTTCATCATGAACAGGAGCTTCGATTAGCAGTTCAGGGGCTTAGAATGACTTAGGCCAAAATTTAATAGACAATTTAATATTGACCATGCCGCGACGATGCCAAAGTGTCAATAATAACAGAGGTGGATCTTCTGGGTTCTGAAAAATATAAGTGCTTCCATATCGTTTCGAAAATATTAGTTCAGTATTTTTTCTGTGTTTTACCAAATTTCGTTATTTTCAAATTTAAATTTTTTTTTTATAATAGGTGCTTTGGAGAAGTCAAATATTATTTTGTTTTCTTGAGAATACATTATATATAATACATCCTTACAAAAACCGAAAGATTTCTATGAATTCGAATTATCAAATTCATATTTTAAAGATATTGGTAAGTGTTCCCTAGACGACTTTTTCGAGGTGTTTATATACATATAAACATATGAATGTAGTTGATGCGCTCACACGGGTTGAGATTAGTAGGTAGCAGTCTGACTTGCGAATGGGTGTGCAATACTGAAGAGGTCAAACGAGTCTATTGGTCCTATTGATGTTATCTAACTAGACTCTACCACTACTTTGTGGCCCTGGATGACGATGATCACAAAGATAGAAAAGATAGGAAAATCAGCTCGTTCAGGGGTGGATATTTACCATTCAACGGAAGGTTGAATATCGTTCCCTGAATGAAATTTTCCAACGTGATTGCACATAAAGCAATAAATATCGCATGTTATCATTGTTGAGATATTCAGTATTTACTACTTCTATCATTCTGCTATTTTACAACACTCGATAGCAGTTTCGTCAGATATATAAGTTTAACCAACATCAAGTTTAATTCGAAATCAAATCTATAAGTCATTCTTGAAATCTCGAACCTTAATTCTTCGCACCGCATAAATGAATACGGATCATGTCAAACACGCCAGCGAAATAACTACACGGAGTCTTGGAGATTTGCCATAATCTACCAAATTCTATTTTATATTTTAACTTATCAATTTCTGTTTTTGCAAATTTTTTGACTAGAAGTTTTAACGACATATAAAACTGTTTAGAAAAAAAACTTATGAGAGTAAAAACTTATGAGAGTAAAATAAATTGAAACTCAGCACGCTTCATTATTTCATTTTATTATTTCATTTTAGGCGCCAAATTCAACCATCCGCAGATTGCTGAATATCCCTCCTTGAAAGAGTAGGTTCTCCTATCTACTCACTAGCAGCAACAGATCTTTTGTTACAATTCTTAGAGGACGCCATACGTATGCGCGATGTGCTTTCCCTCCAAAGCGAAACATAGTTTAATTGCATTTTCTTATAATTTTATTTGAGGGCATCCAACACCGACGTGTTCTAACGTCTAACCTAACCTAACGAAAGAGCAATGTGTTATTACTTTCCATGTCATCCGAATCAATAGTGCAACAACCATTCGGATTTAGAGGGAACAGAAGTTCATTTAGGACACTCATGGAACTTTCTGGTAGTAGTTTTGACAATATGGAGCGGGATTCAGATTCATTTTCATTGTTTCAGAACCCAACTAGCGCGTTTGACTGAGTTTCTCATAATAAACTCTCAATAAAGCTATAAAAGTGCGGTTTTTGTAGGAAGAGTCAAAATTCTTTTATCAAGTAGGTACCAAACCGAATTTGTTAACAGACACTATTCTAATTTAATTCAAGCTGAAACTGAAGTGCTGCCAGGTTCTATCATGGACATCATTTTAATTTTGGTTTTCATAAATGACCTTGTTAATCATCTTAATCATCTAAAAGAGACAAACTAACACGTTTTGCTTTTGATACAACCCTGATGGTTGGTTTGCATGTGCCCAGTTGTCTTATGGTGAAGTTTGATGATGTAGATCAATTGGCCTTGAAATACTTTTCATGTAAAAGCCGACAGTTCTGGTTCAGATTGAGATATACTGCAACCTCAATGTAACAAGTAGAAAATACATTTTGACCATGCCATACACATTCCGATATGCTATCAAGAAAGCTTAGCAGAGATCTATTTGTTTCCAGGCATTGGGATTCCTAAGTTTCTTGGAATGTACTCAGGACTATATACTTCATGTTCAATGAATATGTTCTAAACGTTATTCAATTTTTAGACTGCAGAGGAGGGCAGAGAGTACTGCCTGACCTGTGCAATAGAGATTATAGCAGGGTACTTTCAAAGAGCTTGGAATATTGAAATTTCCATATATATATATATATATATATATATATATATATATATATATATATATATATATATATATATATATATATATATATATATATATATATATATATATATATATATATATATATATATATATATATATATATATATATATATATATATATATATATATATATATATATATATATATATATATATATATATATATATATATATATATATATATATATATATATATATATATATATATATATATATATATATATATATATATATATATATATATATATATATATATATATATATATATATATATATATATATATATACGTTGATTTGTATGTTTTCACGGATCAATACATATTTATATGATCTCTTCGTTATTTGTCCGTTTTGAACTTAAGTTCCTTTCGAAACTTCGGTTTTGGCGACGTTTCGATGCAATCTCATATTTGAACGCTGCCTCCCACCACCACCTATCTCAACTGAATGGCGTCCTTAAAACTCTATTTGAACGATCAGAACGACCAACAGACCAGCAACATGTACAAGGTGAAATGACGGCTCTGAGGTTAGCATTCCAAAAAAACGGCTTTAATAGATGGCAAGTAAATAGAGCATTCAAAAGATGTGATGAAGCAGAATACTCCAACGGAACCTCCCAACTGAAACCGCAGAAGGTAGTATTGCCTTATGTAGGTGGCGTCACTTCAAAAAAATTGGACGAATCTTAAATCAGAAGGGAATCACGCCTATATTTCGACCGCTAAGTACAATACGAAACATACTTTCGGCTCCCAAAGTCATGATCCATTAGAGAATCGGGATGTTTATGGCATTCCTTGCCGGGACTGGGTTGAATGGTATATAGGACAGACAAATGGACGCATTTCATCTCGCATACAAGAACATAAAAATTCAATAAAAAATAAACAGTCCACATCAGCTTTGTTCCAGCACACGAAAGACTACAAACATTCAATCGACTTTGATAAAACAAAGCTGGCCAACATCGAAAAATTTAATGAGACTGGTCAAAGAGGCAATAGAAATGGAACTACGAAACAATCTTTATAAAAAAGATGACACCCTGAACCTGTCGCAGACTTGGAAAGTGGCGCTGAGCAACTACCAATCATCGAAGAAATCCAAACACCAGCGGTCAACATTCCAGAAGGAGGAGTCAGAGTACGAACTCTCGATGAACCAGTTCCCCCACCACTGAACGCACAAGTCACCCACTACAATTTGCGCAGCCGAGAAGTTATATATAAGAGTGCCACACCGGACTAGACGCAAAACGTTAACAGGCTTTGAAGATGGTGCATGAGATTGCATCGAAACGTCGCCAAAGCCAAAGTTTCGGAAGGAACTTAAGTTCAAAACGGACGAAATATATATATATATATATATATATATATATATATATATATATATATATATATATATATATATATATATATATATATATATATATAATATCTGATGCTTGGCGACGAGATTAAAAAATGTGGAAAATGAAAAACATATTTATTCTACCGATTATTATTTTCACAACAGGTGTGATTCCTATAAATCTTCACGAAAGTATTGAGATTTTGGGTCTGAAGGAAAATTTGTTTGAACAGTTACAAAGATAACAGTCATCAAATCTTGTAATATTCTTCGTAGCTTTCTTTCCGAAAAAATAATGAGGTAGAGTCATAGGTTTTCTCTTTAGTTTATACTGCTCAGAATCTCATTTCATATTTTATTTATTTCGTTTAAATGAATGTAATATAATTAACTGACAATTTTGTCATATTTATATTCAGAGCAGTATTCTATTCGATTGTTCACCACATCACACAAAGGAAACTATTAATGAGTAACATTCAGTGTTACTTGACTATGGTCCGTACACTGGATTATTCCGGGAGAAAACCTCTGACACTACTCGTTGGTACATTGATATCATTGTCTGATGATGCTATATTATGTATATATTCTGGTAGATTGAAATATTCTCATAACATTTAACGTTATCCTAATATATAATTATTCCAGGATATGTTTTAATTATAATCATTGCCTGGCAATGTTATTAATTACCGGTGGTTGATTTATATTTTTCATGAAATCAGTTTGATTGCATGAACAGATATATGGGCAACTCGTGTGCTATTCATGCAATCAACTGACTTCATGAAAATCATGACTTCATGAAAAATATAAATCCACCACCCGGTAATTAATACCATTGCCAGGCAATGATTATAATCAAAGCATATCCTGGAATAATTATATATTAGGATAACGTTAAATATTATGATAATATATATATATATATATGGAATATATATATATATATATATATATATATATATATATATATATATATATATATATATATATATATATATATATATATATATATATATATATATATATATATATATATATATATATATATATATATATCTTATATGTATGTTTACAATAACACTGGCTCATTGAAATCTAGCTCTAATTTCCATTCTTTTGAAAGTAGATGAAAAAGCTATTGTATTCACAATAAATGCTTATATTTATAATTTTCGTGTGTCAATTGTGAGCTCAGGAAACGTAACAAGGGAATCATACTATCTTGCGTATGATTCAATAAACGAGTGAAAAAACCGGAGGAAGAATCTCGTTTCCCTGTCGCTATTGCACTAGCAATGTCTGTTAATGTTGTGTTAGTGCCAAAGAGTACCAAAAATTTTTTTGCTTAGCAGCTTCAATTCTCTTTTGCACTCCATGATTTAAATATTTCAACATTCATACTTGACTAACTTCAAGAAAAGATTTTACAAAGCAAGCAAGACCATAAGAAAGACTGAGGAGATAATCAAAAAGTACATAACCTGCGATATCTCCTATTTCCATATTTCTTCCGTCGCAGTGTGAGTCTCCTGAAACATAATCACCTCCATGTTCTTGCTTGCCAATTTTGAAGTATAATCGCAAAATCTCTCCAATATTCAAACTCAACAAAACAATCCCCTCTCTGTTTGACCGAGAGGGCCCCGATGGCCAGATTCGGTTCTCTAAGTGATGCCAATTATGATCTATAGATGTTCTAGAATCATTATGAACCCAAAAATTCGGGTTGACATCTCCCATATATTATTTCTTCGTGGACTTGTTCAATTTAAAGAAAAATTTGCAAAAAAATTTTGACAGTCGTCTTAAAAATATGACAAATGTCAATCATATATACATAATTTCATTCATATCTATAAATACCTTTGTGCGAACCAACAATATATTTATCTATCTATAAACTGTTGTGGCAGTTGTTGCCGATGACCGTGATGCATGTAACGGTGATCTGGCTATTTCAAGTGTATCTACAATCTACAGAGAACTAAATTGCTCCTTGAATATAGATTTCATGATCCTTGTTAATCAGATGTAGTTCAAGCCAATATTTTTTCAATTTGAATTAGATTTCAGAATAAGACGAACTGTATATTTTACACTTTTAATGTCGAATGAAATTGTTCTTTATTCCTCAATAGTTAATATCCTGTTCATATTTCATAATGCATTTTACATAAAGCGTAGCTTGAAGAACAAAACGTTTTTCTTACACTTAAAAGGAGGACAGGAAGTATAATCAAAGTTAAACGTTGAAAAGCCGTAATAGTGCTGATGAATATTACTAGTAAAACTCTTCCTTGCAATGCGTGACTTTTTTACTATATCATCCAGCTGTGCAGTTATATCCTTCGTGAGACTTTTGAGTAACATTAAAATCTTTATATTTTTAATTTTATTCATACCATTTTTCAAAAGCATCTCTAAAGATTTCAAGACTTATTATTCCTGCTAAATATAATAAAATTTCATTTAATTTCAAGAGAAACTTATTCTAGAATTCAGTCCATTTCATATTGTTACTATCGCAGATAGAGACAAATAAGCCTATTCAATTATATTCAGACATTGAATCATATATAATTTGATGAGCTTCAACCAAATAATCAACTTTGGTTCAAAATGGATTTTAATTAAACTCAAATTGGAATAGCTACATCTGATCGAAGTAATACTTCGCAGCCTCAGCTTATATGGTTTGAAATTAATCACCAACATATGAATAACAAAGAGCAAAATAGCAATTACGAAAAGAGGACTGTGGCAGAAGTTGAGTAAATGAAATATGACAAGTTTTAGCCAATATGTCATATAATGTCGATGGAATATGAAAGAGAGGCTGCGAACAGAATTTCATATCTAGTAACATAACAATAATTGAGAAGAGTGAAACAAACAAATATAATATATGATTTTCGTTAATAAAATTGAATGTAGCACCGACCGGTTTGTTCCAAATGTTTTCGGAATCAAGATTCACGTGAAATGAACTCTTCTACCTAAATATATCATGATCTGTTCAGAAACCAACCGGGAAACAAAGTTTCCAATTAAAATAACTCATATATTCTTCATTAAGTTCCAGTTAAACATGGTGTTTTCAAAAGAATCTGAAATATTACTGTGAGTATAAGCTTCATCGGTAAAGAACTACACGATATTAGTGTTGCTATTTTACTGGAAACAGAAACATTGTGATGAATATGAATATAAAGAGCAGTTAATCAAATTAGTCACCTGCAACAAAGTTACCAGCATCCGCAAAATGATTTTTCGAATACAATACCGGGATTGGCTGTGGATATCTTCTTTCAATTCAACGTTCTAGTCAATCGTTATTAAAAAATTCCTATACGACTAGAAGAGAAAGTCCTATATCCCACAACAAGGGTTCGATGTACGTTAAGGTGCTGTTGTAGTCATCGCGTTGTTATCATTTAGTTTTCAGTGGTGCACTACTGCGACAATCTTTTAAGGCATATACTATATATAAATAGTCGGAATTGAAGAAATGCTTCCAAAACAGCAATTTTTCTGCTTAAATTACCTAAAAGAAATCCCAAATATATTTTCGAATATGAGAGGCTTCATAGGGTAAAGAGGATATGGCAAATGCCATCCATGCTCCTATGGAATTCGGAATGAAAACACTCAAATCGTCTGGAAACTTTTACTGTTTGTTTTGGTATATTTCGCGATTTTGAAGATTGTCATAACACCTTTTATATTAGAGATAGTTGATATGGAAATGAAGCAAAGTTCAGGAAATTAACTCAAAAACACTCTGTCGAATATTTGCGTTATCTGGAAGCAAAATTTTATTGTTTTAGTCTAGGCGATATTAGACTATGGTGTTCAAGTTTGCCAACAAAAACTTCATTATTGAATTATTCATGCATGGTCAAGCAAGCAGCACTGAAGTTTTTTTATTCCTAGAGTGTAACGAAGAAACGAATTCCAAGTGTAAATCATGTAGGACTTTTCATTAACGCGCTTTTGTCTATAGTAAATTAATTTACATTGAATTTTTTCATTTGTTAGAAGAAACAATTTGATTTGTCCAACAATTCAAATATACGAGACCTATCTGATTATTCCGACTAAGCATAAGATGATGCACTCACATCTACAGGTCGAGGATCGACAGCAATAGTTTGAGCAATGTAAGTTTTCATCATATTTCCAAGGATGATCATAAGAGAATGAAAGAGGTTAATTCGAGTTGCATGACCATTAAATATGTCTCACATCAACATTTTAATGAGGTGTTTCCGGTTGCATAAGCTGAAAGCTATCATGTGACAATTTTGTCATTGTACCATACTACTACTCGTACAAATCTCTAGATGAAAGTTTCACTGATTTCCTACAGGTATACTATCATGAAACAATAAGACGGAGGCTCCATAGTTCAGACTCTCAGTTGTCTCCAAGCTACAAGTGGAATTTTCTCAGTAAATGAAAATCTTTTGACGGACATAGATTTCTGGTATGGGTTCAGAACTTGCATCGAAAGTAAAAGGTCAAATAAGCCAAAAGAAGAGGGGATCTCTGCTGGAAAGTGAAAGATTATTCGGAAATATTCTCTCAGAAATGTCTGTAGGTGCAGAAAATATTTTTGTCAACACTCTTAATCTCCTGTTAGTTACAATAAAATCAAGATGTTTCGGCTCGTATTTTCTAGCAAAAATTGTCTTCCATTGGTCATGCAGAGAGGAGGAATATGTACATTGTGTGTTATGCCCCAACCTTGGACATATAACCCTTGTACATGAGCCAACAAGTTCATCTCTTATGCGATTTGCAAATGATGATTAGTTGGTTAACTTTTTCCATTGGATTTGGGATGAAAGTCTATCGATCTCTTTTTCTCAACATAGAGTAGTCGAAATTTTGACCACAGTATTGCAACTCTAAATTACACCTGCTTCTACATAACACGTCATAACAAAGGTACGTTATTCAACCAATACCAATACTAGGTGAGTATACTCTTGCGGAAATTTGTATGCTTAGGGTTTAGTACTTATAGATTGAAAAGAAAACGGAAATCGAAATTTACATTATCTCCGCTACATCAAACTGTACAGGTACATTTCCATGATTTAACTATCTCGTAAACTACAAGAGTACGTGAATGCTGCAGAACTGGCAGATTTGCATAGATTTGAGAACAACAAAATAACAACGTTTATGAAACCGAAAAATTAACACTTATGAAGTTGGGAGGATCGGTTTTCTTAATTTTTGAGAGCATTTGTAGCAATATTCGTTAAAGAAAAACGCATTTTGACTACAACTGTCTCAGGAAATTCAACTAGTGTACATAATTGTGCAAGAAAAAAATCTGTACCGATATATCATTTTCAAACAAAAATGTTTGATATAGATCTGTGAATTTTTTTGGCCGTCCTGAAAGCTCATATACGTAGCAAAATGTCATCTTCTTCACTCATTGAAGCCTTTTTACATCATTGCTGCAGTTATTTAGTAATTTTGACAATGAAGTTTGATTAATGTATATTCATAAAAATTTAAAATTGACACATGTTCAATGCGCCTAACTTCATTTATTATATTTTTATAATCGATATATTTTTTTCACAAAAACATGCAGCATATATCTCTTTCACATAGCAGAAAAAGCAATCTATGAAATATCTATCCATCAATTAATTCACCGTTATAGAGGTGTCATTCCTCGATGTTTGGTTCCAAAGGTTGATATCGACAAAAGTTGAACAGTCATGGAATCAGCTCATTTCGAACCATGTTTCGTTGCCTTTTCACGTCATAAATTAATTTATTGAAAGGTATTTCCTTGTTTAAAATGGTGTTTTTGAAGAGAGCACAGGACGCGAATTCATTATTCATGTTTTGAAAATTCAAGACCATCCGCTCAACTCTACGAAGACTAAACCGAGATTATATACATACGATTTGATAGTTTCGAGAAACCCAAAGGAAAATCTGAAAGACGTTTGAATCCTGAAGAGAACAAAACAATTTGGATGCTGTAAGTTAAAATGAAATATTAGGTAAACGTTCTAACACCACTCTTTGACACGTTAAAGGGAACATTTGATCATCGGTTAGGGCATTTGCAAAAGGAAAAATTCACCAAGTGGGCGTATTTAGAGTACTCTGAAAACACATGCACATAATTCTTCTAAGAGACATTTATTTGCATGCCCTGAGACCTGAGGATTCTAGTGGACATGAATAATTCTGTGAGTGGTTGTAAATGAAAATTCGGGAAGACAACGATTTTTTGAAGAAAGTTATTCCATCCAATAACTGTTGCAACTTTTAATAGCTACAATGATAGTTCTTGGGCACGAGAAAATCCGAAGCAACATCAAGGGCTGACACCTCAACGTCTTTTGAAATTTTTTATTTATGAGGAAAATTTCACATCTGGTAGGTTGAACTTAAGAAAAAAAAATATTTTGAACATATTTATTGACGAGCCATTCGTTATTTTACGCATCTTTTAGTAGCATCAAGATGATGCCCCTCTATGCATAATGAAGGAATAGTAACACATTTGTTGAATGAACTATTCCTGAATAAATTGATTGACAACCTGGAGTTTATTAGATAGCCCGCACAAAGTGCCAATGCCCATCTTCCAGATTATTGTTTATGAGGACACCTACAAAATATTTTATATATTTTTAATTCCCTGATCTGTATTCATAAAATTACTGAATAACTATACCGATGATGAAAATAATGATAACAGCCAAAAACTTACAGGTCCGTTTCCAAAATTTCCGTTTTGAAGATCATGTTGACATATCGGCACATATTTTTTTTTCTCGTAAAACAGTACATCCTAGTGGAACATCCAGAGAATGATGTAGCAAAAATGTGCTCTCTCTAAAATATCTCGATAACGATAATAATCCGCAATACCCAAATTCAGATTTTTTCGGTTGTATTCGTGTTCATGATTTTTGGTTTGATAAACTGAATATTCTCTTTCTCATATAAAAAATTTTCTACTCTTTTAACATCCTCCTATCACTTATAGTTTTGGAGATTCTCGAATTTGAAAACCCTGTATAGTTCTCTTGAACTTGAATGACGAATAACCGACAGCAACATTTCAGATTATCTCGGAAATTCCTAATATAGAAGTCCGTAAAATAGCAAATAGATTCTATCCGAAAATTTGTGTTTCCAAAAGCCCTTCAATCATTCCTATGGTGTATCCGAAAAGCAGTTTCTATTGCAGAGAAAACTTTACAATTAAGGATATAACTTCTTAAACTAACTTACTGTTTGAAACTAACTGTACCCAAAAAGTCTGTGGAACTGGCTTATCATATCCGAATGACCCTTATTCCCCATCGACCCTAACGACACCACGCTTGCCAGCATATAAAGCTAAATTTCGCAAGATATGATCGCTTGCTTTAAATGAAGTAACCTTGTTCCTAGAATGTAATCTTTCTTAACGTTCTTTTCGTACCAATTTTTCAGAAAATTGCATCTTCAAGAGGTGTACATTTTAAATCAAATTGGAATAAATTTTATGAACTATCATGTGTTTTTCGACAACAGAACTCAATAAGTATATATGTGATAACCTGAAATTCAATCAATCCCAGAGTTGGTTCGTTGAAATACAAATAAAAAAATCTTCTTGAAATGATAAATGGAAACATTTGAAAATTTGGAAGCTAGTTTCTGAACAACTCAAAAACATGAACGGCTGAACGGATTCGAATCCAATTTAGTACGCTAACAATTAATAACTTATATCAACATACTTCTCATACAATGTTTGGCAATTTTTGATTCATCCTAAGCTGAATTATCAAACGAACTTGCTTGAAATTTCATGACAATGTGTCTTATGGAATATTATTCCTGGATTTCTTAGCTCAGTCAAGGTGAGGAATATAAATGACTTTATTTTAAAGTAAAACGAAGTAGACACACTGAAAACACTGTACATCCCCTCTCACAGATTTTCTCAAAAACTCGACGTGAATTTTGACAACTGAATTGGAATTATCAGGAGCTGATATAACACTCAATCTAACTCTACACGGCTCTGTCTTTTATACTCAATCTATAGATGCTACTAGCGTCCTCAACCATCCTTCGTTCTGATTGGTCGAACGCGCTATTAGTGGGGGTCTCTTATCTTGCAAATTATAGAGTACACTGAACGGAATTGGGGTTTTCCCTTGCATAGAGGTTTACATTTCATTAAATGGAGAGGTCCAGTTTTGTTCCGAGTATAGTTTCTTAGGTCTGACACGCTCATTAATAGCGCGTTCGACCAATCAGGACAATGTTTCTTCGAAGGAGTCTAATATTACGAATAGAGGTGGTTGTTAGAGCTATGTAATATTAACTTTAGTGTACTCCTATTGATGCCATCTTTTTGGGCGAAACGACTATCGAGTTTTCGAAATACAGTTTTAGTAAAGTTCTTCACAGTGTTTTAAAAGTGAACCTCAGAGGTTACAGTTACAAATTCAAAACGATGTAGGTTAGATCATTACCTGAGAGTATATTCAGAACTTACCCTGAATTCATGTTATTCTAAGAAAATTAGTAATATAAATAAATTTTCATTAAAGGGTTCTTGTTTTATTATTATCCCTTCTTATATCAAGTAAAAGAAGTGAAAAATCATATCCAGATACCATTGATTCAGGTAACTGGTTTTCTAGCTGAACGAGGCACAATGTGGAGAATAAAGCATACAACAGTGGAATAATACCATCTAAAAACTTTTTCAGCATTTTCAATATGTCGGCAATTTCACGGACAAATTTCCAATTTTTGTATCGTGTCAAGGTGTCTTATATATCTGACCTGAATCAAGAATATCAAGAAGGTGCAGGAGGCTATGATAAATACTCAAATAATTGCTTTATTAATGTATGTATGCTTCCGTTCTTCCGTTGGGACAAAAATAGGAAAGTTCAACTAAAAATTAAACATTCTCTCTATTGGAGGAGGAGGTTTAGTTGATTAGTGAGAAATCTGTTTTGATGAAAAATATATTTTCTCTATAACCCAAAGCAACAAAGATTCAATCATTTTTCAAGGTAGCAAATCAACCATTGTTTTGTCAAATGTTCCAGTTGCCGAAATTTATAATTTCGTTTATGTGAATGGGAGTTTACAGTAAGCGTATAATGTGGAGAGTATACTAGACAATCAGGATTCATGGTTCAATTATTTCTCCTAATCCTCATTCAATGAAATATGACTGAAAGGAGTTTCAGAGTAATCTCGCAATAAAACAAAATAATTTATCGGTTTTTTTGAGAATAACCGTGAGCTGGGGCAATTTTGATTGTCAGAGTAGCCCCTAGGCTAGAGTAACTTCGACATGACGATTATTCTTCCATGAGTGACTTACAAAATGAACTGAAAAAACCAACAGATGATAGAAGGGAGCCTTCAGAAATTCATGATAATTTTCAAGGATGAAATTTGAAAACTTAACATCATGAAATTAAGTCAGAAAAAACATTCATAACATAGATAAACCTCAATAAATCAATAAAGAAGTGCACAAAATAAGGCTTTCATTTTCCTTTTGATATCAAATTATAGAACTTACGAAGTTAGGAAAACTTATCTCGAGACAACATCAATTTCCATCCTAACAAATTTCGCATTCGTCATATGTTTTTAGAACATCTATTGAATGATCCACATATTCATTGGAGGCACGTCATACATCATATCCATGCCTTTTTATTAATGTAAAATGAATGATCACTTTTACTAATTGCACATTTATTATTCCAATAAGAAACACGTAATGCGGAACTTCAGAATCTTCGTTGCATACTCCGCACACCCATTTCAAACAAGCCATACCACAAATCCAGTATGGACCCTTTTATGCAAAAAATTCACGATCGCACTGTGAACCATATCCGGAGTTTCTTGCTCGATTGGTTTTCCTGGGCAAAGAAGTAGTCCTATATTCATTCAGATCGGGGCTTCCTCAGAACTGATTGTTTCACTCAGCATTTAGTTTTCAAGGCAGATCATGGCACTTATGCCTGGTCATCGGATTCAAAGGAAATTGAAACAGCAGATCTGATACAACAACTTACAGATCCTGAGTCTGGTGTGATGCTAGCATTTCGTCAAGATTCGATACGTGTTACATCTGTTGGTCAGGCTTTCCAAAAGGATCTCTGATAGGTCTAGATATTGAATTCTCAAGTTTCTTTTAGTGAACCAAATAAACTCTCCTCCAGTAATCTTTCAGAACTTGAGGACTGAAGACTTGGGAAGTCAAGAACAGTGACAATCCTCGTTCGAAAACGCGACCTCAAAATTGCTACAGCTTTTGTTGAAAGTGCTGACTGAAGGTACCTGTAAATCTTACTCTTGGAATAGAACGCTTCAGTTTTCATTCCTTGCGTCTGATTTCCAATTTTGATCAGCATTTTTTATTCACTAGACAGAGTAAATTCATGTATTACTTGAGTTCCATTGAGTGAAATAATGGTCATGTACATATCGTTCTCAAGAGCAGTCGGTGACTGTGGGGGATAAATAGGAAGCTGAATTGTCACCAATATCAATTTCCATTTCGTCTGCTGAAAAATTTTTATTTGTGGGGCAATAATATTTCAAAGACCCAGTTGAGGAATAACCCATATCAAACCCACTTTTAGCGTTCGAATATATCGTTTTAATTGGACTACTTGTAGTTTCCATATAGATTTATGCTCTTGTACATTACCATAGGGGCACGTGATTTTGCATCTGCTATACCACCAACTTATTTTATTATAAGGGTTCTGGAATGTTCTTGAATCCTCTCCACCCTTTTTCTTCCTCTCGGAACTGAGACCTCCTTCAAATCTGAGTCATCTATTATATTCGTTCCATCATAGTAATAAACTTTACACGGTCTAGCATTCAGTGAACAAGAATCAATATTTGTTTGAAAAACTTTCTACTTTGTATGATCTGTATCTCACCAACAGTGTCAAATTTTTTTTTCTATTTTGCTTAGATTGTTAATTGTTTTACAAGCAAATGCTCTCACAAAACCGTAACCTGCTTGTTTTTTTCCACTCGAGAACGTTTCGCCACCTTTTTGATACGAATCTTGCTACAATTGTCGCAATGAGTACTCGTCATCGGATATCCCAAGTTAGTTATGGTACTGAGAGTTATAGTAATTAAACTCCCCTCTTTTGTTGTTGATGTATTTGTATGGCCAATTTTATAAGGTTGATTGTGATGCTTTCTGAGGGTCGTTTTTGGAATTTTTACTTTTTACTAGTGTGGCATACCTGATCTGATAGCAGCTAAATATTGTCAAAAGTTACGCATAATTGATGACCTACGACACAAACGTCTAAACGGCAGTTAGATTTCAAATCATACTGATTATTTCACGATATATTACGTGTGCTGAAGTAACCCCAAAACATGTCAAAGAGACCCGCGTAGCCCCAATTCACGGTACCAAAAGCGTTATCAAGTAAAAAAAGAAATTTCGTTATAGGGCTTATAACCTTTTTCCAAATATGTGTCACGTTTTTGCTATTGAAATTCAATGAATGAATATAGGTTGTATTATTTGTACTTATTTCCCTATTTCATTCAGAAAAAAATGTTCACGATGTTCAATATAAACTTTACCTGCAATTTGATCCAATAGGTACCTGCTCTTCTTTAAATAGACCAATTCTGAACGTGTAAACGAGTAGATCTTGTTGATCCTGGACAGAATACTGATTATAAATAGATTTTTAAGGACTCTTCTAAATTGTCAAGTTGCAATGAAGAAGTTGTAAGTTTCATCTCAAGTTCGAATGTAAACTAACCATCTCTTCTCCATTTATAATTATCATCCATTCAGCTGAATATAATATTCCTGATTTAATTAAAAATAATGAATTTGATTTCTGTTTTTCTCGACATGGATATTTTACCACTTATAGTCCTGATAGAATGTTATTGAAAACTGATTCTTTGACGATGTTTGGTGAGGTCCTCGATTCATTTTATGTAACGTTCAGTAGGTATTAGATAAATATGCAAGACTCAAGAGACTGTGGAACACCGCTATCTTTAAAATGAAAGTGCAATGGTATTTTTTTCAAGGAACATCCATACCGTCCAACTTTTTGGAGAGATGCTTCAATACTTCTTCATCCACAACAAGAAATCCATATTTTTGAGTTAACACTTTTTATCCAAATTCAGTCTTTTATCAGTTATTAACAATGACCTAAAAAATGGGATATTTGATTTTTAAACTTGCTTCGGCTTCAAGCCGTCATTTCTACGTCAATTATACTCATAAGAGGTTTGAAAGAGCAGTTTCGGCGAAAAAAATAATATAACATCAAGTTGTCGAATGGAATGTACTCTATTGTGGAACTGGGTGAATGGAGGGTCGTATAAAAATATTTTTCGTTGAATTTTTTGTCGAATTATTATATAAATTTTTTTTGTGTATTTTTAATAGTTCATATTCAAATATAAGTTTGGATGAAACAGGAAGAGTAGTTTTTCTTCTTCTAAATATATAAAACATGCCTGACAACTTTCCTCAAAAACGAGAATTCCTTCTACAAATAACATTTTTTTGAGACTTCTGTGGTTTCTTCTAGTATACTGATGCGAGTTCACCAAAAGATCCCAAATGTTCTCAATTCTATGCTCACAACAGTAAATATTTAAATAAATTCATTATTCTATTTATATTGTTGATTCACACCAACTTAAAACTATTTATTAAAAAATTAGGAAAGTTTTATATGTTCGAATGTTATGGTATATACTCTATATTTTTTATTCAACACTTTTATCCAGGTTCAGTCTTTTGTCAGTTATTAACAATGACCTAAAAATGAGATTTTTTTTTTGCTAAAACTTGCTTTGATGCTGCTTCAGAAAATTAGTTCATTAGTTTCCTGATAGGAAGCAACTACAGAAGTCCATATCGCAAATATCTTAAATAGAATCTTATTCACACTGAATCTTTCGAAGCACCTATAAAAACAGCTTACAATCAAGAAGATAGTGACAATGAAAGTTCTGGGAGCAACTACTGTGAACCCGTCAATTACATATTATATACTTAAAGCAGAGAATGCTATACGAAAATCTAAATTTTCAAAAGAAATAAATTCAACCTTATAAGATGAAGAAATCTCAGTTTAGACAGCCAGGGGATTGTGAACGAAGGCAAGGTTAGTATACTATACGGTCTATCGAAGAGACGGGGATTAGTATCAGATTATTCAGTCGCAATAGTGAAAATCACTAGTCAAATGTCAATCGGAAGTTGAGTACTACACACCAAGACCGATTCGGCTTTAATGTTTGGTGCGCGTTAATTGTCCACCGTGTTTTGGCGTACGTCATTTTTGAAGAAAATCATCGTAGGCAACTTTTATATCATATTAGTAATTGAGAACATAGTCGGGAGATTTTTGAATGAAATTCATATGGCACAAGGAAGATCAGTATATTTCCAGCATAAAGGTGCGTCAAGGAATGTACCTCATTTCTACAATCAGTCTTGGGGTGATAACGCGATGGGAACACCGTTAAATGTTTTCTTTGGTCTTTGTCAAAGACTTATCATAAAGACAAACCCATAATTTTATAGAAGAATTGAAACAAAACTTTAGAAATTGCTTAGCTTCAGTGACAAATTCAAAATGCATTAAGAAGTGTTTCAATTTTTGCACTTTGAATATTAAGACTTATGTTGAGCATTTGATATAATTTCTACTTAATTCTTTGTTCCTAATTATTTTTATAATTCTAAACAAATTAGTAATAAATAACATCCGTTTGTTCTCATTACAAGTGGGAGTCATTGTTGGTGAGCAGAAAGATGAAAACATATGTGGTTTTGATGAAAGCAAAGAATATTAAAACAGTTTTCGTTTAAGAAAAATACACACTTCGTTGAATTCATGTATGATTTACATTTAAAATGAACAAGTTTATATTAAAATTCGAAAATCTTCAACAAAGGAAATTTTTGAATATGAGTCTGCATTTTACTCAATAAATTGCTTGCATTATATGAATAATTTTCTATCTGCATTGATAGCAATTGAGATATTGGGGTATCCCAAATAATTCAAAAACAAAAGAAGATAGTTGTTAAATGTTTACACAAATGAATTTTCCTAGAAAATCGAAAACGGATATGGGTGGATCGTTTTTTTCTATTAGTAATATTTCATACAGCTGCCGCACTGAACCGTCGTAAATGGGACACCCTGTATACTAAGGGACAAATATATCCACCTCTAGAGCGTGCAGCATTGAAATAGGCTGGCGTGTATGACCCATTGACGTTCTGAACGCTTCACAATAGATAGGAATGTTTGAAGTACTCAACCAACTTAACTATATTTTGTCACGATAGACACTGCTTTTCAAAACATTTTATAGGTCTAATTAACACATAATTCACGGATAAAGGCCAATTCTAGTTTGAATAAGAAAAATCTATAATACGACCAAAAATATTTTGTAAAAACTAGCCAAGTCTCGATGGATTTGCTTGTTCATCTCTGAGAAGTAATGAAATCTAGACAAAGTCGTGCTAAGTCTAAGGTTCCTCACTGCTATTTCTTTATAATTATAGTTAATGTTGTCTGACCTGGAACATTTCTTATACGTAAGTGGGTAGGTATAAGCCAATTTTGCTTATCAGTAGTAATGTTATATCTGTTGTAACTACCTATGTTTGTTAAGCGAGATAATAGCCCATACTGGTATTGATAATTAGACGCAAGTATTTTATTTTAGGCTGTTCTTGATTATGCAACATATGCATTCAGCATTGACAATGCAGACTTCAGCTCTTTCCTTTTTGGAGCGTCAAATCGGCCACAGATCCAACATAAAATAGACGTACAGACGGACTTATATATGTAGCGTTATTATTGAAGATTTTTTATGGACTGTATATAATTGAGGTGAAGCTGATACAACTGAATGAATTATAAAGCGTATTTGTGAAAAAAAGAGAAGAAAAATTGGAAAAAGTAATAAACGAAACTGTTAAACTATTTACTAGCTTACCTTTCGGGTCAGGGTAATGAGAATAAGGAATACTCGCACTCGCCAATGTAATTAAGCACAATTGTAGATGCGTTTCAGTAGAAAATTGAACTCGATGTCTCGCAGTTGGTTGTCTGCCACCGCACGTGAACAGGCACTCCTCATCTGTTTCCCTCTTCAACGTAATGCCAGTTGGTGCGTAAAGGAAAGGAATAGGAAAACAGAAGGAAAAGGTAGAAGCTAAATTTGCTAGTAAAGTATGAATTTTGAATTTGAAAAATATAATTCTGAACCGGAAAATCTTTAAATGGAAGAATAAAAAAATAGCATAAGATTGCATGTAGTAATGAGTATTAATAATTTATTATTAAAAAAAACATCACGAAACTTATATCAATGATTAAAAGTCAGTCTGTACTTGAAATATTTTTTATATTGTTTGTTTCAGGCTCGCCTATTCATAAGACTTATTGAAATAAAGCCTACAATTGACTGGTTATTCAATCAAAGTTCTCCAAGTGGGAACTTTCCATCGTCAATATGTAGCGGTTCTAGGAACAGATTGGTGCAATGGTGTCATGGAGCACCTGGATGTGTAACCTTGTGTACCTTTCAACAGCTTTGTCACACAACATTAACTATAATATTAAATAAATCGCAGTAAGGAATATATATTCTTTTGAGAAGAGAGGATTTACGAAAATTTGTATAATTGAATTTACAATAAATGCTTATATCTATGATTTTGATGTGTGTCAGAAAAAACACAAGTGTGAGCTCAGGAAATGTAACAGGGGCACCATACTATCTTGTATATGTTTCAATGAACGAATGAAAAATCCTGAGGAAAAAACTCGTTTCCCTGTCGCTATTGCACTAGCAATAGCTTGTCTGTTTATGATGTGTCAGTGTCGTGTATACATAAAGAGTACCAAAGATTTTTCTGCTTAGCCGCTTCATTCTCTCTTGCATTCCATGATTTCTAAACGAAGACAAGGGTGAAAGGAAGGGGGTTTGGGACAGGGATCTGTAACAATGGGAGAAGAAAACCAGCAGAAGAATATTTCAATAATTATACTTTTTATATGTATAAACAAATATAAGAAAAAATTTCACATAGGCAAGGTCGTGAAAAGGACTAAGGAGACATTAAAAAAATACATAACCTGCAATATTTCCTCAAATTCCATCTCTGTTTGACCGAGAGAGCCCCGATGGCCAGGTTCAGTATTCCAAGTGATGCCGATTATGATCTATAGATGATCATTATGGACCCAATAATCTGGGTTGACATCGCCCATATATTATTTCTTCGTGAAACTTGTTCAATTTGAAGGAAAATTTGCGAAAAAATTTTGACAGTCGTCGAAAAATATGATATATATATATATATATATATATATATATATATATATATATATATATATATATATATATATAAATATATGACATTTGTCGAACGATATATAACAATATATATATATATATATATATATATATATATATATATATATATATATATATATATATATATATATATATATATATATATATATATATATATATATATATATATATATATATATATATATATATATATATATATATATATATATATATATATATATATATATATATATATATATATATATATATATATATATATATATATATATATATATATATATATATATATATATATATAAAATTAAATAAAAAAAAAATCTTACACCTCTGAACTTGACAATGCAAAAGGTAGATTTTGATATATTTGATGATAATTCTAAAAGAGGAAGTTCGATGCAGAAGGAATTACACGGAAAGCAGCCTGAAGAATTGAAAATGATTATATTGATGAAATCGCATCGAATAAATGGTTAGTATCTGAAGAATTGTTTGTTGAAACAGAAGGCTTGGCAATTGCGATCCAGGATCAGGTTGTTTTCACGAGGAATTATAGAAAACACATCATCAAACAAAATATAGATGATTCTTGCCGTAGATGTTTCTGTTCTTCAGAAACAGTTTTTCATATATTATCATCTTGCTCAGTCCTTGCTTCAACAGATTATTTAGAAAGACATAATGCCGTCGCTACTATTATTCATTTCAACCTAGAAATTAAACATGACCTAATTCCCAAAGAAAAAAATTTTACAAATATGAACCTGAGATTATTTGTGAAAATGACAAATATAAACTTTATTTTGATAAAACAATTCTTTGCAACAGAGCTGTAAAACACAATAGACCAGATATCATTCTTAATGATAAACAGAATCAAATAACATATATAATTGATAATGCTATACCCGACACACATAATATACAAAATAAATACAATGAAAAAATTTCTAAATATATGATGCTTGGTGACGAGATTAAAAAATGTGGAAAATGAAAAAACTATTTATTCTACCGATTATTATTTCCACAACAGGTGTTATTCATAGAAATCTTCACAAAAGTATTGAGATTTTGGGTCTGAAGAAAAATTTGTTTGAACAGTTTCAAAAGATAACAGTCATCAAATCTTGTAATATTCTTCGTAGGTTTTTTCCGAAAAAATAATGAGGTAGAGTCATAGGTTTTCTCTTCAGTTTATACTGCTCAGAATCTCATTTCATATTTTATTTATTTGTTTATATAAATGTAATATAACATATAACATTTAACGTTATCCTAATATATAATTATTCCAGGATATGTTTTGTTTATAATCATTGCCTGGCAATTGTTTTAATTACCTAATATATTAATTGGTGGATTTATATTTTTCATGAAATCAGTTTGATTGCATGAACAGATATATGGGCAAGTCGTCGGGGTGAAACCCTATATATATATATATATATATATATATATATATATATATATATATATATATATATATATATATATATATATATATATATATATATATATATATATATATATATATATATATATATATATATATATATATATATATATATATATATATATATATATATATATATATATATCATTACTTTTAGAGATAAGTAAGCAGATCCATCTAGACTAGTTAGTTAGGTTAGTTTTTACATAATGTTTTTGGTGCGATTTCACCTCTTTTTGTTGAAATGTGATCATATTATAGATTTTCTCATTTGACAATTTTTTCTCTTCAGGAGTAGGTATTTTATTATTGCGATTCTTTCTTTTCTTTTTCGTATTGCCTATTCGCTATTCTTTTTTGTGAACTTGTGAGTATAAGTATAAAAGCCAGTCTAGTCTTATCCACAGTTTTCCATTAATTTCATTTATATGCGTATTGAAAGCAAAAAGGGAAGCATTCGCCCAGCAGTGACTGTGGGACGCTATAGGCTAGATTAAATTAGAAGATGTGTCCCACTACGCTGAATTTTTGCAATTACTGTCGATTCTTTCAACTGAGACCAAGCTGAGGGTTTTCATGATACTGGAGACGATTTTTGATATCAAATGAAGCGACCCACCAAGTTGAATATTTTTTTTAAGGGCGGTATGTCGATCTCTAATAGTTGGTTGGGCTCTTGTGTTTTCTAATCAGGATCACCAGGTACTCAAGATTTTCGATTATCCTAGTTTCTATGAAGTTCTCTTTATGTTATTGTTAAACCCTAACTGTGGACCAAATTTCAGCTCTCCGAATTTATGGGAAGTATTCTGCTGATCATGAGTGAGTGAGTGAGTGTCATAAATGCGAAACTTTGCTTTCGCATTTATGACACTTCGGAACTAAATGACGTACAGACTTGAAAAATTTTGGATTTTAAGTAGGTAATTGTAGCTCACTAGATAGAGAGAAATTCCGCATTGTGGTCTCATGAAGAGCTTCTCAAATATAAGCCTGAAAATGCGGCGATATGGTTTCAGTAAAGAATGGTACGGCAATATTTGCTTCGCGCTCGACTTGGCGGGGGCACTGTCATGCCCCCTATTAGTTTTGTTCTCACCGGTGGTTACTCGTAGAATAACAACACTAGGAGAAGAGTGCTAGACGAAAAAACAAATCTCAGTTTCACTTTCCTTAAACCTAGTAAAGGATGAAGAAAACAAAACAAAGACCTCATCAAAAATCGTCAAATACGTCACATTTTTACTTAAGTACTATCAGAACAAAATTAACATGTCGAACGTTCATGTTGTGACTTATGCATTTCTTGAATATTCAGTACCATAAATGAAAAAGGAGTCAAGGTAGCTAGGTTAACTACATCAAAAGTCGTAAAGCCAAAACAGTTGAACCACAGATACATTTCTACTATATAAAAGAAGTCTATAAGTTCAAGCATTTCTACTAAAAACGATTGAATCATGACACTTTTCACTATACAGTAGATGTCACTCCATAAGTAAACAAGAAATATAAATTTAAATTCCAAGTTATCTAATAACAATAAATTTCTAGGTGAAATTTTTGCTATCATTGTAACTATTGCTAACCGAAGAGATTTAATAGTAGGAAATTTTCATAGTCTTATGGTTTCAAATTTGAAAAAATTAGGTTTGAGATTATTTTCACAAATTAAAGAATGTTTTTGGGAGTCTGCCCTAAGGGTTCAGAATGGGTTAAGAATGCATCTATTTCGTGCTCCTGAAAGCGCGAAATTGAGTGTGGGTTGACATTGGAAAACAACCAGTACTATATTACAGGGCGAGCTACGTTTAAGAAATGGAAATCGTGAAATATTTCCCATTGCAATAACTGCTTGGTGAATAATGCATCGAGACACGACCGCCCTCCTGCCGTTGAGAAGCAAAGACACAAGTTTGGATTCATCAATGAATACAACTATTAATCGCGACAATTTTGATATAACGATATGACGATTTATGTATTCTGACATCCTGTCAAAAAAGTACCACGAATTGGTCAATAGAACATAAAATATACGCCTTTCATTCAAATTTATTGAATCGCCTTCAAAGCTGGCCCCTTCCGAAATAACACATTCACGCCAACGAATACACAAAACATCAAAATATTTTTCGAACTCTTTTTCTGGAATCGACTTAGGTTCTTGCTGAGAATTCTCTTTTGTCTTCCATCGATTCAAAACTGGTGAATTGTGTTTTGGAAAGAGAAGAATTTTGCAGGAGCCATATTAGGTGAATATTATTCTTTATTTGATCCTTTAACGTGCTCTATTTCTGCCTTTCGGCCAATGACACGCCAGAGAATTCTGCCACCTCACTAACCCCGAAATTTTTGCTGATCTCCTCTCGTCTAGAGAGAAGGGATTTTCAATGTTAAACACATCTCTGTTAGACAGGACCAACGTCCTTATATCTCCTCTAAAATATGGGTGCTCGAGCAATTCCCAGAATCCGAAAAATTGCACTGACTTTGTGAGGAATGAACCCAGATAACTCTGCTCAGAGGTCGAGTGACCTATTCTCCATGTTACCGTACTGGTAGGCGAATACGATGGTTGTTCGATGGTATTTGTAGAGTTTTTGGTCAGAAATTCATTCACAATGATAACCTTGTGAGATAGTGCATTGTCGTGGTGCAAATTTATAAAGTTTCTTTCTACAAATCTGGCCACTTTTGACAAATTTGCTCTCTCAAACTCCGTATAATACTGAAATAATATTCTCTTTTTACGTCTGACCTTCTGGTGAGAATTCTGAATGCACAAACCGCGATAATCGAAGAAACCAGTCAACATTATCTTGACTTTTGATCGACTTCGACGTGTTTTATCCGATTGTGACGGGTTTACATGTCAAACTTATAAACCCATGTTTCGTGACCAATTACAATGCGTTTCATGAATGTGTAGTCAGAATTGACTCGTTCAATAATGTCTTTAGCGACTTTTACACGATTCAATTTTCAAAGAAAAATTCAAATCTTTTGGAACTAGTCGGGCAGCGAAGAGTTTTATGCCTAAACAATTGTTTAAACTGATACGAATTGATTCATGAGATACAGAAAGTTCATTGCCAACTTTGGTGACGCGGAATTTTTTTTTTCATTTGAAAGACAAAATTTGAGGCCAATTCGATATTTTTATCCTTGTAAAAGTCGCAAAACACACTTGTGCGAACAGATGAAATCGAGCACTGTAAACAAAGTAGAAGGCAGAAAACTTTCAAACTCCGCGTCATTATAGAAAAGAGTTGTATCAACCTAGTAACTTTAAACATTTTGACAATCGTTTCAAGCAGATCTTTTCAAATAATCAATTCCTGGTGTTTTATTGAAAGAATATATATTTGTATGCGATGGATTATGTTAAATCGAAAAAGCAAGTTAATTGAAGAAGCTCTCTAAGTTCAAATATGAAAAGAACCTGCTTGGAAATGAAACTGATCGCATCGAATAGAGTTGGGCACACTATGAATCGACGAAGCGGAACTGAGAAGGAATTATGACTTATTCCATTTCCATTGAAGGAAAATGGAAATTGATAGCTTACTTTTTGAATGTGGCATGGAAGGTTTCATCAACAACATCTTTTGAAATTGAAGTAATACTCAAAAAGAATATACTCGACATATTTTATTAGATTCATTTTATTCCTTAATAATCTATGCGTTTCACATGTATTGAAACCAAAAATTTTATAATATCAATTAATTATTTCATGTTATTTCAACTATATCCTAACTGACCGATAATTTTCATCCCCTATGTTCAATATTTTTTACTTAATAAAATGAAAATAGATTAATGAGAAGGGTAATTTGAACAAAACATATTTCATCCCAAACCAGCCACTTTTAATAGTTTGTCTACTTTCAAGATCAGTAAAGAAATGAAGAATGAATCATATTTATTTTGGATAGAACTGCCCTTGAAGAAAAAAAAAACCTTTGAAGGGTAGTAAGCATCTGCATGCATTAAACAGTAAATTTACTTATCTCGAGATTTGGACGATAAGGATAGTAGGTTTTTTGTTACGTCATTCGAAAGCCTTTTCACGAACTACAACAATCTTGAAATAATTTTATTGTATTTTCAATAGCAATTTTTTCTCCTTCAAAAGAAAAAATCTCACGAACTATGTATACATTAAAATAGCAAAAGAAAACATTTAAATTTAATGACACAAAGATTTCCACTAACATATATTATAAATGCTCGACGCGTTTCGATACACAGTATATTCGTCAAGAGCGAATGAATACTATAAAATTATCTTAACAAACGTATACTTATATATCTATTGAGAGTTATCTGTATTTGAACTAGTGTTTAGAAAACAAGTTAAGGGTGAGTTATTTATTTGAAATTCCGAATTGAGAGAATGACTATTTTCCCTAAGATGATTAAAATAATTCGAATTGGTTTTTCCATTGATGAAACTGCGTTTATTTTCTGGGATTGCAAACATCTAATAAAGCCATAATGTCATATTCAATTTGTGGGTTCCTGCTATTTTGTGCTAAAAAATTTTTGATTAAATCATACGGATCCTTCGTTGGAATGCTTGGAAACAAATTCTTGACATCGAAAGACGTTAACTTAGCATTACTTGGTATGACAACATTTTCTCTTTTTCTTATCAGATCATTTAAGTTAGAAATTGAAAAAGACATTTTAAAATTACAAAATGTTTCCAGAATATGTATTAAAAATTTGGAAACCTTGAATGCTGAGTCATGTAAGAATGATACCACTGGTCTTATTGGATATACATCTTTGTGCAATTCAACTAAAGAATAGAGTTGAGGTGGTAAAGGACTCCGTAAAACGAGTTTAGTGTCTTTCGATGTCAAGAATTTGTTTCAAAGTATTCCACCGATCCACCAGAGAATCCGTATGATAAAATCAAAAATTTGTTAACACACAATAGGACAAACCCACGAATCAAATATGACATTATGGCTTTATTAGATGTTTGCATATCTCAGAATCATTTTTTGTTTAACGACTCTTTTTATGAAAGTGATGAGGGGCTTATAATAGAAAACCCTTAACCCCTTTTCTGACAGAAATCATGAATAATATAGAAAAAACTATTTATAAACACCCGTTTAGTAAACATTTTCTATATTGGTATCGATATGTCGATTACGTTATTGTGTGTTTCACAAGAACAAACAGACTCTTGACTGTATTCGAAAGTATCATCAACAACCTGCACTCAAATATAAAATTCTTATCTGAAATAGAACAGAAATACTCTATCAATTTCCCAGACTTAACAATAGCAAGATCAAATAATAAACGCCTGTTTTCAATTTATCATAAACCTTCTCATACATATATCACAATTCATTATACATTGGCACATCCTTACCAACACAACGTTGCAGCATTTATTAGTTATATACATAGACTCTTAAGCCCACCAATATCCTGTGAAAATTATCTCAAAGAATTAAATTTGACAGAACAGATCGCGGTAAATAATGGTTATGATGCAAATTTAGTTGGCAACATATTATATAAGTAAATACAAAAATTATCTTTACAACAAATTAATCCAATCGGTGAACATCAAGACAATAAATTCAATAGTTTAATAATAAAAGCAATAATCTGAAACCCCTTTTAAAAATTCAAATTTGAATATAGCTTTCAAAACATCAACAGATTAAGATTCATTCATCAGAAATTATAAATCTCCAATTGATAAAAAATAAATCAGGTGTTTATAGATTGGAATGTACAATTTGCAATTGTTTCTATATAGGTAGAATAGAAAGAAATTTCAATGTTAGAATCCCAGAACACAAACGCAGTTTCATCAATGGAAAAATCGATTCGAATTGCTCTAATCACCTTAGGGAAAATAGTCACTCTTTCAAATCGGAATTTAAAATCCTACATTCTGAGAATAGAGGTATGAAACTCAATCTTCTGGAAGTTCTGAAATTGACAGATTTAGGTATTCTCCAGAAATTCTTAATGACCAGATAGACATAAATAACTCACCCTTATTGAACTTGTTTTGTAAACACTAGTTCAAATACAGATACCTCTGAATGGATATATAAGTATACGTTTGTTGAGATAATTTTGAAGTATTCATTCGCTCTTGACGAAGATACTGCGTGTCGAAATGCGTCGAGCTTTCATTAATATATTTTAGTGGAAATCTTTGTTTAATTATATTTGAAAATAGATTTATATCATGTCAAAGCCTCATCAATTGAATTTCAGAAAACATTTATTTTGACTCAATTTTTGTTCTCAGAAACACGGCGTACATTATATAAAGGATAACAGTTTAATATTGAGTGAAACAAAAGGCTTGTTTGAATTGTGAATGATGAAGCAGCATCTGTCGTAGTGTTGTGACTAGTCCGAACTATGCCAGGCACGCAATCTGAACCAGAAATTTTTTCAGTTTTCGGTGTTAACAGACCTTACGATTTTTAAATTTTACCTAAATACAAGTTCCGTCCGTATACAATAAAATTGATCTATGAATTGAATGATGGCTTGGACAAAATTTTTTCGGAATTATGGTCGAGCGTATCAAGAATAATCCGCATTTATTATTCAACGTATGATTTTCTGATGAACTTCTCATTAAGGGTTTAACCGGAATTACTGTAAATTTTGAAGATTTATGAATCCTCATTCAGTTCGAGAAATCCGTACTTAATATATGGAAAAGCTCAATGTTTGGTTAGGCTAGGGATTTTGGTAGACCACCCAATTCGACCTCTGTATATTCCTGGTGATTTAAAATCGAAAAATATCTCGAAACCGCATAAAATGCGATTGCCCATTGATGAAAAAAAAGAACTGAAAAACGATCTTCTTTTCTTTGGACAACAATTGCATTTACAACAATACGAAGCTCATCCTCGGTATGACATACCAATTTGTCAAAATCTCAATTTTCACAATTCCGTTCGTTAGATTTGAAGATGAGGTCCTATGTAGTGGCCTGTAGAATCTTCTGGCCTAAATCATCTGAACTTTATCTTGTGGGAAGGTTCGAAAATTTTGTGACTCAGCCTAGGAAGTTGGACTATCTACACCAGCGATTTGTAGATATGTATCAATTAATATCTACAAATATGCTGAACCATGTTGGAGACCGTATTCAGTGAAGATAGTATTATTGAAAAGAATTAAATAGAGGAAAACTTCAACATTTGGAAAATATTATTGGACTTCTTCTTTTCATCGTAAATATGATGAAACAATGAAATATTTTCAGGATTTTTAAAGTTTTAATACGGGTTATCAAAAACATAACAATATAACCTATTTTACCTATCTAAAATCTTAAGGAAAGCAATTATTTTGTTGAATTCTCGCATGCGCTAACTACCCTTAGAAAGTATTTTTTTGAAACAAAAATTCATATTTTTTCTATTTTTCGGTAACTTTGAAAATAGTCAAAATATTCAAACTGGCTCATTTGAGATGAAATATGATTTTTTGCGAAAAAGATTCGTGAAAATAACTTCATTCTAAACCTTTGTGAAGAGACTTCGATGAGGTTCCAACTGGGGTATCGTTTGATCATTTTGGCCTTTCCAATATTTACGGGTTACAGCGCAACGAGGCGTTGTTTGTTAAAGCTCTAAATATATGTTCAGAAATATTGTGGAAACAAGGTCATTCGACTTATTTCGGCAATTTATTTCAATTACTACGGGATAATGAGTATACAGTATGACCAATATTTACGAATCATTTTTCGGGTAGAAACGATCCTAAGAACAGCATTCTTCGTTTAAATGAGGTTTTCTCTATTATGAACAATAGCTTTACAATTTGTTTCAAAATCCGACGAATATCAATTTCTGCAAATATCTCAGGAATAATAGAGAACGAAAAACAGTTTTCATTATTTCGCGATCGGGGCATAAAGCTCTCAGATGATTTTTCGCTATCGCGTTTGAAGTGGATACAATCACCGAAATCAATCCATTTGGATGTACACGAAATGAAAAGCAAATCGTAATATTAACAATAAGCAAAAATTTCTGCCATTTGAAGATCATTCAAGTTTATGCGCCGACATACGCAGATGAAAGTGAAACTGAGGAATTTGCAATAACTCGACTAGGATGATCGAAAATATTTCCAGCCACGAAATAAACGTCGTGTCGGATGACGCAAAGGTTAACGGTTCATTTTATCAAGGGAATATATCGCCTTCTGGTTAATAACATTCCTCGAATTGAATTACTTCAACAAGTAAATCGAAAATAGTGGTGATTCATTGGAAATTCGAACAGCAATAATAGTTTTCTTCTTCTAGGAATGAATAACAACATTTTCGAGAAAGAAAATGAGCAAACAAATTCTAATCATAATTATACCTTTAAACATTTCATTTGACGACATTATGCATCCCTGTTTGCGGTCACGAATTATTTCTATTACGAAGCATATCTTCTTTTCAAGAAAAGAAAGACTCGAAGAACGACTCATGCCTCTTCTCCTTTAATTTTATGTCATTGGTCTGATAAACTCGGACACTATCAAAAGCAACTGTTGGTTTTCCGTGGCTTTGACACAGCAAGTCGCTGGTTGGATTCCGGCAAAGGCATGGATGTTGTATTTGTTTCTTGAATGGTTACAAACGAATTACTCTGCTGAAAAAATGTGGCACATGACAAATCCATGGCCTATAAGTCAGGCGTGGGAAACCAATCTTGCGTCCCTACAGGCTTATATTGATGAATAATAGTGTAATTAACACCAAGAAGAGGAATCTGAAAAGAAAATTACTGAAAACAGATATATGACAAACTACCATATGGTATCACTGGAAAGTAAATGTACAATAAATTAACATATCGATACTTTCCTTCATGTCTTTCATTAAAAACTTAATGAAAATTATCAATATTTAAAATTCTGAAAACAGTACCACATGTATCAATATCTGCAGAAATAATGTCTATGATTATATATGTACACATAACCAAACTTATATGGAATCACTCGATATTCTGAATATTACCACATGGATTTTGGAAACTTCGAAGGATTGTTAGAATCGATTCTTTTTGGGATATTTCAATGGAAAAATGAAATAAATCAAGGTTTATTTTGAGAAAGAAACAATAAAAAAACCTTGAACACTCTTTCCGCATGTAGTAAGTAAATTGAAAATTGTTTTCTCATGGAGTAGGTGTTTTTTTCTCCACCTCAGTAGCATGTATTACCTCCTCTTGCGCTGATACGAACCAGAATCCGTCTAAGCATGCTTTTGATTAGGTTTTAGAACTCATCTGAGATGGTATTCTGCCACTCTTCTATGGCGGCTTGGACAGGCTGTTATTGGTATATCCTTTTGAAGTTATCCCATGAATGTTAGATAGGATTTAGATCTGGGGAGCAAGCTGTCCAGTCCAAGATAGCGATTCCCTCTGTTTCAAGATAATGTCGCGCGAGGTTTCTGGTAAGCGGAGGACCTTATTCTTGCACAAAACTGAAATTTTCACCATGGGCACCTCGCCAGAGTCTCACTTTGGGCTCTAGCACTAAGTCTATTTAATTTCCAGCCGTTACACTCGCACGAAACTGAATCAAATCTGTTTCGCGCCCCAGCATGATGCCACCCCAAAACATCACAATGTCCTCTTGATATTTCGGAATTTGTTTTGCTGATCGGAGTCTACCTTGTCTTCCACGACCCCTCAAAATCCGAAAAACCCGAATCCGGCGGTTATCTCTTCGAACACCATTTCTGGTCTCATCTGAAAAATGAACGTTTCTCCATTTCTCAATATTCCAATGTTGCTGTAAATTTTCTGTGGTCGGGCTTTGTGCTGTATAAACCCCTTGAACGAAGTCTTTGACGTACTGTTTCGGCTGATACAATGATGCTTGTTGCTTCCAGAAATTGCCTTTGGAGGATAGGGTCTTTTCTTGTAATTTGGCACAAAAAACGGTTTTGGTCTTTAAAAGTGATCTTCTTACAACTTCTTTCAGGCCCATTTCGCAGAGATGGTAGCTCCAAATATCGGTCTTAGGTTTTTGAAATCACCCCCTGTGATATCCCCTGTGTCACCCCTTCTTCAACGAGAGCAATTATTCGACCCCTCTGCACATCATACAATCCAATGTTAGGCAATTGAAATTTTTTTTAAGCGCACTTCCCAAGAAAAGGCGAATCGCATTTTGAAGAGGGCCAGATTGTATGATGTTGGGAAGATGTTGGACGGAAACGAAGGAATTCTTATAGAGAGGGGTTCGAGGGGTTGTTAACTGTACCGCCATATGATAGGAACTCCTTGTCAGCCTAGTGTTGCGGCAAAACATGAGTTTTCCCGGAACAAGGTCTTTCAGCTCATAAGAGCATCTTCCCTGTAAAACAGGGAAAGATCAGCAACTTATCCTCTGAGAGCCAGCGGTTGGAGATCGCGGGTGATCTCCAGGTGGTCGATGAGGTTTAAAGCCCGTTTTTGCATACTATCAAACATCCGCAACGCAGATCCCCATTCATGGGAACAATATTCCAAAGCAACTCAAATCTGAGATATTTTTAAGTCAGAGTGTAAATTAATAATTTGTTGATATCTCTGACGCTGAGATTCCGCAGCTGTAATCGGTCGGAGACTACTGAAAGATGGAACTAGGGTACAGTCGTCTGCAAAACCGAGGATCTTGTTCTCAGTAAATGACAAAAGATCGTTTATCTGCACCAAAAACAAGATTGGCGAAACAATGGATTCCTGAGGTACTACTAAATACTACTGCTTGCATCTGGAAACAATCAGAAGTTATACCGTCGACCACAGTTTGTATTGATCGATTTGAAAGGAAACCGACATCGCAAGTTTTCGAAAAACCCATATGCAGCCATTTTTTCCTACAAGGCTTCATGCCAAACCATATCGAAGGTTTAGAGATGTCGAGGGCTATTGCTCTAGATTCCCCATTCTTTTCTTTCGTTGATGTACAAACATGAATGACGTAGGCGATCAGATCTCCTGACGATCTTTTCCAGCGGAGACCACACTGACGGTCATTAATAATTCTCTGCAACTCAAGATATTTTATGTGTTCATCAGTTATAATTCTCTCTATCACGTTCGACATAATGAAAAGAGGTATAACAGGGCATTAGTTTTGAGGTAAGGACTTCTTTTCTTTCTTTGGGATCGGTTGAATTCTCGCTATTTTCCAGCTTCTCGGGAAAGTCTGGCTTTCATAAGAAATCTGATACAGACGGTTAAGAATGGGTTCCAGTCCGGGAGCACATTTTCTGGGCGTTTATGGGTTAAGATAATAATTACCTCTCAAAAGTATGTAAACTGCATACCTGCTATATATTTTTTTGAAATCCCAATAGAAACTATTTATGAAGGTCACGACATTCTGTGCTTAGTTTTCTACTGTTGGCTGATGAATCAGAGATTAAAACTGTGGTACCAGTGTTTGATTAATTCAGTTTGATTGTTGGTGGTGAAAATGTAGTTGAGAATTCCATTCGTATTTTAATCATACATAACTACCAACTAGTGACGGCTGAATGCATACAGTGCCTATCTTATTGTTAGTAATAATTCGATTAATTTTTTTACCATATTAAATTTGGACCACCACAAACTTTCATTTCTTTCCAAAAGTTCATCCATGGCCACATATGTCACAATTATCTACTTCAATTCTAAGATCATAAAAGTTAACGAAGCGAGCCTTAGTATTGCAAAAAATACCAGACAAATACAGAAATTGATGAAAAATTGCATCAAGAACTGGACGAACACCGATAGAGAAAATAATCATTCATGAGTAATTGACGAAACAACCACTCATCCTTTTGATTTCATGTAACTCCTGATATAGTAGTTTCTACCAGGTACAAATGGGTATATCTTGCTTGCCAGAGTTTGGTTTACAATAACTTTCTTATAATACTCAATGGACAGGGTGTTTCAAGGGTATACTATTCAAATGGAATTCTTGAGTTTGAGTTTCAAGAGTTATGAGGTTGAGGAGACTGTAACTCAAATAATCTTCGAGTGTTTTTCATCTTGAAATCTATATCATTTTCGATATATGCATATGTTGTCAGATTTTCTTTCTGTTCAGATTTTAAATCCATTCAGTAACACCGACACCTTATTTTTCTGAAGGTTTTTTCAGTTAACTGAATTTTGAATCGAGAATGAAAGGAAAACATTAATTCTGATTTTACTCATAATTTACTTATAGACAAGCAGTTACCGAATCAGGGTTTCTTCTCAAGTATTTCCTCCCGGTTCTATTTATATGGTAAAAATTTCTTCGTTTCATCTCATTTACCTGACCTTTCACTTCATAGGTAGTCCTGAGAGGCTCAGCGTGTTTTTAATATTTATCCATTCTATATACTGCGCTTTCCTCTAATGGTGATTTTAAGTTAAATGAATTTGATGTTAATAAATGGATACACTCACTGAGAACCTACATAGCAAATGAGCTGGTCTGGAACTTTCAAGGTTAACAACATATTTTCTATATTTGTAACACAAAATTTATTAAAGAGCTCCTTCTTGGGAATTAAATTCAATATTGAGGCCTTCGATGAGTAATTATCATTGGAAAACAGCTAGACAGACAGATCTGTCTTCTTGAAGCTTCAAACATTTCTCATCTCGTATTGATTGGAAAA
Source organism: Cryptolaemus montrouzieri (assembly GCA_013387265.2). NCBI lineage: Eukaryota > Metazoa > Arthropoda > Insecta > Coleoptera > Coccinellidae > Cryptolaemus > Cryptolaemus montrouzieri. The sequence continues at coordinate 43,181,639 of JABFTP020000103.1, forward strand.
AATTCATCGAAACATATTGGTTGTTTTTATCTGGGGGACTTCTTTTGACGAACATTGGAGGCATTAACGAGTAACCGTCTATGAGGGGGCGCTTAAACCTCTAATTTTGAATGGGGTGAATGGGTCGTGCTCTACCTTTGAAGCCTCTTCACATCGATGTATGAGAAAAGTAATTTTGACGAATCTTTTTCAGACATTTTTCTTCATCTCAAACTAGCATTGAAAATTTCAGATAATTTCAAGAGTATTACAAAAACAGAATCAAATTAATTCTTTTTCGAAAATAAATTTTCTGAGGGTGGTTAGCGCTTGCGTGCATTAACCATTTAATTCACTTACCTTGGAGTTTTAGACAAGGAATGTCGTAATATCTTTCGGAAGTCCTTTTTGCAGATTACATTTCATTTTTCTATCATGTCTATAATCAAGAAATGAAATCCATCAGTTTCAAGTCAAATGTTCAAATTGTCCTTCATTTACTTACCAACAATCTTGACTGAAAAACATCAATTCCATGGTTCGGCATATTTGGAGTTAATATACACACTCATCTTCAATTCAGTGGCTTAGATCGTCCGTATGCTCAAGATGAGCTTGAAAACTTTTGGACATGAAATGACCCCACAAGACAAAGTCTAGAAGGTTCAGGTCAGTTTACAATTCCAATAGCGCCTCTTTTCTCATTCATTATTGAATCAGTCCCAGTAAATGTTATTATCAATTTCATAACGTTCTTATGGCGTTTAATTTATTATAAAGATTTCAACCATATTTGATAAGTAGAACCTCAATGATTGATTCACGATGCACTTATTATCAGATGAAAACCATACTTCTAAGAACATAAATTGAGTTAAAATAATTGTTTCAGTTCATTATTATTTATGTCATTTACACTTCGTTTTGGAAAACTTTTCCTATCGAAAGAAAAAATTATGAATCAAATAAAATGATAAAATCTTTTTGAGATTTTTATAGTTTGTAAAGGTCTTTCAAAAGATATTCCAACAAAACCTACTTTCCTTATTAGCCCGGTCAAAATAAACATTCAAGGTTACATTGACTCGCACAAAGCTGAAAATTGGAATAAAGGTTGGAAACTGTTACAAACCATTTATCAAAAATCCCCTTTGATTGGACGTGTGCAAGAAATTTCATTGAAGGTCAAATATTGCAAAATTCAGTTTTTTGAATTTTTCAGCTACACGACATGTTTTATTATAAAAATAGCATGAATGAAAATAATTCGTTAGGCCATTATTTATTGAAACTGTTCAAAACTTTCTTTCCTAAGAATCACCTTTTCGGTGGTATAGCGATGCAAAAAGTTGAAAATAAATGTGTTCTTTATACTTCTTCTGAAACCTACTGAACAAATGTGTCAGTTTCTGGTGGTAAAATGTGAGGAGGGCGGTGAAAAACTGCTGCTGACTCGTACAATATCGTACCATTATATGATGCACACAAAATGAAAGACGAGAAAATTTGTATAAGTCATTTTGACACAAATAGCCGATGAAAAAAAAAATAGAGAAACATAATTGTACTTTTGATTTGACGGACCTTGGACGAATAGCAGTCATAATACAATGGCTAATATTTATGCATACTAATTCAAAATTTTCTAACTTTATTTGTTTATTTTCTATATTTTTAAGAATAACTTTCCACAAGAAATAATTCAGTGGAATGTAAATGTCTTCAAACATACGAGCTTGCGGGGTTAATTAGAATTATCAAACACTGCGGATGGAATGTCTTCTCGTAAAGTGGTTATCAATGAAACGTGAATGTTGATGTTCCTGACTTTTCTATTATGATAATTTTATCGCCATACTCCAAGTTTAATCGTAACTTAATGGTTCTATTATCTACAGATTTTTTGCAAATAGCTATTGATTCATTCAATGTAAATTGAAAATCATCACTATTTTCAATACATGCAAATATTTTTTCTAATGCAAGATTCGTAATTTCATATTGAGGACGACTGATATTACTCTCTGTATTCGGTCTCAAGAAAGAATTATAACAATCTTTATGATATTTGGCTTCGGCATCTATCAAATCATGTTCAAACTCAATTCGGGTAATAATAACTTTTGCCAAATTATCAGAACAAGTCTGTGCTATCTTCGAAATTTTTCTTTGATTTAAAGTGTAGTTAAATTACAAATTCGACGCCGATATGTCAGTGCTTCTTTTCGAACTCTTCATTCAATTTACTGCCACAAAATAAGCAACACTATTAAATACATAAAATGATTAAGTTGCGCGTGATAGTACATGGAGGACTTATTCTTGTTCTTGTTCGTGTTGTCTTTTAAATGCAGTTATGGTACTCTTTCTAGTGTAGTTTTTTCGACACTGAACATTAATTGTCACAGAAGTCTGGTCACGCTCAACGGTAACACTTTCACTTTCAGACAAATGTTTACCACAAATAAAGTTGCGACATTTCAATCACAAACAAAAAACTGTGCGAATAGTTTTATGGAAATTGTTAGGATACCACCCTTGATTTATATATTAATTGTACAATAGAATGTATCACCCTTATTCATCATCCCAGGAATTACGTAAAGATTTTTGTTTGTTCCTAATACGAAATTTCATAAGACAAATATGATAAAATAATACATTACTTCTAACCTATTTGCCCTATTTTAACGCTTGAATAAAAATTAATCACTTTATTTTCGTGGCTGCGACACATTAGACTCAACTTTTGACCTCTCTAGATAGTTTTATCATATTTCTTTGAAAACTTAATTACGCAATTAACCACGCGTCTATTTTTTCTAGAACAAACAAGACACGTGATTCCTTGCTTATAAAAGCATATCCTCCAGCCCAGAGGACACATTCATTCCATATTCCGTATTCATTCAATATCTATTCGGTATTCATTCAGCATTTATTATTCATTATTGATTCATTATAATCTACCAAGTCTAATCCTAAATCTATTAAATCTTTGTATCCACTTGAACTAAATCTCGAAATCATCTAAAAATCAAATAAAAACAAGTTAAAGTATTCGACAAGTGTTCCTTCTATCCACCATCACCACAACATAACAGACGACGAAGAGAAACCCAACAATAAATTGGTGTCAGAAGTGGGATTCCGTTGCTGGTCTGCCTATCACCCAAGAAAAGCTGAACTGGTTTGGATCTTCATCCTTCAAACGGAACGAACAATAAACAGGGTCTTCAACGTCTGTGGTCCACGATTTGCACTCAAGAGTAAGTTCCAAAACCTTTCTACCTCTTGATTGATTTTTATTCCTGATAAAGGTCCAAAATTGTTTCATTAAATATCAAAAAATTTTTCTTATCGTAAAATAAATAACATGTCGTCTCACGGAAGTTCAGAATCTCTCAACGCGGAACCAAGTAACTCAAATATGAACGCCGCCACAAATTTCTTTAAGTTATCTTTTCTATGTTCACTTATACCTCATATTTTCGATGGCAACCGTTTAAGGGTTCACGAATTTATAAGTAATTGTGACAACGCATTTAAGTTTGCTCACTCAAGCCAGGAGCAACCACTACTCGCTTATGTCATTTCGAAAATATCCGGTAACGCCAAAGCCCAACTGAGGGACAAATTAGTAAATACATGGGTTCAATTACGAGAACTGTTACTACAATTATATGCGGATAAGAAACATTACACCATGCTGATGGAAGAGCTGAATACAATCAAACAGCAAACGCAAGAATCGGTCCTCAGTTTTCATAATAATATCGAACAAATATATACGCGTATCATCAATTCAATTCCTGCCAACTCCTCCGACATACGCGGTAGAAGCGAAACTTTGAGGGAATTAGCACTCCAACGGTTTATTTTTCACTCGAAACCAGATATCTCGCGTTTCCTGAGGAGTAAAGATATTTCCACTCTACCCGATGCATTAAATGCAGCTTTAGATGAAGAAAGAGCCCTCAACATGACGAAAAATCATTTTCCAAAAACAAAAAAATATTGCAGTCATTGTAAACGAGATACTCATAATACTGCAGAATGTTTCAAAAAATCGAGCGTTCAATTCAATAACCCTATTTCAAATTCCAACAACAGAAACGAAGTCTCTAACTTTTGGTCTTCATCCAATAATGCCTCGCAGAAAACGAACTGGTCCCATAAAACTAAAACCTGTAATTACTGTAAAAAACAGGGACACACTATTAGCGAATGCCGAAAGAGAGAATATAATAATAGTCGCAAAAATCAAGCTTCCGTACAAATCAACACACAAGAAAATTCTTTAAACACTTGGGAGTCTGCGGAAAACACCGTAACTGCAGACTGGGAATAAGTTCCAATAAAATCGGTGATTCATCATCAGATCTAACTCGAAATCAAAATCTTACTCTAACTCAAAATCAAAATCTCAATCAAAATCTAAATCATAATCAAGATCAAAATCCAAATCTGATTCGAAATCAGAATCTAACTCTAACTCGAAATCAAAATCTAACTCTAAATCGAAATCAAAATCTTAATCAAAATCTAAATCATAATCAAGATCAAAATTCAAATCTAACTCAAAATCAAAATCTTAATCTGAGTCATAATCAGAATCTAACTCAAAATCTAATTCGAAATCAAAATCTAACTCAAAATCAAAATCTTAATCAAAATCTAAATCTAAATCATAATCAGAATCTAACTCAAAATCGAAATCGAAATCTTAATCTAAATCGGAATCAAACTCGAAATCTAAATCTAACCCAAAATCAAAATCGAACTCTTCTAACTCAGGGAAATAAATCCCCTCGTATAAAATCAAGTCATTACGTTTACCTCACAAACAATGAGAATCTTTTTCTAACGACCGAAATTAACCAAAACAAATTTAAATTCTTAATCGATACTGGTGCATCGGTCTCCCTTATCAAGTATGAAAACGTTAAAAACTTAAATTATGACATTGACACTACTAACCGAATCTCAGTCACTGGGTTAACTGATAATTCATTATCTACATTAGGTAGCTTAACATTACCTCTTAATATCGAAAATAACATTGTAGAACTAAAATTTCACGCAGTACAGGGTCGGAATAACATTCCCATGGATGGGATAATAGGAAGTGATATTTTAAAAGCCGAAAGAGCAGTAATAGATTTGAATAATAGTCAATTAAAATTATGTTCTATACCTTATCCAATTTCTTTGAACAACAAGTTCGAATCATCTAGTTACATTATCCAACCCAGATCTGAAACTGTTATCGAAATCGACGTAACCAATGAACTCAATGAGGGTATTTGTCCCGAAATCTTCGTAAAAGAAGGTGTTTACTTAGCTAGATCAATCGTTTCAGTTCAAAACCACAAAGCTTTCACCACTATTTTGAATACATCCGATAGATCTTTGAAAATTAATAAAATTCAAGTGACTCTCGAACCATTCGAAGAAAAATCTTCGACAGTTTTTTCAATTAGTGAAAATAAAAATATTCCAAATCTTAAAACACGATTAAACCTTCTACGACAAAATCTTCGACTAGATCATCTAAATCCCGAAGAAACCAACTCGGTTCTACAAATTTGTAACCAATATAATGATATATTCTTTTTACCTGAAGATGAACTCACATGCACAACTGTCTTAAAACACTCTATCAAAGTAACAGATGAAACTCCAATCACGTCAAAAATTTATCGTTATCCCCAAGTTCATAGAGACGAAGTAGAAAAGCAAATTCAGAAAATGCTTAAACAAAAAATTATTAAACATTCAATTTCACCTTATAATAGTCCTCTTTGGATCGTACCAAAGAAAATCGATGCATCAGGTCAAAAGAAATGGCGCATTGTTATAGATTATCGAAATTTGAATAAAATAACTGTAGGCGACTCTTTTCCAATTCCTAACATAGACGAAATCTTAGATCAGCTAAGTCATTCAAAATATTTTACTACACTAGATTTGGCTAGTGGTTTTCATCAGATCCAAATGAATGAAAAAGATGCAGAAAAAACCGCATTTTCAACACCTACAGGTCATTACGAGTATACAAGAATGCCATTTGGACTTAAAAATGCACCTTCAACATTTCAAAGAGCTATGAATATTGCCCTTACAGGTCTACAAGGTTTACAAGCCTATATTTATTTAGACGACGTCATAATTTTTGCATCATCTCTCCAAGAACACTCACAAAAACTTCAATCAGTCTTTGATAGATTAAGACGAAACAAACTCCTTTTACAGCCGGATAAATGCGAATTCATGCGTAAAGAAACTCTCTACTTAGGACATGTAATTAACGAACACGGTGTATCTCCAAATCCAGATAAAATCAGCGCGATAAAAAATTACCCAATGCCGAAGAATCAAAAACAAATCAAACAATTTCTAGGTCTAATTGGTTATTATAGAAGATTCGTTCAAAATTTTGCTCAGCATGCCAAACCTCTCACAAAATTATTGAAACAAGATCAAGCGTTCAATTGGGAAACCGAACAACAAATCTCCTTCGATCATTTCAGAAATGTGTTAATTAGTAAACCTATATTACAATACCCTGATTTCTCAAGAGAATTCATTTTAACGACAGACGCTTCTAATTATGCAATTGATGCAATTCTTAGTCAGGAACACCAAGGAAAAGATCTTCCAATAGCTTATGCATCACGCACTCTAAATAAGGCAGAAACAAATTATTCTACGATCGAGAAAGAACTTTTAGCAATAGTATGGTCAGTGGAACATTTCAGACCTTACCTCTATGGCAAAAAATTCACTATATTCACAGATCATCGCCCATTAGTCTATCTTTATAATTGCAAAAATCCTAGCAGTCGACTTTTACGATGGCGTCTACGAATCGAAGAATTTGAATACGAAATAAAATACAAAGCAGGAAGAATTAATTCCAATGTAGATGCGCTTTCGCGAAATCCAGAAACAGAAAATAATTCAGATAATCAACCTATTTTTCACTTACACAAAGCTGAAGAACGCTACAGCGATTTCATTAAACATCATTACGTGAATCAAAAATTACCTTCGATAGAAATTATCAAAGAAAATATTTTCGAAAGATTTCCAAACTCCTTTATTTTCTCGAAAGATTTAGACCCTCTAAATCCATATTTCGAAAATTTGAACACTCATTATGATTTCAATAAACTTTCAACAGAAGACACGAACCAATTCGACATTCTCGAATTAAAATCTGATAAATATCAATCATTTTTGCTTCTTTCTAAATTAAACCATTTCGATAAATTAACATATAACGACTTATTTTACAGTTTACAAAACCTAAGATCAAAATTAACTGAAAAACACATAACAAAATTATTCTTGAAAAATCCTATAGAAGAACACCCCAACTTGAAACAGGACATGTTCAATGAACTAATTGATTTTTTATTTTCCAAAACTAATATAACGATCACTTTAGTCAACAAACCACGAATCAAACCAACTTCGAAGGAACAAATCAAACGAATACTCAAAGAAAATCATGAATCAACCATTTCAGGTCATTCAGGTTTCTCCCGTACATATAAGCGTATAAAGGAAAATTACAAATGGTCCAATATGAAACGAGATATAAAAACTTCATTAAAGCTTGCATTTCTTGCCAAATAAACAAACGTAACAATAAACCGGGTAAAGCACCTATGGAAATTACTACAACTAGCGAAAGACCATTTCAACGCATTGCCTTAGATATTGTTGGTCCCTTACCTTTAACCGAATTAGGTAACAAATTTATATTAACTATGCAAGACGATCTCACAAAATATTCTTATGCATGTTGCATCCCTAATCACGAAGCGAAGACGATTGCTGATGAATTCTTAAAATTCATAACTTTATTTGGAATTCCCGAAACAATTCTCAGCGACAACGGTACTGATTTTACATCAAACGTCATCAAAGAATTAAACAAATTATTTAAAATAAAACATATTTTTGCAAGTCCTTATCATCCCCAAACAAATGGTAGTCTTGAAAGAAGTCACCATACATTGAAAGAATATTTAAAACACTATATCAATGAATCGCAAACAAACTGGGACGAATATATTCCATTAGCTATGTTTTGTTACAATTCTCATTATCATAAAACAACGAATTATATGCCTTTCGAACTTCTTTTTGGTAGAAAACTGGAATTACCTACCTCACTAACTAGCAAACCCGAGTTCAAATATACTTACGATGATTATTACTCAAATCTGAAACTAAAACTGAACCGTAGTTTTGAAATAGCTAGAGATAACATCATAAACTCCAAATTAAAATCTAAACAATATTATGATAATAAAATCAATGATCATAACTACCAAGTAAACGACTACGTCTATCTTCAAGATCGCTCTCCCAAAACTGGAGCAAGCAAAAAGTCAACCCAATTTACAAAGGTCCTTACAAAATCATTAAAGTAAATTCCAATAAAACATACGTACTCCAAATCAAAAACAATAAAACTCAAGTTTATCATCACAATTTATTGAAACCATTTGTTTCAGGCGAACAAGATGAAAATTTCTAACAAAATTCTAAAAACTTTACTCCTTATCTTGGCCTCAATTCCACTTATACTTCCTCTGAAAGACGAATTATCACCCGAAGAACTCCCATATTCTATTAAAGAAATTCAGAATTCAGCCGGACTTTTTTATAATTCTCAGGGAATGACAAAATTTTCAAACTCCTACTTTACTCTCTTAAGCTTCACTAATATAAGTGTTCATGAACAAACACTCGATCTTTTGAAACGCATGTGTATAAAATCTGCAAACATTTGCTCTCTTCCCACTCCAGAAGGCGCAAAGATGAATAAATCATCCTTGGCATCAATTTTCAATTGTAAAAGATCATTTGAAAGATTATCTATCCGTTTAACACAGCTTCAAGAAAAATTTGAATCCATAAGTCATCTTACCGGTCACAACTTCAATGAACATATAAGAACCAAACGTGGTCTTATCAATGGTGTCTCTTATGCAATTAAATGGCTATTTGGCACACCCGATGCTGACGATGCACAATATTATACTGATGCTATTCAAACGATTCATAACGAAAACATCAATACTCAAAAACTTATGAAACAACAAATTCATATTTTAACCGACGCAATTTCTAGTTACAATAAATCCTATATTTCTTTAAGTGCAAACGAAAAGAAACTCAATGAGAATTTCATCACGTTTAACAAATTTTCTAAAATCGCCACAAGTAGAATCAATTCTCTCACTTACTATCAGACTGTATCAATGCATTTCACTATGATCAGCTTCCTAATGGATAATTTAAATGAAAATTTCGATGTTATAATCTCTGCTATATTATTTTCGAAACAAAATGTTTTGCATCCTTCAGTAATCACACCTAAACAATTACGCCAAGAATTATTGAAGATTAAAATCAGTGGCAGTTCCGAATTCCCAGTGAATATAGATAACTATAACGAAATTTATAAGTATTTCTCAATCAGTACACTTTCTGTACTATACTTCGAAAAAGTTTTAATCTACGCGATCAAAATTCCTTTAGTTAACAAAGAACTTTATCAGGTGTATAAATTGATTCCTTTACCAATTCCTATCTCAAATCGATCAGTGTACTCCTTCATAGATCCTCCTTTTCCTACCTCTTCTTGAGCACAAGTCGCATATATTATGCCCAAACAAAGGATTTATCGACATGCCAGAAACTCCCTGGAGCAACAGAATACATCTGCAGTCGACCTACTACTCACCTGATCAAAGAACGACCAATTTGTGAAACGGAACTCAAGTTCAAACAATTAGTCACTATCCCAAGTAGTTGCAACACCAAAACGATCAAATCGGACATGGAAATTTGGCACCAAGTTGGACCAAATCAATGGCTCTACGTCTTGACCAACCCCATAATCGCATCAGTCGATTGCGAAGATGAAAATACCATAGCCCATATGCGAGACTTCAATATACACGGTGTCGGTTTATTCACCATGAAACCTAAGTGCAAGTGTTATACCTTATCAACTCTTCTTGTAGCATCTTCTAATCAAACCGCTAATTTCACGAACTATATACCCCCTGTGAACATTAATGGTGATGATTGTTGCCTAAAGGAACAATCGTATCTAACTTCAGAAGAAATGTAAGCCGTCAAGTTACATGATCTAAATTTGGATGATCTGCGATACGCGCAACACAAGTTGCATAAATTTGACCAAATCTTAGAAAAGAACTTGAACGAACCTTTTATCGTTCAACATTCTACATCATTCAATTTCCTTATTGGATGCCTAGTTGTCCTTACTGTAATCTTATTATTCTTCTTCTGCTGCTGTAACGGCAGTTGCCGTCGATGCAAGAGATTGTTGTCACGCCTAATGAGTTGCTTCTGTAATGATAAGAAACATTCTTATCAAATATGTATAAATAGCCATAATACCATCAGCCAAAATTCGCTTGGTGAAGCCGATAATGTCCAGCTACCTACCTTTAGAATGACCCGTCTTCGAGCAAGAGAATCCAAAGAACGCTCACCTTCGCTGCAAACTCTACCACATTCCTCTACCTCTATGGACGACGTCGACCCTCAAACGATCAAGAAACCAATTCCAGGTGCACCAAAATCACTTTTACATTGTTGAATTTATCAATTTATATTTAACTCTTTTTCGTACCTCATGTTTGCTAATATGTAAGAGTAACTTCTTTTGTTTCCTATTCTTATATAAATAGTACTCCTAAGCAAACTATATCTTACTCATTTCATTATTTTTTTATTTTTCTTTATATAATCTATCATACCTGTAATTATTTTGTTATTTTTTGAAATAATTTAGCCTGTATGTAATCTATGTTATTTAGTTCACTATTATCTCTTATTTGTTTTCACTATTGATGTTTAGTTCAAAAGAAAATTTTTGAATTTTGTGTTTTAACGAAAATATTTAAAATTCATTAAAACACTTAAAAAACCTATTTGCCCTATTTTAACGCTTGAATAAAAATTAATCACTTTATTTTCGTGGCTGCGACACATTAGACTCAACTTTTGACCTCTCTAGATATTTTTATCATATTTCTTTGAAAACTTAATTACGCAATTAACCACGCGTCTATTTTTTCTAGAACAAACAAGACACGTGATTCCTTGCTTATAAAAGCATATCCTCCAGCCCAGAGGACACATTCATTCCATATTCCGTATTCATTCAATATCTATTCGGTATTCATTCAGCATTTATTATTCATTATTGATTCATTATAATCTACCAAGTCTAATCCTAAATCTATTAAATCTTTGTATCCACTTGAACTAAATCTCGAAATCATCTAAAAATCAAATAAAAACAAGTTAAAGTATTCGACAAGTGTTCCTTCTATCCACCATCACCACAACATAACAGACGACGAAGAGAAACCCAACAAAATATATTCGATAACTACGTGATCTTACCATGAAGAAACGCTCGAGACCAATACTATTTTATTTAGGCCTTCACAAAAAGTGCCGGTATGCAGCGTCGCCACACGAATCTTGCAATAGAAGAAATATTTGCATTTCTTCTATTGCAAGATTCGTAATTTCATATTGAGGACGACCGATATTACTCCACGTATTCGGTCTCAAGAAAGAATTATAACAATCTCTATGATATTTGGCTTCGGCATCTATTAAATCATGTTCAAACTCAATTCAGGTAATAATAACTTTTGCTAAATTATCAGAACAAGTCTGTGCTATCTTCAAAATTGTTTCTTTAATTTAAAGTGTAGTTAAATTACAAATTTGACGCCGGTATGCCAGTGCTTCTTTCTTTTCAAACTCTTCATTCAATTCACTGCCACAAAATAAGCATCACTATTAAATACATGAACTGATTCAGTTGCGCGTGATAGTACAGGGAGGACTTATTCTTGTTCTTGTTCGAGTTGTCTTTTAACTGCAGTAATGGTACTCTTTCTAGTGTAGTTTTTTCGACACTGAACATTAATTGTCACAGAAGTCTGGTCACGCTCAACAGTAACACTTCCACTTTCGGACAAATGTTTACCACAAATAAAGTTGCGACATTTCAATTACAAACAAAAACTGTACGAATAGTTTTATGGAAATATAGGCGATAACTACGTGTTCTTACTATAAAGAAACGCTCGAGACCAATAATATTTTATTTAGGCCTTCACAAAAAATGCCGGTATGTAGCGTCGCCACACGTACGGCCATAGAAAATGAGGGATGGGATCTCTTTTCGAGTTTATATTCTTGAAACTGTAGAATATGTATGTATAAGCCACAAAAACTAATATTTTCACTTGTATTAACGTTCTGTAATGTATAGAACGGTCATTGACATACATATTATGGAGAACACAATATTTTCAACATTTGCATCGCTATATCTCCGAAATAGTGAATCTTAAGAAAGAAAGTGTGGGGATAGTTTTTATAGATAATCGCTTAACAAATGATTTTTATTCCAACTATTTACAAGATAAAACTTGTCGATGGAAATTTTCGAAAAATTGTTTGTAACAGTGTTCTCAACATTCATGCCGATTTTCAGCTCTATGCTGATTATTGTAAACTTACCCCTACTTTTGAAGCTACTTTGAACGGACTATAACGTCGAAAATCTTAAAATTTCTAAATTAACTGGTTAATACTAGCAGGCGCTAACTAACCTCGAAAGGCTTCATAATAAAAATTGATTTTTTTTCATTTTTTTCAATAATCTTGAAAATAGCCAAAATATTCAACGTTCCAGATATAAAATTATATTTTGCAAATAAAATCTTACATTCTTCAGACACTTTTGTAAGTTGGCTTTGAAGACCTTCCAAACGAGATATCGCTGACATTTTTGCCTGGATCAATTTGACATTTATGAGGCTCGGAGATGTCACAATTCAGTCAACATGATCGGCAAATTTTTCAAATCACTACGGAATAAGAAATTTTACTGTACAGGGATATCCACCGGGACCGTCCGTTAAAAACTTTTTGACTTCCAATTACAATATCGAGCTGAAATTTCATACGCGGCCATAACTAACGATTTCCAATTGAAGTGAAATATTTTCGAAGTGATACCATTTCCGGTTATACTGGAAGTGGGTCATCACTTTGTTATTTCAAATGGCAATCTACCTTTTTTATTATAAATCTAGAACCGACATTTGAGCTGTGCATAAAATAATAATAATAATAAAAATAATTTTTATTTACTCAATCATAATCACAATGTGAAAACCCCCTCCCATTACAAACTATAAAAAAAAACACAAATTATGACCATGACGAATGAACAAAACACAAATACCCAAGACCCAAGTTGTTGGCACTTATCTGTCAAATCTTTTGACAGCTTTGACTATTCTTGTTATAAACTCGATTTTTGAGGATAATAAAATTGTAGCTCGTAGATCTTTTGCACTACAGACTTAATTTTTGCTTGGGTGGATAGAAGAAGATCACGAATTTTTTAAGCAATCTACACATGTCAAATGCTCATTGCGTTGTTTTGTATGATTTATTCAATTTGGCCTTTTTCAAACAGCAATAACTCAATTTTTTCAAATGGCACGTGCCATTTTTATATCACCATCAGATGAAGCGGCAAATTTCAGATGGAATTGTATCAGTATGTACATTGTACATACTTAGTTCCGAAATAATTTGGGAATATATTGAAGTTTAATGATAATAATGACAATATACTTGTCACTACGTACATTCGAATTTAATATTTCAACAAAAATTGTTGGTAATTTGAAGAGGAAATTTTCGAGAAACAGCAGATTGATAATAAAATGGCTGATTATTCAAACGAGGATATGTATAATCTCTTTTTAATTCATGGCAAATGTCAAAAAGTGGTGTATAGAACTTGCAGGCAATTCAATAACCGATTTCCAAATTTGGCGCCTATGAGTAATACAAAATTTCGAAGGATTAGAAACAATTTTCAGCAAATTGGAGGAACAAAATACATATAGAAACTAGAAGAAAACCTATTCTCGAGGACGACGACAATAAAATTGATACGCTAGCGTATTTTCAAGCCAATCCATATGCGTCCATTAACTCAGCATCAATGGATATTGGATTGAGTTATACTTCCATTCAAAGGATCCTTAAGAAACATAACATGCATCCGTATTCTTTTATCAGAATACAAAATTGAAACCAACTGACCTACCCAAGCGGTTAAATTTTTGTGAAAATTTATTAATTCGGCTTCATGAAGATGAGATAATTCTGCAAAAAATTATATGGTCTGATGAAGCCAAGTTCAATGAAAGTGGAATAACCAACAGGAGAAATCGACATTTTTGGGCCACAGAAAATCCACATTTCATTGAGGTTATTAACTTCCAAAATAAATTCAGCGTGAACGTTTTTGCAATTTTAATGAATGATTTGTTGGGTTATCACATTTATAAGGAAAATCTGAATGGAAAAAGATACCTGCAAATTTTGAGAGGACCATTAGCAAATTTTTTAAATGGAATACCCCTCAACATCCTGAGAGATTGCTATTACCAAATGGCTGGTGCACCAGCACATAAAACACGAGCTGTAAATCGGCAGCTTTCAGATATGTTCGGGGATAGATGGTGGGGTAATCAAGGACCAAATTAATGTCCTCCGTGTTCTCCGGACCTGACGCCCCTTGATTTTTATTAATGGGGCAAAATCAAGAGTGAAGTGTTTCTTATTCCTGTAAGAAGTAAATAAGAGTTACTAGAGCGCATTCATAATGCTCTGCGTAATATTGATTTTGAGGAAACTAGGAGGGCAACTCATCATGTTCGTATACGAGCTGTCAAGTGTATCGAGCAAAATGGGCCCATATTGAACATTTATTCAGATCGTAAATTAGTTTTCTCCCATGATGTTTGCTATCATTTACTCGTATTAATATAATTATCTTCGATGATTGGTTTTCGCTTAGTTCCTACAATTTTCATTTATCCGAATTGTAGAAAATTGTTTCTAATGCTTCGAAATTGTATTTTATTCATAGACGGTAAATTTGTAAATTGGTTATTGAATTGCCTGCAATTTCTACCCACTACTTTTGCACATTCTAAAATGAATTGAGAAAAGATTAAATATATTTTCGTTTGAATAAACAGTGGCTTTATTGCAAATGTGTTGTATTTTTTGGATATTTTCAATCTGAAATAACGACAATTCTTGTTGAAATATCAAATTCGAATAAACGAAGTGACAAGTACATAGATTTTAGGCACCTGTCAGGTGAGCGTAGCCAGTTCAGCTACTTGATTCAAATATTTCAAAGCATTCTCTGTTAGTTTTTGCAATATCATCAAAAAGTGCCAACAACTTGGGTGTTTTATGCCTTGCTCAAATGTCGGTTCTAGATGTATAATAAAAATTGTAGATAGCCATTCGAAATAACAAAGTGATGACCCACTTCCGGTATAACCGGAAATGGTCTCACTTCGAAAATATTTCACTCCAATTGAAAATCGCTAGTTATAGCCGCGTATAAAATTTCAGCTTGAAATTATAATTGGAACTTATAAAGTTTTTAACGGACGGTCCCGGTGGATATCCCTGTATGGGCCGTTTGATATGGAGCACCCGCTGTAATCCATCCATACACACTGTGCTTCAAACTCTATTCTGATGGCTATTGTTCAATTTAACAGAAACTCTTCTTGTACCATTTCCTGGATTATCACATACCAAGTTTCATGTATGTTCATGTTCTCGAATATCAATGAACATTCACAGCTTGCTAAAAATCTTTCATAAGTAGAATTGATCAAAAAAAAATCTTGGTGAATATTTGCTGATTCAGGTCTTTCAGTTCTGAAAATTGCCAACTATAGTCTCGAACAGCGACTCGAGAGTTGCCAGAAGACACAAACAACCATAAAACGAGAATTACCAATTTTAAATAGAAATAGACATGTTGAATTTCTAACTATATATGCTGAAAGGAATATGGTCAAGAGTGAGATGAATTTCTGCCTAAATTTAATCCGAAATATATATTGAGAGTTCAGAAAGAATGTTCGGTATATTTTTCATAAAAGAATAATTAAAGGATATCCAGCTACGAAATATGGAATTCTTTACAGTGCAGCGGTCGGTTCCCTATTACTAGGGAAGGTAATAAAGCTTGGTATGAGGATGGAAATGGCGTATTTTCCCACAAATCGCGCGTGTTCCAAGTTGATTATGAAGTTTGAGAGGATGATGATCTCTAGAGAGGTGCTTTCTTGTCGTAACAATCCAGGACGCTGAAATGGATTCGTTTCATTCATCTGTTTTGAAGTTGCAATTCATACTATTTTGCGCTCTTGAATCAAGCATAACCTGATGTTTTATTTTTGATTTATAATTCGTTCTCTATGAAACATATAGTATTAATTCATGTATAAAAAATATATTGCAATTCTGAAGAAATCCAGATTACGAATATTATCGTACATGAGTTAAATACACTTCGCCAAGAAATTAACGACTGAAACGTAAATTCAAATTTATTCAGTAGATGTTCTGATATTTCTGAGAATTCATCCTCTAGAAATCCACCAATTTTCAGAAATGCTCGAGAATAATCGAAATAAAAAGGATACCCATAGCATCAGTTAATACTAGATATTTCCAGGCCCGGTGGGTATTACTGCATAACATCTACACTTCCTGCTTAAAACCTTATAGTATTCTAACTATTTTAGTTCTAAATTTCTAAATTTCAATCAGTTTGTTACGAACATTACCGATAGCTGACTGGTTTTGCTGGCTTCTTAATCTTTTATTATGACAAATGTCCTATTTTTCGAACGACTGTCAAA
Organism: Cryptolaemus montrouzieri; assembly: GCA_013387265.2. Classification (NCBI taxonomy): domain Eukaryota; kingdom Metazoa; phylum Arthropoda; class Insecta; order Coleoptera; family Coccinellidae; genus Cryptolaemus; species Cryptolaemus montrouzieri. The sequence continues at coordinate 43,198,465 of JABFTP020000103.1, forward strand.
ATTTTCTCGCAAATTTTTCTCTAAATTGAACAAGTTTCACGAAGAAATAATATATGGGCGATGTCAAGCCAGATTATTTGGTCCATAATGATTTTAAAACATCTATAGATCATAATCGGCATCACTTGAAAGACTGAACCTGGCCATCGGCGTTCTCTCGTTCTAACAGATCTAACAGAGATGGAATTTGAGGAAATATCGCAGGTTATGTATTTTTTTCATTATCTCCTTAGTCCTTTTCATGACCTTGCTTCCTATGTAAAATCTTTTCTCAGACTTGTTTGGACATATAAGAAGTATGATTGTTGAAATATTTTTCTGCTGGTTTTCGTTTTCCATTGTTGCAGACTTCCTTTCACCCTTGTCTTCATTTGGAAATCAAGGAATGCAAGAGAGAATGCAACGGCTAAGCAGAAAAATCTTTGGTACTCTTTATGTACACACGACACTAACACAACATAAACAGACAAGCTATTGCTATAACAATAGCAACAGGGAAACGAGTTTTTTCCTCAGGTTTTTTCACTCGTTTATTGAATCATATACAAGATAGTATGGTTCCTCTGTTACATTTCCTGAGCTCACACTTGTGTTTTTTCTGACATACATCAAAATTATAGATACAAGCATTTATTGTCCTTTCTCTCTTTTCAAAAGAATATATATATATATATATATATATATATATATATATATATATATATATATATATATATATATATATATATATATATATATATATATATATATATATATATTAAGAATCTCCCAGGTACGTTTGATAGTAGGTCTGCACTTCGAACACGGTACTCCACAGAAGGGATTTCTTTATTTTGAAGGTAGTTCCTAACGATATGACCTAAGTGAGGTTTAGAGTAATCATGCATAAGCAAAATGTCTTTACCCAAGTTTGCCGCAAGTGGTACAACATTTTCTTCTAAAATGTCTGTAACATACTTCTGAGCATTCGGTTTTATTAGTTAGGATGGCAAGATCAGTGCGGACGTTTGAAGAAATTCTTCCATTTAACTTCCACTCAAACCATCGGTAGATAAACAGTGCACTGGGCATGTCTTTCATTCTGATGACTGTGCACTAGAGAACTAGAGAACGAGGCACTCTCAGTCTGCTGCTTCTAGCCAATTGATGTTCCCCGATAGATTTCAATTGGGCTCTTCGACGTGCTACAGTTATGGCTGGGCCTCGAGTTGACACACAGTTGATTGAAACACCTAAAGCCTTTGGCCTATTTTTGTATAAGTCCAACTAATTCATTTATTACCACAGCTTCAGCACTGGGGTCAAATTTTGTGAGTCGCGTTGCATTATTACCGCAGCTTGGAATTTTCAAGAAAGAACAAAGGTTACTCACACAAAAATTAATCAACTACTGCTGCTATCAATACGTAGAGGTTTTCTGAGAAGTCTGAATTCAATTTCCAGGAGAAAAACTTGTTCGCGAAGGAAAACACTAACTTTCGTTGGCATTTGTCCGGACATCTTCTTAAAAAAACATGTGTCATAATTTAGTCTCCTATTGGAAGAGAAATTTGAATTATTGATATTCTGCGTCGTTAATTTAGTTAATCAATATTTAACCTTCCTTAGAATGGTAAATATCCTCCCTTAAAGAGAGAGGTAGCCTCTGTTCCGGTTAGTTGGAGAGCACAGTGACATTTACATGCTTACGTTCTCCCCAACGAATTTAGATGAGTAAGTAACGGCATAGCCTGGTGTTACGAATGGGTAGACAATGCTGACGAGGTCAAACGAGACCGAAACTGCAATCCATTGTTCGTGACATCTGACCGTGCAGGGTCAGATATATATATATATATATATATATATATATATATATATATATATATATATATATATATATATATATATATATATATATATATATATATATATATATATATATATATATATATATATATATATATATATATATATATATATATATATATATATATATATATATATATATATATATATATATATATATATATATAGTGAATGCATCACCAGGAATAACCTTGTATGATGAGAGTGTATTTCCTGCACTACCACCAGAAAAGGTTCACAAATATCTAGGTATTCAACAAGCTCTTGATCAAAAGAACAGTTGAAGTTAGGGAGTTCTTTAGGACGAAGCTGTTTACCCGGGTGAAGCCAGTGCTTCAATCAGGGTTGAACTCAAAGGCTATGGTGACTGCACTCAACACTTGGGCGGTCCCGAGCATCATCTACTCATTCAGAGTGGTTGACTGTTCAATTACGGAATTGAGCAATCTTGATCAAAAAGTTAGAACCATGCTCACCAGGTACGGCATACATCATCCGCATAGCTCAGTAAGCCGGCTTTAGAGTTTTTACCAACATAGAAAAGGCTAGGGCAGAAATCAAATTCACAAGCAGTACCTCAGGTGAACTACAAGAGGGTGGATGTCAAAGGTCTCCATGGACGATATCCAAAAAGTTTGAAAGGTGACAATGTAGATAAAAAGGAATCACTTACTTACCTGACTGCGGGATACTTGCACGCGGAGACTGAATGAAAACTACTAGCCATTCAAGATCAAGTCGTGCCAACCAGATCATACCAGAAGCACACTGCAGGCCTTGTTGTTTCCTCGGATCTCTGTCGTCGTTGCTCACGTCATCCTTAGTCAATACAGCATGCCACTTCATCTTGCGCCCAAAGAGTATCTCAACAGATATAACGCGATGGCTAGGATCTATCCTCAACATATCGCATTGAACCTCGGACTCGGAAGGGCGAAGATGGAAAATCACTTGTACATGCTGGAAACGATAATGGAAGATCAACATTATAAATTGTATTGGTACAACCCTATATTCACTGGCCTTCCAATTGTTGGCGGCTCTAACTACTGTTGTGATTTCTTCCTCCGTTATTCCTTCGAAGTCCATATGTTTGATATCAAGGCGTTGGTTTTCATTCGTGATCCATTGTGTTCTTTATGGTTCGACCATAGTGATGACCAATAATCGGTCAAGCACTGTACTTCAGGTACTTCTCGTACATCTCTTGTCGTAGTATTGTTATTTCCCTTATAAAAATATGCCAGGAGTTGGAGGAACCTTTGTTTTTGATGTGTCCATATACACGTCGATGTGTTGTTTGTGATCAGGGTGTTTTGTGTTCGTACCAATTTTCCTATAAATTTTGCGTATATGTGGTTTCAAGCGCCTTGAGGATTTTCTGTTCCTCAGGAATTCTGTGAGGCGACCGATTTCTGCTCTAATATTATCAATATCCTTCTCCAGTCGTTTTTGCCATGGTGGTTTTCTGACGCTTTTTGGCTCAGCTTGAATCAGAGTTGTGGAGATTTGTTGTTTGTGAAGTCGAAGAACCGCTACTGCTCCACAGTAAATCAAAGTGTGAATCTTCTCCAAGATTTTCTGGTCGGTATATTCTTCAAACACTGAGTTTACGCTTGCTAGGATGATATTGGTGTTCTTGTTCGTCTTGAGTTTGGGCAGTTTAGGTCTTTTAGTTGGGTTACTACCACTGAATTCAGTTATTGCTCTGTTGAATTCTGCTAAATACATATATTCGTTCTGCTGATTCGGCTCAGGAGGGCGTTCCATGTTAATATTCGTTTCCGTGGCTTCGATGTTATCTGTAACACTTTCATTGACTCTGGCAGGTATAACGTTATGAGTATCATTTTCGCTTCTGAGTTCCATTATGACCTCTTCTCGTAAGCTTTGCAGCGTTTCTGAAGAAAGTAGCCTGTTTTTAACGATTGTTCTTCGTTGATCCGTGATTCTCTGCTCGGATATGTGCTGTAATTCAGGATATTTTTCTATGAACGCAAGATGTAACGCGTATCTGTATGCTGTCATTTCTGATTCCAAGTTTGTAATGTTGTAATAGGAACGCATTATGAAGGTATTCATTATTATTGTTATTATTATTCATTTCATAAGTCCATTTCATGCGTTTTATATTTTCATTAGATTTGTGAAGATCTGAATTAGGTAATGAAGCTGTGATCATATTAGAGGATCATGGTGATTCTACATGATTATGATAATAGTTATCAAATCTTCTGTTGTTTGAAGAAAAGACAGAAGGAGTAGAAATGTCAGATCCCTTAGATGTACTTCCTGTATTATATGAATGCATAGTTTTCAAAATAATATTCCTATCTTCATTCAAGTTGTTTATCTTATCATCAAGTTCAAAACCAACGGGCCCAAAAATAGTTTTCTTTGCAACGTTACCTGAATCAGGATCATCAGATGATGATCCTGCATCTAAACTATCTTCAGTGCAGATTTTGAAATTCTTTTCCGAGAAATATCTATTATATGAATAAAAAGGAAATTTAGGAGGATTATATTCATCATCAGAGGCATACTCAGATAAAGAATTCATTTTTTGGAATTCGAAAATTTGACGCATCACGAGATGCGTAATCCTCCTCATTGCGTTAAAGAATTCTTATGTTAGTCAGGACATTCTATAGAATTTTCCAGTAATTTATCAATGCATTTCATTAAGTTGGTTTTCATCATGGAGACAAGTCTGTTTATTGTAAGACCACATCACTGGTCCTATGGTACAGATTTAATTCATGCTGAATTTTAATTTAGTAGCTTAATCGCAATGCTGCTTGAAGAGATAGTGCACAATCGTGTTGAAAATATAGAGTATTTCAGTGAGATGATAGCACTTCATTCGAAAATTCTTCAGTCGTATTATATTATGTAACGAGAAAGTCGCCACATGTCGTTATCATTTACTCATTTCCTATGAACCTCATAATTCATTAACGCTTCTCGTTAATATTCACGTACTTAGTTTATGTAACTGTATTCTAGATTAACATTTTCTATTCTCATTCCATTCTTTAAACCTAAGAGTAACTTCTAGTTACGCCACAAATGACTGGTCAGCGTGAGATTTATCATGAAGACTATTTTTTCCTTCCGAACCTTCAGGCGTAATTACCGGACTGTAATTTATCTGATAAAGTATAGATATGTTTTGATTTTGTTAAAGAACGGTTTTGTGTATTTAGTATTCTCTACAAAAGGGCGTTCCATTGGGGTGAATACTTTACCGTTTGAGAAACTACTCTACCCTAGGGGTGAAAACTTTATTGTTTACTACCGTACCTTTGGGGTGAATACATTACCGATTAAGAAAATACAGTGCCCTTAGAGTAAATACTTTACCGTTGATTGAATCGATCAAAAACGTACCTTTAGGGTGAAGATATTACCGTTTACAAGAAATTACCGTACCTTTTGGGTGAATAATTTACCGTTAGAGAAAATAACGTTGAGTGGAATATCGTTCCATTGGATTGAATACCGTAACCTTGGGGTGAACATATTTCCATTAGGAGAACCAGCTCCTGTCTAGACGATAGGGGTTACGCGAGTGCAATACAACTCAAAATTTTTAAATATTCATCAAATTGAAAATTTTAATGATTGCTTTTCTCCTTCCAAGTGTGGCTTGAAAAGCTTCCATAAGTAACTTTTTGTTCTGTTTAAAAAGAGAAAACAAAATTTTTCTTCTTGCTGGTTAGAAACACTTAAAGACACTTAAAGAACATAACTACGCCTTGAGCTTTTGAATGAGCTAATTCAGAAATGACCACAGTCTCCCTTAACATCAGGTACACTGAATATTCAATTAGGTTACAATTATCATTCGCTATTCGAAGATATAATTTGCCACATAAATTTTCTTCGAAAATCTAGTGGATCTTAATGTCCGAATAAAAATGTTAAAAGAATTTTAATTTTTGAACTTACAAAAAGACCAATATACTTTGAACTTGTTTTCCTTTCATGTTAGCAGTCCGCAAGGAAAGTTTGCTAGAATGCTTTACATTGTTCAATTTTTCCTAAGAATAAGCGTTCTCAATTAAAATATTAAAAATATTAAATATTATGTCACAAATTTCTGAGAAATGAGGCCTATAAGTTTATCACAATTTTTCATTCTGATTTATATATTTCTTTCCAATATATTAGTTAATAAGAATTCATTCTACAAATTTAAGTAAAACTATCCAGGATGAGTATATGCAGCAGGGATATTCGAAAACGTCCGTTATTAATTGTGAGTGTTATATAATAAGGTGAACAAACAAGTTCTGTATTGACTATAGTTTTAATCTGAACTCAACCTGAGTAGAGAAATTAGTGAAAAATGACCGAAAATTTTCAGACAACAATAATTGAAGCATATGCGGAAACACAGTCCAGAATACTTTATTTTCCTCTGTGAAAGCTCTAATACTAGAGGAAGATAATAAAGCTCGGTATGAGGATGGAAATAGCGAATTTCCTCACAAATCGCGCGTGTTCCAGGTTGATTATGAAGTTTGAGGGGTTGACGATTTCAAGAGAGGAGACATTTCTGGTCGTAACAATGCTGCACACAGGAATGAAGTCTTTTTATTTATTCGATTTGTGTTCCCAGTTGTTATTCTTTCGGACTATCATAGAAAGGAAACTGCGTTCACACTTTTGATTAACAGTTCAATTGGACCCGTTTTATCTCCTCTCCCACAAGCTTGAAGCTGATATTTCGTAAATCAATTCTTATAACTTTGATAGTATTTTCGAATATTAATCAAACGTATGAGTAAATCGGAAGTGAATCGGATTTGGTGTTTACTTCACCATAAAGATTTCATTTTATTCGGAAAATTTAAATTAAATGCCTCATTACCTGTTTATTATATTTCAGTAATATTTATTTGAAAAAGTTGAAAATCTGATTTCACAGGAAACAAAATATGAAATTTAGAATTATACCCTCCGGAAAAATTTCGAAACGGCAGAGTCCTACACAATAGTGAATGTTTAACTATGAAATATTATCTCCTGAAGTTCAATCTTGATCATAACGTTCAAGGTTATTTCAAGATTTTGATCGTTCTTAAAATAGAAATATCTACTCGTGACCCCGAAACTATAGAGTGGCAAAAATGACGATAGATTGAGCTCCTGAATAACCCCATTTTGAATTGTGAATATCATCAGTTTTAAGTGGAAAATTGTTCTGTCCTTGAAGAAGATGTAACAGGTATCGCTAATTATCTATTCATTTATTTCTCCATTCATTCGAATGAATAAGAGAGTAAAATGAATTGGAGTACTACATGGATTATGTCAATACACGATAGGAGACAAGCGCAGTATGCAGAATGGAAGAACATTCGAAACAACCGAAGCCTTCTATAGTCCTTAAAGTTTGTTTGTTTATTTTTCTTTTGACGTGCTCTATTTCCGCCTGTCAGCCAATGACACGCCGGGGAATTCTGTCACCTCATTAACCAGGGAATTTCGCCGAATCCTTCTCGTGTCGAGGGAAGGGATCTTTAATGTCCAACACATCTCTGTTAGACAGGACCAACGGCTTCATATCACCTCCAAAAGATGGATACCCAAGCGATTCCCAGAATATGAAAAATCGTACCGACTTTGTGGGGATTGAACCCAGGTAACTCTGCGCAGGAGACGAGCATCATATCCCATACACCACCGAGCCGGCTAAAGCCTTAAAGTGTTAGCTCTGGTTAAGAAGAGGTGACGTGTGAGCCTCATGTAATGTTTCATATGATTTAAAGAACTTCGAGGGAAAAATCTGTCTCCTCCATTGCTGGTACGTCAGTGAAAGCTAATCTGTGAGTGAGCTGTGAACACATGGTGTAAACAGAATTATTGTGTTCACGCTTTGTTTTTCACTCAAACCATACCTTTGATTGGAAGTGGAATGGTAACAATTTGAAAACTAATAGAAAGAAAGAGCTGGAAGACACAGTAGAGGTTAAAACCAAACTTTAGAATCGCAAACGTAAAAAGCAAGTTCATACACACGACCTTGAAGATAACCTACAACATCTTCTTCCTCGCGATGCAAATTGTCGGCAGCAACTTATGTTTATTGAAAGTTGAATACTTTTGCCTCATGGGGCTTTAGACTAGTATCTTCAAGGATTCACAACATTTACGCCGTATCTTTTCTTTCCGATCAGGGGTGTCAAAAAGATCAGGTCTGATCATCCAGGTGATGGTAATTGATTGAATTGAATTATATCTTTCAATAATCTTGAAATTTTCTCAAACGGAATACCTAGTGTCAGTATTTATTTGTTAATTGAGATTAAATAGGCAATGTAACTGAACTGATAGGTGGTCATCTGAGGTTAATATGGAAAAATGTTCTATGTTTATCTTTCATTGGGAAGATTATTTTGTTTGCTTTACTTTTGATCCATTTTATTGTTCGAGAATATATAATATTACGTTAATAGGAATAACTCTGTTCTGAAAATCACCTCGAAAAAATTGAGAAATTATTTTCTAGGGTTGTCAGTAACTATCATGGGATGTTTTGATGCTATTATTTTTATAGTTCATGTATCATTAATTGTTACTTACTATTAATTACTACTAACTCAATACTTTCAAAGGAATTAATACAAGTAGGTCTTTTGGAATACTGATGTATTCAAATCACAATGAAGAGCTATACATGTGCTCCTATTCATGATATTAAGCTGGATTTTACCTCTACTTTTGTTGCGCTGCTTGACGATGACTATGATGAATGGATCGGAGAACTAGTTGCTTCAAAGTAGGACATTAAACATTCTATGGAAGTTAGAATATTGCTCCATGAATAGAAATCTATATGTACTTACACCTATAGCGACGTATATCGTGTTATATGATAGTGATGTAGTAGGTAGTATTTGAATATTTTCTTAGTCCAGTGTGTGCTTTTGGTTTTCACATTAGAGTACTTCTTTCAATGATATTCTGTAGGTTCAACAGGACATTCATTCCTTACACTCGGTCTCCCTGCTACTTCTATTTTTATTATTCATATAAATGAAATCCTACTACAAATAGAAAATCTATTTTGAATCAAAACTGAGTTGTAAACATAGTTATTCTTCCTTCACAACAACTGTTACTGAAGTATCAGAAATAGGATAGTTTTCCAGACTTTTTTACCCTTTTCTTTTCAACTCATCAGTTCCCTCTAATTTCAAGGCAAACGTGAGAGGTTTATTATGTTTGGATTATTTATGCAACGCTACATACTATGCAGCTTCGGAAAGACTAATAATGATAGTTTTCTGTGTGGGTTAGTTGGAGGGTACCACACGTATATGTACATATTCGATACGAGTCAACGAATTGATACAAATAGGTTTCGGTCTGGCTTGATTTTAGATTCAGCAGCCACGAGCCCTCCAGAGAAGTTTCAGGAGCTACAGCTGCGGATACTCGGCTGCTGATCGCTAGGTGGGACTTTGGCATCTGTACCCGCGCCCTCCCATTTTATGCGCTGCTGGTGCACTTCCATTGAAACCGTACTGAGAAGACCGTCCTCCTGCATTAGTGGAATTCTTTCGGCATTACTTGTATTCCAGTTCAGCATTTTTTGGCAGGCAATGGCAAAGGTTACCGGCGCATGTCTACTTTATGCGTCTGCCTGTGCACTTCTGCTGAAATCACCTGAATGAAATGGACCAGATGTCCAAGAGGACGTCCCATCCGAATAATTCTGCTTCTTCGGCCAATTTCTTCCTTTTCACCAGGCACCCCTAAGGGGAGATGTTTTAGTCGGTAAAAATCGATGCATCCATTCAAAGATTTTCCTCCTCTTAGTCTGAAAAAAATTTTGGATATTATGGATGGTTATACAGTAGTGGCGAGTACAAATGAGAACGAACAACTATATTTGGTTGCTTTTCTTACATACGACTAGATTCTACCATGACGATTGTGTTACTGCCCCGGTTGTTAATGACTCCGGTGAGTAGATCGAAGAACTTGATCGTTCAGCGAAGGATGTTTAACTTTCAACAGAAAATTGGTTAGGTACTACTATCCCACTAGCAATCGAAAATCTCTTTGAAAAAAAGATTGATCAACATACGCACAGACTAGCTATTACTGAATTATCAATGACAAACAGGATTTTTCTAAAGAATTTTTCCTCTTCCGTTTTCTATTCATTCTGTTCTTCTGACAACTATGCGTTTCTCTGATGGGAATTCAATTCATATCGAAATTAGACAGTATAGCATAATCAGTACAGTCTGCCAATTTTTGTTACTTTTGGTGTCATTTCAATGAATGAATAAATGAATTGAGCTTCAATGTGAGACACATTAGTGATAAGCCAATAAGGAGATATTAGCATTTTTGGAAAACCTCACCTGAGAATTAGAAATATGGGTTGAAGTAATTTTATGTAATTTTCATTCATCCATTTCAAAGTTGGGTATATTGTTTATGATATTTGTCATATTTTTCGAACGACTGTCAAAATTTTTTCGCGAATTTTTCTTTATATTAAACAAGTTCCACGAAGAGATAATATATGGGCGATGACAACCCAGATTATTGGGTCCATAATGATTCTAAAACATCTATAGATCATAATCGGTATCACTTGGTAGACTGAACCTGGCCATCGGGGCTCTCTCGGTCAAACAGAGATGGAATTTGAGGAAATATGGCAGGTTATGTATTTTTTCATTATCTCCTTAGTCCCTTTCATGACCTTGCTTGCTATGTAAAATCTTTTCTTAGATTTGTTTAGACATATAAGAAGTTGGATTGTTGAAATCTTTTTCTGCTGGTTTTCTTTTTCCATTGTTACAGATTGTGTTTTTTCTGACACACCAAAATTATAGAATTATAGATATAAGCATTTATTTTAAATACAATTATTCAAATTTTTGTAAATCCTCTCTTTTCAGAAGAATATATATATATATATATATATATATATATATATATATATATATATATATATATATATATATATATATATAAAAATAATTCGTGAAGCGCGAGTTTAATTGTTCAATTCATTATCGTAGTTGCGATGAAATATTTGCGTATCTTCAGTATTTCGTCTTCCAAATGATATCAACATTAAGACAAAATGTAAATATCATTTTTTGAAAACACAAAATGAGGAAAATGCGGAACGCGTCGATTTTTCTTACATTAGAAAGATATCGAGAATTTTCCCAACTTCAATTATGAAAGGAATTCCTTCAATTATTACTCGCATTCAGAGGATAAACGACTGTGGTTTGAACAGAATTCTTATTTGCATTCGAACAAACAAACAAAAGCGGGCTGGCAGGGTCCATTAGGTTTCAAGATTAAATGGTGAAATAGCTCGATAAAATGAAATCGTCGTGGACGGTTTATTTCACGTTTTCTGGATTAATCTGAATCGCAATCTGTACTTGACGATGAAAATAGACGATGCAATCCGAAAAAGCCAACTATCGAATGCAGGACAGGTCAAACTGAATGCATTTCGTCTTTTCAATTACCTGGTGCCTTCAATTTACTTGATTCTTTTATGCCTTGGTACAGTAATGAAGTATTCAGCTTTTGAGCCCACGACCCTATTAACCAATATGCCACCACTTCGAGGTAAGCCGGGATTTGGGTTATAATATTTTCACTTCTTCACCTTCCCTTTACAGGTAATAAATATTTCGCATCTGAACTGTTGAATCGCATAAAATTTCAATTTGCTCGCCTGTCTATGAAACTCATGATTATATAGTATTATAACATAATAAATTTAATATAAAACGTATATCGTTCTATATTAAATTTATATTTATTTAATTATTTATCCTCAATGGATTGAGGATGCCTCAATCCATGTGTCATGGTGAAAAAATATTAAAAATAGTTCGGCTATATCTAATGCTTTTTCTTAGTACTTTTCCAGTTTTTATGAAGATCCGTATAAATCTGTTTTGTACCAAAGTAGATATAAATCTTCCTCATTGATTACATTCAACACGATAGATCTGAAGGATGTCGAAGCTAAAATCGAGGGACTGAATGTCACGAAGAGTCCAGGTCCGGACTCCATCCCACCAATTTTTATAAAATCGTAAAATTATTGTCAACAAATCTTTAGTACAAGATGTCTTTCCACATAAGTGGAGGGCGGCAAAGATCGTACCTATTTTCAAAAGTGGTAAGAAAAATAAAGTACGTAATTACCGACCTGTCTCTATTTTAAGTTATTTCGGTAAAATTTTTGAAGCAATAGTAACAGATATATTTTTTCATTCATCCGGTTCTAAGTTGATTCAATCTCAACATGGGTTTTTCAAAGGTAGATCGGTGTTAACTACTTTAACTCCTTACGTTCATTTCATAAGTAGTAGTTTCGATGATGTTATTCAAGTTGATGCCGTATAAACAGACATGGCTAAGGCCTTCGATAAGGTACATCATGCAACCTTGTTGTGGGTTTTAGAGGACTTTGGTGTGGCGGGTCCTCACTGAAATGGAAAGAATCGTATCTTTCGGATAGACTGCAGTATGTTGCACCCAATGGCACTCATTCCAGGTTCGTTCGTGTCACCTCTGGTGTTGCTCAAGGGCCACAGCTGGGTCCCCTTTTATTTTCAATTTACATTGATGATATTTCGGAATGTTTTCTCTATACAAAACATGATTTATATGCCGACGATCTTAGAGTGTCCAGTGCTATCCGGTTCTATGATGATATTTTGCGGTTTCACAGTGATCTTGATAGACTTTTCTCTTGTTGTCAAGGTAGGTATTTTCAATTAAATATTGACAAGTGTAAGCATATAAGGTTTACAAAGAATGTCAATGTATTCGATGCTATTTCTTCTGTTGATGGGCCTGTAATTGGGAGGGTAAACCAAATTAAGGATCTTGGTATATATCTTGATTCTAAGTTGTCCTTTGAGTATGATATTGATCATATAATTTCTGAAGCTTTAAAAATATTGGGTTTCGTTCTGAGAATTACTAAAAGTTTTAGTGATCCAAGGTCTATTAAAATGCTATATTTCTCGTTGGTGAGGAGTAATTTGGAATATGTACCTGTTTGGTCCCCTCACTATTACAAGTATATTGACAGAATGGAGCGAGTCCAGAGACAGCTTGTCGAAAGTTTCAACTTTAGATTTTTCAGTCCTAACCAATCAATTAAGTTTGCGTCATCACAAAGTTTTTAGCCTGGAGCAGAGGAGAGACCTTTTTCGACATTGTTCCCGTGTATCCTAGTCCTCGAAATGCACTTTTTTATGTTCCGAAGCCCCGTACCAGTTTATTTTTTCATTCTGTTTTCTTGCGAACTATGCGTCTGTACAATTAGCATATTGCCAGTATAGATATTTTTCATGAGCCTCTTTCTTCTCTCGAAAAAAATGTTATTGCATATGACATTAGATCTGAATCATCCTCATTGTAGTGGTTTTTAGTTTTCATGATATTTTACTTGATTCTGTTGGCTTAGGTGAGTCTTTTTTTTGCTCTCCTGAATTTTTATAAAAGTTATAATTTTCATTTCGTATTAGATCTATCCTGTAGGGGTCCCTATGTTTTGTAACAATAAATAAATAAATAAATAAATAAATATCTACCGTTGAACCTGTGATCATTCACTCCTAGATGAAGGTCTCTTCCAAAATTTCCATGTCTTCATGTTCAGTGTAGCATGCATCCTATAATTGCCTGTTTGGCGTTTTATGTCGTCACGCCATCCCTTACGAGGTCTTCCAAAATTTATTTTCGTTAGTCTCGAACGCCAGATCATCATTTGCCATTTGAGTAGAGCTTTTCTTCATAGGATATATAATCCAACAGAACTCCGAACAAAGATTTCTTCATGTCATGTCCATCATGTATTTTACAGTCTATTATGCATATCATATCTTGAAGTCACGGGTTTAGGATAAATTTCATCTTTTAGCGTTCCCCAACGATTAAAAATTCATCGGTGTTAGGTCAGGTGACCTTGGAGGCCACAAACACGTGTCTTTATTCAAACATATCACTTTGAATTCGATAATTTTCGTTGGTGCGATGAGATGGCGCTCTATTGAGTTAGTACTAAAAACGCTTTGATTTAGCTACTGATAAAGTGCCAACGAAGTCACCTACAACCATTCCCTAAATCCCACATATAGTTCACCATTTAATTTTTCATCATACACAAAATACGAAAACTTGCTGTCCTTCAAAAGTGCAAATACGTCCAACATTTCTTTTCGTTAGTCGGACGCCAGATCATCATCTTGTGAGTCCATCTTAAGGGCATTAACGAGCTACATGCCTATCTCAATGCCATTTGAGTAGAGCTATTCTTCATAGGATATATAATCCCACAGAACTCCGAACATGGATCTCTCCATATCTAGTTGAGTGACCTGGAGTTTATTGTTAGAATTGCGGTTGAATGTCATTGTCTCAAGGCCATATGTAAGAACTGACATAATGTCTCAAATACATCCCGTTTGAGATTAATTGGAAATTCTTCAGATTGGAGTATGTATCTGAATCTACCAAATGCAACCCAGCCAAGTCTTACTGTCTTACTATTTCGCAGTGTAGAATTTTCTCTACTTAGCTGTATTTTGCGACTTAAATAGATATACTTTAACATTCTTTATAATTTCTTTCTCAATGATCACAAGAATATTGTCGGGACGCATACTTTCAAAAACATATTTCAAGACTGGTGTGAACAGTTTTGAGGAGATTGTATTTCTCTTTAATTTATACTCCGTCTGTTCCCGTCTTTTCGACAGTAGTTATTCGGATGAGGGCTTGTTCTTATATGTCTCCATAGTGTCAAATTCACTTTCAAAATCTACAAGTGCGAAGTGTGATGCAATGTTGTATTCTACAGCTTCCTCTATGAGCCTACGTATTGTCTGTAAATGATCTCTCATACACAATTCTGTAGAAAACCCTATTTCTGCGGCTGGTTGATAGCAGTCCATTTTATGGGTCAGTCTGCTTGTTCTCATTCTGGTAATCATATCAATTTCATTGGACATTATAAAACAAGGTATGAAGTATAAAAAATACTATTTATTGTCCAGTCAAAATAGACATTCCAGTTTGCATTAATTCCCAACAAGCTGGATTTTTGTGCAAGCCTTGATATACGTTATTATAAATGAAATGTCAGAGGTCCGCATCGATCACGCTTGTGGGTTGTTTTTTATTCGAGGTAAAAGGTCACATATTTGCGTTTTTTGAGCTATCGAAAAATAGATCAGACAAAGTTTGTAGATCTTATTGTGTACAAAAAGGATCTGAACTTTTTTCTTCTACAAAGCATCGCTTTTGAGATATCGTGAGTTTAGACCGCAGGAAAGTCGTATTTTCGACTATATGCACACATTTCCGCACCACCTCTGATGTAGAGTACACGGCGAAGGAATACTCCACAATATATTTTGATCGAGAGAATGTAATGGGACACTATTGGATTGATGAATTTTTTTTTCATTTAAATTTAATGAAAATTTTAACAGCAAGAAAATTACATCATCATTCATCATCAAATTCTTCCTTTTCACTCGTTTCTTCCTCTTCACTGTCTTCTTCCTCTTCTTGCTCGATATATATGTCAGTTATATTCTCGTCAATTTCGAAACGATCTTCATCTGTTGCCTTTGATTCAATGTTCGTTCAAGATTGGCCTTGACAATTGGTACATACTGATGAACAATACAATCCAACTTTTCTGTACCCGCAATTGATTGTGCAGCCTTTTTTACAATTACAAAAAATTGTATGGAGTGATTTTTCTGGAGCAGTCGGGATTGGCTCGAAATATTATTCATCAATTTCCAGCCCCAATATTCAGCATTTAGATCATTGCCTAGCCACAGTTGCACTTGGTAGAACACACGAAACAAGTGTTGATAACCAGAAGCAGATGTTGGAGGGAGACGAGATAACTGCTCTCTCTGACTGTTTCTTGTATTTTCACAAAACTCAAAAATTTATACTTTTCCATCGATTCTATTTTTTTGGAGCTCCATACATAGCAAGGAGAACACGAATTCCATTGGTGAGGATAACATCTGCTGACGAATTAATATTTGTAAATACTTTTGCGTAATCAATCAAGTCTTCACGTTTTTCAAACAATTCGAATACAGTATTTTTGTCTTTTCTTAAAATTGCAGATGTCGCAGCCAGTTATTGCAGAAAGGAATAATATATGAGGCTGACATTTTGGGTATCCAGTTGAACTTTGTGAAGAATATATTTTCGTTTGAACTTGAGCTCTCCCAGGTTTCAAAAAGTAAATGATCTTATCACTAGATGTTCGTGCCGTTAATATTATTAACAAATCTACAACAAAAATTGGATTGGTGCTATTGAATTGTTCAATTGCAGGGGCATCAGCGTCATTTGGAGGTTGTTTCACAACAATATTGGTAGCTGCGAATTCTTCATATACCATCGAAATCAAACGAGATTTATTGTGAGTATTAGCAAGAAACTGCTGTTGGTTTATCGAAACAGTCATTGATCAATCAAAAACGATATCAGACGATGAAGATGTTTGTTTAGGTAGACGACGTTGTTCTGCAGCTTTGATATTTTTTGTATAATCAGTGTAACCGTCAAATATTATAGTAACGTTGTGACCTAAGTGTCTACGAACATACTGAAGATATTTGTGCAAAATATCCTCAAATGTGTTCTCTCGATCCCACACAACACGGTGTAACAGGTATCCTTCATCGATGATGTAGGTAGCATTTGCACTTTCGATATCAATGTTCACACATTCAAAGCAATCATAAATGGCTCACTTCTGTGTTTTACGCATTTCTATTGCATCAAAGAGCGATAAAGGGTAAGGGGCTAATTCGTACTCGAAGAATTTTCCAAGCTCCTCTTCAAGTGTCTTCGTAATACTCATGCGTTGAAATAATAATACAGGATCTATTGGGACCTTCTCATCATGAATCTTCATGGTACAGTTCATAGATAATACAGGAAGTACTTTATCAGCACGTTTCAATTTAATATTATTAAATGCTTGGCCAATCATTCTACTCATAGATGCACTTCACGAGCATTATCGCAATTGAGTTCATCACCCCCGACAACTCCCTTGACAATGGACGTCATTTTGTTCAATTCAGGAAAACGATCAAGTGATGAAAACCATTTATGAAGTTTCTTGATGTCTCCAGTATCTCTCCTTACGTAGGAATCCCTTTAATCAACATGCTGATCTGTTGTGTCCATTCTCACATCAGCTAAATCCTCCAATCTTTCACACACAGTATTCATTGCATGCATGTCATAAATCAATTTAGATATGACGCTATCTTGCGTACTTTTTCCTCTACCAACACCTCCATCTGTTTTCATCGACTTCATCATCGATTTCTCAATGACCATATTCGTTGTGAAATTCCACACTGTGTAAATCTCTCCAAAACCTCAGGATCAAATTTTCCAATTGCTGCATACCTTGTAGATATAGATGTGCAGATTTGGCATGAGGAAAATATCCTTATGCGTGAAAGTAAGGAAGCTTTTCTCGAATGCCGTTTAAATGAGCTTTCAAATCTCTCATACGTTCAGCTCTCATAAACTCCTTAGCAATTGATACCATGTGAAATATTGAGTCCACAGTTGCAGTTGGTCCACGTTGTTCATATTCCTTTAATTTTTTATTGAACTGCTCAAGTAATGCCACAGCCATCTCATCGGCATTTTCAATATCCACGTACGAAATTGCGTTTTTCATCATAAGGTCTCCAGTATCTTGTAAATTAGCATGCATCTATTCATCGATGACAAGTTCTTCTGATATTATTGTTGGTGTTGTTATTGAGATGGAGTAATATGTGTGCTTTAACTGCACTTGCATAAGCATGGTCATTCAACATTTTGTTTTATGAATTAGTGGCATAAATCAAAGAGGGCACCTCTTTTATGGCACTTCCTTGCAGAATATGACCAATTACTCCAAAAAAAGACATGAGTAAATGTAAACCTCCATGTCTTACTACGATGTTCGATACCTCAGATCCTTCAGGTGCTGCTGATATGATTTCTCGAGCTTCTGCATACAAAAGCTGATAAAAATGAATAATGCATACATCGTGATTATAACGTTTTGCATTTTCCAAAGCGCTGAGTACAGTGGTGTAGATAGTATAGTAGTTACCTGCTGGTTGCTGAATGAATGGTAAAAAGATAATTAGAACTTGAAAAATTCATGATATTACTCGTTAAACGTTCAATCTAACCGTTACAACCAGGTAATAGTTAATCTTTCCATTTCCCATACAACCACAAAATATTTTACTATACCCAACTGCACCATCATTTTGATCGACCGTTATCGGTACATAAGCTTTTGCTGCAAAATCTTTCGCTGAAAGAACTTTGCCTATCCGTGATATGGGTTCTTCGTCTGTAACTGCTGCTTTTGGAGTTATAATTTGAATAATACCCACTATGTGGAGCGTGTTATGACTGTCTAGAGTATGTACATTGATGTCAGCATTGTCTGCAGCATATTAAATAATTGTTCCAGTTTCTGGTGGTAGAATATGAGGTGGACGATGAAGAACTGCTGCTGCCTCATACATCATAGTTTCATTATACGATGCACACAAACCAAAAGATGAAAAAAAATTGAATAAGATGATTTGATCCAAACCGTCGATGAAAAAACTCTGACAGACCCAATTGTAACCGTGATTTGAAAGACCTAGGCCGAACAGCAGCCATAATACAGTGGCTGACATTTGTTTAAACTAATTTCAAGTGTTCCAATTTGCATCGTTTATTTTTCAAAACTATTTGCTCTTACAAATAGGTCAAAGATTATGGAATATCACTATTGATATCTTCGAATATCTGAGTAGGTGGGGGATAATTATCAGTGTCAAACACTGTCGACTGAATTCCTTTCTTCAACGATTGCTGCAGCTGCTTCAAGTATTCTCAACCGCTCCTCTTTTTCATTATGCTTTTTATTCTCATACCAAGTTTTGCTGAGTATGTCATACAAATTGTCGATGAAACAAATGAATGTTGAACTTTCCAATTTCTCAGTTATAATAATTCTATCACCATACTCTATCTTTTGACTTAATTGTTCTATTATCCATCGATGGTTCTTTGTGAATATCTTTCAATTCTTGTATTGAAAATTGAGAATCATCATGATTCTCAATAAATGCAAATATTTCTCCCATTGCTGAAGTAATAGAATCACTTTCAGGGCGACCGATTTTACCTCCATTAATGGGTTTCAGAAACGAAGTGTAACAATCACTGTGGTACTTAGTCTCAGCAGAAACAAGTCATATTCATACTGAATGCGGACAATGACACCTCTTGCTGGCTAATCAGAACGAGTTTGAGCTTCCTTCAAGATTGTTTTCTTGAAGTCAAGGGTTGGAACTTGAGACACTCTTCGTCGAAGATGCTCCGCTTTTTTCATTTAAGCCGTTTTATCTGCTTCATTGCCACAGAACAAACAGTATTTCTTGAAACAAAAAGACGATTCATTACCTCGTGCACTAGTACGAGGAAGACTAATCCCAGATGTAGTAGCTATCTCTGCCTCACGCTGACTTTTAGCTGCAGAGATGCTGCTCTTTCATGTGTTTGCTTTACGACACTGCTGTGTCCTTCAAATATTCATCGAACACATCACTCCTTTCAGTACTTGAATCGATTATAGTCTTTAGCCCACGATCAACAACCACAATTTCACTTTCAGTCAAAGATTCATTGCAAATAAAGCAAGCTTCTGACATTTTCACACAATTTTGTAACGGCACTGTTCAAAAAGAGAATATAATTCACAAACACATCTATTCACTACGAGAAACCGTTCAAATCTCACTGCAATTACTAGAGCTATGTCCTTCGGGAAAAGCAGTTATACGCTAGTTTCGACCCGAGAAATGAAGAGTCGCAGGCAGATGTTTCTCAAGGCCAACCACCCAATAGAATCAGGGACGGGCGATGACTCACTCAGAATTGTATATTTTTCACGTACTTGTATACATGGTACAAAGAAAACTATGTTCTAATAGTTTTTGTTCAAATGGTTAACCCGATGATGCACACTGGCCACGTATGAGTGCATATTCGTATTTTCTATGTTCAAAATAGCCATAATTCAAGAACAGTGTATCGTAGAAGAAAAAGTGTTGAGATTTTCTTCGTGGACAATTTTACCATCTACAAATTTTGTTTGAACCATTTTACGGTAGCTATCATTGTTTCAGAGATATACGCAAAAAATGGCAAATTTGTAAACTTTAACCTCGAATAAAAAACAACGCACAAGCGGGATCGATGGGGACTTTTGATGTGTCATTTGTAATGACGCATCCGAGACCTGCACGAAAATCTGGCTTGTTGGGAACTAATGCAAACTAGAATCATAATTTAGTCTATTTTGACTGGATTTTTAGAAGTTTTGGTGTGATCAGAACAGGAATGGAAAGTTTACTGTTTTCATTAGGTGCTGACAAACGAATCAAGAATTAATAGTCACCGCAGTGTCGTACTGTCGTTCATCTTCGAAAAGTATGAAAGTAAGTAAAAATTACCGTAGTGTTCATGAATCTTTTGTTTTTGAAAGCTCAAACATCAGGTGAACTTTTACAACATAAGAATGTGACAGTCGTACATCAGCACTCGCAATACACCCAAACTCACTACCTAGCTACAATGAAAACTCAAATAATGCCTATAGCAAACACCACCATTCTATGTTTCAAAGGATATGAATTGCACTCAAGGCTCTGGTTCGGATGAGGGTTTTGTGATTTTGCCTGATAGGACGTCGCCAGAGAGAGGATAAGTTGGAGGACGACCTCTTGATCTGGCATGGTTCAAAATCTGTTCATATAATAAACCCATGTTTATATATTATCTTGATGAATCTAGTCTGTCTGTCTGTCTGTTTAGTCTGTCGCAAATGTCCTTCATCTTGCTGTCGAAGGATTGATCGTTAGCTCTAATGCGGATCTCAGATGCCACTTTGACATATATTTGACATTTGCGACAGACTTAAGCAAAAAATTAAGGCTTTGGTAAACAGGCCAAGAAGATATAACGAACGTGTCAAGAGATTTAAAAATAACAAGCTCTTCTATAAAAACAGAAATCAGTTTTTCCGGGGCCTTGAGAACACTGAAAGCAAGGACGGTACTCCTCCCACACAAGAGACAATTCACAAGTTCTTGAGTGACATTTGGTCAGACGATATAAATATCGCATGGAACAAACAGAGTATTGAGAAAATCAGTTATTTTATCAAAAATTTTTGTTTGCTCCTCTACAGGTTGTGTTAAATTGCGGCTGATCACAAATACCTCCTCTTGTCTTCCAGCTTCATCGGTCCTATTTGAGTATTAGAGCCGTTGATATTTTGGACTCTCCTATTATGATCACTTCAGCCCACGTATGATATGTTTGAATCGTGTCTTCCTTGTCGCTTGTATACTGATATAATCCATGGTAATTGTGTAGTTGTTATCATTAGTAGATTTATCTAGATAATATATAAACATGGGTTTATTATATGAACAGATTTTGAACCATGCCAGATCAAGAGGTCGTCCTCCAACTTATCCTCTCTCTGGCGACGTCCTATCAGGCAAAATCACAAAACCCTCATCCGAACCAGAGCCTTGAGTGCAATTCATATCCTTTGAAACATAGAATGGTGGTGTTTGCTATAGGCATTATTTGAGTTTTCATTAGAGCTAGGTAGTGAGTTTGGGTGTATTGCGACTGCTGATGTACGACTGTCACATTCTTATGTTGTAAAAGTTCACCTGATATTTGAGCTTTCAAAAACAAAAGATTCATGAACACTACGGTAATTTTTACTTACTTTCATACTTTTCGAAGATGAACGACAGTACGACACTGCGGTGACTATTAATTCTTGATTCGTTTGTCAGCACCTAATGAAAACAGTAAACTTTCCATTGCTGTTCTGATCACACCAAAACTTCTAATAATCCAGACTAAATTATGATTCTAGTTTGCATTAGTTCCCAACAAACCACCATTCTACGTTTCAAAGGATATGAATTGCACTCAAGGCTCTGGTTCGGATGAGGGATTTTGTGATTTCGCCTGATAGGACGTCGCCAGAGAGAGGATAAGTTGGAGGACGACCTCTTGATCTGGCATGGTTCAAAATCTGTTCATAAAATAAACCCATGTTTATATATTATCTAGATAAATCCACTAATGATAACAACTACACAATTACCATGAATTATATCAGTATACAAGCGACAAGGAAGACACGATTCAAACATATCATACGTGGGCTGAAGTGATCATAATAGGAGAGTCCAAAATATCAACGGCTCTAATACTCAAATAGGACCGATGAAGCTGGAAGACAAGAGGAGGTATTTGTGATCAGCCGCAATTTAACACAACCTGTAGAGGAGCAAACAAAAATTTTTGATAAAATAACTGATTTTCTCAATACTCTGTTTGTTCCATGCGATATTCATATCATCTGACCAAATGTCACTCAAGAACTTGTGAATTGTCTCTTGTGTGGGAGGAGTACCGTCCTTGCTTTCAGTGTTCTCAAGGCCCCGGAAAAACTGATTTCTGTTTTTATAGAAGAGCTTGTTATTCTTAAATCTCTTGACACGTTCGTTATATCTTCTTGGTCTGTTTACCAAAGCCTTAATTTTTTGCTTTAGTCTGTCGCAAATGACCTTCATCTTGCTGTCGAAGGATTGATCGTTTGATCGTTAGCTCTAATGCGAACTCAGATATGTCAAAGTGGCATCTGAGTTCCGCATTAGAGCTAACGATCAATCAATATATATATATATATATATATATATATATATATATATATATATATATATATATATATATATATATATATATATATATATATATATATATATATATATATATATATATATATATATATATATATATATATATATATATATATATATATATATATATATATATATATATATATATATATATATATATATATATATATATATATATATATATATATATATATATATATATATATATATATATATATATATATATTACAATCATTTAAAGGAATATTTTGTTTCATTGGCGGCAAAAATGGTTGAAAATACTTCATTCATGCATTATAACGCCGGACCTCACCAGGCCCATATCGCTGAGAACTACTTTCAAGATCTTTTCAATGGACTGGCCTGCACTTCAATCCCAACGAACAGGTCTGAGAGATTCCCAAGATTAACAAGCAAGTAAATTCAACCAGCTACCAGGAATGAAGTTCGGAACAGACTGATCGAAATTAGAAACGAAATGGCTCCAAATGCTTTTATGCATTGATTTCGAGAATGAATTGTAGATGTCATGCAAAAATTCTCGTTAGCAGCACTTTGATTTTTCCTAAAATTATATGTTTTCCATGATTTATTTCATTTCAGTTTCTATGAGTGCCATTTTCATTCTGATTATTCTCAAGCTTTCCCTAGTCCTTGTAGATTACTGGAAAAGTAACTCTAGAACATTTCTAAAATTATACTGAACGAATTTGAATTTTGGAATTTTTGCATTAATTTCTTGGTGCTGTGTACATAAGATATATCAATATTAGACTGCAAAAGTCGAAATGCGAATAATATATATATGGTTTGCTTAAAAAAATGGCATTCCATGTTCTTAATAAATTACATACAACATAATATTTCGGAATCTGAAATCTTCCGTGCAGAGTGTAAATGTGATGAGTTAATGTAAATACCATAACATATTAAGATTTTTGCTTAGTAACATTTATGAAAATCGGAAAATTGTAATTTCGATTATCGTTACACGTCATTTGCAAATAGGGCAAACACCTCTGCTCGACAACGTGATCTGCCATGCAATGTAACTTTGTGCCATTGAGGAAAATTACAATATTGAAGTAATATCACAAGTGTTATATCGTATTTCCATACTGTCTCACAATTGCCGCTATATTATGAATTTTACATTTTATGTCAATATTCGACAATGAAATATTCAATTGTTTTTACAATTGAACAAATGCATGCGAAACACAAAAGAAAATATGAAGTTGATAAAAGATTGAAAGTTGATAAAATTCTTATTTCATCTCCATTTTTTATATCAATGTTTGATCAATCCATAACAAAAAATTATGAACTTTAATATCAACTAAAACCCAGTTACATCCAATCCGATTGATTTAAGAACTTACCGTCGGAATTCTGGGGGCTTGAGGCGACGCCCCAATTCTTCCAGTTTGAACATAACTTTGAAAGTTTGCCAGAGAGTTTGAAGAGTTACCTTATTATAATTTCAGTAATAATGGAAAGAATAGATCCTCATAAAACTATAATAAAAATTAGAAAAGAAATTCCAACTTGCGGTAAGAACTTCTCAGATTATTTGGGTGACTTCCACATTTCCGATGGACCTCAATTCTCATTCAATCACGTTTCGTATATTCAGGTTAGAGATATTTTTAATCAAATCAAAAATAAGAGTTGCACAGATCATTACAACTTGAATATAGGTTTGATCAAACTTGTTCTGAATTTCATCATATATCCACTTACAAAGTTGATTAATTATTTCACTGACGAAGGAATGTTTCCTGATTCCTTAAAGATTTCGAGGATCATTCCAATTCACAAACGGGGCCCAACAACCGATATGAACAACTTCAGACCAATTGCGTTGGTTCCTGTGTTTTCTAAAATATGTCAAACATGTTTCAAGATTCAAATAACTGAATATTTCGAATCATCTGGGCTATTTTTTCTGAATCAGTTTGGATTTCGGAAGTCTTAATCTACGTATGATGCAATAAACAGGCTACTTGAGTACATATTACGCGGCATGGAGAAGGGGTTCGTTGTTGCTAGTTACCTGAGGAAGGCCTTTGATCTAATGAGCGCATCCATCCTTACCAAAAAACTGGATCACTATAATTTTAGGACATCCAGTTGCGATCTATTTTATTATTTTCTCTTTAACAGAGTACAGTACACGTTGGTTAATGAGGTCGCATCCGAGCTCGGTGAGGAAGTCAGCGGCGTCCCGCAGGGATCTGTATTGGGTCTCTCTTTATTCATTATTTTCATTAATGATTTAGTAGAATCTATGGGCGCTGCAGATCTTCTGTTGTTCGCGGATGACACTACCGTGATCGAGGAAGACTCTAGTGAGATAGAACTTTCATCTAAAATGAATACCACTCAAGCCGTTCTCTTTGATTGGTTTTGTGCTAACGAACAAAGTGTCAACATTGATAAGACCTCTAGGATCATTGTTACCCACAGGAAAGTCAATTTTGTTAGTGTACCAAGCGTTAAGTTTCTTGGGGTAAGACTCGATTCTAAATTGAGCTGGGAGAAGCATGTCGATTGCCTAGCTCGGATTTCTGGAGGTATTTCTCTGCTTCGAAATCTGGGTAAGATGCTTCCAGGAAGTATAATTCGTTCTGTCTATTTTTCACTTATTCAATCCCACATATGTTATGCTTTGACAAACTGGGCCATTCAACACATGTTAGTAGAATTTTTGGTTTACAACGCAAAGTCATACGAATTATTTCAAATAAACAATACCGAGACGATGTTAGAGACACTTTTATCTCTCTCAGAATCATGACATTTTCTTCATTGTATATATTACAATGTTTATTGGAGGGAAAAAAGGGATAATAGTCATTCATTAAATAGAGATTTTCATGATTATCCTACCACGAGAGGCTGTGACATACGTGGAGACTTTCTACGCCTGGAATCGAGTAGGTTTAGGAGAAACTATTATAATAAGATATTTCTTAACAAGTTGCTGGTGACTAGTAGATCACTTTCATTCGATAATTTCAAGAAAACTTTAAAAATTTTTGTTAACGATTCCCTTTTACTCCACTGTTGAATTTTCAAATTGTATGCTTATAGTAAACTCTTTTGAGTTGTAATTTTTAATTGTATGTCTGTTGTCTATACTTTTTTTAGTTTGGCACTAATTATTTGTAGCCTATGACATGTGCAAACTACTTTGTGAAACCAGTGCAAGCACGCAATAAATCTATTCTATTCTATTCTATTCTATTGAAATCTCATCATTTCTGAACCTGAAATTATAGAGCTTTGCAATTTTGCTCTCGGATTGATAACATTTTGATCCTTGAAATCATGTTGCTCAATATTATACTGAGTATTGTCTAATTCGAGATGTTCTAATAATTTTCAAAGGAGTCACATATATTTCTGCCAATTGAAGTGCTCCAAAAATATACTGGGCAAATGAAAATTACCTTTTCATTGATGTGTCACAGGTATACTCAGAAATCTAATTTTCATACAAGAGAAGTTTCTCATAAAACATTAGGAAAAAGTTCCATTCAGTTCAACCTTTAGTGTGGGGATTACTAATATCATGTTCAATAAAAGCTCAATAATTTACAATAGATAAAGTAATATCGTACTGAGTGGTATTCAATTCATGAAATTTTCACAACTTTGAAAATGAGTCTAAAGTAAAGTCAATGTTCAGTCAATTTAGATAGTCACAGTCATTATGAAGGAGGAACACTCACTAAGGTAATCATAGAAGTGGTGCAAAATAATATACATTGACATCCAAACTAGCGAGTAGATGCATGTTCTTTACTGAGGACATTCGATATCCTTGCATGATTGAAGAAGGTTCTCTAAAGTTAATTCTCTAGAGAACGTTGTTGATTGCGTCTTGTTCGTATTAAAATTGACCAAGTTCAACCCACCCCACTCTACTTAAAGTCTGAAATCAGTGATATGCTTCTGTTGGTTTCTTTGTCAACAGCAGTTATAGGACTCCGACTAAAACATGAGGATACCAGAGTCGTCTGTGAACCAAACTATTCTATTTTTGGTGTAGTGGAGCAAACCACTAATCTGCAACAGAAAATAAAAATGGAGCGAGAATTGAGCCTTGGGGTACTCCTGCATTAACTTGAAAAGATTCACCATCGACTACGACCAGATTCGATCTACTGAAGACGAAGATAATTTACCGAAAAGTCAATATGCGATTTGTATATGTATCAAAGCTGCATGCCAAACCCGGTCAAAGGTTTTTGAAATATCAAGAGCAATGGTACTCGATTCGCTATGTTTCTCGATTGTTGATGTCCACAAATGCGTAACGTATGCAAGGAGGACACCTGTTAATCGTTTTCTACGGAAACCGTTTTGCCGATCCTTGATAATGCCCTGTAACTCCCTGCAACAATACGATCGTACGATAATTTTGGGGTTGGAATTTCTCCACTTTCTTTGGAACACTCCCGAAACGAGTGACTCTCATACAAAATTTTCAATAGACGATTGAGAACAAGTGCTAAGTCGGAAGCTCATTTCTTCAAATTAGTTGGCGGTATTCCCCCACTTCTTTCTTACAGCTCAATTGATGAAGAACGTGCCTTATTGAACGCACAATGAATTTCACTTCAGACATATTCGATTGAATATTTTCGCAAAGAGATCCGCCTCTGCCTTAGGTGATGCGATAAAACCGAAATAATTAATTAGACGCAGAAGGATGACTACCAAAATATGTTGCTGACTGACTTCGCCATAGACCAGAACTTACGAGTTCCACTGGTGTGCTCCAAGAGTCTTCTAGAAACTTTCATTCAAATAGGTTTTGGTTTTATAAATTGTTGACTTAAAAGTAATTCTCAACCGCACATACTCAGCCTTAGTTTCTATTATTGGATTTTTGTTTCAGGTCTTATAAGCTCTGTATTCATCGGTGACAGCTTTTTGACAGTAGATGCGGATGATTTTCTCAAGGATTTTGGTATACAGAGGTACATGCCTGCATAAATGAATTCATTGACAGATTCATCGACATTGATGATAGGATTAGAGAAACAGAAGTTATTAAAGGAAAAAGACAAGAAAAACTCGAATTGCTTCCTCCAGATGGCTTGACTGTGCTGCCATATAGTCCTTGAAGGCGTTGGATCCTCATTGCATGGCTGTCTGAAGTTATCACTAGCAGAAACAAGATTTTGATCAGAGTTGTCTGAAATTTCTAAGACCTGAACCGGAAATCATCTGGATCGGAAGCAGAAATGAGATTGAGACTTTTGGGAATACTGGCTATATTGACAGAAATTTTTTTCGGCTAATACAAAAATTGAGTCAAGTTGCGACTGATCGCCAAGACCTCTGCTTGCGTCCCTCCTTAGTCGTTCGCATTTGAGTGCTAGAGCCAGTTGATGTCATAGATATTGAAGTCTCTCATTGTGTTTACCTCATCAGACGAATGCTGTATCTGTATCTTGTTAGCTCTGTCGTCTAGTTACTGAAACAATCCAGGGTAGTTGTTATCATTGGGTGATCGATACAGACAACAGAGAAACAAGGTTCGTTGTATGAACAAAAAACTTTTAACCATGCCAAGTGAAAGGGGTCATCCTCCAGCGTATCCTTTTTTTAGAATGCGAAATCTGATCGGGCAAAATCGTCAAGCCCTCCTCCAAACCAAAACCTAGAGTGCAATGGAAATATGTGATGTCTGTTGTGAACATTATTTGAGTCTCTGTTAAAGCAAGGTAATGCGTGCTAACATTCATGTTGATGTGTCTAGTCTTATGTTGCAATTCTCAATAACGAATTGTTTTCTTTCATCGAATTCTCGAAGACTCCATGCGTCTGCCAGAGCTCCGTAATTAATCGTGTCCCCATCATGAGCCCCCCCGAGACAGGTCCTTCCGGAGATTCCACAGGGGAACAAGTTGATCTCCGGAGAATTTTGTCCAAAGAGAGATCACCATGTTTTTCCTGAAGAAAAACCTTTTCACTCTGAACACCGAACAATGTACCAAGCATCCGAAGCTAATCAATTCACCGAGCCTATAGCATGATGTGGTGGTTCAACACCGGGCGACGGGAATTGTACTGTCTTCCATCATCAACAACTTAATTTGCTGGCATGACCGGGTGTTAGCCATTGCCGCTTCACTTAGTCTTCTTTTTAGGGCTGAGCAATAATTTACGCTATCCAAGCTTTTGATTTTATACAATGCACAGGTGCCACCTGGTCTGGAATACTGTTTACATATGTGGGGCTCCGCTCCTAAACGTCCATAACATCTATTAGATAGTATCAAGAAGAGAAGAGTGCGCCTCATTGACTACTCAGAGATCGAGTGTCACCTTCGACCTCTCGCTCAAATACAGCAGGTTGCTGATGTTCCTCTTTTCTACAGGTACAAAACTGAAAGGTTTAGTTCTGGAAGTAATCCAGTTTCAAAGTAAAATAGGCTGGTGAAAACTTTGATCAGCGGACGGTCCCTTGAACTACTCCACATACTTCTCTCTATAAAAATGATTTTGTTTGACGGGTTAGTGTGCTGTGAAACACGCTTTTATCTAACACCTTTTCGATAACTTGTTCTTCTTCATGAAGCGAGTGAACGGATGATTGAATCATCTTGGGCGGCCACAGGTATTGACAATTATCCAGAGAATTCAGATGAATCTATCTATATATTCAATATACCTTCGTATATATTGAATGCCATTCTCTTCTTCGTCGAGCTAATGACGTTGATTGCTGCATGGCCTTGATTGCTACAGGAAACTGATTGGCCCAAAAATTGCCGTTTCTGGTATATGTAACAGAACATCTCGATTCCTCAGCCGTGATAAAATATGACAGAAGGTTTTGGTCTTCCCCGATTTGGATTAGAAGGTTTTCACAAAAGCGAACTCTCCTGCCGTGGTTTGCAGGCTCAAATGCTCAAACTTCCTAGCAATATAGAGGTTCGTCTAATGCCTAGATCTTGCTCTATCTTGCAGGTACAAATTGTCGAGAGACCGTTAAAATATGTTGAAACGTTGATTTCTTTTTCCTCATTCGCTTTTGTACGTTTTCGTATATAAGAAATTTTGGTATAAACGCATCGTTTACAAAATACTTCAGGAGTGTAGATCAAATCTGAAAATATAATCACACTAATTTTCAGTATTATTCTATGAGCTTCATACACATCTAATAGAAGATCCATTGTGGCGCACCCTGTAGATGAATTGAAAACATTAGAGGTAATTACTATAATTATGGTATGAAATCTAATGTCGTTCAAAATTGCCATGATTTGTTTGAAACATAATAATTTTTTTAATATATTTGCAATGAATTTAATTTTCTAACGGAATTTCATTTCTTAACTCATCAGTATCTTTCGACTCTGGTGCGAACGACCGAAGTTTTATATGACTTCACCTATGTATAACTTTCATTAACCAAAATTTTTAAATGTAGGTACGTATTATTCATCAATAATATGGTACAAAGATCAAGAAGATCGCCCATATATAAAAATCTATGAGATATCAAAGCTTACAAAAATATTAGGCTGCCAGAGTTCAATTCAAATTTGTATGTTTCAAGTTTGGAATATCCATAGATAATTTAACCAAGGAATAAATGTTAACTTCATCTAGTGGTATTTTTGGGATAGACAAATAAACTACAGAAATGCAGAAGTAATTAATCAAGAGAGCGATTTCTTTAACACTACAGTCAGATTATAGAGGACATAATTAATTATCTTGTATAAATTGTTTGATTAAATTGATGTAGCGTTACCCGGTGATGGATTAAAATTTGATATTAATGAATTTTTACCGTTTTCGATCTATTAAGGTGGAACGTGCTACATAATAATGAAAAGCGCTCGGCAGCATAAAGTATCAAAGCAAAATCTTAGAACACAAAATTAATTGCATTTTAGTCATTCCTTAGGAAATGCAGATCTAACAAATTAATCTAGCTTTTGTTCTGAGTGAGCTGAAATAAATTTCGTTTCCTTCTAATTTTGACATTCATCAATAAGGGTGAGTGAAATAAGGAAATCTTATAAAGATAATACCGCAAATGTCGGATAAAGAGAAAAGTTAGGCATTGTTATTTTGGCAAGAGAAGTTTAAATCTTGCCATAATGAAATATGATGTAGGAAAGCGACTTTTCACACTACTCTTCAATATGGATATTCGTCTATTATGATTTGAATATCTGTATGATGATAATCTCAAGTTATTGTTTAGGAATAATATCCGTAAAGGATATGTCTACTATTCGATTAACCAAACTTGTCACTATTACTAACATTGTAAGAAATTTCATTGAAAAGTAGTATACACCTGTAAGACTCAAAATATGTAAGAACTATTGCAAAAGAGTTCATCATTCCATTAAAAGAACCATCAAAATATCTTCTAGGAAATGTGAGGTTGAATTAATATGAGTAGGTATGCTATTTCATTTCATTTCTTCATTTATATAAGGTCCTAGTTATATAGCGGAAATCGTAGTTCCTCATTGGAAGCCGATGTTCATAATGGAAGTGAATGGTGTATTTCCTTGTGAAGACTATAGGAGTTACCTATTGGTACTACAATCTCATTACCATTCTGGGACTGTAACCATGCCAAAGTCCTGCTATAATCTTGAAGAAATCTATAGTATCAACTCATGAAGACAAAGGGGGGTTCTTTTCCAGCTCATTTACAAACTTTCAGAGGTTCCTTAGAACACTTCCGTTTTTACTCAGTTTTAATAAGTTTTAACTCGAGTAAATAATCATAATCCTGCATGTCAGGGAGTAATTTCACTGTGTTATATTTATTTACTGTATTACTACTGTGAATTATCATTATTATCCTTTTCAATTGAGTAAGGGGAAAGCAGCAAGAGAGATTACTCACTTGTCGAGACTTTTATCTCATTTGGAATACCTCAAGATGGCCCGAAGGCTATACATAATACTCCTGTTGAATTCCTCGAAAGGAATTTTACTGGAATATTGTTTATGACAACATAGACTTCGACATAGCTTTTTAAAAGTTCAATTCAGTTGGAATTGTATGGTGATTGGTCCACTCGAAAACAAAGTTGTGAAATTTAATAAGAGTAAAATGTACAGATCAGTTGTCGAGTGATATTGTCAGATTAAAACGGAAGTTGCATGTATTGTAAATGAAACATTCTGGAACTTAAGGTTAAAACTCAAGTTAGAATATGAAAAGGAGATCGAGCTATCCAGAGCAACTCATTCTGAGAAGATGAATAATGCCTCGAAGGCGAAAGGAGTATGGAAGCTGGTAAATCATAGCTTGGAACGACTTCGATAGATGTAAAACAGTTGAATTTGAATGGAGCAGAAGTGATTGACGAGAATAGCATCGCAAATGTATTTGGTCGATATTTTTCATCTGTTGAGGAGAAATTGGCATTTGCTACGCTAGGTAAGATTTTATTGGCTTCATCACCTAATTCCACGTTTTTCGGCAAAGTTACGAAGGAATAAGTGAAAATGGTGTTGGGAGACGTAAAATTATGAAAATTCGTCAGGTTATGATGACGTGTCAAGTAGGGTTCTGAAAAGAGTAGGCGAGCCTATAATTGCTGTATTATTTATAGGTTTACCAAGGGATTTTCCCTAATGTATTGAAGAAAACTTGTGTTGTCCCTGTGTACAACAAGGAAAAATTAGACAACATTATCAACAATATACCTGAGGGTCTGCTGAGAGAAGTTTCAAAAATTTTTGAGAAAGGTGTATATATTAGGATTTTTAACTTTCCGCAAGTCTTGTCACTGATTGTCAACATAGTTACTTGAAAAATAGGTAGACAGAAAAGTCATGTGTTCAAATGATTGACTCTGTCTGTGAGAAAGTTGACAAGAAAATATATGTTATGACTATGTTATATTTTCGATTCATGTTCAACTTTCGACACGGTTATTGATACTATAATGTCATCCAAACTATTCAATTTGGATGTGAGAGGCAGTGTTTTCGATTGGCTCTACTAATATCTCACTGTCAGAAATGAAAGCACCATTTCTGAGAACGGGGAATCATTCGGCCTCCAACTGCGAGAGATCACCAGATTTCTATGGGACAAGCTTCCTGTCAGGATTAAACAACAATGTACAAAGAATGTAAAATTTCAGAGGTGTGAGTAAAAGGGCCTGTTATTAGTAGAAATAATATTTTAATGTTACTAAATTATAATTTAACAACAAGAGAATGTTCTTCAGATTGGCTCATTATGTTACTTTTTGCTATCTATGTTTGTACAATTAGCATTCAATTCGTTTGTGATTATATATCTTCTAACTAATTTAACTTATGGAATTCATTGTTAATTTCTTTGTACTGACAGTGCGAAACACATTATTATTATTAAGAGAATCCCTTCTTGATTCTTTCATCAGAAGAAGGTAGGTAAAGTTTGAGACGGATTCGCCATTAGGGTGAATGATGAATTGACTTATTCGAGTTGGATTAACGGTGGAAGATTGGTGATGGAGTTCAGAAAATTCGATATGAAGCCAAACCTCTCCCATTCGTATTTCTGCTAAAGGCATTGAACTTAATCATTGCACAAGAGAAAATGTCATCATTTTGCTATGTTCTCCTAGTTATTGATTACATAGACTACAACCGTTGAATGTAGCATTCACGATGAAAAGAGGAAAACGAGATGAAATTACTATTCTCTCCTTATTAAACAAGAATAATTGCAAGTAACAACCAATAATGATGAGGAGGAGCCTCATCGTTTTTGGTGAGGACCGCTACCAAGACAACTTACTATCTCAATGTTTCCGAATGAGCTCAGGTTACAGATTACTCCAATTATAAAAGTCCTAATCATTTCATTTACGTATCACGTTCTGATGTTCTGCCCATAAGTCTCAATTTCTTCGAAGAGAGCTATCAGCAGAGGGGATACGTTATTTGTTCAGACTTCTACTCTAAGAAGCTTAAGGTAACTGAAGAAGAAAAAAAATCTAACAAGAGAAGGGTTCGAAAAAATTAGTCCTTGGCAATAAGAGTGAATTAACTCAAAATTACAGTCCTCTGACTCCTAAACTGATATTGCACTCTGCATTTACTGCAATAAGCAATATGAACAAACGTTGACAGGGCAAATGGACAGTTGAAATGCATAATTTGCAATACTCCTCAAAATATTTTTACGTTACTCAAATCATAGATTCATTCATATTTAAGAAAGAAACCATATTTTGATTTTTTTCAATAATTCAGGATGACCTCTTTATTTTTCATTGGATAGTCCAAACATATCACGATTCAACCCATTTTTGGTTTAATTAAGTACAATGTTTGTTACACTGTAGGTTATACCGTAACTTGCCAACTAGCGAATTAAACTCTTCTCGAATTGATATGCCAGGACTGTATTGAGATCAATTTTTATTCTTCTTTTTCGCTCCTTCTATTAATTTTTTTCTTAAACTGAATTAAGTGTACACCTGAATAAAGAGAAATGTTTAATTAATTTGTGTCGAGGTATTTGGATTCATCGAAATTGTTAGAAAGCATAGAACCCCTCAAAGACCATACTTTCTTTAGTATTTTTTTCAATAAACTACTAATTCTGGACATTTGTGGTATAAGTCCACCTACATCGTTTTAAACATAACAATGTTATGTGTGTTTGTGGAAATAAAACACTTAATAAGGAAGTGATATTTCTGCAAGTTTTTTTCAATTTTTCTGCCTAGGATTATCATTTTGACCTCCTTACTGGATGCCAAATACAGTTTGTTAAAACAACAACAATCCAGCGTGCTGCCAGAATATCTCTCATATCAGATGTTGCCACTTTGCTACGATTTTTATTCATGAAGAGTTTTTTCTCGGGTTTCTTGCAACATCCTCTCTTTATTCCTGAAACGTTCTGTTAACACCTAATACTCTTACAGTGAACCATTGAAGTAAGCCCACGCAAATAAATAACCGAAGTAGACCCTTACTCTCTTTTGAGTTACACATCACCAACAAGACCAAAACGATACCATCTCCTTGACGCAAATCAGTTACAGGAATGCGTGTTGCACCACAGTATTATTCAGCATGAATTAAATGTATGAGGTCATCGAAACGATTCATCCGAATTGCAGTAGAAACTAAGTAACATTGATTGACAGGGTCCTGCTTCGAATAAAGTCTTTTAAATGGAAGTGGATAATAAACGTACCATACCATTATACGAATAAATACCAATATATTTTTTAGCATTCATGTTATGGACCAGTTTGTGTACTGCATAACGGTTTGTTTCTTGAACATTGTGATCCATCATTCCTTTCGAGTATTATGGTTGGAAATATCCATAGGGCTTGTAACACTCTCCTTCAAGATATCTGAAGCATTTGGTCTAAAATGGAGATTGAGGCAATTAACGGGTTAGGTTAGATTATGTTGATTTGCTTGCCAGTTCAGAAGTGAAGAACTTTCCTTTTTTTTTCCTTGGTCTTTTGAACAAGAAAGGTTCTTGGTTCAATAAAATTAACATTTTAAATAGATTCACTTTCATTATCATAAGGCACATTTTCTTCGTTCCTTTTATTTGTTCGGCTACGTTAAATTCGTGCAGATGAGTGATAAACATTCTCTGGTTCTTCTTCATCAGAACATTTGGAGTCCTCGTAGCTTCTAAAAGAGCTATTCCAATACTATCTATATCTATCTATCTATAATTGCTGTATTATTAATAGGTTTACCAAGGGATTTTCCTTAATGTATTGAAGAAAACTTGTGTTGTCCTTGTGTACAACAAGGAAAAATTAGACAACATTATAAACAATATACCTGAGGGTCTGCTGGGAGAAGTTTCAAAAATTTTTGAGAAAGGTGTATATATTAGGATTTTTAACTTTCCGCAAGTCTTGTCACTGATTGTCAACATAGTTACTTGAAAAATAGGTAGACAGAAAAGTCATGTGTTCAAATGATTGACTCTCTCTGTGAGAAAGTTGACAAGAAAATATATGTTATGACTCTATTTTCGATTCATGTTCAACTTTCGACACGGTTATTGATACTATAATGTCAGCCAAACTATTCAATTTGGATGTGAGACGCAGTGTTTTCGATTGGCTCTACTAATATCTTACTGTCAGAAATGAAAGCACCATTTCTGAGAACGGGGAATCATTCGGCCTCCAACTACGAGAGATCACCAGATTTCTATGGGACAAGCTTCCTGTCAGGATTAAACAACAATGTACAAAGAATGTAAAATTTCAGAGGTGTGAGTAAAAGGGCCTGTTATTAGTAGAAATAATATTTTAATGACACTAAATTATAATTTAACAACAAGAGAATGTTCTTCAGATTGGCTCATTATGTTACTTTTTGTTATCTATGTTTGTACAATTAGCATTCAATTCGTTTGTGATTATATATCTTCTAACTTATTTAACTTATGGAATTCATTGTTAATTTCTTTGTACTGACAGTGCGAAACACATTATTATTATTAAGAGAATCCCCTTCTTGATTCTTTCATCAGAAGAAAGTAGGTAAAGTTTGAGACGGATTCGCCATTAGGGTGAATGATGAATTGACTTATTCGAGTTGGATTAACGGTGGAAGGTTGGTGATGGAGTTCAGAAAATTCGATATGAAGCCAAACCTCTCCCATTAGTATTTCTGCTAAAGGCATTGAACTTAATCATTGCACAAGAGAAAATGTCATCATTTTGCTATGTTCTCCTAGTTATTGATTACATAGACTACAACCGTTGAATGTAGCATTCACGATGAAAAGAGGAAAACGAGATGAAATTACTATTCTCTCCTTATTAAACAAGAATAATTGCAAGTAACAACCAATAATGATGAGGGGGAGCCTCATCGTTTTTGGTGAGGACCGCTACCAAGACAACTTACTATCTCACTGTTTCCGAATGAGCTCAGGTTACAGATTACTCCAATTATAAAAGTCCTTCCTAATCATTTCATTTACGTATCACGTTCTGATGTTCTGCCCATAAGTCTCAATTTCTTCGAAGAGAGCTATCAGCAGAGGGGATACGTTATTTGTTCAGACTTCTACTCTAAGAAGCTTAAGGTAACTGAAGAAGAAAAAAAATCTAACAAGAGAAGGGTTCGAAAAAATTAGTCCTTGGCAATAAGAGTGAATTAACTCAAAATTACAGTCCTCTGACTCCTAAACTGATATTGCACTCTGCATTTACTGCAATAAGCAATATGAACAAACGTTGACAGGGCAAATGGACAGTTCAAATGCATAATCTGCAATACTCCTCAAAATATTTTTACGTTACTCAAATCGTAGATTCATTCATATTTAAGAAAGAAACCATATTTTGATTTTTTTCAATAATTCAGGATGACCTCTTTATTTTTCATTGGATAGTCCAAGCATATCACGATTCAACCCATATTTGGTTTAATTAAGTACAATGTTTGTTACACTGTAGGTTATACCGTAACTTGCCAACTAGCGAATTAAACTCTTCTCGAATTGATATGCCAGGACGGTATTGAGATCAATTTTTTTTCTTCTTTTTCGCTCCTTCTATTAATTTTTTTCTTAAACTGAATTAAGTGTACACCTGAATAAAGAGAAATGTTTAATTAATTTGTGTCGAGGTATTTGGATTCATCGAAATTGTTAGAAAGCATAGAACCCTCAAAGACCATACTTTCTTTAGTATTTTTTTCAATAAACTACTAATTCTGGACATTTGTGGTATAAGTCCACCTACATCGTTTTAAACATAACAATGTTATGTGTGTTTGTGGAAATAAAACACTTAATAAGGAAGTGATATTTCTGCAAGTTTTTTCAATTTTTCTGCCTAGGATTATCATTTTGACCTCCTTACTGGATGCCAAATACAGTTTGTTAAAACAACAACAATCCAGCGTGCTGCCAGAATATCTCTCATATCAGATGTTGCCACTTTGCTACGATTTTTATTCATGAAGAGTTTTTTCTCGGGTTTCTTGCAACATCCTCTCTTTATTCCTGAAACGTTCTGTTAACACCTAATACTCTTACAGTGAAGCATTGAAGTAAGCCCACGCAAATAAATAACCGAAGTAGACCCTTACTCTCTTTTGAGTTACACATCACCAACAAGACCAAAACGATACCATCTCCTTGACGCAAATCAGTTACAGGAATGCGTGTTGCACCACAGTATTATTCAGCATGAATAAAATGTATGAGGTCATCGAAACGATTCATCCGAATTGCAGTAGAATCTAAGTAACATTGATTGACAGGGTCCTGCTTCAAATAAAGTCTTTTAAATGGAAGTGGATAATAAACGTACCATACCATTATACGAATAAATACCAATATATTTTTTAGCATTCATGTTATGGACCAGTTTGTGTACTGCATAACGGTTTGTTTCTTGAACATTGTGATCCATCATTCCTTTCGAGTATTATGGTTGGAAATATCCATAGGGCTTGTAACACTCTCTTTCAAGATATCTGAAGCATTTGGTCTAAAATGGAGATTGAGGCAATTAACGGGTTAGGTTAGGTTATTTTGATTTGCTTGCCAGTTCAGAAGTGAAGAACTTTCCTTTTTTTTTCCTTGGTCTTTTTGAACAAGAAAGGTTCTTGGTTCAATAAAATTAACATTTTAAATAGATTCACTTTCATTATCATAGGGCACATTTTCTTCGTTCCTTTTATTTGTTCGGCTACGTTAAATTCGTGCAGATGAGTGATAAACATTCTCTGGTACTTCCTCATCAGAACATTTGGAGTCCTCGTAGCTTCTAAAAGAGCTATTCCAATACTATCTAAAATTTTTTTGTCTTCAGTGAGATTAGCAATAAGTTCATTATGTATAGCTGAAAAAAAAATCGTACTAACGAAACACTTATACCTTCTCAAATCCAATTATAGTTGTCAGCGAAATTGACGCTGTTGGTATGAAAAGAATGAACAAATGAACTTTTTAAAACGCTCAGGAAAGGAATTTTCAATTATGTGCCAAATCAGGTGAATTTAACTTTGTTAGAAAATTAGTTTACTTTAATTGGAATCTACTGCCATTGCAATAAATCAACACACGCCAAAGATTCACTATTGAAAAAACAAACCGTGAAACAGATTATTTCTATGTGATACTATAATAACGTACTATCAGTTGGATTGTAGATTCTTTTAAATGGGAAATTGCTATCATACCAGAAAAACCTTCAGAATTGGCAAAAGCAATTCTCGAACTTCGATCTAATACTGAAGCACGTATTCAATTAGAGAGTAAACCAAATCTGACTTTTTGGATTTCGAACGCTGCAAAGGCTTTCAAATTTGCAAATGAATATGCGGTTGAAGAATTGCAGTCAGTTGGAATCACATTTTTGTGCGAACAAGTCTTTTCCACTCTGATGAACATAAAAACCAAGAACAGAAATCGATTAAACGCCAAAAACTGTATTCAAATCGCTCTTACATCAAAAAGTCCTATTTTTGAAGCCATTGTATCGAACATGAAACAACGTCATTTCTCTAAAACGTGAAGGAAGAATATTTTCGATTATTCTATTTTTCTAGTTTTTTCAATTCTAAATTTTCTTTGTACCCCTTATTATTTTTATTTATTATCGTGGACTTATGCACTATCTCAGCTGTTAGCTGGATATAATTTACCTTTCCAGATTTAGCAATCAAAGGGAATAGGCTCGATTACAATAAACTTGACATATATTTCCTAAATATCCTACATGTATTAAAATTACAGCTTTTGCATTTCTATGTAGGTATTCTTATGCAATTCTAATTTCTTAAGGCTATCATGCAAAGTTTTGGGTATTAACCCAGTCGAGGATACGATGACAGGAACAATATCTATTATTAATATTATTATTATTGTTTGTTATAGTACCCCAAATTGTCAGCCCCAATTGTATCCCGATAGGTTTCAATTTCTCAAATATATTACTATTATTACAGTTATGTATTACTAGGTATCACATTTATAAATTGGATAAATGATTTTCAAATTAAATTTTTAGGTATTATTTTCTGTTCAAAATTATCATGGGGGCTTTAATATGAAAGAAAAGAGGCGATTTTTTTAATCTTCGCCATGGGGTAATATCAACTGACACACAAATATTTTGTGGTGATGATTAAAAATGTTCCCCGACCACTGCCCTAGGGCAACTATATTGTGTGGAAGTTAAATAGTTTTTATCACATTTGCAAGAACAAAAGCTTCATAAATACAAATTTTATCAATGTTTATAGATGTACGATCAGAAATCAACCGTACCGTGGATACATGGCGAACAGATGCTGCAGCTATAATTTCGTAGCCACCAGGTGTGCGGACTCATATACACATAATTATGTGTATGTATAATTATAAAATTCACTATTCATGGTCGATATTCGATCAGAGAACAAGTCAACATATTATCAAACGCCTTTCGAGTGATTCCTATGCTCAGGCTACAGATTGCAGTAAACGGGTTCTTGCAAGCATGATATAGTACTCTGTCATTCTAAATTTGCCGAATGAACAAGAAACATATAAAAAAATCAAATTATCTTTCGTGCTTTGATCCCTAGTGGTCCATCTAGATGACATTCACTCCAATGCTGCTTGACATCAGCGATCGTAGTTTTATACGTAGTTTTATTGACAACGTGTTATGTTCATTACGAAGAATTCGATTATCTGAAGTGTAGTACTACTGCTTATGTAATGAAGGCAACCTCTGTGGAAAAATGAAGTGTATTTCAAGGATGAGTTTTCAGAAATAACGATTTTCGATTCTTATAACCATCCTGATTTATTCATAGAAAGAGCATTGCTAGAATTAGGCATATTCTTTCCGAATCGTTTCATTTTCATCAACTAAAACATTGCTCGTTTTTATATTCTAGTTCACGGATTGATTAGTCCTCCTCTAAATCAAGAAAGATTTCAGGAACAAGAAGCTTTTGGAAGGAATGCGGCTACTTTAAATGATTTTGTAGGAGGATTAGTCGATAAATTATCAAAAAACACAGATGAAAGAAAAGAATTGTCGAATGCTACACTTCATTAACCTAAAGGAGGAAAATAAATTTTGTGTTTTTACCCTTCAATTAGCTGTACACCAAAAAGTTAGAAGAATAAATTGAAAATATCAACATAAAATCAGTATACAAATCAAATTCAATGTTGAAAAGCTTACTCAGGAACTCGAAAGTCTAATGCCTGTGATAAGAGTGACATTTATGAAATCAGTTGTAAAGATTGTGAAAAGTAGTATGTAGATCTACAGGAAAATCTTGCGTAGTCAAATCTGCTCGTAATCAAAACAATCGAACTGATTTTGAGACAGTACTATTGCTAAAGAATGTTAAAAACGCGAAAACACTGAAAGCTATGCAAATAATGGAATGCAAATATGCATTAAACAAGGACCAAAGTCCGATGTCGTTCAGTGCACTTCACAGCTCATTAAATCAGACACGCCCAATAATTGTTAGACTAATCAGGACGAGGGTTGTCAAAAACATCAACTGTCAGGAATAGATGAAGTATAAATGATAGATCCATGCACAAATTGATTAGTGCATTATTATCCCCTGATGATACCAACAACTTATTTGGCGAAACCCGCGTCGAGTTCAGAAATGAAGTTCTTCTGAAACAATCTATAGTGTTTTAGTGTGACAACGCAAAATATTCCACTCCCAACTCACATAATTCCAATATCATATTTGCAACAAGACCTCGGTGTTCATTTCCAACGAACTAATTCATCTAACTTAATTGGAGTGAAGACCAATAACTGAAAAAACTATTCTTGTTCCAATGTCTTCACATTTTTCCTATCATTATATAAGAAATTTCTCATTCCTTCGAAAACTTTGTTTCAATACTTCCTACTTCAGTAATTATTCAATATTTTATTCATATATTATATTTCTCGTTTAAATCATGTAAACACGTTTTTATTTTATGAAGAAGTACTGTAGTATGTAATATTCATAATACTGTGTTTGGAAATTTTACATCATAAGTTTCTTAGGTTGGAATAATTTTATCTGGTTAAGAGTGAATTTTCGAATTTAATTGTCTTCAAGCTTTTGACTATCTACAAATTTTGATCGATATTTTCAATCTACATTATTCACATTTCATACACTGTAATTAGTGAAACATATGG
The DNA here is from genome assembly GCA_013387265.2 of Cryptolaemus montrouzieri. Classification (NCBI taxonomy): domain Eukaryota; kingdom Metazoa; phylum Arthropoda; class Insecta; order Coleoptera; family Coccinellidae; genus Cryptolaemus; species Cryptolaemus montrouzieri. The sequence continues at coordinate 43,240,364 of JABFTP020000103.1, forward strand.
AACTAATCGATAATTATTAACAAATTGTTTTAGTATTTCTTTTATCAATCATTTTTTTTCTGATGGTTATTCCTTGAAATATTCTCAAGCATTTCGAAATTCCAGATATGAGAAAAATATATCTAAATGCTTCCAGAAGATAATATTCATCAAACCTTGTATTATTCGATTTGAATGCAAAATATTAAAATATTTTTGTGTTTGACATCGTAGAAATATCAGTATTCATGGCGATAACGTCAATAAAAAAGGAATGGAAACATATGGAACAAGAAATGATAAATAAAAATGAGCTAAACAGTTCAGAAAGAGTGGACACAGATACCTCCTTCGGGGTTCTTAGTGAATTTTAGCCGCCTATTGTCGCACTACCTTATCTGTAACATACATTGTGCTGATATCGTAATTCATCACAAGCCTTACCGATGATCTAGATGAATAATTCTCGAGAATAATTCTTCTGTGTGATTATTGTGTTCTTTTTGTTAGAATCCGTGATAAATTATAGAATTGGCTTGAGCTTTTGTGAATATTCCTACTATTAGCAGTGCTGAGTATGTCGAAATGTTGGTAGTGTATGGTTTCACTAACTGTAAATCTCTAGAGGTCGAATAACTGAGAAGATATCCAGACCAAAGAATTTCTAATCCTCGAACTCTTCTTAATATCTTCCGATGCGAGGAAGTAGAAAATTTCCTTCCAGTTCTTCTAGGGAAATCGACGCATTAACGAACGCTAGATGACACAATTTGTGATTGATATGGTAGAACGAAATCCAACAGTTAGCGTTCGTAAAATAGCTGAAAGAATCGATGTTCATCATTTCCAAGTTTGGGGAGTTTTGAGAAATAAAAGTAAGTATGCACCCTTATTAGCCACAGCCACTCCAAACTTTGTATGAACGAGACGAAATCTACAAAATATCTGTTGCTGCTTCAAAATCTATTCCCAGACAGAGCGCAATTCACATAGTAGGGAACTTTCAATGTTCGAAATTCACATGTTTGGCCCAGAGGCAATCCAAACGTAACCAGAAAGCGGAACAATCCGAAAAGATTTTCCGTTAATAGTTGGCACGGAATTTAGAACAATCGATTTATTAGTACCTTTCATTTTACCTTCTACACTAAACGGAGATGCTACCATAATTTTTCGTTAGAGGAATTACCCATTATTTTAAGGACTGCAAATCTTGAAATGAGAAGTAATTTTTCAACATAACAGAACATCTGCCCACTTTATCAAGAAATGTTATCAAATTTATGAATATCGCCAATCTAACACAATGGTTTCGCCGAAGTGAACGTCATAACTAGCCTGAGGGATCACCTGACCCGATAGGCTTAGTTTATTATAGGCGTTTACAGGGTTATGAACATATTGGAATACAGCCTGATTTACGTAAACCAGTATTAAATTCGAGGAGGTTAATAGCTGAAAAATGTATAGAACAAACATAAGGTATCTGAAAATGTTTGTTATGATTTAAATTTCATTGGTCATTCATTGTTCAACTTTTCTTGGAATAGAAATACAGGAACATTTATTTATTCAATACATATCATGTCAATTCTTCAATGGAATGTTTGACAATAATCGATTCTTGGCAGTTTTTCCGTCATTAGATTCTCCATACTTTCATCAATCTCGTGTGCCAGTTAAGCGAAAGTACGGACGAGTCCGTCTCTCGTATATTCCATTTCAACGTTGAGAATGTTTTCCATGCGTCTGCTGTTAAAGTTTGCTCCAAATTTGACGAAAATCGATAAAAAAATTCAGGAGTTATCGCTCAGATTCCGAAAACAGCCTATATCCTTATAAAATTTTCGGCTTCTCCTAACATCCACTTCACATTTCTAACTTCTCCTAGCATTCTCGACAGTTGAAAACTTTGCATCTCCTGAAACACCATGTATATGGGAAACAATAATTTAAGTCATCGGAAAAAAAATCCTTGTAAAAAGATTCATACAGAGGAAAGTTATTTCAAATTTTACAACATACAAAATTCATACACTGATTTAAATATTCAATTTTTCTTATCGAAATCAGGAATCCAAATTCTCAAAGCTTTGTGCAAAATAATTTGCTCATTTGATATGTCCTTATATACAGGGATATCCAACGGGACCGTCCGTTGAAAACTTTCCGAGTTCCAATAACAATATCAAGCTGAAATTTTATACGCGGCCATAACTAGCTTCCAATTGAAGTGAAATATTTTCGAAGTGATACTTTTTAGGATTATACCGGAAGTGGGTCCTCACTTTGTTTTTTCAAATGACAATCTACCTTTTTTATTATACATCTAGAACCGACATTTGAGCAAGGCATAAAATACTCAAGTTGTTGGCACTTGTCTGTCAAAACTTTTGACAGATTTAATTATTTTTGTTATAAACCCAATTTTTGGGGAACATTCAAAAAAATTGCAGCTCGTAATCTTTTGCACTACAGACACTTTTTGCTTGGGTGGATAGAAGAAGGACCAAGGAATGTTTTCAGCAGTCTGAACATGTCAAATGTTCATTGCGTTGTTTTGTATGATTTTTTCAATTTGGCCTTTTTCCAACAACAATAACTCAATTTGTTCACGTGCCAGTTTTTATATCGCCATCAGATGAAGCGTCAAATTCCAGATGGAATTGTATCAGCATGTACTGTACCCATCTCTTATAATTTGGGAATATATTGAATTTTGATGATTCCGCAAGAACTAACAGAAAATGCTTTGAAATATTTGAATCAAGTAGTTGAACTGGTAACGCTCACCTGAGAGGTGCCTAAAATTAATGTGCTTGTCCCTTCTTTCATTCGAATTTAATATTTCAACAAGAATTGTTGGTAACTTGAAGTGAAAATTTTTGAAAAACACCAGATTGATAATGAAATGGCTGATTATTCAAACGAGGATATGTTTAATCTCTTTTTGATTCATGGCGAATGTCAAAAAGTGGTGGATAGAACTTGCAGGCAATTCAATAACCAATTTCCAAATTTGGGTCTGTGAGTAAAACAAAATTTCGGATTAGGATTAGAAGCAATTTTCTGCAATTTGGAGGAACAAAATACATAGAAACTAGAAGAAAACCAATTCTCGAGGACGAGAACAATCAAATTAGTACGCTAGCTTATTTTCGTGCCAATCCACATGCGTCCATTAATTCAGCATCAATGGATATTGGATTGAGTTATACCTCCATTCTAAGAATCCTTAAGAAACATAACATGCACCCGCATTCTTTTTTCAGACTACAAAAATTGAAACCAACTGACCTTCCCAAGCGGCTAAATTTCTGTGAAAATTTATTAATTCGGCTTCAAAAAGATGAGACACTTCTGCAAAAAATTACATGTTCTGATGAAGCCAAGTTCAATGAAAGTAGAATAACCAACAGGAGAAATCGACATTTTTGGGCTACAGAAAATCCACATTTCATTGAGGTTATTGATTTCCAGAATAAATGTAACGTGAACATTTTGCAATTTTAATAAATGATTTGTTGGATTATCACATTTTTGAGGAAAATCTTAAGGGACAAAGATATCTAGAAATGTTGAGAGGAACATTAGCAAATTTTTCAGATGGATTACCACTGAATATTCTGAGGAATTGCTATTACCAAATTGATGGTGCACCAGCACATAAAACACTAGCTGTAGATCGGCAGCTAACAGAAATGTTCGAGGATAGATGGTGGGGTAATCAAGGACCAAATTGATAGCCTCCACGTTCTCCGTACCTGACGCTGCTTGATTTTCATTTATGGAACATAATAAAGAGTGAAGTGTACCTTATTCCTATAAGAAGTAAAAAAGAGTTACTAGAGCGCATTCATAATGCTTTTCGTAATATTGATCCTGAGGAAACTAGGAGGGCAACTCATCATTTATTCGTATCAATGTAATTATCTTCGATGATTGGTTTTCGCTTAGTTCCTACAATTTTCATTTATCCGAATTGTAGAAAATTGCTTCTAATGCTTCCAAATTTTAGTTTACTCATAGACGGTAAATTTGGAAAGTGGTTATTAAATTGCCTGCAATTTCTACCCACTACTTTTTGACATTATAAAATGAACTAAAAAAAGATTAAATATATTTTCGTTTGAATACCCAGTGGTTTTATTCCAAATGTGTTGTATTTTTTTGGACATTTTCAATCTGAAATAACGACAATTCTTGTTGAAATATCAAATTCGAACGAACGAAGTGACAAGTACATAAATTTTAGGCACCTGTCAGGTGAGCGTAGCCAGTTCAGCTACTTGATTGAAATATTTCAAAGCATTCTCTGTTAGTTCTTGCAAAATCATCAAGAAGTGCCGCAGCTAGGGTATTTTATGCCTTGCTCAAATGGCGGTTCTAGATGTATAATAAAAAAAGTAGATTGCCATTTGTAATATTAAAGTGATGACCCACTTCCGGTATAACCAGAAATGGTATCATCTCGAAAATATTTCATTCCAATTGGAACTTGCTAGTTATGGCCGCGTATGAAATTTCAGCTTGATTGTAATTGGAACTTAAAAAGTTTTTAACGGAGTTTACCGGTGGATATCCCTGAATGTTTACATGATTTATTTAACTCTTACTTCATGTTTCCTATTGCTCTTTTAATTATCCTCATTTTGAGAATGTTTAAGCTTATCATACATAATTTCAATCATCCCTGTATACTATTTTCATAACTGTTTACCAATATCGAATGAGTAGATAAATGCATAGTCAGTCTATTTTCAAGGAGAATCTGTCGATAAACGTCCCCGAAAGATTATGCAAATTGATCCCAAATTTTTTCAGATTTCCAATGCAAATCAAATAATAAAGTTCATTCGCATCTAAAAAGCGAACATAGAAGGTCTCTTGTTATTCAATCTCCTTGGAAGGAAAGCGACGCCCTCGTTGTGTTATTCAAATAGAGGAATATGAATGAAATCGTAATTGCTTTGAGAATTATATTTCCATAACTTCTCAGTTACTATCGGTTAATGAAGACGAAAATACTAGGTGTTCCATCTCGAAAGGAAAGAAATAAACAGGATTTTCTTATCCCGTAGGCATTGCGAAAATTGTCCGAAACTTTTTGAGTGATCTTGTTCAGGATACATCTTTTGACTAATATTTGAAGCTTTCTTCTTCATCTTAAGGTGTCTCTTCTAACAAAGATCGGCGCTCATCTGGGCAATCTTCACTTTGGAGGCCGCAGCTCTGAACATGGACTTCGTACTTTTGTTGAACCACTGTCGTAGTTTCATGAGCCAAAACGTTCTTCTTCTGCCGAGCGCTCGTCTTCCTTGAATCTTGCCTTGAATGATGGGATGAAGCAAATTGTATTTTTCATTTCCCATAATGTGGCCGAAGTATTGAAGTTTCCTCGTCTTCACCGTGGTAAGTAGTTGGGCCTGGCTGTTTACTCTTCGGAGAACTTCGGCGTTGGTCAAGTGGTCATTTAGCTATAATCCAGTCCGCTACTCTATACAGCACAATGGGAAAGACGTAACACCGAACTACTCGCAGACGCAATTCGAGACTGAGATCTCTGTTCATGAGCAGCCTCTTCATCTTCACAAAGACAGCCAGTTTGAATCTTTAACGAGCGAAATTCAATAATGGCTCTTCACATCGCTTTATGAAAAAAGTAATTTTGGCGAATCCTCTTCTCAAAAAACGATTATCTGTGCCCTTGAAAATTTTGGCTTTTTTCAAAATTATTGAATTTCAGTGAGGACAAATCAATTTTTGTTTGAGGAAAACCTTTCGATGGTATTTAGCATCTGCGTGAAATAACTAGTAAATTCCTTCATCAGGAGGTGTTAGATAAGGAAAATAAATTTTCTTGTGATGTATTTCGAGAACTTCTTTCAAAAACCACACAAATCTTTGTCTATGCCGATTTGAGCATGTTCAATCTACCTCCTAACCCACCATCCCTGAGCCACATTATCATCATTGGAAATATGGTTTAATTTTCAGATCATAAGAAAAGTATTTTGACTATCTATATGTTGAATTTGAATACAGGGTGTTCAACTACGAAGATATTTTATCATATAATATTGGAACAGCTGTTTGAGCCTGATGTTTTTTGAATATATGGTAATACAGACTGATATCAGTATTCAAGAACGTAGTTTAGCTGGTTGATTTTAAATTTTCGTAATCAACTTCCTTCCGTCAGCATTACCAAACTTGGAATTCAAACCGCAAACAATATCATGTGATACCCCATTGGAGACGTTTCTTAATGCTATAAATGAAATTGGTCATCACTCGCATAGTTGATGAAAGACACAGTGAAACTCTACCTGGATGCTATAGAGCTCGCTTTGCGCACACTGGAAAATATTGCCTTCACCCATATGCCTACCTGAGTTGTTGGGATTTTTCAATAACGATCTTTCTATTTTTTCATTTTGTCTGAGCGGGATTGTTTCTCTTAGGGCTCTTTTCTATCTTTCTTGGATACATTTTTAACTCTCACGTCTGGTGTTACACACACAGGTACTTAGCCTCCGGCAGTAAATTTCTGAGATTTACCATTATTATGTGCTCTACTCTTATGAGAAGAGACTGCAATACTGTTTTTTAGCGTCGTGGCTCAGTCCATCTGTTTTTCCTAAATAAGATATAATATGAGATTTTTACCACTTAAAGTTTTTGACAATTTTTCATTAATCTTCATTGTTTTTTTTACTAACAATTTGGCTACTCTCAACTAATTGTCAGCTGATTCACGTGGGTTTGTGAGATGTCAATATTTCCGAGATTATCAACGCTAACACTCACACCATCACGAAAAACGTCAATTACGTTCTACAATTCTGCATCTATATACTCTCGTAATTCCGCACTCGATTAGTTCTTACGAATTTGCAAAAAATGACTTCGTATAATAATAAGATTATAATTTGTGATAATTCACAGTTTCATGTATTCAATACATAATGCACAAGTAAGTAACTTACCTAAGCTGACTATGAGGTCTCGACTTTTTTTAATTTGAATGAGTAAAGGGGTGATGGAAAAAATCAATTATAAGGGAATGATGATTCAAGTGCGGGAATGAATTTTTCAACGCTATTACTATATTCAGATGAAATTAACACGATAAACATCTTTTATTCATCTCAACATTTATTTATTTTAGTAGGACTATTTTTCGATTGAAGGTTATGTTTGATTTAATCATTCCCCATAAGCTCTAATTTCCTCATTCATAGAATGAACTGCAGGAATGATAGTGAGGGAATGATAAAATCAAACATAACCTACGAAATCTAGTCAAACATTCACCTTCAATCGAATTACGATTCAAGACAAAATTTCTACCCCTCAAAACATGTGAAACAGCATAATGATTATTATTAATGAAATAATTACCTTATATTCAGATAGTGTGAGGAAATGAGACATTAAAATGCATGTCATCATTTAAATAATTAATTAAATTATAAACTGTTTGACCACAACCCATCGCTTCGCGTCTTGCAGCAATTATATTATAGCTTCATTAAAAACGCTGCCTACTGCGAAAAATTCATGAGCGTGTTCCGATAGAAAGGTATAATCTAGGTTTCAGTTGATAGTAAGGGAATGACTTTTTTGGACCCAAGATAAAAATCAGATTTTACAATCATTTCTCACTCGGTATTGAATAAGAAGGGGATGTACTGTTAAATGCACTATTTTTAATATAATGATACCGACAACTAGTATTTATAGAGCACAATAAATTAATGATATAATATTATTTGAATATTAAATGATGACACGATGGGGAAATTATATTCAAAGTATTGGGTTACCTGCCGTTTGTTTGTATGAGCGAAGTATGGCACAAGCAGCTTCAGTAGTATAGTTTTCGTGAAAAAAATCCGAAGTTTACAATATAACGTTAATAATATAAAAGATTGAGTATGGACACCATTTTCGAAAAATTGTGAGAATTAGTTACCCATTGTTACATTGTCTGGAATACTTTTTTTCAAAACTATTTCGATCAGAGTATGAATTTTAATATGTTTAATTCCTAAGACATCATTTTATCCCATTAGACGAGTTGCGGAGGATAATTGTTAAAGAATGCAAACTATCAATATCTAATGTCTTTTACAACGTAAGAAAGGGAACTTAAGAACCTTTTATAACATTGTATGGTGATAGGAAGGGTTTACCTCAAACAATTACCTTAGTATATTTTACCTTAATTGCTTCACTCCCACTGATTTGAACTAAATATTCCTAGACTCTCAGAATTTGCAGAAGTATTGTATTGTAGTTAAATCATTTTGTCATCAAAATAATTTGTGCTCAATATTCCTGCCGTTCTTTTGGCACAACTTTTAAGTATAAAATGCGTAGTAACATCCTTACTTATATTTGGGTTCGAATCAATTGACCCGATGTACCCAGTTAGCCTACAGAATAAATATCTCGGTTGGAGTACTTTATACAGATCCCTAACAAAATGAAGACCAAATTCGTTAAGAGCGTGAAGAAACATTTCCGGTGAGGTGTCACATGATAATCTTTGCGATTGAAATTCTCAGGTGTGAGGATACAGAAGGTAGAGGGTTTGATCCCTACACATTCAAACTAAAATGACATTTAGTTGTATATTAGAGATACCTCTTTAACTATGTGCCTCTCGAGCCATAGTCTTCATGACTATTTTGTCGGAAGATGATAATGGCGGTAGGGAGTTGGTCTGACATGCTCAAAGTTGACATGATCAATGGGGACTATTCCTCTCGAAACAAAAATCGACCTATTTCAGCGTTTTCCATAGATACTGATTCCATTTGAGTTAGATAAAAAATTAATTTTCCTTGGAGCAACCAGTATTTTCAGGTTTTTGAAGAAGCGTTGTACTAAAAACTGAAGAAGAATTAATGAATAGATTTAAGAATTAGATAGTAGTGGTAAGTAAATAGACGCTTATCAATCTCCATTGATAGTAACTTATCAACAAGATATCGTTCACTTAATAATTTGTGACACATTGCAGTAGAGTAGCTAAAACAACTTTCGTGTAGCTACAGAATATGGAATGGTATATTGACAAGTCAGAAGGATACTATATTCTATTCTCAAACAAACAAGCCACATTACTAAGAGGTAGACATCAAAATAAACATAGAGTATAATTTTACAAAACGCCAAATGAAAAAATTCAAAGATAGTGATTCAGTTATTTCAAGTAAACACCTGACAGCATTATTTGCAGTTTACAAGCTTTTCAATAACCATTGGGAATATTTTCACATGAAAATAATGGGAAGATGGAAATCTTCCCATTCGTCTTATCGTATTCTGGTTTTAGGGATTGCTAACTGTCATTCCATGCATTAATTACTATAACTCTGTGTTTCTGAGAATAATGCGTTTTGCCAATTTCCACCTGAATAATGTAGACTTGTTTTAGGTGAGCCTTTACAATTTCAAAAAAACACTTTATTTACTCACTTGAGAAATTACAATTAGGTTATGTTATGTGCCGAATATCATAGACTTAGTAGTGTTTCATGTAGAGAATTTTAATTTTCTTTTCCTTTTATTTATAAGCTTGAATAGTGTTAACATGTTTCCGAGGATAACTCGTTAAACATTGTATTACTATTGTTTCTAGTTAGAGAACCTCTGTAATTGGGATCACCTGTTGGGATTCCTGCTTAGTAAAATTAAATAAAAATTAAAAATTAAAGCGCCTATCATTTTACTTCCATCTATTGTTAATCCGTATTGTCATAATAAAATGTCACTTATATATGACCAAAATTTACTTATTATATTATATCTGAAATCGAGACAAATCAACCTGCCATTATCTTGATCCTAGTTCACTGATTTAATGAAAGCAAGTACTGATATTTTCGTTCCACTGAATAGTTGATTCACAATATGAATATTTTCTCCTGAAGTCATATCCTAAGGGTCCTAACTCAAATTCATCATTGATATGATCACTGTATCACATCCCGTGTAACTGTACCTACGGCTCATCAATATTTTAGGAGTATTTATTATGTAATCACTTCATTCTCAAGGTTTACTTTGGAGGCTGTAGAAAAGATTATGCAAATTTCATCGTGAATTTTTCATATCTCCAATGCAAATCAAATCATAAAGTTCGTTTTCTCCGAAATTGGATATTTTATTCTATATTTTCGGAGACTGTGCTTGACTCTTCCTTTCACATATAAAAAGAGAAATGCATTTTGTTCCGTTGGCTCGAAAACTTTGATTTGCATGTATATGATGGAATGGAAAGGGAGACAAATAATCCAGGCGAAAATTCTCGATGTTTACTATCCTGTATTGATGTTGAATTCTTAGTGTATGCAAAGCTATAATTAAAAAATGTGATGAACTTCCTGAGATTAAACTCGACTGTATTATTATCTATTATTAACAAATATCTTGAGGTTGATTCCTCGATTGATACACTACTAACAATTCGTGGTCATTCAGCTTCAAGTTAGTATGTCCATACCTAACATTATTCCACATGGCTTAATTTAAGACACCTTCTTGATATTTGTTTATACTTCTAGTTATCAACTAATTTCATTGAATTAATTTTTCTGGTACTACTCCAAGGAAATAATGATTCATTCAACTATGATATTAAAAGATGTCCAGGAATGAAATTCTTTTGGTTTGATGATGATATACTCCATTCAATGTTGATTGCGAGGTTGTTTTTGTCATGCTACAGATGTGGCCGCCCAAGATGATATAATATGTATGTTCACTCGTTTCTTAAATAGAATCAAACTGTAAGTTATTGGAAAGATGTTCGATGAATGCCAGTTCCACAAAACACTATCCCAGTAAACGAAAGAATTCTCATACATAGATGTACGTACTATAGCTAGTTGGACTCGCTGATGACAGTTTTTCGCGAGCCTAGTTTTTCTCCGGAACTGGATTCTTTCTAGAAACAAGCCTCTCAGTTCTTCAGAGCATTCATCATGAAAGTACTTGCTGAAAAGAGAAAGATCAGCAAACTGCCGCCTTTCATCGATAAGCTGGCGATCACGCCTGATCTCCGGGTGGTGGACGAGATGCAATGCTTCTTTCTGGATACTATCCAATATACCTAGTTAATGTTTGACTGAAGATAACTGTGTGCAACAAAAGCAGATTTTGAGGTGGCTGACGCATGATCATGCAAGTAAACTTCGGTGTTGACTATGATGCCGAGTAGATGCATGTTCTTTTCTGAGGAAATTAGATGTCCTTGCATGATTAAAGGAGGTTCTCGAGAGCGACTTTTCTAGAGAAGTTTTAGAAAGCATCCTGTTCGCGTTAAAGTTAACCAAGTTCAACCGGCCCAACTCTGATATCTTCTCTAAGTCTGAATTCTGCGATGTTGGTATCATGATCGGCGTGACTCCTCAACAGTTATGAGACGATTATCAGAAAATTAGGACATAAGAGTACAGTCGTCCATAAACCCAAATACTCTGTTTTCGGGAGAGTCAAGCAGATCATTAATCTGCAACAGAAAAAAGGTGGTGAGCGTATGGAATCCTTAGATTCTTCTCCATCAACCTTAAGAGATTCACTCGATCTACCATCAACTACCACCTGAATTGATATTCTGTAGGAAGAGCTACTAATTCAACCACGCAATTTCTTAGAAAATCCATATGAGATTAGTTTATTCATCAAGGCAGTGTACCATACTCTATTGTAGGCATTTGAGATATCAAAAGAAAAGGCTCTCGATTCGCCATGTTTTTCGATTGTTGATGTTCACAAATGCATTACGTCTGCAAAGAGGTTGCCAGTTTATTGTTGTCTACTGAAACTGTATTGTCGATCACTGTTGATGCACTGTAACTCAAAATATTTTATGAACATATCGTTTATCACTCTTTCCATAAATTTTGACATAACGGGCAGCAATGTGATTGTACTATAATTTTGGTTTTTTTCGATAGGAGTTTCTTTCCTTTCTGTGAAATCAGTTGTACTCTCTTAATAATTATAAGAACACACTGACCAGAACTCCTTGGACAAAATTCACACTTCGATTTCTGTGGAGTGGTAGCGGTTCTTCTACTACAGAAACAACGAGTCTCTACAACTCTAATTCAATCTGAGCCAAAAAGCGTCAGAAAACCACCATGGCAAAAACGACTGGAGAAGTATATTGGCAATATTAGAGCTGAGATCGGTAGCCTCACAGAATTCCCGAGAAACAAAAAACCCTTAAAGCGCTCGAAATCACATATATACTCAAAATTCATAGAAAAATTGGTACGAATACAAAATACCCTGATCACAAACAACATATCGACGTGTATATGGACACTTTGAAGCAGAAACTCAAAGCAAAAGCAGAAGGGATCTCAAGATACATCAAGTGTACTGATAGAAAACATCAAAACCAAAGTTCCTCCAAAACATGACCAATTTTCATAAGGGAAAGAACTAAACTGCGACCAACAATAACAGAGAAGTACCTGGCGCACAGTGCTTGACCTATTATTGGTCATCACTATGGTCGCACCCCAAAGAACACAATAAAGATGCGGAATGGATCACGAATGAAAAACAACGCCTTGATATCAAACATACGGACTTCGAAGGAATAACGGAGGAAGAAATCACAACAGTAATTAGAGCGACTAACAATTGGAAGACCACAGGTATAGATAATATCCACAACTTCTGGTACAAGTAGTTTGACAAGCTCCATGGAGCCCTAGCGAAATAGCTTACGTATGTTCTTTAACATCCCGGTGAAACACTCACTTTCCTAACACAAAGCTTAACATATATGCTACATAAGAGCGATAGAACACAGGATCCGTCTCAATATGGGCCAATCACTTGCCTGCCAACACTAAAACTAAATACCCACCTCATGCATATCCAATCGAATATACCTACACCTTGACGACAACAATATATTAGCAGAAGAGCAGAAAGGATGCAAAAAGAAACACCACGGTTGCAAGGAACAACACATCATCGATTCTGTGATAATGAAACAGTCACACTTAGGGCATCGGAATGGTCATTCAGCTCTTCTCGATTATCTAAAGGCATTCGATAGTACCGCCCATTCTTGGCTTGTAGGAGTATTGCAGATATACAAAATTCATCCAGCCCTGGTAGAGTTCTTGAGGACAACAATGATGCTCTGGCACACGTCTCTGCAGATCAACATGAACAATAAGTCAATTAGAACCGACGAGATACCCATATGTCGGGCAAGGAGACTCTTTGAGTCCACTTTTGTTTTGTGCAGCTATGAACTCATTGCCCTCAATGCTCAATAGAACAGGATACGGATTTAGGATAAAAACAGATAGGAACTATCATATAATCACCCACCTGCTGAATATGGATGACATCAAATTATATGCTTCGAACAAGAAACAATTGGATGGTCTGCTGAAAACTGTTAGTAAGTTCTCGGCAGATGTTCATACGAAATTCGGGATTGAACAATGTGAGACTCTGAACATTCAAAGAGGAAAAGTCATAGATGGTGAAACACAACTTTCAAACGGCGAAATTACACAGTGAATGAGGGATAGCGAAACAACTAAATATCTAGGATACCAACAAGCCAGATTGCTAGACCAAAAACAATCAAAGGAGAAGATTCGTTCAGAATACAGTCAGCGTCTGAAGACTCTGCTGAAATCAATGTTGAACTCAGGGAATCTAATCAAGGCAATTAACACCTACAACATTCCAGTGTTGCCTTACTCATTTGGAATAATCAGACCAAAACAGCACAAGATGATATTCAAAGGCAGATCCGAACGAATCTGACAACAATCATCTTCCAAAATCGTCTGTGATACGAACAACTTTCAAAAGGAAAGAAAGAGGACGTGGATTAATAGATTTTGTCAATCAACACATCGAACCGATAAGAAATCTCAGAGAATTTATGCTAAATGCGTCAAAGCCTGGTAACTTGTTGTTTTTCAGTTGGCAGAAATTTTTGTCTACCTCTTCTGGAGTAATAAGAGTCAAGAAGAATCTATGACTGACAGAGAATTGGTCTTCTGAGAACTCGCTCGGTTTTTAGCATATTCCGCTCCCAGATCAATGAAAAACCTGTTGAATCTGTTGGCTTTTGTAGGTCTTCTGTCATCATTTGCCCTTCAAGTTTTTTTATCTCTCTTACATCTGTTGCAGGTTTTATTTTTGGTGACAGATATGTCACGTGTTTCCATAGCATCTTGGACTGGTTTCAGTTCCTCATTACCAGGATGCTGCCTCACATTCATGAATCGTCGATTTTTTCATTGATAGAGTTAATAAGCTCCTTGTAACCCAATTATGTCTCCTTTTTGTTTATAAGGATTATTTGTTTGTTCAATATGCTCATACAAAACCTCAATAAAATTATTAGTCATCTTATTCGGTTTATTCTCTTCATACACACTCCGCCAGCTTTCTCTTCTAAGATCTGATTTCGAATGTTCGTAATCAATGAATTACTGCTTTTTAATGGTTTCAGTGCTGTCTAATTTTTTTCCATAGTTTCTCATTTTTTTGATAGTGATGAAAGTAGGTGAGTGATCTATTATATCGTAATCTATCACGAAGCCATTCGAACAATAATTGGAATCTGACCACACTTATCAAGAACAAAAAAATGATCCAGACAGCTTCCTCTTCTGGGGCGTGTAAATTTATCAATGAGGGAAAAATATCCAAATTTACTGAATTTATTCCCATACTCATTAATCTTTGTTTCATTACGAGTTAGTGGATTCATGTTTATGTCACCTGCTACAATATGATAATCATGTGTTACCCCAATTTGACCGAGATAATTCAGGAGGCTTTCATTAAACATGTCCTCAGACGATTTTGGCGAAGGATAAATAGATGTAATTTTTACTTTTTTATCAAGAATTTTGAAGACAATCTCTAAAGCCTTAACATCTATCAAATCAGTAATTTTGTGACTACAATTCAACGTTTCCTTAACCAAAACCAGAACGCCATCATTGCTGTTGAATTTTCTGTTGTTGTAAAAAGAATCGTACCCCGGTTTATTGAAAACACTATAATCTCCAATGACAAAGGTTTCTGTTAAAATTAAAACCTCGAAATCATGTGAGAGTTGTTCGAGAAAAAGTATCATCTCATCGAAATTTTTTGATACACTTGTATCATGATGTTGATGTGGAGAACTTCGAGTTCTCTGCATAACATTTAAGAGTCAATATCTAATATATGATCTATTTTAATAGTATCATAATCTTCATTTTGTACTCTCTGATATATGGATCCATAAGGAGGCTTATAATATACAAACGGGATAAATTACTAAAGTACAAGGGCCATCGAATAATCTGAGATGACTAATTATTCTCCTTTATTATTTTCATCACAACAAAACTTTCACAATACTCATATGTTCATTAATTTCGATAAAACGGATTTAAAACATAGCAATTAAAACATGCAAATTCAGGAAGCCTGCGATCCTGACCTTGTATAGTAACCTACTACTTTTTTCTCACCTTTCCAGATCCTTGTGAGTTTCTCGATTTCTCCTCCCTGAAAAACACTTCCATTTGTTTACCTGTATATTCTTTGCCCTCTATAATAATCCTCATACCTCATATCTTAGCGACTTCTCCACCCTGCTTAGCCTCTGTCAATTGCTGAACCAGTGCCTTCTGCTTTTCAACACTCGCAACGCGTGGCTCTCATACGAAATCTGAAACAGACACTTAAGAACAGATGCTAACTCTGCATCACATTTCTTCAAAACAGTTGGTGGTATTTTATTAAGACCCACTGCTTTCTTATAGTTCAGTTGTTGTAGAACGCGCCTCACTGTAGTCACTCTGAACTTTACGTCCGGCATATTCGATTGAACATGTGAAATGCTCGGTGGCACTGCATTTGGTGTATCCAAAACAGAATTTTTTGAAAACGATTTTGCAAATAGATCCTTTGCGTGATGATGCAATAGATCCGTTACCTGTAAGGAAAGGCGAGAGGATGACTTGCAGAATTTCGCGCTGACTGACTTCGTCATAGATGAAGACTGACGAGTTCCATTGGTTTGTTCCAAAATTATATTCCTATTCCTTTCATTGAAGTAGGTTCTCGCTTGTAAAGAAGCTGATCATCAGTCTGTTAACCAAAAGGTTCCACAGCAAAGGAGAAAGTACCTCACCCTGTGTACATCCTTTTGTGGCCCATTTTCTCCACAAACAGAGTAATAATTATCTATCTGCCACGAAGCATTTTTGCTATCCATCCGAAGAGAGTTGGCTTAATTCTTGAACAGCTTAAATAATTAACCCATACGAGGCGTTATTGAAACTAACTAAATATATATATATATATATATATATATATATATATATATATATATATATATATATATATATATATATATATATATATATATATATATATATATATATATATATATATATATATATATATATATATTTTCGTGAAAACAACCTGATCCTGGATCGCAATATATATATATATATATATATATATATATATATATATATATATATATATATATATATATATATTGCGATCCAGGATCAGGTTGTTTTCACGAGGAATTATAAACACATCATCAAACAAAATATAGATCATTCTTGCCGTAGATGTTTTTGTTCTACAGAAACTGTTTTTATATATTATTATCTTGCTCAGTACTTGCTTCAACAGATTATTTAGACATAATGCCGTCGCTAATATTATTCATTTCAATCTAGGAATTAAACATGACCTAATTCCCAAAAAAAAAAATTCACAAATATGAACCTGAGATTATTTGTGAAAATGATAATTATAAATTTTATTTTGATAAAACAATTCTTTGCAACAGAGCTGTAAAACACAATAGACCTGATATCTTTCTTACTGATAAATAGAATCAAATAACATATATAATTGGTATTGCTATACTCGACACACATAATATACAAAATAAATACAATGAAAACATTTCTAAATATATGATGCTTGGCGACGAGATTACAAAATGTGGAAAATGAAAAAAATTTTTATACTACCGACTATTATTTCCACAACAGGTATTATTCCTAGGAATCTTCACAAAAGTATCGATATTTTGTGATAACACGTCATCAAATCTTATAATATTCTTCGCAGGTTTCTTTCCTTAAAAAATAATGAGGTAGAGTTATAGGTTTTCTCTTTAGTTTATAATGCTCAGAATCTCATATTTTATTTATTTGTTTATATAAATGTAATATAATTAACTGACAATTTTGTCATATTTATATTCAGAGCAGTATTCTATTCGATCGTTCATCACTTCACACAAAGGAAACTATTACTTGACTAAGGTCCGAACACTGGATTTTTCCGGGAGAAAGCCTCTGACACTACTCGTTGGTATATTGATATCATTTTCTGATGATGCTATAGTATGTATATATTCTGGTAGATTGATATATTTTCTTGTCTGGGTGAAACCCCTATATATATATATATATATATATATATATATATATATATATATATATATATATATATATATATATATATATATATATATATATATATATATATATATATAAACACTTCTGAATATCGATATATCGTATCCAGAACGATCAATGTGGATGGCTTTTTTAAGAAATGCACACCTGCATCAATTTCTCACCAAATTATGTAGAGTGCCGCAACAGATTTCAGTTTTTTTTATGAAAACTCAAAATGCAGCAGATGCGACGCTGCTTTATAATCATTTCATGTATTCAGTGTTTGAAATCAGTTAGTCGGCACTTTGTTGCTGTCGTAAGCACAAATAAAAGATTCAAGTTTTGTGATTCGACCATGGAAAGACATTTTACTAGACTACTACTATATATATATATATATATATATATATATATATATATATATATATATATATATATATATATATATATATATATATATATATATATATATATATATATATATATATATATATATATATATACACCTCATAAATATATATATATATATATATATATATATATATATATATATATATATATACACACCTCTAAAAGTATATATATATATATATATATATATATATATATATATATATATATATATATACCTCAAAAAGTCTAGGAACACTTACCAATATCTTTAAAATATGAATTTGATGATTCGAATTTATAGAAATCTTTCAGTTTTTGTTAGGATGATAAATTTTGAAATTTCTCCTATACGATCTTGTTGAATATCTTTTATCTAGTTCGAAGTTGTTGTTACGTTCTTTGTGTTAAACACAATAAGCTCTGAACGCGCCTCTGTTTATGGTTTTCACTATGGCACATAGAGCAAGCCGCTTGTTCGATAGAATACTTTCTGATGCTCACCTGTACCATTTCAGGCTATTCTGATCTGGTGTAATTAGTATCTTTTTGCATATCAAAGCCTTGCAGTAAGATGCTGTGAATCGAAATAAGCAGCAAAGATTATACAATACTGACATTGACAGTTTCTAATTTCAAAAGGCGAGCAAAGTTTCTGGAGTTTCAAGGAAAGGCTCTCCAGATATATTGATGCGGTTATCGCTAGGTGATCCGTTCCACTGTTGTCCTTTGCTTGGTATTCTTGTGCGGTAACGTGTCTTCAAATAGTGCCTGATCGCGTCCCGCGCATCGCTAACAATTGGAGTGTGTACCCATGTATTTGAGCAAACTGATGTTGACCGAATGCAGTATGATCAAGGTTAAATCTGGCTGGTTTTCATGTGTCGGTAGAAATTTTTTTTGAATCATCACATTGAATCTTTGACAAGTAGAGAAACGATGTCACGATAACAAAATCGGGGACAATGTCAGAATACAAACGAATCGCGCCTTAATTTATTGAAAGAAACAAACTGTTCATTCTTTTAATAAATTATCGGCTCAAAACAAAACATTCACTGCTATAACATATTTCAATATAAACAATCATGTTGAAGTTTGGAAGAGATGTGAAGTAAATTATGCTCGAAGTTGTGAAGTTTAGCAAAAAAATATTTTTCGAAAATGATTCATTTCGGATTTTAGCCTTCTCCTTAGACAACCATTCATATTGCAGTATTTGGATACACTTTGCTAATCGCTTTCAGATTTCATTGAAAATCAACATTTTCATGAATGAATAGCAGTAACTGTAATAATGCTATTATCACAAGTCGAATGGAAAGACATTTGGTGATAATATGACAAACGAACATGATAATCAGCTCTTCTTTATTTTCGCATTCGAAAATATTATTTTGTATATGCTTGCAACAATAGGGTTTTAAAGATTATGGTTGAAAGAAGTTTAACACATTGAACAAGCGATCTTGTAACTAGATTGAACATATGAAGGCAATTTTTTCACTTCTCAACCATTCTTACTGAGATCGAGCCATGTGATGAAAACTAGATGTTATATGACAACCGTAAAAGAACACGTGAATGGCTCAATGTTTCGAAACAAGCACCAAGTCGCTCACTTCATTGGCACTAAAATTATTATGACTGGGCATAACAGCTGATATTTACTGTCAGAATATCGAAGAAATGCACGATAAACTGAATATACAACGTCTCGTATTTGTAAATCGCCTAGGTCACATTTTAGGAGATGAAGTTGGATTTAAAATCCTCCTGGACCCGTTATACTCTGTAAAAAGTCTCAAAGAGACTATTAAATATTCAAACATCTGGAATTCTTGAAATGAAAATGATGAAAATTCTCTTCACAGTGCAGTATGGAAAATGAAAATACCTGAATTTTCTCAAAACGGCATTTTCTGCTTTGTCGAGCGTGTTTTGAATGCATGAACATATACAACTTGCTCAAACGTTTTGCTCTTTTTACCTGAATCACTATAAGACTACTTGACAATTGTTAAAGGAAAATCGTTGCTTTCTTTAATTGACTACTATATATATATATATATATATATATATATATATATATATATATATATATATATATATATATATATATATATATATATATATATATATATATATTATATATATTTAAATATTTATTTTTTATCACCGCAGTTGCAGGTAGGCATTGAATGTACACCGGGCGATTACTCGCCAAGATGAACACCAAATAATTGAATCACCCCTTATTGAGGAATCTCCGAACAATATGGGTTGTGCCTAGTATGACGTCCCTCTGAAATGATGGAAGTGTCCAACCCCAATTTCTTGGTGTTCTCTGCGAGACGGATTTAGACCAGGCCGTTGACAGATATATATAAGTGGCATAACTATGACAGATTGCGATCCGTATTTTTCCTTCATCTCGAAGGCCAAGTCCGGTACTTTTCGACTTTTTCGGTGTATGCTCTACTCATATTGTCGTCCGCTGGGATTGTAACTTCGAGAAGGATGGATTTCTTTTCTGTTTTGAAGAAAACAGCAATATCTCGCCTATTATGTGGCACTGGACGGTCAGTGATAATAGGGTTGTCCCAGTACAATTTATAATGTTGATCTTTCATTATCGTTTCCGGCATGTACAAGTGGTTTTTCGTCTTCACCTTTCCGAGTCCAAGCTTGAATGCGATATGTTGGTGATAGATCTTAGCCATCGAGTTATGTCGGTTGAGATACTTTTTGGGCGCAAGAATCGAGCAAGATGAAGTGACATGCTGTATTGACTCAGGATGACGTGAGCAACGACGACAGAGATCCGAGTGAACAGCAAGGCCTGCAAAGTGCTTCTGGTATGATCTGGTTGGCATGACTTGATCTTGAATGGCTAGTAGTCTTCCTTCAGTCTCCGCGTGTAAGTATCCCACAGTCAGGTTAGTAAGTGATTCCTTTTATTTGCAATGTCACCTTTCAAACTTTTCGGATATCGTCCATGGAGTGCCTTCGACATCCATGCCTCTTGTAGTTCACCTGAGGTAGGGCTTGTGAATTTGATTTCTGCCCTAGCCAGTTGGAGTGGAGTCGAATCATCTAGCGGTCGGATGGACCTATAGAAGGGTAAGTTCTTCGCAGCGAAGTATCCCTTCAGGTTCATCAGGTTTTGAGCATGACTATTTTCTATGTTGGTAAGACCTCTACCACCCTCACTCCTTGGTAGATAAAGCCGGCTTACTGAGCTATGCGGATGATAATTGCCATACCTGGTAAGCATGGTTCTAATTTTTTGATCTAGCTTGCGCATCGCGGTCAATGGCCAGTCAACCACTCCGAATGAGTAGGTGATGCTAGGGACCACCCAAGTGTTGAGTGTAGTTACCATAGCTTTTGAGTTCAACCCCGATTGAAGCACTCGCTTGACCCAGGTGAACAGCTTCGCCCCAAAGAACTCCCTAACTTCAACTGTTTATTGATCCAGAGCTTGTTGAATACAAACCTTTTCTGGTGGTAGTGCAGGAAATACACTCTCATCATACAAGGTTATTCCTGGTGATGCATTGACCACCTTTCTCCTTTTAACACTCAGAAAAGCACATTTTTCGAGTCCGAGCTCAATACGTATCGCCTCACTGAATGCCTTAACCATTCGTAGTTGCCTCTTCATCTGGTTTTTCGAGCTTGTGAAAGGTTTAAGGTCGTCTAAGTATAACTGATGAGATATACTGATCTTTCCCGCCCTATTGAACAAAGGAATTGGTACTGTAGTCATATATATATATATATATATATATATATATATATATATATATATATATTTTAGCGTCTTCCGGTCCGCAACTTACAACCTCTTCTATTTTCCCAGTCTCCCGGCTGTAAATTCCTCTCTGACATAGCTTTTCTTATTCCTGCTTGCAATGTTGTTTTTGGTATTCTTCTTTTCCGTATCTGGGTTGGTGTCCATTTCAAAGCTTGTTTGGGAATTCGTTCGTCGCTAATACGTTTTACAAGACCGTACCATATTAGTTGCCTCCTTTCAACTACATCTATTATTGTCGTATCCACGCTCATCATTTTTCTCATCCTGGAGTTATTTATTCTTCGAGTTTCAATTTTCCTGCAGCTCTTCGCCAAAAATCCATTTCTAGCGCAAGTAATCTTTGTTCTGATGTCTTAATCAGTTTCTATGTCTCACACCCATACAGTACAATACTCTGAAATATAGAGCTACACAGAAGATGTTTTATTTCCTTCGATATAATCTTCGACCATAGTATTGAATTTAGGCACCCTATAACCTTCTTTTCTCTTATTATTCATTCTCTTATTTCCTGTTCTGTGCGCCCGCTCTTATATGTTTTTGTCCCCAAATAAATAAATTTCTCGCATGCATCTATCTTTTGACCCCCTTCCAGTTGTAATTTTTCTGTATTTCCTCTTATACAAAGATATGTAGTTCTGTTTAGATTCACAGTGAGTCCCTAGTCCTTGTATTCCTAGAATAATTTTCGGGTCATGTATTCCAAGTCGTCTTTGCCCTGTGCAATGACTACTTGATCATCTGCAAAATGTAGAGTGTACAGCGTGGAGTCTTCGTTTGAGGGGAAGTCCATTCTGCTGCAAAATTTTATCCATTGTTCATTAAGGAATATTTTAAACACTGTTGGGGAAAGGCAACACTCCTGTCTTAAACCTTTTGTCACTTTTGAAGGTTGTGAGATTCTAGTACCCAGTTTAATTCTAGATGTTGCTCCATGATAGGATTGTTTTATCGCTTTGATGAGAGTGTTATTTATTGGAGATCTCTCTTATACTTGCCATAGCTTTTGGACAGGCACCGTGTCATATGCTCTAGTTAATTGAACCATCAGTAAATGTAATTCACCCTTCGTTGCCACCTTTTTCTCATTCATCTGTACCAAATTAAAGGTGTGGTCGATGCAAGAGCGACCAGCCCGAATCCTGGCTTGCTGTTCACTTTCAAATGGTCAAATTCCCCCTCTAAGATGTTACGTAATATTTTCCCGTATAGTCGGCTAAAGGTAATTGTGACCGAGATACATCTATGATTAGAGCAACTTTGTCGGTTTCCCTTCTTATGAATTGGTGTTATCCATGCTTCCTTCCAAATATTTGGCATTTTGTCGCCATTTATCACTCTAGAAAAAAACTCTTTCAGGAGTTTATTAGTTTTTCCGTTTCGTTTTTAACAATTCCGCAGGTATTCCCTCTGGTCCCTCACGTTCTTCTATTTATCATTGTAATTGAAGTTGGCTTGTTCTATCATGGCGCTGTCTAGTTCAATGTTTGGTCTTTCCACTTGATAAGGCCTCGGTGAGTTTGTGAGGTACACTTCTCTGTTTTCTGTCAGTTCTTTTAAATAGTGTCTCTTCCATTCTTCTTATTGTATGGGCTGTATATTGATTTTATTTATTGTGTTTGTTTTAAGATATTTTATAAATTTCCAAGCCTCCAATATAACAGTCTATCTCAGAGCATTTCCTTTTCCATGTTACATTTTTGTTTTTGTTGATCATATTCTCAAACTGAGTGAGTTCCTCCTTATGAGCTAATTTGTCCTGTGCGTTGTTTGTGCTCAACCATTTTTTATAAGCTTTATATTTCTCTTTCTGCTGGTCTTCCAAATTTTCATTTCACGTTATTGTGTCGTACCTCTTCTTTTTGGTGTTTTCTTATCTCTTAAAGCTCGAAGTGCTTCAGAGTGCAGAGGTTCAGGTATGTGCCTGTACAGTATTTCTGTGTTTCTTTGTTGGGAACTCATATTTTAATTTCCGATCAAGTCTATTTTGATGAAGTTGTTTCGTACTTGAGTCCAGTAAACTGTCGAGACTGTATATCTTCGAGTTCAATTTATCTTCTTCAGTGATCCCCACTTTTACGAAAGTTACATGGCATCACGGTTTTTGCTAAGAGGAGATAATGGTCCTAGCCACATTCTATACCCCGTTATACCCTTGTGTCTTCTACAATCAGCTTTGTGGTTTGTTTCACGATCACATAGTCAATTATCTTCCTTAGTCCTCTACTATCTCGATGCCTTGTGTAATTATGTATTTTTTTTATGCGGGTAGAAACCATTCAAAATCTTTATTCTATATTGTTGGCAAACCTCTGTCAACCTTTGGCCATTATTATTGATTATTTCCTTCCCGTACTTTCCCACTATTTGATCTTTTTCTCAACCTTCAACTCTGGTATTGAAGTCACCCAGGACTATAATTTCTCTGCGTTGTCCAATTTTCGAGAGTACGTCATTCAGTTGATCGAAAAACTCGTCTTTCTTTTCGTTCAGAGCATCTTCATAAGGACCATATATGCCGACAATAGTCGTTTCATTTCCATCAATACTGAGGTTTGTAGTTACAATCCTCTCATTTATCGTTTCCCAATTTGTTATGCTCTTCTCGAGTTGTCTACTTATAATGATAGAGACCCCTCTGCAAGCTCTTTTATCCTTCGATACCCTACTGGATATGTGTATGTAGTGTGACATTTTTTCTTCAACACCATTTCCCTTCCTTTTTGTTTCTGTGAGTAACAGCTATGTATACTTTCATGTGTTCTAATCCTTTGCTGATTTGCACAATTTTTCCTTTCAATCCTTGTACGTTCAATGTTTCAAATATCATTTTCCTATTTCGTGGCTTGGGTCGTTGTCCTTTCGATATTTTTTGCTTTCGAGGCTTTTTGTTGTGTTTTAAGCAAATTGTAATTTTTACGAGTATTGGAGAGCTGGTCCATTGACAAAACCCCCAACCCGGAGGACCAGAACTTTTTTGATCAAGGTAGTTTTCCTTTAGCCTTTCATGAGCCAACATCTAACTCATGAGGCAGCAGGTTTGCCGTATTCTTGCAGGAGCCCTAAGAGGGTGCTATCATCCGGGCCAGATAAACCCTGGTTCATTACGAGGTTGGTACTCTTCACCCTATTCCTTTCCCATCTGCGATGGGAACCCAGGCTTGGGACTGGTATAGCTGAGCATTGACTTCTTCCAACTCGAAATAGAGATTTTGGTATTCAGCAATTTTTGTGCTGTATATTCTTACACATTTTCTAAAAGGGTATCACAGCATGATTGATGTTCAAAAGTTTCCGTTCCTTATAATAAAGTGGTTAAATTGAACAGAGATTCAACAATTATGTCAGCCCTAAGTTTCAAGGCAATATTCACCCCTAATAACCGTCCATTCTTATTTGAAATGGTCATTATTCTCATGTAGGGTAAGTCTGTTGCAAAAAGCAAGAGTTTAGAAATTATAATATTGAAATTTCCACCCAAAACGAGCCTTGCGTTACTACTCCTTGGTGACTTCAAACCCTTAATTGAGATGAGAGCAAAATTATGGTAGAAAAATACTTTAACATGTAATGTAATGTAATGTAATGTAATTTGGATTGTACAAATTTCTGAAATCTCTATCCGTATGTTATGTTAAGTGGATTTATAAGAGTGAAATATATTTTTTTCCAGATTGAGTAGTTTCGTCACTAAAAGAAGGTTACACATTTTAGAAAATACCAAATTAAATAATGGATCATCTGGCAAAGGACCTCCAACTTAAGCTAATCATGCACCTGCGTTGCTCATTTCTCCTTGTCCTATTTCTGAAATAAGAGACACAATTTTTCCATAAATAATACATCCGGCACGTAAGTTCCAATTTCAGATGTTAACTTCAACCAAGAAAATATATGAAGAACTCTTATTTGAACAAGGTAGACAAGTTCAAAATGCGAAAACAACAAGAAAATTTTGTTCGACGGCTTATATCATAGCTTCAGCTGCAGCTATAACAAAAACTGCTATCAAAGAAGCTGAAAAGAGGTAGGAAGAGAAAAAATTGAAATTTGAAAACTCTGGCGTTGACGAGAGTGATAATAATGACAATAAACCTCTTTAACTAGTCGATGATGAATCGAATGTTTGTGAGAGTGATTTATTCGAAGAAGAGCAAAATGAAGATATGTTAACTTTATTGATTTCATTAACAAAATTCTTCGAATTCTTGGATGGAGATGATTGGCTATAGTCAAACGAGCTTCAAAGAAAAACAATTAAAATGTTCGTGGTCCAGGTAACTGAAAACGACGATTGTCATTGAGTAAAATTCGCCAGAAGAAATAGAAACTCTTCATCGTTTCGTTGGCCAATCGTCTACTATATTAGTGTCATCAATCATGATGGAATATTTAATGTTTTAACAGGTTCGACACCTTCAATATACGTTTCGATGCATTAATCCTTAACCGACGTGGTGCCAATAATTTGTGTTTACTACGTGTAGTAGTAGGTGCCTGGGACCCCAACATGTTCAAATGCTAAAATCTTTGTCTTCGTTTTGTAACATTCTTTTTATTGCGATTCAAGTAAAACATAACAAGGTAGTAGAAATTTATTCAATAGTTGCATCCACTGTAGCAACTAAACAACAAAAAAATAAAAATTTAATATTCGAAATGAGAAAAATATCTCCCAGAATTGTGTGAATGTTGAGAATCATGAAGGGAAATATTAACGAAAAAATGACATAAATTGAAATTCTGAACTAGAACGTATTCTATGGAAAGAATTTTCAATATGCAGGTACTTTCACAAAGATTTCTGTTATACCTAAACATGAAATACATTCAGTAGGTCATTCTAGCTCATTTACGCTAATTGCACATACTTTTGCACTACATTATAAGCAAATGACTTTTTGGTATATTTTGAACAGGTAACTTGTCTTTCTTTTCAGTTTCGGATTACATAGATAACACACGTTTTTTGCATTTCTAGGCAGCGTGTCGGAATCATTCGGAATTTCCGGGACTTTAGTACCTAATACTCTATGAACGCTCTGTCTAAGTTCTCTTGGGAGGCGAATGTTATTTGCCTTTTTTTCAGAAAAGGTTCAGAGAATTGCTTCGCCAAAAGTTTTAAATATTGCAATCTTGTGTACTGCGCTTTTGAAACGCTTTGGTGGATTATATAAGCGTTCAGGCCTTTCATGTCGATAATACAGAAAATAAGGCCATCGGCCAACGTCTTGCTCTCCTGCTACAAGAATATTCCGTGCATTTTTTGTCAACTGAGTCCACACCTCCCTTTGTTCTATTGTAATATGAATTTATTTCCGGTAACCTATTCTCAACATTCAGATATTGCAATCATGTGTACAGCGTTTTTGGAACGCTTTGGTGGATTATTTAAGAGTTCAGGCGTTTCATGTCGATAATACAGAAAACGAGGCTATCGGTTAACGTCTTGCTCTCCTGCTTAAAGAATATTCCGAGCATTTTTCGTCAACTGAGCCCACACCTCCTTTTGTTCTATTGTAATATGAATTCATTTCCGGCAACCTATTCTCAACATCATTTTTTTTCCTATGGTGCATTGAGGAAATCAAAATAACATTTCTTTTGACACCCGAGATATGAGGGTCTTACCATTTGTAAATCAATACAATGTCGTTCCAACAGCTCTAGATTTAGGAGAAAAATCCCGAGGGACTTCTCTTTCATTTTTCCTCACAGCTCCTACATATGTTATCTTATTCTTCAGCAAAATGTCTACAAGTACAATAGATGAATACCAGTTATCACCAGTAATATTTCTGTTGCTTCCAAATATTGGCTCGTATAAGCGAAGAACTGCTTGGGTGGATATTGCAAATTTGTTCTTCAGGTGTTACTCCTTCTGAGTTCCCTTTACACAGTAAATATACGTATTGTATACGTAGCGCGTTCTTGCAGCCACCAGACATTGAACTTTTATGCCGTATTTTTTGTGGTTTTGAAGGAATATACATCTTGAACTTATATCGCCCCCTGAAACCCACAAGCATTTCATCGACTGTGCAATTGGTTCCAAGTGAAAAATAGTTTTCTGAATTCTGATTGAATTTTTTCAGAACATGTGACACTGCTGCAGCTGGATTGTCTTGAACTAATTCTTGTATTTTTTCCAGAGTATCAAATCGTAGACACATAGAAAGTACGGAAAAACTGCTCGCGGAAGAAACTAATCTGAATACTTCCCTGCCAGTACCATCTGATGCAAAAATAGCCTGGATATCTTCATTATTTGATTTTAACACAGACGTCATCAAAAGGAGACCCAAATATCCATTGATTTTTGTTTCATTCGTATCTCTGAATTCAGTACGATTTTCTTTACCTTGTTTGTTACGGTACTCCCGTAGTTTTATGTTTGTATAATGCACAACTATTTCCGTAATCTCCTGAGAAGAATATTTTCTGCCACGGTTCTAATGGTTCCAAATCTTGAGCATTTCCTCTTGGAAATGAAACTTTTATTATATTATGTGCAGGTGTTCTGGTATTACGTGATGGTTCAGTTGATGACCATTTATATCTATTTTTTCCATACAAATATCTCTGATTAGTTTCGTCTTCATCAAAATCTTCATCTATGTTCGAATTCTCGCCCTCTTTTTCATTATTGTTTTCGTCATCACCCGACAATTTTGAATCACTTTCATGATTACTCAATATTGCTGAATCTTCTTCATTTGGTACTACTTGTCCTCCATCTTCCCCATACCATTTAAGGAGTTTTCCTCGAAATCTGGATCAGTCGGCTCCACTGATCGCTTTGAACTTCTTGTCGCCATCGAAGTTAAAAAATCACACAAACTACGAAGTACGTCCCAGGGACCCTTAACCTTCACCTTCGAATACTTCCGATGCACTGAATGCCGTGCTTCGCTATTATGTCGAAGAGACTTGCACCATATAAAGCCACCAGTTGATAAAGTCAATAATTACAAAAATATTCACCTTTGTTTCCTACAGTGTGTTCTAGGTAACTCACAACGTCGGTTGAGGGTTAAATCAGAACAGTATTATATTCACTATAGATAATTCTGAGTATTTCATTGAATATTTGGTTCAACTAAAGGTATCTGCAGTGCGAAATATGTTATTGATAGTTCACAGTTACGCACCCATACAAAAGCGCATCATGAAATGTATCATTTGCGTTACGAATTGATTCCGCTGTTACTCCGTAATAGTTAATCATGAGGATAATAAGAAATTGAACTATGATTTCCATCGAAATTTTCAAACTGCAGCAAACCCCCCATAGGGATAATCTAACCTCCCTGGTTCAATGGTGAGCTAATTGAACTTGTGAGAAAAGCAGATTCGTTTATTCCGTCCAAAACTTTACAGGTACAATTATGGCTCGAATACATATCTAAGTCGCACGGTATCTTTAGTCAATGATCTTGGTGTCAGTCTTGAATTGTTCAGTATTCCATTTCCTTGTTTCAGGACCCATATCAGATTACTACTTGTTAGAAATTAATAATCACATAAATTTATGTTTCAACTTAGTTTAGAAAGGGTTTTTCTGTTTGTATTCATTTATTCTGCATATAAAAATTATATGAATAAATAAATAAATAATCGATGAAGAAATGAAAACCAACACGAGTTCCAGAAAAATTAAATCGACAATTACAGCACAGATCGAAATAACATTATCTCGGAGGCTTTCGACGATATGAAAGAAATTATACTAATATGTCTTGATTTAAGCAAGGCATTCGATTGTGTTAAACATTAAACACTTCTAGTTACGTTGGAATAAGGTGGTGTGAGAGGAACAGCATTGGAGCTGATAAGATCCTACCTTCAAAACAAGCATCAAAGTAGTGGAGTGGAGAGAAACTATATCGTCCAGTAAAGCTGTTGAGACAAGAGCTCAAATCAAAAAATTCCAAAATAGCAGCTAAGAAGTGGTTTGAGACCAGTAACCTTACTCTGGATGTTGGAGAAACAGAAGCTGTTGATGTCCACAAAAATCAGACACGAAGTTGATCATCTGAAGCTCCTCAGAATCTTTCTGGGCATGCCTTTATCATGGCATCTGGAATCACTATGCCAAAAACTGTCAACTGCACTGTTCACAATCCAAGCATTAAATCAATCGTGGGAAAACAAGGGGCGCTGAAGACATATTAAGCTCACTCTCACAGTGTAACAACTTATGGCGTTATATTGAAGGGAGCTTCCTGGGATGCAGCTTAGGTGATAATGAACGACCAGTATCGCCCGGTTTATTTATCCATTTTTTATATCTTTAAATAATACCTGCTTTTATCATAATTAGTTTATTAGCTCTCGTTTGTACTCTTATTAATTTTGTATCTATCTGTTTATATATGCATGTATCAATATAATATAACGTTCAATAATTGTAGTCAGCTGAAGATGGTCGAGAGACCGAAATTGATATCCTGATTTTCAATAAATCTCTTGTGATAGTATAAGACATAGTTTCATTTCTTATTATCATATTTGCTTTATACTTGCGCCCATTCTGAGTTACATGAAACCCATGACTGAAATATTAATTTGAGATTTCGAAACACAACAAATTCAGAGTATTGCTTTCGAAACCTGCAGAATGTCATCATATACAAATGAATAAAGCTGTTGCAAAGGTTTCGTTCGTTTGGAGTTCACATGTCAAAGACATGGGCATTTGAAGGTAAAGTATTGAATTTCCAGCTTTCAACTACCACGAGTTGACTTATCAGTATTATCACTATCACTGACTAGAATTTACTTCTACCAGCAAGAATTTTCTGTCAAATTGTTCAGTATAAAGACTAGGTCAGTTGTTTCACCAAAACATGAGCCTACCCATAATTTCATTTTCCGCTTACCTGTCTAATAATTTCCCGAGTATTCTGAAGAAGATTCAAATTCACTTCTTATTAGAATCCAACATTGAGAGCCAATCTCCCTTAATCTCAGGTAACATGCTTTCGACACCATGCTGAACCATCTGTGTGATCCTCAAGTGTTGTTAGAAGCATTCTTGAATGATTTTTGAAATAGAATCAATTTCATCTTCATCAAAGAGAGGTACACGCCTGTGGAAGTTGGCCCGTCCGCTGATGAAAGTTTTCCAAAAGCCCAATTTTTTTGGAACTGGTTCAATTCCGGAATCAACCCTTCCGTTCTTCGGAGCATTTACCATGGAAATATCTGTATAAAAGAGAAAGATCCACTACCTGTCCCCTTCGAGCGAGAAGTTCGAGATCAAGCGTAATTTCCTGTTTGGCAATGAGGCGCACTGTTCTCTTCTTGGAACTATCCAATATATGTCATAAATGTTTAGGTGCGGAGCTCTATATATGATAACAGTATTCCAAACCAGGTCGCACCTGTGCTTTATATAAAAGCATCAGTTGTGAAAGTGTGAAATACTGCTTAGCCCTGAATAGAAAATTGAGTTTAGTAGAAGCAGATTTTGCAATTTCTGATACATAATCATATCAAAAAGTTCCGGAGTTGACTTTGATGCCGACTAGATACATGATTAAAGGAGGTTCTCCAGCAGTGACCTGACTACGTTGTTGTCAGCGTCTTGTTCTGGTTGAAATTGACGAAGCTCAACCGGCTCCAATCTGATATCTTCTGTAACATGCTCTTTTAGAATCTTTGACGTTGTATCTCATCCGTAGTTATAGGACACTGACCAGAAAATGAGGTCACCAAGGTACAGGCGTCCGCAAACCCAAATATTTTATTTTCGGTGGAGTAGAGATCATTTATCAAAAAAAAAAGGTTGGCGAGAGTATGGAACCCTGGGGTACTCCTACATTAACTCGAAAAGATTCACTCGGTTCTTCATCAACCACCACGTGAATCGATCTACTGGAAAGAAAGTTGCCAATCTAGCCACGAAATTTTTAAGGAAGTTCATATGCGTGTAATGTATTCATCAAGGATGTTTGCAAAACTCTGTCGAAGGCCTTTGAGATATCAAGAGCAATGGCTCTTGATTCACCATGCTTTTTAGTCGTTGATATCTACAAAAGGCACCAGTTGATCTGTATCTACAGAAACAGTATAGTCGATCACTAATGATACCCAGCAACTCGAGATTTTATGAGCTCATCGTTTATGACTCATATTCACAATTAGACGGTAATTTTGAAGCAGGCATTTCTTTCCTTTCTTTGTAATCGTTTATACTCTCGTTACTTCCCAACACTAAGGAAACGACTGACACTTATACGAAATTTCAAATAGACGATTAAAATAGTTACTAACTCTCTAGATTTTCTTCAAAGCAGTTGATGGTATTCCTTCAAGACCCACTGCTGAAATGTCCCTAGAACATTAAACGAAATTAAATTGATCTTTTCGTGTTTCGAACTAAGAAAAATACCACAATCAGAATTTAAAGATGAGATTCATGAAATATCGTCATACCTTCTGCAATTCGTTATGAGAAACTACACGATCCGATTCTGCATTTGGCCCTACTTAAATGAAATGATGCAAGTATTTGTTTCATAGTCTATAATATCTAAACGCAGGATCTCTAATACAATCGATCGATATCTATAGTTTCAAAAAATAAAAGAGTAGTCAAAACGAAAAGTTTATTCAATTAAAGCAACCATCAAGCCAGTCTTCCAAATTAGGATATCAAGCAGAAATGATAACTAACATTATTGATTCAAGATTCGTCTTTAAATCAAAATCTTCAATGATTTTGTTGCAAACCATCCAATAAAACCAATATTGGAATATTTTATGTAAATACACGAAACACTACGAGAGGCACTTGAGAGAAAAATTACATACAGTTTCCTCAAACTGTAGAAGTTAGTAACGTAGAAGAAAAACGGAATACCTAATATCTCTAGATTTTGAGTGTGTACTTGTTTCGCTTGAAATTTATTTATGTTTAACCTCAAACTTGCTCAACTTTTTCACAAAAATCAATTTACAAAATTGAACCCCTTACAAGTTGAAAAATTTCATCGAAAAAGCAAATCTTTGCATTCATCTGCTTTTAATTAATTCGAGAAGTGAAGTTTCTGCTCTGGCTGACCTGCCTTCTTTCATATTTAAATTCCAATTCCCGTAGATACTCGGAAAGTTGCTGAACTAACAATTACATCCAAACAAATTAGTATTACAAGCGGACCTCTTGATGTTCTAAAGTTTGAGCATTCGTAATTTTCCAGTCAACTTTCTAACAGAAGTTACGGTTGTCAACCAAATTTCCTACATTAAGTTAACTGGAGCATACAAAGATGTAGAAGTTGAGCTTCTACATACGAGTTCACTATCGATTATTAGCCTATGCGTGAAATTAGTTTGCACAAATGATCTAATGTATAGATCCCTTTTAGGATTGGGGAAACTTTCACAAGATTTCTCATTCTACTGATTTGTTCAACTTCCTTGGTTTAAAAATATATATATTCCATAAAGAAACGTAGTTACCAATTTCACAGATTTTTATCTTGTTTTTATTTTAACGGTTGTAATATCATTTGATTTGAGAAACGGCACAATTGGAATGACTGCTAGTATACATACAGCTATTTGGTATTTTTCCGGACAGTTAGATCTCAATTATCCTTAATCACGTTAGGAAATAGAAAGGTGTTTAATCACATACCTTACAATGCTTTGTTTTGAAATTTAACATTACAAACACAAAGAAATATTATGTTATTATTACGGATGTACAGAGATAGGTAGTATGACTTATGTCAATGACATTATTTTGACTGTCTAAGACTGAATTCCGAATTTTCCTTGAGTTTTCAGTTTAGTATTTTTCCATTAAATACAGATAACTGAACCTTTTATTTATGGAACCATTGTTTTTTTTATTTTTGCAGCTGAACATAATTTCAAATACCTGGAATATCGTACTAGGTCAATTTGATACTACTTATCGGAAACAGCGGATATTTTGCTGTTGAGCTGGATTAAAGGAACAATAATTATTATATTGGCGTGATCCCATAGGGTGAAAGTATTAACCTTAACATAAAAATAAGCTGCGGTGAAGTTTCAGTATCGTGAGAAGGTACGTGAGGCAGGTTATTAAATGAGAGTCCATGATGTCAAATGGCGTATGGTTAATCAAACACCGTGGTGACCTATTGATTGAGGTTAGGGGACACAATATATAAGAGATTGTATAATGTTCTATATTTCAGCGGTAGGGGAAGCGTCTACAGCAGCAGTTCCCAACAAGTGATCTTTAAACGCCTGGAGGTTACAAGCTTTGGCACTTTGGTCCGCTAGTTGTTTTCAGTTATTGCAGATTTTTGAGCTTATTAACGTCAGCCTTCAACTGACTTCTACATCAGCTTTCATCTGGTAAGTACTTTATGCTGGTACATTCTTGCGTCGTCGTTGAAACTAGATGGGCAAATAGTTTTGCTGTACGTCTTCTTTAGTATACGTTTGCTTCAACTTTCACAGCCAACTTGCATAAAAGACTTTCGGTCATTAGTAATTTGTTGCTAGTCCTCTCAATGGCAGTGTCGTGTACATTCGTTTTTGAAAACCAGTTGGTTTAACTTCGATTATCGTGTAAAGATATAGTACGCATATAATTCAAAGAGGAGGACAATTGGTTAACAAGTGGATCTTTAAAACATGATATGGATGAATACGAAGGGCATGTAGTTGATGTTAAAGTAACTAAGTCAGAAAGCGTCGAACCAAACTTGTTAGTTATTTTTTAACCCAATTCAGTGACTTCTATTGAATCTAATTTGTCCGAAATTGCCTTCAGCCGATATTCAGAAATACAACTCTGATCACTTGCAATTTGGTTTCACTTCTTCACACGAAGCATTCAGAGTTCAACAGTAAATCATCAGATTCTTCAAAAATAAAATAGGAGAGCTCGAAACAACTCGTGAAAACCTAACTTAACAGTAGTTCAAATGTTAATTAAAATGCGATCATTGCATCGTTTAGGTATCTCTACTTGTCACTATACATGGAACGAATCATACAATTGCTAAACAATGTTTACTACCATCAGCAAAAACTATTCAAGGGAATGTGATGCAGTTGCTAGAGCTATAGGTACTGTTCCACTCTCTAGCAATACTGCCCAGAAACGCATTGATGATATGACTCATAACATTACAGAAATATTGCTGGTAAGATTCAGTATGAGTGATATGTATGTACTAGAAGTTAATGAAAGCAAAAACTCATCTAAAGAAGGAATTACCTTATTTTTTCCAGACATCACTCATTGGCGTAGTTCAATTCATTAACTCGACCTCTAACTATTTAGTTAGTTTCTTAGTTGTTTAAAGAGATATGCAGTGTGAACGGCTTCTTATAAACTCGTAAGTAAGATGGCCCACTCGAGGTAGGATCTCAATCAGATATTTTAAACCCTATGGACCGCGACGGTGACCCCGCTACCGGACTTCGAGAAAGATACGAACAGTGACAAACAGATGTGAGAACGTTAGAAATTTCAACACTTCGAAACATCTTTCGCCGGTCTGTGAATCCAAGTGTTGAAATTTCTAACGTATCTTTCTCGAAGTCCGGTAGCAGGTTAGGTTAGGTAGGGCGACTCTCGTACGTATGTACGAGACGCGTCCTTTCTAGAATCGATGAGTACCCCGATTCAGCTTGTTAGGATGCTGAGAAGCGATATGCGACACTGATGAGCTCCTTATAAGGACGAAACTGCAGTCGGTCGCTTCGTTTCTCGGCATCTCAGTTGCACTATTGTGGCTTTTGGGGGCTGCGTGCATGGAGGGTAGATTTGGGGACTAGCTCTTGTCAGGAAGGATTATTCATTGATATACGGATTTTTAAATAATTTTTTTGTCTCAAGTTTACATATGTAGACTCCTCGCGAAGTTTGTCGCGGAAGATATTTGTCTCATCAAATATCTACTGACGGGAGGTTTTATCTCGGAAACAGAGGACCAGAGCACCATTTAAACGGGATTATTCCTCGTTTTGTACAGTTGATGTTATTCACGGACTGAATTCCGATCATCTCTGAAATATTCCTTTTAAAATCGTTATGTTCGGTTGTGAGCACTTCTGCATTGGCATAGTCAAATTTGTGTAATTTCTCAATACTATATTTTGCTAGAGCTGTGACTTCTTTGTTCGGTCTAACGGAATATTCATGTTCGTAGACCCTTTTATCTGAATATTGTTTGGTATTGCCAATGTAACGTTCATCGCACTTTTGACATTCTATTTTGAATATGCTGTGAGTTTGATTTTTTAATTCAATGCGAGGTTTCAGAGTTGTAAAAAATGTTTTGCTATGATTATTAGATTTATGTCCCACTTTGATGTTGTATTCTTCTAGACACTTGTTTATCTATTGAGACAATCCGGGAGTGAAAGTGAGACCCATTTACTTGAAATCACCTCTTTCTTCTGTTTTCTGTTCCGTGTTATATACTTGATGTATTCTTTGTCTTATTCGTGGTTCATAAGACTTTGGTGGAGATGGTATTTTTTAGCACTTTCTTCAAATTTATTAGATTCTTTATTCTATATTTAGGGTGCGGGTACTCACAGCAGACGGAAGCTGCTCCTTTCTACCAGTTTAGCAAGGGTGAAGCGACATTCCCGCACCATAAGTGCAGGTATCGGATACCAATGCCTTCAGTGCAGCTTGGCTATCGGTGATGATTTGTATTCACCTTTTTGTTAATCCCTCCGAAAGCAAGGGGTTAGCACATAGGTCAATGGAGAATATTTCTCCTTAAAAACAGTCGCAAGCCCTTGGAGACAGATCGACTGTTCCTTGGCAGTACCTTGACCGTAGACACCACCTCCAATACTTTTTGCAATTTTTAAGCCGTCTTTGTACCAACAGGGACCCTCAAGTCAACGATCCTTGTAGCTGATTCATTCCTGTCCCATGGAAATGGTGATCTGGAATGGTCGCTCTATGTTGGTTTTAGGTATTGCTTTGTCAGACCTCATACTCAGCAACTAGTTGTCGTCGATTTCAGACTGTAAAGTGCCTGGCACGAAGCCGACCATACCTGTACCATTTCGGAAAAGGTGATGAAATCTGTAAGAAGCCATTCTAGCTGCTCTTTTAATCAGAAAATGAAGAAGGCAAGGCCCAATATCAAATCCATAGCCGAAGTGTGTGTAGTGTTAAAAACTCCAGTAATCATCATGCATGCCGTTTTCTGCAATTTAGAGAGCTTGAGTTGAGATTGCTTCTCTAGAATGCACTCCCAACGAGCAACGTAGTGGTATGTAGTGATACGTAGTCTCCCCACCATCACATATAGCCACTGAAGTTGCTTTTGGGCAAGCTGATTCATTTCACAAGTCATTTAACATGTCTATAAGGAATGTGGATTGTGTTGTTCTGGTGCGAGTTCTATGTGAGCCTACTATCCAAGGTAACAGTCAGATATTTTGCTTCCTTCGCAACTGTAATGAACACTCAATCCAGCGTTGAGAGAGAACAAATTTTTTCCTTTCCTAGTGATTGGAACTATATGGGGTTTTGTGGGGACTTATGCCAATTTCTCACTCTCACACCTCCTTTCAATAGCTGACAATGCCTCCTGAAGTCTGACGGAGACATCGCTATTATCTTCAAGAGCCAGGATGATCTCATCAGCGTACGCTCATACATAAACATCGATTGCGCCAATTATTGCCAGAAGGTCATCAGCCAGCAAGGACCACAACAGGGGGCATAATACTCCTTCCTGAGGGTAGCCCCTGCCATCCACAAAAGAGGCTACTTCCCCTTTCAGGGAAGTGCTGATCACTCTGGCGTTTAGAATGTAACTAATCCATTGCGCAATGATATTTAGTACTATTTTGCCTCTCGCAGCCCCACATACCGAACTAGTGGGGGCTGCATTAAACGCTCCTTCAATGTTCATGAAGGCTGCAGATGCAGTCTCCTTGCTGTCCAGAGACTGAGTGATCCTCTCGACTAGGTTGCTAAGTGTCATTTTAGTTGATTTACCTTTTTAAAGGCTTATTGATGTTTACTTCGGTCCAGAACAGAAGACATAAGATTCATCAGTCTGAACGATTTGAACTGTGAATTTGATATACCCACCTTAGGGATGTATACAACCCTAACCTTCCGACAGGTAGCCGAGACAATAGTACACGCTAGATTCGACCGGAACAGCCTAATGAGTTATGGTAGGAGGATATTCACCCATTGTTGTAGCAAGGCAGGCACGATGCCATCATCCCTAGGGGCCTAAAATGGCTTGAATGAGCCAATCACCCACCTAACTGCGCCGGGATCGGTGATTGTTATTACGTTCTTTCAATCATCATTTTCTAGCCTTTTAGCAAGACCGTTCACTGCGACGGTATCACAGCTGTCACCGATATATAGAAACCGATAATGTGTATTCTCGTAAAACTCTCCAACATCTCTCTTCTGGAGCGCGTGTATCGTCCATCCGGGCCATCTACAGATCCAATGGGCACCAGCGGGCCTCTGGCAAGAACTCTATGCAACCTTGCACTAGCGGGGATTCCCGTTCTCCCCTTTTAATTTCATCATTATACGACGAACTAACCAGTTACTGGATATTTTCAAAGAGAAAGTTGGTAGGCCACTGTTTCTTCACAAAATAAACATTTTTGGATGTTCTATTCAATTCGAAATAAAAAATCATTCGTTCAGTTTTTTTGCACGACTCAGCATTTGGGAGAGAAAAATCAAAATTAGAATTAAAAGAGTTTTCATGAAAATGAAACTAAAACGAGGACAACAGATTTAACCAAATTAAATAAATGAAAAGTTAAAAGGAATGTAGTTCACTCATCTCGACACATTTAAGACAGCACCTAATTGATGAATTTATAGCTGCCGATATTTCGTTCAAAGTTTTACGTATATCATTGCATACTTGCTGAATCCTCAAAACTAAATCCATTCTTGTACGAACTGGAGTAGCATATATTTTTTACTTTATATTTCCCCCAACATAAGAATGGCTAAACCACTGGTCCAATGGCATTAATCATCTCATGATGATGCATATCATTTCTACCTAGTCGATCACGTTGCGAATAATTAGTACTCAACCATTCCTTCAAAATGCTCCATCCATTCGTATCCAACTTTCATATCTCAAACCAATAGGTAATTCTTCGATGTAGTACTAAAAGTTCTTCATAAGAAACTCAACAAATAATTCTGAGCTTAATCTTTGGGATAGAAAACATGGACCACAAAAATTGTTGTCAAAAACTCCAGACCATACCAAACAGTTTGAAATGCATAAATCGAATTTCTTGAAGATTTTCGTGAGCCCAAAGATGAATATCTTGTTACTCCATGTCCAATTAAAGAGGATTCATCAGTCCAAAGAATTTTACGCAAAAGAGTTAGCATTTCCTGGGCGATTTGAAAAGCCATTGGCAAATCTCATTCTTTTTTCAGTATCTTCAACGTGTAAATCTTGAACGAGTTGTAGCTATTTTACGTGTATGTAATCGCATAGTATTAATCGCAATATTTGAAACTTAGTTGTTTGTGATTGCAGAACTGCCTTGTGAGAGCCGAGCTTCGGATTATTGTCAAAGAAACGTATGTTAGTATGCTATTGCGATTGAAATTTTGACGATTTCTATTTTGTTCATTATTAGCACGTAGACCAAAGTAACAACAGTCGTGGTAGGTTTTAACGAAGACACTAGCATGTAGAATTCTTCTAGTTGCATATTTTTCACGAAATGCCGCTTCTACATTTTTATTAGAAGATCCATACCAAAAATTAATATGTGTGTATTCTTCATTGTAAATAAATTGCATTTTCAGAATAATACTATAATACTGAGAGCACTGATTATAACGATAGCAATATAAATAATTAATGAAAAACAATAATAACAATAATGACAAATCAAATGTTTTCGAGAACTATTTTTCTTCACTTCCCGCTTTTGAGTAAGAAAAACACGCAGACATTAATTTGGTTATGGATATTTTGATGGAAATGAGGTATTTCGTGAAATTCGAAGACGCTATACAACTACGAGAACTAGGATTAATTAAATATTTAGACCCTGGACAGGCTGAAAGTAGAATAAGATTTTAGCCAGTATTCTGAAAAGAAAACTTTCCTAATTTTTTCAACAAAAATCCTTGAACCTCTCTCACTTGACGTGGAGCAACGAATTAATAAAATATTCATAATTGGGAGCAGAAAAATTATCTAGAAATTCGTCCAAAAAACAAAAAATAATCATGAAAACTATTTTAACTATAATTTTAATTTTTTACTTGTAAATGCTGAAAGGTACAGAAAAATCTAAGAAGTGATTTTCTCTTCCAAATATAATGGAACATCAAGAACTGATTTTTTTGTGTCAGAAAACAGTAGCGTACCAATAATTTCTCAAAATAATCAGTAATGTGTTGGAACGGACACAACTGGTGAAAATGATATTTTCATTGCAGAACATTCTCTCTAGACGACAGGTAACACTCGTAAAATTTCAATATCTGCAGTCGTTTGGCAACAAATAATCAATTCGATTTTTCTTCACCAAACTGGAACACCCTGTATATCTTTCAAGTATTTTTCAAATAGTTTTTATTTTAAACTCATATTAATTTTCGATACTCTATTGGTTTCTGAATTTTCCACTTTCGAAACTGGATTACCCATACTACCTGTATATGTATACAAAAACAAAATTTCACATACCAGACAACCTAATCTTATCTACATGAAATTTTACCTAAGCAATAAACGATGGAAAATACATACTTATTTACATAATACATGTCACATGACACAAGTGTTATTAACAGTGAATTTAATTAGACAAAACGAGCAATGAATAATGAGTTTAATATTCATCATTCCGGTTCTGTTCAGTCTAATCCAAGCCTGTCAGACTACCAGAGCTGCATAAATTCGCATTTCAAAAGTGGGCTTGCATGAAT
Source organism: Cryptolaemus montrouzieri (assembly GCA_013387265.2). Classification (NCBI taxonomy): domain Eukaryota; kingdom Metazoa; phylum Arthropoda; class Insecta; order Coleoptera; family Coccinellidae; genus Cryptolaemus; species Cryptolaemus montrouzieri. The sequence goes on from JABFTP020000103.1 coordinate 43,280,991, forward strand.
AGAGCACGAAGTTTCTAAACTCAACACATGCCCCTAAATCGATTTTATTTTTAACTTTTCCCTCACATTCTGTCTGCCAATGTACCTGTAAAAATTGCGTTTCTATGGAAATTCCAGAAAGGAGCAAACAGACTTTGTTGCAAAGCTTTTCATTAAAGTGCACTCTGGATCGAGAGGCTCAGTAAAATTGTTGAGGATATATAACACTTACCTCCCTTCGTTTAATGTAATTAAGGATAATAATATTTCCGATAAAGACATTATCTTTCACATGAATATTGAAATTCTCTGAAGACTGATATCACAATAGATTTTGCCATCTTTTACTACCAACAATTATAAAATTTGAAGACTGTGACTGTTTCGGAATCACACTCATCGTTAGACAGATAAAACTACAAATAAAGTACAGAGTAAGTCTCCCTGAAGCAGCAGGGAATAGTGCAAATAGATAATGGAAAGCTATATGAAAATGAAGAATGTTTGGAAACTTTGTAAACATGTCTGATGATTGAAAATAAGAGGATATTATTCAGAATTTCAAAGATTTCTATGGATTCTAGGTTGTTGGAGTGTTCGAGAGAGGTCAGGTTAGATTTAAGTAAATATTCTCATTCCTCCGGTTATTACTCACTGTATATATATATATATATATATATATATATATATATATATATATATATATATATATATATATATATATATATATATATATATCTTCTTATATACAAGTACAAATTGTTCTAGAACATTTGCGTAACTTCTTCGGCTCTGTTGGAGATCTCTTCGTAAAGCTGAGATCTTCGAATCTTTCTCGAAGTCTCCCGAAAGTGCCCCGTACTCGTCAGTCCGCCGGGCGGTGACAGGATCGGCTTCAGGGACGATTGGATATCGTTACACTGCCCCCTCTTAAAACTGATCTGTCCCACAACAGACTGAGTCTTTGGTCACTATGACGGTATCAGCATTTATTTCCAGCTTTACATCTTCCTTGTTGATGAAAATGACATTCAACTGTCTTCTCACTTTGTCTCGAAGTTGTAGGATTGAAACAGCACACGAGAACTTCTTTTTTGATAACTTCGATCATGTTCTGTACTGTTCTTCAATCTAACTGATCCAACTCACAACCAAGTTTCGGTATGGCGAGTTTCTTCACACCCTGTTTGACCAAGTGCTCTTTCAAGTCAAGTAAGGCTGACCATTAATCTTCATAGCAGGGTTTCTGATAAGAATATTCTTCAGTCACCAAGAAGTAGACCGTTTTACTTTCTGCATCTAGTTTCAAAGTCTTTCCTACTGTAGACAGTTGCTGCCGTAGTTCAAATGGCCTTCCATATTTAGCCTTGAAAACTCCCGTGATACCCTTATACATTCGAAGATGTTGAGCGACAAAATGCGCAATGGCGTATTCCTTGCCTACTTGGAAAAGATCTTGTTGTATTTCTGTGGTGACCCCGAATCTAGCTTTTCCAGTGCCACTATAATTAGCCATGAAACGATCGTAGTCCCTCGCTTCATTCATTTGATGATTTTTGACTGGTCTGTGATAAAACGTGCCTCCTTGTTATTTTTGTATTTTCCTGCAAAAGGAGCCAATCAATTGAAATGGACTACAATAGGTTTCCCCCTCGGCAACTTCCTTATACAATACACGATGTCGTTGATCCTTTAGATGACTTCATAAGGACCTTTTCTATGTCGCTGTAGTTTTGGAGACAAGCCACGTTACCTCTGTGGGTTATAAAGCCATACAAGATCTCCTACAGAAAATCCACTTTTAGAAACTTTGAGGTCATAACGGTTTTTCATTCTACCACAGGCAATCTTCATGTGCTGTCTGATCTTATTATGGATATAATCCATTCTTCTCTAAAGATAAGTGACATAATTTTCGCCAGCAAAATCTTCTCTATGCTTACACCCGAATTCCAGATCACATGGTGACCTCATCTGACGACCTCACATAACGCTAGCTGGCGTTTCTCCTGTTGACTCTCGCACTGAAGATTTGTAGGCCATTACAAAAAGGTGCAGTTATTGGTCCCAATCTCGCTGTGATCCGATACCACTTCAGACAGGTATTTTTCTATCGTTCTATTCATTCTTTCAACCATGCCTTCTCATTGGGGATGAAGCGCTGTTGTTCTTCTGGTCTTTTTGATGCCTAGTTTTTCGCACGTTTCTTGAAACAGGTTCGATTTAAAATTTCTCCCTTGATCGCAATGTTACTTAAAGGGAACTCCAAAACGGCAAAACAACTCCTTCACCTTGATATCAGCGACAGTTGCGGCTTCCTGATTTAGTATAGTACTAGGGACTCCGAATTTCGTTCGGATCTTCCTCAGACGTTTCTCTACCGGAAAAAAATTATTCGCGGGGGCCTACGGACCCCGCTCTTCCGCTCCGACTCTTTCTTCCCGACCGGTTCAAACTCCAACCGTCCCCTCCACTTTCCTCGAAATAAGGCTTACTGCTTTAGTATTATATGGATAAGCCTTAACCCACTTGGTAAAATAAGCCATGTCAACTAGTACGTATTTGTTTCCGCCATCAGTTTATAGAAAGGGCACCGCTATATCCACAGCAACACGTTCTATCAGACTTCCAACATTGTACTCTTTCATTGAGGCCTTGCCTTTTCCATAAGGTCCTTTTACCGAAGCGCAAGTCGTACACTTCCTGCAATACTCTCGGACATCTGCGTTTGTATTGATCCAATAAAATCTAGCACTGACCCTCCCCTTCGATAAAAACGGCCCAACTAGATGGTTCCCATTGCAAGTGAGGATTCTGGTTATCCTAGTATTGGCATTGACGTATGTTCACCTCGACATGAAGCATGAAGGTAGTCTAAAAATTGCAGATCAGAGTCATCAACGTTTAGTTCATCGTGCAACCTTACATTGTAGAGATGAAATTTGTGATACTTCACTATAATAAAGATAGTTAGACTTGACATTTTATTTCACAAAGGATGTTCTACTTAACGTTTTTGAAAACGCTAGCAATCTCTTGCCTGAAATTCTTGATAATAGAGAATTGACATATCGGCGATTCACTGCTTTCTTTCAATAATTTGTGTCAAATATTCCTGATGTTCCTTTTACGGATTTATTATTTCGATAATAAATTACCATCTTTACCTTATCCTCAATTGGGTATACTATGTCGGCAGTTTTTGGTTCCATTACCAAAAGAAATTAAAGAATATCTTTAAATAAATTTGAATTAATCGACCCGTAACCAGCTACCTTACGCAATGAATATGTCCATTGCAGCACAGAACATTACCAACTTCTCGGAATTGAAATTCTTATGTTCGGGGATGCTGAGGGTAGGTTAGATTAGATTTACACATACACTTCAATATCAATATTCCAAAACACTTTCTTCAATACTGATATAAATCAGTACTACGATTTATTCTTAATAAATCTGTCAATGGGTTGTTCAAATATTATATGTTAATATTTCCATGTTATCATATAACAGCCTGTATTGAAAATTTATGTTAAAAGAATTATCGATGCATATAAATAACCGAAATACTTTTCTTACAATTTTCCATCCGACCTATATTACCTATGATGGTTTCATAGGTAGGGGATGGTGGGTGTATAGGTTAGTTATATCTCAAAGTCGCCATAAACTATATGTGCAACTCTGTTTTTTCCAATATTGATATTTCAGTCTTTATTATAACCAAGTAGTAGCGGCTAACACAATTCAATATTTTTCGAAATATTTTGAAATGTAACAGTTAAAAATGTTATTTCATTTTATATCAACTATTCTTAAAATTTGTTTTTTGATATTTCAGTATTATTGCTATAGATTTCAGTCGATGTGTAGAAGATAGAGAGTGAGCCACTGAAATATAGAGAAGACTATCGCCCCAAATCTATTGGAGTATTAGTGCGAAAAATTGGAATAGATTCATTTAGATCAAAGATGACAGCCTTTGATCTGGAATGAATCTGTTCCATTTTTTTGCACTAATACTTGAATAGCTCAGGGCGATAGATAGTCTCCTCTATTTTTCAGTAGCTCACTCTGTATCTTCTACAGTTTTCAATCAAAAATGAAAATTCGTTCACGGGGATGCAGACAAAGATAATACCTTTCTTTCGAGGTATCACTCGACCCATCTACCCTCTTCCAAATTCTCAAGGGGGGTCACCCCTGCTCTAAGGGTTGAAATTCGAGATGAGAATGGTACTTGATGATGACTGCCATTGCTCAGCATGGATGTTCATTTTACTTCACCGAAACTTGAATAGTCTCAGGGAAATAGTCTTCCCTATCTTTCAGTTGCTCACCCTGTTATCTCTTACAATTTTCAATTAAAAATGGAAATTCGTTCAAGGCGATGTAGACAAAGATAGCACCGTTCTTTTGAGTCATCACTCGACTCATCTTTCCTATTCCAAATGTTCAAGGATTGCAACCCCCCCTCAGAGGGTTGATATTTCAGGCAAGTATTGTACCCCAAAGATGTCCCCTTGAAACAAAAATTAAGCTGTTTTGCGATTTGATCAGAAATGAATATCTTGGTAGATTTATCCTCTGTTTGGTTTTCGTTGAAGCACCCTGTATATATGTATATATATATATATATATATATATATATATATATATATATATATATATATATATATATATATATATATATATATATATATATATATATATATATATATATATATATATATATATATATATATATATATATATATATATATATATATATATATATATATATATATATATATATATATATATATATATATATATATATATATATATATATATATATATATATATATATATGGGTTGGACAAATGTGCCGTACTATACGTCAAGAGGGGAAATAACACAAGGAGGAGAAATGCTTATTCAAGATGAGGTAGCTATACAAGAATAAGATCCAGAAGCAACATATAAGTACTTGGGTATGCAACAAGCACTGGAGAACACTGGAGAACATTCGATCAAAAAGAAGCATTCAAGAACAAATTCTTCGATAGAATAAAAAAAGTCCTCCGCAGTAAACTAAATTCAAAGGCAATGTTCACTGCAATAAACACATAGGCGATACCCATGCATATCATAGCATAGCCTACTCCTTTGGCGTGATCAAATGGTCACAGATCTAAAGGCGGACACAAGGGTGCGAGTTCTTATGTCCAAATATGGTATTCAGCACCCCATGCATCGGCAGTAAGTAAGACTTTATTTACCGAGGCACCAGGGAGGTAGAGGTTTGCAGAATGTGGGGATGTCCCACAATAAGGCGGTTGCAGTATTTTCACTCGAAAAACTTACCGTTTCTCCAATCGATATGCCAAGAAGACCAAAACATCACGGCTGTTAATCTAGCATGCAGAAGCGACCCACCACAGACGCCATCACCTGAACCTGGAGGAATGGCACAGCAAACTCTTACATGGCAGGTATCCGGAGGCACTGTAACACAAAAGAGTGAACAAAGATCAATCACTTACTTACCTTAAATCCGGATATTTGTTCTCGGAGACCGAGGAGCGTCTCGCTGCTATCCAGGATCAGGTGGTACCAACGAGAGCGTACATGAAGCATATCACAAAGAAGAACATTCCAACTGATAGATGCCGAAAATGCCCCCAAGGTCTGGAAACCATTCAGCATGTAACGTCCTCATGCTCCATCCTGGCACCAAAAGAGTACACCCAGCGGCACAATGCTATGGCAAAAATTTATCACCAAGCAATTGCCATAAAAGTAGGACTTATACTTAACTCTCGAAGGGTGCACGAATACTTTCCCAAGCCTATATTAAAAAATAGTGAGTCCAAACTTTACTGGGACCACACTATAATAACAGACAGAACGATGCCGCACAACAGACCTGACATCATTATCTTCGATAAGGAAAACCGCCGAGCTTCCATCATTGATATAACCGTCACGGCGGAAGATAACATCAGCAAGGCGTATACGGAGAAACTAACGAAGTACCATGATCTAGCTTTTGAAATAAAAGAAATGTACCAGCTCAGATCGGTTAGAATTCTTCCCCTGATAATATCCACGAGTGGATTAGTTGAGAACCACCTGGCAGAAAACACTGAGTTCCTAGAACTTGATAGAGAACTAATAAGTAGAGCACAGAAGGAGGTGATACTCTGGACCACAAGAATCATCCGAATGTTCCTATCTGCTGCCTAGGAAGTCATTGGTCAGTAGACACGGTCAATCTAGAGGACACCCCTGAATGGTGATATATAATATAAAAATATATATATATATATATATATATATATATATATATATATATATATATATATATATATATATATATATATATATATATATATATATATATATATATTATTTGGACCCTCAAAATAACGTTTATATTAATATTCGAATGTAAAAGTGAGATTTCAGAGGACTCATAGAAATTGATGAGATTGACTAAATAATAAAGTAGCTCCCATTACACATATGGGAATTTAAAGGCTCTCATGTCTCGCGAAGTCGGGAGTGATTATGTTTTTCTGAGGAAAGTTTATCTGAGGCCAAATACCTAATAATGTAACGTAGACGTTGTGATTAAATTAGAGTCAAATAAGTATGGATGTAGTTTCTAGTAAAAAGTTCCTGAAGAATTCATAAAGACTTTTATTCAACTTTTTCTGTAGTAGGCTCCAATTTCTTCAAGCTCATCTACTCTCGAAGTTTTCATAAATACAATATAATCTGCCTTCGGTTGATGTCCTACATTAGCTAAGAACGCATCCTAAATTTTCCTACCGAACATTTCAAACATCAGGTTCATTTATTTCATGTTTATATATATATGTATATATATATATATATATATATATATATATATATATATATATATATATATATATATATATATATATATATATATATATATATATATATATATATATATATATATATTTTGAATGATTCATCTTAATATCATTTGATAGTTTTCTCCTTCACAATTTCATGTCCTATTCATTCTAATCACTGTTTTAATTTAAATGTCGAATCAAGTTTCTAAGTTATTGTATGAATTTAATAGGAAATATCACAAAAACCATAAGTAAAGTCCATTTTTCTCGTTGAAGAAATTCAATCAATTTTTGCAATTCAATTTTCAATGATTTCACGAGGATTGATAATTATTAAGACAACGATTTTAGAACTCAAAGTAATAATTGATGTGCCTGAAGAAAAAGTAGCCTTGAAATTCACCTTTGATCATCACATTTTCTCTGATGTTCCGAGAAAGAAAGGTATTTGATGATACTAAAATTAAACTTGCGTTGTTTGATTAATCAAAGGCGGAATGTTTTCTGCTTGCACTCTGGCTTTCGCTTCTTTCATTAGAAATATTATATCCGGTCGAAATTACATACTGCCCACATCAATACTTGAAGTATGAATTAATTAAAATAAATTATTTCAGTACTTTTATTTATAGCGTAGCACTATTCAGTAAGCTACCCTGATGCCGTTGTGACAGTTCAAAATTGCGACAAGTATATGCATGCAATATACCACATGCGTTGGTGATTCCTTTCCTGTTTTTGTGATAAATTTCGCTAGCTTGAGTAAAGAATGTTTTTCATCGAAACATTTTATTCAATTGAAATCAACCTTCGAACTGCATAAGTTTTGTTTCGTCAAAAAAGCATATACATAATGTATAGTTTCATAATTTGTTGAATATGTTAGTTTTGTGCCAAAAACTGCGAATCTGTAGCAGGCATTACTTTTCTGTTGCATCAAAAGAAGAGGATGCTGAAGGTCATCGTGTACTGGTAGATACCTACGGTGAGCATTCTATATCCATACGAATATGTGAAACGGTGTTTCAACAATTCAAATGATGTGATTTCTGCGTTCAAGACAACGAACGTCCTAGTATTGGATGAAGACTCAACATAAACTAAAAACAGTTAGAAGAAAGTTGAACGTAAGCCGAGTAGCAATTTGTGGACGATAACAAGTAACGGAAATGATTCTGAAGACGGAAGGAAGAGTTTCAGATGAATTCAAAGACAGGAAAGTGAAAAATCGTAAGTGAAATTCTGCTTCAAAGGTATGAGCATAATATTGATTCAATGGTAAAATAATGTATATATTCTCCAATTAACAAAACTAGTATTTGTCATAGTAGGTCTCTGTATTGTGAGTTTAAAGATATAAAAGTCGCCTGGCGGGATCAATTCGTTGTCGAACTCGCGAATCGGCTTAAGAAAGTGAAATTGTACAGGGAATATGGCCTCACATTCCAAGAAGCATACGAAATTCGACCAGCCCGTGTATCGGCAGTCAAAAATTTCATGATTAGCAGAAGAAGTGTTTCATCAATGCATTATAAGGGACGGAAACAACAAAATTCAAATTGAAATTCGAATAGATGGGGAAATAGAGGAAGAAGAAGCATACGGTGGTACTGGTAGAGGATCATTTTGAACGAAATATACATCGCATTCGAGACAGAGATAGCAGCTTCAATGTGACGATACAAGAAAAGAAAAATCACAGAGGAGGAAGAGCCGGTAACGGTAGAAAAGAAAGCAACAGATTTGACAGTGTTAGTGGTAGTGCACAAGCGCATACTTATTCAAATGGAAATCGTAATCACAAGGTAACCTCAAATTTGTTTGATTGTTTGATGCTAAGGACCTACAGTTTATAGTGGATTTTGAACCACTCACTACACCGTGCAATGACAATTGCTATTTCTCAGGATTACAAGCTATCTGACCTTCAATTGTTAATGGCTTTGCAATCAGGCAGTTTGCCAGCACAATCTGGGATGCTTTGGTCAAATATCACTTTTTCTTTCGAGGACGTCATTCATGGCTTGAACTCGGAATCGAACCGAGCTTAGCAGGCAATATGCTTGCACACTAACCGTGCAGCTAACGAGGCGGTCAACCTTAAATTGTGATAATAAAACATTGAGTTATTGTTGTGGCAAGGCTAATCACATTACTAAAGAATATTAATTTAGATTTAAACCAAACAATTTCTTCACCATATAAGGTCATCTAGAACCAGCTTGTTTCAGAAAATGAAATATTAGGACATTCATTCATTTTATAGACAATGAAAATATTGATCTGATTAGTGAAAATGAAAATGAAGGCACACATTTTTTCTGGTAGGGAGAAAAATGTTCAAACACTTCTAATAAAGGTCTCTTAAATTCTTCTGATTTAGAGGTTTTGGATAATTCTGATTTAGCAGATTTTATCTCTCTGGAAGTTGTTATTGAAGACAAACTGATCAATGAAAATTGACACTGGTAGTTTTGTAACAGTCTTGTCTGAAAAAACGGTTAAGAGCTATTTCAGGAAAAGCCCATAGAAAAATCAGATATAATTTTATCCAGTTACGATAAATCTAGGTTAGAAGTTGGAGGGATGTCTAGCAATTTAAGTGTAATATAATACTTGTCATACATTATCTGTTCTCTTATTCCACCTCAGGGGAAAAAATCTTATAGGCAAGTTTTCAATAAATAAATGAAGTGAACTATCTCAATAGTCGTGAAACAGTAATGGCATTTTATTGAAAACAAATATATGGACAGTTTTTCAACGAAGCAATGTATATACAAGGGTTATCCAATATATTTAATACTGAAAGTTAATTCTGAGCCAAAAGCGAATAAACCTTACAAGGTTCCTCTTGCCCTTAAAAGTAAAGTAAACGATGAAGAAGAAAAGCTAGTTAGAATTGGGAATGCATAAAGTGTTCTTGCAAGTCACTAAGCTACAACAGTGATTCCAGTCATTAAAGGGGAAGGAGTTTGGCTATGCGGTATTTTTGGGGTCACAGTTAATTAGCAGCTTATAGTAAAACGTTAACCAGTATCTCTAAGAAGGAATGTTTTGCACACGCTATGTGTAGGTAAAATGTGGTCGCAAATCTATCAAATCATGCATCATAAAATTCGAACTAGCTAATAAAAGTAGAGGTCCATTAGTAATTATCAATGAAATAGGACTTTTAAGTTATGAAAAATTACCAGAAGGAATAGCCTCAAGCCCAATCCAGAAGTTAACAATAACATATATTGTACGGGAAAAACAGATGAGGAGCATTTTGAAATTCTGAAGGGATTCTGAGTAGGTTTGAACCAGGCAGGTCTAAAAGTGAAGTAATCAAAATGTAAACTTTTCAAAACATATTTAGAGATCTTAGGTTGGATTTCGCCACAGTATGAAAGGAAGTTATATCTATGTCGAAAGGTTTCTCGATATTGTTTCGTTTCTAGTCTTTTTAATGGAGAAGTAATTTGCATGGAAGACGAAAATCTTGTGAATACAGACATGAGATAAGTTGGTTTTTAATCTAACAGAAGTATTGCTCGAGCAAGACGGCTCTACGGAGAACATAATACTCGGAAAATTTTGAGAAAGTAAAGACATTTATTTCAATAAACAGAAAACAAGGAAATAAGAAAACTTCTGAAAAAGTTTTTCAAAATTATGTTAAAATGGCCTCCATGCTGTTGAATAGTCAGTAAGTGTCTCCTGAATACGGCACGTGTTACATTCAAAATGACATATAAAGAAATTACTTGACGAGCACTTCCCATTCTTTCTATCAAATCGTCCAAATTTTCTTATATAGTCCAGTAAACTTGATCCTGTAGGAAACTCCTGAGCCAAAACTCAGAAAGGGTTAAATCTGAGTGGGCCGGCCACCAAGTTTTCCTGATCCCTATCAATTGATCACCGAAATTATTGTTCAGCCACTTCACATTTACAGCTGGATCGTGAGGAGCTGTAAGTAGATTTTTCTTCGTTTTTTTTCAGATTAAGATGATGAAGGAAATGTTATAATGTACGAATGAGAATTTCATTATGAATGTACTGGTCCAAGTCTGCTACAATGATAAGTGATCTTAACAAGCTGAAACTGAAAATAAATTTTCATCAGAATTCTGTTGCTGACGTCCCCGTTTCTGCAAGAATTCGTAGAACCGATTTTTCTGGGTTCGCTTCTACACTCATCAAGACATTCCATTCCGTTTTCGTATCATTGTAATTGAAAAAATCTACTTACCATATAATGAATTTTGAGTTAGGTGAAGTTGGGGGTTGATTCCACATGCTCCGAATACACATTAACAACTTGTATTAAACGAAAAATTAATTTTTTCCCACTCGTATCACTGTTTTTAGAAGTGTCGGACCAAAATAACATTTTGTGGAATCGATTTGAATTGTTACACAACTCGTACGGGTGGAAAAACTAATTTTAGAGTAAAGAATGGGAATTACCGCATTGGGTAATATGCTACAGAAGGTAATATAACTATCTATATCAATAAAAGAGAGTATATATCGTTTATAAAATGAATTAATAGCTGTTTACAAATGATTTGAGGCCTAAGGTAAGCACCGTTTGTAAATGATCAAGTATTAAGTTATATGTGTCTTCCCGGATAGTTTGAAGATGGCAACAATAATTCCCTTACTTAAATCGGGCGATAGAGCAGATATGAATAATTACAGACCTATATCCCTTACATCGTGTATAGCCAAACTAATTGAGAAGGTCATCAAAAAGAGGCTTATAAATTTTTTTGATAAATATGAGGTCATTAATAGTAATCAATTTGGATTTCTAAATGGTAGATCCACCAATGACGCGATTAGGAGGGTTGTGGGCCGCGTCTATGAGCTTCTGGACCAGGGACTGTTTCCGATGGCTGTTTTTCTCGATATTACCAAGGCTTTCGATCTTGTACCTCATAAACAACTACTGTGTAAGCTTGATAGAATGGGGTGAGAGGTGTTCCTCTGCGTCTCTTGGCGTCGTATCTTTCAGATAGATGTCAGTGCGTCCGTATAGGTCAATCTGTAAGTGATAGTCAAAATGTGAAAATGGGTGTACCACAAGGTACTGTGTTGGGTCCTTTATTGTTTCTATGTTATTTAAACGACTTTCTTAGTTTGAGTGGTGTAGGTGAGATAACATCCTATGCGGACGACACGGTGCTATTGTTTGGTGGGAAAAGTTGGAACGCTACAAGGATTTAGTCCGTAAAGGGCTGATTTTGGCAGGAAATTGGATGAACAGCAATGGTTTAATACTAAATCGGAAAAAACTACTATTCTCCCTTTTGCTAGAAGTACAGTTACGGATTGCCGCAATTTAATAGTATAAGCTTTTGCATGGAATGCCAAAATCGGAAAATTGTGAAAAATTGTGGATGTGGAACTCAGGTTCTCTTTCTGCAATACACTACGAAGTATTTGGGTGTATACATTGACTCTACTCTCAGATGGGTGGATCAAATAAATAACATGTGCAAAAAATTGCGTCCATTCATTGCGTCCATTCATTTATGTTTTCGTATTCTGAGTAAAGTGGCTGATACAAAACTTTATTATCCGCCTATCACGGCTTAGTGAGTCCTATTTTGCAGTACGATTGCATAGGTTGGGGAGGAGTATATGACAGACATCTTGATGGTTTGAGTGTAGTTCAGAAAAAATTATTAAAACAATCTACAGAAAACCATATGATTTTTCTACTGAACTTATTTTTCAAATGAGTGGCCTGCTAAATATTAGACAACTTTATGTAAGAGCTCTGTTGATTGATTGGTATTATGGTAAAATCAGTGTTAATCTATTATCACATAAATACGATACCAGAGGGTAGCACGCCACCTGAATTACGCCCACAAAGCATGTTTTAGAATAACACAGAGGTTTTTCACATACTATCTGAATAGAGTATATAGTTTTCTCGACAGTCAGTTAAGAAATTCGTCTGTTTCAATACAAGTTTTTAAGAAGAGGGTTTTCAGATGGGTCCAAAGGAAAGGTCTTTTATCAATATTATGTTCATTTGATATTCTGTTTGACTGGGGAGCCTGTGGGGAATTTATATTCATATTTTTATTTATATGTATGTATATTTTTATTTTTTTTATGCATTATCTTTGTAATTTTAATTTAAATGAAGCCTTTTAGGACAGCTATTCTTGGCTCAGGAAAAATTGTTATTTATAAATTTTTGTTTTGTGTCTGAGATTTAGTTTAATAAGTATATTTAGCTGAGTGTTTTACTCTGATTTTTGTTTTCACATGTGTGTTGCTAACAAGGTTTTCCTTCTGCAACACTTCTACTCTGGGTATATGTATGTCAGAAAATGGGGATGCTATTGAATGTAAAGCATTTTTCCATTACATTTTTAAATCATTAAATCATTATGTAAGTTTACAAAAAGTTAGGCTACTGTGAGTGCGTTAAATGGCAATACTGTACCATCCATCTTGTTTTGTTTACTTATTTACTTGTAACCTTTTCATTAATTAGAATAAAGCAACGATCACTCGCGACAAATACTCGTTTGTATGAGCATTAGGACCATGAGTTCTCGGTTTTTGATATTTTGGGAATCCGATTTAGATATTCCAATGGAAAACTTTAATCTAATATGATCTAAAATAGATTTGAAGTGTATTTTCAATAGAAGCGTTATCAATTATTACTAATATAATTAGAAATGAGGAAGACTAGAAGATGAATTTCAAATCTCAATGGATAAAGGTAGCTGTATTACAGGTTTTTCGTTGATAACATGAACAGATGTATAATTCAGTTATTTGTATCGCGGATGTTCGGTTAATGCCAAGGCAGCAAAGTATATAATTAGATGAAAAAATCTTCTCAATAATTTTCAGAGGTGAAATAATTTTGTTGAATTCATATGCATTTAAATATTCTCTGGTTAACTAATTGCTTAGTAAAAAGGTCAATATTATGGAACGATTTTATTCTATCAAGGAAGTTTCCAAGTTTAAGACGTTCAAGGCAAGTAATTTAAAACAATATTGATTCGTTGAGTTTTATGCTGACTTTTACATGGAACTGAATTCAGAAATTGTGTATTCTTCCCCGAAAGAAATGTTCATCAAAAAAGGATGACATGAAATTTCCACCCGATCTAGAGTTTTTTGAGACGATAGTCTCCACTATCTAATTTTAGAGATCTTTCTGTATAATGAGTATATATTTCTAAAGTAGTCCTCAATAATTATTTCTCAATTTGTCATTTCGTATCGGTTAGCATCAATAATGTGAATCATAATTGGTTAACCAAAGAGATAATGATTATATTTGCAACATAAATGATGAAAAATGATGGGAATGAATATAATGGTCAACCGATCTCCTGAATACTTCATAAGTATGATGAAAAATAAAGAATAAGTGGTTCTTACCCTCAAGTCTTCAAATGAGCTCTACTTAATCTGAACATAAAACCTGAAAACGCGTTGATAGATTTCGTCGATAGAGCCGCCTGTCTACTTTATATCTTGTGCAAACTATACAAATGTATAGTAAAAGGCAGTTGAAAGAAAATAGGAAAAAACATGTAATCAAAGGACCATCACGGCACTAGAAAAGGAAAACCAACGTTCAGTGCTGCAAGAAAGGACCGAAGGCTAAGCCCTGCAGTCTGAGGAAGCGTATCCCGTTTTTTCTTACTCATTCCGTCAATTTGGGAGGAATTGAAAATTAAGTGACCGCAACTTAGAGTACCGACTCATGTAACAAGAATCCCTTTCAAATAAGTTTAAAACTGGGGAATTGATTGAGGTTGGAATGGTAATCTTCAATGAACCCTAAAAATCTGTTCTAGGCATGGTTTTCCAAATTATTCAGTAAGATAGCGTCCCTTACCGCATCCAGCTGGTTGAAGTTTATGAGAAACGAAAAAAAAAACATGTAGTGATATTTCAAATTGAAAGTCCATTTTATTTATTATTTGGATAACAACAGCGATCTATTCATCTTGTTATCTTGACTAAATTTTTCAGAGACTCAGATATCATATAGTTTTGGAAGATATTCGATATGAACGTATATACGCAACGTATATCCCCTTGTCAGATCCAAATAATTGTTTTTTCTCGATTAAGGTACCAGAGAGATATCATTGGATTTCGGATGATGGCTAGGAAAATCCAATCATATATTCTCACTGCACATAATGAATTGAAGAAATTGAAAAGTTAGGTATCAATAGATCAGAAATCATGAACAAAGGTTCTTAAGCGCGACAAAATTTCTGAAGAAACAGTTTTAACTCAAGAAATTATCTTTCTTGTTCATAAACATATTGTAACACTGAATATGGAGCTTATTATCTTCACTACGGATATGTAGTTTCTAGAATGAGAGCAATACAATTTTCTTCAAGAAACCTAATCGAAAAAGTGAAGAATCATGAATGGAAGTTTCTTCGTTAATTATTCAAAAAGTTAACTAGCGAGTCGATAACGAAATAATGTTTTATGGCTTCCGTATTTATCTACTACTACAAAACATCATGACATTTGTCACATGCTTAGAACGACTGTCAAAACTTTTCCGCAAAGTTTTGTTTAAATTAAACAAGATCTAAGAAGGAATAACATATGGGCAATGCAACCCAAATTATTGGCTCCACAATGATTCTAAAACATCTATAGATTATAATCGGCATCACTTGGAAGACTGAACCTGGCTTTCGAGGCTCTCTCGGTCAAACAGAGAGGGAATTGTTTTGTTGACTTTAAATACTGAAGGGTTTATTGCGATTATACTTCAAAATTGGCAAGAAAGAACAAGGAAAAGATTATGTTTCAGGAGACTTACACTATGATGGAAGAACATCTCCGCGAAAGAGGAAATATCGCAGGTTATGTATTTTTGATTATCTCCTTAGTCCTTTTTATGGCCTTGCTTGCTATATAAAATCTTTTCTCAGATTTGTTTAGACTTATGAAAGGTTTGATTGTTGAAATAATTTTCTACTGGTTTTCTTTTTCCATTGTTACAGATTCCTGTCCCAAACCTTCCTTTCACCCCTGTCTTCGTCTGGAAATCATGGAGTGCAAGAGAGAATGAAGCGACTAAGCAGAAAAATCTTTGGTGATCTTTATGTACACACGACATTAACACAAAATAAACAGACAAGCTATTGCTAGTGAAATATCGACAGGGAAACGAGTTTTTCCTCAGGTTTTTTTTATCGTTTATTGAATCATATGCAAGATAGTATGGTTCCCTGTTACATTTCTTGAGCTCACACTTTTTCTGACACAACAAAATTATAGATATAAGCATTTATTGTAAATACAATCATTCGTATTTTGTAAATCCTCTCTTTTCAAAAATAATATATATATATATATATATATATATATATATATATATATATATATATATATATATATATATATATATATATATATATATATATATATATATATATATATATATATATATATATATATATATATATATATATATATATATATATATATATATATATATATATATATATATATATATATATATATATATATATATATATATATATATATATATATATATATATATATATATATATATATATATATATATATATATATATATATATATATATATATATATATATATATATATATATATATATATATATATATATATATATATATATATATATATATATATATATATATATATATATATATATATATATATATATATATATATATATATATATATATCATGAAAAATGTTATGTATCCTTTCAAAATTAAACTGAGATAATGATTTCCCAGTTTCAGTGGTATTTTAATCGTACAAGAAACGTGCCGTTGGAGGATGCTAATAGTATATGTATACATATATAAAGTTCCCTCGATATACGAATGATCTTATATACGGGTGAGGTGAGATACGAGCCGCCGAGCGAACGATATTTTCCTCTGAGATGAGAGCATGACTTGAGATACTGAGGATACTAGACCTGAGTCTGTGTACTTGTTCTCTTCGTTCTCGAAGCATTTTAGTTGAGCTGGGTTCTCGTTTTTCGATTTTTGTTCATTCACAGAACATTACATATCACATTTAGTTTTAAAACCATGAGTCTGAAAGAAAAAACCTAATATCTATTGAATAAAATCGTGGAAGCATAGTAATTGCCTTGGCTACCATGTGCGGATGTTGCACTTCAATGATATGTACTATTCTTAGATAAAAGGAATTGATAAACGGAATAACGACAGCTAAGTGTGTTGCAATAATTTCTAAGCTTCAGACCTCTCCCTATGAGAGGATGAGGAAACTACTGATAGTGAGGGTGACAGAGAAGCTGGTTCAAAATGGAACGCTATCGCAAAGCGTATGTGAGAAAGCACAAGAGATTTACGGTGATTTGCTGAAGGAAACATTCCGCAGCAACTCTTCAGCTTTGATGAGACAGGGCTCTCCGGAAAAACGGGAAGGGAAGCGGACTAAGGCTTACAGATCCGTAGATAAGAAGACGATGCCAGAACACAAACCCACGAAGGAGAGATATTTTATAGATTTTTGTGGCAATGCGAATGGCAACTGCAACATCTAGTCTATGGTAATATTCCATTGGGAAAATCTCAGAGCATGTAAGTCGCTAAAAAAGAACTGCATATTATGTGGTGGACAAAGCTGGAGACGAGGGTCACCACAAAATTCTTCGTGCAGCAGATAAATTTGGTGTTTGGCCCTTCTTTTAAAAACTATCTACAGAAAAACAAACTACCTTCACTAACTCTACCTAACATCCAACACGGGGTGATTTTCTATTTCAAGAAGTTTTACATCAAGTACATATTTTTGGCGCTGTTTTGAGTTGATGGAGAACACAAACCCGTCGGGAATTCAGGACCACTTCAACATCGAGATTGCCAGAGAATTATTGATCAGGCTTGGTTGGACTTATAACGAGGACTCTGCATGAGAGGAAGCTATAGCCTGAGGCTGTAGCTGGAGGGCCTTCAAAGAATTGAAACCCGAAACGTCAGTAGTAGAAGAAATGAATTCTCTAGGAGAATCAATGGGTCTGGAGGTAGATGAGAGAGATATGAACCAACTCATCAAGAGCAACAGTCTCTGGAGCTGACAACCAAGGAGTTACAATCAAAGCAGCTTATGAGGAATTAGTTTCAGAAAGGGGCTATAGAAGGAGTAGAATATCTCAATAAAAGATAATGTGGAAATGTGAGAGAAAGTGGTAAAGTTCGAGTATAAAGTTCATTTCGAAAAAATTGAAACTGGTGTATCGGAGTTGTTCAACGTAAGTTGCCTAACACATTTCTTCGAAATCCTCAAAGGAAAGAAGAAATAGACCTCCTAAATTTCTCAACAACCTGCAGGTCAAAATGAGCAGAGCGTGTCGAAAAGAGCAAACACCAGTCACTAAAATCAATCATGTATTTGCTATTTATAAATAAATATTTCTCCTTCTCAATACATTTTTCCTATTCAAAAATACAGAAATGACTGAGGTAGTTTCTAGGGAGCTGAAATGTGTGTGAATAGTTACTTCTGTTTTTTCCCACGTTTCAAGTATTCTTCTGGAGGTCAGTCCCGATGATTTGAATTCACATAATAACTTGATCAAAGTTTTCATCATGTTCAGGTTAAAGTTCACACTCTATAAACATTACTGATGTCAATCTTGAAAATTTTCGATAAAGTCTGATTACTTATATCTTCACTTTTATATACCGTCAATCAATTACACTGAGTAGCACATCTATCTAAATAGTCCATATGTGCTGAAATCATGAGAATGATTGAAAATGAATTATATTTATCTACTGTAAATGAGTACTTTCATTACAATTAAATGATTTTATTTCTATTTCGTAGCTATAAATGAACTCTTTTCGGATTTTGCCAATGGAAAATAAAAGAATATTTCTTATATATTTAATAATGGCTGAGATCTTAAAACGAAATTATAAAGTTTGAAAAATTTACGATATCTCGTAAATCTCGGTTGTTTAAAAAAATATGATTGTATAAATTTGTTTCAATAAAGTTACTCAGGTTCATGAAACCCTAACTTTTTAACGCTAAGAATAGCTGAGATGCTTTAAGTGGCACCCTGAAATGGGACATACTGTATTTGCTAATATACGATCGTGCATCGTGATGAAGACGGCTTAACACCAATGCAGTATGACATGACCTTATCTAACCATAGTTTACTACCACTCCTCTTCTCCAAATTATTGTTGGATATGAAAATTTTAATTTTTCAGAATCGAGTCATAAAGAAATGCAAATTGACGCATCAATGAAAATAATTATCCGAAACGCCATAAAGCTGAAATGAAACACTGAAAACGAAAAACTGCATGAACTGAAATTAATTTATGAACCATGTATCAGCCCAAAAAGTAACTTTTCAAAAAGAACACGTCCAGTTAATTTGTGCAAGCAATTCGTCATTTTGAATCCGAATAAAAACAAGGTTTTTCATCCCGCCCCGATTACGTCAATAACAGTCCACTCAAACCAAAGCGCTTCACGTGTACGTTGATTCATCGCTCTTTCCCATCAATGTGAAAACAGGAATGATAACTGGGTAAATATCCTGAATTTAATTTAGAACCAGTACCTGATATAATTTTGACAGAAAAATAAACGTTCTCATAACAGATAGAAGCATACTCATGAATGCTGTACATTATTCTCTACAGAAAAGCTTCAGAAACTGGATTGAAATAAAGCTTATCTATGTAACATAAATATGGATATTCGTACTGTATTTCAGCATTTATCCTGAATCACAACACGAAAAAACAAGTTGGTGACTGGAACCTGCGGCTCCGAATCATACCGAAACAGTGTCGGTTAACATCATCGGATGATGATAGTATTGATGGAATTAATATAGTTTTAGTCGGAAAGACGCGATAGTTATTTATTCATTATATTATTATACTATTATGTTATTATAATATTATGTTATTATATTTTTATAATATATTATTTTATGTTTATATTATATTATTGACAAAAATTCTAAATATAGTTTCATTTTCGACCTCATTGTGGATTTTGCACCCCACAATTTACAGAGGAGACAATAAAATATAACTAGCTGTCCATTCTTCTAAATATCTGAATGTCACTGCCCAGCAGCACCAGATGCGGATTAGAACTTGAATCCTCATTCAATCAATACAATCAAGTTCAATATATATATATATATATATATATATATATATATATATATATATATATATATATATATATATATATATAATGTGTGATACGACGAATATTCTCCTTGATAAACTTCGAAAGGAGTCTACATATGCAAACTTGAGACACGAAGAATTATTCAAAGATCCGTACATCGATGAATAATCCTTTCTGCCAAGAGCTAGTTCCCAAATCTGCCCGCCATGCACGCAGCCCCCAAGAGCCACAGCGGGTTTCTGCGCATTTTTCCGATAGTTGAGGATAGTTTGTTTGGCGTTCTCATTTTGTATTTCCGTTATACTCTTCCTATTTTATCTATTACTCCTTCGATATGATATATGATAAAACTGTTATGTGCTTCTATCCTTTTGTGCATATCGTGTTTCACCCTGTGAGAGTCTCTCAAAGCTGCTTCTAGTGTGTTTCTGTTATATCCATTATTTTCAAGAGCGTTGGAAATGTGTAATAACTCTTCTTCTCTGTGGCTGTCATCTGTGAGTGCAATCGATCTGATTAGGGGCGTTTTGACCACTGATTCGAATTGATCTGGATGATGATATGATGAGGCATGTAAGTGTCTATTTGTGTGGGTTGTTCATCTGTATACTGAAAATTCTAAAAGTTAGCTTTGTGACTTGGTTAAGAGGATATCTGGATAAAGCAACTGTCTCTTTGATTCTTTTTCAAATGTGAATATTATGTTCTGATAGATTGAATTCAGGTGAGCTGTGAACGCGCTTAGAGATTCTCTACTGTGGGTCCATATGATGAAGATTTCGCCGATTTTCAGCCATGTTTTGGGTTTCAGATGGAATTTTTGTTGTGCTCGGTTCTCGAAATTTACCATAAATACATTAGCAATGGCTGGGGACAGTGAAGATCCCATGGGTACTCCCGATGTTTGCTTGGAACTTTGGTTTTTGTAAGGGAAATATGTAAAATTCAAGCAGTGTTCGAAAAGTAGTATAATGTATGTTTGTAAATTTTCTTTTAGTCTCTCTATCGCCTCTTCTCTGGAACCGTTTGGAAATAAAGACACTATGTCTAGACTTGCCATGATATCTGTAGAGTTCAGAATGATATTTTTGTTATTTCTATGAAATGTGTTGAATTTCTGACAAATGACTCCGTTGTTTCTACTTCCGGCTGTAATTGTTTAGCAAGATATCGGGCTGTTGTGTGTCCGCAAACTAACTGCGCTAACTATGAGTCGTAAGGGGATGTCGGTTTTGTGGATTTTCGGCAAACCATATAGTTTTGGAATTCAAGGGGATTTTCTCTCGAAATTAGGTCCTTTTTCATCTCCATAGGTATTGACGGACTTTCTATCAGTTTCTCGGTTTTCTTTTTTTTAAATGTAGGTGGTAGGGTCAGTGTTTGCTTCTTTGAATCATTCGTTATTCAATATCTTCGATATCTTATCTTCGTAATCTTTATTGTTCATGATTGCTGTAGCGTTACCTTTACCAGTAGGTAGTATTATAACCTCTTGATAGGATCTTAATCGTTTAATGGTCTGTTTTTTCCTTTTTGCTCACTTTCGCGGTACGAAGTTTATATTTCTTACAATTTGGATTATTAAATGCCTTATCGTTTCTGCATCATTAGTCGGTAGAGCAGTGATAGATGTTTTTATGCTACTGACGATATCTTCTAATGGAATGATCTTCGGAATTATTGTAAAACTGAAACCCTTGGACAATATTGATTTTTCTGTTTTCGACATGTGGTAGTTTGATGAATTGTGGGTAACGTTGGGATCGTGTTTTATCGTGGTTATGTTTAGTCTGTTTCTCTGTCAGTTTTACGAGTTTTCTTTCTGAATTATTCTTCTTCTCTTCATAATTTATTTCAGATTCGGTGAAGGCAGCGTTGTCTATTAGTATTCATAGTGCTGGGTCTGTTATGTTACTTAGTTTCAGTTGTCCGTCCCATAAAAGGATCTTGCATCTGTTGATCTTCTCTTCATTTTGAATGGTGTTCCTCAGTGAAGCTTCGTTGCCTTTTTATAGAATTCGTTCTGTTGTTGACGATTTCATGTGGTACCTCAATTTAGTGCATGTGAATAGTGTGTTCGAATCATTTCTTTAGGAACGAAAGTTCCGGTACGAGTTGAGCAATCACGATATCGTCAGTTGCATAGAAACATCCATCAATGCTCTACCGACTAATGGAGTAAAACGATAAGGCACTCAACAACCCAAATTCTAAGAAATACAAACTTCTCATTGCAAACGTGAGCTAAGGGTAGAAACAGGTCATTAAACGATTAAGATCCAATCAAGAGTTTATAATACTACCTGTTGATAAAGGTGACCTTACAGTAATCACGAACAAAAACGATTACAATGATAAGATATCAAATAACCTTAATGATGAATGCTATAAAGTAACAAACACCGATCCTACCACCTATCTAGAAAATAAAACAAAGAAACTGATAGAAAGTAAGTCAATACCTATGTAGATCAAATATAACCTGATTCCCAGAGGAACATCTTCTAGAATTCCCAAACTATATGGTTTGCCGTAAATCTGCAAAAACGACATCATGTTGAGATCCATTGTTAGCGCAGTGAATTCATCAACACTAAAGTTAGCCCGATATCTTGTTTAACAATAACAGCCGGAAGTAGAAACAGCTGGGTCATATATCAAAATCTTAAAACATTTCATTGAACTAACTAAGAACATTATTATGAACTCCACAGATATCGTGGCAAGTCTAGTTTCTTCATTTCCGAACGTTCCCAGGAAAGAGGCGATACAAGAACTCAAAGATAATTTCAGAAATATATTAAACTCCTTTCCGAACACTGCCTGAATTCTAATTATTTCTCTCATGAAAACAAACGTTATAAACAACCATTGGATAAACCCATGAAATCTCCTATGACCCCATAGAGAGAGAGAGAGAGAGAGAGAGAGAGAGAGAGAGAGAGTGTTGAAATGAATGGGTTTAAAATGCTCTATTAAGGTTACTAATAATGAATTATTATTTGGTCACAACTATACTATTTTTCAATCTAAGCAATCATCTCGTAATTTTCATGGGTGCGTAAGAAATTCGAATACTTTGCATATTAAAAAATATATGATGATGTAAGCAACAAAATATATGTTCTTATACTGCCTTTCAGTTCAGAATAAGGAAATTTAATGAGCTGTTCTTGGAAATTATAATAGAAATGTACATTCATTCTTTAAAATTCTCTCTCCGAATGTTATCATTTCCTGCTGGATTTCCACAAGCTTCCACCCCATCTTTACTTCATAACTTCATCCAACTTCTTCGAATACATTCGACTTTATAATAAACTTATTTTCATCCAAAATGTAGATTTTCCAGCTCACCGACGGAAAAGTTGCCACGTTAATCCTGAAAAGAGAATAACGTGTAAACAACTCGAAATATAAGGAATTATCAACTTCAACTTGCGGTATTTCAGTAAATACAATTTTGGTGTCTAAATATCGTTTGTGATTGCCTGCTTAGTTAACAAGAATTCAGAATCAGGCAACGAATCTCGTTCATTCTTTTCATGGCGTGAGTATTTCGCCGAGGTTTGGGAATCTTAAGTTTTCACGGAATAACATTGTTTCTCACTATTTTAGTCCGCTAACATGGTAGTGGACACTAGCGGCACACCAACTATTATTGATGAATGGGAGCATCGAGGAAAGTTTGCTAGATGATAGAAATAACTAAAAAATATATAAAAAATCCATATTTATTAACCATTTCAGAGGAACGGCCCAATATTCACTATGAAAAGCAGTGATTGCATGGATATATGAACATGGATATGTAACAACTATCCTAAACGCGAAATTAAAAAAAAAACCGACCAACTGAATCAAACGGGCGACCAAACCACAACATAGGAACTTGATACCGAGCATAAAGGACTGGGTAAGTGAGTGAGCCACGTAACCATTACAACATCATTAGATGAAAACTTAGATAAATCAATCTATAAGAGAAACGCTGACCAACTGGAATATAAGGATGAACACACTAGAAAATAGAGTGAGAGTTGGCAAACAGATATACACTCAGATGGCATCAGAATACCCTATAGAACAATAATCAAGGAATGTGCAGTCATAAACAGGTGAGCTACAAAAAAAATTAACGAACCTATGTTTTTTTACTACTTCATTCATAAGATCGGATAGGATTAAAACATCAGAAATTAGAAACAAAGCTTCAAAATGGCCACAATATGTAAAAAAAGCCTGAGAAAAGTCTTTTTAATCAACCCTTCTAAGATAACTTAAACTGATCTGAGGACTTCAATATTTTGATTAAAAAAACTTTATCGTATAATAGAGCAATATACCAAGTTTCGGTAAATATCGGTTCAATAGTTTTCGAACAATAATTTTCCAATCTAAAATTCAGAAAAAAAATCAGAGGGTGCTAACAAAAATGGTTTTCAAGTTCAAGTTTTCAATCATTTGAAAATTAAGTCAGAAATAAGAGGCCTTCCAATTCTTCAGGTGCTTTTTAAACATTTTAAATCGGTCGATCAGAACAATTTGAGGTTCTGTGCGTTTTTATTTTTCGTTATAAACACCTACAATTTTTCTACACAATTGCATTCAATACAAATCTCATAATTCACAGGTTTAAACTACTCGGAAATACGCTTCTTCAAATAGAAATTGAAATTTGTCAATTAATTTTCGAGAGATTCAAGGTCAGACGGCTTTTATCGGTTATCTATGAACCATTAGGTGTTTTTATTCAGTATACTCGTTATTCCAAGATCATTGATGAAAATAAAAAATTATACCCATACCATATCGGAAAATTTGAAAAAATCATCGCCTACTCTTATGAAAAGCTGCAGGAAAACAGAAAAAGTTCGGGTGCAAAAAGACGATGAAAAGTGGACTATGGAGATTCAAAATACTGTAACGATATCCAATCATCCCCGAAGCCGACCTTGTCACGACCCGGCGGAAAAACGAGTACGGGGCACTCGAGAAGGATTCAAAGGTTTCAGAAATCAGTGTTGCCGTTTCTGGAAAGTTTCTGAACGAAGATCTGGAACAGAGTTACGCAAATGTTTTAGAAGAATTCGTACTTCTATATGAGAAGAGAGCGCGAAGCGCAGAGAATGAAGTTTGAATACAGAGCGCGAATAAGTGGACAAAGTGTTAGAGATAAAGCAGTATCGATTGTGTAATACTGATTAGTCATTTACTTTAGTGTTATAACTGTTTGAGTTTTTGTAACGTTGAAGTGTGTGATTTGAACCCAAAAGTAATTTCAAGAACAAAGAAACGGTACAGTACGTATCCTAAAAAAGGCAGCTTTATATTGGGCGCTAATGGACCAGTCTTGATATTTTCTTTTAATTCGATATCTCGTGGAAGAAGCTATTCAAATATCACTATTACAAGTTGTTTTGTTTATCTACTAAATAAAGACCATATTTGACGGTAATGAATAATTTATTTTAGAGAAAAACTTTTGCTTATGTATTCAAATACACTAAATACAAAATAGTTGATATATTGCCCTAAATTTATTTAACAATAATTTTTCGAACAAATTGAAAAAATTGTTTCTTTATGAAATTGATTTTTCGTCGAATGAAATCATGAAAATAATGAAAATAAGAAACTATTTCCTTATGAAGTATATACAAAAGTTCATGCTTTTGAGGAGTATGCGATTGAAAATTTTAATATTTCCTGTAATTATTGTAACTGATATACGTATAGTGAATTAGTTTTAGAAGCTAACAAGTAGCTACGCATAACGCATAAACTCCAAAATGTTCCCCAAAACTATGTATTCATATAAGTATATCCAATTTACATTAAATATTATATATAATAAGAGTTTGATTGAAATTGTGATCGTTTCGATTGCCGACTGCAAGCATCTTCTTCAAATTGTAGTTGTAACCGTTATAATTGCCGATTCTAAATTTTCAATAGGCATTTAAAAACAGAGTAGCCTTCTATATGTGCTTTAATTTTAAAATGATTAAACTCTCACAATTTTTATAATCTTCGATTTGAAAAGAATCAAATTTTTTTTCAATTTTGTATTGCAAATTTATCGTTTTTGTCAACCAAAATAACGGAGTCCTCAGATGAATTTATGTTTTCTCAAAAATGTACACAATGTTTTTTATGCTCATTTTAGATATTGTAGCTGTTTTGATTCATTTTTCATAGATTTTGAAAATTTTCTATTGTATTATATCTTGGATAAAATATAATCTATAAACTATTTTGATTGTAGTTTTCCCTAAAATTTTCACTTCCAAAGCTTTAAGCGAATTAAACATAAATTTCAAATTTTGTCACATTACGCCTAAATCGTAGCTTACCTGTTTATGACTCCGCTTACCTTAATTATAGTTCTATAGAACTATATTTATTCTGACTGTTTCCACACTGAGCGGACTTATCAGAATAAAGCTATTAGCTTTCTGGATAACCATATTTTGACGCCGATAGTAACACCACTCAACAGATGTTGAGATTGAGAAAACTATAGCTCTCCATCTTTCCAATGATATATCACCAAGCATATATGGTCCTCCGCAAAAATGTTCACTTATTTCTGACAGATGTCAATAATAAAGCAAATTAAATACACTAGATATATATATATATATATATATATATATATATATATATATATATATATATATATATATATATATATATATATATATATATATATATTCTTCTGCACTCTTTGTCGAAAGTAAAGTGAGTATAACTTTCTACTTAAATTGTTGAAATTGATGTGGGTTGTTGATGTAGACTTCACTTCTGAGATGAATCTACAGAAATATCTATATGGCGCCTAATCGCAAGATCTGTATGGCCGTGTCTTACTTTATTCAGAAATTATGAGCGCTGGTACTGATCAGTAATAACTTTAGCAAGTTGCAGAAATCTAAACATCACCATAAAAAATAAACTGAAATAGATGACAATTGAAAATATTTATCATTTGAATTTGGGAGGCTTTTACTTGGTAAAATTCCATTATCAATAATAGAAAACAAGTACTGTGTTTTAAGGAATTTTACTTAATAATTGCGATTCGTAACGCGTTTCACTACACCGTAGCTTCTTCAGACGAATGATTATGCAGAAAATGTAAATGAGAATATAACTATAAATGTTCTTGAGTAATTAAAAGCTTATTGGTCGCCTCCTCCTAAGTGGTTATTTATGACAGGTATATCCAATAAAATTAAGGAATAGATTGCTCCCCGAAAAGATTCAATAGAGGTGAAGGGCTTAAATCGACTTGTTCATTGATGAGTCTACCTGAGTGTTAGTATTTATTTATTTCTAAAGTTTCCCAAAGATCTACCTTCCAATATTTACTATCTGTATGCAAAATTTCAAACTGTGGGTCGAAAGAATGATTATTTTCTAAGAGATGATTCGCGTAATTTGAATCTGATTTTTATTTGAAAAACTGCGTTTATGTTCCGATATTCTAATATTAAAATTTCTATGTGTTCTACCAATGTAGAAATTATCACAGTCATTGCAATTCAATCTATAAACACCTGATTTATTGTTTTTACCTGGTTTGGTTTTATTATTTTTATATATTTGCCTAAATTATTATTAGTTTGGAAGCTATGTTGAAATTATTGCTACTTAAGAATGATTTCAGTTTCTCACTTGTAATGCCAACGTAGGTTAAGGTGTTGAATTTTGTTTCAATTTACCGACAGGGTAAACTTCATTCAATGCGATTCTACTTTGTTTTTATTTAAAATATTATTTATTAGTTTGGGATTGTAACCATTATTTTTGGCTATTTGTTTAATCAAATTTAGTTCTTTGTTGAAATTTTCTGGTGATAGCGGGATGTTAATCAATCTATGAATAAAACTATTGAATGCTGACATTTTATGTTGATATGGATGACACGACGAGTTATGTATTATAATATCTGTATGTGACGGCTTATGGTAAATTGCGAAAACATGTTTTCCATTTTCATTCGAAATTGTTACGTCTAAGAAATTTATCGAATTATTGCTTTCTATTTCGGTTGTGAATGCAATTTTTGGATGTAATGAATTTATATGATTTTCGAAAATTTTCAACTGTCTGTCTGTTTCTGTGAAGCAAATAATGATATCGTCTACATAGCGATACCAGTATAAACAATATTTACTGAGTGGATGATTATGAATTAATTTCTCTAAGTTATTCATGAAAATTTCTGCTAACAAAGGACTCAACGGATTGCCCATAATCAAGCCGTCTTCAATAGTATAATATTTGTAATTGAAATGGAAATAATTTTGATCTAAACAAATTTTAATAATGAAAGAATATCTGATTCAATGATAGTATTGACATGATTCCTTTCTAATAATTCTTCAACTAAGTAATACGTATCTTTTGGAGGAATGTTGGGAAATAGATTCTTAACATCGAAAGAAATAAGTTTGGAATTAGGTGGTATAGTGGTATCTTTAATATTGGCAATAAGTTCGTGTAAATTTTGACCGAAAATTCAGATTTAAAATTGCAATGTTTTATTAGCAAGTCGTTGAGGAATTTTGAAAGTTTGAACGAAGGTGCCGTTACATAAGAAACAACAACAAGTTTCATAAACCTAACTACCCTATTAGACCTGTTGTTTCTTATGTAACGGCACCTTCGTTCAAACTTTCAAAATTCCTCAACGGCAATTCAAATTGTATTTCCGGATGGTTTCGGTAAACGGAAAAGAAATTCAAGTTCGAAAAATAGGAATACAATGTAACATCATTTTTAGATCTCTCAATTTCTTTACTCAAAATTTGATTGTTTTCGCGGTTTTCGAGTAAAACGCTAGCTTAATTTAAATATTGAACATTGATATGTCTATTTAATTCACTAGCTGTATAGCTACGGATATAGAATTACGTTTGAATAAGAGGACTATTGTTTGGACGACGAATTGAGAAATTGAAGCCATTTTAAGCCTTTATGTTTCAGTCTTCTTATTTCGACTAATGAAGATAACATAAATGAATATCAACTTTGACAATGAAAACTTCAACAATAGTGTGTTCAGCTACAGAGAAAAAGCTATTATGTAAACTCAAATCTTACATTTTTCTAGAGTTTCCAACGATCATCCCATACATATTCATCAGTAATTCTGTATCATAATGTATTTAGTTAATAATTTCATTAGTTCAGTATGAGGCCAACTAAGACGAATATATATAAAATGTCATTTCAATCTGTTATTTCATCCTATTCATCTAGATTTTAAGGGATCATTGTCAATACTTTTGTGGTCAAAATAATTATTTTTACAATTATATAGACGTAGTATTACCACAATTAGAATGTTTCGTCAAAAGATCAATATTTCTAAGGTTCAGTATTTTTATATTATTAATTTTAATTCAGTATATTGAATACAGAATATATTTTCTCAATTGAATTTTGATAAAACTTATAGCGAGTAATGATTGGGCTCCTTTCATAACCAGAAAAATTATGATAACCAAATATATTCTACCCAAATGTCTTGAACATAAAAGAATCAAAACATTATAAAATTCAAATTTAACTTCAAAAGATTAACATATACAGTCACAAAATTTCAGTCATATATTAGGCATTAATGAATTGATAATCTTTAAAATATACCAATGTATCAAAATAAATACAATGTACAATGTACAGAATACTACAAGATTTGACGATTGTTATTTTTTGTAAATGTTTATGAATTCTTCTTCAGCTCAAATACTTCAAAACTGTTGGATGGATTTTAGGAATAACACAAGCTGCAGAAATAATGATTTCGATTCAAAAAGTATTCCTTTCATCTTTGCGTAGTATGTTTCAACCTTTTTTCATCGGCTAGTTCCATATATTGAGCACATTTTCTTCATACTTATTTCGCATATTGTGTTTTTCAGTTATTGTCAATAATATATGCTACCTGATATAGTTCTACAATAAGTCTGACCTATTGAGATGTACCAATAGCTATGTTGTAAAAACTTCAAACTAAAGTTTGCATATACCATTTTCACAAAATATGTTTTAGAATCACTTATTCCTGCGAGAGGTCACTTTACATTTTCGTTCGAATTCCGAATGAATGATATTAATATTTGCGATACGGTATGATTTTCAAGAAATCATTAGAGGCAATTTTCATTTAAACGAATTATTGAAGAATGATCAGCTCGGTTATAACAAACTAAATTTTGTCTTCGTTTATTTTTCAACTCATTCAGATATTATTTCGTAATTCATTCACCATTCTTGTTCTCGAATTCCATCAGGAAGTATTATTTCACGTAGACAAGTTTGAAAGTCACATTTTGAAGTAAGCCCACATCTGAACATCTACTCAATTAACTTAGGCACGTTAATATGGATGATATGCGGGCAAACGAAGACAGAATTGGCTTCTATTTGCAAGTTTATAAAAGAAGTTTTAGATCTTAGGGCAGTTACATATACTGAGTGTAAATTTGATGTGTAGTTTTATTAAAATGCTGTTTTATAGCAGTTTCTCATTTCAAATTGTCATTACACATCTTTGAATGAATTCCATACCCATACCTACCATACATTGAATTACTATTTCATATTTTAATGGTGGTTTAATAAAAATTTGAAGAATACTTCAACATTGTTTCCGAGATCTTAAATAAAATTTCCAAGGATTTCCAATTTGAAACTAAGGTTAATTCTTTCAACCTCTATTTAGCACCCTTAAGGAAATTTTTTCTGTGTAATGAATGGCTCAGATGAAAATGTTCTTGTTATCAATTCAAAACACCGTACGAATTCCATATTCCAACATGTTTCAGCATTTCAGCCCTGTTTTGGCCTTTTGAAGTAGGCCCACATCCAAACATCTTATCAATTAACTAAGGCACGTTAATATTGTCGATATGCGGGTACACGGAGCCATAATTGGCTTTTATTGGCAAGATCATAAAAGAAGTTTCAGATCTTGGAGCAGAGACATAACGGGATGGGGCAACTGAAACAAAAAAGACTCAATAACTGCTAAATTATTCGTTTTTTGAGAAAAAGCAGAAACAAGTCAATTTTTGTCTAAAAGGGGACACCTTTTAACGCACGGTGATTTTATTTAGCATCAACCCCCTAGGCAGGGGTACACAACACTCAATTTTCTGAATGAGGAAGATAGATCGAGTGTAACTTTATTGGAACGCTCTTTTGATTATTAACACAAATATGTAATAATTTTTGAGTTTCAACATATTCGGAAGAAGATGCAGGCTGGTCCGTCACAAGACGAGTTATTTTCAATGATTGCAAAATCTGTCGATTTCGGATGAACATTCACCAAAATACTGCTGTATTTTGGGGGAAATATCTATAAGTAGTGGTGCTACTACTACACCCCTTCAGACACCCCCCCCCAGATAAGCGTGTCAACCCCTCAAATTTTCGAATTGATCAGTTAGTTTGAATAATAACTCATTGGAAAGGTTTTAGACTTTCTAGAATATTGTAGACGAAATTTTTGCTTCATCTGCATTGTGATGAAGATACAGGTTGAATTAATAGAGAACGATACAGTGTTTGCGAGGTCTGTTGATTTTAGATGGAGGTTCAGAACACGTTTGTTTCGTTTTCGAAGATTTAAAGAATTATGTATATGTTGGTGAGTGAGGTAGTACCTGATATATTCTATATGTCAATTCAGTTTCAATCCAACAAATATTCAAAATTTTCGCCGCCATTTTCCAAACACAAAAGCAGATTTCACTCGAAATATTTCCGGACATTACGTAGCATTTCAGGTGTTATACGATTACACTTCACTACAATCTGTTCTCGTAAATCCACCAAATCTTCTGGATAAGTTCCATAAATTTGACTCTTCAAGTGGCCCCATAAAGAAAATCCAATGGTGACATGTCCGGACAACGCAGGGGCCATTCTGTAGGCTTCTTCTTCCGCTTCATCGATCAGAAAATTTTCAATCTATATATTGTCGAACAGGAAGTTCAAAATGCACCCTCTTGCTGAAACTCAACTCTTCTAAATAGCTAGGATCATTTTCACTAATTTCAGTTATGGCCGGATTGATTAGTTCTTCAGGTAGTTGGAGATACATTTTCGTCTGATTTCTTGGTAAGCAAAATGACCCAATCAGACGAATCCCATAGATCCCAACCCAAACATTCAATTTTTCGGAATATTGGGTAAGTACTCCACGAAAAATTCTGGGATTAGAGTCCGACCAGAACCGGCAGTTATGAAGATTTACAGTGACATTCAAAAAAAAAAAAAAAGGACATTCATCCGAGGAGCAAATATTGAAAAGAAGTTGGGGATTGTTTGCGATTCGCTCACTTATTATTTCATAGAATTGCTTTTTGCAGTCGAAGTCATTCTTATTCAATTCCTGGACCATCTTCATTTCTATACGGTTCTTCGACTCACACCAATTTCACTTTCCACTTGTGCTCAGAGTGGGATCAAACACTACTCTGCCAAGCAACGGGGTTTCCATTTCCTCATTTCATATGTGTCTTTGGATATACTCTCTTTTCCTATTCTGAACAGAGCCAGATTCTTTAAATTTTTCCACCAACTCCGAAATGTACTTGGCACTTACACGTTTGTCGTCATGGCGTTCGTTGAAAATAGCAGCTGCCCTATTTGCACAAATATTATTGCGGAAAAAAATTTCTATAATTTCAATTCTCAACCCGTGAATGTGAAAAGCAACTAGATGAACCAACGAACTAATTCGAATTTTATCTTCAGATACAAGCAATCTGGAAAAAAAACGAAAATTGCCGCATTAGTTGTTGAGAAATTTGCATTACACCTGTGTGATTTCGGATGAAAATTTTTTGTAACGAGTTCGTTTCATTTCAACCTTGGATACCATGCTGTTAGAGGCTTTTCACATACGACGAACGGTTGCGTATGCGATCGTAAGGCATGCGGGCCATTAACCTAGTGCTTGTCTTCACATGTCTGCATTCCATTAGTCCACCGATGGGAAACATTTTTTGCGACTCAACCGATGACTAGGAGCGATCATCGCTTCTTTGTGAAGGGACTATTATACTGTGTATGGGTTTCTTCGTGATCCACCCTGTAGCCTAATTGAAATGTAACCGGATTTGAAAATTCGTTCGCTATAATCAGATAATTCTAAATACCTATCCAATGAGCTATAACTCGGAATAACTGATCAATTCGGAGATTTGAGTGGTTGACACCCTCATATGAGGGGGTGTCTGAGGGGGTGTAGTGGAGGCACAACTGCTTAAAGATATTTTTCACTAACATACTACAGTGTTTCGGTGAATTTTTATTCGAAATCGACAGATTCTGCAGTCTTTTGACAATCCAGCCTGTATTTTCTTCCGAATATGTCAAAGATCAAAATTTATAACACTTTTGTATTGAAAATCAAAACAGCTTTCACATAAGGTATTCTTCGACTTATCTTTTTCATTCAAAAAAATTATGTATCCCTGCCTAGGGGGTTGATGTAAGAAAAAATCCCCGTGAGTTAAAAGATGTCCCCTTTCAGACAAAAATTGACCTGTTTCTGCCTTCTGCCCAGAAATGAATAGTTAAGTAGTTATTGAGTCTTTTTCTTTTAGGTTCCTCACCCGGTATATTGAGTGTAAATCTAATGTGTCGTTTTACTAAAATGCTGTTTCAATGCAGTATTTAATCTCAATTTTAAATTACATATCCTTGTAGCTAAACGAATTTCATACTCATTTCTACAATACATTCTTTCCCTGTTTTATAATTTGATGCTCATGTCATCAATTCAAAAACCATTCGAATTTCATATTTCAACATTTTTCAACAATTCAACCCTATTTCGACCCTAAAGTTTTATTCAAAAAATGTAAAATTTCTTTCACATCAATATCTAATGCGTAATTATTTGTGTCTCGAAGTTCGAAGCCAAGAGGAATTCCTCAAAAACCTTTAAACCCCTATTCTGCACCATCATCGTTTTTTTACTTTGTGATTGAAATTATGATAAAAATTACCGCGTCGCCACTTTCAACATTGAGTTGATTCCTCACAACAATTGAATCCCTAGTTCTCATCTTCCAGAGTTAGAATTTCTAGCTATTCTAAAACAGTAGCAGTTTAACTTTTGAATTAAGATCGTAAACTAAATTATACATACTTTTAGACAGAAGAAAACCCATACAATATTTTGAACACCTTTGTTGCGCTCCTGGAAGTAGTTTTCATGTCTGCCATAATGAAACCTTGAGATTTTCCATAGAAAATTTCAGCACCTATAAAGAAAATGTGATTTTAACATATTTTTCGACATTTCTATAATGCTCTTTCTCATCAGAAAAACCTTTGGAATTCATCGAATATTTCCGAAGAAGAAAAACCTTTTCCGCAAAGCCTACAGGCAGAGCGTTATGTTTTCCTGTCTGAAGAATCATCTTAGCAACACTAAATAGGTTTTTGTAAATTGTTTGTATATCGTATATATATATATATATATATATATATATATATATATATATATATATATATATATATATATATATATTATGATAATATCCTTTAGGATAATATTGAAAAGCTTAGTGAAGAAGGAACGAATATTTTTTCAGCATTGAACTTTCCTGATAATATCGTTTAGGTTAAGTTAGGTTAGATCGGCTTTTTTGATTGAAATCCTTATGAATTTTATATCCTCAATGTTGGTTGATTTGCGTCGTTTCACCAAAAATTTTCTCCTTATTATGCTATCTTCATCTCACCTTAAGTGATGGTTTTCCAACAACACTGAAATATTTTGTTTCATTTTTATTGCGATCTGGATTAGGGCAGTATATTGAAGAATATTTTCACTGATACTACTGACTTTGTGAAATATATCTTAGGTATAAATTTATATGTTTCCCACCAAAATTCTAAGAAACTCCTAGACAAACAATTAATTCCTCAAAGCACCCACCAGAATTCTGAGGAACATAATTTAATGTTTAGATATTCTCATATAAAATTTTATCAGAATCCATTCAACGATTTAACCGTGATAATTTCACCAATAGACGACACAGTATCTTCTTCTTCTCTAAAATTAGTACAAAAGCAATTCTGATGAAAAGTGACTGGCTCCCATTAACGAATTAATAGTACAGTTCATCTATTCTGTGTATATAATACAACAGATGTGGAAATGGAAATGACCATTTCAGGAAATAGAAATGTATTTCAGGAAAAACTAATACAAACACGAAGTATTCTCAATTATCTTAATACACTGAAATTGGAACGGCAACTGCTTTATTTTATATCACTTGACAATATATTAATTTAGTTCAAAACTTCATTAAAAGCGAAACTAAGTTGTATATATTTGTTATTTCAGCAAAGAAAATCGAATGTTCCGATGAAATTTTGGATTCGAAGCTAACGGAATATACGAACATTAGCCTTAACAACAATAATGAAACGTTATTGCTAATAATTTTATATTATTAGTCCTTGTTAAATCGGTGCACATTATCAGGGTCAAACCATGAATATTGGATAGTATACTTCGAATTCAACAAGAAGCTTGGCAAATAACGAATAATTAATGGGACTTTCCAAATACATATTTCATTTTGCATGTCACAAATGGGGAAATCTAACCTACACATTAGGTGAGGATTAACTTTGGTAGGTTGATCGCTTTTTGCAGACACATTGTGTATCGTTGCAGTAGATACTGGAACTAGTATGGCTTCTTGAAGTTTTTTGTTTGATCTACCTTTTGTTTAAATAGTTTACTGGTAAATAGACTCTGTGGCAGTTCATCGGAGGGCTCCAATACATATACTTGTCTTGATGTGCTCAAACGCATTTAGATGAGTAGGTAGCAATATGATCTAGTGTTGTGAATGGGTGTGAAATAGTGACCAGTTCAAAGAAAATCAAAACTGCTGTCTCTTACTCCTATTTTATGCCATCCGACCCGACTAAACAACTATTTTGTGGCCCTGGTAGACGATGATGTTAAGGGTTAATCGGAAAATCAGCACTTTCACGAAAAATATTCAACATTCTACGAAAGGTTGAATGCTGTTCCCTTAATAAATGTCTTCAATGTGTTTACACATATAGCGAATATAATCTGCCTGATATAATCGTGGAGATATGATGTCACTTAGTACATCAAGTCTTCACTTGATGTACTCAATCGTAAAGCTAGCGCTCCTTTGAGCACAAATTTTTCGAACTATCGTTTCTTGCTGACACAGTATATTGCGTTGCAGCAGAAGTCGAACTTATATAGATTTTTGAAATTTTCTGTCTGATCCACTCTTTGTTTTTATGGTTATTAATTGGCCCTGGTAAGTTCATTGGAAGGCGGATTGAAATGAGTATAGGGTAGTCTGGTCTGATGTTTTGGATAGGTGTGCAATACTGACAAGGTCAAACGAGACCGAAACTATATTCTGTTGCTCCAATTCATGACATCCGCTCGGACTGGACCGCTACTGTGGGCTCCTGGTCAGAAATAATTATGAAAGTTGGATCGGAAAACCAGCTCTTTCAGGCAAAGATATTTAACATACTCCGAAAGGTTGAATACTGTTTTCTGAATAAAACCCTTCAATATGTTCGCACATAATAATAATAATAGTATAACTTCTGGTACAAGAAGTTTAATAAGCTCCATGGAGCCCTAGCGAAACAGCTCACGTATGTTCTTCAACATCCCAGGAAAACACTTACTTTCCTAACACAAGGCTTAACATATTTGCTACCTAAGTGCGATACAACACAAGATCTGTCTCAGTATAGGCCGATCACTTGTCT
The DNA here is from genome assembly GCA_013387265.2 of Cryptolaemus montrouzieri. Taxonomy (NCBI): domain Eukaryota; kingdom Metazoa; phylum Arthropoda; class Insecta; order Coleoptera; family Coccinellidae; genus Cryptolaemus; species Cryptolaemus montrouzieri. The sequence continues at coordinate 43,317,888 of JABFTP020000103.1, forward strand.
GCCAACGCTCTATAAAATACTCACCTCATGCATATCCAATCGAATATACCAACACCTCAATGACAACAATATATTAGCAGAGGAGCAGAAGGGATGCAAAAAGAAACATCACTGGTGTAAGGAACAACTTATCATCGATTCTGTGATAATGAAACAGACACACGGTGGGCATCGAAATGTTCATTCTGCTTTTCCCCATTATCTGAAGTCGTTTGATAGTACCGCCCGTTCTTGACTTGTCGAAGTATTACAGTTATACAAAATTCATCCAGTCCTGATAGAATTAAAACTGACGCGATACCCATACGTCGTGAAATTTTTCGAGGACACTGTTTGAGTCCACTATGGTTCTGTTTAGCTATGAACCCATTGTCTTCAATGCTCAATATAATCACAATCTTCCACCTGCTATATATGGATAACATCAGTGTTTCGTTATTCAACATTGTTAAAGTGAGGTTTGAACCCAATTTTCTCAATTGATTGCTATGAAGTTCTCCAAAGGAGAAATGGTTGATATGATCTTTATTCTGGATGAGTGTGATAGAAATTTTTGTCGGCAAGTAGAGTTTATGCACAAAGGTTTCCTGATAAGAGGCATCCTGATGCAAGATGCTTCGAAAAATTTCTAATTAGATTTATCGAAACGGGTAACATCGCTTACAAAAAACATGAAAAACCAGAAACTGCGACAGCTGAAGACAAATAGTTTCAGTTTTGATGACAGTGTCAAAGGACCCATATGAAAGCCAAAAAAAGATTCTTCAGTTGACAGATATAAGTCAAATTTCTGTCCAGATAATCTTGAGAGTGAAAACTGAACAATCCAGACTATGAAAATCGAATCGATTTTTACAATTAGGCAAGTGACAAAAAAGCGGAAAATCCAAATATGTTTAGCAGTTTTTTTCGCGGACGAGGCAACTCTCCACAAGAATGGGCTTGTTAACAGGCACAACTGTCATTATTACGCCACGGAAAATCCACACCTCATGAGACAAATAAATCACTAGCATCGTTGTTCCTTGAAGGTATGGGCCGCTATAGTAGATGGATATCTAATTGGGCCGCACTTTTTCGACGGGCACCTCAATGGTGAAATGTATTTAGATTCTCAGCAAAATCATCTGGTAATGTTACCATGTACCAGAGCATATAAGGCGAGATTGGTGGTTTTAACAGGATAGAGCACCGGCACATTAGTCACATCAGGTTAGAGAGCATTTGAATCATGTGTTCACAAACAAATAGATAGGACGTAGTGGTCCTGTAATATGGCCAGCTACGTCTCCGGGCCTTACAAGTCTAGATTTTTCTTGTGGGGCTATATTAAGGGCATCGTTTACCAGATTCCTTCTACGACACAGTTGGTTATGAGGCAGAGAGTAGTCAACGTCTTTCAGGCAGTTAATCCGCAAATGTTGTCTATTGTCATGAATTCTTACGGAAAAATTAAAAATTGTGACGAAACTATTCACCAAACAAAACTTATTACTTGAAGACATTATATCAGAGTTTAGTACGCTCTTGAATCTTCAACAAAAAAGTGGTCTTCCAATCTGAAAAACCTCCCAAGATTTTTTTATAGAAAATTGGGACATCCTGTTTACTTCAAAATGATTTGCTGAAGTAGATCTTTACTTTCTAAATACAATACCATTCGAACAAAAATGAAATGAAAGTACGAGCTACAGAGCACCACGCCACTGGTGAAGCACCCAGTATATGAACAGATTACAAGGTACCATAATTTTTTTTTTGCAGTTGCAGCGCATTCTGGAGATCAAGGATGTTAGGTTAGGTTAGATTTCACCCCACCTAGTAAAGAGGCTTTGATGAGCTTTCTAATGATCAAACGCGTCACCACTTCGATTCAATTTTGACGTGTTGAACCGCCCCTTTTTAGGGAGTTGCTCATGTAAGTCTCAAATACACATCAAAACATGTCCTTCCAAACAACATCGTTCGGCGTGTTTCTACAAATTTTGCACTAATGGAAAAGAAATATACAGATGGTTCATGGTTAGGGTAGAAATTTATATTTATTTTTTTTTTGTTCTCTAGCATGACAGAAATTATTTTGAAATTTTAAATGCAAAAATTTTCAAAATTTAGCTACTAGGAAGTAATTAATTTGACCAAATCATTACTACATATTAACACCTCAGTCTAAAACTTTAAATGAAACCTTGTACCGAAACAAATCTTAGCATTAGATTTGAGAAATCTTGGCAACAACCTTAGAGAATGGAGTTTTGCGTTTAAGATTTTATAGAAAAGGAAACGAAAACCAAGTTCCTTTTTAATTTACATGAAATTATTGATTCCAGACAAATGAAGCAAGAAATGTTTTGCAGCTGCAATAACCTGGGCATCATTTTGCTCTTTTCTATAACAAATTATTGCTTCAGGAGTCACGGTGAAGATTTCCTGGCTATAAGTATGTAATTTAGAAACCAGGCTGTGTCCAATAAATAACAAGGCTGCAGTTCTGTCTTTGAAAGTGCGATAACGTAAATATCTTCATTTTTGAATCATTAAGTAGTTTCGATGCGGTTTTCTGAAGAAACTGGTATCAAAATGGGATTCATAGCCGATAAAGCAGCACTGAATGCTGAAGAATAATCATGTTTGTAGAAGGGAGAAAATATGTGAAGCATGACTCTTGACTCTTTAGGCAAAAAGCGTTCTGAGCTGATTTTTAGATCGAAAATTCCTAAGGCTCTATGTCCTAAACTTTTACTCCGATCACTTTGGAACGTTAGAGAATATTGCAGGCAGATTGAATAATTTATTAAGATAACAAAAAAAATTGAAATTTCCGTACCCATGTCTAATCCTATATTGCATACAAGCAAATTAAGAAGAAGAATTCAATTCAGAATATACAATTAAAGTTGTCAAGGTACATGAAATAATATCTACAACTGCTTTCTTATAAAAAGCTTTGAAATATCAGAATAGATGATACAACAACTGTCCCAGGAATGAAATGTTATTGGTTTTTGATAATAAATACTTTACTCATTATATGAGATGTATTTTCTTGTATCGCCACCAATATCTGCAAAAATATAATTTGAGAGAACTTTCACTCAACCGTTTTCAATCATATGTGCAATGTCAATACTGAGCGAACTCTCCACAAAACATAAAATCGATCAGTTTTTGTAGTTAATTAATCATTGAACTTCGAGTTGGAAGCTCATGGAAAACATCGGGAAGAAACGAAGCTTTGTCTGTCAGATTAGAGTCGAGGAAAATAAGATTGAAGTGACCTGAAGTATTCGAATGAAATAAGCGAGTTTCTCGAGTTAAGTTTTTATTGAAGGAAAACTTTATGGATGGAAGATAAAACAGTTATGAATATTGTGTTGAGTGTAGCATTTGCTACCTAGGGAAACATAATTCATCTGGCACACGCGTTCCACAAACGCTATGCGAGGAAATTACATTAACTTAGAGCAATGGAACATTCATATTATGACTAGTAATTGAATTTTCTCATGTTATCTAACAGTGAATTGGAATCAACAAAAATTTGATATTACATTAATAACCGTTTCCGTAATATTCCAGATAATTGGATTTTGGCCATATTTCGAAGGCTGTAAGCATTAACCCATTTGGTTCTACTGTACTTAAAAGGGGACACTTTATGAATATTATTAAAGACATCTTGTTGTGAAATTTGATACCAAGTCAATATAAACAACTTGAGAGATACATACTAAGATAACTTACTCGTTCATACAATACATGACATTTAATTTTTCAAAAACAGTTAAATCTGGGAATCTCAAAAGAAAGAATGTATTGTTGAGTTGGGGTTGACTGTGCTTATCGTTCATTTATATTTTTCAGTTCTGAGGTTGCAAACATTCTCTCAGATATATGGTAGAATACTTTGTGTGAATAATTAGAAATTATTTTTCATTCTCAGTTGTGTATAGATGAAGCTTCGATCAAATTTTTTGATCACCATTCTGCAAAACAGTTTATTACAGGAAAGCCTGTGCGATTTGGCTTCAAATACTGGCTGATCTTCAGCTCCACTAGATATTGTTAAATATTTGAAACCTACTGTGGTGCAAAACCATCTACTCGTAGCAGGAAAATAAAGTGAAAAGTTCATTATCTCTTGGTTTTATAGTCGTCTCGAGATTATAAGAATGTGTTGTATCCTTCAGATCACATTATATTTTGTGATAATTATTTTGCCAGCCCTGAGATTTCGAAAACATTGAGATGAAGAGGTCCTAGAGCAACAGTGATCTTTAGGGATAATGTTATCATAAGTTCCTCCACTGAAAAAAAGAGAACGTAGGTTTTTCATTACATTCATAACTCAACAAATGAATTTTTCCTTATCAAATGGAAATACATCAATATTGTGAAAATGGAAACAAATTACAATTCGGTTAAACCCCTGTCAAAAGTAGAAAGGTGGTCTTCTATTAGAAAGCAAATGATTTTCTGGATCAAGTGTTAACAAGTACAGATTATTTATTCGGGGAAAAATGGTGGTGGTGTCTTTTCATACAAACAGTCAACGTGGCTGCAGTCAATGCTTGGAAAATGCATACAAAGATGCAGTCGATCTTCTTACTTGTTCCAGGCATTATACGACATTATCTACGGAGCTTTCCTAAATTAACACACTCCAGTAGCAAATCTTCTGGTGCTACACTCAAGAGTATAACACAAGAAGGCGTTCATTTTCCATTAAAACTTGAAGAACAGTTACGGTGTGAAGTTTGTTATTTCCAATCACGTTGGAGATGTGTCAAATGTAATGTCACTTTCAATGTTTTTAATGTTTCAAGTTCATTTCTCAGATATTAAAAATGTGAAAAAAATCATGATTCAATTCAAAAAGTAGAATGATCAAATGGGTTGATCTCTTTCTTAATTTTGTTGTTTTTCAATTCGATAAAACAACGACGTTACAAATTTTCACTACATTCGCGCGTTTCATCACAGTGTGGCTTTATCAGATAAGTAGTACATTCAAAAGAAAATATGCGTTATATATTTCATTAGTAAATCATCATCATCATCATCAGCTGTCAACCATCCTAGTCCACTGCTGAACATAGGTCTTCCTCAACGATCTCCATTCCTCGCGATTTTGGGCCGGATTTATCCAGTTCGTACACACTCGCTTGATATCGTCTTTCCAACGAGCTGGTGGACGTCCTCTAATTCTGTGGGCTTCATCTCTGGGACGCCACTCCAAAAGACGCTTTGTCCATCTACCGTCCGTGGTTCTTGCTAGATGACCGGCCCACTTCCACTTTAAATTAGCAACTCTCTCGAGAGCATCCTGGACTCTAGTTCGTTGGCGTATGATATGGTTGGGAATGCTGTCCCGTAGTGTTGAGCAACACATATTTAATTAGCTAATTTCTTTGTTAGGGTTAGAGTTTCTGCACCGTACGTCAAAACTGGTAAAACGCATTGATTGTATACTTTACGTTTCAAACAAATCGGTATCTCTGATTTGAACAGATCTCTCAGTTTTCCAAATGCAGCCCATGTCAGCCTTATTCGCCTTCCTATTTCTGTTGTTTGGTTGTCCCTGCCTATAGTTATCTCATGCCCCAGATATTTGTATGACGTTACTTATTCAACAATTTCACCATCGATGGAAACTGGTTGGCTTGGTACTAAGTTGGTCATCATCTTAGTTTTCGACATATTTATCTTCAATCCGATTTTACTGGATTCCTTAGACAACTGCAAGAGCATCTCATTTGCATCATCTAATCTGTTTGCTATAATGACGATGTCGTCGGCGAAACGAAGATGACTTAATCGCTCACCATCCATATTTACTCCCCTCTGATCCCATTCCAATTGCTTGAACATATATTGCAATAGGTTTGTGAACAACTTCGGAAATAGTATCACCCTGTCTTACTCCACGTCCGATCCTGAATTTTTCTGTAGAATTGTGAAGGCACACTTGTGAAGTGGCATGCTCATATATATATTTAATGATGGCAGTGTATCTATGATCTATTCTACAGTCAGCCAACGCCTTAAGCATAATCGCCTGTATCACGGTATCGAAGGCTTTCTCGTAATCCACGAATATGAGAACCTGAGGCAAGTTTTATTCTATGCTCTTTTCAATCAAAGTCTTGAGAGTTTGGAGATGATCATTAACACCAAATGTTGCCCGAAATCCGGCCTGCTCTCGAGGTTGGTAGGTGTCCAGTTTGTTTGTGAGGCGCTTTGTTATTATTTTGGTGAAGAGTTTGTATAAGTGCGATAGAAGGCTTACAGGTCTATAGTTCGAGAGATTTGTGGGGTCTCCTTTCTTGTACATAATTATTATTATAGCATTATGCCAAGACTCTGGTAGTTTTGCTTCAGCTAAACATTTATTGAAAAGTTTCGTTATTTCACGAATCAGATTTTCACCGCCTATCTTCAAAGCCTCCGAAACTACTCCATCTTCCCCTGGAGCTTTGTTGTTTTTCATATCTGATAGTGCCTTTCGGACCTCATCAGCCGTTATTTCTGGGAGGTCCTCCGAACCCTGATTCATAACATGAGGTATGCGATTGTCTTCCTCGTTCTCGTGATTCAGGCTTCGATACAAATTGGAGTAAAAGTCCTCCTTCACTATTTCGGCTCTATTTGTTATAATTGAACCATATGGATCCATTAGTTTGTGAATGTTACGTTTTCCCAATGAAGTCGTCCGTCTTAGTACCTTCATGCTTTTATTTTGTTCTATAGTTTGAACTGCCAAGCTTTTATTGTGCTGTCGAGAGTCTTTCCTAAGTTGGCGAGATATCTCGCGGTTAAGTATTTTCAGTTCTTTGTTGTCTGCTGTGTCCTTGCTTAATAGTTCTCTTCTGGTCTTCATCATGCGTTTCGTTGTCTCACTGATTCTTTCCTGTTTTCTGTTCAAAGTGCTACAATGTTCGTCCATAGCTTGTTTTATTGATGTTGTGATGTTGTCGTTGTGCTGATCGATATTCATGTTTTCATTGCACAAAAGCTTCTCACTCAAAGTTTCACGAAATGCTGCTTCATCAGACACCCTAAGGATGCTTCGGTGTCATTTTCTTTCATACCGAGTTTAGCATTGAAATCTCCAACCACAAAATTGTAATAGGCTGGAGTCCTCTTCATAGCGAGGCGCGTATCTTGAATTATCTTCATGTGGTACCTTTCGTTCAGCCTCAGGATGACATGGCATACTCTAGTACTCAGGAGCTCGATTTTCACAACATTCTTCACCAAACGTTTATTAATAATGAAGCCGACTCCACCGAGAGATATATTATCTTATTATTAGTAAATGCTGACTCAATAAAGAGAAAATCCAAACAGAGTTGTTTCTTTCCAGAACAAAAAATGGTGATTATGACGATTTTGACTTTTGAGTCACGTATTTTTCTGTTTATTATTTCCAATTCTTCCCACAGATTCAGTTTTTGACCATTATTTTCTGTATGTAAAATATCAAAATTATTATTGAAAGTATGGTTTTTCTAGTAGATAATTTGCATAGTAACAATCTAATTTTTGTTTGTCAAATCTGCTTTTGTGCTCTGATAAACTAGTATTGACATTTCAAATAGTTTCACCGAGATAAGTTACATCACAATTTCTACGAGAGACTTTATGAACACCTGATTCATTTCCTTCATGAATTTTAGATATACAGCTATTGATATTTCTATCTAGAAAGTCAACCATTCGGATAATTATATTCAAATTATGAGATGGGATGAATGGCTTTATATTCAGACTTGATTAACTAATATAACTTAAAAATTGATCACAAAACAGTTACTATATGCGAGATTTCGCAAAGTTTAGACACATCGAAGAAAATTATTATTCAAGTAACAATATTCAACCTTCCTTAGAATGTTAAATATCCTCCCTTGAAGGAACTAGCCTTCCGATCTACTCTTCATAAACACCGTCAACCGGGGCCATAGAGCAGCGGTACAGCACGGTCAGATGTCACGAATAGGAAAATTGATCTCAAACGAAAAAGTTACTATAAGCGAGATTTCGCAATGTGTAGACACATCCAAGAAAATTATTATTCCAGGAACAATATTCAACCTTCCGTAGAATGTTAAATATTCTTCCTTGAAGGACCTAGTCTTCCGATCTATTCTTCATAATCACTGTCAACCGGGGCCACAGAGCAGCGGTACAGCAAGGTCAGATGTCACGAATAGGAACAATGGACTGCAGTTTCGGTCTCGTTTGACCTCGTAAGCATTGTCTACTCATTCGCAACACCAGGATATGCTGTTACCTACTCATCTCAATTCGTAGGAGAGAACGTTAGCATGTAAATGTCACTGCGCCCCCCAACGAACCGAAACAGAGGCTACCACACCATCGCCCGCGAAACGGTGAAAACAAAGAGTAGATAAAAGATAAAATTGGGTTTGATTAAATTTGAGAGAATTTTCCTCATCTTGTAATTTGAATATAGCTTTCAGAAGAGATAATCAACTTGAGGAAAACCATACTTTCAATAATAGTTTTGCTATTTGACATAAAGAAAATAGTAGATAGAAAACTTTTCAGTTCTTCTAAGAAGCAACCGTATTGGGATATTCCTACCAGTACTTGCTTTTACCGACCTCAGGAATTGAAGAAAAGTTCATTTTTCTCTGAGTAGAAAATACCACAGTGGATTTTGAAGTCAAAACATTACGCAAACATATAACTTTGAATATTTGAGAAAATCTCAAATTCCAAAAAAGGAAAGTTTGAAGGTAATATTGAGGAACTAAAGTAGATATTGACACTTGGAAAGAAGAAATATTCATCACTGTTGCATATCGATATATCGCATTTCTGCATACCGGCTTTTTACATCCGAACACCAAACCGATTCCAGAAAGGAGATACAAAGTAATACATACGAGGAACGCCCTCTTTGGACAAAGACGGTGAAACAGCTACTGGACCTTGAGGTAATGAATAAATGAAGTAAACGCATGACACTTCAACAAGCGAAACAGTCAACGACTTTTCAGTGCTGTTAGGCCACAAAGTTTCAAGATAAATCTCTTGACGGTCTAATTTGGCTGAAACGAATATCTTATTTGATACCCTTCACTTTGAGTCCGTATATGTGAACTTGGCACAACAAGAATTATTCAATAGTGGGCAGACCAGCAAATAACACTCCTTAGAGCTAGTTCTTGACTACATAACCAAGGATGTCGGCATCAAGAGCCATAACAGTAATATTGCAATCATGCAGGACGCCGAAAAAACGACAGTTTCTTTATGAGGAATCATTAATATTGTATATCAATTTTCAGCGGAACGAGAAAACATACATTTATCGTGCTGTGGGTCGCATCACAGTTCAAATCATCGTCTTGGCTTTTCGGCAGTTAAAGGCCACAAGGTTTCCAGATAAACCAACCACCTATCAGTCAATACTGGAATGTCTTTCACTATATCCTTTGGGTGGAGTCTATATATGTGAATCTAAGCTACATTATGATGTTCGAATATAGGAGGCAAAAATGTTAACAAGCGTTATGCGGCACTAATGAGTTCCTGATAATTATGAAACTGCAGCTTGTCGCTTCGTTTAAGCTGTTGCAGCCCTTGATGGCGACATATATGGTGATCAGATGCTATCATATTCAAAGAGAAGAACAATTACGAACGATTGATATGTTTCAAGCAGTAGTGATCTTGGGAAGTGTAACTGCATTGGAGACTAATCAGTCACTTGTGCATTCGTTATTTATAACAACAGCAATATATTAGTCGTCATCGATCAACAACTACCGGTCAAGCTATATTTATAAGAATTCTAGCACTTGCCAACTCGACATGAAACTCAGTCATGCTCTCAAAGTACCTACAAATAAGTTATCAAACCTCTTCTCCAGAGGATATCGTGATGAACAAGTACCGGGGCTAGGGATCACCTTGAATTGATGGTGCTAATCAATGGGACCTGTATTATTCAGTGATGAAGTAAGATTCGATTTACGTCCAGATACGAGAAGTTGACAGACATCAAGGTATGGTTATAGTATGAAGCAATATCAGTATTAGCAGAATTACCTCGTTTTGAGGGAACAACTGGTTAGTACACTGAACTACAGGAAACTGATTCTTCAATCGTGTGTCGCCCCCTATGCTGCTGAAATAGGATTTAGACTTCATTTTCATGTATAATACACCAGGACCTTATACCGTTGCGACCGTTATGCAGTATTTGAGAGAGAATGCAATAACTGTTTCAGATTGGCCTCCCCAATCATTATACTGTAATCAAATTGAGATAGTTTGAGACATGCTTAGAAGAAGAGACAAAACACACAATGATAGTTTTCAAACAAGACATTTTTCCATGCTCTCGTAGTGAGAGAATGTAACTGATAAAGACATTGCCCAAAATTCGATTTTCAATAGGCCAAGTTGTTGAATACTCTTCATGAGCGAATCCTCCGAACATTTCCATATTTTTTCAGACATATGACAAAATGAATTAAATTTTCTGAATAATTTGGAATTGTTTTACAGACTCTTTGCCTCAATTAAATTTCTTGGTTTTGATGTGTTATGGTTCCACCAGTAAAAAAGAACACTGATTTCTTCTCCACGAAATGATACAATGCAAGAATTTTCATTGACACTTAGATTGTTTTGATATGTACATGAGAAAAAGAATGGGTTCGTTCAGCTTATCTGTCGTAAGTTTCACAAGAGTTTTTGGCAGGAGTATCCATAGAGCAAAACTCATCAACGAAATGGAAACAATTCCTTAATAAGAATTCTTGAAGTTGGTTGAGACTTCGTGTTTGCACCTGCATCCTGCTATGAAGTAGTTCATTGAAGAGCATTGAATAAGGCGAAATATTGATCGATTCAAAAAACCAAGTTGGATCTCATTTTCATGCTGTATTCATGTAGGTTATTAAGAGAAGCGAATTTAGTTAACCCAGATCGATAGCAGTATCTCTGTAAGTAGATACATCGAATGTTATTTTATCATTTTGTTTTTGATGAATAATGGTCCACAATGACATCAGTACTTATCTCCTAACAACACTCCTACTATCATCTTCTGCAATTGGAAGTTTTTCTGATCGCTTGCAATTGCTATACAATATCACTCTGTATGAGATGAGGGAACAAACCATTTCAAAGCATGTGGATAAAGTGGTCTCAAAATCGTATTCAGAGAATCGCATCTTCATATGTAGAAAAGTGGTGAAAGAATGTTTACCAGTCATCGTATTGATATGTGGAATCGTCTATGATGAATCACAAAAGATTAACGCTCCGAGAAAGTGAAGATCAATTGTTAAGAGGAACCTTGACAGAAATATTGAAATAATCTCTTGAGAGTAGGGCCACAAAACTGTTCCCTTGTTCCTTTGATTATTTGTGCTTAAAGTTGTTTCAGGTCTGATGAAAATATTTATTTTCTCTGTGGAATTGAAAAAACCAAAAACTCCCAGAATGAATCCATCATTTGCCATAACTCAATACATTTTTTATTTACTCAAAAATACATGAACGTGAAAACACATTCAGTATGAAACTGAAAAGAACAGATAACAAGCTGTGGCTCCCAAAGAAGAGAATCGTCTATGATGAATCACAAAAGATTAACGCTCCAAGGAAGTGAAGAGAAATTGATAAGAGGAACCTTGATAGAAATATTGGAATAAGATGCATTTGATAGTTTCGATATAATTCACTTGACAGTAAGGCCATGAAAATGAGCGCCGAGAAACTTTTTAGTTTGCAGGCATGAAATCAGAAGAGGTACTATGGACGCAGACACACTGAGAGTGATTGGCCAATTTTCAGAGATGTTCCTTTGAAGACGCATCTTTCTGCTTTTGTTAATCCCTTATATTTAATCACATATAATGATTTTTTTGCTGCAGAGTTTCAGACCAGTTACCATTCTCCCCTCCAAGACCCATACAGTTATCTGTTCAACGTCGCGGACAGCTTTGATCGCTAATGTGGAATTTTAAAAATCTTTTTTTTGAGAAATACTCAACATCCTGTGTGAAAGTTGGTATGCTAGCAACAAGTCTACTATTGCTTAGATCGTTTGATCACATTTCTTGAAATTCAAGATGTGGGCTTTTTAACTACATCACACCCTGTTTCATGTTAACGTTGAAAAATGAGCAGGCGGAAGCTTTATCATCCCGATAACCATCTGATGATAATGAAATTTATTCTGTATACGTAAGTAGGTTTATGGAACATAGTACCATCATCGAATTCCACACGCTCAGTGATTTCGGGAAATAAGCAATTACAACTCAACGGTTAAACTTGTTCAACCACCCCATTGAAAAAATTCATTGAATGTCCTCGAACTGAGTGAATGTGAAATAAAATTGAATTTTTTTACTTTTAGTTCCTCCTCATTTATAAGTCGCAACGTATCTCTCGATACATTGTGAAAGAACTCGCCGAATCTATTCTTGGCATTTTTTTCACTTCCGAAATACGTTGCCTGTAAAATTATTAAAATTATTGAAAATAAACAAATAGATTTCACTATTTCTCATTGCTTCATACGTTGACTCCCAGGCTACCTCTTAGTCTGAACAACCCCATTATGAACCAAGTAGAAGGACTTCTTCGAGATCTATACTTGGGAAAAGAAAAAGCGGAGATAGTATTTTCTTGTAAAAACGATACCATGATCTCCTCTGTCTTTTCCATAGTATCATATTGTAGAATTCGACCTTCATACTATGCTTTTCTATCAGCTTATTGTTATCGACGAATGTTAACAATATTTTCCGACTGAATACTTCAGGTGTCAAATCAGTTCCTTACACTTACTCTATTTGTTGAGTCATTTTCGTATTTTCTGGTAATGTTTATGAGGTTTTTGATTCGTAAAGTGTATTCAATAACTTGATCTATAGGATCATATACCTGAAGTTCATTAACAACTGATGCATTTCCTTTTGTACTAATGGAGTTTTTCCTACATGCCTTAACATTGTAAATCTCCTAAACGTCATCCATGGGTGATTTTATCCGTTTTATATATGGTAGGATATCACTTGCAGTACTGATATGAGAAACTCCATAGTTCTACATTCTATATTTTGTTTGTGTTTTGTAGATTGATGCTTCACCCCCATTTCAAATGCATGAAGCATACCTTCTTCTTAATTTATTTTCTTCGTCGTATTTTGTATAAAGGGCATGGTCCTTGGTGTTGAAGAGTGGGTCTTTTGTCCATTCATACGTTAGCTCTGCTCTCTGGTGAAAGCATCTTCTTTTCTCACCACTATTTCTCTTCTGGGATTGAAACATCTTCTTAGGTTGGTTAATTCAATTTTGAATTTTGTTGATTGGTTATTCATTCAATTCCGATTATATCCATGAATCTCTTCGAATTGTACTTGTTCATTTCAAGTTTCTTAATTTTTAGTTTTGCTCTGAATTAGTTGTATCTATTCCTGTTTTGTTCCTTCTGATCTAGTAACATTCTTTCCTAACCTGACTTATAAATTTCAGTTCTTTTCTGCATATATCATCGAATTATTCTATTTGTTTAATCAGTGTTCTGGTTCCAAGGGTTACGCAATCATTTTGAAGTGTACTAGATATTTTTTCATCATGTCGGACTACTACTCTCAGTTGATTGCTTGAACAGACATGACATGCAGGTTTAAGGATATATTCTTTTAGTGTTGTTATCGATTATACCTGGACAACGTATTGATCGGGTATATTTGATAATTGTGATCGCCGAATCCAGTTCATTTGGACGTCTATTTTCGTTAAGGTTTTCAATAATTTCGAACCTGCTGCACAATTATTAACTGAAGCATGATTAAATTTTTCAAAAAATAAGTTTCCCGAAAAACGTCGAATATTCCACGATTCAGAATTCTTTTTATTCAACAATGGCATGAGGTTTACACTTTACGAAAAAATTCAAATCACTAATTTATAAGTAACTCTAACAATGTACATAGAAAAACAAATTTTCAAATTGTATTATCTCATTTCTAGAAAATCCTCCAGGACATCTATATAAATGTTAATGTAAATTGAAACCAATTGGCCCATTTCAAAGAATAATTTACTTTCCATTAGAGATGTACAATCATGAATTCAGTAAATAATTACCGAATTTATATACTGATATCAATAGCAGGAAGGTTATGTTTATTTTTATAATTTCGACAATCACGCAACGACCTTATACTTTTCAAATTAGACAGGCGATAATCGTTTTTCTTCTCTGAAACGATAAATTTTTGTATATATTTGTCGCATTTTCCATTATGTTGTTGATTGAATATGAAAGCTTTTTATTACGTACTTAATTTCAACGTGTAATTAAGAGCTATTGTCAAATGAAAGACAAATACAAACATAATTAATAGTTTCTTATTTGGGAAGATTTTATTAGCCATAAAATGTAAAAAGTCTCAGAACGCAAAGAGTTATGAAATTTCATAAAGTAAAGAACAAAGTCAATCATTTCAATTGGTTTCTATGGTTTTCTCGATTTGTCAACTTCAACTCTGTCATAAGTTTTCATCTAATCACTTATGTTAACTTATTAGGCAACATAAGCATTCGCAAAATTTAACAAATCTGATTGCTAATAACTTTTAACTAACGTACTTATGAGCATAGTATTTTGAATAGCAGAGTATGTAGCGTTGCAATTATCAAGTTAAATAAGGTAGGTCGCGATTACGTAGCCTTGAATATAAAGTATTCGATGAAGAGCTGAAAACGTTTGAATAATATAGATGACTCTTTGAAAGAGTGGCAGCTGTAAGCCTAAAAAACTGCATGCTTTTGTTCATTCCTATGGTATGTTATACATGCTTAGACCAAATTCTTCACGGAGAAAGATTATTTGTAATCAAGCATTATTCTCTGAAAGATAACCACCTGTATAACAATTAATCAGTGAGAAAATTTTTATGAAATACACTTTATACGATAAAAATTCACGAGGACATAATCAATCACTACACATAATAATGACGCATGTGCGACATTATCTAACGTATTTTTCCTTTCTTATATAACGAAATGTTCTTCAACGTGAATTTCACTATCGACCACTTCGGATATTGACGTTCGTCTATTATAGCACCTTCTAGTATATTTTCTGGGGAAATGTTAGATATAAGGTATAATTCTAGATTTTGTTAATGTACCGTTTAAGATTGTTTTAGTGTTGGGAAGAATCAGAAGAATGAAACGTTGGCATGTTCACATTTCTTATCTGGTACCGATAACGACTATAATTGCCACGGATTTTCAAAAAGAATGAAAAAAAGTATATGTGAATAGTCATGGCCGAACCATGCATTTTTGCCAGTAACTGGTTAGTAATCGTAGTGACAATTTTGTTGATAACACTGTCTTCTCAAAAAGAGTGAATTCTATCTGAATGCATTTGATGATTCCCTACACAATGGAGGTGAGTCAAACCCAATTGCCTCCAAAATTGAAATTATGGACAGATTTAATTAGAGAAAACCAAACAAGTTTATTCTTTCTCAGAAGAAATTAAAATTTGAACATTTATAGTTATCTACCACTTTTACCGGATGAAATTTTTTCCAGTTTCGGTAATTTCTAACTGAGGTTAATCTATTTTCATTCCAGATGACATCGATCATCAGCAAATTTCAGTTTATGGATGTAACCTGCTTTTATACCCATATCCATCGATGGATAGATCAAAAAGTGCAAATTTATTGTTTACCGCGATCTCGAATGCAACTTGAGTCCTTTAGACTTATTTCGTTGGAGATATTTGAAATCTGTGATGTACAACTCTTAGATTTGGAAGATGGAATGAGAATACCGGTGAGAGAAATATCTCTGAGTGATGTTCAAAACTTATAAGCGCCTTTATTCATCGAGGTATTGACATGATGCTGAATGTCTTGAATTTGTTTATTTTGCTTGCACACTTGCTGGTCGAATAGTAAAAATTAGAATATTTCGTTTAACGAAACTTGATTTCCATTGATAACTCTCATTCAGAATTGAAATACCAAGAAATTGTACATCTATAACTAACCTTGACACCATAACTGTTACAAAATATCTTTCCAAAACTATGAAATATATAGGGTGATAGATTTAAAAAATCCACCGGTGACTTCATATCTCAAAAAATGTGATACTTCTTCGAAATAAAAGTATACTGAGTCGGCTCGGTAGCATAGAGGACGCTCGTTCCCTGGGTTCAATCCCCACAAAGTCGGTGCGATTTTCAGATCCCATTCCTCGACACGAGAGGGGTTCGGCAAAATTCCGTGGTTTCTAAGGTGACAGAATTTCCCGGCGTATCATTGGCCGAAAGGCGGAAATGAATAACAAACAAACAAAAGTATACTGAGGACTAGAATAAAAATTTTTGGTTAGGTCATTTTCTACACAACTTATACGTACATTCATCAGAATTGAGATCTTCCAATACATCAAGTTTACTTTCTATTTCCCGTATTTTCAACACAAAACAACAACGGAAAGCACATATCTGAGACCTCGCTTCTTTGGAGCTCTTTGAATATTTGTGTCTTTGAGATAATTATTTTTGTGAAAACTAGCTGAGAAAAAGCTAACTTCCGTCAATTATTTTTCGTCACACAGCTCTGAAATGCTTTGTATATTGTATGTTCAATCGTGAGACGCAAAAAACAACTCATAGCTTTTCCTTCAATTTCGAAATATATGTTTGCAAACACACTCACAATTTAATTTGCGGTTTCCCTTGTAAATATTGTTCTGTTTCATTCAGTCATGCATTCAAAGCATTTCGCTTTGCAGTTGAGTCATCTGTCATTATAATAAGGAGACAAATACTCTGATAAACAATTCAGAAAAAATTTAGAGATGATAAATATAAATTATTCGACCATTAACTTTGCTGTTGAAATTCAGTTAAAAAATATCGTACGGTATTTCATATTGCTGTTGACCTTCCATAGCTTATTATTGACGATGTTTCTTCTGGATCGAAGTGGATATTATCAAATCATAATATGTCTACTACCATCAGCAGGAGAATGGGCTATCCATTCAAGTCTCGTGAACCATAATCAACAAATGATGATTATCAGAATCAACCGACGAGAACTGAAAGACAGACCAGAAATATTATAGTCCAAAAGATGGTTCTCAATTTATCAAGGAAAAATATTCTGTGATTTGACTTAGAAGGCCTTGTTTATAGTTTCATTCATTGCTACAAGTTCATTTCAGTCAACTACCCAATTTTCTACGTACGTGTCAGAAGAGAATTTCGAAGATTATAGACTTTTTCATTACCTGTATTGTTGTATTGTCCCAGGATCAAAAGACATTTATTGTTTTGCTACCGAAACGAACATATGCACACTATGCCTACAATTCCTTACTATACTGAAGTTATCAAGTATGATTCAAATTTGTTAATATCAGTTTCGACTACCAGTGGGTATGAAGAACCATAACGTGGCATTCGAAATCTTTAAATTCCTGAACTTACTGGAAATGGTATATACCTTCGCTTGATAGATTCTGCAGTGTCCTTATTCTAATTTCTGGAGTTTCTAGTAAATGCCCTATGAGGACCTGTATTTTCCCCTTCTTTGGAGCTACCTGTGTATCAGTTGATCAGCAGAGCGTTCTAAATCTCTAGAAGGCGTAAGTGCCTGCAAATGCAAAAAATAATTTTGGTTCCATTTAGTAACCATAAACATGTAGTACCTCAATATAATAGTATTTATGCTGGAGTGACACATTCCGGCTTGATCTCCATTGCAAACCTTTGAAGCTAGTAACTTGAATAAAGTTTAAGCAGGAATATAGCCTCTGTAATAGACAGTTTGGTCATTATCTATGCTCTATCAAACCAACTTTTTGCAGTGTGTAGTGAAGTTCAT
Source organism: Cryptolaemus montrouzieri (assembly GCA_013387265.2). Lineage (NCBI taxonomy): Eukaryota > Metazoa > Arthropoda > Insecta > Coleoptera > Coccinellidae > Cryptolaemus > Cryptolaemus montrouzieri. The sequence continues at coordinate 43,335,812 of JABFTP020000103.1, forward strand.
CTTTGGCTATCAAACGTTGCAGCATGTGATATGATGCTGCCTGATACTATGTACTTGCAGGCTAATAAGCTATATTGCCTCTCTAGGAGAGTTTTTCAAGTATTGATCAAGTAATGGTGAAGAATAACATACAAACATTTGGTTTCGTTGAATTACGTGGGGTTTACTCCGAATCAACTACGCGGTCTTCGCCCCAATTTCAATAGTCAACAGAGGAGTACTTGTTTTCCGCAAGATTAACACATTCAGATTATAGTCCTCCACTATTTTAAATGCTGATTTTTCAGCTCCTTGGTGTTGGAGATAATTTCTTCTTGTTCATCTAGCATTGCCTTCAGTATAGAGACTGATACTGTTCGAGTTGATCAGCAATCTGTTGAACAAATAATTTCAAAGCAGGGTGATGAGATACCTCATTCTTACCTCTTCTGCGCTTTCATTTTCGCCAACTGCTGGAGTAGGACAAAGATGTTTGTTTGGATTTGCTTCTTGGAGAGGGCCAAATTGTTAGTTATCGGAAAGATGTTCGATGGAAGCTTTATTTTGGAACTGGATTCTTTCTGAAACCAAGCCTTTCAGTTCTGCAGAGCGCATTTACCGTGGAATTACGTGGAGAAAAGGGAAAGATCATCAACCTACCACTCTTGAATGAGATACAATAGATCACGCGTGATTTTCCTTGGAAAATTCTTTAATGAGACCACTGTCTTCCGAATCGTGAAAGAAATTTTTCAAATTTCAAAGTCTCCGGTTATTATCCGGATAAATTTATGCGATTTTCATATTCTCCTATGGCATGTCATTGTCAAAAATTTTTGTTCGAAGAATTCTTTGATACAACCTTTACTTTCCAATCGGGGGATGGTTGAAAGGAACACCTATGCGGATTTCATATTATTTCAAGGAATATTACCCTGAACCTATGTTTGAAGGATTCGTATTTTCTAGACTACAAATGTTGAATACTTCCCGAAAGTCTATAACAGAGGTCTTTAAACAAGAGCCCGCGGGCCAAATCCGGCCCACCAATGATCAATCCGGCCCGCGACCGATAATTGCTCGGTTTCATTTACTTGCAAGGTAAACCTTTACGACAGAAATTATCAGGCAGAAACTTGAGCTTAAGTATCTCAGCTTAAGCATATTCTAACAAATAATTAATTTGAAATCAATCACACGAATAAAATAACACTGGTGAGATTTATTTAATTGTAATTTTTCAGCGACAATGGTTTGCAGTTGTGGATTTATTTTACTTGTACCAATTATTAGAAAAGATTTAAGATGCTCATCAGTTAATTTAGATCTGTAAACGGTCTTTGTGTTCTTCATCTTGGAAAACGTTTTCGCACACAAGTACGTAGTACCAAATACAGAAAACAATCCACGAGCAAAATTATGCAAATTATCAAATTGTACCAGTGGAGGACTCTTGTAAGATTTCGAAAAAGTTCTGTTCTTAAATATGTCATGGCACTGTGAATCAATAACTTCCATTTGAACTACCGGCGCCAGGGTTTAGACGTCAGAATCAAAAGGATTTTGAAAAAGCCTCATTTCATTCGCCATCACATCAAAGTCTGAGAAACGAGAATCGAAATTTATATTTAAATCTTTTAAGTGTCGACTGCAAAATCGACGAGACATTCAGCCTCTGTAGGGTGGCTGAATATTTTATATGTCTCGAAATGTGTGCAATATTTTTCACGTAATTGCGATTGAAATAGTATTATTTTCTACCTGAACGTTTTGATGTTGGTGTATAAATCAGGAAGATGCTGATTTTCTCTTTGCGATCTCAAATTTAGTACCCTCATATGATTTTTCAAATCAACATAGAATACTAATTTCCACAGCCATTCACTGTTTTCTGAATTGGCACAAGGGCGATGCTTCTCATTCAATAAAATTTCTCTGCTTGAAGTTCGAAAAAACGTTCAAGGACTTTTCCGCAACTAAGCCAGGTTACGGCAGTATGATACGGCAAGTCTTTTTCTTCAATCTCTTCAATAAACTCGCGGAATTGTCGGTAATTCACTCCTGTGCATCTGATAAAGTTAACAACTGATATGACTGGTTTTAGAACTTCAGACAAATCCAAACATATTTTGCACAAGGACTGTAGATGAATGATACAATGTAAGAGTAATGGTTTTGAACCACCATCACTTTTTAAAGCCTTAGACACAAGTGTGACCACTCCTTTATTTTTACCACACACATTTTTGCCTCAACCGGTGGTGATACATTTTAAGTTTTTCCATTGAAAGTTCTTTTTATAAATGGCATTCCAACTCTCCTAAAAATATCTGCCCCAGTTGTCGTGCCATGAATACTATAAATATCAAGTAGTTCTTCATACACATCATAGCTTTTTATCTACTCCACGAATAGTAGTCAACACCTGAACTGTATCTGACACTTCCGTTGACTCATCCAAGTCTACAGAAAACCACTCAAGCTGTCCATTTTTGTCAGATAGATGAGATGATATATTTTCTGCGATGTCTTGCACCTTCCAAGTCACGGTATTTGCTGACAAACTGACACCTTTCAATGAATTTACTTTTTCGGGGCATATTTCTTCCACTCCTTCAATCAAGCAGTCTTTTATCGTTTCTCCATCGGTGAATGATTTTTCACGTTTTGCAATTTCAAGAGTCACACGAAAGCTGTAGCGAGTTCCAGACGCTTGCTCAGCATTTGGTTTGGTAAACAAAGATGGCTCGATTTCAGTCCACGCTTCATAGAATAAAAATTTTTCCGTCCGCAAACTTCCTGTATATTTAAAGTAATTTTGAAGGTGTTTCGATTCATAGTGACGCTTAATGTTATATAATTTGAGAACAGCTATGGTTTCATTACAAATTAGACATAGCGCCTTAATATTGTACTCAATCATAAAATACTGAAAATTCCATTTATCTTGGAATGTTCTGTATTCACTGTCTATTTTTCGCTTATTTTCCATAATAATGAATCGAACATAAAACAAGTCGAATCAGAATACTCCTACTTATGCACGGGTGTTACTTTATTTCACAATAGGCAGTTTCGCTTCCTTCGCCTTTCTCACGCAAACTGACTGACAATGGCGCCGCTAGGTTTCTGATACCTATGCAATTGCTACCATCTAGAAGTGATCGAAAAAACTAGCCAGAACCAGACCTTTCTCGAACCAATGCGGAAATCCTCAAACATGCCGCCTGTTAGTAGTTAGTGGGCAGCTGAAATAGATAGTATCTGCATCACAGACCTGCATAATATTACTACTCACCACTAAATGTCCCTACTCGTCACAATATACTGAATAAACAATCAATAGTGATTGAAATGCAAAACGCCTATGTTTGCTTAGGTGGGCAAAAAACATAAAAAAGTTTTGGCCGTTGGAACGTACCGAAAAATATATTATGGCCTTAAGGCTTCAAAATTTGGTCTATAAGGTTTGTCTAAGCCCCAGACTGTAAAACAAATATTTTACCTGTAGGCTCTGCCGAATGAGTTTTTTCATTTCAAATGTGTATATTGAGAGTGAAAAGCCCATGAAAAGACGTTGAAGGGTATCAGATGAAACACACGTATAATCGTAAATCGTTCTGATTATGTTGAACTCGGCTTGAGTGCAATCACCCTAAGGTCGAGTGATCTCGTATTGGCGTGGCGCAATCAATGCTGAGGATCAAAAGCCAGGGGCTGCTTGCGCCTGGCCACCCTTTAGTTGCCGCTATGTTAGTTATCATGGTGACTCTCAACCTGGCAATTATTTTTTTTCTTATTATTTAATCGTTGATTGTGCTCAAGAGTATAGTAAAAAACTTCAATCAATTGAAGATTTTACATGCAAAGCCGTCGGTCCTGATATGTTAGGTATTAAAGATCCCTTCCTCCGACACAAGAGGGGTTCCGCAAAATTCCCGGGTTAGTGAGGTGTTAGAATTCCTGGCCTGTCATTGGTCGGAAGGCGGAAATAGTGCACGTTAAAGGAAAAACAGACAAAAAGATTTTTACAGCCATGGAACAAAAGCTCACTTATCCATTTTTTTCGAAAGCGACTATTAAATTCATGGATATGAATCTTAGGAATGATTTTACTATATATCCGTTTGTTTTTCCTGTTCTCGTACCATAACTTCCATCCAATCTTTCTTGAAGAGCTATCTGAAACTATCGATTAATTTCTCCACTTTGATGTCATTTTCGTTACGTTTGTTTGTTTGAAGACCATTCTGCAAATTTTTTTTATTTTAATTCCTCAACATGAATATTATAACCTACTCAATTACTTTTAGGATGTAAACTAAAATAATGACTTTAATTAGGTTAGGTTAGGTTCAAGCTTTGTCGTTTACCCTGCTCTGCAGTTTTAGATGGGTCGTGGATTTTAGTTCCCTTCAAGCATGCAATATTGACAGTTCCGCCCAATGAAATGAACACCATTCATTTAAAATTATATATTTAATGAATATCTGGGCTTCACTAAATTTAAGAAACAGACTTTTCTTTATAGTAATATGCTAGCTCATAAAATGGAGAGTATCTCAGCAGGTTGGTGGCTATCCAAGGAAAGGATTGATTTTCTCTAAAAATAATGGAGACTGGTGGCTATCCAAGAAAATGATCGAACCCTCTTGTACTGTCCAAAATAGAGGTGTTGAATTTGTCCTCTCCAAAAATATAGTTGTACTTTTGTCCTCCTCAAAAATAATATGGCTCTTGTTTTTTCCTCTCCAAAAAAATAATAGGAATGTTTTGTCCTCTTCAAAAAAAATTAGGGTGTTGTTGACCTCTCGTCTGCATTTATTTGAATTTTGTATGATTTTAACAAATTTAAAATGAAAAATAGCCTACATAAATATATTGATATACATATAATAAGAAAATAGAATGGCGATTGAACACAACAGACCAACAAAAAAGAAGAAAAAAGTAAACCTAGATATCAAGATAAAAAAATATCACTTATTTTCTAGGTCATTAAAATAAAGCCGGGGAGAGGTCTGAAAGTAATGAAAGAAGTTAATAAGCAAAATAAATATATGATAAATATGAAAGGAATGAAAAACTAATAAAAAGCGATGTTGGGTGATGCTGAAAGGAAATGAACAAAGTAGTAAAATATTTCTATATGAAAATTAAGAATTAAGAATGTAGAAACCATATATCAATGCTGTAAGGTAATGTGACCTAAAGAGAATAAAAGAATATCGGTGATGGATATTCAGAAATATATGCACATGTTGAAAATATTAATTTGAAGATTGAAATTGAAAATGATTACTTAGTTGTGCGAGGATCTAGGTAATAATTCAATGTTGGCTCAATATTGAAAGACAATAAAGAAACAAAGCGTATGACAATAGATTATTACTTACCCCTTTCATTTTAAAGGGTTATTAAACAATTCACAAATTATTATGATTAATTTATTTCGAGTGGCTTCGACGAAGTCTTCAAAGGAAATGAAAGAACTCCGGTGTTCTCTCAGTTATCATTCTTCGAGAGTAGCCGATGGTAGATGGGATTTTTTACGGAATGAATGGCCATAGAATCAAAGTGGCTTGCACTGTGTTAAACTTGCACCATGTTAATCCAAAAGTTATTCAGAAAGTGTAGTAGCGGTCATTAAGCACGCTACACTATAAACATTAATATCCTTCTAATTTTAGGTAACAGGAGTTCTAGTGCATAAGCATCCTCATAATAATGCCATAAGTTTTGAATAAAATTATTGATTATTATACACTTCCATAATATAAGCTCAAAATTCATCAGTTTACTTTGATTGAATCATTAAGGCAATTTCAGTCAGAACGAACAAAAAGTTTTAAACATATTAAACTAAAATAAACGAAAATTGGTTTCCTGCAACGAAACCTAGACCACTATGAAAACTGCGAATAAGCTAGTGAAAACTGGGGGGTGTTATTTAATGTATTGCGAACAGATGCAACGAAGTATTATAATAACTTACGGAGCCAGCCGGCCCACAACTCGTACTATCTCAATGAGTATATTGTTGGCGCGGGAAATTTACTTGCAGCATTATTAGCAAATAAAGTACCCCAATAAAGAACATGACATAAGTACTAATGAAACTGAATGGGGTTGCTTTGAAACTATGTTGTTAGCAATGCCTTTATTTAGGGAATATGCTAACAATAAGTTCAATTGGCAGTCTTGTTCAATTGTCATTTCATTTCATAAATTCCAGAATTCTATTTAGATGTTATCACATATTCGGATACGGGCACTAAACCGACGTTATTAGTTTACCTAATTAATTTTACCTGTTATTATTCCAAATATTTTTCGTTTGATATCATGTACAGGATGTACCTTTTTTACAATGGTTGAAAAAATCGCAGAACGGAATTGAAAAATTAAGTTTATGGATGAAAAATTGCTCAATGCTACGCGAAGCTCTATACAACGATTTTTCAATTTATGTATTCCATCCCTGAAGTAAACTTTGAATATGCATCACCGGTGGCAACAACTTCTTCATTTGGTGATTTAGCACTGTGCATGTGAAAAGTTTTTGGCTTTAGAAAATCGAAGGATCCAGATATACTAAATAGGGTGGATATTCCAAGTATTGTATTTCATATTCGACCTATGGAAGTTGTTCTTGATGAAGATTGATATACATTTTCAATTGAATAAAACTTATTATTCTTCTTCTTCTTATCAGCCTTCTCGCTCCCAAATTTGAGATTAGGCCTCCCTCCTCTCTTTCCAATCTTTCCTATTCTGTGCTGTCGCTATCCAGTTCAGTCCTGCCACCCTTTTTATATCATCATACCATCGCATAATTGGTCTTCCACTTCTTCTCTTTCCTATCCATGGTCTCTATTTAATGATCTTACTGTTCCATCTTTCATCTCTGATTCTTGCAACATGGCCGGCATAGTCCCATCTAAGATGTTAAATGGTGTATACTATATATTTTACTTTTGTTCTCTGTCTTATCTACTCGTTTCGCTTTTGTTGCCTCAAAGAGATTGCCAGCATTGATCTCTCCATTGATCTTTGCGTTACTTTCAGCTTGTTTATTGACTGTCTCGTGAGGGTCCACGTTTGTGCACCGTATGTTACAACCGGAGCACACACTGGTCAAATATTTTGGTTTTCAGATATTGGTTTTTTTGTTTTTCATATATGAGAGTTCCCGAACGTCACCCATCCTATTCGGCTTCTCCTATTGAATTCGTTGTCATTATTTTGTTTTCCAATCTCTATCTGTTGTCTGAGGTATATATATTCTGTGACATTCTCTATGTGTTCACCGTTTATCATAATGTTTTGTTCGAGTTGTGGACTCATTATTTTCGTTTTTTGGATATTGACTTTCAGACCGATTTTCTTTGACTCCTATTCTAATTCTGTGAATCTCAAATCTCAAATATTCTTTCACCGTTTATTTATGTCCAAACCCTCCTACTCCAACCCTTTGAAGATTCCTTCCAAAGCTAGAGTGAAAAGTTTGGGCGATATTGTATCCTCCAGTCTTATGCCTCGTTTGATCATTATTTTCTCGGAATCTTCATGTAGTCTAATTGCTGCTGAAGCCCGACGGTATATGTTCTTCATTAAATTTTTGTTGCGATGGTCTATACGTGCTTTGTCTAGTTCCTCCATGATTGCCCAGTCTTCGATAGAGTCGAAGGCTTTTTTAAAGTCTACGAATGCCATGTGTAATGTGAGATTATATTCTGTTACTTTTTCTATCAGTATCTTCACTGTCAGGAAGTGATCGCACGTACTGAAACTTTTCCTGTATGCCGCCTGTTCAACTGGTTGGTAGTATTCTAATTTTTTCTATATTGTATTTGCTATGACCCGTGTAAAATATTTGTGAATCTGAGACAGTAAACTGATCGGTCTATAACTTTTCAGAAGTTATTGATCTCCTTTCTTGAATAGGATAATCATGATGGCGTTATTCCAGTTGTCTGGTATAGTTTGTTGTTCTAGACATTCGTTGAATAGATTTTTCAGTTCTGGTACGATTATATCATGAGCTTCCCTAATCATTTCATCCAAAATTTTATCCTCTCCTGGAGGAGAGGAGAGGAAACAAAACTACGATGTTGAAATTTTCTCAATGTTGAGAAACCTATGACGCGGTTCACCATACTGCGGCTTCTTGAGGTAAGTGTTATGTTCATATGGATGACGTACAATATATAATATATTGGTAAAGCTGGTACTTAGCTCAATTTAAGGATAAAAAAAGGGTTGATTCTTTCAAGAACTGAAAAGCTTAAGTGATGGTCACGAATTTTAGTCTGATTGACTCTCAAGTAAATTTCCAGAATTTTTCTGTTTATTAGTTTCCGATTTTCCATAGGTTCACTTTCAATCAGTTATTTTCTACTTATTGTTCAGATTTAACTAACTTATCTCATCAAAATGGACCACACAAAGGATTTTTCTATTATCTATCAGCTTTTGATACAGATATTACCTTTCATATTTCTTTCGCACATCCATATCAACATAAAATTGATGCTTATAAAAGTATGATGTATAGACTCACAACGATACCAATATCAGAGAATAGTTTATCGAAAGGGCTCAATATTATAAAACTAGTAGCGTTCAACAGTGGACTAAAGTATGACTCAAAGTATACTTTCTCGTCAACAAATTCCACATGTAAACCATGGGGTTTTTTCTATTGTTAAAGAAACTAACCAAACATAACATAAAGTTGTATATATATTGGTAAACCCAGATGAATTCAAAATCATTCTTTTCGTCTCTTTAATTAAATAGTGCTTGCAGAACGGATAATCAGCAAATATTTCAAACACTGTTCTAAAATTCATGAGTGAAACGAATCAGTTGTGATAAATTTTTTATAGGTATGAGATTTATATAGGTTTTATAAGTCTCAATGTTAGCATATATAAGCATAAACGAAAATTTTTCTAACAAAAATCAAATTCGCACTATTTATCTATCAGAAGAAAACTGAACTTTTGGGCAGCATTGAAAGTCTATAAGCGTTAGCATTCTGGAAATGAACTAAATAGTCAATGACACCTAAATTCTTCAACTTTTCTTAATCTTCTGAATAGTAGCAACCCTGTTTGGATCTTCCTCCCATTTAGCTAAGTACTTTCTGGTATCAATATAATAATACATGGCCCCTTATCCTTTTAAATGTACTACTCTTCGAAAGAAGCCACAGTGTAGGGAAATGCGTAATAAGTTTGTCATTATGGTGAAAATTTGATTACCATAGTTGTCCCTAATTAACAAAACAATAGTATTCAAATTCGACCAAATTAGCTCTCGCAGTATCGTAGGTATGAGCTGGTGCATTGTACTAGTGATGAAAGATATTTGTATTTTTCAAAGCAACCATTTTCTAGCAATTATCTGTTTTCAGCTGATCCAGTAAGCTTTCCTTATATTTTTCACTTGTTGTTTTGCCGGTTTGAATTAACGAATTCCCTTGCAACTTGAGAAATTAATGCTATAACTTTCTTATATGATTGATGATTTATAATTTTGACCGCTTCTCTTGTTTTGAAGCAGTTCTCTGTGGGATTTCTGGTCGCAGCTCAGAATCGTACTGAAAAATTCGATTGTCATACAAAGTTACTAATCAGTGCTGAAATTCGCTCTTTATTTTCAAAATTGTACTAAATATTCTCGAGACAATCTCAAGAATAAATAAAATAACTTTCGATCCAAAGTACGCAAATGCGGATCCTATGTTGCCAATAGATTTCTCATACCTAATAAACCTAATTCATTCTTCAAGATATAAAACACCTGCTTAGTTGATATATATACCATCAAATATTTATCGACAGGAGGCTTTATTCTGGAAGTAGGGGCCCAGAGCACCAAATCCAAAGGGATTATTTCGCTCGTTCTGAACCGTTGATGTGATTCGCGGACCGGCGAAAGATATTCCTAAAGTGTTGGAATTTTTAACATTCTCACATCTGTTTGTTATTATTCGTATCTTTCTTGAAGTCCGGTAGCGGGTTCACCGTTTTTTACTATAGAGTCCTTTCTTTTTGGAATCGATACGGTACCCCGATATAACTGGTTAGGATGCACATTTGGAGAATTATAATATTCTTTCCGAACATCAAGAAGGATGTAGAAAAAAACACCTTGGTACTTAAGAGCAACTCGTAATTGATTCTGTTGCTTTGAATCAAGCTCAAACTAAGAAGAGAAATATTCATACAGCCTTAATAGATTACCAAATATTTTGATAGTTCTCCCCATTCATGGCTTCAAGAAATTTTGGAAATTTATAAAATTGATAAGACACTTCGTCTTTTTCTTGAATTTGTAATGAAAAATTGGAGAACCAATCTTCATTTATATATTTCAAAACAATCGTTAAAATCCGAAGTAATTCCAATCAAAAGAGGCATTTTTCAAGGTGATTCTTCAAATGCTCTTTGGTTTTGTCTTTGCCTCAATCAATTATCTCATGAATTAAACGCTACTAGTTTCGGCTTCAAAATAAAGAGTCTATCAACTGAATTCAAATTATGTCACTTAATTTATTTAGATGATATTAAATTATATGCCGGAACCAGATCTCAATTAAAAGTCTACTTGAGATTACTTTCAACTATTCCAATGATATTCATATGAAATTTGGGCTTCCAAAATGTAAAAATCTTTCTATTGAAAAGGAAAGATCACCGCTGATTATATAAAGATTTCCAATATCGAAATCGAGCCAATGCATCAAGGAGATACATATAAATATCTTGGATTTTGTCAAGAGAAGACAATTAACCATAGCAGCACTAAAGAAAATATTAGAAGTTTATATTACAAAAGACTTAGAATTATCATCAAGAGATATTTAACTAGTAAAAACCTTTTCAGAGCTATCAACTCCTATGCAGTTCCTATTCTTACATCTTCTTTTGGAATTATTGAATGGTCTAAAACTGATCTAAATGAATTACAATGTCGAACGAGGAAAATGCTCTGTAAATATCATAAGCACCACCCAAAGTCAGCTGTTCAGAGAGTTACACTACCTAGACATCTTGGAGGTCGTGGGTTAACTGATTTGAATAATATTCATAGTAAACAGATTTTTCATCTACGTTCCCATTTTCATGATAAACAGAGAACGTCTAAATTACATGATATTGTTGTTGCTTCTGATTATAATCTTACACCTCTGAACTTGACAATGCAAAAGGTAGATTTTGATATATTTGATGATAATTCTAAAAGAGAAAGTTGGATGCAGAAGAAATTACACGGAAAGCACCCTAAAGAATTGAAAAATGATTATATTGATGAAATCGCATCGAATAAATGGTTAGTATCTGGAGAATTGTTTGCTGAAACAGAAGGCTTGGCAATTGCGATCCAGGATCAGGTTGTTTTCACGAGGAATTATAAAAAACACATCATCAAACAAAATAAAGATGATTCTAACCGTAGATGTTTCTGTTCTTCATAAACAGTTTTTCATATATTATCATCTTGCACAGTCTTTGCTTCAACAGATTATTTAGAAAGACATAATGCTGACGCTAATATTATTCATTTTAATCTAGTAATTAAACATGACCTAATTTCAAAAGGAAAAATTTCACAAATATGAACCTGAGATTATTTGTGAAAATGACAAATATAAACTTTATTTTGATAAAACAATTTTTTGCAACAGAGCTGTAAAACACAATAGACCAGATATCATTCTTAATGATAAACAGAATCAAATAACATATATAATTGATATTGCTATACCCGAAACACATTATATACAAAATAAATACAATGAAAAAATTTCTAAATATATGATGCTTGGCGACGAGATTAAAAAATGTGGAAAATGAAGAAAATATTTATTCTACGGATCATTATTTCCACAACAGGTGTTATTCCTAGAAATCTTCATAAAAAGATTGAGATTTTGGGTCTGAAGGAAAATTTGATTGAAGATAAACAGTCATCAAATCTTGTAATATTCTTCGTAGGTTTCTTTCCGAAAAAATAATGAGGTAGAGTCATAGGTTTTCTCTTTAGTTTATACTGCTCAGAATCTCATTTCATATTTTATTCATTTGTTTATATAAATGTAATATAATTAACTGACAATTTTGTCATATTTATATTCAGAGCAGTATTCTATTTGATCGTTCACCACTTCACACAAAGGAAACTATTAATGAGTAATATTCAGTGTTACTTGACTAAGATCCGTACACTGGATTTTTCCGAGAGAAAGCCTCTGACACTACTCGTTGGTACATTGATATCATTGTCTGATAATGCTATAGTATGTATATATTCTGGTAGATTGATATATTCTCATAACATTTAACGTTATCCTAATATATAATTATTCCAGGATATGTTTTGATTATAATCATTGCCTGGCAATGGTATTAATTACCGGGTGGTGGATTTATATTTTTCATGAAATCAGTTTGAATGCATGTCTCTTCTCAGCATCCTAACCAGTTACATCGGGGAACCGTATCGATTCCAAAAGAAAGGACTCTATAGAAAAAACGGTGAACCCGCTACCGGACTTCGAGATATATATATATATATATATATATATATATATATATATATATATATATATATATATATATATATATATATATATATATATATATATATATATATTATTATAGATATATTTATATATATAAATAAATAAAATGGATGAAATACAACAGTGTCCTTGAATTTGTGGTTCAACAAAGAGTTTCTCAAGCGGAAAGTGATTCCTAACTAATGTGTATTAATAATGAAACAACCTCTAAAATTAAACCAAAAAATGGAATAGAAGGTACACGATAATATAAATCTTCACATTAAACCAGTTCAGGACGAATTATTTTATATTTTACATAATATTGAACTTGAGTGCCTTGAATTAAGAATCAATATGAAAATAAGTGAGATTTCAAAGGAAAATTACGAATACCTGCATAAAAAACTTTCGACCTTAGAGAACAAGAAAGGAGAACAGAAGCCTCGGCAACCTACGATCAAAGCAGACGCTATCGAACGATCAGATATCACCTTTTATCCTAGATTCATAAATCTATCGGACAAACTCTTAAATGAAGTTCAAACAGATCTGTTGAACAAAGGATCAAAATTCACCCCGGAAAACCGCAAATTCAAAACAAACGAAGAAATAACCGGAGTGCAAGCAGAGCTAGCCTTACAAAAACAAAAAGTTATCATCACCAACCCAAGCCTCCACAAACACAAACTCATAGAAATTATCAGATAATCTGACATTAAAACTAACAATCAGAATCAGTTAAAAATAACAGAGTCCATATCAAATAAAATCCAAGCCGAAGATCTCACAATGACTAAAGCTAACAAAGGCAATAGTTTAGTATGCCTCAATCAAGATCTATACGAAGAAAAGATGCTGGATGTACTGAAAACAATGGATATCACCGAAATACCAAAAGATCCAAATAAACTTTTCATCTAACCTAACCTAACTCCAATTCTGTTGATCTCACATATGAACATTCAAAATTCACAATCTCCCAAGATATTGAGTTAGTCTCTTTCGATTTAAAAATATGTATCCGAGCATTCCAACGGATGAGTGTCTTCTCCTTGTTACGGATATCTTATCCGAGTTTAACACACCGCCATTCATCATCATCATCACCAATGAACTTAGCAATCTTCTTCAAATATGCCTATCTCAAAGTTACTTTCAATTTCAATCTGAATTCTCTAAACAAAATTTAGGTCTTCCAATGGAATCACCCCTAAGCCTTAGATAATTTAGAGAAAAACTCAATATTAAACACAGATTTTGATAAAAACACATTATTTTCTGGTAAAGATATGTCGATGACATTTTAGTTGGTTTTCGTAGTTCAAACAAACAAATTCAGCACTTTTTAAATGTTTCGAATAAAATACATTGCCGCATAAGCATCACTGCTGAAATAGAAAGTAATTACTCAATTAATTTCCTACACTCAACCATCATAAATTCAAATGACCATCTCACTCATAAAATTTACAGAAAAGAAGCATTCATAGACCCATCGATCCCAATGGACTTGTTCGGTCATTTGAGCCACAAACTAGCTGCATATAACTCCATGATTCATAGAGCCTACTCTGTTTCCCTTTCAATAGAAAATTTCGAAACTGAACTTAATATCATCAGAAAAATTGCCTCGAATAACAATGTACCACATTGTCTAAATGCATTCATTAAATGCAAATAACAACGTATTACCTCTCAATTACTATATAGCATCGTAGAATCCCTGGAAAATAGATAAAATAGTCTTAGATACACCGGCGGACTCTCTAACGAAATCAGTAATTACTTTTCCAAATTCAACATAACTACTTCATTCTCAAGCGGCCCCTACTTAAGCTGATTATTATTCAATGCCAAACAAAAGTACGATAATTTCAAGCAATCAGGAATTCATCAAATCCAATGCAATGAATGTCAGGTAGCCTTTGTCGGACAAACAGGGAGAAGTTTTGAATCTAGATTCAAGGAACATATTTCCTCATATAAAAATTGGCCTATATTTGAACACCTACAATCAACCAACCAATCGATCTGATTAAATAACTTAAAATCTTTCATAAATGTTGTTGAAAAGTTTGGAGATTAACAAACTATGTAAAAACCAACAATTTACTACCCTAAACAGCCAACTAGAGCTTAATGCATCACCACTACTCAATATCTAAGATAATTTTCACTCTATACTTGTACCTACCTACTCATCTGTTATATTGTTATCTCATATATATCTATTGACATAAATATTCAATTCGAAAGTAGCTTCGTCAGAAAATAAAATACAGCTTAATAAATTATCATCAGCAATCTTCAGCGTAAACTTGCAGAATTCGATGCGTCTGTCCAGAACATCCCCTTCAAATTGATGTATCAATCGTACTTTGTATGGACAGAACTTCAGTTTTTTCACTAGAATATTGCGAATTGAACCAATGCAGATGATATATTGTTGATGTCATCTTCTAACTGTGTAATAAGAATCTTCAATAATCGATAGTGCAACATTCAATTGATTATCTTCTTTGTTGAAAATTTTCCCTTTTTACAGTACTCCTCAAAATTCCTGAACCTCTTTTCGTAATTGTCTCATTAAATTCAGCTATTCCGAGACTGTTTATTATTTGACTCTACATTGACTCCGTAGATATGAAGGTACCGAACAAGGTCAGGTCCGCTTTCTCCATTTTCGGTGTCAACGATAGGTAGTACTATTGAAAAAATTACTCAACTTTGAAGGTCAAAGTCAAGATCCAATTCGAGATTAGGAGGTGATAGCCTGGTGATCTTGGATTTGAGAAAAAACTGTAAATTTATTCATACTAGTTGAGTTTTCTGTACGGAGAAACATTTTACGAGATATTTCCTGTTTTGGGACTTTTTGAACACTGTATAGCACACTCAATACCCATCTCAAATATGGTTCCAGAAATGCAACAAAAGAAGAATTCTATCGAAGTAGGTGTGATGTGCACAGAAATTATTAATATATGAAAGTTCTGAGGAAGAAATTTACTTGACAAACTACTCGTCAAACTCTAACTTATCAATGTCATTTTTTTGTGCTACATACGAACGAAAACGTTAAAATGAACCACATAAATATTTGAGTTTTCAATTTTTCAGATTGAATGAAAACTGAGTAGCGGCATACCAATTAACCAAATAACTATTGTTTAAAATAATAAGAAAAGTAAATTAAGTGTTTAATGAAGGAAGGCGCTTTCTACCCTTCAGATGTTTCCCTTCGAAATAAAGATAAATTTGTTACAGCTACTTTCAATTGTCTTGAAGATGACAAAAATATTAAAGGTGGCTCATTTTTCGTTTGAATCACTTTTTTCGTGAATTGAATGTGTGACGATTCCAAGAGCTTTCAAACGGATGTGATATACTACCCTTAAGATGGTAAGGTGTAGTTGATGTTTAGTAAAAGTCCGGAGTAATTTTCATACTCTATTAACTGAAAGAAACTACATGATTCCCGAAGGAAGTCTAAGATTATTCTCAATATCTATAGAAACCAAATATGTTCGATAATGCAAAATCAACTTATATCTGTAATCAATTCAATTCGATTCTATTTCTAAAAACTAAATTTTGTTCGATTTACCAATCGATGAAAAGTGCTGGCCAAACACTTTATTATATTTATTAAGTAGGAAGGTGCATTGGACGTATTAACTCGAGCTCACTATTTCGAAACTTTATTTTAATATTATAATTTAATGGAATGTTGAATTTTGATCCATCCATCACAACTCCCCACCAACAGAAAAAAGAAATTCACAAAATGAAAAATATTTTTAAGCATTTAATAATTTTACCCTCTTCTTATGGATTTTGACTACCTTGCCATCTATATCTATAAATATATTAGGACTATCATGTCCAACATCAGTATAAGGACCTTTATAAATGGCCTCTGTTTTATTCCATGGTATTTTGAGAATTCCTAGTTTGTTGGCTGTGTTTCGCACTAAAACATACATTTTTCTCCTATATAGTAATCAACTTGCTCAGTATTATTGTCGAATTTGGCCTTTCTTTTTTTAATTTCTTCTAATTCTCAATTTTTTCTTGCATCATGGCATGCTACTTGCAACATGTACTTCAATTCCAAAGGATAGTTATCGAAATTATAAAGAGGTTTGGGAGAGCGATCAATGTTGGATGGATGTCTCGTTGTTGATATCACATTTTCTGCCAGAAACCAATTGATAAGTAGTATAGTGGTGTTCAGTGTGAACAGTTCTATTACATGAAAAACACCGAAATGGTAGCCATGAGCTCCAAGTTTTGGGATGCTCCGTTGCGTAAATTCGCATATTCTACTTCGGATTTCAGAATACTTGGTTCTTCCACATTAATGTCTGTTTGGAAGCTCCTAATTGTGATATGCGACTCGTGGTGGTATGCTGCAGAGTTCAATTTAGTTTGCAAGTTTCTTCAAATATTTTTGAGATTAACTCTGAACCTTGATCAGTTGCTATCTCTTTCGGAAGAGATAACAATACGCCATTTTTTATTGCCATTACTGTCTGTCTTTTTCGGTACTATTGAAAAAGGAGATGACTAGGCTGAAACTGAAGATTCTATAATATTATCTTTCAATATTTGGTTAAGCTTTTTGTTTATTGTCTCCTTTTGCGAGCATGGTACCCTATAAGGCTTCGTATAACAAGGTGTTACATTATCTTGTAATAGTATACTTTGTTGACCTATATTAATACAGTTCATTCGCTAAATGAAAAACGTCAGCGCATTTCGTTAGTATTCTCTCGACAGATTCATTCTCTTTATTTGATGACGATTCTTATTTAATTGAATTCAAAACTTTATCGACTCTATCAACTGAAATAGAAGTTTCTTGAAACTTATAAAAATTGAATTTTGAAAGGCTTTCAGTTCTGGGTTTCAAATTTTTCAAAGCAATCTCTTTCTCATTAACGTTCAAAAATTTTATAGGTATTTTATTTTGATTAGGTTTCGCTACTAAACTGGCTATAAAAACGCCTTCACATACTTCTTCTGGTTACACAATACACTCATCTTCATTGTCAATGGTAATGTATCAAATTTTGTCACATCTTGCAGGGATTGTAATGAACGAATGGTTTGATTCTAAACTGACTGTATCTAATACATTGTTACTGTAAAATGAAAAAGAAAATTTTTCAATCTATTTTTGCTGCAAATTTTGTAAAAAAATCAGATCCCAAAATACCATTCATGATACATTCTAAGTCATTCATTACCGAAAAATTATGTTCTAGGTTGGTTTTACCAATTCGGAATTTCCCGCGAAGAATTATTGTCTTGAGGGACGAAAAATTTTTCATCATTATCAACATTATTTGGGAAGCTTTGCGAGGTACTGGCTTTATTATTATTCTGAGAATTATTATCACAACTACTTGAATTCATAAAAAAAGTTTCTCTGATTTCTGAAGTTTCCTCTGAAACCATTATAATATCTGCGTCCTCAAAAGCTAGAGTTATTTGACTGACTAGCATTATTCTGATTGACGTTAGGATAATACGTACGGTTTGAGGCATAATTGTTGCCCTGGAATTTTTATTAAAATTTTGATAATTCCTTCACCCTCAGAGAACCCTCTTTGTGAACCTTTATGTCCTCTAGAAATAAAAGTTCCTCTACTTCGCATATGAAATGCTTGTGAACTACTGTTTTTTCCTAGAAGTATCTTCGTCAATCGCTGACCTAATAGCATACTCAAGTTCATCTCTGACGATAACTCTAAGATCGTTACCTCTTAACCCGTTTGTGAAAGTAGTAATCGCGAAATTATCATTGGTTTTTGCCAGAATTTGTGCATTCTCATTGTTACCACAAAACTGGGCCAAAGTTAAATTATTCATAAAATCTTCAAAAATTTTTCCGAACTCATTAATTGATTTATGACTTTGTCTAGCATTATGTAACTCTACTGAAAGGGCTGAAGCAGATTTTTTCGTTAAAAGGTATTCTTTCATATCTTTAAGTCATCGTTCGAACTATATAATTTAGTTAGTCTCAGTTTTGCATTTTGAGATAATTCAATTTTTAAGACAAAATTCGTGAGGATTTCCTTTCCATCAGCACCAAGTATGCTATCATAAAGTTCAATTGAATCAATTAATTGCTTAGTGGTAACCTCAGTACCATCCATTGCAGGTAGCATGGAAGATGCAGTCTTAAGGTCAAATATTTCACCCATATTTACTAAATTTACTAAATTTTCTACTATATTCTGTATACTTCTTATTCTATCTTCTAAAATGATTTTATTTTCATTAAGTGATAGCTTCGTTATATTTTTTCGCTCGACTTATACTTTCTGATTCATGTGACTCTGAATTGAATTAGCTTGTTTCTGAACTTCGTTCATATTCCAATTGGCTTAATTTTTCTGATTTCCTATGTAAAGATTCTAAATCTTTACGTCTATCTTGATTGTCCTTACTAATATTAGATTGAAATACCTAACAAGATTTGTGAATTTCCTTAAATTTCTCAAGCCTTTCCATTAATAAATCTATAAATAATTGCAAGTTTGCGGAGAATTCCTATTATGTACATAATCGAAGTGAAATAGAGCAATATATCATAAATTGAATACAGCTTACGGTTTTGAGGCTTAATTCAATAAAATCCATTTTGTTTGCACAACCACGACACTTAAAAAGTAAAAAGTCTGTATTCATCACTTCACAACATAGTATTTTTCGCGTACGACACTTTTGTTGCTCCAATATTGCTGCTGCTCCTATACAATCTCCTTGCTCCTTGTTATTTCGCGTCTAATCTCCTTTTCAATGGATCTGTTGCATCTTTTCTGCATGATCCGAACTGCGATACCAATGATAATCACCAATGCCACAATCCCCAGCAACTCAATTGTTATAAGGGTGATATCATTTTGAACTGTAGTTCCTTCGCTATTACCAGCTCGCGCCATGACTACTACTTCTTTGCTCTGGCCTTTACCCATTATTGATTCACAGCTACTTTACTAGTCAATATAAGAAGATTTTATTTCAAAAATGCAGAATCACCATGTGATATACAACCCCTAGTGTAGTTGGGTGTAGTTGATGTTTAGTAAATGTCCGGAGTAATTTTCATACTCTATTAACTGAAAACTTATAACACTACATGCTTCCCGAAGGAAGTCTAAAGTTATTCTCAATATCTATAGAAAAGCAATATGTTCGATAGTGCAAATTCAGGTTATATCTATGTCATCAATTTAATTTAATTTTATTTCTAAAAACTAACTCTTGTTCGATTTACCAATCGTTGAAAAGTGCTGGCCAACCACTTCATTGAGTAGGAAGGTGCATTAAACTTTCGTATTAACTCGAGCTCACTATTTCGAAATCTTGTTTCAATATTATAATTGAATGGAATGTTGAATTTTGATCCATCCATCACAGAGGTACCGCTCGACCCCATTGTCTAATTCAATTTTGTGGGCTTCAGACGCCTCTCTTGGAGGGGTTGCTCGTTATTGCCTCAAATATACGTCAAACGATATGCTGCAATCAAAATCATTCGACGTATTTCGAAAAATTTTATCACTACCCAATAATAAATATATAGTTTCAGATTGAAGAAATATCCTGTATGAAATTATCACACCTCAATCCAAATTTACCGGCAGTTTTGAGATTTCTCAGTCGGCGTTCGGGTATTAATTCATCTCACATTTTTTTCTGTAGTATCGATCTCAGTAGGAAATATTTCTCATTTCGAAATTTCTATTTATAATTGACTACAAAGTACCTATATAATAAAATATTTCGTGGATGACTATCAAGCTTCGCGTCTCGCGATACTAATAGATCACTTAGCTTCGACAAACGTTCATAATCTGATCAATTCATCATAACAGCACTCACAGAATTCAGTCCAAATATTTTCTATTATTATGACTTCTTTTTTGTCTTTCTGAATTATTTTTTACATCTATAAGTTCAATATCAGCTTCAGCAAAGTTTTGCTACATCAGCATTAATAATTGTTTTCATCAGATAGACTTAAAATATCTTCGAACCATAATATCGAGTACTGAAGAAAGATCTGTGTATTTTCATCAACCTTCGAAAATAGTTATTAGAACCAATAAGACATTTATTCAATAATTTGATTGAGGAGGTCGTTACTTGATGAAAAAGATATACATATTTTCAATGAAATAAAACTAAGGTATTCAGATTTTCACTATATTAACAAAACTATGACCGGTTTCACCACACTGTGGCTTCATTAGATAGATACAAACTAATGAACAGAGTTATTCTTATATATTAGTCTTATTTCCTAATTAATATTAAAATAAGTACAAGAGGTATGTTGGAAAACCCATCGGAGTTGCTTACTTTATGAATTGAAAAGATTGAGTAAAGGAGAAGGATTTAGATCTAATTGACTATTAAGTAACCTACCTGAATTCTTTTCTTTGTTGATCTCTAAAATTTCCAATAGATTGAGTTTTTGTCTGTTATTTTCATTGTGTAAAATTTTAAAATCATCATTAAACTTATGGTTTTCTTCGAGTAAGTGATTAGAATAATGGGAATCTGATTTATGATAATTAAAACTACGTTTATGCCCGGATAATCTAACTTTGAAATTTCTGAAAGTTCTACCAATATAAATTTTATTACAATCCCCGCAAGACAGTTTATAAACACCGGATTTATTACTTTTATCAATTTTAGATTTGCAGTTTTTGATATGTCGGCCTGAAGAATTATCAGTTCGGAATGCTATATTGAAATTATAATGCGAGAGGAATGATTTCAATTTTAGACTAGGATTACCAATATAAGTTAAGCTGTTGTATTTTGTGTCTGAACTTTTATAATTGGAAATACTTCCTGGATTGCTGTTTGAAATTTTTTGTGAAATCATGTTCTCAATCGTAGTTGGATTGTAACCGTTATTGACTGCTATTTGTTTAATTATATTTAGCTATTTTATAAAATTATTTTGCGACATTGGGATATTAATGAGTCTATGTATCGTGTGAATAAAATTCAGCACACGATACTAAACTTATGTCATGGGATATAGTAAATCTCTTCCCTAGTGTTCCACCTAGTGATACAGTGAAACTCATCAAGAACGCCCTTCAAATTAATAAAGTCAATCCGATAATTCAATCAGAAATCTCAAACCATTTAGAAATTTGTTTAGAACAAAATTATTTTAACTTCGATGGAGTATTATATAATAGTAAAAACGGTTTAATCATGGGTAATCCTCTAAGCCCTCTGCTCGCTGAAATTTTCATGGATAATGTTGAAACAACTATCCAAGAACATCCGTTATTCAAACACTTTATTTATTGGTTTAGATATGTCGACGATATCATTTGTTGTTTCACTGGCACAAACAGACAATTAGAGTCATTCAAAACATTCATTAACAAAATTCACGATAATATTAAATTCACTTTAGAGATAGAAACAGAAAACTCCATTAACTTTCTGGATTTAACTATTACTAAAATTAACGGCAAACATGATTTTTCTATTTCTCATAGTTCATCTACACATCCTTATCCACATAAATTAGCAGCTTACAATAGTATGGTACATAGACTCATTAATATCCCAATGTCGCAAAATAATTTTATAAAATAGCTAACTATAATTAAACAAATAGCAGTCAATAACGGTTACAATCCAACTATGATTGAGAACATGATTTCATGCAAAAAATTTCAAATAGCAATCCAGGAAGTATTTCCAAATATAAAAAGTTCAGACACAAAATGCAACAGCTTAACTTATATTGGTAATCCTAGTCTAAAATTGAAATCATTCCTCTCGCATTATAATTTCAATATAGCATTCCGAACTGATAATTCTTCAGGCCGACATATCAAAAACTGCAAATCTAAAATTGATAAAAGTAATAAATCCGGTGTTTATAAACTGTCTTGCGGGGATTGTAATAAAATTTATATTGGTAGAACTCTCAGAAATTTCAAAGATAGATTATCCGGGCATAAACGTAGTTTTAATTATCATAAATCAGATTCCCATTATTCTAATCACTTACTCGAAGAAAACCATAACCTTAATGATGATTCTAAAATTTTACACAATGAAAATAACAGACAAAAACTCAATCTATTGGAAATTTTAGAGAACAACAAAGAAAAGAATTCAGGTAGGTTACTTAATAGTCAATTAGATCTAAATCCTTCTCCTTTACTCAATCTTTTCAATTCATAAAGTAAGCAACTCCGATGGGTTTTCTAACATACCTCTTGTACCTATTGTAATATTAAGTAGGAAATAAGACTAATATATAAGGAATAACTAGTTTGCATCTATCTGATGAATCCACAGTGTAGTGAAACCGGTCATAGTTTTGTTAATATAGTGAAAATCTAAATACTTTAGTTTTATTCCATTGAAAATACATTTATTCATTTTCAATAAACTGTTGAAATTTCAATTGGAGAAACTTGTACATGATAGATATCCATTTTCAAATACGAGTAAACGATGATTTCTTCTAAAATATATTTATATTCATTAATATGTTTTAGCAGTATCTGCTCGACGCGTTTCTATATCTATGTATGTAGTATGTCAAGAGCTAATGAATACTACTACTAGTATTCATTCGAACTTGACAAAGATACTGTGTATCGTGTATTAATAATATTTATATATTTCTACTAAAATTTATCAATAAATGCTCGATGCGTTTCGTTATCTATGTATCTTTGTCAAGTGCGAATGAATACTATTTCTAGTGTTCATTCATAAATACTAGAAATAGTATTCATTCGCTCTTGACAAAGATACTTGCATTTACTAATATATTTCGATAGAAATAATCGTTTACTCGAATCTGTTCGTATATGATGACATTCCAGAACGAATTATACTGCATTGATAAAATATGTAAGAAACATATAAATGTTTGATTCCAAAATTAAATTTTTCTTGCAAAATAGACATACATGCCAAAATAGTCGTTTCTCTCAGCTTACCGCGTATTGCGAATTACCAGCTTATGAGATAAATATATTACAGCGGTATAGAACGTGTCATACAATCCCTGAATTTGTTCCGCTGTTTCAATGCATTCTTCTTCTGTCCTTTTCGAGCTGAACCTAAAACATTGTTCTTGTTCCCGAATACTTGCTTGTTTCACACTTTTTGAATACATTTTCTTCTGAACCATAAAATGATCTCCAGAATTGCCAGAAAAATCCATTATAGTACGTTAATATATTTTCAATATTAATTTTATATTTTATAAATCTTAAGAAATATTGAATTCGATATATATCTGTTGTTTCGAAAGAATACTCGAAAGAATTTTTGGACTAAAATGAATAAAAAATTGCATTATTCTTATTCTATTAGAATTAGTAATTCAAACGGAGAAATAAATATCATTAAGTTAGTTTGTTTCAATTTTCTGGACATAAAACATATATTTAACATTCAATTATTCCTGAGAGATTGAATATTCATTACCAATTATTTTACTCTTTCAAAATGTACACATTTCTAGTGGCAAATCAAGTAGATTGAAATTTCAATAAGGATCATTTTCTGTCAAATCCAATAGAACGCACAAACTTAGTATCATTTCTCAAGATATATCACCCATTTTCGACCCTACTGTAACTTCGTTTCAGATAAAGTAGGAAGGCTGAATTTTCAACTACTAACAACTTAACTGAAATTGGGAATGTTGCGTCATTCCCAAATTTAAGCAAATTGAGAGAGCAGGCCCAGTAGTTATGAAGGTACAGTAGATAGTTGTGCATATTTAATGAATCTTAAAGTGTACCAATGCGCCATCTAGCTTAGAATTATAATATTATAAGTTTATTCTGTAGTATAAAATGCTAGACATATTGATAGTATCTATTACTTTGAGCGTGGCGTTGATTGTCTTAGAAGAGTGAAAGTAGAATTGTGATCTCCGAAAAAAATTCCAATCAAGTAGTTAATTTGCAGCTTTGAGTACCTAAGTAATACATCATTTACTATAAGAGCATAAATGAATTTCAACAGAAATATTAATTACTGAATTAACGCTGAGTTAATTTCTGCGGTACAATGGTCATGTAAACTTAAGGCACAGTGATCACTGCTAATTAAAATAAAATGAACGACCAGTGTACCCCATCTATGACATATATATATTTCTTGAAGAAATAAGCTATTTAATATCAAAAGTGTTTTGGATGGTGGATTATTCACACTAAAAGCAGTAAATATATATGAAATACCGAGAATCACCCTCACAAAATATATTATGAAATGTAGCAATCCATCTTTCTCGATATACAACAACCTTCGCTGTTCGTCTAATTTTAAGTGAAAATCTATCTCAATATTTTTAGACTACTTACTATCGACTCTGAGAGGCTGCAAGTATGTGTGGTGCAGGGTTATCGTACATACACGATACATCCTACCTACCTACCTAGGTAGGGTGTACCGTAGTATATATAGATATTAGCTTTCTGCACAATATAAATTATTTTAGTCAAGGTCTGGGTTAGGTTCAGTTAGTTATACAACTCAAACTCAAAACTCATAGTTATTCAAAATTGCGAGTTTATTGGTTGTTACAAAACAGAAGAGTTACATATGGTATTAAACTTAATTAAGGAGTGACTTTGGATGTTGAAGCGTGGCACTGCATGCCCTCAGCATACTTTCATAAATCACAAGCATGATGACATGTGATCGTCAGTTAGTCGATTGCGATATTTTGACTCGCACAAGTAAGTTGACCCGAACATTTCCGTCAGTTGAAAGGCGATTTGCCTTAAATTTGGATATTTATTTTCAGATATATACACCGGAAATTTGTCAGATGCTGTAGCTTTGAGATGTATATCTGATATAATCTACACCAACTCATTTTCAACAGAACATGAGTTTATATTAAACTGACTTGCTATTTCAGTAGCTGATTCCTTGATGTTTTCACATGCAAAACGATAACTCATAAATGATGCTAAATTTGCCAATTTACTGCTATTATGAAAACGCATTTCGAATTATCCCAAAAAATTTGATAATTCAGCCTTATGCGTATCATAATTCATTTGAGGAATCCTTGCTATCAAAAACGGAAAATGTTTTGAATGCGTTTACTTCGCTAATCATCTCACTAATAGTTTCTTCTTCACCTTGAAACTCCAAGTTATTAGTGTTTAAGTACATAGTGATGTCAGACAAAAATGCCAAATCAATCATCCATTTTTCGTTTTTCAACATCTGAGTGTCATCACCTCTTTCGTCTAGAAAATCTGTTATTTCGGGCAATAATTCTTAAAAATTTTCTAGGAATTTTCCGTGACTCAACCACCTGACGTCCGTGTGAAGAACTGAATCAGTGTGTTCAGCTGACTTCCTATCTTCCAACTGCAGCTTATAGAGCCGCCCTTACAAGCTTCGTGCGCAGATGGAATTCACATTTCTTGATGCCATGTCCTTAATTTCCTCCTTGTTTAAAACTTTTGAACACAAAACTTGTTGATGTATAATGCAATGGAATGAAAAAATTAAGGGAAATCTTCATTAGCTCGACACAATGCCAGAAAACAGTTTTTGTTTTCAGTCATAGCTGGTGCTCCATCGGTAGTAATGCACGCTAAGTTATATATTGGTAGCTTGTCGTTTTTTATAAAATTGAAACAACGTCATACATATCTTCGCTACGGGTCTTCCCCTTCAGAGGAACGATTGTCAAAAATTATTCCTTAGCCAACATGCCATTATATACCATCCGAATAAAGTACACAGATGGGCAGTGTCTGTCATATCGGTGGATTCTTTGAACTGTGAAAAAAGTATATACATTTCATGATATCATGTTTTAGTTCATCTGCCATGTCCTGACTCAATACTCCTTGTGGCAGTCGGACGAGATAACTGAAGTTCTCTTATAGCAGACATAATTTCTGTTTGATTTTTAAAATTTTCACCCGCTCCAAGAAATGCTTCCTTCACAACCGATCCATTTTGTTCTTCTCTCAAACAAGATTACTTTTTGTTTTCTTAGTTCACTCTATGGCGTAAAATCCCTTTCATAGTTTTTAAGAACCGTTTAATGATACCTCTTTAAGTTACCACGCTTAGGTATTGCATCTAACGCACGACAATTAGGACAAATGCACTTATCCTTCACCATACAAAAGAAAAATTCTTCATTCTAATCATTATTAAAATGATACGTTTTAGATTCCTTCGATGCACTCATTTTGTACTATTGTATATTGTCTTTAAGTTAAAATTCAGAATGACTCCAATTCGTGCAGGTGCAATATTCATATCGGCGTCAAACCCGCTGCTCGAAATTTCTAGAAAAACGGCAAGAATAAAAAACGCGGCTTTTCTTCGACAAGTGCTGCGCGTTTCTCTGATAGAGCCTCCTTTTGCCGCTAGCAGAGTGTTATTTCATTACGAAATATATTTTTATTGTTTAGTTACCTACTTATTAAAAATTTTTTTCTTCTCGAGATCTACTCGAAAATCACTTGCGGTCGACCGTTCCAGCACCCCTGGTATATTGGTTACTGCTTGTTGTACTGTTAATGCCATTGGAAATACAATTCCCCCTTTTATGTTATTTCTTCTACTGCTCTTTAAATCCCACATGGGCATCTAGACTCTTCCAGGAACAAACGGTGATGTTCCACCATCTGCATAGATGAACTATATGAAATTTCTAGAATGCATTGATTCTAGGTTACACTAACTCATCTTTAGAATAATGAAGCACATGTTTCTTTGGACGTTGGCAGATTAGTTAAAATAAATGGCAAAATTTTTCTGAACGTATCTGACATTAGCCATAAGCAGCAGCCTTTAGATCGTAGTATATATGGATCACGATACCACAATGAAGCTTGTAGGTAAGAAATACCTTCTCAATAATTTTATATTACTACCAACTTTATGATTAAATTCATTTGTAGATCTGTGTAACAAACAACCGCTCATACTTTGGCCTTTATATAATATAATATCGGGCATTAAATCAACTGGGGTTACCCCTATAATAGTAGTTTCATATTTTCTCTGATGTCTGTATATTATCTTATGTAAGTAGTGAAATACAAATATATTGGTAGTATCTACGACCACTTAATATTGTACATTAAGATGATTCACTTTCCACCTTCTTCTCGAATGCACGTTTGAATTTGTCGCACAAATCTTCTCGCATTCGGTTGAGTGTTTCAAGAGTAATATATGGTATACATCTAGAATTTTTTGCAACAAATTATCATCCCTTGTTATAATTCCAATGAAGCACCTGATTTTGATCACTATAAGGGGAAATCAATTCCATTAAGTATCAAAACATCTTTGATTTCCTTCACATGTTTTTAACGAATAAGGAATAAAATGGTTTTACACTTAATTTACAAAGTATATTCTCAGTATGTGATTAAGTGCGATGTCAATTTTATTCTCAATATTTCTTTTTTTTCGGTTTCAGAGGTTATTTTTCATTTGGAGTTTCACGATTAAATTTCGGAGTATTTCATAATTCAGTGTTCTTTCGAATAGGTTTTTTTCTTGTTAAATGGTATGAATCATTTTACTGAGAGATACACGTGGTATATGCTTGAAAAAGAGAATTTAAAAATTTTGCTGTTCGTGGATGAAAAATGAAGCACTGAATTGAATATAAGAAATCTTCCGTGTCAAAAATTTTTACGTGAAATAAGTATCATCTATTCCATATTCAACTACACCAAGAAAAGGTTGAGGTATTTTATGGTGATTTTGTGTTTCTGAATGGATCCTGAATAAACTGAGAGAAAATGAAAATTTTTTCTATACTGATGGATGTATGTTTCATAAGAATGGCTTTGCCATCAATTGTTCCTAAATGCTATTCTTTCAGGCCTCATTTCATCGAAGACAATGAAATGGAAAGGATTTTCACAATTTCTCAGTCATCAATCATTATTGATCTTCCGAATGCAATAAATGTAATATGGATTCAATTGGTTTGAGCACCTGCACATTATCTCACTAGTGTTCGAATTGATTTGATAACATGTTTCCAGACAAATAGATAGGTAAGGGAAGTAATGTTCAAAATCTGCAGATTTAACATCCACATACTTTTATTCATGGAAAGTTCACAAGGATTAAGTTATTACTGAGGATTGTATGCTGTAAGAAATTTGAAACGCCTTCTCTATTATATCGGTCAATGAGAATAACGAGAGGAGAAATTTTGTGCTTCAAATTGAAATGTGTATCCAAATGAAGGTAGACAATTCAAAAATTTTTCATAGCGTATGTAAGTGACTCTTTTTCTCCGTATATTGCGCTTAAATAAAGGATGTTTTCATTTGAAATAAGGCAGTATGATGTTCGAACTTGAAGACAATGTTTCATCGATCAGAACACTCCTCAAATCTGTATCAACAAATTCTCACGCTTCATGATTATATAGGTTTATGACAATTACCTAGATATAGATAGAATAGATATATGATTAAGTGTAGGCTGATTGGCGTCAGCGCTATTGTGACTCAATGGTCTAGTGTGGCACATTCTATCCTAAATGTCACCTATGAGCCCTATTCTTCTCGTAATGACTATGAGCATTGTGGGTGAAAGCTTAATAAGCTCTATCATCTCTTGTTTAATACATTCAAATACGACAAGTCTAATTCTGTCCTCAGCTAGGCATTCGCACGTGAGGTGTTTTATTGATTCTACCTCCTCCAAACATAGTCTGCATGAATGGTACCCAATCAATACTAACTTATTCAATAATTTTTTGATGTGAAATTGATCCGTTGAAATGACAATTAGAACTCTCAGGTCCAACATGGAAAGTTCAAGACAACCCTTGGCTCTCGCAGTAGATTATCTAGTGATGGAAAGCCGAGAGTGTCTCAGACCTGTAAGACTCAGCCATTTGTTCCATGCTATCAGGTTCAGCCTCCAGGTTTTTTCGAACCTTACCAGCAGCAATAATCAATACTAACTTATTTAGTGATTTTTGAGCTGAAAGTGTCGCTTTAAAATGACAGTTACAGCTCTAAAGTCCAGCTTGGAAAGTTTAGGCCAACTCTTGGCTCTCGCAGTAGAAGTTCCACAAATGGGGAATCGAAACTTTCTCAGACCTATGAGACTTATCCAGTCCTCTCGTACCATCAGGTTCAATCTCAGGTTATTTTTAATCCTTGCGTTCTCTAGGGAATTCCAAACCTAGGCTCCGGTCCGGGACCCACATCAGACGGAGCCAATTTTTTGGTGACGTTTGAACGACGACAGTGATGTTTCCGCTGTGATACCATTTAAGGAAAATCAGTTGTTGAACAGATGGAATTAAACAAAGAACATGTGTATAATGTTGATAAATCGGTCATTCTTAGGAGATGTATCACACACAACTTGGGATCATCAAGGGGAAAAATCAGCCCAGGTCGAAAAAGTCAAAAGACCGCTTAACATTCATGCTATGCTGCAACGCGGCTGGAACTCACCAATTACCTTTACTAGTCTTGGGAAAAGCGGCAAATCCACGAGCATTCAGAAACGAAAGTTCACTACCAGTTGTCTACAAAGCATTTACCAAAGGGGGGATTGACCAGACCATGATTTAATGAATGGTCTAAAACATATTTCATCCTCGAGGTGAAGAATTCTTTAACAAAGTTTAACAAGCCCTCTGAAATTCTGTTGTTGGTAGACAATGCACCATCGCACCCACCTGACGAAGAGGTTAATACTGATCCAGAGTTATGTTTTTGCCACCCAACTGTACTGCCGTTCTCTAACCTATGGATCAGAATCGAATTCAAAACATTGAAGTGTCATAGGAAATGCCTTCTCAATCATATCATTTCGCATTAAGGTTAACTTCCATTTTGAAGCAGTATAATTTGAAAGATGCTGTGAAGAATCTTGCCAATATTTGAAAAGCATTACTTCAAAAAATATAAGAAAAAGTTGGACAGCATTGTGGCATGACACTACAGAAGCAGAAGAATCAGATGATGAAAATATTCCACTCCCAGAGCTTCAGAAGAAACTTCGTCCAATCAGGGAAAATTATTTGAAAAATATTGCCGAACCATTAAGGATCATCGATCCAGAAAATGACTTAACCATTGAGATCATTACCAACTGGGCTGTGGGACAAAGATTTGACTGAGGAAGAGCTTATACAGGATGCTTTAGGAAGGTATATTGAAAACGTACAGGAATCTTCTGACTCAGAGGATGATTTAGAAAGTATAGTAAAAGTGAAACATGCAGATACTGTCAATGCGTTCTCCCTGATTATCAGTTGGGCCTAATAAAATAATCTTCCTATAGAGGACGTATTGCTCCTGAAAAGGCTCAAGGAAAAATCAGTTCAGATGGCAGCATCGAGAAAGGTTCAGAGTAAAATCGATGGATATTTTAAATGTCATGAGGAATAGCATGTTGTTTATGTACACTAGCTTATATTCAAATTCTATATTTTTTATGAGAAAAGATTATGATGAATGGAAATGCTATAATTCGATTCTGTTTTATAATAGAAACTATTTTTTGTTCAACTTTTCGATATTTTCATAATAAACTCAGCTTTAACAGATTTTGGGTTGTTTCTACTTTGAAAATGAAACGAATTCAAGTCACTTTCGGTCATTTAGATAGTCCGGGCATGCGCCGGAACGATATCTGCCCGAACTAGTGAAGTTGTACTGTATCAATGGAGTGTTCTGTATTTCAAGAATGACAAAATTTATAGTAATTTTGCTACTTTGTCTTCTGCATATTGGTCGTAGATACATATCCTTTTCGTTAAATGTTCTCTAAGTTCGACATTGACCTTGAATATTTAATAAATTAAAAATATCACCATTTGATTACTCATTCACCATTTTTTTCACCAAAAAATCAAGATACAAACAAAATTAGTGTTATCACTACTTTCAAATAATTTCTTAACGTAAATTGAAGGCCTAACCTCATATAACCTTACGTTGAAGATATTGAAACATAGGAACTGGCATCAAATCCACTCTGTGTGTTTCAATGTTACACGACCTAGTTATTGAGTTTTATAGAAACTACAGGTTTTTGAGAAAATCGCGAACAAAATTTACATGAGCCATTTTAGGTATAGGTAATACGAATCAGCTCTAATATAAAATATGGTTCTAACAATATGAAAACAGAATAGATACTCGTATCTGCAAAAAAAGCTTTTTGACATTTTAGTTTCATTGATTGATGAGTTATTTTTGAGCACCCTGTGCATGAAATAGACTTGGAAAGTACATTTTCCTCAGAAAAAATGATACATTTCTAGTTAAACTGAAGAAAGAGTAATAATCTCAACAAAAATACTTGAAAGAGGATGCCCTTTGAAATAGCGAAGTTTTAGTCGAAGTCCGGTATAACCGGAAATTGTGATCCTCAGAAAACAATTGAAAATTGTAGATCAGTAAACATTTTCTCTAATGCCAAGATTTGTAATCGATCGATAAACCTACACCTCAGATAGTTCTAATGGACTCTTTATACGCAAGAACGTTATTTCCTTTATGATGATCTTTTAGGCTGATAATTCTTGTTCAAGGAAGTATGTTCCTTCATTATTTATTTGAGTTCCATAGTGTGTATGTCCATACTCGAAGGAAGCCAGCAATATGATCTTAGGATAGTTTGATTCTAATGAGAGCTGTATATATTTTTAAAATAATTTCGAAAAGCCAACTAAGAGATATGAATGTTCAATATAGGTAGGAAAATCATTTACGTACATCCAATATAAATCTCTATCTATGTACGTGTGTGAACACTATTCATTTTAAACAAATTTTCAGTAATAAATATATTCGTCAGGAAAAAATCAACAATTCCAAATATATAATGTTCCTCACTGACTTACGAATAGTTTTGTTTGAAGTATCGATATACAAATAAGAATCACTTGTCGATGATTAGATCATCGAAAAGTTATGGTTATATATGAATCATACCTTTGAAAGAAATCCATTTCCGTATTATCTGAACAAATAGGTTCAATTACTCAATTGAATTGAAAATTACTTCACATTTTTCGAATAAATAAAACAGTAATATTCAAATTTTCACTAAATAGACAAATTTCTGATGCGTTTCATTACACTGTGGTTTATTCAGAGGAGTAGTTCATTCAAGAGGATGATATGCCTTATATAATACATGGTAAAAGCTGAAACTCAGCTAAATAGAAATAGAGTTTATTCATTTTCAATGCAATACAAAAGTTCGGTTTAAATCTAGTATTTTTATTATATGAAATATGAAAAATTTTTATTAAATGTATGGTTTTTTAGTGGATTACTTGCAGAGTTAGAATCAAATCTTTGTTGTTTGTCAAAACTGCTCCGATATCCTAATAATGAAATTTCTAAATGTTCCACAGAAAAAAATTTTACTACAACTCCCACAAAAGAGTTTATGAACACCTGGTTTATTTCCTTCATGAATTTTAATTTAACAGTTTTTAATATATCTGCGTAGAGTTCAATGTGTTCTGAAAGCTATATTCACATCATGAAAAGAAGAGAATGATTTCAGACAATATAAGTTGATATATTTCATTTCTAACTAGCCAATTTAAAAATAACAAAACTGCCAGATATTGCATGTAGAAATTATTTACGAGAAGCATATTGTCAATCACACCATAATTATATTTATTATCCACTAATTTTTCTTTATAATATTGAGCTCTTTCAAGAAATTATATTTCAACATCGGTATCGTCGTGAAGCTATGTAATATAATGTTATGATCAGCTTTTCTATGCTGATGTGGATGTACGGAAGAACTATGAATGGTAATGTCCGTACCTATAGGAAGATTTATGGAAAATGGAAAAATTATGTGTATGGTCAAATTTGGTTATAGTTAAATCTTGAAAGTCAATGGAATTCGCAGTATCCATTTCCAAACTGAACTTAATTGTACAGCGAAATGAATTTATTAAGGTACTAAAGGAATCTAATTATTCATATGTATCTCATGTACAGACAACCAAATTTATGTGGATGCACTCGGTATTTCACATTATTGATCGTGTTTAACCATGGAACTTCGACAACTTATGAGGAATGAATTTTCTTGTTTTAAAACAACTTGATAGTATAATAAGAATTGATGAATTATCACCCTATGTTTGGGATATTGTACTCAGACTTCACTTAGATTTTAAACTGTGAATTTCTGAATTTAAAAAAGCCTATAATTATAATTAAAAATGCCTCACGTTGGATTGTCGAATGCGCATAGGAGTCGAATAATTGCTCTCGTTGAAGAAGGCTTGACACAGGGGGATATAGCGGCCAAAACGCGAGTGTCACAGGAGGTGATTTCAAAAACCTTCTCCTGATACGTGGAGATACAATCTCCGCAAAATGAGCCTGGAAGAAGTCGTAGGAAGATCTCTTCTGAAGAACAAGACCGCTTTTTGTGCCAAATTGCAAGAACAGACCCTAGAGCGTCGCACTTCATACTTCAAAGGCAATCTGGAAGCAATCGGCATCAGTGTATCAGTCAAAACGATACGTCAATGACTTCGTCTGAGGTGTTCATACAGAAGGCCTCAAGAGTCCCAGAGCTAACCAAACAAATAAAAATTAACAGACTTAATTGGTGTACCGAGCACCAAAATTGAAATATTGAGAATTTGCGCAATGTTCTCTTTTCGGATGAGACAAGAATTGGTGTTCGATCAGATGCCTGCCGGATTCGGGTTTTAAGGGGTCGTGGAAGACATGCTGGACTCCGAGCAGTAAGACAAATTCCAAAATACCAAGGGGGCAGTGTGATGTTTTGGTGTGGCATTATGCTGGGAGGCAAAAGAGATTTGATTTTGTTTCCTGCGAGCGTAATGATTAGAAATTACGTAGACCTAGTGTTGAAGCCCATAGTGAGACTCTAGCAGGGGGCCCACGGTAAGAATTTCACGTTAATGCAAGATAATGCTCCTCCGCATACACGCATCCTCGCAAGACATTATCTTGAAACAGAAGGAATCGTTTTTGTGGACTGGTCAGACTCTAGACCTAAATCCTATTGAACATTTATGGGATAATCTCAAAAAGAAAATGAGATCGCGCCAGGATAATCCAAGAACTACATAACAGCTCATCCAAGCCGCAACAGAAGAGTGGCAGATTATCACCCCAGAGGAGGTCGAAAACCTAATCCAAAGCATGCCTAAACGGATTCAGGCTTGTATTAGAGCAAGAGGAGGTAATACAAGCTACTGAGATCGCGAAAAAAAACACCTACTCCGTGAGAAAATAATTTTCAATTTTCTTACTGCATATGAAAAGAGTATCTTATTTTCTTTAATTTGTTTCTTTTTAAAATAAACCTAAATTCATTTCTTTTTTCAATTGAAATATCTCAAAAAGGATCAGTTCTAACAATCCTTCGAAATTTCAAAATCCCTGACGTAATATTCAAAGTATCTGGTGATTCCATATAAATTTAGTTGTGTGTATGTATCATATCTGAATCAATAAAT
Organism: Cryptolaemus montrouzieri; assembly: GCA_013387265.2. Taxonomy (NCBI): domain Eukaryota; kingdom Metazoa; phylum Arthropoda; class Insecta; order Coleoptera; family Coccinellidae; genus Cryptolaemus; species Cryptolaemus montrouzieri. The sequence goes on from JABFTP020000103.1 coordinate 43,370,917, forward strand.
GAATCCTTCCACAGCAGCTGATTGTGAATTATTTTCTCAACATTATGCATGAACATTTCTGCTCTTAAAAGACTGAGAGGAATAACAATTATTAATCAATTGTCAATGTGCTGCTCATATAAATTTCATCACTGAAGTTGAAATAATTTTGATCTAAACATACTTCTGAAAGATTCATTAGTTCTGGTTGTATGGTAGGACTCACATTATATTCTGCATAACTTTGTTAATCAATTTCATGTAATCATGAATTGGAATACTAGCGTAGAGATTTACTATATCCGAGGAAATAGGTTTAGCATAATATGGTAGTACGGAATGTTTTCATCAGATCTGAAGAATTTTTAGTTGAAAATTTTGGACTGAGATTACATGAATGTTCAATAATGTTCATAGGATAACGTGAAATTTTAACTGCTGGGGTTGAAACATATGAGACAGTTGGTCATGTGAGATAACCTATGTAAAGGAATTTGACAAGAGAGAATAAAGTTTGTATCATTGATTCTGTTTAAAAATTGGCATACTCTATCGCGTGTTCAGTAAAGAATTGATATTTATTAGATTAATCAATTAATGTTATTGATGTCAACAACCTATAATGTTTCGTGCTGCATTGATGGTAATTGAACACAAAAAATATACTAATAAACTTCAAGAAGACCAAATTTATGGAATGTTTTGGCGAGCAAGAAACCCAAGCTATATTAGAGACAAGTTTTGTCAGTTGAATTATTGAAATCTTCATTCGGATTATGACGAATAACGGCTTAATTACATTGATTTATGAAGATAGAGGTTCAAGTATGTTTTGAAATTTCAAACAGAGCTTCACTTTACCTTTAGCTAACAAAAATATGTTCCATCATTATCTCGACGCATTAACGCTGAATTAGGTTACATGTATTTTCAAACTAATCTGCATACAACACTTACAACAAGCTTTTATCTCTAGCTTAATATAAAATTGAATTGGGAAATCTTCTTTGTCTACGAGTTATAATGTATTTTAAAATTTATCTCCTGAAGACTCTTCAGACACGTCTATCAGAGAATTTAGATGGAGAAGTGATAAAATAATGCTCAAATAATTTCAAAGGTATGTTTTCTTTTTATATAAGATCAGAAAACAATATGAATAAGTTAAACGTAAACAGTTGACCGATTTGTATCATCCGCTTCAGTAAATTTTATTTTTTGTTTTACATCATGAAGTTCAGTCACGAATTGTTCCAACCTTTCTTCTCTATTCCGTTTTCATCATAGAAAACAACAATCAGTTATATATTCTAACTTTGACAGAAAGTTTGACCAAATTCATTTTGGTTCGAGAGTGTTGCATTGTTTTCGTATTTACCAATTATAAAAAATCTTGCTTCGTTCGTTATTGGGTTCAATAACATAAAAGTTTTGACATTTTATAGTAAAATTTTTGTTTATTATGAATGAATTAGCCTAGAACTAAAACTTCATTCGAGAGCGGGAGCAGAATATTGCCAGGCAATGGTCTTGCTCTGCTTTTATTGTGTAGCACTATGTCTCTCTCAATACGCCATATTTTCCTTTCTCTTATGTAACATGACAAGTGCTTACGATTTCCTTCTGAATTTAATCGAAATTTCATTTCGAGAGGAAGACCCATAGGGAAGAACAAATACAGTCAATTTTGAGAAATGAATCTCAAAAATATTGCCTGATTTTCTCATCATTTTAATGAAAATCTCAATGCACTAAAGGCTGAAAAGCAACATTTGCAACACAATTCTCTAATGTTTCTTTTTCTCTCCGAACGGAGTATTGCATAATCTTCAGTAAAATTTCCCTGAATATCAAACAATTTTCTCATAAATTTCAATCAATTCGCCATCTTTATTTCCAAAAATGTCGTACCGCATTTGTTTTCAAAATAACAATTTGTATGCATTTAAATTGTCGTGTTGATTTATCAATTTTTCTGTGCTTTTAAACCTTTGCTTTCAGTTCATGCTTCATTTGAACATAATGGCGAGGATCACAGCTGAAAACAATGGCACTCTGTTTATTTTTGTGGTAAAGTAGCTCCAGGAAAAATCTTAGAGAAATGTTTCCATCGCAATGCAGATAATGGCTAGAAATAACGTGGACCTAGTGCTGGAACCCATGGTGAGTCTCTGGCGAGGTTCTCACAGTGGGAATTTCACGTTCATGCAAGACAATGCTCCTTTCCGTACCAGCAACCTCGCGTGACATTAACTTGGAACAGAGGGAATCGCTATTTTCGACTGGCCAGCTTGCTCTTCAGATCAAAGTCTATTGAACATTTATGGAATAATTTCGAAAGGAAAATTGGATCGCGCCAGAATAATCCAAGAACCCCTCAACAGCTCATCCAAGGCGCAACAAAAGTGGGCAGAATATCACCCCAGTGGAGGTCGAAAACCTAATCCAAAGCATGTCTAGACCGATTCAGGCTTGTATCATGGCAAGAGGAGGTAATAATCTACTGATGTCGAGAAACAAGCAGCTACTCCATCAAAAAACAATTTTCAATCTTTTTACTACATGCGGAAAGAGTATCTCATTTCCTTCATTTGTTTCTTTCTTAGAATAAACCTTAATTTATTTCCTTTCTTAATTAAAATATCTCAAAAAGGATCAGTTCTAACAATCCTTCGATATCTCCAAAATCTCCGAGGTAATATTCAAAATAAAAGGTGATTCCAAATAAACTTGGGTGTGTGTATGTTTCGTTCTCCTCCTATCAAACCTAACCTAACTTAGGAGCTCAAAACCAAATTTTTGGGAACAAGAAGGGGATTGTGTAAAACATTTTTGAACGAATGGTTTCATTCTATATAGGACTAGGTAATAATTTTCTTTCCAAAATAACATGTAACGAAATGAATTCCAAAACTGTTAGGAAAAATTGTTGGTTTCCAACAATATGTTTTTCTCTTCCGTTCGAATCGAACTCTCCATCGGCATCGATTTGGTTGAATCAGAAAAATTTTCGCATCAGAGACAGGGGATGTGTGATACCTCATTGAAAAGGATCTGAATCTCAATATCACTCCTTTTTCTGCAGTGTCATTAATTAAAAAGTAACACTGTTTGGACATCTATAATTCTCATAACAATCTATCATTTAGAGAAACATATCATTGGGTTTTCAGTTCTTAAGCGCAGATGTTCCAAGTGGCGCCCATTTAGTTCAATATATTGGTGCAATCGCGGTTCAAATGGAACATTGATGGTGTTATCTGCCGACATGCTTGATGGATCTTTTTTCGTAGTTCTTCCAATGAATCATGTGGCATAACATAAACTTCAGTCTTAAGATAGCGCCACTAAAAGATATTGGGAGAAGTTAACGGGTGATCTATCTGACCATTCTATTGCGGCTCTCCTGCCTATCCAAAGATCCGGAAATATATAGTCCAGTCTGGCACAGCAGTACTACCATGTGCTCCATCATGTTGAAACAAAATGTTGTGTTCAGATAAATTTGGATGAAAGTTAATAGATTCCGCCGTTACTACGTGATAGTTAATCATGATTATGATACGAAATTAAAACTATGTATTATACTATCACAAGAGGTTTATTGAAAATCAGGATTACAATTTTAGTATCTCGACCATCTTGAGCTGTCAGCAAATATTGAACTAAAGTTGAAAATACCTACATATATAAATCGGTAGGTACAGAATTAATACGGTTGCAAACAAGAGAAAAAAATATGATTATGATAGAATCAGGTATCATTTAAAGATTTCAAATAGAGTCAAATAAGGTAGGCCATACTGGTCATTCAGAAGATTATCTCTATGGGGAGTTTGTTGCAGTTTGAAAATTTCGATTGATTCTAAGAATTCTAACTTTCGTCCTTTAGGTATTCTGTGAATAATTTCAAGTTGATCTATGGATGAAAAAATGATGGCCATTTTATGGTACAATGAGAAGCAAAAGTAGATTCGTCTGTTCCCTGGTTATTGTAATCTGACTGATGCTCCTTATATCTCGCTTTGAATGAACGACCGCTTTGACCTAGATAGATGCCTTCACAATCCATACAGGACAACTGAAGGAAAAATGTCCAGGGAAGTGTCAACTATTAAAGGAATAGCTAAGAACGATGGTTATCCCACAAATATAATAAAAAAAATGATTCGAAATGAACAAACACAAAATAAATATCATAATATTTACCCACCTATAGAATCAATTAATACAGATAAATATACTTCATCAACAAATTTTGGCCCTAGCAGCGAAAAGATTGCAAATATCATTTGGAAACAGCATAAAAAAGTGGTTTTCAAGAAACACATGAAACTCTCCCAGGAATTTTTCAATAGTTGAGATAAAACTGATAAATTCGACCGTACTGGAGTTTACAAGTTGTCCTGTATTGATTGTCAAGGCGTCTAGGTCAGACTAGTCGTTAATTTTAAACTAGATACAAAAAGCATCTATCAGATTGCAATAAACTGATAACCGACGAATTTACATTCGCTTCACATTGTATCGGAAATGAACTTCATTATACACCCATAGATCAACTTCAAATTATTCACAGAATACAACCAACTTACCATAAAGATAATCTTCTGAACGCTTAGTATTGCCTGGATTATTCAACTATATTTGAAATCTTCAAAAAATGATACCTGCTTTTATCATAATTATTTTATTGCCTCTTGTTTGCAACCTTATTAATTTTGAACCAACCGTTTTATATAGGTATGTTTTTTCAACTTCAGTTCAATACTTGTCAGCTGAAGATGGTCGAGAGACCGAAAGTGCAATCGTGATTTTCAATAAAATCTCTTGTGATAGTATAGTATATAGTTTTGATCTCTTATCATCATCATTGAATTTGGATATCTTTCGATGATTCATGTTATGAGAGAATCGGAAGAATTGACAAGCATGTTGGAACAGGTTTTGTCGTCCAAGTTTTCTAGATGAATAGGACACCACACATAGTTTTCTAGGTGTTTTAGTACAATCCTCCCTCTTTTATTCGAAAGAAAACTCAATTCTGCAGCAAAACAAACATTTTGAAAGAAATTTGGATCGTTATTGATCCGTTCACTGATACATTTGCAGAATTCATTGATCGGAACCATATTTATTCAGCACGTGTACCAGTCCAATTCCTTATTGGTTTGTATTCTCCTTTATGGCAACATCACTCAAAACGCCTTCATCAATACCTTCCGCCATAGTTGTTATTTACAACTATGGCGAGATTGTGTTATTTCAGGTAAGTAGATATTTGGAAAATACTACTAACGAAAGTCACTTCTGTTTAACGTATAACCAAAAGTTACTGAATCTAGCAGGTATGGGGAAAATTTCCTTAGGAAGATTAATAAAAAACAGGCACATGCCATCAGAATGATACATCGTTTTCAATTGTAAAAGAGCTAGCTTTTTCATTCAAAGAGGTATCACAGAACCGCTTTCTCGTGTGAAAATTTTCAGGATGGTTGTTGACAAGGGTAGGGAGATAATTGCCAAGTTCAAATAGGAGGGAAAAATTTTCCGGAATCAACAGAATCGTTTTTGATCAAGCATTTCACTCAAACGGAGATCGAACGGAGTGGTAAGACCTTTTTCAAACATTTATCGATTTCAGATGTCACGTATCATTTGAGAAAGTGAAAAGTTATGTGATTGCATAGGTAATGGAATTATCCAAAAGGTTTACCTGGATTGCTTTCCTCCTTTCGAAAGGAAGCTGAGGGTAGGTGATTTGATAGGAAGAGGACGAAACATATAACGAAAAATATCTCCTCCAATCGAAAAAATGAACATTTTTAGGAGATTTACAGAAAAACCAAACCTGCTTAGTTATTCAGGGTAGTAAGGAAATCATTAAAATATATTTAGTAATCTTATGAATTTCAATTCGAATAAATGTTATCGATAGGACAATTTTTATAAATTTCATTTTTCATCTTCAAGTTCTCCTTATCTTAGGAAATAGAATTCGAACAATGTTGTATCAGATGATATTTTAATTTGTTTCTTTTTTTTTATATACTTTGACCTACTGCGTATTTAAGACAGTTCAATGTTATTGTATATAAGTTGTCATATCTATTGATCTGATAGATTAATTCTAATTATTGAATTAATTACTAACACGTGCTTAAAGCAACGGACAACTATTCTGAAATCCATGAGAATTACAACATAGTGAATATAATGTTTAAGTAGTTTTGAATTTGATGATCTATTGAAATTTAATGGACCATTCAATAAAATATTGCATTATATATGTGTATTCATTTTCAAGGTTTCTCAATGATAAAGTTAGATGTTTATGTTTTGAATTAAATTCAGGGACATGAATGAGTATTCATTAGTAAATATCGGGTGTTCCGCGAAAAACGCCCCAAGCAATAGCTCATACAACTGTTGAACGATTTTAATGAAACAATACCGAACTACATCTTGACTGATATTCAAATAGTATGAGACAATTTCATTAGTCTGTCCCTTTCTGGAATACCGAAACTTGACCTTCACTTGGATTTCTTGATCAGTTACCCAGTTCTCTTTTTTTTCAATAATTCATTCAGTTTCATCTGCAAATAAAGTATCACTTAAAACGCTGTATTTTCAGAGAAAAAGAAATTATTGAAAAATTTCAGATAGAAACTCTCATTTTCAACCCATCGGTGTCATTCTTGGAATGAGCGACTGTTCAAATTTGGGATACAATTTTTCTGTCCGAAGAAGTGTTTTGGTCATTACATCAATCTGGACACATCACGAAGTAATTCGTTTTTTAGGAAAAAAGACTTGAAACGTAACAGAATTATAATTAGTCCTGAAGTTAGCTCCGTGGCGGAGTAACATTGAAAATTTCAGAGCAATATTCATAGCTATTCAATAGATTCCTTTCTCAATTATTGAAATGGCAGAAATAGTGTTCGAGCATTTAGACTCTATCGGACATCCCTACTATATCGTGATGAACTAGATTGCTGCAAATCGGTTTCATTGAAAAAAATGAGGTATAATGTTGATCAAATTGAAAATAATAGATTAGGGGTTATTTTTCCTCTGATAATGTGATAGTTCTCAGAGTTTTTAAGCAATTATTGAAGCTGAAATGTCGATTCGAATAGGTTTCCCTAATTCACTCCAGACATGCTCAATAGGATCCAAATCCGGACTACGGGCAACCCACACAAAACGCCTCATTGTATTTTCATTCAGATATTCCATAACGTTTCCGGCTGTTTGTGACCTGGTTTTATATTGCATGAAAAAGACTCCATCGACCATAGTTTTCATAAATAATATTGCATGGTTACCTCTGAGCTATCAGAAATGCATCGATGAAGACCAACTGAGTACGTCCTTCCGGAGTAAAACCCGCTCAAATCATAACCAATCAACCTCCAAAAGGGAACCACCCATCAGTACAAGTTGAAACATTTTGTTCTGCAGGTCTCATACATACCATTCTACGCCCATACGAATAATTGAGGTAATAACGACATTCAATAGAAAACATAATCCTGATCGAGTCTTCATTATTCCACGCCAAGTGATTTCCGGCAAAACCCTATCTTGAAACTTTATGTCTGCGCTGAAGTCGTAGATCTATATGCATACTTCTGCAACTGTGTCCTGTTGCTCAGGGCAGAACATTCCCCTGTTCTTGTGATTGATTTTTTAATGAAACCGAGAAAGTTCTGTTTCGCTAACTCGCTAACACCAATACCTCTTGTGGTGATGACTTTTCTTTGATCGAAATCTGGCCTTCTGCCTGTCGAGCCTGTTTTCTGTTACATATGCTTCTCTTTCTGAACTGCACAAACACTATCTTCGACAATTCTAGCTATTTCACGTTGTCCTTGGCCTTCTTGTAATAACGCAACAGTTCCTGCTGCTAATTTAGCATCTAAAAGCATTTTTACCATTTGATTAGACTCTGCACGTCTTGAGCAAACTCCACCTTCTGCATATACTAAAGAGAATGACTCAAAACGACAACAAAAAGGCCGAATAGAGACTTTTCATTTCACCAAAAATAATGGTAATTCCACGAAGTTGACAAAATCCATAATGAAAAACTTTCAAATGAATATGCCAGAACATTAATATCATACGCAAGCAAGATGGTTGAAGACCATTGAAAGTACAGTTGTTGAGAGAGAAGCTCATGAAAAGATAATTTTACGAAATTACATAAATTTTTTGTTCGCCAGTGGTAGAATCTTTTTTGTCAGTAAACTTAAGCTATAAGACTAAGATTCAGATAAAGTTAGGCACAGTTAGGATAAAATCTATATAATGAATCGTTGCTAGCCTTTTACAAATAAAATGAAATATAAAATCTAGGCGAAAATTGGGAGGCTTAAAAGCTTTATACCGCAATTACGTCTCAGAAAGGCAATTAACAACTAAGATTAGTTGCTACGATGCTAAATATGAATGCACGATTAACTTATTAAACAGGTAATTGTAATAAGGAGGGGTAAATTCTGAATACTTGAAACTTTTCAAAAATTGTTCTGCCGATGTTGGTTTACAAACCCTCAAGATGCTTTTTCGGAAGTTGTGTGTCTCCAAGATTTGAATGAGCTCTGCTGTACTACTAGTATCTCGACAAATAGTAGAACTCTATTGCAAAATCACGACCTCAAAATATCCTTCAAAACACATTCTCCCCCAAAAATTTTCTCAAACATTAGTTCACTCCAGAACAATAGTTCTTATTGAAAGTCAGTCTCTTGCAAATGGGTAGCTTTCGATCGGCTTCCTCTGAAAGTTGAATTGACTACGTTTCAAGTTCCTCCAAAATTTACCTAGAAATATTTAGTGTCTAATAAAAACTGAAAACCGATCTTAAATTAATAGCTTTCAAACTCAAATGTTTATCACATAATACACGGAGATGTGGGGAGATCTAACTGATCGTGGTAGAATTGATAATTCAGAAGCAAAATGAAAGAAGGGCAGACTAGCCTTATTATTCGTGTGCAAACAATATATTTAGAATGCTACGGGTCCATAATGTCCAAGAGTAAAGCAGAGGCTTCAGTCTCTATTTCTAGCGATACAATAATCCAAATAAAATTGTACTGACCGATTAAAACATGTCAATTGTGCAAGCACAACCTCCAACGCTCTTCGCTTAAGACGTTCAGAATCAGAAATGGATTATTCCAAAATGGCGATTTGATTTTTCCTCCTTTCTCAGAAATAATTATGTTCTGAAGTTTTTAGGTTCAGAATTGGAAACTATGTACAATAAAGTATTCGGCATAAGTGTCAGGGAACGGATAAGTCCAGGTCCCTCATTGTATTGTGCTTCGCACCCAGTGAAAGAGTATAGCGCAATTAGATAGTAAAACTAGCACGTCTAGAATTTTATTCAGAATTGGACGTTCGAAAGTACATAACCAAAAACTCATTCAGCAAAATTTTCCGCTTCCTAAAGCTTTGGGGGGTCTTCTATCGTAAAAAACGTTTTTCTTCAAAATAACATTTTCTGATCGCCCAGATGCTCCAACAAATCTGAAAAAAAATTATAAACCTGGTTTTCTAGGGAGCAAACATCTTTATCATTTTCAGATATTTTGGACGTTATTTAGCCTCATAAAAATTATTTAAGTTTTCAAATATTTTCTCAGGTTGTGTAAGCATGACTTCTTCAACATACTGTATTTCTTTCCGCTCTCGGTTCTGTGGCAGAAATACTATTTCTGGAACAGAACCTATCAAAAAGTCGAAAAAAATATATTTCTGAGCTTCATCCCCTTCGTCAGCACATGACCGTAATTTGCTGTTTTGCATCCTAACACGCTAATAATTTGATTAAAATCGTTTTATCGAAGACTTTCCGCCTCTTTTCAACATATAATGGAGAAATGCTTTGATAACATGTTTTTTTCTAATTTCAACTAAGTGTAGGTCCAAAAAACAAAAAAGTATCAACAAATGATTTTGGGAGGAAAATTGAATGTTGGAGCATATACTTGGTTTTAAAGTTATATGCTATAAGAGGGAAAAATGCTGTCAAGTTGTTTGGAAGTCTAACCATGTTTGGATCTGAAAAGGTGAGTTTTTTCGTTGACATACTATGGTTTGCATAAAAGTAAACGTTTAAGCAATCACTTAGTTATTGTATTCTAAAGATTTCTCGACTTTTCAGCATTTTTTGGATGCAAAATAGCAGATTATACACTAAGATTCGATGATGTACAGAAAAACTAGAGGTGTTAACATTAATTTGGCCCCTATTCTTTGAGGCCATGTATTTAGAAACGAAAAAAATTTGCTGAAAAATATGATTTTTTCAAAATTTGAATTGGTTTTGGTCTGAAACAGAAAATTCTGTCAGTGCCATTTAAAAGATCAGAGAGAATACAAGGAACTCTGTTGAAACAGTTTGGTAAACCTACACACATAACCTAGAAGATCATTTGAAAATTTAAATATTTCTTAAATTAAATGACGTCTAAGATCTCTGAAAATCAGGCTCTTTCTTGACGCTATGTACCAGGTTTATGTATTTTTTAGATTTTTTGAGCAGCGGGGTGATCAAATTTTTTTTTTTAGCAAACTACGTTTTTTTCCATCACCCCTTGGGCCCCTTGGAATAAAATTCCAGGAGTGTGCAATTTTTATTATATCATCCCGCTAAAGCATTTGGTTTCAAGGTGTTATTAGTTTTAGACCCTACGCAATAACGACTAGTTCTGCACCTCAAGATCATTCAGTAGAAACCAGAAAATAACGATATTCCAGTAACAACTGTCATTCTCCCCATTCGGGATATACTCTACGCCTACGTCGACCAATGTACGATAGATACTGCTACTGTTGCCGTATATATATATATATATATATATATATATATATATATATATATATATATATATATATATATATATATATATATATATATATATATATATATATATATATATATATATATATATATATATATATGAATGATTCATATGGAAAAATCTGAAAGACAAAGATTAACGTAGCATCAAATAAATCAATTAAATATAACGAAACTAAATTATGGTGAAACCCCGCATGCGCTAAGCGAATATAGTAATTATACATTACTTTTTATTAATTCCAAATTATTAAATTCAAACAACTAATTTATGAGTATCCCTACAAAATCATATAATCAAGAAATAATCATAACTTCACGATAAACATCACAATTTTATGCTTCTACGAGCATCATTCATTAAAAGAGAATAAATACAATGTTAGAGTGCTTAAAATGATTGTTTTGATCGCCCTGAATATATTCCAAGGAAAACGAATAAAAGATCCTGTATATGTTTATAAAAAATATATCATCTAATACATTTTGGAAGCGGACAATCGTTATTATTGGTATAGGTCGACCTTGCTTCTACCGCAAAGAGAATATAAGTACGTATCAACTATATTCCTTGAGTTACATGAAGACATTGAATTTTTATTTTTGTTTCATTCAACAAAGTGGATATGTATATAACTCGCTCCCTTAAGAATTCCGACCAACCATAAACATATTTGGCTGTTTCACAATGCAGCTAGTTGTGGATTCTTCGTTTCTGCTTCTGTTGTTCTTATCCGTTAGTGATGCAACTGTGGGGAGAAGAAATAATGTTTGCCATACATGGTCCGGCTATTGGGATGGAAATATAGCAAATAATCCAGACTGCTTCTACAACCCGGATATCAGCATGGATGTCGTAAGTTTATATAGATTTCTTTTATTGATGAAATGATGATTGCTTGTCTTCCCATTAAATGCATCATTTCAATATTCTAAATTACATATCTTTATATGACGAATATTGTTCATGTGATAACATATTAATTAACTAGTTCTCTATTTGAAATAGTGAAGAACTTACAAGTATTTAGTTCGTGAAAAAGAAATAATGAAATATTATGGAATAAATTTGAAAAAATAGGCCATATGTTCAACTTTGTTAAATTATATCGTGGGTCTCTTTAGTGCGTGTTTGTTCTAAAACTTTGAAACTGTACAAGATGGACAGATTTCTACCTTTTAGTCCTGCAGCTATAATATATAAATTGAATAGAGGAAAATGATCCTTATTCTTCCGGTTCTTTTTCCGTTAGGTACTTATTGCTACCGAAAAATTCAAAGTAGCTTTTTTCGTTTTCGAGTTATTTGGAAATTCTGGAAATTTTCGAAATCAGTCAAATGCCAATATCTCGATTGTTTTTAAAAATATATGAAATTGGTTTCGGTTTCTATGCACTATTTTACGTAGAATTGAATGACGCACATGAATTTTCTGTTGTCCAATGGGGTTATAGTACAGATTTGTGTTTTTTCAAAAGTAAACTGTGATTTTGTTGAATAGACTGATTTTTCTTCATACAAGCCTTGTTTTAATGAAAAATCCAATATTATATAACTTTTATCATCTAGTAACTCCATTCACAAAATGTACATGGAATGATTGAAAGGGTCTGTTCTAGGCACTCAATCTGAATGTTCGAAAATTAATTCTTGCAATTACAATTCAGATAAGTTACAATTATTGTATGAATATAGTATCGCTTGTACTGAGGAAACGATCATGCCGTACAAAAATTATGAAGTGTTTGATACGATTGCATATTAAATTTGAAATGAATATAATTCCGATGCTGCCGAAGCTGCTTATTGGGATCGACTTCTTCATAGGCGATATCTCATAAAAATGTATTCGATAAATTCATGAACCATGGTAAATTGAAAGTCTCGAAAAAATTGAAATAGGAAGCAGTTAATGGGGAAGATGCAACTATTGATGTAATAGGTAGTGAAATTGCCAACCCATTGATTTTGAGCGGGTAAATGGGAACGAAAACAGGTGTTTCTAGGAGCCGAGAGCTCTGCATTCTCAACAAAAAGATATATAGGACTTATAAGAGAATAATATCCTAGTTTTCGCAGTCAGGAACTTTCTAACGTACACTAAAGTTTATTTTCCTATAGTCACGATAGTTTACATAGGTTCCATGCTGAGACGTTGAATTCTGTCTTTCTTGTACATGTATCGAAAAAATGTAAGGGGAAAATTATCGTCAGGTTTCTCATACTAAAATAAAGTGAGTTTTGTAACACAACATTTCATCTTAACCCAACGGTTTTCAAGTTATTCGAGATTACGTAAATTTTGATCTCTTTTTTCAACTCTTCCTGTACTTCTGACAATTGTCATAAAGTTTCCACCGAATACCAAGATTTTCTTGAAGAAAACAGATTCGGTAAAAAGCAAAGCGACGATTACAGTCATTTTCATTGTCTATTGTCCAAATTTGTCTTCTTCTTCTTTTTGTGCCTATCCTCTGTGGATGTTGGCGATTACATTGGCCCACATTTCTCTATTCACAGCTGTTCGGAATAGTGTTGCTGATGTCATCCGTGTCCACTTTCTCAGGTTATGCAGCCATTAAATTCTTCGACGTCGAGGCTTCCTGCTGCTGTTTATCTTTCCCTGCATAATTAGTTGTAATATCCGATATTTATCATTACGCAGCACGTGTCCAAAGTACGAATAGTTTCCTTTGTTGAACAGTTTTCAGGATATCCAACTCTTTTCTCATGCGTTGGATTATGGTCACATTTGTCACGTGATGCGTCCAAGAGACTCTCAGCATTCGTCTATAACACCAAAATTCGAAGGTCTTCAGTTGCCTAAATGCCGCTACGTGAGTGTGCAAGCCTCAGCCCCATATAAGAGGGTGGAAAAGACATAAAATCTAAGTGTTCGAATTCGGATGTCAATATTCAAAGACATGTCACATAATATTCTTTGGAGTCGGGTGAACGCATTCCTCGCCTTTTCGATGCGGTTTCTTATTTCATGTGTATGCTCTCAGTCTTCTTTTGTTCTACATCCTAGGTAAGTGAATGTCTCCGTTCGCTGCAATGGTACGTTATCAATATTGAACTGTACGTCTGTGTTTTCGTTACTAACAATCATGATTTTCGTCTTGTTTTTATTCAGTCTTAGACTATACCTTTCACTGATAGAAGTGATGCGATCAATCAGACGTTGAAGTCCTTCTGCACTGTCTGCCATTATATCGGCGTCATCTGCATACCTCAAGTTGTTAACAATTTCACTATTGATCACTGCTCCGTCATCCATTCCATCTAAAGCTTCTCTGAATAGTTTTTCTGAGTAGGCATTGATAAGTATCGGAGATAGAACAGCCCTTTTCTTACATCTTTTTTATTTTATATAATTGGCTTCATTGAACAATTCATGAGGACAAGGAAGAAAACAAAAATTCAATTCAATTCATTATCACAGGGCGGTGTTCAGAGAGTTGCCATGGGCACACTCTGCTCTTCCACTCAAACCCTGATGTTAAAAAAAAGTTATAATATTACCTATTATTAAGCGAACCCTTTTCGGGAAACCGACTACAAAAATTAGAAAAATAAACTGATTATGACGGAACTGCAGTCAGTTGAAGCGCACACAATGTTTTCAGAATAAGATCGTCCAAGCACGAGACATAAACGAGGCAACAGATGAAGGAAGTATTCAGCTATGAATTCATTATAGAGTTTATGCGAACGAGAAAGATCTCTCGAAAATGACAAGTCTGTGCATAGGCGGAGAAATGAGACCTCTACTTCGGGTGTTCAGACTATGAACATCAGATCTAAAAGTGATTTTCCGGTGCAAATAGGAAGGCTTTCTGGTAATCATTATTTTGTGATATAAAATCTATTGGTCATATTGAGTCACTTTGCTTCCACCATTTTTTTACTTATTCGATCAAATTTCCGCAAACCATAAATGAAACGCAAAAAGGAGTTTTGAATCTTCTGAATAGTGTACAATGTTTGTTGAATAATAAAATTTGCGAGCAATAATTGAAACTGGATAGCACAAGGGTATTGCATAAGGATATTCTCAATTTCAGAGACAGTTATTGTCTATGTGGATACAAAAGACGTAGAATACTCACAGATTTACGAATACCACTGGCAATTTGTGCGCGACATCTAAATGAATTATCCATAATGAGACTCAAGTTACGAACCGACTTTACAACTGAGATGTACTCCCCACCGATAGATAGCCACATGATATCTGCCAAATGATTACACTTTACTTCGTTACCGAATAAAATAGCTTTGGTCTTGTTACGGTTAATATTCAATCTATGAACCTCGGATACTCTAACAATACTATCATACTTCTTGTACCTTACTAACGGCGTCTTTTAAATTCTCAGGGCGGAAACTATGATAAAGTTGCGTGTCGTCAGCATAAAAATGAACTTGACAATGTTTGAAGTAGCGTTGAATGCTGTGAGTATAAAGCATAAAGAGCAGAGGACCTAAAATGCTATCCTAAGGTACACCATCAGTAACAGGCAAAGTACTAGATAGACTGTCGCAGATCTTTGTTTGTTGGGCTCTGTGGGACAAATAACTCTTGATGAGATTTGTTGCACCTCCAGAAAAACCAACGAAAGGCACAATCGCTTCAAGTATATGATGATAGATGGTATCAAATGCTTTGGAATAGTCTAATAATACCATTATGATTATACAGCCGAGATCAGTAGCTGTCAGAATGTCATCGGTGATCTTTAGTTAACTAGTTGTGCAATCATGACATGCCCTGAAACCTGATTGAACCTCAGGAATTACGCCCAAACTATTCAAATGTTCCGTCATCTGATAAAACAAAACTTTCTAAAAAATTTTTGAAAGGGTTGATAAAATTAAAATCGGACGTAGATATTTATACTCGCTTATTGAGTGAGATTTAGCGATTGGGCATACTACAGCCTTTTTCCATAAATTAGGGAAACAGTTGTCAAAGATGCAAGAATTTATTATATGAACAATGTACTTTATTATAATGGGGCAACCCAATCTCAACATGCGAATATTGATCCCATCTATACCACAAGCATTAGTTCTGATCTCGTTAATACATTTTCCTACCAGCACCTCGTCAACCAAGAAAAAATCTCGTCGTTCTGAAAATGCGCAATAACTCTTATCGGTTTATAAATTCACAATATTGAGTGTTCTGCGACTTATAGGTTCGGACGAAGAATTTAGGAAGTATTTACTGAATTCTGCAACATCTGAACATTCTTTAGGAATCTGTGCCCTATTATTCTGTCCAATATTGATGTATCTCAATTATCTCCAAAATAGACTGGAATTCTGGTGATTCAGCATTTCGGAGAAATAACGGACCTTAGCTTTACGGATTAATTTAGTTGTTGAATTCCGGAGAGTTTTTTAAGTGTTCCAATGTGTTGCATTTTTTGTGCGTTTATATTTGCGTTTGGCCTCATTCCTAGATTTCATTGATTGTCTTATTTCTAGAGTTAACCAGGGAGCTGGTGATTTTGTAAAACGACGCGCAACAACTGGGGCCCATTTGTCGAAAATATTCAAGAAGGTTTGTTTAAAATGAGATACTTCATCATCGACACTATTCATTCTGAACATTTTATGCTTAGAAGATGCTTCAATGTCACTTTGAAACGATTCCAGGGAAAGTCTCTAAAATCTCTGTAACTAGAAATCTGAGGCTGTTTAGTTGGAAAAACTCGTGAAGCAATTGTAGATTTTATTAAATCGTGATCACTATAGTCGAAAACCACAATTCCAGCAAATTCAAAGATGTTCGGCTTGTTGGTGATGATATGATCCAATATTGCGTCTCTTCTGGTTGGCTTATCGACCAATTGCATCAAACCAAAATTTTGGAGACAGTTGATATACGCAGCATATTCAGGGCTATCACACTTCGCAAAGTCAATGTTAAAGTCGCCGACAGCAACAACACATTCCGCCACTAGGAGTGACTTCCTCGATATCAGCGAACAAAGTACGATTTCCAATCACTGGCGGCTTGTAAAGAACGCAGAATTAAATCTTAATGTCATTTGTCTTAATTACAACAGATGCGTTCTCCAAAACAAGCCGCAAGCCGATGGAGTCAAACCGTAAGCCATCCCCAATGTAAATATCCGTACCCCTGCCCTGCGTCGCCCTGTTGTTGCAAACAAAAGAAAAACCTTCCATTTGCACCATCAACTCACTACCATCATTAAGCCAAGTCTCAGTCAAATCAATTATATCAATCCCACTCTCCTCCACACAGTCCTTAAATTCCGAAAAACATGTCGCTAAGGAGCGTATATACAGGTGCGCACCAATCAACCGACCGCAATCACTCATCATCGGTAGGAAAAGACAATAATTATGTGAAAAAAAAAGAAAAAATCAGATATTCGAAAGAGGTCTGAAAATTCTCCACTCATTCGAAATCTGGCTTTTAGTTTAAGGTATAAGTTAGTTATTATTCTCGAATCCTTGCTATCTAGGCCTGCCTCTTGTAGGGTTTTGAACAGTTTATCATGCTGTACTTTATCAAAAGCTTTCTCAAATTCAAGAAAACATAAAAAGATCGTGTTGTTCACGCCCCGTGCTCTCTGTATCATAACATGTAAACTAAATAAAGCTTCGCGGGCTCCTAAGCCGTTTCGAAAACCGAATTGAGTATCGCTTACCCTTTCTTCAAGTTTTTATAGATTGTCTTGTGGATGATGGTGAGAAAAATTTTAAGGATATGGCTCCTTAGACTTATTGTTCAGTGCTCTTCACATTTTCTGGTATGGGCCTTTTTGGGAATCGGTATGAAAGTCGATTCCAACCAGTCACTAGGTAGGATTCCTGTGTCATATACAGTATTGAATAAGTTGACCAATGCATCCAACTGAGTCTCATTGAGTAACTTGAGAAGGTCTCCGTGAACTTCATCTGGCCCTGTAGCCTTGTTGTTTTTTAGACTTTCGAGTCCCTTTTTCACTTCTGCCCATGTTATGCTTTGTCTTTCCGTTCCGTCTACTCCGATATCCTCTAGTTTCTCGTCATGAAATAATTCTTCAGCGTATTCCCTCCATCTGTTGTTTGCTCATTTTCGTAATCATGTTTCCGTCTGTGTCCGTATACCTGCCGCTTCCTTTATTTTTCGATGTATGTTGAAAGTATCATGTTTGTTGTCTGACAACTCGATTTCTCTACATTTATCATATCACTTTGTGAACTTCTTTATATGAGCGTTGTTGTTTCCATATTGTCGGCGTTGTTCCATTAAATCAATTATTTCCTGAGTCATCCAGTCCTTTTTTTCACTCGCCCCAATCAAAAGAATGTTTTCAGGTACTTCGTTTATCGTATTCTTTATGTCCATTGTTTTTAATGTCGAATATAACATTTTGCTTCCAATTTTCAAATTTATCGTTCCGTTTTTTTCTTGTTTCTTCTTTTATCGTTTCATTCTTGAGCTTCTGCATGTATGTTTTCAGCGTTTTCTTTTGTCCTTTCCTTGTGATTCTCTTCAATCGTAATTTGGTTTCCGAATGATTATGATCGGATAGGATGTCGGAACCCGGTTAAGTTTCTGATGATGTTGATTTCGAAAGCGTTTGTTGATCATGATATAATCTATTTGGTTCCTTATATTTTGTGGACTATAAGCCGGAGATTTCCACATGTGAAGTTTTCTATAGGGAAGTTTGAAGAATGTGTTTGTTATTAAAAACTCTGACTTGGCAAATTTGGACAAGCCTTTCAACCCTTTCATTTCTAATTCCCAGGCCATAGCCTCCAGTCACGTTATTTACAGTATCTTTGCCCACTTTGGCATTTAAATCTCCAAGTAACAAATTGACTTCTTCTTTCTTTGTGTATGAGAGGGCTCTTTCTAGGTCTTCGTAAAATTTTTCAATATCTTCCTCTGCACTTTCTGCTGTCAGGGCGTACGACTGAATGATATCCAAGTTACATGGCTTCTCCTGAACCAGTAACGCAATCCTATCTGATATCGGTATAAACGCAGATACGGATCGATTTTTGTCTTTATTGACAACGATTGTTACTCCATTTATATTCTTCTGTCTCCCGAATAGTATATCTGGTGTTCATCAATTGTACAGCCTCCTGAATCTAGCCATCTACTCGCAGAGGTCTCATTTCTTTAATAAGATTGGCTGCTTTTCCTGCCTGGTACAGGCTTCTTGCACTCCATGTTCCAATTCTCCTTTCCTTTTCTAAACTGCATTTATGGACCTGTACTTTGGCTGACCGGGAGATTCTTCGCACCTTCTCCCCACTTAAGGGGTACCCGGGGCTGAGGGCCATTAGTTTATTGTTCTCAGCCATTGTGATATCCTGGGGAAATTCGAAACCAGGTAGTTTTCGTTGCTTTCCTGGTTGTATGTTTAGCCGCCCACTCTGGGTCAGACGCTTTGATGCTAGTTTTGGTTCGCCCTGGGTATTTAATTTCCCCGGTACCACCCATATCTGGGAGGCATTCCTCTATCCACCACCTGAGGAGGCACCCGATGGAGGACTAGCAAACCCCGCACTGGTAAAATTTGTAAAACATTCAAATCACATCATTTTTACTAGTTCAAATTGTACATACTAAAGTAGATAATTTAATCTAAATACAAATTCCATTACCTACAATACAATATCGAATGATGTACATTCTGTCAAGAAAGTACCGGAAATCGGTCAATGAAACACAAAATGTTTATTTTTCATCCGAATTTATTTTATAGCTTTCAAAGTAGGCCCCTTCTGAAATGAGACATTTACGCCAACGACATTTTCGAACGCTTTTTCCGGAATCAATTTCAGTTCTCACCGCAAATTTTCTTTTATGCTTTCTATCGACTCAAAACAGGTACCACGAAGTGTCTGGTAAGAGAAGGTGCCTTTTCTTGTTGCAAAATCTTTGAGGTTCGTTTCACGAATCTGGCCGTTTTAAAGGACTTTGCTCTCTCAAATGCCTCATAACGGTCAGGTAATGTTCCTCATTTACTGTCTGATTTTCTGGAAAGAATTCCCAGTGCACAACACCGCGATAGTAAGAAGTTCAGAAGTACCTTGAGTTTCGATCGACTTTGACAGTTACAATAGTTTTATGAAAGTCTTCAGCGAACTTTACTCTATTCGATTATTCATGAAAATTTAGGTCTTTTAGAACTAGTCGAGCGGCAACGCGTTTTATGCCGAAGCAATCGTTTAAAATAGTGTGAACGGATTCGTGAGATACAGAAAATAAAAATTCTATAATGTAATGTCCGTTAATAACGGGCAAACAAGGGATGCTTTGAACTTTATATACATGACAACGATATAGATATTTGATTAATTGGTGAATCGTGGTTGGGACCGAATAATCGGTTCAGTATTTCTGGATATAACTAGGTCCGTAAAGATAGAATAGACTTTTTCGAGGGGTTGCTATTATTGCCAAAAATGCATTTCTTATGAAGAGATCGTCTTTCCAAACTTGAATGGTGTCGAGGCTATTAATATTAAACAACCTGATAATACGAATATATTTTTCAGCTCAATTGGTGAAAGGGCTATAATTGGAAGTGAATTTAATTTGCATCATTCCGCTAGGGGCTCTATTGATGACAGCCATCACTGCTCTATTCTTTCATCATCTATAGAACAAAACGAATTTTACATCATGAACGACGGCTCTCCAACTCGTATACTGATGATGAATAAATCAGCGGTGGACATACCTTTGTGTTGAAGACCTTTGAATCCTTTGGTCCATTGGTTCGTTGAAAAGGATACATTGGGTTCAGACCACTTTGTCATAAGGTATGATGTTGACCTAGAAATCGTGAAGAATCTATCCAACAAAAAGCTTTCGATTATGATAATCTTAAAAAATATTATCGAAGCATGTGAACTGAGTATACCTAAATATGAACAAACTGTCAACAATAAATTCAATGCGTCATCGTGGAACGAAATCTGCAAATCTGCGGTACATTACACATTGGAAACATATCGAATATACCTGTTGAACTCAAATTAAGAAAATTTTCTTATTTACAACCAAGAGGAAGCTATAGTTAAACGCACAATCAAAACCAGTAAACGTGAATCTTCGAAAAATTTGCTCCACTTTGAATAAAAATACCCCTATAACCACGATATGGAAAAATATCAGAAAGATACAAAATATCTCATCCAATAGTCAACCGGTAGTTGAAGGGAATGGTCTAGAATTTTTGCAGGAATTCGAAATTTGCAAAATTATGTCAGCCTTTCAATTTCCCATTCTGAAACCCAATATTTCCTGAAAATTGTAAAACTTATGTCATTCTTCCCATTCTGAAACCCAATAAAAACCCTAACTCTGAAAATTCGTATAGGCCTATTTCTTTAAGATCATGTATCATGAAGACATTGGGATAGAATGGTGGCTAGAATTTTATGAAAAATTTCTACATATACAAAATGACTTCCGAAAAGGTTACTGCACTTCTGATAACATACGTCAATTGGTTAATGACACTTAGCTTTCCTTAACAAACACATTCTTATGGCTATTTTCGATGATATTGCAGGTGCTTTTGATAATGTCAACTTGAAAATACTCTGGAAGGAAATTATCGAAATAAGGCTCAGCACAAGATTCGCAAATATAATCTATAACTTTTTTATCAACAGATGAGTGTTTTTCAAAACTAATAAAATTTTACACGGTCCTAGATTTACCAACCCAGGACTTCCTCAAGAATGTAACCTTTATTATACATCATTTATTATCATCGCTTAGAAAAGTATTTCAATAACCTAAATATAAAAGTTCTACAATATGCTGACGAAATATGTTGTTCAATTGCTAATAAATACATTT
Source organism: Cryptolaemus montrouzieri (assembly GCA_013387265.2). Taxonomy (NCBI): domain Eukaryota; kingdom Metazoa; phylum Arthropoda; class Insecta; order Coleoptera; family Coccinellidae; genus Cryptolaemus; species Cryptolaemus montrouzieri. Next base: position 43,392,636 of record JABFTP020000103.1, read on the forward strand.
GATTGTACCGAAGAGATTTAGAGATAATTTTAAGCGCTTTTCCGATATTTTTGTTGTCTCATGGACATTCTCTGTCACCCTTGAGATCGTTCATGTGTTCGTTCACTACTAGACGAGTTGCTTTTTCGAATCATTTCATGTTGGGTAAATACTTTCGAACATAAAAATTCTGTTGAAGTTTTAGGCATGCACTTGGACAAAAAATTAACGGAGAAGGATCAGATCATTCATTTGAAACAAAAAGCAGAAAAGAAACTTCAAATTTTGAGATATGTTTGCCGAAATATTTATAAATTTGCTGACTTATTTACTATTTTATCGTAGTTTTGTTAAATCGGCAATAGATTATGGGAGCATTTTCTTTGGAATGCTTCTAATACTGATTTAAACCAATTGAATGTTGTCCAGAGAAAAGTACTCAAACTCTGTGTGGGTCTACTCAAAAGTACTCCTAATTACGTTGTTTTATCAGAATCAGCAGAAATTTCTCTCCATTTCCGTCGAGAAGTACTTGCAGGAAAAATCGTTCTAGAAAACGAATCCACGTCTAGTTCTATTATGAGAAGTGTCCATGACGTTTTTATCAGTACCTTTACTCATATATTCTGGATTGTCTGGAAGGATCCTTTTTTGATTTCTAATTAGAGGGACATGATTAGTTTATGTGATCAACTACATGTGGAAAGCAGGTTGCCAATTTTCTCTTTGGATTTTAGGTATTTTCAAACATCGATCAATGTATTCATTCCCCAATACAACAGTTCAACTGCTAAAGGAGAGTTTGATATGCTTATTGAGAAATATTTCATAGCATATGATCAAATATTCACAGAAGCCTAAAAAAAACAGGAATTTTGTTGCATTGGTGCAGCAATGTTTCTATGGCTCTGAGTAATATTGAAGACCGTCTTAATACAATGAATTCAGACAAAAACCTCATCATTTCCGATAGTCTGAGTGTCGTCAATTCACGAACATTCTGTGAATTTGACCCTTCATTCACTTTTATTCATGAAAAAATTCTGGTCTCTTTGTTCAATCTAGAACTATTGAATAAATCGGTTCGCTTTATGTGGGTGAAAGCTCATGTTGGAATTCCATCGAACGAAATAGTAGATAGGCCTGCGAAAGCCCATCATTCTGTACCACAAAGGTAGTGTGCTTAGGAAATGGTACAACAAATTCCATCTAGATTAAAAAGGCTCATTTCATAAAAATATTTAACCATCTCCTCTCTCTGTTGTATGGTATAAAAATATAAGCAATCGTAGGGAGTTTGTTCGGGTTATATCTCGTTTGAGAATTGGTCACGCCTTGAGCCTTTTCTATTCGCAAGATTGGTCTTTCGGATAATCTTTTGTGTGAATGCGGTGAACTGGGTACTCAGAATCTTCTTCTCTTGAAAAGCAGCAACTTTCGACATCGTTGTGATTATTTTATATCCGAACATAATGAAACTATAAAATTCAACCAACCTTGTTACTTAAATTTTCTGTTATCATTGAACAACTTAAATGTCTCCGAGAATACTTTCGAATATATTAATTCTCTCGAGTTGAAGTTCTGAACCACGTTGAATTATCCTATGTTTTTTACCCGATATATGTTTTATCTTCCCATCCGTGACTTATGTCTTGTATATGTATGAAGAGAAAATCGCCTTGATGAATCTCTGCGCGTATTGTATATAATTTTGATAATCGTTTTAGTCAGATTTAATAAAAAATCAATTCCCGTTACTTTTTTCATAGAATGTAAAAGCTACTTTTACTTATTCTCAACAGTTCTCGAATTGTGAAGGATTCAATTAAGTTCATTCAGAAATTCACTCTTGAGAACCTCACTTTGCATTCGGTTTTCTTCGAATACTGTATCGAAAATTGCAGTGAGTGAAGTTTCACAGTTACCCAGAATTACAGGTGCTGTTCGAAAGATTGTTGTTGGAACAGTTCTGTAAACTTCAGATTCCACCGATGCCCATAGGAAAAACTCTGTTGACGTCAGTTTTGCGAGGCCAATAGATCATCCTCTCCGACCAATCCATCAGTTGAATTTGGGAGGCTTTTACTTGATAAAATTTCATTATCAATAATAGAAACAAGTAATGTGTTTTTTGGAATTTAACTTAATAATTAGGATTTGTAACGCGTTTCACTACACCGTAGCTTCTTCAGACAACTATATATAGATAAGAGTTCCTCTAGGAAAATTCAGAGATCAACAAACACAATCGCTTAGGTAGACTCATCAATGAACAAGTCGATTTAAGCCCTTCACCTCTATTGAATCTCTTTAACGAGCAATCTATTCCTTAATTTCATTGGATATACCTGTCATCAATAACCACTTAAGAAGAAGCAACCCAATAAGCTTTTAATTACTTAAGAACACTTGTATTTATATGCTCATTCTTATCAATATAGAGTTGTAATAATTTCTGTTTATTCATTCGTCTGAAGAAGCTACGGTGTAGTGATACGCGTTACGAATCACAATTATTCAGTAAAATTTCTAACAACACATTATTTGTTTTTATTATTAATAATGGAATTCTACGAAGTAAAAGCTAGCCAAATCCCAATGTTCAATATTTTTTTCCATTGTAAAATTCACAGAGTACCACCAAGGTCGACAGGTTTCAACAGCTGTCGTAAACAAACTAGTTGACAGATCGTGCTCATGTTTGGCAAAGTAATTGAGGACAGTCTTGCCAACATACAGAATCTTAAAATACTTAAAAATATTTGACGCGGGCAATTTAAATGAGAATTTCCAGATAATTTTTTTGTCACAGTGTATAATCACAGAATTTCCTTCCAGGTGAAAAGAAATTCAAAACAAAGTAATTTAAATTCAACAAACTTCGAAGAGATCAAACCTTAATGAATTTTTAGTTGAGGGATGTTGAGGGTGAATCAACTTTAAAAATGGTGCTCTTCTAGTAAAAATTGACCTGTCTCAGTGTTTTTATTAGAATAAGTCTTCATGGAGTTAGATCACTCTTCGACCCACAGTCTGAAATTTTGCATACAGATAATAAATATTGGAAGGTAGATCTTTGGGAAACTTTAGAAATCAATAAATATAAACACTCAGGTAGACTCATCAATGAATAAGTCGATTTAAGCCCTTTACCTCTATTGAATCTCTTCGGGGAGCAATCTATTCCCTAATTTTATTGGATATACCTGTCATAAATAACCACTTAAGAAGAAGCAACTCAATAAGCTTTTAATTACTCAAGAACATTTATATTTATATTCTCATTCTCATTTTCTGTACATTCTTTCGTCTGAAGAAGCTACGGTGGAGTGAAACGCGTTATGAATTGCAATTATTAAGTAAAATTCCTTAAAACACAGTACTTGTTTTTCATTAATTCTACTAGAGGATGTCTCCTTTATGGAAATATGGCCGCATATGAACGAGAAACCATTAAACAATTTCCTTAGCTATTTTAAATTGCATACACCATAATCACTGATTCCTGTTTACTAAATTCAAGATGTTGGAAAAAATTAGAATAGCTTATTGGTTTTCAAGAAATCAATTGTAACAATAATTCATATCATCATAATTTTTCGTCACATCCTTTTCATATATGATGAAAATAATTTCGAGAAATTATGAGAGGCATTAATTTAGATTATATCAAGAAACAGGTAAGGTGTTGTTTTAAAGATTTTCGATGACTTATTTGTAACATAAATGGCGTCTTCGTTTCTGGAGCGAAAGGGTGCTGAATTAAGTAGATGGAGCACAATTTTTTGAGAGACTATTGAATAGCCAGGAAATATTGTGGTTCCTGAGGAAATATTTTCGAGGATTAATAAAATGCATTGAGGCGATTTGAAGTGGTTACATGGACTGTATTGTTTCATGAAATTCTGAGGAAAAAACTATGAATGAAAACCTCGGGCAACGGTGAAATCTCGAATAACCGCTGGGTTTAGGTATGAAATTTCATAGAAAACTCACATTATTTCAGTATGGAAATCCGAAAAATATGCAAAAAATTGGGCATTCCATTTGAGTAGAAATAACTTCGATATAAATATTTGAAGCTGCACACGTTATATATTAGAAAAAAAGATGCCTGCAATGTTTTAAAACATCTTCCTTTTTTTTTTCGATTCAATGTCCAATCACAAAGCTATCGAATAAACACGCAGTACAAGGGCACACGGTTCAACTTTTTTTATTATTCACTGTTAAATAACTCAAAATATATGATGCTCTATTGAAAATTTTCGAACTTCTTGGTGGATATTTAAATGGAATATCTAGTTTCAAAATGTGAAACGCTTTTTATTAAATGAAGAAAAGTGATTCCTGATAATAAAAACTTTCCTATACGATATCCAACCAGTGGTGAAATATCAAGGAGGTAAATATAAATATCTCGAATTCGCAAGAACAAAGACATTTACTCGTACAACCACTTATGAGAATATTATGAATAATAAAGAACAAGTACTGTGTTTTAAGGAATTTTACTTAATAATTGCGATTCGTAACGCGTTTCACTACACCGTAGCTTGTTCAGACGAATAATGTATAGAAAATATAAATATAAATGTTCTTGAGTAATTAAAAGCTTATTAGGTTGCTTCTTCTTAACTGGTTATTTATGACAGGTATATCCAATAAAATTAAGGAATTGATTGCTCCCCGAAGAGATTCAATAGAGGTGAAGGGCTTAAATCGACTTGTTCATTGATGAGTCTACCTGAGTGTTTGTATTTATTGATATCCAAATATTCCCAAAGATCTACCTTCCAATATTTATTATTTGTATGCAAAATTTCGAACTGTGGGTCGAAAGAATGATTATTTTCTAAGAGATAATTCGCGTAATTTGAATCTGATTTTTATTTGAAAAACTGCGTTTATGTTACGATATTCTAATATCAAAATTTCTATGTGTTCTACCAATGTAGAAATTATCACAGTCATTGCAATTCGATCTATAAACACCTGATTTATTGTTTTTACCTGGTTTGGTTTTATTATTTTTTATATATTTGCCTAAATTATTATTAGTTTGGAAAGCTATGTTGAAATTATTGTTACTCAAGAATGATTTCAGTTTCTCACTTGTAATGCCAAAGTAGGTTAAGGTGTTGAATTTGTGTTTCAATTTATCGACAGGGTAAATTTCATTCAATGCGATTCTACTTTGTTTTTCATTTAAAATATTATTTATTAGTTTGGGATTGTAGCCATTATTTTTGGCTATTTGTTTAATCAAATTTAATTCTTTGTTGAAATTTTCTGGTGATAACGGGATGTTAATTAATCTATGAATAAAACTATTGAATGCTGACATTTTATGTTGATATGGATGACACGATGAGTTATGTATTATAAGATCTGTATGTGACGGCTTATGGTGAATTGCGTAAACTTGTTTTCCATTTTCATTCGAAATTGTTACGTCTAAGAAATTTATCCAATAATTGCTTCTATCTCGGTTGTGAATCCAATTTTTGGATGTAATGAATTTATATGATTTTCTAAAATTTTAACTATCTATCTGTTCCTGTGAAGCAAATAATGATATCGTCTACACAGCGATACCAGTATATACAATATCTACTGAGTGGATGATTATGAATTAATTTCTCTAAGTTATTCATGAATATTTCTGCTAACAAAGGACTTAACGGATTACCCATAATCAAGCCGTCTTCAATTGTATAATATTTGTTATTGAAATGGAAATAATTTTGATCTAAACAAATTTGTAAGTATGAAAGAATATCTGATTCAATGATAGTATTCAGATGATTCTTTTCTAATAATTCTTCAACTAAGTAATATAATCTTTCGGAGGATTGTTGGGAAATAGATTCTCAACATCGAAAGAAATGAGTTCGAAATTAGGTGGTATAATGGTATCTTTGATATTGGCAATTAGTTCGTATGAATTTTTGACCGAAAATTTAGATTTAAAATTGCAATGTTTTATTAGCAAGTCGTCGAGGAACACAGTACTTGTTTTTATTATTGATAATGAAATTTTACCAAGTAAAATCCTCCCAAATTCAAATGAGAAAATTATGAATAAACGACATAATTTTTTAGGTGCATTGCTGAACCAAATTCAAACTGAAAATTTAACAAAAATATATGTTCCAGGATATGTGAATTTCAGAATATAGGATATGCAAGTTAAAAATTTTATTTTAATATAACCAAAATGGTAGTGTTGATTTTGTTGGCAGTGTGCTTGTTCTATTAAATTGGCGGTATTAAATTCATAATTGTAAATTCTAGTGATGTCCGGGCAGCAGTTTCACGAATAAAATTGACAAAAAATTGTAGTTTTCAGAAGTTTTATATTATTGTCTGATTCAGCCAGTTGAACAACAAACTATTATTCCCTTGTAGTTTTTCGGTATCCCATTTTGTATTCGCGGAAAAAAATAAAACGACTTTGCTCTACGTTAAAAAATTGGTAGAATAATTTTAATTCAAGGGGATATAGGAGGCCTCACTCGTGAATTTCTACGACCTAATTACCAAATTTGGTGAATTGAATGCACCATTCAAATGCCCACTAGCCAAATTATGAAATAAGCTAGAGCATCATCTTAAGAAGATCCATATGGACGGCGTTACTGTACAAAAGATCTCTAAGAAGCAAAGCGAATCGTTTTCTACAAAATTACACCAACAATATCTGTCAAGGTATCCAGGTAAACAAAATTACCTCCTGAATAGCCTGTAATGATTCCGATTCAAACGTTGACAGAATACGTTCTTGGAAATGTGACTCCATGATAGAATAAAACTTTTCTTGGGCACATTTGTGACTATTACTCAAGGTAATTATTATATTTACGGAAAAATGCGCTTCGTTCAAAGCAATATCTTTGCAAGCCTTTTAAGGCAACATCTATCATCGAACGCGAGCGAGCCAAAATCTCCAGGAAGAAGCTCCTGTATTTCTTGGTTTCTTAGGATAACGAGACAACTAAGTATCTTCTGAAATTTTATTTATGATAGCTACTGAATTCATGGTCTATTTTCTGCTTTTCAGTTTCGAGATTCTCTCCTATGACATGAAGGAAAGCCTTTTCTACTACCGAATATCGAATTGAGTCAGGTCTTCTACCTAGAGTATTATAACTAGAGTCAGTCTGACAATGAAAAGATAATCTCTCTAAATAGAAGCTACTGGGTCTCAGATGTATCATATTGGCAAACGCATACCGGAAATACATTCCTATCATCCTATTATAACCATAATTCTTCACCATTTTTTTTCAATTCAATGATCAGAGGAAGAGTAATAACAAGCTCACACATGAAGTCGTAGACATTCTGCTTGTAACCTTAAAACAAAGAGTCCTAGTTATGAGCAAAGATAACTTGATATTATTCAACAATGCTTCGACATTTGGCTTAAGTTCTGAATGCATAAATATGTTTGGCATAGTTTTCAGGGTTTACCCACACAAAGAAAAAATTAAAATAAAATATCATCTATACCTAAGAAACAGATGAGAAATGGGGATAAACGGGCATCAAGCTAATCGTTAGTTATTTATAGATTATGTTCGAGTGCTAATGAAAATTCATTTCTTATTTCTTTCTTTTATTTTCGGCTTGTGAAAATAGTTTTTTTGTGAAATTCAAGAAAGGATTTTCGTTTATTCATTGTTCTGAAAATCTAGCTTTTCGATTCTTGATGCTTCTCTACGCCAATATTTATGAAACGACCAGTTTGACCTATATATAAAAAAGATCAATCATGAAAAGTAGTTAGTATACACCATTTTTCTAACCTGTATCAAATCGATCTCTGTTATTGACAAGAGTAAACAAAGATTTTTCTTATTCGTCATATCGTGTTGATTTTATACTATTTTATTAAAATGCATAACTAAGTTCTCATTTGTGGGACATAATTAAAGGTGTGATATTCTATTGTGCATTTAAATAATTTTCGCTATTTCTCAGCTATTATCTTCTCCATGATAGTATTGTCATGCCCGCTAATGTTTTCAATATTCAAATTCTTCTCTCAAAGTTTTTACGTGAAAGAGTAACCTTGACTAATCTATACACAAATTTTTGAAACGCAGGCAGTTTTATTTTAAGCGGATGGGAACTACTATTATAAATTAAGATATGGATAAACGTTGGTTTCAGTTAAATGTCAAACTAAAGATCTGTTCTCATAAATTGAATATCTAAGAAATTGACTTTGAAATTCATTCACATAGTGAATTTGATCGCATCGAAAAATAAATTCGATAATTTTGAAAACTTGACGTAGTTGTTTATCAGTACGTGTCCATATACAAAATTTATCATCAATATACCTCTCCCAATAAGAAATGCCATTAATAGGAATATTACATTACATAAAAATGTTCACTTTCAAAATTGGTCATGAAGATTTCGCTCAAAGGAGTAGAGAAAAACCCATAGGAAGATATTCTAGTCGTTAGCTAATGCTATAATAGCAAATGAAATAACTATGCTTCAACAAAACCTATGATTTAAGGGGTCAACATTGAATTTTCAAGTATTTTGTGGTTTATAACGATTTCAAATTCTTCATTCGGTTTTGATGGGAAAGAATTCAAATAAAATTAAAGCTTCAAAATGTGCGTTATATTTCATTTGTAGTGGCAGATCACAAATTTTTGTTTTCAAGGTTCTGTACCGCATAAAAATAAACTGAATATTATTGGATCTCTCTCTCTTGTCCGTTCGTCTGTCAATTTGGCTGTCAATTTATCTGTTGCCAGGGACAGATGTAGGTATAGAATTGGAATTGAAAGTGCATATTCAAATCTCAGTCTCTTGAATCAGTGAGGAAATTTGTACTTCTATGTGAGGGGCATCGAAAGATTATGGCAGTTTGGGGCGTACCTTGAAGCTCACTTGAAAGTCAAATCCTTAAAATACTTCTGTTCACATAGAAGCATCAAATTTAGTGAGAATTGTTGCCATTCAGTGCTTATGCAGATGGCGAAATCTGTAAGTTCTGAATTTCTTGATACACCTAAAAAAACGCGTTTCAATAAAAACTTATTCACTTATTCTCAAGAACGCTTGAAGGTATCAAATTGCTATTCATACCAATCACTTATATTTACTATTTCTAGGCAATGAAGAAAATTAAAATATTTCAGTCAATGCAACTTCTAAATAGTCCGTTTATGTCGTATTTTTCTGCATAATATGATATTCGAGAGGCATTCAGAACGTATACAGTACCTCCCATTTATCTGAATATATGAAATCCATTGAAAAACCCTAACTCTTAGCACTTATGCAGGAAGGAATTGAAAATCTGGGAATTTTAGGCTATGAGGCATATCTTGAAATTAAATACACAATTTTTGCAGGTTTAAAAAGTTTTCATTCAAGCAAAAAAACAATGTGATACTAAGCTATAAAATATAAGCCTTTTTTGCGAAATAGTCGCTATTCCAATCTATGCAGGTGGACCAACGGGGTAGCAATCTTTCAATGCCTTCTTCGAAAAAGTTTCCCGCAAACCCCTTTTACCATTTCACCCCCACATATGTCACCTCTTCGTCGGTTGAAAACCGTTTCCCCCCTTGTCACAGCTTCAAAGAAATATAGAGATAGTACTATGCAGGTGCTTGGTCAGGGAAATACGCGGAATGATTCAAAACATTCCATCTTAACGAGCCGAGCAGATTCATTGTAGCGTTGGCGTTTGTCGTCTGGCATTGTCGTGCAGCAAAGGACTTCTTTTATCAGCATGCAAGTCCTCCTGTTTTGAATCGCACTCCGCAATTTTTGAGTGTATCTCACAGTATCTTGCATAGCTGATAGTATCTTGGGGCAGATGTTCGATTAAAATTGTGCCTCGACAGTTTGCGACGTCAGTGTTGAGATTCTTTTTTGATTTTAGGTGAGTGGCGTGCTACCCGAACTTACCTCCAGTAACGATGGAGCGAAGAGATTTGTCTTCATGGAGTTTGCAGCGCCTCACAATTCAATTTCTTACCTGGACTCCTCTCGATTCAACTTATGTTGGTCTGTCAGTTGTTCTCGGACTCACCTCGCGGATTGTTTTTGGATCCGTGGGTTTCTGTGATTGTTTCGTGTAGTAGAGATATGGAGATTTGGAGAAACATCGCAAAAGTTCATCCACAGTCAATCTGGAATCGTCGCTAGCCCATTCTCAATTTTTTTCTTAATTTGGTCACTTACAATTGAAGGTCTTCCGCGCCTTTAATCATTGTTCATAGTCGAACGACCATATTGAAAATCGTGACTCCCACTCTTACGATGCAAAGCTTCATCAGCTTGCAGTTTTTATTTCTTTATATATCAGAAATAGATGTTTTTTTCCTTTCAATCAAGATATCGGATGACGCTGTGTATTTCTCACCGGGAAAGAGGCTGGATTGGCAATGGAATCCCTTCGACCGTGAAAACTTCAATACACTGGACTTTCTGGCCTCGTATATCATTATAATATTCGAATCAAATATTTGCGAATGACATCTATTATAATTCATCAAAGACTGCTCTGCGATTTTCAATGATATGCCTCCACAGAGGTTATTCGCGATTCGTCACGTTTCGAGTCTATTTTGATCCAAAATACAGAATATTGTACTTTATTTGAATTGAAATTATTATCTAAACACTTTATAGGACGGAAAAATTCTATAACAAACTCAAAAAACTGCCCATTTAATGAATTTCAGTCGATAACTTCGATTCGATTTCCTTTCAAAATTCCTCATCAATTAAGGGGCACGGAAGAGTCCCCTCCAAGTCGAGCGCGGTACAATTCTTAACTGAAACCATTCCGCCGCATTTTCAGGCCCCTATTTGAGACCTTTTGGACAAATCCTGAATGCAGAAAATTTGGTCATCGAGTGAGCTATAACTACATACTCAAAATCCTGAATTTCAGTATGTAGGTCATTTAGTTCCGAAGTTAATCGAAAGCAAAATTTCGCATTTATGACACTCACCCACTCATGATCATCAGAATAGAAGTAGTACTTCCCTTACACTCAGAAAGCTGAAATTTGGTACAGAGTTATGGTTTAAAGCTTCATTTGATGTCAAAAATCGAAGGTCTGAAGTATCTTATGAAGGACACTCAGCTGGTCTCAACAGTAAAACATCGACTGTCATTGCAAAGATCCAGCTTAGTGGGACACATCTTCTAATTGAATCTAGCCTATAGCGTCCCACAGTCACTGCTGGAAGAATGCTTCCCCTTCTGCGTCCAATACGTAAAAAAATAAAAATTAGAGTACAACTCTAGATAGGACTAGACTGGCTTTTATACTTATAGTTACAAAAAGAAATAGCGAAAGGGCAATTCGAAAAACTGTTGTTGATAAACGAAAATCAGAAACGGAAAAGAGAAAATAAAGATTTGTAATTATAAAAACAACTCTTAAAACGAAAAAAAAAATTCAAATAATTAAATCTAATAAAATAACTATGTTAACTATGTTAACGATTCTACAAAAAGAAGTGAAATCCTACCAAAAACATTCTGTAAAAATCTAGCCAAGTCTCGATGGAGATGCTTGTTTATCTCTAAAGAGTAATGAAATCTAGACTAAATCATGCCAAGTCTAAGGTTCCTAACTGCGATTTCTTCATTATTATAGTCAATGTTGTTAGACTTGGCCGTTGAAAGGTACACAAGTGTACAAAACCAGGTACTCCATAACACCATTGCACCAATCTGTCCCCAGAACCGCTACTTATTGACGATGGAAAATTGCCACTTGGAAAACGTTGATTGAATAACCAGTCAATTGACGGCTTGATAAAACTGTATATTTCAATAATACTTCTATCCAGGGATATCCACTGGGACCGTCCGTTAAAAACTTTTTGAGTTCCGATTACAATATCAACCTGAAATTTTAAACGCGGCCATAACTAGCGATTTCCAATTGAAGTGCAATATTTTCGAAGTGATACCATTTCCGGTTTTACCAGAAGTGGGATCATCCCTTTGTTATTTCAAATGGAAATCTACCTTTTTTATTATACATTTAGAACTCGATTTTTGAGGAACATTTAAAAAAAATTGTAGCTCGTAGATCTTTTGCACTACAGACACAGTTTTTACTTGAGTGGATAGAAGAATTATCAAGGAATTTTTAAACAGTCTACACATGTCAAATGTTTATTGCGTTGTTTTGTATGATTCTTTCAATTTGGCCTTTTTCAAACAGCAATAACTCAATTTTTTCAAATGGCACGTGCCAATTTTTATATCGCCATCAGATGAAGCGTCAAATTTCAGATGGAATTGTATCAGCATGTATTATACCCATCTCTTATAATTCCGAAATAATTTGAGAATATATTGAATTTCGATGATTTTTCAAGAACTAACAGAGAATGCTTTGAAATATTTGAATAAAGTAGCTGAACTGGCTACGCTTACCTGACAGGTGCCTAAAATTAATGGATTTTTCACTTCGTTCATTCGTATTTGATATTTCAACAAAAATTGTGGGTAATTTGAAGTGAAAATTTTTGAAAAACACCAGATTAATAATAAAATGGCTGATTATACAAACGAGGATATGTTTAATCTCTTTTTAATTCATGGTGAATGTCAAATAGTGGTGGTTAAAACTTGCAGGCAATTCAATAACCAATTTCCAAATTTGGTGCCTATGAGTAAAACAAAATTTCGAAGGACTAGAAGCAATTTTCTGCAATTTGGAGGAACAAAATACAAAGAAACTAGAAGAAAACCAATTCTCGAGGACGACGACAATCAAATTAATACGCTAGCGTATTTTCGTGCCAATCCTCATGCGTCCATTAAGTCAGCATCAATGGATATTGGATTGAGCTATACTTCCATTCAAAGGATCCTTAAGAAACATAACATGCACCCGTATTCTTTCATCAGACTACAAAAATTGAAACCAACTGACCTTCCCAAGCGACTAAATTTCTGTGAAAAATTTATAATTCGGCTTCAGAAGATGAGACAATTCTGCAAAAAATTATATGGTATGATGAAGCCAAGTTCAATGAAAATGGAATAACCAACAAGAGAAATCGACATTGTTGGGCCACAGAAAATCCACATTTCATTGACGTTATCGATTTCTAAAATACATTCAGCGTGAACGTTTTTGCAATTTTAATGAATGATTTGTTGGCTTATCACATTTATGAGGAAAATCTTAATGGACAAAGATACCTGGAAGTTTTGAGAGAGACATTAGCAAATTTTTTAGATGGATTACCCCTTGTTATTCTGAGGCATTGCTATTACCAAATGGATGGTACACCAGCTCATAAAACACGAGCTGTAGATCGGCAGCTAATAGAAATGTTCGAGAATAAATGTGGGGTAATCAAGGACCAAATTTATGTTCTCCGCGTTTTTTGGACCTGACGCCTCTTGATTTTCATTTATGAGGCAAAATCAAGAGTGAAGTGTACTTTATTCCTGTAAGAAGTAAAGAAGAGTTACTACTCATCATGTTCTTATACGAGCTGTCAAGTGTATTGAGCAAAATGGGGCCCAGATTGAACATTTATTCAGATCAAATTAGTAAATTAGTTTTCTCCTATGATGTTTGCTATCATTTATTCGTATTAATGTAATCATCTTCAATGTTTGGTTTTCGCTTAGTTCTTACAATTTTATTCATCCGAATTGTAGAAAACTGCTTCTAATGCTTCGAAATTTTATTATTACTCATAGACGGTAAATTTGAAAATTGGTTATTGAATTGCCTGCAATTTCTACTCACTACTTTTGACATTCTAAAATGAATTAAAAAAGATTGAATATATTTTCGCTTGAATAACCAGTGGCTTTATTCCAAATGTGTTGTATTTTTTGGATATTTTCAATCTGAAATAACGATAATTCTTGTTGAAATATCAAATTCGAATGAGCGAAGTGACAAGTACATTAATTTTAGGCACCTGTCAGGTAAGCGTAGCCAGTTCAGCTACTTGATTCAAATATTTCAAAGCATTCTGTGTTAGTTCTTGCAAAATCATCAAATTTCCAAATTATTTAGGAAATATAAGAGATGGGTATAATACATGCTGATACAATTCCATCTGAAATTTGACGCTTCATCTGATGGCGATATAAAAATTGGCACGTGCAATTTGAAAAAATTGCTGTTTGAAAAAGGCCAAATTGAAAGAATCATACAAAACAACGCAATAAACATTTGACATGTGTAGACTGCTTAAAAAATTCCTTGATCCCTCTTCTATCCACACAAGCAAAAATTGAGTCTGTAGTGCAAAACATCTACGGCTACAATTTTTTTAAATGTTCCTCAAAAATCGAGTTTATAACAAAAATAATTAAATCTGTCAAAAGTTTTGACAGAAAAGTGCCAACTACTTGGGTATTTTATTCCTTGCCCAAATGACGGTTCTAGATGTATAATAAAAAAGGTAGATCGCCATTTGAAATAACAAGGTGATGACCCACTTCCGGTATAACCTGAAATGGTATCACTTCGAAAATATTTCACTGCAATTGGAAATCGCTAGTTACGGCCGCGTATAAAATTTCAGCTTGATATTGTAATTGGACCTCAAAAACCTTTTAACGGACGGTCCTGGTGGATATACCTGAATAGGCGAGCCTGAAACAAACAGTTTGAAAATATTTCCAGTACAGACGGACTTGTAATCAATGATAGAAGTCTGTCTGTACGTCTATTCTATGTTAGATCGGTGGCCGATTTGACGCTCGAAAAAGAACAGAGCAGAAGTCAGCATTGTCAATGCTGAATGCATATGTTGCACAATCAACAACAGCCTAAAATAAAACAATTGCGTTTAATTACCAATACCAATATGAATGAGATAAAAAACACACGGTTTAACTTTAATCTACACTTTATTTGAAAAAATTCGACGACGTTTTGCTGACACAGCAGCTTTATCAAGAATGAAAAACAGAATGAAGAGTATGGTATTATAAACAAATCGTAGAACAAGTTGGATGAATAACAGGAAAATCCACACCGAGCCATTGTACAGTTAGTATGAAAGGTAATAAAACTAATTAAACAAGTTAAGTAGGGTGAATAATTCACATCTACCAGTTCATTCAAAAGCTTGTCCGAATGTTTGTATCTATTTATTTCTAATGCTTCTAGGAGATCTAATTTTGAACTTTTTGATTTTATATGTAATACGTCAAAGTTTTTATTGAATGAATGATTTTCTTTTATTAGGTGGTTTGAATAATATGAATCAGATTTATTTTTATCGAAGCTACGTTTATGTTCAGATGTTCTTATGCCAAAACTCCTATAGGTCCTACCGATATAAATTTTATCACAAGAACCGCAATTGAGTTTATAGATTCCTGATTTACTTGATTTTTCAACACGAGATTTATTATTTTCAATATGTTTACCTAAGTTATTAGAACTTTTGAAAGTTATATTAAGATTTTGTTTGACGAGAAAGGATTTAATATTTGTACTTGCAGAACCGCAGAATGTTAAACTGTTGAATATTTGATAGTCTTGATGAATAGGATATACTTCATTTATTGCTTTCTCATACAGTTTTTCACGAAAGATTAGATCTATCATATCCGGATTATATGAATTATTAATGGCTATCTGTTTGATGATGTTTAACTCTTTATTATAATCTTCTACTGATAAAGGTAAATTGAGTAACCGATGTACCATGCTGTTTAAAGCTGCAACTTTGTGTTGAATTGGATGTAATGAGTAGTTATGTATAATTGTATCAGTATGTGTTGGTTTACGAAAGACCGAAAAACATGATTATTATTTTGATTAGTGATTTTAAGTCCAAAAATTAATGGAATCATTCTGTTCAGTTTCTATCGTGAATTTAATGTTCAAATGGATGGAATTAATGAAATTAAGAAATATGTCTAATTGACGAGTAGTTCCAATGAAACATACTAAGATGTCGTCATATCTATACTATCATATCTATACCAATAAAGAAATTTGGAAATGAGTGGATGTGTATGAACTTTCTGTTCAATATTATTCATAAAAATCTCTGCTAAAAGTGGACTCAAAGGATTTCCCATGATCAAACCATTTTCACTACTGTAATAGATGATGTTGAAAGAAAAATAATTTTGTTCAATGCAAACGTCCAACAGATTCAATATTTCTTATATAATTATGTAGTTAACATGATTCGAATTCAGCATGTTTTCGATTAATATTTTGACATCACCTGGAGGAACACTTGGGTATAAATTCTCAACATCAAACGAAATAAGTTTTGCGTTAGGAGGTAGGTTAACGTTTTTATGTTATTCATCAATTCGAAAGAATTTTTTATAGAAAATTTTATTTGAATGAACAATAATTTTAATGATATCTATAAGGTAGTGCGACAATTTCACGGCTGGGGCTGTAACGTAAGATACGACTGGTCTAACGGGGTTATTTACTTTATGCAATTTAATGAGTGAATACAGTTGAGGTGGTTGAGGGTTTGGTAAAATTAATTTGTATTTATCTATTGCTTTAATTAAAGATTTTGCGTCATTTATTGCAATTTTAATATTTTTCTGGAATTTAATAGTTGGATCTTTGTTTAAAATTCAAATACCAATATGGGCTATTATCTCGCTTAACAAATATAGGTAGTTACAACAGCTATAACATAACGTGAGAACGAAATTGACTTGTACCTACCCACTAATGTATAAAGAATGTTCAACGGCCAAGTCACACAATATTAACTATATTAATAAAGAAATCTTATTAAGGAACCTTGGACTTGGTACGAATTTGTCTTCATTTCATTACTTTTTAGAGATAAACAAGCTCCATCAATTCTTGGCTAGTTTTTCACAGAATAGTTTTGGCGGAATTACTCTTTCGCGAAAAATACATCGTTTTAAGTAATAATTTTTCAAGAGAAGGTACCCAAAATTGAGCAAATAGTTTAAAAAATATTAAATTTGGGGTTATCATCTGTCCGGTATTTTCGGACAGATCATAGAGAATGTTTCGGGCTATAAAAATATCATGAATATCATTCATGATCAATCAACCATATTATTTAAACAGTTCTCCATAACTAGCCAGTTCTCTAGCCTGTCTACAAAAATTGTCGGTGTCGTCTATTATCCTGCTTTATTCGAACAAAATTTCCCCTCAACTGTACTTCACATACTGTATGGCCCTGTTATTCATATGCATGCATATGCAGAGCTGGGAGCACCTCTGGTGCTCCCAGCTCTTGAAACAAAACCAGTAGAAGCACCAGCAATCCGAATGGGGATTTATTTGATAACTCACGAGTTGTTGAATAATTCTCCTTTATAAAATGTTGGTATTCATAGTTCTGGGTCAATTCTCATAAAATATAAGAATCAGTTGATTTTATTAGTTCTCCAATATTTTCGTATTACAATTCAAAACAAATTTCGAGATTCTTATTTCTTCAATTACCTTGACAGCTTGATTTTCTAGAAAATTGTGCCGTATTTCGTATTTCATAGCACAGTCTGAGACTACATAATTATTCATATTTTCATTACAGCCAGAATTTCTCGAAAAATACTTTGGAGAATACGAAACATATGAAATTCCTACAAAAGATGGATATTTTGTAACTACATTCAGAATTCCAAAGGCGGATCCAAAAGGAATAATACTCTTCAGACATCCTGCTGTCTCGGATTCAATCAGCTGGGTTGGACTTGGAAATGAAAGTGTAAGTAAGAAATTACAAGAAATAATAATTTTCCGGAGAATAATAAACGTTCGTAGGAGGAGGTGGGGATGTAAATAAGATTTGTCTGATTTCCACAATGTTTTTTTTTCAATACGCAGCATCACTTTCAACAATTCCGTTATTTTCAATTGTTTAGAACGGACAAAGAATGTGCCAACTATACCTATTTTGATGGTTGAGTATTGGGGAGTGAATTGATTCTAACTGACTTTTGCGAGTTGTGAATATTGGGTTTTCACAATCTTTCCAACTGATTCTTCATCATTTCTTCACAGCATATTTAGGAAATTTTAAATTATCTCATGTATTTATGTGATTCGTAGATTTAGTATATTCAGAAACTTCATTATTTGTTATATGCAGAGACATGTTTTCTGGATTCAGATTCAAAATTTTCTATCTGTTTGTCCTACATACGCTGTTAGGTATTAATTGCATTCAGTTTCGTTTATTCCATATTATTTGAATTTATTAGTTTTTGTTTAGCATTAAATATTGATTTACTTAGGTAGGATTCACTGGAAAATCAGTTTACAACCTGAGTATCCCGAAATAATCATTAAAAATAATGGGTAGGATATATAATAGCCATTTTACAAGATAACACAAGAGATTATTTGATATTTTGAAATATTCGTACAATTTCAATCATATTTTATGAATAACATACGAAGAACATGTTTTCCTCCTCGGATTCCACTTGTCACTCTATATAGAATGCGGACTCAAAATGGAATAAACTCAGTCGATGGAGGTTATTTCCCTTCCTTTTTAAACTCAAGAAAAACTAAATTACATGCAAAATGTAATTGACAGAGATTTAAAATAGACGTGAAATTACGTCAAAAATAAATAAAACGCGATAAACTGAATTTTTTCTATTTCAATTCCACATTCTGTATGTCCTTTTCTATGTATTTCTGATACTACATCAACAGGTGTATTTCTGATATTCACACAAATAACAAATAATATTAATTCAAGTCCACTATCCAGTTTCAGAATAATTTTGTTTCAATCAGAAATGAAAGAATCAGAAATTAAATACTCAAAGTTTATTTATATATTCATTATTCATTAGGAGTTCTGTAAAAACAGATATCAGAAAATATTGTTGACGTTACTCGCATATTTTTTGTATAAATAAACCCTTTCATTTAGAACAATTTTAATATAACATTTTTCTACAGATTCAATGATATACGGTTTGATGGAAGTATAATTGTTTCAATTTTGAATGAAAAGAAATATTTGAATTACTTTATTATACAGAGCTGTAATTTTATAGCATGAAATAATACATGGAACAAAATCCTCTCCTACTAAAACAACAAACATTCAAACTGAAATCCTTCCTTAATACATCGTTTCTCAACCGATGATCGCGTTTACTTTTGAAGATCGCAGCCTGACTGTCGAATCGGCCTAAACTCTGCTCTAATGTCTTCAAGTAATAAGTTTTTTTGGTGCGTAGTTTCTTCACAATATTTTTTCTTCCGTAAAAATTCATGAAAATAGGCTCTCACATTATCGCAAGCTCCTTCGGCCAGAGAAGATGAATGCTTTCTTCCTTACGTTTTCATAGTGCCCAAGGATAGCTTCATTCATGAATTGAAATAGATTATCCGCATTTTATACAGGAGTGACTCAAACAAGTTATTGAATTTTAAAAATGTCATATCTTAATTTTTCCAAATGGAACATC
This sequence comes from Cryptolaemus montrouzieri, assembly GCA_013387265.2. Classification (NCBI taxonomy): domain Eukaryota; kingdom Metazoa; phylum Arthropoda; class Insecta; order Coleoptera; family Coccinellidae; genus Cryptolaemus; species Cryptolaemus montrouzieri. The sequence goes on from JABFTP020000103.1 coordinate 43,412,071, forward strand.
CTGTATTTTATTATTCATATCAACGCATAAATTATTGTGCCATATTTTTGCAGAAGTATCCTCATCTTCATCTTCAACCCTTTCCAAATCGAAAAAATAATAAAATCAGAGGTTGCGAAAGAAGAGTTTATTAGTAGATATTTTACTTGATCAGAGAAATGGAGATATTTTAAGGGAGTCGTGTATGAAATACGTAAAATATTGGTTTTTGGTGAGATAATCTACAAGGTGTTGAACTATTTCGATAAGTGTTCGAAATGTTGCCCGTTTCTTTGTAGACACAACTCACTCATTCTGAGGAAAGACCGTTGAACTCTCGACAACATTTGCGGATCGACTATTCTCTGTCTCATATAAAAGGTTGTTGTAGAAAGAATCTGGAAACGATGCTCTTGATATAACCACACAATAAAAAATCTAGACTTGTAAGGTCCGGAGACCTAGCTGGCCATATAACACGTCCTATCCATTTGTTTAGAAATACATGATTCAAATGCTCCCTAACCTGATGTGAGTAATGTGCCAGTGCTCCATCCTGGTGCAACCACAAATCTTGTCTTATATGCTCCGGTACATCGGCAATGAACATCGGTAGATGATTTTGCAGATAATCTAAATACATTTCACCCAATTAGATATCCATCTACTATAGCGGCCCATATATTCAAGGACCAACGATGCTGGTGATCTACTTGTCTCATGAGGTGTGGATTTTCCGTAGCGTAATAATGAAAGGTGTGCCTATTAACAAACCCATTCTTGTGGAGAATTGCCTCGTCCGAGAAAAAGACCTCTGCTAAACATATTTAGATTTGCCACTACTTTTTCACTTGCCCAATTGCAAAAATTGATTCGATTTTCATAGTCTTGATTGTTCAGTTCCTGGTGCAGCTGTACATGATATGCATGAAATTTATTCACTTCAAGATTCTCTGGACAGAAGTTTGACTTATATCTGTTAACTGAGAAATCTCTCTCTTATATGGGTCCGCTGTCACTGTCAACAAAACTGATAACTGGTTGTCTTCAGCTGTAGCAGTTGTTCGCATGTTTTTTGTAAGCGATATTACCCGTTTCTATAAATCTACTTAGAAAGTTTTCAAATCATCTTGAATCAGGATACCTCTTATCAGGAAACCTTTGTGCATAAACTCTACTTGCCAACAAAGAATCTATATCACACTCACCTATCATATCAACCATTTCTTCATTGGAGAACTTCATGGCAGTCAATTGAGAAAAATGGGTTCAAACCTCTTTTTCACAATGTTTACTAACGAAACACCCATAAGTTTACCATGTAAAATGCAGATTATGATATGTCCGGACACCTGACAGAAGGCTCAAATAAAAAAAAATTCCAACACATACCTCGAATTACGCTTCAATTATCTTGAGTTTATCATTCGTTAGAAGAATTATCTTGTTTAAGTTTAATATTTTACTTCTTGAATCATTACAGAAAAAAAAATTTTCTGTGCGAATAATGATGCATGTTGATCAGTTAGTTACGGTTTGTAGCATTTTCATCAAACATCTTTACAAATAATCGAATATTTCGAAAATGATCAAAGATAAAGATGAGGTTACTTCTGCAAAAATATAGCACAATATTTTATACGTTTACATGAATAATAAAATACAGGCTGATCCATTTGCAAAAATCAATATGATATTTTTAAAATTACAAAATTTAATAATGTTTTTAAGACACTGCTGTATAGAATGAGGATAATCTATTTCAATTTACAATGAAGCTGTCCTTGGTTAATAAGAAAACGAAAGGAAAAAGTATTCATCCTCTCTGTCCGAAGGAGCATGCGATGATGTGAGAGCCTATTTTCATGAATTTTTACGGAAAAAAAAATTGTGACGAAACTACTCACTGAAAAAACTTATTACTTGAAGACATTACAGCAGAGAACAAAAAAGTGGTCTTCCAATCAGAAAAAAAAGATTTCTTTAAAAAAATTGGGATACTCTGTTTACTGCTACATAAATTGCTGAAGTAGATTCTTACTTTCTAAATGCAATACCGTTCGAACAAAATTGAAATCTTCAAGAGTGTACGAGCTACAGAGCACCGCGCCACTGGTGGATCACCCAGTATAAACGATTCCTTTATTGAAGAGATGAATTCCACTGTTGTGTTATAAAATTAAATATAACATTATCTGATAACAACATAAGAAAATAACTTACTATAATTAGGTGATCAAAACGATTATTAATCAACAATAATTAATTGATACGATATTTGGCATTACTTCTTACTTAAAAGTATTTCTATACATGGATCAATTTCGCAAACACTCATAAGTTAATTGTTTTTGAGTGATAAAAGTCGATTTCAGAATTTGATTTTCAGAGGCACCATAGACGAGAAACTTTTTTCGCATAAGTGAGAAGCACCATAGTAAAGGGTATCAATGTTTCAAAGCTACCATACTTACATCGTCGTGCAAGCCAAAATTTATCTAAGCCTAGGGATAAAAATTCCAATTGGGGGTTTTATCAGCCGATAGTTCAATGTGTCTCTGTTCGCAACTCGGCAGCTTCAACAATATTGTCATCAAATGGATTGAGGCCTGCACCTTTTCGATAAATCATTCATTTTCATTTTCGGTCTAGTAAACACGTATTTAAATACTTCAAATGTGAAAATATGTCACTCAAGTAGGCCAATAATAATAAAGTTTCTTTATCTTATACAAGTGCTAAAAATAAACGATTTTAATCTGTGAAAGAAATTTTTAATTTAATCATCATACTTTATGTATGCAAAAGCAGTGAATGATTATTGGCTCCCATTACTTCACAGAGTGTGGAAAGCAATCTAGTTTGCAACAGTCGGCTTTTAGTACAATCAACAATTTCATCAGTTTGTCATATAACATTTTGTGAATTGTTCGACATTTTTCTTTGTGGCAAGCGCTTGTCTGTGAAAAAAGCAGTGCGTCCATTCCATATACGTCATAATATATTTTATTTTACTATAACGTCACTGTTTTCAACGTTATCACGTTCAAGCAATCAGAGCATAATACAATGCACACATTTCAGACCAAGTTTTCGGGTGTGTTGCTTCGATGAATTCGTTTTTCTTCTTCGCCTAATGTTCGATCAGGAATTGAATTGCAAAAAAGAATATTTTCTTTGATCTATACTTCTTATTTATATGGAAGAAACATTGGAATTGCACCAAGTCTGTTGACTCGTCAAACTAAGTGGCAAAAAATTTAGATAATTGAACTTTTTTTATTATTTGGTTGCGAATATCGACAGGCATTTCATTAATGCACTTCGGTATTACTTGTATTGATCACATATCAATGATGATAATAAGAAATTGAACTATATGATTATACTATCACAAGGTATGGGGTTTGTTGTAGTTTGAAAATTTCAATGGATTCCAAGACATCTAACATTCGTCCCTTAGGTATTCTGTGAATAATTTGAAGTTGATCTATGGGTGGAATAGGAGGGCCATTCGATACAATCTGAAGTGAAAGTAGATTCATCGGTTCTCAGGTTTTGTAATCTGATTAATGCTGTTCCTATCTAGATTTAAATGAACGACCAGTCTGATCCAGGTGCCTTCACAATCCATGAAGCACAATTTTTAAACTCAAGTAGTATTGAAACATTTCTGGGAGAGTTTCATGTGGTCCTTGAGAGATACTTTTTTACGCTGTTTTGAAATTACATTTCTGATCTTTTCGCTGATAGGGCCAAAATTTGTTAATGAAATATATTATCTTTATTATTTGATTCTATACAGAAATAATATGATATGTTATTTGTGTTTGTTTATTTGTGATCATTCCGTTTATTTTATTTGAGGATAACCATTATCTTTAGATATATCTTTGATAGCTGATACTTCCCTAGACATATTTTCTTCGGATATTGATAGAGAATAAGCCTTATGAACCGTTGAGTTAAACGCAGCATATTTTTGAGATTTTGGGTGTGTAGCGTGTGTTGTTATTTTTATGAGGGATTATTAGGTATGACCAGTGAATCTGACTTTCATTTCTATCTATTTGAATTTAATTTTGGGATGAATGCTATTGATGGAAGTGTGTCTAGTTTGGAGGAATTGAATATGATATCTTCAATATATGCCTTGAAAAAGTCAACTAGTAAAGAGCCCAATGGTGATCCCATCAGTAGACCGTGAGGTTGTTCGTATAATTTGTTATTGAATTTGAAACAATTATGTAGGCTCAACTTGAGCAAAACATGATATCTTCTGTACAAACGGATTAACGTGTGATTTGTTTAAAATATCTTAAACCTATAGAAGGCATTCGTCTTCTGGGATATTGGAAAATATCTACATCGAAACTGATTAAATATGATTTGATTGACTCTCCCAGGAATTTTTAATAGTAAAGATAAAACTGATAAATTAGACAATACTGGAGTATACAAGTTGTCCTGTATGGATTGTGAAGGCGTCTAGATCAGACTAGTCGTTCATTTAAAACTAGATACAATGAATATCAATCAGATTGCAATAACCTAAGAACCGAGGAATCTACTTCTGCTTCACATTGTATCGAAAATGGCCCATAGATCAACTTCAAATCATTCACAGAATACCTCAGGGACGAGAGTTGGATGTCTTGGAATTAATCGAAATTTTCAAACTACAACCAACTAACCATAAAGGTGATCTTGTGAAAGCCCAGTATCGCCCGGATCATTCGTGTCTTTATTTGATATCTTCAAAAAATACCTGCTTTTATCATATCGTACATGTTTATGTATATTTCTTCAATTTTAGTTCTATACTCGATGTCAGCTGAAGATAGTCAATAAATCTCTTGTGATAGTATAATAAATAGTTTAATTTCTCATTATCATCATGATTGCTGATCATAATGATCATGACTCGGCTCGCAGTGTCACTAAGTAGGAAGTGCTACAATGTCATTATGGCTTTATTGTTTACATCAATTTGATGATCTTTCAAAACAAGTATCTTAGGCTCGATGAATTCTAACGGTTTGCCTTGTAATGACGTGTGTCTCGTTTCCATATGCCACAGTAATTTTAAGAGATTCATGCTTTCTACAGAAAGGACTTGGAAACAAACAACATACTGTGGCTTGTAATTTTATGCAAAAAATCCATATTCCAAATATGTATCGTTGTGAAACTGTCATTTGTGTAATTTTTTTCACTTTTTCACCAGGCGTAGGAGGAACGTTTCTTTTTGTCACCAATTCGTTCATTTTAATTTAACTTTGCAACCGACAATTTACTCTGGCCGGATGGGGGATCCTAGAAAATAATATTTATTAAGTTACCTAATTAAGATGAAACAACTCCACTGATGATATGGTAAATATCATGATTATTCAGAAAAAGCTAGAAATGTAAAAACTACAAATGATACAATATCGAGACAAAATGAAATAAAATACTGAAAATTACTTATTTAAGGTATAAATAAACTAATTTTGTGATATGAACATATTTGAGAAACGATGCCTGAATCGATCAATAAAGGGCCTAATGAGTTCTGAATGTCATGCCGTGAAATTTCCTTCAAGCTATTTCAGTTGGATCATTCAAATCTTTTATGGAGTGAGGCGAGGTCCTGTACACAACAGATTAAAATATCCCCAATGGAAGAACAGTAAATAATTCGAATCGGACAATTGCGAAAGCCATTTAATTTGTCCTCTCCAATTTATTCATCGCAGTGGATTTGGTATTCACGCTCGATAATTCCATAATGTTGCTGAGCTTCATCTGTTTGATACCAAATATCACCTGAAATGAATACAGGTTTTACTTGGACAAAAATCATTGTAGCAACAATTTCATTTCGTAAAAGTTGTTTATTTAATTATACAAATAGATAGGAGAATTGCATGAAAGAGAGAATGATTTGAGACTATATTAATTGAAATCAAATTTGGATACATCAAAACACGATCAGTAGAAAGCACAGTATATACACTCAACACCAAAAAATTCATCAAGCAATTGTCATGTAGGTTGAAACACAATAACTGTTGGATTTATTGTTCGATATCCTCGATTGTTCAATATTTTATCAATTTTATTTAACGCAGAATAACCATTGATATTTGAAATGTGAAAATGCATTTTGAAAGGTGATATACGAGGGTAAACCAAAACTGCTTTTTTCAAGAATTTTTACTCCTGTAGACTGTAAATTTTGCTATGCAGATACGCTTAATTACAAACCTACATTCATTACCATTAACGTAGTAATTAATTCACGACACTATCGCTTCATTTGTAAAAAATATACCATAATTTATACGATGCTCCATAGTTTCCAACGATGCCGAAATATCGGTGTTTTTCAAATGAGGGCTTCAGAAAATGCGACTCCACACAAAAATAACTTTTATGTTATTTTGGAGAACACTGGTACAATTGAACCAATTAGCAAATGTTCATTTTAATAGTTATTTGAAATCGATTCTTGAAGATTTTTGAATAAGGTCTTTCAGCAGTTGATGCTGCTCAAGTAGTACAGCTAATCACAAAATTATACCGCTAGATTTGTGAGTGCTTCAAGAAACAACATACGTGGTCATGAAGACGGTTCCACGAGTTGAATTGAAAAGGTGAAGAAAATTGATAAAAAGAAGGAAAAAGGCTGCTAGGGATGATTGATGTTCAATGTTTGGTGTTTTGAGGTACAGATTTAGTACCGCTGTACAGGAAAGAAATAGGAGGGAGGAAGTGAAGCAAGTGTAAGCAGGCGTTTGAAAAAAATGGGCCTTCATGCCAAAAGACCTGCAACGGGTCCATAATTGAATAAAATACACTGCACGGCGAGTCTTCAATTCACTAGATAAGAACAGCATTGGGGCAATGAAGAATGGCCAATCGTTCTGTTCACTGACGAATCCAGATTTTGTCTTCAATCTCCAGATTATCTCAGAATTTATCGTCGAACTGGTGAGCGATTCAATCGAGACAACTTTGCTACAAGAATCGGTTATGAAGGCGGGTAACATAATTGTTTGAAGTGGGATAAGTATAGAAGAAAACAGAATTATCTACATTTGATACAGGATCCATGACTGCTGATATATATATATATATATATATATATATATATATATATATATATATATATATATATATATATATATATATATATATATATATATATATATATATACGTCAAGTTTTTGGTCATCAAGTTATCCCATTCACTCATCACTTATACAGGCGAAAACATGCTGATGCATAATAATGTCACACCTATCACTGCAAAAGTAGTGAGTGACTGACTTAAAATATTGATAGTAGACTGTACGGAAAGAAGCCCTGATTTCAATCCATTAAGCATGTGTGAGAAGCGATGGGTGGAAGGATATGAAGTAGCATTCCTGCTCCGCAGAATGAAGTAGGTCGGGCTCTGCAAGAAGTGTGGGCAAGAATACGCCGAAGGTACATCCGTAATCTTATCGAAGGTGCCAAAAGCATTGATGCGAATTCGAGGGGATAACACGCGTTATTGTTTTTCGGTGAATGAAAACTTTTGCTCTACCTACTGACAATGCTGCTTTGTGATGTTGTGTATCATCATGACGAAATTGAATTCAATATTTCTACAGCCATATCATTTTGAGGATAAATTTTCATCATTATCGATATCAATTGTTGTTCTGCGTTAACATATCCGAAATTCAATGCTATCGAACGATCAATCAGAGGGTTATGGAATTTCAAACTACTAGATGGTTTCTGTTTAATCGAATTTTCTACTGGTGAGTGTAGAATGTATAAACATTCAAAACGCGCTGAGCCTTCCACCATCACCGCTTAAGTCTATGTTCAGAAAAATGAGGAAAGACAAATTAACATTACGCTTCATGTAGTCTGTCAAAACATGATCAGAGAAAGCTCACGCTTGAGCTCAGGAAAATTAAAAGTCTCGAGTGAACAATACATAATATTTTATATGATTCAAGAAAATAGAAAGAAATAAATAATTGATCGATGAAGCCTGAACTACGTGATAGTTGATATTCATAATGAATAATAAAATAAAACAAGTTACTATGTTTTAACTATCATTAATTTATTGAAGTAAAGAATGACAAAATTTTACATTGCTTGGAACGGTTTCAGACATACGTCCATTATCACGAACAAGCCAATGAAAACTGAATACTCATGTACAATACAGGAATTAACATCAATAAAATGCTAGTAGAGGTCACAGTTACTTGAATAATGGTGATTGGTAGGTAATTAAGTCTAAATAGTCGTTAAGGAGCTTAACCCTTTCTACCCTTGATGCCTGTAAAATTTCAATCGATTCAAATAAAATGAGTTTAAAAGATTTATCACAGGAATGGAGAGTTTTTAGCTGTTGAAGTTCTGGAAAAGGATGACATTCATTCAGACAATGTGCAGCTAGAGCTGAATCATATTTCAGATGTAGGAATGACCAGATATATCAACATGATATGTCCCCAATCTCAGAGAGAAAAACCCGAAAAATTTATGTCACTAACATATTTTGGGAAGACGTCAGAAAAGGTTGCTAGAGTTTTGTCTGATAGTAAAAGAGTTCATATTGCATTCAAACCAGTTAGCAAATTGTCAGGCCTGCTTTTCAACACAAAAGATAAAACCGATAAATTCGAAAAATCAAGAGTATACCAATTAACATGTTGTGCGTGTAATTCCTTTTGTATAGGTCAAACAGGACGCTCTTTCAAGGCTAGATACAAAGAACATTTCCGGCCATTTCTACATCAGAAATATGACTCAGCTCTAGCTGCACATTGTCTGAATGAATGTCATCTTTTTCCAGAACTTCAACAGCTAAAAATTCTTCATTCCTGTGATAAGTCTTATAAACTCAATTCCTTTGAATCGATGGAAATTTTCAGGGCATCTAGGGTAGAAAGGGTTAAGCTCCTCAACGACCAGGTGGACTTAATTACCTACCAATGACCATTATTCAAGTAACTGTGAACTTTACTAGCACTTTATGGATGGTAATTCCTGTATTGTACATGAGTATTCAGTTTTCATTAGCCTGTTGTTGATAAAGGACGTATGTCCAAAACCGGTCCAACCAATGTAAAATTTTGTCATTCTTTACATCAATAAATTGGTGATAGTTAAAACATAGCAACTTTTTTTATTTTATTATTCATTAAGAAAGAAATAACTTCAAGAATGCCTGTCTCTCCCATCACTAATACATCTTTAACAGCTAGCCTAAAAATGAATAGTGTAATAAAAAATAATTATATTCACGATTAAGTTTTTTTGATAAGGAAGTCTTCGAATGGGGGATGTGGGTTGGTTGGTAATAATGCGAAAAAAACAAAAAGCAGCAGAAAAATATGGAATCAGTTATACTGAATGAATTTGAAGCATTTAACATAAAGAAGAAAGGAATCTTATGCCTTACATATATATGTTGGAAACTACCTGGATTTGGAGATATAGGAGTATAGGGCAGTCCAAGACTGAATAACATAGTTTCCTCAGCAAAATAATAATTATCGAATAAGTGTGGTTATGCTGAGCAAGTAGAACTCTCTTTCTAATTTCTCTTGAAAAGTGTACTTCTGCAACACTCATGACCTTTCTACCAAGGCCAAAATCAGGAACCTTCTCTGTATGCTTATATGAGGAACTTGAAAACAACTTAATTCCATATACTTTTTCAAGGATTCGTTGCCTCTAAAGAAGTGCAAAATGAAGCAAATAAAACAAGCAACCAAATCGGTTCCAAGAATAAAATCTCGCATTAGGAGAACTCCACAGTTCGTAGATTATTGATAGAAGTCCGGAAGAAAGTGATTTCCTTTCAAAACAATACATCTGTGGTATGTTAAAGAACTATATTTCAGAGGCCATGTAGCCAAGCAATTGCGGTTGAGCTAATGGTACACCTTGAAATTTTTATAGCATAATTTAATTTAGAATCTTTTAGATTTACATGAAGACTATCTAACCAGAAAGAATAACAGTGAAGATCTATTGAAAGGACTAGAACAAGAGCAGGAGTTCGAAGAGTGTGATCATCAGCATCTCAAGTGGACTCAGCTAGTTTTCCAAGAATTTAGTTCCTTGTTTTCAGCTTTCAACTCAATTTCTTGATATTGAGTTTGAAAGCCTATGCGGAGTTCAATGCAACACCAAAATATTTGGGAAAGTAGATATCATGTTGTGAAGAATCAATCTATAATATCCTCAATTGCATATCTCGTTGAATATTATTCAAATGGAAACAGAAAACTTCAGTTTTCGACAGATAAGGTTAGGTTAGATTGAAATTTTTGATCAGAAATTTCAGATTAGCAGCTGGAATGTAATCAATAATGCAGGAATAACACTCATATATAGATTTAATGACGAAGGTCCAAGGTCAGATCGAAATGACGTGGAGTTTTCGTCAATAATGGATTTTGATTTTTAACATAAAAGCCTCCTTAGTTCTGAAAGATGCACAAAGTAGACGATATGGCGATAGATACCCAGATTTTCTGAATTTTACTTAGTTTCAAAAGTGCGACAGCCATGAATTTTTTAACTATATCACTCGTTGCGAGTAAATTTAAATATCGAAAAACAGAAATGATAGTATTGAATTTCCTCTCTAATGTCTGAAGCTTTCTAAGAACATCTTCCCATCAATCTCAGCAGCTTCACCTACTGTTATAGAAATTAGAATAGTTTTAGCTCTACTCATGGGAACATTTCTGTATTCATCTGGATATTAAGTTTTTTCTCTTGATATAATTCTCATACTTCTGAACACTTGAATAGGCACAAGTCTAGATAATGTTTAATTGCAATTTTGAATATGCGTCACATGTGATTCCCAACTAATCCCAAGAATTACAGAACTTCGACAGGAATGACAAATATTCAGGCCGGTGTCCTTCTTGAATTTCAAATATCCTTTTCTTATCCTCAGCCATTGGGTCTGAGGAGATAATGTTTGCTATAACTTGTATGGCTTCTTCAAAGCCTGTCTGTTACACCGAGCATACACCCACTAAAATTTTCCTCAGCGCCACATTCATGCACTTCGTTTATTTCTCTATTGCCATTCTAGATGGCTAGGTAGATTTCTCGCAGTGTAATGCTTTCCAAGTTCCACCTCTTACAACTCCTCAACATCTTATCTGATTCATTTTGCACATCTCTCAACCAGCACATTCTATCTTCACTCTTCCGTAGCCTTTTTCTATAAAGTTCAATCTTTGTCCATCAGAAGCTGGTTGAACCAGTGGGTTGTACTCTTCTGGGAACTGTGTAGCCAATTACGCATATCTGGTTTCTGTTGTTCTGTTATTATTACCCTCTCTTGCTTTTTCTTCTGCCTTTTGCCAACCATTTTCTTCTACAGCTGTCTTCAATAGCCAAGCTCGTGTCCCACCCAAGCTTATATACCTTTCTTTTTCTTCTGCATTGAGGTCTACGGGAATAATGCTAGCAGTTACTTGCGTAACTTCTATCGACACCAACTTGTACGCTTTGCTAATCCTGAATGGAATCAACTGATTTGCTTATACTCCCCTTGACATATACAGAAACATACATAAATTCTGCATTATACTGGACAACGCCCCAAGGGCCTTCCAAATCTTCTCTGCTGTTACCTACAAGTTTTAGAAGATCAGTTTTAGTTACTAAAAGATATATCTATGCTGAATGTTGAAGGATATAGTGGCAACAAGATTCGGTTCATTTATACAATACTTAAACCATTGGTTGAAGTATATTATTTGATAACATCGATCTAGTTAGGTAACCAGTAGGTTCAGCCGATCATAAACTGTTATATTCTTTGCTAAGGAGATATGTTGAAGACACAATTACTTATTTTAGAGAAAAAATGAGAAGTCAGATTCAATGCACTTCAATAGAAATTGATTTCGCATTTTTTCTCTCGGAATTCTGACCAGAAGATTATGAGACCGAAATGCCTTATTTAAAAGATTTCTGGTCATATAATCTGCGAATTTCAGGGTTCTCGCGCGAAAAATCGAAATGTTTGTGATAAAAACGCAAATAACTCGGCAACGATGCAATTAAGGTATGAAAATACTATAACAGATCGATGCCTATTATTAATATTATAAGTTAAATAGTGTGTGAAAAGATAGGAAGTCTAATTTGAAAAAACGGACTTGCGTACTTTGAATGTACTACCAGTATAATGTGAAACCTCTAAATCCACTGAATTCTGCTGAATAAACCTCTCTACTAACAACGAGCTAGAAATAATCGATATCGAATGATCTTTCGTAATTTTATGCTATCTTCCAAGAGACAACCAAAAATCGAAAAATTTCGATTGAAAAATTCATACCTTTTACAGTTGGTCATTATTTCTCCATATACTTTTAATGTCCCATCTCGCTTTATAATCTACCAGTATACGGTATGACGAAATTTTGAAAATATTATTACACAAATAAAAGGATTATTAAACAGGCTGAAAGAAATGAAAATACACTCCCCACAAAAATTGTCGCATCACCCTACTTTTACGACAATACTATATAAACTTTTACGTTGGTCATTCAAGAGTCGTTGTAAAATAAGAAAATATCATTCAAAAGAGGTGAGTTTATGATGGAAAATATATACAATTTTAGAGTTAATGAAAAATTTGAAAATTCTGCCAATTTCAAATATTCGCGAAGAGACCAATCAACTAGCATCGAATGGTTACTAATCATTTTCAAAATCGAGTGTTTCCTCCCCGGGCCTTAATTACTGCCAGAATACGTCTCGGAAGCTCCTCAAACAAATTTTGGATGTACTCCTAAGTCACTGAGTTCCAAATTTCAGGAAGCAGATTTTCTAATTATTGGAGTGTTCTACAAGGCATCCTACCTTGCTGAATTTGCCACCCCATGTTGTCCCAAACATTTTCTATGGGATTCAAGGCGGGACGACTTCTGGCTGGCCGTCTTAAAATATCGATTTCGATATTTTGCATAAATTCTATAATTACTCTAGCTGCATGAGGCCGAGCATTATCATGGATATAGATGAAGTTTTCGCAAATCAATGGGCCAAAGAGTACAACATGGGGTTTAAGGATATCTGCCATGTATATAGCCGCTATCATTCTTCCATTATTCACTAGGACTAACTCAGTTCAACCATGGAAAGAAATGCCTCCCCATACCATTACTGAGCCACGTCTCAAGTTTTCGGTTTGCCGGATATTGCATTGCTGATACCGTTCCTCAGGTCGTCTGTATACAGTCATGCGTCTATCATTTGATACTAGACAGAACCTGGACTCGTCGGAAAAGAGAACATTCGACCATTCTGGAATACCCCAATTTGCATGTTCCCTCGCAAACTGAAGTCTTGCAACTCGATGCTCTCTGGTGAGACGCGGACCATAAAAGCCACATTTGGCCTGATATCGTCTTCTCTGAGCCTGTTGCTAACAGGTTGCAATGAAATATGCACATTGCTGGAAAGTGGAAGTTCATTTCGTGGCATTCTAGCAGTACAGTGTTGAACTCTTAGTGTAGTTAAACGAAGCCAACGATCATCAACTGGTGTTGTTATCCGATTTCTTCCCTGTCCAGTCAACCTTCCATATTCCCCTGTTTCGTAGTACCGATTAATTTCTCTTGAAATAGTGCTTTGGTTAACTTTCAACAAGTTAGCTACGTAACGTTGGCTTCGCCCGTCCTCTAGAGGTGTTACAATTCTTACCACATCATGATCACTCAAATAGCGTCCATTACGTTCAGCAGCCATTACAATAAATTCGAAGATTCGAAAATCAACAAGAAACACAGAAAACTAGCTCGAAAACTGAAGACAAATTGAATGAATAGTCAAATAAACTCTTTCTTGTTTCAGACGTATTTGAGATCATATGGAAACAAATGTTACGGCATAGATAAAATTTTTTTCCCTCATATGTCCAAAACCATATGTTGATAACGAAACTGCGATCGAGCTGCTTAATCGATTGTGGAATTCATAATACCAGGTGATGCGACAATTTTCGTGGTGTGTGTATTGAGTGGAATATATTCACTTCCATTTTTATTGATCTTTAGATGGCATTTTCTTCTGGAAAAGAGGTTACGAAATATGGATGACGAATAGTAGAGGTACGAGATTTTCTACCAAGCACGTGAACTTAACAATTAACGATTATGCCTTCTGGGATTTCAGGTAAGTGTGACTTTGGTTTATAATAAATTTTATATGTCAACATGTCGTATCATCAACTTCACAACTAAGTTAATCCAAGCATAGTCCAATTTAACTTCTCTTCGGGTAAACATCTTGCATAAAAAGCAATCTCCTCTCTAACTTTATGCTTTTTCACAACCGCTCAAATTAGCATACACAGTTGGATCAAAAGAAAAGAAGTCTTTAGCACAATGTTTCTTTTATCGAACATAAGTTATGAACAAAATTGGGATTGGTTCGCGATTGGGTATGTGCTATGATGAACCAATATTACTTCAGGGATTCTGTTACAAAATATAAATCCGGTTGAGGTTTAAATCTTTATCACCAGGGCTATGCTGTATATTTTGGGATACAATAAATGCACAAGGCCTATGATGCAAATTGATTGATTTATGTTCAAAGTAATTCACATCAATGCACTCTAGTTACAGGAGCTTTCTTAACTGAAGGACTTGAAGCTATTTATTTCTGGGAGAGCTATCAAAAAAGTTATGAATTGCCTCACCGATCTTCTCTGTCGTGAATCGTGGACCACTCAAATGTTTGTTTAAGGTTAAAGATCAACAAAAAATCAGACATATCAAATTAATTGGATGTGAAATGACTGTCACCTCATGTTTACATAAAAGGTCAACTGTTTTTTGTGTTGTGTGACGATGCATTGTCGTTGTGTTATTCCGCGAATCGCACCTGATACAAATATTGCAGGTAAACATTTTGTGATGTAGCACTTTTCTGTCACTGTACATTGATCTACAAGATTGACAGCTTTCATTTATCCTGTAGTTTGAGGGAAAACAAAATTTTTTTGATAGATCTTTGCTTTATCGCAATGGTGTTGGGTCACCCTCTTGATGGTAGATACACGGGTAGAAACATCGAAAAATGGAATGTTTGTTCCACTACTTGTTATAATTTTAGACGAATGCCACTATTATTCCACAATTCTGATATTTCTCGCGAGATTCTTACTCACTCTGCGTTTTAGAAATTTTTAGGTAAAATTTACTGTAGGGAATTCAGAAGCAAGGGTTGCTCAACAACTTGATAGATGCACCCTGGATCTCCTTCGTTCACGTACTTGCTTTATGTTGTTAATTTTCACTGGTAAACCTGGCCTACTAGAACGTGGCTCATCACCAAGTATCCTTCTTTTAAATTTACTCTACATCCGAAACTCTGTTCACTGTGCTGGATTTTTATTACAAAATGCGCGCTGCAATTGTTTGAGACTTTTTTGTCCCTTCAAATCAACTTTGTAATTGTAGTATATCATCGTGTGCACATGTTCTCTGGACGACTCCATGTTTTGCTACGACATAGTCGTTTTTACGTACGTTGAAGCAATGTCTCAACTGAAATGAGACCTTTACTGATGAAGGATGAGGGTTTTTAATAATGTAACGTTGCCAGCTTTGACGCCATTACAAAGACTTAAAGGTCAACATAGTGCTTCCTGCCTCTTAGTCACTGCAATTTCGATTGTAACCCTTGTCAATAGTTTTAGTAATATTATGGTCTCACTGTTTTAGATAACTTGGACGATCAGCTTGAATTTAGCTAACCAATACTACACGTTCCATAACGTAATACGTAGTCCATAAATTTTACCACGCCACGTTTTTGCTTCATCAAAAGCAATATTTTATTTCGCTCAATATTCAATATTTTCCATTTCTGTGAAAGAACTGAAGTCCGATTAAAATACATGTCATTCATCAATCAGTTTCGCAGCAACCCATCAGTTCGGCAATATCATTTGACAGGTAATATTTCGCCCGCTAGCTCTAATATCTCTTCCGTATTTAAAAGTGCAATGAATAGTTCAAAATGCTTTTTAACACTGTTCATCATTAGTTCAACGAGAATATATCTTCAGAACTCTGTTACCTGTAATATGGTATAACCAAACACTTTTCTTTTCATTCGTGGTGTCAAATTCATATGACATTTATTTATATTCTATTTATCAAAATATGATGATATATGAAGAATCCAAATTTAATTTCCTGACTGTTCTTTCACAATATACACGGTCTTTGTTTAAGATACGTCTTTTAACGTATGTGGAGATATACCCTCCTTATAATGGTGTATAAGACAAGTAATTCTGACGAATCCATTTAGCGAAAAATCTTTTTTGTTTTCTCAAACCAGCTAGTTTGAAAATTCTGGTTATTTTCAAGATGATTGAAAAAAGAGACGAATCAATTAACCGATCTTTTTCTGTTTTTAAAAGCAAGGTGTTCATCTGATAATATGTTTGTTCGATTATCTGATGCATTGTCAGCTAACGTGGTTCAAATTTAAAAAATAATGCTGGCCAACATTTCCAGAACGTGTTCATCTGGAAAGCCTTTATTACCAAAATTACATTTGTGTCTGAGTAGCTGAAAGGATATTCAACCAAAACCATCTTGAAGTAATGTTCGCCGTTAACGCCTAATAATATTGATAACAAAATTCATTGAGATGGATTCGGTGATGAAAAGAGAGCTCTCATGGAATTGTGAATGATGAAGCAGTAAACATGTCGGTAATGGAACATATCCAATTTATGCCAAACACGCAATCCGCAATGACGATGATTTGGATCAAAGTCGAGAGATTTACGAAATTATGGGTGATCAACAATAACATATTTTTTGTACCTCGTTGGTTTTTCTGACCAATGCACTTTTCCACTTCATGAGGAGGTTGATCGGCATTGCTGTTGATTTTTGGGCGATACAAAGCCTTACATATTTCGAGAAACCTACACTCAGGAAGAGCTAGATGCTTAGGTAGGGATTTTCGGGAAGCACCTTATTGGATCCTGTGTTTTCCTGGCAATTCGACCGGGAAAAATCTTTTTTCTAAATGTTGGAAAATGCAATTCATCCATTGATTGAGGTCACCCACTAATTGAACAGTAATTGAAATTCCAACAAGAAGAAGCTCATTGGATTCAAAGGAGAAGGACTATGGAATGGCCTGCCGGATCTCCTAACCTGAACCATTTAGGGATACCGAAAGTCCGAGATGTTGTGCCTCAGCCTGAGAAATAGGACAATCTATTTCAGCTCATCATATAAATGAGTGACCTCAAGTAACTCCAAGTATGCTGTACCATGTTAAAGAGGGTTTGTAGACAAGATTGTATCATTGCATAGAAGCATCTTTAGGAAAATTAAAAAGGGCTTTGAAAAAACAAATTTTTTTCACTTTATCTAATATGTCAAGGTAAATGGATTTACTAGTAAGTGCACGCTGGTGCTCACTACTTCCGTAAAGCTTCTCTCCAAAATGAATATAAATTTTGCTCTTTGCAATTATCTTGAAAATAGACAAAATAAGGGAGTTTCGGAATGAAAAAAATACCTTTCTGATTCAATATTGTAAAGGAGTTTCGAAAAATTTCCATATTAGGTTATATTTCGCTTTTCCTTTTTGCGCTTTTCAATTTTAAGGTGTTAAAGCTCCAGATGTACGTCCAAAGATGTCCCTTAAGCAAAATGATTCAAGTATTTTTTTCAATCACTTCTTCACAAGCTCTACAGTCGGTCACCGGCCAATGCTATCTCCGTCAGCCTACTCCATCCAGATCTGTTCGATGCCAACTTCCTCCATCGGTTCACCCCCACAAACCCAATGGATTCTTTTAATCATATCACATATAAATAAGCCACTTTTAATTCATTGATTCATTGAGCCCTTTCCAATCCTATATCAATAACTGAATGTAATACGGAAAATAATTTACTTGAGAAAATTGCATCAAATAATAATATGCCAGGCTCCTATATAAGCATTATTATTAAACGCAAAAACAAAAACAAAATTTTTCAAGTACTATATTCAATTATACAAAAACTAAGAAATAAATACGCGCATTGTCCTCCTCTCTAATAACATAAGCAATTTTCGTTCTGAATTTATATTAAGAACCTCCTTCTCAAGTGGTCCCAATTCAAGAAAATTACTATTCAATGACAAACGAAATATTAATGAATTTAAACAGTCTGGCGAACCTGTTATTCCACATGAGTAGGCACCTAGGAAGAATTGAGGTGTCTGTTTACTAGCTTCTTGAAGAGGCCAAATTGTAGGTTATTAGGAAGATGTTGGACGGAAGCGAGTTTCACAGTTTACCAACCTTGTAAACGAAAAAATTCTAATGGAGAGAGGTTCGAGGGTCTCGTTAAAGGTACCGCCATATCATGACAACTTCTGGCCAGCCTAGTCTTGCGGAAAAACATGAGTTTTCTCGGAGTAAGGTCTTTTCCCTCCTTGAAGCATCTTCCGTGGATGTATCTGCAAAACATAGAATGGTCAGCAAACTTGTCTTCTGAGAGCCAGCGGTTGGAGATCGCGGTTGACCTCCAGGTGGTCGGTGAGGGTCACAGCTCATGTTTGCACACTATCCAATATCCACAACGAATGTTTGGGTGCAGATCCCCATACGTGGGAACAGTATTCCAAAGCAGGTCGAATCTGCGCCTTATATAGGAGCAACAGCTGAGATGCCGTGAAGTATCGCTAGACTCTGAAAAGAAAACTAAGTTTAGTTGATGCCGACTTAGTTATTGCTGATACATGTTCATGCCAGCAAAACGCGGAGTTTACTATTATTCCGAGAAGGTGCATCGAATCTTTGAATGCAATTTGTTGGCCTAGCATCGTTAGAGGAGGTTCTCCAGCGGTACCTTTTAAGAAAACGTTGTTGCATGCGTCTTGCTCGCGTTGAAGCTCACCAGGTTCAACTGACTCAATTCAGATACCCTCTGTAAGTCAAAGTTTATGTTAATAATTTGTTGACATCTCTGCACTGAGATTCCGCAGATGTGAGTGGCCGCAGAATACTGAAAGACGAAACCAGGGTACAATCGTATGCAAAACTGGAGATTTTGTTCTCTGTAGATGACAGAAGATCGTTTATCGTATATACAGAATGGAAAGCAATGCATGTTGAATATCTTACGTAGAAAAAACAGGTCGAAGTTTTGAATTTAGATTCAAAAACATCTCTATTCAGATAACAAACCGCAGTTTTTGAACAAATCAAATAATAGCATTAAATACTTTGAATATTCTACACGAATGTAATAACGAAATCTGTTGGAAAGCTTGGAGATTCACAAAGTTTGTAAAAACCCATAATTGAAAACTGTCAATAGTCAAGCAGAATTAAATCACTACTCCTTGCTTCACATTTGAAATAGGTATAGTTAGCACATTCTGTTTCATAACTGCTAGTTCTAGACGCTTGAAAATGACGTAACTGTTGAGACTGGCCGTTTGGATTAAAATAAACATAAAAGAAATCTGACAAAAGTGTTTTATTTCATATATACGACAAAAACTGTTAACTGTCTCGGGAAGTACTAAATATTTGTATCCGCCGGCTCGGTGTCGTATGGGATATACAGACAGACAGAGTTACCTGGGTTCAATCCCCACAGAGTCGGTGCGATTTTTCATATTCTGGGAATCGTTCGGGTATTCATATTTCGGAGGAGATGTAAAGCCGTCGGTCCTGTCTAACAGAGATGTGTTGGACATTAAAGATTACTTCTCTCGATACGAGAGGGGTTCCGCAAAATTCCCGGGTTAGTAAGGTGACCCCGGCGTGTCATTGGCCAAAAGGCGGAAATAGAGCACGTTAAAGGAATAACAAACAAACGAACAAATATTTGTATCCGAAATCAATCGGCAAGTTGTGAAGAATAGAACTTTTCAGTTGATGCAAGCGGTAAATACAGCCAGTTATGTTTCTATCTGCTGCACATTTAAAAACTCACAAGAGAACCAAAACATATAGGCTACGTTCTGTTGACTCAGAAACACGAAATTTAACCAAAAGCAATGCCTTCTTGCACAAATGCCGGTAAAATTCAAAATCTGCAAATCTGTTACTTCACCAAAAAACAATTATTATTGCAAAAATGAATTTATGAGGCACCCTCGATACTCAATTTCTTCTAGGTGGATTTTCAGAATTTCAAGTAGCAGGACTTTGCAGATCGATAGAGAATTGTAAATAAGTATCAGTTTCACAACGAACATTGGCAATTGGTTTTCAATATACAGGCTGTCAAGTTTGACTTTCCGAGTTAGAGGAATCATCGTAGCTTCGGAACCCAAAATTATAGAGAGCGAAAATTCAACTTATTCGCTAATGATAAAGAATTCTATATTTGGCGCTCATGTAACTGTGGCGTAACACATGGTACCATGTCTCCTCCCTCAAAAAGACCTTCTACACTAATAAAAAATCAAGTACTGTGTTTTAAGGAATTTTACTTAATAATTGAGATTCGTAACGAGTTTGATTATGGGCAATCAGTTAAGTTCTTTGTTAGCAGAAATATTTATGAATAATTTAGAGAAATTAATCTAACCTAATCATCCACTCAGTAAATATTGTTTATACTGGTATCGCTATATAGAGGATATCATTATTTGCTTCACAGGAACAGATAGACAGTTAAAAATTTTCGAAAATCATATAAATTCATTACATCCAAAAATTGGGTTCACAACCAAGATAGAAAGCAATAATTCGATAAATTTCTTAGACGTAACAAATTCGAATGAAAATGGAAAACATGTTTTCGCAACTTACCATAAGCCGTCCCATACAGATATTATAATACATAACTCGTCGTGTCATCCGTATCAACATAAAATGTCAGCATTCAATACTTTTATTTATAGATTGATTAACATCCCATTATCACCAGAAAATTTCAACAAATAATTAAATTTGATTAAACAAATAGCCAAAAATAATGTTTACAATCCCAAACTTATAAATAATATTTTAAATAAAGAACAAAGTAGAATCGCATTGAATGAAGTTTACCCTGTCGATGAATTGAAACAAAATTTAATACCTTAACCTACGTTGGCATTACAAGTGAGAAACTGAAATCATTCTTGAGTAGCAATAATTTCAACATAGCTTTCCAAACTAATAATAATTTAGGCAAATATATAAAAATATTGAAACCAAATCAGGAGTTTATAGATTGAATTGTAATGACTGTGATAATTTCTACATTGGTAGAACACATAGAAATTTTAATATTAGATTATCGGAACATAAAACCGGTTTTCAAATAAAAATCAGATTCAAATTACGCGAATCATCTCTTAGAGAATAATCACTCTTTCGACCCACAGTTTGAAATGTTGCATCCAGATAATAAATATTGGAAGGTAGATCTTTGGGAAACTTTAGAAATCAATAAATATAAACACTCAGGTAAACTCATCAATGAACAAGGCGATTTAAGCCCTTCACCTCTATTGAATCTCTTCGGGGGGCAATCTATTCCTTAATTTTATTGGATATACCTGTCATAAATAACCACTTAAGAAGAAGCAACCCAATAAGCTTAAAATTACTCAAGAACATTTATATTTATATTCTCATTCTTATTTTCTGTACATTCATTCGTCTGAAGAAGCTACAGTGTAGTGAAACGCGTTACGAATCACAATTATTAAGTAAAATTCCTTAAAACGCAGTACTTGTTCTTTATTATTGATAATGTAATATAACCAAGTAAAAGCCTCCCAAATTCAAATTTAAGAAATATCCGTAGTCAGAGTATTATGTAATCTATGAAATGGGTTCTTTAATTCAGGACAAAATAGTTTACACAGAAAAATACCTCATGAAGAGTCTCATAGGATTAATTGTTCACCCTTTTTATGTGATCAAATTTATACCAGCGACGTAGCCCATATACAGCTCTCTTTTCATAAAAACGTCTGACGGTACTGGATGGATTCAATTATTACAGCATTAGAGTAAAACGAACATCATTTTCTGTACAAAAATAATAAGTCAAATAAATTTTCATAGAGCTTATATTTTTCATGAGAAAAAGATATTTTTTGTTTTTATTCGACGCATAGTTCAAGAGAAATTTGAAATGTTTTAACCGGGTTCAAACAACAAAATATTGATTGAAAAAAGCTCTATGTGCTGTTCTTTCTTCGGTTTCGAATATCTCCCAGACAATTTTTCGCATCAAAAAACCCAGGAAAACCTTTCTTCTTTAAAGTACTACAGGCTTTTCGAAACTAAACCGAAATTCGAAAATAATCAGTAGTGTACGAGATCTTCGTACCCATAACAGTTATCCGGAGAAGTTTTAGGATCTATTCAATAGAACTCTAGATCTATTCAATCGAGTTCTCAATTCAGCAAGTTAGTGTTTGACTCGGGCGTCGCAGGGCTTTACAGATCGAAAACCATAGTTTTCTTTCCTTAGAAACTTGTTCAATTCCTCAAAATGAATTTGAATACAAATATCTATTCAAACATTTCAGCCTAAGGCAACTGTTTGAATTGTAATCCGTATTCATCAAAACACATTTGGCATCGCCGCCAAATTTAACTTCTCGTGATTTCAATATGGTGTTCCCTCTTTTATAAGGCATGCATCCCTAACTTTTTCGAAAGCTCATCTCTTGTGACTTCTTCTCTTGAAAATTCTCATAGAAAAAATTAAAAAGGGGAAGTATGGCGAACCATATTTGAAGAAAATGAGTATTCAACACGTAACATACTTCCATAATGTGCAGCACAACCATGTAAGAAGCACTGCTTCTCAAATTCATAAGTAGATTCTTGTTGGTATGTTGGCATTGTTATACTCTAAGAATTTTGAAAATTGTCCGAAATTTAAACTGCTCTTGCATATTGGTCATGAAAATTTGATACTCCTCGCCAAGTAAAGCAAGCTTCGGTTTCCTACATTTTGCGCTTGAAAAATAATGACTTTTCCTGTACAACTTTGATTAGACACTACCAAAAGGTATTCGCCAAGTGCTAAACCTTGTACAGGATGTAAATAATAAGGTTTTTATATGATGGGAATGCAAAGTTCTCCATACTTTTATTTTTGTAAATCTCCATATTCTCGAAGCTCTTCCGTACTTCTCGTACCATGTTGCTTGAATTAACGTAAAATACATTTTTCCAATAGATTTTCCACATTTCAATTCATATTACTAAGCTTATTATTTCAATATAAATCTTCAGTAGCGAATGTATAATGCAATTTTATGAAAATACTGCGATGTGGTTGTCTTCTGTTGGTATACCCTCGTAGATAGTGTCTTGCTGCTGCTGCATCAGAATTTTCATTCGAAAATCTATAAATGAAATGAATTTCAGCATATTCTATCTTGGTAAACTGGAATTGCATTTTTAGGCACACTTATATAATTTTACTCCTGAATGAAGGTAGCCATCGTTGTCTTTCGATATTTCACTCATCTGCTTCAAAATCCGCATAGTTTTCGTGAATACCTACTTGGTAAAAGGTAAAATTAAATTGTGAATAATTGCGAAACGAGTTCTCGTCTGATTCGAATTTTGAGTGAATATGAGAACCTACAAGTAAAGTCAGAGTTTCTATGAAAATAAAACTTCATAAAATGTGTAAGAACTACGCCGCTGTAATGGGTATCAAAAAATTTTTGAATACTTTGTGTCCGTGAGTAAGGTATTAATTCTGTACGGCTCGATGTCGATGAAATATTCATCGAATATTCAAGACCTTTTTGTTTGTTACTTATTCGGAACCGAAATAAGAACCCATTTCATACATAAGGTACTTTGACGACGCATATCTCCTGAACTATGCATCGTGTGATAAACTAACAAACATAGTTTTTTTTATAGAGAACACACAGTTTGGAAAAAGTCGTAGTAGTTCTTTCTGAAGAAGGAATCAGAGCATCATGTGTAACGCCACTGGTTCAAATTTCAGGAAATAACATGAACGCAAAATAATGAAATATTCTTTATAAGTATATCAGAAGTTATAGTTTCTACAGTTTCGTGTTTCGAAGCTACAACGATTTCTCGATTCTGGAAAGTCAACTCTTTATCGAAGAACCATAGCCTGATGACGAATGTTCGTTCTGAAACTGATACTTTTTCTCAGTTCTCTATTGAACTACAAAGTCCTGTTACTCAAAATAGGGATATCATCAGAAAATCATGAATACGCCCGTCTATAACGAATAATGATTCAAAATGGCCACAATCACAATGACCAACTGATTTATATAGAAGTCATCATCACAATACCTGAAAAAATTCCAAGATTTGTCTTGACAACTAAACGAATGAAAGCTGAATTTCTTGGTCACATTTTGGAGACAAATGAATGCAAGAGAATTAATTGGAACTTTCCACATAGTCTTCATAAAAGTAATTCCAAACTACCAACTTAATTTTCTTTCATATACTCATTTTTCCGAACATTAGGAATATTTAAAATGAATTTTCGTGAATATATTTTGTCACACTTTTTAATAAATCATTTAATACTTTTCGAATTCTTTCAGTTTCCACGAGATAGGACTTTACGACTTGAGGGCTTCCTTGAAATACATATACAGAAAAAGCAATCAACGTAAAATAATAGTAATTGGTCACTCAATGGGAAGTACTGAATCATTAATATACGCTTCCATGTTTCCAGAAGAGGCGAAAAAACTATCTCATGTCTTCATTTTAATGGGCCCTACATCTAGTTTGAAATATATCAAAGGTAGAATATTTGCACAGTTGATCCCGTTCTTGCAGGTGAGATAATATTTTGAGATAAGAAATTTCAGGTTGTACAAATACAAAGTCTCACTAAATAGAATTTAAATATTCATGGCATTTTATATGAAGAAAATCTTTCGTCAATCTGTGAAACAATTACATTAAAAGCACAAACCTGCTTTGCCTTAATTTAATGCGACCTCTCATTATTCCCTAGTGAGTTTTCGACTTCAATATTTACATTATTTCTTCTTAAAGTTAAATAGAATTGTTCATTATTATATTCCCTAAATGATTTGTTTGTTCAAGTAAGAGAAAAATGCCCTCACAAAATATACTATTCAGATTTCAAAAGAAAATCTACATCAACACAAAAATATATGATACAAAGCTCACCGTAAACCATGAGTAAAAAGGCTGGAAAGATTCAGAAACTTCGAATTTTCACGAATGCAAGAAAATGAGATCAATTAAGCCTCAGTCTAAGTACCCAGTAATTCAAAATTATGGTTTCCAGACACAATTATGTAAAAACTGAGCCTTTCTTGTTTGGAAGAAGAAGAGTCTTAACTCAATATTTTTATTCTGTATGGCTTATTACCAGTTCTTTGCTTAGATTATTGGTATATGATATAATGTGCGGTTAATTATTCAGTTGACTCTATTCTCTGTTCCAACGAGAATTTGACTATACTTCCCCATTCTAACTTTGGAAAGAATGGTTAGAAAAAATGCTGAAATGAGGATAATTAAGATTGATTTGAAAAATGTAAAAACAATCCTCAACCTTCGCATTTCCCAATTCAAAACGCACTTTGCGAATGGAACTTCATTCATAGATTTTTTGATTCTCTATTCAAAAATATTTTTGCAAAACCTTCGGCTCGTTTCATTCAACTTAGGGTAAGATATTAGATTACGATGACAGAAAAGGAGATATAGGGGTAGCGTTTTTTCTTTTCCTAGAAACTCTCAACAGAAACAAACTGAATCTATTTTTCTTTTAAGCTAAAGAAAACACAGAAAAATTCATATACCGAATAGATACAAGTGCCTAATATGACATCCACTCACCTATAACGACTGTAAACAATTTTTTAATTTTCTCCTCCATCTGTCTGCACTGGTGAGAGAAAAAAGACCCCCATCACCGTCCTCGATTCTTAATTAAAATTCATTGGTGAAAACCGTTCGCACATATCTTGTTTTTTTTTTGAGTTATTCAGGATTTTTCGATTTTCCGAGATTTCAGCATAAGCCAATATCTCCGTTGCTGTCAAAGTTAGGGAAAACTATTTTGACATTCTACGGACACTTTTTGCGGTGAATGCAGGAACAGATTGAAATTTTGTTCTGTTGAATGGTTTTCGAATTTCAATATACACTTGTGTGTTCCGAACCCAGACCAGGGGTCGGCAACCTGCGGGTCGAGAGCAACATGCGGCTCTTTGGCGGTGAAGCTGAGGCTCTTTAGTTCCGTACGCAAATTTATTCATTAAAAAAATGATATTCTTCTGAATCATATATCGAGGATTAGGTACGATTTCCATCTCTCATTTACTTTTAGGTACTTTCTTTTGATCGCATCCCCCCATTTATAGCTACTACTGATGGTACCTACATTTGCGAAGCCGAAACTAAATTATAAACTTTATTACCCTTATTCCCCATCTACATTCACATCTGGCAAAGCCTTGAAACACCACGCTGACCATGCGGATTGGTAGGTTAAAGATTCAGCCGCCCGTTTTGCGTACATCCGCTGTTTGCAGCCGCCCTTTCTGGATCAGACGCTATAATGTTTGGATTTTCTTAGCTTCGCCTTTGTCACTTTGAGACCTTGCCGGTATGGGTGACCTTATCAGTAGCTAGACTACCGCCAACTTCGCTCCCTAGATATTGAAGGTTACTGAGCCCTTCCACCTCGTCAAGGTGAAAATCCCCGGAATATTTGTTGGAAGAAAAAGTCTTAGCCTGGCTTGAAAGCCTCAAAAGATTACAGGAAACTCTTAATTAATACTTTTCAATCATTCATACTGTGCATTTAGTAATTTGATATTAACACAGGAGAGTTCTTCAGTTAGATAGAACTGAGACTGTAACAATATATTGGAAACTGTAAACTATGAAATTTTCAGGTGATTCTTGTTTTTCTAGGAATATGCAGAAAAGGAAAGACTTGGTGTTGCTTTCTGGAAAAGTAGTACCATGGCCGACATTGTTCACAACATGTGTCCTCACATACCAGATTTCTGCATAACAGTGTTCAATTTCGTAGGGGCTGGCTGGGCTGAAGAAGAAGAGAATCCAGTGAGTATTAACCCTTATATCAATCTTTGAAATAGAATGCGCGCATATTTTATGAATTCAAATAGGGTTCCTCATGGATGATATTTCATTTGACTGTAGTATATCAACATTATAGCGTCAAACTGAGCAATTGATTAAATTCAAATGCGCCCCTTGCCAAGTGATAACGGATTTATCTGTACCTTGAAACTAATTTATTCAGACAGCAACATTTAATCATCCGCAGATAGCTAAATATTCCTCCTTGAAAGAGCTGTAAAGGAACATAGAACTGAGTTTTGTTCTTGTAAGAACTATTGTATTTGAGAAGACAAGTCGTATACACATACGAGTGACTTTCTAGAGGCCACCTAGGAAAAGATGGAAATAATAAGGGACTGTTTGGATAACGATTTCAACAATCTTGTGATGGTGGGTATGCTGAGATGCTAAACTGATTTTACTGACCGACTTGCGCAACAAATTCATGAAAGGGGCCTGATATGAGTATAACTGAACTATTCTAACCATCAGTGCAAAAATGATTCAATTCTTTTCATAATATTGTCCAGGAGCTTGAATGCAGATCCAATGGTGATGCCAACCATATTTTATGATATTCAATGAGAACTTTGTCGATGTTTTTCAGCTCTCATTTCCGGAGAGAAGTGTGAAATCGTAGAAAACTGGTGTGTCCGGTACTTGGTTCATTCGGGAACTAAGGAACAGGAGGAACCTTTTGCTATTAGTACTTCATAGTTTTGGTAAAACTGAAAACCTCAAGCAAACCAGAGTTAGGCTCAGATTTATTTCTAGGCTAGAAATCAAAAAGGAAAAAAATAGCTCACACCGATAGAATAAATATTGATCATGTATTTGAAGACGCACTTCCACCCAACTTGAAGTTCAGCTTCTAGGAAATTACCTCACATGAACTAACAGGTTATTTCCAATTTTGGAGAATAGAAGAGCTTGAGTTTTTCATGGCTCATCTATGGCACTTCTAAAGAAATATTCATACTTAATTGTTTGTCCTATGACCATACTGATCAACAGATGTATACGATGTATTTACGGACTGTCTAAGTTCAAATCATAAATCGTACCTGATCATGAAAAGGGCGATAGAAACGTGGTTTCGAATTCAAAACTAATATTTGCAGTACTATGTAATCAACGCACACACTTTTTCAAATCGAACAATATTTTTTCACGGAATCAATTTGTGTTCAGAAAGGGTAGGTCTACGCTTAATGCTACAGTTGATTTCATTTTTAACTACTGAATGCTTTGAGATAGTGATGTACTCCTTGGCAGTTTGTTTGGACTTGACCAAGGCATTTGATAGCGTCTCGCGCGTTAGGCTCTTGTGTAAGCTTTTGTGGTGTGGTTTTGGTGGAATGAGTATAGTATTATACCGCAAAGATACCAAACAGTTTATGAAGTTGGTGTATACTCAGACGGACTGTGTGTAAAATAGGTGTGCCACAGGGCTCAGTTACAGAACCTCTTTTAGTTTTGACTTTCATATATATCTTTCCTGATTTTACGCCAGAAACCAGCGTTACATTATATGCTGATGACCCTACCATCTACGTTGGATCGTCTGAGCGTTGCGGGTTTTGGTGGACGGACCGCGACACAAAGCCCTGGCTTGGTTTTCATTGAATTCTGTATGAATGTGGAAAAGACCCAAGAAATTGTATTCAGTTTTAGACACATAGGTGACATGAATGTTATTGATCATATGAAATTTTTTCGGGGTATTCATTGGGGCGCAGGTTTGGACTGGGATAATAATTGCAGTTTTCTTGCGTCCAGGCTTAACAACAACCTTTCTGTTTTGCGTAACCAATCCTTGTCAGAGTGTATTCTGAGAATGGTTTATTTGACCCTCATAGAATATACTATTAAGGCTTGGTTAATTTGTGCTGAGGATTGAATTTTCGGGGTCCATAGACTAGCAGTGCGAGTAGTTTGTTCACTAAAGTATTGGTAGTTACCTTCAAGCGCACAGGCATACTCACCTTGCTATCATTATACATCTTGAAATGTCTGTTGTATATGCACGAAATAATGAATATCAACAATACTATCGAGGCAAATTCGGATTATCATTGTTTCGACACAAGGAAAAAAGACAAAATAAGGAAAGACTAAAGACTCAGCAGTCACACAATTCCCCCAATCTCCATGCCATAAATTTCCATAATAGACTCCCATTCAGCTTGAAGGATCAACCTGACGAATAATTCAAATATTGAGTTGAAGGTGTTTTAATGTGTATTGAATTCGACGGATGAATATTTGGTCATTCGTTTTCATATTTTGTGATGTTCTAGACAGAGTTTGTATTGAGTTAATTGGTGTCAATTTATTTTTAAGAAATAATCAGTTGTCTTGGATATTATTGCATTTATTGCATGAACTTAATGATATGCACAAACTTTGAATTATTCTTGGTAAACCTCAAGAAATATATCAATATATATATATATATATATATATATATATATATATATATATATATATATATATATATATATATATATATATATATATATATATACCGTGTGTTCCAACGAAAATTTGACCCCCTATAACTCCGAAATGAGTAACATTAGCGAAAAACACCAAGACACGTCGATTTTTGTTTCGAGGGGAGCATTTTTCGAAATAATTCGAAACTTCTCAGATCAACCCCTACCCCAGCAACCCTAATTTCGAAATTCATCATAGGAATAAGGGTCGAGTGGCACCTTACTGTAAAGGTCTGTCAATTCTCCATTCTGATTTGTCATTTTAGAATTTTAAATTAACATACAGGGTGTCCCAACCGAGGTAAAGTTGAATTCCTGCAAATCCCAAATACTAAATGAAATCGATTTATTTTGGCATAATGCAAGCGCAGGTTTATGCTCGGTCTAGAAAAACGACCTACACTTGTGAATTTGGAGTTGGTGCAATCAACCCTTATTTCCAGCATCCCCAACTCAAAATCATTCGATCGAAAATAGGTCAAGTGGCACCTCGTTGGAAAGGTATTTCAATTTTCTCTTCGAATTTGGTATTTTCGAAATTCAGAATCAGCATACAGGGTGTCCCGGAGCAGGAACACTGAAACCCAAATAACTTTTGAAACTGCTTCATTTCGGTATAATACGAGAACATGTTTATGTTTGATTCGAGAATAAGACTCTCTTGCGTGAATATGGAATTTTTGCAATCAATCTCTTCCATTCAGCATCCCCATTTCAAAAATCATACAAGTGATTACAGGTTGAGTGGCAAAGTTCAGAAAGATTTTCTATTTTCTGAATCACTGAGGCATTGGTTTCAGTTTGGCAATCGAGGTTTTCTGGCGTGAGGATCAGGATGAGGATGATGGAGAAACTGATTGGATGCTCATCTAAACAGGAAAACGAGATTTATTGAACTTGTATTCAATTGAAAACAAAAACTAACTTGATTATTACAACAATTGTTCAAAATGACCTCCGCCCACCTCCATACAGTTATACAGACGATTTTCGAACTCTCTTCTCACATTAGCGAAAACTTCAGGAGTCAAAAGTCGGCATTCTGTGATAATCCTCATCCGCAGCTCATCCAGGTTTTCTGGTCTTGTGGCATAAACTCTTGTTGAAAACGCATTTCGTCCTCAGAAAGAGTTGGATCGTTCTGTAAAATTTCTGTCAATCTAGGATGTATGTGTTCCTCTAACAACTGTAGGTAGCCATTTCCATTCAGATTACCCTCAATAAAGAAAGGCCCAACTAGATGATTGCCAAAAATTCCTGCCCAAACGTTCAACTTCTGAGGCCTTTGCGTGTGGGCCTCTCTAAACCAATGAGGATTCTGTGTGTCCCAATATCGACAATTATGTCTATTCACTTCACCACTGAGCATAAAGGTGTTTTCATCAGAAAAACAGATGTTATTCAGAAAATTTGGATTAGCGTTTAGGTTTTCACTTAGATTTTCACAAAACTGTAAACGACGACCTGGATCATCTTCGTTTATTTCATGCACTAATTTTACCTTGTAGGGTGAAATTTGTGATGTTTCACGATTCTATGGACAGTTGTAGCTGATACACCAGTCAGACGAGATAGTTTTCTGATCGAAGTAGTATTCTCCATTTGTAGATGACCCACTACTGCCACTTCCGTTGCCTCATTTCTGACAGGACATGCCACTTCATGTTTTTGTTTGCCACCGAACCCGTAGCTAGTAATTTGTCAACCAAATATTTAACGTACTGGTGACTGACTCCCTTTCTCTTTCAGGATGGTTCCTATCGAATATCCTTGCCGTTTCTTTGGCACAACTGTTATTTCGAAAATACGTCGATACAATTTCGACCCTTTCCTCAGTGGAATAAACCATTTTCAGATTAATTTCAACTGACGAACAACAACAATAATGAGGAACTGATCTGAATGATAATAATATTTCATTGCAAAATGAGAAATAACAGATGACTGCACGCCAGATGGAAATGAAAAAATGTGAACATTTTCAATGCAGAAATCAGCTTTATTTCTTCGTAATTGATGCTCAACACATCGTACCCCAATACTTTTAACAGTTTCGAATTAATTTTAGTTGATGATTTCAAATGACGATATTGAAGTTTTCGAAAGCGACATCCTGTATGGAGAGCCGAACTGAATGAAATGCTTTAATCATTCTGGAATTCAAAAACCTTTCTGAAGATATGCCACTTGAATTATTTGTATGATTTTCAAATTGGGGATGCTGAATGGAAGGGGTTGATTGCAAAAATTCTATAACCACACAAGAAAGTCCTATTCTCGGATCAAACATGTTCTCGTATACCGAAATGAACCAGTTTCAAAAGTTATTTGGATTTTCAATGTTCCTGCTTCAGGACACCCTGTATGATGATTCTGAATTTCGAAAATACCAAATTCGAAGAGAAAATTGCAGTACCTTTCCAACGAGGTGCCACTTGACCTATTATCGATCGAATGATTTTTGAGTTGGGGATGCTGGAAATAGGGGTTGATTGCACCAACTCCAAATTCACAAGTGTAGGTCGTTTTTCTAGACCGAGCATAAACCTGCGCTTGCATTATGCCAAAATAAATCTATTTCATTTAGTATTTGGGATTTCCAGAATTCAACTTCACCCTTGGTTGGGACACCCTGTATGTTAATTTAAAATTCTAAAATGACAAATCAAGGTGGAGAATTGACAGACCTTTTCAGTAAGGTGCCACTCGACCCTTATTCCCTATGATGAATTTCAAAGTTAGGGTTGCTGGGGTAGGGGTTGATCTGAGAAGTTTCGAATTATTTCGAAAAATGCTCCCCTCGAAACAAAATCGACGTGTCTTGGTGTTTTTCGCTAATGTTACTCATTTCGGAGTTAGAGGTCAAATTTTCGTTGGAACACACTGTATATATATATATATATATATATATATATATATATATATATATATATATATATATATATATATATATATATATATATATATATATATATATATATATATATATATATATATATATATATATATATATATATATATATATATATATATTTAATTTACTAACCCTTCCTCTATAAATATTTGATTATACTGGGAATATGGGTTGAAATTGACAGATATTATCTTTGGTTATATATAATCTGCAGAAATCTATTTTACGCGTTTCGGCACCATTGCCATCTTCAGAAAATCTGTATCTGCACAATTTTATTTAAAAATATAACCAATCATATATATATATATATATATATATATATATATATATATATATATATATATATATATATATATATATATATATATATATATATATATATATATATATATATATATATATATATATATATATATATATATATATATATATATATATATATATATATATATATATATATATATATATATATATATATATATATGGTGAAAACAACCAGCAAACAATTCTTCAGAAATTAAATTGATGCGATTTCATCAATATAATCATTTTTCAATTCTTAGGTGCTTTCCGTGTAATTCCTTCTGCATCCAACTTTCTCTTTTAGAATTATTATCAAATATATCAAAATGTACCTTTTGCATTGTCAGTATGTATATATATATATATATATATATATATATATATATATATATATATATATATATATATTCTTTTGAAAAAATATATTTACAAAATTTGAATAATTGTATTTACAATAATTATGGCGTGTGTCAGAAAAACACAAGTATGAGCTCAGGAAATGTAACGGGGAAACCAAACTATCTTGTATATGAATCAATGAACAAGTGAAAAAAACTGAGGAAAAAACTCGTTTTCCTGTCGCTATTGCACTAGCAATAGCTTGTCTGTTGTATGTTGTGATAGTATCGTGTCTACATAAAGAGTACCAAAGATTTTTCTGCTTAGCCGCTTCATTCTCTCTGGCATTCCATGATTCCCAAACGAAGACAAGGGTGAAAGGTTTGGGAACGGTATCTGTAACAATGGAAAGAGAAAAACCAGCAGAAAAATATTTCAACAATCATACGTCTTATATGTCTAAACAAATCTGAGAAAAGATTTTACATAGCAAGCAATGTCATGAAAAGGACTTAGGAGGTAATGAAAAAATACATAACCTGCGATATTTCTTCAAATTCCCACTCTGTTTGACCGAGAGAACCCCGATGACCAGGTTCAGTCTTCCAAGTGATGCCGATTATGATCTATAGATGTTTTAGAATCATTATAGACCCACTAATTCGGGTTGACATCGCCCATATATTATTTCTTCGTGGAACTTGTTTAATTTAAAAAAAAATTCGCGAAAAAATTTTGACAGTCGTTTGAAAAATATGATGAAAGTCATAATAATAATATTATGAATATAAATAAGACTTAGTTTCCCCTTATTCAGAGATACGATACCATTTTTACCGCATAATATTTGTTCTTTTATATCTGAATTGGATATTTGAAAAGAGATTTTGCGGATATCTCCTACGTGGTATGAAACGAAAAATATTTGCTACGGATCATTACTTGTTGGTAGTTGGAAATACAACCGAACAGTTCGATAGGAATCATTAGTTTTTTCTCGAATTCATTTCAATTGATCAATCAATTCCGAAGGGGAATTGATAGATCAATTGGAGGCGGTACAATGAATTTGGATGAAGAATAAATATTTTATGTTCCATTGACCAATTTCCGGTGCTAATTTGGCAACAATAGCATCAAACTATCTTGCAGCGCTGCTCCCGCAAATGATTTTTTTGTACGACTAGACATATATGAATGAATAGGTATCATAAATTTCACAGCAAGTTGAAAATATAAGGAGGATGTATTTGAAATCATTGTACAACTTCCTGCATCTATGTTTACTCCATATAGATACTTCTTGGCAATCAACTAATATCACTTCCGCTACATCCAACCAGCACTTATTTTCTTTACTGGATTAATGTAGATTTCAGTACTTAAACCCCACAAAGATACCTTATCATGTATAAGTGAGATGAACTTTTTTCAGTTTATATGAGGGCTACGCTGTACATTTTGAAATGCCACGAAGCTAGTGAGTGAGATATTGCAACATTGTATTATTAGAATCCCTCATCCTTCATTGGTAAAGGTTTGGCTACAATTGAGTCGATGTTCTTGCAGTCTGAATATGATAGCGACTATTGGAAACATGGAGGTGTCCAAATAACGCGTGAATGCGATGATCTACAATTACAAACTGAAGAATATAGTCTTGAACGATTGCAGCACACATTTTGTGATAAAAGTCCATACCGTCCAACCATCTTTTGGTGATATAGTGAATTTGAAAGAAAACAGAAATTACTTTGTGATAAGTCCCGTGGTTATAGATCCCGTCCATGGGTGAGTGTTGATGAAGTGCGAAGTATGATCTATGAATATCCAAGATACAATTATCAATTGATTGAAGCAACACTTTTGTGTCGGATCTACAACAGTCAATTCAATTTTAAACTGCCATCTTCATATAAAGAGCATTCACGCTCTTTATATGCTCGGATGAATAATGATAGTCTTTGTTTTTTATCTGACTGGTGATTAACGATACGATCTATTTCTCGATATTTCTACCTGATAAGATAGAAGTGTGGATTCACAATGGTATCCCAATCTCAGCTATTGCAAAAAAGCAGAAATTTGTCAAAAAATGTATGTGCGCAATAATTTTTCGAATTACAGGATTTGTGAATTTAATTAAACTTGGAAATCAACGTTAAGTGACAATCTTCAATACCACAATATGTAAACCTGCAGTGCATGAATGAGTCAAGATTCACGAAATAATATTGCATTTTTAAGTGTATATATGGTCAAAGTCATTCTACTTCTAGTTATTCTTTAACTTAAAAAACATTTACGTCGTAGACGTTTCATCATAGAAAAGGTGATGGATGAGTCACTTTTCAAAAGCATTCTCAAAGATGACTAGCTTTAAATCTTTCAGTTTTGGAAGCTTCGATTACAAAAGTGCATTAATGTAGGCCGGGTACTTTCAACATAAATGAACCATTGTGGATTATTTGCCTCGTGTATTTTTTGTATTTCCAAATATATAGCGTAGGCCTCGTATAATACACTGAATTTATGAAATTTTCAGATTGTAGTAGCATTTTGGGTGATAAGAATTTCTAGTGAAAGAATAATAATTTCCATATTTGTTACTGACATACACATTCCATTCCAAAATAATTCGAACTTGTTGAAAATAGAAATAGCCATTATTAATTTTGATGCAAATCAATGTCTAATTTAAGCTCATGAGAGATATCCATCTGTTGATTCAAATCGAAACATTCATCAGCATAATACT